>JAJQKT010000060.1:0-10000000 GCA_030512225.1 Rauvolfia tetraphylla
AAAACAAAGCAGTTGTGGTAAAAGAAGAAAAAGAGGCCAAAAACTGTAATAACAACAAATTTCTAATAATATTTCACCAACAAAGAATGCAGCCAAACGCCAAAATGGAGATATTAATATTATTAAAATAAATAAAGAATATATCAGGTAAGCGGCAAACTGAAGGAACATTATCCACTACATACAACCCTAAAGTGTTATAAAGAGAACTCAGATGATATGGGTGGACATGGTACAGTAAAATATAAGAGGTAAGGTTTATTAATAGAAAGAGTATCGCTAAATAGAGCAATACTAATTTATGTGGCAGATTGATAAAAATAGAACTTGTGAGCAAGCCACACGATGGGTTGGGAGATATCAATTCAGCACATCAACTTCGCATAGCGCATCGAGCACACACACACCAAACATTGTGGCATGGTAACACGCCCCACACCCCTTACAAATTAGAATTTTCAGCAATGACTTGTCTTAATTTTAGACAGCAAAGTCATCAAATGGAAATATGCATATAACTCGCGCACCCTGATATATGGCAGAGAGAATGTGAGTCCTTTTGGGGTAGATATGAAATGTGGAAACACAAATAGACGTTAAAACAGAAACTACTGTATTTCCATTTGGCAAACGTTACAACCAGCCTTACATGGCACTCAAACAAACTCTTTCTGAGCACAAAATGAAACTCTTTTAAAGAGAATGCAATGTTTACATTAGGACAATAAAAAGAGGACAAAAAAAGAGAACCCTCCTGTAAAAGAAGGGAAGAGAGAGAACTAAAAAGAAAGGAAGAGAAGTAAAGAAGTAAGAGAATGCATATAAGATAAAACCACAAGTAGTAAAACAAAACAAAGTGGAAAGCATGATAATTTATGATGTAATAAACCCTCCTTAAAATAAAAAGCAGATTATCTGTAAGAAACCAATTTATCATGGTAAAGGAAAGAATTGAGGTGACACCATTATAGTAGCTAAAGATCTGTAGAAGCCTTTGAACAATTAGCACATGAAACTTGAGAAATGGTAAGTTCTTAAACATTTGGTCAATGTTCTGGAAAATTTAGAATGAATCGAGAATAAGAGCAAACACATTGAAGAAATCTTTGCAGAAAGAATTAAAGGGTGAAGGACCCCCAAGCCTCTTAAAGATGAAAAATGCAGAAGAAAGAGTAGATAAACACGCTGACATTGTGCCTGCAAGATATGGTAATGAACAGAGGATCCAGAAATGACGTAATAAAGTAAAGCATGGGGTGGTGAAACAATACAGAGCATGGAACAATGATCACAAGATCCACCTGGCATGTAAAGTCATAGCCTGCCAATCGTATCCCTGCCAGTCGTCTCTTCACTAAGCAGAGCAAGGCACTCAAACAAGAGCTGTTTTAGCCAGCTTCCCCCCACCAACTCCTAATGGCCTTGTGATCTTGCCTTCTCTTTTCTAATCTCTTTACCTGTATTTGTCGCCTTTCTTGGAATGGCTGAATAAGTAAGCATGTGATTTCTATCTTAACCATACATTTTGGCTTTACGCAGCTTCTAATAAGCAAGATCAGTCACCAGCCAAACCCAACATAGCTATATGCTGCATCTGAACATTCTGCCTTCATTGATCCTTTTTTAAGACAGGGTATGGAAGAAAAATAAGTGATGCAACATGGGTGATGCAATATATGTGAAAACTTAGTCTCATGAACTTAGTCTTTAATGCTATCAGATGTTAAAAATTATACAGCTTCTAATATAATTTTATAATAAAAATTTACACCTTTACAAAGAATCATCTGGATGCAATCTTGCATTGACAAGCTTCAAATGTATTCTTTTGTTGTTCAAATTGATCTAAACTGCTCACCCTTCATTATGTTTGAATAAAGACAGGAACTTATGTTTACTTGAAATTTCAACATAATAACTATCAGCTTCTGGAAATAAGCAAAAAAAAAAAATTTGATTATTGTGGTTCAAAATTCAGTGGGATGTTATAAAATTGGGATGTGTATCAAATTTTTAGCTCACAAAATGCCTTTGTTGTTCAAATAGATTCAAAATATGTTTAATTCCTTCTAGCATGTTTGAACAACTTTAGGAAATCTTATTTACAACTATAAGTTTATTTTACTTATTTTAAAGTTTAATTTATAAAATAAAACTTGTATTTATAGGTATTCTACACTCAAAACTTGTTAAAATGAGTTACACCCATGTGGCATTGTTAATGATTATAACTTTAAACTTCTTAACTTTTCAATGCTTTTGAAGCATCTTCATTCCCAATAAAGCGGAAGAAAGATACACCCGACATTGGTCAAATTATACGCTACATTGTTTCGTATGTCAATATGCCAACTGCTTGTTTTCTTCTATCATTGACATGAATACTTTGTGCTAACTGTTAAACTATCATTATACAAATTGTGTTTGTCATCACTGCAAGTGGAGATTGTAAGCCCAAGGCAAATTGCAATTTTGATTCATGACAAATATTGATGAGAACTAATATGTTTACATTGTGTGATAGGAATTTGTGAAGAAAGAGCCAGTCTCATTGCCTTCGCCAAAGAGCAAGAACAACCTCAATTAGCTATGAGTCTTCTTTGAGGTTTATCCAAAGATTAATCAATAAGATCAAAGACTCAAGTGTATAGAGGGTATGATGATAGGTACATCTATAAAACTTGGCATCAGATGTCTTTAGTTTCACGAATGATGCAGAAAGACAAACTTACTTCTTAAGTTTAAAAGGCTTTGGAATGAATTTTAGTAAATGTGTTTCCTTATCCTAAAAGTTTTAAGTGAAAACTTTATGAAGTGATCGAAGTAATTTTTATTTGGTTTTCAAACCTGATATTTACCTAAATAAGTTATCTATTTATACCAAAATGTATTTTAAATACTTTGGAAGATTGATTTAAATGATTTTACAAAGTTTGAACATAATTAAGAAATTCTGTCAGTCCAATTTGCAGCAAAGCTGCTACCATTTTCCGTGAAATGCAAGATTCTATTTACGAAGAAAAAATTCTACTAAACAAATTTTGGTCTTCAGCATGGTCATCGTTTCTTCCAGAGAAATTGCATTTAGCGTGAGCAATTTTGGCTTGTCCAAAAATTCTATCGCTGCACTGCCGTCTGCACTTTTCGAAATAGTCATAACTAATGCACTTAGGCTGTCAAATCGGACAAATTTGAGAAAGTTTATAAATGTCACTTAGAATGATTCCTGAATACTATAAGCTTCCAAAGTCTATTACAAACATTGCTTCATGTCTTGTGCATTCAATTGACTTCAATTCCAGACATCAGTGCGTAAGGCAAAATTTTGTGCAATCTCTACCAACAAGTGGTAACATTCACACACTCATCTTTACTTATTCAATTGTGTTAATCTACTTCATTTCAGCAAGGTTATCTTGATACATAAAACCTTTTGTGGAGTAAGGGTGATCCTTTACAGGATTCAAGGTTGTTTGAGATATAAAACCACAGGTTGGTGAGCCTTGTTTGTAAAATTACTCAGAAGGCACAGGTTTTGTAAACAATTGAAGACATAGTAGAGCATGAAATTTATGTAGGTTTAAGGTAGTGGAGGTAGATTCGAGGATCGAACCACATAAATTGTTTGTGTTCATTTGTTCACAGCTTCTTATATATCGCTTGCCATAAATTGCTTTTCTTACTCATATCATTTCGCACTTGTTCAGTGAGGTAAAAGTGAGCTTTGAATTTGTAGGCCAAAGCCAAATACCTACTCCAATTCTCCAGGTATTTTCAGCAGAGCTCTACAGAGCTCAAGAAAGGAAGAGCCACCAAGCACAGTGATTCACCCTGGGCTGCTTATCAAGAGTTACTGTATTGAGGGTTTAGAAAGACATTGTCCTGTTTCTTGCAGGAAAGACAGCAAAGAACAAGTCAAATAGCGAATGGCCGGGAACATAGTTCAAAAGCGAAATTTATCACCAGAAATGCCAACATACTTTATGGAGTTCGATGACGCAGGTAGCAATCTTCCTTCTACTTGATTTCATGACGGTTTACTGCCGATCCTACCGACTCATTTCGCAAAAATATTACATCGGTGGTTTTAGAATACAGAAATTAAAATGGGCTCTATTTGTCAGCGTGAATTAAAATATGTGTTGAAAATGGTACTTTGAGACAAGATTGAAAGCGAAGCTTTGAATGCAACCACATAAAACATATCTTCGAAAACAAAGAGCTTTTGCATGTTAGTTTCTCTGAAAAAATAAAGCAGATCATGAGATTTAAAATGAGTTAAAGATCTACATCATGTGTTGAAAAATATTATGGAAGAGAAAATATAAATAATGTTGTTTTCAAAGATTACTAAAACATAGTCTTGTTTTATTACGATACTAAAGTATAAAATTTCAGAAAGAAACTCAGGATTTGTAGTCTCATATTTAAATGAATTATAGCATGTTTTTAGATGTTTTTATATAAAGAAAGCCACGTAGTACCAGGTTAAGACTACTGGGAAGTCAAAAGAATGTGTTGTTTAAGTGGGCAAATCAATATGGGAAGTTTTGATTAATTACTTAAAGATGATGAGAACTAATATGTTTATAGTTGTGTATAGATTTGTGAATTAAAGAAGTTTGGAGCCCAATGCTCGTTAGCAAGAAAGTACCTGGTCAAAGATGAGTTTTCATGCTTATTCAAAGAGAACTCGCCGCACTGAAGACTGGCTGTAGAAGAGATGATGACAGGACAGTCTATGCAAACTCTACACTTGTATGTCTTAGAGTTTATTGAATGCATAAGAAAGGTCAAATACTTGTTTAAAAGTGCTTGAATAAATTTCTTAATGAATGTGGTTTTAAACCTGAAAGCTTATAGTCTTCTTATATGATCAGTAGGCGAGTTTGATTTGCCAAACTATATATGTTCAAATAAAGCTTCAGGCCAAATGCTTTCAGTCTTTTGTTAAGCTCCTCAATGATTTGCCAAAGTTTGAACATTATTCAAGAAGCCGCCGTTCAGTTTATGGTATAGCTTGTCAGCTTCCACCGCAGAAGATCGATTTACGAAGAAATTTGGTCGCCCAATTGGTCTCGAGTCGCTTTTTCCGTAGAGTTTATTTGAAGATTTTCGACGCACAAAGATATTTTGTCAAACAGGTTGTAATCACACCAATTTCGAAAATAATGTTAACTGTTGCGATAGTCGCGTTTAATCGACAAATTTATAAAAGCTACAAACGCGCAAATCTGTGGGTGTTTTGAATTCCTGAATATTTCCAAAAGCTTAAAAACCTTTACAAACATTTGTCGCTTTTCATGCCTTGTACTTCACCATCGTTCAAACATAGTCGTGCGAGTTTCGCAAATACCTGCCAACAAAGGGTGTAACATTCTTGACACACTGGCCTTTTACTTGTTAAATATGTTGTTCATTTAGCGTTATTTCGGACATAAAACCCTTTAGATATGTATCTGCAAGTTGTAATGAAAGGTTGTTTCTGAGATATAAAAACAGTTTGCAAAGCAGCCTTGCTCTGTAAAGTTGGCTAGAAGAGGTCACGCAGTGTAAACATATGCAGTGAGCTCTCTGTAACTGCGAATTTGAGCGGACGTATTGCCGAAATTCAGTCGCGAAATTAAGGTGGCAGCAGATTTTGCGATCCAACCATCGCAATCGCTGTGTTCCTCCACTATGTTGCTTGTTATTAAATGCTTGTCTTGAACCATAGACTGCTATTGATTCATACACGTTATTTTGATTTTTGCAAAATTGCCGTTTGACTCCCTCTTCAGGCAGCCATTCGCGTCGCAGTTGTAACCAGTGGTTTGCTACCTAGCCACGCACTTCATACATTGAGCCAACCCAGCTTCAGAAGCATCTTCACAGTCAGTAGCCTTCTCCGTCAAAGCACGGTGCAATAAATTGCTGAGCTTTACCCAGAGTTAAAATATATATTTGTTCTATCATTCTTGATGCATGAATATACAGAAACTTATAACTCAATGAAATGAAATAGAGCGGAGTGTCGCGTGGCCTCAATCAATGAGAAAGCATGACCAAGGAAAATGCACACAAATTGTCGTTACGAACATATTAAGCCAGCATTAGATGTGCCATCGACATGGGTCAGAAAGTTAAGGCATTTCCCCGGCCATTTATACAGACAGTGCACAGCACATGAAAAGAACACCGTTGCACTAGCCTCGTTGGCGCTTGTTAGACATGAATCGCCATTATGAAAACAAGCGCGAAAATATTGAAGTGACAAGGCTTGAGCAGTAGCCTACTAATAGTTTTTCAATGGCTTCTTGAAAAGCCATGGTAAAAGCGCTGACTACGCGTGTTAAATGGAAGCATTTGAGCGCGCCTGCCTTCCCGGCAGTTAAAGACGCCAGGAAAGTTCAAAGATACCTAAAACTTCTTCCTTCTCGAAGATATTGATTTGACATTACCATGGTGAATGAAGAGCTTAGCCTGCAAGCGAACGAGGGAAGAAGATGCAGTGTAAAGAGCAGTAGTCAAATACTTCGAGCGAACAAGCAACACCGCGAAGAAGAGCAGATCGCGCAGCAGACAATGGCAATGAAGCAACTCGCTATATTTCATGTGTGAATTTCGAAGTAGTAAAGGACAATTCTCATTCAAATTAATGCTTGAATGGCATGCAGAATTATTGTCTATCGCCCCGTGCAATAGGAGAGGGAAATGTAACCGCCGCGACGTGCATTACCGAACGCGGGATCATCGAAGAAAAGGAAGATTAGCCAACAAAGAGCGCCAACATAGCGCGGCGGTCGCCGACGAGGCATACCACCATCAGCTCCTTGTGATGACGATATTGATTCTAGCACACTGTGTGTAATCGCAGATGAAAGAATTGAGTGCGTTCAAAAGAAAATGTTGTCGAAAATCTCGTGGTGTAATAAATGATTTTCAATGGCATTCAAAATTGGCGTGTCAAATGATAAATATCTGATATTCATTACTTTTACTATTGAAAAATAGTTTGACAATAACATACAAAATGTAAGCCTGAAAATGAAAGCGATCGTAATCATTTCGAATCACGTTAAAGATCATGAGTTTTAAAAAGAAGTAAATGATCTACTTATGCGTATTGAGAGAGGCTTAACAAAGAGAAAATTTTTAAATAAATATTTGCTGTCGCCACTCACTGCAGCATGGTTCAAGTTTTTACATTACATTGAGTTTGACCAAAACAAAGTGTTACAGTTAAAGAATCTTCACAGGTCTCAAGTTTGTCAGTATACGGGTAGCATCGACACAAAAGTTTTTCATGCTTTATAAAAAGAAAAGATAGAAAATGGGGCTTAAGACATTGAAAGTCAAAAGAACTGCCATTACCTCTTGGGACTAGCAGAACAGCGGCATCAAACTCACTTGCTCAGCATCGTCGCCATCAAACGCCGACAAATGCCAGCCACGACGAACGATCACTGCTAGCGAGCTTGCTGCTAAAGCTGAGCCTAGTTACTTGGAAAGATAAGAGCTGCAGCGAAAATACTTACCAGTAACATACAGCAGCAACTTACGACAAGCAGTTCTGTTTTACGACGTTTAGCATAATTTACTTAAGACAATAATTACGCGACACGGCCGCAGTAGCTTTAACGCGATATTTCAGACATTTTGTTTAGTAATAAAATTAGCTTTTGTTGCTGCGCGAAGCGTATACGGTTATGGCTGATTTGCGCTTATCACTAATATACACAAATTATTCAGCTGATGATATACATAAGACAGACATACGAGCATTTTATTTGTCAACAAGCTTATCAAGAAATTGTTGGTGACAAAAATGCATTTTGAGCGTGCCTGCTTCAGGATGCTGAAATGAGCTTACCAAAGCCTTTTAACTAAAAATACATGACAGTTTGAGCCTATGAGACTGGTTGCCTGCAAAAGATATAAAGCTTACAGACAGCCACTTTCTGAAGATTTACGCAGGCTATTCAAAAGATAAACTCTTGCGAATTTCAAATATGCTCGGGCCTTTCTTGATGCTTGATACCCAATTTATTAGGCGATAATGCAAATAGAGTTGCAACCAGATTTTGTTAAATTTCCAGATTTAGGTATATATCATTCACTTCGCCGCCGTTAAAATTAACAAATGGTGTTGTTGAGAAACAATATTACATAGATCAACGCTACGAGTAATTTTTCCAAATACTTTTAAGTCGTGAAGTCGAACACAAAGATGTTAAGGGGCGCAATGATTTCACAAGACCTTTTATAAGAAAACAGCTTGAACTTATTTGATAAAACTATCACCAGTTATTTGGCTGCAGTTAAAGTGCTTATTTCCAAACACAGTGGATCTGTGCTTGATAGAAAATTTGGGATGCAAGGCATATTTTCTTGCGCGCTCATCAAATAGCAAGAGCTCAGGAACAAATCTTTAATAGTTACGTGTTGAAGAATTATTTCATGTACTTTTGATGAATTAACAGCTCAAAAATAAATGTAAGAGCGACGAAATGGTTGAAAATAAACTCAACACTAGAACCTGGGCATCGTGGAACATGCGGTGCCACAGCAAATAATAAAAAGAAGAACAAGATGAACAATCGCTGCTCCACTTCAGCGTAAGAAGTCATCTTAAAGAGCAATTGGTGATACCTTCCAGAAAGTTAAACAGATGATTTCATTACCTGTGTTCTTTCAGTGAGAACGTAAAAATATTGATGGTTTATCAAAGATACCTCTGATTATTGCGAAGAAGCAACAAGTTTATATACGGTTTGGACTTCGCCAGACTCATGATCATTCTTTGAGCTGGTACAAAATGATATTTGCAGGTCAGTTAAATGAATTCAGAGGAAGCCGTTGTGGTACGTAAAGCGACTTCAGCCGTCAGGCGTCAATCATCACAGCGAATTGATTGCGATGAAATCTCGTTTTAGCGTCGCACAGTTCCGCCGTAAATGATTTTTGGCAGCTTGTTTGAAGCAGTTAATTTCTAAACGGTTTATCAAAGAAGCAGGTTTGCGGTCATTACGAGAACATAAACAGCCCTGAGCTTGGCATGAAAGAGATAAGCGGTTCTTCTTTTCGTGCTGCTTACAAAAGCGGTAGATACAACTCAAAACGCCTTCAAAACGATACTCATGCCGACGAATACTGCTGCCACACATTTCCTTGTGAGTTTGTTAAAATTCATAAATGAATCAGATGAAGCGACATGCGAATTCGCCTGCTGTTGCAAATTGCGACGCGCGACGGAGTCATCATCAAGCAGCATATTGCGATTACCGAAAGATTGGGAATGGACGTGCTGCAAGAGCAGCGCTCAGTCGAGTTCACAACTAAACTTGACAAAGATGAAAAGGTAAAGTAATGACGAGAACAGTATTTACCGCCTTCATTTACCTACAGTTGGTAGATCGAGCGCTTGCCGATGCTTGAGGTGTTGTATTCAATCGGCAACCAAAGAACCCTTATCTACCTCGTCATCTAATTTTCATATCGATCACATTACGATTCATGGCCTGGTTTTCAAAAATCATTCCTGGAACTTGGTTGATATTCGATGCTGGAATGTCGTTGAACGCAAAAAGTGATAAGTTAACACAACAATTTTCTGTATTGTCTTTGCATACCTGGTTTAGTAAAAACAAAGCTAAAACATCGCAGTAAGTCGGTTATATGGTCGCAAAGAAGTTGTCGCGCACACCAGATGCGAAGAGTACTCTGCTTGATTATATTTTAAATTAATCGCTGCGTTTGCGGCTTTTATGTGATAATACAACAGACACCCTGAAAGCATGCCTCATTCGAGCCCAGACCAAGCATAGCGAGATAAACATCAGCTTACTCGCGATCATGACAAGAAAGACATATGCCAGGAATATAAAAACATAAATGAGGTCAATTGCTCTATTATACAGTTATTAAAAAGCCTGGTCGATGATACTCATCACTTCCAAGAAGCGCCTGAATTTCAGACACGACACGTATTGAAGTTTTGTGACGCAGAGTTTGATTCAAATGGACAAAGATCAAAGATTTCGAAACCGAAGATTAAGAGTCGTAGACTTTTGATCAAGAATTTTATAGGTCGTACGTACGACGTATTTTTTAACGAAGAGCCAGTAATGCCGATCAGTGGCTTGGGATTGATCAGTCGGTCAGTCTAGTTTACGACGCTTGATAAATAAGTTTTTCGTCGAGCGCTCGGTTTTCACACTTACCACAGCTCATTTCACACCGAATAAAATCTCTTTCAAAATCACGAATATTTATCCTGATTACTTTTAAATATCCTACATAGCTGTAAACTGGTCACCAAAGAAAAGAACATGGCATAAACAGCTGTTTCAAACGCTGGTAAAAATGAGTGCTGTTCACCAACAAGAAGATTTGTTCTCTAAACATAATTGCCAGTGCTTGTTCACAGCACATGACTTGATGAATGGAATAAGAATATAGAAAAAGATCATTCTGGTTACAAGGCGATATTGATAACCGCCGCACGATATTGGGATGCGCTCGTTTGCTTCACGATAGTTGGCCGAAGAAGTTGTTACTGCCGACGGCAGCACGTCTCTGGCTTTCGATATAGCTTCTGGCGCAAATAGCAGAGCATCAGATGACGGTGGAGGCTAACGCTGATACAACGCATTACCCAGCATCACAGCAGACATTGAATTTAACGAAGATTGATAAAACGTAACCAGTAGCCATACATACGTAGATATTCATTATCCACGATTATTATGATCGCGGGAATCCTTTCTGGCCATTACGCCAGATTGATGAAAGATTTATTACCGGGTAGAAGTTTCAGAGCCATGGGTAGGAAATTACACTTGATGCTGAGTGTAGAAAGCCTTGCATCACATGAGACGTTAACGATTGTCCCTTTACTGGGACACAAAGTCAGTCGCTTGAAATAGTATATGGTAACATAGCCAAGCTCAAGAATGAACTTTGTATATAGCTTGAAACACATGAGTTGCAAATAGAAAACAGCAATTAAGCGCAGCCTCCTTACATGAAAAAGACACGTTGTCTTTTCATTTTAAGAGTCACCTTCGTAATAGCAGCTGCAATTGACACACGAGCCTTGCAGAATGCAATTAAGCCATGAGAGCCGTGAAACCTCCAAAAAGAAGCCAGAAGAGAGAAAATAAAAGTGAATATATAAAGGCAAATATGCTAAATATAGTTTCAGCAGAATGAAATAAAAGATATGATTCAAGGAGGGACCTTCCTATAGTAGTGCTTGAAGAAGAACGTCGCGGTGTGATAAATCAGCACATCATGGAAGAAGAAACATCCAAGAAAGTTTGAACGAATCATGTCAAGAATGAGAAGATGTCATCTGCTCTGGAAACAGAGCGACCGGAGAACAGTTGTTACTTGTGAGAAACACCAAAGCTGTGAGGCGACTCTGCCTCAAGATGGAATGAGGAAGAGTATAAAGCAAAGAAAAAAGATAATACACAAGAAGGATTTAAGATGATGATCAGTACGTATGCAAGAGTTAGCTATATATATGCTCATGAAAGATTCATCAAGAAGAGAGTTTGCTTCGGTTTAAATATCTTTCCAGCATCTTTCGCCAAGCGAAGAAGGATTGGCCAATACAGTGAAGAGCCAGTTTGACACTGTCAACATCACATATTCAGCTTTCATTTCATCATATTTTGTTTATTGTCATTCATTTGTTTTGTATCTCGAACTTACATTTTGCCATTTTATGTAATAAGCTCAATTGAAAGTCTGCTTCATCGGTTTCCTCTGTTTTTAACGAGGACAGGGAGCAGTAATGAATCGAAGTCTTTATCGATGTTTCCCATTACAGAAATACGAATCGAAACTTGACGATGCCGCATTATGCAGCCTTTTTGCGCAGGCTGTGGTCGCCGACGCAAAGGTTTGCATCTGATGCACCAATATTCGCGTCAAAATGTACTCTTTTGTTGCTCAAATTATTCAGTTCGCCCTTCAATATGCTTCGAATAACATATTTAAAGCGTTATTCATTTTTAAACATCAATTATACTGAAAATCATCGTAATGACAGTTTAAAAATTCGCATATGTTTGTAATTTCCGATTTGATGGAAGCTGTATCAGACGCACTGCGAAATAGTGCTCTTGAAATAACAAATGATTCAACAGCGCTATTCACATGCCTAATACCTAGAAAACTTATTAAATTAGCCATTAATTTATTTACAAATTTTACTGATTTGGGACTACAAACATCTCAAGTTCAAATATGCTGAAAATGAAAGGTTACCCAGAGACATTGTTATTTATCCTTAAATGCTTAATATAACATCTTGCTCTCTAGTCATGTTTGTTAAGAAAGTTAAACGAGGCCGGTCAAAACATGCTCATACTGCAAGCAACAATCGAGTTAAATTGTTGATTATCACGAAGAAGATCTTTTCAGCGTCTGTAAACTGTTCATTTTGTCAAAGCTTTAATATCGAGTCAAAGCGGAGATTGTTAGTTTAAGGGCAAATCATGCAGCTTGATTAATGACAAATATTTGACACCAATATTTTTTAGCAGTCAGGTGATAAGATTTGCATTAAGAGCTTGGAAAGTTCATTGTTCGTTAAAAGTGTATAACCACACAAACCATGAAGCTTCGTTAATTATAAGTATCAATCAAGATCAAGACTGGCCAAAGAAGCAAAGTAAGATTTGATAGGGTGATATACCACAAACTCTACACTTTGTAGTTCTGGAGTTTATTGAACGAGCAAGAGTAATAAAATAGGTTTCTTGAAGGTTTTGAATGTAATTTCTTGGTCGAATGAGTTTGTGTCCTTTTAAGTAGTTTCCTTATATGATCAAAGTAGTCTTGATTTTGGTTTCTTGGAAGCAGAGAGTAACTTAAATAAGTTTTCTGATATATCGAATGGCTACCCAAGTTAGCTCAAATGATTTACAAAGCTTCTGAACATGACTCCAAAGAATGTCAAACAACAGGCAGTGGTTTGTTGCTGAAGCTGCTCAGACTGTGAAGAAGATTCTCACCATTTGAAAGAAAGTACCTGGTCGCCGGTTTTGCTCAAAGAAAGAAACATGCTCGCCTTACGACGAAGATTTGATGCAGCAAAGAGCCTGTCGCTCAGGGCTGCCACAGAATTTGCCGTTCAATTTCAAAAATAGCCGCACCGTCAAAGAGGTTGTTTTCTTGTTCATTTTCAAATTTATGTGTTGGTAACCATGTGGAATGCTTGAATCTGAATACTTCAAGCTTTTCAAGTTTTTCATACAAACATTTGTTATTTTCTTATAGCCTTGCAGCCTGTTCAAAGCACAAAGTGTGAAGGTGAACCTCTGTGTAATAGGCCTAAGCCAACAGATTCACACACTCTCAGCCTTACTTATTAGCCCGTGCTGAGGACATGGGAAATCCCTTGAGAAAGGGCGGTCTGAAAGCTAACTGTTGGTTGCTCTGAGATATAAAACCACAGGTGAGCCTTGTTTGTAAAAAGCACAGGTAGAACAGGAGCTAAAAACAGGCAAGGCCTTCTAGACCTCAGATCCTGAGCAACATAGTGTATTGTTGAAACCGTCATGTTAAGTGCAATGCGGTAAGATGCCTGAGATTCCAACCACTATAAATTGTTGGTAATTTGTTACATTAAAGCAGCCATACCAGCTGTTCACTGCTATTAATCACACAGCGGTGCAAAAGCCATTTGCCAAATGTTCTCTTTAGTAGTTTTCGCAACTTGTTTGGCCTTGACCCATGAAATACTTGGCACAAAATACTCTTCACTTGGTGTGGAAACACTGTTTAGACAGCAAATATTGTAATGGTACTGACAAAATGACACATTTATTAGAAACGTATCATTTTCAGTTGCGAGTTGTTGGTCAAGTGAGGTTTTTGTATTTGGTTATTTGTGAGAAGAAATATTTTTGGGATTAGGTAATACAGGTGCCCTTCTCACAGCCATATTAAGTTTCATTGATGCTTGTTTAAAGTAAGGGTTTACGTATATTGGGCCAATTATGTGACAATGGAGTTGCAAAAGTACCAAATGTGACATTTGTTCAGCTAAAATTCTCTCTTGAATTAACATATTTTTATTTGATTGGACGAGGACCACAGCCTTGCAGTAAAAGATATACATGTGACAGATTTGTTTTGTTTAGCAGTGTTTTCTTAACATCCCTTGAATATAAATCGATTTATTGTGAGTGATACAAGAGAGCTTGTACCGTATTTTGTTAAATCTTCGTGAGAGAACTATGACACAAGCCAAACACTAAAATAGTGTTGTTGAGAGAAAATGTACTTTACAAGAGAGATGCCTAGATCAATGCTTAGGGCTCCCTCACAAAATACTTTTGGCCGGGAAAGTTTAGTCATATCGCTTGTTAAGTGGTCGATTGAAACCACAATAGCAAGACTTTTTGACCTTCATTTGATAAACCCTTCACTTCGAATGAGTTTGTGCTCGCTTAGTTGAATTCAAACACTTAGTGATACTTGGTAGTTGATAGTAATTCGAGCTTGGTTATTCTTCAAAATAAATATATATAGAAACTATATCAAAAAGAATATTATGTGTTTGAATAAATATGCTACATAATCTTCTTGATGAATTAATATTTACCTTCTCAGCAGAAGGAAAGGCGATTTAGCCTTCACGCTTGAGGTATCAACCGGCCGATTTGCGTACTACAATATATTACAAGAAGAATATCGGAGCAAAGAACAGTTATAACAACTGCTAATGATCGTTATTTCAAAGAAGCCGATTCCTAAGAGCAACACAGATAACCACGGAGTCAAAAATAAAGGGCAGCTTATTGATGGATGAAATGCTATTCATACCTGTATTGATGACGCTTTTGCAGGTTGGCCTTTGGGATTGAGTCGCTACTTATGAGAGCAGTCACAAAGAACAGCAGACTCTGTTATGTTCTGATCATCTCCATTATTGGTGGCAAAATGGGCTTAGAAATAATTAATGAATTAGAGCAGGTTGTTGAAATAAGTTGACTCTACAGCTCATGGTGTTCAATTAATAGTTATGCATCAATATGATGAAAGATTTTTGAAGCTAATGTCATTATTAGATTTGCAATATATTTGCTTGTTAGCTTTAAGCAGCTTAAATTATTAACGATGTCAAAGTGCTTTTATTGAAATAGTTTATAGAACAACCTTCTCCACCATGAAATAAATCATGTCTTTTGTTAACTAAAGCTATATGGGATTGAACAAGCTCCAGCTGGCATGAAAGACAAGGAGCCTTTCAGCAGCTTGTGTGAGGACAACTCTTTTTATAAAAACATCTGGTTTTCAATATTTGCAGTTTGATGCTGTTTGACTGAGATTATTTTATGTTACTAACATAGAAGATTTTTATTACTCCAGAATGAATTCTGGAATGAGCATGACGGGAGCAACCGAATTCTTTCTAGCCGTACCAGCAAACCAGTTCATCGCTAGTATACGCCAGCGAGTTTGAAAAGAGCTTGAATGGATCGTTTAAAGTGAGATGATCAATTAGTTTCATCAACTCAAACTTGATAAAGCAGTGGCATAAAGTGTTGATTTAGAACATCATATAGAAAAGATCGCTTATTTCAAACTCACGCGAGTAACACTGTATATTATGTTTAAGTCGTGCGCATGCAGCCAGATTTTCTCACCATGTCCCAGCACTTCTCATCTACTTGAGGTCACCATCTTCGCCATTTGATTGACACATATATCCAAGGGCCTTTGGCTTCAAAATCTTCATCTGAACTTATTGGATATCAGACAGCCACATGTGTCAGTGCTGAATGTAAAGTAAGGGCAGTCATTGTCAATTTCGTCAGCCCAAGAGAAACAGCCAAGGTGTCACACCATTATCGCTTCGGTCATATAGTCGCAGGAATGCCGCCCACATATGATGCGCATGTTTGCTTGGATTACGCCTTAACAAAAGTTTCATATTTCGGCGAGCACATTATGCTGTCAACTGGCGGCAACTCATTCTCCGTCAATGTGATCGTTGCCAGCAAATACGCTTCACTGGTGATCACGTGATCAAGAAAGCAGTTACACGCCAGAATATGGCAACAAATTATCAAATTGTTTGACATACAAAGCCTGGACAGGAAAGGTTACCTAGAAGATTCTTGGTAGTTCTCGGGGTGCTCAATATTCATTGGCAAAGGAAGTCAGTTAAATGCTGGACCAGACCATGCGAGCCCATGGTGAAAATGCTCATCAACTGGATTTTTTTGAGCCTTAAGAAATGACTTTATCAGCCGACGCAGATCAGAATCGGCCGCCTGTCACTTGCAGCAACATGGAATGAAATGCTTGACATTAACTTCGAATTTTCATCAAATATTTGTACCATTCACGTTCATCGTACTAAAGACTTCATCATTTACTTTCGAGTTTGCCATTTAGTTTAGCATCCTCGCACATTTCTAAAGTCGGCCATTATCGTTATCGTTGCAACAAGCAGCCAAATAGCCAGTGAGTAGATTCAATCCGCCGGGCCTCGTCAGTTAGTTAGCCTCAAACAAACATTGCCTGAAAGCTGACAAGTTTTTCAATCAGTGGTTACCATGGCCCCATGAATGAACAAAATGTCGCAAAATTTATCCTGGCAGGTGATTGCTGATAAATTATCAAAATATAAATATCGTTTCTGTCATGCTTCAGTGATATTGTCGGTAGTCGCTATTCAGCTGATGAAGCACTTCAGTCCTACATCATACAGAATTTGGCGTGGCCCCAAAGAAGAACCTCCAGCTAGTGGATGACGCGATTCACCTATATCTAAGAAGAACTCGCGATACCTGAATAGCGATGCCTGGACAAAATTGCAGTAGGCGACGCAGATATTACTGCTCTTCCATGCATTAAAGAGGTACCTGAACTCTCTACAAATGAAAGATTGGAAGAGCATTCACACGGCGAATTTCATTATTACAGTAGAAAATCGCAGCTTAGATGTGCCAAAGTTAGAAGAGGCTGCATCACATGTTAGCCACCTTTACCCTTGACATAAGTCAACCGCTGTAATAGCATTACGGTAGTCATACAGTTCTGCTCAAGAGAGAGTCGAATTTGATAAGAGCAGCTTGAAGTCATGATATCAGAAAAATCAGAACAAGACATTCTCAGTTTGGGAATGATGCCGACAAGTGATTTTTGGTTAATTTTCGGTTAAACTTAGAAAAGAGACAAGATTTAAAGAGCCGAGATTTGAGCATATCGAACCCAGAGAACGTGCGCTGTTCTGAGATGATGGCAGCAGCGGAGAACTGTGCAAGAAATTTCTCCAAAGAAGCAGATAGATTGAAGAAAGCGAGCAAATTGCAGAGAAGAGATTTAAAAGCAACTTCAAGAGCAGAGACGAAAACCAAGATAAACATGATGTTTGTTGTGTGGAGCAACCTTCCTCTGGCAGTTGTTTGAGAAAACCAACCAAATGCGGAATGATTCAGAAGTGGCGAATAATTAGGGCACAATTACAAACTAAGGTATTCTGGTATTACTTAAATACCTCATGTCAAGGAAACGAGAGGTTTTCGAGAATTGCTTCCAATGGCTCTTGGAAAATTGGGGATGGACAGCAGTTGATGCGCATGTCGTGCCGACAGGAATAACAGTGCCGGCGGCGATTTCAGCGTTCATGGAGAGACGGTGACCACGGAGACAGCGGGCAGGCGCGGGCCGGCGCAATGAGCAGACGTGGCAGGAAAGAAATATTGAAGAAAGCGGAGCGTGACCTGGAAGAAAGAAGAGCCTAAAGAGCGCAGTCAGCCTGAAATAGGTTCAATCATATTCGCCAGCCTGTTGGAAGACATTTGACGACAAGAAAGGCAGAAATAGCAGAAAGCCTTCCTTTATCATCACAAGACTAAAGCATTCCTTCATCTTTTTGCTTAGTTGCTTATGTGTATTGCTTATGTGTTATGTGTTACAGAACTTGTTAGTGTTTTACGTATTTATGTAATAGCGGCCAATGATTAAATTCGTTGATGCGCTTTTTACCATACGTGCAAATTGTTGCCTTTACATTGATCTCATTGCCTGAGCGATGGTGCGCGAGAAAATGACGCACCGCAAAGTTCCAGCATCGCAGTGGTATTGTTTCTGCGATTTTGCCACGACAGATGCCTGCAGCAATGACAAATGTAGTTAAAATCGCATTAGTTGAAAAACTGAAACTTCGAAATTTTTGAGCTTAAAATAATTTCCTGACTTGCCTTTTTGATTTTAAAATTACCGGATGCATGAGCTTTAAATATTTAAAGAATCAGCAAGCTTTATGGCCTATATTTGAGCATTGTTATCGAGCTTATCGCAAAATTGCTCAGCTTAAGCTGTCAGGCCCAGACAAATAGCCGACGCATTCATACTTTGTCAATAAATGTGCTTCAATGTTCAAATTAATTTCCAATATGTTAATAGGCTTAATATGCTTGAACAATCTTTAGAAAGCTTATTAGAATTTGAAGCTTTATTATCTTATTTTAAAGTTTTGATTGCTATTCAAAGGCCTGGATGCATGATACTTCTGAACAACGCACAAACGGTGGGATATCGTTAAATTTACACCTTAAAATCTTCTGAACTTTCAAATGCTTAAAATGTTGCAGGCTGCCCAGAGAGGTCGAAGCGAGCATGATGTTGGTTACATGTGCTCATATTGCTTTCTTGAATGTCACATTGATATCAAACTGACATATAGGCGGCCGACATCTATATTTTTCAAATACATTAGTTTAAATCATCATGGCACGTTTGTCATCATAAAGTAACTAAAGGGAATACAGTTTTTGACAACGATTTGCTGACGGTGATTCAATATGCGTGAGGCAGCTGCGTGATAGATTGCACCAAGAAGCAGAAAGTTTCACAGCCTCTGCCGTGCGCAAAGTTGAACAGTCTTTGGCTGAGCCAAAAGGACATGGAAATAGCCACCAAAAGATGATAAGAGCCAGGCTGCAGATATATGCAGCAAATAGTATCTCTTATGCAAACTTACACTGTGTTGAATTATTTGAGTATACATAAAATTGTTTGGCCTTAAATACATGAATGAACTTTTGATGAATGTTGTTTCAGATTTGAAGATACTGGCAAACTTTTATGAACAAACACTGACATGTATTTTCAAACTTATATATACCAAATACCATCGCATATTAAAATGCTTTTCAATTTATCGTTAAATTTCACGATTTTGTTAAAGTTAGTAGCCTGTGATGCTACGCCCGAGTTTGCAAGTGGAAAACGGTTGCTTGGTTTTTCAAATGTGACGAAGATTTCGACGTTATTTACAGGAAAACTGGGTCGTCCATACATGGTTGACAGCGCCTGGTATATTGACTTAAAGATCGACGCCAGGCCAGACGCCCCGAAAATCCGACGCGCGCTTCATTCATTGTCCAGTTAGCATTAGTTAAAGCTTATTACAAAATCGATTTGTGTTTCGCGAAAGCAGTAAATTGAAATTTTTTGTAAACTTATTTGCAATTTAAACATTCAAAAAGCCTTTAAGAAATATTTGCCTTCATATCTATGCGTACTACTGATCAATTCAAAGACATCAAAGGCACAACAATAATAGTTGGTATCGTCTAAGATTTTTTCTTCTTCTCACATTTGTAGTTTGTGTGTTAGTCTGATAACATAAAAACTTAGATAGGGCAGATCTTTTGACTCAGCAGTTGCTCGCAGACAGTAAAACAGTCACAGCCTGCTCAAAGTCGAGCAACGCGAAATGCAAAACATCATTAGGTGCACGGTCTCAAATACTTGCATCCGACATAAAGATTACTGACCTTAGGCTTAAAGCGGGGGGAATAAGTAGATCTGATTCATCTACCGTCGGTCTTTTGTCATCGCATATCAACGCTCATCTCATCATATATATCTATCACAGATTTATTAATGTTTCTGTTTGCAAAACCACAATACCATCACTCCTTCAGATTAAATCCTCTTAACAAGTCAGCAGTTTTAGTTCAAATGACAGTTAGTAAACGCTGAATGATTAAATGTTTGCATTGCTTTTGCAGCTGTTGCTTAAATGACTTGTTTATTTATAATAAATGATTACCGTTATATGATGATTTGTCGACGGAGAAATTCTGATAGTGCGCTTGGGATGCAGCTTGTCGTCTAAACTTTGAAATGATTGTTGTGGTTGCAGAAAAGCTCTTCGAGCTTCGACAAAGATGGAGGAAAATGACGTTCAAATCTTCGAGCAGAAGCGGTCATCGCTTCCGTGAGAGCTGCATTTAATGTAATGGACACACAAGGAAAATTTCGACGCCAACGTGCCGTAAACATGGCATCGCTGAAGAGGCGTAAAAGCCCTCGAGGCTATCAAAAATCTGGCAACCGGTTATCGTTTCACCGAGGAATCGGGCGATTTGTTCTCCACGGAAGAAGCCGATATCTTCATCGCATGAGACGAAAGATGAAGAATAAATGATGTTAAAGATGAAGAAAAAAAGAAAAAGATGTGTTTCAAAGCTTCAGTTCATTGAAATGAATAAATAAAAACTGTCAAGGAAAAGAAGCAAGATGAAATCAGCGGCATTGCCATGTCGCTAGGAAGTCAAAGATTCTGCCAGCGAGTTTCAGTTACCAGCAGATGACAGTCTTTCGTCTCAGCTCAATGTTTTTTGAATGCAAGAGGCAGCTTGTTGCTTATTGTCTCCAAACTTTTGGAAAGGAAAAGAGATTAACAAGAACAAAGTTCGCACAAGAAAGGAAAGACGTTAACATCAATAAGAGCGGAAGAGATAGTGAAAGCGCGGTAATTGACGACGAAGACATCTTCCTTCATTTCTGGTTTATGATGACGATAAACATCCAAGGAATCACGGCAGTAATGTATGAGAATTAAGAAAAGCTTCTGCAAGGAATAAAGAAAATGAAATTAAAAAAACGTTGATTTATCAGCTTGCACTAAATTATGCGTTGAAATAAAATTTCGGTTATTCACAATTACCCAAATATTGTTGTTTTAATGTAATTACAAAACATATCTTTGAAAATAAAGAGTTGCATAAAAGAAGCTTTTCTGAAAAATTTACAACACGGCATTTTTAAAAGCAGTTAATGATCTATCATGCTGAAAGTTTACAATGGAAGATAAAATTTCAAATAAATATTTATTATCGTGCGCCATTTCCAGAAAACATGCATCTTGCTGATATTACGATATGCCTCCAAAATAGTGTCTCTTTTAGTAAAGGTGTTATAGTTGTGGTAGCATGGACAGTTGGCACAAATGCTTTTGCAGAAAGACAGCCGGCAGACCATCACATTTCACCTCTGGACCAAAGAAATACGGGTTAAAATCACTTCTACTTGAGAAATTACTTAGCCAAACATCGCAAGTCACAAAATGGCCTTTGATAAAGGGTCGCCCAGCATGATTGTAGTCAGCCTGGCCCTGTTAGTGAGCTTGCTAATAAGTTGTTTGTCACATTTGCGATTGAATAAAGAAATGCTTGAATAGGTAATATCAGAAATATTCTCCTCTTATTAAAACAGTACGTTTACTGATGGTTTAAAAGTATAATTTCACTTATTATGACGGGTCGATGTAAAGTAGATCAAATGAGCACTTGTTCATTTCCGATAAGGCAAAGTAATAAAGTCCATTTTGCCACAAAAAGAAAGCTGAGTTCAAAGATATGTTATATGATAATCTGGTCACAAATGACAGTAAATAAGCCTGCCATTCATGATAATGATGGATATTTAGGCATGGAAGATTAGCATGACATAGATTTATTGAATTTCACACAAGAGCACGCAGATTGCTTGTAAAAGATGTTCCTTCTTGCATGCTTTCGTCGGTTGGCGGGAAAGAAATCGAAAACAGCCTAAAACCAAAGAAATGGCGTCTTCACCTGAATAGTTCATTACGGCTTGCTTGAGTCGCTGAAGTCTCTGGGCGGTAAACATAGCGCTTACGTGAGCTGTAGATGACTTTCAAGATGACGGCAGCCTTCTTAGCTCGCGATGAAACATTTCATGAATTTCTGCAAACTAAAAAGTGTTCAAACATCCTCAAGAAACTGCTTGTTGTGCGATAGCTGGAAAGAGGTCTCTTGTAATCAAGACTCAAAATTTCCAGATGCATTACGTATTATCACGCTTCACCGCAACAGAAATAAGACTTATAGTGAAATTTTGTGATTTAATGAATATCGCCATGACGAATAATATTTTATTAAGAATGCTTCATAAAGAAACACTTGAACTTTTGAGTTTGATAAAACCTTCTCAATTAGCCTAGTTTGAAGTTTTTGGTTGTAAAAGTGTCTTTGTCTTTGAACACTAGTGATATCTGGTAAAAGTTTATTAAAAATGGAATAGCGTTTATTTGGTTATTTCAAATAAAAAGGCATATAAAATTTCATAATAAAAAGAACACATACAAGTCAGCAAAAGCCATACGTAATTTCGATTTAATCTAATATTACCTTCAAAAGAAATAGCATTGAAATTAATGCTTGGAAAATCAAACTATCGAGCCAAGCGCTCACTTGGGAATACGCCACAAGAGCAAAATAATGAAAGAACAAAGCGAACAACCAGCAATGGAGCAAGAAAGCTTCCAAATGACGCCTAACATAGCGTAGCAGTTGTTTCGCGAAAGAAAATTATTGCGATGTTCCCGGTTGTTAAAATATACGTTATTTATTGATAATTTGTTCTTCATTCATATTGAACCGCGCCATGACGAACAGTAACATTTATTTTTTGATTAGCCAATGGAAGATAGGTTAAAATCAACCTGAAAGAAATAAGCCTGGGACTTCTAACTCTCATGCCCACAATCACCTGTAATATTTGCAGGTCAGCCAAATGCATTCAGGAGCAAAGTCAGCTGGGAGCCCCAGTCAGCCAAGACCAGCAAGAAGGCACGGTCAGCACGAACATTGTATTTCAGCAAGCTGCAGCTAACTACTTGGCACTGCTTCACTTAAAGCATTTATTATACAAAGGTGTTATTTTCTAAATGGTTTGTTGAATAAGAGGTTTTATGCAAATAAATTCTGGTTTGTTCATGAAAAGTTTTCTAATCACATGGTTAACTCAAGCTTCTGCGGATTGAAACAAGCCTCAAGAGCAGCATGAAAAGATTGCGTTTTCGACGGCAAAGCAATATATTCTTTTATAAAAACATCTGCGTAATGAGTTATTTTGTTTCGGTGCAAATTTAGCGTTGATCATACATATTGGTGCCGTTAACATAAATTTCAGATAGGTTTCCGTTAAATCAATGCAGTTTAGTTCTGAATTAGTATTATCGATAGCCCAGCAAGCTGCAAATTGCTAAACAAGGGATGGAAAGCTCATAAACCAAGAAAGTATACAGTGAAAGTGAATATTTGGAATGAGTCACAGTGAACGAGAACTTCATCGCACTTCACAACCAGCTGATAAAGAGCGAAAGGCAGGGTCAAAGGATTTGAGAATATATAGATAGATTGAAGCTTATTTGTTCACAGTTAGGCAGACCGATAGTTAGCAAGCTTGCCGCAAAGTTTATGTGCTAACATGTCCTGTTAAATTCTCATTTACCTCTTCGCCAAAAGAGCTGCCATTTGATCGGCGGGTTACGACGCGTGTCTTGCTCGTTCATCTCTGATTTTAGATATTGATGCTGATGTTGGACGGCTGAATTAAAGCTGGTTGGGCAAGTTGCTGTCAGCCAGTAGCTGTTCTGTACCTGGTACAAAAAAACAAAGCCAGGTGCCGCCGAAAGCAAACAGCACGTGTCCTGTAAGAACATGTCATGCACGCACAGCAGACTACTGACATGCTCCAATTTAATTCAGCTGGCACAGTGATAATATTAGTAAGAAGTCAATTTGTTATAGTTCTCATTCGTCATTTAGAGCCAAAGCATGCTGCAAACGCCATCATTTTGAGCCGCGAGCCCATGCCAGCAAAAAGAATGGCAGCTTGAGAGCATAACAAAATCTATCAAAATTGTTTATACAGGTGTGTTTTTCGTCGCGGAAAGGTATAACTATTTCAAGAAAGTGTTTTTGTAGTTTGTACCAAATTGCTGGACAATAGCTTAGCAGACAAAGAAAGGCCTGGGACGATCGGGCGAGGTGAACGCCCAGTCTTGTCGGTTCCTCACACGTAAATGACGATGAGAGACGACGCCCAAATTTTCGAATTGGAGAAATGTAGGTCTTTCGCATCAGGACAAAGTGCTGGCTGCTCCAATTTCGAGCGAGCAAATGTTTCCATCGTAATGCATCACAGTTGTTTGTCATCGAACTTCTTCGCAATTAATTTCAAATTTCTTCAGATTTCATCATCATTGATTTGAGTTCAGCCACACATCTTCCATCGCCGCCGTTGAACAAAACGCGCGATAGTTCGGTCGAGCAAATGGCTGAAAAAGAGTGGTATTCCAATTTTATCGAACCAGAAATTATGTTCGGTCAGCTCGGCGCATTGTTTGTCTTCGTCAAAGCCGCATCGTAACCATTGGAACATGCAATCAAAGCGAAATATCCTCTCGAACAGAGTTGATTTGACAGCTCGCCAATAAATGCCCTGCCTTGCTTGCAAGTTAATGCGGTTTGCGTTGCCAGGATAACAGTGGCTATCTCCTGCGGCGCTTGAATTCATGCCGGCCCAGCAGCGAGACAATATGAGGAAGAAGATGTTAATCAACGCATTTCATCTGCAGCTCAAATAGAGCTTGAATTAACGACATTGGCATCAGGAATCGTGTTAGTGATGGCGTTGTAGCATACTATGGGGCAATACGCTGTACGATATTTCACAATATTTGCCAAAGTTCTCAAATGGCAGAGAAGTTTGTAATTACAGAGCAAAGAGTTACATAGATGCAAGCAGGAAGAGTTATATCCTATGACATAACTATGATTATTCTCAACTTCTTGTCACATTTATGAACATATTCACAGCAGACATGTTGCTTTGCACGGCGAGTATTGAATTTTTGTTACATGAGACAGCATATGCTTGTGTTGGGAGAAGTTTATCACAGCCTTGCTGTGGAAGACTCTGACAGCTTCAACACTGAAACAAACTTCCGCCAGAGATGTCTTTAAATAAATGACTCTCAGTAAGCATGACGGCAGCACGGAGATTAGAAGCAGAAACCTCCAGCGAGCTGAGTAGGGGTATAGAATAGAAAGGCAGCAGAATGAAAATCAAGAAAGCGCAGCATCAAACAGCCGGTGTGTAGCAATTCCTCCGTGCATTATTTGTTAGCAACATCACAATCGCCCCATTGCAGCCAGGCTACAGTCGGCGAGTTCACAGTAGTAATGTACCTTCGCCAGGTTAACAACGTTAATACGAAAAGAATTCCAGAAATGTATAAATTAAAACATTTCGCTTCTACGGTGTTGAAAATCGACGCTTGTATCGTAGCCGTTATTACTGCGAAACATGGCAGCCGTGCATGGGTACTTAGCTAAGATGTAAAAAGCACGACAGACGATGAAGATAATACAGGCCGAAAGAAGGTAAGACAGCGATGATGAAGATGAGCGTAGGACAGCGCACGGTACCAGTAAAATACGGAATTTTTCAAGGTCAAGGATGCGAAGAAGCCGGGCAAAAGATAAACAAATAAAGAATGAATGATACCCCCACAGCCTGCGCTTGGGCCACGAAGGTCAAGCATGTCGTCGCCAGAGTTGTGTCGAAAGAATTTTGCTATCATTCAGATACATATCTTCAAG
This sequence comes from Rauvolfia tetraphylla, assembly GCA_030512225.1. Taxonomy (NCBI): domain Eukaryota; kingdom Viridiplantae; phylum Streptophyta; class Magnoliopsida; order Gentianales; family Apocynaceae; genus Rauvolfia; species Rauvolfia tetraphylla. The sequence goes on from JAJQKT010000060.1 coordinate 25,719, forward strand.
ATTTTCATTTGAGTTGTTTTTATTTATGCTTATTCTATTAGCAGTTGTTTTATGCAAACTTCTATTTTGCACTTAAATGCATTTCTATCAGCTGCTTCAACGTGCCTGGCGGCTAGCTTAATGAGTGCTCACGATGAGCCCAGAGCTGAGAGCTTTTTGTTGCCTCTCTGAGCGACGGAAAGTGGCAGAAGAAGAGCGCAACCGCAGCAAAAATGTGAATGCGGTGTATTCTCGCAGCAACGCGCAGCCAACATATAAAGATAATATCGCGAAAATTTGGCATAGCTTGACCATAGCTTATACATTTCGAATGAACAGCGGTTAGCCTGCACAGGAAGATGGTGCTCATATATGATTTTGAAAGCTTGAGTAATCAAAAAGTTCAAAATCGATTTTCGTTAGCTCATTCAGTTGAAAACGCTTAATATTTTGTCATATTTGAATAACTTAGAATGCCATATTATTGAAAGTTTATCTCATATATTTAGGTTAGATTACCAGGGCTGACGCATGTTTTTTAGAATATGATTTATTCATATTTGTTACAAAAAGTTTCTTTTGTTAAATAATTGATTCAAATTAGCCACTCTAACATGTTTTAATAACCAGAAAGTTATTTACAAAATTTGTGTAGCTTATTTCACTTATTTTAGTTAGCTAGTTTGATATATTTATTATTATTCAAGTTCAATTTGTTAAATGAGCAAATGTTTCCAAGGGGACCATTGCAACCCATACCTAAAACGCTTTAGAATTTTTTTCAAGATTAAATGTTATATCTTCTATTTAGTTGGAAGTGAAGGAGACAACGATATTAATGAAGCCATGGTTGAGTTTTGTGGTAATAATGCAGCAATTGGTTATTATCAATCATTGACATCAATGCTCTTGTTTTACGCTGAATCATCATATTTGCATCAAAAAATTTGTCACATCAAAGCGAGATGTCTCTTGGCAGGGCTCCATGTGTTATGATGTCAGGGATGGAAGATAGAGCTGATGTGATTGAGAGCTACGAAGTCTTAGCCTTGAGTGCCTAATGCAAGAATTGATTGTTCATGCTGTGCGATTGAAGATTGAATAGCATGCTCAAGATGATCACAAGATTGGGAGCGTAGTCTACAGGCTAGTTGCAGTATATTTTTTGTAAACTTCACATTTCAGATGCCTGGGAATTGCTTGAATGAATAGAGCAGGGCCCCAGCTTGAAATGATTTAATGTGAACTTAACAACAAGAGGCTTAGGTGTTCAATGATAGTAGTCTTTGATGATTAGAAATGTTTGGTAATGTGCTTGTAAGCTTATGTTGTTAAATGACTTATCATTTATATGCCAAAATGACAGTGTATTTATGAACATGTAATTTTGATTCATGATACAGCGAGAATTCAGTGTGAGCTGAAGATTTGCAGCTGCGCAAGCTCACCACAGCCTTTCGTAAAGAAAGAATGTCTCTAGGTGCTCATTGAGTTTCTGAGTTTATCAAAACTCGTTAGTTGAAGCTACTTGAAGCTGCGTAGTAGGCAGGACAGGTAAGATCGAGGTCCATTTTATCTGAGTCTGTTTAATTTGACATATACATAAACACTTCCGTTAAAAGTTTGTTGAACGGTCTAGTAAATGAGCTTGAACATATAGTTCAAATGACAAATGAGTTGATTTGCTTAACCATATTTTGTCTAAATAAAGTTATCTAGGCAGTCGCTCAATTACTGGAAGATTGATTTTCAATGATTTTTGAGAAACACAATTCCATAGGCTGATCGTCTCGGATTTAAAGTTTGCCATCGTTTTTCCGTAGAAAGGCCCAAGAAGACGTACCATTTATTGTGGCTCGCGTCGCTCCGGTTTGCCCGCAGGTCAATGCCTGGGGAAATGAAAGATTGCTCGACGGGAGCAGAAATGACGAATCTGGCCGTCCACCTCTCGAAAATAGCCAGACCAGTCATTATATTATTGGCCCATTTTCCTATAAAGCAGTAAACGCTCGGCCTTGATTTCGCCGTTAACGCCTACACAAACACTTCTCGCTTCCTCTATGTCTTGGTATCACTGATCAATTCAAAAGACATCGTTAGTGCATCTGTGTTTCGTCATCATTATCTACACACTTGAGCCATCAATTATTGCTTGCTAAAGTACAGTCTTGACATAAAACCCTCTTTAGATAAGGTGATCTTGAAGGTGTGACTGGGTTGCTTGAGATATGTTCAGGCAGGAGCATGCAGCTGCTTGCAACATGGGAAGAGTTGCAGCTGGGAACATAGCAGAATCTCTCTTGTGGCCTGTAACTTGATGTTGCTAGTAAGAGCAGCTGAAAGTCCCTAAGCGTGAGCCCTGGCAAAGGGGAGGATATCTGGAGACTCAACCACCATAGCCTCGCTTGTGCTCCTGTCTGGCTTATTGGTGGTTGTCGCAAGAGGCAACCGCTTTTTTCTTCTGTTCATTACTTAACTGCAACAGTCTACATTGTTTGTTTGAATTTTGTACATTAGCTAAACATTTGCTCACTCCTCTAGTATTTTCACCAGAATGTAGTTAGGAAGATAATAAAGCAAGATTCTATGGCTAATAGCTTCAGTCCTGTCTATTTCAGAAGATCTTACAGCTGCATTTCCATTGCGCTTGATGGAATCAGCCTCAGCACTTGAAAGTCCCAGAGTTAAAAATAGCAGCATTTAATTTTATCACTGATTTCAGGAATATGGCTGAGAAAGGCCTGTAAGGGCTCTAGAATAGTACGCAGCGAGGCTCTCGGTGGCTCAAATTCACCTGATGTTCTTGATGCAGCATGACCAGCGAAAATGACACTGGGCCAGTCAGGCCATGAATATATTGCCAGCATTGATGTTACGAATATAATAGTTATGGATGTGATTTGTCAGACAGCCAAATACACATGAAGGTAGCTAATGCTGTTAGTTCTGGGCCCAGCATGCGCCACAGAGCCATGAATGCTTATTATGTAGTCAAGAAAATAGTTAGTGATAGCAAGCTATAAGTTGCCTACTAATACAATGTTGTTTCATGGCAAAGGATACTAAGGAAAAAGATTTTTTTGGAGCTGCCTACCAAAATTTAGCAAAGCTAAAAACGTTGCTTGATTGAGGGAAGTTCAAGACGGTAACTTTCTTCGAAGAAGTATCGATCACTATTACCATGAAATTTAGACGGAATTGTTGGGACGATAAGAAGATGAGAAAGGAAGCAAAGAGTAGTTTACAGCCTCAACACCCTTGAGTGAACAGCACCACCATGAAGAAGCCAGAAACAGCGTATAGTTAGGTACAGTAACGCAGCGTTGAAAAGTTCAAGAGATTCCTGAGCAAAAGTACTTCAAGTTTGCCACAGTGCGGACACCATATGCTCAAATGCTTGAATGGGCAGCAGAGTTAGGTTTGATACGACGTTCTAGTAAACGAGAGGAAGATATAAAATAAAAATCGCCAAGAAAGTAGACCAGTTAACACGGGATCAACAGCAGCCGGATGCAGTGGAAGTTGCCACAGCGTTTATGGCCATTGATGACAGGCAGCGCCTCTCTTTCATTTTCAAATTTCCAGTGACGATGGCTGAGCTCTAGCATCTTAATTGCAGAATTGCGAGCAATGTAAAAGCTGCCGTTAAATGCAACTAAAATACCTATCTTCAATGAAAATTAAATTATGTATTGAATGATAGACATTTGGAGATCATTACTCTTCTTACCATTGAAAAGTGAACACTACTTCATAAGAAGATGCATTTTGAAAATAAAAAAAGTTCTTAAACAAAATATTTCTGGCCGTTAAAAGATCACGGCGCTTAAAAGAGCAAACATTTTTACTTATGCATTGAGTACTTATTAAATGGAAGAAATACCTAAATAAATATTATCAAAGATCTCTATTTAAAGCATGGTTCAGTTTGTTGCTGACAATGTTCAAAATCAAAAGAGTACATTTGTAGCATCTTCATTATGTTCATATTGTCGCATATTATCATAGCATGACATGTAAAGTGCTTAAATGCACATAAAAGCGGAAAATGTGTAAATCAGCCGCTGGCCCTTTCAATTCGCAAGATAGCGTGGCAGCATTAAAATGCTCTTCTCACTCAGATGTGTGTAATTTGAGCCAATGTCATGTGTCGCAGCTTGATGGGTCGCCGCTGGCACATGATCGAAATGGCATCGGCTTCGCTGCGAGCTTCGCCGCGCGAGCAGTTTTCGTCACTTCGCGATAAGCAGTTGCGGAAAATATTTGAATAAAAATACGGCGCGCTCATTCTTTGTAAGTTTGCTTATTGATGGTTTAAATAGTATTTACTTACATTGCTACCATGTGCTGTAAAGCAGGTTAGCGGTGAGCTTGTGATTGGTTTCCTGATAATGTGCAAAAGGTCAAAACTATCTTGTAAGCAGCAGTGGGGCACGACATACAGCAGGAGCCTGGACAGCTTTGAAGACAATGACATTAAATGTCTTAGGTCACATAACGACGGAGCTTTATACAGAAGAGCCAAAAACATTTGGTTATGAGCCAGTTGAACAAACTTTACCGCACAGTTGCGAGATTGTTGAGCCGTATTTGACAGGCCCTGAGCTGTTGTCTGGTCAAAATATCTTCTTCAAAACCAAAGAGTGTCGCGTTCATCTTCGTACCTTCGAACTGAACACATGTGATTATTTGGACTCCACAGACCACAAATCTTGCGGTAAAGAGCAAGCTTATGACAGCCATTTATTTCCGTTTTTACATAAGTAATATTTTTTGAATATTAAAGATGAAACATTATTTATTTCAAAATCTCTTTGCTATTGCTCACTTCTTAATTGTAATTCACATTCACCGAGTGAGCACGGAATAATTTGCAAACTTCTGTTGTGCCTCTCGCGCGACAGTACTACATTGCGCCAAATGCTGTAGGCCTCAATAGTATCGGTGTTGTTGAGTAGAAAAATGTATTACAGGTTAGAGTCGTTTGTGAAAATTGTTGCTCAGTCATTTTGTCGAGCCAACAAAGATGCTATGACGAATAGAAGTTTTATTTAAGACTTATAAGAAAATATTTTGAACTTATTTCGATAAAAACTCATCTATTGCTCATTTTAAAGCGTTTGTTGTGGGCAAGCTTATTTTAAACACTAGTGACAGGTTTGATAGAAAGGCCTGACGGCGTACTTGTTGCTCATCGTCAAAAGCAATAGAGACAAAGATATGTGTTGAAGAAACTGAGTTCATGCAACTTTCGATAGCCCACGTTTGTTCAAAGAAGAATGAGAGATACAGCCTCGCCAATGGTTGAAAATCAACCGGTCACTGCGTTTGAAAGATGCAAAAGGTTAGTGAAATAATGAAGAACATGATGGCGCCACCGCTGGGTCACCGTTAGTCTTCACAAGAAGAAGTCATCTTCAGTGGCGCAACAGCGATGTTCGGGCGAAAGTCAAAATAAGATCGCATTATCGATGGTTTGCCCTTTCATCTCATACTGAACCTGCCGATCGATGACGGAGGTCGCGGTGATACTCATGGAAGCCAGCAGCGTTCCAAAGCTTGGAGCAGAAATAAAAAGCCTGACCCCCAGCCCCAGAGTTCGCCAGCAGAGACTTGAAGGTCCGGGAGCAGTTGCCGTGTCGTTAGACTTGTAATGTTCAATCACAGTTAGTAGCTGATTGGAGATAAAATAGACAGACTGTACTTGGTATTTCAGTTGTGCTTTAAAGACTCAAATTGTTAAATGTGACAATAAAGGTTTTTTTCGTCGTTTGTTGAAAAAGAAGCTTATGTAACAGCCTCCTGTTTTGTGTTCATGAAGCTGTCATGTTTTCAAATTAACTAAAGTTTAGAGCCGAAACAAGCCCACATTCTGCATGAAAAGATATATTTTTCTTTCAAAAGGTTTTCCTTTAGTAAAACCTTTTGAAAGAAGAAAACCACTTAATCTTTCATACCAAGATCTTGGAGCTTGTTTCGAGTCCATATAGAGCTTTTAGTTAATTTGAAAACATGATTTGGAAATTTTTCATGAATAAAGCCAGGAGGTTGTTCTACATAAACTTCTTTTTCAATAAAACCATTTAGAAAAGCACTTTTGACATCCATTTGAAATAGTTTAAAGTCTTTAAAACAAGCAAATGCCAAGAGTATTCTGATAGTCTCTAATCTGGCCACTGGAGCAAAAGTTTCATCATAATCAATACCTTCTTCTTGATTGAAGCCTTGAGCAACAAGTCTAGCTTTATTTCTAACAACTTCTCCTAGTTCATTTAAATTATTTCTAAATATCCATTTTGTACCAATAATGTGAATGATCATGAGGTCTAGGAACAAGAGTCCAAACTTTATTTCTCTCAAACTCGATTTAACTCTTCTTCCATAGCAATAATCCAAAAAATTATCACACAATGCATCATCAATATTTTTAGGTTCAATATGAGATAAAAAGGGCAAAAATTATCAATAAAGTACCGTCTTGTTTTGACTCCTTGAGAGACATCACCAATGATTTGCTCCCTTAGGATGACTTCTTGCATATGTGAGATCCTTTGGAAGTTCTTGATTGTTGCTTGATTGACCATCATGTTCTTGCTCCATTATTTCCTCTTCTTTAGCATGATCTTCCAATGTAGGTACTTGGTGTTGAGTTTGATTTTCAACCATTGAGGAACCTGCATCATCTTCATTTCTTCTTTGGAGATAAATATTAGATTTATCAAAAGTTACATGAATAGTTTCTTCAACACATAATGTCCTTTTGTTATAGACTCTATATGCCTTTTTATTTGATGAATAGCCTAGAAATATGCCTTCATCAGATTTTCTATCAAACTTACCAAGATTGTCACTAGTGTTTAAAATAAAGCACTTACAACCAAACACTTTAAAATAGACAATAGATGGAGTTTTATCAAATAGAAGTTCAAAAGGTGTTTTTCTTATAAAAGGTCTTAGTAAAACTCTATTCATTACATAAAGCATGCCTGTATTTACGACTTGACCAAAAAATATTTAGGTAACGAATTTTCACAAGCATTGATCTAGCCATTTCTTGTAATGTTCTGCTTTTTCCTCTCAACAACACTATTTTGTTGAGGTGTTTTGCAAAATTGAAAAATTATGAGTAATACCATACTCATCATGGGAATTTTGTAAAATCTTGCTGCAAAATTCTCTTCCATTATCACTTCTAATAGATATTAGATTACAATTAAGAGAAATTTGAACCTTCTTAAAAAGTTTTGAAAATTCATAAAATGTTTCATCTTTTTGTGATAAAAATATTACCCATGTAAATATGGAAAAATCATCAACAATCACATAAGCATATCTTTTACCACCAAGACTAGTAGTCCTCATAGGTCCAAATAAGTCCATGTGAACTAGTTCAAGAGGTTTTGAGGTAGACACCATTTTCTTTTGGTTTGAAGGATGTTTTTGATTGTTTTCCATATTGACAAGCATCACAAATCCCGAGTTTTGTCAAAATGCATTTTTGGTAATCCTCTAACTAGTTCTTGAGTAGAAAGTTTGTTCAATAAATCCATGCTCACATGTCCTAATCTTCTATGCCATAAAAATCCATCATTGTCATGTATTGCAAGACATTTAATGTCATTAGTAATAAGCTCATCAAGATATAACACATATACATTACTTACTCTTTTAGCTACAAAGATAGTTTTTATTGCTTGCATTATCAAGAATAGTACAAGTATCACATTTAAACTCTACTTTGCAACCATTATCACATAATTAGCTAATGCTAAGTAAATTATATTTAAACCATCAATAAGTAAAACTTGTTTGATAAGAGGAATGAACTCTTTACCAATGTTACCTATTCCAAGTATTTTTCCCTTTCTTCTTATCACCAAAAGTGACAAAGCCTTCACTTGTAGCTTGAAGCTCACTAACAAGTGATGCATTTCCAGTCATGTGCCTTGAACTGCCACTATCAAGAAACCATTTGTGGCATTTGATCTTGAAGCAAATTGTACCTATACCAAATTAGAAAGAGTGATTTTTGGTACCCATATCTTCTTGGGTCCCAAGAGGGTTAGTGACAGTTCCTTTTAACTTTCCATATAGTCTTTACTCCGAGTTTCTATCTTTCTTTTTTATAATGCATTTAAACACTTTTGTGTCCATGCTTACCACAATATGTACAGCAAGTATGAGACCTATAATGAGAAGATTCTTTAACAAATGTCTCTTTTGGTTTTGAATGAAGGCAATCATGTGTAAAACCTAGACCATGCTTTACAAATGAGGATCTTTGATACCCAAGTAATTTATTTAAATTGTTTCTTCCATTTGTAAATTTCTCAATGCATAAAGTAAGATCATTTACTTTCCTTTTAAAACCTCATGATCTTTTAGCATTGATTCAAGAGAAATAATTTTTGAACATCAGCTTTTTGTTTTCAAAAGATACATCTTGTATGGTGAGTGTTCAAAACATCCTTTTCAATGGTAAGAGAATTAATGGTCTCAAGATGTCTATCATTTTCAATACATAATTTTTGAATTTTCATTTGAGAGATCATTAATTTTGGATTTCATTTCTTTATTTCTTCTTGAAGCCTTTTTTTCAGCTTTCTTCATACAATTCTACAATTAAGTCACTAGAATCAATATCATCATCACACAAATTTGAAATAGAAGGAGAAGACTGTACCTCATCATCAATGGCCATAAAGCATATGTTGGCCTTCCTTCACTTTCATCCTCACTTTCTTGTTGATCCCATGTTCCAACTAGTCCTTTTCCTTTCTTGGCAGATTTCTTTCGTTTTTGCTTTCTCTTCCCTCTCTAACACTTTGGGACGATCGGCAATAAGATGCTCTGTACTCTTGCATTCAAAGCATTGAGGTTTATATGATGAAGATTGTCCACTTTTCTTGACCGGCTTTCTTCCTTTCTTGAGAAATTCCTTTTTGTAGAATCTCTTGAACTTTTTCACTGCCATTGCAATTTCTTCTTCTCCACTGTTTCCTCCTTCTTCTTCACTTGAAGATTGTTCTTGTTCACTCAAGTTGTTTGAGGCATTAAGAACTACTCCTTTTCTTCCCTTTTCCTCATCTTCCTTATCATTCAACCGTTTCATCTTCATTTCATGAGTAAGTAGTGATCCAATAAGCTCTTCAAGAGGAAGAGTTTTAGATCTTTGGACTCCTCAATAGCTAGCGTTTTTAGTTTGCTAAGATTTTGGTAGAGCATCCAAAATCTTTCTGTTTTGTTCTCCCATAGTATATCCTTTTACCATAAGCTTTAAGCCATTGAAAATATTAGTAAACCTTGTAAACATATCACTAATATTTTCACCTTGTTTCATAGTAAAATAGTTCATAATCTCTAACAAGCATAGCAAGTTTAGATTCTTTAACTTGATTAGTACCTTCATGTGTAATTTGAAGCAATCTCCACATATCATGAGCAAAATCACATCCACTAACTCTATTATATTCAGTAACATCTAATGCACAACTTAATATATTCATGGCCTGATAATTTAGTGTCATTTTCCTTGAATCATGCTCATCAAATTCATCGATGGATTTGGGTTCCGAGGTTACTCCATCTCGCTCTCATTTTCATTGGGACATAGGGACCTTTCTCAATTATGTTCCACAAATCAAAATTGATAGAACAAATATATATTTTAACTCCTAGACTTCCAAAAGTGTAATTTGTTCCATCAAACAATGGAAGTCTGCTTTGTAGAAGATCCTTCTAGGTAAGGTAGGTTTGAAATATTAGCCATAGGATCTTTGCCTTCTAGGTTGTAAAACCACACAAAGAAGTTCTAGCTACGATACCAATTGAAATACCTAAGAGGGGAGTGAATTAGGTATTTTGGCTAATTATTGCAAATTCAAACTTTATAAATGTGTAGACCTATTGCGATTAAGTGAATAAGAGAAAAAAAAACGAGTTTTATGGCACTGACAATATAATAAATGTAGACAAAAGAACACAAGCAATTTTATAGTGGTTCGATCCTCAAGATCTACCTCCACTACCTTAAGTCCACACTTAAGGATTTCAATAACTCTACTATGTGCTCAAGTTTACAGATTACAGAGAGGTTCACCACACTATGGTTTTACACTTATAACCTCTTCTAGTAATTTTACAAACAAGGCTCACCAACCTATGGTTTTATATCTCAAACAACCTTGAATCACACCTTCAAGGATCACCCTTATCTAAAGGGTTTTATGTTATCAAGATAACCTTGCTAGAGCTAGTAGATCAATACAATTGATTAAGTAAAGAAGAGTGTGTAGATGTTACCACTTGTTGGTAGAATTTACACAAAGTTGCACCTTCACACTTTGATGTCTTTGGATTGATCAATTGAATGCACAAGACATAAGAGAGCTTGAGAAATGTTTGTAATAGACGTTAGAAAGCTTAGAATATTCAAAGATTCAGAACCTACAAAAGATTGCACGTTTATAGCTTTTATAGAATTTGAAAATCAGTTGAAATAGCTATGAAAACGGCTGAGTTAACTGTTATTTTCGGGAAATTGACGACTCGAATTCTGCGTCCCGAATTTTTTTCCTGCTCGTCCGAATCTTCTTCCGAATTTCTCTGGAAGAACGGTGACTATCTTGAAGACCAAAATTCGGACGACCGAATTTTTTCTCATGCGTCCGAATCTTCTTCCGAATTTCTCTGGAAGAACAGTAGCAAACTTTTGCTACCAAATTCGGACGATCGAATTTTATGGAATTGTGTTCAAACTTTGTAAAATCATTTGAAATCAATCTTCCAAGTAGTTGAAATACATTTGGTATATATAGATAACTTATTTAGACAAATATAAGTTTGAAAACCAAAATCAAACTCATTTGATCATTTAAAGTTTACTTAAAAAACTTTTAGGACACAAAACCACATTTACTAGGAATTCATTCAACAAACTTTTAAACTTAGGAAACCAATTTTATGCTCTCTTATGCATTCAATAGACTCCAAGACATACAAGTGTAGAGTTCACATAGATATTACCTATCATCATACCTACTCTGCACTTCAAGTCTTCAATGCTTTGAGTTCATCTTTGAATAAACCTCAAAAAGACTCATAGCTTTTCCCGAGGTTGTTCTTTGCTCTCCCTCTTGAAGGCAATGAGACTTCAAACTTCTTTCTTCACAAATCCTATCACACAATATAAACATATTAGTTCTCATCAATATTTGTCATGAATCAAAAATTACATGATTTGCCCTTAGGGCTTACACTTAATAACATTGAAATCATTTTGTATAAATAGATAAGTCATTTAAGCACTTTTAAACACAAAAACAGTTACCAAAACATTTTAATCATCCAAAGTTTACTTAAGATCATTTGAGACTTCAAAAACATACTTGTTGTTAAGAAGTTCATTAAAAATCATTTCAAAAACAAGTTTTGTGCTCTCTTATGCATTCAACTAATTCCAAGACATACAAGTGTAGAGTTTACAGAAAAATATACCTATTTAGCATATGGACTCTACACTCTAAATCTTCAATGCCTTCAATCATCTTGAACATACTCTTCAATCTTCAATCACTTTTGGCATAGTTGAGTTGTTCTTGCATTGTGACTTCAAGGCAATAAGACTTCATGCTTCTCAATCCATCAATCCTATCACTCAACATACAAGCACATTAGTCCTCATCAATGTTTGCCATTATTCAAAACTAATCATAACTCACATGATTTGCCCTTAGGGCTAACAATCTCCCCCTTTTTTGATGATGACAAACTTTGATGCAAAATGTGATGGATTTAAACAACGTAAAACAAAGAAGCATTGATGTCAATGATTGATAATAACCAATTTAGCACATTGACATACAAAAGGCTCAATATGAGCCTACGACCCAACCAACCTCCGTTTATCTCCTTCCTTCCAACTAAGATAGAAGATATAGCATTTGAGTATTTAGAAAAAAAATTCTAAGAGAGGTTTTAAGGTTGTAAAAGTTTAACAATGGTCCCCCTTAGATTGTGCTCATTTTTCAACAAATTTGGACTTGAGATACTAAACATCCGAATTATGACATATCAAGTCCAAACAATAAAATAAGTGAAATGAAAGCTACAAATTTTGTAAATAAGCTTTCCTAAGGTTGTTAAAACATGTTAGAAGAGATTAAAACAGATTTGAATCAATTTGAGCAACAAAAGAGAACTTTTTGGCAACAAATATGGATGCATCATAATTTCTAAAACATGCATCCGAATTTTGAAATTTGAAGTCCAAACTATAAAATATATGAGATGAAGGCTGTAATATTTCAAAATAAGCATTCCTAAGGTTGTTCAAATATGATAAGAAGTATTAAAACAGTTTTCAACCGATTTGAACAACAGAAAAATCAGTTTTGGCAAGACAGTTTGGATGCGTCCGAACTTTTTTGGTTTGCATCCAAACTTCAAGTCCATACTTATGAACTCTATCCTCACATATTATAATTCTTTCCTGTTTAAATTTCAAATGTATAAATATAGTCAAATATGCCAAAAAGTTTTCACAGTGTATCACTTACTCATATTAACACGCATTGCACATATATTGCAGAATCACACACATTTCACATTTTTTTGCTGCACAGTTTTGCAGCTCATCTTCTTTCTCTCCCTTTTGTCATCACTCAAGAATGGGGAAATGAAAATGAGACTAATAATTACTAAAGAAAGCTCTCAACTCTAAGGTTTCATCATTGAGCTTCATTAAGCTATTACGTAGGCCACATTAAATTAGTGATAAAGTGCAGAAATTTAAAGTGCAAAAATAGAGAGATTTGCATAAAACATGCTAGTAAAGATTCAAAATAAATAAAAGCAATAAATGGAAATGAGAGTGCAGATGTGCTTAGTCTTTGGATATTGATGTAGAGTTCTTTCTCGCTTTCTTCTTGATGACGAACATGCTTGACTCTTCCATGGCCAAATGTTGGATTTGATGGGGTGCTATTTCAGCTCTTGCAATTTGACCTCCTTCTTGACTGATTCCAGCTTGCTGCAATCCTTGATCTCCTCCTTGAGACTCCATGACCTGCTCATTGCCATTCGCTTGGTCACCATCATCATCTTCATCATCACTGTCACTGCCTTCTTCATTTTTCTTGTTATCTTCATCATTCTCATCATTCTTTTCCTCTTGAGTTCTAGAAGGCCCTTCACCACTTTGAGGGCTTCTTATCAATATTTCCTCAATGTGCTTGACTCTATTCTCTAAACTGTCCAGTTTTTCAAGCACCATAGGAGCAAATGTTTCAAAGAATTTATACATTTTCTCCATTTCTTTCATGTGCTTGTTCAGTGCTTCTTGAATTTTATTTTCTCTTGAAATCCCTTCAGCACTAGTACCTTCCTTAGCAATAGGATGTGATTGTGATGTTGGCTCTTCTTCAAATAGTCTTCTTTTTGGAGGAGGTTGCTCCCCTCACTTGTTGAATCATGCCTTTTCTTCGTTTTCATTTCTCTTGCCCATGCTTTTTGCCTCTTCTTCTTCTTCTTCTTCAATTCCTTCAGTTTCCTCCATTTCAATTCTCCTTGGAGGGTTTCTCTTCTAGTCCTCCATACTCCCTCATCATCAAGAATCAATTGCATTCTTTTTGAGAGAGTCATTTGTATAAATCTGACCTCTTTTAAAAGTTTGTCCTCTGACAGGAAGTTTGACTCGAAAAATATTTGAAAAGGCTTGTCAAGAGTCTTCCATATGGTAAAGCCTTGTTATCAGCCTCTCTAGCCCCAAACATATGCTTTAATGCCATGTAGCCAAAATTCAATCTCTTATGCTCATGCAAAGCAAGCATAATCACCATATGAATGTTCCCTCACAAATGTTTTTGTGACCAAAGTTAGGAATAATCATAGTTGTAATCATAGGATGCATAACTCTTCCTCTTGCATCTAAAGCCTTAACCTCCCTTTCCTTAATAGTTCTAAACTCTCTGCCATTTGTGAAGGCTTCTTCCAAATCTTGCATTTGTGAATAACTCTCTAATATAGCAATGTTGCCCCATAGAATAATACTTTGCTCCACTATCACTTACTCCATGATTCTATTCACCAATGCATCATTGAATTCAAAATCTATTTGAGATACTCTAGATGAATACCGTTGATTAACATCTTCTTCCTCATATTCTATTCTCCCTTCTTTTTAGATTGGCATAAAATTCATATACAAGAGAGGGATAGTACTCTTTATCTATAGCCAACAAATTACTCCGCCAATATTACCAAATAAAGATAGGACATTACCCATATTGGTGAGCTTGTCAAATCAACTCTGTTTCCAGGGATGATTTTCCTTGATTTCGTGTTCCAATCTTCAAATTCTGATGCAGCTTTGATTGAGATAAACTTGTCTGCTCCAGATGATGATTGAGGAACCCTAATTCTCCTTGGTTCATTAAGAATTCGTCCTCCTTCACTGACCTTTGCTTTCCCCTTTTCCTTTTTCAACATTTGCTCATTTAGTTCTCACCATTTTGATTTTCTAATGTAAAAGCAGATGATATTTGAGAGGTGTGTAGAGTCGGAATTCAAAAATCCAAGTATTTTGATGTGAAAATGGTGAAATCACAGAGGGATTTAAGTTTGGATGCAAGTGGGTAGAGATAAATTTTGAAAAGTAGAGAGTTCGGATGATAAATTATGTGAGTAACGGCTAGTTCAGTTTCTTAAAAACCGCTGTAACTGCAAAGTTCGGACGACCAAACTTTTTTGTCTGCGTCCGAACTTCTCTGTTTCTCCAATTTCAGAAAGTTTGGACGTCCCGAACTTTCTCTCATGCGTCCGAACTTTTCTGTGCAGAATTTTCTGACAAAGTTTGGACGTTCCATTTTCACTCAATGCGTCCAAATTTTTCCTGCTTTTGTCACACTTAAACAAACATATTAGTAATTGAATTTTAAAATTCCTAAAAGCCTTCTTAGATAGTTATACCTTTCCACAGCCAAAGGCTTTCTCAATATATCAGCAATTTGATCATTTGTATTTATGTACTCTAAGCATATGTCTCTTTTAGCAACATGATCACGGATAAAATGATGCTTGATTTCGTGATGCTTTGTCCTAGAATGTTGAATGGGATTTATGCTCAAATTGATAGCACTAGTATTATCACATAGTATTGGTACACAATTAAATTTAAGACCATAATCAAGTAGTGTATATTGCATGCATAATAATTGAGCACAACAACTACCAGTTGCAATGTATTTAGCTTCAGCAGTAGACAAAGACACACAAGCTTGTTTTTTTCTATACCAAGACACAAGGCAACTACCAAGAAATTGACAATAACCACTTGTACACTTTCGTTCAACTTTGCATCCAACATAATCAGCATCCGAATATCTAATAAGATCAGAAGATGAAGATTTTGAAAACCAAAGACCATAGTCATGTGTATCAATCAAATAACGAAAAATACTTTTGGCAGAAATTAAATGAGATTCTTTTAGGACATGATTGAAATCTAGCACATAAGCACACAGCAAACATAATATCTGGTCTACTTGCTGTGAGATAGAGTAAACTTCCAATCATACCTCTATATGACTTCTCATCAACATTTTTACCTTTTTCATCTTTATCAAGTTTAGTTGATGAGTTCATTGGAGTTCCTATTCCTTTTGCTTGATCCATTCCAAATCTTTTCAAAAGCTCCTTGGTATACTTTGCTTGGTTTATGAAAACTCCATCCTTAGTTTGCTTAATTTGCAGCCCAAGAAAGAAATTTAGTTCTCCCATCATACTCATTTCAAATTCATTTTGCATTGATTTGGCAAAATCCTCACAAAGGGATGTGTTAGTAGCACCAAATATAATATCATCAACATAAATTTGCACAAGTAAAATATCATTATTACTAGATGTTTTTATAAAAAGTGTTGTGTCTACTCTTCCTTTTGCAAATCCTTTTGAAAGAAGAAAACCACTTAATCTTTCATACCAAGCTCTTGGGGCTTGTTTCAATCCATATAGAGCTTTAGTTAACTTAAAAACATGATTAGGAAACTTTTCATGAACAAAACCAAGAATTTGTTTTACATAAACCTCTTATTCAATAAAACCATTTAGAAATGCACTTTTGACATCCATTTGAAATAGCTTAAATCCTTTAAAACAAGCAAATGCCAAAAGTATTCTTATGGATTCCAATCTGGCTACTGGAGCAAATGTTTCATTATAGTCGATGCCTTTCTTCTTGGTTGAATCCTTGAGCAACAAGTCTAGCTTTTATTTCTAACAACTTCTCCTAGTTCATTTAACTTATTTCTAAATACCCATTTTGTACCAATAATTGAATGATTATTAGGTCTAGGGACAAAAGTCCAAACTTTATTTCTTTCAAATTGATTTAACTCCTCTTCCATTGTAACAATCCAAAAATCATCACACAATGCATCATCAATATTTTAGGTTCAATATGAGATAAGAGGGCAAAATTATCAATAAAGTACCGCCTTGTTTTAACTCCTTGGGAGACATCACCAATGATTTTCTCCTTAGGATGGCCTCTTGCATATGTTAGATCCTTTGGAAACTCTTGCTCATTGCTTGGTTGACCATCTTGTTCTTGCTCCATTATTTCTTCTTCCTTGGCATGTTCTTCCAAAGTGGGTACTTGATGATGCGTTTGATTTTCAAACATTGAGGAACCTGCATCATCTTCACTTCTTCTTTGAAGGTAAATGTTAGATTCATCAAAAGTTACATGTATGGTTTCTTCAACACATAATGTTCTTTTATTATAGGCTCTATATGCCTTTTTATTTGAAGAATAGCCAAGAAATAAACCTTCATCAGATTTTCTATCAAACTTACCAAGATTATCACTAGTGTTTAAGATAAAACACTTACAACCAAAAACTTTAAACTAGACAATTGAAGGAGTTTTATCAAATAAAAGTTCAAAAGGTGTTTTTCTTATGAAACGTCTTAATAAAACTCTATTCATTACATAGCAAGCAGTATTTACAGCTTCAGCCCAAAAGTATTTTGGCAAGGAATTTTCACAAAGTATTGATCTAGCCATCTCTTGTAAAGTTCTGTTTTTCCTTTTAACAACACCATTTTGTTGAGGTGTTTTAGCAGTTGAGAAATTGTGAGTAATACCATATTCATCACAAAATTTTGTAAAGTCTTGATTGCAAAATTCTCTTCCAATATCACTTCTAATAGAAATCAGTTTATATTCAAGGGATGTTTGAACCTTTTTGAAAAGTTTTGCAAATTCATGAAATGTTTCATCCCTTTGAGCTAAGAAGAGCACCCAAGTAAATCTTGAAAAGTCATCTACAATCACATAAGCATATGTTTTACCACCAAGACTAGTGGTCCTCACTGGTCCAAATAAGGCCATGTGAACTAATTCAAGAGGTTTTGAAGTAGAGACCATTTTCTTTGGTTT
The DNA here is from genome assembly GCA_030512225.1 of Rauvolfia tetraphylla. Lineage (NCBI taxonomy): Eukaryota > Viridiplantae > Streptophyta > Magnoliopsida > Gentianales > Apocynaceae > Rauvolfia > Rauvolfia tetraphylla. The sequence continues at coordinate 43,138 of JAJQKT010000060.1, forward strand.
AAAAGATGTTTTTGATTTCTTTCCATATTGACAAGCATCACAAAGACGGGTTTTATCAAAATGCATTTTGGGTAATCCTCTACGTAGCTCTTGTGTAGAAAGTTTATTCAATAAATCCATGCTTACATGCCCTAATCTTCCATGCCACAAAAATCCATCATTATCATGAATGGCAAGACATTTTATATCATTTGTGATAAGATTATCAAGATATAACACATATACGTTTCCAACTCTTTTAGTAACAAAGATGGTTTTGCTACTTGCACTATCAAGAATAGTACAAGTATCACATTTGAATTCTACTTTACATCCATTGTCACATAATTTACTAATGCTAAGTAGATTATACTTTAAACCATCAATAAGCAATACTTGTTTAATAAGAGGGAAGGAACCTTTACCAATGTTACCTATTCCAAGTATTTTTCCTTTCTTCTAATCACCAAATGTGACAAAACCTTCACTTGTTGCTTGAAGCTCACTAACAAGTTAGGCATTTCCAGTCATATATCTTGAACGACCCACTTTGTCAAGAAACCATTTTGTGACACTTGATCTTGAAGCAAAGTGAACCTACACCAAATTAGAAAGAGTGATTTTTGGTACCCATATTTTCTTGGGTCCAAAGGGGTTAGTGAAAGTTCTTTTGACTTTCCAAATGGTCTTAACACCATTTTCAATCTTTCCTTTACAAAGCATTTTGATACCTTGTGTCCATGCTTACCACAATATGTACAACAAATATGAGGCCTAGAATTAAAAGTTTCTTTAGCAAAAGAGTTTTTATATTTTGGAGCATAGCTATCATGAGTATAACCAAGACCATGTTTTGCAAATGAAGTACTTTGATAGCCAAGTAATTTATTTAAATTTTTATCTTCCATTTGTAAACTTTTCAACGCATGATGTAAGATCATTAACTTTTTCTTTTTTAAAATCTCGTGATTATTAAGATTTTTTCAAGAGAAATAACTTTTATGCAAAGCTCTTTATTTTCAAAAGATATGTTTTGTATGGTTGCATTTAAAACTTCTTTTTCAATATTTAGACAATTAATGGTCTCAAGAAGTTTCCCATTTTCAACACATAATTTTGAATTCTGATTTGATAAATCACTGATTTTGAATTTCATTTCTTTATTCCTTTTAGAAGCTTTTTCTTAATTCCTCATACATTTCTACAAGTAATTCACTAGGATCAACATCATCATCATAGATATTAGAAATGGAAGGAGAAGATTGTACCTCATCATCAATTGCCATAAAGCATATGTTGGCTTTTTTCTTCACTATCATCTTCACTTTCTTGTTGATCCCATGTTCCAACCAATCCTTTTCCTTTCTTGGCAGATTTTTTTTGTTCTTGTTGTCTCTTTCCCTTTCCAAAAGTTTGGGACAATAAGCAACAAGATGTTCTGTACTCTTGCATTCAAAACATTGAGGTTTGAAGGATGAAGACATCCCACTCTTCTTGGTTGGCTTTCTTCCTTTCTTGAGAAACTCCTTCTTGTAGAATCTTTTGAATTTCCTAACAGCCATGGCAATCTCCTCTTCTCCATTGTTTCCATCTTCTTCTTCACTTGATGATTTTTTCTTGTTCACTCAAGTGATTTGAAGCTTTTAAGTACAACTCCTTTTCTTTCTTTTTTCTTCATCTTCTTTGTCATTTATTCTCTTCATCTTCATCTCATGCGTGAGGAGTGATCCAATGAGCTCTTCAAGTGGAAGAGTTTTCAAATCCTTTGATTCCTCAATTGTAAGTGTCTTTGGTTGCCAAGATTTTGGTAAAGCATCCGAACTTTTCCGCCATGCGTATGAACTTGCGTCGAACTTCACTGTGCCATGTCTGCTCGGAAAAGTTCGGACGTCCAAATTTCTCCTTATGTGTCCGAACATTCGTGCTGAAATTCTCTGGAAAAACATGTGACCATGCTATCGGGAGAAAGTTTGGACGTCCCAAACTTCACTCCATGCGTCGGGAACTTGTGTCGAATTTCTCTGGAAGCACTAATGATCATTTTCAAAGTTTGGACGACCAAATTTGCATCCAAACTTATCAAATTTTGTCAAATCATTTAAAAATCATCCTTAATAACATTGAAATCATTTTGTATAAATAGATAAGTCATTTAAGCACTTTTAAACACAAAAACCGTTACCAAAACATTTTAATCATTCAACGTTTACTTAACATCATTTGAGACTTCAAAAACATACTTGTTGTTAAGAAGTTTGAAATACCTAAGAGGGGGGTGAATTAGGTATTTGGCTAATTTTTGCAAACAAAAACCATTAATAAGTCTAAGCAAAGAATAGATTATATGTATTAAGTTAAAGACAGTTGATAGTACAGCAATAAAGAACTCAAGCAATTTATAGTGGTTCGATCGTCAAGATCTACGCCCACTACCTTAAGCCTACAGTTAAGGATTTCAATCAATCTACTATATGCTCAAGTTCACAAATTATTTAAGAGGCTCACCACACAATGGTTTTACACTCACAACCTCTTCCAGTAACTTTTACAAACAAGGCTCACCACACAATGGTTTTATATCTACAAACAACCTTGAATCACAATTTCAAAGATCACCCTTATCTAAAGAGTTTTATGTTATCAAGATAACCTTGCAAGAGCTAGTAGAAAACACAAATTGATAAGGAGAGAAAAGAATGTAGATGTTACCACTTATTGGTTGATTTTTTACACAAAGTTGCACCTTCACCCTTTGATGTCTTTGGATTGATCAATTGAATGCATAAGACACAAGAGAGCTTAAAATGTTTGCTAAAGGCTTTTGAATGTTTAGAGTTCACCAAGATTCGAAACTTACAAAAGATTTCAAGTTTATAGCTTTTATAGAATTTTAAAATCGGTTTTAACAGCCATAAAACGGCTAGTAACGGCTAGTTTCAGAAAATTCGGATGGCCGAATTTTGCGTCCGAATTTTTCGGACGTTACTATTGCACATTCTGACCTGCGTCCGAATCTTCGTCCAAATTTCTCTGGAAAAACAGTAACCATGCTAAAGACAAAAATTCGGACGACCGAAGTTTCTCTTCATGCGTCTGAATCTTCGTCCGAATTTCTTTGGAAAAATAGTAACCATTTTTTGCTACAAAAAATCGGATCGACCGAATTTTTGAAGACTTTCAAACTTTGTAAAATCATTTGAGATTTAACTTCAATAAGTTTGAAAACATTTTGTATGTATAGATAAGTTATTTAGACATATATAAGTTTGAAAACCATAATCAAATTTCTTTGATCATGCAAAGTTTACTCGAAATCTTTTAAGATACAAAACAACATTCATCAAAAAGTTCATTCCATGTTATTTAAGATTAAGAAACTAATTTTATGCTCTCTTATGCATTCAATAGATTCCAATACACACAAGTGTAGAGTTTACATAGAGATTTACCTATTTAGCATATATACTCTACACTTCAAGTCTTCAATGCCTTTAGATCATCTTTGAACAACCTTCTTCAAGCTTCAATCACTTTGGCTTATTGAAGTTGTTCTTGCACTTTGGCTTGAAGGCAATGAGACTTCATACTTCTTAGTTCACCAATCCTATCACACAATATATACGCATATTAGTCCTCATCAATATTTGTCATTAATCAAAAACTACATGATTTGCCCTTAGGGCTAAAAATCTCCCCCTTTTTTATGATGACAAACTTTGATGCAAAATGTGATGGATTTAAACAATGTAAAACGAAGAAGTATAGATGTCAACCATATATATTAATCAATTTGGTATATTGACATTCAAAAGGCTCAATATGAGCCTATAACCCAACCAACCTCCATTAACCTCTTTCCTTCCAACTACTACGATAGAATATACAACATTTAAGCATTTAGAAAAGATTCTAAGAGAGGTTTTAAGGTTGTAAAAAATTTAACAATGCTCTCTTAGATTGTGCTCATTTTTTCAACACATTTGGACTAGAGATATCATGCATCCGAATTTTAGAATAGCAAGTCCAAACTTTAAAATAAGATAAATAAAAGCTTCAAATTCTGTAAATAAGCTTTCCTAAGATTGTTCAAACATATTAAGAGATATTAAAACATATTTGAATTAATTTGAACAACAAAAGAGCACATTTTGATAACAAAATATGGATGCATCCGAATATTTTGTCTAAATTTTTGGCAACAAGTTTGAAAAGGTGATTTTGCATTCAAATGCAGTGCTGAAGTACTCAAATATGTATGACCATAAAAGCACTCAGTTTAGCTTTGCAAAACAACAAAACTCATGCATCCATTTGTTTAAAATCAAAAAACAAGTCAAGAATTGGATTTTAGAAAACAACCAAGATTTTAAAGTTTCAGACTTTAAAGCCCAAAATACAGTTTTAGCATAATACATTTTGTAAATTATAGGCATCACATAATAAATTTAGCAAATCACAGTAGAATAATGCATTTTGCACAGATAATAGATTTTGCACAGTCATCATTTTTCTCCCCTTTTGTCATCACTCAAACAATGGGATCAATGAAAATGAAACTAACAATTTAACACATATAATAATTAAAAAAGGAAGCCCACATCACTGAGATTTCATCATTGAGCTTCGCTATTACATAAAATGCAGCAAAATACTTAACAAGTTCATAACACATAACACATAAAAACTTAATACACATAAGCAACTTAAAACAGTAAAAAGGTAAGATGGAAGGAATGCTTAGTCTTGTGATGTTGATGGAGAGGCTCTGCTAACTCCTTTCTTGATGGCCAAATGCTTCACTCTTCCTTGGCTGAAGGATATGGTTGAAGGTGAGACGATGTTTGCTTTTTCAATTTGACTTCCTCCTTCTTTAGGCTCACTTCTTTCTTCCAAGGTCTCTTTATGAACTGGTTCACTTTCTTCTTCTTCTTCCCTTGCCACATTCTCTTCATTGCCTCCTTGATTATCATCCCCATCATCACTGCCATCATCTTCATCTCCTTTCTTTCCTTCCTTATCTCCATCATCCTCATCTCTATCTTGATGCCTAGAGGGTCCTTCACCACTTTGTGTATTCCTTATCAGAATTTCTTCAATATGCCTCACTCCATTTGCCTAATCCATCTAGTTTTCCAAGAACCATTGGAGCAAAGGATTCGAAAAACTTATGTATTTTCTCCATTTCCTTGACATGATTATTTAAGGCTTCTTGGAATGCCTTAGTTACTATAGTGTCACCCCCTAGTTATTCCCTCACTTCTAGAATCAATTCCAACATTTGGTTGAGGGACTTCTTCAAACAATCTTCTTTTTGAGGAGGTTGCTCCCCTAACTTGAAGTATCATGTTTTCTCTTAGTTTTCATCTCTCTTGCTAGAGTTTCTTTTTTCATCCTCTTCTTCCTCAATTTCTTCACTTTCTTTAATCTCCTCTCTTCTTGGAGGGGTATCTCTTTAGTTCTCCATATGCCATCATCATCAAGAACTAGCTGCATTCTCTTAAGAGTTTCATTAGTATAAATCTCCCCACTCTTAAATGCTTGTCCTCTTCCTAGAAGTTTAACCCGAAAATTATTAAAAATCCTTGTCAACATCCTTCCAAATGGGAATGTCTTGGTTACAGTTTTTCTTGCAGTAATCATGTGCTTCAAAACTATGTATCCAAAATTCAATCTCCTATGTTCATGCAGGGGCTAACATGATTACCATGTGCATATTACCAACGGATGACTTATGTCCAAAGTTAGGAACAATCATAGTAGTAACCATGTGATGCAATACTCTAACTTTAGCATCTAAGTTCTTGATTTTCCTCTCTTTAATGGACCTAAATTCTCTGCCATTAGTGAATGCCTCTTCAAATCTTTCATTTGTGAAGAGTTCACGATTATAACAATGCATGGAAGGTGAGTAATATCTTGCCCCACTATCACCTACTCTACAAATTTTTTTAATCAAGGCATCACTAAATTCAAAATCCACTTGGGATACTCTAGATGAATACCATTGAATCACATCATCCCCTATAAGCTCAGTTCTTTCTTCTTTTAGGTTTGCATAGAATTCATATATGAGTGTAGGATAGAATTCTTCATCAATGAATAACAGGCTACTCCAACCAATATCACTAAAACATGATAGAACAATATTTATATTTGATAGTTTATCAACATCCACCTTATACCCAGGGATAAATTTTCTGATATTTTTGTTCCATTCATCAAATTCATGAGTAGCCTTGATTGAAAAAACTTGTCAACTCCAGACAATGTTTGAGGAATTTGAATTCTTCTTGGTTGGTTGATGATTGAGTCTACATCTCCTTCCTTGGCTTTTCCTTTCCCCTTTTAAACATTTGGCTTCTTTGTTCTCACCATGATGTGATGGCGTGAAAAGTAGTGACTTTTAGAATGTATCTAGGGTTTAGAATTCGAAAATGAAGGCAAATCGAAGTAAAAATGATGAAGTCTTTGAGAAATTTTGATTCGGACGTGAATGGGCACAAATGGCTTTGAAATGTGAGAGAAATTCGAAAGTTGAAATGTCAAGGAAACTGTTTGATTTTCATTTAAATCGTTGCATCTGCAAAATTCGGACGACCGATTTTTCAGGTCTGCGTCCGAATTTTTGATCGAAAGTCTCTGTTTCTTCAGCTCAAAAAATTCGGTTGACTGAATTTTCTGCAGTGCGTTCGAATTCTGCGTTCGAAAATTTCTTGTTTTTACCAAACTTCAACACACACAGTAGTCATTGAATTTTGAGATTCCTAAGAGTCTTCCTAGGTGATTAACCCTTTCCTCAGCCAAAGGCTTTGTAAATATATCAGCAATTTGATCATTTGTATTTATATATTCTAAGCATATATCTTTCTTGATCACATGATCACGAATGAAATGATGTTTAATTTCTATATGCTTAGTCCTACAATGTTGAATGGGATTTATGCTTAAGTTGATAGCACTAGTGTTATCACATAGTATAGGCACACAATTGAATTTAAGGCCATAATCAAGTAAAGTATGCTGCATCCATAATAATGGAGCACAACAACTACCTGCAGCTATATATTCAGCTTCAGTAGTAGATAATGACACACAAGCTTGTTTTTTACTATGCCAAGACATTAGACAACTACCAAGAAATTGACAATGACCACTTGTACTTTTACATTCAACTTTGCATCCAGAGATAGTCAAGCATCTCGAATATCCAATAAGTTCAAAAGATGAAGATTTTGAAAACCAAAGGCCATAGTTATATGTATCAATCAAATAACGAAAGATGCGTTTGATAGAAATTAGATGAGATTCTTTAGGACATGATTGAAATCTAGCACATAAGCACACAGCAAACATAATATCTGGTGTACTTGCTGTGAGACAGAGTAAACTTCCAATCATACTTCTATATGACTTCTCATCAACACTTTTACCTTTTTCATCTTTATCAAGTTTGGTTGATGAACTCATTGGAGTACCTATCCCTTTAGCTTGATCCATTCCAAATCTTTTCAAGAGCTCCTTGGTATACTTTGCTTGATTGATGAAGACTCCATCCTTGGTTTGCTTAATTTGCAGCCCAAGAAAGAAATTCAGTTCTCCCATCATGCTCATTTCAAATTCATTTTGCATAGATTTGGCAAAGTCTTCACAAAGAGATATGTTAGTAGCACCAAAAATAATATCATCAACATAAATTTGCACAAGTAAAATATCATTATTAGTAGATGTTTTTATAAAAAGAGTTGTGTCCACTTTTTCCTTTTACAAAACCTTTTGAAAGAAGAAATCCACTTAATCTTTTCATACCAAGCTCTTGGGGCTTGTTTCAATCCATATAGAGCTTTGGTTAACTTAAAGACATGATTTGGAAATTTTTCATGAATAAAACCAGGAGGTTGTTCTACATAAACTTCTTCTTCAATAAAACCATTTAGAAAAGCACTTTTGACATCCATTTGAAATAGTTTAAAACCTTTAAAACAAGCAAAAGCCAAAAGTATTCTTATAGAATCTAATGTGGCCGCTAGAGCAAAAGTCTCATCATAATCAATGCCTTCTTCTTAGTTGAACCCTTGAGCAACAAGTCTAGCTTTATTTCTAATAACTTCTCCTAGTTCATTTAATTTATTTCTAAAACCCATTTTGTACCAATAATGGAATGATCACGAGGTCTTGGAACAAGAGTCTAAACTTTATTTCTTTCAAACTGATTTAATTCCTCCTCCATAGCAATGATCCAAAAATTATCACATAAAGCATCATCAATATTTTTAGGTTCAATATGAGATAACAGGGCAAAATTATCAATAAAGTACCCCCTTGTTTTGACTCCATGGGAGACATCACCAATGATTTGCTCCTTAGGATGGCCTCTTGCATATGTTAGATCCTTTGGAAGCTCTTGATCATTGCTTGGTTGACCATCTTGTTCTTGCTCCATTATTTCTTCTTCCTTGGCATGTTCTTCCAAAGTGGGTACTTGATGATGAGTTTGATTTTCAAACATTGAGGAACCTGCATCATCTTCACTTCTTCTTTGAAGGTAAATGTTAGATTCATCAAAAGTTACATGTATGGTTTCTTCAACACATAATGTTCTTTTATTATAGACTCTATATGCCTTTTTATTTGAAGAATAGCCAAGAAATACACCTTCATCAGATTTTCTATCAAACTTACCAAGATTATTACTAGTGTTTAAGATAAAACACTTACAACCAAAAACTTTAAAATAGACAATTGAAGGAGTTTTATCAAATAGAAGTTAAAAGGTGTTTTTCTTATGAAAGGTCTTAATAAAACTCTATTCATTACATAGCAAGCAGTATTTACAGCTTCAGCCCAAAAGTATTTTGGCAAGGAATTTTCACAAAGCATTGATCTAGGCATCTCTTGTAAAGTTCTGTTTTTTCTCTCAACAACACTATTTTGTTGAGGTGCTTTGGCAGCTGAAAAATTATGAGTTATACCATACTCATCACAAAATTTTGTAAAATCTTGGTTACAAAACTCTCTTCCATTATCACTTCTAATAGAAATCAGTTTATATTCAAGGGATGTTTGAACCTTTTTGAAAAGTTTTGCAAATTCATGAAATCTTTCATCCTTTTAAGCTAAGAAGAGCACCCAAGTAAATCTGGAAAAGTCATCTACAATCACATAAGCATATCTTTTACCACCAAGACTAGTGGTCCTCATTGGTCCAAATAAGTCCATGTGAACTAATTCAAGAGGTTTTGAAGTAGAGACAAGTATCACATTTGAATTCTACTTTATATCCATTGTCACATAATTGACTAATGCTACGTAAATTATACTTTAAACCATCAATGAGCAATACATGTTTAATAAGAGGAAAGGAACCCCTACCAATGTTACCTATTCCAAGTATTTTTCCTTTCTTCTTATCACCAAATGTGACAAAGCCTTCACTTGTTGCTTGAAGCTCACTAACAAGTGATGCATTTCTAGTCATATGTCTCGAACACCCACTGTCAAGGTACCATTTTGTGGCACTTGATCTAGAAGCAAATTGAACCTACACCAAATTGGAAAGAGTGATTTTTGGTACCCATATTTTCATGGGTCCAAGGGGGTTAGTGAAAGTTCCTGAAATACCTAAGAGGGGGGGTGAATTAGGTATTTGGCTAATTTTTGCAAAATCAAACCTTTTATGTGTATAGATCAATAACAGATTATATGGACAAGATAGAAACAATTTATGGCAAAGCAATATAAGAAATGTAGACCAAGGAACACAAGCAATTTATAGTGGTTCGATCCTCAAGATCTACCTCCACTACCTTAAGCCTACACTTAAGGATTTCAATTGCTCTACTATGTGCTCAAGTTCACAGATTACAAGAGAGGCTCACCACACTATGGTTTTGCACTCACAATCTCTTCTAGTAACTTTTACAAACAAGGCTCACCCCACACAATGGTTTTATATCTCAAACAACCTTGAATTACAACTTCAAGGATCACCCCTTATCTAAAGGGTTTTATGTTATCAACACAATTTAATAAGTAAAGATGAGTGTGTAGATGTTACCACTTGTTGGTAGATATTACACAAAGTTTCACCTTCACACTTTGATGTCTTTGGATTGATCAATTGAATGCACAAGACATAAGAGAGCTTGACAAATGTTTGTAAAAGACTTTAGAAAGCTTAGAGTATTCAAGGATTCAAAACTTACAAAAGATTGCACGTTTATAACTTTTATAGAATTTGAAAATCAGTTAGAACAGCTATAAAACGGCTAGTTAACGGCTATTTTCAGGAAATTCGGACGACCGAATTCTGCGACCGAATTTTTCAGACGACCGAATTCTTCCTGCTGCGTCCGAATCTTCGTCCGAATTTCTCTGGAAGAACAATGACCATGCTTTGAGGGCCAAAATTCGGACGACCAAATTTTTTCTTCATGCGTCCCGAATCTTCTTCCGAATTTCTCTCGGAAGAGCGTAGCAAACTTTTGCTACCAAATTTGGACGACCGAATTTCTTGGAATCATGTTCAAACTTTGTAAAATCATTTGAGATTTAACTTCCAAAGATTTGAAAAACATTTGGTATATATAGAAAACTTATTTAGACATATATAAGTTTGAAAACCAAAATCAAATTCCTTTGATCATATAAAGTTTACTTAAAAACTTTTAGGACACAAAACTACATTCATTAAGAAATTTATTCAAAGCCTTTTAAAATTAAGAAACCTATTTTATTCTCTCTTATGCATTCAATAAACTCCAAGACATACAAGTGTAGAGTTTACATAGATATTACCTATCATCATACCTACTCTACACTTCAAGTCTTCAATGCCTTGAGTTCATCTTGAATAAACCTCAAAAGACTTCATAGTTTATTGTGGTTGCTCTTGCACTTTGGCTTGAAGACAATGAGACTCCAAACTTCTTAGTTCACAAATCCTATCACACAATATAAAAATATTAGTTCTCATCAATATTTGTCATTAATCAAAACTACATGATTTGCCCTTAGGGCTAACAATCTCCCCTTTTTGATGATGACAAACTTTGATGCAAAATGTGATGGATTTACACACGATAGCACAAAGAAGTATTCATGTCAATGATAGAAAATAAGCAATTTAGTACATTGACATACACAAGGCTCAATATGAGCCTATGACCCAACCAACCTCCATTTAACTCCTTCTTTCAAACACAACTAGGATAGAAGATATTGTAATTGAGCATTTAGAAAACTTCTAAGAGAGGTTTTAAAGGTTAGAAAAGATTAACAATGCTCCTCCTTAGATTGTACTCATTTTTCAACATATTTGGACTTGAGATGTTGTGAATCCAAATTTTGACATATCAAGTCCGATTTGTAAAATAAGTGAAATGAAAGCTGTAATTTTTGAAAATAAGTTTTCCTAAGGTTATTCAAACATATTTGAAGAGATTAAAACATATTTGAATCAGTTTGAACAACAAAGGAGCATATTTTCACAATTAAACATGAATGCATCTGAATTTTTTAAACTCATGCGTCCGAAATTTTTAAACTTATATGTCTGAATTTTTAAACTTATGTCCAAACTGCAATAGATTCAATATAATTGATGTTTAAAGTGAAATAACGCTTTCATAATGTTGTTCAAACATAATGGAAGAGATTAAGACAGATTTGAATAAATTTGAACAACAAAAGAGTACATTTTGACCATAGATGTGGATGCATCCGAATCTTTAAACCTTGCATCCGAATTTTAATGCATAAAGACACATATTGCAGCATCATTAAAGACTCAGTTCATTATTTTTCACATATTGCAGCATCATTAAAGACTCAGTTCATTATTTTTCTCCCCCTTTTGTCATCATTAAAAAATAGAGGGATCAATGAAAATGAGACTTTCAATTTAGCATATAAAAGAAGCTTCTCATCACTGGGATTTCATCATTGAGCTTCACTATTACATAAAATGCAGCAAAATACTTAACAAGTTCAGAATTACAAAACAAATAAAGATAAACAAATAAACAAAATACAGTAAAGAGAATAGAAAAGAAAGCTTAGTCTTGTGATGTTGATGTTGATGGGGAGGCTCGGCTCACTCCTTTCTTGATGGCCAAGTGCTTCACTCTTCCTTGACTGAAAGAGATTGTTGCTGGAGAGACTATTTCAGCTTGAGCTACTTGACTTCCTGCTGCTGGTGGATCTTCATGAGCATGTGCTTCCTCTTCTTCTTCTGCTACAGTCTCTTCATCTCCACCCTGATCATCATCTTCATCACTGCTGTCCTTATTATCTCCTTTCTTTGCTTCTCTATCTCTTTCTTCCTCATTTCCATCTTGAGGCTTAGAGGGTCCTTCACCACTTTGAGTGTTTCTCATAAGGATTTCTTCAATGTGCTTTACTCTATTCTCCAGTCCATCTAATTTTCCAAGAACCATTGGAGCAAATGATTCAAAGAACTTATACATCTTCTCCATTTCCTTGACATGATTGTTCAAGGCTTCTTGGAATGCTTTGGCTATTATGGTGTCACCTCTAGTTACTCCTTTACCACTTGACCCAATTCCAGTTTCTTCTTCAAACACTCTCCTCTTTGTCGGAGGTTGCTCCCCCTCACTTGAGGTGTCATGCTTTCTTTTTGTTTTCATTTCCCTAGCAAGGGTTTCCTCTTCATCCTCTTCTTCTTCCTCCTCTTCACTTTCTATTATTTTCTCTCTTTCTATTCTTTTTGGAGGGGTTTCTCTTTTTGTCCTCCATACATTATCCTCATCATGAACTAATTGCATTCTCCTAAGAGTTTCATTAGTGTGAATTTCACCACTCTTAAAGGCTTGCCCTCTTCCCGGAAGTTTGATCTTAAAATGCTTAAAGATTCTTGTCAATAACCTTCCAAATGGGAATGCCTTGGTTACTGTTTTTCTTGCTGCAATCATGTGTTTCAAGGCTATATACCCAAAGTTCATTCTTCTATGCTCATGCAGGGCTGACATGATTACCATATGCATATTTCCAACTGATGACTTGTGTCCAAAATTAGGAACAATCATTGTAGTCACCATGTGATGCAAAACTCTACCTCTAGCATCCAAATTCTTAATTTCCCTTTCCTTTATGGCTCTAAACTCTCTTCCATTGGTAAATGCTTCCTCAAATCTAACATGTGTGAAGAGTTCACGATCATAGCAATGCATGGATGGTGAATAATATCTAGCTCCATTGTCACGCACTCCACAAATTCTGTTTATCAATCCTTCATTAAATTCAATGTCTACTTGTGATACTCTAGATGAATACCATTGTATCACATTATCCCCTATCATCTCAATTCTTTCCTCTTTCAAGTTTGCATAGAATTCATATATCAAAGTAGGATAGTATTCTTCATCAACGAATAGCAAACTACTCCAACCAATATCATTGAAGTAAGATAGTACAATATCCATGCTTGACAGTTTATCAATATCCACCTTATATTCAGGAATGATCTTTCTACTATTCTTATTCCATTCATCAAATTCATGAGTAGCTTTAATTGAGACAAACTTGTCAACCCCAGATAGTGTTTGGGGAATTCGAATTCTTCTTGGTTGGTTGAGGATTGAGTCTCCATCTCCTTCCTTAGCCCTTCCTTTTCCTTTCTCAACATTTGGCTTCTTTGTTCTCACCATGATGTTTTCTTTTGAGAAGTATTGGTTTTCTGTATGAAATTAGGGTTAGAAGTTTAAAAGTGAAAGAAAATCGGGATGAGAATGTGTGATTTTGAAGGGATTTTGATTCGGATGTGAATGGGTATGAGAGGCTTTAAAAAGGATGTGAAATTCGGAAGTAGAAGTGTTGAGAAGACTGTTTAATCTTCATTTAAATGGTCACGTCCAGTAAAATTCGGACGACCGATTTTTTCAGTCATGCGTCCCAAATTTTCGATCGAAAATTTCTGTTTCTTCGGTTCAAAAATTGGTCGATCAGATTTTTCGACCTACGTCCGAATTCTTGATCAAAAGTCTCTCGTTTCTTGTCACTCGGGATCGAATCTTCTGCAGTGCATCCGAATTTTGAATCAAAAATTTCCCTGCATTCACCAAAACTTCAATACACACATTAGTCATTGAATCTTGAAATTCCTAAGAGTCTTCTTAGGTGATTGAACCTTTCATCGACCCAAAGGCTTTGTAAATATGTCAGCAATTTGATCATTTGTATTTATATATTCTAAGCATATATCTTTCTTAATCACATGATCACGAATGAAATGATGTTTTATCTCTATATGCTTAGTCCTAGAATGTTGAATGGGATTTATGCTCAAGTTAATGACACTAGTATTATCACATAGTATAGGCACACAATTGAATTTAAGACCATAATCAAGTAAGGTATGCTGCATCCATAACAATTGTGCACAACAACTTCCTGCAGCTATGTATTCAGCTTCTGCAGTGGATAAAGACACACAAGCTTGCTTTTTACTAAACCAAGATACAAGACAACTACCAAGAAATTGACAATGACCACTTGTACTTTTACGTTCAACTTTGCAACCAGCATAGTTAGCATCAGAATATCCAATAAGTTCAAAAGATGAAGTTTTTGAAAACCAAAGGCCATAGTCATGTGTATCAATCAAATAACGAAAAATTCGTTTGACAGAAATTAGATGAGATTCTTTAGGACATGATTGGAATCTAGCACATAAGCATACAGCAAACATAATATCTGGTCTACTAGCTGTAAGATAGAGTAGGCTTCCGATCGTACCTCTATATAATTTCTCATCAGTACTTTTACCTTTCTCATCTTTGTCAAGTTTAGTTGATGAACTCATTGGAGTACCTATTCCTTTTGCTTGATCCATTCCAAATCTTTTCAGTAGCTCCTTGGTATACTTTGCTTGATTGATGAAGACTCCATCCTTGGTTTTCTTAATTTGCAGCCCAAGAAAGAAACTTAGTTCTCCCGTCATGCTCATCTCGAATTCATTTTGCATGGATTTAGCAAACTCCTCACAAAGGGAAGTATTAGTAGCAGCAAAAATGATATCATCAACATAGATTTGCACAAGTAAAATATCATTTTTAGAAGACGTTTTTATAAAAAGAGTTGTATCTACTTTTCCTTTTGTAAAACCTTTTAAAAGAAGAAAAACCACTTAATCTTTCATACCAAGCTCTGGGAGCTTGTTTCAATCCATATAGAGCTTTAGTTAATTTGAAAACATGATTTGGAAATTTCTCATGAATAAAACCAGGAGGTTGTTCTACATAAACCTCTTCTTCAATAAAACCATTTAGAAAAGCACTTTTGACATCCATTTGAAATAGTTTAAAGTCTTTAAAACAAACAAATGCCAAAAGTATTCTAATAGACTCTAATCTGGCCACTAGAGCAAGAGTTTCATCATAATCAATTCCTTCTTATTGGTTGAAGCCTTGAGCAACAAGTCTAGCTTTATTTCTAACAACTTCTCCTAGTTCATTTAACTTATTTCTAAATATCCATTTTGTACCAATAACAGAATGATCATGAGGTCTAGGAACAAGAGTCCAAACTTTATTTCTCTCAAACTGATTTAACTCTTCTTCCATAGCAATAATCCAGAAATTATCACACAATGCATCATCAATATTTTTCGGTTCAATATGAGATAAAAAGGGCAAAATTATCAATAAAGTACCGTCTTGTTTTAACTCCTTGGGAGACATCACCAATGATTTGCTCCTTAGGATGACTTCTTGCATATGTGAGATCCTTTGGAAGTTCTAGATTATTGCTTGATTGACCATCTTGTTCTTGCTCCATTATTTCTTCTTCTTTAGCATGATCTTCCAATGTAGGTTCTAGGTGTTGAGTTTAATTTTCAACCATTGAGGAACCTGCATCATCTTCATTTCTTCTTTGAAGATAAATGTTAGATTCATCAAAAGTTACATGAATAGTTTCTTCAACACATAATGTCCGTTTGTTATAGACTCTATATGCCTTTTTATTTGATGAATAGCCTAGAAATATGCCTTCATCTGATTTTCTATCAAACTTACCAAGATTGTCACTAGTGTTTAAAATAAAGCACTTACAACCAAAAACTTTAAAATAGACAATTGATGGAGTTTTATCAAATAGAAGTTCAAAAGCTGTTTTTCTTATAAAAGGTCTTAGTAAAACTCTATTCATTACATAGCATGCTGTATTTACAGACTTCAACTCAAAAGTATTTAGGTAAAGAATTTTCACAAAGCATTGATCTAGCCATTTCTTGTAATGTTCTGTTTTTTCCTCTCAACAACACCATTTTGTTGAGGGTGTTTTGCAAACTGAAAAATTATGAGTGATGCCATACTCATCACAGAATTTTGTAAAATCTTGGTTACAAAACTCTCTTCCATTATCACTTCTAATAGAGATCGAGTATGCAATCAAGAGAAATTTGAACCTTCTTGAAAAGTTTTGAAAATTCATAAAATGTTTCATCTTTTTTGTGATAAAAAGATTACCCACGTAAATCTTGAAAAAATCATCAACAATCACATAAGCATATCTTTTTACCACCAAGACTAGTAGTCCTCATAGGTCCAAATAAGTCCATGTGAACTAGTTCAAAAGGCTTTGAGGTAGAAACCATTTTCTTTGGTTTAAAAGATGTTTTCGATTGTTTTCCATATTGACAAGCATCACAAAGACGGGTTTTATCAAAATGCATTTTTGGTAATCCTCTAACTAGTTCTTGAGTAGAAAGTTTGTTCAATAAATCCATGCTCACATGTCCTAATCTTCTATGCCATAAAAATCCATCACTGTCATGAATGGCAAGACATTTAATATCATTAGTGATAAGCTCATCAAGATATAACACATATACATTACTAACTCCTTTAGCAACAAAAATAGTTTTATTACTTGCACTCTCAAGAATAGTACAAGTATCACATTTAAACTCTACTTTGCAACCATTGTCACATAATTGACTAATGCTAAGTAAATTATACTTTAAACCATCAATAAGTAGAACTTGCTTGATAAGAGGTAAAGAACCTTTACCAATGTTACCTATTCCAAGTATTTTCCCTTTCTTCTTATCTCCAAATGTGACAAAACCTTCACTTGTAGCTTGAAGCTCACTAACAAGTGATGCATTTCCAGTCATGTGCCTTGAGCAGCCACTGTCAAGAAACCATTTAGTGGCACTTGATCTTGAGGCAAATTGTACCTATACCAAATTGGAAAGAGTGATTTTTGATACCCATATCTTCTTGGGTCCAAGGGGGTTAGTAATAGTTCCTTTGACTTTCCAAATGGTCTTCACCCCCATTTTCTATCTTTCTTTTTTATAAAGCACTTAGAAACTTTGTGTCGATGCTTACCACAATATGTACAACAAGTATGAGACCTATAATGAGAAGATTCTTTAACAAATAACCCTTTTTGTTTTGGATCAAAACAATCATGTGTAAACCGAGACCATGCTTTACGAATGAGGATCTTTGATAACCAAGTAATTTATTTAAATTTTCTCTTCCATTTGTAAATCTCTCAATGCATAAAGTAAGATCATTTACTTTCTTTTTTAAAAACTCATGATCTTTTAGCATTGATTCAAGAGAAATAATTTTTGATCAAAGCTTTTTGTTTTCAAAAGATACATTTTGTATGGTAGTATTCAAAACTTCTTTTTCAATGGTAAGAGAATTAATGGTCTCAAGATGTTTATCATTTTCAACACATAATTTTGAATTTTCATTTGAAAAATCATTTATTTTGGATTTCATTTCTTTATTTCTTTTTGAGGCCTTTTTCAATTCTTCATACAGTTCTACAATTAAATCACTAGAATCAATATCATCATCACAAAAATTTGAAATAGAGGGTGAAGATTGTACCTCATCATCAACGGCCATAAAGCATATGTTGGCCTTTCCTTCACTGTCATCCTCACTTTCTTGTTGATCCCACGTTCCAGCTAATCCTTTTCCTTTCTTGGCAGATTTCTTTCTGTTTTTGCTTTCTCATTCCCTCTCTAACACTTTGGGACAGTCAGCAATAAGATTCTCTGTACTCTTGCATTCAAAACATTGAGGTTTAGGATGAGGATTGTCCACTCTTCTTGACTGGCTTTCTTCCTTTCTTGAGAAATTCCTTTTTGTAGAATCTCTTGAAGTTCTTCACTGCCATTGCAATCTCTTCTTCTCCACTGTATCCTCCTTCTTCTTCACTTGAAGATTGTTCTTGTTCACTCAAGTTGTTTGAGGCATTAAGAACTACTCCTTTTCTTCCCTTTTCCTCATCTTCCTTATCATTCAACCGTTTCATCTTCATTTCATGAGTGAGTAGTGATCCAATAAGCTCTTCAAGAGGAAGAGTTTTTAGATCTTTGGACTCCTCAATAGCAAGCGTCTTTGGCTGCCAGGGATTTTGGTAGAGCATCCAAAATCTTTACGTTTAGCTCTCCCATAGTGTAGCTTTTACCATAAGCTTTCAAGCCATTGAAAATATTAGTAAACCTTGTAAACATATCACTAATATTTTCACCTTGTTTCATAGTAAACAGTTCATAATCTCTAACAAGCATAGCAAGTTTAGATTCTTTAACTTGATTAGTACCTTCATGTGTACTTTGGAGTAATCTCCACATATCATGAGCAGAATCACACCCACTAACTCTATTATATTCAGTAACATCTAATGCACAACTTAATATGTTCATGGCCTGATAATTTAATGTCATTTTCCTTGAATCATGCTCATCAAATTCATCATTGGATTTGGGTTCTGAGGTTACTCCATCTGCTCTCATTTTCATTGGGACATAGGGACCTTTCTCAACTATGTTCCATAAATCAAAAATTGATAGAACAAATATATATTTTAACTCTAGACTTCCAAAAAGTGTAATTTGTTCCATCAAACAATGGAGAGTCTGTTTGTAGAAGATCCTTCTAGGTAAGGTAGGTTTGAAATATTAGCCATAGGATCTTTGTCTTCTAGGTTGTAAAACCACACAAAGAAGTTCTAGCTCGATACCAATTGAAATACCTAAGAGGGGGGTGAATTAGGTATTTGGCTAATTTTTGCAAAAATCAAATCTTTTATGTGTATAGATCAATAACAGATTATATGGACAAGATAGAAACAATTTATGGCAAAGCAATATAAGAAATGTAGACCAAGGAACACAAGCAATTTACAGTGGTTCGATCCTCAAGATCTACCTCCACTACCTTAATTCCACACTTAAGGATTTCAATAACTCTACTATGTGCTCAAATTCACAGATTACAAGAGAGGCTCACCACACTATGGTTTTACACTCACAACCTCTTCTAGTAACTTTTACAAACAAGGCTCACCACACACAATGGTTTTATATCTCAAACAACCTTCAATTACAACTTCAAGGATCACCCTTATCTAAAGGGTTTTATGTTATCAAGATAACCTTGCTAGAGCTAGTAGACCAACACAATTTAATAAGTAAAGATGAGTGTGTAGATGTTACCACTTGTTGGTAGATATTACACAAAGTTTCACCTTCACACTTTGATGTCTTTGGATTGATCAATTGAATGCACAAGACATAAGAGAGCTTGACAAATGTTTGTAAAAGACTTTAGAAAGCTTAGAGTATTCAAGGATTCAAAACTTACAAAAAGATTGCACGTTTATAGCTTTTATAGAATTTGAAAATCAGTTAGAACAAACTATAAAACGGCTAGTTAACGGCTATTTTTCGAGAAAGTGGACGACCAATTTCTGCGTCGAATTTTTTCGAGACGACCGAATTCTTCTGCTGCGTCCGAATCTTCGTCCGAATTTCTCTCGGAAGAACAGTGACCATGCTGAGGACCAAAATTCGGACGACCAAATTTTTCTTCATGCGTCCGAATCTTCTTCCAATTTCTCTGGAAGAACTGTAGCAAACTTTTGCTACCAAATTTGGACGACCGAATTTCTTGGAATCATGTTCAAACTTTGTAAAATCATTTGAGATTTAACTTCCAAAGATTTGAAAAACATTTGGTATATATAGAAAACTTATTTAGACATATATAAGTTTGAAAACCAAAATCAAATTCCTTTGATCATATAAAGTTTACTTAAAAACTTTTAGGACACAAAACTACATTCATTAAGAAATTTATTCAAAGCCTTTTAAAATTAAGAAACCTATTTTATTCTTTCTTATGCATTCAATAAACTCCAAGACATACAAGTGTAGAGTTTACATAGATATTACCTATCATCATACCTACTCTACACTTCAAGTCTTCAATGCCTTGAGTTCATCTTTGAATAAACCGCAAAAGACTTCATAGTTTATTGAGGTTGCTCTTGCACTTTGGCTTGAAGACAATGAGACTCCAAACTTCTTAGTTCACAAATCCTATCACACAATATAAACATATTAGTTCTCATCAATATTTGTCATTAATCAAAACTACATGATTTGCCCTTAGGGCTAGCAGCTTCTTTTGACTTTCCAAATAGTCTTAACCCCATTTTCTGTCTTTCTTTGTACAAAACATCTAGAAACCTTGTGTCCATGCTTGCCACAATATGTTCAACAAATATGAGACCTAAAATTATAAGTTTCTTTCACAAAAGAGTTTTTATACTTTGGAATATAGCTATCATGAGTAAAACCAAGACTATGTTTTGCAAATGAAGATCTTTGAAAACCAAGTAATTTATTTATATTTTCTCTTCCATTTGTGAATTTTTCAATACATGATGTAAGATCTTTAACTTTCCTTTTTAAAATCTCATGATCACTAAGCATTTTTTCAAGAGAAATAACTTTTATGCAAAGCTCTTTGTTTTCAGAAGATATGTTTTGTATGGTTGCATTTAAAACTTCCTTTTCAATGTGAAGACAATTCATGGTCTCAAGAAATTTACCATTTTCAACACATAATTTTGAATTCTCATTTGATAAATCATTTATTTTGAATTTCATTTCTTTATTCCTTTCAGAAGCCTTTTTCAATTCCTCATATATTTCTACAAGTAATTCACTAGGATCAACATCATCATCATAGAAATTAGAAATAGAAGGAGAAGATTGTACTTTCATCATCAATTTCCATAAAGCATATGTTGGCATTTCCTTCATTGTCATTTTCACTTTCTTGTTGAACCCATGTTCCAGCCAGTCCTTTTCCTTTCTTGGTAGATTTCTTTTTGTTCTTGCTGTCTCTTTCCTTTCTAAAACTTTGGGACAATCAGCAACAAGATATTCTGTGCTCTTACATTCAAAACATTGGGGTTTGAAGGATGAATATTGTCCACTCTTCTTGGTTGGCTTTCTTCCTTTCTTGAGGAACTCCTTTTTGTAGAATCTCTTTGAAATACCTAAGAGGGGGGGTGAATTAGGTATTTGGCTAATTTTTGCAAATTCAAACCTTTTATATATAGAGACCAATTACAGATGATATGAATTAGAGAGAAACAATTTATGGCAAAGCAGTATAAGAACTGTAGACAAATGAACACAAGCAATTTATAGTGGTTCGATCCTCAAGATCTACCTCCACTACCTTAAGCCTACACTTAAGGATTTCAATAACTCTACTATGTGCTCAGGTTCACAGATTACAAGAGACTTACAACCTCTTCTAGTAATTTTTACAAACAAGGCTCACCAACCTATGGTTTTATATCTCAAACAACCTTGAATCACTACTTCAAGGATCACCCTTATCTAAAGGGTTTTATGTTATCAAGATAACCTTGCTAGAGCTAGTAGATTAACACAATTGAATAAGTAAAGATGAGTGTGTAGATGTTACCACTTGTTGGTAGAAATTACACAAAGTTGCACCTTCAAACTTTGATGTCTTTGGATTGATCAATTGAATGCACAAGACATAAGAGAGCTTGAGAAATGTTTGTAATAGACTTTGGAAAGCTTAGAGTATTCAAATATTCAAAACTTACAAAAGATTGCACGTTTATAGCTTTTATAGAATTTGAAAATCAGTTGAAACAGCTATAAAATGGCTAGTTAACGGCTATTTTCAGGAAATTCGGACGACCGAATTCTGCGTCCGAATTTTTCGAACGACCGAATTCTTCCTGCTTCGTCCGAATTTCTTTGGAAGAACAGTGACCATGCTGAAGACCAAAATTCGGACGACCAAATTTTTCTTCATGCGTCCGAATCTTCTTCCGAATTTCTCTGGAAGAACAGTAGCAAACTTTTGCTACCAAATTCAGACGACTGAATTTCTTAGAATTATGTTCAAACTTTGTAAAATTATTTGAAATCAATCTTCCAAGTATTTGAAATACATTTGGTAAATATAGAGAACTTATTTAGACAAATATAAGTTTGAAAACCAAAATCAAATTCCTTTGATCATATAAAGTTTTTCTAAAAAACTTTTAGGACACATAATCACATTTACTAAGAATTCATTCAAAGCCTTTTAAACTTAAGAAATCAATTTTATGCTCTCTTATGCATTCAATAGACTCCAAGACATACAAGTGTAAAGTTTACATAGATATTACCTATCATCATACCTACTCTACACTTCAAATCTTCAATGCCTTGAGTTCATCTTTGGATAAACCTCAAAAGACTCATAGCTAATTGAGGTTGTTCTTGCTCTTTGGCTTGAAGGCAATGAGACTTCAAACTTCTTTCTTCACAAATCCTATCACACAATATAAACATATTAGTTCTCATCAATATTTGTCATGAATCAAAATTACATGATTTGCCCTTAGGGCTTACAATCTCCCCCCCTTTTTGATGATGACAAACTTTGATGCAATATGTGATGGATTTAAACAGATTAGCACAAAGAAGTATTCATGTCAATGATAGAAAACAAGCAATTTAGCATATTGACATACACAAGGCTCAATATGAGCGTATGACCCAACCAACCTCCATTAACCTCCTTCCTTCCAACTATTAGAATAGAAGATATAGCATTTAAGCATTTAGAAAAGATTCTAAGAGAGGTTTTAAAGGTTATAAATGTTTAACAATGCTCCCCTCTTAGATTGTGCTCATTTTTTCAACAAGTTTGGGTGTAGAGATACTATGCATCCGAATTTTGACATATCAAGTCCAAACTTTAAAATAAGTAAAATGAAAAGTTTGCAAGATTTGTAAATAAGATTTCCTAAGGTTGTTCAAACATATTAGAAGAGATTAAAACATATTTGAATCTATTTGAACAACAAAAGAGCACATTTTGATGATGAAATTTGAATGCATCCGAATTTTTATAGCATGCATCCGAATTTTGAACCACATGCGTCCGATTTGCTTATTTCCAAACTGCAATAGATTCAATATAATTGAAGTTTCAAGTGACATAAAGGTTTCATAATGTTGTTCAAACATAATGGAAGAGATTAAGACAGATTTGAATCAATTTGAACAACAAAAGAATACATTTTGACCATAAATATGAATGCATCCAATTCTTTAAACCTTGCATCCGAATTTTAATGCATAAAAAATTCATATTGCAGCATATGCATGCAACATACGAGTAGCATTAAAGACTAAGTTCACATAAGACTAAGTTTTCACATATATTGCATCATATATTGCATCATATTTTTTCTCCCCTTTTGTCATCATTAAAAAAAAAGGGATCAATGAAAATGAGATGTTCAAGATAGCATATAAAAAAAGCTCTCATCACTGGGATTTCATCATTGATCTTCACCATTACATACAATGCAGCAAAATACTTAACAAGTTCGGAATAGAAAATGCGACAACATGCTTAATAAGAAAAGCTGAACAAAATACGATAAAGAGATTAGAAAAGAAGGCTTAGTCTTGAGATAGTGAGGTTGATGGGAGGCTCGGCTCACTCCTTTCTTGATTGCCAAGTGCTTAACTCTTCCTTGACTCGAAAGAGATTGTTGCTTTGGAGATACAATTGCAGCTTGAGCTACTTGACTTCCTGCCACGGGTGGATCTTCATGATCATGTTCTTGCTCTTCTTCTTCTGCTATAGTCTCATCATTTCCACCCAGATCATCCTCTTCATTACTGCTATCTTCATTGTCTCCCTTCCTCTCGCTTCTCTATCTCTTTCTTCCTCATTTCCATCTTGAGGCTTAGAGGGTCCTTCACCACTTTGAGTGTTTCTCATAAGGATTTCTTCAATGTGTTTTACTCTATTCTCCAGTCCATCTAATTTTCCAAGAACCATAGGAGCAAATGACTCAAAGAACTTATACATTTTCTCCATTTCCTTGACATGATTGTTCAAGGCTTCTTGGAATGCTTTGGCTATAATGGTGTCACCTCTAGTTACTCCTTTACCACTTGACCCAATTCCAGTTTCTTCTTCAAATAATCTCCCTTTTTGTTGGAGGTTGCTCCCCTCACTTGAGGTGTCATGCTTTCTTTTTTGTTTTCATTTCCCTAGCAATGGTTTCCCTCTTCATCCTCTTCTTCTTCTTCCTCTTCACTTTCTATGATTCTCTCTCTTTCTATTCTTTTCGGAGGGGTTTCTCTTTTTGTCCTCCATACATTATCCTCATCATGAACTAATTGCATTCTCTTAAGAGTTTCATTTGTGTAAATTTCACCACTCTTAAAGGCTTGCCCTCTTCCAGGGAAGTTTGATCTTAAAATGCTTAAAGATTCTAGTTAATAACCTTCCAAATGGAAATGCCTTGAGTTCATTTGTTTTTTCATGCTGCAATCATGTGTTTCAAGGCTATATACCCAAAGTTCATTCTTCTATGCTCATGCAGGGCTGACATGATTACCATATGCATATTTCCAACTGATGACTTGTGTCCAAAATTAGGAACAATCATTGTAGTCACCATGTGATGCAAAACTCTACCTCTAGCATCCAAATTCTTAATTTCCCTTTCCTTTATGGCTCTAAACTCTCTTCCATTGGTAAATGCTTCCTCAAATCTAACATGTGTGAAGAGTTCACGATCATAGCAATGCATGGATGGAGAATAATATCTAGCTCCATCGTCACCCACTCCACAAATTCTATTTATCAATCCTTCATTGAATTCAATGTCTATTTGTGATACTCTAGATGAATACCATTGTATCACATTATCCCCTATCATCTCAATTCTCTTCTCTTTCAAGTTTGCATAGAATTCATATATCAAAGTAGGATAATATTCTTCATCAATGAATAGCAAACTACTCCAACCAATATCATTGAAATGAGATAGGACAATATCCATGTTTGACAGTTTATCAATATCCACCTTATATCCAGGAATGATTTTTCTACTACTCTTATTCCATTCATAAAATTCATGAGTAGATTTAATAGAGATAAACCTGTCAACCCCAGATTGTGTTTGAGGAATGCGAATTCTTCTTGGCTGATTGAGGATTGAGTCTCCATCTCCTTCCTTAGCCTTTCCTTTTCCTTTCTCAACATTTGGCTTCTTTGTTCTCACCATGATGTTTTCTCTTGAGAGGGATTGGTTTTCTGTATGAAATTAGGGCTTAGAAGTTTAAGAATGAAGGAAAATCGGGATGAGAATGTGTGATTTTGAAGGGATTTTGATTCGGATGTGAATGGGTATGAGAGGTTTTAAAAAGGATGTGACATTCGGAAGTTGAAGTGTTGAAAAGATTGTTTAATCTTCATTTAAAGGGTCACGTCCGTAAAATTCGGACGACCGATTTTTCAGGTCTGCGTCCGAATTTTCGAGCGAAAGTTAACCGAATTTTCTGACCCGCGTCCGAATTCTTGATCAAAAGTCTCTGTTTCTTGTCACTCAGACCGAATTTTCTGCAGTGCATCCGAATTTTGAATCAAAAATATCCTGCATTCACCAAAACTTCAATACACACATTAGTCATTGAATCTTGAAATTCCTAAGAGTCTTCTTAGGTGATTGAACCTTTCCTCAGCCAAAGGCTTTGTAAATATGTCAGCAATTTGATCATTTGTATTTATATATTCTAAGCATATATCTTTCTTAATCACATGATCACGAATGAAATGATGTTTTATCTCTATATGCTTAGTCCTAGAATGTTGAATGGGATTTATGCTCAAGTTAATGGCACTAGCATTATCACATAGTATGGGCACACAATTGAATTTAAGACCATAATCAAGTAAGGTATGCTGCATCCATAACAATTGTGCACAACAACTTCCTGCAGCTATGTATTCAGCTTCTGCAGTGGATAAAGACACACCAGCTTGCTTTTTACTAAACCAAGATACAAGACAACTACCAAGAAATTGACAATGACCACTTGTGCTTTTACGTTCAACTTTACAACCAGCATAATCCGCATCAGAATATCCAATAAGTTCAAAAGATGAAGTTTTTGAAAACCAAAGGCCATAGTCATGAGTATCAATCAAATAACGAAAAATTCGTTTGACAGAAATTAGATGAGATTCTTTAGGATATGATTGGAATCTAGCACATAAGCATACAGCAAACATAATATCTGGTCTACTAGCTGTGAGATAGAGTAAGCTTCCGATCATACCTCTATATAATTTTTCATCAATTCTCTTACCTTTCTCATCTTTATCAAGTTTAGTTGATGAACTCATTGGAGTACTTATTCCTTTTGCTTGATCCATTCCAAACCTTTTCAATAGCTCCTTGGTATACTTTGCTTGATTGATGAAGACTCCATCCTTGGTTTTCTTAATTTGCAGCCCAAGAAAGAAACTTAGTTCTCCCGTCATGCTCATCTCGAATTCATTTTGCATGGATTTAGTAAACTCCTCACAAAGGGAAGTATTAGTAGCACCAAAAATGATATCATCAACATAAATTTGCACAAGTAGAATATCATTTTTAGAAGTCATTTTTATAAAAAGAGTTGTATCTACTTTTCCTTTTGTAAAACCTTTTGAAAGAAGAAAACCACTTAATCTTTCATACCAAGATCTTGGAGCTTGTTTCAGTCCATATAGAGCTTTAGTTAATTTGAAAACATGATTTGGAAATTTTTCATGAATAAAGCCAGGAGGTTGTTCTACATAAACCTCGTCTTCAATAAAACCATTTAGAAAAGCACTTTTGACATCCATTTGAAATAGTTTAAAGTCTTTAAAACAAGCAAATGCCAAGAGTATTCTAATAGACTCTAATCTGGGCCACTGGAGCAAAAGTTTCATCTTAATCAATACCTTCTTCTTGATTGAAGCCTTGAGCAACAAGTCTAGCTTTATTTCTAACAACTTCTCCTAGTTCATTTAACTTATTTCTAAATATCCATTTTGTACCAATAACAGAATGATCATGAGGTCTAGGAACAAGAGTCCAAACTTTATTTCTCTCAAACTGATTTAACTCTTCTTCCATAGCAATAATCCAGAAATTATCACACAATGCATCATCAATATTTGTAGGTTCAATATGAGAAAAAAGGGAAAAATTATCAATAAAGTACCTTCTTGTTTTTACTCCTTGAGAGACATCACCAATTATTTGCTTCTTAGGATGACTTCTTGCATATGTGAGATCCTTTGGAAGTTCTTGATTATTGCTTGATTGACCATCATGTTCTTGCTCCATTAATTCTACTTCTTTAGCATGGTCATCCAATATAGGTACTTGGTGTTGAGTTTGATTTTCAACCATTGAGGAACCTACATCATCTTCATTTCTTCTTTGGAGATAAATATTAGATTCATCAAAAGTTACATGAATAGTTTCTTCAACACATAATGTCCTTTTGTTATAGACTCTATATGCCTTTTATTTGATGAATAGCCTAGAAATATGCCTTCATCAGACTTTCTATCAAACTTACCAAGATTGTCACTAGTGTTTAAAATAAAGCACTTACAACCAAACACTTTAAAATAGACAATTGATGGAGTTTTATCAAATAGAAGTTCAAAAGGTGTTTTTCTTATAAAAGGTCTTAGTAAAACTCTATTTATTACATAGCATGCTGTATTTACAGCTTTAGCCCAAAAGTATTTAGGTAAAGAATTTTCACAAAGCATTGATCTAGCCATTTCTTGTAATGTTCTGTTTTTCCTTTCAACAACACCATTTTGTTGAGGTGTTTTGGCAGCTGAAAAATTATGAGTAACACCATACTCATCACAAAATTTTGTAAAATCTTGGTTGCAAAACTCTCTTCCATTATCACTTCTAATAGAGATTAAATTGCAGTTAAGAGAAATTTGAACCTTCTTGAAAAGTTTTGAAAATTCATAAAATGTTTCATCTTTTTTGTGATAAAAAAGATTACCCATGTAAATCTGGAAAAATCATCAACAATCACATAAGCATATCTTTTACCACCAAGACTAGTAGTCCTCATTGGTCCAAATAAGTCCATGTGAACTAGTTCAAGAGGCTTTGAGGTAGAAACCATTTTCTTTGGTTTGAAAGATGTTTTCGATTGTTTTCCATATTGACAAGCATCACAAATACGGGTTTTATCAAAATGCATTTTTGGTAATCCTCTAACTAGTTCTTGAGTAGAAAGTTTGTTCAATAATTCCATGCTTACATGTCCTAATCTTCTATGCCATAAAAATCCATCATTGTCATGAATGGCAAGACATTTAATATCATTAGTGATAAGCTCATCAAGATATAGCACATAAACATTACTAACTCTTTTAGCTACAAAAATAGTTTTATTACTTGCACTATCAAGAATAGTACAAGTATCACATTTAAACTCTACTTTGCAACCATTGTCACATAATTGACTAATGCTAAGTAAATTATACTTTAAACCATCAATAAGTAGAACTTGCTTGATAAGAGGGAAGGAACCTTTACCAATGTTACCTATTCCAAGTATTTTCCCTTTCTTCTTATCTCCAAAAGTGACAAAACCTTCACTTGTAGCTTGAAGCTCACTAACAAGTGATGCATTCCCAGTCATGTGCCTTGAGCAGCCACTATCAAAAAACCATTTAGTGGCACTTGATCTTGAGGCAAATTGTACCTATACCAAATTGGAAAGAGTGATTTTTGGTACCCATATCTTCTTGGGTCGTAATAGCTCCTTTAACTCTCCAAATAGTCTTCACTCCATTTTCTATCTTTCTTTTTATAAAGCACTTAGAAACTTTGTGTCCATGCTTACCACAATATGTACAACAAGTATGAGACCTATAATGAGAAGATTCATTAACAAATAACCCTTTTGGTTTTGGATCAAAACAATCATGTGTAAAACGAGACCATGCTTTACAAATGAGGATCTTTGATAACCAAGTAATTTATTTAAATTTTCTCTTCCATTTGTAAATCCCTCAATGCATAAAGTAAGATCATTTACTTTCCTTTTTAAAAGCTCATGATCTTTTAGCATTAATTCAAGAGAAGTAATTCTTGAACAAAGCTTTTTGTTTTCAAAAGATACATGTTGTATGGTAGTATTCAAAACATCCTTTTCAATTGTAAGAGAATTAATGGTCTCAAGATGTCTATCATTTTCAATACATAATTTTGAATTTTCATTTGAAAGATCATTAATTTTGGATTTCATTTCTTTATTTCTTCTTGAAGCCTTTTTCAGTTCTTCATACAATTCTACAATTAAATCACTAGAATCAATATCATCATCACACAAATTTGAAATAGAGGGTGAAGATTGTACCTCATCATCAATGGCCATAAAGCATATGTTGGCCTTCCCTTCACTTTCATCCTCACTTTCTTGTTGATCCCATGTTCCAGCTAGTCCTTTTCCTTTCTTGGCAGATTTTTTTCTGTTTTTGCTTTCTCTTTCCCTCTCTAACACTTTGGGACAGTCAGCAATAAGATGCTCTGTACTCTTGCATTCAAAGCATTGAGGTTTATATGATGAGGATTGTCCACTCTTCTTGACTGGCTTTCTTCCTTTCTTGAGAAATTCCTTTTTGTAGAATCTCTTGAACTTCTTCCCTGCCATTGCAATCTCTTCTTCTCCACTGTATCCTCCTTCTTCTTCACTTGAAGATTGTTCTTGTTCACTCAAGTTGTTTGAGGCATTAAGAACTACTCCTTTTCTTCCCTTTTCCTCATCTTCCTTATCATTCAACCGTTTCATCTTCATTTCATGAGTGAGTAGTGATCCAATAAGCTCTTCAAGAGGAAGAGTTTTTAGATCTTTGGACTCCTCAATAGCAAGCGTCTTTGGCTGCCAAGATTTTGGTAGAGCATCCAAAATCTTTCTGTTTTGCTCTCCCATAGTATAGCCTTTACGATAAGCTTTCAAGCCATTGAAAATATTAGTAAACCTTGTAAACATATCACTAATATTTTCTCCTTGTTTCATAGTAAACAGTTCATAATCTCTAACAAGCATAGCAAGTTTAGATTCTTTAACTTGATTAGTACCTTCATGTGTAATTTGAAGTAATTTCCACATATCATGAGCAGAATCACACCCACTAACTCTATTATATTCAGTAACATCTAATGCACAACTTAATATATTCATGGCCTGATAATTTAATGTCATTTTTCTTGAATCATGCTCATCAAATTCAGCAGTGGATTTGGGTTCTGAGGTTACTCCATCTGCTCTCATTTTCATTGGGACATAGGGACCTTTCTCAATTATGTTCCATAAATCAAAATTGATAGAACAAATATATATTTTAACTCTAGACTTCCAAAAAGTGTAATTTGTTCCATCAAACAATGGAGGTATGTTTGTAGAAGATCCTTCTAGGTAAGGTAGGTTTGAAATATTAGCCATAGGATCTTTGTCTTCTAGGTTGTAAAACCACACAAAGAAGTTCTAGCTCTGATACCAATTGAAATACCTAAGAGGGGGGTGAATTAGGTATTTGGCTAATTTTCGCAAATTCAAACTTTATAAATGAGTAGACCTATTGCAGATTAAGTGAATAAAAAAAAAACAGTTTATGGCAAAGCAGTATAAGAAATGTAAACAAATGACCACAAACAATTTATAGTGGTTCGAGTGAACAAGAACAATCTTCAAGTGAAGAAGAAGGAGGAAACAGTGGAGAAGAAGAAATTGCAATGGCAGTGAAGAAGTTCAAGAGATTCTACAAAAAGGAATTTCTCAAGAAAGGAAGATAACAAGTCAAGAAGAGTGGACAATCTTCATCATATAAACCTCAATGCTTTGAATGCAAGAGTACTGAGCATCTTATTCATTTGATCGTCCCAGAGTGTTGGAAAGGGAAAGAGAAAGCAAAAACAGAAAGAAATTTGCCAAGAAAGGAAAAGGACTAGCTGGAACATGGGATCAACAGGAAAGTGAGGATGAAAGTGAAGGAAAGGCCAACATATGCTTCATGGCCATTGATGATGAGGTACAATCTTCTCCCTCTATTTCAAATTTGTGTGAACTTAGTCTTTAATCAAATTCGGATGCAAGGTTTTAAGATTGAATGCAGTCATATTTATGGTCATTTTTTTTGTTTATCCAAATTGGTTCCAATCAGTCTTACTCTACTCCATTATGTTTGAACAACAGTATGAAACCTTTATATCATTTTGAACATTCAATTATATTGAATCTGCTGCAGTTTGGACATGAGTTTAAAAATTCGGATGCATGTGATTCAAAATTCGGATGCATGGTATAAAATTCGGATGCATCCATATTGTGTTACCAAAAAGTGTTCATTTGTTGTTCAAATTGATTCAAATATGTTTTAATCTTTTCTAATATATTTGAACAACCTTAGGAAAGCCTATTTACAAAATTTGGAGCTTTCATTTATCCTATTTTAAAGTTTGGACTTGATATGTCAAAATTCGGATGCATAATATCCCTAGTCCAAATTGGTTGAAAATGAGCACAATCTAAGGGGGAGCTTTGATAAGCTTTTAACAACCTTATAACCTCACTTAGAAGTTTTCTAAAATGATTAAATGCTATATCTTCTACCCTAGTTGTTATTGTTGGAAGGAAGGAGGTAAATGGAGGTTGGTTGGGTCATAGGCTCATATTGAGCCTTTTGTATGTAAATGTGCTAAATTGGTTGTTTTCTATCATTGACATTAATACTTCTTTGTACTACTTTGTTAAATCCATCACATTTTGCATCAAAGTTTGTCATCATCAAAAAGGGGGAGATTGTAAGCCCTAAGGGCAAATCATGTAATTTTGATTCATGACAAATATTGATGAGAACTAATATGTTTATATTGTGTGATAGGATTTGTGAAGAAAGAAGTTTGAAGTCTCATTGCCTTCAAGAGGAAGAGCAAAGAACAACCTCATTGAGCTATGAGTCTTTTGAGGTGTATTCAAAGATAAACTCAAGGCATTGAAGACTTGAAGTGTAGAGTAGGTATGATGATAGGTAATATCTATGTGAACTCTACACTTGTATGTCTTGGAGTCTATTGAATGCATAAGAGAGCATAAAAATTGGTTTCTTAAGTTTAAAAAGACTTTTGAATGAATCTTTAGAAAATGTGGTTTTGTGTTCTAAAAGTTTTTAAGTAAGCTCTAAATGATCAAATGAGTTTGATGATGGTTTTCAAACTTATATTTGTCTAAATAAGTTATCTATATATATCAAATGTATTTCAAATACTTGGAAGATTGGTTTCAAATGATTTTACAAAGTTTGAACACAATTCCATGAAATTCGGTCGTCCGAATTTGGTAGCAAAAATTTGCTACTGTTCTTCCAGAGAAATTCGGAAGAAGATTCGGACGCATGAAGAAAAATTCGGTCGTCCGAATTTTGGTCTTCAAGCATGGTCACTGTTCTTCCGGAGAAATTCGGACGAAGATTCGGACGAAGCAGAAGAATTCGGTCGTCCGAAAATTTCGGACGCAGAATTCGGTCGTCCGAATTTCCTGAAAGTAGCCGTTAACTAGCCGTTTTATAGCTGTTTCAACTGATTTTCAAATTCTATAAAAGCTATAAACGTGCAATCTTTTGTAACTTCTTAAGATTTGAATATTCTAAGCTTTCAAAAGTCTATTACAAACATTTCTCAAGCTCTCTTACATCTTGTGCATTAAATTGATCAATCCAAAGACATCAAAGTGTGAAGGTGCAACTTTGTGTAAATTCTACCAACAAGTGGTAACATCTACACACTCTTCTTTACTTATTCAATTGTATTGAACTACTAGCTCTAGCAAGGTTATCTTGATAACATAAAACCCTTTAGATAAGAGTGATCCTTGAAGTTGTGATTCAAGGTTGTTGGAGATATAAAACCATAGGTTGGTGAGCCTTGTTTGTAAAAATTACTAGAAAATGTTGTATGTGTAAAACCAAAGTGTGGTGAACCTCTCCTGTAATCTGTGAACTTGAGCACATAGTAGAGTTATTGAAATCCTTAAGTGTATACTTAAGGTAGTGGAGGTAGATCTTGAGGATCGAACCACTATAAATTGTTTGTGTTCATTTGTTTACATTTCTTATACTGCTTTGCCATAAACTGTTTTTTTTTTATTCACTTAATCTGCAATAGGTCTACTCATTTATAAAGTTTGAATTTGCGAAAATTAGCCAAATACCTAATTCACCCCCCCTCTTAGGTATTTCAATTGGTATCAGAGCTAGAACTTCTTTGTGTGGTTTTACAACCTAGAAGACAAAGATCCTATGGCTAAT
Organism: Rauvolfia tetraphylla; assembly: GCA_030512225.1. Taxonomy (NCBI): domain Eukaryota; kingdom Viridiplantae; phylum Streptophyta; class Magnoliopsida; order Gentianales; family Apocynaceae; genus Rauvolfia; species Rauvolfia tetraphylla. The sequence continues at coordinate 76,620 of JAJQKT010000060.1, forward strand.
ATTTCAAATCTACCTTATCTAGAAGGATCTTCTACAAACAGACCTCCATTGTTTGATGGAACAAATTATACATTTTGGAAGTCTAGAGTTAAAATATATATTTGTTCTATTAACTTTGATTTATGGAACATAATTGAAAAAGGTCCTTATGTCCCAATGAAAATGACAGCAGATGGAGTAACTCCTGAACCTAAATCTGCTGATGAATTTGATGAGCATGATTCAAGGAAAATGACTCTAAATTATCAAGCCATGAATATATTGAGCTGTGCTCTAGATGTTACTGAATATAATAGAGTCAGTGGGTGTGATTCTGCACATGATATGTGGAGATTACTTCAAATTACACATGAAGGTACTAATCAAGTTAAAGAATCTAAACTTGCTATGCTTGTTAGAGATTATGAATTGTTTACTATGAAACAAGGCGAAAATATTAGTGATATGTTTACAAGGTTTACTAATATTTTCAATGGCTTGAAAGCTTATGGTAAAGGCTATACTATGGGAGAGCAAAACAGAAAGATCTTGGATGCTCTACCAAAATCTTGGCATCCAAATACACTAGCTATTGAGGAGTCCAAAGATCTAAAAACTCTTCCTCTTGAAGAACTTATTGGATCGCTACTTACTCATGAAATGAAGATGAAGAGGTTGAATGATAAGGAAGATGAGGAAAAGGGGAGAAAAGGAGTAGTGCTAAATGCCTCAAACAACTTGAGTGAACAAGAACAATCTTCAAGTGAAGAAGAAGGAGGAAACAGTGGAGAAGAAGAAATTGCAATGGCAGTGAAGAAGTTCAAGAGATTCTACAAAAAGGAATTTCTCAAGAAAGGAAGATAACAAGTCAAGAAGAGTGGACAATCTTCATCATATAAACCTCAATGTTTTGAATGCAAAAGTACTCGAGCATCTTATTGCTGATCTGTCCCCAGAGTGTTGGAAAGGGAAAGAGAAAGCAAAAACAGAAAGAAATCTGCCAAGAAAGGAAAAGGACTAGCTGGAACATGGGATCAACAGGAAAGTGAGGATGAAAGTGAAGGAAAGGCCAACATATGCTTCATGGCCATTGATGATGAGGTACAATCTTCTCCTCTATTTCAAATTTGTGTGATGATGATATTGATTCTAGTGATTTAATTCTAGAATTGTATGAAGAACTAAAAAAGGCTTCAAGAAGAAATAAAGAAATAAAATCCAAAATTAGTGATCTTTCAAATGAAAATTCAAAATTATGTCTTGAAAATGATAGACTTCTTGAGACCATAAATTCTCTTACTATTGAAAAGGAAGTTTTGAACACTACCATACAAGATGTATCTTTTGAAAACAAAAAGCTGTGTTCAAAAATTATATCTCTTGAATCAATGCTAAAAGATCATGAGGTTTTAAAAAGGAAAGTAAATGATCTTACTTTATGCATTGAGAAATTTACAAATGGAAGAAACAATTTAAATAAATTACTTGGGTATCAAAGATCCTCATTTGTAAAGCATGGTCTAGGTTTTACACATGATTGCCTTCATTCAAAACCAAAAGAGACATTTGTTAAAGAATCTTCTCATTATAGGTCTCATACTTGCTGTACATATTGTGGTAAAAATTACTAGAAGAGGTTGTATGTGTAAAACCAAAGTGTGGTGAACCTCTCCTGTAATCTGTGAACTTGAGCACATAGTAGAGTTATTGAAATCCTTAAGTGTATACTTAAGGTAGTGGAGGTAGATCTTGAGGATCGAACCACTATAAATTGTTTGTGTTCATTTGTTTACATTTCTTATACTGCTTTTCCATGAACTGTTTTTTTTTATTCACTTAATCTGCAATAGGTCTGCTCATTTATAATGTTTGAATTTGCAAAACTTAGCCAAATACCTAATTCACCCCCCCCCCTCTTAGGTATTTCAGTTTTATATCTCAAACAACCTTGAATCACTACTTCAAGGATCACCCTTATCTAAAGGGTTTTATGTTATCAAGATAACCTTGCTAGAGCTAGTAGATTAACACAATTGAATAAGTAAAGATGAGTGTGTAGATGTTACCACTTGTTGGTAGAGATTACACAAAGTTGCACCTTCACACTTTGATGTCTTTGGATTGATCAATTGAATGCACAAGACATAAGAGAGCTTGAGAAATGTTTGTAATAGACTTTGGAAAGCTTAGAGTATTAAAGGATTCAAAACTTACAAAAGATTGCACGTTTATAACTTTTATAGAATTTGAAAATCAGTTGAAACAGCTATAAAACGGCTAGTTAACGGCTATTTTCAGGAAATTCGGACGACCGAATTCTGCGTCCGAATTTTTCGGACGACCGAATTCTTCCTTCTTCGTCCGAATTTCTCTGGAAGAACAGTGACCATGCTGAAGACCAAAATTCGGACGACCGAATTTTTCTTCATGCGTCCGAATCTTCTTCCGAATTTCTCTGGAAGAACAGTAGCAAACTTTTGCTACCAAATTCGGACGACCGAATTTCTTGGAATTATGTTCAAACTTTGTAAAATCATTTTAAATCAATCTTCCAAGTATTTGAAATACATTTGGTATAAATAGATAACTTATTTAGACAAATATCAGTTTGAAAACCAAACTCAAATTCCTTTGATCATATAAAGTTTACTTAAAAACTTTTAGGACACAAAACCACATTTACTAAGAATTCATTCAAAGCCTTTTAAACTTAAGAAATCAATTTTATGCTCTCTTATGCATTCAATAGACTCCAAGACATACAAGTGTAGAGTTTACATAGATATTACCTATCATCATACCTACTCTACACTTCAAGTCTTCAATGCCTTGAGTTCATCTTTGGATAAACCTCAAAAGACTCATAGCTAATTGAGGTTGTTCTTGCTCTTTGGCTTGAAGGCAATGAGACTTCAAACTTCTTTCTTCACAAATCTTATCACACAATATAAACATATTAGTTCTCATCAATATTTGTCATGAATCAAAATTACATGATTTGCCCTTAGGGCTTACACTCTTGAATTTCCTAACTGCCATGGCAATTTCCTCTTCTCCACTGTTACCATCTTCTTCTTCACTTGATGATTTTTTTTGTTCACTCAAGTGATTTGAAGCTTTAAGTACAACTCCTTTTCTTTCTTTGTCTTCATCTTCCTTGTCATTTAGTCTCTTCATCTTCATCTCATGCGTGAGCAGAGATCCAATAAGCTCTTCAAGCGGAAGAGTTTTTAAGTCCTTGGACTCCTCAATAGCAAGTGTCTTTGGCTGCCAAGATTTTGGTAAAGCATCCAAAATCTTCCTGTTTTGCTTTCCAATAGTATAGCTCTTTCCATAAGCTTTTAAGCCATTGAAAATGTTAGTAAACCTTGTAAACATATCACTAACATTCTCACCTTGTTTCATGGTAAAAAGTTCATAGTCTCTAACAAGCATGGCAAGTTTAGATTCTTTAACTTGGTTTGTACCCTCATGCGTTATTTGGAGTAATCCCCACATATCATGAGCAGTGTCACAACCAATAACTCTATTATATTCAGTTACATCTAAAGCACAACTTAATATGTTCATAGCCTGATAATTCAATGTCATTTTCTTTGATTCATGTTCATCAAATTTCCGTAGACTTTGGTTCTAAAGTTACTCCATCAGCTCCCATTTTCATAGGAATATAAGGACTTTTTTCAACAATATTCCACAAATCGAAATTGATAGAACAAATATATATCTTAACTCTAGATTTTCAAAAGGTATAGTTTGTTCCATCAAACAAAGGTGGTCTATTTGTGGAAGACCCTTCTAGATAAGGTAAGTTTGAAATATTAGCCATAAGATCTGTAACTTCTAGGTTGTAAAACCACACAAGAAGTCCTGGCTCTGATACCAATTGAAATACCTAAGAGGGGGTGAATTAGGTATTTGGCTAATTTTCGCAAACAAAAACCTTTAATAAGTCTAAGCAAAGAATAGATTATATGTATCAAGTTAAAGACAGTTGATAGCATAGCAATAAAGGAATGTAAGAGCAAAGAACTCAAGCAATTTATAGTGGTTCGATCGTCAAGATCTACGTCCACTACCTTAAGCCTACACTTAAGGATTTCAATCAATCTACTATATGCTCAAGTTCACAAATTACATGAGAGGCTCACTACACAATGGTTTTACACTCACAACCTCTTCTAGTAACTTTTACAAACAAGGCTCACCACACAATGGTTTTATATCTACAAACAACCTTGAATCACAATTTCAAGGATCACCCTTATCTAAAGGGTTTTATATTATCAAGATAACCTTGCAAGAGCTAGTAGAAAACACAATTTGATAAGGAGAGAAGAGTGTGTAGATGTTACCACTTGTTAGTAGATGTTTTACACAAAGTTGCACCTTCACCCTTTGATGTCTATGGATTGATCAATTGAATGCACAAGACACAAGAGAGCTTAAAATGTTTGCTAAAGGCTTTTGAATGTTTAGAGTTCACCAAGATTCGAAACTTACAAAAGATTTCAAGTTTATAGCTTTTATAGAATTTGAAAATCAGTTTTAACAGCCATAAAACGGCTAGTAACAGCTAGTTTCAGAAAATTCGGACGACCGAATTTTGCGTCCGAATTTTTCGAACGTTACTGTTGCACATTCTAGAAAAATTTGGACGACCGAATTTTTTCCCTGCGTCCGAATCTTCGTCCTAATTTCTCTGGAAAAACAGTAACCATGCTGAAGACAAAAATTCAGACGACTGAATTTTTTTCATGCGTCCGAATCTTCGTCGGAATTTCTCTGAAAAAACAGTAACCATTTTTGCTACAAAAATCGGATGACCGAATTTTTTTGGAAGCACTTTCAAACTTTGTAAAATCATTTGAGATTTAACTTCAATAAGTTTGAAAACATTTTGTATGTATAGATAAGTTATTTAGACATATATAAGCTTGAAAACCATAATCAAATTTCTTTGATCATGAAAAGTTTACTCAAAATCTTTTAAGATACAAAACCACATTCATCAAAAAGTTCATTCCAAGCCATTTAAAATTAAGAAACTTATTTTATGCTCTCTTATGCATTCAATAGACTCCAAGACATACAAGTGTAGAGTTTGCATAGAGATTTACCTATTTAGCATATATACTCTACACTTCAAGTCTTCAATGCCTTTAGATCATCTTTGAACAACCTTCTTCAAGCTTCAATCACTTTTGCTTATTGAAGTTGTTCTTGCACTTTGGCTTGAAGGCAATGAGACTTCATACTTCTTAGTTCACCAATCCTATCACACAATATATAAGCGTATTAGTCCTCATCAATATTTGTCATTAATCAAATACTACATGATTTGCCCTTAGGGCTAACAAAGTTCATTAAAAATCATTTCAAAAACAAGTTTTGTGCTCTCTTATGCATTCAACTAATTCCAAGACATACAAGTGTAGAGGTTACAGAAAAATATACCTATTTAGCATATGGACTCTGCACTATAAATCTTCACTGCCTTCAATTATCTTGAACATACTCTTCAATCTTCAATCACTTTTGGCATAGTTGAGTTGTTCTTGCGTTGTGACTTCAAGGCAATAAGACTTCATACTTCTCAATCCATCAATCCTATCACTCAACATACAAGCATATTAGTCCTCATCAATGTTTGCCATTATTCAAAACTAATCATAACTACATGATTTGCCCTTAGGGTTAACAATCACTTTTCTGTCACTACTTCCTTGCAAATTTACAAGATTAGTGACGAAAATGTAATTTCTAAATTTTTTTCCAGTTTTCGTAGCTAATCCCTTGCAAATTTGTGAGGGATTAGCGACGGAATAGTATTTTAAGATCTTTTTTAATTTTTACTTGGTTCAGTAATATTATGTTTTTACATGACATGAAAATATGAATAAAAGTAAAATAAATTATATTGAATAAAAATATCAATAACTAAGTAAGATTATTCTTATGCAGTACACACGTAATAAACCGTACAAAAAATATAGGTATAATATATTAATAACATATAAGTATAACATAAGTATAATATAACATATATGTGTTGTATATATATGTAGATATAGACATATACATATATCAATAGCAGAAAGAATAGTTAATATATAGTTATATACTTTAGACTATAACTAAGGATCAATTCAAAAAGGGTATTGTTTAAAACTCTGTCATAAATTAGGGCTTAGGATAAGTGAGGTAAGACTAATTTAGTAATTAGGAAGATTCTTTTCATTTTTATTGAAAAGGCCGTCACTAATCCCTCCCAAATTTGCGAGTGATTAGCAACTATTGCTTAATTTTTAAATTAATATGCATTTTTTATTTTTTACACATTTTATCGCTAATCTGGCCCAAATTTGCACAGATTAGCAACGGGCTTATAATTTTTAAATTAGTATATGGTTCTTTATTTTTTCACATTTTTTGTTGCTAGTCTGTTGGAAATTTGTAACGGATTAGCAACGGCCTCTTAATTTTTAAATTAGAATGTGCTTTTTTACTTTTTAACCTATTTTCGTTGCAAATTTGTGATAGATTAGCAACAACCTCATAAGTTTTAAATTAAACTGTATTTTTTTTTATTTTTTACCTGTTTTCATCACTAATTTGCTGCAAAATTGCAACGAATTAGCAACGGGCTCATAATTTTAAATTATTAAATTTTTATTTTATTTTTTTACCCATTTCCTTTGCTAATCCCTCATAAATTTGCAATGGATTAGCAATGAATTTTTAATTTTTAAATTACTATGCACTTTTTAAATTTTTTTCTCTTGGCCATTGCTAATCCATCGCAAATTTGCATGGATTAGCAACAGCCACCTAGAGAAAATAAAAAATATACTAATTTGAAATTAGGTTATCGTCACTAATCTATTGCTAATTTGCAAGGGATTAGTGTCAAATATGTGGAAATATATATATATATATATATATATATATATATATATATATATATATATAATTATATTATAATATAAGTAAATTATCAATAGAATAATGTATAATAACAAATCTAGAGTACAAAGATATTATATGGTGAAATAAAATACAAAAAATGACTTAGCCTAGTAGAAGAAGACATCCTCCAACTTTGCAAGAAAACAAGTTCGAATCTCTCTTCCAGCAAAATAAACCATTTACGAGGATTATATGATTGACAATGAATTCAGATAGGGCCACGAGTGACTAGGGCACAATTGGGTAGGTTATCCTGATCCACATCGTTTTTAAAATTTTATTTTAAAATTTTAAATAATAATTTATATATTTTATTTTATTTTTTATTTTTAATTTACAATTTATGTCTGCTGCAAATCTGTAACTAAATAGCAATGGAATTACGACGAATATTTCTTGAAAAATAATTTTTAATGATAATTTTTTATTTTTAAAATTTTAAAATATTATTATCTGTCGTAAATCCGTCACTAATTAGTAACAGAAATTTCTTAATAATAATTTCTAAAACTAAATTTTCATCGAATTAATGACAAGTTTTTATTTTTAAAATTTAAATATATTATTATTTGATAGAAATAAGTCACTAAATTATTTATAACATAGCCATTCGACCATTTTATTCCACCGCAAAATTGTGATGGATTGCGATGGAATAATGTTGCCATCACAATTAGCGACCATGTATTTAGCAATGAAAGTTTTGGTTGCTAATTCTGTGTTTTCTTGTATCTCGTTGATGAATTTTCAATCTTGATGTAGATTTACGGAAGAGATTTTGTCAAGCCCAATAAGGAAATCACTATATAATTGAGATAAGTGTATTCATGCACTTTTTGTGATCAGTGGATTACTCTTTTTTGGGTATGGCTTCGCAAACTTAGGTTTTAAGCCGAACTGCGATACTAATATCCTATATCAAACTTTATTATTCCTATCTGTATATGTTATGTTAAAATTTTTGTAACTACTTCGACATACTAAGTTTCACAAAACAGAAAAGTCACGAACCAAACCTTGCGAATCGTATTGACAAAACTACCTCATGATTTGGGAGTAAACCATCGAAGTCGTTCACAATATTTTTGAGGCTCAAACATTTTCTAGAGGAATTTCGGGGTTCCTCAAAATTTGGTTTCAAATCAACCCAGAGCAAAAAAAATCCTCTCAGAACTGAAAATTTTTCTTCGGCTTCCCTTCCACTGTGCCTGAAGCGTTTAATATCCAAATGAAGAATAATACTTCATTTATTTTAATTTAAGCATCATTTTAAAAAATTTTTACACATATTAAGACATAAATTAAACTTACCATTTTTTTATTAGTTAAACATTATCTATCCTAAACGGCCTTGTTCTCGATTTTTGTTGAAACTTCTTTTTAATTAGTTGAAAAAAAATGTTTTTTAAAAAATTTAAAATTAAAATAAAATTATTATTTTTAATAATTTCAGTTAGCAAAAATTTTGTTTTTAAAAAAATGCCCATAATAGCTTCTAAAAAAATCCTTGTTTAGCTTTTTCAAGTTAAAAAATTAGAAGTGAAGAAATAGTTGAAAATAACTCAAAAAATTTTAAATAAAAAAGAAAAGTATAAACAATTTATTTTAAATAATTGAGAATAAGCCCATGGGAAACTGCAACACGAAAAACTACTATTGTTTACCGTATAAAATATCATTACTTTATTATAAGGGTCAATGAAAAAGGAAAGTCCACTATTTGTTCAATGATATTTATTTTATAATAAAATAAAAATTTTTATAATGACATTTAAATTGAAGCAGTGGGGATAGAAGGAAAATGAACAAAAAAGAACCTATATATACCCTGAATAATCATCAAGAAATTACTGGGCACATGAAAAATCACACAGGTCAAGCACCATGTTGAATCTATCGAAATTGGAATGCTTAATATAACAGGCCGTTGTATTAAGAAGGAATGCAACTTACAACTCCGGCAGAAGACATTGTTAACTTCTTGATAGCTATTCTTACCATGCAATAAAATAAATATCCAACTTGACCATTCATCATTCTGGAGCAAATCCCATAAGGACAGACACTGAGACACAGATTCACATAAAACAACCCACACGAACATTCAAATTTTACAGCAGAAAACATGCAAACTTGCAAATTTTGCAGAAACTGTTCATTTTTCTTCCTCAAGAGATTACTAAAGCTTCTATTTCCATTCTGGCAGAGTCTATAGAAGCAAACGCAAGGAGTTGTTCATTCTTCTCAAATGCATACATCTTTTCTTTTTCAAGGACGACTACTGCTTCGATTCCACCTCCTGGAGAATCTATCAAGACGAATATGTCCTTTATTTGGGGTTCGAACGTACAGACCCATAATGGCTTTCTCCATCCAAAATCAACATCATAAAATGGGAATCCACACCAACTGCTGCAACGGTAGGCATCGAAGCTACTAATATTATGCTGCTTTAAGCACAGTTCAAGCTCTTGCATTTGTGATTCATACCTTAGCTCATCCTCGGAAAGATCCTTTGATTTCAGCTTTGCTTTCCTTAGTTGACCAACCAATGCCGAGAAATCCATTTTTTCATCTTCATTAACACAGAAATTGAATGAAAAGATATTTCCAATTGCATTTTGTGGCAGTTTTATAAGGGGACGAATATTCATAGGTTGTAGTAGCACTGATGGCCTAGACGAGCCGCAATTTGCTGATCTTGTTGCAACCATGGCAGATTTGTAGAGAAGTGCAGTCACAACGTCCACCCGAGTAGGTTTCTGGATACCAGACTCAACGGCTTTCGATTTCAGGTTCTCTATGTCCGTGGCAGGGAAGATAAATCTCCTAGTTACACAATTTTGGGCCGGAACATATGGTTCACATAATACATCATCTTGATGTGGAAAGACAGAGTCAGCAACTAATAGCGGAGACGGTACATGAGACGAAAGAGATGTAGAAGCAGCCCAGTCCTTCATAAACGCAGCCAATGTACACGCATCAGCAACTTTGTGAGATATACCAAAAGCAATGGCCACTCCTCCACAGTCAAAATGGCTGAGCTGAACAACGGCTAAACTGTCGTCGTTACAAGGAATTTCCCGAGGAAGGACTAGGTGTTTGGCATGTGATTTTCCGTGCTTCACAATATCATGGATGGGGCAGTGAATTCGGACTTCCACGAACTCAACTCCTTCATCGTTGCAGTGGATGTGGTCATTTCCAACAAGCCTGCCTGCAAACGGATAGTAAGAAACAAGAGTTTTTGAGAGGGAATTTTGAAGTTGCTGACGAAGTTTTAAACTTTCACAGCACGGATTAGAGTAAAAGAATGCAGCGGATGTATAAAATGAGGGTATCACTTGATCATAAGAGGAGAGGATATAGTGGCTAAGTGATCGAGGTGTGGGAGAAGAGGGTTTGATGGTTGTCTTAGAAACTATCTCAAGCAAGGGTGCCATTTTGCTCATGACATTATTCGGAATTGAAACCTCTTATATATAGCCGAAAGTTTTTTTTTTTAGAAGGAATATCTAGCCCAAAGATATACGTTAAACTCTAATGTTGGTCAAACTAATGCCCATGGTGTTCCGTTGTCATCATTGGTTTTTCTTTTTTTTTTTTTTTGCATTGCCTCTTTCTACTTCCTTTCACCTAGTTGGTAAAAAAATGGAAATCTCACAATATCAATTAATTATTCAGAGGAAGCCGTATTGAATAAGTCGTTTTGAACAATAATTTTGTTTCTACATTTTACTTAAATAAAAGAATCTATTCCTAGGAAGCAAGGGAAAGAAGTAAATTTCGAAGAATCTATTCATTTGGAGGAAAGGAAAGAAAGAAAGAAAGAAAGAAAGTGTTTGTGGTTTCTACGTTAACTTAAATGTTCAAAAATATTTTTTATATTGTTCCAACATAAATTTTTCCTCTTTTAAAACTATATTTTTAATAAGAATTCTACCATTGATTCTGTTCTGTTAAAAGTAAAGAACAAGTTTGGCCAAACTAATTCAAAGTGTCAACTAACGAGGATTTTGAGGTTTGCGGGTAGATAAGTTTGAAATGGTTTATTATGGAAACTGAAATACACTCAGAATCTTTTTCTCTTAAATCCCTTCCCCATTTTCTCCTTTACCAATTTTAAGTATCTTTATATTTTATTTCATTTTCCTTGGACTACTTTATTTGTTTAGAATTTTATATTTTTAAAACATTTTTATAACCACGTGATAGTGTATTGCACTAGTGAGAGGAAGAATAGCGGAAAGAAGGGAGAGAGGACCATTCAATGTATATTCCCATCTTGGCTGCCTCCAGTTTTGAACCGTCCGTTAAAGACAAGATTCATAAAGTTGGCTGATGGAATTTGACAAATAGAAATGGTTTTTAATGCATGGATTTGGACTTTGTTGTTGATCACTTCTTCACGGAAGATTAGATTGGTTAGATTGCTCATATTTCCACTCGATCATGGTAGGTGGAGTCTTTCTTGGAAGATCAGGTAGCTGATATTTCCAGTAAATTGTAGAAAGAGCAGTCGTTTTTGAGGTTGAAAAGGATGCAAGGTACCATCAAATTTGAAGATGCTGTTAAAAGGAGTATAGCTTCATCTGTCTCCCAATCTTAATCATACTTGCATAGGGGAACATACGTTGAATAGCAACTAATAGTTAGATTTTGCGCATTTGCTATTTTCATTTGAAAAGATAGTAATTTCATTTAATTATTTTTTAAAAAATTTTGCATCTTAATTAAATTAAATAAAAATTACAAAAGAGACCCATATATAGACTTTTATAATGCGGTGGGAGAAATTCCACGGTATGGAATAAGAAACCTAACATTTTTACAACATTAAATGCTGTTCTGCATGCTTCCTATTCTTACGCAATTTTACAGGGGCGAACACATTATCATCATCACATGATTTTTTGCTTTTTTTCAAGAACATCGCAAATATTCAATGAGATTAATAATATAAAGCTCAGAAATAGGAACCATTTCTGAAGCCTCATTGTCGTCGATGCCTTCATTTATAAAAGTGTCCGAGCATTGAATAGGCCAATATGTAGAAATGGTTAAAGAATCAAACTTGTTGCCTCCTTAAGAAATCCATTGAAAGGATAAGTGTTAAACTAACTCTCAACATATTGCACGTAAAAACTCACGTTGCTTTTCAATTCTCTTTTTCCTTTTTCCTCATTTTCCTTTTTCATGAAGAAAAGGAAAAAGACACTCAGGTTGAGAAGGAAAATTGTGGCTATTACGCTTAAGGCCAGAGAATGCAACTTACAGGTCTGTAGAAGGCATGGTCAACTTCTTGATAGGCATTCTCACCATGCAAAAATAAATATCCAAGGATCATGATTTTCTACTATTCATCAGTCCGGCACAAATCCCCATCTAAAATAGTGTTGACTCTAGAATATAACATTTCAATTTTGATGATTGACAAAATATGTTTTAAGTAATCTAATAACTATCTGCTCAGATGATTTTAAAATGTGCTTTGAGTTATCATAATCAACCCACACATGAATCAAGGATTGTACTTTCATAGGTATAATTTTTTGATTTGTGTTAAGAATTAATATGTGATAATATGTCTCCATGTGTGCCTTAATCAAAACCAAATTTTCTATCCTTAGAAAGGTGCCTCAAAAAAGTTTTACTTCAAAACTATATCTGGAAACCCTTCAAGAAAAAGGCAAAGTGTTTCTACTTTGATCTTTGTATCAACCCACATTCCAAAACTATTAAGTTAGATTCATTTGTGTCAAGTTACTTTTTTTAAACCGTAGAATCTTGAGACGAGTCAGCATGATAGTGACTAATACTGATTGACTGACACTACATTAGCATGACTTTACAGTTAGTGAGAATGAATTTTCAACTTTACCTCTAGCTAGAATCACATTTTCAAAAGTAGTCAAGTTTTACCTTTCAAAACTTTCACATAATTGCAAAAAGCGACTTTGAATCATTTTTTGAGACAAATGGAATGAGTTGACTTTCTGTGAAAGAATATATCAACTGAGGATGCTTGAAAGATCACATGATCACTTATGCTTTTCAAAAAGTTAATATTTTTTAAAAAACACTTCGACAATTTGAACAATAATTGACCAAGAGCACCATGTGACTATAATATCTCATATTTTTTCATAGGGTATGTGTATCTCTTATGTATATAACCATTTGCTCTCTAAAGTTTTCAGGAGATAAGTGTTTTTCTTAAAGGTTTTGAGTGTTCTTCAAGAGTTGAAAATTGAATGCTGAAAATAGTTAAAGAAACATATCAGGTTAGAAAGGAAGGAAATATGCAAAGTATGAGCTGATATTCAAAGCAAGTGAAAGTTTCAATATTTTAATCTTCATCTTTTCAAGGTCCACAAGCACCGGTTTTAAACTTGTGCCACCAAGTGGAGGGTGTTCTTGGGTGAAAAATAGTTGTTAGATAGTTGCTAAATCTATTGAAAACTAATGGTGATAGTTGGCAGATTTATTTGTAAAACTACTGGATATAGCTGAATTATTTCTTGTGTGTAAGATACTTACGGTTGTATGGCTTGATCTCTATAGATTGTGCATAGTGAAAGTACTTGACGTAGGATTGTCAAGAAATGGACATAGGTATATTGTCAAACCACTATAAAAATCTTTGGTGTCTCCCTTATTTCTTGCTTTACTTTGCTTTGATTGTTTGTTTGTTTTTAAGTTCATTTATTCTTTAGATGCAAACACATTTCGTTCAAGAATGATTAAGTTGAAAGTATACTCTCTAGACAATGAAAGGACATGTTGAAACTGTTATTTAGACAATAGAACAAAAACTATCTATTTAAAAAAATTAGTGTTAGCCCTAAGGGCAAATCATGCAGTTTTGATTAATGACAAATATTGATGAGGACTAATATGCTTGTATGTTGTGTGATAGGTTTTATGAACTAAGAAGTATGAAGTCCCATTGCCTTCAAGACAAAGTGCAAGAACAACCTCAATAAACTATGAAGTCTTTTGAAGGTTATTCAAAGATGAACTCAAGGCATTGAAGACTTGAAGTGTAGAGTAGATATGATAATAGGTAAATATCTATGTAAACTCTACACTTGTATGTCTTGGAGTCCATTGAATGCATAAGAGAGCACAAAATAGGTTTCTTAATCATAAAAGGTTTTGAATAAATTTCTTGATGAATGTGGTTTTGTGTCCTAAAAGTTTTTAAGTAAACTTTATATAATCAAAGAAATTTGATTTTAGTTTTCAAACTTATATATGTCTAAATAAGTTTTCTGTATATACCAAATGTTTTTCAAACCTTTGGAAGTTAAATCTCAAATGATTTTACAAAGTTTGAATATGCTTCCAAAAAATTCGGTCTTCTGAATTTTGTACCAAAAGTTTGCTACTGTTCTTCTAGAGAAATTCGGAAGAAGATTCGGACGCATGAAGCAAAATTCGGTCGTCCGAATTTTGGCCTTCAGCATGGTCACTGTTTATTCCAGAGAAATTCGGATGAAGATTCGGATGCAGCAGGAAGAATTCGGTCGTCCGAAAAATTCGGACGCAGAATTCGGTCGTCCGAATTTCCTGAAAATAGCCGTTAACTAGCCGTTTTATAGCTGTTATAACTGATTTTCAAATTCTATAAAAGCTATAAACGTGCAATCTTTTGCAAGTTTTGAATTCTTGAAAACTCTAAGCATTCTAAAGTCTTTTACAAATATTCCTTAAGCTCTCTTATGTCTTGTGCATTCAATTGATCAATCCAAAGACATCAAAGTGTGAAGGTGCAACTTTGTGTAATATCTACCAACAAGTGGTAACATCTACACACTCTTCTTTATTTATTAAATTGTGTTGGTCTACTAGCTTTAGCAAGGTTATCTTGATAACATAAAATCCTTTAGATAAGGGTGATCCTTGAAGTTGTGATTCAAGGTTGTTTGAGATATAAAACCATTGTGTTTGGTGAGCCTTGTATTGTAAAAAGTTACTAGAAGAGGTTGTGAGTGTAAAACCATAGTGTGGTGAGCCTCTCTTGTAATTTGTAAACTTGAGCATATAGTAGAGTGATTAAAATCCTTAAGTGTAGGCTTAAGGTAGTGGAGGTAGATCTTGAGGATCGAACCACTATAAATTGCTTGTGTTCTTTGATCTTACTTTCTTATATTGCTGTGTTATAAATTGTCTCTATTTTGCTCATATAATCTGTTATTGGTCTAAACGAATAAAAGGGTTGTTTTTGCAAAAATTAGCCAAATACCTAATTCACCCCCCCCCTTAGGTATTTCAATTGGTATTAGAGACAGAACTTCTTTGTGTGGTTTGACAACCTAGAAGACAAAGATCCCACGGCTAATATTTCAAACTTACCTTACCTAGAAGGATCATCTACAAACAGACCACCGTTGTTTGATGGAACAAATTACACTTTTTGGAAGTCTAGAGTTAAAATATATATTTGTTCTATCAATTTTGATTTATGGAACATAGTTGAGAAAGGTCCTTATGTCCCAATGAAAATGAGAGCAGATGGAGTAACCTCAGAACCCAAATCCATCGATGAATTTTATGAGCATGATTCAAGGAAAATGACATTAAACTATCAGGCCATGAACATATTAAGTTGTGCATTAGATGTTACTGAATACAATAGAGTTAGTGGGTGTGATTCTGCTCATGATATGTGGAGATTACTCCAAATTACACATGAAGGTACTAATCAAGTTAAAGAATCCAAACTTGCTATGCTTGTTAGAGATTATGAACTGTTTACTATGAAACAAGGTGAAACTATTAGTGATATGTTTACAAGGTTTACTAACATTTTTAATGGCTTGAAAGCTTATGGTAAAAGCTATACTATGGGAGAGCAAAACAGGAAGATTTTGAATGCTCTACCAAAATCCTGGCAGCCAAAAACACTTACTATTGAGGAGTCCAAAGATTTAAAAACTCTTCCTCTTGAAGAGCTTATCGGATCACTACTCACACGTGAAATGAAGATGAAACGGTTAAATGATAAGGAAGATGAAGAAAAGGGAAGAAAAGGAGTTGTACTCAATACTTCAAATCACTTGAGTGAACAAGAACAATCTTCAAGTGAAGAAGAAGAAGGAAACAGTGGAGTAGAAGAGATTGCAATGGCAGTGAGGAAGTTCAAGCAATTCTACAAAAAGGAGTTTCTAAAGAAAGGAAGAAAGCCAGTCAAGAAGAGTGGACAATCCTCATCCTATAAACCTCAATGCTTTGAATGCAAGAGCATAGAGCATCTTATTGCTGACTGTCCCAAAGTGTTAGATAGGGAAAGAGACAGCAAAAACATAAAGAAATCTGCCAAGAAAGGAAAAGGATTAGCTGAAACGTGGGATCAACAAGAAAATGAGGATGGCAGTGAAGGGAAGGCCAACATATGCTTTATGGCCATTGATGATGAGGTACAATCTTCACCTTCTATTTCAAATTTCTGTGATGATGATATTGATTCTAGTGATTTGATTGTAGAACTATATGAAGAGTTGAAAAAGGCTTCAAAAAGAAACAAAGAAATGAAATCCAAAATTAATGATTTTTCAAATAAAAATTCAAAGTTATGTGTTGGAAATGATAAACTTCTAGAGACCATTAATTCCCTTACCATTGAAAAAGAAGTTTTGAATACAACCATAAAAAATGTATCTTTTGAAAACAAAAAGCTTTGTTCAAGAATTATTTCTCTTGAATCAATGCTAAAAGATCATGAGTCTTTAAAAAGGAAAGTAAATGATCTTACTTTATGCATTGAGAGATTTACAAATGGAAGAGAAAATTTAAATAAATTACTTGGTTATCAAAGAACCTCATTTGTAAAGCATGGTCTCGGTTTTACACATGATTGTTTTGATCCAAAACCAAAAGGGTTATTTGTTAAAGAATCTTCTCATTATAGGTCTCATACTTGTTGTACATATTGTAGTAAGCATGGACACAAAGTTTCTAAGTGTTTTATTAAAAGAAAGATAGAAAATGGTGTTAAGACCATTTGGAAAGTCAAAGGAACTATTACTAACCCCCTTGGACCCAAGAAGATATGGGTACCAAAAATCACTCTTTCTAATTTGGTATAGGTACAATTTGCCTCAAGATCAAGTGCCACTAAATGGTTTCTTGACAGTGGCTGCTCAAGGCACATGATTGGAAATGCATCACTTGTTAGTGAGCTTCAAGCTACAACTGAAGATTTTGTCACATTTGAAGATAAGAAGAAAGGGAAAATACTTGGAATAGGTAACATTGGTAAAGGTTCTTTCCCTCTTATCAAGAAAGTTTTACTTATTGATGGTTTAAAGTACAATTTACTTAGTATTAGTCAATTATGTGACAATGGTTGCAAAGTTGAGTTTAAATGTGATACTTGTACTATTCTTGACAGTGCAAGTAATAAAACTATTTTTGTTGCTAAAAGAGTTAGTAATGTATATGTGTTATATCTTGATGAGCTTATTACTAATGATATTAAATGTCTTGCCATTCATGACAATGATGGATTTTTATGGCATAGAAGATTAGGACATGTGAGCATGGATTTATTGAACAAACTTTCTACACAAGAACTAATTAGAGGATTACCAAAAATGCATTTTGATAAAGTCATTGTGATGCTTGTCAATATGGAAAACAATAAAAAACATATGCCTATGTGATTGTTGATGATTTTTCAAGATTTACATGGGTAATCTTTTTATCACAAAAAGATGAAACATGTTTTTGAATTTTCAAAACTTTTCAAAAAGGTTCAAATTTCTCTTGATTGCAAACTGATTTCTATTAGAAGTGATAATGGAAGAGAGTTATGTAACGAAGATTTTACAAAATTCTGTGATGAGTATAGCATCACTCATAATTTTTCAGCTGCAAAACACCTCAACAAAATGGTGTTGTTGAGAGGAAAAACAGAACATTACAAGAAATGGCAAGATCAATGCTTTGTGAAAATTCCTTACCAAAATATTTTTGGGCTAAAGCTGTAAATACAGCTTGCTATGTAATGAATAGAGTTTTACTAAGACCTTTTATAAGAAAAAACACCTTTTGAACTTCTATTTGATAAAACTCCATCAATTGTCTATTTTAAAGTTTTTTGGTTGTAAGTGCTTTATTTTAAACACTAGTGTCAATCTTTGTAAGTTTGATAGAAAATCAGATGAAGGCATATTTCTTGGCTATTCATCAAATAAAAAGGCATATAGAGTCTATAACAAAAGGACATTATGTGTTGAAGAAACTATTCATGTAACTTTTGATGAATCTAACATATATCTTCAAAGAAGAAATGAAGATGATGCAGGTTCCTCAATGGTTGAAAATCAAACTCAACACCAAGTACCTACATTGGAAGATCATGCCAAAGAAGAAGAAATAATGGAGCAAGAACAAGATGGTCAATCAAGCAATAATCAAGAACTTCCAAAGGATCTCACATATGCAAGAAGTCATCCTAAGGAGCAAATCACTTGTGATGTCTCCCAAGGAGTTAAAACAAGGCGGTACTTTATTGATAATTTTGCCCTTTTATCTCATATTGAACCGAAAAATATTGATGATGCATTGTGTGATAATTTCTGGATTATTGCTACGGAAGAAGAGTTAAATCAGTTTGAGAGAAATAAAGTTTGGAATCTTGTTCCTAGACCTCATGATCATTATGTTATTGGTACAAAATGGGTCTTTAGAAATAAGTTAAATGAACTAGGAGAAGTTGTTAGAAATAAAGCTAGACTTGTTGCTCAAGGTTTCAACCAAGAAGAAGGCATTGATTATGATGAAACTTTTTGCTCAAGTGGCCAAATTAGAGTCTATAAGAATACTTTTGGCATTTGCTTGTTTTAAATATTTTAAACTATTTCAAATGGATGTCAAAAGTGCTTTTCTAAATGGTTTTATTGAAGAAGAGGTTTATGTAGAACAACCTCCTGGTTTTGTTCATGAAAAATTTTCAAATCATGTTTTCAAGTTAACCAAAGCTCTATATGGACTGAAAGAAGCTCCAAGAGCTTGGTATGAAAGATTAAGTGGTTTTCTTCTTTCAAAAGGTTTTACAAAAGGAAAAGTAGATACAACTCTTTTTATAAAAACATCTTCTAAAAATGATATTTTACTTGTGCAAATTTATGTTGATGATATTATTTTTGGTGCTACTAATACTTCCCTTTGTGAAGAGTTTACTAAATCCATGCAAAATGAATTTGAGATGAGCATGATGGGAGAACTAAGTTTCTTCCTTGGGCTGCAAATTAAGCAAACCAAGGATGTAGTCTTCATCAATCAAGCAAAGTATACCAAGGAGCTACTGAAAAGACTTGGAATGGATCAAGCAAAAGGAATAGGTACTCCAATGAGTTCATCAACTAAACTTGACAAAGATGAGAAAGGTAAAAGTATTGATGAGAAATCATATAGAGGTATGATCGGAAGTTTACTCTATCTCACAGCTAGTAGACCAGATATTATGTTTGCTGTATGCTTGTGTGCTAGATTCCAATGATGTCCTAAAGAATCTCATCTAATTTCTGTCAAATGCATTTTTCGCTATTTGATTGATACACATGACTATGGTCTTTGGTTTTCAAAAACTTCATCTTTGGAACTTATTGGATACTCTGATGCTGACTATGCTGGATGCAAAGTTGAACGTAAAAGTATAAGTGGTCATTGTCAATTTCTTGGTAGTTGTCTTGTATCTTGGTTTAGTAAAAAGCAAGCTTGTGTGTCTTTATCCACTGTAGAAGCTGAATACATAGCTGCAGGTAGTTGTTGTGCACAATTGCTATGGATGCAGCATACCTTACTTGATTATGGTCTTAAATTCAATTGTGTGCCTATACTATATGATAATACTAGTGCTATTAACTTAAGCATAAATCCCATTCAACATTCTAGGACTAAGCATATAGAGATAAAACATCATTTCATTCGTGATCATGTGATTAAGAAAGATATATGCTTAGAATATATAAATGCAAATGATCAAATTGCTGACATATTTACAAAGCCTTTGGCTAAGGAAAGGTTCAATCACCTAAGAAGACTCTTAGGAATTTCAAGATTCAATGACTAATATGTGTATTGAAGTTTTGATTAAAAGCAGAAATTTTCGATCCGAATTCGGATGCACTACGTGAAAAATTCGGTCCAGAGACTTTTGATCAAGAATTCGGACGCGAGGCGGAAAATTCGGTACCGAATTTTCGAATCGAAGAAACAAACTTTCGATTGAAAATTCGGACGCTAGACACTGAGAATTCGGTCGTCCGAATTTTATGGATGCGTCTATTTAATTGAAAATTTAAACAGTTTTTCTCACCACTTCAACTTCCGAATTTCACATCTTTTTTAAAAGCCTCTCATATCCATTCACATCCGAATCAAAATCCCTTCAAAACCACACATTCTTATCCCGATTTGGCTTCACTTTTAAACTTCTAACCCTAAATCCATACCGAAAATCAATACTTCTCAATAGAAAACATCAATGGTGAGAACAAAGAAGCCAAATGTTGAGAAAGGGAAAGGAAAGACTAAGGAAGGAGATGGAAACTCAATCCTCAACCAACCAAGAAGAATTCGAATCCCTCAAACATTATCTGGGGTTGACAGGTTTGTTTCAATCAAAGCTACTCATGAATTTGATGAATGGAATAAAAACAACAGAAAGATTATTCCTGGATATAAGGTGGATGTTGATAAATTGTCTAGCATGGATATTGTTCTATCTTGTTTCAATGATGTTGGTTGGAGTAGTTTGTTGTTCATTGATGGAGAATTTTATCCTACCTTGATATATGAATTCTATGCAAACCTGAAAGAGGAAAGAATTGAGACTGTAGGGGATAATGTAATACAATGGTATTCATCTAGAGTATCCCAAGTTGACATTGAATTTAGTGAAGGATTGATAAACAGAATTTGTGGAGTAGGTGACAATGGAGCTAGATATTATTCACCTTCCATGCATTGCTATGATCGTGAACTCTTTACATATGTTAGATTTGAAGAAGCATTTACCAATGGAAGAGAGTTTAGATCTATAAAGGAGAGGGAAATCAAGAACTTGGATGCTAGAGGTAGAGTGTTGCATCATATGGTAACTACTATGATTGTTCCTAATTTTGGACATAAGTCATCAGTTGGAAATATGCATATGGTAATCATGTTAGCTTTGCATGAGCATAGGAGAATGAACTTTGGTTATATAGCCTTGAAACACATGATTACTGCAAGAAAGACAGTAACCAAGGCATTCCCATTTTGAAGGTTGTTGACAAGAATCTTTAAGCATTTTAAGATTAAACTTCCGGGAAGAGGGCAAGCTTTTAAGAGTGGGGAGATTTACACTAATGAAACTCTTAGGAGAATGCAATTAGTTCTTGATGAGGATAATGTATGGAGGACAAAAAGAGAAACCCCTCCAAAAAGAACAGAAAGAGAAGAAATGATAGAAAGTGAAGAGGAGGAAGAAGAAGAGGATGAAGAAGAAACCCTTGCTAGAGAAATGAAGACAAAGAGGAAGCATGACACCTCAAGTGAGGGGAGCAACCTCCAACAAAAAAGGAGATTGTTTGAAGAAGAAAGCTGGAATTGGTTCAAGTGGTGAAGGAGTAACTAGAGGTGACACTATAGTAGCCAAAGCATTCCAAGAAGCCTTGAACAATCATGTCAAGGAAATGGAGAAGATGTATAAATTCTTTGAATCATTTGCTCCAATGGTTCTTGGAAAGTTAGATGGACTGGAGAGTAGGGTAAAGCACATTGAAGAAATCCTTATGAGAAATACTCAAAGTGGTGAAGGACCCTCTAAGCCTCAAGATGGAAATGAGGAAGAAAGAGATAAAGAAGAAAAGAAAGGAGATAATAAGGATAGCAATGATGAAGATGATGATCAAGGTGGAGATGAAGAGACTGTGGCAAAAGAAGAAGAGGAAGAACATGTTCATGAAGAGCCACCAATAGCAGGCAGCCAAGTAGCTCAATCTGAAATAGGCTCTCCATCAATAATCTCTTTCAGTCAAGGAAGAGTGAAGCACTTGGCCATCAAGAAAGGAGTGAGCCGAGCCTCCCCATCAACATCAACATCACAAGACTAAGCTTTCTTTCCTTCTATTCTATTTACTGCTTTTAAGTTGCTTATCTATATTTTTTTTTGTAATTCTGAACTTATTAAGTATTTTGCTGCATTTTATGTAATAGTGAAGCTCAATGATGAAATCCCAGTGATGAGAGCTTCTTTTATGTGCTAAATTGATAGTCTCATTTTCATTGATCCCTCTATTTATTTTTTTTTGAGTGATGACAAAAGAGGGAGAAAAATAATGATATGATGACTGCAATAATACTACAATATGAGTCTTGAATTTTTGTAGAGATAAACTGAGTTGCAAAAACTTTGGATTCAAAATTCGGATGCAAGGGTTAAAGATTCGGATGCATCCATATTTGTGGCCAAAATGTGCTCTTTTGTTGTTCAAATTGATTCAAATCTATTTTAATCTCTTCCATTATGTTTGAACAACATTATGAAAGCTTTATCTCACTTTAAACATCCATTATATTGAATCTATTGCAGTTTGGACTTAAAATTTCAAAGTTTGGATGCATGAGTTTAAAAATTCGGATGCATGCTCTATAATTCGGGTGCATCCATATTTCATTGTCAAAATGTGCTCCTTTATTGTTCAAATTGATTCAAATATATTTTAATCTCTCATAATATGTTTGAACAAACTTAGGAAAGATTATTTACAGAATTTGAAGCCTTTGATTATCTTATTTTAAAGTTTGGACTTGCTATGCAAAAATTCGGATGCATGATATCTTTAGTCCAAATATGTTGAAAAGTGAGCACACTCTAAGGGGGAGCATTGTTAAACTGTTACAATCTTTAAAACCTCTCTTAGAAGTTTTGCTTAATTGCTATATCTTCTATCCTAGTTGTTGGAAGGAAGGAGGTAAATGGAGGTTGGTTGGGTCATAGGCTCATATTGAGCCTTTTGAATGTCAATGTGCCAAATTGGTTTACATATATGATTGACATCTATACTTCTTCGTTTTACATTGTTTAAATCCATCACATTTTGCATCAAAGTTTGTCATCATCAAAAAGGGGGGAGATTGTTAGCCCTAAGGGCAAATCATGCAGTTTTGATTAATGACAAATATTGATGAGGACTAATATGCTTGTATGTTGTGTGATAGGTTTTATGAACTAAGAAGTACGAAGTCTCATTGCCTTCAAGACAAAGTGCAAGAACAACCTCAATAAACTATGAAGTCTTTTGAAGGTTATTCAAAGATGAACTCAAGGCATTGAAGACTTGAAGTGTAGAGTAGATATGATAATAGGTAAATATCTATATAAACTCTACACTTGTATGTCTTAGAGTCTATTGAATGCATAAGAGAGCATAAAATAGGTTTCTTAATCATAAAAGGTTTTGAATAAATTTCTTGATGAATGTGGTTTTGTGTCCCAAAAGTTTTTAAGTAAACTTTATATAATCAAATAAATTAGATTTTGGTTTTCAAACTTATATATGTCTAAATAAGTTTTCTGTATATACCAAATGTTTTTTAAACCTTTGGAAGTTAAATCTCAAATGATTTTACAAAGTTTGAATATGATTCCAAAAAATTCGGTCGTCTGTATTTTGTAGCAAAAGTTTGCTACTGTTCTTCCAGGGAAATTCGGAAGAAGATTCGGACGCCTGAAGCAAAATTTGGTCATCCAAATTTTGGCCTTCAGCATGGTCACTGTTTTTTCCAGAGAAATTCGGACGAAGATTCAGACGCAGCAGGAAGAATTCGGTCGTCCGAAAAATTCGGACGCAAAATTAGGTCGTCCGAATTTCCTGAAAATAGCCGTTAACTAGCCGTTTTATAGCTGTTATAACTGATTTTCAGATTCTACAAAAGCTATAAACGTGCAATCTTTTGTAAGTTTTGAATTCTTGAAAACTCTAAGCATTCTAAAGTCTTTTACAAATATTCCTTAAGCTCTCTTATGTCTTGTGCATTCAATTGATCAATCCAAAGACATCAAAGTGTGAAGGTGCAACTTTGTGTAATATCTACCAACAAGTGGTAACATCTACACACTCTTCTTTATTTATTAAATTGTGTTGGTCTACTAGCTCTAGCAAGGTTATCTTGATAACATAAAATCCTTTAGATAAGGGTGATCCTTGAAGTTGTGATTCAAGGTTGTTTGAGATATAAAACCATTGTGTTTGGTGAGCCTTGTATTGTAAAAAGTTACTAGAAGAGGTTGTGAGTGTAAAACCATAGTGTGGTGAGCCTCTCTTGTAATTTGTAAACTTGAGCATATAGTAGAGTGATTAAAATCCTTAAGTGTAGGCTTAAGGTAGTGGAGGTAGATCTTGAGGATCGAACCACTATAAATTGCTTGTGTTCTTTGATCTTACTTTCTTATATTGTTGTGTTATAAATTGTCTCTATTTTGCTCATATAATCTGTTATTGGTCTAAACGCATAAAAGGGTTGTTTTTGCAAAAATTAGCCAAATACCTAATTCACCCCCTCCCTCTTAGGTATTTCAATTAGCTTGATAACTTTTTGAAAGTATTTTTAGTATTGTAATGAATAGTTTGGATATTTATGTCTCATG
The DNA here is from genome assembly GCA_030512225.1 of Rauvolfia tetraphylla. NCBI lineage: Eukaryota > Viridiplantae > Streptophyta > Magnoliopsida > Gentianales > Apocynaceae > Rauvolfia > Rauvolfia tetraphylla. The sequence continues at coordinate 101,215 of JAJQKT010000060.1, forward strand.
CATCCTCCAAAATAATAGAAAAGCTGCATATTGAGTCCAAAAAAACTGAGTTTTGCTCATTCCAAGAAAAATAGCTTTATACTTAGTTTGTACTTCAACTTTTATTTTACCAATTAGTTACTAGCACTTCAACTTTTGGAATTTTAAATTTGTTTTAAATAGGTCAATTTTTTTATAAAGTCCAATTCACCCCCCTCTTGGACATTGTTTAGGACCTACAATTGGTATTAGGGCTAGTGTATTGTAGCCAAAAGGTTTAGCAGCCTAAAAAAGATCTATGGCTAGTACGTCGGGGTTGCTGGTTATGGTTACCAGAAGGACAAACTATTTCTCATCCACCACTCATTAGTGGTTCGAACTACTCCCTACTTTGGAAAACTAGAATGAGAAATTTTATATAGTCCACAGATATTGAATGTTCAAAGGTCATTGTCAATGGTCCTATCATTCCAACAAATATTTTGAGGATGTGAAAGTTGTCATGCTAGAATCTGAATATTCTGAAACTGACTAGAGAAACATCAAAGTTATTGGCAAAGCTTTCAATATTCTTCACCATGCTCTTGTTGTGAATGAATATAACAAAATTTCTACTTGTAAATTGGATAAAGAAGTTTGGGACAAACTTGAGGTTACCAATAAAGGAACCAATCAAGTAAAAGAATAAAAAATCCTGGTGAATAGCTCATAATCCCTTACTAGCATAGCAAGCTTTAACTCCTCACTTGATTTGTGCCTTCATGAGTTACTTGAAGAAGTCTCCACATGTTATGAGCGGTGTCGCATCCACTTACTTGGTTGTATTCATTGACTCCAAAGTACAACTCAAAATGTTCATTGCTTGGTAGTTCAAGGTCATCTTTCTTGAGTTACTTTCATCATATTCATCCAAAGGCTTTGGTTCCCTAGTGACTCCATCAGCTCTCATCCTCATTGGTATATAAGGTCTTTTTCCAATGATATTCCACAAATCAAAATTAATAAAACAAATATATATCTTAATTATAGATTTCCAAAACATATAATTTGTTCCATCAAGGAAAGAAGGTCTATTTGTGGAAGACCCTTCCAAATAAGGTAAGTTTGAAACATTAGCCATAAGATCTTAACTTATAGGTTGTAAAACCTTTACAAAAGAAGCCCAAGCTCTGATACTAATTGAAAGACCTACGAATTGAAAGACTAAGAGGGAGGATGAATTAGGTCTTTGGCTAATTTTTCAAAGACTTTTCCTTTTTGAAAAAAATTGATTTGGAAAATGATTGAAATCAAACACGTAACACGATATGCAAGTGAACACAATTAGATTCCATATTTGAAAAGAAATAGAAGACAAAAGACAATATAGACAATTTATAGTGGTTCGATCACTCAAGATCTACATTCACTAATTGGAGTACCAACTCAAGGATTTCGACCAAACTCAACTACAACACAAGTTGATCAAATAGTACAATAGAGGCTCACCCTCTAGGAGTTTTACTCCACAACCTCTTTTCAATTACAAATAATCAAGGCTCACCCTATCACAAGTATTTTATATCCTCAAGATAACCTTGAAAACAAGTAGATGAAGTATGAGATAAGAAAGTTACCAACAACTTGGTAGATGATGAAAAAAAATAGCACACCTCCACCTTTTTGTCTAAGGAATCTTGAATTTGAACTTTTAGCACAAGACAAGAGAGAGTTTTTTTGATAAAGAATGTTTTGGAAGAATAGAGATTCTAAGAAGCTCAAAACTACAAAAAAATCTAAAGTTCATGTCTTTTATAGCGTTTAAAAAGCGAGTTGCAACGTTCAAATAACTACTAGTTACAATAAATTTTGGTCGACCGAACTTGAACCTCTACGTACAAATGATTGTCCGAAATTTTCTATTTTCAAGCTACGAGGGATAAATTCGGTCGACCGAATTTGGATACAACTGTTCGAATAGTCATCTAAATTTTTCTAGAAATTTAGAGCCATGAAATAAAGTTTTTGACGTCTGAATTGGAGTCTAAGCATTTCAAACTTAGTCAAAATGATTAAAAAATCAAGCACAACAACTTTGAAATAATTTTTGGGACTGTAAAATGGATCTTTTCAAAAGCTTTTATTCCAAAGACCGTTGTCAAGAACATGGTAAAAACATTTGCAAGATAAATCATTTGAGATTGAAAACCAAAATTTAAGCTCTCTTGAAAATACATTAGATTCCAAAGACTAATAAATGTAAGGCTTACAAAGATATACCTATAATGCACTTGTAAACCTATAGTAAGGTCTTCAAAGCCTTCAATAATCTTGAATAAACTATTTTATCTTCAACCACTTTTGCAACCTTGAGTTGTTACTGGCACTTTTAGCTTCAAGGCCATGAGACTTGTATTCTTCTCAATCCAAAAATCCTATCGCACAAAAAATTAAATACGTTAGTCCATATCAAGATTAATCAACATTATTTCCTTAGGGCTTTGCACTTATCAATTTTTATCATTAATAGAAAACAAGTTGATTTGCCCTTAGGGCTTACAAAGGACATAAAGCTAGCTCCTATTGAATGAAGAAGCATCGAGCTAAAATGTTCTCGATGCCTAAAATCTCTGAGTTATTGCAGACTACTGACCGAAAATGACCTAACTTAATTTGGTATCTAAGAAGTAATCTATTTTTGCAAGTGTGCCTCAAGAGCATGTTGAGTAAAAAATGCATGGTATATAGATAGTTGATGCTCAAGGCACATCATAGGTGATTACAATAAATTCACCCAACTGAAAGCGAAAGAAGTTGGAGCAGGTTTGCATTGGTGACAATGACAAAGGTAGAATTATAGGAATTGGTAAAGTTGGAGCTGATCCCTATATTAAAGATGTGTTTTTAGTGAATGTCTTGAAATATAATCTGTTGAAACAAAAAATAGGAGAGTCATCTTTGAACCATCTTCCTATGAAGTTGTGAAAATGCATTATGATAGTATACTCTTCACTACCAAAAGTGTTGAGAATGTTTATATGCTTGATGCACACTATCTAGATAGCTTGAATGGTATCTGTCAACTTCATTGACTAATGATAGTTGGTCATGGCATAAAAGATTAGGGTAAGCTAACATGTATCTGATCTCAAAGCTTTCAAAGAAACTGCTTGTTGATGGTCTTTTTAAGCTTATGTTTGAAAAAAGATACCTTGGTGATGGAAAATTGCTTGGAAAAAAAATTAGATCATTATTTAAATCCAAAGGAGTTGTATCTACTTCTAGACCACTTGAACTACCCCCACTTTGATTTGTTTGGCCTTATTACTCCATCCAGCTTCGATGGCAAATCTTATGTGTTTATTATTGTTAATGATTATTCTAGATTTACTTGGACCTTCTTCTTGACTTGAAAGGACGAGGAATTTAATTAGTTTGTTAATTTGTGAACAAAAATTCAAAATCAAAAGGGACACAGTGTGACTGCAATCAAAAGTGATCATGATACGAAATTTGAGAATAAGCTATTTGAGGATTTCTGCAATAAAATCAGTAATAACTTTTCAACATTAAGAATTCCAGAAAAAAATGGAGTAGTAGAATGGAAACAAATGGTCCCTAAAAGTATGAGGAAGCACAAGAAGATGAAAGCTAGATGCTAGCCATGAAAGAAGAGCTTAATCAGTTTCAAGAGAACAACATCTTGAAATTAATTCCAAGACCCAAAAATTAGTCTCTCATAGCCACAAAATGGGTGTTCAAAAAAAAGCTTTATGAAAAAAGGGAATGTTGTAAAAAAATAAAGTAAGGTTATTGAAGGATACAATCAAGAGGAAGGTATAGAATTCATCGAAGTTGTTCAAGGATACAACCAAGAGGAAGGATAGACTTCGATGAAACCTTTGCTCCCGTTGCTAGGTTGGAAGCTATTAGGAAGTTGTGGGCATTTGCATGGTTCAAAAACTTCTTGCTTTACTAATCAAATGGAAGTTAAAAGTGTATTTTTGAAATGGGGTTTTGAAAGAATAAGTTTATCTTTGAGCGATCACTTAGTTTTGAATGTTTCGAAAAACCCAATCGAGTTTCAAAGATAATTAAGGACTGTATATGGTTCGAAACAGGGCTCTCGTGTTCAGTATGAATGACATATCAAGTTTTCACAAGAAAATGTTTTTTCAAAAGGAAAGACGGATAAGACCTTGTTCACTAAAAAATGATTCTAAAGAAATTCTCATTGTTCAAGTATTTTTTTGAGCTACATAATTTTTTGAGCTGCTGATGAAAATTTGTCCAAAGAATTTGCTAGCTTTGATGTAGGTAGGATTTGAAATGAGCATGATGGAAGAACTGAATTTCTTCTTTGGATAGCAAATAAAGCAGGTCAAAGATGGGATAGTTATCAATCAAGCAAAATAGACAAATGAGTCGTTTGAAGAAATTTTCATTGGAAAAATGCAAAGCCACGTCGGACTCACATAAGCACCATAGCCAAGCTAGAAAAGGATGAGAAAGGTAAGAATGTGAATAGCAATCTATATAGAGATATGATCAGCTCATCCTTCTATCTCACAGCAAGTAGGCCTAATATTCATTTTAGTCTAAGTTTTGTGCTCATTTTAAAGCTGATACTAAAGAATCACACTTGGTTGTTGTTAAGGGAATTTTGATATAATTTTGGCTTATGGTATCCTAAAAGTACGTCATTTGACTTGATAGGATATCACGATGCTAATTTTGAAGGGAGTAGAGTTGATAGGAAAAGCCCCTCATGAACTTGTCAACTTCTTTATCATTCATTGGTCTCATGGCACAGCAAGAAGCAAACTTCAATTAGTTTATCAACTGGTGAAGCATAATACATTTACATTGGGACCTGGGTAGCTCAAATCTTGTGCATAAAGCATCAACTTGAAGATTTTGATCTAAGGTACAAGAATTTTCCAACTTTTTGTGACAACACAAATGCCATTAACTTTACCAAAAATCATTTGCAACATTCTAGAACTAAGCACATTGAGATTAGGCATCATTTCATCACAGAAAAGTTGAGTTCGGAACTATTGAGTTAATTTTTGTACCATCGATAAATAGCTTGTAAATATTTTCACAAAACCTTTAAGTGAGGAACTCTCTTGTAACATTTACATGGAACTTGGTTTGCTAAATCTAAAAGGATATTTTAGCTGTTTTCCTCTTTTTGTGTGCATTTACATATGTATAGATCATAGACATAAAGATTTACTATTGGTTCTTAACTGCACTACTTTTTGACTAGAAAAAGGAGTTCTCAAAATTTTTTCAAAATTCTCACATACTCGCGAGATTTGTGAACAATTGTAAACATCAAGTCATAGTCAAAGAAATGTACTTGAGTACTCTGGAAAATCTATAAAGTTGATAAGCTAAAATCAACTTTTACTTGATGTGGCAAATTAAGAAAGCCTCTTTTTTGTCCTATGTCGGAAAAAAAAGGTCAAAAATATTTTTTTTGTGAAAAATGATCTTGGGTAAACAAAAAAGTAGAAAATTTAATATAATAGAATTAAATTGTAGCTAATTGTTTTGACCGATTGATATACAATATCAAAAATGCAGCCGTTCATTACTCTCTTTCTCTCTCACTCCTCATTAATATGTTCTCTAGTCCTTCACTCCATCTCCCATTATTTGACGAGTATATTTTTAATTCATCTTCTTCCACTGATTAACACTTTTAGAGTTTCACTTAAAAGCTGCTTCAAACTTTAGTCCCTTGGTTTCTCCCTCCAAGCTTCTTATACAGCCTGTAGGTACTCTAATTCCCAAGCGCATCTCTCTGTTCCACTGAAGCTTCTGATCCACTCAAAATGGCACCTAAAAGAAAAGAATTAAAACCTTCTCCAAGTAAGATATGCTCTGGTTTAGAAACTTCAAAACGGAGAAAGGTAGAAAAAGAAAAAGAAGCTACTTGAGAGAAGAAGAAGAAAAGCTCAAAGGAAAAGGGGGTCACCTTAATATCAAACCCCATCATAGCATCTAGAACCATGGACTATGAGGTATCTTCACTTTTTAAGTAAGAAAGCCTTTTCTTGTCCTATGTCAAAAAAGGTCACAGATCATTTTTGGGAAAAATAGGTTTACCATATCAAAATGCAATCATTTGTAACTCTCTCTCTCCCTCCTCTTTAATATGTTCTCCACACCTTCACTCCATAGTCCATGATTTGATAGTTAGTTTTTCATTGATCTTCCTCCATGATTAACACTATTACAGTTCCATTTAAACTGCTTCAAACTTCATCCCTTTAGTTTCTCCCTCCAAGCTTCTTATACCGTTCGAAGGTATACCAATTCTCAAGAGCATCTCTTTGTTCCCCCCAAAGCTCCTAATCCAATGAAATGGCACGAAAAAGGAAAATAAGTGAAACCTTCTTTGAGTAAGTACTCATCTTGTCCAAGCACTTCAAACAAAGAAAGGAAGAAAAAGAAAAAGAAGTTGCCTTAAACAAGATGAAGAAAAGCTGAAAAGAAAATGGGGCTCACCTTAATTTATAATCCCATCATAGCATCCAAAGCAATGGAATAGGAATCATCTTCACCTTTTGCTTAGGAAAGCCTCTTTTTATCCTATTTGAAACGAAGGTCACTTACCATTTTTGTGAAAAAGGTTCTTGGGTAATCAAAAAACCAAGAAAATTGAATATAATAGAATTAAATTGAAGCTAAATCTTTTTGACTGATTGTATCACCATATAAAAAAGTAGTCGGTTGCAACTCTCTCTCTTTCTGTCCCCCCATTAATATGTTCTCCATTTTTTCACTCCATATTCAATGATTTGACCGTTGCTTTTTAATCTATCTTTCACCGTGATTAACACTTTTATAGTTTCACTTAAACTGCTTCAAACTTCAGCCCTTTGGTGTCTCTCTCGAAGCTCTTATATAGCGTAACGGTACTTCGATTCTCAAGGGCATCTCACTATTCCCCCTAAGCTTCCGATCCACTGAAATGGCACCAAAAATAAAAAAGTGGAAACATTCCCCAAGTAAGAAATCCTCTTGTTCAAACACTTCAAAAATAGAGAAAAATGGAAAAAGGAAAAGAAGTTGCCTCTGAGAAGACAAAGAAAAGCTCAAAAGAAAAGGGCTCACTGATATTTCATATATGTGTTTCATATAATGATCATTTTAAACTTAAATTTCTGTCAAAATTTTGGTGTTCCAATCACCGTGAGTTTATTGATGATTTGGAATAGAATGAAGAAAACAAGGAGATTTTACACAATGAATAGAACAGAAAAATGCAGAGCAAAACAGCATGACAGAGAATTTTCAAGTTGGATTTTGAGCTCCATAGCAAAACACGACACAACACTCCTCTAAATTTCAAACCCCATCACAGTATCTAGAACCATGGACTAGGAATCATATTCACCTTTTACTTAAGAAAACGTCTTTTTACCCTATGTCAAAAAAGGTCAAAGATCATTTTTGTGAAAAATGTTCTTGGGTAATCAAAAAACATAGAAAATTGAATATAATAGAATTAAATTGCAACTAATTTTTTTGACTAGTTGATTTACCATATCAAAAAGTAGTCATTGGTAATTGTATGTGTCTATGTCTCCTGATTTATATGTTCTTCACTCTTTCACCCCATAATCCATGATTTGATAGTTAGTTTTTATTTCATCTACCTCCCTGATTAACACTTTTACAGTTTCACTTAAACTGCTTCAAACTTCAGCTCTTTGGTTCTCCCTCCAAGCTTCTTATACAATATAAAGGTACTCTAATTCTCAAGAGCATCTCTCAGCTCCCCCTGAAATGGCACCAAAAGGAAAAGAAGTGAAACCTTCTCACAGTAAGAAATCCTCTGGTTCAAAAACTTCAAAACAAAGAAAGGTAGAAAAAGGAAAACAAGCTGCCTCAAAGAAGACGAATAAAAGTTGAAAACAAAAAGCGATCACCTTAATTTCAAACCCTATCACAGCATCCTAAACTGTGGACAAGGAATCACATTCACTTTTTGCTTAAGAATGCCTCTTTTTGTCCTATGTCAAATAAAGGTCACACACCATTTTGGTGAAAAAAGTTCTTGGGTAATCAAAAAATGCAGAAAATTGAATATAATAAAATTAAATTGTAATGAATTTTTTTGACTGATTGTTTTACCATATCAAAATGCAGTCGTTGGTAACTCACTCTCTCTCTCTCTCTCTCTCTCTCTCTCTCTCTCTCGTCATTAATATGTTCTCCAGTCCTTCACTCCATAGTCCATGATTTGACAGTTAGTTTTTCATTGATCTTCCTCCATGATTAACACTATTACAGTTCCACTTAAACTGCTTCAAACTTTAGCCCTTTGGTTTCTCTCTCCAAGCTTCTTATACCGCTTGAAGCTCCTAATCCAATGAAATGGCACCAAAACGAAAATAAGTGAAACTTTCTTTGAGGAAGTAATCATCTTGTCCAAGCACTTCAAAACAGAGAAAGAAAGAAATAGAAAAAGAAGCTGCCTCAAAGAAGATGAAGAAAACCTTAAAAGAAAAGAGGCTCACCTTAATTTATAATCCCATCACAGCATCCAAAGCAATGGAATTGGAATCATCTTCACCTTTTGCTTAGTAAAACCTCATTTTATCCTATTTGAAACGAAGGTCACTGACCCCTTTTGTGAAAAAGGTTCTTGGGTAATCAAAAAACCAAGAAAATTTAATATAATAGAATTAAATTGAAGCTCAATTTTTTTGACTGATTGTATGACCATATCAAAGAGTAGTCATTTGCAACTCTCCCTCTTTCTATCTCCTTATTAATATGTTCTCCACTCCTCCACTCCATATTCCATGATTTGACTGTTAGCCCTAAGGGAAAATCATGTAGTTTTGATTAATGACAAATATTGATGAGGACTAATATGCTTGTATGTTGTGTGATAGGTTTTGTGAACTAAGAAGTATGAAGTCTCATTGCCTTCAAGCCAAAGTGCAAGAACCTCAATAAACTATGAAGTCTTTTGAAGGTTATTCAAAGATGAACTCAAGGCATTGAAGACTTGAAGTGTAGAGTAGATATGGTAATAGGTTAATCTCTACGTAAACTCTACACTTGTATGTCTTGGAGTCTATTGAATGCATAAGAGACCATAAAATAGGTTTCTTAATCTTAAAAGGCTTTGAATGAATTTCTTGATGAATGTGGTTTTGTGTCCTAAAAGTTTTTAAGTAAACTTTATATGATCAAAGGAATTTGATTTTGGTTTTCAAACTTATATATGTCTAAATAAGTTTTCTATACATACCAAATGTTTTTCAAACTTATTGAAGTTAAATCTCAAATGATTTTACAAAGTTTGAATATGCTTCCAAAAAATTCGGTCGTCCGAATTTAGTAGCAAAAGTTTGCTACTGTACTTCCAGGGAAATTCGGAAGAAGATTCGGACGCATGAAGAAAAATTCGGTCGTCCGAATTTTGGCCTTCAGCATGGTCACTGTTTTTCAAGAGAAACTCGGACGAAGATTCGGACGCAGCAGGAAGAATTCGGTAGTCCAAAAAATTCGGACGCAGAATTCGATTGTCCGAATTTCCTGAAAATAGCCGTTAACTAGCCGTTTTATAACTGTTAAAACTGATTTTCATATTCTATAAAAGCTATAAACCTGAAATTTTTTGTAAGTTTTGAATTCTTGAAAACTCTAAGCATTCTAAAGCCTTTTACAAACATTCCTTAAGCTCTCTTATATCTTGTGCATTCAATTGATCAATCCAAAGACATCAAAGTGTGAAGGTGCAACTTTGTATAATATCTACCAACAAGTGGTAACATCTACACACTCTTCTTGATTTATTAAATTGTGTTGGTCTACTAGCTCTAGCAAGGTTATCTTGATAACATAAAATCCTTTAGATAAGGGTGATGCTTGAAGTTGTGATTCAAGCTTGTTTGAGATATAAAACCATTGTGTTTGGTGAGCCTTGTATTGTAAAAAGTTACTAGAAGAGGTTGTGAGTGTAAAACCATAGTGTGGTGAGCCTCTCTTGTAATTTGTAAACCTGAGCATATAGTAGATTGTTTGAAATCCTTAAGTGTGAGCTTAAGGTAGTGGACGTAAATCTTGAGGATCGAACCCCTATAAATTGTTTGAGTTCTTTGCTATTGCTTTCTTTCATTGCTTTGCTATAAATTGTCTCTATTTTGCTCATATAATCTTTTCTTGGTCTAAACGCATAAAAGGTTTGTTTTTGCGAAAATTAACCAAATACCTAATTCACCCGCCCCCTCCCCCCCCCCTCTTAGGTATTTCAATTGGTATCAGAGCTAGAACTTCTTTGTGTGGTTTGACAACCTAGAAGACAAAGATCCTATGGCTAATATTTCAAACCTACCTTACCTAGAAGGATCATCTACAAATAGACCACCGTTGTTTGATGGAACAAATTCCACTTTTTGGAAGACTAGAGTTAAGATATATATTTGTTCTATCAATTTTGATTTGTGGAACATAGTTGAGAAAGGTCCTTATGTCCCAATGAAAATGAGAGCATATGGAGTAACCTCAGAACCCAAATCCACTGATGAATTTGATGAGCATGACTCAAGGAAAATGACATTAAACTATCAGGCCATGAACATATTAAGTTGTGCATTAGATGTTACTCAATACAATAGAGTTAGTGGGTGTGATTCTGCTCATGGTATGTGGAGATTACTCCAAATTACACATGAAGGTACTAATCAAGTTAGTGAATCTAAACTTGCTATGCTTGTTAGAGATTATGAACTATTTACTATGAAACAAGGTGAAAATATTAGTGATATGTTTACAAGGTTTACTAACATTTTTAATGGCTTGAAAGCTTATGGTAAAAGCTATACTATGGGAGAGCAAAATAGGAAGACGCTTGCTATTGAGGAGTCCAAAGATGTAAAAACTCTTCCTCTTGAAGAGCTTATCGGATCACTACTCACACATGAAATGAAGATGAAACGGGTGAATGATAAGGAAGATGAAGAAAAGGGAAGAAAAGGAGTTGTACTCAATGCTTCAAATCACTTGAGTGAACAAGAACAATCTTCAAGTGAAGAAGAAGGAGGAAACAGTGGAGAAGAAGAGATTGCAATGGCAGTGAGGAAGTTCAAGCGATTCTATAAAAAGGAGTTTCTAAAGAAAGGAAGAAAGGCAGTCAAGAAGAGTGGACAATCCTCATCCTATAAACCTCAATGGTTTGAATGCAAGAGCACAGAGCATCTTATTGCTGACTGTCCCAAAGTGTTAGAGAGGGAAAGAGACAGCAAAAATAGAAAGAAATCTGCCAAGAAAGGAAAAGGATTAGCTAGAATGTGGGATCAACAAGAAAGCGAGGATGACAGTGAAGGGAAGGCCAACATATGCTTTATGGCCATTGATGATGAGGTACAATCTTCACATTCTATTTCAAATTTCTGTGATGATGATATTGATTCTAGTGATTTGATTGTAGAACTGTATGAAGAGTTAAAAAAGGCTTCAAAAAGAAACAAAGAAATGAAATTCAAAATCAATGATTTTTCAAATGAGAATTCAAAATTATGTGTTGAAAATGATAAATTTCTTGAGACCATTAATTCCCTTACCAATGAAAAAGAAGTTTTGAATACTACAATACAAAATGTATTTTTTGAAAACAAAAAGCTTTGTAAAAGAATTATTTCTCTTGAATCAATGCTAAAAGATCATGAGTCTTTAAAAAGGAAAGTTAATGATCTTACTTTATGCATTGAGAGATTTACAAATGGAAGAGAAAATTTAAATAAACTACTTGGTTATCAAAGATCTTCATTTGTAAAGCACGGTCTTGGTTTTACACATGATTGTTTTGATCCAAAACAAAAAAGGTTATTTGTTAAAGAATCTTCTCATTATAGGTCTCATACTTGTTGTACATATTGTGGTAGGCATGGACACAAGGTTTCTAGGTGTTTTATAAAAGAAAGATAGAAAATGGTGTTAAGATCATTTGGAAAGTCAAAGGAACTATTACTAACCCCTTGGACCCAAGAAGATATGGGTACCAAAAATCACTCTTTCTAATTTGGAATAGGTACAATTTGCCTCAAGATCAAGTGACACTAAATGGTTTCTTGACAGTGGCTGCTCAAGGCACATGATCTGAAATGCATCACTTGTTAGTGCGCTTCAAGCTACAAGTGAAGGTTTTGTCACTTTTGGAGATAAGAAGAAAGGGAAAATACTTGGAATAGGTAACATTGGTAAAGGTTCTTTCCCTCTTATCAAGCAAGTTTTACTTATTGATGGTTTAAAGTACAATTTACTTAGTATTAGTCAATTATGTGACAATGGTTGCAAAGTTGAGTTTAAATGTGATACTTGTACTATTCTTGACATGCAAGTAATAAAACTATTTTTGTTGCTAAAAGAGTTAGTAATGTATATGTGTTATATCTTGATGAGCTTATTACTAATGATATTAAATGTCTTGCCATTCATGACAATGATGGATTTTTATGGCATAGAAGATTAGGACATGTGAGCATGGATTTATTGAGCAAACTTTCTACACAAGAACTAGTTAGAGGATTACCAAAAATGCATTTTGATAAAACCCGTCTTTGTGATGCTTGTCAATATGGAAAACAATCAAAAACATCTTTTAAACCAAAGAAAACGGTTTCTACCTCAAAACCTCTTGAACTAGTTCACATGGATTTATTTGGACCTATGAGGACTACTAGTCTTAGTGGTAAAAGATATGCTTATGTGATTGTTGACGATTTTTCAAGATTTACATGGGTAATCTTCTTATCACAAAAAAGATTAAACATTTTATGAATTTTCAAAACTTTTCAAAAAAGGTTCAAATTTCTCTTGATTGCAAACTGATTTCTATTAGAAGTGATAATAGAAGAGAGTTATGTAACGAAGATTTTACAAAATATTGTGATGAGTATGGCATCACTCATAATTTTTCAGCTGCCAAAACACCTCAACAAAATGGTGTTGTTGAGAGGAAAAACAGAACTTTCCAAGAAATAGCTAAATCAATGCTTTGTGAAAATTCCTTACCAAAATATTTTTGGGCTGAAGCTGTAAATACAGACTTGCTATGTAATGAATAGAGTTTTACTAAGACCTTTTATAAGAAAAAACACCTTTTGAACTTCTATTTGATAAAACTCCATCAATTGTCTACTTTAAAGTTTTTTTGTTGTAAGTGCTTTATTCTAAACACTAGTGACAATCTTGGTAAGTTTGATAGAAAATCGGATGAAGGCATATTTCTTGGCTATTCATCAAATAAAAAAGGCATATAGAGTCTATAACAAAAAGGACATTATGTGTTGAAGAAACTATTCATGTAACTTTTGATGAATCTAATATTTATCTTCAAAGAAGAAATGAAGATGATGCGAGGTTCCTCAATGGTTGAAAATCAAACTCATCATCAAGTACCCAGCTTTTGGAAGAACATGCCGAGGAAGAAGAAATAATGGAGCAAGAACAAGATGGTCAATCAAGCAATGATCAAGAACTTCCAAAGGATCTCACATATGCAAGAAGTCATCCTAAGGAGCAAATCATTGGTGATGTCTCCCAAGGAGTTAAAACAAGGCGGTACTTTATTGATAATTTTGCCCTTTTATCTCATATAGAACCAAAAAATATTGATGATGCATTATGTGATAATTTCTGGATTATTGCTATGGAAGAAGAGTTAAATCTGTTTGAAAGAAATAAAGTTTGGACTCTTGTTCCTAGACCTCATGATCATTCTGTTATTGGTACAAAGTGGGTCTTTAGAAATAAGTTAAATGAACTAGAAGAAGTTGTTAGAAATAAAGCTAGACTTGTTGCTCAAGGTTTCAACCAAGAAGAAGGCATTGATTATGATGAGACTTTTGCTCCAGTAGCCAGATTAGAGTCTATAAGAATACTTTTGGCATTTGCTTGTTTTAAAGATTTTAAACTATTTCAAATGGATGTCAAAAGTGCTTTTCTAAATGGTTTTATTGAAGAAGAGGTTTATGTAGAACAACCTCCTGGTTTTATTCATGAAAAATTTCCAAATCATGTTTTCAAGTTAACCAAAGCTCTATATGGACTGAAAGAAGCTCCAAGAGCTTGGTATGAAAGATTAAGTGGTTTTCTTCTTTCAAAAGGTTTTACAAAAGGAAAAGTGGATACAACTCTTTTTATAAAAACATCTTCTAAAAATGATATTTTACTTGTGCAAATTTATGTTGATGATATTAGTTTTGGTGCTACTAATACTTTCCTTTGTGAAGAGTTTGCCAAATCCATACAAAATGAATTTGAGATGAGCATGATGGGAGAACTAAATTTCTTCATTGGGCTGCAAATTAAGCAAACCAAGGATGTAGTCTTCATCAATCAAGCAAAGTATACCAAGGAGCTACTGAAAAGATTTGGAATGGATCAAGCAGAAGGAACAGGTACTCCAATGAGTTCATCAACTAAACTTGACAAAGATGAGAAAGGTAAAAGTATTGATGAGAAATTATATAGAGGTATGATCAGAAGTTTACTCTATCTCACAGCTTGTAGACCAGATATTATGTTGCTGTATGCTTGTGTGCTAGATTCCAATCATGTCAAAAAGAATCTCATCTAATTTTTGTCAAACGTATTTTTCGCTATTTGATTGATACACATGACTATGGCCTTTGGTTTTCAAAAACTTCATCTTTTGAACTTATTGGATACTCTAATGTTGACTATGCTGGATGCAAAGTTGAACGTAAAAGTACAAGTGGTCATTGTCAATTTCTTGGTAGTTGTCTTGTATCTTGGTTTAGTCAAAAGCAAGCTTGTATGTCTTTATCCACTGCAGAAGCTGAATACATAGCTGCAGGTAGTTGTTGTGCACAATTGCTATGGATGCAGCATACCTTACTTGATTATGGTCTTAAATTCAATTGTATGCCCATACTATGTGATAATACTAGTGCCATTAACTTGAGCATAAATCCCATTCAACATTCTAGGACTAAGCATATAGAGATAAAACATCATTTCCTTCGTGATCATGTGATTAAGAAAGATATATGCTTAGAATATATAAATACAAATGATCAAATTGCTGACATATTTACAAAGCCTTTGGCTGAGGAAAGGTTCAATCACCTAAGAAGACTCTTAGGAATTTCAAGATTCAATGACTAATGTGTGTATTGAAGTTTTGGTGAATACAGGATATTTTCGATTCAAAATTCGGATGCACTTCAGAAAAATCGGTCGACCGAATTTTCTGAGTGACAAGAAACAGAGACTTTTGATCAAGAATTCGGACGCAGGCAAATGCACTTTAGAAAAGCATTTGAAATAAAACCATTTAGAAAAGCACTTTTGACATCCATTTGAAATAGTTTAAAGTCTTTAAAACAGGCAAATGCCAAGAGTATTCGGACATATTTACAAAGCCTTTGGCTGAGGAAAGGTTCAATCACCTAAGAAGACTCTTAGGAATTTCAAGATTCAATGACTAATGTGTGTATTGAAGTTTTGATGAAAACAGAAAATTTTCGGATCCAGAATTCGGATGCACTACAGAAAATTCGGTCGACCGAATTTTTGAGTGAAAGGAAACAGAGACTTTTGATCAAGAATTCGGTTGACCTAATTTTCTGAACTGAAGAAACAGAAACTTTCGACCGAAAATTCGAACGCAGACCTGAGAATTTGGTCGTCTGAATTTTACTGACGCGACTGTTTAAGTGTAAATTAAACAAGTCTTCTCAACATTTCAACTTTTGAATTTCACATCCTTTTAAAAGGCTCTCATACCCATTCACATCGGAATCAAAATCCCTTCAAAACCACACATTCTCATCCCTATTTGCCTTCACTTTTAAACTTCTAACCCTAAATTCATACCGAAAATCAATACTTCTCAACAGAAAATATCAATGGTGAGAACAAAGAAGCCAAATGTTGAGAAAGGGAAAGGAAAGGCTAAGGAAGGAGATGGAGACTCAATCCTCAACCAACCAAGAAGAATTCGAATCCCTCAAACATTATCTGGAGTTGACAGGTTTGTCTCAATCAAAGCTACTCATGAATTTGATGAATGGAATAAAAATAGCAGAAATATTATCCCTGGATATAAGGTGGATGTTGATAAATTGTCTAGCATGGATATTGTTCTATCTTGTTTCAATGATGTTGGTTGGAGTAGTTCGTTGTTCATTGATGAAGAATTTTATCCTACCTTGATATATGAATTCTATGCAAACCTGAAAGAGGAAAGAACTGAGACTGTAGGGGATAATGTAATACAATTGTATTCATCTAGAGTATCCCAAGTTGACATTGAATTTAGTGAAGGATTGATAAACAGAATTTGTGGAGTAGGTGACAATGGAGCTAGATATTATTCACCTTCCATGCATTGCCATGATCGTGAACTCTTTTCATATGTTAGATTTGAAGAAGCATTTACCAATGGAAGAGAGTTTAGATCTATAAAGGAGAGGGAAATCAAGAACTTGGATGCTAGAGGTAGAGTGTTGCATCATATGGTAACTACTATGATTGTTCCTAATTTTGGACATAAGTCATCAGTTGGAAATATGCATATGGTAATCATGTTAGCTTTGCATGAGCATAGGAGAATGAACTTTGGTTATATAGCCTTGAAACACATGATTACTGCAAGAAAAACAGTAACCAAGGCATTCCCATTTGGAAGGTTGTTGACAAGAATCTTTAAGCATTTTAAGATTAAACTTCCGGGAAGAGGGCAAGCTTTTAAGAGTGGGGAGATTTACACTAATGAAACTCTTAGGAGAATGCAATTAGTTCTTGATGAGGATAATGTATGGAGGACAAAAATAGAAACACCTCCAAAAAGAATAGAAAGAGAAGAAAAGATAGAAAGTGAAGAGGAGCAAGAAGAAGAGGATGAAGAAGAAACCCTTGCTAGAGAAATGAAGACAAAGAGGAAGCATGACACCTCAAGTGAGGGGGAGCAACCTCCAACAAAAAGGAGATTGTTTGAAGAAGAAACTGGAATTGGTTCAAGTGGTGAAGGAGTAACTAGAGGTGACACCATAGTGGCCAAAGCATTCCAAGAAGCCTTGAACAATCATGTCAAGGAAATGGAGAAGATGTATAAGTTTTTTGAATCATTTGCTCCAATGGTTCTTGGAAAGTTAGATGGACTGGAGAGTAAGGTAGAGCACATTGAAGAAATCCTTATGAGAAATACTCAAAGTGGTGAATGACCCTCTAAGCCTCAAGATAGAAATGAGGAAGAAGGAGATAAAGAAGAAAAGAAAGGAGATGATAATGACAGCAATGATGAAGATGATGATCAAGGTGGAAATGACGAGACTGTGGCAGAAGAAGAAGAGGAAGAACATGCACATGAAGAGCCATAAATATGAGGTAGCCAAGTAGCTTAAGCTGAAATAGTCTCTCCATCAACAATATCTTTCAGTCGCGGAAGAGTGAAGCACTTGGCCATCAAGAAAGGAATGAGCTGAGCCTCCCCATCAACATCAACATCACAAGACTATTCTATTTACTGCTTTTAAGTTGCTTATCTATACTGATTTTTTATATAATTCTGAACTTGTTAAGTATTTTGCTGCATTTTATGTAATAGTGAAGCTCAATGATGAAATCTCAGTGATGAGAGCTTCCTTTATGTACTAAATTGATAGTCTCATTTTCATTGATCCCTCTTTTATTTTTTTTGAGTGATGACAAAAGGGGGAGAAATCTGATGAAAAATATGATGAAAATGAATGATGCCTGCAATGATAAATATGATGAATGATGCCTGCAATGATGATTCTGTGATGAATGTGATGAATGCATCTATGCTTGAATTTTCTTGAACTTTTGTAAAGCTAAACTGAGTTGCAAAAACTTTGGATTCAAAATTCGGATGCATTCATATTTGTGGCCAAAAAGTGTTATTTTGTTGTTCAAATTGATTCAAATATGATTTAATCTCTTCCATTATGTTTGAACAACATTATGAAAGCTTTATTTCACTTTAAATATCCATTATATTGAATCTATTGCAGTTTGGACTTAAAATTTCAAAATTTGGATGCATGTGTTTAAAAATTCAGACGCATCCATATTTCGTTGTCAAAATGTGCTCCTCTATTGTTCAAATTAATTCAAATATGTTTTAATCTCTCAAAATATGTTTGAACAATATTAGGAAAGCTTATTTACAAATTTCAAAGAAATTATTTATCTTATTTTAAAGTTTGGACTTGCTATGTTAAAATTGGGATGCATGATATCTCTAGTCCAAATGTGTTGAAAAATGAGCACAATCTAAGGGGGAGCATTGTTAAGCTTTTAACAACCTTAAAACATCTCTTAGAAGTTTTCTAAATGATTAAATGTTATATCTTCTATCCTAGTTTAGTTGGAAGGAAGGAGGTAAATGGAGGTTGGTTGGGTCATAGGCTCATATTGAGCCTTTTGTATGTCAATGTGCTAAATTGGTTATTTTCTATCATTGACATTAATACTTCTATGTACTACACTGTTTTAATCTATCACATTTTGCATCAAAGTTTGTCATCATCAAAAAGGGAAAGATTGTTAGCCCTAAGGGCAAATCATGTAGCTTTGATTAATGACAAATATTGATGAGGACTAATATGCTTGTATGTTGTGTGCTAGGTTTTGTGAACTAAGAAGTATGAAGTCTCATTGCCTTCAAGCCAAAGTGCAAGAACAACTTCAATAAACTAGGAAGTCTTTTGAAGGTTATTCAAAGATGAACTCAAGGCATTGAAGACTTGAAGTGTAGAGTAGATATGATAATAGGTTAATCTCTATGTAAACTCTACACTTGTATGTCTTGGAGTCTATTGAATGCATAAGAAAGCATAAAATAGGTTTCTTAATCTTAAAAGGCTTTGAATGAATTTCTTGATGAATGTGGTTTTGTGTCCTAAAAGTTTTTAAGTAAACTTTATATGATCAAAGGAATTTGATTTTGATTTTCAAACTTATATATGTCTAAATAAGTTTTCTATACATACCAAATGTTTTTCAAACTTATTGAAGTTAAATCTCAAATGATTTTATAAAGTTTGAATATGCTTCCAAAAAAATCGGTCGTCCGAATTTAGTAGCAAAAGTTTGCTACTGTTCTTCCAGAGAAATTCGGAAGAAGATTCGGACGCATGAAGAAAAATTCGGTCGTCTGAATTTTGGCCTTCAGCATGGTCATTGTTTTTCCAGAGAAACTCGGATGAAGATTCGGATGCAGCAGGAAGAATTCGGTCGTCCAAAAAAATTCGGACGTAGAATTCGATCGACCGAATTTCCTGAAAATAGCCGTTAACTAGCCGTTTTATAGCTGTTAAAACTGATTTTCATATTCTATAAAAGTTATAAACTTGAAATTTTTTGTAAGTTTTGAATTCTTGAAAACTCTAAGCATTCTATAGCCTTTTACAAACATTCCTTAAGCTCTCTTATGTCTTGTGCTTTCAATTGATCAATCCAAAGACATCAAAGTGTGAAGGTGCAACTTTGTGTAATATCTACCAACAAGTGGTAACATCTACACACTCTTCTTTATTTATTAAATTGTGTTGTTCTACTAGCTCTAGCAAGGTTATCTTGATAACATAAAATCCTTTAGATAAGGGTGATCCTTGAAGTTGTGATTCAAGGTTGTTTGAGATATAAAACCATTGTGTTTGGTGAGCCTTGTATTGTAAAAAGTTACTAGAAGAGGTTGTGAGTGTAAAACCATAGTGTGGTGAGCCTCTCTTGTAATTTGTAAACCTGAGCATATAGTAGATTGTATAAAATCCTTAAGTGTGAGCTTAAGGTAGTGGACGTAAATCTTGAGGATCGAACCACTATAAATTGTTTGAGTTCTTTGCTATTGCTTTGCTATAAATTGTCTCTATTTTGCTCATATAATCTGTTCTTGGTCTAAACACATAAAAGGTTTGTTTTTGCGAAAATTAGCCAAATACCTAATTCACCCCCCCCCCCTCTTAGGTATTTCATTGACAGTTACTTTTTAATTGTTCTTCCTCCATGATTAACACATTTACATTTTCACTTAAACTGTTTCAAACTTCACCCCTTTGGTTTCTCCGTCCAATCTTCTTATACAGCCAAAAGATAAGCCACACATGCTCAAAAGTCAAGGAGTGCAGTTTCATAGGTATAATTTTTAAATCCTTGTTAGGAATTGATCTGAGATAATATCTCCATGTGTGCCTTAGCCAGCTACTTTATAACCAACCAGAATGGCATTTTCAACTTTACAGCTCGTGAAAATCACTTTTTAAAAAGCAATCAAGCTTTGGCTTTTTATATGTGTACAGAATTGGTAAAAAGTTGTGTTGAACCCTTTTTTGAGACAAAACAAATGAGCTATCTTGCTGTGAAAGAATATATCAAGATAGGATGCCTAAAAGATTGCATGACCACCTATACTCTACAAAACGTTGATGTTTCTGAAAAAGCCTTTTGATCATTTGAACAAGAATTGACCAAGATCACCATATCACTGTACTATCTCTTATCTTTTCATAGGGTTTCTACATCTCGTATAAATATAAAAATTTGCACTTTAATGTCTTCAAGAGAAAAGTGTGTTGCTTAATGAAGTTAAGAGTTCCTCAAGAGTTGAAAGCTGACTGATGAAAATAGGGGGAGAAACATATCCGGGTAGAAAAGAAGAAAATGTACAAAGTGTGAATTGATATTTGAAGCAAGTGAAAGCTTCAATAGTTTAATCTTCATCTTTTCAATGTTCACAAGTATGGTTCTAAACTTATGGCACCAAGAAGGCGGAGGTTCTTGGGTGGAAAATAGTTGCTAGATCTATTGAAAACTAGTGGTTATATAGTTGTTGGATCTATTAAAAACTTGTTGTGGTAGTAGTAGTTAGATCTATTTGTAAAACTAGTGGATACAAATTGAGAGTTTTTCGGTGTAAGATACTTAGGGTTGTATTGTTTGATCTCTACCATTAAATAGATTGTATGTTGCGAAAGAACTTGACATGGGATTTTTAAGGACCAGATGTAGGCATTGTTAGCCCTAAGGGCAAATCATGTAATTTTGATTAATGACAAATAGTGATGAGAAATAATATGTTTATATTGTGTGATAGGATTTGTGAAGAAAGAAGTTTGAAGTCTCATTGCCTTCAAGCCAAAGAGCAAGAACAACCTCAATAAGCTATGAGTCTTTTGAGGTTTATTCAAAGATGAACTCAAGGCATTGAAGACTTGAAGTGTAGAGTAGGTATGATGATAGGGAATATCTATGTAAACTCTACACTTGTATGTCTTGGAGTCTATTGAATGCATAAGAGAGCATAAAATTGGTTTATTAATTTTAAAAGGCTTTGAATGAATTCTTAGTAAATGTGGTTTTGTGTCCTAAAAGTTTTTAAGTAAACTTTATATGATCAAAGGAATTTGATTTTGGTTTTCAAACTGATATTTGTCTAAATAAGTTTTCTATATATACCAAATGTATTTCAAATCCTTTGAAGTTAAATTTCAAATGATTTTACAAAGTTTGAACATAATTCCAAGAAATTCGGTCGTCCAAATTTGGTAGCAAAAGTTTGCTACTGTTCTTCCAGAGAAATTAGGAAGAAGATTTGGACGCATGAAGAAAAATTCGGTCGTCCGAATTTTGGCCTTCAGCATGGTCACTGTTCTTCCAAAGAAATTTGGACGAAGATTCGGACGAAGCTGGAAGAATTCGGTCGTCCGAAAAATTCGGACGCAGAATTCGGTCGTCCGAATTTGCTGAAAATAGCCGTTTTATAGCTGTTTCAACTAATTTTCAAATTCTATAAAAGCTATAAACGTGCAATCTTTTGTATGTTTTGAATCCTTGAATACTCTAAGCTTTCTAAAGTCTATTACAAACATTTCTCAAGCTCTCTTATGTCTTGTGCATTCAATTGATCAATCCAAAGACATCAAAGTGTGAAGGTGCAACTTTGTGTAATTTCTACCAACAAGTGGTAACATCTACACACTCTTCTTTACTTATTAAATTGTGTTGATCTACTAGCTCTAGCAAGGTTATCTTGATAACATAAAACCCTTTAGATAAGGGTGATCCTTGAAGTTGTAATTCAAGGTTGTTTGAGATATAAAACCATAGTGTGGTGAGCCTTGTTTGTAAAAATTAATAGAAGAGGTTGTAAGTGTAAAACCATAGTGTTGAGCCTCTCTTGTAATCTGTGAACTTGAGCACATAGTAGAGTTATTGAAATCCTTAAGTGTGGGCTTAAGGTAGTGGAGGTAGATCTTGAGGATCGAACCACTATAAATTGCTTGTGTTCATTGGTCTACATTTCTTATATTGCTTTGCCATAAATTGTTTCTCTCTTGTCCATATCATCCGTAATTGATCTATACATATAAAAGGTTTGAATTTGCAAAAAATTAGCCAAATACCTAATTCACCTCCCTCTTAGGTATTTCAATTGGTATCAGAGCTAGAACTTCTTTGTGTGGTTTTACAACCTAGAAGACAAAGATCCTATGGCTAATATTTCAAACCTACCTTACCTAGAAGGATCTTCTACAAAGCAGACCTCCATTGTTTGATGGAACAAATTACACTTTTTGGAAGTCTAAAGTTAAAATATATATTTGTTCTATCAATTTTGATTTATGGAACATAATTGAGAAAGGTCCCTATGTCCCAATGAAAATGAGAGCAGATGGAGTAACCTCAGAACCCAAATCCACTGATGAATTTGATGAGCATGATTCAAGGAAAATGACATTAAATTATCGAGGCCATGAATATATTAAGTTGTGCATTAGATGTTACTGAATATAATAGAGTTAGTGGGTGTGATTCTGCTCATGATATGTGGAGATTACTCCAAATTACACATGAAGGTACTAATCAAGTTAAAGAATCTAAACTTGCTATTGAGGAGTCCAAAGATCTAAAAACTCTTCCTCTTGAAGAGCTTATTGGATCACTACTTACACATGAAATGAAGATGAAACGGTTGAATGATAAGGAAGATGAGGAAAAGGGAAGAAAAGGAGTAGTTCTTAATGCCTCAAATAACTTGAGTGAACAAGAACAATCTTCAAGTCAAGAAGAAGGAGGAAACAGTGGAGAAGAAGAGATTGCAATGGCAGTGAAAAAGTTCAAGAGATTCTACAAAAAGAAATTTCTCAAGAAAGGAAGAAAGCCAGTCAAGAAGAGTGGACAATCTTCATCATATAAACCTCAATGCTTTGAATGCAAGAGTACAGAGCATCTTATTGCTGACTGTCACAAAGTGTTAGAGAGGGAAAGAGAAAGCAAAAAGCAGAAAGAAATCGCCAAGAAAGGAAAAGGACTAGGCTGGAGCGATGGGATCAACAAGAAAGTGAGGATGAAAGTGAAGGGAAGGCCAACATATGCTTTATGGCCATTGATGATGAGGTACAATCTTCACCCTCTATTTCAAATTTGTGTGATGATGATATTGATTCTAGTGATTTAATTGTAGAATTGTATGAAGAACTGAAAAAGGCTTCAAGAAGAAATAAAGAAATGAAATCCAAAATTAATGATCTTTCAAATGAAAATTCAAAATTATGTATTGAAAATGATAGACATCTTGATACCATTAATTCTCTTACCATTGAAAAGGAAGTTTTGAATACTACCATACAACATGTATCTTTTGAAAACAAAATGCTTTGTTCAAGAATTATTTCTCTTGAATCAATGCTAAAAGATCACGAGCTTTTAAAAAGGAAAGTAAATGATCTTACTTTATGCATTGAGAGATTTACAAATGGAAGAGAAAATTTAAATAAATTACTTGGTTATCAAAGATCCTCATTTGTAAAGCATGGTCTCGGTTTTACACATGATTGTTTTGATCCAAAACCAAAAGGGTTATTTGTTAAAGAATCTTCTCATTATAGGTCTCATACTTGTTGTACATATTGTGGTAAGCATGGACACAAAGTTTCTAAGTGCTTTATAAAAAGAAAGATGGAAAATGGGGTGAAGACCATTTGGAAAGTTAAAGGAACTATGAGGACTACTAGTCTTGGTGGTAAAGGATATGCTTATGTGATTGTTGATGATTTTTCCAGATTTACATGGGTAATCTTTTTATCACAAAATGATGAAACATTTTATGAATTTTCAAAACTTTTCAAGAAGGTTCAAATTTCTCTTAATTGCAACCTAATCTCTATTAGAAGTGATAATGGAAGAGAGTTTTGCAACCAAGATTTTACAAAATTCTGTGATGAGTATGGTATCACTCATAATTTTTTAGCTGCCAAAACACCTCACAAAATAGTGTTGTTGAGAGGAAAAACAGAACATTACAAGAAATGGCTAGATCAATGCTTTGTGAAAATTCTTTACCTAAATACTTTTGGGCTGAAACTGTAAATACAGCATGCTATGTAATGAATAGAGTTTTACTAAGACCTTTTATAAGAAAAACACCTTTTGAACTTCTATTTGATTAAACTCCATCAATTGTCTATTTTAAAGTGTTTGGTTGTAAGTGCTTTATTTTAAATACTAGTGACAGTCTTGGTAAGTTTGATAGAAAATCAGATGAAGGCATATTTCTAGGCTATTCATCAAATAAAAAGGCATATAGAGTCTATAACAAAAGGACATTATGTGTTGAAGAAACTATTCATGTAACTTTTGATGAATCTAATATTTATCTTCAAAGAAGAAATGAAGATGATGCAGGTTCCTCAATGGTTGAAAATCAAACTCAACACCAAGTACCTACATTGGAAGATCATGCTAAAGAAGAAGAAATAATGGAGCAAGAACATGATGGTCAATCAAGCAATAATCAAGAACTTCCAAAGGATCTCACATATGCAAGAAGTCATCCTAAGGAGCAAATCATTGGTGATGTCTCTCAAGGATTTAAAACAAGACGGTACTTTATTGATGATGCATTGTGTGATAATTTCTGGATTATTGCTATGGAAGAAGAGTTAAATCAGTTTGAGAGAAATAAAGTTTGGACTCTTGTTCGTAGACCTCATCATCATTCTGTTATTGGTACAAAATGGATATTTAGAAATAAGTTAAATGAACCAGGAGAAGTTGTTAGAAATAAAGCTAGACTTGTTGCTCAAGGCTTCAATCAAGAAGAAGGTATTGATTATGATGAAACTTTTGCTCCAATGGCCAGATTAGAGTCTATTAGAATACTCTTGGCATTTGCTTGTTTTAAAGACTTTAAACTATTTCAAATGGATGTCAAAAGTGCTTTTCTAAATGGTTTTATTGAAGAAGAGGTTTATGTAGAACAACCTCCTGGCTTTATTCATGAAAAATTTCCAAATCATGTTTTCAAATTAACTAAAGCTCTATATGGACTGAAACAAGCTCCAAGATCTTGGTATGAAAGATTAAGTGGTTTTCTTCTTTCAAAAGGTTTTACAAAAGGAAAAGTAGATACAACTCTTTTTATAAAAACGTCTTCTAAAAATGATATTTTACTTGTGCAAATCTATGTTGATGATATCATTTTTGGTGCTACTAATACTTCCCTTTGTGAAGAGTTTGCTAAAACTATGCAAAATGAATTTGAGATGAGCATGATGGGAGAACTAAGTTTCTTTCTTGGGCTGCAAATTAAGCAAACCAAGGATGGAGTCTTCATCAATCAAGCAAAGTATACTAAGGAGCTATTGAAAAGGTTTGGAATGGATCAAGCAAAAGGAATAAGTACTCCAATGAGTTCATCAACTAAACTTGATAAAGATGAGAAAGGTAAGAGTATTGATGAGAAATTATATAGAGGTATGATCGGAAGCTTACTCTATCTCACAGCTAGTAGACCAGATATTATGTTTGCTGTATGCTTATGTGCTAGATTCCAATCATGTCCTAAAGAATCTCATCTAATTTCTGTCAAACGAATTTTTTGTTATTTGATTGATACTCATGACTATGGCCTTTGGTTTTCAAAAACTTCATCTTTTGAACTTATTGGATATTCTGATGCGGATTATGCTGGTTGTAAAGTTGAACGTAAAAGCACAAGTGGTCATTGTCAATTTCTTGGTAGTTGTCTTGTATCTTGGTTTAGTAAAAAGTAAGCTTGTGTGTCTTTATCCACTGCAGAAGCTGAATACATAGCTGCAGGTAGTTGTTGTGCACAATTGCTATGGATGCAACATACCTTACTTGATTATGGTCTTAAATTCAATTGTATGCCCATACTATGTGATAATACTAGTGCCATTAACTTGAGCATAAATCCCATTCAACATTCTAGGACTAAGCATATAGAGATAAAACATCATTTCCTTCGTGATCATGTGATTAAGAAAGATATATGCTTAGAATATATAAATACAAATGATCAAATTGCTGACATATTTACAAAGCCTTTGGCTGAGGAAAGGTTCAATCACCTAAGAAGACTCTTAGGAATTTCAAGATTCAATGACTAATGTGTGTATTGAAGTTTTGGTGAATACAGGATATTTTCGATTCAAAATTCGGATGCACTTCAGAAAAATCGGTCGACCGAATTTTCTGAGTGACAAGAAACAGAGACTTTTGATCAAGAATTCGGACGCAGGCAAATGCACTTTAGAAAAGCATTTGAAATAAAACCATTTAGAAAAGCACTTTTGACATCCATTTGAAATAGTTTAAAGTCTTTAAAACAGGCAAATGCCAAGAGTATTTTGATAGACTCTAATCTGGCCACTGGAGCAAAAGTTTCATCATAATCAATACCTTCTTCTTGATTGAAGCCTTGAGCAACAAGTCTAGCTTTATTTTTAACTACTTCTCCAAGTTC
Source organism: Rauvolfia tetraphylla (assembly GCA_030512225.1). Taxonomy (NCBI): domain Eukaryota; kingdom Viridiplantae; phylum Streptophyta; class Magnoliopsida; order Gentianales; family Apocynaceae; genus Rauvolfia; species Rauvolfia tetraphylla. Next base: position 127,964 of record JAJQKT010000060.1, read on the forward strand.
ATTTAACTTATTTCTAAATATCCATTTTGTACCAATAACAGAATGATCATGAGGTCTAGGAACAAGAGTCCAAACTTTATTTCTCTCAAACTGATTTAACTCTTCTTCCATAGCAATAATCCAGAAATTATCACACAATGCATCATTAATATTTTTAGGTTCAATATGAGATAAAAGTGCAAAATTATCAATAAAGTACCGTCTTGTTTTAACTCCTTGAGAGACATCACCAATGATTTGCTCCTTAGGATGACTTCTTGCATATGTGAGATTCTTTGGAAGCTCTTGATTATTTCTTGATTGACCATCATGTTCTTGCTCCATTATTTCTTCTTCTTTAGCATGATCTTCCAATGTAGGTACTTGGTGTTGAGTTTGATTTTCAACCATTGACGAACCTGTATCATCTTCATTTCTTCTTTGAAGATAAATATTAGATTCATCAAAAGTTACATGAATAGTTTCTTCAACACATAATGTCCTTTTATTATAGACTCTATAAGCCTTTTTATTAGATGAATAGCCTAGAAATATACCTTCATCAGATTTCCTGTCAAACTTACCAAGATTGTCACTAGTATTTAAAATAAAGCATTTACAACCAAATACTTTAAAATAGACAATTGATGGAGTTTTATCAAATAGAAGTTCAAAAGGTGTTTTTCTTATAAAAGGTCTTAGTAAAACTCTATTCATTACATAGCATGCTTTGTATTTACGACTTCACCCAAAAGTATTTAGGTAAAGAGTTTTCACAAAGCATTGATCTAGCCATTTCTTGTAATGTTACTGTTTTTCCTCTCAACAACTCCATTTTGTTGAGGTGTTTTTAGCTGCTTTGAAAAAATTATGAGTGATACCATACTCATCACAAAAATTTTTGTAAAATCTTGATTGCAAAACTCTCTTCCATTATCACTTCTAATAGATATTAGATTGCAATTAAGAGAAATTTGAACCTTCTTAAAAAGTTTTGAAAATTCATAAAATGTTTCATCTTTTTGTGATAAAAATATTACCCATGTAAATCTGGAAAAAATCATCAACAATCACATAAGCATATCTTTTACCACCAAGACTAGTAGTCCTCATAGGGTCCAAATAAGTCCATGTGAACTAGTTCAAGAGGCTTTGAGGTAGACACCATTTTCTTTGGTTTGAAAGATGTTTTTGATTGTTTTCCATATTGACAAGCATCACAAATCCGAGTTTTGTCAAAATGCATTTTTGGTAATCCTCTAACTAGTTATTGAGTAGAAAGTTTGTTCAATAAATCCATGCTCACATGTCCTAATCTTCTATGCCATAAAAATCCATCATTGTCATGTATTGCAAGACATTTAATGTCATTAGTAATAAGCTCATCAAGATATAACACATATACATTACTTACTCTTTTAGCTACAAAGATAGTTTTATTGCTTGCATTATCAAGAATAGTACAAGTATCACATTTAAACTCTACTTTGCAACCATTATCACATAATTGGCTATTGCTAAGTAAATTATATTTTAAACCATCAATAAGTAAAACTTGTTTGATAAGAGGAAATGAACCTTTACCAATGTTACCTATTCCAAGTATTTTCCCTTTCTTCTTATCTCCAAAAGTGACAAAGCCTTCACTTGTAGCTTGAAGCTCACTAACAAGTGATGCATTTCCAGTCATGTGTCTTGAACAAATACTATCAAGAAACCATTTTGTGGCACTTGATCTTGAGGCAAATTGTACCTATACCAAATTAGAAAGAGTGATTTTTGGTACCCATATCTTCTTGGGTCCAAGAGGGTTAGTGACAGTTCCTTTAACTTTCCATGTAGTCTTTACTCCAGTTTATATCTTTCTTTTTATAATGCACTTAGACACTTTGTGTCCATGCTTACCACAATATGTACAGCAAGTATGAGACCTATAATGAGAAGATTCTTTAACAAATGTCCCTTTTGGTTTTGAATGAAGGCAATCATGTGTAAAACCTAGACCATGCTTTACAAATGAGGATCTTTGATACCCAAGTAATTTATTTAAATTGTTTCTTCCATTTGTAAATTTCTCAATGCATAAAGTAAGATCATTTACTTTCCTTTTTAAAACCTCATGATCTTTTAGCATTGATTCAAGAGAAATAATTTTTGAACACAGCTTTTTGTTGTCAAAAGATACATCTTGTATGGTAGTGTTCAAAACTTCCTTTTCAATGGTAAGAGAATTTATGGTCTCAAGAAGTCTATCATTTTCAAGACATAATTTTGAATTTTCATTTGAAAGATCACTAATTTTGGATTTTATTTCTTTATTTCTTCTTGAAGCCTTTTTCAGTTCTTCATACAATTCTAGAATTAAATCACTAGAATCAATATCATCATCACACAAATTTGAAATAGAAGGAGAAGATTGTACCTCATCATCAATTGCCATGAAGCATATGTTGGCCTTTCCTTCACTTTCATCCTCACTTTCCTGTTGATCCCACGTTCCAGCTAGTCCTTTTCCTTTCTTGGCAGATTTCTTTCTGTTTTTGCTTTCTCTTTCCCTTTCCAACACTCTGGGACAGTCAGCAATAAGATGCTCAGTACTTTTGCATTCAAAGCATTGAGGTTTATATGATGAAGATTGTCCACTCTTCTTGACTGGCTTTCTTCCTTTCTTGAGAAATTCCTTTTTGTAGAATCTCTTGAACTTCTTCACTGCCATTGCAATTTCTTCTTCTCCACTGTTTCCTCCTTCTTCTTCACTTGAAGTTTGTTCTTGTTCACTCAAGTTGTTTGAGGCATTAAGCACTACTCCTTTTCTCCCCTTTTCCTCATCTTCCTTATCATTCAACCTCTTCATCTTCATTTCATGAGTTAGTAGCGATCCAATAAGTTCTTCAAGAGGAAGAGTTTTTAGATCTTTGGACTCCTCAATAGCTAGTGTCTTTGGCTGCCAAGATTTTGGTAGAGCATCCAAGATCTTTCTGTTTTGCTCTCCCATAGTATAGCCTTTACCATAAGCTTTTAAGCCATTGGAAATATTAGTAAACCTTATAAACATATCACTAATATTTTCGCCTTGTTTCATAGTAAACAATTCATAATCTCTAACAAGCATAGCAAGTTTAGATTCTTTAACTTGATTAGTACCTTCATGTGTAATTTGAAGTAATCTCCACATATCATGTGCAGAACCACTAACTCTATTATATTCAGTAACATCTAGAGCACAGCTCAATATATTCATGGCTTGATAATTTAGAGTCATTTTCCTTGAATCATGCTCATCAAATTCATCAGTAGATTTGGGTTCAGGAGTTACTCCATCTGCTCTCATTTTCATTGGGACATAGGGACCTTTCTCAATTATGTTCCATAAATCAAAATTAATAGAACAAATATATATTTTAACTCTAGACTTCCAAAATGTATAATTTGTTCCATCAAATAATGGAGGTCTGTTTGTAGAAGATCCTTCTAGGTAAGGTACATTTGACATATTAGCCATAGGATCTTTGTCTTCTAGGTTGTAAAACCGCACAAAGAAGTTCTAGCTCTGATACCAATTGAAATACCTAAGAGGGGGGGTGAATTATGTATTTGGCTAATTTTCGCAAATTCAAATCTTATATATGTATAGACCAATTACAGATGATATGAATAAGAAAGAAACAGATTATGGCAAAGCAGTATAAGAAATGTAAACAAATGAACACAAACAATTTATAGTGGTTCGATCCTCAAGATCTACCTCCACTACCTTAAGTATACACTTAAGGATTTCAATAACTCTACTATGTGCTCAAGTTCACAGATTACAGGAGAGGCTCACCACACTTTGGTTTTACACATACAACCTCTTCTAGTAATTTTTACAAACAAGGCTCACCAATCTATGGTTTTATATCTCAAACAACCTTGAATCACAACCTCAAGGATCACCCTTATCTAAAGAGTTTTATGTTATCAAGATAACCTTGCCAGAGCTAGTAGATCAACACAATTGAATAAGTAAAGAAGAGTGTGTAGATGTTACCACTTGTTGGTAGAATTTACACAATGTTGCACCTTCACACTTTGATATCTTTGGATTGATCAATTGAATGCACAAGACATAAGAGAGCTTGAGAAATCTTTGGAATAGACTTTGGAAAGCTTAGAATATTCAAAACTTTTGTTGTTTTAAAAGATTGCACGTTTATAGCTTTTATAGAATTTGAAAATCAGTTGAAACAGCTATAAAACGGCTAGTTAACGGCTACTTTCAGGAAATTCGGACGACCAAATTCTGCGTCCGAATTTTTCAGACGACCGAATTCTTCCTGCTTCGTCCGAATTTCTCTGGAAGAACAGTGACCATGCTGAAGACCAAAATTCGGACGACCGAATTTTTCTTCATGCGTCCGAATCTTCTTCCGAATTTCTCTGGAAGAACAGTAGCAAATTTTTGATACCAAATTCGGACGACCGAATTTCATGGAATTGTATTCAAACTTTGTAAAATCATTTGAAACCAATCTTCCAAGTATTTGAAATACATTTGATATATATAGATAACTTATTTAGACAAATATAGGTTTGAAAACCACCATCAAACTCATTTGATCATTTAAAGTTTACTTAAAAACTTTTAGAACACAAAACCACATTTTCTAAAGATTCATTCAAAGTCTTTTTAAACTTAAGAAACCAATTTTAATGCTCTCTTATGCATTCAATAGACTCCAAGACATACAAGTGTAGAGTTCACATAGATATTACCTATCATTATACCTACTCTACACTTCAAGTCTTCAATGCCTTGAGTTTATCTTTGAATACACCTCAAAAGACTCATAGCTTAATGAGGTTGTTCTTTGCTCTTCCTCTTGAAGGCAATGAGACTTCAAACTTCTTTCTTCACAAATCCTATCACACAATATAAACATATTAGTTCTCATCAATATTTGTCATGAATCAAAATTACATGATTTGCTCTTAGGGCTTACACTTTTTAAAACCTCTCATACCCATTCACATCCGAATCAAAATCCCTTCAAAATCACACATTCTCATCCCGATTTTCCTTCACTTTTAAACTTCTAACCCTAATTTCATACAGAAAACCAATCTTTCTCAAGAGAAAACATCATGGTGAGAACAAAGAAGCCAAATGTTGAGAAAGGAAAAGGAAAGGCTAAGAAAGGAGATGGAGACTCAATCCTCAATCAACCAAGAAGAATTCGTATTCCTCAAACACTATCTGAGGTTGACAGGTTTGTCTCAATTAAATCTACTCATGAATTTGATGAATGGAATAAGAGTAGTAGAAAAATCATTCCTGGATATAAGGTGGATATTGATAAACTGTCAAGCATGGAAATTGTCATATCTTGTTTCAATGATATTGGTTGGAGTAGTTTGCTATTCATTGATGAAGAATACTATCCTACTTTGATATATGAATTCTATGCAAACTTGAAAAAGGAGAGAATTGAGATGATAGGGGATAATGTGATACAATGGTATTCATCTAGAATATCACAAATAGACATTGAATTCAATGAAGGATTGATAAATAGAATTTGTGGAGTGGGTGACGATGGAGCTAGATATTATTCACCATCCATGCATTGCTATGAACATGAACTCTTCACATATGTTAGATTTGAAGAAGCATTTACCAATGGAAGAGAGTTTAGAGCTATAAAGGAAAGAGAAATCAAGAACTTGGATGCTAGAGGTAGAGTGATGCATCACATGGTAACTACAATGATTGTTCCTAATTTTGGACACAAGTCATCAGTGGGAAATATGCATATGGTAATCATGTTAGCCCTGCATGAGCATAGAAGAATGAACTTTGGGTATATAGCCTTGAAACACATGATTACGGCAAGAAAAACAGTAACCAAGGCTTTCCCATTTGGAAGGTTACTAACTAGAATCTTTAAGCATTTTAAGATCAAACTTCCGGGAAGAGGGCAAGCCTTTAAGAGTGGTGAAATTTACACTAATGAAACTCTTAGGAGAATGCAATTAGTTCATGATGAGGATAATATATGGAGGACAAAAAGAGAAACCCCTCCGAAAGGAATAGAAAGAGAGAGAATCATAGAAAGTGAAGAGGAGGAAGAAGAAGAAGATGAAGAGGAAACCCTTGCTAGGGAAATGAAAACAAAAAGAAAGCATGACACCTCAAGTGAGGGGGAACAACCTCCAACAAAAAGGAGACTATTTGAAGAAGAAACTAGAATTGGGTCAAGTGGTAAAGGAGTAACTAGAGGTGACACCATTATAGCCAAAGCATTCCAAGAAGCCTTGAACAATCATGTCAAGGAAACGGAGAAAATGTATAAGTTCTTTGAGTCATTTGCTCCAATGGTTCTTGGAAAATTAGATGGACTGGAGATTAGAGTAAAACACATTGAAGAAATCCTTATGAGAAACACTCAAAGTGGTGAAGGACCCTCTAAGCCTCAAGATGGAAATGAGGAAGAAAGAGATAGAGAAGCAAAGAAAGGAGACAATAAGGATAGCAGTGATGAAGATGATGATCAGGGTGGAAATGAAGAGACTATAGCAGAAGAAGAAGAGCAAGAACATGCTCATGAAGATCCACCAGTGGCAGGAAGTCAAGTAGCTCAAGCTGCAATTGTATCTCCAGCAATAATCTCTTTCAGTCAAGGAAGAGTTAAGCACTTGGCCATCAAGAAAGGAGTGAGCCGAGCCTCCCCATCACAAGACTAAGCCTTCTTTTCTAATCTCTTTACTGTATTTTGTTCATTTATCTTATTAAGCATGTTGCTGCATTTTCTGTTCTGAACTTGTTAAGTATTTTGCTGCATCTTATGTAATAGTGAAGCTCAATGATGAAATCCCAGTGATGAGAGCTTCTTTTATATGCTAACTTGAACATCTCATTTTCATTGATCCCTTTATTTTTTTAATGATGACAAAAGGGGGAGAAAAATATGCTGCAATATGTTAACTTAGTCTTTAATGATGTTGCATGTTACAATATGTGAACTTAGTCTGCTGCAATATGAATTTTTATGCATTAAAATTCGGATGCAAGGTTTAAAGAATTGGATGCATCCATATCTATGGTCAAAATGTATTCTTTTGTTGTTCAAATTGATTCAAATCTGTCTTAATCTCTTCCATTGTGTTTGAACAACATTATGAAACCTTTATGTCACTTTAAACTTCAATTATATTGAATCTATTGCAGTTTGGATATAAGTTTAAAAATTCGGACGCATGAGTTTAAAAATTCGGATGCATGTGGTTCAAAATTCGGATGCATGCTATAAAATTCGGATGCATTCAAATTTCACTGTCAAAATGTGCTCCTTTGTTGTTTAAATTAATTCAAATACGTTTTAATCTCTTCTAATATGTTTGAACAACCTTAGGAAAGCTTATTTACAAAATTTGCAGCTTTCATTTTACTTATGTTAAAGTTTGGACTTGCTATGCAAAAAATTCGGATGCATGATACCTCTAGTCCAAATGTGTTGAAAAATGAGCACACTCTAAGGGGGAGCATTGTTAAACTTTTACAACCTTAAAACCTCTCTTAGAACTTTTTCTAAATTCTTAAATGCTATATCTTCTATACTAATTGTTGGAAGGAAGGAGGTTAATGGAGGTTGGTTGGGTCATAGGCTCATATTGAGCCTTTTGTATGTCAATATGCTAAATGGGTCATAGGCTCATATTGGACCAAGAGAGGGTTTGGGCTAACAGGGTAGTCATATGGGCTTTAAATGTTTTGGGGTGAAGGAATTCAATCCAAAATGGATCATAGCATTTGGACATGAGGGACTTGACTACCTTTAGCTCTTGAGGCGTGAGAGTGGGCTGTGTAGGATTACCCCGAGATATATCATTCTCCCTATCTTCAAAAGTCAAGGAGTGCAGTTTCATAGGTATAATTTTTAAATCCTTGTTAGGAATTGATCTGAGATAATATCTCCATGTGTGCCTTAGCCAGCTACTTTATAACCAACCAGAATGGCATTTTCAACTTTACAGCTCGTGAAAATCACTTTTTAAAAAGCAATCAAGCTTTGGCTTTTTATATGTGTACAGAATTGGTAAAAAGTTGTGTTGAACCCTTTTTTGAGACAAAACAAATGAGCTATCTTGCTGTGAAAGAATATATCAAGATAGGATGCCTAAAAGATTGCATGACCACCTATACTCTACAAAACGTTGATGTTTCTGAAAAAGCCTTTTGATCATTTGAACAAGAATTGACCAAGATCACCATATCACTGTACTATCTCTTATCTTTTCATAGGGTTTCTACATCTCGTATAAATATAAAAATTTGCACTTTAATGTCTTCAAGAGAAAAGTGTGTTGCTTAATGAAGTTAAGAGTTCCTCAAGAGTTGAAAGCTGACTGATGAAAATAGGGGGAGAAACATATCCGGGTAGAAAAGAAGAAAATGTACAAAGTGTGAATTGATATTTGAAGCAAGTGAAAGCTTCAATAGTTTAATCTTCATCTTTTCAATGTTCACAAGTATGGTTCTAAACTTATGGCACCAAGAAGGCGGAGGTTCTTGGGTGAAAAATAGTTGCTAGATCTATTGAAAACTAGTGGTTATATAGTTGTTGGATCTATTAAAAACTTGTTGTGGTAGTAGTAGTTAGATCTATTTGTAAAACTAGTGGATACAAATTGAGAGTTTTTCGGTGTAAGATACTTAGGGTTGTATTGTTTGATCTCTACCATTAAATAGATTGTATGTTGCGAAAGAACTTGACATGGGATTTTTAAGGACCAGATGTAGGCATTGTTAGCCCTAAGGGCAAATCATGTAATTTTGATTAATGACAAATAGTGATGAGAAATAATATGTTTATATTGTGTGATAGGATTTGTGAAGAAAGAAGTTTGAAGTCTCATTGCCTTCAAGCCAAAGAGCAAGAACAACCTCAATAAGCTATGAGTCTTTTGAGGTTTATTCAAAGATGAACTCAAGGCATTGAAGACTTGAAGTGTAGAGTAGGTATGATGATAGGGAATATCTATGTAAACTCTACACTTGTATGTCTTGGAGTCTATTGAATGCATAAGAGAGCATAAAATTGGTTTATTAATTTTAAAAGGCTTTGAATGAATTCTTAGTAAATGTGGTTTTGTGTCCTAAAAGTTTTTAAGTAAACTTTATATGATCAAAGGAATTTGATTTTGGTTTTCAAACTGATATTTGTCTAAATAAGTTTTCTATATATACCAAATGTATTTCAAATCCTTTGAAGTTAAATTTCAAATGATTTTACAAAGTTTGAACATAATTCTAAGAAATTCGGTCGTCCAAATTTGGTAGCAAAAGTTTGCTACTGTTCTTCCAGAGAAATTAGGAAGAAGATTTGGACGCATGAAGAAAAATTCGGTCGTCCGAATTTTGGCCTTCAGCATGGTCACTGTTCTTCCAGAGAAATTTGGACGAAGATTCGGACGAAGCTGGAAGAATTTGGTCGTCCGAAAAATTCGGACGCAGAATTCGGTCGTCCGAATTTGCTGAAAATAGCGGTTTTATAGCTGTTTCAACTAATTTTCAAATTCTATAAAAGCTATAAACGTGCAATCTTTTGTATGTTTTGAATCCTTGAATACTCTAAGCTTTCTAAAGTCTATTACAAACATTTCTCAAGCTCTCTTATGTCTTGTGCATTCAATTGATCAATCCAAAGACATCAAAGTGTGAAGGTGCAACTTTGTGTAATTTCTACCAACAAGTGGTAACATCTACACACTCTTCTTTACTTATTAAATTGTGTTGATCTACTAGCTCTAGCAAGGTTATCTTGATAACATAAAACCCTTTAGATAAGGGTGATCCTTGAAGTTGTAATTCAAGGTTGTTTGAGATATAAAACCATAGTGTGGTGAGCCTTGTTTGTAAAAATTAATAGAAGAGGTTGTAAGTGTAAAACCATAGTGTTGAGCCTCTCTTGTAATCTGTGAACTTGAGCACATAGTAGAGTTATTGAAATCCTTAAGTGTGGGCTTAAGGTAGTGGAGGTAGATCTTGAGGATCGAACCACTATAAATTGCTTGTGTTCATTGGTCTACATTTCTTATATTGCTTTGCCATAAATTGTTTCTCTCTTGTCCATATCATCTGTAATTGATCTATACATATAAAAGGTTTGAATTTGCAAAAATTAGCCAAATACCTAATTCACCTCCCTCTTAGGTATTTCAATTGGTATCAGAGCTAGAACTTCTTTGTGTGGTTTTACAACCTAGAAGACAAAGATCCTATGGCTAATATTTCAAACCTACCTTACCTAGAAGGATCTTCTACAAACAGACCTCCATTGTTTGATGGAACAAATTACACTTTTTGGAAGTCTAGAGTTAAAATATATATTTGTTCTATCAATTTTGATTTATGGAACATAATTGAGAAAGGTCCCTATGTCCCAATGAAAATGAGAGCAGATGGAGTAACCTCAGAACCCAAATCCACTGATGAATTTGATGAGCATGATTCAAGGAAAATGACATTAAATTATCAGGCCATGAATATATTAAGTTGTGCATTAGATGTTACTGAATATAATAGAGTTAGTGGGTGTGATTCTGCTCATGATATGTGGAGATTACTCCAAATTACACATGAAGGTACTAATCAAGTTAAAGAATCTAAACTTGCTATTGAGGAGTCCAAAGATCTAAAAACTCTTCCTCTTGAAGAGCTTATTGGATCACTACTTACACATGAAATGAAGATGAAACGGTTGAATGATAAGGAAGATGAGGAAAAGGGAAGAAAAGGAGTAGTTCTTAATGCCTCAAATAACTTGAGTGAACAAGAACAATCTTCAAGTCAAGAAGAAGGAGGAAACAGTGGAGAAGAAGAGATTGCAATGGCAGTGAAAAAGTTCAAGAGATTCTACAAAAAGGAATTTCTCAAGAAAGGAAGAAAGCCAGTCAAGAAGAGTGGACAATCTTCATCATATAAACCTCAATGCTTTGAATGCAAGAGTACAGAGCATCTTATTGCTGACTATCACAAAGTGTTAGAGAGGGAAAGAGAAAGCAAAAACAGAAAGAAATCTGCCAAGAAAGGAAAAGGACTAGCTGGAACGTGGGATCAACAAGAAAGTGAGGATGAAAGTGAAGGGAAGGCCAACATATGCTTTATGGCCATTGATGATGAGGTACAATCTTCACCCTCTATTTCAAATTTGTGTGATGATGATATTGATTCTAGTGATTTAATTGTAGAATTGTATGAAGAACTGAAAAAGGCTTCAAGAAGAAATAAAGAATAAACGTGCAATCTTTTGTATGTTTTGAATCCTTGAACACTCTAAGCTTTCTAAAGTCTATTACAAACATTTCTCAGGCTCTCTTATGTCTTGTGCATTCAATTGATCAATCCAAAGACATCAAAGTGTGAAGGTGCAACTTTGTGTAATTTCTACCAACAAGTGGTAACATCTACACACTCTTTTTTACTTATTAAATTGTGTTGATCTACTAGCTCTAGCAAGGTTATATTGATAACATAAAACCCTTTAGATAAGGGTGATCCTTGAAGTTGTAATTCAAGGTTGTTTGAGATATAAAACCATAGTGTGGTGAGCCTTGTTTGTAAAAATTACTAGAAGAGGTTGTAAGTGTAAAACCATAGTGTGGTGAGCCTCTCTTGTAATCTGTGAACTTGAGCACATAGTAGAGTTATTGAAATCCTTAAGTGTAGGCTTAAGGTAGTGGAGGTAGATCTTGAGGATCGAACCACTATAAATTGCTTGTGTTCATTGGTCTACATTTCTTATATTGCTTTGCCATAAATTGTTTCTCTCTTGTCCATATCATCTGTAATTGATCTATACATATAAAAGGTTTGAATTTGCAAAAATTAGCCAAATACCTAATTCACCCCCCCTCTTAGGTATTTCAGGCATGTTGCTGAACAATTTTAAAAATCTTTGGTGTCTCTTTCATTTCTTATTTTACATCGCTTTGGTTTTTTGCTTGTTTTTAAGTTCATTTATTCTCTATATGGCAAACACATTTGTTGCAAGAGTGATTAAGTTGAAAGCAAACTCTCAAAACAGTGGAAAGACATACTGAAATTGTTATTCAGACAACATCACAAAAAACTATCTTTCAAACTGTCTATTGAAAATAATTAGCTTGATAACATTTTGAAACTACTTTAGTACTACAATGAATTGCTTGGCTATTTGCATTTTTACATCCTCCAAAATAATAGAAAGTTATATATTGAGTCCAACTAAACTCTTATAAGATACTCTAGCTAATATTACTATGATTTAGCTCAATACGAGTAAAATGACTTAATACTTAGTTTGGACTTCAACTTTTGTTTTACCAGTTAGTTATGAGGACTTCAACTTTTGTAATTCTAATTCCGCTTTAAATAGGTCAATATTTTATAAAGTCCTATTCACTTCCCTCTTGGACATTGTTTGGAACCTACATATAGTCCTCATACTGTAACAAGAAATTCAAGTAATTACCTTAGTTTTTTCTCTTGCTTAATTAAGTTAGATCAAAAAGATATGATTAGTTATGATTTTAGCAAATTATCCGAACATTTTTTTATGGCAGGAAATCGTAATATTTGTTATATGTGGTTCCCTTGGCCTATTCTATACAATGTATATGTAAGACCATTTGTTGGAGAGCTTTTTAATGATGTTAAATAGAGCTGAGAAGGCACTCATATCAATCAAAGTTATCTTGTTTCTAGGAATTGCTTGAATAATCATGACTAAATATACGTATACTTTTAAAATTTTCACTATGTATATGGTGAGATTATATTTTAGTTATTATTTAGAATTATTTCTCACTTATTTAAGGCTAATTGATAGAATTTGCTGAGTTTGACTAGTTTTGGTAAATTAAATGTTTATGTACTTAGTATGAATTAAGTGATTTTATTTGTATAGTATAATTTAATTCACTAATTTTCTTAATTATTGTTGTAAGGGTAAAATGATAATTTCAAGACAAGAAAAGATGAAAGAAGAATTGGTTGGGACAAAAAGAGAAAACAAAAATTCACCATGCCATTGGGTGAATAAAATTGAGTTCGACAAGGATTGCAATTTGAATAAGAAAAACGAAGATTCTAAAATTGACTTTGACTTGAACAAAGATTTATAAACCAAATTGGATTTGAATTCCAAAGAGACTCGTATATATATGCCAAGTTCTGTGTGGCACATGGGAGCTTTGACCGAAAGGAAACAAATTTGAAGGAAAAGAAGGTAGAAGACAAAGAGAGGAAAATGGTAGGAAAAAAAAACTTGACAGAGCGAAGAAGTTAAGGGCTTGGGATTTAATTGCAAGCTCAAATCAGGGTTTTCCATTCTTCTATTTTATTTGCTTATTTTTTTATTATTTTATGCTAATTAAATTTATGACTTTAAATATTTGGATCATGAGTAGCTAAATCTTTTGTGAGTAAGACTTTCGATGAAGGCCGAAACTCTTATAGATTTAATTAATTTCAATTAAAGATTATTACTTTTATCTCAATTTTGGTTAATTATTATTACTGTTCTTAATGCTTACAAGTTTTTGGCCAACTTTTGCATACCTTTAAATTTATTCTAGTGGCTGAGAAGTACTAGATTAAATTAGAATATAGTAATAACAACAAATCCTAAAACAAATTCAAGATAGATTCAGTTTCTTTGTGTGATTTCTAAAGATTAAAAAACAAAAGTTAGGGAATTCCATAGAGGTGTTTACAGCTTTGATAATTAAAATCACGTAAAGACACAATTGGTTTATTCATTAAAGTTAGGAGCTTTTCACTAATAGATTGGGCCTAACTTTTAATTAGTAATTCTACCATTTACCAAGTCGAGAATTATTTTTAAAAAATTAATTATTTTTCATAAGAGGAGTAAGTTAGATTTCGGGTGTCTTAGTCTATCATTACCTTTGACTTTTAATGAATATAATTATTGATTTTTGTGTTTATTATTATTAGTTACTTTTCTTAGTAATTTAGTTTTTAAATGAAATCATATTTATTTTGATTTAAGTTGGGTTATAAGTAAAAGAATTCTATAATTAGGTAGCAATCCTTGTTGGGATGACTTGTACTCACTACTTTATTATTTGTTTGGCATCTGTGCACTTACAAATTTCACATCAAGTTTTTAACGCCGTTGACGGGGATTGTTTTTATCTAGTGTTACCTTTCTAGGAATTGCTTGAGTGGTTAGATATACTAAGTCATAAATGGTGTATTATGAAAATTGCAATACACTAATGGTGCATTTGGTACAACAGGATTAGAATGGCTTTAACAACATCACATTCCGTTCTAGTGTTTGGTATAAAAATTTTATGTAGGAAGGGTCTTTCCACAAGAAGGTTGACTTCAAAAAGATGTAGGAAAGGCCTTTCCATACTAAAACCTAATAAAAAACCTTTACAGGTTCAGTAGGAATCTTAAAAAAAAATCTTATTGACTATTATATCTTCATAACATTCGATTAAACAAAAAGTACAAATTAGTCTTGAATTTTATTTTATTTCTCTTAGTAGTACTTCTTGTACTTTGAAATTTTAGTGCGAATTTTATTTAAATGATATTTTACAAATGAGTATTTAATTAACCTTTTTTAATATAATTTAAATTTATTGACACAATATACTCGTAAGGTATTTAAGATATTTCTTGTTAAATTTTTTTCTATTATAATATTAAATAATACTTTTATCAAATATAAAAAAAGAATCATTATTCCATTCTACTTTTTTCTGCTAAACATTCGAATGAAAAAAAGATTTTTTCTGCATCAAATTTTCTCTCTTAAATCTCTCCCACATTCTCTCTTTCACCGATTTAATGCTCTCACATATCCTTATATTTTACTTTATTTTTCTTAAGAGTTTTTATTATTTTTGAAAAGTTTCATATTTTTCAAACTTTTTATGACGATAGTATTATAGTAGTGAGAGGAAGAATGGGAAAACAACGGAGAGAAGGCCCGAACCGAGTGAAACAAGATGCTCATTTCCCTTTCAATCCATTGAATGTGTATTCCGGTGTGGCTGCCTCCAATTTTGAACCGTCTGGGAAAGACAAGATTCATAATCCTCACTGATGGAATTTGAACGAATAGAAATGGTTTTTAATGCATGGATTTTGACTTTGTTGTTAATCACTTTTCACGGAAGACTAGGTTGATTAGATTGCTCATATTTTCACTGAATCATAGTTGGTGGAGACTTTCTTGGAAGATCAGGTAGCCGATATTTTCACTAAATTGTAGATAGTAGAGTCGTTTTCAAGGTTGAACAGGATGCAAGGTCCCATCAAATTTGAAGCTGCTGTTTAAAAGAGTACAGATTCATCTATGTCCCTATCGTAATCATAGTTGCGTGGGGGAACAAACGTTGCGTCGTAACTATAAATTAGATTTTTCACGTTTTTTATTTTCATTTAAAAAGATATTAATTTAATTTAATTCTTTTTTTAAAAAATTAAATCTTTATTAAATTAAAAAAAATTACAATAGAGACCCATAATAGACTTTTATAATGCGGTGGGATTAAGTCAACAGTATACAATAAGGAACCTAAAATTTTTTTACTGTTAATGTCATTTTCAACAGTATACAATAACTCAACAGTATACAACCTTCCTTGTATGCTTCATACTCTCACACGATTTTATTGGGCGAACTCATTATCATCACATTAGTTTTTTTTTTTTTTTTTTGAAGAACATCACATGGTTAATTCAATGAGATTAATATAAAGATCAGAAATAGGAATCATTTCTGAAGCCTCATCGATGCCTTCATTTATAAAAGTCTCCAAGCGTTGAATAGGGCCAATATATAGCGGCAATTCAATAGCAGCTTTGCCACGAAGCTGCGCAGAATTGAAACTTGACTGGTGACTGTGTTGCCCATAACAGCTTTGACTGACTTGCTGAACAACCTCAAAACTTGTCACGCCCCGTGCCCGCAGGCCCGAGCGCGCGACTCGTGAGAGCTTTGGCAGCACTCATGACCAACTACTTGCAGAACCGTCACCGCTTATGCCAAAATGGATATCCCAAGTTGACAGTGGGTACTTAGGTCCATGTTCATATACAGAGCACTTTACTTACAGTTATCCCATGTGGGATTGGGGTATCACATACACCCCTCCTTAAGGCCCTAGCGCTCTCGTTAGGCACCCCAGAACAGAACAGAATTAGCGCTAAGCGCCCAGAATAGAATCATTGGCCTAGGACCAAACCGCTTTGATACCATAATGTCACGCCCCGTGCCCGCGGGCCCGAGCGGGTGACTCATGGGCCTGGCAGCACCCATGGCCAACTACTTGGCAACCGTCCTTGCTACGTCAAAATGGATATCCCAAGTTGACAGTGAGTACTTAGGCCCATGTTCATATACAGAGCATTTTACTTACAGTTATCCCATGTGGGATTGGGGGCATCACATACACCCCTCCTTAAGGCCCTAGCGTCCTCGCTAGGCACCCCTGACAATGTAATTGCAAAGCGAGTAGCGATAAGCGCCCTGAAAGCGAAATCATTGGCCTAGGGACCAAACCGCTCCGATACCATAATATCACGCCCGTGCCCGCGAGCTCGGGCGCGCGACTCATGAGGCTTGGCAGCCTGCATGACCAACTACTTAGCAACCGTCCTCGCTATGCCAAAATGGATATCCCAAGTTGACAGTGGGTACTTAGGCCCATGTTCATATACAGAGCACTTTACTTACAGTTATCCCATGTGGGATTGGGGTATCACAAAACTAGTCCCATCAAGCACCTCTTTTTGAGGCTTTGCACAGTTCGGATACATTTGGTTCAACTTTGGTGTTGGCGGCGGCGTGTTATCCCACACCAATGCATTGCGGGTTCCGTACGTGAAAATCGGAAGGGGACTTGGTTCGTGAGAAACTTTCACTTAGCTTCAGAAAACCCTTATTTCATGGGTTTAGCTAAGACAGTACAGTTCCGTTCGGCTAAATTGGTCAGATGGAAATTACTGCGAGTAACTGACGATTGCTTAGTTTTAGCCTAGCTTAGGCAAATTGTTGAGTGGACCTAGAGAATGCCCTAGGTTGGTTGGGGTGTAACCAACTCATCCCTTCTCTTGTGAAATACTTCTATTCATTGCTGGACGGACATAGAAGAGTGTGGAATTAAGTCTGTCTGCCATTTGTAAGATTGGTCCCTCTATTCTTTAGTGTTAATGGAAGGTTGGGCGTTTTGCCTATAAACTATGTTTCCGTTTACAACATTCTTCTGGTTTATGTTTCCTTGTGAGTTCACTCAAACTAAACGCTGCTAAGGCTGACTAACCTCATCGGTTAGTGCTAATATGAGACTAAGGATTGTTGGTTTCTATAAGGCTTTTGACATTTTGGTATGAAAGCCTGATTTTGGTGTGTCTATAGCTAGAACACCTTGGCTCCCAAAACACTTTCTTCAACTACTATCACCGATCCTCTTTTAGTTCAAGAATGGTTGGCCAATCTAGAAGACTATATGGGTACCCCAGATCGTGAAGGTGTTCTTTCCCTCACTTTGCAAATGGGGCATATTTATGAGTCCCTCGAGGCTATATGAAAATGATTTGCAAATGTCCCAAATGGCTTGGACAAAAAGAACAAGTAGTTGGTGGAGGATCCAACCTACCTCATCGAACAGGTGAATGAAATCAATTGTAACGTTGTGCTGCTGAAACAGTTGACGATGAGTGACCATCAACAAAACTTGCACACAAGTAATGCGAACAACGGGCATCAATACAGAAAATTAAAATTCTAGAGCATAGTCCATTCAACAGAAAATCAAAGTTCCAAAGGAACTTCAAAATTTCATTTGGGACATGGATTCAGCAACATGCCTAAATCCAATCTCAAGTATTTTTACTAAACATAATCTCTTTAACGATAGAGATCAAACTATACAACTCTAAGTATCTTGTAACTAGAAACCTCTCAAGTTCTGCCCACTAGTTTTACAAATAGATCTAGCAACTATCACCACTAGTTTTCAATAAATGTAGCAACTACTACAGATTTTCAATAGATCTAGTAATTGTTTTCCACCCAAGAACCTCCTTGGCCTTGATGGCACAAGTTTACAATTGGTTCTTGTGAACCATGAAGAGATGGAGGTGAAAAGATAGAAGCTTTCATTTGCTTCCAGTATCAGCTCATACTTTGCACATTTGCTCTTTGTTGCTTGGTAGTGTTTCTCCCTTCAATTTTACCTTTCTACTCTCGGCTTCAAGAACTCTCAACTTCTTTGAGAAACACATTCATCTCATTGAAAGTTTTTGTTAGCTCTAAGGACAAATCATGTAGTCATGATTAGTTTTGAATAATGGCAAACATTGATGAGGAATAATGTGCTTGTATGTTAAGTGATAGGATTGATAGATTGAGAAGTATGAAGTCTTATTGTCTTGGAGTCACAATGCAAGAACAACTCAACTATGCCAAAGGTGATTGAAAGAGTATGTTCAAGATGATTGAAGGCATTGAAGACTTAGAGTGTAGAGTTCTTATGCTAAATAGGTATATTTTTATGTAAACTCTACACTTGTATGTCTTGGAATCAATTGAATGTATGAGAGAGCACAAAACTTGTTTTTGAAATGGTTTTCAATAAACTTTGTGATAACAAGTATATTTTTGAAATCTCAAATGATCTTAAGAAGATTTGTATAATCAAAATGTTTTGGTAACGGTTTTTTGTGTTTAAATGTGCTTAAATGATGTGTCCATTCATGCAAAATATTTTCAATGTTATTAACAATGATTTTCAAAAGATTTGACAAAATTTGATAAGTTTGGATGCAAGTTTGGTCGTCCAAACTTTGGAAATGGTTACTGTGCTTCCAGAAAAGTTCGGACGCAAGTTCGGACGCATGGAGAAAAGTTCGGACGTCCAAACTTTCTCTGATAGCATGGTCACTATTTTTCCAGAAAATTTCGGACGCAAGTTCGGACGCATAAGGAAAAGTTCGGACTAGACAGCTTGGCACAGTAAAGTTCGGACTCAAGTTTGGACGCATGGCAGAAAGTTCAGACGTCTGAACTTCTCTGAAACTAGCCGTTACTAGCCGTTTTATAGCTGTTGAATTTAATTTTTCAAATATATAAAAGCTATAAACTTCAGATTTTTTATAAGTTTTGAATCCTTGTGAACTCTAAACATTCCAAAGACAACAAAGTGCGAAGATACAACATTGTGTAAACATCTACCAACAAGTGGTAACATCTACACATTCTTCTTTCTCTATTAAACTGTATTTTCTCTATTAGCTCATTGTAAGGTTATCTTGTGACATAAAATCCTTTTGATAAGGGTGAGCCATAGACTAGATTAATCAAGGTTGTGGTGTAAAACCTGTGTGTGGGTGAGCCTTGGATTAGATTAGTCTTTAGGTTGTCTTTATATGTAAAATCCTTGTGGAAGGGTGAACCTTGTTTGTATAATTACTAAAAGAGGTTGTGAGTGTAAAACCATTGTGTGGTGAGCCTCTTATGTAATTTGTAGACTTGAGCTTATAGTAGATTGTTTGAAATCCTTAAGTGTAGGCTTAAGGTAGTGGACGTAGATCTTGAAGAGATCGAACCACTATAAATTGCTTGTGTTCTTTGTTCTTATATTGTTCTACTGCTTTGCTATTAATTGCCTTACACTTCTATTGAACCAAGCACATACAATCTGTTTTTTGCTTAGACTTATAAAAGGATTGTGTTTGCGAAAAATTAGCCAAATACCTAATTCACCCCCCTCTGAGGTATTTCAATTGGTATCAGAGCAAGGACTTCTTGTGTGGTTTTACAACCTAGAAGTTAAAGATCTTATGGCTAATATTTCAAACTTACCTTACCTAGAAGGGTCTTCCACAAATAGACTACCTTTGTTTGACGGAACAAACTATACCTTTTGGAAATCTAGAGTTAAGATATATATTTGTTCTATCAATTTTGATTTGTGGAATATTGTTGAAAAAGGTCCTTATATTCCTATGAAAATGAGACGTGATGGAGTGACCTTAGAACCAAAGTTTACGGACGATTTTGATGAACATGATTCAAAGAAAATGACATTGAATTATCAGGCCATGAACATATTAAGTTGTGCTTTAGATGTAACTGAATATAATAGAGTTAGTGGTTGTGACACTGCTCATGATATGTGGAGATTACTCCAAATAACTCATGAGGGTACAAACCAAGTCAAAGAATCTAAACTTGTCATGCTTGTTAGAGACTATGAACTTTTTACCATGAAACAAGGTGAGAATGTTAGTGATATGTTTACAAGGTTTACTAACATTTTCAATGGCTTAAAAGCTTATGGAAAGAGCTATACTACTGGAGAGCAAAATAGGAAGATTTTGGATGCTCTACCAAAATCTTGGCAGCCAAAGACACTGGCTATTGAGGAGTCCAATGACTTAAAACCTCTTCCGCTTGAAGAGCTTATTGGATCTCTGCTTACACATGAAATGAAGATGAAAAGATTAAATAACAAAGAAGATGAAGAAAAGGGAAGAAAATGAGTTGTACTCAAGACTTCAAATCACTTGAGTGAACAAGAAGAATCTTCAAGTGAAGAAGAAGATGTTAACAGTGGAGAAGAGGAAATTGCCATGGCAGTTAGGAAATTCAAGAGATTCTACAAAAAGGAGTTCCTCAAGAAAGGAAGAAAGTCAACCAAGAAGAGTGGACAGTCTTCATCCTTCAAACCCCAATGTTTTGAATGCAAGAGCACAGAACATCTTGTTGCTGATTGTCCCAAAATTTTGGAAAGGGAAAGAGACAGCAAGAACAAAAAGAAATCTGCCAAGAAAGGAAAAGGACTGGCTAAAACATAGGATCAACAAGAAAGTGAAGGTGACAGTGAAGGAAAGGCCAACATATGCTTTATGGCAATTGACGATGAGGTACAATCTTCTCCTTCTATTTCTAATTTCTATGATGATGATGTTGATTCTAGTTAATTACTTATAGAAATATATGAGGAATTGAAAAAGGCTTCTAAAAGGAATAAAGAAATGAAATCTAAAATAAATAATTTATCAAATGAGAATTCAAAATTATGTGTTGAAAATGGTAAACTTCTTGAGACCATTAATTGTCTTAACATTGAAAAAGAAGTTTTAAATGCAACCATACAAAACATATCTTCTGAAAATAAAGAGCTTTGCATAAAAGTTATTTCTCTTGAAAAAATGCTTAGTGATCATGAGATTTTAAAAAGGAAAGTTAATGATCTTACATCACGTATTGAAAAATTCACAAATGGAAGAGAAAATTTAAATAAATTACTTGGTTATCAAAGATCTTCATTTGCAAAACATGGTCTTAGTTTTACTCATGATAGCTATGTTCCAAAGTATAAAAACTCTTTTGCTAAAGAAACTTTTAATTCTAGGTCTCATATTTGTTGCACATATTGTGGCAAGCATGGCCACAAGGTTTCTAAATGTTTTGTAAAAAGAAAGATAGAAAATGGTGTTAAGACTATTTGGAAAGTCAAAGGAACTTTCACTGACCCCCTTGGACCCAAGAAATTATGGGTACCAAAAATCACTCTTTCCAATTTGATGTAGGTTCAATTTGCTTCTAGATCAAGTGCCACAAAATGGTTCCTTGACAGTGGGTGTTCAAGATAACATTGGTAAAGGTTCCTTCTCTCTTATTAAACAAGTATTGCTTATTGATGGTTTAAAGTATAATTTACTTAGCATTAGTCAATTATGTGACAATGGATGTAAAGTAGAATTCAAATCTGATACTTGTACTATTCTTGATAGTGCAAGCAGCAAAACCATCTTTGTTGCTAAAAGAGTTGGAATGTATATGTGTTATATCTTGATGAACTTATCACAAATGATATAAAATGTCTTGCCATTCATGATAGTGATGGATTTCCGTGGCATAGAAGATTAGGACATTTAAGCATGGATTTATTGAATAAACTTTCTACACAAGAGCTAGTTAGAGGATTACCCAAAATGCATTTTGATAAAACACGTCTTTGTGATGCTTGTCAATATGGAAAACAATCAAAAACATCTTTTAAACCAAAGAAAATGGTCTCTACTTCAAAACCTCTTGAACTAGTTCACATGGACTTATTTGGACCAATGAGGACTACTAGTCTTGGTGGTAAAAGATATGCTTATGTGATTGTAGATGACTTTTCAAAATTTACTTGGGTGCTATTCTTAGCTCAAAAGTATGAAACATTTCATGAATTTGCAAAACTTTTCAAAAAGGTTCAAACATCTCTTGAATATAAACTAATTTCTATTAGAAGTGACAATGCAAGAGAATTTTGCAATCAAGAGTTTAAAAAATTTTGTGATGAATATGGTATTGCTCACAATTTCTCAGCTGCTAAAACACCTCAACAAAATGGTGTTGTTGAAAGGAAAAATAGAACTTTACAAGAGATGGCTAGATCAATGCTTTGTGAAAATTCCTTGCCAAATACTTTTGGGCTGAAGCTGTAAATACTGCTTGCTATGTAATGATTAGAGTTTTATTAAGACCTTTTATAAGAAAAACATCTTTTGAACTTCTATTTAATAGAACTCCTTCAATTTTTTATTTTAAAGTGTTTGGTTGTAAATGTTTTATTTTAAATTTGATAGAAAATCAGATGAAGGAGTATTTCTTGGCTATTCATCAAATAAAAAGGCATATAGAGTCTATAAAAAGAACATTATGTGTTGAAGAAACCATACATGTAACTTTTGATCAATCTAATATTTATCTTCAAAGAAGAAATGAAGATGATGCAGGTTCCTCAATGATTAAAAATCAAACTCATCATCAAGTACCCACATTGGAAGAACATGCCAAGGAAGAAGAAATAATGGAGCAAGAACAAGATGGTCAACCAAGCAATGATCAAGAGTTTCCAAAGGATCTAACATATGCAAGAGGCCATCCTAAGGAGCAAATCATTGGTGATGTCTCCCAAGGAGTTAAAACAAGACGGTACTTTATTGATAATTTTTCCCTTTTATCTCATTTAGAACCTAAAAACATTGATGATGCATTAAGTGATAATTTCTGGATTATTGCTATGGAAGAAGAGTTAAATTAGTTTGAAAGGAATAAAGTTTGGACTCTTGTTCCAAGACCCCATGATCATTCCATTATTGGTACAAAATGGGTTTTAGGAAATAAATTAAATGAACTAGGAGAAGTTATTAGAAATAAGACTAGACTTGTTGCTCAAGGCTTCAATCAAGAAGAAGGTATTGATTATGATGAAACTTTTGCTCCTGTAGCTAGATTGGAATCTATAAGAATACTTTTGGCTTTTGCTTGTTTTAAAGGATTTAAGCTATTTCAAATGAAGGTCAAAAGTATTTTTCTAAATGGTTTTATTGAAGAAGAGATTTATGTGCAGAACAACCTCCTGGTTTTGTTCATGAAAAATTTCCTAATCATGTTTTTAAATTAACCAAAGCTCTATATGGTTTGAAACAAGCCCCAAGAGCTTGGTATGAAAGATTGAGTGGTTTTCTTCTTTCAAAAGGATTTGCAAAAGGAAAAGTGGACACAACTCTTTTTATAAAAACATCTAGTAATGATATTTTACTTGTGCAAATTTATGTTGATGATATTATTGTTGGTGCCACTAACACATCTCTTTGTGAAGAATTTTCCAAATCTATGCAAAATGAATTTGAAATGAGCATGATGGGAGAACTGAATTTCTTTCTTAGGCTGCAAATTAAACAAACTAAGGATGGAGTTTTCATAAACCAAGCAAAGTATACCAAGAAGCTTTTGAAAAGATTTGGAATGGATCAAGCAAAAGGAATAGGAACTCCAATGAGCTCATCAACCAAACTTGATAAAGATGAAAAAGGTAAAAATGTTGATGAGAAGTCATATAGAGGTATGATTGGAAGCTTGCTCTATCTTACAGCAAGTAGACCAGATATTATGTTTGCTGTGTGCTTATGTGCTAGATTTCAATTATGTCCAAAAGAATCTCATTTAATTTCTGTCAAACGTATTTTTGGTTATTTGATTGATACACATGACTATAGTCTTTGGTTTTCAAAATCTTCATCTTTTGATCTTATTGGATGTAAAGTTGAATGAAAAAGTACAAGTGATCTGTCAATTTCTTGGTAGTTATCTTGTGTCTTGGTGTAGTAAAAAACAAACTTGTGTGTCTTTGTCTACTGCTGAAGCTGAATACATTGCAGCTGGTAGTTGTTGTGCTCAATTATTATGGATGCAACATACACTACTTGATTATGGTATTACATTTAGTTGTATACCTATTCTATGTGATAATACTAGTGCCATCAATTTGAGCATAAATCCCATCCAACACTCTAGAACAAAGCATATAGAGATTAAGCATTATTTTATTCGTGATCATGTTGCTAAAAGAGACATATGCTTAGAATATATAAATACAAATGACCAAATTGCTAATATATTCACAAAGCCTTTGGCTGAGGAAAGGTTTACTCATTTAAGAAGGCTCTTAGGAATCTCAAAATTCAATTACTAATGTTTTTATTTGAGTGTGACAAAAGCAGAAAAAATTTGGATGCATTGAGTGAAAATGGATCGTCCAAACTTTGTCAGAAAATTCTGGACAGAAAAGTTCGGACGCATGTTCGGACACAGACCAAAAGGTTTGGTCGTCCAAACTTTACGGTTACAACAGTTTTTAAGAAACTGAACTAGCCGTTACTCACATAATTTATCATCCGAACTCTCTCCTTTTCAAAATTTCTCTCTACCCACTCGCGTCCAAACATAAATCCCTCTGTGATTTCACCATTTTCACATCAAAATACTTGGATCTTTGAATTCCCAGCCCTACACACCTCTCAAATTTCGCTGCTTTTTCTGTTAGAAGATCAAAATGGTGAGAACTAAAGGAGCAAATGTTGAAAAAGAAAAAGGGAAAGCAAAGGTCAGTGAAGGAGGACGGATTCTCAATGAACCAAGGAGAATTAGGGTTCCTTAATCATCGTCTGGAGCAGACAAGTTTATCTCAATCAAAGCTGCATCAGAATTTGAAGATTGGAACAAGAAATCAAGGAAAATCATCCCTGGAACCAGAGTTGATTTTGACAAGCTCACCAATATGGGTAATGTCCTATCTTTATTTGGTAATATTGGGTGGAGTAATCTGTTGGCTTTAGATGAAGAGTACTATCACTCTCTTGTATATGAATTTTATGCCAATCTAAAAGAAGAGAGAATAGAATATGAGGGACAAGATGTTAATCAATGGTATTCATCTAGAGTATCTCAAATAGATTTTGAATTCAATGATGCATTGGTGAATAGAATTTGTGGAGTGAGTGATGTTGGAGCAAGATATTTTTCTTTGGGACAACACTGCTATGAACGAGAACTGTTTACAAATGCTAGATTTGAAGAGGCTTTCACCAATGGTAGAGAGTTTAGAACTATTAAGGAAAAGAGAGGTTAAGGCCTTAGATGCAAGGGGAAGAGTTATGCATCATATGATTACAACCATGATTATTCCTAACTTTGGTCACAAAACATTTGTGGAAAACATTCATATGTTGATTATGCTTGCTTTGCATGAGCATAGGAGATTGAATTTTGGATACATGGCATTGAAGCATATGATTGGGGTTAGAAAGACTGATAACAAGGCTTTACCATATGGAAGACTTCTGACAAGATTTTTCAAACATTTTCGAGTCAAGTTTCCTGTTAGAGGACAAGCTTTTAAAAGAGGATAAATTTATACAAATGACTCTCTCAAAAGGATGCAATTGACTCTTGATGATGAGGGAGTGTGGAGAACTAGAAGAGAGACCCCTCCAAAGAGAGTTGAAGTAGAGGAATGTGAGGAAACTGAAGAAGAAGAAGAAGATGAGGCAGAAACATGGGGAAGGGAAATGAAACCTAAGAGAAGGCATGATTCAACAAGTGAGGGGGAGCAACCACCTTCCAAAAGAAGACTCTTTGAAGAAAAGCCAACTTCACAATCACATCCTATTACTGGGGAATGTGCTAGTGCTGAAGAGATTTCAAGAGAAAATAAAATTCAAGAAGCACTAAACAACCACATGAAAGAAATGGAGAAAATGTATAAATTCTTTGAAACATATGCTCCTATGATGCTTGGAAAATTGGACAGTTTGGAGAATAGAGTCAAGCATATTGAGGAAATATTGATAAGAAATCCTTAAAGTGGTGAAGGGCCTTCTAGAACTCAAGAGGAAAAGGATGATGAGAATGATGAAGATAACAAGAAAAATGAAGAAGGCAGTGACAGTGATGATGAAGATGATGGTGACCAAGGGAATGGCAATGAGCAGGTCATGGAGTCTCAAGGAGGAGATCAAGGATTGCAGCAAGCTGGAATCAGTCAAGAAGGAGGTCAAATTGCAAGAGCTGAAATAGCAACCCCATCAAATCCAACATTTGGCCATGGAAGAGTCAAGCATGTTGCTGTCAAGAAGAAACCGAGAAAGGACTCTCCATGAATATCCAAAGACTAAGCATATCTTCACTCTCATTTCCATTTACTGCTTTTATTTATTTTGAACCTTTACTGGCATGTTTTATGCAAATCTCTCTATTTTTGCACTTTAAATTTCTGCACTCTATCACTAGTTTAATGTGGCCTATGTAATAGCTTTAATGGTATGAAGCTCAATGATGAAACCTTAGAGTTGAGAGCTTCCTTTAGTAATTACCAGTCTCATTTTTATTTTCCCATTCTTGAGTGATGACAAAAGAGGGAGAAAGAAGATGAGCTGCAAAATGCAAAATTGTGCTGCAAAAATGTGAAATGTATGTGCTTCTGCAATATATGTCATATGTGCAATGTGTGTTAATATGAGTAAGTGATGCACTGTGAAAACTTTTTGGCATGTTTTGACTATATTTATACATTTGAAATTTAAGCTGGAAAGAATTATGATATGTGAGGATAGAGTTCATAAGTTTGGACTTGAAGTTCAGATACAAACTGAAATACCTAAGAGGGGAGGTGAATTAGGTATTTGGTAGATGTTTTACACAAAATTGCACCTTCACACTTTGATGTCTTTGGATTGATCAATTAAATGCACAAGACACAAGAGAGCTCACAAAATGTTTGCTAAAGGCTTTGGAATGCTTAGAGTTCACTTAGATTCAAAAACTTACAAAAGATTTCAAGTTTCTAGCTTTTATAGAATTTGAAAATCAGTTTTAACAGCCATAAAACGGCTAGTTTCAGAAAATTCAGATGACAGAATTTTGCATCCGAATTTTTTGGTCGTTGCTGTTGCATATTCTGGAAAAATTCGGACGACCGAATTTCTTTCACTGTGTCCGAATCTTCGTCCGAATTTCTCTGGAAAAGCAGTAACCATTTTTGCTACAAAAATCGGACGACTGAATTTTTTGGAAGCATTTTCAAACTTTGTAAAATCATTTGAGACTTAACTTCAATAAGTTTGAAAACATTTTATATGTATAGATAACTTATTTAGACATATATAAGCTTGAAAACCATAATCAAATTTCTTTGATCATGCAAAGTTTACTCAAAATCTTTTAAGATACAAACCACATTCATCAAAAAGTTCATTCCAAGCCATTTAAAATTAAGAAACTTATTTTATGCTCTCTTATGCATTCAATAGACTCCAAGACATACAAGTTTAGAGTTTACATAGAAATTTACCTATTTAGCATATATACTCTACAGTTCAAGTCTTCAATGCCTTTAGATCATCTTTGAACAACCTTCTTCAAACTTTAATCACTTTTGGCTTATTGAAGTTGTTCTTGCACTTTGGCTTGAAGGCAATGAGACTCCATACTTCTTAGATCACCAATCCTACCACACAATATATAAACATATTAGTCCTCATCAATATTTGTCATTAATCAAAACTATATGATTTGCCCTTAGGGCTAACAATCTCCCCCTTTTTCATGATGACAAACTTTGATGCTAAATGTGATGGATTTAAACAATGTAGCACAAAGATGTATTGATGTCAATGATAGAAATAACCAATTTAGCACAATGCCATATAAAAGGCTCAATATGAGCCAATTACCCAACGAACCTCCATTATCCTTCTTCCTTCCAACAACTTAGATAGAAGATATAGCATTTAAGCATTTAGAAAAAGTTCTAAGAGAGGTTTTAAGGTTGTAATAGTTTAACAATGCTCCATCTTAGATTGTGCTCATTTTTTAACACATTTGGACTAGAGATATCATGCATCAGAATTTTTTACATAGCAAGTCCAAACTTTAAAATAAGATAATCAAAAGCTTCAAATTTTGTAAATAAGCTTTCCTAAGATTGTTCAAACATATTATGAGAGATTAAAACATATTTGAATTAGTTTGAACAACAAAAGATCACATTTTGGTAACAGAATATGGATGCATCCGAATTTCAGAACATGCATCCGAATTTTTTGTCCAAATTTTTGGCAACAAGTTTAAAAATGTGATTTTGCATACAAATGTAAATATGTATGACCACAAAAGCTTTGCAAAACCACAACACTTATGCATCCAGACTTTAAGTCACATAAACAGTCATAGCATAATACACAAACAGACATCCAACATTTTGCACACAAACAATCAACATTTTGCACACAAACAGTCATCCAATTTTCTCCCCCTTTTGTCATCACTCAAAGAATGGGATCAATGAAAATGAGACTAATAATGTAGCATATATAACAATTTAAACGAAGCTCTCATTACTGAGATTTCATCATTGAGCTTCACTATTACACCAAATGTAGCATAAAGACAAATAGCATAGATGAGTATTTAAAACATATAAGATGAAGCTTAGTACAAATAAGTAAGTAAAAGCAGTAAAAAGGATGAGGGTGAAGAAATGCTCAGTCTTGTGATGTTGATGGAGAAGCTTTGCTAAATTCTTTCTTGATAGCCAAATGCTTTACTCTTCCTTGACTGAAGGATATAGTTGAAGGTGAGACAATGTTTGCTTTTTCGATTGGACTTCCACCTTATTGGGGCTCACTTCCTCCTTCTTGAGGCTCTTCATGAACTGGTTCACTTTCTTCTTCTTCTTACCTTGCCACATTCTCTTCATCGCCTCCTTGATCATCATCTCCATCATCACTGTCATCATCTTCATCTTCTTTCTTGCCTTTCTTATCTTCATCATCCTCATCTTTATCTTGATGCCTAGAGGGTCCTTCACCACTCTGTGTATTCCTCATTAGAATTTCTTCAATATGCTTCACTTTACTCTCTAATCCATCTAGTTTTCCAAGAACCATTGGAGCAAAGGATTCGAAGAACTTATACATCTTCTCCATTTCCTTGACATGATTATTCAAGGCTTATTGGAATGCCTTAGCTACTATGGTGTCACCTCTAGTTATTTCTTCACTTCTTGGATCAGTCCCAACATTTGGTTGAGGGACTTCTTCAAATAATCTTTTTTTTGTGGGAGGTTGCTCCCCCTCACTTGAAGTATCATGCTTTCTCTTTGTCTTCATCTCTCTAGCAAGAGTTTCTTCTTCATCTTATTCTTCCCCAGTTTCTTCACCTTCTTTAATCTCCTCTCTTCTAGGAGGAGTATCTCTTTTAGTTCTCCATATACCATCATCATCAAGAACTAGCTGCAATATCCTAAGAGTTTCGTTCGTGTAAATCTCCCCACTCTTAAATGCTTGCCCTCTTCCTGGAAGTTTAACCCGAAAATGCTTAAAAATCCTTGTCAATATCCTTCCAAATGGGAATGCCTTGGTTACAGTTTTTCTTGCAGTAATCATGTGCTTTAAGGCTATATATCCAAAATTCAATCTCCTATATTCATGCAGGGCTAACATGATTACCATACGCATATTTCCAACAGATGACTTATGTCCAAAGTTTGGAACAATCATAGTAGTAACCATGTGATGCAATACCCTACCTCTAGCATCTAAGTTCCTGATTTCCCTCTCTTTAATGGATCTAAATTCCCTGCCATTAGTGAATGCCTCTTCAAATCTTTCATTTGTGAAGAGTTCACAATTATAACAATGCATGGAAGGTGAGTAATATCTTACCCCACTATCACCTACTCCACAAATTCTGTTAATCAAAGCATCACTAAATTCAAAGTCCACTTGGGATACTCTAGATGAGTACCATTGAATCAAATCATACCCTACTAGTTCAGTTCTTTCTTCTTTTAGGTTTGCATAGAATTCATATATGAGGGTGGGATAGAATTCTTCATCAATGAATAATAAGCTACTCCAACCAATATCACCAAAGAATGACAGAACATTATCCATGTTTGATAATTTATCAACATCCACCTTATACCTAGGGATAATTTTTCTGTTATTTTTGTTCCATTCATCAAATTCGTGAGTAGCTTTGATTGAAAAAAACCTGTTAACTCCAAACAATGTTTGAGGAATTCAAACTTTTCTTGGTTGATTGATGATTGAGCCTCCATCTCCATCTTTTGCTTTCCCTTTGCCCTTTTCAACATTTGGCCTCTTTGTTCTCACCATGATGTGAATGCATGAAAACTAGTGCCTTTTAGAATAAATCTAGGGCTTGGAAGTCGAAAATGAAGACAAATCGAAGTAAATATGGTGAAATCTTTGAGAGATTTTGATTCGGACGTGAATGGGTATGAATGGCTTTAAAAAGGGAGAGAAATTCGGAAGTTGAAATGTCAAGAAAATTGTTTGATTTTCATTTAAATCGTTGCATCCATTCCAAATCTTTTCAAGAGCTCCTTGGTATATTTTGCTTGACTGATGAAAACTCCATCTTTAGTTTGTTTAATTTGCAGCCCAAGAAAGAAATTCAGTTCTCCCATCATGCTCAGTTCAAATTCATTTTGCATAGAATTGGCAAATTCTTCACAAAGAATTGTGTTAGTAGCACCAAAGATAATATCATCAACGTAACACAAGTAAAATATCATTATTATTAGATATTCTTATGAAAAGAGTTGTGTCTACTTTTCCTTTTGCAAAACATTTTGGCAGAAAAAAACCACTCAATCTTTCATACCAGGCTCTTGGAGCTTGTTTCAATCCATATAGAGCTTTTTTTAATTTAAACACATGACTTGGAAATTTTTCATGAATAAAACCAGGATGTTGTTCTACATAAACCTCTTCTTCAATAAAAATATTTAGAAAAGCACTTTTGACATCCATTTGAAATAATTTAAAACCTTTAAAGCAAGCAAAAGCCAAAAGCATTCTTATAGACTCTAATCTGGCCACTGGAGCAAAAGTCTCATCATAATCAATACCTTCTTCTTGGTTGAACCCTTGAGCAACAAGTCTAGCCTTATTTCTAATAACTTCTCCTAGTTCATTTAATTTATTTCTAAAAACCCATTTTGTACCAATAATAGAATGATCACGAGGTCTTGGAACAAGAGTCTAAACTTTGTTTCTTTCAAACTGATTTAACTCTTCTTCCATAGCAATGATCCAAAAATTATCACACAAGGCATCATCAATATTTTTAGGTTCAATATGAGATAAAAGGGCAAAATTATCAATAAAGTACCGCCTTGTTTTGACTCATTGGGAGACATCACCAATGATTTGCTTCTTAGGATGGCCCCTTGCATATGTTAGATCCTTTGGAAGCTCTTGATCATTACTTGGTTGACCATCTTGTTCTTGCTCCATTATTTCTTCTTCCTTGGCATGTTCTTCCAAAGCAGGTACTTGATGATGAGTTTGATTTTCAAACATTGAGGAACCTACATCATCTTCACTTCTTCTTTGAAGATAAATGTTAGATTCATCAAAGGTTACATGTATAGTCTCTTTTATTATAGACTCTATATGCCTTTTTATTTGAAGAATAGCCAAGAAATACACCTTCATCAGATTTTCTACCAAACTTACCAAGATTATCACTAGTGTTTAAGATAAAACACTTACAACCAAAAACTTTAAAATAGACAATTGAAGGAGTTTTATCAAATAAAAGTTCAAAAGGTATTTTTCTTATGAAAGGTCTTAATAAAACTCTATTCATTACATAGCAAGCAGTATTTACAGCTTCAGCCCAAAAGTATTTTGGTAAGGAATTTTCACAAGGCATTGATCTAGCCATCTCTTGTAAAGTTCTGTTTTTCCTCTCAACAACACTATTTTGTTGAGGTGTTTTGGCAGCTGAAAAATTATGAGTAATACCATATTCATCACAATATTTTGTAAAATCTTGATTGCAAAATTCTCTTCCATTGTCACTTCTAATAGAAATCAATTTAAATTCAAGAGATGTTTGAACCTTTTTAAAAATGTTTGAACCTTTTTAAAAATTTTTGCAAATTCATGAAATGTTTCATCCTTTTCAGCTAAGAAGAGCACCCAAGTAAATCTTGAAAAATCATCTACAATCACATAAGCATATCTTTTACCTCCAAGACTAGTGGTCCTCATTGGTCCAAATAAGTCCATGTGAACTAGTTCAAGAGGTTTTGAAGTAGAGACCATTTTCTTTGGTTTAATGTTTTTTATTGTTTTCCATATTGACAAGCGTCACAAAGACGTGTTTTATCAAAAAGCATTTTGGGTAATCCTCTAACTAGCTCTTGTGTAGAAAGTTTGAAAGTTTGTTCAATAAATCCATGCTTACATGTCCTAATCTTCTATGCCACAGAAATCCATCACTATCATGAATGGCAAGACATTTTATATCATTTGTGATAAGTACATCAAGATATAACACATATACATTTCCAACTCTTTTAGCACCAAAGATGGTTTTGCTGCTTGCACTATCAAGAATAGTACAAGTATCACATTCGAATTCTACTTTAGATCCATTGTCACATAATTGACTAATGCTAAGCAAATTATACTTTAAACCATCAATGAGCAATACTTGTTTACTAAGAGGAAAGGAACCTTTACCAATGTTACCTATTCCAAGTATTTTTCCTTTCTTCTTATCTCCAAATGTGACAAAGCCTTCACTTGTTGCTTGAAGCTCACTAACAAGTGAGGCATTTCCAGTCATATGTCTTGAACACCCACTGTCAAGGAACCATTTTGTGGAACTTGATCTAGAAGCAAATTGAACCTACACCAAATTGGAAAGAGTGATTTTTGGTACCCATATTTTCTTGGGTCCAAGGGGATTAGTGAAAGTTCCTTTGACTTTCCAAATAGTCCTAACGCCATTTTCTATCTTTCTTTTTACAAAACATCTAGAAACCTTGTGTCCATGCTTGCCACAATATTTACAACAAATATGAGACCTAGAATTAAAAGTCTCTTTAACAAAAGAGTTTTTATACTTTGGAATATAGCTATCATGAGAAAAACCAAGACCATGTTTTGCAAATGAAGATCTTTCATAACCAAGCAATTTATTTAAATTTTCTCTTCCATTGTAAATTTTTCAATGCATGAAGTAAGATCATTAACTTTTCCTTTTAAAATCTCATGATCACCAAGCGTTTTTTTTAAGAGAAATAACTCTATGCAATGCTCTTTGTTTTCAAAAGATATGTTTTGTAAGGTTGCATTTAAAACTTCTTGAAAGACCTAAGAGGGGGGAGGGGGGTGAATTAGGTCTTTGGCTAATTTTCAAAAATCTTTTCCCTTCTTGCAAATCCTTTGCCTTAATAAAAGCTCTTCTTTAAATTCATAAACTTCAAGTTTATATGTGATTTGATGGTTGAGACAAGGTGATCAAACAATAAGACTATAACCAATCAATCAACAACTAAGAACTAATAATAATAATAATACAAGAATGTAAACAAGTAAAGCTATACGAAAATTGAACACACAATTTATAGTGGTTCGATCTCTCCAAGATATACATCCACTACCTTGAGTCCACACTCAAGGATTTTAACCAATTCACTAAATGGTCAATCCAAACAATTACACAAGAGGCTCACCCTTCAATGGGTTTTACCACAACAACCTCTATTCAATCTAATAAACAAGGTTCACTCTTGTCACTAAGAGTTTTTGTCACTAGACAACCTAGACCAATCTAATCAAAGGCTCACCCTCACCAATGGGTTTTACACAACAACCTTGATTAATCTAGTCTATGGCTCACCCTCCACAAGGGTTTTAAGTCTCTTGACAGCCTTGTATAAATCACAACAATAATGTAAAGAAAGAGTGTGAATGTTACCAATACTTCTTGGTGGATGAATACA
This sequence comes from Rauvolfia tetraphylla, assembly GCA_030512225.1. NCBI lineage: Eukaryota > Viridiplantae > Streptophyta > Magnoliopsida > Gentianales > Apocynaceae > Rauvolfia > Rauvolfia tetraphylla. The sequence goes on from JAJQKT010000060.1 coordinate 162,119, forward strand.
ATAGCTAGCAGCACTTCACTTCTTGCCTTTGGAATCTTGAATTTCAACCTTTGAGCACAAGGCAATTTCAGAGCTTTTCAAATAATTTTGATGTAAAACAAGTTAGAGCTTGAAGGATTTTGAAGGTTCAAAAGTTGTAAAAAAAAATCTGGAGTTCATGGCTTTTATAGATTTGAAAAATTGGCTTTAACAGCCATAAATTTGCCTTAATAAAAGCTCTTCTTTAAATTCATAAACTTCAAGTTTATATGTGATTTGATGGTTGAGACAAGGTGATCAAACAATAAGACTATAACCAATCAATCAACAACTAAGAACTAATAATAATAATAATACAAGAATGTAAACAAGTAAAGCTATACGAAAATTGAACACACAATTTATAGTGGTTCGATCTCTCCAAGATATACATCCACTACCTTGAGTCCACACTCAAGGATTTTAACCAATTCACTAAATGGTCAATCCAAACAATTACACAAGAGGCTCACCCTTCAATGGGTTTTACCACAACAACCTCTATTCAATCTAATAAACAAGGTTCACTCTTGTCACTAAGAGTTTTTGTCACTAGACAACCTAGACCAATCTAATCAAAGGCTCACCCTCACCAATGGGTTTTACACAACAACCTTGATTAATCTAGTCTATGGCTCACCCTCCACAAGGGTTTTAAGTCTCTTGACAGCCTTGTATAAATCACAACAATAATGTAAAGAAAGAGTGTGAATGTTACCAACACTTCTTGGTGGATGAATACAATAGCTAGCAGCACTTCACTTCTTGCCTTTGGAATCTTGAATTTCAACCTTTGAGCACAAGGCAATTTCAGAGCTTTTCAAATAATTTTGATGTAAAACAAGTTAGAGCTTGAAGGATTTTGAAGGTTCAAAAGTTGTAAAAAAAAATCTGGAGTTCATGGCTTTTATAGATTTGAAAAATTGGCTTTAACAGCCATAAAGTGGCTAGTAACGGCTAGTTTTTTTGAAGTTCCGACGTCCGAACTTTCTCCTCTGCGTCCGAACTTTTCTGGAAAATACTGTTCACCGTACTGTTCACAAGTTCGGACGTCCGAACTTGCGTCCGAACTTTTCTGAAAAAATAGTGATACTGTTCACGTGCTGTTCATTAAAGACATTTTAAGTGCAAAAACTATTGATGAAAACTTGATAATTAAGGTAAGTTCAAAATCATTGAAATCATTTAAATCAAGTTTTGTGCTCTCAATTGCAACTCATAGATTCCAAGACTTAAGAGTGTAGGGTTTACAAAGTTTACCTATTAAGCACATATAACCTACACTTATGTTTTCAAAGCCTTCAATCATCTTGAACATACTCTTCAATCTTCAATCACTTTTGGCATAGTTGAGTTGTTCTTTCATTGTGACTCCAAGGCAATAAGACTTCATGCTTCTCAATCCATCAATCCTATCACTCAACATACAAGCACATTAGTCCTCATCAATGTTTGCCATTATTCAAAACTAATCATAACTACATGATTTGCCCTTAGGGCTAACAATCTCCCCCTTCTTGATGATGACAAACTTTGATGCAAAATATGATGGATTTAAGCAATGTAGTACAAAGAAGCATTGATGTCAATGATTGATAATAACCAATTTAGCACATTGACATACAAAAGGCTCAATATGAGCCTATGATCCAACCAACCTCCATTTACCTCCATCCTTCCAACAAATAATCAGGATATGATATATAGCATTAATCATTTAGAAAAAGTTCTAAGAGAGGTTTTAAGGTTGTAAAAGTTTAACAATGTTCCCCCTTAGATTGTGCTCATTTTTCAACAAGTTTGGACTTGTGATGCTGAGCATCCGAATTCTGACATATCAAGTCCAAACTATAAAATAAGTGAAATGAAAGCTGCAATTTTTTAGAATAAGCTTTCCTAAGGTTGTTCAAACATAGTAGAAGAGATTAAAACATATTTGAATCAATTTGAACAACAAAAGAGCACTTTTTGTTAACCAAATATAGATGCATCCGAATTTTGAGATTTCAAGTCCAAACTGCAATAAATTCAATATAATGAATGTTTAAAGTGAAATAAAACTTTCCTAAGGTTGTTCAAACATAATGGAAGAGATTAAAACATATTTCAATCAATTTGAACAACAAAAGAGCACTTTTTGGCAACAAATATGGATGCATCCGAATTTTTGAAACATGCATCCGAATTTTGAAATTTTAAGTCCAAACTTTAAAATATGTGAGTTAAAGCTGTAATATTTGAAAATAAGCCTTCCTAAGGCTGTTCAAATAGATAGGAAGAATTAAGACAGTTTTCAAACAATTTGAACAACAGAAAAATATTTTTGGCAAGAAAGTTTGGATGAGTCCGAACTTTTGGTTTGCATCCAAATTTCAAGTCCAAACTTATGAACTGTAACCTCACATATTATAACCCTTTTCAATTTATATTCCAAATGCAGAAACACAGCCAAATTTTCACATTTCTTGTTTTTGCACATCAGCACATACATATCACACATTGCAGCCATCATTCTTTCTCCCCCTTGACATATGCATGGATTTTCAAAAAATTCACACATTTTCTATTCATGCATGAGAAATTCCACTTCTATTTCACATTTTCCCACATTTTTACACATTTTGTCATCACATTTCTTCTCCCCCTTTTGTCATCAATCAAAGATGGGGTAAGAGCACTTGGACAACGAAAGTGAGACAAAAGAAGCTTTTATCACAAGGATTTCATATATTGAGCTGCAAACCATTATAATTACTATAAAGGCACAAGTAAATTTCAATGTTAAAGCATAACATGTGCATCAAGTGATAAACTAAAATAAGCAACAAAATAGAGTTTAGGGATAGAAAAGGCTTAGTCTTGGATGCGCTTCATGGTCTTCACTTCCAAATCTGTTTGTTATGATGTCCATGTTTCCCTTGATCTCTTGGCTGAAGGAAATTGGTGATGGATTAGTGATTTGACTTAAACTTCCTTCACCTCCTTCTTCTTCCTTGTTCTCTTGGGCTTTACCTTTTTGTTCTTCATTCTCATGCTCTTCTCCTTCATGGGGTACTTCACTTCCTTTTTCTTCATCTTTGTCTTCTTCTTTAGCTTTATAGGAACTTGCACCATTTAAAATAACTTGAGAAATATTTCTCAAGTCTTCTTCCATATTCTTGACTCTAGCTTCTAAACCATCAAATTTTCCAAGAATCATTGGAGCAAAGGACTTGAAGAATTTGTCCATTTTCTTCATTTCATTTACATGGTTGTTCAATGTCTCTTGAAACACCTTGGCAACTATGGTATCACTTCTAGTGAGATTATCACCTTCAACTTCTTTTCCTTCAATAGAGGGTACCTCTTCAAATAGTCTTCTTTTGTGGAAGGTTGCTCCCCCTCACTAGATAACTCATGCCTCATTTTGGTTTTCCTTTCTTCCGCAAGGATTTCCTCTTCATCCTCTTCTTCTTCTTCATTTTCTTCTTCCTCAACCTCCTCACTTTCTTGTTAATTGTCTCCCATACGATAAGGCTTTGTTGGCTGGTTTTCTTGCACTAATCATATGCTTCAATGTCATGAATCCAAAGTTTAGTCTTCTATGCTCATGCAAGGCAAGCATAATCACCATATGCATAGTGGTAATCATGTGATGCATAAGCCTTCCTCTAGCATCAAAGGCTTTAATTTTCTTTTCCCTAATTGACCTAAATTGTCTACTATTTGTGAAAGCCTCTTCAAATCTTTCATTTATGAACAATTCATGAATAAAGCAATGTTGTCCCAATGAGTAATACCTTGCCTCATTACCATCTACCCCACAAATTCTGTTCACTAAGGCATCATTGAACTCAAAATCCACTTGATATACTCTAGAAGAATACCATTAAACTACATTATCCCCCTAATGTTCAATTCTTTCTTCTTTAAGATTTGCATAAAACTCATATATAAGGGTAGGATAAAATTCTTCATCAACTACTAGTAAATTGCTCCAATCAATATCATCAAATAGAGATAGAAGATTACCCATATTGGTGAGTTTATCCAAGTTTACTTTGTTTCCAGGAATTATTTTATTTTATTTTATTTTTTGTTCTTCTTGCTCCATTATATTCTTTAGCAATATATATCCAAAATTCATTTTTCTTTTCTTATGCATGGCTAGCATAATTACAACATGCATATTATCAATAGAAGATTTGTGCCCAAAGTATGCTATAATCAAGGTAGTAAGCATGTGATGCAAAATTCTTTCACTAGCATCAAAAAGCTTTTATCTCTCTCTCCTTTCTAGTCTTGAGGCTTCTACCAATTATATAGGCATTCTCAGTTCTTTCATGTGAGTATGCCTCACTTATAAAACAATGTCCTCAGGAAGAATAATGCCTAAACCCAACATCCTCAACATCACAAATTCTATTGAGCAATGCATTATCAATCTCAAAAATCAACTTGTGATATTCTTGAAGAATACCACAGAATAGCTTTATTACCAACTCGCTCAACTATTTCTTCCTTAATATTTGCTTAAAATTCGTAAACTAAGGAAGGTAATAGCATTCATCAAACACAAGCAAACTAGTCCAGCTCATATCATTTAAAAAATGAGAGTATATTACCCATTTCGGATAGTTTGATGACATCCACCTTGTGGCTGGGATTTGTCTTATGGTTCCTTTTTGTCCAATCATCAAATTCAGTAGCAGCCGCCACTGTGACACATCTATCCAGCTATGACATGCTTTAAGGAACATAAACCTTCCTTGGTTCATTGATTGCTGGTCCTCCTTCTCTTTCTTTGGCTTTTCCTTTTCCTTTTCTCATGCTAGGCTTCTTTGTCTCACCTGGAGCTACAAGACTTGAATATACTCATTAGTTATTGAATTTTGAAATCCCTAAGCTTCTTCTAAGATTAGTCAAACCTTTCTTCGGCCAATGGCTTAGAAACGATATCATTAATTTTTTTTCATTAATGCAAACATGCTTTAAACAAGTATTACCCTCCTAATGAGATGAAGTTTGATCTCTATATACTTTGACCTAGTTTGTTGAATAGTATAATGATCAAATTTACTGCATTAGTGTTATCACATAACATAGCCACACATTTGAAATATAGACCATAATCACTTAGAGTATCAATAAGGTAATAGAGAATGTGTTTAACAACAATCAAATGAAATTCTTTAGGACAAGATGAAATCTAGCACACAAGCACATAACAAACATAATATTGTCTATACTTGCTGTCAAATATAGTTAACTACTCCTATGAAACTTTTTTTATTCTTGTCAAGCATAGTTGATAAACTTATAGAAGTGCTTGTACCTTAACTTGATTCATGAAAGTGCCATGCTTGGTTTGCTTGATTTGTAGGCCAAGAAAGAAATTGAGTTTTCCTATCATGCTTATTTCAAATTTACTTTGCATCAACTTGGCAAACACATCACAAAGTGAAGTATTAGAAGCACAAAAAATTGTACCATATATTTGGACAAGTTATAGATCATTGTTACAAGAGGTTTTATGAAAAAAACAAATAGTGTCAACCTTTTCTCTTGAAAATTCTTTTGAAAGAAGAAAAACACTCAATTTTTCATACCAAGCTCTAGGAGCTTGTTTTAAATCATACAAAGCTTTGGATAATTTGAAAACATGGTTAGGAAACTTTTCATGATCAAAACTGGGTGATTGTTCCACATAAATCTCTTCCTCAATAGAACCATTTAGAAAAGCACTTTTGACATTCATTTGAAAAAAAAAACTTAAAACATTTAAAGCAAGTAAAAGTCAAAAGCATTCTTATGGACTTAAGTCTAGCATTCGGAGCAAAAGTTTCATCATAATCAATTCCCTCTTCTTGATTGAATCCTTGGGTGACAAATGTAGATTTATTTCTTACACCTTCCCCGGATTCATTGAGTTTATTTCTAAAAACCATTTAGTTTCAATAATGGAATGATCATGAGATTTAGGAATTTCCAAATTTTTTATCTTTCAAATTGATTTAATTCCTCTTGCATAGGAATAATCCAGAAATCATCACACAATACATCATTAATACTTTTAGGCGCATATGAGATAAAAGAATAAAGTTATTGATAAAGTACCGCCTTATTTTTACTCCTTGGGAGATATCACCAATGATTTGCTCCTTAGGTGGCCTTTTTGGATATCTTAAGTTCTTTGGGAGCTCTTGCTCACCACTAGGTTGGTCATCTTGATTTTGTTCAATCATTTCTTCCTCATTGGTATGATCCTCCAAAGTTGGTGCTTGAAGATGGGTTTGATAGTCATTCATAAATGTACCTACATCATCTTCATCTTTTCTTTCCAAGTAAATGTAAGATTCATCAAAACTAACATGAATGGTTTCCTCATCATGTAAGGTTCTTTTTGTTATAAACTCTATATGCCTTTTTGTTAGAAGAATAGCTAAGAGATATACCTATATCCATCTTTCTATCAAATTTAAGTAAGTTATCACAAGTATTCAAGATAATACATTTATAACCAAACACTTTAAAATATGCAACTTGAGGAGTTATATAAAAGAGAACTTCAAAAAATATTTTTCTTCAAAAAGATCTTAAAAGAATTCTTTTCATCATAGCATGTGTTGTTTATGGCTTCGGATCAAAACATATTTTTGAAGAAGAATTTTCACAAAGCATAGATCTAACCAAATTTTTTTTTTAAAGTTCAAAATTTTCTTTCAATAACACCATTTTGTTGTGGGGTTTTTGCAGTTGAAACAATTAAATGAAATTCAATTTTCATCACAAATTTTGTAAAGACTTGGTTGTAAAATTCTCCCATTGTCACTTTCTAATGGAAATCAATTTTGCACTCAAGAGAGGTTTGAATATTTTTGAACAGTTTTACAAATTTATGAAACACTTCATTTTTTTGAGCAAAGAAGACTACTAAAGTAAATATTGAGAAATCATAAACTACTACTAAGGCATACTTCATATCATCAATACTAGAGTTCTTCATAAGTCCAAATCAATCCATATGAACAAGCTCAAGATGTTTTGAGGTATAAAAGCATTTCATGAGTTTGAAAAATTCTTTTGTTTGTTTTCCATATTGACAAGTATCTCAAAGAAAATTTTCTTAAAACACATTGTTAGCAATCCTCCAACTAAATCTTGATAGAAAAGTTTGTTTAATAAATTCATGTTCACAGGATCAAATCTTCTATGCCAAGAAAATCATTATCATAAGCAACAAGGCATTCAAGCTTATCAAGATAAAGCCCACATTGAAACATTTTGTGAGTAATTGATCAAAATCACAAAATATCATTTTGTCATACAAGTTCGGGCAACCGAACTTATGGTCTACATCCAAACTTCAAGTCCGAACATTTTGTAAAGTTTCATAAAGATGTTTTTGGCCAAGCAAATGCATAGATATTGAATCATAGCTATTTTAATCATTTTATCATGACATATAATAATAACCATGAATTCAATCTCATATCATCAATGTTACCTAATCAACAAAAGAGATTCTTAACTGAAACTTTGTATGTTGGTATTTAACTTCTTACTCATTGTCACACAATTGACTAATGCTAAGCAAGTTATAGTTCAAATCAGTACTAAGCAACATTTGTTTAAAAAGAAGAGAGAAACCTTTACCAACATTGATTATTCCAAGAATTTCTCCTTTCTTCTTGCCTCAAAAACAAATCCTTCTTTGGTTCCTTTGACCTTGATTATAAATGATGTGTTTTCCGTTATTCTTTAAGCCAACATTATCAGTATACCTCTTAGTGGTGCTTGAGTTTGAATAGAAGTGTACCTACAATAAAGGAGAGGAAGTATCCTTTGGTACCCATACTTTCTTGGGTCCATGGGGGTTAGTAATGATTCCCTTAACTCTCCAAATGGTTTTTACACCATTCTCTACTGTTCTTTTAACACAACAGTTGGCAACTTTATGTCCATGTTTTCCACAATAAGTACAATAAGTATGATGGATGGAAGTAGAAGTAGCTCTAACAAAGAAGTTGTTATGTTTAGGCACATTATTGACATAATTGTAACCAAGACCATTTTTAGCAAGAGAAGATCTTTGAGATACAAGTAGTTTGTCAAGATTGTCTCTTCCATTTGTAAATTTTTCAACACATGATGTAAGATCATTAATTTTCTTTTTCAAAATTTCATGATAACTAAGCATTTTTTCAAGAGAAGAAACTGTTAGCCCTAAGGGCAAATCATGTAATTTTGATTAATGACAAATATTGATGAGAACTAATATGTTTATATTGTGTGATAGGATTTGTGAAGAAAGAAGTTCGAAGTCTCATTGCCTTCAAGCCAAAGAGCAAGAACAACCTCAATAAGCTATGAGTCTTTTGAGGTTTATTCAAAGATGAACTCAAGGCATTGAAGACTTGAAGTGTAGAGTAGGTATGATGATAGATAATATCTATGTAAACTCTACACTTGTATGTCTTGGAGTCTATTGAATGCATAAGAGAGCATAAAATTGGTTTCTTAATTTTAAAAGGCCTTGAATGAATTCTTAGTAAATGTGGTTTTGTGTCCTAAAAGTTTTTACGTAAACTTTATATGATCAAAGGAATTTGATTTTGGTTTTCAAACTGATATTTGTCTAAATAAGTTTTCTATATATACCAAATGTATTTCAAATCCATGGAAGTTAAATTTCAAATGATTTTACAAAGTTTGAACATAATTCCAAGAAATTCGGTCGTCCGAATTTGGTAGCAAAAGTTTGCTGCTGTTCTTCTAGAGAAATTCGGAAGAAGATTTGGACGCATGAAGAAAAATTTGGTCGTCTGAATTTTGATCTTTAGCATGGTCACTGTTCTTTCAGAGAAATTTGGACGAAGATTCGGACGAAGCAGGAAGAGTTCGGTCGTCTGAAAAATTCGGACGAAGAATTCGGTCGTCCGAATTTCCTGAAAATAGCCGTTAACTAGCCGTTTTATAGTTGTTATAACTGATTTTCAAATTCTATAAAAGCTATAAACGTGCTATCTTTAGTAAGTTTTGAATCCTTGAATACTCTAAGCTGTCTAAAGTCTATTACAAACATTTCTCAAGCTCTCTTATGTCTTGTGCATTCAATTCATCAATCCAAAGACATCAAAGTGTGAAGGTGCAACTTTGTGTAATTTCTACCAACAAGTGGTAATATCTACACACTCATCTTTACTTATTAAATTGTGTTGATCTACTAGATCTAGCAAGGTTATCTTGATAACATAAAACCCTTTAGATAAGGGTGATCCTTGAAGTTGTAATTCAAGGTTGTTTGAGATATAAAACCATAGTGTGGTGAGCCTTGTTTGTAAAAATTACTAGAAGAGGTTGTAAGTGTAAAACCATAGTGTGGTGAGCCTCTCTTGTAATCTGTGAACTTGAGCACATAGTAGAGTTAGTGAAATCCTTAAGTGTAGGCTTAAGGTAGTGGAGGTAGATCTTGAGGATCGAACCACTATAAATTGCTTGTGTTCATTGATCTATATTTCTTATATTGCTTTGCCATAAATTGTTTCTCTCTTGTCCATAATCATCTGTTATTGATCTATACATATAAAAGGTTTGAATTTGCGAGAAATTAGCCAAATACCTAATTCACCCCCCTCTTAGGTATTTCAATTGGTATCAGAGCTAGAACTTCTTTGTGTGGTTTTACAACCTAGAAGACAAAGATCCTGTGGCTAATATTTCAAACCTACCTTACCTAGAAGGATCTTCTACAAACAGACCTCCATTGTTTGATGGAACAAATTACACTTTTTGGAAGTCTAGAGTTAAAATATATATTTGTTCTATCAATTTTGATTTATGGAACATAATTGAGAAAGGTCCCTATGTCCCAATGAAAATGAGAGCAGATTGAGTAACCTCAGAACCCAAATCCACTGATGAATTTGATGAGCATGATTCAAGAAAAATGACATTAAATTATCAGGCCATGAATATATTAAGTTTTGCATTAGTGGGTGTGATTCTGCTTATGATATGTGGAGATTACTCCAAATTACACATGAAGGTACTAATCAAGTTAAAGAATCTAAACTTGCTATGCTTGTTAGAGATTATGAACTGTTTACTATGAAACAAGGTGAAAATATTAGTGATATGTTTACAAGGTTTACTAATATTTTCAATGGCTTGAAAGCTTATGGTAAAAGCTATACTATGGGAGAGCAAAACAGAAAGATTTTGGATGCTCTACCAAAATCTTGGTAGCCAAAGACGCTTGCTATTGAGGAGTCCAAAGATCTAAAAACTCTTCCTCTTGAAGAGCTTATTGGATCACTACTTACACATGAAATCAAGATGAAACGGTTGAATGATAAGGAAGATGAGGAAAAGGGAAGAAAAGAAGTAGTTCTTAATGCCTCAAATAACTTGAGTGAACAAGAACAATCTTCAAGTGAAGAAGAAGGAGGAAACAGTGGAGAAGAAGAGATTGCAATGGCAGTGAAGAAGTTCAAGAGATTCTACAAAAAGGAATTTCTCAAGAAAGGAAGAAAGCCAGTCAAGAAGAGTGGACAATCCTCATCATATAAACCTCAATGCTTTGAATGCAAGAGTACAGAGCATCTTATTGCTGACTGTCCCAAAGTGTTAGAGAGGGAAAGAGAAAGCAAAAACAGAAAGAAATCTGCCAAGAAAGGAAAAGGACTAGCTGGAACGTGGGATCAACAAGAAAGTGAGGATGAAAGTGAAGGGAAGGCCAACATATGCTTTATGGCCATTGATGATGAGGTACAATCTTCACCCTCTATTTCAAATTTGTGTGATGATGATATTGATTCTAGTGATTTAATTGTAGAATTGTATGAAGAACTGAAAAAGGCTTCAAGAAGAAATAAAGAAATGAAATCCAAAATTAATGATCTTTCAAATGAAAATTCAAAATTATGTATTGAAAATGATAGACATCTTGAGACCATTAATTCTCTTACCATTGAAAAAGAAGTTTTGAATACTACCATACAACATGTATCTTTTGAAAACAAAAAGCTTTGTTCAAGAATTATTTCTCTTGAATCAATGCTAAAAGATCATGAGCTTTTGAAAAGGAAAGTAAATGATCTTACTTTATGCATTGACAGATTTACAAATGGAAGAGAAAATTTAAATAAATTACTTGGTTATCAAAGATCCTCATTTGTAAAGCATGGTCTCGGTTTTACACATGATTGTTTTGATCCAAAACCAAAAGGGTTATTTGTTAAAGAATCTTCTCATTATAGGTCTCATACTTGTTGTACATATTGTGGTAAGCATGGACACAAAGTTTCTAAGTGCTTTATAAAAAGAAAGATAGAAAATGGGGTGAAGACCATTTGGAAAGTTAAAGGAACTATTACTAACCCTCTTGGACCCAAGAAGATATGGGTACCAAAAATCACTCTTTCCAATTTGGTATAGGTACAATTTGCCTCAATATCAAGTGCCACTAAATGGTTTCTTGATAGTGGCTGCTCAAGGCACATGACTGGAAATGCATCACTTGTTAGTGAGCTTCAAGCTACAAGTGAAGGTTTTGTCACTTTTGGAGATAAGAAGAAAGGGAAAATACTTGGAATAGGTAACATTGGTAAAGGTTCCTTCCCTCTTATCAAGCAAGTTCTACTTATTGATGGTTTAAAGTATAATTTACTTAGCATTAGTCAATTATGTGACAATGGTTGCAAAGTAGAGTTTAAATGTGATACTTGTACTATTCTTGATAGTACAAGTAATAAAACTATTTTGGTAGCTAAAAGAGTTAGTAATGTATATGTGCTATATCTTGATGAGCTTATCACTAATGATATTAAATGTCTTGCCATTCATGACAATGATGGATTTTTATGGCATAGAAGATTAGGACATGTGAGCATGGATTTATTGAACAAACTTTCTACTCAAGAACTAGTTAGAGGATTACCAAAAATGCATTTTGATAAAACCCGTATTTGTGATGCTTGTCAATATGGAAAACAATCGAAAACATCTTTCAAACCAAAGAAAATGGTATCTACCTCAAAGCCTCTTGAACTAGTTCACATGGACTTATTTGGACCTATGAGGACTACTAGTCTTGGTGGTAAAAGATATGCTTATGTGATTGTTGATGATTTTTCAAGATTTACATGGGTAATCTTTTTATCACAAAAAGATGAAACATTTTATGAATTTTCAAAACTTTTCAAGAAGGTTCAAATTTCTCTTAATTGCAACCTAATCTCTATTAGAAGTGATAATGGAAGAGAGATTTGCAACCAAGATTTTACAAAATTCTGTGATGAGTATGTTATCACTCATAATTTTTCAGCTGCCAAAACACCTCAACAAAATGGTGTTGTTGAGAGGAAAAACAGAACATTACAAGAAATGGCTAGATCAATGCTTTGTGAAAATTCTTTACCTAAATACTTTTGAGCTGAAGCTGTAAATACAGTATGCTATGTAATGAATAGAGTTTTACTAAGACCTTTTATAAGAAAAACACCTTTTGAACTTCTATTTGATAAAACTCCATCAATTGTCTATTTTAAAGTGTTTGGTTGTAAGTGCTTTATTTTAAATACTAGTGACAGTCTTGGTAAGTTTGATAGAAAATCTGATGAAAGCATATTTCTAGGCTATTCATCAAATAAAAAGGCATATAGAGTCTATAACAAAAGGACATTATGTGTTGAAGAAACTATTCATGTAACTTTTGATGAATCTAATATTTATCCTCAAAGAAGAAATGAAGATGATGCAGGTTCCTCAATGGTTGAAAATCAAACTCAGCACCTAGTACCTACATTGGAAGATCATGCTAAAGAAGGAGAAATAATGGAGCAAGAACATGATGGTCAATCAAGCAATAATCAAGAACTTCCAAAGGATCTCACATATGCAAGAAGTCATCCTAAGGAGCAAATCATTGGTGATGTCTCTCAAGGAGTCAAAACAAGACGGTACTTTATTGATAATTTTGTCCTTTTATCTCATATTGAACCTAAAAATATTGATGATGCATTGTGTGATAATTTCTGGATTATTGCTATGGAAGAAGAGTTAAATCAGTTTGAGAGAAATAAAGTTTGGACTCTTGTTCCTAGACCTCTTGATCATTCTGTTATTGGTACAAAATGGATATTTAGAAATAAGTTAAATGAACTAGGAGAAGTTGTTATAAATAAAGCTAGACTTGTTGCTCAAGGCTTCAATCAAGAAGAAGGTATTGATTATGATGAAACTTTTGCTCCAGTTGCCAGATTAGAGTCTATTAGAATACTCTTGGCATTTGCTTGTTTTAAAGACTTTAAACTATTTCAAATGGATGTCAAAAGTGCTTTTCTAAATGGTTTTATTAAAGAAGAGGTTTATGTAGAACAACCTCCTGGCTTTATTCATGAAAAATTTCCAAATCATGTTTTCAAATTAACTAAAGCTCTATATGGACTGAAACAAGCTCCAAGATCTTGGTATGAAAGATTAAGTGGTTTTCTTCTTTCAAAAGGTTTTACAAAAGGAAAAGTAGATACAACTCTTTTTATAAAAACGTCTTCTAAAAATGATATCTTACGTGTGCAAATCTATGTTGATGATATCATTTTTGGTGCTACTAATACTTCCCTTTGTGAAGAGTTTGCTAAAACTATGCAAAATGAATTTGACATGAGCATGATGGGAGAACTAAGTTTCTTCCTTGGGCTGCAAATTAAGCAAACCAAGGATGGAGTCTTCATCAATCAAGCAAAGTATACCAAGGAGCTATTGAAAAGATTTGGAATGGATCAAGCAAAAGGAATAAGTACTCCAATGAGTTCATCAACTAAACTTGACAAAGATGAGAAAGGTAAGAGTATTGATGAGAAATTATATAGAGGTATGATCGGAAGCTTACTCTATCTCACAGCTAGTAGACCAGATATTATGTTTGCTGTATGCTTATGTGCTAGATTCCAATCATGTCCTAAAGAATCTCATCTAATTTCTGTCAAATGAATTTTTTGTTATTTGATTGATACTCATGACTATGGCCTTTGGTTTTCAAAAACTTCATCTTTTGAACTTATTGGATATTCTGATGCGGATTATGCTGGTTGTAAAGTTGAACGTAAAAGCACAAGTGGTCATTGTCAATTTCTTGGTAGTTGTCTGGTATCTTGGTTTAGTAAAAAGCAAGCTTGTGTGTCTTTATCCACTGCAGAAGCTGAATACGTAGCTGCAGGTAGTTGTTGTGCACAATTGCTATGGATGCAGCATACCTTACTTGATTATGGTCTTAAATTCAATTGTGTGCCCATACTATGTGATAATACTAGTGCCATTAACTTGAGCATAAATCCCATTCAACATTCTAGGACTAAGCATATAGAGATAAAACATCATTTCCTTCGTGATCATGTGATTAAGAAAGATATATGCTTAGAATATATAAATACAAATGATCAAATTGCTGACATATTTACAAAGCCTTTGGCTGAGGAAAGGTTCAATCACCTAAGAAGACTCTTAGGAATTTCAAGATTCAATGACCAATGTGTGTATTGAAGTTTTGGTGAATACAGGAAATTTTCGATTCAAAATTCGAATGCACTACAGAAAATTCGGTCGACCGAATTTTTTGAGTGACAAGAAACAGAGACTTTTGATCAAGAATTCGAACGCAGGTCAGAAAATTCGGTCGACCGAATTTTTTGAACTGAGGAAATAGAAACTTTCGATCGAAAATTCGGACGCAGACCTGAAAAATCGGTCGTCCGAATTTTACGAACGTAACCCTTTAAATGAAGATTAAACAATCTTCTCAACACTTCAACTTCCGAATTTCACATCCTTTTTAAAACCTCTCATACCCATTCACATCCGAATCAAAATCCCTTCAAAATCACACATTCTCATCCCGATTTTCTTTCACTTTTAAACTTCTAACCCTAATTTGATACAGAAAACCAATCCTTCTCAAGAGAAAACATCATGGTGAGAACAAAGATGCCAAATGTTGAGAAAGGAAAAGGAAAGGCTAAGGAAGGAGATGGAGACTCAATCCTCAATCAGCCAAGAAGAATTTGTATTCCTCAAACACTATCTGGGGTTGACAGGTTTGTCTCAATTAAATCTACTCATGAATTTGATGAATGGAATAAGAGTAGTAGAAAAATCATTCCTGGATATAAGGTGGATATTGATAAATTGTCAAGCATGGATACTGTCCTATCTTATTTCAATGATATTGGTTGGAGTAGTTTGCTATTCATTGATGAAGAATACTATCCTACTTTGATATATGAATTCTATGCAAACTTGAAAGAGGAGAGAATTGAGATGATAGGAGATAATGTGATACAATGGTATTCATCTAGAGTATCACAAATAGACATTGAATTCAATGAAGGATTGATAAATAGAATTTGTGGAGTGGGTGACGATGGAGCTAGATATTATTCACCATCCATGCATTGCTATGGTCGTGAACTCTTCACATATGTTAGATTTGAAGAAGCATTTACTAATGGAAGAGAGTTTAGAGCTATAAAGGAAAGGGAAATCAAGAACTTGGATGCTAGAGGTAGAGTGTTGCATCACATGGTAACTACAATGATTGTTCCTAATTTTGGACACAAGTCATCAGTTGGAAATATGCATATGGTAATCATGTTAGCCCTGCATGAGCATAGAAGAATGAACTTTGGGTATATAGCCTTGAAACACATGATTGCAGCAAGAAAAACAGTAACCAAGGCATTCCCATTTGGAAGGTTATTAACTAGAATCTTTAAGCATTTTAAGATCAAACTTCCGGGAAGAGGGCAAGCCTTTAAGAGTGGTGAAATTTACACTAATGAAACTCTTAGGAGAATGCAATTAGTTCATGATGAGGATAATGTATGGAGGACAAAAAGAGAAACCCCTCCGAAAAGAATAGAAAGAGAGAGAATCATAGAAAGTGAAGAGGAGGAAGAAGAAGAGGATGAAGAGGAAACCCTTGCTAGGGAAATGAAAACAAAAAGAAAGCATGACACCTCAAGTGAGGGGGAGCAACCTCCAACAAAAAGGAGACTGTTTGAAGAAGAAACTGGAATTGGGTCAAGTGGTAAAGGAGTAACTAGAGGTGACACCATTATAGCCAAAGCATTCCAAGAAGCCTTGAACAATCATGTCAAGGAAATGGAGAAACTGTATAAGTTCTTTGAGTCATTTGCTCCAATGGTTCTTGAAAAATTAGATGGACTGGAGAATAGAGTAAAGCACATTGAAGAAATTCTTATGAGAAACACTCAAAGTGGTGAAGGACCCTCTAAGCCTCAAGATGGAAATGAGGAAGAAAGAGATAGAGAAGCAAAGAAAGGAGACAATAAGGAAAGCAGTGATGAAGATGATGATCAGGGTGGAAATGAAGAGACTGTAGCAGAAGAAGAAGAGCAAGAACATGCTTATGAAGATCCACCAGTGGTAGGAAGTCAAGTATCTCAAGCTGCAATAGTGTCTCCAGCAACAATCTCTTTCAGTCAAGGAAGAGTTAAGCACTTGGCCATCAAGAAAGGAGTGAGCCGAGCCTCCCCATCAACCTCAACATCACAAGACTAAGCCTTCTTTTCTAATCTCTTTACTGTATTTTGTTCATTTATCTTATTAAGCATGTTGCTGCATTTTCTATTCTGAACTTGTTAAGTATTTTGCTGCATTTTATGTAATAGTGAAGCTCAATGATGAAATCCCAGTGATGAGAGCTTCTTTTATATGCTAACTTGAAAATCTCATTTTCATTGATCCCTTTATTTTTTTAATGATGACAAAAGGGGGAGAAAAATATGCTGCAATATGTGAATTTAGTCTTTAATGATGTTGCATGCTGCAAAATGTGAATTAGTCTGCTGCAATATGAATTTTTATGCATTAAAATTCGGATGCAAGGTTTAAAGAATTGGATGCATCCATATCTATGGACAAAATGTATTCTTCTGTTGTTCAAATTGATTCAAATCTGTCTAAATCTCTTCCATTATGTTTGAACAACATTATGAAACCTTTATGTTACTTTAAACTTCAATTATATTGAATCTATAGCAGTTTGGACATAAGTTTAAAAATTCGGACGCACAAGTTTAAAATTTCGGACGCATGTGGTACAAAATTCGGATGCATGCTATAAAATTCGGATGCATTCAAATTTCACTGTCAAAATGTGCTCCTTTGTTGTTCAAATTAATTCAAATATGTTTTAATCTCTTCTAATATGTTTGAACAACCTTAGGAAAGCTTATTTACAAAATTTGCAGCTTTCATTTTACTTATGTTAAAGTTTGGACTTGCTATGCAAAAAATTCGGATGCATGATACCTCTAGTCCAAATGTGTTGAAAAATGAGCACAATCTAAGGGGGAGCATTGTTAAACTTTTACAACCTTAAAATCTCTCTTAGAACTTTTTCTAAATGCTTAAATGCTATATCTTCTATCCTAATTGTTGGAAGGAAGGAGGTAAATGGAGGTTGGTTGGGTCATAGGCTCATATTGAGCCTTTTGTATGTCAATGTGCTAAATGGGTTGTTTTCTATCATTGACATGAATACTTCTTTGTGCTACTCTGTTTAAATCCATCACATCTTGCATCAAAGTTTGTCATCATCAAAAAGGGGGAGATTGTTAGCCCAAAGGGCAAATCATGTAATTTTGATTAATGACAAATATTGATGAGAACTAATATGTTTATATTGTGTGATAGGATTTGTGAAGAAAGAAGTTTGAAGTCTCATTGCCTTCAAGCCAAAGATGAACTCAATAAGCTATGAGTCTTTTGAGGTTTATTCAAAGATGAACTCAAGGCATTGAAGACTTGAAGTGTAGAGTAGGTATGATGATAGATAATATCTATGTAAACTCTACACTTGTATGTCTTGGAGTCTATTGAATGCATAAGAGAGCATAAAATTGGTTTCTTAATTTTAAAAGGCCTTGAATGAATTCTTAGTAAATGTGGTTTTGTGTCCTAAAAGTTTTTAAGTAAACTTTATATGATCAAAAGAATTTGATTTTGGTTTTCAAACTGATATTTGTCTATATAAGTTTTCTATATATACCAAATGTATTTCAAATCCTTGGAAGTTAAATTTCAAATGATTTTACAAAGTTTGAACATAATTCCAAGAAATTCGGTCGTCCGAATTTGGTAGCAAAAGTTTGCTACTGTTCTTCCAGAGAAATTCGGAAGAAGATTCGGACGCATGAAGAAAAATTTGGTCGTCCGAATTTTGATCTTCAGCATGGTCACTGTTCTTCCAGAGAAATTCGAACGCAGAATTCGGTCGTCCGAATTTCTTGAAAATAGCCGTTAACTAGCCGTTTTATAGTTGTTTCAACTGATTTTCAAATTCTATAAAAGCTATAAACGTGCTATCTTTAGTAAGTTTTGAATCCTTGAATACTCTAAGCTGTCTAAAGTCTATTACAAACATTTCTCAAGCTCTCTTATGTCTTGTGCATTCAATTCATCAATCCAAAGACATCAAAGTGTGAAGGTGCAACTTTGTGTAATTTCTACCAACAAGTGGTAACATCTACACACTCATCTTTACTTATTAAATTGTGTTGATCTACTAGCTCTAGCAAGGCTATCTTGATAACATAAAACCCTTTAGATAAGTGTGATCCTTGAAGTTGTAATTCAAGGTTGTTTGAGATATAAAACCATAGTGTGGTGAGCCTTGTTTGTAAAAATTACTAGAAGAGGTTGTAAGTGTAAAACCATAGTGTGGTGAGCCTCTCTTGTAATCTGTGAACTTGAGCACATAGTAGCGTTATTGAAATCCTTAAATGTAGGCTTAAGGTAGTGGAGGTAGATCTTGAGGATCGAACCACTATAAATTGCTTGTGTTCATTGATCTACATTTCTTATATTGCTTTGCCATATATTGTTTCTCTCTTGTCCATAATCATCTATTATTGATCTATACATATAAAAAGTTTGAATTTGCAAAAAATTAGCCAAATACCTAATTCACCCTCCCCCCCTCTTAGGTATTTCAGAAACTTTTGTACAAAGAGATTTATTTTCAAGAGATATGTTTAGTAAAGAAACATCTAAAACTTCTTTTTCAATATTTAAACAATCAATAGATTCAAGAAGTTTTTTGTTCTCACAAAATAATTTTGAATTTTCATTCAATAACTCATTAATTTTGAGTTTCATTTCCTTATTCTTTTTTGAAGCCTTTTTTAATTCTCCATACATCTCAACAAGTAATTCACTAGGATCATCAATATCATCATTATAAGAAGTAGAGGTAGATGGAGTGGATTGTACCTCATCATTTATTGCCATAAAGCACATATTGGCTCTTTCTTCATGTGTTTCTTGAAGAAGTCTCCACATATCGTGAGCGGTGTCGTATTGACTCACTTGATTGTATTCATTCACGTCCAATGCACAACTCAAGATGTTCATTGCTTGGTAGTTTAATGTTATCTTCCTTGAGTCGTTTTCATCAAGTTCCTCCATAGGCTTTAGTTCCCTTGTAATTCCATCAGCTTTTATTCTCATAGGCACATAGGGACCCTTCTCAATGATACTCTACAAAGCAAAGTTAATAGAACAGATAAAAATTCTAATTCTAAATTTCTAAAATGTATAATTAGAACCATCAAACAAAGGAGGCCTATTTGTAGGGGAACCTTCCACATAAGGAAAATTTGATAAACTAGCCATATAATCTTTACTTCTAGGTTGTTAGACCTTAAAAAGAAGACCTTGCTTTAATACAAATTGAAAGACCTAAGGGGGGGGGGGTGAATTAGGTCTTTGGCTAATTTTCAAAAATCTTTTCCCGTTTTGCAAATCCTTTGCCTTAATAAAAGCTCTTCTTTAAATTCATAAACTTCAAGTTTATATGTGATTTGATGGTTGAGACAAGGTGATCAAACAATAAGACTATAACCAATCAATCAACAACTAAGAACTAATAATAATAATAATACAAGAATATAAACAAGTAAAGCTATACGAAAATTGAACACACGATTTATAGTGGTTCGATCTCTCCAAAATCTACATCCACTACCTTGAGTCCACACTCAAGGATTTTAACCAATTCACTAAATGGTCAATCCAAACAATTACACAAGAGGCTCACCCTTCAATGGGTTTTACCACAACAACCTCTATTCAATCTAATAAACAAGGTTCACTCTTGTCACTAAGAGTTTTTGTCACTAGACAACCTAGACCAATCTAATCCAAGGCTCACCCTCACCAATGGGTTTTACACAACAACCTTGATTAATCTAGTCTATGGCTCACCCTCCACAAGGGTTTTAAGTCTCTTGACAACCTTGTATAAATCACAACAATAATGTAAAGAAAGAGTGTGAATGTTACCAACACTTCTTGGTGGATGAATACAATAGCTAGCAGCACTTCACTTCTTGCCTTTGAAATCTTGAATTTTAACCTTTGAGCGCAAGGCAATTTGAGAACTTTTCAAATAATTTTGATGTAAAACAAGTTAGAGCTTGAAGGATTTTGAAGGTTCAAAAGTTGTACAAAAAATCTGAAGTTCATGGCTTTTATAGATTTGAAATATTGGCTTTAACAGCCATAAAACGGCTAGTAATGGCTAGTTTTTTTTAAGTTTGGACGTCCGAACTTTCTCCTATGCGTCCGAACTTGCGTCCGAACTTTTCTGGAAAAATAGTGAACTGTTCATTGAACAGTGTTCACTATGAAGGAAAAAGTTCGGATGTCCAAACTTTTCCTTCTGCGTCCGAACTTTGAAAACTTTGTCAAAACATGTTCAAATCAATTCAAACAAGTTGGAAAACCTTCTAGCCTATAAGATAAGTCATTAAAGACATTTTAAGTGCAAAAACCATTGATGAAAACTTGATAATTAAGGTAAGTTCAAAACCATTGAAATCATTTAAATCAAGTTTTGTGCTCTCAATTGCAACTCATAGATTCCAAGACTTAAGAGTGTAGGGTTTACAAAGTTTACCTATTAAGCACATGTAACCTACATTTATGTCTTCAAAGCCTTCAATCATCTTGAACATACTCTTCAATCTTCAATCACTTTTGGCATAGTTGAGTTGTTCTTGCATTGTGACTCCAAGGTAATAAGACTTCATGCTTCTCAGTCCATCAATCCTATCACTCAACATACAAGCACATTAGTCCTCATCAATGTTTGCCATTATTCAAAACTAATTATAACTACATGATTTGCCCTTAGGGCTAACACTTGTTTTTCAATGTTAAGACAATTAATGGTCTCAAGAAGTTTATCTTTTTCAACACATAATTTTGAATTCTCATTTGATAAATCATTGATTTTAGATTTCATTTCTTTATTTCTTTTTGAAGCCTTTTTCAATTCTTCATACATCTCTACAAGTAATTCACTAGGATCAACATCATCATCATAAAGATTAGGAATAGAGGGAGAAGAATGTACCTTATCATCAATTGCCATAAAACATATGTTGGCCTTTCCTTCACTGTCATCTTCACTTTCTTGTTGATCCCACGTTTCAGCCAGTCCTTTTTCTTTCTTGGCAGATTTCTTTTTCTTCTTGCTATCTCTTTCCCTTTCCAAAACTCTGGGACAATCAGCAACAAGGTGTTCTGTACTCTTGCATTCAAAACATTGAGGTTTGAATGATCAAAACATTGAGGTTTGAATGATGAAGACTTTTTGTAAAATCTCTTGAACTTCCTAACTGCCATGGCAATTTCTTCTTCTCCACTGTTACCATCTTCTTCTTCACTAGAAGATTTTTCTTGTTCACTCAAGTGATTTGAAGCCTTGAGTACAACTCATTTGCTTCCCTTTTCTTCATCTTCTTTGTCATTTAATCTTTTCATCTTCATTTCATGTGTGAGCAGAGATCTAATAAGCTCTTCAAGTGGAAGAGTTTTTAGATCTTTGGACTCCTCAATAGCAAGTGTCTTTGGCTGCCAAGATTTTGGTAGAGCATCCAAAATTTTCCTGTTTTGCTCTCCAATAGTATAGCTTTTACCATAAGCTTTTAAGCCATTAAAAATTTTAGTAAACCTTGTAAACATATCACTAACATTTTCACCTTGTTTCATGGTAAACAACTCATAATCTCTAACAAGCATAGCAAGTTTGGATTCTTTAACTTGATTTGTGCCTTCAGGAGTTATTTGGAGTAATCTCCAAGTATCATGAGCAGAATCACAACCACTAACTCTATTATATTCAGTTACATCTAAAGCACAACTTAAGATGCTCATGGCTTGATAATTTAGAGTCATTTTCTTTGAATCATGCTCATCAAATTCATCAGTAGACTTTGGTTCCAAACTGTCTTGCCAAAACTGTTTTTTCTGCTGTTCAAACTATTTGAAAACTGTTTCAAACCCTTCTATCATATTTGAACAACCTTAGGAAGTCTTATTTTTAAATATTACAGCCTTCATCTCACATATTTTAAAGTTTGGACTTAAAATTTAAAAGTTCGGATGCATGTTCTGAAATTCGGATGCATCCATATTTTGTTGCCAAAATGTGCTCCTTTGTTGTTCAAATTGATTCAAATATGTTTTAATCTCTTCTAATATGTTTGAACAACCTTAACAAAGCTTATTTTCAAAAATTGCAGCTTTCATTTCACTTATTTTATTGTTTGGACTTGATATGTCATAATTTGGATGCTTAGCATCACAAGTCCAAACTTGTTGAAAAATGAGCACAATCTAAGGGAGAGCATTGTTAAGCTTTTAAAACCTTAAAACCTCTCTTAGAGCTTTTTCTAAATGCTTAAATGCTATATCTTCTATCTTTGTTGGAAGGAAGGAGGTAAATGGGGGTTGGTTGGGTCATAGGCTCATATTGAGCCTTTTCTATGTCAATGTGCTAAATTGTTTATTATCCATCATTGACATCAATGCTTCTTTATACTACATTATTTAAATCCATCACATTTTGCATCAAGGTTTGTCATCATCAAAAAGGGGGAGATTGTTCATCCTAAGGGCAAATCATGTAGTTATGATTAGTTTTGAATAATGGCAAATATTGATGAGGACTAATGTGCTTGTATGTTGAGTAATAGGATTGATAGATTGAGAAGCATGAAGTCTTATTGCCTTGGAGTCACAATGCAAGAACAACTCAACTATGCCAAAGGTGATTGAAGATTGAAGAGTATGCTAAAGATGATTGAAGGCATTGAAGACTTAGAGTATAGAGTTCTTATGCTAAATAGGTATATTTTTCTGTAAACTCTACACTTGTATGTCTTGGAATCAATTGAATGCATGAGAGAGCACAAAACTTGTTTTTGAAATGGTTTTCAATAAACATTGTGATAACAAGTATGTTTTTGAATTCTCAAATGATCTTAAGAAGATTTTGTATGATCAAAATGTTTTGGTAACGGTTTTTTGTGTTTAAATGTGCTTAAATGTTGTGTCCATTCATGCAAAACGTTTTCAATGTTATTAACAATGATTTTCAAAAGATTTGACAAAATTTGATAAGTTTGGATGTAAGTCTGGTCGTCCAAACTTTGGAAATGGTTACTGTGCTTCCAGAGAAGTTCGGACGCATGGAGAAAAGTTTGGACGTCCAAACTTTCTTTGATAGCATGGCCACTGTTTTTCCAGAGAATTTCCTAACAGCTTGGCACAGTAAAGTTCGGACACAAGTTCGGACGCATGGCAGAAAGTTCGGACGTCCGAACTTCTCTGAAACTAGCCGTTACTAGCCATTTTATAGCTGTTGAATTTGATTTTTCAAATCTATAAAAGCTGTAAACTTCAGATTTTTTGTAAGTTTTGAATCCTTGTGAACTCTAAACATTTCAAAGATTTAGCAAACATTTTAAGCTCTCTTTTGTCTTGTGCTTTCAATTGATCATTCCAAAGGCAACAAAGTGTGAAGGTACAACATTGTGTAAACATCTACCAACAAGTGGTAACATCTACACATTCTTCTTTCTCTATAAAACTGTGTTTTCTCTATTAGCTCATTGCAAGGTTATCTTGTGACATAAAATCCTTTTGATAAGGGTGAGCCATAGACTAGATTAATCAAGGTTGTGGTGTAAAACATGTGTGTGGGTGAGCCTTGGATTACATTGGTCTTTAGGTTGTCTTTAGATATAAAATCCTTGTGGAAGGGTGAACCTTGTTTGTATAATTACTAAAAAAGGTTGTGAGTGTAAAACCATTGAGTGGTGAGTCTCTTATGCAATTTGTAGACTTGAGCTTATAGTAGATTGTTTGAAATCCTTAAGTGTAGACTTAAGGTAATGGACGTAGATCTTGAAGAGATCAAACCACTATAAATTGCTTGTGTTCTTTGTTCTTATATTGCTTTACTGCTTTGCTATTAATTGTCTTACTCTTCTATTGAACCAAGCACATACAATCTGTTTTTTTCTTAGACTTATAAAAGGACTGTGTTTGTAAAAAATTAGCCAAATACCTAATTCACCCCCCTCTTAGGTATTTCAGTTTTCGTACTGAAGTTTGTATATATAATGGATATACAAAGCCTTTGAAATAATGAGAGATGGTGTGAAAAGATGTCTCCTTTTCCAACTCAAAATTTCAAGAAAAATATGATTTTGTTTCTTTTGTGAACCTTCACTTTTGCAAAGAGCAAAAGTCTTAATTTGGTCAAGCATGTGTGAAGATGTAGCCTTTTTTCTTGTCAAATCTTCTTTTTACAAGACCAAGGTCTCCAACCGTCATTGCCCATGTGAAAGTGTAGAAATCCTTTGATTAAATCTCCCTTTCACAAAACCATGCTTCCAATTATCATTCTCATGTGAAGGGTAATTTCTTTTTACAAGACCACAATTCAAACTTTACAATTGGTCATTACATATGATAAAGTCTGGAAATCTTTTGGGTAAATCTCTTTTTACATGTAGAAGAAAAGGCATATCATCTTTGACTTTGGATAAAAAGTTTTCCTTCATGAAATAGACACAAAATTGCTTTTTGTATTCCGAAGTCCTAAAGATTTATCAAATGCACTTTTGACTAGTATAAGACACATAAAGCTCACATTATCTCTCCTACTATTCTTAACAGTAGTATTTAAGACTTAACTACAAACAAAAAATCTAGTCTTAAACCTTACATTTGGGTGACTTGATCATGATCATTTCTTCAAGATTTATTCTGAAATCACTTGACACAGTAGTAAGAATGATATGTGAACATAAGATGTAGGAGGTTAAGAATCTAAATTAAGACCTAGTTATCAACCTAGGAATGGTTTGAGTTTGGAAAAAATTCAGAATAGCATCACATTCGGGCTTACCTTCCAATTTGGTTAGCTCTGACTTGAGTTTCAACCTCCTCTTTTACTTCTTCTTCTTTATCTTCCTTTTTTTAAAAAAAAATTTAGGGGAGCATTTTTATTCTGCATCCTACTGTATTAAAAAGAATCTTTTCTAACAATCCTCATAATCCCCATGAGTAACTTAACTTCTTTCTCCTAACTTTAGCTTTTACTTTCTAAGCTCTCATGCCTTTTAGCTCATCTTCAGAAAGCTTGAATAACAAATTCGCCTGCTTCATATCTGTTAGCCCTAAGGGCAAATCATGTAGTTTTGATTAATGACAAATATTGATGAGGACTAATATGCTTACATGTTGTGTGATAGGATTTGTGGATTAAGAAGTTTGAAGTCTCATTGCCTTGAAGCTAAAATGCAAGAACAACTCCAATATGTCAAAGTGATTGAAGATTGAAGAGTTTGTTCAAGATGATTGAAGGCTTTGAAGACATGAAGTGTAGGTTGCATGTGCTTAATAGGTAAACTTTGTAAACCCTACACTCTTAAGCCTTGGAATCTATGAGTTACAATTGAGAGCACAAAACTTGATCTAAATGGTTTTAATGGTTTTGAACTTATCTAAATTATCAAGTTTTCATACATGATTTTTGCACTTAAAAGGTCTTTAATGACTTATCTTTTAGGCTAGAAGGTTTTCCAACTTGTTAGAATTGATTTGAACATGTTTTGACAAAGTTTGAAAAATTCGGATGCAAGATTCGGACGCAGGATGAAAAATTCGGTCGTCCGAATTTGCTTGCGCAATGAACAGTATTCATGTGAACAGTACCGACTATTTTTCCAGAGAAATTCGGACGCAAATTCGGACGAAGCTGGAAAAATTCGGTCGTCCGAATTTTTCTCCGCATTGTAAACAGTGATACTATTCATGTGAACAGTACTGTGTAATGAACAGTGACACTATTTTTCCAGAGAAATTCGGAAGAAGATTCGGATGCAGCTGGGAAAATTCGGTCGTCCGAATTTTCCCCCGCATAGTGAACAGTAGTGAACAGTAGGTGAACAGTGCGTCCGAAAATTTTCGACCAAAAATTCGGTCGACCGAATTTTCTGAAACTAGCCGTTACTAGCCGTTTTGTGGCCGTTTTAACTGATTTTCAAATTCTATAAAGGCTAGAAACTCTAGATTTTTGAAAGAACTTTTGCACAAAAGAAATCCTTGAAGCTCTAACTTGTTTTACATCAAAATTATATCAAAAGCTCTCAAATTGCCTTGTGCTCAAAAATTGAAATTCAAGATTCCAAAGGCAAGAAGTGAAGTGGTGCTAGCAAGTGTATTCATCCACCAAGAAGTGTTGGTAACATTCAAATTCTCTCTTTATATTATTGTTGTGATTTATACAAGGTTGTCAAGAGACATAAAACCCTTGTGGAGGGTGAGCCATAGACTAGATTAATCAAGGTTGTTGTGTAAAACCCATTGGTGAGGGTGAGCCTTGGATTAGATTGGTCTAGGTTGTCTAGTGACATAAAACTCTTTGTGATAAGAGTGAACCTTGTTTATTATATTGAAAAGAGGTTGTTGTGGTAAAACCCATTGAAGGGTGAGCCTCTTGTGTAATTGCTTGGATTGAGCATATAGTGAATTAGTTAAAATCCTTGAGTGTGGACTCAAGGTAGTGGATGTAGATCTTGGAGAGATCGAACCACTATAAATTGCTTGTGCTCTTTGTTCTTCATTGTGAATTGCTTTGTTATTGAGTTCATTACATTCTCATTGAATCAATTGAATATAATCTTTCCAAACCAAGTTCATAAAAGGAAAAGAGTTTCGATAATTAGCCAAAGACCTAATTCACCCCCCCCCCCTCTTAGGTCTTTCAATATCCTCAACCAATTTCCTTATCACTCTAGTGGATGAGCTAACTTTGTTAACTCTTTTAGCTTCAATCTTCTAAATATCAACTACTGGCACACTTCATGTATTTTTCTCTTTCTCAAGCTAAACTGTCTCCTTTTTCTGAATTCTTTCTTCTTTTGTCTCGTTTGATATTTTTGTTTTATCCTTTTCCTCGTTGGCCTCTTTCAACTATTTCAGACTTGCCTTCTCCCTTCTATTATCCTTCATCACACCAGTGTTCTTATCCTCCTCAACACCCTCTTCTTCTTAATTTTTATAGCTCTCGTCTTATAACTTGGACATTTCCAACCATGTTTCTTTTACTTCTGCTTTTCTTTCATCATCATCACCATTTCAGATTCATCCTTTATCTCACTAGCTTGATAATCTTTCTCATCTTCAGATTAACACTCAATTTTTTTTCCTTCTCACACTTTTCACCTTCATATTCCTCATTATCTTCTTCATCTTCTTTTTCTTTTCTCCATCATAGCTCTGAAATCCTCAAATTCTAAATCTTGATTCAAGAACTCAAACAACAAGGCTTGTATCATTCCATAAGGCAACCCACTACTTTAGATCACAAAGAAAGATTCTTTGAGTAGAAGGATGGAGTCTTTGGTTGAGTAGGAGAAATATGAGTGAATAAATACCAATAAAGGAATATGAGAGGTCTGGTATGAGGAAAAATTGATATGAAGAGAGAAGGAATAACTGTCCAAAATAGGGGGAAGTGAAAGATTAATGGTGAGATCTAAAAATGACTAAGAATATGGTTATCTTACCTAGATGAAGTGAGAGAAAAAGATGGAAGGATTTATTTGAAATCCAAGTGTCAGTTACCCTATGATCTTTTATCTCTATCTCTCTTGGTTACCTGTGAACTATAGGTCAAAGTGAGAATATTTTCCTGAGTCATTGAGAGTATCTTTACAGACAAAATTTTTCTAGACATATCAAGCCAATATCAAACGTAGTATCTAGCAAAATAATTTCTCAGAAATCTACAACTAAAAATTCAAGTACTGAGAAATTCAAGTTCAGCAAAGTTCAACACTTTAGCACTAACTACATAGAATTCAAGGGAATTCACAAAACAAAAGTATTTCTCATGATGGAAACAAGAGTACAAGAGAAAATATGTAAAATATGTACCGATACACAAGATGAGTGAATTTGGAAACTGATCAACCCTTAAGGCTCATCAAACCAAGTTCCATGCAAATTTTACAAAAGGGTTCCTCACTCAAAGATTTTGTAAAAATATTAGTGAGCTGCTTGTCAATAGGCACAAAAATTAGCTCGATAGTTCCAGACTTAACATGTTCTCTAATGAAGTGATGCATAATTTTAATGTGCTTAGTTCAAGAATGTTGCATAGGATTTTTGGTTAAGGTTAGTAGCACTTGTGTTACCATAGAAGATTGGAATGTGATTGTACCTCAAGAAAAATCCTCATGTTGATGCTTGTTCCAAAAAATTTGAGCTACACAGCTTCCAGCTAAGATATATTTTGCCATGGCAGTTGATAAGCTAACTACAGTTTGCTTCTTGATGTGCCATGAGACCAATACATGGCCAAGGAATTGAGAAGTTCCTAAGGTGCTTTTCCTATCAACTCTACTTCCTGCAAAGTCAGCATCACTATATCCCACCAAGTCAAATGATGTGTCTTTAGGATACCATAAGCTAAATTCTTGAGTACGCACAAGATATCTCAAAATTCTCCTAACATCAATCAAGTGTGATTCTTTGGGAGCAGCTTGAAAACAAGCATAGACACACACACTAAAATGAATATCAGGCGTACTTAGAGTAAGATAGAGTAGTGAGCCAATCATACCTCTGTATAGCTTGATATTCACACTCTTACCTTTTTCATCCTTATCTTGCTTGACTGTGCTATTCATGGGAGTCTTAATTGGCTTTGCATTTTCCATTTGAAATTTCTTCAGTAGCTCATTTGTGTATTTAGTTTGATTGACAGCTATCCTATCATTAAGTTGCTTTATTTCCAATCCAAGGAAGAAGATCAATTCTCCAATCATACTCATTTCAAATTCTCCCAACATCAGGCTAGCAAATTCTTTGTACAAATTTTTATCAGTAGTTCCAAAAATTATGTCATCCACATACACTTGGGCAATGAGAATTTCTTTAGAATCATTTTTAGTAAACAAGGTTTTGTCCACCTTTCCTCTTAAAAAAGACATTTTCTAGTAATAGCTTGCTAAGTCTTTCATACCATGCTCGAGGAACTTGTTTAAAAGCATACAAAGCCTTAATTAGGTAGAAAGCATGATTAGGATTTTCAAAACTTTCAAAACTAGGTGGCTACTCAACATAAACTTCTTCTTTTTGAAAGCCATTTAAAAATTCACTTTTAACATCCATTTGGAATAACAAATTTTTTTTGAAACATGCAGATGCACACAACATCCTAATTTCTTTTAGCCTAGCAACAAGAGCAAGGATTTCATCAAAGTTTATACCTTCCTCTTGGTTGTAACCTTGAACAACTAACCTTGCTTATTTCTGATAGCATTCCCATTCACATAAAATTTGTTTTTGAACACCTATTTTGTACCTATGCTAGACTAATTTTTTGGTCTTGGAACTAATTTCCAAACATTGTTCATTTCAAACTTATTTAACTGTTCCTACATGGGCTACATTGAGCTTTCATCCTCTTCTGCTTCCTCATAATGTTTAGGCTCAATTTGTGAAACAAAAGCAACATTTCCAACCATCTTTTTGAGTTGGCTTCTTGTGATGATTTTCTTAGAAGGTTTTTCCAAAACATTCTCCTTAGCGTGATATTTATGAAGTCTTCATTCTTTGGGCAGATTTTCCAAATTAGTTTGAGAAAAATTTTCTTCATCAGGATTTGCTTTACTATCATTAGCTTGACTCATTTTCTATTCAACATCTTCCTATTCACCATTTTCTCCTAGAGCTTCATAGTTGATTTCTACATTCCTTTTATTTTGATCATTTCCACTTTTATCAGCAAGTAGCTCATGTTCATTTGGTGCAGTTGAGCTAGTTTCACTGAAGGTAACATGAATTAAATCTTCCACAACAAGGGTCATTCGGTTGAAAACTCTATAAGCCTTGCTTTGATTTGAGTGTCCAAGGAAGATTCCATCATCAACTTTTGTATCAAATTTTTCAAGTCGTCCTTCTTATCATTTAGAATGAAACACTTGCATTAGAAGACCCTAAATTATCCAATGTTGGGTTTTCTCCCTTTCCACGGCTCATGTGATGTCTTTTTCAATGTTCATCTCACCAGTGCTCTATTCAGAATGTAACAAGAAGTATTTACACCTTCAGCCTAGAAGTACTTTGGCAACCTACTTTAACTTAGCATAGTCCTTGCCATCTCTTGAAGCATCATGTTTTTCCTTTCCACTACTCCGTTTTGCCATGGAGTTCTTGGTGTTGAAAAGTTGTGATTGATGCGTTTTTTCATTGCAAAATTCCTCAAATATCTTGTTCTCGAATTCTCTGCCATAATAACTTCTGATTGCAATCATGTGGTCGTCTCTCTTTTCATTTTGAATTTTCTTGCACAAATTAACAAACTAGTTAAATGCCTCATTCTTTCGGGCTAGGGAGAGGATCCATGTAAATGTGGAGTAATCATGAATAATAAAAACACGTAGGATTTTCTACCTAAGCTAGATGGAGTAACAGGACCAAGCAAATCAAAGTGAAGTAGTTCAAGTGGTCTAGAGGTAGAGATAACCCCTTTGGATTGGAATGATGATCTAGTTTGTTTTCCAACCTGACATGTATCACACATGCTATCTTTTTCAAATTTTAGGTCAAGAAGGCTATTAATAAGTTCTTTGCTTGAAAGTTTTGAGATTAGATACATGCTAGCATGCCGTAGTTCCTATGCCACAATTCATCACACAATGAAGCTAGACATATACCATTCAAGCTATCCAGACAGTTTCCATCAAGTATATAGACATTCTCAACTCTTTTGTCAGCAAAACTACACTATCATCATGCATGCTCACAACTTTACAACAAGATGCTTCAAAGATGACTTTCATGTTCTTGTCACATAATTGACTTACACTCAACAGATTATATTTCAAGCTATTTACGAAAGAAACATCTTTCATCTAGACTAGTTCCTATTGTAACATCCCACCCCAGGAACGATGAGGCGTGTTTGTTTTGAAGTAGAGTGTATAATTTTTATATATAAAGTATTTGAGGAACTATCATGAGTTAGTTTAATTCATTTTTGGGATTATTTGTGATCATGTTTTGTAGGGAAAAAAACCAACAAACAAGTGACACATGAGCCACTTCTTTTTCACCAATGTTGGTGATTCCACTGATTTGGCACCTTTTGTTTTTTCTTCCATTTTCTTTCCTTTCTTTCTTTCTTTCTCACGGTTTGCTCTCTTTTCTCTTCTTCTTGGTTTGCTTTCTTTTCTCACGGTTTGGTTTTCTTTCCTTCTCCTTGGCTTGATTTCTTCCTTGTTAATTAAGGTAAGATTTCATATTATTTTTGTTTGTAAGTTCTCTTGTTTGTTTTATAATTTCTTTAAATTTAAAGTAGAAATTGTTTGTTTAATAAAAGCTATTTATTTGATTTGAAGTTTTATTTTAGTATAGAAATCTATATACTTTAGAATTTGAAGTAGATTTAAAAGTGGCTAAATATTGAGATTTTGAGGTTTGAGATTTAAATTAAAGTGATATTTTTATTCTCTAAAAGTGATATTTTCATTTTATATTTTCACTCTCTTAAACATTCAATATTTAGTATTTGAGGAATTTTATTTTATATATATATATATATATATATATATATATAATGATATATATGACTATTTATAAAAATATTTATTTATAGAGGATTTAATAATTGAGTGTCTTTATAGTTCTAAGTTTAGGCTTAAACTTATGCTTAGAATATCCTGGGGAGACCCGCTCAATAACATAGAATTTATCATCTTCAAGATTTTTGACTAAGGTTTAGTTCTTTGGATTTGTAGAAAATTAGCACATTTCATAAGATAGCAAGTAACTTTAACACTTGCTACCAGGTGAATTTACAAACCAAGACTCACTATATTTTTAGTGCCATCAATATTTATAAATAAGAATATTTGTTATTCACAAGCATGAATATATATTAACTTAACAATTACTTTAATTACTTGTCTTTAAATTGGAGAGGTTCTCCACAATATGTTTTTACTTGTGCACTAGAAATATTTAGAAGATGTGCTCTAAGTAAGTATTTATTTGATTTGGAATATTATAGTATTTGAACATGATCTATAAATACAAGTAATCTTTGGGAAATATTTTATTGTGTATTTTTTGGAAAGTCATGCGCATTTCCATGACATATTTGGAAAAAACTTGTAGTTACATGTTTGGACTAGCGGACGGTTGTTATTTTGAAATTATGCTGAGATTAGATTTGGTTATAGATTTGGATTCATTTGGATGGCCATTTGAGAGGCCTTTATATTTGAAAAGTTGCATAAAAACTCTATCCCAAACAGATATGATTTGGAATATGAATGGATATGAATATGATATGATTTAGAATATGGTGTGATTGAAATATGATTTGAGCCTGAAGCGTCAATGGATTGCACTGTACATGGCTAGTCCTGCATACTAAGGCCTTTTCTGTTGGCATGCAACGCATAGACTCTGGATTATGGATCCACTTGAAAGGGGGGCACAATTTGTCAGGGAGGGTGTGACTTAATGGGTACTGTGTTTATTTATTTGCGATCACCTAATAGTGAGTCAGGAGGGGCTCAATGTTGATGTAGATCATCAGGGTTGGACTAGTAAGTACCTCAGAATCCTCAGTCTAGTTTTGTTTGGGAATGTATAAGGTATTTGTGAAGTCAAATATATTTGCATTGGTGTGTGGCATGGTATTGACTACGAGATGCCGTGATTTGTTTTCTCATGACCCCGTTATTGATTTCGATAGATTTATCATTGAGCTAGTATTTGATATTTATCATGTTTGAAAATTTTGGTTTGAAGAGCCAAGCTGATGTGTCGTGATTCGCTTAGACTTTCCAGCTAAGCTCAAAGCTTTATCTTGAGATTTGTGCATTATTTTGGAACAAGAAAACCTATATGAATGTAAAACATTTTTTAACTACTATGCATATGCATCTACCCTTATATTTTAGAAATCTCATATTTTCAAAATACATTGGCACACACATGAACTCACTAAGCTTTTTAGCTCACAGATGTTTATAATGCTTCTTTTCAGATGACTTAAACCATGAATCAGAGCAGTGATCATTTGATTCACTTCACAGTTAGCTCATGGAGGGGCACATATGTGCGTGTGATCAATTTATACCTTTTGTTTCCTTTAGCTTATTAAGGAGAGAGAAGTTTGTGTTTCAAAGATTGAGTTTGTGATGATATAAGATACAAGATCCACCTATGCATTTGTATATTTCTACTGACATTTTCTATATTTGTATCATATTGTATTATATGTATACTTTTCTTCTTCCTATTTCTCTGAACGTAATTCATATTTGCAAATTTCAGTGCTGAGAGGCGCGGTGGTACCTTACTCAGTTGAAGTGGATATAGCAGAGGGATTAGGGGTATCATATCTATGATTTTACTTTTGCTGTTGTCACCAAAGCTAACAGTTCCAACTTTCTTCAGTTCTAGTTGGGTGAACTTCTTTTGATCACTCGTCATGTGCCTAGAACATCCAGTATCTATGTACCATCCACTTTTGATAAGCATGCTCTTGAGACATACTTGCAAAACATATTACTTCTTTTTAGGTTCCCAAACTAAATTGGGTATTTTTTGGTCAATAGGTGCATTAGCTTGAGAGTCTTTTGGCACCCAGAACGTTTTAGCTCAATACTTTTTCATTTTGGTGAAGTTAGCCTGATGTCCTTAATGACCACAAGAAAAGTAAACTATGTGTGAGTGACTAGAGGATGCGGCCTTTACAAGGTGACGTACATATTTTCTTTGAGAAGATGATGGATCATATCCTAATGTAGATTTTTCAAGAAGCAAATAAAGATTTTCTTTTCTTTTTGTAAATTTTGTCAAATCTTTTGTCAAGGAGTCGACCTTCTTTTGTAAAGTGTCACTTTCCTTCAAAAGTTTAGTATTCAAATCATTTGAAATGACAAGCTTTTTTCTCAAAATTTTTAGCTCATAAACTACTTCATCTAACTACTTCCATGTTTGACCAAGAAGCAAACCAGAAATAGTTTCAGAAGAACCAGGAGAACTAGCTTGAGTAATTTCAGATAAGCTAGATTCAAAAAATTCTGTTTCTTCCAGCTCTTTTTTATATTTCAAAGTTCGGAATCTTTTTTGAATTGCACATATTTCTTTGTGAGATTTTTGTATTCTTTGTAAAGTTCATTGTAAGTGAAATACCTAAGGGGGGTGAATTAGGTATTTGGCTTATTTTCGCAAACAAAAACCTTTTATTAGTCTAAGCAAAGAACAGATTATATGTATCAAGTTAAAGACAGTTGATAGCAAAGCAATAAAGGAATGTAAGAGCAAAGAACTCAAGCAATTTATAGTGGTTCGATCGTCAAGATCTACGTCCACTACCTTAAGCCTATGCTGAAGGATTTCAATCAATCTACTATATGCTCAAGTTCACAAATTACATGAGAGGCTCACCATACAATGGTTTTACACTCACAACCTCTTCTAGTAACTTTTACAACCAAGGCTCACAACACAATGGTTTTATATCTACAAACAACCTTGAATCACAACTTCAAGGATCACCCTTACCTAAAGGGTTTTATGTTATCAAGATAACCTTGCAAGAGCTAGTAGAAAGCGCAATTTGATAAGTAGAGAAGAGTGTGTAGATGTTACCACTTGTTCGTAGATGTTTTACACAAAATTGTACCTTCACACTTTGATGTCTTTGGATTGATCAATTGAATGCACAAGACACAAGAGAGCTCACAAAATGTTTGCTAAAGGCTTTGGAATGCTTAGAGTTCACTTAGATTCAAAACTTACAAAAGATTTCAAGTTTCTAGCTTTTATAGAATTTGAAAATCAGTTTTAACAGCCATAAAACGGCTAGTTTCAGAAAATTCGGATGACCGAATTTTTCAGATGTTGTTGTTGCACATTCTGGAAAAATTCGGACGACCGAATTTTTTTCATTGCGTCCGAATCTTCGTCCGAATTTCTCTGGAAAAACTATAACCATGCTGAAGACAGAAAATTCGGACGACCGAATTTTTCTTCATGCGTCCGAATCTTCGTCCAAATTTCTCTGGAAAAGCAGTAACCATTTTTGCTACAAAAATTGGACGACCGAATTTTTTGGAAGCATTTTCAACTTTGTAAAATCATTTGAGACTTAACTTCAATAAGTTTGAAAACATTTTATATGTATAGATAACTTATTTAGACATATATAAGCTTGAAAACCATAATCAAATTTCTTTGATCATGCAAAGTTTACTCAAAATCTTTTAAGATACAAAAGGACATTCATCAAAAAGTTCATTCCAAGCCATTTAAAATTAAGAAACTTATTTTATGCTCTCTTATGCATTCAATAGACTCCAAGACATACAAGTGTAGAGTTTGCATAGAGATTTACCTATTTAGCATATATACTCTACACTTCAAGTCTTCAATGCCTTTAGATCATCTTTGAGCAACCTTCTTCAAACTTTAATCACTTTTGGCTTATTGAAGTTGTTCTTGCACTTTGGCTTGAAGGCAATGAGACTCCATACTTCTTAGATCACCAATCCTATCACACAATATATAAATATATTAGTCCTCATCAATATTTGTCATTAATCAAAACTATATGATTTGCCCTTAGGGGTAACAGTAAGCATCTTCAAGTTCCCCATAAGCTATAGAGTTAGAAAAGTATACCTCATCTTTGGTTTGGTCAGGCTAATTTTCATCTTTGTCCTTGCTGTTGTTGCATTCTCCATCTTCTTCTGGCATTCGACATAGATTTTCTTTTTCAGTACTTTCTCATTCATCTTCACTTGAGAAGCTAGAATAATCTGTACCATTCCATGTGCTAGCTACCATGGCTTTCTTTTTCTCCGTCTTTCACTGTTTATTTAGCTTGGGACAGTTTGGCTTGATGATACTAGGCTTCTTGTATTCATAGTACACCACATCTATTCCATCTTTCTTTGACTGAGATTCAGTCTTTGGAGGAAGATTCTTCTTCAATATCCTTTTGAGGTTCTTACCATTCTTTTTGTATAATTTTCTAAATTTTGGAGCTAGTAGAGCCATCTCTTCATCCTCCATTTCATTGGACGTTTCATTTTCACTGGATGAAGCTTTCAAGGCAATGTCACCTCTTTTCTTCCTCTCACTAGTAGAACTTTTCCCATGAGTCATAATCATTTCATGTGTCAATAAAGATCCAATGAGTTCATCATATCAATATCTAGTCAGATCCTTAACTTCACATACAAATGCCACTTTGACTTTCCATTTTTCAGTTAGGAATCTGAGAATCTTTTTAACCATTTATTATTCAGTTAGCTCTTTGCCCAGAGCTTTCAGTGAGTTTATAATATCAGTGAACCTATTGTTCATGTTGGATAGTCACATCATATTCATAGTGAACATTTCGTAATCTCTCCACAAAATGTTGATTTTTTATTCTCACTTGATTGGTTCCTTTATTCCTTTATAAGTAACCTCAAGTTTGTCCCATACTTCTTTAGCCAATTTACAAGTATAAATTTTGTTATATTCATTCACATCAAGAGTACAGTGAAGAATATTTAAAGATTTGGGATTAATTTGGATTTTTTCCAATTAGCCTCAAAATATTCAGATTCTGGGTTGACAACTTTCATATCCTCAACAATTTTTGTTGGAATGATAGGACCATTCACAATGACCTCCCAACATTCAATATCAGTGGACTGTATAAAATTTCTCATCCTATTTTTTTGATAGGAATAGTTTCAGTCACATAAGGGTGGTGGACGAGATATCGATTGTCCTTCTGGTAAACCGTAACCAGCAATCCTGGATGTACTAGCCATAGATCTTTTCTAGGCTTTTAAACCTTTTGGCTATAAGAGACTAGCTCTAATACCAATTGTGGGTCCCAAACAATGTCCAAGAGGGGGTGAGCTGGACTTTATAAAAAATTGACTTATTTAAAGAGGAATTTAAAATACAAACATTGAAGTACTACTAGTTGGATGATACAAAAAAAGTTGAAGTCCAGCCTTAGTATCAAGCTATTTTTCATGAGCTAATCATGGGGTGATATTAGCTTGTGTATCTCAAAGACCTTTGCTAGATTCAATGTGCATCTTTCCATTATTTTCGAGGATTGATGGACGTAAATTGCCAAGTTAGTCATTGTAGTTTAAAACTACCTTCACAAAGTTATCAGGCTAATTGTTCGTAACAAACAGTTTAAAAGACAATTTTTGTGATATTGTTAGAACAACAGTTTCAACACATCTTTCCACTAGGAGGAGTGTTTGCTATGAACTTTATCATTCTGGCAGAAAATATGTTTGCCAAACAGAAAGTGAGTGAAGATAAAACAAGCAAGCAATCAAAGCTAGGTAAAGCAAGAAATGAAACAGCTACCGAGGATTTTTATAGTTGTTCAACAACATGTCTACATCCACACCTTGAGAATCCCATCTCAAGAATTTTCACTGAATAAAATCTGTTTAACAGTAGAGGCCAAACCATACAACTCTAAATATCTTACACCCACTAGTTTTACAAATAGATCTAGCAACTATCACCAATAGTTTTCAATAAATCTAGCAACTATTTTTCATCAAAGAACCTTCTCGGCCTTGACGGCACAAGTTTATAACCAGTACTTGTGAACCTTGAAGAGATAGAAGCTTTCACTTGTTTCCAATATCAGCTCACACTTTGCACATTTGCTCTTTGCTATTTGGTAGTGATTCTGTCTCAAATTTTAGCTTTCTGCTCTTAGCTTGAAGAACTCTCAACTTCTTTGAGAATCACATTCATCTCTTAGAAAGCTTTTGTACTGAACTTTACATATATAAAGGATATGCAAAACCTTTGAAATGATGAAAAGATGGTGTGAAAGGATGTCTCTTTGCCAACTTCAAGTTCCAAGAAAATTTTGATTTTGTTTCTTTTGTGAACTTTCACTTTTGCAAAGAGCAAAATTCTTCATTTTGTCAAGCCCATATAAAGATGTAGCCTTTCTTTCTTGTGAATTCTTCTTTTTACATGACCAAGGTCTCCAACCATCATTGTCCATGTGAAAATGTAGAAATCCTTTGAGTAAATCTCCTTTTCGCAAGACCATGCTTCCAATTTGTCATTCCCATATGAAGGATAATTCTTCTTTTCACGAGACCACAATTCA
This sequence comes from Rauvolfia tetraphylla, assembly GCA_030512225.1. Lineage (NCBI taxonomy): Eukaryota > Viridiplantae > Streptophyta > Magnoliopsida > Gentianales > Apocynaceae > Rauvolfia > Rauvolfia tetraphylla. The sequence continues at coordinate 200,688 of JAJQKT010000060.1, forward strand.
ACCTTTCCAATTGGTCATTGTCCATGAAAAATTCTTGAAATCTTTTGAGTAAATCTCCTTTTTGCAAGTACAAGAAAAGGCATTTCACATTTGACTTTGGATAAAAAGTTTTCTTGCATGAAATAGACATAGAAATGCTTTTTGTGTTTCAAAGTTCTAAAGATTTACCAAATACAACTTTCAGAATATTTATGTTTGAGAAGAGAATTTGGACTGGTATAAGACACAGAAAGCTCTCGTTATCTCTCCTACTATTCTTAACACTAGTATTTAAGATTTAAAATAGAAAATCTAGTCATGAACCTTGCATTTGGGTGACTTGATCATGATCATTTCCTCAAGATTTAATGTGAAATCACTTAACATATTTCATTAGATTAATTAAACATTTTTTGTTAGTCATCAAAAGTGAGAAGTTGTAACTAGAGTTTACAGAAGCATTATTTGTTGAGAACCAAATTTCTGGTGGTTATGGATAACATGCCAATCACTTATTTCCCAACTCAAAAAAAGTTGACCCCAAAGCAAGCTCGTTGACAAGAGTTCTTGGCATAGTTCGACTTTGATTGTGTGCATAGGCTGGGACGAGAGAACCTGGTTGCCGATACACTTAGCTGTAAAATATTGATGAATACTTTGCTGCCTTGTCCTTCCTTGAAATGGATTTTCAAGCCAAAGTGAAAATGAAGGCCGTAAAGAATATCAACATTTGTTGAAACAAGTTGCAAATGGTTCTGTGCAATAATATTGGTTGGAGACTGATCTTATTCAACCTATGGGGAATCAAAATTATGTTCCAACTAGAACCTTAGGGCGTCAAGTCCTAAATGAGACCACGATACCCGATCGGCTAGGCATTTGGGTGGGGAACAAATGAACGCTTACTGTCTTGACCATTTTTTTGGCCAAGAATGGTAGATGATGTGGAATTTTATGTCAAAACATGTCTTGTGTGCTAACAAGACATGCTGGATAGAAAGAAAGACGCAAGATTCTTGTAACCCTTACGAAACCATGGGAATCCGTTTCCATAGATTTCATTTCTGAATTACTCAAAGCTAATGGTATGATTTCCATCTTCGTTGTTGTTGATCGATTTTTGAATTATACTATTTTCATGGTTGCTCCATAAGCATGAACTGTTGATGCTGCTACTAAGTTATTGTTTAGAAACATAGTAAACACTACAAGAAAATGCACTATTAGCAACGGATAATGGCCAAATCCATCACTAAACTCACTTAGCAACGGATAATGTCCAAATCCGTCACTAAACTCACTTAGCCATAGCTAATTGCGACGGATTTACTTCGGGAAACATTTTTGTCAAAGTCATAGTGCGAATTGCTTAGTGACGGATTAGCGATGAAAAAATTAAATCAAAATTAGGCAAAATTTAAAATCAGTTTGTTAATTCCTTACAAATTAGCAACGGATTAGCGATAGATTTATTTTATTAATATATTAATATTTTATTTTCTTATCAATCTGTGGTAAAGCCCGTCGCTAATTTGCATGTAATTAACGATTGCTTTTCGATTTTCTAAATTTGATGGACATTTTTTTCGTTGCTAATCCATTGCTAATTAGTGACGAATAATTTTTTTAAGTATTTATAATTTTTATTTCTTCCAACTTTTTCTTTCGCAAAATGGTTGCTAATTTGCGATCGCTTAGCTACGAATTTTTTTGCATTTTTATTTTTTTTCAAAAATTTATGTTGCTAATCCATTGCTATTTTTAAAAATTTTTTAAAAAGTTTTTCATCTCTAGTCCATTGCTAATTTTTTAAAAAATTTAAAAAATATATTTTAAATAATTATATATAGTTGCCGTATAAATTAAAACCTCTAAAAATATTGTATGTAAATAAGTAGGTAATAAAAGTGATGCTCTTACAAGTACAAATTGATAAATAAAATATATGTAAAGCATCAAATATCAAATCAAAATCATATATATGCAAAATGAAATTCTAATATATCGATTAGCGTTCACGTCAGATGCCGAAGCTGGAGCTGAAAGAGGTGGCGATGGTGGATTTATGGGGCCCTGGGATAGAAGATGGTGATCAGGCGACTCAACTATATAGTCATCATCGGTATTATCATTACCCCCAAGCAACAGAGGCAGAGACAGATTTAGAGTCCGTGATAGAAATGACAAATAATCTGTGATACTCTTTACCTTTTTTCTCAACTTCTTCTCAACTTTCTACCACATCTTTTTCTCATCATCCAACTTCTTCTGTAAATGGCTACATCATACAACGAGGATGTAGCTACTCCCACAAAAGTAGAAGAATGATCCAACCTCCATCTGACCTTCGATCCCTCTGAGCCCAATCCAAATACACGGTTCTTCTGGAAGCCTCATCTAGCCTAAAGGAATAGTGACGTCTTGTCAAGTGGTCGATGAGAATTCACAAAACATTTAGAATCTAGCTGAGAATAACGTTCTTTAATTGCCTAAACATTATCCTATAGAAATAAAAATTAAAAACTCTATATAAATATTAATAATTATAATAGCTATTTTATAACTATAAAAGATAGTTGATTCGTACCAAAGTTTGTTGTGATTTCTCATTAACATACTCACCCTGGTTTGGCCATCTTTGAGAAGTGTGAAGTTTCTCAAACAACTCCACATAACAATAGTCATCACCTTTTTCTTTCCACTATAATTTCAATATAAAAAATACTAAATGTTATTTTTGTAGAAAATATTTAAAAACTACTTTAAAAAGTGTAAAGTAATTAAGTTTAGTATCCTATTCTCATGCTCCGTAGAAGATATAGACCCACCCGTGTGAGATGTGCCGCTAGTAGCAACTTTATTCCGCTTAGTAGTTGAAGAAATATGTTGAAACCCCTTAGTTTCTCACTCCTATAACATTTGCTCCCAATAATCTGGTGAAATCCACTTTAGAGATTTTTGGTTAGCTCGGGCCTTGCACAGTTGTTCGAAAAGTCGCTTACAACAGTTCTTATTCCAAATCTTCAGTATCCGATCGCTATGCTCTGGGAGCCAACTAAAATGATTCTACAAATCCATTAGATAAAAAAAATCTGCCACATAGTTGCTATTAAATTTATATTAAAACCAATGTTTCTAATGTAAAAAGAAAGAAATATATATATTTTTGTACTTAGAATCCATAAGTCGAACCACATGTTTTGTACATGGTGTAAGGCATAGTGTAGTGTCATTGAAATATCTGTGATATCTCTCTAACAGCCTCCATTGATGGGAAGAAACTATTTCAATAAAATGAACATTCAATTAAACAGTTTCAATTGAAGAGAGTTGCAATTATGCATAGTATGAGTACAAGTTGATATTCTGATACCTTTAGCCTTGTTAACCATTGTATGTTTTGACAAAGAGCCTTCTTAAACACAACTTCAATGTTGATCAAAAAGCTTTAAGGGTGTAAAAATACCCTTCTCAAAGATAGTTTCAATGTTTACCATCAAAAAAATTCAAAAATAGATAGTACTTACCTGCTACCATCAAGTGCAATCAAAATACGTGTCTCTAAGATCTCTGCTCTGGGCGCAGATGTAACTATGGAAAGTGTCGATATAGGGCTTCATTGTTGTCGTAACCAGCCCAGAGAGGGCAACAGTAGCTAATGGCATAACCGAGAACCAAGACTTGGAGACGGAGTATGATCATCTCCAGTCTTAGACTGATCTGGTAGTGTTCTTTCGATTTACCTTTTTCATCTATTATAGTGTTAAACACACTATCGATGACATTTTCTCATTATGCAAGATGTCAATGTTATGACGAATTAGATTAGTTTTCCAATACAGCAAATCTCAAAAGATGCTCCTTTTAGCCCAATTGTGGTGGATGCCTCTGCCCTCGTCCCTCCCAACTTCTACTACAGTGTTGACTATATTTGGCAAATTGCACACTCTTTGCCACATCTCATCTCCAAAAGCTCGCCTCTTTGGCAAATTGAACACTCTTTGCTGCATCTCATCTCCAGAAGCTCCCCTTATGGGTGCAGAGGTCTCACCTTTCATATCGTTTCTGAATGACTTTGTATCCTTCCTATATGGGTGATCCGAGGGCAAGAACCATAGGTGATAATTGAACCAAGATTATTTGAACCCATTCTGCAGCTGAAATGATTTTGTTAGCTCTATACAATAAGGACATGCTAATCTTTCTAGTGTACTCCATCCACTTAGCATGCCATAAGCAGGGAAGTCGTTAATAGTCCATAGAAGTTCTGCTTGCATTTGAAAATTTTGTTTCTTCAAAATGTCATATGTTCGGACTCCTACACCATAATTGATGTAATTTGTCTACCAAATGTTGTAGATAAATATTGATTTTATGTTTTGGATTCTTTGGCCCTGGCACAATTACTGTGAGGAACATTACTAGATCTTTCATGCATATCCAAAGAGGCAAGTTTTAAGGACTAACAGTAACGGGCCAACCAAAATATTGCTTTCCTGACATCCTAAATGGTGAAAACCCATCGATGCACAGAGGAAGACAAACATTTTGAACTTCCTTGGCAAATTTAGGATGGCTCATAACTCCCTGTTCCAGCTTACTCTCTGCATGCCACCTCATATGTTCAGTAGTCTTTTTAGATGCAAAGAGTCTCATGAGTATTAGTGTCAGTGGAAGATAATACATCTTTTTGAAAGGAACATCTTTATGTTGTTCATTCTTCCCGATCTTCTTCTTTGACATATATTAGGCATGGCCACAAAACTTGCAATCACTCCTATCTATATCATCCTTTCAATAAAGCATACAACTATTCGGACAAACATCCATCTTCTAAACTGGCAAACCAAATCCGAGGACCATCTTCTTTGTTTGACATAAGTCATCTGGAAGCCTATTATTGCTTAGCAAAATCTCCTTTACCAGTTGCATCATCTGATTAAATCACCTCTCCAAAATATTATTTTCTGGCTTAATATTTAGCAATCGAGAAACAACCAATACTAACTAGTGGTTTGTGCATCCCTCCCATATAGGAGTGTCAGCAACTTCCAACATATCATAAAATCTCTTACCTTCAAGATTAGGTAGTTCCTCAACATCAACAGATGATGGAGGGTTAATTGGAAAGTCTCCACCAATTGAATCAATAACCATTTGTTGCAATTGATTAACTGCAGCTGCACTAGAGTGAGACCTTCGCCATGACTCTTCCAACAATAATAATCAAGGACAAAGCCAAATCTATACAAGTGCATCTCCACCTCCTCGGGAGACAAGTAAGCTCTATTCTTACATTTTGCACATCGACATCTTAGCCATGACATCCAACCTTTTGACAAACAATAGGCAATAAAACCCTTCACTCTTTGTTTATATTCAATTGTAATCTCTTTGATCCTTTGCACGTGTCTCCTATACATCCAACTACGGTCATCCATCTACATTAAGCAACATTGGCTTAACAAATTTTTAAAAGTTTCTATAACATTATTACAAAGTTCTCAATTAAGACATTCTTAAACAAACTTTGACAAAGTCTCCTCTAAAAAATAGACTTTTCTAGGCTCAAAGGCCACTCCAAATTCAACTCATAAGATAACCCATAGAAACAAAACATCACATTTCTTTTCTATAACATTAACCAATAATAGAGAAGAACAAAGGCATAGGTTTAAGAGGAAAACAGAGAAGAACAACAACATAAGACATATCTGATGTTCACTTTAGCCGAATTGAAAGTTCACAAATCTGCACTAAGCTATAGAAGATTCATTCTTGATCATATCCACTCCCTTAACATAAATATGCAAGAGTCACAGACATTACCAACATTTGCTAATTATCCAAATGTAATGAGCTGGTGAAATTATGTTGAATGATGCAAATACAATAGTAATGCAATCAAGTCAAAAAAGTTGAAATCCTTGTCAAGCTACTAAATTGCTTATTTACTTTAAAATACTTATCACAAAATAACTATATCCTATCCATTACAATATTTTGTGGTGCATCAGTAGAGCACAGGAACAGTTGAGAAAGTTGAGGAAGATTCTATTCATATAAAACCACATGAGGAGGACCTAATGGTAAGTACAATGAATCCTTGGAAATTTTTGAATCATTAACAAGTGCCCCTATTCAGCAAAGGTGTAACTGATTTTTTTTCTTTTGGTTACTAAGGAGCTTATAAGGTGTTTTTCTCTTTGTAGTTTTTGCTTTTGGGTCACTTTTACTAAATCAGGAATGAGTGACCTGTCCATCCCAATATGTTTTCTGTTTCGAGTGTTTGTTGATAACATTGTAGAGAGCTCTGAAGTAACAATTGGGATCACTCAAATTGGAGACTATGAGCTTCACGACCTTGTGCTGCAGGAGTGAGCATTTTCTCCTTTGGGTATTACGTGGTTAGTAAGAACAACTACTAAAATTTTGAATCATTAATGTGCAGTGACATGAGCTTTGGTGTGATCACAAACATTACCACCGTTTGCTAATTATCACTTCAAGCTAGAATTAGCACCAATGAATGGCATTTGATCTTCTTTATTACACTTCAGGTCCTTAAAGAGGATCCAGAGAAACTAGAGATGGCAGTTGTGAGGCTAAGGACATCAAATTTAAGATTGATAGAAAAATTAATTCGCAAGATAGGAAGGGGAACAAATTAGCTACGAAAGACATTGTCAAGATTTCTAGAGGGTGCATGCAGGGTCAGGGTTCTTATGCTTTTTCCCTTTTCCTTTTTTGACAACACCATTTAGATATTTATACAGTTGCTAAATACTTATACTTTAGGGGAAGCAAGGCCCTATTGAACATATTTACCCAGGCATTCTATTTGTTTATGATCGCCATCACCTTGAGTTCCGAAGAAAGGAAAGACGCAACAAAATTTCAAGCCTCAATTGTAGCAAATAGAAATCTACAAATTACTAACATACTACCCTGAGACAAGCATAAATTGAGAAATAATCTTGCAAAGAAAAAGAATTCCAAAATAAAACCAAGAATCGCAGCAAAATTCGCACCGTTTGAAGATTATGTGGAACTCTTGCCATAATCGATAACCCTTATAGAACACAAGCAATGCAGCTACAATCTTGATGATTAACCAAAACTAACATCCACCAGATTTTGCGTTGGCATTGTATTTCAAAGGACAGTATCTAGAATTAGAGACTTGAAAATAATTTCGACCAGATTTTGGGATGAGGGAAGAGAAGGGTTTTTTTTACTGATGAATTTGTAGAGAAATAGGCTTGGACAAGAACTTACCGTATTATGTCAAATTTATATAGAACAACGTATTTCAATAATGCGTTCTATAGAATAATGCATTACTAAAATGTGTTCTAAGTTGACAACGTGTAATCGTAATGCATTAAACTAGTAAAACCACAATAATCCTGATGAACGCATGTCGGTAGAGCATTCATATACCAAAAATAAACCATAATGCGTCATTTAAGTATGTTTAGAAAATTGGCTTGTCAAGAACGTATTCTAGTAAACAAATCACTAATCCCTCCCAATTTCGTCGCTAATCCCTCACAATTTGACGAAGGATTGGCAACGGATATCTAAAAATACATTTTAGGTTTACAAATAAGTTTTTCTTTGCTAATCCCCCGTTGATTTGCAAGGGAGTAGCAACAGATTTGCAACGGAATGTTTAAATATGTTTTATTCAAGTTAACCATGGATTCCACAACTAATACTTCCCTAAACCTTGCCAGGGATTATCGGGGATAATCTAGGGGTATTTGTTAATAATTTATAAAATTAAACCAATTTTAATTAAACCGAGTAATATAAATATCTACTCCAAATAATCTATGTTACTATTTACTAATATAGTAATTAAAGCAAAGAACAGTGAATGCTATATAAATTATAATATGTTACATTACACTAATATATCCTATACGCATTACAACAAATTTTTTCTAGACATATGAATGATATATGCTTTACATACATGTTAAATTTATGAACTATAGATGTACGAGATCAAAAATGCAATCTACGTTCAATCAGAATGACTATTTATGATACAGAAATATAATATAGTAAACAATTACTGATTATTCACAGATCTACATCACCCATTTAATACAAGAAATATTGACATTTTGAAATTCTATCACAAATCTATAGCTAATTAGCTACAGATTAGCAACAGATGTGTACTTACAGGCCAAAAACGAAGCGGGAAATTAATCCCTTGTTAATGTCTCACTAATCCATTGCAATTATCCAAACCCCTATTCTATTGCTAATCTCTCGCTAATTACCAAAGAAGTAGGGATGGATTACGGAATTGGAATACCAATCTTTTTGCAATTATACAAACCCCATTCCGTTGCTAATCCCTAGCTAATCAGCTAGGGATTGGAATACCAATCTTTTTGCAATTATTCAAACCCCATTCCCTCACTAATCCCTAGCTAATTAGCTAGGGATTGATGATGGATATAGGAATTGGAATGCCAACTTTTTGCAATTATCTAAACACCTATTCTGTCGCTAATCCTTCGCTAATTAGAAAGGGATTAGCGATGGAGTAAGGAATTCGAATGCCACATTTTTGCACTTATCCAAACAACTTTCTTCTCTAATCATTTGCTAATTAACGAGAGATTAGCGATGAAATAATTAAGAAATAAAATTTTTAATTTTAAAATTAACTTTTTATCGCTAATCGCTTGCTAATTAGCTTGGGATTAGTGATGAAAAAAATTAAAAATATTAATTTTTTATTTAAAATTGGTTGTCTGTAGCTAATCCCTTTCTAATTTGTGAGGGATTAGTAACAGAATATATTTCATAAATGAAAAAAATATCGTTTTAATTTAAAATTAGATGTCAGTCACTAGTCCCTCGCAAATTTTTAAGGATTATCTATCGAAGGGAATAAGTTTTTTTAATTCAATAATTATCTATCCATCGCTAATCCCTCACTAATTAGTGAGGGATTAGGTACACAGAGATAATTTTGGTCAACTTTTGCCACCGGTAAGTTTCCCTCACTAAATAGTCGCAAAGTTGGCAATGGAATTTGGTCGTCGCTAATTGATGGATATAGTTAGTGACTGTGACAATAGATTCACTAGTTGTTTCTGGACAACGTTGTTTGGGTTTCCTTGAAAGAAACTGAAGTTTTCTACTACAGCACATCCTCAAATAGATGGATAGACAAAATGAATCAACGCCTCGTATGTAGCAGTAATATTATGCAAACTTACCTAATAAACGGTTGCAACTCTTCGCAATTGAGAAAGATATAAATCGTAGTTGCCTTAAGTTCCTCTAATGTTAGATATCTAGTACGAATTTGCTCAATTACCCTTCTGAAATATTGCATGTTGACAAACTAGGGCCATGCAAGTTTTGCTCACTAACACCTTCATCATTTTGAACAATGGTTGTATATCTTATCTACACGTGAGGCTCAAAATAATAGGAGAAAAATGTCAATACTTCTTCAATTAAGTAAACATTGCAAATATATCCTTCAACCCTTGCCTTATTCTTAACCTAATTTTTCAAGCGATACAAAAACCTGAAATATTAGTAATAAAGTTGTATATATTATATCATACGTCCATTATAGCAAATGAGAACAGTACATCGTCAAACAAACATTCACCTCTCGAATGGATACATCTATCGGTACTGAACTGGGTCAGCAACCTTGGCTTCATAAGGCAAGTGGATCATAAGGTGCTCTATCACGTCAAAGGACCCAGGCAGAAAAACCTTTTCTAACTTACAAACCAGAATTGCAATGGTTTTCTCCTATTCTCTCAGACGAGATACTAATAGTTTAGGAGAACACAAGTCACGATAGAAAATCCTTAACTCGTTACAATGTTCCATGTTGGTATCGGAAGAAATTCTCTAAAAGAAATTGGAAGTAATCTCTCCATAAACACATGAAAGTCATGAGATTTCATTCCTGACATTTTTAGCTCTTTCATATCAACATATCTTCCCAAATTAGAAGCATATCCATCAGGAAGTCGAAGATCCTTCACCTAGTCGAGAACAAGTCTCTTTTGTTCCGATGTCAGTGAATATTTAACCATTGGAATTGAAACTTTCCTTTCTCTAACACTAATAACATGTAACTCAGGTCTGTCACAATATACCTCAACATCATGGCGAGCTTTTACATTGTCTTTCAATTTACCTTTCACATCCATTATGGTGTTAAACACATTATCAAAGACATTTTCTCATTATGCATCACGTCTATGTTATGGCGAATTAGATTAGTTTTCCAATACTGCGAATCCCAAAAGATGCACATTTTACCCCAATTATGGTAGATGCCTCTGCTCGCGTCCCGCCCAACTTTTATTGCAGTGTCCACTATCTTTGGCAAATTCCACACTCTTTGCCACATGTCATCTCTAGAAGCTCACCTTATGGGTACGGGAGTCTCACGACCCCTATCTTTTCTGAATGACTTTGTATCCTTCCTGTATGGGTGGTCTCAGGGAAAGAATCGCTGGTGACGATCGAACCAAGATTGTTTCGAGCCATTCTATAGCTGAAACGATTTTGTTAGCTCCATACAATAAGGACATGCTAATCTTTCTGTTGTACTCCATCCACTTAGCATGTCATAAGCAGGAAAGTCGTTAATAGTCCACATAAGTACTGTACGCATTTGAAAATTATTTTTCTTTGAAATGTCATATGTCAAGACACTACACCATAACTGTAATAATTCATCTACGAAGGTTGTAGATAAACATTGATTTTATGTTTTGGGTTCTTTGGCCTTGGGACAATTACTGTGAGAAACATTACTGGATCTTTCATGCACATCCAAGGAGGCAAGTTGTAAGGAGTAACAATAACATGCCAACTATGCCTACAATAACAATAACATCACATATCTTTTCTACAATAGAGAAATATGCATAGTATCTGTGCATTCATAAAGTAATTCTTGCAAAAATTTATCTCCACTATGCCTAACAAGAAGGTATGGAGACTGTAGGTTGCTGCATGAAATGGTGAAGGGATTTTTTTAGTTGAGAACATTTTTGGGTGTTACAACTATGCTTTTGCCTTTGTCCGATCAAGGGGATTTAATATCATTTGATTATAAATATTTAAAGAAGGTTATGGGGTATTCCTTAGTGTGAACTATGCGACTTGAAATACATTAAATTTAAATAATAATAGAACTGCGTGGAGAGAATTAGAAATTGACTTGTCATGCAATAATGAAAAGTGGCATGATGGCTTTTAGTTTAATTCGTTGCTAATCCCTAGATAATTAGCGAATGGATAATTAAAAAGCTTTTTCCCTTAAAAATAATAATTCCGTCGCTAATCCCTCGCTAATTAGCTAGGGATTAGCAACGTAATAGGTATATGATAATTGTAATGTCTATTGCTATTAAAAATTTAATTATTCGGTTAGTGATGGAAAGAGGTAGGAAATATAAAAAATTTGAAACTGAGTCGCTAATTGGAGAGGAATTAGCAAACGGAATAGTGATTGGAAAATTGCAAACCTATTTCCATTAAAATTAATTATTTCGTCGCTAATCCCTTGCTAATTAGCTAGAGATTAGCAACTGAATAGGGATTAGATAATTGCAAGACTATTTCTATTAAAATTTAATTATTCCATCGCTAATTAACTAGGGATTAGCCACGGAATAGGTATTGGATAACTGAAACTTCTATTGCTATTAAAATTTCATTATTTGGCAACTAATCCCTCGCTAATTAGCTAGAGATTAGCGATGGTAGGAGATAGGAAATATAAAAGAATTCAAATTGCGTCGCTAATCCCTTGCTAATTAGCTAGGGATTAGCAACGGAAAAGGGAATGGATAATTAAAAAACTGTTTCCATTCAAATTAATTATTTCATCGCTAATCCCTTGCTGATTAGCTACGGATTAGCAACAGAATAGGAAATGGATAATTGCAAATCTATTTATTTTAAAATTTAATTATTTCATCACTAATCCCTTGCTAATTAGCTAGGGATTGGCAACGGAATAGGTCTATTGCCATTAAAATTTAATTATTTGGTCGCTAATCCCTTGCTAATTAGCTAGGGATTAGCGATGGAAGAATATAGGAAATAAAAAATGTTTTTGAAATTGCGTCACTAATCCCTCACTAATTAGATAGGAATTAGCAGCGGAATAGCTATTAGATAATTGCAAACCTATTTCCATTAAAATTAACTATTCTGTCACTTATCCCTCGCTATTTAGCAAGGGATTAACAACTGAATACGGATTGGATAATTTCAAAACTATTTCTATTAAAATTTAATTATTTCATCGCTAATCCCTCGCTAATTAGCTAGGGATTAGCAACGGAATAGGTATTGGATAATTGCAACTTTGATTGGTATTAAAATATAATTATTCGGTCGTTAATCCCACGCTAGGAATTAGCAATGGAAGGAGAAGAAAACATAAAAAGTTTTTTCTTGAAATTGCGTCGCTAATCTCTCGTTAATTAGTTAGTGATTAGCAACGGAATAGGGATTAGATATTTACAAAACTATTTCTATTAAAATTTAAAATTTCTATCAGTAATTAGCTAGGGATTAGCAACGGAATAGGGATATGATAATTGCAATGTCTATTGCTATTAAACTTTAATTATTCGGTGGCTAATCCCCTGCTAATTAGCTAGGGATTAGCGATGGAAGAATATAGGAAACATAATTTTTTTTTGAAATTGCATCGCTAATCCCTCACTAACTGGATAGGAATTAGCAGCGGAATACCGATTAGATAATTGCAAACCTATTTCCATTAAAATTAACTATTCTGTCACTAATCCCTCGCTAATTAGTTAGGGACTAGCAACTGAATACAGATTGGATAATTGCAAAACTATTTCTATTAAAATTTAATTATTTCATCGCTAATCCCTCACTAATTAGCTAGAGATTAGCAACGGAATAGGTATTGGATAATTTCAACTTTGATTGGTATTAAAATTTAATTATTCGGTCGTTAATCCCTCGCTAATTAGCTAGGAATTCGCAATGGAAGGAGAAGAAAACATAAAACATTTTTTCTTGAAATTGCATCGCTAATCTCTCGCTAATTTGTTAGGGATTAGCAACGGAATAGGGATTGGATATTTACAAAACTATTTCTATTAAAATTTAATTTTTCTATTGCTAATTAGCTAGGGATTAGCAACGGAATAGGGATATGGTAATTGAAATGTCTATTGCTATTAAAATTTAATTATTCGGTCGCTAATCCCTTACTAATTAGCTAGGGATTAGCGATGGAAGAATGTAAGAAATATAAAAAAAATTTAAAATTGCGTCGCTAATCCCTCACTAATTAGATAGGAATTAGCAACGGAATAGCGATTAGATAATTGCAAACCTTTTTTCATTAAAATTAACTGTTCCGTCACTAATCCCTCACTAATTAGCTAGGGATTAGCAACCGAATACGAATTGGATAATTACAAAACTATTTCTATTAAAATTTAATTATTTTATCGCTAATCCCTCGCTAATTAGCTAGGGATTAGCAACGTATTAGAAAATTGCAAATTTTATTGGTATTAAAATTTAATTATTCGGTCGCTAATCCCTCTCCAATTAGCTAGAAATTAGCAATGGAAGGAGAAGGAAACATAAAAAAAAATTTCTTGAAATTGCGTCACTAATCTCTCGCTAATTAGTTATGGGTTGGCAAGGGAATAGGGATTGGATATTTACAAAACTATTTCTATTAAAATTTAATTTCTGTCATTAATCCCTCGCTAATTAGCTAGGGATTAGCAATGGAATGGAGATATGATAATTGCAACGTCTATTGCTGTTAAACTTTAATTATTCGGTCGCTAATCCCTTGTTAATTAGCTAGGGATTAGCAATGGAAGTAGATAAGAAATTAAAAAAAAATTATAATTTCTTTGCTAATCCCTCGCTAATTAGCTATGGATTAGAAACCGAGTAGGAATTAGATAATTGCATAACTATTTCTATTAAAATTTAAGTATTTCATTACTAATCCCTCGCTGATTAGCTAGATATTAGCAACGAAAATATTTAGAAGTAAAAAATTTTGTTTGTAAAAATAAATTTAGCTTTCCCTCGCCAATTTACGAGGGATTGGCGATGAAATAAATTTAGGAATTAAAAATTTTATTTTTAAAATTAAAATTATCCTTTGATGGGAAAAAATCCTAATTAGTATCTACTCTATGAAATTCCCTTAGCTTATGCTATACAGTGCATATGTAAGACCATTCGTCCAAGAGAGCATATGATAAACATATAAGTGAGAGGACGCTCATATCAATCAAAGTTATATTTATTTCTACAAATAATTTGAATAATTGTAACTAAATATATGTGTACTTTTATAATTTCCACTATATATAATACCTATTTGATTTATGCCTATAAAATATTCTTTCATGTAGTATTAAAGCCTACCTTTAACAGTGTTATTCAAAGGAACTCAATGGTAACTTTTCTAGTGTACGCTCAATCAATATTTTATATGATTTTGTGTTCGGACTTTGGTTTTCTCCGTCAAGGAAGTCTAGTATAAATACTCAGTATTTGAGCCAACACGTATTGCATTGGGCATCCTTTCTGTGGTCAGAATTAGAAGATTTCTTTAATGGCTTGCGTCCTTTATGCCACCAGTGGACAAATTCATCTTCTGCACATTCTTTAATATAATCACAATGTTTGTCCCACAGACTTGCTGGTGCCTGCCTGGAGAAAATTAAAGTAATTACTTTAATTTCTAACAACAATACGTGCGTTACAAAGTGTTAATCAGTTTGATTTGTAGAGAATATAATTTTATTTAAAATTAATTTCTTATATTATTTTCAAAATCAAATCAGATTTAATTTATTTTTAAAATAAATTTTTTTCAAATTAAAATATTTCAATTTGAAAAAAATCAAAATATATAAAATTAAAAATTTTAAATTTTAAAATTATATTGATTATACTCTAATTTAGTTTAAGTTATAAATCTTAAAATAGTATTTGAAAATGTACAAAATTAAGTACTGAATTTTTAAAATAATCTTAATTTAGTTTGAGTTATTAGTCTTAAAATAGTGCTTTTCAAAATATATAAAATTAAGTACCTTATATTTTAAAATAATATTAATTAAGATGTAACTTAAGTAGAGTTATTAATCTTCAATTATACTTAATAATTAGTGTGGAGAAAATTTGATTTTTTTCAAATAGAAAAATGAATCGAATTGTAATTTAAAGATAAAAAATTAATTTTTTAAAATTAAAATTTTAAAAAAAATTAAACCAAAAATCTAATTAAATTTTGATTCGATTCTATTCTTAAATGTTTTCCAAATAATAATGCACACCCCAAACTGCATTTGTATAGTTTGATTTCTCCTCTTTGTATATACATTGTGGGAACCCTAGGATTACGGACAGAGGCCCAATAACCTCTGATGGGTCTAGACTCACAGAGCCCAATCCTAACAAAGAGATAATTTTCATGTCCATAAGGATTGCGTTGATGGGAAACATTCAGTCCAATGTCATGCTGAAGAAAAGTCGTGTTTGATCCAAATGGACATCTGATAAAATTTGAATAGGATTCTGGAGTTATAAAAAGTGAGGTCGATGGAAGGATGAACTCCTTGCCTGTAAATCTTATCAGAAAAACATGAATGATTTCATGAAGGCTTCTCTGTTAACAACAAGAATGGCACATGTCTAAATAGGAGCGAAAAATATTGATGCAGAAACATACCTTTAATCGTAACTATAATTGTTCAAAATGAATCTAAAAAGATATTCTCACCAGTTTTATAGTCGAAGACAAAAGCTCTAAGAAGAAAATATCATAGACCGATAGATATCATAGGCTTTATCTATATGGATAGGCTAAGGATTTATAGAGTAAATTGTGTATGCATGTGTTTCCATCCATCAAGGAAACTAATTGATATTCATAATCTAATCAAATCATTAATCTATCTAACTTACCATGTAGGAGACCTTAGTTATCTCAATTTATAGTAACTAAATGCATAAGCCATACTTAAGTCATTAAATAAGCGATGATTTCTAACATTCTTCCACTTGACCCATACATTGTGAGTTAGGCAACTGCATCGAGTGACAAAAACAAGAACATGGTCATATAATCATTCACTCACTCAAAACTGTAAGATCATGCAAAAACACTTAACTAGAAGACATAATACAAGAATTATGGAGGTCATGCTCTATAACAAACATTTCCTTCCATGTATTACTACACATAATATTTCCTATTCAAGTGTCAAAACTTTATGAATGTACTTAATATAAGTATTATTTAGGTTTCACTTTATTGAATCACATTTTAATACATAAAAATCATATGCGTATAATCATGTAAAATAAGAAATATATTATTTTGTCTAGACAAAATAATCAAAGAAAAGCAATTCAAAATGGGCTACTAAGTCCCGTATGGATTACATGATCCTAAAAATTATTAGGGGGGGGGGATGAATTAGGTCTTTGGCTAATTATCAAAAATCTTTTCCCTTTTTGCAAATCCTTTGCCTTAATGAAAGCTCTTCTTTAAATTCACAAACTTCAAGTTTATATGTGATTTGATGGTTAAGACAAGATTATCAAGCTATAAGACCACAACCAATCAATCAACAACTATGAACAAATAATAATAACACAAGTATGTAAACAAGTAAAGGTATAAAGAAATGAACACACGATTTATAGTGGTTCGATCTCTCCAAGATCTACATCCACTACCTTGAGTCCACACTCAAGGATTTCAACCAATTTACTATATACTCAATTTAGGCAATTACACAAGAGGCTCACCCAACAAGGGTTTTATACAAACAACCTTCTTTGCAATCCTACAAACAAGGCTCACCCTTCCACAAGGATTTTATATCTAAAGACAACCTAAAGACCAATCTAATCCAAGGCTCACCCACACACGGGTTTTACACCACAACCTTGATTAATCTAGTCCATGGCTCACCCTTACCAAAAGGATTTTACGTCACAAGATAACTTTGTATCAATCACAACAATAATGTAAAGATAAGATAGAGTTTGGATGTTACCAACACTTCTTGATGGATGAATACAATTGCTAGCACCACTTTACTTTTTGCCTTTGGAATCTTGAATTTTAACCTTTGAGCACAAGGCAATTTGAGAGCTTTTCAAATAATTTTGATGTAAAACAAGTTAGAGCTTGAAGGATTTTGAATGTTCAAAAGTTGTACAAAAAATCTGGAGTTCATGGCTTTTATAAATTTGAAAAATTGGCTTTAATAGCCATAAAACAGCTAGTAACGTCTAGTTTTTTTGAAGTTCAGAACACTTCTTGATGGATGAATACAATTGCTAGCACCACTTCACTTTTTGCCTCTGGAATCTTGAATTTTAACCTTGGAGCACAAGGCAATTTGAGAGCTTTTCAAATAATTTTGATGTAAAACAAGTTAGAGCTTGAAGGATTTTGAATGTTCAAAAGTTGTACAAAAAATCTGGAGTTCATGGCTTTTATAAATTTGAAAAATTGGCTTTAATAGCCATAAAACAGCTAGTAACGTCTAGTTTTTTTGAAGTTCGGACGTCTGAACTTTCTCCTATATTTCCGAACTTTTCTGAAAAATACTGTTCACAAGTTCGGAAAAATACTGTTCACAAGGTTGTTCAAACATATTAGAAGAGATTAGAACATATTTGAATCAATTTGAACAACAAAAGAGCACTTTTTGGCAACAAATATGGATGCATCCGAATTTCTGAAACATGCATCCGAATTTCGAAATTTCAAGTCCAAACTGTAAAATATGTGAGATGGAAGCTGTAATTTTTGAAAATAAGCTTTTCTAAGGTTGTTCAAATATGATAGGAAGGATTAAAATAGTTTTCAAACAATTTGAACAACAGAAAAATATTTTTGACAAGAAAGTTTGGATGTGTCCGAACTTTTGGTTTGCATCCGAACTTTAAGTCTAAACTTTTGGTCATAAGTTTGAAATGATGATTTTGCAATTTTAAAAGAACTATAGAAGTAGTTAAATATGTATGTCCACAAAGGCACTCAGTTTAGCTTTGCAAAATCACAAAACTCATGCATTCAATTGTTTTCATGAATCAATCCAAAATCATAGGTCAAGTCAAGAACCAAGTTCAAGATTTCAATCTCAACTTAACCATATTCCAAAATCTCAGAAAATAACCAAAACCTCACATATTATAACATATTCAATTTAAATTTCAAATGCAACCAAATATTTTCACAGTACACATTCATTTTACATTTTAACCTATAACACATCAGCTCATAGCACATTTACAGCAAGCACATTCACAATACAACAAGCACATAGCACATTTTGTAGTTATTCTTTCTCCCCCTTGACATATGCATGGATTTTCAGAAAATTCACACATTTTCTCTTCATGCATGAGGAATTCCACTGCTATTTCACATATTTTCACACATTTTTCTCTTCATGCATGAGGAATTCCACTGCTATCACACATTTTGTCATCACTTCTTCTTCCCCTTTTGTCATTAATCAAAGATGGGGTAAGAGTACTTGGACAACAAAAGTGAAACAAAAGAAGCTCTTATCACAAGGATTTCATATATTGAGCTTCAAAACATTATAATGACAAGAAGGCACAAGTAAATTTCAATGTTAAAGCATAACATGTGCATCAAGGCATAAACTAAAATAAGCAACAAAAAGGAGTTTAGGGATAGAAAGGGTTAGTCTTGGATATGCTTCATGGTCTTCACTTCCAAATCTGTTTGGTATGATGGCCATGTTTCCCTTGATCTCTTGGCTGAAGGAAATTGGTGATGATATTTTTTTTATTTGACTTTATTAAACTCCCTTCACCTCCTTCTTTTTGCTTGTTCTCTTGGGCTGTAACTCTTTGTTCTTCATTCTAATGATCTTCTTCTTGCTTGGGGTGCTTCTCTACCTTTTCCTTCATCTATGTCTTCTTCTTTAGCAACAAATTAATATCCATCTCAATTTTCACGTACTGTTCATTGAATAGTAGTTATTGTTCACAATGAAGGAAAAAGTTCGGATGTCCAAACTTTTCCTTCTGCGTCCGAACTTTTAAAACTTTGTCAAAACATGTTCAAATCAATTCAAACAAGTTGGAAAACCTTCTAGCCTATAAGATAAGTCATTAAAGACATTTTAAGTGCAAAAATCATTGATGAAAACGTGATAATTAAGGTAAGTTCAAAAATATTAAAATCATTTAAATCAAGTTTTGTGCTCTCAATTCCAACTCAGAGATTCCAAGGCTTAAGAGTGCAGGGTTTATAAAGTTTACCTATTAAGCACATGTAAGCTACACTTTATGTCTTCAAAGCCTTCAATCATCTTGAACAAACTCTTCAATCTTCAATCACTTTGACATATTTGAGTTGTTCTTGCATCGTGGCTTCAAGGCAATAAGACTTCATGCTTCTCAATCCATCAATCCTATCACTCAACTTACAAGCACATTAGTCCTCATCAATGTTTGCCATTATTCAAAACTAATCATAGCTACATGATTTGCCCTTAGGGCTAACAATTAGCTAGTAATCCTTTAGGCATAGGATCTGCCACCGTCAAGGCAGTGCTAACATGCTCAAATGACACAGCTTGCTTCTTGATGTAATCTCTGACTATCAGATACTTGATGTCCATATGCTTACTATGACTACTGCTCTTCTTGTTCTTGGAAAAGTATACAGCAGGAAAATTATTATAATAGACCTCTAATGGCCATGACGCAGGCCATTAGAGGTCTATTATAATAATTTTCCTGCTGTATACTTTTCCAAGAACAAGAAGAGCAGTAGACCTCTAATGACCATGACGCAGGCCAGTAATGAAGTTCTTTAACCACAAAGCCTTAAATGTAGCTTCATAGCATGCAACAAACTTACCTTCCATTGTGGACGTTGCAACTAATGCTGTAAATAGGTCCTAACAGCTCCAAGTCACCTTGTTATGGACCCAGAACAATTAAGATACTGCTGATACTGGACCCGACTCGATTACCCTACGGGTCCATAAAGTGTGAACCTGTATCCAACCTTTTAGGGTATTGGATGGGGTCCAGGTATACCTGATTATATTAAGGATTAAAAAGAGTTACACTATAGCTTATTAAACTTATCATCACAAATAAAATTCTAATGTAGTATGGTATCTCTTTAAGAAATCAGAGGTATAATATTCATAGGCTCCCAAGATTAACTATTACATAAAAGTTTAAGTTGAATATAAGAGACTAAAATATTAATTTTTTTACCAAAATAACAACCTTAATCAATACACTAACTCAGGAGTTACTTCTTAAGTTCATATATAAAACAAGGTTAGTTATCAAATTAAGATCAACAAGTACCACCAAATGGCACTTGTCTTTTTCTAAAGAAAAATAAATCTCATGAGAAAAAGTATTAATATAAAATGTATATGTAACTTTATAATATATATATATATATATATATATATATATATATATATATATATATATATATATGTGAGTATATGTACGTATGTATGTATGTATATTATATATAGAACTTACATATAATTCTAGATCAATTTATCTTTATAACTTTAGACACAATAGTGCTCTCGTCATCAAGAAAAGACATTAGGCAATAATTTAGGTTGCAAAAAGAATTTTAATACAAAGGAAAATGTATCATGAAGTAGATTTACCACTATCTTTGTATGTAAGTTTGAAATCCTTGGTTCCTTGCAAATATCTCAGAACCTTTTTTCCAACTTTTCAATAATCGAGACCAAGGTTACTTTGTTATCTACTGAGCATTCCTACTATAAAAACAATATTAGGTCTAGAGCAGACCTATGCATACATAATGATTCCAACAAGAGAAGCATAAGGGATGCCTTTCACCTGCTTTAATTTCAATGCATTTTGAGGAGATTGTTGTGGACTAAATTTGTCACTTTTTGCAATAGGTGAAGCAATAGTTGAGTAGTTTTTCATTCCAAATCTTTCCAAAACCTTTTAAATGTCGACTTTTTGACATAGTTCAAGCGGCCTTTTGGAACCTTTTTTGTGAATGTCTATGCCAAGGACATAAGAGGCTTCACCCGTATCCTTCATTCTGAAGTTTTGAATAAGGAATTGCTTGGTGTCATATAATAAACCTTAATCACTACTTGCAAGTAGGATATTATCTACATAAAGGATTAAAATAATATATCACCATTTCCTTATAGTTGATCTTTTTCTTTTCTTTGGTTTTTCTTGATTTTTCCAAGCCACCAATGATAAAATCTATAGGATGATTGTTTTTTATTCTCCAGGATGACTTTTTGTGTTGAAGTGCTGTTATTTCTGAATCTGTTGTAGTATCTATTGACTATTCTAACAGTGTGTTGATCTCCATATTAAAAGACTCCTGAGGTTTGACAGGATTCGACTCTTTCTTATCTGCTGTGATTGTCTTATCATTCTTTGTTGCAGTAGCATCCTCAGCCACCACATTTATAGTTTCCATGACAACTCCACTCTTCTTGTTGAATACATGATAAGCTCTGCTATTGCTGGAGAAACCAAGGAATACTACTATATCACTTCTTGCATCAAAATTGCCCAAAGATTCCCTGTCCTTTAGAATGTAGTACTTACTATCAAAAATATGGAAATAGGTCAAGTTTGGCTTACATCCTGTCCAAATTTTGTATGTAGTTTTAGAAGTGTGAGGCCTCAAGTATGTTGTGTTGATGACATGTGTTACAGTGTTAACAGCTTCTACCCATTATCTTTGAGATATCTCTTTGGAGTTTAACATAACTCGAGCCATTTCTTAAATGGTTCTACTCTTTCTCTCAACTACACCATTCTGGTAAGGTGTCTTTGGTGCAAAAAATTCCTGTTGAATACCATAACCAACAAAAAATTCATTAAACTGTTGGTTGTCAAACTACTTACCATGATCACTTCATAATCTGCATAGTGTTGAATTCTTCTAAATGTGTATCTTCAAGCACAACTCTCAAAATGCATCAAACTTTTTCAATTGTTGTCTAAAAAAGTCAACCCAAGTATATTGGGAGAAATCATCAACACACACTAATACATATTTTTTGCCTCCAACACTTTCAGTTTGAGTAGGACCAAAAAGATCCATATGCATGACCTTTGAGTATATCAGGATGCCTGGGCCGTTACCTAACAGCTTAAGCTTTTGGGGCAATTGGTATCAGAGCTCCTAGGTGTCTCGGAGGTCACGGGATCGAATCCTCGGTTACACAATGCGAGGTGAAACTCCACGCAAGAGCCAGCTGCGGAAGCATGGTGGACCTTCGAGTATATCAGGATGCCTGGGCCGTTACCTAACAGCTTAAGCTTTTGGGGCAATTCAAGTACTGAGGCACCCCATGCTATACATGTTGGCTATTAATTTGGTCGTATGGCGATAAATCGCTCTAATGCTCTAGAAGTGTTGATCTCTGTTGTCTCTTTGTGAGAAGACATTTTCAACTTTCCAATTGGACATGGACCACAAATTCTTCTTGTGATTTTGGGAAGCTTTGCAATGCCTCGAACTGCTTCTATTGAGCTCAACTTTTTCAACAGTCTGATATTTTTGTCCCCCAAATTTTGATGCCCAAGATCAACTTCATCATCCTAATCCATGATACATCGTTGTTCATTTGATTTTAGCAACTTGTAACAATTGTTCGATGTCCTAGCTCTTATGAGAACCAGCCTGTTGGAGTCATCCATAACAAAATGCTTATCTTTGTTGAAGTTAAGATGTAGATTATCGTCACACAATTGGCTTATACATATCAGATTAGCTTTCATTCCTTCAACAAATAGAACATCTTTAAGTGCATGCATACCTTTGATATTTAGAGTTCCAATGCCAACTATTTTATTTTTTTAGCCATCACCAGAGCTTACATTACCTCCTTCACAGGCTATGTAGTTCAACAAGACTTCCCTCTGTCCTGTCGTATGTTGAGAACAGGCACTGTCAAGGTACCATACATCGTTCATACTTGCTCTAAATGACACGTGTGCAACATATCTTCTGAGTTCTACCTTTCTCACCCAAATTCACCTCAATCGAACTGCTTGCATACTCTTGTTGAACACGACTTCCACAAATTTGCGCCCTTGTTGCAGATCTTTAATAATTCTCAAATAAATGTCCAAGGAGTGTCCGGCAAGAGAGCAATTCTTAATGTAATAGGGGACTTTTTAGGTTTTCTAATAAAGTCTTTTTGTCTGCAAGTGTTGTTTTTCTTTCTGGTTCAGTCCTATTTGTTGAAGCAGTGTTGCTGTTGTTGTAGCCCAGTCCTGTCAAATCTCCTGACGGCTTTCCAATGGATAGTATTTTATCAAGCTTCATCTTCCCCAAATTCAGCCCTTTAGTGCAACACCTTTGTTTTTCTGTTGAGGGTTGAGATGTATTTCAATGGTTTGCAAGGATCCCATTAATTCATCCAGCATCAACTCTGACAGATTTCTAACTTTCTCAATGATAGCAACTTTGGCAGAAAATTTTGACAGTAAGGATCTCAAGGTTTTACGGACAGGTTTTACTTCAGAATATTTTTTACCAAGTTGAAAAGCCTGATTTGAAATATCTCTGACTTTGCTATTGAAGATGGGAATAGTTTCGTCTTCTATGATTCTTAATTCTCCAAATTGAGTAGTCGACATTTATAATTTTGACATTTTGATATGACTTGTTCATTTGCAGCACCTCCTATGCCTCTTTTGCAAATTGACAAGTTGAGATTAATTTGAATTGTTCTGCATCAGTGGCTATGAAGATGGCATTGAGAGCCCTTGCATTTGTTGCATTCATCCTTCGTTCAACATCTGCCCTGGGGTTTTCAACTACAATCCCTTCATGATTCTTGATCGTTGGAGTCCATCCTTTCTGAACCACAATCCATGCATTCTCATCCACAGTATGAATGAAGATTCTCATTCGTGCTTTCCAGTATGTATAATTTGCTCCATCCAATAGTTGCGGCCTTGTTACAGATCATGCTTCTTTGGCAATAATTGCACAAACTACCTTCCTACGATCTCACCTGCAATATAAATAGCCAAACAACAACAATTGACAACCTGCTCTGACACCACTTGTATGGTTAAGTTTATGTAACTTGTATGGTTAAGTCAATTCTACACAGTTTAATAAAACACACACAAATAGAAAATTAAAGTTTGACAGGATGAAATTGTTAACGCAGTTATACTCAATAGCCTATGTATACAGGGCCATTCTTAGAAAAACAATCCACTAAACTTTATCTTTCAAAAGTACAAGAACACGGTCTCAATATGCTCTAGTGATTCCGCTGGTGGACTTGGAAAAACACGCTTTTTTCGTAGCAGCCTCAACAACCAGATATCCAACAACCACAGTGTTGCCTTCACAAATAGAAATATGGTAACCACAACTCCTGCCTTCACGATTGTTGATCAAGAGTTTCATGGAGACGAAGTTAGGAGGTAGTGATGGTCAGTAGCTGCTGTAAAAGATCTTTGACTCGAGTTGTCAAAGTCTAGCATTGGTTGAGACATTCTACCACTTGCTCTAGAAGAGTGTGAGCATCATCATGGGTAGATGTTGAAGTGACTCTAACACAAGAAAAGCATGCAGCAACACTGCTTTGTCCCACAGCAAAACTGATATATTGGCATATGACATCCATTTTACGTAGGAAAATTTGTATAGTGCAAAGTAATTCACTACCAAAGAAGAAGACTTTAATTGATTTTCTCCAGGCCATTATTAAATTGTATCTCCTATCAATTCTCTACAAATGGATATGATGTCAAAGTCACCATCGATTCCACCACCTTCAATCTCAAGATGATAATTTGCTCCAAGTACAGTAGCTCACAGTTCAGGAGAGAAAGAGATCACAACACCTCTAACATAGACTGCATGATAAAATGAACTTCCTGGATCATCCTCTCCTTTGTCAAGATTGGCATAAAACTCATGTGCCATGTTATGGTTATGGAATTCAGTAAAAGAGGCAGTCATACAATTTAACCCCTTTTTAACAAATTTATCAATCTGAGTGATGCGTCCCACATCGCCTGCAGAGAACACCCTGGGCTGGCATATATGGCTGGGTTCAAACTTTCCCTTTCGAGCGCGTGGGGCAAAGTTAGGGGTTCAGCCCTCTGTCACTAAGCTGCTCAAATTTAGCTTCATCAATCAATCTTTTAGCCAACATAGACCTCACATACACATTTTTATGTTGTAGTCGACTGTCATAATTGAAGAATGACACATCAGAAGCATGCTTAGCTTGAATTTTGACACTGTCTATCTTCTCTCTTTTTACTCCACTTCTCAAGCCTTTCCTAATAGGTTCCATTGCTTTTCTTTTCCCTGAAACTTAACTACTTTGATCTTAACATTATCAGAATTTGTTCCTCACTATCAATTTTCACAATTTCAATAGAATCTGAGTTAATATGGGGACTTGAATGTTCTTCTTTTGGCTTGTTATATTGAGTTGCTCCAATACCACTAATAAAAGGAACAGTCTCAATAGTTGATAGATTATCCGAAAATACTTCTGATTCAATAGGAGGATCATTAACAGTTCTAGGCTCATCATAAGAACTAGGTGCATCATTAAAGACATTATGTTTTGTAGTGTGAATAGAAGGATTAACATACAACTCAACTACTTCAGTTAAACCCCCAATATGCACAAATTCAACAGACATCACATTATTTGAATTAACATCCCTAGGTTCAACAGATTCTACTTGAATAGTCTTCAACCGAAGATAGATTAACAGGCATTGCATTCTCAGAATCAATAATAGAACAATTATTATCAATTCTAAAGATATAATCTGGCACAAAAATTATATTCCGGGTAGTTCTTCATGAATGTCAGGAACATGCATAACAGAGTTCGTGTAATTCAGATAGAATGAAATAGTAAAACCAACAATGCCTCCATCATATGAGATAATCTGCCTATTCAAACTTTCTTCAACAATAGATAGAGATGAAGTAGTAGGAACATCACCAGATGTGTCAACCTCTATTGTTCCCTAGGTATGTTTGTTGGAGTCCTCTGTGAGCCGAATTCTGTTAAAGTCCTGGGTCTTCTTCTCTGAAGTTATGGTCTGACCGGCTTCATTGTTCTCAGGGTTTCATAGGCGCTGTGCTTCGGTGAGGATAGAAATTTCTTCAAGGTGAGTTTGATGAAGGTGAGAGGTCGAAGAGATAGAAGAACATCGGTATAGAGTCTAAAATAATGATCATACTTAAATTCTAGCAAAACAACTGCCTTTATCAGTTCCAAAATCGTCATTTAGAGCTCTTCTGCTAAGTTATCCAAAATCTGGCCTATTTTTGTAATTGTTTAAAATTTGTTTTGAAAAAATAGTAAATGCAAAAAATTGAGATACATATTTACAACAAAATATGTGCAACACCTCCTACATAGTGCATAATCCCAGTGCACTTCTTAAATCCTCAAGTATTGAAGCATCAAGAGGTTTTGTTAAGATATCTGCCAATTGCTTTTGTGTTGCAAAATATTCAATGATAACAGTCTTTTGTTCAGCAAGTTCCCTAATGAAGTGAGTTCCCTGATGAAGTGATGATGTATGTTAATGTGCTTTATTTGGCTGTGTTGAACAAGATTTTTTGAGATATCCATTGCACTTGTATTGTCACAATACATCACCAGCTCCATTTGCATCAATCCATAGTCTTTAGTATTTGCTTCATCCAAAATAACCGAGTACAACAACTACCTGCTGCAATATATTTTGCTTTTGCTATTGACAGACAAATAGAATTATGTTTTTTGGTGTACCAAGACATAAGATTATTACCAACATAAAAACATCCTCCAAAAATACTTTTTCAATCATCACAATTTATAGCCAATTAGCATCATTATAACCGATGAGATAAGTATTTGATTCCTTGCTAAAATAAATTCCATATTTTTTTGTATGATTGACATACTTCAAAATTTGTTTGGCAGCCTTCAAATGTGACTCTTTTGGGTTGATTGAGACCTAGCATATACTCCAACGCTATAGGATATGTCTGGTCTACTTGTTGTTAAGTATAACAAGCCTACAATGATGCTCCTATGCAAGTGTTGATCAACAGATTGTCCTTTGTCATCCTTTGTCAATTTCTAATTAACACAAATGGGAGTTCGAATAGGCTTAGAGTCTTCAGTGTTGAACTTATTAACCAGGTTAAATGCATACTTGGTTTGTTAGAAGAAAATGTCATCCTTTGATTGGTTAACCTGCAAACCAAGAAAAAAGGTGAGTTCACCTACCATAGTCATCTCAAATTTTGATTGCATGAGTTTAATGAACTCCTTTGTGAGATGTGTTGAGGTTGAGCCAAACATAATATGATCAACATAGATTTGTGCCACCATAACACAGTTGGCTTATACTTATCAGATTAGTCTTAATTCCTTCAACAGATAGAACATCTTGAACTACAGGCATGCCTTTGATATTTAGAGTTCCAATGCCAGCTACTTTATTTTTGGAGCCATCACCAAAGGTTACATTACCTCCTTCATAGGCTATGTAGTTTCACAAGACTTCCTTTTGTCCTGTCATATGTCGAGAACAGCTACTGTCAAGGTACAATACATCGTTTATACTTGCTCTAAATGACACATGTGCAATATATCCTTTGAGTTCAGCCTTTCTGAGCCAAATTCACCTCGGTCGGACTGTTTGCCTACTCTTGGTGAACTCGGCTTTCACAAGTTAGTGCCCTTGTTGTAGATCCTTAATAAGTCTCAAACAGATATCCAAAGTATGTCCTACAAGAGAGCAATAGTTACAAGTAACAGGGTGGTTTTCATCAAGCTTCATCTTCCCTGAATTCAGCCTTTTAGTGTAGCACCTTTGTTTTTATATTGAGTGTTGAGATGCATTTGAAAGGTTTACAAGGATAACATTAATTCATCAAGGTTCAACTCCAACAGATTTATAACTTCCTCAATGACAACAAATTTTGGTGGCAAGAATCTCAAAGTTTTGCAGACCAGTTTTTCTTCAAAATATTTTTCACCAAGTTGAAATGTCTGATTTGTAATATCTCATAATATGCTGCTGAAGATGGGAATAGTTTCGTCTTCTGTCATTCTCAATTCTTCAAATTGAGAAGTCAACATATGTAACTTTGACATTCTGACATGGCCAGTTCATTCCTAAACAGTTTGCAGCACCTCCTATGCCTCCTTTGCAAATTGACAAGTTGAGATTAATTTGAATTGTTCTACATCAACAGCATTGAAGATGGCATTGAGAGCCCTAGCATTTGTTGCATTCATCTTTCGTTTAACATCTGTCCATTTCGTTTAACATCAAGACAGTTATTTTGCTTTGGCTTGAAGCTCATATATAAATTATGCAAAAGAGTTTTGAGCTTTCTTCTTCTCCAAGACTGATATTCTAAGAATATAGCAAGAATTCCCAGAATATAGGAAGTCAATTTTTGATATTTGGTACAGATAGATTTTTGTGAGATTCTCCACATCGTAGAAGCTTTAGGATTTCCCAAATATCTTCTTCTTTCAATAATGGAGTTTTGCGCAAATAATGACAACTTCTAAAATAGACTCCTTTATGCCATAAGATTCTTCTTGCTAAAAATATTTCATCAAATTCTAATGCCAAGAGACTTTCCAAATATGTTGAATCACCCCCTTTGGCAAGCATGTCGTAATAGAGGGAACGGAAAATGGTTTCATGAATTCGGCTTAAGTTTTCTTACGGACAAGATGGCAATCAATTTCTACGTGTTTGATTTGTTCATAAAAATTTGGACTTGTAGTAGTATGAAGTGCACTTTCATTAATTAACAGCGTGGTGGAGAACAATATTGAGGTCTTGTAAAAGATATAGTAACCACAAGTGGTAGAAGCCATTGCGCGATATTCAGCCTCGAAAGAATGGTGTGAAATGGTACTTTACTTCTTGGACCTCCAAGATATCAATCAAGAACCTAAATATATACAGTAACAAAAAATTGAACTTCATGTAGACAACTTATTAAATCAGAATTGAAGGAAGCAAAGAAAACCAAAGAACTTTAAGAGGAGAAAAATAATCCTAATGCAGATGCGCCTTTTAAAGATGAAGAATACTATGAGAAGCGCGTAAATGGAATTTTGCCAACTTATCCAAAAATTGGCTAAGATGTTGTACCACATAACAAATATCAGGCCTTGTCTTAGCGAGATATAATAATTTACCAGTCAGCCGTCTATAACCAACGGTGTCATTTAAAAGTGTCGAATCATCAGCCGCAAGTGAATATGCAACATCAGTCAGCATAGCAGCATGCTTACAACCAAGATAGCTTGCATCTTCACGTACTCTAGTGTATGTTTACTGCGACATAAATTAATGCCATTAGAAGAATGAGCCACTTCTATACAAGAAAGTATTTCGATTTACAAAGATCCTTGATGCGAAAGGAATGATGGAGAAAATCTTTCAACGGCTGTATTGCATTCAGATCATCATCACCAACAAGTGAGTGATCAATGTAAATTAGCACAACCAGAAATGAGGATAAAGTCCTTTTTCCTCAAATAAGATATTAGTTTTGCCTCACTCATAAGGAGGCTAACTTGCTACAAGTAAATAACTTGTTGCACTTTCTAATGATCATGACTCAAGCTAGGCTCTCGCTCCAGTGATTGATAGATTCGACCTTTTATGGCACTGAAGGCCAACAAAAGAAATTAGACTAAACAACTCATTTGACGCAGTGAAGCTACTTTCATCTTCATTCACTATCTGCAAGGACTACAACTAGATCTTCACCACCAACAAGTAAGCCATCAACGTAAATTAGAAAAACTAGAAATGAGGTTGAAGTTTTACAGATATATAAGCTAGGAGCATTTGATTTAGTAGGAAAACATTGTGAAAGTACAGTAGTAGTCAACTTGGAATGCCATTGGCGGCTGGTTTGTTTAGGTCATTGAGGAATTTATTCAATTTGCAAACAGAACCTAATGGACAACAACAATTAGGGGTTGGCTGTATAAAAACTTCTTCAATTAGGTTGCCTTGGAAAAATACATTATGAACATCCTACTGCAAAATACCAACCACGGACAGCAAATATGGAAAGTGAAAGACCTAAGGGGGTGTGTGTGTGAATTAGGTCTTTGGCTAATCTTTGAAAATGATTTCCTTTTACAATTTTAAGCTAGACCAGATTATGTGTGCTTGTTTCAATGAGAGAATATATTAATCAATGTCAAAGCAATAAACAATTTAAGATCAATAAACACAAGCAATTTATATTGGTTCGATCTCTTCAAGATCTACGTCCACTACCTTGAGCCTACACTCAAGGATTTCAAACAATCTACTATATGCTCAAGTTCAACAATTACATAAGAGGCTCACCACAAAATGGTTTTACACTCACAACCTCTTTTGCAATTCTACAAATAAGGTTCACCCTACCAAAGTATTTTATATCTACAAACAACCTTGAATCAATGTCTTAAGGATTACCCTTATCTAAAGGATTTTATGTTTTCAAGAAAACCTTGCAATGAGCTAGTAGAAAACACAATTGAATGAAGAAAGGAGAATGTGTAAGATATTACCACTTTGTTGGTAGATAATTACACAATGTTGCACCTTCACACTTTGTTGTCTTTGGAATCTTGAATGATCAATTGAAAGCACAAGACAAAAGAGAGTTTTAATGTTTGCTAAAGACTTTGGAATGTTTCAAGTTCTTAGAGATTCAAAACTTACAAAAATTCTTGAGTTTATACCTTTTATATAATTCAAAAATCAGTTTTAATAGTCATAAAACGGCTAGTAACGGCTAGTTTTAGAAAATTTGGACGACCGAATTTTTCTTGTGCGTCCGAACTTATCGTCCGAATTTTACTGTTGCATGTTTCCTGGAAAAATTTGAAAGACCGAATTTTTCTCATGCGTCCGAACTTGCGTTCGAATTTCTCTGGAAAAACAGTAACCAAGCTCGTAAGGAAAATTCGGACAACCGAATTTTTTATCCGAACTTGCGTCCAAATTTTTTGGAAGCACAGTAGCCATTTTAAAGTTTGGTTTTCAAACTTTATAAAATCATTTGAAATTCAACTTCAATAAGTTTGAAAATATTTTGTATGAATAGATAAGTTATTTAGACACTTTTAAATTTAAGAACCATTATCAAATCTCTTTGATCATACAAAGTTTACTCAAAATCTTTTAAGACTCAAAAGCACATTTATTAATCAAAAGTTCATTCAAAGCCATTTAAGATTAAAAAAATAATTTTGTGCTCTCTTATGCATTCAATAGATTCCAAGACAAACAAGTGTAGAGTTTACAAAAGATATTCCTATTAAGCACATGTGACCTACACTTCATGTCTTCAAAGCCTTCAATCATCTCGAACAAACTCTTCAATCTTAAATCACTTTGACATAGTGGAGTTGTTCTTGCATTTTAGCTTCAAGGGAATGAGACTTCATACTTCTTAATCCAACAATCCTATCACACAAATGACATAAAGATTAGTCCTCATCAATGTTTGCGATTAATCAAAACTTAATCATGACCTCATGATTTGCCCTTAGGGCTAACAATCTCCCCCTTTTTGATGATGACAAACTTTGATGCAAAATGTGATGGATTTAAGCAATGTAGTACAAAGAAGCACTGATGTCAATGATAAATAATACCCAATTTGATACAACAACATTCAAATGGCTCAATATGAGCCTATGACCCAACCAACCTCTATTAACCTCCTTCCTTCCAACACAACTAGGATAGGGTGTTTTCTTTTATGGTTCATATTCCGGATTGGGTTCATCCCTCTAGTAATCGAATGAATTGAGTTGTAGACATGAAAGCATAAGAACTCAACGGGATTTCCTTCTTTGTTTGTCTGATTCAAGGGGAAGACCCGTTGAGTTCTTAAGAATCATACTCTTTTTTTTCGTCTAAATGAGAAATCAATACAGTATTTAAGCATTAAGAAAACTTCTAAGAGAGGTTTTAAAGGTCAGAAAAGATTAACAATGCTCCCCCTTAGATTGTGCTCATTTTTTAACAAATTTGGACTTGAGATACTGTGCATCCGAATTTTAAGATTTCAAGTCCAAACTTTAAAACATGTGAAATGAAAGCTGTAATATTTGAGAATAAGCTTTCCTAAGATTGTTCAAATATGATGGGAAGGATTGAAACAATTTCCAAACAATTTGAACACCAAAAGACATATTTTTAGTAGGAAAAATTTTTATGCGTCCGAATTTTCTTGATCTGCATCCAAATTTTTTGCAATAAGCTGAAAAAGATAATTTTGCATTCTCAAATGAATTGTAATAAACTACTCAAATGTGTATGCCCATAATGACACTCAATTTAGCTTTGCAAAATCACAAAACTCATGCATCCAATTGTTTAAAATTATAGGAAAGTCAAGAGCCAAATTTCAAAAAATAACCAAGATCTCAAATTTCAAATGCACACACAACAGGCATAGTAGCACAAATTGCAGTCATAGCACAATACACATCACAATTTTGCACATAGCACAACACATATCACATAATTTTGCACATAACACAACACATATCACAGTCATACAGTCATCAAAACACATATCACAGTCATACAGTCATCATTTTTCTCCCCCTTTTGTCATCACTCAAAGATTGGGTCAATGAAAATGAGACTAATAGTTTAGCACATATAACAGTTTAAAAGAAGCTCTTAACACTGAAGTTTCATCATTGAGCTTCACTATTACATAAATTGCAGTATTTTAAATAAAAACATAACAAGTTCATAAGCCAAGTTGGATATTTAAAGCACATTAGTTAAACTTAGTACAAATATGTAATTAAGAAGCAATAAAATGATAAGGTTGAAGAAATACTCAGTCTTGTGATGTTGATGGAGAGACTTTGCTAAATCCTTTCTTGATTGCCAAATGCTTCACTCTTCCTTGGCTGAAGGAGATGGTTGATGGTGAGACAATTTCTGCTTTTTCTATTTGACTTCCTCCTTCTTGTGACTCTTCATATACTGGATCATTTTCTTCATTTTCTTGTCTCCTCACATGCTCATGGTTGCCTCCTTGATCATCATCCCCATCATCACTGTCATTTTCTTCATCTTCTTTCTTACCTTTCTCATCCCTATCATCATCATCTCTGTCTTGATGCCTAGAGGGTCCTTAACCACTTTGTGTTTTCCTCATTAAAATTTCTTCAATATGTTTTATTCTATTATCCAATCCATCCAGTTTTCCAATAACCATTAGACCAAAAGATTCGAAGAACTTATACATTTTCTCCATTTCTTTGATATGATTATTCAAGGTTTCTTGGAATGCCTTAGCTACTATGGTGTCACCTCTAGTTATTCTTTCACCACTAGAATCAATTCTAACATTTGGTTGAGATTTGGGTGTAAGGAATTCTTCAAATAATCTTCTTTTTGAGGGAGGTTGCTCCCCCTCACTTGAAGTGTCATGCTTCCCCTTAGTTTTCATCTCTCTAGCAAGAGTTTCTTCTTCATCCTCCTCTTCCTCAATTTCTTCACTTTCTTCACTCTTTTCTCTTCTTGGAGGAGTTTCTCCTTTAGTTCTCCATATGCCATCTTCATCAAGAACTAATTGCATTCTCTTAAGAGTGTCATTAGTATAAATCTCTCCACTCTTAAATGCTTGTCCTCTCCCTTGAAGTTTAACTTGAAAATGTTTAAAGATTCTTGTTAACAGCCTCCCACATGGAAAAGCCTTGGTTACTGTTTTCCTTGCAGTAATCATGTGCTTTAAAGCCATATATCCAAAATTCAATCTTCTGTGCTCATGCAGGGCTAACATAATTACCATGTGATGTTACCAATAGATGACTTATGTCCAAAATTAGGGACAATCATAGTAGTAATCATGTGATGTAGTACTCTTCCTCTAGCACCTAATCCCTTAATTTCTCTCTCCCTAATGGACCTAAATTCTCTGCCATTAGTGAATGCCTCTTCAACTATTTTATTTGTGAAGAGTTCACGATTTTAACAATGCATTCCAGGTGAGTAATACTTTGCCCCACTATCACCTACTCCACAAATTCTATTAACCAAAGCATCATTGAATTCAAAATCCACTTGTGATACTCTAGATGAATACCATTGAACTAGATCATCTCCTACTTGTTCAGTTTTTTCTTCTTTGAGATTTGCATAGAATTCATATATGAGAGTAGGATAGAATTATTCATCAATGACTAACAGACTACTCCATCCAATATCACTAAAAAAAGATAGAACATTATCCATACTTGATAGTTTATCAAAATTCACCTTGTTTCCAGGGATAATCTTTCTATTTTTCTTGTTCCATTCCTCAAATTTAAGAGCAGTCTTGATTGATACTAACCTATCCACTGCAGACAAGGCTTGAGGAATTCGAACTCTTCTTGGTTCGTTGATGATTAAGCCTCCATCTCCCTCCTTGGCTTTTCCTTTCCCCTTTTCAACATTTGGCCTCTTTGTCCTCACCATGATGTTTTTGTTTGAAAAGTAGTGATTTTTAGGATTTATCTAGGGCTTGGAATTCAAAAATGAAAGCAAATCGAAGTAAAAATGGTGAAGTTTTAGAGAAATTTTGATTTGGACGCAAATGGGTAAGAATGGTTTTGAAATAAGAGAGAATTCGGAAGTTGAAGTGTTTAAAAAACTATTCAATTTTCATTTAAAACGTTGTAACCATAAAGTTCGAACGATCGAATTTTCAAGTCTATG
Source organism: Rauvolfia tetraphylla (assembly GCA_030512225.1). NCBI lineage: Eukaryota > Viridiplantae > Streptophyta > Magnoliopsida > Gentianales > Apocynaceae > Rauvolfia > Rauvolfia tetraphylla. The sequence goes on from JAJQKT010000060.1 coordinate 235,521, forward strand.
TCCAAATGTGTGTCCAAAAATATCTGTTTTTTCAGCTCAGAAAATTTGGTCGAGAAAATTTGGTCGACCAAATTTTTTGTCATGTGTCCGAATTCTACGTCCGAAAATTTCCTATTTTCACCAAACTTCAACACACACATTAGTAATTGAAATTTGAGAAATTCCTAAGAGCCTTCTTAGGTGATTAAACCGTTCCTCAGCCAAAGGCTTTGTAAATATATCAGCAATTTGATCATTTGTATTTATATATTCCAAGCATATATCTCTTTTGGCCACATGATCATGAATAAAATGATGTTTAATTTCTATATGCTTAGTCCTAGAATGTTGAATGGGATTTATGCTCAAATTGATAGCACTAGTATTATCACATAGTATAGGCACACAATTGAATTTAAGACCATAATCAAGTAGAGTATGCTGCATCCATAATATTTGAGCAAAACAACTACCAGCAGCAATGTATTCAGCTTTAGCGGAAGACAAAGATACACAAGTTTGTTTTTTACTATACCAAGACACAAGACAACTACCAAGAAATTGACAATGACCACTTGTACTCTTACGTTCAACTTTGCATCTAGTAAAATCAGCATCTGAATATCCAATAAGTTCAAAAGATGAAGATTTTGAAAACCAAAGACCATAGTCATGTGTATCAATCAAATAACGAAAAATACATTTGACAGAAATTAAATGAGATTCTTTAGGACAAGATTGAAATCTAGCACATAAGCACACAGCAAAATAATATCTGGTCTACTTGCTTGAGATAGAGTAAACTTCCAATCATACCTCTATATGACTTTTCATCAAAATTTTTACCTTTTTAATCTTTATCAAGTTTAGTTGATGAGCTCATTGGAGTACCTATCCCTTTTGCTTGATCCATTCCAAATCTTTTCAATAGCTCCTTGGTATACTTGGCTTGATTTATGAAGACTCCATCCTTAGTTTGCTTGATTTGCTGCCCAAGGAAGAAATTTAGTTCTCCCATCATACTCATTTCAAATTCATTTTGCATTGATTTGGCAAATTTTTCACAAAGGGATGTGTTAGTAGCACCAAACATAATGTCATCAACATAAATTTGCACAAGTAAAATATCATTATTGCCAGAGGTTTTTATAAAAAGTGTTGTGTCCACTTTTCCTTTTGCAAATCCTTTTGACAGAAGAAATCCACTTAATCTTTCATACCAGGCTCTTGGAGCTTGTTTCAATCCATATAGAGCCTTGGTTAACTTGAAAACATGATTAGGAAACTTTTCATGAGTAAAACTGGGTGGTTGTTCTACATAAACTTCTTCTTCAATAAAACCATTTAGAAATGCACTTTTAACATCCATTTGAAATAGTTTAAAACCTTTAAAACAAGCAAAAGCCAAAAGTATTCTTATGGATTCAAGTCTAGCTACTGGAGCAAACGTTTCATCATAATCAATGCCTTCTTCGTGGTTGAAACCTTGAGCAACAAGCCCAGCCTTATTTCTAACAACTTTTCCTAGTTCATTTAATTTATTTCTAAAGACCCACTTTGTACCAATAATAGAGTGATCATGAGGTCTTGGAACAAGAGTCCAAACATTATTTCTTTCAAACTGATTTAACTCTTCTTGCATTGCAATAATCCAAAAATCATCACATAATGCATCATTAATGTTTTTAGGTTCAATATGAGATAAAAGAGCAAAGTTATCAATAAAGTACCGCCTTGTTTTAACTCCTTGGGAGACATCACCAATGATTTTCTCCTTAGGATGACCTCTTGCATATATTAGATCCTTTGAAAACTCTTGATCATTGCTAGGTTGACCATCTTGTTCTTCCTCTATTATTTCTTCTTCTTTGGAATGTTCTTCCAATGTGGGTGCTTGATGATGAGTTTGATTATCAATCATTGAGGAACCTACATCATCTTCATTTCTTCTTTCAAGATAAATGTTAGATCCATCAAAGGTCACATGTATAGTTTCTTCAACACATAATGTTCTTTTGTTATAAATTCTATATGCCTTTTTATTTGATGAATAACCAAGAAATACACCTTCATCTGATTTTCTATCAAACTTTCCCAGATTATCACTAGTATTTAAGATAAAACATTTGCAACCAAATACCTTAAAATAAACAATTGAAGGAGTTTTATCAAATAGGAGTTCAAAAGGTGTTTTTCTTATGAAGGGTCTTAATAAAACTCTATTAATTACATAGCAAGCAGTATTTACAGTTTCAGCCCAAAAGTATTTTGGCAAAGAATTTTCACAAAGCATTGATCTGGCCATCTCTTGTAAAGTTCAATTTTTCCTTTCAACAACACCATTTTGTTGGGGTGTTTTAGCAGCTGAGAAATTGTGAGTAATATCATATTCATCACAAAATTTTGTAAAGTCTTGATTGCAAAATTCTCTTCCATTGTCACTTCTAATAGAAATCAGTTTATATTCAAGAGAGCTTTGAATCTTTTTGAAAATTTTTGCAAATTCATGAAACGTTTCATCCTTTTCAGCTAAGAAAATCAGCCAAGTAAATCTTGAAAAATCATCAACAATCACATAAGCATATCTTTTACCACCAAGACTAGTGGTCCTCATTGGTCCAAACAAGTCTATATGAACAAGTTCAAGAGGTTTTGAGGTAGAAACCATTTTCTTTTGTTTAAAGGATGTTTTTGATTGTTTTCCATATTGACAAGCATCACAAAGACGGGTTTTATCAAAATGCATTTTAGGTAATCCTCTAACTAGCTCTTGTGTGCAAAGTTTATTCAATAAATCCATGCTCACATGACCTAATCTTCTATGCCACAAATATCCATCATTATCATGAATGGCAAGACACTTTATATCATTTGTGATAAGTTCATCAAGATATAATACATATACATTTCTTACTCTATTAGCAACAAAGATGGTTTTGCTACTTGCACTATCAAAAATAGTACAAGTGTCACATTTAAATTCTACTTTACATCCATTATCACATAGTTGACTAATGCTAAGTAAATTATACTTTAAACCATCAATAAGTAATACTTGCTAATGAGAGGGAGAGAACCTTTACCAATGCTACCTATTCCAAGTATTTTTCCTTTCTTCTTATCTCCAAATATGACAAAACCTTCACTTGTTGCTTGAAACTCACTAACAAGTGAGGCATTTCCTGTCATGTGTCTTGAACAACCACTGTCAAGAAACCACTTTGTAGCACTTTGTAAGCCCTAAGGGCAAATCATGTAATTTTGATTCATGACAAATATTGATGAGAACTAATATGTTTATATTGTGTGATAGGATTTGTGAAGAAAGAAGTTTGAAGTCTCATTGCCTTCAAGAGGAAGAGCAAAGAACAACCTCATTGAGCTATGAGTCTTTTGAGGTGTATTCAAAGATAAACTCAAGGCATTGAAGACTTGAAGTGTAGAGTAGGTATGATGATAGGTAATATCTATGTGAACTCTACACTTGTATGTCTTGGAGTCTATTGAATGCATAAGAGAGCATAAAAAATTGGTTTCTTAAGTTTAAAAAGACTTTTGAATGAATCTTTAGAAAATGTGGTTTTGTGTTCTAAAAGTTTTTAAGTAAACTCTAAATGATCAAATGAGTTTGATGATGGTTTTCAAACTTATATTTGTCTAAATAAGTTATCTATATATATCAAATGTATTTCAAATACTTGGAAGATTGGTTTCAAATGATTTTACAAAGTTTGAACACAATTCCATGAAATTCGGTCGTCCGAATTTGGTAGCAAAAATTTGCTACTGTTCTTCCAGAGAAATTCGGAAGAAGATTCGGACGCATGAAGAAAAATTCGGACGACCGAATTTTTGTCTTCAGCATGGTCACTGTTCTTCCAGAGAAATTCGGACGAAGATTCGGACGAAGCAGGAAGAATTCGGTCGTCCGAAAATTTCGGACGCAGAATTCGGTCGTCCGAATTTCCTGAAAGTAGCCGTTAACTAGCCGTTTTATAGCTGTTTCAACTGGTTTTCAAATTCTATAAAAGCTATAAACGTGCAATCTTTTGTAACTTCTTAAGATTTGAATATTCTAAGCTTTCAATAGTCTATTACAAACATTTCTCAAGCTCTCTTACATCTTGTGCATTAAATTGATCAATCCAAAGACATCAAAGTGTGAAGGTGCAACTTTGTGTAAATTCTACCAACAAGTGGTAACATCTACACACTCTTCTTTACTTATTCAATTGTATTGAACTACTAGCTCTAGCAAGGTTATCTTGATAACATGAAACCCTTTAGATAAGGGTGATCCTTGAAGTTGTGATTCAAGGTTGTTGGAGATATAAAACCATAGGTTGGTGAGCCTTGTTTGTAAAAATTACTAGAAGAGGTTTTATGTGTAAAACCAAAGTGTGGTGAACCTCTCCTGTAATCTGTGAACTTGAGCACATAGTAGAGTTATTGAAATCCTTAAGTGTATACTTAAGGTAGTGGAGGTAGATCTTGAGGATCGAACCACTATAAATTGTTTGTGTTCATTTGTTTACATTTCTTATACTGCTTTGCCATAAACTGTTTTTTTTTTATTCACTTAATCTGCAATAGGTCTACTCATTTATAAAGTTTGAATTTGCAAAAATTAACCAAATACCTAATTCACCCCCCCCTCTTAGGTATTTCAATTGGTATCAGAGCTAGAACTTCTTTGTGTGGTTTTACAACCTAGAAGACAAAGATCCTATGGCTAATATGTCAAATCTACCTTATCTAGAAGGATCTTCTACAAACAGACCTCCATTGTTTGATGGAACAAATTATACATTTTGGAAGTCTAGAGTTAAAATATATATTTGTTCTATTAACTTTGATTTATGGAACATAATTGAAAAAGGTCCCTATGTCCCAATGAAAATGAGAGCAGATGGAGTAACTCCTGAACCCAAATCTACTGATGAATTTGATGAGCATGATTCAAGGAAAATGACTCTAAATTATCAAGCCATGAATATATTGAGCTGTGCTCTATATGTTACTGAATATAATAGAGTCAGTGGGTGTGATTCTGCACATGATATGCGGAGATTACTTCAAATTACACATGAAGGTACTAATCAAGTCAAAGAATCTAAACTTGCTATGCTTGTTAGAGATTATGAATTGTTTACTATGAAACAAGGCAAAAATATTAGTGATATGTTTACAAGGTTTACTAATATTTTCAATGGCTTGAAAGCTTATGGTAAAGGCTATACTATGGGAGAGCAAAACAGAAAGATCTTGGATGCTCTACCAAAATCTTGGCAGCCAAAGACACTAGCTATTGAGGAGTCCAAAGATCTAAAAACTCTTCCTCTTGAAGAACTTATTGGATCGCTACTTACTCATGAAATGAAGATGAAGAGGTTGAATGATAAGGAAGATGAGGAAAAGGGGAGAAAAGGAGTAGTGCTAAATGCCTCAAACAACTTGAGTGAACAAGAACAATCTTCAAGTGAAGAAGAAGGAGGAAACCGTGGAGAAGAAGAAATTGCTATGGCAGTGAAGAAGTTCAAGAGATTCTACAAAAAGGAATTTCTCAAGAAAGGAAGAAAACCAGTCAAGAAGAGTGGACAATCTTCATCATATAAACCTCAATGCTTTGAATGCAAAAGTACTGAGCATCTTATTGCTGACTGTCCCAGAGTGTTGGAAAGGGAAAGAGAAAGCAAAAACAGAAAGAAATCTGCCAAGAAAGGAAAAGGACTAGCTGGAACATGGGATCAACAGGAAAGTGAGGATGAAAGTGAAGGAAAGGCCAACATATGCTTCATGGCCATTGATGATGAGGTACAATCTTCTCCCTCTATTTCAAATTTGTGTGATGATGATATTGATTCTAGTGATTTAATTCTAGAATTGTATGAAGAACTAAAAAAGGCTTCAAGAAGAAATAAAGAAATAAAATCCAAAATTAGTGATCTTTCAAATGAAAATTCAAAATTATGTCTTGAAAATGATAGACTTCTTGAGACCATAAATTCTCTTACTATTGAAAAGGAAGTTTTGAACACTACCATACAAGATGTATCTTTTGAAAACAAAAAGCTGTGTTCAAAAATTATTTCTCTTGAATCAATGCTAAAAGATTATGAGGTTTTAAAAAGGAAAGTAAATGATCTTACTTTATGCATTGAGAAATTTACAAATGGAAGAAACAATATAAATAAATTACTTGGGTATCAAAGATCCTCATTTGTAAAGCATGGTCTAGGTTTTACACATGATTGCCTTCATTCAAAACCAAAAGGGACATTTGTTAAAGAATCTTCTCATTATAGGTCTCATACTTGCTGTACATATTGTGGTAAGCATGGACACAAAGTGTCTAAGTGCATTATAAAAAGAAAGATAGAAACTGGAGTAAAGACTATATGGAAAGTTAAAGGAACTGTCACTAACCCTCTTGGACCCAAGAAAATATGGGTACCAAAAATCACTCTTTCCAATTTGGTATAGGTACAATTTGCTTCAAGATCAAGTGCCTCAAAATGGTTTCTTGATAGTGGCTGTTCAAGGCACATGACTGGAAATGCATCACTTGTTAGTGAGCTTCAAGCTACAAGTGAAGGCTTTGTCACTTTTGGCGATAAGAAGAAAGGGAAAATACTTGGAATAGATAACATTGGTAAAGGTTCATTCCCTCTTATCAAACAAGTTTTACTTATTGATGGTTTAAAATATAATTTACTTAGCATTAGCCAATTATGTGATAATGGTTGCAAAGTAGAGTTTAAATGTGATACATGTACTATTCTTGATAATGCAAGCAATAAAACTATCTTTGTAGCTAAAAGAGTAAGTAATGTATATGTGTTATATCTTGATGAGCTTATTACTAATGACATTAAATGTCTTGCAATACATGACAATGATGGATTTTTATGGCATAGAAGATTAGGACATGTGAGCATGGATTTATTGAACAAACTTTCTACTCAAGAACTAGTTAGAGGATTACCAAAAATGCATTTTGACAAAACTCGGATTTGTGATGCTTGTCAATATGGAAAACAATCAAAAACATCTTTCAAACCAAAGAAAATGGTGTCTACCTCAAAGCCTCTTGAACTAGTTCACATGGACTTATTTGGACCTATGAGGACTACTAGTCTTGGTGGTAAAAGATATGCTTATGTGATTGTTGATGATTTTTCCAGATTTACATGGGTAATATTTTTATCACAAAAAAGATGAAACATTTTATGAATTTTCAAAACTTTTTAAGAAGGTTCAAATTTCTCTTAATTGCAATCTAATATCTATTAGAAGTGATAATGGAAGAGAGTTTTGCAATCAAGATTTTACAAAATTTTGTGATGAGTATGGTATCACTCATAATTTTTCAGCAGCCAAAACACCTCAACAAAATGGTGTTGTTGAGAGGAAAAACAGAACATTACAAGAAATGGCTAGATCAATGCTTTGTGAAAACTCTTTACCTAAATACTTTTGGGCTGAAGCTGTAAATACAGCATGCTATGTAATGAATAGAGTTTTACTAAGACCTTTTATAAGAAAAACACCTTTTGAACTTCTATTTGATAAAACTCCATCAATTGTCTATTTTAAAGTATTTGGTTGTAAATGCTTTATTTTAAATACTAGTGACAATCTTGGTAAGTTTGACAGGAAATCTGATGAAGGTATATTTCTAGGCTATTCATCTAATAAAAAGGCTTATAGAGTCTATAATAAAAGGACATTATGTGTTGAAGAAACTATTCATGTAACTTTTGATGAATCTAATATTTATGTTCAAAGAAAAATGAAGATGATACAGGTTCGTCAATGGTTGAAAATCAAACTCAACACCAAGTATCTACATTGGAAGATCATGCTAAAGAAGAAGAAATAATGGAGCAAGAACATGATGGTCAATCAAGCAATAATCAAGAGCTTCCAAAGGATCTCACATATGCAAGAAGTCATCCTAAGGAGCAAATCATTGGTGATGTCTCTCAAGGAGTTAAAACAAGACGGTACTTTATTGATAATTTTGCACTTTTATCTCATATTGAACCTAAAAATATTGATGATGCATTGTGTGATAATTTCTGGATTATGGCTATGGAAGAAGAGTTAAATCAATTTAAGAGAAATAAAGTTTGGACTCTTGTTCCTAGACCTCATGATCATTCTGTTATTGGTACGAAATGGATATTTAGAAATAAGTTAAATGAACTAGGAGAAGTAGTTAGAAATAAAGCTAGACTTGTTGCTCAAGGCTTCAATCAAGAAGAAGGTATTGATTATGATGAAACTTTTGCTCCAGTGGCCAGATTAGAGTCTATCAGAATACTCTTGGCATTTGCTTGTTTTAAAGACTTTAAACTATTTCAAATGGATGTCAAAAGTGCTTTTCTAAATGGTTTTATTGAAGAAGAAGTTTATGTAGAACAACCTCCTGGATTTATTCATGAAAAATTTCCAAATCATGTTTTCAAATTAACTAAAGCTCTATATGGACTGAAACAAGCTCCAAGATCTTGGTATGAAAGATTAAGTGGTTTTCTTCTCTCAAAAGGTTTTACTAAAGGAAAAGTAGACACAACTCTTTTTATTAAAACATCTTCTAAAACTGATATTTTGCTTGTACAAATCTATGTTGATGATATCATTTTTGGTTCTACTAATACTTCTCTTTGTGAAGAGTTTGCTAAAACTATGCAAAATGAATTTGAGATGAGCATGATGGGAGAACTAAGTTTCTTCCTTGGACTACAAATTAAGCAAACCAAGGATGGAGTCTTCATCAACCAAGCAAAATATACTAAGGAGCTATTGAAAAGGTTTCGAATGGACCAAGCAAAAGGAATAAGTACTCCAATGAGTTCATCAACTAAACTTGACAAAGATGAGAAAGGTAAAAGTATTGATGAGAAATTATATAGAGGTATGATAGGAAGTTTACTCTATCTCACAGCTAGTAGACCAGATATTATGTTTGCTGTATGCTTGTGTGCTAGATTCCAATCTTGTCCTAAAGAATCTCATCTAATTTCTGTCAAACGAATTTTTCGTTACTTGATTGATACTCATGATTATGGCCTTTGGTTTTCGAAAACTTCATCTTTTGAACTTATTGGATATTCTGATGCGGATTATGCTGGCTGTAAAGTTGAACGTAAAAGCACAAGTGGGCATTGTCAATTTCTTGGTAGTTGTCTTGTATCTTGGTTTAGTAAAAAGAAAGCTTGTGTGTCTTTATCCACTGCAGAAGCTGAATACATAGCTGCAGGAAGTTGTTGTGCACAATTGTTATAGATGCAGCATACTTTACTTGATTATGGTCTTAAATTCAATTGTGTGCCCATATTATGTGATAATACTAGTGCCATTAACTTGAGCATAAATCCTATTCAACATTCTAGGACTAAGCATATAGAGATAAAACATCATTTCATTCGTGATCATGTGATTAAGAAAGATATATGCTTAGAATATATAAATACAAATGATCAAATTGCTAACATATTTACAAAGCCTTTGGTTGAGGAAAGGTTCAATCACCTAAGAAGACTCTTAGGAATTTCAAGGTTCAATGACTAATGTGTTTATTGAAGTCATGATGAATGCAGGAAACTTTTGATTCAAAATTCGGATGCACTGCAGAAGATTCGGTCGACCGAATTTTCTGAGTGTCAAGAAACAGAGACTTTTGATCAAAAATTCGGACGCAGGTCAGAAAATTCGGTCGACCGAATTTTCTGAACTGAAGAAACAGAAACTTTCGCTCGAAAATTCGGACGCATACCTGAAAAATCGGTCGACCGAATTTTACGGACGAGACTCTTTAAATAAAGCTGAAACAATCTCTTCAACACTACTACTTCCGAATTTCACATCCTTTTTAAAACATCTCATACCCATTCACATCCGAATCAAAATCCCTTCAAAATTCCACACTCTCATCCCAATTTTCCTTCATTTTTAAACGTCTAAGCCCTAATTTCATACAGAAAACAAATCCTTCTCAAGAGAAAACATCATGGTGAGAACAAAGAAGCCCAATGTTGAGAAAGGAAAAGGAAAGGCTAAGGAAGGAGATGGAGATCCAATCCTCAATCAACCAAGAAAGATTCGCATTCCTCAAACACAATCTGGAGTTGACAGGTTTAACTCTATTAAATCTACTCATGAATTTGATGAATGGAATAAGAATAGTAGAAAATCATTCCTGGATATAAGGTAGATATTGATAAGCTGTCAAATATGGATATTGTCCTATCTCATTTCAATGATATTGGTTGGAGTAGTTTGCTCTTCATTGATGAAGAATTTTATCCCACTTTGATATATGAATTCTATGCAAATTTGAAAGAGGATAGAATTGAGATGATAGGGGATAATGTGATACAATGGTATTCATCTAGAGTATCACAAATGGACATTGAATTTAATGAAGGATTGATAAATAGAATTTGTGGAGTAGGTGATGAGGGAGCTAGATATTATTCAGCATCCATGCATTGCTATGATCGTGAACTCTTCACACATGTTAGATTTGAAGATGCATTTACAAATGGAAGAGAGTTTAGGGCCATAAAGGAAAGGGAAATTAAGAATTTGGATGCTAGAGGTAGAGTCTTACATCGCATGGTGACCACAATGATTGTTCCTAATTTTGGACACAAGTCATCAGTTGGAAATATGCATATGGTAATCATGTTAGCCCTGCATGAGAATAGAAGAATGAATTTTGGGTATATAGCCTTGAAACATATGATTGCAGCCAGAAAAACAGTAACCAAGGCATTCCCATTTGGAAGGTTATTAACCAGAATCTTCAAGCATTTTAAGATCAAACTTCCTGGAAGAGGGCAAGCTTTTAAGAGTGGTGAAATTTATACAAATGAAACTCTTAAGAGAATGCAATTAGTTCATGATGAGGATAATGTATGGAGGACAAAAAGAGAAACTCCTCCGAAAAGGATAGAAAGAGAGAAAATTATAGAAAGTGAAGAGGAAGAAGAAGAAGAGGATGAAGAGGAAACCCTTGCTAGGGAAATGAAAACAAAAAGAAAACATGACACCTCAAGTGAGGGGGAGCAACCTCCAACAAAAAGGAGATTATTTGAAGAAGAAACTGGAATTAGGTCTAGTAGTAAAGGAGTATCTAGAGGGGACACCATTATAGCCAAAACATTCCAAGAAACCTTGAACAATCATGTCAAGGAAATGGAGAAAATGTATAAGTTCTTTGAGTCATTTGCTCCAATGGTTCTTGGAAAATTGGATGGACTGGAAAACAGAGTAAAACACATTGAAGATATCCTTATGAGAAATACTCAAAGTGGTGAAGGAACCTCTAAGCCTCAAGATGGAAAGGAGGAGGAAAGAAATAGAGAAGCAGAGAAAGAAGATAATCAAGATAGCAGTAATGAAGAGGATGATCAGGGTGGAAATGATAAGACCACAGCAGAAGAAAAAGAACAAGATCAGGCTCATGAAGATCTACCAGTAACAGGAAGTCAAGTAGCTCAAGCTGCAATTGTATCTCCAGCAACAATCTCTTTCAGTCAAGGAAGAGTCAAGCACTTGGCAGTCAAGAAAGGAGTGAGCCGAGCCTCCCCATCAACCTCATCATCACAAGACTAAGCCTTCTCTTCTAATCTCTTTACTGTATTCTGTTCAGTTTTCTAAGCATTTTGTTGCATTTTCTATTCTGAACTTGTTAAATATTTTTTATTATTTATGTAATAGTGAAGCTCAATGATGAAATCCTAGTGATGAGAGCTTCTTTTATATGCTAACTTGAACATCTCATTTTCATTGATCCCTTTAAATTTTTTATGATGACAAAAGGGGGAGAAAAATATTGATGCAATACAATACATGTGAAATCTTAGTCATTATGTGAACTAAGTCTTTAATCAAATTCGGATGCAAGGTTTTAAGATTGAATGCAGTCATATTTATGGTCATTTTTTTTGTTTATCCAAATTGGTTCCAATCTGTCTTACTCTACTCCATTACGTTTGAACAACAGTATGAAACCTTTATATCATTTTGAACCTTCAATTATATTGAATCTGCTGCAGTTTGGACATGAGTTTAAAAATTCGGATGCATGTGATTCAAAATTCGGACACATGTGATTCAAAATTCGGATGCATGATATAAAATTCGGATCCATCCATATTGTGTTACCAAAAAGTGTTCATTTGTTGTTCAAATTGATTCAAATATGTTTTAATCTTTTATAATATGTTTGAACAACCTTAGGAAAGCCTATTTACAAAATTTGGAGCTTTCATTTATCCTATTTTAAAGTTTGGACTTGATATGTCAAAATTCGGATGCATAATATCCCTAGTCCAAATTGGTTGAAAATGAGCACAATCTAAGGGGGAGCTTTGGTAAGCTTTTAACAACCTTATAACCTCACTTAGAAGTTTTCTAAAATGATTAAATGCTATATCTTCTACCCTAGTTGTTATTGTTGGAAGGAAGGAGGTAAATGGAGGTTGGTTGGGTCATAGGCTCATATTGAGCCTTTTGTATGTCAATGTGCTAAATTGGTTGTTTTCTATCATTGACATTAATACTTCTTTGTACTACTTTGTTAAATCCATCACATTTTGCATCAAAGTTTGTCATCATCAAAAAGGGGGAGATTGTAAGCCCTAAGGGCAAATCATGTAATTTTGATTCATGACAAATATTGATGAGAACTAATATGTTTATATTGTGTGATAGGATTTGTGAAGAAAGAAGTTTGAAGTCTCATTGCCTTCAAGAGGAAGAGCAAAGAACAACCTCATTGAGCTATGAGTCTTTTGAGGTGTATTCAAAGATAAACTCAAGGCATTGAAGACTTGAAGTGTAGAGTAGGTATGATGATAGGTAATATCTATGTGAACTCTACACTTGTATGTCTTGGAGTCTATTGAATGCATAAGAGAGCATAAAAAATTGGTTTCTTAAGTTTAAAAAGACTTTTGAATGAATCTTTAGAAAATGTGGTTTTGTGTTCTAAAAGTTTTTAAGTAAACTCTAAATGATCAAATGAGTTTGATGATGGTTTTCAAACTTATATTTGTCTAAATAAGTTATCTATATATATCAAATGTATTTCAAATACTTGGAAGATTGGTTTCAAATGATTTTACAAAGTTTGAACACAATTCCATGAAATTCGGTCGTCCGAATTTGGTAGCAAAAATTTGCTACTGTTCTTCCAGAGAAATTCGGAAGAAGATTCGGACACATGAAGAAAAATTCGGTCGTCCGAATTTTTGTCTTCAGCATGGTCACTGTTCTTCCAGAGAAATTCGGACGAAGATTCGGACGAAGCAGGAAGAATTCGGTCGTCCGAAAATTTCGGACGCAGAATTCGGTCGTCCGAATTTCCTGAAAGTAGCCGTTAACTAGCCGTTTTATAGCTGTTTCAACTGATTTTCAAATTCTATAAAAGCTATAAACGTGCAATCTTTTGTAACTTCTTAAGATTTGAATATTCTAAGCTTTCAAAAGTCTATTACAAACATTTCTCAAGCTCTCTTACATCTTGTGCATTAAATTGATCAATCCAAAGACATCAAAGTGTGAAGGTGCAACTTTGTGTAAATTCTACCAACAAGTGGTAACATCTACACACTCTTCTTTACTTATTCAATTGTATTGAACTACTAGCTCTAGCAAGGTTATCTTGATAACATGAAACCCTTTAGATAAGGGTGATCCTTGAAGTTGTGATTCAAGGTTGTTGGAGATATAAAACCATAGGTTGGTGAGCCTTGTTTGTAAAAATTACTAGAAGAGGTTGTATGTGTAAAACCAAAGTGTGGTGAACCTCTCCTGTAATCTGTGAACTTGAGCACATAGTAGAGTTATTGAAATCCTTAAGTGTATACTTAAGGTAGTGGAGGTAGATCTTGAGGATCGAACCACTATAAATTGTTTGTGTTCATTTGTTTACATTTCTTATACTGCTTTGCCATAAACTGTTTTTTTTTATTCACTTAATCTACAATAGGTCTACTCATTTATAAAGTTTGAATTTGCGAAAATTAGCCAAATACCTAATTCACCCCCCTCTTAGGTATTTCACACTTGATCTTGAAGCAAAACGAACCTATACCAAAATTGAGGGAGTGATTTTTGGTACCTGTTAGCCCTAAGGGCAAATCATGTAGTTATAATTAGTTTTGATTTATGACTAACATTGATAAGGACTAATTGAACAACTCTAATATTTGAAGATTGAAGAGGTTGTTCAAGATAATTGAAGGCATTGAAGACTTAGACTGTAGGGTACATATGCTAAATAGGTATATTTTTCTGTAAACTCTACACTTGTATGTCTTGGAATCAGTTGAATGCATAAGACAACACAAAACTTGTTTTTGAAATGGTTTTGAATGAACGTTTTGATAACAAGTATGTTTTTTGAAGTCTCAAATGATCTTAAGTAAACTTTGGATGATTAAAATGTTTTGGTAACGGTTTTTGTGTTTGAAAGTTCTTAGATAACTTATCTATTTATACAAAAAGATTTCAATGTTATTAAGGATGATTTTTAAATGATTTGAAAAAGTTTAATAAGTTTGGATGCAAGTTCGGACGCATGAGAAAAATTTCGGACGTCCAAACTTTCTCTGATAGCATGGTTACTGTTTTTCCAGAGAATTTGGGACGAATGTTCGGACGCATAAGGAAAAATTTTGGACATCCGAACTTTTTCAGACAGCTTGGCACAGTGAAGTTCGGACGAAAGTTCGGACGCATAGCAAAAAGTTCAGACGTCTGAACTTCTTTGAAACTAGCCATTATTAGTCGTTTTATAACTGTTGCAATTGATTTTTCAAATCTATATAAGCTATAAACTTTAGAATTTTTGTAAGTTTTGAATTTCCAAGAACTCTAAACATTCCAAAGTCTTTAGCAAACATTAAAGCTCTCTTTTGTCTTGTGCTTTCAATTTATCATTCACGATTCCAAAGACAACAAAGTGTGAAGGTGCAACATTGTGTAATCATCTACCAACAAAGTGGTAACGTCTTACACATTCCCCTTTCTTCATTCAATTGTGTTTTCTACTAGCTTATTGCAAGGTTTTCTTGAAAACATAAAATCCTTTAGATAATGGTGATCCTTGAGACATTGACTCAAGGTTGTTTGTAGATATAAAATCCTTTGGTAGGGTGAACCTTGTTTGTAGAATTGCAAAAGAGGTTGTGAGTGTAAAACCATTATGTGGTGAGCCTCTTATGTAATTGTTGGACTTGAGTATATAGTAGATTGTTTGAAATCCTTGAGTGTAGGCTCAAGGTAGTGGACGTAGATCTCGAAGAGATCGAACCAATATAAATTGCTTGTGTTTATTGTTCTAATATTGTTTATTGCTTTGACATTGATTGATATATTTTCTTATTGAAAAAAACACACATAATCTGGTCTAGCTTAAAATTGTAAAAGGAATTATTTTTCAAAATTAGCCAAAGACCTAATTCATCCCCCCCCCCTCTTAGGTCTTTCAATTGGTATCAGAGCAAGGGCTTCTTTGTGTGGTTTTGCAACCTAGAAGTTAAGATCTTATGGCCAATATTTCAAACTTACCTTATCTAGAAGGATCTTCCACAGATAGACCACCTTTGTTTGATGGAACAAAATATACATTTTGGAAATGTAGAGTTAAGATATATATATGTTCTATCAATTTTGATTTGTGGAATATTGTTGAGAAAAGTCCTTACATAACTATGAAAATGAGTTAGTGGATGTGACACTGCTCATCATATGTGGAGATTACTTCAAATAACACATAAAGGTACAAACCAGGTTAAAGAGTCTAATCTTGCCATGCTAGTAAGGGACTATGAGCTATTCACTATGAAGCAAGGTGAGAATGTCAGTGATATGTTTACAAGATTTACTAACATTTTCAATGGTTTAAAAGCTTATGGGAAGAGCTATACAATTGGAGAGCAAAATAGAAAAATATTGGATGCTCTACCAAAATCTTGGCAACCAAAAACACTTGCAATTGAGGAATCAAAGGGTTTAAAAACTCTCCCACATGAAGAGATCACTGCTCACGCATGAGATGAAGATGAAAAGACTAAATGACAAAGAAGATGAAGAGAAGAGAAGAAAAGGAGTTGTACTCAAAACCTCAAATCACTTGAGTGAACAAGAAAAATCATCAAGTGAAGAAGATGGAAATAGTGGAGAAGAGGAGATAGTCATCGCTGTAAGAAAATTCAAAAAATTCTACAAGAAGGAATTTCTGAAGAAAGGGAGAAAGCCAGCCAAGAAGAGTGGGCAGTCATCATCCTTCAAACCTCAATGTGTTAAAAATGGGAAACTTCTTGAGACTATTAATTGCCTAAACATTGAAAAAGAAGTTTTAAATGTAACCATACAAAACATATCTTTTGAAAATAAAGAGCTTTGCACAAAAGTTATTTCTCTTGAAACAATGCTTAATGATCATGAGATATTAAAAGGGAAAGTTAATGATCTTACATTATGCATTGAAAATTTAAATAAATTACTTGGTTATCAAAGATCCTCATATGTAAAACATGGTCTTGGTTACACTCATGATAGTCATGCTCCAAAATATAAAAACTCCTTAGTTAAAGAAACTTTTATTTCTAGGCCTCATATCCGTTGTACATATTGTGGCAAGCATGGACACAAAGTGTCAAAATGTTATGTAAAAAGAAAAATAGAAAATGGTATCAAGACTAT
Organism: Rauvolfia tetraphylla; assembly: GCA_030512225.1. Lineage (NCBI taxonomy): Eukaryota > Viridiplantae > Streptophyta > Magnoliopsida > Gentianales > Apocynaceae > Rauvolfia > Rauvolfia tetraphylla. The sequence continues at coordinate 252,225 of JAJQKT010000060.1, forward strand.
TTGGAAAGTTAAAGGAACTTTCACTAACCCCCTTGGACCCAAGAAAATATGGGTACCAAAAATCACTCTCTCAAATTTGGTGTAGGTTCATTTTGCTTCAAGATCAAGTGCCACAAAATGGTTTCTTGATTGTGGCTGTTCAAGACACATGACAGGAAATGCCTCACTTGTTAGTGAGCTTCAAGCAACAAGTGAAGGTTTTGTCACATTTGGTGATAAGAAGAAAGGAAAAATACTTGGAATAGGTAACATTGGTAAAGGTTCTTTCCCTCTTATTAAGCAAGTATTACTTATTGATGGTTTGAAGTATAATTTACTTAGCATTAGTCAACTGTGTGATAATGGATGTAGAGTAGAGTAGAATTTACTTAGCATTAGTCAACTGTGTGATAATGGATGAGCAAGTAGCAAAACTATCTTTGTTGAAAATAGAGTTGGAAGTGTATATGTATTATATCTTGATGAACTTATCCCAAATGATATAAAGTGTCTTGTTATTCATGATAATGATGGATATTTATGGCATAGAAGATTAGGTCATGTGAGCATGGATTTATTAAATAAACTTTCCTCACAAGAGCTAGTTAGAGGATTACCTAAAATGCATTTTGATAAAACTCGTCATTGTGATGCTTCTCAATATGGAAAACAATCTAAAACATCTTTTAAACCAAAGAAAATGGTTTCCACCTCAAAACCTCTTGAACTTATTCATATGGACTTGTTTGGACCAATGAGGACCACTAGTCTTGGTGGTAAAAGATATGCTTATGTGATTGTTGATGATTTTTCAAGATTTACATGGGTGATTTTCTTAGCTCAAAAAGATGAAACGTTTCATGAATTTGTAAAACTTTTCAAAAAGGTTCAAACTTCTATTGAGTATAAATTGATTTCTATTAGAGGTGACAATGGAAGAGAATTTTGCAATCAAGACTTTACAAAATTTTGCGACGAATATGGTATAACTCATAATTTTTCAGCTGCTAAAACAACCCAACAAAATGGTGTTGTTGAAAGGAAAAATAGAACCATAAAAGGGATGGGTAGATCAATGCTTTGTGAAAACTCTTTGCCAAATTTTTTTGGGCTGAAACTGTAAACACTGCTTGCTATGTAATGAATAGAGTTCTATTAAGACCCTTCATAAGAAAAACACCTTTTGAACTCCTATTTGATAAAACTCCTTCAATTGTTTATTTTAAGGTATTTGGTTGTAAGTGTTTTATCTTAAATACCAGTGATAATCTAGAAAAGTTTGATAGAAAATCAGATGAAGGTGTATTTCTTGGGTATTCATAAAATAAAAAGGCTTATAGAGTTTATAACAAAAGAACATTATGTGTTGAAGATACCATACATGTAACTTTTGATGAATCTAACATTTACCTTGAAAGAAGAAATGAAGATGATGTAGGTTCTTCAATGTTTGATAATCAAACACATCATCAAGCACCCAAATTGGAAGACCATGCCAAAGAAGAAGAAATAATAAAGCAAGAACAAAATGGTCAACCTAGCAATGATCAAGAACTTCCAAAGGATCTAAGATATGCAAGAGGTCATCCTAAGGAGCAAATCATTGGTGATGTCTCTCAAGGAGTTAAAACAAGGCGGTATTTTATCGACAACTTTGCTCTTTTATCTTACATTGAACCTAAAAACATTGATGATGCATTGTGTGATGATTTATAGATTATTGCTATGGAAGAGGAGTTAAATCAGTTTGAAAGAAATAAAGTATGAACTCTTGTCCCAAGACCTCATGATCATTTTATTATTGGTACAAAATGGGTATTTAGGAATAAATTAAATGAATTAGGAGAAGTTGTTAGAAATAAGGCTAGGCTTGTTGCTCAAGGTTTCAACTATGAAGAAGGCATTGTTCCGGTAGCTAGACTAGAATCCATAAGAATACTTTTACCTTTTGCATGTTTTAAAGGTTTTAAACTATTTCAAATGGATGTTAAAAGTGCATTTCTAAATGGTTTTATTGAAGAAGAGGTTTATGTAGAACAAGCACCTGGTTTCATTCATGAAAAATTTCCTAATCATGTTTTCAAGTTAACCAAGGCTCTATATAGATTGAAACAAGCTCCAAAAGCCTGGTATGAAAGATTAAGTGGTTTTCTTCTTTCAAAAGGATTTGCAAAAGGAAAAGTGGACACAACACTTTTTATAAAAACCTCTAGCAATAATGATATTTTACTTGTACAAATTTATGTTGATGACATTATTTTTGGTGCTACTAACACATCCCTTTGTGAAGATTTTGCCAAATCAATGCAAAATGAATTGAAATGAGTATGATGGGAGAACTAAATTTCTTTCTTGGGCTGCAAATTAAGCAAACTAAGGATGGAGTCTTCATAAATCAAGCAAAGTATACCAAGGAGCTATTGAAAAGATTTGGAATGGATCAAGCAGAAGGGATTGGTACTCCAATGAGCTCATCAACTAAACTTGGTAAAGATGAAAAAGGTAAAAATGTCGATGAGAAATCATATAGAGGTATGATTGGAAGTTTACTCTATCTCACAGCAAGTAGACCAGATATTATGTTTCCTATGTGCTTATGTGCTAGATTTCAATCTTATCCTAAAGAATCTCATCTAATTTCTGTCAAACGTATTTTTCGTTATTTGATTGATACATATGACTATGGTCTTTGGTTTTCAAAATCTTCATCTTTTGAACTTATTGGATATTCGGATGCTGATTATGCTGGATGCGAAGTTGAATGAAAGAGTACAAGTGGTCATTGTCAATTTCTTGGTACTTGTCTTGTGTCTTGGTAGAGTAAAAAACAAGCATGTGTGTCTTTTTCTACTGCTGAAGCTGAATATATTGCAGCTGGTAGTTGTTGTGCTCAAATATTATGGATGCAGCATACTCTACTTGATTATGGTCTTAAATTCAATTATGTGCCAATATTATGTGATAATACTAGTGCTATCAATTTAAGCATAAATCCCTTTCAACATTCTAGAACAAAGCATATAGATATTAAGCATCATTTTATTCGTGATCATGTTGCTAAAAGAGACATATGCTTAGAATATATAAATACAAAGGATCAAATTGTTGATATATTCACAAAGCCTTTGGCTGAGGAAAGGTTTAATCATTTAAGAAGGCTCTTAGGAATCTCAAAATTCAATTACTAAATGTGTTTATTTGAGTGTAACAAAAGCAGGAAAAATTCAGATGCACATTTTGGATGCATTGAATGAAAATGGAACATCCAAACTTAGCCAGAAAATTCTGGACAGAAAAGTTCGGAAGCCTGACAGAAAGTTCGGACGTCCGAACTTTCTAAAACTAGAGAAACAGAGAAGTTCAGACGCATGTTCAGATGCAGACCAAAAAGTTTGGTCGTCCGAACTTTGCGGTTACAGCGGTTAAAGAGACCAAAATAGCAGTTTCTCACAATTTTTATCATCTGAACTCTCTCTCTTTTCAAATTTCTCTCTACCCATTTGCATCCAAACCTAAATCTATCTGAAATTTCATCATTTGCACATCAAACCACTTGGATTTTTGAATTCCTAACCCTAAATACTTCTCAGATTTTACTGCTTTTCTATTAGAAATACATTACGGTGAGAACTAAGGGAGCAAATATTGAGAAAGGAAATGGGAAAGCGAAAGACAGTGAAGGAGGGCGAATTCTCAATGAACAAAGGAGAATTACGGTTCCTCCATCATCATTTGGAGCAGACAAGTTTGTCTCTATCAAGGCTGCATCAGAATTCGAAGATTGGAGCAAGAAATTAAGGAAAATCATCCCTGGAAACAGAGTGGATTTTGACAAACTCATAAATATGGGTAATGTCCTATCTTTATTTGGTGATATTGGCTGGAGTAATTTATTGGTTATTGATGAAGAGTATTATCCTTCACTCATTTATGAATTCTATGCAAATCTAAAAGAAGAAAGAATTGAACATGAGGGGGACAATGTTATTCAATGGTATTCTTCTAGAGTGTCTGTGGAGTGAGTGATGTTGGAGCAAGGTATTTTTCTATAGGACAACACTGCTATATTAGAGAGCTATTTACAAATGAAAGATTTGAAGAAGCTTTCACCAATGGTAGAGAGTTTAGGACCATTAAAGAAAGGGAAATCAAAGCTTTCGATGCAAGGGGAAGAGTTATGCATCATATGATAACAACCATGATTATTCCTAACTTTGGACATAAAACATTTGTGGGGAACATACATATGGTGATTATGCTTGCTTTACATGAGCATAGGAGATTGAATTTTGGATATATGGCACTGAAGCATATGTTTGGGGCTAGAAAGACTGACAACAAAGGTTTACCATATGGAAGACTTTTAACAAGAATCTTCAAACATTTTCGAGTCAAGCTTCCTGTTAGGGGACAAACTTTCAAAAGGGGACAGATTTACACAAATGACTCTCTCAAAAGAATGCAATTAATTCTTGATGATCAGGGACTATGGAGAACTAGAAGAGAAACTCCTCCAAAAAGAACGGAAGCTGAAGAAAGTGAGGAAATTGAGGAAGAAGAAGATGAGGTAGAAATATGGGCAAGAGAAATGAAAACAAAGAGAAGACATGATTCAACAAGTGAGGGGGAGCAACCTGCCTCCAAAAGAAGACTCTTTGAAGAAGAGCCAACCTCTCAATCACATCCTAATGTTGGAGAAGAGCCTAGTGCTGAAGGGATTTCAAGAGGAGATAAAATTCAAGAAGCTTTAAACAACCATATACAGGAGATGGAGAAAATGTACAAATTCTTTGAAACATTTGCTCCTATGGTGCTTGGAAAACTGGATAGTTTAGAGTATAGAGTCAAGCACATTGAGGAAATATTGATGAGAAATCCTCAAAGTGGTGAAGGGCCTTCTAGAGCTCAAGAAGAAAAAAGAAAAATGAAGAAAGTAGTGATGATGAAGATGATGATAATGACAGTGACCAAGAGCATGGCCTTGAGCAGGTCATGGAGTCACAAAGAGGAGATCAAGGAATGCAGTAAGCTGGAATTAGTCAAGAAGGAGGTCAAATTGTAAGAGCTGAAATAACAACACCATATAATCCGACATTCAGCCAAGGAAGAGTCAAGCATGTTGCAGTCAAGAAGAAACCTAGAAAGGACTCTCCAAACGACTGAGCATATCTTCAGTTTCAACTCTATTTACTGCTTTTATTTTTTTTAAAGATTAGCATGACTTATGAACACTTACTAGCCTGGTTTATGCAATTTCTCTGTGTGTGTTCTTTAAATTTTTGCATTTTATTACTATTTTCATGTAGCTTATGTAATAGTTTTTCATGAAGCTCAATGATGAAGCCTCAGTGTTGAGAGCTTCTTATTATGATATTTTGCCCCCCCAGAAGCTTAGTTGCTGTTATAAAAAGGGAGAAAAAATAAATTTACAGAATTATACTATAGTTGCATATCAGTCTGATTTTTATATTCCCATCTTTGAGTGATGACAAAAGGGGGAGAAAGAATGTGTGGCATTGTGGCATGATAATGTGAAAATTTGGCACAATGTGGCATATTTGGCTGTATTTCTACATTTGAAATTTAAACTTGCTAGCCCTAAGGGCAAATCATGTAGTTATGATTAGTTTTGAATAATGGCAAACATTGATGAGGACTAATGTGCTTGTATGTTGAGTGATAGGATTGATGGATTGAGAAGCATGAAGTCTTATTGCCTGGGAGTCACAATGCAAGAACACATCAACTATGTCAAAGTGATTGAAGATTGCAGAGTTTGTTCAAGATGATTGAGGGCATTGAAGACATGATGTGTAGGCTACATGTGCTTAATAGGAAAACTTTGTAAACCCTACACTCTTAAGCCTTGCAATCTATGAGTTGCATTTGAGAGCACAAAACTTGATTTAAATGATTTCAATGGTTTTGAACTTACCTTAATTATCAAGTTTTCATCAATGGTTTTGCACTTAAAATGTCTTTAATGACTTATCTTATAGGCTAGAAGGTTTTCCATCTTGTTTGAATTGATTTGAACATATTTTGACAAAGTTTTAAAAGTTCGAACGCAAAGTTCGGACGCAGAAGGAAAAGTTCGGACGTCTGAACTTTTTCCTTCATGTGAACAGTAATACTGTTCAATAAACAGTAAGTGAACAGCACACTATTCAATGAACAGTATCACTAATTTTCTAGAGAAGTTCGAACGCAGAAGACAAAGTTCGGACGTCCGAACTTGTGAACAGTATTTTTCAGAAAAGTTCGGACGTATGTTCGGACGCATAGGAGAAAGTTCGGACGTCCGAACTTCAAAAAAACTAGCCGTTACTAGCCGTTTTATAGCTGTTAAAGCTAATTTTTCAAATCTATAAAAGGCATGAACTCCAGATTTTTTGTACAACTTTTAAACCTTCAAAATCCATCAAAATCTAACTTGTTTTACATCAAAATAATTTGAAAAGCTCCCAAATTGCCTTGTGCTCAAAGGTTGAAATTCAAGATTCTAAAGGCAAGAAATGAAGTGGTGCTAGCAATTGTATTCATCCACCAAGAAGTGTTGGTAACATCCAAACTCTCTCTTTACATTATTGTTGTGATTGATACAAGGTTGTCAAGAGACTTAAAACCCTTGTGGAGGGTAAGCCATAGACTAGATTAATTAAGGTTGTTGCGTAAAACCCATTGGTGAGGGTGAGCCTTGGATTAGATTGGTCTAGGTTGTCTAGTGACATAAAACTCTTAGTGATAAGGGTAAACCTTATTTATTAGATTGAAAAGAGGTTGTTGTGGTAAAACCCATTGAAGGGTGAGCCTCTTGTAGAATTGCTTGGATTAAGCATATAGTGAATTGGTTGAAATCCTTGAGTGTGGACTCAAGGTAGTAGATGTAGATCTTGGAGAGATCGAACCACTATAAATCGTGTGTTCATTTCTTTATAGCTTTACTTGTTTACATACTTGTGTTATTATTATTTGTTCATAGTTGTTGATTGATTGGTTGTGGTCTTATAGCTTGATAATCTTGTCTTAACCATCAAATCACATATAAACTTGAAGTTTGTGAATTTAAAGAAGAGCTTTCATTAAGGCAAAGAATTTGTAAAAAGGTAAAAAATTTTTGATAATTAGCCAAACACCTAATTCACCCCCCCCCCCTCTTAGGTCTTACAATTGGTATTAGAATTAGGTCTTCTTTTTAAGGTTTAACAACCTAGAAGTAAAGATTATATGGCTAGTTTATCAAATTTGCCTTATACGGAAGGTTCCTCCACTAATAGACCTCCATTGTTTGATGGTTCTAATTATATTTTTTGGAAGTCTAGGATTGAGATTTACATTTGTTCTATTAACTATGAATTGTGGAATATTATTGAGAAAGGTCCCTATGTGCCATTGAGAATGAAAGCCGATGGAGTTACAAGGGAACCAAAGCCGATGAAGGAATATGATGAGAGCGATTCAAGGAAGATGACATTAAACTACCAAGCGATGAACATTCTTTGTTGTGCGTTGGTTGTCAATGAATACAATAGAGTGATGGAATGTGATTCCGCTCATGAAATGTGGAAGCTACTTCAAGTCACTCATGAAGAAGAAAGAGCAAATGTGTGCTTCATGGCAATGGAAGATGAGGTACAACATATTCCATCTACCTCTACTTCTTATGATGATGATATTGATGATTCTAGTGAATTAATTGTTGAGATGTATGGAGAATTAAAAAAGGCTTCGAAAAAGAATAAGGAAATGAAACTCAAAATTAATGAGTTATTGAATGAAAATTCAAAATTATATTGTGAAAACAAAAGACTTCTTGAATGTATTGATTGTTTGAATATTGAAAAAGAAGTTTTAAACGTCTCTTTACAAAACATGTCCCTTGAAAATATAATTCTTTGTGAAAAGATTTTGTCTCTTGAAAGAATGCTTGTTGATCATGAGACTTTGAAAAAGCAGGTTGATGACCTTATATCATGTATAGAAAAATTTACAAAAGGAAGGGACAATTTTGATAAAATTCTTGGAGCTCAAAGATCTCCTCTTGTCAAAAATGGTCTTGGTTACAATTATGTAAACAATGTGCCTAAATATAACAAATTCTTTGTTAAAGCTATTTCTACTTCCATGCATCATACTTGTTGTACTTATTGTGGAAAACAAGGACATAAAATCACCAAATGTTATGTTAAAAGAAAAGTAGAGAATGGTGTAAAAACTATTTGGAGAGTTAAGGGAACTATTACTAACCTCCACGGACCAAAGAAAGTATGGGTACCAAAGGATACTTCCTCTCCTTTATTGCAAGTACACTTCAATTCAAACTCAAGCACCACTAAGAGGTATATTGATGATGTTGGCTTAAAGAATAACGGAAAACACCTCATTTATAATCAAGGTCAAAGCAACCAAAGAAGGATTTGTTTTTGAGGCAAGAAGAAAGGAGGAATTCTTGGAGTAATCAATGTTGGTAAAGGTTTCTCTCTTCTTTTTAAACAAACGTTGCTTAGTACTGATTTGAACTATAACTTGCTTAGCATTAGTCAATTGTGTGACAATGAATAAGAAGTTAAATGCCAACATGCAAAGTTTCAGTTAAGAATCCCTTTTGTTAAAATTTGAAAATTTGCCAACCATGACTGGTCAATTGATTCTATGAAGTTGATTAGGTAACATTGATGGTATGAGATTGAATTCATGGTTGATATGTTCTTGAAATTTATTATATGCCATGATAAAATGATTAAAATAGCTATGATTGAATATCTATGCATTTGCTTGGCCAAAAACATCTTTATGAAACTTTACAAAATGTTCGGACTTGAAGTTTGGATGTAGACCATAAGTTCGGTCGCCCGAACATGTATGACAAAATGATATTTTGTGATTTTGATCAATTACTCACAAAATGTTTCAATGTGCGCTTTATCTTGATAAGCTTGAATGTCTTGTTGCTTATGATAATGATTTTCTTGGCATAGAAGATTTGATCATGTGAACATGGTTTTATTAAACAAACTTTTCTATCAAGATTTAATTGGAGGATTGCTAAAAATGTGTTTTAAAAAAATTTCTTTGAGATACTTGTCAATATGGAAAACAAACAAAGGAATTTTTCAAACCCATGAAATGATTTTATACCTCAAAACATCTTGAGCTTGTTCATATGGATTGATTTGGACTTATAAGGAACTCTAGTATTGATGATAAGAAGTATGCCTTAGTAGTAGTTTATGATTTCTCAATATTTACTTTAGTAGTCTTCTTTGCTCAAAAAGATGAAGTGTTTCATAAATTTGTAAAACTATTCAAAAAGATTCAAACCTCTCTTCAGTGCAAAATTGATTTCCATTAGAAAGTGACAATGGGAGAATTTTACAACCAAGTCTTTAAAAAATTTGTGATGAAAATTGAATTTCATATAATTGTTTCAATTGTAAAAACCCCACAACAAAATGGTGTTATTAAAAGGAAAATTTGAACTTTAAAAAAATTGGTTAGATCTATGCTTTGTGAAAATTCTTCTTCAAAAATATGTTTTGAGCCAAAGCCATAAACAACATATACTAGATGAATAGAATTCTTTTAAGATCATTTTGAAGAAAAACATCTTTTGAAGTTCTCTTTTATATAACTCCTCAAGTTGCATATTTTAAAGTGTTTGGTTATAAATGTCTTATCTTGAATACTTGTGATGACTTACTTAAATTTGATAGAAAGACGGATATATGTATATCTCTTAGGTATTCTTCTAACAAAAAGGCATATAGAGTTTACAACAAAAAGAACCTTACATGATAAGGAAACAATTCACGTTAGTTTTGATCAATCTTACATTTACTTTGAAAGAAAAGATGAAGATGATGTAGGTACATCTATGAATGACAATCAAACCCATCTTGAAGCACCAACTTTGGAGGATCATACCAATGAGGAAGAAATGATTGAACAAAATCAAGATGACCAATCTAGTGGTGACCAAGAGCTCCCAAAGAACTTAGGATATCCAAAAAGGCCACCCTAAGGAGCAAATCATTGGTGATATCTCCCAAGGAGTAAACATAAGATGGTATTTTATCGATAACTTTATTCTTTTATCTCATATGAGCCTAAAAGTATTGATGATGCATTGTGTGATAATTTTTGAATTATTGCTATGCAAGAGGAATTAAGTAAATTTGAAAGATACAAAATTTGGATATTCCTAAATCTCATGATCATTCCATTATTGGAACTAAATAGTTTTTAGAAATAAACTTATTGAATCCGGAGAAATTGTTAGAAACAAAGTTAGACTTGTTGCCTAAGGATTCAATCAAGAATAGGTCATTGATTATGATGAGTCTTTAGCTCCGATTAGTAGATTTAAATCAATTAGAATTCTTTGGTAATTTGCATGTTTTAAAGGTTTCAAACTGTTTCAAATGATGTTAACAGTGCTTTCTCAAATGGGTTTATTAATAAGGAAATTTTATGTAAAACAACCTCCTGATTTCACTCAAAAATTTCCTAATTATGTTTTCAAACTCTCAAAAGCCTTTTATGGATTGAAACAAGTTACTAGAGCTTGGAATGAAATATTCAATAGTTTTCCTCTTTCAAAAGTTATTTTTTAAGAAAACTTGACATAAATCTTTTCATTAAAACCTCTTGTAACAATGATCTATAACTTGTCCAAATGCATGATACAATTTTGGTGCTTCTAATACTTCACTTTGTGATATGTTTTCCAAGTTAATGCAAAGTAAATTTGAAATGAGCATGATAGGAAAACTCAATTTCTTTCTTGGCCTACAAATCAAGCAAACCAAGGATGGCATTTTCATGAATCAAGTTAAGGTACAAGCACTTCCATAGGTTTATCAACTATGCTTGAAGAGAATAAAAAGTATCATAGGAGTATTCAACTATATTTGATAGCAAGTAGAGCCAATATTATATTTGTCATGTGCTTGTGTGCTAGATTTCATCTTGACCTATAGAATCTCATTTGATTGGTGTTAAACACATTCTCTATTACCTTATTAATACTCTAAGTGATTATGGTGTATATTTCAAATGTGTGGCTATATTATGTGATAACACTAATGCAATAAATTTGACCATCATACTATTCAACAAAGTAGGACAAAGCATATAAAGTTCAAACTTCATCTCATAAGAGATCATTCTACGAAGAATAATACTTATTTAACGCATGTTTGCATTCATGACCAAATTAATGATATCGTTACTAAGCCATTGGCCGAAGAAAGGTTTAACCAATCTTAGAAGAAGTTTCGGGATTTCAAAATTCAATAACTAATGAGTATATTCAAGTGTGTAGCTCTAGGTGAGGACAAAGAAGCATAGCATGAGAAAAGGAAAGGGAAAAGCCAAAGAAAGAGAAGGAGGACGAGTAATCAATGAACCAAGGAAGGTTTATGTTCCTCAAAGCATGTCATGGCCGGATAGATTTGTCACAGTGGAGGCTGCTACTGAATTTGATGATTGGACAAAAAGGAACCATAAGACAAATCCAAGCCACAAGGTGGATGTCATCAAACTATCCGAAATGGGTAATATACTCTCATTTTTTAAATGATATGAGCTGGACTAGTTTGCTTGTGTTTGATGAATGCTATTACCTTACTTAGTTTATGGAGTTTAAGCAAATATTAAGGAAGAAAGAGTCGAGCGAGTTGGTAATAAAGCTATTCAGTGGTATTCTTCAAGAATATCACAAGTTGATTTTTGAGATTGATAATGCATTGCTCAGTAGAATTTGTGATGTTGAGGATGTTTGGGTTTAGGCATTATTCTTTCAAGTGACATTGTTTTATAAGTAAATTATACTCACATGAAAGGATTGAAAATGCCTGTACAAATGGTAGAAGCTCAAGACTATAAAAGAGAGAGAGAGATAAAAGCCTTTGATGCTAGCCATGCATAAGAAAAGAAAAATGAATTTTGAATATATATTGCTAAAAAATATAATGGAGCAAGAAGAACAGAAAAATTATTCTTGGAAACAAAGTAAACTTGGATAAACTCTCCAATATTGGTAATGTTCTATCTTTATTTGATGATATTGATTGGAGCAATTTACTAGTAGTCGATGAAGAATTTTATCCTGCCCTTATATATGAGTTTTATGCAAATAAAAAAAAAAGGAGAGAAGCGAACATGAGGGAAAATAATGTAGTTCAATAGTATTCCTCTAGTGGATTTTGAGTTCAATGATGCCTTAGTGAACATAATTTGTGGGGTAGATGATAATGAGGCAAGGTATTACTCATTGGGATAGCATTGCTTTATTCATGAATTGTTCACAAATGAAAGATTTGAAGAGGTTTTCACAAATGGTAGACAATTTAGGTCAATTAGGGAAAAGGAACTCAAAGCCTTTGATGCTAGAGGAAGGGTTATGCATCACATGATTACCACTATGCATATGGTGATTATGCTTGCCTTGCATGAGCATAGAAGGCTAAACTTTGGATTCATGGCATTGAAGAATATGATTAGTGCAAGAAAACCAGCCAACAAAGCTTTATTGTATGGGAGACTATTAACAAGAAAGTGAGGAGGTTGAGGAAGAAGAAGATGAAAAAGAAGACTATTTAAAGAGGTACCCTCTATTGAAGGAAAAGAAGTTGAATGTGATAATCTCACTAGAGGTGATACCATAGTTGCCAAGGTGTTTCAAGAGACATTGAACAACCATGTAAAGGAAATGAAGAAAATGGACACAATGATTCTTGGCAAATTTGATGGTTTAGAAGCTAGAGTCAAAAATATGAAAGAAGACTTGAGAAAGATTTATCAAGTGGTTTTAAATGATGCAAGTTCCTATAAAGCCAAAGAAGATAATATGGGAGGAGAAAAATGTGGTTCAAAGGAAGAAGATCCAAAGATTCTCTCGATTGGTAACTTTCCAAAGTCGAACTACACGGGCAAGGAGTCAACAAATGAAGGACCCCATCATATAGAGATCAAGGAAACATGGCCATCACAACGAACAAATTTGGAAGTGAAGACCATGAAGCGCATCCAAGAATAAGTCTTTCTATCCCTAAACTCTATTTTGTTGCTTATTTTAGTTTATGCCTTGATGCACATGTTATGCTTTAACATTGAAATTTACTTGTGCGTTTCTATTCATTATATGAAATCCATGTGATAAGAGCTTCTTTTGTTTCACTTTTGTTGTCCAAGTACTCTTACCCCACCTTTGATTGATGAAAAAAGGGGGAGAAGAAATGTGATGTCAAAATGTGTGAATTTTCAGAAAATCCATGCATATGTCAAGGGGGATAAAGAATGACTACAAAATGTGCTATGTGCTTGCTGTAAATGTACTATGTGCTGATGTGTTATAGGTTAAAATGTAAAAGGAATGTGTACTATAAAAATATTTGGCTGCATTTGAAATTTAAATTGAATATGTTATAATATGTGAGGTTTTGGTTATTTTCTGAGATTTTGGAATATGGTTAAGTTGAGATTGAAATCTTGAACTTGGTTCTTGACTTGACCTATGATTTTGGATTGATTCATGAAAACAACTGAATGCATGAGTTTTGTGATTTTGCAAAGCTAAACTGAGTGTCTTTGTGGACATACATATTTGAGTACTTCTATAGTTCTTTTAAAAGTGCAAAATCATCATTTCAAACTTATGACCAAAAGTTCGAACTTAAAGTTCGGATGCAAACCAAAAGTTCGGACGCATCCAAACCTTCATGCCAAAAATATTTTTTCTGTTGTTCAAATTATTTGAAAACTGTTTTAATCCTTCGTATCATATTTGAACAACCTTAGAAAAGCTTATTTTCAAAAATTACAGCTTCCATCTCACATATTTTAAAGTTTGAACTTGAAATTTCAAAATTCGGATGCATTCATATTTTGTTGCCAAAAAGTGCTCTTTTGTTGTTCAAATTGATTCAAATATGTTTTAATCTCTTTCATTATGTTTGAACAACCTTAGGAAAGTTTTATTTCACTTTAAACATTCATTGTATTGAATTTATTGCAGTTTGGACTTGAAATCTCAAAATTCGGATGCATCCATATTTTGTTAACAAAAAGTGCTCTTTTGTTATTCAAATTGATTCAAATATGCTTTAATCTCTTCTACTATGTTTGAACAACCTTAGGAAAGCTTATTTTAAAAAATTGCAGCTTTCATTTCACTTATTTTACAGTTTGGACTTGATATGTCAGAATTCGGATGCTCAGCATCACAAGTCCAAACTTGTTAAAAAATGAGCACAATCTAAGGGGGAGCATGATGTGTAGGCTACATGTGCTTAATAGGTAAACTTTGTAAACCCTACACTCTTAAGCCTTGCAATCTATGAGTTGCATTTGAGAGCACAAAACTTGATTTAAATGATTTCAATGGTTTTGAACTTACCTTAATTATCAAGTTTTCATCAATGGTTTTTGCACTTAAAATGTCTTTAATGACTTATCTTATAGCCTAGAAGGTTTTCCAACTTGTTTGAATTGATTTGAACATGTTTTGACAAATTTTAAAAGTTCGGACGCAAAGTTTAGACGCAGAAGGAAAAGTTCGGACGTCCGAACTTTTTCCTTCATGTGAACAGTATATTCCAAAAAAATTCGTACGCATGTTCGGACGCATAGGAGAAAGTTCGGACGTCCGAACTTCAAAAAAACTAGCCGTTACTAGCCGTTTTATGGCTGTTAAAGCTAATTTTTGAAATCTATAAAAGGCATGAACAACAGATTTTTTGTACAACTTTTAAACCTTCAAAATCCTTCAAGATCTAACTTGTTTTACATCAAAATTATTTGAAAAGCTCCCAAATTGCCTTGTGCTCAAAGGTTGAAATTCAAGATTCTAAAGGCAAGAAGTGAAGTGGTGCTAGCAATTGTATTCATCCACCAAGAAGTGTTGGTAACATCCAAACTCTCTCTTTACATTATTGTTGTGATTGATAAAAGGTTGTCAAGAGACTTAAAACCCTTGTGGAGGGTGAGCCATAGAATAGATTAATCAAGGTTGTTGTGTAAAACCCATTGGTGAGGGTGAGCCTTGGATTAGATTGGTCTAGGTTGTCTAGTGACATAAAACTCTTAGTGATAAGGGTGAACCTTGTTTATTAGATTGAAAAGAGGTCGTTGTGGTAAAACCCGTTGAAGGGTGAGCCTCTTGTGTAATTGCTTGGATTAAGCATATAGTGAATTGGTTGAAATCCTTAAGTGTGGACTCAAGGTAGTGGATGTACATCTTGGAGAGATCGGACCACTATAAATCGTGTGTTCATTTCTTTATAGCTTTACTTGTTTGCATACTTGTGTTATTATTATTTGTTCATAGTTGTTGTTTGATTGGTTGTGGTCTTATAGCTTGATAATCTTGATCACATATAAACTTGAAGCTTGTGAATTTTAAGAAGAGCTTTCATTAAGGCAAAGGATTTGCAAAAAGATAAAAGATTTTTGATAATTAGCCAAAGACCTAATTCACCCCCCTCTTAGGTCTTACAAAACTGAAAGAGTTATAATATGTGAGGATAGAGTTCATATGTTTGGACTTAACATTTGGATGCAAACCAAAAGTTTGGACGCATCAAAACCTTGTTTGCCAAAAATATTTTTTTTGTTGTTCAAATTGTTTGAAAACTGTTTTAATCCTTCCTATCATATTTGAACAACCTTAGAAAGGCTTATTTTCAAATACTAAAGCCTTCATCTCACATATTTTAAAGTTTGGACTTGAAATTTCAAAGTTTGGATGCATAAGTCTAAAGTTCGACGCATGTTTTGAAATTCGGATGCATTCATATTTTGAAAAAGTGCTCTTTTGTTGTTCAAAATGATTCAAATATGTTTTAATCTCTTCTAATATGTTCGAACAACTTTAGAAAGCTTATTTACAAAATTTGCAGCTTTCATTTCACTTATTTTGTTGTTTGGACTTGATATGTCAGAATTCGGATGCTTAGTATCTCAAGTCCAAATTTGTTGAAAAATGAGCACAATCTAAGGGGGAGAATTGTTAATCTTTTCTGACCTTTAATACCTCTCTTAGAAGTTTTCTAAATGCTTAAATGCTATATCTTCTATCCTAGTTGTTTGGTTGGAAGGAAGGAGGAAAATGGAGGTTGGTTGGGTCATAGGCTCATATTGAGCCTTTTGTATGTGTATATGCTAAATTGGTTATTGTCAATCATTGACATCAATGCTTGTTTGTTCTACATTGTTTAAATCCATCACATTTTGCATCAAAGTTTGTCATCATCAAAAAGGGAGAGATTGTTAGCTCTGAGGGCAAATCATGTAGTTATAATTAGTTTTGATTTATAACTAACATTCATAAGGACTAATATGCTTGTACATTGTGTGGTAGGATTTGTGGATTGAGAAGGAAGCAAGTCTTATTGTCTTGAAGCCACAATGCAAGAACAACTCTAATATTTGAAGATTGAATAGGTTGTTCAAGATAATTGAAGGCATTGAAAACTTAAGAGTGTAGGGTACATATGTTAAATAGGTATATTTTTCTGTAAACTCTACACTGGTATGTCTTGGAATCAGTTGAATGCATAAGAGAGCACAAAACTTATTTTTGAAATGGTTTTGAATGAACCTTTTGATAACAAGTATTTTTTTTGAAGTCTCAAATGATCTTAAGTAAACTTTGGATGATTAAAATGTTTTGGTAACGGTGTTTGTGTTTGAAAGTGCTTAAATAACTTATCTATTTATACAAAAAGATTTCAATGTTATTAAGGATGATTTTTAAATGATTTGACAAAGTTTGATAAGTTTGGATGCAAGTTTGGACGTCCAAACTTTGAAAATGATCACTGTGCTTCCAGAGAAATTCGGATGCAAGTTCGGACGCATGAGAAAAAGTTCGGACGTCCAAACTTTCTCTGATAGCATGGTTACTGTTTTTGCAGAGAATTTGAGATGAATGTTCGGACGCATAAGGAAAATTTTGGACGTCCAAACTTTTTCAGACAACTCGGCACAGTGAAGTTCGGACGAAAGTTCAGACGCATAGCAGAAAGTTCGGACGTTCGAACTTCTCTGAAACTAGACGTTTTATAGCTGTTGCAACTGATTTTTCAAATCTATATAAGTTATAAACTTCAGATTTTTTGTAGGTTTTGAATTTCCAAGAACTCTAAACATTCCAAAGTCTTTAACAAACATTAAAGCTCTCTTTTGTCTTGTGCTTTCAATTGATCGTTCAAGATTCCAAAGACAACAAAGTGTGAAGGTGCAACATTGTGTAATCATCTACCAACAAAGTGGTAACATCTTACACATTCCCTTTTCTTCATTCAATTGTGTTTTCTACTGGCTCTTGCAAGGTTATCTTGAAAACATAAAATCCTTTAGATAAGGGTGATCCTTGAGATATTGACTCAAGGTTGTTGTAGATATTAAATCCTTTGGTAGGTTGAACCTTGTTTGTAGAATTGCAAAAGAGGTTGTGAGTGTAAAACCATTGTGTGGTGAGCCTCTTATGTAATTTGTGAACTTGAGTATATAGTAGATTGTTTGAAATCCTTGAGTGTAGGCTCAAGGTAGTGGACGTAGATCTTGAAGAGATCGAACCACTATAAATTGCTTGTGTTTATTGTTCTTGTATTGTTTATTGCTTTGACATTGATTGATATATTTTCTTATTGAAACAAACACACATAATCTGGTCTAGCTTAAAATTATAAAAGGAATTATTTTTTGAAAATTAGCCAAAGACCTAATTCACCCCCCTTAGGTCTTTCAGTACCCATATTTTCTTGGGTCCAAGGGGGTTAGTGAAAGTTCCTTTTAAATAGTTTTGACACCATTTTCTATTTTTCTTTTTACATAGCATTTTGACACTTTGTGTCCATGCTTGCCACAATATGTACAACAGATATGAGGCATAGAATTAAAAGTTTCTCTAGCTAAGGAGTTTTTATATTTTGGAGTATAACTATCATGAGTGTAACCAAGGCCATGTTTTACATATGAAGATCTTTGATAACCAAGTAATTTATTTAAATTTTCTCTTCCATTCGTAAATTTTTCAATGTATAATGTAAGATCATTAACTTTCTTTTTTAATAGCTCATGATCATTAAGCATTGTTTCAAGAGAAATGACTTTTGTGCAAAGCTCTTTATTTTCAAGAGATATGTTTTCTATGGTTACATTTAAAACTTCTTTTTCAATGTTTAGGCAATTAATGGTCTCAAGAAGCTTCCCATTTTCAAAACATAACTTTGAATTCTCTTTCAATAACTCATTGATTTTGGCTTTCATTTCTTTATTCCTTTTAGAAGCCTTTTTCAATTCTTCATACATTTCAACAAGTAAATCACTAGGATCAACATCATCATCAGAGTAATTTTAAATAGAAAGAGTCAATTGTACCTAATCATCAATTACCATAAAGCATATGTTGGCCTTTCCTTCACTGTCATCTTCACTTTCTTATTGATCCCAAGTTTCAGCCAGTCCTTTTCCCTTCTTGGCAGATCTCTTTTTCAATTTATTGTCTCTTTCCCTTTCCAAAACTTTAGGACAATCAGCAACAAGATGTTCTGTGCTTTTGCATTCAAAACATTGAGGTTTCAAGGATGATGACTGTCCACTCTTCTTGGTTGGCTTTCTCCCTTTCTTGAAAAATTCCTTTTTGTAGAATTTTTTGAATCTTCTTATAGCCATGGCTATCTCCTCTTCTCCACTGTTTCCATCTTCTTCACTTGATGATTTTTCTTGTTCACTCAAGTGATTTGAATTTTTGAGTACAACTCCTTTTCTTCCCTTCTCTTCATCTTCTATGTCATTTAGTCTTTTCATCTTCATCTCATGCGTAAGCAGTGATCCAATGAGCTCTTCAAGTGGGAGAGTTTTTAAATCCTTTGATTCCTCAACAGCAAGTGTTTTCGGTTGCCAAGATTTTGGTAGAGCATCTAATATCTTTCTGTTTTGCTCTCCAATTGTATAACTCTTCCCATAAGCTTTTAAACCATTGAAAATGTTAGTAAATCTTGTAAACATATCACTAACATTCTCGCCTTGCTTCATGGTAAATAGCTCATAGTCCCTTACTAGCATGGCAAGCTTTGACTCTTTAACCTGGTGTGTACCTTCATGTGTTATTTGGAGTAATCTCCACATATCATGAGCAGAATCACATTCACTAACTCTATTGTATTCAGTTACTTCTAATGCACAACTTAAAATGTTCAGGGCCTGATAATTTAATGTCATTTTCTTTGAATCATTTTCATCAAATTCGTCTATAGACTTTGGTTCTAAAGTCACTCCATTAGCTCTCATTTTCATAGGTTTGTAAGGACCTTTCTCAACAATATTCCACAAATCAAAATTAATAGAACAAAAATATATTTTAACTCTAGATTTCCAAAAAGTATAGTTTGTTCCATCAAACAAAGGTGGTCTATTTGTGGAAGATCCTTCTAGATAAGGTAAGTTTGAAATATTAGCTATAAGATCTTAACTTCTAGGTTGTAAAACCACACAAAGAAGCCCTCGCTCTGATACCAATTAAAAGACCTAAGAGGAGGGGGGTGAATTAAGTCTTTGACTAATTTTCAAAAATAATTTCCTTTTACAATTTTAAGGTAGACCAGTGATATTTCATATTTTTGCTTAATATAATGATCATTTTGAGCTCAAATTTCTGTTGAATTTTAGTTTTCAAACACCATTTACACTCCCTTTCTCTCTTATTTTGTTTAGATGAGTTTATTGAAGATTTGGAGCACAATAAAGCAATGAAGAAGATTCTCCATACTTATAATGAAGAAAAAAAAAGAAGAATGCAAAACAGAGCAGCAAAACAGGGCAACAGGACAGAACAATTCAAGTGGGATTTTACCCTCCTTAGAGATTTCAAATGCAGACATGATCTTCTGGAAAATTATATAGGAGATTCTAAAATTTCCTAACATTTACATCAATCCGAATTCGTTTGGTCACCCTACATATAGTTCAAAGTCAGTATTTCTGGATTTGGTTCCAGTTTTGACACATTGTGGTGTAATTACCATATCTAGAGTTGTAGATGTCCAATGGAGGTGATTCAAAGCTCTGTAGAAACATAAGAGTATTATCTACAACGTACATGAAGACAAGAAAACCTAGATCGTCCGATTTAATGCTCTAAATTCACCAATAATCCAAACGGTACAGTTTTGGCAGAAACAGAATTTTCTGCAATTGTTGCTCTCTTTTTGGGAGGTATATATATACCCTTTTAGGGCATTTGAAGGAGGCGGCCACCTAGGGTTCCAGAGAGGAGAAAAACAGAGAGAAAAACATCCAAAACCTCTCCCAAATCTTCAATCTTTGCAAGAGAAATCAAGAGAGAAGATCAAATCTTTGAAGAAGGAGAACATCAATCTTGAAGATTCAAGCTCAAGAACACAACTTTTCACAACCAAATTGGAGAACTCCAAGCCTTGAAGAAGAGAAGATATGAGCCATGAAAATGAGCAATTCTTACTCTTTCTTTATTGCTTTATGTTCTTTGAATTGTAATATGTTGATGAGCTAAATTCTTGAATACTTGGATGGTTATGAACCCTAGTTATTATCTATGTGAATGATTGGTTTTCTTGGTTGATTGAATTCCGAATTCTTGTGGATTGTTTGTGGGTTTGATTGTTTGAATTGACTCAGCTATTAATTGATTCATAATCTGGATTTTTTCACTTGGAATTGAGAAAGGAAGGGTGAAATAGACCATATACAAACTATGGGGATGATTTAGGTGACTAGAGATAGAAACTCAACATCTTCTTAATAATTAGAGAAATCTAATTTGGAGGTTTGATTGCTTGAATTAATTCAGTTGTTGATTGACTCATAATCTGGATTTTTCACTTGGAATTGAGAAAAGAAGGGTGAAATAGACCATATACAAACAATGGGGATGATTTAGGTGACTAGAGATAGGAACCTCAACATCTTCTTGGTAATTGGAGAATCTAATTGAAAATTCACTAACGTAAATGCATTTTTAGGTTGAATTGGTCAGGAAGAGATTTCAACCAATTAATCTAAAAGTAGAGGACTTTCATCTAGAGATAGAGTGAGTTCTAATTTAGGAATTTCATCAAACATAAGAAGGGGGATTCATTAACCAAGGAACTTTTCTATCACATAGGTAATTCTAGGGGGATTTTCCATTCAAGTATTATTCTCTCAATTGAAATTTTCTCTTACAAACTGAAATTTACATAAACTGAATTTTTTCTGTTTAAGTTAGATTTTTATTCCTAGTTGTTATTTCAATCATTTTCACAAGAAAATTTGATAGACTAAACAATAGAGTAGAAAGTGAGTAATGCTAATTGATCATCCCCGTGGATACGCCATTTAAATTACTTGTCATTATACTAATCAAAACGATAGGTGCACTTGCCTAGTGTTTTGTATGGAAATTGTTAGAGATTGTGATAAAATTTAGTATAAGGGCATAGAAACAAAACACAATAACCAGATTATGTGTGATTGTTTCAATGAGAGAATATATCAATCAATGTCAAAGCAATAAACAATTTAAGATCAATAACACAAGCAATTTATAGTGGTTCGATGTCTTCAAGATCTACGTCCACTACCTTGAGCCTACACACAAGGATTTCAAAAAATCTACTATATGCTCAAGTTCAACAATTACATAAGAGGCTCACCACACAATGGTTTTACACTCACATCCTCTTTTGCAATTCTGCAAATAAGGTTCACCCTACCAAAGGATTTTATTTCTACAAACAACCATGAATCAATGTCTCAAGCATCACCCTTATCTAAAGGATTTTATGTTTTTCAAGAAAACCTTGCAATGAGCTAGTAGAAAACACAATTGAATGAAGAAAGGAGAATGTGTAAGATGTTACCACTTTGTTGGTAGATAATTACATAATGTTGCACCTTCACACTTTGTTGTCTTTGTAATTTTGAATGATCAATTGAAAGCACAAGAAAAAAGAGAGCTTTAATGTTTGCTAAAGACTTTGGAATGTTTAGAGTTCTTAGAGATTCAAAACTTACAAAAATTATTGAGTTTATAGCTTTTATAGAATTCAAAAATCAGTTTTAACAGTCATAAACGACTAGTAACGGCTAGTTTTAGAAAATTCGGACGACCAAATTTTTCTTGTGCATCCAAACTTATCGTTCGAATTTTACTATTGCATGTTTTTTGGAAAAATTCGAAAGACCAAAATTTTCTCATGTGTCCAAGCTTGTGTCCGAACTTCTCTAGAAAAATAGTAACCATGCAGGTAAGGAAAATTCGAACGACAGAATTTTTTATCCAAACTTGCGTCCGAATTTTTTGGAAGCACAGTAGCCATTTAAAAGTTTGGTTTTCAAACTTTGTAAAATCATTTGAAATTCAACTTCAATAAGTTTGAAAATATTTTTTATGAATAGATAAGTTATTTAGACACTTTTAAATTTGAGAACCATTATCAAATCTCTTTGATCATACAAAGTTTACTCAAAATCTTTTAAGACTCAAAAACACACTTATTAATCAAAAGTTCATTCAAAGCCATTTAAGATTAAAAAAATAATTTTGTTCTCTCTTATGCATTCAATAGATTCTAGGACAAACAAGTGTAGAGTTTACAAAAGATATACCTATTAAGCACATGTGACCTACACTTCATGTCTTCAAAGCCTTCAATCATCTCAAAACAAACTCTTCAATCTTCAATCACTTTGACATATTGGAGTTGTTCTTGCATTTTAGCTTCAAGGCAATGAGACTTCATACTTCTTAATCCAACAATCCTATCACGCAAATGACATAAAGATTAGTCCTCATCAATGTTTATCATTAATCAAAACTTAATCATGACCTCATGATTTGCCCTTAGGGCTAACAGAAAGTAAATTCTAAATTGTTGACATTTTTACGGCAGGTGAAAAAGTCTCCAAATAGTCAACTCTTCTTGTTAAATGGGTCTTATACCATTCAATAGAGTCATCTGCTTTATACTAGATACGAAAAACCCATTTGCAGCCAATAGATTTTTTACCGATGGAAAGAGGAGTGATAGTCCAAGTAGAATTATCAATGAGGGCTTTTAAGGCTAGGTACACAGAGTCTCCCCATTGTTGCTGCAAAATAGCAGCTTGATAGGAATGGGGTTTCTCATTAGTTAGCACGGTCAATGCAAAAGATTTATGTTTGGGGAAAGGTAAACCATGACCAAGAAATTCAGAAAGAGAATGTGGTGTGCACGTATAAGGAGGAAGAGCTGCGTTGTGGAGAATGCTGCATGTATATTCTTGAAGATAAGATGGACTATTCCGGATGAAAAACCAAGTCAATGCAGTCAACATAAGCAGAAGGGTGATGAACCAAGGGAAGAAGAGTAGTGTTAGAATTCTATGGAATTTGAGAAGGAGATGGACTCAAAGTTAGTGGTAAAGAATCCTGTTAGCCCTAAGGGCAAATCATGTAGTTTTGATTAATGACAAATATTGATGAGGACTAATATGTTTATATATTGTGTGATAGGATTTGTGATCTAAGAAGTATGGAGTCTCATTGCCTTCAAGCCAAAATGCAAGAACAACCTCAATAAGCCATGAAGTCTTATGAAGGTTATTCAAAGATGAACTCAAGGCATTAAAGATTTGAAGTGTAGAGTATATATGCTAATAGGTAAATCTCTATGTAAACTCTACACTTGTATGTCTTGGAGTCTACTGAATGCATAAGAGAGCAAAAAATAAGTTTCTTAATTTTAAATGACTTGGAATGAACTTTTTGATTAATGTGTTTTTGTATCTTAAAAGATTTTGAATAAACTTTGCATGATCAAAGAAATTTGGTTATGGTTTTCAAACTTATATATGTCTAAATAAGGTATCTAGACATATAAGATGTTTTCAAACTTATTGAAGTTAAGTCTCAAATGATTTTACAAAGTTTGAAAATGCTTCCAAAAAATTCGGTCGTCTGATTTTTGTAGCAAAAATCATTACTGTTTTTCCAGAGAAATTCGGACGAAGATTCAGACGCATGAAGAAAAATTTGGTCGTCCGAATTTTCTGTCTTCAGCATAGTTACTGTTCTTCCAGAGAAATTCGGACGAAGTGAAAAAATTCGATCGTCCGAATTTTTCCAGAATGAGTAACAGCAACGTCCAAAAAATTCGGATGCAAAATTTGGTCATCCGAATTTTCTGAAACTAGCCGTTTTATAGCTATTAAAACTGATTTTCAAATTCTATAAAAGCTAGAAATTTGAAATCTTTTGTAAGTTTTGAATCTAAGTGAACTCTAAGCATTCCGAAGTCTTTAGCAAACATTTCTTGAGCTCTCTTATGTCTTGTGCATTCAATTGATCAATCCAAAGACATCAAAGTGTGAAGTTGGAATTTTGTGTAAAACATCTACACACTCTTTTCTTCTTATCAAATTGTGTTTGTCTACTCGCTCTTGGAAGGTTATCTTAATAACATAAAACCCTTTAGTTAAGGGTGATCCTTGAAGTTGTGATTCAAGGTTCTTTGTAGATATAAAACCATTGTGTGGTGAGCCTTGTTTGTAAAAGTTACTAGAAGAGGTTGTGAGTGTAAAACCATAGTATGGTGAGCCTCTCATGTAATTTGTTACCTTGAGCATATAGTAGATTGGTTGAAATCCTTAAGCATAGGCTTAAGGTAGTGGACGTAGATCTTGACGATCGAACCACTATAAATTGCTTGAGTTCTGTGCTCTTACATTCCTTATTGCTTTGCTATCAACTGTCTTTAACTTGATATATATAGAATTTGTTCTTTGCTTAGATTAATAAAAGGTTTTTGTTTGCGAAAATTAGCTAAATACCTAATTTACGCCTCCCCCCCTTTTAGGTATTTCAATTGGTATTAGAGCAGGAACTTCTTTGTGGTTTTACAACCTAGAAGTTAAAGATCTTATGGCTAATATCTCAAACTTACCTTATCAAGAAGGATCTTCCACACAAATAGACCATCTTTGTTTGATGGAACAAATTACACTTTTTGGAAATCTAGAGTTAAGACATACATTTGTTCTATCAATTTTGATTTGTGGAATATTATTGAAAAAGGTCCTTATGTTCCTATGAAAATGAAAGCAGATGGTGTGACCTTAGAGCCAAAATCTACTGATGAATTTGATGAGCATGATTCAAAGAAAATGACTTTAAATTATCAAGTCATGAACATCTTGAGTTATGCTTTAGATGTTACTAAATATAATAGAGTTAGTGGTTGTGACTCTGCTCATGATATGTGGAGATTACTCCAAATAACTCATGAAGGCACAAATCAAGTTAAAGAATCTAAACTTGCTATGTTTGTTAGAGATTATGAACTGTTTACCATGAAACAAGGTGAAAATGTTAGTGATATGTTTACTCGGTTTACTAACATTTTTAATGGCCTAAAAGCTTATGGTAAAAGCTATACTATGGGAAAGCAAAACAGGAAGATTTTGGATGCTCTACCAAAATCTTGGCAGCCGAAGACACTTGCTATTGAGAAGTCGAAGGATTTAAAAACTCTTCCACTTGAAGAGTTTATTGGATCTCTGCTCACACATGAAATGAAGATGAAGAGATTAAATGACAAAGAAGATGAAGAAAAGGGAAGAAAAGGAGTTGTACTCAAGGCTTCTAATCATTTGAGTGAACAAGAAAAATCTTCAAGTGAAGAAGAAGAATGTAACAGTGGTGAAGAGGAAATTACTATGGCAGTTAGGAAGTTCAAGAGATTCTACAAAAAGGAGTTTCTCAAAAAGGGGAGAAAGCCAACCAAGAAGAGTGGACAGTCTTCCTCATTCAAACCTCAATGTTTTGAATGCAAAAGTACAGAGCATCTTGTTGCGGATTGTCCCAGAGTTTTGGAAAGGGAAAGAGACAGCAAGAACAAAAAGAAATCTGCCAAGAAAGGAAAAGGACTGGCTGAAATATGCACATGGTAATCATGTTAGCCCTGCATGAACATAGGAGATTGAATTTTGGATATATAGCCTTGAAGCACATGATCACTGCAAGAAAAACTGTAACCAAGGCATTCCCATTTGGAAGGATGTTGACAAGTATTTTTAAGCATTTTCGGGTTAAACTTCTAGGGAGAGGGCAAGCATTTAAGAGTGGGGAGATTTATACTAATGAAACTCTTAGGAGAATGCAGTTAGTTCTTGATGATGATGGTATATGGAGAACTAAAAGAGATACCACTCCAAGAAGAGAGGAGATTAAAGAGGGTGAAGAAACTGAGGAAGAAGAAGATGAAGAAGAAACTCTTGCTAGAGAGATGAAGACAAAGAGAAAGCATGATACCTCAAGTGAGGGGGAGCAACCTCCCACAAAAAGAAGATTATTTGAAGAAATCCTTCAACCAAATGTTGAGACTGATCCAAGAAGTGAAGAAGTAACTGGAGGTGACACCAAAGTAGCTAAGGCATTCCAAGAAGCCTTGAATAATCATGTCAAGGAAATGGAGAAGATGTATAAGTTCTTCGAATCCTTTGCTCCAATGGTTCTTGGAAAGCTGGATGGATTAGAGAGTAGAGTGAAGAATATTGAAGAAATTCTAATAAGGAATACACAAAGTGGTGAAGGAGCCTCTAGGCATCAAGATAAAGATGAGGATGATGAAGATAAGAAAGGCAAGACAGAAGATGAAGATGATAACAGTGATGATGGAGATGATGATCAAGGAGGCAATGAAGAGAATGTGGCAAGGCAAGAAGAAGAAGAAAGTGAACCAGTTCATGAAGAGCCTCAAGAAGAAGGAAGTGAGCCCCAAGAAGGTGGAAGTCAAATAAAAAAGGCAAACATTGTCTCACCTTCAACAATATCCTTCAGCAAAGGAAGAGTAAAGCATTTGGCTATCAAGAAAGGATTTAGCAAAGCTTCTCCATCAACTTCACAAGACTGAGCATTTCTTTACTCTCATTTTTTTTACTGCTTTTACTTACTTATTTGTACTAAACTTTATCTTATATGTTTTAAATACTCATCTATGCTATTTGCTTTTATGCTACATTTGGTGTAATAGTGAAGCTCAATGATGAAATCTCAGTGATGAGAGCTTCATTTAAATTGTTATATATGCTACATTAACTAGTCTCATTTTCTTTGATCCCATTGTTTTGAGTGATGACAAAAGGGGGAGAAATTAAAATTGGGATGAAAAAATGTACTACTTGTGTTTGTTTGTGGTTTATTATGCTAGGACTGCTTACTGCTTATGTGACTTAAAGTTTGGATGCATAAGTTTTGTGGTTTTGCAAAGATAAACTAAGTACTTTTGTGGTCATACATATTTAATTTTGAATGCAACATCACCTTTTCAAACCTGTTGCCAACAAATTTGGACTAAAAATTCGGATGCATCCATATTTTGTTGCCAAACTGTGCTCCTTTGTTGTTCAAATTAATTCAAATATGTTTTAATCTCTCATAATATGTTTGAACAATATTCAGAAAGTTTATTTACAGATTTTAAAGCTTTTACCTATATTATTTTAAAGTTTGGACGTGCTATGCTAAAATTCGGATGCATGATATCTACAGTCCAAATGTGTTGAAAAATGAGTACAATCTAAAGGGGAGCTTTGTTAAACTTTTACAACCTTAAAACCTCCCTTAGAAGCTTTTCTAAATGCTTAAATGATTGTTTATTCAATCCTAGAAGTTGGAAGGAATGAGATTAATGGAGGTTGGTTGGGTAATTGGCTCATATTGAGCCTTTTATATGTCGTTGTGCTAAGTTGGTTATTTTTATTATTGACATCAATACTTCTTTGTGCTATATTCTTTAAATCCATCACATTTTGCATCAAAGTTTGTCATCATCAAAAAAGTGAATATTGTTAGCCCTAAGGGCAAATCATGTAGTTTTGATTAATGACAAATTTGATGAGGACTAATATGTTTATTTATTTGTGAGATTTGGGATCTAAGAAGTATGGAGTCTCATTGCCTTCAGCCAAAGTGCAAGAACAACCTCAATAAGCCATGAAGTCTTATGAAGGTTATTCAAAGATGAACTCAAGGCATTGAAGACTTGAAGTGTAGAGTATATATGCTAATAGATAAATCTCAATGTAAACTCTACACTTGTATGTCTTGGAGTCTATTGAATGCATAAGAGAGCATAAAATAAGTTTCTTAATTTTAAATGACTTGGAATGAACTTTTTGATTAATGTGGTTTTGTATCTTAAAAGATTTTGAATAAACTTTGCATGATCAAAGAAATTTGGTTATGGTTTTCAAGCTTATATATGTCTAAATAAGGTATCTAGACATATAAGATGTTTTCAAACTTATTGAAGTTAAGTCTCAAATGATTTTACAAAGTTTGAAAATGCTTTCAAAAAATTCGGTCGTCCGATTTTTCTAGAAAAAATCATTACTGTTTTTCCAGAGAAATTCGGACGAAGATTCAGACGCATGAAGAAAAATTCGGTCGTCCGAATTTTCTGTCTTCAACATTGTTATTGTTCTTTCAGAGAAATTCGAACGAAGTGAAAAAATTCAGTCGTCTGAATTTTTCCTGAATGAGTAACAGCAACGTCTGAAAAATTCAGATGCAAAATTCGGTCATCCGAATTTTCTGAAACTAGCCGTTACTAGCCGTTTTATAGCTGTTAAAACTGATTTTCAAATTCTATAAAAGCTAGAAATTTGAAATCTTTTGTAAGTTTTGAATCTAAGTGAACTCTAAGCATTCCGAAGTCTTTAGCAAACATTTCTTGAGCTCTCTTGTGTCTTGTGCATTCAATTGATCAATCCAAAGACATCAAAGTGTGAAGGTGGAATTTTGTGTAAAACATCTACCAACAAGTGGTAACATATACACACTCTTTTCTTCTTATCAAATTATGTTTGTCTACTCGCTCTTGCAAGGTTATCTTAATAACATAAAACCCTTTAGTTAAGGGTGATCCTTGAAGTTGTGATTCAAGGTTGTTTGTAGATATAAAACCATTGTGTGGTGAGTCTTGTTTGTAAAAGTTACTAGAAGAGGTTGTGAGTGTAAAAGCATAGTGTGGTGAGTCCCTCATGTAATTTGTGACCTTGAGCATATAGTAGATTGGTTGAAATCCTTAAGCATAGGCTTAATGTAATGGACGTAGATCTTGACGATCGAACCACTATAAATTGCTTGAGTTCTGTGCTCTTACATTCCTTATTGCTTTGCTATCAACTGTCTTTAACTTGATATATATAGAATTTGTTCTTTGCTCAGATTAATAAAAGGTTTTTGTTTGAGAAAATTAGTTAAATACCTAATTCACCCCCCCTCTTAGGTATTTCAAATCCTAATTATCAAAAAAAGAAACGTCTTCATTAAGGGTTGCCAAATCTTTGGTAAAGGCAGCTGGAACAAAAATCTGATTATGTTGGTATTTGAAAGGAAAGAGAGGTATCCAAATCCTTAGAGGAGCATCTGATGAGTCAAAGAATGAGTATATGGGAATAAAGTATCATAAAAAATAGCATCATGAGAAATAAAAATTTCTCAAGCAGAAGTCGAGAAGAATATAACCTTTTGCTCCTAAAGAGTAGCCTAAGAAGAAACATTTGCGGCGGCGAGGATCGAACTTTGATCGTCCATGAGTAATTATGCAAGCAAAAGCTAAACAACCAAACACCCTAAGAGACTGAAATGGTGCAATGCTGCAATATAAAAACTTAGAAGGAGTTTTATTTTGGAGGATAGGTGTTGGGATAACATCGATTAGAAAAGGTACATGCTTAATATGGTAGTCCTAGTAAGCCAAGAAGGAGAAGATTGAAATTTGAGTGTACGAGCTATGCTTGATAGAGATTAACAAGAAGAGGAAATTAAGTGGAACTCTCAATATTTCAGTTAACAATTGGAAGGAAATTATATGCACATACATCAGCCTAGCTATAGCAGTTACCTATACAAACATAGAGTCTAGTGCGGAAGTTCCCTATACAACATCAATCTATGATACAAAGTCAATTTGTCATATGACCATATCATCAGAGAATATGACTATCATAAAAAAAAAAAATCAGTCCATTATTCCATTAGAACATCAACCTCCTTAATTTGCTCCTTTACGCTCCGACAGGAAAAACGTTACGTGTTGAAGATGAAGTTCGATATAATTACGTAGTAACAAACAAATTTAATGTCACTCTAAAATGCTCAAATGTTGGTGTATATGTATATATATATATATATATATATATATATATATATATATATATATATATATATATATATATATAATATGAATAAATGTATGATTAATATTAATTAGAGCTAAAATTTATTGAATTTGATAAAATTATTTTAAAATAAAAACTACCTGTTTTTTCTAGGGAATAAAAATATTAAAATATTAATTTTAATAAAATCCACTATTCTCCACAAATTCCAATTATTTCATTTTATTCCTAATATACCAATTTTGGAAAATTAAAATAATTAATTTTAGTGAAATCTACCATTCTCTACAAAATGCCAATTATTCTATTTTATTCATAATATACCAATTTAGGAAAGTTATCCCATTTGATTCCTAATATATCAAATCAGAAAAATATTCTGTTTTATTCTTTTTACATATTTTTAAATACTCCTTTTGCATTATAACAATCTAATAAATATTTAAATACTCAATATTTAATCCAAAAATTTACAAAAATAAATAAATCTGTCCAGATTTTTTTTCAAAATTTTAGAAAAATATCAAACATACTTAAAAATAAAAAAATATAACAAAATCGGAGCATCCAACACTTTATTAAAATTTATACAAATTTACTGCTACAGTAATTCCTGAAAATAATTAAACTCAACCATAATGATTTACAAAATCATCCTTCAATGTTTTTATAATTATAGATTCACCCTAAAACTTTTAATGTATAAATTTCTCTTCATTTTAAAAATGTGTAAAATAGATTTTTAGTAATTTATAGTTATCATAAAACCACTTGAAAATTTTATTTAGTAAAAGTAAAATTTGTGATTTGGTTGGATTTGATTGCTTGAATTGAGTTGGTTGATAGTTGATTCATAATCTAGATTTTTCACTTGGAATTGAGAAAGGAAGGGTGAAATAGACCATGACACAAACAATGAGAGTGATTTAGGTTACTAGAGATAGAAATCTCAACACTTTCTTGATGATCAGAGAAATCTAATTGGAAATTCACAAATCTTAATGCATTCATGGGTTGAATTGGTTAGAAAGAGATTTCAACTAATTAATCTAAGAGTAGAGGACTTTCATCTAGAGATAGAGTGAGTTCTAATTGAGGAATTTCATCAAATATAAGAAGGGCAATTCATTAACCAAGGGACTTTTCTATCACATAGGTAATTCTAGCGGATTTTCCATTCAAGTATTACTTTTTCTATTGAAATTTTCTCTTCCAAATTAAATTTTAGATAAACTAAATTTTATTGGTTAAGTTAGATTTTTATTCTTAGTAATTATTTACTATCTCCACAAGCAAAATTTCATAGGCTAAACAATAAAATGAAAAGTGAGTAATGATATTTAATCATTCACGTGGATACGACACTTAAATTTACTTGCCATTATACTAATCATAACGATAGGTGCACTTGCCTTGTGTTTGTGTGCAAATTGTTGAAGATTGTGATAAAATTTGCTGTAAGAGCATGAAAAACACACAACAAAATCGATATCCACTTCCACGGATTGATGACTTGTTTGAGCAACTGAGAGTTCTCTAAAATTGATTTGCGTTCAGGGTATCATCAATTACAAATTCGAAAGGAAGGCATGCCAAAGACAACTTTCCGTACCAAATATGGACATTACGAGTTTTTGGTTATGCCTTTTGGTTTGACAAATGGCCTAGCTGCCTTTATGAATCTCATGACTGGAGTTCTCAAATCTTTTCGTGAACAATTTGTGGTAGTTTTCATTGATGACATCTTGGTGTACTTTGAAAATAAGGAGAAGCATAGCCAACACTAGAAAGCCGTGCTAGAGACGCTAAGAAGAGAGAAATTGTATGCTAAGTTGTCCAAATGTGAATATTGGTTGGATCAAGTTCTCTTCGTAGGCCATGTTGTTTCTGGAGAAGGTATTAGTATGGACTCTCAAAAGGTGAAAGTAGTACTAAATTGAAAACAACCCACAAATGTGACCGAAGTTCGAAGCTTCTTAGGTTTGGTAGGTTATTATCGAAGATTCATTCAGGGATTTTCCATTATTGCAGCTCCTTTAACTCATCTCACTTGAAAGAACAAATCATTCGTGTGGACCAATGAGTGTCAAGAGTGCTTCCAGATATTGAAAGAGAAATTAAGTACCACACCAATTTTAACTATTCCATCTGGGATCGATGGGTTTTGTTTTAATGCAGCATGGTAAAGTTGTCGCATATGCCTCTAGACACTTAAAGGTGCATGAACAAAACTATCCTACTAATGACTTAGAGTTGGCGGCCATGGTATTGCATTAAAGATTTGGAGACATTACTTATATGGAGCTACTTGTGAGATTTTTACTAATCATAAAAATTTGAAGTATTTTCAGACACAAAAGGAGTTGAATTTGAGGCAGAGGAGATGGATGGAGTTGGTTGTTGATTATGACTTGATTATAAACTACCATCCAGGGAAGGCTAATGTAGTTGCGGATGCTTGAAGCCGTAAAGAGACTGGTACTAGTACCTTGGCATGCTTGAGGAACAGTTATAAAGGTGAATTAGAAGAAATGAGAAAGTTATATTTATCATTCAAAATGTCGGCAAATAGAGCTCTACTTGCACACATAAGGATCAGAACAGCATTATTAGAGAGGATTCGATTCGCTCAAGAAAAGGATACTACCTTTCACGAACTTCGAGAGCAACTGCGAAAAGAAGAACATGCAGAGTACTCAGTTCGTGATGATGGGATACTGGTGTTTAGAGGTCGAGTTTATGTTCCAGATGATGCAAACTTAAAGAGAGAGATTATGCACGAAGCACATGATTCGATATACATCATGCACCCATGGAGTACCAAGATGTGTTGGGATTTGTGTGAACTCTATTGGTGGTCAGGAATGAAAAGAAACATAGTGGAATATGTATCTAAATGTTTGATATGTCAACAAGTTAAAGCAAAGCACTGACATCCCGCCGGAGTATTGCAACCACTTCCTATCCTGGAATAAAAATGGGAACATGTTACCATAGACTTTGTATCAGGGCTACTGCGAACTTGTGTTGGACATGATGCAATTTGGGTAATAGTTGACCGACTGACCAAATCTGCTCACTTTGTTCTGATACAATTTACCTATCCACTAGAAATATTTGTAGAGATTTATGTCAACAGCATAGGGAGATTGCATGGAGTACCAGTCAGTATGATGTCAAATTGAGATTCTTGCTTCACTTCCAAATTTTAGAGAAGTTTCCAACGAGCACTTGGTACAAAACTTAATATGAGCATAGCCTGTCATTCCCATACAGCTGGACAATTAGAAAGAGTTATACAAATCTTGGAGGATATGCTGCGTGCTTACATTGAGAGTTATTCCACTAGTTGGGATGATGACTTGCCACTCATTGAATTTGCCTATAACAATAGCTTTGAAGCTAGTTTGGGTACAACACCATTTGAGGCTTTGTATAGGAGGATGTGCAGGACTCCAATATGTTGGGTGGAGGTGGGAGAAGCCAAGATATCTAGTGTAGAGTTAGTGCAGTGAACCACAGAAAAGATTCCAATCATTAGAGAACATCTCCAGGTAGCACAAAGTCCACAAAAGAGTTATGCGGACAAGAGACGTAGAGCATTGGAATTTCAACTAGGAGACTGGGTATTTTTCAGAGTATCACTATGGAAGGGCATTCTTAGATTTGGACATAAAGGAAAACTAGGGACACGTTAATTGAACCTTACGCGATCACTGAAAAGGTTGGCCCTATTGCATATAGATTGTCATTACCTACAGAGCTTAGTCTCATCTATGATATCTTTCATGTATCTGCTCTCTTCTCATGTATTGGTTGAACAATCGGTAAATTTGGAAGAGGATTTGACTTGTGTTGAGCAGCCGGTGAAAATAATTGATCGAAAGGTGCAAGTATTAAGAAGTTGAGTCATTCTCATAATTGAAGTACTTCGGAGAAACCATCGTGTAGACTCTATGTGGGAACGTGAAGAACTTTTAAGAAATCAATACCCTCATCTGTGAGGTAGCATTTATTTTAGAGGGTTAGATATGGTTGCCTCATACATTGCATAGGCATTTCAACATTCATTATTATTTAACGAATCGGCATTTCTTAAATACATATGCATTAGTTTCAAAAATATTTTTATACATGTATACTCCTTTTTCTTTGAAACTTCGGGAACGAAATTTATTTTAGAGGGTTAGAATTGTAAAATCATAAATTTTACTTTTATTAAATAAATGGTTCAAGTGGTTTTACTCTAGTATGTAAATATGTGTGCTAACCATAAATTGCTAAAATGTCTCCAAATCTAGGTAAAATCCTCTTTCCCATTTTCCTCTATTTCTCATCTCTCTACTCTATCTCCCACTTTCATTTTAACCAATTTTTCACGCACAGATTAAATCATTTAAGCCCAAGTTTAGAGCTACATAAAAAGTCTCGGCTTTTGTTAACTTTAAATTGTTATTTTGCCGTGGCTTGGCTTTTGTGAATAAATATTTTGTTAACATGAATTTATTATTTTTTCGTGTCTCGGCTTCTATAATTATATTTATAGAATATACTAAACCATGAGAATTGATTGATTGTTGATGAGTTGTAAATGTGAATTATGTGTAAACTCTACCGTCGGGATATGAATTGACTCCCTTGTAGGGGTGAGACTATAGATTTATGTTGAGAGTCTCTTTACGCCGTGTGTGAAAAGGCCGTTGGTAGGTGTTGTATGAGATGGCCATTGGAAGGGCATCGGAAGTTTTTATGTTCTTGTATGGACTTGTAAGAGTCGTGTGAATTATTGTGTTTGTTGATTTTGCCGTTATTTTTCAAATGATGATTATTACTTGAAAGTACATATATATAAATGTATCCTATTTCGCATGATTTCTATATCAGATTATCTTGTTGTATTAAACGTAGTTATTCTCATAAAAAGTTGAGGATAACTTATATCTATTTTAAAAATGTTATAAATACAATACGGTATATTTATTCTCAAATTGTACAAGTTGTTAGCCCTAAGGGCAAATCATGTAATTTTGATTAATGACAAATATTGATGACAACTAATATGTTTATATTGTGTAATAGGATTTGTGAACTAAGAAGTTTGAAGTCTCATTGCCTTCAAGCCAAAGAGCAGAAACAACCTCAATAACCTATGAGTCTTTTGAGGTTTATTCAAAGATGAACTCAAGGCATTGAAGACTGGAAGTTAGAGTAGGTATGATGATAGGTAATAGCTATGTAAACTCTACACTTGTATGTCTTGGAGTTTATTGAATGCATAAGAGAGCATAAAATAGGTTTCTTAAGTTTAAAAGGCTTTGAATAAGTTTCTTAATGAATGTGCTTTTGTGTCCTAAAAGTTTTTAAGTAAACTTTATATGATCAAAGGAATTTGATTTTGGTTTTCAAACTTATATATGTCTAAATAAGTTTTCTATATATATCAAATGACTTTCAAATCTTTGGAAGTTAAATCTCAAATGATTTTACAAAGTTTGAACATGATTCCAAGAAATTCGGTCGTCCAAATTTGGTAGCAAAAGTTTGCTACTGTTCTTCCAGAGAAATTCGGAAGAAGATTCGGACGCATGAAGAAAAATTCGGTCGTCCAAATTTTGGCCCTCAGCATGGTCACTGTTCTTCCAGAGAAATTTGGACGAAGACTCGGACGCAGCAGGAAGAATTCGGTCTTCCGAAAAATTCGGACGCAGAATTTGGTCGTCCGAATTTCCTGAAAATAGTCGTTAACTAGCCGTTTTATAGCTGTTTTAACTGATTTTCAAATTCTATAAAAGCTATAAACGTGCAATCTTTTGTAAGTTTAGAATCCTTGAATACTCTAAGCTTTCTAAAGTCTTTTACAAACATTTCTCAAGCTCTCTTATGTCTTGTGCATTCAGTTGATCAATCCAAAGACATCAAAGTGTGAATGTGCAACTTTGTGTAATATCTACCAACAAGTAGTAACATCTACACACTCATCTTTACTTATTAAATTGTGTTGGTCTACTAGCTCTAGTAAGGTTATCTTGATAACATAAAACCCTTTAGATAAGGGTGATCCTTGAAGTTGTAATTCAAGGTTGTTTGAGATATAAAACTATTGTGTGTGGTGAGCCTTGTTTGTAAAAGTTACTAGAAGAGGTTGTGAGTGTAAAACCATAGTGTGGTGAGCCTCTTTTGTAATCTGTGAACTTGAGCTCATAGTAGAGTAATTGAAATCCTTAAGTGTAGGCTTAAGGTGGTGGAGGTAGATCTTGAGGATCGAACCACATAAATTGTTTGTGTTCCTTGGTCTACATTTCTTATATTGCTCTGCCATAAATTACTTCTATCTTGTCCATATAATCTGTTATTGATCTATACACATTAAAGGTTTAATTTTGCAAAAATTAGCCAAATACCTAATTCACCCCCCTCTTAGGTATTTCAATTGGTATCAGAGCTAGAACTTCTTTGTGTGGTTTTACAACCTAGAAGACAAAGATCCTATGGCTGATATTTCAAACCTACCTTACCTAGAAGGATCCTCTACAAACAGACCTCCGTTGTTTGATGGAACAAATTACACCTTTTGGAATTCTAGAGTTAAAATATATATTTGTTCTATCAATTTTGATTTATGGAACATAGTTGAGAAAGGTCCCTATGTCCCAATGAAAATGAGAGCAGATGGAGTAACCTCAGAACCCAAATCTACTGATGAATTTGATGAGCATGATTCAAGGAAAATGACATTAAATTATCATGCCATGAACATATTAAGATGTGCATTAGATGTTACTGAATATAATAGAGTTAGTGGGTGTGATTCTGCTCATGATATGTGGAGATTACTCCAAATTACACATGAAGGTACTAATCAAGTTAAAGAATCTAAACTTGCTATGCTTGTTAGAGATTATGAACTGTTTACTATGAAACAAGGTGAAAATATTAGTGATATGTTTACAAGGTTTACTAATATTTTCAATGGCTTGAAAGCTTATGGTAAAAGCTATACTATGGGAGAGCAAAACAGAAAGATTTTGGATGCTCTACCAAAATCCTGGCTGCCAAAGACGCTTGCTATTGAAGAGTCCAAAGATCTAAAAAGTCTTCCTCTTGAAGAGCTTATTGGATCACTACTCACACATGAAATGAAGATGAAACGGTTGAATGATAAGGAAGATGAAGAAAAGGGAAGAAAAGGAGTAGTTCTTAATGTCTCAAATAACTTGAGTGAACAAGAACAATCTTCAAGTGAAGAAGAAGGAGGAAACAGTGGAGAAGAAGAGATTGCAATGGCAGTGAAGAAGTTCAAAAGATTCTACAAAAAGGAATTTTTCAAGAAAGGAAGAAAGCCAGGCAAGAAGAGTGCACAATCCTCATCCTATAAACCTCAATGTTTTGAATGCAAGAGTACAGAGCATCTTATTGCTGACTGTCCCAAAGTGTTAGAGAGGGAAAGAGAAGGCAAAAACAGAAAGAAATCTGCCAAGAAAGGAAAAGGATTAGCTGGAACGTGGGATCAACTAGAAAGTGAGGATGAAAGTGAAGGGAAGGCCAACATATGCTTTATGGCCATTGATGATGAGGTACAATCTTCACCCTCTATTTCAAATTTGTGTGATGATGATATTGATTCTAGTGATTTAATTGTAGAACTGTATGAAGAACTGAAAAAGGCTTCAAAAAGAAATAAAGAAATGAAATCCAAAATAAATGATTTTTCTAATAAAAATTCAAAATTATGTGTTGAAAATGATAGACATCTTGAGACCATTAATTCTCTTACCATTGAAAAAGAAGTTTTGAATACTACCATACAAAATGTATCCTTTGAAAACAAAAAGCTTTGTTCAAGAATTATTTCTCTTGAATCAATGCTAAAAGATCATGAGTTTTTAAAAAGGAAAGTAAATGATCTTACTTTATGCATTGAGAGATTTACAAATGGAAGAGAAAATTTAAATAAATTACTTGGTTATCAAAGATCCTCATTTGTAAAGCATGGTCTCGGTTTTACACATGATTGTTTTGATCCAAAACAAAAAGGGTTATTTGTTAAAGAATCTTCTCATTATAGGTCTCATACTTGTTGTACATATTGTGGTAAGCATGGACACAAAGTTTCTAAGTGCTTTATAAAAAGAAAGATAGAAAATGGGGTGAAGGCCATTTGGAAAGTCAAAGGAACTATTACTAACCCTCTTGGACCCAAGAAGATATGGGTACCAAAAATCACTCTTTCCAATTTGGTATAGGTACAATTTGCCTCAAGATCAAGTGTCACTAAATGGTTTCTTGACAGTGGCTGCTCAAGGCACATGACTGGAAATGCATCACTTGTTAGTGAGCTTCAAGCTACAAGTGAAGGTTTTGTCACTTTTGGAGATAAGAAGAAAGGGAAAATTCTTGGAATAGGTAACATTGGTAAAGGTTCCTTCCCTCTTATCAAGCAAGTTCTACTTATTGATGGTTTAAAGTATAATTTACTTAGCATTAGTCAATTATGTGACAATGGTTGCAAAGTAGAGTTTAAATGTGATACTTGTACTATTCTTGATAGTGCAAGTAATAAAACTATTTTTGTTGCTAAAAGAGTTAGTAATGTATATGTGTTATATCTTGATGAGCTTATCACTAATGATATTAAATGTCTTGCCATTCATGACAATGATGGATTTTTATGGCATAGAAGATTAGGACATGTGAGCATGGATTTATTGAACAAACTTTCTACTCAAGAACTAGTTAGAGGATTACCAAAAATGCATTTTGATAAAACCCGTCTTTGTGATGCTTGTCAATATGGAAAACAATCGAAAACATCTTTCAAACCAAAGAAAATGGTTTCTACCTCAAAGCCTCTTGAACTAGTTCACATGGACTTATTTGGACCTATGATGACTACTAGTCTTGGTGGTAAAAGATATGCTTATGTGATTGTTGATGATTTTTCAAGATTTACATGGGTAATCTTTTTATCACAAAAAGATAAAACATTTTATGAATTTTCAAAACTTTTCAAGAAAGTTCAAATTTTTCTTGATTGCAAACTGATCTCTATTAGAAATGATAATGGAAGAGAGTTTAGTAACCAAGATTTTACAAAATTCTGTGATGAGTATGGCATCACTCATAATTTTTCAGCTGCCAAAACACCTCAACAAAATGGTGTTGTTGAGAGGAAAAACAGAACATTACAAGAAATGGCTAGATCAATGCTTTGTGAAAATTCTTTACCTAAATACTTTTGGGCTGAAGCTGTAAATACAGCATGCTATGTAATGAATAGAGTTTTACTAAGACCTTTTATAAGAAAAACACCTTTTGAACTTCTATTTGATAAAACTCCATCAATTGTCTATTCTAAAGTTTTTGGTTGTAAGTGCTTTATTTTAAACACTAGTGACAATCTTGGTAAGTTTGATAGAAAATCAGATGAAGGCATATTTCTAGGCTATTCATCAAATAAAAAGGCATATAGAGTCTATAACAAAAGGACATTATGTGTTGAAGAAACTATTCATGTAACATTTGATGAATCTAACATTTATCTTCAAAGAATAAATGAAGATGATGCAGGTTCCTCAATGGTTGAAAATCAAACTCAACACCTAGTACCTACATTGGAAGATCATGCTAAAGAAGAAGAAATAATGGAGGAAGAACATGATGGTCAATCAAGCAATAATCAAGAACTTCCAAAGGATCTCACATATGCAAGAAGTCATCCAAAGGAGCAAATCATTGGTGATGTCTCCCAAGGAGTTAAAACAAGACGGTACTTTATTTATAATTTTGCCCTTTTATATCATATTGAACCGAAAAATATTGATGATGCATTATGTGATAATTTCTGGATTATTGCTATGGAAGAAGAGTTAAATCAGTTTGAGAGAAATAAAGTTTGGACTCTAGTTCCTAGACCTCATGATCATTCTGTTATTGGTACAAAATGGATATTTAGAAATAAGTTAAATGAACTAGGTGAAGTTGTTAGAAATAAAGCTAGACTTGTTGCTCAAGGCTTCAATCAAGAAGAAGGCATTGATTATGATGAAACTTTTGCTCCAGTGGCCAGATTAGAGTCCATTAGAATACTCTTGGCATTTGCTTGTTTTAAAGACTTTAAACTATTTCAAATGGATGTCAAAAGTGCTTTTCTAAATGGTTTTATTGAAGAAGAGGTTTATGTAGAATTTCCAAATCATGTTTTCAAATTAACTAAAGCTCTATATGGACTGAAACAAGCTCCAAGATCTTGGTATGAAAGATTAAGTGGTTTTCTTCTTTCAAAAGGTTTTACAATAGGAAAAGTAGATACAACTCTTTTTATAAAAATGTCTTCTAAAAATGATATTTTACTTGTGCAAATCTATGTTGATGATATCATTTTTGGTGCTACTAATACTTCCCTTTATGAAGTGTTTGCTAAAACCATGCAAAATGAATTTGAGATGAGCATGATGGGAGAACTAAGTTTCTTTCTTGGGATGCAAATTAAGCAAACCAAGGATGGAGTCTTCATCAATCAAGCAAAGTATACCAAGGAGCTATTGAAAAGATTTGG
The DNA here is from genome assembly GCA_030512225.1 of Rauvolfia tetraphylla. Lineage (NCBI taxonomy): Eukaryota > Viridiplantae > Streptophyta > Magnoliopsida > Gentianales > Apocynaceae > Rauvolfia > Rauvolfia tetraphylla. Next base: position 292,948 of record JAJQKT010000060.1, read on the forward strand.
AATGGATCAAGGAAAAGGAATAGGTACTCCAATGAGTTCATCAACTAAACTTGACAAAGATGAGAAAGGTAAAAGTATTGATGAGAAATTATATAGAGGTATGATCGGAAGTTTACTCTATCTCACAGCTAGTAGACCAGATATTATGTTTGCTGTATGCTTATGTGCTAGATTCCAATCATGTCCTAAAGAATCTCATCTAATTTCTGTCAAACGAATTTTTCGTTATTTGATTGATACACATGACTATGGCCTTTGGTTTTCAAAAACTTCATCTTTTGAACTTATTGGATATTCTGATGCTGACTATGTTGGTTGTAAAGTTGAACGTAAAAGCACAAGTGGTCATTGTCAATTTCTTGGTAGTTGTCTTGTATCTTGGTTTAGTAAAAAGCAAGCTTGTGTGTCTTTATCCATTGCAGAAGCTGAATACATAGCTGCAGGTAGTTGTTGTGCATAATTGCTATGGATGCAGCATACCTTACTTGATTATGGTCTTAAATTCAATTGTGTACCCATACTATGTGATAATACTAGTGCTATTAACTTGAGCATAAATCCCATTCAACATTCTAGGACTAAGCATATAGAGATAAAGCATCATTTCATACGTGATCATGTGATTAAGAAAGATATATGCTTAGAATATATAAATACAAATGATCAAATTGCTGAGGAAAGGTTCAATCACCTAAAAAGACTCTTAGGAATTTCAAGATTCAATGACTAATGTGTGTATTGAAGTTTTGATGAAAACAGGAAATTTTCGATTCAAAATTCGGATGCACTACAGAAAATTCGGTCAAGAAACAGAGACTTTTGATCAATAATTCGGACGCAGGTCAGAAAATTTGGTCGACCGAATTTTCTGAATTGAAGAAACAGAAACTTTCAATCGAAAATTCGGACGCAGACCTGAAAAATCAGTCGTCCGAATTTTATGGACGTGACCTTTTAAATGAAGATTAAACAATCTTCTCAACACTTTAACTTCTGAATTTCACATCCTTTTTAAAACCTCTCATACACATTCACATCCGAATCAAAATCCCTTCAAAATCACACATTCTCATCCCGATTTTCTTTCACTTTTAAACTTCTAACCCTAATTTCATACAGAAAACCAATACTTTTCAAAAGAAAACATCATGGTGAGAACAAAGAAGCCAAATGTTGAGAAAGGAAAAGGAAAGGCTAAGGAAGGAGATGGAGACTCAATCCTCAATCAACCTAGAAGAATTCGAATTCCTCAAACACTATCTGGGGTTGACAGGTTTGTCTCAATCAAAGCTACTCATGAATTTGATGAATGGAATAAGAATAGTAGAAAAATCATTCCTAGATATAAGGTGGATATTGATAAACTGTCAAGCATGGATATTGTCCTATCTTATTTTAATGATATTGGTTGGAGTAGTTTGCTATTCGTTGATGAAGAATACTATCCTACTTTGATATATGAATTCTATGCAAACCTGAAAGAGGAAAGAATTGAGATGATAGGGGATAATGTGATACAATGGTATTCATCTAGAGTATCACAAGTAGACATTGAATTTAATGAAGGATTGATAAACAAAATTTGTGGAGTGGGTGACACTGGAGCTAGATATTATTCACCATCCATGCATTGCTATGATCGTGAACTCTTTACACATGTTAGATTTGAAGAAGCATTTACCAATGGAAGAGAGTTTAGATCTATAAAGGAGAGAGAAATCAAGAACTTGGATGTTAGAGGTAGAGTGATGCATTACATGGTAACTACAATGATTGTTCCTAATTTTGGACATAAGTCATCAGTTGGGAATATGCATATGGTAATCATGTTAGCCTTGCATGAGCATAAGAGAATGAACTTTGGGTATATAGCCTTGAAACACATGATTACTGCAAGAAAAACAGTAACCAAGGCATTCCCATTTGGAAGGTTATTGACAAGAATCTTTAAGCATTTTAAGATCAAACTTCCGGGAAGAGGGCAAGCCTTTAAGAGTGGTGAAATTTACACTAATAAAACTCTTAGGAGAATGCAATTAGTTCATGATGAGGATAATGTATGGAGGACAAAAAGAGAAACCCCTCCGAAAAGAATAGAAAGAGAGAGAATAATAGAAAGTGAAGAGGAGGAAGAAGAAGAGGATGAAGAGGAAACCCTTGCTAGGGAAATGAAAACAAAAAGGAAGCATGACACCTCAAGTGAGGGGGGAGCAACCTCCGACAAAAAGGAGACTGTTTGAAGAAGAAACTGGAATTGGGTCAAGTGGTAAAGGAGTAACTAGAGGTGACACCATAGTAGCCAAAGTATTCCAAGAAGCCTTGAACAATCATGTCAAGGAAATGGAGAAAATGTATAAGTTCTTTGAATCATTTGCTCCAATGGTTCTTGGAAAATTAGATGGACTGGAGAATAGAGTAAAGCACATTGAAGAAATCCTTATTAGAAACACTCAAAGTGGTGAAGGACCCTCTAAGCCTCAAGATGGAAATGAGGAAGAAAGAGACAGAGAAGCAAAGAAAGGAGATAATGAGAACAGCAGTGATGAAGATGATGATCAGGGTGGAGATGAAGAGACTGTAGCAGAAGAAGAAGAGGAAGAACATGCTCATGAAGATCCACCAGTAACAGGAAGTCAAGTTGCTCAAGCTAAAATAGTCTCTCCAGCAACAATCTCTTTCAGTCAAGGAAGAGTAAAGCACTTGGCCATTAAGAAAGGAGTGAGCCGAGCCTCCCCATCAACCTCAACATCACAAGACTAAGCTTTCTTTTCTATTCTCTTTACTGTATTTTGTTTATTTGCTTATCTTTATTTGTTTTGTAATTCTGAACTTATTAAGTATTTTGCTGCATTTTATGTAATAGAATGAAGCTCAATGATGAAATCCCAGTGATGAGAGCTTCTTTTCTATGCTAAATTGAAAGTCTCATTTTCATTGATCCCTCTATTTTTTTTTAATGATGACAAAAGGGGGAGAAAAATATGCTGCAATATGTGACCTGAGTCTTTAATAATTCTGCAATATGAGTCTTTATGCATTAAAATTCGGATGCAAGGTTTAAAGATTCGGATGCATCCATATCTATGGTCAAAATGTACTCTTTTGTTGTTCAAATTGATTCAAATCTGTCTTAATCTCTTCCACTATGTTTGAACAACATTATGAAAGCTTTATTTCACTTTAAACATCAATTATATTGAATCTATTGCAGTTTAGACATGAGTTTAAAAATTCGGACACATGAGTTTAAAAATTCGGACGCATGTGTTTAAAAATTCGGATGCATGCTCTAAAATTCGGATGCATTCATATTTCATTGTCAAAATGTGCTCCTTTGTTGTTCAAATTGATTCAAACATGTTTTAATCTCTTCTAATATGTTTGAACAACCTTAGGAAAGCTGATTTACAAAATTTGCAGCTTTCAGTTTACTTATTTTAAAGTTTGGACTTGATATGTCAAAATTCGGATGCATAGTATCTCTACACCAAACTTGTTGAAAAATGAGCACAATCTAAGGGGGAGCATTGTTAAATTTTTACAACCTTAAGACCTCTCTTAGAACTTTTTCTAAATGCTTAAATGCTATATCTTCTATCCTAATTGTTGGAAGGAAGGAGGTTAATGGAGGTTGGTTGGGTCATAGGCTCATATTGAGCCTTTTGTATGTCTGTATGCTAAATTGGTTGTTTTCTATCATTGACATTAATACTTCTTTGTACTACATTGTTTAAATCCATCACATCTTGCATCAAAGTTTGTCATCATCAAAAAGGGGGAGATTGTTAACCCTAAGGGCAATTCATGTAATTTTGATTAATGACAAATATTGATGAGAACTAATATGTTTATATTGTGTGATAGGATTTGTGAACTAAGAAGTTTGAAGTCTCATTGCCTTCAAGCCAAAGAGCAGGAACAACCTCAATAAGCTATGAGTCTTTTGAGGTTTATTCAAAGATGAACTCAAGGCATTGAAGACTGGAAGTGCAGAGTAGGTATGATGATAGGTAATATCCATGTAAACTCTACACTTGTATGTCTTGGAGTTTATTGAATGCATAAGAGAGCATAAAATAGGTTTCTTAAGTTTAAAAGGCTTTGAATAAATTTCTTAATGAATGTGGTTTTGTGTCCTAAAAGTTTTTAAGTAAACTTTATATGATCAAAGGAATTTGATTTTGGTTTTCAAACTTATATATGTCTAAATAAGTTTTCTATATATATCAAATGAGTTTCAAATCTTTGGAAGTTAAATGTGAAATGATTTTACAAAGTTTGAACATGATTCCAAGAAATTCGGTCGTCCAAATTTGGTAGCAAAAGTTTGCTACTGTTCTTCTAGAGAAATTCGGAAGAAGATTCGGACGCATGAAGAAAAATTCGGTCGTCCGAATTTTGGCCCTCAACATGGTCACTGTTCTTCCAGAGAAATTCGGACGATGACTCGGACGCAGTAGGAAGAATTCGGTCGTCTGAAAAATTCGGACGCAAAATTCGGTAGTCCGAATTTCCTGAAAATAGCCGTTAACTAGCCGTTTTATAGCTGTTTTAACTGATTTTCAAATTCTATAAAAGCTATAAACGTGCAATCTTTTGTAAGTTTTGAATCCTTGAATACTCTAAGCTTTCTAAAGTCTTTTACAAACATTTCTCAAGCTCTCTTATGTCTTGTGCATTCAGTTGATCAATCCAAAGACATCAAAGTGTGAAGGTGCAACTTTGTGTAATATCTACCAACAAGTGGTAACATCTACACACTCATCTTTACTTATTAAATGGTGTTGGTCTACTAGCTCTAGCAAGGTTATCTTGATAACATAAAACCCTTTAGATAAGGGTGATCCTTGAAGTTGTAATTCAAGGTTGTTTGACATATAAAACCATTGTGTGAGGTGAGCCTTGTTTGTAAAAGTTACTAGAAGAGGTTGTGAGTGTAAAACCATAGTGTGGTGAGCCTCTTTTGTAATCTGTGAACTTGAGCTCATAGTAGAGTAATTGAAATCCTTAAGTGTAGGCTTAAGGTAGTGGAGGTAGATCTTAAGGATCGAACTACTATAAATTGCTTGTGTTCCTTGGTCTACATTTCTTATATTGCTCTGCCATAAATTACTTCTATCTTGTCCATATAATCTGTTATTGATCTATACACATAAAAGGTTTAATTTTGTAAAAATTAGCCAAATACCTAATTCACCCCCCCCCCTCTTAGGTATTTCACAAGTACATAAAAACTTCACTGGGTTTCGTTACTCATTATTCTCTCATCATATTTCTTCTTGTACGTCGCACGTGACAGTTGAGGCGTCTACCATTTGTAACCATTCTTGGTCTGTCAATTCATTATAATATTTTAAATGGTTAATAATTTAACTGGTATATAGAGAAAGATCTCAATCTTCTGAAAATAATTATGTTTTGTATAAAACATTTTATACAATCTTTTGTTCTTGACTGTTATTTGTTTAGAAATTATTAGATCTATACTTGTATCATATAGTGATATTACACGTTGCATTGCATCTCTGGAACAGGAAAGTGATGATTCACTCTTAGGTCAGGCCCGCCAGGGAATGGGTCGTTACATCCATAGTCCATCGCTTTGCTATCGGTGCTTCATCCCAAGGAATCAATCTAGCCCTCCGTAGTACCTCTGTATTCCCACTTTTCTTTGATATTGTACACATACTTGTTTCATTTGCATTAGGTATGTTAATCTTTGAATTAGCCTACTTGTCCTCCAGACAATATTGATGTAACACCTGATGTAGCAATTGCTAATGTTTTCATACCCTTTGATCTCAAATGTGCCAATAAAGCACGATACAAGAAGATTTTTCCAGTTCCTCCAAGACCATCAACAAAAGAAATTTTAGCTTTTCCAGAATTTATTTGTGAAAGTATTCATGTGAAACCTTTATGTTGGTCATCATTTAAACTTTTCTCAGCATCGTTATCAATTTCTGAAATATCAATAGAAAGCTCTTGACAAATTTCTCTTGGATTCACATCTGATTCTTCTTATGAGGCAATAGCTGCTCTAGGTAGATCTTATGATGTTATATCCTTTCCATGCTTTCTAGAAATAAATTAAGATTTTTGAAAGTATTTGAAACTTATACTTCTATGATACTTTTAGTTCTACTAAAATCATCAGACATTGATTCAAAATAACTGTACCACAACTTCCTGATATTAGTCGGTTCATAATACACCAATAGAGTAGCAAACAGTCGTCTCATTGCATATGGAATATGAAAGGTAGTTGCCTCATCCAAACACTCAAAAATGCTTCTATTAGACTCAAGAAGTCCTCTTTTTTCTATTACTTCTTTGAAACATGGGCATTGAAATCTGTTCACAGTTAACAAATCATGCATCCTAAAAGTGCTGGATTTCATCTATTATATTGTCATCTTCTTGATTTGCAATATAGACAGTAACTTTATCATAGCCTTTGTAAATGAGCTTAACTGCTTCAACTCCCAAACATATTTTGACATTTATGTGGCTATTGTACCTTGTTAATATGTAAGGTTTCTAAGGAACTACCCATCTATGATCCAACATTGTACGCCACACATTAACAATGTCATTTGTTTCTCCTTCTATAAATAGGATATGCATCTTTTCCTTGTATTCTAACTTCATAGAATGCTCGTGGGTTACCATACATGAATTCAAGTTAGATCTGGATGATCTTGAGGATGTTGTCCTGGTTGTAGTTGTTCTTGAATCTCTTTCCATTCTGGATTACATGTCATTGTGATAAAAGGTCAGGTTTCGCAAATCTTTGAACTAATTCCATTGCATCAAGATATCTACGTCACATATCTCTTGGTCCTCTAATAAATGATGCGGGAAGTGCAATTCGTTGACCTACTTCACTTGCCATTTTTTCTCTAGCCATGACGCTGTCTACAATTCCTCGGTATAATTTTGCCCTCATTTCACTTTGATTACATTGGTAGAAGTCCAATGGAGTTTGGTCCTGGACTAATGATTTTGGGGATGCTAGGGCCTTAAGAGGAGGCGTATGTGATGCCCCAATCTCATATGGGATAACTGTAAATAAAATTATTTGTTTATAAATATGGGTCTAAGAATCCATTATCAACTACTTGGAATAACTATTTTTGTATAGCGAGGACGGTTGCCAAGTAATTAGCTGTGGGTGCTACCAGGCACATGAGTTGCGAACTCGGTACTGTGGGCATGAGACGTGACATTTTTACCCTTCTAATGCCGTCTCCATCCACCGAGTTCCACTGCATTTGATATTTTAAACCCTTCAAAAATATTTGAAAGGTATAATGAGTCAAAAAATGGTGTTAAGAGTAGCAATAAGAAAATAGTACAACGACATTTTTGGCTAATTTCTCCATAATTAATTTATTATCTTCTTATTATGATATTCTGGAAAGAGGCTGTGAATGATGAAATGGACTCGTTAACTTCCAATAATAGTGTGTACGCAGATCCTTCAACAGAAATTATAACGCAAATGCGAGCATAGACAAACCTAAGGCAGCGTTCACTACAAAAGGTTTTTCACAGAAAGAAGATCATTTCTCTTTGATGGTTCCTCTTGAGTTCCTAGTAGAATTAATTATTGCAAGAATTAATGATTTGCAGTTCCCAATTTTTTATTTTTATCTATTAATTGTAACTATAATAAATGAAGCAGTTTATAGTTATAATTATATTGAAGTCTTAACTATTAATAATATCTCAGATTTTCTCATATTTTGTTCCTCTGTCTATTACATTATCTATTCCTCCAAAATTTATCCAATAAAAAATTCGATTCATGATTGATTGTTAATAGTTTAAGACAAATTAGTGTTAGGAACCGCTTATATTATAAATATCTTGAAAATTTGCATGTAATTATTTGCCTGTATTGTCGGTATATTGATATTTGGTTCTAATATGCCTATTACTCAATAAAGAAAAAGTTTCTTTGCTAGTCACTTTAACATAAAAGATTTGGGCGATGAAATTTTGTTTTAGATATGAAGAATACCAAGTCTATTGATAGCATCTTTCTTGGTAAAGCATATTCAGAAGAAATTGAAGAAATATAGCTATGTTGATTCTAATATTTACTTACTTCCTGTTGATAGTGATAAGGGGATTTATAAGCAAAAGGACTTTGCAAGTTCGGTAGTAAGAGAGTATAGAGCATTAGGAATATATATCTTTAAAAGGAACTATGAGATACTTGTTCTATAGAATACATGTTATTATGATGTTGATTAGAATATCACATTCAATGAAAAGTTTATATTCTACTATACTTGAAGATTATTGCGATGTCGATTAGAATACCACGTCAGATGAGTGTTTCCTTACCGTTAATTATATATTTACAATATGGTAAAGTCAAAGAAACAAACTATGCTAGCGAACTCTTCTTTAAAGAAAACGCATTCACTTTCATTTTAATTCATCACAATGGCACTGCTGCTATTAGCAAGATTGAAAAAGTTATTATTCAGCAAAAAAAAAAAAAATAGAAAAATTTATTACTGTTACTGTAAATCTAGATCCATATGGAGGAAGCATCACATCATTACATGTTTTTTAAGTGGTGGTATTGTTCATGTTGAGTATATCAAGTCTCTTGACATCATTATAATATGTTGAGGGGAGTGGATTGAGCTGTAAACTTAGCCTTCAGCATAACCTAAGATTATAATAAAAGGAAACTTAGCCTTCAGCACAACCTAAGATCACAAATGCAACTAGTTGCTTTTGAATATTCGGTGAATACATTTGCATTGTCTGCGTATTCAACCTGTCATAAAAGCTAGAAGCAAAACCTCAAACTGACGTTGCGAAACAAAATTATGTTTACAAAAAGCTATTTACCAATTTTAGCAATCAAACAACAAAAAGAAGAACAACTCATGAATAAGAATGGCTAATAATATCTATTCTCCATCATTTCTTTGCACTTCGTTAACCTGTATCGCATGACATGAAAAGAAGGAAGCCCTATGTAGCCAAGAACAAACTGCCGACAAAAGATAGCAGCTAAATGCGTCCATTTTAGGCCTAATTTGTGTTGCCGGCAATTCATCCTTGGCTGCATTGCACTGCCTTCCTTCTCATGAAATGGCTCACGCTGGTTATTCATGAAATGCATCTCAAGGCTTCTTTGGATCTAGCAGTGAGTATGGAAGTATATATAGGGAAAGAAAGTTGCCAAATGGGGTAGGGGTGTGGGATCTCTTATCTGTTCTCAGTAGTCAACTAACTCTAAGAATGCATGTGATTACCATGCCTTAGAACAGGAATCAATTAAGATTCCTCATCAATGCATCGCTAATGAATTTTCTCCCTCTCTCTCTCTCTCTCTCTCTCTACCCACTGTTCCTTCTCTCTACTCCTCTCTGCACAGAGAAGCTTTCTGCACCTCTTCTCCGGCCAGCCATGGCTAGCAGCCGGATCTTTTTGTTTCCTGTCTTTTTTTTTTTTTTTTGTAATCTCACCACCCATTTTGACAACATTCAATGGTAGATCTTTTTCTATATAATTTTCATTGAAATTATTTAAGAGGTAAAGGCGGAATCTTTTGCAAATCTTTGTAGATCGTGCTGTTTCTCTCCACTTCCTTAGAGAAATCTATCTACATGGACTTAATATGCACCCTTTTTAAGTGTTTTGCCTCTTTCATAGGTAATTTTTAAATTTGTTGATTCATTCATAATTTTTTAGATTTTTATCTTTTAAGGAAGAGGTTAAAACTGAATTACGCTTGTCTCTATGCTCCAAGAATACCGATGAAGATGCTTCAAAGAAGATTAAAGTGTGTTTGTTTATTCTCTTACTAGTATTAGTATTATTGTATTTTATCCTCCCAGAGTATCGAGAGTATGGGATATTTTCTATTATCATGTTTTAGAATCATTGTGTAATTTTTATTCTTTTAGTTGTTAGGTTATCCTAGTCCCACAACTCCCCTCTTTTGATGTATTAGAGAAGGAATTTGAGGAATGTTCTAATTGTAATGACGTTGGCTATTTAACTATTAATGAATAATTATTCCAAAAAATTAAGATTCCTCATTATGGTGAAGGAAGCTGGGTGGTCAATTCCAAGGAAGACATCTAGTAGGTTTTTGTGATGCTTTTCAGCATGGGTTTCATTTGAAAAGGAAAGAGGAAAAAAAGAGGAAAATAGCAAAATTCCTCATGGTGCTGGATATGGAAAGTTTGACATTGTAGAAAGTGGTGATTGACTAATTGAGAGAATATAGCATCTATTGGTACACATGGAACTTTTATTCTCTGAAGAATGTATTGTCAGTTGAATGCAAATGGCAAATATTTTGGTATTGGATTGTATAAATAGTAAGAATCACTAGAATTTGACTAAGTGTCAAAGTTCAACTTTTCCCACCATACATATAATAAAGTGAAATCCTTTCAACAATAGAATTGCAGACGGTTGGTATTCAATGTACCATTTTGGTTCAACTTATAGTGTATGTAGTAGATCTTATGATGCAAATATCTTTGACATTTGTATACACTATTTAATATGCATATGTGGTAATAGAGTAGTGGAGGCCGAAATCCTGTATTTCACGTACCATTAGTGGTTGGCTATATTAAATCATTAAATTGGGAGTTTCATTCAATTTGACGCAGTGCCTCAGAATGTTGTGCCTTAAGAGCTAGTTTGGTTGAAGGGATTTGGGGAGAGTTCTTCCATGAGAGGTAAACAGATTGAATGCTAGAAGCAAATTAAGAGATTCCTGAGAAAACACATGATTAACATTTCTATAGAAGTATTTGTTCTTTCTTTCCATTCATAACTACTTGATCACCTCTATGCATTTCTCTTCTTTTCTCTTCATCGCTACCTCCCACTTCTCTTCATTTGTCTCTCTCGTTTGCCACAGTTGGTGGCAAATTATAACATTTCCTTAAAAATGAAAAATCAATTTTACACTTCTAAACTTTAGGAAATAATTCCTTTTACTGAAACTATTAGTGTCATTTTTTTGTTTCCTTCTCAAAGGATGTCTGTCTTGCTGCAAAATTGAGCAAGATTATGACTTCCGAATACAACAGTTAGCATTGTTCTTTTGCATCTGGATTTTGACAACAAATTTCCACCACCATGAGAATTACTAGTCATACAGTAATTCTAAATGGAAAATAATTGATTGGTTAGAAGGGAATTGAAGCCACATTAAATATAATCTAGAGGATTAAAATTCTTTTCTAAAAATGAAAATTTCTAAATCTTTTAGTCTTTTATTGTAATTCGGATCACGTAACAGAATCAACCCTTAGATTGGTTGTTATATCCATTTCCGTGGACTTCGTCCAAAAGAGCAACCGAAAGTCAAATCTTTAAGATTTTATAGTTCAATGAATTCAATCTTCCCTCCAAAGGATTAGAAACCTAAGCTATTTAAACTAAGTTGTGTAATTATTTACCAAGTAGTGGTAATATCTCATTAAATCTCCTTTTATCTCTTTATCTATTTGCTCAATACAAGGTTATCTTGTGACATAAAACCCTTTTGGTAAGGGTGATCCTTAAGGCATTGATTCAAATTTGTCTTTAGATAGAAAATCCTTGTGGTGGGGTGAACCTTGTTTGTAGCATTGCAAAAGAGGTTGTTGGTGTAAAATCCTTGTGGGATGAGCTTCTTGTGTAATTGATTGATTGAAATCCTTGGGTGTTGACTCAAGATAGTGGATGTAGATCTTGAAGAGATCGGACCACTATAAATTACTTGTGCTCTTTACTCTTCCTTGTGTATTGCTTTATCATTGTGTTCATTACATTCTCATTGAAACATTTGAATATAATCTTTCGAAACCAAGTTCATAAAAAGGAAATAGTTTTCGAAAATTAGCCAAAGACCTAATTCACCCCCCCCCCCCTCTTAGGTCTTTCAATTGGTATCAGAGCAATGGCTTCTTTGTATGGTTTTACAACCTAGAAGTTAAGATCTTATGGCTAATGTTTCAAACTTACCTTATTTGGAAGGATCTTCCACAAATAGACTCCCTTTATTTGATGGAACAAATTACACATTTTGGAAATCTAGAATTAAGATATATATTTGTTCAATTAACTTTCATTTGTGGAATATTGTTGAGAAAGGTCCTTACATACCAATGAAAATGAGAGCTGATAGTGTTACTAGAGAACCAAAGCCTATAGACGAAGTTGATAAGGGTGACTCTAAGAAGATGACATTAAATTACCAAGCCATTAACATATTGAGCGGTGCAGTAGATGTGAATGAGTACAATCAAGTTAGTGGATGCGACACCGCTCATGATATGTGGAGACTTCTTCAAGTAACACATGAAGGAACAAATCAAGTAAAGGAGTCAAAGCTTGCAATGCTAGTAAGAGATTATGAGCTATTCACCATCAAGTAAGGTGACAATATTAGTGATATGTTCACAAGATTTACTAACATCTTCAGTTGTCTAAAAGCCTATGGGAAGAATTACACTATTGGAGAACAAAATACAAAGATATTGGATTCTCTACCAAAGTCTTGGCAACGAAAGACTCTTGCTATTGAGGAATCAAAAGACTTGAAAACTCTTCCACTTGATAATCAACTTATCCTCAAGTACCAACTTTGGAAGAACATGCCAAAGAAGAAGAAATAATAGAGCAAGAACAAGATGGCCAACCTAGTAGTGACCAAGAGCTTCCAAAAGATCTAGGATATGCAAGGGGCTACTCTAAGGAGCAAATCATTAGTGATGTCTCCCAAGGAGTTAAAACAAGGCGGTACTTTATTGACAACTTTACTCTTTTATCTCATATTGAGTCTAAAAAGATTGAGGATGCCTTGTGTGATGATTTTTGGATTATTGCTTTGCAAGAGGAGTTAAATCAATTTGAAAGAAACAAAGTTTGGTCTCTTGTTCCAAGACCTGATGATTATTCTATCATTGGTACAAAATGGGGTTTTAGAAACAAATTAAATGAACCAGGAGAAGTTGTTAGAAATAAGGCTAGACTTGTTGCCCAAGGATTCAATCAAGAAGAAGGCATTGATTATGATGAAACTTTTGCTCCGGTATCTAGACTTGAATCCATAAGAATACTTTTAGCTTCCTATTTTAAAGGTTTTAAACTATTTCAAATGGATGTCAAAAGTGCATTCCTAAATAGTTTTATTGAGGAAGAGGTTTATGTGGAACAACCACTCGGTTTTACTCGTGAAAATTTTCCTAACCATGTTTCCAAGCTAACCAAGGCTTTATATGGATTGAAACAAGCTCCTAGAGTTTGGTGTGAAAGATTAAGCGGCATTCTTCTCTCAAAATGATTTTCAAAAGGAAAAGTTGACACAACATTGTTTACAAAACCTGTTGCAACAATGATCTCTTGTGTAAATTTATGTGGATGACATCATATTTTGTGCTACTAATACATCTCTTTGTGATGAGTTTTCCAAATTAATGCAAAATGAATTTGAAATGAGCATGATGGGAGAACTCAATTTCTTTCTTGGGCTTCAAATTAAGCAAACTAAGGATGGAGTGTTCATAAATCAAGCAAAGTACACCAAAGAGCTCTTGAAAAGATTTGGAATGGATCAAGCAAAAGAAATAAGCACTCCAATGAGTTCATCAACCAAACTTGATGAAGATGAGAAATGTAAAATTGTTGATGAAAAGGTATACAAAGGTATGATTGGGAGTTTACTTTATCTTACCGCAAGTAGATTGGATATTATGTTTGTTGTATGCTTATGTGCTAGATTTCAATCTTGTCCTAAAGAGTCTCATTTAAGTTCTGTAAAACACATTTTTTGTTATTTGATATATACACTTGACTATGGCCTTTGGTTTTCAAGATCCTCATCTTTTAACCTTGTTGGATATTCAGATGCTGATTATGTAGGATGCAAAGTTGAGCGTAAAAGTACTAGTGGTCACTGTCAATTTCTTGGTAGTTGTCTTGTATCATGGTATAGTAAGTGCGTAAGTGCTACGGATGAAGCACACTCTACTTGATTATGGTCTAAATTTTAATTGTGTGCTATTCTATGTGACAATACCAGTGCCATCAATCTAAACATAAATCCCATTCAGCATTCTTGGACTAATCATATAGAGATTAAACATCTTTTATTCGTAATCATGTAGCTAAAGAAGATATATACTTGGACTATGTGAACACAAATGATCAAACTGCTGATATATTTACCAAGCCTTTGGTCGAGGAAAGGTTCTGTTATCTAAGAAGACTATTTCAAATTTCAAATACTAATGCGTGTGTTGAAGTATGGTAAAAGCAAGGAATTCTAGATAGAGAAGTTCAAACGCATGACAAAAAATTCAGTCGCCCGAATTTGCTGAAACTGAAGAAATAGAGAAGTTTGGACGCGAGTTTGGATGCAAACCAGAATATTCTGTCGTCCAAACTTTGCGGGTACAGCAGATTAAATAGAATCAAACAGTTATTCCTCTCATTTCTAAATTTTGAATCCTTCTTCCTTCAAAACCCACACAACCCACCTGCATCCAAACCCAAATTTCTCTGTGATCTCACCATCTTCACCTCAATTCACTAGCATTTTTGAGTTCTAAGCCCTAAATACACCTTACAATTAACTTTCTCTCAAAGAAAAGTACTATGGTGAGAACAAAGAGAGTAAATGTTCAAAAAAGGAAAGGGCAAAGCAAAGGAAAGTGATGGTGGATTAATCATCAATAAACCTAGAAGAATTCGAATTCCTCAAACTTCATCAAAGCTACCACTGAATTTGAAGAATGGAGTAAAAGGAGCAAAAGAATCATTCCTGGACACATGGTCAATGTGGATAAACTCTCCAATATGGAAAATGTCCTATCACTTTTTTGTGAAATTGGATGGAGCAGTTTACTAACAGTTGATGAAGAATTTTATCGTGCTCTTATATATGAGTTTTATGCAAATCTTAAAAAGGAGAGAATTGAACATATGAGAGACAATGTAGTTCAATGGTATTCATCTAGAGTGTCACAAGTTGTTTTTGAGTTCAATGATGCTCTAGTAAACAGAATTTGTGGAGTAGATAATAGTGGAGCAAAGTATTGCTCTTTGGGGCAACATTAATGTTGTAATAATGCTTGCTCTACATGAACATAGGAGATTAAATTTTGGGTATATGGATTTGAGACACGTGATGGGAGCAAGAAATACAGGAAATAAGGCCTTGCCTTATGGAAGATTACTTACTAAGTTCTTTAAGCATTTCCAAGTCAAACTTCCCGGAAGAGGACAAGTTTTCAAGAATGGAGAGATCTACACTAATGATTCTCTCAAAAGGATGCAGTTAGTTCTCAGTGAAGTTGGAATATGGAGAACAAAAAGAGAAACTCCTTTAAAAAGGGAAGAAGTTGAAGAAAGTGAAGAGGTTGAAGAAGATGAAGATGAAGAAGAAACTTTAGCAAGGGAAATGAAGACAAAGAAGAGGCAAGACTTATCAAGTGAGGGGGAGCAACCTACCTCCAAGAGAAGACTCCTTGAAGAAGTGCCTACTCCTCAATCACATCCCAACGTTGAAGAGGCCCCTAGTCGTGAAGGAATTACAAGAGGTGATACCATCGTTGCTAAGGCATTCCAAGAAGCCTTGAACAACCACATCAACGAAATGGAGAAATGTACAAGTTCTTTGAATCCTTTGCTCCAATGGTTCTTGGAAAACTAGATGGTTTGGAAAATAGAGTGAAGCACATAGAGGAGATATTAATCAGAAATGTTCAAAGTGGTCAAGGAACCTCTAGGCCTCAAGAAAGAGAAGAAACGGATGATGATGAAGATAAAGAAGACAAGAAGAATGAGAAAGATGATAATAATGATGATGACCAAGGAGTTGATTTTGAGCTAGTGGCTAGAACAAGAGAAAAGAATGAAGAAAAGGATGCCGAGTTACAAAGGGAAGATCAAGGGGAGCAGCAAGCTGGCATTAATGAGGAAGAAAGCTTGATTGCCAAAGCTGAAATTATCACTCCCTCCAACCTGACATTCAAACAAGGAAGGGTAAAACATGTGGCAGTCAAGAAGGGATCTAGCAAATACTCTCCATCAACATCACAAGACTAAGCATCTCTTCTCTCCTATCTTTACTGCTTTAGATGTACTTAAATATATTTTATGTTGGTGTACTTAGTATAATTTATGCATTTCACAACTATTTTTATTTCTAGCATGGTTTCTGTAGTTTCGCAGTGCTTTCTAGTTTTTGTGATGTTTTTATGAAGCTCAATAATGAAACATTAGTGTTGAGAGCTTCTTTGGTTAATGATACTTTGATCACCCCAAGTTCAATTAAGGGGAAAGAAGCTGATTTACCAAAATGTGCTAACATGATACATGCTGCTTATTGTTGTTGATATGTTATTAACATGATAAATGCTGCTTCTTGTTATTGATACTGTTACCAAAATGTGCTAACAATATGTTATTTTGCTCATATTCCAAAATGAGACTAGCATAATGTTTGCTAAATGTTGCTCATATGGGATAATGACACTTAACTATGATGATTGTGATTCACCCCATCTTTGAGTGATGACAAAAGGGGAGATAGAATTGATGACACAAAATGTAATATGTTATGTGTAATGGTGTTAGGTGGTGTTATGTGCTTATTTGTACCTGTGGCTGCATTTTGAAATTTAAATTGGCTACATTTGGAATTTAAATTAAATGTGATGTATTATGTGAAATGTGGTTGTATATGATGCTATATTGAAAATTATCTCAATTTTTCCAGTCATAGTTAAACAACTCTAGGAAAACTTATTTTTCAAAACAAAATTGCAGCCTTCATTTTACATAGTTTACAGTTTAGACTTGGAATTTCAAATTTAGGATTCACAATATCTCAAGTCCAAACTTCTTGAAAAATGAGCACAATCTAAGGGGGAGCATTGTTAGTCTTTTCTGACCTTTAAAACCTCTCCTAGAAGATTTCTTAATGCTTAAATGCCGTATCTTCTATCCTAGTTGTTGGAAGGAAGGAGGTAAATGGAGGTTGGTTGGGCCATAATCTCATATTAAGCCATTTGAATGTCAAAGTTCTAAATTGGTTATTATTTATCATTGACATCAATGCTTCTTCGTACTACACTTTTTAAATCCATCACATTTTGCATCAAAGTTTGTCATCATCAAAAAGGGAGAGATTGTTAGCCCTAAGGGCAAATCATGTAGTTTTGATTAGTTTTGATTCGTTTTGATTAATAACAAACATTGATAAGGACTAATTCATAAGCTATTTGTGTGATAGGATTTTTGGATGAAAAAGTAAAGAGTTCTTATTGCCTTGGAGCTAAAAGTGCTAAAGACAACTCAAGTGTCCTATGAATTCAAGGCTTTGAAGATTCTAGTGTAGGTTTACATGTGCTTAATAGGTATATTCTTGTAAACCCTACACTAGTTTGTCTTGGAATCTATTGAATGCATAAGAGAGCACAAAACTTGTTTTTGAATCTTAAATGGCTTTGAATAATCTTTGAATTACCAAGTACTTTGATAACGGTCTTAGAGTTCAAAAGATTTTAAATGACTTATATTTTAGTACAAAATGATTTTAGACTTATTGAGGTTCATTTCCAAACATTTTGACAAAGTTTGAACAGTTTGGACGCAAGTTCGGATGTCCAAATTGTGGACAGGACTGCTGAATTTCTAGAGAAATTTGGATGCAAGTTCGGGTCATCCAAACTTTCCCTGACAACATGTCACAGTAATGTTTAGATGATAGTTCGGACACAGAGGATCAAGTTCGGTCATCCGAACTCCTTAGAAACTAGCTGTTACTAGCAGTTTTATGACTCTTGGAACTGATTTTCAAAATCTATAAGAGCCATAAACTCTAGATTTTAAACTAATACTGAACACTTGAAGAATCAAAATACTCCAAAATCAAATTAAATCATCAAAGCTCTCTTTTGTCTTGTGCTCTCATGTGATATTAAAGATTTCAAAGACAACAAGGTGAAGTGGTGCTAACTTGTGTAATCATCTACCAAGTAGTGGTAATATCTCATTAAATCTCCATTTATCTCTTTATCTATTTGCTCAATACAAGGTTATCTTGTGACATATAATCCTTTTGGTAAGGGTGATCCTTAAGGCATTGATGTAAGATTGTCTTTAGATATAAAATCCTTGTGATTGGGTGAACCTTGTTTGTAGCATTGCAAATGAGGTTGTTGGTGTACAATCCTTGTGGGATGAGCCTCTTGTATAATTGATTAAATTTGAGTAATTGAATAGATTGGTTGAAATCCTTGAGTGTGGACTCAAGGTAGTGGATGTAGATCTTGAAGAGATCGAACCATTATAAATTGCTTGTGCTCTTTACTCTTCCTTGTATATTGCTTTATCATTGTGTTCATTATTCTCTCATTGAAACAAGTGAATATATTCTTTCCAAACCAAGTTCATGAAAAGGAAATAGTTTTCAAAAATTAGGCAATGACCTAATTCATCATCAACCTTATGCCTTTATCCATTTGTAAAAAATTGGGGTTGAAGAAAATTAAGGACACTACTACTTGTCTCCAAATGGCTGATAGATTAATGAAGTACCCTAGGGGAATAGTAGAAAATATCCTTGTTAAGGTTGATAAATTATATTTTCTGGTGGATTTTGTGATTTTAGATATGGAGGATGATTTTGGCCTACCTTTGATTTTAGGATGGCCCTTTTTGAATACTGGTAGAACCTTAAATAATGTGGAAAAAGGTCAACTAACATTGAGGGTTGGGGATGAATGTGTGCAATTAAATGTCTTTGAATCTTTGATTAATTCCTCAAAAGGCGAATTTGTATGGGTTATAAATATTCTTGATGCTGTAGTGGATGATTCTTCTTCTAAATTTCTTGCAGAAAAATTGAATTCAAAATGGAACAAACCATTCAAGGAAGAAGTCCAAAAGAGGTCATTGAGGATAATGTGAAATAGAGGATGTTTTCTCTCAAGCGGCACAAATTCAAAAATAGTTTGACAAGAAGAATGCTTATGGGAGGAGATGCTTGTCTTTTCCATGATCCCCCTTAATTCATGTCCTTACATAGGAAGTCAAGTTCGAGACTATAAACGTGAACTACTATTTAAGTTGATTTGTTTTTTAAAAATTTTCAAGTTTTTCAAAAAAAATTCAAAAAACGTTTTTACTTATTTATTTTCTTCAATTTCTTTGTAGGATATGCTTGAGCCTAAGTAGAGCTACCATAAACCTTTAAATATTGGACTTTCTTGGCTGTTTCATTGATTCGGCTAAGTCTCCTAACCCTCTTTGTTATTTCTTGTATTTAAACATTGAGGTCAATGTTTATTCTTAAGTGGAGGGTAGGAATTTGACTATTTCATTTTGAAAATTTTTCAGAATTTTATGGTGTAAAAGCTTTATTTTAAGAAAATTTTTGAAAATCATTTAAATACCAAGTAATTAAATCTTATTCCTTATGAGTTATTACAATTGTTTATATGTGTCGTTTGGAAAGTAATGAAAGGAATTTAACCTTGCATAATGCCTTTGTTAATTCTTCTTAACTATGGAATTTAAATTATTCTTATTGACCATGATCTTGTGAATTGATGAGATATTTAGGCTTTATTATATATTTGATGACATTTTTTTATCACAACAATACACTATAACTTGTTTTATTACATACTTGAGGCGAAATAGAAGGTTTCTCTGGTTTACCCTAGAAACAATGGTCATAGGCCTTCTTTGGACCGTTTGAGCCTTTCAATCCTACCTTTAGAGTTATCCCTAGTACCCTTTTGTTCCTTAATGAGTCCATTTCTTTGCTTAAACAATTAATATTTTAACCTTTAACCTTGTAGAGAGCTTGATTTGTACTTCAACAGTTTTGTGCTCCTTGAGATTGGGATATTGAGGTTTTGAGGGAAAGAAAAATTGAGAGGGTATTCGAAAGGGAAAGCATGACTTGCTCTATATTATTGTTTTGAGAAAAAAAAGTGAGAAAGATATTTTGAAAAAAAAGAAAAATTCAAAAAAAGAAAAAAAAGAAAAGAAAGAAAGAAAGAAAGAAATAGTGTTTATTACAAGTCATCGTAGTAAAATGTCCAAAGTTGATGTATACATGAGAAAGGAATGAATTTCTCGGGAATGAATTTGGTTATTGAGATTCTTTGTACTAAAGGAGTAAGAAAGAAGTTGGAGTATATGGTTATGATTTGGAGTCAACTTTTCTTTGCAAGCTCTCTTCTCTTTATTTTGTCTCCTTATATCTTTCGTTTGTTAGCCAATTCCCTAAACTAATGTTACAAGTACTAAAGCCCTACCTGATCTAAGTGAAGCCAGAGTACCTAAATTAGTGGAGAGTGTGTAAGATTACAAGCTTATGGTTGGTGAATCTTTAATGTATATGTATATGGTTGTGATTATATATGTGATTATTGGCTGTATAATATTGCCTCGACATTGAATCAAGAGCCTGGTTGTGGTATGCTTCAAAAAAAAACTTCTTTTAATTTGCACAGTTATGTTGTATTAACATTGTTATTATTTGTTAGCTCTAAGGGAAAATCATGTAATTTTGATTAATGACAAATATTGATGAGAACTAATATGTTTATATTGTGTGATAGGATTTGTGAACTAAGAAGTTTGAAGTCTCATTGCCTTCAAGCCAAAGAGCAAGAACAACCTCAATAAGCTATGAGTCTTTTGAGGTTTATTCAAAGATGAACTCAAGGCATTGAAGACTTGAAGTGTAGAGTAGGTATGATGATAGGTAATATCTATGTAAACTCTACACTTGTACGTCTTGGAGTTTATTGAATGCATAAGAGAGCATAAAATAGGTTTCTTAATTTTAAAAGGCTTTGAATAAAATTTCTTAATGGATGTGGTTTTGTGTCCTAAAAGTTTTTAAGTAAACTTTATATGATCAAAGGAATTTGATTTTGGTTTTCAAACTTATATATGTCCAAATAAGTTTTCTATATATACCAAATGAGTTTCAAATCTTTGGAAGTTAAATCTCAAATGATTTTACAAAGTTTGAACATGATTCCAAGAAATTCGGTCGTCCAAATTTGGTAGCAAAAGTTTGCTACTGTTCTTCTAGAAAAATTCGGAAGAAGATTAGGACGCATGAAGAAAAATTCGGTCGTCCGAATTTTGGCCCTCAGCATGGTCACTGTTCTTCCAGAGAAATTCGGACGAAGATTCGGACGCATCAGGAAGAATTCAGTCGTCCGAAAAATTCGGACGCAGAATTCGATCGTCCGAATTTCCTGAAAATAGTCGTTAACTAGCCGTTTTATAGCTGTTTTAACTGATTTTCAAATTGTATAAAAGATATAAACGTGCAATCTTTTGTAAGTTTTGAATCCTTGAATACTCTAAGCTTTCTAAAGTCTTTTACAAACATTTCTCAAGCTCTCTTATGTCTTGTGCATTCAATTGATCAATCCAAAGACATCAATTGAGAAAGAAACCGAGAAAGCTTGAAGATCAAAGGAGATCTCCAATCAGGCTCTTCTATTCTGTTTTCTTTCTTTATTCTTTTATTTTTATATTAATTAAATTTATGGTTTTGAATATTTAGCTTATCAGTAGTTAAATGTTTTGCAACTAACACCGTCGATGAAGGCCAAAAATCTTATGGATTTAATTAATTTCAATTAAAAACTATTTCTTTTATCACGAGTTTGGTTAATTGTTATTGTTGTTCTTAATGCTTGCAATTTTTTGGTCATTTTTTCATGCCTTTAAATTTATTCTAGGGGCTGAGAAGTACTAGATTAAATTGAATCATGGTAATAACAACACATCATAAAACTGACTAGAGATAGATTCGGTTTCTTTGTGTGGTTTCTAGCGAGAATGAAACAAAAGTTAGGGAATTCCATAGAGGTGTTTGTGGCTTTAATAATTAAAATTACATAGAGATATGATTGTTTTATTAATTAAAGTTAGGAGCTTTTCACCAAGAGATTGGGTCAAGCTTATAATTGGGAATTCTACCATTAACCAAGTTGAGAATTAATTTAAAGAAATTAATTATTTTTCATAAGATGAGTAAGCTGGATTCGGAATGTCTTAATCTATTCATTGACATTGATTTTAATTAATATAATTATTGATTTTTGTGTTTATTATTATTGTTAGTTATTTTTATTGGTAATTAGATTTTAAATAAAATCACATTTATTTTGGTTTAAGTTAAGTTATAAGTAAAAGAATTTTGCAATTAGGTAGCAATCCTCGTTGGAACAACTTGTACTCACTACTTTATTACTTGTTTGACGTTTGTGCACTTGCGATTTTCACATATTTCAGGTATCCCTCACATCCCATCCTAAACGATTTCCAAGCTCTCATGGCGAAAACTATTGGTATCCTTCTCTTTAAGGGTTTTCCCTCCCTCTTCCTCCTTGGTATTGGAAATTTCCTAATTATGGGTGTTGGAATTCTACCTTCTCACACGTACAATCAATCTTGGCAAAATTCTTTGTTAATTTTAGACTATGTTTGATTTTTTTTTCAAAAATTTAGAAAGATTCCATAATGATTTTCTAAATTTTTGTTTTGTAAAATATTTGACATTAAAAGCTTTCTTGAACTTTTAGTGATGGGAAAGGAGTATGGAAACATGTAAATGGAATGAGTTCTCTTGAATTGTTTTATTATGAACTTCTTGGTTTTCAAAGATGGGAAATTTCAGATTTTTGTAGATATTGATGAACTTTGTCAAATTAATCATTTCAATAGTTTTATTCTCTTGAAAAATAGTTAATTTCTATTTTTTTAAAATTTTTATAAATTCAAGAATAGTTTTACAAAATTTTGTCAAAAGAAAAAAAAATTTAACTCTATTAATATTGATCATACATTCATTCATTATATTTATTATACATGTATATTAGCATTTTAGAGTGACTTTGAATTCGTTTGTTGTCACGTACTTATGTGTTATTTCCTGAGATTATTGAGGTAGAACGAAAGTTGCTATAGTTTGGTTTTTATACGTTTCATTTCAGATAAGATTTCTAACTTACTTGTGGCGGTTCGAAATGAGTATGTAGTTTTAATAGATCTTTATTCATTTATTTTGCTCTAAGTAAATTATATCATGATTATGACTCGCTACATTTAAAAAAATTGATTGTTCGTAAGATGGATTATATTGATATGAAGTTGCAAGATATTATGTTTTGTGTTTTTGTGATCATTCGAAGGATAAATGTATTGTTGAGTTTGTGGTAATGAGTTATCTATAAATTTTAAACCTGTATAATTACTTTGTCATTGCTCGGCTTTTGTGAATTGTTATTTAGTTGTGTGCTTATGGATTACATTGAATCATGGTATTGAATTGTGAAATACCTAAGACGGGGGGTGAATTAGGTATTTGGCTAATTTTTGCAAACAAAGTCCTTTTATAATTCTAAGCAAAAACAGATTGTGTGAGCTTAGTTCAATAAGAGAATTAAATGATTAATAGCAAAGCTGTTAAACAATGTAAGAGTAATGAACACAAACAATTTATAGTGGTTCGATCTCTTCAAGATCTACGTCCACTACCTTAAGCCTACCCTTAAGGATTTCAAACAATCTACTATATGCTCAAGTTCACAAATTACATAAGAGGCTCACCACACAATGGTTTTACACTCACAACCTCTTTAGCAATTCTATAAACAAGGTTCACCCTACCAAAAGATTTTATATCTACAAACAACCTTGAATCACAATTTTAAGGATCACCCTTATCTAAAGGATTTTATGTTATCAAGATAACCTTGCATGAGCTAGTAGAAAACACAATTTAATAAAGAGAGGAGAATGTGTAGATTTTACCACTTGTTGGTAGATGATTACACAATGTTTCACCTTCCCACTTTGTTGTCTTTCGAATCTTGAATCATCAATTGAAAGCACAAGACAAAAGAAAGCTTAAAATGTTCGCTAAAGGCTTTAGAATGTTTAGAGTTCTCAAGGATTCAAAACTTACAAAAGATTTCAAGTTTATAGCTTTTATAGAATTTGAAAATCAGTTTTAACAGCTATAAAACTGCTAGTTTCAGAAAATTCGGACGACCGAATTTTTCTTGTGCGTCTGAATTTTACTGTTGCATGTTTCTGGAAAAATTCGGACGACTGAATTTTTTCCCTGCGTCCGAATTTCTCTGGAAAAACAGTAATCATTTTTTGCTACAAAAATTGGACGACCAAATTTTTTGGAAACACTTTCAAACTTTGTAAAAACTTCAATAGGTTTGAAAACATTTTGTATGTATAGATAAGTTATTTAGACATATATAAGCTTGAGAACCATAGTCAAATTTCTTTGATCATGCAAAGTTTACTCAAAATCTTTTAAGATACAAAAACACATTCATCAAAAAGTTCATTCAAAGCCATTTAAGATTAAGAAAACTAATTTTATGCTCTCTTATGCATTCAATAGATTCCAAGACATACAAGTGTAGAGTTGACATAGAGATTTACCTATTTAGCATATATACCCTACACTTCAAGTCTTCAATGCCTTAGATCATCTTTGAACAACCTTCTTCAAACTTCAATCATTTTGGCTTATTGAAGTTGTTCTTGCACTTTGGCTTGAAGGCAATGAGACTTCATACTTCTTAGTTCACCAATCCTATCACACAATATATAAGCATATTAGTCCTCATCAATATTTGTCATTAATCAAAAACTACATGATTTGCCCATAGGGCTAACAATCTCCCCCTTTTTGATGATGACAAACTTTGATGCAAAATGTGATGGATTTAAACAGTGTAGTACAAAGAAGTATTAATGTCAATGATAGATAATAACCAATTTAGCACATTGACATTCAAAAGGCTCAATATGAGCCTATTACCCAACCAACCTCCATTAACCTCCTTCCTTCCAACAACTAGGATAGAAGATATAGCATTTAAGTATTTAGAAAAGATTCTAAGAGAGGTTTTAAGGTTGTAAAAGTTTAACAATGCTCCCCCTTAGATTGTGCTCATTTTTCAACACATTTGGACTAGACATACTATGCATCCGAATTTTAACATAACAAGTTCAAACTTTAAAATAAGATAAATAAAAGCTCCAAATTTTGTAAATAAGCTTTCCTAAGATTGTTCAAACATATTATGAGAGAATAAAACATATTTGAATCAATTTGAACAACAAAAAAGCACATTTTGGCAACAAAATATGGATGCATCCAAATTTCTAAACATACATCCGAATTTTTTGTCCAAATTTTTTGCAACAAGTTTGAAAAGGTGATTTTGCATTCAAATGAAATGTTGAAGTACTCAAATATGTATGTCCACAATAGCACTCAATTTAGCTTTGCAAAACCACAAAACTCATGCATCCAATTATTTAAAATCAAAAGACAAGTCAAGAATCAACCACTTAATTGGATGGATTTTACACAAAATAAGTTGTAGCATTAAGTTATAGCATAATACATTTTGCAAATCATAATCATCACATAATATATTTAGCAAATCACAGTAGCACAATGCATTTTGCACGGTCATCATTTTTCTCCCCCTTTTGTCATCACTCAAAAATGGTATCAATAAAAATGAGACTAACAATTTAGCACATATAATAGTTAAAAAACACTCTCATCACTGAAATTTCATCATTGAGCTTCACTATTACATAAAATGCAGCAAAATACTTAACAAGTTCATAACACATAGCACATAATAGAAAAAAACTAAATACAAATAAGCAATTTAAAAAAATAAAAAGATAAGATGGAAGAAATGATTGGTCTTGTGATGTTGATGGAGAGGCTTTGATAAATCCTTTCTTGACTGCCAAATGCTTCACTCTTCCTTGGCTGAAGGATATGGTTGAAGGTGAGACGATGTTTGCTTTTTCAATTTGACTTCCTCCTTCTTGGGGCTCACTTCTTTCTTCTTGGGGCTCTTTATGAACTGGTTCACTTTCTTCTTCTTCTTCTCTTGCCACATTCTCTTCATTTCCTCCTTGATCATCATCCCCATGATTACTGTCATCATCTTCATCTTCTTTCTTTCCTTCCTTATCTCCATCATCCTTATCTTTATCTTGATGCCTAGAGGGTCCTTCACCACTTTGTGTATTCCTCATCAGAATTTCTTCAATATGCCTCACTCTACTGTCTAATCCATCTAGTTTTCCAAGAACCATTGGAGCAAAGGATTCGAAAAACTTATACATTTTCTCCATTTCCTTGATATGATTATTCAAGGCTTCTTGGAATGCTTTAGCTACTATGGTGTCACCCCTAGTTATTCCCTCACTACTAGAATCAATTCCAATATTTGGTTGAGGGACTTCTTTAAATAATCTTCTCTTTGAGGGAGGTTGCTCCCCTTCACTTGAAGTATCATGTTTTCTTTTAGTTTTCATCTCTCTTGCAAGAGTTTCTTCTTCATCCTCTTCTTCCTCAGTTTCTTTACTTTCTTTAATCTCCTCTCTTCTTGGAGGGGTTTCTCTTTTAGTTCTCCATATGCCATCATCATCAAGAACAAGCTGCATTCTCTTAAGAGTTTCATTAGTATAATCTCCCCACTCTTAAATGCTTGTCCTCTTCTTGGAAGTTTAACCTGAAAATGCTTAAAAATCCTTGTCAACATCCTTCCAAATGGGAATGCCTTGGTTACAGTTTTCCTTGCAGTAATCATGTGCTTTAAAGCTATGTATCCAAAATTCAATCTCCTATGTTCATGCAAGGTTAACATGATTACCATGTGCATGTTACCAACAGATGACTTATGTCCAAAATTTGGAACAATCATAGTAGTAATTATGTGATGCAATACTCTACCTCTAGCATCTAAGCTCTTGATTTCCCTCTCTCTAATGGACCTAAATTCTCTGCCATTAGTGAATGCCTCTTCAAATCTTTCATTTGTGAAGAGTTCACGATTATAACAATGCATAGAATGTGAGTAATATCTTGCCCCACTATCACCTACTCCACAAATTCTGTTAAACAAGGCATCACTGAATTCAAAATCCACTTTGGATACTCTAGATGAATACCATTGAATCACATCATCCCCTACAAGCTCAGTTCTTTCTTCTTTTAGGTTTGCATAGAATTCATATATGAGTATAGGATAGAATTCTTCATCAATGAATAACAGGCTACTCCAACCAATATCACTAAAACATGATAGAACAATATTCATACTTGATAGTTTATCAACATTCACCTTAT
This sequence comes from Rauvolfia tetraphylla, assembly GCA_030512225.1. Taxonomy (NCBI): domain Eukaryota; kingdom Viridiplantae; phylum Streptophyta; class Magnoliopsida; order Gentianales; family Apocynaceae; genus Rauvolfia; species Rauvolfia tetraphylla. Next base: position 320,165 of record JAJQKT010000060.1, read on the forward strand.
ACCCAAGGATAATTTTTCTGCTATTTTTGTTCCATTCATTAAATTCATGAGCAGCCTTGATTGAAACAAACCTGTCAATTCCAGACAAAGCTTGAGAAATTCGAACTCTTCTTGGTTGGTTGATGATTGAGTCTCCATCTCCTTCCTTGGCTTTTCCTTTCCCTTTTTCAACATTTGGCTTCTTTGTCCTCACCATGATGTTGTTGCTTAAGAAAAAATTGATTTTTCGGATGTGTATAGGGTTTGGGATTCAAAAATGAAAGCAGTTCGAAGAAAAAATGATGAACTTTTAGAGAGATTATGATTCGGACGTGGATAAGTAAGGTTGGTTTTGAAATAGGAGAGAATTCGGAAGTTGAAGTGTTAAGAGAAACTGATTCGGCTTTATTTAAAACATTGAATCCGCAAAATTTGGACGACCGATTTTTCAGGTCTGCGTCCGAATTTTTGGTCGAAAGTCTCTGTTTCTTCAACTCAGAAAATTCAGTAGACCGAATTTTCTGTTATGCGTCCGAAAATTTCCTGTTTTCACAAAACTTCAACACACACATTAGTAGTTGAATTTTGAGATTCCTAAGAGCCTTGTTAGATGATTAAACCTTTCCTCAGCCAGGGGCTTTGTAAATATATCAGCAATTTGATCATTTGTATTTATATATTCTAAACATATGTCTCTCTTGATCACATTATCACGAATGAAATGATGTTTAATTTCTATATGCTTAGTCCTAGAATGTTGAATGGGATTTATGCTCAAATTGATAGCACTAGTATTATCACATAGTATAGGCACACAATTGAATTTAAGACCATAATCAAGTAAAGTATGCTGCACCCATAATAATTGAGCACAACAACTACTCGCAGCTATGTATTCAGATTCAGCAGTAGACAAAGACACACAAGCTTGTTTTTTGGCTATACCAAGACACAAGACAACTACCAAGAAATTGACAATGACCACTTGTACTTTTACGTTCAACTTTGCATCCAGCATAGTCAGCATCTGAATATCCAATAAGTTTAAAAGATGAAGATTTTGAAAACCAAAGACCATAGTCATGTGTATCAATCAAATAACGAAAAATACGTTTGACAGAAATTAGATGAGATTCTTTAGGACGAGATTGAAATCTAGCACATAAGCACACAGCAAAAAGAATATCTGGTCTACTTGCTGTGAGATAGAGTAAACTTCCAATCATACCTCTATATGATTTCTCATCAACATTTTTACCTTTTTCATCTTTATCAAGTTTGGTTGATGAGCTCATTGGAGTACCCATCCCTTTAGCTTGATCCATTCCAAATCTTTTCAAGAGCTCCTTGGTATACTTTGCTTGATTGATGAAGACTCCATCCTTGGTTTGCTTAATTTGCAGCCCAAGAAAGAAATTCAGTTCTCCCATCATGCTCATTTCAAATTCATTTTGCATAGATTTGGCAAAGTCTTCACAAAGAGATATGTCAGTAGCACCAAAAATAATATCATCAATATAAATTTGCACAAGTAAAATATCATTATTAGTAAATGTTTTTATAAAAAGTGTTGTGTCTACTTTTCCTTTTGCAAAACGTTTTGAAAGAAGAAATCAACTTAATCTTTCATACCAAGCTCTTGGGTCTTGTTTCAATCCATATAGAGCTTTGGTTAACTTAAAGACATGATTTGGAAATTTTTCATGAATAAATTAGGAGGTTGTTCTACATAAACCTCTTCTTCAATAAAACCATTTAGAAAAGCACTTTTGACATCCATTTGAAATAGTTTAAAATCTTTAAAACAAGCAAAAGCCAAAAGTATTCTTATAGATTCCAATCTAGCTACTGAAGCAAAAGTTTCATCATAATCAATGCCTTCTTCTTGGTTGAAGCATTGAGCAACAAGTCTAGCCTTATTTCTAACAACTTCTCCTAATTCATTTAATTTGTTTCTAAAAACCCATTTTGTACCAATAATGGAATGATCATGAGGTCTTGGAACAAGAGTCCAAACTTTGTTTCTTTCAAACTGATTTAACTCTTCTTCCATAGCAATGATCCAGAAATTATCACACAATGCATCATCAATATTTTTAGGTTCAATGTGAGATAAAAGAGCAAAGTTATCAATAAAGTACCGCCTTGTTTTAACTCCTTTGGAGACATCACCAATGATTTGCTCCTTAGGATGGCCTCTTGCATATGTTAGATCCTTTGGAAATTCTTGATCATTGCTTGGTTGACCATCTTGTTCTTGCTCCATTATTTCTTCTTCCTTTGCATGTTCTTCCAATGTGGGTACTTGATGATGAGTTTGATTTTTAAATATTGAGGAACCAGCATCATCTTCATTTCTTCTTTGAAGATAAATGTTAGATTCATCAAAAGTTACATGTATGGTTTCTTCAACACATAATGTTCTTTTGTTATAAACTCTATATGCCTTTTTATTTGATGAATAGCCAACAAATACTCCTTCATCTGATTTTCTATCAAACTTACCAAGATTGTCATTAGTGTTTAAAATAAAGCACTTACAACCAAAAACTTTAAAATAGACAATTGATGGAGTTTTATCAAATAGAAGTTCAAAAGGTGTTTTTCTTATAAAAGGTCTTAGTAAAACTCTATTCATTACATAGCAAGCTGTATTTACAGCTTCAGCCCAAAAATATTTTGGTAAGGAATTTTCACAAAGCATTGATCTAGCCATTTCCTGTAAAGTTCTGTTTTTCCTTTCAACGACACCATTTTGTTGAGGTGTTTTGGCAGCTGAAAAATTATGAGTGATGCCATACTCATCACAAAATTTTGTAAAATCTTGGTTACAAAACTCTCTTCCATTGTCACTTCTAATAGAAATCAGTTTGCAATCAAGAGAAATTTGAACCTTTTTGAAAAGTTTTGAAAATTCATAAATTGTTTCATCTTTTTGTGATAAGAAGACTACCCATGTAAATCTTGAAAAATCATCAACAATCACATAAGCATATCTGTTACCACCAAGACTAGTAGTCCTCATAGGTCCAAATAAATCCATGTGAACTAGTTCAAGAGGTTTTGAGGTAGAAACCATTTTCTTTGGTTTAAAAGATATTTTTGATTGTTTTCCATATTGACAAGCATCACAAAGACGGGTTTTATCAAAATGCATTTTTGGTATTCCTCTAACTAGTTCTTGTGTAGAAAGTTTGCTCAATAAATCCATGCTCACATGTCCTAATCTTCTACGCCATAAAAATCCATCATTGTCATGAATGGCAAGACATTTAATATCATTAGTAATAAGCTCATCAAGATATAACACATATACATTACTAACTCTTTTAGCAACAAAATAGTTTTATTACTTGCACTGTCAAGAATAGTACAAGTATCACATTTAAACTCAACTTTGCAACCATTGTCACATAATTGACTAATACTAAGTAAATTATACTTTAAACTATCAAAATTTCCCTAATTATCACTGGTATTTAAAATAAAACATTTACAACCAAACACTTTAAAATAAAAAATTGAAGGAGTTCTATTAAATAGAAGTTCAAAAGGTGTTTTTCTTATAAAAGGTCTTAATAAAACTCTATTCATTACATAGCAAGTAGTATTTACAGCTTCAGCCCAAAAGTATTTTGGCAAGGAATTTTCACAAAGCATTAATCTAGCCATCTCTTGTAAAGTTCTATTTTTCCTTTCAACAACACCATTTTGTTGAGGTGTTTTAGCAGCTGAGAAATTGTGAGTAATATCATATTCATCACAAAATTTTGTAAACTCTTGATTGCAAAATTCTCTTCCATTGTCACTTCTAATAAAAATCAGTTTATATTCAATGGATGTTTGAACCTTTTTGAAAAGTTTTGCAAATTCATGAAATGTTTCATCCTTTTGAGCTAAGAAGAGCACCCCAGTAAATCTTGAAAAATCATCTACAATCACATAAGCATATCTTTTATCACCAAGACTAGTGGTCCTCATTGGTCCAAATAAGTCCATGTGAACTAGTTCAAGAGGTTTTGAAGTAGAGACCATTTTCTTTGGTTTAAAAGATGTTTTTGATTGTTTTCCATATTGACAAGCATCACAAAGACGTGTTTTATCAAAATACATTTTGGGTAATCCTCTAACTAGCTCTTGTGTAGAAAGTTTATTCAATAAATCCATGCTTACATGTCCTAATCTTCTATGCCACAAAAATCCATCATGATCATGAATGGCAAGACATTTGATATCATTTGTGATCAGTTCATCAAGATATAACACATATACGTTTCCAACTCTTTTAGCAACAAAGATGATTTTGCTACTTGCACTATCAAAAATAGTACAAGTATCACATTTGAATTGTACTTTACATCCATTATCACATAATTGACTAATGCTAAGTAAATTATACTTTAAACCATCAATAAGCAATACTTGTTTAATAAGAGGGAAGGAACCTTTACCAATGTTACCTATTCCAAGTATTTTTCCTTTCTTCTTATCACCAAATGTGACAAAACCTTCACTTGTTGTTTGAAGCTCACTAACAAGTGAGGCATTTCCTATTATATGTCTTGAACAGCCACTGTCAAGAAACTATTTTATGGCACTTGATCTTGAAATAAAGCGAACCTACACCAAATTAGAAAGAGTGATTTTTGGTACCTATATTTTCTTGGGTCCAAGGGGGTTAGTGAAATTTCCTTCGACTTTCCAAATGGTCTTAACACCATTTTCAATCTTTCTTTTTACAAAACATTTTGATACCTTGTGTCCATGCTTACCACAATATGTACAATAAATATGAGGACTAGAATTAAAATTTCTTTAGCAAAAGAGTTTTTATATTTTGGAGCATAGCTATCATGAGTATAACCAAGACCATGTTTTGCAAATGAAGTTCTTTGATAGCCAAGTAATTTATTTAAATTTTCTCTTCCATTTGTAAAATTTTCAATGCATGATGTAAGATCATTAACTTTCCTTTTTAAAATCTCATGATCATTAAGCATTGTTTCAAGAGAAACAACTTTTATGCAAAGCTCTTTATTTTCAAAAGATATGTTTTGTCTGGTTGCATTTAAAACTTCTTTTTCAATGTTTAAAAAATTAATGGTCTCAAGAATTTTTCAATTTTCAACACATAATTTTTAATTCTGATTTGATAAATCACTTATTTTGAATTTCATTTCTTTATTTCTTTTAGAAGCCTTTTTTAATTCTTCATATATTTCTACAAGTAATTCACTAGGATCAACATCATCATCATATATATTAGAAATGGAAGAACAATCTACAAGTACCTCATCATCAATTGCCATAAAGCATATGTTGGCCTTTTCTTCACTATCATCTTCACTTTCTTGTTGATCCCATGTTCCTGCCAGTCCTTTTCCTTTCTTGGCAGATTTCTTTTTGTTCTTGTTGTCTCTTTCCCTTTCCAAAACTTTGGGACAATCAGCAACAAGATGTTCTGTACTCTTGCATTCAAAACATTGAGGTTTGAAGGATGAAGACTGTCCACTTTTCTTGGTTGGCTTTCTTTCTTTCTTGAGAAACTCCTTCTTGTAGAATCTTTTGAATTTCCTAACAGCCATGGCAGTCTCCTCTTTTCCACTGTTTCCATCTTCTTCTTCACTTGATGATTTTTCTTGTTCACTCAAGTGATTTGAAGTTTTGAGCACAACTCCTTTTCTTGCTTTTTCTTCATCTTCTTTGTCATTTAATCTCTTCATCTTCATCTCATGCGTGAGGAGTGATCCAATGAGCTCTTCAAGTGGAAGAGTTTTCAAATCCTTTGATTCCTCAATTGCAAGTGTCTTTAGTTGCCAAGATTTTGGTAGAGCATCCAAGATTTTTCTGTTTTGTTCTCCAATTGTATAGTTCTTCCCATAAGCTTTCAGACCATTAAAAATGTTAGTAAATCTAGTAAACATATCACTAATATTCTCACCTTGCTTCATGGTAAATAGCTGATAGTCCCTAACTAACATAGCAAGCTTTGACTCTTTAACTTGGTTTGTACCTTCATGTGTTATTTGAAGTAATCTCCACATATCATGAGCAGTATCACAACCACTAACTCTATTATATTCAGTTACATCTAATGCACAACTTAAGATGTTCATTTCCTGATAATTTAATGTCATTTTCTTTGAATCATGTTCATCAAAATAATCATTAGACTTTGGTTCTAAGGTTACTCCATCAGCTCTCATTTTCATAGGAATATAAGGACCTTTCTCAACAATATTCCACAAATTAAAATTGATAGAACAAATATATATCTTAACTCTAAATTTCCAAAAGGTGTAGTTTGTTCCATCAAACAAAGGTGGTCTATTTGTGGAAAACCCTTCTTGGTAAGGTAAGTTTGAAATATTAGCCATAAGATCTTTAACTTCTAGGTTGTAAAACCACACAAGAAGTCCTTGCTCTGATACCAATTGAAATACCTAAGAGGGGGGGGGGATAAATTAGGTATTTGGCTAATTTTTGCAAACAAAGTGCTTTTATAATTCTAAGCAAAAAATAGATTGTGTGAGCTTGGTTCAATAAGAGAATTAAATGATTAATAGCAAAGCTGTTAAACAATGTAAGAGTAATGAACACAAACAATTTATAGTGGTTCGATCTCTTCAAGATCTACGTCCACTACCCTAAGCCTACACTTAAGGATTTCAAACAATCTACTATATGCTCAAATTCACAAATTACATAAGAGGCTCACCACACAATGGTTTTACACTCACAACCTCTTTAGCAATTCTATAAACAAGGTTCAACCTACCAAAGGATTTTATATCTACAAACAACCTTGAATCACAATTTCAAGGATCACCCTTATCTAAAGGATTTTATGTTATCAAGATAACCTTGCATGAGCTAGTAGAAAACACAATTTAATAAAGAGAGGAGAATGTGTAGATGTTACCACTTGTTCATAGATGATTACACAATGTTTCACCTTCACACTTTGTTGTCTTTGGAATCTTGAATCATCAATTGAAAGCACAAGACAAAAGAGAGCTTAAAATGTTTGCTAAAGGCTTTAGAATGTTTAGAGTTCTCAAGGATTCAAAACTTACAAAATATTTCAAGTTTATAGCTTTTATAGAATTTGAAAATCAGTTTTAACAGCTATAAAACGGCTAGTAACGGCTAGTTTCAGAAAATTCGGACGACCGAATTTTTTCCCTGCGTCCGAATTTCTCTGGAAAAACGGTAACCATGCTGAAGACAAAAATTCAGACTACCGAATTTTTTTCATGCGTCCGAACTTGCGTCTGAATTTCTCTGGAAAAACAGTAATCATTTTTTGCTACAAAAATCGGACAACCGAATTTTTTGGAAACACTTTCAAACTTTGTAAAATCATTTGAGATTTAACTTCAATAGGTTTGAAAACATTTTGTATGTATAGATAAGTTATTTAGACATATATAAGCTTAAGAACCATAGTCAAATTTCTTTGATCATGCAAAGTTTACTCAAAATCTTTTAAGATACAAAAACACATTCATCAAAAAGTTCATTCAAAGCCATTTAAGATTAAGAAAACTAATTTTATACTCTCTTATGCATTCAATAGATTCCAAGACATACAAGTGGAGAGTTTACATAGAGATTACCTATTTAGCATATATACCCTACACTTCAAGTCTTCAATGCCTTTAGATCATCTTTGAACAACCTTCTTCAAACTTCAATCATTTTGGCTTATTGAAGTTGTTCTTGCACTTTGGCTTGAAGGCAATGAGACTTCATACTTCTTAGTTCACCAATCCTATCACATAATATATAAGCATATTAGTCCTCATCAATATTTTTCATTAATCAAAAACTACATGATTTGCCCTTAGGGCTAACAAATTGGTTGTTCTTTTGAGATGTTGAATGTAAATTATGTGTAAACTCTGCCCTCGGGATAAGGATTGGATACATGGCTCCACTGCAGTGTTGTGATTATTGATTTGTGTGAAGAATCCCTTTGCGTCTCATGTGACATGGCCATTGGGAGGTATTATATGAAGAGTTTATTTGTGACACGTGTGAGATAACCATTGAGAGGGTGACTTGAGTTTTTATGTACTTCTAACTTGCATGAACTCGTAAGAATAATGTGAATTGTTAGCTTTATTGATTTTACTTTTATTTTCAATTATTGAATAAGGTTGATGATTATCAGTTGGGAGAATATATAGCTTACTTCACGTGATTTCTAAATCAAACTACCTTATGGTACTAAATGTAGTTACTTTATAATATACGACTCTCATAATAATTTGGGAATTACTTTTATTTTTTTAAAATTGTTATAAACTCAATATATATATTTTACTCTCAAACTGTACATGTACATAGAAATTTCATTGGACTTGGAACCTCATTATTCGTTTTTCATATTTCAGGACATTCATAGTTGGTTTGAGAGGATAGTTTCTTCTTCTACAGTGCACGTGACAGTTGAGTCCTCAGTAATGGCTAGTTTCGTGGAGGCGTCTTTCATTTTGTAGTCATACTTAGTCTATAATTATATTTTGATATTTCTCTAACTTTAGAAATCAATTATATTTTGTATAAAATACTCCATCAAATCTTTTGCTATAAAATGACCAGTGCGCCTTTTTATTGTTCTTGATTTTTGGTTAATTAGAAGTTAGTAGATTTTTACTTGTATCATATAGTAATATTACAAGTTGTATTGCATGATGACTCACTCCTGAGTAGAGCCTGTCCGGGAATGGGTTGTTACAAATTATGCATTAAAGTTTTGCTAGAAAAGACTTATATTTCAGTAAAATGGACATTCCGTTCCAAAATAGAAATGTAGACATTCCTATGATGTTTGCACTCCGATCTAGAATTTTCAAATTTTGTAACATTTTACAGTTAAAAATCTTTAAAAGGGACTCAAAGGAAGGTGAAAAGGTTTCCTAGTGTAACAATAAATTTTAGTAATTTGTAGCACTTGGACAACTTGCATTTGCCCAGACAACATTTCTAGGCATAGTCAATCTAGAAATTCTGTTATACTCCTCCGTTTGAAAATTTAAGTATAAGCCCTAAGGGCAAATCTTATAGTTTTGATTATGACAAATATTGATATGAGCTAACTTGAGTAATTGTTGTGTGATAGGATTCTTGGATTTTGCAAGCTAAGAACTCTCATTGCCTTGAAGATAAGGTGTTAAGGACAACTAAAATGTGCTCAAAGAGCTAAAGGATATAGAGCATATCCAAGGATTGACGGCTTTTGAAGACTTTAGTGTAGGGTTACACTTACTTAATAGGTATGTTCTTGTAAACCTTACACTTGTTGTCTTTGGAATCTAAAGAATTTATAAGAGAACATAAAACTTGGTTTTCAATCTTAAAAGGTTTTCATTATACATGTTTTACCAAGTTTTTGATGACGCCTTATAGTTTAAAAGTTCTTAAAAAGATCTATCTTATATAGTCCAAAATGATTTCGAACTTGTTGTAGTTGATTTCCAAACATTTTGACAATGTTTGAATAGTTCAGATTCCAATTCAGACGTCCGAACTGAAAACCTTGGTTGCTGAATTTTTAAAGAAATTTGGATGACCATTTAGACAATTATGTCCAAATTTGATTGACCAAATTTATCCTGACAGTCTGATAAACAGAAAAATTCAAACGATCATTCGGGCGCAGGAGTCCATGTTTGGTCAACCAAACTTTAGTGTTACTAACCATTACTACCCGTTAGTTGAACATTGAAATTGAATTTCAAACCCTATAAAAGTCATAAACTTCAGATTTTTTAGTAACTTTTGAGCTTTAAGAATCTATACTCTTCCCAATCGTTTGAATATCAAAAAGCTCTCTTTTGTCTTGTGCTTAAAAGTTTCCTTTCAAGATTCCATAGACAAAAAGGTAACGTGGTGCTATATCTGTCATCAACTACCATGTTTTTTGCAATATCCTTCTCTCTTACTTCATCTAATTGCTCTCGTCAAGGTTGTTTTAGGATATAAAACCTTTTTGAACAAGATTGATTTACATGAACATAGAAGGTTGAATTTTGGATATATGGCCTTGAAACACATGATTGTTGCAACAAGGACGGCAAATAAGGCTTTGCCTTATGGGAGATTGCTAACCAAAAACTTCAAGCACTTCCAAGTTCAACTTCTCGGAAGAGGGCTAGCCATAAAGAGTGGTGAAATATATACCAATGAGTCCCTCAAAATGATGCAATTATCTCTTGATGAGGATGAAGTATGGAGGACAGGGAGAAAAATTCCTTAAGGAATGAAAAGATGGAAGAAAGTGAATATATTGAAGAGGAAGAAGAGAATGAAGAAGAAGAAGAAGAGGAAGAAGAGGAAGAAGAGGCTTTGGCAAGGGAAAGGAAATCTAAGAAAAGGAATGATGTATCAAGTGAGGGGGAGCAACCTCACTCAAAAAAGAGACTATTTGAAGAAGGGATCACCCCTCAATCTCATCAAAATGTTGGAGAAGTGCTTAATGATGAAGGAATTACTAGAGGAGACACCATAGTTGCCAAGGTATTCCAAGAAGCCTTGCCAAGGTATTCAAAGAAGCCTTGAACAGCCACATCAAAGAAATGGAAAAGATGTATAAATTCTTTGAATCATTTGCCCCTATGGTTCTTGGAAAATTGGATGAATTGGACACAATGGTGAAGAACATAGAGGAGCTACTATTAAAGAATGCCAAAAGTGGTGAAGGATCCTCTAAACATCAAGCAAGAGAAGTAATGGATGATGGTGAGGATAAGGAAGAAAAGAGAAAAAAAAAAGATAAGGAAGATGACAATGATGATCATGGGGTTGATTTTGAGTTCAAGAGAAAGTGAGAAGAATGAAGAAAAAGTTGAAGACTCACAACATGGTGAAGGAGATCTAGAGGAGGCACAAGAAGGTAGAAATCAAGATGGAAGCTTGATTGAAAAGCCCGAGATCACCTCAAGACCCACCATGACCTTTAGCCAAGGGAGAGTCAAGCATGTGGCTTGAAAGAAGGGAACAAGGTGATCATCTCGGTTGCCTAAAACTCCAAGACCAAATTACACTGGCAAGGTGCAAGCTAGTGAAGGCCCTCTACACATTGAGCTCAAAGGGAATATGGCCATCATAACCAACAAATATGGAGTAAAGACAATGAAGAGAATTCAAGACTAAGCGCTCCTTAAATCTCTCTTACATTACTTATGTACTTAGTATAGGTTAGGTACTCTATGACTATTATGTGTCATGCCTAGTCCATGCATCTAGCATTGTCTATGTATTCTCATGCTTCATCTTTCCATGTGCCTTTCTAGCTTGTGTAATATTTTGAAGCTCAATGATGATACACTTGTGTTGAGAGCTTGTTTCTTTTGTTTATGTACTTACTTCACTTTCATCACCCCATATTTGATTGATGACAAAAGGGAGAGAAGATGTGATTGCAAAATGTACATTGATGAATGTGCTGAATCTACTGTGATGATTGTTGTTATGAGGTTTATGATGGTTTTGAGATGTTTTATATGGCTTTGATTTGATTTTGAGTCTGTATGATTTTAAGTAGAACATTGGTTGATCATGATGATTTTGTATGATTGTTACAGTTGATCACCTTAGCTTGATGATTGAGTGATTGGTTTTAAGCACTTAGGTTACAAGATTTACCTTTTGAAGCTTTTATCAAAAGTTCGGACTAGAAGTTTGGACGCAGACTAAATGTTCTGATGACCAAACTTTATTGTCAAAAATAATGATTTGCTATTTTTGCTTAAAACTGTCTTCATCTTCCCTAAAATGGTTGAACAACTTTGGGAAGGCTTATTCTTAGAAAACCAAATTATTATCTTGAATATTTTTGCAATTCGGACTTGATTTTTCAAACTTGGATTTATTACAGCTCAAGTCCAGATTTGTTGAAACATAAGCACAATCTAAGGGGGAGCATTGAAAATTGTTTCTAACCTCTAAAACCTCTCTTAAGAGATAATCTAAATGCTTTCAAGCTTTATTTTTTTATCTTAAGAGATAATCTAAAACCTCACTTATTAGCCATTCTGTGTCATTGTACCAAAATTGTTCATCATTCATCTATGACATTAATGCTTTATTGTGCTATATTGTTTAAATCTATAACATTTTGCATCAATGTTTCTCATCATCAAAAAGGGGGAGATTATAAGTCCTAAGGGCATTTCTTATAGTTTTGACTTGAGTAATTGTTGTGTGATAGGATTTTGGATTTTGGAAGCTAAGAAGTCTCATTGCCTTGAAGATAAGGTGTTAAAGACAACTCAAATGTGCTCAAAGAACTAAAGTATATAGAGCATGTACTAAGAATTGAAGGCTTCGAAGACTTTAGTATAGGTTTACACTTGCTTAATATGTATATTTTTGAAAACCCAACACTTCTTGTCTTTGGAATCTAAAGAATTTACAAGGGAACACAAAACTTGGTTTTTAATCTTAAAAGGTTTTCATTATACATGTTTTACCAAGTTCTTGATAATGGCTTGTGGTTTAAAAGTTCTTAAAAAGATCTATCTTATAGTCCAAAATGATTTCAAACTTATTGTAGTAGATTTTAAAATACTTTAATAAAGTTTGAATAGTTCGGACTCCAATTCGGATGTCTGAACTAAAAACCTTGGCTGCTGAATTTTTAGAGAAATTCAAATGACCATTTGGACACTTGTGTCCAAATTGGATCGACCGAATTTATCCTAACAGTCTGATAAATAAAGAAGTTTGGACGATCATTCGGATGCAGGAGTTCATGTTCTATCGACTAAACTTTATTGTTACTAGCTATTATTTGAACGTTGAAATTGAATTTCAAACCCTATAAAAGCCCTAAACGTCAAATTTTTTAGTAGTTTTTGAGCCTTTAAGAATCTCAGTCTTCCCAATCATTTGAATATCAAAAAGCTCTCTTTTCTCTTGTGCTTAAAAGTTGCCTTTCAAGATTCCATAGACAAAAATGTTAAGTGGTGCTAGATTTGTTATCATCTACCAAGTTGTTAGTAATATCCTTCTCTCTTACTTCATCTAATTGCTTTCTTCAAAGTTTTTTTAAGGATATAGAACCCTTTTGAGATGGTAAACCTTGATTGTTGTAAGTGAAAAGAGGTTGTGGAGTAAAACCCTTATTGGGTGAGCCTCCATTGTATCTTGCATAACTATTTTTATAGTTGAAATTATTTGAAATCCTTGAATGATGGCTCAAGGTAGTATATGTAGATCTTGTATGATCGTACCACTATAAATTGCTTGTGTGATCTTTTCTCTTCTCTCTTTATTAGACAATTCATTATGTTTGTTTGAATATCTTCCTGTGAACTTGATTTCAAATCTCTTCCAAACTATATTTACAAAAACAAATTTTAAAAACTAGCCAAATACCTAATTCACCGTGCTTAGGTCTTTCATTAAGATTTTTTATTACTTTTTGCATAGATTACAGAAGAAGAAAATAATGGATACTTTCTTATTCTATCCTTAACTAATTTAATTATTCTCTGTTAATATGAGAGGGAAAAGGGAATTATTTTTATAATTGAGAGTAATTCTAAAAAAATAATTTTTAAAATTACATAAAAGGCCAAATATTTTGAGAAGGATGTAGGGACCTAAAAGGCCACATATGTACAAAGGAAGTATATAGTAGTCAGCTCATGATGCCCTCCAAATGAGGTTCCGAATCTTTGACATTTTGGATTGCTGACTATCTTGTTCTCTTATTCCAAGAATATAGAATCTATTTCTTCATATCATCTTTTGATACGTTTATCATCTGACCAGAACGAATATCTCCTTTCTGGTCGTATTATGAATTAAAAGGAATACAAGTAATATCATCAGAAATGGATTTTGCACACAAAAAATTCGTAGCAGAAATTGTAAATGCTTAGAAGAAACTTTTTAGATGCTTTAGGTCTCGTATTCTATTCTATTAAGTATTATATCGGGTGTCTCTAAGGTTTCTCTTCCCTCTATTAACAGTTGTTGTAATTTTCTTACTTATTTTCTTATCCAATGAGGCATTAAGTCCAATTCTAAGTTTCTTTGGTTCGAGAGGCTTCAGAAGATGTAATGACAGCCATTTCGGCTGGTCTTCGCTTTAAAAATTTGTGTCTTTTGTCTCAAGAAGAAAAAAGAACATACAGAAGATTTCAGCTCGTTTCTAATCATGAAAACATATGGTGCAAAAATTTTCAGCATTTTGGGGAAAACATTTTGTAAGTCTTTATTAATTCTCACTTCGGTTAAACTCGATTTTTTTCTTCATTAATCGCAGGACATATTCTAATTGAAGTGACAATGTAGGAGAGATTGCCTTTAATTTCTAGAGGGAGATGCGAAAATAGTGAAGAAATGTGGAAGGAAGTGCAAGAAGCTAGAAAGGAAGCACAAAAAATCACGCTTCGTTATTGTTTTTTAATACCTTATAAGCTTTTGAACTTCATACTATTGTCCTTTAATACATATGATCTTGATATAATTTAACCACTACTTAAATCCCTTGAATCTCGTGACAATGTGTAACTTAGTGGGTTGGAAGTACCCTTACCAGAAAATTACCGTGGCTTTGATTCACTCCCCCGTTCCCCAAGATATGAAAGAAAAAGGAAAATTGAACTTTGGCTTTGTCCCTTTCTTTTAGGCACAGACTATTTTCTTTTCCTTTTTAGAGAGGAAAAGGAAATATTAGGGCATGTAGTGTTTTGTAGACAATGCTTTAGATACAACCGATTGTAGTACTGTAACTCCTACATATTAACCTCACGCAAACCATATATTTATTTCACATTTTCTCTTCCGAGAATAGCAGACAAAAAAGAAGAAAAAAAAAAGGAAAGTAAAAACATCAAGACCACGTAGCCAGAATATTATGAATAATTACCATCACATTTTCAATGCTCAGCTTTTACATTTCGATACCTGTGAATAGCATAGCATGAAAAGAAGGGAGCCCTATGTAGCCAAGGAACAAATTGCCGATGAAAGATATTATTGCAGGAAGCCTACAATTCCTGACCTCGCCGGCAATTCATCCTTGGCTGCATTGCACTGCCTTCATCTTCATGAAATGCCCAGCACTGACGTCTTACAAACCCTCTCAGGTTTGTATCTCAGGATTTCTTAGGTTATGAAATTGGTTTCAGCTCTGAAAATATTTATATAGGCACTTGAGATAAAGTTGGCTATGGATAGGGTATGGGATCAGGTTATCTTTTCTCACTTTTCTAAGAACAGTGAGGAATTTCATGTGATTGCCATGCCTTACAAAGGAAGTCAATAGACATTCCTCATGGAGAAATTCAATGTATTGAGTGAATGGAATTCGAAATATATAGTTTAGTTTTGAAATTTTAATTTTGAATTTTATAAAAATTAAATTATTTATAAAAAGATACGTAACTTCCAAACCAGAAATAGTCAGCCAAAAAAAGACACAGAATGCAAGAGAGTATTGTTCAGTTGTCAACTTGCCGTTGAGAATATGGAATCTAATAGGCTAACAATGGCATACAAAAGAGACACATGTATTGAGTCATAATATGTTTAAGATGCGAAACTTTGAATGTCTTATCCATTATGTGTGCTCTTCCAGAAAGATGTAATTTGGTATGGATAGCCACTCTTATTATCTTGTTTTGATAGACTTCTTTTCACTTTGGCCAAGTATGGGTTGGACAGATTCATCACGAAAGAAAACAAAATAAATAAATGTGAGGGCTTGTCAGAGGAAGCTTACAGAAAAGAATTAGATTACCAGTCTCATATAACAAGTTAGGATTTCCTTCTCTGGAAATATTGCACTTTATTGAGATCTTGTGATTTAAGTGCTTTACCAATTCCGTAATTAGGTGGCTCTAAAATGCCTAAAGCATCCATAAAATATCATCTTTGTCAAAGTAAATATATATAATTTTTTAAACATGTGAAATTATTTATTTTTAATAATTTAAATACATTTATGGTACTACTAAATTAATGTTAAAACTTAATAATTTATGAAAATTACAACTTAGATTTCATCCTGTCTGAGTTGGCCTTCTTCATATAACAATTTTTCTTTTTTTTTTCTTCTCTTTGAGGATGAAGAGCCATTTCACTAAATCAAAAGGTTTGTCAACACCGCATTCTTTTAGTGGGTGAACGAGATGGGTATTTGTCCCAACTCCCAATCATTCTTTTAGTGGGTAATTTATAACAAAACTCTCAGGTTAGAGTGGTTAGGTTTACCACCAATATGGTGGTCCAGTGATTAAGTCATTAACTTTGACATGTAAGATTTGCCGGCCCAAAATGTTTGATTCCATGAGATTAAAGTCTTGACATAACGGGATTGGTAGATTGCAGTGACCTTCAACAAGCGTCTTTTCCTTTTAGGCAAAAAGAACATTTTACAACAGATGGGTTTCCTTAGTTGAGGTAGCCATTAGGGGTGTTCACAGTATGGATTGGGATGGTTTTTCTTTTTTTTTTTTTTTCAATTTGAAAAAAATATTTTTGGATTTTTTAATACAATTCAATCTATTCAAAACCTTAAAATTATTCAGTTGGGATTCTAATGGATTGGATTGAAATAAAATGGATTGATCGGTATTCTTCGTTTGGACAAAAAATATACATAGATTATATGCTAATAATAGAAAAGCTAATACATAAACTACATGTTCTAATGTCAAATAAATAAACTACATATCAATGATAAAATACACAAATTACATATGCTCTTAATGTAAAAAATGTCAAAAGTGTTGGAAGCTATATCCCGTAAAAACATTAAGGCAACTAAAGAATTTTTACTAATTAATATATATATATATCTTCGGTTTGGATTGGAATGGTTTGCAAAAAATTTTAATCCAATCCATTCAATCAGTTTTCTGAAACCCAATCCAAATCCAATGTTTTTCAATCCAATCTAATCCAAAATTGCTAAATTGGATTGGATACTTCCGTTTGGATATTTTTTGAACACCCGAAGTAGCCATAATGAATTTATCTCTATTTCACCATTTTTTAAATAAAAATAGAGGTTCGGCTTCTTCGTTTGGATTGGGGGGGTTTTGAATGACCCTGGCCCACCTACGGGTGCTTAACCCCAAGTTGATCGCGGACCCCGTGTTAACTAACTGGGAGGTTCAACTCATCCTCGGTCGGGCACTTCTGATGCCATTCAGGCGTAATTTTTTCAAAAAAAAAAAAAAGGCTGATTTTTTCATTGATTTTAATAAAAATCATATTAGAAGAATGAAATAACAAAAGTAGAGATTAAATCTTACCTTATTTTGCAACAAATCCCCTATATTTAAAATGTTTCTTTTGAAATGCTACAGAAAATGTAGTGTTAGAGAAAGAAGGAAAAGGGAGAAAATCAAGGGCTGAGCGTTACAGATACAAAAGAATTTATTGCTTCTATTTCCCCCAAGCAGGTCGTCTCTTTTCTTGGACCCAATTTGTGGTCGGCCTTTTGGGCCTTTCCCTTTTCTCAGTCCATGAAGTTGGACCACCAACCTTTCTTATTCTTGGGCGAATTTGATTCCTTTTGGGTTATCACCATATTGCAGGCTGAGACCTCCTTCCAGAGCCAACACTCTGCCTAAACGTACATCACCCTCCGCTGCCTCACTATATCGTCTCTATCCTTTGTTAACACCTTCTCTAACACACTCCGTACATTCATGACCTCTAAGCTAAAAGATAAATTTTAAAATTTTAAAAATAAATATTAAATGATAAAATTTCACGTGGAAGGAGACATTATTGGAAATGTTAGATGGGATCTCAATATAAAGGTTGTCTTCAAAAATTTCATCACTAGTCATCAACAAATCACCAGCCACAACCTATACATACTATTCTCCGTTCTCTCATCAATTTTCTTTTCTTCTTCCCCTTTAGTGTCCTCATTCCTGCCCCCCATTCCATTATCCTAGCTTTCTTTTTCTTCTTCTAGACAGCTGTAGTTTGAAGAGAACCAAGGGTAGAAGATAAAGAAAACAGCCATCATGCAAGGCTTCTCGGATAGAGACGAGGGAGAACACCAGAAACTGGAAACTCCTTCACAGAGACGAATGCGAATATAGTTTTCCGCCTTGCAATTGTGATGTAATAAAACCCTCCACCATGCAAGAGACCGACAGAGGCCTGGAGATCATATTGTAAGGATAAAAAATATGAGGAAAGTACTTTGATTGCACTTAAAAATTAATAATAATAAATGAACTTTTGAAGACGATTTTTTTTCTATAATAAAGTGAAATTCGTCATGAAAATTCCATCTTTCTCGAGGAAGTCACAGTCGTCACTAAGTACTTTTCTTCACAAAAACACAATTTCCTCATGAAAAATATATCTTTCTTGACGAAACACTAAGTGTGTAGTGTTAAGTATAATCTTCCGTACTTTTACCACGAAAGTCATATAGTTATTGTGACAAAAGTAATACCTCAATGGTGAAAGATGAACATTTTAAGATGAATTCAGTTCATCACGAGATGTCGTAGAAAGTTTTTTTTAAAATATTGTTTTTGATAAATTTATTTTCGTACTAGTAAGTAAATTATAATTCCTAAAATAATTAAATATCTTTTTAACTTGTTTCATATACTTGTTAAATAAGGTATAAAAGTTTTAACAAGGTATAAAGGTATAAAGGTATAAAAGTTTCCATTTATATTTGATACATTTTAGAATAAATTGAATAGTTTTTATTTTAGAAAATATTTAAAATTAAGATTCAAGGTATGAATGAAGAATTGCATATAAAAAAACTAAATTATTCTGTAAAATTTTGTGTAATCAAATCATTTTTTTATTTTCATGATAAGGTAGTATTTTACAGGATAAAAGAAATGATGAGGAGTGGAAGGAGTTAACAAAGAAGAGTAGCAAATACTTTCCTAAATAAGCTAGAAATTTCAAAAATAAAAAAATTAATTGAACAATAATATATACTAAAAATACCATCTCCCTCTAAGGATTCATTTCCCCAATATTCTGAATTTATTTTCCCGTATTTCAATAATCAGATTCCTTTCCCACAACAAGAATAATGATCTAAACAATGAAATTTAAAATTTTGAAGTCTAATTAACTTCTCTACCCACTTCCCTTGGATAATCAAACAAGGCTGCAATTATGCCCAAATCTAAGTAGTTGTAGCTGCGCAACCTTCCAAAAAGAAAAAATTGATATATTCTCTGTTCGTCTACAATTGAATGTCCCAAATCAAGAAAGATCTTTAACTTATTCAATTTATCAACTTTATCCATATTAACTTCATGATATCCTTATTAATTAAAGAGTTTAGTAGTAGGACTCACATATTAGTGGAGTTTAAACCTCTCAAATCAAGGGAGTTAAAGAAATTAGTAGTGAATCCATGTATTAATCTAAAGAGGTTAGTAGTGAATTCATGTATTAATCGAGTTTACTTTTCTTAAATAAAAAAAGTTAAATGCCGATTGTATAAATAAAATATATAATTATTTTTAAAAAATATTTCAGTTGTGTATATTCTAAAAAAGAATATGAACAGTCAACTGTGGACAGAGGGAGTATTTGTCTGGAGAAAACCTTGAAAAGAAGAGATCTTATTTGTTTTAGGCATTTGTGTTAGCAATTTATCCTTTATTTTTTGTAATGAAAGAGAAGCACATCTTCAGAGTTTTACTAAGGAAAAAAAAATTAACGCTAAGGGGCCAAAGTAACCTTAATTTATGTGAAATTCGCAAATGCATGAATGTGAAATAAGTAATAAAATTATAAAATAATCTTACCTATAAACTAATTTAAATCAAAATAAAAGTGATTTTATTTAAGAGCAAAAACTAATTATTAATAAAATTTTAAAAAAGAATTAAAAATACAATGCAAAATATTATTTAAAATCATGATAATGATTAGACTAAGACACCCCAAAATCCAATTTAGAGCCCATATGAAAAAATGATTGATTCTCTTAAATTAATTTTTGACTTAGTTAGTTGTAGAATTTCTAATTATAAACAAGACATAATCTCTTGGTGAAAAGGTCATAACTTTAATCAATAAATTATTAGTATCTTTATGTTGCTTTAATTACCAAAGTCACATATATCTCTTACGGAATTTCCTAACTTCTGTTTCATACATGTTAGAGACCACACAAAGAAGAATTAAATCTACCTCTAGTAAGTTTATGATCTACTACTGTTATCATAATCTAATTTAATTTATTACTTCTCAGTCACAAGAATAAAATTAAATTTATGCAATAAGTGATCAAAATATTTTAATTATTAAGAAAAAAACTTCTCCTTTGTTCATTGTACTTTCTTTATCTCTATCACACGAGTAATTTTATTTTAGCCACTTAGTAACTTATATTCATTCTAGAAATATGTAACTTATAGAAAGAATATAAGTTGTTAAGTGACCAAAGATAAAACTATGTCATGGTCCCTTTTCTCCGCCGCAAAGGGTACTTTTAATAGATGCAATTCCACCTCCTTTAATCTGATTCCAATTTGGCATCAAATCTAATCCTTTATTCATTCCTTATCCTAATCAAATTCTTCTCTCCTACGTGCATGGCTTAATAAATCCTATCCTTTTTCTTCTCTTTTTCTTCCTTGCTTCAGTTATGCAGTCAATTATTCTTTCATCTCTTTCTTCTTTTCTTTTTTATGAAATTACTACTTTACCCCTTCTTCCATAATTTGTAAAATTAGTGAACCAAATGTATGATGTAAATATTTAAACCCCATTGAGTACCTGACGCTTAATTCCTATACGAAACGAATCAAAATCATGATAAATTATATCAATAAACTAAAATTATGAATACTAAAAATACGAAAAAAAGTAAAGAATACTAAAATTATGACCACATCAAGAATTCAGTGTGGAGCCTAAAAATAAACAATGAAACAAAGCTACCTAAAAATAAACAATGAAACAAAGCTAAGGATCAAGGCTATTTGGACGCATTCTTTTATGCTTGTGGGATAACAACAGTGCGCTCAGCTTGCTCTTGTTTCCTCTTGCTTTTGCGAGACCACCACGACATAGTTTGTTGTCAAAAGAGTCAAGACTTTGTTACTGCGTTACTAACTTATATGACATTCATTTCTTTTTCTTGAGCAATGTTATGATTTATTTATCTATCGAATGAACAATTTTTTAGGAAAAAGATTATTTCATTCAGATGTGAAACAGCTAAGATGAGTGCAGTTGTAGACGGTGGATATTCATTTGACCAGTTCGCTTGGCCTTGGGGAGATTCGACAGTGAGAGAAGATGAGAACGCTGGCTCTAATGAGACGTAGAGGAAAAAGCAAAGAAGCAGTATGTAAGAATAAGGCAACGAGGCCAGTAAGAATAATCATCTTCTCTTAACTTTGCTGCCAAAGCACAAGCAGAAGTCCAAGAACAGTAGCTCTACGCTATCCTCTCGGTTCAAATCATACTGGACCTTGAAAAGTGGATCAAATTGGATCGGACCATGCAAACTAATGCTAGTTAATTTGCTCGGGATTTGAAGAGAGCGTATGTACGGATTCTCTTCTAATTATTACAATAACAATCTATCTTAATTACAAGGAATGCAGTAATATCGACACATGAAAATAATCAATCAATTAATCATATCACATATTCACGGCTCTAAAGATGGAAACATCAGATCTATGTCATGATTCCTTTAAGTAAAAGATGAGACCAGAGGTAATGAGTAAGCGTTGCACTAGGGGGCACACTTCTGTGGCCGCTGCAAAGGCCATTGGCTTTCGAGATCTCTCAAGTCAAAATGGACAAATAAACCTATAAATTACATGTGGTCAATTAACATTATGGAAAAAGAAAATAGTGAGATAAGAAGTTCAAAAAAGTGTGTGAAATCACGCTCTTAAATTTTGCTACATCATAAGCTCACTCAGTATTCGAGCTAGCCCGTGTCTGCAACCATATTTTGAAATAAACCATATTAATTTTTTCACTACAAACATATTCCAAAAAAACAAAGAGTGCTTAAAAAGATGAATATTGAGGAGATTACTTTATCGATCCCTCGAGTGTCTGCTTACGTATTTGTGTATATATAGATGAACACAGACGCCTTTTCTGATAGCAAGGTTTACGTGAAAAGAAGAAAGCGAAATGTAGCCAGGGGCAACTTGCCGGAAGGCTATAAAGCTAACGAGCATTGCTGCATAAAGAAAGCCTCCGGCAAGTCATCCCTGGCGGCAATCCACTCCCCACTTCTTCATGTAAAACTCATCAGAAACTGCAACAGACTACGCCCCTAGCGAACGCCTTTATGATAGGCTTACATGAAAAGAAGGGAGCGAAATGTAGCCAGGGACAACATGCCGGAATGCTGATAAACTAATGAGCATTGCTGCACAAAGAAAGCTTCCGGCATGTCATCCCTGGCTGCAATCCACTCCCCACATCTTCATGCAAAACTCATCAGAAACTGAAACAGACTATGCCCCATGCGAACGCCTTTCTGATAGGCTTACATGAAAAGAAAAGAGCGAAATGTAGCCAGGGACAACTTGCCGGAACGCTAGAAAACTAACGAGCATTGCTGCTTAAAGAAAGGTGCCGGCAAGTCATCCCTGGCTGCAATCCACTCCCCGCTTCTTCATGCAAAACTATCAGAAAATGAAATTGTATGTTCTCAATATTCCTTTTCTTTCTTCTCAATAATATAGTTGCCCCGTAAGGCAACCATGGAATGGAGGCAATATATAAAGGGCTGCAGATGCAGAGGGATGGGAATGCATATATTCTGCCATATCCTTATTGGCCAAAACAGTTTCAGTTCTTGTTTCCGCTTTCCATACTTCACATTCCTAGCTCTTCGTCAGAGGATTCTCTCCCATGATTTTATGATGGACAAGAGCAACGTGTCCTGGTGAGAACCACGAGCTGCTGCAAAAATCTAGTGCACCATCGCGTGGTAAAAGAACAATTTTGCACATGAACTTTTGGGGGGTTCGAATTCTCTTTTTAACACTTCTATATAATATGCTCTATAATATTTCTGATTAGAAAATTTTTTATTTATATATTTAAAATTAAACAAGATAAATCTTAAACTAAATAAAATTAAATATTATATGGAATGTTGCAATGAGTATTGTAGAGTATAGGGGTAACCTTTATCTCTCTTTTTTTTTCTATCTTTAAATTATCAATATGCAATACATTAGTTCGAATATGAATCATTTGATGTAGGACTACCGGAAATTTGTAACTAGTGGAGCTAGGCTTTCTTGAATATAGATTACTAGAAGTGGAGAATTTGCGAAGTTCTCCGTTTGGTATTCCGAATCGAGTAGTCTAGAAGGTCAATAATCGAGTTAATTGGGACTTTTCCATTCGGGGAAAAAAAAAAGAGAAAAGAGAAAATCACCCTTGTAAATTACCATAAAACTATTTTTTATGGAAGAAAGCATTACGTGAGTAATCCATTTAAGTGATATTAGCACATCCTCTTATGCAAGAAAGTATTATTTTCACTTTGGTTCTAATCTCTTTCACTCTCTCTGCTTTCTTTATAGATAAAAGGACTTCGACACCTATAGATAAATTGTCAATGGACTAAATTGTTGTTTTTATAAATAAATAAAAATAAAAAGAATCAACGAGCACATCATAAATTTCTCATTACTTCTTTTATTATTATTTATTTTTTAAAAAAATTCAAGATTGTTGGAACTTTAGATTGAAAAAATAAGATTGAGAAATTTTATGACAATTTCTCATAAACTTTCAAACGTGCAAAAAATCATGCTACTAGAAAGCTTTTATGTAGGCAATTGGCTGCGATTACGGTAGTGAGTGACATAACTATATAAACAAAGTCCTTTTATCTATAAAAGAAACAAAAGAAAGTGAAAAAGGCTAAAATAGAAGAGAGAATATTAATTCCCTTTATTTATTGACACTTCCTATTCTACATAAAAGCTTCTTGCTTAAGAGAAATATTATTTTGCAACTAATATACCGAATCTATGCGCTCAGAGTAGTTTTTCTTTTTTAATTTATATATTGTCTTTCTAATTTCGAAAGGTTCGAAGAGTTCTAGAGAATATTATTTTACAACTAATTTTAGTATCTTGATTATTGGAAGAGATAATACGAGAAGTTGGAAATAATTTTAAATCTGAGCTAACTTTTTCACAACTTTTTCTACGAGATACGTATAACATCCCATCAAGGAAAAAAAAAAAAACAAGAAACAGCATCTGTATGTTTGATGAGAAATATTTCATTATATATGGGCTACAAGTTTCTATAGTAATACATACATACATACATACATACATATATACATATATCTATATATATATATATATATATATATATATATATATATATAGAGAGAGAGAGAGAGAGAGAGAATATCGGAATGAGAAGGCAGGAATGTGTGGTTTATGAATTAAATTTTTACTTAAAAGGCCGTAAATTAATGCAAACTGTTCTTTTAAGCGCTTTAGGGTTTAGCTAATTAGTTAAATTGACATTCAACAGAATTTTTTTTTTAGTTCTTTACTTTAGAAATCTCATTTTTGTCTTACCAAAAATTAAATAAAAAATCCATTTAAATTAAAAAGTTCCTTTTGTCTGGGTAATAAATTCAAAAGTTCTTTTTTTTTCTGGGTAAAAAATTAGAAAGTTCTCCAACTTTATTCAATGCACACTTAATCTCAAAAAACAAGAAAACTACACTGGAACCAAACTTCTGCCCGCTGGTATATGATTCAAACTTCTGCCTGGTCAGTGGTCATACCACTGTCAAGTTCTAAAAAAGATTAGGTAAAGTGTTTTTTGTTTGAATTGGGAATAGAATCTTTAAAGTACCGTGGACTTCATAAAAGGTTATAGATTGTATGATAATGATGTCTGATTTGGGAATTTCTTGAATGCTACGTGTCAGTGGAACGTTAGCGGAACGAATCAATTAAGAATTAATTATTCCATATTTTGTATACAATTTTGAAAATATTTAATTTTGGGAGAAGGGAGTGTAAAATATATCGGTAAAATCACTTGCACTCATGAATTATGACTCCA
This sequence comes from Rauvolfia tetraphylla, assembly GCA_030512225.1. Lineage (NCBI taxonomy): Eukaryota > Viridiplantae > Streptophyta > Magnoliopsida > Gentianales > Apocynaceae > Rauvolfia > Rauvolfia tetraphylla. The sequence goes on from JAJQKT010000060.1 coordinate 345,209, forward strand.
TCTATATATATATATATATGTATATATATATATGTATATAATATATACATGTATATATATATCTACATATACATATATATATATATATATATATATATATATATATATATGTATGTAGATATATATATATACATATATATACATACATATATATACATATACATATATGTATGTATATATATATATATATATATATATATGTGTGTGTATGTATATATATATATATATATATATATATATAATTCGTGCTATTGTAATATATATTTTTTAAAAAAATGTAATTCTTGTAATAATGTATTTAGAAAAATTAAAAATAAATTTTAAAGAAGCTTCAAACTTCTTTTTAACTAATAAATTAAATAATCGAATTGTTAAATTATTACATCTAATCTAATAATTAATTAATTAATTAAATTTTGATATCCATTATAAAAATTTTAGTAAATGCTATTGACAAATTTGTCAATCGAGCAAAAATAAAAAAATAAATACCATAATAAGTAATACATAGTAGAGATGTATAAATGTATTATTTAAAGATAATTTCACAGATAAATATGTTATATTGTAATTCTCTTTGGCAGATGGGAATATTCTTCAAATCGACATGTAAAACAAATGCTACCTGTGGTGAATTTATACAATTTTGACATCATGTAGTACTCGAATTATGAATGTAAACGTACGATCTTTACAAAAATTAATATGTTTATGAAAATTTTCTAATTCATTCTCCTGATACACAAATATTATAGTTTAGAGTTAAATTTGTAAAATTAAAAATATCTAAATAATTACATAACTTTTTTATGTGCTCAAAAAAATTTGTTAGAAGTATGAATATACCAATACCTGTATTTGTATTTCATTTATGTGATCAGTTGATCACCTTAGTACAAATCTTGCATGCCTATCTTTTAGAGTAATATTCATTTCTGTACTATAATCTTTTACGATCATATTGACAGTCTAAATACTGTTTAATTTCATCAACAATTCGATACCATTGTTGGTCATTTTTTGATGTATTGACATTTACTTCAAGGAGAATATGTGATCTATCAACTCCTTTGGTCATGTACTTGTACAAATATTTGACGATACTTTTAAATTTTACTTTCTCAACATTTATGTGAGCATCCATCAATACCAACAAATCTCTCAGATGAGGAATAACTCTTTTACTTGAATCATTTCGGCGTCTGTATTTTACATACCCATCCTTTTCTATTGTTGTAGCATCACAAAATTTTTTTGGGTAGTGCATTGAACATATACCATTTACCTTACATGAAGCATTTGGAAAAGTATCACCATAGGGTCCATGGATCAATTTCCTTGTCTGTATTTCAGTTGATATAATGTCATCTATTGGATCCGGTATATTTGGCTTATCTCCTAGTGCCAAAGTTAAAGTTAAATATGTATGTGGAAGACCTCATTTTTTAAATTATATTACTGAGATATATGTATAAATAAAAATAAATTTCAGAAACAAAAAAATTTAAGGATATATATTTATTATTTATAGAGGTAAAAAAGTAATACCTGCAAGTACTTTACTAAAGAAATTATTCATTTTAAGATAATCCATAAGCTTTTTTTACTTTATACGAGAGACGCATGCAACAATATTTGGTTTGTCTTCAACACGCTCATGTTGTATTCTTATTAACTCTTCTTCTGTTTCTAGCCATTGGAATTATTGGTAAACGTAATAAAAAGTTTGAAGGACCAAAATACCTACATGTTGCCATCAATTCTTGATAGTATTTTATCATATTTTATGGTCATCCTATAAATAATGAAGGTAACACAAATCTTCTACCCACAATCAAGGCATCAACATCTCCAACAACTATTGCATCTTCTAAACTCTGGTATAGATCTGTACGTAAATCTAATTGGTGGGTTCCTTATATAATTCAATCTATTATGCTCAATTCACGCATAAAAATCTATAAAAAAATTTTAAAACAGTCGGCTCCCTCATAAAAGTACATTTCCTTCAGATTCCTGAATTTGCATTCTAAATGCATAGAATTCCCTCATGAATATAAATCTTTGATGCTACATTTTAGCAATTGGAGAAAAATTTATCCCAATGCACCACCTATCTATACCTTACGAAAAAAGCAATAGATATTGAAGTGGCATATAAGATAGATGTGTCTCATTGATATATTTCAAGTTTCCATCTTTTGCAAATACCACTATATCTCATTGATGACTCTTAAATATTTTGACACCAATCCAATGTCAATATTGATCTGTTCAAATTTTTGAATATCAGTAGATGGTCACTTTTTTTTTGAAGGAGTATGTGCTTCATTCTCTATAGTCTTGCTAGTTCAGAATTAAATTTTTTCTTAGTATGATCCAACATACTCAATCTCATACTATAAAGAAAAGTTTTAAAAAAATTAATCTTATCCAATAAAGTAAAGAATGATTACAAAAATGTAAAAATTAATTAACCATTCATAAAGGTAGTAATAATGTATATGCTGGACCATAAATGTACTTTTATAAATACTTTAGAATACATTAGAAACATTTAATAATTTGATAATTTAAATAGGTAAATAGGGAGAAAAATATTAGAGAATAAAAAATAAAAAATATTACAGAAAAGAATTGAAAGAATTATTATCTTTTACCAGATTTGTAATAATTGAAGTTTTTGGAACAATTACAAGTGGCAAAAATAAAAAAAAATTAAAAACATTATAGAACAAAAGAAACATCACAGAAAAATAATTAAAGAACAAAAAATAAAAAAATTACAAAAATTTTGAAGGAATTATTACCTTTTACCATAATTGCAACAATTGCAGCTAGAAGCAATTAAAAGAATTAAAACCATTATAGAAAAAATTACAAAAAAATAATTAAAGAACAAAAAACTAAAAACAATATAGAAAAGAATTTTATCTTTTTTTCCTCATTTTCTGTGAGTAGGCGATATAAATGTTCAACTTATGATGTCTCTTAAGCTATTAACAGTATGTCTTTTTTTTTAGTTTTTGGTTTCAACCCAATTAAAATGTTGAACAGTGTAATTTTTATTTCTTGTTGATGATTTCTCTTGTAGACACTAACTAAAGGGTTTGCAATGATTGATCGCATGAGAAAGGTATGATAGGTTAATGTGTCTTTCTTCATTAGATTAATTGTGTCTGTATGTATGACACACAAACAGAAACATTACAAAAAAATGATTAAAGAACAAAAAATTTAAAAAAATTACAGAAAATAATTGAATGAATTATTACCTTTTACCAGAATTGCAATAATTGCAAGTGGCGGCAATTAAAGAATAAAAATTTTAAAACATTATAAAACAAAAAAATTACATAAATTAATTGAAGGAATGAAATTGTAATAATTGCAAGTGGCAACAATTAAAAAATAAAAATTTAAAAAATTAGAGAAAAATAATTAAAGAACAAAAAATAAAAAAATTATAGAAAAGACTTGAAGGAATTATTTCGTTTTACCATAATTACGACAATTGCAAGGTTCTGGAATGATTGCAAGTGGCAGCAATTAAAAAATAAAAATTAAAACATATTATTGAAAAGAATTGAAGGAGTTTAGGTAACAATTGCAAGTTTGTGAAACAAAATAATTGAATGATAGGTTTTCACAAAAAAAATTGAGTATGATAGATTTTAGTATTAAATAATAAATAGAATTTATGAAAATAATTAAGAATGATTTGTATTGAATTAGGAGATTTATTAGATAGTAATAATTCATCGAGTTTTATTAAGTATGGAAAGAGTAATATTTCTATAATATATATATAAATTTGACAATATGGTTACTTGTTATAAGTTAAAAATTCAACTAGTGAAAATATTGTTATCAACGACAAATCTTGAGTTTAATTCGCATTGCTATCAAATTGAGCTACAATGGAAAACATCTTATCAAGATTGAATTCACTCAAGATGAAGATCGTCGAAGATGAAGACATCTCCACCAATAGATTGTAGTACTTAAGGTTTATCTTTTTGTAATTAACTCTAGTATTGCCACCTTTGAAAAGATATACACACAAAGCTCATCGTTTGAAAGGTCTTAACAGAACCATTCTGGATCGTTATATTTGAAAAAGTTATTTGCAAAAGGTTTTACATGTTTTGTTGTGTATAACTTATTTTTTACAATTATTTAAGAGCTGTTTAGTTTTCCAAAAGTTCAACTTCATGAGTTCGCAAATTTTAAGATTGTGTTCGGACTGACAAGTATAAGGATTAGATGTGCTCCAATACCAGCAAAAAAGTTAAAATGGGAATCAATAATTACAACGATTTTTTGTGAGCATACCAAACATATTTCACTTTTATCCTTGCTATAAACTTATATATCTTTCTTTCTATTAGAAAATGTTACTTGCTGTCTTCATTCTACTTGAAATTTGAATTTATTGGAATTCAAAAATTAAAGGATTTTTAATTTCATCTAAATTTAATAAGTTTTGAGATAATTTTAACGTAATAGGAGCACAATTTATTGATTTTAATGGAGCTTCAAGCCTTGATAAAGCTCCAATTGGAGCATTACCAACTTCACAAGGCCTTGGTGAAGCTCCAACCTGAAGACCTAAAGGGGGGGTGGGGATGAATTAGGTCTTTCGCTAATTTTTGAAAACTATTTCCTTTTTATGAAATGAGTTTGGACAGATTATATACACTGGTTTCAATGAGAGAATAATGAATTCAATGACAAAGTAATAAACAATTTAAGAGCAATGAACACAAGCAATTTATAGTGGTTCGATCTCTTCAAGATCTACATCCACTACCTTGAGTCAACACTCAAGGATTTCAAGGATTTCAACCAATCTACTATATGCTCAAATTCAATAAATTACACAAGAGGCTCACCACAAATGGTTTTACACCTACAACCTCTTTTGCAATTCTACAAACAAGGTTCACCCTACGAAAGGATTTTATATCTACAAACAACTTTGAATCAATATCTCAAGAATCACCCTTACCTAAAGAATTTTATGTTTACAAGAAAACCTTGTAGTGAGCAAGTAGAAAATAAGATTAAATAGAGAATGGATGAGATATTACCACTGCTTGGTAGATAATTACACAATTTAGCACCACTTCACTTTGTTGTCTTTGGAATCTTGAATAATCACATTTAACCACAGACAAAAGAGAGCTTTGATGTTTTCAAATGATTTTGGAGTGTTAGGATTTCTTGAATATTCAAAAGTTGCAAAAAATATGAAGTTTATGACTTTTATAATTTTATAAATCAGTTTTAACAAGCATAAAACGTCTAGTAACGGCTAGTTTCTGAGGAGTACGGACGACTGAACTTGATCCTCTGCGTCTGAACTGTCGTCCGAACATTACTGTGACATATTGTTTGGGAAGTTTGAACAACCAAACTTTGCCCCTTGCATCCGAACTTGCGTCCGAATTTCTCTGCAAAAACAGTAACCATGTCACAATTTGGACGTCCGAACTTGCGTCCGAGCTGTTCAAACTTTGTCAAAACATTTAAAAAGGATAAGTCGTTTAAAATCTTTTGAACTCAAAGACAGTTAGCAAAGCACTTGATCACTCAAGGTTTTCTTAAAACCATTTTAGGATTTAAAAACAATACTTGGTAATCAAGAATTTATTCAAAGCCATTTAAGATTCAAGAACACGTTTTGTGCTCTCTTATGCATTCAATAGATTCCAAGACATACAAGTGTAGGGTTTAAAAGAATATACCTATTAACCAAGTATAAACCAACACTAGAGTCTTTAGAGCCTTTCAATCCATAGGACATGCTCTACATTCTTGATCCTTGATCACACTTGAGTTGTCCTTCGTACTTTTTGCTCCAAGGCAATAAGAACTCCTTACTTCTTAATCCAACAATCCTATCACACAAAAGACATAAGAATTAGTCCTTATCAATGTTTGTCATTAATCAAAACTTATCATAACTACATGATTTTCCCTTAGGGCTAACAATCTCCCCCTTTTTGCTGATGACAAACCTTGATAAAAAATGTGATGGATTTAAAATAGTGTAGTTCAAAGAAGTATTGACGTCAATGATAGATAATAATCCATTTAGCAAATTGGCATTCAAAATACTCAATATGAGCCTATAGCCCAACCAGCCTCCATTTACCTCCTTCCTTCCAACAACTAGGATAGGATAGCATTTAAGCATTAAGAAAAGATTCTAAGAGAGGTTTTACAGGTTGTAAAAGTTTAACAATGCTCCCCCTTAGATTGTGCTCATTTTTCAAGAAATTTTGAATTGTGGACTATGAGTCTAAATTGCAATAAATCTCATATAATAAAAGTTTAAGTTGAAATAAAGTTTTTCTAAGATGCGATTAAAACGGATTTGGATCACTTTAAACAACAAAAGAGCATATTTTGGCAACACAATATGAATGCATCCAAATTTCTGAAACATGCATCTGAATTTTTGAATCATTCATCCGAATTTAAGATTTCAAGTCCAAACTATAAAATATGTGAGATAAAAGCTTTAATTTTTTAAAATAAGCTTTTCTAAGGTTGTTCAAATATGATAGGAAGTGTTAGCCCTAAAGGCAAATCATGTAGTTGTGATTAATGACAAATATTGATGAGGACTAATATGTTTATATATTGTGTGATAGGATTTGTGAACTAAGAAGTATGGAGTCTCATTGCCTTCAAGCCAAAGTGCAAGAACAACTTCAATAAGCCATAGTAATTGAAGTTTTATGAAGGTTGTTCAAAGATGATCTAAAGGCATTGAAGACTTGAAGTGTAGAGTATATATATGCTAAATAGGTAAATCTCTATGTAAACTCTACACTTGTGTATCTTGGAATCTATTGAATGCATAAGAGAGCATAAAATAAGTTTCTTAGCTATAAATGGCTTGGAATAAACTTTTTGATGAATGAGGTTTTCTATCTTAAAAGATTTTGAGTAAACTTTGCATGATCAAAGAAATTTGATTACGTTTTTCAAGCTTATATATGTCTAATTAATTTGTCTATACATATAAAATGTTTTCAAACTTATTGAAGTTAAGTCTCAAATGATTTTACAAAGTTTGAAATTGCTTCCAAAAATTCCGGTCGTCCGACTTTTGTAGCAAAAAATGGTTACTATTTTTTCAGAAAAATTCGGACGAAGATTCGGACGCATGAAGAACAAATTTGGTCGTCCGAATTTTTGTCTTCAGCATGGTTACTATTTTTCCAGAGAAATTCGAACGAAGATTTGGAAGCAGAAAAAAATTCTGTCTTCCGAATTTTTCCAGAATGTGCAATAAGAAGGTCCGAAAAATTCAAACGCAAAATTTGGTCATCCGAATTTTCTAAAACTAGCCGTTACTAACTTATTTTCAAATTCTATGAAAGCTAGAAACTTGAAATCTTTTGTAAGTTTTGAATCTAAGTGAACTCTAAGCATTCCAAAGCCTTTAGCAAACATTTTTGAGCTCTCTTGTGTCTTGTGCATTCAATTGATCAATCCAAAGACATCAAAGTGTGAAGGTGCAATTTTGTGTAAAACATCTACCAACAAGTGGTAACATCTACACACTCTTCTTTACTTATCAAATTGTGTTCTCTACTAGCTCTTGCAAGGTTATCTTGATAACATTGAAATTGTGATTCAAGGTTGTTTGTAGATATAAAACCATTGTGTGGTGAGCCTTGTTTGTAAAAGTTACTAGAAGAGGTTGTGAGTGTAAAACCATTGTGTGGTGAGCCTCTCAGGTAATTTGTGAACTTGAGCATATAGTAGATTGATTGAAATCCTTAAGTGTAGGCTTAAAGTAGTCGACGTAGATCTTGACGATCGAACCACTATAAATTGCTTGAGTTCTTTGCTCTTACATTCCTTTATTGCTGTGCTATCAACTGTCTTTAACTTGATACATAAAACCTGTTCTTTGCTTAAACTCATAAAAAGTTTTTGTTTGCGAAAATTAGCCAAATACCTAATTCACTCTCCCTCTTAGGTATTTCAATTGGTATCAGAGCTAGGACTTCTTTGTGTGGTTTTACAACCTAGAAGTTAAAAATCCTATGGCTAATATCTCAAACTTACCTTACCTAGAAGGATCTTCCACAAATAGACCACCTTTGTTTGATGGAACAAACTACACTTTTTGAGAATCTAGAGTTAAGATATACATTTGTTCTATCAATTTTGATTTGTGGAATATTGTTGAAAATGGTCCTTATATTCCTATGAAAATGAAAGCAGATGGAGTGACCTTAGAACCAAAGTCTATTGATAATTTGATGAGCATGATTCAAAGAAAATGACTTTAAATTATCAAGCCATGAACATCTTAAGTTGTGCTTTAGATGTAACTGAATATAATAGAGTTAGTGGTTGTAATTCTACTCATGATATGTGGAGATTACTCCAAATAACTCATGAAGGCACAAATCAAGTTAAAGAATCTAAACTTGATATGCTTGTTAGAGATTATGAGTTGTTTACCATGAAACAAGGTGAAAATGTTAGTGATATATTTACAAGGTTTACTAACATTTTTAATGGCTTAAAAGCTTATGGTAAAAGCTATATTATGGCAGAGCAAAACAGGAAAATTTTGGATGCTCTACCAAAATCTTGGCAGCCAAAGACACTTGCTATTGAGGAGTCCAAGGATTTAAAAACTCTTCCACTTGAAGAGCTTATTGGATCTCTGCTCACACATGAAATGAAGATGAAAAGATTAAATGTCAAAGAAGATGAAGAAAAGGGAAGAAAAGGAGTTGTACTCAAGGCTTCAAATCACTTGAGTGAACAAGAAAAATCTTCAAGTGAAGAAGAAGATGGTAACAGTGGAGAAGAGGAAATTGCCATGGCAGTTAGGAAGTTCAAGAGATTCTACAAAAAGAAATTCCTCAAGAAAGGAAGAAAGCCAACCAAGAAGAGTGGACAGTCTTCATCCTTCAAACCTCAATGTTTTGAATGCAAGAGTACAGAACACCTTGTTCCTGATTGTCCCAGAGTTTTGGAAAGGGAAAGAGATAGCAAGAACAAAAAGGAATCTGCCAAGAAAGGAAAAGGACTGGCTGGAACGTGGGATCAACAAGAAAGTGAAGATGACAGTGAAGGAAAGGCCAACATATGTTTTATGGCAATTGATGATGAGGTACATTCTTCTCCCTCTATTCCTAATCTTTATGATGATGATGTTGATCCTAGTGAATTACTTATAGAGATGTATGAAGAATTGAAAAAGTCTTCAAAAAGAAATAATGAAATGAAATTCAAAATCAATGATTTATCAAATGAGAATTCAAAATTATGTGTTGAAAAAGATAAACTTCTTGAGACCATTAATTGTCTTAACATTGAAAAAGAAGTTTTAAATGCAACCTTACAAAACATATCTTTTGAAAACAAAGAGCTTTGCATAGAAGTTATTCTCTTAAAAAAATACTTGGTGATCATGAGATTTTAAAAAGAAAAGTTAATGATCTTACTTCATGCATTGAAAAATTTACAAATGGAAGAGAGAATTTAAATAAATTGCTTGGTTATCAAAGATCTTCATTTGCAAAACATGGTCTTGGTTTTTCCTCACGATAGCTATATTCCAAAATATAAAACCTCTTTTGTTAAAGAGACTTTTAATTCTAGGCCTCATATTTGTTGTACATATTGTGGCAAGCATGGACACAAGGTATCAAAATGTTTTATAAAAAGAAAGATAGAAAATGGTGTTAAGACCATTTGGAAAGTCAAAGGAACTATCACTCACCCCATTGGACCCAAGAAAATATGGGTACCAAAAATCACTATCTCTAATTTGGTGTAGGTTCAATTTGCTTCAAGATCAAGTGCCACAAAATGGTTTCTTGATAGTGGGTGCTCAAGACACATGACAAAAAACGTCTCACTTGTTAGTGAGCTTCAAGTAACAAGTGAATGCTTTGTCACATTTGGTGATAAGAAGGAAGGAAAGATTCTTGGAATAGGTAACATTGGTAAAGGCTCCTTTCCTCTCATTAAGCAAGTATTACTTATTGATGGTTTGAAGTATAATTTACTTAGCATTAGTCAATTATGTGACAATGGATGTAAAGTAGAATTTAAATGTGATACTTGTACTATTTTTGATAGTGAAAGTAGCAAAACCATTTTTGTTGCAAAAAGAGTTGGAAATGTATATGTGCTATATCTTGATGAGCTTATCACAAATGATATAAAATGTCTTGCTATTCATGATAATGATGGATTTCTGTGGCATAGAAGATTAGGACATGTGAGCATGGATTTATTGAATAAACTTTCTACACAAGAGCTAGTTAGGGGTTTACCCAAAATGCATTTTGATAAAAACTCGTCTTTGTGATGCTTGCCAATATGGAAAACAATCAAAAACATCTTTTAAACCAAAGAAAATGGTTTCTACTCCAAAACCTCTTGAACTTGTTCACATGGACTTATTTGGACCAATGAGGACCACTAGTCTTGGGGGTAAAAGATATGCTTATGTGATTGTAGATGATTTTTCAAAATTTACTTGGGTGCTCTTCTTAGCTCAAAAGGATGAAACATTTCATGAATTTGCAAAACTTTTTAAAAGGGTTCAAACATCTCTTGAATTTTAACTGATTTCTATTAGAAGTGACAATGGAAGAGAATTTTGCAATCAAGATTTTACAAAATATTGTGATGAACATGGTATTACTCATAATTTTTCAGCTGCCAAAACACCTCAACAAAATGGTGTTGTTGAGAGAAAAAATATAGAACTTTACAAGAGATGGCTAGATCAATGCTTTGTGAAAATTCCTTGCCAAAATACTTTTGGGCTGAAGCTGTAAATACTGCTTGTTATGTAATGAATAGAGTTTTATTAAGACCTTTCATAAGAAAAACACCTTTTGAACTTTTATTTGATAAAACTCCTTCAATTTTCTATTTTAAAGTTTTTGGTTGTAAGTGTTTTATCTTAAACACTAGTGATAATCTTGGTAAGTTTGACAGAAAATCTGATAAAGGTGTATTTCTTGGCTATTCTTCAAATAAAAAGGCATATAGAGTCTATAATAAAAGAACATTATGTGTTGAAGAAACCATACATGTAACTTTTGATTAATCTAACATTTACCTTCAAAGAAGAAGTGAAGATGATGCAGGTTCCTCAATGGTTGAAAATCAAACTTATCATCAAGTACCCACTTTGGAAGAACATGCGAAGGAAGAAGAAATAATGGAGCAAGAACAAGATGGTCAACCAAGTAATGATCAAGAGCTTCCAAAGGATCTAACATATGCAAGGGGCCATCCTAAGGAGCAAATCATTGGTGATGTCTCCCAAGGAGTCAAAACAAGGCGGTAATTATTTGATAATTTTTCCCTTTTATCTCATATTGAACCTAAAAATATTGATGATGCCTCGTGTGATAATTTTTGGATCATTGCTATGGAAGAAAAGTTAAATCAGTTTGAAAGAAACAAAGTTTGGACTCTTGTTCCAAGACCTCGTGATCATTCCATTATTGGTGCAAAATGGGTTTTTAGAAGTAAATTAAATGAACTAGGAGAAGTTGTTAGAAATAAGGCTAGACTTGTTGTTCAAGGGTTCAACCAAGAAGAAGGTATTGATTTTGATGAGACCTTTGCTCCAGTGGCCAGATTAGAGTCTATAAGATTGCTTTTGGCTTTTTCTTTCTTTAAAGGTTTTAAATTATTTCAAATGGATGTCAAAACTGCTTTTCTAAATGGCTTTATTGAAGAAGAGGTTTATGTAGAACAACCTCCTGGTTTTATTCATGAAAAATTTCCAAATCATATGTTTAAATTGACAAAAGCTCTATATGGATTGAAACAAGCTCCAAGATCCTGGTATGAAAGATTGAGTGGTTTTCTTCTGTCAAAAGGTTTTGCAAAAGGAAAAGTGGACACAACTCTCTTTATAAGAACCTCTAATAACAATGATATTTTACTTGTGCAAATTTATGTTGATGATATTATCTTTAGTGCTACTAACACAATTCTTTGTGAGGAATTTGCCAATTCTATGCAAAATGAATTTGAAATGAGCATGATGGGGGAACTGAATTTCTTTCTTGGGCTGCAAATTAAGCAAACCAAAGATGGAGTTTTCATCAATCAAGCAAAATATACCAAGCAGCTCTTGGAAAGATTTGGAATGGATCAAGCAAAAGGAATAGTTACTCCAATGAGTTCATCAACTAAACTTGATAAAGATGAAAAACGTAAAAATGTTGATGAGAAATCCTATAGAGGTATGATTGGAAGTTTACTCTATCTCACAGCAAGTAGACCATATATTATGTTTGCTGTGTGCTTATGTGCTAGATTTCAATCTTGTCCTAAAGAATCTCATCTAATTTCCGTCAAACGTATCTTTCGTTATTTAATCGATACTCATGATTATGGTCGTTGGTTTTCAAAATCTTCATCTTTTGAACTTGTTGGATATTCAGATGCTGATTATGCTGGGTGCAAAGTTGAACGTAAAAGTACAAGTGGTCATTGTAAATTTCTTGGTAGTTGCCTTTTGTCTTGGTATAGTAAAAGCAAGCTTGTTTGTCATTATCTACTGCTGAAGCTGAATACATAGCTGCGGGTAGTTGTTGTGCGCAATTATTATGGATGCAGCATACCTTGATTATGGTCTTAAGTTCAATTGTGTGCCTATACTATGTGATAATACTAGTGCTATCAATTTGAGCATAAATCCCATACAACATTCTAGAACAAAGCATATAGAGATTAAGCATCATTTTATTCGTGATCATGTGGCTAAAAAGGATATATGTTTGGAATATATAAGTACAAATGATCAAATTGCTGATATATTTACAAAGTCTTTGGCTGAGGAAAGGTTTAATCACCTAAAAAGGCTCTTAGGAATTTCTAAATTCAATTATTAATGTGTTCGTTGAAGTTTTGTGAAAACAGAAAATTTCGGAAGCAGAATTCGGATGCACTACAGAAAATTTGGTCGACCGAATTTTCTGAGTTAAAGAGACAGAAACTTTCAATCGGAAATTCGGATGCACTACCAAATTTTCTGTGCTGAAGAAACAGAGACTTTCGATCGAAAATTCGAACGCAGACCTAAAAAATCGGTCTTTCGAATTTTGCGGATGCAACGATTTAAATGAAAATCAAACAGTTTTCTTGACATTTCAACTTCCGAATTTCTCTTCCTTTTCAAAGCCATTTGTACCCATTCACGTCCGAATCAAAATCTCTCAAAGATTTCACCATTTTTACTTCGATTTATCTTCATTTTTGAATTCCAAGCCCTAGATTTATTCTAAAAGTCACTAGTTTTCACGAAATAACATCATGGTGAGAATAAAGAAGCCAGATGTTGAGAAGGGGAAAGGGAAAACAAAGGAAGGAGATGGAGACTCAATCATCAATCAACCAAGAAGAGTTCGAATTTCTCAAACATTGTCTGGAGTTGACAGGTTTATTTCAATCAAAGCTACTCATGAATTTGATGAATGGAACAAAAATAGCAGAAAAATTATCCCTGGGTATAAGGTGGATGTTGATAAACTATCAAGTATGGATAATGTTCTGTCATTTTTTGGTGATATTGGTTGGAGTAGCTTATTATTCATTGATGAAGAATTCTATCCCACACTCATATATGAATTTTATGCAAACCTAAAGGAAGAAAGATCTGAACTGGTAGGAGATGATTTGATTCAATGGTACTCATCAAGAGTATCCCAAGTGGACTTTGAATTTAGTGATGCCTTGATTAACAGAATTTGTGGAGTAGGTGATAGTGGGGCAAGATATTACTAACCTTCCATGCATTGTTATAATCGTGAACTCTTCACAAATGAAAGATTTGAAGAGGCATTCACTAATGGCAGAGAATTTAGGTCCATTAAAGAGAGGGAAATCAGGAACTTAGATGCTAGAGGTAGGGTATTGCATCACATGGTTACTACTGTGATTGTTCCAAACTTTGGACATAAGTCATCAGTTGGAAATATGCATATGGTAATCATGTTAGCCCTGCGTGAACATAGGAGATTCAATTTTGGATATATAGCCTTGAAGCACATGATTACTGCAAGAAAAACTGTAACCAAGGCATTCTCATTTAGAAGGATGTTGACAAGAATTTTTAAGCATTTTAGGGTTAAACTTCCAGGAAGAGGGCAAGCATTTAAGAGTGGGGAGATTTATACTAATGAAACTCTTAGAAGAATGCAGCTAGTTCTTGATGATGATGGTATATGGAGAACTAAAAGAGATACCCCTCCAAGAAGAGAGGAGATTAAAGAAGGTGAAGAAACTGAGGAAGAAGAAGATGAAGAAGAAACTCTTGCTAGAGAGATGAAGACAAAGAGAAAGTATGATACTTCAAGTGAGAGGGAGCAACCTCCTACAAAAAGAAGATTATTTGAAGAAGTCCCTCAACCAAATGTTGGGATTGATCCAAGAATTGAAGAAATAACTAGAGGTGACACCATAGTAGCTAAAGCATTCCAAGAAGCCTTGAATAATCATGTCAAGGAAATGGAGAAGATGTATAAGTTCTTCGAATCCTTATTTGCTCCAATGGTTCTTCGAAAACTGGATGGATTAGAAAGTAGAGTGAAGCATATTGAAGATATTCTAATGAGGAATACACAAAGTGGTGAAGGACCCTCTAGGCATCAAGATAGAGATGAGGATGATGAAGATAAGGAAGGAAAGCAAGAACATGAAGATGATGACAGTGATGATGGAGATGATGATCAAGGAGACAATGAAGAGAATGTGGCAAGGTAAGAAGAAGAAGAAAGTGAACCAGTTCATGAAGAGCCTCAAGAAGGAGGAAGTGAGCCCCAAGAAGGAGGAAGTCAAATTGAAAAAGCAAATATCGTCTCACCTTCAACTATATCCTTCTGCCAAGGAAGAGTAAAGCATTTGGCTATCAAGAAAGGATTTAGCAAAGCCTCTCCATCAACATCACAAGACTGAGCATTTCTTCAACCTCATCCTTTTTTACTGCTTTCACTTACTTATTTGTACTAAGCTTTATCTTATATGTTTTAAATACCCATCTATGCTGTGTGTCTTTATGCTACAATTTGTGTAATAGTGAAGCTCAATGATGAAATCTCAGTGATGAGAGCTTCGTTTAAATTGTTATATATGCTAAATTATTAGTCTCATTTTCATTGATCCAATTGATTGAGTGATGACAAAAGGGGGAGAAAATTGGATGACTGATTGTGTGTAAAATGTACTATTTGTGTCTGTTTGAGTATTATGCTATGACTATTTATGTGCCTTAAAGTTTGGATGCATGAGTTTTGCTGTTTATGTGCCTTAAAGTTTGGATATATGAGGTTTGCTTTTGTGGTCATACATATTTACATTTGAATGCAAAATCACCTTTTCAAACTTGTTGCCAAAAATTTGGACAAAAAATTCGGATGTATGTTCTGAAATTCGGATGCATCCATATTTTGTTACCAAAATGTGCTCATTTGTTGTTCAAATTGATTCAAATATGTTTGAATAGTCTTAGGAAAGTTTAGTTACAGAATTTGGAGCTTTTATTTATCTCATTTTACAGTTTGGACTTGCTATGTTAAAATTCGGATGCATAGTATCTCTAGTCCAAATGTGTTGAAAAATGAGCACAATCTAAGGGGGAGCATTGTTAAACTTTTACAACCTTAAAACCTCTCTTAGAACTTTTTCTAAATGCTTAAATGCTATATCTTCTCTCCTAGTTGTTGGAAGGAAGGAGGTTAATGGAGGTTGGTTGAGTAATTGGCTCATATTGAGCCTTTTATATGTCATTGTGTTAAATTGGTTATTTCTATCATTGACATCAATACTTGTTTGTGCTACATTGTTTAAATCCATCACATTTTCCATCAAAGTTTGTCATCATCAAAAAGGGGGAGATTGTTAGCCTTAAGGGCAAATCATGTAGTTTTGATTAAGGACAAATATTGATGAGGACTAATATGTTTATATATTGTGTGATAGGATTTGTGAACTAAGAAGTATGGAGTCTCATTGCCTTCAAGCCAAAGTGCAAGAACAACTTCAATAAGCCATAGTAATTGAAGTTTTATGAAGGTTGTTCAAAGATGATCTAAGGCATTGAAGACTTGAAGTGTAGAGTATATATGCTAAATAGGTAAATCTCTATGTAAACTATACACTTGTGTATCTTGGAATCTATTGAATGCATAAGAGAGCATAAAATAAGTTTCTTAGTTTTAAATGGCTTGGAATGAACTTTTTGATGAATGTGGTTTTGTATCTCAAAAGATTTTGAGTAAACTTTGCATGATCAAAGAAATTTGATTATATTTTTCAAGCTTATATATGTCTAAATAATTTGTCTATACATAGAAAATGTTTTCAAACTTATTGAAGTTAAGTCTCAAATGATTTTACAAAGTTTGAAAGTGCATTCAAAAAATTCAGTCGTTCGATTTTTTTAGCAAAAAATGGTTACTGTTTTTCCAGAGAAATTCGGACGAAGATTCGGACGCGTGAAGAAAAATTCAGTCGTCCGAATTTTTGTCTTCAGCATGGTTACTATTTTTCCAGAGAAATTCGGACGAAGATTTGGACGCAGAAAAAAAATTCGGTCTTTCGAATTTTTCCAGAATATGCAACAGCAACGTCCGAAAAATTCGGACGCAAAATTCGGTCATCATAATTTTCTAAAACTAGCCGTTTTATGGCTGTTAAAACTGAAATCTCATCCACATCATCTTTTGTAGGTTTTGAATCTAAGTGAACTCTAAGCATTCCAAAGGCTTTAGCAAACATTTTTGAGCTCTCTTGTGTCTTGTGCATTCAATTGATCAATCCAAAGACATCAAATTGTGAAGGTGCAATTTTGTGTAAAACATCTACCAACAAGTGGTAACATCTACACACTCTTCTTTACTTATCAAATTGTGTTCTCTACTAGCTCTCGCAAGGTTATCTTGATAACATAAAACCCTTTAGGTAATGGTGATCCTTGAAATTATGATTCAAGGTTGTTTGTAGATATAAAGCCATTGTGTGGTGAGCCTTGTTTGTAAAAGTTACTGGAAGAGGTTGTGAGTGTAAAACCATTCTGTGGTGAGCCTCTCAGGTAATTTGTGAACTTGAGCATATAGTAGATTGATTGAAATCCTTTAAGTGTAGGCTTAAGGTAGTGGACGTAGATCTTGACGATTGAACCACTTTAAATTGCTTGAGTTCTTTGCTCTTACATTCCTTTATTTCTGTGCTATCAACTGTCTTTAACTTGATACATAAAATCTGTTCTTTGCTTAAACTCATAAAAAGCTTTTGTTTGCGAAAATTAGCCAAATACCTAATTCACCCCCCTAGGTATTTCAGGAAGGATTAAGACAATTTTCAAACAATTTGAACAATAGAAAAATATTTTTGGCAAGAAAATTTTGATGCGTCTGAAATTTTGGTCTGCATCTGAATTTCAAGTCTGAATTTTTGGCAACAAGTTTGAAAAGGTAATTTTGGATTTTCAAATGACTGTAGAAGTATTCAAATATGTATGTCCACAATGGCATTTAGTTTAGCTTTGCAAAACCACAAAACTCATACATTCAATTGTTTTCATGAAGTAATCCAAAATCATAGGTCAAGTCAAGAACCAAGATTAAGATTTCAACCTCAACTTAACCATATTCCAAAAACTCAGTTTACAACACATAGCACATTACATAGAACAATTACAGCAAGCACATTCACATTACACAGTACAATTACAGCAAGCACATAGCACATTTTTGCAGTCACATTTTGCAGTCATCATTCTTTCTCCCTCTTTTGTCATCACTCAAAGATGGGGTTAATGAAAATGAGACAGCATTAGCACATTCAACTAGGGCCAACAACAACAAAAACTAAAAGTTTAGCGTATTTTTAGCAGCAATTAAGCTTAGGGTGATCAAAGTATCATTAATCAAAAGAAGCTCTCAACACTAAGGTTTCATCATTGAGCTTCATAAGCCAAGCTATTACAGAAATTACAGAAAAGCATAGAAATTTCATAAACCAAGATAGAAATAACACATATAAGTTATACTAAGTACAAATAAGTAATTAAAAACAGTAAAGAGATAAGTTTGAAGAGATGCTCAGTTTTGGCTTCATCCTTCTTGTGGCTCTTCTTGTACAGCTTCATTTCCTTCTCCTTGTCTTGCCACGAACTCATTGTTGCCTCCTTGATCATCACCCCCATTATCATCTTCATCACCACTATCATCACTTTCATCCTCTTTCTCATCTCCTTCATCATCCTTGTCATCCCTAGCTTGAGGCCTAGAGGGTCCTTCACCACTTTGTGTATTTTTCATCAAAATTTCCTCTATGTGCTTCACTCTATTTTCTAATCCATTCAGTTTTCCAAGAACCATTGGAGCAAAGAATTCGAAGAACTTTTACATTTTCTCCATTTCCTTGATATAGTTATTCAAGGCTTCTTGGAATGCCTTAGCCACTATGGTGTCGCCTCTAGTAATCCTTTCACCACTGGAAGCTTCTTCAACATTCGGTTGAGATTGAGGAGTTGGAACTTCTTCAAAGAGACTTCTTTTTGAGGGAGGTTGCTCCCTCTCACTTGAGGTGTCATTCTTCTTTTTGTCTTCATTTCTCTTGCCAGTGTTTCTTCCTCATCCTCTTCTTCCTCAACCTCCTCACTTTCTTCAACCTTTTCTCTTTTTGAAGGAGTTTCTCTTTTAGTTCTCCATATGCCATCTTCATCAAGAACTAATTGCATCCTTCTAAGAGAGTCATTAGCATATATCTCTCCACTCTTAAATGCTTGTCCTCTTAGTGGAAGTTTAACTTGAAAATGTTTAAAATTTTTTTTTAATAACCTCCCATACGGTAGAGCTTTGTTGGCTCTTTTTCTTGCACTAATCATGTGCCTTAATGTCATAAATCCAAAGTTCAATCTTTTATGCTCATGCAAAGCCAACATAACTATCATATGCATATTTCCAACAGATGATTTGTGTCCAAAATTAGGGATAATCATAGTAGTAATCATGATTTGTGAAGAAATAAGACATAAACATATATAAAATAATACATTAAACGGAAACAACAGCGGAAGTCTTTAGATGCAAAAGAAGATCCTTACTACAATCTTCTCTCTAAAACTAGTGAAAGAGAAAACAAAATGCACAGTATCTCCCTAAAGTACTTATGGTATAGTGGAGTCCCGACATATGACATTTTAAGGAAACAATTTTCAAATGCGAGCAGTATTTTTATGCACTATTAATGACTTCCCTACTTATGACATGCTAAGTGGATGGAGTACAACAGAAAGATTAACATGTCCTTATTGTATGGAGCTAACAAAATTGTTTCAGCTACATAATGGGTTGAAACAATCTTGGTTCAATTGTCACTGGCAGTTCTTGCCTTTCGATCACCCATACAGGAAGGATATAAAGTCATTTAGAAAGGATCACGGTCATGACACCTACGTACCCATAAGGCAAGCTTTTGGAGATGAGATGTGGCAAAGAGTGTGAAATTTGTCAAAGATAGTCGACACAGCAGTGCAAGTTGGGAGGGATGAGGGCAAAGGCATCTATCACAATTGGGCTAAAAAAAGCATCTTTTGGGATTTGTAGTATTGAAAAAATAATCTGATTTGCCATAACAGAGATGTCATGCATAATGAGAAAAATGTCTTCGATAATGTGTTTAACACCATAGTGTATGTAAAAAGTAAATCAAAAGATAATGTAAAAGCTTGCCATGATATTGAGGTATATTCCCTAGTTACACGTCATTAGTGTCGATGAAAGGAAAGTTTTCATTCCAAAAGAGACTTGTTCACGAGTGGGTGAAGGATATTTGACTTCTTGATGGTATGCTTCTAATTTGGGAAGATGTGTTGATTTGAAAGAACTAATAATATCAAGAATGAAATCTCATGACTGTGATGGTTTAAGGAGAGATTACTTCCGATATCAATATGGAACATTGTAATAGAGTTAAGCATTTTCTACCGTGACTTGTGTTCCCCTAAACATTGCAATTCACATTTGTAAGTTGGAAACTATTTTTCGTCTTGGGTTCTTTGATGTGATGGGGCATATTTTGCTCCACTTGCCTTGTGAACCAAGGGTTGTTGGGCCTATTCAGATGTATCCATTTGAGAGGTAAATGTTTGCTTGATAACGTACAGTTCTCAATTGCTTTACTGGATGCCTAATATAATGTATATAAGTTTATTATTGATATTTGTGGTTCTTGTATTGTTTGAAAAATAAGGTTAAGAATCAAGCAAGGGTTGAAGAGTCTATTTGCAACGCTTACTTAGTTGAAGAAGCTTCAACATTTTTTTCCTATTATTTTGAGCCCCACATGCAAACAAGATATACAATCATGGCTCGAAATGATGAAAGTGTTAGCGAAACAAAACTTGCACATGCTACTTTAATTCTTATAGAATCATAATTGGCGGAATGATTACTATACAGGAAATTCAAGGTCGAATTACAATCTATTGCACCACATATGACGAAGAAGGAAATTGATAGGAGATTAGAAGATTAGTTTTTGGCATGTTTTGTAACTTATGTAATTCTTCCACTTGCCTTAATTTTAACTATTTTTTAATTACGATCTGCAATATATGCCTAGTATGTAGTTTTGTTATAGGTTCACCATCCTGAGAATCACGTGACTGACAAAAATCTTAAAAGCTTAACTTGGGGCCTTTCGAGGCAGGCGAAGTCTTTTCATGGTTACTTCATAAATGGTTTTAGATTCCACACGTGCAATTACAGAGTGCGAAAGAAAACCGTCAATAGTGAAATTAGCATCAGAGGAGGAGAAGAAAATATGGGTGACTCTTTTGAAATCCTGAAGGAGATTATTGAGGTACAATTCCCTGGGACTCCTTGTCAAAAGGTTGTCTTGTTCAAGTGTGATTGGTTTGATCCAACTATTAATAGGAGAGTGAAAGTGCATTCACAATTTAAAATTATAGATATTAACTGCAAGAGGAAGTACCCAAAATATAACCCATTTGTGTTAGCGCAGCAAGCCAATCAAGCATATTATGCATCCTACTCATGCTATAAAAAGAACAAGTCTGATTGGAAAACCGTCTGTAAATCGAAGGCTCATCACGTAATTGATGCACCTGCTGTTGATCAACCATGTAAAGAAGAGGTCGATGATGTGGATGAGATGATTAGTGGACTTGCAAATTAATCGGCTGATGGTGAGATAGTAGATGTTTAGGAATTAAGAGCACAAGAGGACGTGGATGTGAATGTAGAAGAAGCTAATTCAGAAACAGATTCTCCTACGGATGATGATGTGGATGATGATTTATTAGAGGATGAAGAAAATGAATAGGATTAGTTTCTTTTAAACGTGAGCTCCACTTGTACAATTTGAAGAATGATTTGTTTTGTATTCATTGATTTAGAATCTAACTTGTTTAGATTATGTCTACGGGATGAGCACTACTAAAGCAATTTGAGACTATGATGATCTTACTCCATCTCCAAGGCAAGGTTCACGGTTACACAGTTCGCTATCGTTGCCCTCTCCGGACTCGTCAGGAAAACAACGGATCCCTATATCGATATCTTCCATAGCTGCATCTGTGCCTAGAGCAGAGATCTCAGAGACAAGCATTTTGATTGCGCTTGATGGTTACAAGTACTATCTATTTTTGAATTTTTTTGATTTGGTACACATTGAAGCTATCTTTGAGAAGGGTATTTTTACACCCTTAAAGTTTTTTTGTCAATGTTGAAGTTGTGTTTAAGAAAGCTTTTTATCAAAACATATAATGGTTAACAAGGCTAAAGATATCAGAATATCAACTTGTACTCATACTGTGCATAATTGCAACTCTGTTCAATTGAAATTGTTTAACTTAGTATTCGTTTTATTGAAATAGTTTCTCCCCATTGGTAGAGGCTATTAGAGAGATATCACTGATATTTCAATGACCCTACACTACACCTTACGCCAGATATGTGGAACATGTGGTTTGACTTATGGATTGTAAGTACAAAAATATATAAATTTCATTCTTTTTATATTGTAAATATTGGTTTTAATATAATTTTAATAGCAACTATATAGCGGATGTTTTTCTATCTAATGGTTTTGTAGATTCGTTTTAGGTGGCTTCCAAAGTATAGCAATCGGATATAGAGATTTCAGATAAGAAGTGTCGTGAGCGGCTTTTCGACCAACTATGCAAGGCCCAGGCTAAGAAAAAAGCTCCAAATTGGATTTCACTAGATTATTCGGACCAGATGTTATGAAAATAGAGAACTGAGGAGTTTTACCCCACTTCCTTTTGTTGCTAAGCATGATAGAGCAGCTACTAGCGGCACATCTCACATAGGTTGGTCTATATCTTTTACCGAGCATGAAAATAGGATGGTAAGTTTAATTATTTTACACATTTTAAACTATTTTTTAAATATTTTCCACAAAAATAACATTTGGTATCTTTGGTATTTAAATTATAGCGGAAAGAAAAATATGATGACTTTCATTATGTAAAGTTGTTTGAGAAATGTCACACTTTCTAAAGAGGGCCAAAGCAGGGCAAGTTTGTCAATGAGAAATCACGACACACTTTGGTACAAATCAACCGTCTTTTACAGTTATAAAATAGCTATTATAATAATTAATGTTTATATAATGCTTTTATTTTCTATTTTTGTAGAATAATATTTAGGCAGTTAAAGAACATTATTCTCAGCTAGAGTCCAAAGGTTCTGACTTTCATCAACCACTTGACGAGAAGGTCAGATGGAGGTTGGATCATTTTTCTATTTGTGAGGAAGCAACAACTTTCTCGTTGTATGATGTTAGCCATCTACAAAAGAAGTTGGATGACAAGAGAAAGATGTGGCAAAAAGTTAAGAAAAAGTTGCAACAAAAGATACAGAGTATGACAGATTACTTATCATTTCTGTCACAGACTATGAATTTGCCTCTACCTCCATTGCTTGGTGGTGATGATGATATTGATGATAAGGATGATGATGACTACACAGTTGACCCGCCGAATCACCATCCTCTGCCTTAAGGGCCCACAAATCCACAATCGCCACCTCCTTTAGCTCGAACTTCGACATTTGCCATGAAAGCTAATTGATATATTAGAATTTCATTTTGCAAATATATAATTTTGATTTGATATTTGATACTTTACAAATAATTTATTTATCAGTTTGTATTTGTAAGAGCAGCACTTTTATTACTTACTTATTCACATACAACATTTATAGAGGTTTTAATATTCAAAATTTTATAGGCAATTGTATATAATTAGTTAAAATATAATTTTTAAAATTCTAAAAAATTAGCAACGGAATATATTTTATAAATATTTTAAAAAATAGAGATAGAAATTATTTTTAGAATTAACAATGCAAAAAATCCATATCTAAGCGATCGCAAATTAGCAACCACTTTAGAAGGGACAAAGTTACGAAGAAATAAAAAATTATAAATACTTTAAAAAATAATTATTCATCGCTAATTAGCAATAATATCCATCAAATTTAGAAAATCAAAAAGCAGTCTCTAATTACTTGCAGATTAGCGATGGAATTTGAGATGGATTGATAAGAAAATAAAATATTACGATATTAAGAAAATAATTCGTCGCTAATTTGCAAGGAATTAGAAACCAATTTAAAATTTTCTAAATTTAATTTAATTTTTCCATTGCTAATTCGTCACAAAATCCATCGCTAGGTAGTTTGCACTACGGCTTTGACCAAATTTTTTTTTCTAACGCAAATCCATCTCTAATTGCAACGGAAATAGGTTTCTGTCGCAATTAGTGAAGGTTGTGTTAGCGACGACCCTTCCATTTCCATCCCAATTAGCAACGAACCCTTCCGTGGCTAATCCGTCTCTAAGTGAGGTTAGCCGGCTTAGCTATGGACAAATTTGTCACTAATACTGCATTTTCTTATAGTGGAAGCTATATGAATATGAGGGAAAGGAGCAAAGCAGAAATAGAAAGTCGCAGAGAAACAAAAAATGTTAGCACCCCTTTAAATTGTATGGCAAGGACAAGCATACTTGTTGGTTTTGGACTATACATGAAAGACTCTAGATATAACCATAAACCAAGAGTTTATAAGTATTTGCACATTTGTTTTTCTCTGTTGTCAATGCATAACTGAAGCTTACCGAGTAGTTAAGTAAATGCCACATTAAGTTGCAGTAGATGATGAACCATTTTAGGCTCCATGACCCAAACATGATAGTTAAATACAAATTTTGAATGCCATTTATGTAGTCACATGTTTTTCTTCATACTATTTTAGTTCGAACATTGCAAAGAAATATTTTAAAATATGCAGGATGAGAAATATCTACAATGCCCGTTCGAAGTTAAGGATTGCTCAGATGGATGGTCAAACCACAGTAAAACAACTATTTAAATTATCCAGTAGCGGGGATACGTTCATTGGTTGTGGACCGAAAATGGAATGATGCACATAATGGAGTACAGTTAGGTTCCTGCATGGTGCTTTTTGCCGTACGTGTAGCACCGAGCCCTAGCCGTCAGATTAGTAATCTAGTGATCCGATGGCTAGGGTTAAAGAAGGGCATTAAGGACATTGAAATTTAAAAAAATAATAAAATTTGAATTTCCTGGTCATAATTGACGATTGAATAGTTTTGGCAGTTTTTGATGCATCCGTAGCGCAACCGACTGCAAAGACGGTTGTGATTTGAGAGGCAATAATTGCTCAATTTGAAGAGAGCTTTTTGTTGTCCTTGTTAGCCCTAAGGGCAAATCATGTAGTTATGATTAGTTTTGAATAATGGCAAACATTGATGAGGACTAATATGCTTGTATGTTGTGTGATAGGATTTGTGAATTAAAAAGTATGAAGTCTCATTGCCTTGAAGCCAAAATGCAAGAACAACTCCAATATGTCAAAGTGATTGAAGATTGAAGAGTTTGTTCAAGATGACTGAAGGCTTTGAAGATATGAAGCGTAGGTTACATGTGCTTAATAGGTACACTTTGTAAACCCTACACTCTTAAGTCTTGGAATCTATGAGTTGCAATTGAGAGCACAAAACTTGATTTAAATGATTTCAATGGTTTTGAACATATCTTAATGATCAAGTTTCATCAATGGTTCCAAACTTTGAAAATGATCACTGTGCTTCCAGAGAAATTCGGACGTAAGTTCGGACGCATGGAGTAAAGTTCGGACGTCCAAACTTTCTTTGATAGCATGGT
This sequence comes from Rauvolfia tetraphylla, assembly GCA_030512225.1. Lineage (NCBI taxonomy): Eukaryota > Viridiplantae > Streptophyta > Magnoliopsida > Gentianales > Apocynaceae > Rauvolfia > Rauvolfia tetraphylla. The sequence goes on from JAJQKT010000060.1 coordinate 370,470, forward strand.
CACTATTTTTCCAGAGAATTTCGGACGAATGTTTGAACGCATAAGGAAATGTTCGGAACTTTTCGTCCGATCCAGACAGCTTGGCAGAGTAAAGTTCGGACGCACGTTCGGACGCATGGCAGAAAGTATGGACGTCCGAACTTCTCTAAAACTAGCTGTTTTATAGCTGTTGAATTTGATTTTTCAAATTTATAAAAGCCATGAACTCCAGATTTTTTGTAGAACTTTTGAACATTCAAAATCCTTCAAGCTCTAACTTGTTTTACATCAAAATTATTTGAAAAGCTCTCAAATTGCCTTGTGCTCTAAAGTTAAAATTCAAGATTCCAAAGGCAAGAAGTGAAGTGGTGCTAGCAATTGTATTCATCCACCAATAAGTGTTGGTAACATCCAAACTCTATCTTTACATTATTGTTGTGACTGATACAAGGTTATCTTTTGATGTAAAATCCTTTTGGTAAGGGTGGGCCATAGACTAGATTAATTAAGATTGTGGTGTAAAACCCATGTGTGGGTGAGCCTTGGATTAGATTGGTCTTTAGGTTGTCTCTAGATATAAAATCCTTGTGGAAGGGTGAGCCTGGTTTGTAGGATTGCAAAGGAGGTTGTTCGTATAAAACCCTTGTTGGGTGAGCCTCTTGTGTAATTGACTAAATTGAGCGTATAGTGAATTGGTTGAAATCCTTGAGTGTGGACTAAAGGTAGTGGATGTAGATCTTGGAGAGATCGAACCACTATAAATCGTGTGTTCATTTCTTTATAGCTTGACTTGTTTACATACTTGTGTTATTATTATTATTTGTTCATAGTTGTTAATTGATTAGTTGTGGTCTTATAGCTTGATAATCTTGTCTTGACCATCAAATCACATATAACTTGAAGTTTGTGAATTTAAAGAAGAGCTTTCATTAAGGCAAAGGATTTGCAAAAAAGAAGTAAAGATTTTTGATAATTAGCCAAAGACCTAATTCACCCCCCTTTTAGGTCTTTCAATTGGTATCAGAGCAAGGTCTTCTTTTTATGGTCTAACAACCTAGAAGTAAAGATTATATGGCTAGTTTATCAAATTTTCCTTATATGGAAGGTTCCTCTACAAATAGGCCTCCTTTGTTTGATGGTTCTAATTATACATTTTGAAAATCTAGAATTAGAATTTTTATTTGTTCTATTAACTTTGATTTGTGAAGTATCATTGAGAAAGGTCCCTATGTGCCTATGAGAATAAAAGCTGATGGAATTACAAGGGAACTAAAGCCTATGGAGGAACTTGATGAGAACGACTCAAGAAAGATAACTTTAAACTACCAAGCAATGAATATCTTGAGTTGTGCATTGGACGTGAATGAATACCATCGAGTGAGTGAATGTGAGACCGCTCACGATATGTGGAGACTTCTTCAAGCAACACATGAGGAAAGAGCCAATATGTGCTTTATGGCAATAAATGATGAGGTACAATCCACTTCTTCTACTTCTACTTGTTGTGATGATGATATTGTTGATCCTAGTGAATTATTTGTTAAAATGTATGAAGAATTAAAAAAGACTTCAAAACGAAATAAGGAAATGAAATTCAAAATAAATGAGTTATTGAATGAAAATTCAAAATTATATTGTGAAAACAAAAGACTTCTTGAATCTATTGATTGTTTGAATATTGAAAAAGAAGTTTTAAATGTCTCTTTACAAAACATGTCCCTTGAAAATAAGATTCTTTGTGAAAAGATTTTGTCTCTTGAAAGAATGCTTGTTGATCATGAGACTTTGAAAAAGAAGGTTGATGACCTTTCATCATGTATAGAAAAATTTACAAAAGGTAGGGACAATCTTGATAAAATTCTTGGAGCTCAAAGATTTCCTCTTGTAAAAAATGGTCTTGGTTATAATGATGTGAATAATGTGCCAAAATATAACAACTTCTTTTTTAGAGATACTTCTACTTCCATGCATCATACTTGTTGTACTTATTGTGGAAAATATGGACATAAAGTCACCAAATGTTATGTTAAAAGAAAAGTAGAGAATGGTGTAAAAACCATTTGGAGAGTTAAGAGAATTATTACTAACCCCCACAGACCCAAGAAAGTATAGGTACCAAAGGATACTTCCCTTCTTTCATTGCAGGTACTCTTCAATTCAAACTCAATCATCACTAAGCGGTATATTAATGATGTTGGCTTAAAGAATAACAGAAAACACCTCATTCATAATCAAGGTCGAAGCAACCAATGAAGGATTTGCTTTTGAGACAAGAAGAAAGGAAGAATTCTTGGAGTAACCAATGTTGGTAAAAGTTTCCCTCTTCTTTTTAAACAAATGTTGCTTAACATTGATTTGAACTATAACTTGCTTAGCATTAGTCAATTGTGTGATAATGAATAAAAAGTTAAATAACAACATGCGAAGTTTCAGTTGAGAATCCTTTTTGTTAAGATTTGAAAATTTGTCAACCATGATTTGTCAATTGCTTCTATGCTTTGTGAAAATTCTTCTTCAAAAATATGTTTTGAGCCGAAGCCATAAACAACACATGCTATGATGAATAGAATTCTTTAAGATAATTTTGAAGAAAAACATCTTTTGAGGTTCTCTTTTATAAAACTCCTCAAATCGCATATTTTAAAGTGTTTGGTTTTAAATGTCTTATCTTGAATATTTGTGATAACTTACTTAAATTTGATAGAAAGTCGGATATAGGTATATCTCTTAACCATTCTTCTAACAAAAGGCCTATAGAGTTTATAATGAAAAGAACTTTATATGATGAGGAAACCATTCATGTTAGTTTCGATGAATTTTACATTTGCTTGGAAAGAAAAGAAGAAGATGATGCAGGTACATCTATGAATAACTATCAAACCTATCTTCAACCACCAACTTTGTAGGACCATACCAATGAGGAAGAAATGATTGAACAAAATCAAGATGACCAACCTAGTGGTGACCAAGAGCTCCCAAAGAATTTAAGATATCCAAGAGGCCACCCTAAGGAGCAAATCATTGGTGATATCTCCTGAGTAAAAATAAGGCGGTACTTTATCAATAACTTTATTCTTTTATCTCATATGATCCTAAAAGTATTAATGATGTATTGTGTGATGATTTTTGGATTATTACTATGCAAGAAGAATTAAATCAATTTGAAAGATACAAAATTTGAAAATTCCTAAATCTCATGATCATTCCATTATTGGAACTAAATGGTTTTTTAGAAATAAACTCAATGAATTCGGAGAAGTTATTAGAAATAAGGTTAGACTTGTTGCCCAAGGATTCAATCAAGAAGTGGGCATTGATTATAATGAGACTTTAGTTCCAGTTAGTAGATTTAAATCAATTAGAATGCTTTTGGCATTTGCATGTTTTAAAGGTTTCAAACTCTTTCAAATGAATGTCAAAAGTGCTTTCTAAATTGTTCTATTGAGGAAGAGGTTTATGTGGAACAACCACCCAGTTTTGATCATGAAAAGTTTCCTAACTATGTTTTCAAATTTTCCAAAGCTTTGTATGATTTAAAACAAGCTCCTAGAGCTTGGTATGGAAATTTGAGTGGTTTTCTTTTTTATCAAAAGGATTTTCAAGATGAAAGGTTGATACTACTCTTTTCATAAAAACCTCTTGTAACAATGATCTATAAGTCGTCCAAATATATGATACAATTTTTGGTACTTTTAATACTTCACTTTGTGATGTGTTTGCCAAGTTAATGCAAAGTAAATTTGAAATGAGCCTGATAGGAAAACTCAATTTCTTTCTTGGCCTACAAATCAAGCAAACAAAGGATGGCATTTTCATGAATCAAGTTAAGGTATAAGCACTTCCATAAGTTCATCAACTATACTTAACAAGAATAAAAAGATTTCATAGGAGTAGTCAACTCTATTTGATAGCTCGTAAAGCCAATATTATGTTTGCCATGTGCTTTTGTGCTAGATTTCATCTTGTCCTAAAGAGTCTCATTTGTTTGCTGTTAAACACATTCTCTATTACCTTATTCATACTCTAAGTGATTATGGTGTATATTTCAAATATGTGGCTATGTTATGTGATAACTATAATGCAATAAATTTTACCATCATACTATTCAACATACTAGGACAAAGCACATAGAGATCAAACTTCATTCCATTAGAGATCATTCTACTAAGGGTAATACTTATTTAAAGCATGTTTGTATTAATGAACAAATTAATGATATCGTTACTAAGCCATTGGCCGAAGAAAGGTTTGACCAATCTTAGAAGAAGCTTAGGGATTTCAAAATTCAATAACAAATGAGTGTATTCAAGTGTTGTAGCTCCAGGTGAGGACAAAGAAGCCTGGCATGAGAAAAGGAAAGGGAAAAGCCAAAGAAAGAGAAGGAGGACCAGTGATCAATGAACCAAGGAAGGTTCATGTTCCTCAAAGCTTGTCATGACTGGATAGATTTATCACTGTGGAAGCTGCTACTGAATTTGATGATTGGACAAAAAGGAACCATAAGACAAATCCAAGCCACAAGGTGGATGTCATCAAACTATCCGAAATGGGTAATATACTCTCATTTTTTAAATGATATGAGCTGGACTAGTTTGCTTGTGTTTGATGAATGCTATTATCTTACTTAGTTTATGGAGTTTAAGCAAATATTAAGGAAGAAAGAGTTGAGCGAGTTGGTAATAAAGCTATTCAGTGGTATTCTTCAAGAATATCACAAGTTGATTTGAGATTGATAATGCATTACTCAGTAGAATTTGTGATGTTGAGGATGTTGGGTTTAGGCATTATTCTTCCGAGTGATATTGTTTTATAAGTAAATTATACTCACTTGAAAGGATTGAAAATGCCTGTACGAATGGTAGAAGCTCAAGACTATAAAAGAGAGAGAGAGAAAAAAAAAACCTTTGATGCTAGTGAAAGAATTTTGCATCACATGCTTACTACCTTGATTATAGCATACTTTGGGCACGAATCTTCTATTGATAATATGTATGCTTAATTATGCTAGCCATGCATAAGAAAAGAAAAATGAATTTTGGATATATATTGCTAAAGAATAAAATGGAGCAAGAAGAACAGAAACATTATTCTTGGAAACAAAGTAAACTTGGATAAACTCTCCAATATTGGTAATGTTCTATCTTTATTTGATGATATTGATTGGAGCAATTTACTAGTAGTTGATGAAGAATTTTATCCTGCCTTTATATATGAGTTTTATGCAAATCCAAAAAAAAAAAAAAAGAGAGAAGTGAACATGAGGGAAAATAATGTAGTTCAATAGTATTCCTCTAGTGGATTTTGAGTTCAATAATGCCTTAGTGAACATAATTTGTGGGGTAGATGATAATGAGGCACGGTATTACTCATTGGGATAGCATTTCCTTATTCATGAATTGTTCACAAATGAAAGATTTGAAGAGGCTTTCACAAATGGTAGACAATTTAGGTCAATTAGGGAAAAGAAAATCAAAGCCTTTGATGCTAGAGGAAGGGTTATGCATCACATGATTACCACTATGCATATGGTGATTATGCTTGCCTTGCATGAGCATAGAAGACTAAACTTTGGATTCATGGCATTGAAGCATATGATTAGTGCAAGAAAACCAGCCAACAAAGTCTTATCGTATGGGAGACTATTAACAAGAAAGTGAGGAGATTGAGGAAGAAGAAGATGAAGAAGAAGAAGAGAATGAAGAGGAAATCCTTGCTGAAGAAAGGAAAACCAAAATGAGGCATGAGTTATCTAGTGAGGGGGGAGTAACCTTTCACAAAAGAAGACTATTTGAAGAGAGACCATCTATTGAAGGAAAAGAAGTTGAAGGTGATAATCTCACTAGAGGTGCTACCATAGTTGCCAAGGTGTTTCAAGAGACATTGAATAACCATGTAAAGGAAATGAAGAAGATGGACAAATTCTTTGAGTCCTTTGCTCCAATGATTCTTGGCAAATTTGATGGTTTAGAAGCTAGAGTCAAGAATATGGAAGAAGACTTGAGAAAGATTTATCAAGTGGTTTTAAATGGTGCAAGTTCCTATAAAGTCAAATGAAGAAGATCAAGAAGATAATATGGGTGAAAATGGCAGTAATAAGGATGATAGTAATAACAGTGAAATTTGAGATGGCTATCAATTTGTTGCTAAAGAAGAAGACAAGGATGAAGAAAAAGGTAGTGAAGCACCCCAAGAAGAAGAAGAGCATGAGAATGAAGAACAAAGAGGTAAAGCCCAAGAGAACAAGCAAGAAGAAGGAGATGAAGAGAGTTTAACAAAGTCAAATTACAAATCCATCACCAATTTCCTTCAGCCAAAGGAGGAGGAAAATGTGGTTCAAAGGAAGAAGATCCAAATATCCTCTTGATTGATAACTTTCCAAAGCCGAATTACATGGTCAAGGAGTCAGCAAATGAAGGACCCCATCATATAGAGATCAAGGGAAACATGGCCATCATAACAAATAAATTTGGAAGTGAAGACCATGAAGCACATCTAAGACTAAGCCTTTCTATCCATAAACTCTATTTTGTTGCTTATTTTAGTTTGTGCCTTGATGCACATGTTATGCTTTAACATTGAAATTTACTTGTGCCTTTCTAGTAATTATAATGTTTTGAAGCTCAATATATGAAATCCTTGTGATAAGAGCTTCTTTTGTTTCACTTTTGTTGTCCAAGTACTCTTACTCCATCTTTGATTGATGACAAAAAGGGGAGAAGAAATGTGATGACATGATGACAAAATGTGTGAAATAGAAGTGGAATTCCTCATGCATGAATAGAAAATATTGTGAATTTTCTGAAAATCCATGCATATGTCAAGGGGGAGAAAGAATCATGCTGCAATGTGTGCTAATGTGTGCAATATGTATATGCTGATGTGCAAAAATGAGTAATGTGAAAATTTGGCTGTATTTCTGCATTTGGAATTTAAATTGAAAGGGATAAAATATGTGAGGTTACAATTCATAAGTTTGGACTTGAAATTCGGATGCAAACCAAATGTTTGGATGCATCCAAACTTTCTTGCCAAAAATATTTTTCAGTTGTTCAAATTGTTTGAAAACTGTTTTAATACTTCTTATCATATTTGAAAAACCTTAGGAAGGCTTATTTTCAAATATTACAGCCTTCATCTCACATATTTTAATGTTTGGAATTGAACTTTCAAAATTCAGATGCATGTTTCAGAAATTCAGATGCATCCATATTTGTTGCCAAAAAGTGCTCTTTTGTTGTTCAAATTGATTCAAATATGTTTTAATCTCTTCCATTATGTTTGAACAACCTTAGGAAAGTTTTATTTCACTTTAAACATTCATTATATTGAATTTATTGCAGTTGGACTTGAAATTTTAAAATTCGGATCCATGAGTCAAAAATTCAGATGCATGTTCTGAAATTCGGATGCATCAATATTTTGTTGCCAAAATGTGCTCCATTGTTGTTCAAATTGATTCAAATATGTTTTAATCTATTCTAATATGTTTGAACAACATTAGGAAAGCTTATTTTCAAAAAATTGCAGCTTTCATTTCACTTATTTTACAGTTCGGACTTGATATGTCAAAATTCAGATTCACAACATCTCAAGTCCAAACTTGTTGAAAAATGAGCTTAATCTAAGGGGGAGCATTGTTAAACTTTTACAACCTTAAAACCTCTCTTAGAACTTTTTCTAAATGCTTAAATGCTATATCTTCTATCTTTGTTGGAAGGAAGGAGGTAAATGGAGGTTGGTTGGGTCATGGGCTCATATTGAGCCTTTTGTATGTCAATGTGCTAAATTGGTTATTATCCATCATTGACATCAATGATTCTTTGTACTACATTGTTTAAATCCATCACATTTTGCATCAAAGTTTGTCCTCATCAAAAAGGGGGAGATTGTTAGCCCTAAGGGCAAATCATGTAGTTATGATTAGTTTTGAATAATGGAAAACATTGATGAGGACTAATATGCTTGTATGTTATGTGATAGGATTTGTGAATTAACAAGTATGAATTCCCATTGCCTTGAAGCCAAAATGCAAGAACAACTCCAATATGTCAAAGTGATTGAAGATTGAAGAGTTTGTTCAAGATGACTGATGGCTTTGAAGATATGAAGTGTAGGTTACATGTGCTTAATAGGTAAACTTTATAAACCCTACACTCTTAAGTCTTGGAATCTATGAGTTGCAATTGAGAGCACAAAACTTGATTTAAATGATTTCAATAGTTTTGAACTTATCTTAATTATCAAGTTTCATCAATAGTTTTTGCACTTAAAAGTGCTTAAATGACTTATCTATTTACACAAAATGATTTCAAAGTTATTAAGGATGATTTTTAAATGATTTGACAAAATTTGATAAGTGTGGATGCAAGTTTGGACGTCCAAACTTTGAAAATGATCACTGTGCTTCCAGAGAAATTTAGACGCAAGTTCGGACGCATGGAGTAAAGTTCGGACGTCCAAACTTTCTCTGATAGCATGGTCACTATTTTTCCAGAGAATTTCGGATGAATGTTCGGACGCATAAGGAAAAGTTCGGACGTCCGAACTTTTCCAAACAGCTTGGTACAGTAAAGTTCAGACGCAAGTTCGGATGCATGGCAGAAAGTTCGAATGTCCGAACTTCTCTGAAACTAGCCGTTACTAGCCGTTTTATAGCTGTTGAATTTGATTTTTTAAATTTATAAAAGCCATGAACTCCAGATTTTTTGTAGAACTTTTGAACATTCAAAATCCTTCAAGTTCTAACTTGTTTTACATCAAAATTATTTGAAAAGCTCTCAAATTGCCTTGTGCTCAAAGGTTAAACTTCAAGATTCCAAAGGCAAGAAGAGAAGTGGTGCTAGCAATTGTATTCATGCACCAAGAAGTGTTGGTAACATCCAAACTTTGTCTTTACATTATTGTTGTGATTGATACAAGGTTATCTTGTGACGTAAAATTCTTTTGGTAAGGGTGAGGCATAGACTAGATTAATCAAGGTTGTGGTGTAAAACCCGTGTGTGGGTGAGCTTTGGATTAGATTGGTCTTTAGGTTGTCCTTAGATATAAAATCCTTGTGGAAGGGTGAGCCTTGTTTGTAGGATTGCAAAGAAGGTTGTTTGTATAAAACCCTTGTTGGGTGAGCCTCTTGTGTAATTGCCTAAATTGAGCATATAGTGAATTGGTTGTGTAAGCCCTAAGGGCAAATCATGTAATTTTGATTCATGACAAATATTGATGAGAACTAATATGTTTATATTGTGTGATAAGATTTGTGAAGAAAGAAGTTTGAAGTCTCATTGCCTTCAAGAAGAAGAGCAAGGAACAACCTCATTAAGCTATGAGTCTTTTGAGGTGTATTCAAAGATAAACTCAAGGCATTGAAGACTTGAAGTGTAGAGTAGGTATGATGATAGGTAATATCTATGTGAACTCTACACTTGTATGTCTTGGAGTCTATTGAATGCATAAGAGAGCATAAAAATTGGTTTCTTAAGTTTAAAAAGACTTTTGAATGAATCTTTAGAAAATATGGTTTTGTGTTCTAAAAGTTTTTAAATAAACTTTAAATGATCAAATGATTTTGATGATGGTTTTCAAACTTATATTTGTCTAAATAAGTTATCCATATATATCAAAAGTATTTCAAATACTTGGAAGATTGGTTTCAAATGATTTTACAAAGTTTGAACACAATTCCATGAAATTCGGTCGTCCGAATTTGGTAGCAAAAATTTGCTACTGTTCTTCCAGAGAAATTCGGAAGAAGATTCGGACGCATGAAGAAAAATTAGGTCGTCCAAATTTTGGTCTTCAGCATGATCACTGTTCTTCCAGAGAAATTCGGATGAAGATTCGGACGAAGCAGGAAGAATTCGGTCGTCCGAAAAATTTGGACGCAGAATTCGGTCGTCCGAATTTCCTGAAAGTAGCCGTTAACTAGCCGTTTTATAGCTGTTTCAACTGATTTTCAAATTCTATAAAAGCTATAAACGTGCAATCTTTTGTAACAACTTAAGATTTGAATATTCTAAGCTTTCAAAAGTCTATTACAAACATTTCTCAAGCTCTCTTATGTCTTGTGCATTAAATTGATCAATGCAAAGACATCAAGTGTGAAGGTGCAACTTTGTGTAAATTCTACCAACAAGTGGTAACATCTACACACTTTTCTTTACTTATTCAATTGTATTGATCTACTAGCTCTAGCAAGGTTATCTTGATAACATAAAACCCTTTAGATAAGGGTGATCCTTGAAGTTGTGATTCAAGGTTGTTTGAGATATAAAACCATAGGTTGGTGAGCCTTGTTTGTAAAAATTACTAGAAGAGGTTGTATGTGTAAAACCAAAGTGTGGTGAACCTCTCCTGTAATCTGTGAACTTGAGCACATAGTAGAGTTATTGAAATCCTTAAGTATATACTTAAGGTAGTGGAGGTAGATCTTAAGGATCGAACCACTATAAATTGTTTGTGTTCATTTGTTTACATTTCTTTTACTGCTTTGCCATAAACTGTTTTTTCTCTTATTCACTTAATCTGCAAATAGGTCTACTCATTTATAAAGTTTGAATTTGCGAAAATTAGCCAAATACCTAATTCACCCCCCCTCTTAGGTATTTCAATTGGTATCAGAGCTAGAACTTCTTTGTGCGGTTTTACAACCTAGAAGACAAAGATCCTATGGCTAATATGTCAAATCTACCTTACCTAGAAGGATCTTCTACAAACAGACCTCCATTGTTTGATGGAACAAATTATACATTTTGGAAGTCTAGAGTTAAAATATATATTTGTTCTATTAATTTTGATTTATGGAACATAATTGAGAAAGGTCCCTATATCCCAATGAAAATGAGAGCAGATGGAGTAACTTCTGAACCCAAATCTACTGATGAATTTGACGAGCATGATTCAAGGAAAATGACTCTAAACTGTCAAGCCATGAATATATTGAGCTGTGCTCTAGATGTTACTAGATATAATAGAGTTAGTGGGTGTGATTCTGCACATGATATGTGGAGATTACTTCAAATTACACATGAAGGTACTAATCAAGTTAAAGAATCTAAACTTGATATGCTTGTTAGAGATTATGAATTGTTTACTATGAAACAAGGCAAAAATATTAGTGATATGTTTACAAGGTTTACTAATATTTTCAATGGCTTGAAAGCTTATGGTAAAGGCTATACTATGGGAGAACAAAACAGAAAGATCTTGGATGCTCTACCAAAATCTTGGCAGCCAAAGACATTAGCTATTGAGGAGTCCAAAGATCTAAAAACTCTTCCTCTTGAAGAACTTATTGGATCGTTACTTACTCATGAAATGAAGATGAAGAGGTTGAATGATAAGGAAGATGAGGAAAAGGGGAGAAAAGGAGTAGTGCTAAATGCCTCAAACAACTTGAGTGAACAAGAACAACCTTCAAGTGAAGAAGAAGGAGGAAACAGTGGAGAAGAAGAAATTGCAATGGCAGTGAAGAAGTTCAGGAGATTCTACAAAAAGGAATTTCTCAAGAAAGGAAGAAAACCAGTCAAAAAGAGTGGACAATCTTCATCATATAAACCTCAATGCTTTGAATGCAAAATGTAAGCCCTAAGGGCAAATCATGTAATTTTGATTCATGACAAATATTGATGAGAACTAATATGTTTATATTGTGTGATAGGATTTGTGAAGAAAGAAGTTTGAAGTCTCATTGCCTTCAAAAGGAAGAGCAAAGAACAACCTCATTAAGCTATGAGTCTTTTGAGGTGTATTCAAAGCTAAACTCAAGGCACTGAAGACTTGAAGTGTAGAGTAGGTATGATGATAGGTAATATCTATGTGAACTCTACACTTGTATGTCTTGGAGTCTATTGAATGCATAACAGAGCATAAAAGATTGGTTTCTTAAGTTTAAAAAGACTTTTGAATGAATCTCTAGAAAATATGGTTTTGTGTTCTAAAAGTTTTTTAAGTAAACTTTAAATGATCAAATGAGTTTGATGATGATTTTCAAACTTATATTTCTCTATTTAAGTTATCTATATATATCAAATGTATTTCAAATATTTGGAAGATTAGTTTCAAATGGTTTTACAAAGTTTGAACACAATTCCATTAAATTCGGTCGTCCGAATTTGGTAGCAAAATTTGCTACTGTTCTTCCAGAGAAATTCGGAAGAAGATTCGGACGCATGAAGAAAAATTCGGTCGTCCGAATTTTGGTCTTCAGCATGGTTACTATTCATCTAGAGAAATTCGGAAGAAGATTCGGACGCAGCAGGAAGAATTCGGTCGTCCGAAAAATTCGGACGCAGAATTCGGTCGTCCGAATTTCCTGAAAGTAGCCGTTAACTAGCCGTTTTATAGCTGTTTCAACTGATTTTCAAATTCTATAAAAGCTATAAACGTGCAATCTTTTACAAGAACTTACAATTTGAATATTCTAAGCTTTCAAAAGTCAATTACAAACATTTCTCAAGCTCTCTTACATCTTGTGCATTAAATTGATCAATCCAAAGACATCAAAGTTTGAAGGTGCAATTTTGTGTAAATTCTACCAACCAGTGGTAACATCTACACACTCTTCTTTACTTAATCACTTGTATTGTTCTACTAGCTCTAGCAAGGTTATCTTGATAACATAAAACCCTTTAGATAAGGGTGATCCTTGAAGTTGTGATTCAAGGTTGTTTGAGATATAAAACCATAGGTTGGTGAGCCTTGTTTGTAAAAATTACAAGTGTAGGTTGTATGTGTAAAACCAAAGTGTGGTGAACCTCTCCTGTAATCTGTGAACTTGAGCACATAGTAGAGTTATTGAAATCCTTAAGTGTATGCTTAAGGTAGTGGAGGTAGATCTTGAGGATCGAACCACTATAAATTGTTTGTGTTTATTTGTTTACATTTCTTATACTGCTTTGTCATAAACTGTGGTTTATTCTCATTCACTTAATTTGCAATAGGTCTGCTCATCTATAAAGTTTGAATTTGTGAAAATTAGCCAAATACATAATTCACCCCCCCTCTTAGGTATTTCAATTGGTATCAGAGCGGGAACTTCTTTGTGTGGCTTTACAACCTAGAAGACAAAGATCCTATGGCTAATATGTCAAATCTACCTTATCTAGAAGGATCTTCTACAAACAGACCTCCATTGTTTGATGGAACAAATTATACATTTTGGAAGTCTAGAGTTAAAATATATATTTGTTCTATTAACTTTGATTTATGGAACATAATTGAGAAAGGTCCCTATGTCCCAATGAAAATGAGAGCAGATGGAGTAACTTCTGAACCCAAATCTACTGATGAATTTGATGAGCATGATTCAAGGAAAATGACTCTAAATTATCAAGCCATGAATATATTGAGCTGTGCTCTAGATGTTACTAGATATAATAGAGTTAGTGGGTGTGATTCTGCACATGATATGTGGAGATTACTTCAAATTACACATGAAGGTACTAATCAAGTTAAAGAATCTAAACTTGCTATGCTTGTTAGAGATTATGAATTGTTTACTATGATATGTTTACTAGGTTTACTAACATTTTCAATGGCTTGAAAGCTTATAGTAAAGGCTATACTATGGGAGAGCAAAACAGAAAAATCTTGGATGCTCTACCAAAATCTTGGCAGCCAAAGACACTAGCTATTGAGGAGTCCAAAGATCTAAAAACTCTTCCTCTTGAAGAACTCATTGGATCACTACTTACTCATGAAATGAAGATGAAGAGGTTGAATGATAAGGAAGATGAGGAAAAGGGGAGAAAAGGAGTAGTGCTAAATGCCTCAAACAACTTGAGTGAACAAGAACAATCTTCAAGTGAAGAAGAAGGTGGAAACAGTGGAGAAGAAGAAATTGCAATGGCAGTGAAGAAGTTCAAGAGATTCTACAAAAAGGAATTTCTCAAGAAAGGAAGAAAACAAGTCAAGAAGAGTGGACAATCATCATCATATAAACCTCAGTGCTTTGAATGCAAAAGTACTGAGCATCTTATTGCTGACTGTCCCAGAGTGTTGGAAAGGGAAAGAGAAAGCAAAAACAGAAAGAAATCTGCCAAGAAAGGAAAAGGACTAGCTGGAACATGGGATCAACAGGAAAGTGAAGATGAAAGTGAAGGAAAGGCCAACTTATGCTTCATGGCCATTGATGATGAGGTACAATCTTCTCATTCTATTTCAAATTTGTGTGATGATGATATTGATTCTAATGATTTAATTCTAGAATTGTATGAAGAACTAAAAAAGGCTTCAAGAAGAAATAAAGAAATAAAATCCAAAATTAGTGATCTTTCAAATGAAAATTCAAAATTATGTCTTGAAAATGATAGACTTCTTGAGACCATAAATTCTCTTACTATTGAAAAGGAAGTTTTGAACACTACCATACAAGATGTATCTTTTGAAAACAAAAAAGTCGTGTTCAAAAATTATTTCTCTTGAATCAATGCTAAAAGATCATGAGGTTTTTAAAAAGGAAAGTTAATGATCTTACTTTATGCATTGAGAAATTTACAAATGGAAGAAACAATTTAAATAAATTACTTGGGTATCAAAGATCCTCATTTGTAAAGCATGGTCTAGGTTTTACACATGATTGCCTTCATTCAAAACCAAAAGAGACATTTGTTAAAGAATCTTCTCATTATAGATCTCATACTTGCTGTACATATTGTGGTAAGCATGGACACAAAGTGTTTAAATGCATTATAAAAAAGAAAGATAGAAACTGGAGTAAAGACTATATGGAAAGTTAAAGGAACTCATCACTAACCCTCTTGGACCCAAGAAGATATGGGTACCAAAAATCACTCTTTCTAATTTGGTATAGGTACAATTTGCTTCAAGATCAAATGCCACAAAATGGTTTCTTGATAGTGGCTGTTCAAGACACATGATCTGAAATGCATCACTTGTTAGTGAGCTTCAAACTACAAGTGAAGGCTTTGTCACTTTTGGTGATAAGAAGAAAGGGAAAATTCTTGGAATAGGTAACATTGGTAAAGGTTCATTCCCTCTTATCAAACAAGTTTTACTTATTGATGGTTTAAAATATAATTTACTTAGCATTAGCCAATTATGTGATAATGGTTGCAAAGTAGAGTTTAAATGTGATACTTGTACTATTCTTGATAATGCAAGCAATAAAACTATCTTTGTAGCTAAAAAGAGTAAGTAATGTATATGTGTTATATCTTGATGAGCTTATTACTAATGACATTAAATGTCTTGCAATACATGACAATGATGGATTTTTATGGCATAGAAGATTAGGACATGTGAGCATGGATTTATTGAACAAACTTCCTACTCAAGAACTAGTTAGAGGATTACCAAAAATGCATTTTGACAAAACTCGGATTTGTGATGCTTGTCAATATGGAAAACAATCAAAAACATCCTTCAAACCAAAGAAAATGGTGTCCACCTCAAAACCTCTTGAACTAGTTCACATGGACTTATTTGGACCTATGAGGACTACTAGTCTTGGTGGTAAAAGATATGCTTATGTGATTGTTGATGATTTTTCCAGATTTACATGGGTAATATTTTTATCATAAAAAGATGAAACATTTTATGAATTTTCAAAACTTTTTAAGAAGGTTCAAATTTCTCTTAATTGCAATCTAATATCTATTAGAAGTGATAATGGAAGAGAGTTTTGCAATCAAGATTTTACAAAATTTTGTGATGAGTATGGTATCACTCATAATTTTTCAGCAGCCAAAACACCTCAACAAAATGGAGTTGTTGAGAGAAAAAACAGAACATTACAAGAAATGGCTAGATCAATGCTTTGTGAAAACTCTTTACCTAAGTACTTTTGGGCTGAAGCTGTAAATACAGCATGCTATGTAATGAATAGAGTTTTACTAAGACCTTTTATAAGAAAAACACCTTTTGAACTTCTATTTGATAAAACTCCATCAATTGTTTATTTTAAAGTATTTGGTTGTAAATGCTTTATTTTAAATACTAGTGACAATCTTGGTAAGTTTGACAGGAAATCTGATGAAGATATATTTCTAGGCTATTCATCTAATAAAAAGGCTTATAGAGTCTATAATAAAAGGACATTGTGTGTTGAAGAAACTATTCTTGTAACTTTTGATGAATCTAATATTTATCTTCAAAGAAGAAATGAAGATGATACAGGTTCATCAATGGTTGAAAATCAAACTCAACACCAAGTACCTACATTGGAAGATCATGCAAAAGAAGAAGAAATAATGGAGCAAGAACATGATGGTCAATCAAGCAATAATCAAGAGCTTCCAAAGGATCTCACATATGCAAGAAGTCATCCTAAGGAGCAAATCGTTGGTGATGTCTCTCAAGGAGTTAAAACAAGACGGTACTTTTATTGATAATTTTGCACTTTTATCACATATTGAACCTAAAAAATATTGATGATGCATTGTGTGATAATTTCGGATTATTGCTATGGAAGAAGAGTTAAATCAGCTTTGAGAGAAATAAAGTTTGGAATCTTGTTCCTAGACCTCATGATCATTCTCGTTATTGGTACAAAATGGATATTTAGAAATAAGTTAAATGAACTAGGAGAAGTAGTTAGAAATAAAGCTAGACTTGTTGCTCAAGGCTTTAATCAAGAAGAAGGTATTGATTATGATGAAACTTTTGCTCCAGTGAGCTGATTAGAGTCTATCGTAATACTCTTGGCATTTGCTTGTTTTAAAGACTTTAAACTATTTCAAATGGATGTCAAAAGTGCTTTTCTAAATGGTTTTATTGAAGAAGAAGTTTATGTAGAACAACCTCCTGGATTTATTCATGAAAAAATTTCCAAATCATGTTTTCAAATTATCTAAAGCTCTATATGGACTGAAACAAGCTCCAAGATCTTGGTATGAAAGATTAAGTGGTTTTCTTCTCTCAAAAGGTTTTACTAAAGGAAAAGTAGACACAACTCTTTTTATTAAAACATCTTCTAAAACTGATATTTTGCTTGTACAAATCTATGTTGATGATATCATTTTTGGTTCTACTAATACTTCTCTTTGTGAAGAGTTTGCTAAAACTATGCAAAATGAATTTGAGATGAGCATGATGGGAGAACTAAGTTTCTTCCTTGGACTACAAATTAAGCAAACCAAGGATGGAGTCTTCATCAACCAAGCAAAATATACTAAGGAGCTATTGAAAAGGTTTGGAATGGACCATGCAAAAGGAATTAGTACTCCAATGAGTTCATCAACTAAACTTGACAAAGATGAGAAAGGTAAAAGTATTGATGAAAAAATTATATAGAGGTATGATAGGAAGTTTACTCTATCTCACTGCTAGTAGACCAGCTTATTATGTTTGTCTGTATGCTTATGTGCTAGATTCCAATCTTGTCCTAAAGAATCTCATCTAATTTCTGTTAAACGAATTTTTCGTTACTTGATTGATACTCATGATTATGGCCTTTGGTTTTCGAAAACTTCATCTTTTGAACTTATTGGATATTCTGATGCGGATTATGCTGGATGTAAAGTTGAACGTAAAAGCACAAGTGGGCATTGTCAATTTCTTGGTAGTTGTCTTGTATCTTGGTTTAGTAAAAAGCAAGCTTGTGTGTCTTTATCCACTGCAGAAGCTGAATACATAGTCTGCAGTAGTTGTTGTGCACAATTGTTATGGATGCAGCATACTTTACTTGATTATGGTCTTAAATTCAATTGTGTTCCCATATTATGTGATAATACTAGTGCCATTAACTTGAGCATAAATCCTATTCAACATTCTAGGACTAAGCATATAGAGATAAAACATCATTTTATTCGTGACCATGTGATTAAGAAAGATATATGCTTAGAATATATAAATACAAATGATCAAATTGCTGACATATTTACAAAGCCTTTGGCTGAGGAAAGGTTTAATCACCTAAGAAGACTCTTAGGAATTTCAAGATTCAATGACTAATGTGTTTGTTGAAGTCATGATGAATGCAGAAATTTTTGATTCAAAATTCGGATGCACTGCAAGAAGATTCGGTCGACCGAATTTTCTGAGTGTCAAGAAACAGAGACTTTTGATCAAGAATTCGGACGCAGATCAGAAAATTCGGTCGACCGAATTTTCTGAACTGAAGAAACAGAAACTTTCGCTCAAAAATTCGGACGCAGACCTGAAAAATCGGTCGACCGAATTTTACGGACGAGACTCTTTAAATAAAGCTGAAACAATCTCTTCAACACTACTACTTCCGAATTTCACATCCTTTTTAAAACCTCTCATACCCATTCACATCCGAATCAAAATCCCTTCAAAATCCCACACTCTCATCCCGATTTTCCTTCATTTTTAAACTTCTAAGCCCTAATTTCATACAGAAAACAAATCCTTCTCAAGAGAAAACATCATGGTGAGAACAAAGAAGCCCAATGTTGAGAAAGGAAAAGGAAAGGCTAAGGAAGGAGATGGAGACCCAATCCTCAATCAACCAAGAAAGATTCGCATTCCTCAAACACAATCTGGAGTTGACAGGTTTATCTCTATTAAATCTACTCATGAATTTGATGAATGGAATAAGAATAGTAGAAAAATCATTCCTAGATATAAGGTGGATATTGATAAGTCATCAAATATGGATATTGTCCTATCTCATTTCAATGATATTGGTTGGAGTAGTTTGCTCTTCATTGATGAAGAATTTTATCCCACTTTGATATATGAATTCTATGCAAATTTGAAAGAGGATAGAATTGAGATGATAGGGGATAATGTGATACAATGGTATTCATCTAGAGTATCACAAATGGACATTGAATTCAATGAAGGATTGATAAATGGAATTTGTGGAGTAGGTGATGAGGGAGCTAGATATTATTCAGCATCCATGCATTGCTATGATCGTGAACTCTTCACACATGTTAGATTTGAAGATGCATTTACAAATGGAAGAGAGTTTAGGGCCATAAAGGAAAGGGAAATTAAGAATTTGGATGCTAGAGGAAGAGTTTTACATCACATGGTGACCACAATGATTGTTCCTAATTTTGGACACAAGTCATCAGTTGGAAATATGCATATGGTAATCATTTTAGCCCTGCATGAGAATAGAAGAATGAATTTTGGGTATATAGCCTTGAAACATATGATTGCAGCTAGAAAAACAGTAACCAAGGCATTCCCATTTGGAAGGTTATTAACCAGAATCTTCAAGCATTTTAAGATCAAACTTCCTGGAAGAGGGCAAGCTTTTAAGAGTGGTGAAATTTATACAAATGAAACTCTTAAGAGAATGCAATTAGTTCATGATGAGGATAATGTATGGAGGACAAAAAGAGAAACTCCTCCGAAAAGGATAGAAAGAGAGAAAATTATAGAAAGTGAAGAGGAAGAAGAAGAAGAGGATGAAGAGGAAACCCTTGCTAGGGAAATGAAAACAAAGAGAAAACATGACACCTCAAGTGAGGGGGAGCAACCTCCAACAAAAAGGAGATTATTTGAAGAAGAAACTGGATTTAGGTCTAGTAGTAAAGGAGTATCTAGAGGGGACACCATTATAGCCAAAACATTCCAAGAAGCCTTGAACAATCATGTCAAGGAAATGGAGAAAATGTATAAGTTCTTTGAGTCATTTGCTCCAATGGTTCTTGGAAAATTGGATGGACTGGAAAACAGGGTAAAACACATTGAAGATATTCTTATGAGAAATACTCAAAGTGGTGAAGGAACCTCTAAGCCTCAAGATGGAAAGGAGGAGGAAAGAAATAGAGAAGCTGAGAAAGAAGATAATCAAGATAGCAGTAATGAAGAGGATGATCAGGGTGAAAATGATAAGACCACAGCAGAAGAAAAAGAACACGAACAGGCTCATGAAGATCTACCAGTGACAGGAAGCCAAGTAGCTCAAGCTGCAATTGTATCTCCGAGCAACAATCTCTTTCGATCAAGGAAGAGTCAAGCACTTGGCAGTCAAGAAAGGAGTGAGCCGAGCCTCCCCATCAACCTCATCATCACAAGACTAAGCCTTCTCTCAAATCTCTTTACTGTATTTTGTTCAGTTTTCTAAGCATTTTGTTGCATTTTCTATTCTGAACTTGTTAAATATTTTGCTGCTTTTTATGTAATAGTGAAGCTCAATGATGAAATCCTAGTGATGAGAGATTCTTTTATATGCTAACTTGAACATCTCATTTTCATTGATCCCTTTAAATTTTTTTTATGATGACAAAAGGGGGAGAAAAGTATGATGCAATACATGTGAAACCTTAGTCATTATGTGAACTCAGTCTTTAATCAATTTCGGATGCAAGGTTTTAAGATTGGATGCATTCATATTTATGGTCAAAATTTTTTTTCTGTTTATCCAAATTGGTTCCAATCTGTCTTACTCTACTCCATTATGTTTGAACAACAGTATGAAACCTTTATATCATTTCAAACCTTCAATTATATTGAATCTGTTGCAGTTTGGACATGAGTTTAAAAAATTCGGATGCATGTGATTCAAAATTCGGACGCATGTGATTCAAAATTCGGATGCATGATATAAAATTCGGATGCATCCATATTGTGTTACCAAAAAGTGCTCATTTGTTGTTCAAATTGATTCAAATATGTTTTAATCTCTTCTAATATGTTTGAACAACCTTAGGAAAGCTTATTTACAAAATTTGGAGCTTTCATTTATCCTATTTTAAAGTTTGGACTTGATATGTCAAAATTCGGATGCATAATATTCCTAGTCCAAATTGGTTGAAAATGAGCACAGTCTAAGGGGGAGCTTTGATAAGCTTTTAACAACCTTATAACCACACTTAGAAGTTTTCTAAAATAATTAAATGCTATATCTTCTATCCTAGTTTTTATTGTTGGAAGGAAGGAGGCAAAAGGAGGTTGGTTGGGTCATAGGCTCATAATGAGCCTTTTGCATGTCAATGTGCTAAATTGGTTAATTTCTATCATTGACATCAATACTTCTCTGTGCTAATCTATTTAAATCCATCACATATTGCATCAAAGTTTGTCATCATCAAAAAGGGGGAGATTGTAAGCCCTAAGGGCTAATCATGTAATTTTGATTCATGACAAATATTGATGAGAACTAATATGTTTATATTGTGTGATAGGATTTGTGAAGAAAGAAGTTTGAAGTCTCATTGCCTTCAAGAGGAAGAGCAAAGAACAACCTCATTAAGCTATGAGTCTTTTGAGGTGTATTCAAAGATAAACTCAAGGCATTGAAGACTTGAAGTGTAGAGTAGGTATGATGATAGGTAATATCTATGTGAACTCTACACTTGTATGTCTTGGAGTCTATTGAATGCATAAGAGAGCATAAAAATTGGTTTCTTAAGTTTAAAAAGACTTTTGAATGAATCTTTAGAAAATATGGTTTTGTGTTCTAAAAGTTTTTAAATAAACTTTAAATGTTCAAATGAGTTTGATGATGGTTTTCAAACTTATATTTGTCTAAATAAGTTATCCATATATATCAAAAGTATTTCCAATACTTGGAAGATTGGTTTCAAATGATTTTACAAAGTTTGAACACAATTCCATGAAATTCGGTCGTCCGAATTTGGTAGCAAAAATTTGCTACTGTTCTTCCAGAGAAATTCGGAAGAAGATTCGGACGCATGAAGAAAAATTCGGTCGTCAAAATTTTGGTCTTCAGCATGATCACTGTTCTTCCAGAGAAATTCGGACAAAGATTCGGACGAAGTAGGAAGAATTCGGTCGTCCGAAAAATTTGGACGCAGAATTCGGTCGTCCGAATTTCCTGAAAGTAGCCGTTAACTAGCCGTTTTATAGCTGTTTCAACTGATTTTCAAATTCTATAAAAGCTATAAACGTGCAATCTTTTGTAACAACTTAAGATTTGAATATTCTAAGCTTTCAAAAGTCTATTACAAACATTTCTCAAGCTCTCTTATGTCTTGTGCATTAAATTGATCAATCCAAAGACATCAAGTGTGAAGGTGCAACTTTGTGTAAATTCTACCAACAAGTGGTAACATCTACACACTCTTCTTTACTTATTCAATTGTATTGATCTACTAGCTCTAGCAAGGTTATCTTGATAACATAAAACCCTTTAGATAAGGGTGATCCTTGAAGTTGTGATTCAAGGTTGTTTGAGATATAAAACCATAGGTTGGTGAGCCTTGTTTGTAAAAATTACTAGAAGAGGTTGTATGTGTAAAACCAAAGTGTGGTGAACCTCTCCTGTAATCTGTGAACTTGAGCACATAGTAGAGTTATTGAAATCCTTAAGTGTATACTTAAGGTAGTGGAGGTAGATCTTAAGGATCGAACCACTATAAATTGTTTGTGTTCATTTGTTTACATTTCTTTTACTGCTTTGCCATAAACTGTTTTTTCTCTTATTCACTTAATCTGCAAATAGGTCTACTCATTTATAAAGTTTGAATTTGTGAAAATTAGCCAAATACCTAATTCATCCCCCTCTTAGGTATTTCAGGTTGAAATCCTTGAGTGTGGACTCAAGGTAGTGGATGTAGATCTTGGAGAGATTGAACCACTATAAATCGTGTGTTCATTTCTTTATAGCTTTACTTGTTTACTTATTATTTGTTCATAGTTGTTGATTGATTGGTTGTGGTCTTATAGCTTGATAATCTTGTCTTAACCATCAAATCACATATACACTTGAAGTTTGTGAATTTAAAGAAGAGCTTTCATTAAGGCAAAGGATTTGCAAAAAAGAAGTAAAGATTTTTGATAATTAGCCAAAGACCTAATTCACCCCCCTCTTAGGTCTTTCAGTCCTCTATCTTCATTCTAGAAACCCTCTTTTCTCTCTATGCGTCTGTCTGCCTCCCTTCCTCCGTTCAAGCCAAAGCCGTCACTTTGTTCATCCACCTTCAGTTTGAGCAATCACAATGTGTAGATTCTAGTTTCGGTGCAAGACGTCTTTTCTTATCACTATAAACAAAGACCTGCAACAACATCCAGAGTGGAAGTTGTTCTTGAAAGCCTTGAAAAAGGCTGGGTTTGATCGGCTGATAGAGATCCGACTGACGATAGAGATCCGACTGACGAACTTAATGACCGATGTCATTGAGTTTGTACTTGAAAGACCTAAGGGGCGTGAATTAGGTTTTTGGCTAATTATCAAAAATCTTTTCCCTTTTTGCAAATCCTTTGCCTTAATAAAAGCTCTTCTTTAAATTCATAAACTTCAAGTTTTTATGTGATTTGATAGTTGAGACAAGTTGATCAAACAAGAAGACTACAACCAATCAATCAACAACTAAGAACTAATAATAATAATACAAGTATGTAAACAAGTAAAACTATACGAAAATTGAACACACGATTTATAGTGGTTCGATCTCTCCAAGATCTACATCCACTACCTTGAGTCCACACTCAAGGATTTTAACCAATTCACTAAATGGTCAATCCAAACAATTACACAAGAGGCTCACCCTTCAACGAGTTTTACCACAACAACCTCTATTCAATCTAATAAACAAGGTTCACCCTTATCACTAAGAGTTTTATGTCACTAGATAACCTAGACCAATCTAATCCAAGGCTCACCCTCACCAATGGGTTTTACACAACAACCTTGATTAATCTAGTCTATGTCTCACCCTCCACAAGGGTTTTAAGTCTCTTGACAACCTTGTATCAATCACAACAATAATGTAAAGAGAGAGTTTGGATTTTACCAACACTTCTTGGTGGATGAATACAATAGCTAGCACCACTTCACTACTTGCCTTTGGAATCTTGAATTTCAACCTTTGAGTACAAAGCAATTTGAGAGCTTTTCAAATAAGTTTGATGTAAAACAAGTTAGAGCTTGAAGGATTTTGAAGGTTTTAAATGTTCTACAAAAAATTTGGAGTTTATAACTTTTATAGATTTGAAAAATTAGCTTTAACAATCATAAAATGGCTAGTAACAGCTAGTTTCTAAAAAGTTCAGACGTTCAAACTTTCTCTTCTGCGTCCAAACTTTTCTGGAAAATACTATTCATGTCAACAGTGTTGCTGTTCACCGTTACTGTCCACAAGTTCGGACGACCAAACTTGGCCTTCTGCGTCCGAACTTGCGTCCAAATTTCTCTGGAAAAATAGTGGTACTAGTCATTAAATAGTGGTTACTGTTCACTGAATATTGGTGCTGTTCACAATGCAGGAAAAGTTCAGACGTCCGAACTTTGCATTCGAACTTTTTAAACTTTATCAAAACATATTCAAATCAATTCAAACAAGTTGAAAAAACTTCTAGCATATAAGATAAGTGTTTAAAGACCTTTTAAGTGCAAAAACCATTGATGAAACCTTTATAATTAAGGAAAGTTCAAAAACCATTGAAACTTTTCAAATCAAGTTTTGTGCTCTCAAATGCAACTCATAGATTCCAAGGCTTAAGAGTGTAGGGTGTACAAAGTTTATCTATTAAGCACATGTAACCTACACTTCATGTCTTCAAAGCCTTCAATCATCTTGAACGAACTCTTCAATCTTCAATCACTTTGACATATTGGAGTTGTTCTTGCATTGTAGCTTCAAGGCAATGAGACTTCATACTTCTTAATTCACAAATCCTATCACACAACATACAAGCATATTAGTCCTTATCAATGTTTGTCATTAATCAAAACTAATCATAACTACATAATTTGCCCTTAGGGCTAACGGTACTGATGAGGTATGATTTAGAAAGTGAGGTATTCTTGTTCCCTGGTGATCGTGTGGTGAAGATTTCAGAGAAGGACGCTACCAGAGTATATGGGCTCCCAAGGGAAAATACCCTATAATATTTTTTTCGGCCGGAACAAAGGAGAAAAGGGAAGTTGTTGCCTTCGCGAAGAACCTCGGTCTGGTGCCATCATCGAAGAACTTCGCTGTAGTAGATGACATCGAGCATAGGCTGTTGGAATTTCAAGGTGACCGCTACTCCTATCTAATCTTGTATATTTTATTAGCAATGAGCACTGTGTTGGCTCCATGGAATTCCATGAAGATCAACGTGAATCATTATTGTAAATATGTGAAAGATCGTCAAGCCATTGCAAGCTATAATTGGGCAAGGCATGTTAGAGATTTCCTGATTGAAGGGGCAGAGGCATTCTGTAGGAAAAGCAAGAAGAAGCCAGCAAGATGGCTCGAAGCGAACATGCACATGTTATTGGTATTTCTCTCAATTACGAATAGCTCCTGAATTGAATAATTGTCATGTTGTGTTTGTACAATTGTTAACTTGTGTGTGAACAATTGTTCTACTAAATGGCTCTGTTTGTACAGTTACGATCTAGTTAACATGATTGTATTCAGTTGAACAATTGTGATGTTGAATGTGAACAATTATTCTAGTGTGTTTGAACAATATTTCAATAAAAATGATGATTCAATTTTTTGCAGTCGTTGAACAAATGTTCAGATCTGTGTGAACAATTGTTCCAATGAATAGCTGTGTCTGTACTATGGTCTGTTTAACATGATTGTATTTAGTTGAACAATGATGATGTTGACTATGAACAATTATTCTGTTGTGTTTGAACAATTGTCAGTGAAAGTGATGATTCAATTTTTTGCTGTCGTTGAACAATTGTTTTGGTGAGTAGTTGTATCTGTCCAGACAGTTATGGTCTATTTAACATGATTTTATTCAGTTGAACAACTGTGATGTTGACTGTGAACAATTATTCTGTTGTGTTTGAATAATTTTTTGGTGAAAGTGATGATTCAATTTTTTGCCGTTGTTGAACAAATGTTCAAATCCATGTGAACATTTGTTAATTTATGTGTTAACAATTGTTCTTCTGAATGGCTCTGTCTGTACAGACAGTTATGGTCTATTTAATATGATTGCATTCAATTGAACAATTATAATGTTGATTGTGAACAATTATTCTGGTGTGTTTGAACATTTGTTAGCTTTTGTGTGAACAATTGTTCTAATGAATAGTTGTGTCTGTATTGCGGTCTGTTTAACATGATTGTATTCAGTTGAACAATTATGATGCTGATTATGAAAAACTATTCTGTTTTGTTTGAACAATTGTATGTGAAAGTGATGATTCAATTTTTTGCTGTCATTGAACAATTGTTAACTTGTGCGTGAACAATTATTCTCATGAGTGGCAGTATCTATCTCGATAGTTATGACCTGTTTAATATGATTGTATTATGTTGAACAATTGTGATGTTGACTGTGAACAATTATTATGTTGTGTTTGAACAATTGTTCAGTAAAAGTGATGATTCAATTTTTTGTTGTTGTTGAACAATTGTTCAGGTAAATGTGAACAATTGTGGTGATTTTGTGGTTCTCACTCAGCCAGTAGTTTAGTCTGATCAATTGTTCAACGTGTACTTCAGAACAGTACGGTGAACGATTATCACAAGAACAATTTAATGTGCAGTTGGGTTCAACAATTGTTTTAGAAGGTGTTAACAATTATTGCTGATAGTCAAAGTAAATTGTCTTATTGAATTGTTAATAAACCTTGCTGCAATTTCCAAAGCAGGTACGGTACTTGGAAGTTGTGAACAGAAAGGTAAAGGGTGAGTTACCATGCTCGTGGTAGGACCCCATCAAGATGTCTGATGCCTGTTGGAATGGAGGCTTCTATTGATGCCCAAAGGGCCATGGAAAGGGAAGAGTTGTAGGTTAATATATGCAATTATCAGAGGAAGTTAGAAAAAATTAAAAAAGACTTCACGAGCTTGATAAAGAGGACTGTCCCCTTGGGGTTGTGTACGGGTCCCAGACTCCAAAGAGAAAACGGAGCACTGTCAGGAAAGACGAAGCAGGAACTGAGGAGCATCACACGAATACAAACACAGAGAACGATAAGTCCAATGTGCCTTAGCAGGAGGCTGTTCAACATGGGGATGTTAGTCCTCACCCATGGATGGCTGAGGACGGAGCAACAATCGACTTTGAGATGGAGTTTGCAATTCGTGGGATTGCAAAGGCTTATAGTGAGGTTGTTGTCCCAATGAATGCCTATCAAAGTGGACAGGCTACCCACGGTAACGCTATTTTGCTGAGTAATTATCATGTCACATTGTGAACAATTGTTTTGAATACGATGAAACAATTTAACTTTTTTTCATATGCACATTGTAGCTAAAGGCTTCGAAGGGGATGAAGAAAAAGTGAATAAAAAAAGTAGCGGCTCGACTGAGACTCGTCTGGAAGTTAAAAATTAATGCACATGCACTTGAACAAGTACAAAGATTCTTACGAACAATTGTTCCATAATCATTTTGCTGTAGATGTGCCTGTTGATGAATCATTCAAAAAGTTGGACCAGGTGAGAATCATCTCGACGGTGATAGGGATGGAACTTGTTTTGTAAAACACTGGGTGTGAGCAATTAATTTGAATAATTGTTAATGTTTTTTACAACAATTATTTTGCAAACTCTGAATCTTTTCATGAGTGTTTCATCTGAACATTTGCAGACAATACTAGTGAACAGCCCCGGGAAAAGGTGGAGGATCTCGGTGTAGCCAAAAATGATGACGGGTGCGAGGAGACCTTGAAAGAGGAGGCTGATCAAAGCAAGTTCAAAGCGTAGCTCGTCTTATGTCATCACTAGGGGTGATCCGAATGCATTAACTGACAATGAAGAGATTTTGGTTAACTTTGGACTTCTGCGAAACTCTCCGAATGGACAAGAGTAAGTATCGCTCTATGAACTTTTTTTTGGGTCTAGCCTGATGAGCAATTGTTCTGAACTTAGCAATGCATTATTATTCGTTCTCAATGCGTTGATGATGCTAGATGACGGTGTCTAATTACTTACGTGATTGGACCTCAAAGGAAATAGACCACGCAGCTACCTGTATACATTTTTTGTAGATGGCTTTGCCCATCTATTGAACCATGGTTAGTTAAAATTTGGCACAATTAAGCGGTTTGCTTCACAACCGTTGTTACGGTCTGTCTTCATTCATGCTTGAAAGCTAGACTAATTCAACATAACAATTGTTCAGTAAATGATTGTGTATTTTTCCCTACGTTACAGAGATGGCAGTTGATGACGTTGCCAAAAGCATTGTCCCAAATGCCTCAGATATGGGGAGTATGGTGGTCGTGTTGCTCAACAGTTGGAATAATCTCAGCACTGGTGCATAGTTCAATCCGGCGGCCTACGATCTTGTAAGTGTTCTGCTTATGATCTATGAACATCTCACCGTAAGATCCTGAACAATTGTTCTGGTAAATCCCAAGAATTGCTCCCTTCTGCAGCCCCTATTTGTTGAGATTTTTGGCACTGGTTGTTTCAGTTCTTCTTGCCCATTTGCTGTGCAGAGCATTTCTTCTTGTTCCCTATTGACATTCCATTGAAGAAGCTCCTATGCCTTAACAACATGGCATCCAAGGAGGTGTTCAAAGCTGCACATTGACCCGTCGACGAGGCTGTCATGCGATATTTTCAAGCATGGTATACCAGTCATAGCGGCCTTCAAATTAATTTTGGAGAATTTAGTTGGGATGTTCTAAACTTCCCAATTCAAACCGACGGATGTAGCTGTGGTTTGTTTGTGATCTGGATGATGGAAAGATGAGTTGGGCACATCCCACAAGATTGCTATGCATTATGGGTTAAGCCAGAATACATCGACTGTGGAAGATAGAAGATAACTGCACGCCTGCTCTTTCAAGCAGAGAATGCAATATTAGGGAATGTGATCAAGATGGCAAAGGCTTGGGAGGCAGGTTTGGGATTACTTAGGGAGACCGAAAGGGGAAAAGGGGGAAAGAGAGGACATGAAAAATGATATCTATTTGTTGTCGATGCATTTGAACAAATGTAATTATCTAGATACATAACTGTAAATCACATGTTGAACAATACCTATTACATGATATGTATTACTTTAAATGGAACAATTGTTATGTCATTGCTATAACAACTATTTTGAAAAGGTGCTCAGCTGTTACTTCATAGACAACACTTGGGAAAAAATAATGCTTGGCAGGAAAAATGTTACAATTACCATTGTCGCAACAATTGTTATGAATACACTTAACAATTGTTGTTTAAAAAGATGAACAATTGTTTTTTCAAAGATGAACAATTGTTATATAAAAATGTTTGTTCATAACGTCAGCTTTAGGTATGGGTCGGCTACATCCAGCAAGGGTTGAACGGAAGGCGATACAGGGGCCTGTAGTGACGGGACCTTTTTTTCCTCCTTACGTCTTCTCTTGTATGTAGCCTTCTTTCTTTGTCTTGCCTGTTCCATATGCTCTTCAACCGTTTCCTCGATCTGTTGGGATTCTTCCTGCACTTAATTGTCCTTGTTGGCAGAGGGGGGTTTCCATTCGTATCGAGCAGAGAAACTCCTAAACAAGATTAAACGTGTCATCCTCCAAGCTAACAGTTATGGTCAAAAGAACCTTCTTCCCTATCAGATATTGGTAGCGCTCACAGTATGAACTACTACTTCTTGGATCGCTGTCCGACTATGGGAACTCCAAGCCATTTTTTACCATCTTAGTCCATCTACGCAAAACGTAGTGTTGGGGTAAAATCCTCATTTTGCTTTTTCCCAAAGACCCGAGCACATCCATCACCATGAAATGTTGTTTAACCCACGTCGCAGACCACTACCTACGCACTCCATCACTATGAACCCTTTCCAACCACTTATGGGGTCCATTATGAAAGCATTCCTCAATCATCTTCTCCCAAACAAAGTTGAACTCATTATCATCATCAGCATCATACATCAAGTAATAAAATTTATCGACAAACTAGGGAGTGCACAACTGGGATAGATTTTTCTGGGTGTTCTACTTAATATGCCACGTATAAAAAGCATGAAGCGTTGATGGCAAAACTAACCTTATTGCAGCGGCCATGGTAGCATCTTGATCCGTGAATATAGTTTGTGGGGCTTTGCCAGACATGCACCTTAGGAAGGTTCTAAACAACCACTCAAAAGACCCAATCGTTTCGTCGTACAGGAGAGTGATACCGAAAGCACAGGACTGGTGGTGATGGTTGAAACCCACAAAGAGAGCTGAAATGAAGCACTCTTAGTACTGAATTTTCAGATGAAAAAATAGCAGTAATGATTATTCAAAGAACGCAGAACAATTATCCACATTAAGAGAAACAATTATTCAAAGCAATCAGAACAATTGTTAGCACTATGAAGAAAAATTTAACAATTCCAGGCGTACCGACTATCCGATAATTTTTATTCGTTCAGAACATTGTATCAAAGGTGATTGAGTCACCGAAGAAGCCGTAGTCTAACATTATCCTCCCATCTACCCAGAATATGTTGGCAATTCTATCGTCGCTGTCGACCTCGATGTCATAATAAAAGGACGGGTTGCAATATACTTTGTGCTAAAAATATTCTTGTAGTGTCGTGGCTTCCCCATGCACCATTGCCCTTTGCCTCTGCCAAGCGAGGTGATTTTTAAGATCAGAGGGAAGGAAACCAAGGCCAGCTCTACTCCCTGCGCACAAAGCCATCACTTTGAACAAAGATCTCAACCAAATACCCACATTTTCATTCATTTCAGCTACTAATCCTTGGAACATTAGTAACACGGTGGTTAGATCTCAACAAGTAAGAATATTCAGTAGGGTGAAGTTTGTGATTATGGTCTACAATCCAGTCAATGATAACAAAAATGCCGTTCACCTCATCAAGACGGAACTACATATATTCTATGTACCCTGTTCTCTCCTCACTTTTTATCCACTCCTTTGAAGGCCTTGCTTGGATGTGGGAGCTTGCTTTTTTTTATGTTTTTGGGGTCTAGTGTGCTGCCCTTCCTAAAACTCTCTTTGCTACACGCGTACTTCACATAATGCACCTTATTTGTTTTGGATCACCTTTTCTCATATATGATCCTCGTAGCGAATCCTGTTCGGTGAGCATAGCTATAGTAAAGTTCATGAGCCTCTTCCAAAGTGGTGAACTCTGACTTCTTCATTTCTTTCAAGTCACCTGAAACATTAATAAGTGTTCTTCGTTAACAAATATTCATGTCAGATAGAACAATTGTTCATTGCATTTTACTCCTCATGTTAGTAATGTTAGACTGTGGAGCACCTTTCTCCAAAGTATCGTCCCGTGTGGGATCTATGGCCCCTAACATGTTGGCATACGTGCTTTGGAGATATGAAGTTTCAGATTCACGTCCCTCTTTCGGTGTTTAAACGAATTCATTAGAGCGGAAATAGTTGTTTCAGAGAAATGTATTGGGATAAAATACTGACCCTTTTCCGTGCACGTCCATAATAAAAGCTTAAAACATCGTATCTTTAAATACAAAACAAAGGTAGATTCTGACCCTTTTCCGAGCACTTCCATAACAAAAGCTCGGAAGATCGTACCTTTAACCGCAAAACAAATGTTCACTTCACAAAAAATGCAAAAATAGCCGAACACCAAAGCTGTGGAAGACATGTTCGCATGCGTGCTTTGGAGAACTGAAGCTTCACGTCCGCGCTCATCCTTCAGAGAAAGATGGATTCATTAGAGGAGAAATAATTATGGCAGCAAAAATTTGTGAGACGCATAATATAGGTGCAAAAATATATCTTTGAGATCGAAAAAATGCAGAAACGGTAGAGCTCTATTTACCTCAGCCATGGATGGGTTTCTGCTGACAATCGTGTCACTGTGTCTGTGGGGAATATGGTTGAGAAGAAAAAAGGAACAAAGAAGATGTAAAAGGAGAAGGAAAACAACAGAAAGAGAGGGAGGCAAGGAAGACAAGAAGGAGAAGAAAGAGAGGGAGTAGCTTTTGGATGACGAGATAAAATTTGGCGGACTTTCATGAAATTTCATTTCCCTTAATACCCTTCTTTAGCCACGACCGTCAGATCCGTTCATGACCAATCCAATGGTGAGTGATCAATCCTGCACGTGCGGCATAATATGGGTGCAGGACCGCAGCAACAGCACACATAGTGATTGTGTATTCAGTAACCCGAGGTCTTGTCAGATGGCATGTACGTGCTTGTATCTCCTTATTGAAAGACCTAAGAGGGGGGTGAATTAGGTCTTTCGCTAATTTTCGAAAAACTATTTCTTTTTACAAATTTAGCTAGAGCAGATTATGTATACTTGTTTCAATGAGAGAATAGTTAAATCAATGACAAAGCAATAAACAATGTAAGATCAGTAAATACAAGCAATTTATAGTGGTTCGATCTCTTCAAGATCTACGTCCACTACCTTGAGTCTACACTCAAGGATTTCAATCAATCTACTATATGCTCAAGTTCAACAATTACATAAGAGTCTCACCACACAATGGTTTTACACTCACAACCTCTTTTGCAATTCTACAAACAAGGTTCACCCTACCAAAGGATTTTATATCTACAAACAACCTTGAATCAATGTCTCAAGGATCACCCTTATCTAAAGGATTTTATGTTTACAAGAAAACCTTGTAATGAGCTAGTAGAAAACACAAATAAATGGAGAATGGAGAATGAATAAGATATTACCACTTTCTTGGTAGATAACTACACAATGTTGCACCTCTTCACTTTGATGTCTTCGGAATCTTGAATGATCAATTGAAAGCACAAGACAAAAGAGAGCTTTAATGTTTGCTAAAGATTTTGGAATGTTAAGATTTCTCAGAGATTCAAAACTTAAAAAAATTCTTGAGTTTATAGCTTTTATATATTTCAGAAATCAGTTTCAACAGCTATAAAATGGCTAGTAACGGCTAGTTTCAGAGAAGTTCGGACGTCCAAACTTTCTCCTATGCATCCGAACTTTCGTCTGAACTTTACTGTGCCAAATTGTCTGGAAAAGTTCAGGCGTCCGAACTTTTCCTTATGCATCCGAAGATTCGTCTTAATTTCTCTGCAAAAACAATAACCATGCTATCAGAGAAAGTTTGGACGTCCAAACTTTATCTCATGCTTCCTAACTTGCGTCCGAATTTCTCTGGAAGCACAGTAACCATTTTGAAAGTTTTGACGTCCGAACTAATCAAACTTTGTCAAATCATTTGAAAATCAACCTTAATAACATTGAAAAGATTTTGTATAAATAAGTAAGTCATTTAAACATTTTCAAACTCAAAAACCGTTACATAAAATACTTTGATCATACAAAGTTTACTCAAGATCATTTGAGGTTCAAAAACATACTTGTTATTCAAAAGTTCATTCAAAGCCATTTAAGGTTTAAAACAAGTTTTTGTTGCTCTCTTATGCATTCAATAGATTCCAAGACACACAAGTGTAGGGTTTAACAAAAGAATATATCTATTGAGCATATGTGACCTACACTTCAAGTCTTCAATGCATTGAATCATCTTTGAACAAGACGCTTCAATCTTCAATCATTTTGACATCTTGGAGTTGTTCTTGCATTTTGCTTTTAAAGGCAATGAGACTTCATACTTCTTAATCCAACAATCCTATCACACAATTGACATAAAGATTAGTCCACAACAATGTTTGTCATTATTCAAAACTTAATTAAAACTTCATGATTTGCCCTTAGGGCTAACAATCTCCCCCTTTTTTATGATGACAAATTTTGATGCAAAATGTGATGGATTTAAACAATGTAGTACAAAGAAGTATTAATGTCAATGATAGATAATAACTAATTTAGCATATTGACATTCAAAAGGCTCAATATGAGCCTATGGCCCAACAACTAGGATAGAAGATATAGCATTTAAGCATTAAGAAAACTTCTAAGAGAGGTATTAAAGGTCAGAAAAGATTAACAATGCTTCCAATTAGATTGTGCTCATTTTTCAATAAGTTTGGATTTGAGATGCTGTGAATCTGAATTTTGACATATCACGTCTGAATTTTAAAATAAGTGAAATGAAAGCTGCAATTTTTTAAAATAAACTTTCCCAAGGTTGTTCAAACATATTAGAAGAGATTAAAACATATTTGAATCAATGATAAGTGTTAGCCAAAGTATAGAACATCTTGTTGCTAATTGTCCTAAAGTTCTGGAAAGAGAAAGAGACAACAAGATCAAAAAGAAATCTGCCAAGAAGGGAAAAGGTCTGGCTGGAACTTGGGATCAGTAAGAAAGTGAAGATGACTGTGAAGGAAAAGCCAACATATGCTTTATGGCAATTGATAATGAGGTACAATCTACTCCTTATATTTCTAATTACTATGATGATGATGTTGATCCTAGTGATTTACTTGTTGAAATGTATGAAGAACTGAAAAAGGCTTCTAAAAGGAATAAAGAAATGAAAACCAAAATCAATGAGTTATTAAATGAGAATTCAAAGTTATGTCTTGAAAATGGGAAATTTCTTGAGACCATTAATTTTCTAAACATTGAAAAAGAAGTTTTAAATGTAACCATACAAAACATATCTTTTGAAAATAAGGAGCTTTACACAAAAGTTATTTCTCTTGAAACAATGCTTAATGATCATGAGATATTAAAAAAGAAAGTTAATGATCTTACATTATGCATTGAAAAATTTACAAATGGAAGAGAAAATTTAAATAAATTACTTCATTATCAAAGATCTTCATATGTAAAACATGGTCTTGGTTACACTCATGAAAGTTATGCTCCAAAATATAAAAACTTCTTAGCTAAAGAAACTTTTAATTCTATGCCTCATATCGGTTGTACATATTGTGGCAAGCATGGACACAAAGTGTCAAAATGTTATGTGAAAAGAAAAATAAAAAATGGTGTTAAAACTATTTAGAAAGTTAAATGAACCTTCACTAAACCCCTTGGACACAAGAAAATGTGGGTACCAAAAGTTACTCTCTCAAATTTGGTGTAGGTTCGTTTTGCTCCGAGATCAAGTGCCACAAAGTGGTTTCTTGACAGTGACTGTTCAAGACACATGACAGGAAATGGCTCACTTGTTAGTGAGCTTCAAGCAACAAGTGAAGGTTTTGTCACATTTGGTGATAAGAAGAAAGGAAAAATACTTAGAATAGGTAACATTGGTAAAGGTTCTTTCCCTCTCATTAAGCAAGTATTACTTATTGATGGTTTGAAGTATAATTTACTTAGCATTAGTCAACTATGTGATAATGGATGTAAAGTAGAATTTAAATGTGACCCTTGTACTATTCTTGATAGTGCAAGTAGTAAAACCATCTTTGTTGCTAATAGAGTTGAAAATGTGTATGTATTATATCTTGATGAACTTATCACAAATGATATAAAGTGCCTGCCATTCATGATAATGATGGATATTTTTGGCATAGAACATTAGGT
This sequence comes from Rauvolfia tetraphylla, assembly GCA_030512225.1. Classification (NCBI taxonomy): domain Eukaryota; kingdom Viridiplantae; phylum Streptophyta; class Magnoliopsida; order Gentianales; family Apocynaceae; genus Rauvolfia; species Rauvolfia tetraphylla. The sequence goes on from JAJQKT010000060.1 coordinate 405,602, forward strand.
CATGTGAGCATGGATTTATTGGATAAACTTTCCACACAAGAGCTAGCTAGAGGATTACCTAAAATGCATTTTAATAAAACTCGTCTTTGTGATGCTTGTCAATATGGAAAACAATCTAAAACATCTTTTAAACCATAGAAAATGGTTTCTACCTCAAAACCTCTTGAACTTGTTCATATGGACTTGTTTGGACCAATAAGGACCACTAGTCTTGGTTGTAAAAGATACGCTTATGTGATTGTTGATGATTTTTCTAGATTTACATGGGTGATTTTCTTAGCTCAAAACGATGAAACATTTCATGAATTTGCAAAACTTTTCAAAAAGATTCAAACCTCTCTTGAGTATAAATTGATTTCTATTAGAAGTGACAATGGAAGAGAATTTTGCAATCAAAACTTTACAAACTTTTGTGATGAATATGGTATAACTCATAAGTTTTCAGCTGCTAAAACACCTCAACAAAATGGTGTTTTTGAAAGGAAAAATAGAACCTTACAAGAGATGGCTAGATCAATGCTTTGTGAAAATTCTTTGCCAAAATATTTTTGGGCTGAAGCTATAAATATTGCTTGCTGTGTAATGAATAGAGTTCTCTTAGGACCCTTCATAAGAAAAACACCTTTTGAACTCCTATTTGATAAAACTCCTTCAATGGTTTATTTTAAAGTATTTGGTTGTAAGTGTTTTATCTTAAATACTAGGGATAATCTGGAGAGTTTGATAGAAAATTAGATGAAGGTATATTTCTTGGGTATTCATCAAATAAAAAGGCCTATAGAGTTTATAACAAAAGAACATTATGTGTTGAAGAAACCATACATGTAACCTTTGAGGAATCTAACATTTACCTTGAAAGAAGAAATGAAGATGGTCTAGGTTCCTCATTGATTGATAATCAAACTCATTATCAAGCACCCACATTGGAAGAACATGCCAAAGAAGAAGAAATAATAGAGCAAGAACAACATGGTCAACCTAGCAATGATCAAGAGCTTCCAAAGGATCTAAGATATGCAAGAGGACATCCTAAGGAGCAAATCATTGGTGATATCTCCCAAGGAGTTAAAACAAGGCGGTACTTTATTGACAACTTTGCTCTTTTATCTCAATTGAGCCTTAAAACATTGATGATGCATTGTGTGATGATTTTTGGATTATTGCTATGCAAGAGGAGTTAAATTAGTTTGAAATAAATAAAGTTTGGACTCTTGTTCCAAGACCTCATGATCATTCCATTATTGGTATAAAATGGGTATTTAGGAATAAATTAAATGAACTAGGAGAAGTTGTTAGAACTAAGGCTAGGCTTGTTGCTCAAGGTTTCAATCAAGAAGAAGGCATTGATTATGATGAAACTTTTGCTCCGGTAGCTAGACTAGAATCCATAAAATACTTTTGGCTTTTGCTTGTTTTAAAGGTTTTAAACTATTTCAAATGGATGTTAAAAGCACATTTCTAAATGGTTTTATTGAAGAAGAGGTTTATGTAGAACAACCACCCAGTTTTATTCGTGAAAAGTTTCCTAATCATGTTTTTAAGTTAACCAAGGCTCTATATGGATTGAAACAAGCCCCAAGAGCTTGGTATGAAAGATTAAGTGGTTTTCTTCTTTCAAAAGGATTTGCAAATGGAAACGTGGACACAACACTTTTTACAAAAACCTCTAGTAATAATGATATCTTACTTGTGCAAATTTATGTTGATGACATTATTTTTGGTGCTACTAACACATCCCTTTGTGAAGAATTTGCCAAATCAATGCAAAATGAATTTGAAATGAGTATGATGGGAGAACTAAATTTCTTTCTTGGGCTGCAAATTAAGCAAACTAAGGATGGAGTCTTCATAAATCAAGCAAAGTATACCAAGGAGCTATTGAAAAGATTTGGAATGGATCAAGCAAAATGGATAGGTACTCCAATAAGCTCATCAACTAAACTTGATAAAGATGAAAAAGGTAAAAATGTTGATGAGAAATCATATAGAGGTATGATTAGAAGTTTACTCTATCTCACAGCAAGTAGACCTGATATTATGTTTGCTGTATGCTTATGTGCTAGATTTCAATCTTGTCCTAAAGAATCTCATCTAATTTTTGTCAAACGTATTTTTCGTTATTTGATTGATATACATGACTATGGTCTATGGCTTTCAAAATCTTTGTCTTTTGATCTTATTGGATATTCAGATTCTGATTTTGCCGGATGCAAAGTTGAACGTAAAAGCACTAGTGGTCATTGTCAATTTCTTGTTAGTTGTCTTGTGTCTTGGTACAGTAAAAAACAAGCATGTGTGTCTTTGTCTATTGCTGAAGCTGAATATATTGTTACTGGTAGTTGTTGTGCTCAAATATTATGGATGCCACATACTATACTTGATTATGGTCTTAAATTCAATTATGTGCCTTTATTATGTGATAATACTAGTGCTATTAATTTGACCATAAATCCCACTGAACATTCTAGAACAAAGTATATAGAGATTAAGCATCATTTTATTCGTGATCGTGTTGCTAAAAACGATATATGCTTGGATTATGTGCATACAAATGATCAAATTGCTGATATATTTTCCAAGCCTTTGGCAGAGGAAAGGTTTAATTATCTAAGAAGACTCTTAGGAATTTCAAAATTCAATTATTAATGTGTTTGTTTAAGTGTGACAAAAACAGGAAAATTAGGATGCATAATTTGGATGCATTGAGTGAAAATGGAACGTCCAAACTTTCTTCAAAAAATTCTGGACAGAAAAGTTCGAACGCATGTTCGGACGCATGACAGAAAGTTTGGACGTCCGAACTTTCTAAAACTAAAGAAACAGAGAAGTTCGAACGCAAGTTCGGACACAAACTAAAAAGTTTGGTCGTCCAAACTTTGTGGTTATAGAGATTTTAAAGAAACCAAATAGCCGTTACACATATTTTTTTATCATCCGAACTCTCTCTCTTTTAAAATTTCTCTATACCCATTTGCATCCAAACCCAAATATGTCTGTAATTTCACCATTTTGAGTTCCTAACCCTAAACACTTCTCAGATTTCACTGCTTCTCTAATAGAAAAAACATCATGGTGAGAACTAAGAGAGCAAATATTGAGAAAGGAAAGGGGAAAGAAAAGGACAGAGATGGAGGACGAATCCTCAATGAACCAAAGAGAATCAGAGTTCCTCAATCATCATCTGGAGCAGACAAATTTGTCTCAATCAAGGCTACATCAAAATTCGAAGATTGGAGCAAGAAATCCAGAAAAATCATTCTTGGAAACAGAGTGGACTTTGACAAACTCACAAATATGTGTAATGTTCTATCTTTATTTGGTGATATTGGCTGAAGCAATTTACTGGTTGTTGATGAAGAATATTATCCTTCTCTCATATATGAGTTCTATGCAAATCTTAAAGAAGAACGAGTTGAACATGAGGGGGACAATGTTATTCAATGGTATTCTTCTGGAGTGTCTCAAGTAGACTTTGAATTCAATGCTGCATTAGTGAATAGAATCTATGGAATGAGTGATATTGGAGCAAGGTATTTATCTTTGGGACAACACTGCTATATTAGAGAGCTATTTACAAATGAAATATTTGAAGAGGCTTTCACAAATGGTAGAGAGTTTAGGACCATTAGAGAAAGGGAAATCAAAGCTTTTGATGCTAGGGGAAGAGTTATGCATCATATGATAACAACCATGATTATTCCTAACTTTGGACATAAATCATTTGTTGGAAATATACGCATGGTGATTATGCTTGCTTTGCATGAGCATAGGAGATTAAATTTTGGGTATATGGCACTGAAGCATATGACTGGGGCTAGAAAAACTGACAACAAAGCTTTACCATATGGAAGACTTTTAACAAGTGTAAGCCCTAAGGGCAAATCATGTAATTTTGATTCATGACAAATATTGATGAGAACTAATATGTTTATATTGTGTGATAGGATTTGTGAAGAAAGAAGTTTGAAGTCTCATTGCCTTCAAGAGGGAGAGCAAAGAACAACCTCAGAAAGCTATGATTCTTTTGAGGTTTATTCAAAGATGAACTCAAGGCATTGAAGACTTAAAGTGTAGAGTAGGTGTGATGATAGGTAATATCTATGTGAACTCTACACTTGTATGTCTTGGAGTCTATTGAATGCATAAGAGAGCATAAAATTGATTTCCTAAGTTTAAAAGTTTGTTGAATGAATTCCTAGTAAATGTGGTTTTGTGTCCTAAAAGTTTTTAAGTAAACTTTAAATGATCAAATGAGTTTGATTTTGGTTTTCAAACTTATATTTGTCTAATTAAGTTATCTATATATACCAAATGTATTTCAATTACTTGGAAGATTGATTTCAAATGATTTTACAAAGTCTGAACACAATTCCATAAAATTCGGTCGTCTGAATTTGGTAGCAAAAGTTTGCTACTGTTCTTCCAGAGAAATTCGGAAGAAGATTCGGACGCATGAGAAAAAATTCGATCGTCCGAATTTTGGTCTTCAGTATGGTAACTGTTCTTCCAGAGAAATTCGGAAGAAGATTCGGACGAAGCAGAAAAAATTCGGTCGTCCGAAAAATTCTGACGCAGAATTCGGTCATCCGAATTTCCTGAAAATAGCCGTTAACTAGCCGTTTTATAGCTGTTTCAACTGATTTTCAAATTCTATAAAAGCTATAAACGTGCAATCTTTTGCAAGTTTTGAATATTTTAATACTCCAAGCTTTCTAAAGTCAATCAAAAACATTTCTCAAGCTCTCTTATGTCTTGTGCATTCAATTGATCAATCCAAAGACATCAAAGTGTGAAGGTGCAACATGGCTCCTGAATACCTCATCAAAGGACAATTGACAGAGAAAGCTGATGTATATAGTTTTGGAGTCTTGGTTCTTGAAATCATCTGCGGTAGGAAAAACAATGCCTTCGGAGAAGACACTGGATCCCTCTTACAAACTGTAATGCTCGATTTGCACCTCCAACCTGTCATTTGGCTAGCTTTTTGCTTTAATTTAGACATGATCCTAAACAAAGGGTTGTCATTGTGATGTCAGGTTTGGAACTTCTACAAGTCGGATAAATTAACAGAATCGGTTCACCCTTGTCTGAAAGACAATCTCCCCAAGAAAGAGGTGCACAAAGTGCTTCAAGTCGGGCTATTATGCACGCAAGCTTCGCCTGTTCTGAGACCATCAATGGATGAAGTCGTTCGAATGCTCACTGATCCGGAATATGAAATTCCCGAACCAAATCAGCCGCTGTTCGTAAATACAAGCTTGCTGTCTACCACCACGACGGGGTCCTACAGCGTAAAAAGTTTGGTCACCAATGTATTGAACAAACTTGATGCTTCTTATACCTCTACAGAGTCTTCCAGTATGCAGAGCGCAGATGCACCAGCTACAAGTACGAGTTCAAGGAATGATGAAATGCCACTCCATTTGTGAATGGCTGAGAATCCAGTGCATTGGATCCTGGGAACCTCTTCAGGCATAAATGATTTGAGCCGAAGTTCGCTTTTCACTACGTGGGAGTAGCCGAATTTTTTAAAAAATTTTGTCAGTCGTTTAAGTGGAGTTAGAGGAAATGAGCTCCAATTTGTAAAAAAAGCAAAGTAGAACGGGTAAATTGTGAAAATTTTGATACGAACAAGAGATAGGAAATCAGCAAGCCAAAGAATTATCAGTCATCACTGTCGCCGTCTACTCCTCAAAACTTGTCCATATACAAAAATTAGGTGATATGGCAGGCAGCTTTGGACCCCATTGGCTTGTAAAATCATTTAATATTTGGTTTGGTAGAGGGAATGAGTTGAATGGGCAAAAATACCCTTCTACTGGAAGACATGTGCAGCGTCCGTGACTTTTAGTCGCCAGACTCTGCCGTCTCATTGAAAATTTGATGTTTTAGGCGATACGAAAATAGTTCTTGGGTATTTAGGGATAAAATTAAAATTTTTGGCTAATAAACAAAGAGCAAAAATTGTTTGAGGGAGTCATGGAAATTTAAACTTATTTTGTTTTTCTTTTTTAATATTAAAAAATATCCTTTAGTTGGATGAACTGTTCTGATTTTGATGATCCAAGTACTCCAAAGTTATATATAAAATTTGGACAATTTATTTTGGTGTTCTCAATGTCCAAATGTAGCATATAGAATATGAACAATGCACTAAATACCCCAGTAACTACTAATTTATTTTGACATTAATAGAAAATTTGTAACTATTTATTAATAAATATATACTAACTCTCCCACTTAAGTTACAAATTTTCCTACCACAAAATATATAATCTAATAGAATATAAAAAAAACTATCTAACCTCTATAAAGAAAAGAAAAAGGACATTACTATTTTAAAAAAATAAAATTACTTGAGAAATAATTTTATTAATTAAATATATTAAATACCATTATAATTTATAACAAGTCTAAAATATAACAGCATGAGATTAAGTGATACTTAATGAAAACCTTTTATATAGTTAGTGAAGATAATATTTTTCTTATTGGAATTGATTAGATAAAAGGTAAAAAGTAAAAAAAAATTATTCCTTAAAATATAAAAGAATTATGAGGAATAATTATGGGAATTTAAGAGTTTAAATACTATATAGTTTATAAAAAAGTTCAAAATGATTGCATGAAGAACAAAAAAAAAAGACTATTTAACCTTTTATGAAGAAACAAAATATGTGTCTTATTCGAATATCATATAAATAAATAAGAAAATGGTAAAAAATGCACTTTAATATTTATCGTTACAAAAGAAAAAAATATTATTATTCAAAAAGGCTTAAATTACCACAAAAAAACATAATGTTAATTAAAAATATCAAATATTAATGTTATTTAATGAAAAAATACAATGACATAAGATGTAAAAGTAAATTATATAATTTTCAAAAAATAATTTATATAATTAGTGAAAATATGTATTATATTCTAATATTATAAAAATAATTAAATAACAAATAAAAATAGCTTTTAATCTATCACTAAAAAAATAATTAAAAAAATTATTATTTTATTAAAAAATTAAATAAAATATTCAATACGTTGTAAATAAATAATGCTAGTGTTCTTAAATGGTTAGTTTTAAAATTTTTATTTACTAACTTGTCTCAACATATCAAATTTATTTTTGTTCTATAACATTTTAACATATCATTTCTTGTCATTTCTTTCCAAAGTCCAAAATAAAAAAAGAATGTTTCTTTTTTTTTTTTTACCCAAAACTCCCAACAAACATTTGAAAATTTACCTCACCATCTTTTCTTCTCTCTTTTCTCATAACCTAATATTTCTCTTCTTTGCTAGTACATAACAGCAAGGTAAGCAATTTGATCAATAACTTACAAAAATCTCAAAGCTATTTCTTCTGCATAACAAATGCTCTACTTAGCTATGGAATTCCATGTCCTCACTTAAGAGAAACAAATTCATTGAGATTCTACTGAACCATGTAGCTCGCTCATGAATCCAAGCATTTCATCTACTTCATGGAGATATAAATATAGAGAACGTTGAAGCAAAAGATTTGCTAAAAATGCAATCATTCTTACAGCTGTGTATATGCTTATTCAATAACTATTTCTGATAATCCACCTCCAAAATTGGCCCCAAAATGTGAATTCTTGGAGCAACATTCTTTCCTAAAACTTTGACAGCACCCGCCCACATGTCTATTGTTCAGATTTGGACATCTCAAGTTTTTGCAGCCACCCTGGCGGTCACCTCCAAAAATGCTGGTTGTTGAATGATGTTTTGCACCACATTCTGCTGTATGGTTCTTGCACTCTGAATGAACAGTATTTGCTGGATGAGGATGGCAGCAAACTTGATCCGCACCACCCATTTCTTCATTAGTTGTAGGCGGGTCAAGAAGGGATTTCGCCTGACATTGCTTGTGAGAAGTCAAGGAAGCTGCTGAAGACCAGGAAGAACTGCCACTACATGAGATGGCCTTGCGGTTTTCATAGTGACACTGTTTCATTTCATGTGTCCCAGCATCAACTACACCACAGCATTTCCTTTTGTTCAGGTTTGAGCTATTAATTTCTTGATGGGGTTGTTTCTCTGATACTAGATCATGAGTGCCACGGTTGCAATTTGCATGATTCCGGTATTTTGCGCGATGGATTTGATTACTTTGGCAACAACTGTGCTTGTGACTGGGATCCTGAAGTTTGGGAACTTCATGCTTGTGCGCTCCACCGGAGGGGTTCGTCTCATGGAGTTCATTACCTTGTCCACGAAACGTACCGTTGTCCCTGGAGTCCTGATGCTTGAGAGCTCTTCCAGAGCTGGTACTAGATGGCTGACATCTTGGAGCACAATTCTCAGAAGAAAACGTCTGCATCTCGCAGGTTTCCTGTGGTTCTCGATCACTGCAGCAAAATTGATGAGTATGTGCTGTTTCATTCCCTGCACCCTTGTGTTTGTGGTGACCTGAAGCAGCAGAAGATTCGCAACATTTTCTTCTCTGCCTTGGCGTTCCTTTCAGAAGAAGCATACTGTTAGAGATCACTAGCAAGCATGTCCCAGTATCAGCCAATACTGCAGCCCACACCAGAGGATGACCTGCAATGGCCAAGGCTACTATGGAAGCTTTAGTAATAATTGAGAGGAACATATTCTCAATGATTTTTCTTCTGACTCGTTTAGCTAGACGAGTGACTTTCGGTATCCTCTGGATGTCATTTGTCATCAAAAGTATATTGCCCGTTTCTGTTGCTAGAGCTGAACCTGAAATTCCCATTGATATCCCAATATCAGCTGTAGCTAAGGCAGGAGCATCGTTGAGGCCATCACCAATCATTACTGTGCAAGCTTCCTTCTGGAAATCCTTAATCATTCTCACCTTGTCTTCTGGCAAGAGTTCCGCATGAATTTGTTCTAGAGCACCTTCTAGCTGCAAACATAATAGATCATTCATGATTATGTGCTGCAGTTATAAGCACAGAAACGTAAAGACAAATGTATTAGGATATTGAATTGAGAGTTCAGAAATCCAATCTTCCAGTTTATTTGGAGGGCAGACCGTGCCTGAACTACACATATCCACTGATGCTCTCACTGTGCATGATTTTTATACCGACAATGATTTATCAGCAATGATCATTTCAAATTAGCAAATTCCTTTGACAGATGGTCATCCAAGAATCAGTCTGTATAACTGATAAACTTAAGGTGCTTACAGCTTACCTGAGTTTGCGCATGTTTGGCTGCTGAAGAACTGTCTCCTGTGAGCAGAGCAGTTCTAATGCCCATTGATCTCAGCTCTTGGAGTGCTTCTTTTGCTCCGGTTCTACAAACATCAGAGAGACAGAAAATTCCAGCAGGCCTTGATTCCAAGAATATGTAGCCAATAGACTTCCCTTCAACAACATTACCTTCCAGGTTTGGAACTGCAGATGAAGCTCTTTAGAATGAATTCAGTAAGATCTAGATATCGTTGACACTTAAAAGACAACCGATCCTTTTTCTTCCTTTATTGGGAGCGTTTGGAGAAGGGCAGAAAAAAGGATGATAAATATACATTATTAGCAAGTACCAGGAAAATAGATTACCAGATTCACACCCTGATCTTGAAGATATTTTCTGATTCCCGATGTACATATCTTTCCCATCGATTTTCCCGTAAATTCCTTCGCCGGGAAAATTCTGAAATTGCTCAACTTTATCAGGCTTTGGCTCTACTGAATGTGATTTTGCAAAGTCAACCAAAGCTGCTGCCAATGGATGGCTAGACTTACTCTCAATACTTGAAACCCTAGAAATATTCAAGAAAGACTTTAGTGAGCCAAAATTGGTATCGTATAAAGATGGATCCTCTATTGTAAACGCATATCTATATAGTTCTTGAGATAACCTCATATACTCAAATTTCACTTTGTATCAGTACAACTATGCTAAGAGAAAATGAGAAAATATTAATAATTTTAAAATCATCAAATAATTTTGATAAAGCATTTGACACAACAACAAAATAGCAGCTGAGAGGTAAACAGTTAAGTTTTACCAGTAAAGGAGAGTGTTCAGGTTAATATCATCCAGCAAAGGTCTAAACTCTGTCACCTCAAATTCTGCTCTGGTTATTGTCCCAGTTTTATCAAAAGCCATGATCTTTGCTTCAGCAAGGGTCTCAAGATACTCTGCCCCTTTAAAGAAAACACCTGATTTTGCAGCTTTCGTAAGTGCACAGAACATGGCAACAGGAGTTGAGAGGACAAGTGCACACGGACATGCACTCACTAGAACCACCAAAGCCAAGTGATACCAATATTTCTGATTGTGAACTTTCAACACAGCTGGAACTATGGCCAAACAAGCCGACATAAGTACAATGGCTGCAAAGATTATCGATTATTCATTAGAAGAACCTTCCGGGAGAGTATCCTTGAAGACTAAACGGCAGTGGAGATTATATTAGTAGAAAGGATTTCTTATAAATGTTTTCTTTTGAGGGGTAACATCCTAACTGACATTGGAATGCTTTTGTACGGAATTAAAATGAATAGGAGTGCTTAGTTTTAGTTTTCTATGCTGGTAACAGAGGAGCTGAAAATGTTATACTAATGAAAATTCGTAAGTTAAAGAGACACCATATCATGCCCCTTGTATGATCTTTTCTGATTTTTTTTTTTGTTTTCCTCCTGTGCTTCCAGTTCTAACATTTGATTTTATCTCGAACGTACTGACCTGGTGTGTAATACTGAGCACATTTATCTATGTATCTTTGTGTTCTTGATCTATTGTTCTGTGCCTCTTCAACAAGTTTCGTCATTGTAGCCACCACGCAGTCTTCTGCAAGAGCAGTAGTCTTAATGCTCATGTACCCTGAAAAATTGCCAACAAAAGTTAATGCAATTACTCTTTGCAATTCGGTAATGATTCACGACAGAAGAAAGGGAGGAAGATTACCATTTACGTTAATGGTGCCAGCCCAAACAGTAGAATCTTTTTGTTTGGGAACTGGAAATGATTCTCCTGTCAATGCTTTCTCATCTACTTCACAATTCCCTTCAACAACAATTCCATCAATAGGCACAACCTCACCATCCTTTACAGCAAGAATAGTATTCACCTTCACTTCATCTACGTTGATCTCCTCACCAGTCTCAGCTAAAATTGCTTTTTGAGGAATCAAATTGACCAGTGATGACATTGCGGCAGTGGCCTATAGAATCAACAAAAGTTTCTGTCACCCCAGTTAACACAATAGTTGAATCAGAAAAGCAATTTTAATCAAATTATTGAAGATTCTTTGTTAAAAATCTTAATTGACATGTGGATTGGCTCTAGCTATTCACCGAGAGTAAAGGGGCTAATTCAGCTATATGCTAGCACAGACCATGTTTTAATCTTTAGCTGGAACATACAACAGAAACAATGGCAGTGATGATGAGCTGATAGCTCTCTTCAAAGCACCAAATGCAATGTATATTTACTTTCTCTAATTATTAATTTACTAGACTTCAAAAGGATAACATTTCATACATATATAATCTTTATTAAGAATGAAAAAAAAAAAAGAACTTTTTGTCCTGAAAGTTCCTTAAATAAATGTCACCCATGAAATTAATTTTCCATGGTACAAAATGACAAGCAGTTGGAAGGCAAAAACATTTTAAAGGCTTTTATTGCTGACAGACCTTGTGACTTGCCCTTGATTCTAGCCATTCTGCTATGGTGAACAAGAACACAATTGTAGCAGCTTCCCAGTAATCCTTCAAAACAATTGATCCCGCAACTGAAAATATATATATATATATATATATATATATATATATATATATATATATATCACAATCGTTCGTTAGAAACTTGCTTTCAATAATGTGAACAATTTTTGTGCCATTTTATATTCAGTTCAAATATCTAACTCTTGCACGTTGAATGAACCTGATGCTGCTTTAATCAAGGAGACTCACTCCTCATGTTAGATTCATGTTTACTCCATTTTAGAATGTCCCAAAATTAAATGTCTATTTTATCAAAATATGTTGCGTTTGATCTTGCAAAACTAGGCCACCTTAATGCAAGGAATATGAATCTATCAACTCCTAACAGCCTGTTTTATTATCAGAAGTGATAACATAAATTAGCCAAATAGTAATAAATATTACAAACATTCAACTCAGCATACAAAGAGTATAATTTCCGAATGTATCTCTAAATACATAAGTCCATAGCATCATGTTCATGCTTTTCCATGCTTTAGAAAAAAGAAAAAACAAAGAAAATTTTGAATTCCGAGATTTGTATAAATACTGAAAATTTCCAAGATTTGTATAAATACTGAAAAACTACTCCTTTTCATACATTAGTACACGAAATCCAAGATTTGGGCTAGCATGGAAAAAATACAAAATCCCAGATTGAATTATTCATACCGGTACCTATCAATATTCTCTGGTCTAAAGATACAACAACAGTCAAGACATTAATTTTCAGCTGTTAGGGTGTTGCCTCATCAATATTGGAAATCTCATAACTACTAGCAGTAAAGGACAAAGCTACCAAAATATCAGAAAAATTATTCTTGGCGACACTGCTACTGGAGTCTAAAGAAGTTTCTACAAACGGCAAAAGGAACAGCTCAGTGTGTCCCAATTGTGAACCATTCTTTAATGGTATTAGATATGCATTGTTTTCATATTTCCATTTTTGGCTAATCATCTACTAAACTATATTTGATTTATTTTTTTCTTCTTTTCTTCGAAGATTTCAATTAGCTTTGCAAGATATGGTATAGAAAGTATTGGTACTGGAAAGCTAGTTTGGTAATTTAAGAACCTTACCACAAAGTCAAGTTTCCGTGGCCTTTCAATTGAGCCCACCCAATTCAACTACCGCCCCCCTCTCTCTCTCCCCAACAACAGAGAGACGGGAAAATAAACAGACTTAAGGTTCCCATTTTCCTTGCTTCCAGGTTTTCCTCTAGAAAGCCTTTCCAAGGAAGGGAAAGCTGAAATGACGTCCTCCTCCACGTTTGCTCCAAACAAAATATTAGAACAAAATGGGTAGGACACAAATATGGCATCAAGGACTAATTTGCGTGACCGCTGCAAAATCTTGGAAATCTGGTCCGAGAGGAACGTCGGTCATAGAATGACAAGTATACACGCCTAATACTGTATTAGTATTACTTTTCTAGCTTTCTTTTCACTTTCTTATCATGTTCAAAGTGGTCAAAAGAGGAGACGTGAAAATTATTCACTACAGTCGCTAGCGGCTCTACGTGGATTAATCATCTAATTACGCATTTGCACGTCTTTTAAAATAGATAAAAAGATTACATGAAGGAAATGATTCCTTCGAAATAAATAAAAATGATCGAGAGAATGAAGTGATGCACATGTTATTATGATGTTTCACGTTTTTTTTGTTTTCTCAATTTAATTATAAATTGACTAATAAAATTTGCTCTCATCTTATTGTTTTAATATATAAAATTTATTTATAATTATAAAATCTACCTATATATCCCGCATGTTTTAATACATCTAATTATAGAAAATTGTGTAGGAATTTTTACTATTTACTTTTTGGGAGAGTGTTATATGACTTTTTTTTTCAAATACTTGTAATTCCAGTGGCTTGAATATTACAGGCCCCGGCGCTTTTTAAAGGTACCCAGTTAATTCCATTTGGCCAAAGTTTGCCACCCAACGCAGGTTTAGTGCTTCTAAAAAGCCATTTTGGCTGCATCTTTAAAGTAGAAAAGTTGTGGAGTACATGTCAAGGCGGTGAATCATTATGTTTGGAAATTCTTATTTTGGCCCTGAAGATTCGAAATATTGTATGGGGCTCCTCTTTTTTTACCTTTCTTTTTTGTTTTCTCTGAGCGACCTCCTTTTTACTCCAAAAGAAGCATTTCCTAAACCCCACCACTCAAAACAGGGAGAAATATTAAACAATCTTTCACTTTTTACGTATTTATTTAATTACTATCTTTATTTCCAAACATCCAATATTTTATTTCTTAAAAATAATTCAAGATTTATTGTGTCTTATAGTAGGAAAGAGAAATCAAAGTGACACAGAGTACAAACAAAAGGCACCAAATATTTAATTATTCGAATTCAAATTGTATTCCAACATGCTATGAGCAAACAGTCAAAATATTCTCTCACAATCAAATTAAGCAGACATTTTCATGCGAAAGCATTATTCTACTATCCAAACCCAAAATGGTGTTTGCTGTTGACTGTGTACTAGCCCTGACCACTAAGATACTATTTGGCCTTCAGCAGACAGAAGCAAACTTTTACAAGCACAAGATGGTAAGAACTTGGCCAACATATCAATTAGCAATATATTATCCCTAAGCCCCTACCCCACCCCACCCCGGCTCCTATCAATTATTGAATAGATTTATGAAGATGGTAAGTAGCATAAAATTCCTTTTAATTATAACTCCTAATCATACATTATTAAAGTACATAAAAAAAAAGATACGTCAATTTTAAATTTTGTGGGAAGAGAGAGAGAGAGAGAAGGAAGGTATACCTGCAATTATAACAAGAAGATTGACGTCCCCAAATGTGAGATTGCGAAGAGCACTTAGAGCTCTTAAAAGAACTGGTATTATACCAATAGCCACTCCAGCAAGAGCTAGCCATTTGAATGGATGGCATATGTACTTTAGAAAAGATAGCAAAAGTAGCACTCCACAGGCAACTGAATATGGACTTGGCCACTTTTTCTGAAAGTTTTTGACTCCTTGTACTCTTACACTGGCTTCTAATCTTGCTTGATTCAGTGCCTTCACTGCAATCCAATAAAACAAAAAGTTGGTAATAAACAACGTTAGTACCGTTACATTCCTACCTTCTAATATTTTATGCTCAGGATCCGTAGGAAATAAGTAAATATTTAGTGGCATTAGAGTCACGAAAACGTTGTCTTAAAACCGTTTCGGAAAAATTTTCCTTTTGAGAAATCATGAGACGGCTCTATTCTCTCCAAAGCAATTCCAGGAAGCCGTTAAGGAAGGAAGATTGAACCAGATAACATACCAATAAACTAAATAACGCAAACACCGTTTGGAATAAAGAAAACGATGTATAATGTTTGTTCATTATTTTGCATTCAAAAGTAAGACTTAAACCAGACATCAGCACTGAGAAAGTGGACCACTTAACGAAGAAATTTCATCTATCTACTTGGCCACCTTTTTTGGCATAAATGTTAACTTTCTTGCTGTCTTTGTGATAAAGGGGTTTGAGGCGCAAAGACAGACAAGAGGTTTGCCAAGAAACGGTTACCCTTAAAAAGTGTGTACAACACCCAAGATAAACCGAACCAACTCAGGAATTTGCCAAGTACTACATAGAGATGTGGGAGAAGTCTCATCGGGAGCAGTCATCGAAGAGTAAACGAAATCGACAATATCGACTTGGAATAGCGTAAATACTGAGGTGAATCTAAAGCCTCCGAAGTAAAGAGTTATATGTGAATAATAATGGGCATAAGATGAAGCCGAAAGGTGGAAATCACTAGCGATTAGCTTTTCGTTCGCTTTCCCCATTTTTCGCATTCTTTCTTTACGTGTGACAGAGAAATAAAATGCTACGAATCATAAAGATGATGAGCAAATGCCTTTTTGGTTAAAATTAATGGAGAAACTCATTCAACAACTATAATCATACCGGTGACATGTTCACCACAAAAAAGATGATTATACATATTTTTTGCGTCCCAAATCAGATGTATAAAAAATATAAATATTCAATGTTATATTATATATATATATATATATAATGTCCACATCTAGCAAAAATGGAACGTGTCAACAGCTAGTAAAATTAAACGTTTATTTTAAATTTATTATTTTATAAAAAAAAAAGTAAGACATTCACTTATAGAAAGTTTTCCCATTTAGGACTGTGTAAATCACTTTCAAACTTGAAAGAAAGTGACCACTTTCAAAGTGCCAGCAATAAAATAAATGGAAAATTTGTTTCTCTGGAAAAAGGGATCCGACTCATTTGGATTGCAACCCATTTTTGAAAAAAATATATTTTTTTTCATTTCTAACCTCACTTTTCTTTTTCTTAAATTATTTTTTATAATATTTAATTTTATAATTCCCAAATAAACGCAAAACTCAGTCCAAATTTTCATTTCTAGCCATGGCCTAGGAAAGGGGGAAGGAGGATGCGAAGTAGGAAAACTCAGTCCAAATTTCCATTTCTAGCCATGGCATAGGAAAGGGGGAAGGAGGATGAGAAGTAGCCATACCTATCTGCAACTGAGAAATCAGGAGACTATCATGGATAACAATCACTGTCCTTGAAGGAACAATCACAGAAAAGTCTTTTACTCCTTCAAGATTCTTCAGAATTCTTTCAACCAATGGGACTTCAGACGTGCAACATAGGCCCAACACATCGAAATAGCTTTTCTGGAAATTCCTCTCTGCCTTCTTTCCTTGAGCACTGGCCATGTGTTTTTCCCTTCAAATGATTCTGCAAGAAAAAACCAAATCACACCGTTAACTTCTGCAGGCAAACTCAAAAATGAAATGTGAGGTGGACACGGTGGTTGGTAAGGCGGTGGCGGCAACCACTCGGTCCACCGCCAGCCTCCGGATTACTTTCTCTAACAAATTAAAACCATACATTTTTCTTTCAAGATCATACAAAGCTTTCAGAGTAGGAAAGAAACCAACCTGTCTACAGAGTTGTGGGGAGCTTCGAAGGTGTGGAAATGGAAGCAAAATGAAGAGGAAAATGGTTCGTCTATTGGGATAACAATTATTTGGAAAGAGTATACAGAGAGATGGAAATGCAGGCCACAGAAGAAAGCACTTATTAATGAAGGAATCAATTTCAGGAAGTGAGAATATTTATAGGACTCATGTTGGTTATTTGAGGATCAAGGTTTGGGCCACTTCAACTTATTCCTAAACAAGAGCATTACTGGACCAGAACAAAAATAAAGAAAAGGAAAAAGAAGAGACCTACCCTTTTTCCTTTTTTTTTTTTTTTGAGAGGGAGGGGGGTATAAATAAGAATACCGTATATGATATAAGCTGCATACATTGTTTTTTTCGGCCGGGGGGGCGTATAAATAAGAATACCGTATATGAATTACGCTGCATACATTTTTCAATAAGTTAAAAGTTATAGAATTGGTAAATCTCACAAAATGTTGCGCCAACTTTGTTACTAGATGCTAAAGCTCTTAATTACAAAGATAATTAAGGATCAATTATGAACAACCTTAGAAAGAATGATAACTCCTTCTATCATTATAATTTTTAATGACTCTCTTATTATAATTAGATGTCTCAAAATATTTGATACTTTTTATAAAAGTAAATATTTTAATATAATATATATGATTAAAATACTATTGTTTTTACTATGTATTATTTTTATATATTTAAATTTAATATAAAGTACCTATTAGCTTGTATAATTTTTACTTTTTATTATACTCCCTCCATTTTAAAATAATGTCAATTTTGACAAGATACACAAATTATAGTTTTGGGAAAATTTCTTGTAAAATTAATCAAAGTGGTAGAAATAACTTTATTAAAGAAGGGATTAAATGTCTTGGAAATGGAAAGACTTGATTGAAATAATTGTTTTCACACTACGCGTTGGCTATTGCATTTAATTCTTTTGTTGGAAATATAAGGATTTGACTTCAAAACTAAGTAAATGAGAGTTAAAAAGGGTGGAAAAGTAGTAAATATGTTGTAGAAAAAATGAGACTGATAGATCCTTCATCCATTTCAAAATATATGTCTTAATTTTTTTTTTTTTTGGGTTAGTTTCAAAATATTTATCCTCTTTATATATAAAGTGCTTATTTATTATCTGTAAAATTTATCCATATTTCCAACAGACCATCTAAATGTTTGTTTTTGCTAAAAATCATTAGTTTTTCAATTAATTATTCAAAACACCAATTTTTAATATTGAATTTGAATTTTGAAACATTAACCAATAGCAATGATTGCATTATTTTTATAATACAATTTAAAATTTTATATAAAAACTTCGTACGCAACTAAATGATTAATAACAATTAGGTGCTCAAATTTGGCATAGCACTTTATTGTTCTAGAGCCAAGTTTCAAGTTCTGGAAAAATGTAGGTTATACCAAATTTTCTTTCCCTGCACCAGGGTAAGGTTATGAACAATTAGAAAATATTCCCAAAAAATAGAAGATTAGCTGCTTTTTAAGTTCCTTTCATGTAACTTTTTTCCTTTTTTATGAAGAAGCTGAGCGGTTTAATCTGTTTACATATGCTAGAAAAGCAGGGAAGAAATAAAATAATTTACTCTCCCCATCTTAAATTGAATCACCTATTTTAATCTAACAAAAATATTTAGGAAGTGATACGATCATAATTCAATTACCCCTAATCCTTATTAATTTAAAATTTTATGCAGAGTTTAGATAAAAAAATGTTTATTTTATAAAAAAGTTCATCCTAATCCGAAATGAGGGATTGGTTTCAGCAAGTGCATGATTTTTCAAAGAAAATGATTAATTTTTTTTTTTTGCAATCTTAAACGCTAAATCTGATTTTACTAATATAAAATAATTTTTACATAAGATTAACATTTTTTCCCTTCAAACATTTTAAAAGATTTTCAAATTACTTATGTGACACTTTTTCATTTATTTTATAAATTGTAATTAATTACAATCAAATTTTCAATTGATTTAAAATAATTGTAAGTAGATTATAATTCTAAATTCTAATATAAAATTTTAAAAATTAAAAATTTATAAATGTAAACAAAAAATTAATAAACTAATGTTTATTAAACACTATATTATTATTATTATTAAAAATAAAATATAAAAAGGAACAAAAATAGAAAATTAAAAACGAAAAGCCCATTTTTGAGTGGCAGCCTCCAAAATCACTTTCAAGAATGGCGCCACTCAACCCTTTTTTTTTGTTTCTTTTTTATTTTTAAAATAATAGTAATTTATTTTAAAAAATTATAAAAATTTAAAATTATCAAAAAATATTTTATATTAGTAAAATTATCTTATATTTAACAATTCTTGAGAAGCCCGTCTACAAAACAAAAGTCAGACCAATAAAGGTCAACAAGTCAAATAAAAAACTATAAGAATCACACATGAGAAATCGAGTAAACCAGTGGGAATTCCAAAAAATATATAGTATAACTTTATCTCAAACATTTATATTTGATTCTCTAGTAATTTGTCGTTTATTATCCATAATACACTTGATGACTGAAGCATCAGAGAATTTTTGGCTCTCACCTCAGCTATAGGTTGACTTGGACGCATCGATGCCTGTCTTAAAATAGTAAAACTGAGCAATTTAATCCATCTATATGTATTTTAATTGTTGAGATATATCATTTATTTCTCATACAAAAATGTACTATTGTTACTGCCACATTATTTGCCAAAAAAATTGATAAAGTAGATTAGTTTTGTTATGAACTTCGTGAAGATCAAGAATTAAATAGCGGTAGACTAAGCATACATTGAGCAGAATGAATAGAGTGAGGTCAGTACCTCAATCAAATTGATTCTTATTCAATCCTCGTAGATAAAGAGGAATTATTTATGGGAATAAGATATAGTATGAACTTTTCAACAATTCATATCTTTAAAGTGAATGATCCAAAATTAATACCATTTATAAGGGATGCGGAATCTTCTGCTATATTGATCTTCTAGTACATTTCCTAATACACTACAAATTATAGTTTTTAATATTTAAAATTTATCTGTTCAAATTTTAAGTTTTATCTTAATAAGGGGAGATGAATCTTAAAACGATGATTTATGTTTATGATGAACCGTCATTAGAAAGGATAAGATGATAAGGGTATAGAATATGTTTTGTTTCTTTTTCTTTTTCTTTTTCCAGCTTGTTGCAGATAAATGCAAATATTAAAGACTTCGAAATGGTCAAGCATACAATAAACTTATGGGCCAGACCAGAAAGGAAGACAAGAATGGACAAATTCAATTTGAAGAAGTAGATTTCTTCCCTGATGAATTGAAATCATTTCACAAGTAACACGAGTCTAGTGAGACCATAGTGGTTTGTCTGTCAACTACAATCTTGGTGATCTAGAAATTAAGCAATCTATCTTCTGTATTGGCAAATCAAGTTCAGATACCATGTTCTTAAGTCTAATATAAGTTCTCCAAGAGCCAATTATCCTTGGTAGAACCTCTTTCATCAGTTACGTCATTTGATTGAAATACCTCTTGATAATATTGTTCTTCAATTAATATTCAACATTTGTGACTTTTAAGTTACCGCTATGTTGTAAATATGCAATAGATTTGGAATGACGTGTAATTTTTTATTTTTTCTATATTTTTATTTTTTCCCTTATCCTCAAATAAATTTGCGATGAAGATTTGTTAATAGTTTACATTTCTTAAATAAATGCATGTAATTATCATAAATGTTGAATTAATAGATGTACTCTCACATATCATTAATAGTTGTATGCTATTATATATTATTGAGCGATCACACTTAAAATTGTTAGCATTGTGTGCATAACTATTACACTTTTATATGTCTTGTATAATATATTATTATAGCCATTAAAGATGTTATAACAAAAAGAATTGTGGCTCGTATATTCATATTGAATATTTATCACTAATTATATATTTACAATCTTTGACAATATATACTCCAATACAGTATGCATGTTATCTATGTTTAATCAGATTATACATTTATACACATCGCTATCTATTTTTCACCAATTTAACATAGAAAAAAATATAAAAACGAAAGAAAAACATAATTTGTAGCAAATTCGTCACTATTTTGTCACAAATTTGGAAAGCCATTACAAACCTGTCACTATTTTTGCAATAGAATTGCAACAGAGTAAGTCGATTCTAATTTCTAATTTTTTAAATACACATTGGTTATCCATGGTCAGTTACAAAAGAGCGACGGATTTGTATAGAACATGAATTATTTCACTCTCAAGTGTGTCACCCAACTTGGGCGTCACTCCGGAAAAGGGTGTGTCTAAGTTTGGTGCTTCTCCCACCCCCAAATTTTTTCTATTTTTTTTATTTTAAAAATAATAAAAATTTATTTGTTAATAAATATTATTTTATTAATTATTTTACTTTTATATTTGTAGTTATTATTTTAATTTTAAAATTTTTAATTTTATATTGGGATTTAGAATTATAATCCACTTAAAATAATTGAAAAATTTTGAAAATTTAATTGTAACCGTTAAAAATTGATTGATAAGATTAATGGACTACCAAATACTTGCATGATAGTCCACTCATGTAATCATGTAATGCTTATTTGGTATAAATCGAAAATTCATATAAAAACACTTTTGAAAAGTTTTCATCATATCTCATTCTTAAATATTCTATCATTTTAAAAAACAAAATCAGCATAAAATTATTAATGACTATTTAATAATAAATATCTTTTTAAGAGAATGATAATACTATTAATAAATAAAGGTTTTATTTAATAAAAATCTTAACATAACAATAAAAAAATTAAATAAACAAAGAATTCAAGAAAAATTTAAAATAAGGAGCTCTTAAATAAAAAATAATAATTTAAAATAAAAATAAATAAAATAAATTAATAAAATAAATTACTCCATCTATTTTAAAATATAAAATCGCTTGAACTTTTTTCGTATAAATTAAGATAAAAAAAAATAAAAGGTGTTTTTTTATAATAGAGTTAATTTCATTTTATTAGTTCAAAGAAAGATAGCTTATCAATTGATATCTTTCTTTCATAATTGTCAATCATGTGAACAATTTGGGTGACAGCGAATAAAGACTAATGTGTTCACAAGGGTATTTCCGTCTTTTGATAAAATCACTTTGAAAAGGAACCAAATCCAGCAAATGAATGCATTGATAAAAATGCATTTGCACGTGTCCACTTGTGTCCCCAGTTTTTTGTCCCTTCTTCTATTCTTCCTCTCTTCCTTCTCTGGCCGTGTCACCACTGTCCTCTTTCTTCTTGATAACCCTCTTGACTTTTTCGTCTCTCCACATCATCTTCTCCTCCTCTCTTTCTCTTTCTCTTTCTTACCTTCTTTCCGACGCGACTGTCATTTACAGAGACGCGGGAGGGTGTGGTGGTATATCTTGCGGCTGTAGGGGTGTAAAATTCTGTTGGGCTGAGGGAGATAGAGGCAGCAGAAGAAGCCATTGATCGCTAAAAGTGGCGGTTGTCGCCGAACGAAGATTGGAAGGAAGGGGGAAAAGCTATTGACTGCAGTGGCCATGGTGCATATTGGCGGTGGTGGTTGTGGGGTATGCTGGTGGCGATGGTGTTTGTGGTAGTAATTTACAGCTGGAAAAAGAGAAGAATGAGGTCGAAGGGAGGCGCTAGGCGGAGGCTTTGCAGGGAAAGGGAAAGAATACGAATGTGAGCGATGGTCGTGGTGGTCGGTGATGGCAACGTGGGTAGCTGCTCGATGAAGGGGAAGAGGACCAAGAAAAAAAAATTTTAAAAAGAGTTTTTTTTCAAAGAAAATTAAGAAAATGAGTTAACATGCAAATTTCATTTTCTTTTAAGCATTACATGAATAATAGGAAATTTTGGATTTTCTATTTTAATTTTGAAGGGTATATTGGATATTTAATCATTTTCCGGTCAATTTTTTCCCTTGATTGTCAATTGTAAATATATGATATTCGATTGATAGGTCTCCATATTTTGGTCTACTAAAATAGAATTAACCCTTTTATATTATATTATAAACTAATTATATTAATATAACAGAAAATGACCATTTATATTATATCATTAACTAATTATATTAATATAATAGAGAATGAAAGAATTGTTATGAATATATTAAGTATATAGATGTCTATTATCTCAAGTATTAGTCTTTGAGGTTATAGAATATAAAATGTTAGGAGTTACAATTAAAATTGTAACATTAATTATTTATACATCACTAATACCATTAGCTCTATTATCATAGAGAACATGAGAGATCATGGGATGTAAGTTATGTAAGTTATAGAGTAGGCCCCTAATGACCTATGATGGGAAATATCACTTCTAACTTTATAAATAAAATCATATGAAATAGCTTATAAAATAAAATATGATGAAAAGTTTTCAATAAAATTCTTGTTTCTACATTTCTTGTGTTTTCTCTTTCTCTCTTTTACTATTGTTCAAAATCTTCTTCATTGTCATTTTATAATTAGTTTTCGTGTTTATCGCGATGGAATTTTATAATGTTTTCAGCAAGATTTGCTATCTGAGAGAAGATTCAATAAAGCAAGATTTTCTGAGGCCCAACTTTAAAGCTTCTCTTTGAGAGAAAAAATCTTTTTTAAACCTTTCAAGGTAAAAAGTTCATACTTTTCTTATTTATTATGTCAAATATTATTAATCTTAAATTTGTGACTTTTTTATCATGAGAAGAACTTTTTATTATGGATTCATGATGAAATCCATCTTTATATAATGGATCATGAAGTCACCATTAAAAAGGAATGCTTTGTTTTCCTTCATACTTATCATTATAAAGTCTTGAAGGCAATATATCTTGTTATAAAAGAATTGTTTATTTTTGAGGTAAATATTAAAGAAAAATACAATTACCAAAAGATAGTTATCTATTAAAACTCTGTTACGATTAGATAGACTTGTGGCTATATATTCTCAAACTTGTAATATGCAAAATCTTATTTTGTTTAGAATTCATTCTCAATAGAAATTATGTACAGAATATATTCTCCTTTTTCATGTATCGAATATGCTGCTGTAGTAGCAATATTCAAAAAAAATGATCTCAAAATTATTGACCTCATATCTTATTGGGGTTGAAGAAAGGAATGAGTCATGATTAAATATTATAAAGCCTGATACATTATTACCTGAAGCGAATACAATTAGAATTTTCATTTACTTATTAAAAAAATTCTGGTTATGGCTACAATTGTGATAGAGATAATCTTTATAATCATAAATATGATAATAATAACTCAATAATATCTTCAAATATAGATTCTAACCAGAAGTTGAGAAAATAACGAGAAGAAAAAGGAAAAAATACAATCTGAACACTTATCAGTACAATATGAAAGAAATTTATTATGTCCATTACGTATCAGTTGAGAAGAGAAATAAAAATATTGAGATAAATTTTACATGATACTGATAGTTGATTATGCTATTCAATGTCGCTGATAGTCAATGTTGACATCATATATGTGAATGTAGCCAATCTCGTTGAATATCCAAAAGAAAAGATAAATTTTATATGCTAATGATAGTTGATTATGCTATTAAATGTCGCTGATAGTCAATGCTGACATCATATATGGAAATGTAGCTAATCTCATTGAATATCCATAAGAAACTGTTTGACATATTTATTTGTGATTGACGTTTTAATCTTATATTATATATGTGTAGATTCTAGTATTGATATTTTACTTTAATTCATTTTTTATTCGATAATGGCAAAGATAAAATATGTCTTATCAATTATATGATAAACAAAAGTGAGAGTATAAAGAATAGTTTAAAATCTCAAGAAGAGCTAATTGATTAAAAGCTTTTGAAGGGTTAGTGACCTAAAAGGTCACATGTTAATTAAGTAATGTATTATTCTCCATAAAATCTTATAAAATATTATTTAAAGTTTTAATGATCTTCTTCAAGATCTATATTGAGATAGTGGATGAAAGAAATTTCGATCTCTATGCGTTACTACTATTATTTTATAGAACAAATTTATAATATTTGAAAAACTACCACTTCTCTCTTTGAGCTTATGTTGTCCTGAAGTGTATGCAATTGATATATATTGTTGAGTAAACCCCGAAGTTTACCAATTCAAATAATATTTTGTTAGCATGACCAATTTGACTATCTTGGATAAATATAATATGAAAATTTAATTAGGAACTTATAAAATATTCTTTAAATTTCCTAATCCAATGAGTTCTTTTATGCTACTTGTTTTTAAGGCAAATTGATATCACTTATGGAATTTTAGGGTTGAAGGTGTTTTTGGGATGAATAGTGAATGCATCGACATTATAGTCACATTATTGTTGACTTGTTTCACAATTCTTGCAAAATGAGCTGATATTTATGACTCTCCTATTTACAGATTTTTTCCTGATAATATATGTGATATTTTATATCTATTGAATATTTGAACATCTTGCAGAATGTTTTCATAGTAAATGGTCTTATAGGATCATAAATGCCTTAACTTGTTTTATATGAATTATTTTGTACGAAGTAGCACTTGTTCGTATTTTGCCACCATAATATTATGCATCTTCTCTTTAGTTCTTGAATTTATTGTCAAAAACTAAATGTTTTCCCATCTAAGAAATGAATGTGTCATATATTATTCCACCACAAAAGTAATGAGATGGGTATCCAAAAGAGAAGACAAAAATATAGCTGGAAAAGGAATTTAGTCATTTGTGTCTTATTAACTTTGAATTAGAAGTTCAAAAGATGAACAGTCAAGCATTGTATTGACTAAAAATTTGGCTAAATACTCCAATTGTATTTGATGTCTTTGAAGGACAAACTACCACTATAAATTTGAGACACAAAAGAAATGTTGTAGATTAATTAATTCCAATAGTAATAAATTCTCGCATATGAAAAGAGAAAGTAACTAAGATGATCATAATTAAGTCGAGGAGGTGAAAACTCTAATAGAGTTTTTTTAAGCATGATTTTATTATTATTTTAAGAAGAAATTCATGTACTTGAAAATTGTGATAAATTATGAGATCTCAATAACCATGCCATAAATGGAATCGATAGACATCAACACAACGATACTTATACGCATAATATTATGAATTAGAATGAAGATCTTGAATAAAAAGTCTGCAAATTCAAGATTCAAAATTGAGAGGTATTGATCAAAATAGAAATGGAGTTCACATGGAAGATATGAGAATTTCGGACAATTGATAAGTACACCAGAAGTGTATGTATAATCCTAGAAGGATAGAAATTTATATTTGTCTGAAATTACAATGCGAACTATGAAATAAGTATTTACCATTACTTGTGGCACTAGCTTCTTCGTAAAAGACCTGGCATAAATTATGAAGAACTAGTTTTTTTAGTGGTGGATGCAAGTATTTTCATATTTAAGTAGCACAAGAAATACTTGGCATTTATATACAGTCCTTGAAGGTTTTTGATAAGTCTAAAGCATGTAAATGAATTGTTTTTGAAGAACGTAACATTATTGTCTTAGTGAATGCTTATTAAAAGTATGATATTAAAATGTTGAATATGTCTATAAAATTTGTATTAGACTTGATTATACTTACCTTAAATGATTTTCTTCTATTATTTAGTGTACTCCAAATTAGGGGGAGGAAAAATTGAGATTCGAAGAAAGATATCATATGAGAATATTATTATTGAAGCATCTCGTTCATACACGCACTAGTAAACTAGAAGTGTAGCAAATAAATTATTTGACACTTTTGCTAACTTGTGAAGAGTTATTAAATTGAATATTCTATTTATATATGTTCCTATCTATAGATGTCCTAATAGGGCAAAATAAATATTTTATTACAAGCGATTCTAAAGAATGTTTGAAGCGTTGTGACTTCTTATTTAAGCGATTCTAAAGAATGCTTGAAGCGTTGTGACTTCTTAGTTCAGAAATAAAGAGGATCATAGGATTGAATTATTCCTCCTGAAGAGTTTCTAAATGCGAGTGATTGTTGAAGTAAGTACTATGAAGGCTTTAAGTCTTAATTTATAAATTGAACATCTAGAAGATAGAATTTCTTCATCAATTCAAGGAAGATTCTATATGAAAATATCATATTGCACATCTATAATTATTCTACTAGTTACTAGATATTGATAAAGGTCCTCTATATATGAGAGGATAATAAAGACCATTTGGTCCTAAAGTACCATAGTTCTAAACAATTGGCGCACATAAATAGATATATTCTTTTGAGTCTTTTATAACCCAATAGCTTTGGAATGATATTATACTTGTCGATATCTCTATGGATAATTGATCTCAAATTATTGAGAAAAATTCAACTCCTGTTAAGATGGACATCTAAGGGGTTGGTTATTCATTTGATCTACACAAGTTATGCATACAAAGCGATGCTGTGATATTTATTATTTCAACCCCTATTCAATTTATGTTGAAGAAATAGTAATTTATGTTGTTGGTTGAAAAGGGCGTGATTAAGATTAACGATTAATTTTATCTTATATATTTATGCAACACTCTCTATGAAAGAAATTCCAGCTATGTTGTTAGATAACGAAATTTGAGAATACATTGAAGGAGATTTGACAAGTCATTCTTTATAAGAAGAATGATAGTAATATGTAAAGATTTTGTTCAAAAGTGATAATCCTGAATATTTATTCACTAAGACATACCAAATGCAATATTTGAGAATTAAGATTTTTAATACATTGGTATAATGTTGTTCTAAGCAGAAGGAGCAACACACAAATGATAGTGTATTCTTTTTTCTTTACTAGATGTTTTTCCCAAAGGATTTTTTTTCTTTAATAAGGTTTTAACGAGGTATATTGTTTATGTAATGGACATCCAAAGGGGAGTGTTATGAATATATAAATTATACTGATGTCCATTATCCAAGGTATTATTTCATGTTTGAGGTTATAAAATATGAAACGTTAGAGGTTACAACCATAGTTATAACATCTATCATTTATACATCACTAATCCAATTACCTCTATTATCATAGAGAACATAAGAGATCATGAGATGTAAGTTATGTAAGATATAGAGTAGGCCCCTAATGACCTATCATGGAAAATGTCACTTCCAACTCTATAAATGGAATCATATGAAGTAGCTTGTAAAATAATATATGGTGAAAACTCTCAATAAAATTATAATTTCTACATTTCTTGTGTTCTCTCTTTCTCTCTTTTACTATTGTTCAAAGTTTTTTTTTTTTGTTATTTTACAGTTAGTTTTTGTGTCTATCGCAATCGAAATTTTTAACGAGAATTAAATTTATAATAAAAGTAACTTTTTAAAAATAATCTTTAAAATTTACCAAAGATCATATATTTTTAGAAGAGATATAAAAGAAAAAGGTCTTATATTTTAAAATGAAGGAAGTAAAACAAATGAGTAAATACATAAATAATAAAAACTTAAATAAATAAAATTAATTAAGACAATATGTATGAAAATGAAAAAATACAAAAAAGTATATCAAGTAAAATAAAAATTACAATAATTTGATACTTAAAATAAATTAAAATTAAAAACTAAAGAAAAAATAGAAAAAGGAATGGAGGTGTTCTTGGGGCCAACTTTGGCGCCATGAAAGGTTAATCACCATCTGGTGTGTCGCCACCAAAATCTTGCACACTTATTTTTTAAAAATATTAAATATATGTTTGGAATATAAAAGTGTTAATAATATGTAAAAGTAATCTTGTATCAATAAAATCTTCTTGTATTTAGTATTTATGTATTTATATTATATATCAACTATTTTAAAGTTTAACTACTAAATTTGATAGATGTATTTATTAAAATAAATTATTCATAAAAAATAAAAAAGAATATTATTAGATAAATAACATTTTTTCTTCTATATGTAAGGAATGTATTACAAAGCATTTGTAAATTATAGTATACGAACTTTTTTATTTTCAAGATAACATAGAAATTAATCATTTTTCTCTTTCATTTAAATTACACGAGAATGTTTTTTGTTTTATTAAATTTAGAAAACATTTAGCTGTTTGCCAATTTTTTGTACGTAATTCTTGAGAGAAAATCATGGTATTGTAAATATTATGAAATCGATGTACAAAATATAAGGCTTATTAAGATAAAAAAATAGTACTCTATGCATTAATTTTTTTTCTTTTTCTTCCAATGGATTTTATCTTTCATAAATTTAATTATTTGCACGTATGAAATTCATCATATATTTATAGGAACACTATATGGCACTTTTATGTACATGCCATAAATTATTGGCATTTGACCTTATATCTTATATTTGTGGCGTTTTTTGTGGCATTTGAGCTTATTTGTGATATTATTTATGATATTTGATTTTGTGTCATAATTTAGTACTATTATTTGTGACATTTTCTCGTATTGTTATAATTTTATAATACTTTATGCAACAATCTAAAAAATGCTACAAACTTTGTGCCACCTATTAAAAAGTGCCACTAAAATATGGCATTTTTATATAAATATCGGATAAATTATTTCTGGTAGAAAATTCTTTAGTTCTTTCTAATGATGACATGGAGTCAATCGCAAGTATACATGATATGTTATAAAAGAGAACAAACTTCTGTTTGTTATTTTTTTAATATTAAGAAAAAAGGAGATTCCGGGTTGGGAACTTGCCTATAATATGGAGAAAATCTTACATATGATATTGTAATCTTCGAGAACCTTCCCCATTATGTTTGGATTGAAGGAAGGAGGGGAAAAGCACTTAGGATTATGTTTGGTTCCTGTAATTCTTTTGACATTTATAATTATAATATTTAGGTTTTAGAGTTTAGGATTATCTTTTTTTATTTATAATATATGAAAGAGAATTTCCATAATTAAAAATGTTACATAGAGTATTATACAAAAGTATAGGGGCAAAAGAAAGTAGTGAGATATGAAAAGAAAAGGCGATGACAATAGAGGAGGGCGTCAAGTGATTATTGTATTTGGATAGTTGATAGAAAGAAAAAAGAGAGAGATTATTAAGTGCATCTATATCTTAAGTTGACATAATCATATAAAAACAAGGGCAATTTGATATGCACAAAATTCATTAATGTTTCTACGATTTCTGATCATTTTTTTCTTTTTATCAGTATTTCGAAAGGTCAAATATTTCTTGAAGCAAAATTTGTCCTGAATGATGTATATAAGAATTTATTTTTTCTTCTTGAAGCTTGAAATAAAATTACCAATTGTTACACTGATGATGATCTGCCAGGTTCCTATATGGTGCAATTTTTGTACATCACGATATAAATAAATGAAATTGAAATCTTTAATCATGTTAAAGATTACTTTTAACTGATTAAATTATCACTTTCTCATAAAATCAGAAACATTTAGAAGGAGAAATCTAACCGAAAGGCAACTAAAAGTTGTCAAGTGGCAGATGTTCTCCTGACCGGACAAAAAGAAAGGTCGATTTTCAGTTTGATTCATGTAGTCAATTGGGTTTAGTGCAACACAATATTATATAAAATGTTTACTATGCGCAACTATTATTAAATTTTAAGTGTGAAAATATGATACAAAGAGTAATATATATAGTGCCATTTGTGGTCAGAATAAGTTAATGATATTAAAGTCATTAGAACTCCTAAACAGCTTTTGAAGGCAAGTGACTATTTGAAAAAGAGATTTGAGATTAAGAATTTTGACATAATTAGATTTTGTATTGGTTTATAAATTAAACGTCTGAAAGATGGAATTCATATTTATCAATCAACATTTATTAGGAAAGTTTTCAAATGGTTTTATATAGATTAGGCACATCTTTTAAGTACTCTAATAGTTCTACGATCATTAAATGCTTCTAAAGATCCTATCTTATTATAAGAGGAGCATGAAGAATTACTTGGTCTTGAAGTACCATATCTTAGTGCAATTGGAGCACTTATATATCTTATAAATAGTACACATCCTACTATATCTTTTACAGGGAATTTACTAGCAAAATACAATTCTTCTCCTACTTGACAACGTTAGAATGGTATTAAGCATGCCCTTAGATTTCTCTGAGGGCAATTGATCTCTACTTATTTTATTTAAGAAAATTAAAATCAGCAATTGATTTCTGATTATTTTATTCAAGAAAATTAAAATTAGCATTGGCAGGATATGCAAACGCTATTTACTTGTCTGATCCCCGCAAGGTACCTTCTCAAACTAGCTACTTCTTTCCAATGTGGTAATACAACTATATTATGGTATTTTACAAACCAGTCTATAGTAGTCACATTTTCAAATCATGTTGAATTAATATCTATTTATGAAGCTAGCTGAGTAATGCATTTCCTACTCATATAAAATTTTATTCCAATCTCCAACAATTAGCACATAAGCAGCATAAGGTAAATGCACCTATTGCTCTAAATTAGTATAATTGTAAGTGAAATCCAATGTCATATTCAAGGGATGGTAATTATTAATACTTACTTTTATCCTATTGTCTAACCTACTAATTTGATTGAGAAAACAATAAAAAAGAAGTATCTAAGAACGCAAGCTAAACTAATCTAAAAATCCCCTTAGCTCCACTTAATTGTAAGAAGATATTCAATTGAGAAGTTAACATTTGAATGGAAAATCTTCCTCAAATTACTTATGTGAAATGAAGATTTCTTGGTTAATTGTTTTACCTATCCCTTAGTTGGTGGAATTCCTAATTTAAGATTTACTCCATATCTAAATGAGACTCATATACCCTTAGATTAGTTAGTTAAAATCTCATTCTGACTAAATTAACTGAAGAATACATTAAGTTTAGTAAATGCATTATTAGATATGAAATCTCATTCTAACTAAATTAACCTAAGAATGCATTAAGTTTAGTAAATAATTATATCTCTCTAATTGCCAAGAAGGTGTTAAGATTGTTATCTCTAGTCACCTAAACCATCCATATTCCACTCTTTATTTCTCAATTCTGAGTGAAAACCCAAATTGAATCAATTAATCTGCATAATTGAACAACATAAGTAAAATCCACAAACAATATACAAGGAATAAGGGCATAATTAACCAAAAGAGGAATTTATTCACTTAATATAAAACTAGGATTCTATATCCATCTAAGTATTTAAGATTCTAGCTCATAATTTTACGAAACAGAGAATACAAAATATTAGAGAAAGAGTGGAGATAGCTCATTTTCATATCTTTAACTCTCTTCTTCTCCAATGCTTGAAATCCTCAATTTGGCCTTCGAAAAATGAGAGTTTGGACTTGAATTTTCAAGATGAATATCTTTCTTCTTCAAAGAGGTAATATTCTCTCTTGATTCTTCATACAAAAATGGAAGATTTGAGATAGGGTTTCTCTCCTTTAAATGCCCCTTTAACACTCTTAAAAACTGTTTTTCTCCTACTCCTGAAAGACCCCTAAAGCTATTTATACATGTCCAAAAAGGGAAGAGAGGGAGTACATAATTCAACACAAGCGACGCCACTTAGAAACTTCCTTCAGAGGAATTGTTTGGTGGTTTCCAAGTAGCAACACTTGTTTTAGAGATGGTTAATGGCATTTTATAACAAAACTTTATTTCGAGTGTGTAGAATTTTCTTCCTTACTTCTTTGCATTTCAAATTTTTGATAAATCATCCAAAACAAGGAAAAGAGAAAGAAAGTATATATAAATAGTAATCAAAATATAAATCAAGAAATTCAACAAAATGATCATTTGAATAAAGAATGAATGGCACGTATCACTCAGAATGCGTGTGATTGAGATGTATCATTCATTATATCTAAGATAATACTAATTTATCCTAAAAACAAATCTCTACAATATTTTATAAGAATAACATAGTTTGTATATGTTAATTAGAAAGAGAATATATCAATGGAGATAAGGCGAAACATATTTAATCTAAATTCTTCTTCACTCATTAGCTTCAAAAGAAGGATAAAATTAATGTATAACAAATTCGATCATGTAATAATTTAAATTATTTAAAAAAATCTTAATTATTGACTGCAACTTTTAATAAATTAGTTTATTGACTATGACAGTTCAAGGATTTGAAAGGATCACATCAACAGAGGGGAAAACCATAAAGCATGATGTACTATTCTTTTTCTCAACTAGAGTTGTTTCTCACTGAATTTTTTTTATCTACTAAAATTTTTTAGCTAGCCATATTTTTTATATTAAGAATATATATCTAGGGGGAGTATTATGTATCCTTGTTTGGATACGCATGTCCTTATCATGACATGTGTAGGCCTACTTCAATTGAGTTTTAATCCAATTTTTTTTTCACTTTTCTTTTTTTTTTTTCACTTTGAGCCGAACTTCTTCTCTCATAAATAATTAGTATTTATAATTTTAATACAACTCAAAAAAAAAAAAATCAAGCCAATCTCTGATTAATTTATCCTCGTCTCCCTAATTACTAAATGATAGGTCTGATCTCTCCTTGTTATGTACTCCATGGCTTCTACATTATATGAAGAGCCATGGGATGGAGAGATTGATGTATAAAAAGATAAGTAGGAGTGATGAATAATAAAATACTCATTCTATTACTTTCATCTTTCTTACTTTATATTGTTTATATTCTCATTCTATTCAATTTCATATCAAACTCATAATTTAAAAAAAAAAACTCTTAGTCCTAGAACCAATTCCTCTACTCTCCTCTTATTTCTTTTCTTTCCCTTAAAAAAAAATCAATTCTAACACAACGATGACAAAATTTTAAGTGTGAAAATATGATAGAGAGAGTAATAGATTGTGCTATTTGTCGCGAGAATATGGAGATTGCTATCACATTTTGCCTTAGTTGGGCACGAGAATATATATACAGTGTATCAAACGTAAGCTGACTTGACAATATAGCGGAAAAAGAATCGAACTACAACTATTACTGAGAAACAAAGATGCTTGATTCCAAAGGAATTAGGTTAGCTAAAAAGAACCAACAGAAAACACGTTAATGTTACACACGCCTTATCAAGAACTTTTGAGGAATATAATCTTTTTAGGAATACATACCGTCATGTTGCGGAAATAAAGCCTATGTGACGAAAGAAATCACTTCCCCCTAGAGTATTGACCATTATTATTTGAAGTTTCACATAAATTAAAAAATTTATTAAACCAATTGTTTTAATAAGTCAAAAGACTAAATTTACCATCTTAAAATTTAAAACGTAATTAATGCAAGTGTTACATTTCCATGACAATTTATGTTTTTGACACATAAGAACCAAACCATCAAACCTTTTTCCTTTTTCTTCTTTTTTAGGGGAATAAATCATTGAGTATATATAGCAAATATTCCGAGGGAATTCAGTTAGTTAAAGAAACAACTGAAGAAATTTATGTCACGTATGTTACATACGCCATAGAAAACTATAAAAAATTTGAGGAATATATCCCATAAGAATTGGTTTACTTCCTTCTTTAGCTATATCACAATTTATAGGGTATTTCCTTCTTCAAGCAGCAGTTAATTTTCAAGTATCCAATATGCCATTAGTTCATTTTTTATAAGCATAATGACTCTTTTTGTAGGCTCAAGAACATATTCTGGTTTTGCCCTTTATACAAACATAGTGATTTCTCTCTCAACTCTCTTCTTCAAAACATAAAATTAGAAATAAATTTGAAAATTTTATTCAACAAATCTTGAATCTTCAATTGGATTATTTTATAACTCTTCATCTTGCAAGAATTTTAAAACATATTCATAAGTACAATTAAATAGAAAATAATTGTATTCTTAATTCGAATAATGGAACTTATAAATAGAAAAAATATAATTAAAAAATAAAATTCATTTAAAAAGTGGATCAGATGGAACTTTGTCAACTTTTAGCGAAGGTCCAATTGGATTGGTGAATTTCTAATTGGAGTTTTACCACGGCCTGTTGAAGCTTTCTTTGGAACTTTACCAAGGCCTGGTGAAGATCCACTTGGAGCTTTATCATGACTTTGCCAAATTCTAGTAAAACTCTACCAAAATTAATAAATTATACTTCTATTATGTTAAAATTATCTCAAAACTTATCAAATAAAAATTTAGATTTCAATAAATTCTAATTCAAATTAGAATAAAGATAATAGAGGACATGTTTGTTGTAGAGAGACAAATATATAGGTTTCAAGGACAAAAGTAGAATATGTTTGCTCCGGCTACAAAAATGCTAATAGATCCATTAGTTAATATACATCTCTGTCAACAAGTAATTTGAACGTATCGATTTGATTCATGCATTTCTTAGAATAAGCCACTCATTGTAGTCAACTTTCAAGTTCGAATATATTGATCCTTAAATTTTCAAGAATAATTGAAGTAACTTGAGGTATTAATGGAGGATATCAACCTTAAACCTAAAAGAAAAAAAAAAAAAAAAAGAGAATCAATAGAGGATATATGCGAAAAATTATCCATGGAAATGATATATTCAATTAAATTTTGACCTACCTTTGCCAATCTATGTGAAAATTAGAATAAGCTTATTCTATGGGACGGAGGTACAACCTCCATTCCAAATTAGTAGTTGCACAGTGAGAAGTCATTTGTTTAAAACTATTTGTCTACTGAGAAAATGAAGAAATATTTATTGTATTTTCTCCAAACTTACATCTATTTGTAAATATGTGAACTACTGGGAATTTTAAATTTACTCAAGATGCTGCGTTGATTAATTCTTTCATATTGTTGTTAAATATGAAGAGCAATGTAGTCTTTGACTATTAAATTCACCTAGGATTCAATAATTTCTTAATCTATGCGCCATGCTCATTTAGGACATGTATCAGCGGATGGAGGGAGTAGCTCAGAATTTCAAGGCATAACTTAGAAGCCATGTTCTAGGAAAAGCTTTATCAAATGAGCGGAGAGACTTATGCCTGAGAATTTCAATGCACAATTTTCATTACCAAAACTATCTATAGGATTGTAAAACATAAATGCTAAACATATTATGGTTTTATTGGTATAGGATAATTTTTATATAATGTTGATATTTTTGTAATTCGAACAATATAAAATCTTTAAATTCCTTTGATGACATAAATTTTACTCATTTTCCATAATTACTACATAATGGGGTTTAACGAACGGTCAAGATCAACCATTTCACCCGAATTTTGTCGATTTTAAAGTAAATCGGTTGATTTAAGTTTTTTATTTTAATTAGTTATTATTTTGTTTTATTTTTTATTTTATTCTTAATTAATTTTTATTTATTTAAGAGTTTTATTAATTTATTCTAACTTTTTAATCGAAGTCATGGGTTATTTAATTGAAGCCCTTGATTATTTTAATTGCATTTTAACGAATGAAAATAAATTGATTAGTAAAATAATATTATTAAAATAAAAATTATTACTACTATTATTTTCTTAAAAAAAGGATAAAAAGTGGGTTAGGCCTGGCTCCCCCCCCCCCCTTTTTAAGAGTTGGGTGTTACTTATTGTTTTGGTGCACCAGTTTTTGGCATACTGCTGCATTAAAATTTTAAATATAAATAATGAAAGGATAAAATTGTTTAAAGTTGTCCTATATCAATAAAATGGTTTACGCTTAGTAATCGCCATGTACAATGTGGCTAAATTCTTACCAGATAGGGAGCCCGCGCGATGCGCGAGTTTGTTTGTTTGTTTTTTTTTTATTTGTAAGAGATGTTGTAGGATTTATATTATGTTTGTATTTATGTATGTTTTTTAATGATAGAAACATTAGAGAAGATCATGTAGATTGGAGTTCACATACTATTTAAATAAGTTTTGTTGCAAATGTTGAATAAAATCATATTGAATGATGCGTGAATGTAGTTGTTTCAATTGCCTAACAAAATAATACAGCATGAGTATTGCAAGCATCAAATTGAAGTACCAAAGAGTTTATGTGTTCTAAGCAGTTAAAGTAGATAGTCATTTTCTTCCTCTCTTGATACTTTGAAGGGAGCAATTTTAAGTACATTAATAATCATCTAAATTGATATCTGTTGAATTGAAACCAACTACTACTTGGAAAGACTAAGTGTTACAGAACAGTAAACATAAGTAATAGGAGAAGAAGAATAAAACTCTATCATTGACAAAAGGAGTAACATAATTCATAAGTTTGATGTTCGTATATTCAAAGGGACATATTCCAAGTGCTACTTTTGTAACATGTTAAAGACATCCGCTATTGATACTCCTTTTGGGATGACTCATACTACTGGTTGTCCTCATAGTGTGATTGTTAGAATTTATTCGTTGATGTCTTCATGTAGCTATTTTTTCAGTTGTTAGTGATAGATAGCAACTTGTTGACATCTATTGTAGATCTTCTGAAACATCTGCTCTAAAAGTTAAAGAGGTCATAGTTTGAGGGTTGTGCAAGCTACAATGCTGCCAAATAGTTTGAGATTGTCGTAGAATGATTTTAGGTTGAAACTTTCTTAATGTGAAGTAAATGTTATGATAGATTTGTTTCATTTTAGGTTTGAATGTTATTTTTTGTTTTTCTCTATTATATGAGGGTTGTTTGGAATGAAAATTTTAATTTTTAATTTCTCCTATTTTTTTTCCAGCATCTAACATGCAGTACAAATGTCGTATAGATGCAACTGTTACAGTAGTTCCATGAATTTATACAATTGTTGCTATTAATAGAATGATGGTCAGAAAATACATGAAAGGTTCAACTATTGAGGTGTTCAGTATTCAAGAAAAGGGCACATAAATGTAGTAGACAATCAAAGAAGACATTTGAATAGTGTTTGCTCTTTACGGATAATGAAGAAGGCCAGGAAATTGTCTGAGTTTGAGTTCATTTTTGGGTTAAGTAATTTCATTTTTAAGATGCAATCTGTTTTTTTTCCATTTTTGTTATTACTTATGCAATTGTATTACATAGAAGTTGGTAATAGTTTGTATTGTTTTTTTTGTTTGTAACAAAGTTCTTGAATCCGTAACTTTATTGTTCAAAGATAACCAATTTCCATAATCATTAAAAATAAACTTTTGCCACCAACTTCTTTTCTTTTTGTGATGGGTTTTTTTTTTTTGGCTTGTGACGCTAACATATTTTAAAAAATAAAACTTAAGTACTTTTTGAATGACCTTAAAAAGAAAAGGCAATTCAAATGAACTAAAGTACTGTAGAGGCATTTTGTGAACCCAGGAGCAACTGAATTCGATAATTTGATGATTTCATTTGTAAAAAATTTGACAATTTAATAAAGTGAATTAACAGAGTCAGCAACTAAATTGCTTTTTAGAGGCATTCGATGAAATTTTTTGGAATGTTGTTTTGTGTGGTCTGTGTTTTGCATGAAATGATTAAATTTATATGTATAATTAATGTAGAAACTGTAATGTAAATGTGTTGAGAAGATGAAATTTACTATTATGTTGGTACTTTGTGTTTTTTTTTTGTTGATTTAGTGTAGTACATGTGTTGAGAACATGTAAATTCCATGTTTTTTTAAAATGTTGTTTTCATCTGTTCATTTTCCAAGGATAATAATTGTTATTTTGATAGATGAAATGTTCAAAGTTAATCTACTTTTATTTTTCATTGTATTTTCAAAAATAATGGCATATAAAAAGAATTGATCACATTTAATGATCTCTGAAAAGGTTGAACTGATTCAAATCAAATTGAATGGAGAGACTTAAAAATGTATGGTATTTCATTGAAGTGCATGAACAATTCATTCGGAGTTTCATAGAGTTGAAAATTGATTAATATATGGAAAGACATTAAATTGAAAGTATTATATAATAAATTATATAAAGTAACATCCATGGTTGCAGCGAATACTAACAATTATGTAACAACACGATAGAGTTGATACACAACTGCATTTCTACCTTTATTTCTGAAAACCATTTGCAAGTCATTTTTTTTTATTTAGAGATACAAAAATAATTTGAGATTTGGACTAAAGCATAGCAATGTAATATGTTGTATACGAAACTGTGTTGTAGAAATAGAAGGTATTTTTTTTTGTTGGAATACAAAAGAGATATTGAATGTAGAATTTATCATACATGTATCTTAAGTTAAAGGAATGTTGATTTTTATTTTCTAGGAGTATCTATGAATGAAAAAGAAAAATATCAAATTGTCAAATATTGTAAGCAAAGATATTTATTTCATAAATCCAATCGTGTTAAATATTTAAATTATTTCTTTGCTCCTAACAGTGTTAAAGGAATAATTTAAATATTTAACCCTGTTGCATTTATGAAAGAAATATCTTTGCTCACAATATTTGACAATTTGATATTTTTCTTTTTCATTCATAGATACTCCTTCCTTGGGTCAAACAATAGGAAGCCCAATTCCAACTTCTTTCCCCACCTACCATGTCTATTTGTTTAGTACTTTCGAAGCTATTGTTTGAGAAGAATGACAAAGAAGATTTTCCCATATATGTGCTGAGAAGAGTTGGTATGGATGTTACTATGGCTTTGGTTAAGAAGCAACTGAAGGTGGATGTTACTATCCACAACTTAAGATTGTTGTGGATACCCTAATTTCTGATTGCATTGATACAATCTTTAACATCATTTATCTTTTGGTGAGTTTGTGATACTGGATTACTTCATTTATTCAGTATGAGGAAATGGGGATGAAGATTCTAGATATGCTAGATGGAAATGTAACAAATATTACAAATTGACTTCTTGTTATTTGAAAAAAAAAATCAATTCAGTCTCTGTATTGGAGTTAATGGATTCCAACTTGCTTTGTTTCATGATTGTTTTGTCTTTTGATTGATGTTACTGTGGCATTGAACAACCACTAAATCATAAAGTGTGAGAGGAGATGGCATTGCTGACAATTAATTCACTATGTTATATGAAGATAAAATTTCCAACTAATTAATTCCTCTTAAGCTAAGGAGGTTAAAATGTAACAAAGCAAAAGACATATTCAGTATGTTATTTCATTGGAAATATTGCTATATTGAAATTTGAAGATCAGGCATGAGCTTTTGGCTTCAATTCTACCATCATTTAGATTCTAAGACATCACATTGAAAGCATTATCTTGTTTGTTGTTGAACACAACATAGTTATGCCTATTGATTTGGGAATCTTCTATGAATTGATCCTATCATTTATGCATTGCAAAGCACTTTCTGACTCTTTTGACGATAAGTTGTCATGTGTTGCCTTCTGTATCTTTGAGTATCACTACTGGTGGCATGATGTTGTCTTTCATATTTGTATAAGCTCTCTGTATTTGCCATGATTATTATGCGTGAGGAAATTAATTCATTTCTACAAATGTAGATGCATGTAAATAGGTTACATTTTAGGAATTTTGAAACATAATGTGAAAAAGTTTTACCATTGCAACCATGTCAATTGTTTTTGCCATGCATTTGACAAATCCTCTTTGGAAAATTGCCATCTAAGATAGAAATTGTTGTAACGTAAGATTGAATTTGTGCTGAACTATAGATAATTCTTTCAGTTAAAGGGGTTTAATACTTACTATTGTTTTGGTTGATAAGGCTTTTTTGTTGCAAGTTTTCACTGAAGAAAGGAAGAAGCAAACTTGTTAGGATAATGGATGAAAGGTTTTTTTCGTCTTATATAGAGATGTGTTCTGTGTGATTAATTGAATTGGTTTACTTTCTTAAGTAGATAAGGTGATTTGTAAGACTTCTTATATTACTGAATTTATGATATGCTTCGGGCTACATAGATGATTCGAAGTATTTGGATATAGGTAGTTTAATGGTTGTAGTATTTGAAAAGACATTTGAGTTTATTTACTATATTAATTATGTGAAATGTTTGAAGTTGTTGAATGGTTGCCATGTCAATTGTTTTAGATTAATTAATTGTTTTCTGGAACTTATTTATTCTTGAATAGGAATTTAATATACATTGTATATGAATTATGTAAATTATATATCTTTGTTAATCCAATTGGGGACTTATTATTAATGTTCAGCAATAAAAAATGGTTACTAATATAATAATTCTATAACATTGTTTGCTATATAATATATATTAAAGTATGTAATAAGGAATAATGCTTTAGCTAATGAATTAGCAGAATTACAAAATAGTTTCTAATAAAGAAATGTATGCTGACATTTGACTTTAATACATATTTTATTTTTGTGAAGGACTGTTTTGGTCCATTTGTTTTGTATGAAGTGCAAAGACTATTTCACATGGGTGTAAAGATGCTTCAATCATTTGTTTTTTAGTTGTCTTCAATTTCTTCATTTTTTGAGCTGGTTCTTCAATCTTTCATTTTCCTTTCTCTTTAGCTCTTGATTGTGGCTATTTCTACTTTGCTTATTCTTCTGGTTATTGAATGCATATTTATTTTGGTGGTTTTTTGTCTGTAGATGATTTGGCACTTGTTCTTCTTGCTATTTTATCAGCACTTGGGATTTGTGTTTCTTTTTCTTTTTCTGTTATGTCATCTTGAATTAATTTAGCTTCATTTATTCATTATTTCAGTGCTTCTAAAGCTGATGTTTGACATTTCTTGTTTTCTTTAGTTAATGGTTGTTGAATTTCATCAATTCAGCGGCTATTAACTTCAATTGGTTTTTATGAGACTCTTTTCTTGAGGAAATTTTTGGCATATACATTAATGTGGTAGTTTTCGCTGCCATATGGTTAGAAGTTGCATTTTCTTGTGAAAAAGTCTGCCGGCCTTGTACAAAGTAGAAGTTTTTTTTTTCTCCTTGTAACTTGAATTTCCCAACAGTTTCCATTTGTGTTGATGAGCACAATTGATTTAGGAATGCTTTTGTTCTTGTAATTTGTATATGAGATTGGTGGAACTTGAGAGAAGTAAAACTTAATGTTATTATCTTATACTGGCAAGAGAGTAACATGTATTTCAAGTTGGATTATGAATAGTATTATTACCGCTGAAATGAATTCATTGTCATGTTGAAGTTGCATCATAAACCTGTATTGATTGTAATATGCCATCCTAAGATGTCTTTTGCAATATTTTGTTGTTCAGTATTATGTTTACTCGGTGAAAAATTAAGAGTTCATGTTCTCGTACATTGAATATCTAACAATGCAAAGTTTATATTGCACACAGTTTAGCAACCACACATACCATGAGAATAGTAATATGAATTCAGTGTATGGTTTTGTGAAAGTTTTATATGTGGCCTCTTTATGTAGAACATAGTTAAGTTCATTTGTGTTAAAATTTTTGTGAGATTTCATGTATGAGTTAGTACAAAAGTACTATTTGAAGTTGTTATGGCATGGCTAAATATAAGAGAAGGTTGAGGTGTGATAGTATTTCCAGTGTTTGACTTCTCAAAAAAATGTAACTGGTTTTGCAGATTTTTCTTTTTATAACCATAAAAGAGAAAACTTTAATTTATTGAAAGGAGTAGTAGTAAACTTGGCTACATATTATGAATTAATCTTTTTCTCTGCAATCAAAATGGAAAACATTTCAGTCATTCCTTTTGTGTAATGAGTTAAACTTATAGATATATGTGTTTTATCATCATGTATGAATCTCAATAGCAAATACAGAATCAATTTTAGTTGATAAAGGAAGTTAAAAACTTGTAATAGAGAAATAACAAAGTATAATATAACGGAACAAGAAGCATGTATAAGGTCATGTATAGTTGTAAAGAATTAAAGTTTTTAAAGAAAGTTAGGATTGCTGCATACCAAATTGTTGCAAATGGTATATTTACTTCGTAGGTGTTTTGTTGGATGATGATATTTTCCACTCCTCTTCTAAATGACCTGAGTAAATAACAAAGATCAGGAGTTAAATTTAAAAATTGACGAGGTTATGTAATTTGTTCCATTATACATCTAGTGTTCCTGTGCAAAAATTAACGTTGTTTGTGTGGAGTATATTAATTGGAGTATATTAATAAATTAACGTTGTTTGTTTGTCCATTATACATCTAATTTCACATTTTTCCCACAATGGTGATTTATTTAGTGAACAATGTACAATATTTGCTGGACGACCTTTTTGAACTATTGGTAGTATTTGCCAAAAGTCTTCTCTTATTAATATTATTTTTCCACGAAATGATTTGTCTTTGTCGAAATATTGTGAATCACGTAATATATCTTTGAAA
Organism: Rauvolfia tetraphylla; assembly: GCA_030512225.1. NCBI lineage: Eukaryota > Viridiplantae > Streptophyta > Magnoliopsida > Gentianales > Apocynaceae > Rauvolfia > Rauvolfia tetraphylla. Next base: position 448,425 of record JAJQKT010000060.1, read on the forward strand.
TTTTTGTCAACTGTTTCAAAGATATATCTAGAAGTCATTGGAGCTTTAGCAATTAGGAATTTGATTTAATTGAGCATGTCGATTCTTCAGAGATGACTAACAACATTTTGAATCGAATGTGTCTTGTTCTTCTACCTAGGAAGATCAATGTTGTAATTCCTAGAGTATTTTCTTTGTCAGATGTTTCACTATCAGAATTTTGTTGCAATCTGATGTTCAGTGAAAGCATTATGACTTCACATTTTTTCCACAATGGTGATTGATTCAATGAACAATGTACAATATTTACTTGACAACCTTTTAGAACTACTAATACTATCTGCCGAAAGTCTTCTCCTAGTAATACTGTTTTCCCACCAAATGGTCTATCCTGGTGGAAATATTGTGAATCACATAATATGTCTGTGAAAGTTTGTCAACTGTTTCAAAGACATATCTAGAAGACATTGGAGCTTCATCCCATATTATTAATATTGTCCTCTTAATTAACTTAGGCAATTGGGAATTTACTTTGATTGAGCATGTCAGTTCTTCAGATGTGACTAACAAAATTTTAAATCGATTTGTACTGTTCTTCCACCTGAGAGGAGCAATGCTGCAATTCATGCATTTTGTTGTTAATATCACAATAATTGTTATGTATTTTACAATTTTATTAAGTAATTACTAAAGAAATTCTTACTTGAAGAAGCCACTACCAGAATAATTTTCGACTTGGAAAATGGAAAGATTTGTACAAATTATACGTTTCGTCACCACTTTGTGAAAATTTGTTAGGTATGAATATGTTAGATACCTGTGACTTGATTGGTGAAATAGTATCTCTCTTTCCCAAAAAGAAAGTTTTTCTTTACCGACGCATGAGGAAAATATTTCATGACAAATTTTTGGCCACTTATTTACATAATTAGAAAGATATTTAATAGCTCTTGACTTGTTGCATGCTTCAACACTAATGTGACTTTGAATTTTACCAGTAAATATCGATTGTACGGAACAACATACTGATTGTCAAGTTGAATGCCATTTTTCTCAATGAAATGATTTGTGTTTCTCCTTCTACAATTGAAAAATCCACTTTCATCAACAGATGTCATTTATTGCAGTTCTTTTGGAAAGCTTTTAGAACATTTTCTTGTGTGTAATAGTTAGAAAAATTATTAATTAATAATCCACAACTATTGAGAAAATCTATTTCCAAAAATAAGAATCAACTATCATCATATTGTACCTTCTAACATGCAAGGAGATCTTTCATATCCAAAACAACACGGTCTATGCATTATAAACTGAGCAACAGCTTCATTTCCAATTGGATCTCTTTGTAGATATAATTTAATCAATATCTTCTAGTCTTTGGCTCTTCGAAGATTCATCTAAACAAATGATAATGTAAGAATTTGGTAGTTCACAATTTTGGAATTCAATTGAATATAACTGTAATCATGAAAAAATAAGTATTCACAATACAATTTCCTGATGAAAGGGAAATTATTATGTGTATATATTTGTGTTTTTTGTGTACATATATGTAAATGTATTTTACATATCTACCTGTACTTTTCCAAAAATTTACAACTTTATGATATCATTAATCATCTCATCAAGTTACATTTTAAATACTCTAGCAAAAACATCCGGTCTGTTTTCTACTCTTTGTCCTGGTATTTTAGCAAGCATTTCATGGATTTCTCTCCAATTAGGAATAGCAATAAATGTCATAAAGAAATCAGGGTTGCCATAGTATCTGCATATTCCATAGCATCCAAATAATTTTGAGCCATATATTGAGTACCACCCGTAAAAGATAATAGTAAATTTGTTCTTTTGTCTATTTTTGTGCAATTAGTGTCACCCCTCCATTCTACAACATCATATAGATTCTTGTAGAAATTAGTACGTAAAGTACCTTGGTTATCAGATATCTACTTCAGTCTTGACTGTTCAATTACAATATAGGTATTAATTAAAAATTACTGAAATAATCTTCCAGAAAGAATTAGTGGCAATCGTTCAACTGTTTTTTATTTAGTTAAATATGTAAAATACTCCCTCATGGTTACATTCATTCGCTTTGTGTTTCTTGCTCCTCTATTTCTGACATATGGAATATTAAGATGATATCTATCTTCACCATGAATAATAATGGATGTTGCAAAGCTATATAAGAAGGATCTAAAAAGATGATTCTTTGCAGATTTTCAGATTTCATTTCTATGATAATATCCCTATCTCTTGTATGGTAGTCAATGTCTCCGACTACCAAAGCTGCTATCTCATTTCCAGAAGGCATTTCATATTGCCTTTGAATTGATCTTTTGCTATGATGTAGTATAATTTTAAAATCACATAACTCACCAGAAATAAATTTTTCATGTGCCATTCTAAACACTTTGAGCAATTAATTGCATTTGTTAATGGTTGCTGAATGATTTCTGGCTTCAAATTCTGGTTTTGGCTGCCTTTGATTCACAACTTCAATTCTATTATGTACTTCATTTTTAGTATCATGAAACGGAAGGAATACTGATTAGTCACAGTGCATTATGGGGTACTTATACCATATATATAATGTATATTGCACTCATTCTGTTTCGATTTAAGTTTCATTTTAGAAAATTTCACATGTATGGAGACACTAATTAAATTGACTAGTTTGTCTTTAATTACATATTATCTCTCCTTATAGAAAAATATAATAAGAGAAACCACGAAGATTTACAACACAAAATGTCATTACTTTATTATGAGGGTAAATAAGAAAAAGAAATTCAAATTTTTGTTTAATTATATTTATTTTATAATAAAATAAAATTTTTACAATAACACTTAAATTAAAATGAATAAAACAAAGAACAATGTACATAAATATCAAAGACGCTGAATATTTGATACCCTATGAGATATACTATGTATTCTATTAATATGTTGTGTTCGTTATTATACAGTGCATTAAAAATGTTAGAATATGATAATGGTTGTTGCAACCTTGGATTCGAGAGCTCCCAGTTGACAGAGCTTGAGCTTTGGGATGCTTGGCATGAAACTCATTTGTTGGCCAGCTTAACTCGAAGCTCATGAATTTCATATTAGTACTCCTACACTTAACTGATGTAACAATTGTATCTTATAAGTCGCTTTAATAATTTACTATTGTTGTGAAATTACGATAGCTATAGACACAAAACTAATTATAAAATTAGAATGAATAAAACTTTGAACTATAATAAAGAAATAGAAAGAGAGAGGTTAAAAAATACATAAAGAAACTAGAATTTTATTAAAAATGTTTCATTATATATCTAACGTATAAGTTACTCTATATGATTCGATTTATAGAGTTGAAAATGATATTTTCCATCATAGATCATTATTAAGTTCCTTTATAACTTAGATAACTTACATAACTTAAATCCTATGATCTCTCATGTTCTCTAAATAATGAAGGTAATAATGATAGTGGTCTATAAATAATGGATATTACAACTTTGGTTGTCATCTCTAACTTTTCATATTCCATAACATCAAGCATAAATTAATACTTGAGATATTGGACATCCACATGATTGACATATTCATAATACTCCCCCTTGAATATCCATTACATAAAGAATATGTTTCACCAAAACCTTACTAGAAAAAAGGACCCAATGGGAAAAAAAACTCTAGTGAAGGAAAAAGAGTACACTATTCTTTATACTTTCCCCCATGTTTTGAACATCATTAAATTGACACATGTAAAAAATTTTAAACTCAAATATTACAGTCGGTAATGTCTTAGTGAATAAATCTTCTAAATTTTCACTTTTGATCAAACCGGTGACACATCAAATTCAGCTTTATAGAAGGAACGGTGAATTTTCTCTCCTTTAATATATTCTTAAACTTCATCATCATCTAACAATATATAATTCTTTTCTTAGAGGCTACAATACAATTATCTCGAATATTTTTAGTTATTAATTTTGACCATACATAGTGTTGTCAAACGGGCCAGCCCGCTCCGGCCCGGCCCGGGCTGGCTTTGAAACGGGCTGGCGCGGGCTGGCCCGTTTGGCCCGCGGGCTGGGACTCCTCAGTCCGCAGCCCGCTACAGTAAGCCCGCGGGCTAAACGGGCCAGCCCGCGGGCTTTTCAAAACGACGTCGTTTTGTCAAAACACCAAAAACGATGTCGTTTCAAGAAAAAAAATTTTAAAAAATATTTTAAAAACATCGAAACGGCGTCGTTTTTTATTTAAAAAATTTTTTAAAAAAATAAAAAAGAAAAACGGGCCGGCCCGCGTTAACCCGCGGGCTAAACGGAGCGGGCCAAAAAGCCCGCGTTTTAAACGGGCTTGGGCATACTAAGCCCAAGCCCGTATATACGGGCCAGACCGCGGGCTTGGGCCCGTATTGACACTGCTAACCATACACATTCTTAGCCTACTTCATAAATTGATATTCTCTTTGACATGAGTCAAAGAAACTATTGCTATGAATCACAATATTACCACATGTTTATTTACGACATGATTTGTGTGGATCAAATAAATATGTATCACTATAAATCCATCTCAATAAGAGTTGGATTTTGACAATATTTGAGATAACCTATCTTAAGGAGATATCAAATGACAAGTTTAAGGTAATCTAAAAAGTCATTAGCTAGGGAAGAATTAGAATAGATATCCACTTACATGCAGGCAAGTGTATGCATTAATGATGCGTAGCTATGGAACTTCATGACCAAAGAGTTCTTCAATATCCCTTTATACATATTGTGTAATAATCTAATGACTACTGATGTGCTATGTCCATGTGAAACATCTTCAAGATGGTAAATTTATACATCGGAACAAAATATTAATTTTTCAAAACATTTGATACACATTTAGGAAGAATATTTTGATCATCAAATCCTTTTATCTTTTGAGAATTTTATTTTTAAAATCTATAGATCATCTACGCTTCAAGCATACTTCAAAGTTATATACCAATAGAATTCATATATTTGTTTGGGACATCTATCCAAACACACTTCAAAAAAAAAAAAGAAAATTTGAAACCGATAAATCCATTTCAAAACAAAGATTTGAAACCACAAAAAATTTGTTCCAATTTTGGTGGTTGCGGCCCGATATTAAAACTAAATTCAGTTAATTTCAAATTTGAAATCGATTTTGAAACCGAATATAGTCAATTTCAAAATTGACCTGAGAACCAACATTTTTAACCAAATATAACAACCGGTTTTGAAACCAATTTGATGAAATAAAGAATGAAATAAAAACTAAAAAATTGATCAAATAGACCGGGTCAGCCCGACCTGGAGAACCCACCCAAATTAGCTGGCTAGATCAGACATGTGCACGCACGCGTATAGCAAGTGCCCATGCAAGCATGCGTGTATGTGTCAATAATTTGGGTGAAATTTACTCTTTACATTATGCGAACCAGCATTGCTGGTGTAAGGAGCATGTGCGCACCTCTACCAAGCTAAGCTTGATATTGTGACATTCTTTTATAATTATTTTATTTATGCTATATATGTATATATTATATTTTTAAATGAATAATATGTATTATTATTATTTCTTAAATAACATATGATATAACGTCTTTAAAAAATCTTATTTGTAGCAGAATTGAGAGAAATAAATTATTATAAGATGCAACTTATTACATTATATTTTAATATGTAATTTTGAATCGTACAGAAACCAACTTCTATTCTTTTTATATCGTTAAACTAAAAAAATGAAAAAATAATCTGAAATTTTTAATAAATTTTATTTTGAATAAAACATTTCTAATTTTTATTAGGTTATAACTAATGTTATAACTTATTAATTGTGTTTATCAATTAATAAAAAAATTTGTAATTGTATTTATATAGACAAAACATATTAGTATTATATATAATTATTGTTTTACCTACTTGTATTATGATATCCCCAACTCCTCCGCTAAGTTCCACTACGGCTGAGTAAGGTACCAGCGTACCTCTCGGCACTAATGTGTATAACTACGAATTGCATTCGGAGAAAAAGTAAGGAGAAATATATATATATATATATATATATATATATATATATATATATATACAATACAATTAGAAGAAACATTGGTGGAAAATACATAAATACATAGGTAGATCATGTATCTTATATTATCCAAATTCAATCTTCATTTATAGATAGTTGTAAATTAGACTTTTATCTCTATCTAGCGAAAGGTAACATAAAAGGTACAAACTGATCAAACACATATGTGAGCCCCTCCAGGAATTAACTCTTAAGCAAATCAAAGAATTATTGTTCTGATCAATGGTTTATGTCATCTGGAAAGAAGCATTAAAAAATTGTGAGGTGAAAAGCTCAGTGAGTTCACGTGTGTAATGGTGTGCTTCAAAAATATGAGTTTTTCAGATTATGAAGGTAGATGTGTATGCACAGTAGTTCAAAAGTGTTTTATATTCAGATAAGTTTTCTTGTTCCAAAATAATGCACAAATCGCATGATCAGGTTTTGGGTTTAATTGGAAAGTCTGAGTGAATCAAGACACATTAGCATATCTCCCCAAACCAAAATTTTTCAGACATGACAAATATTAAGATTTTGGCTCAACGGTAGAATTACCCGAGCCAATAACGAGGTCATCAGAAAATAAATCCCGACATCCCGCAGTCAATACCAGCCACACACACCAAGACAAACTTTCGATTTCATAGTCTACTTCATGCCTGCCCAGACAAAGACCAGCCTAAGGATTCTGGGTACTTACCAGTCCAACCCTGGCGATCAACTTCAACATTGAGCCCTCCTGACTCGTTGTTAGATGATCGCAAACAGATAAACGCAGTACCAATTTAGCCACACCCTCCTTGACATACTGTGCCCTTTTCAAGTGGGTCCACAATCCAGAGTCTGTGCATTTCACGCAAGTAGAAGAGGCCCTAGTACGGGGGACTAGCCACGTACAGTGCAATCTATCAACGCTTCAGGCTCAAATCATAATCTAGTCACATCATATTCCAAATCATATTTAGTCGGGATGAAGTTTTTATATAACTTTTCAAACATAAAAGCTACTCAAGTAGCCATCCAAATGAATCTAAATCCATAATCAAATTCAATTTCAATATAGTTTCATAATAACAACCATCCGCCAATTCAAATATGTAAATGTAGTTTTTTCCAAATATGCCATGGAAATGCACATGACTTTCTAAAAATACACAATAAAATATTTTTCAAAGATTACTTGCATTTATAGATCATGTTCAAATACTATAATTTTTTAAATTAAATAAATACCTATTTGGAGCACCGCTTCACAATATTTCTAAAGCACAAATAAAAACATATTGTGGAGAACCTCTCCAATTCAAAATAAGAAAGTAAAGTAATTCTTGCTGAGAACCTTTCCAACTTAAAAACAAGTAACTAAGGTAATCTTCAAAATAATATATATACTCATACTTACGAATAACGAATATTGATAGTGCTAAAAATTTAATGAGTCTCGGTTTGTAAAATCACTTGGTAGCAAGTGTTAGAGTTACTTGTTATCTTACGAAAAATGCAAATATCCTACAAATCCAAATAGCTAAACCTTAGTCGAAAACCCTATAGACGATAAATTCTAAGTTATTAAGCGGGTTTCCCAAGATATTCTAGGCATAAGTCTAAGTTTAAACTTACAACTATAAAAACATTCAATTATTAAATACTCTACAATTATATATTCTTATAAATAGTCATACATATATATATATATATATATATATATATATATATATATATATATATATATATATATCATTATCATTATATATATATAATAATACTATATCACTTTAATTTAAATCCAAAATCTCAATATTTAGCCACTTTCAATATTTCAAATTTTCAAATATAAAAGTTGCAACTAAAACAAAGAAATTTAACTCAAATTAAACTAAAACAAAAACTTTAAATTAGAATATACTAATTTTAGTAAATAAATAATTTCTACCATAATTCTTAAGGAAATTATATAAAAAATTAAAGAAATCAAAAACAAATATTATATGAAATCATACCTTAATTAAAAAGGAAGAACTAAAGCCAAGGAGAAAAAAAAATAAAACAAACTAAAGAGAAGAAAATGGTGGAAGATAGAAGAGAAGAAAGAAAGAAGCAAAAGAATCTGTGAAGCAAAAGAAAGAAAAAGAAATGAAAGAAAAGAAGGCAACTGAGTGAGAAAGAAAAGAAAGAAAATAAATGAAGAAAAAAATAAAAACAACCAAAGCATTTATAGAAGTCAAGAGTCGGTGCTTGCCATCGACTTTGGTGAAAAATATCAGTGGCCACGTGTCACTTGTCTATTGGATTTTTTTGGCAAAACATGATCACAAATAATCTCAAAAATAAATTAACCTAACTCATGATAGTTTCTTAAATACTTTATATAAAAAAATTATAAACCACACTTCAAAACAAACATGCCTAGACTGTCTCTAGAATGGGATGTTACATGTATACTTATGCGAGTGTTAATTATAGACCACTTGTATGATATTAGATTGTACTTGTATAATAATTGAAATAAGTATATATAAATCAACATATATTTTAAACATAAGCAGTATAAAACAAATACGTTGCATAGTTATTTGCTCGACTATAGATAATTATATACATACATAATCAAAATACATACACATAGTAATTATACATTGATCACAATAACCCAATTCAATTCATCAAATATGTAGGATGTTACGTCAAAAACCTCAATTATAATCTACAAATCTTAATGTTAAAAATTGGGTTTGAAACCGATTCGAAACCAATTTGAGACCAGCAATCATATTGTAACCGATTTGAAATCTGTTAGCCCTAAGGGCAAATTATGTAGTTTTGATTAATGACAAATATTGATGAGGACTAAAATGCTTGTATGTTGTGTGATAGGTTTTGTGAACTAAGAAGTATGAAGTCTCATTTCCTTGAAGCTAAAATGCAAGAACAACTCCAATATATGAAAGTGATTGAAGATTGAAGAGTTTGTTCAAGATGTTAGAAGGTTTTGAAAACATGAAATGTAGGTTACATGTGCCTAATAGGTAAACTTTGTAAACCCTACACTCTTAAGCCTTGGAATCTATGAGTTGCAATTGAGAGCACAAAACTTGATTTAAATGGTTTCAATGGTTTTGAACTTATCTAAATTATCAAGTTTTCATAAATGGTTTTTGCACTTAAAAGGTCTTTAATGACTTATCTTTTAGGCTAGAAGGTTTTTCAACTTGTTAGAATTGATTTGAACATGTTTTGACAAAGTTTGAAAAATTCGGTCGTCCGAATTTTTTCTACATTGTGAACAGTAGAACTGTTCACATAAACAGTGACACTATTTTATATAAACAGTACCACTATTTTTCTAGAGAAATTCGGACGCGGGATGAAAATTCGGTCGGCCGAAATTTCCCTATATTGTGAACAGTATGAACAGTAGCGTCCGAAAAATTCGACCAAAAATTCGGTCGTCCGAATTTTCTGAAACTAGCCGTTACTAGCCGTTTTATGATCGTTTTAACTGATTTTTAAATTCTATAAAGGTTAGAAACTCTAGATTTTTGAAAGAACCTTTGCACAAAAGAAATCCTTGAAGCTCTAACTTGTTTTACATCAAAATTATATTAAAAGCTCTCAAATTGCCTTGTGCGCAAAGATTAAAATTCAAGATTCCAAAGGCAAGAAGTGAAGAGGTGCTAGCAATTGTATTCATCCACCAAGAAGTGTTGGTAACATCTAAACTCTATCTTTACACTATTGTTGTGATTGATACAAGGTTATCTTGTGACGTAAAATCCTTTTGGTAAGGGTGAGCCATAGACTAGATTAATCAAGGTTGTGGTGTAAAACCCGTGTGGGTGAGCCTTGGATTAGATTGGTCTTTAGGTTGTCTTTAGATATAAAATCCTTGTGGAAGGATGAGTCTTGTTTGTAGGATTACAAAGGAGGTTGTTGTGGTAAAACCCATTGAAGGGTGAGCCTCTTGTGTAATTACTTGGATTAACCATATAATGAATTGATTGAAATCCTTGAGTGTGGACTCAAGGTAGTGGATGTAGATCTTGGAGATATCGAACCACTATAAATCGTGTGTTCATTTCTTTATAGCTTTACTTGTTTTACATACTTGTGTTATTATTATTGTTTATAGTTGTTGATTGATTGGTTGTGGTCTTATAGTTTAATAATCTTGTCTTAACCATCAAATCACATATAAATTTGAAGTTTGTGAATTTAAAGAAGAGCTTTTATTAAGGCAAAGGATTTGCAAAAAGGGAAAAGATTTTCGATAATTAGCCAAAGACCTAATTCACCCCCCCCCTTAGGTCTTTCAAAATCGTATTAGGGTTTTGAAACTGATTAGAAACCGATTTAGAACTACTCTAGGGTATAGGGTTTAAAAATTGACTTGAAACTGATTGGAGACCGAATGTTGAAACCGTAAAAATTGATTTCTAATTTGAAACCGAATTTGAAACTGAGAAATCAGTTTTATAGGTTTCTAATAAGAAACTGAGTTTTAAACACCTGAAAAATAAAAAATATTTAAATTTAAACTGATTAGAAATCAATTTAATTTGAAACTGATTAAAAACTAAATTTTAAAACTATTTTAATCAGTTTATAATTAGAAACTGATTATAAAATTTATCAAAAAATAAAAAAATATTTTGTTTAGAAACCTACATCTTCATCCATAAAAAATAAAAAATATTTAATTTTGAAACCGATTTTTTTTAAAATTAATTAGAAATCAAATTTTGAAACCAATTTTAATCAATTTCAAATTGGAAACCGATTATATAATTCATCAAAAAAATAAAAAAATTTTAGTTTAGAAACTGATTTTAAACTTATATCTTCATCCATGAAAAAATTTAAAATATTTAATTTTGAAATAGATTTTATTAGGAACTGATTTTAATTGGTTCATAACTGGAAACTAATTATAAAATGCATCAAAAAATTTTGGAAACCTATTGAAATCAGTTTGAAACCATTCTCCCAAAGGTTTTAAATTGGTTTTTAATTAGAAATTAATTTTTGGAGTTTCAAATTTTCGTTTCAAATCTGCTGTTTTTTAGAAGTGATAGGAATTCATACATAGTAATCGATTGGCAATTCTATGCAAATGAGCAATCCTTTGAACTTCCAAATCATTAATGTTTTTGAAGAGATCAAGCTAATGAAGGTCATAAATAATATATATATTTTTTCGATTGATGATATTCTCTCTATAATGTAGAGAACATTATTTTAATCAATACGTTGTGTAAGCATATCTTCTGACAAAGAAATAAATATATCTTCAATAAGAATTTACTAAGACAATCTTATTATATTCTATAGAAACAATCTAGTTGTATACTTCAAGCATATTAAGTCCAACAAGGACTTCAAATGTAAATGCAATTATCAAATGATAACAGTGATAAATACATATCAAGTATATTGTGCACTATTAATTATATCCGCCACCAAAACTATATTTCTTCGTAATCAATGCAAGCTCTTATGAAGAACTATATGCTACAAGTCACAACAAATGCTTTCCTTTTATAGTGCGCAGTTTATTAACAAATATCCATTGCTATCTTTTTGGTATTACCTTTCGGATGTATAAATCCTATTGGGAATTCATGTGCACTTCAAATGTACTTATGAATCATCCAAACTTTTCATATTTCTTATGCGCATTAATATTATTGATGTCTTATACTTGTACTGTTCCAATAGTTCCTAATAATGTTAAGATTTCATTATTGTCAACATTTTCAGGTGTCTAAATTTCTTTTGGAAATAATACATCAGTCATGTTTGAAAAAAATTCTTTTGAAATTTGCATCTCCTCGACTTAACATATATGACTATCTTAGTCTTTGCTTCTTTTATATGCAAGGAATTTGTATCCCTGGACCCCACTTATCTACGATACTTTAGTTGTATATCAAATTTACTGTCAGTGGTAGATTGTCTTTCAGGAACATCAAATATAATGAAAGCATTCTTTGCTGGATATTGATCAGTTAATATGCCTTACTATATAATTTTTCTTTAAATTTATGATTCAAGGTATCTTCTATGAGGATCAAAAGGATAATCAAAATGAGACACAAACTAATATATTTATCTTGTTTCATGTTCTTTTCTCTTTATGTTGGGATAAAATTTTTAAAATCAACAAAATACGAATGTTCTCATTGAGATTGTCACTCAATATATTTATTTAACCTCTTTGAAGACACATCTCATTAGCTTGCGATCGAGCAATATAAATACCACATTTCTAAATCTAAGATGGAAAATATTTAATTTCTTACCACAAATCAACTACTACAAAGAAAATCATAATGTGTTGGCAAAATACAAAATATGTGCCATTACATAACAACCATAAACATTCTACATGATGTTTAACATGATTTAAACCAATATAACCAATATTATTAGGACAAATTATGTCATTGAGAACATGTAAAATATAAGTTCATTGTCGATAAATTGCAAACTACATGTTGTAAATGTAAAAAGTATACATGTGAATATATTATTGATACATCAACTAAAAATTCCTCATATTCATCTCAAAATTACCATATTCAACCCCAATTAATACTGGTAACATTCAAATAATTAATTTACATACACAACATGTGGTATAGAGGAATTCCTCACATTATGAAACTTCTGATTCTATAATACTTTTCACAAATTTCTAATTATTCTTTCTATTTTAATAATTCAAGATGGTCTAACCAGTTATGCCAACTAACAAATTATCTAGATAAGTAAACTTCAAGTTTACTCATATATGCAACTCAAAATTGTAGTGCGGTATAGGACAAGAAAGAGAAATGATTTTATAAAATTATCCCATAGAACAAAAGTAGTAATGCATTAATCTGAAGATTCCATTTATTAGTTGTCTCAATATAATCTTCATTACGAAGATTATATCTGAAACTCAATTATTTTCAACGAGACAATAAAATGTATTACATACTAGCATTTCACCTTTCAAATGAAGATATGTTTAATTATTTTAACTCTTCTAGAATAAATAATTAACTAGTTCTTCTGGAACTACTATTATTGTTTAGATTCTGAACATATATTCTAAACATGTCCAAATGAACCACCATAGGCATAACATATATCAAGTTTCATAAAAAATAACCAACAAAATAAAGATTTATGATACGGAGAACTAACCTAAAATCTTAAAATCCTCAAGCAAAAATAGAAACTTGTTAAAAATTTCTGGGACTTCTAATACAATTTCAAATAGTCCTTGATAGAGACTCGTGTTGATAACGTATTGTGAAATTTCATTCGCAATGGACACAAAACTAACTATAAAATAATAATGAATAAGACTTTGAACTATAACAAAGAAAGAGAAGAGAGAGCTCAAGAAATATAGAAATAATTTAAAATTTTATTAATAATTTTTTACCATACATCTGACTTACAAGCTACTCCATATGGTCCTATTTTTAGAGTTGGAAGTGATATTTCCCATCATAGATCATTTGTAAGTTTATCTATAACTTACATAACTTACATCCCATATTTTTTCATGTTGTCTAAGATAATTAATGTAATGAAAGTAGCAGTCTAAAATGGATAGATGTTATAACTTTAATTATAACCCATAACCTTTCATATTCCATAATCTCAAACATAAATTAATATTTAGGATAATGGACATCTACATAATTCATATATTCATAACAACTATCAAATTTTAAACTTTGTAGCTGCAGATATTTTTAATATAGATGTTAAATAAATAATGATTTTACCGATATAGGACACTATTTTTACATAATATTAATATGTTTATCCTTAAAAAATATGTTTAATTTTTTAAAAATATTAAGTGCGCTAGATTTTTGGCGTTTCTCAAGGTGTGGTGCATCTAGCGTGCCACCCTATCCCATTCCTTTTTCTTTTTTTATTTTTATTTTTTACTTTTCACTTATTTTAAGTTTAAAATTATATTATAAATTTTATTTATTTTAAGTTATAAATTATTTTCACATGGATTTTATATTTACTAACAAAAAGCATTATATGAGTGGGTGACAAATGTAGGTTGTCCATTGATCTTAGTAATTGATTTTTAAAGATAATCAAATCTTAATTAATTTTGAATAATTATAATTAGATTATAATTATAAATCTTAATATAAAATTTTAAAAATATAAAAATTAAAAATAATAACTACAAATCTAAAAAAAATAATTAATAAAATAATATTTATTAACAAATAAATTTTCATTGTTTAAAAAAATAATAGAAGGAAAGAAAAAAGAAAAAACATATGTGGTGCCTTAAAAAAGAAAACAAAAAAAAAAGGTGTGGCACCTGACCTTAGTGGAGGCGCTAAGCACAAAAGGGTTAAGCCCAAGTTGGATGCCCCGCATTCTTGCACTAATTTTATTAAAAAAATAAAAAATTATTAAATATTAAAATTGTTAAAAATGATCCTGTATCAATAAAATCATCTCGTGTTTAACAATCTACTTTTTTCTAATCTTGAAAAATAAATAAACTACTAATTTGATATTTCATCCTTGTTTTAAATTAATTTATATCTTTGATATATTATGATTTTGAAGCGAAGCTAACTTAATAATTTTACGTCTAGAGAAATTTATGTATAGTCGATGTAAATTGCTGGTTGTCTGTTCAAGCATGTATAAAAATTTTAATTGAATGAGCAGTGAATTAAAATCTTCAGTTGAGGCAAGCAATAAGTATGCTAAATCAAGCTCATCCTTTAACGAACTTAAAATACACAGCAAGGCAATCAAACTAAGTGTTGAAAAATTGGGTTTTTACTTAATTCCGCCCACAAAAAATACGTCAAAGGAAATGGTCTAAATTTTATAAGTAATTAAATCTTATATTAAGAAGACAATGTTACACCTCTGGTCTAACATCGCTCTGATATCATGTTAAAAAATTGAGTTTGAACCTAATTTTATCATCAAAAGGTACCTCAGAGGGGAGAGAATTGCCCAATTGTCCAAACTTTATAAGTAATTTATATTCTTATATTAAGAAGATAATGTGAGATCTCAATATTAACAATATGATATTTTATGTTTGCTTTTGCTTCTTCGACCTTTAGAGAAGGAAAATACATCTATACGTTGATCATATAGCATTCACAAATAGCGTGCAAGGGCTGCAGTTTGCTGTAAAGCAAAAAGGCCTTCGTCAAACTATGTTTAGAGACGATTTCTTGTTCTTAAAAGGCGAATCCCTCGCTCATAGGGCCCCCATACCCTGGCTTAACAAGTTATGGAGGAGTAAATCATAATAACTCAGCAGTTCCTGAGGTAGGAGGACCAATACCTGGTGCCCATAAGGAGTCCATCCACTTTGAATGTAACTCGCACACTGCGACTGACAGGACTTGATACTAAGTTCTTGTTCCTAGTCTGCCACCCGAAACTAACTGAGCTGCCCATGCGGGCGTTTAGAGACGATTTCTATTGTTTCTGTTAGTTGTTAAAAGTAAATTTGTCTCAACAGTAGCATAATTGACTTAAAAATCATGCTTTCTTCAAAAAGGGATCCACTAACAGAGTTCCATTTTTCTGGCTGACCATGATACGTTGCACTATTAGCCCTCTTTCTTTCTCCCCTTTTTGTAATTTATTCAAACTTAAATTACTCAAAATACTCTTTTAGCCTCAGTATTTCTTACATTATTCCAAGAAAGGTGTTTAAGTTGAATATAGAATAACATGTATTACTGTATAGAACATGAGACAGATTTAAGATCTCTTTACATGATTAAAGATGCATCTTAACGATATTTAGTGCTATATGATCACATGTTTTGTAGGAAAGAAATGATATTGCCTTCTTTCTCCTGCCTAGTGATTTAAAGGACCAAGTTACAATGTCTAAATTCCTTTAAAATTAAAAGTAATTGTACTAATATGGCACAATTGTAATAATATTTCCTTCTTTCTCCTTGGTCTAGAGGATGTGATCGAAAAAAGATGTTAATGCAGGAAAAGTGGTCTGACAATGCAATGACCTCGCAATAGTAATGTCATTTTCAAGCGAGTATTAACAATTCAAATATCAATTATGTTGTTGAGGAAAAATGCTTTGCATTGCAATCATGCGTGCTAGTCTATGTTATAACAAAATTTTTGGGATAGTTAATAAGAGGGAAAGAATAAATAGTTATTAATTTATATATTTATTCTTCTTTTTATATGAATATAACTATTTTAAAATAAAGATAATCTAATCAATTTAAAAAATTTTATTAAAAATGGTATTCTTTCCTTTCGTTTCTGTCTATTTTTAGACAAAAAAGAGAGCAACTTTTTAAGGAGTGTATTTAAAATGTGTTTGATTAGGAAAAATTTTATTTAATTTTTGTGAAAGTAAATTTTTGTGAAAAAAATAATAAGAACCCAATTATATGTTAGTTGGAAGAAACATAATCTAGATAAATCCTAAAGTTAATCCCTCATTTTTCCTCTTGTTACTTTCCTCTCCTTTCCTTTCTTTTCCATTAGTACAAACAGAACAAGTTGGTTAGCATATTTTCACTACAGCTACGGAAATATTTATAGTAACATTTTGGTTCATAATTTAGTCCAAAGGAAAGGATTACTGTTTGAGTTTTTTTTGTAAAACATAATCAAACCAAATAAGAATAAAATTATTGTTTTTAATTTCGTCGGATGACTTAGAACTGTACCAGAGGCATGTGATCACTACACAAAAAAACTAAAGGTTTCCGACTGTGAACGCATATTAGACCATTTGTTAAACCATTCTCCAATGTGGACTGCGAAATGCGATTATACAAAATGCAACTAAACATGCAAAATCCTCATCCCAAGATATGTCATATGAGACAAAAGGATGCATCAATTAGATAATGATAATGGGAATATAAACTTATTCTAATCCTAATCTTGATATCCTTTTAGAAATTGAAAACGACCATGTTGAGGGGGAAAAAAAGAATAAGAAAGAGGACCCCAAGTTTTATACGGAAACAATTGAATATTTGAAGTGGGTACACTGAGATTGCAATATATATATATGTAGAAGGACAACTTTCAGCCACAGCGTTCTAAAAAGTGTTAGTAGGAAAGCACTAAGAATATGGTTGACGTGCCCAAATCCTATCATCTGACACCAACAACCGTTGGTGCTGCTGAATCATAGCATGCATAGAATATTTGTATCAAATGTGTGTTACATATCTCAGACCTTTTAAGAATGCTGTATTTTTATGTTGTGAGACATTACTATAACTTGTTTTTGAGTGATATACACATTAAAATGAGTTTTTAAACTTGTGTTGTCGGACATATGTTAATTTAGATTAAATAAACTATATATAATAGTTCAAATCTATCACTTTATAAAAAATGAAAGAATTCTAAGTGAATTGAAATCTTAAATTACTAAATGTAACTATTTAATCCATATTAATATGTGCCTCTGGGGGTTAGGGGTGGAAATGAGCTAAGCTGAGCCTCATCTAAATTTTGCTCAGCTCATAGCTTGACTCAAATTTGATGTGATCAATTTTTTTTTTTTTTAAATTTAGGCTGAGCTCGTACATGGCTCACAAGCAGCTCATAACTCACAAGTGCTCATTTATCCATTGTCAACTAAACAATCAACAAATATGATCATTCCAATATTTATAGTTTACAATACTAGAAATCAAACTTTTAAAAAGAACTTCGTAACTAACATAAGTTTAAAAAACAAATCACAATATGTTAAACTTCGAAATTATCTTGCATAATATTTTTAAGCATAATATGAACTAAAAATCAATATAATCAAATAAAAACTAAAATTAACAAAAATTATAATATATAAGTGAATCTCCATAGGTTTCTCATACAAGCAATTTGATTTCCGTGGCATTCTCCTCCACCTGAAATGATGAAGATATAGTATGTTATACAAAGAGGATACATATAATAAGTGAGGCTTATCAAGACAAGCATAAGTAGTAATATACTTTAGGTTTCTTCTTTAAGTGTGAAAAAATTAATCATATTTTTACAAGTAATTTTTTAATATATATTTAATATTTACATATTTATATCGAGTCAGTTCACAAGTCAAATAAGTCAAACTCTACTTCGCTTAAGCTCAACTCATATTTTAGTTGAGCAAAAAATCTTACCTCACGAAAATTGTTTCTGGGCCTATTGTTCAACTTGGACCCTTTACCCAAAACTCTTTTTTTTCTTAATCTTATCTAACATTAAAATATGGTCGTGCACTTAAAGTATACTACGGATTGTGCTTTTTTTTTTTTTATGTTTATGAGAGTCTTACATTTTTTAAAAAATTTATTTGACTTATATATATATATATATATATATATATGTGCATGTATAAAATGTTTAGATATGTAATGTATATAACCGAGAATGCTCTACATAGATTTGTTATTAATATATGGTTTTGTTTTTTGGGTCTGGTCGATTTTGGACCCATGATCAAAATATTGTTGGTTTTGAAATTTTTATTGGTTTTTTTGTGTGTCACTAATATATGTAAATTTTTGTTGGTTTTTTTTGCTGGAAGATGCATGTGTATATGCTTATAACTGACCAGTTTTAACGCACGTGTACTCATTTCTTTGAGATAAATAAAATAATTTGTACATATGAATACTTATGGAGTAAATCAGAATTCGAAGGACTTATGGGACAAAAAGTATAAATACGTTTAAGGGCTGTATTGAAACGTTTCAAACTAGAGGGTTGAGAACAACATATATTAAAATGAAAGGGAAATTCTTGCAATTATTTGGACCTAATTGAAAAATATTGAAACCTTGGAAGTCAAAAGAGTTATCTTTGAAAATACCGTTCTAACATTTTTTTTATGTAACATTTGGAAAATATTACAAAGAATACATAAAAAATTGTACATCCATATAATTATCGGAGATAATTGGCCAAAGAGTATAAAAAATCAATAATTGGCGGAGGAGTACATAAGATTAATGTGTATGGATTTATTGGACATTTTGAAATTTAAAACTACATTGGAAATGAAATTCACCAAACACATATATAATTATGATTTTATTCTGATTTTCTAAAGTCACAATTAATACAATTATAGTCCTCAATTGCATTAGAAAATCACGATTCATACCAAACAAACATTTACGATCATCAAACAATGGAATTAAAAGAGAATTTGACACAAAGTGGTGCAAATTGATGTATTATGATTTTATAAAATACTTAAATAATTCTACCAAAAGATACACATTTTTTTGGTTATTTCCACTACGAGACATATTCAATTTATATCTATTAAGTATGTTACTGTTACTTAGGCGTGTACCCAACTGGCATTGAAGCATTTTCTCCAGTTGTTCATCACCCAAAATATCCTCTTCCACAAATAAGAATCAAGACCAAAGCAAGTTGGTATTCGAGTTTTTAGAACTGGAATTATGCTTATATGCATCCCCAGACTAAAAGTAATACTCGTGCCGTTTCAATTTTAGTGTCATTATAAAAATCTTTATATATATTAAAATATTAATTAAATCGACTATTTTGTTCTTAATTAAATATTTTCTTTACTTATAAAAAAATATAACTTAGAAAATACTATTAATTATTGTGCAAAATATCATTACTTTTATGGTAAAGGTAAATAAAGAGAATAAAGTCAAATTTTTGTTCAATGATATTTATTGTATAAATAAAATAAAATTTCTATGGTGAAACTTATTTTGAAATGAAAAGAGTAATAAGTAAATGTAAGTCTGACTTACTAAATCAAAGTAAAAAATTTGATGTGAGAGTTCTTAAACTACTGCACTACATTCTGGATGAGCCATTAACACAACAAGCTAGGTTTTCTATTCCAACAGAGTATTAACAAACTAGACCTCTGACTTTGGGACGTAAAAATCAATAGAAAGAAATTTTCAGAATTTTTGAAGAGTAAACTTGGGGGAAAATGTCTAAAACTTTGTTAATTCGGTACTTATAAATGTATTTTAAAAATGTCAGCGGCGACTGCTGCTTCCCACCCCCTTAGTTCCGTCTCTGGAGCGTAGAGAAGTCTTGTACTAATTATGAAACCCTAGCATTTGTGATCAATGTCAAAATAACTATCTTTACTGCCAACAACTATGAATCTGTCTCTTGGCAATAGAAAGGGACAAATGCTTGGATCATTCCGTGATGATATAGGTGTTATCATGTCCAACTCCAGGATTGTGTCTGGCTCTATAAACCACAAGCATAATTTTACAGTCACAAATTGTCATAGTGAACATCGAAAGATTCTTGATGTGAAAATGATTGCACGCATAGTTCTTTATTTGGGAGACAAGTTGATTCTGTCTCAGACCATCTTGGACCAAGGAACCACCCAGAATGAGATTTGCAAATCTGCTAAATATAGGAAAGTCAGTCATCATTCACTTCCTTTTTGGGGTGCAAATTATCCCCTTCCAAACCCTACAAGTCAAATATCCTAAAAGTCAAAGAAAACAGTTGATCTATCTTTAGTTATATGTTGACACTATTTCAATTTTCTGTTTGAAAATTATTTTTGTTTTAGTTTAAGTTTTTTTAGAAAGTGTAAAAGTGAATTATTTGTAAAAGAAGAAATGTGATTTGAATAGAAAAAGAAAATTTTGTTTTTATTTTAAATTACAATCCAAACTCACCCCAAATTGTACACATGATAAGAGTTTGGAAATTTATGGGCTGAATATCACCATCCAAATGATCATTGGGCTGAGTCAAAGCAACTGCTCAGTTGGTACAGTGCGTTTTAACAAGTGGAAAGATTTCGAATTTGATACATCCTTCCCTTATTTCCCTTTTGTAATGTTATAGAATCCTTCCAAAAACATTGATCCTTGGGCAGAATATGACTATGTAAATGATCATTCTTTAAACCATTAGAATTAGAAAAAATGTGAATGTGTTAAGTAGGTAGTTATCACAACTTGTAGTGGTAAAGAGTAAATCAAAATATGTCCTCTTCATAAAGTCTTCTGTGGGTTATCCCTCATGAGAATAATATAAAATATATTTTATCTTAAAATTATTATTCTAGTTTTAATTAATACTAAAAAAAGAAATTTTGAGGTTTCGGAGAAAGGACTCCCTATTAGCACTCTAATTTTTTCTCTTTTTTTTCCTTTTGTTGATAGCAGTCCACTTTCCTTTTTTCCCCCCCTTTGATTATAGACAATAATGCAATATATATTTTTCTTCATTATTTTTAACTGTTATTTAATTATTGCTTTGCTCCACTTTCCATATACTTTCAAATTAGAAAATAGATTGGCAAAGAAGTTTCGTTTCAATTTATCAGTAGTGGTGTTTGCCACAGTAAGAATATCAGGGCATCAAGTATGGCTGGACTTTTATAAAATTTAAAGATTATTTTTTCATAGTTACCTTTACTATAAGTATAATTCTTTTTGAAAAATCTAAGATGAGTGTATTAGCTCTTTGGCTAATTTTTAAAACATTGTTTAAAAAGACTTAACTTTCAGAAATTAATGAAACCTTGATAAAAAATAATTGAAAGAGGAAAAGCACTTTAATGACAATAATGAATGCCAACAAATCTCTTAAGGAATTGAGTAAGATCAATAAATAGAAACTTAAAGTAAAAGCACAAAGAAGACTTTTTGATGTTCTAAAGACATTAGAGTATAAAGCTTCTCAAAGTATTCAAAAGTTCTAAAAAAATTTAAAGTTTATAACTTGTATAGGGTTTAAAATTCAATTGCAACATTTAAATAACAGCTAGTAATAGTGCAATTCAGTCAATCGAATTGGCTTACTGCATCCTAATTTGTGTTCCAAACTTTTTGTACACTGGCTACCAAGGACAATTTGGTTGATCGAATTTGGATCACTGTGTCCGAATTGATCGTTCAAATTTCTTTGAAAATTTAGTAGCCAAGGTTTCAATTCAGACATTCGAATTGGAGGTCTCCGAACTTTTTCAAACTTTATCAACTTATTTGAAATTTATCCGCGACAAGTTTGAAATTATTTTGGACTGAAAAATAAGTCATTTAAAAGCTTTTGAATACTAAGCCATTATCAAACACTTGGTAATTCAAGAATAATCAAGATCTTTTAAAGCTCATAACGAAGTTAGAAGGAAAAGAGTTTTGTGCTGTTACATGTATTGCATAGATTCCAAATGCGAGGAGTGTAGTTTTCACAAGATATACCTATTAAGTAAATGGAAACCTACACTATAGTGGCTTTTAAGCCTGTGACTTCTTAGACATACTTTTCATTCTTCAATCACTTGAGCTCATCTGAATTGTCTTTAACACTATAGCTTTAAGGTAATGAGACCACTTAGCTTTTTTAACCACAAATCCTATCACACAATTTACATACAAGTTTGACCTTATCAATGTTTGTCATTAATTAAAACTACAAGATTCGCCCTTGTGGCTAACAATCTCCCTCTTTTTGATAATGACAAACTTTGATGCAAAATGTGATGGATTTAACATTGTAACACAAAGACGTATTTATGTCATAAGTAATTGATAAACAAATAAGCATAATGACAATAGAATGGATCATGATAAGTCTATGACCCAACCAACCTTCATGTTCCTCCTTTCTTCCATCTAGATAGAAGATATAGAATTTAAGTATCAAGAATACTTCTAAGAGAGGTTTAAAAAAATAGAAAAGGGTTAATAAATCTCCCCCTTAAACAGTGCTCATTTTCAACAAGATTAGACTTGAAATGTTGTAAGTCTGAATTTGAATTTCCAAGTCTAAATCACAAAATAGATAAGGTAATGGTTTTATGTTTGGAAAATAAGCTTTCTTAAGGTTTTCCAGTCATGGTAGGAAAGTTTGAGATAGTTTTCATACAGTTTGGACAAAAACAGAATACTTTTTGGTGAGAAAATTTGGACGGGTCTGAATTTTGGGTAAAAATTTCAAAGGATGGACTTTTCAAATTCAACTAAACCACATAGTTGCAAAGACTATATATGACTATATTAGCACTTTATTAAGCTTTGTACAACCACAATGAACATTATTTTGTAATATTCAACCACAAATTCAATAATGCAACTCAACCATAGTCAACATTAGTAAGACATATTCAACTTTCAACAACACGTATAAAACCACATTTAGCAATTTGGGGTTCTCAAAGTGAGTTAGAATCAAAAGGAATATCTCAACACAATTGTATCATTATTGAGCTTCAAGCAAACATTACATTGACTAGAAACATAAATGGAAATACGGAAGTATTGAAATGTAGGAGTAGATGAGCTCAGCTAGAAACAAATACTTAAGATCAAACTAAATCATAAAGAGAAGTTCATAAGTTAAAAACATAATATTGAATCTTCTTCATGGTCTTCACTCCCTATTGGTTGGTGGTGATGGTCACGTTTCGTTTGAGCTCTATGTGAAGAGGACCATCACTTGCACGTTCCTTTCTAGAGTAGTTTGCTTTGGAGTTGTGGCCAATCTAGAAAACCTTCTTGATCCCTTTTTTCTCACAAGATGTTTTACTCTTCCTTGACTAAATGAAATGGTGGAGGGAGAAGTGATCTCGGTTTTTTCAATCAAGTCTCCTTCCTGTTTAGCTTCTTTTTAGATTTCTTTTCCATGTCCACTTGCTTCTTTATGATCATCTCCCTTATCAACTTCTTTTTGTGTCCTCTTATCATCTTAATACTCTTCCTCCTTTCTACTTTCTCTAACCACTAATTGAAAATCATTTCCATCATTCTCATAGCCATCATCACGTTCTTCATTTTTACTCTCATCCTCATCATTCTCCTTTTCTTTTTCATCATCATTTTCCTCTTGGCCTTCATCTTCATTCATCTTTTCATCTACTTGAGAGGTTTTCTTCAGGATTTCTTCAATGTGTCTCACCCTCTCATATACCCTTGAAGAACTTGTACATTTCTCCATTTCCTTCGCATGGTTGTTAAGAGCCTCTTGGAAGACTTTGGTAACAACGGTGTCTTCACAGGTGATCTTTTTACCGACAAAGTCATTCGCCTCACCGGAGTGTGATTGAGGAGCTTGCTCATCTTTAAATAACTTCCCCTTGGAGGGAGGTTGCTCCCCTCTCATTTGTGACTCATGTCTTCTTTTGGTTTTCCTTTCTCTAGCTTGCATATCTTCTTCATCCTCCTCTTCATCATCATCTTCTTCATTCTCCATTTCTTCACTTTCTTTTTGTTTTTCTTTCTTTGAAGGTGTCTCCATCTTGGTTCACCGTACTCCATCATCATCAAGAGTTAGTTGAATTCTTTTGAGGGATTCATTATGTAGATACTTCCACTCTTGATAGTCAATCCTCTTCCGTAAAGTTGGACTTGGAAATGCTTCAAGGGTTTTATAAGCAATCTCCCACATGGTAATGCCTTGTTCTCCATTTTTGTTACATTCTAACATATGCCTCAAAGCAATGTATCCAAAATTTAACTTCCTATGCTCATGAACTGTAAGCATGACTATCGTATGCAAATTTCCCACAGAAGATTTGTACCCAAAGTTAGGGATAATCATTGCAGTGAGCATGAGATGCATAATAGGACCTCTAGCATCCAATTCCTTAATTTCTATATCCTTCACCATTCTAAACTTTCTTTCATTGGTAAATACATTTTTAAACCTCTCATAAGTGAAAAGTTCGTAAATATAGCAATGTTTCCTTGAAGAGTACTATTTAACCCCTTCATCATCTACTCCACATATTCTATATACTAATCAATCATTGTACTCTAATTCAATTTGTGATACTCTAGATGAGTACCACTGCACAAGATTATCACCAAGTTGTTTTATCCTTTCTTCTTTAAGATTGAAATAGAATTTATATGCAAGGGTGGGGTAATAATCATCATCAACAACCAACAAGCTACTCCGTCCTATACATCAAAAGTGATAGAGCATTACCCGTTCCTGAGAGTTTCTCCAAATCAATCTTGTGCCGAGGATGATCTTCCGATTACACTTGCTCTAATCTTTAAAATCCCCCACCCTTGGTTGAGATGAATCTGTGTATTCAAGAGGATGCTTGAGGAACCTGTATCCTTTTTGGCTTGTTGATTATCAGCCAACTACCTACTTGATTTTCTTTGCCCTTTCCTTTCCCAATGTCTGCTCTCTTTGATCTCACTGTGTCAAATTTTTATGATATAAAATGGGTTTTAGAAGAAATATACGGCATCGAACACAAAAATGTGAAGGATTCAAAAGAGAATGGTGAAATGGGGGTGAGATCTGAGTTTGACGTATATGGGTTTGATGGGTTTTGAGAGAAGAGAAAGTGTGGTTGAGAGATTTTGAAGAAAATAAAGAGAATAGTCATTTAAAATCTTTCTAAAATTGCTCAATTTGGATGACTGCATTTTCTATTGTGCATACAAATCTGCGTTTGGATTTCTAGAACTGTCTTAATCATCAGTGAATTTGGACGATCTAATTTTTGGTCATGCGTTCAAACTTACATCCGAATTTTTCTATTTAGAATCCTCCGAGATCCAGTTTGGATGACCGAATTTCAAGCATGCATTCGAACGCCTCGTTTAAATTTTACCTATTTTTCTACATTTGAATACACACATTAATAATTGAATTTTAATATTCCTAAGATTCTCCTTAGATAGCAAAACCTTTCATCGGCCAATGGCTTAGTAAAAAAATGTTAGCAATTTGTTTATTTGTGTAAATATAATCTAAACACACATCTCCTTTAATAACATGATCACAAATAAAGTGATGTTTGATTTCTATATGTTTAGAGTTCTAAAATGTTGAATATGATTGATTGTTAAGTTTGTAGCACTAATGTTATCACATAAAATAAGTAGACATTTGAAATCTAAACCAAAGTCAAATAGAGTATGCTTCATCCATAGCACTTGAGCACAACAACTATCAGCCGCGATATATTCATGCTTGGCGATAGAGAATGACACACAAGCTTGTTTCTTACTATACAAAGAAACAAGACAACTACCAAGGAATTGACAGTAAACAATAATACTCTTAGAATCAACTTTGCATCTGGTATAGTCAGCATCGGTAGAAGCAGTAAGTTCAAAATAAGAAAATTTAGTAAACTAAAGCTTGTAGTCATGCATATCAATAAGGTAATGAAGAAGACATTTAATGGCAATCAAGTGAGACTCTTTTGGACATGATTGAAATCTAGCACATAAGTATACGACAAATATAATATCAAGCCTACTACAGTTAGATACAGTAAACTCTCAATCATACATCTATATACTCTTTCATCAACATTTTTACCTGTTTCATCTTTGTCAAGTTTGGTTGATGGACTCATAAGTGTGCTAATTCCTTAAGCTTTATCCATTCCAAATCTTTTTAATAGCTCCTTGGTGTATTTGGCTTGATTGATGAATGTGTCATCCTTGGTTTTCTTGATTTGAAGGCCAAGAAATAAGTTGAGTTCTCCTATCATGCTCGTTTTGAATTCACTTTGTATCATCTTAGCAAACTCATCATAAAGAGCAGCAAATATAATATCATCCACATAGATTTATACAAGTAAGAGATCATTGTTGCAACAAGTTTTTATAAAAAGTGTTGTGTCAATCTTTCCTCTTGAAAATTATTTTGAAAGTAGAAAACCACTCAATCTTTCATACCAAGCTCTCGGAGCTTGTTTCAACCTATGTAAAGCTTTAGAGAGTTTGAAGACATGATTTGGAACTTTTTCAAGAGTAAAACTGGGAGGTTGTTTCACATAAACTTCTTCATCAATAAAGCCATTTAGAAAGGTACTCTTGACATCCATTTAAAATAGTTTAAAACCTTTTAAACAAGCAAATACCAAAAGCATTCTTATGGATTCAAGTCTAGCTACCGGAGCCTATGTTTCATTATAATCAATGCCCTCTTCTTGATTGAATCCTTGGGCAACAAGTGTAACTTTATTTCTCACAACTTCTTCAAATTCATTTAATTTGTTTCTAAAAATCCATTTTGTGCTAATAACGGGATGATCATGGGGTCTTGGGATAAGGTTCCAAACTTTATTTCTTTCAAATTGGTTTAGTTCCTCTTGCATAGCAATAATCAAAAAATCATCACACAAGGCACCATCGATGCTTTTAGGCTCAATATGACACAAAAGAGCAAAGTTATAAATAAAGTACCACCTTGTTTTATCTCCTTGTGAGACAATACCAATAATTTGCTCCTTATGGTGGCTTCTTGCATATCTTAGATCCTTTGGGAGCTCTTGGTCAACACTAGATTGGCTTTCTTGTTCTTGTTTAATCATTTCTTCCTCATTGGCATGGTCTTCCAAAGTTGGTGTTTGAAGATGAATTTGATCATTATTCATTGAGGTACCTACATCATCTTCATCTCTTCTTTCAAAATAGAGGTTAGTTCATCAAAGCTCATATGAATGGTTCTTCAACACATAAAGTTCTTTTGTTATAGACTTTATAGGTCTTTTTGTTTAAGGAATAACTAAGGAAAATGTCTTCATCTAATTTTCTATCAAATCACCTAAGTTACCGCCAATATTCAAGATAAAGCATTTATAACCAAATACTTTAAAGTATGCAATCAAAAGCTTTCTACCAAAGAGAAGTTCAAAAGATGTTTTCCTTAGAAAATGTCTTGAAAGAACTCTATTCATCACGTAGCAAGCGCTATTTACAACTTCAACCCAAAAATATTTTGGTAAAAAATTTTCACAAAGCATAGAACTAGTCATTTCTTGCAAGGTTTGATTATGTCTTTCAACAACACTATTTTGTTGTGGTATTTTGGTAGCCAAAAAGTTATGCGAAATACCATTTTCATCACAAAGTTTTGTTAAGACTTGATTGTCAAACTATCTCCCAATGTCACTCCTAATGGAAATAAATTTGCAATCAAGGGATGTTTGAACCTTTTAAAAATTCTCATAAATTCATGAAAGGTTTCATCCTTTGGAGCCAAAAAGAGTACCCATGTGAATCTTGAAAAGTCATCAACAATTACATAAGCATACCTCTTACCACCCAGACTATTGGTCCTCATTGGTCCAAATAAATTCATATGAACTAGCCCAAGAGGTTTTGAGGTAGAAACCATTTTATTGGATTTGAAAGAGGTTTTTGTTTGTTTTTCATATTGACAAGCATCACAAAGACAATTTTTTCTCAAATCTCATTTTTGGTAAACCTCTAACTAATTCTTAAGAGGAAAGTTTGTTTAACAAATCCATACTCACATGACCTAGTCTTCTATGCCATAAATAACCATCATTATCATAAAAGGCAAGACATTTAACATCATTAGCGCAAGTTCATCAAGATATAACACATATACATTTCTAACTCTATTTGCAACAAAAATAGTTATACCACTTATGCTCTCAAGAATAGTACATGTGTCACATTTAAATTCAACTTTGCATCAATTATCACACAATCGGCTAATGCTAAGCAAGTTGTTTTCAAATCATCAATTAACGACACTTGTTTAGTGGAAGATGAAGGACCTTTACCAACATTACCTACACCAAGGATTTTTTCTTTCTTCTTATCACGAAATGTAACAAATCCTTTATTTGTAGCATGAAGCTCACTAATGAGTGAAGCATTCTCCGTCATAATGTCTTGAACATACACTATCAAGAAGCCACTTAGTGGCCCTTGATCATAGAGGAAGATGTACCTACACCAAATGAAAGGAAGTGACTTTTGGTACCTACATTTTCTGGGTCCAAGGTGGTTAGTGATGAATCCCTTAATTCTTCAAATAGTTTTAACACCATTTTTACCTTTCCTTTCACATAACATCTTGTGGTCGTGTGTCCATATCTTCCACAACAAGTACAACATGTATGAGGCATGGAAGTAGAAGTAGCTCTATCAAAGGTTTTGTATTTAGGAACATTGTTTACAAGATTGTAACCAAGATCATTTTTTACAAATGAGGATCTTTGAGATCCAAGAAGTTTGTCAAGATTGTCCCTTCCATTTGTAAATTTTTCAATGCATAAAGTAAGGTCAACCTTCTTTTTCAAAATCTCATGATCAACAATCATTTTCTCAAGAGAGGAGATTTTAGCACCAAGAGTTTTATTCTCAAGATAAATATTTTGCAAGGAAATATTTAAAACTTATTTTTCAATATTCTAGCATTCAATGGACTCAAGAAGATTATAGCACATATACATTTCATCAATCTTAAATCTCATCTCTTTGTTTCTTTTTGAAACCTTCTTCAATTCACTATACACATCACCAAGTAGTTCACTAGGGTCATCAATATCATCATCACATGAAGCAGAGGTAGAAGGACATAGGTTGTACCTCATCATTCATTGCCATGAAATACACATTAGCTCTCTCCTCATTTTCTTCTTCACTTTCTTCATTGGCATGTTGATCCCCAGTGCCAACAAACCGTTTTCCTTTCTTGAGTGATTTCTTCTTCTTTAGCTTGGCTTCTCCTTCCTTTTCCAAGGCTTTTGGGCAATCGACAATAAGATGCTCAGTGCTTTTGGATTCATAGCATTGTGTTTTGAATAGAGATGATGATTGACCACCTTTCTTGAAAGATCTGCTACGTTTCTCAAGAAATCCCTTCTTGTAAAATTTCTGAAACTTCTTAACTACCATTGCTATCTCATCATCTTCATCAGTTTCTTCTTCATCACTTGATGATTCTTCTTGTTCACTAGGATTGTCACTGGCCCTTAGTAACACTCCCTTTCTTCCATTTTCTTCATCTTGAAGATCGTTTAATCTTTTGATCTTAATTTCATATGTGAGAAGCGATCCTATGAGCTCTTTAAGGGGAAGAGTCTTCAAGTCCTTTGATTCTTCAATAGCAAGTGTCTTTGGTAACTGTGACTTTGGTAGAGCATCCAATATCTTTCTATTTTGCTCACCAGGAGAATAATTCTTTCCAAAGGACTTTAGGCCATTCACTACAAGAAAAATGGAATTTTACAACGAACAATTTCACAGCAAATCTGTTGCACACCACAGTTTGCAACGGAAAAATCCGTAGCAGAAATATAAGTCGCAACTTTGCAATAGATTGACATTCCATTGCAAATTTGCAACAAAATTACTATCCGTGGCAAATTAGCGACGAATGCAATGGATTTTTGTAATTAAATAAACTACTGTTTGCACAACATTGCGACGAAAAAATTTAAAATTTGCAACGGAATTTTATTATTTTTTCTAAAAACTAAAATTCTGTCGCAAAATTGCAATGAATTTGCGACAGAAATTTCTTATTAAAAAATAATAAATTTCTGTCACAATTTTGTGACGTATTTATATTATTTTTTAAAAAAGAAAATAAATTTTTGTCGCAATATTGCTTTAAATTTGTGACGGATATGTATTATTCTTTTGCCAATAAATTTATTATTTTTAAATAATTTTATTTAAATTTTAAATTTTTAATTATTTTAGAAATCACTATACTCATATAAATCAAAATAAATATAATTCAAAGATTAAATGTAAAAATTACAAAAGTACAATATTGAAAAATATTATGCAAAGTCTATGTCAATATAGAAGGCAGCGCTACAACTGATGGATGAGGCAAAGATGGATCCAAAGGGCTGGTTGTTAGAGGATGGTCGTTAGGTAGGTCCATCGTATAATCCTCATCAACATTGTTTATTGCGTAAGCACAAACACAATTTATCATTTATTAGGCCAAGTAAAAGTCCATATACCTCAAGAAAATTACATTAAGCCCATAACCTCTAAATTGAACAAAAATATTACATTCTCACAAAATTTATCTAACATAGATTTATACAAAACTCATAATTGGAAAAATTATTATAAAATTTTTCATAAAATTAAAGAAATGTCGAAAATCAAAATTAAAAAAAATAAAAAAATAAACAAAAAGAAATAACTAGAAATTAAACAAATAGAACACAAATAAACTAAGTCAAATAGACATTAAATTCAGGAAATTTCGACAGGATCTCCTCTATAAAATAGACATTTTCAAGCATAAGGCCACCAAACTCAATTACGCACAAACACAACTTATAATTTATTAGGTCAACTGAAGTCCATATGCCTCAAGAATATAACACTGAGCTTATAAACTCTAAATTGAACAAAAATATTGCATACAAATAAATAAATAATAAAATTAAATATAATTAAAATTTACATAAAAAACATTCTCCCAAAATTTATCTAACATAGATTTACACAAAACTCACAAGTTAGAAAAAAAATTACAAACATTTTCATAAATTTAAGAAAATGTCAAAATTTTGAAATTACAAAATATCAGAAAAAATCAGAAATTAAAAAAACACATAAAATTTCTCCCAAGATCACAAACAAACAGAAAATAGCAAAAAACTTAGAAATTAAACAAAACCCATAAAATTAAGGAAATTCCAAAAATCTGAAATTTAAAAAAATCAGAAAAAAGAAATTAAAAAAACCCATAAAATTTCTCCCATGATCACAAAAAACTCAGGAATTAAACAAAATTCATAAAATTAAGGAAATGACAAAAATATGAAATGACAAAAAAATCAAGAAAAAACAAAAAATCATAAATTAAAAAAACCATAAAATTAAATAAATTCCAAAAATCTAAAATTAAAAAAATAAAAACAAAAAAATCAAAAAACAAAAAAAAACCATAAAATTTCTCCCAAAATCACAAAAAAAAACAAAAAAATCTAAAATTAAACAAAACCCATAAAATTAAACACACTAAAACTCAAACTAAATTAAACATACTATAATTAAAACAAAAAAATCAAAAAAAAATAACACTTAATGAAAATGCCAAAAAACATAAAGTTGAAATGACTTACCTTGTGGCGAAGATGGCGGTGACGGTGGTAGCAGACACTAGAGAGTGAGGCCGATGTGTGTGTGTGTGTGGGGGGGGGGGGGGAGGAGTGGGTTATTAAGAAGCTCTCTAGAGAGAGAATGAGAGAGCAAGTGAGAAATGGGAGGAAGAAGAAGAGTCTATTCAAGTTATTAGTAAAACTATTTGCAACAGATATCATTTATTTTTTAAAACGGTTAGAAATTTGTCATTAATCTGTGATGGATTTGCGATGAAATAACATTTATCATTATTCTTTTCAAAAATGTTTTAAACGATAACAAATATGTTGCTAATCTTGCAACGGAATAACATTTATTATTATTATTCTAAACAAATTTTTTTAAATGGTAGAAAATCTGTCGTAGAATCGTCGCCAATAGGCGTTGGATTTACGACGGATTTGAATTTCAAATTGGTGCCTAATCTGCGCATATAAAATTTCATATTTCGTCGTAAATTTGTAGCTATTTCATATTGCAACGACTTTAATTTCTGATTATTATCTTTAATATTTTTCTTTTTCCCCTAAACATTGAATAAATTTAGAGGTAAGATTTGTTAATAACTCATATTTATTAAAAATAGGTATCAAATTATCGTATATGTTAAACAAACATATGTACTTAACCCATTGCCACATTATGTTGTATAGTATTAGATATATATATATTGGTCATAATTAAAGGTATTACTATTATATGCACATATATGTAAATACACTTATATGTCTTGTATAATGTGTTATTAGAATCAATAAATATGTTATATCAAAATGATTTTTGTATTGTATAATTGTGTAATATTTATATAATATTACATATTATGGAACGATCATAGTTAGAACTATTAGTATTATATGCAACTTTAATATACTTCTATGTGTCCTATATAAAAGGCACAAAATAGTCAATAAATAAGTTATATCAAACATGGACTGCAAGTTGTGTATTAGTTTCTTTATATTTCTTAGAAATTATATACGCATTAACAATATATGACAATATACATTACAAATGCACAGTATGCAGTCTATGTTTAATGAAATAGAACATTAAGAACATCATGATGCATACCTCACAAATTCAACATGGGAAAACTATAAAATTGAAAAAGGCAGCAAAACAAAAAGAAAACAAAATTCCATTGCAAATTTGTTGCAGTTTTGCGACGGAGAAAATAATTATTTTTTTGTTTATTTTATAAAAAATTTGTTGCTATTTTACGACAAGCAAAAATAATATATTTATTCATTTATTATCCATCACAAATCCCTTACAATTTTGCAACGAATTTGTCACAAATTAAATAATAATATTTTTTGTTTATTTTCTTCAAAATTCCATCACAAATCCATTGCAAAATTGCAACAGATTTGAGATAGATAAAGAAATTATTTTTTATTTATTATCTCCAAATATCAATCGTAAATTCATAGCAATTTGGTGATGAATTTGTGACTGATTAAATAATAAAAAATTTCTTTATTTTTCACAATATTTTCTCTCAAATTCATCACCATTTTACAATGAATTTGTGACGGAATTTTGGATAAAATAAATAAAAAATAATTTTTTATCCATTGCAAATCTGTTGCAATTTTGCAATGGAATTTTGAAGAAAATAAATAAAAACATTACTATTTAATCTATTGTAAAATTACTATGAATAAAAAATAAAAATAAATAAAAAATATTATTATTTTATCAATCACAAAATTATTTTTTATTTATTTTCTCCAAATATCTGTCGCAAATCCATAGTAATTTGGCTACAAATTTGTGACTTTTTGTAATATTTCGTGACAAAATCGTTGCCATTTTGCAACAAATTTTTGACGGATAAAAAATTATTATTTATTTATTTTCTCTAAAAATCCTTTGCAATTCATTGCAATTTTGCTGTGAGTTTGCGACGGACTAAATAATAATATTTTATTTTATTTCTCCAAAAGTCTGTCACAAATTCGTGGCAATTCGATGACGAATTAAATAATAAATTTTTTTGTTTATTTCTCGAAAATATTTCATTGCAAATTCGTCGCCATTTTGCAACGGATTTATGAAGGATAAGAAAATATTATTTATTTATTTTCTCCAAAAATTCGTAGCAAATTCGTTGCAAAAATCGTAGCAAATCTGTTGCAATTTTGTGACATATTAAAATACTATATTTTTTCTTCTTTTCTTTAAAAATATGTCGCGAATCTATCGCAAAATTGTAACAAATTTACGATGGAAGATATAATATATTTTTTATTTTTTATTTTTCTTTTCCCAGTCCCAAACTGTAGCAAATACCTACGGATTTGCGACGGGTTATATAATATATTTTTTCCTTTTTTCCTTTACAAATCTGTAGCAAACAAATCTAGGACGAAAATATTATCCGTCGTTGTTTTATTATCTCTTTTGATCCCTCGAAAATTCGTCGTAAATCTATTGCAATATTGCAACGGACAATCTATCGCAAAAACTATGTTTTCTTGTAGTGATTTGAGATGTTGGTGAATCTTGTAAACATGTTGCTAACGTTTTGTCCTTACTTCATTGTGAATAATTCATAATTCCTAACAAGCATAACAAACTTTGACTCTTTCACTTGGTTTGTCCCTTCACGTGTTAGTTGAAAAGCCTTCACATATCACGAGTGCTGTCGCATCCATTCACCCAATTGTATTCATTCACATCCAAGGTATCACCGAGAATGTTCATTGCTTGATAATTCAATGCCATCCTTTTTGAGTCACTTTCACCATATTCTTCAATTGGTTTTGGTTCCCTTGTGACTCCATTGCCTGTCAACTTCATTAGGACATAAGGATCCTTCTCAGTAATGTTCCACAAGTCAAAGTTAATAGATCAAATGTAAATCTTAATTCTATATATTTTCAAAAAGTACAATTTGTTCTATCAAACAAATGAGGTCTATTTGTGAAAGATCCTTCCGAATAAGGTAGGTTTGAAATATTAGTCATAAGATCTTAACTTCTAGGTTCTTAAACCATAAAAAAAGAAGCACATGCTTTGATACCAATTGAAAGACCTAAAAGGAGGGTAAATTAGGTCTTTGGCTAATTTTTTAAATCTTTTCCCTTTTTGAAAACTTTCTTTGAAGAGACGTAACTTCCAAAAATTAATGAAACCTTAATTACGGATTGCTGAAAGAGAAAAAAAAAACTTTAATGACAATAATGAATACCAATTTTATTAAGGAATTGAGTGAGATTAATGAATAGTAACTTATAGTAAAGAGCACAAAGAACACAACAAATTTATAGTGGTTCAATTTTTTAAAAATCTACATCCATTACCTTAAACCGACGCACAAGGATTTAAACCAAATTCACTACAATTTCAATCCACACAAATACACAAGAGGTTCACTCACAAGGGTTTTACTCCACAACCTCATTCTCAAATCGATAATCAAGGATCTCCCTTTCGAAAGGGTTTTATGTCTTCTAGACAATCTTGAATAAACAAATAGATGAGAAGATATAAAGAAAGAGTTTACCAACAACTTTGGTGGATAGATACAAATGCTGGCACCACTTCACTTTTATTTTTAGAATGTTGAATAATCACATGTAGCACAAGACAGAAGATGATTTTTTTATGTTCTAAAGATATTAGAGTATGAAACTTTAAAAACAATTCAAAGTTCTCAAAAATCTAAAGTCTATAACTTTTATAAGGTTTAAAATTCAATTGCAACGTTCAAATAACTACTAGTAGCAGTGCAATTCATTCGACCGAATCGGGCTTACTGCGTCCGAATTAATTGTCCGAACTTTCTGTACAATGGGTTTCCATGGATAATTCAGTTGATCAAATTTAGTTCAATGTGTCTGAATTTCTCTAAAAATTCAGCAGCCAAGATTCCAATTCGGATGTCCGAATTGGAGTTCAAACTTTTTCAAAATTTGTCAAATCATTTGAAATTTTTTCGCAACAAGTTTAAAATTATTTTGAACTAAAAGGTAAGTCATTTACAAGCTTTTGAGCACTAAGCCGTTATCAAACACTTAGTAATTCAAGAATGATCAAGATCTTTTAAAGTTCATAACAAAGTAAGAAAAAAAAATTTTGCTACCACATGTATTGCATCGATTCCAAATATAAGGAGTGTAGAGTTCATAAGATATACCTATTAAGCAAAAGGAAACCTACACTAAAGTGACTTCAAAGCCTTCGACTTCTTCGACATACTCTTCATTCTTTAACCACTTGAGCTCATTTGAGTTGTCCTTAGCACTATAGTTTTAAGGCAATGAGACCACTTAGCTTCTTTAACAACAAATCCTATCAAACAATTTACATACAAGTTACATCTCCTTAATGTTCGTCATTAATCAAAACTACAAGATTTGCCCTTAGGGCTAACATTCTCATTTTGTATTATATTAATAAAATCGGTTAAAGATATAGTAAGAAAAATATCCCTTATTTTTTCACTAATTTATGCAAAAAAGAACAAAAAAGCTTTATATTTTTAAATGAAAGAAGTATATATATATATATATATATATACATATAGACAATCTTCTGTTGTAGAATAAGTGAAATATTTGACCAATGAGATGCTTTGATTTGTTAAGTATTATTCAATGTGGTCACAAAATACAAAGCTTATCAAACTTATTACCTAATGTTCTTTCTTTTTCCCCCTTTTTGTAAACCCATCTTTGATTGTGGGGATTCAGCTTCTATCCCTACAATTAATAGGGGCTTGCTGATTGGAACATGTTAATTTGTTGATTGCAATGTTGTTATATTTCATTTTTAAATTTTATTTTCTACATTTTCTCAAAAATATAAACAAATTTTTGATGATTTAGAGTTTTTGAAGATATATTGAAGCAATGCACGACGAAAGGTTGCTTTTTAGATGACCATATTCAACTTTAGTAGTCAACAATGTGACAATAGGTTGCTTTTTAGATGACCATGAAATAGCTCTCGAAGCAAGCATGAAAACATAACCAAAGTGCTCTTCCTGTCATCTTGATCTCCTGCATAGTCACTATCTTTGAAGCCAAGTGAATCTGACTCCTCACCTTTCTTGTATAACAACCCATAATTAGTAGTTCCTCGCAAGTAGCGTAAAATTCTTTTTGTAACTAAAAGATGAATCTCCTTTGGACTATCCATGTATCTGCTTATAAGACTTGCAGCATGCATTATGTCAGGTCTTGTTGTAGTTAAATATATTAAGCTTCCAATTTTAAATGCAGATTGCAGAACTTCAATATCCCAAAAATAGTGCATTATTCCAAGATAAAGACATGTCAAATTTAGCATCATGGATTGCTTGAATTTTTCAAACATATCACTATCATCACCAATATAAATCAAATCATCCGTACACAAGCAAACAATTAGCAATTTTCCTCATCCTCTAATATTAACAAATAATGTATGCTCATATGAACATTTCAAAAAAGCTTCTTTCAAGAAGTAAGACTCAATTCGGCTATACCAAGCTTCTGGAGCTTGCTTTAACCTATATAATGCCTTCTTAAGTCTGTAAACTTTATGTTCACCTCCATAATTCATATAACTAGGAAGTGGACCCTCAACTTGATTATCTCCAGTTACCCCATAATTAGACATCCAAGTAGGTCTTTTCCTAGCACGTTGTGATCTTGTTGAACCATTTGAATTTCCTGTCAACTGTCCTACCGACTATTGTTTTGAAAACTATAGTTTAGTAGACTGCCCTATCGACTGCTTTTTAGAGGACTATGGTTCAGTCGACTGCTGTTGTCGTGTTTTCTGTGCCCTTATACTCAATTCTATTCAATCTTCAACAATCTGCACACAAACACAAGACAAGTGCACTCAAACACAACAATTCTATCTTTATGATTAGTATAATGGCAAATGTCATCAAACATCGTATCCTCGGGGATGGTCAAATACCACTACTCACTTTTGCTCTATTTTTTAGTCTAAATATTCAATTGTGAAAATGATTGAAGTAAACTACTAGGGAAAGAAATCTAACTTAACTAATTAAACTATCTTAAATAATCTTACTGGCAAGAGAGAATTCATTTGAGAAAAAAATACTTGAATGGAGAATCCTCCTAGAATTACCTATGTGATAGAAAATAATCTCTTGGTTGATTATCTTTCCTTTCCTATGTTTGGTGAAATTCCTATATTATGACTCACTCTATCTCTAGATGAGAGTCTTCTACCCTTAGATTAATTAGTTGAAATCTCTTTCTAACCTATTCAACCTACGAAAGCATTTAGATTTGTAAATTTCCAATTAGATTTCTCTAATTACCAAGAAAGTGTTGAGATTTCTATCTCTAGGCAGCTAAATCACTCCCATTGTTTGTGTCACAGTCTATTTCACCCTTCCTTTCCCAATTCCAAGTGAAAAACCCAACTCATGAATCAATTAACGACAAAATCAATTCAAACAATCCAATCCACAAACAATCCACAACAATTTGGAATTCAATCAATCAAGAAAACCAATCATTCACATAGATAAAAACTAGGGTTCATAACCATCCAAGTATCTAAAATTTTAGCTTATGACTTTGCAAAATAAAGAAGAAAAAACATTAAAAGAGTTGAGAATGCTCATTTTCATGGCTGAAACACAAATCTTGAATGCGTGAGTCCTTCACTTTTATCTTGAAAAAATTGCAGCTTTGACTTGAATCTTCAAGATAGATGTTCTCCTTCCTCAAAGATTTGATCTTCCCTCTTGAATTCTCTTGCAAGGGTTGAGGATTTTGGATGGGATTTTCTCTCAAAGATAGCCTCTCTTCGGCTCCTCCAAGAACCCTAACATCCTCCTTGAAAACCCATAAGGTATATTTATATTTCTCCCAAAAAGAAAGAGAAAATAAGCAGAAAATTCTACTGTCGGCCCAAACGGTGCTGCTTAGGGTAGACTAAGCAACGCCGTTTGGTCCCTTGCAGGCGGATGACCACCTCCGTTAACCAAGCATTAGAAGTTCCCATGGTTTGGCACTCATGGGTTGGATGGCCACCTCCCCAAATGTCATAAGCCATCATCACTTGGGAGGGTTGAGGTGACAAATCATTAACCAAAAAGCTCATTCCTTAAGTACAAATACAAACAAA
Source organism: Rauvolfia tetraphylla (assembly GCA_030512225.1). NCBI lineage: Eukaryota > Viridiplantae > Streptophyta > Magnoliopsida > Gentianales > Apocynaceae > Rauvolfia > Rauvolfia tetraphylla. The sequence goes on from JAJQKT010000060.1 coordinate 487,481, forward strand.
TTCAACACAAGAAATGCTCATTAAAAATTCAACCTAACGATTTCTCACTAAAATCGGACAAACACACAAAAGCACAAGCTAAACACTTCAATTCACCAATAATTAACAAAATTACAAACAAGAAAATAAATGCTAACACTAGTAACAAGGATTACGAAAATAGCAAGTAAAATGAGTAAATCATCAGAGTTTGAGTTTTTCGAACATTGACCAATTATTCCCTAGCAACGGTGCTAAAAACTTGTTGTTGTATTTTCTGTGCCCCTGTACCCAATTCTATCTCAATCTTCAACAATTTTCACACAAACACAAGGCAAGTGCATCTGTCGTTATGATTAGTATAATGGCAAATATCATCAAAAGTTGTATCCTTGGAGATGGTTAAATACCATTACTCACTTTTGCTCTGTTGTTTAGTCTAACAATTCAATTGTGAAAATTATTGAAGTAAACTACTAGGGAAAGAAATGTAACTTAACTAATTAAACTAGCTTAAGTAATCTTGCTGGCAAGAGAGAATTCAATTGAGAAAACAATACTTGAATGGAAAGGCTCAATCGGGACAAAGAAGGCCTATTACCATCATTTTAAGATCAAACTAAGGTTACTTACTCATTTTGCCCCAAGGAAAGTAAATACGGGTTTTAAGACAAAAGTTTTATTGAATTATAAGGCCAATAAAGGAAGATTCAACTCCATAATCATCAGAACAAAAGAAAAGGGGAATGTGCTTAAACGATGAATTCCATACAAGTAAAGAATACAAGGGGTGCTTACTTAATCTAAGTTTTAGGTACTAGTTATGACTTTTAGAATGCTTGTATAACGATATCCAAGAAAAGGTTAAACATGCAAGTCTTGAAATATCTTGAAGATTCAAAAAATAAAAACAAGCAAATTCAATGAAAAATCATGAAAATAGCCTATACTACTATGCCAACTCCCCCACAGATAAGACAACATTGTCCACAATGTTGGGAGAGAAATAAACAAAAGACTACATAAATAGAAATCTAGTCAACTGAATCCAACAAAATGAAAGCTTAATTAAAAAAAATGACTGCAAACAACACAAACAACACAAGAACTCCACACCAAACAACCAAATACAAAAACAGTTAAAAACATGGTTATTTCGTACGTGAAGGCTGGGCAAACCCATATGAGCAGTAAGCTACACCTTCTATATACTACACAGCAAAAGGAAACGAAAGAAAGATGGAAACAATAATATAATTAAAACTCAAGCATAAAAACATAGTAATAAAATAAATAAAAGGACAAAAATGAAAAAGAGAAAACTTCCCTTTTCATAGCGCCCAAATACCACTCCGCTCCACCAAAACATAAACACCACAAAAACATCATACAACAAGCCTCAAACATAAGAACAAAGTAACCACACAAAATAGAAATTAAAACAAAAGAAAAATATGTACAAATCAGGAACGTTGTTTCAGGAAGCTTACGCATCCTCTAAGTTAGGAGAGCACGAACATGATCGTCCCAACTTCTTTCTCACTGCAAATGATGAAGTTTGAGTCTATGTTTACTTACCATTAAGGTTCCCTTTCCCGAATGATAGATTTGTACCACTTCATATGGGAGTGCCTTACTTACCAAAAATGAGCCAATCCACTTAGACTTAAATTTACTTGTGAACAACATCCATCGTGAGTCATTCAATAAAACTTGCTCTCCCAACTTGAAATCTTGATTTTGGTCAATATTTTGGTCTTGCTTCATTTTAACCTTTAATGAAGAATCTCTTGTATAATAGTTTTCCTCATTTCCATTGGAACCTTTCACATCAACCACAATCTCTTCTACTAATTGATTCTTCATCTTCCTTGCATCATTGCCTTGGATTAAAGATGGATTCAAAGAGTCTTTCACCAAGGTTTCTTGTAAAGAATTAGAGACATAAGCATCTATATCATCAATCTTACCATGAGAATGATTAGGATCTGAATAATATTTCAAAGGTTTCAAAGCTTTAAGTACGACCTCCTCGTCTTCTACCCTAAGAGTTAGCTTTCCTTCACTCATATATTGGCCTTAGCAGTAGCTAGAAAAGGTCTTACTAAGATCAAAGGAATCTCAACACTCTTATCTATGTCAAGTATCACAAAGTCAACAGGAAATATGAATATATCAAATTTGACAAGCACATCTTCTACAATACCCCTGCAATGTCTAACTGAACCATCTGCAAATTGAATACTCATCTTAGTAGGTTTTGGTTCACCTACGCCTAATTGAAAGAAAACATTAAATGCTAGGTAAACTTCCCATTTGTCTTTTCGAGATCAGCTTTGCCAAGTTGTCAAGAGAGGTTTCTTGGTTCCTTAGAGATGCTTCAATTCTTCGGCTACGTGCTTTTGAGTTTGAACCTGAGTTTATAGCTACTACGAACTTTGTCACCAGCTCTTCAAGGCCAAATTTCACCAATTGTTGAGCAAGTGGATGAGGTTTGTATTGGTAAGGAATGAGTGCTTGGAGTTGGCAACATGATAAAGTTTGGAAGCTAGGAGAATGTTTTGGTCTTTGTTGTCCTTCGTTGCTCCATGAGAAGTTCGGATGATTGCGCCACCCCGGATTATAAGTATTGTTGTACAAATTGTAGAGTTGCTCCCCTTCTCCAAGATAGTCTACATGCTCCGTTAATCAAGCATTAGAAGTTCCCATGGTTTGGCACTCATGGGTTGGATGACCACCTCCCCAAAAGTCATAAGCCATCATCACTTGGGAGGGTTGAGGTGACATATCATGAACAAAAAAACTCATTCCTTAAGTACAAACACAAACAAATTCAACACAAAAAATGATCACTAAAAATTCAACCCAAGGATTTCTCACTAAAATAGGACAAACACATAAAAGCACAAGCTAAACACTTTAATTCACCAATAATTAACAAAATTACAAACAAGAAAATAAATGCTAACACTAGTAACAAGTATTACAAAAATAACAAGTATAATGACTAAATCAACAGAGTTTGAGTTTTCTAAATATGTACCAATCATTCCCTGGCAATGGCGCCAAAAACTTGTTGTCGTGTTTTTCGCGCCCTTGTACTCAATTCTATCTCAATTTTCAACAATTTACACCAAACACAAGGTAAGTGCATCTATTGTTATGATTAGTATAATAGCGAGTATCATCAAATGTCATATCCTCGGGGATGGTCAAATATCATTACTCACTTTTGCTCTATTGTTTAGTCTAACAATTCAATTGTGAAAATGATTGAAGCAAACTACTAGGGAAAGAAATCTAATTTAACTAATTAAACTAGCTTAACTAATCTTGCTGGCAAGAGAGAATTCAATTGAGAAAACAATACTTGAATGGAAAATCCTATGTGACAGAAAATAATCTCTTGGTTGATTATCTTTCCTTTCCTATGTTTGGTGAAATTCCTATATTATGACTCACTCTATCTCTAGATGAGAGTCTTCTACCCTTAGATTAATTAGTTGAAATCTATTTCTAACCAATTCAATCTAAAAATTGCATTTAGATTTTTGAATTTCCAATTAGATTTCTCTAATTATCAAGAAAGTGTTGAGATTTCTATCTCTAGTCACCTAAATCACTCCCATTGTTTGTGTCACAGTCTATTTCACCCTTCCTTTCCCAATTCCAAGTGAAAATCCCAACTCATGAATCAATTAACGACAAAATTAATTCAAACAATCCAATCCACAAACAATCCACAACAATTTGGAATTCAATCAATCAAGTAAACCAATCATTCACATAGATAAAAACTAGGGTTCATAACCATCCATGTATCCAAAAATTTAGCTCATGGTTTACAAAATAAAGAATAAAAAACATTAAAATAGTTGGGAATGCTCATTTTCATGGCTGAAACACAAATCTTCAATGCTTGAGTTCTTCACTTTGGTATTGGAAAAATTGCAACTTTGACTTGAATCTTCAAGATGGATGTTTTCCTTCTTCCAAGATTTGATCTTCCTTGTTGATTTCTCTTGCAAGGGTTGAGGATTTTGGATGGAATTTTCTCTCCAAGCAAGCCTCTCTTCGACTCCTCCAAGAACCCTAGCCTCCTCCTTGAAAACCCATAAGGTGTATTTATATTTCCCCCAAAAAGAGAGAGAAAATCAGTAGAAAATTCTACTGTAAGGCCAAATAGTGCTCCTTAGGGTAGACTAAGTGGTGCCGTTTGGTCCCTTGCAGGGAGCGTCATTTGCATTTAGTTTTGCTATAGTTTTTAGTTGCGCGACTGTGGCAGTTATTTTGACTTCTTCATGAATTCAGAGCTCTACTGATCTAGATCTTTATGTTCACTTGAAAATGTCCTGTCCTGTTGCCCTGTTCTGCATTTTCCTTCATTATCTCCTCTATTGCTTCATTATGCTCCAAATCTTCAACAAACTCACCTAAAGCAAAGAAGTGATAAAGAGAGTGTAAATTTAAGCTCAAAATAATCATTACATGATGCATAAATATAAAATATCAACTGCTCTGTCGACTGTTACATCCCCTGTGAAGACTGTTGCCTTCCTTTTTCATGGTCACTATCACAGTTGATAGGTACTTGTGCAATTATATTGTCATTCCATAGCCAAAAGTTTTCTTCATCAAATACTACATCACAATTGACAATAACTTTCTTAGTAGTAGGATTATAAAGTTTATAAGTTTTGGACTGATTACTTACACTAAAAAAGATGCAATTTTCTCCCTTGTCATTTAGCTTTGTTCTCTTTTGATCTGGTACATGTGCATAGGCAATGCATCCAAAGATTCTGAAATATTCCACAGTTGATTTTCGTCCACTTCATGCTTCCTCTGGTGTCATATTTTAAACAACAAGCATTGGACATTTGTTCAATATATGGATACTCCAATTGACTGCTTCGGGCCAAAATAACTTTGGAATACTGCTCCTTATCAACAGACTCTGCACCATATTTAAGATAGTGTGATTTTTCAGCTCACATACTCCATTTTGTTGAGATGTGTAAGCTGTTGTACGTTGCCTTTTGATTCCATGATTCTCACAGAATGTTACAAATTCTTGTGAGACATATTCTCCTCCACGATCAGTACGAAGGATTTTGATTAGACTCTCCATTTCTTTCTCAACCAATGCCTTATAACTTTTGAAAGCTTCAAAGGCTTCAAATTTTTCCTACAAAAATATGCTCAAACTTTTCGACTATAATCATCGATGAAGGTGATGATATAGCGTTTACCTCCATTAGAAGATGGATTAATTGGACCACACATATTAGAATGCACCAACTCCAATGCATACTTTGCTCTCCAGGATTCCCTTTAGGGAATTGACTCCGGTGTTGTTTGCTAACAACACATTCTTCACAAATTTGAGATGGAATAGTAATCTGAGGAAGACTTATCACCATCTCCTTCTACTGTAATATCTTCAGACCTCTAAAATTCAAGTTACCATATCAATGATGCCATAACCAAGATGCATCCTTCAATCTTGTTGAAAAAAAGGAATGGGCAATAATGGGAACATACGATTTGCAGTAATTTTTACTTGAGCAATCAACCCCAATCAATTCGACAAACACTATCTTTGATAGTAATCTGATATCTCTTCTCTTGCAATTGACCTCACTAAGTAAATTTGTCTTTAAAGCTAAAACATAAAGAATATTATAGATAGTGTGAGTAGAATTAACCTTAGTTTGAAGAGTTATCCTTCCTTTACCCATAACAGAAACTGTTCAATCATCACCAAACTTCATAGTATTCTTGAATGGCTCATCTAATTCATAGAACAACTTTCTATCTCCACTCATGTGTTTACTTCAACTATCATCCAAATACCATAAGTTTGGTAACTTTCATCATTCACACGATGTACCATTAAGAGAGACATCTTTCCTTCCTTCCCTACATAATTCGTCTGTGCCACTTTATTCAAGTTAGTACAGCATTCAAATTGATAATGGCCATACTTACCACACATGTTACATTTAATAGTCGACTTGTCTACTGGCTTCCTCCTAAGAATAGTCAACTGTCGGCCTCCATGACTGGTCCTCTTCCTCTGCCTTAAGGCTGATTTTCTATCGATTGTGATCGGTTGCCAGTCGACTGGTATTATTGATGATCACTACCTCCTCGATCTCTACTTTTACCTCTGCTTCCTTCTTTGGATGATGAGTGATTGCTTCTTACTGAGGCCTATAATGCTTGCTCTTTCTTCTCCTGCTGGTTGATTTTCTTCTCATGAACCAACAAAGAGCTTTGCAACTCATCAATAGAAAAAGAATCAATATCTTTATATTCCTCTATTGAGCACACAACAAAATTAAATTTGGCAGTCAATGATCGAAGAACTTTCTCCACAATGGTGACATCTTGCATCTTTTCACCATAGATTCTCATATGGTTTGCAACTGTTATTGTTCTTCCAAGAAATCTGAACTCGATTCTCCTGAATTCATGTGTAAAGTCTCAAACTCAGTCCGAAGTCTCTGAAGCTCTACTCGTCTGGCTCTTGTGTTCCCTTGGTACTTCTTCTTCTTGGAATCCCAAATCTGCTTCAAGGTATCTTATCGAAAAATTGTCTCCAAGGTTGCTCGATCAATGGATTGAAATAGATAATTTTTCACCTTAAGATCCTTCATCTTCAAGGCTTCTAACTCTATTCTGTGTGCTTCCAAAAACACCACTTCAGCTATTGACTCTGCTACTTCAGACTCAACAACATGCCAGTACTTCTTAGACCTCAAGAAGTTTTCCATTAGCATGCTTCAATAATCATAGTGACCATCAAAGCATGGAATTTGTGGTTGGACAAAGTTGTCTGTGGTCATTGGTATGTACTATTACTACTGCAAATAGGTTTTAAGAAACTATTGTTCTTAAAAGAAAGCCTCACAACTCACTCGTCTCTTTTACTAACCAAGCTCTGATATCACTATTGGAAAAATCTATGAGGAATAGGAAAAGTAACAGACAAAATATGAGGTGATATCTGAGATATTATTAACCGTCAACTAATACTCACTTACAATCATAAACTGCTCTATTTATAGAGCTACAACTAATAGATAAAAACTAACTCCACTAACTCCTAAAAACAAAGTAAAATTGAAACAAATTCTTACACCTCTTGTAGACATAGTCAACAGACTTAGTCATCTAACAACAACCAACTAGCATAGTCGACTATAGATACAACATAGTCGACAATAATCAACTAATATAGTCGACTATAGACACAACATAGTCAACATATTCTTAATAGTACTTGCGTAAATTTTTAATGTATCTAATCGATAACAAGTTTATAGAGATTATTTTTTCTCTCGATTTCAAATTTGAAAGTTAAGACGTTTTATTTGACAGTATCCTTAACTTAAAGACGACATTTGAAATTAATCTTAAATTAATTTAATTTCCTTTTTGGACATTTCATAGGAGAAGAAATTAATTGTCAAAATTGAGAGTTAAAGTATCTATTTGATACGATCCCCTAACTTCAGGGAGATATTTGCAATTAACCTGAAGTTTTATGATATGCTTTTACTTATTAAAATAATAGCATCATTTTATTCATTCTTCTTAACTATGAATAAAAGCTCTCACCTTAGCATGGGTTTCTATCCTAGTTTAATCCGACTCAATCTACATGGGGCAGAGTTTGAGCATTTCACAAAGGGCTTATCTGTCTCATTTTCTATCATTTTTTATACCTCATTTATAATATATTATCACATACTTTAAAGGTTCTTCCTTATTTTATAATAAATTTTATATTTTTTATAAAAAATTTACATATAATAACCTGATAATGTTGACATTGAGAGACAATCTGAACTCACTTATGAGGGATCGCCTGACAAAATGGTTCCATCTACATGGGGATGGCCCGTGGGCGTATTTTATTATTGCCTCAATCATGAGCTCCAATGCCAATGGTACGTCGAGAAAAGTTTAACAACGAATGAAAAGAATTGAGGCCGAAAATAGTACTCAAAATAATTGTCCTTTTTCCCAAAAAAGAAAACGAGCAAAATTTGCAAGGGTTCCTGGTCTAGATTTTGGTTTCCATTGGTGCTGGGTTGGACCGAAATGAAAAAATAAATGGCAGCTTATAAGCCTTCTAATTCCAATAAAGAGGCCTCTTTGTTGAACAACGTACTGGGTCAAAATTGGTTGCGCCATTATGAGCCCATTAAATGTCAGGGATTTGTAGAAAATAGGGAAATATCTCTATAAACTTGGTTTAGCAGGCAAAAAATTGATTAGACCGATAATTGAATCCCATATGATTTGTCAGATAATATATTTTTATATATCACACGTTTAATATATTTTCTTCTAAACTTTCTTCAAATTCATTTGGGAGGAATCTTCTTCAAAAATTTCTTCTATGTTGTTCAAAAACTTTGTTTAGAATGTATTTTAAGAAGTTTGTTCCGAAATCCTCTCCTTTGATTAGGAGTGTCGTCTGCGAATTTTGGCCTAAAATTTTGTTCAAGTTCAACTTTTCTCTCTCTTTTTGTTCTTGCAAAAAAGAATATCTTAAATCCTAGGGAAATTTCTAAAGAAATCGATGCTAATAGTATATTGGACAGCAACTCATTTTGAGTTGAGATGTATTGGTAAGAATAAAAGTAAATTATTTTGTGAGAAGAGAAATAAAATTCAAACTGAAAAATAATTTTTTTTTATTGAGTTACTATCCAAGTACAGCCTAATAGAAAAAAAAAAGAGAGAGATTCAAGTGTTGTCTCAAGTCTTTATCAAATTTCTAAACAAAACAGAAGAAAAATTTGAACAAATTTCGGGAAAAAAAATTGAATGAAATTTCTAAACAAGTTTCTTTCCAAATGAATTTTGACATATTTTAGAATAAAAAATATTAGGCGTATGATAACTAAAAATATGTTGTCTAACTAATTACAAAAATATGGCCCATGTATTAGTGTAATCAATTTTTGCCGAATCAGAGAAGAAGTCAATTGGCAAACTTGAAAACGTCGTATATTTAACAGTACCTATGATTTCAAGGGGTGTTTGAAATTATCCCTAAATTGGTTTAAAACTCTTTACAGAAGATTGACTTCGAGTCTCTTATTGTAGTAAGAAGAAACCTAAGTTAGATTACTGTTTGTACTTGTCTCTTACTACGCATCCCTCCATGATCCACTTATCAAAATTGGTTGTCAATAATTGAGAGTTCTGCTGGTACAAACCAAATTTTTTCTGAAACTCTTCTGCAGCGGGGCATCTTTGAAACACTTGTTCTATATCTTCAATCCTAGTTTTGCATATTTGACAAATATTGAGTCAACAATTCTTATGCAATGTAACAGCTCTCTTGTGGGCGGTCTTTGGTGTTGGCAGAGCCAAATGAGTAATTTAGTTCACTAATTACATTCGGACAGCGAAATCCGATTCCAGTTTTGCTGTGGCATCTATCATCTCTAATTCTCCCATATCTTTAAGCAGATTCTCGAGATGGTAATTTAGATTTGGAGATGCTAATTTTCGGCCCCAATCTTGCACAAAAATCATCTAAGACAAGCTGCATCTCACAAATAGTTGAATTATCAGAACTCCCAAACAACAGCACATCATCGGTAAAAAAGCTATGTGTCACACTAAGATAATCACAACCAATATAAAAGGGCTTCCATTTTTCATCTCTATCCGCCTTTCCAATATTAATGGTAAGATCTTCCATGCAAAGCATAAATAAGTAGGGGGGCAAAGGGTCTTCTTGTCTAATACCTCTTGAATGTGCCAAGTTACTAAGTAGGGGACCCATTAACTAAGATGTCCATTTTAGCCAAAGAGATGTAGTTCATAATAAGTTTGACCACACGAGGAAGGAATTGAAAGAACAGTAAGGAATGACGAATAAAACTTCAGCCAAGCCTGTCATATAAGCATTCCTAAGATCGATTTCAATAGCGATACAACCAGATTTTCCTTTTTAATTTCTAAGAGCACAGACAACATCCTGGACTAGAACTACATTATCTGCATACCTCCAACCCTGGCACAGAGCCACTCTGAAACGGAGAAATGATGTCATGCATACAAGGGCGGAATGCTATTATCTATGATTTTAGTGATTAGCTTGTAGAGGGTGTTACAGAGATTTATCGGAAGATATTGATGAATGGTTTCAGGTCCAACAACTTTAGAATGAGACAGAAGAAGGTTCAATTGAGTCTCCTATTGTTGAGAAATCTCACATATTATATGCATTACGCTCTTTGTATAACAGATTGTATTTTTATCTTTTCAGGTGGAAGAAGATGCCATAAAAATTAAATTGCTTATATGGCATGTCCATAGAGATTCCCTACTTATTGTATTACAATTTTTGTTAATTGGATTATACTTTTTCATATTGTGTTAAGAATATTATTATTTTGTTTGTATTAGTTGCAACATATTGTATTGGTGCTAAGATATTGAAACTATATTAGATTTTAAAAAGTTTTTTTTAAAAAGGATAATTAGCAAACTTTAGTTTTGGTTCCATTATTTCCTATGTACTATAGATACCATCATAAATATTTCTTGATAGTTTAGTTCACAAATCAGGTGGGTGAGCCAACCGGTGACAACAAGTTACTTATGAGTTATATAAAACTGGCTGACAACAAATATAAATTTAGATATGCTCGTTCCCCCTCCCTCCCCCCCCCCCCCTCCCCGGGTTCAAATGCAAATAATGAGAGTCCCCTCACACTTACTGCATCCCAATTTGTACTCTTCTTCCACATATAAATATAAGCTGGTTGTGCTTGAAGACTAGGTAAAATTTTACCGAACTCCATTATCAAATTTTTTCGGGTGTGTTCTTTCCTTATCTCTTTTATTCTGTATTTATTTATTATTATTATATTTTTTATTATAGTATTTAATATTATTTTTCCGGTATATTCATAGTATTTTGTATTTTTTAATTTGCTAAAAGTTTGTTTTAGATGGAATTATTACCTAAAATTCCCAACAAGTGGTATCAGAGTCGAAGGTTCATCCTTGGCTTGTTTGTTTCTCTTGAAATAGTCATTATTGGGTATTGTAGTTTTAATTATCCAGGAAAATTTTGTCTAAGGAGGTTGGCATTTAAGCTGTCTACTTGTGACTCTCCAATCTTTCTTGGAAATTTTCTTAGAATAATTTTTTTGTACAATACTCAGTGTTTTAAAATATTGAATATAATATTTTAATTCTGTAATGGCATCTACTACAAATGTAGCACCAGAGACATCAGTTTCCTCTTCATCATGGTCGAGAATGTTAGCCCTAAGGGAAAATCATGAAGTTATGATTAGTTTTGATTAATGACAAACATTGATGAGGACTAATCTTTATGTCATCTGTGTGATAGGATTGTTGGATTAAGAAGTATGAAGTATCATTGCCTTGAAGCCAAAAAACAAGAACAACTCCAATATGTCAAAGTGAGTGAAGATTAAAGAGTTTGTTCAAGATGATTGAAGACATGAAGTGTAGGTTACAAGTGCTTAATAGGTATATCTTTTGTAAATCCTACACTTGTTTATCTTGGAATCGGTTGAATGCATAAGAGAGCACAAAACTTGTTTTTGAATCTTAAATGGCTTAGAATAAACTTTTGATTAGTAAGTGTGTTTTTGAGTCTTAAATGATTTTGAGTAAACTTTGTATGATCAAAAAGTTTTGGTAACGGTTTTTGAGTTTAAAAATGTCTAAATGACTTATCTATTCATACAAAATATTTTCAAACTTGTTACAGCTGAATTTCAAATGATTTTACAAAGTTTGAACAGTTTGGGCACAAGTTCAGACGTCCAAACTTTGAAAATGGCTACTGTGCTTCCAGAGAAATTTGGACGCAAGTTCGGACAGCATGGTTACTATTTTTCCAGAGAAATTCGGATGCAAGTTCGGATGCACTGGGAAAAATTTGGTCGTCCGAATTTTTCCAGACAGCATGTAACAGTAAAGTTCGAACGACAGTTTGGATGCACAAGAAAAAATTCGGTCGCCAGAATTCTTCTGAAACTAGCTATTACTAACCGTTTTATGCTGTTAAAACTGATTTTTGAAATCTATAAAAGCCATAAACTCCAGAATTTTTATAAGTTTTGAATCTCTGAGAAATCTTAACATTCTAAAATCTTTTGCAAACATCAAAGCTCTCTTTTGTCTTGTGCTTACAAGTGATCATTTAAGATTCCGAAGACAACAAAGTGAAGTGGTGCAACATTGTCTAATTATCTACCAAGAAGTGGTAACATCTCATCCATTCTCCATTTAATATTGTTTTCTACTAGCTCGTTACAAGGTTTTCTTGTAAACATAAAATCCTTTAGGTAAGGGTGATCCTTGAAATTTTGATTCAAGGTTGTTTGTAGATATAAAATCCTTTTGGTAGGGTGAGCCTTGTGTGTAGAATTACTAAAGAGGTTGTTGGTGTAAAACCATTGTATGGTGAGCCTCTTATGTAATTATTAAACTTGAGCATATAGCAGATTGATTGAAATCCTTGAGTGTAGACTCAATGTAGTGGAAGTAGATCTTGAAGAGATCGAACCACTATAAATTACTTATGTTCATTGTGCTTAGATTGTTTATTGCTTTGTCATTGATTTAATTATTCTCTCATTGAAACAAGTAATCATAATCTGATCTAACTCAATTTATAAAAGGAAATAGTTTTTTGAAAATTAGCCAAAGACATAATTCACCCCCCTCTTAGGTCTCTCAATTGGTATCAGAGCAAGGGCTTCTTTTTGTCATTTTACAATCTAGAAGTTAAGATCTTGTGGCTAATATTTCAAACTTACCTTATTTGGAAGGATCTTTTACAAATAGACCACCTTTGTTTGATGGAACAAATTATACACTTTGAAAATCTAGAGTTAAGATATATATTTGTTCTATTAACTTTGATTTGTGGAACATTGTTGAGAAAGGTCCTTACATACGAATGAAAATGAGAGCTGATGGAGTGACTTTAGAGCCAAAGCATATAGACGAATTTGATGATAATGATTCAAAGAAAATGACATTGAATTATCAAGCCATGAACATTTTAAGCTATGCACTAGATGTAACTGAATATAATCGACTTAGTGGATGTGACACTGCACATGATATGTGGAGATTACTTCAAGTAACACATGAAGGTACAAACCAAGTAAAGGGATTCTGAGCTATTCACCATGAAGCAAGGTGTGAATATTAGTGATATGTTTACAAGATTTACTAACATTTTCAATGGTTTGAAAGCTTATGGGAAGAACTAGACAATTGGAGAGCAAAACAGAAAGATATTGGATTCTTTACCAAAATCTTGGCAACTGAAAACACTTGCTATTGAGGAATCAAAAAATTTAAAAACTCTGCCACTTGAAGAGCTTATTGGATCACTGCTTACACATGAGATGAAGGTGACAAGATTGAATGATATTGGGGATGAAGAGAAGGGAAGAAAAGGAGTTGTACTCAAAACTTCCAATCATTTTAGTGAACAAGAAAAATCATCAAGTGAAGAAGATGGAAACAGTGGTGTTAGCCCTAAAAGAAAATCATGTAGTTTTGATTAATGACAAATATTGATGAGGACTAATATGTTTATATATTGTGTGATAGGATTTGTGATCTAAGAAGTATGGAGTCTAATTACCTTCGAGCAACCATGAAGTGTTATCAAGGTTATTCAAAGATGAACTCAAGGCATTGAAAACTTAAAGTGTAGAATAGATATGCTAATAGATAAATTCCTATGAAACTCTACACTTATATGTCTTGGAGTCTATTGAATGTATAAGAGAGCATAAAATAAGTTTCTTAATTTTAAATGACTTGGAATGAACTTTTTGATGAATGTGATTTTGTATCTTAAAAGATTTTGAATAAACTTTGCATGATCAAAGAAATTTGGTTATGGTTTTCAAGCTTATATATGTCTAAATAAGTTATCTAGACATATAAGATGTTTTCTGTTAGCCCTAAGGGCAAATCATGAAGTTATGATTAGTTTTGAATAATGGCAAACATTGATGAGAACTAATGTGCTTGTATGTTTGAGTGATAGGATTGATAGATTGAGAAGCATGAAGTCTTATTGCCTTGGAGTCACAATGCAAGAACAACTCAACTATACCAAAGGTGATCGAAGATTAAAGAGTATGTTCAAGGTGATTGAAGGCATTGAAGACTTAGGGTGTAGAGTTCTTATACTAAATAGGTATTTTTTCTGTAAACTCTACACTTGTATGTCTTGGAGTCAGTTGAATGCATGAGAGAGCACAAAACTTGTTTTTAAAATGGTTTTCAATAAATTTTCTGATTACAAGTAGGTTTTTGAAATTTCAAATGATCTTAAGAAAATTTTGTATGATCAAAGTGTTTTTGTAACGATTTTTGTGTTTAAATGTGCCTAAATGATGTGTCCATTCATCCAAAATGTTTTCAATGTTATTAACAATGATTTTCAAAAGATTTGACTAAATTTGATAATTTTGGATGCAAGTTTGGTCATCCAAACTTTGGAAATGGTTACTGTGCATCCAGAGAAGTTCGGATGCATGGAGTAAAGTTCGGACGTCCAAACTTTCTCTGATAGCATGGTCAGTGTTTTTCCAGAGACGTTCGGATGCATGAGGAAAAGTTTGGACGTCTGAACTTTTCCAGACAGCTTGGCACAGTAAAGTTCGGACGAGAGTTCGGACGCATGGCTTGAAGTTCGGACGTCCGAACTTCTCTGAAACTAGCCGTTTTATAGCTGTTGCATTTGAATTTTCACATCTATAAAAGTTATAAACTTCAGATTTTTAGTAAGTTTTGTATTCTTGAAAACTCTAAGCATTCGAAAGCCTTTTACAAACATTTCTTAAGCTCTCTTATGTCTTGTGCATTCAATTGATCAATCCAAAGACATCAAAGTGTGAAGGTGCAAGTTTGTGTAAAAATCTACCAACAACTGGTAACATCTACACACTCCTATCTTTTTATCAAATTGTGTTTTTCTACTAGCTCTTGCAAGGTTATCTTGATAACATAAAACCCTTTAGATAAGGGTGATCCTTGAAGTTGTGATTCAAGGTTGTTTGAGATATAAAACCATTGTGTGTGGTGAGCCTTGTTTGTAAAAGTTACTAGAAGAGGTTATGAGTGTAAAACCATAGTGTGGTGAGCCTCTCTTGTAATTTGTAAACCTGAGCATATAGTAGATTGATTGAAATCCTTAAGTGTACGCTTAAGGTAGTGGACGTAAATCTTGAGGATCGAACCACTATAAATTGCTTGTGTTCTTTGATCTTACTTTCTTGTATTGTTGTGCTATAAATTGCTTATAACTTGACTCATATAATATGTTCTTTGCTTAGATGTATAAAAGGTTTTAATTTGCAAAAATTAGCCAAATACCTAATTCACCCCCCCCCTTAGGTATTTCATTTTCAAATTTATTGAAGTTAAGTCTCAAATGATTTTACAAAGTTTGAAAATGCTTCCAAAAAATTCGTTCGTCCGATTTTTGTAGCAAAGATCATTACTATTTTTCCAGAGAAATTCGGATGAAGATTCCGACGCATGAAGAAAAATTCAGTCGTCCGACTTTTCTATCTTCAGCATAGTTACTGTTTTTCCAGAGAAATTCGGACGAAGATTCGGACGAAGTGAAAAAATTCAATCGTCCGAATTTTTTCAAAATGAGTAACAGCAACGTCCGAAAAATTCGGATGCAAAATTCGGACATCCGAATTTTCTGAAACTAGCCGTTACTAGCCGTTTTATAGCTGTTAAAACTGATTTTCAAATTTTATAAAAGCTAGAAACTTGAAATCTTTTGTATGTTTTGAATCTAAGTGAACTCTGAGCATTCCAAAGTCTTTAGCAAACATTTCTTAAGCTCTCTTGTATCTTGTACATTCAATTGATCAATCCAAAGACATCAAACTGTGAAGGTGCAATTTTTTGTAAGACATCTACCAACAAGTGGTAACATCTACACACTCTTTTCTTCTTATCAAATTGTATTTTTTGTACTAGCTCTTGCAAGGTTATCTTGATAACATAAAACCCTTTAGTTAAGGGCGATCCTTGAAGTTGTGATTCAAGGTTGTTTGTAGATATAAAATCATTGTGTGGTGAGCCTTGTTTGTAAAAGTTACTAGAAGAGGTTGTGAGTGTAAAACTATAGTGTGGTGAGCCTCTCATGTAATTTGTGACCTTGAGCATATAGTAGATTGGTTGAAATCTTTAAGCATGGGCTTAAGGTAGTGGACGTAGATCTTGACGATCAAACCACTATAAATTGCTTGAGTTCTTTGCTCTTACATTCCTTATTGCTTTGCTATCAACTGTATTTAACTTGATATATAGAATTTGCTCTTTGCTTTGATTAATAAAAGGTTTTTGTTTGAGAAAATTTGCTAAATACCTAATTCACCCCCCCCCCCTCTTAGGTATTTCAATTGCTATCAGAGCAGGAACTTCTTTGTGTGGTTTTACAACCTAGAAGTTAAAGATCTTATGGCTAATATCTCAAACTTACCTTATCAAGAAGGATCTTCCACAAATAGACCACCTTTGTTTGATGGAACAAATTACACTTTTTGGAAATCTAGAGTTAAGATATACATTTGTTCTATCAATTTTGATTTGTGAAATATTATTGAAAAAGGTCCTTATGTTCCTATGAAAATGAAAGCAGATGGTGTGACCTTAATACCAAAATCTACTAACGAATTTGATAAGCATGATTCAAAGAAAATGACTTTAAATTATCAAGCTATGAACATCTTGAGTTGTGCTTTAGATGTTACTGAATATAATAGAGTTAGTGGTTGTGACTCTGCTCATGATATGTGGAGATTACTCAAAATAACTCATGAAGGCACAAATCAAGTTAAAGAATCTAAACTTGCTATGCTTGTTAGAGATTATGAGCTGTTTACCATGAAACAAAGTAAAAATATTAGTGATATGTTTACACGGTTTACTAACATTTTTAATGGCTTAAAAGCTTATGGTAAAAGTTATACTATGGGAGAGCAAAACAGGAAGATTTTGGATGCTCTACCAAAATCTTGGCAGCCGAAGACACTTGCTATTGAGGAGTCCAAGGATTTAAAAACTCTTCCACTTGAAGAGCTCATTGGATCTCTGCTCACACATGAAATGAAGATGAAGAGATTAAATGACAAAGAAGATGAAGAAAAGGGAAGAAAAGGAGTTGTACTTAAGGCTTCTAATCACTTGAGTGAACAAGAAAAATCTTCAAGTGAAGAAGAAGAATGTAACAGTGGTGAAGAGGAAATTGCTATGGCAGTTAGGAAGTTCAAGAGATTCTACAAAAAGGAGTTTCTCAAAAAGGGAAGAAAGCCAACCAAGAAGAGTGGACAGTCTTCCTCATTCAAACCTCAATGTTTTGAATGCAAGAGTACAGAGCTTCTTGTTGCTGATTGTCCCAAAGTTTTGAAAAGGGAAAGAGACAGCAAGAACAAAAAGAAATCTGCCAAGAAAGGAAAAGGACTGGCTGGAACGTGGGATCAACAAGAAAGCGAAGATGAAAGTGAAGGAAAGGCCAACATATGTTTTATGGCTATTGATGATGAGGTACATTCTTCTCCTTCTATTTCTAATCTTTATGATGATGATGTTGATCCTAGTGAAGTGCTAATAGAAATGTATGAAGAGTTAAAAAAGGCTTCAAAAAGAAATAAAGATATGAAATTAAAAATAAATGATTTGTCAAATGAGAATTCAAAATTATGTGCTGAAAATGGTAAACTTCTTGAGAACATTAATTGTCTTAATATTGAAAAAGAAGTTTTAAATGCAACCATACAAAACACATCTTTTGAAAATAAAGAGCTTTGCATAAAAGTTACTTCTCTTGAAAAAATGCTCATTGATCATGAGATTTTGAAAAGAAAAGTTAATGATCTTACTTCATGCATTGAAAAATTTACAAATGGAAGAGAAAATTTAAATAAATTACTTGGTTATCAAAGATCTTCATTTACAAAACATGGTCTTGGTTTCACTCATGATAGCTATGTTCCTAAATATAAAAACACTTTTGCTAAAGAAACTCTTAATTCTAGGCATTATATTTGTTGTACATATTGTGGCAATCATGGACACAAGGTATCAAAATGTTTTGTAAAAAGAAAGATAGAAAATGGTTTTAAGACCATTTGGAAAGTCAAAGGAACTATCACTAACCCCCTTGGACCCAAGAAAATATGGGTACCAAAAATCACTATTTCTAATTTGGTGTAGGTTCAATTTGCTTCAAGATCAAGTGCCACAAAATGGTTTCTTGACAGTGGGTGCTCAAAACATATGACAGGAAATGCCTCACTTGTTAGTGAGCTTCAAGCAACAATCGAAGGCTTTGTCACATTTGGTGATAAGAAGAAAGGAAAAATACTTGGAATAGGTAACATTGGTAAAAGGTCCTTTCCTCTTATTAAACAAGTATTGCTCATTGATGGTTTAAAGTATAATTTACTTAGCATTAGTCAATTATGTGACAATGGATGTAAAGTAGAATTTAAATGTGATACTTGTACTATTTTTGATAGTGCAAGTAGCAAAACCATCTTTGTTGCTAAAAGAGTTGGAAACGTATATGTGCTATATCTTGATGAATTGATCACAAACGATATCAAATGTCTTGCCATTCATGATAACGATGGATTTTTGTGGCATAGAAGATTAGGACATGTAAGCATGGACTTATTGAATAAACTGTCTACCCAAGAACTAGTTAGAGGATTACCCAAAATGCATTTTGATAAAACACGTCTTTGTGATGCTTGTCAATATGGAAAACAATCAAAAACATCTTTTAAACCAAAGAAAATGGTCTCTACTTCAAAACCTCTTGAACTAGTTCACATGGACTTATTTGGACCAATGAGGACCACTAGTCTTGGAGGTAAAAGATAGCTTATGTGATAGTAGATGATTTTTCAAGATTTACTTGGGTGCTCTTCTTAGCTCAAAAGGATGAAACATTTCATGAATTTGTAAAACTTTTTAACAGGGTTCAAACATCTCTTGAATTTAAACTAATTTCTATTAGAAGTGACAATCGAAGAGAATTTTGCAATCAAGATTTCACAAAATATTGTGATGAATATGGTATTACTCATAATTTTTTAGCTGCCAAAACACCTCAACAAAATGGTGTTGTTGAGAGGAAAAACAGAACTTTACAAGAGATGGCTAGATCAATGCTTTGTGAAAATTCTTTGCAAAAATACTTTTAGGCTGAAGTTGTAAACACTGCTTGTTATGTAATGAATAGAGTTTTATTAAGACCTTTCATAAGAAAAATATCTTTTGAACTTTTATTTGATAAAACTCCTTCAATTGTCTATTTTAAAGTTTTTGGTTGTAAGTGTTTATCTTAAACACTAGTGATAATCTTGGTAAGTTTGACAGAAAATTAGATAAAGGTATATTTCTTGGCTATTCTTCAAATAAAAAGGCATATAGAGTCTATAATAAAAGAACATTATGTGTTGAAGAAACCATACATGTAACCTTTGATGAATCTAACATTTACCTTCAAAGAGAAGTGAAGATGATGCACGTTCCTCAATAGTTGAAAATCAAACTTATCATCAAGTACCTACTTTGGAAGAACATGCCAAGGAAGAAGAAATAATGGAGCAAGAACAAGATGGTCAACCAAGTAATGATCAAGAACTTCCAAAGGATCTAAAATACGCAAGGGGCCATCATAAGGAGCAAATCATTGGTGATGTCTCCCAATGAGTCAAAACAAGGCGGTACTTTATTGATAATTTCACCCTTTTATCTCATATTGAACATAAAAATATTTATGATGCCTTGTGTGATAATTTTTGGATCATTGCTATGGAACAAGAGTTAAATTAGTTTGAAAGAAATAAAGTTTGGACTCTTGTTCCAAGACCTAGTGATCATTCCATTATCGGTACAAAATGGGTTTTTAGGAATAAATTAAATGAACTAGGAGAAGTTGTTAGAAATAAGGCTAGACTTGTTGTTCAAGGGTTCAACCAAGAAGAAGGCATTGATTATGATGAGACTTTTGCTCCAGTAGCCAGATTAGAGTCTATAAGAATGCTTTTGGCTTTTTCTTGCTTTAAAGGTTTCAAATTATTTCAAATGGATGTCAAAAGTGCTTTTCTAAATGGTTTTATTAAAGAAGATATTTATGTAAAACAACCTCCTGGTTTTATCCATGAAAAATTTCCAAATCATGTGTTTAAATTAACAAAAGCTCTATATGGATTGAAACAAGCTCCAAGAGCCTGGTATGAAAGATTGAGTGGTTTTCTTCTGTCAAAAGGTTTTGCAAAAGGAAAAGTGGACACAACCCTCTTTATAAGAACATCTAATAATAATGATATTTTACTTGTGCAAATTTATGTTGATGATATTATCTTTGGTGCTACTAACACATTTCTTTGTGAGGAATTTGCCAAATCTATGCGAAATGAATTTGAAATGAGCATGATGGGAGAACTGAATTTCTTTCTTGGGCTGCAAATTAAGCAAACCAAAGATGGAGTGTTCATCAATCAAGCAAAATATACCAAGGAGCTCTTGAAAAGATTTGGAATGGATCAAGCAAAAGGAATAGGTACTCCAATGAGCTCATCAACTAAACTTGACAAAGATGAAAAAGGTAAAAATGTTGATGAGAAATCCTATAGAGGTATGATTGAAAGTTTACTCTATCTCACAGCAAGTAGACCAGATATTATGTTTGCTGTGTGCTTATATGCTAGATTTCAATCTTGCCCTAAACAATCTCATCTAATTTCTGTTAAACGTATCTTTCGTTATTTAATCGATACTCATGATTATGGTCTTTGGTTTTCAAAATCTACATCTTTTGAGCTTGTTGGGTATTGATATTCTATATTTGTGCTTTATATAATGATCATTTTGAGCTCACATTTATACTAAATTTTGGTGTTTTAATCAATATTTACACTCCCTTTATCTCTTATTTGCTTTAGGTGAGTTTGTTAAAGATTTGGAAGTAAATGAAGCAAACAAAGAGATTTTACAAAATGAAGAACAATAGAGAAATGCAGAGGAAAAATAGACTGGTAGAGACTTTTAAAGTGTGATTTTGACCTCTATAAGTATTCCAAATGCAAACATGGTATTCTAGAAAATTATAGCAGACATTCTGAAGTTTTCATAATGGTAAAATTTGCGTCAATCGGAGTTCATTTTCCTACCCTGCTTATGCTACAAATTCACCTATTCTGCATTGTGCTCTATTTTTGACACATTTTGGTATAATGATCATATCGTGAATTCTAGATGCCCAATTGATGTGATTCAAATCTCTTTGGAAAGATAAGCTCCTGAGCCACAACTTTCATGAAGACATCAAGACCTAGATCAGCCGATTTGATGCTCTGAATTCACCTAGAAGTCAAAACAGTGTCACAATCGGGCAGCAGAAACTTGCACCAAAACTGGGGGCAAGCGGCGCCGTTTGTGTCGATCTGAAGCTGCTTTTAAGCTGTATTTCTCTCTCTTTTGGGGCAGATTTTGATACCCCTTTAGGGAAAAAACGAGAGACAGGGCTGGAGCAGCCAGAAAACAGCAAAAACCTACTCAAATCCCATCCCAAATCTTCATCTTTGCAAGAGAAATCAAGAGAGAAGATTGAATCTTTGAAGAAGGAGAACATCCACCCTGAAGATTCCAAACAAAAGCTGCAACTTTCTCAACAAAATCGTGAAGAACTTCAACCTTGAAGAAGAGAGGAGATTTCAACCATGAAAATGAGCAATTCTTCCTCTTTCTTTGTTGTTTTATGTTCTTTGATTTGTAATATGTTGATGAACTAAACTTTTAAATACTTGGATGGGTATGAACCCTAGATTTGACTTATGTGAATGAATTGTTTCCTTGGTTGATTGAATTCGAATTTCTTGTGAATTGTTTGTGGATTTGAATGGTTGAATTGATTGAGTGGATTAATGATGCAAAATCTGAAATCCTTTCACTTGGAATTGAGAAAGGAAGGGTGATTGACAATTGATTCATAATCTGGAAATTTTCACTTGGAATTGAGAAGGGAAGGGTGAAATAGACCATACACAAACAATGAAGATGATTTAGTTAACTAGAGATAGAAACCTAAACATCTTCTTGATAATTAGAGAAATCTAATTGGGAATTCACAATTCTTAATGCATTCTTGGGTTGAATTGGTTAGAAAGAGATTTCAACTAATTAATCTAAGAGTAGAGAACTTCCATCTAGAGATAGAGTGAGTTCTATCATTGGAATTTCATCAAACATAAGAAGTGAAATTTATCAACCAAGGGACATTTCTATCACATAGGTAATTCTAGGGGGATTAACCATCCAAGTATTGTTTTCTCTATTGAATTCTCTCTTGCAAACAAAAATTCGTTACGTTAATTTAATTAGCTAAGCTAGACTTCTATTCCTAGTTATTCCAATCGTTTTCACAAACAAACTTGATAGGCTAAACAATAGAATAGAAAGTGAGTAATGATATTTAACCATCCCCGTGGATACGATATTTAAACTTGTTTGCCATTGTACTACTCATAACGATAGGTGCACTTGCCTAGTGTTTGTGTGCATATTGTTAGAAATTGTAATAAAAATTTAGTATAAAGGCATAGAAATAAAACACAACAGGTATTCAGATGCTGATTATGCTGGGTGCAAGGTTGAACGTAAAAGTGGTCATTGTCAGTTTCTTGGTAGTTGCCTTGTGTCTTGGTATAGTAAAAAACAAGCTTGTGTGTCATTATCTACTGCTGAAGCTGAATACATAGCTGCGAGTAGTTGTTGTGCACAATTGTTATGGATGCAGCATACATTACTTGATTATGGTCTTAAATTCAATTGTGTGCCTATACTATGTGATAATTCTAGTGCTATCAATTTGAGCATAAATCACATACAACATTCTAGAACAAAGCATATAGAGATTAAGCATCATTTTATTCGTGATCATGTGGCTAAAAAGGATATATGTTTGGAATATATAAGTACAAATGATCAAATTACTGATATTTTTACAAAGCCTTTGGCTGAGGAAAGGTTTAATCACCTAAGAAGGCTCTTGGGAATTTCTAAATTTAATTACTAATGTGTTTGTTGAAGTTTTGTGAAAACAGAAAGTTTCGGACGTAGAATTCGAAAGCAACACGGAAAATTCGGTTTAAAAAGACAGAAACTTTCGATCAGAAATTCGGATGCACTACAGAAAATTTTCTGAGCTGAAGAAATAGAGACTTTCGATCGAAAATTCGGACGCAGACCTGAAAAATAGGTCTTCTGAATTTTGCGGATACAGCGATTTAAATAAGAATCAAACGGTTTCCTTGACATTTCAACTTCCGAATTTCTATCCCATTTTAAATCCACTCATACCCATTCACGTCCGAATCAAAATCTCTCAAAGATTTCACCATATTTACTTCGATTTGTCTTCATTTTTGAATTCCAAGCCCTAGATTTATTCTAAAATTCACTAGTTTTCACACATTCACATCATGGTGAGAACAAAGAGGCCAAATGTTGAAAAGGGGAAAGGGAAAGCAAAGGAAGGAGATGGAGACTCAATCATCAATCAACCAAGAAAAGTTCGAATCCCTCAAACATTGTCTGGAGTTAACAGGTTTGTTTCAATCAAAGCTACTCACGAATTTGATGAATGGAACAAAAATAACAGAAAAATTATCCCTGGTTATAAGGTGGATGTTGATAAACTGTCAAATATGGATAATGTTCTGTCATTCTTTTGTGATATTGGTTGGAGTAGCTTATTGTTCATTGATGAAGAATTCTATCCCACCCTCATATATGAATTTTATGCAAACCTCAAGGAAGAAAGAACTGAACTGGTAGGGGATGATGTGATTCAAAGGTATTCATCTAGAGTATCCCAAGTGGACCTTGAATTTAGTGATGCTTTAATTAACAGAATTTGTGGTATAGGTGATAGTGGAGCAAGATATTACTCACCTTCCATGCATTGTTATAATCGTGAACTCTTCACAAATGAAAGATTTGAAGAGGCATTCACTAATGGAAGGGAATTTAGGTCCATTAAAGAGAGGGAAATCAGGAACTTAGATGCTAGAGATAGGGTATTGCATCACATGGTTACTACTATGATTGTTCCAAACTTTGGGCATAAGTCATCTGTTGGTAACACGCACATGGTAATCATGTTAGCCCTGCATGAACATAGGAGGTTGAATTTTGGATATATAGCCTTGAAGCACATGATCACTGCAAGAAAGACTGTAACCAAGGCATTCCCATTTGGAAGGATGTTGACAATGATTTTTAAACATTTTCGGGTTAAACTTCCAGGGAGAGGTCAAGCATTTAAGAGTGGGGAGATTTATACTAATGAAACTCTTAGGAGAATGCAGTTAGTTCTTGATGATGATGATATATGGAGAACTAAAAGAGATACCACTCCAAGAAGAGAAGAGATTAAAGAAGGTGAAGAAACTGAGGAAGAAGAAGATGAAGAAGAAACTCTTGCTAGAGAGATGAAGACAAAGAGAAAGCATGATACCTCAAGTGAGGGGGAGCAACCTCCCACAAAAAGAAGATTATTTGAAGAAATGCCTCAACCAAATGTTGAGACTGATCCAAGAAGTGAAGAAGTAACTAGAGGTGACACCATAGTAGCTAAGGCATTCCAAGAAGCCTTGAATAATCATGTCAAGGAAATGGAGTAGATGTATAAGTTCTTCGAATCCTTTGCTCCAATGGTTCTTGGAAAACTGGATGGATTAGAGAGTAGAGTGAAGAATATTGAAGAAATTCTAATAAGGAATACACAAAGTGGTGAAGGAGCCTCTAGGCATGAAGATAAAGATGAGGATGATGAAGATAAGAAAGGCAAGACAGAAGATGAAGATGATAACAGTGATGATGGAGATGATGATCAAGGAGTTGATGAAGAGAATATGGCAAGGCAAGAAGAAGAAGAAAGTGAACCAGTTCATGAAGAGCCTCAAGAAGAAGGAAGTGAGCCTCAAGAAGGTGGAAGCCAAATCAAAAAGGCAAACATTGTCTCACCTTCAACAATATCCTTTAGCAAAGGAAGAGTAAAGCATTTGGCTATCAAGAAAGGATTTAGCAAAGCTTCTCCATCAACTTCACAAGACTGAGCATTTCTTTACTCTCATCCTTTTTACTGCTTTTACTTACTTATTTGTAGTAAGCTTTATCTTATATGTTTTAAATACTCATCTATGCTATTTGCTTTTATGCCACATTTGGTGTAATAGTGAAGCTAAATGATAAAATCTCAGTGATGAGAGCTTCATTTAAATTTTTATATATGCTACATTATTTAGTCTCATTTTCTTTGATCCCATTTTTTGAGTGATGACAAAAGGGGGAGAAAACTGGATGACTGTGACTATTTGTGTGCAAAATGTACTACTTGTGTTTGTTTGTGGTTTATTTTGCTAGGACTTAAAGTTTGGATGCATAAGTTTTGTGGTTTTGCAAAAATCAACTAAGTGCTTTTGTGGTTATACATATTTACTTTTGAATGCAAAATCACCTTTTCAAACTTGTTGCCAAAAAAATTTGGACAAAAAATTCGGATGCATGTTTTAAAATTCGGGTGCATCCATATTTTGTTGCCAAAATGTGCTCCTTTGTTGTTCAAATTGATTCAAATATGTTTTAATCTCTCATAATATGTTTGAACAAACTTAGGAAAGATTATTTACAGAATTTGAAGCCTTTGATTATCTTATTTTAATGTTTGGACTTGCTATGCAAAAAATTCGGATGCATGATAATTAGTCCAAATGTGTTGAAAAATGAGCACAATCTAAGGGGGAGCTTTGTTAAACTGTTACAACCTTAAAACCTCTCTTAGAAGCTTTTCTAAATGCTTAAATGATTGTTTATTCAATCCCAGTGGTTGGAAGGAAGGAGGTTAATGGAGGTTGGTTGGGTCATAGGCTCATATTGAACCTTTTATATGTCATTGTGCTAAATTGATCATTTCTGTCATTGACATCAATACTTCTTTGTGCTACATTACTTAAATCCATCACATTTTGCATCAAAGTTTGTCATCATCAAAAAGGGGGAGATTGTTAGCCCTAAGGGCAAATCATATAGTTTTGATTAATGACAAATATTGATGAGGACTAATATGTTTATATATTGTGTGATAGGATTTGTGATCTAAGAAGTATGGAGTCTCATTTCCTTCAAGCAACCATGAAGTGTTATGAAGGTTATTCAAAGATGAACTCAAGGCATTGAAGACTTGAAGTGTAGAATAGATATGCTAATAGGTAAATTTCTATGAAACTCTACACTTTTATGTCTTGGAGTCTATTGAATGCATAAGAGAGCATAAAATAAGTTTCTTAATTTTAAATGACTTGGAATGAACTTTTTATGAATGTGATTTTGTATCTTAAAAGATTTTGAATAAACTTTGCATGATCAAAGAAATTTGGTTATGGTTTTCAAGCTTATATATGTCTAAATAAGTTATCTAGACATATAAGATGTTTTCAAATTTATTGAAGTTAAGTCTCAAATAATTTTACAAAGTTTGAAAATGCTTCCAAAAAATTCGGTTGTTCGATTTTTGTAGCAAAGATCATTACTGTTTTTCCAGAGAAATTCGGACAAAGATTCGGACGCATGAAGAAAAATTCAGTCGTCCGAATTTTCTGTCTTCAACATAGTTACTGTTTTTCCAGAGAGATTCGGACGAAGTGAAAAAATTCAGTCGTCCGAATTTTTCCAGAATGAGTAACAGCAACGTCTGAAAAATTCGGATGCAAAATTCGGTCATCCAAATTTTCTGAAACTAGCCGTTACTAGCCGTTTTATAGCTGTTAAAACTGATTTTCAAATTCTATAAAAGCTAGAAACTTGAAATCTTTTGTATGTTTTGAATCTAAGTGAACTCTGAGAATTCCAAAGTCTTTAGCAAACATTTCTTAAGCTCTCTTGTATCTTGTGCATTCAATTGATCAATCCAAAGACATCAAAGTGTGAAGGTATAATTTTGTGTAAGACATCTACCAACAAGTGGTAACATCTACACACTCTTTTCTTCTTATCAAATTGTGTTTTTTCTACTAGCTGTTGCAAGGTTATCTTGATAACATAAAACCCTTTAGTTAAGGGTGATCCTTGAAGTTGTGATTCAAGGTTGTTTGTAGATATAAAATCATTGTGTGGTGAGCCTTGTTTGTAAAAGTTACTAGAAGAGGTTGTGAGTGTAAAACCATAGTGTGGTGAGCCTCTCATGTAATTTGTGACCTTGAGCATATAGTAGATTGGTTGAAATCCTTAAGCATAGGCTTAAGGTAGTGGACGTAGATCTTGACGATCGAACCACTATAAATTGCTTGAGTTCTTTGCTCTAACATTCCTTATTGCCTTGCTATCAACTGTATTTAACTTGATATATAGAATTTGCTCTTCGCTTAGATTAATAAAAGGTTTTTGTTTGTGAAAATTAGCTAAATACCTAATTCACCCCCCCCCCCACCCTTAGGTATTTCAAGTGGAGAAGAAGAGATAGCTATGGCAGTAAGAAAATTCAAGAAATTCTATAAAAAGGAATTTCTCAAGAAAGGGAGAAATCCAGCCAAGAAAAGCGGACAGTCATCATCCTTCAAACCTCAATGCTTTGAATGCAAAAGTACAGAACATCTTGTTGCTGATTGTCCTAAAGGTTTGGAAAGGGAAAGAGACAACAAACTCAAAAAGAAATCTACCAAGAAGGGAAAGGGACTGGCCGACACTTGGGACAACAAGAAAGTGAAGATGACAGTGAAGGAAAGCCAACATATGCTTATGGCAATTGATGATGAGGTACAATTTACTCCTTCTATTTCTACTTACTATGATGATGATATTGATCCTAGTGATTTACTTATTGAAATATATGGAGAACTGAAAAAGGCTTCAAAAAGGAATAAGGAAATGAAGACCAAAATTAATGAGTTACTAAATGAGAATTCAAAGTTACGTTTTGAAAATGGAAAACTTCTTGAGTCCATTAATTGCCTAAACATTGAAAAAGAAGTTTTAAATGTAACTATACAAAACATATCTCTTGAAAATAAAGATCTTTGCACAAAAGTCATTTCTCTGGAGACAATGCTTAGTGATCATGAGATATTGAAAAAGAAAGTTAATGATTTAACATTATGCATTGAAAGATATACAAATGGAAGAGAAAATTTAAACAAACTACTTGGTTATCAAAGATCTTCTTATGTAAAAAATGGTCTTGGCTACATTCATGAAAACAATGCTCCAAAATATAAAAACTTCTTTTCTAAAGCAACTCCTACTTTAATACCTCATACTTGTTGTACGTATTGTGGTAGATATGGACACAATGTTTCAAAATGTTATGTGAAAAGAAAATTAGAAAATGGTGTTAAAACCATTTGGAGAATCAAAGGAATTTTCACTAACCCCCTTGGACCCAAGAAAATGTGGGTACCAAAAGTCACTTCCTCTAATTTGGTGTAGGTTCGTTTTGCTCCAAGATCAAGTGCCACTAAGTGGTTTATTGACAGTGGCTGTTCAAGACACATGACAGGAAATGCCTCACTTGTTAGTGAACTTCAATCAACAAGTGAAGGTTTTGTCACATTTGGTGATAAGAAGAAGGGAAGAATACTTGGAATTGGTAACATTGGTAAAGGTTCTTTCCCTCTCATTAAGCAAGTATTACTTATTGATGGTTTGAAGTATAATCTACTTGGTATTAGTCAGTTATGTGATAATGGATGTAAAGAAGAATTTAAACGTGACACTTGTACTATTTTTGATAGTGCAAGTAGCAAAACTACCTTTGTTGCTAATAGAGTTGGAAATGTATACGTATTATATCTTGATGAACTTATTACAAATGATATCAAGTGTCTTGCCATTCATGATAATGATGGAAATTTATGGCATAGAAAGGTCATGTGAGCATGGATTTATTGAATAAACTTTCCACACAAGAGTTAGTTAGAGGATTACCTAAAATGCATTTTCATAAAACTCGTCTTTGTGATGCTTGTCAATATGAAAAATATTCAAAAATATCTTTTAAACTAAAGAAAATGGTTTCTACCTCAAAACCTCTTGAACTTGTTCATATGGACTTGTTTGGACCAATGAGGACTACTAATCTTGGTGGTAAAAGATATGCTTATGTGATTATTGATGATTTCTCTAGATTTACATGGGTGATCCTCTTAGCACAAAAGGATGAAACGTTTCATGAATTTTTAAAACGTTTCAAAAAGGTTCAAACCTCCCTTGAGTATAAACTAATCTCTATTAGAAGTGACAATGGAAGAGAATTTCGTAATCAAGACTTTACAAAATTTTTTGATGAATATGGTATAACTCATAACTTTTTAGCTGCTAAAACACCCCAACAAAATGGTGTTGTTGAAAAGATAAATAGAACCCTACAAGAGATGGCTAGATCAATGCTTTGTGAAAATTCTTTGCCAAAATATTTTTGGGCTGAAGCTGTGAATACTGCTTGCTATGTAATGAATAGAGTTCTCTTAAGACCCTTCATACGAAAAACACCTTTTGAACTCCTTCAATTATTTATTTTAAGGTATTTGGCTGTAAGTGTTTTATCTTAAATACTCATGACAATCTGGGAAAGTTTGATAGAAAATCAGATGAAGGTATATTTCTTGGTTATTCATCAAATAAAAAGGCCTATAGAGTTTATAACAAAAGAACATTGTGTGTTGAAGAAACTATCCATGTGACATTTGATGAATCTAACATATATCTTGAAAGAAGAATTGAAGATGATGTAGGTTCCTCAATAATGGATAATCAAGCTCATCATCAGGCACCTACTTTGGAAGAACACACCAAAGAAGAAGAAAAAATAGAGAAAGAACAAGATGGCCAATCTAGCAATGACCAAGAGCTTCCAAAGGATCTAAGATATGCAAGAGGTCATCATAAGGAGCAAATCATTGGTGATGTCTCTCACTGAGTTAAAACAAGGTGGTACTTTATTGACAACTTTGCTCTTTTATCTCATATTGAGCCTAAAAACATTGATGATGCATTGTGTGATGATTTTTGGATTATTGCTATGCAAGAGGAGCTAAATCAATTTGAAAGAAATAAAGTTTGGACTCTTGTCCCAAGACCTCATGATCATTCCATTATTGGTACAAAATGGGTCTTTAGAAATAAATTAAATGAACTAGGAGACGTTGTCAGAAATAAGGCTGGGCTTGTTGCTGAAGGTTTCAACCCAGAAGAAGGCATTGATTATGATAAAACTTTTGCTCGAGTAACTACACTTGAATCCATAAGAATACTTTTGGCTTTTGCTTGTTTTAAAGATTCTAAACTATTCCAAATAGATATCATAAGTGCATTTCTAAATAGTTTTATTGAAGAAGAGGTTTATGTAGAACAACCACCTAATTTTATTCATGAAAAGTTTCCTAATTATGTTTTCAAGTTAACCAATGCTCTATATAGATTGAAACAAGCTCCAAGAGCTTGGTATGAAAGATTAAGTGGATTTCTTATTTCAAAAAAATTTTCAAAAGGAAAAGTGGACACAATACTATTTATAAAAACCTCTAGTAGTAATGATATTTTACTTGTGCAAATTTATGTTGAGGACATTATTTTTGGTGCTACTAATACATCTCTTTGTGAAGAGTTTGTCAAATCAATGCAAAATGAATTTGAAATGAGCATGATGGGAGAATTAAATTTCTTTCTTGGGCTGCAAATCAAGCAAACTAAGGAAAGAGTCTTCATAAATCAAGCAAAGTATACTAAGGAGCTATTGAAAAGATTTGGAATGGATCAAGCAAAAGGGATAGGCACTCCAATGAGCTCATCAACTAAACTTGATAAAGATAAAAAAGGTAAAATTATTGATGAAAAGTCATATAGAGGTATGATTGGAAGTTTACTCTATCTCACAGCAAGTAGACCAAATATTATATTTGTCGTGTGCCTATGTGTTAGATTCCAATCCTGTCCTAAAGAGTCTCATTTAATTTCTGTCAAACAAAGTTTTCGTTATTTGATTGATACACATGACTATGGCCTTTGGTTTTCAAAATCTTCACCTTTTGATCTTGCTGGATATTTGGATGCTAATTTTGCCGGTTGTAAAGTTGAGCGTAAAAGTACTAGCGGTCATTGTCAATTTCTTGGTAGTTGTCTTGTATCTTGGTATAGTAAAACATAAGCATGTGTGTCTTTATCTACCGCTGAGGCTGAATATATCACTGCCGGTAGTTGTTGTGCTCAAGTGTTATGGATGAAACACACTCTACTTGATTATGGTCTAGAATTCAATTGTGTGCCTATATTATGTGATAATACAAGTGCTATCAATTTAAGCATTAATCTCATTTAACATTCTAGGACTAAGCATATAGAAATTAAACATCATTTTATTCATGATCATGTGGGTAAAAGAGAATGCTTGGAATATGTGAATAGAAATGATCAAATTACTGATATATTTACAAAGTCTTTGGTTGAGGAAAGGTTTAATCACCTAAGAAGGCTCTTAGGTATCTCAAAATTCAATTACTAATTTGTGTGTTGAAGTGTGATAAGAACAGGGAATATTCAGCCACATGTTTTGAATGCATTGGGAGAAATTCGAACGTCCAAACTTTCTCCAGAAATTTCTGGATAGAAAGATTCGAACGCAGGTTCAGACGTAGACTTGAAAATTCGGTCGTCCGAACTGAGCAGTTGCTAACTTCCAAACTTCCTTTTCTCTCAAAACCCACTCAACCCTCTTGCGTCCAAAGCTAAATTTCTCTGAAATTTCACATCTTTCACTACAAACCGATTGAATTTTTGAGTTCCAACCCCTAAACACTTCCTGCAAATCATTCTCTTGCAATCTAAGATGGTGAGAACTAAGAGAGCAAGTGTTGAGAAAGGAAAGGGAAAGGCAAAGGATGATGGACTGATTATGAACAAACCAAGGAGAATAAGGGTTCCTCAATCATCTGGATTGGACAAATTCATCCCTATCAAGGCAACATCTAAATTTGAGGACTGGAATAAGAAGAGCAGAAAAATCATTCCTGGTTACATGGTAAATTTGGAAAGGCTCTCCAACATGGGTAATGTTTTATCTCTTTTTGGTGATATTGGTTGGAGTAATCTGTTAGCAATTGATGAGGAATTTTACCCTGCATTTATTTATGAATTCTATGCAAATCTCAAAGAGGAAAGAATAGAACAATTGTGGGAAAACAATATAGTGCAATGGTATTCTTCAAGAGTATCTCAAGTAGATTTTGAATTCAACGATGCATTGGTCAATAGAATTTGTGGAGTAGATGATAGTGGGGCAAAGTATTACTCACCTGGAATGCATTGTTATATACGTGAACTCTTCACAAAAGAAGATTTGAAGAGGCCTTCACTAATGGCAGAGAATTTAGGTCCATTAGGGAGAGAGAAATTAAGGCATTTGATGCCAGAGGAAGAGTATTGCATCACACAATTACTACTATGATTATCCCTAATTTTGGACATAAGTCTTCTATTGGTAACATGCATATGATAATTATGTTAGCCTTGCATGAGCATAAAATATTGAATTTTGGATATATGGCCTTAAAGCACATGATTAGTGCAAAGAAAACAGTGAACAAGGCTTTACCATATGGGAGGTTTTTAACAAGAATCTTTAAACATTTTCAAGTTAAACTTCCAGTGAGAGGACAAGCTTTTAAGAGTGGAGAGATTTATACTAATGACACTCTTAAAAGAATGCGATTGGTTCTTGATGAAGATGGCATATGGAGAACTAAAAGAGAAACTCCTCCAAGAAAAGAAGAGATTGAAGAAAGTGGGCAAGTTGAGGAAGAGGAGGATGAAGAAGAAACTATTGCTAGAGAGATGAAAACAAAAACAAAATATGACACTTCGAGTGAGGGAGAGCAACCTCCCTCAAAAAAAGAAGACTATTTGAAGAAGTCTCAACTCCTAAATCTCAACCAAATGTTGGAGATGAGTCTAGTGGTGAAGGAATAACTAGAGCTGACACCATAGTAGCTATGGCATTCCAAGAAGCCTTGAATAATCATATCAAGGAAATAGAGAAAATGTATAAGTTCTTCAAATTCTTTGCTCCAATGGTTCTTGGAAAACTGGATGGATTAGATAATAGAGTGAAGCACATTGAAGAAATCTTGATGAGGAATACACAAAGTGGTGAAGGACCCTCTAGGCATCAAGATAGGGATGAAGAAGGTAAGAAAGAAGATGAAGATGATGGCAATGATGATAGGGATGATAATCAAGAAGGCAACAGTGAGTATGTGGCAAGACAAGAAGAAGAAAATGAACCTGTACATGAAGAGCCACAAGAAGGAGGAAGGCAAATTGAAAGAGCAGAAATCGTCTCACCATCAACCATCTCCTTCAGCCAAGGAAGAGTAAAGCATTTGGCAATCAAGAAAGGATTCAGCAAAGCCTCTCCATCAACATCACAAGACTAAGCATCTCTTCAACCTTATCTTTCTACTACTTTTAATTACTTATTTGCACTTAACTTATGTGTTTTAAATTTCCAAATTGGCCTATGAACTTGTTATGCTTTTCTTTAAATTTCTGCAAATTCTGTAATAGTGAAGCTCAATGATGAAACCTTAGTGTTGAGAGCTTCTTTTATTAATGTTACTTTGGCCCTAGTTGTATGTGCTAAACTATAAGTCTCATTTTCATTAATCTCACTTTTGAGGGATGATAAAAAGGGAAGAAAGAATAATGACTGCAAAATTGTGCTATGTGCTATGTGTGCTGATAATGATTGCAAATTGTGGTATGGTTCATGTGTAAATGATGACTATTAGCTATGTACAATGAATGTGCTATATGGAACTATTTGATTGCATTTGGAGCTTGAGATCTTGGTTGTTTTCTGAAATTTGGTTCAGCTACCTATGATTTTGAATTACCTCATGAAAACAATTGGATGCATGAGTTTTGTAGTTCTGCAAAGCTAAACTAAGTATAATTATGGACATACATATTTGAGTACTTCTACAGCTCATTTGAAAATGCAAAATCATCTCTTTCAACTTATTGTACAAAATTTGGACTTGAAATTCGGATGCATATAAAATTTTCTTACGAAAAATGTTTGTCTGTTATTCAAATTGTTTGAAAACTGTTTCAATCATTCCTATCATATATGAACAACCTTAGGAAATGTTATTTTCAAAAATTACAGCTTTTATCTCACATATTTTAAAGTTTGGACTTCAAATCTCAAAATTTAGATGCATCTATATTTTGTTTCCAAAAAGTGCTCTTTTGTTGTTCAAATTGATTCAAATATGTTTTAATCTCTTCTACTATTTTTGAACAACCTTAGGAAGGATTTATTTCACTATAAACATTCATTATGTTGAATTTATTGCAGTTTAGACGAATAGTCCTCAGTTCAAAAATTTCCTGAAAAATGAGCACAATCTAAGGGGGAGCATTGTTAAACTTTTACAACCTTTAAAACCTCTCTTAGAACCTTTTATAAATGATTAAATGCTATACATCCTATCCTAGTTGTTTGTTGGAAGGAAAGAGGTAAATGGAGGTTGGTTGGGCTATATGCTCATATTGAGCTTTTTGAATGTCAATATGCTAAATTGGTTATTATCTATCATTGACATCAATACTTCTCTGTTTTACATTTTTTAAATCCATCACATTTTGCATCAAAGTTTGTCATCATAAAAAAGGGGGAGATTGTTAGCCCTAAGTACAAATCATGAAGTTATGATTAGTTTTGATTAATGACAAACATTGATAAGGACTAATCTTTATGTCATTTGTGTGATAGGATTGTTGGATTAAGAAGTATGAAGTCTCATTGCCTTAAAGCCAAAATACTAGAACAACTCTAATATGTCAAAGTGAGTGAAGATTAAAGAGTTTGTTCAAGATGATTGAAGGCTTTGAAGACACGAAGTGTAGGTTACATGTGCTTAATAGGTATATCTTTTGTAAACCCTACACTTGTTTGTCTTGGAATCGGTTGAATGCATAAGAGAGCACAAAACTTGTATTTGAATCTTAAATGGCTTTGAATGAACTTTTGATTAATAAGTGTGTTTTTTAATCTTAAACAATTTTGAGTAAACTTTGTATGATCAAAGAGTTTTGGTAATGGTTTTTGAATTTAAAAATGTCTAAATGACTAATCTATTCATACAAAATGTTTTCAAACTTATTGAAGCTGAATTTCAAAAAATTTTACAAAGTTTGAATAGTTCGGACGCAAGTTTGGACTTCCAAACTTTGAAAATGGCTACTGTGCTTCCAGAGAAATTCGAACGCAAGTTCGGATGCAAGGAAAAAAATTCGATCGTCCGAATTTACCCTGATAGCATGGTTTCTATTTGTTCAGAGAAATTCGGACGCAAGTTTTTCCAGATAGCATGTAACAGTAAAGTTCGGACGACAGTTCGGACGCACAGGAAAAAATTCGGTCGTTCAAATTCTTCTGAAACTAGCCGTTACTAACCTTTTTATGACTGTTAAAACTGATTTTTGAAATCTATAAAAGCCATAAACTCCAGAATTTTTGTAAGTTTTGAATCTCTGAGAAATCTTAACATTCTAAAATCTTTTGCAAACATCAAAGCTCTCTTTTTTCTTGTGCTTACACGTGATCATTCAAGATTCCAAAGACAACAAAGTGAAGTGGTGTAACATTGTGTAATTATCTACCAAGAAGTGGTAACATCTCATCCATTCTCCATTTAATATTATTTTCTACTAGCTCATTACAAGGTTTTCTTGTAAACTTAAAATCCTTTAGGTAAGGGTGATCCTTGAAATTTTGATTCAAGGTTGTTTGTAGATATAAAATCCTTTTGGTAGGGTGAGCCTTGTGTGTAGAATTACTAAAGAGGTTGTTGGTGTAATACCATTGTGTGGTGAGCCTCTTATGTAATTATTGAACTTGAGTACATAGTAGATTGATTGAAATCCTCAAGTGTAGACTCAAGGTAATGGACGTAGATCTTGAAGAGATCGAACCACTATAAATTGCTTGTGTTCATTATGCTTAGATTTTTTATTGATTTGTCATTGATTTAATTATTCTCTCATTGAAACAAGTAATCATAATATGATCTAACTCAATTTATAAAAAGAAATAGTTTTTCGAAAATTAGCCAAAGACCTAATTCATCCCCCTTCTTAGGTCTTTCAGAGAATTCGGTGTCCAGTTTGAAATTGGCAGTAGAAATATTTGACGGTACTGGCCATTTCGGCATGTGGCAAGGGGAAGTCTTGGACTCCCTTGTTCCAGCAGGGTCTTGACATTTCCTTTGCAGAAAAGAAATCAAAAAATGTTGAAGATAAGGATTAGAATATTATGAATCGGTTAGCATGCAGAATAATTCGGTCGTGCCTGTCCAGAGAGCAGAAATATGCTTTCAAGAACGAGGCTTCTACGTACAAATTGTTGAAGGCATTGGAGGACAAATTTCTGAAGCAGAGTGGTCAGAAAAAGCTCCTTATGAAGAAAAGGCTGTTGCGATTTGATTACTGACCAGGTACAACTATGAATGAACATCACTATGTTTAATCAATTAGTAGCAGACCTATTGAATTTAGATGTGAAATTTGGGGACAAAGATTTGGCTTTGATGTTGTTATCGTCTCTTCCCGGTGAATTTGAATATTTGGAGACTACGTTACTTCATGGGAAGGAGAATATGTCATTAGATGCTGTGTGTTCTGCTTTGTATAGTCATGAATTGAGAAAGCAAGATAAGATAAAAATTAAATCAACGACATCAGGAGAAGCATTGGTGGCAAGAGGTCGTCATCAAAGCCAATCAAAGGGGAGAAGAGGAAGGTCTAAATCAAAGGGTCGAGTTGTTGCCAGAGATGAGTGTGCTTTCTGTCATGAGAAAGAGCACTGGAGGAAAGACTGTCTGAAGTTGAAGAAAAAATGGATGACTCCACAAGATGCAAATGTTGCAGAATGCAAGAGTGATGCGGAATCAAAAATTTTTCTTGTGGTTTCACCTTCAATATTATATCCAGATGAATGGATATTGGATTCAAGTTGCACCTATCATATGTGTCCTATTTGGGAGTGGTTTTTTGAATTTCAGAAACTTGATGGCGAGGTTGTCTACATGGGCAATTATAATCCATGTAAAACAATTGGGATAGGTTCAATCAAGCTGAGGAATCATGATGGTTCCATCAAAATTTTATGGAATGTACGGTACGTGCCAAAGTTGAAAAAGAAACTCATCTCATTGGGGGCTTTAGAATCAAAAGGCCTAGTTGTGACAATGTGAGATGGAGTTTTTAAAGCAACTTCAGGAGCACTGGTGTTGTTGAAAGGCATGAGGAAGAATAATCTGTATTACTACCAGGGAAGTACAATGATTGTTGCAGTGGTAGTAGCAATTTCAGGTACCAAGAAATATGTAGATGCAACAAAGCTGTGGCATATGCGGTTGGGATATGCTGGTGAAAAATCCTTGCAAATTCTTGCCAAGCAGGGATTGTTGGAAGGTACGAAGACTTGCAAATTAGAAGTTTGTGAGCACTGTGTTTTGGAAAAACAACGAAGAGTGAAATTTGGCACTGCAATCCACAATACCAATGACATTCTGGATTATGTGCACTCAGATTTGTGGGGACCTGCCAAGACTCCGTCAATCAGTAGTAGGCATTATTTTGTCACTTTCGTTGATGATTTTTCCAGAAGAGTTTGGGTGTTTACTATGAAGAACAAGGATGATATGCTTGGAGTTTTCCTTTAGTGGAAAGCTGAAATTGAAAACCAGACAGGGAGAAAGATCAAGGTTCTCTGAACAGACAATGGTGAAGAATACAAGAGCAATCTATTCCTGAAGGTATGCCAAGATTGTGGCATAAGGAAGCACTTCAGAGTTAGAAAGCCACCGTAGCAGAATGGGGTGTTAGAGCGTATGAACAGGACACTAGGGGAGAAACAGAGATTGTATGATGTCTAATGCTAGGTTATGCAAAAAACTTTGGGCTAAGGCTATAACATATGCTCAATATCTCGTCAATCGTTTGCCATCATCTGCTATAGATGGAAAAACTCCTTTTGAGGTATGGTTCGGAAAACCTGATACTTAAATGAATAAAAGTTGGATTCACGGGCAAAGAAAGCTCTATTTATGGGCTTTAATACTTGAGTTAAGGGATACCGTTTGTGGTGTCTAGAGGCAAAGAAAACGATCATCAGTAGGGATGTTACCTTTGATGAATCTACCATGTTGAATAAGGTAAATCCATAATGGGTTGATGGCACTCTGCAGCAGGTGGAGTGTATTCCGAAACAAGTGGAGTTTGAGCAGACAATGGTGATCCCAACATATAGCATCACTAGTGACTCTCTGAGGGCAAGAGAAGAGTTAGATAAGGAAGAAGTTTTGACCCAAGAACCTCTACAACGATCGGAGCCAATGGCCATTAGAAGAACAAGACGAGAGATTCAAAAACCTACCCGTTTTACAGACATAGTAGCTTATGCACTTCCAATTGTTGATGATGTTCCATCCACCTACCCAAAAAGCCATCCGAAGTTTAGAAAGTGGTAGATGGGCAAGTGCAATGGAAGAAGAAATGCAAAGACATAGAAGCTAACACAACTACCAAAGGGCAAGAAGACTATTGGATGCAAATGGGTATTTGCAAAGAAAGATGGATTTCCTGATAAAGATGGGGTTCGTTACAAGGTAAGGTTGGTGGCTAAAGGCTACACTCAGAAGGAGGGAATTTATTATAATGAGGTATTTTCTCCAATTGTTAAACATTCCTCCATTAGAATTTTGTTGGCTTTAGTAGCGCAATTGAATTTGGAGCTAGCTCAACTTGATGTGAAGATCGCGTTCCTGCATGATGATTTGAAGGAGGAAATCTATATGACTCAGCCAGATTGATGCAAGGTTGTTGGTAAGGAGAATTGGGTTTGCAAACTAAGTAAATCATTGTACGAACTGAAACAATCTCCAAGGCAATAGTACAAGCGATTTGACAGGTTTATTAAGGGTTAGAAGTACATAATGAGCAAATACGATAATTGTGTGTATTTGCGTAGGCTTCAAGATGGTTCCTACATCTATTTACTCTTATATGTTGATGATATACTAATACAAGTGAAGAGCCAAGTTAAGATTGACAGATTGAAGGCTCAGTTGAGTAAGGAGTTCGAGATGAAGGATTTGGGAGAAACCAAGAAGATTCTCGGCATAGAGATAAACAGGGACAGAGAGAGAGAGGCAAGCTTTGGCTGACACGAAAGCAGTATTTGAAGAAAGTATTACAGTGTTTTGGTATGCATGAAGATACAAAACTTGTAAGTACCCCATTTGCTCCTCATTTGAAACTTAGTGGCCGGTTATCTCTAACAATAGATGAAGAACGAGAATACATGGCGAGAGTCCCGTATGCAAATACAGTTGGAAGCTTGATGTATGCAATGGTGTGTACGAGACCAGATATTTCACAAGCTGTTAGTGTTGTGAGCAGGTACATGCATGATCTAGGCAAGGGTCATTGGCTAATTGTGAAATGGATTTTGTGGAATCTCTAAAATACCGTAAATGTTGGATTGGAATTCGAGCACGATGAATCACTTGGTAAATACATAGTTGGATATTGTGATTCTGATTATGCAGGTGATTTAGATAAGCGACGGTCTACAACTGACTATTTGTTCACTTTAGCCAAAGCGGCAGTTAGTTAGAAGTCTACCTTGCAGTCAACGGCAGCTTTGTCTACAACAGAGGCAGAGTATATGGCGATTACAGAGGCTGTGAAGGAAAGCAATTTGGCTTCATAGGTTGCTTAAAGACTTGGGAGTTTGTCAGAAATAAC
The DNA here is from genome assembly GCA_030512225.1 of Rauvolfia tetraphylla. Taxonomy (NCBI): domain Eukaryota; kingdom Viridiplantae; phylum Streptophyta; class Magnoliopsida; order Gentianales; family Apocynaceae; genus Rauvolfia; species Rauvolfia tetraphylla. The sequence continues at coordinate 527,408 of JAJQKT010000060.1, forward strand.
TTGAGGTTTATTTTGATAGTCAGAGTGCTATTCACCTAGCAAAGAATCAAGTTTTTCATGCACGGACGAAGCACATTGATGCTCGCTATCACTTTGTACAAGAAATTGTCGAAGAAGAGGAGATCCTTCTCCAGAAGATTCATACTACGGAGAATCCTACAGATATGTTCACCAAGGTGGTTACAAGGACCAAGTTTGAAAACTATTTAAACTTGGTTAATATCCTGCACATTTGAGCTAGCAACTAACGACGCAAAATTTGAAGAACTGCGAAGACAGTTTTTATTTTTGTTTGTTTGAGAAGATTTCTATTTGGTGGGACCTGAAATTAAGCCAAGGTGGAGATTTGTTGACTTTGGCTTCAATTTCGGATCCCACATTGGTAGGTGATGAAATTATGAGGAAATTTGTTCCCTATAAAGAGGGACTCTCCCCTCACACTTATTGCATCCCAATTTATACTCTTCTCCCATATAAATATAAGTGGGCTGCTTGAGTGGTGCTAGGAGACTAAGAAAATTTTTTTTGAACTCCGTTATCAAATTTTTCTAGGTGTATTATTTCCTTATCTCTTTTATTTCGCATTTATTTCCTTATCTCTTGTATTATTTTTTTATTATAGTATTTAATATTCTTTGTCGGGTATATTCGTAATATTTTATATTTTTTAATTCACTAAAAGTTTATTTTTGAGAAAATTATTATTCGAAATTTCCAACAGAAACTTCCATCCATTCATATCCAATAGTTCACCCACAAATAGTAGCAACTTCATACGACATGGAAAATTAGAAACAACGGCAACTATCTAATGCACAATACGAACATAAAACCATGATCCTCAATCATATCGCATTGTACCATAAATTTCATAAGAAATAATAACTAAGTATGCAAACCCTCGTCTAAAAGGACCTTAAACTTTCCTTCCAGTCCAAGCCCAAATTTCAATCTTTAGCATCCAATGGAAAATCACTATAAACAGAATAAGTACACTTGATCGAGTAAAAATAATTCGAAAAGTATAATTTAAATATTCATATAACTTAGCCAGCAAAAAAAATTTCCTTTATATTACAAAATCTATACTCATTTTCAACAAAATGTGCACAGAAAATTGGAAATTATACTCAAACAGGACGTGTCTACAAAGACAAATATATCTGAGCATCGTATGGAAAAGAGTTGTATAGTATTTTACTCATTAATATATTTGTTTTACAATCAAAATTAAAGTATTTTAAAAGATATAATTTTTAGCATTGTCAAAATTATTAGTAACTCGCGAAAAGGTTTTATTTATTCGTACATGTAGACGGATCACATAATTAGTCAGGATCCATTTAAAGACTGGTCTAATCAAACAGCTCTATTGCGGGCCGGAGTGAGTTGAGCCATCAAGTCTGCAATAATTTTTTTTCCGAAAATATTTAAAAGGTGGGAAAAAAGGACTGTAGATTGTTCTACTATTCTGTCGTCTGTATCCGATGGACATTCCCAAACCTCAAACCTGTCTCCCCTAATCCCTAAATTTACCACCACTGTTGGTCCACCGTCCTTGTCCCTCCCGATTCTCAGTTCACAACCGCTGTCTACTGCAGTCCCAAACTCGTCTACCATGTGCCCACTGCCAGTCTACCAGCCCCGTCCATATTCTAGTTACAAGGTGAAGAAATTATTGATTCTTGTTTAAATTCTTGGTACATGCGACTGGATATGGTTTTGTGCTAATGGTCTATTCTAGAAATGCTATGTTATAAGTTGATGGCGTGAAAGTTAGAAATTGAGGAAAATCATTTCTTTTTTTAACTCTGTTGAACTTCTTGTTTCCTTGAACAGGAAGAATGTTGTGCACAAAGAACAAGACTAGATTAGAAGCCCCTCCTTTTATAAAGTGGCCACGAGTTGAAAAAGCAATAATCTATAAAAGAAGAAACTTCTCCTAGGTTCTTTAGGAATATCTCTTTACTACTGTTTTCTAGGTCTCAATAAGATATTGATGAGGAAACTTGAAAAGAATCATTCGAATGTCATGCGAATAAAATTTTCTTTTACAATTGTTATTCCTGTTGCCGCTTGTACCAAAAATGAAGTAGAACCTGCATGCCACACAGCGCTATCAGCATTCCATCTTTTAGTGCTGTCACTTTATCCGTGATTAGAAAAAGAGTCCAAGTGAAGAAAGTAAAGCACGTCTTATTTGATTATTTGATGATAGACAATATTATTGGGAACAATATTTTGCACGTAAAAAGTTAGAAGCAAATATCATTTTGTAACTTATAGCTATAGAGCAGATCTCATTTCCAGAAAATAGGATCTTTACTTATGGACTTTGAGGTGCTTCCTTTTAAGAGGAACCTGGCTATAACAACAGAAAAGCTTATAACTGCTTTGAATTTATTATAAATATATTTCCTGAACTCCAGAAAAAAAATACAAAATCTCGGCATTTGATTTCTGTATGTGTTGTTATTCAGTAATTCACGATTTTTTTCTTTAGTTTGCAAGTAGAAAGCCGGAGTTTTACCAAAGCAATGAAGTGACTTTTGTTTAAAATTTTCAGTCAGCTCCCGCTCCCCCCATTCAATATCCGCTTGTAGCTTGCTCAGTTGCTTGTGCAATTCATGAGATGACTATAATTTGATCTACTTTTTTGTTAAAATTTTCATTTTAGATATTATGTTATTCTTTTACTTTGATCTTAATTTAATTATCGTTTACTCATATAATGCAATATGAAAAGCTAAAATGTTGTTGGTCTTGATGGTGATGTTAACGAGTTGCCAAAGCAAAATAGCAATGGTGTAGAGATTAAATTGGAGTCAAATACTAAAACTTAAAAAGATGCCAGAACTACTACTTTAAATATATGGTTGTGCTTTAAGGACCTACGCATTGGGAAAGATAGAAAATCAAGAGCAGAATGTTTTGGTTGTGTGAAAGAGTATATAGTAGAAGATTCTAAATATGAGACATTGAGCATTAGTCGTCACATCAAAGTGTACTTTCAAATAAAATATCAGCTTCAGATATGTGTAATATATTTATAGATAATGTTGAGAAGGTAAGAAGTATATTTCTCAAAAAACTCTTCGTAAAAAAATTATTATGGCAATTATAAGGCATGACTTTCCTTTTTCATTTGTTGATTATGAATGGATTAGAGATGTTCTTCAGTATTACAATCTAAATGTCATAATCATTTCTAGGAATATTATTGCATCTGATGTGTAAAAAATATATATGATAAAAAAACTGTTAAAGCAAATATTAGCCAATATTCTTGGTCAAATATGTTTTACATCCAATGTTTGGATAGCTTGCACATTTGAAGATTATCTTGCTCATTTTATTGATCTTGAATGGAAATTGAGTAGTTTCATACTCTTTTTTTCTTATTTTTGTCCTCCACATTCAAGGGTTGAGTTGGCAAAAAAAGTATATGATTTATTAAGAGAGTAGGGAAATAGATAGAAAAATATTTTCAGTAACCTTGGATAAAGCATCTTCCAATAATAACATGTAAGATATTTTGTGCAAGCAACTTTATATGCGAGATAGTTTATTACGCGATGGTGAATTTTCTTTATATATATTTGTTGTTCTGTGCATATTTTTTAGTCTTATTGTGCATGAAGGGTTGAATGTGGCTAATAATGCTTTGTTTAAGATTAGAGAGAGTGTCAAGTATATTTAAATGAAATATTTTAAAGAATGTGTTAACAAGTGAGCATTTAAACGGGGTTCATTTAAATTAGATGGAGAGGATTAAAAAATATTATTTGATTTAGAATTTGGATATGTTGAATTTTTGTTTGTATTTGCAATTTTATATTACATTTGTCTGTTATTTTGTATAATGTAGATGATTTGGACACATTTGATTTATTCGGATGACTTTGTAGAATTACCTTGTAATTTTTGTATGTATAACACTAGTTGGTTCTGAGCTATATATTGACTTGAATCTTTTGATTCTAATATGTAAATATTGTCTGCTTTTAAAGTTGTAATAACTTTGAACTTTGCTTCAGGAAAATTTGAAATTTTCTTTCACTTTATTTACAATTTTATCCCATGTTTTCAAATCTTTAAATGAATTGATTATTTCATATCTATTATGAAATTAATATTGTGGATGTCCATTATTCGATATAAAAAAAATTTAATATCAAATAGATATAGATACTCTATCATTCGAGAAGATAGATGATAAAGTTCAATCACATCTTTAATTAGTGATAAGATTTATCTTTAGATTCCTCCCTATTTTTTCTTATTAATATGTATTCCTGAACCCTATAAATAAGGTTTTAGATTGAAGTATTGTAATCATTCATTCGCTCATAGAGAAAATCAATAAAAAGTCTTTTGTTCTCTCTACAAGTTTCTTTATATTCTCTTTTATTATAATTTTTTTATTTAGTTCTCTATATTTTTATTATGATTTTATTATGCCGATGATAATTACACGCCAACAAATAGACAATAATATTATTAATAATTATCTAATATTTAATTTTATACAACATAAAGGTATTCCTTCGAGAAATTATATATAAGATTAAATCACAACACATTGATTCAAATCAGGCTAAAAAAAAAGTTACATTGGTTTAGAAGAAGCAAAATGCAAAAATATGTAATATATTCAGAATAAAGAAAAGGACGGGGAAGAGAAACCCTACAGGCCCGTTGCCCTAGTAGGATGGGCATAGGCTAAAGATTTCCCAACGCATAAGAAAATTGGTCGGACCATTCTCACCACGAGTTTGACAGTGCTAATAGTTTTATGTAGTGATATTCTTACCCTAGCCATTGAGCGTCAATATAACTCTCTATTACTATGCACTTTTATAAAGTATTACTAAACTGTCAAATTATAGCTGTATTTTCTAGTTGTGGATTAATTTTCATAACCTAGATATTTTATGGATTGAGTTTAGTTTTGAGATTTTTTATCTTGAGTTTCGGGAGAGAGAAATTTTTGTGAGAGAAAAAATGAGATGTGAGATGAGAAATTTATATTGGGTTTCGTGTGGAACCCAATCTAAGTAAAGCCTTAATTTTCTATTTTTTTGACATTATATGTACAACAAAAAAAAGAAAAATTATTAGTAGAGATTGATTCTTTGTTGCAAGTCAAATCAGATTTAGAATTTAGTAATTCCATTCAAAAACTCAATCATTAATTGAAATTGAAAGTTTCACTACGAGCCCTATGTTCAAAAATGTTATCAATTAATTAGGTAATTAAGACAAAAGAGCTGAAGGAAAAGTTCACTTTAATCAAATTCTTTGACGGGAAAAAGAAAAAGCAGAAAACGCAAAAAAGGGCATTTCTGATAATTTAACAGGAATCAGTGGTCAGTTCTATGACACTGTTCTACCGTGGCATCCAATTCCTTTTAGGTGGGTCCCGAGGGTTTTCCTTTGCTTTGTAGCCGACTTTCTTTCCTTTTCTTTTTTTAATTTTTAAATAAATTATTTATTGATAGGAAAATGGTTTTTGGCCCTTTATAATTGGAGCACAAATTAACCAGCTGCTTGTGAACATCTTCAACTTTTTAAGAACAAGACAATAAACCCACTGCTTAAGATTGCTTTACAAAGAGGGAAAAGGACAGTGGAGATTAAATATTCAAACAAATTTTGCTGCCCCCAAGTAGGATTTAGATATTTTTGGAAGAGAAAAATATATTTTGAACAAAAATAAGAGGATAATTCTAAAAATTTAAGACAAAGTTTTGATAAAAAGGCTAGTTCCAACCCTCTCCCACATTCTTTCCTCTCATCTTTTTTTTTTCCACCAATATATTACTACCACATGACTATAAGAAAAAATGTTAAAAATATAAAATACTAAAAAAATAGAAAAATTTTAAAATAAATAAAATAATATAAAGACACGTGACAGTTCAAAAATAATACTAGAAAAGATCATATGTGCAAAAAGGCTATAATTAATTCGTTTATATAGAGGTCTCCATTTTTTACTAAGGTGGCTAAGACAATTGTTTCGGAAATATATTGAATTGGTTCAACGATTCCGCCCCCTCCCTCCCACCTTTTCTGGATATAAGTTTTTTTAATAAAAATATTTTTATTTCTTAATTAAATAGTAAAAATATTACTCTATCTATTTCAACATATAAGATCCTCGAAATTTTTTTCAAATATTTTAATTTTCTAATTAAATGATAAAGATATTACCTCTTTGTTTTAAAATATAAGACCCTTGGAATTTTTTTTCTTTTTTTAAAAAAGTTGAGTTTTTATTAATTTTATGAATTATTTTTTAAGTTACTTTTAATTATAAATATAATCCCTTCATTTTCTCTTATATTAGTAAAAATAAACTAAATTAGTTAAAAAATAATTATAAATTTTTTTAAATTTATATAAAATAAAATAAGAGTCTTATATTTTAAAACGAAAAAAGTATAACTTTTATTTCAATTCTAGAAATATTGACATCTCCACAAGTAGTGGAGATTTTATACGTGATATATCATTTACTCACGTTGAACTGAACATCAAAGAGGTAGTGTGAACATCAAAATCTAATGGAGAGAGTATAAAGTAATGTACTGCCTTGGAATCTTGGAGGATTGATATTCCTAAGCTTGGAGCTTCTTGATAGGGGCATAAGCTTACTTTGGCTCGTGGAAAGGAAAGGGGGACAAATGTTCAATCTAGGAAAATATTTATTTTTATGTTATTCCGATTTGATTAAAGGGAGAAAAGGAGTGAGAGGGGGAGGAAAAGAGAAGAGGAGAGAGAGATATTACTTAATTTACTCTTGTATATGTCTTTCTCCTTCTTAATTAATTTCAAAAATTAAAAAATAGGGTCAATCTTGCCATTCACACTGTTTATCTTCTCTAAAGCATTTTTTCCTTTCTCAACCCCTCCATTTCGGGAGGAAAAGAAATGCTGACGTAGAGGGAAAACTCTCCCCTTCTACATTTATATATTGTAATAAGGTTTGCTTCTTTCATAAATGGATGCTTTATAGTCGCAAAACAAAGTCTTTTAATGTGAAGCAACGAATCAACGAATTTTTCCTTCTTTTAAAAGATTGATAAATTTAATCAGAATTCTGATTCCAGTTGAAAGCCGTATGAACTCTTTTATTTGGTTAATTCTGTTCATTTATATTCAGCTCAGATTTTAATGTAAATTTTTTATTTTGAGTTCCACTTCTTCACTCACTAATAATTCATTTTTATGAAATCTAAAATGAAAAATTTTAAATTCAAACTATATACAAATACTCTTAATTGAACACTGGTGAGATTTTATAGAGTTTGTATTTGACATTGTTGAATTGAGTTTCGTAAAAATTAAATTATTTATACACCTATTGATTACAAATGCACTAATTTACTGACTACAGCACGGTTACCTTTTATTTATTTAAAATTATTTTTATTTTTTAAAATTTAAAATTCTCTTAAAAATTCTTTTTAAAATTTAAGTGTATTTTGATGATTCAAAATTTTTTTAAAATATTTTTAGTACACCTATTGCATAAATGATAAACAATATATAGTAACTAAAGAGCCAATTTTAAAGAATCTCTAATTTTACTTAATTTTTTTCAAAGAATCTAGAGTGATTCACACTTTAAATTGAACTTTTTATACAAAGAGAACTAAAAGAATGAAAAAATTAAAATAGGGAGAACCAAAAAAAATTGAAAAAAAAGCGTAGAGGTTCCCCCAAGAAAAGGTAAAAAATTGAAAAAAAAAAAAGAAAAAACATGAAATTGAAGAAGGGGACCTGCTGGTCCCCCCTTCCCCACCGCCCCAAAAAAAAAAAAAAAAAAGGAAAGTGCAGTTCCCCAACGGCACAACATAGGGGGCGGCTGTTTTTTAATAATTTTATTTTTTATTTTTATATTTTTTTAGTGTACTATTTCGCGCTACAGTTAGTAAATTTTATTATTTATAAGAGTAAGATTAAATATTATTTAAATTTAAAATTTTTTATTTTAAATTTTATAAAAATAAATTATTTATAAAAGAAGATTTGTAATGCAAGTGATTGGATTTGATAGTCTCCAAAAAAGCACACGGCAAAGAAGAGAATCCCATAAAAATAAATAACAGATAAATGGAATCCACCAGTATAATTACCCAATAAAGCCTTTTTTTTCCTGGGTATAATTACCCAATAAAGCTATAAAATCATAAGATCATCATTGGTTTTTCTTTTTCTTGATTTTAATGTTTCCAGCCAAGCAAAGAAATAAATCACATACTACGCACGCACAAGTATTCCCCAAAAATTAAGTCCTAAAATGTTTGACTGCTAGTATATATAATTTTATAAATAAGTCCATCAAACCACTCAAAGCCAAATCTTTAGAGTCACTTGCACAATCTAAATAAAATTTTATACATCTTGTAAATTGATAGATTTAGGCAGGACTTGAAAAATAAATTTGGCTTTAAAATACCCTTGGTCTCTCACAATCATCGAATTAAAAATTTATGATCTAATAGTTGTAAAGGATTTTTTGCACATGCTGAAAAAAAGAATACTTAACATACTAACTTTAGCGTAAATTAACAAGTCTTATATTAAGATTCAAACTCGTGTAATGTTTAACATGAAGATTAATAACTTAACCATTAGATCACTATGTTAGTAGTAAATTTAAAGTTAATCACGAAATAACTATTTTGTATTTTTTTGTTACAAAATATAAGATTTTTTAAATTATTTTTATATAAATTTTAAAATAAAAAATACAGAATATATTTATTATTATGTTCTTAATAAATTTTATTAATATAATAAAGAATAAAAGAATTATATATTAAAAAAATAATTTTAAAATTTGTAAATATTAAATATTTTTAAAAAATAAAAAAATAATTAAAAGTCTTATATTTTGAATGAGAGGAAATAATTTGATAAAATTAAATTTAATATTATAAAGAATGTCATTAAAAAGAAGGAAGAACATTGGAAGAGCAGTGGCATTTCTGAAATTAACGGAAACTTCAATGGTACATAATCCACAAAGTCATTCTCTATCGTCACTGTATTCTTTCCTTTAATTTCATGCTCGCCTTTATATCTCACTACTTTATTTACTTTTTTCTGCCTGTTTTTTCTTTTTTATTTCACCCCATCTTTAAAATCCCCAAGTTTTGACCGTTGCTTTTCTCTCCTCAACGTCTCTCCCTCTCTCTCTCTAAAAAGAGACACGAAAGCAGGAGAACTGTGGAGTTTGAGCTGCCACAGCACTCACCTTCTCAGCTCATTCACAGTCAGGTACGGTTTTCTTTTCGTACTCATTCCATTTACATTTCCAGAGCAATTCTCTTTTTGTTTCTCTTCTTGTTTGTTAGTTTCTGTTATTCTCAGTTCTCGCATCAAATATTTGTCAGGCAAATGCCATTCCTGGCTTCATGCACTTTCTTCTTTGACTAGTAGAAGAAATACCATCTGGGCTTCTTGAATTTATTTGTGTTTTCTAGGAATTGAAGGAGTTCCAGTACTGGAATGGTTAGTTTCTGTTATTCTCAGTTCTCACATCAATATTTGTCAGGCAAATGCGTTCCTGGGTTCATGCACTTTCTTCTTTGACTACTAGAAAAAATACCATCTGGGTTTCTTGAATTTCTTTGTGTTTTCGAGGAATTGACGGAGTTTCAGTACTGGAATAGTTAATTTCTGTTATTTTCTCACATCAAATATTTGTCAGGCAAATGCCGTTCCCTGGGTTCATGCACTTTCTTCTTTGACTACTATAACAAATACCATCCGGGTTTCTTGAATTTCTTTGTGTTTTCGAGGAATTGAAGGAGTTTCAGTTCTGGAATGGTTTGTTGAACTGGTTGAGTGATTTACCCATTTTTTGTTTGGTGGAATTCGGTTGTCTGTCATGTGATTCTTCTGATGATCTTGTTTTATCTTTCATGTTTTCTTCCGGTAAACTGAATTGGGTCTCCGAAGGGTTCTGGTTGTGATATGGGAACAAAGAGAACTGGTTAGCAGGCTATAGATTGATGAATAATTTGGAATTATGAGCCTCATCATTATCTTTTCTTTAGGGTAGATGTTTATGGGTATTGGTAGGTTCTGAATTTTGAAGAGATAGGAGGTGGGATTAGGGTGGAGGTGTGCCGTGGAGGAATGGGACAAAGGGGATGTGAAGATGGAGTTTACTGTTCCAAACATTCACTTTTTCTTGTTTTAGATGAAGCTTTTGGAAAAGATTGTTAAAACTGGGGCCTTTATTTGTGTCACTACAAATAATTATCAGCTTTTTGACTATTCCAAAGAATATATCTGGCAGATTTATTCATGTGATACTTTCAGTTTTGGTTTGTTTTGCAACAACTTGGTCCATTATTTCTTCACCTTTATCCTCTTTTATAAACTTTCCCACATCATCCCCTGAATGAATGGTAATCTTTGGAACTGAAAAAAAGAAAAAGACAATTCAGATCATAATGTCTATTGATACTTAGTTTTTATCCTTCAAGTAACTGTAGATAGAGACCAGAACTAATGAAATTCAGTTTTTAGCAGTTGTTAACAGCATCATTGCTCTCTTTTGCTTAGACAACTCTGAAGTGTATGCTTGTCTCTATTAGTTGAGTTTTACAGTCAAACAATCATGACATTGCTTGTTTTGAATTTGTGATCTCTTTTAGCTGAAGTATTTGAGATCAATGATTTTTTAAGATTTCGTAAAATTGTCAAAAAGGAATGAAATTCTTGTAGCTCTTTGACTTGAAAACTAAGGAAGGAATTTGAAAAGCTTTCCCATATGTATCAGCCTTGTATACTTGAGTGTGAGTTTATGGGCTCTGCTGATTTGAAAGGCAATAATGTATCTCTTTCCTTTCCTTGTTGTCTGCAGATCAGTTGATTCTCCTGAAGAAGATTGGAGCTCTCAATCTTCTTTCTGTATGCTGAACCTCTCATCATTTTCCTTATGAGTATAGCAAGAACAGGAAAAAGAATCTTTTGTGTTTTGCAATTCGATTTGAGTCTGAAAAACTCATAGACATCGGAAAGAAAAGTGAAGAAATCTAAAGTGCAAGATGGGATGTTCAACGTCGAAATTAGACAATGAAGAGAGTGTCCAGCTTTGTAAAGATCGCAAGAAGTTCATCAAACAGGCTGTTGAACAAAGAATGAGATTTGCTTCAGGACATTCTGCTTATATCCTAGCCATAAAAAGAGTTTCAGCTGCTCTTCGAGATTATATTGAAGTAGACGAGCCTCGTGAATTTATGTTAGATTCATTTACAGTCCCGCCCTTTGCACCAATTAAGAAAAGTAATCCTGCTTTCATTACCATATCACCAACATCATTCTCGGTAACACCACTCCAATCTGAAGCAAAACCAACTATAAAGGTAAATTACTTTAGGGCTGGTGGAAATTCAGCTGTTTCTGTTGAAGAGAGACCTCAATCCCCAGAAACAGCGAGAATTGAAGCTTACTCTCCTGTGCATCAATATGGGATGGATGGTTTCTTCTCAATGCAAACGCCACCCCCGACTTCTTCATTTTTCCATTATTCACCTGAAAATAGACCCAATCTTCCTCCGCCTTCTCCTCAAACATCACAGTGGGATTTCTTTTGGAACCCATTCTCTTCATTAGACTACTATAGCTATCCAATGAGAAGCAGCCTTGACCGAACAATAATGGATGATGATCTTGCTGGACTTAGGCAAGTTAGAGAAGAAGAAGGAATTCCAGAACTAGAAGAAGAAACTGAGCAGGAGGACATTGAACAGAGGAGAGATATAAGAGAGGAGAGAGGAAAAGTAGAGAGAGCTAAAGTAGAAGCAGCCTATGAAAAGGAAGAAGTAGTTGTAGAAGATGTTGATGATGATGACGATGACGACGACGACGATGGTGATAATGAAACAGCAAGTGGAACAGAAACAGATCATAAACTCCAGGATTTACAAACCCATAGCACACAGAGCATAGAGTTATCAAAATCACAAAATGCTGGTCAAGTCAGTAGTAAGGAAACCACTGTTGCTGACAGCGAGTCAAAGGATGAAACACCGGGATTCACTGTTTATGTTAATAGAAGGCCAACAAGCATGGCAGAAGTCATAAAGGATCTTGAAGCTCAGTTTATGATTGCTTGTGATTCAGCTAATGAGGTTTCTGAAATTTTAGAAGCTAGAAGGGCTCAGTATGTCTTGACATCAAATGATCATGCAGGTCAGTTGAGATAAATGTACTTTCCGTATTTCCTTTTGTTTCCAGACTCTATGTTTGTTAGATTCCTCATTCCTTCCTCTACATGGTCTTGGTAGAAATTCAACAAAATTTTTAAGCTCTTAGGGTTAAGAGATTTATGTAGAATAGATAGGGTGAGAATTTAGCTTTCTGCCATCCAAATTGAACAGAATACTTGGAAACAATGCACTATAACTGAAACCCATGAAATCCTTATTACAAGCTTTAATCATTGGAACCTGGCATTTATGTCTCTGAAGTCTATATTGGAACGTCTGAAATCCTTGCACCCGTGTTGTTCTAAACCATCTTACAGTATACAAAGCTTTGTGAAATACTTGCACAAATGCTCCTTTGTACTTAAAAAACTGAAAAGCAGTTAAAAATTAAAGGTTCTGAAAAAGTATACATAAATGCACTCACCATCTGCAACTTACTTTACAGCAATTTATGTGGTAAATTGAAGTTTGTCTTTGTTATATTTCAGTCAAAAGAAGAAACTATCATCACATTTACCTGAAAACAACGAGGTTATATATGCTTTTAAATTCGAAGTTGTTTAGAGTTAGATTGATTTGGTGCAAATTCTTGGTTCAAAATATGTAGCAAAGAAAGAGGCACAGATATTTTAAATTAAGGTGAAAAGCTTTACATCTGAGAGCCAACAGAAATGTGGATAATATTAGGAATTGCAATATTACTGCCTGATTGAGATTCAAATCTATTTAACATGGTCAGTTTGATCTTGTCTTTTACTTACTATAATTGTGATGCAGTTAGTGTATATAGTTTAACACGATTTCTTGTATGAGATAATTAAATGATAGAAAAAACCAGTTCAATTCTGAAGAATTTCTATGTTTATGGCTTCAACCCTGTAACCATAATGATTTTATTTACTATTCACTCTTTGATTAACAATCTCCTCATTTTACAGCTCTGAAGATGTTGAATCCTGTAGCATTAATTCACTCTGCTTCATCTAGATCATCATCATCGAGATTCTTAAGCAATTCCTCAGCTTCAAGAGGAGATGTGAGCTCCGAAAGCAACACTGACTTTTCGGAGGAATCCAACACATTCTTACAAAGCCATCAATCAACGTTAGACAGGTTATATGCTTGGGAGAAAAAGCTTTATCAAGAAGTGAGGGTACGCAGCTATAATTGCTCCTAATACTTTTTTCCATATAGTTGGAGAAAATGAGCCTAGATATTGTGAGTACTGCACAAGTTCTTACTGCCAAGCAAAACTATTTACTAAAAACTATACTTAAATACCAGTGCATAATTTAATCGAATGAGAATGACTCCACTATTGCTTTGATTGAGTTTCGAAAGCAGGATGTAAATAAGACAGATAAATTTTATTTGCTTCTTGAGCTTGCCTAGTATTCTGACTTAAATATTTTGACATCATATTGTAAAACTTAATAAACGGCTTGTCTAGTTGTCTTCAGTGTAGTTGGTTTCAGAGATTTGGGAAGTTTCATCTTACTCCCAGCCTTTAAAATCTATTTTATTCCGGTTTTGGACTTTCAAATAGCCTCCTTTATTGTTTCCAGCCTTGTACTATCACTACCAAACTGTTTATTTATTTTTTGCTGAATATACCAAACTGTTTATTTCAACAGTGAATTTGCTTGCTACCTTTGCATTCATAAAAAAAAAAAAAGAAAGGAAGAAAGAAGTAGAATTTGCTACCTTTGTAAATATAGTTCCTTCAGTTGATATTCATTTAAGTGCATTAAACAAACAGAAGCATTCTGGAATTCTCCACAAATGACATTAAGGCAGAGAAATGGATATTTAACTTATATAAAACTTGCGAAGTTCTAATTGCATGCTCATTCGGCTGAATCTATATTTGTCCCTTGAGAGGAAAAACACCCATTTAGCAGGAAGCTAGAATAGCAAGTCATGTCTCATACAGCATCAATGCTATATGCATCTTCCTGAAGGAAGAGAATCAGAATATCAATTAGTATTTTTTATATCATCATTCTGAGATACAATATTAAATTTGGGGTGTTGTTCCACTTGTTCATCAGAGAATCCTTTTTTCTTCCTTTTAACAGGAAGGTGAACGTGTCCGGATTGCATATGAAAAGAAATGTTCTCAGCTTAGGAATCAAGATGTGAAAGGAGCAGATCCTTCTTCCTTAGACAAAACTAGATCAGCAATAAGAGATTTGCAAACCCAGATAAAGGTTTCATTGCACTCAGCTGAAGCTATCTCAAAGAGGATCGAAACTTTAAGGGATGAGGAATTACATCCACAACTTCAAGAACTGGTACAAGGGTATGTTACATGTCCTATCTCCAAGTGTTGCCTGGTGATAGCAAACTTAGTGATCTTAGTCTAAGCATCATATTGATTAACAATACAATGAGTCAGTAAAGTTATCGCCTTATTAATAATTTGGGACACTACATTCTTCAAAACAGAATATTGAATTTGTCATTAGACTGCAGTAGAAATAGCCAACTTTTGGAGATTGTTTTTTACTAACTTATCTAAGCTAGATCATTTATTACTAACTTATTTAAACTAGATCAGATTGTTCTCTACTATCCCTTTCCCATGCTATCCTCTGCTATTCACTATTAATATACTCCAGTATTAATCCAAAGAGATCATGCATAATATTGATCTTTTCTCCTCCATAAAATGTTAAAACTCTATGATAAAGAGTAATGAAACTGAGTTACATATTTTGATGATGACAACAGGTTAGCGAGAATGTGGAAAGTAATGGCAGAGTGCCATCAGATACAGAAGCGCACACTAGATGAAGCTAAGATTTTACTAGCTGGAACACCAAAGCTATCAGCGACAAGGAAATACACCTTGATGTCACCCTCTGAACCACATCGTTTAGCCCGTTCAGCTGCCAACCTTGAGACAGAGCTCAGAAGTTGGAGAGCCTGTTTTGAGTCATGGGTTGTCTCTCAACGATCTTATATTCATGCATTAACAGGATGGCTCCTGCGCTGTGTTCGGTCAGATCCTGACATATCAAAACTACCATTCTCCCCTCGTCGGTCTAAGGATGTCCATCCCATTTTTGTTATTTGCATACAGTGGTCTCGTTTCTTGGATGCAATGCCTGAGGTTAATGTACTTGATGGTCTAGACTTTTTCGCAGCAGGTGTTGGGTCTCTATATGCACAACAGTTGAGGGAAGACTCTCGCAGGACCCCAGGAGGGTCAAAAAGGTTTGTAGGGGAACCTGTTCGGAGCATGGAGGTTGTGGAAGTTGGGCAAGTGGAGGAGGAAGTAATGACAGCTGAAAAAATGGCTGAGGTTGCCATTAGAGTATTATGTGCTGGAATGTCAGTAGCAGTGAGCTCACTGACAGAGTTTGCTTGTGCCTCAGCAGAAGGATATTCAGATTTGCTGAAACAATGGCAGGATGTTAAATTGTCTCAGTATTCATCAAGTGGGACTTTAACATAGTTTCTTTATTTAAATTCTTTGGCAGTTTCACTGAGAGTTCACTGTAAATTACATGTTTAACTTATTGGTTTATGTATACAAAAGTGGCTGTTTCAGTTGCCTGTTTAACCTTTTATGTTGTTCTTAGGGAAAGTGAAGGAAAAAATCATCATAATTGTAGCTTTGATACCACTAATCTGAATGACTAATTTTATCTGGCGTCCTTCAACTTTTATTATCTTTAATAATTTTTTCTTTTTTTTTTCCTGAGGGGATTTAACCAAAAGTTGATAGGTTATAATATTGAAGTAGTTACATGGATCATAGCGTAATTGAATCGTTCAAATTCTACCCTTCGCAATTGAAATAAATGTTTAAAAAGCTATATGTTCACTTTCTTAATGATGCCGGCAATTGAGAATTTTACCAATTCAAACATATAATATGGATTAATCATATATCCAAAATTAAATTTTTACTTCTCAAGATTACCGTTGGATTAATATTATACTTGAGATTAACTACCAAATACAATTATTTGAACAAAAATTTGCTAAGATGATTTGACAAGGATCATTAATCTTAAATATAGATACCAAACCTTGATTCTGATCCAGTAGCAAAGATTATCAGGGGACATTACTAATATGGGTAAATTTTAATTCAGCATGGCAAAACTTTTTGCTTTTTCCTTCCTCCTCCTCGTCATTGCAAGCTTTGGTAAGTAAGTATTCCTTGATATTTTTGATATTGTAGTAAGTATTCCTTGATATTTTTGATATTGTAGACTTGATTCTTACAGTGAAATTTATATTATTGAAATATATTCTGTTGAGTTTTCTCAATTCTAGTGTAAAATTAGTATATTTTTACAACCCGCGTTGATATAAGAATTCTCGAATGTGCTATTACGAGGTATAAATAAGTATTTTGCCAGCTTTGCTCTTAATCAATCAATAAAATAGTAACACAGAGGCAATAGAACAAAGAGTAAAATCAAGACCAAATTACTTTAATTCAAAGAATATCATCGTAAATCGAAAAAAAAAAACACTAATTAACTCTTCTTGAAATAGAGGAACGACTTGCTTCTCGTTTGGTCTAAAGCTGTTTGAATTAGAGCAGAGGGACAAATGATCGAAGTCAAATTTTGTAAGAGCCGAAGCAGCAAGTTTGTGGCCCCTGCAGTGAAGCATGCAAGAAAAATGAGAGTGCTGATCATGGTTTCTGCATCAAGCGTCACAGTTTCCGAGTTGGGGTTTGCTATTGCTACAATAAGTGTTGAATACACACTTACACATATATTGGTACAACTGGGTCTTTAGAAACAAATTGAATCAATCCGGAGAAGTTATTAGAAATAAAACTAAACTTTTTGCTCAAGGATTCAATCAAGAAGAGAGTGTTGATTATGATGAATCTTTTGCTTCAGTAGTAGACTTGAGTTAATAAGAATGCTTTTGGCATTTGCTTGTTTTGAAAGTTTTAAACTCTTTGAAAAGGATGTCCAAATTGCTTTTAGAAATGGCTTTATTGAAGAAGTTGTTTATGTGGAACAACCTCCCAATTTTTCTCATAAAAAGTTTCCAAATCATGTTTATAAACTTCCAAAAGCCTTATATTTTTTGAAACAAGCTCATGTGCTTGGTATAAAAGATTTAGTGGATTTTATATCTCAAAATGATCTTCAGGAGGGATGGTTGACACAAATCTTTTTATCAAAACCTCTTGCAATAATGATATTTGGCTTGTGAAAATATATGTTGATGACATTATCTTAGGTACTACTAACATCTCTCTCTATGATGAGTTTGCTAAGATGGTGGAAGGTAAATTTGAGATAACAAAAGCTGATCAAAATACAAGAGAGGCTCACCCAACAAGGATTTTACACCACAACCTTTTTCAACTTATAATGATCAAGGTTCACCCTTTCAAAAGGTTTTATATCCTCAAGATAACCTTCAATAAAACAAATACATGAAGTAAGAGATAAGAAAGTCACCAACAATGTAGTAGATGATGATAAATTTAGCCCATCTTCACCTTTTTGTCTAAAGAATTTTGATTTTAAACTTTATAGCACAAGACAAAATACAGCTTTTTGACAAAGAATGATTGGGAAGAGTAAAGATTCTTAAAGGCTAAAAAACTACGTAAAATCTGAAGTTTATGTTTTTTATAGGGTTTAAAAATCAGTTGAAACATTCAAATAACGGCTAGTAATGACTAGTAACAGTAAAATTCGGTCAACTGAACATGGATATCTTCTCCGAATGATTGTCTAAATTTTTCTACTTTTAGGTTACCAGGGTAAATTTGGTCGATTGAATTTGGACACAAGAGTCTGAATGGCTGTCCAAATTTCTCTAGAAATTAGCAACTATGGTACATAGTTCAGACGTCTGAATTGGAGTCCAAACTTTTCAAAAATCAAGCACAACAAGCTTGAAATCATTTTGGAGTATAAAATGGGTCATTTCAAAAGCTTTTAAAGAAATTGTAAACGTACACTAAGGTCTTCAAAACCTTCAATCCTTAGGACATGCTCTTCATGTTATAACTCTTTAAGTACAATTTGAGTTGTCCTTAGCACTTCATCTTCAAGGCAATGAGACTTCTTAGTTTCCATTATACAATAATCTATCACACAATAAATATTCTGGTTAGCTCATATCAATATTTGTCATGATCAAAACTCTAAGATTTGCCCTTAGGGCTTACAATCTTCTCCTTTTTTATGATGACAAATTTTGATGCAAAATGTGATGGATTTGATCAATGTTGTGCAAAGAACATTACTGTCATGGATGAATGATGAACAATTTTAGCACGATGACATAACATGGCTCATGAATGAGCCTATGATTCAACCAACCTCCATAAACCTCATTCCCTTCCATCAAAATAGAAAAAATAGCGTGAAAGCATTTAGAACACATTCTAAGAACGGTTTTAGTGGTTAGAATCAATATGCAAGGTTCCCCCTTAGATAATGCTCATATTTGGACTTGAGTTATGAAACTTAAAAATTTTGAAAGATCAAGTCCTAGAAGCACAAGTTTTCAACATTTACTAAGAATAAACCTTCCCAAGGCTTCTCAATCATTTTAGGGAGGATCAAGACAATTTTAAGCGAAAAATATCAAACCTTCATTTATGATAGGAAGTTTGGATAGCTGAATGTTTTGTCTGCATCCGAATTTCAAGTCCGAATTTTTGGTAAAATCATCAAGTTTTGCAATTTAAGTGCTTAAAACCAATCACACAATTATCAAAACAAGTTGATCAACTATAACACTCATACACAATCATCTTGATCAACCAAGGCAACTAAGGCAACTATAATACTAATATATAATCATCTTGATCAACCAATGCATAAATCAACTAAAGGCATAAGCTTTCAAGATCATCATCCTCAAAAATGCCAAAATGCCAAAATGCCAATTAGCATACAATGAACCACAATAAAAAATTATGCTTGGCAAATCATTCATTCAATCATTCATCATCCTTGGAAAAATCAAATTTTGCAATCTTTCTCCTCCTTGTATCATCAATCAAATATAGGGTGATGAAGATGAAGCAAAAACAAAAACATAAGCTCTCAAAACTATGATATCATCATTGAGCTTCAAAGGATCACATGGACTAGAAAGGCACATGAAAAGTTAAAGCTTGAAAATACATAGACTATTCTATATACATGAACTAAGCATGGCATAAAAAATACATAAACTAGACTAAATACAAGTAAAATGAGATAGGGTTAAGGAGAGCTTAGTCTTTGATTTTTGTCATGTCTTTACTCCATATTTGTTAGTTGTGATGGCCATGTCTCCCTTAAGCACAATTTGAAGTGGCATCTCACTTGGTTGCTCCTTGCCGGTGTAGTTTGGCCAACCAAGAGGATCTCATTGTACCCTTTTTCTTGACCATGTGATTGACTCTTCCTTGGCCAAATGATGCAGTGGATGGTGTAGTGATCTCGGCTCTTTCTATCAAACTTCCTTCTTGGCTTCCACCTTCTTGTGGCTCCTCTTGAACACCCTCATTTCTCTCACTTTCTCTAGCCACAAATTCGAATGTGCCTCCTTGATCATCATCTCTATCATCATCAGTATCATTATCTTTATCCTCTTTCTCTCTCTTACCTTTCTCATCTCCTTCATCATCCTTGTCATCCCTAACTTGAGGTCTAGAGGGTCCTTCACCACTTTGATTGTTCTTCATCAATAGCTCTTCAATATTCTTTACCCTAGTGTCCAAGCCATCCAATTCACTTACTACCATGGGAGCAAAAGATTCAAAGAACTTGTACATCTTCTCCATCTCCTTTATGTGGTTGTTCAAGGCCTCTTGGAACACTTTGGCTATAATGGAGTCTCCTCTAGTAACTCCCTCCTCACTAGGCATATCTCCAAGATTTTGATGACATTGAGGAGTCAGCTCTTTTTCAAATAATCTCCTTTTTGTGTGAGGTTGCTCCCTCTAACTAGATAAATCATGCCTCTTTTCAATCTTCCTTTCTCTTGCTAGAGTCTCCTCTTCATCCTCCTCTTCTTCTTCAAATTCTTCCTCTTCTTCTTCATCACCACTAGCTTCTATTCTCTCACCCCTTAGAGGGGTCTCTCTTCTTGTCCTCCACACACCATCCTCATCAACTGTCAATTGCATTCTCTTGAGCGATTCGTTGGTTTATATTTCCCCACTTTTCATAGGATTTCCTCTTCCGGGGAGTTGGACATTGAAGTGCTTGAAGATCCTTGTCAATAATCTCCCACAAGGCAATGCCTTGTTAGCCATTCTGCTTGAACTAATCATATGCTTTAAAGCCATGAATCAAAAGTTTAATCTCCTATGTTCATGCAAGGCAAGCATATAATCACTACATGGATATTACCAACCGAGGACTTATGTCCAAAGTTAGAGATGATGACAGTAGTAATTGTTAGCCCTAAGGGAAAATCATGTAGTTTTTATTAATGACAAATATTGATGAGAACTAATATGTTTATATTATGTGATAGGATTTGTGAACTAAGAAGTTTGGAGTCTCTTTGCCTTCAAGCCAAAGTGCAAGAACAACCTCAACAAACTATGAAGTCTTTTGAGGGTTATTCAAAGATGAACTCATGGCATTGAAGACTTGAAGTGTAGAGTAGATATGATAATAGGTAAATATCTATGTAAACTCTACACTTGTATGTCTTGGAGTCTATTGAATGCATAAGAGAGCATAAAATAGGTTTCTTAATCTTAAAAGGCTTTGAATAAATTTCTTAATGAATGTGGTTTTATGTCCTAAAAGTTTTTAAGTAAACTTTATATGATCAAAGGAATTTGATTTTGGTTTTCAAATTTATATATGTCTAAATAAGTTTTCTATATATACCAAATGTTTTTCAAACCTTTGGAAGTTAAATTTCAAATGATTTTACAAAGTCTGAATATGCTTCCAAGAAATTCGGTCGTCCGAATTTTGTAGCAAAAGTTTGCTACTGTTCTTCCAGAGAAATTCGGAAGAAGATTCGGACGCATGACGAAAAATTCGGTCGTCTGAATTTTGGCCTTCAGCATGGTCACTATTTTTCCAGAGAAATTTGGATGAAGATTTGGACGCAGCAGGAGGAATTCGGTCGTCCGAAAAATTCGGATGCAGAATTCGGTCATCCGAATTTCCTGAAAATAGCCGTTAACTAGCCATTTTATAGCTGTTATAACTGATTTTCAAATTCTATAAAAGCTATAAACATGCAATCTTTTGTAAGTTTTGAATTCTTGAAAACTCTAAGCATTCTAAAGCCTTTTACAAACATTCCTTAAGCTCTCTTATGTCTTGTGCATTTAATTGATCAATCCAAAGACATCAAAGTGTGAAGGTGCAACTTTGTGTAATATATCTACCAACAAGTGGTAACATCAACACACTCTTCTTTATTTATTAAATTGTGTTGGTCTAATAGCTCTAGCAAGGTTATCTTGATAACATAAAACCCTTTAGATAAGGGTGATCCTTGAAGTTGTGATTCAAGGTTGTTTGAGATATAAAACCATTGTGTTTGGTGAGCCTTGTATTGTAAAAAGTTACTAGAAGAGGTTGTGAGTGTAAAACCATAGTGTGGTGAGCCTCTCTTGTAATTTGTAAACCTGAGCATATAGTAGAGTGATTGAAATCCTTAAGTGTAGGCTTAAGGTAGTGGAGGTAGATCTTGAGGATCGAACCACTATAAATTGCTTGTGTTCTTTGATCTTACTTTCTTATATTGCTTTGCTATAAGTTGTCTCTATTTTGCTCATATAATCTGTTATTGGTCTAAACACATAAAAGGTTTGATTTTGCGAATGATGCATTACAGTAATCATATGATGCATTACACGTTCTCTAGCATCAAATGCTTTAATTTATCTTTTCCTAAATGGACCTAAATCTCCTACCATTTGTGAATGCCTCTTGGAACCTTTCATTGGTGAATAATTCATGGGTATAGCAATGTTGTCCCAAAGTATAATATCTAGCACCAATGTCATCAACACCACAAGTACGATTAACTAGAGCATCATTAAACTTAAAGTTTGCTTAAAACACTCTAGATGAATACCATTGAATAATGCTATCCCAACATGCTCACTCCCCTCTTCCTTAAGATTAGCATAAAATTAATAGACAAGAGTGGGATAATAATCCTCATTCACCCCAAGTAAACTACCTCAACCTACTTCACCAAAGAGAGATAGCATATCACCCATGTTGGTGGATTTATCCACATCCACTCGATGGATGGGTAAGATATTTCTACTCTTCTTGCTCCATTCCTTGAATTCAACTGCAGCTCTTGTAGGGATGAATCAATCTACCCCAAGGTTGGATTGTGGAATGTGAACCCGCCTTGGTTCTTTGATAATGAGCTCTTCATCTCTCATTTTGGCTTTCCTTTGCCTATAGCTACACTTGTTTTCTTTGAGCAAACCATGATGAATTTTTTTGAGAACACCAAAATTAGGTCTTTGGCTAATTTTGAAAATTTTTTTCCTTTTTAAGAAAATTGGTTTGGAAGAAGTTTGAAATCAAATACTCAACAAGTTATGCAAGTCAACACAATAAATTTCTAAATTGAAAGAGAGATGAGAAGAGAGAACACAAGCAATTTATAGTAGTTCGATCACACAAGATCTACATTTAGTACCTTCAACTCTAACTCAAGAATTTCAACTAAATTCAACTATAACAAAAATTGATCAAAATAAGAGAGAGGCTCACCCAACAAGGATTTTGCACCACAACCTCTTTTAACTTACAATGATCAAGGCTCACCCTTTCAAAAGGGTTTATATCCTCAAGATAACATTGAATAAAACGAATAGATAAAGTAAGGGATAAGAAAGTTACCAACATAGATAATGACAAATTTAGCAAACCTTCACCTTTTTGTCTAAGGAATCTTGATTTTAAACTTTATAGCATAAGACAAAAGAGAGCTTTTTGATAAACAATGACTGGGAAGAGTAAAGATTCTTAAAGGCTCAAAAACTACTCAAAATTTGAAGTTTATGTCTTTTATAGGGTTTAAATATTAGTTGCAACGTTCAAATAAGGACTAGTAATAACTAATAACTGTAAAATTCAGTCGACTAAACATGGATCTCTGCGTCTGAATGATTGTCCAAATTTTTCTATTTTCAGGGTGCAAAGTAAATTTGGTCATAAGCGTCTGAATTTCTCTGAAAAATCAGCAGCTATCGTATACAGTTCAGACGTCCGAATTGGAGCCCAAACTTTTCAAATTAGTCAAAATGATTAGAAATCAAGTACAACAAGTTTGAAATCATTTTGGACTATAAAATGGATCATTTCAAAAGCTTTTAGTCCAAAGCTGTTGTCAAGAACTTGGTAAAAACACTTGTAAGATAAATCATTTGAGATTGAAAACAAAGTTCTAAACTCTCTTTAAAATTGAAAACCAAGTTCTAAACTCTCTTGAAAATACTTTAGATTCCAAAGATAAACAAGTGCAAGTTTTACAAAGATATACCTATAATGCAATTATAAACCTACACTAAGGTCTTCAAAGCGTTAAATCCTTATAATAAGCTCTACATGTTATAACTCTTTAAGAATAATTTGAGTTGTCCTTAGCACTTCAACCTCATGCCAATAAGACTTCTTAGCTTCCACTATCCAATAATCCTATCACACAATAAATATTCAAGTTAGCTCATAGCAATATTTGTCGTGATCAAAACCCTAAGATTTGCTCTTAGGGCTTACAGTTGGTTTTTAGTTTAGTTTGTGTTGAATATTTGTTGCTTAGTTTTTTATGCTTTGCAATTGCTCATATGAAACTAATAGCTGCATGTAATTTATGAGGTTTATGAAATGAACTTACATTAGTTGAAGCTTAATGATGATACCTTAGAATTGAGAGCTTCTTTTGATTGTTAACTCAACTTGTCCATCTTATTTGATTGATGACAAAAAGTGAAGTGATTACTATAGAATGTACATTAAAATGTGGGTTATTGGTCTTTTATTACACTGCTTGTGGATATTTGAATATTTGATTGGTGTTGAATCCTTAGTTGATAATTGATATTTGAAATTTTATGCTTTAGGATATTTGATGAAGTTATATGCTTGTGAAGGTTTATGATTGGTGAAATATTTGATATCAAGCTTTACGGATGACTTATGCTTGAAGCTTGATAGACTTTTTGTGGCTTGACAATGTTGTTAAAGACTTATGTCTTGGTAATAGCTTGTGAGTTGCTATTTTATTGTTCATGGAATATGGATTTGGAGTTGGAGAGCTTGTGGCCATTTGAATTTAATGATAGAAGTTATTGACCTTGATTGCGTTTGGTATCTTGATGTTTGATTTTATATTCGGACTAGGAATTCCAAATTCGAACTTGGACTATAATTTCACCAATATTAATTTTTTTTGTTGTCCAAACCTTGTAAACTACTTTAAAAAATTATTCTTATCTTGATGGTTGAGAAAGATTATTTGATCAAAATTTTACCATTATCTTGAAAATTTTACTACTCAGACTTGGAAACTTGAATTTGGACTTAACCTCTCTTCAAGTCCAAATGCTTTCAAAAGTAAGCTCAATCTAAGGTGCAGCTTCACAAGTCCTTTTCTACCTTTAAAAGCCTCCCTTAGAACTGTTTTGGGTATGATAAATTCTTTAGAAATATGGAAGGATGAGGCATACTGAGGTTGGTTGGACCATACGCTCCTCATGAGCCACTTGCTTGTCACTATTCGTATTTGTTTGTCTACTCTTTGTGACATCTATGCTTCCTTGTGCTACATTATTTTAATCATTTACATTTTGCATCAAAGTTTGTCATCATAAAAATGGGGTCACTTCTTTGCCCTAAGGGCAAATCTTGAAGTTTTGATTACTGACAAATATTGATATGAGCTAATTTGAGTAACTCTTATGTTGTAGGATGTTTGGATTAAAAAAGAAAGAGATCTCAGTGCCTTGGAATTAAAGAGAAACAAGGACATCCCAAGTGAGGCTTAAAGCTTGAAGATTGAAGTGGATGTCAAATACAAGAGGCTTTGAAAATCCAATTGTGTAGGGTGATGGTTATTCAATAGGTATAACTTGTAAACCCTATACCTTTTTGTATTTGAAATTTATGAATTACTCTATGAAGCACACATCTTATTATTCTAGCCTAAACCTTGTTTTTCAGCTTTAGTGGCTTCATGGCTTTTGAAGAGCAAAGTTTTTGATAATGGCTTTTAGGTTAAAGGTTTTTGAAAATTTTATTTTATGATTCAAATGTGTTTGAAACTTGATTAGGTTGAGTTCGGATTGGTTTGCAAAATCTAGAAAAGTTCAGGTTGTGTCACCAATTCAAATATTTGAATGTGTTTTACTGTGTTGATTTTCTAGAGAAATTTGGACTTGAATATCCAATTCAGTAGACTGAATTAGCTTGTTAGCAAAATGAACATAGAAATTTAGACAACCAATTCGAATGTAAGGAGCTCGATTCGGTTTATCCTATTTTAAAAACTAGTTGTTACTAGCTGTTTTCGAAGGTTGATATTCAAATTTTAAATCATATAAAAGGACAGAAACTCATATTTTGTGTAGACTTTTTAACCTTACATGTCATATCCTAGAGGACATCAAAAAAATAAAGAAAATCTTTCATTATTCATGTGTTTCATGTGACAAAATTAGAGATTCCAATGTGAAAAGTGAATTGTACATCATTACTTTGATTATTCAAGGTTGTCTTGGGGTATAAAATTCTTCTTGGTGAGAGTGAGCCTTGACAGTGGAATTTAAATTAAGATGTTATTAGTGTAAAACCCTTTGTGGGTGAGCCTCTTGTGTATTTGCTTGATTTGGGCATTTAGCAAATTAATTAAAATCTTTGAGTGCGGACTTAAGGTAGTAGATATAGATTTTGGAAAGATCGAACCACTATAAATATTTGTGTCTCTCTCTCTTTATTTATTACTTTCACTAATTTGTGTCTTTTTAGTACACCCTATAGTTGTTGCCATTAATTGTTGCCACATTAATTGTTCATTTGCTCTCAACACTTTCTTTAAGTTAAATAAACTCTTAGAGGTTGTGAATTTCAAAATGCTAAATTTATTAAAATGGTAATCCTTAATACACTTCTTAAAAGTAGCAGCCCCCGAAATTGGGATATGCATCAAATGGATGTGCGCAATGCATTTCTTCGTGATGTTCCTATGGAGGAACTACACATGAAATTGCCACCAGGGTTTCACACTAAGTGGCAAATCAAGTGTATAGATTAAAGAAATGACTTCATGGATTGAGATAGTCTCCCCTTTACTAGTTTTCGAAACATACAGAGGCTTTGATGAGGTCTAGTTTTAGTCGGGCTTATTTAGATTACTTGTTATTCACCCACAATCAGGTGATATATTTTTATGTGTTCTTGTCTATGTTGACGACTTGATTATTATTAGGAATAACATTGAACATGTTATCAAGTTTAAGCAACATCTGAGCAAATATTTTGATATGAAAAATTTGGGACCATTGAAATACTTTTTGGGCATTGAAATTGCCAGGAGTCCAGAAGGGGTATATCTATGTCAAAGAAAATATACTCTTACAAATATGCATTTTGCAGATTGAAATTGTTACTGAAGTAGGTTTGTTAGGTGCAAAGCCGACAGTGACACCTATGGGGCAAAATAATCACTTGGCATTGGCGCTGTAAGACCTAAGGGGGGGGGTGATTAGGTCTTTGGCTAATTATCAAAAATTTTTTCCCTTTTTACAAATCCTTTGCCGTAACAAAAGCTCTTCTTCAAATTCACAAGCTCTAAGTTTATATGTGATTTAATGGTTGAGACAAGATGATCAAATAATAAAATCACAACCAATCAATCAACAACTAAGAACAAACAATAATAACACAAGTATGTAAACAAGTAAAGCTATAAATAAATGAACACACGATTTATAGTGGTTCGATCTTTCCAAGATCTACATCCACTACCTTGAGTCTACACTCAAGGATTTCAACCAATTCACTATATGCTTAATCCAAGCAATTACACAAGAGGCTCACCCTTCAATGGGTTTTACCAGAACAACCTCTTTTCAATCTAATAAATAAGGTTCACCCTTATCACTAAGAGTTTTATGTCACTAGACAACCTAGACCAATTTAATCCAAGGCTCACCCTCACCAATGGGTTTTACACAACAACCTTGATTAATCTAGTCTATGGCTCACCCTCCACAAGGGTTTTACGTTTCTTGACAACCTTGTATCAATCATAACAAAAATGTAAAGAGAGAATTTGAATGTTACCAACACTTCTTGGTGGATGAATACAATAGCTAGCACCACTTCACTTCTTGCCTTTGGAATCTTGAATTTCAACCTTTGAGCACAAGGCAATTTGAGAGCTTTTCAAATAATTTTGATGTAAAACAAGTTAGATCTTGAAGGATTTTGAAGGTTTAAAAGTTGTGCAAAAAATCTGGAGTTCATGGCTTTTATGGATTTGAAAAATTAGCTTTAACAGCCATAAAATGGCTAGTAACGGCTAGTTTTTTTGAAGTTCGGACGTCCGAACTTCAAGCCATGCGTCCGAACTCTCGTCCGAACTTTACTGTGCCAAGCTGTCAGGAAAAGTTCGGACGTCGGAACTTTTCCTCATGCGTCCGAACTTGCGTCCGAACTTCTCTGGATGCACAGTAACCATTTCCAAAGTTTGGACGACCAAACTTGCATCCAAACTTATCAAATTTAGTCAAATCTTTTGAAAATCATTGTTAATAACATTAAAAACGTTTTGGATGAATGGACACATCATTTAGGCACATTTAAACACAAAAACCGTTACAAAATATTTTGATCATACAAAATTTTCTTAAGATCATTTGAGATTTCAAAAACCTACTTGTTATCACAAAGTTTATTGAAAACCATTTTAAAAACAAGTTTTGTGCTCTCTCATGCATTCAACTGACTCCAGGACATACAAGTGTAGAGTTTACAGAAAAATACCTATTTAGTATAAGAACTCTACACTCTAAGTCTTCAATGCCTTCAATCACCTTGAACACACTCTTCAATCTTCAATCACCTTTGGTATGGTTGAGTTGTTCTTGCATTGTGACTACAAGGCAATATGACTTCATGCTTCTCAATCTATCAATCTTATCACTCAAACATACAAGCACATTAGTTCTCATCAATGTTTGCCATTATTCAAAACTAATCATACCTTCATGATTTGCCCTTAGGGCTAACAGGCGCAACACTAGAATGTTGTAGAAGGCTTATAGGGAGACATATATTTTACTATTACGAGACCAAAGCTTGCTTATTCGGTTCATATTTTAGCATAATCATGAAAGTTCCAAAAACAAAGCATTGGGAAGGTATTCTTAAGATGGTTCGCTATCTTAAGGGACTTTCGGGACAAGGTATTTTGTTGACTGCTGGAAATAAGTTGGCTTTCTCCAGATATTGTGATTCAGATTAGGCAAATCACTTTTTAACTAGGAGATCACTTACTGGTTATTTCATTATATTCGATGTTCTCCTATTTCTTGAAAAACCAAGAAGCAACATACTATTACCCGTTCTTTTGCTAAAGCCGAGTATCGTGCCATGGCAATGACCTACCATGAGCTAAAATGGTTATGATGACTCCTCCAAGATCTTAAGGTGAGAATACATCACCCTGTTCCCCTTCATTGTGACTGTCAGGCTGCATTGCATATTGCGACTAATCCTGTATACCATGAATGTATAAAATACATGGAAGTGGATTGCCATTTTTTTGAGATAGAAGGAGAAACACAAATGAGATGGTTAATGTGCGATGAGCAATGTTGGATAATAGGTGGGTAGTTCCTTACAATCCTTACCTATTAACAAGGTATAATTGCCATATAATAGTTCCTTACAATCCTTACCTATTACAATCCTTACAATGTTGCTTCTTCTTCAAAGATTTGATCTTCTTTCTTAATTTCTCTTGCAAAGATTGAAGATTTAGGAGAGGATTTTGTAGTTTTTCTCTGTGTTTTTTCACCTCTCTTGGCCTCCTCCAAGAACCCTCGCTGTTCCCCTTGAAAACCCATAAGATCCTATATATAGTTCTACCAAAAAATGAGAGAAAAATTGCAGAAATCTATCTTTGGTCAAAATGATGCTGATTAGGGTGGACTAATCAGTGCCATTTTGCTTCTTGAAGGCAGCACCATTTGGTCCCAGTTTTACTATATTTTTCTGCTGCGAGACAGTGGCAGCTATTTTGATTTCTTAATGAATTCAGAGAATAGAATCTACTGATCTAGGTCTTGTTCTTCATAAAAGTTGAAGATCACGATCTTAGATTTTCACAGTACTTTGAATCACCTCAATTGGACATCTAAAACTCTAGATATGGTCATTCTTCCAACATGTGTCAAAACTGGGACAAAATCCAGGACAGGTGAATTCGCAACACAAGCAAGGTGGTCAAATGAACTTGGATTGATATAAATTTTATGATTATGAAAACTTAAGAATGTTCTCTATAATCGTATAGAAGATCAATTTTGCATTTAAAATCTCTATGGAGGTCAAATTCCCACTTGAAAATTATCTATCATGTTGTTTTGCTCTACATTTTTCTGCTTTATTCATTGTGTAAAATCTGCTTATTTGCTTCATTCTATTCCAAATCTTCAATAGACTCACGTCAAGCAAAGAAGAGATAAAAGGAGTGTTAATGGTGATTGAAACACCAAAAATCACCATAAATTTAATCTCAAAATGATCATTATATAAGCACAAATATAAAATATCAAACTCCCCCACACTTGGACATTGCTTGTCCCCAAGCAATACTATAAAACAACTAAGAAAATTGAATAATAACCACAAGAAATAAAAAATATTTTGAAGCATTTCAAAGGGGTGTAAAACAGAGAGAGAGCAATAGTTCTTGAGAAATCTTGAGCATGTCTACACAATCCATCTAAAAGACATCCCAAATACCTATCACAATGATTAAACAATCACCTCATTGTCTTATAATGCAAGTAAAAAGTCGTGTGTTTGTGTTCCCAATCAATACAAATGCTCAACAATTATAGGAGTGAATTTTATATTATTGGCCAAGGTATTCTCATCAAGAAAGCATAATAACCCACAAGCCCAGCATTCACAAAACCTCTCCACTAATACAGTAACCAAAATTTAACCTTGATTAGGTAGGGCTTTCAAGCTTATAACTTTAGGCTCAAGAAAAGCTTGAGGTGCCAAACGAAAGGTAAGGAATTCAAAGTCAAAGAAATGAGAGCTAACGAGAGAGGAATGAGGCATAAAACAAAAGTAATAGCCCTTTTTAACCTCAAAGAATATCACCATTTCCATACATCCAACCACAAACTGCCATCCTTAACAAAATCCCCTCACCTTAAATTCAACAAATCTTGCACAAATCATAGTTCAACCCACAACTTTTCCATCATCACCCATCTATGTCAACCCACAAATTTATACCTCAATCATGACAAAATTTACAATAATAACAATGAAAACAACGAAGGCATCAAGAAATGTGATAAGCCTTCAAAGCAATAAACATACACATATTATTTTGTTTTTTTTATTGATAAGCCTTCATCTCACCCCTCATTTTTTTAAAAACCCAACACATAAAGCCATTTTTCTTATCATCTTCCCTTTCACCCTTTATTCGATTTTCCACGATATTCTTTGCCGAGGGTAGAAGAATGCATTTAGCTCTCGCAAAGAAGGGTTAAATATAAAGAGTGGAGTTTACAATTTGAAAGAAGGAAAAATCAAGAATATAAATTGGAAAGTTTATGCACAAAGGCTTTAAGAAGGTTACTATGGATAAAATAAAGAGCGGTGGCTAGAAAGGCTCAATCGGGACAAAGAAGCCTATTACCATCATTTCAAGATCGAACTAAGGTTACTTACTCATTTCGACTCAAGAAAAGTGGATACGGGTTCTAGGACAAAACTTTTATTGAATTCTAAGGCCAATAACACAAGATTCAACTCCATAATCATCAGTACAAAAGCAAAGGGGAATGTGCTTAAAAGATGAATTCCATACAAGCAAAGAATACAAGGGTGCTTACTTAATCTAAGTTTAAGGGACTAGTTATGACCTTTAGAATGCTTGTATAACTATCCCCAAGAAAAGGTTAAACATGCAAGTCTTCAAATATCTTGAAGATTTAAAAAATAAAAACAATCAAACTCAACAAAAAATCATGAAAATAGCCTATATTACTAAAGACAACTCCCCCATACTTAAGGCAACATTGTCCATGTTGGGAGAAAGATACACAAAAGACTACATAAATAGAAATATAAAGAGAAAAATGTGAACTGAAGAGAAAAATATAGAACAAAATAAGAAAAAAATAATTATTAAAAAATTAGAAAGAGAGGACTTCCTTGGTTATTGTGATCAAACACTGCCTGCTCCACTACTTGGTCCAGGACCAGCTCATGGAAAGAGCTGTTCCATTTTCTTTAATTTTTTTACCAATAAAACATTAAATCATCTAATCAACTCAATCCAACAAAATGAAAACTTCAAAAAAAATTACTGCAAGCAACACAAACAACGCAATAACTCCACAATAAAAAACCAAACATAAAAGCGGGTAACAGCATGGCTGTTTCGTATGTGAAGGCTAGGCGAACCCATATGAGCAGCAAGCTGCACCTCTTATATACTACAGAGCAAAATGAAACTAAAGAAAGTTGGAAACAATGACATAATTAAAACTCAAGGCTCAAAACCAAATTAAACAAAATTATGTACAAATAAAGAAAAGCAAAGATGGTGAAAATTACTTATCCCCTCGGGTAGTAAGAGTATGGAGACAATCTTCTTTTCTTTCTAACTCCAACACGATAAAGTTTAAGTCTATGTTTGCTTACCACTAATGTCCCTTTTTTTGGATGATAGCTTTCCATAACTTCATATGGAAGTATTTGACTTATCAAGAATGGGGAAGTCCATTTAGACTTAAATTTACTCGTGAACCATTGAGATTCATTCAATAACACTTGATTTCCTGGCTTGAACATTTGATTTTGGTCATGCCTCCTTTGGGGTTGCACCACCGGTATGAAGCCTTCTTCCATTAATATTTTGTGAGTGTAAAATGAAGGACTAATAATCTTGAGTATTGGAAGTTTTGGATTGTCCACAAGGAAAGCATAATCCAAGTGATCCGGTAGCTTCTTCAATTCCAATTCCGGAGGATTTTCTATGAAGGAATTCATTCTACTTTCCTTTTCCTTTTCAAACTTTTCAAACTCCATCTCTTTGATGTTGATTGACAATGATTCCACATGTACTATGATTTCATCAATCTCACATCGCCCCTTCTTCGCTTTTGCAACTTGAACTAAGGTGATCTTTAAGGTTCTTCATCTTTTTTCTTTTGCCATTCATTCTTTTCAATTCCTTCTTATTCAACTTCAACATGTAGTTTCTTACCCATCTTTCCTTCTCTTTTTTCTTGCGCGTTAGGCTTTGGGACCTTCAATTCCGTCCCATTCCTCAAAGTAATAGCTTCAGCACATTCCCTAGGATTTGGCTCGATATTGTTTGGAAGAGTCCCAACTTGTCTTTCTGAAACGAGCTTCATGAAGTTGTGAAGGGAGGCCTCTTGGTTCTTTAAGTATGCTTCAATTCTTTGGTTATGTGTTTTTTGAGTTTGAACTTGGGTTTCAGTATCCGCTATGAACTTTGTCATCACCTCTTCAAGGCTAGATTTCACCGATTGTTGAGGAGGTGGAAGAGGTCAATATTGGTAAGGAAGGAGTACTTGGGGTCGGGAACTTGATGAAGTTTGGAAGCCGAGAGAATGTATTGGTCTTTGTTGCCCTTGGTTGCTCCATGAGAAGTTCAGATGATTGCCCTTGGTTGCTCCATGAGAGATTTTTGTAGTTTTTCTCTGTGTTTTTTCGCCTCTTTTGGCCTCCTCCGAGAACCCTCACCGTCCCCTTTCAAAATCCATAAGATCCTATATATAGTTCTACCAAAAAATGAGAGAAAAATTACAAAAATCTGTTTGTGGTTCAAACGATGCTGTTTAGGGTGGACTAAGTAGTGCCGTTTGGCTTCTTGAAGGTGACACTGTTTGGTCCCTTGAAGGCGGCATCATTTGGTCCCAGTTTTGCTATAGTTTTCTGCTACGAGACAGTAGCAGCTATTTTGACTTCTTGATGAATTCAGAGCATAGAATCTACTAATCTAGGTCTTGATCTTCATAAAAGTTGAAGATCATGATCTTAGATTTCCACAGTGCTTTGAATCACCACAATTGGACTTCTAGAACTCAAGATAAGGTCATTCTACCAAAACGTGTCAAAACTGGGACAAAATCCAGGACAAGTGACTTTGCAACATAAGCAGGGTAGTCAAACAGACTTGGATTGACATAAATTTTACTATTATAAAAACTTTAGAATGTTCTATATAATTGTATAGAAGATTACTTTTGCATTTAAAATCTCCATGGAGGTCAAAATCTCACTTGAAAATTCTCTGTCATGCTGTTTTGTTCTACATTTTCTACTTTCTTCATTGTGTAAAATCTTCTTATTTTGCTTCATTCTATTCCAAATCTTCAATAAACTCACCTAAAGCAAAGAAGAGATAAATGAAGTGTTAATGGTGATTGAAACACCAAAATTTAACAGAAATTTAATCTCAAAATGATTGTCATATAAAGCACAACTATGAAATATCACAACTATTTTTCATATGCCACATGCAATGAGACGACTATTTGCTACTGTATTGGTGTATTATGAACCAACTAATGTCAAGAAGTTGTGGAACACTTATTTTGAATCAATGTCTGATGATTTTAGTAGAACTAAAAGTGTTATAGAAGTACAAGTTTCGAAGACTTTAAAAAGTAGGTTTATTTCTAGAAAGCATGGGAAAGGATATAATGTCATATGATCTACCTAGAGCATCTATTACCTCATATGAAGAATCAGATGTGAATCTAAGAGAAACTCGTGAAGAGCTTTCTATTGACATTTCAGAAATTGATAACGACGCCAAGAAAAGTTTAAATGACGACCAACATAAAGCTTCGCACGAATACTTTCACAAATAAATTCAGAAAAAGCTGTAGTTTTTTTTTTTGTTGATGGTCCTGGAGGAACTGGAAAAACATTCTTGTATCATGCTTTGTATCATGCTTTACTGGCACATTTGAGATCAAATAGCATTAGCAACGGCTACATTAGGTGTTGCAGCATCAATATTTCCTGGAGGACGAACAGCTCATTCATGATTTAAGATACCTATAAATGCAAATGAAACAAGTATGTGTACAATATCCAAGCAAAGTGCGATGGGCTATTGAAACTCTGGATTGAACTTTAATGGACATCATGAATAATAGAGAACCTTTTGGTGGCAAGGTAATGGTATTTGGTGGTGATTTCGAGCAAGTACTTCTTGTTGTGCCGAAAGCTACAATACACAAACTATTGGTGCAACCCCAACAAAGTCATACTTATTTCCAAAAATGGAGAAATTGACTTTGACCAAAAATATGAGAGCAAGGGCAGACCCATACTTTAGTGAATTTCTTTTGAGGGTTGGAAATGGAGAAGAGCCAATAGGCAATAAAGGAAATATTCTCATCGCTCCTGAAATAACAATTAAATGTGATACGAGGAAGCATTTGAGCAAAGGCTCATTCAAACTAACACAAAATTCAAACTCAGCAACGTACATGACAAGTAGAGCAATTCTTGCTACAAGAAATGAATATGTTGATATGCTCAATGAGAAAATGATCAATTTGTTTCCGGGGAAGCACATATTTATAATAGTTTTGACGAAGCAATTGATGATACCAACAATTATTACCGAGAAGAATTTCTCAATTTATTGACACCAAATGGGTTGCCACCTCACAAATAAGTTCTCAAGAATAATTCCACAATAATGCTATTACAGAATTTGGATCCATTAGATGGAATGTGTAGTGGAACTAGATTAGTGTGCAAGAAGTTGAAAAAGAAAGTCATACATGCTGAGATTGCAGTTGGACAACATGCTTTAAGCAAGTGCAAATACCTCGTATACCATTATCTCTAGCTGAGAATGAAGGTTATCCCTTCCAATTTAGGAGGAAAACAATTTCCAGTACATCTATGTTTTGCAATGACAATCAACAAGGCACAGGGACAAACAATACCACATGTTGGAGTATATTTGCCACAAATCTATATTTTCTCATGGTCAGTTATATGTACCATTGTTGAGAGGAATATCAATGTCAACAACAAAGATCCTAATCAAGCCAGTTTTGGTTGGAAAAAGAGGAGACATGCCAACACAGAATGTCGTCTACAAGGAAGTTCTTAAATTAGGTAATACTAATATATAACTATGAAATTTTGTATTCTCATAATTTTCAAAACAAATAGTACTTAAAATTTATAGTTTCTTTGAACCTAATGACAGGAACAAGGCAAATAGATACAAGCAAGCAATTGAAATCAGAAGACAAATGATAGTATTTAAAAAGGTGAGCAAATATAATAGAATAATTTAAAGTATATTGAACTAATATTTCAAATCAATTTAAAGTATACTCAACAAGTTTTCAAATTATTCAATTAATCAATATGCTTTCTTATTTCACAATCTCCCAGAAAGAAAAAGGAAGAATTAACCAATTCTACTTGTGTTATATGTGCTATAACATGCCTTTCTTGTCATGGCCTCAAAGGGTTTTCAGCGAAACATTAATTAAATCTTGCTATTGTTTTCTAGATATCCTTGAACAAGTTTTTTCATGATTTAGTTTACAAAACTATGGTTTTATTTACTTTTTTGGTTTATTTTGCACTAGCAATGTTGATATATTTAATATAATGCTTATTTCTGGCCCTTTCCTAATTAGGCTTTTTAAGCTGAGAAATAGCAGTGATCTTGCTACTCGAAAGAAACAAAGAAGTACTTGAAGGGGAGAAATGTTGAGATATGTGATAACTATGAAACATCAACAAATTTTTATGTACTTTATTGGTTCTGTGAAGTATTTACTCCAGTATTATACATCAGATGTTGATTTTGTTATCTAAATAGATCATTTCAAGTCCACTCTATTTGAACTCTCAAAAAAATCTTTCACGTAAATATTATTAACAATTCTTGTTGGATTATTTTCTTAGCCTAAAGCTTAATTCCCTTGGTGCTGAAATATTGTTTTTTCTATTTGAATTCTACTTTTTTCTTGGAACCCAGTTTCTTGAGAATAAAATGTATACTTGCATTTAATTTTCTGTGAACAGTTCTTACACCCTCTCTCAGGTGACCCCTTTTGTAGCAATATTATTTGATGTTGATGGGCCTCTTTTGATTCAGATCCCATCCACTATTATGCTCTCCGAGAAATGCTTCAGAGGTATAAGTCAGTTCTATTCTGTTTTCTATTGGCTCTGCAACAAGAAGAAGAAAAATCATCATGCATTTTAATTTACATGTCAATCACAATTAGATGTCTTTGTTAACAGCTCTTGCATGAGTTTTGTCTCCTTAGTTTTTAGAATAGTCAAGAGTGAGTTATACTTTCTTGCTCCATCAATAGATAGGATTCAATGATGGCGTTCCTATTATGGAGGAATTCTACATTAAGAATTATGCTGGAAGACACAACAAAGATACTGCTACTTTTTTTTTCACTGAAGATCATGAAAGGGGTGTAAAATTCTTGGAGGAAAAAGAAGTTATGTTTAGAAGATTGAAGTGAATTAAGGGATAATTTTTTAGAATCTTTCTTGAATCTTTCTTCATGTATTAACTTACAAGTGTGCAATGTATCAATTGCTTTGCTTTATCATGCATTTAGCTAAAGGTGAACTTGTATTATCAATGCTGGGATTATTTCAACATATAAAGTGCTTAAGAAGGTTATATCTTTTCCTTTGATCATTTTCCTACATCAATTATTCATCGATCAAAGAAGATAAATCTCTGCGAACTGGATTGTCATAACATTTTTAAAGTCCTGAAGAAACATATTTCTTTTCTTTTCTCAATTTATTCTCTAAACTTTTGAGCAAGAATACCAAATAATCTTGAAAAGGCATCAGTGTTTTGACTTATTTGTTCAGAACCTAGCAGCTACTCTGTTATAGAGGCTTTGACTCTATTCACCAAAAATTAGCTTAACCAATTATGTAAAAATATTAATGCCTCATGAATTATGAACAATTTGTTTTCATGAACTATGAAAAAATGACGTTGATACCTCATCAAATAAACTAAACAACTATTAATATATTAATCATTAATCTTTAATATAAAATTATTTAGGTTGAAGTGATTTTGTAGATATATTTTAACCTGAATTTTCAAACATATGCAGTGCATTAATACCAATAATTCACCATAACTGAATTTTCTTGTAACTACCAAAAATAATGACTTGAATTGTAACTTACGTGAAGTAATTTTGAAAATTAAAATCATATTTACATGACATAATTGCAGGTTCACTATAAAAGAATCAACAGTTCAATTTTTTCAAATCATAAGTAAAATTGCACAAGAATCCTCATCTTATATTCAAATCTACAGGTACTCTATTCTTTTTAATCAATTTCTCTTCTTTAATTTATTATTTGATGATTATTTGATTTGATCATTCGTTATAATATTATATCTATCTACTTCATTTTTCTTAGATGTTTTTCCTTTTTTAGTCAAAATGTCTACAACATAAGAAACACAAATTATAGAAACAACAATCAATACATTACCAGCAACTGGAAGATCAACATCAGCAATCAAACTCATGGTCCTACGCATAGGGAAATCGGAGTTCTGTGGAAAAGAAAAAAGAACTCCAAATTAAGAAAATGATCTTCCTTGACAACGAAGTAAGTCTCTAAAAATTAATTTTTCAATTATGCAATATCCTTAATGATTATGAAAAATTCTGATAATAGTTTACATTTTTATAAATTGCAGGGGACAAGAATACGTGGCATAATGTTTGGAAATGTTATTCAACATTTTGATGGAATATTCACAAGAAATGCAACCTACATAATATCTAATGCAATAATTAGAGAAGTAAACAAAATGTTCCTGAATGTGCATCCCAAAATAGAGCTAGAGTTACAAATGAATACGATTGTTACTGAAGCTAAAGATGCTGTCAACAAGGAACGAATCTCATACGATTTCATCAACTTTGATCGACTAGACAACATCAAAATGGACGACACAATAGGTGATATTACCAAATTTACAATTTTCTAATGATAAATAAGGTTTGCAATATATTTCATAGTTATTTTTGCACAAGAAATGCTATCGGTTTACTTGTTGCACTTTATGATTATTTGTTGTCATCAATTGACAATATGTTTATTGTATCAGAAAAAATTTAAAATATTTGTTTGATTTATTTATGCATAAGCTATTTGTTTTTTGTAATTTCTGTAACAACATATAATGTTATGTCACTTTCAATATCATTATCATGGATAAACAATGCATAATGTTATAAAGAACTCTTCACAATCCTCTTCAACTCTATTGATACACAAAGAACTCTATGTAGATATTCTAGGTTTTGTGTACAAAGCCAAGAATTGCTACCAAAAGGAGAAGTACCCAAAAGGGACATCTTCAAGAAGGGAAATTATCATCATGAATGACCGGTATGATATGGCAATCAATGAAGGGAATGTGTTAGAAAGCCAACAAAGTGAAAAACTACAAAACCTAAGGGGGGGGGGGGGAGTGAATTAGGTCTTTGGCTAATTATCAAAAATCTTTTCCCTTTTTGCAAATCCTTTGCTGTAATAAAAGCTCTTCTTCAAATTCACAAGCTCTAAGTTTATATGTGATTTAAT
Source organism: Rauvolfia tetraphylla (assembly GCA_030512225.1). Taxonomy (NCBI): domain Eukaryota; kingdom Viridiplantae; phylum Streptophyta; class Magnoliopsida; order Gentianales; family Apocynaceae; genus Rauvolfia; species Rauvolfia tetraphylla. Next base: position 566,508 of record JAJQKT010000060.1, read on the forward strand.
GGTTGAGACAAGATGATCAAATAATAAAAACACAACCAATTAATCAACAACTAAGAACAAACAATAATAACACAATTATGTAAACAAGTAAAGTTATAAATAAATGAACACACGATTTATAGTGGTTCGATCTTTTCAAGATCTACATCCACTACCTTGAGTCTACACTCAAGGATTTCAACCAATTCACTATATGCTTAATCCAAGCAATTACACAAGAGGCTCACCCTTCAATGGGTTTTACCACAACAACCTCTTTTCAATATAATAAACAAGGTTAACCCTTATCACTAAGAGTTTTATGTCACCAGACAACCTAGACGAATCTAATCCAAGGTTCACCCTCATCAATGGGTTTTACACAACAACATTGATTAATCTAGTCTATGGCTCACCCTCCACAAGGGTTTTACGTCTCTTGACAACCTTGTATCAATCACAACAAAAATGTAAAGAGAGAATTTGAATGTTACCAACATTTCTTGGTGGATGAATACAATTGCTAGCACCACTTCACTTCTTGCCTTTGGAATCTTGAATTTTAACCTTTGAGCACAAGGCAATTTGAGAGCTTTTCAAATAATTTTGATGTAAAACAGGTTAGAGCTTGAAGGATTTTGAATGTACAAAAGTTCTACTAAAAATCTGGAGTTTAAGGCTTTTATAGATTTGAAAAATTGGTTTTAATAGCCATAAAAAGGCTAGTTTCAGAAAATTCGGACGACCGAATTTTTCTTGGCGTCCGAATTTATCGTCCGAATTTTACTATTGCACATTTCTGGAAATATTCGGACGACCGAATTTTTTCCATGCGTCCAAATCTTTGTCCGAATTTCTCTAGAAAAACAGTAACCATGCTGAAGACAAAAATTCAGAAGACCAAATTTTTTTCATGCGTCCGAATTTGCGTTCGAATTTCTCTGGAAAAACAGTAACCAATTTTTTGCTACAAAAATCGAACGACCGAATTTTTTGGAAACACAATAGCCATTTTAAAATTTGGTTTTCAAACTTTGTAAAATGATTTGAGATTTAACTTCAATAAGTTTAAAAATATTTTGTACGTATAGATAAGTTATTTAGACATATGTAAACTTAAGAACCATAATCAAATCTCTTTGATCATGCAAGGTTTACTCAAAATCTTTTAAGATACAAAAACACATTTATTAACAAAAAGTTCATTCAAAGCCATTCAAGATTAAGAAAAATAGTTTTATGCTCTCTTATGCATTCAATAGATTCCAGGACACACAAGTGTAGAAGAGATTAAAACATATTTGAATCAATTTTAACAACAAAGGAGCACATTTTGGTAACAAAATATGGATGCATCCGAATTTTTGAAACTTGCATCTGAATTTTTAAATCATGCATCCAAATTTCAAGTCCAAATTTTTGCAACAAGTTTGAAAAGGTGATAGTGCATTTTCAAATGAAATGTTGAAGTACTTAAATATGTATGTCCACAATGGCACTCAGTTTAGCTTTGCAAAATAACAAAATTCATGCATTCAATTTTTTTCTTGAAGTAATTCAAAATCATAACTCAAGTCAAGAACGAAGTTCAAGATTTCAATCTCAACTTAACCATATTCCAAAATCTCAGAAAATAACCAAAACCTCACATATTATAACATATTCAATTTAAATTTCAAAAGCAGCCAAAAATTTTCACAGTACACATTCATTTTACAATTCAACCTATAACACATCAGTACATAACACATTTACAGCAAGCAATTACAGTACAACAAGCACATAGCACATTTTGTAGTCATCATTCTTTCTCCCCCTTGACATATGCATGGTTTTTCAGAAAATTCACACATTTTCTATTCATGCATGAGAAATTCCACTGCTGTTTCACATTCTTACACATTTTCACACATTTTGTCATCACAGTTTCACATTCTTACACATTTTCACACATTTTGTCATCACATTTCTTCTCCCCCTTTTGTCATCAATCAAAGATGGAGTAAGAGTACTTGGACAACAAAAGTGAAACAAAAGAAGCTCTTATCACAAGGATTTCACACATTGAGCTTCAAAACATTATAATGACTTAGAAAGGCACAAGTAAATTTCAATGTTAAAGCATAACATGTGCATCAAGGCATAAACTAAGATAAGAAACAAAATAGAGTTTAGGGATAGAAAGGCTTAGTCTTGGATACGCTTCATGGTCTTCACTTCCAAATTTGTTCGTTGTGATGGCCATGTTTCCTTGATCTCTATATGATGGGGTCCTTTATTTGCTGACTCCTTACCCGTGTAGTTCGACTTTGGAAAGTTAGCAATCGAGAGGATCTTTGGATCTTCTTCCTTTGAACCAAATTTTCCTCTTCGCTTGGCTGAAGGAAATTGGTGATGGATTTGTGATTTGACTTTGTTTAAACTCCCTTCACCTTCTTCTTCTTGCTTGTTCTCTTGGGCTTTACCTCTTTGTTCTTCATTCTCATGCTCTTCTTTTTCTTGGAGTGCTTCACTGCCTTTTCCTTCATCTTTATCTTCTTCTTTAGCTCTATAGGAACTAGCACCATTCAAAAATCACTTGAGAAATCTTTCTCAAGTCTTCTTGCATATTCTTGAGTCTAGCTTCTAAATTATCAAATTTGCCAAGAATCATCGGAGCAAAGGACTCGAAGAATTTGTCCATCTTCTTCATTTCCTTTACATGGTTGTTCAATGTCTCTTGAAACACCTTGGCAACTATGGTATTACCTCTTGTGAGATTATCACCTTCAACTTATTTTCCTTCAATAGAAGATACCTCTTCAAATAGTCTTCTTTTTGTGGGGAGTTACTCCCCCTCACTTGGTGACTCATGCTTCTTTTTTATTTTCCTTTCTCTAGCAAGGATTTCCTCTTCATCCTCTTCTTCTTCTTCTTCATTTTCTTCTTCCTTCTCTTCATTATCACTAGCATCTCTTCTATCACCCCTTAGAGGAGTTTCTCTTCTAGTCCTTCATACATTATCATCATCAAGTGTTCAAGAAATTCTCTTTAGTGATTTGTTGGTGTAGACTTCTTCACTCTTTATTGGTAAACCACTAGAAGACAATTGCAATTGGAGATACTTGAAAATTCCTGTTAATAACCTTCCATATGACAATGCTTATACTCGGTTCTTCTAGCTGCCATTATATTCTTTAGCACTATATATCCAAAATTCATTTTTCTTTTCTTATGCATGGCTAGCATAATTACAACATATATTTTATCAACATAAGATTTGTTCCCAAAGTATGCTATAATCAAGGTAGTAAGCATGTAATGCAAAATTCTTTTACTAGCATCAAAAGCTTTTATCTCTCTCTCTCCTTTCTAGTATTGAGGATTCTACCATTTGTACAGGCATTCTCAATCCTTTCATGTGAGTATAACTTACTTATAAAATAATGTCCCTAGGAAGAATAATTCCTACATCCTCAAAATCACAAATTCTATTGAGCAATGCATTATCAATCTCAAAAATCAACTTGTGATATTCTTGAAGAATGCCACTAAATAGTTTTATTACCAATTTGCTCAACCCCCCCTTTTTTTAATATAAGCTTCATAAACTAAGGAATTTAATAGCATTCATCAAACACAAGTAAACTAGTCTAGCTCACATCATTTAAAAAATGAGAGTATATTACACATTTCAGAGAATTTGATGACATCCACCTTGTGGTTTGGATTTATCTTATGGTTCATTTTTGTCCAATCATCAAATTCAGTAGCAGCCTCCACTGTGACAAATCTATCCATCCATGACATGCTTTGAGGAACATGAACCTTCCTTGGTTGATTGATCACTGGTCCTCCTCTTTCTTTGGCTTTTCCCTTTCCTTTTCTCACTAGGCTTCTTTGTCCTCACCTGGAGCTACAACACTTGAATACACTCATTAGTTATTGAATTTAAATCCCTAAGCTTCTTCTAAGATTGGTCAAACCTTTCTTTGGCTAATGGCTTAGTAAAAATATCATTAATTTTTTCATTAGTGCAAACATGCTTTAAACAAATATTCCCTGTAGTAGAATGATATCTAATGAGATGAAGTTTGATCTCTATATGCTTTGTCCTAGTTTGTTGAATGGTATGATGGTCAAATTTGTTGGATTAGTGTTATCACATAACATATCCATACATTTGAAATATATACCATAATCACTTAGAGTATCAATAAGGTAATAGACAATGTGTTTAACAGCAATCAAATGAGACTCTTTAGGACAAGATGAAATCTAGCACACAAGCACATGACAAACATAATATTGGCTTTACTTGCTATCAAATAGAGTTGACTACTCCTATGAAACCTTTTTATTCTTGTCAAGCATGGTTGATAAACTTATGGAAGTGCTTATACCTTAACTTGATTCATGAAAGTGCCATCCTTGGTTTGCTTGATTTGTGGGCCAAGAAAGAAATTGAGTTTTCTTATCATGCTCATTTCAAATTTACTTTTCATTAACTTGGAAAACACATCACAAAGTGAAGTATTAGAAGCACAAAAAATTGTATCATATATTTGGACAACTTATAGATCATTGTTACAAGAGGTTTTTATGAAAATAGTAGTGTCAACCTTTCCTCTTGAATTTTTTTTTTGAAAGAAGAAAAACACTCAATTTTTTTTATACCAAGCTCTAGAAGCTTGTTTTAAATCATACAACGCTTTGGATAATTTGAAAACATGGTTAGGAAACTTTTCATGATCAAAACCGGGTGGTTATTCCACATAAACCTTTTCCTCAATAGAACCATTTAGAAAAGCAGTTTTGACATTCATTTGAAAGAGTTTGAAACGTTTAAAACATGCAAATGCCAAAATCATTCTAATTGATTTAAATCTACTAACCGGAACTAAAGTCTCATTATAATCAATGCCCTCTTTTTGATTGAATCCTTGGGCGACAAGTCTAACCTTATTCCTAATAACTTCACTGGATTCAATAAGTTTATTTCTAAAAACCATTTAGTTCCAATAACAGAATGATCATGAGATTTAGGAATATCCAAATTTAATATCTTTCAAATTTACTTAATTCCTCTTGCATAGCAATAATCCAAAAATCATCACACAATGCATCATCAATACTTTTAGGCTCGTATGAGATAAAAGAATAAAGTTATTGATAATGTACCGCCTTATTTTTACTCCTTGGGAGATATCACTGTTAGCCCTAAGGGCAAATCATGTAGTTATTATTAGTTTTGATTAATGACAAATATTGATGAGGACTAATATGCTTGTATGTTGTGTGATAGGATTTGTGGATTAAGAAGTTTGAAGTCTCATTGCCTTGAAGCTAAAATGCAAGAACAACTCCAATATGTCAAAGTGATTGAAGATTGAAGAGTTTGTTCAAGATGTTAGAAGACTTTGAAGACATGAAGTGTAGGTTGCATGTGCTTAATAGGTAAACTGTGTAAACCCTACACTCTTAAGCCTTGGAATCTATGATTTGCAATTGAGAGCACAAAACTTGATTTAAATGGTTTCAATGGTTTTGAACTTATCTAAATTATCAAGTTTTCATAAATAGTTTTTGCACTTAAAAGGTCTTTAATGACTTATCTTTTAGGCTAGAAGGTTTTCCAACTTGTTAGAATTGATTTGAACATGTTTTGACAAAGTTTGAAAAATTCGGATGCAAGATTCGGACGCAGCATGAAAAATTCGGTCGTCCGAATTTTCCCCCGCATAGTGAACAGTCGTGAACAGTAAATTCGACCAGAAATTTGGACGCAAATTCGGATGCAGCTGGAAAAATTCGGTCGTCCGAATTTTCCCTGCATTGTGAACAGTATGAACAGTAACGTCCGAAAAATTCGACCAAAAATTCGGTCGTCCGAATTTTCTGAAACTAGCCGTTACTAGCCATTTTATGGCCGTTTTAACTGATTTTCAAATTCTATAAAGGCTAGAAACTCTAGATTTTTGAAAGAACTTTTGCACAAAAGAAATCCTTGAAGCTCTAACTTGTTTTACATCAAAATTATATCAAAAGCTCTCAAATTGCCTTGTGCTCAAAGATTGAAATTCAAGATTCCAAAGGCAAGAAGTGAAGTGGTGCTAGCAATTGTATTCATCCACCAAGAAGTGTTGGTAACATTCAAATTCTCTCTTTATATTATTGTTGTGATTTATACAAGGTTGTCAAGAGACATAAAACCCTTGTGGAGGGTGAGCCACAGACTAGATTAATCAAGGTTGTTGTGTAAAACCCATTGGTGAGGGTGAGCCTTGGATTAGATTGGTCTAGGTTGTCTAGTGACATAAAACTCTTTGTGATAAGAGTGAACCTTGTTTATTAGATTGTTAAGAGGTTGTTGTGGTAAAACCCATTGAAGGGTGACCCTCTTGTGTAATTGCTTGGATTAAGCATATAGTGAATTGATTGAAATCCTTGAGTGTGGACTCAAGGTAGTGGATGTAGATCTTGGAGAGATCGAACCACTATAAATCGTGTGTTCATTTCTTTATAGCTTTACTTGTTTTACATACTTGTGTTATTATTATTGTTTATAGTTGTTGATTGATTGGTTGTGGTCTTATAGTTTAATAATCTTGTCTTAACCATCAAATCACATATAAACTTGAAGTTTGTGAATTTAAAGAAGAGCTTTTATTAAGGCAAAGGATTTGCAAAAAGGGAAAAGATTTTCGATAATTAGCCAAAGACCTAATTCACCCCCCCTCTTAGGTCTTTCAATCACCAATGATTTGCTCCTTAGGGTGGCCTCTTGGATATCTTAAGTTCTTTGGGAGCTCTTGGCCACCACTAGGTTGGTCATCTTGATTTTGTTCAATCATTTCCTCCTCATTGGTATGATCCTCCAAAGTTGGTGCTTGAAGATGGGTTTGATAGTAATTCATAGATGTACCTACATCATCTTCATCCTTTCTTTCCAAGTAAATGTAAGATTCATCAAAACTAACATGAATAGTTTCCTCATCATGTAAGGTTCTTTTTCTTTTTTTATAAACTCTATAAGCCTTGTTGTTAGAGGAATAACCAAGGAATATCCCGTCATTCAATTTTCTATCAAATTTTCCAAGTTATCGCACATATTCAATATAAGGCACTTGCAACCAAATATTTTGAATTAGGCAATACAAACTAGTAGTATTCAATATAAAGTACTTTGTTATGCATATTCATGTATATTTGATACAACTTGTTATGTATATTTAAATTCTAGAGTATTCTATCAAATAGAAGTTCAAAAGATATTTTTCTAAAAAAAAATGACTTCAAAAGAACTCTATTAAAAAACATAACAATGCAGTGTTTTCAGCTTTGTCCCAAAAATGTTTTGTTAAAGAATTTTCTCCAAGTATAGACTTAACCATTTCTTGTGAGGTACAATTTTTCTTTTCAATAACTCCATTTTGTTGAGGTGTTTTGGCAGCCAAAAAGTTTGTGAGCAATCCCATTCTCATCACGAAGTTTTGTAAAATTTTGATTGTAAAATTCTCTCCCATTGTGACTTCTAATAGAAATCAATTTGCACTCAAGAGAGATTTGGACCCTTTTGAAAAGTCTTACAGATTCATGAAAAGAACTTCATCCTAGAAAGATCACCCATGTAAATCTAGAGAAATCATCATCAATCATATATGAATACCTCTTACCATCAAGACTAGTGATCCTCATTGGTCTAAACAATCCATATAAACAATTTTTAAGAGGTTTTGAAGTGAAAATCATTTTTTAGTTTTGGAAGATTCTTTTGTTTGTTTTCCATATTGACAAGTATCTCAAAGACAATTTTCTCAAAACACATTTTTAGCAATCCTCCAACTAAATCTTGAGAGGAAAGTTTGTTCAACAAATCCATGCTCACATGACCAAATCTTCTATGTCAAGAAAATAAATTATTATCATAGGCAACAAGACATTCAAGCTTATCAAGATAAAACACACATTGAAACATTTTGTAAGTAATTGATCAAAATCACAAAATATCATTTTGTCATACAAGTTCGGGCGACCGAACTTATGGTCTACATTCAAACTTCAAGTCCGAACATTTTGTAAAGTTTCATAAAGATGTTTTTGGCCAAGCAAATGCATTGATATTCAATCAAAGCTATTTTAATCATTTTATCATGACATATAATCAATTTCAAGAACATATCAACCATGAATTCAATCTCATATAATCAATTTTACCTAATCATCTTCATAGAAGCAATTGACAAGTTATGGTTGGCAAATTTTCAAATCTTAACAAAAGGGATTCTCAACTGAAACTTCACATGTTGTCATTTAATTTTTTATTCATTGTCACACAATTGACTAATGCTAAGCAAGTTATAGTTCAAATTAACACTAAGCAACATTTGTTTAAAAAGAAGAGAGGAACCTTTACCAACATTGGTTACACAAAGAATTCTTCCTTTCTTCTTGTCTCAAAAGCAAATCCTTCATTGGTTGCTTCGACCTTGATTATGAATGAGGTGTTTTCTGTTATTCTTTAAGCCAACATCATCAATGTACCGCTTAGTGGAGCTTAAGTTTGAATTGAAGAGTACCTGCAATGAAGGAGAGGAAGTATCCGTTGGTACCCATACTTTCTTGGATCTGTAGGGGTTAGTAATAATTCTCTTAACTCTCCAAATGGTTTTTACACCATTCTCTACTTTTCTTTTAACATAACATTTGGTGACTTTATGTCCATGTTTTCCACAATAAGTACAACAAGTATGATGCATGGAAGTAGAAGTATCTCTAACAAAGAAGTTGTTATATTTAGGCACATTGTTTACATAATTATAACCAAGACCATTTTTGATAAGAGGAGATCTTTGAGCTCCAAGAATTTTATCAAGATTGTCCCTTCCTTTTGTAAATTTTTTTATACAAGATGAAAGGTCATCAACCTTCTTTTTCATAGTCTCATGGTCAACAAGCATTCTTTCAAGAGACAAAATCTTTTCACAAAGAATCTTATTTTCAAGGGACATGTTTTGTAAAGAGACATTTAAAATTTCTTTTTCAATATTCAAACAATCAATAGATTCAAGAAGTCTTTTGTTTTCACAATATAATTTTGAATTTTTATTCAGTAACTCATTAATTTTGAATTTCATTTCCTTATTTGTTTTTGAAGTCTTTTTTAATTCTTCATACATTTCACCAAATAATTCACTAGGATCATCAATATCATCATCACGACAAGTAGAAGTAGAAGAAGTGGATTGTACCTCATCATTTATTGCCACAAAGCACATATTGGCTCTTTCCTCATGTGTTATTTGAAGAAGTCTCCACATATCGTGAGCGGTCTCGCATTCACTCACTCGATGGTATTCATTTACATCCAATGCACAACTCAAGATGTTCATTGCTTGGTAGTTTAAAGTTATCTTTCTTGAGTCGTTCTCATCAAATTCCTCCATAGGCTTTAGTTCCCTTGTAGTTCCATAAGCTTTTATTCTCATAGGCACATAGGGACCTTTCTCAATGATACTCCACAAATCAAAGTTAATAGAACAAATAAAAATTCTAATTCTAGATTTCCAAAATGTATAATTAGAACCATCAAACAGAGGAGGTTTATTTGTAGAGGAACCTTCCACATAAGGCAAATTTGATAAACTAGCCATATAATCTTTACTTCTAGGTTGTTAGACCTTAAAAGGAAGACCTAGCTCTGATACCAATTGCAAGACCTAAGAGGGGGGTGAATTAGGTCTTTGGCTAATTATCAAAAATCTTTTCCCTTTCTGCAAATCCGTTGCCGTAATAAAAGCTCTTCTTCAAATTCACAAGCTCTAAGTTTATATGTGATTTAATGGTTGAGACAAGATGATCAAATAATAAAAACACAACCAATCAATCAACTACTAAGAACAAACAGTAATAACACGATTATGTAAACAAGTAAAGCTATAAATGAACACACGATTTATAGTGGTTCGATCTTTCCAAGATCTACATCCACTACCTTGAGTCTACACTGAAGGATTTCAACCAATTCACTATATGCTTAATCCAAGCAATTACACAAGAGGCTCACCCTTCAATGGGTTTTACCACAACAACCTCTTTTCAATCTAATAAACAAGGTTCACCCTTATCACTAAGCGTTTTGTGTCACTAGACAACCTAGAATAATCTAATCCAAGGCTCACCCTCACCAATGGGTTTTACACAACAACCTTGATTAATCTAGTCTATGACTCACCCGCCACTAGGGTTTTAAGTCTCTTGACAACCATGTATCAAGCACAACAATAATGTAAAGAAAGAGTTTGAATGTTACCAACACTTCTTGGTGGATGAATACAATTGCTAGCACCACTTCACTTCTTGCCTTTGGAATCTTGAATTTTAACCTTTGAGCACAAGGCAATTTAAGAGCTTTTCAAATTATTTTGATGTAAAACAAGTTAGAGCTTGAAGGATTTTGAATGTACAAAAGTTCTACTAAAAATCTGGAGTTGAAGGCTTTTATAGATTTGAAAAATTGGTTTTAACAGCCATAAAAAGGCTAGTTTCAGAAAATTCGGACGACCGAATTTTTCTTGTGCGTTCGAATTTTACTATTTCACGTTTCTGGAAAAATTTGGACGCCCGAATTTTTTTCATGCGTCCGAATCTTTGTCCGAATTTCTCTAGAAAAACAGTAACCATGCTGAAGACAAAAATTCAGAAGACTGAATTTTTTTCATGCGTCTGAATTTCTCTGGAAAAACAGTAACCAATTTTTTGCTACAAAAATCGGACGACCGAATTTTTTGGAAACACAATAGCCATTTTACAATTTGGTTTTGAAACTTTGTAAAATGATTTGAGATTTAACTTCAATAAGTTTAAAAATATTTTGTACGTATAGATAAGTTATTTAGACATATGTAAACTTAAGAACCATAATCAAATCTCTTTGATCATGCTAAGTTTACTCAAAATCTTTTAAGATACAAAAATACATTTATTAACAAAAAGTTCAGTCAAAGCTATTCAAGATTAAGAAAAATAGTTTTGTGCTCTCTTATGCATTCAATAGATTCCAAGACACACAAGTGTAGAGTTTACATTGAGATTTACCTATTTAGCATATATACCCTACACTTCAAGTCTTCATTGCTTTTTAATCATCTTTGAACAACCTTCTTCAAACTTGAGGTTGTTTTTGCACTTTGGCTTGAAAGCAAGACTTCATACTTCTTCATTCCATAAATCCTATCACACAACATACAAACATATTAGTCGTTATCAATATTTGTCATTAATCAAAAGTAATCATAACTACATGATTTGCCTTTAGGACTCACAAAAACCAATTGTGGCAATGATAGGACATAAGAAGAAGATATATCAAGGTATGATGAAAACATTAAAATCCAAACCACATGTATATATAGTACACATAAATATTCTATTAACCAAAATTCTCTTTCGAAGGACAACTTTAGTTACAAACAAGTACCATATCAGCATTTGAAGTAAGTCCAATATGCTTGGAGTCAGCAACCTTACTAAACTTGTGAGACAACAATTGTTACAAAACATTTGTCGTATTATTCCAACCCAAAAAGAATACACATATAATGTCATTTAATTTTTACGTATTTTTTTATTTTTAACATTCTATGTAAATTAGTATGTCCTTCTAACATAATATTTATTTTTGCAGGTTAAAAAACTCAGAGGAAGCAAAAGATGTAGAGAAGCGGTTCATGGAAAAAAAATTGAAGAAGCAGAAGAAGCAACCTTGGAGAATCCTTAATAGAGGTAAGAAAATCAAATTACCATAATCTAAAACATTTTTTAGAAAAAACCAAAAAAGATTATAAGGAAAAATGGCAAAACAAATATAAAATCTGGCAAGAAAAATTATACTATTTCATAGCAGCAATAGACAGGGTTGAGAATAGTTCACAACCATGGTATGATGCATGCAAGAATTGTTCAAGGTCAATTACAAGAACTAATGAAGTAGTTGAATGCAGAAGCTGTCCAAAGACAATAGTAATACCGAGGTATGACTATTATGAAAAATTTTACATATTATACCTATTAAAAATTCATGCTAAGCAAGAAATTATAGGTACTTGATAAATCTCAATGTTACTCAAGTGAAAGATAGTGCAAAAGTAACACATTTTGAGGTTGTTGCAAGTGTTGTCCTTGGATGTTTAGCAATTGAGTATATACATTCTATTAAAAAGGTAACAAAATTTTGAACAAGGTTCAGTTAAAATAATAAGATTTTACACTTGATGAAAATATCATGTGCATTCACTTATGGACCTTTTGAAGGTGTCAACATATCAAAACACTACAAAAGAATGTTGAGTTTGAGTATGCAAGAGTACAAATTCTTGGTCAAGATGAATACAAAATGGAAGATTGCAAGTCATTGTTGAAGCAGTTCAACAGATAAATGAAACATCAATGAAGAAGTTGCAACAGAAACACACTAAGATAAATAAGACAAAGTGTACACTGAGAAAAATCAAAGATAAAACAAATGGAAAAGCAGTCATGTTCACGAAGGAGAACAAAAACTACATCAACAAACCCATCACCGAGAAGAAAAGGATGACCAAATTGGAGAAATCCAATGACATCACAGAAGAGGAAGACGATGACGAGAAGATATCAACTTATATTAAAAGAAGGAAGAATGCCAACAAGAATGATGTTACTCAATCAACACCTATCAAGAAAATCAAGAAAAAGTCTAAAATAATTAGTAATTCAATGGATTCCCTTCCCTTATTAATTACAATAATGATATGTTGTCTTCAAAAAATAATTAGTACTTTGTTGCGTTTAAGGTAAGGTTACTTTAGTAATTTTTTGTGCTTATTTACATTAGGGAATTAGTTATAGTTTTCATGCAGTGTATTTATTTGATCATTGAACTCTTTCTTTTTCTTTGAACATAATAAGGCCCTCAAAGTAAAACCACTAGCACAAATACACAAAAATTTAACACTTGAAAAAAATCATTTCATTTCCACCAAAAAAGTTACTTATGAAGTTTAATAGAAAGGAATATTATTTTAATGTAACTTCCTTGTCTAATTTTTTCCAAAAAACAAAAAGAACACTCATGTAATTATATTACCTTTATCAAGGCCTATAAATGCAACACTAAACATCACCAACACATCAATGAGCCTAAGATCCCCAAAATAATTATTAAATAATGGTACTGATAAGTAAGTCTAGAATTTATGGATATATGAGGTCAAATGAAGTAATTGACAATACTAGCTAATTTTGGAGTTCTGCGAAAGAGAAAGAACAAAGGGGACAGCCTCTTAATGCATGAATAATGTATATAATATTGATCATATAGGCTAGAGATTCTCTAGTTAGATAAATTTCCAAAGTATTTCTCCTGTCTCAAAACTACTGCCTTACATTCCTTTTTAGTCTGCCGCCAAAAATAAAAATGGAAAAAAGGTCCAAGGTCCACTTTCAATGAAAATCCAAGCTCAAAAGCTCATTTCTTCTTAATTATTTTATACATGAGAAAAGGTAGTAGCCATTCATTCAGAAAGCTATTCAGATGACTTGAGCAAGTTTCACAAGTGAAAGTTAAATCAAACGAGTTTACACAAATCAATATGGTGCTTTTTCTTACAGATTTCCAAATTAAAGAGAATATATGTTGAAAGATTAGAAAATAGACAAGAACTTTCTCTTGTGAACCTAGAATATGTGTTGAAAGATTTCACTGGCTAGTAAAGCATATAAGCAGAGAAATTAGTCCTGGAAAATAGCAAGAGCAACATAATGCTTTGAAGCCCATAAGTTCACAGATGTCACTTAAAAAGAAAAATTGATCAGTACACTTGATAATCAAGAAAATGATGACAGAAAAGAAGAAAACCAACTAATCAGGTACACCAATCTAATAAAACATCCAGCTACTTACCATTTAAAAATCATACCCGAATATCTATTAAATTCATATGGTCTACTTGAATATCATCTCCAAGTGTTGCAGAGTACTGTTACTGGCTAGGATTCACTGATCTTTTGCAGGAAACTCATATATCCACCTTTGAAACGTCTAATTTTTTCATCCATAGAAGTTCGAGTAAATTCATGAATGTAAGCATAAGGCATGTCTTGAACAAATCCATATCCAGAAGCAGTATAACCATAGGCTACTGAATTAGGGACCAATTTGAACCCACGACCCTCAAGATAATCAGAAGCAATATCGTTCACACTGTGGACTCAAATTCTACTTGTTTCCTTTGCTGTATCCTATGAGAAGTAATGGATTCAAAGAATTTAGTCAATTCTTTATGTCTAAAATTAAATGTAAATCCTCTCACCTGGATCATTGAATAAACTGACTTGGAGTTCCAAAGTTAATGATATCACACATATGTAATCATCTGCAACGGGGATATCCTGATAGTTTCCGGTGAAACTATCAATTAGTCCCAATTTATGGCATTCCATTTCTTCTTGTCCACATCCAGTTTCCTTAGCTAGACTAAAAATAGTGGGAGCACTGTTACCCACAAGGACTTTGAAAGACCTAAGAGGCAGGGAGGGGGGTGAATTAGGTCTTTGGCTAATATTTGAAAACTATTTCCTTTTATAAATTGAGTTAGACCATATTATGATTACTTGTTTCAATGAGAGAACAATTAAATCAATGACAAAGCAATAAAGAATCTAAGCAAAGTGAACACAAGTAATTTATAGTGGTTCAATCTCTTCAAGATCTACGTCCACTACCTTGAGTCTACACTCAAGGATTTCAATCAATATACTATATGCTCAAGTTCAATAATTACACAAGAGGCTCACCACACAGTGGTTTTACACCAACAACCTCTTTAGTAATTCTACACACAAGGCTCACCCTACTAGAAGGATTTTATATCTGCAAACATCCTTGAATCAAACTTTCAAGGATCACCCTTACCTAAAGGATTTTATGTTTACAAGAAAACCTTGTAATGGGCTAGTAGAAAACAAAATTAAATGAAGAATGGATGAGATGTTACCACTTCTTGGTAGATAATTAAACAATATTGCACCACTTTACTTTGTTGTCTTTGGAATCTTGAATGATCACTTGTAAGCATAAGACAAAAGAGAGCTTTGATGTTTGCAAAAGATTTTAGAGTGTTAAGATTTCTCAGAGATTCAAAACTTACAAAAATTCTGGAGTTTTTGGCTTTTAAAGATTTTAAAAATCAGTTTTAACAGTCATAATTATGAAATAATTATGAAATTCTCATGAAAAATAGAAGTCCTTGGCTTTAAGGTCAAAATAATGTTTTGGCGGCTAAAGTGGCTATGTTAAGAAATAGAATGTTTAAATTAAACATTCAGAAAATTGAAGCAAAGTGCTTAAAGGTTAATGCTCAAGACGGATCATAGTGATGGCACATGAGATTTGGTCATTTAAACTTTAATGCTCTCAAGGCTATGGGAGAAAAGAAATTGGTGCTAGGACTACCTTATATCAATCATCCTAATAATCTATGTGAGGCTTGTCCTCTTGGAAAACATACGAAAAGGAGTTTCCCAAAAGCTGCCATGTCAACAGCAACTGAACCTCTCCAGCTTGTTTATACTAATTTATGTTGACCAATTGATCCACTTTCGTTTGGTAAGAAGAAATATTTTGTTCTCTTTACTGATAACTTTACTAGAAAAACTTGGATGTGTATTTTCTTCAACAAAAATCATAAGCTTTTATTGCTTTCAAAAATTTTAAGAGACTTGCAGAGAAGAAGAGTGGATATCAGATTAAAGCCTTGTGTTCTAATAGAGGAGGGGAATTCACCTCCATTGAATTTAATAATTTTTGCATTGCTCATGGGATTCATCATCCTTTAATGGTTCTTGGATCTCCTCAAAAAAATGGAGTTGCTGAACGCAAGAATAGAACAATTCTCAATATGGCAACATGTATGCTAAAAGCTAAAAAAATGCCAAAGGAATTTTGGGCCAAAGCTATTTCATGTGCAATTTGTTTATTCAACCCTTCTCGAACAATGAATGTCAAAGATCAAACTCCACAGGAAGCATGGCATGGGAGGTGGCCTAGTACACATCATTTAAGAGTTTTTGCAAGCATTGCTTATGTACAAGTGCCTCAACAACAACGCTCCAAACTTGATGATATAAGTATTAAGAGTATTTTTCTTGGTTATGATCCACATTCTAAAGGCTACAGATTGCATAACCCCACAAGTGGCAAAGTGGTGAGAAACCGTGATGTTGAATTTGATGGAGTTGGAAGACTCAAGGGGAAAGTAATTATTTCATGTGCAATTTGTTTATTCAACCCTTCTTGAACAATGAATGTCAAAGATCAAACTCACAGGAAGCATGGCATGGGAAGTGGCCTAGTACACATCATTTAAGAGTTTTTGCAAGCATTGCTTACGTACAAGTGCTTCAACAACAACGCTCCAAACTTGATGATATAAATATTAAGAATATTTTTCTTGGTGAGAAACCGTGATGTTGAATTTAATGGAGTTAGAAGACTCAAGGGGAAAGTAATTATGACATTTTTCCATACTTTGAAGGAGAAAAACAGGAGTCAATGATGCCATTACAAAATGTTACACCACATCCATCACTGATTTCAACTCTTATTTCTGATGAAGAGAATTCAAGTGAAAGGCTGAGAAGGATGAGAAGTTTAAGTGATATTTATGTAAATTCTAATGAGGTTGCACTTGTTGATAATGAAGTATTTTTTCTTCTTGTAGACAGTGAACCATTGTCTTTTGAAGAAGCCAGGCAAGATCAAAGGTGGAGACTAGCCACGGATGAGGAGATTAGGTCAATTGAGAAGAATAACACTTGGGAATTAACCTCTCTTCCCAAGGTTCATAAAGCCATCAGAGTCAAATGGGTATACAAAGCAAAGAATAATGCTAATGGCGAGGTGTAAATGTACAAGCGAGACTTGTTGCCAAAGGTTGCAAGCAATTCAACTACTCATCTCTATTGCAGCACAAAAGCATTGGAAAATTGATCAAATGGACATGAAGTCAACCTTTCTCAATGGTTGTCTTGAAGAAGTGTTTGTGGAGCAACCACCAGGTTATGTTGTGAAAGGAAGTGGCAGACAGGTTTTGAGATTGAAGAAAGCCTTGTATGGATTGAAGCAAGCACCAAGGGCTTGGATTACTCGAATTAACAAATATTTCAAAAAAATGGATTTGTTCGTTGCACGAATGAGTATGCTCTTTATGTAAAAATACATGGAAATGGTGATCACTTACTAGTTTGTCTTTATGTGGATGGTCTCTTTTTTACAGGAAATAATCCAAAGTTATTTGAGGAGTTCAGAAAAGCAACGTCGTTGGAATTTGGGATGGCAAACATAGGGATTATGTCGTATTATTTGGGCATTGAAGCTGAGAAGGACATATTCATTTCTTAGGAAGGTTTTGTGAAGAAAGTATTAAAGAAGTTCCATATGTTTGATTGCAATTCTGTTAACACATCCATGGAAAGTGGTCTGAAATTATCAAAATATGATGATGGAAGAAAAGTGGATCCTACTCAATTCAAGAGTTTTGTTGGAAGCTTAAGATATGTCACATGTACAAGGCTTGATATTTTGTATGTAGTTTGAATAGTGTGCCATTTCATGGAAGGTCCTACTTCTACTCACATGAAAGCTGCTTAGAGGATTCTTCGTTATTTGAAAGGAACAATGGAGTATGGATTGTTTTTTCTCCTTTTAGTAATTTCAAGATAAAGGGACTTTGTGATAATGATTTTGCTAGGAATGTTGATGATAGAAGAATCACTATCGATTTTAGTTTTTTTTATGGGAGATTGTCTTGTCTCATGGAGTTCAAAGAACTAGCCACTTGTTACACTTTCAAATTGTGAATGCAGTAACTTTATGTGCTTGTCATGCAGTATGGCTCAAAAGACTATTGGATGAAATGGGCTCGCCACAATAGGATGCTACTTCAATCTTTATTGACAACAAGGCTGCGCAAGAGCTTGCAAAGAATCCAGTATATCATGATCGAAGTAAACATATAGATACAAGGTATCACTTCTGAAAGACCTAAGAGCGGGGGTGAATTAGTCTTTGGCTAATTTTTGAAAACTTTTTCTGTTTTGTGAACTTGGTTTGGAAAGATTATATTCAATTGCTTCAATGAGAATGTAATGAACACAATGACAAAGCAATACATAATGAAGAGCAAAGAGCACAAGCAATTTATAGTGGTTCGATCTCTTCAAGATCTACATCCACTACCTGGAGTCTACACTCAAGGATTTCAACCAATCCACTATATGCTCAATTTAGGCAATTACACAAGAGGCTCACCCAACAAGGATTTTACACCAACAACCTCCATTGCAATCCTACAAACAAGGTTCACCCTACCATAAGGATTTTATATCTAAAAACAACCTTGAATCAAGGCTCACCCACACACGGAGTTTTATGTCACTAAACAACCTAAAGATCAATCTAATCCAAGGCTTACCCACACACGGGGTTTACAAAACAACCTTGATTAATTTAGTCTATGGCTCACCCACACACTGATTTTTACATCCCTTGACAACCTTGAATGAATGACTTAAGGCTCACCCTTACCAAAAGGGTTTTGTGTCACAAGATACCATAAATTGAGCAAGTAGATACAAGTATAAATAGAGAATGGATGAGATATTACCATTGCTTGGTAGATGTTTACACAAGTTAGCACCACTTCACCTTGTTGTCTTGGGAATCTTGAATATTTACATGAAAGCACAAGACAAAGGAGAGCTCTAATGATTTCAAATGATTTTGGAATGTTAGGATTTTTCAAGTGTTCAAAAGTTGCAAAACATCTGAAGTTTATGGCTTTTATAGATTTTGAAAATCGGTTTCAACAGTCATAAAACGGCTAGTTTCTGAGGAGTTTGGATGACTGAACTTGATCCTCTGCGTCTGAACTGTCGTCCGAACCTTACTGCAACATGCTGTTCTGGAAAGTTCGAACGACCGAACTTTACCCCTTGCATCCGAACTTGCATCCGATTTTTTTTTGGAAATACAGTACTCATGTTCACGGTTTGGGCGTCCGAACTTGGGTCTGAACTATTCAAACTTTGTCAAAACATTTGAAAATCTACCTCAATAAGTTTGAAATCATTTTGTACTAAAAGATAAGTCATTTAAGGTCTTTTGAACTCAAAGACCGTTACCAAAGCACTTGATCATTCAAAGTGTACTCAAAACCATTTAAGATTCAAATACAACACTTGGTTATTCAAAGTTTATTCAAAGCCATTTAAGATTCAAAAAAAGGTTTTGTACTCTCTTATACATTCAATAGATTCCAAGATAAACAAGTGTATGGTTTACTAGAATATACCTATTAAGCAAGTGTAAACCTACACTAGATTCTTCAAAGCATTCAATTCATAGGACATGCTCTATATTCTTGATCCTTGAGCATACTTGAGTTGTCCTTAGCACTTTTAGCTCGAAGGCAATAAGAACTCTTTGCTTCTCAATCCAAAAATCCTATCACACAAATAGCATATGAATTAGTCCTTAACAATGTATGTCATTAATCAAAACTACATGATTTGCCCTCAACAATCTCTTCCTTTTTGATGATGACAAACTTTGATGCAAAATGTGATGGATTTAAACAATGTAGTACAAAGAAGCATTGATGTCAATAATAAATAATAACTAATTTAGCACTTTGACATTTGAATGGCTCAATATGAGCCTATGGCCCAACCATTTACCTCCTTTCTTCCAACACTAGGATAGAAGATATAGCATTTAAGCATTAAGAAAGCTTCTAAGAGAGGTTTTAAAGGTCAGAAAAGGTTAACAATGCTCCCCCTTAGATTGTGCTTAATTTTCAACAAGTTTGGACTTGAGATGTTGTGGATCCGAATTTTGAAATTCCAAGTCTGAACTGTAAAATATGTAAAATGAAGGCTGCAATTTTTGAAAATAAGTTTTCCTAAGGTTGTTAAGATATAACAGGAATGATTGAGAGTTTTCAAACAATTTGAACAACAGAAAAATATTTTTGGCAAGAAAGTTTGGATGCATCCGAACATCTGGCAGCAAGTTTGAAAAGGTGATTTTGCATTTTCAACTGAACTATGAAAGTACTTAAATATGTATAGTCACAATAGCACTTGCAAAACCACAAAACTCATACATTTAATCGTTTTCATGAATTAACCCAAAATTAAGGTCAAGTCAAGAACCAATGTCAAGATTTCAAAATCTCAACTCAACCATATTTCAAAATCTCAGAAACCAAATTCAGCTTATATGTATATATGCACAAGTCAACATTATAGCATCATATACAACCATATTTCACACATTCAATTTAAGCATCATATAGCATTTAAGCATCTAAAAAAAATTCTAAGAGAGGTTTTAAGGTTGTAAAAGCTTAACAATATTCCCCCTTAGATTGTGCTCATTTTTCAACAAGTTTGGACTTGTGATGCTAAGCATCCGAAATCTGACATATCAAGTCCAAACAATAAAATAAGTGAAATGAACGCTGTAATTTTTGAAAATAAGCTTTCCTAAGGTTGTTCAAACATATTAGAAGAGATTAAAACATATTTGAATCAATTTGAACAACAAAGGAGCACATTTTGACAACAAAATATGAATGCATCCGAATTTCAAAACATGTATCCAAACTTTTAAATTTTAAGTCCAAACTTTAAAATATGTGAGATGAAAGCTGTAATATTTGAAAGGTTGTTCAAATATGATAGAAGGATTTGAAACAGTTTTCAAACAGTTTGAACAACAGAAAAATTAGTTTTGGCAAAACAGTTCGGATGCGTCCGAACTTTTTGATTTGCATCCAAACTTCAAGTCCAAACTTATAAATTCTATCCTCACATATTATAATTCTTTCCAGTTTAAAATTTAAATGTATAAATATAATCAAAACATTCCAAACACACATTGCACATATAACATATATTGCAGAAGCACACACATTTCACATTTTTGCAGCACTCATGCCAAAAAGTTTTCACAGTGCATTTTGCAGCTCATCTTCTTTCTCCCCCTTTTGTCATCACTCAATAACGGGAAAATGAAAATGAGACTGTCATTACTAAAGGAAGCTCTCAACTCTAAGGTTTCATCATTGAGCTTCATACCATTAACGCTATTACATAAGCCATATTAAACTAGTGATAGAATGCAGAAACTTAATGTGCAAAACTAGAGATATTTGCATAAAACATGCCAGTAAAGGTTCAAAATAAATAAAAGCAGTAAATGGAAATGAGAGTGAAGATATGCTTAGTCTTTGGATATTGATGGAGAGTCCTTTCTTGGTTTCTTCTTTACAGCAACATGCTTGACTCTTTCATGGCCAAATGTTGGATTTGATGGGGTTGCTATTTCAGCTCTTGCAATTTGGCCTCCTTCTTGACTGATTTCAGCTTGCTGCACTTGTTGATCTCTTCCTTGAGACTCCATGATCTGCTCATTGCCATTCCCTTGATCACCATCATCATCTTCATCATCACTGTCACTGCCTTCTTACATTTCTTGTTATCTTCATCATGCTGATCATCCTTTTTCTCTTGAGTTCTAGAAGGCCCTTCACCACTTTGAGAATTTCTTATCAATATTTCCTCAATGTGCTTGACTCTATTCTCCAAACTATCCAGTTTTTCATGCACCATAGGAGCAAATGTTTCAAAGAATTTATACATTTTCTCCATTTCTTTCATGTGGTTATTTCGTGCTTCTTGTATTTTATTTTCTTTTGAAATCTCTTCAGCACTAGTACCTTCCCTAGTGATAAGATGTGATTGTGAAGTTGGCACTTCTTCAAAGAGTCTTCTTTTGGAGGGAAGCTGCTCCCCCTCACTTGTTGAATCATGTCTTCTCTTAGTCTTCATTTCCCTTGCCCATGTTTCTGCCTCATCTTCTTCTTCTTCTTCAGTTTCCTCACTTTCCTCTACTTCAACTCTCTTTGGAGGGGTCTCTCTTTTGGTTCTCCAGACTCCCTCATCATCAAGAGTCATTTGTATAGATTTGTCCTCTTTTAAAAGCTTGTCCTCTAACAGGAAGCTTGACTCGAAAATGTTTGAAAAATCTTGTCAGAAATCTTCCATATGGTAAAGCCTTGTTATCAGTCTTTCTAACCCCAATTATATGCTTCAATGCCATGTATCCAAAATTCAATCTCCTATGCTCATGCAAAACAAGCATAATTACCATATGAATGTTCCCCACAAATGTTTTGTGACCAAAGTTAGGAATTATCATGGTTGTAATCATATGATGCATAACTCTTCCTCTTGCATCTAAAGCCTTAACTTCCCTTTCCTTAATGGTCCTAAACTCTCTATCATTTGTGAAAGCTTCTTCAAATCTAGCATTTGTAAACAGTTCTCGTTCATAGCAGTGTTATCCCAAAGAAAAATATCTTGCTCCAACATCACTCACTCCAAAAATTCTATTTACCAATGCATCATTGAATTCAAAATCTATTTGTGAGACTCTAGAGGAATACCACTAATTAACATCTTCTCCCTCATATTCTATTCTTTCTTCTTTTAAATTCGCATAAAATTCGTATACAAGAGAGGGATAATACTCTTCATCTATAGCCAACAAATTACTCCACCCAATATCACAAAATAAAGATAGGACATTACCCATATTGGTGAGCTTTTCAAAATCAACTCTGTTTCCAGGGATGATTTTCCTTGATTTCTTGTTCCATTCTTCAAATTCTGATGCAGCTTTGATTGAGATGAACTTGTCTTATCCAGATGATGATTGAGGAACCCTGATTCTCCTTGGTTCATTGAGAATTCGTCCTCCTTCATTGACCTTTGCTTTCCCTTTTCCTTTTTCAACATTTGCACCTTTAGTTCTCACCATTTTAATCTTCTAACAGAAAAGCAGTGAGTTTTGAGAGGTGTTTAGGGTTGGGAATTCAAAAATCCAAGTATTTTGATGTGAAAATGGTGAAATTACAGAAGGATTTATGTTTGGACGCGAATGGGTAGAGAGAAATTTTGAAAATGAGAAAGTTCGGATGATAAATTATGTGAGTAACGGCTAGTTCAGTTTCTTAAAAACCGCTGTAACCGCAAAGTTCGAACGTCCAAACTTCTCTATTTCTCCAGTTTTAGAAAGTTCAGACGTCCGAACTTTCTGTCATGCGTCCAAACTTTTCTATCCAGAATTTTCTGATAAAGTTTGGAATTTTCTGATAAAGTTTGGACGAACCATTTTCACTCAATTGCATCCAAATTTTTTCCTGCTTTTGTCACACTTAAATCAACACATTAGTAATTGAATTTTGAGATTCCTAATAGCCTTCTTAAATGAGTAAACCTTTCCTCAACCAAAGGCTTTGTGAATATATCATCAATTTGATCATTTCCATTTATATATTCTAAGCATATGTCTCTTTTAGCAACATGATCACGAAAAAAATGATGCTTAATCTCTATATGCTTTGTTCTAGAGTGTTGAATGGGATTTATGCTCAAATTGATGGCACTAGTATTATCACATAGAATAGGTATACAATTAAATTTAATACCATAATCAAGTAGTGTATGTTGCATCCATAATAATTGAGCACAACAACTACCAGCTGCAATGTATTCAGCTTCAGCAGTAGACAAAGACACACATCTTGTTTTTATTATACCAAGACACAAGACAACTACTTAGAAATTGACAATGACCGCTTGTACTTTTTCGTTCAACTTTGCATCCAACATAATCAGCATTTGAATATCCAATAAGATCAAAAGATGAAGATTTTGAAAACCAAAGACCATAGGCATGTGTATCAATCAAATAACGAAAAATACGTTTGACAGAAATTAAATGAGATTCTTTAGGACATGATTGAAATCTTGCACATAAGCACACAGCAAATATAATATCTGGTCTACTAGCTGTGAGATAGAGTAAACTTCCAATCATACCTCTATATGACTTCTCATCCTCATTTTTACCTTTTTCATCTTTGTCAAGTTTAGTTGATGAGCTCATTGGAGTACCTATGCCTTTTGCTTGATCCATTCCAAATCTTTTCAAAAGCTCCTTGGTATACTTAGCTTGATTGATGAAGACTCCATCCTTGGTTTGCTTAATTTGCAGCCCAAGAAAGAAATTCAATTCTCTCATCATGCTCATTTCAAATTCATTTTGCATAGATTTGGCAAAGTCTTCACAAAGAGATATGTTAGTAGCACCAAAAATAATATTATCAATATAAATTTGCACAAGTAAAATATCATTATTGGTAGATGTTTTTATAAAAAGAGTTGTGTCTACTTTTTCTTTTGCAAAACGTTTTGAAAGTTGAAATCCACTTAATCTTTCGTACCAAGCTCTTGGGGCATGTTTCAATCCATAGAGAGCTTTGGTTAACTTAAAGACACGATTTGGAAATTTTTCATGAATAAAACCAGGAGGTTGCTCTACATAAACTTCTTCTTCAATAAAACCATTTAGAAAAGCACTTTTGACATCCATTTGAAATAGCTTAAATCCTTTAAAACAAGCAAAAGCTAAAAGTATTCTTATAGATTCCAATCTGGCTACAGGAGCAAAAGTTTCATCATAGTCAATACCTTCTTCTTGGTTGAAGCCTTGAGCAACAAGTCTAGCCTTATTTTAACAACTTCTCCTAGCTCATTTAATTTATTTCTAAAAAGCCATTTTGTACCAATAATGGAATGATCATGGGGTCTTGGAACAAGAGTCCAAACTTTATTCCTTTCAAACTGATTTAATTCTTCTTCCATGGCAATAATCCAGAAATTATCACTCAATGCATCATCAATGTTTTTAGGTTCTAAATGAGATAAAAGAGCAAAATTATCAATAAAGTACCGCCTTGTTTTTACTCCTTGGGAGACATCACCAATGATTTGCTCCTTAGGATGACCTCTTGCATATGTTAGATCCTTTGGAAGCTCTTGATCATTGCTAGGTTGACCATCCTGTCCTTGCTCTATTATTTCTTCTTCTTTGGCATGTTCTTCCAATGTGGGTGCTTGATGATGAGTTTGATTTTCAATCATTGAGGAACCTGCATCATCTTCATTTCTTCTCTCAAGGTAAATGTTAGATTCATCAAAGGTTACATGTATGGTTTCTTTAACACATAATGTTCTTTTGTTATAAACTCTATATGCCTTTTTATTTGATGAATAGCCAAGAAATACTCCTTCATTTGATTTTCTATCAAATTTTCCCAGATTATCACTGGTATTTAATATAAAACATTTACAACCAAACACTTTAAAATAAAAAATTGAAGGAGTTCTATTAAATAGAAGTTCAAAAGGTGTTTTTCTTATAAAAGGTCTTAATAAAACTCTATTCATTACACAACAAGCAGTATTTACAGCTTCAGCCCAAAAGTATTTTGGCAAGGAATTTTTTCACAAATCATTGATCTAGCAATCTCTTGTAAAGTTCTATTTTTCCTTTCAACAACCCCATTTTGTTGAGGTGTTTGGCAGCTGAGAAATTGTGAGTAATACCATATTCATCACAAAATTTTGTAAAATCTTGATTGCAAAATTCTCTTCCATTATCACTTCTAATAGAAATCAGTTTATATTCAAGAGATGTTTGAACCGTTTTGAAAAGTTTTACAAATTTTCATCCTTTTGAGCTAAGAAGGGTACCCAAGTAAATCTTGAAAAGTCATCTACAATCACATAAGCATATCTTTTACCACCAAGACTAGTGGTCCTCATTGGTCCAAATAGGTCGATGTGAACTAGTTCAAGAGGTTTTGAAGTAGAGACCATTTTCTTTGGTTTAAAAGATGTTTTTGATTGTTTTCCATATTGACAAGCATCACAAAGACGTGTTTTATCAAAATGCATTTTGGGTAATCCTCTAACTAGCTCTTGTGTAGAAAGTTTGTCCAATAAATCCATGCTTACATGTCCTAATCTTCTATGCCACAAAAATCCATCATTATCATGAATGGCAAGACATTTTATATCATTTGTAATAAGTTCATCAAGATATAACACATATACATTTCCAACTCTTTTAGCAACAAAGATGGTTTTGCTACTTGCACTATTAAAAATAGTACAAGTATTACATTTAAATTCTACTTTACATCCATTGTCACATAATTGACTAATGCTAAGTAAATTATACTTCAAACCATCAATAAGTAATACTTGCTTAATGAGAGGAAAGGAGCCTTTACCAATGTTACCTATTCCAAGAATCTTTCCTTTCTTCTCATCACCAAATGTGACAAAACCTTCACTTGTTGCTTGAAGCTCACTAACAAGTGAGGCATTTCCTGTCATGTGTCTTGAGCACCCACTGTCAAGAAACCATTTTGTGGCACTTGATCTTGAAGCAAATTGAACCTACACCAAATTAGAAACAGTGATTTTTTGTACCCATATTTTCTTGGGTCCAATGGGGTTAGTGATAGTTCCTTTGACTTTCCAAATAGTCTTTACACCATTTTCTATCTTCCTTTTTACAAAACATCTAGAAACCTTGTGTCCATGCTTGCCACAATATGTGCAACAAATATGAGACCTAGAATTAAAAGTCTCTTTAACAAAAGAGTTTTTATACTTTGGAATATAGTTATCATGAGAAAAACCAAGACCATGTTTTGCAAATGAAGATCTTTGATAACCAAGTAATTTATTTAAATTTTCTCTTCCATTTGTAAATTTTTCAATGCATGAAGTAAGATCATTAACTTTTCTTTTTTAAATCTCATGATCACCAAGTATTTTTTTAAGAGAGATAACTTTTATGCAAAGCTCTTTGTTTTCAAAACATATGTTTTGTAAGGTTGCATTTAAAACTTCTTTTTCAATGTTAAGACAATTAATGGTCTCAAGAAGTTTACCATTTTCAACATATAATTTTGAATTCTCATTTGATAAATCATTGATTTTGGATTTCATTTCTTTATTTCTTTTTGAAGCATTTTTCAATTCTTCATACATCTCTATAAGTAATTCACTAGGATCAACATAATCATCATAAAGATTAGAAATAGAAGAAGAAGAATGTACCTCATCATCAATTGCCATAAAACATATGTTGGCCTTTCCTTCACTGCCATCTTCACTTTTTGTTGATCCCACGTTCCAGCCAGTCCTTTTCCTTTCTTGGCAGATTTCTTTTTGTTCTTGCTGTCTCTTTCCCTTTCCAAAATTCTGGGACAATCAGCAACAAGGTTCTGTACTCTTGCATTCAAAACATTGAGGTTTGAAGGATGAAGACTGTCCACTCTTCTTGGTTGGCTTTCTTCCTTTCTTGAGGAACTCCTTTTTGTAGAATCTTTTGAACTTCCTAACTTCCATGGCAATTTCCTCTTCTCCACTGTTACCATCTTCTTCTTCACTTGAAGATTTTTCGTGTTCACTCAAGTGATTTGAAGTCTTGAGTACAACTCCTTTTCTTCCCTTTTCTTCATTTTCTTTGTCATTTAATCTTTTCATCTTCATTTCATGTGTGAGGAGAGATCCAATAAGCTCTTCAAGTGGAAGAGTTTTTAAGTCCTTGGACTGCTCAATAGCAAGTGTCTTTGGCTGCCAAGATTTTGGTAGAGCATCCAAAATCTTCCTGTTTTGCTCTCCAATAGTATAGCTCTTTCCATAAGCTTTTAAGCCATTGAAAGTGTTAGTAAACCTTGTAAACATATCACTCACATTCTCACCTTGTTTCATGGTAAAAAGTTCATAGTCTCTAACAAGCATGGAAAGTTTAGATTCTTTAACTTGGTTTGTACCCTCATGAGTTATTTGAAGTAATCTCCACATATCATGAGCAGTGTCACAACCACTAACTCTATTATATTCAGTTACATCTAAAGCACAACTTAATATGTTCATGGTATGATAATTTAATGTCATTATTTTTTAATCATGTTCATCAAATTCATCAGCAGACTTTGGTTCTAAGGTTACTCCATCAGCTCTCATTTTCCTAGGAATATAAGGACCTTTTTCAACAGTATTCCACAAATCAAAATTGATAGAACAAATATATATCTTAACTGTAGATTTCCAAAAGGTATAGTTTGTTCCATCAAACAAAGGTAGTCTATTTGTGGAAGACCCTTCTTGGTAAGGTAAGTTTGAAATATTAGCCATAAGATATTTAACTTCTAGATTGTAAAACCACACAAGAAGTCCTTGCTCTAATACCAATTGAAATACCTAAGAGGAGGGGGGGGGGAATTAGGTATTTGGCTAATTTTTGCAAGCAAAACCTTTTATGAATCTAAGCAAAGAACAGATTATATTTATCAAGTTAAGGACAGTTGATAGCACAGCAATAAAGGAATGTAAAAGCAAAGAACTCAGCAAGTTATAGTGGTTCGATCGTCAAGATCTACGTCCACTACCTTAAGCCTACACTTAAGGATTTCAATCAATCTACTATATGCTCAAGTTAACAAATTACATGAGAGACTCACCACACAATGGTTTTACACTTACAACCTCTTCTAGTAACTTTTACAAACAAGGCTCACCACACAATGGTTTTATATCTACAAACAAGCTTGAATCACAATTTCAAGGATCACCCTTATCTAAAGGGTTTTATGTTATCAAGATAACCTTGCAAGAGCTAGTAGAAAACACAATTTGATAAGGAGAGAAGAGTGTGTAGATGTTACCACTTGTTGGTAGATGTTTTACACAAAGTTGCACCTTCACACTTTGATATCTTTGGATTGATCAATTGAAAATTCAAATGCAACAGCTATAAAACGGCTAGTAACTGCTAGTTTCAGAGAAGTTCCGACGTCCGAACTTCATGCCATGAGTCCAAACTTGATTCCGAACTTTACTGTGCCAAGCTGTCTGGAAAAGTTCGGACATCCGAACTTTTTCTTATGCGTTCGAACTTCTCTAGAAGAACAGTGACTATGCTATCAGAGAAAGTTTGGACGTCCAAACTTTACTCCATGCGTCCGATCTTGCGTCCGAACTTCTCTGGAAGCACAGTAACCATTTCCAAAGTTTGGACGACCAAACTTGCATCCAAACTTATCAAATTTGGTCAAATCTTTTGAAAATTATTATTAATAACATTGAAAATGTTTTGTATAAATGGACACATCATTTAGGCACATTTAAACACAAAAACCGTTACAAAAATATTCTGATCATACAAAATTTTCTCAAGATCATTTGAGATTTCAAAAACCTACTTGTTATCACAAAGTTTATTGAAAACCATTTTAAAAACAAGTTTTGTGCTCTCTCATGCATTCAACTGATTCCAAGACATACAAGTGTAGAGTTTACAGAAAAATACCTATTTAGTATAAGAACTCTACACTCTAAGTCTTCAATGCCTTCAATCATATTGAACATACTCTTCAATCTTCAATCAGCTTTGGTATAGTTGAGTTGTTCTTGCATTGTGACTACAAGACAATAAGACTTCATGCTTCTCAATCTATCAATCCTATCACTCAACATACAAGTACATTAGTTCTCATCAATGTTTGCCATTATTCAAAACTAATCATAACTACATGATTTGCCCTTAGGGCTAACATATGCAACAAGATTGAAAGCAGATGATTTTGTAACCAAAGTTCGTAATCAAATGTATTAATGAGATAATGAAGAATACGCTTAATGGGAATCAAATGAGACTCTTTTGGACAATATTAAAATCTAGCACACAAGCATATGGTAAACATAATATCCGGTGTACTGGTGGTAAGATAAAGTAAACTACCAATCATATCTCTATGTAATTTTTCATCAACATTTTTACCTTTTTTTCATTTATCAAGTTTGATTAATGAACTCATTGATCATTCCAAATCTTCCTCAAAAGTTGTTTGGTATACTTGGATTGATTTATAAAAGTGTCATCCTTGGTTTGCTTGATTTTTAATCTAAGAAAGAAGTTGAGTTCTCCTATCATGCTTATTTCGAACTCGTTTTGCATCAACTTGGAAATTTTCTCACAAAGTAAAACATTAGTAGCACCAAATATGATATTATCAACATATATTTGCACAAGTAAAAGATGACTGTTGCAGGAGGATTTTATGAAAAGGGTAGTGTCAGCTTTTCCTCTTGAAAATCCTTTTGAAAGAAGAAATCCACTCAATCTTTCACACTAAGCTCTAGGAGCTGGTTTTAAACCATACAAAACTTTGGATAGTTTGAAAATATGGTTAGGAAACTTTTCATGAGCAAAACCGGGTGATTGTTCCACATAAACCTCTTCCTCAATAAAACCATTTAGAAAAGCACATTTGACATTCATTTGAAATAACTTAAAAACTTTAAAGCAAGTAAAAGTTAAAAGCATTCTTATGGACTCGAGTCTAGCATTCAGAGCAAAGGTTTCATCATAATCGATTCCCTCTTCTTGATTGAATCCTTGGGGGACAAGTCTAGCTTTATTTCTTATAACTTCTCCTGATTTATTCAATTTATTTCTACAAACCATTTTGTGCCAATAATAGGGTAATCATGGGGTCTTGGGACAAGATTCCAAACTCTGTTCCTTTCAAATTGATTTAGCTCCTCTTGCATAACAAAAATCCAAAAATCATCACACAATGCATCATCAATATTCTTTGGCTCATTGTTGGATAAAAGTGCAAAGTTGTCAATGAGTACCGTCTCATTATAACATCTTGTGATACATCACCAATGATTTGCTCCTTAGGGTGGCCTCTTGCATATCTTAGATCCTTTGGATGTTCTTGGTCACCATTAAGTTGGTTATCTTGCTCTTGTTTAATCATCTCACCTTCATTGGCATGATCTTCCAAGGTTTGAGCTTTAAGATGATTTCGCTTATCATTCATGGAAGCACCTGCATCATCATCTTCTCTTCTATCCAAATAGATGTTAGACTCATCAAAAACTTACATGTATGGTTTCCTCAACACATAAAGTTCTTTTTATTGTATAACTTTATATGCCTTGTTGTTAGAAGAATAACCAAGGAATATCTCGTCACCAGATTTTCTATCAAATATTTTAAAGTTGTCACGCATATTCAATATACAACACATGCAACCAAACACATTGAAATGGGCAATAGAGACTCGCGGTATTCAATATATAGCACTTTGTTGCGTATATTCACGTATATTTAATATAACTTGTCATGCATGTTCAAATTCTAGGGTATTCTATCAAATAGAAGTCCAAAAGATGTTTTACTCAAAAATGGCCTCAAAAGAACTCTATTCAAAACATAACAAGCAGTGTTTTCAGCTTTGTCCCAAAAATATTTTGGTAAACAATTTTCACCAAGTGTAGACGTAGTCGTTTCTTGTGAAGTATGATTTTTCTTTTCAACAACTCCATTTTGTTGAGGTGTTTTGGCAACTGAAAAGGTTGTGAACAATCCCATTCTTATCACAAAGTTTTGTGAAAATCTTGAGTGTAAAATTCTCTCCCATTGTCACTTCTAATAGAAATCAATTTGCACTCAAAGCGAGATTTGGACCTTTTTCAAAAGTCTTACAAATTAAAAAAAACACTTCATCCTTTTGAGCTAGAAAGATCACCCATGTAAATCTTGAGAAATCATCAATAATCACATATGAATACCTCTTACCACCAAGACTAGTGATCCTCATTGGTCCAAACAATCCATATAAACAATTTCAAGGGGTTTTGAAGTGAAAATCATTTTCATAGGTTTGAAAGAAATTTTTGTTTGTTTTCCATATTGGCGAGTATTACCAGGATGATTTTTCTCAAAATGAATTTTTGGTAATTCTTTAACAAGTTCTTAAAAAATATTCAACAAATCCATGCTATCATGATCAAGTTTACTATGCCATAAATAACCGTCATTATCATGAATGGAAAATCATCTAACTTCATAAGCAACAAGTTCATCAAGGCAAGGCATATAACCATCACTAATACAATTTGCAACAAAAATAGTTCTACCATTGACACCATCAAGTATAGTGCAAGTATTACATTCAAATTCAACTTTTCAATCATTTTCACATAATTGACTAATGTTAAGAATGTTAAGCAAGTTACATTTCAAATCATCAATGAGCAAAACTCGCTTAATGAGGGAGGAAGAATGTTTACCAATATTACCTATACCAAGAATTCTTCCTTTCTGCTTGTCATCGAATGTAATGAATTCTTCGTTTGTAGCTTAAAGCTCACTAATGAGTGATGCATTTTCTATCATGTATCTTGAGCAGCCACTATCAAGAAACTATTTAGTGGCACTTGATCTTGAAGGAAAATGTACATACACCAAATGAGATGAAGAGACTTTTGGTACCCACATTTGCTTGGGCCCATGAGGGTTAGTGATGATTCCCTTTACTCTCCAAATGGTTTTAACACCATTTTCTATTTTTCTTTTAACGGAGCACCTAATGACTTTGTGTCCATGTTTTTCACAATATGTACAACAAGTATGAGGCATTGAACTAGAAGTAGCTCTAATAAAAGAAGATATTTGAGATCCAAGTAGTTTGTCAAGATTGTCTCTTCCATTTGTAAATTTTTCAATACATAATGTAAGATCATCAACTTTCCTTTACAAAATTTCATGGTCACTAAGCATTATTTCAAGAGAAGAAACTTTTGTACAAAGAGCTTTATTTTCAAAAGATATGTTTTGTAAAGAAACATTTAAAACTTCTTTTTCAATATTTAAACAATCAATAGATTCAAGAAGCTTTTTGTTTTCATAATATAATTTTGAATTTTCATTCAATAACTCATTAATTTTGAATTTCATTTCCTTATTTCTTTTTGAAGCCTTTTTTAATTCTTCATACATTTCAACAAGTAATTCACTAGGATCATCAACATCATCATCACAACAAGTAGAGGTAGAAAGAGTGGATTGTACCTCATCATTTATGGCCATAAGGCATACATCGGCTCTTTCTTCTTCATGAGTGGCTTGAAGTAGTTTCCACATATCATGAGCGGCTTCGCATTCACTCACTCGATTATACTCATTCATATCCAATGCACAACTCAAGATATTCATGGATTGGTAATTCAATGTCATCATTTTAGAGTCACCTTCATCATATTCATCCATTGGCTTTGGCTCTCTAGGGAATCATCTCTCATTCTCATTGGTATGTAATGACCTTTCTCAACAATATTCCACAAATCGTTAATAGAACAAATATATATCTTAACTCTAGATTTCTAAAATGTGTAATTTGTTCCATCAAACAAAGGAGGTCTATTTGTGAAAGATCCTTCCAAATAAGGTAAGTTTGAAACATTAGCCATAAGATCTTATCTTCTAGGTTGTAAAACCACACAAAGAAGCCCTTGCTCTGATATCAATTGAAAGACCTAAGAAGCGGCTGAATTAGGTCTTTGGCTAATTTTCGAAATCTTTTTCTATTTTGTAAACTTGGTTTGGAAAGATTATATTCAATTGCTTCAATGAGAATGTAATGAACACAATGACAAAGCAATACACAATGAAGAGCAAAGAGCACAAGCAATTTATAGTGGTTCGATCTCTTTAAGATCTACATCCACTACCTTGAGTCTACAGTCAAGGATTTCAACCAATCCACTATATGCTCGATTTAGGCAATTACACAAGAGGCTCACCCAACAAGGGTTTTACACTAACAACCTCCTTTGATATCCTACAAATAAGGTTCACCCTACCACAAGGATTTTATATCTAAAAACAACCTTGAATCAAGGCTCACCCACACATGGAGTTTTATGTCACTAAACAACCTAAAGAACAATCTAATCCAACGCTTACCCAGACACGGGGTTTTACACCACAACCTTGATTAATCTAGTCTATGGCTCACCCACACACGGAGTTTTCGTCCCTTGACAATCTTGAACGAATGACTTAAGGCTAACCCTTACCAAAAGAGTTTTATGTCACATGATAACCTTGAATTGAGCAAGTAGATACAAGTATAACAGAGAATGGATGAGATATTATCACTGCTTGGTAGATGTTTACACAAGTTAGCACCACTTCATCTTGTTGTCCTTGGAATATTGAATATTCACATGAAAGCACAAGACAAAAGAGAGCTCCAATGATTTCAAATGATTTTGGAATGTTAGGAATTTTTCAAGTGTTCAAAAGTTGCAAAAAATCTGAAGTTTATGGCTTTTATAGATTTTGAAAATCGGTTCCAACAATCATAAAACGGTTAGTAACAGCTAGTTTCTAAGGAGTTCGGACTACCGAACTTGATCCTCTGCGTCCGAACTTTCGTCCGAATATTACTGTGACATACTGTCTAGGAAAGTTCGGACGACCGAACTTTGCGCTTTGCATCCGAACTTGCGTCTGAATTTCTCTGGAAATATAGTAGTCATGTTCATAGTTTGGATATCCGAACTTGGATCCGAACTATTTAAACTTTGTCAAAACATTTGAAAATCAACCTCAATAAGTTTGAAATCATTTTGTACTAAAAGATAAATCATTTAAAATCTTTTGAACTGAAAGACGGTTACCAAAGCACTCGATCATTCAAAGTTTACTCAAAACCATTTAAGATTCAAAAACAACACTTGATAATTTAAAATTTATTCAAAGCCATTTAAGATTCAAAAACAAGTTTTGTCCTCTCTTATGCATTCAATAGATTCCAAGATAAACAAGTGTAGGATTTACAAGAATATACCTATTAAGCAAGTGTAAACCTACAGTAGAGTCTTCAAAGCCTTCAATTTATTGGACATGCTCTATATTCTTGATCCTTGAGCATACTTGAGTTGTCCTTAGCACTTTTAGCTCCAAGGCAATAAGAACTCTTTGCTTCTCAATCCAAAAATCCTATCACACAAATAGCATATGAATTAGTCCTTAACAATATTTGTCATTAATCAAAACTAATCAAAATTACATGATTTTCCCTTAGGGCTAACAACTTCACATGGGAGCACATTGCCAACAAGGAGTTAAAGTTGAAGCATGTGAACACTCATGATCAAGTGGCAAACATATTCACAAAATCTTTAAGGTTTGAAGACTTTCAGAGATTGAAGTAGTGACATAGAATTCAGAAGAAATTTCAAATTTAGGGGGAGTTTTGTTGGAGATAATTTAAATTTTTTAGAAATTAGTTTTTTTATACTCAATGAATGTTCTTAGTGATGGTCAGTATTTCTATTATTGGTTTATGTGTTCTAGGTATTGGTTTATGTTCATAGTCTTGGTAGATGAAATGTCATTAAATATAAGTCATGATTCTAGTTTGAAAGTCGTATTTTGAAATTTTCTTTTAAGCGTATAAATATGTACTCACTATATACTTGGCACAAGGAGGAGTGAAATAATAAGATAAAAGTTTAGAGAGAATTCAAGTTTATCCTTTTGATAATCCACTCTTTCTAACAGCAAGTGGGAGGTGTACTCACTTTACAATGGCAACAATTTGATATATCTTGTAAATTCCAAGTATTTTTACTGAAATGTTTTAGACATGGATATTTATTAGATATGCATTATGTTTAGATGAATATCAAAGGACATACATACTTGCATAATGGATAGTCGCCTAGAATTATGAATAATATTCTTTGAATTTTGTTTAGAATTTTATGATTATTTAATTCCGTATTTATGACCCATAAATTGCTGTCTCATGTTGGAATAGCTTTATCTATATCACTTAATAACTTATCTTCATCTTATAAGTTATACATTTACTAATCACAACAAAGCACCTATATAAAAATTTTTATTTATATAAAAACTTAACTACCTACTGTAGAATGAAGTGATATTTTTTTGTTATGTGTTCTGTTGAGATTGGTGACTGTGTAACATATAAGATGGACATAAGCCAGTAAATGACCAAAATAAAACTACTTTTCATATTCTATTTTCCTAAGTACTCACAAGAAAACTAGATCTCTTTTTCTTTTTCTTTTTCTGTCTCTACACAAGCAGATTTCTATTTAGTGTCCTTCATTAGTTTATTCAAATTTCACGGAGTGAAGAATCTCGTGCTACATATTTCTTCGTATCTGTTATAGCTTGGGAAACAAATGTCTTATTTAACCTCAAGCACACTTACAAGAGGGGGCAAATATGTATAGGTAGACGTACTGAACACAAGTCTTGCATTGTTGTCTTCTTCTTCTCAAATAATTTTTATTTTTTTTTATATTTTTCTTGTTATTCAGCCATATAGAATATTTATATATCACTCATAATTGTATCTTCTTACAATTTACATGCTTGGCTTTTGATCAATTCAACCATTTGTTCAATTTCCATTCACCTTTGGACGGAAGAAATTCATACTTTAAAACTAGAATTCATCCGTCGTATAAATACCAATACTCGATCCGTATTTCTACTCTCCTCTCATTCTTTTTTCTCTCAAACCAAACTTTGCCCTTTTCTTTATGAATTTTTCCAATGAAATACCCAGTGTAGTTTTATCTTGCTCGCTCTCTCTAGGGGTGAAAAAAACTTTTTTGAGTTTCTGGTCCAGAGATTATGGAAGAATAGTGTGATTTGAATGTGGGACTTGGTCATCACCGATATTATGTTAAATCTAAATATATAAAATTAATGTATAACTGGATCGGTAGTTACTTAATAATATAAAATATATTAAAATTTTTTTGAGAAAAATGTCAATTATTTTAAAACGTTATAATATAATAAGAAGGTCAAATAAATAAAATGAGAGGGAAAAAGTATAAATTATTATTTAGATGTCCAGTATTATTAGGAGCTCTTCTTATCAGTATTCCCTCCGTAAATGTTCTTCCTATTATAGAATTTTTATAATAAAAATATTTATATAGAAAGCGTCACAGAAAAGCCGATATTGTATCACGTATGGCCCAGAAAAGCGGATATTGTCCTGCCTTTGCCCTTTCTTCTGTCATTCTCGTTATAAACAGTCATCTTCCACCCAAATAAAAGATTTTACGCAATCTTTTGTGCATGCCCCTGCTATTAGCAGGCATGACTATGATCAGGCGAATCTAGTTAATTTAGAGAAACTTTCACTTATTTTGTTACTGTTTAGAACTTTGTTAGAGCTAAACATAGTATATAGAGATTTAGAGAATCGTATTATGGCCAATTGGTACACCTTACAGCAATTAAGGTGTATCTTATAATGCATAAAATATATTAATAATGTAACATCACTATCGGTATACTCTGTATATTATATGATATATTTCAATTGGTGAAAGATATACTGCAATTTGCGGTCACAGATCCCAGAGTATTCTACTCGAGATAAATTTGAAGCGAACATTGGCGTGTTAGATTTGGCGAAATTGAAGAGGGAAACGTATAAAGAAACAGAGGATGCAGTTTATTGCAAATAGAAATAGTACATGGACTACCATAACAAAGACACTGAAGAGGCCGATTTACCGACGAACCCACGGTAAACTGTGGATGGAAACAGCTAGATGAAGCTGTTTTTGCTTGTTACTCTTTTATTACACAATAACATAGAGAGAACCAAGAACAAGATGAAAGTTGCTACTATGTCAGGCATCGTATTAGCATTTATTAAAGTAACAGAAGCAAGCAAATCCAAAGCCACTTCTGTGACAGGCTCCATGCTGAGCACGCTCCCAATTCCTGCATTGGCGGTCACAATTGCCAGTGTTGAGGCATATTCCGGACCATGTCTTACTGCGCCTCGAGCAAATTTTAGCTTCTGCCATTGGCATCTCTGCGTTACATAAAACCACGTAAAACCTTAAAGATGACCATTTGTTTTTTTAACATCAAAGACAAAGAAACGCTGTTTTTTAGGAGGTTTTCTTTCTTTGAGGTTATGATTTCTACTGGCCAAGTGATAGTTAAACGCTTAAAGCAATAGATGATACCAGCAGGACGCGTAATACTTGTCTTTCAAGCAGATTAAAAGTTTTTTTCACGATCTATATAAATTATTCAGGGCTACTCACCAGTTGAGGCAATAAGGAGGAAGCAGAAGAGAAGGGCGACCAAGGCTGCGAAGCTGAGCTGAGATTTCGCCATCTCTGATCTCGTTGTTATTTCTGTGAGTTGTGACAAAGCAGGCGAAAGAGATAGCTATTTATAGCAAGTGGTGGTGAAAGTTTTGCGGTCCTCTACATGTGGGAGAGTCATACAATTTATATTCAATGAATGGAAAGTCAAGAATTCAGAATAAACAAATGGCCTTGGAGAATGCAGAAAGAATATTGAGCCTTTTCGCGCTAATTGATAATTTTACCTAATTAATTGGCTTAATGTTGTGCCGAATAGCAGTGTCTATATTGAAAAAGGAGATCGACACTTGCGCAACCAATTGCTGTAGTTGGATAGGTACGAACTATAGAAATATGTCTACCTTTTAATATACTTATTCATTTTTTTCTTATTAACCGGTGGAAATTTTATTATCAAAATCTTCCAAAACGTTACTTTTATATGACTTTAAAAAATGTGTAAAAGAAAAAAGTGTTAAACCAGCAGATTTTCTTATATTTTGTCTTTAATTTTTTATTTTCGCAACTAATGAATGATACTTGAGTTTTTTTTTTTTTTACTGCATTGTATGAAGAAACATACTGAAGTATGCACAAAATCTCCCTCAAAATATAGTTTATAAACATGCTCTTATTTCCTGGGAGGCCTTATACTAGTGACAAGTGCTGGCCTCTAAACCATGAGGCTTTGTCCCTTTGCAGGGATATTTTCCTCCCTTTATTGGAACATTTTCTACTTGATTATAAATCTTGTATCTAAGAGGTTGTTCTTTATTAATTAATTATATAATTTCCACTACTCATTATTATATATGAAAACTGTATCATGACTCAACAATCCCTCAATCTTTAGGATTAACATCTCTCTTTTTTAATGAATTTGATAGTTTATGTGCTTCTTAGGAACTAAAGGGTGAGAGATCGACTTTAAATT
Source organism: Rauvolfia tetraphylla (assembly GCA_030512225.1). Taxonomy (NCBI): domain Eukaryota; kingdom Viridiplantae; phylum Streptophyta; class Magnoliopsida; order Gentianales; family Apocynaceae; genus Rauvolfia; species Rauvolfia tetraphylla. The sequence goes on from JAJQKT010000060.1 coordinate 605,398, forward strand.
TGCGATCTCATACACTACTACATGGAATGAAGTAAGAACTACAACAAATACTCACATTGTCTCTATTTACTCTGTGTTCTTGAAATTTTAAATCCCAATAATATGATGGACATATTCCACGTGGATTTTTTATTTTTTTAAAAAAGGAAAAGAAAACAACAATCTCTGCCAAAACGAAGAATTGCAATTTTTTTTCTTATGTTAAGTCTATATGGGAAGAAAGAGAAAATTAACTAAAGTGAGCAAATTAGTTACAGAAAAAAAGGGAAAAACAAAGTCAGAATGTTAGGCACTTTCTTGTCGACATGCGCATTGTTGTTTGTTGGCTGTTGTTGTGAACCAATTTATGGGACAAAAAAGAACGAAACGAATAGAAACATTAAATGAAAACAAATGATGGAAGTCCAAAACGACTACGTTTCGTTATTTCGTATACCTCCATTTGAAAATAATTGCAAATTTTTTGATTTTGTCGCTTTAGAATATTTATCAATATTATAAATGAATACTAGTGTATTTATTACTCTCATTCTAACTTTACCCTTTATCATTTTACACCATGCATTTATTGCTTAAGTATTAGACTTATTAAATAGGGTTCCTTAAGGGTGTTTTTGGATTGGTTCTTTACACCAGAATCGATATATCTTTTCTCACTTTTTCTACTACGTAAATAACCATAGGTAATATTAGAAATAGATTATTTATTTTGCGTCAAATAAAAAGTTCAAATAGTGACTTTATTTTGGGATAGAGGAACTATTATTTTTTCATTAATTTCAACATATTTTTATTTTTTAAAAAAATAAAACCACCACATGGTGAGGCATTCGGCATCGACACCTTCAAGTTTATTAAAATGAAAGGAAACACAAAGGATCCAAAGGACAGTAAATCTTGAATGTGGTGGCAAATCCACTCCATATAAATCTGAAGCAACCTATATCCTATTACATCTAATCTCGTGTTTGATCAGAATGGTGTTCTCTGGAACTTGAAACTTTTTCTTCTTACCTTCACATGAGCTAACTGGAATGAGCTCGTTATCATTAGAATATTCAAAAAAATCCACAAATTACTCATTGATTGGGATGGTGGTACTTGGAGATGATTTACCAGAAATAACTCGTTATCTCTTAATCTGTGTGCATTATCCAAAATTGATAATTATTTGAAGATAAATGAGGTAATTTTTGAAGCAATGCCACAAATGATGGAAAAGAAAACATTTTATTTTCTTTACATTTAAAACTATTGTTTTCGGTTTGTATACCATATAGTGTTTGAAGTGCATTCTATGATATAAAAAGCACACTAATAAAATACATGATACACTAGTAGTATTTGTATAAAGTATATAACACATTATAAAATATATTAATCATTATATATATTAATAATCTACTATGTACATTATTCAATATACTTTTTAAATAACAAGTGCATCTCAAACACTATGCCATATACCAGTTGGCTGCAACCATTGAAACCCCCAACTGTTGCGGCCCCAAATCCGCTTTGAAAGTCTATAATGGATTAGCATGGTTGACTTGGAAAGTATTTGAAACCAAAAACGCCATAAGGCAGGCAGCAATAGGCTAAATATCTTCGGATACATAAAAAGAAAACCACTGCTTTGTACATGCCAATTTGCGTGCAAAGTCAAAGAGTCGTGATCCCAACCACGCATTACGAGCTACAAAGTTTTTTAAATCCTGTGTAATTGGATTATTTGCTTTGGACCGAATCTTGCTTTGAGTTATTTAATTCTCTCATAATCCAATTAACTTTAATTTCATAAGTGGACTGCTTAATTTTATAATCTTTGGATAGAGTGGGAGATCTCGGGCCATGTTACTTAGATAAGAAGTTTCCCAATAAGGTCCATGTAGGCAGTGATTTTCGATAGAGGCATGATGCATCTTAAGGCAACATCATCAACGGAAACAGATAACGCGAGAAATTTAGAATTTTTATCATACATAAACAGTATAATCACTGTATGCTTGATGAAATCCTAGTGAAAAAAGAGCCTCAATAAGAATCACATGTTGGGGGAATGAGATAACTCGCACCAGAAGAGATAGCTCTTCGAAGATAATCTAGAAGCCAAAAAAATGAAGGCCGTAGGCTCAATCATTCCAGAAGTTTTATCTATGAGTTAGCATGGTGAGTTACACTTCAAGAAAGCACAGAATTAGCAACAAACATATCTGTTGCCGGTCCATTGCAAATCTTAGTTAGCGACGAAAAGTTTCGTTGCTAAAAGAATGGTCGCTAATAGCGGTGGAACCATTTCTCAGTGGATACTTACACAAAAAAAAAAATAGTCAAATGACTATATTGTGTATAACTTAGTGACAGTAGATAATATATTTAAGAATTAAAAGGTCATCACTAGTTTGAAACAAATTTGTGATGAATTTGCGATGGATTTCGTTTTAGAAATTATTTTTTGTGAAATATTCGCAACCAATAATACTCATAAATCCTTCATTTTGATGGAGGTAAGATTCGAATCCACATTGCTGCAAAGTTGGAGGATGTCTTCCTCTACTAGGCTAAGTCGCTTGTCTTTTACTTCAACGTATAATATATTTATATTATATACTGGTTTTTATACATTAATATATTAATTATTTATTTATATTATCACATAATTATGTTATTATTACATCTAATTTTTAAATTATTATGTGTTTCTTTTATTTTTATCCGGCGATCGTCACTAATCCATCACAAATTTGCTACAGATTAGCGATAGCCACACGTAAAAAAATTAAAATTAAGAGGCTGTTACTGAATCCGCCGTTAATTTGCAAGGGATTAGTGATGGTAATGTGTGAAAAAATAAAAAAATACATACTAATTTAAAATTTAAGTGGCCATCGCTAATCCCATGCAAATTTGAGGGACAATCTTGATAAACTTCTTGGAGTTTAAAGATCCTTCTTGTCAAAATGCGAATAATGTGCCTAAATACAGAAATTTCTTTGTTAGAACTACTTTTATTTCTATGCCTCATACTTTTTGTACTTATTGAGGAAAATGTGGGCATAGGCTACTAGATGCTATGTGATAAGAAAAGTGAAAAATGGTGTTAAAACCATTTGGAGAGTAAAGAGAATCACTACTAACCCCCACGAACCAAAGAAAACATGGGTACTAAAAATTACTTCCTCTCATTGGGTATACATACACTTTCCTCCAAGATCAAGTACCACTAAGTGATTTCTTGATAGTCGTTGTTCAAGACATGATGGGAAATACTTCACTCATAAGTGAATTCCAAGCTACCAATGAAGGCTTTGTTTCCTTTGGAGTCAAGAAGAAAGGAAGAATCCTTGGAGAATGTAATGTTGGTAAATGTTTTTTCCTTCTTATTAAAAAATTCCTTTATTGATTATTTGAAGTATAACTTGATTAGTATTAGTCAACTGTGTAACAATGGTTGCAAGGTTAAATTCAAAAGTGATAGTTGCACTATTTTGGATGATGTTAGTGATAGAATTATCTTTGTTGCAAATCATGTTGGTAATGTGGATGCCCTTTATCTTGATGAATTTGAAGGAAATTCTTTATGGAATTCCATTTGGGGTGTAGAGAAATATAATTCCATGAACCAAACTCTCCTAGAATAAAAGTCTCTGAAGTTGAGCATATTCATGATCTTGGTAAATGGAGTAAAGAGGATTTCTTACCATTGAGTGAAATGGAAAAGCCTTTACGAAACCCCGCCCCTCCCCCCCAGTAAAAAAGAGGTCAATGGAGGTAGAGAAGAAGATAAAATTTTGGACTTTCAGTGAATTATTTTTTCCAATAAGGTAGTGGTTTAAACCCTGATAGAAATATGACCAAAGAAGCATCATAATTCTAGTAAGTGAAGAGAGAACAACTGATTTCTACCATGAAAAGATATTGATGGCATAGGTACTGGAAGAAGAAATGCAAAGAAAGAGGGAAATCATTAGGTTGGAGGACAAAATATCAAAACATTGGTACTCTAGATGGGTTCTAAGTGACCTAAGGATAGAACTAGCATGATAGTAGAAAGTGGAAAGTTCATGATTTGACTTGTGATGATCAAGCATTTCGTTCATCCATGCCTGAGGTAAAGTGATAAATCCAGAAGGACAATTGGGTATTGGAGGTACTACTAGAATGGATGGTGATGGTGAGAACATTACGACAAATAGGTATTCTTAGGTTTTGGATAAGTAATTTGCACTAACATTGCTTTTACCTTTAATGTGCTTGAATTCAAAAAAATATTGGAAAACTATTCAACCCATCTGAGGATCTAGGGACTTGGATGGTGCTGCTTGTTGACCTTTAACATGCTTGGCAATGCCTTGAAATCTGTTTCCATAAGAAAGTGATGCCCAATTAGATAGAACGAAATTGAACTTATTGATTCTGCTTTCTAGTGCGAAGATTTCCTTGAATGTGGAGTCACAATTATGAGATTCTGATATCTTGAATGCTCTACTTGCATATGCGCATACTCTTCTGGAAGAAATTGATGCATCTAGATCTTTCTGCAGATGTTGAGCTGCTTGAATATGGTCTAGTCCCCATGTTGGTGAATTTTTTACGAGCATTTTGGTCAAAGGTTTGATTTAATCAATTGAGACTCATGTGGAACAGAATCTCTCAAATAATTAACAATTTTGAGGAATTGTTCACTACAAGAAAACACGGAATGAGCGACGGACAAATTCGTCGCTAATCCTAGTTTGCCACGCATTAGCAACGGAAAATTCCCTCGCTAAATAAAGGGTCGCTAATTGCAATGGCATTATTTTTCCGTCGCTAATTTACTACGAAAAAATTTAGCGATGGATTTGTGACGAAAAATAATATATTTAAATTTTAAAAATAAAAAATTAATGTTAAATCTACGAAATTTAATTTTAAAAATTATTTTCAGAAAAACCGTCGCAAATCCGTCGCTATTATAATTTAAAAATAAATAATAAAAGAAAATATAAATTATTATTTAAAAATTTTTAAAATAAAAACTTAAAAATAATGTGAATCGGGTTAACGCTACTCGATTTATTATTTGTTAAATTTATTATTTAAAAATTTTGAAATAAAATTTTAAAAAATAATATGAATTGGGTCGGGTTAGCCCGATTCGACTCCAATAGATCGGGTTAGCCCGATCTGAATTTAAATCCCTTAAATGTTATGTTTTGCTTAAAGAGAGATTCGAACATTGGTTACCTCAAAGTTGGATGATTTTTAAATAATATTTTTAAATATTGAAAAATAATTTTTTTAATTCTCAATTTTTTCGTCGCTAATTAGCGACGAATTAGCGATGGATTAGTATTTTTAAATATTTAAAATAATTTTTTTATTCTCAATTTTTTCGTTGCAAATCCATCGTTGATTAGCGACGGATTTGCGATAAAATATTTTAAAAAATTATTTTTAATATTTAAATTATTTTTTCATCGCTAATCCGTCCATAATTAGCAATGGATTGGCGATGAAAAAATTTGAGAATTTTTAAAAAATTAATTTTAATATTTAAATTATTTTTCCGTCTCCAATTAGCAACGGACTCTAACCGTCGCTAATAGTCGTCTCTAATTAGCAACGGACGTTGGCCGTCGCTAATCGCGTATTTTCTTGTAGTTGTTGAACCTGGTTGGTTGAGAGATTGGAATCCAGAAACTTGAGGAGTACTTGAGCTAAATGTGGCCCTGCACTGTAAGTATCATCTTTAATGTCAATCCTACTAAAAGATCTCTGATTGTGCCAGAATTATTATTTTTCCCTCAAAAAGCATGACACTATTTCTAGACTATTTTCTACAAACTAGTTGAGGAGATTCAAATGGTCTTCCCGTGTAGGGCTAATGAGTAGAATATCGATATAAATTAGTGCAGTGTGAAGCAAGGGTTGAAAGGCCTTTTGAAACAATGCAAGAGCAGTTTTGAGATGAAAGGGCATAACTGTCCATTGGAAGTGATGATTTGGTATGCAAAATGCAGTCTTTTGTCTATCATGAGACTGAATTCCCAACTGCCACATCCTAATTTAAGATCAAACTTGGAGAATCATTTAGCAGTTACCTAGTTCGAGAACAGAGTTTGCTTATTTGGAATGAGAAACTTGTCATCTTGGAAAGGTGGTTCAAAGGTTGATAATTGACAACCAATCTCATCTTTCCTCTGATTATTTTGGATCTTTCATTGACATAAAAGTTTTCAAATGTCCAACGAGAATCAAAATATTCAATGATGGTGGATTTGAACAGAGAAAGGCATTCTTCTTTTGCCAATTTGTTTAGTTCAGGATGTTGAGAGAGTCATCCATAACTCTCTAGAAGATTCAAGAAAATTCTAGAAGATTCAAGCAAGTTGGAGAAGGTTCAAGCAAGTTGAAGAAAATTCACGAAAGTTAGAGTAACAATTTTTTACTCAAAAAATATCTAGAATTCTCTTGAAGTAAGAAGCAATTAGAGAGTTCTAGAATTTGCCAAAGTTGGTGAACCAAGACCTATAAATAGGCTAGTGTGCAAGAAAGAGTGAAGAGTGCAAGTAAGAGTGAGGTGCTCCATTAAGTGAGTGAGAGAAAAGAGAGCGAGAGTTACTTGTTTTAGAGTGTCTAGTGAGAAGTTAAATACCCTCTAAGTGTGAGTGTTAGGTGGCTTGTAAGTGAAAGCTGAGTTTAGTGGAGTAATAAGTTTTTTGTTTAGCAATTCGATTCACTACTTGTGCCACCTTAATTCTCAACAAGTGGTATCAGAGCATGTTGTTGTGGGCCTGTCATATTTAAAGTAAATAAGGATAGGGACCGTATTCAAGTTCGTCGATCGAGAATCCGCTACGAGGAGGTTCTGTCAAAATAGACGGTCGAGGACCGTGCTCGACATTGGCTAGTCGGTAATCGTGGTACATGGAGACTCTGCTCGTGCAAGATTGTGAAGTTGGTTGATCAGGACGAGGAATCGCCAACTCATAATGGCGGCGTTCGTTAATACCATCGAGAAACTCAACGATGACAATTACAGTAAATGGAGTATCTGTCTCAAATTTTACTTGAGAGGATAAGGCTTATGGGAGATGATCGACGGCAACCAGACACTGCCACCCCCAAAGGAAAATGCAGCGGAGTACAAAAAATGGGACACGAATGCTAGTAAGGCTTTATCTATCTTAGTCTTAACAGTAGAGAAATGATATTTAGATAAAATTAAAGATAGAAAAATTCAAAAGGAAGTGTGGGACACATTAGTAGAGTGTTTCGCAAAGGCGAATGACTCCAAGTTGCAGAGGCTCAAAAATGAGTTGATGACACTCACGCAAGGCGACATGACTGTAAGTCCATTCTTTGACAAAATTAAATTTTTGTCTGAGAAAATTACAAAATTAGATTCGCTTCATCCTGTCGACGAGACAACGATGAGCAGGATAATAGTGCGAGGGCTTCGTCATGAATTCAATCCCATCATAGCAGCAACACGTGGATGGGCTAAAGAACCAACTCTCAATGAGTTGGAAAATATGTTGGCTCATGAAGAGGCTCTAAACAAATAAAAAGTTAGAGTCTCAGAGCAAGATGAGGAGAATGCACTCTTTTCCAGGAAAGATCCTGAAGAAGGAAAGAATCAAGGCAGACAAAACTCAAGACAAGTACATCCTTGGAAAGGCTCTCAACCACAAGGAGGCACAATCGAAGAAATCAGCGACAAGGTGATGTCTATTATAATTGCGGGAAGAAAGGACATTTTGCCCGAGATTGTTGGCACAATCATGCAAAAGGAAATACTGCTATTTTCTAGAAGACAAATAGCAGTGAAGATGAATGGGACTTTCAAGCCTCCCTTGCACTAGTAGAAGATCATGCCTTGGTCGCGGTAAGTGATAATTTGATCAATTTTAAAAATAACTGGATAGTAGATTTTGGATGCTCCAATCATATGACAGGAGATAAGGAAAAGATCCAGAATATGGAAGAGTATGATAAAAAAATGAGTTGTGGTGATTGCAAATAATTTCAAGATACCAATCACACACGTTGGCAAGGCAAATGTGATATCTCGTTTCAACTCAACTGAAATGGAATTAGAAAATGTATTGTATGTGCCAGGTATGAAGAAGAAAATGTATTCAATATCACAATTAACTTCAAAAGGCAATTTTGTGGTGTTTGGTCCAACGGATGTGAAGGTGTATCGACAATTGAAGCCAATGGGACCACCAATTATGGAAGGACACAAACTAGTGTCGGTCTACATAATGTCAGCAGAAAGGGCATATGCAGACAAGACCAGGAAGAATGAGACACCAGATTTATGGCACGCACGGTTGGGACACGTGAACTATACCAGATTAAAGGCAATGATGAAGAAAACAATGCTCAATGGCCTTCCACAATTAGAAGTTCGAGACAACATAGTATGTGCCGGATGCCAGTATGGAAAAGCACACCAACTACCATATGAGGAGTCAAAGTTTAGAGCCAAGACACCTTTGGAGTTGTTACACTCGGATGTGTTTGGACCAGCGAAACAACCATCGGTAAGTGGCTATCGCTATATGATAAACTTTTTGGCTACAAGAGATTAGCTTTGCTACAAATTGTAGGTCCCAAAAAATGCCCAAGAGTGGGTGAATTGGACTTTATCAAAATATTGACCTATTTAAAGTGAAATTAAAAATACAAAAGTCGATGTACTAGAAGTTGGCTGGTAAAACAAAGGCTGAAGTCCAAACTGAATATCAGGCTAGTTTTCTCAGATTGAGCTAGCACACAATAACATTAGCTTGAATATCATAGGATGGTTTTGCTGGAATTAACATGCAACTTTCCATTATATTGGGGAATGCATAGACGCAACTAGCCATACTGATCATTGCAGTACAAAAATAGATTCCAAAAGTTATCAAGTTAATTGTTTTCAACCTACAGTTAGGACGACAATTTTTATGATTTTGTCTGAATAATAGTTTTAGAATGTCTTTCCATTGTGAGGAGAATATGCTTCAAATTTGATCATTTTTTAGAAAATATGGTAGTAGAATAGAAAACAAAAAACAAGCAAATAATCGAATCTAAGTAATGCAGGAATGAGAAGGACACACGGATCTTTATAGGGGTTCGACAACATATCTACATCTACTTCTTGAGAATCCCATCTCTAGTATTTTCACTAACTGAATCTCTTTAACGATAGAGATCAAACCATACAACCCTAGGTATCAAAAACTTGATGTGAAATTTGCAAGTGCACAAATGTCGAACAAGTAATAAAATAGTGAGTACAAGTCGTCCCAACGAGGATTGCTACCTAACTATAAAATTCTTTTACTTATAACCCAACTTAAACCAAAATAAATGTGATTTTATCTAAAATTTAATTACCAATAAAAATAATTAACAATAATAATAAACACAAAAATTAATAATTATATTAATTAAAAATCAATGGCAATGAATAGACTAAGACACTCCAAATCCAGCTTACTCCTCTTATGACAAATAATTAATTTCTTCAAATTAACTCTCGACTTGGTTAATGGTAGAATTTCCAATTATAAGCTAGACCCAATCTCTTGGTAAAAAGCTCCTAACTTTAATTAATAAACCAATCGTATCTCTACGTAATTTTAATTATCAAAGCCGCAAACACCTCTATGGAATTCCCTATCTTTTGTTTCCTACTCGCTAGAAACCACACAAAGAAACCGAATCTATCTCTAATCAGTTTTACGATGTGTTGTTATTACCATGATCCAATTTAAACTAGTACTTCTCAGCCACTAGAATAAATTTAAAGGCATGCAAGAATTGGCCAGAAACTTACAAGCATTAAAAACAATAATAACAATTAACCAAAATCGAGATTAAAGAAACAATCTTTAATTGAAATAAATTAAATCCATAAGAGTTTCAACCTTCATCGAAGGTCTTAGTTATAAAAGATTTAGCTATTCATGATCCGAATATTCAAAGCCATAAATTTAATTAACATAAAATATATTCTAAAAAATAAAGAACAGAAGAATGGGAGAGCTTCTCTATTTTCAAGCTTTCTGCCACTGTCTTTGTTCCATTCTTCCCTCGGTCAACCCTTTGTCCTTTGTCAAAATTTTCTTTTTTCTTCTGTTTGAATTCCTCTTCTTTTGGTGCCAAACTCTTCCTCCTTGTGGCTGCCCAAAAATCTCCTTTTTGCTGCCCCAAATTTGCTCTCTCGGCTGCCCTCCTTTTGGCTCCTTTGGCTGCCCTCAATTTTGCTCCTTTGGCTCACGAATTTTTCTTGTCTTTGGCTGCCCTAATTTCTTCCCTTGGTCAACCCCCTCTTTTCTTTCTCAATTTCTCTTTTCTTGGTCCACACCTTCCTCCCCCTTCCTCTCTGCCGCCTGCCTCCTCTCTTCTTCTTATCAGTGTATATTAGGAATTTAAACCTAATTTGGATTCCAAATCCTATTCCAAATCAAAGTTAATTTTAGAATCTTCCTTTTTTCTTCTTTTGACATTACCATCTTACCCCTGCATCAATAATTAGTAAAATTAGTGAATTAACATGTACTTTATAAATAAAATCATCTTAATTAATTCATACAAAGTACATCAATATTTAATTCACCAAAGCAAGTCAAAGTCATAAGATTTATATTAATTAACCCTTAAATAAGTGATAAATTAATTCTAAATAATGATTAAAATATAATCTTATCAACTACCCCCCCAACTTAAGACTTTGATCGTCCTCGAGCAAAAATAGAAAAACTCAAGAACCTTAGACATGGAATCATTCATCTTGAAATCAACTTTCTCATCCCATTAAAATGATCATCTATATGCATCAACTAGAAAGATTGATAGATAAATAACCAAGAATAATCACAATGTTAATATAACATAACCGTGGAAATTAGCATACCACAACCAAGCTCTTGATTCAATGTCTAGGCAATATTATACACCCAATAATCACCTTTATAATCACAACCATATGCATATACATTAAAGATTCACACAACCATAAGCTTGAAGTCTTACACACTCTCCACTAATTTAGGTACTCTGGCTTCACTTAGATCAGGTAGGACTTTAGCGCTTGTAATGTTAGGCTAGGGAATTGGCTAACAAACGAAAGATATAAGGAGACAAAATAAAGAGAAGAGAGTTTGCAAAGAAAAGTTGACCCCAAATCATAAACATATACTCTAACTCGTTTCTTGCTCCTTTTGTACAAAGAATCTCAATAACCAAATTCATTCTTGAGAAATTCAATCCTTTCTCAAGTATACATCAACTTTGGATATTTTATGACTATGACTTGCAATAAGCATTCTTTCTTTCTTCTTCTTTTTTTTTTTTTTTTCCTTTTCTCTTTTTCTTTTCTTTTTTTTTTTTTGATTTTTTTCTTTTTTTTCTCAAAACTTTTTTTCACTTTTTTGCAAAACAATAATATAGAGCAAGTCATGCTTTCCCTTTTCAATACCCTCTCAATCTTTCTTTCCCTCAAAACCTTAATATCCCAATCCCAAGGAGCACAAAAGTGTTAAAGTATAAATCAAGCTCCCTACAAGGTTAAAGGTTAAAATATTAAGTGTTGACGCAGAGAAATTGACTCATTAAGGCACAAAAGGGTACTAGGGATAACTCTAAAGGTAGGTTTGAAAGGCTCAAACGGCCAAAGAAGGCCTATGACCATCGTTTCTAAGGTAAACCAGAGAAACCTTATATTTCGCCTCGAGCATGTGATAAAGCAAGTTTTAGTGTGTTGTTGTGATAAAAAGAGTGTCATCAAATATATAATAAAGTCTAAATATCTCATCAATTCACAAGATCATGGTCAATAAAAATAATTTAAATTCCACAGTTAAGAAAAATTAACAAAGGCATTATGCAAGGTTAAATTTCTTTCTTTACTTTCCAATCGACACATATAAACAATCACAATAACTCCTCAGGAATAAGATTCAATTACTTAATATTCAAACAATTTTCAAAAAATTTTTTGAAATAAAACACTTACACCATAAAATTCTGAAAAATTTTCAAAAAATTGTCAAAATGAAATAGCCAATTTCCTACCCCCCACTTAAGAATAAACATTGTCCTCAATGTTTAAATATAAGAAATCACAAAGGGGGTTAAGAGACTTAGCCGAATCAACGAAACATCCAAGAAAGTCCAATCCTGAACGATTTATGGGAGCTCTACTTAGGCTCAAGTACATCCTACAAAGAAATTAAAGAAAGTAAATAAGGGAAAGATGTTTTTTTTTTTTGGGTATAAAACTTGAAAAAAAAATATCAAGAAGCAATGCAACTTAAATAGTAGTTCTCGTTTATAGTCTCGAGCTTGACTTTCTGTATAAGAGCATGAATCAAGGAGGATCATGGAAAAGACATACTTCTCCGCCCATAAGCATTCTTCTTGTCAAACCATTTTTGACTTTGTGTCGCTTTAGGTAAAACTTCCTTTTTTTCACATTATCCTCAATGTCCTCTTTTGGAAGCTCTCCTTCTTCCTTGAATGGTTTGTTCCATTTTGAATTCAATTTTCTGCAAAAATTTTAGAAGAATCATCCACATAAGGCAAATTTGATAAACTAGCCATATGATCTTTACTTCTAGGTTGTTAGACCTTAAAAAGAATACCTTGCTCTGAAACCAATTGAAAGACCTAAGAGGGGGGTGAATTAGGTCTTTGGCTAATTATCGAAAATCTTTTCCCTTTTTGCAAATCCTTTGCCTTAATAAAATCTCTTCTTTAAATTCACAAACTTCAAGTTTATATGTGATTTGATGGTTAAGACAAGATTATTAAACTATAAGAACACAACCAATCAATCAACAACTATAAACAATAATAATAACACAAGTATGTAAAACAAGTAAAGCTACAAAGAAATGAACACACGATTTATAGTGGTTCGATCTCTCCAAGATCTACATCCACTACCTTGAGTCCACACTCAAGGATTTCAATCAATTCACTATATGCTTAATCCAAGCAATTACACAAGAGGCTCACCCTTCAATGGGTTTTACCACAACAACCTCTTTTCAATATAATAAACAAGGTTCACTCTTATCACTAAGAGTTTTATGCCACTAGACAACCTAGACCAATCTAATCCAAGGCTCACCCTCACCAATGGGTTTTACACAACAACCTTGATTAATCTAGTCTATGGCTCACCCTCCACAAGGGTTTTAAGTCTCTTGACAACCTTGTATCAATCACAAGAAAAATGTAAAGAGATAATTTGAATGTTACCAACACTTCTTGGTGGATGAATACAATTGCTAGCACCACTTCACTTCTTGCCTTTGGAATCTTGAATTTCAATCTTTGAGCACAAGGCAATTTGAGAGCTTTCGATATAATTTTGATGTAAAACAAGTTAGAGCTTCAAGGATTTCTTTTGTGCAAAAGTTCTGTCAAAAATCTAGAGTTTCTAGCCTTTATAGAATTTGAAAATCAGTTAAAACGGCCATAAAACGGCTAGTAACGGCTAGTTTCAGAAAATTCGGACGACCAAATTTTTGGTCGAAAATTTTTGCTACAAAATTCAGACGACCGAATTTTTTCCATGCGTCCGAATTTTCTTCCGAATTTTTCTGGAAGAACAGTGATCATGCTGAAGGCCAAAATTCGGACGACCGAATTTTTTTCATGCGTCCGAATCTTCTTCCGAATTTCTCTGGAAGAACAGTAGCAAACTTTTGCTACAAAATTCGGACGACCGAATTTTTCATGCTGGGTCCGAATCTTGCATCCGAATTTTTCAAACTTTGTCAAAACATATTCAAATCAATTCTAACAAGTTGGAAAACCTTCTAGCCTAAAAGATAAGTCATTAAAGACCTTTTAATTGCAAAAACCATTTATAAAAACTTGATAATTTAGATAAGTTCAAAACTATTGAAACCATTTAAATCAAGTTTTGTGCTCTCAATTGCAAATCATAGATTCCAAGGCTTAAGAGTGTAGGGTTTACAAAGTTTACCTATTTAGCACATACAACCTACACTTCATGTCTTCAAAGCCTTCTAGCATCTTGAACAAACTCTTCAATCTTCAATCACTTTGACATATTGGAGTTGTTCTTGCATTTTAACTTCAAAGCAATGAGACTTCAAACTTCTTAATCCACAAATCCTATCACACAACATACAAGCATATTAGTCCTCATCAATATTTGTCATTAATCAAAACTAATCATAACTACATGATTTGCCCTTAGGGCTAACAGTATACATTCATCCCCAACTCTCAATGTTATTTGACCTTTTTCCACATCAATTAAGGTTCTACCAGTATTCAAAAAGGGCCTTCCTAAAATCAAAGGTAGATCAAAATCATCCTCCATATCTAAAATCACAAAATCCATTGGAAAATATAATTTATCAACCTTAACAAGGACATTTTCTACTATTCCCCTAGGATACTTTATTGATCTATCAGCCATTTGGAGACAAATAGTAGTGTCCTTAATTTCCTTCAACCCCAAATTTTCACAAATGGATAAAGGCATAAGGTTGATACTAGCACATAAATCACACAACACATTTTTAAAATAAAAATCACCAATAGAGCAAGGAATGTGAAAACTCCCTGGGTCTTGAAGTTTTGGTGGTAATTTTCTTTGGAGTATTGCAGAACATTCCTCGTTTAAGCAAATCTGTTGAAAGTCTTTGAGTTTCTTTTTGCTAGCCAAAACATCTTTCAAATATTTTGCATATCGAGGCATCTGTGCTAAGGCATCCACAAAAGGAAGGTTAATTTGAAGTTTCTTGAATATTTCAAGAAACTTTTTGAATTGAGAATCAATGTAATGATGCTTAACAGCTTGGGGAAAATCATCTTAATTAATTCATACTAAGTACATAAATATTTAATTTACCAAAGCAAGTCAAAGTCATAAGATTTATATTAATTAAACCCTAAATAAGTGATAAATTATTTCTAAATAATGATTAAAATATAATCTTATCACACACCTAAGAAACTCTCAAGTTGTACACACTAGTTTTACAAATAGATCTAGCAAATATCACTACTACTTTTCGATACATCTAGCAACTATTTGTAGATTTGCAATAAATCTAGTAACTATTTTCCATCCAAGAACCTCCTCGGCCTTGATGGCCCAAGTTTACAACCGGTACTTCTGACTCTATCCATAATCGTACAATTCATCAGCTCAGCTACACCATTATGTTGCAGGGTGCAGGGAACTGTCTTCTCATGTCTAATGCCATAACTCTTGCAATAGGCTTTGAACATCCCGGAAGTATACTTGCCCCCATTATCTGTTCGAAGACACTTCAATTTCTTGCCTATTTCACGCTCCACCATAGCATGAATCTATTTGAAGTAGTCCAGAACCTGGTCCTTCGATCTAAGGAAATACACCATACTTTCCGAGAAGCTTCATCAATAAAAGATATGAAATATCTATTACCTCCTAAGGAATCAACCTCCATGGGATTGCAAACATCAGAATGCACCAAATCAAGCAACTCCGATTTTCTTGTTAAGGGAATACTAAAGGAGATTCGATGTTGCTTACCAAACAACAATGACTACAAGGATTAATGGTAGCATCCTTATCAATGTTGATAAGTTTTTTCTCATTTAAAGATGATATCCCTTTCTAACTGATGTGGTCTAGTCTCTTATGCCACAAATTCTGAGAATTCTCTTTCTCTAGAACATTGAGGCTTCCTTTACAAATCTTCACATGAGTCTTGTACAATGTACTGCAAATGTGTCTTCGAGTGACTGTCAAAGCGCCATTTGACAACTTCCACTTGCCTTTGCTGCAATGATTATTATAACCCTGTTTGTCCAAAGCTATACCTGAAAGAAGATTAAGTCGAAGATTAGGTACATGTCGAACATCCTTCAGTGTAATGGTGCTTCAATGTTTATCTTAATCTAGACATCACCAATTCCTAAAATTTGTGAGGAAGTGAAATTTTCCATCTTCACAGTTCCAAAGTCTTCAGCTTGGTATGTTGTGAAGTAGTCCTTGCAGGGAGTCACGTGGTAGGATGCTGCAGTATCTACCACCCATTCCGAATCTTCTCTTGAAACATGAAGGTATACATCATCAAGAGTAAAACAAAAAACTGCGTCTCCAGGAATGATGACTAGCTTTTCTCCACCCATGTTCTTCAATTTAGAACTACTTTTGCCTTACTCCTCGAGCCATTTGTAGCAGTTTTTTTTCATGTGACCCTTAATGCCACAATGATGGCATGTGTATGTCAGTTTCTTTCCATCAGCGGATCTGCCTCTACTTTTGTCTCTACCTCTGCTTCTGCCTCTGCCTCTACCTCCTCGTTGTTGCTTCCCATGATATCTTCCTCGGTTCTCCGATACAAGAGCATGGGTCTGATCCGCGCCCATGTAAATTCTTCTAGCCTCCTCATTGACCAGGGCATATTGTACCATAGGCATGCTAACTTTGCCATCTAAGGCCTAGTTGATAAGGGACACCACAAGTGTTTCCCTACTATCAGGTAGAGAACTAAGTAGAAGGAGTGTCTGAATCTCATCTGCAAGTGGCAGCTCAACGGAATACAATTGATTTATTAGGTTTTAAAACTTACTGTTATGCTCGGCAATTCAAGTTCCATCATTGAGCTTCAAGTTGACTAGTCACCTCATCAACATGGCTTTATTTTGAGCATTTTTGGCCTGATACATATCTTCGAGCTTCTTTCAAATGGCATATGCCTCTGTCTCCTGTGCAACATAGTGGAAGATACTATTGTCAATCCATTGTCGGATTTGACCAATAGATTTTCGGTTCATCTTCCTTTAATCCGTCTCCTTATATTCATCGGGCTTGACACCCTTCAATTCAATGGGATCATAGAGGTCTTTATAGGTGAGGAGATCTTCCATCCGAGATTTTCACAATGTGTAATTGTTGGCCGTAAGTTTAATCATTGCTCCATATGAATCTTCCATTTTAATTTAATAACAGAGTTGAATTACTAAAAACAGACCTTACCGATGAGTCCGGAACAGTCAAAAATTGTGGATTTGACTCTTCGTTGGTCAAAAATCGATATGTGGATAATTTCATAATTTTAGAAAACTTTAAGAGCAAATTTTAATTTCAGAACATCTAAGGGGCCAAAGTATAATTTCAGAAAAATACCAAAATATTCTGAATACCCACCACGTGGCAGCTGATTAGGTGATGACGTGGTAGTTAACTAGGCTATGACATGACAGCTGACTGGGTGATGACATGGCAGACTGGGAGCTGACGTGATAGCTGACTGGGCGTCTTCTTCCTCAGGAAATGTAGAAAATGCAGAAAATAGTGCAACCTTATTTTTGCTCTTGTGATCTCTTCGGAGCTCCTTTTTAGCTTCCAAAAATTGCATTGTGCTCCTCTTGGCACAAGGAATCCAATGGTATGCTCAAAATCACGATTTGAACAAGTTGAAAATTCTAGAAATTTTCTAGTGGCACCTCCGGTGAGCTTAAAACCTAAAGCTCTAATATTACTTGTTGAGTTAAAACACTCATGATCGAATAAGGTCTAGGAGGAGCATAGGAGTAGATAAAGAAGAAGAAGGCAACGATAGAAGAATCAAAACGACAGAAGATAGAGTAGGTACTTTGATACACATACAATTTCAAGCTACTCTATTGTGATTTGAGGACCCAATCACGTGACTCTCTGACACGGTTCCTCTTGTTGAGTTAAAACACTCAGGGTCGAATAAGTTTTAAAAACATACAATTTTGAGAGAAAATTTTCCTTTCTATATCAACAGAATAGAATTTACAAAAACTCTCAAATTATCCACTCTCTGGGGATTAATTCCTCTATTGGGAATTTTGATCCACAACTCATCAATGAAAAACTTTTTATTTATAGTCAAAATAAGGTAGGTGGTTGGTGGCCAAATTTCAAAGTTGATGGCCGGCCGGTGCAATCTTCAAGCTTCAATACTGGAATCTTCAAACTTCAACAATGGTGGCTGGATATTTAACACCTCTAATCACAACACTTACCATTGAGAATGTCCAACAATTCCTTTTCATTCCAGAAAAAAAAATCAACGTATAGGAAACTCATTATCAATCAATACATCCGTCCATTGGAATATGCAGTAATTTAGAGAAAGAAAAACAATGTGTAAGAAACTTATAATCAGTCCAAGAATTCATTATAGACAATCTGCCAAATCCAGAGATGAAAGCTTTTTGGTTAGGAATTTGTCCATTATAATAGAGACTTTCTAGGATAACCTGAGATGTCAAGAAGCAGACAAAAAAGCTGATGCTCTTCGGAAACTAACAAAAACAGAGAGAGCTATAAAGTTGCAGTAAACCAATTTTAAAAGAATCACTACTTCATCAAATTACGTTCAGAAAAGAGAAAATTCCCTTGAGACTTGGGAAATAATTATTAGCTTCTTCTGCTAACGTGAGGAGTAGCGAAAGTAGAGCTTTTCTTTATATAAATAAAATGTTATGGAGAACAGGACTTCACTAAAGAGTTTGAATCGAAGATGTGAGAACGTGGTATCAATTAGATTTAATTTATTTATATTTAAATTTTTCATATTTGTTCACGTAAAAAATCTTAAAAATTATCAAAGGTTTTAAAAATCTTTAAAAAATTAAGAATCTCAAAAAATTGGACTTAAGCCTCCAGAAGCTTTAGAGGAGCAGAGAGTAAAAAATGTATTCAATGTATATATTTCTAGCTTGTGGGGGTTCCAAAAGGGGAAGGAGAGCATAGGATCAACGCAATTATTACGGCTGGTTGGCACATTGTACCGCATTTGAGGTACATCATATAATGTACACAAGATATTAATATTGTCAACGGCACATCATTAATGATATTGCAACAATGGTGCATTAATCTCACATCACTAGTAATGTTACAATAATGCATTCCTTACACTACACTATAAGATGTACTACCATTAACATTAACTAATAGCGTACCACTTATACTATTAACTAGTTATGTATATTATATGGAGCACGTCCAATATTGACAACGTTGCGGCCATAAATCCATCATGCCCAATGGTCCAACATTTTCGTTGGATGAAACTGGCAATCCAAAAGCATTTTGAAGTTGGGAATTTTCGTAGAGTTTACTCAATTTTGTGCACGCGGAACTGGGATAGCCGCTTTCTTTTTCAAAATAAGAATAAAATAAATTATACATGCTATAAATTTGTTGGTACATAATAGTCATCAGCACAACAAAATTGAAATAACAATATAGATAACTGAATAAAAAATACCGTAATGAAAGAGAATAGAAAGAAACTATAAAAAGAAAATCAAGAGAATATTAGAACTTTATTAATTTTCTGAAAGAAATATATATGTCGACTTGGAGAGATAGTGATGACTTATAATATAAATCTTATTAATAATCAAAGATATAATAGAGCTCTATCATTTATGCTCTTAATGAATAAAATATATTTATCTCTAATATTGAATTATCTCTTATTCTAATAGTAGACATCCATATGTGATTATCATTTCACAACATTTCATGTTGAATGTCCATAACGTAAAGTATATGTCTTATTAAAACCTTACTAAATAAAAAATCTATTAAGAAAAATTCTAGTAAAGGAAATAGAGTACATTTTTTTTATGTCATTGTTACTCCCCTGATGAAATAATTCTTTCAGATTTCTTAACCAACACATTCCAATTATATTCATTAATTTCTCAAATGTTATTTTCAGTAATGTTTCAATGAATAGATCTGCCAAATCATCACACTATCGAATTTGTTGGATATTAATATCACCTCTCTTACGGAGTTTAAGAGTAAAGAATAATTTCGATGAAATATGTTTTGTCCTATCTCCTTTAATGTATCATCCTTTTAATTAAGTTATACAAGCTTTATTATCTTGATATAAAGGAGTTCAAATTATTTTTACAAAGCATAAGCTACAATTCTCTTCAATATCATAAATCATAGATTTCAATCAAACACATTCTCGACTTACCTCTTTAATAAACATAATTTCATATCGATTAGATAAGGTGGTTATCATAGATCACAAAACACCACAAAAAAATAATACCTTCTTATGTAAATATATAATCAGTTTAACAACGTGTTTTATATCGATCAACGGTATCGTCACACGTCGTTTGTTGCATCTGGTGAAAGAGTTCATGTCCCAGGATTATATTAGCAGTGATTAGCGAGACTGCGGGAAGGTCTTTTGAGCTTGTCCGCTAAGGTCTTTGCAATATCTTAAAACTGTAATTGCTAATTTAAGTTAGAAATTTTCATTAGATAAGGGGTCACACTCCCTTTTTTTGAAACTTAATTTCACTCCCTTCCCACATTTTTGAAATGTGAAAAGACTTTTTTGGGTAGGGTTTGAACTAGATTTTCATAGTCTTTTTTTGAATATTAAGATTTTCTTGATTATATAAAAAAAAAGGATGGAAGTGAAAAAAGGAAAAAGGGAACGTTAATATCATTTTCCCTGGTATAATCATAAGTACCTAAACACTAGTGTATATAAAAATACTAGAAAGACATAATACACTATAAAGTATACTTTGTACATTGTAAAGTGATTTAGATAATAACGTAAACTACTAAATGTATTTAAAAGGTTATATTTTAAACTTATCGGCCGCAACAGATTTTTTTCAAAATCCACGTAACACTCATTATTGATGGGCCCAACGAGATAAAACAATGACGCACGGAGGTGGTGCCCACGTATATATAACATTGTATAGCATTAGTATATCATCAACTGTTACAGAAAAAAAGGTTAACAAGTTTAAATAACAATTTTATTCTGTTATATTAAAAAATAAATGTTGGCAAAACTGCAACAATAAAGTACAGCTACATAAATATAAAAGAAAAAGTATAACTATTAACCCCACGCGGACACGAATGAGAATTTAAAGAAAAAAAACTTTAAAAAAATAATTTAGGGGAAATAATGGGAAAGGATGGATTTGGATGCAATACTTTTAAAATTTGTAGATCCTTACTTAATTAGTAGCATACGGATAAACATTCATCATAAGAAAACAATAAATTTGAAACAGACATTTGAAATCATAAAAAATTAATTTCTAATTAGAATTAGAATCGATTTTAAACTATTTAAAAACAGCTCATAAAACAGTCAAAGATGTGTTTCAATATGTCATTAAATAATTCTTACTATTAGAATCATTTTGAAACTGTCGAATAGGTTTCAAATTTTTTTAAAATACAATTAAATAAAAAATAGTTTTTTATTCAGTTCCAAATAAAGTAATTGTAAAATCTTTTTCAATCGGTCCTAAAACTATAATTTTTAATCAATTTCAAAATATTCCAGTTTCTAATCGGCTTTTAAAGATTCAATTTCAAATCATTTTTAAAAGTATCGATTTCAATGTGATATTAAAATTAATTCTTTTTTATATATTTTTAGAGCGTTTTAAATCAATTTCTAAATATATTGGTTTCAAATAGGTTTCTGAATAAATGAATTCAAATTAGTTTCTAAATTCACCAATTTCAATTTGATTTCTAAATTTATCACTTTCAATTCAGTTTCTAAATTCTGTTGTTGCAAATTGATTTCAAAACATTTCGGTTTCTAATCGATTTCAAGAAAGGTTCAATTCTATCTAAATACTTAGTATGGGTCATAGTTATCAAATACCGATTTTAAAATAGTTTCAAAATCAATTCTTTTTTTAGGGGGTTTCCAAATGAATTTCAATTTGGTTTTCAAATTTATCGGTTTCAATGCAATTCTTCAACTTTATACTCTAGAACAGTTGTAAATTGATTTTTATATGGTTTTCAAAACCATAAAACTAGTTCTAATTAGTTTCAAAACCCAAAAGCGGTTTCAAACACACTATTGAATACTAAGATTCATATATTATAATTAAGGTTTATGACATAATATCCTATACCTTTGATGGATTTAAACAAATTATTATGATCAATATATATTTATTTTGTATTACTTATGTCGAAGATGTATATTGAACTATACTTATTTTAATTATTATACAACTATTATCTAATGTCACACAAGTACAAATAATGCTATGGTATATATTATATATATAATATTTCTTATAGATATAATAATTTTAAAGTTACTCTCACATGTCTCTCATATTAATAGAAAGTAAATTAAATTAATTAAAGATATAATAGAAAGAATATACTTTCTTTTATTCTTTTTTAATTTATGTAAAAATTATTAAAACACCTTATATTTTCAAATACAAGTGTATATGCGCGCGTGTATATATATATATATATATATATATATATATATATATATATATATATATATAAGAGAAAATATAAATAAGACATATAATATTATAGTACTTTAATTTTTTATCAAAATATAATTATGCTATAGTATAAAAAAATTATAAATATAATATAAAAAATTATAAATATAATACCATTAAGTTATAATATAAATATAATATATGGGAAAGTGAGGAATAGGTGATCACTTAGTTTGGTGGCGGAGTACAAGCTCCAAATTTAGTAGTGCTCAAGTCTTGCGCTTGAGTGGACTGGAGGGCAAGTGTTCTCACGCGCAAGTCTGGCCAGCAATAGATTCGGGCTGGGTCGGGTTCCGACCTGTTCCTTCTCAAGATCACCATTTTTTGTGTATTTTGTTGTTTATCTCTTAAAATCAATTTCAAATTTGTTTTTAATTTTAGCAAATTTGGTTCCAGTGTGGTTGTAAGATCAGTTGCTATATTTGGTTAAAAATATTAATTCTCGAGTCAATTTTTAAAATCGAAGTAATTTTAAATTTCAGTTTCAAATTCCTTCAGATTATTTGTTATTGTTATATAGTATTATATTAGCAGTTTATTTTTAGTATAATATAATTACGTTTATTACGTAAACATTTCAAATTAGTTTGTATTTTTCTCCACGTGGCCATCACTAATCCTTTGTAAATTGTTTAGGGAGTACTAATGGTCACTTAATTTTTAAATTAATATGTATTTTTTATTTTTTTACAAATTACTGTCGCTTAATTTATGACTGATTAGAGATGGCCACTTGTAAAAAATAAAAATATACATACGAATTTATAAATTAAGTGACCATTCACTATTCCATAATAAATTTGGGAGGGATTAGCTTGGGCATGTGGAGAAAAAATACAAACTAATTTGAAAATACATACATAATAATAATGCTATAAATAAATTATTAATATAATAATATATAACAACATCATATAATATAATATATTGTTGAAATGTAGAATTGAGAATGTAGAACAACAATGCATGTTACAACCATGCAATGAAATGCAGAACAAAATATAGAGAGAGAAGCTCTCAGCTAGAGAGATGAAGAAAAGATCAATTTTGATTACTCAATCTTCTCAAAGCAGTACATCAAATGTATTTATACATAACTGGAATCAGTAGCTTAGCTACTTGATCACGTAACAGAGGAAAGAAAGAAAAATGATTAACTTAACTAACTAAAACTAATAACTTAACTAACTAAAACTAATACTCTAGCAAAGCTCAATAATCCACTTCAGCATCCAATTGTCATCCAAGCATTTGCCAACCACTTGCCAGCTTATTGCCAGCTCATTTCCACCTCATTTATCATGCCACGTCAAATGTATCATCTTAATAGCCCCCCTCAAGTTGGACTGGAAAATATGTTATGAACTCTAAGATGAGTTAATAAAAAAGAAAACCGAGGAGCTGGTAAAGCTTTAGTAAAGATATCTGCCACTTGCAAATGTGAAGAAATTGGTAAAGGCTTTACCAGTCCAGCTTGGAATTTTTCCCTAACAAAATGACAATCAAGTTCAATATGCTTTGTCCTTTCGTGGAAAATAGGATTTTCTACCACATGGAGGGCTGCTTGATTGTCACAGTAAAGAGGAACTGTTGTGTGAAGAGGAAGATGAAGATCATGTAAAATATAGGATAACCACTGTAATTCACAAACAGCATGAGCTAATGCTCGATATTTTGCCTCAGCTGAGCTTCTGGAAATAGTGGTTTGCTTCTTAGATTTCTAGGAAATCAGAGCACCTCCAAGAAAAACACAATAACCAGTCACAGATCTTCTAGTTTCATGACAACCAGCCCAATCAGAATCTGCAAATGCTGTTACTTTCAAATCAGATGCAGCTGGAAAGAACAAACCTTGACCAGGAGCCTTCTTGAGATATCTAAGAATTCTATCAGCAACTTTAATGTGATGTTCAGTTGGTTTGTCAAGAAATTGACTCAACTGTTGCACTGTATAACTAATATCTGGTCTTGTAATTGTCAAATACAAAAGTTTTCCAATGAGACTCCTGTAATTTGTAGAATGAGGCAGCACAGGGGAATCAAAATGTTCAAACTTTGCATCAGTTTCCATAGGAGTATCAGAAGGTTTGCATCCCAAAAAACCAAAAGTAGTAAGCAAATCAATAGTGTATTTTCCTTGAGACAAATTCAAACCAATCTTATTTCTGGCCACTTCCAAACCAAGAAAATACTTGAGTTCTCCCAAATCCTTGATCTTGAATTGTTCATGCAGAAAACACTTTACTTCTTCAATGGCTATCAAACTGATACTTGCAAGTACCACATCATCCACATACACAAGTACATCAATAAAGGAAGTAGCAGTGACCTTAACAAACAAAGAATAATTACTCTTAGACTGATAAAAATTCAGACTGATCAATGCTGCAGTGAGCTTAGCATTCCAATGCCTACTAGCTTGTTTAAGTCCATAAAGAGATTTGTTTAGTTTACAGACCAAAGACTGGGTCTGAAAACCAGGTGGTGGAACCATATAAACTTCTTCATCTAAATCTCCATGGAGAAAAGCATTATTCACATCACATTGATGCAAATGCCAACCTTTGGCTGCTGCAACAGCTAAAACTGTTCTAATGGTAGTAATCTTTGCAACTGGTGAAAAAGTTTCAACATAATCTATCCCCAATTGTTGATTATAGCCCTTGGCTACCGGTCTGGCTTTGTATCTTTCTACTGTACCATCTAAATTATACTTCACTTGGTATACCCACTTACAGCCTATAGGTTGCTTTCCAGGGGAAAGAGGCATAAGTGTCCATGTTTTGGAGTTTTCAGGAGCTTCTATTTCCTTTTTCATAGCTTCCTGCCAAACTGGAATTCTAGCTGCTTCTTCATAACATCTTGGCTCAACATTTTGTGAAACATTGAAAGCAAAAGACTTGTAAACAGGAGATAAAAGATCATATGAGATTACATTGTCCAAAGTGTGAGGAGTAGTATGAATGTTGTTACATACATAATCAGTAAGATAAGCAGGTATAGTTTTTAGAAGACCTTCTAGGTGGAGTAACTATAGAAGAAGGAGAAGGATTAATTGGAACTAAAGATGGAATATGTGAAGTAGAATTGGAAGGATGCATATTATTATTAGAAGTAAATTTTGCTGATAAAGTATCCAGTGCAGAAGAAGAAGTTGGCAGAACAATTGGAAGTGATGCATTGAATGAATCATCAGAATTAGATGAAGAAGTAACAAGATGGAAAGGAAACATTGCTTCATAGAATACAACATTTCTTGATACAAAAATAGTTCTTGATGTCCAATCTAATAAAATGTACCCTTTGCTGGTCTGTGAAATTCCTAGCATAACAGCTTTTCTAGCTCTAGGATCAAATTTCGACCTTCCTTATTCTAGAGTTGATGCAAAAGCAAGACAGCCAAACACTCTTAGATTAGTAAAAGAAGGATTTCTCCCATGAAGAACTGAATAGGGAGTTTGATTATGTACAATAGGAGTAGGAAGTCTATTAATCAAATAGACTGCATGCTGAATACAATAGCCCGAATATGAAATAGGGACATTTGACTGCAGTTTTAAAGCTCTTCCTACATTGAGAATATGTTGATGTTTTCTCTCTACTATGCCATTTTATTGAGGAGTTTTTACACAGGAGGTTTGATGAAGTATGCCTTTTGACTGATAAAATGTAGGCATCTGAAACTCAAAACCATTATCAGTTTTGATTTTCTGAATAATTTTTGAGAGTTGAGTTTCAACAAAACAATAGAAGCTTTGAACAAGCTGCCTAACCTCTATCTTTTCTTTCATCAAGAAAATCCAGGTATATCTGCTGAAATCATCTACAATGCTCAAGAAATATTTCTGATTATGAATAGTAGGGTGTTTGTAAGGGCACCATATATCTATATGAAGAATTTCAAAGCATTTGGAAGTTGTAGACTATTTCAAGGGAAAGGAGAGTTTTCTTTGTTTTGCTAGAGGACAAGCAGTGCATTTACAATTCACAGGAACAGAAATATTAGGCCAAATGCCTTTGAGTAAATGCAACTGTTGATCAGAAGGATGTCCTAATCTAATATGCCAATTTATAGTAGAAACAAAACTAGAAACATGCTTAGAATAAGAAGAAACATCAGTAGATTGAACTTTTGGAAACAAATGATAAGATTCAGAAACAATCTTGGTTGAAGGAACATCAAGATGATAAAGACCATGGTAGCATTTAGCTGATCCAATCTTCTTCAGGGGTACATTGTCCTTTATAAAACATCCAGCAGAATGAAAGATTATATTGCAACAATTCTACTGAATTAGCTTATCAACGGAAACAAGGTTATAGCTGAAAGAAGGTATATAAAGGACTTCATGCAATTGGAGTTGATCAGAAATAATGACATGTCCTTTATGAGTAACCGGCACTGAACTGTTATTAGGAAGTTGAACAGAAACGTTATTGACTAAAGTAAAGGAGTTAAACAAGTCTAAAGAACACACAATATGATCAGTTGCTCCTGAGTCCAAAATCCAATGCTTTTTAGTTTCAGAAAAATGTGTACCTGTGTAATCTGTAGGAGCATCAAATTTTGCTGCCAAAGTCATTACTTGATGGTCTGAAGGTGACTTAACTACTGCAGGTCCAAAACTTTGAATTTGTGCAGTCTGAAGCATTCTCATCAAATTAAAATATTGTTCCTGAGTAATTCCTGCACCAATACCTGTAGCTACTGCACCATTTGATTGGGGATAATCTGAAGATTCTTGGATTGGCTAATTGTTAGTAGAATTTACAACTAAATTTCCTCTCATCACAAGACGAAAACCTATACCTGTACTTCCACCACCAATATATCCACCATCACTATTTCTAAGCCTGAAATTTGGTGGATACCCATGTTTCTTATAGCATTTACCCACTGTATGACCATTCTTTCCACAAAATGTGCAAATTATATTTTTGTATCCAAAATCTTTCTTCTGATTTCCTGTTAATGCATTCACCACATTCCTGCCTGATTGTATACCAGAAAACATATCCTTAACAGATGCATTAACAGACAAGTCATCATTAGCCACTGGCTTAGCCATCATAACATGCAAATTTGAACCTTGATTAGAAGCATAATTCAACTGTCTTTCATGTTTGATTGCCATAGAGAACACCTGATTAACTGAAGGCAAAGGAGTTATCATTAACACTTGTGATTTAACACCATTGAACTGCTTATTCAGACCTTTTAAGAATCGTATAAAATAATCCTCATCATAATAGTCTCTTATCTGTTTAATTGCTCCACATTTGCAGGTAGGATCACAACCCACATAATCTTTAACTGTGTCTAATATTCATTGACAGATTTATCTCCTTGTTTTATAGAATGAATTTCTTCAATTAAATCAGACAAATGATATGAATCTCCACTGGCAAAACAATCACACAAGTCTTCCCATACTTTTTTAGCAGAATCAAGCCACATAACACTCTGTGCTATTGTAGGATCCATGGAATTGATCAACCAGAACAAAACAGTGGTGTTTACCTGTTGCTAGAGAGTGTATTTTCTAGTTCCTCTTTGTGGTGCTTCAATCGTGCCATCAATAAAGCCAATTTTATTCTTTGAAATTAACAGCATCTTCATTGCACGGCTCCAGGAATGATAATTCTTTGAGTGAGAATTGGCTGAACTAAAGGCTGAATCAAACTATCATTAGGATTCAAATACAGTGGATTTGTAGGTATTGGTTCAAGTTGTCCTGCCATTGGTTTAGGGTCACGAAGAAAGCTCCAACAAAATAGAAGAATTTGGAAAAAGAAAAAAAAAATTGAACCGAAGCTCAAATCTTCCGAGGACACAGCAAATGTGCTCTGATACCATGTTGAAATGCATAATCGAGAATGCAGAACAACAATGCAGGTTACAACCACGCAATGAAATGCAGAACAATATATAGAGAGAGTAGCTCTCAGCTAGAGAGATGAAGAAACGATCAATTTTGATTACTCAATCTTCTCAAAGCAGTACATCAAATGTATTTATACATAACTGGAATCAGTAGCTTAGCTACTTGATCATGTAACAGAGGAAAGACAGAAAAATGATTAACTTAACTAACTAAAACTAATACTCTAGCAACGCTTAATAATCCACTTCAGCATCCAATTGTCATCCAAGCATTTGCCAACCACTTGCCAGCTTATTGCCAGCTCATTTCCACCTCACTTATCATGCTACGTCAAATGTATCATCTTAATATATATTATATAGTAAAATGAAATTATTTTGATCCGAATAGACAACCAAAATATCCCTCACAGATTTTGACCCAGATTTGCAAATTGAAACCGAAATATCTCCACTTCGATTTTGCAAGTTTAATACGGTGCCCACCACCAAATATAAACTAAAGCAGGTAAAAATAAATTGAAGATACAAGAAACTTTAGCACTCCATAACCACTCTCTTGCTACAAGAAAAATATCGATTACCAACTATCAAAATCGGTCTGTAATCACGAAAATCTATATCAGTAATTAGTAATTACCGATGACAACTAACCGAAGTTTGAGGGTCGGTAAAACCCTTGCCGAAATTTTTTTTGACTAGATTTTTCTTAGTTGGCCGGTAATTTTCAACTGATATTCAATCAGTAAATGCTTAATTATCGGTAGGTAATATATTTTTAGAATGCACACAAATGGTGTTGCTTCGGTTGGAAATTATCTACATTATTGTGGGAGGTTCTTTGTTGGTAATTACCAACTGAATTTGCAGATCAGCAATTGATCATATCCTTTGGTAATTAAGGACCGACACAATGACACCCAAATAAATAAATAATAAACATAGTAAAATATATTTCTTTCTTCAGTTGTGCAAAAAATTTTGAGTCCCTTTTCCTTCGTATGAGTTAAAAAGAGTGTTACTAAATACAATACCAATTTATAATTTTCTTTAACCCAATCATTTCTATATTTTTTTGAAATTCTTTTAGAAAACCTTTAATTTTTATATATAATAAGCAATAAGTTTATACTAGATGTTTAACGAATATATATTCTCTATACATGCATACATACATACATACATACATATAATATACACACACACTATATATATATTTATGAAAGTTATAGAGGCCAAATATTCTCTTTTAAA
The DNA here is from genome assembly GCA_030512225.1 of Rauvolfia tetraphylla. NCBI lineage: Eukaryota > Viridiplantae > Streptophyta > Magnoliopsida > Gentianales > Apocynaceae > Rauvolfia > Rauvolfia tetraphylla. Next base: position 634,880 of record JAJQKT010000060.1, read on the forward strand.
ATTTTTGGGACTTAGGTACATATATATAGAGTGTACAACCACTTATTCAACTGGCACTATCTAATGTCTCGAACTATCATTTATAACTAAATATGTCAAATTTCATGAAGAATTAACTCAGTTTAACTGATGATTGAAACCTTAAATTATGTCAACTGTTCATTTGATTACAAAGCACAAACCGATTACCAACCAATTTACTAATTATTATACGTTCCAACTAAATACATAAGTTGGTAATCTGTTGATAATGTTCATTCAATTGATTTACCAATCGATTACTAACCAATTTACCAACTGATTACCAGCAAACTAACAATCTGACCACAAGAGATAGACGAAAATTAGTTTCATTCACTGGCCATCTCATTATTAGCTTCATTCTGCAACAAAAAAAGAGAACAGAGATATAACATTAGCAGCAAAATTATGCCAAAAAAGAAAGAGTTGATAGTGATGAATTTCAAGTTACATACCTTTGCACTGAAGTGTGTTGTTTTGATCCTCTTCCATCTGCAATCATAATTTGGACACTTTCGAATATTAAGTCCAATATGACCACATTTTGAACAATGAGATGGAAGTCTCTTTTTGCTAACCTTTGACGGGTCTTTGCGTTCATCTGGACCTTTTTTTCTTGCTGTTCTTGGTTTGCCTGGTTGTCTACATAAGAAAGCATGATTAGATACTGATAGGCCTTCTTATAACATTCTACACTGTAACAAGGATCTACATTCGATGAAGCATCCTTGTTTCCCTACACAAAGGCAGTGCACGCATGACTACATGGAATGCCTGTCAACTCCCATTCTCTACAGCTATACAAGACCTCTTGTTAATGTGTACCACACAAGATTTAGGATGTTCTGATACCTCCCAAATACCCACACCAGCATGAATGGCATCAAACTACTATAGCTTAAGAGTTTTATACCAAGATCTACATCCACTATTCTGAGTCAAGGATTTCAACAAACTCACTATGCAGTCAAGTCAATTCAATACACAAGAGGCGCACTCACCAAGAGTTTTATACCTACAACTTCTTTTTCAATTCCATAATCAAGGTTGATCATCACCAATAGAGTTTTATGTCCCAAGACAATCTTTAATAAACAAATTAAAGAAGAGAAGATGGATAGAGATTACCAATAAGAAAGTGGATGATAAACACTTCAAACTCCACTTTACCATTGTCTTGGAATCTTTTGAATAACCATATAAAGTAAGAGACCAATTGAAAGCTTTTGTTGAAGTTTTAAAGGTCTCAAGAGTATAGCTTGTAAAGTGCAAAAACTACTTCAAAATCCGAGATTGTGGCCTTTTATATAACTCAAAAATTCAAATACAACATTAAAAAAATGGCTAGTTATAGCTAGTAATAATTTCATTCAATCCACTAAACAGAGCTCACTGCATCAAAGTTGATTGTCCAAACATCTCTGTGCACTATGCTGCACAAGTAAATTTGGTCGTCTGAATTTGGACCTTTGCTTCCAAGTTGGCCATCTGAATTTATCTGAAAATTTTAGCAGCTAGAAACATATGCATTAGGACATCTAAATTGGAGTTTGAACTTTTCTAAACTTTATAAAATCATTTGAAACTCAATTATAACAAGTTTTAAATCATTTTGAATCACAAGATAGATCATTTAAAAGTTTTTGAGCTACAAGCCATTATCAAACACTTTACTTTTTAAAGAATCATTAAAAATTTTTAGGCTCATCAAAAAAGCTTAGGATAGATCAAAATGCTTTGTGCTTCAACATGCAACACATATATTCCAAGAGCAAAATATGTAAGGTTTACAAGATATACCTATAAAGCAAGTGTAATCCCATACTATAGTGTCTTCAAAGCCTTTAACAATTTGAACATACTCTTCATCCTTCAACTATTTGAGCTCATTTGAGATGTCCTTAGCAATTTATCTCCAATGCAATAAAGTCACCTAGCTTCTTTAACCAAAAATCCTATCACATAATCATTATCCAAGTTAGCCGATATCAATACTTGTCATTAGTCAAAGCTACAAGATTTGTCCTTAAGGCCAACAGATGGATATTATTTTGAGTTTCCTTCCATCAAGGAACTATTCAAATTATTTTTCAAAATTATAACCAATCATATCTTTATTAATATATATCTCATTTATTTATGTAAGAGAAAATATGACAATTACTTATAATATGTGTGCCACATTTAGGTCTGTTAATGAAGACTAATTTTTTTCATTCTCTCACTTGGCCCACATGTTATAATAATAATAATAAAATCCTTTATGAATGATTAAAAAGACCCAAAGTATGACAAAGAAACATTACAATCACTCTATTGTAATATGATTATACAATGGTTACTTAATCAAAAAATGTAATACAAGTATCATAGTGGTTATATTTTGTTGTTGAACACTACTTTCTATGTATTATAATGTAAAATATCTCCTAATCAAGCTCCAAAAACTTTATAAATGAACTTAATATAAGTCATTCAGGGTTCAACTTATGGATCCAATATAGATCACAACTTTATGTGCACAGCCATGTGAGTAAAATTACGCAAATATCTAAACAAATAATGTTAGTATAGTAATACCATTATATGCTAGTCGTGTTACATGAGTTGACAACAAATCAGCTGACAAACTAGAATTTCAATTCTATAACTATATACTCAATAACCACTTCCTTCAAATTGACAAAAGAAACTTTATGTCAAGTTGCTTATTCAACTATCAAACTAAATTGTTCAAAATGAACAATAAAAAAGTTGAATAACATGAATTTGGCTAAAAGTAAAATTGACAAACAATATGCCAAATTATATGTATGTGATACTATCCTTGGATTTACCTTTATTTTAATACATTGTAACAAACAGACAATTATCTTAAATTTGACAAGCATGAGCATTGAGTAACATTCACCATAATTTGGGTCACAATAACATTGATAAAATGTCCTTTACAAACCTTTATAAATTTCTATGAAAATAGTACAAAAGTTAACAATTTAGACCCCTTCATTTGGTATTCAAAATATAAAATTACTTAGAAGTCTCATACATCCTTTTGCCAAATTTAGCAGATAAATATCTACATATGAGAGTAAGAAACTTCATTTACTCACACTGACCTTGAGGTATATGAATTAAAAATGATGCACTTCAAGACAAAATGAAAAAACAACGTTGTAACTATAGATATGCCGTTGGAGGAAGCAATTTTGGTCATATATAATTTTTCATTATCTTGCAAAAATATGAATCATCAAAATTTATGAAAACCTTTATACATGCACATGTATACCTTTGAATTATATATGAGTCATTTCAAACCATATTTTCATATCCATTAAAAGTAACTCTATATTAAAATGAGTTACAATGTCATGAATACTCGAACAGAATCCTCCTTAAAACATAAAAGAAGTTTTCTTGATAACAGATGCCAATTATATGAAAAAATTGAGAAATAAGTCTAACTTTGCCGTTCAATATTACTAGATAAACCATATTGATCTAAGTGACCTATATTAGTATGCACTAATAAAGATTTACTCAAGTAATTAAACGAGATTCATACTTGAGTTTAACCTCAAATAGACATTGCTTTATGACATTGTACCAAAATATGGAGTCTAAATTATTCATGACTTAAAAAAACATAATTGAACCTTTTTTATTCTAACAAAAATGTTAGAATATCAAAGGTATGTAATCAGTAGAAATGATTAAAACTTTAAATTCATAAAGAACTTATAACTCCTACTCTTTTGACATGTTTAATCAATGGGAGAAATAAAATGGGTGCTCTTTATGTGGTTTCTCAAGTATGGTAATTTCAAAAGAACTGTTACAAAATTTCATTATATGATACAAAAGAACCACTCTCACTCTCCTTTTATTTCTTAAAAAATTCTCATTTCTAATTTGAAAAGCCATATGGAGTTTATAAAAAGATAATAAATATAAATCCTTTGGAGTTAAAAATGGTTTCAAATAAACAACCACGTATTATCCTTATCCAACTTCATTAGTTAAGGGTTTTAAATTTCTAATCTTAGTTGGAAACTTTCATATGTGTAGTCCTTTGAGAAGCGGTTTCCAAACATTATTGTAAAGACAACATGAAAGAAACCTCATCTAATGCAAAAAAATGGTTCGAAATCTTTTTCATAGGTATAGATAACTTAAATTACTACTAGTTTTGTTCCCGTAAATATCAAAGTATAGTTCTATTTCTTAATCTCACAGCATATTTTATGGTGAAAATAAACAGAATATCATGCAATGTTCCTTTCCATCTTTATTTACTTCTTTCTCCTTATTTTTAAATCTTTTGAAGTATCAAGTACCTCAGTTTTATCAAACAAGGCTAAGAAAAACCTTATTATTAATAATTATCACTATATGAATTAAGATATCTATCACTATTCATGAAAGAGATGAAAATACTCAAAAACACTTATGATCTCAAGGGAGTCAAAACTCATTTGACATTTTCAATAATTTTGATGGGTTTCCATTACCTTATGCAATCCCAAAAAAAATTGAAAAAATCCTAAACTTTAGGGATTTCTTCCGCCATTTAGTAATTTTTATGGAAATATTTTACAATCTCTTATACACATATCTTAGAAATAGATTATATCTAATGATAACACACCACTTTATGCCAATTGAATTATTATTCAAGATTAAAACAGATATATGAATGGGTCAAATCTGAATAATTGAAAAAATATTTCAAAATTCAAAATTGAAGACAAAGTTAAGTAACATAATTTTGAAAAATACAACTTCAAAATAGTAATTCATGGAATAGCTTTTTCAAAATTAATGTTTTAAAATTGATTCTAAACTCGCATTCTTCCAAATGCACCCAAATATAAATGGATATTGTATTTAAGAAAAATAAATTTTATTTTCTTAAAATACTACATAAAATTGGCAAATGGATTACATCAATTCTCTTGGTGTTATCAGATTCTATAAGATGAACTACAAAATGAATCATTTCCTTATGAGTCATTAAACAAATAAAGGTAAGTTTCTTTATAGCGTTTCAATATTGTTCATATAAAATACCATTAAAGTACATTGGTAATTTCTTAATTGGAATACTTTAACCATCCATAGATATTTTCTTTATTGTTAGCCCTAAGGGCAAATCATGTAGTTATGATTAGTTTTGATTAATGACAAACGTTGATAAGGATTAATATGCTTGTATGTTGTGTGATAGGATATGTGGATTAAGAAGTATGAAGTTTCATTGCCTTGAAGCCATAATGCAAGAACAACTCCAATATGTCAAAGTGATTGAAGATTGAAGAGTTTGTTCAAGATGATTGAAGGCTTTGAAGACATGAAGTGTAGGTTACATGTCCTTAATAGGTAAACTTTGTAAACCCTACACTCTTAAACCTTGGAATCTATGAGTTGCAATTGAGAGCACAAAACTTGATTTAAATGGTTTCAATAGTTTTGAACTTACATAAATTATCAAGTTTTTCATCAATGATTTTTGCACTTAAAAGGTCTTTAATGACTTATCTTTTAGGCTAGAAGGTTTTCCAACTTGTTTGAATTGATTTGAATATATTTTGACAAAGTTTAAAAAGTTCAGACGCAAAATTCGAACGCATAAGAGAAAATTCGGTCGTCCGAAATTTTTCTGCATTGTGAACAGTAACACTGTTCTCATGAACATTACTAACTATTTTTTCGAGAAATTCAGATGCACGTTCTGACGCACCTGGAAAAATTCAGTCGTCGAATTTTAAATAGTATTGTGAACAGTAACTACAGTACTTGAACAGTACTATAAAATGAACCGTACCACTATTTTTCAGAAAAATTCGGATGCAAAATTCGGTCTTCCGAATTTTCTGAAACTAGCCGTTTTATGACTGTTAAAGCCAATTTTTCAAATCTATAAAAGTCATAAACTCCAGATATTTAGTAGAACTTTTGAACATTCAAAATCCTTCAAGCTCTAACTTGTTTTACATCAAAATTATTTGAAAAACTCTCAAATTACCTTGTGCTCAAAGGTTAAAATTCAAGATTCCAAAGGCAAGAAGTGAAGTGGTGCTAGCATCCAAACTCTATCTTTATATTATTGTTGTGATTAATACAATGTTATCTTGTGACGTAAAATTCTTTTGGTAAGGGTGAGCCATAGACTAGATTAATCAAGGTTGTAGTGTAAAACTCGTGTGTGGGTGAGCCTTAGATTAGAGTAGTCTTTAGGTTGTCTTTAGATATAAAATCCTTGTAGAAGGGTGAGCCTTGTTTGTAGGATTGCAAAGGAGGTTGTTGGTATAAAACCCTTATTGGGTGAGCCTCTTGTATAATTGCCTAAATTGAGCATATAGTGAATTGGTTGAAATCCTTCAGTGTGGACTCAAGGTAGTGGATGTAGATCTTGGAGAGATCGAACCACTATAAATCGTGTGTTCATTTCTTTATAGCTTTACTTGTTTACATACTTGTGTTATTATTATCTGTTCATAGTTGTTGATTGATTGGTTGTGGTCTTATAGCTTGATAATTTTGTCTTAACCATCAAATCACACATAAACTTGAAGTTTGTGAATTTAAAGAAGAGCTTTCATTAAGGCAAAGGATTTAAAAAAAAAAGTGAAAAGATTTTTGATAATTAGCCAAAGACCCAATTCACCCCCCCCCCCCTTAGGTCTTTCAATTGGTATCAGAGCAAGGTCTTCTCTTTAAGGTCTAACAACCTAGAAGTAAAGATTATATGGCTAGTTTATCAAATTTGCCTTATGTGGAAGGTTCCTCGACAAATAGACCTCCTTTATTTGATGGTTCTAATTATACGTTTTGGAAATCTAGAATTAGAATTTTTATTTGTTCTATTAACTTTGATTTGTGGAGTATCATTGAGAAAGGTCCCTATGTGCCTATGAGAATAAAAGTTGATGGAATTACAAGGGAACTAAAGCCTATGGAGGAACTTGATGAGAACGACTCAAGAAAGATATCTTTAAACTACCAAGCAATGAACATCTTGAGTTGTGCATTGAACATAAATGAATACCATCGAGTGAGTTAATGCGAGACCGCTCACGATATGTGCAGACTTCTTCAAATAACAGATGAGGAAAGAGCCAATATGTGCTTTATGGCAATAAATGATGAGGTACAATCCACTTCTTCTACTTCTACTTGTTGTGATGATGATATTGATGATCCTAGTGAATTATTTGTTGAAATGTATGAAGAATTAAAAAAGGCTTCAAAAAGAAATAAGGAAATGAAATTCAAAATTAATGAGTTATTGAATGAAAATTCAAAATTATATTGTGAAAACAAAAGATTTCTTGAATCTATTGATTGTTTGAATATTGAAAAAGAAGTTTTAAATGTCTCTTTACAAAACATGTCCCTTGAAAATAAGATTCTTTGTGAAAAGATTTTGTCTCTTGAAAGAATGCTTGTTGATCATGAGACTTTGAAAAAGAAGGTTGATAACCTTTCATCATGTATAGAAAAATTTACAAAAAGAAGGGACAATCTTGATAAAATTCTTGTAGCTCAAAGATCTCCTCTTGTCAAAAATGGTCTTGGTTATAATTATGTAAACAATGTGCATAAATATAACAACTTCTTTGTTAGAGATACTTCTACTTCCATGCATCATGCTTGTTGTACTTGTTGTGGAAAGTAAAGTAGAGAATGGTGTGAAAACCATTTGGAGAGTTAAGAGAATTGTTACTAACCCCCACGGACCCAAGAAAGTATGGGTACCAAAGGATACTTCTTCTCCTTCATTGCAGGTACTCTTCAATTCAAACTCAAGCACCACTAAGCGGTATATTGATGATGTTGGCTTAAAGAATAACAGAAAACACCTCATTCATAATCAAGGTCGAAGTAACCAATGAAGGATTTGCCTTTGAGGCAAGAAGAAAGGAAGAATTCTTGGAGTAACCAATGTTGGTAAAGGTTCCTCTCTTCTTTTTAAACAAATGTTGCTTAGTGCCGATTTGAACTATAACTTGCTTAGCATTAGTCAATTGTGTGACAATGAATAAAAAGTTAAATGACAACATGCGAAGTTTCAGTTGAGAATCCCTTTTGTTAAGATTTGAAAATTTGCCAACCATGACTTGTCAATTGCTTCTATGAAGTTGATTAGGTAAGATTGATGATATGAGATTGAATTCATGGTTGATATGTTTTTGAAATTGATTATATGTCATGATAAAATGATTAAATAGCTATGATTGAATATCTATGCATTTGCTTGGCTAAAAACATCTTTATGAAACTTTACAAAATGTTCGGACTTGAAGTTTGAATGTAGACCATAAGTTCGGTTGCCCGAACTTGTATGAAAAAATGATATTTTGTGATTTTGATCAATTACTTACAAAATGTTTCAATGTGTGTTTTATCTTGATAAGCTTGAATGTCTTGTTGCTTATAATAATGATTGATTTTCTTGGCAAAGAAGATTTGGTCACGTGAACATGGACTTGTTGAACAAACTTTCCTCTCAAGATTTAGTTGGAGGATTGCTAAAAATGTGTTTTGAGAAAATTGTCTTTGAGATATTTGTCAATATGAAAAACAAATAAAAGAATCTTTCAAACCCATGAAAATGCTTTTAAACCTCAAAACATCTTGAGCATGTTCATATGGATTGATTTGGACTTATGAGGAACTCTAGTATTGATGACTTGAAGTATGCCTTAGTAGTAGTTGATGATTTCTCAATATTAACTTTAACATTCCTCTTTGCTCAAAAAGATGAAGTATTTCATAAGTTCAAAAAAAAATATTCAAAAATATTCAAACCTCCCTTGAGTGCAAATTGATTTCCATTAGAAGTGACAATGGGAGAATTTTACAACCAAGTCTTTACAAAATTTGTGATAAAAATTGAGTTTCATATAATTGTTTCAACTGCCAAAACCCCACAACAAAATGGTGTTATTGAAATGAAAATTTGAACTTTACAAAAATTGGTTAGATCTATGCTTTGTGAAAATTCGTCTTCAAAAATATGTTTTGAGCCGTAGTCATAGACAACACATGCTATGATGAATAGAATTTTTTTAAGATCATTTTGAAGAAAAACATATTTTGAAGTTCTCTTTTATATAACTCCTCAAGTTGCATATTATAAATGTTTGGTTATAAACGTCTTATCTTGAATACTTGTGATAACTTACTTAAATTTGATAGAAAGACGGATATAGGTATATCTCTTAGCTATTCTTCTAGCAAAAAGGCATATAGAGTATATAACAAAAACAACCATACATGATGAGGAAACCATTCTTCATAGTTTTGATGAATCTTACATTTACTTGGAAAGAAAAGATGAAGATGATGTAGGTACATCTATGAATGATTATCAAACCCATCTTCAAGCACCAACTTTGGAGGATCATACCAATGAGGAGGAAATGATTGAACAAAATCAAGATGACCAAACTAGTGGTGACCAAGCGCTCCCAAAGAACTTAAGATATCCAAAAAGGCCACCCTAAGGAACAAATCATTGGTGATATCTCCCAATGAGTAAACATAAGGCGGTACTTTATCGATAACTTTATTTTTTTATCTCATATGAGCCTAAAAGTATTAATGATACATTGTATGATGATTTTTGGATTATTGCTATGCAAGAGGAATTAAGCAAATTTGAAAGATATTAAATTTTGATATTCCTAAATCTCATGATCATTCCGTTATTGGAACTAAATGGTTTTTAGAAATAAACTTATGGAATTAGGAGAAGTTATTAGAAATAAGGTTAGACTTGTCGCCCAAGGATTCAATCATAAAGAGGGCATTGATTATAATGAGACTTTAGTTCCGGTTAGTAGATTTAAATCAATTAGAATGCTTTTGGCATTTGCATGTTTTAAAGGTTTCAAACTCTTTCAAATGAATGTCAAAAGTGCTTTTCTAAATGGTTCTATTGAGGAAAAGGTTTATGTGGAACAACCACCCGGTTTTGATCATGAAAAGTTTCCTAACCATGTTTTCAAATTATCCAAAGCTTTGTATGATTTAAAACAAGCTCCTAGAGTTTGGTATGAAAAATTAAGTGGTTTTCTTCTTTCAAAAGGATTTTCAAGATGAAAGGTTGATACTACTTTTTTTATAAAACCTCTTGTAACAATGATCTATAAGTTGTCCAAATATATGATACAATTTAACTTTATTTGGTTGAATTTATCTTTATATATCAAATGCTTAAGATGTTGTGGCTACGTCTAAGCACATGATATAAAATAAACCTTCACGATGACATTCAAGAATGTTCTTAAATTTGTCAACTTGCCATAATATTAACAAAACTAAAATAGTGTACATATATATAGTAAATAAGGTTCATAAAAAACATTTGTTTTGATAATTGCTAATCATGAAACTTAATGTGATTAATAATCCTTAGCACTTTAAAATACTTGGGATGTTGTGGTTACTCCCAAATACATAATGCAATTATATTTTTGAAAAAACACCTGTTAAAAACCAATTGTGTGGTTAAATTTATGCAACTTTTTGCATTTTATCAAACTCCGTGTGCTGAACTTGTTTATGCACAGTTCAACACAACACACAAACAAAAAAGTAAAGTTTGATACAATAAAATTAGTAATGCAGTCCGGCTCAACAGCCTACGTCTACAGGGCCATGCCTAAAAAAGCAATCCACTAAACTTTATATTTCAAAAGTACAGAAACACACTCTAAATAGCTAGTTGACTTGGCAAAACACCCTTTGCCAAAGCTGCCTCAACAATTGGAAATCTAACAACCACAGTGTTGCCTTCATGATTGGAAATATACCAATCACAACTGCTACCTCCATGATTGTTAAAATGTCATCCAGCCATAGGTCGCTTTTGCTAAACTCTTCTCAATAGGATGTGTTGAACTCCTTTCGACAAGATGAGACAAGATCCCGCTTCCTCTTACTGTTTTCAACTGATCTCAATCAATCACAACACCTTTCTTCTCCATGAGACGATTTGAACTGACTCTTGTCAAGTGCACTCCAGCATCTATTGAATTTCAATTTCTAATACTTGAATATAAGTAGCACACTTTAATACATACCCAGCATAACAAGAAAATAAAGTGTGCTACTGAACTCTCTTAAGATATGGCTTCTTGTTAGCCTTAAGGGCAAATCAAGTTATTTTGAGTTATGACAAACATTGATCATTGCATAGTACTAAAAGAATATTGTTGATTACTTTGATATGAACTAAAGTAATTGATTATTATGTGATAGGATTGTTGGATTGAAAAGTAAACAAGTCTCATTGGCTAAAAGCTACAATGCAAGAACAACTCAAATATGTCAAGGAGGTAGAAGAGTTTGTTCAAGATTATTGAAGGCTTTGAAGACCTTAGTGTAGATTTACTACGCATTATAGGTATATCTTTGTAAACATTGCACACTTTTGTCTTTGGAATCTAAAATTTTTTCAAGAGACCTTCAAACTTGTTTTTAAATCTCAAGTGATCTATCTTACAAATGTTTTTTACCAAGTTCTCAATAATGTCCTTTGGGCCAAAAGACTTTTAAATGATCTATCTCACAGTCCAAAAATATTTTCAAACTTATTGAGGTTGACTTCAAGTCATTATAAACTAAGTTTGAAAAATCCTCATGAAAGCTGAATTTCTTCATTATAAACTAGAGAAATTCGGACAAGGGTGTCCAAATTCGGGTGAGCAAATTTATGTTACAGTGAAAATTCCAGAGAAATTCGAATGACAATTTCGGACGTAGGAGTCCAAAATCGATCAACCGAATTCTACTATTAGTAGTCGTTATTTGAACGTTGCAACCAATTTTCAAACCTAAAAACTTCAGATTTTGAAGTAGTTTTTGAGCTTTAACGATTCTTAACTTTTCCCAATCATTCTGCTCAAAAGTTCAAAGTCAAAATTTTTAATCCCCCCTCCCCTCTTAGGTCTTTCAATTGGTATTCAGGTTTGGACTTCTTTTGCAAGGGGTTTACCACCTAGAAGATAAAATCTTATGGCTAATATTTCAAACTTATCTTATTTGAAAGGATCCTCCACAAATAGACCTCCCTTATTTGATGGAACAAATTATGCATTTTGAAAATATAGAATTAAGATATACATTTGTTCTATTAAATTTAATTTGTGAAATATCATTGAGAAAGGTCACTATATACCAATGAGGATGCGAGCTGATAGAGTAACAATGGAACCCAAGCCTATGGACGAATACGATGAAAGTGACTCAAGAAAGATGACTTTGAACTATCAAGTTATGAACATCTTGAGTTGTGCTTTGGATGTCAACGAATATACCTGAATAAGCAGATGTGATACCGCTTATGACATGTGAAGAATTCTTCAAGTTACTCATGAAGGCACGAATCAAGTGAAGGAGTCAAAACTTGCTATGCTAGTGAGGGATTATGAATTATTCACTATGAAGCAAGGAGAGAATATTAGCGACATATTCGCAAACTTCTCAAACATCTTTGAAGTATTGAAATCCTATGGGAAGAATTACTCACTTGGTGAACAAAATAGAAAGATATTGGATGGTCTACCCAAGTCAAACTCTTGCAATTGAAGAAACAAAAGACATAAAGGTTCTTCCTCTTGAGGAACTTATTGGATCATTGCTCACTCATGAGATGAAGTTAAAAAGATTAAATGATCTTGAAGATGAGGAGAAAGGGAGAAAATGAGTAGTTCTCAAAGCCTCCAAGAATCAAAGTGAACAAAAAGACTCATCTAGTGAAGAAGAAGAAGATGGAGAAGATGATGAAATGGCCATGGTGGTGAAAAAGTTCAAGAAATTCTACAAAAAGGGATTTCACAAGAAAGGAAAGAGACCCTCCAAGAAAGGAGGACCATCATCTTCATTGTTCAAACCTCAATGCTATGAGTGCAAGAGTACTGAACATCTTATAGCTGATTGTCCTAAATTAATGGAGAAAGAAAGAGATGCTAAATTGAAGAAGAAGAATTCTATTAAGAAAGGCAAAGGATTGGTAGGGACTTGGGATCAACAAGCCAATGAAGATAGTGGAGATGACAATGATGAATGAGCAAATGTGTGCTTCATGGCTATAAATGATGAGACACAATCCATTCCTTCAACATCTACACATTGTGATGAAGACATTGATAATCCTAGTGAATTGTTTGTAAACATGTATAATGAATTGAAGAAGGTTTCAAAAAGAAACAAAGAGATGAGATTCAAAATTAAAATTTGTTGAAGGAGAATTCAAAATTATTTTGTGATAACAAAAAACTTCCTGAATCCATTGATTGTTTAAATATTGAGAATGAAGTTTTAAATATTTCTTTACAAAATATATCTGTTCAGAACAAATCACTTTGTGCCAAAATATCTTCGTTAGAGAAAATGATTGTGGATTATGATATGTTGAAAAGGAAAGTTGATGATCTTACTTTATGTGTAGTAAAGTTTACAAATGGTAGAGATAATGGTCTTGTAGGCATGTATGGTTCTATAAAGTTGGGAATGTATATGTGCTATACTTTGATGAGCTTGTTACAAATGATGTTAAATTTCTTACCGTTCATGATAATGATGGTTTTCTTTCGCATAGAAGACCAGGTCATGTGAACATGAATTTGTTGAACAAGCTTTCCTCTTAAGATTTGGTGAGAGGATTACCAAAAATGCGTTTTGAGAAAATCGCCTTTGTGATACATGCCAATATGGAAAACAAACAAAAACATCTTTTAAACCCAAGAAAATGGTTTCAACATCAAAACCCCTTGAATTTGTCCATATGGATTTATTTGGACCAATGAGGACAACTTGTCTTGTTGGTAAGAGGTATGTAATTGTTGATGATTTTTCAAGATTCACTTGGGTATTCTTTATATTGCACAAGGATGAATCGTTTCATGAATTTGTGAGACATTTCGAAAAGATTCAAACCTCCCTTGATTGCAAAGTAATTTCTATTAGAAGTGATAATGGGAGAGAATTTTACAACTAAGATTTTACTAAACTTTATGATAAAAATAGAATTATTCACAATTTTCGGCTGCCAAAACGCCTCCACAAAATGGGGATGTTGAAAGAAAAATTCATATTTCATAAGAAATGGCTACGTCTATGCTTTGTGAGCATTCTTTGCAAAAATATTTTTGGACCGAAGCCATAAACATCTTATGCTATGCTGTGAATATAGTTCTTTTGAGGTAATTTTTGAGAAAAACACCTTTTGAACATCTATGTAGTAGAATATCATCTATTGCCTATTTCAAAGTGTTTGGTTGCAAGTACTTCATATTGAATATGCGTGACAACTTGAAAAATTTTGATAGAAAATCATATGAAGGCAGATTCCTTGGTTATTCCTCTAACAAGAAAGGTTATAGAGTTTACAATAAAAGAATTTTGTGTGTTGAGGAAATCTTGCATGTGAGTTTTGATGAATCTAACATCGCTACAAGATAAACTGGCTTTAGCGACAGAGCCACCAGTCGCTAAAAAAATCGTTGCTAATTGCGACGGAGACTCATTTCCCTCGCAATTACCGACGGATTTGCGTCCAAAATTAAAATTGGTCAAATTCTTAGCTAGCCTATTTGCAATGAATTTTGCAGCGAATTAGCAACGGATGTCTTCGATTTGAAAAAAAAAGTTATCGTATCGGTTGCAATCCGTCGCAAATTAGCGACGAATTTTTAATACTCTAATTTTTTTTCTAATACCTCCGTCGCAAAATCGGTCGCTAATCTATATTTAAATTTTTTTATTTTAATTTACTTTTTCATTGCTAATCAGCGACGGATTAGCAACAAATATTTAAATTACAAAAATATTTAAATTTTAATTTTTCGTCTCTAATCCGTCGCTATTATTTTATAAAAATTAAAAATATCTGTCGTTAATGCGTCGACATCTTTTTAAAAATTTAAAAATATCCGTCGCTAAAGAGTCGAGATAATCCGTCGCTATCATCTTAGAAAATTTAAAAACACCCATCGCTAATTTTTTATTTTTAAAAATATTTTTAAAAAATTATATACAATTAGCCTTCTAAAAAAATTAAAACCTTCTAAAATGAAAATATTGTACGTGAATAAATATCAAAAGAAAGCAACATTCTTACAAATACCAATTAATAAATAAAATATCTGAAAAATATCAAATATCAAATAAAGTCATAAATTTGTAAAATCAAAATCTAGCATATTAATTAGCCTGAATGGGAGATTCTGGAGCTGGGGCTAAGGGCGGTGGCCAAACTAGTAGGGCAATTATGTATTCGTCATCATCGTCACCGTCATCATCCGTATCGTCATTGCCACCAAGCAATGGAGGCGGAGACAAATTCAAAGTCTGTGATAGAAATGATAAGTAATTTGTCATACTCTGTTGCACGTGACGCAACTTTTTCTTAACTTTCAGCCGTATCTTTGTCTCGTCATTCAACCTTTTTTGTAACTGGATAACATTGTGAGATGAGAAAATAGGTACTCCATCAGAACT
The DNA here is from genome assembly GCA_030512225.1 of Rauvolfia tetraphylla. Lineage (NCBI taxonomy): Eukaryota > Viridiplantae > Streptophyta > Magnoliopsida > Gentianales > Apocynaceae > Rauvolfia > Rauvolfia tetraphylla. Next base: position 650,414 of record JAJQKT010000060.1, read on the forward strand.
AGAAGAATGATCCAACCTCCGTCTGACCTTCAATCCCTCGGAGCCTAATCCAAAGACACGATTTTTCTTGAAACCTCTCCCAACCTCAAGGAATATTGACTTCTCGTTAGGTGGTTGACGAGAAGTCACAGAACTTTCCGACTCTAGCTGAGAATAACGCTCCTTAATTGCGTTAACATTGTCCTACAGAAATAAAAAATAAAAACTGTATAAATATTAACAATTACAATTATTATTTTATAAGTGTAAAAGAAACTTGATTCGTACCAAAGTTTGACGTGACTTCTCATTAACAATTTCATCCTGCTATGACCCTCTTTGTAAAGTGTGAAGTTTATTAAACAACTCTACGTAACGAAAGTCATTACCTTTTTCTTTCCGCTATAATTACAACATCAAAGATACAAAATGTTAATTTTTATAGAAAATATTAAAGAACAAATTTAAAAAATGTAGACTACCGAAATGTACCATCCGATTCTCATGCTCCGTAAAAGGTATAGACCCTCCCGTGTGAGATATGCTACTAACAACAGCTCTATTCCGTTTAGCAGCAAAAGAAACACGTTGAAACCCCTCAGTTCTCCACTCCTGTAGCATATGCTCCCAATATTCAGGTGAAATCTAATTTAGGCGTTTTTGCTTAGTGCGAGCATTGCTTAATTGGTCAGAGAGTCACTCACGACATTTGTTATTCCACATCTCTCGTATCTGATTGCTATGTTCTGGGAGCCACCTAAAACGACTCTGCAAAATCATTAAATGAAAATACGTTTGTTACATAGTCACTATTACAATTATATTAAAACCTATCTCACTAATATAAACAAAATAAAATTTATATATTTTTATACTTACAGTTCATAAGTCGAACCACATGTTCCTCATATCCACAGGAATATCTGCAAATCTGGCGTAAGGTATAGTGTAATGTCGTTAAAATATCAGTGATATTTCTCTAACAGCATCCATCGATGGGGAGAAATTATTTCAACATAATGAATATTCAATTAACCATTACCAAATTTGACAAAGAAACTTCTTAAATTAAATTAGAACGATGATAAAAAAACTTTTAACGAGTTTAAAATGCGCAAGTTAGAGATAGTTGGAATGTTATCCAAATCAAGTAATATTTAAAAATAAATAATACTTATCTGTCACCATCAGGTGCAATAGACTTCGTGTATCTAAATGTCTGCTCCGGGAGCTAGGACTGTCAATCGGGCTTTACTAAGCCCGAGCTCGGCCCGATTGACAGCGGGCTGAGAAAATGTGAGCCCGGGCTCGGCCCTTGGGGGCCGAGCTCGGCCCGTGCCCGATTTTTTTAAAAATTTATATAAAAATAAATTTTTTTTAATAATATAATAATATTTTTTAATAATATAATAATATTATTATTATAAAAAATATATATAAATATATATATAGACATATTATTTATATATATTTTACGGGCCGAACTGAAAACGGGCTGAGCCTACTCTAGCCCGAGCTCGGCCCGTAACGTATTCGGGCTGAAAAAAATCAGCCCGAGCCCGCAATTAAGCGGGCCGAACGAGCCGGGCTCGGGCCGGCTCGGCCCAATTGACAGTCCTACCGGGAGCAAGTGCAGCTGCGGAATGTCTCGATGTAGGCGTTCGTTACTGTCTTGACGAGTATGGTGAGTGCATTGATGGCAACCTACATAACTGCGAACCCAGAATTAGAGACGGAGTACTATCATCTCCAGTCTCAGACTGCTCTAGTAGTCCTCTACCAGTAGACATAATCTGGTTTATACATATAACAATAAAAAAGTTAAAGAGTCTACATCAATAAATATGAAATAAATTATTCATCAAATTGTAAAATATTAGCTCATGTTTGAAAGAAACTAAACATATTTATTTTTCATTATCTAATAAATCATCATCCATATCATCATCAGTAAGAGAATAAGTATCCTAATTAACTTCTTCTACAACCACATCTATGTTTTATTGCATTCTTGATTCTTCAATAGCTACTATTTCGCCTTCGCCGGCATCATTTGCAAGTTCACCAATCATCTCATCTTCAATAGAAACATTAACCATAGAATCGTCGGCCTCCTCTTGATATGGTCGATCCACTGCAGGTGCATCAATTACGTGACGAGCCTTCAATTTGCAAACGATTATCCAATCAAACTTGTTCTTTTTATATCCTGAATAGGATGCATAATATACTTGACTGGCTTGCTGAGCTAACACAAATGTGTCATATTTTGGGTACTTCCTCCTGCAGTTAATGTCTACGATTCTAAACGGTGAATGCACCTTCACTCCCCTATTAACAGTTGGATCAAACCAATTACACTTGAACAAGATAATCTTCTGACAAGGAGACTCAGGGAAATGCTCCTTAATAATCTCCTTCAACACTCCATAGCACTCTCTCGTATTTTCTTCTCCGCCTTTGACGCAAACTCTACTATTAACGGTTTTCTTTCCCATTTCGTAATCGTACGTGTGAAATCTAAAACCATTTATCAAGTACCCATGGAAAGACTTCACCTGCCTCAAAAGACCCCAAGCCAAACTTTTAAGATTTTTGTCACTCACATGATTGTCAAGATGGTTAACCTATAACAAAACTACATGTTAGCCAGATAATACGCACATTAATTAAAAAATGCTCAAAAAATAATAGGAAAGGGGAACAATTATATAAGTTCTAAATCATGCCGAAAACTCGTCCTCTAATCTCCTGTCAACTTCTTTATCCGTTATATATGGTGCAACAGCTTGTAATTCGTCCTTAAATTTACTATATAGTAATCATTCCGGCTTGAATTAGTCTATAAGCATTGAAGTAATACGTGACTCATGTAATAATAATATTATTATAACTGACCTAATAAACGGCTACAACTCCTCACAATTGAGAAAGATATAAATCGTAGCAGCCTTAAATTCCTTTAATGTTAGATATCTGATTTGAGTTTGTCCGATCACCCTTCCTGAATTATTATATATTAACAAACTAGGGCCATGCAAGTTTGGTTCACTAACACCTTCATCGTTTCGAGTAATGTTTGTATATCTTGTCCACATATGAAACTCAAAATAATATGAGAAAAATGTTGATACTTCTTCAATTAAGTAAGCATTGCAAATAGATCCTTCAACACTTGCTTTATTCTTAACCTTACTTTTCAAGCGATACAAGAACCTGCAATTGGAGAAAAAACTGAAGTACATTATCTCACACGTCCACTAAAGCAATTGAGAACTGGACATTGTCAAACAAACATTTACCTCTCAAATAGATACATCTATCAGTATTGAACAGGGCCAACAACCCTGGCTTCATAAGGCAAGTGGATCAAAAAGTGCTCCATCACATCAAAGAAGCCCGGTGGAAAAATCTTTTCAAACTTACAAACCAGAATTGCAATAGTTTTCTCCTATTCCCTCATACGAGATACTGATAATTTAAGAGAACACAAGTCACGATAAAAAATATTTTAACTCTGTTAGAATGTTCCATATTGGTGTTAGAAGAAATTCTCTGAACGCAATTGGAAGTATTCTCTCCATAAAAACGTGACAGCCATAAGATTTCATTCCTGACATTTTTAGATCTTTCATATCAACAGATCTTCCCAAATTAGAAGTATATACATCAGGAAGTCAAATATCCTTCACCCACTCGAGAACAAGTCTCTTCTGTTCCGATGTTAGCGAATATTTAGCCTTTGAAATGGAAACTTCCCTGTCACTGACACTAATAACATGTAACTCAGACTTGTCACAATATATCTCAACATCACGACGAGCTTTCACGTTGTCTTTCGATTTACCTTTCACATCCATTACGGTGTTAAACACAATATCGAAGCTATTTTTCTCATTATGCATCACGTGTGTGTTATGGCGAATCAGATTAGTTTTTCAATACGGCAAATCTCAAAAGATGCTCCTTTTAGCCCAATTGTAGTAGATGTCTTTGCTTGTGTGTCTCCCAATTTCTACTGCAGTGTCCACTATCTTTGAAAAATTACACGCTCTTTGCCACATCTCATCTTCAGAAGCTCGCCTTATGGGTACGGAGGTCTCACGGCCCCTATCTTTTCTGAATGAATTAGTATTCTTCCGGTATGGGTGCTCAGAGGGCAAGAATCACCGGTGACAATCGAACCAAGATTGTTTCGACCCATTCTGCAACTGAAAAGATTTGGTTAGCTCCATACAATAAGAACATGCTAATCTTCCTGTTGTACTCCACCCACTTAGCATGCCATAAGCAAGAAAGTCGTTAATAGTCCATAGAAGTGCTGCAAGCATTTGAAAAAAAAATTTCTTCGAAATGTCATATGTCGGGACACCACTACACCATAACTGTAATAATTCATCTACCAAAGATTGTAGATAAACATCGATCTTATATTTTGAATTAATTAGCCCCAGGACAATTAGTGTGAGAAATATTACTGGATCTTTCATGCACATCCAAGGACGCAAGTTGTATGGAGTAACAATAACGAGCCAAGTAGAATATTGCTTTTCCGATATATCGAAAGGTGAAAACCCATCGGTGCATAGAGCAAGATGAACATTTCGAATTTCTTTGGCAAATTCTGGATAGGTCTGATCGAATGGTGTCAGGCTTCACAATCTCTTGGATGGCTCATTACTCCCGGCTCCGACTGACTCTCTGCATGCCACCTCATATGTTCGGCAGTCGTTTTAGACGCAAATAGTCTCTAGAGTCTCGGTGTCAAAGAAAGGTAATACATCTTTTTGAAAGAAACATCCTTATTCTGTTTATTTTTGGCGATCTTCTTCTTTGACATATATCGGGTATGACAACAAAACTTGCAATCTTTTCTGTCTACATCGACTTTCCAGTAAAGCATGCAACTATTCGGACAAACATCTATCTTTTGAGCAGGTAGGCTAAGTCCAGAGACCATCTTCTTTGTCTAGTATAAGTCATCTGGAAGCTTATTAGTGCTTGGCAAGACCTCTTTTATCAGCTGCATTACCTGATTAAAACACCGCTCTGAAATATTATTCTCTAATTTAATGTTTAACAATCGAGAAACAACCAATAACAATGAGTGCGATGTGCATCCCTTCCAAAATAGGAGAGTCAGCCGCTTCCAACATATCATAAAATCTCTTTAACTTCTACATTAGGTGGTTCCTCAGAATCAAAAGATGTCGGAGGGTTTGTTAGAATGTCTCCACCAACTGCATCAATTACCATCTGCTGCAATTGATTAACTGCGGCCGGCCGAACAGAGGTACCAGCTACTATGGACGTATGCTGCACCGGATTAAGATTCTCAACATGGCTTGTCCAGCAATAATAATCAGAGACAAAGTCGAACCTATACAAGTGCATTTCCACCTCATCCGGGGATAGATGAGCTATATTCTTACATTTTGCACATGGACATCTTAGCTATGACGTCCAACTTTTTGACAAACAGTACGCAATAAAACCATTTACCCCTTGCTCATACTCTAATGTAATCTCTTTGATCCCTTGCACGTGCCTCCTATACATCCAACTACGATCATCCATCTACATTAAGCAGCATTGCCTTAATAATTTTTTAAAATTTTCTACAATATTATCCTAAGTTCTCAATTAAGAAATTCTTAAGTAAAATTTGACAGCCTCTCCCCATTCACTTGTTTCTTAATTTAGTATCACATTTGTCAGAATCTCCTCATTCATTAAACAAACAATAATCAACATAAACAATCCATCTAGTCCCTCGAGTTTAGTATAATACACTTCAAAACTGTTCTTGTTGCTTCAAGAAAATTTTACTCTCTGCATGCTCAAAACAATTTCATCTTTGTCACCATATGATAAAATTAAGATGTACTTTCTACGATTGTCCACACTATCACAAGCATTCACACGCGCAAAATGCATGTCTAAGAAGTTGAAACAATAGAGCAAAAAAATCCTAAATACAAGTAATGGTCAGAGACGCATCAGATATCAGATTAAGATGCCTTAGAAATGATGCAATTCTAACACGTGTAAATATCAAGAATTATCTATTTTCCTTCATTTTGCATGCAACAGATTCCCGTGCCTTGTAGTGTCTACCATTAAAAGATATGCGGCAGATTGTTCTGTTCCCTGTCTTTTCTGTTAGCAAGACTAATTAATTCTGAAAAACTCAAAAATATTTGAGACATTGAACCATAACAGATGATGGATTCACAAATATATCCCATTTCATTTGCCCATATTACCAATTTGAATACAACGGACAGAAGCAATGCAAAATTTGCATAATCTTTCATAGTCAAGTTCACTTTCAAAAGACATTCTACGTTTCAGAAAAGTCTTTATTTTGTAAACATCTTTAACTACAATGAGCAAGACTCAGAAAAATGAAAACTTGACAGCAGCAAGAAAGGCCCTTTAGTCTGCTTCAAGATCACGTAACACCTTCATCCATTGAAAATCACCAACCTCTCTGTATGATCTTTGGAAAAGGTAAAAAGAAAAAGATGGGTCTCAATTCTTTAACAAATCCAATCACTTCATCTACAACTCAAAAGAGCATTTTAAGAAATTTCAGATACAGCAACCACCCCACCCAAAAAAAAAAAAAAAGGTTGACGTTTTTCTATTTCTCAGTTGTCCCACAAATCAATTTTCCTGTAGAAAAAAAAGCTAATCCTTTAAAGAAAAATTTATCGAAACTGATCTTGAATCCCCCAAATCCAAAAAAGATATCGTAAATTACCTATTTCACTAAGCATTCATTGCAAGAGCATTTATCAAACATGTATATCACTCAAGTTTGGCATGCAAATTTATCGAAAAGAAGAAAATTCTACACTTGCATGCACAAGTAAATGCCAATAAGTAGAACAATGAAGAGTATACCGTCATCATCACCGCTGGTTGATTCCAAGGCGTTAACAGAACCCATCCTCCGACTGGATTCCTTCTCTCTATCTCCAAAAACTCAAAAAGAAACTCAAAGAAACTAACTCTATCCTAAAACTCGCTTCTAAAAATTGCTTCTAATTTCTCTCCCACCTCAAGAAATTCGTCTCTCTCTCATATTGATTCAAAAGGAAAAAGAATTTCTTTACAAGAAACAAAGAAACAAAGAAAAAGAAAAGCCATCTTCGACAAAATTACTTCTTAACAATTGATAGAAAATCAGCAAAAGGAAATTTAGCCCAAGGAAATTTAACCCAGAAATTCCGAGCTTCGGCCACAACAATGGATAGAAAATCAGCAAAAGGAAATTTAGCCCAAGAAAATTTAACCCAGAAACTCCGAGCTTCAGACACAGCCCATATGAACAACAACATCAAACTCCATTCTGGTTCTCATCTAATCCATGAATCTCACTATGCGAATCAACCGAAAACCGTAGCAAACAAGTATCCCAATTTGACTCAAAGAAACTGAAAACGTAAATATGCTAGATGAGCTGAAAATTTTACCTCTTCGTTCCTTCGAAAATTGGCCTGAATCAGACAGCATCGACCGAATTAAAACGACAATGAGGGAGGGAAGGGTTTTTTTGCTTGAATGTTGTTCAGATCGGCAAGTCGTCCATTTTGATCGATTGCGGTAAATCCCAACAGAACGCATTTCCGAAGTGTTCCCTCACAATTAAATTGGAACACATGCTGCTGATGCATTCTTTGCGCGCCTCACGGCAAATAACGTGTCCATAACAACGCATTCAAAGATACGTTTTTCAATGTCCATCGCTAATCTCTCGACAATTAGCGAGTGTGTAATGACGGATAAATTGAAGAATTAAAAAAATTAGTTTTCAATATTAAAATTAGCTTTCCCTAGCTAATCCCTCGCTAATTAGGGAGGGATTAGCGAGGGAAAAATAGGAGAATTTAAAAATATAGTTTTAATATTAAAAATTAAATAATCGTCGCTAATCCCTCACTAGTTAACGAGGGATTAGTGAAGGACAAATGGGAGAACTTAAAAAATAATTGGTCTTTAATATTAAAATTAGCTTTTCGTCGCTAATTCCTGCTAATTCCTCACTAATTAACAAGGGATTAGTGAAGGACAAATGGGAGAACTAAAAAAATAATTGGTCTTTAATATTAAAATTAGCTTTTCGTCGCTAATCCCTACTAAATTAGCAGGGATTAGCGACGCAAATTAAAAAAACAGATAGAATGCCACTATAAATTTTACTTTAATCCAACTGAATCTTTATTCCAAGATTAATATAGAAGAAATTATGCCAGAAATTAGCGAGAATAATCTATGAAGGATTATTAATAATTTGAGAAATTTATCCAAGTAATATAAACATTTATTCCAAATAGCTTCAATTACCGATAGAAAACATAGCAATTGAAGCATAGAACAATGAATGCTATAAAAATTATAATATGTTACATTACACTAATATATCTTACATGTAATACAACATATTTTCTCCTGACATACAAATTGTAATAGGGATTGGACAATTCCAACATTATTCATATTAAAACTTAATTATTCCGTTGTTTATCCTTAGGGATATGATAATTGAAACGTCTATTTCATTTAAAATTTAATTATTCCGTCACTAATTAGCTATGGATTAGCGATGGAATAGGGATATTATAATTGAAATGTCAAATGCTGTCAAATGCTAATTAGCGAGGGATTAACGACGAAAAAATAGAGAATTAAGAAAAATAGTTTTTAATATTAAAATTAGCTTTCCTTCGCTAATTAGAGAGGGATTAGAGATGAAAAAAATTGGAGAATTAAAAAAATTAACTTTTAATATTAATATTAGATGACCGTCGCTAATCCCTCACTAATTAGCGAGGGATTAGTGACGGACAAATTGGAGAATAAAAAAAATTGGTCTTTAATATTAAAATTAACTTTCCGTCACTAATTTCTTGCTAATTAGCAAGGGATTAGCGACGGAAATATTGGAGAATTAAGAAAAATAGTTTTTAATATTAAAATTAGGTGTCCGTCGCTAATCCCTCGCTAATTAGCTATACGGAACAATTGGAGAGTTAAGAAAAATAGTTTTTAATATTAAAATTAACTGTCCGTCGCTAATCCCTTACTAATTAGCGATAGATTAGCGACGAAAAATTTCAAAATAAAAAAAGGATTTTTAATATTAAAATTATCTTTCCGTCACTAATCCCTCGCTAACTTTGACCAATAAGCAAATCCGTCAGTAATCCCTTGCTAATTAGCAAGGGATTACCGACGGATTTGCTTATTGGTCAAAGTTATGTTTTTTGTTGCTAAACCGTCGCAAATTTAGCAACGAAAATCGTCCATTGCTAATTGTCGTCGCTAATCGCGTATTTTCTTGTTGTGCATCTACTCGGATAGAAAAGATGATGATGATGTAGGTACATCCATGAATGATAATCAAACTCATCTTCAAGCTCCAACCTTGGAAGATCATGCCAATGAAGAAGAAATTATTAAGCAAGAGCAAGACAATCAACCTAGAGGTGATCATGAGCTGCCAAAGGATATAATATATGCAAAAGGCCACCCTAAGAAGCAAATCATTGGTGATGTAACTCAAGTTATTAGAACAAGATGATGTTTCATTGATAACTTTGCACTTTTATCTCACATTAAGCCCAAATATATTGATGATGCATTATGTGATGATTTTTTGATTGTTGCTATGCAAGAGCAATTAAATCAATTTGAAAGAAATAAAGTTTGGATTCTTGTCCCAAGACCATATGATTACCCCATTTTTGGTTAAAATTGGGTTTTTAGAAATAAATTTAATGAATCTGGAGAAGTTGTTAGAAATAAAGCTAGACTTGTTGCCAAAAGATTCAATCAATAAGAGGGCATTGATTATGATGAAACTTTTGCTCCGGTAGCTAGACTTGAATCTATAAGAATGCTTTTGGTGTTTGCTTGCATCAAAGGTTTAATGTTATTTCAAATAGATGTCAAAAGCGCTTTCCTAAATGGTTTCATTGAAGAAGAGGTTTTTGTGGAATAACTTTTTGGTTTTGTCCATGAAAAGTATCCTAACCATGTCTTCAAACTTTCCAAAGCTTTGTATGGTTTAAAGCAAGCTCCTAGAGCTTGGTATGAAAGATTGAGTGGCTTTGTTCTTTCCAAAAGATTTTCAAGAGGAAAAATTGACACTACTCTTTTCATAAAAATATTTTGCAACAATGATATTTTACTTGTGCAAATATATGTTGATGACATGTTTCACTTTGTGAGGAATTTGCCAGGTTAATGCAATGTGAGTTCGAAATGAGCATGATGGGAGAACTCAACTTCTTTCTTGGGTTACAAATCAAGCAAACCAAGGATGGTACCTTCATAAATCAATCCAAGTATACCAAGGAACTCTTGAAGAGATTTGAATGAACCAAGCTAAAGGTATAAGCACTCCAATGAGCTCATCAACCAAACTTTGCAAAGATGAGAAAGGTAAAAATATTGATAAAAAGGTATATAGATGCATGATTGGTAGTCTACTTTATCTTACCGCAAGTAGATCGGATATTATACTTGTTGTATGCTTATGTGCTAGATTTCAATCGTGTTCTTAAAAGTTTCATTCAGTTGTTGTGAGATGCATTCCTAGAAATTTAATTGATACACATGATTATGCCCTTTGGTTTTAAAAATCCTCTTCTTTTGACCTTGTTGCATATTCAGATGTTGACTATGCGGGATGCAAATTAGTGGTCATTGTCAATTTCTTAGTGGTTGCCTTATATCTTGGTATAGTAAGAAATAAGCGTGTGTGTCGTTGTCTACTGCCAAGGACGAATATATTACTACCGATAGTTATTGTACTCAAGTGTTATGGATGAAGTACACTGTACTTGATTATAACCTTGATTTCAAATGTGTGCCAATTCTATGTAATAACACAAGTGCCATCAATTTGAGTATAAATCCCATCCAACATTCTAGAACTAAGCATATAGATATCAAACATCATTTTATTAGAGATCATATAGGTAAAGGTGATATTTGTTTAGACTATGTGAATACCAATGATCAAATTGCTAATATATTTACCAAGCCTTTGGCCGAGAAAAGGGTTTGTTATCCTAGAAGATGCTTAGGAATTTCAAAATTCAATAACTAATGCGTGTTTTTCATGTGTAGCAAAAGTAGAAAAAATCAGACACATGATTTAGATGAATGGAATGAAATTTGGACGACCGAACTTCTCTCAAACTTAGAAAATTTCGAACGCAGACCGAAATTTTGGGCAACCGAACTTTGCAAATTTAGTGGTTGTTAAACTGTTCAACCACTCAAATTCTTCATTTTAAACCATCCGAATTCTCTTACATTTGAAAATCCATACGAATTCCTCTTGTCCGAACCCAATTTCATCCAAAATTTCTCTATTTTTCTTGAAAAATAACTTGATTTTCGTGTTCTACATCCCTTGTTAGCTTCAAATTCAGTCTCTCTCTATAAGAAATCATCATGGTTCGTAAAAAGAGACCCAATGTTGAGAAAGGAAAAGAAAAATCCAAAGTTAGAGATGAAGGACTCATCATCAACGAACCAAGGCCGGTTCATATTCCTCAATCAAGTCTTGAGTAGATGAATTCACATCAACAAAGGCCACCATGGAATTTGAAGATTGGAGTAAGAAAAGTAGGAAGATTATTCTGGGCTATAGAGTGGACTTAGATAAACTCACCAACATGGGTAACATAATTTCTCTCTATGGTGATATAAGTTGGCGTAGTTTACTTGATGTGCTCGAGGATTATTACCCTTCTCTTGTGTATGAATTCTATGATAATCTTGAAGAAGAAACGATTGAGGAAGTTGATGGCATTATGATACAATGATATTCTTCATGAGTTTCACAAGTAGATTTTGAATTGAATGATGCCCTATTAAATCATATATGTGGAGTTTATGACATTGGGGCTAGATTATTTTAGGACAACATTGTTACATTCATAAATTGTTAACAAATAAAATATTTGAAGGGGATTTTACAAATGGGGAGAGGTTTAGATCCTTTAGTGAAAGAGATATTAACGTTTTTTATGCTAGGGATCAGGTCTTACGTCATATGATTACTACTATGATAATTCCAAATTATGGACATAAAACTTCTGTTGGTAACATGCATATGGTAGTTATGCTTGCATTGCATGAGCATAGAAGGCTTAATTTTGGGTTTATAGCATTGAATCACATGCTAGAAAGACAGCTAACAAAGCTTTACAATATGGAAGACTTTTGACAAGAGTGTTCAACCATTTCAAGGTTCAATTTCCCGGAAGAGGGAACACTTTAAAAACTGGAAAAACCTACACCAATGACACTCTCAAGAGAATGAAATTGACTCTTGATCAAGGTGGTGTATGGAGAACTAGGAGAGAAACTCCTCTAAGAGGTGAGAGGAGGGCTGCAAGAGAAGATCAAGGAAAGCAAGAAGAAGCAAGTGAAGAAGAAGAGGAAGATGAAGAGGAAATGCCTGCAACAAAAAGGAAGACTAAGAAGAGGCATGAAGTGTCTAGTGAAGGGGAGCAACCTCAATCTAAAAGGAGATTATTTGAAGAAGAGACTACTAGCCAAACTCATCATGATGTTGGAGATATTTCTAGTGACGAGGGAGTTACTAAAAGGGACACTATTGTGGCTAAGGTGTTCCAACAGGCCTTAAACAACCATATAAGGGAAATGAAAAAGATGTACAAGTTCTTTGAGTCTTTTGCCCATATGGTATTGAGTAAATTGGATGGCCTAGACACTAGGGTGAAAAATATAGAGAATTTATTATTGAAAAACACACGAAGTGGTGAAGGAACCTCTAAGGCTCAAACTAAGGATGATGAAGAAGATGAAGGGGATAAGGAAGGCGAGGAAGAAAGAAAAGATGATGACAATGGCGATGAGGATGATGATGATGACGATAATGAAAATGATGATCAAGGAGGCAACTTCGACCATGGCTAGAGAAGAAATACAAGAGAAGCCACAAAGAGGAAGCCAAGAAAGAAGCTTAATTGAGCAAGTTGAGATTACCTCACCATCCACCACTTCATTTGGGCATGGACGAGTAAAGCATGTGATCAAGAAGAGGCAATCAAGGAAATCCTCTCAATTGGCTATCACTCCAAGCAAGAAGCAAGAAGACTAAGGCTTCTCAACTCAGTCTATTTACTTATATATTTTATCTAGTCTATTTAGTTTTATGTCATGTATGTTTATGCCTATAATAGCTAATGTATTTTCTTGCTTTAAATTGGTAATGTGACTTTCTAGATTACAAGCTCAATGATGATACCCTAGTATTACGAGCTTATGCTTTTAAATTTGCATCACTTTCATCACCCTACTTTTGAATAATGACAAAAGAGAGAGAAATAGTAATGCAATATGTGTTAATATGTGTTACGTTTGTTTAGCATATATTTGGAATATGGAATCTTGAACTTCATTTGGTATTGAAAGACCTAAGAGGGGGGGTGAATTAGGTCTTTGGCTAATTATAAAAAATCTTTTTCCTTTTTGCAAATCCTTTGCCTTAATGAAAGCTCTTCTATAAATTCACAAACTTCAAATTTATACGTGATTTGATGGTTAAGACAAGATTATCAAGCTATAAGACCACAACCAATCAATCAACAACTATGAACAAATAATAATAACACAAGTATGTATACAGGTAAAGCTATAAAAAAATGAACACACGATTTATAGTGGTTCGATCTCTCTAAGGTCTACATGCACTACCTTGAGTCCACACTCAAGGATTTCAACCAATTCACTATATGCTCAATTTAGACAATTACACAAGAGGCTCACCCAACAAGGGTTTTATACAAACAACCTCATTTGCAATCCTATAAACAAGGCTCACCCTTCCACAAGGATTTTATATCTAAAGACAACCTAAAGACCAATCAAATCCAAGGCTCACCCACACATGGGTATTACACCACAACCTTGATTAATCTAGTCTATGGCTCACCCTTACCAAAAAAATTTTACGTCACAAGATAACCTTGTATCAATCACAAAAATAATGTAAAGATAGAGTTTGGATGTTAGCAACACTTCTTGGTGGATGAATACAATTGCTAGCACCACTTCACTTCTTGCCTTTGGAATCCTGAATTTTAACCTTTGAGTACAAGGCAATTTGAGAGCTTTTCAAATAATTTTGATGTAAAACAAGGTATAGCTTGAAGGATTTTGAATGTTCAAAAGTTCTACTAAAAATCTGGAGTTTATGGCTTTCATAGATTTGAAAAATTAGCTTTAACAATCATAAAAAGCTAGTTTTAGAAAATTCGGACGATCGAATTTCTTTTTGTGCTTCCGAACTTATCGTCCAAATTTTTCGCACGTCCGAACTTTTACCTCCCCGTCTGTTCATCGTATTGTTTACAATGCAGGAAAATTTGGACGACCGAATTTTCATCCAGCGTCCTACCTTGCATCCAAATTTCTCTGGAAAATAGTGATACTGTTCATTAAACAGTAGTTACTGTTCACAGTGTAGGAAAAATTCGGACGGCCGAATTTTCTCTTATGCATCCGAATTTTGCGTCCGAACTTTTTAAACTTTGTCAAAACATATTCAAATCAATTCAAACAAGTTGGAAAACCTTCTAGTCTAAAAGATAAGTCATTAAAGACCTTTTAAGTGCAAAAACCATTGATGAAAACTTGATAATTAAGTTAAGTTCAACACCATTGAAACTTTTCAAATCAAGTTTTGTACTCTCAATTGCAACTCATAGATTCCAAGGCTTAAGAAGTTTACAAAGTTTACCTATTGAGCACATGTAACCTACACTTCATGTCTTCAAAGCCTTCAATCATTTTGAACAAACTCTTCAATCTTTAATCACTTTGACATATTGGAGTTGTTCTTGCATTATGGCTTCAAGGAAATGAGACTTCATACTTCTTAATCCATAAATCCTATCACACAACATACAAGCATATTAGTCCTTATCAATATTTGTCATTAATCAAAACTAATCATAACTACATGATTTGCTCTTAGGGCTAACAGGTATATATATTGCTTAGAATGTTTTGATCATCCTACTTTACTGATTGTATAATTGAATGTATGCAATATGAATTGCCAAATCTACCTTTTGAGGACTTTACAAAAATTCAGACTTGAAATTCGGACGCACCCATATTTTGTTGTCAAAATGTGCTCTTTTGTTGTTCAAATTGATTCAAATCTATTTTAATCTCTTCTAATATGTTTGAACAACCTTAGGAAAACTTCATTTCACTTTAAACATTCATTATGTTGGATTTATTACAGTTTGGATTCATAGTCCACAGTTTAAATACTTTATGTAAAATGAGCACAATCTAAGAGGGAGCTTTGAAAACTAATCTTTAAAACATCTCTTAGAAGCATTTTTATATTTGTTTAAATTCTATATCTTCTAGTTTCATGGATGGATGGAGGTTTATGGAGGTTGGTTGGGTCATAGGCTCATTTTGAGCAATGTTTATGTCATTATGCGTAAAATTGATTTTCAAGTGGTATTTCTCAATTGGTATCACCTTCAACTAGTATATGACATAAATTCTTGTCAACGCTTATATTGTTTAAATCCATCACATTTTGCATTAACGTTTGTCATCATAAAAAATTAGCAGATTGTTAGCCCTAAGAGCAAATCATGTTGTTCTGAGTTATGACAAACATTGATCATTGCATAGTCCTAAGAGAATAATGTTGATTACTTTGATATGGACTAATGTATTTGATTATTATGTGATAGGATTGATGGATTGAGAAGTAAACAATTTTCATTGCCTTAAAGCAACAATGCGAGAACAACTCAAATATGTCAAGGAGGTTGAAAGACCTAAGAGAGGGGTGAATTAGGTCTTTGGCTAATTTTCAAAAACTATTTCATTTTATAAATTGAGTTAGAGCAGATTATGAATACTTGTTTCAATGATAGAATAGTTAAATCAATGACAAATCAATAAATAATCTAAGATCAATGAACACAAGCAATTTATAGTGGTTCGATCTCTTTAAGATCTACGTCCACTACCTTGAGTCTACACTCAAGGATTTCAATCAATTTACTATATGCTCAAGTTCAACAATTACATAAGAGGCTCACCACACAATGGTTTTACACTCACAACCTCTTTTGCAATTCTACCAACAATGTTCACCCTACCAAAGGATTTTATATCTGCAAACAACCTTGAATCAAGGATCACCCTTACCTAAAGGATTTTATGTTTACAAGAAAACCTTGTAATGAGCTAGTAGAAAACAAAATTAAATGGAGAATGGATAAGATGTTACCACTTTCTTGGTAGATAATTACACAATGTTGAAGCTCTTCACTTTGTTGTTTTTGGAATCTTGAATGATCAATTGAAAGCACAAGACAGAAGAGAGCTTTGATGTTTGCTAAAGATTATAGAATATTAAGATTTCTCAGAGATTCAAAACTTACAAAAATTCTTGAGTTTATGTTTTTTATAGATTTCAAAAATTAGTTTTAAGTGTCATAAATCAGTTTTAACAGTAAAAAATCAGCTTTAAAAAATCATCACACAAGGCATCATCAATGTTTTTAGGCTCAATATGAGATAAAAGAGCAAAGTTGTCAATAAATTACATCTTGTTTTAACTCCTTGGGAGACATCACCAATGATTTGCTCCTTAGGATGACCTCTTGCATATCTTAGATTCTTCGGAAGCTCTTGATCATTGCTAGGTTAGCCATCTTGTTCTTACTCTATTATTTCTTCTTTGGCATGTTCTTCCAAAGTGGGTGCTTGATGATGAGTTTGATTATCAATCATTGAGGAACCTACATCATCTTCATTTCTTCTTTCAAGATAAATGTTAAATTCATCAAAGGTCACATGTATAGTTTCTGCAACACATAATGTTCTTTTGTTATAAACTCTATAGGCCTTTTTATTTGATGAATAACCAAGAAATACACCTTCATCCGGTTTTCTATCAAACATTCCCAGATTATCATGAGTATTTAAGATAAAACACTTACAGCCAAATACCTTAAAATAAACAATTGAAGGAGTTTTATTAAATAGGAGTTCAAAAGGTATTTTTGTATGAAAGGTCTTAAAAGAACTCTATTCATTACATAGCAAGCAGTATTTACAGCTTCAACCCAAAAATATTTTGGCAAAGAATTTTCACAAAGCATTGATCTAGCCATTTCTTGTAAGGTTCTATTTTTCCTTTCAACAACACCATTTTGTTGAGGTGTTTTAGCAGCTGAGAAGTTGTGAGTAATACCATATTCATCACAAAAATTTGTAAAGTCTTGATTGCAAAATTCTCTTCCATTGTCACTTCTAATAGAAATTAGTTTATACTCAAGAGAGGTTTGGACTTTCTTGAAAAGTTTTGCAAATTCATGAAACTTTCATCTTTTTAAGCTAAGAAGATCACTCATGTGAATCTAGAGAAGTCATCAACAATCACATAAGCATATCTTTTACCACCAAGACTAGTAGTCCTCATTGGTCCAAACAAATCCATATGAACAAGATCAAGAGGTTTTAAGGAAGAAACCATTTTCTTTGGTTTAAAAGATGTTTTTGATTGTTTTCCATATTGACAAGTATCACAAAGACGAGTTTTATCAAAATACATTTAGGTAATCATCTAACTCTTGTGTGAAAAGTTTATTCAATAAATCCATACTTACATGACCTAATCTTCTATGCCATAAATATCCATCATTATCACGAATGGCAAGACACTTGATATCATTTGTAAAATACGTATACATTTCCAACTCTATTAGCAACAAAGATAGTTTTGCTACTTGCACTATAAAAAATAGTACAAGTGTCACATTTAAATTCTACTTTTCATCCATTATCATATAATTGACTAATAATAAGTAGAGTATACTTCAAACCATCAATAAGTAATACTTGCTTAATGAGAGGGAAATAACCTTTACCAATGTTACCGATTCCAAATATTCTTCCCTTCTTCTTATCATGAAATGTAACAAAACCTTCACTTGTCGCTTGAAGTTCACTAACAAGTGAGACATTTCCTGTCATGTGTCTTGAACAGTCACTATCAAGAAACTATTTAGTGGCACTTGATCTTGAAGCAAAATGAACCTACACCAAATTTGAGAGAGTGACTTTTGGTACCCATATTTTCTTGGGTCCAAGGGGGTTAGTAAAAGTTCCTTTGACTCTCCAAATAGTTTTAACACCATTTTTTATTTTTCTTTTCACATAACATTTTGACACTTTGTGTCCATGCCTACCACAATATGTACAACAAGTATGAGGCATTGAAATAAAAGTTTCTTTAGCTAAGAAGTTTTTATATTTTGGAGCATAACTTTCATGAATGTAACCAAGACGATTTTTGCATATGAAGATCTTTGATAACCAAGTAATTTATTTAAATTTTTTCTTCCATTTGTAAATTTTTCAATGCATAATGTAAGATCATTAACTCTCTTTTTCAATATCTAATGATCACTAAGCATTGTTTCAAGAGAAATGACTTTTGAGCAAAGATCTTTATTTTCAAGAGATATGTTTTGTATAGTTACATTTAAAACTTTTTTTTCAATGTTTAGGCAATTTACAGTTTCAAGAAGTTTTCCATTTTCAAAACATAACTTTGAATTCTCATTTAATAACTCATTGATTTTGGTCTTCATTTCCTTATTCCTTTTTGAAGCCTTTTTCAGTTCTCCATACATTTCAACAAGTAAATCACTAGGATCAATATCATCATCATAGTAAGTAGAAATAGAAGGAGTAGATTGTACCTCATCATCAATTGCCGTAAAGCATACGTTGGCTTTTCCTTCACTGTCATCTTCATTTTCTTGTTGATCCGAAGTACCAACACGTCCTTTTCCCTTCTTGGTAGATTTCTTTTTGAGTTTGTTGTCTCTTTCCCTTTCCAGAACTTTAGGACAATCAGCAACAAGATGTTCTGTGCTTTTGTATTCAAAGCATTGAGGTTTGAAGGATAATGACTGTCCACTCTTCTTAGTTGGCTTTCTCCCTTTCTTGAGAAATTCATTTTCATAGAATCTCTTGAATTTTCTCACTGCCATAGCTATCTCTTCTTCTCCACTGTTTCCATATTCTTTACTTGATGATTTTTCTTGTTCACTCAAGTGATTTGATGTTTTGAGTACAACTCCTTTTCTTCGCTTCTCTTCATCTTCTTTGTCATTTAGTCTTTTTATTTTCATCTCATGCGTGAGCAGTGATCCAATGAGCTCTTCAAGTGGGAGAGTTTTAAATCCTTTGATTCCTCAATAGCAAGTGTTTTCGGTCGCCAAGATTTTGGTAGAGCATCCAATATCTTTCTGTGTTTCTCTCCAATTGTATAGCTCCTTCATGTGTTACTTGAAGTAATCTCCACATATCATGAGCAGTGTTACATCCACTAACTCGATTATATTCAGTTACATCTACTGCACAGCTTAAAATGTTCATGGCCTGATAATTCAATGTCATTTTCTTTGAATCATTCTCATCAAATTCGTCTATAGGCTTTGGTTCTAAAGTCACTCCATCAGCTCTCATTTTCATTGGTATGTAAGGACATTTCTCAAGAATGTTCCACAAATCAAAGTTAATAGAACAAATATAGATCTTAACTCTAGATTTTCAAAATGTATAATTTGTTCCATCAAACAAAGGTGGTCTATTTGTGGAATATCTTTCTAGATAAGGTAAGTTTGAAATATTAGCCATAAGATCTTAACTTCTAGGTTGTAAAACCACACAAAGAAGCCCTTGCTCTGATACCAATTGAAAGACCTAAGAGAGGGGTGAATTAGGTCTTTGGCTAATTTTCAAAAATTATTTCCTTTTATAAATTGAGCTAGATCAGATTGTGAATACTTGTCTCAATGATAGAATAATTAAATCAATGACAAAGCAATAAACAATCTAAGATCAATGAACACAAGAAATTTATAGTGGTTCGATCTCTTCAAGATCTACGTCCACTACCTTGAGTCTGCAATCAAGGATTTCAATCAATCTACTATATGATCAAGTTCAACAATTGCATAAGAGGCTCACCACACAATAGTTTTACACTCACAACCTCTTTTACAATTCTACAAACAAGGTTCACCCTACCAAAGGATTTTATATCTACGAACAACCTTGAATCAATGTCTCAAGGATCATTCTTACCTAAAGGATTTTATGTTTACAAGAAAACCTTGTAATGAGCTAGTAGAAATCAAAATTAAATGAAGAATGGATAAGATGTTGCCACTTTCTTGGTAGATAATTACACAATGTTGCATCTCTTCACTTTGTTGTCTTTGGAATCTTGAATGATCAATTGCAAGCACAAGAGAAAAGAGAGCTTTGATGTTTGCTGAAGATTTTAGAATGTTAAGATTTCTCAAAGATTCAAAACTTACAAAAATTCTTGAGTTTATGGCTTTTATAGATTTCAAAAATCAGTTTTAACAGTTATAAAACGGCTAGTTTCTGAGGAGTTCGGATGTCCAAACTTGTTCCTCTTTGTCCGAACTTTCGTCCGAATATCACTGTGACAAGTTGTCTGGAAAAGTTCGGACGTCCAAACTTTTCCTTCTGTGTCTGAACGTGCATCCAAATTTCTCTGGAGAAATAGTAACCATGATATCAGGGAAAATTCGGACGATCGAATTTTTTTCTTTGCGTCTGAACTTGCGTCCGAACTTTTCAAAATTTGTGAAATCATTTGAAAATCAACCTCAATAAGTTTGAAAACATTTTGTATAAAGAGGTAAGTCATTTAAACACTTTTAACCTCAAAAACCGTTACCAAAACACTTTGATCATACAATGTTTACTCAAAATCATTTGAGACTCAAAAGCATACTTGTTATTCAAAAGTTCAGTCAAAGCCATTTAAGATTCAAAACAAGTTTTGTGCTCTCTTATGCATTCAACAGATTCCAAGACACATAAGTGTAGGGTTTACAAAAGATATACCTATTAAGCATATGTAACCTACATTTCGTGTCTTCAAAGCATTCAATCATATTGAACAAACTCTTCAATCCTCAATCACTTTGACAAGCATATTAGTCCTTATCAATGTTTGTCATTAATCAAAACTAATCATAACTACATGATTTGCCCTGAGGGCTAACAGAGGTAAAAGAGTTTGTTCAAGATGATTGAAGCCTTTGAAGACCTTAGAGCAGGTTTGCCATGCATTATAGGTATATCTTTGTAAACCTTGCATACTTTTGTCTTTGAAATCTAAAATTTTTTCAAGAGAGCTTCAAACTTATTTTTAAATCTCAAGTGATCTATCTCACAAATGTTTTTACCAAGTTTAAATAATCTATCTTATAGTCCAAAAATGTTTTAAAACTTACTGAGGTTGATTTCAAGTCATTCTAAACTAAGTTTCAAAAATTCTCATGAAAGCTGAATTTTCAAAGAAATTCGGACGACCAAATCGGATGAGGGTGTTCAAATTCGGTCGACCAAACTTGTACTTCAGTAGAAAATCTAGAGAAATTAGGACGACGGTGCCCAAATTCGATCTACCGAATTTATGCTACAGTGAAAATTCTAGAGAAATTTGGATGTAGGAGTCCAAATTCGGTCGACCAAATTTTACTGTTACTGGTCGTTATTTGAATGTTGCAACTGATTTTCAAACCTTGTAAAAGACATAAACTTAAGATTTTGAAGTAGTTTTTGAGCTTTAAAGATTCTTAACTTTTTCCAATCATTCTCTATCAAAAAAGTGCTCTTTTGTCTTATGCTCCAAAGTTGAAAGTCAAGATTCCTTAGACAAAAGGTGAATGTGTGCTAATTTGTCATCATCTACCAAGTTGTTGGTAACTTTCTTATCTCAAACTTCATCTACTTGTTGTTTTCAAGGTTATCGTGTTGATAAAAAACCCTTGTGTTTATCTTTCCCTTCTTATGTTTGGTGAAATTCCTATATTAGGGCTCACTCTATTTCTAAATGGAGTTCTATACCCTTAGATTAGTTAGTTGAAATCTCTTTCTAACTAATTTAGATTAGTGAATATCCAATTTGATTTCTCTGATTACCAAAAAGATATTAAGGCCCCTATCTCTAGTCACCTAAATCACCTCTATTGATTGTGTATGGTCTATTCCACCCTTCCTTTCTCAATTCTAAGTGAAAAACGCAACTCATTCATCAACTAACAATCAAGTTCATTCAAGCAATCAAATCCACAAACAATACATATACTACAAGAAAATAGGAAATTTGAAACCACTAATTCGGTTTCAAATTTGCAACTGAGAGTTAGAAACCAAATTCGATTTCAAATCCGATCCAACAACCAACTCCTTCACAAAAATAGAAATTGACCTACAAACCAATTAGCAACCACAACATTTAAACTTGAAAACTGGTTTGAAACTAGATCGGATAATAATTAAATCGTTTCAAAATTTATTAGAAATTGATTTGAAACTGATGACTATTTTTCATTTTTGAACTTAAAAATTGATTTGAAACCAAATATACAAAAATATATTTTTTTATTTTTTGATATAGAAACCAGTTTGAAACAGAAAAATAAGAAATTCACTTTTTTAATATATTTCAAGAAATAGAGTAGAAACTACATTTTAAATTATTTTTTATTTTAGAAATCAAATAAAATCTGATTTTCGAAATATAATTTTCTAGATTTAGGAATCGATTTGAAACTGTATTTAAAATAATTTTAATTTTTTTATTTTTAGAAACTTAATTGAAACTGACTTTTTAATTTAGAAACCGATTTGAAATTGAAATTTTAAAATTTTTGATTTTTTTAGAAACTGATTTTTAATAGTAAATTTTGTATAATTTTTTCCTAAGCCGATATAAGAAAATTATTTAGAAACTGATATTTTGGTTGCAAATTGATTTCTATGTATTTCTTAATTAAAAATTCTTCAATTTAGAAATCGATATTTTGGTGTCAAATTGATTTATAGGAATTCGTAAATAAAGAAATTAAAAATTCTTTTTATTTAGAAACCAATTTGATGGTTTCAAATCAATTACTAAACATTACAGATTTTAAAATAAAAAATTTTATATTTTTAATTTCCCCCTGCAATTTATAAAACACCCAAATGCAAACATCAAATCATCAACAAGCCAAGATTAAGTCAACCCAACCAAAATAAGTACTCTTAATAATAAAGCTAATACTCCAAACCTAAACATCAATATCAATCCATTGGGAGTAAAAAATGTAAATGCAATGAAATAGAAAAAATAGTTTAAGAAATCCTAAGTCTCTGGAGCAGATGGACTGGATGTTGTGTCTAGTTCGCTGTGTATGGCATCCTCCACCCTGTCCATCTTGACCCTCCTTTTTATTCTTTCTCCCTGTGTTATACTTTTTCTTGAACTTCGTAGACTGCTAATACTCACATAACCATAAGTACGCAGCCTCAGGCATCCAATTTGGCCTCTAATTATTTTTTCTTACATTGCATAGGATGCTTTTCATCCGTCTTGCATACTGGATACTCCAAGCTTAGCGAATAACACCGTCATGCTCTGGATCCCATCAGTGAACTTCTGTAAAATTGGTGGAAAAAAGAAGTTATTGTTTGATGACGAATATTATTGAACATTATCACCTAAGTTATGATAATATAAGATTAACTTACTCAAAATTCTCCAAACCAAAGCTCACGCACATCTAGTGGTACCTTGCCAAAGCTGTTGTACGAGCCAAAAAATCCTTTGAAAAACATCAGTAATGCTTCTTACACTGACGAATTGATCATTGAAACTAAAAAAATGTAAACAACAACATGTTAGTGTACACTATTAAATAATTTGTAACATAAAGCTATCATAATGGTTATACTACAAAAAGGCATACACTAGTCAAAAAGACATAGGCCACCGGACCAACTGGAGTCCCATAACTCTGCGATCTTGGTACCGTATTCACTGTAGTAGGTGGTGGTGTCCTAAACTCTGGCGATGACGGCTCGAGCAGAGCATCGGTAATGCCTGGGAGAGCCATAGGAGATATCCGACAAGGTGGCATATCTGCAAAAGTGAAACAAATCTGTTAATGCCCGGATAAAAAAGTCTATTACTGATTCTAATCAATCGCACTACAAACAAGCATGAACAAATTTATTATTAGCTAGATTCAAAACCCAAGTCATCTATATGCGCTTCGTCGATTGTTTTTGCATATGATTCCCAATTCGCTTCTTCTTCTTCATTCTCATTAGATACACCCTGCGTTAACTTCAATAATCTCTTCTACACCTGAGGCATATGTAAGTGGACCAATCTCCTCAATTGCATCGTTAAACTATGAACTGGTAACATCGTATATCTCCTCTTGATACGCATTATCAACAATAGGCACATCCATAGTTCGAGACTTAGATCTACATACAACCCACCAATCTGTCCAAGGCCTTTTACTGCCCGAATAGGGTATGAAATAAATCTGCCTTACTTGGTAAGCGAATACAAATGGATCAAAGCTATGATATCTCCTTTTGTAGCTGATTTCAACAATTTTGTACTCTGGGTGCGTCTTAACGTCACGATTCTTCACAATGTCAAACCAAACACATGGAGACAATACCACTTTCTGGATTGAAAATCCCAAAAATTCAAGTTCCACAATCTACCTTAGGATTCCAATGTATGAAATCTATAACCGTCACGAAGTATCCACAGTATGAATTCACCTTACAAGATGGTCCCCAAGCAAGATTTCTCAGTAATGGGTACTTAGGATCATTTTTAGGAGATTGCATCTGTCACCAAAACAACGCCACAGTTACAACATAAGGTATACATTTCCTCATCTACATTCCTATTCACAAAATTTGTACGTACATATTCACAAAACCACACAACGAATTATTCATTAATTAGGCTGTGTAATGCTTCCTCTGAAACATAAGGATCATGTATCTACACTATATTTGTATTTTCTACGATTTTAGAATGCAAATATTAGTAATGATGTCAGACAAATAAAATGTTGGGAGGGAATTACTTTATGCAAAAGGGCACTTACTCAACGTATTGCTCTACCTCTTCACAATTCAAAAGGATGTAATTCAACATTGCCTTGTACTCTTGATCCGCTAAGAATCTCGAGGAAACCTTACCCATTCCTTTTCTAGGAAGGTTGCAAACTGGCAAGACTAGGGGAAGTCCTTCTCAGTCATCCAAGTCCTTGTTTCTGCAAACAGCTTTACTCCTCATTACCACATGTTCCTCGAAATAATAGCTGAAAAACGTGGACGCCTCTTCCACCAAGTATGCATTGCATATCAACCCTTGACTTAATCTTTATTTTCTTTTTTAGGTGGTGCAAATACCTGGATTTGATAGGTTTAGATCAGTGTCTGAGAACCAAGCAATGAAATATTACAAAAGTGACTAGCAATATTTGTGGCTTACCTTTCGAATGGGTGCACCACCGATATTGAACTGGACCACAGACCCTGGCCTCGTACGGCAAGTGCACTGCCAAATGCTTCGTGTTTGGATTTCACATTATCTTTGGTTCGGCCCCTAAGCTCCATGATTGTGTTAAAGACATTCTCAAAGAAATTTTTCTCATTGTGCATGACATCAATATTGTGACGAACCAATAACGTCTGCTAGTATCGAAAATCCCAAAATATGCTCCACAATTATAATAGTCGCCTCTACCACCAGATTTGCCCAACTCCATAGCTAGTTCAGTAATTTTGAAAAATCCTTTAACTCTGTCCCAAAACAGCTTGCCAGAGAAGCGACGAGGAGGGGGAGACAAGTCCGCACCCATGTCTTTCCAAAAAGTCCTTCTATTCCTCCTAAAAGGATGATCTAGAGCAAGAAAACACCAATGACGATCAAACAAACATTGCTTCCCTCCGGCCTCCAAATGAAATGCCTTGGTTTGTATCATACAGTACGGACATGCAACAATCCCTGAAGAGCTGTAACTACTTAACGTACCATATGTTGGGAAGTCACTTATTGTCCATGAAAAGGCTGCACGCATTATGAAGTTTTTCTTTTTTGAAAAGTCATATGTTTCGACGCCTTCAGTCCACAATTAGTTCAACTTTTCAATAAGTGGCTGCAAGTAAATGTTTACTTTATGCTTTGGATTCTGCGGGCCTGGAATAATGACTATCAAGAACATCACAGGGTTCTTCATGCACATCCAAGGTGACAAATTGTAAAGAGTAAGTATCACCGGCCAAGAGGAGTACTGTTTCCTAGACATTCCAAACGGTAAGAACCCATCGGTGCACAGGCCTAACATTATATAATTTCTAATCAGTTTCAATAGATTTTAAATAAATTTTATTTTTTAATAAATTTTATAATCGGTTTCTAAGATTAAAATTGTTTCAAAATTTGATTTCTAAATTCAATATTTTTTATTTTTTTATAGATTAAGAAATCAATTTCAGATCAGTTTCTAAATTAGTTTTTATGTTTTGATGAATTTTAAAATCGGTTTCAAAATTTAGTTTCTAAGCACTTTCTATTCGATTTCAAACAAAATTGTGTCTAAATTGCATATTTTTTATTTTTTATAGATTAAGAAATCAGTTTCAAAATCAAAATTTTTAATATTTTTAATGAATTTTATAATTAGTTTCTAATTAGAAATTGACTAAAATCAGTTTCAAAATTTAGTTTCTAAGCAATTTCTAATCGGTTTATAAATTACATATTTTTTATTTCTTTTCAGATTAAGAAATCAGTTTTTAAATCAAAATTTTTTTATTTTTTGGTGAATTTTATAATTGGTTTCAAATCAGTTTCTAATTAGAAACTGATTAAAACTGGTTTCAAAATTATTCTAAGCGGTTTCAAATAATATAGGTTTCAAAATTAAAATTTTTAACTTTATTGTGGAATAAGAAATCGATTTTAAATCAGTTCTAAACGAAATAAATTTTTTATTTTCTAATGAAATTTATAATCGATTTCTAATTAGAAACAGATCAAAATCATTTCAAAATTTGGATTCAAAATTAAATATTTTTTATTTTTTATAGATTGAGAAACCAGTTTCTAAATCTTTTTTTATTTTTTGATGAATTTTAAAATCGGTTTCAAACATAATCTTTTCTAAATTAAATATTTTTTATTTTTATAGATTAAGATATCGATTTCTAAATAAAAAATTTTTATATTTTTTTGATGAATTTTATAATCAGTTTCTAATTAGAAACTGATTAAAATCAGTTTCAAAATTTAGTTTTAAGCGGTTTTTAATTGGTTTCTTAATTAAATATTTTTTATTTCTTTATAGATTAAGAAATCTATTTCTAAATAAAATGTTTTAATTTTTTTGATGAATTTTAAATTGGTTTTAAATTAGTTTCTAATTAGAAACCGATTAAAACTAGTTTTAAAATTTAGTTTCTAAGCGGTTTCAAATAATATCATTTTCTAATCAATTTCAAAATTAAATTTTAAACTTTTTTTATGGATTAAGAAATTGGTTTCAATTGAGTTCTACAACAAATAATTTTTTATTTTTAAGGAATTTTATAATCAGTTTCTAATTAGAATTAATTAAAATCCTTTCAAAATTCAGTTTTTAAATTAAAATTTTTTTATTTTTTTATGGATTAAGAAATCCGTTTCAAAATTCGATTTCTAATCATTTTCTATTCGGTTTTAAACAAAATTATTTCTAAATTAAATATTTTTTATTTTTTATAGATATAGAAATCAGCTTAAGATCAATTTCATAATCAGTTTCTAATTAGGAATTGATTAAAATCAATTTCAAAGTTTAGTTTTTAAGCGATTTATAAATTAAAATTTTTATTTTTTTATGGATTAAGAAATCGGTTTCTAAATCTTTTTTTTAATAAATTTTGTAATTCGTCCAAATCGTTTTCTAATTAGAAACTAATTAAAATTGGTTTCAAAATTCAGTTTCGAAGTGCTTTCAAATAATATCAGTTTCTGATCGATTTCAAAAATTAATTTTTGAAAACTTTTTTATGGATTAAGAAATTAGTTTCAAATTGGTTCTAAACCAAATAATTTTTTTATTTTGTAATGAATTTTATAATCAGTTTCTAATTTTAAACTGATTAAAATTAGTTTCAAAATTTGGTTTTTACACAGTTTCTAATCAGTTAAAAAAAATCAGTTTCTAAACCCTATACCTTAGAGCGATTCTAAATCGGTTTGTAGTCGGTTGCAAAACCCTAATAGAGTTTCAAATCGGTTTCTAATATGATTATTGGCCGCAAATCAATTTCAAACCCAATATTTAATATTAAGATTTGTAGATTATAATTAAGATTTATAATTTGACGTCCTACACCTTTGATGAATTTAAACAAATTATTGTGACCAACATATAATTAGTATATGTAGGTATTTTGATTATGTACTATAATTATCTATAGTCGAATAAACAGTTTGAAAGACCTCGGGGGGGAGGGGGGGGGGGGTAAAGCATATGTTGGCATTTTCTTCACTATCATTTTCACTTTCTTGTTGATCCCATGTTCCAGCCAGTACCTTTCATTTCTTAGCAGATTTCTTTTTGTTCTTGTTGTCTCTTTCCCTTTCCAAGACTTTGGGATAATCAGCAACAAGATGTTCTGTACTCTTGCATTCAAAACATTGAGGTTTGAAGGATGAAGATTATCCACTCTTCTTGGTTGGCTTTCTTCCTTTCTTGAGAAACTCCTTCTTGTAGAATCTTTTGAATTTCCTAACAGTCATGGCAATCTCCTCTTCTCCACTGTTTCCATCTTCTTCTTCACCTGGCGATTTTTCTTGTTCACTCAAGTGGTTTGAAGCTTTGAGTACAACTCATTTTCTTCCTTTTTCTTCATCTTCTTTGTCATTTAGTCTCTTCATCTTCATCTCATGCGTGAGGAGTGATCCAATGAGCTCTTCAAGTGGAAGAGTTTTCCAATCCTTTGATTCCTCAATGGCAAGTGTTTTTGGTTGCCAAGATTTTGGTAGAGCATCCAATATTTTTCTGTTTTGCTCTCCCATTGTATAACTCTTCCCATAAGCTTTTAAACCATTGAAAATGTTAGCAAATCTTGTAAACATAGCACTGATATTCTCACCTTGCTTCATAGTAAATAGCTCATAGTCCCTCACTAGCATGGCAAGCTTAGACTCTTTAACCTAGTTTGTACCTTCATGAGTTATTTGAAGTAATCTCCACATGTCATAAGCAGTGTCACACCCACTAACTCTATTGTATTCAGTTACATCTAATGCACAACTTAAAATGTTCATGGCCTGATATTTTAAGGTCATTTTCTTTGAATCATTTTCATCAAATTCTTCTATAGACTTTGGTTCTAAGGTCACTCCATCAGCTCTCATTTTCATAGGAATATAAGGACCTTTTTCAACAATATTCCACAAATCAAAATTGATAGAACAAATATAAATCTTTCTTAGCCCTAAGGGCAAATCATGTAGTTATGATTAGTTTTGAATAATGGCAAACATTGATGAGGACTAATGTGCTTGTATGTTGAGTGATAGGATTTATGGATTGAGAAGCATGAAGTCTTATTGCCTTGGAGTCACAATGCACGAACAACTCAACTATGCCAAAAGTAATTGAAGATTGAAGAGTATGTTCAAGATGATTGAAGGCATTGAAGACTTAGAGTGTAGAGTTCATATGCTAAATAGGTATATTTTTCTGTAAACTCTACACTTGTATGTTTTAGAATTAGTTGAAAGCATAAGAGAGCACAAAACTTGTTTTTGAAATGATTTTTAATGAACTTCTTAACAACAAGTATGTTTTTGAAGTCTCAAATGATCTTAAGTAAACTTTGGATGATTAAAATGTTTTG
The DNA here is from genome assembly GCA_030512225.1 of Rauvolfia tetraphylla. Classification (NCBI taxonomy): domain Eukaryota; kingdom Viridiplantae; phylum Streptophyta; class Magnoliopsida; order Gentianales; family Apocynaceae; genus Rauvolfia; species Rauvolfia tetraphylla. The sequence continues at coordinate 680,237 of JAJQKT010000060.1, forward strand.
GTAACAGTTTTTGTGTTTAAAAGTGCTTAAATGACTTATCTATTTATACAAAATGATTTCAATGTTATTAAGGATGGTTTTTAAATGATTTGACAAAATTTGATAAGTTTGGATGCAAGTTTGGTCGTCCAAACTTTGAAAATGATCACTGTGCTTCCAGAGAAGTTCGGACGCAAGTTCGGACGCATGGAGTAAAGTTCGGACGTCCAAACTTTCTCTGATCGCATGGTCACTGTTTTTCCAGTAAAGTTCGGACGCAAGTTCGGACGCATAAGGAAAAGTTCGAACGTCCGAAATTTTCCAGACAGTTTGGCATAGTGAAGTTCGGACACAAGTTTGGACGCATGGCAGAAAGTTCGGACGTCCGAACTTCTCTGAAACTAGCCGTTACTAGTCGTTTTATAGCTGTTGCAATTGATTTTTCAAATCTATAAAAGCTATAAACTTCAGATTTTTTGTAAGTTTTGAATTCTTACGAACTCTAAACATCCCAAAGTCTTTAGAAAACATTTTAGCTCTCTTTTGTCTTGTTCTTTCAATTGATCATTCAAGATTCCAAATACAAGAAAGTGTGAAGGTGCAACATTGTGTAAACATCTACCAACAAGTGGTAACATCTACACATTCTTCTTACTCTATTAAACTGTGTTTTTCTACTAGCTCATTGCAAGGTTATCTTGTGACTTAAAACCCTTGTGGAGGGTGAGCCATAGACTAGATTAATCAAGGTTGTTGTGTAAAACTCATTGGTGAGGGTGAGCCTTGGATTAGATTGGTCTAGGTTGTCTTCAGATATAAAATCCTTGTGAAAGGGTGAACCTTGTTTGTATAATTACTAAAAGAGGTTGTGAGTGTAAAACCATTGTGTGGTGAGCCTCTTATGTAATTTGTAGACTTGAGCTTATAGTAGATTGTTTGAAATCCTTAAGTGTAGGCTTAAGGTAGTGGACGTAGATCTTGAAGAGATTGAACCACTATAAATTGCTTGTGTTCCTTGTTCTTATATTGCTCTACTACTTTGCTATTAATTGCCTTACTCTTCTATTGAACCAAGCATATACAATCTGTTTTTTACTTAGACTTATAAAAGGACTGTGGTTGTGAAAAATTAGCCAAATACCTAATTCACCCCCCCTCTTAGGTATTTCAATTGGTATCAGAGCTAGGACTTCTTTGTGTGGTTTTACAACGTAGAAGTTGAAGATCTTATGGCTAATATTTCAAACTTGCGTTACCTAGAAGGGTCTTCCACAAATAGACCACCTTTGTTTGATGGAACAAACTATACTTTTTGAAAATCTAGAGTTAAGATATATATTCGCTCTATTAATTTTGATTTGTGGAATATTGTTGAAAAAGGTCCTTATATTCCTATGAAAATGAGAGCTGATGGAGTCACCTTAGAACCAAAGTCTACTGACGAATTTGATGAACATGATTTAAAGAAAATGACATTAAATTATCAGGCCATTAACATCTTAAGTTGTGCATTAGATGTAACTGAATATAATAGAGTTAGTGGTTGTGATACTGCTCATGATATGTGGAGATTACTCCAAATAAAATATGAAGGTACAAACCAGGTTAAAGAGTCAAAGCTTGCCATACTAGTAAGAGACAATGAGCTATTTACCATGAAGTAAGGTGAGAATGTTAGTGATATGTTTACAAGGTTTTCTAACATTTTCAATGGCTTAAAAGCTTATGGAAAGAGCTATACTATTGGAGAGCAAAACAGGAAGATATTGGATGCTCCACCAAAATCTTGGCAACCAAAGACACTTGCCATTGAGGAATCAAAGGATTTAAAAACTCTTCCACTTGAAGAGCTTATTGGATCACTGCTCACATATGAAATGAAGATGAAAAGACTGAATGACAAAGAAGATGAAGAAAAAGGAAGAAAAGGAGTTGTACTCAAAGCATCAAATCACTTGAGTGAACAAGAAAAATCATCAAGTGAAGAAGAAGATGGAAACTGTGGAGAAGAGGAGATTGCCATGGCTGTTAGGAAATTCAAAAGATTCTACAAGAAGGAGTTCCTCAAGAAAGGAAGAAAGCCAACCAAGAAGAGTGGACAGTCTTCATCCTTCAAACCTCAATGTTTTGAATGCAAGAGGACTGAACATCTTGTTGCTGATTGTCCCAAAGTTTTGGAAAGGGAAAGAGACAACAAGAACAAAAAGAAATCTGCCAAGAAATGAAAAGGACTGGCTGGAATATGGGATCAATAAGAAAGTGAAGACGATAGTGAAGGAAAGGCCAACATATGCTTTATGGCAATTGATGATGAGGTACAATCTTCTCCTTCAATTTCTAATTTCTATGATGATGATGTTGATCCTAGTGAATTACTTGTAGAAATGTATGAAGAATTAAAAAAGGCTTCTAAAAGGAATAAAGAAATGAAATTCAAAATCAATGAGTTATTAAATGAGAATTCAAAGTTATGTGTTGAAAATGGGAAATTTCTTGAGACTATTAATTGCCTAAACATTGAAAAAGAAGTTTTAAATGTAACCATACAAAACATATCTTTTGAAAATAAGGAACTTTGCACAAAACCTTGCAATGAGCTAGTAGAAAACACAAGTGAAAAGGGAGAGGAAATGTGTAAAATGTTACCACTTAGTTGGTAGATGATTACACAATGTTGTACCTTTACACTTTGTTATCTTTGGAATCTTGAATGATTTTCAAAGTTTGGACATCTAAACTTGCATCCAAACTTATCAAATTTTTTGAAATCATTTAAAAATCATCCTTAATAACATTGAAATTATTTTGTATAAATGGGTAAATCATTTAAGCACTTTTAAGCACAAAAACCGTTACCAAAACATTTTAATCATCCAAAGTTTACTTAAGATCATTTGAGACTTCAAAAACATACTTGTTGTCAAGAAGTTCATTTAAAATCATTTCAAAAGAAAGTTTTGTGTTCTCTTATTCATTCAACTAATTCCAAGACATACAAGTGTAGAGTTTACAGAAAAATATACCTATTTAGCATATGAACTCTACACTTCATGTCTTCAAAGCCTTCAATCATCTTGAACATACTCTTCAATCGTCAATCACTTTTAACATAGTTGAGTTGTTCTTGCGTTGTGACTCCAAGGCAATAAGACTTCATGCTTCTCAATCCATCAATCCTATCACTCAATCATACAAGTACATTAGTCCTCATCAATGTTTGCCATTATTCAAAACTAATCATAGCTACATGATTTGCCCTTAGGGCTAACAATCTCCCCCTTTTTGATGATGACAAACTTTGATGCAAAATGTGATGGATTTAAACAATGTAGTACAAAGAAGCATTGATGTCAATGATTGAAAATAACCAATTTAGGAAGCATTGATGTCAATGATTGAAAATAACCAATTTAGCACATTGACATACAAAAGGCTCAATATGAGCCTATGACCCAAACAACCTCCATTTACCTCCTTCCTTTCAACAAAACAACTAGGATAGAAGATATAGCATTTAAGTATTTAGAAAACTTCTAAGAGAGGTATTAAAGGTAAAAAAAGATTAACAATGCTCCCCCTTAGATTGTGCTCATTTTTCAACAAATTTGGACTTGAGATACTAAGCATCCGAATTTTGACATATCAAGTCCAAACAATAAAATAAGTGAAATGAAAGCTGCAAATTTTGTAAATAAACTTTCCTAACGTTGTTCAAACATATTAGAAGAGATTAAAACATATTTGAATCAATTTGAACAACAAAAGAGCACTTTTTGGCAACAAAATATGAATGCATCCGAATTTCAGAACATGCATCTGAACTTTGAAATTCCAAGTCCAAACTTTAAAATATGTGAGATGAAGGCTGTAATATTTGAAAATAAGCCTGTCTATGATTGTTCAAATATGATGGGAAGGATTAAAACAGTTTTCAAACAATTTGAATAGCAGAAAAATCAGTTTTGTATCAAACTTCAAGTCCAAACTTATGAATACTCTATCCTCACATATTATGATTCTTTTCAGTTTAAGTTTCAAACGCAGAAATACAACCAAATATGCCACAATATGCCAAAGTTTTACATTATCAACACACAATGCCACTATGCCACACATTCTTCTACACATTCTTGCACACATCAATGTCACACACATTTTAGCACTACATTTTTTTGCACACATATTTCTCCCCCTTTTGTCATCACTCAGAGATGGGAACTTGAAAATGAGACTGATTACTTTTTCTCCCCTTCTTATGACAACAATTAAGCTTGTGAGGAGGAAAATTATCATAATAAGAAGCTCTCAACACTAAGGTTTCATCATTGATCTTCATAAACAGCTATTACATAAGCTATAGGAGAATAGTAATAAAATGCAGAAATTTAAAGAAGCAAACAGACACATTGCATAAATTAGTAAGTGTTCATAAGTCATATTAAGCCAAAAAAAAAAATTTAGAAATGAGAGTGAATATGTGCTCAGTCTTTGGATGTTGATGGAGAGTCCTTTCTTGGTTTCTTTTTGACAGCAACATGTTTGACTCTTCGATGACCAAATGTTGGATTTGATGGATTTGTGATTTCAGTTCTTGCAATTTGACCTCCATCTTGGCTGATTCCAGTTTGCTGCAATCCTTGATCTCCTTTTTGTGATTCCATGACCTGCTCATTGCCATCTCTTTGATCACCATCATTATCATCATCTTCATCATTATCACTATCACTGCCTTCTTCATTTTTCTTGTTATCTTCATCATTCTCATCATCCTTTTCCTCTTGAGTTCTAGAAGGCCCTTCACCACTTTGAGGATTTTTCATCATCATTTCCTCAATGTGCTTGACCCTATTCTCTAAACTGTCCAACTTTCCAAGCACCATGGGAGCAATGTTTCAAAGAATTTGTACATTTTCTCCATCTCCTTGATGTGATTGTTCAGTGCTTCTTGAATTTTATCTCCTCTTGAGGTCCCTTTAGCACTAGGCCCTTCTCCAACATTAGGATGTGATTGAGAAGTTTGCTCTTCTTCAAAAATCTTCTTTTGGAGGGAGGTTGCTCCCCCTCACTTGTTGAATCATGCCTTCTCGTAGTTTTCATTCCTCTTGCCCATGCTTCTGCCTCTTCTTCTTCTTCTTCAGTTTCTTCAGTTTCCTCAGTTTCAATTCTCCTTGGAGGGGTTTCTCTTCTAGTTCTCCACACTCCCTCAGCATCAAGAGTCAATTGCACTCTTTTGAGAGAGTCATTTGTATAAATTTGACCTCTTTTAAAAGTTTGTCCTCTAACAAGAAGTTTGACTCGAAGTAGCCCTAAACATATGCTTCAATGCCATGTATCCAAAATTCAATCTCTTATGCTCATGTAAAGCAAGCATAATCACCATATGAATGTTCTCCACAAATGTTTTGTGACCAAAGTTAGGAATAATCATGGTTGTTATCATATGATGCATAACTCTTCCCCTTGCATCTAAAGCCTTGATTTCCCTTTCCTTAATGGTCCTAAACTCTCTACCATTGGTGAAGGCCTCTTCAAATCTTGCATTTGTGAATAACTCTCTAATGTAGCAATGTTGCCCCATAGAATAATACTTTGCTGCACTATCACTTACTCCACAGATTCTATTCACCAATGCATCATTGAATTCAAAATCTATGTGAGATACTCTAGAGGAATACCATTGATTAACATTTTCTCCCTCATATTCTATTCTTTCTTCTTTTAGATTGGCGTAGAATTCATATACAAGAGAAGGATAATACTCTTCATCTATAGCCAACAAGTTACTCCAGCCAATATCACCAAATAAAGATAGGACATTACCCATATTGGTGAGCTTGTCAAAATCAACAAGTTACTCCATGGATGATTTTTCTTGATTTCTTGTTCCAATCTTCAAATTCTGATGCAGCTTTGATTGAGATAAATTTGTCTACTCCAGATGATGATTGAGGAACCCTAATTCTCCTTAGTTCGTTGAGAATTTGTCCTCCTTCTTTGTTCTGCACTTTCCCTTTTCCTTTCTCAATATTTGCTCCTTTAGTTCTCCCCATTTTGAGAGGTGTGTAGGGCTAGGAATTCAAAAATCCAAGAATTTTGATGTGAAAATAGTGAAATCACAGAGAGATTTAAGTTTGGATGCGAATGGGTAGAGAGAAATTTAAAAAAGGAGAGAGTTCGGATGAATAAAATGTGAGTAACGGCTACTTTGGTTTCTTAAAAACCACTATAACCGCAAAGTTCAGACGACCAAACCTTTTGGTCTGCATCCAAACATGCGTCTGAACTTCTCTGTTTCTCCAGTTTCAGAAAGTTCGGACGTCCGAACTTTCTGTCATGCGTCCGAACTTTTCTGTCCAGAATTTTCTGACTAAGTTTGGACGTTCCATTTTCACTCAACACCTCCAAATTGTGCATCCGAATTTTTTCCTACTTTTGTCACACTCAAATAAATACATTAGTAATTGAATTTTGAGATTCGTAAGAGCCTTCTTAAATGAGTAAACCTTTTTTCAGCCAAAGGCTTTGTGAATATATCAGTAATTTGGTCATTTGTATTTATATATTCTAAGCATATGTCTCTTTTAGCAACATGATCACGAATAAAATGATGCTTAATCTCTATATGCTCTATTCTGGAATGTTGAATGGGATTTATGCTCAAATTGATAGCACTAGTATTGTTACATAATATTGGCACATTATTGAATTTAAGACCATAATCAAGTAGAGTATGCTTCATCCATAATAATTGAGCACAACAACTACCAGCTGCAATGTATTCAGCTTCAGCAGTAGACAAAGACACACATGCTTTTTTTTACTATACCAAGACACAAGACAACTACCAAGAAATTGACAATGACCACTTGTACTTTTTTGTTCAACCTTGCATCCAGCATAATCAGCATCCAAATATCCAATGAGTCCAAAAGATGAAGATTTTGAAAACCAAAGACCATAGTCATGTGTATCAATCAAATAGCGAAAAATACATTTGACAGAAATTAGATGAGATTCTTTAGGACATGATTGAAATTTAGCACATAATCACACATCAAACATAATATCTGGTCTACTAGTTGTGAGATAGAGTAAACTTCCAATCATACCTTTATATGACTTCTCATCAGCATTTTTACGTTTTTCATCTTTATCAAGTTTAGTTGATGAGCTCATTGGAGTACCTATCCTTTTTGCTTGATCCATTCCAAATCTTTTCAATAGCTCATTGGTATACTTTGCTTGATTTATGAAGACTCCATCCTTAGTTTGCTTAATTTGCAGCCCAAGAAAGAAATTTAGTTCTTCCATCATACTCATTTCAAATTCATTTTGCATTGATTTGGCAAAATCCTCACAAAGGGATGTGTTAGTAGCACCAAAAATAATGTCATTGTTAGCCCTAAGGGCAAATCATGTAGTTTTGATTAATGACAAATATTGATGAGAACTAATATGTTTATATATTGTGTGATAGGATTTGTGATCTAAGAAGTATGGAGTCTCATTGCCTTCAAGCAACCATGAAGTGTTATGAAGGTTATTCAAAGATGAACTCAAGGCATTGAAGACTTGAAGTGTAGAATAGATATGCTAATAGGTAAATTTCTATGAAACTCTACACTTATATGTCTTGGAGTCTATTGAATGCATAAGAGAACATAAAATAAGTTTCTTAATTTTAAATGACTTGGAATGAACTTTTTGATAAATGTGATTTTGTATCTTAAAAGATTTTGAATAAACTTTGTTTGATCAAAGAAATTTGGTTATGGCTTTCAAGCTTATATATGTCTAAATAAGTTATCTAGACATATAAGATGTTTTCAAATTTATTGAAGTTAAGTCTTAAATGATTTTACAAAGTTTGAAAATGCTTCCAAAAAATTCGGTCGTCCGATTTTTGTAGCAAAGATCATTACTGTTTTTTCAGAGAAATTCGGACGAAGATTCGGACGCATGAAGAAAAATTCAGTCGCCCGAATTTTCTGTCTTCAGCATATTTACTGTTTTTCCAGAGAGACGAAGATTCGAACGAAATGAAAAAATTCGGTCGTCCGAATTTTTCTAGAATGAGTAACAGCAACGTCTGAAAAATTCGGATGCAAAATTCGGTCATCCGAATTTTCTGAAACTAGCCGTTACTAGCCGTTTTATAGCTGTTAAAACTGATTTTCAAATTCTATAAAAGCTAGAAACTTGAAATCTTTTGTAAGTTTTGAATCTGAGTGAACTTTAAGCATTCCAAAGTCTTTAGCAGACATTTTCTAAGCTCTCTTGTATCTTGTGCATTCAATTGATCAATCCAAAGACATCAAATTGTGAAGGTGCAATTTTGTGTAAGACATCTACCAACAAGTGGTAACATCTACACACTCTTTTCTTCTTATCAAATTGTGTTTTTCTACTAGCTCTTGCAAGGTTATCTTGATAACATAAAACCCTTTAGTTAAGGGTTATCCTTGAAGTTGTGATTCAAGGTTGTTTGTAGATATAAAACCATTGTGTAGTGAGCCTTGTTTGTAAAAGTTACTAGAAGAGGTTGTGAGTGTAAACCATAGTGTGGTGAGCCTCTCATGTAATTTGTGACCTTGAGCATATAGTAGATTGGTTGAAATCCTTAAGCATAGGCTTAAGGTAGTGGACGTAGATCTTGACGATCGAACCACTATAAATTGCTTGAGTTCTTTGCTCTTACATTCCTTATTGCTTTGCTATCAACTGTATTTTATTTGATATATAGAATTTGCTCTTTGCTTAGATTAATAAAAGGTTTTTGTTTGCGAAAATTAGCTAAATACCTAATTCACCTCCCCTCTTAGGTATTTCAATCATCAACATAAATTTGCACAAGTAATATATCATTATTGTTAGAAGTTTTTATAAATAGTGTTGTGTCAACCTTTCCTTTTGCAAATCCTTTTGGAAGAAGAAAACCACTTAATCTTTCATACCGGGCTCTTGGAGCTTGTTTCAATCCATATAGAGCTTTGGTTAACTTAAAAACAGGATTAGGAAACTTTTCATGAACAAAACTGGGAGGTTGTTCTACATAAACCTCTTCTTCAATAAAACCATTTAGAAAAGCACTTTTGACATCCATTTGAAATAGCTTAAATCCTTTAAAACAGGCAAAAGCCAAAAGTATTCTTATGGATTTCAATCTGGCTACTGGAGCAAAAGTCTCATCATAATCAATGCCTTCTTATTTCTAACAACTTCTCCTAGCTCATTTAATTTGTTTCTAAAAAACCCATTTTGTACCAATAATGGAATGATCATGAGGTCTTGGAACAAGAGTCCAAACCTTATTTCTTTCAAACTGATTTAACTCCTCTTCCATAGTAATAATCCAGAAATTATCACACAATGCATCATCAATATTTTTAGGTTCAATGTGAGATAAAAGGGCAAAATTATCAATAAAGTACTGCCTTTTTTGAACTCCTTGAGAGACATCACCAATGATTTGCTCCTTAGGATGGCCTCTTGCATATGTTAGATCCTTTGGAAACTCTTGATCATTGCTTGGTTGACCATCTTGATCTTGCTTTATTATTTCTACTTCTTTGGCATGTTCTTCCAATGTGGGTACTTGATTATGAGTTTGATTATCAATCATTGGGGAACCTACATCATCTTCATTTCTTCTTTCAAGATAAATGTTAGATTCATCAAAGGTCACATGTATAGTTTCTTCAACACATAATGTTCTTTTGTTAAAAACTCTATATGCCTTTTTATTTGATGAATAACCAAGAAATGCACCTTCATCTGATTTTCTATCAAACTTTCCCAGATTATCACTAGTATTTAATATAAAATATTTGCACCCAAAAACTTTAAAATAAACAATTGAAGGAGTTTTATCAAATAAGAGTTCAAAAGGTGTACAAGTATTACATTTAAATTCTACTTTACATCCATTGTCACATAGTTGAACAATGCTAAGTAAATTATATTTTAAACTATCAATAAGCAATACTTGTTTAATAAGAGGGAATGAACCTCTACCAATGTTACCTATTCCAAGTATTTTTCCTTTTTTCTTATCATCAAATGTAACAAAGCCTTCACTTGTTGCCTGAAGCTCACTAACAAGAGAGGCATTTCCTGTCATGTGCCTTGAACAACCACTGGTGAAGAAGCACATGCTCCCCACACTAGCAACTTGGATTCAAGTCATGCATGGAGCGATTTTCATCAAAATTATTGGTGTGTGCACACATGCGCATGCTTGGCTCGTGTATGCACGTGCCTGATCCAAGTTGGTGGGATAGGGGATGGCCGGGCCGGGTTGGATTAACTCGGTAATTTATTTCTTTTTGTTAGCCCTAAGGGCAAATCATGAGGTTTTGATTAAGTTTTGATTAATGACAAACATTGTTGTGGACTAATCTTTATGTCATTTGTGTGATAGGATTGTTGGATTAAGAAGTATGAAGTTTTATTGCCTTAAAGCCAAAATGCAAGAACAACTCCAATATGTCAAAGTTATTGAAAATTGAAGAGTTTTGTTCAAAGATGATTAAAGGCATTGAAGACTTGAAGTTAGGATACATATGCTTAATAGGTATATTCTTTTGTAAACCCTACGCTTGTATGTCTTGGAATTTGTTGAATGCATAAGAGAGCACAAAACTTGGTTTGAATCTTAAATGGCTTTGAAGGAACTTTTGAATAACAAGTATTCTTTTAAGTCTTAAATGATCTTGAGTAAACTTTGGATGATCAAAGTGTTTTGGTAACTGTTTTTGAGTTTAAAAGTGTTAAAATGACTTACCTATTTATACAAAATGTTTCCAAAATTTGAAAATGGCTACTATGCTTCCAGAGAAATTCTGACACAAGTTCGAACGCAAAGAAAAAAGTTCGGACTCCGAATCTTCCTTGATAGCATGGCTACTGTTTTTCCAGAGAAATTCGAACGAAAGTTCGGATGCAGAAGCAAAAGTTCAGACGTACGAACTTTTCCAGACAACTTGTCACAGTGATGTTCGAACGAAAGTTCAGACGCTGAGGAGCAAGTTCGGACGTCCGAACTTTTCAGAAACTAGCAGTTACTAGCCGTTTTATGACAGTTAAAACTAATTTTTGAAATCTATAAAAGCCATAAACTCAAGAATTTTTATAAGTTTTGAATCTCTATGAAATCTTATCATTCTAAACTCTTTAGCAAACATCAAAGGTCTCTTGTGTCTTGTGCTTTCAATTGATCATTCAAGATTCCAAAGACAAAAAAGTGAAGAGTTGCAACATTGTGTAATTATCTACCAAGAAAGTGGTAACATCTTATCCATTCTCCATTTAATTTTGTTTTCTACTAGCTCATTACAAGGTTTTCCTGTAAACATAAAATCCTTTAGATAAGGGTAATCCTTGAGACATTAATTCAAGGTTTTTTGTAGCTATAAAATCCTTTGGTAGGGTGAACCTTGTTTGCAGAATTGCAAAAGAGGTTGTGAGTGTAAAACCATTGTGTGGTGAGCCTCTTATGTAATTGTTGAACTTGAGCATATAATTTATTGATTGAAATCCTTGAGTGTAGACTCAAGGTAGTCGACGTAGATCTTGAAGAGATCGAACCGCTATAATTTGCTTATGTTCATTGATCTTAGATTGTTTATTGCTTTGTCCTTGATTTAAATATTCTCTCATTGAAACAAATATTCATAATCTGCTCTAGTTAAACTTATAAAAGGAAATAGTTTTTGAAAATTAGCCAAAGACCTAATTCATCCCTCCTCTTAAGTCTTTTAATTGGTATCAGAGCAGGGGCATCTTTGTGTGGTTTTACAACCTAGAAGTTAAGATCTTATGGCTAATATTTCAAACTTACCTTAACTAGAAGGTTCTTCCACAAATAGACCACCTTTGTTTGATGGAAAAAATTATACATTTGTTCTATTAATTTTGATTTGTGGAACATTGTTGAGAAAGGTCCTTACATACCAATGAAAATGAGAGCTAATGGAGTGACTTTAGAACCAAAGTCTATAGACGAATTTGATGAAAATTATTAAAAAAAAATGACATTAAAATATCAGGCCATGAACATTTTAAGTTGTGCATTAGACATAACTGAATACAAAGTGTTAGCCCTAAGGGCAAATCATGTAGTTATGATTACTTTTGATTAATGACAAATATTGATAAGGACTAATATGCTTGTATGTTGTGTGATAGGATTTGTGGATTAAAGAAGTAAGAAGTCTTGCTGCTTTCAAGTCAAAGTGCAAAAACAACCTAAATGAGTCTAAGTGATTGAAGTTTGAAGAAGGTTGTTCAAAGATGATTAAAAAGCATTGAAGACTTGAAGTGTAGGGTACATATGCTAAATAGGTACATTTCTCTGTAAACTCTACACTTGTGTGTCTTGGAATCTATTGAATGCATAAGAGAGCATAAAACTATTTTTCTTAATCTTGAATGGCTTTGAATGAACTTTTTGTTAATAAATGTGTTTTTGTATCATAAAAGATTTTGAGTAAACTTTGCATGATCAAAGAGATTTGATTATGGTTCTTAAGTTTACATATGTCTAAATAACTTATCTATACGTACAAAATGTTTTCAAACTTATTGAAGTTAAATCTCAAATCATTTTACAAAGTTTGAAAACCAAATTATAAATTGGCTATTGTGCTTCCAAAAAATTCGGTCGTTCGAGTTTTATAGACAAAAATGATTACTGTTTTTCCAAAGAAATTCAGACGCATGAAAAAAATTCGGTCGTCCAAATTTTTGTTTTCAGCATGGTTACTGTTTTTCCAGAGAAATTCGGGCGAATGTTCAGACACATGGAAAAAATTCGGTCGTCCGAATTTTTTCAGAAACGTGCAACAGTAAAATTCAGACGATAAGTTCGGACGCACAAGAAAAATTCGGTCATCCGAATTTTTTGAAACTAGCCGTTTTATGGCTGTTAAAACTGATTTTCAAATTCTATAAAAGCTATAAACTTCAGATTTTTTGGAAGTTTTGAATCTTTGAGAACTCTAAACATTTCAAAGTCTTTAGCAAACATTTTAAGCTCTCTTTTGTCTTGTGCTTTCAATTGATCGTTGAAGATTCCAAAGACAACAAAGTGTGAAGGTGCAACATTGTGTAATCATCTACCAACAAGTGGTAACATTTACACATTCTCCTCTCTTTATTAAATTGTGTTTTTCTACTAGCTCTTGCAAGGTTATCTTGATAACATAAAATCCTTTGGATAAGAGTGATCCTTGAGACATTGACTCAAGGTTGTTTGTAGATATAAAATCGTTTGGCAGCGTGAACCTTGTTTGTAAAATTACTAAAAGAGGTTGTGAATGTAAAACCATTGCGTGGTGAGCCTTTTATGTAATTGTTGAACTTGAGCATATAGTAGATTGTTTGAAATCCTTAAGTGTAGACTTAAGGTAGTGGACGTAGATCTTGAATTGATCGAACCACTCTAAATTACCTGTGTTCATTGATCTTACATTGCTTTACTGCTTTGTTATTAATTGACTTATTCTCTCATTTAACAAAGAACATACAATCTGGTCTTACTTCTAATTGTGAAAGGAATTTATTTGCGAGGATTAGCCAAAGACGTAATTCACCCCCCCCCCCTGCCTCTTAGGTCTTTCAATTGGTATCAGAGCAAGGACTTCTTTGTGTGGTTTTACAACCTAGAAGTTAAAGATCTTATGGCTAATATTTCAAACTTGCCTTACCTATAAGGGTCTTCCACAAATAGACCACCTTTGTTTGATGGAACAAACTATACTTTTTGGAAATCTAGAGTTAAGAAATATATTCGCTCTATCAATTTTGATTTGTGGAATATTGTTGAAAAAGGTCCTTATATTCCTATGAAAATGAGAGCTGATGGAGTCACCTTAGAACCAAAGTCTACTGACGAATTTGATAAACATGATTCAAAGAAAATGACATTAAATTATCAGGCCATGAACATCTTAAGTTGTGCATTAGATGTAACTGAATATAATAGAGTTAGTGGTTGTGATACTGCTCATGATATGTGGTGATTACTCCAAATAAAATATGAAGGTACAAACCAGGTTAAAGAGTCAAAGCTTGCCATACTAGTAAGAGACTATGAGCTATTTACCATGAAGTAAGGTGAGAATGTTAGTGATATGTTTACAAGGTTTTCTAACATTTTCAATGGCTTAAAAGCTTATGGAAAGAGCTATACTATTGGAGAGCAAAACAGGAAGATATTGGATGCTCCACCAAAATTTTGGCAACCAAAGACACTTGCCATTGAGGAATCAAAGGATTTAAAAACTCTTCCGCTTGAAGAGCTTATTGGATCACTGCTCACATATGAAATGAAGATGAAAAGACTGAATGACAAAGAAGATGAAGAAAAAGGAAGAAAAGGAGTTGTACTCAAAGCTTCAAATCACTTGAGTGAACAAGAAAAATCATCAAGTGAAGAAGAAGATGGAAACAGTGGAGAAGAGGAGATTGCCATGGCTGTTAGGAAATTCAAAAGATTCTACAAGAAGGAGTTCCTCAAGAAAGGAAGAAAGCCAACCAAGAAGAGTGAACAGTCTTCATCCTTCAAACCTCAATGTTTTGAATGCAAGAGCACTGAACATCTTGTTGCTGATTGTCCCAAAGTTTTGGAAAGGGAAAGAGACAACAAGAACAAAAAGAAATCTGCCAAGAAATGAAAAGAACTGGCTAGAATATGGGATCAACAAGAAAGTGAAGACGATAGTGAAGGAAAGGCCAACATATGCTTTATGGCAATTGATGATGAGGTACAATCTTCTCCTTCAATTTCTAATTTCTATGATGATGATGTTGATCCTAGTGAATTACTTGTAGAAATGTATGAAGAATTAAAAAAGTATTCTAAAAGGAATAAAGAAATGAAATTCAAAATCAATGAGTTATTAAATGAGAATTCAAAGTTATGTGTTGAAAATGGGAAATTTCTTGAGACTATTAATTGCCTAAACATTGAAAAAGAAGTTTTAAATGTAACCATACAAAACATATCTTTTAAAAATAAGGAACTTTGCACAAAAGTTAATTCTCTTGAAACCATGCTTAATGGTCATGAAACTTTGAAAAAGAAAGTTAAGATCTTAATTGTGCATTGAAAAATTTACAAATGGAAGAGAAAATTTATATAAATTACTTGGTTATCAAACATCTTCATATGTTAAGCATGGTCTTAGTTACACTCATGATAGTTATGTAGCAAAATATAAAATCTCCTTTGCTAAAGAGACTTCTAATACTAGGTCTCATATTTGTTGTACATATTGTAGCAAGTATGGACACAAAGTATCTAAATGTTATGCAAAGAGAAAAATAGAAAATGCTGTTAAGACTGTTTGGAAAGTTAAAGGAACTTTCACTAACCCGCTTGGACCCAAGAAGATATGGGTACCAAAAATCACTTTCTCAAATTTGGTGTAGGTTCGCTTTGTTTCAAGATCAAGTTCCACAAAATGGTTTCTAGGCAGTGGTTGTTCAAGACACATGACAGGAAATGCCTCTCTTGTTAGTGAGCTTCCAACAACAAGTGAAGGATTTGTCACATTTGGTGATAAGAAGAAAGGAAAAATACTTGGAATAGGTAACATTGGTAAAGGTTCCGTCCCTCTTATTAAACAAGTATTGCTTATTGATTGTTTAAAGTATAATTTACTTAGAATTAGTCAACTATGTGACAATGGATGTAAAGTAGAATTTAAATGTAATACTTGTACTATTTTTGATAATGCAAGTAGTAAAACCATCTTTGTTGCTAATAGAGTTGGAAATGTTTATGTGTTATATATTAATGAACTTATTACAAATGACATAAAATGTCTTGCCATTCGTGATAATGATGGATATTTGTGGCATTGAAGATTAGGACATGTGAGCATGAATTTATTGAATAAACTTTCCACACAAGAGCTAGTTAGAGGATTACCTAAAATGCATTTTGATAAAACTCGTCTTTGTGATGCTTGTCAATATGGAAAACAATCTAAAATATCTCTTAAACAAAAAAAAAATGGTTTCTTCCTCAAAACCTCTTGAACTTGTTCATATGGACTAGTTTGGACCATTGAGGACCACTAGTCTTGGTGGTAAAAGATATGCTTATGTGATTGTTGATGATTTTTCAAGATTTACTTGGGTGATTTTCTTAGCTCAAAAGGATGAAACATTTCAGGAATTTGCAAAACTTTTCAAAAAGGTTAAACCTCTCTTGAGTATAAATTGATATCTATTAGAAGTGACAATAGAATAGAGTTTTGTAATTAAGACTTTACAAGATTTTGTGATGAGTATGGCATAACTCATAATTTTTCAGCTGCCAAAACACCTCAACAAAATGGTGTTGTTGAATGGAAAAATAGGACCCTACAAGAGATGGCAAGATCAATGTTATGTCAAAATTCTTTGCCAAAATACTTTTGGGCTGAAGCTGTAAATACTACTTGCTGTGTAATTAATAGAGTTTTATTAAGACCCTTTATAAGAAAAACACCTTTTGAACTCTTATTTGATAAAACTCCTTCAAAAACATCTTTTAAACCAAGGAAAATGATCTCTACTTCAAAACCTCTTGAACTAGTTCACATGGACTTATTTGGATCAATGAGGACCACTAGTCTTGGTGGTAAAAGATATGCTTATGTGATTGTAGATGACTTTTCAAGAGTTTTATTAAGACCTTTTATAAGAAAAACACCTTTTGAACTCTTATTTGATAAAACTCCTTCAATTGTTTATTTTAAAGTGTTTGGTTGTAAATGTTTTATTTTAAATACCAGTGATAATCTGGGAAAATTTGATAGAAAATCATATGAAGGAGTATTTCTTGGCTATTCATCAAATAAAAAGGCATATAGAGTTTATAACAAAAGAACATTATGTGTTGAAGAAACCATACATGTAACATTTGATGAATCTAACATTTACCTTGAGAGAAGAAATGAAGATGATGCAAGTTCCTCAATGATTGAAAATCAAACTCATCATCAAGTACCCACATTGGAAGAACAAGATGGTCAACCAAGCAATGATGAAGAGTTTTCGAAGGATCTAACATATGCAAGAGGCCATCCTAAGGAGCAAATCATTGGTGATGTCTCCCAAGGAGTAAAAACAAGGTGGTACTTTATCGATAAATTTGCTCTTTTATCTCATATTGAACCTAAAAACATTAATGATGCACTGTGTGATGATTTCTGGATTATTACAATGCAAGAAGAATTAAATCAGTTTGAAAGAAATAAAGTTTGACCCTTGTTACAAGACCTCATGATCACTCTGTTATTGGTACAAAGTGGGTCTTTAGAAAAAAATTAAATGAACTAGAAGAAGTTGTTAGAAATAAGGCTAGGCTTGTTGCTCAAGGTTTCAACCAAAAAGAAGGTATTGATTATGATGAAACATTTGCTCCACTAGCTAGACTTGAATCCATAAGAATACTTTTGGCTTTTGCTTGTTTTAAAGGTTTTAAGCTATTTCAAATGGATGTCAAAAGTGCTTTTCTAAATGGTTTTATTGAAGAAGAGGTTTATGTACAACAATCTCCCGGTTTTGTTCTTGAAAAGTTTCCTAATTATGTTTTTAAGTTAACCAAGGCTCTATATGGATTGAAACAAGCCCCAAGAGCTTGGTATGAAAGATTAAGTGGATTTCTTCTTTCAAAAGGATTTGCAAAAGGAAAAGTAGACACAACACTATTTATAAAAACATCTAGTAATAATGATATTTTACTTTGTGAAGAATTTGCCAAATCAATGCAAAATGAATTTGAAATGAGCATGATGGGAGAACTAAATTTCTTCTTGGGCTGCAAATTAAGCAAACTAAGGATGGAGTCTTCATAAATCAAGCAAAGTATACCAAGGAGCTTTTGAAAAGATTCGCAATGGATCAAGCAAAAGGGATAGGTACTCCAATGAGCTCATCAACTCAACTTGATAAAGATGAAAAAGGTAAAAATGTTGATGAGAAGTCATATACAGGTATGATTAGAAGTTTACTCTATCTCATAGCTAGTAGACCAGATATTATATTTGCTGTGTGCTTATGTGCTAGATTTCAATCATGTCCTAAATAA
The DNA here is from genome assembly GCA_030512225.1 of Rauvolfia tetraphylla. Taxonomy (NCBI): domain Eukaryota; kingdom Viridiplantae; phylum Streptophyta; class Magnoliopsida; order Gentianales; family Apocynaceae; genus Rauvolfia; species Rauvolfia tetraphylla. The sequence goes on from JAJQKT010000060.1 coordinate 698,298, forward strand.
TCTCATCTAATTTCTGTCAAACGCATCTTTCGTTATTTGATTGATACATATGACTATGGCCTTTGGTTTTCAAAATCTTCATCTTTGGAACTTATTGGATATTCAGATGCTGACTATGTTGGATGTAAATTTGAACGTAAGAGTACAAGTGGTCATTGTCAATTTCTTGGTAGTTGTCTTGTGTCTTGGTATAGTAAAAAACAAGCTTGTGTGTCTTTGTCTACTGCTGAAGCTGAATATATAGCTGCGGGTAGTTGTTGTGCTCAATTATTATGGATGCAGCATACCTTACTTGATTATGGCCTTAAATTCAATTGTGTGCCTATACTATGTGATAATACTAGTGCAGTCAATTTGAGCATAAATCCCATTCAACATTCTAGGACTAAGCATATAGAAATTAAATATCATTTTATTCGTGATCATGTGATCAAGAGAGATATATGTTTAGAATATATTAATACAAATGATCAAATTGCTGATATATTTACAAAGCCTTTGGCTGAGGAAATGTTTAATCACCTAAGAAGACTCTTAGGAATCTAAAAATTTAATTACTAATGTGTGTGTTGAAGTTTAGTGAAAACAAGAAATTTTCGGATGCAGAATTCGGACGCATAACAGAAAATTCGATCCAGAGACTTTCGACCGAAAATTTGGACGCAGACTTGAAAAATCGGTCGTCCAAATTTTGCTGATACAACGATTTAAATGAAAACCAAACAGTTTCCTTAACACTTCAACTTCCAAATTTCTCTCCTATTTCAAAATCATTCTGACCCATCCGCGTCCGAATCAAAATTTCTCCAAGATTTTACCGTTTTTACTTTGATTTACCTTCATTTTTGAATTCCAAACCCTAGATACATTCTAAAAACCACTACTTTTCAAGCAACAACATCATGGTGAGGACAAAGAAGCCAAATGTTGAAAAGGGGAAAGGAAAAGCCAAGGAAGGAGATGGAGATTCAATCATCAACCAACCAAGAAGAGTTCAAATTCCTCAAGCATTGTCTGGAGTTGACAGGTTTGTTTCAATCAAGTCTGCTCATGAATTTGATGAATGGAACAAGAAAAACAGAAAGATTATCCCTGGGAATAAGGTGAATTTTGATAAATTATCAAGTATGGATAATGTTCTATCATTTTTAGTGATATTGGATGGAGTGGTCTGTTAATCATTGATGAAGAGTTCTACCCTACCCTCATATATGAATTCTATGCAAACCCCAAAGAAGAAAGAATTGAACTTGTAGGAGATGATGTGGTTCAATGGTATTCATCAAGAGTATCCCAAGTGGATTTTGAATTTAGTGATGCCCTGATGAACAGAATTTGTGGAGTAGGTGATAGTAGGGTAAGGTATTACTCACCTGCAATGCATTGTTATAATCGTGAACTCTTCACAAATGAAAGATTTGAAGAGGCATTCACTAATGGCAGAGAATTTAGGTCCATTAGGGAGAAAAAAATTAAGAGCTTAGATGCTAGAGGATGAGTACTGCATCACATGATTACTACTATGATTGTCCCTAATTTTGGACATAAGTCATCTATTGGTAATATGCACATGGTAATTATGTTAGCCTTGCATGAACATAGAAGATTGAATTTTGGATATATAGGCTTAAAGCACATGATTACTGCAAGGAAAACTGTAACCAAGGCTTTTCCATTTGGAATAATGTTAACAAGGATCTTTAAGTATTTTCAAGTTAAACTTCCAGGGAGAGGACAAGGATTTAAGAGTAGAGAGATTTATACTAATGAAACTCTTAAGAGAATGCAACTAGTTCTTGATGATGATGGCATATGGAGAACTAAAAGAGAAACCCTCCAAGAAAATAGGAGAGCAAAGAAAGTGAAGAAGTTGAGAAAGAAGAGGATGAAGAAGAAACTCTTGCGAGAGAGATGAAAACTAAGAGGAAACATGATACTTCAAGTGAGGGGGAGCAACCTCCCTCAAAAAGAAGATTATTTGAAGAAGTCCATCAACCAAATGTTTGAATTGATTCCAGAAGTGAAGGAATAACTAGACGTGACACCATAGTAGTTAAGACATTCCAAGAAGCCTTGAATAATCATATCAAGGAAATGGAGAAAATGTATAAGTTTTTCGAATCCTTTGCTCCAATGGTTTTTGGAAAACTATATGGATTAGACAATAGAGTGAGGCATATTGAAGAAATTCTGATAAGGAATACACAAAGTGGTGAAGGACCCTCTAGGCATCAAGATAGAGATGAAGATGATGGAGATAAGGAAGGAAAGAAAGAAGATGAAGACGGTGACAGTGATGATGGGGATGATGATCAAGGAGGCAATGAAGAGAATGTGGCAAGACAAGAAAAAGAAGAAAATGAACCAGTACATGAAGAGCCCCAAGAAGGAGAAAGTCAAATAGAAAAAGCAGAAATTGTCTCACCTTCAACTATCTCCTTCAGCCAAGGAAGAGTGAAGCATTTGGCAATCAAGAAAGGATTTAGCAAAGCCTCTCCATCAACATCACAAGACTGAGCATTTCTTCAACCTTATCTTTTTACTGTTTGTTTTATTTGCTTATTTGTACTAAGTTTATATTATATGTTTTTTTTAATTATCCAACATATGAACTTGTTAAGTGTTTTGCTGCATTTTATGTAATAGTGAAGCTCAATGATGAAATCTCAGTGATGAGAGCTTCTTTTTTAACTGTTATATGTGCTAAATTGTTAGACTTATTTTCATTGATCCCATTTTTTAGTGATGACAAAAGGGGGAGAAAAATGATGACTACTGTGACTACTATGTTATGTTGCATGTGTTACTGTACCTTATTTACACAATCAACTTGCACAAATTTTGGACTTAAAATTCGGATGCAGACAAAAAATTCGAACGCATCAAGATTCTCTTACCAAAAATACTTTTCTGATTGTTCAAATTAATTCAAATATGTTGTATTCTCTTCCATTATGTTTGAATAATCTTAGGAAAGCTTTGTTTCACTTTAAACATTCATTATATTGAATTTATTATAGTTTGGATTTAAAATCTTAAAATTCGGATGCATCCATATTTCATTGTCAAAAAGTGCTCTTTTGTTGTTCAAATTAATTCAAATATGTTTTAATCTCATCTAATATATTTGAACAACCTTAGGAAGTATTATTTCCAAATATTACAGCCTTCATCTCACATGTTTTATAGTTTGGACTTGATATGTCAGAATTCGGATGCATAGTATCTTAAGTCCAAATTTGTTTAAAAAATGTGTACAATCTAAGGGGGAGAATTGTTAATCTTTTCTGACCTTTAAAACCTCTCTTAGAAGTTTTCTAAATGCTTAATTATTATATCTTCTATCCTAGTTGTATTGGAAGGAAGGAGGACAATGGAGGTTGGTTGGGTCATGGGCTCATATTGAGCCTTTTTGTATGTCAATGTGCTAAACTCCCTATTATCTATCTTTGACATTAATACTTCTTTGTACTACATTGTTTAAATCCATCACATTTTGCATCGAAGTTTTTCATCATCCAAAAGGGGGAGATTGTTAGCCCTAAGGGCAAATCATGTAGTTATGATTACTTTTGATTAATGACAAATATTGATAAGGACTAATATGCTTGTATGTTGTGTGATAGGATTTGTGGATTAAAGAAGTATGAAGTACTGTTGCTTTCAAGCCAAAGTGCAAAAACAACCTAAATGAGTCTAAGTGATTGAAGTTTGAAGAAGGTTGTTCAAAGATGATTAAAAAGCATTGACGTTTGAAGTGTAGGGTACATATACTAAATAGGTATATTTCTCTGTAAACTCTACACTTGTGTGTCTTGGAATCTATTGAATGCATAAGAGAGCATAAAACTATTTTTCTTAATCTTGAATGGCTTTGAATGAACTTTTTGCTAATAAATGTGTTTTTGTATCATAAAAGATTTTGAGTAAACTTTGCATGATCAAAGAGATTTGATTATGGTTCTTAAGTTTACATATGTCTAAATAACTTATCTATGCGTACAAAATGTTTTCAAACTTATTAAAATTAAATCTCAAATCATTTTACAAAGTTTGAAAACCAAATTTTAAAATGGCTATTGTGCTTCCAAAAAATTCGTTTGTCCGATTTTTATAGCTGTTAAAACTGATTTTCAAATTCTATAAAAGTTATAAACTTCAGATTTTTTGTAAGTTTTGAATCTTTGAGAACTCTAGACATTCCAAAGCCTTTAGCAAACATTTTAAGCTCTCTTTTGTCTTGTGCTTTCAATTGATCATTCAAGATTCCAAAGACAACAAAGTGTGAAGGTGCAACATTATGTAATCATCTACCAACAAGTGGTAACATTTACACATTCTCCTCTCTTTATTAAATTGTGTTTTTGTACTAGCTCTTGCAAGGTTATCTTGATAACATAAAATCCTTCGGATAAGGGTGAACCTTGAGACATTGACTCAAGGTTGTTTGTAGATATAAAATTCTTTGGCAAGGTGAACCTTGTTTGTAAAATTACTAAAAGAGGTTGTGAATGTAAAGCCATTGTGTGGTGAGCCTCTTATGTAATTGTTGAACTTGAGCATATAGTAGATTGTTTGAAATTCTTAAGTGGAGGCTTAAGGTAGTGGACGTAGATCTTGAATTGATCGAACCACTCTAAATTACGTGGGTTCATTGATCTTACATTGCTTTACTGCTTTGTTATTAATTGACTTATTCTCTCATTTAACAAAGAACATACAATCTGGTTTTACTTCTAATTGTGAACGGAATTTATTTGCGAAAATTAGCCAAAGACATAATTCACCCCCCCCCCCTCTTAGGTCTTTCACAAAGGATTTAAAAACTTTCCCACTTGAAGAGCTCATTGGATCACTGCTTACGCATGAGATGAAGATGAAAAGACTGAATGATATTGAAGATGAAGAGAAAGGAAGAAAAGGTGTTGTACTCAAAACTTCAAATCATTTTAGTGAACAATAAAAATCTTCAAGTGAAGAAGATGGAAACAGTGGAGAAGAATAGATAGCTATGGCAGTGAGAAAATTCAAGAGATTCTATAAAAAGGAATTTCTCAAGAAAGGGAGAAAGTCAACTAAGAAGAGTAGACAGTCATCATCCTTCAAACCTCAATGTTTTGAATGCAAAAGCACAGAACATCTTGTTGCTGATTGTCCTAAAGTTTAGAAAAGGGAAAGAGACAACAAAATCAAAAAGAAATCTACCAAGAAGGGAAAAAGATTGGCTGGAACTTGGGATCAACAAGAAAGTGAAGATGACAGTGAAGGAAAAGCCAACATATGCTTTATGGAACCTGATGATGAGGTACAATCTACTCATTCTATTTCTAATTACTATGATGATGATGTTGATCCTAGTGATTTACTTGTTGAAATGTATGAAGAACTAAAAAGGCTTGTAAAAGGAATAAAGAAATGAAAACCAAAATCAATGAGTTATTAAATAAGAATTCAACGTTATGTTTTGAAAATGGAAAACTTCTTGAAACCATTAATTGCCTAAACATTGAAAAAGAAGTTGTAAATGTAACTATACAAAACATATCTCTTGAAAATAAAGATCTTTGCACAAAAGTCATTTCTCTTGAAACAATGCTTAGTGATCATGAGAAATTCAAAAAGAAAGTTAATGATCTAACATTATACATTGAAAAATTTACAAATGGAAGAGAAAATTTAAATAAATTACTTGGTTATCAAAGATCTTCACATGCAAGAAATGGTCTTGGCTACACTCATGAAAGTTATGCTCCAAAATATAAAAACTTCTTAGCTGAAACTTTTAATTCTATGCCTCATACTTGTTGTACATATTGTGGCAGGCATGGACACAAAGTGTCAAAACTATTTGGAGAGTCAAAGGAACTTTTACTAACCCCCTTGGACCCAAGAAAATGTGGGTACCAAAAGTCACTCTCTCAAATTTGGTGTAGGTTCGTTTTGCTTCAAGATCAAGTGCCACTAAATGGTTTCTTGACACTGGTTGTTCAAGACACATGACAGGAAAAGCCCCACTTGTTAGTGAGCTTCAAGCAACAAGTGAAGGTTTTGTCACATTTGGTGATCAGAAGAAGGGAAGAATACTTGGAATTGGCAACATTGGTAAAGGTTCTTTCCCTCTCATTAAGCAAGTATTACTTATTGATGGTTTGAAGTATAATCTACTTAGTATTAGTCAATTATGTGATAATGGATGTAAAGTAGAATTTAAATGTGACACTTGTACTATTTTTGATAGTGCAAGTAGCAAAACTATCTTTGTTGCAAATAGAGTTGAAAATGTAAATGTATAATACCTTGATAAACTTATTACAAATGATATCAAGTGTCTTTCCATTCATGATAATGATGGATATTTATGGCATAGAAGATTACGTCATGTGAGCGTGGATTTATTGAATAAACTTTCCACACAAGAGTTACTTAGAGGATTACCTAAAATGCATTTTGATAAAACTCGTCTTTGTGATGCTTGTCAATATGGAAAACAATCAAAAACATCTTTTAAACCAAAGAAAATGGTTTCTACCTCAAAACCTCTTGAACTTGTTCATATGGACTTGTTTGGACCAATTAGGACTACTAGTCTTGGTGGTAAAAGATATGTTTATGTGATTGTTGATGACTTCTCTAGATTTCCATGGGTTATTTTCTTAGCCCAAAAGGATGAAACGTTTCATGAATTTGTAAAACTTTTCAAAAAGATTTAAACTTCCCTTGAGTATAAATTAATCTCTATTAGAAGTGACAATGGAAGAGAATTTTGTAATCAAGAAATGGCAAGATCAATGCTTTGTGAAAATTCTTTGCCAAAATATTTTTGGGCTGAAGCTGTAAATACTGCTTGCTATGTAATGAATAGAGTTCTCTTAAGACCCTTCATAAGAAAAACACCTTTTGAACTTCTATTTGATAAAACTCCTTCAATCGTTTATTTTAAGGTATTTGGTTGTAAGTGTTTTATCTTAAATACTAGTGATAATCTGGGAAAGTTTGATAGAAAATCAGATGAAGGTGTATTTCTTGGCTATTCATCAAATAAAAATGCCTATAGAGTTTATAATAAAAGAACTTTATGTGTTGAAGAAACTATACATATGACCTTTGATGAATCTTACATTTATCTTGAAAGAAGAAAAGAAGATGATGTAGGTTCCTCAATGATTGATAATCAAACTCATCATCAAGCACCCACTTTGGAAGAACATGCCAAAGAAGAAGAAATAATCGAGCAAGAACAAGATGGCCAACCTAGCAATGATCAAGAGCTTCCAAAGGATCTAAGATATGCAAGAGGTCATCCTAAGGAGCAAATCATTGGTGATGTCTCCCAAGGAGTTAAAACAAGGCAGTATTTTATTGACAACTTTGCTCTTTAATCTCATATTGAGCCTAAAAATATTGATGATGCATTGTGTGATGATTTTTGGATTATTGCTATACAAGAGGAGTTAAATCAATTTGAAAGAAATAAAGTTTGGACTCTTGTCCCAAGACCTCATGATCATTCCATTATTGGTACAAAATGGGTCTTTAGGAATAAATTAAATGAATTAGGAGAAGTTGTTAGAAATAAGGCTAGGCTTGTTGTCAAGGTTTCAACCAAGAAGAAGGCATTGATTATGATGAAACTTTTGCTCCAGTAGCTAGACTTAAATCCATAAGAATACTCTTGGCTTTTGCCTATTTTAAAGGTTTTAAACTATTCCAAATGGATGTCAAAAGTGCATTTTCTAAATGGTTTTATTGAAAAAGAGGTTTACGTAGAACAACCACCTAGTTTTATTCATGAAAAGTTTGCTAATTATGTTTTCAAATTAACCAAGGCTCTATATGGATTGAAACAAGCTCCAAGAGCTTGGTATGAAAGATTAAGTGGATTTCTTTTATCAAAAGGATTTTCAAAAGGAAAAGTGGATATCCTTTATAAAAACTTCTAGTAATAATGATATCTTACTTGTGCAAATTTATGTTGATGACATTATTTTTTGTGCTACTAATACATCTCTTTGTGAAGAGTTTGCCAAATAATGCAAAATGAATTTGAAATGAGCATGCCAAATTTCTTTCTTGGACTGCAAATCAAGCAAACTAAGGATGGAGTCTTCATAAATCAAGCAAAGTATACCAAGGAGCTATTGAAAAGTTTTGGAACGGATCAAGCAAAAGGGATAGGCACTCCAATCAGCTTATCAACTAAACTTGATATAAATGGAAAAGGAAAAAATGTTGATGAAAAGTCATATAGAGGTATGATTAGAAGTTTACTCTATCTCACAGCAATTAGACCAGATATTATGTTTGCTATGTGCTTATGTGCTAGATTTCAATATTGTCCTAAAGAATCTCATCTAATTTTTGTCAAACGTATTTTTCGTTATTTGATTGATACACATGACTATAGCCTTTGGTTTTTAAAATCTTCATCTTTTGATCTTATTAGATATTCAAATGCTGATTTTGCCGGATGTAAAGTTGAGCGCAAAAGTACTAGTGGTCATTGTCAATTTCTTTGTAGTTGTCTTGTGTCTTGGTATAGTAAAAAACAAGCATGTGTGTCTTTGTCTACTGATGAACCTGAATATATTACAACTGGTAGTTGTTGTGCTCAAATACTATGGATGCCGCATACTCTACTTAATTATGGTCTTAAATTCAATTGTGTGTCTATACTATGTGATAATACTAGTGCTATCAATTTAAGCATAAACCCCATTCAACATTCTAGAACTAAGCATATAGCATCATTTTATTCGTGATCATATTGCTAAAGGAGATATATGTTTTGACTATTTGAATACAAATGATCAAATTGCTGATATATTTACCAAGCCTTTGGCTGAGGAAAGGTTTAGCTATCTAAGAAGACTTTTAGGAATTTCAAAATTCAATTTGTAATGTGTGTACTTAAGTGTGACAAAAACAGGAAAAATTCGGATGCACAATTTGGATGCATTGAGTGAAAATGGAACGTCCAAACTTTCTCCAGAAAATTCTGGACAGAAAGATTCGAACGCATGTTCGGACGAATGACAGAAAGTTCGAATGTCCGAACTTTCTAAAACTAAAGAAACAGAGATGTTCGGACGCAGACCTGAAAATTCGGTCGTCCGAACTTTGCAGTTACAAAGGTTTCAAAGAAACCGAACGGTCGTTACTCACATTATTTATCATCCGAACTCTCTCTCTTTTCAAATTCCACTCTACCCATCTGCGTCCAAACCCAAATCTATCTGCTATTTCACCATTTTCACATCAAACCACTTGGATTTTTGAGTTCCTAACCTTAAACACTTCTCAGATTTCACTGTATTTCAAATAGATAAACATCATGGTGAGAACTAAGAGAGCAAATGTTGAGAAAGGAAAAGGGAAAGCAAAGGAAAGAGATGGAGGACGAATTCTCAATGAACCTAGAAGAATCAGAGTTCATCATCTGGAGTAGACAGATTTGTCTCCATCAAAGTTGCATCATAATTTGAAGAATGTAGCAAGAAATCTAGAAAGATCATTCTTGAAAACAAAGTAGATATTGACAAACTCACCAACATGGGTAACGTTCTCTCTTTATTTAGTGATATTGGTTGGAGCAATTTGCTGGTTATTGATGAAGAATTCTATCCTTCTCTCATATATGAGTTTTATGCAAATCTTAAAGAAGAAAGAATTGAACAAGAGGGGGACAATGTAATTCAATAGTATTCTTCTAGAGTGTCTAAAGTAGACTTTGAATTCAATGGTGCCTTAGTGAATAGAATTTGTGGAGTAAGTGATATTGGTGCAAGGTACTTTTCTTTGGGACAACACTGTTATATTCGTGAGTTATTTACCAATGAAAGATTTGAAGAAGCTTTCACAAACGGCAAACAGTTTAGGTCCATTAGAGAAAGGGAAATCAAAGCTTTTGATGCTAGGGGAAGAGTTATGCATCATATGATAACAACCATGATTATCCCTAACTTTGGACATAAATCATCTGTTGGAAATATACATATGGTGATTATGCTTGCTTTGCATGAGCATAGAAGATTAAATTTTGGGTATATGGCATTGAAGCATATGATTAGTGCTAGAGAACCAGACAACAAAATTTTACCATATGGGAGACTTTTAACAAGAATTTTCATGCATTTCCAAGTTAAACTTCCTGTTAGGGGACAAGCTTTCAAGAGAGGACAAATCTATACTAATGACTCTCTTAGAAGAATGCAATTAATTCTTGATGAAGATGGTGTATGGAGAACTAAAAGAGAAAATCCACCAAAAAGAGTAGAGGTTGAAGATAGTGAGAAATCTGAAGAAGAAGTTGATGAAGCAGAAACGTGGGCAAGGGAAATGAAGACAAAGAGGAGGCATGATTCATCAAATGAGGGTGAGCAACCTCCCTCGAAGAGAAGACTCTTTGAAGAAGTGCTTACTCCTCAGTCACATCCCAATGTTGGAGAAGGTCCTAGTGTTGAAGGAATTTCTAGAAGAGACACAATTCAAAAAGCCTTGAACAACCACATCAAGTAGATGGAGAAAATATATAAGTTCTTTGAAACTTTTGCTGCTATGATTCTTGGAAAATTAGATGGTTTAGAAAATAGAGTCAAACACATAGAGGAAATATTGATGAGAAATACTCAAAGGGGTGAAGGACCTTCTAGAACTCAAGAAGAAACTGATGATGATAAGGGTGATGGAGAAAACAAGAAAAAGGAAGAAGATAGAGATGATGTCAGTAATGATGAAGATGATGATGATGGTGACCAAGGGGATGACAGTGAGCAAGCCGTGGAGTCACAAAGAGGAGATCAAGGAAAGCAGCAAGCTGGAATTAGCCAAGAAGGAAGTCTAATTGCAAGAGCTTAAGTGACAACACCATCCAATCCAACATTCAGCCAAGGAAGAGTCAAGCATGTAGCAATTAAGAAGGGATCAAGGATGGACTCTCCATCAACATCATAATACTGATCATCTCTTTAATCTTATCTCTATCTACTGCTTTTATATACTTTTGATATGCTTAGTATGACTTATGAAAAATTCCTGACTTGGTTTATACAATTTCTCTATTTTTCTCTTTAAATTTCTGAACTTTATTACTGTTTAATGTGACTTATGTAATAGTTGTGTGAAGCTCAATGATGAAACCTCAGTGTTGAGAGCTTCTTTTAATGATACTTTGATCACCCCCAAGCTTAATTGCTGCTATAAAAGGGGAGAAGAAGTTGATTTACAAGATTATGCTAAACTGTTACTTCCTACTTCTGTTGGCTATAGTTGAATATGCTAACTTATCAGTCTCATTTTCATTAACCCCATCTTTGAGTGATGACAAAAGGGGGAGAAAGAATGATGACAAAATGTGCTATATGTTGTGTAAACTGTGCAAAATGTTACAAAATGTGCTATATTTTGTGTAAATTGTGTTATATTCCACAGTTAGTTGTTTATTTTGGCTGCACTTCGAATTTCAATTGAAATTGGTTGTTTTCTGAGATTTTGAATATGGTTAAGTTGAGATTTTTAAATCTTGATCTTGGTTCTTGACTTGACCTATGATTTGAGGATACTTCATGAAAACAATTGCATGTATGAATTTTGTGATTTTGCAAAGCTAAATTAAGTGCCATTGTGATTATACATATTTGAGTACTTCTATAGTTCTTTTAAAAATGCAAAATCATCATTTCAAACTTATGACCCAAAAAAAAATTCGGACTTGAAATTTGGATGCAGACCAAAAGTTCGGACGCATCCAAACTTTCTTGCCAAAAATACTTTTTCTGTTGTTTAAATTATTTGAAAACTATCTTAATCTTTCTCATCATATTTGAACAACCTTATAAAAGCTTATTTTAAAAAATTAAAGCATTCATCTCACATATTTTATAGTTTGGATTTAAAATCTCAAAATTCGAATGCATGATTAAAAAAATTCAGATGCATGTTCTAAAATTCGGATGCATCCATATTTTGTTTCCAAAAAGTTCTCTTTTGTTGTTCAAATTGATTCAAATATTTTTTAATCTCTTCTACTATATTTGAACAACCTTAGGAAAGCTTTATTTCACTTTAAACTTTTATTATGTTGAATTTATTGCAGTTTGGACGAAGAGCCCTTAGTTCTAATATTTTCTGAAAAATGAGCACAATCTAAAGGGAAGCATTGTTAAACTTTTACAACCTTTAAAACCTCTCTTAGAATATTTTCTTAATGCTTAAATGCTACATATCCTTTCATAGTTGTTTGTTGGAAAGAAGGAGGTTAATGGAGGTTGGTTGGGTCATAGGCTCATATTGAGTCTTTTGAATGTCAATATGCTAAATTGGTTATTATCTATCATTGACATCAATATTTCTTTACTCTACATTATTTAAGTCCATCAAATTTTGCATCAAAATTTGTCATCATCAAAAAGGGGGAGATTGTTAGCCCTAAGGGCAAATCATGAGGTTTTGATTAAGTTTTCATTAATGACAAACATTGTTGTGGACTAATCTTTATGTCATTTGTGTGATAGGATTGTTGGATTAAGAAGTATGAAGTCTTATTGCCTTAAAGCCAAAATGCAAGAACAACTCCAATATGTCAAAGTGATTGAAGATTGAAGAGTTTTGTTCAAAGATGATTAAAGGCATTGAAGACTTGAAGTGTAGGATACATATGCTTAATAGGTATATTCTTTTGTAAACCCTACACTTGTATGTCTTGGAATTTGTTGAATGCATAAGAGAGCACAAAACTTGTTTTGAATCTTAAGTGGCTTTGAATGAACTTTTGAATAACAAGTATGCTTTTTAGGTCTGAAATGATCTTGAGTAAACTTTGGATGATCAAAGTGTTTTGATAACTATTTTTTAGTTTAAAAGTGTTAAAATGACTTACCTATTTATACAAAATGTTTTCAAACTTATTAAGATTTATTTTCAAATGTTTTGACAAAGTTTGATCAGTTCGGACGCAAGTTTGGACGTCCAAACTTTGAAATGGCTATTGTGCTTCCAGAGAAATTCGGACGCAAGTTCGAATGCAAAGAAAAAAGTTCGGACGTCCGAATCTTCCCTGATAGCACTGTTACTGTTTTTTCCAGAGAAATTCGGACGCAGAAGGAAGAGTTCGGACGTCTGAACCTTTCCAGATAACTTGTCACAGTGATATTCGGATGAAAGTTCGGACGCCGAGGAGCAAGTTCGGACGCCTGAACTCCTCAGAAACTAGTCGTTTTATGACTGTTAAAACTGATTTTTAAAATCTATAAAAGCCATAAACTCAAGAATTTTTGTAAGTTTTGAATCTATGTGAAATCTTATCATTCTAAACTCTTTAGCAAACATCAAAGTTTTCTTGTGTCATGTGCTTTCAATTGATCATTCAAGATTCCAAAGACAACAAAGTGAAGAGGTGTAACATTGTGTAATTATCTACCAAGAAAGTGGTAACATCTTATCCATTCTCCATTTAATTTTGTTTTCTACTAGCTCATTACAAGATTTTCTTGTAAACATAAAAACCTTTAGATAAGGGTAATCCTTGAGACATTGATTCCAGGTTGTTTGTAGATATAAAATCTTTTGGTAGGGTGAACCTTGTTTGTAGAATTGCAAAAGAGGTTCTGAGTGTAAAACCATTGTGCGGTGAGCCTCTTATGTAATTGTTGAACTTGAGCATATAGTAGATTGATTGAAATCCTTGAGTGTAGACTTAAGGTAGTAGATGTAGATCTTGAAGAGATTCAACCACTATAAATTGCTTGTATTCATTGATCTTAGATTGTTTATTGCTTTGTCATTGATTTAACTATTCCCTCATTGAAACAAGTATTCATAATCTACTCTAGTTAAACTTATAAAAGGAAATAGTTTTCGAAAATTAGCCAAAGACCTAATTTCACTTTTTGTATTTATGTTTTATTTTTTTAAATCAGTTTCAAATCGATTTCTAAATTCAAGTTCAATTCATTTTCAAATAGGTTCCAATGCAATTTCAAAATCAATTGTTGTATTTGGTTAAATAGGTTGGTTCTTGGGTCAACTTTGAAATCGACTATATTCAATTTTAAAATTGAAACCGATTTTTTTTTCAATTTCAATATCGAGCCCCAACCACCATTTTAAAGTGAGTTTTTGAGGTTTCAAAATTTTGTTTTGAAAGAGCAGCAAAGAAAGAGGAAGAATTACTCATTCTCATGTCTTCAAATCTTTTCTCCTCCAATGTTTGGACTTCTTCAACTTGATTGTGGAAAGTTGAGTTCTTGAGTTTGAATTTTCAAGGTTAATCTCTCTCTTCTCCCAAAGATTCCACATCCTCTCTTGATTTCTCTTGCAAATAATGATGATTTTGGATGGGTTTTTTCTTTCAAAACTCTCCCTCTTTCAACCTCTTCAAACCCTAGCTGTCTCTCTCAACATACCCTTAAAAGCTATATATATACCCCCCGAAATGAAGAGACGAAAAGCAAAAAAATTTGCTACGCCCCAAGCAGCACCCCCTGGCCTCTTGCAACCGGAACTCACAACATGAATATAGTATCGAGAAAAGTTATGGACTATTCAACTTCAAATTACAAATGGGATATGTTAACTACTAGTATATGTATGATAGTTCAAACAAAAAAAATGGAAACAAATCCAGCTTTAGCTTCACCGTACTTGTGAAAGCAACTTTGAAAACCTTACGTCAAGAATTTTTTACGGTTGGTCTTAAAGCTGCAAATTTTAGGCAACAACAAACAATTAGGTTAAATAAATATTAGGGAATAATGAGCAACGCAAAAAGAGAGAGAAACATTAAGTGTTTCCCAAAGGGAAAAAAAATTCAACTAAACTCAGAAGGAAAAACCTCACTAGATAAAAAACTCAGTAGGAAAAATTCTAGTGAAGGAAAAAGAGTACACTACTCTTTATGCCATATTTACTCCCCCTATTGGGATAATCTTTTGAGATTTCTTAGCCGATACTTTCGAATCAAATGTTGCTATCGGTAAGGTCTTAGTGAATAAATTTGTCAAATAATCAAATGATCAAATTCATTGCACATCAATATCACATCTCTTCTGGAGCTCGTGATTAAAAATATACTTTATCGTATCTCCTTAGATACATTTCAAACTTTATTATCATCCAATAGTACAGTTAGAATTCCTTCTTAGAGGATATATGTTAGCCCTAAGGGTAAATCAGGTAGTTATGATTACTTTTGATTAATGACAAATATTGATAAGGACTAATATGCTTGTATGTTATGTGATAGGATTTGTGGATTAAAGAAGTATGAAGTCTTGCTTTCAAGCCAAAGTGCAAAAACAACCTCAAGTTTGAAGAAGGTTGTTCAAAGATGATTAAAAAGCATTGAAGGCTTGAACTGTAGGGTATATATGCTAAATAGGTAAATCTCTATGTAAACTCTACACTTGTATATCTTGGAATCTATTGAATGCATAAGAGAGCATAAAACCATTTTTCTTAATCTTGAATGGCTTTGAATGAACTTTTTGTTAATAAATGTGTTTTTGTATCTTAAAAGATTTTGAGCAATCTTTGAATGATCAAAGAGATTTGATTATGGTTCTTAAGTTTACATATGTCTAAATAACTTATCTATACGTATAAAATGTTTTTAAACTTATTGAAGTTAAATCTCAAATCATTTTACAAAGTTTGAAAACCAAATTTTAAAATGGCTATTGTGTTTCCAAAAAATTCGGTCGGACGGTCGTCCAATTTTTGTAGCAAAAAGTGGTTACTATTTTTCCAGAGAAATTCGTAAGCAAGTTCAGACGCATGAAGAAAAATTCGGTCGTCCGAATTTTTGTCTTCAGCATGGTAACTGTTTTTCCAGAGAAATTCGGATGAAAATTTGTACGCATGGAAAAAATTTGGTCGTCCGAATTTTTCCAGAAATGTGCAATAGTAAAATTCGGACGATAAATTCGGACGCACAAGAAAAATTCGGTCATCCGAATTTTCTGAAACTAGCCGTTACTAGCTGTTTTATGGCTGTTAAAACTGATTTTCAAATTCTATAAAAGTTATAAACTTCAGATCTTTTGTAAGTTTTGAATCCTTGTGAACTCTAAACATTCCAAAGCCTTTAGCAAACATTTTAAGCTCTCTTCTGTCTTGTGCTTTCAATTGATCATTCAAGATTCCAAAGACAACAAAGTGTGAAGGTGCAACATTGTGGAATCATCTACCAACAAGTGGTAACATTTACACATTCTCCTCTCTTTATTAAATTCTGTTTTTATCTACTAGCTCTTGCAAGGTTATCTTGATAACATAAAATCCGTTAGATAAGGGTGATCCTTGAGATATTGACTCAAGGTTGTTTGTAGATATAAAATCCTTTGGTAGGGTGAACCTTGTTTGTAGAATTGCTAAAGAGGTTGTGAGTGTAAAACCATTGTGTGGTGAGCCTCTTATGTAATTCGTGAACTTGAGCATATAGTAGATTGTTTGAAATCCTTGAGTGTAGCCTCAAGGTAGTGGACGTAGATCTTGAAAAGATCGAACCATTATAAATTACTTGTGTTCATTTATTTTACCTTGTTTTTCTGCTTTGCCATTAATTGACAACTTTTCTCATTGAATCAAGTACATATAAACTGATCTTGCGTAGAATTGTGAAAGAAATTTATTTGAAAAAATTAGCCAAAGACCTAATTCACCCCCCCCCCCTATTAGGTCTTTCAATTGGTATCAAAGCAAGGACTTGTTTGTGTGGTTTTACAACCTAGAAGTTAAAGATCTTATGGCTAATATTTCAAATTTACCTTACCTAGAAGGATCTTCCACAAATAGACCACCTTTATTTGATGGAACAAACTATACCTTTTGGAAATCTAGAGTTAAGATACATATTTGTTCTATCAATTTTGATTTGTGGAATATTGTTGAAAAAGTCCTTATATTTCTATGAAAATGAGAGCTGATGAAGTCACCTTAGAACCAAAGTCTATTGACGAATTTGATGAAAATGATTGAAAGAAAATGACATTAAATTATCATGCTATGAACATCTTAAGTTGTGCATTAGATGTAACTGAATATAATAGAGTTAGTGGTTGTGATACTGCTTATGATATGTGGAGATTACTTCAAATAACACATGAAGGTACAAATCAAGTTAAAGAGTCAAAGCTTACCATGCTAGTAAGGTGAGAATGTTAGTGATATGTTTACAAGGTTTTCTAACATTTTCAATGGCTTAAAAGCTTATGGAAAGAGCTATACTATTGGAGAGCAAAACAGGAAGATATTGGATGCTCCACCAAAATCTTGGCAACCAAAGACACTTGCCATTGAGGAATCAAAGGATTTAAAAACTCTTCCGCTTGAAGAGCTTATTGGATCACTGCTCACATATGAAATGAAGATGAAAAGACTGAATGACAAAGAAGATGAAGAAAAAGGAAGAAAAGGAGTTGTACTCAAAGCTTCAAATCACTTGAGTGAACAAGAAAAATCATCAAGTGAAGAAGAAGATGGAAACAGTGGAGAAGAGGAGATTGCCATGGCTGTTAGGAAATTCAAAAGATTCTACAAGAAGGAGTTCCTCAAGAAAGGAAGAAAGCCAACCAAGAAGAGTGGACAGTCTTCATCCTTCAAACCTCAATGTTTTGAATGCAAGAGCACTGAACATCTTGTTGCTGATTGTCCCAAGGTTTTGGAAAGGGAAAGAGACAACAAGAACAAAAAGACTGGCTGGAATATGGGATCAACAAGAAAGTGAAGATGACAGTGAAGGAAATGCCAACATATGTTTTATGACAATTGATGATGAGGTACAATCTTCTCCTTCCATTTCTAATTTTTTTGATGATGATGTTGATCCTAGTGAATTACTTGTAGAAATGTATGACGAATTAAAAAATGCTTCTAAAAGGAATAAAGAAATGAAATTCAAAATCAATGATTTAGCAAATGAGAATTCAAAATTATGTGTTGAAAATGGGAAACTTCTTGAGACTATTAATTGTCTAAACAATGACAAAGAAGTTTTAAATGCAACCATACAAAATATATCTTTTGAAAATAAAGAGCTTAGTATAAAAGTTAACTCTCTTGAAACCATGCTTAATGATCATGAAATGTTGAAAAAGAAAGTTAACGATCTTACATTGTGCATTGAAAAATTTACAAATGGAAGAGAAAATTTAAATAAATTACTTGGTTATCAAAGATCTGCATATGTTAAACATGGTCTTGGTTACACTTATGATAGTTATGCTCCAAAATATAAAAATTGTTTTGTTAAAAAAACTTCTAATACTAGGTCTCATATTTGTTGTACATGTTATGGCAAGCATGGACACAAAGTATCTAAATGTTATATAAAGAGAAAAATAGAAAATGGTGTTAAAACTGTTTGGAAAGTTAAAAGGAACTTTCACTAACCCCCTTGGACCCAAGAAAATATGGGTACCAAAAATCACTTTCTCAAATTTGGTGTAGGTTCGCTTTGCTTCAAGATTAAGTGCCACAAAATGGTTTCTTGACAGTGGTTGTTCAAGACACATGACCGGAAATGTCTCTCTTGTTAGTGAGTTTCAAGCAACAAGTGAAGGCTTTGTCACATTTGGTGATAAGAAGAAAGGAAAAATAATTCGAATAGGTAACATTGGTAAAGGTTCATTTCCTTTTATTAAACAAGTATTGCTTATTGATGGTTTAAAGTATAATTTACTTAGCATTAGTCAACTATGTGACAATGGATGTAAAGTAGAATTTAAATGTAATACTTGTACTATTTTTGATAATGCAAGTAGTAAAACCATCTTTGTGGCTAATAGAGTTGGAAATGTTTATGTGTTATATCTTGATGAACTTATCACAAATGATATAAAATGTCTTGCTATTCATGATAATGATGGATATTTGTGGCATAGAAGATTAGGTCATGTGAGCATGGATTTATTGAATAAACTTTCCACACAAGAGCTAGTTAGAGGATTACCTAAATTGCATTTAGATAAAACTCATCTTTGTGATGCTTGTCAATATGAAAAACAATCTAAAACATCTTTTAAACCAAAGAAAATGGTTTCTACCTCAAAACCTCTTGAACTTGTTCATATGGACTTGTTTGGACCAATGAGGACCACTAGTCTTGGTGGTAAAAGATATGCTTATGTGATTGTTGATGATTTTTCAAGATTTACTTGGGTGATTTTCTTAGCTCAAAAGAATGAAACATTTCATGAATTTGAAAAACTTTTCAAAAAGGTTCAAACCTCTCTTGAGCATAAATTAATATCTATTAGAAGTGACAATGGAAGAGAGTTTTGTGATGAGTATGGTATAACTCATAATTTTTCAGCTGCCAAAACACCTCAACAAAATGGTGTTGTTGAAAGGAAAAATAGGACCCTACAAGAAATGGCTAGATCTATGTTATGTGAAAATTCTTTGCCAAAATATTTTTTGGCTGAAGCTGTAAATACTACTTGCTATGTAATGAATAGAGTTTTATTAAGACCTTTTATAAGAAAAACACCTTTTGAACTCTTATTTGATAAAACTCCTTCAATTGTCTACTTTAAGGTTTTTGGTTGTAAAATGCTTTATCTTAAACACTAGTGACATTCTAGGAAAGTTTGATAGAAAATCATATGAAGGTGTATTTCTTGGTTATTCTTCAAATAAAAAGGCATATAGAGTTTATAACAAAAGAACATTATGTGTTGAAGAAACCATACATGTAACCTTTGATGAATCTAACATTTACCTTGAAAGAAGAAATGGAGATAATGCAGGTTCCTCAATGATTGAAAATCAAACTCATCATCAAATACCCACATTGGAAGAACATGCCAAAGAAGAAGAAATAATGGAGCAAGAACAAGATGGTCAATCAAGCAATGATCAAGAGCTTTCAAAGGATCTAACATATGCAAGAGGCCATCCTAAGGAGCAAATCATTGGTGATGTCTCTCAAGGAGTTAAAACAAGGCGGTACATTATTGATAATTTTTCCCTTTTATCTCACATTGAACCTAAAAATATTGATGATGCATTGTGTGATAATTTCTAGATTATTGCCATGGAAGAAGAGTTAAATCAATTTGAAAGAAATAAGGTTTGGACTCTTGTTCCAAGACCTCATGATCATTCCATTATTGGTACAAAATGGGTTTTTAGAAACAAATTAAGTGAACTAGGAGAAGTTGTTAGAAATAAGGCTCGACTTGTTGCTCAAGGCTTCAACCAAGAAGAAGGCAACTTTTGCTCCAGTAGCCAAATTGGAATCCATAAGAATACTTTTGGATTTTGCTTGTTTTAAAGGATTTAAGCTATTTCAAATGGATGTCAAAAGTGCTTTTCTAAATGATTTTATTGAAGAAGAGGTTTATGTAGAACAACCTCCTGGTTTTGTTCATGAAAAATTTCCTAATCATGTTTTTCAGTTAACCAAGGCTCTATATGGATTAAAACAAGCCCCAGAGCTTGGTATGAAAGATTAAGTAGATTTCTTCTTTTAAAAGGATTTGCAAAAGGAAAAGAAGGCACAACACTCTTTATAAAAACATCTAGTAATAATGTTATTTTACTTGTGCAAATTTATGTTGATGGTATCATTTTTGGTGCTACTAACACATCTCTTTGTGAAGAATTTGCCAAAACAATGCAAAATGAATTTGGAATGAGCATGATGGGAGAACTAAATTTCTTTCTTGGGTTGCAAATTAAGCAAACTAAGGATGGAGTCTTCATAAATCAAGCAAAGTATACCAAGGATCTTTTGAAAAGATTTGAAAGGGATCAAGCAAAAGGGATAGGTACTTCAATGAGCTCATCAACTAAACTTGATAAAGATGAAAAAGGTAAAAATGTTGATGAGAAGTCATATAGAGGTATGATTGGAAGTTTACTCTATCTCGCAGCTAGTAGACCAGATATTATGTTTGTTGTGTGCTTATGTGCTAGATTTCAACATGTCCTAAAGAATCCCATCTAATTTTTGTCAAACGCATTTTTCGTTATTTGATTGATACATATGACTATGGCCTTTGGTTTTCAAAATCTTCATCTTTTGAACTTATCGGATATTCAGATGCTGACTATGTTGTATGCAAAATTGAACGTAAGAGTACAAGTGGTCATTGTCAATTTCTTGGTAGTTGTCTTGTGTCTTGGTATAATAAAAAAAATGCTTGTGTGTTTTTATCTACTGCTGAAGCTGAATATATAGCTGCGGGTAGTTGTTGTGCTCAATTATTATGGATGCAGCATAATTTATTTGATTATGGCCTTAAATTCAATTGTGTGCCTATACTAGTGCTATCAACTTGAGCATAAATCCCATTCAATATTCTAGGACTAAGCATATAGAAATTAAACATCATTTCATTCGTGATCATGTGATCAAGAGAGATATTTGTTTAGAATATATAAATACAAATGATCAAATTGCTAATATATTTACAAAGCCATTGGCTGAGGAAAGGTTTAATCACCTAAGAAGACTCTTAGGAATCTCAAATTTTAATTATTAATGTGTGTATTGAAGTTTGGTGAAAACAGAAAATTTTTGGACGCAGAATTAGGACGCACTACAGAGAATTCGGTCGACCGAATTTTTTGAGTTGAAAAAATAGAGACTTTCGATCAAAAATTCAGACGCAGACCTGAAAAATTGGTCATCCGAATTTTGCAGATGCAACGATTTAAATGAAAAATCAAACAATTTCCTTGACATTTCAACTTCTGAATTTCTCACCCATTTCAAAGCCATTTATACCCATCCACGTCCGAATCAAAATTTCTCAAAGATTTCACCATTTTTACTTTGATTTGCCTTCATTTTTTAATTCCAAGCCCTAGATACATTCTAAAAGTCGCTACTTTTCAAGCAACAACATCATGGTGAGGACAAAGAAGCCAAATATTGAAAAGGGGAAAGGAAAAGCCAAGGAAGGAGATGGAGACTCAATCATCAACCAACCAAGAAGAGTTCGAATTCCTCAAACATTGTCTGGAGTTGACAGGTTTGTTTCAATCAAGTCTACTTATGAGTTTGATGAATGGAACAAGAAAAGCAGAAAGATTATCCCTGGGAATAAGGTGAATTTTGATAAATTATCAAGTATGGATAATGTTCTATCATTTTTTAGTGATATTGGATGGAGTAGTCTGTTAATCATTGATGAAGAGTTCTATCCTACCCTCATATATGAATTCTATGCGAACCTCAAAGAAGAAAGAACTGAACTTGTAAGAGATGATGTGGTTCAATGGTATTCATCAAGAGTATCCCAAGTGGATTTTGAATTTAGTGAGGCCCTGATTAACAGAATTTGTGGAGTAGGTGATAGTGGGGCAATGTATTACTCACCTTCAATGCATTGTTATAATCGTGAACTGTTTACAAATCAAAGATTTGAAGAGGCATTCACTAATGCAAGAGAATTTAGGTCCAGTAGGGAGAGGGAAATTAAGAGCTTAGATGCTAGAGGAAGAGTTCTACATCACATGATTACTACTATGACTGTCCCTAATTTTGGACATTAGTCATCTGTTGGTAATATGCACATGGTAATTATCTTAGCCTTGCACGAACATAGAAGATTAAATTTTGGATACATAGCCTTGAAGCACATGATTACTGCAAGGAAAACTGTAACCAAGGCCTTTCCATTTGGAAGAATGTTAATAAGGATCTTTAAGCATTTTCAAGTTAAACTTCCAGGAAGAGGACAAGGATTTAAGAGTGGAGAGATCTATACTAATGAAAATCTTAAGAGAATGCAGCTAGTCCTTGATGATGATGGCATATGGAGAACTAAAAGAGAAACCCCTCCAAGAAGAGGAGAGAGTAAAGAAAGTGAAGAAACTGAGGAAGAAGAGGATGAAGAAGAAACTCTTGCAAGAGAGATGAAAACTAAGAGGAAACATGATACTTCAAGTGAGGGGGAGCAACCTCCCTCAAAAAGAAGATTATTTGAAGAAGTCTCTCAACCAAATATTGGAATTGATTCTAGAAGTGGGGGAATAACTAGGGGTGACACCATAGTAGTTAAGACATTCCAAGAAGCCTTGAATAATCATATCAAGGAAATGGAGAAAATGTATAAGTTTTTCGAATCCTTTGCTCCAATGGTTCTTGAAGAAATTCTGATGAGGAATACACAAAGTGGTGAAGGAATACACAAAGATAGAGATGAGGATGACGGAGGTAAG
This sequence comes from Rauvolfia tetraphylla, assembly GCA_030512225.1. Taxonomy (NCBI): domain Eukaryota; kingdom Viridiplantae; phylum Streptophyta; class Magnoliopsida; order Gentianales; family Apocynaceae; genus Rauvolfia; species Rauvolfia tetraphylla. Next base: position 721,464 of record JAJQKT010000060.1, read on the forward strand.
GAAGGAAAGAAAGAAGATGAAGATGATGACAGTGATGATGGGGATGATGATCAAGGAGGCAATGAAGAGAATGTGGCAAGGCAAGAAGAAGAAGAAGAAAATGAACCAGTACATGAAGAGCCCAAAGAAGGAGGAAGTGAGCCCCAAGAAGAAGGAAGTCAACTCGAAAAAGCAAACATTCTCTCACCTTCAACCATATCCTTCAGCCAAGGAAAAGTGAAGCATTTGGAAATCAAGAAAGGATTTAGCAAAGCCTATCCATCAACATCACAAGACTGAGCATTTCTTCCCTTTTATCTTTTTACTGCCTTAATTGCTTATTTGTATTAAGTTTCTATTGTGTATTGTGTGTTATGAACTTGTATTTTGCTGCATTTTATGTAATAGTGAAGCTCAAAGATGAAATCTTAGTGATGAGAGCTTTTTTTTAACTATTATATGTGCTAAATTGTTAGTCTCATTTTTATTGATCCAATTTTTGAGTGATGACAAAAAGGGGAAAAAAATAATGATGACTATGTGATATAATGCTACCTATGTGATAACTATGTGATCTATACTGTATGTACCTACGTACCTGTATGTGTTATGTGCAAAAATTTTGGGCTTAAAATTTGCAAAAGTTTTGGACTTAAAATTCGGATGTAATCAATAAATTCGGATGCACCAAGATTTTCTTGCCAAAAATGCTTTTCTGTTGTTCAAAGTGTTTTGAAAACTGGTTTAATCTCTTCCATTATATTTGCAAAACATTATGAAAGCTTTATTTAACTTTAAACTTTCATTATATTAAATTTATTACAGTTTGGATTTGAAATAAAAAAATTCGGATGCATCTATATTTCATTGTGAAAAAATGTTCTTTTGTTGTTCAAATTAATTCAAATATGTTTAAATATTTTCTAATATGTTTGAACAACCTTAGAAAGGCTTATTTTCAAATATTACAGCCTTCATCTTACATATTTTAAAGTTTGGACTTGATATGTCAGAATTCGGATGCAAATTATCTCAAGTCCAAATTTGTTGAAAAATGAGCACAATCTAAGGGGGAGCATTGTTAAACTTTTACAACCTTAAAACCTCTCTTAGAACGTTTTCTAAATGATTAAATGCTATATATCATATCCTAATTGTTTATTGGAAGGAACGATGTTAATGGAGGTTGGTTGGGTAATTGGCTCATATTGAGCCTTTTGAATGTCAATGTGCCAAATTGGTTAATATATATGATTGACATCTATACTTCTTCGTTTTACATTGTTTAAATCCATCACATTTTGCATCAAAGTTTGTCATCATCAAAAAGGGGGAGATTGTTAGCCCTAAGGGCAAATCATGTAGTTATGATTACTTTTGATTAATGACAAATATTGATAAGGACTAATATGCTTGTATGTTGTGTGATAGGATCTGTGGATTAAAGAAGTATGAAGTCTTGCTTTCAAGCCAAGGGCAAAAACAACCTCAAGTTTGAAGAAGGTTGCTCAAAGATGATTAAAAAGCATTGAAGGCTTGAAGTGTAGGGTATATATGCTAAATAGGTAAATCTCTATGTAAACTCTACACTTGTATATCTTGGAATCTATTGAATGCATAAGAGAGCATAAAACCATTTTTCTTAACCTTGAATGGCTTTGAATGAACTTTTTGTTAATAAATGTGTTTTTGTATCTTAAAAGATTTTGAGTAAACTTTGCATGATCAAAGAGATTTGATTATGGTTCTTAAGTTTACATATGTCTAAATAACTTATCTATACGTACAAAATATTTTTAAACTTATTGAAGTTAAATCTCAAATCATTTTACAAAGTTTGAAAACAAATTTTAAAATGGCTATTGTGCTTCCAAAAAATTCGGTCGTCCGATTTTTGTAGCAAAAAGTAGTTACTGTTTTTCCAAAGAAATTTGAAAGCAAGTTCGGACGCATGAAGAAAAATTCGGTCGTCCGAATTTTTGTCTTCAGCATGATTACTATTTTTTCAGAGAAATTCGGACGAAAATTCGTACGCATGGAAAAAATTTGGTCGTCCGAATTTTTCCAAAAATGTACAATAGCAAAATTCGGACGATAAATTTGGACGCACAAGAAAAATTCGGTCGTCCGAATTTTCTTAAACTAGCTGTTTTATGACTGTTAAAACTGATTTTCAAATTCTATAAAAGCTATAAACTTCAGATCTTTTGTAAGTTTTGAATCCTTGTGAACTCTAAACATTCCAAAGCCTTTAGCAAACATTTTAAGCTCTCTTCTGTCTTGTGCTTTCAATTGATCATTCAAGATTCCAAAGACAACAAAGTGTGAAGGTGCAACATTGTGTAATCATCTACCAACAAGTGGTAATATTTACACATTCTCCTCTCTTTATTAAATTCTGTTTTTATCTACTAGCTCTTGCAAGGTTATCTTGATAACATAAAATCCTTTAGATAAGGGTGATCCTTGAGATATTGACTCAAGGTTGTTTGTAAATATAAAATCCTTTGGTAGGGTGAACCTTGTTTGTAGAATTGTTAAAAAGGTTGTGAGTGCAAAACCATTGTGTGGTGAGCCCCTTATTTAATTTGTGAACTTGAGCATATAGTAGATTGTTTGAAATCCTTGAGTGTAGCCTCAAGGTAGTGGACGTAGATCTTGAAAAGATCGAACACTATAAATTACTTGTGTTCATTGATTTTACCTTGTTTTTCTGCTTTGCCATTAATTGACAACTTCTCTCACTGAATCAAGTACATAAAAACTGGTCTTGCTTAGAATTGTGAAAGAAATTTATTTGTGAAAATTAGCCAAAGACCTAATTCACCCCGCCCCCCCTTAGGTCATTCAATATAGATTTATGTCAAATACATTAATCATGATCACACATTTTCTCGACCAACATCATGAACTTCTATTTGTTCAACATGAGTTGAAGATGTGGCTGTTATAATTGACACATGCCTATAAATGCATAGTTTATGTGGATCATATAGGTAACTTATACCTTGCATATCCATCTCAGGAGTTGGATTTTGTCAATATTCGAGATAAACTATCTCAAGGAGATATCATAAGGCAAGCTTAATATCATCTCAAAATTCATTGGGTGGAGAAGAACTAGAATAGATATCTACTTGCATGTAGATAAATTTATGTACTAAATTGTAGAGTTATGTTATTTCAGGACCAAAGAGTTCTTGAATATCCTTTGATAGATATAAAGGATCTTTATCACATATAAACACCCAATGACCATTGATGTGCTATGTCCATGTAGAACATCTTCAAGATGTTCAATCAAATCAAAATGTTAACCACAATACTTGCTCCACTAAATTCTTCAGAAAAAATATCTTGATCATCAAATTCTTTTCTCTTTTAAGGATTTTATTTGCAAAACCAAGAAATCAATCACGTTTCAAATGTGCATCAAAATCATATGGCTATAGAATTCATATGGTTATAGAATTTATTCATATATGGACATACTCGATCATTCTTTCAATAAAAATTCACTAATATAATCTCATTATGTTCTACAGGGATAATTATATGCTTCAAGCATATCGAGTCCATCAAGGACTTCAAATATAAGTACCATTACCAACTGATAACAAACATAAACATATATTAAGTGTTGTCATGCATTATTATATCCACTAATAGAAATATATTTCTTCGTTATCAGTGCCAAGTCTTACGAAGAATCATACGCCGTAAACCATGACAAATATTCACTTTTGTAGTTCCCATTTTATAAGTAAATATTAATTGCTATCTCTTTGGGATTACACTTCAGGTGTATAATTCCTGCTGGGAATACATTTACACTTCAAGTGTACTTTTGAATAGTTTAAATTTTTCATATTTCTCATGCGAACTTTATAATTTCGAATATGCAGAGCTCGATTTGGAAATCCTCATTCTGAATCAATAAATTATGTGCATTAATATCGTTGACGTCATATACTTGTGCGGTTCTAGTATTTTCTAATCATGTTGAGATCTTATCATCGTTAAAGTTTTCAGGTACCGAATTTCTTCTAAAAATAATATATCAATCATGTTTGGGAGAAAAATTCTGCTGGAATTTAAATCTCCTCGACTAAACCTATATGACCATCTTAAGTCTCTGCTCCATTGATGAGTTTGTATCCTTGGAACTGACTTATCTACCACATTGCAGTTGTGTCTCAGATTTATTTGTAGTGGTAGATTTTCCTTCAGGGACATCAAATATAATAGGAGCATTCTTTGCCGGATATTGGTCAGTTAATATACCTGACTATATAAATTATCCTTTGAACTTCTGGTTCAAGGTATCTTCTTTGAGAATCAAAATAGAAGATCAAGATGAGACTCAAACCAATATCTTTATCCGGCTTCATGTTTTTTCCTCTTTATGTTGGGGCAACATATTCAAAGTTAAGAAAATACAAATCTATCTCTTGAGATTTGCTCCCAACATATTTGATAATCTCTTTGAGAACCAATTTCATTACTTTTGTGGTGGAGCAACGTACACAGTGGATCTCTAAATTTAGGATGGAAAATATTTGGTTTCTGACCACAAACCAACTACTATGAGGAGAATCAAATTGTGTTGACAAAATACAAAAAAAAGTGCTAATATATCACAGTCATGAATATTCTGCAGGATGTTCAATGTTTATCTCAATATAACCAATATTATTAGGACAAATTATGTCTTTAAGAGAATGTTAAAACATGAGCTCATTATCAACGAATTGTGCGAACTGCAGGTTGCAAAAACAACAATATACATACAAGTATTTGTTGATGCATCAACTAATTTCTCCATATTCGTCTCAAAATAACACATTCAACCCCAAGTAATACTAGTGACATTTAAATAAAATAAGTAGTACATATAAATTCGTCATACTAGGAAACTTCTTGTTCCATAATAAATTCATAATCAATATTCGTATTTTAATGATCCAAGATGGTCCAACCAGTCATGCTAACTAATAAATTATTTATCAGTAAACTTCAAGTTTACTCAATATTATATCTCAATTTTATAATTCTATGCAATATAAACCAGAAGAGATGAATAGTGGTATCTATAAATGACATATATTTTAAGTTATAAGGGTAATACTGATATACTGATAATATAATCAAAACTCAAAAGTTTTACGAGACTATATATTGAGTGATGTATTACAACAATTGACTATTAGGTGAAGATCTGGTAGCTCTTCTGGAGCTTTTAATCAATTACCTCTTCTAGAGTTATTGATCAATTAGTTCTTCAGGAACCTTGCATTACCATTTATACTTTGGACATATATTTTAAATTTTGTCCAAATAAACTACGAATATTGTTTAGACAAATTGTATCTTCACCATTCATGATCTAAAACAAACTAAAATAATATATAAATACTAAAATATAAGTATATAGTATGAAAAATTTTTTAATAATAATCACAAAATGATAAAATAGAAAAGTACCAATTTGATAATTCAAAATTTTGGTCAATATTCAAAATGTTAAAAAATCTTTCTAGAAATTCAAAAGAACTGACCACATTCTGTGCCATATCAATATTATCAACATAACCATCATTACTATCAGTAGCATGATTTAGGGAAGTAAAGCTATATCAATAATTAATAGAGATTCAATACATGCTAGACGTACTACATGTATGTGACAAACTTTCATATTGCATCAATAACATGTTAGAATTATTACTTTCCCTTTTCGTTCTTATTATTTTCTCACTTCTGGTCAGTATCTTTTCATTGGGAATTTAATGAGCCATTCTTATAGTATAAGAACAAAGTGAATTTCTACTAGTCGCGACTAAAATCTCGTACATAAATATATTATAATTTCTAATATCATTCACTTCATGGAATGTCATAAAAATATTTGGTCAATCATCAAAATATTTTATCTAGGACTCATTTAGTAGAAGATATAAATTCAAAATACTTCTGAAAAAAATTCTTCTCGATATTACTACTACAAGAGCATGTTAGAGATATGAGAAAAGAAAATTCTTTTATTCATCACATTACTAGTAATATTTCTCCTTATAACTTTAATTGAGGAGAAATTCTAAATGCAATAAAATTTTGCATATTGATAGACATAAAATCTTTTAGGCACACTTATAACAAATCATAACTAGCATTTATATAACAATCATCTTCTGGTGATTGTATATTTCATTCATAATTTGCTAGTATTCAAGTGGTTTTAATACTTTGTATTTCTTAAATGGTGTCTTCAAGATCTACTATATCTACATGCATCTATTTTGATCGCCATGATTGTATAGATGATTTTTGTCATAGCCGCATCTAGGTTCGCGGCTTTAACCATGACCAAGACCTCTTCCAGGGCCATAACCATGGGTTTTAATGCATTCATATATAGATTTAAAGTAAGCCGTGCTTTTTGTAAAATGACCATCTTCTAGTGGTCAAATATTTCTTTTAGATCCTTTCACAAAATAAGTGGATTTCTCACAGTAAGATATTTCGCCTTTAGATCCTCATGGAAATAATGACGTGTCTTTTATGCGATTTTAAAATGATAATGCATTATTTTTAATAATGGTGTTTGCTAGACCAATTACATCTCGATAAATTTGAGCATCTAGTGTCTATGACATATAGTTCATTCTATAAATATTAAGAGTAAAAAAATAAGTTTTGAAAGGTTTGCTATGGGAATTCAAAGATAGAAAAATACCTCTTTTTTCTCTTAATTAAATTTTCAACTTCGGTGGCAGAGACCTGTGCTGATAACGTGTTATGAATTTGTTTGTGCGCAGTCATCGTCGACACAATAAAATCGTAATAGTAATATGGAGAATTGAATAGGAAAACTATAATGACGAATATAGAGAGAAACTAGAAAGAAAATAGAAAAAGAGATAACACGAGAAGTTTTATTGATTCTTTGAGAGTAAATGAATGAATCAATAAGTGTATTCATAGGGCTTAAGGATACATATCAATAAGAAGAAGTAGAGAGTAATTAAAAGACAAATTTTGTCACTAATGAAAGATGTGACAGAACTCTACCATTTATTTTCTTAATAGTTGAAATATTTTTATAACTCTGATATTTGATTACTCTTTGATATCATATAATAAACATACACAATATTAATTTCATAATAATTATATAATTGTTAATTCTTAATTATGATGTAACCAAATCAATTGTGACTTTGGAAGTAACTCAATTAATATTTTTGCTTGGTGTCCGGTCCGATTCTAAAAGACTGCCACACACAGTAACGATGGGCCCCAACATAGAAATTATGAAGCACTGAGCTGGTGTCAATTGCATCTACAGACGATTGAATTATTGCTGCAAGAGTGTTGTGTCGCGGAGCGTTATCATTTTTACCGAGAAAGCCATCGTATTCGCTGCTACACCGTACACGTTTCTCATAAAGAAGAAGAAAATAGAAATGAGCTATTTGTACTCTACAATGACAGTATAATATTATGATATTTATATTTAAATTTTAAAAAACAAAATTTAGATAAATTTTAACGATTTTATTTTAACTATATCTTATCACACTACTGGGTGCAAGTATGTATAAAATGAAAAAAGATGCCCCTTCTACGAAATAGCTATATTGAAGGGTGTGAACACTCGACCCATTTTTCTACTAAATGAGCCATTTTTCTTTTGGTTAAAAGAAAAAGAAACAAATATGACCTTTACAGTTCTACAAATTCCTCTCAAAATCCGGCACAATGGAAAAGCCAGCACTCAAGCAAATTCCACTTCACAATGTTCCTACTTCTCATCTTGCTTCTGATCCCTATCATCATCATTTACTATCTTCAAAAGCACAACAGCCTTCATCCCCCTGGCCCTCCTGGCCTTCCAATTGTAGGAAATCTTAATCAATTCCTAAGCAGTTCTCCCACCCCTCATGAGTATCTATGGCGACTCTCCAAGAAATATGGATCAGTAATGTCCATGAGATTTGGTTCGGTTCCTGTAATCATTATCTCATCAGCAAGCGTCGCAGAAGAGGCACTCAAAACCCATGATATTGCATTTTCTGGCCGTCCCCAAGTTCTATCGCTGCAGAAGCTGTCTTATAATGGCTTGGACGTGGCTTTTGCCCCTTACGGCGAATACTGGAAGGAGATGAGAAAGATTACGTCTCTCCATGTCTTTGGTCCTAAAAGGGTTCAATCTTTTCGTAGTATTCGTGAAGATGAAGTCTCGATCTTGATCAAGGATATTACAAAATTGGCTAACTCATCAAAGTTGGCTAATATATGTGAGATTTCGATGTCGTTGGCTAGCACTTTGATATGCAGGATTTGTTTTGGGAAAAGGCTTAACGAGGAGGGATTTGACAGGAAGAGGTTCAATGGGCTGTGCATGGAAGCTCAAGCGATGATGGCTGGGATCTTTTTCTCCGATTATTTTCCACTACTCGGCTGGGTAGATAGGCTCAGAGGAACAACTGGAAGACTAGAGAAGAACGTCAAGGAGTTTGATTCTTTCTACCAAGAAATCATTGATGAGCATCTAAAACAAAATAGGCCAAGGTCAGCTGAAGAGGATGTGGTTGACATCTTACTTAAGCTAAGGGATGAAAATTCGTCCCCATTTAATCTCTCCTTTGATCACATCAAAGCAGTGTTCATGGTAAGATTTTTACAATCTCTTATATTAATGATTTTGAAAAATAGAGCTCTCTGCCGTATAGTAGTACGAAAGCCTCCTATTCATAACGGCCTAAATTTGCAGGGTGAAGACATAAATTTGAGATTTTTACTCTTTAAATTTTACAAAAGTTCATTGTCTGATTTAAAATAAATAATTTGTACTGAGTTTTAAAATGAAACCAATCCAAATACCCAAAAAAACTTCAACCGATACAGCTCATATGAAACCTCAAATCTTGTTTCAGGACGTCAGCCACTTCGTTCTTGAATTCGACATTTTTTATGAAAAGTTTATTAACTATGCTTACCTCATTCCATTTTATGTTGCAGAATATAGTTCTGGGTGGAACAGATACAGTTTCAGCAATAATCATTTGGATTATGTCAGCCCTGATGCAGAAGCCGAAGGTTATGGAGAGAGTGCAAGCAGAAATTCGGCAACTGGTCGGAAACAAAGTTATGGTGAATGAAGAGGACATACAGAAGCTGCCATACTTCAAAGCAGTCATTTTGGAGACTTTGAGATTGTATTCGCCATCTCCTCTTCTGGTGCCAAGGGAAACACTGCAAAAATGCACCATAGATGGCTATGAAATTCAGCCAAAATCCTTGGTGTACATCAACGTATGGGCCATTTCAAGAGATCCCAAATACTGGAAGAAACCGGAAGAGTTTTTGCCGGAGAGATTCTTGGAGAATGGTATTGATTACAAAGGGCAGAATTTCCAGTTGATTCCGTTTGGAGCAGGAAGAAGAGGATGCCCTGGAGTGAGTCTGGGAATGGCTACAGTAGAGCTTGTAGCTGCCAATCTACTCTACTCATTTGACTGGGAACTACCACCAGGGATGAAGAAAGAAGATATTGACTTTGATGTCTTGCCTGGATTTACCAATCACAAGAAAAATGACCTCTGCCTAGTTGCCAAAAGCCACAAATGATCATATGGAGAGGGATAACTCATTACTCTGTAGGCAAATAAATGCGCTCAAACTTAGTAATGTAATTTTTTTTTTTGGGGGGGCCGCGTCGGGAATTTTCGGCCTTTTGGCCATGTTGGTCGTCCAGGTGGGGCCCTGCCTTACCACCTTCCTTGCCGCCATGGCTGCTTCCCTGAACCTTGGTAATGTAAATTTGCCCTATGAAAAGGCTTAGAGTTGGAGTTCGATTTGAAGAAAATTTAATTTTATTATTTAAAAAAATTAAATTTTTTATTTTTTTTAAGATCGAATTAAATATAATTTATTTTTAAATCAAAATTTTAAAGAAAATTTGATTTTATTATTAAAAAAATTAAATTTTTTATTTTTTTAAATCGAATCAAATTTAATTTATCTTCAAATCGAATTTTTTTAAATTAAAATATTTCGATTTAAAAAAAAATTAGTTTGAAGAAAATTAAAATATATAAAATTAAAAAATTAAATTTTAAAATAACATTAATTATACTTTAATATTAATTATAATTTTAATTAAAATTTAATTTAGTTTGAGTTATTAGTCTTTAAATAATATTTTTAAAAATATACAAAAATTAATTATTTTAAATTTTAAAATAATTTTAATTAAGAATTAGTTTAATTAAAATTATTAATTTTTAATTATACTTAATTATTAATTTGGAGAAATTTTAGAAAAAATTCAGTTTTTTCGGTTTGGCTTAGTCTAAATCGAAACCAAACCGAAATTTAATTTGGAGATGAAAAACTAATTTTCTCTAAATTGAAATTTAAAAGATCGAACTGAAAATCGAATTAAATTTCGATTAGGTTCAATTTTTAAATTTTTTTCAAATAATGCACAGTCCTAGTTTAGAGAAATTGGGAAGTTTAGTGGTCAGATTATTTTATTTGTTTTTATAAATTTTTAATATTTAAAATTAATTTTTTAGTTTTTATATTATTTTATTTATTTTATGATTATTCTTAATTTTTAATTGTATCTATTTTAATTCTTAAATTATTTTTTTCAAATTTAATGGTGCCAGACAATTAATCTATAGTAAAATCTAACCACTTCGTTGACATGTGAAGCACATTCAACAATAAGTAATATATAATAGAGTTAGTAGTTAATTGATAGTATGAAATATATTAAGATATTTTTTATAAAAAGTGTCAATTATTTTTTGGTGTCGCAATATAATAAAAAGATCAAATGATAATACGGAAGGAATACTTTTGTAATTTTTTAAAAAATATTAAAATTAAAATGTATATATCTAATTCCACCATCATATAATAAAGTTATTAGTCCTTTATAGTTATAGTATAATCAATTTCGATGCGCGTGAGAAAGGCATGTTATGCATTCGAATGAATTATTATTCAAAGTGAAAAAAAAACGGTCGAATTTTGCTCTGAAATGGATGGTACAAACCATCAAATTACAAAGGAAAAAAAAGTTTTGGAACTAAAAAAAATAGGTTGTTGAGATCAATTCCTCGGAGGATTGAAACGAGCAATCTTCTCATGGATCATATCGCCTACCAACCTTATCGTGCCGTTTAATTTGATAAACGCTTTTCTTCTCTTCCACTGATTTTTTGTTTGCGAATTTGGCGGATTTTCGAGCACAAATGACACTGCGCTAGTAGCAACGGTCGGCAAAAACTGCTTTGCAATAACTAGCCATCGTCGACTGGGCTTTCAGCTACAGACCATTGCCACTAATTTTGGTCCTTGTGGAATTGAATTTTTTATTTTAAATTTTATAAAAATTAATTATTTATGAAATAAGATATGAAATATAAATTACATCATTGTTTATGCAAGTTAAAGATTTTAGCTTCACAAGCGTAAATTATCTATCATGTCTTTTTAAAGGTGATTAGGAATTTTTATTGCAGGATTCACAAAATGAGAAAAAGAAAGAAAAAAGAGGGTAAAAATATTTCCAACTACATATGATTTGCGTCATGTTGTGGAAGAAGATCATATCAATAGTTGCAAAATTCAAAAGCTTTTTAAGACAAAATCTTGCTATCCGTTGAAAGAATTGTACTAGAACTGGAGAGTCGCTTCCTAATCTATTGAAACCCAAACAAATGGTCAAATAAATAAATTTAAAGGGTATGTTCAGGCTTGGCACGGAAAAGTTTACCTAGTCCACAAACTAAGGTCCAAAAGAAATAATCATATATTTTATTTAAAATTTCACTATTAATGTTGTCAATTAAAGAAAATTAAGTTTTACCTAACACAATGGCCTACTAACATCTTTGACTCTTTGATTTATGGAATTTAAACCATTAATACCTTTCATTAATAAAAAATTATAATAATTTACATATAGTCAAACTATTTTTCTAAATTTTGGTAGCAAATTAAAAAAATTCAATTTCAAAGTAAATGAATAGTTATAAATGATAGAATTATATGCATATAAGTGCTCAAAACATTTGGTACGTATTTTATATTACAACCATTTAAGGAAGAGGATAAGATACACCATAGGTGCGGACGCACGTTTGGTGGCTCCCATGTTTTTAGAAAAATTGTTTAAATGCATATATTGCATAGAATGGAGTAAAAATATATAAAGACACATAAATGGCTGCCCCACTCCCCAACAGGCAAGTCTCTCTTTTCTTTTTAAAAGACTCACTACTCATGAGAAGAAAATGAAAGGTTTAAATCTTTTGCTATTTGCTCTGTTTTTCACCAAACAAATGTAGAAAAACAATTAGTGCAGATTTACTTATAAATTATTTTCTTAGTTGGAAAGGGTAGCCGTATGTATTTTAATTAACTATGTAGACATTTCACCTTTGAGAAACATACGACAAAATTTTCAAACATAAACGTATACAATCTCCTTCTAAGAATTGGCCTCAAATGTTCATTTTTGCATCCACCCTAGTACACCTATGATTTATAGGTTTGGGAGCTTCTTTATTTCCCTTATCTATGTGAAAATTTGGAGACAAGAAAATTGGTCGTCCAAACTGTGAATATTTGGTTTTAAAAGGGGTTCAAAAGACTATTCACTTCATTTCTTCAAAATCTCACATCCCAATTCCCTTTCCTCTCAAGACCCATCAAACCTACCTACGTCAGATCTCATATGCCACCCTTATTTTGCCATTTCACTTGAAATCCTTCACTTTTTTCATGTTCTATACTATTGACTGCCTATAGAACTCATTTTATTTCATAAAAATTCATCATGGTGAGAACAAAGAGAGCAACCATTAGAAAAAGAAAAAGGAAAAGGAAAGAAAATAGATAGTGGGTTGATAATCAACGAGGCAAGAAGGGTCCAGATTCCTCAAGCTTCCTTTGGAGTAGACAGATTTGTTTCAACCAAGGTAGGAGCGGGATTCGAGGAATAGAGTAGGAGAAATCAGAAGATAATCCCATGGACAAGTTGAACATGGAGAAATTCAGCGGAATGGATAATGTACTAATGTACTATCTCTATTTGGTGCTATAGGGTGGAGTAAGTTGTTGGTAGTTGATGATAATTACTAGCCCTCTCTTGTTTTTGAATTCTACGCAAATATTAAGGAAGAAAGAATTGAAGACATTGGAGATAATTTTGTGCAATGGTACTCATCTAGAATATTACAAGTAGATTTTGAATTTAATGATACCTTGAGAAATAGAATATGTGAAGTTGTTGATGATGGGATGAGATATTATTCTTCGAGGCAGCATTGCTATATTTATGAATTGTTCACTAATGAAAGGTTTGAGAATGCATTTACAAATGGGAGAGAATTTAGAAGGGTGAAGGGTAGAGAGATCAAGGCATGAGATGTGAGACGCCGTGTTTTACATCAAATGCTAACTATCATGATAATCCCCAATTTCGGTTACAAGTCTTTTGGAGGAAACATGTATATGGTGATTACGCTTGCACTCTATGACCAAAGAAGAATAAGTTTGGGTATATGGATTTAAGACATATGGTGGGAGCAAGGAAGACAGAGAACGAGGCATTACCCTACGGAAGATTGCTCTTAAGAATATAAAAGTACTTCCAAGTTCAATTCCCTAGAAGAGGCTTAACCATCAAGAGTGGATGCATATAAACAAATGAATTCCTCAAAAGAATGGAAGTAACACTTGATGATGATGGTGTGTGGAGATCAAAAAGGGAAACTCCCTTAAAAAGAGAAAAGCTCAAAGAAAGTGAAGATGTGAAAAGTGAAGAAGAGGAAGAAGAAGTAGAAAATGAAGAGGGGATACAAGCAAGAGAGATGAGACCAAGAAAAGGCATTATCCACTAAGTGAGGGAGGCAACTTCAGTCCAAAAGGAGATTATTTAAAGATGAACCAACTCCTCAATTACACTCCAATGAAGATGATTGTTAGCCCTAAGGGCAAATCATGAAGTTTTTCATTAAGTTTTGAATAATGTCAAACATTGATGTGGACTAATCTTTATGTCAATTGTGTGATAGGATTGTTGGATTAAAGAAGTATGAAGTCTTGTTTTCTTAAAGCCAAAGTGCAAGAACAACTTCAATGAGTCACAGTGATTGAAGATTGAAGAATTTTGTTCAAAGATGATTAAAGGCCATTAAAGACTTGAAGTGTAGGTCAAATATGCATAATAGGTATATTATTTTGTAAACCCTACACTTGTGTGTCTTGAAATCTATTGAATGCATAAGAGAGCAACAAAAACTTGTTTTGAATCTTAAATATCTTTGTTAGCCCTAAGGGCAAATCATGAAGTTTTTCATTAAGTTTTGAATAATGACAAACATTGATGTGGACTAACTTTTGTGTCAATTGTGTGATAGGATTGTTGGAGTAAGTAGTATAAAGTCTTATTGCCCTTGAAGCTACAATGCAAGAACAAACTTCAATAAGTCAAAATGATTGAAGATTGAAGCATTTTGTTCACAGATGATTAAAGGCATTAAAGATTTGAAATGTAGGTCAAATATGCTTAATAGGTATAGTCATTTGTAAACCCTACACTTGTGTGTCTTGGAATCTATTGAATGCATAAGAGAGCAACAAAAATTTGTTTTGAATCTTAAATGGCTTTGAATGAAATTTTGAATAACAAGTATGTTTTTGAACCTCAAATGATCTTGAGTAAACGTTGTATGATCAAAGTATTTTAGTAACGGTTTTTGAGTTTGAAAATGTTTAAATGACTTACCTATTTATACAAAATATTTTCAATGTTATTAAGGTTGATTTTCAAATGATTTGAAGAAGTTTGATGAGTTCGGACGCAAGTTCGGACGTCCAAACTTTGAAAATGGTCACCGTGCTTCCAGAGAAATTCGGACGCATGGGATAAAATTCGGACGTCCAAACTTTCTCTGATAGCATGGTTACTGTTTTTCTAGAGAAATTCGGACGAATGTTCGAACACATAAGGAAAAGTTCGGACGTCCAAACTTTTCCACAGTAAAGTTCGGACGCATAGGAGAAAGTTCGGACGTCTAAACTTCTCTGAAACTAGCTATTACTAGCCGTTTTATAGCTTTTGAAACGGATTTTTGAAATCTATAAAAGCTATAAACTCAAGAATTTTTATATGTTTTGAATCTCTGAGAAATCTTAACATTCCAAACTCTTTAGCAGCCATCAAAGCTCTCTTTTGTCTTGTGCTTTAAATTGCTCATTCAAGATTCCAAAGACATCAAAGTGAAGAGGTGCAACATTGTGTAATTATCTACCAAGAAAGTGATAACATCTTATTCATTCACCATTCTTCATTTAATTGTGTTTTCTACTAGCTCATTACAAGGTTTTCTTGTAAACATAAAATCTTTTAGATAAAGGTGGTCCTTGAGACATTGATTCAAGGTTGTTTGTAGATATAAAACCCTTTGGTAGGGTGAACCTTGTTCGTAGAACTGCAAAAGAGGTTGTGAGTGTAAATCCATTGTGTGGTGAGCCTCTTATTAATTGTTGAACTTGAGCATATAGTAGATTGATTGAAATCCTTGAGTGTAGACTCATGGTAGTGGACGTAGATCTTGAAGAGATCGAACTACTATAAATTTCTTGTGTTCATTGATCTTAGATTGTTTATTGCTTTATCATTGATTTAACTATCCTCTCATTGAAACAAGTATTCATAATCTGCTCTAACTAAATTTATAAAAGGACATAGTTTTCGAAAATTAGCCAAATACCTAATTCACCCCCCTCTCAAGTATTTCAATTGGTATCAGAGCAAGGGCTTCTTTGTGTGGTTTTACAACCTAGAAGTTATGATCTTATGGCTAATATTTCAAACTTACCTTATCTAGAAGGATCTTCCACAAATAGACCACCTTTGTTTGATGGAACAAATTATACATTTTGAAAATCTAGAGTTAAGATATATATTTGTTCTACTAATTTTGATTTGTGGAACATTGTTGAGAAAGGTCCTTACATACCAACGAAAATGAGAGCTGATGGAGTGACTTTAGAACCAATGTCTATTGACGAATTTGATGAAAATGATTCAAAGAAAGTGACATTAAATTATCAGGCCATGAACATTTTAAGTTGTGCATTAGATGTAACTGAATACAATAGAGTTAGTAGATGTGATACTGCTCATGATATGTGGAGATTACTTCAAGTAACACAGAAGGTACGAACTAGGTTAAAGAGTGAAAGCTTGCCATGCTAGTAAGGGACTATAAGCTATTCACCATGAAGCAAGGTGAGAATGTTAGTGATATGTTTACAAGATTTAAAAACATTTTCAATGGTTTTAAAGCATATGGGAAGAGTTATACAATTGGAGAGCAAAACAGAAAGATATTGGATGCTCTATCAAAATCTTGGCAACCGAAAAAACTTGCTATTAAGGAATCAAAGGATTTAAAAACTCTCCCACTTGAAGAGCTCATTGGATACTGCTTAGGCATGAAATGAAGGTGAAAAGACTAAATGATATTGAAGACGAAGAGAAGGGAAGAAAAGGAGTTGTACTCAAAACTTCAAATCATTTGAGTGAACAAGAAAAATCATCAAGTGAAGAAGATGGAAACAGTGGAGAAGAAGAGATAGCCATGGCTATAAGAAAGTTCAAAAGATTCTACAAAAAGGAATTTCTCAAGAAAGGGAGAAAACCAACCAAGAAGAGTCGACAGTCATCATCCTTCAAACCTCAATACTTTGAATGCAAAAGTACAGAACATCTTGTTGCTGATTGTCCTAAAGTTTTGGAAAGGGAAAGAGACAAAAAAATCAAAAAGAAATCTGCCAAGAAGGGAAAAGGACTGGCTGGAACTTGGGTTCAACAAGAGAGTGAAGATGACAGTGAAGGAAAAGCCAACATATGCTTTATGGCAATTGATGATGAGGTACAATCTTCTCCTTCTATTTCTAATTACTATGATGATGATGTTGATCCTAGTGATTTACTTTTTGAAATGTATGAAGAACTAAAAAAGGCTTCTAAAAGGAATAAAGAAATGAAAACCAAAATCAATGAGTTATTAAATGAGAATTCAAAGTTATGTTTTGAAAATGGGAAACTTCTTGAGACCATTAATTGCCTAAACATTGAAAAAGAAGTTTTAAATGTAACCATACAAAACATATCTCTTGAAAAAAAAAGATCTTTGCACAAAAGTTATTTCTCTTGAAACAATGCTTAATGATCATGAGTTATTGAAAAAGAAAGTTAATGATCTTACATTATGCATTGAAAAATTTACAAATGGAAGAGAAAATTTAAATGAATTACTTGGTTATCAAAGATCTTCGTATATAAAATATGGTATTGGTTACACTCATGAAAGTTATGCTCCAAAACGTAAAAACTTCTTAGTTAAAAAAACTTTTAATTCTATGCCTCATACTTGTTGTACATATTGTAGCAAGCATTGACACAAAGTGTCAAAATTTTATGTGAAAAGAAAATAGAAAATGGTGTTAAAACTATTTGGAGAGTTAAAGAAACTTTTACTAACCCTCTTGGACCCAAGAAAATGTGGGTACCAAAAGTCACTCTCTCAAATTTGATGTAGGTTCGTTTTGCTTCAAGATCAAGTGCCACAAAGTGGTTTCTTGACAGTAGCTGTTCAAGACACATGACAGGAAATGCCTCACTTGTTAGTGAGCTTCAAGCAACAAGTGAAGGTTTTGTCACATTTGGTGATAAAAAGAAAGGAAAAATACTTGGAATTGGTAACATTGGTAAAGGTTCTTTCTCTCTCATTAAGCAAGTGTTACTTATTGATGGTTTGAAGTATAATTTGCTTAGTATTATTCAACTATGTGATAATGGATGTAAAGTAGAATTTAAATGTGACACTTGTACTATTTTTGATAATGCAAGTAGCAAAACCATCTTTGTTGCTAATAGAGTTGGAAATGTATATGTATTATATCTTGATGAACTTATCACAAATGATATAAAGTGTCTTGCCATTCATGATAATGATGGATATTTATGGCATAGAAGATTAGGTCATGCGAGTATGGATTTATTGAATAAACTTTTCACACAAGAGCTAGTTAGAGGATTATCTAAAATGCATTTTGATAAAACTCGTCTTTGGAATGCTTGTCAATATGGAAAATAATCAAAAACATTTTTTAAACCAAAGAAAATGGTTTCTACCTCAAAACCTCTTGAACTTGTTCATATGGACTTGTTTGGACCAATGAGGACCACTAGTCTTGGTGATAAAAGATATGCTTATGTGATTGTTGATGACTTCTCTAGATTCACATGGGTGATTTTCTTAGCTCAAAAGGATGAAACGTTTCATGAATTTGCAAAACTTTTCAAAAAGATTCAAACCTCTCTTGAGTATAAACTGATTTCTATTAGAAGTGACAATGGAAGAGAATTTTGCTATCAAGACTTTACAAAATTTTGTGATGAATATGGTATAACTCATAATTTTTCAACTGCTAAAACACCCCAACAAAATGGTGTTGTTGAAAGGAAAAATAGAACTTTACAAGAGATGGCTAGATCAATGCTTTGTGAGAATTCTTTCCCAAAATATTTTTGGGTTGAAGCTGTAAATACTGCTTGCTATGTAATGAATAGAGTTCTCTTAAGACCCTTCATAATAAAAATACCTTTTGAACTCTTATTTGATAAAACTCCTTCAATTGTTTATTTTAAGGTATTTGGTTGTAAGTGCTTTATCTTAAATACTAGTGATAATCTGGGAAAGTTAGATAGAAAATCAGATAAAGGTGTATTTCTTGGTTATTCATCAAATAAAAAGGCCTATAAAATTTATAACGGAAGAACATTATGTGTTGAAGAAACTATACATGTGACCTTTGATGAATCTAGCATTTATCTTGAAAGAAGAAGTGAAGATGATGTAGGTTCCTCAATGATTGATAATCAAACTCATCATCAAGCACCCACATTGGAAGAACATGCCAAAGAAGAAGAAATAATAGAGCAAGAACAAGATGGTCAACCTAGCAATGATCAAGAGCTTCCAAAGGATCTAAGATATGCAAGAGGTCATCCTACGGAGCAAATCATTGGTGATGTCTCCCCATGAGTTAAAACAAGACGGTACTTTATTGACAACTTTGCTCTTTTCTCTCATATTGAACCTAAAAACATTGATGATGCATTGTGTAATGATTTTGGGATTATTGTTATGGAAGAGGAGTTAAATCAGTTTGAAAGAAATAAAGTTTGGACTCTTGTCCCAAGACCTCATGATCATTCTATTATTGGTACAAAATGGGTATTTAGGAATAAATTAAGTGAACTAGGAGAAGTTTTTAGAAATAAGGTTAGGCTTGTTGCTCAAGGTTTCAACCAAGAAGAAGGCATTGATTATGATGAAACTTTTGCTCCGGTAGCTAGATTAGAATCCATAAGAATACTTTTGGCTTTTGCTTGTTTTAAAGGTTTTAAACTATTTCAAATGGATGTTAAAAATGCATTTCTGAATGGTTTTATTGAAGAAGAGGTTTATGTAGAACAACCACCCAGTTTTATTCATGAAAAGTTTCCTAATCATGTTTTAAAGTTAGCCAAGGCTCTATATGGATTGAAATGAGCCCCAAGAGCTTGGTATGAAAGATTAAGTAGATTTCTTCTTTCAAAAGGATTTCCAAAAGGAAAAGTGGACACAACACTTTTTATAAAAAATTCTAGCAATAATGATATTTTACTTGTGCAAATTTATGTTGATGACATAATTTATGGTGCTACTAGCACATCCCTTTGTGAAGAATTTGCCAAATCAATGCAAAATGAATTTGAAATGAGCATGATGGGAGAACTAAATTTCTTTCTTGGGCTGAAAATTAAGCAAACTAAGGATGGAGTCTTCATAAATCAAGCAAAGTATACCAAGGAGCTATTGAAAAGATTTGGAATGGATCAAGCAAAAGGGATAGGTACTCAATGAGCTCATCAAATAAACTTGATACAGATGAAAAAGGTAAAATTGTTGATGAGAAATCATATAGAGGTATGATTGGGAGTTTACTCTATCTCACAGTAAGTAGACCAGATATTTTGTTTTCTGTGTGCTTATGTGCCAGATTTCAATCTTGTCCTAAAGAATCTCATCTAATTTCTGTCAAATGTATTTTTTGTTATTTGATTGATACACATGACTATGGTCTTTGGTTTTCAAAATCTTCGTCTTTTGATCTTATTAGATATTCATATGCTGATTTTGACGAATGCAAAGTTGAACGTAAGAGTACTAGTGGTCATTTTCAATTTCTTGGTAGTTGTCTTGTGTCTTGGTACAGTAAAAAACAAGCATGTGTGTCTTTGTCTACTGCTGAAGCTGAATATATTGCAGCTGGCAGTTGTTGTGCTCAAATATTATGGATTCAGCATACTCTACTTTATTATGGTCTTAAATTCAATTGTGTGCCTATACTATGTGATAATACTAGTGCTATCAATTTGAGCATAAATCCCATTCAACATTCTAGAACAAAACATATAGAGATTAAGCATCATTTTATTCGTGATCATGTTGCTAAAGGAGATATATTATTCGATTATGTAAAAACAAATGATCAAATTGTTGATATATTTACCAAGCCTTTGGTTGAGGAAAGGTTTAACTATCTAAGAAGACTTTTAAGAATTTTAAAATTTAATTACTAATGTGTTTATTTGAGCGTGACAAAAGTAGGGGATATTCGGATGCACTATTTGGATGCATTGAGTGAAAATGGAACGTCCAAACTTTCTCCAGAAAATTTTGGACAGAAAAGTTGGATGCATGTTTAGACGCATGACAGAAAGTTCGGACGTCTGAACTTTCTAAAACTGAAGAAACAGAGGAGTTCGGATGCAAGTTTGGACGCAAACAAAAAAGTTTGATCATCCGAACTTTGCGGTTACAGCAGTTTTAAAGAAATCAAATAGCTGTTACACATATTTTTGTCATCCAAACTCTCTCTCTTTTCAAATTTCTCTCTACCCATCTGCGTCGAAACCTAAATCTATCTGTAATTTTACCATTTTCACATCAAACCACTTGGATTTTTGAGCTCTTAACCCTAAACACTTCTCAGATTTCACTGCATCTCTAATAGTAAAACATCATGGTGAGAACTAAAAGAGCAAATGTTGAGAAAGGAAAAGGGAAAGCAAAGGACAGAGATGGAGGACAAATTCTCAATGAACCAAGGAGAATCAGAGTTCCTCAATCATCATCTGGAGCAGACAAATTTGTCTCTATCAAGGCTGCATCAGAATTCGAATATTGGAGCAAGAAATCCAGAAAAATCATTCCTGGAAACAGAGTAGACTTTGACAAACTCACAAACATGGGTAATGTTCTGTCTTTATTTGGTGATATTGGCTGGAGCAATTTACTGGTTATTGTTGAAGAATATTATCCTTCTCTCATATATGAGTTCTATGCAAATCTTAAAGAAGAAAGAGTTGAACAAGAGGGCGACAATGTTATTCAATGGTATTCTTCTAGAATGTCTCAAGTAGACTTTGAATTCAATGATGCGTTAGTGAATAGAATTTGTGGAGTGAGTGATATTGGAGCAAGGTATTTCTCTTTGGGACAACACTGGTATAATTGAGAGCTATTTACAAATGAAAGATTTGAAGAGGCTTTCACAAATAGTAGAGAGTTTAGGTCCATTAGAGAAAGGGAAATTAAAGCTTTTGATGCTAGGGGTAGAGTTATGCATCATATGATAACAACCATGATTATCCCTAACTTTGGACATAAATCATTTGTTAGAAATATACATATGGTGATTATGCTTGCTTTGCATGGGCATAGCAGATTAAATTTTGGGTATATGGCACTCAAGCATATGATTGGTGCTAGAAAAATTGATAATAAAGCTTTACCATATGGAAGACTTTTAACAAGAATTTTCAAGCATTTTCAAGTTAAACTTCCTGTTAGGGGACAAGCTTTCAAAAGGGGACAAATCTATACCAATGACTCTCTCAAAAGAATGCAATTAACTGTTGATGATGAGGGAGTATGAAGAACTAAATGAGAAACTCCTCCAAAAAGAGTAGCAGTTGAAGAAAGTGAGGAAACTGAGGAAGAAGAAGATGAAGTAGAAATGTGGGCAAGAAAAATGAAAACAAAGAGGAAGCATGATTCATCAAGTGAGGGGGAGCAACCTCCCTCCAAAAGAAGACTCTTTGAAGAATTGCCAACTCCTCAATCACATTCTAATATTGGAGAAGGTCCTAGTGCTGAAGGAATTTCAAGAGGAGACACAATCCAAGAAGCCTTAAACAACCACATCAAGGAGATGGAGAAAATGTATAAATTCTTTGAAACATTTGCTCCTATGGTTCTTGGAAAATTAGACGGTTTAGAGAATGGAGTCAAGCACATTGAGGAAATATTGATGAGAAATACTCAAAGTGGTGAAGGGCCTTCTAGAACTCAAGAAGAAATGGATGATGATAAGAATGATGATAAAGACAAGAAGAATGAAATATAGAGATGATGATAGTGATGATGAAGATGATGATGATGGTGACCAAGGGGATGACAGTGAGCAAGCTATGGAGTCACAAAGAGGAAATCAAGGAATGCAGGAAGCTGGAATTAGCCTAGAAGGAGGTCAAATTGCAAGAGCTGAAGTGACAACACCATCTAATCCAACATTCAGCCAAGGAAGAGTCAAGAATGCTGCAGTCAAGAAGATGTCTAGAAAGGACTCTCCATCAACATCAAAAGACTGAGCATATATTTTCTCTTATCTCTATTTACTGCTTTTATTTATTTGTGATAAGCTTAGTATGACTTATGAACAATTACTAGCTTGGTTTATGTAATTTATTGCTGTTATTACTGTTTTTCTCTTTAAATTTCTGCACTTTATTACTGCTTTTAATGTGGCTTATGTAATAGTTTTTAATGAAGCTCAATGATGAAACCTCAGTGTTGAGAGCTTCTTTTAATGATACTTTGATCACCCCAAGCTTAATTGCTATTATAAAAGGGGAGAAAAAATTGATTTACAGAATTATACTAAATTGATCCTTACTATTTCTATTAGCTATAGCTGCATAGCAGTCTCATTTTCATTACCCCATCTTTGAGTGATGACAAAAGGGGGAGAAAGAATGTGCTGCAATATGTGTTATGTGTGCTGCAATGTGTGCTATGTATGTATATGTATGTGCTAATGTGCAATAATGAGTAATGTGAAAATTTGGTTGTATTTCTGCATTTGGAATTTAAACTTAAAGGGTTATAATATGTGAGGTTAAAGTTCATAAGTTTGGACTTGAAATTCGGATGCAAATCAAAAGTTCGGACGCATCCAAAGTTTCTTGCCAAAAATATTTTTCTATTGTTCAAATTGTTGAAAACTGTTTTAATCTTTCTTATTATATTTGAACAACCTTAGGAAGGCTTATTTCCAAATATTACAGCATTCATCCCACATATTCTATAGCTTGGACTTAAAATTTTAAAATTCGGATGCATGAGCAAAAAATTCGGATGCGTGTTCAGAAATTCGGATGCATCTATATTTTGTTGCCAAAAAGTGCTGTTTTGTTGTTCAGATTGATTCAAATATGTTTTAATCTCTTCTAATATGTTTGAACAACCTAAGGAAAGCTTATTTTCAAAATTTGTAGCTTTCATTTTACTTATTTTACAGTTCGGACATGATATGTCAAAATTCGGATTCACAACATCTCAAGTCCATACTTGTTAAAAAATGAGCACAATCTAAGGGGAGCATTGTTAATCTTTTCTGACCTTTAATACCTCGCTTTGAGGTTTTCTTAATGCTTAAATGCTATATCCTCTATCCTAGTTGTTGGAAGGAATGTGGTAAATGGAGGTTGGTTGGGTCATAGGCTCACATTGAGCCCTTTGTATGTCAATGTGCTAAACTGGTTATTATTTATCATTGACATCAATACTTCTTTGTACTACATTGTTTAAATCCATCACATTTTGTATCAAAGTTTGTCATCATCAAAAAGGGGGAGATTGTTAGCCCTAAGGGCAAATGATGAAGTTTTTTATTAAGTTTTGAATAATGACAAACATTGATGTGGACTAATCTTTATGTCAATTGTGTGATAGGATTGTTGGATTAAAGAAGTATGAAGCCTTGTTTTCTTAAAACCAAAGTGCAAGAACAACTTCAATGAGTCAAAGTGATTGAAGATTGAAGAATTTTGTTCAAAGATGATTAAAGGCATTAAAGACTTGAAGTGTAGGTCAAATATGCTTAATAGGTATATTCTTTTATAAACCCTACACTTGTGTGTCTTGTAATCTATTGAATGGATAAGAGAGCAACGAAAACTTATTTTGAATCTTAAATGGCTTTGAATGAACTTTTGAATAACAAGTATGTTTTTGAACCTCAAATGATCTTGAGTAAACTTTGTATGATCAAAGTGTTTTAGTAATGGTTTTTGAGTTTGAAAATATTTAAATAACTTACCTTGTTTGTAGAACTGCAAAAGAGGCTGTGAGTGTAAAACCATTATGTGTTGAGCCTCTTATGTAATTGTTGAATTTGGACATATAGTAGATTGATTGAAATCCTTGAGTGTAGACTCAAAGTAGTGGACATAGATCTTGAAGAGATCGAACCACTATAAATTGCTTGTGTTCATTGATCTTAGATTGTTTATTGCTTTATCATTGATTTAACTATCCTCTCATTAAAACCAGTATTCATAATCTGCTCTAGCTAAATTTGTAAAAGAAAATAGTTTTCAAAAATTAGCCCAATACCTAATTCACTTCCGTCTTAGGTATTTCAATGATGATTTAGATGGTGAGAGTATCACTTGAGCAAACACCGTAGTAGGCAAGGTCTTCCAAGAAGATCTTAACAACCACACCAAAGAAATGGAGAAAATATGCAAGTTTTTCGAGGCCTTTGCTCCAATGGTCCGTGGAAAGCTGATGGATTGGAGGTAAGAGTAAGGAACATTGAGGATCTCTTGAAGAGGAATCCTCAAAGTGGTGCAAGAACCTCCAAAACATATGAAGATGAAAAGAAAAATCATGAAGATGAGGAGGGAAAGAATGAAGAAGAAGATCAAGAGAAAAATGATGATGATGACGAGAGCAAAAGAGAAGAAAGTGAAGATGACGATGATGATGGGGATGATTTTGAACTAGTAGCTAGAGAAGGTGGGAGAAATGAAGAAGAGGATGAACGTATGCAAGAAGAAGAAGGAAAGGATGATGAGCAAGAGTAAGTGAGTGAAGGAGACAAGGGAGTCCAAGAAGAAGCTAGCAAGGAAGGAAGCTTAATCGAGCAAGGCAAGAATGCCTCTCCATCCACCACTTCTTCTGGAAGAGGACGAGAGAGACATGTCATCAAGAGGAAGGGCACAAGGAGATCCTCTGAGTTGGCCGCAACCCCTAAGCCCAACTGTACTGGGAAGGAGCAAGCACGGGTTCTCTTCATATCAAGCTCAAAGGAAACATGGCCACCAACACCAAAAAATGTGGAGTGAAGACCATGACAAAAATCCAAGACTAAAGCTTTCTCAACCCTATCTCTCATTTCACTGTTGTTTGAATTTATGACTGAAATACCTAAAGGGTGAGGGGTGAATTAGGTATTTGGCTAATTTTTTTTAATAAGTCTAAG
This sequence comes from Rauvolfia tetraphylla, assembly GCA_030512225.1. Classification (NCBI taxonomy): domain Eukaryota; kingdom Viridiplantae; phylum Streptophyta; class Magnoliopsida; order Gentianales; family Apocynaceae; genus Rauvolfia; species Rauvolfia tetraphylla. The sequence continues at coordinate 747,141 of JAJQKT010000060.1, forward strand.
CAAAGAACAGATTATATGAATACAATTGAAGATGAATGATAGCAAAACAAAAAGAATGTAATGACAAAGGAATTCAAGCAATTTATAGTGGTTCGATCGTCAAGATCTACGTCCACTACCTTGAGCCTATACTCAAGGATTTCAATCAATCTACTATATGCTCAAGGTCACAAATTACATGAGAGGCTCACCACACAATGGTTTTACACTCACAACCTCTTCTAGTAACTTTTACAAACAAGGCTCACCACACAATGGTTTTATATCTATAAACAACCTTGAATCACAATTTCAAGGATCACCCTTATCTAAAGGGTTTTATGTTGTCAAGATAACCTTGCAAGAGCTAGTAGAAAATACAATTTGATAAGAAGAAAAGAGTATGTAGAGGTTACCACTTGTTGGTAGATGTTTACACAATATTTTCTCCTTCACACTTTGATGTCTTTGGATTGATCAATTGAATGCGCAAGACAAGAGAGAGCTTGAAAAATGTTTGCTAAAAGCTTTAGAATGTTTAGAGTTCACAAGAATTCAAAAGTTACAAAAAATCTGAAGTTTATAACTTTTATAGATGTGAAAATTCAAATGCAACAGCTATAAAACGGCTAGTTTCAGAGAAGTTCGGACGTCCGAACTTCATGCCATTCGTTTGAACTTGCGTCCGAACTTTACTATGCCAAGCTGTCTGGAAAAGTTGAGTTGTTCTTGCATTGTGACTCTAAGGCAAAAAGACTTCATGCTTCTAAATCCATCAATCCTATCACTCAACCATACAAGTACATTAGTTCTCATCAATGTTTGCCATTATTCAAAACTAATCACAACTACATGATTTGCCCTTAGGGCTAACAATCTCCCCCTTTTTGATGATGAAAAACTTTGATGTAAAATGTGATGGATTTAAACAACATAGTACAAAGAAGCATTAATGTCAATGATGAATAATATCCAATTTAGCATATTGACATACAAAGGCTCAATATGAGCCTATGACCCAACCAACCACCATTTACCTCATTCCTTCCAACAAAGATAGAATATATAGCATTTAAGCATTTAGAAAAAGTTCTAAGAGAGGTTTTAAGGTTGTAAAAGCTTAACAATGCTCCCTCTTAGATTATGCTCATTTTTCAACAAGTTTTGGACTTGGGATGCTAAGCATCCGAATTATGACATATCAAGTCCAAACAATAAAATAAGTGAAATGAAAGATGTAATTTTTGAAAATAATCTTTCCTAAGGTTGTTCAAACATATTAGAAGAGATTAAAACATATTTGAATCAATTTGAACAACAAAGGAACACATTTTGACAATAAAATATGGATGCATCCGAATTTCAGAACATGCATCCGAACTTTTAAATTTTAAATCCAAACTTTAAAATATGTGAGATGAAGGCTGTAATATTTGAAAATAAGCCTTCCTAAGGTTGTTAAAATATGATAGAAGGATTTGAAATAGTTTTCAAATAGTTTGAACAACAGAAAAATCAGTTTTGGCAAAACAGTTTGGATGCGTTCGAACTTCTCTGGTTTGCATCCAAACTTCAGATCCAAACTTATAAATGCTATCCTAACATATTATAATGCTTTCCAGTTTAAAATTTCAAATGTATAAATATAATCAAAACATGCCAAACACACATTGCAGCACACATGCCAAAATAGTGCATGCATTTGCATTTTGTAGCTCATCTTCTTTCTCCCCCTTTTGTCATCACTCAAGAATGGGAAAATGAAAGTGAGAATGTCATTACTAAAGGAAGCTCTCAACTCTAAGGTTTCATCATTGAGCTTCATACCATTAACGCTATTACATAGACCACATTAAACTAATTGATAAAATGCAGAAACTTAAATTGCATAAAACATGCCAGTAAATGGTCAAAATAAATAAAAGCAGTAAATGAAAATGAGAGTGAAGATATGCTTAGTCTTTGAGTATTGATGGAGAGTCCTTTCTTGGTTTCTTCTTGACAGCAACATGCTTGACTCTTCCATGACCAAATGTTGGATTTGATGCGGTTGCTATTGCAGCTCTTGCAATTTGGGCTCCTTCTTGACTGATTTCAGCTTGCTGCACTTCTTGATCTCTTCCTTGAGGCTCCATGATCTGCTCATTTCCATTCCCTTGATCACTATCATTATCATCATCGCCACTTTCACTGTCACTGCCTTCTTCATTCTTCTTGTTATCTTCAGCATCCTCATCATCCTTTTCCTTTGAGTTCTAGAAGGCCCTTCACCACTTTGAGGATTTCTTAACAATATTTCCTCAATGTGCTTGACTCTATTCTCTAGATTGTCCAGTTTTCCAAGCACCAGAGGAGCAAATGTTTCAAAGAATTTATACATTTTCTCCATTTCTTTCATGTGGTTGTTCAGTGGTTCTTGAATATTATTCTCTCTTGAAACCTCTTCAGCACCAGTACTTTCCCCAACAATAGGATGTGATTGTGAAGTTGGCTCTTCTTCAAAGAGTCTTCTTTTGGAGGGAGGCTGCTCCCCCTTACTTGTTGAATCATGTCTTCTCTTAGTTTTCATTTCCATTGCCCATGTTTCTGCCTCATCTTCTTCTCCTTCTTCAGTTTCCTTACTTTCCTCTACTTCAACTCTCCTTGGAGGGGTCTCTCTTTTAGTTCTCCACACTCCCTTATCATCAAGAGTCAATTGCATTCTCTTGAGAGAATCATTTGTATAAATTTGTCCTCTTTTAAAAACTTGTCCTCTAATAGGAAGCTTGACTCAAAAATGTTTGAAAAATCTTGTAAGAAGTCTTCCATATGGTAAAGCCTTGTTATCAGTCTTTCTAACCCCAATCATATGCTTCAATGCCATGTATCCAAAATTAAGTCTCCTATGCTCATGCAAAGCAAGCATAATTGCCATATGAATGTTCCCCACAAATGTTTTGTGACCAAAGTTAGGAATTATCATGATTGTAATCATATGATGCATAACTCTCCCTCTTGCATCTAAAGCCTTAGCTTCCCTTTCCTTAATGGTTCTAAACTCTCTACCATTTGTGAAAGTTTCTTCAAATCTAGCATTTGTAAATAGTTCTCGTTCATAGCAGTGTTGTCCCAAAGAAAAATATCTTGCTCCAACATCACTCACTCCAAAAATTCTATTTACCAATGCATCATTGAATTCAAAATCTATTTGTGAGAATCTAGAGGAATACCATTGATTAGCATTTTCTCCCTCATACTCTATTCTCTCTTCTTTTAGATTGGCATAAAATTCATATACAAGAGAGGGATAATACTCTTCATCTATAGCTAACAGATTACTCCATCCAATATCACCAAATAAAGATAGGACATTACCCATATTTGTGAGCTTTTCAAAATCAACTCTATTTCCAGGGATGATTTTCCTTGATTTCTTGTTCCATTCTTCAAATTCTGATGCAGCTTTGATTGAGATGAATTTGTCTGCTCCAGATGATGATTGAGGAACCCTAATTCTCCTGGGTTCATTGAGAATTCGTCCTCCTTCACTGACTTTTGCTTTCCCTTTACCTTTCTCAACATTAGCTCCTTTGGTTCTCACCATTTTGATCTTCTAACAGAAAAGGTGGCGAGTTGTGAGCGATGTGTAGGGCTGGGAATTCAAAGATTCTAGTGTTTTGATGTGAAAATGGTAAAATCTTAGAGGGATTTATGTTTGGACGCGAGTGGGTAGAGAGAAATTTTGAAAAAGAGAGAGTTCGGATGAGAGATTATGTGTGTAACGGCTAGTTCGGTTTCTTAAAAACCGTTGTAACCGCAAAGTTCAGACGTCCAAACATTTTGGTCTGCGTCTGAACATGCGTCCAAACTTCTCTGTTTCTCCAGTTTCAGAAAGTTCGGACATTCGAACTTTCTGTCATGCGCCTGAACATGCGTCCGAACTTTTCTGTCCAGAATTTTCTGTCAAAGTTTGGACGTTCCATTTTCACTCAATGCATCCAAATTTTTTCTACTAACATACTTAAATAAACGCATTAGTAATTAAATTTTGAGATTCCTAAGAGCCTTCTTAAATGAGCAAACCTTTCCTTAGCCAAAGGCTTTGTGAATATATCAGCAATTTGATCATTTGTATTTATGTATTCTAAGCATATGTCTCTTTTAGCAAATTGATGGTACTAGTATTATCACATAGAATAGGTATACAATTAAATTTAATACCATAATCAAGTAGTGTATGTTGCATCCATAATAATTGAGCACAACAACTACCAGCTGTATATATTCAGCTTCAGCAGTAGACAAAGACACACAAGCTTGTTCTTTTACTATACCACGACACAAGAAAACTATCAAGAAATTGACAATGACCATTTGTACTTTTTCGTTCAATTTTGCATCCAGCATAATCAACATCCGAATATCCAATAAGGTCAAAAGATGAAGATTTTGAAAACCAAAGACCATAGTCATGTGTATCAATCAAATAACGAAAAATACGTTTGACAGAAATTAAATGAGATTCTTTAGGACAAGATTGAAATCTAGCACATAAGCACACAACAAACATAATATCAGGTCTACTTGCTGTGAGATAGAGTAAACTTCCAATCATACCTCTATATGACTTCTCATCCACATTTTTAACCTTTTTCATCTTTGTCAAGTTTAGTCGATGAGTTCATTGGAGTATCTATCCCTTTTGCTTGATCCATTCCAAATCTTTTCAAAAGCTCCTTGGTATCCTTAGCTTGATTAATAAAGACTCCATCCTTGGTTTGTTTAATTTGCAGCCCAAGAAAGAAACTCAATTCTCCCATCATGCTCATTTCAAATTCATTTTGCGTAGATTTGGCAAAGTCTTCACAAAGAGATATGTTAGTAGCACCAAAGATAATATCATCAACATAAATTTGTACAAGTAAAATATCATTATTGGTAGATATTTTTATAATCCTTTTGCACAAGTACAAGTAAAATATCATTATTGTACAAGTAAAATATCCTTTTGCAAAACCTTTTGAAAGAAGAAATCCACTTAATCTTTCATACCAAGCTCTTGGGGCTTGTTTCAATCCATAGAGAGCTTTGGTTAACTTAAAGACATAATTTGGAAAATTTTCATAAATAAAACCAGGAGGTTGCTCTACATAGACCTCTTCTTCAATAAAGCCATTTAGAAAAGCACTTTTGACATCAATTTGAAATAGCTTAAATCCATTAAAACAAGCAAAAGCCAAAAGTATTCTTATAGATTCCAATCTGGCTACAGGAGCAAAAGTTTCATCATAGTCAATACCTTCTTCTTGGTTGAAACCTTGAGCAACAAGTCTAGCCTTATTTCTAACAACTTCTCCTAGTTTATTCCTTTGAAACCTTGAGCAATAAGTCAATACCTTCTTCTAATTTATTTCTAAAAACCCCATTTTGTACCTATAATGGAATGATCATGGGGTCTTGGAACAAGAGTCCAAACTTTATTCCTTTCAAACTGATTTAATTCTTCTTCCATAGCAATAATCCAGAAATTATCACTCAATGCATCATCAATGTTTTTAGGTTCTAAATGAGATAAAAGAGCAAAATTATGAATAAAGTACCGCCTTGTTTTTACTCCTTGGGAGATATCACCAATGATTTGCTCCTTAGGATGACTTCTTGCATATGTTAGATCCTTTGGAAGCTCTTGATCATTGCTTGGTTGACCATCTTGTTCTTGCTCTATTATTTTTTCTTCCTTGGCATGTTCTTCCAATGTGGGTACTTGATGATGGGTTTGATTTTCTATCATTGAGGAACCTGTATCATCTTCATTTCTTCTTTGAAGATACATGTTAGATTCATCAAAAGTTACATGTATGGTTTCTTCAACACATAATGTTCTTTTATTGTAGACTCTATATGCCTTTTTATTTGAAGAATAGCCAAGAAATATACCTTCATCAGATTTCCTATCAAACATACCAAGATAATCACTAGTGTTTAAGATAAAACACTTACAACCAAAAACTTTAAAATAGACAATTGAAGGGTTTTATCAAATAAAAGTTCAAAAGGTGTTTTTCTTATGAAAGGTCTTAATAAAACTCTATTCATTACATAACAAGCAGTATTTACAGCTTCAGCCCAAAAGTATTTTGGCAAAGAATTTTCACAAAGCATTGATCTAGCCATCTCTTGTGAAGTTCTATTTTCCTCTCAACAACACCATTTTGTTGAGTTGTTTTGGCAGCAGGAAAATTATGAGTTATACCATACTCATCACAAAATTTTGTAAAATCTTGGTTACAAAACTCTCTTCCATTGTCACTCCTAATAGAGATCAGTTTATATTCAAGAGATGTTTGAACCTTTTTGAAAAATTTTGCAAATTCATGAAATGTTTCATCCTTTTGGGTTAGGAAAAGCACCCAAGTAAATCTTGAAAAATCATCTACAATCACATAAACATATCTTTTACCACCAAGACTAGTGGTCCTCATTGGTCCAAATAAGTCCATGTAAAATAATTCAAGAGGTTTTGAAGTAGAAACCATTTTCTTTGGTTTAAAAGATGTTTTTGATTGTTTTCCATATTGACAAGCATCACAAAGTCGAGTTCTATCAAAATGCATTTTGGGTAAACCTCTAACTAGCTCTTGTGTAGAAAGTTTATTCAATAAATCCATGTTTACATGTCCTAATCTTCTATGCCACAGAAAACCATCATTATCATGAATAGCAAGACATTTTATATCTTTTGTGATAGGTTCATCAAGATATAAAACATATACATTACCAACTCTTTTAGCAACAAAAATGATTTTGCTACTTTCACTATTAAGAATAGTACAAGTATCACATTTAAATTCTACTTTACATCCATTGTCACATAATTGACTAATGCTAAGTAAATTATACTTCAAACCATCAATAAGTAATACTTGCTTAATAAGAGGAAAGGAGCCTTTACCAATGTTACCTATACCAAGGATTTTTCCTTTCTTCTTATCACCAAATGTGACAAAGCTTTCACTTGTTGCTTGAAGCTCACTAACAAGTGAGGCATTTCCTGTCATATGTCTTGAGCACCCACTGTCAAGAAACCATTTTGTGGCACTTGATCTTGAAGCAAATTGAACCTACACCAAATTAGAAAGAGTGATTTTTGGTACCCATATTTTCTTGGGTCCAAGGGGGTTAGTGATAGTTCCTTTGACTTTCCAAATGGTCTTAACACCATTTTCTATTTTTCCTTTTACAAAACATTTTGATACCTTGTGTCCATGCTTGCCACAATATGTACAACAAATATGATGCCTAGAATTAAGAGTTTCTTTAGCAACAGTGTTTTTATATTTAGGAACATAGCTATCATGAGTGAAACCAAGACCATGTTTTGTAAATGAAGATCTTTGATAACCAAGTAATTTATTTAAATTTTCTCTTCCATTTGTAAATTTTTCAATGCATGAAGTAAGATCATTAACTTTTCTTTTCAAAATCTCATGATCAATGAGCATTTTTTCAAGAGAAGTAACTTTTATGCAAAGCTTTTTATTTCCAAAAGATGTGTTTTGTATGGTTGCATTTAAAGCTTCTTTTTCAATATTAAGACAATTAATGGTCTCAAGAAGTTTACCATTTTCAGCACATAATTTCGAATTCTCATTTGACAAATCATTTATTTTTGATTTCATATCTTTATTTCTTTTTGAAGACTTTTTCAACTTTTCATACATTTCTATAAGCAATTCACTAGGATCAACATCATCATCATAAAGATTAGAAATAGAAGGAGAAGAATGTACCTCATCATCAATAGCCATAAAACATATGTTGGCCTTTCCTTCACTTTCATCTTCGCTTTCTTGTTGATCCCACGTTCCAGCTAGTCCTTTTCCTTTCTTGGCAGATTTCTTTTTGTTCTTGCTGTCTCTTTCCCTTTCCAAAACTTTGGGACAATCAGCAACAAGATGCTCTACACTCTTGCATTCAAAACATTGAGGTTTGAATGAGGAAGACTGTCCACTCTTCTTGGTTGGCTTTCTTCCCTTTTTGAGAAACTCCTTTTTGTAGAATCTCTTGAACTTTCTAACTGCCATAGCAATTTCCTCTTCACCACTGTTACATTCTTCTTCTTCACTTGAAGATTTTTCCTGTTCACTCAAATGATTAGAAGCCTTGAGTACAACTCCTTTTCTTCCCTTTTCTTCATCTTCTTTGTCATTTAATCTCTTCATCTTCATTTAATGAGTGAGCAGAGATCCAATGAGTTCTTCAAGTGGAAGAGTTTTTAAATCCTTGGACTCCTCAATAGCAAGTGTCTTCGGCTGCCAAGATTTTGGTAGAGCATCCAAAATCTTCCTATTTTGCTCTCCCATAGTATAACTTTTACCATAAGCTTTTAAGCCATTAAAAATATTAGTAAATCGTGTAAACATATCACTAACATTTTCACCTTGTTTCATGGTAAATAACTCATAATCTCTAACAAGCATAGCAAGTTTAGATTCTTTAACTTGATTTGTGCCTTCATGAGTTATTTGGAGTAATCTCCACATATCATGAGCAGAGTCACAACCACTAACTCTATTATATTCAGTAACATCTAAAGCAAAACTCATAATGTTCAAAGCTTGATAATTTAAGTCATTTTCTTTGAATCATGCTGATCAAATTCATCAGTAGACTTTGGTTCTAAGGCCACACCATCTGCTTTCATTTTCATAGGAACATAAGGACCTTTCTCAATAATATTCCACAAATCAAAATTGATAGAACAAATGTATATCTTAACTCTAGATTTTCAAAAAGTGTAATTTGTTCCATCAAACAAAGGTGGTCTATTTGTGGAAGATCCTTCTTGGTAAGGTAAGTTTGAGATATTAGCCATAAGATCTTTAACTTCTAGGTTGTAAAACCACACAAAGAAGTTCCTGCTCTGATACCAATTGAAATACCTAAGAGGGGGGGTATTTGGCTAATTTTTTTTAATAAGTCTAAGCAAAGAATAGATTATATGAATACAATTGAAGATGATTGATAGCAAAACAAAAAGAATGTAATGACAAAGGAACTCAAGCAATTTGTAGTGGTTCAATCGTCAAGATCTACGTCCACTACCTTGAGCCTATACTCAAGGATTTCAATCAATCTACTATATGCTCAAGGTCACAAATTACAAACAAGGCTCACCACACAATGGTTTTACACTCACAACCTCTTCTAGTAACTTTTACAAACAAGGCTCACCACACAATGGTTTTATATCTATAAACAACCTTGAATCACAATTTCAAGGATCACCCTTATCTAAAGGGTTTTATGTTGTCAAGATAACCTTGCAAGAGCTAGTAGAAAATACAATTTGATAAGAAGAAAAGAGCATGTAGAGGTTACCACTTGTTGGTAGATGTTTACACAATATTTTCTCCTTCACACTTTGATGTCTTTGGATTGATCAATTGAATGCGCAAGAAAAGAGAGAGCTTGAAAAATGTTTGCTAAAAGCTTTAGAATGTTTAGAGTTCACAAGAATTCGAAAGTTATAAAAAATTTGAAGTTTATAACTTTTATAGATGTGAAAATTCAAATGCAACAGCTATAAAACGGCTAGTAACGACTAGTTTCAGAGAAGTTCGGACGTCCGAACTTCATGCCATTCGTCCAAACTTGCGTCCAAACTTTACTATGCCAAGCTGTCTGGAAAAGTTCGGACGTCCGAACTTTTCCTCATGCATCCGAACTTGCGTCCGAACTTCTCTAGAAAAACAGTGACCATGCTATTAAAGAAAGTTTGGACGTCAGAACTTTACTCCTTGCGTCCGACCTTCTCTGGAAGCACAGTAACCATTTCCAGAGTTTGGACGACCAAACTTGCATCCAAACTTATCAAATTTAGTCAAATCTTTTGAAAATCTTTGTTAATAAATTGAAAACGTTTTGCAAGAATGGGCACATCATTTAGGCACATTTAAACACAAAAACCATTACCACAACATTTTAATCATACAAAATCTTCTTATGATCATTTGAGATTTCAAAAACATACTTGTTATCACAAAGTTTATTGACAACCATTAAAAACAACTTTTGTGCTCTCTCATGCATTCAACAGATTCCAAGACATACAAGTGTAGAGTTTATAGAAAAAATATGCCTATTTAGTATAAGAACTCTACACTCTAAGTCTTCAATGCCTACAATCATATTGAACATACTCTTCAATCTTCAATCCCCTTTGGCATAGTTGAGTTGTTCTTGCATTGTGACTCTAAGGCAAAAAGACTTCATGCTTCTAGCACCACTTCACCTTTTTGTCTATGGAATATTGAAAAGCAACTTTGAAGCAGAAAACAAAAGGGAACTTTTTGATATTCAAATGATTGGGGCACTTTGATATGTAGGATGTGTTTTGGGAAAAGGCTTAACGAGGGGGGATTTGACAGGAAGAGGTTCAATGGGCTATGTATAGAAGCTCAAGCGATGATGGCTGCGATCTTTTTCTCCGATTATTTTCCAAGGAACAACTGGAAGACTAGAGAAGAACTTCAAGGAGCTTGATTCTTTCTACCAAGAAATTATTGATGAGCATCTAAAACAAAATAGGCCAAGGCCAGTTGAAGAGGATGTGGTGGACATCTTACTTAAGCTAAGGGATGAAAATTCCTCCCCATTTAATCTCTCCTTTGATCGCATCAAAGCAGTGCTTATGGTAAGATTTAATGATTTTTCAAAATAGAGCTCTCTGTTGTTTAGTAGTATGAAAGCCTCCTATTCTTAACGGCCTAAATTTGTAGGGCGATGACATAAATTTGAGATTTTTACTCTTTAAATTTTACAAAAGTTCATGGTCTAATTTAAAATAAATAATTTGTATTGAGTTTTAAAATGAAACCAATCCAAATACCCCAAAAAACTTCAACCGATACAGCTCATATGAAACCTCAAATCTTGTTTCAGGACGTCAGCCACTTCATTCTTGAATTCGACATTTTTTATGAAAAGTTTATTAACTATGCTTACCTCATTCCATTTTATGTTGCAGAATATAGTTCTGGGTCAAACAGATACAGTTTCAGCAATAATCATTTGGATTATGTCAGCCCTGATGCAGAAGCCGAAGGTTATGGAGAGAGTGCAAGCAGAAATTCGGCAACTAGTCGGAAACAAAGTTATGGTGAATGAAGAGGACATACAAAAGCTGCCATACTTCAAAGCGGTCATTTTGGAGACTTTGAGATTGTATTCACCATCTCCTCTTCTAGTGCCAAGGGAAACACTGCAAAAATGCACCATAGATGTCTATGAAATTCAGCAAAAATCCTTGGTGTACTTCAACGTACGGGCCTTTTGAATACAAAGGGCAGAATTTCCAGTTGATTTCGTTTGGAGCAAGAAGAAGAGGATGTCCTGGAGTGAGTCTGGGAATGGCTACAGTAGAACTTGTAGCTGCCAATCTACTCTACTCATTTGACTGGGAACTACCACCAGGGATGAAGAAGGAAGATATTGACTTTGATGTCTTGCCTAGATTTACCAATCACAAGAAAAATGACCTCTGCCTTTTTTCCAAAAGCCGCAAATAATCATGTGGAGAGGGATAACTTAGAGTCTGTAAGCAAATAAATACCCTCACACTCAGTAATGTAAATTTTCTTTTAGGGGCCGTATCCAAAATTTTCAGTCTTTTGGCCATGTTGGTCGTCCAGGTGGGGAGCCCTGCCTTACCACCTTGGTTCCTTCCCCGAACTTTGGGATTGTAAATTTGCTTTATGAAAAGGTTTACATCTAATCCCTCGCTAATTAGCGATAGATTTGTGATGAATACGAACAAAAAAAAATAAAAAATCTATATTAATTTATAAATTAGATGTAATAATAATATAATTATATTATAATATATTATTATTAAATATAGTAATATATAATAACATAAATTTATAATATAAAAATATTATATGGTGAAATAAAATGCAAGAAGTGACTTTGTCTAGTGGAGGAAGACATCATTAAACTATTAGGGAACAAAGGTTCGAATCCCCCTTCAAGCAAAATGAAGCATTTAAGAGAATTAAATTCGGATTGGGCTATCCCAATCCATTGGAGCCAAATTGGGCTAACCCAATCCTCTGGAGCCAATCCATATTAGTTTAAAATTTAATTTGAAAATTTTTAAACAATAAATTATATATTTCCTTATATTATTTATTTTTAAATTATAAATTTACTTTTAGGAGAAATCGGATTGGGTTAGCCCGATCCATATTATTTTTAAATTTTTATTTTTAAAATTTTTAAATAATAATTTATATTTTCTTTTATTATTTATTTTTAAATTATAATTTGCGTTCGTTGCAAATCCGTCGCTAATTGCGATGATTTTTTTCTGAAAAATAATTTTTAAAATAAAAATTCATAGAATTACAGTAATTTTTTATTTTTAAAATTAAAATATATTATTATCCGTCGCTAAATTTTTTGCAATATAGCCTTTTGACTATTTTTTCCGTCGCTAATTGTGACGGAAGGATGATGTCGTTGCAATTAGCGACGTTTTATTTAGTGAGGGAATTTTTCGTCGCTAATCACTATTTGCGACGGATATGTCCGTTGCTAATTTCATGTTTTCTTGTAGTGTTAGTTGCTTTGTGCAAAACTTAACCAATGTGGTTGCTTAAGTTGAGTAATGTGGTTGAGTTTGAGTCTTGTGCAAAGCCTAACTAATTGCTACTATGATCATATATATATATATTGATGTTTGTACACTTATGTAGTTCATTTGAAAATGCAAAAATCACATTTTGAAACTTTTACAAAAAATTCGGATGCATCCAAACTTTCTACCAAGAACGTTTTTAACCTTGTCCAAACTGCTAAAAAACTATCTTAATCTTTCCAAATGCTTAATGCTAAAAAAATTACAGTCATTATCTTGTATACTTTGCAATTCAAACTTGGAATTTCAAAATTTCGATTTACGTACAATACTTTAAGTCCAAACTTGTTGAAAAATTAGCACAATCTAAGAGGGAGCATTCTTAACCCTTTTGTATTTTTTAAAAGCTCTCTTAGAATTATTTTCAAAAGCTTAATGCTATTGTTGTGTGTTTTCTACGCCCTTATACTCAATTTTATCACAATCTCTAACAATTTGCACACAAATACTAGGCAAGCGCACCTATCGTTATGATTAGTATAATGGCATGTGCTTCAAATGTCGTATCCTCGGAGATGGTCAAATACTATTACTCACTTTTCACTCTATTGTTTAGCCTATAAAATTTGCTTGTGAAAATTATTGAAATAATTACTAGGAATAGAAATCTAACTTAACTAACTAAACAATCTTAACTAAGCTTGCTTACAAGAGAGAATTCAATTGAGAAAACAATACTTGAATGGAAAATCCCCCTAGAATTACTTGTGTGATAGAAAAATCCCTTGGTTGATTATCTTTCCTTTCTTATGTTTGGCGAAATTCCTATATTATGACTCACTCTATCTCTAGATGAGAGTCTTCTACCCTTAGATTAATTAGTTGAAATCTCTTTCTAACCAATCCAACCTAAGAATGCATTTATGTTTGTGAATTTCCAATTAGATTTCTCTAATTACCAAGAAAGTGTTGAGATTTCTATCTCTGGTCACCTAAATCACTCCCATCGTTTGTGTCATGGTTCCTTTGTGAATTCCAAGTGAAAAACCCAACTCGTGAATGAATTAACAACCAAATCAATTGAAACAATCAAATCCACAAACAATCCACAAGAATTTGGAATTCAATCAATCAAGAAAACCAATCAATCACATAGATAAAAGCTAGGGTTCATAACCATCCAAGTATTCAACAATTTAGCTCATGATTTTACAAAATAAAGAAGACAAAACATTAAAAGATTAGAGAATGCTCATTTTCATGGCTGAAATAAAAATCTTCAATGCTTGAGTTCTTCACTTTGGCCTTGGAAAAATGGGATCTTTAACTTGAATCTTAAAGATGGATGTTCTCCTTCTTCAAAGATTTGATCTTCCCTCTTGATTTCTTTTGCAAGGGTTGAGAATTTTGGATTGGATTTTCTCTCAAAGATAGCCTCTCTTCGCCTCCTCCAAGAGCCCCAGCCGCCCTCTTTAAAAACCCTAAGGTGCCTTTTATATTTCCCCCAAAAAGAGAAAGAAAATCAGTACAAAATTATGTGGTCGGCCCAAAGTGGCGCCATTTGGCTTCTTGCAAGCAGCACCATTTAGTTCCTTGCAGGCGATGCCGTTTACATCTAGTTTTGCTGCAGTTTTCTGATGCGTGACTATGGCAGCTATTTTGAATTCTTGGTGAATTCAGATTATGAAATCTACTGATCTAGGTCTTTATGTCTGCATAAAAGTTGTATCATGATCTTATCTTTCCACAGAGCTTTAAATCACCTCAATCGGACATCTAGAACTTAAGATATGGCCATTATACAAAAATTTGTCAAAACTGGAGCTAAGTATAGAAACGCTGACTTTGCACTATAAGCAGGGTGATCAAACGAACTTGGATTGATATAAATGTTACCATTATGGAAACTTAAGAATGTCCTGTATAATTTTCTAGTAGATTCCTTTTGCATTTGCAACCTTTAAGGAAGCCAAAAACTCACTTGAAAATATTCTGTCCTGTTGCCCTGTTCTGCATTTTCCTTCATTATAAGTGTATAAAATCTCCTCTATTGCTTCATTATGCTCCAAATCTTCAAAAAACTCACCTAAAGCAAAGAAGAGATAAAAGAAGTGTAAATGGTGATTGAAAAACCAAAATTCAAAAGAAATTTAAGCTCAAAATGTTCATTACATGATGCACAAATACGAAATATCAGCTATATCCTCTGTTTGTTGGAAGGAAGGAGGCACATGGAGATTGGTTGGGTTATTGGCTCATCTTGAGACATTCTATTATCATTATGCTTATTTTTTTATCATTCATCTATGACATCAATGCTTCTTTGTGCTACAATGCTTAAATCCTTCACATTTTGTATCAAAGTTTGTCATTATCAAAAAGGGAAAGATTATTAACCCTAAGGGCAAATAATGTTGTGTTAATTAATGACATACGTTGATATGTCAAACTTCATGTAGTGTTGATTAATGACAAACATTGATGATGTCTAACTTGTATATTAATTGTATGATAGGATTTGTGGTTAAAGAAGCTAAGTGGTCTCACTGCCTTAAAGCCACAATGCTAAGGACAATCTAAATGAGCTCAAGTGGTTGAAGAATAAAGAATATGTCCAAGTAGTTGAAGGCTTTGAAGGTACTTTAGTGTAGGTTTGTCTTTGCTTAATAGAAATATCTTGTGAACCCCTACACTTCTCGCATTTGGAATCTATGCATTGCATATTGAAGCACAAACTATTTTGATCTAACCTAAACTTTGTTGATGACCTTTAAAGTTTTTCATAATTCTTTCAAAAAGAGGATGTTTGATAATGGATTATAGATCAAAAGTTTTTAAATGATCTATCTTGTGATTCAAAATGATTTCAAACTTGTTGTTGTTAAGTTTCAAATGATTTTATAAAGTTTGAAAAATTTAGACTTGAATTTAGATGTTCAAATTTGTCTAAACTTGAGTCCGAATGCACCTATTTCTAGCTGCTATATTTCTACAGAAATTTGGACAACCAATTTGGATGCAAAGGTCCAAATTCTGATGACCGAATTTTCCCTAGTAGCCTAGTAAATAGAAAAGTTCGGACGACCAACTTAGACCCAGTAAGCTCGATTCGGTTAACTGAATGGCATTTTTGCTAGCCATAACTAGCCTACTTTTGAACATTGTATTTGAAATTTTGAGTTATATAAAAGGCTTGAAACTCATATTTTGAATAAGACTGATGAACCTACATGCTATTATCTTGAGAACATCAAAGATCAAAAAAAATGTTTCATTGTTCACATGCTTCAGATGATTGTCCAAGGATTCCAAAATCAAAAGTGAGGTTGTTCTAGAATTGTTGAATATCTACCATCTTGCTTGGAAATCTCTATCCTTAATCTTTTACTTTGTATATTCAAGGTTGTGTTGAGGCACAAAAACCTTTTGGTGAGGGTGAGCCTTGATTTGATTGTTCAAGGTTGTCTTGTGATATAAAACTCTTTTTGGTGCAGGTAAGCCTTGTTTGTTGGATTGAAAAGAGGTTATTGGTGTAAAACCCTTTAAGGGTAAGCCTCTTGTGTATTTGCTAAACTTGAGCATTTAGTGGATTGGTTGAATTCCTTGATTGTGGAGTCAAAGTAGTGGAATTAGATCTTAGACACATCGAATCACTATAAGCAAGTGTGTTTCTTTCTCTACACTTATTATTTGCTTCTATTTGTGCTATCTTCATTTGTTCTTTGTGGTTGTTCATATTGGTTTTAGACTTATTGATTGTTCTTCTTCTTTCAATGACTTCTTTCCTAACACATAAAATCTTGGAGGCCGTGAATTTGAAAAAGGGAGATTCTATTAAGGAAAAATTTTTCAAAAATTAGTCAAAAAACTAATTCATCCCCTCTTAGGTTTTTCAATTGGAATCAAAGCAAGGGCTTTTTTCATGATTTAACAACCTAGAAGTTGAGGTCCAATGGCTAATATTTGAAACCTCCCTTATTTGGAAGGATCTTCTATAAATCGACCTCCATCTTTTGATGGAACAAATTACACTTTTTGAAAATCTAGAATTAGGATTTATATTTGTTCTATTAACTTCAATTTGTGGAGTATCATTGAGAAAGGTCCCTTTATCCCAGTAAAGTTGAGAGTTGATTGAATTACATGGGAACCAAAGACAAGTGAAGAATTTGACGAAAGAGATTCAAAAGGGAGATATTAAATTATCAAGCAATGAACATCCTTAGTTGTGCTTTGGACGTCAATGAATACAATAGAGTGAGTGAATATGACTCCGCTCATGAAATGTGGAAACTACTTCAAGTCACTCATGAAGAAGAAAGAGCAAATGTGTGCTTCATGGCAATTGAAGATGAGGTACAACCTACTCCATCTACCTCTACTTCTTATTATGATGATATTGATAATCCTAGTGAGCTACTTGTTGCTATGCATGGTGAGTTAAGAAAACTTTCTAAGAAAAGCAATGAAATGAGATCAAATATTGGTGAATTATTAAGTGATAATTCAAAATTATTTTTTGGAAAAAAAAGGCTATGATTCTACTGAATGCTTGACTATTGAAAGAGAAGTTTTAAATGTTTGCTTAGAAAAGTTGGCTCTTAAAAATAAAGCTCTTTGTGCAAAGAATTCTTCTCTTGAGAAAATAGTTGTTGATCATGAAATTTTGAAAAAGAAGGTTGATGACCTTGCTGTATGTGTTGGAAATTTTACAAATGGAAGGACAATCTTGACAAACTTCTTAGATCCCAAAGATCCTCATTTGTTAAAAATAGTCTTGGTTACAATTATGCAAGCAATGGTCCTAAATACAATTATTTCTTTGTTAGAGCTACTCTATCTCAATGCCTCATACATGTTGCACTTATTGTGAAAAACACGGCCGTAAATCTACTAGGTGCCATTTTAAAAGAGAAGTAGAGAATGGTGTAAAAATGATTTGGAGAATTAAAAGAACCATCACTAACCCCCATGGATCTAAGAAAATATGGGTACCAAAGGTTACTTCCTCTCCTTTAGTGTAGGTACACTTGCCTCCAAGATCAAATGCCACTATGCGGTTTATTGATAATGATTGCTCAAGACATATGACGAAAAATGGCTCTCTCATAAGTGATCTTCAAGCTATATATAAAGGATTTCTTACATTTGTGGACAAGAAGAAAGGAAAAACTCTTGGTATAGGTAATATTGGTAATAGTACTTCACCCCTCATCAAACAAGTGTTGCTTATTGATGACTTGTAATATAACTTGCTTACTATTAGTAAATATTACTATTAGTAAACAAGGTTGTCTTGAGACATAAAAGCCTTTTGATGAGAGTGAGCCTCGATTTGATTGTTCAAGGTTGTCTTGTGACATAAAATCCCTTGCATTTTTTGTTGGATTGAAAAGAGATTATTGGTGTAAAATCCTTTAAGGGTGAGCATCATGTGCATTTGCTAAACTTGAGCATTTAGTGGATTGGTTGAAATCCTAGACTCAAGGTAGTGGAAATAGATCTTGGAGAGATCGAACCACTATATATTCTTGTGTTTCTCTCTACACTTATTACTTGCTTTTATTTTTGCTATCTTCATTTGTTCTTTGTGCTTGTCAATATTGGTTGTGGTCTTATTAATTGCTCTTCTTCTCTCAATCAATCTTTTCCAAGCACATAAAATCTTGGAGGTTGTGAATTTAAAAAAAGGGATTCTATTAAGGAAAATTTTTTAAAAAATTTACCAAAGTCACCTCCCTCTTAGGTTTTTGAGGATTAAAATCCAATGGTTAATAGACAAGCAATAGAAAGCTTTAACTTTTTTTACAAGGCATCATGGATCATCATGAAATTTTTTGCAAAAAAGGTAGCTATTTTGGAGGTGATTTTTGACTAGTGCCACCAATTGTTTGCAATGTATCAAAAGAAGATATTCTTAACATCAACCTATTGAGATTAGATATTTGGCCTAAATTATACACGCTCAAATTAAGAAAAAGTATGAGAGCTATTGAAGATCTTGCATTTATAGAATATCTTTTACGAATTGGTGATGGTAGTGAACCTGTTGATTCTAATGGCAACATCCAATTGCCTATACCTGTGATCATACTGTTTATTAGAAAAGAAACCCTATTACTAGAATTGGTGGACTTTGTCTTTCCTGATTTGGCCTTTTTTTAGTATGATCCAGCAATTGTCATGAAACAAGCTCTCTTTACACCAAAAAAATAACTATATGCATGACATAAATGACTTGATAATTAAAAAATTTCTAGTAGAATCAGTTTTGAACACAATCATGGATAGAACAACAAATGCAAAAGATTAAGCAGATTGTGAAGATTTTCTCAATAGTGCACCACCTCACAAGCTGAAGTAAAAAGAAATTGTCCAGTTATACTTTTGAGGAATATCAATCCAACAGAAGGTTTATGTAATGGTACATGATTGGTGTGCAAAGTAGTAAAAAAGTATGTTACCCATGCTGAAATTGTTATGAGGAACACTATGGAAATCTAGTCATTCCACATCCAATTCCATTGGAGTCATCAAGTGCTGATAAATATGGTATTCCTTTCAAACCAACACCATTTCTAGTATGACTGTGTTTTGCAATGACAATATATAAAGCTCAAGGACAAACATTGGATATAGTCAGGATATATCTACATGAACCAGTTTTTTCACATGGACAACTGTATGTTGCACTTTCAAGAGCAAAACATTCTAGCAATGTCAAAGTCCTAACCATTCACCAATTTTTAAGGAAACATCACTGATAATTGTTACAAGAAATATTGTCTATCCAAAAGTTTCTAAGCTTTCACAGTAGACTTACCAAACTTATGGTAAATGAGAAAAAGAACTATACTTGTATCGTACAATCCCATACATCACGACATATTTTCATTCATTGCAATAAACACTAATATGTTCAAAATTTGAATAGTAATGTTTCCTCTATACAGATCATGCAGACATTATCCCAGTGACATCTATCACATCAAGCATGGTGAACTGGACTGCAAAAATCAGAGTGCAAGAAAAGATGTGTAAGCCCTCATGGCAAATCATGTTGTTTGATTAATGACAAACATTGATAAGTGCAATGTCCTATGGAAATAATGTTGATTAGCCTTGATATTGACTAATGTGCTTACATTATAGTGTGATAGGATTTTTGGATTGAGAAGAATACAAGTCTCCTTGCCTTGAAGCTAAAGTGCATGAACAACTCAAGATTATCAAAGTAGTTGAAGATGAAAGAGTTGATTCAAGATTATTGAAGGCTTTGAAGACCAAGTGCATTATAGGTATATCTTTGTCTTTGGAATCTAAAGTGTTTTTCAAGAGAACTTCAAACTTGGTTTTCAATCTCAAATGATTTATCTTAAAAATTTTTGTTATCAAGTTCGATCGACTAAATTTTTGTGCAAATTCGATCGACTAAATTTACCCTGGTAGCCTAAAGACAAAAATTCAGACAATCATTCGAACGTAGAGATCCAAGTTTTGTTGACTGAATTTTACTGTTATTAGTAATTATTTGAACGTTGCAATTGATTTTTAAACCCTATAAAAGACATAAACTTTAGATTTTTGAGTAGTTCTTGAGCTTTATAGATTCTTTACTCTTCTCAATCATTTTCTATCAAAAATTTCTATTTTGCCTTGTGCTAAAAAGTTCAAATTCAAGATTCTTTTGACAAAAATGTGAAGGTGTGCTAATTTGTCATCATCTACCAAGTTGTTGGTAACTTTCTTATCTCATACTTCATCTATTTGTTATTTTCAAGGTTATCTTGTTGATATAAAACCCTTGTGTTAGGGTGAGCCTTGATAATTTGTTTTTGAGAAGAGGTTATGGTGTAAAACCCTTGAAGGGTGACCCTCTATTGTACAAATTGATCAACTTGTGATTATAGTTGAGTTTGGTTGAAATCCTTGAGTGGGTGCTCAAGGGAGTGGATGTAGATCTTGTGTGATCGAACTACTATAAATCACTTGTGTAGCTTCTTGTCTTCTATTTCTTTTAAATTTGATTCTTATTGAGCTCTCTTGCATATCTAGCTAAGTACATGATTTCTATCATCTTCCAAAACTATTTGTCAAAAGAAAAAGATTTGAAAAATTAGCCAAAGACGTAATTAACCTTTACCTCTTAGGTCTTTCAATTGATAACAAAGCTTGGACTTCTGTTGCAAAGGTTTTTCCATCTAGAAGTTAATATTCTATGGCTAATGTTTCAAACTTATTTTATTTGGAAGGTGTAAGCTAATTATCAAAAATCTTTTCCCTTTTTGCAAATCCTTTGCTGTAATAAAAGCTCTTCTTCAAATTCACAAGCTTTAAGTTTATATGTGATTTAATGGTTGAGACAAGATGATCAAATAATAAAACCACAACCAATCAATCAACAACTAAGAACAAACAATAATAACACAAGTATGTAAACAAGTAAAGCAATAAATGAACACACAATTTATAGTGGTTCGATCTTTTCAAGATCTACATCCACTACCTTGAGTGTACACTCAAGGATTTCAACCAATTCACTATATGCTTAATCGAAGCAATTACAGAAGAGGCTCACCCTTCAATGGGTTTTACCACAACAACCTCTTTTCAATCTAATAAACAAGGTTCACCCTTATCACTAAGAGTTTTATGTCACAAGACAACCTAAACCAATCTAATCCAAGGCTCACCCTCACCAATGGGTTTTACACAACAACCTTGATTAATCTAGTCTATGGCTGACCCACCACAAGGGTTTTAAGTCTCTTGACAACCTTGTATCAATCACAACAATAATGTAAAGAAAAAGTTTGAATGTTACCAACACTTCTTGGTGGATGAATACAATAGCTAGCACCACTTCACTTCTTGCCTTTGGAATCTTGAATTTCAACCTTTGAGCACAAGGCAATTTGAGAGCTTTTCAAATAATTTTGATGTAAAACAAGTTAGATCTTAAAGGATTTTGAAGCTTTAAAAGTTGTACAAAAAATCTGGAGTTCATGACTTTTATAGATTTGAAAAATTGGCTTTAACAGCCATTTTTAGGCTAGTTTTTTTGAAGTTCGGACGTCTGAACTTTTTCCTATGCATCCGAACTGTTTTCTGAAAAGCACTGTTCATTTGAACAGTGTTACTGTTCACAAATTTTGGACAGCCGAACTTGCGTCCGAAAAAAAGTCATACTGTTCATTGAATAGTGTTACTTTTCATATATTGTTCATTGAATAGTATTTATTGTTCACAGTGTAGAAAAAGTTCCGACGTCCGAATTTTTTCTTATGCGTCTGAACTTTTCTGAACTTTGTCAAAACATGTTAAAATCAATTTAAACAAGTTGGAAAATCTTCTAGCATATATGATAAGTCTTTAAAGACCTTTTAAGTGCAAAAACCATTGATGAAAACTTGATAATTAATGGTAAATTCAAAACCATTGAATCTTTTCAAAACCATTGTGCTCTCAAATGCAACTCATAGATTCCATGATTTTAGAGTGTAGGGTTTACAAAGTTTACCTATTAAGCACATGTAACCTACACTTCATGTCTTCAATGCCTTCAATCATCTTGAACAAACTCTTCAATCTTCAATCACTTTGACATATTGGAGTTGTTCTTACATTTTGGCTTCAAGGCAATGAGACTTCATACTTCTTAATCCACAAATCCTATCACACAACATATAAGCATATTAGTCCTTATCAATATTTGTCATTAATCAAAACTAATCATAACTACATGATTTGCCCTTAGGGTTAACAATCTCCCCCTTTTTGATGATAACAAACTTTGATGCAAAATGTGATGGATTTAAACAATGTACTACAAAGAAGCATTGATGTCAATGATGGATAATAACCAATTTAGCACATTGACATACAAAAGGCTCAATATGAGCCTATGACCCAACCAACCTCCATTTACCTCCTTGCTTCCAACAAAGCTAGAAGATAGAGCATTTAAGCATTTAGAAAAAGTTCTAAGAGAGGTTTTAAGGTTGTAAAAGTTTAACAATGCTCCCCCTTAGATTGTGCTCATTTTTCAACAAATTTGGACTTGAGATGCTAAACATTCGAATTCTGACATATCAAGTCTATACAATAAAATAAGTGAAATGAAAGCTACAAATTTTGTAAATAAGCTTTTCTAAGGTTGTTCAAACTTGTTAGAAGAGATTAAAATAGATTTGAATCAATTTGAACAACAAAAGAACATTTTTGACAACAAATATGGATGCCTCCGAATTTCTGAAACATGCATCCGAATTTTTAAATCATGCATCCGAATTTTGAAATTTGAAGTCCAAACTATAAAATATGTGAGATGAAAGCTGTAATTTTTGAAAATAAGCTTTTCTAAGGTTGTTCAAATATGATAGGAAGGATTAAAACAATTTTCAAACAATTTGAACAACAGAAAAATATTTTTGGCAAGAAAGTTTGGATGCATCCGAACTTTTGGTTTGCATCCGAACTTGAAGTCTGAACTTTTGGTCATAAGTTTGAAATGGTGATTTTGCACTTTTAAAAGAACTATAGAAGTACTCAAATATGTATGTCCACAAAGACACTCAGTTTAGCTTTGCAAAATCACAAAACTCATGCATTCAATTGTTTTCATGAATCAATCCAAAATCATAGGTCAAGTCAAGAACCAAGTTCAAGATTTCAATCTCAACTTTACCATATTCCAAAATCTCAGAAAATAACCAAAAGCTAACATATTATAACATATTCATTTTATTTTTCAAATGCAGCCAAATATTTTCATAGTACACATTCATTTTACATTTTAACCTATAACACATCAGCACATAGCACATTTACAGCAAGCACATTCACATTACAGCAAGCACATAGCACATTTTGTAGTCAATCTTTCGCCCCCTTGACATATGCATGGATTTTCAGAAAATTCACACATTTTCTCTTCATGCATGAGGAATTCCACTGCTATTTCACATTTTCACACATTTTGTCATCACATTTCTTCTCCCCCTTTTGTCATCAATCAAAGATGGGGTAAGAGTACAAAATAGAGTTTAGGGATAGAAAGGCTTAGTCTTGGATGCGCTTCATGGTCTTCACTTCCAAATCTGTTTGTCATGATGGCCATGTTTCTCTTGATCTCTTGGCTGAAGGAAATTGGTGATGGATTTGTGATTTGACTTTGTTAAACTTCCTTCACCTCCTTCTTCTTGCTTGTTCTCTTGGGCTTTACCTCTTTGTTATTCATTCTCATGCTTTATAGGAACTTGCACCATTTAAAATCACTTGAGAAATCTTTCTCAAGTCTTCTTCCATATTCTTGACTCTAGCTTCTAAACCATCAAATTTGCCAGGAATCACTGGAGCAAAGGACTTGAAGAATTTGTCCATTTTCTTCATTTCCTTTACATGGTTGTTCAATGTCTCTTGAAACACCTTGGCAACTATGGTATCACTTCTAGTGAGATTATCACCTTCAACTTCTTTTCCTTTAATAGAGGGTACCTCTTCAAATAGTTTTCTTTTGTGGAAGGTTGCTTCCCCTCACTAGATAACTCATGCCTCATTTTGGTTTTCCTTTCTTCAGCAAGGATTTCCTCTTCATCCTCTTCTTCTTCTTCATTTTCTTCTTCCTCAACCTCCTCACTTTCTTGTTAATAGTCTCCCATACGATAAGGCTTTGTTGGCTGGTTTTCTTGCTCTAATCATATGCTTCAATGTCATGAATCCAAAGTTTAGCCTTCTATGCTCATGCAAGGCAAGCATAATCACCATATGCATAGTGGTAATCATGTGATGCATAACCCTTCCTCTAGCATCAAAGGCTTTGATTTCCTTTTCCCTAATTGACCTAAATTGTCTACTATTTGTGAAAGCCTCTTCAAATCTTTCATTTGTGAACAATTCATGAATAAAGCAATGTTATCCCAATGAGTAATACCTTGCCTCATTATCATCTACCCCACAAATTCTGTTCACTAAGGTATCATTGAACTCAAAATCCACTTGATACTCTAGAGGAATACCATTAAACTACATTATCCCCCTAATGTTAAATTCTCTCTTCTTTAAGATTTGCATAAAACTCATATATAAGGGCAGGATAAAATTCTTCATCAACTACTAGTAAATTGCTCCAATCAATATCATCGAATAGAGATAGAAGATTACTCATATTGGTGAGTTTATCCAAGTTTACTTTGTTTCCAGGAATGATTTTTCTTTTCTTCTTGCTCCATTATATTCTTTAGTAATATATATCCAAAATTCATTTTTCTTTTCTTATGCATGGTTAGCATAATTACAGCATACATATTATCAATAGA
The DNA here is from genome assembly GCA_030512225.1 of Rauvolfia tetraphylla. NCBI lineage: Eukaryota > Viridiplantae > Streptophyta > Magnoliopsida > Gentianales > Apocynaceae > Rauvolfia > Rauvolfia tetraphylla. The sequence continues at coordinate 772,056 of JAJQKT010000060.1, forward strand.
AGATTTGTGCCCAAAGTATGCTATTTCAATTTTTAAATTGCGTCGCAAATCCGTATCAGATCTGCGACAGAATTAATTAAAAAATTTTTTATTTCTATTTTTATATACTGTCACAGATCTTCGATGGATTTGCGACGCAATTTATTTAAACATTTTTTATTTCTATTTTTTAAATGCCGTCATAAATCCATCGCATATCTGCAATGGATTTGCAACGCAATTTATTTAAACATCATTTATTTCTATTTTTTAAATTGCATCGCAAATCCATCGCATATCTGTGATGGATTTGCGGTAGAATTAATTAAAGAATTTTTTATTTTAAATTTTACAATCCATCGCAAATCCGTCGCCGATCTGCTACGGATTTGCGATGGAATTTAATCTGTCACAATTTTAGCCACTTATTTCGTCTGTAGCAGTTCTGTTGCAAATCCGTCGCAGATCTGCGACGAAATTTGCTGTCGGAATTTTTCGTCGCAAAATTCATTTTTCCTTGTAATGACATCATCATCATAGTAATTAGAAATGGTAGGAGAAGATTGTACCTCATCATCAATTGCCATAAAACATATGTTGGCCTTTCCTTCACTATCATCTTCACTTTCTTGTTGATCTCATGTTCCAGCTAGCCCTTTTCCTTTCTTCGCAGTTTTCTTTTTGATCTTGTTGTCTCTTTCCCTTTTCAGAACCTTGGGACACTTTACGACAAGATGTTCCGTGCTTTTACATTCAAAACATTGAGGTTTCTAGAATAAAGACTGTCCACTCTTCTTGTTTGGCCATTGCTAGCTTTTGAATTTTCTAACGGCCATTGCTATCTCCTCTTCTCCACTGTTTCTATCTTCTTCTTCACTTGATGATTTTTCTTGTTCACTTAAGTGATTTGAAGTTTTGAGTACAACTCCTTTTCTTCCTTTCTCTTCATCTTCTTTGTCATTCAGTCTTTGGTTGCCAAGATTTTGGTAGAGCATCCAATATCTTCCTGTTTTGCTCTCCAATTGTATAGCTCTTTCCATAAGCTTTTAAACCATTGAAAATGATAGTAAACCTTGTAAACATATCACTAACATTCTTACCTTACTTCATGGTAAATAGCTCATAGTCTCTTACTAGCATGGCGAGCTTTGACTCTTTAACCTGGTTTGTACCTTTATGCGTTATTTGGAGTAATCTCCACATATCATGAGCAGTGTAACTCTATTATATTCAGTTACATCTAATGAACAACTTAAGATGTTCATGGCCTGATAATTTAATGTCATTTTCTTTGAATCATGTTCATCAAATTCGTCTGTAGATTTTGTTCTAAAGTCACTCCATCAGCGCTAATTTTTATAGGAATATAAGGACCTTTCTCAACAATGTTCCACAAATCAAAATTGATAGAACAAATATATATCTTAACTCTAGATTTCCAAAAGGTATAGTTTGTTCCATCAAACAAAGGTGGTCTATTTATGAAAGACCCTTCTAGATAACGTAAGTTTGAAATATTAGCCATAAGATCTTTAACGTCTAGGTTGCAAAACCACACAAAGAAACCCTGGCTCTGATACCAATTGAAAGACCTAAGAGGGGGGTGAATTAGGTCTTTGGTTAATTTTCGCAAATAAATTCCTTTTACAATTCTAAGCAAGACCAGATTGTATGTGCTTTGTTAAATGAGAGAATAAGTCAATTAATAGCAAAGCAGTAATGCAATGTAAGATCAATGAACACAAGCAATTTAGAGTGGTTCGATCTAGTCAAGATCCACGTTCACTACCTTAAGTCTACACTTAAAGATTTCAAACAATCTACTATATGTTCAAGTTCAACAATTACATAAGAGGCTCACCACACAATGGTTTTACACTCACAACCTCTTTTAGTAATTTTACAAACAAGGTTCACAACCTACCAAAGGATTTTATATCTACAAACAACCTTGAGTCAATGTCTCAAGGATCACCCTTTTCCAAAGGATTTTATGTTATCAAGATAACCTTGCAAGAGCTAGTAGAAAACACAATTTAATAAAGAGAGGAGAATTGGTAGATGTTACCACTTGTTGGTAGATGATTACACTTTGTTGTCATTGGAATCTTGAATGAGAGCTTTCATGTTTTCTAAAGGCTTTGGAATGTTTAGAGTTCTTAGAAATTCAAAACTTACAAAAATTCTTGAGTTTATAGCTTTTATAGAATTTGAAAATCAGTTTTAACAGCCATTAAACTGCTAGTAACGGCTAGTTTTAAAAAATTCTGACGACTGAATTTTTCTTGTGCGTCCGAACTTATTGTCTGAATTTTACTGTTGCATGTTTCTAGAAAAATTCGGATGACCGAATTTTTTTCATGCGTCCGAACTTGCGTTCGAATTTCTCTGGAAAAACAGTAGCCATGCTAGTAAGGAAAATTTTGAACAACGGAATTTTTTTCATTCGTCCGAACTTGCGTCTGAATTTCTCAGGAAAATAGTAACCATTGCGGGTTATGAAAATTCGGAGACCGAATTTTTTGGAAACACAATAGCCATTTTAAATTTTGATTTTCAATCTTTGTAAAATCATTTGAGATTTAACTTCAATAAGTTTGAAAACATTTTGTATATGTAGATAAGTTATTTAGACATTTTTAAACATAAGAACCATTATCAAATTGCTTTGATCATACAAAGTTTACTCAAAATCTTTTAAGATACAAAAACACATTTATTAACCAAAAGGTTCATTCAAAGCCATTTGAGATTAAAGAAAATAAATTTATGCTCTCTTATGCTTTCAATAGATTCCAAGACACACAAGTATAGGGTTTACAAAAGAATATACCTATTTAGCATATTTGACCTACACTTCAAGTCATCAATGCCTTTTAATCATCCTCAAACAAACTTCTTTAATCTTCAATCACTTTGACTCATTGAAGTTGTTCTTGCACTTTGGCTTGAAGGCAACAAGACTTCATACTTCTTTAATCCAATAATCCTATCACACAATTGACATAAAGATTAGTCCACAACAATCTTTGTCATTATTCAAAACTCAATTAAAACTTCATCATTTGCCCTTAGGGCTAACAATCTCCCTCTTTTTGATGATGACAAACTTTGATGCAAAATGTGATCGATTTAAACAATGTAGTACAAAGAAGCATTAATGTCAATGACAGATAATAACTAATTTAGTACATTGACATTCAAAAGGCTCAATATGAGCCTATGACCTAACCAACCTCCATTAACCTCCTTCCTTCCAATACAACTAGGATAGAAGATATGGTAATTAAGCATTTAAAAAATTTCTAAGAGAGGTTTTAACGGTCAGAAAAGATTAACAATGCTCCCCCTTAGATTGTGCTCATTTTTCAACAGATTTGGACTTGAGATACTAAGCATCCGAATTCTATTAAATTTCAATGTGTGGATCGAGAGGGAAGACAAATGGTGTGGATGGACGAGAGCTTAGATTTTGTTAAAAATCTAGATCTTGCGACGGAATCAATTTCAATGTGGCGGCTTTTTGGCGGGTGAAAATTTCAAATTCTTCGCAAATGTGTCACAAATATGCGACACATTTGCGACGGATTTGCGACAAAATTTAATTTCTAATGTGTTTCTTAAATATTTTTCCTTCTCTTCCACTCCTCCAATAAATTTATGGTTAAGATTTATTAATAATCAATAAAGATAAAATATACGCATGTAATTATCATATATATTGTGCTTGTATATGTATTAACGTCATCCACACTATATATTGTATAACATTACATATTATAAATTGGTCATACTCAATGCTAAAACTTTTAGTATCATACACATATGTAATATAATTTAATTGGTTTGTATAATGTATCATTATAGTCAATAGATATGTTATATCAAAATAAATTACAAAATACATTTTCGTATGTGTCTTTATATAAAGACTATTAACTACAGCATACCAATATTTCATAATGTACATAATACAAGCGTATTGCATGCTATATATATTTAATTAAATAGTACATTTATGCACACAGTGAGGTGTGGCTCACAAAAAATAAATAAGGATGCAAGAATAGGAGGGAAAAAAAATATTCCGTTGCAAACCTGTTCCAAATCCGTCGCAAATACATAGCTAATTTGCGACGGCTTATATTTTCTATTTTATTTTTTTTCCAAGCATCGTATATCCGTAGCAAAACTGCGACGGAATTGTGATGAAAAATTAAAAAACATTTAAATTTTATTTTTTCGTCGCAAATTTGTAGCAAAATGGTGATAGATTTGCGACGGTAAGGAAAAATATTTTTTAATATTTTCTTTTTCTATCCGTCGCACATCCACAGCTATAGGGCAATAGATTTGTGATGGAATATTATAAACTTTTTCATTTTTTTTATTTCCATCGCAAATGCGTAGCTATATTGCGACGGAACTTTCTGTCACAAATCTGTCGCAATTTGGCTACGGATTTGCAACAGAAATATAAAATATTTTTAAAATTATTTCTTTTCCTTTTCCGTCGCAATTCTGTAGCTAATCGACGACAGATTTGCGACGGAATATATGTAAATATTTTTAAATATCTATTTTTCTATTTTCATTGCAAATCCGTCATAATGTACGACAGATTTGTGACTATTTTCTTTCCGTTGCAATTTTTGCCAACTTATTTCGTTTGTTGCAGTTCTGTTGCAAAGCCGTCACAAAATGGCGATGGAATTTTCCGTCGCAAATATCATTTTTCCTTGTAGTGTGTTCACAACATTCTCAAACATCTCAAATAGATTGAAGTCATATGGGAAGAATTACTCTCTTGGTGAACAAAATAGAAAGTCTTAGAGCTCTACCCAAATCGTGGCAACCAAAACCTCTTGCAATTTAAGAATCAGAAGATTTGAAGGTTCTTCCTCTTGAGGAACTCATTGGATCATTGCTCACTCATGAGATGAAAGTAAAGAGATTAAATGATCTTGAAGACAAGGAGAAAGGAAGAAAAGGGTTGGTGCTTAAAGCCTCTAACAATCCAAGTGAACAAGAGGCTCATCTAGTAATGAAGATGAAGATGGAGAAGATGATGAAATGGCCATGGTGGTTAGGAAGTTCAAGAAGTACTACAAAAAGGAATTTCTCAAAAGGGAAAGAGGCCTACTAAGAAAAGAGGACAATCATCTTCACTAGTCAAGCCTCAGTGCTATGAGTGCAAGATTACTAAACACCTTGTAACCGATTGCCCTAAAACAATGGAGAAGGAAAGAGAAGGTAAATTCAAGAAGAAGAAATCTATTAAGAAAGGCAAAGGTTTAGTAGGCACTTGGGATATACATGCCAATGAACATACTAGAGATGACAATGAGGAAAGAGCAAATGTGTGCTTCATGGCTATAGATGATGTAGTACAATCTATTCCTTCAACCTCTAAATATTGCGATGATGATATTGATGATCCTAGTGAATTGCTTGTAGATATGTATAGTGAATTGAAAAAGGTATAAAAAAGAAACATAGAGATGAGATTGAAAATTAAAAATTTATTGATCTTGACCTGTTTTCTCAAGAGTAGTTATTAGCTTTGAATTGATGTCTTCTAAGAATCCCGCAAAGTTTGTTGTTAGGCAAGTATTTTGTACCAGTGAGTCTTTGTTAGACCTTTATACTTGCTTAGTCTTGTCCTTTATTATATTAAACCTTGTAGATAACGTTTAGTTTTTGCATATTTAACATGATGCTATTGTGGAATTGTTTCTTGTATGGTTAAATTTATGTAATTTTTATGCCTTTGTCAAACTTCATATGTTAAAGTCAATTATGCATTTAATACAACACACAAACATAATAATAAAGTTTGACACAAGGAAATTAGTAACACAATTCGACTTAAAAGCCTCCATCTGCAGGGCTACGCCCAGAAAAACAATTCGCTGAGGTTTTTGTTACAAAAGTACATAAACACACATTCAATCTGCTCTAATGATTCCCCTATTGGACTTGGCAAATCACTCATTTGCCAAAGTTGCCTTAACAGTTGGAAATTTGACAACCATAATGCTATCTCAACAACTTAAAATCCAATAACCACAATATTGTCTTCACGATTGGAAACATATCATTCACAACTCTTACTTTTACGGTAGTTGAATTATCATCTAGCCGCAATCATTGCCTCTACGATTGTCAAATTGTCATTCAACCACAACTTGTTTTTATTGAACTTGCCTCAATAAGATATGTCAAACGGCTTTCAACAGGATGTGACAAGATCACAATTGCACTTACTGTATCACAACTGACACTACAAGAAATTTAGTTATTTGCAACGGCAATTACCGTCGCAAATTACAACTTGCGTCGGCATTTGTCGCCACAAAATTTAAGGTCTCAAAATTGAGACGGATATTATATCCGTTGCCTATTTGCGACGGATCGCTATCCGTCGCAACTTTGCGATGGATTTGCAACACAAACCCTTTGGCAATTTTGTCAATTTTTTTGCAACACATGTCAATATTTTATGTGTACAACATTAAAAAATAGTATACAAAATTTATGTAACTATAGAAGGCGGCGTTGCAGAAGGTGGAGGGGGCGGAGGTAGATATGGAAGGCCAGTCGTCGGAGGATGGTCGTTAGGCAGATCGATCGTTTAATCCTCATCAGCCCCGTCTGCCTGGTCTTCAGAATCTGGTATCGAAAAAGGAGGTGGAGATGGAGAAGGCAGCGGAGGCAGATATTGTGCGTCGAACATCACTCGCAAATATTGGTCCAAGCTAGCAAAGCGATGTTGTTAATAATCACGCATCGACGTCTCTCTCTCCAACTGACTAGGAAGAGATGCGTACTCTGGGTGCGATATAATAAAGCAAGCTGTTGGAATAGAGGGTGACGTGTACTGACATAACATCTAGCGCACGTGAGCTGCCTCGGAACCCAATCCAAAAATTCGATTCTTCGAAACACCTCCAGCAACTTCCACAAATAGGGACTTCTCATCCGGTGAGTACTGAGAAGTCACTGAATACTGATACTATATTTGCGAATAGCGCTCCTTCAATGCATTGACACTATCCTATAAATTATATGCATCATAAATTTTTGACAATGTATAATAATAAAACAATTAGTATAAAATATTCTTAATATAATCTATACACTTACAAGTGTATGTTGTAATTTTTCACTGATAAATGTGCCCTTTTTATAAATGTTAAGTAATTATATTATATTTAAACAACAATGATAAAAATAATGGTTACCATCCGACGCTCGTGCTCGCTGAAGGAGATGCATTCACCCATGTGAGTCGGTCCAGGAACGGCTGCTCGGTTCCGCTTAGCAGCGGCTGAAACACTCTTGAATTGTTCTGTTCTCCAGTGATCTCGCCAGAGTTGGCTCCAAATTTCAAGAGATATCCACAGTGGACATTTTCCCTTGCACCGAGCCTTTGATAGCTTATCAGATATACGACGAGTGCATTTGTCATCCCAAATACGCTGTATTTGATCAGCATGCTCTAGGAGCCATCGATAACAGCTCTACAAAGTTATTAAAAAAATACTAAATATGTAAAATAAATAAATAAATAAATAATATATATATATATATATATATATATATATATATATATATAAATTTTATAATTTCTTATTTACACTCCACATTTGGAACCACATATCCCGAAGCTTAAATGGGACTGCCTCGAAATTAGGGTACGATCCAATGAAATGCCAGTGAAACGTATCCGATATAGAATGCACGGTCCTCTCTGATGGGAAGAAACTGTTACATTAAACAAATAAACAGTTAGTAATTCAACGAAATATTCGAATATTTTCTTTTGAAAGTAAATAGAAACTTACTCGTTGCCACTCTGGGCAATTAGAATGCGGGCATCCTCTGTCTGAATTTCCCCTGTAGAAGTAGCCATAAAGGGTACCGCAGAAGCTGCGGTCAAAGATGTCCCCTCAAACCCCACTGCTCGTGTGTCATTCTCACTCGGTAAAGGCATCGGTCTGAGTAAAGATGGAGAAGGAGTACGATTACCCATTCCAAATGAACGTAATCTACGTGGAGGCATCTGAAAAGTAATAAAATATTCGTTAGCTATGTAATCATTAATTATATGTAAAAATTAATTTAAAATAAATTCAATCAAGTACCAAAATAGTGTCAAAAACTTAGACAAGTGTTAAGCAACCGTAAAAAAAAAAATTTTGGCAGCATCTCAGATGTAAAATGGACGTTTTTACAGGCACAAGGCAACCACAATCAATCCTCTACATCCAAATTTATTTCTTCCAAAAACTTAGTCCACGTAAATATACCCAAAATTATAAGCATCTTCAAATTAAAAAACATCTAAAAATAAAATTCTGGGAAAAAACATAGAACCCAAAAAAAAAAGAAATGAAAAAAAAAAACATGACAAAAAAAATAGGAAAAAAAACATGACACAAAAAATTATAGTAGTTTATATATCTTTGTCATTAGGTCATGAATAATTATGAGTAAGTTCCTTATATTTCTCTCTGGCATTTAAATTGATGTTTTGGGTAGTATGCAATGACCTAGAATAAGTATGCCTACATATTATTAGAACAAATACAAATATGCATCTTTTGCGAGCCTTAGTGTCTACTCCCTTGCTCATGCTTACACCAGCTGCCACAAAAGCCGAGCCACGGCAAAATAACAATTGAAACTTAACAACACATTTATTTACAAAGTCGAGCTACGGTAAAATAACAAATTCAAAGTTTCCACAATATATATTCACAATGCCGAGCCACGGCAAAACAAATATTTTACTTAGCGTAAATGAAATAAGTAAAAAAATATTAAAAAAATGTAACTTAAAATGTTAGGATTTTGTGGTTCTCAACCTCCACAAGTAAATTAGAAATCTCACCTCAAGCGAAAAGTATAAACCTACGCTACTCCACCATTGGTTTTACCTCAGCAATCTCAGGACCTAATATATAATTACGTAGTAACAAACAAATTTAATGTTACTCTAAAATGCTCAAATATTGACATATAAATATATAATACATGAATGAATGCATGATTAATATTAATTAGAGCTAAAAATTATTGCATTTGATTAAATTATTTTAAAATAGAAACTACCTATTTTTTTAGGGAATAAAAATATCAATTTTAATAAAATCCACCATTCTCCACAAAATGCCAATTATTCTATTTTATTCATAATATACCAATTTAGGAAAATTAAAATAATTAATTTTAATAAAATCCACAATTCAGAAAAATATTCTGTTTTATTCTTTTTATATATTTTTATACTCCTTTTGCATTATAATAATCTAATAAAAATTTAAATACTCAATATTTAATCAAAATAAAAATTTACAAAAATAAAGAAATGTGTCCAGATTTTTCAAAAATTCAGACAAATATCGAACATGCTTAAAAATTAACAAAGGTTTTTATGTAGGTAGAATATGATAACAAGAATCTTCGTTCAAAACTTGAACCAAATCAGAGCATCCAACAATTTATTAAAATTAATACAAATTTACTGCTACAATAATTCTCGAAAATAATTGAACTCAACAATAATGAGAAAAAATTGAAGATTTTACCTAGATTTGGAGACTTTGATGTAGTTCTAAACCTCAGTTTGAAGGATTTGAATTTTTTGTGTGAAGATTTGGTGAAGAATTGAAGAGAGGGGTAGAGAAGAGAGAAGAGAGAAGAGAGAAAGGGAAATGGGGGAAATGGGGAGTTTGAGGATCAGCCGTGTGCTGATCCTCTATTTTTTTTATTTTTTTACTTTTATACAATATCATCCTTCAATATTTTTAAAATTATAGATTTACCTTAAAACTTTTAATATATAAATTTCTCTTCATTTTTTAAAAAAAATGTGTAAAACAAAATTTTAGCAATATATAGTTAAAAAATGTGTAAAACAAAATTTTAGCAATTTATAGTTATCATAAAGCAACTTGAAAATTTATTTTGTAAAAGTAAAATTTGCGATTTTACAATTCTAACCCTCTAAAATAAATTTCGTCCCTGAAATTTCAGAAAAAAATGTATACATGCATAAAAATATTTTTGAAATTGATGCATATGTATATAAGAAATGTCGATTCGTTAAATAATAATGTGTTAGCCCTAAGGGCAAATCATGTAATTTTGATTAATGACAAATATTGATGAGAACTAATATTCTTATATTGTGTGATAGGATTTGTGAAGCAAGAAGTTTGAAGTCTCATTGCCTTCAAGCCAAAGAGCAAGAACAACCTCAATAAGCTATGAGTCTTTTGAGGTTTATTCAAAGATGAACTCAAGGCATTGAAGACTTGAAGCGTAGAGTAAGTATGATGATAGGTAATATCTATGTAAACTCTACACTTGTATGTCTTGGAGTTTATTGAATGCATAAGAGAGCATAAAATAGGTTTCTTAATTTTAAAAGGCTTTGAATAAATATCTTAATGAATGTGGTTTTGTATCCTAAAAGTTTTTAAGTAAACTTTATATGATCAAAGGAATTTGATTTGGTTTTCAAACTAATATATGTCTAAATAAGTTTGTTAGCGCTAAGGGCAAATCATGTAATTTTGATTAATGACAAATATTGATGAGAACTAATATGTTTATATTGTGTGATAGGATTTGTGAAGAAAGAAGTTTGAAGTCTCATTGCCTTCAAGCCAAAGAGCAAGAACAACCTCAATAAGCTATGAGTCTTTTGAGGTTTATCCAAAGATGAACTCAAGGCATTGAAGACTTCAAGTGTAGAGTAGGTATGATGATAGGTAATATCTATCTAAACTCTACACTTGTATGTCTTGGAGTCTATTGAATGCATAAGAGAGCATAAAATTGGTTTCTTAAGTTTAAAAGGCTTTGAATGAATTCTTAGTAAATGTGGTTTTGTGTCCTAAAAGTTTTTAAGTAAACTTTATATGATCAAAGGAATTTGATTTTGGTTTTCAAACTGATATTTGTCTAAATAAGTCTTCTATATACAGCAAATGTATTTCAAATCCTTGGAAGTTAAATTTCAAATGATTTTACAAAGTTTGAACATAATTCCAAGAAATTCGGTCGTCCGAATTTGGTAGCAAAAGTTTGCTACTATTCTTCCAGAGAAATTCGGAAGAAGATTCGGACGCATGAAGAAAAATTCGATCGTCCAATTTTTGGTCTTCAAGCATAGTCACTGTTCTTCCAGAGAAATTCGGACGAAGATTCGGACGAAGCAGGAAGAATTCGGTCATCCGAAAAATTCGGACGCAGAATTCGGTCGTCCGAATTTCCAAAAAATAGCCGTTAACTAGCCGTTTTATAGTTGTTTCTACTGATTTTCAAATTCTATAAAAGCTATAAACGTGCAATCTTTTGCAAGTTTTGAATATTTGAATACTCTAAGCTTTCTAAAGTCTATTACAAACATTTCTCAAGCTCTCTTATGTCTTGTGCATTCAATTGATCAATCCAAAGACATCAAAGTGTGAAGGTGTAACTTTGTGTAATTTCTACCAACAAGTGGTAACATCTACACACTCATCTTTACTTATTCAATTGTGTTAATCTACTAGCTCTAGCAAGGTTATCTTGATACATAAAACCCTCTAGATAAGGGTGATACTTGAAGTTGTGATTCAAGGTTGTTTGTGATATAAAACCATATGTTAGTGAGCCTTGTTTGTAAAAATTACTAGAAGAGGTTGTAAGTGTAAAACCATAGTGTGGTGAGCCTCTCTTGTAATCTGTGAACTTGAGCACATAGTAGAGTTATTGAAATCCTTAAGTGTAGGCTTAAGGTAGTGGAGGTAGATCTTGAGGATCGAACCACTATAAATTGCTTGTGTTCATTTGTCTACATTTCTTATATTGCTTTGCCATAAATTGTTTCTCTCTTATTCATATCATCTGTAATTGTTCTATACATATAAAAGGTTTGAATTTGCAAAAATTAGCCAAATACCTAATTCACCCCCCCCCCCTTTTAGGTATTTCAATTGGTATCAGAGCTAGAACTTCTTTGTGTGGTTTTACAACCTAGAAGACAAAGATCCTATGGCTAATATTTCAAACCTACCTTACCTAGAAGGATCTTCTACAAATAGACCTCCATTGTTTGATGGAACAAATTACACTTTTTGGAAGTCTAGAGTTAAAATATATATTTGTTCTATCAATTTTGATTTATGGAACATAATTGAGAAAGGTCCCTATGTCCCAATGAAAATGAGAGCAGATGGAGTAACCTCAGAACCCAAATCCACTGATGAATTTGATGAGCATGATTCAAGGAAAATGACATTAAATTATCAGGCCATGAATATATTAAGTTGTGCATTAGAGTTACTGAATATAATAGAGTTAGTGGGTGTGATTCTGCTCATGATATGTGGAGATTACTTCAAATTACACATGAAGGTACTAATCAAGTTAAAGAATCTAAACTTGCTATGCTTATTAGAGATTATGAACTGTTTACTGTGAAACAAGGTGAAAATATTAGTGATATGTTTACAAGGTTTACTAATATTTTCAATGGCTTGAAAGCTTATGGTAAAGGCTATACTATGGGAGAGCAAAACAAAAAGATTTTGGATGCTCTACCAAAATCTTGGCAGCCAAAGACGCTTGCTATTGAGGAGTCCAAAGATCTAAAAACTCTTCCTCTTAAAGAGCTTATTGGATCACTACTTACACATGAAATGAAGATGAAACGGTTGAATGATAAGGAAGATGAGGAAAAGGGAAGAAAAGGAGTAGTTCTTAATGCCTCAAATGACTTGAGTGAACATGAACAATCTTCAAGTGAAGAAGAAGGAGGAAACAGTGGAGAAGAAGAGATTGCAATGGCAGTGAAGAAGTTCAAGAGATTCTACAAAAAGGAATTTCTCAAGAAAGGAAGAAAGCCAGTCAAGAAGAGTGGACAATCCTCATCATATAAACCTCAATGCTTTGAATGCAAGAGTACAGAGCATCTTATTGCTGACTGTCCCAAAGTGTTAGAGAGGGAAAGAGAAAGCAAAAACAGAAAGAAATCTGCCAAGAAAGGAAAAGGACTAGCTGGAACGTGGGATCAACAAGAAAGTGAGGATGAAAGTGAAGGGAAGGCCAACATATGCTTTATGGCCATTGATGATGAGGTACAATCTTCACCCTCTATTTCAAATTTGTGTGATGATGATATTGATTCTAGTGATTTAATTGTAGAATTGTATGAAGAACTGAAAAAAGGCTTCAAGAAGAAATAAAGAAATGAAATCCAAAATTAATGATCTTTCAAATGAAAATTCAAAATTATGTATTGAAAATGATAGACATCTTGAGACCATTAATTCTCTTACCATTGAAAAGGATGTTTTGAATACTACCATACAACATGTATCTTTTGAAAACAAAAAGCTTTGTTCAAGAATTACTTCTCTTGAATCAATGCTAAAAGATCATGAGCTTTTAAAAAGGAAAGTAAATGATCTTACTTTATGCATTGAGAGATTTACAAATGGAAGAAAAAATTTAAATAAATTACTTGGTTATCAAAGATCCTCATTTGTAAAGCATGGTCTCAGTTTTACACATGATTGTTTTGATCCAAAACCAAAAGGGTTATTTGTTAAAGAATCTTCTCATTATAGGTCTCATACTTGTTGTACATATTGTGGTAAGCATGGACACAAAGTTTCTAAGTGCTTTATAAAAAGAAAGATAGAAAATGGAGTGAAGACCATTTGGAGAGTTAAAGGAGCTATTACTAACCCTCTTGGACCCAAGAAGATATGGGTACCAAAAATCACTCTTTCCAATTTGGTATAGGTACAATTTGCCTCAAGATCAAGTGCCACTAAATGGTTTCTTGATAGTAGCTGTTCAAGGCACATGACTGGGAATGCATCACTTGTTAGTGAGCTTCAAGCTACAAGTGAAGGTTTTGTCACTTTTGGAGATAAGAAGAAAGGGAAAATACTTGGAATAGGTAACATTGGTAACTCTTATCAAGCAAGTTCTACTTATTGATGGTTTAAAGTATAATTTACTTAGCATTAGTCAATTATGTGACAATGGTTGCAAAGTAGAGTTTAAATGTGATACTTGTACTATTCTTGATAGTGCAAGTAATAAAACTATTTTTGTAGCTAAAAGAGTTAGTAATGTATATGTGCTATATCTTGATGAGCTTATCACTAATGATATTAAATGTCTTGCCATTCATGAAAATGATGGATTTTTATGGCATAGAAGATTAGGACATGTAAGCATGGATTTATTGAACAAACTTTCTACTCAAGAACTAGTTAGAGGATTACCAAAAATGCATTTTGATAAAACCCGTATTTGTGATGCTTGTCAATATGGAAAACAATCGAAAACATCTTTCAATGGTTTCTACCTCAAAGCCTCTTGAACTAGTTCACATGGACTTATTTGGACCTATGAGGACTACTAGTCTTGGTGGTAAAACATATGCTTATGTGATTGTTGATGATTTTTCCAGATTTACATGGGTAATCTTTTTATCACAAAAAGATGAAACATTTTATGAATTTTCAAAACTTTTCAAGAAGGTTCAAATTTCGCTTAATTGCAACTTAATCTCTATTAGAAGTGGTAATGGAAGAGAGTTTTGCAACCAAGATTTTACAAAATTCTGTGATGAGTATGGTATCACTCATAATTTTTCCGCTGCCAAAACACCTCAACAAAATGGTGTTGTTGAGAGGAAAAACAGAACATTACAAGAAATGGCTAGATCAATGCTTTGTGAAAACTCTTTACCTAAATACTTTTGGGCTGAAGCTGTAAATATAGCATGCTATGTAATGAATAGAGTTTTGCTAAGACCTTTTATAAGAAAAACCCCTTTTGAACTTCTATTTGATAAAACTCCATCAATTGTCTATTTTAAAGTGTTTGGTTGTAAGTGCTTTATTTTAAACACTAGTGACAATCTTGGTAAGTTTGATAGAAAATCTAATGAAGGCATATTTCTAGGCTACTCATCAAATAAAAAGGCATATAGAGTCTATAACAAAAGGATATTATGTGTTGAAGAAACTATTCATGTAACTTTTGATGAATCTAATATTTATCTTCAAAGAAGAAATGAAGATGATGCAGGTTTCACAATGGTTGAAAATCAAACTCAACATCAAGTACCTACAGTGGAAGATCATGCTAAAGAAGAAGAAATAATGGAGCAAGAACATGATGGTCAATCAAGTAATAATCAAGAACTTTCAAAGGATCTCACATATGCAAGAAGTCATCCTAAGGAGCAAATCATTGGTGATGTCTCTCAAGGAGTCAAAACAAGTCGGTACTTTATTGATAATTTTGCCCTTTTATCTCATATTGAACCTAAAAATATTGATGAGGCATTGTGTGATAATTTCTGGATTATTGCTATGGAAGAAGAGTTAAATCAGTTTGAGAGAAATAAAGTTTGGACTCTTGTTCCTAGACCTCATAATCATTCAGTTATTGGTACAAAATGGATATTTAGAAATAAGCTAAATGAACTAGGAGAAGTTGTTAGAAATAAAGCTAGACTTGTTGCTCAAGGTTTCAATCAAGAAGAAGGTATTGATTATGATGAAACTTTTGCTCCAGTGGCCAGATTAGAGTCTATCAGAATACTCTTGGCATTTGCTTGTTTTAAAGACTTTAAACTATTTCAAATGGATGTCAAAAGTGCTTTTCTAAATGGTTTTTTGAAAAAGAGGTTTATGTAGAACAACCTCCTGGCTTAATTCATGAAAAATTTCCAAATCAGGTTTTCAAATTAACTAAAGCTCTATATGGACTGAAACAAGCTCCAAGATCTTGGTATGAAAGATTAAGTGGTTTTCTTCTTTCAAAAGGCTTTACAAAAGGAAAAGTAGATACAACTCTTTTTATAAAAACGTCTTCTAAAAATGATATTTTACTTGTGCAAATCTATGTTGATGATATCATTTTTGGTGCTACTAATACTTCCCTTTGTGAAGAGTTTGCTAAAACTATGCAAAATGAATTTGAGATGAGCATGATGGGAGAACTAAGTTTCTTCCTTGGGCTGCAAATTAAGCAAACCAAAGATGGAGTCTTCATCAATCAAGCAAAGTATACTAAGGAGCAATTGAAAAGGTTTTGGATGGATCAAGCAAAAGGAATAAGTACTCCAATGAGATCATCAACTAAACTTGATAAAGATGAGAAAGGTAAGAGTATTGATGAGAAATTATATAGAGGTATGATCGGAAGCTTACTCTATCTCACAGCTAGTAGACCAGATATTATGTTTGCTGTATGCTTATGTGCTAGATTCCAATCATGTCCTAAAGAATCTCATCTAATTTCTGTCAAACGAATTTTTTGTTATTTGATTGACACTCATGAATATGGCCTTTGGTTTTTAAAAACTTCATCTTTTGAACTTATTGGATATTCTGATGCGGATTATGCAGGTTGTAAAGTTGAACGTAAAAGCACAAGTGGTCATTGTCAATTTCTTGGTAGTTGTCTTGTATCTTGGTTTAGTAAAAAGCAAGCTTGTGTGTCTTTATCCACTGCAGAAGCTGAATACATAGCTGCAGGTAGTTGTTGTGCACAATTGTTATGGATGCAGCATACCTTACTTGATTATGGTCTTAAATTCAATTGTGTGCCCATATTATGTGATAATACTAGTGCCATTAACTTGAGCATAAATCCCATTCAACATTCTAGGACTAAGCATATAGAGATAAAACATCATTTCATTCGTGATCATGTGATTAAGAAAGATATATGCTTAGAATATATAAATACAAATGATCAAATTGCTGACATATTTACAAAGCCTTTGGCTGAGGAAAGGTTCAATCACCTAAGAAGACTCTTAGAAATTTCAAGATTCAATGACTAATGCGTGTATTGAAGTTTTGCTGAATGCAGAAAATTTTCGATTCAAAATTCGGATGCACTACAGAAAATTCGGTCGACCGAATTTTCTGAGTGACAAAAAATAGAGACTTTTGATCAAAAATTCGGATACAGGTCCGAAAATTCGGTCGACTGAATTTTCTGACCTGCGGAAACAGAAACTTTCGCTCGAAAATTCGGACGCAGACCTGAAAAATTGGTCGTCCTAATTTTACGGACGTGACCCTTTAAATGAAGATTAAACAATCTTCTCAACACTTCAACTTCCGAATTTCACATCCTTTTTAAAACCTCTCATACCCATTCACATCCGAATCAAAATCCCTTCAAAATCACATATTCTTATCCCGATTTTCTTTCACTTTTAAACTTCTAACCCTAATTTCGTACAGAAAACCAATCCTTCTCAAGAGAAAACATCATGGTGAGAACAAAGAAGCCAAATGTTGAGAAAGGAAAAGGAAAGGATAAGGAAGGAGATGGAGACTCAATCCTCAATTAGCCAAGAAGAATTTGTATTCCTCAAACACTATCTGGGGTTGACAGGTTTGTCTCAATTAAATCTACTCATGAATTTGATGAATGGAATAAGAGTAGTAGAAAAATCATTCCTGGACATAAGGTGGATATTGATAAACTGTCAAACATGGATATTGTCCTATCTCATTTCAATGATATTGGTTGGAGTAATTTGCTATTCATTGATGAAGAATACTATCCTACTTTGATTTTTTCAATTCTATGCAAACTTGAAAGAGGAGAGAATTGAGATGATAGGAGATAATGTGATACAATGGTATTCATCTAGAGTATCACAAATAGACATTGAATTCAATGAAGGATTGATAAATAGGATTTGTGGAGTGGGTGACAATGGAGCTAGATATTATTCACCATCCATGCATTGCTATGATCGTGAACTCTTCACACATGTTAGATTTGAAGAAGCATTTACCAATGGAAGAGAGTTTAGAGCCATAAAGGAAAGGGAAATCAAGAATTTGGATGCTAGGGGTAGAGTTTTGCATCACATGGTGACTACAATGATTGTTCCTAATTTTGGACACAAGTCATCAGTTGGAAATATGCATATGGTAATCATGTTAGCCCTGCATGAGCATAGAAGAATGAACTTTGGGTATATAGCCTTGAAACACATGATTGCAGCCAGAAAAATATTAACCAAGGCATTCCCATTTGGAAGGTTATTAACTAGAATCTTTAAGCATTTTTAGATCAAACTTCCAGCAACAATCTCTTTCAGCATTTTAAGCATTTTAAGCAAGAAGTCAAGTAGCTCAAGCTGAAATAGTCTCTCCAGCAACAATCACTTTCAGTCAAGGAAGAGTGAAGCACTTGGCCATCAAGAAAGGAGTGCGCCGAGCCTCCCCATCAACCTCAACATCACAAGACTAAGCTTTCTTTTTTATTCTCTTTACTATTTTTTGTTCATTTGCTTATCTTGTTAAGTATTTTGCTGCATTTTCTATTCTGAACTTGTTAAGTATTTTTGCTGCATTTTATGTAATAGTGAAGCTCAATGATGAAATCCCAGTGATGAGATCCCTTTATTTTTTTTAATGATGACAAAAGGGGGAGAAAAATATGAAAAATATGATGCAATATATGTGAAAACTTAGTCTTATGTGAACTTAGTCTTTAATGATGCTGTATGTTGCATCTACTGCAATGTGAATTTTTATGCATTAAAATTCGGATGCAAGGTTTAAAGAATTGGATGCATTCATATTTATGGTCAAAATGTATTCTTTTGTTGTTCAAATTGATTCAAATCTGTCTTAATCTCTTCCATTATGTTTGAACAACATTATGAAACCTTTTATGTCACTTTAAACTTCAATTATATTGAATCTATTGCAGTTTGGACATAAGCGTAAAAATTCGGACGCATGTGGTTCAAAATTCGGATGCATGCTATAAAATTCGGATGCATTCAAATTTCACTGTCAAAATGTGCTCTTTTGTTGTTCAAATTAATTCAAATATGTTTTAATCTCTTCTAATATGTCTGAACAACCTTAGGAAAGCTTATTTACAAAATTTGCAGCTTTTATTTTACTTATGTTAAAGTTTGGACTTGCTATGCAAAAAATTCGGATGCATGATACCTATAGTCCAAATGTGTTGAAAAATGAGCACATTCTAAAGGGGAGCATTGTTAAACTTTTACAACCTTAAAACCTCTCTTAGAACTTTTTCTAAATGCTTAAATGCTATATCTTCTATCCTAATTGTTGGAAGGAAGGAGGTAAATGGAGGTTGGTTGGGTCATAGGCTCATATTGAGCCTTTTACATGTCAATGTGCTAAATTGGTTGTTTTCTATCATTGACATGAATACTTCTTTGTACTACATTGTTTAAATCCATCACATATTGCATCAAAGTTTGTCATCATCAAAAAGGGGGAGATTGTTAGCCCTAAGGGCAAATCATGTAATTTTGATTAATGACAAATATTGACGAGAACTAATATGTTTATATTGTGTGATAGGATTTGTGAAGAAAGAAGTTTGAAGTCTCATTGGCTTCAAGCCAAAGAGCAAGAACAACCTCAATAAGCTATGAGTCTTTTGAGGTTTATCCAAAGATGAACTCAAGGCATTGTAGACTTGAAGTGTAGAGTAGGTATGATGATAGGTAATATCTATCTAAACTCTACACTTGTATGTCTTGGAGTCTATTGAATGCATAAGAGAGCATAAAATTGGTTTCTTAAGTTTAAAAGGCTTTGAATGAATTCTTAGTAAATGTGGTTTTGTGTCCTAAAAGTTTTTAAGTAAACTTTATGTGATCAAAGGAATTTGATTTTGGTTTTCAAACTGATATTTGTCTAAATAAGTCTTCTATATATAGCAAATGTATTTCAAATCCTTGGAAGTTAAATTTCAAATGATTTTACAAAGTTTGAACATAATTCCAAGAAATTCGGTCGTCCGAATTTGGTAGTAAAAGTTTGCTACTATTCTTCCAGAGAAATTCGGAAGAAGATTCGGACGCATGAAGAAAAATTCGGTCGTCCGAATTTTTGGTCTTCAGCATGGTCACTGTTCTTCCAGAGAAATTCGGACGAAGATTCGGACGAAGCAGGAACAATTCGGTCGTCCGAAAAATTCGGACGCAGAATTCGGTCGTCCGAATTTCCTGAAAATAGCCGTTAACTAGCCGTTTTATATCTGTTTCAACTGATTTTCAAATTCTATAAAAGCTATAAACGTGCAATCTTTTGTAAGTTTTGAATCTTTGAATACTCTAAGCTTTCTAAAGTCTATTACAAACATTTCTCAAGCTCTCTTATGTCTTGTGCATTCAATTGATCAATCCAAAGACATCAAAGTGTGAAGGTGCTACTTTGTGTAATTTCTACCAACAAGTGGTAACATCTACACACTCATCTTTACTTATTCAATTGTGTTAATCTACTAGCTCTAGCAAGGTTATCTTGATAACATAAAACCTTCTAGATAAGGGTGATACTTGAAGTTGTGATTCAAGGTTGTTTGTGATATAAAACCATATGTTAGTGAGCCTTGTTTGTAAAAATTACTAGAAGAGGTTGTAAGTGTAAAACCATAGTGTGGTGAGCCTCTCTTGTAATCTGTGAACTTGAGCACATAGCAGAGTTATTGAAATCCTTAAGTGTAGGCTTAAGGTAGTGGAGGTAGATCTTGAGGATCGAACCACTATAAATTGCTTGCGTTCATTTGTCTACATTTCTTATATTGCTTTGCCATAAATTGTTTCTCTCTTATTCATATCATCTGTAATTGGTCAATACATATAAAAGGTTTGAATTTGCAAAAATTAGCCAAATACCTAATTCACCCCCCCCTTAGGTATTTCAAAGTTTTCTATATATACCAAATGTGTTTCAAATCCTTGGAAGTTAAATCTCAAATGATTTTACAAAGTTTGAACATGATTCCAAGAAATTCGGTCGTCTAAATTTGGTAGCAAAAGTTTGCTACTGTTCTTCCAGAGAAATTCGGAAGAAGATTCGGACGCATGAAGCAAAAATTCTGGTGCGTCGAATTTTGGCCTCGATGATGGTCACTGTTCTTGCAGAGAAATTCGGACGAAGATTCGGATGCAGCAGGAAGAATTCGATCATCCGAATTTCTTGAAAATAGCCGTTAACTAGCCGTTTTATAGCTATTTTAACTGATTTTCAAATTCTATAAAAGCTATAAACGTGCAATCTGTTGTAAGTTTTGAATCCTTGAATACTCTAAGCTTTCTAAAGTCTTTTGCAAACATTTCTCAAGCCTTGTGCATTCAATTGTTCAATCCAAAGACATCAAAGTGTGAAGGTGCAACTTTGTGTAATTTCTACCAACAAGTGGTAACATCTACACACTCAACTTTACTTATTAAATTGTGTTGGTCTACTAGCTCTAGCAAGGTTATCTTGATAATATAAAACCCTTTAGATTAGGGTGATCCTTGAAGTTGTAATTCAAGGTTGTTTGAGATATAAAACCATAGTGTGGTGAGCCTTGTTTGTAAAAGTTACTAGAAGAGGTTGTAAGTGTAAAACCATAGTGTGGTGAGCCTCTCTTGTAATCTGTAAACTTGAGCACATAGTAGAGTAATTGAAATCCTTAAGTGTAGGCTTAAGGTAGTAGAGGTATATCTTGAGGATCGAACCACTATAAATTGCTTGTGTTCATTGGTCTACATTTCTTATATTGCTTTGCCATAAATTGTTTCTCTCTTGTCTATATAATCTGTTATTGATCTATACATATAAAAGGTTTGAATTTGCAAAAATTAGCCAAATACCTAATTCACCCCCCCCCCTCTTAGGTATTTCAAAGTTTTCTATATATACCAAATGTGTTTCAAATCCTTGGAAGTTAAATCTCAAATGATTTTACAAAGTTTGAACATGATTCCAAGAAATTCGGTCGTCTAAATTTGGTAGCAAAAGTTTGCTACTTGCTTTCTTCCGGAGAAATTCGGAAGAAGATTCAGACGCATGAAGCAAAATTCGGTCGTTCGAATTTTGGCCCTCAGTATGGTCACTGTTCTTGCAGAGAAATTCGGACGAAGATTCGGATGCAGCAGGAAGAATTCGGTCATCCGAATTTCCTGAAAATAGCCGTTAACTAGCCGTTTTATAGCTATTTTAACTGATTTTCAAATTCTATAAAAGCTATAAACGTGCAATCTGTTGTAAGTTTTGAATCCTTGAATACTCTAAGCTTTCTAAAGTCTTTTGCAAACATTTCTCAAGCCTTGTGCATTCAATTGTTCAATCCCAAGACATCAAAGTGTGAAGGTGCAACTTTGTGTAATTTCTACCAACAAGTGGTAACATCTACACACTCAACTTTACTTATTAAATTGTGTTGGTCTACTAGCTCTAGCAAGGTTATCTTGATAATATAAAACCCTTTAGATTAGGGTGATCCTTGAAGTTGTAATTCAAGGTTGTTTGAGATATAAAACCATAGTGTGGTGAGCCTTGTTTGTAAAAGTTACTAGAAGAGGTTGTAAGTGTAAAACCATAGTGTGGTGAGCCTCTCTTGTAATCTGTAAACTTGAGCACATAGTAGAGTAATTGAAATCCTTAAGTGTAGGCTTAAGGTAGTAGAGGTAGATCTTGAGGATCGAACCACTATAAATTACTTGTGTTCATTGGTCTACATTTCTTATATTGCTTTGCCATAAATTGTTTCTCTCTTGTCTATATAATCTGTTATTGATCTATACATATAAAAGGTTTGAATTTGCAAAAATTAGCCAAATACCTAATTCACCCCCCCCTTAGGTATTTCAAAGTTTTCTATATATACCAAATGTGTTTCAAATCCTTGGAAGTTAAATCTCAAATGATTTTACAAAGTTTGAACATGATTCCAAGAAATTCGGTCGTCTAAATTTGGTAGCAAAAGTTTGCTACTGTTCTTCCAGAGAAATTCGGAAGAAGATTCAGACGCATGAAGCAAAATTCGGTCGTTCGAATTTTGGCCCTCAGTATGGTCACTGTTCTTGCAGAGAAATTCGGACGAAGATTCGGATGCAGCAGGAAGAATTCGGTCATCCGAATTTCCTGAAAATAGCCGATTAACTAGCCGCTTTTATAGCTATTTTAATCGATTTTCAAATTCTATAAAAGCTATAAACGTGCAATCTGTTGTAAGTTTTGAATCCTTGAATACTCTAAGCTTTCTAAAGTCTTTTGCAAACATTTCTCAAGCCTTGTGCATTCAATTGTTCAATCCAAAGACATCAAAGTGTGAAGGTGCAACTTTGTGTAATTTCTACCAACAAGTGGTAACATCTACACACTCATCTTTACTTATTAAATTGTGTTGGTCTACTAGCTCTAGCAAGGTTATCTTGATAATATAAAACCCTTTAGATTAGGGTGATCCTTGAAGTTGTAATTCAAGGTTGTTTGAGATATAAAACCATAGTGTGGTGAGCCTTGTTTGTAAAAGTTACTAGAAGAGGTTGTAAGTGTAAAACCATAGTGTGGTGAGCCTCTCTTGTAATCTGTAAACTTGAGCACATAGTAGAGTAATTGAAATCCTTAAGTGTAGGCTTAAGGTAGTAGAGGTAGATCTTGAGGATCGAACCACTATAAATTACTTGTGTTCATTGGTCTACATTTCTTATATTGCTTTGCCATAAATTGTTTCTCTCTTGTCTATATAATCTGTTATTGATCTATACATATAAAAGGTTTGAATTTGCAAAAATTAGCCAAATACCTAATTCACCCCCCCCCTCTTAGGTATTTCAAAGTTTTCTATATATACCAAATGTGTTTCAAATCCTTAGAAGTTAAATCTCAAATGATTTTACAAAGTTTGAACATGATTCCAAGAAATTCGGTCGTCTAAATTTGGTAGCAAAAGTTTGCTACTGTTCTTCCAGAGAAATTCGGAAGAAGATTCAGACGCATGAAGCAAAATTCGGTCGTTCGAATTTTGGCCCTCAGTATGGTCACTGTTCTTGCAGAGAAATTCGGACGAAGATTCGGATGCAGCAGGAAGAATTCGGTCATCCGAATTTCCTGAAAATAGTCGTTAACTAGCCGTTTTATAGCTATTTTAACTGATTTTCAAATTCTATAAAAGCTATAAACGTGCAATCTGTTGTAAGTTTTGAATCCTTGAATACTCTAAGCTTTCTAAAGTCTTTTGCAAACATTTCTCAAGCCTTGTGCATTCAATTGTTCAATCCCAAGACATCAAAGTGTGAAGGTGCAACTTTGTGTAATTTCTACCAACAAGTGGTAACATCTACACACTCATCTTTACTTATTAAATTGTGTTGGTCTACTAGCTCTAGCAAGGTTATCTTGATAATATAAAACCCTTTAGATTAGGGTGATCCTTGAAGTTGTAATTCAAGGTTGTTTGAGATATAAAACCATAGTGTGGTGAGCCTTGTTTGTAAAAGTTACTAGAAGAGGTTGTAAGTGTAAAACCATAGTGTGGTGAGCCTCTCTTGTAATCTGTAAACTTGAGCACATAGTAGAGTAATTGAAATCCTTAAGTGTAGGCTTAAGGTAGTAGAGGTAGATCTTGAGGATCGAACCACTATAAATTGCTTGTGTTCATTGGTCTACATTTCTTATATTGCTTTGCCATAAATTGTTTCTCTCTTGTCTATATAATATGTTATTGATCTATACATATAAAAGGTTTGAATTTGCAAAAATTAGCCAAATACCTAATTCACCCCCCACCTCTTAGGTATTTCATAATGAATGTTGAAATGCCTATGAAATGTGTTAGCCCTAAGGGCAAATCATGTAGCTATGATTAGTTTTGAATAATGGCAAACATTGATGAGGACTAACGTGCTTGTATGTTGAGTGATAGGATTGATGGATTGAGAAGCATGAAGTCTTATTGCCTTGAAGCCAAAATGCAAGAACAACTCTAATATGTCAAACTGATTAAAGATTGAAGAGTTTGTTCACGATGATTGAAGGCATTGAAGACTTAGAGTGTAGAGTTCATATGCTAAAGATGTATAAGAGAGCACAAAACTTGTTTTTGAAATGAGTCTTAAATGAACCTCTTGACAACAGGTTTTGTTTTTGAAGTCTCAAATGATCTTAAGTAAACTTTGGATGATTAAAATTTTTTGGTAACGGTTTTTTTGTGTTTAAAAGTGCTTAAATGACTTATCTATTTATACAAAATGATTTCAATATTATTAAGGATGATTTTTAAATGATTTGACAAAATTTGATAAGTTTGGATGCAAGTTTGGTCATCCAAACTTTGAAAATGATCACTGTGCTTCTAGAGAAGTTCAGACGCAAGTTCGGACACATGGAGTAAAGTTCGAACATCCAAACATTCTCTGATAGCATGGTCACTGTTTTTCCAGAGAATTTCAGACGAATGTTCGGACGCAAAAGGAAAAGTTTGGACATCCGAACTTTTCCAGATAGCTTGGCACAGTGAAGTTCGGACGCAAGTTTGGACGCATGGCAGAAAGTTCGAACGTCCAAACTTCTCTGAAACTAGCCGTTACTAGCCATTTTATAACTGTTGAATTTGATTTTTCAAATCTATAAAAGCTATAAACTTCATATTTTTTGTAAGTTTTGAATCCTTGTGAACTCCAAACATTCCAAAGCCTTTAGCAAACATTTTAAGCTCTCTTTTGTCTTGTGCTTTCAATTGATCATTCAAGATTCCAAAGACAAGAAAGTGTGAAGGTTCAACATTGTGTAAACATCTACCAATAAGTGGTAACATCTACATTCTTCTTTCTCTATTAAACTGTGTTTTTCTACTAACTCATTGCAAGGTTATCTTGTGACGTAAGATCCTTTTGATAAGGGTGAGCCATAGACTAGATTAATCAAGGTTGTGGTATAAAACCCGCGTGTGGGTAAGCCTTGGATTAGATTGGTCTTTAGGTTTTCTTTAGTGAACCTTGTTTGTATAATTACTAAAAGAGGTTTTGAGTGTAAAACCATTGTGTGGTGAGCCTCTTATGTAATTTGTAGACTTGAGCTTATAGGAGATTGTTTGAAATCCTTAAGTGTAGGCTTAAGGTAGTGGACGTAGATCTTGAAGAGATCGAACCACTATAAATTGTTTGTGTTCTTTGTTCTTATATTGCTCTACTGCTTTGCTATTAATTGCCTTACTCTTCTATTGAACCAAGCACATACAATCTATTTTTCTGCTTAGACTTATAAAAGGACTATGTTTGAAAAAATTAGCCAAATACCTAATTCACTCCCCTCTTAGGTATTTCAAAATGTATAAGGCAATCACATCAAACCCTCTAAAATAAATGCGACCTCACATGTTCGGCAAAATTCGAGAAAAGATGAGGGTATTGATTTCTCATAAGCTCCTCACGTTCCCACGTAGACTCCTCTATGCCATGGTTTCTCTAAAGTACTTTAACCAAAGGAATGACTCGGCTTCTTAATACTTGCACCTTCCGATCAATTATTTGCACTGGCTGCTCCACTTAAGTCAAATCCTCTTCCAAATTTATCGGTTGTTCAATCAACATATGTGAAGGATCTGCTATATACTTTCGAAGAGTAGATACATGTAAGCTATCATGGATGCGACTAAGCTCCGCAGGTAATGACAATCTATATGCAACAGGGCCAACCTTTTCAGTGATCTCGTGAGGTCCAATATAACGCAGCCCTAGTTTTCCTTTACGTCCAAATCTAAGAATGCCCTTTGACCGGAGAATCCTCCGGATGGACTACCACCTCTCTGACTTGAACTGCCAATTTCTCTCCTAAAATCAGTCCTAATCCTCTTAGAATGTGACTCATATCCTCCTCTTTCAAATATATCCGCCTCCATCTTAAGTGCTTTACTTACCAAGTCTGAGAACCCGTCATAAGAAATATTAGATAGTCGATGCCTATATCCATTGATAATCCATTGTAGAAGTCAATGCATCTCCTCTCCTCGTCTAGAATTTGGTATGGCAGCATCCTCCCTAACTCTGAAAAACGTCACTCATACTGTTGTACTGTTATACTACCCTGTCTCAGATTATGAAGTTCTCGCGTTATAGCAGACAAATGTGCCTCAGAGCAGTACTTTTTCTTCAACTTTTCTGTCAATGTTTCCCAAGTCACGGGTTGAGAGAGATCACGTTTCCTAGTATTCCACCAATCTCTGGCATCTGCATAAAGTCTATAAACTGCAAGTCTAACTCGACGATCATCATTGATATCCATGGCCTCGAACATACGCTCCATAGCTCTGATACCAAAATTGTAACGACCCACTCCTAGGGGGCCCTACCTAGGATTGAATCATCACTTTCCTGTTCCAGAGGTGCAATGCAACATGTAATACCACTATATGATACGAGTGTAAATTCTAATAGTGTTTAAACAAATAACAACAAAAAATAATATAGGGCGCACCGGTCGTTCTATTGCAAAAGATTACAAAAAATGGTTTATACAAAACATAATTGTTTCGAAACGTTGAGATCTCTCTGTACACATACTAATTATATTAATAACCACTTGAAATGTTACAATGCATTGACAAACAAAAAATAATTACAAATGATAATGACCTCTACAATATTAGCTGCTGATTAGGATTCAACTGTCACGTGTGACGTAAAAAGAGAACTATACTCTCAATTCCAGTATGAAAATCCTGAAATATAATGAGAGAATAATGAGCTTCGAAGCCCAGTGAAATTTCTAGGTACTTGTACAGTTTGAAAACAAAGATACCGTATTGAGTTTATAACATTTTTAAAAAATATATAAGTTATCCTTGACTTCTTTATGAGTATAACTTCATTAGTACAACAAAATAGTCTGATTTGAAAATCACGTAAAATAGAATATATTTATATATGTACATTCAAATAATAATCATCATTTTGAAAAATAACGGTCAAATCAATAAACACAATTCACACGACTCTTACGAGTCCACACAAGTACATAAAAACTTCCGCCACCCTTCCAATGGCCATATCACACGCGGCACAAAGGAACTCTCCACACAACACCTCCCAATGGCCTTCTCACACACGGCGCAAAGGGACTCTCCACACAAATTAATAATCTCACCCTGTGGGGGAGTCAATTCATATCCCGACGGTGGAGTTTACACATAATTCACATTTACAATTCATCCACAACCAAGCAATTCTCGTGGTTTAGTATATTATATAAATATACAAGCCGAGCCACGACAAATCAACAACTTATATTATTACTACATATTTTCACAAAAGCTAAGCCACGGCAAAATAATAATTGAAAATTAACAACACGTTGATTCACAAAAGCTGAGCCACGGCAAATCAACAGCTTATATTACTACTACATATTTTCACAAAAGCCAAGACACGGCAAAATAATAATTGAAAATTAACAACACATTGATTCATAATGCCGAGCCACGATAAAATAACAAATTCAAAGTTTCCACAACATATATTCGCAATGCCGAGCCACGGCAAAAACGTAACTTAAAATGTTAGGATTTTGTGGTTCTCAACCTCCACAAGTAAGTTAGAAATCTCACCTCAAGCGAAAAGTATAAACCTACGCTACTCCACCCTTGGTTCTACCCCCGCCATCTCGGGACCTAATATATAATTACGTAGTAACAAACAAATTTAATGTCACTTTAAAATGCTCAAATATTGACATATATATATAATATGTGAATGAATGCATGATTAATATTAATTAGAGCTAAAAATTATTGCATATGATTAAATTTTTTTAAAATAGAAACTACCTGTTCTTTTAGGGAATAAAAATATTAAAATATTAATTTTAATAAAATCCACCATTCTCCACAAAATGCCAATTATTCTATTTTATTCCTAATATACCAATTTAGGAAAATTAAAATAATTGATTTTAATAAAATCCACAATTCAAAAAAATATTCTGTTTTATTCTTTTTATATATTTTTATACTCCTTTTGCATTATAATAATCTAATAAACATTTAAATACTCAATATTTAATCAAAACAAAAATTTACAAAAATAAAGAAATGTGTCCAAATTTTTCAAAAATTCAGAAAAATATCGAACATGCTTAAAAATTAACGAAGGTTTTTATGTAGGTAGAATAGGATAGCAAGAACCTTTGTTAAAAAAGTTAACCATATCGGAGTATCCAACAATTTATTAAAATTCATAGAAATTTAATGCTACAGTAATTTCTGAAAATAATTAAACTCAACAATAATGAGAAAAAATTGAAGATTTTACCTAGATTTCGAGACTTTGATGCAGTTCTAAACCTGAGTTTGAACGATTTGAATTTTTTGTGTGAAGATTTGCTGTTCTTTTTATATACAAAATCATCCTTCAATATTTTTAAAATTATAGATTTACCCTAAAACTTTTAATGTATAAATTTCTCTTCATTTTGTTTTAAAAAAAATGTGTAAAACAAATTTTTAGCAATTTATAGTTATCATAAAACCACTTGAAAATTTATTTAGTAAAAGTAAAATTTGCGACGGACTATGCCGTTACGAATTTCCGTAGCAAAAGTGGTTTTTCCTTGTAGTGTGACTACTGGCTGCCACAATACCCTTTTCTCCTTAAGATGAATTGAACACGAACTTGTCAAGTGCCTCCAATGATTGTTGAAGAATCAGTATCCAAATTTTGAATGGAAACAACACATTCTAACACATGAACAACATAATAGAAAGATAAAGTCTGATGCTAAACTCTTTCAAGATGAAGCCTCTATATCATGAAATCAGTAATAACTCTATCTCTAGAATTCGCTTGAGTGTCGGGAGTTTGCTCGTTTTGATTTCCAAGAGTGTTTTCTCGAGAGATCTCCAACAGATTATGAGAGTTGTTTTACTTTGTTAGGAACTCGACTTTATACATTTAGAAGCTAGAGAATCATAACCTTCTTTTCTTTCAAGATTGATATGCCAAGAATAGAGTAAAAAAATTCTAAAATATTAGAATATCAATCTCCTTGATATTTAGTGTAGATAGATTCCCATGAGGTCCTCCAAATCTTCTAAATATGATCTTTAAGAGATACCTAATATTTCGCTTTGCCATAATGGAGTTTTGCTCTACTAATGATAACTACTAAATCGACTCCTTAATACTATACAACTCTTCTTGGTAAATAATACTACACCAAATCCTTGTTGCCAAGAAACAATGTTGTAACACTTATTATGTATTTTAGGGTGTGGCCTTAAGTACAAGTGGTACAACGATGAATTATTTACTCCAAAAATTTGTTAAACATCTCTTTTGTTCATTCTTATTTTAAGATTTTGTTGAATGTTATGATAGTGTCCCAGTGCTTTAAGTTAAATTAGATGATTTAATTTTTACATAAAGCAGCGTTAAGGGCGGACAGTGACTCGGGAACATCTTGGATGTACTTATTTTGGTCTTGCCATTGCTGTGTCTGCTTGGTCTTTCTTACATTCAGATTCTTCTAGGTTCAAAGCATTTATACACATTTAGCATGTTTTTGTGTCCCTTTCTTGGCCGATTCATTGTACCTTCTTTCAAAATCACAAACCTGTACCATCAAGTCTCGTCTTACTTCTTCTTTACGGTAGTTGGCTTTGTGACCTCCGCTAACCTGGAATGGTTCCCACTGACTATGTCAAGTAATCGATCGCTCTACAGACTTGGAAAACTTCAAATTGGACAACGCTGATTTGGAATGATTCCTACTGACTAAATTGGAAAATTTGAACCCTATATATGGATTTAAAAATTAAAAGAAAAAATCACATACAATTGTCCCTCTTCCCATCATGTACTTTTCCCTTCTCTCCTCCCTTCCTTCTTGTCTCCCACAAACGGAAGCCCCCCTAATGGGTCTGCAGCTGAATAGAATCCTTTCTAAACATGCTTAGGTTTAATTCAAGTGTGATTATTTTGAACTCGAATTTGAACATAAATTTAAATTTGAATTTTTAAATGAGCCAATCTTCATGCCAGATTAAAAAAAAAAAAACGGAGAACTTGTAAGACACTTATATCACTGAAAATATTGTGTAACAATTTCTAGTTCATGGACCATAACAACTAAACTTTTGTATTTAAAGTATTTCATGCCAAAACCAAGCCAAACATGGCAATAAAATAGAAGTTCTTGCGTGCAAGCATTATCTGGTACCGTAATAAATGTGATAGAGTAAAAAATCATACATAAAGATTTACATCCTGTTCATATTGCGACAGGCGTAATAAACATCATGATCACCAATTCTTTCAACTCCATAGTGGAATGTGTATACCAATCTTTTTCTCTGTATAATAGATGTATCACTGCTGCTGCATTCAAAACCCTCTCAAGTAGTGCCATTGGTAGAGCAGTAGGGTAAAGGCATTCGCTGCTTATGTCCTTCCATGCATCCGTCACTTGTTTACGAAACACAGATAATGCCTCCTGCTCTGAAGCACTGTATTGATTCATATAACATTCAATAGCAGAGGCTACATGCCCCCTTTCCTGCTCAAACTGAAAAGCATGCCTCAATGAAACACTCAATTAGAAAGAAAAATCCGCATCGTGAAACTTGAACATGTATGATCAGAAATACGTTGATAATGCACATATAGAAATGTTTAAACTAATGACTGAACCTGGGTTTAACTCCATCATCAAAAGGTACTACAAGATAAGGAGCATCGTTATAAGGTATTAATTTTTATAGTAAGTAGTATGCAAGTAGTTCAACACTGTTATAATACCCTGTTAAAAAATTAAACTTAGAGCTAACTCCACTCAAAAAAAGTACCTCAAGTGGGAGAGGATAGCTGAAGTCTAACTTTTCAACAAACTGATTACACAGGTCATAAAAGGCTAAATTTCTTTACCTCATGTCCAACAATGTCGCTCATCAATCGACAAATTATAGATGCAGCTCTAACAATGAGAGGCTCATTTGACACCCAATCGAGAGATTCCTTAGTTGCTAATTGTCCAATGCCAATGAATGAAGTTGTCGCTAGCAACATATACCCACATGACACGATTGCATTCTCCATGTACTCGTCAATTGATGGAACATAGCCATTGTTAAACCATTTTGCCTCTTCATAATAAGCCCTGACTAATTTCTTCGTCTGAAAGACACAAAACCTATTCAGTGTGAAGAATTTGATGAGAGTATTTATTACGTAAATTAACTAAATGGATAATATTTATTATTCAAGTATGGCATGCTATTTAAACTAGAATTTGATTTTCAAGTGAAGGATTACAGGCTTACGTCTGCTTTAACATAGCTAACAAGATGTTCTTTGCCTTCCCTGCCCAACTCTTCTTCCATTTCGGAAAATATATCCAATAGTGCCTCGTAGC
Source organism: Rauvolfia tetraphylla (assembly GCA_030512225.1). Classification (NCBI taxonomy): domain Eukaryota; kingdom Viridiplantae; phylum Streptophyta; class Magnoliopsida; order Gentianales; family Apocynaceae; genus Rauvolfia; species Rauvolfia tetraphylla. The sequence goes on from JAJQKT010000060.1 coordinate 804,260, forward strand.
AACGTCTCATGTAAGATGGCAGTCCCTCTAAGGCATTAACATGCATCCTGTTTATCAATGTTCAAGAATAACAATTTAATTCTGTAATCATATAATATTAGTCAATTAATGTTGATATATTTATGAATCTTTACGAGAAGTGCTGGGTAATCTCGTTGACAGTCTTTAAGTATACCTATCAATTGCATCTGTAAAAAGAGTGAGTTCATCAATTGTTCCATATGCATCATAGGTGTCATCAAGAATGGAATTCATGACTATTATTTTGAAGAAAAATTTCCTCGCGAGATGATATTTAGGCTCAAAATAAATGCCCAATGTCCAAAAGTACAGCTCCACCATCCTATTCCTGGCGTAGTGAAAGTTTTTTGCGAAATCCAGGGTTTTCCACCACCTGAAATCGAAAAAAAGGTTTACAAATTAATATTATCACTTTCTGTAGTATTTGTGAATGTTCACGAAAATAACTTGACTTACTTTGTTAACTCAGATAGCTCCTTCTGATGCATTTTCTGCAATATGTTGAAGTCTAATTTGGCAAACTTCAACAGCAACTCACTATGCGATTCATCTTTTTCGTAAGTGGGTATGTATAGTCTTCCTGCGAGCCTTGTCAAAGATTTCCGAATCGGTAGTTTTAAGGTTTGATTCAGTAATTCTGCTGCTTTTGCATTATTCTTTGTTGCCGAAATCACTTCCAGATGAGAGCTAGTAAATATCAGAGCTTCCTCCAATATATTCTCCCCATGCACTCGGAAATTCGCTGCCTCATACAAACTGAGCAGTCCTCTCAAGTCGCTGCCGAGAGATTTCTTAAAGTTTCCTTCGTGGTCCTTGAATTTCCGAAATATGTCTGAATCCAACAGGCCACCAAAAGAAATTTTCTTCTTTAAATTAAAATTTTTCATATTTTGCCTGCTTAATTTTTATGTATAACTCCAGTAGCCCTGTATACCCAGGTTTTATTTTGGTACAACTACCCTTTGCTTTCGAAAGAATAAAAGCTATAGCATTTCTTGTAGGTATATTGTGTATTTTGACATTTCTTAACATAATTTTAGGTTTTACCTCAAGAAAGTAGGTACATTTTTGTTTTTTTTTGGTGCCTTTTTGATACTATATCGTTTTGTTTTATCAACAGTCACTTGAGGTGACAATTTTAGTAAAAATAAAACATATTTAAAGGCCAAAAGAAAAAGAAGGCCAAAAGTAGGTTTTGCTCTTTCACGTCTATGATGAACCAATAATCATAACGGTGGAACTCATTTATACTAACCTGGGGAGATTGGATATCCTTGTTGCCTCATCAAGCGAAAACGAAGAGCAACAACATGAAGATCATCTCCATCTTCGCCATCTTCGCCCAAATTGTCGTATACTGCTCGTAATGGTTCTTCGATCTCGCTGAAAAAATGGTAAGCAACAGCTAAACGCTGGACTGCATCAATCAAGTCCAGTTTTGAAGAGTGTTGATCAGGAATTGAAAAAAGCATGTTTCGCACTTCTTCCTTGAGTCGTCGGTGTTCGGCCTCATCTTGACTATCAGTTTCCTGTGTAGAAATTGTTCAACAAGGACAAAATTTAGCAGAAAAGAGAAGAAGTTTCTTACTTCTTAGGGCAAAATGTTGAAGTTAATTACCGTGCCCTGATCAGACGAATAAGAAAGGAAAAAATCATCCCAGACGGTTGGATGGAAATTAGCTGTGTGACGACTAGCATCTTCCACCACCATATTTTGGCATGAAGAAGAAACTATGTGACTGCTCATGTTTTGCTCGTTAAAAGCAATAGATCTTGGCTTTCCAGGAATTGAGAACCCAAGAGGAGTAATCTAACCTTTTTTGTGTTTGCATAAGTAACCAAATTAGCTATTTATAGAGGATCATGTTAGGTGTAGACGGAATCGGAATTTTGATTTTCTTGGAGTGAAAATATATACTATCTCACATGAAGAAACTTTTGTAAATGTTGGGGAATAAATTTGAAAAAAATGTGATTAAAAATCTAAAAGACTAATACTCACAAGGGAGTTTTAAAATGTCAGGGCTGGCGACCATCTCCCCCTCCTCAGGTTCTACCCTTGATGATATGACGAAGAGAAGAAGAGTAGTCGGCTCCCCAATTACATTATACTCCTTTTGTCACATTTTATTTGACAGTTTTTAACGTGATACAGAGTTTTATATAAAAGTTTAAATTATATTATAAAATTAATGTAGTATAATAAAAAGTAAAAAATATGTAAATCAGCGGTTACTTTATGTCAAATCTAAATATGTAAAAGTAAGTATGTTGTAGAATTAGTAATTGATTAATAGTATAAAATATGAAAGTGTTCATTATTTTGGGATGTACCAATATAATAAGAATATCAAATAAAATAAGACGGATTGAGTATTAAATCAGAAAACACTTGTATTCAGAGGCAGAACTCTATTTATGTGTTTTGGAAAAAAAATTAGTATATACATTAGATACATATTAACCTGTATGCAGTTCTTAAAATATGAATTATGTCCTTTCCCAAAAAAAAACTTTTCCATCGGCTTCTGTAATTTTTTTAATAAAAATAGAGGGTGAGAATAGCATCATTTTTTTAGGCATTTTCATTATTTTTTGAGCTACATATCTTAATTTTATGACATGTACATATTATATATGGATCTTAAAAATTGTTTTTGTCTTTAATTTTTGCATTTTTTTAATTAAGAAAGTGTATATTTTGCTTTTGCCTCTTCTCCTAAACTATACTTCCCTTCCTATTAGAATAATAGTTTTTACATTTAAAATCTTACTTTGAGAAATATATTACTTTTTGGTAAATAGAAGTGAAAAAGTTTAGTTATTACTCTTTTCTCTTGCATCATGTTAATTCATAACTTAAAGCTATAAATGACCTTTCATTGTTCGTTTCCTTTTCTTTTACTTTTTCATTCTTAGTTTTCTAATTAAATTTTTCTTGATTTATTATTTTCTTGGTTTGTCTTTACTTTTTCTCATTAATTTTCATTCCATTCCATTATTTTTAATTGAATTATTTTGCGAAATATCACTAATACAAGATATTGATGCATTCTTTTTAGAGAAGAACTAGTTATAATTATGATCCTATCTCTGCAACAAATAAAAATAAAATAGTCTCAAAGAAATCAAGATGAAGAAAAAAAGGATTTTTAGTTTGGGACCCTCCAATTTGATTCTGATTCTGCCGCCATTACCTGTATTGAACATCTCATCATAGGTCATAACATTTCGCGTCTAAGTTGGAAGAAAAAAAATATGCGGGTCCATTTTCCACTATAAAGTCAGAATCAACGTGATTTTTTTAAAAAGAAACGCAAGATATTATGAGAAAATGGTAGTATAATTTTCAAAGTTAGACATATTTTTGTTTGATTCATGCATACACATGCTAATTTTGCTATTTGATTATCCTTAACAGGTGATTAGACAGATGGGATGACAAAGTGATCATGCTAAACGTGCTATTTGATACTCCTTAATAGGTTATTAGAAGGATGGGATGGTAAAGTGATCATGCTAACGTCCCCTTCACTTTTGCAAAACTGGAGGTTAATTCTTCGACCTCTTGGATTTTTACTTCTCCGTTACTTTGTCTTTACAGGCATTTTTGTTGGTTGGTGGCTTAGACTTGAGGCTCCACCGAAGGGTGTATACATTGCCCCAAAAGCTTAAGCTGTTAGGTAACGGCCCAGGCATCCTAATATACTCGAAGGTCCACCATGCTTCCGCAGCTGGCTCTTGTGTGGAGTTTCACCTCGCATTGTATAACCAAGGATTCGATTCCGTGACCTCCGAGATACCTAGGAGCTCTGATACCAATTGCCCCAAAAGTTTAAGCTGTTAGGTAACGGCCCAGGCATCCTGATATACTCGAAGGTCCACCACAAGATGGTACCCGAATTAAGAGTAGTCTGGACTGTCCCAATTACAGCATGTTCATACTTCCGAAACCTAGATATTCGATTTGTTTCTTGTAGGCATTCTTGTTTGGCCACTTCTTCTTTCCCCCTTAATTCAATGAAAGCTCTCTCACATAATTTTGAAAGATGAGTGGTTCGAGCAGTTTTGCCTGCTAATTACCAGGCTATTTTCAAATCAAAATAATGCTAATTTTGATTTATAATATTTTTATAAAAATAATTTATTCAATTGTTAAACGTGAAAACTTGCTTAATGAGAAAACTTGTTATACATATGTAAGCTTTAATTTTTTTAGTTTCTTAATTTTTTTATTTTTTTACTATTTTGGCATAAGTGTTTTTACTTATATATGTTAATCAATTTAAATTAATATTTTAATCAAAATTGAAACACATATGTGCAATGCACTAAGAATTGCCAGTACATATGAAACATACTTTGGGAGACCCTTCATATGGCTTCCGGTTAACACTCATGTGGACTGCCTCCTTTTTCCCTATTTAATAGTAGACTCCTATTTTTAAAAAATAATATAAAAATATTAGTGATATTTGACTAGAAGGATGCCATGGCAAAGTGATCATGTTAAACGTGCTGGCGTGCGCAGAATTGCAAAATTTTTCTTCTCCTTTACTTTGTCTTTACAGGCATCTTTTCCATCTTTCATTTCATCTGACGTTGTTGAGAAACAACATTACACTATAGAAATTTCAATAAATAATAGTGCTACATTATGGAGCTGAATTTCACCTCATTTTGAAAGTGAAAGATTTCTGATACTTCACCGAATGTTTTATGGTGAAATTATTGTCACATTTGACAGAGTGAACTGTGGAGTGAAATGAAATGGAGCAAGGTTGAGTGAAGTGGAGCCAGAATGACTCAAGTCTTGCGAGAGTTGGAGTGGTCTTTTTAAGTGTAGTGAGTTTGCATACTTGAGTCATTTTCTGGAGTAATTTGTGTATTTCTTTTTTTATGAAGTGTGTTTTAATCTCTTGCAAGCATTTTATGTGTAATCTCTCCCAAATAATTTTGTCTAAAATTGAGTGTTATTAAGATCATGAGCTACAACTTTTATGAAGACCCCAAGAACTAGTTCAGCCGATTTCATGCTATAAATTCGCCTAGAAGTCAAAACCACTGAAATACCTAAGAGGGGGGAGGGGTGAATTAGGTATTTGGCTAATTTTTGCAAATTCAAATCTTTTTTATGTATAGACCAATTACAGATGATATGAATAAGAGAGAAACAATTTATGGCAAAGCAATATAAGAAATGTAAACAAATGAACACAAACAATTTATAGTGGTTCGATCCTCAAGATCTACCTCCACTACCTTAAGCATACACTTAAGGATTTCAATAACTCTACTATGTGCTCAAGTTCACAGATTACAAGAGAGGCTCACCACACTATGGTTTTACACTTACAACCTCTTCTAGTAATTTTTACAAACAAGGCTCACCAACCTATGGTTTTATATCTCAAACAACCTTGAATCACAACTTCAAGGATCACCCTTATCTAAAGGGTTTTATGTTATCAAGATAACCTTGCTAGAGCTAGTAGATTAACACAATTGAATAAGTAAAGATGAGTATGTAGATGTTACCACTTGTTGGTAGAAATTACACAAAGTTGCACCTTCACACTTTGATGTCTTTGGATTGATCAATTGAATGCACAAGACATAAGAGAGCTTGAGAAATGTTTGTAATAGACTTTAGAAAGCTTAGAGTATTCAAATATTCAAAACTTGCAAAAGATTGCACGTTTATAGCTTTTATAGAATTTGAAAATCAGTTGAAACATCTATAAAACGGCTAGTTAACGGCTATTTTCAGGAAATTCGGACGACTGAATTCTGCGTTTGAATTTTTCGGACGACCGAATTCTGCGTCTGAATTTTTCAGACGACCGAATTCTTCTTGCTTCGTCCGAATCTTCGTCCGAATTTGTCTGGAAGAACAGTGACCATGCTGAAGACCAAAATTCGGACGACCGAATTTTTCTTCATGCGTCCGAATCTTCTTCCGAATTTCTCTGGAAGAATAGTAGCAAACTTTTGCTACCAAATTCGGACGACCGAATTTCTTGAAATTATGTTCAAACTTTGTAAAATCATTTGAAATCAATCTTCCAAGTATTTGAAATACATTTGGTATATATAGAGAACTTATTTAGACAAATATCAGTTTGAAAACCAAAATCAAATTCCTTTGATCATATAAAGTTTACTTAAAAACTTTTAGGACACAAAACCACATTTACTAAGAATTCATTCAAAACCTTTTAAACTTAAGAAATCAATTTTATGCTCTCTTATGCATTCAATAGACTCCAAGACATACAAGTGTAGAGTTTATATAGATATTACCTATCATCATACCTATTCTACACTTCAAGTCTTCAATGCCTTGAGTTCATCTTTGGATAAACCTCAAAAGACTCATAGCTTATTGAGGTTGTTCTTGCTCTTTGGCTTGAAGGCAATGAGACTTCAAACTTCTTTCTTCACAAATCCTATCGCACAATATAAACATATTAGTTCTCATTAATATTTGTCATGAATCAAAATTACATGATTTGCCCTTAGGGCTAACAATCTTCCCCTTTTTGATGATGACAAACTTTGATGCAATATGTGATGGATTTAAACAGATTAGCACAAAGAAGTATTCATGTCAATGATAGAAAACAAGCAATTTAGCATATTGACATACATAAGGCTCAATATGAGCCTATGACCCAACCAACCTCCATTAACCTCCTTCCTTCCAACATTTAGTATAGAAGATATAGCATTTAAGCATTTAGAAAAAGTTTTAAGAGAGGTTTTAAGGTTGTAAAAGTTTAACAATGCTCCCCCATAGATTGTGCTCATTTTTCAACAAGTTTGGTGTAGAGATACTATGCATCCGAATTTTGACATATCAAGTCCAAACTTTAAAATAAGTAAAGTGAAAGCTGCAAATTTTGTAAATAAGCTTTCCTAAGGTTGTTCAAACATATTAGAAGAGATTAAAACAAATTTGAATTAATTTGAACAACAAAAGAGCACATTTTGACAGTGAAATTTGAATGCATCCGAATTTTATAGCATGCATCCGAATTTTGAACCACATGTGTCCGAATTTTAAACCACATGCGTCCGAATTTTTAAGCTTATATCCAAACTGCAATAGATTCAATATAATTGAAGTTTAAAGTGACATAAAGGTTTCATAATGTTGTTCAAACATAATGGAAGAGATTAAGACAGATTTGAATCAATTTGAACAACAAAAGAATACATTTTGACCATAAATATGAATGCATCCAATTCTTTAAACCTTGCATCCGAATTTTGATGCATAAAAATTTATATTGCAGCAGATGCAACATACAGCAGCATTAAAGACTAAGTTCACATAAGACTAAGTTTTCACAGCATTAAAGACTAAGTTCACATAAGACTAAGTTTTCACATATATTGCATCATATTTTTCTCCCCCTTTTGTCATCATTAAAAAAATAAAGGGATCAGTGAAAATGAGATGTTCAAGTTAGCATATAAAAGAAGCTTTCATCACTGGGATTTCATCATTGAGCTTCGCTATTACATAAAATGCAGCAAAATACTTAACAAGTTCAGAATAGAAAATGCAGCAACATGCTTAATAAGAAAACTGAACAAAATACAGTAAAGAGATTAGAAAAGAAGGCTTAGTCTTGTGATGGTGAGGTTGATGGGGAGGCTCGGCTCACTCCTTTCTTGATTGCCAAGTGCTTAACTCTTCCTTGACTGAAAGAGATTGTTGCTGGAGATACAATTGCAGCTTGAGCTACTTGACTTCCTGCCACGGGTGGATCTTCATGCGCATGTTCTTGCTCTTCTTCTTCTGCTATAGTCTCATCATTTCCACCCTGATCATCCTCTTCATTACTGCTATCCTCATTGTCTCCTTCCTCTGCTTCTCTATCTCTTTCTTCCTCATTTCCATCTTGAGGCTTAGAGGGTCCTTCACCACTTTGAGTGTTTCTCATAAGGATTTCTTCAATGTGTTTTACTCTATTCTCCAGTCTATCTAATTTTCCAAGAACCATTGGAGCAAATGACTCAAAGAACTTATACATTTTCTCCATTTCCTTGACATGATTGTTCAAGGCTTCTTGGAATGCTTTGGCTATAATGGTGTCACCTCTAGTTACTCCTTTACCACTTGACCCAACTCCAGTTTCTTCTTCAAATAATCTCCTTTTTGTTGGAGGTTGCTCCCCCTCACTTGAGGTGTCATGCTTTCTTTTTGTTTTCATTTCCCTAGCAAGGGTTTCCTCTTCATCCTCTTCTTCTTCTTCCTCTTCACTTTCTATGATTCTCTCTCTTTCTATTCTTTTTGGAGGGGTTTCTCTTTTTGTCCTCCATACATTATCCTCATCATGAACTAGTTGCATTCTCTTAAGAGTTTCATTTGTGTAAATTTCACCACTCTTAAAGGCTTGCCCTCTTCCAGGAAGTTTGATCTTAAAATGCTTAAAGATTCTAGTTAATAACCTTCCAAATGGAAATGCCTTGGTTACTGTTTTTCTGGCTGCAATCATGTGTTTCAAGGCTATATACCCAAAGTTCATTCTTTTATGCTCATGCAGGGCTAACATGATTACCATATGCATATTTCCAACTGATGACTTGTGTCCAAAATTAGGAACAATCATTGTAGTCACCATGTGATGCAAAACTCTACCTCTAGCATCTAAATTCTTAATTTCCCTTTCCTTTATGGCTCTAAACTCTCTTCCATTGGTAAATGCTTCCTCAAATCTAACATGCGTGAAGAGTTCACGATCATAGCAATGCATGGATGGTGAATAATATCTAGCTCCATCGTCACCCACCCCACAAATTCTATTTATCAATCCTTCATTGAATTCAATGTCTATTTGTGATACTCTAGATGAATACCATTGTATCACATTATCCCCTATCATCTCAATTCTCTCCTCTTTCAAGTTTGCATAGAATGCATATATCAAAGTAGGATAATATTCTTCATCAATGAATAGCAAACTACTCCAACCAATATCATTGAAATGAGATAGGACAATATCCATGTTTGACAGTTTATCAATATCCACCTTATATCCAGGAATGATTTTTCTACTACTCTTATTCCATTCATCAAATTCATGAGTAGATTTAATAGAGATAAACCTGTGAACCCCAGATTGTGTTTGAGGAATACGAATTCTTCTTGGCTGATTGAGGATTGAGTCTCCATCTCCTTCCTTAGCCTTTCCTTTTCCTTTCTCAACATTTGGCTTCTTTGTTCTCACCATGATGTTTTCTCTTGAGAAGGATTGGTTTTCTGTATGAAATTAGGGCTTAGAAGTTTAAAAATGAAGGAAAATCGGGATGAGAATGTATGATTTTGAAGGGATTTTGATTCGGATGTGAATGGGTATGAGAGGTTTTAAAAAAGATGTGAAATTCGGAAGGTGAAGTGTTGAGAAGATTGTTTAATCTTCATTTAAAGGGTCACGTCCGTAAAATTCGGACGACCGATTTTTCAGGTCTGCGTCCGAATTTTCGAGCGAAAGTTTCTGTTTCTTCAGTTCAGAAAATTCAGTAGACCGAATTTTCTGACCTGCGCCCGAATTCTTGATCAAAAGTCTCTGTTTCTTGTCACTCGACCGAATTTTCTGTAGTGCATCCGAATTTTGAATCAAAAATTTCCTGCATTCACCAAAACTTCAATAAACACATTAGTCATTAAATCTTGAAATTCCTAAGAGTCTTCTTAGGTGATTGAACCTTTCCTCAGCCAAAGGCTTTGTAAATATGTCAGCAATTTGATCATTTGTATTTATATATTCTAAGCATATATCTTTCTTAATCACATGATCACGAATGAAATGATGTTTTATCTCTATATGCTTAGTCCTAGAATGTTGAATGGGATTTATGCTCAAGTTAATGGCACTAGTATTATCACATAATATGGGCACACAATTGAATTTAAGACCATAATCAAGTAAGGTATGCTGCATCCATAACAATTGTGAACAACAACTTCCTGCAGCTATGTATTCAGCTTCTGCAGTGGATTAAGACACACAAGCTTGCTTTTTACTAAACTAAGATACAAGACAACTACCAAGAAATTGACAATGACCACTTGTACTTTTACGTTCAACTTTACAACCAGCATAATCCGCATCAGAATATCCAATAAGTTCAAAAGATGAAGTTTTTGAAAACCAAAGGCCATAGTCATGAGTATCAATCAAATAACGAAAAATTTGTTTGACAGAAATTAGATGAGATTCTTTAGGACATGATTGGAATCTAGCACATAAGCATACAGCAAACATAATATCTGGTCTACTAGCTGTGAGATAGAGTAAGCTTCCGATCATACCTCTATATAATTTTTCATCAATACTCTTACCTTTCTCATCTTTATCAAGTTTAGTTGATGAACTCATTGGAGTACTTATTCCTTTTGCTTGATCCATTCCAAACCTTTTCAATAGCTCCTTAGTATACTTTGCTTGATTGATGAAGACTCCATCCTTGGTTTGCTTAATTTGCAGCCCAAGGAAGAAACTTAGTTCTCCCATCATGCTCATCTCAAATTCATTTTGCATAGTTTTAGCAAACTCTTCACAAAGGGAAGTATTAGTAGCACCAAAAATGATATCATCAACATAGATTTGCACAAGTAGAATATCATTTTTAGAAGTCGTTTTTATAAAAAGAGTTGTATCTACTTTTCCTTTTGTAAAACCTTTTGAAAGAAGAAAACCACTTAATCTTTCATACCAAGATCTTGGAGCTTGTTTCAGTCCATATAGAGCTTTAGTTAATTTGAAAACATGATTTGGAAATTTTTTCATGAATAAAGCCGGGAGGTTGTTCTACATAAACCTCTTTCTTCAATAAAACCATTTAGAAAAGCACTTTTGACATCCATTTGAAATAGTTTAAAGTCTTTAAAACAAGCAAATGCCAAGAGTATTCCGATAGACTCTAATCAGCCACTCGAAGCAAAAGTTTCATCATAATCAATACCTTCTTCTTGATTGAAGCCTTGAGCAACAAGTCTAGCTTTATTTCTAACTACTTCTCCTAGTTCATTTAACTTATTTCTAAATATCCATTTTGTACCAATAACAGAATGATCATGAGGTCTAGGAACAAGAGTCCAAACTTTGTTTCTCTCAAACTGATTTAACTCTTCTTCCATAGCAATAATCCAGAAATTATCACACAATGCATCATCAATATTTTTTAGGTTCAATATGAGATAAAAGGGCAAAATTATCAATAAAGTACCGTCTTGTTTTGACTCCTTGAGAGACATCACCAATGATTTGCTCCTTAGGATGACTTCTTGCATATGTGAGATCCTTTGGAAGTTCTTGATTATTTCTTGATTGACCATCATGTTCTTGCTCCATTATTTCTTCTTCTTTAGCATGATCTTCCAATTTAGGTACTTGGTGTTGAGTTTGATTTTCAACCATTGAGGAACCTGCATCATCTTCATTTCTTCTTTGGAGATAAATATTAAATTCATCAAAAGTTACATGAATAGTTTCTTCAACACATAATGTCCTTTTGTTATAGACTCTATATGCCTTTTTATTTGATGAATAGCTTAGAAATATGCCTTCATCAGATTTTCTATCAAACTTACGAAGATTGTCACTAGTGTTTAGAATAAAGCACTTACAACCAAACACTTTAAAATAGACAATTGATGGAGTTTTATCAAATAGAAGTTCAAAAGGTGTTTTTCTTATAAAAAGTCTTGTAAAACTCTATTTATTACATAGCATGCTATATTTACAGCTTCAGCCCAAAAGTATTTAGGTAAAGAACTTTCACAAAGCATTGATCTAGCCATTTCTTGTAATGTTCTGTTTTTCCTCTCAACAACACCATTTTGTTGAGGTGTTTTGGCAGCTAAAAAATTATGAGTGATACCATACTCATCACAGAATTTTGTAAAATCTTGGTTGCAAAACTCTCTTCCATTATCACTTCTAATAGAGATTAAGTTGCAGTTAAGAGAAATTTGAACCTTCTTGAAAAGTTTTGAAAATTCATAAATGTTTCATCTTTTTTTGTGATAAAAAGATTACCCATGTAAATCTGGAAAAATCATCAACAATCACATAAGCATATCTTTTACCACCAAGACTAGTAGTCCTCATAGGTCCAAATAAGTCCATGTGAACTAGTTCAAGAGGCTTTGAGGTAGAAATCATTTTCTTTGGTTTGAAAGATGTTTTCGATTGTTTTCCATATTGACAAGCATCACAAATACGGGGTTTTATCAAAATGCATTTTTGGTAATCCTCTAACTAGTTCTTGAGTAGAAAGTTTGTTCAATAAATCCATGCTTACATGTCCTAATCTTCTATGCCATAAAAATCCATCATTGTCATGAATGGCAAGACATTTAATATCATTAGTGATAAGCTCATCAAGATATAGCACATATACATTACTAACTCTTTTAGCTACAAAAATAGTTTTATTACTTGCACTATCAAGAATAGTACAAGTATCACATTTAAACTCTACTTTGCAACCATTGTCACATAATTGACTAATGCTAAGTAAATTATACTTTAAACCATCAATAAGTAGAACTTGCTTGATAAGAGGGAAGGAACCTTTACTAATGTTACCTATTCCAAGTATTTTCCCTTTCTTCTTATCTCCAAAAGTGACAAAACCTTCACTTGTAGCTTGAAGCTCACTAACAAGTGATGCATTCCCAGTCATGTGCCTTGAGCAGCCACTATCAAGAAACCATTTAGTGGCACTTGATCTTGAGGCAAATTGTACCTATACCACATTGGAAATAGTGATTTTTGGTACCCATATCTTCTTGGGTCCAAGAGGGTTAGTAATAGCTCCTTTAACTCTCCAAATGGTCTTCACTCCATTTTCTATCTTTCTTTTTATAAAGCACTTAGAAACTTTGTGTCCATGCTTACCACAATATGTACAACAAGTATGAGACCTATAATGAGAAGATTCTTTAACAAATAACCCTTTTGGTTTTGGATCAAAACAATCATGTGTAAAACCGAGACCATGCTTTACAAATGAGGATCTTTGATAACCAAGTAATTTATTTAAATTTTCTCTTCCATTTGTAAATCTCTCAATGCATAAAGTAAGATCATTTACTTTCCTTTTTAAAAGCTCATGATCTTTTAGCATTGATTCAAGAGAAGTAATTCTTGAACAAAGCTTTTTGTTTTTAAAAGATACATGTTGTATGGTAGTATTCAAAACATCCTTTTCAATGGTAAGAGAATTAATGGTCTCAAGATGTCTATCATTTTCAATACATAATTTTGAATTTTCATTTGAAAGATCATTAATTTTGGATTTCATTTCTTTATTTCTTCTTGAAGCCTTTTTCAGTTCTTCATACAATTCTACAATTAAATCACTAGAATCAATATCATCATCACACAAATTTGAAATAGAGGGTGAAGATTGTACCTCATCATCAATGGCCATAAAGCATGTGTTGGCCTTCCCTTCACTTTCATCCACACTTTCTTGTTGATCCCACATTCCAGCTAGTCCTTTTCCTTTCTTGGCAGATTTCTTTCTGTTTTTGCTTTCTCTTTCCCTCTCTAACACTTTGGGACAGTCAGCAATAAGATGCTCTGTACTCTTGCATTCAAAGCATTGAGGTTTATATGATGAGGATTGTCCACTCTTCTTGATTGGCTTTCTTCCTTTCTTGAGAAATTCCTTTTTGTAGAATCTCTTGAACTTCTTCACTGCCATTGCAATCTCTTCTTCTCCACTGTTTCCTCCTTCTTCTTCACTTGAAGATTATTCTTGTTCACTCAAGTTGTTTGAGGCATTAAGAACTACTCCTTTTCTTCCCTTTTCCTCATCTTCCTTATCATTCAACCGTTTCATCTTCATTTCATGAGTAAGTAGTGATCCAATAAGCTCTTCAAGAGGAAGAGTTTTTAGATCTTTGGACTCCTCAATAGCAAGCGTCTTTGGCTGCCAAGATTTTGGTAGAGCATCCAAAATCTTTCTGTTTTGCTCTCCCATAGTATAGCCTTTACCATAAGCTTTCAAGCCATTGAAAATATTAGTAAACCTTGTAAACATATCACTAATATTTTCACCTTGTTTCATAGTAAATAGTTCATAATCTCTAACAAGCATAGCAAGTTTAGATTCTTTAACTTGATTAGTACCTTCATGTGTAATTTGAAGTAATCTCCACATATCATGAGCAGAATCACACCCACTAACTCTATTATATTCAGTAACATCTAACGCACAACTTAATATATTCATGGCCTGATAATTTAATGTCATTTTCCTTGAATCATGCTCATCAAATTCATCAGTGGATTTGGGTTCTGAGGTTACTCCATCTGCTCTCATTTTCATTGGGACATAGGGACCTTTCTCAATTATGTTCCATAAATCAAAATTGATAGAACAAATATATATTTTAACTCTAGACTTCTAAAAAGTGTAATTTGTTCCATCAAACAATGGAGGTCTGTTTGTAGAAGATCCTTCTAGGTAAAGTAGGTTTGAAATATTAGGCATAGGATCTTTGTCTTCTAGGTTGTAAAACCACACAAAGAAGTTCTAGCTCTGATACCAATTGAAATACCTAAGAGGGGGGGGGTGAATTAGGTATTTGGCTAATTTTTGCAAATTCAAATCTTTTATATGTATAGACCAATTACAGATAAGAAATATAGACCAATTACCAATTTATGACAAAGCAATATAAGAAATGTAGACAGATGAACACATACAATTTATAGTGGTTCGATCCTCAAGATCTACCTCCACTACCTTAAGCATACACTTAAGGATTTCAATAACTCTACTATGTGCTCAAGTTCACAGATTACAAGAGAGGCTCACCACACTATGGTTTTACACTTACAATCTCTTCTAGTAATTTTTACAAACAAAGCTCACCAACCTATGGTTTTATATCTCAAACAACCTTGAATCACAACTTCAAGGATCACCCTTATCTAAAGGGTTTTATGTTATCAAGATAACCTTGCTAGAGCTAGTAGATTAACACAATTGAATAAGTAAAGATGAGTGTGTAGATGTTACCACTTGTTGGTAGAAATTACACAAAGTTGCACCTTCACACTTTGATGTCTTTGGATTGATCAATTGAATGCACAAGACATAAGAGAGCTTGAGAAATGTTTGTAATAGAATTTAGAAAGCTTAGAGTATTCAAATATTAAAAACTTGCAAAAGATTGCACGTTTATAACTTTTATAGAATTTGAAAATCAGTTGAAACAGCTATAAAACGGCTAGTTAACGGCTATTTTCAGGAAATTCGGACGACCGAATTCTGCATCCGAATTTTTCGGATGACCGAATTTTTCTTCATGCGTCCGAATCTTCTTCCGAATTTCTCTGGAAGAACAATAGCAAACTTTTGCTACCAAATTCGGACGACCGAATTTCTTGGAATTATGTTCAAACTTTGTAAAATCATTTGAAATCAATCTTCCAAGTATTTGAAATACATTTGGTATATATAGAGAACTTATTTAGACAAATATCAGTTTGAAAACCAAAATCAAATTCCTTTGATCATCTAAAGTTTACTTAAAAACTTTTAGGACACAAAACCACATTTACTAAGAATTCATTCAAAGCCTTTTAAACTTAAGAAATCAATTTTATGCTCTCTTATGCATTCAATAGACTCCAAGACATACAAGTGTAGAGTTTACATAGATATTACCTATCATCATACCTACTCTACACTTCAAGTCTTCAATGCCTTGAGTTTATCTTTGGATAAACCTCAAAAGACTCATAGCTTATTGAGGTTGTTCTTGCTCTTTGGCTTGAAGGCAATGAGACTTCAAACTTCTTTCTTCACAAATCCTATCACACAATATAAACATATTAGTTCTCATCAATATTTGTCATGAATCAAAATTACATGATTTGCCCTTAGGGCTAACAACCACTATCACAATCATACAACAGAACACTTCACCAAAACTAGAACCAAACAGCACAGCATGGTGTGGACTAAGCAGTGCCGTTTGTGTCGTGCAGAACCCTTTTTTCTGCTATTTTTCTCTCTCTTTTGGGCTGGCATATAAATACCCTTTCAGGGCAATTGATAGAGAACAACTAGGGTTGGAAGGAGGCTGCAAAAACAAAGAAAAAGCTCACAAATTCTTCTTCCAATTCTTCAATCTTTGCAAGAGAAATCAAGAGAGCATGTCAAATTCTTGAAGAAGGAGCAATCAATCTTGAAGATTCAAGCTCAAGAACAGAGCCTTTCACCACTAAGTTGGAGAACTTCAAGTCTTGAAGAAGAGAAGATTTCAACCATGAAAATGAGCTATTCTTCCTCTTTCTTTGTTGCTTTATGTTCTTTGAATTGTAATATGTTGATGAGCTAAATTCTTGAATACTTTGATGGTTATGAACCCTACTTTTTATATATGTGAATGAATTGTTTCCATGGTTGATTGAGTTTGAATTTCTTGTGAATTGTTTGTGGGTTTGATTGGTTGAATTCATTTGGTTGATAATTGATTCATAATCTGGAATTTTTTCACTTGGAATTGAGAAATGAAGTGTGACTGTTAATTCATTCATAATCTGGAATTTTTTACTGGGAATTGAGAAAGGAAGGGTGAAATAGATCATGCACAAACAATGAGAGTGGTTTAGGTGACTAGAGATAGGAATCTCAATACTTTCTTGATAATTAGAGAAATCTAATTGGAAATTCACAAATCTTAATGCATTCTTGGGTTGAATTTGTTAGAAAGAGATTTCAACTAATTAATCTAAGAGTAGAGGACTTTCATCTAAAGATAAGAAGGACAATTCCTCAACCAAGGGACTTTTCTATTACCTAGGTAGTTCTAGGGGGATTTTCCATTCAAGTATTACTTTCTCAATTGAAATTTTCTCTTGCAATTTAATTTTTAGCTAAACTGCATTTTATTAATTAAGTTAGATTGTTATTCTTAGTAATTATTTCTGGTATCTCACACACAAATTTCATAAGCCAAACAATGGAGTGAAAAGTGAGTAATGATATTTAACCACCCCCGTGGATACGACATTTAAATTTACTTGCCATTGTACTAATCACAATGATGGGTGCACTTGCCTAGTGTTTATGTGCAAAATTGTTAGAGATTGTAATAAAATTGAGTATAAGGGCATGAAAAACAAACAACGCTAATCATTGCATGACATAACTAGCTTAAAAAATTATATTCAAAAGTCATCAACTTAGATTTTCCCAGTCAAACTATTTTGAAGACAATTTTATGTTAAATTGGGGAATAGAGTTTTAGCATGCCTTTTTACTGTGTGGTGAGTATACTTTGAATTGAATCTTTCCTGCACAAAACATGTTTGTTGTTAGAAAGAGTTAATAAAAAATGAAGCAAACAAACAATTAAAGTACAATAATAAAAGAAATCAAACAATACCAAGAATTTTTATAATAGTTTGACAGCATGCCTACATCCACTCCTTGAAGGTCCATCTCAAGTATTTCACTAAAACACAATCTCTTTAATAGGTGGAGATCAAACTATACAACCCTAAGTAACTTGCACCCAAAAAATGCTTTCAATAGATTTAGCAGCTATTTTTCACCCAACAACCTCCTTAGCCTTGGTGGCACAAGTTTGAACCAGAACTTCTGAACCTTGAAGAGATGAAGATGAAATGATTGCAGTTATCGCTTGCTTTCAACACCATCTCACACTTTGCACATTTTCTCCTTGTAGCCTTGGATATGTTTCTCTCTCTATTTCAACCCTGTGCTCTCTTCTCTTGAAAAGCTTCTCATTTCAAAGGGTTATATTTGCAAGGGATATACAAACAATCACATGGTGCCTCAGTCAACTCTTGTTCAAAGGGTCAAAATCTTTTTTCGAAAAATCAACCATTTGCAAAGTTTAGGTGAGCATGTGAATTTAGGGCATCCTATCTTGATATATTTTTTCACAAAAGGTTGGTCATTCAGTTTGCCCCACAAAATTTGTTCAAAATACTTTTTTGGAAGTTTGAAAAAGCTGAATTGATAGCTTTCAAAATGTCATTTTGGCAGATTATAAAGTCGCGATGGCACTACATTGGTCAAACAATTACTAGTCAATATCGACTTCACTCGCGTTGTGATTCTACATTCTAGTAAAAACAGTTTGACAAAAATAGTTCTAACTTGATTATTTTAAAATTAGCTTGATATAGAACTCTAGACAAAAATAGTTTGTCTTTTTCTTGAAAATTCTAGATGCGATCTTGAATGAAACTTTTGAGGCATATTTTTAAAGTTAAAAAAATTTTAAATTGGTTGAAGCACACATAGAAGTATATTATCTCCAATCAATTGTTAACAAGAATCTTAAAATATACCTATTGAGTGTACAGTGCTTGATTCTTGAATTTGTGTAGTTTGATCATGATTATTCAAGGTATACTATGAAATTACCTTAAAAAATTTATTAGATTATCAAATATGTTTTGGTAGTCATTAAAATTAGAAAGTTATTCTAGTAGGAAAGGAGGTATAGTTTAGGAGAAGAAGCAAAAGCAAAATCTATGCTTTCTTAATTAAAAATTATAAAATTTAGACAAAAACAATTTTTAATTAGGATATGTAGCTCAAAAAATAATGAAAATGCATCAAAATTACACTATTCTCACCATCCATTTTTTTTTTAAAAAAACTACAAAAGCCGATGGAAAAGAATTTTTTTGGGGAAGGACATAATTCACATTTTAAGAACTATATACAATTTAATATGTATGTAATGTATATACTAATTTTTTTTCCCCAAAACACATAAATAGAGTTCTTATTTATTTATAGTCGTAGATTGTCCTCCAGGGACATCAAATATAATAGGAATATTCTTTGCCAGATATTGGTCAGTTAATATACCTATCTATATAAATTATCCTTTGAACTTCTGGTTTAAGGTATCTTCTATGAGGATCAAAATAAAAGATTAAGATGATACGCAAACTAATATCTTTATCCGGCCTCATGTTTTCTCCTCTTTATATTGGGGCAACATATTTAAAATTATCAAAATACGAATCTCTCCCTTGAGATTGGTTTCCAACATATTTGATAATCTATTTGAGAACGCATCTCATTACCCTTGTGGTAGAGCAACATACATAGTGCATCTCTAAATTTAGGATGAGAAACATTTGGTTTCTAACCACAAACCAATTACTATGAAGAGAATCATAATGTATTGGCAAAACATTTATTGCGAAATAAATGCTAATATATCACAGTCATGAACATTCTGTAAGATGTTCAATATTTATCTCAATACAACCAGTATTATTAGGACAAATTATGTCTTTGGGAGAATGTTAAAACATGACCTCATTATCAATGAATTGTGCAAACTATAGGTTGCAAAAACAACAATATACATACAATTATTTGTTGATGCATCAACTAATAATTTCTCCATATTCATCCCAAAATAACACATTCAACGCCAAGTAATACTGGTAACTTTTAAATAAAATAAGTAGGACATATAAATTCTTCATATTAGAAAACGTTCGGTTTTGGTTTCATAATAAATTCATAATCATTCTTCATATTTTAATAATTCGGGATGGCCCAACCGGTCATGCCAACTAATAAATTATTAGTAAACTTCAGCTTCACTCAATATTGAATCTCAATTTCAAAAATTCTATGCAATATAAACTAGAAGAAATAAATGGTAATATCTATAATTGTCATAAATTCTTGGTAGTATCTATAATGCGACCATAGGGGGAATATTGTATAACAAAATTGACCATTAGATGAAGATCATGTAGCTCTTTTGGAGCTTTTCACCAATTAATTCCTCTAGAGTTATTGATCAATTAGTTCTTCAGGAACTTTGTACTACTATTTATACTTTGAACATATATTTCAAAATTTTCCAAATAAACTACCAATATTATTTAGACAAATTGTATCTTTACCATTCTTGATCCAAAACAAACTAAAATAATATATAAATACTAAAATATAAGTATATAGTAGGAAAACTTTTCTGTAATAATCAAAAAATGATAAAATAAAAAAGTAGCAAATCGAGAATTTAAAATTTTGATTAACATTCAAAATGCTAAAAACTCTTTCAAGATATTCAAAAGAATTGGCTACATTCATATTTGCTATATCAATATCATCGATACAAGCATCATTACTATTAGCATAATATAGAGAAGTAAAGAAATATCAATAATTAATAGAGATTCATTACATGCTTAATCTACTACAGGTACGTGTCAAACTTTCATATTGCATCAATAACATGTTAGAATTATTACTTCTCCTTTTTCCTTCTCATTATTTTATTACTTCTGGTGAGTATTTATTCATTGAGAATTTAATGAGTCATTCTTAAAGTATAAGAACAAAGTGTACTTCTATTAGTCGTGACCAAAATCTCGTACATAAATATATTATAATTTCTAATGTCATTCACTTCCGGGAATGGAATAAAAGCATTAGGTTGAAGATTAAAATATTTTATTAATGACTCATTTAGTCATAGAAGATATAAATTCAAAATATTGCTACTTGAAGAGCATGTTAGAGATATGAGAAGGAAAAATCTTTCATTCTTCACATTACTAGTAATTTTTCTCCTTATAACTTTTGTTGAGGAGAAATTATAAATGCGATAAAATTTTGCATACTAATAGACATAAAATTTTTTAGGCACACTTATAACAAATCATAACTAGCATTTATATAACAATCATCTTCTGGTGATTGTATGTTTTATTCACAATTTCTAGTAATCAAGTGGCTTTGATGCTTTATATTTCTTTAAATGGTATCTTCAGGACTCACTATATCTAGATGCATATATATTCTGATTGTCATGATTATATGGATGATTCTTATCATAGCTGCATCTATGTCCGCGGCATCAACCATGACCACAACCTCTTCTAAGGCCATAACCATGGGTTCTAATGCATTCACTTACAAATTTAAAAGAAAACAATGCTTTTGATAGAACGACAGCTTTCTGGTGGTCAAATCTTTCTTTTAGATCATTCCACAAAATAAGTGGATCTCTCACAGTAAGATATTCTGTCTTTAGATTATCATGGTGATAATGACGGAGAAAATCATGGCTTTTGTGTGATTTTGAGATGATGATACATTATTTCCAGCAATGGTTTCTGCCAGACCTATTGCATCTCGATAAATTTGAGCATCTAGTGTCTATGATATATAGTTCTTTTTATAAATATCAAGAGTAAGAAAGAAAAAGAGTTTTGAATGGTTTGCCATGGGAATTCAAAGGTATAAAAAATACCACTTTTTTGTCTTGAGTAAACTTTAAACTCCGGTGGCAGAAACTCGTGCTGATAGCGTGTTATGAATTTGTTGGCGCGCATTAGTCATTAGCACAATGAAATCGTAATAGTAATATAGAGAATTGAATAAGAATACTATAATAAAGAATATAAGGAGAAACTAGAAAGAAAACAGGGAGAGAACACAATAACTTCTATTGATTATTTGAAAGTAAGAGAATGAATTAATGAGTGTGTACAATACATTAGTCTAAATCTCTATTTATAGGGTTTAAGGGTACATATCAATAAGAAGAGGTAGAGAATAATCAGAAGATACATCCTATCACTAATTAAAGACGTGATAGAATTCTATCATCTATCTTATGGATATTTGGAGTATCTCTATAACTTTGATATTAGATTATCTCTTTGATATATGATAATGGACATCCATAATATTAATTTCATAACATAACACGTGTTAAGTGAGTATTTCTTTGACTAAATTCTACTGAATGCAACGATAGTAAAAATATTCTGAATGAATAAACACGTTTGAAAATTTTATTAATCAAAAGAAAACTTAAAAAATCTAAATATGATAAATCTCTAACTTTCAAGATTATACTACCATTTTCTCATAATATCTTTCATTTCTTTTTCAAGAAATCACATTGATTCTGACTCTTAGTGGAAAATGGACCTGGATATTTCTTTTTTCGCCAACTTATAGTATAAGAACAAAGTGTATTTCTACTAGTCGTGACCAAAATCTCGTACATAAATATATTATAACTTCTAATGTCATTCACTTCCGGGAATAGAATAAAAGCATTTGGTTGAACATTAAAATATTTTATTAATGCCTCATTTAGTTATAGAAGATATAAATTCAAAATATTGCTACTTGAAGAGCATGTTAGAGATATGAGAAGGAAAAATCTTTTATTCTTCACATTACTTGTAATATTGCTCCTTATAACTTTAGTTGAGGAGAAATTATAAATGCGATAATATTTTGCATACTAATAGACATAAAAATTTTTAGGCACACTTATAACAAATCATAACTAGCATTTATATAACAATCATCTTCTGGTGATTGTATGTTTTATTCACAATTTGTTAGTAATCAAGTGGCTTTGATGCCTTATATTTCTTTAAATGGTGTCTTCAGGACTCCCAATATCTAGATGCATATATTCTGATTGTCATGATTATATGGATGATTCTTATCATAGCTGCATCTATGTCCGCGGCATCAACCTTGACCACAACCTCTTCTAAGGCCATAACCATGGGTTCTAATGCATTCACTTACAAATTTAAAAGAAAACAATGCTTTTAATAGAATGACAGTTTTTTGGTGGTCAAATCTTTCTTTTAGATCATTCCACAAAATAAGTGGATCTCTCACAGTAAGATATTCTGCCTTTAGATTATCATGGTGATAATGACGGAGAAAATCATGGCTTTTGTGTGATTTTGAGATGATGCTACATTATTTCCAGCAATGGTTTCTGCCAGACCCATTGCATCTCGATAAATTTGAGCATCTAGTGTCTATGATATATAGTTCTTTTTATAAATATCAAGAGTAAGAAAGAAAAAGAGTTTTGAATGGTTTGCCATGGGAATTCAAAGGTATAAAAAATACCACTTTTTTGTCTTGAGTAAACTTTAAACTCCGGTGGCAGAAACTCGTGCTGATAGCGTGTTATGAATTTGTTGGCACGCAGTAGTCATTAGCACAATGAAATCGTAATAGTAATATAGAGAATTGAATAAGAATACTATAATAAAGAATATAAGGAGAAACTAGCAAGAAAATAGGGAGAGAACACAATAACTTATATTGATTATTTGAAAGTATGACAATGAATCAATGAGTGTGTACAATACATTAGTCTAAATCCCTATTTATAGGGTTTAAGGGTACATATCAATAAGGAGAGATAGAGAATAATCAGAAGATACATCCTATCACTAATTAAAGATGTGATAGGATTCTATCATCTATCTTATGAATATTCGGAGTATCTCTATAACTTTGATATTAGATTATCTCTTTGATATATGATAATGGACATCCATAATATTAATTTCATAACATAACACGTGTTAAGTGAGTATTTTTTTGACTAAATTCTACTGAATGCAATGATAGTAAAAATATTCTGACAGAATAAACACGTTTTGAAAATTTTATTAATCGAAAGAAAACTTAAAAAATCTAAATATGATAAATCTCTAACTTTCAAGATTATACTACCATTTTCTCATAATATCTTGCATTTCTTTTTCAAGAAATCATATTGATTCTGACTCTCTAGTGGAAAATGGACCTGGATATTTCTTTTTTCGCCAACTTAGACGCGAAATGTTATGACCTATGACTTGATGTACAATACAGACAATGGCTGCAGAACCAGAATCAAATTGGAGGATCAAACTAAAACTTCTTTTAGTTTTTCTCTAGATTTCTTTGAGAGTATTTTATTTTTATTTATTGCAAAGTGAAAGACCTAAGAGGGGGGAGGGATGAATTAGGTCTTTGGCTAATTTTCAAAAATAATTCCTTTTACAATTTTAAGCTAGACCATATTTTATGTGCATGTTTCAATAAGAGAATATATCAATCAATGTCAAAGCAATAAACAATATCAAATCAATAAACACAAGCAATTTATAGTAGTTCGATCTCTTTAAGATCTATGTCCACTACCTTGAGCCTACACTCAAGGATTTCAAACAATCTACTATATGCTCAAGTTCAACAATTACATAAGAGGCTCACCACACAATGTTTTACACTCACAACCTCTTTTGCAATTCTACAAACAAGGTTCACCCTACCAAAGAATTTTACATCTACAATCAACCTTGAATCAATGTCTCAAGGATCACCCTTATCTAAAGGATTTTATGTTTTCAAGATAATCTTGCAATGAGCTAGTAGAAAACGCAATTGAATGAAGAAAGGAGATTGTGTAAGATGTTACCACTTTGTTGGTAGATGATTATACAATGTTGCACCTTCACACTTTGTTGTCTTTGGAATCTTGAATGACCAATTGAAAGCACAAGACAAAGAGAGCTTTAAGGTTTGCTAAAGACTTTGGAATGTTTAAAGTTCTTAAAGATTCAAAACTTACAAAAATTTTTGAGTTTATAACTTTTATAAATTTCAAAAAATCAGTTTCAACAGCTATAAACCGGCTTGTAACGGCTAGTTTCAGAGAAGTTCGGACGTCTGAACTTTCTGCTATGCGTCTGAACTTTCGTCCGAACTTTACTGTGCCAAGTTGTCTAGAAAGTTTGGACATCCGATCTTTTCCTCATGGTCCGAACATTCGCACGAAATTCTCTGGAAAAAGAGTAATCATGCTATTAGAGAATGTTTGGATGTCCGAACTTTGCTCCCTACGTCCGAATTTCTCTGGAAGCACAATAACCATTTTCAAAGTTTGGACGTCCGAACTTGCATCTGAACTAATCAAACTTTGTCAAATCATTTCGAAATCAACCTTAATAACTTTGAAAACTTTTTGTATAAAAAGATAAGTCATTTAAACATTTTGAAACTCAAAAACCGTTACTAAAACACTTTGATCATACAAAGTTTACTCAAGGTCATTTGAGGTTCAAAAACACACTTGCTATTCAAAAGTTCATTCAAAGTCATATAAGATTCAAAACAAGTTTTTGTTGCTCTCTTATGCATTCAATAGATTCCAAGACACACAAGTGTAGGGTTTACAAAAGAATATACCTATGTAGCATATTTGACCTACACTTCAAGTCTTTCATGCCTTAAATCATCTTTGAACAAAATTCTTCAATCTTCAATCACTTTGACTCATTGAAGTTGCTCTCGCATTGTAGCTTCAAGGGCAATAAGACTTCATACTTCTTACTCCAACAATCCTATCACACAATTGACACACAAATCAGTCCATATCAATGTTTGTCATTATTCAAAACTTAATTTGAATTTCATGATTTGCCCTTAGGGCTAACAATCTCCCCCTTTTTGATGATGACAAACTTTGATGCAAAATCTGATGGATTTAAACAATGTAGTGCAAAGAAGCACTGATGTCAATGATAGATAATAACCCATTTAGCATATTGACATTCAAAAAGCTCAATATGAGCCTATGGCTCAACCAACCTCCATTTTCCTCCTTCTTGCCAACTAACAACTAAGATAGAAGACATAGCATTTAAGCATTTAGAAAACCTCTAAGACGGGTATTAAAGGTCAGAAAAGATTAACAATGCTCCCCCTTAGATTGAGCTC
This sequence comes from Rauvolfia tetraphylla, assembly GCA_030512225.1. Classification (NCBI taxonomy): domain Eukaryota; kingdom Viridiplantae; phylum Streptophyta; class Magnoliopsida; order Gentianales; family Apocynaceae; genus Rauvolfia; species Rauvolfia tetraphylla. Next base: position 829,874 of record JAJQKT010000060.1, read on the forward strand.
AATTTTTAGCAAATTTGGACTTGAGATACTAAGCATCCGAATTTTGACATATCAAGTCCGAACAATAAAATAAAATAAGTGAAATAAAAACTGAAAATATTGTAAATAAGCTTTCCTAAGGTTGTTCAAACATATTAGAAGAGATTAAAACATATTTGAATCAATTTGAACAACAAAAGAGCACTTTTTGGCAACAAAATATAAATGCATCTGAACTTTAAAATATGTGAGATGAAGGCTGTAATATTTGAAAATAAGCCTTTCCAAGGTTGTTCAAATATGATAGGAAGGATTAAAACAGTTTTCAAACAATTTGAACAAAAGAAAATATATATTTTTTTTGGCAAAAAAGTTTGGATGCGTCCAAACTTTGGTTTGCATCCAAAATTCACGTCCAAACTTATGAACTCTGTCCTCACATATTATGCAGAAATATAGCCAAATATGCCACAATGTGCTAAATTTTCACATTATCAGCACACAATGCACACAATGCCACATGCAACACACATATTCCCACATACATAGCAGCACATAGCACACAATGCCACACATTCTTGCACACATCTTTCTCCCCCTTTTGTCATCACTCAAAGATAGGGATATGAAAATGAGACTGATATGCAACTAGAGCATAATTCTTTAAATTTACTCTTTCTCCCCTTTTATAACAGCAATTAAGCTTGGGGGAGCGGGGTCAAAGTATCATTAGAAGAAGCTCTCAACACTGAGGTTTCATCATTGAGCTTCATGAAAAACTATTACATAAGCCACTTAAGAATAGTAATAAAATGCAGAAATTTAAAGAACACAAACAGATAAATTGCATAAATCAAGCTAGTAAGTGTTCATAAGTACTATTAAGTTTATCAAAAATAAATAAAAGCAGTAAATAGAGATGAGAGGGAAGATATGCTCAGTCTTTTGATGTTGATGGAGAGTCCTTTCTAGGTTTCTTCTTGACTGCAACATGCTTGACTTTTCCTTGGCTGATTGTTGGATTAGATGGTGTTGTTATTTCAACTCTTCCAATTTGACCTCCTTCTTGACTAATTCCAGCGTGCTGCATTCCTTGATCTCCTCTTTGTGACTCTATGGCCTGCTCATTGCCATCCCCTTGGTTACCATCATTATCATCATCTTCATCATCACTGCCTTATTCATTTTTCTTGTCATCTTCACCATTCTCATCATCATCCGTTTCTTCTTGAGTTCTAGAAGGCCCTTCACCATTTTGAGGATTTCTCATCAGTATTTCCTCAATGTGCGTGACTCTATTCTCTAAACTGTCCAGTTTTGCAAGAATCATAGGAGCAAACGTTTCAAAGAATTTCTACATTTTCTCCATCTCCTTGATGTGGTTGTTCAGTGCTTCTTGAATTGTATCTCCTCTTGAAATCCCTTTAGCACTAGGCTCTTCTCCAACATTAGGATGTGGTTGAGGGGTTGGCTCTTCTTCAAAGAGTCTTCTTTTGGAGGGAGGTTGCTCCCCATCACTTGTTGAATCATGCCTCTTCTTAGTTTTCATCTCTCTTGCCCATATTTCTGCCTCATCTTCTTCTTCCTAAATTTTCTCACTTTTCTCAGCTTCTATTCTTTTTAGAGGGGTTTCTCTTCTAGTTCTCCATACTCCCTCATCATCAAGATTTAATTGCATTATTTTTAGAGAGCCATTGGTATAGATTTGTCCCCTTTTGAATGATTGTCCCCAAACAGGAAGTTTAACTCGAAAATGTTTGAAAATCCTTGTCAAAAGTCTTCCATATGGTAAAGCTTTATTATCAGTTTTGCTAGCCCCAAACATATGTTTCAGTGCTATATACCCAAAGTTCAGTCTCCTATACTTATGCAAAGCAAGCATAATCACCATATGTATATTTCCAACAAATGATTTATGGCCAAAGTTAGGGATAATCATGGTTGTTATCATATGATGTATAACTCTTCCCCTAGCATCAAAAGCTTTAATTTCCATTTCTCTAATGGTCCTAAACTCTCTACCATTGGTGAAAGCCTCTTCAAATCTTTCATTTGTAAATAGCTCTCTAATATAGCAGTGTTGTCCCATAGAGAAATACTTTGCTCCAACATCACTCACTCCACAGATTCTATTCACTAATGCATCATTTAATTCAAAATCTATTTGAGACACTTTAGAAGAATACTATAGAATAACATTGTCCTCCTCATGTTCAATTCTTTCTTCTTTAAGATTTGCATAGAATTCATATATGAGTGAGGGATAATAATCTTCATCAATAACCAATAAATTACTCTAGTGGATATCACCAAATAAAGATAGGATATTACCCATATTTGTGAGTTTGTCAAAATTCACTCTGTTTGTAGGGATGATTTTTCTTGATTTCTTGTTCCAATCTTCGAATTCTGATGCAACCTTGAAAGAGACAAATCTGTTTGCTCCAGATGATGATTGAGGAAGCCTAATCCTCCTTGGTTCATTGAGAATTCGTCATCCTTCTTTTTCCTTTGCTTTCCCTTTTCCTTTCTCAATATTTGCTCCCTTAGTTCTCACCATGACGTTTTTCTAATAGAAAAGCAGTGAAATCTGAGAAGCGTTTAGGGTTAGGAATTAAAAAATCCATGTGTTTTGATGTGAAAATGGTGAAATTACAGATAGATTTAGGTTTGGACGTAAATGGGTAGAGAGAATATTTGAAAAGAGAGAGAGTTCGGATAATAAAAATGTAACGGCTTTGGTCTCTTTAAAACTGTTGGAACCGCAAAGTTTGGACGACCAAACTTTTTGGTCTGCGTCCAAACATGCATCTGAACTTCTCTGTCCAGAATTTTTTGACAAAGTTTGGACGTTCCATTTTCACTCAATGCATCCAAATTGAGCATCCGAATTTTCCCTGCTTTTGTCACACTTAAATAAACACATTAGTAATTGAATTTTGAGATTCCTTAGAGCCTTCTTAGATCATTAAACCTTTCCTCAGCCAAAGGCTTTATAAATATATCAGCAATTTGATCAGTTGTATTTATATATTCCAAGCATATATATTTTTTAACCACATGATCATGAAGAAAATGATGTTTAATTTATATATGCTTAGTCCTAGAATGTTGAATGGGATTTATGCTCAAATTGATAGCACTAGTATTCTCACATAGTATAGGCGCACAATTGAATTTAAGACCATAATCAAGTAGAGTATGCTGCATCCATAATATTTGAGCAGAACAACTACCAACTGCAATGTATTCAGCTTTAGTGGTAGACAAAGACACACAAGCTTGTTTTTTACTAAACCAAGACACAAGACAACTACCAATAAATTTACAATGACCACTTGTACTCTTACGTTCAACTTTGCATCAAGCATGATCAGCATCTGAATATCCAATAAGATCAAAAGATAAAGATTTTGAAAACCAAAGACCATAGTCATGTGTATCAATCAAATAACGAAAAATACGTTCGACAGAAATTAGATGAGATTTTTAGGACAAGATTGAAATCTAGCACATAAGCACACAACAAACTTAATATCTGTTCTACTTGCTGTGAGATAGAGTAAACTTCCAATCATACCTCTATATGACTTCTCATCAACATTTTTACCTTTTTCATCTTTATCAAGTTGAGTTGATGAGCTCATTGGAGTACCTATCCCTTTTGCTTGATCCATTCCAAATCTTTTCAAAAGCTCCTTGGTATACTTTGCTTGATTTATGAAGACTCCATCCTTAGTTTGCCTAATTTGCAGCCCAAAAAAGAAATTTAGTTCACCCATCATGCTCATTTCAAATTCATTTTGCATTGATTTGGCAAATTGTTCACAAAAGGATGTGTTAGTAGCACCAAAAATAATATCATCAACATAAATTTGCACAAGTAAAATATCATTATTTCTAGAGGTTTTTATAAAAAATGTTGTGTCCACTTTTCCTTTTCCAAATCCGTTTGAAAGAAGAAATCCACTTAATCTTTCATACCAAACTCTTGGGGCTTGTCTCAATCCATATAGAGCCTTGGTTAACTTAAAAACATGATTAGAAAATATTTCATGAATAAAACCGGGTGGTTGTTCAACATAAACCTCCTCTTCAATAAAACCATTTAGAAATGCACTTTTGACATCCATTTGAAATATCTTAAAACCTTTCAAACAAGCAAAATCCAAAAGCAGTCTTATTGATTCTAGTCTAGCTGCCGGAGCAAAGTTTCATCATAATCAATGCCTTATTCTTGGTTGAAACCTTGAGCAACAAGCCTAGCCTTATTTCTAACAACTTCTCCTAGTTCATTTAATTTATTTCTAAAAACCCATTTTGTACCAATAATGGAATGATCATGAGGTCTTGGGACAAGAGTCCAAACTTTATTTCTTTCAAATTGATTTAACTCTTCTTGCATTGCAATAATCCAAAAATAATCACACAATGCATCATTAATGTTTTTAGGTTCAATATAAGATAAAAGAGCAAAGTTATCAATAAAGTACCGCCTTGTTTTAACTCTTTGGGAGACATCACCAATGATTTGCTCCTTAGGATGACCTCTTGCATATGTTAGATCCTTTGGAAACTCTTGATCATTGCTAGGTTGACCATCTTGTTCTTGCTCTATTATTTTTTCTTCTTTGGCATGTTCTTCCAATGTGGGTGTTTGATGATGAGTTTGATTATCAATCATTGAAGAACCTACATCATCTTCATTTCTTCTATCAATATAAATGTTAGATTCATCAAAGGTCACATGCATAGTGTCTTCAACATATAATGTTCTTTTGTTATAAACTCTATATGCCTTTTTATTTGATGTATAACCAAGAAATACACCTTCATCTGATTTTCTATCAAACTTTCTCAGATTATCACTAGTATTTAAGATAAAACATTTACAACCAAATACCTTAAAATAAACAATTGAGGGAGTTTTATCAAATAGGAGTTCAAAATGTGTTTTTCTTATAAAGGGTCTTAATAAAACTCTATTCATTACATAGCAAGCAGTATTTATAGCTTCAGCCCAAAAATATTTTGGCAAAGCAATGATCTAGCCATGTCTTGTAAGATTCTAATTTTCCTTTCAACAACACCGTTTTGTTAAGGTGTTTTAGCAGCTGAAAAATTATGAGTTATACCATATTCATCACAAAATTTTTTAAAGTCTTGATTGCAAAATTCTCTTCCATTGTCAAGTCTAATAGAAATCAGTTTATATTCAAGGGATGTTTGAACCTTTTTGAAAAGTTTTGCAAATTCATGAAATGTTTCATCCTTTTGAGCTAAGCAGAGCACCCAAGTAAATCTTGAAAAATTATCTACAACCACATAAGCATATCTTTTACCACCATGACTAGTGGTCCTCATTGGTCCAAAAAAGTCCATATGAATAAGTTCAAGAGGTTTTGAGGTAGAAACCATTTTCTTTGGTTTAAAGGATGTTTTTGATTGTTTTCCACATTGACAAACATCACAAAGACGGGTTTTATCAAAATGCATTTTAGGTATTCCTCTAACTAGCTCTTGTGTGGAAAGTTTATTCAATAAATCCATGCTCACATGACCTAATCTTCTATGCCATAAATATCCATCATTATCATGAATGGTAAGACACTTTATATCATTTGTGATAAGTTCATCAAGATATAATACATATACATTTCCAACTCTATTAGCAACAAAGATGGTTTTGCTACTTGCACTATCAAGAATAGTACAAGTGTCACATTTAAATTCTACTTTACATCCATTATCACAAAGTTGACTAATGCTAAGTAAATTATACTTCAAACCATCAATAAGTAATACTTGCTTAACAAGAGGGAAAGAACATTTACCAATGTTACCTATTCCAAGTATTTTTTCATTCTTCTTATCACCAAATGTGACAAAACCTTCACTTGTTGCTTGAAGTTTACTAACAAGTGAGGCATTTCCTGTCATGTGTCTTGAACAGCCACTGTCAAGAAACCATTTTGTGGCATTTGATCTTGAAGCAAAACGAACCATTTTGTGGCATTTTGTGGTTCCCATATTTTCTTGGGTCCAAGGGGGTTAGTGAAACTTACTTTAACTTTCCAAATAGTCTTGACACCATTTTCTATTTTTCTTTTTACATAACATTTTGACACTTTGTGTCCATGCTTGCCACAATATGTACAACAGATACGAGGCCTAGAATTAAAAGTTTCTTTAGCTACGGATTTTTTATATTTTGGAGCATAACTATCATGAGTGTAACCAAGACCATGTTTTACATATGAAGATCTTTGATAACCAAGAAATTTATTTAAATTTTCTCTTCCATTTGTAAATTTTTCAATGAATAATGTAAGATCATTAACTTTCTTTTTTAATATCTCATGATCATTAAGCATTGTTTCAAGAGATATAACTTTTGTGCAAAGCTCTTTATTTTCAAAAGATATGTTTTGTATGGTTACATTTAAAACTTCTTTTTCAATGTTTAGGCAATTAATAGTCTCAAAAAGTTTCACATTTTCAACACATAACTTTGAATTCTCATTTAACAATTCATTGATTTTGGTTTTCATTTCTTTATTCCTTTTAGAAGCCTTTTTCAGTTCTTCATACATTTCAACAAGTAACTCAGTAGGATCAACATCATCATCATAGTAATTAGAAATAGAAGGAGTAGATTATGCCCCATCATCAATTGCCATAAAGCATATGTTAGCCTTTCCTTCACTGTCATCTTCACTTTCTTGTTCATCCCAAGTTCCAGCTAGTTCTTTTCCTTTCTTGGCAGATTTCTATTGCAATTTGTTATCTCTTTCCCTTTCAAAAACCTTAGGACAATCAACAACAAGATATTCTGTGTTTTTGCATTCAAAACATTGAGGTTTGAAAGATGATGACTGTCCACTCTTATTGGTTGGCTTTCTCCCTTTCTTGAGAAATTCCTTCTTGTAGAATTTTTTGAATTTTCTTACAGTCATGGCTATCTCCTATTCTCCACTGTTTCCATCTTCTTCACTTGATGCTTTTTCTTGTTCACTCAAGTGATTTGAAGTTTTGAGTACAACTCCTTTTCTTCCCTTCTCTTCATCCTCTTTGTCATTTAGTCTTTCCATCTTCATCTCATGCGTGATTAGTGATCCAATGAGCTCTTCAAGTGGGAGAGTTTTTAAATACTTTGATTCCTCAATAGCAAGTGTTTCTGGTTGCCAAGATTTTGGTAGAGCATCCAATATCTTTCTATTTTGCTCTACAATTGTATAGCTCTTCCCATAAGCTTTTAAACCATTGAAAATATTAGTACATCTTGTAAACATATCACTAACATTCTCACCTTGCTTCATGGTAAATAGCTCATAGTCTCTTACTGGCATGGCAAGCTTTGACTCTTTAACCTGGTTTGTACCTTCATGTGTTATTTGGAGTAATCTCCACATATCATGAGCAGTATCACATCCACTAACTCTATTATATTTGGTTACATCTAAAGCACAACTTAAAATGTTCATGGCCTGATAATTTAATGTCATTTTCTTTGAATCATTTTAATCAAACTCGTTCATAGACTTTGGTTCTAAAGTCACTCCATCAGCTCTCATTTTCATAGGTATGTAATGACCTTTCTCAATAATATTCCACAAATCAAAATTAATAGAACAAATATACATTTTAACTCTAGATTTCCAAAAAGTATAGTTTGTTCCATTAAACAAATGTGGTCTATTTGTGGAAGATCCTTCTAGATAAGGTAAGTTTGAAATATAAGCCATAAGATCTTAACTTTTAGGTTGCAAAACCACACAAAGAAGCCCTTGCTCTGATACCAATTGAAAGACCTAAGAGGGGAGGGGGTGAATTAGGTCTTCGCTAATTTTTGAAAATAATTCCTTTTACAATTTTAAGCTAGACTAGATTATGTGTGCTTGTTTCTATAAGAGAATATATCAATCAATGTCAAAGCAATAAACAATAGCAGATCAATAAACACAAGCAATTTATAGTGGTTCGATCTCTTCAAGATCTACGTCCAATACCTTGAGCCAACACTCAAGGATTTCAAACAATCTACTATATGCTCAAGTTCAACAATTACATAAGAGGCTCACCACATAATGGTTTTACACTCACAACCTCTTTTGCAATTCTACAAATAAGGTTCACCTTACCAAAGGATTTTATATCTACAAACAACCTTGAATCAATGTCTCAAGGATCACCCTTATCTAAAGGATTTTATGTTTTCAAGATAACTTGGCAATGAGCTAGTAGAAAACGCAATTGAATGAAAAAAGGAGAATGTGTAAGATGTTACCGCTTTGTTGGTAAATGATTACACAGTGTTGCACCTTCACACTTTGTTGTCTTTGGAATCTTGAATCATCAATTGAAAGCACAAGACACAAGAGAGCTTTAATGATTGCCGAAGACTTTGGAATGTTTAGAGTTCTTAAAGAGTCAAAAATTACAAAAATTTTTGAGTTTATAGCTTTTATAGATTTGAAAAAATCAGTTTCAACAACTATAAAACGGCTAGTAATGGTTAGTTTCAGACAAGTTCAGACGTCTGAACTTTCTGGTATGCATCCGAACTTTCGACTGAACTTTACTGTGCCAAGCTATTGGAAAAAGTTCGGACGTTTGAACTTTTCCTTATACTTCCAAACATTCGAACTTGGCTATCAGAGAAAGTTTGGACGTCCGAACTTGGCTCCCTGCGTCCGAACTTACGTCTGAATTTCTCTAAAAGCACAGTAACCATTTTCAAAGTTTGGACGTTCGAACTTGCATCCGAACTCATCAAACATTGTCAAATCATTTGATAATCAACCTTAATAAATTTGAAAACATTTTGTATAAATAGATAAGTCATTTAAACATTTTCAATCTCAAAAATTGTTACTAAAACACTTTGATCATACAAAGTTTACTCAAGATCATTTGAGGTTCAAAAACATACTTGTTATTCAAAAGTTCATTCAAAGTCATATAAGATTCAAAACAAGTTTTTATTGCTCTCTTATGCATTCAATAGATTCCAAGACACACAAGTGTAGGGTTTACAAAAGAATATACCTATTTAGCATATTTGACCTACACTTCAATCTTTCATGCCTTAAATCATCTTTGAACAAAATTCTTCAATCTTCAATCACTTTGACTCAATGAAGTTTCTCTTGCATTGTAGCTTCAAGGGCAATAAGACTTCATACTTCTTACTCCAACAATCCTATCACACAATTCACACACAAATTAGTCCATATCAATGTTTGTCATTATTCAAAACTTAATTTGAACTTCCTAATTTGCCCTTAGAGCTAACACAAAGGTACCATCATAATTATAACTATTTTTTCTCTAAAAAGAATACATCAATATTTTATATTAGTGATATTTCACAAAATAATTCAATTAAAAATAATTGAATGGAATGAAAATTAATGAGAAAAATTAAAGATAAACCAAGAAAATAATAATTCAAGAAAAAATTAATTAGAGAAAAAGTAAATGAAAAAGAAAAGAACAATCAAAGGTCATTTAGAGCTTTAAGTTCTGAATTAACATAATGCAAGAGAAAAGAGTAATAGCTGAACTTTTTCATTTCTATTTACCAAAAAGTTAATATATTTCTCAAAGGAAGACTTTAAATGTAAAAACTCTTATTCTAGTAGGAAAAGTATAGTTAGGAGAAGAAGCAAAAGCAAAATCTACACTTTCTTAATTAAAATATACAAAAATTAAAGACAAAAACAAATTTTAAGATCCATATATAATATGTACATGTCACATAGTTTTTTCTTCATGCGAAAATGGCGGCGGAAGATGCTAGTCGTCACATAGCTAATTTCCATCCAAACGTTTGGGATGATTTTTTCCTTTCTTATTCTTCTGATCACGGCACGGTATAAATAACTTCAACATTCTGCCCTAAGAAGTAAGAAACTTCTTCTTTTTTCTGCTAAATCTTGTCCTTGTTGAACAATTTTTGAAACTAATAGTCAAGATGAGGCTGAACACCGACTACTCAAGGAAGAAGTGCAAAACATGCTTTTCTAAATTGCTGATCAATACTCTTCAAAGCTAGCCTTGATTGACGCAGTCCAGCGTTTAGGTGTTGCTTACCATTTTGTCAGCGAGATCGAAGAACCATTACGAGAAGTATACGCCAATTTGGAGGAAGATGGCGAATATGGAAATGCTTGTGGTTGCTCTTCATTTTCGCTTGCTAAGACAACAAGGATATCCAGTCTCCCCAAGTTAGTATAAATTAGTTCCACCGTTATGATTATTAGTTCACCATAGACGTAAAAGAGCAAAACTTACCTTTGGCCTTCTTTTTCTTTTAGCCTTTAAATATATTTTATTTTTACTAAAATTGTCACCTCAAGTGTCTGTTGAAAAAATATAATGATATAGTATAAAAAAGGTACCAAAAAATAAAAAACAGTAGCTACTTTCAGTTAAGACTATGTCGACTATGTTGTGTCTATAGTCGACTATGCTATTTGATTATTGTCGACAATGTTGTGTCTATAATCGACTATGCTAGTTGGTTGTTGTCGAATGGCTAAGTCAATTGTTGACTATGTCTGCAGCAGGTTTAGTACTTTGTTTCAGTTTTACCCTGTCTTTAGGAGTTAGTGGAGTCTGCTGCATACATGTAGGAGCTAGTGGATATTAGTTCCTAATTTTTAATTTTTAACTGCTAGTTGTAGCTGTTGTGTTGTTTCTATGCATTATACTAGATTTTATCACAATCCTCAACAATTTGCACACAAATACAAGTCAAGTGCATCCATCATTTAGATTAGTATAATAGCAATCAAGTTTAAATATCATTACTCACTTTCTATTCTATTGTTTAGCCTATCAAAATTGCTTGTGAAAATGGTTGAAATTACTACTAGGAATAGAAGTCTAACTTAACTAATTAAACCAACTTAATCAATTTTGTTTGCAAGAGAGAATTCAATTGAGAAAACAATACTTGAATGGTTAATCCCCCTAGAATTACCTATGTGATAGAAAAGTTCCTTGGTTGATGAATTTCCCTTCTTATGTTTGATGAAATTCCTCAATTAAAACTCACTCTATCTCCAGATGAAAGTTCTCCACTCTTAAATGAATTAGTTGAAATCTCTTTCTAATCAATTCAACCCAGGAATGCATTAAGAATTGTGAATTTCCAATTATATTTCTCTAATTGCCAAGAAGATGTTGAGGTTTCTATCTCTAGTCAACTAAATCATCCCCATTGTTTGTGTATGGTCTATTTCACCCTTCCTTTCTCAATTCCAAGTGAAAATTTCCAGATTATGAATCAATTGTCAATCATCCTTCCTTTCTCAATTCCAAGTGAAAAAAATTCCAGATTATGCATCAATTATCCACTAAATCAATTCAACCATTCAAACTGACAAACAATCCACAAGAAATTTGAATTCAATCAACCAAAGAAACAATTCATTCACATAGGTAAAATCTAGGGTTCATACCCATCCAAGTATTGAAAAGGTTAGCTCATCAACATATTACAATTCAAAGAATATAAAGCAACAAAGAAAGAGGAAGAATTGCTCATTTTCATGGTGGAAATCTTCTCTTCTTCAAGGCTTGAAGGTCTTCACGTTTTTGTTGAGAAAATTACAGCTTTTTTCTTGAATCTTCAAGGTGGATGTTCTCCTTCTTCAAAGATTCAATCTTCTCTCTTGATTTCTCTTACAAGATTGATGGAATTGGAGAAGGATTTTGTGTGTTTTCTTGGTGTTTTGCAGCCTCTCTAGCAAACCCTAGTTGTCTGCCCATTCTTGCCCTTAAAGGGTATTTAATCCAGCCAAAAGAGAGAGAAAAATAGCAGAAAAACAGGTTGGTATTAGGACAAGGTTGGTGCGCACTTTCTGGATCCACATGCATTCCGGCCATAGAAGTTCAGCGTCAAATTTCGTGATCCATTCATTTGCTCATTGTTATATTTGTAGCAGCAGTTTTCTAGTGTTTTCATGGTGAGTACTTCAGAAGCCAATGTAGAAAGGGCAACCTCTTTCCGAAAATCCCCGTTAAAGCGTTAGAGAATCTGTGTGATAAGAAGAGGGAAAACAAACGCTTTCGTGGTAAAACCGTATGCAACTACCTCATTCATTTGTGTTAGTAGAATAGAAGCTAATGGAATGGGTGATTGAGTAATCAGTTTATGGGTAATATAAATATCTAAGTATCGAACCTCATTTAACCCACGCGCCCTATGTAGAACATTAAAAGCAAGTAAATAAACCAATAAACGAAGCCTAGGGGAAAGGGTATTGGCATTAAAACCATAACTTGAAAGCATTCTGCTATGTGTTAGATGTAATGCTCACCAAGCTATTGTACAATCCCACTCCCGTCAGAGAGTACCTCCTTTTTTTGATTGTCAGAGAGTACCTCCTTTTTTTGATAGTCTATACGAACCCAATTCCCTTCATGACGAATGTGAAGAAGTTCAGCGGGTGATGACAATTGGTTGACCCTTAACCTGAGCATGAAGGACCTTGCTAAATTTGTCAAATTTATCCCTAATTTTGGTATAAAATGCTTTGAAAATGACAGGATAGTAAGTACCGGAGAGGTTAAGGATAGGCCCCCATCCTATGGCTTGAAATAAACCAGAAATATTAAAAATCTCATCCACCTCAGCGGAAACGGTACGCTCAATGATCATAGAGTTTTGTTGACGTGAGACGTACCATTCTTGATGTTGATCATCGGTGAAACGAGTAGAATAGAGGTATGAAATATTGGATGGAGGTACTTGGGGTTGATTGTGAGGAAGGGCCGGCTCCCGAAGAAGAAGCCACATCCTTCTGCGTTTAGGCTTTTTGGGCGAGGCAGTAGTTTTCCTCGGCATGCTTTCTTTTCAAAAATTAATCGTTAAGAGAAACTAGCTACCTATGTGAAAATGCAGATGCCACAAATAACTTTACAAGGATTACAAAAAAAAATTAAAATTGCAAATTGGCTAAACAAGAAAAACTATTATTAATAAAAATTTAAGACAAAGGCTAATTAACTCGTAAATATACTAAGTAATAAAATTAAATAATGGGAAGGTTGGGAATTTCTTGAACAAGAAATGGAAAGAGAGAACCGAGATAAAGGGGAAGGAGGAAAAGAGAAAAGAGAGAAAAAGAGAGAAAGAAATGCAGCTCTCGGTTTTGGGTTTTGGGGTTTTTTTTTTTGGAACAGTAAAACAGTGACGTTTGGTCCACACCAAGCGTCGCCATTTCAAACCAATTCTGTAAAATGCTGCCTTCCCTCTTGTTTTACGTGAACAGTGAAACAATGCCACTTGGATTCATTTCAGTTCTATAGAACTGGATGGTAGCTACAGTGAAGGGCACCATTTGGTCCCATCCAAGCAGTGCCGCTTCAATCCTGTTCTGCAAAGACTGGATTGAAACAGTCCAAACCGTGCCATTTTGGTTTTTTTTCTACAAAAACACATCACATTCAACAACAACATTTAACAAAAAATAATTGGTTACAAACTTAAAAACACACCAAACAACACAATATAAAACTCTTCACAATTTAAAGCAATTAAAATTTTCAAACTCAAAACCACATTAAACAAAATTATGTACAATTAACTAAATATTTATAAAAGATCACTTATCTTCTGGATCATGGAGGATTAAAGAGACTTTTTCAAGTTCTCTAGGATGTGCAACTTCTACTACACCATAAGGGTAAACTTTGTGTTCTACGAATGGTCTGAACCATCGCAATTTGAGCTTTCCCGGAAAGAGCCTCAACCGAGAGTTAACCAATAGCACTAAACCTCCTTCCTTAAATTCCCGGTTTGACAATATGTGCTTGTCATGCCATTGCTTCATTGTTTCCTTGTAGATTCGTGAGTTCTTGTAGGCATCTCACCTCCACTCATCAAGTTCATTAATTTGGAGCATTCTGGCCTTCCTTGCAAGATTACGATCAAAATTAATCAACTTAATAGCCTAATATGCTTTATGCTCAACCTCAACCGGTAGATAACAAGACTTCCCATAGACTAATCTATATGGAGTAAACCCGATGGGGGTGGTCTTGCATGCAGTCCTATATGCCCACAAAGCATCATCAAGTTTAACACTCCAATCCTTCCTAGTATTTTCAACAATCTTTTCCAAAATTCTTTTGATTTCTCTATTAACAATTTCTACTTGACCACTAGTCTGAGGATGATAAGGGGTTGCCATCTTGTGAGTAATACCCAATCAAAGCAAGACCTTCTCAATTTGTTGGTTACAAAATTCAGTTCCCCAATCATTAATTATGGCTCTAGGAATTCCAAAGCGAGTAAACAATTTTTTTAAAAATTAACAAGTACTCTAGCATCATTTGTTGACAAAGCTTGGGCTTCCGCCCATCTAGAGACATAATCAGCTGCAACCAAGATGTATGCATTACCAAAAGAGTTTGGAAAAGGCCATGAAATCAATACCCCAACAATCAAAGATTTCACATACTTGAAATGTAAAGAGTTGCATTTCATGTCTTTTTGAGATATTACCTGTCCTTTGGCAATTGTCACCATTTTCTACATACCTTTGGGCATCTTTAAACAATGTTGGCCAATAAAATCCCGACTCAAGTATCTTTCTTGCTGTCTCATTGGCTTGATAATGACCACCATCCGGACCTTTGTGGCAATGCTATAATATGCCCATGTTCTCGAGGTAGGCTACACATCTCCTTATGATTTGATTTGCACAAATTTGGAAAAAAACCTATCTTCGCAAAGATATTACTTTAATTTTGAAAAGAATTTCTTCTTTTGTTGAGGGGTTAAATTCTTTGGTAATATGCGACCCACAATATAATTAGCATAATCTGCAAACTAAGAAGTGTGATCATCGTTACTTATAACCAAGTACAGCCTCTCATCAGGGAACGTGTCATTGATGTCCTCCTCATTCAATTGCTCCAATTATGGGTTCTCCAACCTTGATAGATGATCGGCGGCAAGATTTTCCTCTCTCTTTTTATCTCTTATCTTCAAATCAAATTCCTACAATAAAAGTACCCACCTAATTAGTCTGGGCTTTGCGTCATTTTTGTTGAGAAGATATTTGAGTTCTGAATGGTTAGTATAAACAATGACTTTAGACAAAATAAGATAGAGGCGAAATTTATCAAAAGCAAAAACTATGGCAAGAAGCTCTTTCTCGGTTGTGGTGTAATTTTCTTGTGCATCCATCAAGGTCTTGCTTGCATAGTATATCAGTTGAAAATGCCTTTCTTGCCTTTGTCCAAGCACTGCCCTTACTACAAAATCACTTGCATTACACATTAGTTCAAAGGGAATAGACCAATTGGGGGCAACCAATATTGGAGAGTCAATCAATTTTTGCTTTAACATAGTGAAAGCAATCAAGCATGTATCATCAAACACAAACGGTGCATTGCATTGTTTTCAAGCAAATTCATAAGAAAAATCCTTTATAAACCGTCTATAGAACCCTACATGACCAAGAAAACTTCTAATTGCTTTTACCGAAGTAGGTGGTTGCAATTTCTCTATTGTTTCTATCTTGGCTCTATCAACCTCTATGCCCCTGCTAGAGATCTTATGCCGCAATACAAGGCCCTCTTTAACCATAAAATGCTCCCAATTCAAAACCAAATTGGTTTCTTCGCATCTTTGTAAAACATTTTCAAGATTTTCCAAAAAAAACTCAAAAGAATCACCAAAGACAGAGAAATCATCAAGAAAGACCTCCATAATATCCTCCACTAGACCCTCAAAAATAGCTAACATGTACCTTTGAAAAGTTGCATAAGTGTTACACAAACCAAAAGGCATGCGCGGGTAAGCAAAAGTACCATAAGGACAAGTAAATGTAGTTTTCTCTTGATCTTCTGAGGCTATTGGAATTTGAAAGTATCTCACCCACGGACTATCCGAGATAGGATATATAAGACCAATATCAAGAAGTAAGATTACCTCTGCTTTGACTACTTCCTTCATGTTTGGGTTTAGCCTTCTTTGGGGTTGCACCACCGGTTTGAAGTCTTCTTCCATCAATATTTTGTGGGTACAGAATGAAGGGCTAATACCATTGATGTTAGATATCTTCCATGCCATTGCCTTTGTATGCTTCTTTAGCACCTTTATGAGCTCTTCTTTCTGTTCCTCTTGCAAATCAGTTGCAATGATTACCGGGAGTTTAGAATTATCTGCAAGAAAAACATACTCCAAATGATCAGGCAATTTTTGCAACTCTAGCTCCAGGGGTCCTTCAATGGAAGACTTCATTCTACCCCCTTTTTCCCTCACAATTTTCTCAAACTCCACCCTTTTAGTTGTGATTAGAGATGACTCCACATCTGCTATGACTTCACCATTCTCATGATACTCCTTCTTTGCTTCTTCATCTTGAAACAAGGATACCTCTAAAGGATCATCACTTAATAATCCCTGCACATGGTTGGAGGCAAGGTCATCAATAATATCTATCCTAAAACAAGAATCATCATTATCAAGAGAATATTTCATAGCCTCAGGAACTTTATAAATAACTTCCTCTTCCCCTACCCTAAGGGTTAACTTCTCTTCACATACATCTATATTGGCCTTAGCGGTAGCTAGAAAAGGTCTCCCTAAAATTAAAGGCACCTCCACATCCTCATTCATGTCAAGTATCACAAAATCAATAAGAAATATGAATTTATTAACTTTCACAAGTACATCCTCAATAATTCTCCTAGGATACTTCACTGATCTAACTGCCAATTGAATGCTCATTCCAGTTGGTTTAGGTTCACCCAATCCCAAAATTTTAAACATCTCATATGGCAACAAATTAATGCTATCTCCCAAATCAACTAATGCACTACTGGTTGACAGACTACCAATAGTACAAGGGATAGTAAAACTCCCTGGATCCTTTAGTTTTTGGGGTAGCTTGTTCTCGTTTTGAAGAATGGCTAAACACTCCTCATTCAGTGTCACCATTGAGAACTCCTCCAGCTTTCTTTTCTTGGAAATGATCTCCTTTAGGAATTTAGCATATCTTAGCATTTGCGAAAGAGCTTCAACAAATGGTAAATTGATATGTAATTGCTTAACAAGTTTAAGAAACTTACCAAATTGTTTATCTTTTTTCTCTTGTTGAAGTCAGGCAGGATATGGAATTTTTGCCCTGTATTCTGGAATTGCCTTTTTCTTTTCTCTTTCTTTCGTCTCAACCCTTTCTTCATCATCAACATACACTGGCTCATCTTTTTTCCCTTCTTCCTTTTCTTGCACCTTTTGCTTTGGAATCTCCAATTCCTTTCCACTCTTCAAGGTAATGGCTTTAACATGTTCCCTTGTGTTAGCCCTAAGGGCAAATCATGTAGCTATGATTAGTTTTGAATAATGGCAAACATTGATGAGGACTAATGTGCTTGTATATTGAGTGATAGGATTGATGGATTGAGAAGTATAAAGTCTTATTGCCTTGAAGCCAAAATACAAGAACAACTCCAATATGTCAAAGTGATTAAAGATTGAAGAGTTTGTTCAAGATGATTGAAGGTATTAAAGACGTAGAGTGTAGAGTTCGTATGCTAAATAGGTATAATTTTCTGTAAACTCTACACTTGTATGTCTTGGAATTAATTGAATGATTCTTAAATGAACCTCTTGACAACAAGTTTTGTTTTTAAAGTCTCCAATGATCTTAGGTAAACTTTGGATGATCAAAAGGATTTTACGTCACAAGATAACCTTACAATGAGCTAGTAGAAAAACACAGTTTAATGGAGAAAGAAGAATGTGTAGATGTTACCACTTATTGGTAGATGTTTACACAATGTTACAACTTCACACTTTGTTGTCTTTGGAATCTTGAATGATCAATCGAAAGCACAAGACAAAAGAGAGCTTAAAATGTTTACTAAAGGCTTTAGAATGTTTAGAGTTCATAAGAATTCAAAAGTTACAAAAAATATGAAGTTTATACCTTTTATAGATGTGAAAATTCAAATGCAATAGCTATAAAACAGCAAGTAACGGCTAGTTTCAGAGAAGTTCGGACGTCCGAACTTCATGCCATTCGTCCGAACTTGCGTCCAAACTTTACTGTGCCAAGCTGTCTGGAAAAGTTCGAATGTCCGAACTTTTCCTCATGTGTCCGAACTTGCGTCCGAACTTCTCTGGAAAAACAGTGACCACGCTATCAGAGAAAGTTTGGACGTCCGAACTTTACTCCATGCGTCCGAACTTCTCTGGAAGCACAGTAACCATTTCCAGAGTTTGGACGACCAAACTTGCATCCAAACTTATCAAATTTAGTCAAATCTTTTGAAAATCATTGTTAATAACATTGAAAATGTTTTGCAAGAATGGACACATCATTTAGGCACATTTAAACACAAAAACCCTACCACAACATTTTAATCATACAAAATCTTCTTAAGATCATTTGAGATTTCAAAAACATACTTGTTATCACAAAGTTTATTGACAACCATTAAAAACAACTTTTGTGCTCTCTCATGCATTCAACAGATTCCAATACATACAAGTGTAGAGTTTATAATACATATACCTATTTAGTATAAGAATTCTACACTCTAAGTCTTCAATGCCTTCAATCATATTGAACATACTCTTCAATCTTCAATCCCCTTTGGCATAGTTGAGTTGTTCTTGCATTGTGACTCCAAGGCAAAAAGACTTCATGCTTCTAAATCCATCAATCCTATCACTCAACCATACAAGTACATTAGTTCTCATCAATGTTTGCCACTATTCAAAACTAATCATAACTACACGATTTGCCCTTAGGGCTAACAATCTCCCCCTTTTTGATGATGACAAATTTTGATGCAAAATGTGACGGATTTAAACAACGTAGTACAAAGAAGCATTAATGTCAATAATGAATAATATCCAATTTAGCATATTGACATACAAAGGCTCAATATGAGCCTATGACCCAACCAACCTCCATTTACCTCTTTCCTTCCAACAAAGATAGATGATATAGCATTTAAGTATTTAGAAAAAGTTCTAAGAGAGGTTTTAAGGTTGTAAAATCTTAACACTGCTCCCCCTTAGATTGTGCTCATTCTTCAACAAGTGTGGGCTTGGGATGCTAAGCATCCGAATTATGACATATCAAGTCCAAACAATATAATAAGTGAAATGAAAGCTGAAATTTTTGTAAATAATCTTTCCTAAGGTTGTTCAAACATATTAGAACAGATTAGAACATATTTGAATCAATTTGAACAACAAAGGAACACATTTTGACAATAAAATATGGATGCATCTGAATTTCAGAACATGCATCCGAACTTTTAAATTTTAAATCCAAACTTTAAAATATGTGAGATGAAGGCTGTAATACTTGAAAATAAGCCTTCCTAAGGTTGGTCAACTATGGTAGAAGGATTTGAAATAGTTTTCAAACAGTTTGAACAACAGAAAAATCAGTTTTGGCAAAACAGCTTGGATGCGTCCGAACTTCTCTGGTTTGCATCCAAACTTTAGATCCAAACTTATAAATGCTATCCTAACATATTATAATGCTTTCCAATTTAAAATTTCAAATGTATAAATATAATCAAAACATGCCAAACAGACATTGCAGCACACATGCGAAAACAGTGCATGCATTTGCATTTTGCAGCTCATCTTCTTTCTCCCCCTTTTGTCATCACTCAAGAATGGGAAAATGAAAATGAGACTGTCATTACTAAAGGAAGCTCTCAACTCTAAGGTTTCATCATTGAGCTTCATACCATTAACGCTATTACATAGACCACATTAAACTAATTGATAAAATGCAGAAACTTAAATTGCATAAAACATGCCAGTAAAGGGTCAAAATAAATAAAAGCAGTAAATGAAAATGAGAGTGAAGATATGCTTAGTATTTGAGTATTGATTGAGAGTCCTTTCTTGGTTTCTTCTTGACAGCAACATGCTTGACTCTTCCATGACCAAATGTTGGATTTGATGGGGTTGCTATTGCAGCTCTTGCAATTTGGGCTCCTTCTTGACTAATTTCAGCTTGCTGCACTTCTTGATCTCTTCCTTGAGGCTCCATGATCTGCTCGTTGCCATTCCCTTGATCACCATCATTATCATCATCGCCACTTTCACTGTCACTGCCTTCTTCATTCTTCTTGTTATCTTCATCATCCTCATCATCCTTTTCCTTTTCCTTAATGTGCTTGACTCTATTCTCTAGATTGTCCAGTTTTCCAAGCACCAGAGGAGCAAATGTTTCAAAGAATTTATACATTTTCTCCATTTCTTTCATGTGGTTGTTCAGTGCTTCTTGAATATTATTCTTTCTTGAAACCTCTTCAGCACCAGTACCTTCCCCAGCAATAGGATGTGATTGTGAAGTTGGCTCTTCTTCAAAGAGTCTTCTTTTGGAGGGAGGCTGCTCCCCCTCACTTGTTGAATCATGTCTTCTCTTAGTTTTCATTTCCCTTGCCCGTGTTTCTGCCTCTTCTTCTTCTTCTTCTTTAGTTTCCTCACTTTCCTCTACTTTAACTCTCCTTGGAGTGGTCTCTCTTTTAGTTCTCAACACTCCCTCATCATCAAGAGTCTTGAGAGAATCATTTGTATAAATTTGTCCTCTTTTAAAAGCTTGTCCTCCAATAGGAAGCTTGACTCGAAAATGTTTGAAAAATCTTGTAAGAAGTCTTCCATATGGTAAAGCCTTGTTATCAGTCTTTCTAACCCCAATCATATGCTTCAATGCCATGTATCTAAAATTCAATCTCCTATGCTCATGCAAAGCAAGCATAGTTACCATATGAATGTTCCCCACAAATGTTTTGTGACCAAAGTTAGGAATTATCATGGTTGTAATCATATGATGCATAACTCTTCCTCTTGCATCTAAAGCCTTAACTTCCCTTTTCTTAATGGTCCTAAACTCTCTACCATTTGTGAAAGCTTCTTCAAATCTAGCATTTGTAAATAGTTCTCGTTCATAGCAGTGTTGTCCCAAAGAAAAATATCTTGCTCCAACATCACTCACTCCACAAATTCTATTTACCAATGCATCATTGAATTCAAAATCTATTTGTGAGACTCTAGAGGAATACCATTGATTAGCATTTTCTCCCTCATATTCTATTCTCTCTTCTTTTAGATTGGCATAAAATTCATATACAAGAGAGGGATAATACTCTTCATTGATGGCTAACAGATTACTCCACCCAATATCACCAAATAAAGATAGGACATTACCCATATTGGTGAGCTTTTCAAAATCAACTCTGTTTCCACGGATGATTTTCCTTGATTTCTTGTTCCATTCTTCAAATTCGGATGCAGCTTTGATTGAGATGAATTTGTCTACTCCAGATGATGATTGAGGAACCCTAATTCTCTTGGGTTCATTGAGAATTCGTCCTCCTTCACTGACTTTTGCTTTCCCTTTACCTTTCTCAACATTAGCTCCTTTAGTTCTCACCATTTTGATCTTCTAACAGAAAAGGTAGCGAGTTGTGAACGGTGTGTAGGGCTGGGAATTCAAAGATTCAAGTGTTTTGATGTGAAAATGGTGAAATCTCAGAGGGATTTATGTTTGGACGCGAGAAGGTAGAGAGAAATTTTGAAAAGGAGAGAGTTCGGATGAGAGATTATGTGTGTAATGGCTAGTTAAGTTTCTTAAAAACCACTGTAACCACAAAGTTCGGACGTCCAAACATTTTGGTCTGCGTCCGAACATGCGTCCGAACTTCTCTGTTTCTCCAGTTTCAGAAAATTCGGACGTTCGAATTTTCTGTCATGCGTCCGAACTTTTCTGTCCAGAATTTTCTGTCAATGTTTGGACGTTCCATTTTCACTCAATGCATCCAAATTTTTCTTGCTTTTAACATACTTAAATAAACGCATTAGTAATTGAATTTTGAGATTCCTAAGAGCCTTCTTAAATGAGTAAACCTTTCTTCAGCCAAAGGCTTTGTGAATATATTAGCAATTTGATCATTTGTATTTATGTATTCTAAGCATATGTCTCTTTTAGCAACATGATCACGAATAAAATGATGTTTAATCTCTATATGCTTTATTCTAGAGTGTTGAATGGGATTTGTGCTCAAATTGATGGCACTAGTACTATCACATAGAATAGGTATACAATTAAATTTAATACCATAATCAAGTAGTGTATGTTGCATCCATAATAATTGAGCACAACAACTACCAGCTGCAATATATTCAGCTTCAGCAGTAGACAAAGACACACAAGCTTGTTTTTTATTATACCACGACACAAGACAACTACCAAAAAATTGACAATGACCACTTGTACTTTTTCGTTCAATTTTGCATCCAGCATAATCAGCATCCGAATATCCAATAAGGTCAAAAGATGAAGATTTTGAAAACCAAAGACCATAGTCATGTGTATCAATCAAATAACGAAAAATACGTTTGATAGAAATTAAATGAGATTCTTTAGGACAAGATTGAAATCTAGCACATAAGCACACAACAAACATAATATCAGGTCTACTTGCTGTGAGATAGAGTAAACTTCCACTCATACCTCTATATGACTTCTCATCCACATTTTTACCCTTTTCATCTTTGTCAAGTTTAGTCGATGAGCTCATTGGAGTACCTATCCCTTTAGCTTGATCCATTCCAAATCTTTTCAAAAGCTCCTTGGTATACTTAGCTTGATTGATAAAGACTTCATCCTTGGTTTGCTTAATTTGCAGCCCAAGAAAGAAATTCAATTCTCCCATCATGCTCATTTCAAATTCATTTTGCATAGATTTGGCAAAGTCTTCACAAAGAGATATGTTAGTAGCAGCAAAGATAATATCATCAACATAAATTTGTACAAGTAAAATATCATTATTGGTAGATGTTTTTATAAAAAGAGTTGTGTCTACTTTTCCTTTTGCAAAACCTTTTGAAAGAAGAAATCCACTTAATCTTTCATACCAAGCTCTTGGGGCTTGTTTCAATCCATAGAGAGCTTTGGTTAACTTAAAGACATGATTTGGAAATTTTTCATGAATAAAACAAGGAGGTTACTCTACATCGATCTCTTCTTCAATAAAGCCATTTAGGAAAGCACTTTTGACATCCATTTGAAATAGCTTAAATCCTTTAAAACAAGCAAAAGCCAAAAGTATTCTTATAGATTCCAATCTGGCTACAGAAGCAAAAGTTTCATCATAGTCAATACCTTCTTCTTGGTTGAAACCTTGAGCAACAAGTCTAGCCTTATTTCTAACAACTTCTCCTAGTTCATTTAATTTATTTCTAAAAACCCATTTTGTACCTATAATGGAATGATCATGGGGTCTTGGAACAAGAGTCCAAACTTTATTCCTTTCAAACTGATTTAATTCTTCTTCCATAGCAATAATCCAGAAATTATCACTCAATGCATCATCAATGTTTTTAGGTTCTAAATGAGATAAAAGAGCAAAATTGTCAATAAAGTACCGCCTTGTTTTTACTCCTTGGGAGACATCACCAATGATTTGCTCCTTAGGATTACTTCTTGCATATGTTAGATCCATTGGAAGGTCTTGATCATTGCTTGGTTGACCATCTTGTTCTTGCTCCATTATTTCTTCTTCCTTGGCATGTTCTTCCAATGTGCGTACTTGATGATGGGTTTGATTTTCAATCATTGAGGAACCTGCATCATCTTCATTTCTTTTTTGAAGATAAATGTTAGATTCATCAAAAGTTACATGTATGGTTTCTTCAACACATAATGTTCTTTTATTGTAGACTCTATATGCCTTTTTATTTGAAGAATAGCCAAGAAATATACCTTCATCAGATTTTCTATCAAACTTACCAAGATAAGCACTAGTGTCTAAGATAAAACACTTACAACCAAAAGCTTTAAAATAGACAATTGAAGGGGTTTTATCAGATAAAAGTTCAAAAGGTTTTTTTCTTATGAAAGGTCTTAATAAAACTCTATTCATTACATAGCAAGCAGTATTTACAGCTTCAGCCCAAAAGTATTTTGACAAAGAATTTTTACAAAGCATTGATCTAGCCATCTCTTGTAAAGTTCTGTTTTTCCTCTCAACAACACTATTTTGTTGAGATGTTTTGGCAGCAGAAAAATTATGAGTTCTACCATACTCATCACAAAATTTTGTAAAATCTTAGTTACAAAACTCTCTTCCATTGTCACTCCTAATAGAGATCAGTTTATATTCAAGAGATGTTTGAACCTTTTTGAAAAGTTTTACAAATTCATGAAATGTTTCATCCTTTTGGGCTAGGAAAAGCACCCAAGTAAATCTTGAAAAATCATCTACAATCACATAAGCATATCTTTTACCACCAAGACTAGTGGTCCTCATTGGTCCAATAAGTCCATGTGAACTAATTCAAGAGGTTTTGAAGTAGAAACCATTTTCTTTGGTTTAAAAGTTGTTTTTGATTGTTTTTCATATTGACAAGCATCACAAAGTCGAGTTCTATCAAAATGCATTTTGGGTAAACCTCTAATTAGCTCTTGTGTAGAAAGTTTATTCAATAAATCCATACTTACATGTCCTAATCTTCTATGCCACAGAAAACCATCATTATCATGAATACCAAGACATTTTATATCATTTGTGATAAGTTCATCAAGATATAAAACATATACATTACCAACTCTTTTAGCAACAAAAATGGTTTTGCTACTTTCACTATTAAGAATAGTACAAGTATCACATTTAAATTCGACTTTACATCCATTGTCACATAATTGACTAATGCTAAGTAAATTATACTTCAAACCATCAATAAGTAATACTTGCTTAATAAGAGGAAAGGAGCCTTTACCAATGTTACCTATACCAAGGATTTTTCCTTTCTTATTATCACCAAATGTGACAAAGCCTTCACTTGTTGCTTGAAGCTCACTAACAAGTGAGGCATTTCCTGTCATATGTCTTGAGCACCCACTGTCAAGAAACTATTTTGTGGTGCTTGATCTTGAAGCAAATTGAACCTACACCAAATTAGAAAGAGTGATTTTTGGTACCCATATTTTCTTGGGTCCAAGGGGGTTAGTGATAGTTTCTTTGACTTTCCAAATGATCTTAACACCATTTTGATACTTTGTGTCCATGCTTGCCACAATATGTACAACAAATATCATGCCTAGAATTAAGAGTTTCTTTAGCAACAGTGTTTTTATATTTAGGAACATAGCTATCATGAGTGAAACCAAGACCATGTTTTGTAAATGAATATCTTTGATAACCAAGTAATTTATTTAAATTTTCTCTTCCATTTGTAAATTTTTCAATGCATTAAGTAAGATCATTAACTTTTCTTTTCAAAATCTCATGATCAATGAGCATTTTTTCAAGAGAAGTAACTTTTATGCAAAGCTCTTTATTTTCAAAAGATGTGTTTTGTATAGTTGCATTTAAAACTTCTTTTTCAATATTAAGACAATTAATGGTCTCAAGAAATTTACCATCTTCAGCACATAATTTTGAATTCTCATTTGACAAATATTTATTTTTGATTTCATATCTTTATTTCTTTTTGAAGCCCTTTTCAACTATTCATACATTTCTATAAGTAATTTACTAGGATCAACATCATCATCATAAAGATTAGAAATAGAAGGAGAAGAATGTACCTCATCATCAATAGCCATAAAACATATGTTGGCCTTTCCTTCACTTTCATCTTCGCTTTCTTTTTTATCCCACGTTCCAGCTAGTCCTTTTCCTTTCTTGGCAGATTTCTTTTTGTTCTTGCTGTCTCTTTCCCTTTCCAAAACTTTGGGACAATCACCAACAAGATGCTCTGTACTCTTGCATTCAAAACATTGAGATTTGAATGAGGAAGACTGTCCACTCTTTTTAGTTGGCTTTCTTCTCTTTTTGAGAAACTCCTTTTTGTAGAATC
The DNA here is from genome assembly GCA_030512225.1 of Rauvolfia tetraphylla. NCBI lineage: Eukaryota > Viridiplantae > Streptophyta > Magnoliopsida > Gentianales > Apocynaceae > Rauvolfia > Rauvolfia tetraphylla. The sequence continues at coordinate 855,717 of JAJQKT010000060.1, forward strand.
TCTTGAACTTCCTAACTGCCATAGCAATTTCCTCTTCACCACTGTTACATTCTTCTTCTTCACCTGAAGATTTTTCCTGTTCACTCAAATGATTAGAAGCCTTGAGTACAACTCCTTTTCTTCCCTTTTCTTTATCTTCTTTGTCATTTAATCTTTTGATCTTTATTTGATGAGTGAGCAGAGATCCAATGAGTTCTTCAAGCGGAAAAGTTTTTAAATCCTTGGACTCCTCAATAGCAAGTGTCTTCGGCTGCCAAGATTTTGGTATGGCATCCAAAATCTTCCTGTTTGCTCTCCCATAGTATAACTTTTACCATAAGCTTTTAAGCCATTAAAAATGTTAGTAAACCGTGTAAACATATCACTAACATTTTCACCTTGTTTCATGGTAAACAGCTCATAATCTCTAACAAGCATAGCAAGTTTAGATTCTTTAACTTGATTTGTGCCTTCATGAGTTATTTGGAGTAATCTCCACATATCATGAGCAGAGTCACAACCACTAACTCTATTATATTCAGTAACATCTAAAGCACAACTCAAAATTTTCATAGCTTGATAATTTAAAGTCATTTTCTTTGAATCATGCTCATCAAATTCATCAGCAGACTTTGGTTCTAAGGTCACACCATCTGCTTTCATTTTCATAGCAACATAAGGACCTTTTTCAATAATATTCCACAAATCAAAATTGATAGAACAAATATATATCTTAACTCTAAATTTTCAAAAAGTGTAATTTGTTCCATCAAACAAAGGTGGTCTATTTGTGGAAGATCTTTCTTGGTAAGGTAAGTTTGAGATATTAGCCATAAGATCTTTAACTTCTAGGTTGTAAGACCACACAAAGAAGTTCCTGCTCTGATACCAATTGAAATACCTAAGAGGGGGGGTGAATTAAGTATTTGGCTAATTTTTTTTTAATAAGTCTAAGCAAAGAACAGATTATATGAATACAGTTGAAGATGATTGATAGCAAAACAAAAAGAATATAATGACAAAGGAATTCAAGCAATTTATAGTGGTTCAATCATCAAGATCTACGTCCACTACCTTGAGCCTATACTCAAGGATTTCAATCAATCTACTATATGCTCAAGGTCACAAATTACATGAGAGGCTCACCACACAATGGTTTTACACTCACAACCTCTTCTAGTAACTTTTACAAACAAGGCTCACCACACAATGGTTTTATATCTATAAACAACCTTGAATCACAATTTCAAGGATCACCCTTATCTAAAAGGTTTTATGTTGTCAAGATAACCTTGCAAGAGCTAGTAGAAAATACAATTTGATAAGAAGAAAAGAGTGTGTAGAGGTTACCACTTGTTGGTAGATGTTTACACAATATTTTCTCCTTCACACTCTAATGTCTTTGGATTGATCAATTGAATGCGCACGACAAGAGAGAGCTTGAAAAATGTTTTTTGCTAAAAGCTTTAGAATGTTTAGAGTTCACAAGAATTCAAAAGTTACAAAAAATCTGAAGTTTATAAATTTTATAGATGTGAAAATTCAAATGTAACAGTTATAAAACGGCTAGTAATGGCTAGTTTTAGAGAAGTTCGGATGTCCGAACTTGCGTCCAAACTTTACTGTGCCAAGCTGTCTGGAAAAGTTCGGACGTCCGAACTTTTCCTCGTGCGTCCGAACTTGCGTCCGAACTTCTCTGCAAAAACAGTGGCCACGTTATCAGAGAAAGTTTAGACGTTCGAACTTTACTCCATTCGTCCGAACTTCTCTGGAAGCACAGTAACTATTTCCAGAGTTTGGACGACCAAACTTGCATCCAAACTTATCAAATTTAGTCAAATCTTTTGAAAATCATTGTTAATAACATTTAAAATGTTTTGCAAGAATGGACACATCATTTAGGCACATTTAAACACAAAAACCCCACCACAACATTTTAATCATACAAAATCTTCTTAAGATCATTTGAGATTTCAAAAACATACTTGTTATCAAAAAGTTTATTGACAACCATTAAAAACAACTTTTGTGCTCTCTCATGCATTCAACAGATTCCAAGACATACAAGTGTAGAGTTTATAGAAAAAATATATCTATTTAGTATAAGAACTCTACACTCTAAGTCTTCAATGCCTTCAATCATATTGAACATACTCTTCAATCTTCAATCCCCTTTGGCATAGTTGAGTTGTTCTTGCATTGTGACTCCAAGGCAAAAAGACTTCATGCTTCTAAATCCATCAATCCTATCACTCAACCATACAAGTACATTAGTTCTCATCAATGTTTCCCATTATTCAAAACTAATCATAACTACATGATTTACCCTTAGGGCTAACAAATAGATTACTAATACAAAAAATTATCACAATTACTACAACTTAAATATGACAATAGTAGTAAAAAAATCAAAATTGCATAAGTAAATAAGTAATATTTTAAACAATTTCGGGGGATTCCGCCAAAAAGTGATGCGTTGCACCAACAAATGGAGCAACTATGCAACTGGTTGCGCCATCTTCTAGCAGAGCTTGTGACACCCAAGTTGTGCTAGGAAGTGGCGCAACTTATTGCAAGTTGCGCCACTTCCTAGCACAACTTGGGTGTCACAAGCTCTGCTAGAAGATGGCGCAACCAGTTGCATAGTTGCTCCATTTGTTGGTGCAACTTGTACACAAGTTATGCCAGCATTTGGTGCAACTTGTCATTGAGTTGTGCCAGTTGCTGGGGCAACTTAGCTACAAGTTGAGCCATAATGCAAATGATATATAAATGGCGAAAATTGATAAATTTGCATATTTATTAATGATATAGAAATTTTTTACCTCAAGTTTGATGTGCTTTTTGTTGAATTAAATTAGTTTGTTGTGAAATTTGAAAAGAGACGAGAGATGGAGGAGAGAGAGTTTTGACAAATGAAAGTTTTTCTTACTGTATATAGGTTCAAAAAAACTGTATATGGCAAGTGCAATAATCTAAGTGTGGTACCCATCCTTGTTTTGGGGTGACATCGTGTTCATTTATTTTTTAAAAAAATTAAATTAATGTAATTTACCTCAATATCTACACAATTTGGATGAAACAGTAAATCTTGAGCATTCATTAAATCTCACTATATAATGATTATTGCAAAATGAACAAAAGAAATAACACAATAAACTTACACATGTTATACAGTGTTTGGATGACAAAAATATTCAAATTATTTTAAATTTTTTTTTGTATTAATAAAACCGTCCTATGTTTAGTATTTATATTTTTTAAACATCCTCAGTTTAATTCAAGTTTGATTTTTCAGACTCAAATTTCAACATAAATTTTAATTTTAATTTTTTAAATGAGTCGAGCGTTATCAAATATCAGATCTCCAAGCTAAAATAATAGTTTCCTTAGAATCCCATACCATTTGACGTCTTTATCCACTCCTCTCCGACCGCTTTTTTGATGTATGGAGAGTCTGCAGTCTTCACCAGCTAATTCTCCATAGCTTGGGAAATTCGTTGATTGTGGTATTTAACTATTTGTTCTCAAAATATATGTCCTTATTTTTTAAAATCAACTTATATTCCTAACTACACAAAGCTTTATCGAACTTAATTTTAAATTTATCAAATTTCAGGTTTCCAAATAAACGTTTTAAACATTCTAAAGCTTTATGCTATTAAAAAAAACAAAGAAGGAGAACTTGTGATAAACTTATAACACTGGCAATATTATGTAACAATCTCTAGTTCATGGAAATATTTTAGGACATCTCCAACAGCTTTAGGTAAAACCATAAGAACTAAACTTTTGTATTTAAAGTATTTCATGCCAAAACTAAGCTAAACATGGGAATAAAATAGAAGCAAGAGAGTGCAAGCATTTACATTCCATTCATATTGCGACAGGAGTAATAAACATCATGATCACCAATTCTTTCAACTCCTTAGTGGAATGTGTATACCAATCTTTATCTCTGTATAATAGGTGTATCACTGCTGCTGCATTCACAACCCTCTCAAGTAGTGCCATTGGTTGAGCAGTTGGATGAAGGCATGCGCTGCTTATGTCCTTCCAAGCATCCGTCACTTGTTTGCGAAACAGAGATAATGCCTCCTGCTCTGAAGCACTGTATTGATTCATATAACATTCAATAGCAGAGGCTACGTGCCCTCTTTGCTGCTCAAACTGAAAAGCATGCGCCAATGAAACACTCAATTAGAAAGAAAAATCCACATCTTGAAACTTGAATCTGTATGATCAGAACTAGGTTGATCATGCACATATAGAAACATTTATACTAATGACTGAACTTGGGCTTAACTCTATCATCAAAAAGTACTACAAGATAAGGAGCATCTTTATAAGGGATTAAGTTTTATTTTAAGTGGAAAGGAGCATCTTTATAAGGGATTAATTTTATTTGAAGTGGCTAATATGAGATCTCAAACTACTCCTCTCATGCTTAGGATGGGCATCTAAAATGTATAGTTTAACAATATATAAGTAGTCCAACATCGTCATAATATCATGTTAAAAAATTAAATTCCACTCTAAAAAAGTACCTCAAGTGGGATAGGAGAGCTGAACTCTAATTTTTCAGCAAACTATTACACAAGTCATAAAAGGTTAAATTTCTTTACTTCATGTCCCACAATGTCGCTCATCAATCGACAAATCATAGATGCAGCTCTAACAATCAGAGGCTCATTTGACACCCAATCGAGGGTTTCCTTAGTTGCTAATTCTCCAATGCCAATGAATGAAGTTGTCGCTAGCAACATATACCCACATGACACGATAGCATTCTCCATGTACTCGTCAATAATGGAACATAGCCATTGTTACACCATTTGGCCTCTTGATAAAAAGCCCTCACGAATTTCTTCGTCTGAAAGCAAAAACATATATGTTGCGGAATTGGCGTGGTAATGGATAAATATTTAGTTCGGGTAGTTGATGATAAAATGAGAAGTAAAATAATAAATGGAAGAGACACAAGATTTACGTGGAAACCCTCCAATGTAGAGGGAAAAAACCACGGGGCAAGAGAGGAGTAAATGCACTATGGAAAATATGGAGAAGATACAAATGGTTTTACACCCACACAAAGAATACACTCAAGATAACACCTCACTACACTCAATAAATATAACAAGAGTGTGTATATATATGAAGAGGTAGTATATGAAAAAGAGAGGATAGTTTAGGGAGAAGCTCTTGGAGGATTTCTCTCTTGGATGAATTCCTCTCTTTTGGATGTCTTATGGATGTCTTCTTTGCTCCAAGCAAGATTGCCTTATATAGAGATATATCACCATGTGAACAAACTTCAAGTCTTCCTACCATTGTTGAAAATGTGTTAAGTTAGCTCACCAAACATAGCCAACCAATATTGTACCATCTTAGTCCAAGTTAGGTCACCAAACATAGCTAACCAATATTGAATTTTCTTAGCCACCCAAAGACTAAGATAAATCATGAAAAACATGTGGCCAACCAATATAGACTTGAAGTGTGAATCTTAGAATTTTAAGGCATTTTAACAATCTCCACCTTGACTTAAATTCTAAGATGATCTCCTTATAAAATGATGTGCATATTCCTCTTTTGCCATACCTTAAAAGGCCTTTAGAATTGGTGAACACCAATCAAGTCCAAGCAATGCTTAAACTTGATATTTGGAACTGGTTTCGTGAGCATATCCGCAGGATTATGAGCTGTCGCAATTTTCTTCACAATGATCTTCCCATTTGCTACAACATCCCGAATAAAATAATGTCTCACATCAATGTGCTTGGTCCTTTCATGATACATATGATTTTTGGTTAAATGAATAGCACTTTGACTATCACAAAATACAGTAACAACATCCTGTGTTAAACCAAGATCAGTAACCAAGCCTCTTAACCAAATTGCTTCTTTGATACCTTCAGTGATTGCAATATATTCTGCCTCCGTCGTTGATAGTGCCACAATAGACTGTAGGCTAGCTTTCCAGCTAATGACAGAATTGCATAAAGTAAAGACATAACCTGACAAAGACCTTCTCTTATCAAGATCACCTGCATAATCAGAGTCAACATATCCAACAACAATATTTGGTGTCACCTTATTCCTATCAAAAACCAATCCAGTTTCTGCAGAACCTTTCAAGTACCGAAATATCCATTTAACTGCTTGCCAATGTTCTTTACCTGGATTACTCATGTACCTGCTCACAACACTAACTGCCTGTGCAAGATCAGGTCTAGTGCATACCATAGCATACATAAGACTACCAAAGGTTTTGAGTTATTCACGTTGAATCTCTCAAGAACTTTCTCAATGTAATTTCTTTGAGATAAATATAATTTTCCAGCTGATCTGTCTCTATGAATCTCCATACCAAGAATTTTATTTGCAGCACCAAGATCTTTCATCTCAAATTCACTTTTGTACCATTGTCTTGGAGACTGTTTTAGTCCATAAAGAGACTTCTTCAAGTGACAAACGTAGTCTTCTTTTCCAGGAATAACAAATCCTTCTGGTTGTTGCATATAAATCTGCTCCTCGAGATCTCCATGTAAGAAAGCGGTCTTGACATCAAGTTGTTCTAACTCAAGATCCTGCAAGGCAACAAGGGCAAGAAGTACACGTATAGAAGTGTGACGAACAACAGGAGAAAACACTTCATTAAAGTCTACACCATATTTTTGAGTATAGCCTTTAGCAACTAAACGTGCTTTATATCTTGCATCTTCAACTCTGGGGTTGCCTTCTTTCTTCTTATAGACCCATTTACAGCCTACAACTCTTTGGCCTTTTGGCAATTTCACCAACTGCCAAGTATCATTCTTGTGTAGAGATTCAATTTCTTCTTGCATCGCAACCTGCCACTCAGAAGAATTAGGACACAAGATTGCTTCAGAGTATGTGTGAGGTTCTCCACCTTCAACTGTATCCTCTGCAACTGCAAGAGCATAAGCAATTAAATTTTCTCCATTATATCTTTCAGGCCGTTTGATTTCTCTTCTGGGTCTATTTTTGGCAATAGAATAATTTTCACGATGATCTGGTTCAATGGAATCGTGAATCTCCGATGTGATTGGAGATGAGGAAATATTCTCTTCACTAGGAGTTGGTATTTCAAACTCAAGCTCCACCTTCTCGTTGGTATTCTTTGAATCACCTGTGTCAAAAGATCTGACAATTTCTTTTCCAGGGAGAATTAGCACATTTTCATTGAAAGTAACATCCCTACTGATAATTACTTTCTTAAGTTCTGGACACCACAAGCGATACCCTTTCACACCGGATGCATAACCCATAAATATGCATTTTCGAGCTCTAGGCTCTAATTTTCCCTGGTTTACATGTGCATATGCAGGACATCCAAAAATTTTCAAATTTGAATAATCAACAGGATTACCTGACCAAACTTCTTCTGGAATCTTGAAGTCAAGTGATGTGTGTGGGGAACGATTCACCAAATAACATGCGGTAGATGCAGCTTCGGCCCAAAATTCTTTAGGCAAGGCAGCATTAGAGAGCATACAACGAACTCTCTCCATCAATGTCCTGTTCATCCGTTCTGCAACGCCATTTTGTTGAGGCGTACCGACAACCGTATGGTGTCTCATAATTCCTTCATTTTCGCAGAACGTGTTGAAATCACCTCCACAAAATTCTAGACCATTATCGGTCCTGAGTCGCTTGACCTTCTTCCCTGTCTGGTTTTCTATCAAAATCTTCCATTTCTTAAAAGTGGAAAAAACTTCATCTTTGTGTTTTAAAAAATAAGCCCAGACTTTGCGAGAAAAATCATCAATAATGGTTAGCATGTAACAATATCCTCCTTTTGAAGGAACACGTGAGGGTCCCCAAAGATCTGAATGAATATAGTCAAGAGTACCTTTGGTTTTATGAATTCCGTTACCAAAACTTAATCTTTTCTGCTTACCAAGAATGCAATGTTCACAGAACTCCAACTTACCGGTATTCTGACCACACAAAAGACCTCTCTTGCTCAGGATGGTCATTCCTTTTTCACTCATATGGCCAAGACGCATATGCCATAAGTTTGTGACTTCTGAATCTGACATAGATGATGATACAGCTGCGGAACCTATAACAGTAGATCCTTGCAACACATATAAAGTCCCAAATCTGTTAGCTTTCATTAAAATAAGAGCACCTTTAGAGACCTTTAGAACTCCACCTTCAGCTGTATATTTACACCCAAGGGACTCCAGGGTGCCAAGAGAGATAAGGTTCCGTTTCAAATCAGGAACATGTCTAACACTGGTTAAAGTTCTAATCATGCCATCATGCATTTTAATTCTAATTGTTCCTTTTCCAACAGCTTTACATTGAGCATTATTCCCCATTAAGACAACACCACAATCAACTGATTCATAAGTGGTAAACCAATCTTTATGAGGACACATGTGATAAGAACAACCAGAATCTAGAATCCATTCCGTTTTAGATCTAGTTCCAAAATTAGTAACAGACAAAACTTCACCTTCAGACTCTTTTTGAGCAATACTTGCTTCAGCTGAATTTTCTAAATTCTTTTGATTATTGTTTTCGCCTCTTTGCTGCTTATTCTTCAACTTAAAGCATTCTGAAATCACATGTCCCTTTTTCTTGCAATAGCGACAAAATTTCTTATTATCTCGGCCTCTAGACTTTGATCTGGATTTACTTTTACTACTAGTACCATGATCCATAGTTCTCCCTCTAACAATTAACCCTTCAGCTTCATCCTTTGAATTATTCTCATGGTCATATTTTTCTTTAGACAAGAGATTTTGTTTGACTTCATCAAATGTTAGGGTCTCATTATTACCGTATAACATAATATCCTTAAAGTTACGGTATGACCGGGGGAGTGAGCATACTAACAAAACAGCTTTATCTTCATCACTGATTTCAACATCCAAATTTTCCAAATCAACTATGATGGAATTAAACTCATTAAGGTGAGTTTGTATGGGTGTACCTTCAACCATCTTAATGGTAAAGAGGCGCTCCTTGAGACGAATCTTGTTGGCAAGATTTTTCGTCATATACAATGACTCCAACTTGAGCCACATACCTGCAGCTGTATCCTCCTTGATAACCTCTCGCAGAACTTCTTTGGATAAACAAAGTTGGATTGCTGACAATGCTTTTTCATCCAACTCTTCCCAATCTTCATCCGACATGGTGTTCGGCTTTTTTCGACTTTTCCCGCAAGGGGCCTTTTTTCAACCGATCGTCGGGTGAGAATGGCCATCATCTCGAACTCGCCAAATGCCAAAACTAATTTTTTCCATCAAACTTCTCAACATCAAATTTCATGATAGAAGCCATGTTGTCAAACCCTAAATAAATATTACAACGCCTCGATACCAGTTTGTTGCGGAATTGGCGTGGTAATGGATAAATATTTAGTTCGGGTAGTTGATGATAAAATGAGAAGTAAAATAATAAATGGAAGAGACACAAGATTTACGTGGAAACCCTCCAATGTAGAGGGAAAAAACCACGGGGCAAGAGAGGAGTAAATGCACTATGGAAAATATGGAGAAGATACAAATGGTTTTACACCCACACAAAGAATAAACTCAAGATAACACCTCACTACACTCAATAAATATAACAAGAGTGTGTATATATATGAAGAGGTAGTATATGAAAAAGAGAGGATAGTTTAGGGAGAAGCTCTTGGAGGATTTCTCTCTTGGATGAATTCCTCTCTTTTGGATGTCTTATGGATGTCTTCTTTGCTCCAAGCAAGATTGCCTTATATAGAGATATATCACCATGTGAACAAACTTCAAGTCTTCCTACCATTGTTGAAAATGTGTTAAGTTAGCTCACCAAACATAGCCAACCAATATTGTACCATCTTAGTCCAAGTTAGGTCACCAAACATAGCTAACCAATATTGAATTTTCTTAGCCACCCAAAGACTAAGATAAATCATGAAAAACATGTGGCCAACCAATATAGACTTGAAGTGTGAATCTTAGAATTTTAAGGCATTTTAACAATATATTCAGTGTGAAGAATTTGATGAGAGTGATAAAGTTTAAAATGAACGTAACAAGCTTTTGTTAAAACTTACCTCCATTATTATTCAATTAACTAAATGGCATATATTTACTATTCAAGTGTGGTATGCTATTTAAGCTAGAATTTGATTTCAAATAAAGGATTACAGGCTTACGTCTGCTTTAACATAGCTAACAAGATGTTCTTTGCCTTCCCTGCCCAACTCTTCTTCCATTTCGGAAAATATATCCAAAAGTGCCTCGTAGCTACGTCTCATGCAAGAAGGCAGTCCATCTAAGGCATTAACATGCATCCTGTTTATCAATGTCCAAGAATTACAATTTAATTCCTTAATCATATAATATTAGTCAATTAACGTTGATATATTTATGAATCTTTCCGAAAATAGCCGGGTCATCTCGTGGATAGTTACAAAGGATACCTATCGATTGCATCTGTAAAGAGAGTGAGTTCATTAATTGTTCCATTTGCATCGTAGGTGTCATCAATAATGGAACTCATGACTATTACTTTCATGAAATATTTCCTTGCGAGACGATATTTGGGCTCAAAATAAATGCCCAATGTCCAAAAGTACAGCTCCACCATCCTATTCCTGGCGTAGTGAAAGTTTTTTTGTGAAATCCAAGGTTTTCCACCATCTGAAATGAAGAAAAGGCTAACAAATTAATATTGTTACATTCTGTAGTATTTCTTATGGTTCATGAAAATAACTCAACTTACTTTGTTAACTCAGATAGCTCCTTCTGATGCATTTTCTGCAATATATTGAAGTCTAATTTGGCAAACTTCAACAGCAACTCACTGTGCGATTCATCTTTTTCATAAGTAGGTATATATATTCGTCCTGCGAGCCTTGTCAAAGATTTCCGAATCGATAGTTGTAAGGTTTGATTCTGTAATTCTGTTGCTTTTGCATCATTCTTGTTCGACGAAATCAGTTCCAGGTGAGAGCTAGTAAATATCAGGGCTTCCTCTAACATATTCTCCCCATGCACTCGGAAATTCACTGCTTCATACAAACTGACCAGTCCTCTCAAGTCGCTGCCGAGAGATTCCTTAAAGTTTCCTTCATGGCCCTTGAATTTCTGAAATATGTCTGCATCGAATAGGCCACAAAAAGAAATTATCTTCTTTAAATTAATTTTTTTCCAATTTTATTTTGCCTACTTAATTATTATGTATAGCTTCAGTAGGCCTATATACCATATGCTTTGGTACAACTACCCTTTGCTTTTGAAAGAATAAAAGCTATAGCATATCTTGGAAGTCTATTGTGCAGTAAAAATCTTGTAATATCAAAAGAGATACTTAAATTTGTTAATTTTTATAGAATTAACTACTACCAAAACTACGAAAATTACAATTTAACATTTGTATTAGTTTGAGTTTTGACATTTCTTAATATAATTTTATATTTTACTTTAAAAAAGTAGGTACTTCTTTTCTCTTTTTTGGGTACTTTTTTTTTATATCATTAGTTTTTATCAACAGGCACTTGAGGTGACATTTTTCAGTAAAAATCAAACATATTTAAAGGCCAAAAAATAAAGAAGGCCAAAAGTAGGTTTTGCTCTTTCACGTTTATGATTATTATGAACCGATAATCTTGATCGCGGAACTAATTTATACTAACCTGGGAGACTGCATATCCTGGTTGCCTCAGCAAGCGAAAACGAAGAGCAACCACATGAAGATCATTTCCATGTTCGCCAGCTTCGTCCAAATTGTCGTATACTGCTCGTAATGGTTCTTCGACCTCGCTGACAAAATGGTAAGCAACACCTAAACGCTGGACTGCATCAATCAAGTCCAGCTTTGAAGAATGTTGATCAGGAATTGAAAAAAGCATGATTAGGAATAGAAGTCTAACTTAGCTAATTAAACCAACTTAACTAATTTTTTGTTTGCAAGAGAGAGTTCAATTGAGAAAATAATACTTGAATGGTTAATCCCCCTAGAATTACCTATGTGATATAAATGTTCCTTGGTTGATAAATTTCACTTCTTATGTTTGATGAAATTCCAATGATAGAACTCACTCTATCTCCAGATGAAAGTTCTCATCTCTTAGATTAATTAGTTGAAATCTCTTTCTAATCAATTCAACCCAAGAATGCATTAAGAATTGTGAATTTCCAATTAGATTTCTCTAATTATCAAGAAGATGTTTAGGTTTCTATCTCTAGTCACCTAAATCATCCCCATTGTTTGTGTATGGTCTATTTCACCCTTCCTTTGTCAATTCTAAGTGAAAAAAATTCCAGATTATGCATCAATAATCCACTCAATCAATTCAACCATTCAAACCCACAAACAATCCACAAGAAATTCGAATTCAATCAACCAAGGAAACAATTCATTTACATAGGCAAAATCTGGGGTTCATACCCATCCAAGTATTCAAAAGTTTAGTTCATCAACATATTACAATTCAAAGAATATAAACCAATAAAAAAGAGTAAGAATTGCTCATTTTCATGGTGTAAAATCTTCTCTTCTTCAAGGTTGAAATTCATCACTGTAGCGTTAAGAAAATTGCAGCTTTTTCCATGAATCTTCAAGGTGGATATTCTCACCTAAAGCAAATAAGAGATAAAGGGAGTATAAATAGTGATTAAAACACCAAAATTTAACATAAAATTAAGCTCAAAATGATAATTATATAGAGTACAAAGGAGTGCAAAATAGAGAAAGCATCACTTCTTGAGAAATCTTGAGCAGTCTACACAATCAATCTAAAAGTCATCCTAAGTATCCATCACAAAGATTAAACAATTACCCCTTGTATTACAATGCAAGTAAGAATCCGTGCGTTGTGTTTCCAGCCAATCCTATTGGCCAAGGAATTCTCATCAAGAAAGCACAATACTCCATAAGCCAGGCATTTACAAAACCTCTCCACTAATACGGTAACCAAAATTTAACCTCGATTAGGTGGGACTTTCATGTTTGTAATATTAGGCTCAGGGAAAGTTTAGTGTACCATACGAAAGGTAGGGAATTCAAAGTCAAAGAAATGAGAGCTAAAGAGAAAGGAATGAGACATAAAACAAAAGTAATAACCCTTATTAGCCACAAAGAATATCATCATTCCCCTACATTCAATCACAAACTCCCATTCTCTACAAAATTTCCTCACTTTGAATTCAATCACTTGCACACATTATGCTTCAACCCACAACTTGTCTGTCATCACCATCTTTGTCAACCCATAAATTTAACCTCAATCATGAAAAAATTCACAAAAATAACAATGAAAACATATATAAATCTTGAAGGCATCAAGAAATGTAAGAAGCCTTCTCAATAATAGACAAATATATAACAATGGTTTTTTCTTTTTTTATTTTTTTTCGATTGAGGTGTAATCCAATTCCTGATCATATAAAGTCATCTCACCACTCTTTTCCCCTTTTTTTTCTTTTTTTTTGTATAAAGCCTATTTTTTCTATCATCTTCCATTCCACCCTTTTGTTCTAATTTTCACAATACTCTTTGTTAATCTTAAGGGTAAAAATGAATTTACCTCTCGCAAAGAAGGGTTAATTATAAAGAGTAGAGTTTTAAAATTTGAAAGAAGGAAAAATCTAGAATATAGATTAGAAAATTTATGCACAAAGGCTTCAAGAAAGGGTACTACGGATAAAATAAAGAGCGGTGGCTAGAAAGGCTCAATTAGGACAAAGAATACCTATTACCATCATTTCGAGATCAAACTAAGGTTACTTACTCAGTTCGCCTCAAGGTAAGTGAATGCGGGTTCTAGGCTAAAAGTTATGTTGAATTCTAAGGCCAATAACACAAGATTCAATTCCATAATCACAACAACAAAAGCAAAGTAGAATGTGCTTAAACAATGAATTCCATACAAGCAAGGAATACAAGGGGTACTTACTTAATCCAAGTTTAAGGTACTAGTCATGACCTTTAGAATGCTTTGAAATACCTAAGAGGGGGGGGGGGGTGAATTAGGTATTTGGCTTTTTTTTTGCAAAAACAAACCTTTTAAGTGTTTAGATCAATAACAGATTATATGAGCAAAATAGAGACAATTTATAACAAAGCAATATAAGAAAATAAGATCAAAGAACATAAACAATTTATAGTGGTTAGATCCTCAAGATCTACCTCCACTACCTTAAGCCTACACTTAAGGATTTTAATCACTCTACTATATGCTAAAGTTTACAAATTACAAGAGAGGCTCACCACACTATGGTTTTACACTCACAACCTCTTCTAGTAACTTTTTACAATACAAGGCTCACCAAACACAATGGTTTTATATCTCAAACAACCTTGAATCACAACTTCAAGGATCACCCTTATCTAAAGGATTTTATGTTATCAAGATAACCTTGCTAAAGCTAGTAGACCAACACAATTTAATAAATAAAGAAGAGTGTGTAGATGTTACCACTTGTTGGTAGATATTACACAAAGCTGCACCTTCACACTTTGATGTCTTTGGATTGATCAATTGAATGCACAAGACATAAGAGAGCTTAAGAAATGTTTGTAAAAGGCTTTAGAATGCTTAGAGTATTCAAGAATTCAAAAACTTGCAAAAGATTGCACGTTTATAGCTTTTATAGAATTTGAAATCAGTTATAACAGCTATAAAACGGCTAGTCAACGGCTATTTTCAGGAAATTCGGACGACCGAATTCTGCGTCCGAATTCTTCCTGCTGCGTCCGAATCTTCGTCCGAATTTCTCTGGAAAAACAGTGACCATGCTGAAGGCCAAAATTCTGACGACCGAATTTTTCTTCATGCGTCCGAATCTTCTTCCGAATTTCTCTGGAAGAACAGTAGCAAACTTTTGCTACAAAATTCGGACAACCGAATTTTTTGAAAGCATATTTAAACTTTGTAAAATCATTTGAGATTTAACTTCCAAAAGTTTAAAAAATACTTGGTATGTATAGAAAACTTATTTAGACATATATAAGTTTGAAAACCAAAATCAAATTCCTTTGATCATATAAAGTTTACTTAAAAACTTTTAGGACACAAAACCCTATTCATCAAAAAAAATCTATTCAAAGCCTTCTAAGATTAAGAAACCTATTTTATGCTCTCTTATGCATTCAATAGACTCCAAGACATACAAGCGTACAGTTTACATAGAGATTTACCTATTATCATATCTACTCGACACTTCAAGTCTTCAATGCCTTGAGTTCATCTTTGAATAACCTTTAAAATACTTCATTGTTTATTGAGGTTGTTCTTGCACTTTGGCTTGAAGGCAATAAGACTTCATACTTCTTAGTTCACAAAACCTATCACACAACATACAAACATATTAGTCCTCATCAATATTTGTCATTAATCAAAACTACATGATTTGCCCTTAGGGCTAACAATCTCCCCCTTTTTGATGATGACAAACTTTGATACAAAATATGATGGATTTAAACAATGTAAAACGAAGAAGTATAGATGTCAATCATATATATAAACCAATTTGGCACATTGACATTCAAAAGGCTCAATATGAGCCTATGACCCAACCAACCTCCATTTACCTCCTTCCTTCCAACAACTAGGATAGAAGATATAGCAATAGATTAAAACATAATGGAAGAGATTAAAACAGATTTGAATCAATTTGAACAACAAAAGAGCACATTTTAGCCACAAATATGGATGAATCCGAATCTTGAAACCTTGCATCCGAATTTTGAATCCAAAGTTTTTGCAACTCAATTTATCTCTACAAAAATTCAAGACTCATATTGCAGCATCATTGCAGTCATCATATCATTATTTTTCTCCCCCTTTTGTCATCACTCAAAAAAAATAGAGGGATCAATGAAAATGAGACTATCAATTATCAAGGCTCACCCTATCACAAGATTTTTATATCCTCAAGATAACCTTGAAAACAACAAGTAGATGAAGTAAGAGATAAGAAAGTAACCTACAACTTTGTAGATGATGACAAATTAGCACCCCTTCACATTTTTGTCTAAGGAATCTTGATTTTGAACTTCTTAGCACAAGCCAAAAGAGAGCTTTTTGATAGAGAATGATTGGGAAGAGTACTGATTCTTAAAGGCTCAACAACTACCCACCCAAAAATTGGAAGTTTATATCTTTTATAGGGTTTAAAAATTAGTTACAACGTTCAAATAACGGCTAGTAACAGTAAAATTCAGTTAACCAAAATTGGACTTCTATGTCTGAATGATCGTAAACATTTTTCTATTTTTAGTCTGTCAGGATAAATTTGGTCAAACAAATTTAGACACAAGCATTCAAATGGTCGTTCGAATTTCTCTAGAAATTCAATAGCCATTGTTAACCCTAAGGGCAAATCATGAAGTTCTAATTAAATTTTGAATAATGACAAACATTGATGTGGACTAACTTGTGTGTCAATTGTGTGATAGGATTGTTCGAGTAAGAAGTACGAAGTCTTATTGCCCATGAAGCCACAATGTAGGAACAACTCAAATATGTCAAAGTGATTAAAGATTGAAGAGTTTGTTCAAGATGATTGAAGGTTTTGAAGACATAAAGTGTAGGTTACATGTGCGTAATAGGTAAACTTTGTAAACCCTACACTCTTAAGTCTTGGAATCTATGAGTTGCAATTGAGAGCACAAAACTTGATTAAATGGTTTCAATGGTTTTGACCTTACCTTAATTATCAAGTTTTCATCAATGGTTTTTGCACTTTAAATGTCTTTAATGACTTATCTTATATGCTAGAAGGTTTTCCAACTTGTTTGAATTGATTTGAATATGTTTTGACAAAGTTTGAAAACGTTCGGACGCAAGTTCGGAAGCATAAGAAAAAATTCGGTCATCCGAACTTTTCCCGCACTATGGCCCAGATGTTATAATCAGGTAAATGCCTTTATGAGTGATTGAAAAAACTCAAAGTATGGCCAAGACACTTTACAATCACTCTATTGCAATATGGTTATGTAGCGATTACTTAATCAGAAAATGTAATACAAGAATCAGAGCGGTTATGTTCTTCTGTTGAACACTCCCTTCCATGTATTACAATGTAAAACATCTCCTAATCAAGCCCCTAAACTTTATGAATGAACTTAATATAAGTCATTCAGGGTCCAACCTTATGAATCCAGTATGGATCACAACATGATACATTAACTTGAGGTGCACAATCATGTGAGTAAATTACTCAAATGTCTAGACCAATAATGTCAGTATTGCAATACCTTTATGTGTTAATTGAGTAACAAAAGTTGAATAACAAATCAACTGGCAACTTAAAATTTCAACTCTATAACTTTATACTCAATAGCCACTTGATGCAAAATGACAAAGAAACTTTATGTTGAGCTGGTTATTCAACTATCAAAATAAATTGTTCAAAATGACCAACATATTTGAATAACATAAATGTGCTAATAGCAAAATCGACGAACAATATGTATGTGATACCATCATAGCATCCTTGGATTTCCCTTTCTTTTAATGTATTGTAACAAATAGATAATCATCTTAAATGTGACAAGCTTAAGTAAGGAGCAGCATTTTATATAACTTGATAAGAATACCATAATTTCAGTCACAAGAAAATTGATAAAATGTTCTTTACAATCCTTCATTAATCTCTATGCAAATAATACAAGAGATTATAATTAAGACCCTCTTATATTGGTATCCAAAATATAAAATCACTCAAAAGTCACATACATCCTTTTGCCAAATTTTGCAAAATAAATATCAACATATGAGAGTAATAAACTTTATTTACTCCCACTCACCTTGAGGTATATAAATAAACAATGATGCACTTCAAAACAAAACGAAGAAACAACATCATAACTTTAGATATACCATTGGAGGAAACCAATTTCAGACATTTAGAGAGTTTCATTATCTTACAAAATCATTACCAAAATATATGAAAACTGTTAGCCCTAAGGGCAAATCATATAGTTATGATTAGTTTTGATTAATGACAAATATTGATAAGGATTAATATGTTTGTATGTTGTGTGATAGGATTTGTGGATTAAGAAGTATGAAGTCTCATTGCCTTGAAGCCATAATGCAAGAACAACTCTAATATGTCAAAGTGATTGAAGATTGAAGAGTTTGTTCAAGATGATTGAAGGCTTTGAAGACATGAAGTGTAGGGTATATATACTAAATAGGTAAATCTCTATGTAAACTCTACACTTGTATGTCTTGGAATCTCTTGAATGCATAAGAAAGCATAAAACCATTTTTCTTAATCTTGACTGGCTTTGAATGAACTTTTTGTTAATAAATGTGTTTCTGTATCTTAAAAGATTTTGAAGTAAAATTTGCATGTTCAAAGAGATTTGATTATGGTTCTTAAGTTTACATATGTCTAAATAACTTATCTATGCGTACAAAATATTTTTAAACTTATTGACGTTAAATCTCAAATCATTTTACAAAGTTTGACCAAATTTTAAAATGGCTATTGTGCTTCCAAAAAATTCGGTCGTCCGATTTTTATAGCAAAAAATGGTTACTATTTTTCCAGAGAAATTCAGACACAAGTTCGGACGCATGAAGAAAAATTTGGTCGTCCAAATTTTTCTAGAAATGTGCAACAGTAAAATTCGGAAGCACAACAAAAATTCGGTCGTTCAAATTTTCTGAAACCAGCCATTACTAGCCGTTTTATTGCTGTTAAAACTGATTTTCAAATTCTATAAAAGCCATAAACTTCACATCTTTTGTAAGTTTTGAATCCTTGTGAACTCTAAAGATTCCAAAGCCTTTAGCAAACATTTTAAGCTCTCTTTTGTCTTGTGCTTTCAATTGATCATTCAAGATTTCAAAAACAACATAGTGTGAAGGTGCAAC
The DNA here is from genome assembly GCA_030512225.1 of Rauvolfia tetraphylla. Classification (NCBI taxonomy): domain Eukaryota; kingdom Viridiplantae; phylum Streptophyta; class Magnoliopsida; order Gentianales; family Apocynaceae; genus Rauvolfia; species Rauvolfia tetraphylla. Next base: position 874,555 of record JAJQKT010000060.1, read on the forward strand.
ATTGTGTAATCATCTACTAACAAGTGGTAACATTTACACATTCTCCTCTCTTTATTCAATTGTGGTTTTATCTACTAGCTCTTGCAAGGTTATCTTGATAACATAAAATCCTTTAGATAAGGGTAGACACAACACTCTTTATAAAAACATCTAGTAATACTGATATTTTACTTGTGCAAATTTATGTTGATGATATTATTTTTGGTGCTACTAACACATCCCTTTGTGGAGAATTTGCCAAATCTATGCAAAATTATTTTGAAATTAGTATGATGGGAGAACTAAATTTCTTTCTTGGGTTACAAATTAAGCAAACTAAGGATGGAGTCTTCATAAATCAAGCAAAGTATACCAAGGAGCTTTTGAAAAGATTTGGAATAGATCAAGCAAAAGGGATAGGTACTCCAATGAGCTCATCAACTAAACTTGATAAAGATGAAAAAGGTAAAAATGTTGATGAGAAGTCATATAGAGGTATGATTGGAAGTTTACTCTATCTCACAGCTAGTAGACCAGATGTTATGTTTGATGTGTGCTTATGTGCTAGATTTCAATCATGTCCTAAAGAATCCCATCTAATTTCTGTCAAATGCATCTTTCGTTATTTGATTGATACATATGACTATGGCCTTTGGTTTTCAAAATCTTCATCTTTTGAACTTATCGAATATTCAGATGTTGACTATGCTAGATGCAAAGTTGAACGTAAGAGTACAAGTGGTCATTGTCAATTTCTTGGTAGTTGTCTTGTATCTTGGTATAGTAAAAAACAAGCTTGTGTGTCTTTATCTATTGCTAAAGCTGAATATATAGCTGCGGATAGTTGTTGTGCTCAATTATTATGGATGCAGCATACTTTACTTGATTATGGCCTTAAATTCAATTGTGTGCCTATACTATGTGATAATACTAGTGCTATCAACTTGAACATAAATCCCATTCAACATTCTAGGACTAAGCATATAGAAATTAAACATCATTTCATTCGTGATAATGACATCAAGAGAGATATAAGTTTAGAATATAAAAATAAAAATGATCAAATTGCTGATATATTTACAAAGCCTTTGGCTGAGGAAAGGTTTAATCACCTAAGAAGACTCTTAGGAATCTGAAAATTCAATTACTAATGTGTGTATTAAAGTTTGGTGAAAACAGAAAATTTTCGGATGCAGAATTCGGACGCACTACAGAAAATTCGATCGACCGAATTTTCTGAGTTGAAGAAATAGAGACTTTCGATCGAAAATTGGATGCGGACCTGAAAAATCTGTCATCCGAATTTTGCGGATGCAACAATTTAAATGAAAATCAAACAGTTTACTTGACATTTCAACTTTCGAATTTCTCTCCAATTTCAAAGCCATTCATACCCATCTGCGTCCGAATCAAAATTTATCAAAGATTTCACCATTTTTACTTCAATTTGCCTTCATTTTTGAATTCCAAGCCCTAGATACTTTCTAAAAGTCTACTTTTCAAGCAACAACATCATGGTGAGGACAAAGAAGCCAAATGTTGAAAAGGGTAAAGGAAAAGCCAAGGAAGGAGATGGAGACTCAATCATCAACCAAACAAGAAGAGTTCGAATTTCTCAAACATTGTCTGGAGTTGACAGGTTTGTTTCAATCAAGTCTGGTTATGAGTTTGATGAATGGAACAAGAAAAGCAGAAAGATTATCCCTGGGAATAAAGTGAATTTTGATAAATTATCAAATATGGATAATATTCTATCATTTTTTAATGAAATTGGCTGGAGTAGTCTGCTAATTATTGATGAAGAGTTCTATCCTACCCTTATATATGAATTCTATGCAAACCTCATAGAAGAAAGAACAGAACTTGTAGGAGATGATGTAGTTCAATGGTATTCATCAAGAGTATCCCAAGTGGATTTTGAATTTAGTGAGGCCCTGATTAACAGAATTTGTGGAGTAGGTGATAGTGGGGCAAGGTATTACTCACCTTCAATACATTGTTATAATCGTGAACTCTTCACAAATCACAGATTTGAAGAGGCAATCACTAATGGAAGAGAATTTAGGTCCATTAGAGAGAGGGAAATTAAGAGTGTAGATGCTAGAGGAAGAGTTCTACATCACATAATTGCTGCTATGATTGTCCCTAATTTTGGACATAAGTCATTTGTTGGTAATATACACATGGTAATTATGTTAGCCTTGCACGAACATAAAAGATTAAATTTTGGATACATAGCCTTGAAGCACATGATTACTGCAAGGAAAACTGTAACCAAGGCCTTTCCATTTGGAAGAATGTTAACAAGGCTCTTTAAGCATTTTCAAGTTAAACTTCCAGGAAGAGGACAAGGATTAAAGAGTGGAGAGATCTATGATAATGAAACTCTTAAGAGAATGCAGCTAGTCCTTGATGATGATGGCATATGGAGAACTAAAAGAGAAACCCCTCCAAGAAGAGAGGAGAGTAAAGAAAGTGAAGAAACTGAGGAAGAAGAGGATGAAGAACAAACTCTTGCAAGAGAGACGAAAACTAAGAGAAAACATGATACTTCAAGTGAAGGGGAGCAACCACCCTCAAAAAGAAGATTATTTGAAGAAGTCCCTCAACCAAATGTTGGAATTTATTCTAGAAGTGAGGGAATAACTAGGGGTGACACCATAGTAGCTACAGCATTCCAAGAAGCCTTGAATAATTATATCAAGGAAATGGAGAAAATGTATAAGTTTTTCGAATCCTTTGCTCCAATGGTTCTTGGAAAACTAGATGGATTAGATAGTAGAGTGAGGCATATTGAAGAAATTCTAACGAGGAATACACAAAGTGGTGAAGGACCCTCTAGGCATCAAGATAGAGATGAGGATGATGGAGATAAGGAAGGAAAGAAAGAAGATGAAGATGATGACAGTGATGATGGGGATGATGATCAAGGAGGCAATGAAGAGAATATGGCAAGGCAAGAAGAAGAAGAAGAAGAAAATGAACCAGTACACGAAGAGCCCCAAGGAGGAAGTCAAATCGAAAAAGCAAACATTATCTCACCTTCAACCATATCCTTCAGCCAAGGAAGAGTGAAGCATTTGGAAATCAAGAAAGGATTTAGCAAAGCCTCTCCATCAACATCACAAGACTAAGCATTTCTTCCCTTTTATCTTTTTACTGCCTTTTTTTAATTGCTTATTTGTATAAAGTTTCTATTATGTGTTATGTGTTATGAACTTCTATTTTACTGCATTTTATGTAATAGTGAAGCTCAATGATAAAATCTCAGTGATGAGAGCTTCTTTTTTAACTATTATATGTGCAAATTATTTAGTCTCATTTTCATTGATCCAATTTTTTAGTGATGACAAAAGGGGGAGAAAAATAATGATGACTATGTGATATAATGCTACCTATGTGATAACTATGTGATCTATACTGCATGTACCTGTATGTACCTACGTACCTGTATGTGTCACGTGCAAAAATTTTGGACTTAAAATTTGCAAAAGTTTTGGACTTAAAATTTGGATGCAGTCAACAAATTCGGATGCATCACGATTTTCTTCCCAAAAATGCTTTTCTGTTGTTCAAAGTGTTTTGAAAACTGGTTTAATCTCTTCCATTATGTTTGCAAAACCTTATGAAAGCTTTATTTAACTTTAAACTTTCATTATATTAAATTATTATAGTTTGGATTTGAAATAAAAAAATTCGGATGCATCTATATTTCATTGTCAAAAATTGTTCTTTTTTTGTTCAAATTAATTCAAATATGTTTTAATCTTTTTAAATATGTTTGAACAACCTTAGGAAGGCTTATTTTCAAATATTATAGCCTTCATCTTATATATTTTAAAGTTTGGACTTGATACGTCAGAATTCGGATGCAAAGTATCGCAAGTCCAAATTTGTTGAAAAATGAGCATAATCTAAAGGGGAGCATTGTTAAACTTTTACAACCTTAAAACCTCTCATTAAATGCTAGATATCATATCCTAATTATTTATTAGAAGGAAGGAGGTAAATGGAGGTTGGTTGGGTAATAGGCTCATATTGAGCCTTTTGAATGTCAATGTGCTAAATTAGTCATTATCTATCATTGACATTAATACTTCTTTCTACTACACTGATTAAATCCATCACATTTTGCATCAAAGTTTGTCATCATCAAAAAGGGGGAGATTGTTAGCCCTAAGGGAAAATCATGTAGTTATGATTAGTTTTGATTAATGACAAATATTGATAAGGATTAATATGCTTGTATGTTGTGCGATAGGATTTGTGGATTAAGAAGTATGAAGTCTCATTGCCTTGAAGCCATAATGCAAGAACAACTCCAATATGTCAAAGTGATTGAAGATTGAAGAGTTTGTTCAAGATGATTGAAGGCTTTGAAGACATGAAGTGAAGGGTGTATATGCTAAATAGGTAAATCTCTATGTAAACTCTACACTTGTATGTCTTGGAATCTATTGAATGCATAAGAGAGCATAAAGCAATTTTTCTTAATCTTGAATGGCTTTAAATGAACTTTTTGTTAATAAATGTGCTTTTGTATCTTAAAAGATTTTGAAGTAAACTTTGCATGTTCAAAGAGATTTGATTATGGTTCTTAAGTTTACATATGTTTTTAAACTTATTGAAGTTAAATCTCAAATCATTTTACAAAGTTTGAAACCCAAATTTTAAAATGGTTACTGTTTTCCGAATTTTTGTCTTCAGCATGGTAACTATTTTTCTAGAGATATTCGGACGAAAATTCGGACGCATAGAAAAAATTCAATCATCCAAATTTTTCCAGAAATGTGCAACAGTAAAATACGGACGCACAAGAAAAATTCGGTCGTCCGAATTTTCTGAAACTAGCCGTTACTAGCCGTTTTATGGCTGTTAAAACTGGTTTTCAAATTCTATATAAGCTATAAACTTCAGATCTTTTGTAAGTTTTGAATCCTTGTGAACTCTAAACATTCCAAAGCCTTTAGCAAACATTTTAAGCTCTCTTTTGTCTTGTGCTTTCAATTGATCATTCAAGATTCCAAAGACAACAAAGTGTGAAGGTAAAACATTGTGTAATCATCTACCAACAAGCGGTAACATTTACACATTCTCCTCTCTTTATTAAATTGTGTTTTTATCTACTAGCTCATGCAAGGTTATCTTGATAACATAAAATCCTTAAGATAAGGGTGATCGTTGAGATATTGACTCAAGGTTGTTTGTAGAAATAAAATCCTTTGGTAGGGTGAACCTTGTTTGTAGAATTGCTAAAGAGGCTGTGAGTGTAAAGCCATTGTGTGGTGAGCCTCTTATGTAATTTGTGAACTTGAGCATATAGTAGATTGTTTGAAATCCTTGAGTGTAGGCTCAAGGTAGTGGACGTAGATCTTGAAAAGATCGAACCGCTATAAATTACTTGTGTTCCTTGATTTTACCTTGTTTTTCTGCTTTGCCATTAATTGACAACTTCTCTCATTGAATCAAGTACATATAAACTGGTCTTGCTTAGAATTGTGAAAGAAATTTATTTGCAAAAATTAGCCAAAGACCTAATTCACCCCCTAGGTCTTTCAAAAACCTTTATTCATGCATATGTATACCTCTCCATGATATATGATGCATGTCAAATCTTATGTTCATATCCATTAAAAGTAACACTATAGCAAAATGAGTTACAATGTTATGAATACTCCAATAGAATCCTTCATTAAAACTTAAAATAAGTTTTCATGATAATAGATACCCTCTAAATGAAAATTTGAGAAATAAGTATAACTTTACTACTCAACATTACTAGATAAAACATAATGACCTATATTAGTATGCACTAATAGAGGTTAACTCTAGTAATTTGAACAAGATTTAGACTCAACTTTAACCTCAAATAGAGCACTGCTTTATGGCATTGAACCAAAATTTGGAGTCTAAATTATTCATGACTTATGAAAAACATAATTGAACAATTTTCATTCTAGCAAAAAACGTTAGAATATCAAACGTATACGATCAGTAGAAGTGATTAAAACTCTAAATTCATAAAGAACCTATAACTCCCATTGTTTTTGAAAACTTTAATCGAGAAATAAATAAATAAATAAATAAAAAGAGTGCTCTTTATGTGATTCTTCAAAGAAATCCTCATTTTGAATTTGAAAAACTAGATGGAGAGTATAAAAGGACAATCAATTTAAACCCTTTGGAGTTAAAAAACAATATCAAATAAACAATCACTTATTATCCTTATCCAATTTCATCGGTTAAGGTTTTTAAATTCCTTACCTCAGTTGGAAACTTTCATATGTGTAGTCCTTAGAGATGTGGTTTCCAAACAATCTTGTAAAGATAACTCAAAAGAAACCTCATCTTTTCTACGAAGATGGTTCTACAGCTTTTCCAAAGGTAGAGGAAACATAAATTACAACTACGTTTGTTCCCACAATAATCAATTATAGTTTCATTTTCTAATCTCACAGCATACTTTATGGTGAAAATAAACAAAATATCACGGAATGTTCCTTTCCATCTTTTATTTCTTTCTTTCTCCTTATTTTCAAACCTTCTGAAGCATCAAATACTTCAATTTTATCAAACAAAGATAAGAAAAGACCTTATTGTGAATAATTATCAATAAATGAGATAAGATATCTCTCACTATTCACAAAAGAAATAAAAGCATTAAAAAACACTTATGATCTCATGTAATTCAAAACTCATTTGACATTTTTAATAATCTTGATGGGTTTACTAAAAGGATCGAAGAAATCCTGAACTTTAGGGATTTCTTTCATCATTTAGTAATCTTTGTAGAGATGTTTTACAACCTCCTATATACATATGTCAAAAATAGATGAGCTCTAAATGATAACATAATACTTTATGCCAATTACATTATAATGCAGGATTAAAAATAATGTATGACTGAGTTTGACTTAAATATTTAAAAAATATTTTCAAAATTCAAAATTGAAAACAGAGTTAAGCAATTTAACTTTGAAATAAATTTAAAAAAAAATAGTAGCTCACGGAATATATTTTTCAAAAAATAATATTTTAACATTGATTCTAAACTTCCACTCATGCAAATGCATCCTAAATGGATGCTAAAAATAAATTTTATTTTCTTAAAATCCTGTACAAAATTGGAGAATGAATTACAAACTATTTTTTTTATGTTATCAAATTTCGTAAAATGGACTACAAAATTAGATCATTTCCTTATGAGTCATTAAACAAATGAAGGTAAGTTTCTTTATAGCATTCCAAAATTGTTCGTATGAAATACCATTAAACCACAATGGTATTTTTCTTAATTGAAATACTTTTTTCATTTATAAATATTTTTTTTATCATAAAATACGAATAATACTTTATGTGTCTTATATTATCTCTTTTTCTCTTAACACACATGGTCAAAGATTCTATAATTGACCATTCATCGTTTTGTGTGTACAAGCATGCATGCAATTATGAGCACACAAGGAAAGAGACCAAAAGAAATATCAATAATGACTCAAAACATAGAATTAAATGGAACATATAATAAAAAATTGTCATTTACTTTTGCACACTCCTACTATATTGTGCATGCCTAAACTTTTCATTGCAAAGGATGTCACAAAATAACACTGAAATTGTAAAATAAGATTAATTTCCAAGTCATAATCATGGAAACAACATAATAACCAAGGATAAAGACACATTAATGCTATGAATCTCAAACCATCAGCTAATGAATCAACTAATGACAATTCAAAAGTAAATTCTCGCATTTGATGTGTCAAAACCATCAACCATAATAGAATTTACTAAAATACTTTATAATAAGACAAATAAACTAAGCTGGTAAGACAAATCATTCATACTTGTGGGAGTAGGATAATTTTCTAAATGTCTAGTTTATAGTCTTATTTCAATTAATCTCATCAAAATAATAACCTCCATGTGGGGCCATGTTATTATTTCAATGAATTAATTTCCATGATTCTAAATGACATCATTCAACTTCTTAACTTTATGAGGTTGAATTTATCTTTATGTATCAAATGCTTAAGATGTTGTGGCTACTCCTAAGCACATGATATAAAATAAAATAAACTTCCATGATGACATTCAAGAATATTCTTAAATTTGTCAACTTATCTTGATGTTGACAAATCTAAAATAGTGTGCATACATACAATAAATGAGGTGTATAATAAACATTTATTTTGATAATTACTAATCATGAAAATTAATGTAATTAATAATCCTTAGTACTTCAAAATACTTGGGATGCTGTAGCTACTCCCAAATACATAAGGCAATTGTATTTCTAATAATCATCTCCAAAATATTAACTATCATTATGTTAAGATTTTTGTATGTACACATAATATAATAAATATGCCTCTAAAATTATTTGTTACCTTATAGATGTCATTATTTAGTCACCAAAACTTTATGTGACTAAAATCCTTATGTGTCAAGTATTTAAGATGCTTTGGCTACTCTTAAACAATCGACACAAATATAAATATATTTTTTATGACATTACAAATAATTATTTAAAAAAATCAACTTAACTATATGCTGATTTGCACGAAATTACATAGGGACATGAGATTTAACCATATCATATTTAATTCCATGACATTTTTTTAAAATATACTCCAAAAATATCGTGAAAAATGTCATTGAATTAGAATAAAATAAATCAACATCCCAAGTTCAAAGTGACTTTATAGAGGCACTGTTTAAAAAATATCTTGATGCCCTAAATTTATAATAAAATTTTTGACATAAACTCGTAATCAGAAATTAAACTTTACAATACAAAGTAGCCATCATATTGACAAAGATCATATAAGACAATTCCTACAGGAAAAAAAATCCAGGAAACCTTCTGCAAAGTAATTGCCTTTACTGAAGTCTAGAACTAAATAGAAAAAGGCAAAAGCTAGCCTCTTTTTTTTTTATTTTTTGTGAAATCCATATAAGACAGAAATCAAAAGAAACAATTAGCCAAAAGCATGGTTCAATGAAGGATTAACTCACCACTGGTGCATGAAGTGGATGAGACGACCGACTCAGTAGGCCAATCAGTCCGGTGCAGACTTCCTTTAGGAGGGATAGAATTCAGCGTTGCAGAGGCACGTGACGAATTTCACAAGAGAGCTCAAGGCTCAAGTGCATACACACACTGTCTAATTCCTACCACTCCTCATTACCAAACAATAAGGCTAAACAAGGCTCTGATACCACATGAAATAAATTTAATATAGATATGAACCAAAATATATCTTGTAGCGAAAAAAAAACTAAAATGAGTACCTTTTGAAAGACTTAAGAGGAAGGTGAATTAGGTCTTTGGCTAAATTTTGAAAACTATTTCCTTTTTATGAACTTGGTTTGGAAAGATTATATTCAATTGTTTCAATGAGAATGTAATGAACAAAATGATAAAGCAATACACAAGGAAAAGCAAAGAGCACAAGCAATTTATAGTGGTTCAATCTCTTCAAGATCTACATTCACTACCTTGAGTCCACACTCAAGGATTTCAACCAATCTTTTCAATGCTCAAATTCAACCAATTACACAAGAGGCTCATCCCACAAGGATTTTACACCAACAACCTTTGTTGCAAAGCTACAAACAAGGTTCACCCTACTACAAGGATTTATATCTAAAGACAACCTTGAATCAATGCCTTAAGGATCACCCTTACCAAAAGGGTTTTATATCACAAGATAACCTTGTATTGAGTAAATAGATAAAGAGATAAATAGAGACTTAATGAGATATTACCACTGCTTGGTGGATGATTACACAAGTTAGCACCACTTCACCTTGTTGTCTTTGAAATCTTGAATAATTCACATGAGAGCACAAGACAAAGGAGAGCTTTTGTGATTTCAAATAATTTTGGAATGCTTTGATTCTTCAAGTGTTCACCATTAGTTTAAAATCTGGAGTTTATGGCTTTTATAGATTTTGAAAATCAGTTCCAATAGTCATAGTAACGGCTAGTTTCTGAGAAGTTCGGACTACCAAACTTAATCCTCTGCGTCCGAACTATCGTCCGAACATTGCTGTGACAAGCTGTCAGGGAAAGTTCACATAACCGAACTTTGGCCCTTGCATCCGAACTTGCATTCGAATTTCTCTAGAAATTCAGCAGTCATGTTCACAGTTTGAATGTCTGAACTTGCATCCGAACTATTCAAACTTTGTCAAAATATTTGAAAATCAACCTCAATAAGTTTGAAATCATTTTGTACTAAAAGATAAGTCATTTAAAATCTTTTGAACTCAAAGACCATTATCAAAGAACTTGGTAATTCAAAGATTATTCAACACCATTTTAAATTCGAAAACAAGTTTTGTGCTCTCTTATGCATTCAATAGATTCCAAGAACAAGAAGTGTAGGGTTTATAAGAATATACCTGTTAACCCTAAGGGCAAATCATGAAGTTTTAATTAAGTTTTGAATAGTGACAAACATTGACGTGGACTATTCTTTATATCAATTGTGTGATAGGATTGTTGCCTTAAAGCCAAAATGCAAGAGCAACTTCAATGAGTCAAAGTAATTTAAGATTGAAGAATTTTGTTCAAAGATGATTAAAGACATTGAAGACTTGAAGTGTAGGTCAAATATGTTCAATAGATACATTCTTTTGTAAACCCTACACTTGTGTGTCTTGGAATCTATTGAATGCATAAGAGAGCAACAAAAACTTGTTTTGAATCTTAAATGGCTTTGAATGAACTTTTGAATAACAAGTATATTTTTGAACCTCAAATGATCTTGAGTAAACTTTGTATGATCAAAGTGTTTTAGTAATAGTTTTTGAGTTTGAAAGTGTTTAAATGACTTACCTGTTTATACAAAATGTTTTCAATGTTATTAAGGTTGATTTTCAAATGATTTGACAAAGTTTAATCAGTTCGGAGTCCAAACTTTTAAAATGGTTACTGTGCTTCCAAAGAAATTCGGACGGAAGGGATAAAGTTTGGACGTCCAAACTTTCTCTAATATCATGGTTACTATTTTTCCAGAGAAATTTGGATGAATGTTCGGACGCATAAGGAAATGTTCGGATGACCGAACTTTTCCAGACAACTTGGCACTGTAAAGTTCGGACGAAAGTTCGGACGCATAGGAGAAAGTTTGGACGTCCGAACTTCTCTGAAACTAGCATTTTATAGCTGTTGAAATTGATTTTTGAAATCTATAAAAGCTATAAAATCAAGAATTTTTGTAGGTTTTGAATCTCTGAGAAATCTTAAAATTCCAAAATCTTTAGCAAACATTAAACCTCTCTTTTGTCTTGTGCTTTCTGTTAGCCCTAAGGACAAATCATGTAGTTGCGATTAGTTTTGAATAATGACAAACATTGTTGAGGTCTAATGTGATTATATGTTGAGTGATAGGATTGTTGGATTAAGAAGTATGAAGTCTTATTGCCTTGAAGCCATAATGCAAGAACAACTCAATTATGTCAAAAGTGATTGAAGATTGAAGAGTATGTTCAAGATGATTGAAGGCCTTGAAGACTTGAAGTGTAGGGTACATATGCTAAATAGGTATATTTTTCTGTAAACTCTAGACTTGTATGTCTTGGAATCAGTTGAATGCATAAGAGAATATGAAACTTGTTCTTGAAATGATTTTGAATAAACTTTTTGATAATAAGTATGTTTTTGAAGTTCAAATGATCTTAAGGAAACTTTGAATGATTAAAATGTTTTGGTAACGATTTTCGTGTTTGAAAGTGCTTAAATGACCTATCTAATTCACCCCTATCTTAGGTCTTTCAATTGCTATTAGAGAAAGAGCTTCTTTGTGTAGTTTTACAACCTAGAAGTTAAGATCTTATGGATAATATTTCAAACTTACCTTATCTAAAAGGATCTTCCACAAATAGACCATCTTTGTTTGATGGAGCAAACTATACATTTCAGAAATCTAGAGTTAAGATATATATATGTTCTATCAATTTTGATTTGTGGAATACTGTTGAGAAAGGTCCTTACTTATTGAATAAACTTTCCACACAAGAGCTAGTTAGAGGATTACCTAAAATGTATTTTGATAAAACTCTTTGTGATGCTTGTCAATATGGAAAACAATCAAAAACATCCATTAAACCAAAGAAAATGGTTTCTACTTCAAAACCTCTTGAACTTGTTCTTATGGACTTGTTTGGACCAATGAGGACCACTAGTTTTTGTGGTAAAAGATATGCTTATGTGATTGTTGATGATTTTTCAAGATTTATATGGGTGATTTTCTTAGTTCAAAAGGATGAAACGTTTCATGAATTTGCAAAACGTTTCAAAAAGGTTCAAACTTCTCTTGAGCATAAATTAATTTCTATTAGAAGTGACAATGGAAGAGAATTTTGCAATCAAGACTTTACAAAATTTTGTGATAAATATGGTATAACTCATAATTTTTCAACTGCTAAAACACCCCAACAAAATGGTGTTGTTGAAAGGAAAAATAGAACCTTACAAGAGATGGCTAGATCAATGCTTTGTGAAAACTCGCCAAAATATTTTTGGGTTGAAGCTGTAAATACTGCTTGCTATGTAATGAATAGAGTTCTATTAAGACACTTCATAAGAAAAACACCTTTTGAACTCCTATTTGATAAAACTCCTTCAATTGTCTATTTTACGATTTTTGTTGTAAGTGTTTTATCTTAAATGCTAGTGATAATCTGGAAATATTTGATAGAAAATCAGATGAAGGTGTATTTCTTGGCTATTCATCAATAAAAATGCATATAGAGTCTATAACAAAAGAACATTATGTGTTGAAGAAATGAAGATAATGTAGGTTCTTCAATGATTGTTAATCAAACACATCATCAAGCACCCACATTGGAAGAACATGCCAAAGAAGAAGAAATAATAGAGCAAGAACAAGATGGTCAACCTAGCAATGATCAAGAACTTCCAAAGGATCTAAGATATGCAAGAGGTGATCCTAAGGAGCAAATCATTGGTGATGTCTCCCAAGGAGTTAAAACAAGGTGGTATTTTATCGACAACTTTGCTCTTTTATCTCACATTGGACCTAAAAACATTGATGATGCATTGTGTGATGATTTTTAGATTATTGTTATGGAAGAGGAGTTAAATCAGTTTGAAAGAAATAAAGTATGGACTCTTGTCCCAAGATCTCATGATCATTCTATTACTGGTACAAAATGGGTATTTAGGAATAAATTAAATGAACTAGGAGAAGTTGTTAGAAATAAGGCTAGGCTTGTTGCTCAAGGTTTCAACCAAGAAGAAGACATTGATTATGATGAAACTTTTACTCCGATAGCTAGACTAGAATCCATAAGAATACTTTTGGCTTTTGCTTGTTTTAAAGGTTTTAAACTATTTCTAATAGACGTTAAAAGTGCATTTCTAAATGGTTTTATTGAAGAAGAAGTTTATGTAGAACAACCACCTGGCTTTATTCATGAAAAATTTCCTAATCATGTTTTCAAGTTAACCAAGGTTCTATATGGATTGAAACAAGCTCCAAGAGCTTGGTATGAAAGATTAAGTGGTTTTCTTCATTCAAAAGGATTTACAAAAGGAAAAGTGGACACAACACTTTTTATAAAAACCTCTAGCAATAATGATATTTTACTTGTGCAAATTTATGTTGATGACATTATTTTTGGTGCTACTAACACATCCCTTTGTGAAGAATTTCCCAAATCTATGCAAAATTAATTTGAAATGAGTATGATGGGAGAACTAAATTTCTTTCTTGGGCTGCAAATTAAGCAAACTAAGGATGGAGTCTTCATAAATCAAGCAAAGTATACCAAGGAGCTATTGAAAAGATTTGGAATGGATCAAGCAAAAGGGATAGGTACTCCAATGAGCTCATCAACTAAACTTGATAAAGATGAAAAAGGTAAAAATATTGATGAGAAGTCATATAGAGGTATGATTGGAAGTTTACTCTATCTCACAGCAAATAGACTAGATATTATGTTTGTTGTGTGCTTATGTGCTAGATTTCAACATTGTCCCAAAGAATCTCATCTAATTTCTGTCAAACGTATTTTTCGCGATTTGATTGATACACATGACTATGGTCTTTGGTTTTCAAAATCCTCATCTTTTGAACTTATCGGATATTCAGATGCTGATTATGCTGGATGCAATGTTGAACGAAATAGTACAAGTGGTCATTGTCAATTTCTTTGTAGTTGTCTTGTGTCTTGGTATAGTCAAAAACAATCATGTGTGTCTTTGTCTACTGCTGAAGCTGAATATATTACAGCTGGTAGTTGTTGTGCTCAAATATTATGGATTCATCATACTCTACTTGATTATGGTCTTAAATTCAATCATGTGCCAATATTATGTGATAATACTAGTGCTATCAATTTGAGCATAAATCCCATTCAACATTCTAGAACAAAGCATATAGAGATTAAGCATCATTTTATTTGTGATCATGTTGCTAAAAGAGACATATGCTTGGAATATATTAATGCAAATGATCAAATTGCTGATATATTTACAAAGCCTTTGGCTGAGGAAAGGTTTAATCACCTAAGAAGGCTCTTTGGAATCTCAAAATTCAATTACTAATGTGTTTATTTGAGTGTGACAAAAGCAGGAAAAATTCAGATGCATTGAGTGAAAATGGAACGTCCAAACTTAGTCAAAAAATTTTGGACAGAAACGTTTGGACCCATGTTCAGACGTATGATAGAAAGTTCGGACGTCCGAACTTTCTAAAACTGGAAAAACAGAGAAGTTTGGAGCCATGTTTGGATGCAGACCAAAAAGTTTGGCCGTCCGAATTTTGCGGTCACAGCGGTTTTAAAGAGACCAAAATAGCTGTAACTCACAATTTTTATCATCCGAACTCTCTCTCTTTTCAAATTTCTCTCTACCCATTTGTGTCCAAACATAAATCTATCTGAAATTTCGTCATTTTCACATCAAACCACTTGGATTTTTGAATTCCTAACCCTAAATACTTCTCAGATTTCACTGCTTTTCTATTAGAAATACATTATTGTGAGAACTAAGGGAGAAATTATTGAGAAAGGCAAAGGGAAAGCGAAGGACAGAGAAGGAGGATGAACTCTCAATGAACCAAGAAGAATTAGGGTACCTCAATCATCATCTGGAGCAGACAAGTTTGTCTCTATCAAGGCTGCATCAGAATTCGAAGATTAGAGCAAGAAATCAAGGAAATCATCCCTGGAAATAGAGTGGATTTTGACAAACTCAAAAATATGGGTAATGTCCTATCTTTATTTGGTGATATTGGCTAGAGTAATCTGCTGGTTATTGGTGAAGTGTATTATCTGTCACTCATAGATGAATTCTATGCAAATCTGAAAGAAGAAAGAATTGAACATGAGGGGGACGATGTTATTCAATGGTATTCTTCTAGAGTGTCTCAAATAGATTTTGAATTCAATGATGCATTAGTGAACAGAATCTGTGGAGTGAGTGATGTTGGAGCAAGGTATTTCTCTATGGGACAACACTGCTATATTAGAGAGCTATTTACAAATGAAAGATTTGAAGAAGCTTTCACCAATGGTAGAGAGTTTAGGACCATTAAAGAAAGGGAAATCAAAGCTTTAGATGCAAAGGGAAGAGTTATGCATCATATGATAACAACCGTGATTATTCCTAACTTTGGGCATAAAACAATTGTGGGGAACATACATATGATGGTTATGCTTGCTTTGCATGAGCATAGGAGATTGAATTTTGGATATATGGCATTGAAGCATATGTTTGGGGCTAGAAAGACTGACAACAAAGCTCTACCATATAGAAGACTTTTAACAAGGATCTTCATACATTTTTGAGTCAAGCTTCCTGCTAGGGGACAAACTTTCAAAAGGGGACAGATTTTTACAAATGACTCTCTCAAAATAATGCAATTAACTCTTGATGATATGGAGAACTAGAAGAGAAACTCCTCCAAAAAGAAGAGAAGCTGAGGAAAGTGAGGAGACTGAGGAAGAAGAAGCTGAGGCAGAAATATGGGCAAGAGAGATGAAAACAAAGAGAAGGCATGATTCAACAAGTGAGAGGGAGCAACCTCCCTCCAAAAGAAGACTCTTTGAAGAAGAGCCAACTCCTCAATCACATCCTAATGTTGGAGAAGGGCCCTATGCTGAAGGGATTTCAAGAAGAGATACAATTCAAGAAGCACTGAACAACCTCATAAAGAAAATGAAGAAAATGTACAAATTCTTTGAAACATTTGCTCCTATGGTGCTTGAAAAACTGGACAGTTTAGAGAATAGAGTCAAGCACATTGAGGAAATATTGTTGAGAAATCCTCAAAGTGGTGAAGGGCCTTCTAGAACTCAAGAAGAAACGGATGATGATGAGAATGGTAAAGATGACAAGAAAAATGAAGAAATCAGTGATGATGAAGATAATGATAATGATGGTGACAAAAGGGATGGCCTTGAGCAAGTCATGGAGTCACAAAGAGGAGATCAAGAAATGCAGCAAGCTGGAATTAGTCAAGAAGGAGGTCAAATTGCAAGAGTTGAAATAACAACTCCATCTAATCAAGAAGAAACCTAGAAAGGACACTCCATCAACTCCAAAAGATTGAGCATATCTTCACTTTCAACTCTATTTACTGCTTTTATTTTTTTTAAGCTTAGCATGACTTATGAACACTTACTAGCCTGGTTTATGCAATTTCTTTGTGTGTATTCTTTAAATTTCTGCATTTTTTTACTATTTTCATGTGGCTTATGTAATAGCTTTTTCATGGAGCTCAACGATGAAACCTCAGTGTTGAGAACTTCTTATTATGATATTTTAACCCCCCAAGCTTAATTGATGTCATAAAAAAAAGAGAGAAAAAGTAAATTTACAGAATTATTCTATCATTGCATATCAGTCTCATTTTCATATTCCCATCTTTGAGTGATGACAAAAGGGGGAGAAAGATGTTGTGTGCAAGAATGTGTGGCATTGTGGCATGTGTCCAAAAATGTGTGGCATTGTGTGCTCATAATGTGAAAATTTGGCACATTGTGGCATATTTGACTGTATTTCTACATTTGAAATTTAAACTGAAAGAGTTATAATATGTGAGGATAGAGTTCAGAAGTTTGGACTTAACATTTGAATGCAAACCAAAAGTTTGGACGCATCAAAACCTTGTTTGCCAAAATATTTTTTTTTTGCTATTCAAATTGTTTGAAAGCTGTTTTATCCTTTCTATCATATTTGAACAACCTTAGAAAGGCTTATTTTCAAATATTACAGCCTTCATCTCACATATTTTAAAGTTTGGACTTGAAATTTCAAAATTCGGATGCATTCATATTTTGTTGTCAAAAACTGCTCTTTTGTTGTTCAAATTGATTCAAATTTGTTTTAATATCTTCTAATATGTTTGAATGTTCAAATTGATTCAAATTTGTTTTAATATCTTCTAATATGTTTGAACAACCTTAGGACAGCTTATTTACAAGATTTGCAGCTTTCATTTCACTTATTTTATTGTTTGGACTTGATATGTCAGAATTCGGATGCTTAGTATCTCAAATCCAAATTTGTTGAAAAATGAGCACAATCTAAGGGGGAGCATTGTTAATCGTTTCTAACCTTAAATACCTCTCTTAGAAGTTTTCAAAATACTTAAATGTTATATCTTCTATCCTAGTTGTTTGTTGGAAGGAAGGAGGTTAATGGAGGTTAGTTGCGTCATAGGCTCATATTGAGCCATTTATATGTCAATGTGCTAAATTGGTTATTATCTATCATTGACATCAATACTTCTTTGTACTACATTGATTAAATCCATCACATTTTGCATCAAAGTTTGTCATCATCAAAAAGAAGGAGATTGTTAGCGCTAAGGACAAATCATGTAGTTGTGATTATTTTTTAATAATGAAAAACATTGTTGAAGTCTAATGTGCTTATATGTTGAGTAATAGGATTGTTGGATTAACAAGTATGAAGTCTTATTGCCTTGAAGCCACAATGCAAGAACAACTCAATTATGTCAAAAGTGATTGAAGATTCAAGAGTATGTTCAAGATGATTGAAGGCCTTGAAGACTTGAAGTGTAGGGTACAAATGCTAAATAGGTATATTTTTCTGTAAATTCTACACTCGTATGTATTGGAATCAGTAGAATGCATAAGAGAGCACAAAACTTGTTCTTGAAATGATTTTGAATAAACATTTTGATAACAAGTATGTTTTTGAAGTTCAAATGATTTTAAGTAAACTTTGAATGATTAAAATGTTTTGGTAACGGTTTTTGTATTTGAAAGTACCTAAATGACCTATCTATTTATACAAAAAGATTTCAATATTATTAAGGATAATTTTTAAATGATTTGACAAAGTTTGATAAGTTTGGATGCATGTTTGCACGTCCAAACTTTGAAAATGATCACTATACTTCCAGAGAAGTTCAGACACATGGAGTAAAGTTCAGACATCCAAACTTTTTCTGATAGCATGGTTACTGTTTTTCTAGAGAATTTGGGACGAAAGTTCGGACGCATAAGCAAAATTTCGGACGTCCGAATTTTCTCTTATTGATTAATTGTTTAATTCTCTTATTGAACCAAGCTCACACAATCTATTTTTGCTTAGAATTATAAAAGGACTTTGTTTGCAAAAATTAGCCAAATACCTAATTCACCCCCCCCCCTCTTAGGTATTTCAATTGGTATCAGAGCAATGACTTCTTTTTGTGATTTTACAACCTAGAAGTTAAAGATCTTATGGCAAATATTTCAAACTTACCTTACCTAGAAGGATTTTTCACAAATAGACCACCTTTGTTTGATGGAACAAACTATACCATTTGAAAATCTAGAGTTAAGATATATATTTGTTCTATAAATTTTGATTTTTGGAATATTGTTGAAAAAGGTCCTTAAATTCCTATGAAAATAAGAGCTGATGGAGTGACCTTAGAACCAAAGTCTACGGATTCAAAGAAAATGACATTGAATTATCAGGCCATGAACATATTAAGTTGTGTTTTAGATGTAACTGAATATAATAGATTTAGTGGTTGTGACACTGCTCATGATATGTGGAGATTACTCCAAATAACTCATGAGGGCACAAACCAAGTTAAAAAATCTAAACTTGCCATGCTTGTTAGAGACTATGAAGTTTTTACCATGAAACAAGGTGAGAATGTTAGTGATATGTTTACAAGGTTTACTAACATTTTCAATGGCTTAAAAGCTTATGGAAAGAGCTATACTATTAGAGAGCAAAACAGGAAGATTTTGGATGCTCTACCAAAATCTTGGCAGCCAAAGACACTTGCTATTGAGGAGTCCAAGGACTTAAAAACTCTTCCGCTTGAAGAGCTTATTGGATCTCTGCTCACACATGAAATGAAGATGGAAAGATTAAATGATAAAGAAGATGAAGAAAAGGGAAGAAAAGGAGTTGTACTCAAGACTTCAAATCACTTGAGTGAACAAGAAAAATCTTCAAGTGAAGAAGAAGATGGTAACAGTGGAGAAGAGGAAATTGCCATGGCAGTTAGAAAATTCAAGAGATTCTACAAAAAAGAGTTCCTCAAGAAAGGAAGAAGCCAACCAAGAAGAGTGGATAGTCTTCATCCTTCAAACCCCAATATTTTGAATGCAAGAGCACATAACATCTTGTTGCTGATTGTCCCAAAGTTTTGGAAGGGGAAAGAGACATCAAGAACAAAAAGAAATCTGTCAAGAAAGTAAAAGGACTGGCTAGAACATGGGATCAAGAAGAAAGTGAAGATGATAGTGAAGGAAAGGCCAACATATACTTTATGGCGATGATGATGTACAATCTTCTCCTTCTGTTTCTAATTTCTATGATGATAATGTTGATCCTAGTGAATTACTTATAGAAATGTATGAGGAATTGAAAAAGGCTTCTAAAAGGAATAAAGAAATGAAATCCAACATAAATGATTTATCAAATGAGAATTCAAAATTATGTGTTGAAAATGGTAAACTTCTTGAGACCATTAATTGTCTTAACATTGAAAAAGAAGTTTTAAATGCAACCATACAAAACATATTTTTTGAAAATAAAGAGCTTTGCATAAAAGTCATTTCTCTTGAAGAAATGCTTAGTGATCATGAGATTTTAAAAAGGAAAGTTAATGATCTTACATCATGTGTTGAAAAATTCACAAATGGAAGAGAAAATTTAAATAAATTACTTGGTATCTTCATTTGCAAAACATGGTCTTGGTTTTACTCATGATAGCTATGTTCCAAAGTATAAAAACTCTTTTGCTAAAGAAACTTTTAATTCTAGGTCTCATATTTGTTGTACATATTGTGGCAAGTATGGACACAAGGTTTCTAAATGTTTTGTAAAAAGAAAGATAGAAAATGGTGTTAAAACTATTTGGAAAGTCAAAGGAACTTTCACTAACCCCCTTGGACCCAAGAAAATATGGGTACCAAAAATCACTCTTTCCAATTTGGTGTACCTTCAATTTGCTTCTAGATCAAGTGCCACAAAATGGTTCTGTGACAGTGGGTGTTCGAGACATATGACTGGAAATGCCTCGCTTGTCACATTTGGTGATAAGAAGAAAGGAAAAATACTTGGAATAGGTAACATTGGTAAAGGTTCCTTCCCTCTTATTAAACAAGTATTGCTCATGGATGGTTTAAAGTATAATTTACTTAGCATTAGTCAATTATGTGACAATGGATGTAAAGTAGAATTCAAATCTGATACTTGTACTATTCTTGATAGTACAAGTAGTAAAACCATCTTTGTTGCTAAAAGAGTTGGAAATGTATATGTGTTATATCTTGATGAACTGATCACAAATGATATCAAATGTCTTGCCATTCATGATAATGATGGATTTTTGTGGTATAGAAGATTGGGACATGTAAGCATGGATTTATTGAATAAACTTTCTACACAAGAGATAGTTAGAGTATTACCCAAAATGCATTTTGATAAAACGCGTCTTTGTGATGCTTGTCAAAATGGAAAACAATCAAAAACATCTTTTAAACCAAAGAAAATGGTCTCTACTTCAAAACCTCTCGAACTTGTTCACATGGACTTATTTGAACCAATGAGGACCACTAGTCTTGGTGGTAAAAGATATGCTTATGTGATTGTAGATGATTTTTCAAGATTTACTTGGGTGCTCTTCTTAGCTCAAAAGGATGAAACATTTCATGAATCTGCAAAACTTTTCAATAAGGTTCAAACATCCCTTGAATATTAACTGATTTCTATTAGAAGTGACAACGGAAGAGAATTTTTTAATCAAGAGTTTATAAAATTTTGTGATGAATATGGTATTACTCACAATTTCTCAGCTGCTAAAGCACCTCAACAAAATGGTGTTGTTGAAAGGAAAAATAGAACTTTACAAGAGATGGCTAGATCAATGCTTTGTGAAAATTCCTTACCAAAATATTTTTGGGCTTAAGCTGTAAATAATGCTTGCTATGTAATGAATAGAGTTTTATTAAGATCTTTTATAAGAAAAACACCTTCTGAACTTCTATTTAATAGAACACCTTCAATTGTTTATTTTAAAGTGTTTGGTTGTAAATGTTTTATTTTAAATACCAATTATAATTTGGGAAAATTTGATAGAAAATCAGATGAAGGAGTATTTCTTGGATATTCATCAAATAAAAAGGCATATAGAGTTTATAACAAAAGAACATTATGTGTTAAAGAAACCATACATCTAACTTTTGATGAATCTAACATTTATCTTCAAAGAAGAAATGAAGATGATGCAGGTTCCTCAATAATTGAAAATCAAACTCATCATCGAGTATCCACATTGGAAGAACATGCCAAGGAAGAAGAAATAATGGAGCATGAACAAGATGGTCAATCAATCAATGATCAAGAGTTTCCAAAGGATCTAACATATGCAAGAGGTCATCCTAAGGAGCAAATCATTGGTGATGTCTCCCAAGGAGTTAACACAGGGCAGTACTTTATTGATAACTATGCTCTTTTATCTCACATTGAACCTAAAAATATTGATGATGCATTGTGTGATAATTTCTGGGTCATTGCTATGGAAAAAGAGTTAAATCAGTTTGAAAGAAATAAAGTTTAGACTCTTGTTCCAAGACCTTATGTTCATTCCATTATTGGTACAAAATGGGTTTTTAGAAATAAATTAAATGAATTAGGAGAAGTTGTTACAAATAAGGCTAGACTTGTTGCTCAAGGCTTCAACAAAGAAGAAGGAATTGATTATGATGAAACTTTTGTTCCAGTAGCCAGATTGGAATCCATAAGAATACTTTTGACTTTTGCTTGTTTTAAAGGTTTTGAACTATTTCAAATGGATGTCAAAAGTGCTTTTCTAAATGGTTTTATTGAAGAAGAAGTTTATGTAGAACAACTTCCTGGTTTTATTCATGAAAAATTTCCAAATCATGTCTTTAAGTTAACCAAAGCTCTATATGGATTGAAACAAGCCGCAAGAGCTTGGTATGAAAGATTAAGTGGATTTCTTCTTTCAAAATGTTTTGTAAAAGGAAAAGTGGACACAACTCTTTTTATAAAAACATCTACTAATAATGATATTTTACTTGTGCAAATTTATGTTGATGATATTATTTTTGGTGCTACTAACATATCTCTTTGTGAAGACTTTGCCAAATCTATGCAAAATGAATTTGAAATGAGCATGATGGGAGAACTAAATTTCTTTCTTGGGCTGCAAATTAAACAAACCAAGGATGGATTCTTCATCAATCAAGCTAAGTATATCAAGGAGCTTTTGAAAAGATTTGGAATGGATCAAGCAAAAGGGATAGGTACTCCAACGAGCTCATCAACTAAACCTGATAAAGATGAAAAAGGTAAAAATATTGATGAGAAGTCATATAGAGGTATGATTGAAGTTTACTCTATCTCACAGCTAGTAGACCAGATATTATGTTATCTGTGTGCTTATGTTCTAGATTTCAATCATGTCCTAATGAATTTCATCTAATTTCTATCAAACGCATCTTTCGTTATTTGATTGATACATATGACTATGGCCTTTGGTTTTCAAAATCTTTATATTTTGAACTTATTGGATATTTAGATGCTGAGTATGTTTGATGCAAAGTTGAACGTAAAAGTATAAGTGGTCATTGTCAATTTCTTGGTAGTTGTCTACTGTCTTGGCATAGTAAAAAGCAAGCTTGTGTATCTTTATCTACTGCTGAAGCTGAATATATAGCTGCAGGCAGTTGTTGTGCTCAATTATTATGGATGCAGCATACTTTACTTGATTATGGCCTTAAATTCAATTGTGTGCCTATACTATGTGATAATACTAGTGCTATCAATTTGAGCATAAATCCCATTCAACATTCTAGGACTAAGCATATAGAAATTAAACATCATTTTATTCGTAATCATGTAATCAAGAGAGATATATGTTTAGAATATATAAATACAAATGATCAAATTGCTGATATATTTACAAAGCCTTTGGCTGAGGAAAGGTTTAATCACCTAAGAAGGTTTTTAGGAATCTCAAAATTCAATTACTAATGTGTGTGTTGAAGTTTGGTGAAACAGAATTTTCTTAGTTGAAGAAATAGAGATTTTCGACCGAAAATTCGGACGCAGACCTGAAAAATCGGTCGTTCAAATTTTGCAGATACAACGATTTAAATGAAAACCAAACAGTTTTCTTAACACTTCAACTTCCGAATTTCTCTCCTGTTTCAAAATCATTCTTACCCATCCACGTTCGAATCAAAATTTCTCCAAGACTTCACCATTTTTACTTCTATTTGCTTTCATTTTTGAATTCCAAGCCCTAGATACATTCTAAAAATCAACTTTTTCTTAAGCAACAACATCATGGTGAGGACAAAGAGGCCAAATGTTGAAAAGGGGAAATACATGTATGTATATATGTATGTATGTATGTATATATGTATGTATGTATGTATGTATATATGTATGTATGTATGTATGTATCTTTTTCAAGGAAGTAAATTTGTTGATGAATATTACAAGGAGATGGAGATAGTCATGACTAAGGCTAATGTGGAGGAAGACCAAGAAGCTACAATGGCAAGATTCTTAGGTGGATTAAACACAGAAATAGCCAATCGAGTGGAGTTGTAGCGTTATGTAGACATTGAAGAGATAGTGCATATGGCTGTAAAAATTGAAAGGCAATTGAAGCAAAGCCAGTTCCCTATGGGTCGAAGCTTTAGAAGTTCTAGCTATGGAAATTCTTCATCAAATTTAGATCAAGTTGGCCTAGGATAGCTACAAAAGAGACCAAATCAGCCCCTAATACTAGAGATAAAGCCTCAAAAAATAGGGTACAATCTGATCTAAAAAATCCTCCAATTGAAGGTAGAGACAAGGGGAAATCTCAAGCACAACCTTCAAGAAATAGAGACGTCAAGTGCTACAAATGTTTGGGAAGAGGCCACACCTCTGTTCATTGTCCTAACCGTAGGACCATGGTAATAAAAGGAGGAATCATTCAAACCGAAAATGAAGGAGAAGAAGAAGAAATGCCCCTGTTGGAAGCAGATAGTTAAGTGGAGCAAGAAGAGAGTGATTCTCATGAAAATGAAGACCACAATGCACAAATAACTTGTGTGGTGCGAAGAGTCCTAAGTGCTCAAGTTAAGGAGGAAGAAGGTAATATGGTCCAACAAGAAAACATCTTCCATGCTAGATGTAAAGTGTATGGCAGATTTTGTAGCTTAATCATTGATAGTGGAAGTTGTGTAAATGTGGCAAGTAAATACATGGTTGATAAATTGGGACGACCTTGTACTAACCATCCAAAACCTTATAGGTTGCTATGGTTAAATGATTGCGGTGAAGTGAGAGTTGGTAAGCAAGTTAGGGTACCTTTTGTTATTGGAAGATATGAAGATGAAGTTTTATGTGATGTGGTACCCATGCAAGCTGCATACATGCTATTGGGAAGGCCTTGGCAATTTGATAGAAGGGCTATTCATGATGGATACAAGAATAGGTACATCTTTGACAAAGATGGGAGGAAGATCACCTTAATACCTCTTACTCCACACGAAGTTTCCATTGAGCAGGAATTACTTCAAAGAAAGATAGAGGAGTTTCAATCCCAGGAAGCTGAGAAGAAGTCCAAAAATGCAACAAGCGCTTTACCCAACTCTGGCAGCACCAAAACCTCTCCAACAGCCCCTAAAGGCAATCCACTTCCATTGACAAACAAGGGAAACATGGCTGAACAAGTGCCGACTAGATTGGAGATTAACCATCAGCCCACAACTTTGGCATCCAAAGGGCGACAAGTTGCGAAAATTCAAAATGGAAGAACAGGAAAAGAGAAGAGAGAAATTTATGATTCGAATGTAATAGAATTAAGAGATAGAAAAGAGAGTTTCTATGTAAAACAAAGAGAGATCAAGAGTGCACTTGTAAATCATAAGACTATGATCTTACTCATGTATAGGGAGGCTTACTTCTCTATTGCTAACATAGATAATTCTACTCCTAGTTGTGTTATTTCTCTCTTGCATGAATTTGAAGATGTATTCCCTGAAGAACTACCAAGTGAATTACCACCAATGAGGGGAATTGAACATCAAATTGACCTAGTTCCTGGAGCTTCACTTCCCAACAAACCGGCCTATCAAAGTAATCCCGAGGAGACTAAGGAACTTCAAAGGCAAGTGGAGGAACTCTTGGCAAAAGGACATGTAAGAGAAAGTATGAGCCCATGTGTTGTACTTGTTCTTCTAGTACCAAAGAAAGATGGCACTTGGAGAATGCGTGTAGATTGTCGAGCCAGCAACAAGATAACGGTAAAGAATCGATTTCCTATCCCTAGACTTGATGATATGCTTGATGAATTGAGTGGTGCTACTTGTTTTTTGAAAATAGATCTTAAAAGTGGATACCATCATATTAGAATGAAAGAAGGAGATGAATGGAAAACAGCCTTCAAAACAGAACACGGACTTTATGAATGGTTAGTGATGCCTTTTGGCCTAACTAATGCAGCAAGTACTTTTATGAGATTGATGAATCATGTTTTGAGGGATTGCATAAACAAATTTGTTGTGGTCTATTTTGATGATATTTTGGTTTACAGCAAAACCCTAAAGGATCATTTAGGCCATTTGAAACATGTGCTAATCTTAAGAAGTGTACTTTCTATTTGGATAAAGTTACATTTCTAGGTTATGTAGTTTCTTCTGATGAACTTCATGTCGATGAAGAAAAGGTTAAAGCTATCAAAAAATGGCCAAGACCAAAAAACGCAAGTGAGGTAAGAAGGTTCATGGTTTGGCGACATTCTATAGGAGATTTGTTCTAAATTTCAGTTCTATTGTAGCACCATTAACTGAAGTTATTAAGAAATCAGTTGGTTTTAAGTGGGAAAAAGACCAAGAATTAGCATTTAACATGGTAAAAGAAAAACTTGTTTCAGCTCCTATTCTTACACTACCTGACTTTCCTAAAGTGTTTGAGATTGAATGTGATGCTTCTGGAATAGGCATTGGAGCTATTCTTATGCAAGATAAGAAACCAATTGCATATTTTAGTGAAAATTTGAGTGGTGCCTCACTAAAATATTCTACATATGATAAGGAATTGTATGCATTGGTTCGAGCATTACAAACTTGGAAAAATTATTTATGGGCTAAAAAGTTTGTGATTCATACTAATCATGAGTCCTTAAAACATTTAAAAGGACAACTCAAGTTTAATAGGCGACATTGAAATACCTAAGAAGGGGGGGTGAATTAGGTATTTGGCTAATTTTTGCAAACAAAGTCCTTTTATAATTCTAAGCAAAAAGCAGATTGTGTGAGCTTGGTTCAATAAGAGGGTTAAACAATTAATAGCAAAGCTGTTAAACAATGTAAGAGCAATAAGCACAAACAATTTATAGTGGTTCGATCTCTTCAAGATCTACATCCACTACCTTAAGCCTACACTTAAGGATTTCAAACAATCTACTATATGCTCAAGTTCACAAATTACATAAGAGGCTCACCACACAATGGTTTTACACTCACAACCTCTTTAGAAATTCTATA
This sequence comes from Rauvolfia tetraphylla, assembly GCA_030512225.1. Lineage (NCBI taxonomy): Eukaryota > Viridiplantae > Streptophyta > Magnoliopsida > Gentianales > Apocynaceae > Rauvolfia > Rauvolfia tetraphylla. The sequence continues at coordinate 901,561 of JAJQKT010000060.1, forward strand.
AACAAAGTTCACCCTACCAAAGGATTTTATATCTACTAACAAACTTGAATCACAATTTCAAGGATCACCCTTATCTAAAGGATTTTATGTTATCAAGATAACCTTGCAATGAGCTAGTAGAAAACACAATTTAATAAAGAGAGGAGAATCCGTAGATGTTACCACTTGTTGGTAGATGATTACACAATGTTTCACCTTCACACTTTGTTGTCTTTGGAATCTTGAATCATCAATTGAAAGCACAAGACAAAAGAGAGCTTAAAATGTTTGCTAAAGGCTTTAGAATGCATAGAGTTCGCAAGAATTCAAAACTTACAAAATATTTCAAGTTTATAGCTTTTATAGAATTTTAAAATCAGTTTTAACAGCTATAAAATGGCTAGTAATGACTAGTTTCAGAAAATTCAGACGACCGAATTTTTCTTGTGCGTCCAAATTTTACTGTTGCACGTTGCTGCAAAATTTCGGACGACCGAATTTTTTCCCTGCGTCCGAATTTCTCTGGTAAAACAGTAACCATGTTGAAGACAAAAATTCGGACGACCAAATTTTTTTCATGAGTCCTAATCTTCGTCCGAATTTCTCTGGAAAAACAGTAACTATTTTTGCTACAAAAATCGGACGACCTAATTTTTTGGAAACACTTTCAAACTTTGTAAAATTATTTGAGATTTATCTTCAATAAGTTTGAAAATATTTTGTATGTACAGATAAGTTATTTAGACATATATAAGTTTGAGAACTATAATCAAATTTCTTTGATCATGCAAAGTTTACTCAAATTCTTTTAAGATACAAAAACACATTCATCAAAAAGTTTATCAAAGCCATTTAAGATTACGAAAACTAATTTTATGCTCTCTTATACATTCAATAGATTCCAAGACATACAACCGTAGAGTTTACAGAATAATTATACCTATTTAGCATATGTACCCTACACTTCAAGTATTCAATGCCTTTAGATCATCTTTGAACAACCTTCTTCAAACTTCAATCACTTTGGCTTATTAAAGTTGTTCTTGCACTTTGGCTTGAAGGCAATGAGACTTCATACTTCTTAGTTCACCAATCCTATCATACAATATATAAGCATATTAGTCCTCATCAATATTTGTCATTAATAAAAAACTATATGATTTGCCCTTAGGGCTAACAGACATGCTAAATGGGTGGAGTTTATTGAGCTATTTACTTATGTGATTAAGTACAAGCAAGGTAAAGAAAATATTGTGGTTGATGCTTTATCACGTAGATTTACTTTAATCTCTACTCTTAATGCTAAGTTGTTGGGTTTTGAGCATATTAAAGAGTTATATGCAAATGATCTTGATTTTGGGAATGTGTCTACGAAATGTGATAAAGGTGTTTTTGATAAATTCTACAAGCATGATGGATTCTTGTTTCGGGAAAGTAAACTATGCATTCCTCAATGTAGCTTGCATGAATTGCTTGTCATTGAATCACATGGAGGAGGTTTAATGGGACATATTGGAGTTGCTAAGACTTTAGATACTTAAAAGGAGCATTTCTTCTGGCCACAAATGAAAAGGGATGCCGAAAGAATTTGCTCAAGATGCATAACTTGCAAAAAGGCTAAGTCTAAAGTTAAACCACATAGAATCTATATGCCTTTGCCAATTCCAACAGAACCTTGGGGGCATATCTCTATGGATTTTGTTTTAGGTTGCCAAGATCTAAGAGAGGTAGGGATTCCATATTTGTTGTTGTTGACAGATTCTCTAAAATGGCACATTTTATCCCTTGCCACAAAACTGATGATGCAACTCATGCTGCTGATTTATTTTTTGGTGAAGTTGTGCGTTTACATGGAATTCCAAAGAGTATTGTATGTGATAGAGATGCTAAGTTCCTAAGTCATTTTTGGCATGTTTTATGGTGAAAGGGATTTTTCTATCACACAGATAATTCTAAGGGGAATTTTCATTCAAGTATTGTTTTATCAATTGAATTCTATCTTGTAAGCCATATTAGTTAAGATAGTTTAATTAATTAAGTTAATTATTACAAAATTACAAAACAAATAAAATAATCTGACCACTAAACTTGCCAATTTTTCTAAACCTTTTCATAAAGCAAATTTACATTAGCAAAGTTCGGGGAAGGAACCAAGGTGGTAAGGCAGGGCTCCCCAGCTGGACGACTAACATGGCCAAAAGGCCAAAAATTCCGGATGCGCCCCTAAAAAAAAAAATTTACATTATTTAGTGTGAGGGTATTTATTTGCTTACAGACTATAAGTTATCCCTCTCCACATGATTATTTGTGGCTTTTGGCAAAAAGGCAGAGGTCATTTTTCTTGTGATTGGTAAATCCAGGCAAGACATCAAAGTCAATATCTTCCTTCTTCATCCCTGGTGGTAGTTCCCAGTCAAATGAGTAGAGTAGATTGGCAGCTACAAGCTCTACTGTAGCCATTCCCAGACTCACTCCAGGGCATCCTCTTCTTCCTGCTCCAAACGGAATCAACTGGAAATTCTGCCCTTTGTAATCAATACCATTCTCCAAGAATCTCTCCGGCAAAAACTCTTCTGGTTTCTTCCAGTATTTGGGATCTCTTGAAATGGCCCATACGTTGAAGTACACCAAGGATTTTGGCTGAATTTCATAGCCATCTATGGTGCATTTTTGCAGTGTTTCCCTTGGCACCAGAAGAGAAGATGGTGAATACAATCTCAAAGTCTCCAAAATGATTGCTTTGAAGTATGGCAGCTTCTGTATGTCCCCTTCATTCACCATAACTTTGTTTCCGATTAGTTGCCGAATTTCTGCTTGCACTTTCTCCATAACCTTCGGCTTCTGCATCAGGGCTGACATAATCCAAATGATTATAGCTGAAACTGTATCTGTTCCTCCCAGCACTATATTCTGCAACATAAAATGGAATGAGGTAAACATAGTTAATAAACTTTTTATAAAAAATGTGGAATTCAAGAACGAAGTTGCTGACGTTCTGAAACAAGATTTGAGGTTTCATATAAGCTGTATCGGTTGAAGTTTTTTGGGGTATTTGGATTGGTTTCATTTTAAAACTCAATACAAATTATTTATTTTAAATTAGACAATGAACTTTTGTAAAATTTAAAGAGTAAAAATCTCAAATTTATGTCATCGCCCTGCAAATTTAGGCCGTTAAGAATAGGAGGCTTTCGTACTACTAAACAGCAGAGAGCTCTATTTTTCAAAATCATTAATGTAAGAGATTGTAAAAATCTTACCATAAGCACTGCTTTGATGTGATCAAAGGAGAGATTAAATGGGGAGGAATTTTCATCCCTTAGCTTAAGTAAGATGTCCACCACATTCTCTTTAGCTGACCTTGGCCTATTTTGTTTTAGATGCTCATCAATAGTTTCTTGGTAGAAAGAATCAAACTCGTTGACGTTCTTCTCTAGTCTTCCAGTTGTTCCTCTGAGCCTATCTACCCAGCCGAATAATGGAAAATAATCGGAAAAAAAGATCGCAGCCATCATCGCTTGAGCTTCTATGCATAGCCCATTGAACCTCTTCCTGTCAAATCCCACCTCGTTTAGCCTTTTCCCAAAACACATCCTGCATATCAAAGTGCTAGCCAACGACATCGAAATCTCACATATATTAACCAACTTTGATGAGTTGGCCAATTCTACAATATACTTGATCAAGATAAAGACTTCATCTTCACGAATACTACGAAAAGATTGAACCCTTTTAGGACCAAAGACATGGAGAGATGTAATCTTTCTCATCTCCTTCCAGTACTTGCCGTAAGGCGCAGAAGCCACGTCCAAGCCATTATAAGACAGCTTCTGCAGCGATAGAACTTGGGGGCTGCCAGAAAATGCAATATCATGGGTTTTGAGTGCCTGTTCTGCGGCACTTGCTGATGAAATAATGATTACAGGAACCGAACCAAATCTCATGGACATTACTGATCCATATTTCTTGGAGAGTCGCCACAGATACTCATGGGGGGTGGGAGAACTGCTTAGGAATTGATTAAGATTTCCTACAAATGGAAGGCCAGGAGGGCCAGGGGGATGAAGGCTGTTGTGCTTTTGAAGATAGTAAATGATGATGGAAGGGCTCAGAAGCAAGAGGAGAAGTAGGAACATTGTGAAGTGGAATTTGCTTGAGTGCGGGCTTTTCCGTTGTGCCAGATTTTGAGACGAATTTATAGAACAAAGGTGATACTCTTCCATCTTATTTTATTTAATTTTTTTATTATATTAAAACGTCATAAAATAATTAATATTTTATTATATTTTATATTATTAATTAATTATTAATTTTATTAAATATTATTTTTATATAATTAAATATAATATAAAATATTCATTATTTTTTATATTTTTTTTATTATATTATATTATTTTAAAAATATAATTTAAAGTTTTATACAAAATTCTTTGTCCGATCAAATAATGTGATAAGAAAAATGTCTCATTTAGTAAAAAAATGGCTCTGGTGTCCATGCCCTCAATATAAGTATTCGTGGAAGGGGTCATACATTTTCATTTTATACACACTAGCACCCCCGCAAGTGTAATAAGATAAAATAAAATCATTTTTTTATATCATACTTAAATTACGTGAAGTTTATCTCAATTTTATTTTTAAAAATTTGAATATAAATTTTATCCTATTTTATGATAATCCTCATAATCTCTAATTCATATTGCATAATAATATTATAATGTCATTGTACAAACAAATAGCTCATTTCTATTTTCTTTTTCTATACGGGAAATGTGTACGGTGTTGCAGCGAATGATGGCTTTCTCGGTAAAAATGATAGCTTTCTGTGGTACAACACTCTTGTGGCAACAATTCAATCGTCTGTAGGTGCAATAGACACCACTTAGTGCTTCACAATTTCTATCTTGGGGCCCATCAGTACTGTGTATGGCAGTCTTTTTAGAATCGGACCCGTAAAATAATTAATAGTAAAATTGCATTAAATTTTTTAATTAAATTATATTAAAAATTATAAAAATAAATTATTTATAAAAATTTATAATTTAAAATAAAAAATAAGAAAAATAATTTTTTAATAAAATACTAATTTAAGTTGTCCCTAATTGATTTACTTCTAAAGTTACAATTGATTTGGTTACATCATAATTAAGAATTGAAAATTATATAACAATTATTATTGTTAATTATTTTCATAAATATTTGAAAATTATAAACATTTATATATGATATTAAAAGTTGGAAGATAAATCCATCATCTCCCAATCTTTTTAGTTTTCTTTGTGTGTATCTTCCTAATGCAATATAATAGGTTTTTATTTTTATAAAATTATAATTAATATTTACAAAAATTTAAATATTTTTTAAAATATTAATATCATTAAACTACAACAACATACTGGCAAAATTTTATTTTGTCCCATAACATTTTTTTTAAAAAAAAAAAAATCCCATATAGCTCTCAACTATGATATGGTTGAATCTCATGTCCCTATGAAATTTTGTGCAAATCAACATCTAGTTAAGTTGATTTTTTCAAACAATTATTTGTGATGTATAAAAGAAATTTTATTCGCGCCGATTGTTTAAGAGTAGCTAAAGTATATTAAATACTTGACATATAATTATTTTAGTCACGTAATATTTTGGCAACTAAATAATGACTTCCATAAGGTAGCAAATACTTTTAGAAGCATATTTAGTATGTTATACATTCATATAAAATCTTGTCAATATAATGATAGTTAGTCTTTTGGAGGTGTTTTCCAAAAATATAATTGCATTATATATTTGGGAATAGCCACAACATCCTATGTATTTTAAAGTATTAAGGATTATTAATCACATTAAATTTCATGATTTGTAATTAACAAAATAAATATTTATTATATATGTACAATATTTTGATTTTGTCAATATTAAGACAAGTTGACAAATTTAAGAACATTCTTAGATATCATCGTGAGAGTTTATTTTATATTATGTGCTTAGAAATAGCCACAATATCTTTAAAATTTTACATATAAAGATAAATTCAACCACATAAAATTAAAAAGTTGAATGATGACATTTAGAATGATGATAATTAATTCATTAAAATAACAACCCGACCCCACAAAGAAGTTGTTATTTTGATGAGATTAATTAAATAAGACTGTAAACTAGACAAAATTAATTGAATAAGATTGTAAACTAAATATTTAGAAAATTATCCTATGCCACAGGTATGGATGATTTGTCTCACAAGTTTAGCTTAACTGTCTTATTATAAAGTATTTGGTAATTCTATTTATGGTTGGTAGTTTTGACACTTCAAATGTGAAAATTTACTTTTGTGACATTAGTTGATTTATTAATTGATGGTTTGAGATTCATAGCATTAATGTATTTCATGATTATGGTTTGGAAAAAATCTTTGTAAGCCCTAAGTGCAAATCATGTTGTTTTGATTAGTGACAAACATTGATAAGTGCAATGTGCTATGGAAATAATATTGATTAACCTTGATATGGACTAATATGCTTATATAATGTGTGATAGGATTTTTGGATTGAGAAAAATGCAAGTCTAATTGCCTTGAAGCTAAAAGCGTATGAACAACTCAAGTTTATCAAAGTGGTTAGTGTTGATTCAAGATTGTTGAAGGCTTTGAAGACCTTAGTGTAGGTTTATAATGCATTATAGGTTTATCTTTGTAAACCCTACATTCGTTTGTGTTAGCCCTAAGGGCAAATCATGTAGTTATGATTAGTTTTGAATAATGGCAAACATTGATGATTGAGTGATAGGATTGATGGATTGAGAAGCATGAAGTCTTATTGCTTTGGAGTCAAAATGCAAGAACAACTCAACTATGCCAAAGGTGATTGAAGATTGAAGAGTATATTCAATATGATTGAAGGCATTGAAGACTTAGAGTGTAGAGTTCTTATACTAAATAGGTATATTTTTCTGTAAAATCTACAATTGTATGTCTTGGAATCTGTTGAATGCATGAGAGAGCACAAAACTTATTTTTAAAATGGTTTTCAATAAACATTGTGATAACAAGTATGTTTTTGAAATCTCAAATGATCTTAAGAAGATTTTGTATGATTAAAACGTTTTGGTAACGATTTTTGTGTTTAAATGTGCCTAAATGATGTGTCCATTCATGCAAAACATTTTCAGTGTTATTAACAATGATTTTCAAAAGATTTGACTAAATTTGATAAGTTTGGATGCAAGTTTGGTCGTCCAAACTCTGGAAATGGTTACTGTGCTTCCAGAGAAGTTCAGACGCATGGAGTAAAATTCGGATGTCCAAACTTTCTCTGATAGCATGGTCACTATTTTTCCAGAGAATTTCGGACGCAAGTTCAAACACATAAGGAAATGTTCGGAAGTTCGAACTTTTCCAGACAGCTTGGCACAGTAAAGTTCTGACACAAGTTCAGACGAATGGCATGAAGTTCGGACGTCCAAACTTCTCTGAAACTAGTAGTTACTAGCCGTTTTATAACTGTTGTATTTGAATTTTCACATCTATAAAAGTTATAAATTTCAGATTTTTTGTAATTTTTGAATTAAAGTGAACTCTAAACATTCCAAAGCCTTTAGCAAACATTTTAAGCTCTCTTGTGTCTTGTGCATTCAATTGATCAATCCAAAGACATCAAAGTGTGAATGTGCAACTTTATGTAAAACATCTACCAACAAGTGGTAACATCTACACACTCTTCTCTCGTTATCAAATTGTGTTTTCTACTATCTCTTGCAAGGTTATCTTGATAACATAAAACCCTTTAGATAAGGGTGATCCTTGAAATTGTGATTCAAGGTTGTTTGTAGATATAAAACCATTGTGTGGTGAGCCTTGTTTGTAAAAGTTACTAGAAGAGGATGTAAGTGTAAAACCATTGTGTGGTGAGCCTCTCATGTAATTTGTGAACTTGAGCATATAGTAGATTGATTGAAATCTTTAAGTGTAGGCTTAAGGTAGTGGACGTAGATCTTGACGATCGAACCACTATAACTTGCTTGAGTTCTTTGCTTTTACATTCCTTTATTGCTGTGCTATCAACTGTCCTTAACTTGATATATATAATCTGTTCTTTGCTTAGACTCATAAAAGTTTTTTGTTTGCGAAAATTAGCCAAATACCTAATTCACCCCCCCTCTCTCTCTTAGGTATTTCAATTGGTATCAGAGCAAGGACTTCTTGTGTGGTTTTACAACCTAGAAGCTAAAGATCTTATGGCTAATATTTCAAACTTACCTTACCTAGAAGGGTCTTTCACAAATAGACCACCTTTTTTTGATGGAATAAACTATACCTTTTGAAAATCTAGAGTTAAGATATATATTTGTTCTATCAATTTTGATTTGTGGAATATTGTTGAAAAAGGTCTTTATATTCCTATGAAAATGAGAGCTGATGGAGTAACCTTAGAACCAAAGTCTACTGATGAAAGCTTATGGAAAGAGAGCTATACTATTGGAGAGCAAAACAGGAAGATTTTGGATGCTCTACCAAAATCTTGGCAGCCAAAGACACTTGCTATTGAGGAGTCCAAGGACTTCAAAACTCTTCCACTTGAAGATTTTATTGGATCTCTGCTCACACATGAAATGAAGATGAAAAGATTAAATGACAAAGAAGATAAAGAAAAGGGAAGAAAATGAGTTGTACTCAAGACTTCAAATCACTTGAGTGAACACGAAAAATCTTCAAGTGAAGAAGAAGATCGTAACAGTGGAGAAGAGGAAATTGCCATGGCAGTTAGGAAGTTCAAAAGATTCTACAAAAAAGAGTTCCTCAAGAAAGGAAGAAAGCCAACCAAGAAGAGTGGACAGTCGTCATCCTTCAAACCTCAATGTTTTGAATGCAAGAGTACAGAACACCTTATTGCCGATTGTCCTAGAATTTTGGAAAGGGAAAGAGACAGCAAGAACAAAAAGAAATCTGCCAAGAAAGGAAAAGGACTGGCTGGAACGTGGGATTAACAAGAAAGTGAAGATGACAGTGAAGGAAAGGCCAACATATGTTTCACGGCAATTGATGATGAGGCCAACAAGGAAGGAGGTAAATGGAGGTTGGTTGGGTCATAGGCTCATATTGAGCCATTTGTATGTCAATGTGCTAAATTGGTTATTTTCTATCATTGACATTAATACTTCTATGTACTGCACTGTTTTAATCTATCACATTTTGCATCAAAGTTTGTCATCATCAAAAAAGGGGAGATTGTTAGCCCTAAGGGCAAATCATGTAGTTTTGATTAATGACAAATATTGATGAGGACTAATATGTTTGTATGTTGTGTGATAGGTTTTGTGAACTAAGAAGTATGAAGTCTCATTGCCTTCAAGCCAAAGTGTAAGAACAACCTCAATAAACTATGAAGTCTTTTGAAGGTTATTCAAAGATGAACTCAAGGCATTGAAGACTTGAAGTGTAGAGTAGATATGATAATAGGTAAATCTCTATGTAAACTCTACACTTGTATGTCTTGGAGTCTATTGAATGCATAAGAGAGCATAAAATAGGTTTCTTAATCTTAAAAGGCTTTGAATGAATTTCTTGATGAATGTGGTTTTGTGTCCTAAAAGTTTTTAAGTAAACTTTATGTGATCAAAGGAATTTGATTTTGGTTTCAACCTTATATATGTCTAAATAAGTTTTCTATACATACCAAATGTTTTTCAAGCTTATTGAAGTTAAATCTCAAATGGTTTTACAAAGTTTGAATATGCTTCCAAAAAATTCGGTCGTCGAATTTTGGCCTTCAACATGGTCACTGTTTTTCTAGAGAAATTCGGACAAAGATTCGGACGCAGCAGGAAGAATTCGGTCGTCCGAAAATTTGGACGCAGAATTCGGTCGTCCGAATTTCCTGAAAATAGCCGTTAACTAGCCGTTTTATAGCTGTTAAAACTGATTTTCAAATTCTATAAAAGATATAAACTTGAAATTTTTTGTAAGTTTTGAATTCTTGAAAACTCTAAGCATTCTAAAGCCTTTTACAAACATTCCTTAAGCTCTCTTATGTCTTGTGCATTCAATTGATCAATCCAAAGACATCAAAAGTGTGAAGGTGCAACTTTGTGTAATATCTACCAACAAGTGGTAACATCTACACACTCTTCTTTATTTATTAAATTGTGTTGTTCTATTAGCTCTAGCAAGGTTATCTTGATAACATAAAATCCTTTAGATAAGGGTGATCCTTGAAGTTGTGATTCAAGGTTGTTTGAGATATAAAACCATTGTGTTTGATGAGCCTTGTATTGTAAAAAGTTACTAGAAGAGGTTGTGAGTGTAAAACTATAGTGTGGTGAGCCTCTCCTGTAATTTGTAAACCTGAGCATATAGTAGATTGTTTGAAATCCTTAAGCGTGAGCTTAAGGTAGTGGACGTAGATCTTGAGGATCGAACCACTATAATCAAGTTAAACAATCTAAACTTGCTATGCTCGTTAGAGATTATGAGCTGTTTACCATGAAACAAGGTGAAAATATTAGTGATATGTTTACAAGGTTTACTAACATTTTCAATGGGTTGAAAGCTTATGGTAAAAGCTATACTATGGGAGAGCAAAACAGGAAGATTTTGGATGCTCTACCAAAATCCTGGCAGCCAAAGACACTCACTATTGAGGAGTCCAAAGATCTAAAAACTCTTCCTCTTGAAGAGCTTATCGGATCACTACTCACACATAAAATGAAGATGAAACGGTTGAATGATAAGGAAAATGAAGAAAAGGGAAGAAAAGGAGTTGTACTAAATGCTTCAAATCACTTGAGTGAACAAGAACAATCTTCAAGTGAAGATGAAGGACGAAACAGTGGAGAAGAAGAGATTGCAATGGCAGTGAGGAAGTTCAAGCGATTCTACAAAAAGGAGTTTCTAAAGAAAGGAAGAAAACCAGTCAAGAAGAGTGGACAATCCTCATCCTATAAACCTCAATGGTTTGAATGCAAGAGCACAGAGCATCTTATTGCTGACTGTCCCAAAGTGTTAGAGAGGGAAAGAGACAGCAAAAACAGAAAGAAATCTGCCAAGAAAGGAAAAGGATTAGCTGGAACGTAGGATCAACAAGAAAGCGAGGATGACAGTGAAGGGAAGGCCAACATATGCTTTATGGCCATTGATGATGAGGTACAATCTTCACCTTCTATTTCAAATTTCTGTGATGATGATATTGATTCTAGTGATTTGATTGTAGAACTGTATGAAGAGTTGAAAAAGGCTTCAAAAAGAAACAAAGAAATGAAATTCAAAATCAATGATTTGTCAAATGAGAATTCAAAATTATGTGTTGAAAATGATAAACTTCTTGAGACCATTAATTCTCTTACCATTGAAAAAGAAGTTTTGAATACTACCATACAAAATATATCTTTTGAAAACAAAAAACTTTGTAAAAGAATTATTTCTCTTGAATCAATGCTAAAAGATCATGATTCTTTAAAAAGGAAAGTTAATGATCTTACTTTATGCATTGAGAGATTTACAAATGGAAGAGAAAATTTAAATAAACTACTTGGTTATCAAAGATCTTCATTTGTAAAGCACGGTCTTAGTTTTAAACATGATTGTTTTGATCCAAAACAAAAAAGGTTATTTGTTAAAGAATCTTCTCATTATAGGTCTCATACTTGTTGTACATATTGTGGTAGGCATGGATACAAGGTTTCTAGGTGTTTTATAAAAAGAAAGATAGAAAATGGTGTTAAGACCATTTGGAAAGTCAAAGGAACTATTACTAACCCCCTTGGACCCAAGAAGATATGGGTACCAAAAATCACTCTTTCTAATTTGGTATAGGTACAATTTGCCTCAAGATCAAGTGCCACTAAATGGTTTCTTGACAGTGGCTGCTCAAGACACATGACAGGAAATGCCTCACTTGTTAGTGAGCTTCAAGCAACAAGTGAAGGTTTTGTCACATTTGGTGATAAGAAGAAAGGAAAGATTCTCGGAATAAGTAACATTGGTAAAGGCTCCTTTCCTCTTATTAAGAAAGTATTACTTATTGATGGTTTGAAGTATAATTTACTTAGTATTAGTCAATTATGTGACAAATGGTTGCAAAGTTGAGTTTAAATGTGATACTTGTACTATTCTTGACAGTGCAAGTAATAAAATTATTTTTGTTGCTAAAAGAGTTAGTAATATATATATGTTATATCTTGATAAGCTTATTACTAATGATATTAAATGTCGTTCCATTCATGACAATGATGGATTTTTATGGCATAGAAGATTAGGACATGTGAGCATGGATTTATTGAACAAACTTTCTGCACAAGAACTAGTTAGAGGATTACCAAAAATGCATTTTGATAAAACCCGTCTTTGTGATGCTTGTCAATATGGAAAACAATCAAAAACATCTTTTAAACCAAAGAAAATGGTTTCTACCTCAACCTCTTGAACTAGTTCACATGGATTTATTTGGACCTAGGAGGACTACTAGTCTTGGTGGTAAAAGATATGCTTATGTGATTGTTGATGATTTTTCAAGATTTACATGGGTAATCTTTTTATCACAAAAAGATGAAACATTTTATGAATTTTCAAAAATTTTCAAAAAGGTTCAAATTTCTCTTGATTGCAAACGGATTTCTATTAGAAGTGATAATGGAAAAGAGTTTTGCAACCAAGATTTTACAAACTTTTGTGATGAGTATGGCATCACTCATAATTTTTCAGCTACCAAAACACCTCAACAAAATGGTGTTGTTGAGAGGAAAAACAGAACTTTACAATAAATGGCTAGATCAATGCTTTGTGAAAATTCCTTACCAAAATATTTTTGGGCTGAAGCTGTAAATACAGCTTGCTATGTAATGAATAGAGTTTTACTAAGACCTTTTATAAGGAAAACACCTTTTGAACTTCTATTTGATAAAACTCCATCAATTGTCTATTTTACAGTTTTTCATTGTAAGTGCTTTATTTTAAACAATAGTGACAATCTTGGTAAGTTTGATAGAAAATCAGATGAAGGCATATTTCTTGGCTATTCATCAAATAAAAAGGCATATAGAGTCTATAACAAAAGGACATTATGTGTTGAAGAAACTATTCATGTAACTTTTGATGAATCTAACATTTATCTTCAAAGAAGAAATGAAGATGATGCAGGTTCCTCAATGGTTGAAAATCAAACTCAACACCAAGTACCTACATTGGAAGATCATGCCAAAGAAGAAGAAATAATGGAGCAAGAACAAGATGGTTAATCAAGCAATGATCAAGAACTTCCAAAGTATCTCACATATGCAAGAAGTCATCCTAAGGAGAAAATCATTGGTGATGTCTCCCAAGGAGTTAAAACAAGGCGGTACTTTATTGATAATTTTGCCCTTTTATCTCATATTGAATCGAAAAATATTGATGATGCATTATGTGATAATTTCTGGATTATTACTATGGAAGAAGAGTTAAATCAGCTTGAGAGAAATAAAGTTTGGACTCTTGTTCCTAGACCTCATGATCATTCTGTTATTGGTACAAAGTGGGTCTTTAGAAATAAGTTAAATGAACTAGGAGAAGTTGTTAGAAATAAAGCTAGACTTGTTGCTCAAGGTTTCAACAAAGAAGAAGGCATTGATTATGATGAGACTTTTGCTCCAGTGGCCAGATTAGAGTCTATAAGAATACTTTTGGCATTTGCTTGTTTTAAAGATTTTAAATTATTTCAAATGGATGTCAAAAGTGCTTTTCTAAATGGTTTTATTGAAGAAAAGGTTTATGTAGAACAACCTCCTGGTTTTATTCATGAAAAATTTCCAAATCATGTTTTCAAGTTAACCAAAGCTCTATATGGACTGAAACAAGCTCCAAGAGCTTCGTATGAAAGATTAAGTGGTTTTCTTCTTTCAAAAGGTTTTACAAAAGGAAAAGTGGATACAACTCTTTTTATAAAAACATCTTCTAAAAATGATATTTTACTTGTGTAAATTTATGTTGATGATATTATTTTTGGTGCTACTAATACTTCCCTTTGTGAAGAGTTTGCCAAATCCATGCAAAATGAATTTGAGATTAGCATGATGGGAGAACTAATTTTCTTCCTTGGGCTGCAAATTAAGCAAACCAAGGATGAAGTCTTCATCAATCAAGCAAAGTATACCAAGGAGCTACTGAAAAGATTTGGAATGGATCAAGCAAAAGGAATAGGTACTCCAATGAGTTCATCAACTAAACTTGACAAAGATGAGAAAGGTAAAAGTATTGATGAGAAATTATATAGAGGTATGATCAGAAGTTTACTCTATCTCACAGCTAGTAAACCAGATATTATGTTTGCTGTATGCTTGTGTGCTAGATTCCAATCATGTCCTAAAGAATCTCATCTAATTTCTGTCAAACGTATTTTTCGCTATTTGATTGTTACACATGACTATGGCCTTTGGTTTTCAAAAACTTCATCTTTTGAACTTATTGGATACTCTGATACTGACTTTGCTGGATGCAAAGTTGAACGTAAAAGTACAAGTGGTCATTGTCATTTTCTTGGTAGTTGTCTTGTATCTTGGTTTAGTAAAAAGCAAGCTTGTGTGTCTTTTTCCACTGCAGAAGCTGAATACATAGCTGCAGGTAGTTGTTGTGCACAATTGTTATGGATGCAGCATACCTTACTTGATTATGGTCTTAAATTCAATTGTGTGCCTATACTATGTGATAATACTAGTGCTATCAATTTGAGCATAAATCCCATTCAACATTCTAGGACTAAGCATATAGAGACTAATGTGTGTATTGAAGTTTTGATGAAAACAAGAAATTTTTTATCCAGAATTCGGATGCACTACAGAAAATTCGGTCTGAGTGAAAGGAAACAGAGACTTTTGATCAAGAATTCGGACGCAGGTCAGAAAATTCGGTCGGCTGATATTTCTGAACTGACCAAAATTTGGACGCAGACCTGAGAATTCGGTCGTCCGAATTTTACGGACGCGATTGTTTAAATGTAAATTAAACAAGTCTTCTCAACATTTCAACTTCCAAATTTCACATCATTTTAAAAGGCTCTCATACCTTTTCACATCCGAATCAAAATCCCTTCAAAACCACACATTCTCATCCCGATTTGCCTTCACTTTTAAACTTCTAATCCTAAATTCATACCGAAAATCAATACTTCTCAACAGAAAATATCAATGGTGAGAACAAAGAAGCCAAATGTGGAGAAAGGGAAAGGAAAGGCTAAGGAAGGAGATCGAGACTCAATCCTCAACCAACCAAGAAGAATTCGAATCCCTCAAACATTATCTGGAGTTGACAGGTTTGTCTCAATCAAAGCTACTCATGAATTTGATGAATGGAATAAAAATAGCAGAAAGATTATCCCTGGATATAAGGTGGATGTTGATAAATTGTCTAGCATGGATATTGTTCTATCTTGTTTCAATGATGTTGGTTGGAGTAGTTTGTTGTTCATTGATGAAGAATTTTATCCTACCTTGATATATGAATTCTATGCAAACCTGAAAGAGGAAAGAGTTGAGATGGTAGGGGATAATGTGATACAATGGTATTCATCTAGAGTATCCCAAGTTGACATTGAATTTAGTGAAGGATTGATAAACAGAATTTGTGGAGTAGGTGACAATGGAGCTAGATATTATTCACCTTCCATGCATTGCTATGATCGTGAACTCTTTACATATGTTAGATTTGAAGAAGCATTTACCAATGGAAGAGAGTTTAGATCTATAAAGGAGAGGGAAATAAAGAACTTGGATGCTAGAGGTAGAGTGTTGCATCATATGGTAGCTACTATGATTGTTCCTAATTTTGGACATAAGTCATCAGTTGGAAATATGCATATGGTAATCATGTTAGCCTTGCATGAGCATAGGAGAATGAACTTTGGTTATTTAGCCTTGAAACACATGATTACTACAAGAAAAATAGTAACCAAGGCATTCCCATTTGGAAGATTGTTGACAAGAATCTTTATGCATTTTAAGATTAAACTTCCGGGAAGAGCGCAAGCTTTTAAGAGTGGGGAGATTTACACTAATGAAACTCTTAAGAGAATGCAATTAGTTCTTGATGAGGATAATGCATGGAGGACAAAAAGAGAAACCCCTCCAAAAAGAATAGAAAGAGAAGAAAAGATAGAAAGTGAAGAGGAGGAAGAAGAAAAGGATGAAGAAGAAACCCTTGCTAGAGAAATAGGAAGCATGACACCTCAAGTGAGGGGGAGCAACCTCCAACAAAAAAGAGATTGTTTGAAGAAGAAACTGGAATTGGTTCAAGTGGTGAAGGAGTAACTAGAAGTGACACCATAGTGGCCAAAGCATTCCAAGAAACCTTGAACAATCATGTCAAGGAAATGGAGAAGATGTATAAGTTTTTTGAATCATTTGCTCCAATGATTCTTGGAAAGTTAGATGGACTGGAGAGTAGGGTAAAGCACATTGAAGAAATCCTTATGAGAAATACTCAAAGTGGTGAATGACCCTCTAAGCCTCAAGATGGAAATGAGGAAGAAGGAGATAAAGAAGAAAAGAAAGGAGATGATAATGACAGCAATGATGAAGATGATGATCAAGGTGGAAATGAAGAGACTGTGGCAAAAGAAGAAGAGGAAGAACATGCACATGAAGAGCCACAAATAGGAGGCAGCCAAGTAGCTCAAACTGAAATAGTCTCTCCATCAACAATCTCTTTTAGTCGCGGAAGAGTGAAGCACTTGGCCATCAAGAAAGGAGCGAGCCGAGCCTCCCCATCAACATCAACATCATAAAACTAAGCTTTCTTTCCTTCTATTCTATTTACTGCTTTTAAGTTGCTTATCTATACTGATTTTTTATGTAATTCTGAACTTGCTAAGTATTTTGCTGCATTTTATGTAATAGTGAAGCTCAGTGATGAGAGCTTCCTTTATGTACTAAATTGATAGTCTCATTTTCATTGATCCCTCTTTTATTTTTTTTTTAGTGATGACAAAAGGGGAAGAAATATGATGCATATGAATGATGCCTACAATGATAAATATGATGAATGATGCCTGCAATGATGATTCTGTGATGAATGTGATGAATGCATCTATGCTTGAATTTTCTTGAACTTTTGTAAAGCTAAACTGAGTTGCAAAAAACTTTGGATTCAAAATTCGGATGCATTCATATTTGTGGCCAAAAAGTGATATTTGTTGTTCAAATTGATTCAAATATGCTTTAATCTCTTCCATTATATTTGAACAACATTATGAAAGCTTTATTTCACTTTAAACATCCATTATATTGAATCTATTGTAGTTTGGACTTAAAATTTTAAAATTTGGATGCATGAGTTTAAAAATTCGGACGCATGAGTTTAAAAATTCGGATGCATGCTCTAAAATTTGGATGCATCCATATTTCATTGTCAAAATGTGCTCCTCTGTTGTTCAAAATAATTCAAATATGTTTTAATCTCTCAAAATATGTTTGAACAATATTAGGAAAGCTTATTTACAAATTTTAAAGCTTTTATTTATCTTATTTTAAAGGTTGGACTTGCTATGTTAAAATTCACATGCATGATATCTCTAGTCCAAATGTGTTGAAAAATGAGCACAATCTAAGGGGGAGCATTGTTAAGTTTTTAACAACCTTAAAACCTCTCTTAGAAGTTTTCTAAATGCTTAAATGCTATATCTACTTTCCTAGTTTAGTTGGAAGGAAGGAGGTAAATGGAGGTTGGTTGGGTCATAGGCTCATATTGAGCCATTTGTATGTCAATGTGCTAAATTGGTTATTTTCTATCATTGACATTAATACTTCTATCATCAAAAAGGGGGAGATTGTTAGCCCTAAGGGCAAATCATGTAGTTTTTGTTAATGACAAATATTGATGAGGACTAATATGCTTGTATGTTGTGTGATAGGTTTTGTGAACTAAAAAGTATGAAGTCTCATTGCCTTCAAGCCAAAGTGCAAGAACAACCTCAATAAACTATGAAGTCTTTTGAAGGTTATTCAAAGATGAACTCAAGGCATTGAAGACTTGAAGTGTAGAGTAGATATGATAATAGGTAAATCTCTATGTAAACTCTACACTTGTATGTCTTGGAGTCTATTGAATGCATAAGAGAGAATAAAATAGGTTTCTTAATCTTAAAAGGCTTTGAATGAATTTCTTGATGAATGTGATTTTGTGTCCTAAAATTTTTTAAGTAAACTTTATATGATCAAAGGAATTTGATTTTGGTTTTCAAACTTATATGTGTCTAAATAAGTTTTCTATACATACCAAATGTTTTTCAAACTTATTGAAGTTAAATCTCAAATGATTTTACAAAGTTTGAATCTGCTTCCAAAAAATTCGGCCGTCCGAATTTAGTAGCAAAAGTTTGCTACTATTCTTCCAGAGAAATTCGGAAGAAGATTCGGACGCATGAAGAAAAATTCGGTCGTCCGAATTTTGGCCTTCAGCATGGTCGCTGTTTTTCCAGAGAAATTCGGACGAAGATTCGGACGCAGCAGGA
Source organism: Rauvolfia tetraphylla (assembly GCA_030512225.1). Taxonomy (NCBI): domain Eukaryota; kingdom Viridiplantae; phylum Streptophyta; class Magnoliopsida; order Gentianales; family Apocynaceae; genus Rauvolfia; species Rauvolfia tetraphylla. Next base: position 920,010 of record JAJQKT010000060.1, read on the forward strand.
AGAATTCGGTCGTCCGAAAAATTCGGATGCAAAATTCGGTTGTCCGAATTTCCTGAAAATAGCCATTAACTAGCCGTTTTATAGCTGTTAAAATTGATTTTCAAATTCTATAAAAGCTATAAACTTGAAATTTTTTGTAAGTTTTGAATTCTTGAAAACTCTAAGCATTCTAAAGCCTTTTACAAACATTCCTTAAGCTCTCTTATTTCTTGTGCATTCAATTGATCAATCCAATGACATCAAAAGTGTGAAGGTGCAACTTTGTGTAATATCTACCAACAAGTGGTAACATCTACACACTCTTCTTTATTTATTAAATTGTGTTGTTCTACTAGCTGTAGCAAGGTTATCTTGATAACATAAAATCCTTTAGATAAGGGTGATCCTTGAAGTTGTGATTTAAGGTTGTTTGAGATATAAAACCATTGTGTTTGGTGAGCCTTGTATTGTAAAAAGTTACTAGAAGAGGTTGTGAGTGTAAAACCATAGTGTGGTGAGCCTCTCTTGTAATTTGTAAACCTGAGCATATAGTAGATTGTTTGAAATCCTTAAGTGTGAGCTTAAGGTAGTAGACGTAGATCTTGAGGATCGAACCACTATAAATTGTTTGAGTTCTTTGCTATTGCTTTCTTTCATTGCTTTGCTATAAATTGTCTCTATTTTGCTCATATAATCTGTTCTTGGTCTAAACGCATAAAAGGTTTGTTTTTGCGAAAATTAGCCAAATTCCTAATTCACCCCCTCTTAGGTATTTCAGAGACTTTTAATTCTAGGTCTCATATTTGTTACGCATATTGTCGTAAGCATGGACACAAGGTTTCTAGATGTTTTGTAAAAAGAAATATAGAAAATGGTGTTAAGACTATTTGGAAAGTCAAAGGAACTATCACTAACCCCATTGGACCCAAGAAAATATGGGTACCAAAAATCAATATTTCTAATTTGCTGTAGGTTCAATTTGCTTCAAGATCAAGTGCCACAAAATGGTTTCTTGACAGTGGGTGCTCAAGACACACGACAGGAAATGCCTCACTTGTTAGTGAGCTTCAAGCAACAAGTGAAGGTTTTGTCACATTTGGTGATAAGAAGAAAGGAAAGATTCTTGGAATAAGTAACATTTTGATGGTTTGAAGTATAATTTACTTAGCATTTGTCAATTATGTGACAATGGATGTAAAGTAGAATTTAAATGTGATACTTGTACTATTTTTGATAGTGCAAGTAGCAAAACCATCTTTGTTGCAAAAACAGTTTGAAATGTATATGTGTTATATCTTGATGAACTTATTACAAATGATATAAAATGTCTTGCCATTCATGATAATGTTGGATTTTTGTGGCACAGAAGATTAGGACATGTGAGCATGGATTTATTGAACAAACTTTCTACACAAGAGCTAGTTAGAGGATTACCCAAAATGCATTTTGATAAAACACGTCTTTGTGACGCTTGTCAATATGGAAAACAATCAAAAACATCTTTTAAACTAAAGAAAATGGTCTCTACTTCAAAAACTCTTGAAATAGTTCACATGGACTTAATTGGACCAATGAGGACCATTAGTCTTGATGGTAAAAGATATGCTTATGTCATTTTAGATGACTTTTCAAGATTTACTTGGGTGCTCTTCTTAGCTCAAAAGGATGAAGCATTTCATGAATTTGCAAAACTTTTCAAAAAGGTTCAAACATCTTTTGAATATAAACTGATTTCTATTAGAAGTGATAATGGAAGAGAATTTTGCAATCAAGATTTTACAAAATTTTGTGATGAATATGGTATTACTCACAATTTCTCAGCTGCCAAAACACCTCAACAAAATGGGGTTGTTGAAAGGAAAAATAGAACTTTACAAGAGATGGCTAGATCAATGCTTTGTGAAAATTCCTTGCCAAAATATTTTTGGGCTGAAGCTGTAAATACTGCTTGTTATGTAATGAATAGAGTTTTATTAAGACTTTTTATAAGAAAAACACCTTTTGAACTTCTATTTAATAGAACTCCTTCAATTGTTTATTTTAAAGTGTTTGGTTGTAAATGTTTTATTTTAAATACCAGTGATAATCTGAGAAAATTTGATAGAAAATCAGATGAAGGAGTATTTCTTGGCTATTCATCAAATAAAAAGGCATATAGAGTTTATAACAAAAGAACATTATGTGTTGAAGAAACCATACATGTAACCTTTGATGAATCTAACATTTACCTTGAGAGAAGAAAAGAAGATGATGCAGGTTCCTCAATGATTGAAAATCAAACTCATCATCAAGCACCCACATTGGAAGAACATGCCAAAGAAGAAGAAATAATAGAGCAAGGACAGGATGGTCAACCTAGCAATGATCAAGAGCTTCCAAAGGATCTAACATATGCAAGAGGTCATCCTAAGGAGCAAATCATTGGTGATGTCTCCCAAGGAGTAAAAACAGGCGGTACTTTATTGATAATTTACTTTTTTATCTCATTTAGAACCTAAAAACATTGATGATGCATTGAGTGATAATTTCTGGATTATTGCTATGGAAGAACAATTAAATCAGTTTGAAAGGAATAAAGTTTGAACTCTTGTTCCAAGACTCCATGATCATTCCATTATTGGTACAAAATAGTTTTTAGAAATAAATTAAATGAACTAGGAGAAGTTGTTAGAAATAAGGCTAGACTTGTTGCTCAAGGCTTCAACCAAGAAGAAGGTATTGACTATGATGAAACTTTTGCTTCTGTAGCCAGATTGGAATACTTTTAGCTTTTGCTTGTTTTAAAGGATTTAAGCTATTTCAAATGGATGTCAAAAGTGGTTTTCCAAATGGTTTTATTGAAGAAGAAGTTTATGTAGAGCAACCTCCTGGTTTTATTCATGAAAAATTTCCAAATCATGTCTTTAAGTTAACCAAAGCTATCTATGGATTGAAACAAGCTCCAAGAGCTTGGTATGAAAGATTAAGTGGATCTCTTCTTTCAAAAGGTTTTGCAAAAGGAAAAGTAGACACAACTGTTTTTATAAAAACATCTACCAATAATGATGTTTTACTTGTGCAAATTTATGTTGATGATATTATTTTTGGTGCTACTAACATATCTCTTTGTGAAGACTTTGCCAAATCTATGCAAAATGAATTTGAAATGAGCATAATGGGAGAATTGAATTTCTTTCTTGGGCTAGCAAACCAAGGATGGAGTCTTCATCAATCAAGCTAAGTATATCAAGGAGCTTTTGAAAAGATTTGGAATGGATTAAGCAAAAGGGATAGGTACTCTAATGAGCTTATCAACTAAACTTGATAAAGATGAAAAATGTAAAAATGTGGATGAGAAGTCATATAGAGGTATGATTGGAAGTTTACTCTATCTCACAGCTAGTAGACTAGATGTTATGTTTGTTGTGTGCTTATGTGCAAGATTTCAATCATGTCCTAAAGAATCTCATTGAATTTCTGTCAAACGTATTTTTCGTTATTTGATTGATACACATGACTATGGTCTTTGGTTTTCAAAATCTTCATCTTCTGATCTTATTGGATATTCGGATGCTGATTATGCTGGATGCAAAGTTGAAAGAAAAAGTACAAGTGGTCATTGTCAATTTCTTGGTAGTTGTCTTGGTCTGCGTCCAAATACATGGTATTGAAGAAACAGAGAAGTTTGGACGCATGTTCGGATGCAGACCAAAAAGTTTGGTCGTCTGAATTTTGCGGTTACAACGGTTTTTAAGAAATCGAACTAGCTGTTACTCACATAATTTATCATCCAAACTTTCTCCTTTTCAAAATTTCTCTCTACCCACTAGCGTCCAAACATAAATCCTTCTGTAATTTCAACATTTTCACATCAAAATACTTGGGTTTTTTAATTCCCAGCCCTACACACTGCTCAAAACTCACTGCTTTTCTGTTAGAAGATCAAAATGGTGAGAACTAAAGGAGCAAATGATGAAAAAGGTAAAGGGAAAGCAAAGGTCAGTGAAGGAGGACGAATTCTCAATGAACCAAGGAGAATTAGGGTCCCTCAATCATCATCTGGAACAGACAAGTTCATCTCAATCAAAGCTGCATCAGAATTTAAAGAATGGAACAAGAAATCAAGGAAAATCATCCCTGGAAACAGAGTTGATTTTGAAAAGCTCACCAATATGGGTAATGTCCTATCTTTATTTGGTGATATTGGGTGGAGTAATTTGTTGACTATAGATGAAGAGTATTATCCCTCTCTTGTATACGAATTTTATACCAATTTAAAAGAATAAAGAATAGAATATGAGGGAGAAGATGTTAATTAGTGGTATTCCTGTAGAGTCTCACAAATAGATTTTGAATTCAATGATGCATTGGTAAATAGAATTTGTGGAGTGAGTGATGTTGGAGGAAGATATTTTTCTTTGGGACAACACTGCTATGAAAGAGAACTGTTTACAAATGCTAGATTTGAAGAAGCTTTCACAAATGGTAGAGAGTTTAGGACCATTAAGGAAAGGGAAGTTTAGGCTTTAGATGCAAGAGGAAGAGTTATGCATCATATGATTACAATCATGATAATTCCTAACTTTGGTCACAAAACATTTGTGGGGAACATTCATATGGTAATTATGCTTGTTTTGCATGAGCATAGGAGATTGAATTTTGGATACTTGGCATTGAAGCATATGATTGGGGTTAGAAAGACTGATAACAAGGCTTTACCATATGGAAGACTTCTGACAAGATTTTTCAAACATTTTCGAGTCAAGCTTCCTGTTCGAGAACAAGCTTTTAAAAGAGGACAAATCTATACAAATGACTCTCTCAAAAGGATGCAATTGACTCTTGATGATGAGGGAGTATGGAGAACTAGAAGGGAGACCCCCTCCAAAGAGAGTTGAAGCAGAGGAAAGTGAGGAAATTGAAGAAGAAGAAGATGAGGTAGAAACATGGGCAAGGAAAATGAAAACTAAGAGAAGGCATGATTCAACAAGTGAGGGGGAGTAGCCTCCCTCCAAAAGAAGACTTTTTGAAGAAGAGCCAACATCACAATCACATCCTATTGCTGGGTGTTAGCCCTAAGGGCAAATCATGTAGTTTTGAATAATGACAAATATTGATGAGGACTAAAATGCTTGTATGTTGTGTGATAGGTTTTGTGAACTAAGAAGTATGAAGTCTCATTGCCTTGAAGCTAAAATGCAAGAACAACTCCAATATGTCAAAGTGATTGAAGATTGAAGAGTTTGTTCAAAATGATTGAAGGCTTTGAAGACATGAAGTGTAGGTTGCATGTCTTTAATAGGTAAACTTTGTAAACCCTACACTCTTAAGCCTTGGAATCTATGAATTGCAATTGAGAGCACAAAACTTGATTTAAATGGTTTCAATGGTTTTGAACTTATCTAAATTATCAAGTTTTCATAAATGGTTTTTGCACTTAAAAGGTCTTTAATGACTTATCTTTTAGGCTAGAAGGTTTTCCAACTTGTTAGAATTGATTTGAACATGTTTTGACAAAGTTTGAAAAATTCGGATGCAAGATTCGGACGCAGCATGGAAAATTCGGTCGTCCGACTATTTTTCCAGAGAAATTCGAACGCAAATTCGGACGAAGTTGGAAAAATTTGGTCGTCCGAATTTTCCCCCGCATAGTGAACAGTGCGTCCGAAAATTTTCGACCAAAAATTCGGTCGATCGAATTTTGCTGAAACTAGCCGTTACTAGCCGTTTTATTACTGTTAAAGCCAATTTTTCAAATCTATAAAAGCCACAAACTCCATATTTTTGAGAGAACTTTTGCACAAAAGAAATCCTTGAAGCTCTAACTTTTTTTACATCAAAATTATATCAAAAGCTCTCAAATTGCCTTATGCTCAAAGATTGAAATTCAAGATTCCAAAGGCAAGAAGTGAAGTGGTGCTAGCAATTGTATTCATCCACCAAGAAGTGTTGGTAACATCCAAACTCTTTATTTACACTATTATTTTGATTGATACAAGGTTATCTTGTGACGTAAAACCCTTTTGGTAAAGGTGAGCCATAGACTAGATTAATCAAGGTTGTGGTGTAAAACCCGTGTGTGGGTGAGCCTTGGATTAGATTGGTCTTTAGGTTGTTTTTAGATATAAAATCCTTGTGGAAGGGTGAGCCTTGTTTGTAGGATTACAAAGGAGGTTGTTGGTGTAAAATCCTTGTTGGATGAGCCTCTTGTGTAATTGCTTGGATTAAGCATATAGTGAATTGATTGAAATCCTTGAGTGTGGACTCAAGGTAGTGGATGTAGATCTTGGAGAGATCGAACCACTATAAATCGTGTGTTCATTTCTTTATAGCTTTACTTGTTTTACATACTTCTGTTATTATTATTGTTTATAGTTCTTGATTGATTGGTTGTGGTCTTATAGTTTAATAATCTTGTCTTAACCATCAAATCACATATAAACTTGAAGTTTGTGAATTTAAAGAAGAGCTTTTATTAAGGCAAAGGATTTGCAAAAAGGGAAAAGATTTTCGATAATTAGCCAAAGACCTAATTCACCCCCCCTCTTAGGCCTTTCACTGGGGAAGGTACTAGTGCTGAAGAGATTTCAAGAGAAAATAAAATTCAAGAAGCACTAAACAACCACATGAAAGAAATGGAGAAAATGTATAAATTCTTTAAAACATTTGCTCCTATGGTGCTTGGAAAACTGGACAGTTTGGAGAATAAAGTCAAGCACATTGAGGAAATATTGATAAGAAATCCTCAAAGTGGTGAAGGTCCTTCTAGAACTCAAGAGGAAAAGGATGATGAGAATGATGAAGATAACAAGAAAAATGAAGAAGGCAGTAATAGTGATGATGAAGATGATGATGGTGACCAAGGGAATGGCAATGAGCAGGTCATGGAGTCTCAAGGAGGAGATCAAGGATTGCATCAAGTTGGAATCAGTCAAGAAGGAGGTCAAATTGCAAGAGCTGAAATAGCAACCCCATCAAATCCAACATTTGGCCATGGAAGAGTCAAGCATGTTGCTGTCAAGAAGAAACCAAGAAAGGACTCTCCATCAATATCCAAAGACTAAGCATATCTTCACTTTAATGGTATGAAGCTCAATGATGAAACCTTAGTGTTGAGAGCTTCCTTTAGTACTTAACAGTCTCATTTTCATTTTCCCATTCTTGAGTGATGACAAAAGGGGGAGAAAGAAGATGAGCTGCAAAATGCAAAATTGTGCTGCAAAAATGTGAAATGTGTGTGCTTCTATAATATATATTATATGTGCAATGTGTGTTAATATGAGTAAGTGATACAATGTGAAAACATTTTGGCATGTTTTGATTATATTTATACATTTGACATTTAAACTGGAAAGAATTACAATATGTGACGATAAAATTTATAAGTTTGGACTTGAAGTTCGGATGCATCCAAGCTGTCTTGCCAAAACTGATTTTTCTATTGTTCAAATTGTTTGAAAACTATTTCAAACCCTTCTATTATATTTGAACAACCTTAAGAAGGCTTATTTTCAAATATTACAGCCTTCATCTCACATATTTTAAAGTTTGGACTTCAAATGTTCGGATGCATGTTTTGAAATTCAGAGGCATCCATATTTTGTTGTCAAAATGTGCTCCTTTGTTGTTCAAATTGATTCAAATATGTTTTAATCTCTTCTAATATATTTTGAACAACCTTAGGAAAGCTTATTTTCAAAAATTGCATCTTTCATTTCACTTATTTTATTGTTTGGACTTGATATGTCAGATTTCGGATGCCTAGCATCACAAGTCCAAACTTGTTAAAAAATAAGCACAATCTAAGGGGGAGCATTATTAAACTTTTACAACCTTAAAACCTCTCTTAGAATTGTTTCTAAATGCTTAAAATGCTATATCTTCTATGTTTGTTGGAAGGAAGGAGGTAAATAGAGGTTGGTTGGGTCATAGGCTCATATTGAGCATTTTGTATGTCAATATGCTATATTGGTTATTATCAATCATTGACATCAATGCTTCTTTGTACTACATTGTTTAAATCTATCACATTTTGCATCAAACTTTGTCATCATCAAAAAGGGAGAGATTGTTAGCCCTAAGGGCAAATCATGTAGTTATGATTAGTTTTGAATAATGGCAAACATTGATGAGAACTAATGTGCTTGTATGATTGAGTGATAGGATTGATGGATTGAGAAGCATGAAGTCTTATTGCCTTGGAGGCACAATGCAAGAACAACTCAACTATGCCAAAGGTGATTGAAGATTGAAGAGTATGTTCAATATGATTGAAGGCATTGAAGACTTAGAGTGTAGAGTTCTTATACTAAATAGGTATATTTTTCTGTAAACTCTACACTTGTATGTCTTGGAATCTGTTGAATGCATGAGAGAGCACAAAACTTGTTTTTAAAATGGTTTTCAATAAACATTGTGATAACAAGTATGTTTTTGAAATCTCAAATGATCTTAAAAAGATTTTGTATGATTAAAATGTTTTGGTAACGATTTTTTTGTTTAAATGTGCCTAAATGATGTGTCCATTCATGCAAAACGTTTTCAGTATTATTAACAATGATTTTCAAAAGATTTGACTAAATTTGATAAGTTTGGATGCAAGTTTGGTCGTCCAAACTTTGGAAATGGTTACTGTGCTTCCAGAGAAGTTCGGACGCATGAAGTAAAGTTCGGACGTCCAAACTTTCTCTGATAGCATGGTCACTGTTCTTTCAGAGAATTTCGGATACAAGTTCGGACGCATAAGGAAAAGTTCAGATGTCCGAACTTTTCCAGACAGCTTGGAGCAGTAAAGTTCGGACGCAAGTTCGGACTAATGGCATGAAGTTCGGACGTCCGAACTTCTCTAAAACTAGCCGTTTTATAGCTGTTGTATTTGAATTTTCACATCTATAAAAGTTATAAACTTCAGATTTTTTGTAATTTTTGAATTGAAGTGAACTCTAAACATTTCAAAGCCTTTAGCAAACATTTTAAGCTCTCTTATGTCTTGTGCATTCAATTGATCAATCCAAAGACATCAAAGTATGAAGGTGCAACTTTGTGTAAAACATCTACCAACAAGTGGTAACATCTACACACTCTTCTCTCGTTATCAAATTGTGTTTTCTATTAGCTCTTGCAAGGTTATCTTGATAACATAAAACCCTTTAGATAAGGGTAATCCTTGAAATTGTGATTCAAAGTTGTTTGTAGATATAAAACCATTGTGTGGTGAGCCTTGTTTGTAAAAGTTACTAGAAGAGGTTGTAAATGTAAAACCATTGTGTGGTGAGCCTCTCATCTAATTTGTGAACTTGAGCATATAGTAGATTGATTGAAATCCTTAAGTGCAGGCTTAAGGTAGTGGACGTAGATCTTGACAATCGAACCACTATAACTTGCTTCAGTTCTTTGCTTTTACATTCCTTTATTATTGTGCTATCAACTGTCCTTAACTTGATATATATAATCTGTTCTTTGTTTAGACTCATTAAAGGTTTTTGTTTGCAAAAATTAGCCAAATACCTAATTCAACCCCCCTAGGTATTTCACTTTGTCTTTGGAATCTAAAACTTTTTCAAGAGAGCTTCAAACTTGGTTTCAAATCTCAAATGATCTATCTCAGAAATATTCTTACCAAGTTCTCGATAACCGCCTTTGGACTAAAAGCCTTTTAAAAGATCCATCTTATCGTCCAAAATGATTTCAAACTTGTTGTGCTTGATTTCTAATCATTTTAACTAAGTTTGATCAATTCGGACATCCAAATTAGAACTCATGGCTCCTGAATTTCCAGAGAAATTCAGACGACTATTCGGATTCTTGTGTCCAAATTCGATCAACCGAATTTAGTCTAGAAGTCTCAAGACAGAAAAATTTGGACAAATATTCAGACGCAGATATTACAAGTGAACAAGAGGAATCATCTAGTGATGAAGATTAAGATGAAGAAGATGATGAAATGGCCACGGTGGTTAAGAAGTTCAAGAAATTCTACAAAAAGAGATTTCTTAAGAAAGGAAAGAGGCCCTCCAATAAAGGAGGACAATCATCTTCATTGTTCAAGTCTCAATGCTATGAGTGCAAGAGTATCAAACACCTTGTAGCCGATTGCCCTAAAGCAATAGAGAAAGAAAGAGATGCTAAATTCAACAAGAAGAAGTCTATTAAGAAAGGCAAAGTATTAGTAGGCACTTGGGATCAATAAGTCAATGAAGAAAATTGAAATGAGAACAATGAAAGAGAAAATGTGTGCTTCATGGCTATGGATAATGAGATACAATCTATTCCTTCAACCTCTACACATTGTGAGGATGATCTTGATGATTCTAGTGAATTGCTTGTAGACATGTATAGTGAATTGAAAAGGTTTCAAAAAGAAACAAAGAGATGAGATTCAAAATTGAAAACTTATTGAAGGAGAATTCAAAATTATTTTGTGATAACAAAAAACTTCTTGAATCCATTGATTTTTAAATGTTGAGAAAGAAGTTTTAAATGTTTCTTTGGAAAATATATCTATTGAGAACAAATCTCTTTGTGCAATATCTTCTTTAGAGAAAATGATTGTGTATTATGATATTTTGAAAAAGAAAGTTGATGATCTCATTCTATGTGTAGAAAAATTTACAAATGGTAGAGATAATCTTGTCAAACTTCTTTGATATCAAAGATCCCCTTTTGGTAAAAATAGTCTTAGATACAATCATGTCAACAATATTTCAAAATACAAAAGTTACTTTGTCAAAACTACATCTACCTCTATGTCTCATACATGTTGTACTTATTGTTATAGAAAGGGTCACAAGACCACTAGATGCTATGTGAAAAAAAAAAGTTGAAAGTGGTGTTAAGACCATTTGGAGAGCTAAGGGAATTATCACTAACCCCCTTGGACCTAAGAAAATATAGGTACCAAAAGTCACTTCCTCTAATTTGATGTAGGTACATATTTCCTCAAGATCAAGAGCTACCAAATGGTTTCTTGATAGTGGATGCTCAAGACATATGACGGGGAAAGCTTCACTCATTAGTGAACTTCAAGCCACAAGTGATGGATTGTCACATTTGGTGACAAGAAGAAAGGAAGAATTTTTGGAGTAGGTAATATTGGTAAAGGAACATCTCCTCTTATTAAACAAGTTTTACTCATTGAAAACTTAAATATAATTTGCTTAGCATTAGTCAATTATGTGACAATGGATGCAAAGTAGAATTTAAGTGTGATACTTGTACCATTCTTGAATTTGTTCATATGGATTTATTTGGACCAATGAGGACCACTAGTCTTGGTGGTAAGAGGTGTGCATATGTTGTAGTTGATGATTTTTTAAGATTCACTAAGGTACTCTTTCTATCACAAAAGGATGAAACATTTCATGAATTTGTGAAACTCTTCAAAAATGTTCAAACCTCCATTGATTACAAATTGATTTCTACTAGAAGCGATAATGGCAGAGAATTCTTCAATCAAGACTTTACAAAACTTTGTGATGAAAATGGGATTGTACCTAACTTTTCGGCTGCCAAAACTCCTCAACAAAATGGGGTTGTTGAAAGGAAAAATTGTACTTCACAAGAAATGGCTTGTGAGAATTAATTGCCAAAATATTTTTAGGCCGAAGCCGTGAACACCGTATGCTATGTTATGAATAGAGTTCTTTTGAGGCTATTTTTAAGAAAGACTCCTTTTGAACGTTTATTTGGTAGATTACCCTCTATTGTCTATTTCAAAGTGTTCGGTTGCAAGTGCTTTATATTGAATATGCATGACAACTTGGGAAAATTTGATAGAAAATTGGATGAAGGCATATTTCTTGGTTATTCCTCTAACAAGAAGGCTTATATAGTTTACAATAAAAGAACTTTATGTGTTGAGGAAACCATGCATGTGAGTTTTGATGAGTCTAACATCTACTTGGATAGAAAAGATGATGATGATGTATCTACATCCATGAATGATAATCAAGCTCATCTTCAAGCTCCGACCTTGGAAGATCATGCCAATGAAGAAGAAATGATTGAGCAAGAACAAGAAAATCAACCTAGTGGTGACCAAGAGCTACCAAAGGATCTAAGATATGCAAGAGGCTACCCTAAGGAGCAAATCATGGGTGATGTATCTCAAGGTGTTAGAAGAAGACGGTACTTCATTGACAACTTTGCACTTTTATCTCACATTGAGTCTAAAAATATTGATGATGCATTATGTGATGATTTTTGGATTGTTGCTATGCATGGGGCATTAAATCAATTTGAAAGAAACAAATTTTGGGTTCTTGTCCCAAGACTTCTCGATCCCCCGTTATTGGCACAAAATGGGTTTTTAGAAACAAACTTAATGAATCTGGAGAAGTTAGAAACAAGGCTAGACTTGTTGCCTAAGGATTCAATCAAGAAGAGGGAGAAACAAGGCTAGACTTGTTGCCCAAGGTTCAATCAAGAAGAGGGAGAAACAAGGCTAGACTTGTTGCCCAAGGATTCAATCAAGAAGAGGGCATTGATTTTGATAAAACTTTTGCTCCGGTAGCTAGACTTGAATCTATAAGAATGCTTTTGAATTTTGATTGCTTCGAAGGTTTTAAGTTATTTCAAATGGATGTCAAAAGTGCTTTTCTAAATGGTTTATTGAAGAAGAAATTTATGTCAAATAATCTCCCAATTTTACTCATGAAAACTCATGTAAAGTATCTTAACTATGTCTTCAAACTTTTCAAAGCCCTTTATGGTTTAAAACAAGCTCCTAGAGCTTGGTATGAAAGATTGAGTGTTTTTCTTCTTTCAAAAGGATTTTCAAGAGAAAAATTTGATACTACACTATTCATAATAACCCTTGGAACAATAACTTGTGCAAATATATATTGATGATATCATATTTGGAGCTACTAATGTTTCGCTTTGCAAAGAATTTACCAAATTAATGCAAAGTGAGTTCGAAATAAGCATGATGGGAGAACTTAACTTCTTTCTTGGGCTACAAATCAAGCAAACCAAGGATGACACCTTCATAAATCAATCCAAGTATACCAAGGAACTGTTGAAGAGATTTGGAATGGACCAGGGAAAAGGTAGAAGCATTTCAATGAATTCATCAACCAAACTTGACAAAGATGAGAAATGTAAGCCCTAAGGGCAAATCATGTAATTTTGATTCATGACAAATATTGATGAGAACTAATATGTTTATATTGTGTGATAGGATTTGTGAAGAAAGAAGTTTGAAGTCTCATTGCCGTCAAAAGGAAGAGCAAAGAACAACCTCATTAAGCTATGAGTCTTTTGAGGTGTATTCAAAGATAAACTCAAGGCATTGAAGACTTGAAGTGTAGAGTAGGTATGATGATAGGTAATATCTATGTGAACTCTACACTTGTATGTCTTGGAGTCTATTGAATGCATAAGAGAGCATAAAAATTGGTTTCTTAAGTTTAAAAAGACTTTTGAATGAATCTTTAGAAAATATGGTTTTGTGTTCTAAAAGTTTTTAAGTAAACTTTAAATGATCAAATGAGTTTGATGATGGTTTTCAAACTTATATTTGTCTATATAAGTTATCTATATATATCAAATGTATTTCAAATATTTGGAAGATTAGTTTCAAATGGTTTTACAAAGTTTGAACACAATTCCATTAAATTCGGTCGTCCGAATTTGGTAGCAAAATTTGCTACTGTTCTTCCAGAGAAATTCGGAAGAAGATTCGGACGCATGAAGAAAAATTCGGTCGTCCGAATTTTGGTCTTCAGCATGGTTACTGTTCTTCCAGAGAAATTCGGAAGAAGATTCGGATGCAGCAGGAAGAATTCAGTCGTCCGAAAAATTCGGACGCAGAATTCGGTCGTCCGAATTTTGCTGAAACTAGCCGTTACTAGCCGTTTTATGGCCGTTTTAACTGATTTTCAAATTCTATAAAGGCTAGAACTCTAGATTTTTGAAACAACTTTTAAACATTCAAAATCCTTGAAGCTCTAACTTGTTTTACATCAAAATTATATCAAAAGCTCTCAAATTGCCTTGTGCTCAAAGATTGAAATTCAAGATTCCAAAGGCAAGAAGTGAAGTGGTGCTATCAATTGTATTCATCCACCAAGAAGTGTTGGTAACATCTAAACTCTATCTTTATATTATTGTTGTGATTGATACAAGGTTGTCAAGAGACATAAAACCCTTGTGGAGGGTGAGCCATAGACTAGATTAATCAAGGTTGTTTGTGTAAAACCCATTGGTGAGGGTGAGCCTTGGATTAGATTGGTCTAGGTTGTCTAGTGACATAAAACTCTTAGTGATAAGAGTGAACCTTGTTTATTATATTGAAAAGAGGTTGTTGTGGTAAAACCCATTGAAGGGTGAGCCTCTTGTGTAATTGCTTGGATTAAGCATATAGTGAATTGGTTGAAATCCTTGAGTGTGGACTCAAGGTAGTGGATGTAGATCTTGGAAAGATCGAACCACTATAAATCGTGTGTTCACTTGTTTATAGCTTTACTTGTTTTACATACTTGTGTTATTATTATTGTTTATAGTTGTTGATTGATTGGTTGTGGTCTTATAGTTTAATAATCTTGTCTTAACCATCAAATCACATATAAACTTGAAGTTTGTGAATTTAAAGAAGAGCTTTTTATTAAGGCAAAGGATTTGCAAAAAGGGAAAAGATTTTCGATAATTAGCCAAAGACCTAATTCACCCCCTCTTAGGTCTTTCAATTGGTATCAGAGCTAGGTCTTCTTTTTTAAGGTCTAACAACCTAGAAGTAAAGATTGTATGGCTAGTTTATCAAATTTGCCTTATACGGAAGGTTCCTCCACTAATAGACCTCCATTGTTTGATGGTTCTAATTATATTTTTTTGGAAATCTAGAATTGAGATTTACATTTGTTCTATTAACTATGAATTGTGGAACATTATTGAGAAAGGTCCCTATGTGCCATTGAGATTGAAAGCCGATGGAGTTACAAAGGGAACCAAAGCCCATGGAGGAGTATGATGAGAGCGATTCAAGGAAGATGACCTTAAACTACCAAGCAATGAACATTCTTTGTTGTGCGTTGGTAGTCAATGAATACAATAGAGTGATGGAATGTGATTCCGCTCATGAAATGTGGAAGCAACTTCAAGATAATCATGTAGAAGAAAGAGCAAATGTGTGCTTCATGGCAATGGAAGATGAGGTACAACCTACTCCATCTACCTCTACTTCTTATGATGATGATATTGATGATCCTAGTGAATTACTTGTTGAGATGTATGGAGAATTAAAAAAGGATTCAAAAAGAAATAAGGAAATGAAACTCAAAATTAATGAGTTATTGAATGAAAATTCAAAATTATTTTGTGAGAACAAAAAACTTCTTGAATCTATTGATTGTTTAAATATTGAAAAAGAAGTTTTAAATGTTTCTTTACAAAACATATCTCTTGAAAATAAATCTCTTTGTACAAAGGTTTCTTCTCTTGAAAAAATGCTTAGTGATCATGAAATTTTGAAAAAGAAAATTAATGATCTTACATCATGTGTTGAAAAATTTACAAATGGAAGAGACAATCTTGACAAACTACTTGGATCTCAAAGATCTTCTCTTGCTAAAAAATGGTGTTGGATACAATTATGTCAATAATGTGCTCGAACATAACAACTTCTTTGTTAGAGCTACTTCTACTTCCTTCCATCATACTTGTTGTACTTATTGTGGAAAACATGGACATAAAGTCACCAAATGTTATGTTAAAACAAAAGTAGAGAATGGTGTAAAAACCATTTGGAGAGTTAAGAGAATTATTACTAACCCCCACGGACCCAAGAAAGTATGGGTACCAAAGGATACTTCCTCTCCTTCATTGCAGGTACTCTTCAATTCAAACTCAAGCTCCACTAAGCGGTATATTGATGATGTTGGCTTAAAGAATAACAGAAAAACATCTCATTCATAATCAAGGTCAAAGCAACCAGATGAAGGATTTGCTTTTGAGACAAGAAGAAAGGAAGAATTCTTGGTGTAACCAATGTTGGTAAAGGTTCCTCTCTTCTTTTTTAAACAAATGTTGCTTAGTGCTGATTTGAATTATAACTTGCTTAGCATTAGTCAAAGGTGTGACAATGAATGAAAAGTTAAATGACACCATGCGAAGTTTCAGTTGAGAATCTCTTTTGTTAAGATTTGAATATTTACCAACCATGACTTGTCAATTGCTTCTATGAAGTTGATTAGGTAAGATTGATGATATGAGATTGAATTCATGGTTGATATGTTTTTGAAATTGATTATATGTCATGCTAAAATGATTAAAATAGCTATGATTGAATATCTATGCATTTGCTTGGCCAAAAACATCTTCATGAAACTTTACAAAATGTTCGGATTTGAAGTTTGGATGTAGACCATAAGTTCGGTCGCCCAAACTTATATGACAAAATGATATTTTGTGATTTTGATCAATTACTTACAAAATGTTTTAATGTGCTCTTTATCTTGATAAGCTTGAATGTCTTGTTGCTTATGATAATGATTTTCTTGGCATAGAAGCTTTGGTCATGTGAACATGGATTTATTGAACAAACTTTTCTATCAAGATTTAGTTAGAGGATTGATAAAAATGTGTTTTGAGAAAATTTTCTTTGAGACACTTGTCAATATGAAAAACAAACAAAAGAATTTTTCAAACCCATGAAATGATTTTATACCTCAAAACATCTTGAGCTTGTTCATATGGATTGATTTGGACTTATGAGGAACTCTAGTATTGATGACATGAAGTATGCCTTAGAAGTAGTTTTTGATTTCTCAATATTTACTTTAGTAGTCTTCTTTGCTCAAAAAGATAAAGTGTTTCATAAATTTGTAAAACTATTCAAAAAGATTCAAACCTCCCTTGAGTGCAAATTGATTTCCATTAGAAGTGACAATGGGAGAATGTTACAAACAAATCTTTACAAAAACATCTTTGTGATGAAAGTTGAATTTCATATAATTGTTTCAGCTGTAAAAACCCCACAACACAATGGTATTATTTAAAAAAAAAAAACAAAACAAAAATGTGCACTTCACAAAAATTGGTAAGATCTGTACTTTGTGAAAATTCTTCTTCAAAAATTTGTTTTGAGCTGAAGCCATAAACAACATATACTATGATGAATAGAATTCTTTTAAGATCATTTTGAAGAAAAACATCTTATGAAGTTCTCTTTTATATAACTCCTCAAATTGCATACTTTAAAGTGTTTGGTTTTTAAATGTGTTATCTTGAATACATGTGATAACTTAATTAAATTTGATAGAAAGCAGAGTATAGGTATATCTCTTAATCATTCTTCTAACTAAAGGCCTATAGAGTTTATAATGAAAAGAAACTTTTATGATGAGGAAACCATTCATGTTAGTTTCGATGAATCTTACACTTGCTTGGAAAGAAAAGAAGAAGATAATGCAGGTACATCTATGAATAACTATCAAACCCATCTTCAAGCACCAACTTTGGAGGATCATTCCAATAAGGAAGAAATGATTGAACAAAATCAAGACGACCAACCTAGTGGTGACCAAGAGCTCTCAAAGAACCTAAGATATTCAAGAGGGCACCCTAAGGAGCAAATCATTGGTGATATCTTCCAAGGAGAAAAAATAAGGCGGTACTTTATCAATAACTTTGATCTTTTATCTCATATGAGCCTAAAAGTATTGATGATGCATTGTGTGATGATTTTTGGATTATTACTATGCAAGAGGAATTAAATCAATTTGAATGTTACAAAATTTCGAAATTCCTAAATCTCATGATCATTCCATTATTGGAACTAAATGGTTTTTAGAAATAAACTTATTGAATCCAGAGAAGTTATTAGAAATAAGGTTAAACTTGTTGCCCAAGAATTCATTCAAAAAGAGGGCATTGATTATAATGAGACTTTAGTTCCGGTTAGTAGATTTAAATCAATTAGAATGCTTTTGGCATTTGCATGTTTTAAAGGTTTCAAACTCTTTCAAATGAATGTCAAAGGTGCTTTTTTAAATGGTTCTATTGAGGAAAGAGTTTATGTGGAACAACCACCCGGTTTTGATCATGAAAAGATTCCTAACCATGTTTTCAAATTATCCAAAGCTTTATATGGATTGAAACAAGTTACTAGAGCTTGGTATGAAATATTCAATAGTTTTCCTCTTTCAAAAGTTATTTTTTAAGAAAACTTGACATAAATCTTTTCATTAAAACCTCTTGTAACAATGATCTATAACTTGTCCAAATGTATGATACAATTTTTGGTGCTTCTAATACTTCACTTTGTGATGTGTTTTCCAAGTTAATGCAAAGTAAATTCAAAATGAGCATGATAGGAAAAATCAATTTCTTTCTTGGCCTACAAATCAAGCAAACCAAGGATGGCACTTTCATGAATCAAGTTAAGGTACAAGCACTTCCATAAGTTTATCAACTATGCTTGAAGAGAATAAAAAGGTTTCATAGGAGTAGTCAACTATCTTTGATATCAAGTAGAGCCAATATTATGTTTTTCATGTGCTTGTGTGCTAGATTTCATCTTGTCCTATAGAATCTCATTTGATTATCATTAAACACATTCTTTATTACCTTATTAATACTCTAAGTGATTATGGTCTATATTTCAAATGTGTGACTATGTTATGTGATAACACTAATGCAATAAATTTGACCATCATACTATTCATGAAACTAGGGCAAAGCATATAGAGATCAAACTTCATTTCATTAGAGATCATTCTACTATGGGTAATACTTGTTTAACGCATGCTTGCATAAATGAACAAATTAATGATATCATTACTAAGCCATTGGCCGAAGAAAGGTTTGACCAATCTTAGAAGAAGCTTAGGGATTTCAAAATTCAATAACTAATGAGTGTATTCAAGTGTTGTAGCTCCAGGTGAGGACAAAGAAGCCTAGCATGAGAAAAGGAAAGGGAAAGCAAAAGATGTGAGAAGGAGGACCAGTGATCAATGAACCAAGGAAGGTTCATGTTCCTCAAAGCATGTCATGGCTGGATAGATTTGTCACAGTGGAGGCTGCTACTTAATTTGATGATTGGACAAAAAGGAACCATAAGACAAATCCAAGCCACAAGGTGGATATCATCAAACTATCCGAAATGGGTAATATACTCTCAGTTTTTAAATGATGTGAGCTGGACTAGTTTGCTTGTGTTTGGTGAATGCTATTACCTTCCTAAGTTTATGAAGTTTAATCAAATATTAAGGAAGAAAGAGTTGAGCAAGTTGGTAATAAAGCTATGCAGTGGTTTTCTTCAAGAATATAACAAGTTGATTTTTGAGATTGATAATGCATTGCTCAATAGAATTTGTGATGTTGAGGATGTTGGGTTTAGGTATTATTTTTCCGGGGGACATTGTTTTATAAGTGAGTTATACTCACATGAAAGAATTGAGAATGCCTATATAAATGGTAGAAGCCTCAAGACTAGAAAGGAGAGAGAGATAAAAACTTTTTGATGCTAGTAAAAGAATTTTGCATCACATGCTTACTACCTTTATTATAGCATACTTTGGGAACAAATCTTCTGTTGATAATATGTATGCTGTAATTATGCTAGTCATGCTTAAGAAAAGAAAAATGAATTTTGGATATATAGTGCTAAAGAATATAATGGCAGCTAGAAGAACCGAGCATAAGGCATTATCGTATGAAAGGTTATTAACAGGAATTTTCAAGTATCTCCAAGTGCAATTGTCTTCTAGTGGTCTACTAATAAAGAAGTGAAGAAGTCTACACCAACAACTCACTAAAGGGAATTCCTTCGACACTTGATGATGATAATGTATGAAGGACTAGAAGAGAAACTCCTCTAAGGGGTGATAGAAGAGATGCTAGTGATAATGAAGAGAAGGAAGAAGAAAATGAACAAGAAGAAGAGGATGAAGAGGAAATCCTTGCTAGAGGAAGAAATATAAAAAGGAAGCATGAGTCACCAAGTGAGGGGGAGCAACTCCCCACAAAAAGAAGACCATTTGAAGAGGTATCCTTCATTGAAGGAAAATAAGTTGAAGGCTAGAGTTAATACCATAGTTGCCAAGGTATTTCAAGAGGCATTGAACAACCATGTAAAGGAAATGAAAAAGATGGACAAATTCTTCGAGTTCTTGGCTCCAATGATTCTTGGCAAATTTGATGGTTTATAAGCTAGAGTCAAGAGTATGGAAGAAGACTTGAGAAAGATTTCTCAAGTGGTTTTAAATGGTGCAAGTTCCTATAAAGCCAAATGAAGAAGATCAAGAAGATAATATGGGTGAAGATGGCAGCAATAAGGATGATAGTTATGACAGTGAAAATTGAGATGGCTATTAATTTGTTGCTAAAGAAGAAAGAAGATGAAGAAAAAGGCAGTAAAGCGCCCCAAGAGAAAGAAGAGCATGAGAATGAAGAACAAAGAGAACAAGCAAGAAGAAGAAGGTGAAGGGAGTTTGACAAAGTCAAATCACAAATCCATCACCAATTTCCTTCAGTCAAGAGAGAAAGAAAATGTGGTTCAAAGGAAGAAGATCCAAAGATCCTCTCGATTAGTAACTTTCCAAAGTCGAACTACACGGGCAAGGAGTCAACAAATGAAGGACCCCATCATATAGAGATCAAGGATCCATGGCCATTATAACAAACAGATTTGGAAGTGAAGACCATGAAGAGCATCCAAGACTAAGCCTTTCTATCCCTAAACTCTATTTTGCTGCTTATTTTAGTTTATGCCTTGATGCACATGTTATGCTTTAACATTGAAATTTACTTGTGCCTTTCTAGTCATTATACTGTTTTGAAGCTCAATATATGAAATCCTTGTGATAAGAGCTTCTTTTGTTTCACTTTTGTTGTCCAAGTACTCTTACCCCATCTTTGATTGATGACAAAAGGGGGAGAAGAAATGTGAATGACAAAATGTGTGAATTTTCTGAAAATACATGCATATGTCAAAGGGGAGAAAGAATGATGGCTGCAATGTGCTATGTAATGTGAATGTGCTTGCTGTAAATGTGCTATGTGCTATGTGTTATAGGTTAAAATGTAAAATGAATGTGTACTGTGAAAATATTTGGCTGCATTTGAAATTTAAATTGAATATATTATAATATGTGAGGTTTTGGTTATTTTCTGAGATTTTGGAATATGGTTAAGTTGAGATTGAAATCTTGAACTTGGTTCTTGACTTGACCTATGATTTTGGATTGATTCATGAAAACAATTGAATGCATGAATCTTGTGGTTTTACAAAGCTACACTGAGTGCTATTGTGGACATACATGTTTGAGTACTTCAACATTTCATTTGAAAATGCAAAATCACCTTTTCAAACTTGTTGCAAAAATTTTTGACTTGAAATTCGGATGCATGAGTTTAAAAATTCGGATGCATGTTCTAAAATTTGGATGCATCCATATTTCATTGTCAAAATGTGCTCTTTTGTTGTTCAAATTGATTCAAATATGTTTTATTCTCTTCCATTATGTTTGAACAACCTTAGGAAAGATTTATTTCACATTAAACTTTCATTATATTGAATTTATTGCAGTTTGGACTTGAAATTTCAAAATTTGGATGCATGAGTTTAAAAATTCGGATGCATGTTCTGAAATTCGGATGCATCTATATTTTGTTACCAAAATGTGCTCTTTTGTTGTTCAAATTGATTCAAATATGTTTTAATCTCTTCTAATAAGTTTGAACAACCTTAGGAAAGCTTATTTACAAAATTTGCAGCTTTCATTTTACTTATTTTGAAGTTTGGACTTGCTATGCAAAAAATTCGGATGCATGATATCTTTAGTCCAAATGTGTTGAAAAATGAGCACAATCTAAGGGGGAGCATTGTTAAACTTTTACAACCTTAAAACCTCTCTTAGAACTTTTTCTAAATGCTTAAATGCTATATCTTCTATCCTAGTTTTGCTGGAAGGAAGGAGGCAAATGGAGGATGGTTGGGTCATAGGCTCATAATGAGCCTTTTGCATGTCAATGTGCTAAATTGGTTAATTTCTGTCATTGACATTCATACTTCTCTGTGCTAATCTGTTTAAATCCATCACATATTGCATCAAAGTTTGTCATCATCAAAAAGGGGGAGATTGTAAGCCCTAAGGGCAAATCATGTAATTTTGATTCATGACAAATATTGATGAGAACTAATATGTTTATATTGTGTGATAGGATTTGTGAAGAAAGAAGTTTGAAGTCTCATTGCCGTCAAAAGGAAGAGCAAAGAACAACCTCATTAAGCTATGAGTCTTTTGAGGTGTATTCAAAGATAAACTCAAGGCATTGAAGACTTGAAGTGTAGAGTAGGTATGATGATAGGTAATATCTATGTGAACTCTACACTTGTATGTCTTGGAGTCTATTGAATGCATAAGAGAGCATAAAAATTGGTTTCTTAAGTTTAAAAAGACTTTTGAATGAATCTTTAGAAAATATGGTTTTGTGTTCTAAAAGTTTTTAAGTAAACTTTAAATGATCAAATGAGTTTGATGATGGTTTTCAAACTTATATTTGTCTATATAAGTTATCTATATATATCAAATGTATTTCAAATATTTGGAAGATTAGTTTCAAATGGTTTTACAAAGTTTGAACACAATTCCATTAAATTCGGTCGTCCGAATTTGGTAGCAAAATTTGCTACTGTTCTTCCAGAGAAATTCGGAAGAAGATTCGGACGCATGAAGAAAAATTCGGTCGTCCGAATTTTGGTCTTTAGCATGGTTACTGTTCTTCCAGAGAAATTCGGAAGAAGATTCGAATGCAGCAGGAAGAATTCGGTCGTCCGAAAAATTCGGACGCAGAATTCGGTCGTCCGAATTTTGCTGAAACTAGCCGTTACTAGCCGTTTTATGGCCGTTTTAACTGATTTTCAAATTCTATAAAGGCTAGAAACTCTAGATTTTTTAAACAACTTTTAAACATTCAAAATCCTTGAAGCTCTAACTTGTTTTACATCAAAATTATATCAAAAGCTCTCAAATTGCCTTGTGCTCAAAGATTGAAATTCAAGATTCCAAAGGCAAGAAGTGAAGTGGTGCTATCAATTGTATTCATCCACCAAGAAGTGTTGGTAACATCTAAACTCTATCTTTATATTATTGTTGTGATTGATACAAGGTTGTCAAGAGACATAAAACCCTTGTGGAGGGTGAGCCATAGACTAGATTAATCAAGGTTGTTTGTGTAAAACCCATTGGTGAGGGTGAGCCTTGGATTAGATTGGTCTAGGTTGTCTAGTGACATAAAACTCTTAGTGATAAGAGTGAACCTTGTTTATTATATTGAAAAGAGGTTGTTGTGGTAAAACCCATTGAAGGGTGAGCCTCTTGTGTAATTGCTTGGATTAAGCATATAGTGAATTGGTTGAAATCCTTGAGTGTGGACTCAAGGTAGTGGATGTAGATCTTGAAAAGATCGAACCACTATAAATCGTGTGTTCACTTGTTTATAGCTTTACTTGTTTTACATACTTGTGTTATTATTATTGTTTATAGTTGTTGATTGATTGGTTGTGGTCTTATAGTTTAATAATCTTGTCTTAACCATCAAATCACATATAAACTTGAAGTTTGTGAATTTAAAGAAGAGCTTTTATTAAGGCAAAGGATTTGCAAAAAGGGAAAAGATTTTCGATAATTAGCCAAAGACCTAATTCACCCCCCCTCTTAGGTCTTTCAAGAAACATAAAAATGTTGATGAAAAGGTATATAGAGGTATGAATGGTAGTCTACTTTATCTTACCACAAGTGGACTGGATATTATGTTTGTCATATACTTATGTGCTAGATTCCAATCGTGTCCTAAAGAGTCCCATTTAATTTTTGTAAAACGTATTCTTAGATATATGATTGATACACATGATTATGGTCTTTGGCTTTCAAAATCCTCTTCCTTTGATCTTGTTGCATATTCGGATGCTGACTATGTTGGATGCAAAGTCGAGTGTAAAAGTACTAGTGATCATTGTCAATTTCTTGGTAATTGCCTTGTATCTTAGTATAGTAAGAAACAAGCATGTGTATCGTTATCTACCGTTGAGGCCAAAATATATTTCCGCCGGTAGTTGTTGTGCTCAAGTACTATGGATGAAGTACACTCTACTTGATTTCAAATGTATACCTATTCTATGAGATAACACAAGTGCTATCAATTTGAGCATAAATCCCATTCAACATTCTAGAACTAAGCATATAGAGATCAAACATCATATCATTGGAGATCATGTATCTAAAGGTGATGTTTGTTTAGACTATGTGAATACTAATGATCAAATTGATGATATATTTACCAAGCTTTTGTCTAAGGAAAGGTTTTGCTACCTTTGAAGAAACTTGGGTA
Source organism: Rauvolfia tetraphylla (assembly GCA_030512225.1). Classification (NCBI taxonomy): domain Eukaryota; kingdom Viridiplantae; phylum Streptophyta; class Magnoliopsida; order Gentianales; family Apocynaceae; genus Rauvolfia; species Rauvolfia tetraphylla. The sequence continues at coordinate 944,298 of JAJQKT010000060.1, forward strand.
TCTCAAAATTTCATTACTAATATGTGTGTTGAAATGTGGCAAAAATAGGGAAAATTCAGATGTTAAATACCCTTTTAAGGGAAAGCCCAAATGGGCAGCTAGGGCTTGGAGAAGAGGCCAAAAACACCAAGAAAAACACAAAATCCTCCTCCTATTCATCAATCTTGCAAGAGAAATCAAGAGAGAAGATCAAATCCTTGAAGAAGGAGATCGTCAATCTTAAAGATTCAAGGCAAAAGCTGCAATTTTCTCAGCACAACGTGAAGAACCCAAACACTGAAGATTTGTGTTTTCAACCACGAAAATGAGCATTCTCAACTCCTTTAATGTTTTGTGTTCTTTATTTTGTAAAATCATGAGCTATATTCTTAAATACTTTGATGGTTATGAATCCTAGATATTATCTACTGATACTATGGGAATGATTGGTTTTATTGGTTGCTAGAAATCCGAATTCTTGTGGATTGTTTGCGGATTTGAATGCTTGAATTGCTTCGGTGATAAACTGATACATAAACTGGATTTTTCACTTGGACTTGAGAAAGGATGAGTGAAATAAACCATACACAAATAATGGGAGTGGTTTAGGTAACCAGAGATAGAAATCTAAACACTTTCTTGATAATTAGAGAAATATAATTGGAAATTCACTAATATAAATGCATTCTTGGGTTGAATCGGTTAGAAAGAGATTTCAACTACTTAATCTAAGAGCAGTGGACTTTCATCTAGAGGTAGAATGAGTTCTAACTGAGAAATTTAATCAAACACAGAAGAGGAATTCTTTAGCCAAGGAACTTTTCTATCACATTGGTAATTCTTGGGGGAATTTTCCATTCTAGTATTGTCTTCTCAATTGAATTCTCCCTTGCAAGCAAGATTGGTGAAGTTTATTTTATTAGTTAAGTTAGACATCTATTCCTAGTAGTTATTTTAGCCATTTTCCCAAGCAAAATTTGGTAGGCTAAACAACAAAGTAGAAAGTGAGTAATGATATTTAACCATTCCCGTGGATACGATATTTAAACTTACTTGTCATTATACTAATCATAACGATAGGTGCTTTTGCATTGTGTTTGTGTGAAAATTGTTGATGATTGTGATGAAATTGAGTATAAGGGCATAGAAAACACACAACAAGTTTTGGGCGCCATTGCCGGGGACTAATTGGTTAATATTAGGAAAGCTTGAAGCCTATTGATTTAGCCATTTTACTTATTTGTTGTTATAATACTTGTTACTAGTGTTAGCTTTTATTTTCTTGTTTGTGATTTTCTTAATTATTGGTGACTTGAAGTGTTTAGCTTGTGTTTTTGTGTGTTTGTCCTGTTTTAGTGAGAAGTCCTTGGATTGAATTTTTAGTGAGTATTTCTTGTGTTGAATTTGTTTGTATTTGTACTTAAGGAATGAGCTTTTTGGTTCATGATTTGGCACCTCAACCCTCCCAAGTGATGATGGCTTATGAATTTTGGGAAGGTGGTCATTCAACCCTTAAGTGCCAAACCATGGGAACTTCTAATTTATGGTCAACGGAGCTTGTGGACTATTTATGAGATGGGTGGCATAATCATTTGAACATCTCATGAAGCAATCAAGGGCAACAAAGACCAACACATGCTCCCGGTTTCCAAAATTCATCAAGTTCCCAACCCCAAATACTCGTTTCTTACCAATACCAACCTCCTCCACCTCCTCAACAATATGTGAAATCTAGCCTTGAATAGTTGATGACAAAGTTCATAGTGGATACCGAAACACAAGCTCAAGCTCAAACTCAAAAAAGCACGTAGCCAAAGAATTGAAGCATCCGTAAAAAGCCAAGAAGCCACCCTTCACAACTTGGTGAAGCTCATTTCAGAAAGACAAGTTGGGACTCTTCCAAACAATACCGAGCCAAATCCTAAGGAATGTGCTGAAGCTATTACTTTGAGGAATGGGACGGAATTGAAGCTCCCAAAGCCTAACGCGCAAGAAAAAAGAGAAGGAAAGTTGGGTGAGAAACTACATGTTGAAGATGAACAAGAAGGAATTGAAAAGAATGAAGGCCAGAAGAAAAAGGATGAAGAAACTTTGGAGATCACCTTAGTTCAAGGTGAAGAAGCGAAGAATGGGCAATGTGAGATTGATGAAATCATAGCACATGTGGAATCATAGTCTATCAACACCAAAGAGATGGAGTTTGAAAAGTTTGAAAAGGAAAAGGGAAGTAGAATAAAGTCCCTCATTGAAGATCCTCCAAAATTGGAATTGAAGAAGCTACCAGATCACTTGGATTATGCTTTCTTTGTGGACAATCCAAAACTACCAATACTCAAGATTATTAGTCCTATATTTTGCACTCACAAAATATTAACATAAGAAGGCTTCAAACCGGTGGTGCAACCCAAAATGAGGCATGACCAAAATCAAATTTTCAAGCCAGGAGATCAAGTGTTATTGAATGGCTCTCTATGGTTCACGAGTAAGTTTAAGTCTAAATGGACTTTTCCATTCTTGGTAAGTCAAATAATTTATACGAAGTAGTGGAAAGCTATCATCCAAAAAAGGGGACATTAGTGGTAAGTAAACATAGACTTAAACTTTATCATGTTAGAGTTAGAAAGAAAAGAAGATTGGCTCCACACTCATATGACCCAGGGGTTAAGTGATTTTTACCTTCATTGCTCTTCTTCATTTGTACATAATTTTGTTTAATTTGGTTTTGAGCCTTGAGTTTTAATTATGTCATTGTTTCCAGCTTTCTTTTGTTCCCTTTTGCTGTGTAGTTTATAAAAGGTGCAGCTTACTGCTCATATGGGTTCGCCCAACCTTCACGTACGAAACAACCATGTAGTTACCCACTTCTGTGTTTAATTGTTTAGTGTGGAGTTATTGCGTTGTTTGTATTGCTTGCAATAATTTTTTTTTAAAGTTTTCATTTTGTTGGATTCAGTTGATTAGATAATTTAATGTTTTATTGCTAAAAAAACAAAAAATGAGACAACTCTTTCCATGAGTTGTTCTGGGACCGAGTGATGGAGTGGGCAGTATTTGAGCACATTGACCAAGGGAGTCCTCTCTGTCTAATTTTTTACTAATTAATTTTTTCCTCTTCAATTCACACTTTTATCTTTAGATTTCTATTTATGTAGACTTTTGTTTATCTCTCTCCCAACATTGTGGACAATGTTGTCTTAAGTATGGGGTAGTTGGCTTTAGTAGTATAATTTATTTTCATGATTTCTCATTGAATTTGCTTGTTTATATTTTTGAAATCTTCAAGATATTTCAAGACTTGCATGTTTAACCTTTTCTTGGAGATAGTTGTACAAGCATTCTAAAGGTCATAACTAATACCTTGAACTTAGATTCACCCATTGTATTCTTTGCTTGTATGGAATTCATCTTTTAAGCATGTTTCCATTTTGCTTTTATTGTAATGATTATGGAGTTGAATCTTGTGTTATTGGCCTTAGAATTCAATATAACTTTTGCCCTATAATCCGTATTCACTTGCCTTGAGGCAAAATGAGTAAGTAACCTTAGTTTGATCTTGAAATGATGGTAATAGGCATTCTTTGTCCCACTTGAGCCTTTCTAGCCACTGCTCTTTATTTTTTTCGTAGTACCCTTTCTTGAAGCCTTTGTGCATAAAATTCCAATCTATATTTTTTATTTTTCCTTCTTTTAAATTTTAAACTCCACTCTTTATATTTAACCTTTCTTTGCGAAAATTGGAAGAAAGGGCGAAATGGAAGATGATAGGAAAAATAAGCTTTGTGGGTAGAAAAAAAACAGAGGCGGGGGGGATGAGCTTTTATTATCGAGAACTGAATTATACCTCAATCGACAAAAAAGAAAAAATAAAAAATTGTTATATATTTGTCTATTATTGAGTAGGCTTCTTACATTACTTGATACCTTCAAGAAGTATATATGTTTTCATTATTATTGTGAATTTTGTCATGATTGAGGTTAAATTTGTGGGTTGACAAAAATGGGTGATTATGGAAAAGTTGTGGGTTGAAGCATAATGTGTGCAAGTGGTTGAATCCAAAGTGAGGGGACTTTGTAGAGAATGGGAGTTTATGGTTGAATGTATGAGAATAGTGATATTTCTTATGGCTAATAAGAGTTATTACTTTTGTTTTATGTCTCGTTCTTTTCTCTTTAGCTCTCATTTCTTTGATTTTGAATTCCTTACCTTTTGTTTGGCACCCTAAACTTTCCCTGAGCCTAAAGTTACAAGCATGAAAATCCTACCTAATTGAGGTTAAATTTTAATTACCCTATTAATGGAGAGGTTTTGTGAATGTCGGGCTTATGGTGTATTATGCTTTCTTGATTAGAACTCCTTGGCCAATAATATGAAATTCACTCCTATAATTGTTGAACATTTGCATTGGCTGGACATACACACACACACAGATTCTTGCTTGCATTATAAGACAAGGAGGGGGGTGATTGTTTAATATTTGTCATGGACATTTGGGATGTCTTTTACATCGATTTTGTAGATTGCTCAAAATTTCTCAACAAGTAACGCTCTCTCTCTGTTTTGCAATCCTCTGAAATGCTTCAAAACTCTCTTTTATTTCTTATGGATTATTGTTCAAATTTCTTAGTGGTTTTGTAATATTGCTACAATTCATGCTTTGTATCTCACGTCTTCATTTTGTTCATTTCGTTTTCATACAAATATCCATTGATAACCAACTGTTTTTACACATTCTAGTGTTTGAACTATAGGTCCAAAAAACTCACGTTTAGTAAGTTAATTTAGTTCCGAGTGAATCGTATCTCTCCATTTCAACCAATCAGATCTACAGCGACATTTTTCTACTAATCTTGGTTCAGGATCTTCTTTATCCCTTAAAACATCAAGTGCTACATTATATATAAAAGAATCATCAGGAATCTTATTTATTCGAGTACAGTTGTCATCTATAGCTATAAAGTTTATGAAATTCTCTATATTTTTATTTTTAGAATCCTGAATATTAGGATCAGTAATCTCTTGGTACTTTTGTTCTAACTCTTCAGGAAGAGTACTTTGATCATTTAATCATCTTTCCTTTCAAGGATTTTTATCCTTAGAACCAAGAGGTCGGCCACGCTTTAGAATCATTGGCTGTAGTATTTATATTTTGTCCTATATTGACATCAACTCGAATAGGAGTATGTGATTTGGTTACTCTTGTAGAATCAGCAAAAGTATCAGGCAATTGATTTGCAATTTTTTACAAATGAATAATCTTTTGAACTTCTACTTCACTAGCACTTGTGCATGGATCAAGATGACTTAAAGAGGATGTTGCCCATGTAATTTATTGTTTTTGCTACTTATTTTCTCCTTCTAATGTAGGAAAAACTATCTCATCAAATTGACAGTCAATAATTCTTACAGTAAATACATCTCCTGTTAATGGTTCAAGATATCTTATTATAGAGGGAGATTCATAACCATCATAAAATCCCAATCTTCATTGAGTGCCCATTTTAGTGCGTTGATTTGGCACTATAGGAACATAAGTAGCATACCCAAAAATTCTGAAATGGGAAATGTTTGGTTCAAAATCAAAAACTAATTGAAAAGGAGAATACTTATGATAATGAGTTTGTCTAATGCGTACAAATGCTATTGCATGCAAAATAGCATGCCCCCAAATTGATATAGGAAGTTTTGTTCTCATCAACAATGGTCTAGCTCTCAATTGCAAACGTTGAATAAATGATTCAACTAGTCCATTTTGTGTATGAACATGAGCTATAGGATGTTAAATACTGAAATACCTAAGAGGGGGTGAATTAGGTATTTGGCTAATTATTTTTTTTAAACAAAAAAACCTTTTATAAGTCTAAACAAAGAACAGATTATATGAATACAATTGAAGATGATTGATAGCAAAATAAAAAGAATGTAAGGGCAAAGAACTCAAGCAATTTATAGTGGTTCGATCGTCAAGATCTACGTCCACTACCTTAAGCCTATACTTAAGGATTTCAACCAATCTACTATATGCTCAAGGTCACAAATTACATGAGAGGCTCACCACACAATGGTTTTATATCTATAAACAACCTTGAATCACAATTTCAAGGATCACCCTTATCTAAAAGGTTTTTATGTTGTCAAGATAACCTTGCAAGAGCTAGTAGAAAACACAATTTGAGAAGAAGAAAAGAGTGTGTAGATGTTACCACTTGTTGGTAGATGTTTGCACAATATTTGCACCTTCACACTTTGATGTCTTTGGATTGATCAATTGAATGCACAAGACATAAGAGAGCTCAATAAATGTTTGCTAAAAGCTTTGGAATGCTTAGAGTTCACTTAGATTCAAAACCTACAAAAGATTTCAAGTTTCTAGCTTTTATAAAATTTGAAAATCAATTTTAACAGCCATAAAATGGCTAGTTTCAGAAAATTTGGATGATCGAATTTTACATCCGAATTTTTTGGATGTTGCTGTTACACATTCTGGAAATTCAGAATACCGAATTATTTTTACTGCGTCTGAATCTTCGTCCGAATTTCTCTGGAAAAATAGTAACCATGCTGAAGATAGAAAATTCGGACGACCGAATTTTTCTTCATGCGTCCGAATCTTCGTCCGAATTTCTCTGGAAAAGCAGTAACCATTTTTGCTACAAAAATCGGACGACCGAATTTTTTGGAAGTATTTAAAACATTTTGAAAACATTTTATATGTATAGATAACTTATTTAAACATATATAAGCTTGAAAACCATAATCAAATTTCTTTGATCATGCAAAGTTTACTCAAAATCTTTTAAGATACAAAACCACATTCATCAAAAAGTTCATTCCAAGCCATTTAAAATTAAGAAACCTATTTTATGCTCTCTTATGCATTCAATAGACTCCAAGACATACAAGTGTAGAGTTTACATAGAAATTTACCTATTAGCATATATACTGTACACTTCAAGTCTTCAATGCCTTGAGTTCATCTTTGAATAACCTTCATAAGACTTCATGGCTTATTGAGGTTGTTCTTGCACTTTGGCTTGAAGGCAATGAGACTCCATACTTCTTAGTTCACAAATCCTATCACACAATATATAAACCTATTAGTCCTCATCAATATTTGTCATTAATCAAAACTATATGATTTGCCCTTAGGGCTAACAATCTCCCCCTTTTTGATGATGACAAACTTTGATGCAAAATGTGATGAATTTAAACAATGTAGCACAAAGAAGTATTGATGTCAATGATAGAAATAACTAATTTAACACAATGACATATAAAAGGCTCAATATGAGCCTATGACCCAACCAACCTCCATTAAACTCCTTCCTTCCAATTACTAGAATAGAAGATATAGCATTTAAGCATTTAGAAAAGACTCTAAGAGAGGTTTTAAGGTTGTAAAAGTTTAACAATGCTTCCCCTTAGATTGTGCTCATTTTTCAACACATTTGGACTAGAGATATCATGCATCCAAATTTTAACATAGCAAGTCCGAATTTTGAAATAAGATGCATAAAAGCTCCAAATTCTGTAAATAAGCTTTCCTAGGATTGTTCAAACATATTATGAGAGATTAAAATATATTTGAATCAATTTGAACAACAAAGGAGCACATTTTAGTAACAAAATATGGATGCATCCGAATTTTTAGTCCAAATTTTTGACAGCAAGTTTGAAAAGGTGATTTTGCATTCAAATGTAAATATGTATGAGCTTTGCAAAAACCATCCAAACTGTAAGGCATATAAACAGTCATAGCATACAAACATACATTCAACATTAAATAGTCATACCAAAAATCATCCAAACTATAAGGCATATAAACAGTCATAGCATACAAACATACATTCAACATTAAATAGTCATAGCAAAAACCATCCAAACTGTAAGGCATATAAACAGTCATAGCATGCAAACATACATTCAACATTTTGCACACAAACCATCCAAACAGTCCCAATTTTCTCCCCCTTTTGGCATCACTCAATGAATGGGATCAAAGAAAATGAGACTAATAATGTAGCATATATAACAATTTAAATGAAGCTCTCATCACTGAGATTTCATCATTGAGCTTCACTATTGCATCAAATGTTGCATAAAGACAAATAGCATAGATGAATATTTAAAACATATAAGATAAAGCTTAGTACAAATAAGTAAGTAAAAGCAGTAAAAAGGATGAGAGTAAAGAAATGCTCAGTCTTGTGATGTTGATGGAGAAACTTTGCTAAATCCTTTCTTGATAGCCAAATGCTTTACTCTTCCTTGGCTGAAGGATATTGTTGAAGGTGAGACAATGTTTGCCTTTTCGATTTGACTTCCACCTTCTTGGGGCTCACTTCCTCCTTCTTGAGGCTCTTCATGAACTTGTTCACTTTCTTCTTCTTCTTGCCTTGCCACATTCTCTTCATCGCCTCCTTGATCATCATCTCCATCAACACTGTCATCATCATCATCTTCATCTTGATGCCTAGAGGGTCCTTCACCACTTTGTGTATTCCTCATTAGAATTTCTTCAATATTCTTCACTCTACTCTCTAATCCATCCAGTTTTCCAAGAACCATTGGAGCAAGGGATTCGAAGAACTTATACATCTTCTCCATTTCCTTGAAATGATTATTCAAGGCTTCTTGGAATGCCTTAGCTACTATGGTGTCACCTCTAGTTATTTCTTCACTTCTTGGATCAGTCCCAACATTTGGTTGAGGGACTTCTTCAAATAATCTTCTTTTTGTGGGAGGTTGCTCCCCCTCACTTGAAGTATCATGCTTTCTCTTTGTCTTCATCTCTCTAGCTAGAGTTTTTTCTTCCTCTTCTTCTTCCTCAGTTTCTTCACCTTCTTTAATCTCCTCTCTTCTTGAAGGGGTATCTCTTTTAGTTCTCCATATACCATCATCATCAAGAACTAGTTACATTCTCCTAAGAGTTTCATTAGTATAAATTTCCCCATTCTTCAATGCTTGCCCTCTCCGTGGAAGTTTAACCCGAAAATGCTTAAAAATCCTTGTCAACATTCTTCCAAATGGGAATGCGTTGGTTACAGTTTTTCTTGCAGTGATCATGTGCTTCAAGGCTATATATCCAAAATTCAATCTCCTATGTTCATGCAGGGCTAACATGATTACCATGTGCATATTACCAACAGAAGACTTATGTCCAAAGTTTGGGACAATCATAGTAGTAACCATGTGATGCAATACCCTACCTCTAGCATCTAAGTTCTGATTTCCCTCTCTTTAATGGACCTAAATTCCCTTCCATTAGTGAATGCCTCTTCAAATCTTTCATTTGTGAAGAGTTCACGATTATAACAATGCATGGAAGGTGAGTAATATCTTGCTCCACTATTACCTACTCCACAAATTCTTTTAATCAAAGTATCACTAAATTCAAAGTCCACTTGGGATACTCTAGATGAGTACCATTAAATCAAATCATCCCCTACTAGTTCAGTTCTTTCTTCCTTTAGGTTTGCATAGAATTCATATATGAGGGTGGGATAGAATTATCAATGAATAATAAGCTACTCCAACCAATATCACCAAAGAATGACAGAACATTATCCATGTTTGATAGTTTATCAACATCCACCTTATACCCAGGGATAATTTTTCTGTTATTTTTGTTCCATTCATCAAATTCGTGAGTAGCTTTGACTGAAACAAACCTGTTAACCCCAGACATTGTTTGAGGGATTCGAACTTTTCTTGGTTGATTGATGATTGAGTCTCCATCTCCTTCTTTTGCTTTCCCTTTCCCCTTTTCAACATTTGGCCTCTTTGTTCTCACCATGATGTGATTGCGTGAAAGCTAGTGACTTTTAGAATATGTCTAGGGCTTGGAATTCAAAAATGAAGTCAAATCAAAGTAAAAATGGTGAATCTTTGAGAGATTTTGATTCAGACGTGAATGGGTACAAATGGTTTTGAAATAGGAGAGAAATTCGGAAGTTGAAATGTCAAGAAAATTTTTTGATTTTCATTTAAATCATTGTATCCGCAAAATTTGGACGACCAATTTTTCAGGTCTGCGTCTGAATTTTCGATCGAAAGTCTCTATTTCTTTAGATCAGAAAATTCGGTCAACCGAATTTTCTATAGTGCTTCCGAATTTTTGATCGAAAGCTTCTGTCTCTTTAACTCAGAAAATTCGATCGACCGAATTTTCTGTGTTGCTTCCGAATTCTGCATCTGAAACTTTCTGTTTTCACAAAACTTCAACAAACACATTAATAATTGAATTTAGAAATTCCTAAGAGCCTTCTTAGGTGATTAAATCTTTCTTCAGCCAAAGGCTTTATAAATATATCAGTAATTTGATCATTTGTACTTATATATTCCAAACATATATCCTTTTTAGCCACATGATCACGAATAAAATGATGCTTAATCTCTATATGCTTTGTTCTAGAATATTGTATGGGATTTATGCTCAAATTGATAGCACTAGTATTATCACATAATATAAGCACACAATTAAATTTAAGACCATAATCAAGTAATGTATGCTGCATCCATAATAATTGTGCACAACAACTACCCGCAGCTATGTATTCAGCTTCAGCAGTAGATAATGACACACAAGCTTGCTTTTTACTATACCAAGACACAAGGAAACTACCAAGAAATTGACAATGACCACTTGTACTTTTACGCTCAACCTTGCACCCAGCATAATCAGCGTCTGAATATCCAACAAATTCAAAAGATGTAGATTTTGAAAACCAAAGACCACAATCATGAGTATCGATTAAATACTGAAAGATACGTTTGACGAAAATTAGATGATATTCTTTAGGACAAGATTGAAATCTAGCACATAAGCACACAGCAAACATAATATCTAGTCTACTGGCTGTGAGATAGAGTAAACTTCCAATCATACCTCTATAGGATTTCTCATCAACATTTTTACCTTTTTCATCTTTGTCAAGTTTAGTTGATGAACTCATTGGAGTACCTATTCCTTTTGCTTGATCCATTCCAAATCTTTTCAAGAGCTCCTTGGTATATTTTTCTTGATTGATGAAAACTCCATCTTTGGTTTGTTTAATTTGCAGCCCAAAAAAGAAATTCAGTTCTCCCATCATGCTCATTTCAAATTCATTTTGCATAGAATTGGCAAATTCTTCACAAAGAATTGTGTTAGTAGCACCAAAGATAATATCATCAACATAAAGTTGCACAAGTAAGATATCATTGTTATTAGATATTCTTATAAAAGGAGTTGTGTCCACCTTTCCTTTTGCAAAACCTTTTGACAGAAGAAAACTACTCAATCTTTCATACCAGGCTCTTGGAGCTTGTTTCAATCCATATAGAGCTTTTGTTAATTTAAACACATGATTTGGAAATTTTTCATGAATAAAACCAGGAGGTTGTTCTGCATAAACCTCTTCTTCAATAAAACCATTTAGAAAAGCACTTTTGACATCCATTTGAAATAATTTAAAACCTTTAAAGCAAGCAAAAGCCAAAAGCGTTCTTATAGACTCTAATCTGGCCATTGGAGCAAAAGTCTCATCATAATCAATGCCTTCTTCTTGGTTGAACCCTTGAGCAATAAGTCTAGCCTTATTTCTAACAACTTCTCTTAGTTCATTTAATTTATTTCTAAAAACCCATTTTGTACCAATAATGGAATGATCATGAGGTCTTGGAACAAGAGTCCAAACTTTGATTCTTTCAAACTGATTTAACTCTTCTTCCATAGCAATGATCCAAAAATTATCACACAAGGCATCATCAATATTTTTAGGTTCAATATGAGATAAAAGGGCAAAATTATCAATAAAGTACCGCCTTGTTTTGACTCTTGTGAGACATCACCAATGATTTGCTCCTTAGGATGGCCCCTTGCATATGTTAGATCCTTTGGAAGCTCTTGATCATTACTTGGTTGACCATCTTGTTCTTGCTCCATTATTTCTTCTTCCTTGGCATGTTCTTCCAAAGTAGGTACTTGATGATGAGTTTGATTTTCAACCATTGAGGAACCTACATCATCTTCACTTGTTCTTTGAAGGTAAATGTTAGATTCATCAAAGGTTACATGTATGGTTTCTTCAACACATAATGTTCTTTTATTATAGACTCTATATGCCTTTTATTTGAATAATAGCCAAGAAATACACCTTCATCAGATTTTCTGTCAAGCTTACCAAGAGTATCACTAGTGTTTAAGATAAAACACTTACAACCAAAAACTTTAAAATATACAATTGAAGGAGTTTTATTAAATAAAAGTTCAAAAGGTGTTTTTCTTATAAAAGGTCTTAATAAAACTCTATTCATTACATAGCAAGCAGTATTTACAGCTTCAGTCCAAAAGTATTTTGGTAAGGAATTTTCACAAAGCATTGATCTAGCCATCTCTTGTAAAGTTCTATTTTTCCTCTCAACAACACCATTTTGTTGAGGTGTTTTGGCAGCAGAAAAATTATAAGTTATACCATACTCATCACAAAATTTTGTAAAATCTTGGGTACAAAACTCTCTTTCATTGTCACTTCTAATAGAAATCAGTTTATATTCAAGAGATGTTTGAACCTTTTTGAAAAGTTTTTCAAATTCATGAAATGTTTCCTCCTTTTGGGATAGGAAAAGCACCCAAGTAAATCTTGAAAAATCATCTACAATCACATAAGCATATCTTTTACTATCAAGACTAGTGGTCCTCATTGGTCCAAATAAGTCCATGTGAACTAATTCAAGAGGTTTTGATGTAGAAACCATTTTCTTTGGTTTAAAAGATGTTTTTGATTGTTTTCCATATTGACAAGCATCACAAAGTCGAGTTTTATCAAAATGCATTTTGGGTAAACCTCTAACTAGCTCTTGTTGCTTGAAGCTCACTAACAAGTGAGGCATTTCCTGTCATATGTCTTGAGCACCCACTATCAAGAAACTATTTTGTGGCACTTGATCTTGAAGCAAATTGAACCTACACCAAATTAGAAAGAGTGATTTTTGGTACCCATATTTTCTTCGGTCCATGGGGGTTAGTGATAGTTCCTTTGACTTTCCAAATGGTCTTAACACCATTTTCTATCTTTCTTTTTACAAAACATTTTGATACCTTGTGTCCATGCTTGCCACAGTATGTACAACAAATATGATGCCTAGAATTAAGAGTTTCTTTAGCAAAAGTGTTTTTATATTTAGGAACATAGCTATCACGAGTAAAACCAAGACCATGTTTTGTAAATGAAGATCTTTGATAACCAAGTAATTTATTTAAATTTTCTCTTCCATTTGTAAATTTTTCAATGCATGAAGTAAGATCATTCACTTTTCTTTTCAAAATCTCATGATCAATGAGCATTTTTTCAAGAGAAGTAACTTTTATGCAAAGCTCTTTGTTTTCAAAAGATGTGTTTTGCATGGTTGCATTTAAAACTTCTTTTTTAATATTAAGACTGAAATACCTAAGGGGGGTGAATTAGGTATATGGCTAATTTTCGCAAATTAAAACCTTTTATACGTCTAAGCAAAGAACAGATTATATGAGTCAAGTTATAAGTAATTTATAGCACAACAATACAAGAAAGTAAGATCAAAGAACACAAGCAATTTATAGTGGTTCAATCCTCAAGATCTACGTCCACTACCTTGAGCCTACACTTAAGGATTTCAACCAATCTACTATATGCTCAGGTTTACAAATTACAAGAGGGCTCACCACACTATGGTTTTACACTCACAACCTCTTTTAGTAACTTTTACAAACAAGGCTCACCACACACAATGGTTTTATATCTTAAACAACCTTGAATCACAACTTCAAGGATCACCCTTATCTAAAGGGTTTTATGTTATCAAGATAACCTTGCAAGAGCTAGTAGAAAAACACAATTTGATAAAAAGATAAGAGTGTGTATATGTTACCACTTGTTGGTAGATTTTTTACACAAACTTGCACCTTCACACTTTGATGTCTTTTTGATTGATCAATTGAATGCACAAGACATAAGAGAGCTTAAGAAATGTTTTAAAAGGCTTTAGAATGCTTAGAGTTCTCAAGAATTCAAAACCTCCAAAAAATTTCAAGTTTATAGCTTTTATAGAATTTGAAAATCAGTTTTAACAGCTATAAAACGGCTAGTTAACGGCTATTTTCAGGAAATTCGGACGACCGTATTCTGCGTCCGAATTTTTCGGACGACCGAATTCTTCCTGCTGTATCCGAATCTTCGTCCGAATTTCTCTGGAAAAACAGCGACCATACTGAAGGCCAAAATTTGGACGACCGAATTTTTCTTCATGCGTCCGAATCTTCTTCCGAATTTCTCTGGAAGAACAGTAGCAAACTTTTGCTACAAAATTCGAACTACCAAATTTTTTGGAAGCATATTCAAACTTAGTAAAATCATGTGAGATTTAACTTCAATGAGTTTAAAAAACATTTGGTATGTATAGAAAACTTATTTAGACATATATAAGTTTAAAAACCAAAATCAAATTCCTTTGATCATATGAAGTTTACTTAAGAACTTTTAGGACACAAAACCACATTCATCAAAAGATTCATTCAAAGCCTTTTAAGATTATAAGACTCATTTTATGTTCTCTTATGCATTCAATGATAACCAAGAGATACATGTGTAGAGTTTACATAGAGATTTACCTACTAAGTAAATACACTCTACACTTCAAGTCTTCAATGCCTTTAGATCATCTAAGAACAACCTTCTTCAAACTTCAATCACTTTGCTTTACTCCAGTTGTTCTTGCACTTTGGCTTCAAAGCAATGAGACTTCATACTTCTTAGGTCATAAAACCTATCACACAACATACAAGCATATCAGTCCTCATCAATATTTGTCATTAATCAAAACTACATGATTTGCCCTTAGGGCTAAAAATCTCCCCCTTTTTGATGATGACAAACTTTGATGCAAAATGTGATAGATTATAACAATGTAGTACATAGAAGTATTAATGTCAATGATAGAAAATAACCAATTTAGCACATTGACATACAAAAGGCTCAATATGAGCCTATGACCCAACCAACCTCCATTTACCTCCTTCCTTCCAACAAGGCTAACATGATTACCATATGGTAATCATGTGTTTCAAGGCTATATAACCAAAGTTCAATCTCCTATGCTCATGCAAGGCTAACATGATTACCATATGCATATTTCCAACTGATGACTTATGTCCAAAATTAGGAACAATCATAGTAGTTACCATATGATGCAACACTCTACCTCTAGCATCCAAGTTCTTGATTTCCCTCTCTTTTATAGATCTAAACTCTCTTCCATTGGTAAATGCTTCTTCAAATCTAACATATGTAAAGAGTTCACGATCATAGCAATGCATGGAAGGTGAATAATATCTAGCTCCATTGTCACCTACTCCACAAATTCTGTTTATCAATCCTTCACTAAATTCAATGTCAACTTGGGATACTCTAGATGAATACCATTGTATCACATTATCCCCTAGAGTCTCAATTCTTTCCTCTTTCAGGTTTGCATAGAATTCTTATATCAAGGTAGGATAAAATTCTTCATCAATGAACAACAAACTACTCCAACCAACATCATTGAAACAAGATAGAACAATATCCATACTAGACAATTTATCAACATCCACCTTATATCCAGGGATAATCTTTCTGCTATTTTTATTCCATTCATTAAATTCATGAGTAGCCTTGATCGAGACAAACCTGTTAGCTCCAGATAATGTTTGAGGGATTCGAATTCTTCTTGATTGGTTGAGGATTGAGTCTCCATCTCCTTCCTTAGCCTTTCCTTTCCCTCTCTCAACATTTGGCTTCCTTGTTCTCACCATTGATATTTTCTATTGAGAAGTTCCGATTCTTGGTATGAATTTAGGGTTAGAAGTTCAAAAGTGAAGGCAATTTGGGATGAGAATGTGTGGTTTTGAAGGGATTTTGATTCGGATGTGAATGAGTATGAGAGCCTTTTAAAAGGATGTGAATTTCAGAAGTTGAAGTGTTGAGAAGACTGTTTAATCTTCATTTAAACAGTCGCGTCTGTAAAATTCGATCGACCGAATTTTCTGTAGTGCATCCGAATTCTGGATCCGAAAATTTTATCAAAACTTCAATACACACATTAGTCATTGAATCTTGAAATTCTTAAGAGTCTTCTTAGGTGATTGAACCTTTCCTCAGCCAAAGGCTTTCTAAATATGTCAGCAATTTGATCATTTGTATTTATATATTCTAAGCATATATCTTTCTTAATCACATGATCACGAATGAAATGATGTTTTATCTCTATATGCTTAGTCCTAGAATGTTGAATGGGATTTATGCTCAAATTGATAGCACTAGTATTATCACATAGTATAGGCACACAATTGAATTTAAGACCATAATCAAGTAAGGTATGTTGCATCCATAATAATTGTGCACAACAACTACCTGTAGCTATGTATTCAGCTTCTGCAGTGGATAAAGACACACAAGCTTGGTTTTTACTAAACCAAGATACAAGACAACTACCAAGAAATTGACAATGACCACTTGTGCTTTTACGTTCAACTTTGTATCCAGCATAGTCAGCATCAGAGTATCCAATAAGTTCAAAAGATGAAGTTTTTGAAAACCAAAGGCCATAGTCATGTGTATCAATCAAATAGCGAAAAATACGTTTGACAGAAATTAAATGAGATTCTTTAGGACATGATTGGAATCTAGCACACAAGCATACAGCAAATATAATATCTGGTCTACTAGCTGTGAGATAGAGTAAACTTCCAATTATACCTCTATATAATTTCTCATCAATATTTTTACCTTTCTCATCTTTGTCAAGTTTAGTTGATGAACTCATTGGGGTACCTATTCTTTTTGCTTGATACATTCCAAATCTTTTCAGTAGTTCCTTGGTATACTTTGCTTGATTAATGAAGACTCCATCCTTGGTTTGCTTAATTTGCAGCCCAAGGAAGAAATTTAGTTCTCCCATCATGCTCATCTCAAATTCATTTTGCATGGAATTGGCAAAATCTTCACAAAGAGAAGTATTAGTAGCACCAAAAATAATATCATCAACATAAATTTGTACAAGTAAAATATCATTTTTAGAAGATGTTTTTATAAAAAGAGTTGTATCCACTTTTCCTTTTGTAAAACCTTTTGAAAGAAGAAAACCACTTAATCATTCATACTAAGCTCTTGGAGCTTGTTTCAATCCATATAGAGCTTTGGTTAATTTAAAAACATGATTTGGAAATTTTTCATGAATAAAGCCAGGAGGTTGTTCTACATAAACCTCTTTTTCAAAAAAACCATTTAGAAAAGCACTTTTGACATCCATTTGAAATAGTTTAAAATCTTTAAAACAAGCAAATGCCAAAAGTATTCTTATAAACTCTAATCTGGCCACTGGAGCAAAAGTATCATCATAATCAATGCCTTCTTCTTGGTTGAAACCTTGAGCAACAAGTCTAGCTTTATTTCTAACAACTTCTCCTAGTTCATTTAACTTATTTCTAAAGACCCATTTTGTACAAATAACAGAATGATCATGAGGTCTAGGAACAAGAGTCCAAACTTTATTTCTCTCAAACTGATTTAACTCTTCTTCCATAGCAATAATCCAGAAATTATCACACAATGCATCATCAATATTTTTCGGTTCAATATGAGATAAAAGGGCAAAATTATCAGTAAAGTACCGCC
This sequence comes from Rauvolfia tetraphylla, assembly GCA_030512225.1. Classification (NCBI taxonomy): domain Eukaryota; kingdom Viridiplantae; phylum Streptophyta; class Magnoliopsida; order Gentianales; family Apocynaceae; genus Rauvolfia; species Rauvolfia tetraphylla. Next base: position 961,947 of record JAJQKT010000060.1, read on the forward strand.
TTGTTTTAACTCCTTCGGAGACATCACCAATGATTTGCTCCTTAGGATGACTTCTTGCATATGTGAGATCCTTTGGAAGTTTTTGATTATTACTTGATTGACCATCTTGTTCTTGCTCTATTATTTCTTCTTCTTTGGCATGATCTTCCAATGCGGGTACTTGGTGTTGAGTTTGATTTTCGACCATTGAGGAACCTGCATCATCTTCATTTCTTCTTTGAAGATAAATGTTAGATTCATCAAAAGTTACATGAATGGTTTCTTCAACACATAATGTCCTTTTGTTATAGACTCTATATGCCTTTTTATTTGATGAATAGCTAAGAAATATGCCTTCATCTGATTCTCTATCAAACTTACCAAGATTGTCACTAGTGTTTAAAATAAAGCACTTACAACCAAAAACTTTAAAATAGACAATTGATGGAGTTTTATCAAATAGAAGTTCAAAAGGTGTTTTTCTTATAAAAGGTCTTAGTAAAACTCTATTCATTACATAGCAAGCTGTATTTACAGCTTCAGCTCAAAAGTATTTTGGTAAGGAATTTTCACAAAGCATTGATCTAGCCATTTCCTGTAAAGTTCTGTTTTTCCTTTCAACAACACCATTTTGTTGAGGTGTTTTGGCAGCTGAAAAATTATGAGTGATGCCATACTCATCACAAAATTTTGTAAAATCTTGGTTACAAAACTCTCTTCCATTGTCACTTCTAATAGAAATCAGTTTGCAATCAAGAGAAATTTGAATCTTTTTGAAAAGTTTTGAAAATTCATAAAATTTTTCATCTTTTTGTGATAAGAAGACTACCCATGCAAATCTTGAAAAATCATCAACAATCACATGAGCATATCTTTTACCACCAAGACTAGTAGTCCTCATAGGTCCAAATAAATCCATGTGAACTAGTTCAAGAGGTTTTGAGGTAGAAACCATTTTCTTTGGTTTAAAAGATGTTTTTGATTGTTTTCCATATTGACAAGCATCACAAAGACGGGTTTTATCAAAATGCATTTTTGGTAATCCTCTAACTAGTTCTTGTGTAGAAAGTTTGTTCAATAAATCTATGCTCACATGTCCTAATCTTCTATGCCATAAAAATCCATCATTGTCATGAATGGCAAGACATTTAATATCATTAGTAATAAGCTCATCTAACACATATACATTACTAACTCTTTTAGCAACAAAAATAGTTTTATTACTTGCACTGTCAAGAATAGTACAAGTATCACAATTAAACTCAACTTTGCAACCATTGTCACATAATTGACTAATATTAAGTAAATTATACTTTAAACCATCAATAAGTAAAACTTGCTTGATAAGCGGGAAAGAACCTTTACCAATGTTACCTATTCCAAGTATTTTTCCTTTCTTCTTATCTCCAAATGTAACAAAACCTTCACTTGTAGCTTGAAGCTCACTAACAAGTGATGCATTTCCAGTCATGTACCTTGAGCATCCACTGTTAAGAAACCATTTAGTGGCACTTGATCTTGAGGCAAATTGTACCTATACCAAATTAGAAAGAATGATTTTTGGTATCCATATCTTCTTGGGTCCAAGGGGGTTAGTAATAGTTCCTTTGACTTTCCAAATGGTCTTAACACCATTTTCTATCTTTCTTTTTATAAAACATCTAGAAACCTTGTGTCCATGCTTGCCACAATATGTGCAACAAATATGAGACCTAGAATGAGAAGATTCTTTAACAAATAACTTTTTTTGTTTTGGATCAAAACAATCATGTGTAAAACCAAGACCATGTTTTACAAATGAAGATCTTTGATAACCAAGTAATTTATTTAAATTTTCTCTTCCATTTGTAAATCTCTCAATGCATAAAGTAAGATCATTAACTTTCCTTTTCAAAGAGCATTGATTCAAGAGAAATAATTCTTGTACAAAGCTTTTTGTTTTCAAAAGATACGTTTTGTATGGTTGTATTCAAAACTTCTTTTTCAATGGTAACGCAATTAATGGTCTCAAGAAGTTTATCATTTTCAACACATAATTTTGAATTCTCATTTGATAAATCATTGATTTTGAATTTCATTTCTTTGTTTCTTTTTCAAGCCTTCTTCAACTCTTCATACAGTTCTACAATCAAATCACTAGAATCAATATCATCATCACAGAAATTTGAAATAGAAGGTGAAGATTGTACCTCATCATCAATGGCCATAAAGCATATGTTGGCCTTCCCTTCACTGTCATCCTCGCTTTCTTGTTGATCCCACGTTCCAACTAATCCTTTTCCTTTCTTGGCAGATTTCTTTCTATTTTTGCTGTCTCTTTCCCTCTCTAACACTTTGGGATAGTCAGCAATAAGATGCTCTGTGCTCTTGCATTCAAAACATTGAGGTTTATAGGATGAGGATTGTCCACTCTTCTTGACTGGCTTTCTTCCTTTCTTGAGAAACTCCTTTTTGTAGAATCTCTTGAACTTCCTCACTGCCATTGCAATCTCTTCTTCTCCATTGTTTCCTCCTTCTTCTTCACTTGAAGATAGTTCTTGTTCACTCAAGTGATTTGAAGCATTGAGTACAACTCCTTTTCTTCCCTTTTCTTCATCTTCCTTGTCATTCAACCGTTTCATCTTCATTTCATGTGTGAGTAGTGATCCGATAAGCTCTTCAAGAGGAAGAGTTTTTAGATCTTTGGACTCCTCAATAGCAAGTGTCTTTGGCTGCCAGGATTTTGGTAGAGCATCCAAAATATTTCTGTTTTGCTCTCCCATAGTATAGCTTTTACCATAAGCTTTCAAGCCATTGAAAATGTTAGTAAACCTTGTAAACATATCACTAATATTTTCACCTTGTTTCATGGTAAACAGCTCATAATCTCTAACAAGCATAGCAAGTTTAGATTCTTTAACTTGATTAGTACCTTCATGTGTAATTTGGAATAATCTCCACATATCATGAGCAGAATCACACCCACTAACTCTATTGTATTCAGTAACATCTAATGCACAACTTAATATGTTCATGGTCTGATAGTTTAATGTCATTTTCCTTGAATCATTCTCATCAAATTCATCAGCGGATTTGGGTTCTGAGGTTACTCCATCTGCTCTCATTTTCATTGGGACATAAGGACCTTTCTCAACTATGTTCCACAAATCAAAATTAATAAAACAAATATATATTTTAACTCTAGTCTTCCAAAAAGTGTAATCTTTTCCATCAAACAACGGTGGTCTATTTGTAGATGATCCTTCTAGGTAAGGTAGGTTTGAAATATTAGCCATAGGATCTTTGTCTTCTAGGTTGTCAAACCACACAAAGAAGTTCTAGCTCTGATACCAATTGAAATACCTAAGAGGGGGGTGAATTAGGTATTTGGCTAATTTTTGCAAATTAAAACCTTTTATACGTCTAAGCAAAGAACAGATTATACGAGTCAAGTTATAAGCAATTTATAGCACAACAATACAAGAAAGTAAGATCAAAGAACACAAGCAATTTATAGTGGTTCGATCTTCAAGATCTACGTCCATTACCTTAAGTCTACACTTACGGATTTCAACCAATCTACTATATGCTCAGGTTTACAAATTACAAGAGAGGCTCACCACACCATGGTTTTACACTTACAACCTCTTCTAGTAACTTTTACAAACAAGGCTCACCACACACAATGGTTTTATATCTTAAACAACCTTGAATCACAACTTCAAGGATCACCCTTATCTAAAGGGTTTTATGTTATCAAGATAACCTTGCAAGAGCTAGTAGAAAAATACAATTTGATAAAAAGATAAGAGTGTGTAGATGTTACCACTTGTTGGTAGATTTTTTACACAAACTTGCACCTTCACACTTTGATGTCTTTTTGATTGATCAATTGAATGCACAAGACATAAGAGAGCTTAAGAAATGTTTGTAAAAGGCTTTAGAATGCTTAGAGTTCTCAAGAATTCAAAACCTCCAAAAAATTTCAAGTTTATAGCTTTTATAGAATTTGAAAATCAGTTTTAACAGCTATAAAACGGCTAGTTAACGGCTATTTTCAGGAAATTCGGACGACCGAATTCTGCGTCCGAATTTTTCGGACAACCGAATTCTTCCTGCTGCGTCCGAATCTTCGTCCGAATTTCTCTGGAAAAATAGTGACCATGCTGAAGAAAAAAATTCGGACGACCGAATTTTTCTTCATGCGTCCGAATCTTCTTCCGAATTTCTCTAGAAGAACAGTAGCAAACTTTTGCTACAAAATTCGGACAACCCAATTTTTTAGAAGCATATTCAAACTTAGTGAGATTTAACTTCAATAAGTTTGAAAAATATTTGGTATGTATAGAAAACTTATTTAGACATATATAAGTTTAAAAACCAAAATCAAATTTCTTTGATCATATGAAGTTTACTTAAAAACTTTTAGGACACAAAACCACATTCATCTAAAGATTCATTCAAAGCCTTTTAAGATTATAAGACTCATTTTATGCTCTCTTATGCATTCAATGATAACCAAGACATACAAGTGTAGAGTTTACATAGAGATTTACCTACTTAGTAAATACACTCTACACTTCGAGTCTTCAATGCCTTTAGATCATCTAAGAACAACCTTCTTCAAACTTCAATCACTTTGCTTTACTCAGGTTGTTCTTGCACTTTGACTTCAAAGCAATGAGTTGCCCTTAGGGCTAACAAAGACAATTAATGGTCTCAAGAAGTTTACCATTTTCAGCACATAATTTCGAATTCTCATTTGACAAATCATTTATTTTTGATTTCATATCTGTATTTCTTTTTGAAGCCTTTTCCAACTCTTCATACATTTCTATAAGCAATTCACTAGGATCAACATCATCATCATAAAGATTAGAAATAGAGGGAGAAGAATGTACCTCATCATCAATAGCCATAAAACATATGTTGGCCTTTCCTTCACTGTCATCTTTGCTTTTCTTGTTGATCCCATGTTCCAGCCAGTCCTTTTCCTTTCTTGGCAGATTTCTTTTTGTTCTTGTTGTCTCTCTCCCTTTCCAAAACTCTGGGAAAATCAGCAACAAGATGCTCTGTACTCTTTCATTCAAAACATTGAGGTTTGAATGAGGAAGACTGTCCACTCTTCTTGGTTGGCTTTCTTCCCTTTTTGAGAAATTTCTTTTTGTAGAATCTCTTGAACTTCCTAACTGCCATAGCAATTTCCTCTTCACCACTGTTACATTCTTCTTCTTCACTTGAAGATTTTTCTTGTTCACTCAAATGATTAGATGCTTTGAGTACAACTCCTTTTCTTCCCTTTTCTTCGTCTTCTTTGTCATTTAATCTCTTCATCTTCATTTCATGTGTGAGCAGAGATCCAATAAGCTCTTCAAGTGGAAGAGTTTTTAAATTCTTGGACTCCTCAATAGCAAGTGTCTTTGGCTGCCAAGATTTTGGTAAAGTATCCAAAATCTTCCTGTTTTGCTCTCCCATAGTATAGCTTTTACCATAAGCTTTTAAGCCATTAAAAATGTTAGTAAACCGTGTAAACATATCACTAACATTTTCACCTTGTTTCATGGTAAACAGCTCATAATCTCTAACAAGCATAGTGAGTTTAGATTCTTTAACTTGATTTGTGCCTTCATGAGTTATTTAGAGTAATCTCCACATATCATGAGCAGAGTCACAACCACTAACTCTATTATATTCAGTAACATCTAAAGCACAACTCAAGATGTTCATGGCTTGATAATTTAAAGTCATTTTCTTTGAATCATGCTCATCAAATTCACCAGTAGACTTTGGTTCTAAGGTCACACCATCTGCTTTCAATTTCATAGGAACATAAGGACCTTTTTCAATAATATTCCACAAATCAAAATTGATAGAACAAATGTATATCTTAACTCTAGATTTTCAAAAAGTGTAATTTGTTCCATCAAACAAAGGTGGTCTATTTGTGGAAGATCCTTCTTGGTAAGGTAGGTTTGAGATATTAGCCATAAGATCTTTAACTTCTAGGTTGTAAAACCGCACAAAGAAGTTGTTGCTCTGATACCAACTGAAATACCTAAGAGGGGGGTGAATTAGGTATTTGGCTAATTATTGTTTTTAAACAAAAAAACTTTTTATAAGTTTAAACAAAGAACAGATTATATGAATACAGTTGAAGATGATTGATAGCAAAATAAAAAGAATGTAATGGCAAAGAACTCAAGCAATTTATAGTGGTTCGATACCTTAAGCCTATACTTAAGGATTTCAATCAATCTACTATATGCTCAAGGTCACAAATTACATGAGAGGCTCACCACACAATGGTTTTACACCCACAACCGCTTCTAGTAACTTTTACAAACAAGGCTCACCACACAATGGTTTTATATCTATAAACAACCTTGAATCACAATTTCAAGGATCACCCTTATCTAAAAGGTTTTATGTTGTCAAGATAACCTTGCAAGAGCTAGTAGAAAACACAATTTGATAAGAAGAAAAGAGTGCGTAGATGTTACCACTTGTTGGTAGATATTTACACAATATTTGCACCTTCACACTTTGATGTCTTTGGATTGATCAATTGAATACACAAGACATAAGAGAGCTCAAGAAATGTTTGCTAAGAGCTTTGGAATGCTTAGAGTTCACTTAGATTCAAAACATAAAAAGATTTCAAGTTTCTACCTTTTATAGAATTTGAAAATCAGTTTTAACAGCCATAAAACGACTAGTAACGGCTAGTTTCAGAAAATTCGGATGACCGAATTTTGCATCTGAATTTTGCGGACGTTGCTGTTACACATTCTGGAAAAATTCGGACGACCAAATTTTTCTTCATGCGTCCGAATCTTCGTCCGAATTTCTCTGGAAAAGCAGTAACCATTTTTGCTACAAAAATCGGACGACCGAATTTTTTGGAACTATTTTCAAACTTTGTAAAATCATTTGAGACTTAACTTCAATAAGTTTGAAAATATTTTATATGTATAGATAACTTATTTAAACATATATAAGCTTGAAAACCATAATCAAACTTATTTGATCATGCAAAGTTTACTCAAAATCTTTTAAGATACAAAACCACATTCATCAAAAAGTTCATTCCAAGCCATTTAAAATTAAGAAACCTATTTTATGCTCTCTTATGCATTCAATAGACTCCAAGACATACAAGTGTAGAGTTTACATAGAAATTTACCTATTAGCATATATACTCTACACTTCAAGTCTTCAATGCCTTGAGTTCATCTTTGAATAACCTTCATAAGAATTCATGGCTTATTGAGGTTGTTCTTGCACTTTGGCTTGAAGGCAATGAGACTCCATATTTCTTAGTTCACAAATTCTATCACACAATATATAAACATATTAGTCCTCATCAATATTTGTCATTAATCAAAACTACATGATTTGCCCTTAGGGCTAACAAATACTAATGCTAATGGACATATAATAGGCATCAAAAGTATAAAATGAATATTCACCAACATTATCTAAAAAAATTTTTTTAATTAGATAATTAGAAAATTGTGCTTTTAGGAGAATTATTTAGGTAAGTAATCTTGCAAATACCAAGTTACGAGATGATAATAAGCATACATGTGACCATCGAGTCGATGCATCAATTAAAACCATAAAGTATCTAAATTATCCATATGGTTGATGAATATGTCCACATATATCGTCATGCATCCTTTCTAAAAATACTAGGGATTCAACTCTCACGTTCATTATTGAAGGTATAATGATTAACTTCCCTTGGGAACAAGCAGTGCATAAGAATTCATTAAATTCAAGATTTTTTCATTTTTCAATGAATGATCATACGTATTCTCAATAATTTTTTACATCATTATACATCCAAGATGACCTAATAGCTCATGCCAAATAATAAAAATTATTTGGATTAGTAAACTTCTAGTTTACTAAATGATGTATTTCAATTGCACAAATTTTGGCATAATATAAAGCAGAAGAAAAGGATAGTAATTTTTCTACTACATGTTTTTTTCCTAAAATAAAAGTAATAATATATAAAAATTCATCCATTAAAATGAATATCTTTAAAAATTAATAAATTTCTTTGAAACTTTTTAGAGAATAACGCATGTTTTATGACCAACATAGTACCTCTAGGTAAAAAGATATTAGCTTTTCCGAAGCCTCCAATTACCACGTATGATATGCACTTTTATTTCTCCTATATTCAGGTGAGAAAAATATTTTCATGTTTCAATATAGTGTATATTGTTCTACTATCAATAAGACATAGATCATCGCTATTATTCTTAATAGTGAGTGAAGTTTGATAAAGTTCAATAAGATGTTTGGTCGTGCAACAGGTACGCACTAATCTCCTTTCATATCGCGTCGATGACATTTATCTTCATAGTTTGCTTAGGAATTATCATTCTCCTTTTCATCAATTTTTTCATTCTTTTCATGATTTTGATAAGGTATATATCTACCGCGACTGAGTTCACAACCACAGGCATTGCCACGACCACGACCACGACCACGGCCTCTCTGTGGCTAAAATTATTAATTATAGTTGCATTCACTTTATGGAGTGAAGCAGAACCAGTAAGTCAAGTCTCATGATTTTTCATGAGTAATTCGTTATTTTGCTCAACTATAAATACACATGAAATCAACTCAGAATATTTCTTAAACTATTTTTTTCAATATTACTACTACAGGAGCATATTCAAACATAAAAAATATGTTTTCTAACATATTTTTTTCAAAAATTTTTTCTCCACATAATTTTAATTGTAAAGTAATTCTAAATATAGTAGAATTATATGTACTAATAGTTTTAAAATCTTGTAGCCTAAAATGTAGCCACTCATAACGAACTTTTAATAAAACAACCATCTTCAAGTAATTGAATTTTTCTTTCAAATTTTGCCAAAGGATAGGAGGATCTCTTACATCAAGATATTTAGCCTTCGAGGCTTCATGAAGATTGTGACAAAGAAAAATCATTACTTTAGCACGGTTTTGATTTGATTCAATATTATTTTCTCTAATAGTATCTCCAAGACCCATTGCATAAAGATAGATTTCAAAATCAAGAATCCACAATAAATAATTCTTTCTTTAAATATCAAGAGCTACAAATTTAAGTTTAGTAATATTTGACATGATAACAAATAAGCGAAAGAACGTTTTTTTACTTGAACCTTCAAAAAATCGTTCTTCAGATCATCGTGCTTTCAGAAAAACACTTAAAAGAATAATGCTCCAAACAATCGTGCTGATAACACGTAAAATTTTAATCATAATAGACACAAAAATAAAACTATAAAATAAGAATAAACAAGACTTTAAACTATAAAAAAGAAAAAAAAAACTCAAGAAGCTAGAATTTTATTAAAAATTTTTCACTACATATATATATCCACACTCTTACAAGCTTCTATTTATAGATTAATATTCTTTTCCATAACTTATATAACATAAATCTCGTGATCTCAAAGATAATAAAAGTAGTGAAATTAGAGATTCATAAAAAATAAATTTTACAACTTTACTTGTGACCTCTAACTTTTCATATTTCATAACTTAAAATAATTATTTCTTGATATAATAGACATTCACAATCTTTCATAATAGTATGTGCTTAATTAATTTTAAGCCCTTAATTAGTTTATCAAACAAGCCAATAGTATGTCGCAACCATTCAAGGTGATCCACATAAGATCAAAACATAGAAGAGCAAAAGGTTAGCAGAGGTCACAAAACCAACGCGCAATTACTGATCAACATTGACCAAAAAATGCCTTTGAAAGGGAATACCTTCAGAGGACTTAAAAGATGATCTTTGCTTATCAAACATGCCACTGTGAACTAAAGGCGTGACAGAAACAAACAAATGCAACAAGGTATGGCCGAAAGCTAATAATGTGTGCATATGAATCCTTCTCCTCGGATGGACTATGAATCATAAATTGGTAAAAGAACTAAATAGTTATGGCTAAAAGACGAAATTTAGAAATTTAAGTTATGGAAGCCGAAGATCCAACGAGAAAATTCATGAAGTTAACCTGCGTTGGAAACCATTCCAATACTATTAAACAGCCAAAAATTGTGGTTTCTAGTCAACAATGTAACATAGGTTTCCCATAAATATTCATCTTTAAGTGTAGTAAGGCTCTGAACAAATATATCGTGATCACCATACAATTCGCACAAATTAGAAACTAGTTCTAAACTACTAAAGGAACTACAATATGCTGCCTTACTTCTCCGATGAGTTTGGACCCCTCTTCTTTCCAAAGCCAACAACTGCAAAGAAGGAGAAGTAGCATGAGACTTGATGTACAGGTTTGGCACACAAGTATATGTCATCAGAGTTAATACCATTTCGTAATTGTGAAATATTTTACTTCAATAATGCCAATGATTGCACAATATAGGAAAAACCACCTCAAAATAAGATCCAATGAAACCAACGAGAATTTGTCACAACCCTTAGTAAATCCTTTCAGTAAAATTAAATAGCATGTCTTGTATTTTAAAATATATCAACTGATCAAAAGAAATGGACAAAAAAACGTGCTGTGTATATAAATGCTTACAAGAATCTGAATGTAAGAAAGACCAAACAGACACAGAAATGCCAAGATCGATTATTGAGAGACCAAAAAAGTACATCCAAGATGCTCTTGAGTCACTGTAAGCCCTTAACACAGGACTTACTCTTTCAGGACAATATTCTTGGGTCCTTATTCTATAATTTCCATTGGCATTATCATATGCAGGAAATGTTTTGAGTCTCAACATGTTGTCACCAACTTCCTCTCATTTGTTTCATATGGTCCCTATTGTACATCCAAATGTCCTACATTTACTGCTTCTATTGCACAAAAAGAGAAAGGGTGAACAATCAGTAAGTAATATGTGCAAGATATAGTAAACTTGTGAGTGTTGTCCTAAGGAAAAAGTAGTAATTGAGGTTCCTAGATGACTGTGAACCAATATGTCACCTATCCACAACATGTCATCCTTCTTTTCAGATAAAGTGCATCGTTTATCCCTTTCATATATATAACTCAAGCTGCACCCTATGATAACACAGTCCGGACTCATTTGGATCAACCAAGGCCAACACTGATTAGAAACTGTGCAAGAGATTACTGTTCCGATGCAGAAAGAAATATCGAATGAAGTTCTTGCTCTTGTTAAGGTATATAGGAAAAGGGAGCTCATAAATAGACACAGGTATTTTTCATTAAATTTGCAGACTTCAATCTTTGAGCCACGATATCAGAACGTACAAGTCATGCTAAAAGTAAAAAACCAATAGGTTAGTGATTTTTTATTTTAAGCAAGGTAGCTGCAGAAAGCACTGCCATCTTAACTAGAAGATCAATTAAATCAAAGTCTGAGAAGACCAATAGCTAAACTACAAACCACATCGGACAAAGTAAATGAGGAAGCAGTTCATAATCCACCAGTTATCTCCTCAATAATGCGACTAAGTTTCCCCCAAATTATTATACAAATTAAATGTTACTAGACACATAATGGAGCACACAACCAACAATTTGAGCTAGACATGGATACATATTTGAGTTCCATGCCAAAAAGATAAAGGGACTAGTAGTCTTCCAATATTAATTATAACATGCACGATAAGCTTAAATGTTCTCAAACACAGACAACTCTGTATCTCTAAATTCATCTAGCCCTATAAAACGGTTTGTTTTATATATCGTTCTTCAATGTATTGAAAGCTTGGAATATTTAGCAACCCATTTTCAATGGCTCTTCTACACAATTATTTCAAACAAATTCGTACTGAAAAACACCCAAAAGTCCATGTGTTCCAAGAATTTATGCTAAAAATAAATTCTTTCACAGATAAACAAGCCTGGGATGCAAAAAATGGCACAAAAATCAAGAAGACCACTGGAAGCAAAGAAACTTTCAGTTACCAGCGGTGACAAAGCGGCGGTTATATTGCATACGCTTGTGAGCACGGCCACGGGGCTTCTTCTTCTTGTCCTGCTTCGCCACTTTCGGCGTTTGCCCTCTCACCTTTCCGGCACGAGCCAATGATCCGTGAACCTTACCTGTATCAATCAAAACAGAAGAATTCACCTAAAAGAGGAATATCAAACAATCGACTCAATCAGCTGTGTCCTAAGCTTACCCATATTTGAGGATTTCAGAAAATTTTGCTGCTTCGACCGCTTCTGCAGAAAGAAGAAAACTGATGCTAGGGTTAGCGATTTGTTTAATTGGACGAAATAGTTTGGGCCAAGTTGGGCCTATTGACGGTCTAAATAATTTCAGGCAACTTGGGCTTAAAAAGTATTGGCCTGTCATCGCAGTCTAACTTCAACTACTTCCTCAGAAGTACTGTCTAAACGGCCGTAACCATAGATTGATCTATTTATTCACATAAATAGACGGTTTTAGACTTAATTTGTTTTGGTTTATTTAAATGTAAGTTTATTTGGCTCATTCCTTTTAGCTCGTAGGTCAACTTGCAATTTTTTTAAACTTGACTACATATTAGAAACATTAAAAAAAAAGTAATATATAGCAATCTTGACAACAAATTTATCTTAATTATCCATCATAATTATGCCCACATTTATGACAGATTAATTGAATTTATTTTAAATATTTTATTTATATAAATTTATTTAGATTAGAAATATATATAATTAATAATCATTTTCTATTTTAAAAGTATTAGTGATTGGCTAAAGATTATTCCTATCATAATCGTGAATTTATATACCCATATATCATAAAGAGAGAAAAAAAAGGACAAAAAAAAGCATGGCCTAGAAAAAAGGCCTAGGCCCTTCGAGCTAGCCCATTTAGCATGCGGCCTAATAGGGCAGATATGAGTTGGAAGTTTCCAAACCGTAGAAAATGGGCTAGTCCATTGACCTTGTTTAAGGGTCAACCCGTGATGTTCTGATTTGGAACATTTGATAGTACTATTCTAGTCCCCATATGCAAGTCAAACGTAGTTCCATACAAAAGGGATAATTGGTTCACTCATTAATTTAAAAAAAAAAACCAAATTTTTTATTCGCATTATTTTAAAGGGTAAAAAAGATTGGTTGGCCCTAAAATTTTGTTAGATTTTAATTTTAATTTTTACTCCTGAACTTTAAAATAAAAAATTATTGATCTTATACTTTTACGAGGTTGTACTGTCTCGTGACAAATTCTTGGAGTATTTTTGGAAGCACAAGTCATATAATTTTAAAGTGAATATAAAGTTAACCATACACAGAAACCGAAATAAATGATAAGAGATTATTGCAGAATACTTCTTCTATTTCATAAGTGGAAGAAACACTTCAATCTACTTAATCTATTAGACCCATTTCTTCTTTGCTTCAAAGATAACCTGCTTAACCTTGACACTTAGAAATTTTAAACTTTCAATAAAAAATTGACAAAAGTTGATGTAATGGATCAGTTATTAAGGCCAATGAATGAACACCTTGATTTCTACTCTGTCTCATTTTTTTACCGCCAGCATGGGATGAATATCTTAGTCACGTGATGGCACACCATCATATGGGATGATTGAAAAATTAGATGGAAGAACAATTCTATCACCTCATAAAGAATAATTATGAATTTTGTATTTTAAAGTTGGAGGGTAAAAACTAAAATCTAACAAAAGATCAGGATAAATGGGTTTTTTTGTCGCATTTAAAATTGTTATTCATTGTTCGTTTTCATTTTATTCACAAAGTTTCATTGTCTCTCTACCCACTTCCTCTCTAAAATCTTACTTAAAATGCTTCTAATCTTTGAATTTTTAGGTTCTAATAGAGTTTAGTATACATTAAGTGATGGGTTGGCACCACACAATGTCATATATTAATGCTTGTGTATAAATTAAGATAATAAAAGTTATAAACGATATCTATTTTTTGATTGATGATTTTCTCCCCCTAATGTGGAGAATGCCATTTCAATCATCAAATTAAGCAACACCGATTTATTCTGACAGAGAAACACATATAGAAAGTATGGCTACGTATAGATTTACTCATATATGGACATATTTGATTATTTTTTCAATAAGAATTACTAAGACAATCTCATTATGTTTTACAGGAACAATCCACTTATCTACTTCAAACATATTGAGTCCATTAGAAACTTCAAATATAAGTACCATTATCAAATGACAACAAAGATAAACATATATTAAGCATTATCATGCACTGTTATATCTACAACTACAAATATATTTATTCATAATCAGTGCTTGGTCTTACGAAGAATCATACACTATACATCGTGGCAAATATTTACTTTTATAGTTCGTATTTTATAAGCAAATATTCATTGCTATCTCTTTAGGATTACACTTCAGGTGTATAATTTGTGTTGGGAATACATATATGCTTCAAGTGTAATTGTGACTAGTTCAAACTTTTCATATTTCTCATGCGAACTTTATCATTTCGAATCTACTAACTTCGATTCGAAAATCCTCATCCTGAATCAATATATTATGTGCGTTAATAACGTTGATGTCATATACTTGTGTAGTTCTAGTAGTACACAATTATGTTGAGATCTCATCATTGTCATAGTTTTCAGATACTTGAATTTCTTCAAGAAATAAAACATCATTCATGTTTGGAAAAAATCTACTGGAACTTAAATCTCCTCTACTTAACATGTATGACCATCTTAAATCTCTACTCCTTTCATAATGTGAGGAGCTTGTATCCTTGGAACTTACTTATCTACCATGTTCCAATTGTGTCTCAAATTTATTGGCAGTGGTAGAATTTCCTTCAAGGATATCAAATATAATAGGAGCAGTCTTTGCCCAATATTGGTCACTTAATGCACCTAACTATATAAATTATCCTTTGAACTTCTGATTCAAAGTATCTTCATGAGGATCAAAATAGAAGATCAAGATGAGACACAAACTAATATCTTTATCCGGCTTCATGTTTTCTCTTCTTTATGTTGGGACAACATATTCAAATTTAACAAAATACAAATCTCTCCCTTGAGATTTAATCCCAACATATTAGATAATCTATTTGAGGACCCATCTTATTACCTTGTGGTGGAGCAATATATATAGCACATTTCTAAATCTTAGATGGGGAATATTTTGTTTCTAACCACAAACCAACTAATATGAGGAGAACTTATAATGTGTTGGCAAAATACGAAATACGTACTAATATATCACAATCATGAATATTCTACAGGATGTTCAACATTTATTTCAATACAACCAATATTGTTAGCAAAAATTGTGTCGTTGAGAGAATGTAAAATATGAGTTCATTATCAATGAATTGCAAACTATAGCTTGTAAACATTAATGATATACATATGACTATTCTGTTGATGTATCAACTAATAATTTCTCCATATTCATCCTAAAATAATGCATTCAATTCCAAGTAATACTAGTAATATTCAAATGATACAAAGCAAATAGCACATGGAAATTTGTCATATAAGGAAACTTCTAGTTCCATAACATTTTCATAAATTCCTAATAATTCTTTATATTTTAATGATCTGGGATAGTTCAACCAGTCATATAAACTAATGAATTATTTAAATCAGCAAACTTCAGATTTACTTAATATTGCATCTCAATTTCATAAATTCTATGCAATATAAACTAAAAGAGTAATGGTAGTATTTAGAACTAACATTTATTCTAGGTCATAATAGTAATGTATATGTCTCAAAAGTTCATTCATCCAATGTCTCGATATAATGAGAATATCATCAAGACTCAAAAGTTTTCACGAGACTATATGGAGAATGACACATTATAAAAATTGATCATTATTGTGAAGATTTGGTAGTTCTTATAGAGCTTTTAATCAATTGACTCTTCCGGAGTTCTTGATTAACTATTTTTTCAAGAACTTTGTACTACCATTATACTTTAGACATATATTTCAAATTTATCCAAATGAGTTACCAAAATTATTTAGATAAATTCTATCTTCACCATCCTTGAAGCAGAAAAAACTAAATAATATAGAAGTACTGGAATTTAAATATATAGCATGAAAACTTTCCAATAATAATCACAAAATTATAGAAAATAGAAAAGAAATAATTCAATAGTATGGGAAAATTTTATCAACATTTGCAACACTAAAACCTCTCTCTAGATATTCAAAAAAAATTTCAATACTCACATGTGCCATATTAATATCATCGATACAAGCATCATTACTCGTAGTAGCATAATTTAGAAAAGTAAAGAAATATTTGTCTTGTCTTTTAAATGGATAATTAATGGAGATTCACAACATGTTTGATGTACTACAGGCACATGATAAAAATCCTCTCATATCATATCTATAATATGTTAAAATTATTACTTGTCCTTTTTTCCTTCTCATTATCTTTTCACTTCTTTGGAGTATCTATACATTGAGAATTTAATGAGTCATTTTTATAACACAAAAACAAAGTGCATTTCTACTAGCGGACCAAAATCATTTTCATAAATATATTATAACTTCTAATGATGTTCATTTTAGGGAATGACATAAAATCACTTGATCAAACGTCAAAATATTTTATCAATGACTCATTTAGTTTCAGAAGATACAAATTCAAAATACTTCTGAAAAACTTCTTCTTAATATTTATACTATAGTAGCATGTTTGAGATATGAGAAAGGGAAAAATCTTTTATTCATTTAGGTGCTTAAAAATCAAATTCAAATCGATTTTAAATTAAATAATTTTAAATCAGTTTCTAACTAGAAATTAAATGTTTTCAGTTTCACAATTTGGTTTCCAATCAATTTGAAAGGAAATTGCTTTGTAGATTATAACTAAAGTTTATAACATGACATCCTATACCTTTGGTAGATTTAGATGAATTATTGTGGTCAATATATAATTAGTATATGTATATATTTTGATTATGTATATATATTTTTTGAACTGCTTATTTTTAAGATATATATTGATCTGTACTTATTTCTATTATTATACAAGTATTATCCAATATCCTAGAAGAGATCTATAGTTAACATTTGCGTAAGTTAACACATATGTAAAATAGTAATTTTATATAATGCTAATATATTTTATTTATATACATTATCTATAAAAAAATTTATTAATTGGTAAGCAAACTTAATAATTTGATAACATGGGTTTATAATGTAATAAAAATTAGAAAAGAATCAATAACAATGTTTCAATGAAAATGAAATTTATTAAAAATTCAGGTTTTTTTTCCATTTTGTTAGTTTAGGGATATTAAAAAAAAGCAATCACGTCTTCTACTTATGTTGAAGAAATAGAAATTCATGATGTTGGTTGAGAATATGTGTGATCATATTAATGTTTTATTATATTTGATATGAATATATATCTTCTAAGAAAGAATTTCAATTTTATTGTTGGATGACAAAAAAGTTCGTAATATATCAAATGACATATGATAAAGTATATTTTTATGAAATTTCTTTTACTTATGAACTCTAGAAGAGATCATTTGATGATTTGACAAATCTATTCACTAAGACCTTACCGATAGCAATATTTAACTGAAAAGCATCGGTTAAGAAATCTCAAAAGATTATCTCACAATGGGAAGTAATAATGACATAAATAATAGTGTACTCTTTTTCCTTCACTAAATTTTTTTTTCACTGAGTTTTTTTCTAGTAAGATTTTAATTAGGCATATTCTTTATGTAATGGACATCCAAGGGGGAGTGTTATGAATGTATCAATTATGTGAATGTCCATTATCCTAAGTAGTAATCCATATTTGAGGTTATGGACTATGAAAAGTTACGAGTTACAACTAAATTTGTAACATCCATCCTTTATAGACCACTATCCCCATTACCTCCATTATCTTAGAGAACATAGAGATCATGGGAAGTATGTTATGTAAGTTATGAAGAAACCTACTAATGACCTATGATGGGAATGATCACTTCTAACTCTATAAAAAGGACCGTATAGAGTAACTTGTTATAAGATGTATTGTGAAAAGCTCTCAATAAAATTTTAATTTCTATATTTCTTTTGTTCTCTCTTTTTCTCTTTTGCTATAATTCAAAGCCTTATTTTTTGTCATGTTATAGTTAGCTTTTGTGTCTATGCGACCAAATTTTACAACAATTTTTTTCTTTCTTCAAATTTACGATGTTTTAGGCCGTATTTGGATTGAAACTCAACCCAAACAAAATCCTACTTTTCTCTCACTTTTTTTCACTTTGGATTCTACTTTTCTTCCCACAAATAATTTACTTTTACGATTCCCTATACAACTCAACTAAAAAAACTCTGATCCAAATACGTCTTGATCTTTGATATGCATTATCAAGGGTAGTTGACTTACCAAAAAGAATATTATCTTTTCTTTTTCTTCTTTTAAGCATAACCTATAACGTTATATGAAGAGAATAAGAGTAAGTGTTGAACTTAAAACTTATAAGAATTTTTACGTATCTATACTATACTACTACCCTAAACCCATGCAGTGCCCAGATATATTTTAAAAATAAAAAATATTAAAATTAGATTTTCAAAAGAAATATCCAAAGAGAAATATTTTATCTCCCAAAATATATGTGTTTAGGGGGAAAAAGCATGAAAGAGAAGAAAAAGTAAAGAAATTAGAAGAATACCAGAAGTAAATACTATAAGTCATGCCATTGTGGTACCTCCAAATAGAAGAAGGCATAATATTATGGAAAGAATACATAATAGGCAAAAAATAGAGTAGGATATCTAATGTAAAATTTTAGGCCTTGAAGCCTGTGATCAAAGATGAATGAAGTAGACAAATTTGGCACTTTAAAGAGAGAAAACAATTGGAGCACTTACATCCACTTATGAAGCACACCCAAAATTTAAGTTTGAAAAACAATCATGTATGTAGCAACTCTTATCCAACGTTTAAACATATTTTATTGTAATCAAATAAATAAATAAGATTCATTTGCATTGCAAACTTAAGGATACACAAATAAAATATGTCGAAAAACATCAAATTTTATATTACAAAATAAAACACATATTAGATATTGAGTAAAAGAGTTCAATGGGAAGGAAGAAAAATCTCAAATGAAGTTTTAGGGAGTTCAATCAAGTTAAATTTAACGCATTATTTAAGATAACAACAAAAGGATTCTAAAAACATTTATAAAATACAGTACTCAATGTCACATCCCGTGCCCCCGAGCTCGACTCATAAGCTTGGCAGCACCCATAGCCAACTACTTGGCAACCGTCCTCGCTATGCTAAAATGGATATCGCAAGTTGACTGTAGATACTTAAGCCCCACGCTTATATACCAATCATAATTTTCATACCCATCCCATGTGCAATCATATTGGGGTATCACATTCACCTGCCCTTAAGGCCATAACGTCCCCGCTAGGTGCCATCAGGACCACAGGACTGAACCAGGGTGTGAGATTCTAGAGGTGGCTCCCACCATGCACGATGTAGCACTTAGCTCTCATGTTTGGTAACCGGGGCTGTGCGCGTGACTCATGGGCCTGACAGTACCCACGGCCAATTACTTGGAAACCGACCTCATTATGCCAAAATGGATATTCCAAATTAACTATAGATACTTAAGCCCATTCTTATATACCAATCATAATTTTCATATCCATCCCATGTGAGATCATATGGGGGTTATCACACTCAATGCTTATGAAAAAACCTAAATCAAATGGAAAAAGAATGAAGGAAGTGAAAGAATTACATTAAAAAGCGACGATAAAAAGAAAAAAATACAATAGTTGGAGCTTCTGAGAGATTTAAGTGATAATTAAACCAAACAATAAAGATGTGGAAGATGGGACAGAGAAGGGAAGAAGAAAAAATTATATGAAAGAGAATAATGATCATGTGCATTGTGTGCGGAAGAAATGGTAGACATTAGGAGATTAGTTTTAAAGAATTTAGTTTAAATTAAAAGATTGAGTTAAATAAAAAAATAAAAATAAAAATAATGCTTGTTGGCAACTATTGAATAATGAAAGTTTTACTTTTACAAATGAACAGGATTAACACATAAGTAGTTTAAAATTATTTTAATAAGTTAAAAACGATTTTAACCAGTTAAAAACTTTTAAAGTAATAATTAAAGTCTCATACTTTTACAAAGTAACTTAGTATATGGAATTCAAAATTAAAATTAATGTATAAATTAGTTTAAAGTTATTTTAATAGATTGAAGATGATCCTAACCAATCAAAATTTTGAAAACTAATTAAAAAAGTAAAAACTCTAAAAATTTAGGGTAATTCAAAATTTAAGCTAATATATATGTTGTTTAAAATTATTTTAATAAATTCAAATTGATTCTAACCAATCAAAAAATGTTAAAGTAATAATTAAATTCTCTTACTTCTACAAAGTAACTTAATATACAGAACTTAAATTAAAATTAATGTATAAGTTAGTTTAAAATTAGTTTAATAGATTCAAAATGATTCCAACTAATAAAAATTTTAAGTAATAATTAAAGTCTTTTACTTCTACAAAGCAACTTAATATGCAGAATTTGAAATTAAAATTAATGTATAAATTTGTTTAAAGTTATCATAATAAATTGAAAATGATCCTAACCAACCAAATTTTTAAAGACTAATTAAAAAAATTAAAAATTCTAAGAAATTAGGACGAGAGGTTTGAAGCCATAAGAAAGAAATGATTACATTCCTATAATATGTACATAGAAAAGTATGGATAGAAGTCATTGAATTTAAAATTATTCATTTCTTTCTTTTCTGAATGCCTTGAAATGCCGTTAAGTAAAATTATTTTTTATTTTTATGAAAGCAATCGTGTTTATTTTAATTAATATATAGTACTTTCTTTATTTTAAAATATAAGATTTTTAAATTATTTTTATATTAAAAATAAAAATAAGGAATATTTTTATTATATATTTAATCAATGTTACTAATATAATAAAAATTAAAAGAATTCTATTTAGTAAAAGTAATTTTAAAACAATAAATTTTAAAAAATTTACCAAAAATTTAAATATTTTTAAAAAAGAGAACATGGATAAAAAAATTTTATATTTTGAAATAGAAGGAGTAGTTGTAATTGTAGCAATCATAATTTTAGAAAATCAGAATTAAAACAAGATTAATATTATGGATGTCCATTATATATCAAAAAGATAATCCAATATCAGGGTTATAGAGATACTCCAACTATCCGAAAGATAGATAGTAGAGTTCTATCACATCTTTAATTAGTGATAGGATTTATCTTCTGATTACTCTCTACCTCTTGTTATTCATATGTATCCCTGAACTCTATAAATAGAGCTTTAGATTGATGTATTGGAGATACACATTGATTCATTTATTTACTCTCACAGAATCAATAAAAGCTCTTGTGTTCTTTCTATAGTTTTCTCCTATTCTCTACATTGTAGTTTTTTTATTAAATTCTCTACATTAGTATTACAATTTCGTTGTGCCAATGACTACTACGCGCTAACAAATTTATAATACATTATCAGCATGAGTCTCTGTCACTGAAGTTGAGAGTTTAATCAAGAGAAAAAATGTATTTTTTATCTTTGAATTCCCATGGCAAGCCTTTCAATACTCTTTTTTTCCCTCTTGATATTTATAGAAAGAACTATATGTCATATACACTAAGTGCTTAAATTTATCGAGACGCAATGGGTCTGGCAGACACTATTTTTGAAAATAATGCATCATTATCTCAAAATCACGTAAAAGTCATGATTTTCTCTGCCATTATCACCATGATGATCTAAAGGCTGAATATCTTACTATGAGATCCACTTGTTTTGTGGAAGGATCTAAAAGAAAGATTTGACCACTAAAAGATGGTCATTCTACCAAAAGCACAGTTTAGTTTAAATTTGTAAGTGAATTATATTAGAACACATGGTTATGGCCCTGAAAGAGGTCGTTGTTGTGGTTGAAGTTACGGACATAGATGCTGCTATGATAAGAATCATTTATATAATCATGATAATCAGAATAGGTGCATCTAGATACAATAGGTCCTGAAGACACTATTTAATAAATACAAAGTATCAAAGCCACTTGATTACTAGCAAATTCTGAAGGAAATATACAATCACCAGAAGATGATTGTTATATAAATGCTAATGATGATTTGTTATAAGTGTACCTAAAAGATTTTATGTCTATCAGTATGTAAAATTTTATCGTATTTAGAATTTATCCTCAATTAAAGTTATATGGAGAAATATTACTAGTAATGTAATGAATAAAAGATTTTTTCTTTCTCATATCTCTAACATGCTCCTGAAGTAGCAATATTGAGAAGAAGTTTTTCAGAACAAGTTTTTCAGAAGTATTTTGAATTTATATCTTCTATGAATAAATGAGTCATTGATAAAATATTTTAATTCTCGACTGAATGATTTTATGTCATTCCCTGACGTGAATGACATTAAAAATTATAATATATTTATTTACAAGATTTTGATCGCGGCTAGTAGAAATAACTTTGTTCTTATACTATAAGAATGACTCATTAAATTCTAAGTGAATAAATACTCACTAGAAGTGAGAAAATAATGAGAAGGAAAAAGAGGAAATATTAATTCTAACATGTTATTGATGCAATATGAAAGTTTATCACGTACTTGTAGTACGTCAAGGAATTTTATCAATCTCTATTAATTATTGATATTTCTTTACTTCCCTAAATTATGTTACTGATAGTAATGATGCTTGTGTCGATAATATTGATATTGCACATGTGAATGTAACCAATTATTTTGAATATAAAGAAAGAGTTTTTAGCATTTTGAAGTTTAATCAAACTTTTGAATTATCAAATTATTACTTTTCTATTTTATAATTTTTTGATTATTATTGAAAAGTTTTAATACTATATATTTATATTCTAGTATTTATATATTATTTTAGTTTATTTTGTATAAAGAATGATGAAGATACAATTTGTCTAAAGAATATTTGTAATTTATTTGGACAAATTTGAAATATATGTCAGTGTAAAAGGTAGTACAAGGTTCGTGAAAAACTAGTTGATTAATAACTCTAGAAGACTTAGTTAATTTAAAGCTTTAGAAGAGTAACATAATCTTCATCTAATGGTCAACTCTGTAATACATTATTCTCCATACAGTCTCGTAATTTTAGTATTAATAATACTATCACTATATCAAGACATTTTATGAATGGACTTTTGAGACATATACATTTTCATTATGATCAATAATATATGTCAATTATACATACTTCCGTTTATTTCTTCTAGTTTGTATTGTACAGAATTTCTGAAATTGAGATGCAACATTGAGTAAACCTGAAGTTTACTAATAATTTATTAAAGTATGAAGAATGATGATGAATTTATTATGAAACTGGAAGTTTTCCAATATGAAAAATTCATATATGCTACTAATTTTATTTAAAAGTTACCAGTATTACTTAGAGTTGATTGTGTTATTTTGGGATGAATATGGAGAAATTATTAGTTAATGCATCAACAAATAGTAGTATGTATATTGTTATTTTTGCAACTTGTAGTTTGCACAATTCATTGATAATGAGCTCATGTTTTAATATTCTCTCAAAGACATAATTTGTCTTAATAATACTGGTTGTTGTATTGAGATAAATATTGAACAACCTGCAGAATGTTTATGACTGTGATATATTAGTACTTATTTCGTATTTTGCCAACACATTTTGATTCTCCTCATAGTAATTAGTTCGTGGTCAGAAACTAAATATTGATCATCCTAAATTTAGAGATGCACAATGTATGTTGCTCCATTACAACATTAATGAGATGAATTCTCAAAGAGATTATCAAATATACTGGGAGCGAATCTTAAGGGAGAGATTCATATTTTGTTAATTTTGAATATGTTGCCCCAATACAAAGAGGAGAAAACATGAGGCCGGATAAAGATATTAGCTTTTTGTCTCATCTTAATCTTCTATTTTGATCCTCATAGAAGATACCTTGAACTAGAAGTTCAAAGGATAATTTATATAGCAAAGTATATTAATTGACCAACATCCGATAAAGAATGCTCCTATTATATTTGAAATCCCTAAAAGATAATCTACCACTACAAATAAATTTGAGACACAGCTGAAATATAATAGATAAATCGGTTCTAAAAATACAAACTCCTCACTGAAGCAAAGAATTAAGATGGTCATATACGTCAAGCCAGGGGGATTTAAATTGCAGCAAAATTTTTTTCCCACATATGATTGATTTATTATTTCCAGAAGAAATTCAAGTACTTGAAAACTTTGACAAATGATGAGATCTCAACATGTCATCATGATTGGGAGTTACTGGAACTGCACAAGTATATGACATTAAAGATATTAATGTGCATAATATATTAATTTAGAATGAAAATTTATTGAATCGTAGTCTGTAGACTCGAAATGATAAAGTTCGCATGGATATAAAAAATTTGAACTATTCACAAGTATATTTGAAGTATACATGTATTATCAGTAGGAGTTATACACCTGAAGTGTAATCCCAAAGAGATAGTAATAAATATTTCCTTTTAAAATGTGAACTATAAATGTGAATTTTTGCATTGATTTATGGCATATAGTTCATTGTAAAACCTGACACTAATGATGAAAAAATATATTTCTAGTGGTGGATATAATAGTGCATGATAACACTTAATATGTATTTGTCTTTGTTATCATTTGATAATGATACATATATTTGAAGTCCCTGATATACTTGATAAGATAGAAGCATATAATTGTTCCTGTAGAATATAATGAGATTGTCTTAGTGAATTCTTATTAAAGAAAGTCCATACATATCTATACTTGCTATATAGTTTCTTTGTTAGAAATATCCTTATTGTATAATCTATTGATTGGCATAGTCTTCTCCACATTAGAGAGAGAATAATATCAATTGAAATAGGCTATCATTTATGATATTTATTATTTTGATCTTTGTAGAAACATTAATGAACTGAAAGTTTAAAATATTATTTATTTACAAAAATTACAAATTGATTATTTGACTAACTTCTATAGAATTAGTCAATATGATATTCTAGCTATAGATATTCTTATTTGGATAGATATACCAACAGGACAAAAATATGAATTCTATATCCATATAATTTTGATGCACGCTTGAAGTGCTGTTGATCTCTTGATATTGGTGATAAAATCATCAAAAGAGAAGAGGATTTGATGATCAAGATATTATTCTCAAAGAATTTAGAAAAGTAAGTATTGCGATCAAAATTTTAAAAAATCAACATTTTGTTTTGATAGAACACCCTGAAGATGTTTTACATGAATATAACACATCAGTGGTCATTGGGTGTTTATACGTGATGAAGATCCTTTATATCTATCAAAGGATATTGAAGAACTCTTTGGTTCTGAAGTATCATAACTCTATAATTTTGAGTATGAATAAATTTATCTACGTGCAAGTAGATATCTATTCTAGTTCTTCCCTACCCAATAAATTTTGATATGGCATTAAACTTGCCTTTTGATATCTCCTTAAGATAGTTTATCTTGAATATTGAGAAAACTCAACTCCTGTTGAGATGGATATACAAGGTATAAATTATCTATATGATCCATATAAACCTTGCATTTATAGGCATATGTTGATTATAACAGCCACATCTTAAACTCATGTTCAAAAAATAGAAATTCATTAGGTCGGTTGAGAATGTGTGATCATGATTAATGTATTCGAGATATATCTATATCCTTTAAGGAAAAATTTCAACTATATTATTGGATGATAATAAAGTTTGGAATATATCTAAGAAGATATAAAAAATATATTTTTACTCATGAATTTGATTAGAGATGTGATATTGATGTGCAATGATTTGATTTGATTATTTGAAAAATTCATTTACTAAGACCTTATCGATATCAACATTTGATTGAAAAGTATCAGTTAAAAAATCTCAAAAGATTATCTCATCATGAGGAATAAATATGGCATAAAGAGTAGTGTACTCTTTTTCCTTTACTGGAGTTTTTTTTACTGAATATTTTTTATCTAGTAAGGTTTTAACGAGGTATTCTCTTATGCAATGGACATCCAAGGGGGAGTGTTATGAAATTAATATTATGGATGTCCATTATTCTATATCAAAGAGATAATCCAATAACAGAGTTATAGAGATACTCCAACTATTCAGAAGATAGATGGTAGAGTCTTATCACATTTTTAATTAGTGATACAATTTCTCTCTGATTACTTTCTATCTCTTCTTATTAATATGTACCCTTGGACCCTATAAATAAGACTTTTGACTGATGTATTAGAGACACACATTGATTCATTTATTTACTCTCAGAGAATCAATAAAAGCTCTTGTGTTTTTTCTTTCTATTTTCCCTCTATAATTTTCTCCTAATCTCTATATTGTAGTTTCTTTATTAAGTTCTCTACATTAGTATTACAAATTCATTATACCGATAGCTACTATGCGCTAACAAATTCATAATAATTAGATAAATGTTTGACAATTTTTTCTTCAACATGATTTTAAATTATAAAATCTACAATATGTCCCTAAAATTTAATTCTTTATTTCATTCTTATTTGTCTTTCGTTAAATTATCTCCAATTATTATATTGATGATGGATTCTTTATGCATAATTTGTCATATTTTGAATGTTTTTCATATTTTATTTTGAATATTACGTAACAAATAATTTATATAAAGAGTAAAATTTTATTTTTTAGTAAAAAGGAGGAAAATATTACTTAATTTTTAATTTAAATAAAATTGATTTTATCCTAAATAAAAATGTAGAATATTGATATTGATACAAAATAAATCCAACTATATTTAAATATATGTGTATTTAGAAAACGAAAGAAAGATCATTTAATTAAAATTTCATGATCAATATTAGAAGTTAATAATTAAATATTATCTTTGAAATCAGCGATTAACAAAAGTTAAGTACTCCAACTTTTTCCAATCGTTGAAAAATTACTATTAGAAATGCTAAAGCTAAAACTGTTTTCGTTGCTAACGATACGACTTTCCACATTAGAGCTGTTCCAAACGGTCCAAGAAATATTATTTGTAACTAAAATACCCCTTTAAACTTTGCAAACACTCCTCCAAACGAGAATAAATAGTGGCAGGCCTTTCTAATTATTGATAATCTCCATTTTAATTGGAAAAAAAAAAAAGCCCAAGTACCTACACTAATAAGGAAAGAAAAGTGAGTACTTGAGTTTAAAATGCCGGTATGAGAACTTCTTTCATTCACGGACACGTAAAAGTTCATCGAATTAGCGAAAGTCTTGGGAGAACGCGTAATCTTATTCTTTACTTTTTAGGTTGAGGAATTATTTTCTCTTTACTCTTTTTAAATATATGAAGCTGTTGAAAACTGATTCAATATATTTATTTACTAACGGCATATTTTAAACTATTGGGTCAATTTAAACTTATTTGGAGCGATAGCCATTGGATGGATCAGTCTTCAATTTCTTCAGGTTCGACTAAAGGTAGTAATTTAATTAGTGAAAGTATTTTTTATTAGATTAAAAAATTTTAAATTTAATATTCATCGCAAAGTCTGTTCCTTCTCTTATCCTTTAATAGTATAAGATTTCAGAAAAAAGAAAAAAAAAAAACGTTCGCACTCTCTTTCTTTTCCTTGTCGGTCCTGAGCAATCATTTAAGATTGATAAGATCATGTGGCACCGGCACGGTGTAGTTCCCTGTCACAGAGGGCACGTTGTACTTCCCTGTCACAGAGGCAATGTGAAGACATGGAAATGTGACACACTTCACTTGGTATCATAGAGTCAAATGACAAACACGCATAGTTGATTAAAACGTTTTGCGTATATTAGTTTAAAAAAAAATGTTGTGTTTGAAAGCGAAGGTAGGAAAGGTGGTTCAAGCTAGCACTTCAACTTCGTAGAGATGTGGATAATGTTAGATACTCACAAATCCTTCTTTCTTATAGCAAGTCATTGCTAGATCAAGTTCTAGTATGGACCTCCATGCGTGCGTTTAGGAAAGTGAAGCAGATTGCTAATCGTCTAGCAAAGCATGCAAGATTCATGGTTGAAGAGAAGAAGCAGCCCCGAATTGAACCTCCTAATTACATTTTTCCAGTAGCATTCATATCTCCCTCTATTGATGTATAAAAAATAAAAAAGGGTAATTCCACTACATACATGCCGTATAAAAAAGGGTAATTCCCATAGCAACCGGTATACACAGGCATTTAAAAGTTATGGTCTGATAAATAGCGTTCTGCATGAATTTAAAATAATTTGTATCCATTTCAGATATGGCGAAAGAGTCAAATAAATCGGATGAAAAACTGTACTACTAATTATTTGACGAAACTAAAATTAGGCAATTTGCCTAAACTATTGGTTATGCATTTACTTAATTTACAAAAACAAAAGAAAACTTCTTCTAAAAAAAAAAGAAAAAAAAGAACACTTTGTTCATCCTTTTCAGACGAATATCCTTTGTTTTCTGCTAATTAATGTATAAAAGAAATGCTTAAGCTTGAAGTGGTTTCATGATATGCGTTGTCCTTCACTAGGAAATGAAGTAAAAGAACATGTATTATTAAACTACATTGATACTTCCTCTATTTAAAATTAAAATTTTAAACTGAAAAATTGTTTTTATAAAGCCACGTTATAAAAAACGCAGGGCACACACTGATTCCAGCTGCGCACATTTGAAGCGAAAGGAAAAACTTAAAATTCAAAAAGTACAAAAACCAGACAGAGAAAGTTCCCCTAGTACGGCCTTCAATGTCCGCAACCAATGCACAAGCCTAATCCTTCCGAGTAGCACTATTAAAACCGACCGGAGCATGCGAACCAAATTGTTTAGCTGTATAAATAGATAAATTTGAACATAGTTTGATAATGTCTATGTAATAGGGGCTTATTTAGTTTGCTCTATTTAGTTACGAGTCAATGCGAGTTAGAGTAGGTCAACCCATGATTTTTTTTTGGTTGATTGTTTGCTAAAGCTAACATTTAATTTAATACTTTTGAATTTTTACTTTAACAACTCAAATATTCAGAGTAATTTTAATCATGTAATAGTTGTAATATTAAGTTAAATATATATTTTTAGTTCAAGATTAAAGAGTTTAATAGAGTTTTGATAAAAAAAAATTTAGTGAAGTCTAATTTTTTTCTAGGTTTTAGAAACATCACATAAAAAGAAAAGAGTGCCCACAATTAAAGTTGATCAACTTAATTTCATGACATCAATCTCTTTATTCTTGTTGTATCATTATATCATTTTAAATGTATTTCTTATATACATTTACCTATATTATAAATTATATGTATATATAACTAATGATTATTTATATATTTTTAAAAATTGGTAATTGACCAAAAATCACTTCTATCCCAAATTATGAATTTATATGGTTATATGTGTTAGAGAGAAAAACGAGAAAACAAAAAAAAATTACATTAAAAAAAAGTCTTGGCCCGTAGACTATCTAAGACAGATATGAGTCAGAAATTTTCAAACTCGTGAGAAAATAAGTCAAACTTGCTACAGTTTATTTAAAGCCAGCTTGCAATAAATTAGAGGGGGCTGACCCATTTGATGGAACTACTTTAGATATCCATAGGAGGTTAATTAATATTGGTGAAAGGAGAAGAAGAAGATCTCAAAACTGATGGAAGAATGAAATGCGTGTACCCAAAATTGATGGATGTCAAACTTGGAATAGGAGGATGTTGGGAAATGTGTGTACGCCATCTATTTCAAAATATCAACTCTATTTGTAATTTTTATTGTGAATAAAAAATTACTAAAATTTATATAATTTAAAATAAAAAACTTATTAGGTAACATTGAATATATTTTTTAGTTTAATTATAATTTATTAATTAAAATACTTAAAATTTGAGATAATTTATAATTAATGAAAATAAGAATAGAAATAATTTATTAAATTTTTATTGATATAATAAATATAATAAATAATATGAAATAAATAGAAAAATAAATGAAACTAATATTTTTACATAGAAAAATACTAACATGTAATAAATGTGTCAACAAGTTGGGTACGAATTGGTTAGAATTATAAATGTGCCATTTACAAAAAGATAAGGTCAAACTTTTGGGTCGCCTTTGTAAAGCTAATGATCTGCCGTTTCATATTTGATAAACCCAAAAAAAAAAATGTCGAACGGGATTTCTATTTAAGAACATCTCTTTCCAATTCTTTCACTAGACAAGAAATTAATACCAATTTTCTCAAAATGATGCTCATCTTTCTGCTTCTTTCCACACTCTTTCTACTTCTTCTTTCCAAGAAACACAAAATTTCCTCAAGAAAACGCCATCCACCAGGTCCTCCAGGTCTTCCATTTATTGGAAACTTGCACCAACTTGATAATTCAGCCCCTCACGAATTCTTTTGGGAACTTTCCAAAAAATATGGTCCCTTCATTTCCCTTAGGCTAGGTTCCAGGCCTGTTCTTGTGGTTTCTTCTCCAAGAATGGCAGAGGAGGTGATGAGGAAGCATGACTTGATCTTTTGTAGCAGGCCAACGATGCTCGGCCAGAGGAAGTTATCGTACAACGGCCTGGATATCGCCTTAGCTCCATATAATGAAGAATGGAGGGAAATGAGAAAGATTTGTGTTGTTCATCTCTTGAGCAGCAAAAGAGTGCAGTCTTTTCGTTCCATTCGCGAAGATGAAGTCTCCCGGATGATCAGAAAGGTATCGGAAGAAGCTTCCTTATCTCGAATCTGCAATCTGAGTGAGACTTTAGTGTCTCTTACCAGCACAATGATATGCAGAATTGGCTTTGGAAAGAGGTACGATGAAAAAGGAAGTGAAAGGAGGAGATTCTTCGATATTGTTCACGAAGTTCAGGCTATGTTTGCGGGCTTTTTCGTCTCCGATTACTTTCCCTCAATTGGCTGGATTGACAAATTCATTGGAACGATGTCTAGACTCGAGAAGATTTTCAACCAAATGGATTCATTCTATGATGAACTCATCAATGAGCATCTTGATCCAAATAGGCCTAAGTCAATGGACGGAGACATCATCGATCTCATGCTTCAGCTTCAGCAAGATAAATCAACTTCACTTGATCTAACAAAGGAACGCATCAAAGCAATGTTAATGGTATAATTATTAGAAACCAAAATCGATCTTTTCTTAGCAAATTCTTTCTCTGGTATATATGTTCTCATTCTCATATTACTTATTTTCCTGTCTTTGTGTTTTTTGCAGGTACAGATACAAGTGCAGCCACAATAGTTTGGGCAATGACAGCATTGATTAAGAACCCTGTTGTGATGAAAAAGGCAAAAGCCGAAATCAAAGAGGTTATAGGCAACAAGAAACAATTCATAGACGAAGACGACTCCCAAAAACTGCCGTATCTCAAGGCAGTGGTTAAAGAAACCTTGAGATTATTCCCTCCAGCACCATTACTAGTACCAAGAGAAACGTTGCAAGATTGCATGATAGACGGGTACGAAATCCCTCAAAAAACCCATGTTTTTGTAAATGCATGGGCCATTGCAAGAGATCCTGAGTACTGGCAGAATCCCTACGTGTTCATGCCGGAGAGGTTCGTCGACGGTACGATCGATTTGCAAGGGCAGGACTTTCAGTTAATACCATTTGGAGCTGGTCGCAGAAGCTGCCCCGGATTGTCCCTTGGACTAGTAACGGTGGAACTTGCCCTTGCTAATCTTCTGAACTCATTTGACTGGGAATTGCCTTCTGGGGTGGGAAAAGATGACATCGACACAGCTATTTTGCCGGGTCTTACAATGCACAAGAAAAATGCATTATGTCTTGTGGCCAAAAGCTGCGGGTAGAAAGCCGCATTTGACAAGATTTTTTCCCCCTTTTCTTAAGTCAAAGGGATTTGATTTGATGGAAATAGACAGAATTAGAATTTTAATTTTCGAGGGAGTGGAGCGACAATTTTAAATTTGTATTGATTTTTATAAACTTTTTTTAAAAAATAATGTCGGAATTTATCTAAAAAATTATTAAAGTCTAAAAAATTAACATGTATAAACAATTTTTAAAAAATATTGGGGCGTCTGGAGCTCCGACCCCACTCTTGGATAGGTCTAACGATCATGAACACGCACTGCTTGATAGCAGTTAGGGGAGGTACGGGTTTCCCAACGTAGCTTATTGTTAGGACATGCTTGAGTCAGCTCCGTTCGGCTAGGCCTCGGTGCGGGCGTCGGCACGTTCAGCTCGCACCGACGGGTGGCTGGTTTGGTACGTGCCAAAATGGAAGAAAGCGGCCAGTTGTGGGAAGCCATCGGCTAACCAAAGAAGGCCTTGGTTAGCTGGTTCAAACAAAGATAGCATTCAGTTAGGTTGGTCTGGACGTCGGCAGTTTCGGGCAGTTGGGTGCGGTTGGTAGTTATTGGAGTTAGCTGTCTGAACTTATCCCATCGGCTAAGATGGCGTGCCCTAGTTGGTTGGGGTGTAACCAACTCGGTTTCTGTTTCCTTATCAAATAGCATGCAGGCTAAACGGCAGACTAGGGGGTTGGGTGTGTGAAAACCAAATCTGCCAGCATTTGTAATAGTTGTTCCTTGTGTTTTGTGAGTGAAGGCAAGGTTGGGCATTGGCTTGTAATTCTGTGCGTTCTTACCGTTTCCGTGCTGGTTCGTTAATTTCCTTGTAATTCATCCAAACTAAAGGCTGACTAACCTCTTGGTTGGTGCCGGTACGTGGCTAACGAGAGTTTGATTATTAGTCCCATGACAATTTTGGTATTAGAGCCCGGTTTCGTTTTGGTGTCTTTGTGGGTGAAACACCATGCCTCCAGAAACGCGTGCTTCAACGGCTGTCCCTGATCCGCGAACTATCCAGGAACGTTTGTCGTCCTTGGAAGATTATGTGGGTGCCCCGGATCGTGACGATGCTCTTTCTCTGGCCGTGCAGATCGGCCGAATTAATCAGTCCCTCGAGGCCCTTCGGAAACGGATTGAGGAAGTCCATAACGGCTCAGACGAAAAGAGCAAGGAGTTGGTGGAGGATCTGACTCTACTCACCGATCAGGTGAACGAGATTAACAATGACGTTGTGCTGCTAAAACAAGTGACGGCTAGCGGCCAACGGTGGAATCGTGAGAAGAGTTGAAGGTAGAGTTGAAGAAGCAATTCCTACCCAGCAACACTTCATGGCTTGCTAGGGAGTCCCTTCGAAAACTCAAGCACACTGGTACGGTTCGTGACTATGTTAAGGACTTTAGTGCCTTATTGTTAGACGTGAAGGATATGTTCGAGGAGGACAAGTTGTTCAACTTCATGGCTGGTCTTCAGCCTTGCGCCCAGACGGAGTTGAGATGTCTCGGTGTGAAGGACATTGCACAGGCCGTCGTGGCAGCCGATGGCCTGGTGGATTTCAGAATCCCTCCAATGGTGGGATCTCGTGTTGCTGATCGAAGGAAGACCTTCAGGAGGGACAGACTGAAGGCTAAGGCTGATAAGCCGAAACCGGGGACGGGAGCGGGGAAGGGGCATCAAAAGGCGTGCAGTCAAAACCGTATGATGGCTGTTACATATGCGGCGGTCCTCATTTTTCTAGGAAGTGTCCAGACCGGGTGCAAAACGTGGCTGCGGTGCAAGCTGACAGGCACGGTCCCGGTGCCCCTGCTAGCGGAAGCGGAGACAGTGCGGTTTCTGGTCCACAAGGGCACGTCAACCCTTTATAGTTGTTGAACGCACTAACAACCAGACCCAATCTCCCTAAACGGCAAGGTCTGTTTTATGTCAAGGCCTTTGTAAATGGGGTCGAGGTACAAACAATGGTTGACAGCGGTGCCACCCACAACTTTGTGGCAGAACGGGTGGTGCCCAAATTGAAGCTAAACTTGGCAGAAAGTTCGCTAAGAATGAAGGCTGTAAATTCTGAGGCTAGGCCAGTGAAGGGTGCTACGGATGTATCTTTGGCCCTTGGAACGTGGCAAGGTAAGTGTAACCTTACTGCCGTCCCTTTAGACGATTTTGATGTCATCTTGGGGGTAGACTTTCTTCTTTCTGCTAAGGTCTCTGTGATGCTTCATTTGAGTGGGATCCTTATTGGAGATGAAAGGAGTCCTAGTTTTGTGCCAGGAACGTTTGTTGATCAGACTGAGAAAGCCAGTGGGCAGAACGGGTTGCTGTCGGCCGTGCAACTCAAGAACGGTCTGAGACGAGGTGAAACGACTTATCTGGCTGCTTTGGTTGAAATCAAGATAGAAGTGTTCCAAGACGTACCCAATGCTATGGCAGAAGTGTTGGAAGAGTATACTGATATTATGCCTTCCGAATTGCCGCACGAGTTGCCTCCCCGAAGGGCAACCGATCATAAGATTGACTTAATTCCAGGCGCTGTCCCTCCGGCTCAAGTGCCATATCGCATGTCTCTGGCTGAATTGGCCGAGCTGAGGAAACAGTTGGATGCACTCCTAAGTGCTGGGCTGGTGCAACCGTCCAAAGCTCCTTATGGCGCCCCAGCACTCTTTCAAAAGAAGGCTGATGGTTCATTGCGGTTCTGTGTTGACTATAGAGCCCTAAACAAGCTGACGGTGAAAAACAAGTACCCTATTCCTAATGCTGCGGATTTGTTTGATCGACTGGCTAAAGCGAGATACTTCACTAAAATTGACCTTCGGTCGGGATATTGGCAAGTGCGGATTGTTGAGGACGACGAGGCCAAGACGACGCTGGTGACGCGATATGGATCGTTTGAGTTCTTGGTGATGCAGTTCGGCTTAACAAATGCCCCTGCTACATTTTGTAATCTTATGAACGATGTACTTTATGAATTTCTAGATAAATTCGTTGTTGTGTATCTTGACGATATTGTTGTCTATAGTGTGTCCTTAGAGGAACACTTGTTACATTTGAAACTTGTATTCCAACGGCTTAGGGAGAACAAGTTGTATGTAAAGAAAGAAAAATGTGAGTTCTGTAGGGAGGAAATCACATTCCTTGGCCATGTGATCAGCCAAGGCAGAATATTGATGGATAAGAGAAAGGTTGCAGTGATCGTGGACTGGTCGGCTCCAACCAAAGTGGCAGAGTTGAGATCGTTTTTGGGATTGGCCAATTACTACAGGCGATCTATCAAAGCATATTCCAAGATAGTTGCCCCTTTGACGGACTTGCTTAAGAAGGATCAAAAGTGGGACTGGAATGCAGACTGTGAGGCAGCGTTCCAGACCTTGAAGAAAGCTGTGGCTTCAGAACCGGTGCTTGGCTTGCCGGACTTCAGCCAACCCTTTGAAGTGCACACGGATGCTTCCGGCCGTGCGATTGGTGGGGTGCTGGTGCAGAACAAGCATCCTATTGCTTTTGAAAGCCGGAAATTGAAAGACTGTGAACAACGATATAGCACTCATGAGAAGGAGATGACGGCTGTTGTACATTGTTTGCAAATCTGGAAACATTACCTGCTGGGAACAAGATTTCTGGTGGTGACCGATAATTTTGCAAACACTTACTTCAAGACCCAAAAGAAGCTGTCCCCGAAGCAAGCCCGATGGCAGGAATTCTTGGCTGAGTTCGATTTTGAGTGGGTGCATCGGCCAGGCAATGAAAACTTGGTGGCCGACGCTCTTAGCCGTAAAAGTGTGGACGAATACGTTGCTGCATTGTCCCTCCTTGAGACGGACTTTCTGGCCAAAGTGAAAACGGAGGCCCTAAACGATACTGCCTACCAGAGATTGGTGAAACAAGTCGAAGATGGCTCCGTGCGACGTTACTGGGTGGAAGATGGTCTTCTACGGGCCAAAGGAAGCAGAGTCTATGTTCCGGCTGGAACGTTAAGGCGTCGACTCTTGAAAGAAACCCACGATACACAGTGGGCTGGTCATCCGGGAGTGGAACGGATGCAGGCTTTGCTATCTCGGCGGTACCATTGGCCCAGAATGGTAGACGATATGGAAGTCTACGTGAAAACATGTCTTGTGTGCTAGCAAGACAAGCTGGAAAGGAAGAAGGAGGCGGGTTTACTACAGCCCTTACCTATTCCTGACGGACCGTGGCAATCGGTCTCCATGGACTTCATCTCTGGACTGCCCCTGGTAAACGGGATGGCGTCCATTTTTGTTGTTGTTGATCGTTTCTCTAAGTATGCTATTTTCATGGCAGCGCCAAAAGCCTGCCCTGCAGATGTTGCGGCCGAATTGTTCTTTCGTAACGTGGTGAAACTCTTCGGCTTGTCGGTGGATATTGTGAGTGATCGGGACACAAGGTTCACTGGCCGATTTTGGACGACGCTGTTCGGGTTCCTTGGGACTTAACTGAAGTTCTCAACTGCAACGCATCCTCAAACCGACGGGCAGACGGAACGAATCAATGCTTTGCTGGAGGAGTACTTGCGGCACTTTGTGCGGCAAGTCAGAAGAATTGGGTCGATTTACTTGATGTTGCCCAATTCAGCTACAACTTACACCGTTCCTCCTCCACAGGAATGAACCCCTTCGAGTTGGCTTATGGACAGCAGCTAATGACACCGAACGACATTGCTGCCGGGCAGACTTACACTAATTGTCCTGCTGCATACCGGTTTGCCCGAGCCAAGCAAGAGATGGTGGATGAGGCACGAGACAGCTTGGCCTTGGCGTAGCAACGGATGAAATTTTATGCAGACCGAAAACGGAGAGACTTGGAATTTCGGGTGGGTGATCAAGTGATGCTGAAGCTGACCCCTCAAATCTGGAAGAAGGTGAGCAGCAAGACGGTGCATCGTGGACTGATCCCCAAGTATGACGGACCCTTTGAGGTTGTGAAGAAGGTGGGACGAGTGGCCTATCGACTGAAGCTGCCCGGTCGTTTGAAGGTCCACCCAACCTTTCATGTGAGCTTCTTGAAGCCCTTCAACCAATATGAGCTTGACGAAGGCAGAAGCAAGAACCGACGTGCCCCTTCAGTGGTGCGGAAACAGTTCGACAAGGATGTCCTAAGAGTGCTGAACTGAAGGCCAAAGCAAGAAGAACAGGCGAA
The DNA here is from genome assembly GCA_030512225.1 of Rauvolfia tetraphylla. NCBI lineage: Eukaryota > Viridiplantae > Streptophyta > Magnoliopsida > Gentianales > Apocynaceae > Rauvolfia > Rauvolfia tetraphylla. Next base: position 998,913 of record JAJQKT010000060.1, read on the forward strand.
CGTTTTTCTTGATACACTGGAAAGGAGAAACGGAGGTAGATGCTACTTGGGAACGTGATGTAAACTTGTGGCAATTCGAGGATAAAATTAAGGCCTATTTGGCCGAGAAGCGGGACTCGGCCGACCGGCGATGGGCGTCGACGTCTTCAAGTCGGGGGTGGTCTCGTTAGGACATACTTGAGTCGGCTCCGTTCGGCCCGGGGCCTCGCTGCGGGCGTCGGCATCGCTCGACTTCGCACCGACGGGTGGCTGGTTCAGTACGTGCCAAAACGGAAGGAAACGGCCAGTTGTGGGAAGCCATCGGCTAACCAAAAAAGGCCTTGGTTCGCTGGTTCAGACAAAGATAGCATTTGGTTAAGTTGGTCTGGACGTCGGTAGTTTCGGGCAGTTGGGTGCGGTTGGCAGTTATGGGAGTTAGCTATCTGAACTTATCCCATTGGCTGAGATGGCGTGCCCTAGTTGGTTGGGGTGTAACCAACTCGGTTTCTGTTTCCTTATCAAATAGCATGCAGGCTAAATGGCAGACTAGGGGGTTGGATGTGTGAAAACCGAATCTGCCAGCATTTGTAATAGTTGTTCCTTGTGTTTTGTGAGTGAAGGCAAGGTTGGGCATTGGCTTGTAATTCTGTACGTTCTTACCGTTTCCGTGCTGGTTCGTTAATTTCCTTGTAATTCATCCAAACTAAAGGCTGACTAACCTCTTGGTTGGTGCCGGTACGTGGCTAACGAGAATTTGATTATTAGTCCTGTGACACTTATCTCTTTCACGATGGCATGTTTCTGTCGAATTTATTTTTTCATGCTTATTAATGGGAGTTTAGACTTCATCTTTTAGCTCATGGTATTTCGCAAGAGGCAAAAGGGGAAAAAGCAATATATATATATATATTAAAGTTGTGTAAAAAGGTGAACAATCTTAAACTAAATTACAATAAGAATGTACCAATTGGCAAGGTTCGTATTTATGGCCACATTGATTAATGAGCAACATAAACTCATAGAAGAACTAAACAATATAAATTTTGGTAAAATTAACAAGTTTAAAAAATTCATGAATTTATATACGTGAAGACATATATGAACTTAATAAAATATATTCAATTATATACATTTAATGATGAATAAAGTTAATAGGATGCACAGTACATGTTCATCTTATTATTATCATTAATATCAAAACAACACATATATATAACTTAATATAATTTATTCAGTTACTTAAATTTAATGATGTATAAAATAAAAAATACATGAACTTCATAAAATCTCTTCAATTATTTGTATTTAATGATGAATAAAATTAAGAAGATGCACAGCACATGTTTGTCTTATTAGTATTTTTATTAATATCAAAACCACACATATATCTAACTTAATAAAATCTATTCAATTATTTACATCTAATGTTGTATAAAATTAAGAAGAAAACTAATACATATTTATCTCATTATTATAATCATTAATATATAATCTATCTAGCTATATAGCTATATATATATATATATATATATATATATATATATATATATATATATCTGTGTGTGTGTGTGATGCCTCAATCCCACATAGAATAACTGTAAATAAAGTGCTCTATATATAAGTATGGGCCTAAGTACGCATTGTCAACTTTGGATATCCATTTTGGCATAGTGAGGATGGTTGCCAAATAGTTGATTGTGGGTGCTGCCAAGCCTATGAGTATTCTGGTATCAGAGATTAGGTTATCAATTTTGTAGACTCTTCAGTTACATGCATCATGCAGGTTTTGAGAGTAAGTCTCGGTTTTGTAAGCTGTTGAGGATGTCACATGTTGAGAGAGGATGGAGAGGTCGTGTTAGGTGTCGCGCTCGCGAAAATGTACGCGATAGGTGTCATGGCAGTGGTACCCTACCCCATGCTCCCCTATTGAGGGGATGCACTGACTTTTATAACGGACTATCAATAGATATTAGAGATCGACTATCTAATATTTCATATGACGAGTTCTCAGACTTAGTAAGTAAAGCACTTAAGGTGGAGGCTGACATATTTGAGAGAGGAGGATACAAATTACATTCTAAGAGGATTAGGACTGATTTTAGGAGAGAAATTGGGCAGAAACAGAGCAGTTAGTTTGGCTGTTCAAGTCAGAGAGGTGGTAGTTCATCAAAAGGATTCTCCGGTCAAAGGCCGTTCTTATCAGATAGACAAAGTGGACATTCAGGATTTATTACTCAGAGTACAACCGCATTTCCTCAGAGACAGGTAGGTAAAATAGCAACTAGCAGTAATACTGGAGAGCCCCGAGCTAGTGGATTATGTTTTAAGTGTTGGAGACCCGGACATATAGCAGCTAATTGTCGTAAGGGTAGTATCGTGTGCTATATATGCCGCCAGATAGGACATATAGCTAGGGATTGCTCTGAGAGTCAGATAGGAATTGGTGCATAGGAGGAACAGAGGATAGCAGTATTCGGATCCATACTATCTACGGGAGGAGTGGGATTTCAAACTAGCAGAGGCAGAGGTCATGAGAGTCAAGGAGGCCAGACTAGTGGACGTGGATTATATCATAGTAGAGGAACAGCCCCATCGAATGGCAGAGATCAAGGTCAGGTTTATGCAGTGGCTCAACAAACACAGACATGTCAAGGTGTTGTTACAGATATTGCTCGTATTTTTGGTAGAGATGCTAAGCTATTATTCGATTCTAGAGTATCACATTCTTTTATATCTTCATCGTTTGCATCTTATGCTACAATGCCCATATCTAGCCAAAAGTATAGTCTTGTGATTGAGACCCCTACTGGCGCTAAATTTGTTATTAAGATGTGTATCGAGGTTGCAAGATTTGTTTTGGAGATCGTGTACTATTTGCTGACTTGATGGCTTTTCGAGGGTTGATTTTGATTTGATACTGGGGATGGATTGGCTTAATCATCACCATGTCTTAATTTACGACAATAAAGAAGAAGTAATGTTTAGAGTTCCTGGACAAGAACCATTTCTCTTCTTTGGTGATCGAAGATTCTTTCTTCGAACATCATCTCAGTTATTTATGCCAAAACATTGTGTTAGCCCTTAGGGCAAATCATGTAGTTATTATTAGTTTTGATTAATGACAAACATTGATAAGGACTAATATGTTTGTATATTGTGTGATAGGATTTGTGGATTAAGAAGTATGAATTCTCATTGCCTTGAAGCCACAATGCAAGAACAACTCAATTATGTCAAAAGTAATTGATGATTGAAGAGTATGTTCAAGATGATAGAAGGCATTGAAGACTTAGAGTGTAGGGTTCTTATGCAAAATAGGTATATTTTTCTGTAAACTCTACACTTGTATGTCTTGGAATTAGTTGAATGCATAAGAGAGCAGAAAACCTGTTTTTGGAATGGTTTTAAATGAACCTTTTGATAACAAGTGTGTTTTTGAAGTCTCAAATGATCTTAAGTAAACTTTGGATGATTAAAAGGTTTTGGAAACGGTTTTTGTGTTTAAAAAGTCCTTAGATGACTTATCTATTTATACAAAAAGATTTCAATGTTAATAAGGATGATTTTTAAATGATTTGACAAAGTTTGATAAGCTTGGATGCAAGTTTGGACGTCCAAACTTTGAAAATGATCACTGTGCTTCCAGAGAAATTCGAACACAAGTTCGGACGCATGAGAAAAAGTTCGGTGTCCAAGCTTTCTCTGATAGCATGGCAAGGTTTTTCCAAAGAATTTCAGACGAATGTTCAAACGCATAAGGAAAAGTTCGGACGTCCGAACTTTTCCAAACAGCTTGGCACAGTGAAAGTTCGGGCGAAAGTTCGGACGCATGGCAGAAAGTTCGGACGTCCGAACTTCTCTGAAACTAGCCGTTACTAGCCGTTTTATAGCTGTTGCATTTGATTTTTCAAATCTATAAAAGCTATAAACTTCAGATTTTTTGTAAGTTTTGAATTTCTAAGAACTCTAAACATTCCAAAGTCTTTAGCAAACGTAAAAGCTCTCTTTTTCTTGTGCTTTCAATTGATTATTCAAGATTTCAAAGACAACAAAGTGTGAAGGTACAATATTGTGTAATCATCTACTAACAAGTGGTAACATCTTACACATTCTCCTTTCTTCATTCAATTGTGTTCTCTACTAGCTCTTGTAAGGTTATCTTGAAAACATAAAATCCTTTAGATAAGGGTGATCCTTGAGACATTGACTCAAGGTTGTTTGTAGATATAAAATCCTTTGGTAGGGTGAACCTTGCTTGTAGAATTACAAAAGAGGTTGTGAGTGTAAAACCATTGTGTGGTGAGCCTCTTATGTAATAGTTAAACTTGAGCATATAGTAGATTATTTGAAATCTTTGAGTGTAGGCTCAAGGTAGTGGCTGTAGATCTTGAAAAGATCAAACCACTATAAATTGCTTGTGTTTATTGATCTTACACTATTTTATTGCTTTGCTATTAATTGATATATTCTCTCATTGAACCAAGCACATATAATCTAGTCTTGCTTAGAATTGTACAAGGAAATTATTTTCGATAATTAGCCAAAGAGCTAATTTACCCCCCTCTTAGGTTTTTCAATTGGTATCATAGCAAGGGCTTCTTTATGTGGTTTTGCAACCTAGAAGTTAAGATCTTATGGCTAATATTTTAAACTTACCTTATCTAGAAGGATCTTCCACAAATAGACCACCTTTGTTTGATGGAACAAACTATACTTTTTGGAAATCTAGAGTCAAAATATATATTTGTTCTATTAATTTTGATTTGTGGAATATTGTTGAGAAAGGTCCTTATATACCTATGAAAATGAGAGCTGATGGACTAACTTTAGAACCTAAGTCTATAGACGAATTTGATGAAAATGATTCAAAGAAAATGACATTAAATTATCAGGGCATGAACATTTTAAGTTGTGCATTAGATGTAACTGAATACAATAGAGTTAATGGATATGACACTGCTCATGGTATGTGGAGATTACTTCAAATAACACATGAAGGTACAAAACAGGTTAAAGAGTCTAAGCTTGCCATGCTAGTAAGGGACTATGAGCTATTTACCATGAAGCAAGGTGAGAATGTTAGTGATATGTTTACAAGATTTACTAATATTTTCAATGGTTTAAAAGCTTATGGAAAGTGCTATACAATTGGAGAGCAAAACAGAAAGATATTGGATGCTCTACCAAAATCTTGGCAACCAAAAAAACTTGCTATTGAGGAATCAAAAGATTTAAAAACTCTCCCACTTGAAGAGCTTATTGGATCACTGCTCACGCATGAGATGAAGATGAAAAGACTAAATGACAAAGAAGATGAAGAGAAGGGAAGAAAAGGAGTTGTACTCAAAACCTCAAATCACTTGAGTGAACAAGAAAAATCATCAAGTAAAGAAGATAGAAACAGTGGAGAAAAGGAGATAGCCTTGGCTGTAAGAAAATTCAAAAAATTCTACAAGAAGGAATTCCTTGAGAAATGGAGAAAACCAACCAAGAAGAGTGGACAGTCATCATCCTTCAAATCTCAATGTTTTGAATGCAAAAGCACAGAACATCTTGTTGCTGATTGTCCTAAGGTGTTGGAAAGGGAAAGGGACAACAAATTAAAAAAGAAATCCGCCAAGAAGGGGAAAGGACTAGCTGGAACCTGGGATTAACAAGAAAGTGAAGATGACAGTGAATGAAATGCCAACATATGCTTTATGGCAATTGATGATGAGGTACAATCTACTCCTATCTCTAATTACTATGATGATGATGTTGATCCTAGTGATTTACTTGTAGAAATGTATGAAGAATTAAAAAAGGCTTCTAAAAGAAATATAGAACTGAAAGCCAAAATCAATGAGTTATTAAATGAGAATTGAAATTTATGTGTTGAAAATGGGAAACTTCTTGAAACTATTAATTTCCTAAACATCGAAAAAGAAGTTTTAAATATAACCATACAAAACATATATTTTGAAAATAAAGAGCTTTGCACAAAAGTTAATTCTCTTGAAACAATGCTTAATGATCATGAAATTTTAAAAAGAAAAGTTAACGATCTTACATTGTACATTGAAAAATTTGCAAATGGAAGAGAAAATTTAAATAAATTACTTGGTTATCAAGGATCTTCATATGTTAAACATGGTCTTGGTTACACTCATGATAGTTATGCTCCAGAATATAAAAACTGCTTTGCTAAAGAAACTTTTAATACTAGGTCTCATATCTGTTGTACATATTGTGGCAAGCATGGACACAAAATATCAAAATGTTATGTAAAAAGAAAAATAGAAAATGGTGTTAAGATTGTTTGGAAAGTTAAAGGAACTTTCACTAACCCCTTGGACCCAAGAAAATATGGGTACCAAAAATCACTCTCTCAAATTTGGTGTAGGTTCGCTTTGCTTCAAGATCAAGTGCCACAAAATGGTTTCTTGACAGTGGTTGTTCAAGACACATGACAGGAAATACCTCTCTTGTTAGTGAGCTCCAAGCAACAAGTGAAGATTTTGTCACATTTGGAGATAAGAAGAAAGGAAAAGTACTTGGAATAGGTAACATTGGTAAAGGTTCATTCCCTCTCATTAAATAAGTATTGCTTATTGATGGTTTGAAATATAATTTACTTAGCATTAGTCAACTATGTGACAATGGATGTAAAGTAGAATTTAAATGTGATACTTGTACTATTTTTGATAGTGCAAGTAGCAAAACCATCTTTGTTGCTAATAGAGTTGGAAATGTATATGTATTATATCTTGATGAACTTATCACAAATGATATAAAGTTTCTTGCCATTCATGATAATGATGGATATTTGTGGCGTAGATGATTAGGTCATGTGAGCATGGATTTATTGAATAAACTTTCCACACAAGAGCTAGTTAGAGGATTACCTAAAATGCATTTTGATAAAACTCGTCTTTGTGATGCTTGTCAATATGAAAAACAATAAAAAACATCCTTTAAACTAAAGAAAATGGTTTCTACTTCAAAACCTCTCGAACATGTTCATATGGACTTGTTTGGACCAATGAGGACCGCTAGTATTGGTGGTAAAAGATATGCTTATGTGATTGTTGATGATTTTTCAAGATTTACATGGGTGATTTTCTTAGCTCAAAAGGATGAAACGTTTCATGAATTTGCAAAACTTTTCAAAAAGGTTCAAACTTCTCTTGAGCATAAATTAATTTCTATTAGAAGTGACAATGGAAGAGAATTTTGGAATAAAGACTTTACAAAATTTTGTGATGAATATGGTATAACTCATAATTTTTCAGCTACTAAAACACCCCAACAAAATGGTGTTGTTGAAAAGAAAAATAGAACCTTACAAGAGATGGCTAGATCAATGCTTTGAGAAAACTCTATGCCAAAATATTTTTTGGGCTGAAGCTGTAAATACTGCTTGCTATGTAATGAATAGAGTTCTATTAAGACCCTTCATAAGAAAAACACCTTTTGAACTCCTATTTGATAAAACTCCTTCAATTGTCTATTTTAAGGTTTTTGGTTGTAAGTGTTTTATCTTAAACACTAGTGATAATCTGAGAAAATTTGATAGAAAATCAGATGAAGGTGTATTTCTTGGCTATTCATCAAATAAAAAGGCTTATAGAGTTTATAACAAAAGAACATTATGTGTTGAAGAAAGCATACATGTAACCTTTGATGAATCTAACATTTATCTTGAAAGAAGAAATGAAGATGATGTAGTTTCTTTAATGTTTGATAATCAAGCACCTCATCAAGCACCCACATTGGAAGAACATGCCAAAGAAGAAGAAATAATAGAGTAAGAACAAGATGGTCAACCTAGCAATGATCAAGAACTTCCAAAGGATCTAAGATATGCAAGAGGTCATCCTAAGGAGCAAATCATTGGTGATGTCTCCCAAGGAGTTAAAATAAGGTGGTATTTTATAGATAACTTTACTCTTTTATCTCATATTGAACCTAAAAACATTGATGATGCATTATGTGATGATTTTTGGGTTATTGCTATGGAAGAGGAGTTAAATCAGTTTGAAAGAAATAAAGTATGGACTCTTGTCCCAAGACCTCATGATCATTCTATTATTGGTACAAAATGGGTATTTAGGAATAAATTAAATGAACTAGGAGAAGTTGTTAGAAATAAGGCTAGGCTTGTTGCTCAAGGTTTCAACCAAGAAGAAGGTATTGATTATGATGAAACTTTTGCTCCGGTAGCTAGACTAGAATCCATAAGAATACTTTTGGCGTTTGCTTGTTTTAAAGGTTTTAAACTATTCCAAATGGATGTTAAAAGTGCATTTCTAAATGGTTTTATTGAAGAAGAAGTTTATGTAGAACAACCACCTGGCTTTATTCATGAAAAATTTCCTAATCATGTTTTCTAGTTAACCAAAGCTTTATATGGATTGAAACAAGCTCCAAGAACTTGGTATGAAAGATTAAGTGGTTTTCTTCTTTCAAAAGGAATTGCAAAAGGAAAAGTGGACACAACATTGTTTATAAAAATCTCTAGTAATAATGATATTTTACTTGTGCAAATTTACGTTGATGACATTATTTTTGGTGCTACTAACACATCCCTTTGTGAGGAATTTGCCAAATCAATGCAAAATGAATTTGAAATGAGTATGATGGGAGAACTAAATTTCTTTCTTGGGCTGCAAATTAAGCAAACTAAGGATGGAGTCTTCATAAATCAAGCAAAGTATACCAGTGAGTTATTGAAAAGATTTGGAATGGATCAAGCAAAAGGGATAGGTACTCCAATGAGCTCATCAACTAAACTTGATAAAGATGAAAAAGGTAAAAATGTTGATGAGAAGTCATATAGAGGTATGATTGGAAGTTTACTCTATCTCACAGCATCTAGATAAGATATTATTTTTGCTGTGTGCTTATGTGCTAGATTTCAATCTTGTCCCAAAGAATCTCATCTAATTTCTGTCAAATGTATTTTTCGCTATTTGATTGATATACATGACTATGGTCTTTGGTTTTCAAAATCCTCATCTTTTGAACTTATTGGATATTCAGATGCTGATTATGCTGGATGCAAAGTTGAACGAAAGAGTACTAGTGGTCATTGTCAATTTCTTAGTAGTTGTCTTGTGTCTTGGTATAGTAAAAAACAAGCATGTGTGTCTTTGTCTACTGCTGAAGCTGAATATATTGCAGCTGGTAGTTGTTGTGCTCAAATATTATGGATGCAGTATACTCTACTTGATTATGGTCTTAAATTCAATCATGTGCCAATATTATGTAATAATACTAGTGCTATCTATTTGAGCATAAATCCCATTCAACATTCTAGAACAAAACATATAGAGATTAAGCATCATTTTATTCGTGATCATGTTGTTAAAAGAGATATGTGCTTGGAATATATAAATACAAATGATCAAATTGCTGATATATTTACAAAGCATTTGGCTGTGGAAAGGTTTAATCACCTAAGAAGCCTCTTAGGAATCTCAAAATTCAATTACTAATGTGTTTATTTGAGTGTGACAAAAGCAGGAAAAATTCGGATGCACAATTTGGATGCATTGAGTGAAAATGGAATGTCCGAACTTTCTAAAACTGGAGAAGCAGATTAGGACGCATGTTCAGACGCAGACCAAAAAGTTTGGTTGTCTGAACTTTGCGATTACAGCGGTTTTAAAGAGACCAAAATAGCCGTTACTCACAATTTTTATCATTCGAACACTCTTTCTTTTCAAATTTCTCTCTATCCATTTGCGTCCAAACCTAAATCTATCTAAAATTTCATCATTTTCACATCAAACCACTTGGATTTTTGAATTCCTAACCCTACACACTTCTCAAATTTTGCTGCTTTTCTATTAGAAAATCATCATGGTGAGAACTAAGGGAGCAAATATTGAGAAAGGAAAAGGGAAAGTGCAGAACAGAGAAGAAGGACGTATTCTCAATGAACCAAGGAAAATTAGGGTTCCTTAATTATCATCTGGAGCAGACAAATTTATCTCAATCAAAGCTGCATCAGTTTTGAAGATTGGAACAAGAAATCAAGAAAAATCATCCCTGGAAACAGAGTTGATTTTGACAAACTCACAAATATGGGTAATGTCCTATCTTTATTTGGTGATATTGGCTGGAGTAACTTGTTGGTTATTGATGAAGAGTATTATCCCTCACTCATATATGAATTCTATGCAAATCTTAAAGAAGAAAGAATTGAAAATGAAGGGGACAATGTTATTCAATGGTATTCTTCTAGAGTGTCTCAAATAGATTTTGAATTCAATGATGTATTAGTGAATAGAATATGTGGAGTGAGTGATGTTGGAGCAAGGTATTTCTCTATGGGACAACACTGCTATATTAGAGAGTTGTTTACAAATGAAAGATTTGAAGAGGCCTTCACCAATGGTAGAGAGTTTAGGACCATTAAAGAAAGGGAAATCAAAGCTTTAGATGCAAGGGGAAGATTTATGCATCATATGATAACTATCATGATTATTCCTAACTTTGGACATAAAACATTTGTGCGGAACATACATATGGTGATTATTCTTGCTTTGCATGGTCATAGGAGATTGAATTTTGGTTATATGGCACTGAAGCATGTGTGTGGGGCTAGAAAGACCGACAACAAAGCTTTACCATATGGAAGAATCTTAACAAGAATCTTCAAACATTTTCGAGTCAAGCTTCCTGCTAGTGGACAAACCTTCAAAAGGGGTCAGATTTATACTAATGACTCTCTCAAAAGAATGCAATTAACCCTTGATGATGAGGGAGTATGGAGAAACAGAAGAGAAACTCCTCCAAAAAGAATAGAAGTTGAGGAAATTGAGGAAACTGAGAAAGAAGAAAATGAGGCAGAAATTTGGGCAAGAGAGATGAAAACCAAGAGAAGGCATGATTCAACAAGTAAGGGGGAGCAACCTCCCTCGAAAAGAAGGCTCTTTGAAGAAGAACCAACCCCTCAATCACATCCTAATGTTAGAGAAGGGCCTAGAAGGGATCTCAAGAAGAGATACAATTCAAGAAGCACTGAACAACCACATCAAGGAGATGGAGAAAATGTACAAATTCTTTGAAACATTTGCTCCTATGGTACTTGGAAAGCTGGACAGTTTAGAGAATTAAAAATAGTGTTCATGAGTCATGCTAAGCTTAAAGCTATTTTAATCCTTCCTATCATATTTGAACAAAGAAATTGCATAAACCAAACTAGTCATGCTAGCTTAAAAACTATTTTAATCCTTCCTATCATATTTGAACAATCTTAGAAAGGCTTATTTTCAAATATTACAGCCTTCATCTCATATATTTTAAAGTTTGGACTTGAAATTTCAAATTTCGGATGCATAAGTCTAAAGTTCGGATGCATGTTCTGAAATTCGGATGCATTCATATTTTGTTGTCAAAAAGTGTTCTTTTGTTGTTCAAATTGATCCAAATATGTTTTAATCTCTTCTAATATGTTTGAACAAACTTAGAAAAGCTTATTTACAAAATTTGTAGCTTTCATTTTACATATTTTAAAGTTTGGACTTGGTATATCAGAATTAGGATGCTTAGTATCTCAAGTCCAAATTTGTTGAAAAATGAGCACAATCTAAGGGAGAGCATTGTTAATCTTTTCTGACCATTAATACCTCTCTTAGAAATTTTCTAAATGCTATATCTTCTATCCTAGTTGTTAGTTGGAAGGAAGGAGGAAAATGGAGGTTGGTTGGGTCATAGGCTCATATTGAGCCTTATGAATGTTAATATGCTAAATTGCTTATTATCTATCATTGACATCAACACTTTTTTGTACTACATTGTTTAAATCCATCAAATTTTTCATCAAAGTTTGTCATCATCAAAAAGGGAGAGATTGCTAGCTCTAAGGGCAAATTATGTAGTTATGATTAGTTTTGATTAATGACAAACATTGATAAGGACTAATATGTTTGTATGTTGTGTGCTAGGATTTGTGGATTAAGAAGCATGAAGTCTCATTGCCTTGAAGCCACAATGCAAGAACAACTCAATTATGTCAAAAGTAATTGATGATTGAAGAGTATGTTCAAGATGATTGAAGGCATTGAAGACTTAGAGTATAGGGTTCATATGCTAAATAGGTATTTTTTCTGTAAACTCTATACTTGTATGTCTTGGAATTAGTTGAATGCATAAAAGAGCACAGAACCTGTTTCTGAAATGGTTTTAAATGAACTTTTTGATAACAAGTGTGTTTTTGAAGTCTCAAATGATCTTAAGTAAACTTTGGATGATTAAAAGGTTTTGGTAACGTTTTTTGTGTTTAAAAGTCCTTAGATGACTTATCTATTTATACAAAACGATTTCAATATTATTAAGGATTATTTTTAAATGATTTGACAAAGTTTGATAAGTTTGGATGCAAGTTTGGACGTCCAAACTTTGAAAATGATCACTATGCTTCTAGAGAAATTCGGACGCAAGTTCGGACGCATGAGAAAAAGTTCGGACGTCCAAACTTTCTCTGATAGCATGGTTACTGTTTTTCCAAAGAATTTTGGATGAATGTTCTGACGCATAAGGAAATGTTCAGACGTCCAAACTTTTCCAAACAACTTGGCACAGTGAAAGTTCGGACGCATGGCAGAAAGTTCGGACGTCCGAACTTCTCTGAAACTAGCCGTTACTAGCCGTTTTATAGCTGTTGCATTTGATTTTTCAAATCTATAAAAGTTATAAACTTCAGATTTTTTGTAAGTTTTGAATTTCTAAGAACTCTAAACATTCCAAAGTCTTTAGCAAACATAAAAGCTCTCTTTGTCTTGTGCTTTCAATTGATTATTCAAGATTCGAAAGACAACAAAGTGTGAAGGTACAATATTGTGTAATCATCTACCAACAAGTGGTAACATCTTACACATTCTCCTTTCTTCATTCAATTGTGTTCTCTACTATCTCTTGCAAGGTTATCTTGAAAACATAAAATCCTTTAGATAAGGGTGATCCTTGAGACATTGACTCAAGGTTGTTTATAGATATAAAATCCTTTGGTAGGGTGAACCTTATTTGCAGAATTGCAAAAGAGATTGTGAGTGTAAAACCATTGTGTGGTGAGCCTCTTATGTAATTGTTAAACTTGAGCGTATAGTAGATTATTTGAAATCCTTGAGTGTAGGCTCAAGATAGTGGACGTAGATCTTGAAAAGATCGAACCACTATAAATTGCTTGTGTTTATTGATCTTACACTATTTTACTGCTTTGCTATTAATTGACATATTCTCTCATTGAACCAAGCACATATAATCTGGACTTGCTTAGAATTGTATAAGAAAATTATTTTTGATAATTAGCTAAAGACCTAATTCAACCCCCTCTTAGGTCTTTCAAGTTGTTATGAAAATAATGTACGGGTTTCTTAGTACATGTGGTCGATACCAAAAAAAGGGGTTAAGTTAGAGGAGATATTAATAGTAAAGGGATTCTCCGATATTTTTTACAATGATCTACTTGGGCTTTGCCCAAACCGAGATATAGAGTTTGCAATAGAAGTTGTACCTGGCACATTACCTATTTCTTTGACACCATATCATATGTCACCAGCTGAGTTAAAGGAGTTGTATATACAATTACAAGAACTTTTGGATGAGAAGTTTATTCAAACAAACACTTCACCTTGGGGTATACTTGTACTATTTGAGAAGAAGAAAGATTGCTCATTTAGACAGCTGAACAAAGTTACTATTAAAAATCGGTATCCATTTCCACGGATTGATGGCTTGTGTAAGACCTAAGAGGGGGGGGGGGTGAATTAGGTCTTAGGCTAATTATCAAAATCTATTTTCCTTTTTGCAAATCCTTTGCCGTAAAAAAAGCTCTTCTTTAAATTCACAAACTTCAAGTTCATATGTGATTTGATAGTTGAGACAAGATGATCAAACAATAAGACCACAACCAATCAATCAACAACTAGTAACAAATAATAATAATGCAAGTATGTAAATGAGTAAAGCTATAAGTAAATGAACACACGATTTATAGTGGTTCGATCTTTCCAAGATCTACATCCACTACCTTGAATCCACACTCAAGGATTTCAAACAATCTACTATAAGCTCAAGTCTACAAATTACATAAGAGGCTCACCACCCAATGGTTTTACACTCATAACCTCTTTTAGTAATTATCAAGTAAGGTTCACCCTTCCACAAGGATTTTATATCTAAAGACAACCTAAAGACTAATCTAATCCAAAGCTCACCCAGTCACAGGTTTTACACAATAACCTTGATTATTCTAGTCTATGGCTCACCCTTATCAAAAGGATTTTATGTCACACGATAACCTTGCACTGAGCTAGTAGAAAAACACAGTTTAATAGAGAAGGAAGAATGTGTAGATGTTACCACTTGTTGGTAGATGTTTACACAATGTTGCATCTTCACACTTGTTGTCTTTGGAATCTTGAATGATCAATTGAAAGCACAAGACAAGAGAGAGCTTGAAATGTTTGCTAAAGGCTTTGGAATGTTTAGAGTTTTCATGAATTCAAAACCTACAAAAAATCTGAAGTTTATAGCTTTTATAGATGTGAAAATTCAAATGCAACAGCTATAAAACGGCTAGTAACGGGTAGTTTCAGAGAAGTTCAGACGTCCGAACTTCAAGCCATGCGTCCGAACTTTACTGTGCCAAGCTGTCTGGAAAAGTTCGGACGTCCGAACTTTTCCTCATGCGTCCGAACTTGCGTCCGAACTTCTTTGGAAAAACAGTGACCATGCTATCAAAGAAAGTTTGGACGTCCGAACATTACTCTATGCGTCCGAACTTGCGTCCGAACTTCTCTAGATGCACAGTAACCATTTCCAAAGTTTGGACGACCAAACTTGCATCCAAACTTATCAAATTTAGTCAAATCGTTTGAAAATCATTGTTAATAACATTGAAAACGTTTTGGATGAATGGACACATCATTTAGGCACATTTCAACACAAAAACCGTTACAAAAACATTTTGATCATACAAAATTTTCTTAAGATCATTTGAGATTTCAAAAACCTACTTGTTATCACAAAGTTTATTGAAAACCATTTTAAAAACAAGTTTTGTGCTCTCTCATGCATTCAACTAATTCCAAGACATGCAAGTGTAGAGTTTACAGAAAAATATACCTATTTAGCATATGAACCCTACACTCTAAGTCTTCAATGCCTTCAATCATCTTGAACACACTCTTCAATCTTCAATCTCTTTTGGCACAATTGCGTTGTTCTTGCATTGTGGCTCCAAGGCAATAAGACTTCTGCTTCTCAATCTTTCAATCCTATCACTCAACATACAAGCATATTAGTCCTTATCAATGTTTGTCATTAATCAAAACTACTTATAACTACATGATTTGCCCTTATGGCTAACAATCTCCCCCTTTTTGATGATGAAAAACTTTGATGCAAAATGTGATGGATTTAAGCAATGTAGTACAAAGAAGCATTGATGCCAATGATAGATAATAACCAATTTAGCACATTGACATACAAAAGGCTCAATATGAGCCTATGAACCAACCAACCTCCATTATCCTCCTTCCTTCCAACAAAGATAGAAGATATAGCATTTAAGCATTTATAAAAAGTTCTAAGAGAGGTTTTAAGGTTGTAAAAGCTTAACAATGCTCCCCCTTAGATTGTGCTCATTTTTCAACAAGTTTGGACTTGTGATACTAAGCATCCGAATCTGACACATCAAGTCCAAACAATAAAATAGGAGAAATGAAAGCTGCAATTTTTGAAAATAAGCTTTCCTAAGGTTGTTCAAACATATTAGAAGAGATTAAAACATATTTGAATCAATTTGAATAACAAAGGAGCACATTTTGACAACACAATAGGGATGCATCCGAATTTCAAAACATGCATCTGAACTTTTAAATTTTAAGTCCAAAATTTAAAATATGTGAGATGAAAGCTGTAATATTTGAAAATAAGCCTTCCTAAGATTGTTCAAATATGATAGAAGGATTTGAAACAGTTTTTAAACAATTTGAACACCATAAAAATATTTTTGGCAAGAAAGTTTGGATGCGTCCGAACTTTTGGTTTGCATCCAAACTTTAAGTCCAAACTTTTGGTCATAAGTTTGAAATGATGATTTTGCACATTTAAAAGAACTATAGAATTACTCAAATATGTATGTCCACAAAGACACTCAGTTTAGCTTTGCAAAATCACAAAACACATGCATTCAATTGTTTTCATCAATCCAAAATCATAGGTCAAGTCAAGAACCAAGTTCAAGATTTCAATCTCAACTTAACCATATTCCAAAATCTCAGAAAATAACCAAAACCTCACATATTATAACATATTCAATTTAAATTTCAAATGCAGCCAAATATTTTCACAGTACACATTCATTTTATATTTCAACCTATAACACATCAACACATAGTACATTTATAGCAAGCACATAACACATTTTGTAGTCATTCTTTCTCCCCCTTGTCATATGCATGTATTTTCAGAAAATTCACACATTTTCTCTTCATGCATGAGGAATTCCACACATTTTCACACATTTTGTCATCACATTTCTTCTCTCCCTTTTGTCATCAATCAAAGATGGGGTAAGAGTACTTGGACAACAAAAGTGAAACAAAAGAAGCTCATATCACAAGAATTTCATATATTGAGCTTCAAAACATTATAATGACTAGAAAGGCACAAGTAAATTTCAATGTGAAAGCATAACATGTGCATCAAGGCATAAACTAAAATGAGCAACAAAATAGAGTTTAGGGATAGAAAGGCTTAGTCTTGGATGTGCTTCATGGTCTTCACTTCCAAATCTGTTATGTATGATGGCCATGTTTCCCTTGATCTCTTGGCTGAACGAAATTGGTGATGGATTTGTGATTTGACTTTGTTACACTTCCTTCACCTCCTGCTTCTTGCTTGTTCTCTTGGGCTTTACATCTTTGTTCTTCATTCTCATGCTCTTCTTCTTTTTGGGGTGTTTCACTGCCTTTTCCTTCATCTTTGTCTTCTTCTTTAGCAACAAATTGATAGCCATCCCAATTTTCATTGTCATTACTATCATCCTTATTGCTGCCATCCTCACCCATATTATCTTCTTGATCTTCTTCATTTGACTTTATATGAACTTGCACCATTTAAAACCACTTGAGAAATCTTTCTCAAGTCTTCTTCTATATTCTTGACTCTCGCTTCTAAACCATCAAATTTACCAAGAATCATTGGAGAAAAGGACTCAAAGAATTTGTCCATCTATTTCATTTCCTTCTATAGAGGGTACCTCTTCAACTAGTCTTCTTTTGTGGAAGGTTGCTCCCCCTCACTAGATAACTCATGCCGCATTTTGGTTTTCCTTTCTTCAGCAAGGATTTCCTCTTCATCCTCTTCTTCTTCATTTTCTTCTTCCTCAATCTCCTCACTTTCTTGTTAATAGTCTCCCACACGGTAAGGCTTTGTTGGCTGGTTTTCTTGCACTAATCATATGCTTCAATGCTATGAATCTAACGTTTAGTCTTCTATGCTCATGCAAGGCAAGCATAATCACTATATGCATAGTGGTAATCATGTGATGCATAACGCTTCTTCTAGCATCAAATGCTTTGATTTCTTTTTCCCTAAATGATCTAAATTGTCTACCATTTGTGAAAGCCTCTTCAAGTCTTTCATTTGTGAACAATTCAGAACAATTAATGAATAAGGCAATGCTGTCCCAATAATACCTTACCTCATTATCATCTACCCCACAAATTATGTTCACTAAGGCATCATTGAACTCAAAAGCCACTTGATATACTCTAGAGGAATACCATTGAACTACATTATCCCCCTCATGTTCAATTCTCTCTTCTTTAAGATTTGCATGAAAATCATATATAATGGCAGTATAAAATTCTTCATCAATTACTAGTAAATTGCTCCAATCAATATCATCAATAGAGATAGAACATTACCAATATTGGAGAGTTTATCCAAGTTTACTTTGTTTCCAGGAATAATTTTTTTTTTGTTCTTCTTGCTTCATTATATTCTTTAGCAATATATATCCAAATTTCAATTTTCTTTTCTTATGCATGGCTAGCATAATTACAGCATACCTATTATCAATAGAAGATTTGTGCCCAAAGTATTCTATAATCAATGTAGTAAGCATGTGATGCAAAATTCTTTCACTATGATAAAAAACTTTTATCTCTCTCTCTCTCTTTTATAGTCTTGAGCTTCTACCATTTGTACAGGCATTTTCAATCCTTTCATGTGAGTATAATTTACTTAAAAAACAATGTCACTAGGAAGAATAATGCCTAAACCCAACATCACAAATTCTATTGAGCAATGCATTATCAATATCAAAAATCAACTTGTGATATTCTTGAAAAATACCACTGAATAGATTTATTACCAATTTGCTCAACCTCTTTTTTTTTTTTTTAATATAAGCTTCATAAACTAAGGAAGGTAATAGCATTCATCAAACACAAGCACACTAGTCCAGCTCATATCATTTTAAAATGAGAGTACATTACCCATTTCGGATAGTTTGATGACATCCACCTTGTGGCTTGGATTTGTCTTATGGTTCCTCTTTGTCCAATCATCCAATTTAGTAGCAGCCTCCACTGTGACAAATCTATCCATTCATGACATGCTTTGAGGAACATAAACCTTCTTTGGTTCATTGATTACTAGTCCTCCTTCTCTTTCTTTGGCTTTTCCCTTTCTTTTTCCCATGCTAGGCTTCTTTGTCCTTACCTGGAGCTACAACACTCGAATACACTCATTAGTTATTGAATTTTGAAATCCCTAGGCTTCTTCTAAGATTGGTCAAACCTTTCTTCGGCCAATGGCTTAGTAACGATATCATTAATTTGTTCATTAATGCAAACATGCTTTAAATAAGTATTACCCTTAGTAGAATGATCTCTAATGAGATGAAGTTTGATCTCTATATGCTTTGTCCTAGTTTGTTTAACAGTATGATGGTCAAATTTATTGCATTAGTGGTATCACATAACATAGCCACACATTTGAAATATAGACCATAATCACTTAGAGTATCAATAAGGCAATAGAGAATGTGTTTAACAACAATCAAATGAGATTCTTTAGGACAAGATGAAATCTAGCACATAAGCACATGACAAACATAATATTGGCTCTACTTGCTGTCAAATATAGTTGACTACTCCTATGAAACCTTTTTATTCTCTTCAAGCATAGTTGATAAACTTATGGAAGTGCTTGTACCCTAACTTGATTCATGAAAGTGCCATCCTTGGTTTGCTTGATTTGTAGGCCAAGAAAGAAATTGAGTTTTCCTATCATGCTCATTTCAAATTTACTTTGCATTAACTTGGAAAACACATCACAAAGTGAAGTATTAAAAGCACCAAAAATTGTATCATATATTTGGACAACTTATAGATCTTGTTACAAGAGATTTTTATGAAAAGAGTAGTATCAACCTTTCATCTTGAAAATCCTTTTGAAAGAAGAAAACCACTCAATTTTTTTCATACCAAGCTCTAGGTGCTTGTTTTAAATCATACAAAGCTTTGGATAATTTGAAAACATAGTTAGGAAACTTTTCATGATCAAAACCGGGTGGTTGTTCCACATAAATCTTTTCCTCAATAGAACCATTTAGAGAAGCACTTTCGACATTCATTTGAAATAGTTTGAAACCTTTAAAACATGCAAATGCCAAAAGCATTGTAATAGATTTAAATCTATTAACCAGAACTAAAGTCTCATCATAATCAATGCCCTCTTCTTCATTGAATCCTTGGGCGACAAGCCTTAACCTTATTTCTAATAACTTCTCCGGATTCATTGAGTTTATTTCTAAAAAACCATTTAGTTCCAATAACGGAATGATCATGAGATTTAGGAATATCCAAATTTAATATCTTTCAAATTTACTTAATTCCTCTTGCATAGTAATAATCCAAAAATCATCACACAATGCATTATCAATACTTTTAGGCTCATATGATATAAAAGAATAAAGTTATCGATAAAGTACCACCTTATGTTTACTCCTTGAGAGATATCACCAATGATTTGCTCCTTAGGGTGGCCTTTTTGGATATCCTACGTTCTTTGGGAGCTCTTGGTCACCACTAGGTTGGTCATCTTGATTTTGTTCAATCATTTCCTTCTCATTGGTATGATCCTCCAAAGTTGGTGCCTGAAGATGGGTTTGATAGTCATTCATAGATGTACCTACATCATCTTCATCTTTTCTTTCCAAGTAAATGTAAGATTCATCAAAACTAACATGAATGGTTTCCTCATCATGTAAGGTTTTTTTTGTTATATACTCTATATGCCTTTTGTTAGAAGAATAGCTAAGAGATATACCTATATCCGTCTTTCTATCAAATTTAAGTACGTTATCACAAGTATTCAAGATAAGACATTTATAACAAAACATTTAAAGTATGCAACTTGAGGAGTTATATAAAAGATAACTTCAAAAGATATTTTTCTTCAAAATGATCTTAAAAGAATTCTATTCATCATAGCATGTGTTGTTTATGGCTTCGGCTCAAAACATATTTTTGAAGAAGAATTTTCACAAAGCATAGATCTAACCAATTTTTGTAAAGTTCAAATTTTCGTTTCAATAACACCATTTTGTTGAGGTGTTTTGGCAGCCAAAAAGTTTGTGAGCAATCCCATTCTCATCACAGAGTTTTGTAAAATCTTGATTGTAAAATTCTCTCCCATTGTGACTTCTAATAGAAATCAATTTGTACTCAAGAGAGATTTGGACCCTTTTGAAAAGTCTTATAAATTCATGAAAAGAACTTCATCCTTTTGAACTAGAAAGATCACCCATGTAAATCTAGAGAAATCATCAACAATCACATATAAACAATCCATATAAACAATTTTTAAGAGGTTTTGAAGTGAAAATCATTTTCTTAGGTTTGGAAGATTCTTTTGTTTGTTTTCCATATTGACAAGTATCCCAAAGACAATTTTCTCAAAACACATTTTTAGCAATCCTCCAACTAAATCTTGGGAGGAAAGTTTGTTCAACAAATCTATGCTCACGTGACCAAATCTTCTATGTCAAGAAAATCAATCATTATCATAAGCAAAAAGACATTCAAGCTTATCAAGATAAAACACACATTGAAGCATTTTGTGAGTACTTGATCAAAATCACAAAATATCATTTTGTCATACAAGTTCGGGTGACCGAACTTATGGTCTACATCCAAACTTCAAGTCCAAACATTTTGTAAAGTTTCATAAAGATGTTTTTGGTAAAGCAAATGCATAGATATTCAATCATAGCTATTTTAATCATTTTATCATGACATATAATCAATTTCAAAAACATATCAACCATGAATTCAATCTCATATCATCAATCTTACCTAATCAACTTCATAGACACAATTGACAAGTCATGGTTGGCAAATTTTCAAATCTTAACAACTCAACTGAAACTTCACATGTTGTCATTTAACTTTTTTATTCATTGTCACACAATTTACTAATGCTAAGCAAGTTATTGTGCAAATCAACACTAAGCATCATTTGTTTAAAAAGAAGAGAGAAACCTTTACCAACATTGATTACTCCAAGAATTTTTCATTTCTTCTTGTCTCAAAAACAAATCCAAGAATTATGAATGAGATGTTTTCTCTGTTATTCTTTAAGTCAACATCATCAATATACCACTTAGTGATGCTTGAGTTTGAATTGAAGAGTACCTGCAATGAAGGAGAAGAAGTATCCTTTGGTACCCATACTTTCTTGGGTCCGTGGGGGTTTGTAATACTTCTCTTAACTCTCCAAATGGTTTTTACACCATTCTCTACTTTTCTTTTAACATAACATTTGGTGACTTTATGTCCATGTTTTCCACAATAAGTACAACAAGTATGATGCATGGAAGTAGAAGTATCTCTAACAAAGAAGTTGTTATATTTAGGCATATTATTTACATAATTATAACCAAGACCATTTTTGACAAGAGGAGATCTTTGAGCTCTAAGAATTTTATCAAGATTGTCCCTTCCTTTTGTAAATTTTTCTATACATGATGAAAGGTCATCAACCTTCTTTTTCAAAGTCTCATGATCAACAAGCATTCTTTCAAGAGACAAAATCTTTTCACAAAGAACCTTATTTTCAAGGGACATGTTTTGTAAAGAGACATTTAAAACTTCTTTTCCAATATTCAAACAATCAATAGATTCAAGAAGTCTTTTGTTTTCACAATATAATTTTGAATTTTCATTCAACAACTCATTTATTTTGAATTTCATTTCCTTATTTCTTTTTGAAGCCTTTTTTAATTCTTCATACATTTCAACAACTAATTCACTAGGATCATCAATATCATCATCACAACAAGTAGAAGTAGAAGAAGTGGATTGTACCTCATCATTTATTGCCATAAAGCACATATTGGCTCTTTTCTCATGTGTTGCTTGAAGAAGTCTCCACATATCGTGAGCGGTGTCGCATTCACTCACTTGATTGTATTCATTCACGGCCAATGCACAACTCAAGATGTTCATTGCTTGGTAGTTTAAAGTTATCTTTCTTGAGTCGTTCTCATCAAGTTCCTCCATAGGCTTTAGTTCCCTTGTAATTCCATAAGCTTTTATTCTCATAGGCACATATGCACCTTTCTCAATGATACTCCACAAAACAAAGTTAATAGAACAAATAAAAATTTTAATTCTAGATTTCCAAAATGTATAATTAGAACCATCAAACAAAGGAGGCCTATTTGTATAGGAACCTTCCATATAAGGCAAATTTGATAAACTAGCCATATAATCTTCATTTCTAGGTTGTTAGACCTTAAAAAGAAGACCTTGCTTTGATACCAATTGAAAGACCTAAGAGGGGGGGTGAATTAGGTCTTAGGCTAATTATCAAAATCTTTTTCCCTTTTTGCAAATCCTTTGCCGTAATAAAAGCTCTTCTTTAAATTCACAAACTTCAAGTTTATATGTGATTTGATAGTTGAGACAAGATGATCAAACAATAAGACCACAACCAATCAATCAACAACTAATAACAAATAATAATAATGCAAGTATGTAAATGAGTAAAGCTATAAGGAAATGAACACACGATTTATAGTGGTTCGATCTTTCCAAGATATACATCCACTACCTTGAGTCCACACTCAAGGATTTCAAACAATCTACTATAAGCTCAAGTCTACAAATTACATAAGAGGCTCACCACCCAATGGTTTTACACTCATAACCTCTTTTAGTAATTATTAAGCAAGTTTCACCCTTCAACAAGGATTTTATATCCAAAGACAACCTAAAGACTACTCTAATCCAAGGCTCACCCACTCACAGGTTTTACATAACAACCTTGATTATTCTAGTCTATGGCTCACCCTTATCAAAAGGATTTTATGTCACACGATAACCTTGCACTGAGCTAGTAGAAAAACACAGTTTAATAGAGAAGGAAGAATGTGTAGATGTTACCACTTGTTGGTAGATGTTTACACAATGTTGCACCTTCACACTTGTTGTCTTTGGAATCTTGAATGATCAATTGAAATGTTTAGAGCTTTGGAATGTTTAGAGTTTCAGAGAAGTTCGGACGTCCGAACTTCAAGCCATGCGTCTGAACTTTATTGTGCCAAGCTGTCTGGAAAAGTTCGGACATCCGAACTTTTCCTCATGCGTCCGAACTTGGTCCGAACTTCTCTGGAAAAACAGTGACCATGCTATTAGAGAAAGTTTGGACGTCCGAACTTTACTCCATGCATCCGAACTTGCGTCCGAACTTCTCTGGATACACAGTAACCATTTCCAAAGTTTGGACGACCAAACTTGCATCCAAACTTATCAAATTTAGTCAAATCTTTTGAAAATCATTGTTAATAACATTGAAAACGTTTTGGATGAATGGACACATCATTTAGGCACATTTCAACACAAAAACCGTTACAAAAACATTTTGATCATACAAAATTTTCTTAAGATCATTTGAGATTTCAAAAACCTACTTGTTATCACAAAGTTTATTGAAAACCATTTTAAAAACAAGTTTTGTGCTCTCTCATGCATTCAACTAATTCCAAGACATGCAAGTGTAGAGTTTACAGAAAAATATACCTATTTAGCATATGAACCCTACACTCTAAGTCTTCAATGCCTTCAATCATCTTGAACATACTCTTCAATCTTCAATCTCTTTTGGCACAATTGCGTTGTTCTTGCATTGTGGCTCCAAGGCAATAAGACTTCATGCTTCTCAATCTTTCAATCCTATCACTCAACATACAAGCATATTAGTCCTTATCAATGTTTGTCATTAATCAAAACTAATTATAACTATATGATTTGCCCTTATGGCTAACAGCTTGTTTGACCAACTGAGAGGAGTTAAGAGTGTTTTCCAAAATTGATTTGCGTTCGAGTATCATCAATTGCGGATTCAAAAGGAAGACATACAAAGACAGCTTTTGGTACCAGATATAGACATTACGATTTTTTTGTTATGCCTTTTGGTTTGACAAATACCCTAGCTACATTTATGGATCTCATGAATAGAGTTCTCAAATCTTTTCTTGACCAATTTGTAATAGTTTTTATTGATGACATTTTGGTGTACTCTAAAAATGAGGAGAAGCATAGACAACACTTGAACACCGTGTTAGAGACGCTAAGAAGAGAGAAATTGTATGCTAAGTTGTCCAAATTGTACGCTAAGTGATCTTCTTAGGCCATGTTGTTTCTGGGGAAGGTATTAGTGTGGACTCGCAAAAGGTAGAGACAGTGCTAAAATGGAAACAACCCACAAACGTGACCGAAGTTTGATTGGCAGGGTATTATCAAAGATTCATCTAGAGATTTTTCATTATTTCAGCTCCTTTAACTCGTCTCACTCAGAAGAACGAATCATTTGTGTGGACCAATGAGTGTGAACAGTGCTTCACAATATTGAAAGAGAAAGTAACTACCGCACCAGTTTTAACTATTCTATTCCAGACTGATGGCTTTGTAATATATAGTGATGCCTCGAAGAAAGAGTTTGGTTGGGTTCTAATGCAGCATGGTAACGTTGTCGCATATGCCTCTAGACAGTTAAAAGTGAATGAACAAAACTATCCTACTCATGACTTAGAATTCGCGGCCATTGTATTTGCATTAAAGATTTGGAGACATTACTTATATTGAGCTACTTGTGAGGTTTTTACTGATCATAAAAGTTTGAAGTATTTTCAGACACAAAAAGAGTTGAAGTTATGGCAAAGAAGATGGATGGAGTTGATTGCTGATTATGGCTTGATTATAAACTACCATCTAGGGAAGGCTAATATAGTTGCAGATACTTTAAGCCGTAAAGAGACTGGTACTAGTACATTGGCATGTTTGAGAAACAGGTGTAGAGGTGAATTAGAAGAAATGAGGAACTTATATGTATCATTCGAAATGTCGGTAAATGGAGCTCTACTTGCACATATAAGGATCAGACCAGTATTATTAGAGAGGATTCGGTTGGCTCAAGGAAAGGATACTACCTTTAACAAACTTCAAGAGCAACTGCGAAAAGAAGAACATACGAAGTACTCAGTTCGTGATGATGGGATACTGGTGTTTAGAAGTCGAGTATATGTTCCAAATGATGCAAACTTAAAGTGAGAGATTATGGAAGAAGCACATGATTCGATATCCAGTGTAGAGTTAGTGCAGCGCACCACATAAAAGATTTAAATCATTAGAGAACATCTCCAGGTAGCACAAAGTCGGCAAAAAAGTTATGCGGACCAAAGACTAGAGCATTGGAATTTCAACTAGGAGATTGGGTATTTTTGAAAGTATCACCGTGTAAAGGCATTTTTAGATTTGGACGTAAAGGAAAACTAGGGCCACATTATATTGGACCTTACGAGATCACTGAAAAGGTTGGCCCTGTTGCATATAGATTGTCATTACCTACGGAGCTTAGCCGCATCCATGACATCTTTCATGTATCTACTCTCCGAAAGTATATAGCAGATCCTTCGCATGTATTGGTTGAACATCTGGTAAATTTGAAAGATGATTTGACTTATGTGGAGCAGTCGGTGCAATTAATTGATCGGAAGGTGCAAGTATTAAGAGGTCAAGTCATTCCTATGGCTAAAGTACTATGGAGAAACCATGGTAAAGAGGAGTCGACGTGGGAACGTGAGGAGCTTATGAGAAATGAATACCCTCATCTTTTCTCGGATTTTGCCTAACCTGTGAGGTAACATTTATTTTAGAGGGTTAGATATAATTGCGTCAAACATTGCATAGGCATTTCAACATTCATTATTATTTAACAAATCTTTATTTCTTATATACATATGCATTAGTTTCAAAAATATTTTTATACATGTATACTCCTTTTTCTTTGAAATTTTGGGGATGAAATTTATTTTAGAGGGTTAGAATTGTAAAACTATAAAGTTTACTTTTACTAAATAAATTTTTCATGAGGTTTTTCTCTAGCATGTGCATATATATATGATAACTATAAATTGCTAAAAATCTATTTTTACACTCTTAAAATAAAGAAAAATATATAAATTACAATTTTAGGGTAAATCTATAATTAAAAAAAGTTACAGGCTGATTTTGCAAGTTGTTAAAAAAAGGATCATCCCACGGCTGATCCTTCCCACCCCTATTTTTCCCCATTTCCACTTCTCTCTTCTCTATTCTCTCTTCTCACTTCAATTTTTAACCAATTATTCACACATAAATTAAATCCTTTAACCTCAATTTTAGAACAACATCAAAAGTCTCCAAATTAAGGTAAAATCTTCAATTTTTTCTCATTATGGTTGAGTTTAATTATTTTCAAAAATTACTGTAGCAGTAAATTTGTATGAATTTTAATAAATTGTTAGATGCTTTGATTTTGTTCATTTTTTGAACAAATCGTCTTATCATATTCTACCTACAGAAAAAGTTTCGTTAATTTTTAAGCATGTATGATATATTTTGTGAATTTCTAAAAAATTTGGATAGATTTATTTTTTTATGAATTTTTGTTTTGATTAAATATTGAGTATTTAAAGGTTTATTAGACTATTGTAATGCAAAAGGAGTATGAAAATATGTAAATAGAATAATTTTCCTAAATTGGTATATTAGGAATAAAATAGAATAATTGCGATATTTGTGGAGAATGGTGGATTTTATTAAAATTAATCATTTTTATATTTTATTCCCTTGAAAAATGGTTAGTTCATATTTTAAAATAATTAAAAAAATTTAATAATTTTTAGTTCTAATTAATATTAATCATGCATTCATTCATGTGTTATATATATATATATATATATATATATATATATATATATATATGTCAATATTTGAGCATTTTAGAGTGACATTGAATTTGTTTATTAATACGCAATTATATGTTAGGTCCTGAGATTATTGAGATAGAACCAAGGGTAGAGTAGCATAGGTTTATGCTTTTCACTTGAGGTGAGATTTCTAGCTTACTTGTGGAGGTTAAGGACCACAAAATCTTATCATTTTAAGTTATGTTATTTTAATATATTTTATTTATTTATTTTAAGCTAAGTAAAGTATTTATTTTGTCGTAGTTCGGCTTTGTGAATATATATTGTGAAAACTTTGAATTTGTTATTTTACTGTGGCTCGACTTTGTGAATAAATGTGTTGTTAATCTTGAATTGTTACTTTACAGTGGCTCGACTTTTATGAATAAAAGTGTTATTAAATTTAAATTATTATTTCGCCGTGGCTCGGCTTGTATATTTATATAATATACTAAACCATGAGAATTGGTTGGTTGTTGATGAGTTGTAAATGTGAATTATGTGTAAGCTCCGCCGTGGGGATATGAATTGACTCCCCTGTAGGGTGAGATTATTAATTTGTGTGGAGAGTCCCTTTGAGCAGTGTGTGAGAAGGCCATTGGGAGATGTTGTGTGGAGAGTCCTTTGCGCCGTGTGTGAGAAGGCCATTGGGAGGTATTGTGTGGAGAGTTTCTTTGTGCCGCGTGTGAGATGGCCATTGGAACGGCAGCAAAAGTTTTTATGTATTTGTATGAACTCGTAAGAGTCGTGTGAATTGTGTTTATTGATTTTGCCTTATTTTTTAAAATGATGATTATTACTTGAAAGTACGTATATATAAATATGTTAGCCCTAACGGCAAATTATGTAGTTATGATTAGTTTTGATTAATGACAAATATTGATAAGGACTAATATGCTTGTATGTTATGTGATAGGATTTTTGGATTGAGAAGAAAGCAAGTCTCATTGCCTTAAAGCCACAATGCAAGAACAACTCAAATATGTCAAAGTGATTGAAGATTGAAGAGTTTGTTCAAGATGATTGAAGGCTTTGAAGACATGAAGTATAGGTTACATGTGCTTAATAGGTAAACTTTGTAAACCCTACACTCTTAAGTCTTGGAATCTGTGAGTTGCAATTGAGAGCACAAAACCTGACTTGAATGGTTTCAATTGTTTTGAACTTACCTTAATTATCAAGTTTTCATTAATAGTTTTTGCACTTAAAAGATCTTTAATGACTTATCTTTTAGGCTAGAGTATTTTTTAACTTCTTTGAATTGATTTGAATATATTTTGACAAAGTTTGAAAAATTCAAATGAAAATTCGGTCGTCCAAATTTTTCTTGCATTGTGAACAGTATTCAGTGAACAGTGCCGATTATTTTTCTAGAAAAATTCGAACGCAAATTCAGATGCAGATGGTCAAGTTCGGTCCTCCGAATGTGAATAGTAATAGTGAATAGCAACCCTGTTGTTCTGTGAATAGTACCAAATATTTTTCCAGAAAAGTTTGGATGCAGATGGTCAAGTTCGGTCGTCCAAATATGGACAGTACACTGTTTTTCATGAATAGTACTTTCATGAAAAATTAGGACGTCCGAACTTCTCAGAAACTGGCCGTTTTATGAATATTAAAACTGATTTTTAAAATCTATAAAAGCCATAAACTCCAGATTTTTAGAGATCTTTTGAACTTTAAAAACCCTTCAAGCTCTTACTTGTTTTACATCAAAATTATTTGAAAAGCTCTCAAATTACCTTGTGCTCAAAGCTTAAAATTCAAGATTCCAAAGGCAAGAAGTGAAGTGGTGCTAGCTATTGCATTCATCCACAAAGAAGTGTTGGTAACATCCAAACTCTATCCTTACATTATTGTTGTGATTGATACAAGGTTGTCAAGAGACTTAAAACCCTTATGGAGGGTGAGTCATAGACTAGATTAATCAAGGTTGTGGTGTAAAACCCCGTGTGTGGGTGAGCCTTGTATTAGATTAGTCTAGGTTGTCTAGTGACATAAAACTCTTTGTGATAAGGGTGAACCTTGTTTATTAGATTGAATAGAAGTTGTTGTGGTAAAACCTATTGAAGGGTAAGCCTCTTGTGTAATTGCTTGGATTGAGTATTTAGTGAATTGGTTAAAATCCTTGAGTGTGGACTCAAGGTAGTGGATGTAGATCTTGGAAAGATCGAACCACTATAATTCGTGTGTTCAATTTTCGTATATCTTTACTTGTTTGCATTCTTGTATTATTATTATTATTAGTTCTTAGTTGTTGATTGATTGGTTGTAATCTTATTGTTTGATCACCTTGTCTCAACCATCAAATCACATATAAACTTGAAGTTTATGAATTTAAAGAAGAGCTTTTATTAAGGCAAAGGATTTGCAAAAAGGGAAAAGATTTTTGAAAAATTAGCCAAAGGCCTCCTTTGTTTGATGGTTCTAATTATACATTATGGAAATCTAGAATTAGAATTTTTATTTGTTCTATTAACTTTGATTTGTGGAGTATCATTGAGAAAGGCCCTTATGTGCCTATGAGAATAAAAGCTGATGGAATTACAAGGGAACTAAAAAACATCTTGAATTGTGCATTGGACGTGAATGAATACAATCGAGTGAGTGAATGCAACACCGCTCACGATATGTGGAGATTTCTTCAAGAAACACGTGAGGAAAGAGCCAATATGTGCTTTATGGCAATAAATGATGAGGTACAATCCACTTCTTCTACTTCTACTTGTTGTGATGATGATATTGATGATCCTAGTGAATTATTTGTTGAAATTTATGAAGAATTAAAAAAGGGTTCAAAAAGAAATAAGGAAATGAAATTCAAAATTAATGAGTTATTGAATGAAAATTCAAAATTATATTGTGAAAACAAAAGATTTCTTAAATCTATTGATTGTTTGAATATTGAAAAAGAAGTTTTAAATGTCTCTTTACAAAACTTGTCCCTTGAAAATAAGATTCTTTGTGAAATGATTTTGTCTCTTGCAAGAATACTTGTTGATCATGAGACTTTGAAAAAGAAGGTTGATGACCTTACATCATGTATAGAAAAATTTACAAAAGGAAGGGACAATCTTGATAAAATTCTTGGAGCTCAAAGATCTCCTCTGGTAAAAAATGGTCTTGGTTATAATTATGTAAACAATATGCCTAAATATAAGAACTTCTTTATTAGAGCTACTTCTACTTCCATGCATCATATTTGTTGTACTTATTGTGGAAAACATGGACATAAAGTCACCAAATGTTATGTTAAAAGAAAAGTAGAGAATGGTGTAAAAACCATTTAGAGAGTTAAGGGAATTATTACTAACCCCCACGGACTCAAAAAAGTATGGGTATCAAAAGATACTTTCTCTCTTTTATTGCAAGTATTCTTCAATTCAAAACTCAAGCACCACTAAGTGGTATATTGATGAAGTTGGCTTAAAGATTAACAGAATTCATTCATAATCAAGGTCAAAGCAACCAATGAAGGATTTGTTTTTGAGACAAGAAGAAAGGAAGAATTCATGGAGTAACCAATGTTGGTAAAGGTTCCTCTCTTCTTTTTAAACAAATGTCGCTTAGTGCTGATTTGAACTATAACTTGCTTAGCATTAGTCAATCGGGTGACAATGAATAAGAAGTTAAATGCCAACATGCAAAGTTTCAGTTGAGAATCCCTTTTGTTAAGATTTGAAAATTTGCCAACCATGACTTATCAATTGCTTCTATGAAGTTGATTCGGTAACATTGATGATATGAGATTGAATTCATGGTTGATATGTTCTTGAAATTGATTATATGTCATAATAAAATGATTAAACTAGCTATGATTGAATATCTATGCATTTGCTTGGCCAAAAACATCTTTATGAAACTTTACAAAATGTTCGGACTTGAAGTTTGGATGTAGACCATAAGTTCGGTTGCTCGAACTTGTATGACAAAATGATATTTTGTGGTTTTGATCAATCACTTACAAAACTTTTGAATGTGTGTTTTATGTTGATAAGCTTGATTGTCTTGTTGCTTATGATAATGATGGATTTTCTTGGCATAGAAGATTTGGTCATGTGAGCATGGATTTGTTGAACAAACTTTCCTCTCAAGATTTAGTTGGAGGATTGCTAAAAATGTGTTTTGAGAAAATTGTCTTTGAGATACTTGTTAATAAGGAAAACAAACAAAAGAATCTTTCAAACCCATGAAAATGCTTTCAGACCTCAAAACATCTTGAGCATGTTCATATGGATTGATTTGGACTTATGAGGAACCCAAATATTGATGACTTGAAGTATTCACTTTAGCATTCTTCTTTGCTCAAAAAAGATGAACTGTTTCATAAGATTGAAAAACTATTCAAAAAGGTTCAAACCTCCCTTGAGTGCAAATTGATTTCCATTAGAAGTGACAATGGGAGAATTTTACAAACAAGTCTTTACAAAATTTGTGATGAAAGTTGAATTTCATATAATTGTTTCAACTGTAAAAACCAAATAACACAATGGTGTTATTAAAAAAAAATTTGCACTTTACAAATTGGTTAGATCTATGCTTTGTGAAAATTCTTCTTCAAAAATATGTTTCGAACCGAAGTTGTAAACAACACATGCTATGATGAATAGAATTCTTTTAAGATCATTTTGAAGAAAAAACATCTTGAAGTTCTCTTTTATAAAACTCCTCAAATTGCATATTTTAAAGTGTTGGGTTATAAATGTCTTATCTTGAATACTTGTGATAACTTACTTAAATTTGATAGAATGACGGATATAGGTATATCTCTTAACCATTCTTCTAATAAAAGGCCTATAGAGTTTATAATGAAAAGAACCTTATATGATGAGGAAACCATTCATGTTATTTCGATAAATCTTACATTTGTTTGCAATGAAAAGAAGAAGATGATGTAGGTACATCTATGAATGACTATCAAACCTATTTTCAACCACCAACTTTGGAGGACAATACCAATGAGGAAGAAATGATTGAACAAAATCAAGATGACCAACCTAGTGGTGACCAAGAGCTCCCGAAGAACTTAAGATATCCAAGAGGGCACCCTAAGGAGCAAATCATTAGTGATATCTCCTAGGGAGTAAAAATAAGGCTGTACTTTATCGATAACTTTATTCTTTTATCTCATATAAGCCTAAAAGTATTAATGATGTATTGTGTGATGATTTTTGGATTAATACTATGCAAGAGGAATTAAATTAATTTGAAAAATACAAAATTTGGAAATTCCTAAATCTCACGATCATTCCATTATTGGAACTAAATGGTTTTTAGAAATAAACTCAATGAATCTGGGGAAGGTGTAATAAATAAATCTAGATTTGTCACCCAATGATTCAATTAAGAAGAGGGAGGGGGTGAATTAAGTCTTTGGCTAATTTTCGCAAATAAAATCTTTATACAATTCTAAGCAAGACTACATTGTATGTGCTTTTTTAAATGAGAGAATAAGTCAATTAATAGCAAAGCAGTAAAGCAATGTAAGATCAATGAATACAAACAATTTAGAGTGGTTCGATCTATTCAAGATCTACATCCACTACCTTAAACCTACACTTAAGGATTTCAAACAATCTACTCTATGCTCAAGTTCAACAATTACATAAGAGGCTCACCTCACGATGGTTTTACATTAACAACCTCTTTTAGTTATTTTACAAACAATGTTCACCCTACCAAAGGATTTTATATCTACAAACAACCTTGAGTCAATGTCACAAGGATCACCCTTATCCAAAGGATTTTATGTTATCAAGATAACCTTGCAAGAGCTAGTAGAAAACACAATTTAATAAAGAGAGGAGAATGTGTAGATGTTACTACTTGTTGGTAGATGATTACACAATATTGCACCTTCACACTTTGTTGTCTTTGGAATCTTGAATGATCAATTGAAAGAACAAGACAAAAGAGAGCCTTAATGTTTTCTAAAGGCTTAGGAATATTTAGAGTTCTTAGAGATTCAAAACTTACAAAAATTCTTGAGTTTATAGCTTTTATAGAATTTGAAAATCAGTTTATAACCGAATTTTTCTTGTGTGTCCAAACTTATCGTCCGAATTTTACTGTTGCATGTTTCTGGAAAAATTCGGACGACCGAATTTCTTTCATGCGTCTGAACTTGCGTCCAAATTTCTCTGGAAAAACAGTAACCATTGCTGGCTATAAAAATCGGACGACCGAATTTTTTGAAAGCACAATAGCCATTATAAAGTTTGGTTTTCAAACTTTGTAAAATCATTTGAGATTTAACTTCAATAAGTTTGAAAACATTTTGTATGTATAGATAAGTTATTTAGACATTTTGAAACTTAAGAACCATAATCAAATTTCTTTGATCATGCAAAGTTTACTCAAAATCTTTTAAGATACGAAAACATATTTATTAACAAAAAGTTCATTCAAAGCCATTTAAGATTAAGGAAAATAATTTTATGCTCTCTTATGCATTCAATAGATTCCAAGGCATACAAGTGTAGAGTTTACAGAAAAATATACCTATTTAGCATATGTACCCTACACTTCGAGTCTTCAATGCCTTTTAATCATCTTTGAACAATCTTCTTCAAACTTTACTCACTTAGACTCATTGAAGTTGTTCTTGCACTTTGGCTTGAAGGCAACAAGACTTCATACTTCTTTAATCCAATAATCCTATCACTCAATTGACATAAAGATTAGTCCATAACAATATTTTTCATTATTCAAAACTCAATAAAAACTTTCATGATTTGCCCTTAGGGCTAACAATCTCCCCCTTTTTGATGATGACAAACTTTGATGCAAAATGTGATGGATTTAAACAATGTAGTACAAAGAAGTATTAATGTCAATGATAGATAATATAAGCTTTCCTAAGGTTGTTCAAACATATTAGAAAGGATTAAAACATATTTGAACAACAAAAGAACACATTTTGGCAACAAAATATGAATGCATCCGAATTTTAGAACATGCATCCGAATTTTGAAATTTCAAGTCCAAACTTCAAATATATGTGAGATGAAGGCTTTAATATTTTATGACTAGCCGTTACTAGCTGTTTTATGACTGTTAAAGCTAATTTTTGAAATCCATAAAAGCCAAAAACTCCAGATTTTTAGTAGAAATTTTGAACTTAAGAAATCCTTGAAGCTCTAACTTGTTTTACATCAAATTTATTTGAAAAGCTCTCAAATTGCCTTGTGCTCAAAGGTTAAAATTCAAGATCCCAAAGGCAAGAAGTGAAGTGGTGCTAGCTATTGTATTCATCCACCAAGAAGTGTTGGTAACATCCAAACTCTATCTTTACATTATTTTTGTGATTGATACAAGGTTGTCAAGAGACTTAAAATCCTTGAGGAGGGTGAGCCATTGACTAAATTAATCAAGGTTGTTGAGTAAAACCCATTGGTAAGGGTGAGCCTTGGATTAGATTGGTCTAGGTTGTCTAGTGATATAAAACTATTTGTGATAAGGGTGAACCTTGTATATTAGATTGTAAAAGAGATTATTGTGGTAAACCCCACTAAAGGGTGAACTTCTTGTGTAATTGCTTGATTTAAACATTTAGTGAATTGGTTGAAATCCTTGAGTGTGGACTCAAGGTAGTGGATGTAGATCTTGGAAAGATCGAACCACTATAAATTGTGTGTTCATTTATTTATAACTTTACTTGTTTACATACTTGTGTTATTATTATTAGTTCTTAGTTGTTGATTGAGTGGTTGTGGTTTTATTGTTTGATCATCTTGTCTCAACCATTAAATCACATATAAATTAGAGTTTGTGAATTTGAAGATGAGCTTTTATTACGGCAAAGGATTTGCAAAACGGGAAAAGATTTTGATAATTAGCCAAAGACCTAATTCACCCCCCCCCCTTAGGTCTTACAGAATTCTAGGTTTTTACTCTGGAACTGTCTTCTTCGTATGCTTTTCCTTCTTCTCAAGAACTGTTTCTTTTTTGCTTTTCCCTATGCCTTGGGTTTTCACCTTGCATTCCAAAACATTCAATTTATTTTCACTTCCCAAAATCACCATATTCACATGTTCTCTCGGATTGGTTTCTATATTGCTAGGTAGGGTTCCAGCTTGCCTTCTTGAAACAAGCTTCGCCAATTGGCCTATTTGATTTTTCAAGTTGTGAATGGAAGCCTCTTGGTTCCTCAGGGATGCTTCTTGATTTTGGAATTGGGTTTCGGTAGTCGCAATGAACTTTGTCATTAATTCTTCAAGGCTAGTCTTCACCGGTTGTTGAAGCGGTGGAGGAGGTTGATGTTGATAATGAAGAGATGTTTGGGGTCGGGAGTTTGGTGAAGTTTGGAAGTTGGGGGGATGAAATGGTCTTTACTGCCCTAGACTGCTCCATGAGAAGTTTGGATGATTCTGTCACCCCAGATTATAAGTATTACTGTAAGGATTGTTGGGTTGCCTTCCTCCTCCAAGGAAGTTCACATGCTCCGTTGATCATGCATTGGAAGTTCCATGGTTTGATACTTATGATTTAGATGACCACCTCCGCAAAAGTCACTAGCCATCATTACTTGGGAGGTTTGAGGTGACAAACTCAAGGTCTCAATCTTCTTGTTTAGCACATCAAATTTAGCTTCCAAAGCCGTCATCATGTCTACATTGTGTATTCCACTAGGCTTGGCTGTTGGTCTAGGATTCCCCATTGGTAGTTGTTCATGGCAATGTTTTCAATGAGGTCTTGTAACTCTTCTGGTATCTTCAAAGTGGTGGTACCTCCAGAAGAAGCATCAATGAGTTGCTTGGAAGGGAAGTTTAATCAAATATGAAATATTTGCATTTGAAGCCCCAAATCTAGACTATGATGTGGACATTTCCGGAACAGCTCCTTCCATCTCTCCCAAGAATCATATAAGCTTTCACTCTCCATTTGTTGAAAAGAGAAGATGTCATTTCTTAGCTTTGACGTCCTTGCCGGAGGGAAGTATTTAGCTAGAAACTTCTCGGCAAGATCATTCCATGTACTAATGGAAACTGGTGGGAGTGATTTCAACCATGACTTGGATCAATCTCTCGATGAAAATGGAAATAACTGAAGGCAGATGGCATCTTCAGAAGCCCCATTAATCTTGAAAGTATCACATATCTCCAAGAAGTTGGCAATATGAGCATTCGGGTCTTCGTCCGGTAAACCATCAAATTGCACCAATTGTTGAACCATTTGGATGATATTCGGCTTGATCTCAAAATTGTTGGCTTCAACTCTTGGCTGGGCAATGCTTGACTCTGCTCCTGACAAAGAAGGTCGGGCATAGTCTCCCATTGTCCTTGACCTTACATTTCCGTGTCCATTTCCATTACCACCATTTCCGTTATATGCCATAGTGTTCTCAAGTACATTCAATTTCAACTCTTTCAAGTATCACTTCTAGATTTATACCCCTCGGATCCCAATATAAAATCTACTCAACTTCGGAATTAAGTTGAGCCAATTCCTTCGAATTACTTGAGGTCATAAACCAAAAATAAATAAATTCACACCTTCACCATAAATAAAGTAAAAGTTTAATCCAAGGAGCACTCATAAAAATAGAAAAAACACAAAACAAATACAAACTAAACACTTCAATTTACCAATAACTAACAAATTACAGACAAGATAACAAATGCTAACACTAGTAACAAGTATTATAAAAAAAAATAAGTAAAATGACTAAATCATCAAAGTTCAAACTTTCCTAATATTAACCAAAATGGTATTCCCCGGCAACAGCGCCAAAAATATGTTCTATATTTTCTATGCCCTGATACTTAATTTTATCATAATCTCTAACAATTTACACACAAACACTAGGCAAGCACACGTATCGTTATTTTAATATAGTGGCAAATACTTCAAATGTCGTATCCTCGGGGATGGTCAAATACCATTACTCACTTTTCACTCCCTTGGTTAATGAATTGCCCTTCTTATGTTTGATGAAATTCCCCAATTAGAACTCACTCTCTCTCTAGATGAAAGTCCTCTACTCTTAGATTAATTAGTTGAAATCTCTTTCTAACCAATTGAACCCAAGAGTGCATTAAGATTTGTGAATTTCCAATTAGATTTCTCTAATCATCAGGAAATGTTGAGATTTCTATCTCTAGTCACCTAAATCACTCTCATTATTTGTGTCATGGTCTATTTCACCCTTTCTTTCTCAATTGCAAGTGAAAAATCTAGATTATGAATCAATTATCAACCAAATCAATTCAAGCAATCAAATCCACAAACAATCCATAAGAAATAAGAATTCAATCAACCAAGAGAACCAATCATTCACATAGATAATAACTAGGGTTCATAACCATCCAAGTACTCAAAAATTTAGCTCATCAACATATTACAATTCAAAGAGCATAAAGCAACAAAGAAAGAGGAAGAATTGCTCATTTTCATAGTTCAAATCTTGTGTTCTTCAAGGCTTAAAGTTCTCCAACTTGGTTGCCAAGAGTTGTGTTCTTAAGCTTGAATCTTCAAGATTGATTTCTTCTTCTTCAAAGATTTGAACTCCTCTCTCAATTTCTCTTGCAAATATTGAAGATTTAGAAGAGCTTTATGTAGTTTTTCTCTGTGTTTTTTTGCCTCTCTTGGCGTCTTCCAAGAACCCTACCTGTCTCTCTTGAGAACCCATAAGGTTATATATATAGTTCTCCCAAAAATGAGAGAAAAGTTACAAAAATATGGTTTTGCTGGACCCAAACAACATCGTTTCCACCCAATTTTGCAATAGTATTCTGCTGCATGGCTGTGATAGTGGTTTTGAATTCTACATGCATTTAGAGCATGAAATCAGATGATTTTGATCTTGATATCTGCATAAAAGTTGTAGATAATGATTGTATCTTTCAAAATTGGGACATTTATAACTCAATATATGATCATTATACTAAACTGTGTCAAAATTGGGACCAAATCCAAGACAACTGAATTTGAACCATAAGCAGGGTGACCAAAAGAACTGGGATTGGTATAAATTTTACCATTATGAAAACTTCAGAATATCCTATATAATTGTCTAGAAGACCACTTTCTCGTTTTAAACCATTAAAGAAGCCAAAATCTCACTTAAAAATACTCTGTCATGTTGCTTTGCTTTGCATTTTTCTGCTTTCTTCATTGTGTACTGCTAGCCTTTAGGGCAAATCATGAAGTTTTAATTGAGTTTTGAATAATGACAATCATTGATGTGGACTAATCTTTATGTCAATTGTGTGATAGGATTGTTGGATTAAAGAAGTATGAAGTCTTGTTGCCTTCAAGCCAAAATGCAAGAACAACTTCAATGAGTCAAAGTGATTGAAGATTGAAGAATTTTGTTCAAAGATGCTTAAAGGCATTGAAGACTTGAAGTGTAGGTCAAATATGCTTAATAGGTATATTCTTTTGTAAACCCTACACTTGTGTGTCTTGGAATCTATTGAATGCATAAGAGAGCAACAAAAATTTGTTTTGAATCTTAAATGGCTTTAAATGAACTTTTGATAACAAGTATGTTTTTGAACCTCAAATGATCTAGAGTAAACTTGTATGATCAAAGTATTTTAGTAACTGTTTTTGAGGTTGAAAATGTTTAAATGACTTACCTATTTATACAAAATATTTTCGATGTTATTAAGGTTGATTTTCAAATGATTTGACAAAGTTTGATCAGTTCGGACGCAAGTTCAGACGTCCAAACTTTGAAAATTGTTACTGTGCTTCCAGAGAAATTTGGACGCAAGTTCGGACACATGGGGTAAAGTTCGGACGTCCAAAATTTCTCTGATAACTTGGTCACTATTTTTTCAGAGAAATTTGGATGAATGTCCGAACTTTTCCAGACATCTTGGCACAGTAAAGTTCGAACGAAAGTTCAAACACATAGGAGAAAGTTTGGACGTCCAAACTTCTCTGAAACTAGCCGTTACTAGTCCAAACTTCTCTGAAACTAGCCGTTACTAGCTATTTTATAGCTGTTGAAACTAATTTTTGAAATCTATAAAAGCTATAAACTCAGGAATTTTTGTAAGTTTTGAATTTCTGAGAAATCTTGATATTCCAAAATCTTTAGCAAACATCAAACCTCTCTTTTATCATGTGCTTTTAATTGATCATTCAAGATTCCAAAGACATCAAAGTGAAGAGGTGCAACATTGTGTAATTATCTACCAAGAAAGTGGTAACATCTTATTCATTCTCCACTCTTCATTTAATTGTGTTTTCTACTAGTTCATTACAAGGTTTTCTTGGAAACATAAAATCCTTTAGATAAGGGTGATCCTTGAGACATTGATTCAAGGGTCTTTGTAGATATAAAATCCTTTGGTAAGGTGAACCTTGTTTGTGGAATTGCAAAAGAGGTTGTGAGTGTAAAACCATTGTGTGGTGAGCCTTTTATGTAATTGTTGAACTTGAGCATATAGTAGATTGATTGAAATCCTTGAGTGAAGACTCAAGGTAGTGGACGTAGATCTTGAAGGGATCGAACCACTATAAATTGCTTATGTTTATTAATCTTAAATTATTTATTGCTTTGACATTGATTTATATATTCTATCATTGAAACAAGTACACATAATCTACTCTAGCTAAATTTGTAAAAAGAAATTGTTTTCAAAAATTAGCCAAAGACCTAATTCACGCCCCTCTTAGGTCTTTCATGTATAATCTCCTTGTTTGCTTCATTCTATTCCAAATCTTCAATAAACTCACCTAAAGCGAAGAGGAGATAAAGGAAGTGTAAATAATTATTGAAACGCCAAAATTTAACAGAAATTTTAGCTCACAATGATCATTATATGAAGCACAAATATGGAATATCACTACACATAATTAAAATAAAATACTAAAAGAATAAAGAAAGAAACTAAAAGAATCGAGGAGGCTACTTTTCTCTCCTGTGCCGCAGAGGTCTTCTGTCTCGGTCAACCCCCATTTCTTCTTTTGTCCTTTTGTCTCTTTATTTGTTGTTTTCTTTTCTTTTTCTCATTACTGCAGGAGACCTTGAATTTGTTGTTTTCTTTTATTTTATTTGTTGTTTTCTCTGGAACTTCAAATCCAATTTGGATTCCAAATCCTTGTTGAAGTCAAAGTCAATTTTTGAATTTTCTTATCTTCTTCAAATTGGAATCCTTGTCCAAAGGAACTTCATTCAACCGAATGGCAAGGTAAATTTTGTTTTCTTTCTTTTTCTAATCAATTCTTCTTTCATCTTTTCTTCTCTTGAAATTACCATTTTGCCCTGACATCTATAATTAGTAAAATTAGCGAATAAATTGTACTTTGTAAATAAAGTCATCTCAATTTATCCATACTAAGTACATAACATTTAATTTCCTAAAACCAGTCAAAGTCATAAAAATTCTATCAATTACCCTGTACATAAGTGATAAATTAGTTCTAGTTAACGGTTTAAATATAACTTCATTAATATAGTACTTGATGTTTTGAAAGATATTGAGTATCTTGAACCAACATCAGTTGAAGAATGACAATATATAGATGATTGGTGAAATTAGAATGATACAATTCAATCGGAATTGAACTCATTTTCAAAACGTGAAGTTTTTGGACCTGTAGTACATAACCTGAAGGTGTTAAGCCCATTGGCTATAAATGGGTATTTGTGTGAAGTGAAATGATAATAACAAATTCTTGAGATATAAGTATCAATTGTGTTGAGACATACTCACTTGTAGTAAATGCAATTACATTCTAATACCTTGTGAGTGTGGCAGTAAATGAAAAGATTAATATGC
The DNA here is from genome assembly GCA_030512225.1 of Rauvolfia tetraphylla. NCBI lineage: Eukaryota > Viridiplantae > Streptophyta > Magnoliopsida > Gentianales > Apocynaceae > Rauvolfia > Rauvolfia tetraphylla. The sequence continues at coordinate 1,039,926 of JAJQKT010000060.1, forward strand.
GTTTGATGGACGTAGTGACCGCTTATATGCATGAGAATCTTCAAAATGATATTAATATGAAAATTCTAGAGGGGTTCAACATTCCCACAACGTGTAAAACTAGTTGTTATTCAATTAAGTTATAGAACTCATTCTATGGCTTAGGGCAGTTGAAAAGCATGTCATATAACCTTCTTAGTGAAAGTTTATTGAAAGCAAGATACAAAAATGATCCAATACATCTGTGTGTCTTCATAAGAAAATATATTTCAGGATTTGTGATACTCGTTATATATGTTGATGATATAAATCTTATTGGAACTTTAGAAGAACTCCAGGATGTGATGAATTATTTTAAACATGAATTTGACAAAAAAGATTTTGGAAGGACCAAGTTATATCTTGGCCTACAAATTGGACATCTGGAAGATGAAAGTTTTATCACCAATCGACATATGCAAGGAAAGTTCTAAAACGATTTTACGTCGATAAAGCACATCCATTGAGTACTCTAATGGTTGTTCGATCATTAGATGTGAATAATGATGTCAAGATGATGAAGAACTATTTGGTCCTAAAGTACCTTATCTTAGGGCAATTGGTGCACTGATATATCTTGCTAATAAGGTCATGAAAATTATTTCATCAGGATGAGTAACAATGACATAAAACGTAGTGTATTATTTTTCCTTCACTAAAGTTTTTCCCACATGGTATTTTTATCTGGTAAGGTTTTAATGATGCAAACTCTTAATGTAATGGATATCCAAGGGGAGAGTTTATGAAATATTATGAATGTCCATTACTCCAAGACATAATTCATCTAAGTTATGAACTATGAAAGGTTAGGGGATACAATCAAAGTTGCAACATTCATCCTGAAAGACCTAAGAGGGAAGGGGTTGAATTAGGTCTTTGGCTAATTTTTGAAAATTATTTCCTTTTTGTGAACTTGGTTCGAAAATATTATATTCACTTGTTTCAATGAGAGTATAATGAACACAATGATAAAGCAATACAAAAGGAAAAGTAAAGAGCACAAGCAATTTATAGCGGTTCGATCTCTTCAAAATCTACATCCACTACCTTGAGTCCACATTCAAGGATTTCAACCAATCTATTCAATTACTCAAAGTCAGTCAATTACACAAGAGGCTCATCCCACAAGGATTTTACACCAACAACCTCTTTTGCAATGCTACAAACAACGTTCACCCTACCACAAGGATTTTATATCTAAAGACAACCTTAAATCAATACCTTAAGGATCACCCTTAACAAAAGGATTTTATATCACAAGATAACCTCGTATTGAGCAATTAAATAAAGAGATAAATAGAGGTTTAATGAGATATTACCACTGCTTGGTAGATGATTACACAAGTTAGCACCACTTCACCTTGTTGTCTTTGAAATCTTGAATAATCACGTGAAAGCACAAGACAAAGGAGAGCTTTGATGATTTCAAATGATTTTGGAATGTTTTGATTCTTCAAGTGTTTAGTATCATCTTAAAATCTGGAGTTTATGGCTTTTATAGAATTTGAAAATCAGTTCCAACGGTCATAAAACAGCTAGTTTCTGAGGAGTTCGGACGACCGAACTTCATCCTCTACGTTCGAACTATCATCCGAACATTACTGTGACATGCTGTCAGGGAAAGTTAGGACGACCAAACTTTGACCCTTGCATCCGACCTTGCATCCGAATTTCTCTGAAAATTTAGCAGTCATGTTCATAGTTTGGACGTCCAAACTTGCGTCCGAACTGTTCAAACTTTGTCAAAATGTTTGAAAATGAATCTCAATAAGCTTGAAATCATTTTGTACTAAAAGATAAGTCATTCAAAGCACTTGGTAATTCAAAGATTATTCAAAGCCATTAAAGATTCAAAAACAAGTTTTGTGCTCTCTTATGCATTCAATGGATTCCAAGATAAACAAGTCTATGGTTTACAAGAATATACCTATTAAGCAAGTGTAAACCTACACTAGAGTCTTCAAAGCCTTCAATTCATAGGACATCCTCTATATTCTTGATCCTTGAGCACACTTGAATTGTCCTTAGCACTTTTAGCTCCAAGATTATAAGAACTCTTTGCTTCATAATCAAAAAATCCTATCACACAAATAGCATATGAATTAGTACTTATCAATGTTTGTCATTACTTAAAACTAATCAAAACTTCATGATTTGCCCTTAGGGCTAACAATCTCCCCCTTTTTGATGATGACAAACTTTGATGCAAAATGTGATGGATTTAAACAATGTAGTACAGAGAAGCATTGATGTCAATGATAAATAATAACCAATTTAGCACTTTGACATTCGAATGGCTCAATATGAGCCTATGGCTCAACCAACCTCCATTTACCTCTTTCATTCCAACAACTAGGATAAAAGATATAGCATTTAAGCATTACGAAAGCTTCTAAGAGAGGTTTTAATGGTCAGAAAAGATTAACAATGCTCCCCCTTAGATTGTGCTCATTTTTCAAGAAATTTAAATTGTGGACTATGAGTCCAAATTGCAATAAACCCAACATAATGAATGTTTAAAGTGGAATAAAACCTTCCTAAGGTTGTTCAAACATAGTAGAAGAGATTAAAATAGATTTGGATTACTTTGAACAACAAAAGAGTACTTTTTAGCAACAAAATATGGATGCATCCAAATTTCAAGTCCAAACTAAAATTGATTGATTTTAAACACAAAATTTGCGAGATAAGCTCAATCCAATTAAACAAATAATTGTACAAACTTAAGCAAGCAAATCTTAGCGTCAATGTAACCCAAGTACAGCATGAGCAATTCCACTTTTTCACATTTTTACATTTTGTCATCTCATTCTTTCTCCCTTTTTTGCCATCATTCAAAGATGGGGTGAATCAATATCATCATAGTTAAGTGTCATTATCCCATATAAGCAACATTTAGCAAACATTATGCCAATCTCATTTTGCAATATGAGCAAAATAACATACGGTTAGCACATTTTGGCAATAGTATCAACAACAATAAGCAGCAAACATCAACAAGCAACATTTATCATGTTAATAACATATCAACAACAGTAAGCATCATTTATCATGTTAGTAAATCAACTTCTTCTCCCCTTAATTGAACTTGGGGTGATCAAAATATCATTAACCAAAGAAGCTCTCAACACTAATGTTTCATCATTAAGCTACATAAAAACATCACAAAAACTAGAAAGCATTGTGAAACTACAGTAACCATGCTAGAAATAAAAATAGTCGTGAAATGCATAAATTATACTAAGTACACCAACATAAAATATATTAAGTACATCTATGTTTCTAAAGCAGTAAAGATAGGAGAGAAGAGATGTTTAGTCTTGTGATGTTGATGGAGAGTATTTCCTAGATCCCTTATTGACTGCCACATGTTTAACTCTTCCTTGTTTGAATGTCAGGTTGGAGGAAGTGATAATTTCAGCTTTGGCAATCAAGCTTCCTTCCTCATTAATGCCTACTTGTTACTCCCCTTGATCTTCTCTTTGTGACTTGACATCCTTTTCTTCATTCTTTTCTCTTGTTCTAGCCACTAGATCAAAATAATCTCCTTTGCCATCATCATCATTATCATCTTTCTCATTCTTCTTGTCTTCTTTATCTTCATCATCATCCGTTTTTTCTCTTTCTTGAGGCCTAGAGTTTCCTTCAGCACTTTGAACATTTCTCATTAATATCTCCTCTATGTGCTTCACTCTATTTTCCAAACTATGTAGTTTTCCAAGAACAATTGGAGCAAAAGATTCAAAGAGCTTGTACATTTTCTCTATTTCCTTGATGCGGTTGTTCAAGGCTTCTTGGAATGCCTTAGCAACGATGGTATCATCTCTAGTAATCCCTTCACCACTAGGGGCCTCTTCAACATTGGGATGTGATTGAGGAGTAGGCACTTCTTCAAAGAGTGTTCTCTTTGAGGGAGGTTTCTTCCCCTCACTGGATAAGCCATGCCTCTTCTTTGTCTTCATTTCCCTTGCTAAAGTTTCTTCTTCATCTTCTTCTTGTTCAACCTCTTCTTCTTCAACTTCTTCTTCTTCAACCTCTTCACTTTCTTCAACTTCTTCCCTTTTTAAAGGAGTTTCTCTTTTTGTTCTCCATATTGCATCTTCATTGAGAACTAACTGCATTCTTTTGAGATAGATGTCTCCACTCTTGAAAACTTGTCCTCTTCCGGGAAGTTTGACTTGGAAGTGCTTGAAGAACTTAGTGAGTAATCTTCCACAAGGCAAAGCCTTATTTCCTGTATTTCTAGCTCCCACCATGTCTCTCAAAGCCATATATCCAAAATTTAACCTTCTATGTTCATGTAGAGCAAGCATTATTACAACATGCATGTTACCAATGGAAGACTTATGCCCAAAGTTTGGAATTATTATTCTAGTAATCATGTGATGCAACACTCTTCCCCTGGCATCCAATGCCTTGATTTCCCTTTGCTTGATTGATCGAAATTGCCTACCATTAATAAAAGCTTCTTCAAACCTTTCATTGGCAAATAATTCATGAATGAAGCAATGTTGAGCAATAGAGTAATACTTTGCTCCACTATCATCTACTCCATAAATCAACTTGTGACACTCTAGATGAATACCGTTGAACTACATTGTCTCCCATACATTCAATTGTCTCCTCTTTAAGATTTGCATAAAACTCATATATGAGAGTAGAATAAAATTCTTCATCAACTATTAGTAAACTGCTCTATCCAATTTCACCGAAGAGAGATAGGACATTACCCATATTGGAGAGTTTATCCACACTGACTTTGTGTCCAAGAATGATTTTTCTACTCCTTTTTCTCCATTCTTCAAATTCAGTGGCAACCTTGATGGAGATGAATCTGTCCACTCCAGATGAGGTTTGAGGGATTCGAATTCGTCTTGGTTCGTTGATGATTAATCCACCATCATTTTTCTTTGCTTTGCCCTTTCCTTTTTCAACATCTACTCTCTTTGTTCTCACCATGGCATTTTTTCTTTGAGAGAATGTGAATTATAAGGTGTAGTTAGGGCTTAGAACTCAAAAATCCTAGTGATTTGAAGTGAAGATGGTGAAATCACAGAGAAATTTGGGTTTGGACGTAGGTAGGTTGTGTGGGTTTTGAAGGAAGAGAGAATTCGGAAGTTTGAAATGAGAGGAATAACTATTTGATTCTATTTAAGACTGCTGTACCACAAAGTAAGAGGTTTTTATAAATACTCTCCCTCTTGAAAATCCTTTTGAGAGAAGAAAGCCACTTAATCTTCCATACCAAGCTCTAGGAGCTTGTTTCAATCCATATAAGGCCTTGGTTAGCTTGAAAACATGGTTAGGAAACTTTTCATGAGTAAAACCAGGTGGTTGTTCCACATAAACCTCATCCTCAATAAAACTATTTAGGAATGCACTTTTGACATCCATATTGAAAGACCTAAGAGGGAGGGGGGTGAATTAGGTCCTTGGCTAATTATCAAAAATCTTTTCAGTTTTTGCAAATTCTTTACCTTAATAAAAGCTCTTCTTTAAATTCACAAACTTTAAGTTTATATGTGATTTGATGATTAAGACAAGATTATGAAACTATAAGAACACTACCAATCAATCAACAATTATTAAAAAATAATCACAAGTATGTAAACAAGTAAAGCTATAAAGAAATGAACACACGATTTATAGTGGTTCGATCTCTCCAAGATCTACATCCACTACCTTGAGTCCACACTCAAGGATTTCAACCAATTCAGTATATACTCAATTTAGGCAATTACACAAGAGGCTCACCCTTCAATGGGTTTTACCACAAACAACCTCTTTTGCAATCCTACAAACAAGGCTCACCCTTCCACACGGATTTTATATCTAAAGACAACCTAAAGACCAATACAATCCAAGGCTCACCCACACACGGGTTTTACACCACAACCTTGATTAATCTAGTCTATGGCTCACCCTTACCAAAACACAATTTAATGAGCTAGTAGAAAACACAATTTAATAAAGAGAAGAATGTGTAGATGTTACCACTTGTTGGTAGATGTTTTACACAAAATTGCACCTTCACACTTTGATGTCTTTCGATTGATCAATTGAATGCACAAGACACAAGAAATCTTAAAAAATGTTTGCTAAAGGCTTTGGAATGCTTAGTGTTTACTTAGATTTAAAAACTTACAAAAGATTTCAAGTTTCTAACTTTTATAGAATTTGAAAATCAGTATTAACAGCCATAAAACGGCTAGTAACGGCTAGTTTCAGAAATTTCGAATGACCGAATTTTGCATCCAAATTTTTCGGACGTTGCTGTTACACATTCTGGAAAAATTTGGACGACCGAATTTTTTTCACTGCGTCCGAATCTTCGACTGAATTTCTCTGGAAAAACAGTAACCATGCTGAAGACAGAAAATTCGGAGGACCGAATTTTTCTTCATGCGTCCGAATCTTTGTCCGAATTTCTCTGGAAAAACAGTAACCATTTTTGCTACAAAAATAGGACGACCGAATTTTTTGGAAGTATTTTCAAACTTTGTAAAATCATTTGAGACTTAACTTCAATAAGTTTGAAAACATTTTATATGTATAGATAACTTATTTAAACATATATAAGCTTGAAAACCATAATCAAATTTCTTGGATCTTGCAAAGTTTACTCAAAATCTTTTAAGATACAAAACCACATTCATCAAAAAGTTCATTCCAAGCCATTTAAAATTAAGAAACCTATTTATGCTCTCTTATGCATTCAATAAACTCCAAGACATACAAGTGTAGAGTTTACATAGAAATTTACCTATTAGCATATATACTCTACACTTCAAGTCTTCAATGCCTTGAGTTCATCTTTGAATAACCTTCATAAGACTTCATGGCTTATTGAGGTTGTTCTTGCACTTTGGCTTGAAGGCAATGAGACTCCATACTTCTTAGTTCACAAATCCTATCACACAATATATAAACATATTAGTCCTCATCAATATTTGTCATTAATCAAAACTACATGATTTGCCCTTAGGGCTAACAATCTCCCCCTTTTTTATGACAAACTTTAATGCAAAATGTGATGGATTTAAATAATGTAGCACAAAGAAGTATTGATGTCAATGATAGAAATTACCAATTTAGGACAATGACATATAAAAGGCTCAGTATGAGCCTATGACCCAACCAACCTCCATTAACCTCCTTCCTTCCAATTCAACTAGGATAGAAGATATAGTAATTAAGCATTTAGAAAACTTTTAAGAGAGGTTTCAAAGGTCAGAAAAGATTAACAATGCTCCCCCTTAGATTGTGCTCATTTTTCAACACATTTGGACTTGAGATGTTGTGAATCCGAATTTTGATATATCAAGTCCGAATTGTAAAATAAGTGAAATGAAAGCTGCAATTTTTGAAAATAAGCTTTCCTAAGGTTGTTCAAACATATTAGAAGAGATTAAAATATATTTGAATCAATTTGAACAATAAAGAAGCATATTTTGACAATGAAATATGGATGCATACGAATTTTTTCATCATGCATCCAAATTTTGAGATTTCAAATCCAAAATGTAATAAATTCAATATAATGAATGTTTAAAGTGAAATAAAGCTTTCCTAAGGCTGTTCAAATATAATGGAAGAGATTAAAACATATTTGAATCAATTTGAACAACAAAAGATCACTTTTCGGCAACAAATATGGATGCATCCGAATTTTTAAATCATGCATCCGAATTTCAAGTCCAAATTTTTTGCAACAAGTTTGAAAAAGGTGATTTTACATTTTCAAATGAAATATTGAAGTACTCAAATATGTATGTCCACAATGGCACTCAGTTTAGCTTTGCAAAACCACAAAATTCATGCATTCAATTGTTTTCTTAAAGTAATTCAAAATCATATGTCAAGTCAAGAACCAAGTTCAAGATTTCAAACTTAACCATATTCCAAAATCTCAGAAAATAATTAAAACCTCACATATTATAACATATTCAATTTAAATTTCAAAAGCAGCCAAATATTTTCACAATGAGTCCAAATATAGAATTGCAACCAAACATTCTCACATTACTCATTGCACACATTTCAGCATGATTCTCATCAGCATATATATCAGCATACACATTTCAGCATCAGCACACACATTGCAGCATCATTCTTTCTCCTCCTTGACATATGCATGGATTTTCAGAAAATTCACACATTTTCTATTCATGCATGAGGAATTTCACTGCTATTTCAAATTTTCACACACATTTTCTATTTATGCATGAGAAATTTCACTGCTATTTCAAATTTTCACACATTTTGTCATCACATTTCTTCTCCCCCTTTTGTCATCAATCAAAGGTGGGGTAAGAGTACTTGGACAACAAAAGTGAAACAAAAGAAGCTCTTATCACAAGGATTTCACATATTGAGCTTCAAAACATTATAATGACTTAGAAAGGCACAAGTAAATTTCAATGTTAAAGCATAACATGTGCATTAAGGCATAAACTAAGATAAGCAACAAAATAGAGTTTAGGGATAGAAAGGCTTAGTCTTGGATGCGCTTCATGGTCTTCACTTCCAAATTTGTTCGTTGTGATGGCCATGTTTCCTTGATCTCTATATGATAGGGTCCTTTATTTGTTGACTCCTTGCCCGTGTTTTTTGACTTTGGAAAGTTACCAACCGAGAGGATCTTTGGATCTTCTTCCTTTGAACCACATTTTCCTCCTCTCTTGGCTGAAGAAAATTGGTGATGGATTTGTGATTTGACTTTGTTAAACTCCCTTCACCTTCTCCTTCTTGCTTGTTCTCTTGGGCTTTACCTCTTTGTTCTTCATTCTCACGTTCTTCTTCTTCTTGGGGTGCTTCACTGCATTCTCATTCATCTTTGTCTTCTTCTTTAGCAACAAATTGATAGCCATATGAATTTTCACTGTCATTGCTATCATCCTTATTGCTGCCATCTCCTTCCATATTTTTTTACTTTAGTTTCTAAATCATCAAAATTGCCAAGAATCATTGGAGCATAGGACTTGAAGAATTTGTCCATCTTCTTTATTTCCTTTACATGGTTGTTCAATGTCTCTTGAAACACCTTGGCAACTATGGTATTACCTCTACTGAGATTATCACCTTCAACTTATTTTCCTTCAATGGAGGATGTCTTCTTTTTTGTGGGGAGTTGCTCCCCCTCACTTGGTGACTCATGCTTCTTTTTTTTTTTTCCTTTCTCTACCAAGAATTTCCTCTTCATCCTCTTCTTCACCATCTTTTTCTTCTTCCTTCTCTTCATTATCAGTAGCATATCTTCTATCGCCCCTTAGAGGAGTTGCTCTTCTAGTCTTTCATACATTATCATCATCAATTGTCCAAGGAATTCTCTTTAGTGAGTTGTTGGTATAGACTTCTTCACTCTTTATTGGTAAACCACTAGAAGACAATTGCACTTGGAGATACTTGAAAATTCCTGTTAATAACCTTCCATATGGGAATGCCTTATGCTCAGTTCTTCTAGCTGCCATTATATCCTTTAGCACTATATATCCAAAATTCATTTTTCTATTCTTATGCATGGCTAGCATAATTACAGCATACATATTATCAACAGAAGATTTGTGCCCTAAGTATGCTATAATCAAGGTAGTAAGCATGTGATGTAAAACTCTTTCACTAGCATAAAAAAGCTTTTATCTCTCTCTCCTTTCTAGTCTTGAGGCTTCTACCATTTATATAGGCATTCTCAATTCTTTCATGCGAGTATAACTCACTTATAAAACAATGTCCCCCCGAAAGAATAATGCCTAAACCCAACATCCTCAACAGCACAAATTTTATTAAGCAATCCATTATTAATCTCAAAAATCAACTTGTGATATTCTTGAAGAATACCACTGAATAGCTTTATTACCAACTCGCTCAACTCTTTCTTCCTTAATATTTGCTTAAACTTCATAAACTTCAGGAAGGTAATAGAATTCATCAAACACAAGCAAACTAGTCCAGCTCATATCATTTGAAAAATGAGAGTATATTACCCATTTCGGATAGTTTCATGACATCCACCTTGTGGCTTGGATTTATCTTATGGTTTCTTTTTGTACAATCATCAAATTCAATAGCAGCCTCCACTGTGAAAAATCTATCCAGCCATGACATGCTTTGAGGAACATGAATCTTCCTTGGTTGATTGATCACTGGTCCTCCTCTTTCTTTGGCTTTTCCCTTTCCTTTTCTCATGCTAGGCTTCTTTGTCCTCACCTGGAGCTACAACACTTGAATACACTCATTAGTTATTGAATTTAAATCCCTAAGCTTCTTCTAAGATTGGTCAACCCTTTCTTCGGCTAATGGCTTAGTAAAAATATCATTAATTTTTTTTTATTAGTGCAAACATGCTTTAAGCAAATATTCCCCGTAGTAGAATGATATCTAATGAGATGAAGTTTGATCTCTATATACTTTGTCCTAGTTTGTTGAATGGTATGATGGTCAAATTTGTTGCATTAGTGTTATCACATAACATAGCCATACATTTGAAATATATACCATAATCACTTAGAGTATCAATAAGGCAATAGAGAATGTGTTTAACAACAATCAAATGAAACTCTTTAGGACAAGATGAAATCTAGCGCACAAGCACATGACAAACATAATATTGGATCTACTTGCTGTCAAATAAAGTTGACTACTCCTATGAAACCTTTTATTTTTTTTTATTCTTGTCAGACATAGTTGATAAACTTATGGAAGAACTGATACCTTAACTTGATTCATGAAAGTGCCATCCTTGGTTTGCTTGATTTGTAGGCCAAGAAAGAAATTAAGTTTTCCTATCATGCTCATTTCAAATTTACTTTGCATTAACTTGGAAAACACATCACAAAGTGAAGTATTAGAAGCACCAAAAATTGTATTATATATTTGGAAAACTTATAGATCATTGTTACAAGAGATTTTTATGAAAATAGTAGTGTCAACCTTTCCTCTTGAAAATCTTTTTGAAAGAAGAAAAACACTAAATTTTTTTTTATACCAAGCTCTAGGAGCTTGTTTTAAATCATACAACGCTTTGGATAATTTGAAAACATGGTTAGGAAACTTTTCATGATCAAAACCGGGTGATTGTTCCACATAAATCTCTTCATCAATAGAACTATTTAGAAAAGCACTTTTGATATTCATTTGAAAAAACTTAAATCCTTTAAAGCAAGTAAAAGTCAAAAGCATTCTTATGAACTTAAGTCTAGCATTCGGAGCAAAAGTTTCATCATGATCAATTTCCTCTTCTTGATTGAATCCTTGGGTGACAAATCTAGATTTATTTCTTACACCTTCCCTGGATTCATTGAGTTTATTTCTAAAAAAAAACATTTAGTTTCAATAATGGAATGATCGTGAGATTTAGGAATATCCAAATTTAATATCTTTCAAATTTACATAATTCCTCTTGCATAGCAATAATCCAAAAATCATCACACAATGCATCATCAATACTTTTAGGCTCATATGAGATAAAAGAATAAAGTTATCGATAAAGTACCGCCTTACGTTTACTCCTTGGGAGATATCACCAATGATTTGCTCCTTAGGATGGTCTTTCTGGATATCCTAAGTTCTTTGGGAGCTCTTGGTCACCACTAGATTGGTCATCTTGATTTTGTTCAATCATTTCTTCCTCATTGGTATGATCCTTCAAAGTTGGTGCTTGAAGATGGGTTTGATAGTCATTCATAGATGTACCTACATCATCTTCATCTTTTCTTTCCAAGTAAATGTAAGATTCATCAAAATTAACATGAATGGTTTCCTCATCATGTAAGGCTCTTTTTGTTATAAACTCTATATGCCTTTTTCTTAGAAGAATAGCTAAGAGATATACCTATATCCGTCTTTATATCAAATTTAAGTAAGTTATCACAAGTATTCAAGATAAGACATTTATAACCAAACATTTTGAAATAGGCAATACAAACTAGTAGTATTCAATATAAAGTACTTTGTTATGCATATTCATGTATATTTGATACAACCTGTCATGTATGTTTAAATTCTAGAGTATTCTATCAAATAGAAGTTCAAAATATATTTTTCTCAAAAAAAATGACTTCAAAAGAACTCTATTCAAAATCATAACATTGCAGTGTTTTCTGGTTTGTCCCAAAAATGTTTTGGTAAAAACTTTTCTCCAAGTATAGACTTAACCATTTTCTTGTGAGGTACAATTTTTCTTTTCAGTAACTCCATTTTGTTGAGGTGTTTTGGCAGTCAAAAAGTTTGTGAGCAATCCCATTCTAATCACAAAGTTTTGTAAAATCTTGATTGTAAAATTCTCTCCCATTGTGACTTCTAATAGAAATCAATTTGCACTGAAGAGAGATTTGGACCCTTTTGAAAAGTCTTACAAATTCATGAAAAGAACTTTATCCTTTTGAGCTAGAAAGATCACCCATGTAAATCTAGAGAAATCATCATCAATCATATATGAATACTTCTTACCATCAAGAGTAGTGATCCTCATTGGTCTATACAATCCATATAAACAATTTTTAAGAGGTTTTGAAGTGAAAATCATTTTCTTAGGTTTGGAAGATTCTTTTGTTTGTTTTCCATATTGACAAGTATCCCAAAAACAATTTTCTCAAAACACCTTTTTAGCAATCCTCCAACTAAATCTTGAGAGGAAAGTTTGTTCAACAAATCCATGCTCACATGACTAAATCTTCTATGTCAAGAAAATCAATCATTATCATAAGCAACAAGACATTCAATCTTATCAAGATAAAACACACATTGAAACATTTTGTGAGTAATTGATCAAAATCACAAAATATCATTTTGTCATACAAGTTCGGGCGACCGAACTTATGGTCTACATCCAAACTTCAAGTCCGAACATTTTGTAAAGTTTCATAAAGATGTTTTTGGCCAAGCAAATGCATAGATATTCAATCATAGCTATTTTAATCATTTTATCATGACATATAATCAATTTCAAGAACAAATCAACCACGAATTCAATCTCATATCATCAATCTTACCTAATCATCTTCATAGAAGCAATTGACAAGTCATGGTTGGCAAATTTTCAAATCTTAACAAAAGGGATTCTCAACTGAAACTTCACATGTTTTCATTTAACTTTTTATTCATTGTCACACTATTGACTAATGCTAAGCAAGTTATAGTTCAAATTATCACTAAGCAACATTTGTTTAAAAAGAAGAGAGGAACCTTTACCAACATTGGTTACACCAAGAATTCTTCCTTTCTTCTTGTCTCAAAAGCTAATCCTTCATTGGTTGCTTCGACCTTGATTATGAATGAGGTGTTTTCTGTTATTCTTTAAGCCACCATCATCAATATACCGCTTAGTGGAGCTTGAGTTTGAATTGAAGAGTACCTGCAATGAAGGAGAGGGAGTATCCTTTGGTACCCATACTTTCTTGGGTCCGTGGGGGTTAGTAATAATTCCCTTAACTCTCCAAATGGTACCCATAAGTCATACTAAGCATATCAAAAATATATAAAAGTAGTAAATAGAGGTAATATTAAAGAAATGCTCAGTCTTTTGATGTTGATGGAGAATCCTTTCTTTATCTCCTCTTGATTGCTATATGCTTGACTCTTCCGTGGTTGAATGTTGGATTGGATGGTTTTGTCACTTCAGCTCTAGCAATTAGACTTCCTTCTGGGCTAATTCCAGGGTGCTGCATTCCTTGATCTTCTCTTTGTGACTCCATAGCTTGCTCACTGTCATCCCCTTGGTCACCATCGTCATCATCATCATCTTCATCATCACTAACATTATCTCTATCTTTTTCCTTTTTCCTATCTTCTTCATCATCCTTATCATCATCTGTTTCTTCTTGAGTTCTAGAAGGCCTTTCACCACTTTGAGTATTTCTCATCAATATTCCCTCAATGTGCTTGACTCTATTTTCTAAACTGTCTAATTTTCCAAGAACCATAAGAGCAAAAGTTTCAAAGAACTTATACATTTTCTCCAACTCCTTGATGTGGTTGTTCAAGGCTTCTTGAATTTTGTCTCCTCCTGAAATTCCTTCAACACTAGGACCTTCTCCAACCAATATCACCAAATAAAGACAGAATGTTACCCATGTTGGTGAGTTTGTCAATGTCCACTCTGTTTCCAGGAATGATTTTTCTGGATCCATTTTTCAAATTCTGATGTAGCTTTGATGGAGACAAATCTGCCTACTCTAGATGATGATTGAGGAACTCTAATTCTTCTAGTTTCATTGAGAATCCGTCCTCCGTCTCTTTCCTTTGCTTTCCCTTTTCCTTTCTCAACATTTTCTCTCTTAGAAGTGTTTAGGGTTAGGAACTCAAAAATCGAAGTGGTTTGATGTGAAAATGGTGAAATTGCATATAGATTTGGGTTTGGACACAGATGGGTAGAGTGGAATTTGAAAAGAGAGAGAGTTCGGATGATAAATAATGTGTGTAATGGCCGTTCGGTTTCTTTAAAACCATTATAACTGCAAAGTTCGGACGACTGAATTTTTTGGCCTGTGTCCGAACTTGCATCCGAACTTCTCTGTTTCTTCAGTTTTAGAAAGTTCAGACATCTGAACTTTCTGTCATGCGTCTGAATATGATAGCACTAGTATAGGCACACAATTGAATTTAAGACCATAATCAAGTAGAGTATGCTGCATCCATAGATTTGAGCACAATAACTACCAGCTGCAATATATTCAGCTTCAGCAGTAGACAAAGACACACATGCTTGTTTTTTACTGTACCACGACACAAGACAACTACCAAGAAATTGATAATGACCACTAGTACTTTTGCGTTCAACTTTACATCTGGCAAAATCAGCATCTGAATATCCAATAAGATCAAAAGATGAAGATTTTGAAAACCAAAGGCCATAGTCATGTGTATCAATCAAATAACGAAAAATACGTTTGACAAAAATTAGATGAGACTGTTTATGACAAGATTGAAATCTAGTACATAAGCACACAACAAACATAATATTTGGTCTACTTGATGTGAGATAGAGTAAACTTCTAATCATATCTCTATATGACTTCTCATCAACATTTTTACCTTTTTCATCTTTATCAAGTTTAGTTGATGAGGTCATTGGAGTACCTATCCCTTTTCCTTGATCCATTCCAAATCTTTTCAATAGCTCCTTGGTATACTTTGCTTGATTTATGAAGACTCCATCCTTAGTTTGCTTGATTTGCAGCCCAAGAAAGAAATTTAGTTCTCCCATCATGCTCATTTCAAATTCATTTTGCATTGATTTGGCAAATTCTTCACAAAGGGATGTGTTAGTATCACCAAAAATAATGTCATCAATATAAATTTGCACAAGTAAGATATCATTATTACTAGAGGTTTTTATAAATAATGTTGTATCCACTTTTTCTTTTGAAAATCCTTTTGATAAAAGAAATCCACTTAATCTTTCATACCAAGCTCTTGGAGCTTGTTTAATTTGAAAACATAATTAGGAAACTTTTCATGAATAAAACCAGGTGATTGTTCTACATAAACCTCTTCTTTAATAAAACCATTTAGAAATGCACTTTTGACATCCATTTGAAATAGTTTAAAACTTTTAAAACAAGCAAAAGCCAAAAGTATTCTTATGGATTCTAGTCTAGCTACTGGAGCAAAAGTTTCATCATAATCAATGTAAATCCACAAATTTTACTTTTACTAAATAAATTTTTCAAGAGGTTCTACACTAGCATGTGTATATATATATGATAACTATAATTGTTAAAAAATCTATTTTTACACATTCTTAAAATGAAGAGAAATATATACATTATAATTTTTAGGCTAAATCTATAAATAAAAAAACTTGAAGGATGGTTTTGTAAAATATTTGTTAAAAAAAAGGTAGGGGGGGGGGGGGAGGGGCAGCAGATCAGCCCACGGCTGATCCTCCCCCTCCCCCATTTTCCCCATTTCCACTTCTCTTTTCTCCCTTATCTCTTCTCAATTTCTCACTTTAATTTTTAACAAATTCTTCCCTAATTCTTCACACAAAAATTAAATCCTTCAAACCCAGGTTTAGAACTACATCAAAAAGGTAAAATCTTCAATTTTTCTCATTATGGTTGAGTTTAATTATTTTTAGAAATTAATGTAGCAATATATTTGTATGAATTTTAATAAATTGTTGGATAATTTGGTTGAATATTTGTATGAAGGTTCTTGTTGTCATATTCTACCTACAAAAAAGATTTGGTTAATTTTTAAGTATGTTTGATATTTTTCTCAATTTTTAAAAAATCTGGACAGATTTATTTATTTTTGTAAATTTTTTGATTAAATATTGAGTATTGAAATATTTATTAGATTGTTATAATGCAAAAGGAGTATAAAAATATATAAAAATAATAAAGCAAAATATTTTTCTGAATTGTGGATTTTATTAAAATAAATTATTTTAATTTTTCTAAATTGTTATATTACGAATAAAATGAAATAATTGATATTTTTGTGGAGAATGGTAGATTTTATTAAAATTAATATTTTAATATTTTTATTCCCTAAAAAAACAAGTAGTTTCTATTTTAAAATAATTTAATCAAATGCAATAATTTTTAACTCTAATTAATATTAATCATGCATTCATTCATGTATTATATATATATATATATATATATATATATGTCAATATTTGAGCATTTTAGAATGACATTAAATTTGTTTGTTACTACGTAATTTTATATTATGTCCCGAGATTGCCAAGGTAGAAACAAGGGTGGAGTAGCATAGGTTTATGCTTTTCGCTTAAGGTGAGATTTCTAGCTTACTTGTAGAGGTTGAGGACCACCAAATCCTAACATTTTAAGTTATGTTTTTTTATATATTTAATTTATGCTAAGTAAAATATTTATTTTTCCATGATTCGGCTTTGTGAATATATGTTGTGGAAACTTTGAATTTGTTATTTTACCATGGCTCGGCTTTGTGAATAAATGTGTTGTTAGCCCTAAGGGCAAATCATGTAATTTTGATTAATGACAAATATTGATGAGAACTAATATGTTTATATTGTGTGATAGGATTTGTGATCTAAGAAGTTTGGAGTCTCATTGCCTTCAAGCCAAAGTGCAAGAACAACCTCAATAAACTATGAAGTCTTTTGAAGGTTATTCAAAGATGAACTCAAGGCATTGAAGACTTGAAGTGTAGAGTAGATATGATAATAGGTAATATCTATGTAAACTCTACACTTGTATGTCTTGGAGTTTAATGAATGCATAAGAGAGCATAAAATAGGTTTCTTAATCTTAAAAGGCTTTGAATAAATTTCTTAATGAATGTGGTTTTGTGTCCCAAAAGTTTTTAAGTAAACTTTATATGATCAAAGGAATTTGATTTTGGTTTTCAAACTTATATATGTCTAAATAAGTTTTCTATATATACCAAATGTTTTTCAAACCTTTGGAAGTTAAATCTCAAATGATTTTACAAAGTTTGAATATGCTTCCAAGAAATTCGGTCGTCCGAATTTTGTAGCAAAAGTTTGCTACTGTTCTTCCAGAGAAATTCAGAAGAAGATTCGGACGCATGAAGAAAAATTCGATCGTCCGAATTTTGGCCCTCAGCATGGTCACTGTTTTTCCAGAGAAATTCGGACGAAGATTCGGACGCAGCAGGAAGAATTCGGTCATCCGAAAAATTCGGACGCAGAATTTGGTCGTCCGAATTTCCTGAAAATAGCCGTTAACTAGCCATTTTATAGCTGTTTTAACTAATTTTCAAATTCTATAAAAACTATAAACGTGCAATCTTTTGTAAGTTTTGAATCCTTGACTACTCTAAGCATTCTAAAGCCTTTTACAAACATTCCTTAAGCTCTCTTATGTCTTGTGCATTCAATTGATCAATCCAAAGACATCAAAGTGTGACGGTGCAACTTTGTGTAATATCTACCAACAAGTGGTAACATCTACACACTCTTCTTTAATTATTAAATTGTGTTGGTCTACTAGCTCTAGCAAGGTTATCTTGATAACATAAAATCCTTTAGATAAGGGTGATCCTTGAAGTTGTGATTCAAGGTTGTTTGAGATATAACACCATTGTATTTGGTGAGCCTTGTATTGTAAAAAGTTACTAGAAGAGGTTGTGAGTATAAAACCATAGTGTGGTGAGCCTCTCTTGTAATTTGTAAACCTGAGCATATAGTAGAGTGATTGAAATCCTTAAGTGTAGGCTTAAGGTAGTGGAGGTAGATCTTGAGGATCGAACCACTATAAATTGCTTGTGTTCTTTGATCTTACTTTCTTATATTGCTTTGCTATAAATTGTCTCTATTTTGTTCATATAATCTGTTATTGGTCTATACACATAAAAGGTTTGATTTTGCAAAAATTAGCAAAATACCTAATTCACCCCCCCTCTTAGGTATTTCATGTGTTACTATCCTTGATTTGTTATTTTGCCGTGGCTCGGCTTTTGTGAATAAATGTGTTGTTCAGCTTCAATTGTTATTTTGCCGTGGCTCGACTTTTGTGAATCAATGTGTTGTTAATTTTAAATTATTATTTTACCATGGCTCGGTTTTTGTGAAAATATGTAGTAGTAATATAAGTTGTTGTTTTGCCGTGGCTCGGCTTGTAAATTTATATAATATACTAAACCATGAGAATTGCTTGGTTGTTGATGAGTTCTAAATGTGAATTATGTATAAACTCCATCGTCGGGATATGAATTGACTCCCCTACAGGGTGAGATTATTGATTTGTGTGGAGAGTCCCTTTGAGCTGTATGTGAGAAGGCCATTGGGAGGTATTGTGTGGAGAGTCCCTTTGTGCCGTGTGAGAGAAGACTATTGGGAGGTGTTGTTGGAGAGTTCCTTTGTGCCGCATGTGAGATGGCCATTGGAAGGGCGGCTGAAGTTTTTATGTGCTTGTGTAGACTCGTAAGAGTCATGTGAATTGTATTTGTTGATTTGATCGTTATTATTTTTTTAAAGTGGAGATTATTACTTGAATGTACATACATATAAATATATTCTATTTTACATGATTTTCAAATCAGACTATTTTGTTGTACTAAATGAAGTTATTATCATAAAAATTTAAGGATAACTTATATTCATTTTTAAAATGTTATAAACTCAATACGGTATATTGCTTTCAAACTGTACAAGTACCTAGAAATTTCACTGGGCTTCGTAGCTCATTATTCTCTTATTATATTTCAAGATTTTCATAGTTGAATTCTAAGTATAGTTCTCTTTCTACGTCGCACGCGACAGTTGAATCCTCAACAGCAGCTAATATTATAGAGGCTTTCATCATTTATAATTATTTTTTATTTGTCAATGCATTGTAACATTTCAAGTGGTTATTAATTTAATTAGTATTTGTACAGAGAGATCTCAATCTTTCGAAACAATTATATTTTGTATAAACCATTTTATGTACTCTTTTGCTATAGAACGGCCGGTGCGCCCTATATTATTTTTGTTGTTATTTTTTTAGACACTATTAGAATTTAAACTCGTATCATATAGTGGTATTACATGTTGCATTGCACCTCTGGAACAGGAAAGTGATGATTCACTCCTAGGTAGGACCCGCCCGGGAGTGGGTCGTTACAATCAATGCTTTCATCTTGGTTGAAACCTTGAGCAACAAGCCTAGCCTTATTTCTAACAACTTCTCCTAGTTTATTTAATTTATTCCTAAAGACACATTTTGTACCAATAATGGAATGATCATGAGGTCTTGGGACAAAAGTTCAAACTTTATTTCTTTCAAACTGATTTAGCTCCTCTTGCATAGCAATAATCCAAAAATCATCACAAAATGCATCATCAATATTTTTAGGCTCAATATGATATAAAAGAGCAAAGTTGTCAATAAAGTACTGCCTTGTTTTAGCTCCTTGGGAGACATCACCAATGATTTGCTCCTTAGGATGACCTCTTGCATATCTTAGATCCTTTGGAAGCTCTTGATCATTGCTAGGTTGGCGGCCATCTTTTTCTTGCTCTATTATTTCTTCTTCTCTGGCATGTTCTTCCAAAGTGGGTGATTGATGACGAGTTTGATTATCAATCATTGAGGAACCTACATCATCTTCATTTCTTCTTTCAAGATAAATGTTAGTTTCATCAAAGGACACATGTATAGTTTCTTCAACACATAATGTTCTTTTGTTATAAACTCTATAGGCCTTTCTATTTGATGAATAGCGAAGAAATATAACTTTCATCCGATTTTCTATCAAACTTTCCCAAATTACCATTAGTATTTAAGATAAAACACTTACAACCAAATACCATAAAATAAACAATTAAAGGAGTTTTATCAAATAGGAGTTCAAAAGGTGTTTTTCTTATGAAGGGTCTTAAGAAAACTCTACATAACAAGCAGCATTTACAACTTCAGTCCAAAAATATTTTGGCAAAGAATTTTCACAAAGCATTGATCTAACTATCTCTTTTAAGGTTCTATTTTTCCTTTCAACAACACCATTTTGTTGGAGTGTTTTACCAGCTGAAAAATTATGAGTTATACCATATTTATCACAAAATTTTGTAAAGTCTTGATTACAAAATTCTCTTTCATTGTCACTTCTAATAGAGATTAGTTTATACTCAAGGGTGGTTTGAACCTTTTTGAAAAGTTTTACAAATTCATGAAACGTTTCATCTTTTTTAGCTAAGAAAATCACCCATGTAAATCTAGAGAAGTCCATATCTTTTACCACCAACACTAGTAGTCTTCATTGGTCCAAACAAGTCTATATGAACAAGTTCAAGAGGTTTTGAGGTAGAAACCATTTTCTTTAGTTTAAAATATGTTTTTGATTGTTTTCCATATTGACAAGCATCACAAAGACGAGTTTTATCAAAATGCATTTTAGGTAACCCTCTAACTAACTCTTGTGTGGAATGTTTATTCAATAAATTCATGCTCACATTACCTAATCTTCTATGCCATAAATATCCATCATTATCATGAATGGTAAGATACTTTATATCACTTGTAATAAGTTCATCAAGATATAATACATACACATTTCCAACTCTACTAGCAACAAAAATAGTTTTGCTACTTGCACTATCAAAAATAGTACATGTGTCACATTTAAATTCTACTTTACATCCATTATCACATAATTGACTAATACTAAGTAGATTATACTTCAAACGATCAATAAGTAATACTTTCTTAAACCAATGTTACCAATTCCAAGTATTCTTCCATTTTTCTTATCACCAAATGTGACAAAACCTTCACTTGTTGCTTGAAGCACACTAACAAGTGAGGCATTTCTTGTCATGTGTCTTAAACAGTCACTGTCATGAAACCACTTAGTGGCACTTGATCTTGAAACAAAACGAACCTACACCAAATTTGCGAGAGTGACTTTTGGTATCCATATTTTCTTGGGTAAAGGGGGTTAGTAAAAGTTCCTTTGATTCTCCAAATAGTTTTAACACCATTTTCTATTTTTCTTTTCACATAACATTTTGACACTTTGTGTCTATTCCTGCCACAATATGTACAACAAGTATAAGGCATAGAATTAAAAGTTTCTTTAGCTAAGAAGTTTTTATATTTTGGAGCATAACTTTCACGAGTGTAACCAAGACCATTTTTTGCATGTGATGATCTTTGATACCCAAGTAATTTATTTAAATTTTCTATTCCATTTGTAAATTTTTCAATGCATAATGTAAGATCATTAACTTTCTTTTTCAATATCTCATGATCACTAAACATTGTTTCAAGAGAAATGATTTTCGTGCAAAGATCTTTATTTTCAAGAGATATGTTTTGTATAGTTACATTTAAAACTTCTTTTTCAATGTTTAGGCAATTAATGGTCTCAAGAAGTTTTCCATTTCAAAACATAACTTTGAATTCTCATTTAATAACTCATTGATTTTGGTTTTCATTTCTTTATTCCTTTTAAAAGCTTTTTTCAGTTCTTCATACATTTCAACAAGTAAATTACTATGATCAACATCATCATCATAGTAATTAGAAATAGAAGGAGTAGATTGTACCTCATCATCAATTGCCATAAAGCATATGTTGGCTTTTCATTCACTGCCATCCTCACTTTCTTGTTGATCCCAAGTTCCAACCAGTCCTTTTCCCTTCTTGGTAGATTTCTTTTTGATTTTGTTGTCTCTTTCCCTTTCCAGAACTTTAGGACAATCAGCAACAAGATGTTCTGTGCTTTTGCATTCAAAGCATTGATGTTTGAAGGATGATGACTGTCCACTCTTCTTGGTTAGCTTTCTCCCTTTCTTGAGAAATTCCTTTTTATAGAATCTCTTGAAATTTCTCACTACCATAGCTATCTCTTCTTCTCCACTGTTTCCATCTTCTTCACTTGATGATTTTTCTTGTTCACTAAAATGATTTGAAGTTTTGAGTACAATACCTTTTCTTCCCTTCTCTTCGTCTTCAATATCATTTAGTCTTTTCACCTTCATCTCATGCGTAAACAGTGATCCAATGAGCTCTTCAAGTGGGAGAATTTTTAAATCCTTTGATTCCTCAATAGCAAGTGTTTTCGGTTGCCAAACTTTTGGTAAAGCATCCAATATCTTTCTATTTTGCTCTCCAATTGTTTAGCACTTCCCATAAGCTTTTAAACCATTAAAAATGTTAGTAAATCTTGTAAACATATCACTAACATTCTCACCTTGCTTCATGGTGAATAGCTCATAATCCCTTACTAGCACGGCAAGCTTTAACTCTTTTACCTAGTTTGTACCCTCATGTGTTACTTGAAGTAATCTCCACATATCATGAGCAGTGTCACATTCACTAACTCAATTATATTTAGTTACATCTAGTACACAACTTAAAATATTCATGGCCTGATAATTTAATGTCATTTTCTTTGAATCATTCTCATCAAATTCGTCTATAGGCTTTGGTTCTAAAGTTACTCCATCAGCTCTCATTTTCATTGGTATGTAAGGACCTTTCTCAACAATGTTCCACAAATCAAAGTTAATATAACAAATATATATCTTAACTCTAGATTTCCAAAATGTATAATTTGTTCCATCAAACAAAGGTGTTCTATTTGTGGAAGATTCTTCTAGATAAGGTAAGTTTAAAATATTACCCATAAGATCTTAACTTCTAGGTTGTAAAACCACACAAAGAAGGCCTTGCTCTGATACCAATTGAAAGACCTAAGAGGGGGGGGGGAGTGAATTAGGTCTTTGGCTAATTTTTGAAAACTATTTCCTTTTATGAATACTTGTTTCAATGAGAGAATAGTTAAATCAATGACAAAGCAATAAACAATCTAAGATCAATGAACATAAGCAATTTATAGTGGTTCGATCTCTTCAAGATCTACGTCCACTACTTTGAGTTTACACTCAGGGATTTCAATCAATCTACTATATGCTCAAGTTCAACAATTACATAAGAGGCTCACCACACAATGGTTTTACACTAGCAACCTCTTTTGCAATTCTACAAACAAGGTTCACCTTACTAAAGGATTTTATATCTATAAATAATCTTGAATCAATATCTCAAGGATCACCCTTATCTAAAGGATTTTATGTTTACAAGAAAACCTTGTAATGAGCTAGTAGAAAAGAGAATTAAATGGAGAATGGAAAAGATGTTACCACTTTCTTGGTTGATAATTACACAATGTTGCACCTCTTCACTTTGTTGTCTTTGGAATCTTGAATGATCAATTGAATGCAGAAGACAAAAGACAGCTTTGATATTTGCTAAAGATTTTGGAATTTCAGAGATTAAAAACTTACAAAAATTCTTGAGTTTATGACTTTTATAGATTTCAAAAATCAGTTCTAACAGTCATAAAACGACTAGTAACGGCTAGTTTATGAGGAGTTCAGACGTCCGAACTTGCTCCTCTGTGTCTGAACTCTCGTCCAAACTTTACTTGACAAGTTGTCTGGAAAAGTTCGGACGTCCGAACTTTTCCTTCTGCGTTCGAACATTCGTCAGAATTTCTCTGAAAAAACAGTAACCATGCTATCAGGGGAAATTCGGACCTCCGAACTTTATCCTTTGCATTGCGTCCGAATTTTTCTGGAAGCGCAGTAGTCATTTTCAAAGTTTGGACGTCCGAACTTGCGTCCGAACTGATCAAACTTTAACAAAACATTTGAAAATCAATCTTAATAAGTTTGAAAATATTTTGTATAAATAGGTAAGCCATTTAAACACTTTTAAACTTAAAAACTATTACCAAAATACTTTGATCATCCAAAGTTTACTCAAGATCATTTAAGACTTAAAAAGCATACTTGTTATTCAAAAGTTCATTCAAAGCCATTTAAGATTCAAAACAAGTTTTGTGCTCTCTTATGCATTCAACAGATTCCAAGACACACAAGTGTAGGTTTACAAAAGATATACCTATTAAGCACATGCAACCTACACTTCATGTCTTCAAAACTTTCAATCATATTGAACAAACTCTTCAATCTTCAATCACTTTTACATATTAGAGTTGTTCTTGCATTTTGGCTTCAAGCCAATGAGACTTCAAACTTCTTCATCCAACAATCCTACCATACAAATGACAGAAGGATTAGTCCTCATCAATGTTTGTCATTAATCAAAACTTAAACAAAACCTCATGATTTGCCCTTAGGGCAAACACTAACTTTACTCATTCCTTCATAAACTATCTGCAATACCTCCCGTACTTCTTTGGCAAATTGACAGGGTGAGATTAGCTTAAATTACTCCGTATCAATAGCAATGAAGATAGCAGCACGTGCCTTGGAGTTTGTTGGATTCATCTTTCGTTTAACATCCGTCCGTCCATCCATGAGTTTTTCAATAGTAATTCCCCATGATTTATGACAATTGGTGGAGTCCATCTTTTTTCAACAGCGATCAAAGTATTCTCATCAATAGAATGAGTGAATGTTCTCATTCGTGCTTTTCAGTAGGCATAATTTGCTCCATCTAATAGTGGCAACCTAGTTATTGATCCCACTTCTTTTGCTATAATTGGACAAACCACCTTTCTCACGATCTCACTTGCTAAATTAATGTTCAATCAACAACAATTGGTGATCTGCTCTGATACCACTTGTAAGGTTGGGTTTGTTCAATTATTATGCATTTGTTAAACTTCCAGTGTTGAAGTCATTCTGCGTAGTTTAACACACACATACCTAAATAGAATAATAAAGTTTGGCACAAGAAATTGGTAATGCAATTCAACTTAATAGCCTACATCTACTAGGTCACGCCTAAAAAAGTAATTCACCAAAATTTTTGTTACAAAAGTACATGAATAGACTCACAATCGCATTTAGAGATTCTCCTAGTGGACTTGACAAGCACCCTTTGTCAAATCTGCCTCAACAATTGAAAATTCAACAACAACAGTGCTGCATCAGCGATTGGAAATCCAACAACGACATGTTGCCTTAATGATTTGAACCTAACCGATCACAAACCGTACCTCTACGATTGTTGAACTATCATCTAACCATAGTCACTACTCCACAATTGTCAAGTTATCATCCAACCACAACTTGTTTTTGTTGAACTAGCCTCAACAGGATGTGTCGAACATTTTTCGACAAGATGCAACAAGATCACAATAGTCTTACTATATCACGATTGAACTCTATCGGCCACAACACCCCTTTTTCATGAGGTGGATAGAACACGAACGTGTCAAGTTCCTCTAGTGTTTGTTGAATAATCAGTATCAAACACTTGAACAAAATCACACTTTAACAAATCAAATCATAATAAGAAGATAAAGTGTGCTAAAGAACTCTTCCAAAATAAAGCCTCTATATCATGAGTTCTTTGAGAAAATCTCTCTCTTTTTTTCTCGATGTTGTTTAAATGACATGAGAGTGTTCTCCTTTATTCCGTACGAGTTAATTTAGTTTGCCTTGAAGCTCAAATATAGAGAGAAGTTAGAGAATCAAAAGCTTCTTTGCCTCTAAGATTCATATCCCTAAATCATAGCAAGAAATCTCTAAATTGTAAAATATCAATCTCATTAATATTTGATGTTGATAGATAGCTATGAGATCTACCAAATCTTCTAATTCTATTTTTCAAAAGATACCAAATATCTTATTCATGCCATAATAAAATTTTACTTAAATAATGACAACTTTTATATTGACTATTTAATACCCTAAAAGTCTTATTGGCCAATAAAGTCATATCAGAAGCATCCTTGTCAAGAAAGTGACTTAACGTATATGATTATGGATACATTTTTTTGGAGGATTTTAGATTCTGAATTACTGTTGCAAGAGCAAGAGCTTTATCCTTTACTAATATTGGATTTGCATGCCATTTGGGTTTAGATTTGAGATTTTTTATCTTGTGTTTCACAAAAGTAAATTTTTTGTGAGAAAAAAAATAAAATTTAAGTGTTTAAATTTGAAATTAAAATGCAATCTATAAGCACCCTGAATTTTAGTGGTATGAAAGCTTTCACCGGTGATGGAGCAACTTAATACAAATCAGCAACAATCAATTGGGTTCTAAATCCTCAAATTCAGAGGGTGACTTGTGACATTTGTTTTCTCAAGCCTACATATATTTTGCATTTTATTTGACCTTTGTACGGACTAGATCTCCTACACCAAGCTTTGAAGCAATGATGATGTGAAATGCAGTCTAATTCACTTAAGCAAGTGGAATTTCAGGTAAGAAAGCGTTTGACTTAATATAAGTCATCGACAAATAAATGTTGTGGTCCCAAATCTTCAAATTGAATGCATAACTCGTGGCATTTCTCTTCTCAACACTGCAAATATCTTGCATTTGATTTGACCTTATTTGTACTGAATAAATCTCCTACACCAAATTTTGAATCAAATTTTTTAGTAATCAGAAAATTTCAACCATATAGTTGCTTGATGGTCCTATCAATAATGCAGAGTGCAATCGCTATAATTAACCCCAAGTGACACCACTGCTGAAAAAGTGATCTCTTGCTGTCGCCGATTAGCTATTGATAAGGATTTTTTTATATACTGATAACTTTTTGATTTATTGGACCATTCATTTCGGGAAGCAAAAATAAATGTGACTTCTAACAGTATAATTAATTAAGGGGTACTCGGATAGCGACTCAAAAGGAAAAATTTCCTATATTTTTCTACCCTTGGAGAAAAAGTGAAGCTTACAATTAATGAAAAAAACGTGAGAAAAAATTAAATTGTTCAAAAAAATGGGGCTGGGCCTCAGTACTTTATTGCATTGAAAATGGAAAATAGAGAAGTGCCTAAGAGGCTTTTGGGAGAAGGATGGATACAAATTCACAGGCGCATTTAGAGAACTGTTCATATAATTTATCAGCTCAAAAAGTAAAATACAGTTTTTTTTGGTTAAATAATAGATTATTTATTGATATATAAATGATTAGAGCCATTAAATCAATAGAATTTTCAATTTCTCTTGCCATACATTAAAAGAAGGGAGATGAGAGATCAAAGTTGAAATAGGACCCAGTTGTAGTACTAGTTTATAAACATCTCCAAAAGAAGAGAAATAAAAATTCAATCTGGAAAGATCAAAGTTGAATCTCACATTGTATTCTTGGATCTTAACAAAAACTATATAAACAGAAATTTATCATGATTTGTAACTAAAAAAAAAGAGTATTAAAACATAAAAGAAAAATAATAATAAAGAAGATCTGGCCAAAATCCCAGCGTGAGCAGCAGTAAGCAGAAGAGAGGAGGAAGGAATTGTCTAGAGAGAGAAAGTGGTGGCGAATGGTCTGCTCATTGTTTTATTGACACATTGGATCCCTTCCAAGTAAAATACAGTTGAGAAACACTTGTCTATTTACAAACAAATTTCATAGCCAACAGAAAACAAATATCACCAGAAAATCAAGTCTACATCATCAAAATTGTATAAATTCTTAACCATGAAATTTTTATAAAGATCATACCTTCACATATTGCCAACAACATACGATTACTCACTATCAATCATGCCTGACATCCACCCTAACTCTGGTTGTATCCTTTAATTTAACGCCATCAGAATAGTCATACATTCAGTCAAAAGAGGGAAAATGACCAATTTATTCATGAAAATTAGGTGTCTAATATATTGTGGTTTCGTAATATTTTTTATACTGTTTTAGTCCCAAAAGTTAGGTGTCTAACATGTTATGGTCGTTAATATTTTTTTCTGTCGTTATATTCCTAAAAATATTTTTGAGCTGCTAACAAAGTCTGACCACCAGTTGCCATTAGGGACTAAAACAACAATTGCTGCAACTATGGTAGAATTTTGTTGGCAGTTCAAAAATTCTTTCGGGACTACAATGGCGGAAAAAAATATTAAAAATCATAACATGTTAGACACTTAACTTTTGGGACTAAAACGACAAAAAATAAATTATGAACTATAACATGCTAAACACTTAACGGGAGTAAATTGGCCATTTTCCCGTCAAAAGAGGAAAATATGTTCCCCAGACAAATGTCAAACAAACCATAGACTATTTTTTCCTTGTCATTTTTTGTGAATATGCAAAAGTAGTTTTTCATGTCAAACATACTCTTTTATGCACAAATTTTCACATTCATACTCATCAACACAATCCCATTTATGGACAAAATTATATGAAATTGGAAGGCCAAAGAGCCGATTGCAAAATTCAATAAAACATTAGTCTACTAAAACAAGAACACAACAAAAATCCCCTCAATAAGAGAAGATATATATACGGTTCATGAGCTGAGAAAGATTCAAGAAAACTGATGAATTCAATAGAGTTAACGTTAAAGGAAATTTCACCGATCAAGAAAAGGAAATTAAAATGACACTCTGACTTCAATCAAATGTTTATTTACAGTTTAGTTAAAGCAAGTTTGAATTTCATAGCAGTTGGAATTTGTGTCCACATAAGGTTTTTTCACTTTTTTTTCTTTTCCTCTATACGTTTTAAAATATAAAAATTTTTAATTTTTTTCTCTTTAAAATATTCGGCTTCTGATATATTTTAATAATTATTTTTCAAAACTTATAATTATTATAAATATAAGTCTTTTATTTTTTATTATATTAATACTAAAAATATCAAAAATATCAAAACTATCAAAATATTTAATATTTTAAAATGAAGAGAACACCATTTTATCATCTCCATCAAGGGGAAGCTATCTCTCTCGCTTATAATTGTTATTATGTTTAGACCTAACGCAGTGAATGCCGTACTAGGTCAGTGAAGTCTATTTGATACATTTAAAAATTTAGTTATAATCTAGGGTTAATTGTAAAACACCCCCTTGAAGTTGGGAGGTCTGGCACTTTAGTGCCAGAAGTTAAAATATATGCACTTTACCTCCCAATCGTCAAAGTTCGTTAGTTAGGGCTTGGAAAATTACATAATTGTCCCTGAAAGTACATATTGTAAAATACCCCCTTGAAGTTGGAGATTGAGCAATTTAGTACCAAAAGTTAAAATATATGCAGTTTGCCCCCACGACTATCAATCAAGAGTTAAACAAATTAGCAACTGTTAGTCCACAAAAGTTGAGAAGAGGAAAGATGGTCAAAGTGAGTGACGACGACTTATCTCACTCAAAAAGCTTTAGAAAGAGGAGAAAGATAATAGAATCAAACATCCATTAAGAAATTAAAAAATATATATATTAGAATCAAATCATCACCGAATGTGAAAATTATATATAGTGAATTCTCTCTAAAACTACTCCATATAGCTACTTAAGGCAGGGGCAGTCTTTTTTTTTTTTTTTTTTTGGGTGCGGCACATTTTTAAAAGACTTTGTTTTGCTATGCTAAATTAAAGATTTTGAGCCCCAAAAATAAATTATGCATTCCTAAATTTTTTTCTATTTTCGTAATTAGACTTAAAAATAAACAAAAGAATCTAAGAGTTAGTAAATTTTTTTAAATCTATTTTTTTATATTAATTTTAATTCTCTTACTTTATTTAAGATATTATGTCTTCTTTATTCTTATTTTCATACTCCATTTTGAAACTCCTTGGACTTGGCCCTTGGAGTAGTTTTAGAGAGAATTCACTGCATCTAATTTTTAACTCTTGATTGACAGTTATTGGGGGCAAACTGCATATATTTTAACTTTTGGTACTAAATTGCCCAATCTCCAACTTCAAGGGGGTATTTTGCAATATGTACTTTCAGGGACAATTATGTAATTTTTCAAGCCCTAACACTTTGACGATTGGGGGTAAAGTGCATATATTTTAACTTCTGGTGTTAAAGTGTCAGACCCCTCTAATTTCAAGGGAGTGTTTTGCAATTAACCCTATAATCTAACATGTCCCTAAGTACGAGAATGTTATATGGAACCTTACATCATTGTCGTCGTCATCCACTCCCTCACTACTATAGTACTACAAATATAGCAACTCTTTTTACAAGTAAAAATTTGAATATATAAAACTGAATGAGACAACTTAAGAAAAATGGAATCACATTAAGACGTGTGGCAACTTCAGTATGGGGGAGGAATTTGTGCACTAGGGAATTCGCGTTACGTTTAAATTCAAAAAATATATCGCATAAGAGTATGATTTTATCTCACGGGTGGTCAATCTCAATCCTTCCAGGTTTCCACCAAATAGATACTGCAACATTTCTTGACTCCATGTACGGCTCTGTCTTTCGATCTGAGGTTGAAAATTACGACTCCAGGCATGCCATTATAGATTGTCGGCCAACAGTTTCGTGACTTCCAGGAGTTGGAAAAGGAGGCCAAGAGAACTATCGACCATGTCTCTTTATTACTCTAGAAAAAGATACCCACTCTTGTACCGACAGATTACAAACACCTCACAATTTCCACTAGTTGGGAAGCTGTTGGTTTCCTCAATATTTCTTCCCAAACAGATTTGAACAAAAATTTCACATGTGGAATGTGTGTGGAACATGGAAAACGTTAATTAAGTTCGCTTATACTGGTGAGAAACGCATGCATCTTTCTGCCAAAGATTCCCAAAGAGTCCTTTCCCGAAGATATGGGCCCGCAACCGTTGCTAGTACTCTTCTGTGATTGAAGTAGTTTATATAGTATTAAAAATATATTGAGAGTATAAATAGCGTAATATTAAGAAAAATTAGTTAAAAATATTCTTAAATTATTTTGATTTTTTCACTTTTAACCATTTTCTTTATTTTGACTCTTTATTTATGATCATTATCTATTTTCAAACCCCCCAAAAACGCCTTAGCATGGTGCAGTCCTACAAACAGTGGCGCTACTAGATCATGTGAGAGCCACATGCCTTATTTTTCAGGAGAAAAAATGTCACACTGTTATCTATCCATCGCATTCATCATTTATATAACTTAGAATTAATTTCGAAAGCACCCTAAAAGCATCATATTCTCTGTACCAAACCTACCCTAGCTGACATGCCCTTCCTATGCAGCTGCCGCCATTTTGCTGCCTCTGCACTGCCATATTTCCTCGAAGTCTCCCCGTCCCTTCGCCCACTCAAAATCTCACCACTTCTGCCACCCCATTCTCCTTCCTTCATCCAGTCCTTTAATCTCTCTCCTTCTCCATCGCTTGATCTTCTTCCCGCCACCTACTCCTTCTCGCACCATTCTTCTTGTTGCCCATCCTCAACCCTCAGAATTGCTAACAATCGCTCTTCCTCATCGATAGCAAATTGCTTCCCTTTTCCCTTTTTCTCTTTTCCTCTTTTCCCAGCCCCTCTATTGTTAATTTCTTCATCGGCACTGATTCAAACCAAGAACACTGGGACGTGAAAAGGTTGCAAGTTAGAGTGGCAGTGGCAAGGGAAGAAGAAATAAGGCTAGAGAAGAGAGATTATCGTGATGGAGTGGTGGTATTTGGTTGCGAGAAGAAGAAAATTGTTCAAGAAGAGGAGGAAAAGAGAGGAAGACTACTAGTGGCGATGGCGTTATCAGTAGTGGTGGTATCCATGCAATAAAAGGGAAAAGCAGTGAGGGATGGAAAGATGAGAAATGGAATTTTTTAAAATTTTGATAAGGCATCAATTGTTAAAAGCTTATTCAAATAAACCGTTCAGAAACTAGAATTAATTATGGCTTGGATGGATAGTCAATTGTGTGGCATTTTCCCCCTTTAAAATGTAGTATGTGGCTCTCACGAGAATAGATGAATGTCATAAAGAGTAAAAAAAGAAAATTGAATAAGACTGGCAAAACAAAAATAGTTCAAGAACATTTTTAGCTAATTTCTCATTATTAATATTTATACTAACAGTGCACTATTTACAACAAAGTGTACCACGACTGATATTATTGATGTTGTACTAGTATATTTAGTACACTGTATAGTATACTCCAGCTGCTATAATCGCAACACTTTTCTGTACTAAGACTAACAGAACGTTATCAACAGAAGGGTTTCCAGAGAAGTTCAAACATTACACCTTGATTCAGGCCTTATATAAGATACTCCGCATTTTCTTGAAGAACTGCCTTACGTTCTGTCGTCTTACCATTTCTATTGTGTGCATGATTCATTGAACAAACAGTTGAAATGGGATTTCAGTGGGAAATTCTGCTTGCTCTTCTACTGTTATTCGTTTCCTTTGTTAGCATTGCCTTTCGTCAGAAACACCTACAGGTCCAAAAGGGTCGTAGACCACCTGGTCCTCCAGGGTTACCATTCATTGGAAATTTGCTCCAATTTGACAATACCAACCGTCATGAATTCCTACGAAAACTTTCAAAGAAGTACGGCCCTCTGATGTCGTTGCAATTTGGTTGTCGACGAGCACTTGTGATTTCATCAGCAAAAATGGCAAAAGATGCCCTCAAAACTCATGACCTCGTGTTCTCTAGTCGCCCTACTATGACAGGCCAGCAGAAGTTGTCATACAATGGACGCGACGTTGCCTTCTCAGCTTACAGTAGTTACTGGAGCCAAATGAGAAAGATTTGTGTTTTTCATCTTCTTAGCGAGAAAAGGGTTCAATCTTTTCATCCTCTTCTTGAAGATGAAGTTTCGTGTCTCATCCGGAAGATCACAAAGCTTGCCTCCTCATCTCAATACATCAATATAAACGTAATAGCTATGTCTCTTTCAAGCACTGTGATTTGTAGAGTTGCATTTGGTAAGAGGTATGATGAGGATGGACATGAAAAGAAGAGGTTTAAAGAAGTTGTTGAAGAATCCCAGGCCATGTTAGCGGGCTTCTTCTTCACTGATTATTTTCCTTCATTGAGATGGGTTGATAAACTCACCGGAATGGTTGCTCGTCTTGAAAGAAATTTCAAAAAGCTAGATTGTTTCTTTCAAGAACTCATAGATGAGCACTTGGATCCAGATCGACCTCAGACGATGAAGGATGACATTATTGATCTCTTGATACAGTTGAAAGAAGGAAAAACATCACAATTTGATATCACTTGGGATCACATCAAAGCAGTGCTTATGGTACGTACTACGATACACACACTTCCTTGATCCATTTAGCGATGAATTAGGTTTCTCAGGATTATATTTTCTCTCCAATAGTCGCAATACTCGTCTGATTTTTTGACAAGTATCCTCTTTCTATATAAGAATATAAGCCTATTATAGTCTTTAAAGAATGCATGCAACCATAGTATAACAATGGCAACACTTTGGTTGTGTATGTTTTCTTTAGGGACTATAATCAAAAGACAACTTGTAGGATTCAAAATTTTAAGCGACTCCCAAATTTAGGGAATAAATAAACTATTTTCTCTTTTATATCCAAAGCTGAATTAATTTTCATTAATTATTATTATATAACTAAAGATCAACTAAGAGTTTATGATTTAAATGATTAACCTTACGGTTAATTGAGGGCTTAGCGGATTAGATATGAGGGTTAAATAAGAGTTTAGGTTATGGATGGTTAACCCTAAAGGCTAAATAGTTACCTAATTTGTAGTACTTGATTAAGATTAATCCTTGTCATAGATAGAAATATGGATGTTGAGATATAAAAAGCATATTAGTAAAAATAATCAATATTAGAGAGAAAATGCAGTAGCGGGGTTCCTAATCCAGTCATATTGTATTTTCTCTTTTAAATAAAAATATTTTCAAAAACTATCTTCATGTACCCTGTCAACCCACTAAAGAGTCGAAATAGAATATAATGACCTCTTTAAATAAATATATCTAAATTTTCAGTTCATAGATAAGAGAATCTTTATTGTTTTTCAAATGATTACATCAAAAAAATACATTCCTTCCATCCCATTAAAATAGACTCACTGTTCTTTGTTTTGCCCCAGATTATAGGCTTATTTACTTTTTTGAATAGTAGCAAATTTGTCCATTTTCTAATATAACCTTAATTTAAATAACAACTTTATTTCAAGTAGTTTGAATTCATTGAATATTTGCTTGAGTACATGGAATTGAATTGGTGATTTTGTTCAAGGAAAACAAGGCACTCTACCTACTTCTCTTAAAGTGTAAGAAAGCGGAGTTGGCCTAGTCTCTGATTTGACATTATACATGAGTTACATGAAGTACACTCACGATAAAGATATCCACGTAAAAAGTAACATAACTATGAGTGCTGACATTCATGTGATATTAATGGTGCATTTCTCATCTCAACTTCTGCTATATGATGCAGGATCTCTTTATTGCTGCAACAGACACAATTGGGGCAACAGTTATATGGTCTATGACAGCCTTGATGAAGAAAACTTCTACACTGAAGAGGGTGCAAGCAGAAATCAGAGGAATAGTTGGACCCAAAGGCGCAGTAGGCCAAGAAGATCTACATAAGCTTCCATATCTGAAAGCAGCAGTAAGGGAGACATTAAGATTGTATCCCCCAGCACCCGTCCCAGCACCGAGAGAAACCATAGACAGCTGCTTTATTGAAGGCTATAAAATTGAACCAAAAACCACAGTTTATTTTAACCTGTGGGCTATTGCTAGAGATCCTGAATGTTGGGAAAATCCAAACGAATTCATTCCTGAGAGATTTCTGGCAAGGAATATTGATGTCCGAGGACAAGATTTCGAAGTTCTTCCATTTGGAGCAGGACGTAGAGGCTGTCCGGGAATCTCTCTTGGACTCACGACAGTGGAACTTGCAGTGGCCAATCTTCTCTACTGTTTCGATTGGGAACTGCCTTCTGGAACGAAGGCGGAAGAGATTGATACTGATGTTTTGCCTGGGCTAACTATGCACAAGAAAAATCCTCTTTGGCTTCTGGCGAAGAAATACGTATATTCAGGATAAATTCAAAGTGTTCTTTGCTTCATGAGAAGTAAGAGGCTAAGAAGAGCGAAGTCATACGGCTTTGTCATTACCAGTTCTTGTCATCAGTTTACTTCGGTTGATGATTGTTATTTTTACTTGAAACAAAAAACAAAATGGACAAAAAAAAGATTGTGGATCTGTTTGAATGTATTAATTTCTATGTTCAAAGAAAATATAATATGATTATCTAATATATATCTAATTCCTTGACTGTATTTTATTATTTTCCTTCTTTGTCTTGGCCCAACTTTGTCTAGCTGGTTTGCAAGATCATTATATGGTGATTTGGGAACCCTACATGGAAAGGAAAGGAGAGACGAGGAGAGGAGAGTGGAGTATTAAGTATAATTAATATGTTTGGATAGTTGATAAGAGAGAAATAAGGAAGAATCTAACACAGTAAAACCAGGACAACTTAGTCTATATAAAAAGATTGGTTAAAATTAATATCATTTGGCTCCTGTCTGAAAGGAGATTGATATTGTAATATTATTATCTCTAATTCTCTCTTATTTCTATCTTTTCCTTCGTCATAAAAAGACATTCTAACTTGTCCTTCCATTTCTTCCAATCTAAACAGAAGGTAAAAGATTACAATCAGGTTTTGATGGTGGAAGAGAACGAAGCTGTAGTTATATATATATATTATTAAAAAATTGGATCATCGTATCGTATCGTGAATCTATTCATTTGGATTTCGTGGCACAAAAATTGTGAAACTTTAACATGCCATTTATTTATGAGATTTCCATCAAAATCTACCGTTTTAGTTGAACTTCTTAACGAGTAACACAAAATATAAGACATTATTTAAGTTGACCACAAAGTATCACAAAATTATTACAACAAGACAAAATGCAACAAATACTACCACCAAAAGCTGACAGGTGGTCCAATGACCACTAACTTGTGGGATGTACATATATACCACATAATTTGCCCTAATTATATGACAAGTTTTATAAGGATCACAAAATCAAAGTTAAATTTTTAAGAAATTAAAAGAAAAAATATTTTGGCATATATCAGAGAAATTCAATTACCAAATTCATTAAAATAGTTGTTTAGTAAGAATAGATCAACTAAAAATTATAAAAAGAAATGAAATCGAAACTCTTACTACAGTGTCCTAAATTAATTTAATAATACAAATTTAATTAATATAAATACTTAGTAAGTGTATATAAAATAAATATTTAGCTTGGAGAATGTCGTAAGTATATTTTTAAATATAGAAGCCGCAATAATTATCAATCCTCCCAAAACTTTGTGTTATAACTTTTATTCTAATTGAAAAAATTAGAAGTAAAAGTACTAGTTTTTCAAACATTTTCTTGTATTCTAGATTTAAAAGCATTCAATTTAGTTGAAGAAAAATAGTAAACTTTTATTGGTTAATAAATTAATAAAAGTTTACGGCTCATTTTTAATTTATCAAACAAATCCTTTGTATGAAGAAAGAAAAATATGAAGGAAAAAGGAATTGTGTTATAAATTTATTGGGGCGCAATCTTCATCGGCACAATAAAATCGTAATGGTAATATAGAGAATTGAATAAGAAAACTATAATGAAGAATATAGACAGAAACTAGAAAGAAAATAGAGAAAGAATACAAAAGCTTTTATTGATTCTTTGAGAGTAAATCAATGAATGAATATCTTCAATGCATCAGTCTAAAGCCCCATTTATAGGGTTCAAGAGTACATATCAATAACAAGAGGTAGAGAGTAATCAGAAAATAAATCCTATCACTAATTAAAGATATGATAGAACTATACCATCTATCTTCTAGATAATTGG
The DNA here is from genome assembly GCA_030512225.1 of Rauvolfia tetraphylla. Taxonomy (NCBI): domain Eukaryota; kingdom Viridiplantae; phylum Streptophyta; class Magnoliopsida; order Gentianales; family Apocynaceae; genus Rauvolfia; species Rauvolfia tetraphylla. The sequence continues at coordinate 1,076,930 of JAJQKT010000060.1, forward strand.
AGTATCTCTATAACAGATATTGGATTACCACTTTGATATCCGATAATAGACATTCAGAATATTAATTTTATAACACTCCCCCTTGGATGTCCATTGCATAAGAGTATGTCTCGTTAAAACCTTACTAAATAAAAAACTCAGTGGAAAAAACTCTAGTGAAGGAAAAAGAGTACACTACTCTTTATGTAATATTTACTCCCCCTGATGAGATAATCTTTTGAGATTTCTTAACCGATACTTTCCAATCAAATGTTGCTATCGGTAAGGTCTTAGTGAATAGATTTGTCAAATAATCAAATGATCAAATTCATTGCATATCAATATCATCTCTCTTTTGGACGTAAAAATATACTTTATCGTATCTCCTTAGATATATTCCAAACTTTATTATCATCCAACAATACATTTGGTATTCCTTCTTAGATGATATAAATTTATCTCAAATACATTAATTATGATCAGACATGTTTTCAACCAACATCATGAATTTCTATTTTCTTCAATATGAGTTGAAGATGTGGCTGTTATAATCAACACATGCCTATAAATGCAAGGTTTATGCGGATCATATATGTAACTTATATCTTGTCTATCCATCTCAACAGGAGTTGAATTTTCTCAATATTCGAGATAAACCATCTCAAGGAGATATCAAAAAGCAAGCTTAATGCCATTTCAAAATTAATTGGATAGAGAAGAACTAAAATAGATATCTACTTGCACGTAGACAAGTATATTCATGCACTCAATTACTGAATTGTGATACTTCAAGACCAAAGAGTTATTCACTATTCTTTAATAGATATAAAGGATCTCACTATAATAACTCAATGACCATTGATGTGCTAGTCAATATGAAACATCTTCAGGATATTCAATCAAAACGTTGATCACAATACTTGATCCTCTAAATTCTTCAAAAAAAAAAAAATATCTTGATCATCAAATCATTTTCTCTTTTGAGGATTTTATTTTCAAAATCAAGAGATCAATCACGCTTTAAGCATGTGTCAAAATCATATGACTATAGAATTCATATATTTGTCCTGCTGGGACATCTATCCAAATAAAAATATCTATAGCTAAAATCTCATATCGATTAACTCTACAGAAGTCAGTCAAAGAATCAATTTGTAATTGTATACAAATAAACAACATTTTGAACTTCTAGTTCATTAATGCCTGTGCATAGATCAAGATAATCAAAGTCATAAATGATATCCTCTTTAATTGATAATTTTCTCCCCCTAATATGGAGAACACTATGCCAATCAATAGACTGTACAATGAAGATATCTTCTGATAAAGAAATACATATAGCAATTACAACTACATGTAGAATTTCTACATATATGAACATACTCGATCATTCTTTCAATAAGAATTCACTAAGACAATCTTATTAAGTTCTACAGGAACAATTATATACTTCAAGCATATTGAGTTCATCAGGGACTTCAAATATAAGTAGTATTATCAAATGATAACAAAGATTAACACATATTAAGTGTTATCATGCACTATTATATCTACCACTAGAAATATATTTCTTCGTCATTAGTGCCAGGTCTTACGAAGAATCATGCGCCATAACTCATGAAAAATATTCACTTTTGTAGTTCGCATTTTATAAGCAAATATTAATAGCTATCTCTTTGGAATTACACTTCAGGTGTATAATTCCTGTTGGGAATACATGTACACTTCAAGTGTGCTAGTGAATGGTTTAAACTTTTTATATTTCTTATGAGAACTTTATTATTTTAAGTCTGTAGACCTCGATTTGGAAATCCTCATTCTGAATTAATATATTATGCGCATTAATATCATTGATGTCATATACTTGTGCGGTTCCAGTATTTTGTAATCATGTTGAGATTTCATCATTGTCAAAGTTTTCAGGTACCAAAATTTCTTGTGGAAATAATATATGAATGATGTTTGGAGAAAAATTCTGTTGGAATTTAAATCTCCTCAACTTAACATATATGACCATCTTAAGTCTTTGTTCCATTGAGAAGTTTGTATCCTTGGAACTGACTTATCTAACACTTTTCAATTGTGTCTCAAATTTATTTATAGTGGTACATTGTCCTTCATGGACATAAAATATAATAGGAGCACTCTTTGCTGGATATTGGTCAGTTAATGTACCTGACTATACAAATTATTATTTGAACTTCTGGTTCAAGGTATCTTCTATGAGGAGCAAAATAGAAGATCAAGATGAGACACAAACTAATATCTTTATCCGGCCTCTTGTTTTCTCCTCTTTATGTTGGAACAATATATTTAACATTAAGAAAATATGAATATCTCCCTTGAGATTCGTTCCCAACATATTTGATAATCTCTTTGAGAACCCATCTCATTACCTTTGTGGTAGAGCAACATACACATTGCATCTCTAAATTTAGATAGGAAATATTTAGTTTCTGACCACAAACCAACTACTATGAGGAGAATCAAAATGTGTTGGCAAAATACAAAATGAGTGGTAATATATCACAGTAATGAACATTCTATAGGATTCTCAATATTTATCTCAATACAACCAGTATTATTAGGACAAATTATGTTTTTGGGAGAATGGTAAAACATGAGCTCATTATCAATTAATTGTGCAAACTACAAGTTGCAAAAATAACAATATACATACGACTATTTGTTGATGCATCAACTAATAAAATCTCCATATTTATCCCAAAATAGCACATTCAACCTCAAGTAATACTAGTAACTTTTAAATAAAATAAGTAGTACCTATAAATTCGTCATATTAGAAAACTTTCGATTCCATAATAAATTCATAATTATTCTTCGTATTTTACCGGTCATGCTAACTAATAAATTATTTATCAGTAAACTCAATATTGCATCTCAATTTCATAATTTAGTGCAATATAAACCTGGAGAGATGAATAGTAATATCTATAATTGACATATATTTTATGTCATAATGGTAATGCATATGTCTCAAAAGTTCATTCATCCAATGTCTCGATATGCTGATAATATAATCAAAGCTCAAAAGTTTTACTAGACTGTATCAAAACTAATGTATTACAGCAATTGACCATTAGGTGAAGATCTGGTAGCTCTTCTGGAGCTTTTAATCAATTAACTCTTTTAGAGTTATTGATCAATTAGTTCTTCAATAACCTTGCACTACCATTTATACGTTGGACATATATTTTAAATTTTGTCTAAATAAACTAGAAATATTGTTTCGACAAATTGTATTTTCACCATTCTTGATCCAAAATAAACTAAAATAATATATAAATACTAGAATATAAATTTATAGTATTAAAACTTTTCAATAATAGTCACAAGATGATAAAATAGAAAAGTAGCACTTTCATAATTTAAAATTTTGGTTAACATTCAAAATGCTAAAAATTCTTTCTAGAAATGCAAAAGAACTGGCTATATTCATATGTGTCATATCAATATTATCGACACAAGCATCATTACCATCAGTAGCATAATTTAGGAAAGTAAAGTAATATCAATAATTAATAGAGATTTATAACATGCTTGACATCCTATTGGTACTTGACAAACTTTCATATTGCGTCAATAATATGTTAAAATTATTACTTCTCAATTTTCCTTGTCATTATTTTCACTTCTGGTGAGTATCTATTTACTAAGAATTTAACGAGTCTTCTTATAGCATAAGAACAAAGTGTATTTCTTCTAACCACGACCAAAATCTCGTACATAAATATATTATAAACTCTAATATCATTCACTTTTGGAATGGCATAAAATTATTTGGTCAAGTATCAAAATATTTTATCAAGGACTCATTTACTCTCAGAATATATAAATTCAAACTACTTCTGAAAAATTTCTTCTCGATATTGCTACATCAGGAGCATGTTAGAAATATAAGAAAGGAAAAATCTTTTATTCATCACATTACTAGTAATATTTCTCCTTATAAAATTTTTGCATACTGATAGACATAAAATATTTTAGGCACACTGATAACAAATAATCACTAGCATTTATATAACAATCATCTTCTGGTGATTGTATGTTTCATTCACAATTTGGTAGTAATCAAATGGCTTTGATGCTTTGTATTTTTTTAAATGGTGTCTTCAGCACCCACAATATCCAGATGCATATATTCTAATCGCCATTATTATATGGATTATTTTTACCATATCCGCGTTTATGCTTGCAGCTTCAGCTATGACTACGAGCTCTTCCAGGGCCGTAACCATTGGTTCTAATGTATTCATTTACAGATTTAAAGTAAACTGTGTTTTTGGTAGAATGACCATCTTCTGGTGGTCAAATCTTTCTTTTAGATCTTTCCACAAAATAAGTGGGTCTTTCACGATAAGATATTACGCCTTTAGATCTTCATGGGAATTATGGCGGAGAAAAATTATGGCTTTTATGCGATTTTGAGATGATGATGCATTATTTTCAACAATGGTGTTTCCCAAACCCATTACAACTCGATGAATTTGAGCATCTAGTATCTAGGACATATAGTTCTTTCTATAAATTTCAAGAGTAAAAAAAAAGAGTTTTGAAAGGTTTACCATGGGAATTCAAAGATAGAAAAAATACTTCTTTTTTCTCTTGATAAAACTCTCAACTTCGGTGGCAGAAACTCGTGCTGATAACGTGTTATGAATTTGTTGGCGCGTAATCATCATTGGCACAATGAAATCATAATGGTAATATAGAGAATTGAATAGGAAAACTATAATGAAAAATATAGAGAGAAACTAGAAAGAAAATAGAGAAAGAACACAAGAGCTTTTATTGATTCTCTTAGAGTAAATCAATGAATGAATAAGTATCTTCAATACATTAGTCTAAAGCCCTATTTATAGGGTTCAACGGTACGTATCAATAAGAAGAGATAGAGAGTAATCAGAAGACAAATCCTATCACTAATTAAATATGTGATAGAACTATACCATTTATCTTCTGGATAGTTGGAGTACCTCTATAACTCTGATATTGGATTACCTCTTTGATATCAGATAATGGACATCCACAATATTAATTTCATAACAAATTATTTTTTCTTGATATTTTGTTCGTAGTATTAGAGCAATGTTAAGCCATGTAGTAATGTCTAGTCCTGCAAAATTCACATTTCCAGTGTCCAATTCTGTGCTTAACTGAAGTGTGTTAAGTTATTCTATATCGTTCTTCTAGGTACTTTTTTGAGATGAATTCAAAGTAAGATTATCTATAAATTAGCGTAGTTACTGTAGCACACAAGTAATGTTGGGAACAAATTGGACAATGCTTATCACAAGAACCGAGTAAAATTGAAGAGTGTCCTACCATAGTGCATGCCATAGGATTGAAGAGTGATTTTTGTTATTCTGAGTGCATGAAGAGGTAGACAAAATAGTGGACTTATTCCATTGCTCATTTCAAGATGAAAAATTATTTAAAAGAGAACACATAACATGGCATAATAGTCAGAATATTTAAGAAATCGACTTAGGGATAAAAGATTGAAAGCAAAGGATAGTACATGTAACACATCATGAAGAGTGGGACACAAAAGGATAGACAATTGTTATGACTTTTAAGGTATAATACACCAAACTACTTGTGTTCAAATCCCAAGCAAAACAATGTAGTCGAATGAAAATATAGGAATATCTCAACATCTCTTAGGCATTAAGATTTCAAACACATCTCCTGCGTTATTTCATTACATGAAATCATTTTTTGAAAGAATCAATATAACTGCCAGATGAAAATTCTCACTATGTTGTAAGAAGAGTTGAACAGTGAGTTAAATGATCACACAAAGTTACGTATTATTTCAACTATAACTCCAAGAGAAATGCGTGTTTCATTTTGAATTTGTCATATATATTTGCAAGTTGGTGCAAAAGTTTTACCAACAAGACTTCGATGATGATGAGATGCTACAATCAAGCTGTGCAATTGGAGCATTATATCATGCATCACAAGTTCGGGGGGAGATAAAGACACGAAAATTTAAAATTTATCTTCTTGTCTATATGATGCTAAATCTTATTCTTCGTATTCCAGAATCTATAGCATCATAAGAGCTATAATTCTCAGAAATGACCAAGATAAACAAGACTCGCCTTCAAGATAAGAAGGAAGATGATTTTCTCACAGATTATTTACTAGTGTATAATGAAAAAGAAATTGTTAAAAAATTTAGCGTAAATTTACTAATAGGTGATTTTCATGACCTGAAAAGCGACCTATGTATTTAATTAATTATCATAGATATGTTAGATTTTGTCCGCCAATACGTCTAATTCTGCACTTTTCCCTGCTCAAATATAATGCGGAGTGTGGATGGACAGTCTCAGTCACTTCCAATTTTTCCATCAATTCAATTCCAAACTTCATCAATATGATTCACCTCATCCCAAGTTGATTTGTCAATTTTCACGTGAAAAAGTGTGTAAGAAACTATAGAAAACGTGAATTCAACAAAAATACAGTTTCCTGTCGGTTTTTTAAAAAAAAAAATCCCTTTGATTCGACTCTTCTATTAAAAGAATCTTTGCATCTTCTTCAGAAACTACTTTAGGTACTCTTGTCATCCATTTCTATTGCACAAAACATTGATTGATCAAAACAGTTGAAATGGGATTTCAATGGGCTATTCTGTTTGCTCTTCTACTTCCATTCTTTTCCTTTATCAACAACGCCCTTCGTCTGAAACACAAAAATGTCCAGAAATGTCAAAGACCGCCTGGACCTCCAGGACTACCGTTCATTGGTAATTTGCTCCATTTTGATAATACAAACCGTCATGAATTCCTTCGCAAACTCTCGAAGAAGTACGGCCCTCTCATGTCCTTACAACTCGGTTGTCGACGAGCACTAGTGATTTCTTCAGCAAAAATGGCGAAAGAAGCCCTCAAAACCCATGACCTCGCATTCTCTAGTCGGCCTACTATGACAAGCCAGCAAAAGTTATCATACAATGGACGTGACGTAGCCTTCTCAGGTTACAGTATTTACTGGAGAGAAATGAGAAAGATTTGTGTTCTCCATCTTCTTAATGAGAAAAGGGTTCAATCCTTTCATCCCCTTCTTGAAGATGAAATTTTGTGTTTCATGCAGAAGATAACAAAGCTCGCCTCCACATCTCAACACATCAATATAAATGTAATAGCTATGTCTCTTTCAAGTAGTATGATTTGTAGAGTTGCATTTGGTAAGAGGTATGATGAGGATGGACATGAAAAGAAGAGATTCAAAGAAGTTGTTGAAGAATCCCAGGCCATGTTAGCAGGCTTCTTCTTATCTGATTATTTTCCTTCATTGAGATGGGTTGATAAACTCTCCGGAATGGTTGCTCGTCTTGAAAGAATTTTCAAAAAGCTAGATTCTTTCTACCAAGAACTCATTGATGAGCACTTGGACCCAAACAGACCTCAGACGGTGAAGGATGATATTATTGATATCTTGATCCAGTTGAAAGAAGAAAAAACATCACAATTTGAAATCACTTGGGATCACATCAAAGCAGTGCTTATGGTACAATGATTTCATCCTTATAGCCAAGTTTTTTATTCGATTCACATACTTTGTTAATCCTGTTAGTTCTGAATTTGGATTCTCTCTATTATATTTTCCCTCGAATACTACCAATACTTCTCTCACCTTTCAAGAGTTATCATATCTTTATTTTGGAGTAGTGGCTATTTTGGTCCTTCATTTAAGTTAGGGATGGTTCGTTCATTGAGCCTACAAGTTTTGATTCTACCATTATAATCCTTAGAAAACACACATGCGAAATGATCTCAGTATAACTATCTGACTTATTCTTTGCTATGATGATGGTACCCACGAAAGAATGCAAAGAAAATATAATTAAAACTTTAAATAAATACGTCAAGATTTTCACTGCTGCAATAATGAGAATCTTTATGGTTTTTCACATGATTATACCGTAATAATACACTCCTTCTGGCATATTAAGATAGACTCAATTTTCTTTTGTTTTCCCCTAATTATATGCATATTTACATTTTCATAGAGTGGTTCATTTGTTAATTTACTAAGATAACCTTAATTTATAACATTTTAACGGCAATTAATTTGAACTGATTGATTTTATTCTTGAATTTCTGACAAACATATGGCAAAAGCCACTCAGATTTGTCAACTTTCGAACTTAAAATAGATCAATCGTTAATTTCTAAGAATAATTCAGTAACTTGAGAACATTAATAGAGGAATATATAAGGAAAATGCCCCACCAGGATGATATATTTAACTGCATTAACCTCATTGGCAAGAAAGAAAAACGTCACTAGCAGCTTTTCTTATTGTATTTAAAAATGGGATCTCTAGTTTGATTTTTAACGTGAATTATGTGAACTGTACTTAAAATCATAATATATACCACCTAAAAATTGATCTAATGTTGATGTCGAAATTCATCTGGTGTTGGCATTTTTCTCATATCAGCTTCTAATATATGATGCAGGATCTCTTTATTGCTGCAACAGACATAATTGGGGCAACAATTATATGGTCTATGACAGCCTTGATGAAGAACGCTCCCGCACTGAAGCGAGTGCAAGCAGAAATCAGAGGAATAGCTGGAGGGAAAGGCCTAGTAGACAAAGAAGATCTGCATAAGCTTTCATATATGAAAGCAGTAGTAAAGGAAGCACTAAGATTATATCCCCCGTCACCCGTCCCAGCACCAAGAGAAACCATAGACAGCTGCTTTATTGAAGGCTATAAAATTGAACCAGAAACCACAGTTTATTTTAACCTGTGGGCTATTGCTAGAGATCCCGAATGTTGGAAAAATCCAGACAAATTCATTCCTGAGAGATTTTTTGATAGTAATATTGATGTCCGGGGACGTGATTTCGAAGTTCTTCCATTTGGAGCAGGGCGCAGAGGCTGTCCCGGAATCTCTCTTGGACTCGCGACAGTGGAACAGGCACTTGCCAATCTTCTCTACTGCTTCGATTGGGAACTGCCTTCCGGAATGAAGTCAGAAGACATTGATACTGATGTTTTGCCTGGTCTAACTATGCACAAGAAGAATCCTCTTTGGCTTCTTCCTAGGAAATATGTTTATCCAGGATAAGTACGTACAAAGTGTCCCTAACTGTAGAATAAAATTTACAGGTCCTTTGCAGCAAGAGAAGTAAGAGGCTCTAAGAATAGTAAAGTCATGGGATTCATGTTTGTCACTTCCGATTCTTGCCATCAGGTTACTTAGTAGATGGTTGTAAATATTATTTATAAAAACAAAAAAGAAAAGATATTAAAAGAAGATCATAGATTTGTGTCTGTTTAATGAATTTATTTTGCCCTCTATTGTATCAAGCTTTATTATTATGTTTGTGTGTATTATATTAAACTATACAGAATCGATTTCAGCATATGGAGTTTGACAAACTCACAATAATGAAACAAACCAAACCTTACAGCAGAGTACAATGTTATATTGTCAGTTTTGGTGGTGGTTGTTTATGAACGATCCTTATATCTCTTATGGAAAATAGTTCTTCCTTTTCTTATAACTCAAATAATTTTTTTTATTTTTTTAAGTAAAATTTTATACTACAAGAAATTTGAATTTTTGCGACGGATGATTCCGTCGCAAAATTACGGATTCTCTACAGAATCGTCCGTCGCAAAATTATAAGTAGCAAATATGCGACGGATTTGCGATGAAATTACTTTGGCCAATTTAGTTATCTTCTTGCGACACATTTGCAACAAAAAATTTTTAAAAAGTGTCGCAATTTTGCGAAAATTTTGCAACAATATTTTTAATTTTTTTTAAAATATAAACTCGTTGCAAATCCGTCACAAAATTGTAACAATTTTGCGATGGATTTTTTATAATTTTTTTAAAAAATATATTTTCATCACAAAGTCGTCACAATTTTGTGACGATTTTGTGACAAAAATTAGTTTTTTTTAAAAAATCCGTCGCTATTGAGTCGCAATTTTGCGACGATTTAGCGATAGTATTATGTAATTATAAAATATTAAAAATTTTATTCCATCGTAAATAATTTGCAACAATTTTGCAACTATTTTTATTTTGATTATTAATGATTAATTATTAAAAATAATTATTAATTACAAATGCAATTTAATTAAATATTTTAAATTTTTTAAATAATAGGTTTCAATAATTTTTGAATAATTATTTTTAAAAATAAGCATAATTGTACAATAATGAAAATTAAAAAATTAAATTAAAATAAATATAATTAATGCATTAAATGTCAATATCTTATGCGTACAACATTGAAAAATATTATACAAAATTTATGTAATTATAAAAGGTGGCACTGCAGACGGTGGAGGAGGCGGAGGTGGATCTGGAGGGCAAGTCGTTAGAGGATGGTCGTCAGGCAGATTGATCGTGTAATTCTCATCAGTCCCTTCTGCCCGCTCTTCAAAATCTGGTATTGGAAAGGAAGGTGGAGGTAGAGTAGGTGGCGGAGGCAGATGTAGTGCCTCGGACATTACTCGCAAATACTGGTTTAAACTAGCAAAGCGCTGCTAGAAATAATCGCGCATCGACCTCTCTCTCCGCAGCTGACTATGAAGAGATTCGTGCTTTAAGTGCGATGTAATCGAGCAAGCTATTGGAACAGAGGGCAACATACATTGACATAACCTCCGTCGCACGTGAATTGCCTCGGAACCCAATCAAAAAATCTAATTCTTCGAAACACCGCCAGCAACCTCCACAAATAGGGACTTCTCATCCGATGGATGTTGAGAAGTCACTGAATCCTGAGATTCCATCTGTGAATAGTGCTCCTTCAGAGTGTTGACGCTATCTTGTAAATTATATGCATCATAAATTTATGACGGTGTTTAATAATAAAACAATTAATATAAAATCTGTAGTAATATAATCTATAAACTTACTAGCATAATATAATCTATAAACTTACTAGCTTATGTTGTGATTTCTCACTGACAAACATGCCCTTTTTTGGGTCATTCTTATATGTGTGTGTCGCTTCGTACATATCGGTGAAATGGAAGTCATCTCTACAATTATATTAATATAAATATTTAGTAATTATATTATATTTAAATAACAATGATAAAAATAATGATTACCATCCGACGCTAGTGCTCGCTGAAGGAGATGCATCCTCCCGTGTGAGTCGGTCCAGAAGCGGCTGCTCTATTCCGCTTATCAACGGTTAAAACTTGTTCCCTGCTCCAGTGATCCCGCCAATGTTGGCTCCTTACACTGAGCCTTTGATAGCTGATCGGATAGACGATGAGTGCATTTGTCGTCGCAAATACGCCGTCTCTGATCATCATGCTTTGGGAGCAATTGGTAACGTCTCTGCAAAGTCATAAAAAAAATATCAAATACATAATATATATATATATATATATATATTTATATATATATATATATATATATATATTATAATTTGTTACTTACACTCCACATTAGGAACCACATGTTCCGAAGATCTAATGGGATCTAATGGGAATGCACTGTCCCCTCTGATGGGAAGAAAATGTTCCATTACACAAATGAACAGTTAGATATTTAACAAAAAATCTGAATAAATTTTTTTGAAAGTAAATAGAAACTTTCCTGTCGCCACTCAGGGGCTATCAAAATGCGGGCAGAGTCCCACCTATAGAAGCAACCATAGAGGGTACCGCAGAAGCTGTGGTCAAAGGCATATGCTCAAACGCTGCTCGTGTATCATCCTCACTCGGTAAAGGCATCAGCCGGAGTAAAGATGGAGAAGGAGTACGATCACCCATCCCAAACGAACGTGATCTACGTGGAGGCATCTAAAAAATAATAAAATATTCGTTAGCTATGTAATCATTAATTATATATAAAAATTAATTTAAAATAAATTTAAACATTAAATAAGTGACGTAGCATATGTATACGTTTGCATACATACAAGTTATTCACTATTTTCGTCATCTAATAAAGTGTCAATATCGTCCTCGCTCGAATCATCTTCTAATTCCCATTCACTTTCAACTTCAGTATCAGAATCAGTAACGTCATCATATTCCGTACTTCCTGATTCATTATCATCCAGAATCCCCCCTTCATCTGATTCATGCACAAGTTCACCGATTATGTCATCTTCATCACGTACACTAAATGTCATCGATTCATCTACATCTTCTTGGTATGGTCTCTCAACAACAGGTGCATCAATCACGTGATGCGCCTTCGATTTCTATACTCCAATCCAATCAGACTTATTCCTTCTACTTCCAGGATAAGTGGCAAAGTATATTTGTTGAGCTTGCACAGCTAATACAAATAGATTATATTTGGGGTACCTTTTCCTGCAATTAACATCCACAGTTTTGTAATATGGATGAATCCTGACACCCCTGTTAAGCACAAGATCATACCAGTCACACTTAAATAAAACAACATTCCGACATGGAATCCCCAGAAATAGCAGCAATGGGTGGCACACGAGCAGGCCGAGAGGGCGAGGCAGCGACGGCGGCAGATGGAAATTATTTCTAATTTTATTTAATAACGATAAAAAATCCGTCGCAACATTATCACAAATTTGCGATGGCTCTGTAACGGAATAAATTTCAATGTGGCGTTAGCGACGATTTTTTTTTGAGACACATTTGCAACGGATTTGTAATGAAAATTAAATTCTAATGTGTTTCTTAAGTATTTTTTTCTTTCTCTTCCACTCCTCCAATAAGTTTATGGTTAAGATTTGTTAATAATCAATATTTATGAAGTATACATATGTAATTATCATATATTTTTCATATTTTCTTCTTCGTTCCGTCGCAAATCTGTCGCCGTATACCTACAGATCTGCGACGAAAATTAATAAAAATTAAATTAAAATAAATATAATTAATCCATTAAATGTCAATGTTTTATGCGTACAATATTGAAAAATATTATACAAAATTTATGTAGCTATAGAAGGCGACATTGCAGACGGTAGAGGTAGCGGAGGTGGATCGGGAGGGCTAGTTGTTGGAGGATAGTCGTCAGGCGGATCGATCGTGTAATCCTCATCAGCCCCATTTACCCGCTCTTCAGAATCTGGTATCAGAAAAGGAGGTGGAGGTGGGGAAGGCGGCGGAGGCAGATGTAGTGCCTCAGACATTACTCGCAAATATTGGTCCAAACTAGCAAAGCGTTGCTAGAAATAACCGCGCATCAACCTCTCTCTCTGCAACTGACTATGAAGAGATACGTACTCTGGATGCGATGTAATCGAGCAAGCTGTTGGAACAGAAGGCGACGTGGACTGACATAAGTTCCGTTGAATGTGAACTACCTCGGAACCCAATCCAAAAATCTAATTCTTCAAAATACCGCCAACAACCTCCACAAATAGAGACTTCTCATCCGATGGATGCTGAGAAGTCACCGAATCCTGAGATTCCACCTGCGAATAGCGCTCCTTCAAAGCGTAACGCTATCCTGCAAATTATATGTTTTGTAAATTTATGACAGTGTCTAACAATAAAACAACTAATATAAAATATGGAGTAACATAATCTGTAAACTTACCAACGTATGTTATGATTTCTTACTGACAAACATGCTCTTTTTTGGGCCATTCTTATATGTGTGCGTCGCCTTGTACATATCGGTGAAGTGGAAGTTATCTCTGCGCTCCTTATGCTACAATTATATTAATATAAATATTTAGTAATTATATTAGAATTAAATAACAATAATAAAAATAATGATTACCATCCGACGCTTGTGCTCGCTGAATGAAATACATCCTCCCGTGTGAGTCGGTCCAGGAGCAGCTGCTCTGTTCCACTTAGCAGTGGCTGAAACACGCTTGAATTATTCTCTGCTCCAGTGATCCCGCCAGAGTTGGCTCCAAATTTCAGGAGATATCCACGGTGGACATTTCTCCTTACATCGAGCCTTTGATAGCTGATCAGATAAATGACAAGTGTATTTGTCGTCCCAAATACGTCGTATCTGATTAGCATACTCTAGAAGCCATCGATAACGTCTCTGCAAAGTCATAAAAAAATTAAATATATAAAATATATATAGATATACATATATAAATATAAATATATATTTTATAATTTGTTACTTAAACTCCACATTTGGAACCACATGTCCCGAAGTTCCACTGAGACCGCCTCGAAATTAGGATACGGTCCAGTGAAATACCGGTGAAACGTATCCAATATCGAATGCACCGTTCCCTCTGAAGGAAAGAAACTGTTCCATTACACAAATGAACAGTTAGTTATTCAACAAAAAATTCGAATAATTTTTTTGGACAGTAAATAGAAACTTTTTCGTCGCCACTCGGGGCTATCAGAATGTGGGCATCCTCTGTCTGAGTCCCACCTGTAGAAGCAACCATAGAGGGTACCGTAGAAGTTGTAGTCAAAGGCGAATGCTCACACTCCGCTACTCGTGTGTCATCCTCACTCAGTAAAGGCATCGGCCTGGGTAAAGATGGAGAAGGAGTACGATCACCATCCCAATTGAACGTGATTTACGTGGAGGCATCTGAAAAATAATAAAATTTTCTTTAACTATGTAAATTAAATATAAAAATTAAATAAGACACGTAGATGCCTATGTCTATGTGTGCATACATACAATAAGTTATTCACCATTTTCGTCATCTAATAAAGAGTCAACATCATCCTCGCTCGAATCATCTTCTGATTCCCATTCACTTTCAACTTCAGAATCATATTCCGTGTTTCCTGGTTCATTATCATCCAGAATCTCTCCTTCACCTGTTTCATGCACAAGTTCGCCGATTATGTCATCTTCACCACGTACACTAAATGTCATCGGTTTATCTACATCTTCTTGGTATGGTCTCTCAACAACAGGTACATCAATGACGTGACGCGCCTTTGATTTGCATACTCCCGTCCAATCAGACTTATTCCTTTTACTTCCAGGATAAGTGGCATAGTATACTTGCTGAGCTTGCGCAGCTAATACAAATGGATCATATTTGGGGTACCTTTTTCTGCAATTAACATCCACAGTTTGGTAATATGGATGAATCCTGACACCCCTGTTAAGCATAGGATCATACCAGTCGGACTTAAATAAAACAACATCCCTAGATGGAATCCCCGGAAACTGCATTTCAATGATCTCCTTCAAAAAGTATAATTAGAACCATCAAACAACGGAGGTCTATTAGTGGAGGAACCTTCCTTATAAGGCAAATTTGATAAACTATCCATATAATCTTTACTTCTAGGCTATTAGACCTTAAAAAGATGACCTAGCTCTTATACCAATTGTAAGACCTAAGAGGGGGAGTGACTTAGGTCTTAGGCTAATTATCAAAATCTTTTTCCGTTTTGCAAATCCTTTGCCGTAATAAAAGCTCTTCTTTAAATTTACAAACTTCAAGTTTATATGTGATTTGATAGTTGAGACAAAATGATCAAACAATAAGACCACAACCAATCAATCAACAACTAATAACAAATAATAATAATGCAAGTATGTAAATGAGTAAGGCTATAAGGAAATGAACACACGATTTATAGTGGTTCGATCCTTTCAAGATCTACATCCACTACCTTGAGTCCACACTCAAGGATTTTAACCAATTCACTAAATGCTCAATCCAAGCACAAGAGGCTCACCCTTCAATGGATTTTACCACAACAACCTCTATTCAATCTAATAAACAAGGTTCAAAAGAGAACTTCAAAAGATGTTTTTCTTTAAAAAAATCTTAACAAAATTCTTTTCATCATAGCATGTGTTATTTATGGCTTCGGCTCAAAACATGTTTTCGAATAAGAATTTTCACAAAGCATAGATCTAACCAATTTTTTAAAGTTCAAATTTTTCTTTCAATAACACCATTTTGTTGTGGAGTTTTTGCAGTTGAAACAATTATATGAAATTCAATTTTCATCAAAAATTTTGTAAAGACTTGGTTGTAAAATTCTCCCATTGTCACTTTCTAATGGAAATCAATTTTGCACTCAAGAGAGGTTTGAATCTTTTTGAATAGTTTTACAAATTTATAAAACACTTCATCTTTTTGAGCAAAGAAGACTACTACTAAGGCATACTTCATGTCATCAATACTAGCGTTCCTCATAAGTCCAAATCAATCCATATGAACAAGCTCAAGATGTTTTGAGGTATAAAAGCATTTCATGGGTTTGAAAAATTCTTTTGTTTGTTTTTCATATTGACAAGTATCTCAAAGAAAATTTTCTCAAAACATATTTTTAGCAATCCTCCAACTAAATCTTGATAGAAAAGTTTGTTTAATAAATCCATATTCACGTGATCAAATCTTCTATGCCAAGAAAATCATTATCATAAGCAACAAGACATTCAAGCTTATCAAGATAAAGCGCACATTGAAACATTTTGTGAGTAATTGATCAAAATCACAAAATATCATTTTGTCATACATGTTCGGGCGACCGAACTTATGGTCTACATCCAAACTTCAAGTCCTAACATTTTGTAAAGTTTCATAAAGATGTTTTTTTTCAATCATAGCTATTTTAATCATTTTATCATGACATATAATAAATTTCAAGAACATATCAACCATGAATTCAATCTCATATCATCAATGTTACCTAATCAACTTCATAGAATCAATTGACAAGTCATGGTTGGCAAATTTTCAAATTTTAACAAAAGGGATTCTTAACTGAAACTTTGCATATTGGCATTTAACTTCTTATTCATTGTCACACAATTGATTAATGCTAAGCAAGTTATAGTTCAAATCAGCACTAAGCAACATTTGTTTAAAAAGAAGAGAGAAACCTTTACCAACATTGATTACTCCAAGAATTCCTCCTTTCTTCTTGCCTAAAAAAAATCCTTCTTTGGTTGCTTTGACCTTGATTATAAATGAGGTGATTTCCATTATTCTTTAAGCCAACATCATCAATATACCTCTTAGTAGTGCTTGAGTTTGAATTGAAGTGTACCTGCAATAAAGGAGAGGAAGTATCCTTTGGTACCCATACTTTCTTGGGTCCGTGGGGGTTAGTAATAGTTCCCTTAACTCTTCAAATAATTTTTACACCATTCTCTACTTTTCTTTTAACATAACATTTGGTGACTTTATGTCCATGTTTTTCACAATAAGTACAACAAGTATGATGCATAGAAGTAGAAGTAGCTTTAACAAAGAATTTGTTATATTTAGGCACATTGTTTACATAATTGTAACCAAGACCATTTTTGACAAGAGGAGATCTTTGAGCTCCAAGAATTTTATCAAGATTGTCCCTTCCTTTTGTAAATTTTTCTATATATGATGTAAGGTCATCAACCTTCTTTTTCAAAGTCTCATGATCAACAAGCATTCTTTCAAGAGACAAAATCTTTTCAAAAAGAATCTTATTTTCAAGGGACATGTTTTGTAAAGAGACATTTAAAACTTCTTCTTCAATATTCAAACAATCAATAGATTCAAGAAGTCTTTTGTTTTCACAATATAATTTTGAATTTTCATTCAATAACTTATTAATTTTGAGTTTCATTTCCTTATTCTTTTCGAAGCTTTTTTTAATTCTCCATACATCTCAACAAGTAATTCATTAGGATTATCAATATCATCATCATAAGAAGTAGAGGTAGATGGAATAGGTTGTACCTCATCTTCCATTGCCATGAAGCACACATTTGCTCTTTCTTCTTCATGAGTGACTTGAAGTAACTTCCACATTTCATGAGCGGAATCACATTCCATCACTCTATTGTATTCATTGACAACCAACGCACAACAAAGAATGTTCATTGCTTGGTAGTTTAATGTCATCTTCCTTGAATCGCTCTCATCATAATCCTTCATGGGCTTTGGTTCTCTTGTAACTCCATCGGCTTTCAATCTCAATGGCACATAGGGATCTTTCTCAATAATATTCCACAATTTATAGTTAATAGAACAAATGTAAATCTCAATCCTAGACTTCCAAAAAGTATAATTAGAACCATCAAACAATGGAGGTCTATTAGTGGAGGAACTTTCCGTATAAGGCAAATTTGATAAACTAGCCATATAATCTTTACTTCTAGACTGTTAGACCTTAAAAAGAAGACCTAGCTCTTATACCAATTGTAAGACCTAAGAGGGGGGGGGGGTGAATTAAGTCTTAGGCTAATTATCAAAATCTTTTCCCGTTTTGCAAATCCTTTGCCGTAATAAAAGCTCTTCTTTAAATTTACAAACTTCAAGTTTATATGTGATTTGATAGTTGAGACAAAATGATCAAACAATAAGACCACAACCAATCAATCAACAACTAATAACAAATAATAATAATGCAAGTACATAAATGAGTAAAGTTATAAGGAAATGAACACACGATTTATAGTGGTTCGATCCTTTCAAGATCTACATCTACTACCTTGAGTCCACACTCAAGGATTTTAACCAATTCACTAAATGCTCAATCGAAGCAATTACACAAGAGGCTCACCCTTCAATGGGTTTTACCACAACAACCTATATTCAATCTAATAAATAAGGTTCACCCTTATCACTAAGAGTTTTATATCACTAGACAACCTAGACAAATCTAATCCAAGGTTCACCCTCACCAATGGGTTTTACACAACAACCTTGATTAATCTAGTCTATGGCTCACCCTCCACAAGGGTTTTAAGTCTCTTGACAACCTTGTATCAATCACAAAAATAATGTAAAGATAGAGTTTGGATGTTACCAACACTTCCTGGTGGATGAATACAATTGCTAGCACCACTTCACTTCTTGCCTTTGGAATCTTGAATTTCAACCTTTGAACACAAGGCAATTTGAGAGCTTTTTCAAATAATTTTGATGTAAAACAAGTTAGTAAAATAATTTTGATGTAAAGGATTTTGAAGGTTTAAAAGTTGTACAAAAAATCTGGAGTTCATGGCTTTTATAGATTTGAAAAATTAGCTTCAACAGCCATAAAATAGCTAGTAACGGCTAATTTTTTTGAAGTTCGGACGTCCGAACTTTCTCCTATGCGTCTGAACATGTGCTCGAACTTTTTTCTGAAAAGTACTGTTCATGTGAACAACACTGTTTACATGAACAGTATTACTGTTTACAAAGTTCGGACGACCGAACTTGGCCTCACGCGTCCGAATTTGTGTCCGAATTTCTATGAAAAAATAGTGATATTGTTCATTGAATAGTATACTGTTCACGTACTATTCATTAAATAGTAGTTAATGTTCACTGAACAGTATTACTGTTCACAATAAAGGAAAAAGTTCAGACGTCCGAACTTTTCCTTCTGCGTCCGAACTTTTAAAACTTTATCAAAACATGTTCAAATCAATTTAAACAAGTTAGAAAACCTTCTAGCCTATAAGATAAATCATTAAAGACATTTTAAGTGCAAAAACCATTGATAAAAACTTGATAATTAAGGTAAGTTCAAAACCATTGAAATCATTTAAATCAAGTTTTGTGCTCTCAATTGCAACTCATAGATTCCAAGACTTAAGAGTGTAGGGTTTACAAAGTTTACCTATTACGCACATGTAACCTACACTTATGTCTTCAAAGCCTTCAATCATCTTGAACAAAACTCTTCAATCACTTTGACATATTGGAGTTGTTCTTGCATTTTGGCTTCAAGGCAAAGAGACTTCATATTTCTTAATCCACAAATCCTATCACACAACATACAAGCATATTAGTCCTTGCCAATGTTTGTCATTAATCAAAATTAATCATAATTACATGATTTGCCCTTAGGGCTAACAAACCCAACCAGCAATCCTTGCTTCATAAGGCAAGTGAATCATTAAATGCTCCATCACATCAAAAAATGCAAGAGGGAATATCCTTTCCAACTTGCACAGTAGGATTATTATGTTCTTCTCCCATTCTCTCATACGAGATGTTGACAATCTTGGAGCACATAAGTCCCGATAGAAAAGTCTTAATTCCATTAGCACATTCTAAAGTTTCCTATTCTTCCGAAGTTTCCTCCTCTGCATGTATCGGGGACTCCCACAGAACCTACATTCCAGCAAACCAATATCCTCCTTCCAATAAAGCATACAACTATTCAGGCAACGATCTATTTTTATCACTGCCAAACCAAGTCCAGAAACCATCTTCTTCGCATCGTACAAGTCCTTTGGCAGCAGATTATCCTTTGGTAGAACCTCCTTAATCAGGCTCATAACCTGATTAAAACACCTTTCTGAAATATTATTCTCAGATTTAATATTCAGCATGCGAGCAACAAATGATAACTACGAGTGGTTCATGCATCCATCCCACAACGGGGTATCAGCAGATTTTAACATGTCATAAAATTTCTTGGCCTGTGCATTAGGAGGTTCTTCATCGTCGACATTCGCTAGCGGGTCTATTGGATGGTCCAAACCAACGCCATCCATTACCATCTTTTGAAATGGATTAATAGGCATAGATTGCGATTGCGAATTGGTTGGAACCATCTTCGGATTCAACAGAGTAAGACTCTCACCGTGACTGGTCCAACGGTGATAATCGGTGACAAAGCCAAATCTATACAAGTGCACATGTACTTTATCGGGAGAAAGGTACACCTTATTCTTACACTTTGCACAAGGACGTCTCAACCACGCAATGTGTTCCTTCGACAAACAGTATGCTATAAAACTCTTAACCCCATCTTTATATTCATTTGTGATTCCCTTAATCCCTTGCGTATTTCGCTTATACATCCAACTACGATCGTCCATCTACATTAGAAAATATTGCCTATTAAATTTTACCTAATTCCATAAAAACAAATTCATGGGTTTAGCATTTGTTGTTAAAATAGAGTCGAAAAATTAGAGAAGTGTAACGTAAGCATAAAAAAAATTCGACAGCATTTTCACTGTAAAATAGACGTTTTCCAAGCACAAGGCCACCACAATCAATCCCTCGCATCCCAATTTAATTCTCCCAAAACTTAAATGCACGTAAATATACCAAAAATTCATAACATCGCCTCAAAAATATTATAAGCATCTTCACAAAATTAAAAAATATCAAAACTAGTCTCAATTTAAAAATTAAAAAAACACTTCCAAAAAAATAAAAAAGCAGAAAAACATGTGCCAAAATTACAAGAAAAATAAAAAAATAGGAAAAAACAGAAAAAAGAAAAAACAGACAAAAATAAGAAAACAAAAGAAGAAAAAACAAAAAAATAGGAAAATAGAAAAAACATAAAATTAAGGAAACTGTTAAATTTGTAGAAAAAAGGAAAAAAATATAAAAACTGGAAAATATTTGCAAAAAAAAATAGAAAATAAATTCTGGAATAAAAAAAAAAGTGGACAGCTTTGCTTACCTCAGTCCGGCGGGCGGCAGGCTGGGAAGGCGTGACAGTGGCGAGCCGCGAGCGGGGCAGGGGTAGGCGCGGTAGTGGCGAGCCGCGGCAGGAGAGGTGCGGCATGGCTGGGACTGGGCGAGGCAATGGCAGGCGCGGTAGTGGCGAGCCGCTACAGGGGAGGTGCGGCGTGGCTAGGCATGGTGCAACTGGGACGAGGCGCGGCGGGCGAAGCAGTGGCAGGGGAGCTGCGGCGGGCAGAGCAAGGCAGTGGGAAAGTGGAAAAGAATTGGTGTTTAGATTCTACATAAGAAGAAAATGTTTGCGACGAAAAATATTTCTAATTTTATGTATTAACCGTAAAAATTCTGTCGCAAATTCGTCGCAATTCGGGACGGATTTGAGACGTAAATTTATTTTTTCAACGGCTCGGGTGAAAATTTCAAATTTCGTCGCAAAACTGTCGCAAATTTGTGACACATTTGAGACGAATTTGCGACCAAAATTAATTTCTAATGTGTTTCTTAAGTTTTTTTCTTTCTCTCCCTCTCCTCCAATAAGTTTATGGTTAAATTTTGTTAATAATCAATATTTATGAAATATATTCATTTTAATTGTGAATTAACTTCATCAACACTATATCTTGTATAGCATTACATGTTATAATTGGTCATATTAAAAGTTATAACTATTAATATAATACACATATGTATTATACATTTATATGTTTTGTAAAAAGTTTTATTATACTCAATAGATGTGCTTTATCAAAATAAATTACAAAATATATATTCGCATGTGTTTTTATTTACACACTACTAACTACATAGTACCAATATTTTATAATACATATTACAAGTGTACTTCTTGCTATATATGTTAAATTAAAATAGGATTTATGAACATCGCGAGGTATGGCTAACAAAAAACAAATAAGGATGTAAGAATAAGAGGGAAAAACATATTCTGTTGCAAATCCGTCGCAAATAATCTGCCATAGCCAATCCGTAATAAATTTTTATTTTTTTAATATTTTCTTTTTTCTTACCGTCGCAAATTTGTAGTGAATTTGCGACGGATTTGCGACGGAATATATAAATTTTTTCTATTTTTTTATTTACGTTGCAAATACGTAACTAATTTGCGACCAACTTTTTCGGTTGCAAATCCATCGCCATTTGCCTACGGATTTCTGACGGAATTTTTTTTTCTTTTACGTCGCAAATCTGTAGCGGATCTGCGACTGAATATATAAATTTTTTCTATTTTTTTATTTACGTCGCAAATATATAGCAAATTTGTGACCAAATTATTTGGTCACAAATCCATCGCTATTTGGCTACGGATTTGTGACGGTAAAAAAAAATTTAAAATATTTTCTTTTTCTTTGCCGTCGCAAATCTGTAGCGAATCTGCGACGGATTTGCGACGGAATATATGTAAACATTTTTAAATATCTATTTTTTCATTTTCGTCGCAAATCCATCACAATTTGCAACGGAATGGCGACGGTTTTTAGTTCGTCGCTATTTTTGCCCATTTATTTCTTTTGTAGCAATTCTGTTACAAATTCGTCGCAAATTGGCGACGGATATTGCCGTCATAAAATTCGTTTTTCCTTGTAGTGATGTCCGAAATGGAATGTTCACTTTCTTAAAATATATATTTTGTATAAACTTCTTTTGCTAACTTCCTTAATTAAAGAAAAATTAAACTCATCTAACACAATAGTACTAGCATTATTTCTTTGATTTCTTTGATTTAAAGGATTTAAATTTTACTAACTTATGAATTTTATCAATAATATCTTTAATTAATATGAATATTATAGCAATCAATCTATAATTAAATCACTCACTTTAATTTTTATATAAAGAAAAATAAAATAATCAATTTCGAATGGAGAAGCTGTAAATTTAATAAATTAAAATTAATAAAAAAATCAATTTTAGATAGGGAGAGCACTTTTGTATACACATTGAATAAATAAAAATATAAAATGCTGATTTCCTAATTCTAACGTTCCTATTAAGGAAAAGTTTGAAAAATTCAGAGAGAGCATAAAATTTAGGAATAATGATAAAGTGATAGCTCTGCAAACACCCAATGTTGAGCACCCATTCTTGAGCACTTAATTGGCTTTTCTTTGGCCGAGTAAAAGTTAACCTTTCATTTCTTCAGAAGACACTGACGAAGGAATGTCAGTGCCTCTATCATAGAGGAGAGAAGGAGAAATTTGAGAGTGGAGCATACAACCAGATTTATTAGAATTTTTAGTTGAATGTGCAATGCTATGTACCAAGGTATCACATTGACGGGGCACATGTTTAATAGTCCGCTCCGGACAACAACACTTAATAGGTTTTGAGTTTAATGATTGAGAGTATGCAATAATATTGTGTATTGTACAAAATCTTTTATTTAGTCTTTATTGTGTCTAATCAACTTTTTGCAAAATATATAACAAATTCTAATGATGGCTGCGACAGCTATGCTAGTCTCCCATCAGCTGTGCACCTCTTTTCCCCTTTCTTCAAAACCGCCTGTCATACCACAATCACAAAGGTATCTTTGACATTCTACGTACCAATCTCTCTCTTTCTACAAAACCAAACCGGAGGTTGTTTCCGCCTAATGAATTATCTTCATGTATGTGGAGGAATAATTGTGGCGAACGGCTGCAAATTAAATTGAATAAAAACAGAGATGTAAACAAAAAATACTAAGGACAGTTCTAGAAAGAGAATAAGATAACGGAAGATAATATTAGCGGTAAGATAAGGATAATGAACGAACAAAATTGTGTTTGGTTAATCATATTTTTTTATTTTTATAGTGTTAAGATTTTATATTAATTTTTTAATATAATAATTAATTATTTAAAAAATTTAGACAATTATTTTTTTTTTGAGATATCTTTTGAGTGTGGAATTAAGTCAAAACTTATTTTTTAAAATTATATCAGAGCGATGTTGAGTTATTCATTTATTTTTAAACTTACGCTTCAGATATTCAGTCTTGAGTGTGAGGGAATGTATTGAGATCTTATATTAATTTTTTAATATAATAATTAATTACTTATAAGGTTTAGATAATCTTCTGTTCTTTGAGATACCTTAGAGGTAGAGTTAAGTACAAGTCTATTTTTTAACACATAATAGACAAGGATCACACTTTTCTCACAATATCCTAAGTTAATTTTTTCACAATAACATCCTTTTTTTTTTTTTGTTGCTGAATAAAAAACTAGGCCTAAAAATAACATATCAATATCTCTCCTACTACTTTATGTTTGAATTTGGGTATTCATCTTGCGAACATATAAGACAAGTTAAACAGTCAACATAAGTATTGCCTTGTTAGAATAGCCTAAACTAAAAGAGTCATAATACGATCAAAGTAATAATACCAAAGTCTAAAATTAAAGAGTTACAACTTTTGGGATCATCACTATAGATCAAATACTTAGGCTCAATCTCATAACATCCTCATAAAAAAAATTACCTACATCCTTACTGACGCTCAATCTCATAATATCTTCATAAAAAAAAAAAACTTATATCCTTAATGAGGATCGAATCTTTGACCACCACTTCGGTAGTTTTACAATAATAGGCTTGCTTGTGGCTAAATATATGTTTATAAATTTGTACAATAACATTAGTTACTCTTATGCAAATTCATTATTTTACCAATAAAAATATTTGAATTCTTATGCTGTATGAAGGCATAAAGATAAACTTGAAATGCTGAAACATTTCATTGCAACTAAAGAGAGCGACAACAAAGTTCTTAGGCTACGCTATTAAAATACGCTCAGTCAAATCATCACGATTATGCTTGCAATGGGTCAATTTATCAGCGCAAGGGCCAAGATGAAAAGCTCAAACAATTCAATGTTGACAGTCAGTTCAACTTGCAAAGTTCAGTTTAAAGTGCGCGTCGTAGTATTATTTGACCGATATGGACACTGTTTGTTTTTAGTTTACCCGCGAGAAGAGGCCAAACAACGAAATAGAGGAGAACCCTTGCTACTCCCTACCTCCAATCAATGGTTGGCACCATAGCCTTGCGACTGTAAACATAGGTAGATTTCATAGTAGAGAAAATGGTTTTTCGCCACATCAAAGGAAGTAAAAGGTAGCAATTCTGATAAGTC
Organism: Rauvolfia tetraphylla; assembly: GCA_030512225.1. NCBI lineage: Eukaryota > Viridiplantae > Streptophyta > Magnoliopsida > Gentianales > Apocynaceae > Rauvolfia > Rauvolfia tetraphylla. Next base: position 1,102,374 of record JAJQKT010000060.1, read on the forward strand.
CATGTCATCAGGGTGTAAAAAGAAGGTGGGTATATGTTACCGGAATACGAGGTTAAAGTAGAAGAAGCAACCTGCTGAGCATGTTGCCGCTGACGTAAGGATCTGAAAAATGGCTCGTGGAGCAACGTAGCATTTTTGAAAAGGCCGATGAAAAGCAACATGAAATATGTAATGAATTAATGAGGGAAGTTAATTGTTAGGATTAAGAATACACCACACAATCTCTAATAAAGAAAATAATAAATAAATAAATAAATTTGAGAAAAAATAAAATACGTGATAATGTCTGTAGGTAAATTTTACGGCGGTAAAGTTATATATTGATAATTTTGAGTATATTCAGTTACCAAGAATACACGTTATAAAAATAGCTATCTGGAGAATAAAAAATATAACTTAAAAAACTAATTAAATATTAATCAGGCTCTACAACCTAACAATTCTCTCACTTGGAGACTGATCCAGTCACCAAAAGAAAATGTATTCTCCACAAAAAAAAAATTTCTCTACATCATCAATATTTTCACCGCACCGCAACATCTGTAGAAGCTACAGAAGACCAACCAAGGTTTTGCACAACCACAGTTTCCCAACATCAACACATTTTGTCAACATGTCTACTGGATTCTTTGCACCCTCTATCTTCTCCAAACACATATCACCATCTTCAACTATCCTGCGAGTGAAATGATACCGTGTTCTGATGTGTTTTGTTTTCGAATGATAGATTGGGTTCTTCACTAACTGTATGGCGCTCTGGCTATATGTGTAAAGAGTCTTCTCGCGTTGCTTCTCGCCCAACTCTTCTAGATAATCTGCCAGTCATATCATCTCCTTCTCAGCTTCAGCTATTGCCACATACTCAGCCTTAGTAGAAGAAAGGGCAACACAATTCTAAAGTCTGGACATCCAGCTCACTGTTGTTTCATCTATAGTATAGAGATACCTAAATGTGCTCTTACTCGAGTCCACATCCCCACTAAGATCAGCATCCACGAAACCCTGTAGAATCACTTTGCCATTTCCATAATAGAGTGAAGTACTAGATGTACCTCTCAGATATCTCATAAGCCACTTCACAGCTTCCTAATGTTCTTTTTCCGGGTTTGACATGTACCTGCTAACAACTCCCACTGCATGTGCTATATCTGGTCTAGTGCAGATCATAGCATATATCAAACTCCCAACTGCACAAGCATATCGAACAAGTACCATGTGCTTACGCTCCTCAGCTGTCTTGGGCTACTGCTCCTTTGGCAATTTGAGATGATTCGGCAATGGAGTAGTCTTGGGTTTAGCATCACTCATCCTGAATCTAGACAACACCTTCTCAATGTATTGCTCATGAGATAGATTTAATGTACCAGCATATCTATTCCGAGAAATTCTCATCCCAAGAATCTGCTTCGCTGGACCCAAATCCTTCATCTCAAACACAGAAGATAGGCTTGCCTTCAGCTTGTTTATCTCCTTCAAACTAGAACCTGCAATCAACATGTCATCCACATACAAGAGTAAAAATACATAAGAATTAGTATATTTCTTGAAGTAACAACACTGATCCTTTTCACTCCTGTGAAAACCATTCTTGCTCATAAAAGAGACAAACTTCTTGTACCACTGTTTAGGTGCTTGCTTTAGTCCATACATGCTCATGTTGAGTTTGCACACCATATGTTCCTTTTCTGGAACAACGAATCCTTCTGGTTGCTGCATATATATCTCCTTATCTAAATCTCCATGTAAAAATGCTTTTTTTATATCCATTTGCTTAAGGTGCAAATTTTCTAATGCAACAATACTCAACAGAATTCGAATAGTAGTTAATTTCACAATAGGAGCAAATATTTCAGCATAATCAATACCTTTTCTTTGTGAATATGCTTTAACCACTAACCGAGCCTTCAACCTCATTTTGCCATCTGGTTCAGCCTTGATTCTGAACACCCACTTGTTCAGCAAAGCTCTCTTCCCTGCAGGTAACTCAGTCAACACCCACGTATTATTCTTTTTAAGTGAGTACATCTCATCATCCATGGCTTACTCCCACTAAGGATTAGAGCATCCCCAATATCTTTTGCTGAATTTACAGAATCATTATCATCTCCAGATTTGTGATTCTGCTTCTTTTTTGGTTTTGTACAGTCAATCCGAAAGTGCCCTTTTTCTTCACAGTTCCAACACGTTACATTTGGTTTGTTTGGAGATTTTTCTCTGTTCCGTGATTTTGATCGGCCATATTTGATTTGGACCTTCGATCTGCTTCTTCCCCTTCGGTCAACACTGAGAGCACTACCCGATGAATCTCCAATTTCTCGTTTGCGAATACTTTCGCTGAGAACAACATCTCAGATTTCATCAAACTTTAGTTTCTCAGACCCCTGGGAACTGCTAATCGCATCAATAATAGTATCCCAAGACTCGGGGAAAGAAGACATCAAAATAATTGCTTTAATTTCATCTTCGAAATTAATATCCATAGAACTCAGTTGACTCACGATCATATTGAATTCGTTTATATGATTCGCAATAGATCCACTTTCAGACATCTATAAATTGAACAATTTACGCATCAAATATACCTTATTCATAGCCGACGATTTTTCGTACATATTCGCGAGCACTTTCAACAGATCTGCATTGACTTCTCCTTGACGATGTTGAACGCCACATTTCTAGACATCGTCAATCGGATCAACCCTAGAGCCTGCCGATCCTTGAGCTTCCACTGCTCCTTGGTCATGGAATCCGGCTTCACCCCCTGACAAGGGTTCATGAAGATCTTTCTGGCACAGATAATCTTCAATCTGCATCTTTCAGAAACCAAAATCGGATCCATCAAACTTCTCGATTCTAATCTTCGTACTCTCCATCTGCACAGATCGTGGTGAATTTTTTTTAACTTTGATACTAGTTGTTAGGATCAAGAACACACCACACAATCTCTAATGAAGAAAATAATCAACGAAGAAAAAAGAGAGAGAAATTTGAGGAGAAATAAAATACATGATAACGCCTGTAGGTAAATTTCATGGCGGTAGGGTTATATATTGATAATTTTAAATATATTCTATTACCAAGAATACATGCTATAAAAATAATTATCTAGAGAATAAAAAATACAATTTAAAAAATTAATTAAATGTTAATCAAGTACATAATCTAACATTAATATTCCAAAAGTAATTCGAGGACAGTTAAATGTCATGTCCAGCGAATTAAAGTAATAAAGTCAAGTAAATAAATGGCATTTGAATAGTAGTAACTTGACTTGGGGTTAAATAACTTTTGGGGTGGAGCGCTGCAAAAGGTGGGACGGTTGGTTCTTGATTTTGTTGCCCGGAATGGTGAAAGGAGAAAGAAGTGCTGAGTAGACATTTGCAGGAATATTATGAGAATGTTAGTATTTAATATTTAATTAAATATAATATATTTTCAGGCTGAAGTGAATCATTAGATCCCTAATGCATGTAAATAGTGTTACATTTGTAATATTATTTTTAATTATAATTATTTTTGTAAGTTTAAGAATTATAATTATTTTTAATTGAGTAGATGTTTAACCAAAAATTGTGGGCACTCAAGCTCTATGTTGCAACCTTAATTGTAAGAGCGGCATGAGATATAGTAACTTGGCTTGTAGCATAGTGATTATTATGTTCCTAGTGTAGCAAATAAAGAGAAAAAAGAAAAAAGAATAAAGAGAACAAGCAGTCAAAGAAAGATGATCCACCGAGTGCCAAATTGATGTGATATGTAAATTTATTTCGTTTAGTCTTATTTAAGGAATGCTTATCAAAGCAGAATACTTGTTTAGTTACAATTTGATATTATATTATATGCATTAGGTGAGGCTGAAGAATTAGTGTTCAACCTGAACGAGGCATGGAATATCAACGATGAACAAGATTGTTGGAATAATGACTAAGATGACGTTGAATTATGCATTAGAAAGGAAGTAAGGAATTTTCTAGTTGGGTTAGAAGAATTTATTGTGGGTTTGGAGAATGTTACAAGACAAGGAAATGTTGAAAGAGATGGCACTGTGCTTTAGACTACTGGAGGCTACACAGAAGAATGAGATCGAGATAAAAGTGTTGATGAAGAATTGGACACAGATGATATTGCAGAAAATGATGTGATGAGTATGGCATTTGAAATAGTGGAAGATGCAAAAGCATTTTATAACTTATACAGTAGGTGTGTTGGTTTCAGTATTCGCAGAGGTGATCGAAAAATAGATAAGAATAGGATAACTAGGTATTGGAAGTGGATGTGCCACCGAGAAGGTTCTCGTGCAAATAAGTGGTAGAAAAAGGATGATAGAGTGTGAGATCGTAAAGCTTTGACGCATTTGGAATGTCATGCTTGTTTTTGAATAAGTATGATGTGAAGATGGTTAAGTACGTTGTTCATGAGTTCGTAAAGGAGCATAGTCATCCACTGGCGTCTCATGCCCACATACTATTCTTGAGATCCCATAGACATGTATCAGATGCAGACACCGCACAAGTCAGGACACTACAATGAATTGGTGTTAGGACAAGTCAAATAATGAAGTTGTTTGTGTTAAAATCTGGAGGTTATCATAATATTAGATTTATGCAGAAAGACCTCTATCACCGATTAGATGAAAAGTGAAGAAAAGAAAGTTTACATGGCAATGTGGAGAGTGCAATTGCCTACATATCAGCAAAGAAAGATGTGGATTCAATGTTCTACTATAAGTATGATCTTGATGAAGAGAGAAGGTTTTGATGCTTACTCTGGGTAGATTCTCAATCAAGAGTGGACTACGAGAATTTTAGTAAGGTATTAGTATTTGATTCAACGTACCAGACAAATGTCTACAAAAAGCCTCTTGTTGTGTTGGTAAATAATCATTTCATTACTTGTATTTTTGCATGTGCCCTTACATCTGACGAAGTTGTAGATACATATGAAAGGGTATTGTCCACTTTCTTAGAAGCAATGAATGGGAAGTTGCCATGCACTGTGTTGACCGATGGGAATCATGCCATGAGAAAGGCTGTGAAGAAAGTAATCTGTGTAGTTGGCATTTGAAACGTAACGTTGTAAGTCATGTCCATTGTAGGGAATTTATATCAGGATTTAAGATGTTAATGAAGCTGAAGTGCACCACCACTGATTTTGACAATGATTGGCAAATGTTGGTCAATGTTTGTCGATTGGAAGGAAATGAATACGTTTCAAAGTTGCATTGGAATAGAGCCAGCTGGGCAGAATCATATCTTCGAGGGCAGTTTTTTGATGGCTTGCGGGTTACGTAGATATGGGAGAAAATGAACGCATTTCTCAACAAATATTTACATGAGAAAATGAGGCTTTACGAGTTTGTTAGGTCCTTTGACCTTGCGATTGCTTGGCTTCAACATTGTAAACACCTCTGTTGTATTGACAACAGAGTTTGTGTAGATTGAGATGTGCAGTGGATGTGTATACTAGGAATGTATTTCTCATGGTAAGGAAACATATGAGATGACAAGGCTTATACTATAAGGTTGATCTGTTTATGGGTTCGGATACAATTAAATACTTTTTAGGGAAATTCAAGAAGCCCGAATTGACTTGGCCTGTTGAAATCAACAAGGAGACATGCTTAATGGAGTGCTCATGCATGAAACTCAAGTCCAAAGGCATTCCTTACAGTCACATGTTTAGATGCATGATTTTGGAGCACATGAAGCATATTCTAGAGGCATGCATTTATAAAAGATTGACCAAGTTGGTGCATCAGCCGTGCAGTTTATCAGTCACAGATTTTAATATAGGCGATTCAATTACTGAAATGGCTAGATAGGGGATGTTGATAGGACTATGTGGGCAAATGTGTTACCTTGCTTCCCATAATTCAGAAGCTACAAACTACTTAAGAAATATAATTTATCATGAGACACAGAATCTAAAGGAGTTTTTGATCTCAGAAGTAAACAATGGCATGGGAGGTTGTGGCAGAAGATTGAAAGAGACAAGGAATTTTGTGAAGGATCCTACAGTTACACAAGCAAAGGGAGATTAAATCAAAAAAAAAAGGCCTCGATATGCAGCGTGTGCTTGTTCGTAACTGAATACTTTGTCCTATAAAAATAAAAATAATCAGCCTTGTTACCTTTTTAAAAAACCTTTTCTAATCTTGTCATTTTTAAGACGTTACAGATTGGCGGATGGGCACAATTGATGGACATGCGACCGAAAGAGGAATCACCCCCCAACTAGGGGTGTGCAATCGGTTTTCGGTTCGGTTTTCAGTTTTACTATTCAGTTTTCGATTCGGTTTGCTATTTAAAAATAAGAACCGAACCGAACAAAACTATATCGGTTCGGTTCGGTTCCAACCGGAAAAAAAAATGGAGTATGAAAGAATAAACTAAAAAACTAAAATCTTTATTTAAAAATAGAAAACTAGTTATTATGATCAATAAATGATACTAATACAGTAATAATAAATTACTGATATGATGAAAAAATAATTTAGTATTTTTTTGGCAAAATAAAATAATTTAGTTATTTATCCTAACATTGTCCATATAGTGTCATATTAGAGAAAAATTTAAGAAGCAGGACTATCTTCTTTCTTTTTCTTCCTACAAAAAATACAATAGTATAATTAGAAAAATAGTTTAATAGTTTAAGGTTGAATTGGATAAGCAACTCATTATAAAAGTAATATATAGCACTATAATTATTCTACACTATAATTAAAAAAAATTCCTAATCGGTTTTCGGTTTGATGTCTACAACCGAAAACCGAACCGAAAATTATGTAAATGTTAAAAATCAAACCGAACTGAACTGAACCGTATAAATAGAAAACTGAACCGAAATATAAAAAACGGTTCGATTTCGGTTCGGTTTTTGCCCACCCCTACCCCCAACACTTCAAGGAATCATAACAGAGGTGATGGCCTTGTGATGCAAGGGAGATTTCTGGTAGGCCTCGGCTTGGGCCTCAACCTGGGCCTGAATCAATGTCAGGTAACTTACAAATGAAATTGCGACTCTATTGTATGTCTGGAACTCCTTGTTTTTGTTATCAAAACTGACCTACTGTGTGTTCTGTAATTTGGAAAGCCTAATTCTACTATTCAGCTTGTTATTATACAGGCCTAGCATGATAGTCCGGGCTCGACCCATATGTGTGATGCTTCATAACGTAAATTGGTTGTAGGCCCTAATTGCTGTTGGGTCTTGTTCACATAGGATGTCATGGCATGGCTTATAATTTGGAATAAGCAAAATTTAAAAAGAAATAAATTTAATTTAATAAAATAAAGAAGCAAGAGCTCTTTCGGGAGCAAATGCTGTTGCTCAGAGAACAGTATACTCCCACATGGATGCAAAAAGAGCTAACTCGCCAGGGTTCCAAAAACAAATAACGGCTTGCAGTGTCATTCCACCTATAGCAGGGCGTATTCTGCGATATTGACCACGTTCGACAACCTTCCCAATCATTATATCTGTTAAGTGATTTAGGTCACATCCTTTTAACGTTACCTGCTATGGTCTTAGAGTGGGAGGAAGACAGATACCATGGGACTTAGAAGTCACTCAGTGCATGAATTACGCAAAGGATCTTCTCAATTGGACCCTTACTATTATATCAAGAGGATCTGCACGAGTGAGTGAAATAATATATCACGTTGATAGGGAAGAAATAGATGAGAATAATGAGACGCAGCTTCCACGCAAAACTCGTTGCTTTTTTCTCTATGTTCTTGGTCAGACATTGTTCTTTAATGTTAGCCCTAAGGACAAATCATGTAGTTTGATTAGTTTTGATTAATGACAAACATTGATAAGGACTAATTTATATGCTATTTGTGTAATAGGATTTTTGGATTGAGAAGCAAAGAGTTCTTATTGCCTTAGAGCTAAAAGTGCTAAGGACAACTCAAGTGTCCTATGAATTGAATGCTTTAAAAACTCTAGTGTAGGTTTACACTTGCTAAATAAGTATATTCTTATAAACCCTACACTTATTTGTTCTTGGAATCTATTGAATGCATAATAGAGCACAAAACTTTTTTTTTAATCTTAAATGGCTTTGAATAAACTTTTAATTACCAAGTATTGTTTTTGAATCCTAAATGGTTTTGAGTAAACTTTGAATGATCAAGTGCTTTGGTAATGGTCTTTGAATTCAAAAGATTTTAAGTGACTTATCTTTTAGTACAAAATGATTTCAAACTTATTGAGGTAGGTTTTCAAATGTTTTGACAAAGTTTGAATAGTTCGGACGCAAGTTCAGATGCAATGGGAAAAGTTCGGTCGTTCAAAATTTCCTAGACAGCACGTCACAATAATGTTCGGACGACAGTTCGAATGCAGAGGATCAAGTTCGGTCGTCCGAACTCCTCGAAAACTAGCCATTACTAGCTGTTTTATGACTGTTAAAACTAATTTTCAAAATCTATAAAAGCCATAAATTTCAGATTTTTTGTGACTTTTGAACACTTGAGAAATCCTAACATTCCAAAATCAGTTGAAAAGCTCTCTTTTGTTTTGTTCTTTCATGTGATTATTCAAGATTCCAAAGACAACAAAGTGAAGTGGTGCTAAATTGTGTAATCATCTACCAAGTAGTGGTAATATCTCATCCATTCTCTATTTAATCTTGTTATCTATTTGCTCAATACAAGGTTATCTTGTAACATAAAATCCTTTAGGTAAGGGTGATCCTTGAGATATTGATTCAAGGTTGTTTTTAGATATAAAATCCTTTTGGTAGGGTGAACCTTGTTTTGTAGAATTGCAAAAGAGGTTGTTGGTGTAAAACCATTGTGTGGTGAGACTCTTGTGTAATTGATTGAATTTGAGCATATATTAAATTGGTTGAAATCCTTGAGTGTAGACTCAAGGTAGTGGATGTAGATCATGAGGAGATCGAACCACAATAAATTGCTTATGTTCTTTGTTCTTAAATTGTTTATTGCTTTGTCATTGAGTTCATCACATTCTCATTGAAGTTATTGAATATAATCCTCTTAAACCAAGTTCATAACACAGAGAGAGTTTTTGAAAATTAGTCAAAGACCTAATTCACCCGCCCCTCTTGGGTCTTTCAATTGGTATCAGAGCAAGGGCTTCTTTGTGTGGTTTTACAACCTAGAAGTTAAGATCTTATGGCTAATGTTTCAAACTTACCTTATTTGGAAGGATCTTCGACAAATAAACCACCTTTGTTTGATGGAACAAATTTCACATTCTGGAAATCTAGAGTTAAGATATATATTTGTTCTATTAACTTTGATTTGTGGAATATTGTTGAGAAAGGTTCGTACATACCAATGAAAATGAGAGCTGATGGAGTTACTTTAGAGTCAAAGCCTGTAGACGAATTTGATGAGAGTGATTCGAAGAAAATGACATTGAATTACCAAGCCATGAACATTTCAAGCCATGAACATTTTGAGCTGTGCACTAGATGTGAATGAATACAATCGAGTTAGTGAATGCGACACTGCTCATGATATGTGGAGACTACTTCAAGTAACACATGAAGGAACAAATCAAGTGAAGGAGTCAAAGCTTGCTATGCTAGTAAGAGATTATGAGCTATTCACCATGGAGCAAGGTGAGAATATCAGTGATATTTTCACAAGTTTACTAACATTTCCAATGGTCTAAAAGCCTATGGGAAGAACTACACAATTGAAAAACAAAATAGAAAGATATTGGATGCTCTACCAAAGTCTTGGCAACCGAAGACTCTTGCTATTGAGGAATCAAAAGACTTGAAAATTCTTCCACTTGAAGAGCCCATCGAATCACTACTTACACATGAGATGAAGATCAAGAGATCGAATGATACTGAAGATGAAGAGAAGGGAAGAAAGGGAGTTGTACTTAAAACTTCCAATCATCTTAGTGAACAAGAGAAATCATCAAGTGATGAAGATGGAAATAGTGAACATGAGGAGATGGCTATGGTAGTAAGAAAATTCAAGAGATTCTATAAAAAGAAATTTCTCAAGAAAGGAAAAAGACCACTCAAGAAAAGTGGACAGTCATCATCATTCAAACCTCAATGCTTTGAAAGCAAAAGCACCGAACATCTTGTTGCTGATTGTCCTAAAGCTTTGGAGAAGGAAAGAGACATCAAACTCAAAAAGAAATCTCTCAAGAAGGGAAAGGGACTTGTTGGCACTTGGGACCAACAAGAAAGTGAAGATGACAGTGAAGGAAAAGCCAACATATGTTTTATGGCAATAGATGATGAGGTACAATCTACTCCTTCAATTTCTACTTGCTGTGATGATGATATTGATCCTAGTGAATTACTTGTTGAGATACATGGAGAATTAAAAAAGGCCTCAAAAAGGAATAAGGAAATGGAAACCAAAATTAATGAGTTATTGAATGAGAAGTCAAAGTTATGTTGTGAAAATGGAAAACTTCTTGAATCTATTAATTGTTTAAACATTGAAAAGAAAATTTTAAATGTAGCTTTACAAAACATATCTCGTGAAAATAAAGATCTTTGTACAAAAATCATTTCTCTAGAAACAATGCTTAGTGATCATGAAATATTGAGAAAATCTTACATTATGAATTGAAAAATTTACAAATGGAAAAGAACTTGGATCTCAAAGATCTTCTTGTATGAAAAATGGTCTTGGCTACATTCATGAAAACAATGTTCCAAAATATAAAACCTTCTTAGCCAAAGCCTCTTCTATTTCAATGCCCTATACGTATTGTGGTAGACATGGACACAATGTTTCAAAATGTTATGTGAAAAGAAAAATAGAAAATTGTGTTAAAACCAAAAGTCACTTTCTCAAATTTGGTGTAGGTTCGTTTTGCTCCAAGATCAAGAACCACTAAGTGGTTTCCTGACAGTGGCTAGTCAAGACACATGATGGGGAATGCCTCACTTGTTAGTGAACTTCAAACAACAAGTGAAGGTTTTGTCACATTTGGTGATAAGAAGAAGGGAAGAATACTTGGAATTGGTAATATTAGTAAAGGTTCTTTCCCTCTCATTAAGTAAGTATTACTTATTGATAGTTTGAAGTATAATCTACTTAGTATTAGTCAATTATGTGATACTGGCTGTAAAATAGAATTTAAATGTGACACTTGTACTATTCTTGATAGTGTAAGTAGCAAAACTATTTTTATTACAAATGGAGTTGGAAATGTATACGTACTATATCTTGATGAACTTGTTGCAAATGATATTAAATGTCTTGCCATTCATGCTAATAATGGATATACGTGGCATGGGTATTGATATCGGCTCTTAAGGTAGTCATTAATTGTTTCGCTTACTTTTATTATTTCCTTCTAATTTTGTTTGCAGCTTATGAAGGATGGCTTTTCTGTGATGACGCAATCCATTAGACGTTGTCCGGATAAAGAGAATGGGAATTAGATGTATAAATTAAAGCTATCTTTCTGTTTTGGAAGTGGACATTCAATGTGGAACAATTACTATTCATTTTGTAATTTCTATTGTCTAGAGCATTTTATAATTTCTATTGTAATTTCAATGTATAAAATTTAATAGAACTGGTGCAAAATTTATGCATAATAAAAATGGCAAATCCCAATCTGATTAATGGATTTTAAAACAATATTATTTAAATCTTCTACAAGATTGGTTATGACAAATTGTATGAATGTGTAGAGTATATTCTCATCGATTTCTACTTATTAGATGAATATGAGCGCACTTGATGCTCATATTACAAAAAATTATTAGTGTGGAAGCATTGCTCTCGAACCAATTATGCTTTGCTTCAATGGCTTATACAATAAACTTAGTTTGATGATGACAACAAATGCTTATGTCTGACCTTACTCGATAATAGCCTGACCATAAGTGCTACACCCTCGGTTGAACGTAGGCTTTTTTGTGAACAAGATGTTAGTGTTTGATGGAGAAATTTGTTCTTTTTTAAGTATGTTGGGAAACAAAAGTTTAAACAAGATTTCAGCAAGAAATTACGAATGAAATTTTTTTAAAACCATATTGTTCACATCAACAAATTTAATACACCTGTCCATTAATGGCCCAGATGGCCTCTCTACACCTTGGCTCTTCATACAAGACATTATTCATCATAGGTGGAAATAAATAATTTTAAGTAGACTAGATCATTCATCTTGATCGGATCCTTATAGGGACTGCACATTTGCAGGTTCAAGATTTCGAGTTTTTGCGTGTTTGTAGACCCTATTTTGAGTGACCTACTTGAACCTACTTTAAGCCATTGGGATCCCTTAAAGGCAACACAGTAGAGGTAGTAGGCTAATTAACTTTTGATGTGATCTGGCCTGATAGCATATCAATTACACATGTCAATAGTAATCAGATATCATCCTTATAGTTATGCACTGTCGTCCGATTATAGATGTCAATAGTAATCAGATATCATCCTTATAGATATGCACTTGTCGTCTGATTATAGGCACATGGATGAAGATTGACTGCATGAAGCCACCCCTTCTGCGATCCCATTACTTTCAATATGTTCCTGCTTCTTTTCCATCAGTATGTAATGCGCATCTAATCTGAATTAATGAGCATAATATGACATATTGTAATCGATATATTGGATATTTAAAAAGTACTACCCTGGGGATCAAAGTTACTTTGTAATTGTGATCCACCCAGTTAAACATTCAATATGTTAGGCAGTTGACATGTCTTTGAATTTTCCCAGGTGAAAATGGAATCTCGTTCTTAAAAACGACAAAATATATGGGTCGTATGCAAATTGTGTACAATGTGAGGACTCTCTTAGCAAAATTATAAACTCTTCATGAAACAACCATGCACACAGCTTCTATGACATGGAACTCAATTTGTAATGATGATCACTAGGTCTATAAGTTGGATCGATAAATGTATAATAAAATCACCCCTTTCTATCTTAATATCACCACCTCCCGCGCAAATACATACACATTTTCTGTGTTTGTTGATAAACTGTCTCAAAATGAATATGATCAATCACCGAAGCCATCTGATCTCAAATAATAAGCAAGTGTTTACTAGCAAAATCACCCATGGACATGTTGATGTCATGCATGCAGGGTGGATACTTGAGCATATTACGATATCTAGATCTTGCTATTATATGGAGGATAATAAGACACTTGACTCGTACATGGTTGAGAACTCTCGAGATTGGGATGCCAACATTGCAAAGTTTCCTGCAGCCATGCATGGTCACACAGATGATGTTCCTCTTATTCCCGGACTTTGTTCCATAGGAGTTCTAATATGGGTCTACATTGGCCTCGGGAATAGTTCTTTCATGCAAAAGGTATTTGGTCTACATGAATCATTCAGTCCTTCTTGTTAGATTATTACTGGCACTCACCTTGCACCATCAACTTTGACACAGCTTCTTGGACCATTGGGCTTCAAGAGATTGACTCATTTGACTGTGAATGAGGCTCAGCCCAATGACCTGATATGGATAATATGGAATAATCTGCTTGTTACTGTGAATCATTCAATTCATTTTGACCCAACATCTGTTAAAGAAAATACAAAAATATACTACCAATTTTACCTGTCCTTGCTATAAGTCTCTTAGATGCTTGAATACTTATTTGCAAGTATATAGACATACTAACCTTCTCCTATCCTATTAGTTATCCTCCATATGACCTATTGGTCAGGTAAGTTTTAAGCACTTTATTTGCAACTTCCATCACAGCCGAGCGTGGTGCCATGGACACATTAAATTTGAAAATTGTCACCGAATTACATAAAATGCCTTTGACAAAATGGTAATTACAATAGACTACTTACATGAAACCATGTTGGTAAGTACCAATCTTGGGGACTTTTCCTATCCCTATAAGACACTGCCCAAGCTCCTTTTGTAAGAACGGCACAAAAACAGTTGATGACATATCCCAAAGTGTACAACTTATTAGGTTATCGTTGAGAAATTCATTAAATGAAAATGTTATCACATTTTACCTCTGCTGATATCCAATACTTGGTCTTGAGACTACGGAACGAACCAACATTTGCTTTGTGCATCATGGTTCGCACTATGGGAGAACTGCAATATTTCACAATTTTATCAACTGAAGCAACTCCAACAAATTTTTCTAGTTTTATATAATTTTGGAAAATAATTTGCATAATCTTATCCACCAGCACATGTAATGTAAATAAATTAATCAACTATTTCTTACTCTCGAGGATGCTCGACACTCAAAAGAGGATTGATAAGATCAACCCGGATACTTTCCTCAATCTTTTCTATATTCAAATGTCTCAAGGATCACTGAACAAGGGTCATATTAGATTTCAAACTAGTTTATACAAAACAAGGAGAAAGATGTTTTAATTATACTTGCTTCACTAAGCCATTCCAATAATGAAACGATTCAGCTAGGAATGATCTTCTACCGTCCTAAAGGCAAAGAAAAAAATTATTTTCAGTACACTATCAGCTTTGCTTGGCTTACTATTTCCTTCTATTACTTCACAAAAGATGATATCTTTACCGTAACAGATACCACTAAGGCCTGAGCAAAATTAGTTGGCTTCTTCCCCCTTCGAGTGTGCTCTGGCGGTTGCCAGGGACTGCAAATTTGCTTTCCAGGAGCTCTCTCTGAAGTTTGTTGTGTCCTTCCCTTCCAGTTATCGTTCTCTTCATTTTCATACTCATTTGCTGCTTCCACCTAGGGGTGTTCATAATTTGGAGAAACCCGAATAACTGAACCAAACTAAAATTTAATTCAGTTTTCGGTTCGGGTTTCTCCAAAATAAATTTGGTTTAGTTCGGTTATGGTATCCAAAAAAAATTTGGTTCGGATTTCGAGTTGGCAATTTCCCAACTCGAACAAAATCGAAAACCGAATTTATGCTTCCAACACTGCCTTGCACAGAGCACAGTTGCACTGCTTTATGGCCATCATTATTCATTCCTCATGGTGGCCATCAATTTTAAATGCGCGTACTAAAGCCAGGTGGGTCATTCAACGACCTACCCACCATGTGAAAAGATACGGATTTTAGGGATTGGAGAGCCCAACAGGGCCCATCAAGCTAGCACTCCGAACACAGTATCATAACTAATCACTCATTTAATTAAAAAAAAAGTAATCACTCATTCTATACCCTCAGATCATCTCCTAGCACCCTCTTCAACGGTCGATTCTACTTGGCCATACCCAGAGCCTGTAGGGTTTTCTTTTCTCTGCAATTCATGTTTTCTTCAGCTCTTCCTCCTGTCGGTTGCCGTTGCCACGAAACTATTTCTGACTTCCAAATCCTGAGTTCTTCGAAAATAAAATCATCAGACGATAGTGACCTCTGCGAGAAAGGCGTTGCAGTTCCTTTTCTTCTTCAACGTGCTACCATGGAAAGATCAGGTAAGTACACTCACGCACGGTTTCTTCAACTTAATTCTTTTTTCAACGCCATATTTTTTTATTACAGTTTCCTTTGTATTTGTACTTTGCTACATGTGAAGTCACCAAGAGTTTTTAGGTTGATAGTTTTATCCTCAGTTCAATTCGGGATTCATGCAACAATTTTTGTTTTGCATTTAGTTATCATAGTGCAAATAACTCAAGCGTGCTGCATTTATCACATATATATTGCTTCATAGTGTATAAATTCTGGACTAAACTAAAATTTCTAAAATATGATAGACTAAGCTGGTTGAAGTGTATTTCTTGTGAAATATTAATGTATCTCAAAAACCAAATTTAATGGTGAATGGTGATGTAATGTTGTCAAAAGGGGTTGATGTACATATACTAGATAAGTCTAGATTGTGAACTAACTAATAAAACTATTAAGAAAAGTACGCTCCAGATTGTGATTGTTTTATTTTCTTATATATTATGGAGAAATTGTGTATCTGTCATGCAGTCGTTGGTCTAATTTTTTTTTGTTATTTAGTAAAATTTACATAATCAATATTGAATTAATGTAATGTGTAATAAAATATAAAAAATTTAAAACAAAAATATATTTTTTACCTTTTAAGTCAAGAGTTTCCTCATGTAGTATATTTGCCACTGGTGTATTCAAATCTGCTAAATTATCTCATTTGGTACCGTTGTTAAAAAATATGACCTTCCCTTTTCGTTTAATAGGATGTCTGATCAAGTAAATAATGAAGCACTAAATATGAGTCCTCCCCCAAGTCACACAAGATTAAATTCGTCTAGCTCTATTTTGAAGAAGCAAAGAAAGCCGATGAAACATCATTCGGATGTTTGGTTGCATTTTACCAAATTTACAAATGATGATAGAGAACCAAAAGTATCTTTTAACTATTGTAAGTATGAATATTCGACGAATTCTTATACATATGGTACTAGTACATTAAGGAATCATATGACTATTTGCATGAAGAACCCACATAACAATCCTGCTAATGCAACGCAAATAAAGCAACAACAACTTTCAATCACTGGTGGGGGTCCTAAAGTGGGTTCTATAGTTAGTTGGTGACTCAATCAAGATGATACTAGATCGACTTGTGCACATATGGTCATTCTGGATGAACTACATTTCAATTTTATAGAAAAGCAAGGGTTTAGATATTTAATGTCCACTGCATGTCCATCCTTTCAAATTCCATCACGTAGTACTATTACAAGAGACTGTTATGATCTGTATTTGCAAGAGAAAGCAAAATTGAAGAAATTCTTGAAAAATTCAGCCCAAGAATTAGTCTCACCACCGATTCATGGACTTCGAAACAAAGATTTAATTATATGTGTTTGACTACTCATTTTATAGATGATGATTGGGTATTGCATAAAAAAAATTTAAATTTTTGTCCAATTGATAGTCATAAGGGAGAGACTATTAGAAAAGGGGTGGAAAAATGTTTACTTAATGGGGGGAGCGACAATGTCTTTACAATCACTGTTGATAATGACAACTCAAATGATGTTGCGTTAATTACTTGAAGAGAAGGTTTTCTAATCGGGGTACTTGTTTGCTTAGGGGAAAATATCTTCATATGAGGTTTTTGGCTCACATAATAAATCTTGTTGTGACTGATGGTTTGAAAGAAATGCTTCCTTCTATTTCTCATGTTCGGGGAGCCATTAGATATATAAGACAATCTCCAAGTAGGATAAAGAAGTTCAAGGAGTGTGTTGAGATGGAAAAAATTGAAAGTAAAAGGATGTTGTGTTTGGATGTGCCAACTAGGTGGAATTCAACTTATTTGATGCTTTATACAGCTTTGACGCTTACAAAAGCATTTGAAAGATTTAAAGATCTTGATCCTCATTACAAAATTGACCTAGTTGAGAATGATGGGCTGCCTTGTGATGATGATTGGGATAATATTTCACGTTTGTGAAGTTTTTGGAGCATTTTTATGAATTAATATTGCGGATTTCAGGTTCATTATATGTGACTTCTAATCAAGTAGTTCATGAACTTAGTAATGTGTCAAAATTATTGAGGACATGGGAAGGTAGTAACGATGTTGCGCTAAGTTATATGGCAAAAAGAATGAAAGAAAAATACAACAAATATTGGGAAAATGCAGAAAAATTTAATTTCATTATCTTTTATGCGGTGATTCTTTATCCTCGTTATAAATTTGATTATGTTAAATGGGTGACTGAAAGAATGTATCTATAGAATATTGATCTTGGGAACAAGGTGAAGGAAGAACTCTATCTTCTTTTTGAGGAGTACAAGATGTTAAGTCCTTGCCAAGTATCTAATTTTGTTGCGTCTCCATTGCCATCATCTTCAAGTATCTCCTCAATTTCAATTCCAAGTCATTCACAAGATTCATGTTTTCCACCATTGAAAATGCGATCTTTAGGGGTGAATAGTAGGCCTGAGTATAATATGCACGAAAAAGAAGGAGGGATTGATAACAAAAGTGAATTAGACAAGTATCTTGGAGAAGAGAGTGAAGAGGGAGAGGATGAATTTGATATCTTAAAATGGTGGAAGATAAATGCTCCAAGATTTCCCATCCTTACTAGAATGGCTCGTGATATATTGGCTGTTCCTGTTTCTACTGTTGCTTCTGAATCTGCTTTTAGTATAGGAGGTCGGATTTTTGATACATTTAGGAGTACATTAACTCCTAATATGGTGCAATGCCTTATGTCTTCTAGAGATTGGTTGCGTAATGATGCACTTTCAATTAGAGTTGAAGAAGATATTGATTTTCTCGAAAGAATGGATAACGGTAAATTTTTTTTTGTTATGATCCATTCAAATTTTATGAGGATTACTTTTAATTTTTCATTTGACAGGTTGCTTTTATTAGAATTTGACAAGGATACTCATGAATCGACCATTCTTGATCTTTGAAGATTAAAGCTTTTAAGGTATTCTAGTATGTTTTCAGTTTCACTATTTTAGCTCATTTGAATTGCATTTCCATTGCATTTTGCCTCATTCATTTCAATTATGGTTCTGAAATGTGACATCTTGTTGTCTTTTGGCAGGCAATGGCAATACATGGCTGCTCACACTAGAATCTGAAAAAAGTGCAATTTATTGTATTAGCAAAAAGGTTGTCTATGGGTTAATGATGCTCCCTTGGTTATGTAATGGGATATTTTGTGACTTTTGAGTTTTGCCATCTAAGATTACTCCTAAAACTTGTAGAACTTAGAATCATTCTTGCTTGTGATTTTTTATTCTCATTTTTTTCCCTTGTAATATCTTAATTGAACATACAATTTTTATTATATTTCTGTTTTGAAAAATTGTGGGTTATATTTTTTCCCCAACAATTCGGTTTTAGTACTAATTAGGTTTAATTTGGTTTTTGAAAAAAATTAAAAATATCGAAATTTCTCCAAATTATCAAACTGAATTTTCTCCAATCCAAACCGATGAACACCCCTATTTCCACCTGATGACTCTCCATTTTACCTCTCCAATGTATTGTTTTCTTTACAATTGGGACTTCCACTCCCTTCACTTTGTGATCTTTGCTACTTCCTAATTCTGTAGTAGAACTTAAACTTCTGTTGAACTTGGTTTTAATTTGATCGATTAGCAGTTTTAGGTATTGAGAAGCTAATGGATACATTTCACATCCTTCACCTATCATGTCTCCCTTGGAAGAGCAATTATCAATATCATTTGCCACATGAGAGATTTGATTATATCCCTGTCTCAGATTTTCTTCCTTCATTCGTCTTATGTCGGCCTTGGAACAATTTATACTTTCCCCATTGCTTGTAGAAGGAGTATTTGCTGCTGCTCCAGCCACATGGTGAGAAAAACCATCGACTTGTGTGTACATTTGTTCTACTAGACGCATCACACTAACCTCTCTATTTCATTGTTTTATCCCTTGGTTAAACATAGTTATTAGATTGCTAACGGCATCCAACACATTTTTCTGACTATCTTCCACCCATCATGCAACACTAGCAACATCTTCCCTTACTCCATTCAATCTAATTCGAAGCATATTCATATTTCTATCTAGAAAATTGCTCCTCCAGTGTACTCCTTCAAGTTGGACATCCCTATATAGCTCTTCTGCATCGACCATATCAACTGCCTCGCCAATCAAAGGACCATCTTCGCAAAGCTCCAACCCTCTTCTCAATTTTGCTTTGATTCTACTCTACTTTTCTCAGTGACCGCCGCTATTCTAGTGGAATAATCTTCTCGCCGAGCGGGGAGAATCGGCATAATAAAAATTTAAGCATGATCATATGAGCTGCATATTTAAATTTTTCATAATGCAATCAACATTGCAACAAACTCAATTTAAGTTACATTCTCAGCACAAGCTAGTAGACACAGTCGTTGACTCCTGGTTTGTTGAGTACATTCCTCTTTCTAACACCAGTGCTACTTGCTCAATGATAAACTTGGCCTAGTTAAGTTTTCTAATTTCCTCAGCGCTACAAATACAGCTTAGCCAACTTCTCTTCACTGCGTACTTCATCATTGGGGACAAAAATTTCCCACCACGTAGAATACAAACGTGATTGTAAATTCCTTACCGGAGGACTCCATCAGCATCAGAATTTCCCTCAAAGTCACTAAGCTAATCATCCCCTGCTCAACTTTAATGTCAAGTTCGGTCTCCAATTCGAGATTACAATATCCTTTCACTATACGCTTCCTAATGTCAACTCTACCATATTTTATACCAAAAATTCTTTCCACCTCTTTCTCCATCAAGCACAAGAACCTATTGTGCACATTCAAACAAAGTGACTCACAATCAAACCGATCAACAACCCAGGAAATCAAGCCTCTGGGCACATCAAAACCCTTAGTCTTTAGTCGCTCCCTAAAACCTATATTTCTACCACCTGTAATTGAGCAGAATTCAATGACTCAAAAAGCTCTGCAATAGCCCAACTTGAGCACCTAGATCGATATTTTGGCTGACCAAAGCACAAGCATCAACAAAGAAAAGTGTCAATGAAATTTCCCCAAGATTATTTAAAAAAATTTTGCATTACTTACGACAAAAGTGTTGTTGCTGGTCATGTAACCTTCGACGCATGATCTGCCATCTCTTTTCCTTCTCATCCGGCTGTTTAACGCCATACAGGACTCTTTGCCAGTAGTTGGCTTCTTGAATTTTCTGAACCTTCATCACTTACCTCATTCTCGTTGTGTTCATTCTCAATGTTTGGTTCATTACTCTTGGCTTCCTTCACATCAACGCATGTAGCCTGCCTTCACGATCTATCAAGTTCACACACCTCGGGAGACCCATCAGTCTTTCTCTGAACGTGATGCCCCCTTGAAGAATCTCCACCGACTTTGGTTGACCTGCTAACATTCTTGTTAATCAATTACAGTTTCTCTGACAATCCCCGATTAGCAAAAAAAAATTAAATTAATTAAGCTACAAAATTTAATCAATCCCAGTTTCTCTGACAAACCCCGATCAACATATATTTTAAAACTAAGCAGTACAAAACAAATACATTATATAACTATTTACTCAACTATATATAATTGTATATATACATAATCAAAATACATACATATAATAATTATATGGTGGTCAAAGCAATTCATCTAAATTCATCAAAGGTGTAGGATGTCACTAGGGTTGTCAACGGCCTAGGTAGGGTGTAAAACCACAAATTTTACTTTTACCAAATAAATTTTTCAAGTGGTTTTATGATAACTATAAATTGCTAAAAATTTTATTTTACCCACTTTTGAAAAAAAAAATAAAGAGAAAAATATACATTATAAGTTTTAAGGTAAATCTATAATTATAAAAACATTGAAGGATGGTTTTGCAAATTATTTGTAAAAAGAAGATCAGCCATACGGCTGATCCCCTTCCCCAATTTTCCCCATTTTCCCATTTCCTTCTCTTTTCTCTCTTCTCTTCTCTCTTCTCTCTTCTCTCTTCAATTCTTCACCAAATCTTCACACAAAAATTAAATCCTTCAAACCCATGTTTAAAACTACATCAAAAGTCTCCAAATCAAGGTAAAATCTTCCATTGTTTCTCATTATGGTTAAATGTAATTATTTTCGGGAATTTCTGTAGTAGTAATTTTGTACGAATTTTAATAAATTGTTGAATACTCCGATTTGGTTCAATTTTTGAACGAAGGTTCTTGTTGTCATATTCTACCTACAGAAAAACTTTCGTTAATTTTTAAGCGTGTTTGATATTTTTCTGAATTTTTGAAAAATCTGGACAGATTTATTTATTTTTGTAAATTTTTGTTTTGATTAAATATAGAGTATTTAAATGTTTATTAGATTGTTATAATGCAAAAAGAGTATAGAAATATATAAAAATAATAAAACAAAATATTTTTCTGAATTGTAAATTTTATTAAAATAAATTATTTTAATTTCCCTAAATTGGTATATTAGGAATAAAATGAAATAATTGAGATTTTTGTGGAGAATGGTGGATTTTATTAAAATTAATATTTTAATATTTTTATTCCCAAGAAAAGCAGGTAGTTTCTATTTTAAAATAATTTTATGAAATTCAATAATTTATAGTTCTAATTAATATTAATCATGCATTCATTCATGTATATATATGTGTGTCAATATTTGAGTATTTTAGAGTGATATTAAATTCGTTTATTGCTACGTAATTATATATTAGGTCCCGAGATTGTCAAGGTAGAACCAAGGGTGGAGTAGCGTAGATTTATGCTTTTCACTTGAGGTGAGATTTCTATCTTACTTGTGGAGGTTGAGGACCAAAAAATCATAACATTTTAAGTTATATATTTTTTAGATATTTTATTTATTTAATTTACACTAAGTAAAATATTTATTTTGCCGTGGCTCGGCTTTGTGAATAAATGTGTTGCTATCCTTGATTTGTTGTTTTGCCGTGGCTCGGCTTTTATGAATAAATGTGTTGTTAAGCTTCAATTGTTATTTTGCCGTGGCTCGGCTTTTGTGAATCAATGTGCTGTTAATTTGAAATTGTTATTTTGCCGTGGCTCGGCTTTTGTGAATAAATGTGTTGTTAATTTGAAATTATTATTTTGCCGTGGCTCGACTTTTGTAAAAATATATAGTAGTAATATAAGTTGTTGTTTTGTCATGACTTGACTTGTATATTTATACAATATATTAAACCATGAGAATTGATTGGTTGTTAATGAGTTGTAAATGTGAATTATGTGTAAACTCCGCCGTCGGGATATGAATTGACTCCCCTGCAGGGTGAGATTATTGATTTGTGTGGAGAGTTCCTTTGTGCCGTATGTGAGAAGGCCATTGGGAGATGTTGTGTGGAGAGTCCCTTTGCGCCGTGTGTGAGAAGGCCATTGGGAGGTGTTGTGTGGAGAGTTCCTTTGTGCCGCGTGTGAGATGGCCATTGGAAGGGCGGCGGAAGTTTTTATGTGCGTATATGGATTCGAAAGAGTCGTGTGAATTGTGGTTGTTGATTTGAACATTATTTTCAAAATGGTGATTATTACTTGAATGTACATATATATAAATATATTTTATTTTATCTGATTTTCAAATCAGACTATTATGTTGTACTAAATGAAGTTATTCTCATAAAAATCAAGTCAAGGATAACTTATATCTATTTTAAAAGTGTTATAAATTTACTACAGTATATTTGCTTTCAAACTGTACAAGTACCTAGAAATTTCACTGGGCTTTGTAGCTCATTATTCTCTCATTATATTTCAGGAGTTTCATAGTGGAATTGAGAGTATAGTTCTCTTTTTACGTCGCACGTGACAGTTGAATCCTCAGCAGCAGCTAATAATGTAGAGGTCTTTATCATTTGTAATTATTTTGGTTTGTCAATGCATTGTAACATTTCAAGGGGTTATTGATTTAATTAGTATGTGTATGGAGAGATCTCAATATTTTGAAACAATTATGTTTTGTATAATTTATTTTAAGTACTTTTTGCTATAGAACGGCCGGTGCGCCTTATATTATTTTTGTTGTTATTTGCTTAGACACTATTAGAATTTACACTCGTATCATATAGTGGTACTACAGTTGCATTGCACCTCTGGAACAGGAAAGTGATGATTCACTCCTAGGTAGGGGCCCGCCCGGGAGTGGGTTGTTACAATTTTGGTATCAGAGGTTAGGTTATAGATTCTGTAGACTCTTTAGTTACATGCACCATGCAAATTTTGATAGTGAGTCTCGGTTTTGTAAGCTGCTGAGGATGTCATGTGGTGAGGGTGGACGGAAAGGTCGTGCTAGGGGACGCATTCGCGAAAATGTACACGATAGGGTTCTTTGCATTGATAGCCTACCGCATGTTCCTCTATTGAGGATATACACTGACTTTTATAACGGACTATCAATAAATATTAGATATTGACTATGTAATATTTCTTATAATGGTTTCTTAGACTTGGCAAGTAAAGCACTGAAGGTGGAAACTAACATATTTGAGAGAGGAGGATACGAGTCAGATTCTAAGAGGATTATGACTGATTTTAGGAGAGAAATTGGGCAGAAACAGAGCAGTCAGTTTGGCAGTTCAAATTAGAGAGGTGGTAGTCCATTAAGAGGGTTTTCTGATCAAAGACTGTTCTTATCTAATATATAAAGTGGACATCCATGATTTATTACTTAGGGTAGAGCCGCATTTCCTCAGAGACAACTAGGTAAAACAGCAACTAGTAGTAGTACTGGAGCACTTCGAGCTAGTGGATTATGTTTTAAGTTTGGGAGACCCGGATATACAGTAGCTAATTATTGTGAGGGTGGTATTGTGTTCTATATATGCCGCTAGGTAGGACATACATCTAGATATTGCCCTTAGAGTTAGATAGAAAATTGTTGCACATAAGGGACAAAATACATCAGTATTCAGATCCATACTCGTCCCATGGCAAACTAATTGAGGCAGAGGTCATCAGAGTCGAGGAAGCCAGACTAGCTGACACAAATTATATTAGGGTAGAGGAGCTGCCCTATTGAATGGCAGAGGTTGAGGTCAGGTTTATGCAGTGATTTGTCAACAAGCACAGATATGTCAAGGTGTTATCACTAGTATTGCTCATTTTTTTTATAGAGATACTAAGCTATTATTCGATTCTGGATAATCAAATTCTTTTATATCTTCATCATTTGCATCGTATGCTACTTTACCCATATCTAGCCTAGCATATCGTCTTGTGATTGAGATCTTAAAAACATTAAATTTGTTATTAAAGATTTGTATCGAGGTTGTAAAAATTGTCTTGGAGATAGTGTACTATTTGCTGACTTGATACATTTTGCGATTGTTGATTATAATTTGATACTCGGATGGATTGGCTTAGTCATCATCATGTCTTGATTGACCGCAATAGAAAAGAAGTAATGTTTAGAGTTCCTAGACAAGAACCATTTTGCTTCTTTGGTGATCAACGGATTCTTCCTTCAGTAGCCATCTCAATTATTTACGTCAAAAAGTTATTTAGGGTCCCTACAAAATGGATAATGGTAACCCCTAACTACTTCATTCATGAATTTCATAGTAATAGAAATACATGTCCTACCAAGACAGAATTTGTAACTTACTATCGTCTTGTCTAGAAGGCGAAGATTGACCTTTGTAGAAAGGACGATTCATTCTTCATTCAGATCGACATGAGAGTCCAACGACATTACATTGTCAGAATCCATATTGTATATTTCAAAGAGGTGGACCTTCTTGCTTCTCTCATGGCACACTCCTCTTCTCGCCGAGCCCCTTTTCTCCTCGGTCCACAGAGACAAAATGTAGGACTATTTTGATTAGATTGGATCCACCCCTATTTAGTATCCTAAAATTGAGTATCTCAAAATAGCCGATTCCTCTCACTTTCTATTGTATTGAAAAATCAAATGTGGGTTTTCATTCGCAAAAGTCAAAATTTATGAAAAATTAGAACAATTAACTATTGATTGCTTACTACGAATTCATGAACCATTTGAATTTTCAAATTGGATTTTCTTTCCTAATGACATGAAAAAACAAATACAAATTGATACATCAGTATTCTTCTCTATTTCAATTTTAACAATAATTCTGAGTATATGTAAACCCCAAAGCAGAATTTGTTGCACAGATATTATTATTTTATTTATATATGTTGCCTATAAGTAATTAAAATTAATTAAGTAATCCTTAGAAAATTATCATATTTCAATTTTCAATTGAATAAAAAATCACAATTTTCTTTGAATAGAGCATAGCCCGTGCTGCCCCAAAAAGAACGGCAGTACATTTATCAAATTCAAAGTGGATTCGGCCTCGAAAACGTTTTGATGTGATTAGTTTTTTGTAGGGGTATTGAACAGTTATATGTAAACGATTTTCTTGAAATAGAGTAATCGTAAAACCTTGATCGATGTACCTGGCAGCTCGTATTGTTTGTTGACCATCATTCATATTCTCCCAATTTGTGGCCAACCATGCGATCTGTTATATAACCATTGTTGGTATAATAATAGATGCTCTGGATCAGGTTACGTTAGGTTTAATAGTACATCCCAAGAGGGGACGACCGTATTTGTTCAATTTATCTCTCAACCTGAGTGCGATGAGACGGGCCTTGGAAAGTTTTAATATAAGCCGAAAGGATTAGCAGATCTTCCAAACGCAGAGCGCGTAGGGCTTTGAACCTAAATACATTACCTATAATGGAATCTGTATATTTTATGTAATTGCGTTGAGTATTGTCCAACAAATTATTTATCAATGATTGTAGAATACGAACTTTCAAGTTATGATCATCACGGATTCAATTATAATCAAATTGCTTTGGATCGGTTACCAACATCAGTAGTTGATTATTACACCATTCGAACAATTTCGAATTCACCTCAAAAAAAAAATTGCTAAACTTCTCGATTCAAAAAAAAATTTCCAATTAAAATTAAATTAAGTTTTAGTTTACATCTAAAAGAATAAAGCTTTCTTTGATAAATCCAAAAGTTGTTTAAACTTATCGTTTAATTTGTATTAAAAATCTTTTTCTATATTTAGAGTAATTATTTGAAAAAAATATGTATTTTCAAACCATTTTTGCAGATATTGAATGACGGGGTTCCAATAACACTATATACATCAAGTCATTGGTGCTGAGCTAACTATAGTGCAAAGTTGTATCTCTTTAGTCAATAAGATCCATCTTATTAGGAATAAAAAAAAAAACATCTCTTAATACTCAAAGTTTCATATCTGAAGCAAGTTTTCAAGAAACTGCTTGAGTTTTACCAAAGGCAGATTGGTTGAAAGGTCTGAAAGAGAACGTTGTTTTGGGGGGATGATACCTGTCGGGACTAGGTTCAAAGGATTAGTGCACCCTTCAAAATCAAAACAACATAACAAGATTTCTTTGAAAAAAAAAAACTATTCGAGGGGAAAATGAGAGATATTTTATTTCACCTTAGTTGATTCTTGCCTTTCAAATTAGTTGATTCTTCCTTTTCAAAGAATTTCCACAATACATCAGAACAATCATTGAAATCATTTATAGGATTTACTGATTCCTAAGAAGGGAGTCATTCCTTTCACTACCTTCTTTGATTTGGCGCATTCATTTGATTTAGTAATAGATTTAGTAATAAAAAGAATAATGGCTGGAGTTGTGTATCTATAGCCAATCTAGGGTACATCAGAAGGTTCCGTCGGAACAATTTTGTATTTCATCTATTCACTAGAAAAATTGGTAGAAATTTATGTCAAGAACATATTGAGATTGCATAGAGTACTGTTGCTTATAGATTGTCATTACCTGCGGAGCTTAGTCGCATCCATGATATATTTCACGTATCTACTCTTCGAAAGTACATAGCGGATCCTTCGCATATGTTGATTGAACAACCAGTAAATTTGGAAGAGGACTTGACTTATGTGGAGCAACCGGTGCAAATAATTGATCGGAATGTGCAAGTATTAAGAAGTCGAGTCATTCCTATGGTTAAAGTACTTTGGAGAAAACATGGCATAGAGGAGTCTACGTGGGAACGTGAGGAGCTTATGTGAAATCAATACCCTCATCTTTTCTAGGATTTTGCCTAACCTGTGAGGTAGTATTTATTTTAGAGGGTTAGATATGATTGCCTCATACATTTCATAGGCATTTCAATATTTATTATTATTTAACGAATCGAGATTTCTTTTATACATATGCATCAGTTACAAAAATATTTTTATGCATGTATACTCCGTTTTCTCTAAAATTTCGGGGACGAAATTTATTTTAGAGGGTTAGAATTGTAAAACCACAAATTTTACTTTTACCGAATAAATTTTTCAAGTGGTTTTATGATAACTATAAATTGCTAAAAATTTTATTTTACCCATTTTTGAAAAAAAAATAAAGAGAAAAATATACATTATAAGTTTTAAGGTAAATCTATAATTATAAAAACATTGAAGGATGGTTTTGCAAATTATTTGTAAAAAAAAAGATCAGCCATGCGGCTGATCCCCTTCCCCAATTTTCCCCATTTTCCCATTTCCTTCTCTTTTCTCTCTTCTCTTCTCTCTTCTCTCTTCTCTCTTCAATTCTTCACCAAATCTTCACACAAAAATTAAATCCTTCAAACCCATGTTTAAAACTACATCAAAAGTCTCCAAATCAAGGTAAAATCTTCCATTGTTTCTCATTATGGTTAAATGTAATTATTTTCGGGAATTTCTGTAGTAGTAATTTTGTACGAATTTTAATAAATTGTTGAATACTCCGATTTGGTTCAATTTTTGAACGAAGGTTCTTGTTGTCATATTCTACCTACAGAAAAACTTTCGTTAATTTTTAAGCGTGTTTGATATTTTTCTGAATTTTTGAAAAATCTGGACAGATTTATTTATTTTTGTAAATTTTTGTTTTGATTAAATATAGAGTATTTAAATGTTTATTAGATTGTTATAATGCAAAAAGAGTATAGAAATATATAAAAATAATAAAACAGAATATTTTTCTGAATTGTAAATTTTATTAAAATAAATTATTTTAATTTCCCTAAATTGGTATATTAGGAATAAAATGAAATAATTGAGATTTTTGTGGAGAATGGTGGATTTTATTAAAATTAATATTTTTAATATTTTTATTCCCAAGAAAAGCAGGTAGTTTCTATTTTTAAAATAATTTTATGAAATTCAATAATTTATAGTTCTAATTAATATTAATCATGCATTCATTCATGTATATATATGTGTGTCAATATTTGAGTATTTTAGAGTGATATTAAATTCGTTTATTGCTACGTAATTATATATTAGGTCCCGAGATTGTCAAGGTAGAACCAAGGGTGGAGTAGCGTAGATTTATGCTTTTCACTTGAGGTGAGATTTCTATCTTACTTGTGGAGGTTGAGGACCAAAAAATCCTAACATTTTAAGTTTTATATTTTTTAGATATTTTATTTATTTAATTTACGCTAAGTAAAATATTTATTTTGCCGTGGCTCGGCTTTGTGAATAAATGTGTTGCTATCCTTGATTTGTTGTTTTGCCGTGGCTCGGCTTTTATGAATAAATGTGTTGTTAAGCTTCAATTGTTATTTTGCCGTGGCTCGGCTTTTGTGAATCAATGTGCTGTTAATTTGAAATTGTTATTTTGCCGTGGCTCGGCTTTTGTGAATAAATGTGTTGTTAATTTGAAATTATTATTTTGCCGTGGCTCGACTTTTGTAAAAATATATAGTAGTAATATAAGTTGTTGTTTTGTCATGACTTGACTTGTATATTTATACAATATATTAAACCATGAGAATTGATTGGCTGTTAATGAGTTGTAAATGTGAATTATGTGTAAACTCCGCCGTCGGGATATGAATTGACTCCCCTGCAGGGTGAGATTATTGATTTGTGTGGAGAGTTCCTTTGTGCCGTATGTGAGAAGGCCATTGGGAGATGTTGTGTGGAGAGTCCCTTTGCGCCGTGTGTGAGAAGGCCATTGGGAGGTGTTGTGTAGAGTGTTCCTTTGTGCCGCGTGTGAGATGGCCATTGGAAGGGCGGCGGAAGTTTTTATGTGCGTATATGGATTCGAAAGAGTCGTGTGAATTGTGGTTGTTGATTTGAACATTATTTTCAAAATGGTGATTATTACTTGAATGTACATATATATAAATATATTTTATTTTATCTGATTTTCAAATCAGACTATTATGTTGTACTAAATAAAGTTATTCTCATAAAAATCAAGTCAAGGATAACTTATATCTATTTTAAAAGTGTTATAAATTTACTACAGTATATTTGCTTTCAAACTGTACAAGTACCTAGAAATTTCACTGGGCTTTGTAGCTCATTATTCTCTCATTATATTTCAGGAGTTTCATAGTGGAATTGAGAGTATAGTTCTCTTTTTACGTCGCACGTGACAGTTGAATCCTCAGCAGCAGCTAATAATGTAGAGGTCTTTATCATTTGTAATTATTTTGGTTTGTCAATGCATTGTAACATTTCAAGGGGTTATTGATTTAATTAGTATGTGTATGGAGAGATCTCAATATTTTGAAACAATTATGTTTTGTATAATTTATTTTAAGTATTTTTTGCTATAGAACGGCCGGTGCGCCTTATATTATTTTTGTTGTTATTTGCTTAGACACTATTAGAATTTACACTCGTATCATATAGTGGTACTACAGTTGCATTGCACCTCTGGAACAGGAAAGTGATGATTCACTCCTAGGTAGGGCCTGCCCGGGAGTGGGTTGTTACATAGGGACCCGAACCCTACTTGGTTCTGACCCGATAAGGCCAAGTATGGACAAAGAGGTCTGCTCATTTACCCGGATCCGGACCCAAAACCGATAAGGCCTTGTCTAATGGGTATCGGTCCAGTACATCATGTTCCAGACCTGACTAACCCGAGACCCGATTAATATATAGTATAAATATTTTATATAATTTATTTATTATACTAGTATATATTGAAACTCTTTTTATAATACTAATACTTGCCTACTATATTTTCTTGATAAGAGCATTTCTATGTCTCCTAATTTTTGTCTAATTTTTTTCATGAGCTTTCTTTGAAAGTTAATCTTTTGTGTATGAAATTATGAAATGACTATTGAGTTAGCATATTGATTAATTTTGTTATTTTGGTAAAATAGTAAACATTTTAGTCTCTTCTATTTTACTTAAACTTTTTTATAATAGATAACATATTACATTAGAATTTTATTTATGATGATGAGCTTAATAAAGCTATGGTGTAACTTTTGTTTTAATCATTATTGCAATCGAGCATATTCGGACGAGGCCCGATACCCTATAGGGTCGGGTACGAATCTATACTTTATGGACTCGTTGGGTAATCAGGTCGGGTCTGGTACTGCCTATATATTAACGGGTCCGGATCCAGGTCCGGGACAAGGTATTCCAATTTGAAACTAACAATAAAATTCATCAAAAAATGAAAACTATTTTATTTAGAAAACGATATCTTCATCCATAAAAAATCAAAAATATTTAATTTTGAAACAGATTAGAAATCAATTATTGAAACCCATATAAATCGGTTGCAAATTAGAAAACGATTTGAAACTGATAATAATATCCATCAAAAATACAAAATATTTGATTTAAAAGCTAATTTACTTTCAAACCAATTTGAAACTAAAATGTATCAGTTTCTAATTACAAATCAAATTTTAAAACTTTTTAAAAATAAAAAATAAATTTATTTAGAAATCCATTTACTTTGAAACTGAAATTAATCGGTTTCTAATTGGAAATTGATTTGAAAATCGTTTTAAAAATAAGAAAGAATTCATTTAGAAACTGATTTGAAACTGAACTAGATTAGTTTCTAGTTAGAAACTGATCTGAAATTGACTTTTAAAAATCGTTTCAAAAGTAAAAAAGAATTTATTTAGAAACTGAATTGAATTTGATTTACTTTAAAATTGATTTGAAACTGAAATGAATCAATTTCTTTAGAAATCAATTTTTTGGGTTTCAAAATTCAGTTTCTAATCTGTTGTTTTCTTATAGTTTTGAATCTACTTTCACTTCCCAAAAATATTTTTGGGTTTTTGTTTAAAATTTAATTCAAATTGATTTCAAAATCAGTTTAAAAAAAGTCAATATTTTGGAGTTTGATGAAGAGGGCATTTTTCAATTATTCTGGGTGTTTTTGTCAAAGTTAAAAGTTGACACATATAGTGTATGGAGAAGTGAGTTGATGGAGAAGATTAAAAGGAAAAGATTTATAAAAAAAATAAGAAAACAAAAAAGGAAGATATTAAAGTCAACTTTTGAAAATTTTTTAAA
Source organism: Rauvolfia tetraphylla (assembly GCA_030512225.1). Lineage (NCBI taxonomy): Eukaryota > Viridiplantae > Streptophyta > Magnoliopsida > Gentianales > Apocynaceae > Rauvolfia > Rauvolfia tetraphylla. Next base: position 1,134,044 of record JAJQKT010000060.1, read on the forward strand.
AATATGATGATTATATTAACCAAAATATCCTTAGAATGTTCATATACAAGTCAAATGACATATTTTATTAGTCATTTAATAAAAAATATAAATGGAATGGCAAGTTATGGTGTTTTTTCATAATTTAAATTTACACATCTTCTACTTTGAATTTACAGGGCAAAAATCAAAATTTAGATAAAGTTCAATGGCAAATTGGATTGTTTATCCTAATAACTATTATTGGATTGTACTGTATTAATATAATTAGAGATTATATTATTTTGGAGAAATCTTTTGATTTACTTCTTGCTTTTAAATGTTCCGAATCAAGAAAGTCCTAGTGATAAGTAGTAAACGACAAGATATAGGTAGAAATTATAAGGAATATTGATATTATAGTAATTATTGATTTTGAGATTATAAGACAAATTTTAATTAAAGCAATAAAATTTTTAAAATTAAATTTTCTCATTTCTACCCTATGCCCAGCAAAATTTTGAAGATATGGCTAGATTCTTGGATATATAGTGGTTTGACTTTCCCTCTGGCATATATAGGTCCCATTATTTTTTCAGAAAAAAACATTGGAACTTATAGCAGTCTTTTTAATAAGTATAGGTGGTTGTTTTTGAACTTGGTATTTGTATAGTGCAAGTAAGTTTGGCCAACAACTGGTTGAAGGGGTAAATAATGAAAATTTCTTTAGTTTTTTTACAATGTGAGAGTGATGAACGTATGCTATTCAGAGTATTATAGTCTCAAATCTTTTTTTTTTTTTTTTGCCTTTGTTATTTCAAGAGGAATTGCTACGCATGCATGTGAGAGATAACATAAGCAAAACTGGAACACCAAAATACCTGCATCTTGTCTCCAACTCTCAGTTTTATTTCGCAACTTCATTGTTAACAATTGTAAGGAGACTTCAAATGAGGTGACTTTGCGTCAGGGAGAGAGAATGTGTAAAATATATTGTTAGTTTCTTAACCTCTTCATTATTTTACCTCGTTCTTTCTGTTTGGTAAAAAAATTGTCATTCTTAGTACAAAAATTGTCATAACAAGAATAAAATTACTCTGTTGAGAGGTCATGAAGACCTTATTGTATTCAACAATAACAGTAATCATAATCCACTCGCCTACTTAGGCTCAAGAGGTTGAACCAGTCGATTATTGTTTCAATAGAGGATGGCTGGGCATCACGGTAGATATTCTCTACTTTAAGATATTATATGGAAATGATATGAGATTAAATCTTCTCACACTTCCAGTTTCAACAACCGACACGAGCTATCATTTTAAGATCATTAAATAGGACTCTCTTTGGCAATAATTTGAACTTGCAATTGAATTACAAAGTCCAGTTCGTTCTACTACGTATCTTATGGTATTCACAGAAAAAGCTTACAACTATATTTATAGAAGTATGGTACCTAAAGTTGCTATCAAACTATCTTCTCTCTATTTATAATAGTACACGTTAATATCTTATGCATTCATTAACTTTGAATATTTTATCTTTAACTCTAAACTTGTACCTTGATAAGAATTATTATTTAAAATACACATCGTACAATTATTTGATGCATGTGAACTCTAAATGTTGCAGAATTAGCGTGGTAATGTATAAATATTTAGTTTGGGTAGTTCATGATAAAATGAGAAGTAAAATAATAAATGGAAGAGACACAAGATTTACGTGGAAACCTTCCAATGTAGAGGGAAAAACCACGAGGCGAGAGAGGAGTAAATGCACTATGAAAAATATGGAGAAGATACAAATGGTTTTACATCCACACAAAAAAATATACTCAAGATAACACCTCACTACACTCAATAAATATGACAAGAGCGTGTATATATACGAAGAGGTAGAATATGAAGAGAGAGGATAGTTTAGGGAGATGCTCTTGGAGGATTTCTCTCTTGGATGAATTCCTCTCTTTTTGGATGTCTTCTTTGCTCCAAGCAAGATTGCCTTATATAGAGATGTATCACCATGTGAACAAACTTCAACACCATGTGAACAAACTTCAAGTTTTCCTACCATTGTTGAAAATGTGTTAAGTTAACTAACCAAACATAGCCAACCAACATTGTGCCATCTTAGTCCAAATTAGGTCACCAAACATAGCTAACCAATATTGAATTTCCTTAGCCACCCAAAGACTAAGATAAACCATGAAAAACATGTGGCCAACCAATATAGACTTGAAGTGTGAATCTTAGAATTCTATAGCAATTTTAACAATCTCCACCTTGACTTAAATTCTAAGATGATCTCCTTATAAAATGATGTGCATATTCCTCTTTTGCCATGCCCTAAAGGGCCTTTAGAATTGGTGAACACCAATCAAGTCCAAGCAATGCTTGAACTTGAGATTTGGAACCGGTTTCGTGAGCATATCCAAAGGATTATGAGTTGTAGCAATTTTCCATCTGCCACAACATCCCGAAAAAATAATGCCTCACATCAATGTGTTTGGTCTTTTCATGATACATCTGATCTTTGGTTAAATGAATAGCACTTTGACTATCACAAAATAATGTAACAACATCCTAGGTTAAACCAAGATCAGTAACCAAGCCTTTTAACCAGATTGCTTCTTTGACGCCTTCGGTGATTGCAATATATTCTGCCTCCGTTGTTGATAGTGCCACAATAGACTGTAGGCTAGCTTTCCAGCTTATGGCAGAATTGCATAAAGTAAATACATAACCTAACAAAGACCTTCTCTTATCAAGATCACCTGCATAATCAGAGTCAACATATCCAACAACAATATTCGGTGTCATCTTATTCCTATCAAAAACCAATCCAGTTTCTGCAGAACCTTTTAAGTATCGAAACATCCATTTAACTGCTTGCCAATGTTCTTTACCTGTATTACTCATGTACCTGCTCACAACACTAACTACCTGTGCAAGATCAGGTCTAGTGCATACTATAGCATACATAAGACTACCAACTGCACTAGAATAAGGTACATATGACAATTGCTCTTTCTCTTCATTAGACTGAGGGCAAGAATCGGATGATAATTTAAAATGAGCTGCAAGAGGAGTACTCACGGGTTTTGAGTTATTCATATTGAATCTCTCAAGAATCTTCTCAATGTAATTTCTTTGAGATAAATATAATTTTCCAACTGATCGATTTCTATGAGTCTCCATACCAAGAATTTTCTTTGCAGCACCAAGATCTTTCATCTCAAATTCACTGCTCAATTGATCTTTCAATTCTTTGATTAGTGACTTATCACGAGCAGCAATTCGCATGTCATCAACATATAACAATAAGTAGACAAAAGATCCATCTGAAAACTTCTTGTGATAAACACAATTATCATACTGACTACGACAATACCCATGTTCAGCCATAAAGGAGTCAAACCTTTTGTACCATTGTCTCGGGGACTGTTTTTGTCCATAAAGAGTTTTCTTCAAGTGACAAACGTAGTCTTCTTTTCCAAGAACAACAAATCCTTTTGGTTGTTGCATATAAATCAGCTTCTCGAGCTCTCCATGTAAGAAAGCAGTCTTGACATCAAGTTGTTCTAATTCAAGATCCTGCAAGGCAACAAGGGCAAGAAGTACACATATAGAAGTGTGACGAACAACAGGAGAAAACACTTCATTAAAGTCTACACCATGTTTTTGAGTGTAGCCTTTAGCAACTAAACGTGCTTTATATCTTGCATCTTTAACTCCGGGGTTGCCTTCTTTCTTCTTATAAACCCATTTACAACCAACAACTCTTTGGCCTTTTGGCAATTTCACCAATTGCCAAGTATTATTCTTGTGTAGAGATTTAATTTCTCCTTGCATCGCAACCTGCCACTCATAAGAATTAGGACACAAGATTGCTTCAGAGTATGTGTGAGGTTCTCCACCTTCAATTGTATCCTCTGCAACTGCAAGAGCATAAGCAACTAAATTCTCTCCATTATATCTTTCAGGCCGTTTGATTTCCCTTCTGGGTCTATTTTTGGCAATAGAATAATTTTCACGACGATCAGTGGAATCGTGAACCTCCGATGTGATTGGAGATGAGGAAATATTCTCTTTGGTAGGAGTTGGTATTTCAAACTCAAGCTCCACCTTCTCGTTGGTATTCTTCGAATCACCTGTGTCGAAAGAACTGGCAATTTCTTTTCCAGGGAGAATTAGCATATTTTCATTGAAAGTAACATCTCTATTGATAATTACGTTCTTAAGTTTTGGACACCACAAGCGATTCCCTTTCACACCAGATGCATAACCCATAAATATGCATTTTCGAGCTCTAGGCTCTAATTTTCCCTGATTTATATGTGCATATGCAGGACATCCAAAAATTTTCAAATTCGAATAATCAACAGGATTACCTGACCAAACTTCTTCTGGAATCTTGAAGTCGAGTGATGTGTGTGGGGAACGATTCACCAAATAATATGCGGTAGATGCAGCTTCGGCCCAAAATTCTTTAGGCAAGGCGGTGTTAGAGAGCATTCAACGAACTCTCTCCATCAATGTCCTGTTCATCCGTTCTGCAACGCCATTTGGTTGAGGTGTACTGACAACCGTGCGGTGTCTCATAATTCTTTTATTTTCGCAAAACGTGTTGAAATCACCTCCACAAAATTCTAGACCATTATCGGTCCTGAGTCGCTTGGCCTTCTTCCCTGTCTGGTTTTCTATCAAAATCTTCCACTTCTTAAAAGTAGAAAAAACTTCATCTTTGTGCTTTAAAAAATAAGCCCAGACTTTACGAGAAAAATCATCAATAATGGTCAGCATGTAACGATGTCCTCCTTTTGAAGGAACATGTGAGGGTCCCCAAAGATCTGAATGAATATAGTTAAGAGTACCTTTGGTTTTATGAATTCCGGTACCAAAACTTAATCCTTTTTGCTTACCGAGAATGCAATGTTCACAGAACTCCAACTTACCGGTATTCTAACCACACAAAAGACCTCTCTTGCTCAGGATGGTCATTCCTTTTACACTCATATGGCCAAGACGCATATGCCATAAGTTTGTGACGTCTGAATCTGACATAGATGATGATATAGCTGCAGAACCTGTAACAATAGATCCTTGCAACACATACAAAGTCCCAAATCTGTTAGCTTTTATTAAAATAAGAGCACCTTTAGAGACATTTAGAACCCCACCTTCAGCTATATATTTACACCAAGGGACTCCAGGGTGCCAAGAGAGATAAGGTTCCGTTTCAAATCAGGAACATGTCTAACACCGGTTAAAGTTCTAATCATGCCATCATGCATTTTGATTCTAATTGTTCATTTTCCAACAGCTTTGCACTGAGCATTATTCCCCATTAAGACAACACCACAATCAATTGATTCATAAGTGGTAAACCAATCTTTATGAGGACACATGTGATAGGAACAACCATAATCTAGAATCCATTCCGTTTTAGATCTAGTTCCAAAATCAGTAACAGACAAAACTTCACCTTCATACTCTTTTTGAGCAATACTTGCTTCCGTTGTATTTTTTAAATTCTTTTGATTATTGTTTTCACCTCTTTGCTGCTTATTCTTCAACTTAAAGCATTCTGAAATTACATGTCCCTTTTTCTTGTAATAGCAACAAAATTTCTTATTATCTCAGCCTCTAGACTTTGATCTGGATTTACTTTTACTACTAGTACCATGATCCATAGTTCTCCCTCTAACAATTAACCCTTCAGCTTCATCCTTTGAATATTCTCATAGTCATAATTTTCTCATAGTTTAGAGAGGGGATAGTTTAGGGAGATGCTCTTGGAGAATTTCTCTCTTGGATGAATTCCTCTCTTTTTGGATGTCTTCTTTGCTCCAAGCAAGATTGCCTTATATAGAGATGTATCACCATGTGAACAAACTTCAAGTCTTCCGACCATTGTTGAAAATGTGTTAAGTTAGCTCACCAAACATAGCCAACCAACATTGTGCCATCTTAGTCAAAGTTAGGTCACCAAACATAGCTAACCAATATTGAATTTCCTTAACCACTCAAATACTAAGATAAGCCATGAAAAATATATGGCCAACCAATATAGACTTGAAGTGTGAATCTTAGAATTCTAAGGCAATTTTAACATTAAAGATTGGAGGTTTCTTACTCATATTTTTTTTGAAATATTCTCTAACAGTTTTCAAATTTGTCTATTTTTTTAATTTATGCAGGAGAAGATACCAAGCAACGAAATAGAGGAGACTGCTCATCACTTCCAATCAATCGTTGGCATCATAACCTAAAGAATGTAAAGATGTTGGTGAAAGTTGATTTTCTGGGACATTGTGATATGTTTAGGATAGTGTACTCTTTTATGAGTGTGTCTAGTAACTATTATTGTATTGTGCAGTATTAATATAATTAGAGACTATATTCTTTTAGAGAAATCTTGTGATTTATTTCTTGTTTCTAAATACTTGGAAGAATCAAGCAGGTCTTTATGATCAGTAGTAAATGAGAAGAGATAGGAAGAAATTATATGGTGTACTGATTCTATATTAATTATTGGTTTCTAGATTATATGATAAATTTTGATTAAAGCAGTAAAGTTTTTAAAATTTAATTTTCTCATTTCTATTCTTTGCCAAGAAAAATTTTGAAAATATGGCTAGTCTCTTGACATACTGGTCAGGCTTTCTTTCTTGTATAATATAGCTTTCGTTAAAATATAGTTTCCTAAATGTGTGTTGTCCTACTTTCCATCTTTCTATATTAAATCACACCTTCTCCTTAAAATTTTAATCTAATCTAATCTATGAATTCAAAACTTTAACATGCATGGATAATTGCTTTTGAGTTTTTATATTTACACGGTGCAAGTAAGTTTGGCCAAAGCCAGCTAACATGATAGTGATGAATGTATACTATTTGGAGCATTATGGTCTCAAATCTTTTTTATTTTGTTTGTTACTTCAAGTGTAATCACTACACATGCATGTAAGGGATCGCATAAGGAAACACTGGAACACTAAATACATGCATCTTGTCTCCAAATTTCAATTTTAGTTCGCAACTTCATTATTTACAATTGCAATGAAACTTCAAATGAGGTGACTTTGCATCCTAGGGTCTGATAATTGATATATGATATTCATGCTCAATTTTAATGATGATTTTGAGGTTGAATTTTTGTGTTTCAGGAGCCATTTATACTCCCTCCCTTTCTTTCCTTGTTTTATGTGAGTTTTTTGAAGATTAGGAGTAAAATAAAGAAAAAAAGAAGATTCTACACACTTAGAATGAAGAAAGGAGATAAAAAGCTTTCACAAGTAGAATAAGAAATTTTCAAGTGAAATTTTGACCTCTTTAAAGGTTTCAAATAAAGAAGTGGCCTCCTTAAAGTTTGTAGAGCACATCCTGAAATTTCTAAAATGGCAAAATTCATGTCAATCCAAGCTTATTTGACCCCCCTTAAATAGGTGAAACATCAGTGTTCGTGCATGAAGTTTCAGTTTTGACAAATTTTGATAAAATGACCATATCTAGAATTTCAAGATCTGAATTCACCTAGAATCAAACAATTGTCGCAACTGAGTTTTTTCTACAGAAAAGGACTGCTACTATAGAAAAACTAAGTTCAAACGGTGTCACTTGGAGGCATCCAAGCAGGGTCATTTACAAGAATCCAAGCAGTGTTGTTAGAGCCAAAAATGCAGAATTTCTCGCTATTTGGGGGTTATATATACAGAGTTTCTAGAGTTTAAAGGGGAGTCTTGGCTAGCGTTTTGAGGGCTGAAAAGAGTGACTTTTGAGACGAAAAACTCATCCTTAATCTTCCTATTTTGCAAGAGAAATCAAGAGCGAAGGTGGAATATTTGAAGGAAGGGGAGATCAGGCTAGAAGATTCAAACATAAGAACTCACCTTACCACAACCAAGTTGAAGAATTCCACGCATTGAAGGAGAGGAGATCTGAAGACATAAGAATGAGAAATTCTTTATCTTTCTTTGTTGCTTTATATTCTTTGATTTGCAATATGACGGGCCAAACATTTGAATACTTGGATGGGTTGAACCCTAGTTATTATGTATGTGAATGAATTATTTACTTGGTTAAGTGATCTCTAATTTCTTATGTATTGCTTGTGGAATTGATTGCTATTGATTCATGAATTGGATTTTTCACTTGGAATTGAGAAAGGAAAGGTGAAATAGACCATAACATAAATAATGAGGGTGATTTAGATAACTAAAGATAGGGGCCTCAACACCTTTTTGATAATTAGAGTAATCTAATTGGGAATTTACATGTCTAAATGCATTCTTAGGTTAATTTAGGTAGTAAGAGATTTCAACTAACTAATCTAAAGGCAGAAGATTCTCATCTAGAGATAGAGTGAGCCAAATATAAGAATTTCTCCAAACATAAAAAGAAAAAACTAATTAACCAAGTGATTTTTTCTATCACATTGGTAATTCTAGGAGGATTTGTCATTCAAGTATTATTTTCTCTATAGAATTTCCTCTCACAACTAAGGTTAGTTGAGTTAATTTTAGTTAGACAAGTTAGATCTTTTGTTCCTAGCAGATTTCTTTTAATTATTTTCATAATCAAATTGGTAAGCTAAACAATAGAACAAAAGTGAGTAATGATATTTGATCATCCTAGAGAATACAAAATTTGATTTACTTGTCATTATACTAATCTAAATGATAGATGCACTTGCCTAATATTTGTATGCTAATTTGTAAAGATTACTATATAATTGTGTATAAGGGCAAGGAATACATCAATAATGCTTAGGATCTGTTGTTAGCTTCTTAACCTCTTCATTATTTTACCTTGTTCTTTGTTTTTGATAAAAAATTGTCTTTCTTAGTGGAAAAATTATCATAAAAAGGATAAAATTCATTTGTTGAGAGGTTATGAAGAGCCGGTTGTATTCAATAGTACAAGCAATCGATCGGAGTCCACTCAGCTGCTTAGTTTCAAAAGTTTGAACCGATTGAATATTGTTTCAATAGGGGATGGCAAGGCATCAGGAAGGTTCTTTAAGATAATATGTGGAAATGAGATGGAATTAAATCTTCTCACAGTTCCGGTAATGAAAGACATGAGAGGTCTACAATTTTCAACACGAGGTAGAATTTTAATATTATTAAGTAGGACTCTCTTTGGTGATAATTTGAACTTGCAATTGGGTCATTGTCAGGTCGAGTGGATCTAACCATTGTTTGATGGTGTTATTATTTTAATTTATTATTTGGATAAATGTAATTTAAACTTGATATTTGTGTGACTATAACTTAATTATTTCTACTACGTTTTCTTAGTTAGCCAATACACCTTATCTTTTAACGTCCAATAGTATAAAGTTTATCTTTTTAACTATTCATGGATCCGATGAACGGGTTAATTGATATGTTTGCTTATTATTGATGGCTTATATTCCCTTTCAAGTTCACGTTGCTATCCAACAACACCACCTTAATGTTAGTCTAGCCGGTAGAACTCCCTGATACTAGGATAAACTAATAGTTTCTTGATTTCTCACTATTGCTTGCTTTTGCTTTATAGTTGATTGTTGCAAATGAAGTCAGATGAAACTCTTGTACTTCACTCCACAGTGTTAAATCTCTTAAGTCTACGTTATCCTTTACTCTATGTTCTTGGACTTGTTAAATAGGATAGCTCCTTGTTTGTACGCTTTTTCTTTGGACAATTTAACATGCTATTGGTTAGGATTGAAGAATGATTCAAAGTGACTGATTGGATCTTGTAATTGTCGTATGTACGCCAGACTTGAAAAGTGTCCAAACTCTACCGCAGATTAGGTAGCAAGGACTATTAACTAAGTTTGAAAGAAAAAAAATAGTCTTGGGACTAAAAAAGATAAAACTAAAGATTAAGGAGAATCACAAAATAAATAAAATAGTTTAGAAACTAAACTTGTAAATTTTCTCAATCTTGAATGTATCTAGTATTCCATTGGTGGCAGAAACATTAAAGGCACGTAAAGTCACCATTCTTACTTGCTGGGTAGATTAACCTTTTTCCACTTCTCCCCTCATATAGCTTTTGAATTTGGTTGATTGTGAGAGGATGGAGACGGTCTCTGCCTCAAGTAATTGTCTTTCAGCAATGCTTCTGTGGAACCTTGTATGTTTTGAGCTTGAACCCCCTAATTATTTATTTTCATTTCATTTTATTTGCGATGAATCAATAAGGTTTTTCATTCAAAACTTCAACAATCTAGCACCCTAATGGTGGTCCACCTAAAATAACTCCTTAGTGACAGAATAAACTAATAGAGTTTCTTGGAAAATTTAATCATTTCAAGGCTGTGAGCTTAAGCATGTGGAATCCAAGAAGGTGTGTCTTTTAGTTCTTTAACAGATATCTTGAAGCAGTGAAAATTCATCAGTAAAATAAATTTCTCACTATTGTTTACTTTTGCTTTGTAGGTAATTGTTGAATGGACAATAGAGGAAACTTTTGTTCTCCCCACTATTTTGGTTGAATAGATAAATCATCTTCTTCAACTTGTAGATAGTCTTGTTGGATAATCGTCTATAGATTGCTCTTTGCATGACAAGAATTGGAGGTTTTAGTATACTTATTTTTTTAATATTCTCTAATCATCTAGTCCAATGGTAAACTAATTGAACTGAGCTTTAGATTAAGGTTTGAGCTCAACTTGATAGAAACTCGAGTTTGGAAGCTCGAATTGAATATTATTTAAACAGAAAATAATACAAATATATTATGTTATTAATTTAAATCCCAATCAAACATATGTGCGATTTCTTGAGCCAAACATTTATATATTTGAGCTCATATTCTTTCAAATTTCAACCCTAAAATTTTAATTGAATTTAAAAGCTTAGAAGGGAGTATCTCTCTTTTGTCTGAGTTTTAATAATGGTGTATGAGGGGAAGCAAGAGTTCAGTTTTCTTTTATTAGCTTTTTAAATCTCTGGGTGGCTTGTGTCCAATTTCAAGTTGATGCTGCAACCCCTGAAGGTGTATTGTAGCAGACCCATGCCACCTTTTTTAATTCTGTTCTACAACTTTTCTTTGCCTTGTTTAAATTTGCTTGTGCTGCCTTTAATGTTTAGTAAATCAGATGGTCTACTTCATTTTAAAATTTTGCAGTTAGTTGCACAAGCAAGAAGCTAACGTTTGAAACAGTCCGGATCTTCATTAATATATTCTCTGTAAAGGTGATTGTGTTAGCGAGCGAAGAAATAAAATCAGAATCGGTAAAACAAATACACTCTAAAACGTGACAATTATTTTGGGAAAGAGAAGCCATTTTTCATTTCAACCTTTACTCCTTGAAGGTAATGATTTTCCTGTTCAAAACAGAAGCGTGATTTAACAGTGGCAATGCTATACATCTGCTATTGAGCCTTCAATTTCAAAAAGTATCCACAGAGGTAAGGTCAGGAAGCCAGACCGGTGCTACTTAGGGGAATAAATACAACTCTAATTTTGCATATCACCAAAAGACATTTTTAACATTGTATTTGAGGTATTAATTCTCAGACTTTTAGCCAATTTTTCCTAAAATCTGCCCCTGAAAAATTTATCGTCCAATAAAATTGAAGTTTTGATTCCCTTTAAGTATAGACCAAACTTTATCTATTATCCAACTGGATTTCAATTTCCTTTGTCCTAAACTACGCACAATAATGTTGTGCGATTATCTTTCTTGGGGTTGCGATGAGGAGAAAAGGAAGAATTCCCAAGCGCAACTGATATTAAAGCTTGCATTTGAAGCATTGGGTGGCACCTTACCATCACTCATTCCCTTCCACTTTGGTCGGTATAGCAAAACGTCCGGCCTCACTTCATTGCAAGAATTTTTAATCATGCCTTGGAGATGAAGCTCACCCACCGTTCGCTCAGAAACAGGAGCCCCAGCTCCAATTTTGGAGACTAGACAGGTTTATCCAACAACGCTAGTACCAGATATTCTGAGGTCAAGCAAGATCAGACCAAGTAATTTAAAAGACCCTTCATTGTCCAGTAAGCAAAGATGTAAAATACAGGAATTTGCAGAACACTGTAGATCAGGTCAAGTCCCTCCATATGTCAGGTGAGGTCTAAAAGCAAAGAAAGCACAAAGCATCCACAAAGCCAAAGGGAAAAAAGTGGTTCAGGAACCCAAAAAAGTGTATTATACCGGAAGTAAACGAGACAACTATTGCCATTTCAAGAACGATCAATACAATATGAGGAGCAGGTACGGGGATGCATACCATTTCGACGGGATTGCTGCACTATGACGCTGCCCATCACCTCCACAGGCCGCAGCCTACGGCCCTACACCCCAGCTTAGATTAGAAAGGAAGAATTCTTCCATAAGACTAACAAAGTAGTATTTCAAAACATGAACAGAAAGACTTTAATTGGTCGGTCAAATTTTGTTCAATCTTTTTAACGCCACAATCTAAGGTGTATTTAGATTGATTTTTTTTAAGTTAAATTATATTAAAAATTATAAATATAAATTATATCTAAGAAGAAAAATAAAATTTAAAATGAAAAAATGTATAAAAAAAAAGAAAATTTGACTTGGATTCTAATTCAAGTAGGGCCTAAATATCTATTCGCCCTCCCCGCCCCCCTCTTTTCCTTTCCCTCCCTTCCACCACCTTCATAATTGGTTTGAATTCTAATAGGGCCTAAATCTAAAACACCACCCACCCCACCACCGCGCCGGGGACCTCTATACCTTTCCCTTCCCCTTCCCCTTCCCCTTCCCCCACCTTCATAGAAACATTAGCATTTCATTTTCTTTTTTTCTTTTTGCTTATCCTGCATAGTTGCCTCAAATGCGCAATTCAGGGTTACTACCACCAGTTTCGGGCGTAACACAAATATTTCACTTCGATAGAGAACATAATTTGCCAACTTTGTGCTAATTTTATGGCCCCTTTTGGTTTAAGCATTGTCATAAACCGCTGATTATGATCTGTGCATACATGTAATAAATTTTCTACAACAAAAACTTTTAACTGTAATCTTTGTATTCCACCAGGCGAAGCCAAGGGAATGCTTAAGACACAACATGGAGTTAAAGGGGGGTAATGACACAAAGGGATGCAGGTCAAGAAAGCACACTATGTTTGCTAAACACAAATTCCAACATCAAATGGTTCTACCAAACTTAAGGAGAAAAAAATGTATTGTTTAAGGCTTGTCCAGAACAGGGCAATGGACAATGCATCACTATGCAACCAAAACCTAATCAAAGAGGGAAAATCCCATATCATCATCACTCTCCTCTTCCTTCTCTTCCTTCTTCTCTTCAGCTGGAGCTGCTTCACCAGCAGGTGCGCCACCTGCTGGAGCGGCTGCTGCAGCAGCTCCACCACCAACAAAAGCACCACCACCACCTCCACCTCCACCAATAATCACCTGTTTCAAATAAAAGATAATAATTTACACAAACTTCCATGACAACATGTGCCCCTGAACGTGATATCCCATCAGCCAACAACCATAGCTTTTACCACATATATGAATGAACAAGCAGAGGATGGTAAGGAAACATACAAAAGAGGCAATGCCACCGTGCAGATCGTACAGCACAGAGACATAACAGATTGCAAATCCAGATATTCAATTTTGACCAATTATTGCAATTAATAATGAGGAAAATGCAAAGATCACAAAATCTACTAAAATATTTGCGTCACACTGGTTAACAATAATTACAAACAGACGGCACTAGCAATCCAGTTGCACTGACAATTACTTCTAAAACTCAATATCCACATAAACCTTAGCCATTGTCTGCATGCTTTCTCTCAAATAATACTCAAAATTTTTATCATTCAAAACCATTTGACCAACAATTCCTGATACCAAAGCCTGGGAGAAGGGAGCCAGAGCAAAATTACAAACTAACTCGAGTCAGAATCATCAAACTACTGTAAGTTAGTCAGAATCATCAAACTACTGTAAGTTAACTCTAACATAATCAAATTTAAGAAACATCTCCCAAAAACCTGAACGTCAAAGATTAGAGCGAATCTAACTCATGGTGATATCGAAACACAGTGCACGTTTTCCATACAAAACTCGAAAACATAAAATAAATCCAATATACAACGGTGAAACATCCAAGAAATTGTCTCGTCTAACAAAAATCAAAGCGCTCCAAAATCCATTATGTAGATATACGTAAAAGGAAAAACATAACAGATTCGGCGTTCAAAAATCAAAGAAAAGGGGGAGGCAAATCGGAACCTGGAAGACAGCGGAGTTTTCGGTGACATAGGAGAAGGAGGACTGGACACCACCAGAGGAGTCGGTGGCCAAAGCGGCCTTGACGAGCTTGCGCTGGAGCTCGTAGGTGTCGCCGGCGGTGGCCTCAAGTTCGCCGTCCTTAATCTGCTTGGCACTCCATTCGTTACCCGATTCCCTGCAGACAAATGTGTAGACTCCCATCTTCGATTTCACTCGGTGTTTTGTGCGTGCTTTGAGATCAGAGGTGGAGAAAGGCTCTGCTGCGGTTCTAAAGGGAAGATTTTCGGTTTAAGGGGTTTTTGTAGGGGCGGAGAAAACCCTAGTCCGGGGAGGCCTGCTTGATTTGTATTTGGTAGCGAAATTACTATAATGACCTTGACAATGTTATTCGAGTTTTTAAACTTCTACCAAGCTTAAATCTGCAAAAGTGCAAAGATAAAAACATATTAATAATCTTCATTTGAAAGATAGCATATATTTGGTTTTAAGGAGAGAGTCCTTTTTCTCTCTACCCACTTTCTCTCCCTTCTCTCTAAACCCTCTTTCAGATTTTATCTCCCTCTTCTCTAGCCCGATCCAGTACTGGCCTTGCCCGAACCTCTCTCTCTCTATATTCTCCGACCAGATGGCCTTGGCTGGGGACTGGATCTTGACCGGATCCTCTTCACCTTCCCTCTATTTTTGCTATTGCTATTGGTCAAATCCTTCTTCTCCAGCCAGATCTGGCCACCAGTGTTGGCCGAATCTTTTTCCCTTTGTTTCTTGTTCTTTTTGTTTACTCTTACTCTCTATTTTGATTGCAAATCATGATAGATTTTTTCAACACAACTTGCATTAAGATTCAAGCCGCACAAATGAACTCTTTCACAAACAGATCTTGTTGTATTGCTCCTCCATTTTGGAGGAATCTAGTTACCTGGAATCAATTTGGACCATCTTTTAGTATCTTGCCTCTTTCCTAGACAAATTTTAAAATCATTGGGTCATAGTTTTTTAAATTGTTGTCCTTTAAGGAAGAAGTAAATATTGAATTTTACTTCTTTGTGTTTCAAGGATGGCGATGCAGTTGCAGTAAAGAAGATCGAAGTGTATTTGTTTATTTCTTTACTACTATTAGTAATATTATACCATCTCTACTTCGGGTATCTAAGGTGTATAATATTTTCTGTTACCGTAGTTTTTGAATCATTATATAATTTTTATATTCTTTATATTAGGTTATCCCAGTCTTTCAATTCTCCTCCTTTGATGTATTAGAGCAAGAATTGAGGATTTTTTTAGTTGTAATGGTCTTTGACTATTTTCACTATTAATGAATAATTATTATTTAGCAAAAAAGGAAAATGAGAGTTAGAATTCTCTAGTTAGATAATAAATGCATGTTCACATGCCAAAATTGCTTTATGTTAAAATTGTTTTATCCAATAACGATCCATCAGAAAAAGAATGATGACCTCATTCTCCTCAGAAGTCTATCAAGGGGACAATTTGATACATCGGTTTGCAATTTTAGTACCTCTATCTTTTGTTTTATTGAAAAGAAAAAAAACGAATAATTTGAGAACCTAAGTTTCATAAAGAGATAAGAAACCTATAATTGCATCAATGCAAAAATAAAAAATAGAGATATCCCCTTAAACAATAATACAATAGTAGCATAAATTAAGAACATCAAAAGATCAAATAAACAAAACATAGATTTTTAAGAATAAAAACTAACGAGAAAATGCAGCATCAAGGAAAAATGTGCCGAAACTATGATTTATTGTTGGCCCCAAGGAAAAATCTTGTAATTTTAATTAATGAAAAATATTGATGTAGGCTATATTTGAACAATTATTATGTGATAGGATTTTGGTTTGAGGAAACAAAGTGATCTCATTGCCTTGAAGTTAAAGAGAAACAAAGGCATACCAAGTAAAGCTAAACGTTTGAAGCTTGAAGAGGATGTCAAGTCATTGAAAGCTTTGAAGATCCAATAGTATAGGATGTTGTTTATTTTATAGGTATTTCTTGTAAACCACATACCTTTTTGTATTTGGAATCTATATATTGCAACTTGAAGCACAAATCTTATAATTCTAGCCTAAACTTTATCTTTGTGTCTAAAGTTTTTTTATTATCTTTAAAGAATAAAGATATTGCTAATGGCTTTTTGGTAAATAGTTCTTCAAATGCTTTATCTTATGTTTCAAATGCTTTAAAAATTTATTTGATTGAGTTTAAATCATTTTTGCAAAATCTAAAAAGGTTTGGATTTTCTATCACCAATTCAAACTCCAAACATGATTTGCATTGTTAAAATTCCAGAGAAATTCAAATGACTAATTCAAACTTGGAGGTCTAAATTCGATCAACCTAAATGATATGTACAGTATATTGAATAGAGAAATTCAAATGACCAATTTGAACGTAAAGTTTCCAATTTGGTTGACCAAATTGTAATGTTTTATTACAAAAACTAACCGTTACTAACTTTTCTGAATGTTGAAATTTGATTTTTAAACCATATAAAAAATTAGAATCTAAGATTTCATGTAGATTGATGAACTTTACTTCCCACTATCTTGAAATCATCAAAGATTAAACAAAAGTTTTTATTGCTCATGTGCTTCAAGTGATCATCCAAAGATTCTAAAAATAAAAAATGAGGTAGTGCTACATTTGTTTATTATCACCCTACTTGTAGGACAATTACTATCCTTATCTGATCTTTTCTTTGTTTATTCAAGGTGGTCTTGAGACATAAAACTCTTTTGGTAATGGTGAGCCTTGATTTGCAGAGTTAAAGAGGTTATTGGTGTAAAACCCTTAGTTGGTCAACCTCTTTTGTAATTGTGTGAATTGAATTTTAGTGAATTAGTTTAAATCCTTGAGTGTGGGCTCAAGGCAATGGATGTAGATCTTGAAGAGATCGAACCACTGTAAATATTATCTTTCTTTGTGTTTATTACTTACTTTAATTTGTGTTAAATTATCCTATTTTCAGATTGTTGGCATTAATTGTTGCTACATTGATTGTTTAACATCTTCAAACAAATTTCTTTAAAACAAGGTACACCTTTGAGGTTGTGAATTTCAAAAGAGGCTTCATCAATGAAAAGTATTTTGAAAAAAATAGCCAAAAACCTAACTAACCCTCCCTCTTAAGTTTTTCAATTGGTATCAAAGTAGGGCTTCTTTTATGATTTAACAACTTAGAAGTTAAGATCTTATTATTTCAAACCTACCTTATTTGGAAGGATCTTCTACAAATCAACTTTCACTTGTTGATGAAACAAATTACATTTTTTGAAAATCTAAAATTAGATTTATATACGTTCTATTAACTTTGATTTGTAGAATACTATTCAGAAAAGTCCATACATTCCAATGAAGTTAAAATTCGATGGGATCACAAGGGAACCAAAGAGTATTAAAGAATTTGATGAAAGTGATTCAAAGAAGATGACTTTGAATTATCAAGTAATAAACATGCTTAGTTGTGCATTAGATGTTAACGAATACAATTAGGTGCGTGGATTCAACATCACCTATGATATGCGGAAGCTTCTTCAATGACTCATGAATGAACAAATCAAGTGAAGGAATCCAAATTTGCAATGCCTGTTAGAGATTATGAATTGTTCACAATGAAACAAGAGGAGAATGTTAGTGACATTTTACAGGATTCAAAAATATTTCAAATGGATTGAAGTCCTATGAGAAAATTTGTTCCCTAGGATAGTAAAATAGAAAGATCTTGGATGTACTACCCAAATATATCATGGAAACTAAAGACATTACCAATTGAAGAAATAAGGATGAAATAGGTATTTGGCTAATTTTTGCAAACAAAAACCTTTTATAAGTCTAAGCAAAGAATAGATTATATGAATACAGTTGAAGATGATTGATAGCAAAACAAAAAGAATGTAATGGCAAAGGAACTCAAGCAATTTATAGTGGTTCGATCGTCAAGATCTACGTCCACTACCTTGAGCCTATACTCAAGGATTTCAATCAATCTACTATATGCTCAAGGTCACAAATTACATGAGAGGCTCACCACACAATGGTTTTACACTCACAACCTCTTCTAGTAACTTTTACAAGCAAGGCTCACCACATAATGGTTTTATATCTATAAACAACCTTGAATCACAATTTCAAGGATCACCCTTATCTAAAGGGTTTTATGTTGTCAAGATAACCTTGCAAGAGCTAGTAGAAAACACAATTTGATAAGAAGAAAAGAGTGTGTAGAGGTTACCACTTGTTGGTAGATGTTTACACAATATTTGCTCCTTTACACTTTGATGTCTTTGGATTGATCAATTGAATGCACAAGACAAGAGAGAGCTTGAAAAATGTTTGCTAAAAGCTTTAGAATATTTAGAGTTCACAAGAGTTCAAAAGTTGTAAAAAATTTGAAGTTTATAGTTTTTATAGATGTGAAAATTCAAATGCACCAGTTATAAAACGGCTAGTAACGGTTACTTTCAGAAAAGTTCGGACGTCCGAACTTCATGTCATTCGTCCGAACTTGCATCCGAACTTTACTGTACCAAGCTGTCTGGAAAAGTTCGGACGTCCGAACTTTTCCTCATGCGTCCGAACTTGCATCCGAACTTCTCTGGAAAAACAGTGATCATGCTATCAGAGAAAGTTTGGATGTCCGAACTTTACTCCATGAATCCGAACCTGCGTCCGAACTTCTTTGGAAGCACAGTAACCATTTCCAAAGTTTGGACGACCAAACTTGCATCCAAACTTATCAAATTTAGTCCAATCTTTTGAAAATCATATGAATGGACACATCATTTAGGCACATTTAAACACAAAAACCGTTACAAAAACATTTTGATCATACAAAATTTTCTTAAGATCATTTGAGATTTCAAAAACCTACTTGTTATCACAAAGTTTATTGAAAACCATTTAAAAACAAGTTTTGTGCTCTCTCATGCATTCAACAGATTGCAAGACATACAAGTGTAGAGTTTACAGAAAAATATACCTATTTAGTATAAGAACTCTACACTCTAAGTCTTCAATGCCTTCAATCATATTGAACATACTCTTGAATCTTCAATCCCCTTTGGCATAGTTGAGTTGTTCTTGTATTGTGACTCCAAGACAAAAAGACTTCATGCTTCTAAATCCATCAATCCTATCACTCAATCATACAAGTACATTAGTTCTTATCAATGTTTGCCATTATTAAAAACTAATCATAACTACATGATTTGCCCTTAGGGCTAACAATCTCCCCTTTTTTTATGATGACAAACTTTGATGCAAAATGTGATGGATTTAAGCAATGTAGTACAAAGAAGCATTAATGTCAATGATGAATAATATCCAATTTAGTATATTGACATACAAAGGCTCAATATGAGCCTATGACCCAACCAACCTCCATTTACCTCCTTCCTTCCAACTTAGATAGAAGATATATCATTTAAACATTTAGAAAAAGTTCTAAGAGAGGTTTTAAAGTTGTAAGAGTTTAACAATGCTCTCCCTTAGATTGTGCTTATTTTTCAACAAGTTTGGACTTGTGATGCTAAGCATCTGAAATCTGACATATCAAGTTCAAACAATAAAATAGGAGAAATGAAAGTTGCAATTTTTGAAAATAAGCTTTCCTAAGGTTGTTCAAACATATTAGAAGAGATTAAAACATATTTGAATCAATTTGAACAACAAAGGAACACATTTTGACAGCAAAATATGGATGCATCCGAATTTCAGAACATGCATCCGAACTTTTAAATTTTAAATCCAAACTTTAAAATATGTGAGATGAAGGCTGTAATATTTGAAAATAAGCCTTCCTAAGGTTGTTCAAATATGATAGAAGTATTTGAAATAGTTTTCAAACAGTTTGAACAACAGAAAAATCAGTTTTGGCAAAACAGTTTGGATGCGTCCGAACTTCTCTGGTTTGCATCCAAACTTCAAATCCAAACTTATAAATGCTATCCTAACATATTATAATGCTTTCCAATTTAAAATTTCAAATGTATAAATATAATCAAAACATGCCAAGCACACATTGCACACATTTCACATGTTTACAGTACACATGCCAAAAAGTTTTCACAGTGCATTTTGTAGCTCAACTTCTTTTCTTTCTCCCCCTTTTGTCATCACTCAAGAATGGGAAAATGAAAATGAGACTGTCATTACTAAAGGAAGCTCTCAACTCTAGGGTTTCATCATTGAGCTTCATACCATTATCGCTATTACATAGGCCATATTAAACTAGTGATAGAATGCAGAAACTTAAAGTGCAAAAACAGAGATATTTGCATAACACATGTTAGTAAAGGTTCAAAATAAATAAAAGCAGTAAATGGAAATGAGAGTGAAGATATGCTTAGTCTTTGGATATTGATTGAGAGTCCTTTCTTGGTTTCTTCTTTACAGCAACATGCTTGACTCTTCCATGGCCAAATGTTGGATTTGATGGGGTTGCTATTTCAGCTCTTGCAATTTGGCCTCCTTCTTGACTGATTTTAGTTTGCCGCACTTCTTGATCTCTTCCTTGAGACTCCATGATCTATTCATTGCCATTTCCTTGATCACCATCATCATTGTCACTGCCTTCTTCACTTTTCTTGTTCTCTTCATCATGTTCATCATCCTTTTTCTCTTGAGTTTTAGAAGGCCTTTCACCACTTCGAGTATTTCTTATCAAAATTTCCTCAATGTGCTTGATTCTATTCTCCAAACTATCCAGTTTTCCACGCACCATAGGAGCAAATGTTTCAAAGAATTTATACATTTTCTCCATTTCTTTCATGTGGTTGTTCAGTACTTCTTGAATTTTATTCTCTTTTGAAATCGCTTCAGCACTAGTACCTTCCCCAGCAATAGGATGTGATTGTGAAGTTGGCTCTTCTTCAAAGAGTCTTCTTTTGGAGGGAGGCTGCTCCCCCTCACTTGTTGAATCATGTCTTCTCTTAGTCTTCATTTCCCTTGCCCATGTTTCTGCCTCTTCTTCTTCTTCTTCTTCAGTTTCCTCACTTTTCTCTACTTCAACTCTCTTTGGAGGGGTCTCTCTTTTAGTTCTCTACACTCCCTCATCATCAAGAGTCAATTGCATCCTCTTGAGAGAATCATATATATAAATTTGTCCTCTTTTAAAAGCTTGTCCTCTAATAGGAATCTCGACTCGAAAATGTTTGAAAAATCTTGTAAGAAGTCTTCCATATGGTAAAGCCTTGTTGTCAGTCTTTCTAACCCCAATCATAAGCTTCAATGCCATGTATCCAAAATTCAATCTCCTATGCTCATGCAAAGCAAGCATAATAACCATATGAATGTTCCCCACAAATGTTTTGTGACCAAAGTTAGGAATTATCATGGTTGTGATCATATGATGCATAACTCTTCCTCTTACATCTAAAGCCTTAACTTCCCTTTCCTTAATGGTCCTAAACTCTCTACCATTTGTGAAAGCTTCTTCAAATCTAGCATTCGTAAACAGTTCTCGTTTATAGTAGTGTTGTCCCAAAGAAAAATATCTTGCTCCAACATCACTCACTCCACAAATTCTATTTACCAATGCATCATTGAATTCAAAATCTATTTGTAAGAATCTAGAGGAATACCATTGATTAGCATTTTCTCCCTCATATTCTATTCTCTCTTCTTTTAGATTTGCATAAAATTCGTATACAAGAGAGGGAATACTCTTCATCTATAGCCAACAAATTACTCCACCCAATATCACCAAATAAAGATAGGACATTACCTATATTAGTGAGCTTTTCAAAATCAACTCTGTTTCCAGGGATGATTTTCCTTGATTTCTTGTTCCATTCTTCAAACTCTGATGCAGCTTTGATTGAGATGAACTTGTCTGCTCTAGATGATGATTGAGGAACCCTAATTCTCCTTGGTTCATTGAGAATTCGTCCTCCTTCACTGACTTTTGCTTTCCCTTTACCTTTCTCAACATTAGCTCCTTTAGTTCTGACCCTTTTGATCTTCTAACAGAAAAAGTAGCGAGTTTTGAGCGGTGTGTAGGGCTGGTAATTCAAAGATTCAAGTGTTTTGATGTGAAAATGGTGAAATCTCAGAGGGATTTATGTTTGGACGCGAGTGGTAGAGAGAAATTTTGAAAAGGAGAGAGTTCGGATGAGAGATTATTTGTGTAACGGCTAGTTCGGTTTCTTAAAAATCGTTGTAACCGCAAAGTTTGGACGTTCAAACATTTTGGTCTGCGTCCGAACATGCGTCCGAATTTCTCTATTTCTCCAGTTTCAGAAAGTTCGGACGTCTGAACTTTCTGTCATGCGTCCGAACTTTTCTGTCAAAGTTTGGACGTTCCATTTTCACTCAATGCATCCAAATTTTTCCTACTTTCAACACACTTAAATAAACACATTAGTAATTGAATTTTGAGATTGCTAAGAGCCTTCTTAAATGAGTAAACCTTTCCTCAGCCAAAGGCTTCGTGAATATATCAATAATTTGATCATTTGTATTTATGTATTCTAAGCATATGTCCCTTTTAGCAACATGATCACGAATGAAATGATGTTTAATCTCTATATGCTTTGTTCTAGAGTGTTGGATGGGATTTATGCTCAAATTGATGGCACTAGTATTATCACATAGAATAGGTATACAATTAAATTTAATACCATAATCAAGTAGTGTATGTTGCATCCATAATAATTGAGCACAACAACTACCAGTTGCAATATATTCAGCTTCAGCAGTAGACAAAGACACACAAGCTTATTTTTTACTATACCACGACACAAGACAACTACCAAGAAATTGACAATGACCACTTGTACTTTTTCGTTCAATTTTGCATCCAGCATAATCAGCATCGAATATCCAATAAGATCAAAAGATGAAGATTTTGAAAACCAAAGACCATAGTCATGTGTATCTATCAAATAACGAAAAATACGTTTGACAGAAATTAAATGAGATTCTTTAGGACAAGATTGAAATCTAGCACATAAGCACACAGCAAACATAATATCAGGTCTACTTGCTGTGAGATAGAGTAAACTTTCAATCATACCTCTATAAGATTTCTCATCAACATTTTTACCTTTTTCATCTTTGTCAAGTTTAGTTGATGAACTCATTGGAGTACCTATTCCTTTAGCTTGATCCATTCCAAATCTTTTCAAAAGCTCCTTGGTGTACTTTGCTTGATTGATGAAGACTCCATCCTTGGTTTGCTTAATTTGCAGCCCAAGAAAGAAATTCAATTCTCCCATCATGCTCATTTCAAATTCATTTTGCATAGATTCGGCAAAGTCTTCACAAAGAGATATGTTAGTAGCACCAAAGATAATATCATCAACATAAATTTGTACAAGTAAAATATCATTATTGGTAGATGTTTTTATAAAAAGAGTTGTGTCTACTTTTTCTTTTGCAAAACCTTTTGAAAGAAGAAATCCACTTAATCTTTCATACCAAGCTCTTGGGGCTTGTTTCAATCCATAGAGAGCTTTGGTTAACTTAAAGACATGATTTGGAAATTTTTCATGAATAAAACCAGGAGGTTGCTCTACATAGACCTCTTCTTCAATAAAGCCATTTAGAAAAGCACTTTTGACATCCATTTGAAATAGCTTAAATCCTTTAATACAAGCAAAAGCCAAAAGTATTCTTATAGATTCTAATCTGGCTACAGGAGCAAAAGTTTCATCATAGTCAATACCTTCTTCTTGGTTGAAGCCTTCAGCAACAAGTCCAACTTTATTTCTAACAACTTCTCCTAGTTCATTTAATTTATTTCTAAAAACCCATTTTGTACCTATAATGGAATGATCATGGCGTCTTGGAACAAGAGTCCAAACTTTATTCCTTTCAAACTGATTTAATTCTTCTTCCATAGCAACAATCCAGAAATTATCACTCAATACATCATCAATGTTTTTAGGTTCTAAATGAGATAAAAGAGCAAAATTATCAATAACGTACCGCCTTGTTTTTACTCCTTGGGAGACATCACCAATGATTTGCTCCTTAGGATGACCTCTTGCATATGTTAGATCCTTTAGAAGCTCTTGATCATTGCTTGGTTGACCATCTTGTTCTTGCTCCATTATTTCTTCTTCCTTGGCATGTTCTTCCAATGTCGGTACTTGATGATGGGTTTGATTTTTAATCATTGAGGAAGCTGCATCATCTTCATTTCTTCTTTGAAGATAAATGTTAGATTCATCAAAAGTTACATGTATGGTTTCTTCAACACATAATGTTCTTTTATTGTAGACTCTATATGCCTTTTTATTTGTAGAATAACCAAGAAATATACCTTCATCAGATTTTCTATCAAACTTACCAAGATAATCACTAGTGTTTAAGATAAAACACTTACAACCAAAAACTTTAAAATAGACAATTGAAGGGGTTTTATCAAATAAAAGTTCAAAAGGTGTTTTTCTTATGAAAGGTCTTAATAAAACTCTATTCATTACATAACAAGCAGTATTTACAACTTCAGCCCAAAAGTATTTTGGCAATGAATTTTCACAAAGCATTGATCTAGCCATCTCTTGTAAAGTTCTGTATTTCCTCTCAACAACACCATTTTGTTGAGGTGTTTTGGCAGCAGAAAAATTATGAGTTATACCATACTCATCACAAAATTTTGTAAAATCTTGGTTACAAAACTCTCTTCCATTGTCACTCCTAATAGAGATCAGTTTATATTCAAGAGATGTTTAAACCTTTTTAAAAAGTTTTGCAAATTCATGAAATGTTTCATCCTTTTGGGCTAGGAAAAGCACCCAAGTAAATCTTGAAAAATCATCTACAATCACATAAGCATATCTTTTACCACCAAGACTAGTGGTCCTCATTGATCCAAATAAGTTCATGTGAACTAATTCAAGAGGTTTTGAAGTAGAAACCATTTTCTTTGGCTGAAAAGATATTTTTTATTATTTTTCATATTGACAAGTATCACAAAGTCGAGTTTTATCAAAATGCATTTTGGGTAAACCTCTAACTAGCTCTTGTGTAGAAAGTTTATTCAATAAATCCATGCTTACATGTCCTAACCTTCTATGCCACATAAAACCATCATTATCATGAATAGATAGACATTTTATATCATTTGTGATAAGTTCATGAAGATATAAAACATATACATTACCAACTCTTTTAACAACAAAAATGGTTTTACTACTTTCACTATCAAGAATAGTACAAGTATCATATTTAAATTCTACTTTACATCCATTGTCACATAATTGACTAATGCTAAGTAAATTATACTTCAATCCATCAATAAGTAATACTTGCTTAATAAGAGGAAATGAGCTTTTACCAATGCTACCTATACCAAGGATTTTTCCTTACTTCTTATCACCAAATGTGACAAAGCCTTCACTCGTTGCTTGAAGCTCACTAACAAGTGAGGCATTTCCTGTCATATGTCTTGAGCACCCACTGTCAAGAAAACCATTTTGTGGCACTTGATCTTGAAGCAAATTGAACCTACACCAAATTAGAAAGAGTGATTTTTGGTACCTATATTTTTTTGGGTCCAAGGGGGTTAGTGATAGTTCCTTTGACTTTCCAAATGGTCTTAACACCATTTTCTATATTTCTTTTTTACAAAACATTTTGATACCTTGTGTCCATGCTTGCCACAATATGTACAACAAATATGATGCCTAGAATTAAGAGTTTCTTTAGCAAAAGTGTTTTTATATTTAGGAACATAGCTATCATGAGTGAAACCAAGACCATGTTTTGTAAATGAAGATCTTTGACAACCAAGTAATTTATTTAAATTTTCTCTTCCATTTGTAAATTTTCAATGCATGAAGTAAGATCATTAACTTTTCTTTTCAAAATCTCATGATCAATGAGCATTTTTTCAAGAGAAGTAACTTTTATGCAAAGCTCTTTGTTTTCAAAAGATGTGTTTTGTATAGTTGCATTTTAAACTTCTTTTTCAATATTAAGACAATTAATGGTCTCAAGAAGTTTACCATTTTCAACACATAATTTCGAATTCTCTTTTGACAAATCATTTATTTTTGATTTCATATCTTTATTTCTTTTTGAAGCCTTTTTCAACTCTTCATACATTTCTATAAGCAATTCTCTATGATCAACATCATCATCATAAAGATTAGAAATAGAAGGAGAAGAATGTACCTCATCATCAATAGCCATAAAACATATGTTGGCCTTTCCTTCACTTTCATCTTCGCTTTCTTGTTGATCCCACGTTCCATCCAGTCCTTTTCCTTTCTTGGCAGATTTCTTTTTGTTCTTGCTATCTCTTTCCCTTTCCAAAACTTTGGGACAATTAGCAACAAGATGCTCTGTACTCTTGCATTCAAAAATTGAGGTTTGAATGAGGAAAACTGTCCACTCTTCTTGGTTGGCTTTCTTCCCTTTTTGAGAAACTCCTTTTTGTAGAATCTCTTGAATTTCCTAACTGCCATAGCAATTCCCTCTTCACCACTGTTACATTCTTCTTCACTTGAAGATTTTTCTTGTTCACTCAAATGATTTGAAGCCTTGAGTACAACTCCTTTTCTTCCCTTTTCTTCATCTTCTTTGTCATTTAATCTCTTCATCTTCATTTCATGTGTGAGCTGAGATCCAATGAGCTCTTCAAGTGGAAGAGTTTTTAAATCCTTGGACTCCTCAATAGCAAGTGTCTTCGGCTGCCAAGATTTTGGTGAGCATCCAAAATCTTCCTGTTTTGCTCTCCCATAGTATAGCTTGTACCATAAGCTTTTAAGCCATTAAAAATATTAGTAAACCGTGTAAACATATCACTAACATTTTCACATTGTTTCATGATAAACAGCTCATAATCTCTAACAAGCATAGCAAGTTTAGATTCTTTAACTTGATTTGTGCCTTCATGAGTTATTTGGAGTAATCTCCACATATCATGAGCAGAGTCACAACCACTAACTCTATTATATTCAGTAACATCTAATGCACAACTAAAGATGTTCATGGCTTGATAATTTAAAGTCATTTTCTTTGAATCATGCTCATCAAATTCATCAGTTGACTTTGGTTCTAAGGTCACACCATCTGCTTTCATTTTCATAGGAACATAAGGACCTTTTTCAATAATATTTACAAATCAAAATTGATAGAACAAATGTATATCTTAACTCTAGATTTCCAAAAAGTGTAATTTGTTCCATCAAACAAATGTGGTCTCTTTGTGGAAGATCCTTCTTGGTAAGGTAAGTTTGAGATATTAGCCATAAGATCTTTAACTTCTAGGTTGTAAAACCACACAAAGAAGTTCCTGCTCTAATACCAATTGAAATACCTAAGAGGGGGGTGAATTAGGTATTTGGCTAATTTTTGCAAACAAAAACCTTTTATAAGTCTAAGCAAAGAATAGATTATATGAATACAGTTGAAGATGATTGATAGCAAAACAAAAAGAATGTAATGGCAAAGGAACTCAGGCAATTTATAGTGGTTCGATCGTCAAGATCTACGTCTACTACCTTGAGCCTATACTCAAGGATTTCAATCAATCTACTATATGCTCAAGGTCACAAATTACATGAGAGGCTCACCACACAATGGTTTTACACTAACAACCTCTTCTAGTAACTTTTACAAACAAGGCTCACCACACAATGGTTTTATATCTATAAACAACCTTGAATCACAATTTCAAGGATCACCCTTATCTAAAGGGTTTTATGTTGTCAAGATAACCTTGCAAGAGCTAGTAGAAAACACAATTTGATAAGAAGAAAAGAGTGTGTAGAGGTTACCACTTGTTGGTAGATGTTTACACAATATTTGCTCCTTCACACTTTGATGTCTTTGGATTGATCAATTGAATGCACAAGACAAGAGAGAGCTTGAAAAATGTTTGCTAATAGCTTTAGAATATTTAGAGTTCACAAGAGTTCAAAAGTTGCAAAAAATCTGAAGTTTATAGCTTTTATAGATGTGAAAATTCAAATGCAACAGTTATAAAACGGCTAGTAACGGCTAGTTTCAGAGAAGTTCGGACACATCTAGTTTCAGAGAAGTTCGGACGTCCGAACTTCATGCCATTCGTCCGAACTTGCATCCGAACTTTACTGTACCAAGCTGTCTGGAAAAGTTCGGACATCCGAACTTTTCCTCATGCGTCCGAACTTGCATCCGAACTTCTCTGGAAAAACAGTGATCATGCTATCAGAGAAAGTTTGGATGTCCGAACTTTACTCCATGCATCCGAACTTGCGTCCGAACTTCTTTGGAAGCACAGTAACAATTTCCAGAGTTTGGACGACCAAACTTGCATCCAAACTTATCAAATTTAGTCCAATCTTTTGAAAATCATATGAATGGACACATCATTTAGGCACATTTAAACACAAAAACCGTTACAAAAACATTTTGATCATACAAAATTTTCTTAAGATCATTTGAGATTTCAAAAACCTACTTATTATCACAAAGTTTATTGAAAACCATTTTAAAAACAAGTTTTGTGCTCTCTCATGCATTCAATAGATTGCAAGACATACAAGTGTAGAGTTTACAGAAAAATATACCTATTTAGTATAAGAACTCTACACTCTAAGTCTTCAATGCCTTCAATCATATTGAACATACTCTTGAATCTTCAATCCCCTTTGGCATAGTTGAGTTGTTCTTGCATTGTGACTCCAAGACAAAAAGACTTCATGCTTCTAAATCCATCAATCCTATCACTCAATCATACAAGTACATTAGTTCTCATCAATGTTTGCCATTATTCAAAACTAATCATAACTACATGATTTGCCTTTAGGGCTAACAAAGGATTTGAAGACTCTTCCTCTTGAAGAGCTCATAGATCACTGCTCACTCGTGAGATGAAGATAAAGAGGTTGAATGACTTAGAAGATAAGGAGAAAGGAAGAAAAGGGTTTTTCCTAAAAGCAAGTGGCGACTCAAGTGAACAAGAAGAGTCATCTAGTGATGCAAAAGAGGATGTAGAAGACGAACATCTAGTAGTGGATTTTCCTAAAGCTACAGGGAAAGACATAGAAGTCAAACAAAAGAAGAAGAAATTCACCAAGAAAGAAAAAGGGCTTGTTAGCACATGGTATTAATGTGCCAGTGAGTAAAGTGAAGAAGAAAATGAAGAAAGAGCAAATGTGTGCTTCATGGTAATGAAAGATGAGGTACAATTCACTCCATCTATCTCTACTTCTTGTGATGATGATGTTGATGATCCTAATGATCTTTTTGTTAACATGTATGCTGAATTGAAAAAGCTTTCAAAACAAAACAAAGAAATGAGATTGAAAATTGATGAATTGTTGAATGACAACTCAAAATTGTTTTGTGAAAACAAAAAGCTTCTTGATTCTATTGAATATTTGAATATTCAAAAAAAGTTTTAAATGTCTCTTTACAAAACATGTCCCGTGAAAACAAGATTCTTAGTGATAAAATTTTCTCCCTTGAAAAGGTGCTTGTTGATCGTGAAGTTTGAAAAAGAAGGTTGATGATCTTACCTTATATATTGAAGAATTTACAAAAAGAA
The DNA here is from genome assembly GCA_030512225.1 of Rauvolfia tetraphylla. Classification (NCBI taxonomy): domain Eukaryota; kingdom Viridiplantae; phylum Streptophyta; class Magnoliopsida; order Gentianales; family Apocynaceae; genus Rauvolfia; species Rauvolfia tetraphylla. The sequence goes on from JAJQKT010000060.1 coordinate 1,163,729, forward strand.
GGAACAATCTTGAAAAATTTCTTAGATTTCTAAGATCTCCTCTTGTTAAAACCTGTCTTGGTTACAACTATGTGAATAACATGCCCAAGTACAAAAATTTCTTTGTTAGAGCCACCTCTACTTCAATGCCTCATATTTGTAATACTTATATTGTGGAAAATATGGAAACAAAGTCACTAGGTGCTGTATTAAAATAAAAGTAGAAAGTAGTGTTAAAATATTTGGAGGGTAAAGGGAATTGTAACCCCCTTGGACACAAGAAAGTGTGAGTACCAAAAGTCACTTCCTCTCATTTGGTGTATGTGCATTTTCCTCCAAGATCAAGTGCCACAAAGTGGTTTCATAATAACAATTGCTCAAGATACATGACAAGAAATTCTTCACTCATAAGTGAGCTTCAAGCTACAAATGAAGGTTTCGTTACCTTTGGAGACAAAAAGAAAGGAAGAATCCTTGGTGTAGGTAATGTTGGTAAAGGTTCTTTCCCTCTCATCAAACAAGTATTGCTTATTGATGACTTAAAGTATAACTTTCTTAGCATTAGTCAATTTTATGATAACGGTTGCAAAGTTGAATTTAAATATGATACTTGTACTATTCTTGATAGTGTTACTGATAAAACTATCTTTGTTGCAAAGTGAGTTGCAAATGTATATGTGTTTTATCTTGATAAACTCGTCACTAATGATGTTAAATGTCTTGTCGTTTATGATAACGATAGTTATTTATGGTCTAGGATACTTGCTTATGTTATTATTGATTTGTTGAATAAACTTTCTTCGTAAGAACTTGTTAGAGGTTTACCAAAAATGCGTTTTGAAAAAAATCATCTTTGTGATGCTTGTTAATATAGAAAACAAACAAAAGCCTCTTTCAAACCCAAGAAAATGGTCTCTACCTCAAAACCTCTAAAGCTCATTCACATAGATTTATTTGGACCTATGATGACCACTATCTTGGTCGTAAGAGGTATGCTTATGTGATAGTTTATGATTTTTCAAGATTTACTTGGGCAATCTTCCTTACTCAAAAAGATGAAGCTTTTCATGATTTTGTAGAACTTTTCAAGAATGTTCAAATCTCCCTTGAATGCAAGTTAATTTCTATTAAAAGTTACAATGGCAAAGAATTTTACAATCAAGATTTTACAAAACTTGTGATAAAAATGGAATTTCTCATAATTTTTTGGTTGCCAAAACTCCTCAACAAAATAGTGTTGTTGAAAGGGAAAATTGCACTTTACAAGAAATGGCTAGGTCTATGCTTTGTGAAAACTCTTTACCAAAATATTTTTTGGCTGAAGCCGTAAACACCACTTGTTATGTCATGAATAGAGTCCTTTTAAGACCATTTTTGAAAAACAAAATCCTTTTGAATTTTTCTTTGGTAGAACTCCCTTTATAGCCTTCTTTAAAATGTTTGGGGGCAAGTTTTTTATTTTGAATACTCATGATAACTTTGGCAAATTTGATAGAAAATCAGATGAAGTTACTTTTCTTGGTTATTCTTCAAATAAAAAGGCCTATAGAGTTTATAATAAAAGAACCTTATGTGTTGAAGAATCCATTCATGTGAGTTTTGGAAAATCTAACATTTATCTTGAAAGAAGAGATGAAGATGATGTAGGTACTTCAATGAATGATGATTAAACTCATCTTCAAACACTAGTTATGGAAGACCGTGCTAATTAGGAGAAAATAATAGAAAGTCAACCTAGTGGTGACCAAGAGCTCCCAAAGGACTTAAGATACGCTAGAGGTCACCCTAAGGAGCAAATCATTGGTGATATTCCCCAAGGATTTAAAATAATGTGGTACTTTATTGACAATTTTGTTCTTTTATCTCATATTGAACCTAAAAATATTAATGATGCCTTGGGTGATAATTTTTGGACTGTTGTTAGGCAAGAGGAATTAAATCAATTTGAAAGAAACACAGTTTGAAATCTTGTCCCAAGACCCCAATGATCACCTGTTATTGGTACGAAATGAGTTTTTAGAAACAAATTAAATGAATCCAAAAAAAAGTTGTTAGAAACAAAACTAGACTTGTTGCCCAAGGATTCAATCAAGAAGAGTGCATATTATGATGAGACTTTTGCTTCGGTAGCTATGCTTGAATCAGTAAGAATGATTTTGGAATTTGCTTGTTTAAGGTTTTAAACTCTTTCAAGTGGATGTCAAAAGTGCTTTTCTAAATAGTTTTATTCAAGAAGAATATTGTACCAGTTTTGCTCATGAAAAGTTTCCAAATCATGCTTACAAACTTTCAAAAGCCTTATATGTTTAAAACAAGCCCCAGGCTTTGTATGAAAGACTTAGTGGCTTTCTACTTTCAAAATGATTTTCAAGAGTGATGGTTGATGCAACACTTTTTTATCAAAACCTCTTGTAACAATGATCTCTTACTTGTGCAAATCCATGTTGATGACATTATCTTTGGTGCTACTAACATCTCCCTTTGTGATGAATTTGTCAAGATGATGTAAAAATGAAATTGAGATGAGCATGTTGAGAGCTCTCAACTTTTTTCTTGGCCCTCAAATCAAGCAAACCAAGGATGGTACATTCATAAATCAAGCAAAATACACTAAGGAGCTATTGAAAAGATTTGGAATAGACAAAGCCAAAGGAATTGGAACCTCAGCGAGCTCCTCACTTAAACTTGACAATAATGAAAAATTTAAAAAGGATGATGAACAGGTATATTAAGTTATGATTGGCAATTTACTCTATTTAATCACTAGTAGACTCAACATCATGTTTGTTGAATGTTTATGTGTTAGATTTCAATTCTAGTTTTCGTTAAGCATATTCTTCATTAACTAGTTGATAATCATGATTATGGTTTGTGGTTTTCAAAATCTTCTTGTTTTGACCTAGTTACATATTCTGATGCTGCTATTTCGGATGCAAAGTTGAGCATAAAAGTAGCAGTAGTCATTGTTAATTTCTTGGTGGCTGTCTTTTCTCTTGATATAGCAAGAAACAAGCTTGTATTTCATTATTTATCACTAAGGCCGAATATATCACGGCAGGTACTTGTTGTACTCAAGTGCTTCAGATGAAGCACACTTTACTTGATTTTGTACTAGATTTCAAATGTGTACCTATTTTATGTTATAACACTAGTGCAATCAATTTAATTATCAACCTTATTCAACATTCTAAAAAACAATTATTGAAATTAAACACCACTTCATATGTGATTGTATTGCCAAGAGTGATATGTGTTTAGACTATGTTTGTTCAAATGATCAAATCACTAATGGTTCTACAAAACCATTGGCTTAGGAAATGTTTTGCTACCTAAGAAGATGCTTAAGAATTTCAAAATTTCATGGCTAATATGTGTGTTAAGTTTACTAGATATATAGGGTAAGTTCGGACAAGGAATTCGAATGTAGACATGTAATTGGTCATCTGAGTTGAAGTTATGTGAAGGGTAGATACAAATTTTCATACGCAAAATTCAAAGGTAGGACCTAAAATAATTGAAAATGTTTAAACCTGGACAAAGTTTTCAAACGCAAAGTAGGCAATTTGGTCATTGGAATCGAGTGGTTATAGGGACTTATAAGGAGTTTCAACTGGTGCCTCTTTATTTTCATTTAAATCATCAATAGTCGATTCTTCTTCTATCACTAAAACCCATCTATACTCCTCTTGTCCAAACCCAAAATTCTACCTTATTTTGTCTGATTCAAAGAAAAAATTTGTCAAATTTGTGTTCTTCTCCCATGAATTCATCTGAAACCCAATAAATCTCTCAAAAACTCAACATGGTTAGGGCAAAGAACCAAAATGGAAGCAAAGGCAAAAGGAAAGGCAAGGGAATCAACACAAATCTCATCATTGACAAACCGAGATGTGTGAGGATTCCACAAACCAATACCAGGTTGGACAAGTTCATATCCACTAAGGCAAATGTCGAGTTTGACAATTGAAGCAACAAGAGTAAGAAGATTATTCCGGGTCGCAAAGTTGATTTGCAAAATATTCAATGGTATGGAAAATGTTCTCACTCTATTTGGAATAGTTGGTTGGAGTAATTTGCTTGTTGTTAATAATGATTACTATCCTTCTCTCATTTTTGAGTTTTATCCTAATTTGAAAGAAGAAAGGATTGAGAAAATCAGTAATAAAGTAATCACAAATTGAATTTGAATTTGATGATCAAATGTTTAGTTGTATTTGTGAAATGGATGATAGTGGGTATATAGATACTACATCTCCAATCAACAATATGTCATTCTAGATTTGTTTACGGAAGATAGATTTGAAGAAGCCTTAACAAATGGTTGAAGGTTTAGAAGTGTAAAAGAGAGGCAAATCAATGCTTTTGATGCAAAGGGGAGAGTGTTGCATCACAGACTAACCACCATGATCATTTCGAATTTTGAACACAAATCCTTGGTGGAACCATGCATAAGGTTGTGATACTGGCCCTTCATGAAAGAAGAAGGATGAACTTCGGATATATTGCATTGAAGCACATGATAAGTACAAGAAAGACGGAAAATAAACCATTCCCTTATGGAAGACTTCTAACTAAATTGTTCAGTCACTTCCAAAGACATGGTCTTAGGATCATGAGTGGAAGCATTTATACAGACAAGTCACTAAAAAAGATCAAGCTCACTCTCGATGATGAAGGCATTTGGAGAACAATAAACGAGACTCCATTGAAGAAAGAAAAAAGGAGGAAGAAGAGAAAGTTGAAGAAGAAGAAGAAGAAATAGAAGATGAGGAAGAGGAAGATGAAGATGAGGAAGAAACTCACTTGAGGGAAATCAAAACCAAAAAGAGGAATAAGTCACCACCTAAGGGGGGGGGAGGCAACCTCCCTCCAAGAGGAGATTATTTAGTAAAGGATCTCAACCGCAAGACCTTGAAGGAGAGGAGATTACGCAAGGAGACACAATTAATTGTTTCTAAGGCATTCCAATAAGCCTTAAATAGACATTCTAGGAAAATGGAGAAAATGTAAAAATTCTTTGAGCAATTTGGTCCTTTGGTACTTAACAAGCTTGATGGCTTGGAGAAAAGAGCGAAGAACATTGAGGAACTCTTGAATAGGAATCCACAAGATGGTGAAGGCTGCTCAAAAGCTAAGAGGGTGATGATGATGAAGAATGTGGTGATAAGGATGAAGAAAAAGAGGAAGAAGATAAAAATAATGATGATGGAGAAGATGACAATGAAGATGATAAGGGTAATAGTAGTAATGATGATGATGATGATGATGATTTTGAATTGGTGGCTAGAGGTGATAAAAGAGGTGAATAAGATAAGGGATCGTGATGAAGGTAGAGAAAGAGAGTAAAACAAAGTAGATGGTAAAGAACAAGCTAGTGTAGAAAGGGAAGGTGCTCAAGAGCAAGCCAGGGAAAAGGGGAGCCTAATTGAAAAGGCCAAAATCACCACACCATCATCCACCCCTTATGGAAGAAGGAATAAGAGGAAATATCAAAAGCATGTGGCTTTAAAGAAGGGCATTAGAAGATCATCAAGGTTGGCAATCACACCAAACCAAACTACACCAAAAAAGAACATGCAAGCGAAGTTCCACTTCATATTGAGCTCAAAAGTGACATGGCAATCACCACCAACAAATTTGGTTTCATGACCATGAGAAGAATTCTAGATGATAATGATCATAGTAAGAAAAAAGACTAAGCCCTCAATATCTTACCCCTTTAACCTTTTATGACTTGTTATGATGCCATTTGTTATCTAATGTTTATTCATTTACTTAAGATTATGATGATGTTTAGCTTAGTTTAGTTTAATTAGTTTAGTCAAGTTTGATTAGTTTATGCTTATTTGAGTTTCTTATATGATCTTTCTTAGCAAATATAATTTATGAGCTTTATGAAATGATTTTATGGTAGTTGAAGCTCAGTGATGATCTCTTTGTGTTGAGAGCTTCCTTTTGTGTTGATTAACTCACTATGCACACCTTGCTTGATTGATAACAAAAAGGGGAGCAAGTATATTGTTGCAAAATATGGCTAAGTACTAGTAAACTTTTGGTTTACTAAATGATGCAGTTCAACAGTATTAATTTTTTGCGTAATATAAGCCGAAAGAAAGAGATGGTAGTTTCTTTAAGATAAATTTCTTTCCAAAGATAGTTTGGGTAATGCAAAGATATCCATGATTATTTTTCTACATTGTTTCAACTTGATATCCATTTTGGCGGATATCCTTAAAATTCAATAAGTTTTTTTGAGATCTCAAGGAAAATAGTGTCTTATTGATGGCAATTATTGTGCCTTGAGGTAGTAAAATAGTAACCCTTTTAGAGCCTTCGATCAGTTTTATAACTCGGCAATAGTTAAAATTATCTCTCAATTGAAATTATGCGGAGAGAAAATTCTTGATGCTCATATGTTAGAGAAAATATTCTATCTCTTTCATGCTTTGAATATTATTCTGCAACAACAATATTAAAAAAAACTTTAAAAATATGCTGAATTAATTTCTTGCCTTCTTGTGGCTAAGTAAAACAATAAGCTATTGATGAAAAATTAAAAAAAAAACTCGACCAATGGGTTCTACTTTACTTTTAGAAGTGAATGCAGTTAGAACCCATAGTTATGGCCTTGGAAGAGGTTGTGGTCATGGTGGAGACCATTGATATCGACATGGCAGTGATAAAAATCATCCATATAATCATAATAATAAGAACAAAGCATCAAGCACGAAAACAACAAGAACAAACTTACAGATTTAAAATCTTGTAGCCGTAAATGCATTTAATCATATCGTGCTTTAGAATGAGCATCTTTGACTGTTCAAATCTTTCTTTTAGATCCTTGTATAAAATAAGTAGATCTCTTGCGATAAGATATCGCATCTTTAAATTCTCATGGAGATGATGGTAAAGAAAAATTGTCTTTAGTGCAATTTTCGACGATGACGCATTATTTTCTAAAATGATGTCCGCCTAACTCATTACATCTAGATGAATTTGAGCATTTATTTTCCAAGATAGAAAGTTCTTTTCAAAAAGGTCAAGAGCACAAAATTTGAGTTTTATAAGATTTGCCATGAAAATTGGAAGAAAAGTAAAAATACCTCTTTTTTGTTTTAATTGAACTCTAGAACTTCAGTTATCGAAAAAACTCTAGAACTTCGGTAGTAAAGTGGTGCGCTGATAATGTGTTAAAAATTTGTTAGCGTAAAGTAGTCGTCGGTACAAAGAAATTAAAATAATAATATGAAGTACTAAATAACAAAACTATAATGATAGAAAATGGATAAGAACTTGTAGAAAAAAAATAGAGAGAACACAAGAACTTTATTGATCTTCTGCATGAATGAATCTAGTTGTTTAGTCTATAGGTCTGTATAAGATTCTAAGGGCATATTAACAAGAAGAGATAGAGAAGAATTAAAAAATAAATTTTATCAATAATCAAATATATGATAAAATTCTATCATATATCTTCTAGATATGTTATCTTTATTTCTGATATTGGATTATCTATTTGATATGAGATAATATACCTATATCATAATATTAATTTCATAACATTTATATTATAATTTAATAATTATGTAAAATTGGATGCTTCGAGTCAAGCTCGAGGCCAGAAGTTTGATCGAAGCTTTCGATCGAGTTTTCATACTGAGTTGAAGCTCTACGAGTTTTTTCATCTAATCGAACTCAAGTATTATCGTAAGGTTCGAATAGAACTCGAGCTCAAATTCATGCTTTGTATATGTAGCACTGATCGAGCTCGAGTCCATAATTAGTTTAGGGGCTCAACTCAGATTCGTTTGCAGCCTTAATCTCCATAGTTGCTATGTACTGTTCCACCGGGTCACTCTTCCCTAACTTTTATATGTAATGTTTCCCTAAATGGCAAGGTCCCGGTTATGCTTTTCTGTTTCCTGTCCATTTTAAATCATCGTTCTTTTGGTCCCATCTCTTCCTCCAACATCAATCTTCATCTAGATTCTATTCGAGAGAATAATTTTATAAAAAATAACCAGCCTGCAACTTCTTTAATTGAAAGAAAAGCACTTTGGGGGAAAATTCTTGATATATATTGGACTGTTGACCCACAATTGCATTAAGCAGATAAGAAAGATTAGAAACTTTAGCCGAAAGAGCATCCAGAAAACACTGCATTAATGCTCAGAAATCTGAATCAGAATAAATCTCAAAAGCATAATATTCATGCAAATATATAGTCAAACCCTCATGCAACTATATATATGGGTACTCTACTTGCAAACTAAAGGCGTAGCTCGAGAGATTTATCGATCGTCTGAGAGAATTTGCATGAAGAAGAGGAGAGGGAAGTGCAGCCAAGGATGATTTGCCGGCAATGGTTAAGGTTTTTCTGTCTCCGGAAAATTGTTCTTGGCTACATTTGGCTCTTCTCTGCTCATGCAAAACTTGTTCAGACTTATATGTTTCTAATTCTGACAGAAAGGAGTGCAAAAAATTATAGAAATATTACTACTGCATTCATAAAATCTTGCTTTTACGAATATGTATTAATTTGTTAGGTTTTTATAATTCTTTTAAAATTCACCCTTAAAACATATTAGGAAATTCCCTTATATATTTTTTCACCCTCAAAGTCAAGGTGCGGTTCTGTTTATGGCTACTTCTTGTTTGTTCAAGGGCATGTTTGCTCAATTTAATATTTCAAGAGGCAAAATCAGATTCCTGAAAAACTCGGCCTTGATTTGCAATAGATACACGTCACAGGTATGACTTAGATTAATATTTCCTAAATGTAGCTCTTTAACCTCAGTTTGCTTAGCAGCCTTTTCAAAAAAAAAAAAAAAAATTTAAGAGCTTGACAGCTTCTTCTTTTTTTTTCTTTTTAACAATGGTATTTTCTTTTTTAAATTCTTAGGTAGGTAAACCTTTTAAAGGGGAAGGTTCTTATTTTTTCCTGCTTACAGAAGTTTTTCCAATCTGCTTATTCTTCAAATGCGAATAAAGGGGGGGAGGGGGAGCGGGGGATGCAATGGCTTCTTTCGTTCAGTATTGAGAATTGAAAAACTGGACTTTGAAGTTACCTCAAGAGCCGGAGTGAAGGAGGATTACCTAAGTTTTATACAAAAGAAATTTTTTTACAAATTACCTAATGTGGGATTGTGTTTTTAACATGCATCGTTCAAGTTCAAGACTGGACATTAAAACATGAAGTTTGCAAGATTAAACCTTTGTGGGTGGCTATATTATTCTGATATCATATTAAAAATTTTGACTTAAACCTATTTCTGCTCCAAAAGGTAACTCAAGGAGGAGAGAATTACCCGATGTGAGATCATATTTTTAACAATGAGGATCTATAGTTTCATACTTTAATTAATAAAAGAACAATGCAAGCTCTCATCTTCATTTTAATATTGCGGATGGTTTAAAAAATATTTCACGTTTGATTGTTATTCATTTTTTCTATTCAAGTCACCTTGGAGAAATGCCAAGGGATTTGGCTGGAGCTGTGCCTATTTATTAAAAAATGAAACTTGCACATACAAAAAGGGAAACTTGAAACCTGACTTCTGAAAGGTCATAAATCCCACTGCAAAAGATGGTTCCCATCCAATAGTTCTAATATCTTTTATTTTGAAGAGAAGTTAACCAAGAGGAGGAACTTTTTGAACACAGAGAGCAAGACCAAGAGATCTAAGACAGAGAAAAACGGACGGCAGAGGAAAACTTATCTCACGTGAAAGCATAAATTCAGTTGTAATGTTAAGGATATTTTAATATTTTTTTAGATGATATAGTAGCCAATGCTATTTTGATTATTTTGGTTTGTGTGGTACATAGAAAACGTCAAAGCATATATATGAAACTCATATCATAATAATAAAACAGGAAAAAAATAATTCAGTTTAACCGTAAACTTTACTTAAATTTTGGTTTTTTCCCCTTACTTCAAAAAGAAAAATTCTTGACATTAAACTGTGAAAAATTAACACCCACTGCCCTTCCGTTGGCTTCTAGTGTTGAGTTCTAACAGAAAGGCATCATGTGACTAGGATTGTTTTCAAGGGCAAAATTTGAAAGATATTATAAAAATGATTTAAAAAATAAAAAAGGAGGCATAAAATCCAAAAAGGCAGTTTTACCCACACCACGAACCCAGCCCCGTCGTAGCCGCATCATTGGTATTCTCCTTTCCTTCTTATTTTGGTCCGTGCATTTGAGATGATCTCTGAAATGACTTTCGACGAAAACTCAAAATTTTTTAGAGTTTGATGAAGGGAAATCTGCTGGTTCTATTGAGACTTTCTTCAGATGATGGTCTCTTTACAACTCTCGGCAATATAATCTCACATAAGACAACTTGCTCTGCAATTATACCGTGTTATTTCTACTATAAGTGATTGCCAAGAGTGGTGGATGGAAAAGAACTAGTTGGCTAGAAGATGAAGAAGAAAATAGAGAAGATAAATAGAAAAAGAGAGGACACAGAGGACGTGAAACAATAAGGAGACGGTCATGTTCACAGCTCTTTCAAACCCAGGAGGGCTACAAAATGTTCTTACGAAGCTACAAAAATGCCTATATCATCCGCAAGAAGTGTTCTACAATCAAACCACAGAAAATCCTACAGAAGACCCCAGGCAGAACCAGTACCCTCAACTGAATGATGCACAGTCCAGTCCGCTTGAAGCACATCAATGTCGTCTTCAGAGCGAGGAAATCTTTACCGAGGTTGAACAGGTTAACAATTTCATTGGACATTGTGCCTAATTGTGCCTACCTGGCCGTGCGTGCAGATGTATCGTGATTTACATGAATTTGGAAGTCCACCGCAACAGATCTGAAATCTTGTCCTCCTCGATCCCAAAGATTGACAATGGACTAATAAATAGATCCAAGGTTACACATGTTCAGCAACTCTTAGGCTGCAACTGAGTTTCCAATTGTATGAAATACTTGGTGCTGTCCATTAAATGGCTAACAGAAAACAAAAACACTTTTCTCTGACGTAAGCATCCGTTTAGCAGGCGCAGTACCGACGATTCTCTCAAGCTAAACATCATGAGAAAGAAAGTTAGCAAAATTGCATCTGTAACCGACTAAAAAAGTACATAGTAAACTCGACCTCAACTTGCAAACAGAAAGATGCAGACAGAAAAAACACCTCACTATACAGTCAACGTAGATCTAGAATCTACAAGTTAGAAAGTTGTCCCTCAACTCCCTTGCTTGATCCAATACCACATTTGTCTTGGATGAGATCCTCCCATATTTTTCCTTCTTATATAATGGGCAGAACATAACCCAGCCAAAGTCAGGGCATCCTTTAGTTAGAGCATGTTCATGTGCTTCTACAGGCTTTGCTAGCTCTAGGGTGAACCTTTCAGAAATTAATGGAGAAGAAACACTATATTGGGATTAAAATGACTCTACTTTCAAATAATTATTCCCAAAGATGCTTTTAAGATTTTTTATCATAAAGAATGAGAATAAGAGGAATCAGGGGAATAAAGTCCAAGAGCATCTTCCGGAAGAGCAAGTTCCAAAGCAATGGTGATAATTTCACAGCATGCAAAGATATGATAGAATCATACCCGGAATTGATCGAAATGAGAAAATAACACAGTGCAAGTCATGTCTTGTGACCCCTCAAGCATGTTAACAATCTGCAAGAAAAGGCAAGATCACATACAGGGAAAAAGATTTTGCCGATTCCAAAATGATTTTCAAATGGAAACATCTTCAAAAATAAAATTGTTTGCAAAGTGGAAATTGAAAGAACAACTCTACAGAAGGACAAGACTACCTCAGGGTAAAATTCTTTCCTCTCAGGTAAAGAATAAATTATCAAATTCTGCATAGCACGAATCTGCTCATAACAATGAGGGGAAACAAAGAAACATCAGATATTTTACATCAAAGATCCTTTCTGCCAATAGATAGTAAAAGAATGAACACTACATGCAAGCACAGTATCATATGCACAGTTTTGTTCAGAAAGAAGGCAGGTTTGCAAAATTGTGCAATGGGTCCAGAAGGTGAGAAGCTAGCTAATGATGGTAATGCATACCACAACTTTAGAATATTAGTGTATCAAGGACACTTTCCATTCCCGGCGTGGAAATATTAAACTCTACAATATGAATATCATCTCAGATTTCTCCAGTATAAAGAAGTACTTAATTTTGAATCTAGGAATAAACAGTATGCATTACCAATAGCAAATATACATATAGTGATACAAATCTAAATCTAGTGGATAAGCCAAAAGTGCAATTTTAGCTTCCTGAAATCTGGGTATGACAGGAAAATTGAATGTCTTAACTCTTCGCATTCTTTAGGTTACTATTGCAGGATAATTAGAAAACTAATTGGAAACTCTTAACAATGAGGTAAATATAAAGGGAAATACTTGGATAGACCTCGTCTTTGTGTACCACATGCATAAAAAAACCACACCATTCTTTAAAGTAAAAATATGCAATGAGTATTACACAAGTTTTTAATGAAATGGTATGTGAAAAAAGGGTCTAGTAAGTATTTTTCCCTAAATATTTCTTTTTTTCTTCCTTTCAGCAATATTTGGGAAATTCATTGCTGGGGCTGATCTTTGTGGAGTACAACCAACAAGCTTTGACATTTTGACCTAGCTAGAAGGTAGAACATGTAATTTGCATTGTACAACTGCTTAGAACTTCTGGCCTACAAAACCAGGCTTACCTAGGAGTTCTATACTTCTAAAGGGAAAATGATGGTCAAGGAATTAGATGTAACTTATCCGTAAAGGTGGCAGGGTTTAATTACACATCCAGGTAAATAAATTTGTAATTAGTGAAGCAGGGAGAAAAAATTCAGTACCTTATATCTGTGGTAGAAATGAGCTCTCTCTGTGTACAGAATGATTTTCCGTTGTCCTTGAAAAAACCAAATTCGTGCACGAGATATATCTCTCTGCTTTGTGTACCTAAATATACAGACAACTAATTAATGATTTTAAAAATCTTCAGGATATGGATCACATGCACCACAATTTGACTTCATGAAATAAAAGCAAGCCGCAGAAGTTAAGGATTTTATGGAAAGCTTAAAGGGGACAAGTCTTACTCTCCAAGCAGACAGAACGAGGCTTCCTGGGATTTCAAAAAATTTCGGAGTCGAACAAACTCAAAATAAGAACTACAAAATATCATAATTCCACCCTGCAAGAACTTAATTTAAATCTGATGGTCTCAGAAAAAAAAGAAAAATTTTTATCAAGCTTAAAAAATTATGAATACCTGAATGGAATCTTTTATTTTGGGGAATATCTGCCACAGACACCAAAAAAGTGAATTATTGTACTATGCCATGCTTAACAAGGATGGTTATAACTGCAAATTTTAATAATTTATAAAAAAACTTCAAAACAGAGGGAATTATGATTTTCAGAACTTAAATCATGCAGAAAAGAATTTGAACAAAACTTGATCAGGATTAGCATTTTGAATTCAAGCCAAAGAAGGAGATTAGCAGAGCATAATATTTCTTTGGAAACCTGAAAGTTTTGAGCCTGATAACAAGCAGCTATAAGTTATAACAAGTTACAAGAAAGTCTTACAGTAAAAGCAGTGAGTATATACTTAGCAAACTAAGCATGTACAAACCCTTGCACCAAACATCCTACTTTTTCCAGAAATCCTTTTACCAACCAATTCCATTATATAAAATAATCAAAAACTACTACATCCTCTACAATTTATGGCTTCAACCAGATATTCCACGTTTCCCCCCTCTTCTATGAATACCTATGCCCTTGAAGCATTTTCTTCCTTCATCCTTAAAGAGGTCTTAATTGGAGTTAACTTGGCTGCTAAGACTGCTAATCAGTTGCTCTTCCCCATTGCACTAATACATTAGTGTATGGATTTTTAATGATTGGAGAGTTTGAACAGATCAAAACAATCCTATTACTGCTCAAAAAAGCCCAAAAAAAAATACAGAAAAAAATCTCTTTTCAACTGGAATTAGTATGCCAAACATTCAGGTCAAGATGTCTTGAAGAAAAAACAGTAACAATTGAGATACTCAACGAACCTTTTTACAGAAATATTCAAACCTAGCATCTTCAGCATCCGATAGTGATTCTGCATCAAATCGTTCATACACCTGTGATATTGAGAAAAAGCAAAAAAAACAAATGAGAGACTATTCATAATACTTTTTCCTGAGATTTAATTGATATAGAGTTCTATAGTAACATATCGCCTTTGCTAAAGAACAATAGAGTATGTGAGCTGAATTTCTTTTTAAGTCAACAGTGAGTATTGGTCCTTTAAATTTTGTCAAAACAGCCGATAAAAAAGCAAGGGATGATATAATTACTTATTAGAAATATCAGTCCGTTGATTATCAGGGCTCAAATATTAAAGCATTAGACCACAAGTAGCATACTCTACAACTAGCTTAAAAAGTATAGATTCTGAAGCAACTCAGTCACCTGCCGAACTGGAAGCATTATTTTTGGAAGGACTCCTTTAAAGTCACACACCAACCTGACCTGAAAAAGTACGTAGATTTTCAGGACATTCAATGCAATCATCCTTTCTGAAGACAAGACACAAAATGCATAGACAACATATGTGTTCTTTATATAGTCCAACGACTAGAATTACATATCACCAATTAAGTGAAAAAAATCAACAAAGTCATCAGTTATCTTTATTTTCATTTGCTTTAACTTTTGGAAAGATAAGGGCAGAGGAAAAGAATTTTAAAAGTCATCTGTATAATTCTCCAATTGATCAAGGAAAGCAAGGGAAAGGTAGAAAAATAATTTTCAGCCTCACAACTTGGGAACCACTAACACTGCTCCTTTATATGACAGAGTCTAGAACCATTTGATGTGAGAGTGTTTAGCAACTCTATGCTTGCAAATGGTTGGCAGGTTGCAACATACTACTTGCAGAAGGAAATATGGATGTCCATGGGAGAAAAAAGAACCACTAAGACATGGGAGAAAAAAGTTGGTAACCATCAAGATCTATATATGCAGAAGGAAAGATGCAAGAAGTTACAATGCTAGCATTTTGTCATTTGGTTTTTAGTTAGCTACATACATTACTTGCCTGTTTATCACCAAGGAGAAATTTTAAAGAATGTATAGAACAGAGGGCAAACCTTTCCCTGGTAATTAAGGCAATGATGATTGAAGACTGCATTGATGTCTGAAAAGATAAGAGAGAAAAAACAGAGGAAAGAAGTTAGCTCCAAGAAAACGGAAGTATCTTGCAAAGGCATCTCCAAAAGCAACACTGTTCTGACCCAGGTTTCTGATTTCCACACTTTTTAAGATGTCTTTCCATAATGAAAAGTATAGATCAGTCATCTAATGAAACATAAAAGGTTTTAAATGTTGTCAACTCCAAAGAAACTTGCAGTCCATCGACACAATATAAGCATATGCCAAGGAGCATGAATGAGAGATGAATTATTCATTGCACAAAAGGAAATTCTTAAGGAATGGCGTGGGATACAAACAGGTAAAATCTCTCTGGAATATGGACCTCCAAGTGGCAGGAAGGGGGAGAACAATAGTGCCATGAAGCAAAGGTTGCCAGAAAAAGGGCCTTTCTGTTAAAGTATCTTGACTCCCAAGCCTTTTATATGTACATGCCACCTGATTAAGTTGGCAAAGTACTAGCTCCCAGAATTTTTGTCAGAAACACCAAGTTTGTTTTCCGGGGTTCAGGAAGTAGTCTTTGAAATAGGAAACAGAAAGGAAAAACAAAATTTTCATAAAATTGCATGTTAGCCTCTAGATTGGTGCTAAAAGTGTTTGCTTAAGCAATACAACTTTTCAGCACAGTGAAAACTGTCTTTAATTCCTTTTTTTAGCAACGGCTGTGTGTGTGTGTGCGCGAGCGTGCTAGTAAGACTAATGGAAATATGAATTTGCATTTCGGCTTTGCTATGATGAACTAATATAAATTAGAAACATCCTGCACATAGACAGCCAAAAGAATACCATATTCCTGTGCTGTCTCTAAATTGATCTTACTCTAGTTGTTATAATATTTAAAATTAATTTATTTCGTAAATTGTAGATAAATTTTCAGTATTAAACAAATATAAATCTCATGGTGGCATATATTTATGTGCCAAGTTTTTAGCCATCAGTAATAACTCTTGATGGCTAATTATCATTCCATTTTTTGAATTAAGAATTTCAAGTACCAAGGCATAAATGCCCATTCTTTAGGTCTTTTAAGAGCTTTATGCTCAAAACCTTTTGCTCCTAAAGAACTGAGAGTGGTATGCATGCTACCACACTTCAGTATCCTTCAAGAGCTCACATTATATACCAACCAGTGCAGAGAATCATTGGAAAGAAAGCTCAAGGAACTACTAGACTAGTTACCTGGGTTCAAATGAGAACCAAAAACTATAGTTTGTCTATAGAACTGCGCATGTCCGTCTAAATACCTATGGATCAAAAATATCAAAGAAGACATATTAGTTGAAACAAATGCATATCTTATAACGTACACTGTTTAATTGCAAAAATACTAATCTGGGAAAAATCAGAGCTCATTTCTTAAGAGATAATAGTGTCTCTGAATCTGACTTTAAACAGAACAATGTCCACAGCTTAAAGCAACAAATGGTCAAAATACAGTAGAATTACAAACATACCATGGTCTTATGCGCATAATATCAGTTCCATGCTGCTTAGATGGTATCCGATTTAATTGCTGGACAACTGTATTTACATGAGACCAATTCTGTCCAGTTTTCAAACAAGGGACAACATCATTATCACCAAAATAGTTATATGAGATCTATTCTTCCTTGTCATAAACCCCATAGAAGGGAGACATTTGTATTTGGGACAAATAAAGGACAAAGAATAACAAATTGGCCCAATACCAACCCCCCCCCCAACCCGGGAAAAAAAGAAAAAGGTTCAGATAAATATTAGTTTCTTAAAGCGTCCAAAACAACAAACATCCTTTTCTGTAAAACTAATCATACTCACCTGCATTAATATAACATCTGCATGATCAATAATCAAAACCTGGTAGAAAAATTCTCTTTATTAGTGGATGGGAAGATAACTGTGTTCATTAGAATATTAAGACTAATAAATCATGGAAAACCATCCGTTCCTAGAACCCAATATTCTACCTCTATTGAGGAAAGATAATCCACATCTTTTTCTTTATCTGCTTCTGCCTCTCCAATTTTCTGTGTGTGTGTGTGTGTGTGTAGAGAGAGAGAGAGAGAGAAAGCAAAAGTTAAATCACATATCTCAAAACTAAAGTGATATATTCAGCCAGAATAAAGCTAAAGAAACATATTCTAGACTCAAAAACAAAGTGACAGCATGGGAGGAATTGGAGTGTCCAAAAATCAGCTAAAAATTGAAAAACATAGCTCACCTATCTAGAATGTTGAAGAGAAAAGCAGAGTAACATGTGCTACAATCTGCATCAAGTATAACATTTAAATACTGCAATACATTATACTACAAACAATTAAGTTAAATCCAACCAAATGTTTCCGCCATGGTGATTATGGGTGTTAGAAAGGTAGAGATGTACTGTTTTCTTTACTCAGAAACTTCAAGCTTATACTCTCTTTTGTACACTCGTCTCCTGCTTTTGAACTTGGGAGTCTTCATGTCTTTCAATCCGCATTGAGGGGGTTGTTAATTCATGGGTCCGTTAAGAAATAAGATTGTTCTATAATCAACTGGATTTAAGATTGATCAATCAAAACATGATGATATCTAATGACCCATATAAATTTAGGAGAGAGAAATTGGGCTACAAAAGTTCCGAAACAGAAAGAAGACAAATGAATTTTGTTAAAAGAATCCTCCTATTCCAGCTTTTAGGCACAACCGAACAACATTTGCAGCACAAATAGCACATTTTTAACAATTGCTACTAATGAAGCTACAAAACTAAAGGCATCAGCAAATAGGAGTATCTAGGACAAAGTCCCTCTTAGCTCAGAGTAATCCTTTGTCTTGATACAGTAAAGCATAGCTTCAATTGAGCAAGCACGTACTTGGTCACCAAGTAGAATCCTCAATATAGATCAAGAACTCCTAGTTTATAGAACACATTAATCCTCTAATACCCTACTACTGAAGAAGAAAACTTTAGAATCCTTCATGCAATTCTCTAATATCTTGCTGCACATCGTATCTTGAAAAAACAGATACATCTGATAAATGATTTTGATTATATGAGCAAACAAATGAAATAAAAATATCTACCCAACAAAAAGAAAAAATCAAAGTGGCTATAAGTCATAAAATAGGAAGAAGTCAAAACAGGGAAATAGCCCAAATAATAAAGACTTACAGTGATCAGCCCAAGAGGAGAAGCAACAATAATGTCCGAGGAGTAGAAATCTCCATACAACCTAATCCTCCTCCTATAAATATATATGCATATGAGTACCATTACCAAAAACAAGACAAAAGGAAAACGTTTCAGAAAAAATTACACCCACAGCACTTAGAAATTTTCCATAAATCCCACCTTAGTCTTTGAACCATTTAACGTAGTAAATATGCCCTCAAACTAATAAATCGAGCCAAAAGTAGCCCTTTCATTGGATTCCCAATAACACTAACAGAGAGAATGGTTTCAAGGGTATATTTACTCAGTCAATTAGTTCGAGGGTTAAAATTGAATTCTTGAAAAAGAATAAGGGCCACTTTTGCACTTTGCCACAAAGAATAAATACCTAAATAGCTGCTACCCTTTCCATTCTGAGGTATATTGCACAACTGATAATAGACTACCACTACAAGGAAATTTTCCAACGGGGGTAGGATTATATTTTAAGCAGTGTGTGCCAACGGAAGCTACACAAAACAATAGTGCACATAAGTCCATATTGTATCCTCTACTGTAAAGGTTTAATAATTTTTAAAATTAATAAATGTAGCCCCATAAACCTACTTTCTTTGCATTTCTAAGTCTGAACATCTTCATAAAGTCATCTCTTCAACAACTCCCATTTAATATACATAACAATATTCCTTCTTTCATCCAGATGCCTAATTTCTCATGCTACAAACGTCCTAGAATCTCTAAGGATTTTTTGGTATACTTTATAGAACAGAAATGTCATACAAGCTAGGGTAATTTTGAATTTTAGGTTTTATAAGGTAAATTCAAACTTCTAGAATTCAAAACAACCTTGGACCTTACATTCTAGTTTCAAGAAATTTATTCTTCGTGTGTTAGGTTGGCTAAACTACAAATTCCGAATTTTGAACTTAATATACTTTCAGAAAATATTGTGAAGCCAAATCTGAGAAGACTTTGACCATGCTAGGTTTGCTATTACAATTAGGTTTGCTATTACAATTATGTCTGGATCATTTCCAGTTCACATATAGTTCCATTTGTGGCTACTCCATTGAAATTCTGCATCATCTAAACAACCCCCGCCCCCCCTTTTGCCTAATTCCAGAAAAATTTCTCTAGGAGTTAATACCTCAATTTTTGACAAGAAAACAAGTGCTAACCCAGATGCATCATAATACCTCAATTTTTGACAAGAAAACAAGTGCTAACCCAGATGCATCATTATACTTGATCAGAACTATTACAAAGACAATTAGTCCCAACCACAAAACTCTTGAGCAAACAAGTGCATCCTTACATATGGAGGTTAAAAGCATGAACCATTAAGTGCCAGTTGACTTAAAATTTAATAAGAGGAAAAGAATCTTGTAGCTGTTTCACATGCCGAGACTGAGCTCACAGACTATATAAATCAAATAATACAGTGTAGCAACAATTTCCATTAGAAGAATTTTGTTCCTCCTAAGAACTTCTAGATGAAAATAAAACAAAATAGGCATGCAAGCAATTCTTTACTCTTGCGCAGAAACAATTAATACCTGCTTAATATGCAAGTTTATAGACAGTACAATATAGAAGATTACATGACCAAGAACGTAATTGCTTGCAATTCAGATCAAGTACTTTACCCCAAATATTTGATGCCTATCATGAAGTGATCATTATTATTCCCACCAAACAAAGCTTGGAAGTCAGAAGGCTTAGAGGACTTTTTAGTTTTTGAATTCTCAAGATCAGCCTCATCCTGCTCTCCTTCAGTTCCTCCACTTCCAAACTCTTCAGTAAAGCGATCAATGTTTTCAACACTAACCTAACAAAAATGTCACCACAAGAATATACATCACATTGAGGAAGCTAAATTTTTCTGGGAGCAATAAAATATTAGAACCTAAAGATGTAAAATACTCCTTCGATGAAGTTATCAATAGGAATCAGAATAAATACAAAAATTCATATTATCAACTATCACAGTGGACCTAGTCACCATTAACCACAAAGCAGGACAATTAATTCTTGAAATCACTAAACAAATTATTTTTACTAGGACTGTCAATTGAGCCGGCCAGCCCGAGCCCAGCTCGTTGGGCCCGTTTAATTACGGGTTCGGGCTGATTTTTTCAGCCCGAATAAGATTTCGGGCCAATCTCGGGCTGAGATAGACTCAGCCCGTTTTTAGCCCGGCCCGTAAAATATGTATAAATAATATATTTATATATATATTCATACATATTTTTTATAATATTATTATTATTAAATTTTTTTAAAAATATTATTATATTATTAAAAAATATTATTTTTATATAAATTTTTTTAAAAATCGCCCGAGCCCGGACTCACATTTTCTCAGCCCGCTGTCAATCAGGCCGAGCTCGGGCTTAGCAAAGCCCGGATCACCCAGCCCGATTGACAGTCCTAATTTTTACCTAGGCACAAGATGCACCACTGTGAAAACTCCATATTCAGTCTTAATACATGTTGGAAACAAGCTCCCTTTATACATGCTAATAAAAGGAAACAACACCATGAACATGTCTTTCCTACGTATGAAAATCTTTCAGGCACATGAGGATCATTTCCAGTTCAGATTCTAGTTATAGATCTCTGAACACCATCTCCAGAGAATGCATTTTCAGTAAGGAGATTTCCAGCATATTTATTAAACATGATTGATTAACTTTTCCTTTGCTCCTCCTGTATAAGGTCCTAGTTTTCTTCAAAACTTTTGCCTTAGCTTCTCCACATCTTGGCATTTTCCTTTCCCCTCTCTCCATGTATGTTAAGCATGCATATTTTCACTCTGAATATTAGTATAGGGAGCATCACATTTTCCAGGCACGAAGGACAGAAATGGTCGTATTAAAATGATAAATTTCTATAGGTAATTAATCAAGAGCTGGAACCAAAGCAGTTTAGATTTGGTGAAATTATTGCATAAATGGAAGTTGCCATTTGTTGCTCCATCTTTTTCATTTTTATTTTTCTTTTTACTTTTTATTTTCTCACTGACACAGAAATATCTATCAACGTGCTAAAATTAGTCCCTATCAATTTCTCCACTTACCCAAGCTTAAAAGCTTCAACCTTCTAGACAGCTTAATGATTTCTGATGTCTAGAAATTTAGATTTAAGCATACTTCAATTCTCATAGATATGTACTCCGTTCATCCCATTTCTAATGACAGTGTCTTCTTGGGCACAGAATTTTATGCAAGAATTTGAATTATAATAAAAGTAATATAGTGTAGTAAAAAGTAAAGATGTGGGTCAATAATACTTTATGTTAACTCTTAGATATACAAAAGTAATATATGGTGGAGAGAATGACTTTTCGATAATATATAATATATTAAAATCTTTCTTCTTATGAAAAGCGTCAAATATTTTGGAATATCCTAATATAGTAATAAGGCAATAGAAATGGAAAGGAAGGACAATCTAATAACTCTTCCTAGCAGTATTATGACATTATAGCTTGTAGCCTTTTCCTTTATAGTTATAACAAAAGTTCCACAAACTCTAGATGGATTAAGTGGTCTCACAGCTCAATACAGAGAAATCCGCACACAGATCCAATAAAATTTTATCAGATTTAGCCTCTGCAAACAGTACACCAAATAGATAACATAGAGATACCTTATGCTTTGGAGGGGTCAACTGGATCAACCTCTTGACAACCCGAAGTGCAATGCTCGCTAGGGGCAGGAGGATCAAGATCTGAGCAACAGACAAACAAACCAATGTCGAAAATGCCATCATAGGATTAAAGCAACGATCTATAGGCAAAATAATGAACAAGTAGATAATTTAACAATATCTTTCAAAATGCTATCAATA
This sequence comes from Rauvolfia tetraphylla, assembly GCA_030512225.1. Taxonomy (NCBI): domain Eukaryota; kingdom Viridiplantae; phylum Streptophyta; class Magnoliopsida; order Gentianales; family Apocynaceae; genus Rauvolfia; species Rauvolfia tetraphylla. The sequence goes on from JAJQKT010000060.1 coordinate 1,185,898, forward strand.
CAAGAACCATGATCACCATAACCAAATGAATGAACCATGCAAAATCCCAAGCTTTATTAAAGAGAACAAGATGTTTTAAAGGGCCAAGTATCTAGAAAGTGTTCCAGCTCAGATATCCAGCATAGAAACTTTTACATTCCTTCAATAATTCCAATGTATTTTACCATAGTTGATACTTTATTGGTCATGAGATTATATGGTTAAATAACATGTTCTGCTAACCAAAAGGTAAAATATCCAAGAAAATGTTTGCATCAAAAGGTAAATAAGCCATATATGACAAAGAATAATAAGCTTTTATAAGGTATTGTGTGGCAGTGAAGGTCCAGTGGAACAGCTGATATCTCTGTATTTTCTCATACTTGATAATTTCTTGGCCATGAGATTGTATGGTTACATAACATATTCTGCTACCCAAAAGGTAAAATATCTATGAAAATGTTTCATTGAAAAGTAAAAAGCCATATATGACAAAGAATAATGAAAAATACAACCTCTCTCACTCTCTCTCTTTCTCACACACACACACAAAATCTCTTAATAAGCAGCATATTTCATTGTAGAGCACCAACTAGGGCATTACATGAACAAGGAAAGCTTCTTTTTGTTATCCCATTTGGACACCTTCTCATTCCAAAATCCAATACAAAACTTTCATTTTGAGGCCTGCATCTCCTCTCGTAAACAATTCACTCTTACCAAACCTAAGATTAAAAATCTCAAACCAAAACCCAATCCAAATCCAAATGAATCTGTTCGTTGGAAAGCGAGCAGAAAAGAAGTCACTTTTATGGTGATTCATTAACATTACAAAGCCTCTTTTTTCCCCCGGCAAAGGAAGTGGGGATGGGAAGGGAGGAACAACAGGTGGGTTAAGCATTAAAAATCACATCTCAAGCAAAAGTATTAATCCTTGTATATTTTTCTGCAAAACTAAAAATAACCTCTGGGTAATAAAAGACACTTGATAAAAACAGAATCAGTTTCCAGAGCTTGCCAGGTACTGCTTTCTAGCCAGATTTTTAGAAACATTTCCCATTTTCCAGTTACTTTCCCTTTAATGTTTTGGGGACTGCAGCAGTTAGGTTGGTCAGCCAAACTGCAGTATACTTTCTACTTTGCTAGGGAAGGAATGAAATATTCAGAAAAACTTCAATGCCCAAAAAGTTCAACTTTGCGTGAGCAAGGAGAAAAGAAAACAAATTCCTGACAGGCACATGTTTATAGAACTAAAAAACACAAATTAGTAGTAAGACATGCAAAACAAAGTAATCTAACAAATTCACATATTTGCACTCAAGGAGAAAGAAAAAAGCGTAAGAAGTAATCAACTGTATTAAAGCAGAAAAGTCACAAGCCAGTGTGGACTATTCATCTACAAAAACAGATCAGAACTATACCAAGAAAAATAACTAGGTGTACCTTAGGACGAGTAAACCCATGGTCAAGGAAACTTTCACCATTGAGTATGTCACCTGTTGAACTTGCCTGAGAATTAGCCACTTTTGAATCATTTTTTGCGACCAGATCCCTTGTTCTGAGAATATGATTTAACTGCATAACAATATTTTATCAGAATAAACTATGCAACTTCATTTCAATGTTTCATTATTTCATTACAGGAATTTGTACTAGGTAAACAACTTCAAACAGAATATTAGATGCCAATAGACAATTCTAGAGACATATACGTACAGAATGCATTATGTAAGCATCCATAACTGCTGAATCCTCCTCCAGACCCTTGAGATAGTAGGGCTTCTTGTTATGATGTAACATATCCCGATAGCTGTTGCCTAGAGAAACAGATGGCAACATTCAACAAAAAGAATAAACTAGTAGAAGTTTGGCTTATAATGAGCATCATCCTATTTTTACAGCAATGAAGCCCAACTAGAAGTAGCCGAGTAACTTTTAGCATGTCCTATAAGTAATCTGAACGAGAATTACACAGGAGAAATCAACTCCAACTGATAAAGTTAACCATATGTATTCATATGATGCAACAGAAACCATGAAACAGTGGCTACTTGAACACGAGTCTGGTTCGTTTTAGATTATGTAAAATTTTAAGTCATGAAACCAGGAAGAAAGTCACAAAAGTGTCCAATGTTTTAGACAAGGGAAGACATTTAATACTGAACTAAAACATGCAAATGGTTAGATAGAAAGGGGCAGCATTACAAATAAAATAAAGTTAAAGAGCAGTATTATTGATAATATTGGTAATTTGAAAAAATATCTCAGCCTCAGAAGCGGATTTTAGACTCTCTAAAGACAGATTCAATGAAGCCTGAACTTTTGACTGGAAGCTATTTATATTGAGGACTTTGTTCCATTTGTCTAATAAGTTTATTAATACTCCTTTATTTACACCCACCCACCCCCCCCTTTTTTCTTTTCTGGATGGAGAAAAACTATCCTCCACATTGTCACCCATTAGTTGACTTGTCCGAATACCTATGTCAGGAACCTTGAAAATGAGAAGCACCCTTTTAGTGAAATCTGGCTTACCTATCAAAGGAGGAAGAAAGTAAGAAGCAAGGCATATCAGACAGGAATATGTGAAAAGCAAAGCATGCTCCCAAACACTAAAGAAATGTGAACATAGAGGATCAAATGAACAAGTTCTAAAGTCACAAGCAAAAGTAACCAAAAGACCAAAAGAAAACAAAAGACAAGTTTGTTCGAGCAAAATCCAGGTACCGACCCCTCTAAGTCACCTGGACAATGGAGTTCTATTTTATCATTCATCAAAACAATCATGAGCTCCTCAAATGTAATAATCTCCAAGAGTAAATTATAAAAGTCAAAAAGGAGCCAAACAGATTTCCAATTTCACCTATTTGACTAGCCTCACTTACAAATGGAGAAAAACATTCTCTGTTTAGATGAATCAAAATTGGTGCCCCCAGATTCTCTGTAGATATCCAACCAGTGCTTATGCAATCTAGGCTTCAGCCCATAGCATGAGTTCATTTCAATTTCCTGTAGAAATGGTCAAAAAATTATTTGAATATACAAGATAAGCTCATCAAGCAGTCTTGAGAAAGTCAAAAGAGAAGAAAACTGCATGGTATTCCATACCAGCAAATTTTATTTGATTTTCTACTATTTGACATAATTGTCACGCAATTCAAATTTAACCATGATCCTAATTTCTCAACAGCAAGCTCTTCTATTGCAAAACTCATATAATAGTAAAGGAGAAGGAAGAAAGCAAAGATGTAACAAGAGTGACACACTTCTAACCACAGTCAAATAAAGAAAAGAGGGGGAAAAACTAGGAAAACAGAATAGGTAAAAACAAAACCAAAAATTTCAGTGAACACAGAGGTACCTACCAGCTTATGCCAATTATGTTTACATTAGACACTTCGACAAATATTCATGGAAATAAAGATCACTTCAAAAGTCATAATACACCCAATCATACATATCCAATCGGTAAAGTCTGCGGACTTTCCAGCATATGCATTCATACAATATGATACATGCATAACAAACAAAGGTCCAAAATCTCAGAATTTTTACAGTAAATGGGCCTGCGGTGGGCAATTTGTTCACTTTGGTTCATAAGAACTCGGTGTTCCCAGAAACTGTAGGGTTCATCAAAATTTTGTGATTTTGGCAAGATTAGTTAGATAGAATCTTATGGCAATGTATATGGCTTTCAACCTTATGGTTGGCATAGGATAATAATGGAACATGAGAATATTTAAAGATCAGTATATTCCTATTGAATTTCAGAGGGACAAATACTTTTATCTTTCTATTTTTGGGATTGTAGCAGGTGTTTTTAGATACATTTTACATTAACAGATTTATTAAGAGAATGGAAAGCAGCTCAACCACATTTCTTGAGAATTCACCACCCTCTTGCTTACATCTTCATTTTTTTAATATAAACTTCTCCTTTATCTAATAAAAAAGAAAATTTACAGGGTCAAAGAACTAAAAATATTAGTCAAAGGTACTAGCACTTTGTCAATCCTATTAGACCACCTTCAGTTTAGTAAAGAAACAAAATGCCAAACCAGACCAAGAAAGTTGAAATACTGGAGAATAGATGCCTTGAAACACAGAAAACTGAAGCACGATATGACTAACGACTCCTAAGCAAAACCACTGACAGAATTGTTTCTTAGCCTTGTTTTCATCTTAGTGTCGCTGGCCATCTGAGAAGTTTATTGTAATTTCCAACAACACAGATTATGTGAAATCCAAGTATTAACTGCAAAAGAAATTTGTTCAGCAATATTTCCACCTAGAAAAATATTGCTTGTTTAAATTTACAAGTCACCCAAAACACCCAGAATCTGTTAGCTACAAAATTGATATGCATATATTGCACCACAATATTTAGATCTTTCTGCAGGAAAGGTGTTATCAGTTTATACTCTGTAAGAAGTTTCAGCAAATGAAAATAAAGATGACAACAGATAGTATATCTCCGTTTGTTGTAGTAAAGAAGCACAATACCAACAAAAAATTTACAGAATCCCAAGCAAACAATTAATAATAGCAGATAAAATTCAAAAAGAAGAGAACTACCTTCAGCAAACACTTTCCAGTTCCTTTCCACTTGCAATTTGACACCAAAAGAGTGGGAAAATCCCATTTATAGCTCCACTTCCTTCTCAACAAATTGTCAATCTCTGCTTGTGTTAATTTGTAGCCCAAGTGACCAGTAAAAGTACTGCAAGTTTAAATATTCCCGGTGAGGGACAAGAGAGACAGAACTTGATAGCAACTCTTATCTTATTGGTATAAAGCTTTTGTTTTTTGCTTTGATGAATGGAAGGGGAAGTCAAGGGGGAACAGGGTTATCTGCATTGTTGGAAGTCTTTCACCCATTACTTCCAACAACTCCCAAGCTGAATCAAAAAATGAATAAATAAATTCTGGAGTTATTCAAGATCTATCATAGAAAATAATAAATAATTTTTGGATTATTTAAAATCTACCGTCAAAGGTTTTTCCATCCAAAAAAAAATTCATATGAAACATAATGCTTTCAGAATCTAACCACGTTTAGGGAATGCATAGTTTATTTCCACACTTCTTTTGTCAACTATGACATGAAAAATGTACCAAGAACTGCAATGAAAGAACGAAGTACTTCTCACACCAAACAATTACTAAATATAATGCCAGTAATGCGACAATAGAACACCTGCTTAAAGAAGACTCAGCAGTCGATGGAGCATTCATTCTTGAATCACTCTCTTCATCTGTGTCCAAGTCACCACTCCCATTGTCATCATCTGCTCCAGAACTTTCAACCTTTTCTGAGAAACCCACCAAACCAGATCCTTCTGTTCCATTTTTCACATCTCTACTTCTAGAAGGCTCATCATCACTAGCTAAATCAAACCAAAACAAGAAAAGAAAATCATTGTTCAAACATAGTGTACTCAAGCAGTTTTTCATCTAAGAAATCTAATAAAACAATATTGAAAATTTAATTGCATTGATTTTGCTATTGCTGTAAAATAGACATTCTGCCAAGGCTCTCAGAGATGACAAACATAAGCAATGGTATAATTCTGAGATATCGTAGACTGCTCAAACATCTGAAGTACGATATCTATCTCCTTTCCAGCAAACACCTCCCAATGAAATTTGAATCTAATGAATCTCACATACAGTTTTCTTTGTGATTTTGGGATTTACTTGAAATACCATCATATAATCTGGAAAAAGTTCAGGTGAATCTTTATGAGGACAGTGTCTGTTGCTTACCATCATTCTCATCATCAAGTGAATCAAATGATTCAGAGCCATCGTCTTCTGAGCCACTTTTGCCTTCTTCCTCTCTCTTCCTATTCACACAAGAAGTACCTTTAATGAAAGTATTCAAACAGGGGGGCTAACTATATCAAAGTCAAGAGTTGATTCAATGTAAATCAAAATATATGAGAAATCATCAACCAAATTTCATTCATTAGTATGAAAATAACCAAAAAAGTATGTACTTGAGAGAAAGAGTCACTGCTAGAAGGGATCAGAATCCTGCCCACTTACACCACTATAATTATCTTTATATTTGCCCCAAAGGATGCTCTAGAGTTTATAATAATCATAAAGCAATTAGATGAGGAATATTCAGAAAGCAAGCAAAATCCATATACATGAGAAGCTATGTGTTTCCTAAACTCAAAGGATATAAAAGGTCAACTTGTGACCCCTCTTGTCATCCAAACTCTTCCAACCATCTAGTACCATCACTTTTCTTTTCATAAATTAGACCCATAGAACTCTCTTTCCTCAATGGAAATATTATCAAGTCTATTGCAATAATATATGGTTGAAGATTTAATTTCATATAATCCTTGTAGTACTCACGACCCTCTCCTGCCTTCAACTTACCTTATAACAACTTTCTTTTCTGCAAAAGCTATTTGATTTAAGTTCCCAAACAAATAACAAACACAAGATTAAAACTTTCTATATGCAAATAGACATGCATCATCTGGATAAAAGAATAGGAAAAAAAGGGCTGTCATAAGCCTACTATTTCATTGGAGAGTACTAGTATTATCATAGTGCTTAGGTTCATAAATTCGTTGACCAGGAAAAATCATCTAATGAAGGCATGGGCACACAAAAATTGATCCATTATTTCCCAACATTTATGCATTAAAGATATTCATTAAACCATTTTTATCAAACCAGATGACTTCAATACAAAAGCACCTAAATTTATCTGAGCTAATAAAACGCTCAAAAGAAAATCCAGAGCAACTCAGGAAGTAAAATCAGCCCAAATTCTTCAAAATAAATAAATAAATAAGCAAGAAAGGCCTGCAAACTAGCATCAATGAAGTAACACCTACTATTAACTCCCATCTTCTTGAAACTTCAACACATTGCCGTCCCCTACTCGCACAGACTCTTAGCTTAAAAACAAAAATTACACTATAATTTTTGCATTGAATTCACAGGAGAATTCACAATTCTAGCTCAAAGGATATACTAGTACAACTTTGAAAAGCAAATGGTATCAGAAAACAAGACAGGATCAACAAAATTGCAGAAGAGAATATACACAAAAAAGCTGCAAATATAAACATTAAAAACAAAAGAAAGACCCCCAAAAAGAAAAATGAAAAAAAAAAGAAACACTTGTAGCAAGATGTTACCTTTGCTTTAAAGCATTCGCAACCAACTCACTCCCCGACCCCAACCTCTTCAGTAAGTCATCGTACATAGTAGGCTCTCTACGAGACACTACTTCTTCTAGCTCTTCTTTGGTTTCCAGTTCATCCTCAGAAGCTATACTTGAATTTTCCTCTTAAACAACAATTAAACAAATATTATTTCTATTTCAACAGAGAACTCCTAGAGACTATTGCTATAATACAAATAATAAATTTAAAAAATAGAAACTTTGACTATACACAAAACTGTAAGCATAACTTGGCCAACAACTTACCTGAATCATCCTTTGAAGGGAGATTCTGAACAATCTTCTCCTCTCCACTGACCCGATTCCTTTTTGAATTTCTGCATTTCCTAAAGGGCTTGGGATTCTGCCTCTTCATCCCTAATTCAGCAACATAATTTGATTATATCCAACAATACAGATGCAAAAGCCGGTTTTCCAACATCAAATTCAAAGAAAGATAATTCAGAAAACACAACAGAAAGCAAGAGCTCCGAATTACCTCTCTTGCCAAAAATTCCTAATTTCCCCATTCAGGGAAAAAAATCCTGATTTCCCTCTCTAGCGATTGTGTATGAGGAAGCGACTCTCTTCAGAAACAAGGGCTTCGGCGCCTGCAATTGCGAAGGAATTGAAAAGGTTTAAACTGGCTTAAACCCTTTGCATTTAGCCAGATGACATGTCTGCAATGTGTAGACAACTAACTATAGCCGTACGATTTAAACTCTATTAAATGTGTACACTTAGATCAAGCCAGCTAATTTTTGGTTTAATTATGCTTAGCCTTCAGGCTTGTCCAAATTATAAAGAATAATCTGTAAAACAGTCCCCAAATTAACTTAATTATTATAACTTCATTCTATAATTTATATTTTAATATTTTTATCTATTATATTTAGAGTAATCTATAAAAATAGTCTCTAAATTATCTTAAATTTTAAAAATTAGTCTCACAATTCATATTTTAATATTTTTGATCTATTATCTTTATATATTTTGATATTTACAGTCTCAAATACTGTTAATGTGGCGAAAATCAATAAAGATATATATATGCATTTCATGAGCCCTATCGATATAGGAACAAAGCTGTCTATTTAAAAATATTTCTCTAAAAATCATGACACGTGCTATTAGAATTGAATTTGTTTTTATTAAATCTAGTAAAATTGAGTTGGACAAAAGAATAAAGGAGTAAAAAAGACACATATTTTTCAAATTCTAATTCTTATTTTGTAAGATTTATTATTTTTGTTTAGATAAAATAATAAACCCTACATGACAGGAATTAGAATTTTAAAAATATATTTTTTCTCATTTTTTAAAAATATACTTGCACATGATATGCAAATATATGTATTTATCGGTCTCTACCACATTAATAGTATTTTAGGTTATAAGTATTAAAATATATAAAGATAATAGACCAAAAATATTAAAATATGAGTTGTGGGACTAAGTTATAAAACTTAAGATAATTTAGGGACTATGTTTGCAAATTATCCTAAAAATAATGGACCAAAAATATTAAAATATAAGTTGTGGGACGAAATTACAACAATTAAGATAGTATGAGAATTACTTTTGCAAATTATTCAACTATAAAATATACATCTTTGTTTTGAAAATGTATATTGTTTGGAACATTATAAATTTACTATTAATTTTTAAATCAAATAGCATTTTAATCCTTACTATTAATTAACTAATAATGGAAGATAAAATTTTCATAAAATTAACTTAAAAATTAAAAGAGTATTTTACAAAAATAGTCCCCTAACTATTCTTTTGTCTTAAGTATCTTCCTTAACTTTAAACTTTACAAGTTTAGCCTCAAATATATTTTTTTTTCAAAATAATATTTTCCTTGTCACCAGTCTCATGGTAGAGTTCTATTTAAATTCACATGTACAGCACACATAAGTTCGATTTGAAGGACAAATTCATCACATATTGGCCAACTTCCTTGAAAGTAATTGCAAATATAGTCCATGTACATTTCTCCCAAATATAACACTATTAAATCAGATGATTTATGATTGAAGTTAGGATTGAATTAAGATTATGGATTGTATCTGGCACTCGTGTCCAAACGTTTTCAACGGTACTTACCAAGATTTAATAATTTTGTCCTCCAAATCAAACCCATGTGTGTGATGCATGTGAATTTGGACCCAATATCATCGTGGAATCAACAAGGACAATATTTATGTTAGTCTCATCTGTCTTAGCATTAAGCTTCTCAATAAGAATGTCATGCATTGTGCCAGTTACTCGTGGACAAAGTGATTTTGTATTGCATGGTGACTTATGGCTCAAATTAACTTTTGCTCATCATCCTTCTGTCATACTTCTTTGGTGCTAGATTGGCCTAGTAATGAGCTGGATTTTCTTTCATTTCCATGCTTCTGATTCAATAGTCTGGTGTTACCAATTTTCCAAACATATTTATACCATTTATAGGCATCCGAAGGGATTTGTGCATCATATAATGATTATTTTGAGCTTAAATTTCTATAGAATTTTGGTATTTTAATCACCATTTACACTCCCTTTATCTCTTCCTTACTTTAGGTGAGTTTATTGAAGATTTAGAGCATAATGAAGCAATAGATGAGATTTTATACACTTATAATGAAGGAAAATGCAAAACAGGGAAGCAAGATAGAACATTTTCAAGTGAAATTTCAGCTTCCTTAAAGGTTTCAAATGCAAAAGTGATCTTCTAGATAATTATATAAGACATTCTGAAGTTTCCATAATGGTAAAATTTATATCAATCCAAGTTCGTTTGACCATCCTGCTTATAGTGAAAATTCAGTGTTTATGGACTTAGTTCTAGTTTTGGCACATTTTGGTATAATAGCCATATATTAAGTTTTAGATATCCAATTGAGGTGATTCAAAGCTCTATAGAAATCTAAGATCAGGATCTACAATTTTTGAGGACATAAAGACCTAGATCAGTAAATTTTATATTTTAAATTCACCAAGAAATCAAAACAGCTGTCACAGTCGCACAACAAAAATTGTAGCAAAACTGGATGTAAACAGTACCGCGAGCAAGAAGCCAAATGGCGCTGCTTAGTCTACCCCAAAAGGCACCATTTGGGCAGACAGTGGAATTTTCTGCTGATTTTATCTATCTTTTTGGGAGAAATATAAATACACCTTATGGGTTTTCAAGAGAGAGGCGATGGTTCTTGGAGGAGGCCAAAAGAGGGTAGGTTTGAGAGAAAATCCCATCCAAAATCCTCAAATCTTGGCTAAAGAAATCAAGAGGGAAGATCAAATATTTGAAGAAGGAGAACATCCATCTTGAATATTCAAGTCAAAGCTACAATTTTTCCAAGACCAAAGTGAAAAACTCAAGCATTCAAGATTTGTGTTTCAGCCATGAAAATGAGCATTCTCAACTCCTTTAATGTTTTGTCTTCTTTATTTTATAAAATCATGAGCTAAATTGTTGAATACTTGGATGGTTATGAACCCAAGTTTTTATCTATGTGAATGATTGGTTTTCTTGGTTGATTGAATTCCAAATTCTTGTGGATTGTTTGTGGATTTGATTGTTTGAATTGATTTGGTTGTTAATTGATTCATGAGTTGGGTTTTTTCACTTGGAATTGAGAAAGGAAAGGTGAAGTAGACTATGACACAAACAATGAGAGTGATTTAGGTGACTAGAGATAGAAATCTCAACACTTTCTTGGTAATTAGAGAAATCTAATTGGAAATTCACAAATCTAAATGTATTCTTAGGTTGAATTGGTTAGAAAGCGATTTCAACTAATTAATCTAAGAATAGAAGACTCTCATCTAGAGATAGACTGAGTCATAATATAGGAATTTTACCAAACATAAAAAAAGAAAGATGATTAACCAAGAGATTTTTCCTATCACATAGGTAATTCTAGGGGGATTTTCCATTCAAGTATTATTTTCTCAATTGAATTCTCTCTTGCAAGCAAGATTAGTTAAGCTAGTTTAATTAGTTAAGTTATATTTCTATTCCTAGTAGTTTATTTCTATCATTTTCACAATTGAATTATTAGACTAAACAATAGAGCAAAAGTGAGTAATAGTATTTGACCATCCCTGAGGATACAACATTTGATGATATTTGTCATTATACTAATCATAACGATAGGTAAAATTACCTTGTGTTTGTGTGCAAATTGTTGAAGATTGGAATAGAATTGAGTATAAGGGCACAGAAAACACAACATCAGGCTGTTATTTAGAAGTTTAGGTAAGTAGCTTGAATGCATGCCATTCAAAATCTACCTAAACCCAAAAAAGAAAAAAAGAACATTTTGGTTCGCAGAGAATCTCTAGCATGGAGACATTGCTTTGTAATTGATATTGAGTGTATGTATTTCATATCTTTGAATGTCTTGGCTCAACCAGATTCATATCTATATTTGTATTCTCAAAAATTAAAAAAAAAACATATTGATTAGATCGAAAGCATGTCTGAGAAAGATATGGCTAGGATGAGATCGAATCTCTCTTCAATTGTTGGTATTCTATAAAGAGTATAGCCTTCACACCTGCATAACACCTCAAAGTATTGGATATGTAGCCTCTTGTGGTGGCTGAGTGGAAAACAATTGTTCAAATAGTAGAATGACATGTTCACAACAAAAGTAAGATGGTTCATGTTCACAATAGCGGGGATTGCTTAGATAAAAGGTATTGAAAATGTCATCATTAGGATCATATATCCTCACTCCAAGCACTCTTAATATTCTCCTATCCTATTCTCATAATGTGCAAGAAGGTGGCTTAAAGCAAATGAAAAATGCAGATACATTACATCACTCTCTGTCAAGAGGATAAGGGTGGCTCAAGCTCAACTGAAAACACCATATCTTGTTATGAGCGGGCATGTTAAGCATGAGTATTGTATTTCTTTCTCTAATTCATGAGTCCTCAATTCGTTTTCTCTTAATCCATTTTCTACTTAACTCCATAATTCTTCAGTTTTCTAATTCTATCCATTTCGTGGTACTCGGGTTTCATGTTTCTTTTATAGTTCAGAAATATGCCTGTTCCTGGAACTTTCTTCTTGCAGGTGGAGTACCTTGTTTGGGAAGTGCAAACATGAGAGTGGAGATATTTCTTCCCCAAAGAAGCCAAAAACTTGACATTTTATCTAGAAAGTTTGAGGACCTTCGTCATGCAATGTCCTTTTCTTGAAAAATGATCTATTGTCTCTCTAATGGTCGTGCTTTGGCCTATAGGCAAAATGTGTCTCCTACATTTGGCAGCAACGAGCATATTCTTCACCTCATTTGGTAGAATGATTTACTATAAACAAGGCTCGTTTAGTGCAAATTCGGAAGTGGCAAACCATTTTGCCTCCATCTTCATAAGATAGAGTGCAAGTGAATTTTGTTATTTGAGGAAAAATATGTACGTCCTCATACTTTTTCATATTATGTCGGAATATCCATGCGAAGAAAGGCTAGTGCTGATGACTCTAGCGCATGTCTTTCTTAGTCAGAATTTAACATCTATAGAAAATCCTTTAAAATCCATTCGGGAGGCTTTCTTTAAAATCCTTTAAAATTAGACAATTTAGTCCCTCTTGTTTTTATGCTTAAATGTTAAAAGACTTTGAGATTTTTTTTAACATGCTAAGTCTTCTTTGTTTTTTATAATTGGACATGAAAAGTATTTTCAATTTTTTAAAAATTATTAAGTCTTTATTATTTTTATGTTTAGATACTTCAGGATTTCTTATTTCTTTTTTACTTTCTTAAGTCCTTATAGTTTCTTTCATCTAAATGATTCAAAAAGTAATCCGTAAAAACTATAAGGAGATAAGGAATAAAAAAAAATGAGGGGTTTTGAAGTATCCAAAAGATAAAGCAAAAGGGACTTAGCAAGTTATAAAAATCAAGAGATCCTTTTGTGTCAAATGTAAAAATAAGACGGATTTAGTAGGTTAAAAATATCGAGATATCCTTTAGTATTCAAACGTAAAAATAAAAAGATTTGAGTTGCCTGATTTTCCAAAAATAGTTGAGGGAAGTAAGTTTCACCATTTTAAAATCAATGGAAGTAGAACAATTACTCAAATATTATGAGCACAATCACCGTCATCTGCATATTATGTCAAAAGACTTATAGAATTCTATTCATATTTCTGGAAGAGGAGCTATAATTGTAGGATCCTAGGCAAATGATATATAGTGCCTCTCCAGAAAACAAATAGAAGGAAAATTGTGGTAGCACAAATGATGAAAGGAAAAATGTTCATCCTACAATTGAAATTGGAAGAAGAGTAAAAAAAGAATAGCTATATTGAACTTAAACCAAGTCTGAAATAAGTCTACCAACTCTTTTAGATTGCCAAAGACCACTCTAAAGACCTTCACCATAATTTGAAAAAAATTAAAGTAGAAATGCATCCAATTGTTATTCAATTGTAAAAGCAACATTTAAATGTCAAATAAAAAGGTCAAATCAGCAAAGGACCAAGGATTTTTAACACACAAACAACTGCGATACCTTTCATGACACACTTATTTTTTGAGAAATAATGTTCTGCTCTTTTTGCCATTTGGTTCTATTTGTGCATGTAAAGTTGTTGCATGATAAATACAACCTAAGATTATATTTAAGAGCAAGAAATGTTCCTAATTTTAGTATAACAATATTATGTTTCTAACAAGCTTTGAGTCATTTGATGTGCTGCAAAGTTCAACTTTCAAATAACAACTATGTTTGAGATCTAACGTGGGTTAGTTTATAACTTTATAATTAAAAAAAAAATCTTTCTTAGAGGCAATCCTCATCCTTTTGAAATACCTTTTAAGATGGAGTTTCAAATGTAATACCTTTTAGGGGTAGAATTAGGCCCAAATTTAGTTTTTTTAACATAATATCAAAGCAATATTTGGCCGCTTACTAATTTCTAAACTCCATACCCAAATGTCATGTCCAAGGTGTGAGGGGTATGTTGAAATCTCATATAATTTGTTTAATTTTTTTTTTAAAAAAATTCTTCCGTATAAGATTTGGACAATCCTCTCTTTCTTCGGATACTTTCTCAGGGTGGACTTAAGTTCAAGTCTAATTCTACAACATATTTAAAAAATATAACTGAAAAAGGTGCTATTAGTACTATCATAACAAAAGATCAAGAAGATGGTCTTTTTACTTGGATCCATCTCATGACCTCTGTTGGAACTTAACGTTTAAATGTTTGTTAGCCCTAAGGGAAAATCATGTAATTATGATTAGTTTTGAATAATAGCAAACATTGATGAGAACTAATGTACTTGTATGGTTGAGCGATAGGATTGATGGATTTAGAAGCATGAAGTCTTTTTGCCTTGGAGTCACAATGCAAGAACAACTCAACTATGCCAAAGGGGATTGAAGATTGAAGAGTATGTTCAATATGATTGAAGGCATTGAAGACTTAGAGTGTAGAGTTCTTATATTAAATAGGTATATTTTTCTGTAAACTCTACACTTGTATGTCTTGGAATCTGTTGAATGCATGAGAGAGCACAAAAGTTGTTTTTAATGGTTATCAATAAACTTTGTGATAACAAGTATGTTTTTGAAATCTGAAATGATCTTAAGAAGATTTTGTATGATTACAAATGTTGTGGTAATGGTTTTTGTGTTTAAATGTGCCTAAATGATGTGTCCATTCTTGCAAAACGTTTTCAATGTTATTAATAATGATTTCAAAAGATTTGGCTAAATTTGATAAGTTTGGATGCAAGTTTGGTCGTCGAAACTCTGGAAATGGTTACTATGCTTCCAGAGAAGTTTGGACGCATGAGGAAAAGTTCAGACGTCCGAACTTTTCCAGACAGCTTGGCATAGTAAAGTTCGGACGCAAGTTCGGACGCATGAGGAAAAGTTCAGACGTCCGAACTTTTCCAGCACGACTTAGCATAGTAAAGTTCGGGACGCTAAAGTTCGGACGAATGGCATGAAGTTCGGACGTCCGAACTTCTGCAAACTCAGTCGATTACTAGCCATTTTATAACTGTTGCATTTGAATTTTCACATCTATAAAAGTTATAAACTTCAGATTTTTTTGTAACTTTTGAATCCTTGTGAACTCTAAACATTCTAAAGCTTTTAGCAAACATTTTTCAAGTTCTTTCTTGTCTTGCGCATTCAATTGATCAATCGAAAGACATCAAAGTGTGAAGAAGCAAATATTGTGTAAACATCTACCAACAAGTGGTAACCTCTACACACTCTTTTCTTCTTATGAAATTGTATTTTCTACTAGCTCTTGCAAGGTTATCTTGACAACATAAAACCCTTTAGATAAGGGTGATCCTTGAAATTGTGATTCAAGGTTGTTTATAGATATAAAACCATTGTGTGGTGAGCCTTGTTTGTAAAAGTTACTAGAAGAGGTTGTGAGTGTAAAACCATTGTGTGGTGAGCCTCTCATGTAATTTGTGACCTTGAGCATATAGTAGATTGATTGAAATCCTTGAGTATAGGCTCAAGGTAGTGGACGTAGATCTTGACGATCGAACCACTATAAATTGCTTGAGTTCTTTTGTCATTACATTCTTTTTGTTTTGCTATCAATCATCTTCAACTGTATTCATATAATCTGTTCTTTGCTTAGACTTACAAAAAATCTTTGTTTGTAAAAATTAGCCAAATACCTAATTCACCCCCCTCTTAGGTATTTCAATTGATATCATAGCAGGAACTTCTTTGTGTGGTTTTACAACCTAGAAGTTAAAGATCTTATGGCTAATATCTCAAACTTACCTTACCAAGAAGGATCTTCCACAAATAGACCATCTTTATTTGATGGAACAAATTACACTTTTTGAAAATCTAGAGTTAAGATATACATTTGTTCTATCAATTTTGATTTGTGGAATATTATTGAAAAAGGTCCTTATGTTTCTATGAAAATGAAAGCAGATGGCGTGACCTTAGAACCAAAGTCTACTGATGAATTTGATGAGCATGATTCAAAGAAAATGACTTTAAATTATCAAGCTATGAACATTTTGAGTTGTGCTTTAGATGTTACTGAATATAATAGAATTAGTGGTTGTGGCTCTGCTCATGATATGTGGAGATTACTCCAAATAACTCATGAAGGCACAAATCAAGTTAAAGAATCTAAACTTGCTATGCTTATTAGAGATTATGAGCTGTTTACCATGAAACAAGGTGAAAATGTTAGTGATATGTTTACAAGGTTTACTAACATTTTTAATGACTTAAAAGCTTATGGTAAAAGTTATACTATGGGAGAGCAAAACAGGAAGATTTTGGATGCTCTACTAAAATCTTGGCAGCCGAAGATACTTGCTATTGAGGAGTCCAAGGATTTAAAAACTCTTCCACTTGAAGAACTCATTGGATCTCTACTCACTCATGAAATGAAGATGAAGAGATTAAATGATAAAGAAGATGAAGAAAAGGGAAGAGAAGGAGTTGTACTCAAGGCTTCTAATCATTTGAGTGAACAAGAAAAATCTTCAAGTGAAGAAGAAGAATGTAACAGTGGTGAAGAGGAAATTGCTATTGCAGTTAGGAAGTTCAAGAGATTCTACAAAAAGGAGTTTCTCAAAAAGGGAAGAAAGCCAACCAAGAAGAATGGACAGTCTTCCTCATTCAAACCTCAATGTTTTGAATGCAAGAGTACAGAGCATCTTGTTGCTGATTGTCCCAAAGTTTTGGAAAGGGAAAGAGACAGCAAGAGCAAAAAAAAATCTGCCAAGAAAGGAAAAGGACTAGCTGGAATGTGGGATCAACAAGAAAGCGAAGATGAAAGTGAAGGAAAGGCCAACATATGTTTTATGGCTATTGATGATAAGGTACATTCTTCTCCTTCTATTTCTAATCTTTATGATGATGATGTTGATCCTAGTGAATTGCTTATAGAAATGTATGAAGAGTTGAAAAAGGCTTCAAAAAGAAATAAAGATATGAAATAAAAAATAATGATTTTTCAAATGAGAATTCTAAATTATGTGCTGAAAATGATAAACTTCTTGAGACCATTAATTGTCTTAATATTGAAAAAGAAGTTTTAAATGCAACCATACAAAACACATCTTTTGAAAATAAAGAGCTTTGCATAAAAGTTACTTCTCTTGAAAAAATGCTCATTGATCATGAGATTTTGAAAAGAAAAGTTAATGATCTTACTTCATGCATTGAAAAATTTACAAATGGAAGAAAAAATTTAAATAAATTACTTGGTTATCAAAGATCTTCATTTACAAAACATGGTCTTGATTTCACTCATGATAGCTATGTTCCTAAATATAAAAACACTTTTGCTAAAGAAACTCTTAATTCTAGGCATCATATTTGTTGTACATATTGTAGCAAGCATGGACACAAAGTATCAAAATGTTTTGTAAAAAGAAAGATCGAAAATGGTGTTAAGACCACTTGGAAAGTCAAAGGAACTATCACTAACCCCCTTGGACCCAAGAAAATATGGGTACCAAAAATCACTCTTTCTAATTTGGTGTAGGTTCAATTTGCTTCAAGATCAAGTGCCACAAAATGGTTTCTTGACAATGGGTGCTCAAGACATATGACAGGAAATGCCTCACTTGTTAGTGAGCTTCAAGTAACAAGTGAAGGCTTTGTCACATTTGGTGATAAGAAGAAAGGAAAAATCCTTGGTATAGGTAACATTGGTAAAGGCTCCTTTCCTCTTATTAAGCAAGTATTACTTATTGATGGTTTGAAGTATAATTTACTTAGCATTAGTCAATTGTGTGACAATGGATGTAAAGTAGAATTTAAATGTGATACTTGTACTATTCTTGATAGTGAAAGTAGCAAAACCATTTTTGTTGCTAAAAGAGTTGGTAATGTATATGTTTTATATCTTGATGAACTTATCACAAATGATATAAAATGTCTTGCTATTCATGATAATGATGGTTTTCTGTGGCATAGAAGATTAGGACATGTAAGTATGGATTTATTGAATAAACTTTCTACACAATAGCTAGTTAGAGGTTTACCCAAAATGCATTTTGATAGAACTCGACTTTGTGATGCTTGTCAATATGGAAAACAATCAAAAATATCTTTCAAACCAAAGAAAATGGTTTCTACTTCAAAACCTCTTGAATTAGTTCACATGGATTTATTTGGACCAATGAGGACCACTAGTCTTAGTGGTAAAAGATATGCTTATGTGATTGTAGATGATTTTTCAAGATTTACTTGGGTGCTTTTTCTAGCCCAAAAGGATGAAACATTTCATGAATTTGCAAAACTTTTCAAAAAGGTTCAAACATCTCTTGAATATAAACTAATCTCTATTAGGAGTGACAATGGAAGAGAGTTTTGTAACCAATATTTTACAAAATTTTGTGATGAGTATGGTATAACTCATAATTTTTCTGCTGCCAAAACACCTCAACAAAATGGTGTTGTTGAGAGGAAAAACAGAACTTTACAAGAGATGGCTAGATCAATGCTTTGTGAAAATTCTTTACCAAAATACTTTTGGGCTGAAGTTGTAAATACTGCTTGCTATGTAATGAATAGAGTTTTATTAAGATCTTTCATAAGAAAAACACCGTTTGAACTTTTATTTGATAAAACCCCATCAATTGTCTATTTTAAAGTTTTTGGTTGTAAGTGTTTTATCTTAAACACTAGTGATTATCGTAGTAAGTTTGATAGAAAATCTGATGAAGGTATGTTTCTTGGCTATTCTTCAAATAAAAAGGCATATAGAGTCTACAATAAAAGAACATTATGTGTTGAAGAAACCATACATGTAACTCTTGATGAATCTAACATTTATCTTCAAAGAAGAAATGAAGATGATGCAGGTTCCTCAATGATTGAAAATCAAACCCATCATCAAGTACCCACATTGGAAGAACATGCCAAGGAAGAAGAAATAATGGAGCAAGAACAAGATGGTCAACCAAGCAATGATCAAGAGCTTCCAAAGGATCTAACATATGCAAGAGATCATCCTAAGGAGCAAATCATTGGTGATGTCTCCCAAGGAGTAAAAATAAGGTGGCACTTTATTGATAATTTTGCTCTTTTATCTCATTTAGAACCTAAAAACATTGATGATGCATTGAGTGATAATTTCTGGATTATTGCTATGGAAGAAGAATTAAATCAGTTTGAAAGGAATAAAGTTTGGACTCTTGTTCCAAGACCCCATGATCATTCCATTATAGGTACAAAATGGGTTTTTAGAAATAAATTAAATGAACTAGGAGAAGTTGTTAGAAATAAGGCTAGACTTGTTGCTCAAGGTTTCAACCAAGAAGAAGGTATTGACTATGATAAAACTTTTGCTCCTGTAGCCAGATTGGAATCTATAAGAATACTTTTGGCTTTTGCTTGTTTTAAAGGATTTAAGCTATTTCAAATGGATGTCAAAAGTGCTTTTCTAAATGGTTTTATTGAAGAAGAGATCTATGTAGAGCAACCTCCTGGTTTTATTCATGAAAAATTTCCAAATCATGTCTTTAAGTTAACCAAAGCTCTCTATGGATTGAAACAAGCCCCAAGAGCTTGGTATGAAAGATTAAGTGGATTTCTTCTTTCAAAAGGTTTTGCAAAAAGAAAAGTAGACACAACTCTTTTTATAAAAACATCTACCAATAATGATATTTTACTTGTACAAATTTATGTTGATGATATTATCTTTGGTGCTACTAACATATCTCTTTGTGAAGACTTTGCCAAATCTATGCAAAATGAATTTGAAATGAGCATGGTGGGAGAATTGAATTTCTTTCTTGGGCTGCAAATTAAGCAAACCAAGGATGGAGTTTTTATCAATCAAGCTAAGTATACCAAGGAGCTTTTGAAAAGATTTGGAATGGATCAAGCAAAAGGGATAGGTACTCCAATGAGCTCATCGACTAAACTTGACAAAGATGACAAAGGAAAAAATGTGGATGAGAAGTCATATAGAGGTATGATTGGAAGTTTACTCTATCTCACAGCAAGTAGACATGATATTATGTTTGTTGTGTACTTATGTGTTAGATTTCAATCTTGTCCTAAAGAATCTCATTTAATTTCTGTCAAACGTATTTTTCGTTATTTGATTGATACACATGACTATGGTCTTTGGTTTTCAAAATCTTAACCTATAAATATAATTATTTTGTTCTCTATCATATTAATAGAAAATAAATTAAAATTAATTAAGAATATAAAAATTATTCATTATTTTCTTTTTCATTCATGTATACAAAAAATACAAAAGATCTCATTTTTTAAAACAAGTATATTTAATTCTTTTATTAGATACTGGGTCCATATAAAAAGTTTACACACATTTGTTTTTATCTGAATAGGGTTCGCACACATTGTTAATTCATAAAATATCTAATCATAATCAACACTTTAGCTTGCTCTTCTTGACCTATATGTCTAAGCAGTATAGCTTTGACATTCGAATTCGTGACCTCATAGTAGCCCAAACTTTTAGTTTAATGTGTACATGAGGATATGACATAGCGGCCAAGTTAAATCATCCTAATTTATTTGGATGTCTATCCAGAAATAATAATAATAATAATAATAACAATAATAACAATAATAACAATAATTTATTTGGAAGTTTTCGAATTTGATCATTCAAAATAAGTTTCTGTCTTTTCTTCATATTTCCTTCCTCCTAAGGATAAGTTCACATATCACAGTAAACAGTTCAATCATTATAAGGTAAAAAATGGTCTTCTGAGTTTCAAATCCTCTATTCTGTCATACATAAAAGGCAACAGCATTGAACCAAGTAATCTATGGAAATGGGTTTTTGCCAATAAATACAATTAGCTTCTCCTAAAGATCAAAATCTACAGACGTTAGTTCTTTCTGCAGATTAAGCACTAAGCTAGGCAAAATTTTATCAAGTAGCAAAAACAGTAACTCTGCAAGCTTACACTTACAACTCAAACTTGTACTCCAATACTCAAGGAAGATGCCAA
This sequence comes from Rauvolfia tetraphylla, assembly GCA_030512225.1. NCBI lineage: Eukaryota > Viridiplantae > Streptophyta > Magnoliopsida > Gentianales > Apocynaceae > Rauvolfia > Rauvolfia tetraphylla. The sequence goes on from JAJQKT010000060.1 coordinate 1,207,024, forward strand.
GCATTGGGCTATAGTATGTCTCGACAAACACCAAAAGCAGTCTCTCTTATCCACATACTGTAGTTAAGAATAAAAGCAAGGAGTGGAGAATGTGCTTCATGAAGAAGAGGTCCAATGGATCTATCTGTTTTTCCAATTTCCTCTTAGTTTCTCTACTTCTCTCAGAAATATAAACTATTATGCAAGAATGATGTCAATGAAGCCAAATGGGTCCTCTTAGACATGCATCCAACACTGACAATCCTCAAAACTCCTTTGGCAATGTTAGAATGCCAAATATAGACAATAGAAATTTGCGGAGTACATGTCACTATAGCCATTCCTCCTGCTACTTCAATTAAGATTTTTATCATATAATGAAGAATAATATTAATAAGGTATTGCAAGATGGTTCTCAAATTCATACGTTTAACAGAAAATGAAACATCCAAATATTTTGAATATAATGCATGCAATTGGTCATTCATATGCTTATCATCTTCTTTTTGATATTTGTCCATTCATTCAATCGAGGGTCTCAAGACAAATTTTGTTTGTAGAATTCATTTGAATTATATTGTTTGATTTCTATATGTCCTTAATTTTGGAAGATTTTGATGACCAAAAGCAATTAAAGACCAGAAACAAAGCATGCAAGCAACATACAAGCACCGAAGATCAAAGAACAAGAATAATATTAATAAGGTATTGCAAGATGGTTCTCAAATTCATACGTTTAATGAAAAAATGAAACATCCAAATATTTTGAATATAATGCATGCAATTGGTCATTCATATGCTTATCATCTTCTTTTGATATTTGTCCATTCATTCAATCGAGGGTCTCAAGACAAATTTTTGTTTGTAGAATTCATTTGAATTATATTGTTTGATTTCTATATGTCCTTAATTTTGGAAGATTTTGATGACCAAAAGCAATTAAAGACCAGAAACAAAGCATGCAAGCAACATACAAGCACCGAAGATCAAAGAACAAGAATAATATTAATAAGGTATTGCAAGATGGTTCTCAAATTCATACGTTTAACAGAAAATGAAACATCCAAATATTTTGAATATAATGCATGCAATTGGTCATTCATATGCTTATCATCTTCTTTTGATATTTGTCCATTCATTCAACTGAGGGTCTCAAGACAAATTTTGTTTGTAGAATTCATTTGAATTATATTGTTTGATTTCTATATGTCCTTAATTTTGGAAGATTTTGATGACCAAAAGCAATTAAAGACCAGAAACAAAGCATGCAAGCAACATACAAGCACCGAAGATCAAAGAACTAAGCAACCAACAAATGTCAGGGTAAGCAGAAAATATGTATTCGAGAACTTCTACTCAACTATTTTTGAAAAGGTTTCATGAGATAACTTCCATATTTTATGAAACAAGTTAGAATGGTAATTGCAGAAGGAATTTTGTATAGCTTAAACTTGGCTTGTAAGCATACATTTTAATGTCATGGTGTACTTATGGAGAATCAAAAGAACATGACTTCTATCCACTACTCAACCTATGATAAAGTAGATGAAAATGCATTATTCCTTGTTGGAATCGCACCCAAAAAGGAAAAGAAAATTCTAGATTAAAACACACAACAACACAAATAGGGATTACAAACGGAGTGCACATACAAACAATAAAGAGACACCAAGAAATTTATAACAGAGTAGTGAATGAATATTCCAAGTGGCATAATACAATGTTAAATTGACAAAAGACCAACGTGATTAATTATTGGTGCTGCCAGAGACAAGGTAAGAGAAAGCTATAATACAAACTAAACCTATAATGGCTGGGAGGTGTTTATCAAAACCTTGAAGATGAGATAGGGAAGAAGGCACTAAATGAGTAGCTATGTTGCACAATATTTGGAGATCCCCAAAAGTGATGGGGTGGTCAAAGTATCAGGGACTCCAAGAAAAGAAGGATATCACACTGTCAGAATGCACAAATAAAACTTTCTATAAAACCTTAGAAAATCATATGTTGTAGACGTGTTTACTAAGAAACATTTTTACTCAGCAATAATGCATTTCTACATTTAGATAATAACTTGTAGAAATCTATATTTCCTTATCAACTATACTAGAACATGCATTATAGGAATATCCAGCCAATAATTCATTCTTCAACATTTATTTGCCACTCCAGAAACATTTTTCAGGTTAAAGTCAAAATTACTTGATACGCAGGCCTATAAAAATAATTAATGGTTGACCCCTAAATGAAGTTATCGAGTACAATAAGCCCTAAAACATCAAATGAAAATTTATCCTAATCAACATCTAAAACTTCATCTTTGGCACAAAACTGAGTTTCTTCAGCATCACTGCTCAAAATCCCAAAGCATCGAATGAGAGAATAGCTAAGAGAAATGCCATAAGAGGCTTTTAAAAAAAACTTGCATAATTTACCCATGATTGAAAAGCATATGCACAAGGCTAATGAATGTACACTATAGAAACAACATTCCTTTAAGTATAGAGAGAGGAAAAACAGGCAAAAACTGAAAATTCACCAATATATAAATATGAATATGCATAAACAATTGCACGCTCTAAAAGACCTACAGAAAGTTTGAAACTGACAAACAACTTGGTACGCTGCCACAATCTTAGTAGGTCAATAATAGCACAGTTTCATAAGTTGGTACAGTGCCACAACCTTAGTAGGTCAATAATAGCACAGTTTCATGCAAGCTTAACGGCAATAAGTGTTCTAAGCTGATCTATCATTAGCAGGAATGTGATACTCCCAACTCCTCCGCTCGGTTCCACTGCGGCTGAGTAAGGTATCAGCGTGCCTCTTGTCACTGATATACACAAGTACTAGCGTGTCCGGAGAAGAAATAAGAAATAAACATATATAAAATAATACATTAAACAAAAACAACAATGAAAGTCTTTATATACAAATGTAGATCCTTAATACAATCTTCTCTTCAAAACTAGCGTGAGAGAACAAAAGATACAACATCTCCCAAAAACACTTATACTATATACATAACAAAAGATCTTCCCGAGCTAAAGTTACAGCAAACAAGAAGCTCACAACTCTATCTCTGGGTACGATCCATCTGAAATAAATATTAAAAATAGATGTGAGTCAGAAAGCTCAATGAATTTACGTGTGTGCTTGTGATTTCAAAATGATATGAATACATGTACTTGCATGGTAGTGCTGTAGTTCTTTACATACAAATAAATATCTTTTCTTTTAAAAAATGCACCAAATTGATGATGAAGATTGGGCCTAGTTGGAAAGTCTGAGCGAATCAAGACACATCAACGTAGCGCCTCGAACCAAATTTCTTAAACATATCAGTCGATCGAATACTGGCTCAATGGTAAATTATCAGAGCCAAAATGGGGTCATCAGGATTCAAATCCCGACATTCCGTAGTCAATACCAACCATATACCAGTACGACTATTTGATTTCACAAATTACCTTATGCCTCCCCAGACAGAGACCAGGCTGAGGATTCTAGGGTACCTACCAGTCCAACCTTGGTGATCAACCTCAATATTGAACCCCTCTTGACTTACTGTTAGATGACTGCAAACAGATAAATGCAGTACCAATTAGGCTAAGCCTTCCCTGGCATACTCTGCCCTTTAAGTAGATCCACAATCCAGAGTCTGTGTGTTTCACCCAGTGGAAGAGGCCTTAGTACGGAGGACTAGCCACATACAGTGCAATTCACTGATGCTTCAGGCTCAAATCATAATCCAATTACATCATATCCATATTCACGTCATATTCTAAATCATATCGGGTCGAGATAGAGTTTTTTTATGCAATTTTCAAATATAAAGGCCACTAAAATAGCCACCAAAATGGATCCAAATCCATAACCAAATCCAATTTTGATATAACTTCAAAATAATAACCGTCCACCAATCTAAATATATAAATGTAAGTTTTTACAAATATGCCATAAAAATACACATGACTTGCCAAAATACAAAAAAAAAAAATTTCAAAGATTACTTGCATTTATAGATCATGTTAAAATACTGTAATATTTCAAATCAAATAAATATCTATTTGGAGCACCGCTCTTGAATATTTCTAGTGCACAAGTAAAAACATATTGTGGAGAATTTCTCCAATTTAAAAATAAGTAACTAAAGTAATCTTCAAAATAATATATATTCACACTTGTGAATAGCAAATATTGATAGCACTAAAATATAGTGATTCTCAGTTTGCAAACTCACCTAATTGCTATAGCTATGCTACTTACTGTGTATGGAAAGGTGCAAATCTCTTACAAATTCAAATGGCTAAACCTTAGTCAAAATCTTTAAAAATGATAAATTCTAATTTATCGGGTCTAGACTATTCTGGGCTTAAATCTAAGCCTAAATAAAACACGTAATTATCGAATATTATATATATATATATATATATATATATATATATATATATATATATATATATATATATATATATATATATATATATATATATATATATATATATATATATATATACATACATACATATAGAAAACTTCTCAATTATTCCAAAATACAAAAGCAAGACTAAACAAAAGCTTGAAATCAAAACACAATTTTTTACTAATCAACTAATTTAATCCGTAAATTAATGAAAACTATTATTAAACTAATCAAAGAATTTATACACAAAAGAAACCTAAAAGATAAATTGCAACATGAGTCCATGTCATAATAGGTTTAGCATAAGCTATATATATTCTTTTTCAAATTCCCAACCCCCCCCCCATTCCCCAATAGAATAGTATCAGTTGAAAATATTTGCAAAATTCAATATATGGAAGAATGTAGATAGCAGAGCTTAAGCACTTTATGGAATATGGATGAAGAAATTTAAAATTTTTTAAATCTAAAATTTTGTTGCGAATTCTTATATAGCAAATTTCACAATAAAAAGGCATATTTGCTAAAGCATGATTAATTGTTTCATTGTATAATCTTGATCGCTAAGGCTACTAGAACAAATTCCCTGACACCATATCTTTTGTCTGTAATGCAAAGTAACCATTTTAATATGCCAATTCTTCTTCACCATCGAAGAAAAAAAGTAACAGTTAAGGTTTCAAGTCTAGAATTAACAATAGCTGCAAGAAAAGGAACAAATCTCACTGGAACAACACATAAAGAGAACATTTTTTAGCATCAAGAATCAAATAATGGAGCTACATCCTCAAATAAATCTAATGATTTAAGAAGCATTAAGTTTAGGCAAACATTTAGAGAATTTCCAATGGAAAATAGCAACCGTATATCTTCAAAATCATTCAAAATATTATTGTTCAACCAGAGGACTACATGCTAAACAAGAGACTAGAAAAAACTTTTGGTCTTATAAAATCAGAAAAAGCTTAAGTTGAAGCTTTATTGCATTCTTTGGTTAGCATTTTGAAGGATTAATCCAATTGGTAGAATAAAGAATTAAAATTCTAACAAAAGAATGCACAATAAGTAAGAGACATTGTGCCTTAAAAAACCAGCAAGCACAAAATCTATCGACTCCCAAGGGAAAAGAAACTGTACATGTAAAGCCGCAGCCACGTCCAGTCTCCTGTTTTGAGACTATTCATCCTCTGGAAACACTTATTCTTCACATCATAGTAGTCACGACTCTCGTATTTGGCATCCATAAAAATTTCGCCATCATGATGGTCCAAAGGTACAATGAACTTCAGTAGGTAAAAACTAAAACAGTTAAGATCAATGCAATACTCTTTTGCCCAACCATGATTCTCATAATCTCTTAACATCCAAATCTCCATTGTAAATGACCTTGTCACATTATCAAACAAGCATAACCTACCACACAATTCTACCAAAAACCACACCCATTGGGATCAAGACACCCTTCTGGTGGTGTGACAATCCTACACCCTTTCTTCTACATATCAAAGGCTACAATTGCTTCATCACCTAAATGATCATACTCCTCCCAAATCATCCAATAAAAGACATTTTCAACCAAAATCCCCCATCCTCTTGCCACAAAGGGACAATTTGCCTCAACCACCTTCCAACAATCCTTCACACAACATCCTTCACTGAACCTCATTACCTCACAGCCAATCTCATAATTAACATGTATTTCCAAACTACGATCAAACAAGTGAACCAAGACATAATTCGTTGCTTTTACATACTCCAATCCTGCATTAACATCACCAGATGTACAACTAGCCTCGGGAAATTTGACCAATTCTTGGGTACTTGGATTACACAATTAATCACCTGCAAAGTATATGCCATCCCATTTGGAAAGCAACATATCTCAACACCCTCATCATCAATATCCAATGTAAAGTCAAGAATGTGGGACCCATCAGTGCCCATTGAACAAACATTAATTCTTGTGGATTTTTTCATGTGGGTTTTGTTCGTTTCAACACAAAAGGAAGTCTTTTTAAGCAAAAGCAAATTTGGGTTCTCAACTGAACGTGCTCTACGTGTAGATATGAAAAATAGGTCACTGATTATGTTAAGCCACTTCTTTGAAACATACTTGAACTATTGGTCCCATCACCATTTCTGATTCGACATCATTCTGCAAAGCCAAAGATGAATGTGAAGAAACAAGAGAAGAAGAAGAAGCCATTTTTGAAGGGTTCAAAGGCTTCTTCTTCATTCTTTTGCTTTTGGATAAAACCAAAGCAATATTTATGGACATATACATATTTCACAAATTTTTTCTTTGTTTTTGAAATTTGTAAGGTTAATTCGGGGAAAGCGTTTTCCCATTTTCTTGTACTTACAAATTACTACGGTCAAGAGGGGGACTTGTCTGGAATTTGTTTTGCTTTTGATTTTTCCTTTTATATGGTGATATCACCAAGCTAGTCTCCTTCTATCAGAGTAATTTTTATCCAAATGACAATTTTATCCTTAATTTCTCTCCCTGCTCTCTATCTACTATTCATTTCTCTCTTTTTTTTTTAACGAATTGAAGAAGAATTAAAATTTCTCTAAAAAAATAAGGTAAATAAATGATAGACAATATAAAATCTTCACCTCGGCAACACATTGCATAATTTCATAATTACTCTTATTAAACTTAGTCAATAATCTAGTGTCTTTTCATTTTTTATTTTTTTCCAAGTGATGACAATGGAAGCTTTTAGTAAGCATGCTTAAAGCATTTATCTTGGTCAGCATGATGGTTTTGTCTTCTCTATGTGAACTTTAATGCTAGCAGTAGGAAAGGAGAAAAAGATATACCAATAGTTAGTTTTATGAAGAATATAAGTAGAGAAAATAAAAAAATATATATTTGTTATTGGGATTATATTACATCAAGCAGAAAAGAGATAGAAATCCCACAAGATAGAGAGAGAAGTTGGATGAGAGATATTGAGCGAATTGTTGAGGCAAGTTTAACAAGAGAGAAGAAAGAGTGTTGTAACAAAAAAAAAAAACTATTAAAGTATACAAAATGTAAATAAGAGTAGAAAGAAAGTCTTGGTTTAATTGAAGGATAGATTTGTCATTTTAATTTAAAATTGCTCGCGAAGGAAGAGACTCACTGTGGTAATATCGCCTACCTTTCCCTTTCATGACGGTGTAGAAAAAAGGAAAAGTGCAAAAGAAAAAATTGGGTTTGCACAAGATACCCCTTGTTTCTTCAGAAATGATAAAACTACATCATACTTTTGATAAGTACGCATTTAGCAAAGCATTTGCCTCAAACTACAAAAGTTTTGTTCCAAATCATTTGACAAAGAAAATATTTTAAGCATTTTAGTGTTTTGAAAATTTTAGGTTTTATAGGATCTAGAAAATTTAATATTTTCACAAAAACTCAATTAAATTGTGATCTAGATTATTCTCTATTTCTTTTATTAATATAAAAAATTCTCTTTGTTAAAAGAGAAAATTTTATTTTCTTATAATTCAAATATCTTTTCCAATTAGATTTTATAAATATGAAAGATTTTATTTATAGATTCAATTATTTCTAATATAAGCACAAGCGTGTGCGTATGCGTGCGTGTGTATGTGTGTATGTGTGTGTGTGTGTGTGTGTGTGTGTATATATATATATATATATATATATATATATATATATATAATGGGTGGCGGTTTAGCATAAGCATTTTAAAGTATTTTGACAACAATAAGATGATGGCAAGGGGTTTTAAAGATAATTTGATAAGCAAGAGTATCAAAGATAACTTTATTAAATAATTGAAGGAAATTATTGCCTAATAAAATATCGGTACTAGTATTATAAAAGTAAAAGGGAGTACATTTAATTAAAAATGATCCAAGTAAAATTACTGGTTTGCTTATTCCTTTGTTTATTTCAATAAGTTTATTGGAAATATCTCTTCCTTTAATAGGATTTAATGTGGTATGGTATTGGTCAGGAAAACAATCTTTTTTACAGAGACAAGATCCTGATCCACTATCAATATAGGCTGCAAAATATTCTGCTCTATAATCTGAATAAGTAATTCCTATTGGAATATATATACTATAAGGACTAGTCATTTTGTAATATAAATGAGTTTTCCATTATAAGTAAGTTTTATCTCATATGAGGTTATTTGATAAGGTTTTACCTTTTCTAAAAAGGTTAATCCTAACATAATTTCTAAAGTATCATTTGCTCCTTCAAATTCTATAAGCAATCTTATTGGGATTATAGTTTCTCCAAACTTAACTAATGTTTCTACGGCACAATCTATTTCATGTATTTCTCCATTAAAATTAGAATATTGATGAGGACTTTCTAATTTATGTTTTTGTAGTGTTTTACAAAGTTGATGATTAATATAATTTCCATTAGCTCCTGTATCTATTAAGATTTTTAAATGTTGAAATGTTATACCATTAAAATATTCTCTATCTATTTTATAATTTCTTATATTATCATCCTTTCTGTAATATATCTAATTGAATTAGTATTTATAAGAGGTAAACTTTTTACTCCAATATTAGTAAAACTGAGTCTAGGAGGTAAATTATTTGATAGTAAAAGTGGTTTATCTTTTAAATCTAATTCTAATGGAAGAGATTCTATTTCTTCTATTTTATGTAAAGTAGGAAGTTGTTTTTGGCATAGTTCATTAAATAAGTATAGATAATCTATTATGTCTTTTATTTCAAAATATTCTGAATGATGCGTATTAGATATAGCATAAGAAATTGCATATGTTGTGGAATATGGTCTATTATGATTATAAAAGAATTCTAGTCTCTTAAAATCTTGAATTAAACTTAATGCTTTATCAAAATCTTTATCATTTAAATGATAAGATATCCTAGGGTATATATTAAACTTTAACTTTTCATATTGTAGATTTCCCCTTAGTACGCCTAGACAGGTCTCTTCTTTATTTCTTATTCTGTTATTCATTAGTGCTAAATCAATAGGAGTATTTAAACCATCTTTAAAAGTTGCTTTTATTATTATCTGAATTGCTCCTATATGGATCCATCCTAATGTATTTCTTATTTCTGATTTTATTTTTTGTAATTTTTCTTGTAAATCTTTTTTAGATAATAGGGGAATTATTATCTTATTACTTGTCAGTATTTTTCAAGGCTCTTTCTTGGATATTCAATCCATAAAATAAATGATGTTTTCGGGGTTTTAATCATATTTTATCAAAAATATTAGTTTTAAATCCAAAATAATTTGTTAACAAAAATTCTTATTTTTGTATTTGTTTTAATTTTATTTTATCAATTAAAATATCTTTTTGATATTCTCCTAATTCTTCTTTTGTTATTTGTATAACATATTTAGGCATATTATCATTTGATGAACTTGCTATTTCGTGATTATTCATCTTTTGAAGATTCAATATATTTTATGTCAGTGATTATGAAAATACTTTCATCTGTACTTAGATTTTCAAAATTATTTATCTGTATGAAATCTCCTACTTCTATCATATTTTGTATTTCTTCATCTATTTCAATTTTCTTTTTATTCTTCTCAAATTTCTTAGGGCATTTATTAGCGTAGTGTCCTAATTCTTTACAATAGTAGCATCTACACTCTTGTGTTTTCATTTTTTTTATAATTTATTTTTTTAGGAGTTTTATATTGACGTTTTTTATAATATCTAGTCTTTCTTTTCTTAAAATATTTTTTCTTATAACATTTTTTGCTTAAAAACTTCTTTGCTTAAACTTAGATTAGAGCAAAAAATACTATATTGAGAATCCTTTACAATTCTGGGATAATACTATTTTGGAGGACAAAAAATGCATTCTTCTGTGATGATCAGTCCAGCGAAAAGAACTCCATCATCAGCCAAACGATATCTACAAGCAAAAATAAGGATGTTGGATAGTGGAATAATAAAATCAAGTCCAGAGGCACAGACAAAGATATGTCAGTTCAGAAAACACTCTAAAGGGACATGCCCAGCTTGCCTACCACAAAAAGACAAACAAGATTTCCATCTCACAACTGATGGAGAAGACACTGATTAAAACACGACAAAAGATTCAGTCAAACACAGGAAGAAAGATGTGATAGATAACCGACCTAGCCATACACCTGTATGATACTATAGATAATGGTATCCACCTGTAAAAAGCAATAATGGTGTAATAGTAAAGTAAGTCGGTTTAGTATCTATATAAGAAAAGCAGAGGGGGCAGAAAAGGGGACAGAACCCTCTCTTCCTTACCCCCAAACTATGTACCCTGACGCATAAATAAAACCTTTAAATTTCTTTTCAGACTCTTATCTTTTCTCTATTCTTGTCATATTTTTCTTATAACAAAATGACTCCACCATAATCCATATTCTAAATTCTGTACGCTATGAGGTAGGAAACGAAACATAGCTGTGCTAGGTTATGCTGAAGGAACGGGAGGGAAGTTACCAGATTCCTGGTTGGAGCTGAGATGCTCGTTAAAAGTTCTCTCGGATACCCGGTATAATTGTGGTAAAAAAAGAATCAGGTATGGAAAAGTGTTGGACCCATTCTTTGTTATAATATTTGTGTTACAAGAATAGATTAAAGCTTTCTGTCTGAAATAGGAAATTCAATAATTCCAAAATACAAACCTCCTTTCTATAAACATTCTACTTCCACAAAACTCCTGAAGCAAACTTTAAATCCCACATAATGTTTCTTCATCTTGCTTTATGTCATAGACACTTACATGGATTATATAAACAAAAGAGAGATTTGGAAGATATGTTTGCTACTGCTACAACGATTGAAGAAAAGCAAGACATATTTGATATAATACATAAGGTTCTAGAGTCAATAGCAACCGTTCGTCGTTATATGTAGGCCTACGCCTATTAAAAAAAAAGTAGATATATATTCTCTTTTTGTAATATGGATATCGTTCTATGTACCATGAGAATGTGAATAAGATGATTTTAGTATCTTTAACTTCTTTGTTTCAATATGATATAGTAACTATTTAAAAAGATAATGAACTAAAAAGTTTATTTATTCTTACACGAGAATTTGGGGACCATGGATTTGGTATCAGAACCATGATAGAGATAGAAAATTCGGAAATTAGTATCATGGAAAGTAGGGTTATTCATCGGTTTGGTTTGGATAAAAATCGGTTTGTTATTTGGACAAAATTCGGTTTGGAGAAAAATTTTTTCAGAAACCAAACCAAACCTAATTAGTACTAAAACCGAATTTCTCCAAACCGAATTAAATTCGGTTTGGAGAAAACTGAATTTCTGGAAAAAAAAATCTAATCAATAATTCTGCAAAATAAAAATATAATAAAAATTGCATGTTCAATTGAGATTCTACAAGGGGAAAAGGGAGAATCCAAAATCACGAGTAAGAATGATTCCAAGTTGAACAAGTTTCAGTAGTAATCTTAGATGGCAAAAGTCACAAAATATCCCACAACATAACCAAGGGAGCATCATTATTAACCCATAGACAACCCTTTTGCTAATGTAATAAACTGGACTTTTTTTAGATTCTAGTGTGAGCAGCCATGAGTATTGCCATTGCCTACAAAAAGACAAGAAGATTTCAGTGCCATAATTGAAACAAATGAGTCAAAATGCAGTGGAAATGCAAGTCAAATGAGCCAAAACAGTGAAAATATACTAGAATACCTTAAAAGATTTAATCTTCAAAGATCAAGAATGGTTGATTCATGAGTATCCTTGTCAAATTCTAATAAAAGAAAACTGTCAAATGACAAATTAAAAGTAATCCTAATAAAATTTGAATGGATCATAACAACAGAAAGTTACCGTTATCCATTCTTTCGAGAAAATCAATATCTTCTTAAACTCTAATTGAATGTGCTTCATTACGCAACCAATCTCTAGAACACATAAGGCATTGCACCATTTTAGGAGTTAATGAACTCCTAAATGTATCAAGAATCCGACCTCCTGTACTAAAAGCAGATTCAGAAGCAACAGTTGAAACAAGAACAGCCAATATATCACGAGCCATTCTAGCAAGGATGGAAAATCTTGGAGCATTTAACTTCCACCACTTTAAGATATCGAATTCATCCTCTCCCTCTTCACTCTCTTCTCCAAGATACTTGTCTAATTCACTTTTGATATCAATCCCTCCTTCTTTTTTGTGCATATTATACTCATGCCTACTGTCTACCCCCAAAGATTGCTTTTTCAACGGTGGAAAACATGAATCTTGTGAATGACTTGGAATTGAAGTTGAGGAGATACTTGAAGATAATGGCAATGGAGATGCAAGAAAATTAGATACTTGGCAAGGACTTAACTTCTTGTACTCCTCAAAAAGAAGATAGAGTTCTTCCTTCACCTTGTTCCCAAGATCAATATTCGGTAGATACATTCTTTCAATCACCCATTTAACATAATCAAATTTATACCGAGGATCAAGAATCATCGCATAAAAGATAATGAAATTCAATTTTTCTGCATTTCCCCAATATTTGTTATATTTTTCTTTCATTCTTTTCGCCATATAACTTAGCTCAACATCGTCACTACCTTCCCATGTCCTCAATAATTTTGACACATCACTAAGTTCATGAGCTACTTGATTAGAAGTCACATATAATGAACCTGAAATTCGCAATGTTACTTCATAAAAATGTTCCAAAAACTTCACAAAACGTGAAATATTATCCCAATCATTATCACAAGGCAATCCATCATTCTCAACGAGGTCAATTTTGTAATGGGGATCAAGATCTTCAAATCTTTCAAATGCTTTTGCAAGCGTCAGAGCTGTATCAAGCATCAAATAAGTTGAATTCCACCTAGTTGGAACATCCAAACACAACATCCTTTTACTATCAAATTTTTCCATCTCAACACACTCCTTGAACTTTTTTGTCCTAGTTGGAGATTGTCTTATATATTAATGGCTCCCCGAACATGAGAAATAGAAGGTAGCATTTCTTTCAAACCATCCGTCACAACAAGATTTATTATGTGAGCCAAACACCTCATATGAAGATATTTTCCCCCAAGCAAACAAGTGCCCCAATTAGAAAACCTTTTCTTCAAGTAATTAACAACAACATCATTTGAGCTAGCATTATCAACAGTAATTGTAAAAACATTGTCGATCCCCCAATCAAGTAAACATTTTTCCACCCCTTTTCCAATCGCCTCACCCTTATGACTATCAATTGGACAAAAATTCAAAACTTTTTTGTGCAATACCCAATCATCATCTATAAAATGAGCAGTCAAACACATATAATTAATTCTTTGTTCTGAAGTCCATGAATCGGTGGTGAGACTAATTCTTTGGGCTGAATTTTTCAAGAATGTCTTCAATTTTGCTTTCTCTTGCAAATACAGATCATAACAGTCTCTTGTAATAGTACTACGGGATGGAATTTGAAAGGATGGACATGTAGTAGACATTAAATATCTAAACCCTTGCTTTTCTATAAAACTGAAAGGTAGTTCATCCACAATAACCATATATGCACAAGCCGATCTAGTATCATCTTGATTAAGTCGTCAACTAACTATAGAACCAACTTTAGGATACCCACCAGTGATTGAAAGTTGTTGCTGCTTTATTTGAGTTGCATTAGTAGGATTGTTATGTGGGTTTCCTTAATGTACTGGTACCATGTGTATAAGAATTCGCCGAATATTCGTACTTACAATAGTTGCAAGATGCTTTTCGTTCTCCATCATTATTTGTGAATTTGGTAAAATGTAACCAAACATCCGAACGAGGTTTCATCGGCTTTCTTTGCTTCTTCATAACAGAGTTAGAGGAATTTGATCCTGTGTGACTTGGGGGATGACTCATAGTTTCTGCTTCATTATTTACTTGATCTGACATCCTATTAAACAAAAAATGATAATCAGTTTATACAATGATAAAATAAGTAAAAATAGTAATGAAGTTCGAGTCACGACTTCATTTAACATAGTAAATAAATAAAATATAAGAGAATAAAATATATACAGATCATTCCTCAAAAGTTTTGTAATGATAAAATAATTATCCCCATGTATGTTATTCCGGTTGCAGTAGAGAACTTTGGGTTGTGAAGAATATTAAATTATTAATTGTGTTAATCCTAACCCCACAGGAAGAATTCTTTAGTAAAAAACTAATAGATCACCCTTTAAGTACTTTAGATTTTGACAGGAAGAAACATTTTCATTCAACTGCAAAACTAGAGCTAATCAATTTGCATCACAAAGATCAAGACCCAAAAATGTATTGATTCAATGACAAAGCAATAAGTTGTTGCCAATGATGAAATATACTAGTGGGTGAGCCAATCATCATCAAAAGACAGTAATTTGGACATCAATTTAACAGTTTGCCAGACAAATTCGTTTTAGCATCTGCCATCTTTGACTTTGCTAACAAACATATTTACAAATTAAAGCAAGAAGATCATCAATTGTGAAGTTTACATTAGGTGTGCATAGAATTATTTACAGGAAATGCACAACAGAATTGCCTGAATTAATAGGCAACATTATCATTAGTAACCAATTAAAAATACCAATAATCAAATACGGAGTTATTGAACTAAAGAAAAATCATTCTTTTTCAAGGAAGTAAGTGAAATAATGTGCAAAAGAAAAATAAATATCCAAATGCTATCTGACAACGACCATGACACAGTAAAGTCAGTCAGAAAAGCAACTATTAACACAATATGAAAAAGTAAAGTGAGCAACAAAGAATCAATTTTCCAACTAATTGAAAAATGAAAGCTTGTATCGGCACAGAAAGTAACTCAAAAGATTAGAACAAAATCACAGAAAATGTATGCCAACTTGAAGAAATGCGCACAGTCTGTAGAACTCTAGCAGCGGCAGGCTGCAGCCGAAAGGAGGAAGAGGGAGAAAAGAAAATTTAACTTTGAAGAGAAAAGAACCCTACAGCTAGCAGCTACTACGCATTTCTATAATGTTTGCTGCTTATTGAAGACTTGATGTTAAAAAAATTTGACTGAGAGTCAACTCCACAATTCGGTGTTCGGTTTGGTTTGGGTTGGGAAAATACCAACCCGAACTCCAAACCAAAATTTTATTTGGAGACCATAACCAAACTAAACCAATTTTTTTTTTGGAGAAACCTGAACCAAAAACCGAATTAAAATTCGGTTTGGTTCGGTTATTCGGGTTTCTCCAAAATTTGAACACCCCTAATGGAAAGAATAGAATCTATAGTTATTGATATAAATAATAATGATACTAACCCAATAGATGGTATTTCTGATGAGCAATTTACAGACTTTGAAACTAATTATAATCAAGAATGGATAGAATATTTAAATAACATAGATCGTATAATTGATGATTCTGATTAGGGATATCATACTGATTAATGGATTGTGAAATTTGTAGTAACTTATTTACAAAAATAAGAAAAATTGATAATCAAGAAAGACAACTAGAACAAGAAAAATATTACTACCAAAACAGATTGATATATTTAAGAATGACAGGAGTACATAGATCTACGATAAATATGATACAAGAAAGATATGAAAATATTTTTCTAACTTGGTATGTAACAAAAGAAAGACAACAAATTATACATAAAGAATTAACAAGACATTATAGGCAAGACCATTTATTAAATGGACAATAATAAATATAAACTATTAGAAGAATCTGAGGTGTAACTAAAAATAGATAAAGATTTAATTGAAATACAAAAACCATAATTTATATTGGAAACCAAATAGTAACAGAGATTGATAAATTAGAAAGTTTCTTGGGAACCCTAATTATAGAAAGAGGAACAGAAAAAGAAAAAGAAAAAGATAAGGGCAAAGAATTAATATTATATCCAACAGAAAAAACAACAACAGAAAAAAGAAGAAGATATTAATCCTTTAAATAGGT
This sequence comes from Rauvolfia tetraphylla, assembly GCA_030512225.1. Classification (NCBI taxonomy): domain Eukaryota; kingdom Viridiplantae; phylum Streptophyta; class Magnoliopsida; order Gentianales; family Apocynaceae; genus Rauvolfia; species Rauvolfia tetraphylla. Next base: position 1,223,334 of record JAJQKT010000060.1, read on the forward strand.
ACTTAATGAATTTAAAAATACCATCAAGATATAAAAGAAATGTCTAGTTCTGAAACAAAAATTTCTCCAGAAATAGATAATCCAATTACTCAAATAGGAAATATGGATATAAATGAAATATTTGTCAATTTAAAACCTGAGATTAGAGAACCTAAACCCGAATGAAATCCACATATAACAGATATACCAAGTACAAGTACTAGACAAACTTCTAATCAACCTTTTAACAGACCAGTTACTGAATATGCTGGGGTAACATCAGCAGTTAGACAACCAGATGCTTACACCCCTAATGATAAAACGAAGGGAGAACCCATAAATCCATTTGGTATATTTCTAGTCATAGATTGTATTACTAACATAGAAGAAGCCATTGACAAATGGAAACTTCTTTAAGAATTGAAATATCTGTAAACAAAATGCATAAATCATCAACACAATATTTTATTGAACGAAGTATGGTTAATAGTGTCTTAAGATATTGGCAAAATTTACCACAGGATACTATAAAAACTAATATTTGACCAAGATGATAATATTGCCAATATGATAACTAGGGCAACAGAAGTAATTAAGTTAGAATTTTATGGTGAAGGAAACTTTTTCAAGGACCTAGGAACAATTAAAAAATATGCAACAGCCTTATATAGATTAACTTTATGCGATATATGTGAAATAGATAGATGTATATGTGTTTTTCAAGATTATTATTATCATATATATAATCAAGTTCCTAATACATTAGATTACTTAACTATGTTTTATTCTAAAATACCTGACCCTTGGGGACAAAAATTAATAGAAACTTATAAAATAGGTGAAAATGATACCTTAGGAAAAAGGATAATACATTTACGTGATAAATTCATTGAATGGTGTGGGGATACTATCTTAGCTAAATTAACAAGAGGATTAAAGAAAAGAATATTCTTATGTTGTGATAAACCAAAGATGCTATTAATGATAGGATGTGATAGTCCTTATTATTACTCTAAAATTAAAAAGAAATATAAAAGGAGAAAACATTATAAGAAAAAATATTTTAAGAAAAGAAAGACTAGATATTATAAAAAACGTCAATATAAAACTCCTAAAAACCCAATATATAAAATAAAAATGAAAAACCCACAAGAATGTAGATGCTACTATTGTAAAGAATTAGGACACTATGCTAATAAATGCCCTAAGAAATTTGAGAAGAATAAAAAGAAAATCGAAATAGATGAAGATATACAAAATATGATAGAAGTAGGAGATTTCATACAGATAAATGATTTTGAAAATCTAAGTACAGATGAAAGTATTTTCATAATCACTGACACAAAATATACTGAATCTTCAGAAGATGAACAAACATGAAATTTATAACTTAGTCTTTAAACTATTTTCCTTTTGCGTACATGTCCTTAAACCAATTTTCAAACTTTTAAAATCCTTAAACTATTTTTATTCAACTAACACGAGTCTATCAGATAAAATGTAAGCCCTAAGGGCAAATATAGTAATTTTAATTAATGACAAATATTGATGAGGACTAATTCATATGCTAATTGCGTGATAGGATTTTTGAAATTAAGAAGCCAAGTGTTCTCATTGCCTTGGAACTATAATAATAAGGACAACTCAAAATCCTAGAAGATTGAAGGCTTTGAAGACAATGTTTGCCTTTGCTTAATAGGTATTTTCTTGTAAACCCTACATTTCTTACATTTGGAATCTATAGATTATATGGGGTAGCACAAAACTCTTTCTTTAACTTGGTTTTGAACTTTAAAAGGTTTTGATCACTCTTGATTTAGTGTTTGTTAAAAAGGCTGAGTACTCAAAAGTTCTTAAATGGCATATCTTTGGGTCTAAAATATTTTCAAACTTGTCGAGGATCAATTTTAAATGATTTGATAAAGTTTAGAAAAGTTCGGACTCCAATTTAGACGTCTGAATTGTGATATTGGTTGCTAAATTTCTAGCGAAATTCAAATGCAAAGGTCCAAATTCAGTCTATCAAATTTATCTTGATAGCCTGGTACACAATAAGTTCGAACGCAGAGGTCTAAGTACGGTCGACTGAATGATACTATTAGTAGCTGTTGTTTGAACGTTGGAATTGAATTTCAAACCTTATAAAAGTCATAAACTTTAGATTTTTCATAACCTGAAATTCATAATATTTGTCCTCAGATTCCTGGAGCTCTGCTAAATAACATTCCTGAGCCTCCCTTTCTTCTCCTTTAAGCACATAATATCCTTGGCCCATGGGAGCTTCAGAATTAGATTTGTCATGAAAATTTGGGTGTTGAATTTGTTCAACATTAGTCATCCTAACAACATATTATAGGTAGAAGTAGTGGAAGACTAGAAACTTAACCACCCCGATAGTACTCTCGATTTGTACGATAAATCAATCGAGCCAATAGACTTCATATTCTTCCCTATAAACCTAATACAAGGGTACTTTTTCAAAGACTAACTTGTTCGTCGATAAGCCCATTTTATCAAATGTGCTTTTAAACAGGATCTTAGCCGAATTTCCCGTATCTACTAGAATTTGTCAAACTATCCATTTGACCACTTCTGAATAGACCACCAAATATCGGTCATCCAATATTTTTCTGGCTTTTAGTCAATAATTCTTCTGCCACCATACTAATAATATGAGCCTCGGGCTTTCATTCTCTTGTGGGTCCTATATTGGTTCGCCATCCTGTCTCATAGGTTATCGCATGCCTTGATAAAATCTTTGAGGTGTTCCTTCCGAATTGTATCTTCGATTTTCTTTTTTAGGTAGTTGAAATTCTCTGTAGCATGGTTATAATCTTTGTGAAACAAAAAATAACTTTTTTGGCTTTTTTTATCATGAGGGTGAATATCTTTGGCAGCAGTCTCAAGATGCCTAAAGATTCTACCTGCTATAAGATCTTCGTATGAGTTAGGGGTGTAAACGAGTCTGGGATACCCTGTGCCGGATCCAGACTCAATTTACTATTCTCATACATGGACCTGACCCTATTACTTTGCGGGTCTGAATGAAATGGACCTGGACCCTACCCTATAGGGTGTCGGTTCGGATTCGGGTAGATCCGATTATAATTTAAAAAATTAAAAATCGTAATAGATATAAAATACAATTCAAATATCATGCCATAAACTCAAGAAAATAACAAGTTTAATATCTTCAAGCACAATCCTTAAATATACTTATTAACCAAACCAAAATAACAAACTCAATATCTTTAACATACATCTCGTTTTGAAGACCTACGATATCTGGTGCTTCTCAGCTAAATCGACTTGTGTAATTAATGACCTACTCTGCTATCTTCCATTAGATGTGTAACAGGTCATCTATGATTTTTTTTTTTCGCGTAATGTTGGCAGAAAAGCACATTCAAAATCGTTTACCCATTGATGAAAAATGGATATACTACACAGCTTAAGCGAAGAAAACCATCGTAAAGCTTGTGCTTTTAGTGAACTCAGGAACATCCGACACAAAGCTATGTCGAAAGCATCCTTTCGTAACATGAGGGACATGAATTTCTCCAGGTTTTTCCTTGGATCTCTAGTGCCATCATATTTATCAAACTTTAGTTGTAGAATCATGCATCTAAAGTTGCTGGAATTCTTCATACAAAGGATTATACTGGATAAAGTTTCAATCTCCAAAATTTCCTTATTGTGCTTTGTCCATAACCTCCATCATAGTTACTCAAGCCTCTTGCTCTCGGATGCTAGGGCAATCTGGCAAGGGTATCTCATAATATGAGGGGCCGCCATTAGTTTCTTTCCCCATACTAGAACCTTTGCCACTCTCATCGGGCCCTTCCAGGTGTTGTGGCTCAAATTGTGCAGATGTTAAAGCCGTGTGACAAGCTGCCCAGTCGGGTGTATGGAGCCCATGTGAAGACAGAAATTGACAGATTAGATCCATGCCTGCAAAATACTTAACTGTTCCAACATAACTGGAAGCAGTGGCATTCTAGTAGAGACAACCAAAGGACCAATATGATCATGGACAATTTGTTCACCGTCTGCTGGAATAGAGAAACTCTGATCTGCTCTGTGCTGACTCTGATAGACATAAAGACGATTTCGAGATTCACAAGCACAAGAAATAGTAGTTGAAAGATCTAGAAGAATATTCAGAAAATTAGTTACGTGTGGTTCACCCACATGGGTGCCAATTGTTAAAGGATGAACTTTTTTGAGCACTAACTCCTTAGAAGACTTTAACTACAAAACAAAGCCCAAGTGAACAAAGGAAATCTTATCCTAAGAACCCTCAGATGCTTAAGTTAGTATTGGATTCAAGTGAATAACATAAGGAGAGAACATAGGTATTCATTGGAGATCATACCTGGGGAGTTTAGGTAACCAAGTTTATTTTAAGATTTATCTTATTATGATCCCAAATCTAACTGGGAATAGGTTCCCTTATTGGGTTTTCTTATGATGAGGCAATCCATAATATTGACTGTGGTCTTTGTAATGAGGCCTAACTCCATCAACCAAATAAAGAAAAATTCCAGGTGTTTTGATCAACCTAGTTGGAGAAGGTGGAATAAGCTCTAATTAACTTTAATTATGCTCTAATTGTGCTTCCAAACACACTGTGAATCTCTGTAACTTCAGACTCAAGCTAGTTGCAATTTCCAAAATAGCAAATCAATAAAAAAAGGGAAAAAATTTTGCATCAAAGTTTGATTGCTTAGAATGAAGAGAAAGAACCAATGCCCACACCATATCCATTTGTTCTTAGTGCAGCTTCACCAATAGCCATTGTTCCTGTGACAAACATCAGGGCATACATATTTAAACTAAGAGATGTTGCTATTAACATTCAACTAGTTAAGATTCTTTAGAATTTTCTTAGATATATAGTTTGTTTTAAACCTAGAGAAAGGATCATCATCAGCAAGACTGGTCATTTCAATAGGAACTGCAAGGTCTGGTGTAGAAGAAACCAACATTGATTAGAATAGAGTAGAGGTGGCAAACGTCTCGAAGATGGCATGGGGTCTAGGATTTGGAAGATCCTAAGACAAAGGTTAAGACTACTTAACACATAATAAATTGAATTTTACTTCAAACCTTTTGTGTTCCTATTTCTGCAACAAGAAGTTTTAAACGTTAGTAAATGTACAGATTCATAGGGAATGGACAATTGACTATCACATGAATATCACATTTTTTCCCTTAACATATGTCAAAATTAATATATATAGAGTTACATTGAGCTCATTGCAAGGATTGATTAATTATTTATGTTATTTCACTAATGCAATGGATCAGTCTTTGTTGGGTGAGATCTCTAAAAAACAAAATGAAAAAAAAAAAAGCTACAACTTTAAGACTTAAGAGTGTTAGTTTGTATAGCACAAAAATTGTGAATATATAAAAGTAGGAAACTTACTCTTTGTGTAAACCTCTTAATAAGTAATACAAACAAGAGGTGAGATAAGTAATCTTTTTGCTAAAATTTTTCAAATCCACCAACCATAGCAAACTAAATTCGCTCTTTACTTGCCATTTGGATTAAATTTGACCGAGATCAATCTTATGAAAATTCAAAATTACAATTACTTTTAACACCTATAACATACACACACACACACACACACACACACACACACACACATATATATATATATATATATATATATATATATATATATATGAATAAAAATTTCTTCAAAAAATTATATGAATAAAAATAAAAATACGTGTATGTGTGAAGAAAATAAAAGTTGAATAATATTTCGTCAATTTCCTCACTTATTATTGTGGTCGACAAAAAGATTGATAGGTAAACATCCATCTAATATTTATTCATATTGTCAATTGAAACACGTCAACTCAAACCCAACCTTATTTAGTCTGAAATTCTTAAACTTAGCTTTTACCAAACTAGGGCCAGCCTAAGTCAATATGGATAAGCTTGGGCTAAAATCAGCTCACCTAGCCCGATTGACAAACCTAATATTTACACGTTTATTATAGATAGTTTTTTTTACTATATACAGTAAAAAACTAATCATTTTCTTAAGGAATTATCTCTGCTCTCTTTCTCTATAAATTGCAAATTCAATTAATAACGTACCAAATCGGCCAGCACAATGCATTGAATAACAATTTTGCAACATATTCTCTTGATTTTGAGGTAAAAATTAAAAAAAAATCATTAACATATGAATTTTTTAAAGTTTTGTAGTGAGTTCCACCCTGAATTCCATGGTGAGTTCCGCCATGTATTGGCGGAACAACCAAACTCACTGCAGAATTCTGCCATGTGTGGCGGAACTCCTCGGTGAGTTCCACCTATACATGGCAAAACTTCATGGCATTAGTGTGGCTTTTTTGAATTTTTAATAATATTTTATTCAATGTTATTAATGAAATAACTTGTATAATTAATATATTTTATTATAATACAATTTTCAATTTAAAGTTGCTGTGATTGCTTTATTCATGCATCAGTAACATTCAAATTTTGTATGCTAGCAACTATTACTAACATTTATTTAATAAAACTTGATATATGAATTACAAAAGTAAGAACAATGCTGCAAAATGAAATTCCATCGCGCATTCTATAGGAATAGTCAAGGGCCATCATCATCGGATGATATTTTTGAATAAGTTTTCTATTACTAACATGTATTCAGTTGCTTGTACATCTACTTTATTTGAAAATGAAAAAATTTTCAACCCGTTGCTGAAATTGAAGATGTCCAGAAATTAGAAACTTAAAATTTAAAAATATAAAGCATCACAATCGCAAACAACTTAAAAAATTTTATAAAAAACATAGTGCAACAATACAAATTAGCAAATATGAGACTAAGCTACACATGGTGTCACTGCATTGACGATTCCTCACGGTGGTTGCTAGTATCCTCACCCACTCATGGGCAATCTCATGCATCTCTATTATAAAATTGTATTTCTGCTAGGGTCATTTTCAATATGAAGTAGACGATGTATCATATCACACATTCGAAAAACAAATTGTTAGACATGTTGTATTTAATATTGACTACCAAACAAATAAGCAATAAGTCATACTCATCACCGTGTCCATGAAAGGTGCTGACCCAGGTTGGGATACGCCTTTCGGAGAAGTTGGGATTCTTGATCCTCGGATGCATGCGCGATAGGTACCATTCCATATAATTTGGCACACATGCTGATGGAGGCACTACAATCAGAACCCATTTGTAGTGCTCCAAGGATATGTGAGTCTAGCTAGATCTAGTATTCATTCGGACTTACGTACCTTGTGGCATATTTCTTATTATTATTTGGTCTGAAATTCTCATGGGGTAGGATAGAGGCATTGGGAATGTGTTGTACACAGCCAAATTACCACAAGACTTCATCTGGCACATACAGTTCCATAATGTTGTAGTAGTGCAGACAACAGTGGAATGCCAAGATCTAGTTTGTGGCTAGCGGATCAGGGTCATACGGTGTCCATAAAACTTGAAGATATAGTATGTGTTGTATAAGAAGGAAAAACTAATAACATGTAAAAAAAATAATTAAATGGTTAAAGAATTAGGTACCTCATGTCTGGCCATATCATCCAATTGCAATCGTATAGTACATGTCCTCAAAATTCCTCGGAAAAGCTCCCCGATGGATGAATAACAGTGCATAAGGACGGGATTCCCATTACGATTGAGGCTATTAGGGGGCATATATTGGGAAATAAAAATATATATTCTTGCTTCTAAGAGAACCGTGGCTCCTCTCAAATACCTACAATCAACTCTGGATGTTGTCCCTAGTTGACGATAGAAGTAGGCAAGGTAGCTAACTCACCAAGCGTATTGACTAATGGTTGATAGGATCGACTAGCAATGGAAAAATGTAGTATGGGAACCAATCCTTACTCTTGTGGATAGAAAAGGAACAACTGAGAATGTACTCATGGTAAGCTCGAGCATGATCTTTCGGCAATAAGAATCCACTGGATGTAGCCCTATGAAGAACAATGAATTTAGGCTCCCGTTATCTAATTGGTTGTAAACAAAAGCATGTTGCAAGTTGAGATGACTAGACATATTCAAAATAATCCCATGTCATCCAACACTGTGACTACCTAGCATGCCCATAATAGGGATCACAAGAATGTATGCCGCATCTTAAAGGGTTATAGTTATTTCATCAAAGGACATGTTGAGCATGTTTGTATCTGGTTGCTATCTCTTAACGTACACAAATATCATCGATGTGTTCACACACCTGTACATACAATGATGCAAGTGTCTCAACCCAAAATCCTTAACAATCTCCTCAACATAAGGGTAACTCATCCCATTTAGCAAGAACATGGGCTCTCTAGTAGACTTTAAGCACCGGACACCCCCCTTCTCGTGAAGGAGGATCTTATGTCATCGTCGATCTAGAAGAACTGTGAATGTCAGACACTAAACTAGTTAGGCTTTCTACCCCTACAACAACACGCATCAATAATCCTTCTCAAGATCTATTAGAAGAAGATGGTGGGGCGGTGACTCTACTAGGCTCAACCCCTGCAGGGTGCTTGTCCTCCTACTTCTCCTTGTGCATCTTGTTGGTAGGATTATTACTATCGTTCCCTAACAGCTCTGCATCTAGGATGGAACGATCAGTCCTATCATGGTAGTCCTTAAGATATTGAACATGTGTCACGAGAACTAGAGACGAATAGAAGTATGATGGACCAGCTTTGTTGGCGTAACTGCTCATGACTCTAGCCACATACAGTGCGGGATTGAAAAGATAATATGGTGCTAATAGTAAAGTCAATATAGTCAAAGGCTAAGGATATGCAAAATAGGCTAGGTATGGCAAGTAAATACCATGCACTTATGACATAAGAGGTCTGACCTGTGGTGTCTTGACTGTCATTGTAACTGTGTTAGTTGAAATAAGAATGATACTCATACTACATCGAGCTGTGATAGCTGTCTGTGAAGCCAGCTACTTGGCGGAGGCAGTAATTGAATGACGTTTGTTCAAATTACTGCTACGGTCTACCACCAGTACCATATCATGTTTTGGATCTTGCCACCTCCTTGAAGGTTGAATTATCTACAATATACGAACAACTTATTTTAGTTTTTTTATTTAAAATAGAATTATACATTCAAAATACTAAATTAAAAAAAGTAACTTCACTAGATAAAGAAATTACTTAAATAAAAATAAATAATTAATACAGAAAAAATAAAAAAAATAGAGACTAAAAACTTAATGTCAAAATAAAAATTAAAACAAATAATTAAACATTTAATCTATTTAAGTTAAACTCTAATATAAAATTATCTAAATTATTTCGTAGATCTAAATTTTAGTGTTTAAATTGTTTGGGATATTATAAAGAAGAAAAATATGCAAAAAATACTCCTTAAACTATCTTAATTGTTGTAACTTTATCACACAACTCGTATTTTAATTTTTTTGTCTATTATCTTTAAAAAATCTGTAAAAACAGTCCCTAAACAATCTTAAGTTTTATAACTTAGTCCCACAACTCACATTTTAATATTTTTAGTTCATTATCTTTATTTATTTCAATATTTACAGTTCCAATCACCATTAATGTAATAGAGACCAATGAAGACCTGTAACTACATATGATGTGTCTTACTGGTGAATAAAAAATATGTTCCTTTAAGAATTTTTCCTTCTAAAATCCATAATATGTGAGACTGAAATTAAATTTCTTTTCGGCAAATCTAGTAAAAACCAAATTGGAAAAAAAATGAGAGAAAAAAAACACATATTCTCTAAATTCTAATTCATGTCCTGTAGAGTTTATCATTTCATTTTAGCCAAGCAAAAATGATAAATCTTACAAAATAAGAATTAGGATTTGATAAATATGTCTCTTTCTTACTCCTCTCTTAGTTTGTCCAACTCAATTTTACTAGATTCAATAAAAAAAACTCAATTCCAATTACAAATGTTTTGGATTTTGAAAGAGAAAACTCTTGAATTGATAGATTTGTCCATACACCGATAGGGTACATGAAATGCATGTATATATTTTTACATATTGCTTTCACATTAATGGTATTTAGAATTGTAAATATTGAAATATATAAAGATAATTGACTAAAAATATTAAAATGTGAGTTGGGAGATTATGTTATACAACTTAAGATAGTTTAGGGACCGTTTTTGCTAATTGTTCCAAATATAATAGATAAAAAATATTAAAAAATAAATTGTGAGATGAAATTATAATAATTAAGATAGTTTGGAAACTATTTTTTACATATTATTTTACTAGTATAAAACCCGTGCTTTGCACAGTGTATATATTACTTTCTTAAAAAATAAGTGTATAATAAAAATAAATTTTTTAAAAAATAAATTTATTTTAAATATCATTAAAAAAAATCTTTAATAGCATGACCATGAGTAAGCCCATTTCTTTTAGTGACAGAGTCAATTTTTCATTCAAAAAAAGTGTCATAAAGAAAAATTAACACGGGTTCTTATATAAATAGTTATTAGAATTATTACAAAAAATATGAAGTAAATTTATGCATTTAATTAAAAAACTATGTACTAATAGTTAATGATAAGTAAATCAATATAAAAAGAAAAGAAATAAAAAGTACATTGTACTTTTTTTTATATCTTTAAAGTAAATTAACTTTACGATATGGTCTTTCAATTATTCTACGGTATTCATCTCCTATTCCTATTATGTGTAAGAGAAAAAGAGAATTCCTTATCATTTAATTATTTATTTTAACTCTTCAAAAAATATAATATATTTGTAATAAAATTATTGTAAAAATTAAAATTTCTCTACCTTTACTTGTCTCTCTCCATTCCTACAAAATAAATAACATAAAAATAAAAATATTAGTATTTTATATTAAAAACCTCAAAGAAAGATTTTTCCAAAATGAAAAGATTCTCAGATCATTACTCAATTTTTTTTCAAAAAAAATCGTGTTCTTGGTTCATCACAAGAAGTTATAGTGTTAATGTACTTTATAAAATTATTTTTTTCTTTTATATTTACTTGGTAAAAAGACAATGTTAAAAAATAAAAACTATCAACTATTATATTTTATGTCTAATGTACTGCAAAGTTATGCATATTCTGGTACAGAATATTTTAATAGGCAATTAGACACTTTTATCCTTAAAACCTAGCAAATGAAGGATCAAATTAGATAGTAATAAATATTGATCTAATTAGTGTAATAAATAACAAGAGCTAAATAGATAAATATTTCTTAAGTCATCTCCTCAAACAAACAAAAAAAAAAAAGTTTGAATCTTCAAAACCTATCAAAGAAAACAAAAACTCAATAATTTTCTATTAAGATAACTAAAAATATAAAATAGATTATATCATTCCATCAAAACAAAAAAAAAAAAAAGGCATGAAAGATATAAAAAGAGAAAATATCAATGATGCTAAAAATAAAACTAAAAAATAAAAGAAACTGACAAAAGGAGGTCAAAGGAATAATTACGTATAAAAGTCATGTACAACTTGTAGACTTATTGATAATCAGAAAATTCAAAAAGTTTTAAAAAAATATAAAAATAACACACATGCATTTTTCTCCATTTTAAAAGAAAAAGTACAAAAAGAGATGAAAAGAAGAATTACATATGAAAGTCATATACAACTTGCAGACTTACTGATAATTAGAAAATTCAAAAAGTTTCAAAAAAATATAAAAATAACACTAATGCATTTTTCTCCATTTTAAAAGAAAAAGTATGGGACAGTCTTTCCATTTTAGCTTCTATCTCAAAAAGTTCTTAATAAAAAAAATCTTCTCTAAAAATAAATAATTTCATAAACATCTCACTTGTACACACAAAAGTTCACAACAAATTAAAGAAAAGAAATATTTTTTAAAAATAATTAATTGATAAACATCTTTTGAACAAAAAGAGAAGTATTGAACATTGATAAGTTCCTCAAGAAAATCAAATCTATTATATTATTTATTAAATTCAGAGGTCAAATATTAAAGTGAAAGAGAAAAAAGAAGAGAATAAGAGCATTATGTATCAAGAAAGCAATTGAAAATATTATTTCTTTAATTTGAAAAAAAAGACCCTAATCAAAGAAAAATAAAAGGATCTGACGATAAAAAACTTTATGAAGAAAAATTTGTGAAGAAAAAAAGTTTGTGGTGAAAGTGGCAGTAGATAAAGTTATGTGGAGATAGTAAAAAATTATTAGGAATTTGATTTAAATTAAAAATGTGTTTAAAATTATTTTATCTCTTAACTAATGATAATTATTTTAACTAATAAAAAAATTTAAAATTTTATAAATTAAAATTAGATATTTCAGAGTTTTAGAGGAGAAAAGAGAATAAAAATATTTTAGTAATATATATATATATATATATATATATATATATATATATATATATATATATATATAAGAAAGAAATAAATAGTATAAATTAAAAATTTTTAATTATATATAATAAAAAAACTGTATATAATAGTAATGCTATATTTATACATTTCTTAACAGGAAAGCGAACACAGAGGAGGCATGAACTCTGGGAAAAAGGTAAAGATTCGATCTGACAAAATTCTCAGTTCAGCAGAATTTTAGGTAACTGGTGGGCATTATATTCGATGCATTATGGCATCTCATCAGTTGTTTATGAAATTCTTGATGTTACATACATTTATTTAGTGCCCATCATCTTGGATTTTTACTGAAACTCTCAATTTTATCATTGTCTTCTATCAGGTTCTTCATGCGAATCCTTAAAAAAAAAGTTCGCTTTTTTGTTATCTAAGTCTAGATACTATAGTTTTAAACTGAAGGGCTGTTTCTTAGGCTAGATTTTTGAATAAGGTGAATTCTGGTGAATATAGGGACAGTTTTTGCTGCATTTTTCATAGTTGTTTATGTTTCCCTAAACATGTTTATTTTATGACAAACCCAGATATTTTGTTTTCTTGTTTCTCTGGTGAATGGTGAGGTTTGGTGTTTTCTATCTCAATTCTTGGTTTTTGGGTGTGTAATTCCGTCAAATTTTGTAAAATTAGCATACTATCTGACGTTTTGTTACGTAAGCCATCTAGAATTTTGCTTCAGAATGTTCATTTGCATGAAGGCATCGCTTCTTTATGAACATTTCATGCTTGATCCAGCAATTTCTGCTTAATTGCTTTTAGAATCAAGATATCCACTTTTTATTTTTAGTTGTGAAATTAATACTCTCTCTCTCTCTCTCTCTCTCTTTCGCCGTGATGTGGGAAAGTAGAGTTTATTGCATTATGTATATTATAAGACCCTCATCTTTTTCCTTCATTGCAGGTTTGTGCCTTCTCTTTATATATTGAATAAATAGGATTTAGGAAAAAGGGAACATGGATTTTGAGAGCAATAACTGGATATGGGATGGGATGTATTACTACCCACATCTCTTTGCTGGGATAATGCTCACTACAGCTTTGCTTGGGATATCCACTAGCTATTTTGGTGGGATCAGTGTTCCTACTTTGCCATTTTTCTTCCCTGATAAAATTTTCCATGAGAAAAAGTGTGAAAAGAAACGTGTTCGTGTTTATATGGATGGCTGCTTTGACCTAATGCATTATGGCCATGCCAATGCACTAAGACAAGCAAAGGCCTTGGGTGATGAGCTGGTTGTTGGAGTCGTAAGTGATGAGGAGATCATTGCCAATAAGGGGCCTCCTGTCTTACCTATGGAGGAGAGGTAATAATAAATTTTGATTTTTCATTATATGGCAGGTGAATCTGTTAATGAGGAGAATGTCGTGTTCAAGCTTCATTTTAATACTAATTCATATCCCAGGACAGATTTTGATTGGATTAGAGAATTTTGAATGTGTTGAGATTTATAAAGTTCTATTAGCTTGCTCATGTTCAATTTTATTGGTGTTTGGTGTTGGTTGTGTTACCACTGTGTACTTCTTAGTTTTTGCTGATATGTTTAAAAATGAAATTGGTTATTTCCAAATATATATATGCTTCCCGAACTTGATAGAAGCTACTTTAAGTGATAATGAAAGATATGAAACCAGATATTTGAACATTTCATTTTAGGTTTAAGCAGATCTGCAGAAAATTCTCAAATTGGCATGTTGTTTACTCCACTATCCTAATCTCCTATTTACAACTTGATACCCTGGTTTGTAGAAAAAAAGAAATAAGGAGGAAAAGAGATGAGAAAGCAAGTGGGGAGAAAGTGATCATAGGAAAATTGTTCAAAATATGCTCAATCCTTGGTTCATTTAGCATTATATTTTCAATACATGATAAGGGCCACAACATCTGTTAAAAACTATGATATTGAAAACAAAATTGAGTAAAATTAGTTTAATGGTTGTGGTGAACTTATAGCTGAGTTTGAAACTGAAGGCATAAAAACCTTTAAATTTTAGAACACAATTTAACTTATAATTCGACTAAATAACTAGCATAGGAATCTTACCAGCTAAATGGATCATGTTCATTAGGTCTCTCAACTCTTTCTGATTTAAGATGTGACTGTGTGCATAGGCTGCAGAAAGCTAGTAAAAAAAGGAAGAAAGTAAGAAAACAAAATGAGGAATATAATCCTATTGGATGCTGCCTAGTACCAAGATGGTTGTTGGAATCAAATGCCTTCCCTATTTTTGCAAGAAATTGCACTTTTAATTGATTTTTACAGGTAAAAATGATATATTGATATGACAAAGCGACTATCGATCTACGCCAGAACATCTTGATCTTGATTTCTTTAGAAAAAATTTTCTTTTGTCCCATCAAGTGACAAAATTGTAACTGTCCTTAAATCTTCCGTGCTCTTTTGGGGGTGAAGAAATTTGCAAAATAAAGTGGATTCAGTTCAGATACGGAACTTAAAAAGCTGTAAGTTCAATAAATTTGTGTGTGTATGAATTTTAAAGAATAAACAAAACAAGAAGCTGATAAGAGATGGAAAATTGTATGATAAGGGTAAAGAATGGCATTTTGGTACAGCTTTGTTATCTTTGGGATTCAGAAGGGAAATATGTGGTGAGGATGAGAAATTGTTTTAGATGAATGCATAATTTTTGTGAATGGGTTGTCTCAAACTTTTGGAATAAAATTAAATCATCCAACTCTATTATGGTTACTAGACTGCTCAAAATATAAAGCTCTTAAATTTTGAAGTTTTCAGTTGTTTCAAAAATATTTAGTATTTAAAGGTGTATATACAAGTAAAAACTCCTGCTTGCTATAAAACAGCTATATAAGGAAGCATTTAAGCATATACTTGATAATGTATGCTGTAGTCAAAAGTTCATACGAATTTGGTAAGCATGTCGGTTTACCACGAGCATTCAAAGTGCTTTTTTGCATTAATCTATTTTGAAAATATATACTAGTTAAACTTATGAATATAAATCAAACTTTTCCTAGCATTTTTCATGCTATAATTTTGTGTTCAAGTTTAAAATCGCGAATCTACATGTGATATAGAATTTAGGCAAAGCCTAGACACAACAGTTGCTTTAGATGTGTGCAGAAAATAGTATGTCTTAAATGCAATTAACTGCAATATCTCTATATGCTTTTTAAGAAAAGATATGTCTTTCATCAATTGGGGTAGATTATACAAGCCTTGTTCATATCAGTAGTATCGCTCCGACAATGCATGTCCTACATTTAATGTGTTACTTTAACTTTTGTACTTTCTTTAAGGGGTCAATTTTTTGCTGTCATTACTATAGTAGCTATTTCAAGCAGTTTCCTGGAGGATTGTTTACATTTTTTATTAGGTGAATATAACTTTTGTGTGTGTATAATTCTAGTGTTCAATCTCATACAACGTTTTTACAGGCTGGCCCTTGTAAGTGGGTTGAAGTGGGTGGATGAAGTTATTGCTAATGCTCCATACGAAATAACCGAAGAGTTCATGAACAAGCTTTTCACTGAGTATAAGATTGACTATATTATACATGGTGATGATCCTTGCTTGCTTCCAGATGGAACTGATGCTTATGCCCTAGCAAAGAAAGTGGGCCGCTACAAGCAGATCAAACGCACAGAAGGAGTATCCAGCACAGATATTGTAGGTACTATAATCCTCCTCTGCTGTGACATGAAACTTAGATAAGTTTAATTCAGATTCTTCATGGAGAAATTGCATGTTTGCTAAGGTTTGCCTTTTTTTTTTTTTTTTTTTGCAATTTATTGTGTAAATGGTGATGTTCCATTTCACCACTTCAGTGAAATAAGTGATGTCTGATGTTACTCTTTATCTGTTTTTCAGGTATAAATCTATAAATTTTAGGAGTCATCCCCCTTGTATACTCTTGAAGGATTTTTTAATGTCTGACATCCTTTTGTTGAATATGAATAGATTAATGATAGCAAACAATTTTCAAGATTAACATGAACTAGTCCTTACCAAGTCTGAGCGTGTGTAGTACACCTTATTATCAACTTATATCTGATCATCATGTACTAGCTTCTTGATAAATTAGGGAATCTTTTGGATTTACTTCAGTTGGCAAAATTCATAATGAAAGATTGCCCATCATTTGCATTTCTTAATTGCATAGCTTACTTTTTCCTTAGGAAGGATACTTTCATTTACAACGGATATGAAAGTAGATAGCTCTGAAAAGCCTCAGCTTGGCAGATCAGATAGTGGAAAGACAAATTGTCTCCAAGGATCTTGGGCCAAAGTTGGTCATGTATCCCACTTTTTGCCTACGTCCAGGCGAATAGTCCAATTCTCAAATAGCAAGGTACTCTTAGTTTTCTGTCTTATTTGCCTTGATACTAAGACAAGTACGATAGTCTTTCTTTATACAAGTATGCTTGTCTTCTTTATCTTTGCTTAAATGCTAGTTTCTTATTATTATGAAATGGCTGGAAAAAAGGGGAAGATCAGAATAAGAAAATACTCATCAATTTATATTGCATGGAAGAATGGATAAAGTTTCAAGTTTCAGCAAGAAGGAAAGTCTAAAGATGAGTAAATTAGCTATTTCTCTTTAGTAGGAAAATGTGTATTGATGTTAACTTATAAAAGCATGAGGCACGAGTTTGATATGGGCCTTTATGTAGTTTCAGTTTGTAATTAGTTCAAATTCCGTTTTTAATGACCTAAGTTATTTGTTGATCTGGACACCTACCCCCTGATAGTTGAAACAATTGTGTTATGTGTGCACATATTGAGCGTTATATTTTGCAGATTTGAACTCTTGAGATAACCGCAATTGACCAGTACAACTAGCACTATTTCTTGGCTACTATTCAGTTTTTTCTATAAAATCTGTTTATATCTGAGCAGGTTCTTTTGCTTTCCTTCTTTAATTTCTAGGGACCTGAACCCAATGCTTGTGTGGTTTACATTGATGGAGCCTTTGATCTTTTCCATGCTGGTCATGTGGAGGTACTTCAAAAATTGAAGCTTGATGAGCTTATGTTCAGGAATTAGAAATATTTGTGCATATCAGACTTTAATATTATCTGAGTTTTACACTTGTTAACGTACAGGATATTACTTCTTTCCACTTGTACAAAAGGTTAAATTTGTACCTCAGAAAAAATTAGAGGATGAACTCAGGTTTGCTTGGAATTTTGGGATTACTGTTTAGGCATTATGGAGTCTCACTAGTTATCTCAGAGGTCTAGGAATTAAATCTTTTTGACAGGATCCGGATTCTTTCTCTTATTTATGATTTTATTTCTATAAAGCCACCCCAGGATCATTTCATGTCCGTAAATTAATTGTGTTGGGCAAGCAAAGGATTTTGATTGATCATAAATCGAAGTACGCAGAACGTAAAAGAGCATGTCCTTTGTGTCTCATTTCTTGAGAGCTTGCAAGTCCATATAATTCACTATTTCAGTGACACATTTTTCATGTAACAATTAGAACTTATTGTGCAATAAAGGTGGTCACTGGGCTGTGTCTTTTCGTTGATATGATTTCGAAAATATCTCTTATTTAGTATTCTCGTGACCAATGCAACGAGCTGTTGATGCATGAAGCTTCTTGGATATTACTGCCCGGAGCATGAAATGTCTATTTTCGGCCTTGATATCTGGCTGGATGATTTTAGAGTCATTTTCGTTATTACAACTTGCAAACAATCAAAAGCTTAAACCTGCTTTTGAGGATATTGGTTGTTTGACTGCTGAATCCATTGTCAGATATTAATACAAGTAAATGAGGCATCGGATTCCATGAATTCAGTTTCATGTCCATATGCTGGTGCCATGCACATCTTTTTAGTTCTTGAATAACAAAATTTATATGCCACCCTGTATCTATATTAATGTTGGCTTTGATTTGATTTTCTATGTATTTAGTTCATTCCGTCGCTGGGCTATCATGATGGTAGAATGAGCTTTTCTTTTTCTGATTACAGATTCTCAAGGCTGCCAAACAACTAGGAGATTTTCTCTTAGTTGGAATTTATACAGATCAAACAGTTAGGTATTAATAGCCCTTCCCATGCTCTATATACTAGCTATACATCTATGTTTTTGACCATGAAATCAACAAAGAAAATATGGCTACCAATTGCATATGTAATTTCTTTACATGATGGAACATAATTCTTACTGGGTTACCATAATCACCAGCAATATTTTATATCCTGCTAAGTAGGGTATACGCTAATTTATCAAACATAACGGAGTCTGTTTCTTGCAGTGAACTGCGAGGAAGTCATTTTCCACTTATGAATCTGCATGAGCGTAGTCTTAGTGTGCTGGCCTGCCGTTATGTTGATGATGTCATTATGGGTGCACCTTGGGCAGTTTCAAATGACATGGTATTGCTTTTGTTTCATTTATACATGTTCTCTGCTAGCAGAGAATTGCTATCTCTACTTTTGCTCCTTGCTTGGCATGATTCTTCTTTGGACAAGCATCAAGCTATTCACATATGTATTTTGAGGGTACCCACAAGAGGAAGCAAACTCATCTCAAGATGATATTTCTCTAGGATATCTTAGGCAAAAAATATATGGAGTAGTTTAGAGATTTGCTCGCCGTCAAATCTTCTTGCTGCTAGTCTTATTGTGCAATGCTGAATACATGGTTACCAGCACACATTTCCTGATTTCTTTCTGGGAGCAAAATGAAGATGTAATGTTGTGTTGGTTCTTCTGGAAGTTTGATAAAACAGACAGCTTGAAACCCTTTTATTGTTCTGAGAAACTGTAATGTTCTCAACTAAAGGACTAGATTGCATGTTCATTCTAATACTGTAATCTGAAATTTGTAGCTATGCAGAGGTTTAAAATAATCCTGAATTCTTATCTTCTTCCTCACACTAAATGAGAAAAAGGCATTTCACTGTTGACTTTTGATACAATAATTTCTGTGGCTTTTTGTGGGTATCAACTAATAAGGAGATACAGTTATTTCTTTGTGGGTGATAAAAAATGAAAGTTTTTATGAGGCTAAAATAAGAAAAAAGCAATCTTGGTAATTATATCAGGCTAAGGGGATATGTATATATGGCAAAGAATGAAAGAGATTGCACTTGCTATTGTAGGCAGAAATAGTACATCAAGTGACAAAAAAATGGTATGATGAAACTGCCTTGACCGCAGATGGCTATTTAATCACTTTTAGTTATATGAATTTTGACTTTGGAGAAGTGGGAGTAAGGTATTGCAGCTTTTGCTATGTTTATCCCACTACAAATATCACTGGCTTTTGCGGCCTAAGGTTATTTTAAAAGTAGAATTCTTATTCTTAACTGCAAATAGTAAGAGTTATAATATTCAAAAAAATTTTAATTCTCATCATAGTGAACATGTTTAATGTTGTAATTCTGGTTTTTTCAGTGTGATTGTCAAACATTTTCCTTCCTTGTATGGCTATTGATCATATTACCTTCTTTTCAATCTTTCTAAATTTTCACAAACAGATAAAGACTTTCAATATATCTTTAGTTGTCCGAGGGACAGTTGCTGAGCAAAGTTCTGTATCAGATGTAAGTTCTTTATTTATTTATTTTTTGTTGAAAGACCTTTTAGATACTGTAGATGTTTCGCTCATGGCATATGATTTTATTATGCAGGACGAACCCGACGCTTATGCTGTACCCAAAAGCATGGGAATCTTCAAAATGTTCGAGAGCCCAAAAGATATTACTACAACTTCTATAGCCCAAAGGATAATTGCCAATCATGATGCCTATGTGGTATTCCCTTTTCTTCTTCTGCTCCAGTTGTGTAACTTCTGGCCCCTTCCCAGTTTTCAGATTGTAAATGTCTTAACTGAAGCAAATTAGCACCACACCTTCTGTTCTCTCTGTCTAACTACTGTATATGCGTGTGCACACAGAGATCAGTGAGTTGATGGTTGTAGGACGAATGGGTAAAATCTGCTACTTGTGTCCTTTACACTCTCTCTTGAGAGAATTTTCAGTACATAGGACAACACCATGGCTATTGCAGGATTCTATAATTTCCTCTGCTTCTGGTTGTTTGCTTAAGGATCTTTCAATTAATATTAACTTGTGCCTGCAACTATTCATAAGCGGATTGTCCCATGTCATTTTTTATTACTCTCTGGTTATGACTTTTCCCTCTTCTTTAAGTCTTCTTGTTTCCACGACAATGCAGAGTAGTTCCATTTTAGTACGCTAGAAACTTATTAGAGGCCCAATACTTACTCACACACCAATGGAGAAAACACACGTGGATAAAACCAGCCTACCACGTATTAAGTTGGTTATTATATCCATGTGTTTCTTCATTGGTATGTGAGTAATAATTGGACTGCACGTAAGTCATTAGCCTACAAAGATAAAATTACTCAAGAATACATGATATAAATCTCTTAATATAGTGTAGAAGCTATTGTTAACTTTCTGTTCTTAAAGGTATAAATTGATGCTCTTGTACTTTTCCAGAAACGAAACAGGAAGAAGGAAGCAAGCGAGAAGATATATTATGCAGAAAAGACATATGTATCTGGAGACTGAAATGCCATGACATATATAGACGCCCTTTGGCTTCTATAGCACTATCCATGCATGGTGGTAAGGCTGCCATTCAAGATAGAAGCTCAATTGTTCTAAATTTTGGTTTGAAGGATATAGAGGAAGAAGAGTGATATAGAAACACAAAATTTAGCTAGAGAAAACTTGGAAATCATTTATTCTCTGTTGTTTGATTACCTCTTGAGATTTTGAAGTGATGGTTATTGCTGTCAACTAACGTCCGAGGGTTTTACCATCTCTGGTCTTGTAAAATTCGTGTGATAAGTTGTAGCGTAGCTAATCGTCTTTCGCATATGCACAGTATATTGAATTACTAATTTTATTCTGTGTGATCTCCGGAAGGAACAATGGCCAATTTGGTCCTTGAAGATAGATCTTGTTATTGTTTAGTCCTACAAGTAATTTTCCTTTTTTCCCAGTTTCTAAGGTTCCTAAACACTTTTTATATGTTATCAAAGTACTCTAGCCTTTACCTTATTGACATATTTCTATTGGAAAACTTGTAGTGAGTCTCTGACACTTTTATGAGGTCGTATCTGGTCAATTAATATTAATTTTTTTTAAAAAAATTAATATTAGCTAATAGCTTCTCATAGAAATAAATTAATTTTTTTGTATATTGTTTGGACAAATATGTTGTCATAAAAATATTGCATGCACAATTTATGTTAATTTTTGGCGGTAACTTATTGAGGATAGTGGTGATGGAATTATTTTAGTAATACATAAAATTTTTAATTATTATAAATGTTGAAAAAAATTAGGTGTGATTGAATAGGATTAGGTTTTGAGGTTTTTATCTTGAATTTAAAAAAAATTAAATTATTTATAAAAAAAGATATGAATTCAGCATTTAAAATTTTAAATTTAAATTTAAAATTAAACTTGTCCACTATTTTAGCAATGCCTAAAATATTTAAAAGCTTGAAAAAAAAAAGTGAAACCAGCCATTAAGGAGACTAATTGGCCTATTTTCCTTTTCCGAAAAATGTGTTGACACAATCTTCTTTATTCTTCCTATTTCCTTTTTCTTTTCTTTTTAAGGATTCTTGGGCTTGTGTATTTAGATTAAAATTTAGTTTTATAAATTTTATCAATAATTATAAAAAATAAACTCCAAAACTTTTATTTTAAGTTTGAAAGTATATTTGAATTATATTTAAAATTATAAAGTGAATTATTTATTTAAAAAATATGATTTAAAGTGAAAAAATAAAATTTATTTTTATTTAAAAACCAATATAAACATGCCCATAATCTTCCGGGCGGCGGCAGCTGGGAGGGGGGCGGCGGCCGGAGGCGCGTGAAGAAGGTTCTTCGGAAGCAGCAGAGATTCTTTTCTTCGGACTGTTCAAGTAATTAAGGCTGGAATAATGTTCTTTTCGTCCGACTTTAACGCCCCAGGAACTTACAAATTTATAGATTAGAAATCCTTGATTTTAGTTTTTAAATCAATTCAACCCAAAAAATTAATTCTTAAACTCGGATACAATCCTGCGAATCCCTCAAAGTTACCATTATCAAAATTTCATTATTGTCCAACCGATTCTTGTGCCAGAAATCTACGAAATGTTCCAAAAAGATGAGAACTAAGAGGAAAAATATGTACAGAAGAAAATTCACATATGCAGCCGGAAAACCTATAGCAGAAAAGGAATGATTCCATCAAAATGCTTTGACGGTACAAAACCTTCTTCAGCAACCAGCAATGCAAACTGTAGCACTGCCTACTAGAGGGCGCCTAATAAAGGAGAGAACCTTTTCCAACCTTTCCAAAGAGAACGTCTAAGAGAGTCCAATAACCCTACAAGAATCATCTAGTCAAAAAGGATGCATTTTCTATACGCACCCGATTGAAGGCTCTCTCTTTGCCAAAATATAAGCATCGCTCCGACTAATCTAGCTTAATATTTACACCGTGGTCGGTAGTGCTATTACTATATACCCAAAGAACAGCCCCAGAAGGCACAAACATTACAAAACGCTACATCATGCCATCATAAGGTTCCCCAGCTAAGCTCAATCCAATCATTGGTACCATACCACAGGAGTTGATACATTCTGAGGCGGCTGAGGAATCAAACAGTGTTGTTGCCACTGATGTAAACCCTCATTCGTATTCAACCCAGCCCTTTGGTCCATACCAACACTACCATCTTCAATATCCATAGTTACTCCTTCCATTTCTTCAGCCTCCATCATATCAGTAGGAGGGTCTGTTTGCAGAAAAGCTTCAACTCCAGTGACAGAAGGGAACTGCGTTGGCACCCATGGCACAACTGCAAGGCAATTGTCTGCTGAACCAGACTTATCCTGATCTGTTGGCTCATGCTCAAATGCTCTCCACGAACTTGATTGATTTGACCGCCGGACTTCATCTATAAATCAAATGACAGCTAATTAGTAGTTTCTAAACTTAAATAAAAATGAGACAAGCTAACGAAGTCCATGACTCTGTCATGTTTAGCCATTTTAATTAAAAAGCAACAGAAAATCACAGTAGAGAACAGCCTTATATAAGCCAAAATAACACAAAGCCCCAAACCAGACATGCATGCTATATCAAATCCTTTAAGAGTGAATCTAAGCTAAGAAAAGTCCAATCAACATTCATGGCAAATGACATGGACCATAAGTCTCAGATAAGATTTAGCCTGCTATCCGATGCAGAAAGAGGCAATATCCTCCTAACCTAACAAGAGAAGCAACTCCAGCATTAAAGTCGTTTGCCATATCATGCTCACTAAATCGTAGAAGCTCACAGATGAATATGCAGCCTGCATCTACTGCTATCTCAACCAACTATATCAGATAAATATTTCCAAAGCTCAATAAGCCCTATCTTTGCCCTGTCTTCCTCTAATAAAGAAGATAATGTTGCAGTTTCTTTAAACTATTTTCAGCATCTTGCATGTTAGGAGGTTATTAGAAATCTTCCTCTTCATCCCTATAGCTTGCTGTTTCTCTCAGTTTGTTGGGATAATTAATTAGTAAAGTTAATATTTCCAAGCTCTATCAAAGAAGAAAGCAATAACTACCACACAGCAATACTCAAAAACTAAATTAACACAAAATGAATGACCAAGGTCAGGGTACAAACTTTTGAACCCCGCAATGAACTGTGGATCAACCGACACTGAGAAACTTGAGGGCGACTGCACTAGCGGTGTGTTAACAGGCTTAAAAACCACAAGTGCCCTCTCCTCGTTCTCTGGCACATTGGGAAATTCTTCAATCACCAGGCCTCCCCTAGCATTGTTCCCAAAACTCTGCACCAGTTCTGGTTGCTCAATTTCTATTGAAATCTCTGGTTCCTCCTCTTCTACAATCGGCGGCAACTCAGCATCCTATACATGCAATATATGAATTTAGCAAAAACAACCAATCGCCGTAGTCAAAATTTGAATAAAATTGACAAAAACATCTCGAAAATCGTGAGCGGATAAATGACGCAAAATCAGGTACCGTGCTACAATCTTTTCCAAACAAGAAAACCAAAACACCAAATTCAAAGAAATTATTACGAAAATCTTGGCAATTAATCGGGAAAAAACAGACACGGATAAACTGAGAAGTAAATTACCAGTCGACGAATTTTGCGAGCAGGCGAAGAGAGAGAGAAATCGGAGAACTCATCATTAACATCGTCCAACTCCTTCCTCTTCATCTTGGGAAATGGATAATACGCCTCCATAGTTCTTCTTTTCCTCAATTCTTCAATCTTCACAGAACAATTCCTCCAACAAACCCTAACCCTAACACTAGCGCAAGAATTATCAGGAAAACAAGTTTCCAGAAATTCTTACAGGAAAATCCGAACACGAGCTGAAGGAGAACAAAATCACCAAATTGAGTTGAGATTGAGAAGTGCTACGGAGAAGGAAGACCAATAGCGTTCTTCAGTGGGACTGCGAGTACGAATTATTAAAGAGAGTTGGGAACGTTGGAGAAGATAGTTGGGGGACTCACTCTAGATCACTCCAGAAACCCGAAGAAAAGGGCGGAATAGGGTCTAGCAGGTATAGGGGCAAACGTGTAAATTTCTTTTCTTATAACAATTAATAAGTTAACATTTAATATCGAATTTATTTTATTAATTAGTTCATTTAAATGATAAAACTGCCTCATTAGAGTAAGCTGTCCATCAAAAGGACGAGACACTGGTAATAGCGTTATCCAAAGAATAATTAATAATTAATTAATTAATTAGTAAGTGAATTACTCTCTCTTCTTCAAAATATAAAAATTTTTAAATATTTTTTTCTTTCCCAAATATTTAAATTTTTGTAAATTCTAATTTTTTTTCATAAGCTATACTCACTTATAAATATAATTCTCTATTCTCTCATATTACTAGGAATTAAATTAAATTAATTAAGAATATAATAAGATAAATACTCATTATATTCTTCTTTATTAATTTATACAAAAAATAACAAAAAGCTTTTGAAACAAAGCAAATAGTATATAGAAGATCTAGAGAACTATATTAGCTCGCTGATGAGTAGTTTTATTATAGTAGCATGATAATTAAGAATGCAATGATACATAGATTGTTTAGTTAAAATAATAAGTAGAGTTGAAGTTCTCTCCACATTAGTATTTCTTTTGCTTCCAAATTAGAAGAGTTGGGAGAAAGACAATAAGTTAAAAATATTAATTACAATATTGAGCTTTCTATCAAATAAGAGGCCATCATACACAAAAAAAGGAAGTATAAAGAAACACTTGATCTAAGTAAGGTATTTGTCCTCATTATCCTTCTCCTTCCCCAATTCCTCCCCTTTCACAAAACAAATTATGCATAAATATGATTCTCATAAATAGAATCGAATAAGATTTTAATTACAAAGGCAGTCTTTTTTTATAGCAATACCTAAACAATTTGGATAAACTCGATAATTTAATCATCTAATTTACAAATATAATAATATTAATTTGACTATACGCACTTATACATGTTGAATAAAGAAAAAATTATTATATATTTAAACATAAGCTTATAGATACACAAATCGCAAATTTGTAGAATTCTATTATTCAATTATCTTCTTGTCAATTACTCGCAGTCTCGTCCATGGTTTCGCTTTTCGCTTTTCCCTTGGCCTATTGTCCTTTTCCCGTTCAATATAATTTTTTTGAGGAAGATCTCCTTTCCTCCTGGATCTGAGCTATTGAATTCCCCCTGAAACTGTATTAAAGTTCCCATATTCCTGCCTAAAAATGGAAACAATTTAGCCAAGAATTTTTCTTCAGCTCTTTCTGGACTCGCCTTGCTTTTTGTATGCTTCTGAGATCTTCATGGCAATCAAACTCTTCCCTTCTCTTTCATTTCTTCGATAGCCTCTGTCCATCTCTGCTTTGCCAATATTATTTGGATGACAAATAGATCCTCCTTCTATGACCAAATGCCTAAATGTGTATTTAAACAAAAATATGAACCAGCGAACCAAGATCCCTTTTATCCATTTCATATCATTAAAAAGAACCTGCAGAAAGACTTTAGAAACATCGAACAAAGTTAGCAGTTGATTAACGTTTAAATGCGAACTGTTCATTACATTTTTAGTATATACATGATTATACTTTTCAAGAAATACCACAAAACATTTGCTGAACTCATTATTCAACGCAGTGTAGACGGAAAATGCAGAATCCCCTGCAAACCAAACTATTGGATCACTTATACATATTACAGATAAGGAGATATATGTTCATATATAGAATATGATTTCCATCTTCGATCGTCGTATTCCTTGTTCTTGCTGCATCTGCAACTTGATATATAGATTTGTAGGACTGTCAAAGCAGACACAGATACATAAAGGTCAATATATATGTGGAACAGAATATATCTCGACATATGTTCTTGTTTGTGGGTGAACGGTGCCATGTTCTCAAGTTAATTTATTCCTTTTAATTTGTAAGTTTCTCTTCTTCTTTCTCGAATAGCTTCCAGTTTTAGGACACATGAATTTGAAGCCATACAACTATTCTTCAAGTATATATAGGATGGTACGTCTTGATATATTACTGATTCTTTTGTGTACCACCATCTTCCCGGAAAATTGGGAGGTGGAGTGAGCTCAATGGTCCTTGCAGAGGTAGGGCTCGTTGTGCAGAGCCCAGTCGTATATGAGGAGATGGTGGGATCAGGACCATTGAGCCTGCCTTACCTCCCAGTGACCCTATGTTCCCCAGTACACCAAAACTTATCAGCAGTATATCAAGACCTCGTCATGGAAGGCAGTCAAAGGTAGAACCGGACTTGTGCAGCTCAAAATCCGTGCCTAGTTAGAAGTTAGACGGCCTACTATGCATTTGTGTGAAGCAACAATTTGGGGTATGTGATAAATACCATTTTCTCGATGATCTGTTTGGAATGAAAGCTCGAGCTGCCTCAGGGGTTGCCCTCGAGCAGATTCAGGGCTATCTGGATACCTGGAGCTTCTGCTTGAATTTGAGGCTCCGGATTAGGACGGTTGTTGGCCATGCAGCAGCTTAGAATCTTATAAAGCAGGGCTGCCAAAACTACAAACAGGGTGAGAACGGAGACTGCAATCTTGATATTGACGTTGATCTCCATGCTATAAGAAGAAGAACAGAGAAAAAGAGTTGCAGCTTT
This sequence comes from Rauvolfia tetraphylla, assembly GCA_030512225.1. Classification (NCBI taxonomy): domain Eukaryota; kingdom Viridiplantae; phylum Streptophyta; class Magnoliopsida; order Gentianales; family Apocynaceae; genus Rauvolfia; species Rauvolfia tetraphylla. Next base: position 1,250,925 of record JAJQKT010000060.1, read on the forward strand.
GAGGAGAGGGAGTTAGGGATAGAGAAAGAGAAAATGGCATGATGCACCGAGATCTTGATTTATAGGCAGGGGCCAACACGGATATGTAATTTTGGAGGCTAAACTCTACAAAAATATATTCTCCCTCCGTTTCATTTAAATTAACATTATTTAACCGAACATAATATTTTATATAAAAATTTAAATTATATTATACAAGTAATATATTATAATAAAAATAAGAAATATGTAAGCTAGCGAGCACTTTATGTCAAATCTAAATATATAAAAATAATATATAATATAGTTAATAGTTGATTGATAGTATAAAATATATTAAAATATTTTCTTTTATGAAAAGTGTCAATTATATTAGAACGTTTCAATATAATAAAAAGGTCAAATAGAATAAATCAAAGAAAATATTAGATTAGGAACCTGAGCTCGAACTAGAAAAAATCTAACAAAAGTTGAATTTCATGATGGTGAATTTTCTAAAATTTTAGGGGACACAAATATTTTAAATGAATTTTTTTGAAAATTTTGATTCTTCCAAAGGAAAATGGATCCCCATTCGGTGATGTTGAAAAGGATGTTCCGGAATCAAGCAGACCATTTCAAAGGTCTGAAACTTGAGCAGCAAGAAACTTTATGATGTTTACATGTAACTGCACTCACCCACCTCCCCGGGGAACCGCCCCAAAAAGAAAAATGCACATTTGACTGCCTTTTGTACTAGCATTGACCCAGCAGAAAAGGCCAAAAAAAAAAAAGGTACTAGTATTGGATTTTAGGTCATAACTATTTTCTCTATCTAAAATTGACACAAAAACATCTTTTAAAAAAATAACAATTACTGTTAATTATTTATTTTCTAACATTCATAATAGAAAATATAATACTGGTAATTACTTATAAAAAATAACAATTAAACATTTACAAAATTTTCCCATCCTCTCGAATAATCAGTTATTTCAAATAAAAAAATAAATCTTTTTGTTCTTATCAGATATAATGTAATTTAGCCAATATTTTTGAACGAAATAGGTCACCTTGGAGTGATGACGCGATTTGAAGAATAAAAATCACATATGACACGAAGCTGAGTCACAAGCTAAGGATAGTTTTGAACATTGGTTTTTTTTTTTTTTAATCGAAAGAAACTTTTATAAATATAGAGCTGTAGAATAACTTGAGAATCGAACATTAGGACTTCACTCGTAGAGACACCACCAAAAACTTGAATTCAGACATCTAATGAAAAACTTGGCCGTAGACTATTAATACCCAGAAATGTCGGGAATCCATTTGTTTATTACGATCGTTAATAAATAATAACCGCCGTTGCAGGGTGACGGAGATGGTTTTTGATACTTTATTGCGGACGGAAGTCAATTCGTGCATTTGCATTATGGTTGTCAACGAGTCAAAATGGATCCGGAATACCATATTTTGAATTCGAACTCAATTGACCATTATTGATATCAGATTCGATTTGATTATTCGACGGGTCTAAATAGAGTGAACTGCATACCGCACTCTATAGAGTGCTCGAGTCGGGATCAGAATAGACTCGATAAGATATTTTAATATAAATTTATAAATAATTAACTGTTAGATTAAACACATCTAATGATTATAAAAATTTTAAGTATATAAAATATTTATTATTCAAAATTTAATGGGTTCAGAACTTTGTGTACCGTATCTGTACCCGTTTCGAAGATATATTATCGGGTTCGGGTCCAAGTAAACAGGTATGAATGTTGTCCTGGACTCGAGCCGGATCCGAGCCGAGTCCGGGTAAGACTCAACCCATTAACAGTCCTAATTTGCATTACACTTTGGGAATTCTTCTTCTTGCCTCCGAAATTCCAACATTTTTTTTAATGACTAACTGCCGACTCTCACGTATGTTTCTGCTATTACTTATTGGCTTTTCAGTTCGGCTAAGGTCTGTCTTTTTTTTAAGGACGTGCAGGAGAGGATCTCATTCGTTGAATTAGATGGTAATTTGATCATTCATCTGTTCCAACGGCTGAAATTCAATACAATAAGTTAAAAAAAAAAGACGTACAATAGTATAGCCAAAGCCTTGCTAATTCTTAATTGCCAACTTCAACTATTATATTTATATACTCATTATTCTCGGTAACACTATTTTCATAACATTCTTAATTTTATCTTTTATACTTTAACATATATATTCATTTTGCTCAAAAAAATAAAATATTTTGATTATTTTTAAAAAATATTTGAACTTTTATCAATTTTAAATATTTTTTAAAGTTATAATTACTCATAAATATAATTCTGTTATTCTTTTTTCACAAGATAGTGAAAATAAATTAAATTAATTAAAAATATAATAAAAATAATTCTTAATTTCTTTTCTTTAATCTATATAAAAAATAAAAATATTTTATATTTTAAAATAAAGTGAGCGAATAAAATTTCAATAATATAATGTAAGAAGATTATTACGAAAGATTCGAATAGAAATTAATGAATAAATCTGTTTGCTTAGGGCGACTTTTGTTTTATTTATTTATTTTAAGATTTAGGGCCACGTTTTTTAGCCTTGCAAGTGGTAGTGCTGTCTTTCGCATCATTTTTGGTTAGCGGCCCAAACACAGTCATTTTCGGGTTGGGGCAGATAATTGACCAAAAAGCTGAGTCAGATGACACGTCAAACTGTCCTCTCAGCTCCTCGTCAATTAACCTCGAACCCTTTCTTTGCCACAAGAAACGAATCCAGAGCCCCATTGACTGCTGAATTTATCTCATATCTCCTGTGGTATAACTTCAGAATTTATATATGATTCTAGAATAGTCACGGCTGCAAAGATTCATTTACAATATCTTTTGCAGTCTAAGTTCAATCAGCTCTCATATTCTAGATACACATTTGACAGGTGTTCTGCGTTCAAACCTGGACACTTAACATATCTAAGAGCTATATTTTGGTATTTGAAGCCTACTAATTCGTGCGACTTAATTTTAAGTCTGATCTTCGGGCACCAGAAACAAAACAACTGAAGAATAACTAAGCATTGGGTACTGACTGGAATCAAGAAAATGACTGTACTGTCTGATTGCGATCTCTCTGTCTGGAAGATCGTGGGAAAGGAAATCGTATGGTGCAGGCTTGGCAGTGTCCACCAAAGGCTCCCATCTGTAACCAGGCCGTTCTGGCAATGTGACAGTGACTGGTAAATGGCTGGTATTGAAGGCAATATAGAGCTCTCCTTTCATTGTGTCCAACTGCAATAACGAAGATTGTGCATTAAGTGCAAGCAAAGCAATAAAGAAAATATATAATACAGCTAGAGACTGGGCAGCAATGCAATGGTTCAAAAGCAGTTGATCCTTTGCACTGGAACTACTAACAGAAAAAGTACAATGACCCTTCTTATATTCTCTGTGCTTGTGTTCAAGTTGATCTCGGGAATAATTTTGTTATTTCACAAGAGGAAAAGTTATGACACATCAGAATGAGCTAGGGTGCTAAAAGGCAACAAAGCCAATTGAGCCATCATGCATGAAAAAGTAGATAATAATTGGTTTAAGTATAAAAGATGATCAGCTAAGCAAAGAAAAAAAAGCCTATCCCTCATCCTACTTATCTCCTTATCTAGTATACCTATGCAAGCTCTAATATAATCCTTATCAGATTTCTTATCAAGAGCAGAGGCCTGATATGTTGTATCTCATCACAAATTTCCTTATCTGTTGCTTTAAAATTCTGTCTACTGCTTCCAAATATAAAAGTAAATACCCAGTTGGTGGTGCACCGCCACTAAACATTAACCTGTCCAAACCTGTCCCCAGAAATCATGTGAAATTAGAAAGCAGCAAAATATCTTAAAGACTAAAATAGTCCTGGAAACATCCTTCCTTGTTTCTGTGCAACAGGAGCCGGTGTTATTATTTTTGTACCTTTGGCTCATATATGGATCTAATAAATGACATTTATTAAAGAACCTCATAAAACATACTATTATTATGATGGTTAGGAGCTAAAAGCTCGAATCTTCAGATACTATTACTGCTACTACTTTGATTATTAAGCTTCAATTGTCTTACTATGTGCAACAAGATGCTTGACTTCTCTTCTTCAATCAAAAGTACCTAGCCCTTTTAACCAACTTCTAAAATTCATTAGCCAATTTCAAAAATTTATTGAGAGAATTTAATAGTTTCTACAGGTGAAATGACAATTTTGATTCCAATAGAAACCTCAAGAAAGTTTCAGAAGTTGGGATTTTTTTTAAACAAGTTCTATAGCCGCATCAGTGCTAATCAATTGTTTAGCATTAATTTCTGAGCATGCATTTTTGCAAGTTCTATAGCTGCATCCGTGTGAACTAATTGGTTAGCTTTAATTTCTTAGCATGCATTTCAAGTAAGAGGCTGCATATTTCAAGCCCCATACTTGATGTACTCATCCTAGTGAATCCTTACTCTAGAGACATATTGTTTCCTAGATATCATCTTCTTCCATTCTGCTACACGAATCCTCTTCTAAAGCTGACAATTAAACTAGAGATTGACTAGCCGAATAGACATGGCAATAATTTCCAAAAGTTCTTTGAATCACATCCAACTCAGTGCATAAGAAGGCCAGGGACAGTATGAAGCAAAGGAAATTACAGCAGAGCACAAACCAGTGAAAAAGCAACAAATCTGCTTGTTTCTGACCAATCTGGTTCACCAGGAGCATGACCATGCCATTGCAAACGCTCTGCTGTTGGGAAGTCATTTAGGCCAAGGGACTCGCATTCGCTTCAAAATCCAAACCAGAAAATAAGCGAAGACAAACTGCAAAGAACTAACGTGCTATAAAAAGTCGATACGTACTGGCGCAACTTGTTCATAAGGCAGCAAAATCTGAAGAAGTCACTTGAAGATTCCTCCATCTTATCCCACCTAAAGTAGTTGATCTGCAGCGAAAACGTTACAGTTGATCCCCAAAATATTCAAAGTTTTATACTAATAATGTCTAAATGCATGCGATTATGCTTTTACATAGTTGTCATGGCAATAAGTATTGTTGTTTCCTCCCTTTGTGTGACCATACTCATCCCCCATGTAGATCATAGGAACACCCTGGTGAAATGGAAACAAAGGGAAATAAATAGCAGTTCAGTTTGTGAAGGTCCAAGCAAAAGGTATGATAAAGTAAAGTATTGACTGCAGTGCAGTACTCAGGAAATATGATAAAGTAGATATCTTCTTGAAACCTGAGGAAAACAATTCTAGAATTAATTGCTAAAATTATCTTGATTTTTATTATGATTCTAGGCTGTGGTAGAGAGATACTGTAAGCAAATCAAAGTATCAAGGAAGAAAGCAAAACAGTGAGTCCTTCAATTCAACCAAGCCATAGAAGTTCTGAGGAAAAAGGAGAACCAAAAAGAAGATTCATGTTACCTGAGATACCATGAGGCATAGGAAGAAATTTCTCATTTGCCGTTTTCTCAATTTCTTCACAGATATACTAGCAAACTCTCCCTCCTGCGTGTCCACAAAACAACATGTGAAAACAAGTCAGCTTGCAGTTGGATCTCCAAGAACTTGAGATGTTCCATCTAATTTTCTCAAATACATGAACAGCACTCTCAACAAGCAGACACATATACATCAACAAACTAAACAAATTCCTTTTCCAGTACAATCTGGGCTCTATAGACTCCTTTTCTTCAATTTAGCCCATCTCTTTAAGACAAGGAATAGGCAATAAGGTCAAGGGGGAATGGGTTTTGATCCTTCAACATCTAATGACAAGCTCCTTAAACAGTGGAACTCAATGAAAGTAACAGGCAAAGCATTGATAAAATAAAATCAACACAACTCAATGATCGACACTCACTACATATATCCACGACAATAACGTAAGAAGTATTTTTTTTTTACTTATATCATAAGTTCAATTAGGCAGCTATTGGAGGGCATAGCATAAAAATATCATAGAGTATATACATTTCAGTTCATCTTAATATAAAACACACACAATTTGAACTAAAGGGCTGTTGAAATCCGAGCAACTAACTCTTACATACATACCTGACCACAGTTCCAGCTGTTATTGTGATTCTCCCCATCCTTATTGTCTTCTCCATTTGCCAAGTTGTGTTTGTTGTTATATGTAACCAAATCAGCCAAAGTAAAACCATCATGAGCACAAACAAAATTAATACTGTTCCAGGGTTTCCTTCCCCCTTCCTGTTTCAAGATAAACAAGAAAAATGATGAGCAAACTTCGGGAATATTAACCCAAATTTTTGCATCAGTCAAATTACTTCATTATAACTCTCTAATAAGAATATGCATAATGGAAAAAATAAGTATATACTGAAATCAAAGATAAAGAATGTTCACAACCAATGGTGCCTTGAGATTCCAGATTGTATGTGGTGCCTGGATGAGTAAAGGGTAGAAGATTGAAGAATCTGAAAATGTCATACCTGGTATAAGTTAGGGCTCCCACAAAGACATTCCGCAAATGCCCCAGAAAACCCATCTGTACCTTTGATGAACTGCCTCACAATGTCACGGTACTGAAACAGATTCAAGATATAAAGATAGAAGATTAGGTTGTTAGCGGAAATGAAATAGTGGGAGAAGAAATAAAAAGGAATACTTGACACCTCGGAGCTCAATCCAAAAGAGTGAAATAACATACAGTAACAAAAATCTTGGTAGTATGTATTAGTAATTAGTATGACAAGTGGGATAATTTACTTCATCTTGTCAACATCCATGACTATTTCTTGATTGTTTCATGAAGGGAACATCAGCTCAGTATATAACAAGTCTATGCACGCTTCATCTATTGACCGCTAATCTCACATCCATAGCAATGCCCAACTTGACCTTGGCAATACGCCTTGATAATATGAGATGATAAAGAATTTTTGAAGTTTAAACAATAATAATAGGAAGGAGCACAGAACATTATCTAAAACAATCTTTCCCAACCATCATCACTACAAACAACCTCCTCTTCACAAAAAAAAAAAAAAAACAATAAAAAACAGTCTAAACTAACCTTCCCATTCCATTCGGACCAAATACCCCAGTGAGGGAACATGCCAACTTGGTAAAGGCCTCCACAATCCCAAGCTTCAGCTATAAGCTGAATGAGGAAAGACAAAATATGTAGCTTTTTAGTATCAAGAACAAAAATCCAGCAGATCTCGAAATGTGGCAGAAACTTAACATAGTACTGAATATGGATGAATCAATAAATAAATTTATGAACAAGTTTAAGACACCAATTAATCTCCTAGTCAATGCTCGTATACTCAGTTATGAGCGTCTGCTGATGTCATACATGCAAGTAAAGGAAACCACAAACTTCACTAATTTGTGCAAACAAAATATCATCATCAACAAATTTGACAACCAAGAAGCTTCATTTCTAAACAGGACAAAATAAATATGAAACAGTAAATAATGAGAGAACAACATGCCTTTACTCCACGTAGTATTGGATCATTGCTAATCATATCAATTAATGGTGGGCTGCTGAGAGGAGTGCCAGTTGTGAGCATGTCACCATCAATTGACTTTCCATACACATTAACCGCATCCCAGAGGCTAGGCAGACCGAAATATAACTGAAGTGATCATCTGAATTACACTTGTGTGTTAACTAAAAACGGTGACTAGAAAATGTGCAGCAAACCTGCTACTTCTTGTCAAGATAGAAGCCAGATCAAAGCGAAAGCCATCCACATGCATTTCTGTTGCCCAGTATCTGTTGCCAAATCGGAATTAAACAAAATACATAATCATAAATTGATAAAGAACACAGCATAGGAAAAGTAAAAAGAGAAATAGAACAATACAATACTTTCATATAAATGACATAGAAACCGCATAAAGTTGACCAAAATGATTGAATGAAAGAATTTTCTTTTAGCAAATGGGCAAGAATTCTTTAATAGAATTATCGAGAACTATAAATAGCTCCAAAGAAGCATTCTACAACAGCAGCCAAGCAAGTTCCCCTTGCAATCAGCCAGCCGTAAAGTGTTAGTTACCTAACAAAGGAACCAACTTACAACGCCTTGAGGATCCAAATAAAGAAACAAACAGATGGATCTAAAGAATTGTAGAGACCCTAAGGAACATTCAGGTTCAAAGTAAAAAACATTGTACAAGTAATCTGTCATTGCATTGAAGCCACAGTTCTAGTTTTCAACTTTCTTCCATAACATTTAGAAGATTGTGGTTCCTGGCTATGGTCAAGATGCATGCTAACCATAAAAGATAATGCCAACACCTCCCAATAGAGTATTCCATGTCCCATTATTATGGGCCAAAATTAGAGAGTTCAAGAAAATTTCAGTTTGGCCAATAGCATGTCTGCTTTAAAAATCAATAGCAGTCCAGATCAGATTTCTGAGTTTTAACAGTCATTTAATACTTTGAAGTTCTTTCAAAGGACTCTATTAGGGGGTTAAGACTGGTGACTAGTCCCTACTCTTTTGACTTTTCAAGTAAGCTCACATATTTTGGACATATGTTCAGATAAACAATGACAGAGGCACTCAGTTTCTTAGCAACAAAGATCAATTATATCCTATGCAACTGTAGAGACCATTAACTAACCAAATACGAAAAATATCTATGGGAAATTCACCTCCGATCTTATACAACTACATGACTAACTCATGTGATATTGATATTATCTCTCACAAAAGAGCAGAGCACTAAGGGGTGAGGATCTTATGCAGTTTATCACAGTTTTAAGATATATACTATTATCTTTTGATAAATGAAACAACTTTAATGTTGTTGAAGCAAATAGAAAGCTTTTTGATAACTGGGTAACTGTTGAAATCCATGATCCTAATTTACAATATTTTCAAAAAAATAATTTTGGGTTATGATACAGATCAATGAAAATGTTGAAGCACATAATGAGAAATCTGGTATTCTGTACTAATCCCATTTTTTTCCATTGTTACATTTCAGTTTTTGAACTCTACATAAAACATTACTTAGTATCATAATCAGCATTGCTGCCAGAGCATGAATCTAACAGCCAAAAATTTTCACCGCAACAAAGCTTAAAGTTTTATGCCATTTATTATGTTTGTCACTGCTTTTACCTGCATGAAAATCTGAGGCTCACCCAATTAGTACTGATAACAAGAATAATAAGATTAATGCCACAAAATTATGTACTAATAGCTTCCTGTTTGGCAAAGTTTTTGAAAATAGAGCAGTAACTGTCATCACAAAGTGCCAAGTGCAAGAAAATGATAAATAAGCAGATATAAAAGGAGTCATAAGATACAATGCCTAGTGAAACTACCTCAGGCAATCCAATATAAATTGGCGTACAATAGGATGGTTGCAATTGAATGTGTTTCCACAACCCGAATAGTTATAAAACTCTCCCTGCAAAATGAGAGATAAAAATTATTTCAGAATGATTGCACTTTAAGAAACTATAAGAAGAAATTATTTTAGAATTCATTTAAGAAACCCAGCATGCTATTTTCTGCATCAAGTAAACAATATATGAACTGGATGTCTCAAAATTTAGCATGCCATTTTACTTCTCCCTGTTACATCAGGATTATGTTTTAGCAAGGTTTTATGATTTATGATTTACAATCCCTTCTTTTAGTGGGGAATCCTTAAGATAATTTTGAGTTTAATTTTTCAGTGCTTCCTTAGTAGTTTCTTCGACCTGTTCTTCCTAAAACTTGTTGCTCACAGTCACAGCACCAACAGCAGTTCATGTTTTACATATATTATTTACTATCCTTGCCATCCAAAGATTTCCTGCCTCTAAACCAACAAAAATATTTCTTCCTTAACTTTTTCCCTATTGTTAAGCCATAACGAAGATCCATAAATCCCTATATAATTCTACCTTATCCACTGCCAATTATAAAGGAGAGACTTGCTCTTAACTTCAGAAGGCCATCATTAGTTCCTTTTTTTTTTAAAAAAAAAAAGATGAATAGAAGGCCATCCGTAGTTATTAACTACTGCAATTGAAGCAAAAAATTCATGAAAAAGACTCAAATAAACCATACTAAGACATAGGCAGAAATCACCAGAAGCACGCAAAGCAACAGTCAAATTTATCTTTGAATCATGAGGTACATTAGGGGTTTTACAACAAAGATGATTGGCTTGGATATCTGCTGTATAAGTTTCCTTTATTAACCTGAATGCATGCTGTAACGATCAGGCAGTACTAAGAAACATTAAATAACAAATAAGAAATAAGCATAGAACAGCTAACGACAGGTAACAATGGCATTAAACTGAAATCCAAATCTAGCAGACTCTTTTCCATGTTAGAATCAGAAAAGTTACACCCCAAGAATAAATGATAGGGCCCCCTTTGCCTTTATTTTGATCTACTTGCTATTTTTAAATCTCCCTGAAATCTTGACACCTTTTACGAAAAGGAAATTTTTAAATGGCCACCATATATTCCTTTTATTTCTCTAAATTTGACATGAAGTACTCATTGGCCAACATACCTACTATATTACTATCATGTTGGCTCGAACAGTAGAAAACAAATTGCAAGGAAGGAGTAGCTAACTATACCTTTGGCGCAAGCATATAGAAGGCACTGTTGTCTACACCTCTGAAAGATAATATAGGACCATTCTCATTCCCTTCAGCAGTGTGGTTGAAAACAACATCCATTATCACCTGTTCAATTTGAATAAGAAAAGAAGCACAGCAAATAAATCTGATAAAATAAACACCAAACAGTTGATAGTGGCTTGACATTTGTTACCTCAATTCCCTGTCTATGTGCTTCTCTAACAAGAAACTTGAATTCATTTACAGCACCAAGCCCACAATTTAGAATACCGGCAGAGGAATATCTTGCCATTGGTGAAAAGAAATTAACAGTAGAATAACCCCAGAAGTTCATCCTACACAGGGCACAAAATCAAACGATCAAAATTATAACACATTTCCTTGATGTCTCACACCTGTAAACATTTCTTATTAACATATACAAAATAAAATGAACTATCTAGCACTGAAGTTAGCATTTTCTCACTCTTCTACAAAAGACTTGATGTATCAAGTACGCAAAACATTTTGAATAACTTCAAGTGATCTTAATTATAAACAGAATTAATTGAATAAGGTTCAAACTATTACTTATAGTCCCCCAAGACAGAATTATAGCTGTAGTACTCCAGCTCATTGAATTCGTGGCATGGCATCAACTCTATACAGTTGACACCAATTTCCTGCAGAACAGAAGATAAATGCATGATTTAGAGAAAATTTCATGAGAATTTTCTGTAGTATATGAAGTATAAAAGTAGAGGTAATGCCAAAGACAATGTTTGAGCATTTTGCAATGGAAAGCATACTTAACCCAACTTCCACGTATAATTTTCAGATATAAGAACGAAGGGATGCAAACAGACAAGAGAGGAAGAATCCAATAGTCTCAGCAATTAGGATCCTCAAAATGCTGTTCATTTCATTACTTGCAGGATCAAAGATTCCATTCATAGTAAAACCCCTTCATCGGCAACAACTACAAGCTGAACATGTTGTACTATTGACTGGAGTCTTGGCTCCCATATGCCACTGTTTATTTTCCATTTTCCAGTATCAGGTTTTCTGTTAATGAAACAAAATTTTACAAAAAAAAAATCTCTTCATTTTGTTTCAATCTATATTTTTGCCATTTTGCTTCAATTCCAATAGTTATCCTGAAAATATTAGCTTTTACAGGAAATCACATATAAAGGGGTTGAAAAATAGCCTCAACCTTTCCATAGTTATTATGCATGTTCAAATTTTTCCTATATAAACGGAGAAGACCGATTTCAATACAACTGAACTAGTTACAATACAAAGATTAGAAAGAACCTTACTAAGTTTGATCATAACCTAAAACATTGAACAGCAGTTACTTTTAAAAGTTTCAACATGGGACTGTTGATATTTACCTTCAAGTAATCAAGTTTCTCCACAACACCACGATAAGTACCGGGAAAGTTAGTTTTGCTTGACTCGTGCTTTGTAAATCCACGGACATGCATTTCATAGATTATAAGATCTTTTTGTGGAAGCTTCAGAGGTAAATCGCCTTCCCAATCAAACTGAGCGACCAAATGTGACAGACATAGAAAGATAAAAATCAATGTTATGCTCTTATGTTTTAAATAAAATTTGAACAGCTAAGCACATCTTGCACAAGAAATCTATGGAAAACAATCATAGAAACGCTTGCAAGGAATGTAAAGCAAATTCAAATTATGGTTCTTCAACTGAAAAAACTATTTAGGAGAAGGAAAAGTTACATAATAAAAAGAACTAAGCATTCTACTAATATTCTAATTTCCAAAGTCAAAATCAAGAACAGGAAGGGCTTGAACAAAGGAACCAAACATTTCATCCGCATGATCCTTCTCCCCACCCAAATCTTCATTACTAGCAAGAATAGGAATTGGAAGACAACAATATCTACCAAAGAGTCCTTTTTTTCTTCTGAAAACATTGAGCAGAATCTGTCGAGGATTTATGACACTCAACCTAATCTCTCGGCCTCATTCAAAAAAGTTCGTGTGTGGATTTCTATCAAGATTAGCCGATAATGTACAATCAATCAAATATAATATACTCAAAAGCATTTTACTCAAGCTTTAAGAGCTTCAATTAGCACAATTTCACACCAAATTTCTTCCCATAATTAGAATAATGAATATGAGGAGCTCCAGAAAATATTCAACGATCTAAAGAGCAAAGATATAGCAAGGTAAGTTAACATTGAGGAAACCATGATTTAAGGTTTTAAGCAGGGCATGCCAAAAGGAAACTCTGGACTTAACAGCTTGCTACATATCTAGTAAAAAGTGATGTCAACAGTCTTAAATGTGTAGATAATTCACAAGCAGCTAAATTTCTATGAGTATAGGAAGTTACTAGCATAACACATATAAAAACTCCACTGTAGATCTGTACCACATAAACATCTCCATTTCAGATCATGTTCAGGAATATTTCACTAGCAGAAGGAAAATTCGAGGAGGTAATGAAAGTTGTTGGAACAATGACTGTACCCCTAAAAATTGTTTAATTTAAGTATATTTTCAAACTACAGACTGGCTACCTCATCAGCAGCAGAAGGTACCATCGAGGCCATTGGGGGCCAGCATTCATCTTCCATTCCTAAAGCACCATATTCTCCTCTGCTTACAACAGCCTGTATTAATTTCAAATAAGCTAAAGAAGAATCATCTCAGACAATTATCAGAGCACAATGGAAGAAGTGGTAATACTGGCAAACTTGCATCTATGCCCAAAAACCACAAACCTTAGCATAAGGATCCAGTAATACTTTAGAAGAATCAAAGTAGTGTCCTTCCTCAGGAGAAAACTTCCCACCTAACCTGTAACCGTAAAGCATATCTTGAAAATTTCCCTTCACAAATACATGCCATATATCTCCAGTTTTATTGGTCAATGGATTCAGCGGGATTTGCTCACTCACCCTTTTCTGCAACAGGCAGCATATTGGGAGTCTCGTAAATATAACACACTGGTTTCATTAAATCATTAAAAAATAAAGCATAATGACATATGTATTGATTAAAGGAATTGAGGAGGATCTGAAATCCATCACAAAATGAGTCATTCAGAAAATAAGGTGATTCTCAACTAATTTCACCGAACAGATTTAGCTATCCTTCATTGTGACTAATAACAGCTCTTCTTTGTTTCTTAGTTTTTAAATCTCCTTTAAAAGTAAATCCACCAAACTATACAGATGCACAAGTAGGATCAAGATATCTAGTAGAGGTCATCATTTGCTCTAAGAATGTTAAAGCTGCTAGGAAAAAAGAAAGAAAAGAAAGTGATAAAAAATAGTTGCTTAAAGGCCAAACTATAGACCGCTTGAGCTTTGGTCCTGTGCTAGACTAAGTTGTATTGGATTTTGACCAGTCATAGGGACTCCTTACAGATAAAGAAGACCAACAACACTACTTCAAAGCTGAGTTGAATTGACCTAGAAAGGCCTCTCTATTTGAATCGTTAAGCTAGTAGCTACACATGCTCAACCCAAAAGAAACTACGTATTGAAGTCTTTACTTTCCAAGCAATGAAAATACCCAAAAGTAAAATCTGTTATTAGTGTAAACTTCCAATAAAGGAGTTCCCTTAGACTTAGGAGTTGTAAATAATGGCTCAAATACCCTATCACTTCATTTACATTTTGAATTCTCTGAGTTAGCATTAATATAGTTGCTAGGAGTTGTAAGTAATGGCTCGAATACCCTATCACTTCATTTACATTTTGAATTCAATGAGTTAGCATTAATATAGTTGCTAGCTCGCACTCTCTGAAGCAAAATTATTAGAACTTGAGATTATTGACATGATTATTAGTTTCATAATCAAGACAAGCATGTGTCAATATTAAGCTTTACAGCATGTGCAGCACCTTAGGATATTCCTTTCATTATTTTCATCCTTGGATTGAAGAGAAGAGAAGTTGGACAAGAGCTAAATCAAGAGACTGACTGCTGTCAAACTCATTTTATTTATCACTGTTTGAGAAGAAACTACTGCTGATGCACCAGCATCTGTATAAGGGAGAGGGTTGTTGAAGAGTAAGACCAGAGTAACTAATGATTTTAATATTACAAACAGCAAAAGCAAAACATGTCTGAGGTGTTCTCAAGAGTTTACTCCGTGTAAAGAAGTTTTGGGTTCATGAGCGACGAACAAGGCAAGGGCAAACAAGATTTTTGTTGTCAAAAGCCATTAATCAGGAGAAATAAATGACAAAATATTTTTTAGATAAACATAAAACTCAATGCTTTTACTCTTAAAATGTAAATAAATAAATAAAAAGCCATCACTGCTCCTCCATGACTCTCTGAAGCTAAAAATTATAAGCCACTGGACAATACTCCCAAGAATCCAGGACTTTGCACAGGAGACTGGGAGATAGTGATGATAAGCCCATTTGAATGCTATCGTCCTAAATTGCCGTCAAATGTAACTCCAGACATTACAAGCTCTATACTGAATATATTTTCTAGCGTAGATGTGTTGATGAAATGCTTTAAAGATTAAGATTCTGCTTATCAAATTAATATCCTTCATCCTCAAGAAGCATCAGGGCACATTAAGTATAGTTTCTTTTAGCTGCAACAACTGAGTTTTGCTCTCCTGTATTGGCTTCACGACAACACCTTTTAAAAGGAAAAATTAAGCCACCGTTTTCAAACAAACAAAAGCAGGAAACTACTACAGCAAGTAATGGACTAGTAAATCTCAAGCATATATTGAGACGTAACAATGATACTGAGAACTTTCTAAATCAGACTACAGGAGAAAGCACATCGTAATCCGACACAGTTTACCTCAGGAAAACCAGCAAGAGTAATCAAGCAAAGAGTGGCAGAAGTGGCATTGCCGGAAGAGATAGCGAAGTTCACTCCGCCATCTCTCGCCGTGGCACCAAACGGCGTCGGTGATCCACCAAAGACTTGGAAACGCTGGAGTTCCGGCGGAGGCTTCTCGACCACCACTGCAGTATCACCAGCAGCCCCCTCAAGGCTTCCACCACTACTAGCATTGATCTCAATCGATAAAAACTTTCTACTCCGACCACAATTGCTCAAATTCTTCCCCAGATTGTTGAAATTCGATTGATTGCTTAGAAATCCTTTGCCATTGCTTCCGTTACTCGTGATTTTTGGCATGTATGCTGAGATAGAAGGGCAGTGGAGCAATTCCATTGCTTCTGAATCTGAAGAATCAGGAGCTCATGTGTAGAGAATTTGTATTTATAGAGAGAGGCCTAGTGGGGAAGGACAGTGATCTGCAGTCTCTCAGCTGTGGCAGTAGGCTGATTGCTTTCCAGCTTTTAAAAATGGAGCACGTGTGAGATTGTTGATTTTGTCGTTTTTTCTTTTTCTTTTTTTCCTTCTACTACATAGGACGCCAGATCGGCTACGGTCCTGCATATTATTGCAGCAAGACTCACCCTGAGTCGTTGGATTGGTCTTACTCTACTTCGACGGTTGGAAATTAAGAAAAGCATGTTCATGTGAAAAAAGTTTTTATTTCCCGCCTGAGCTAGTGTTGCCCATCGGACTCTGTAAGTCGAGCTTTGCTAAATCTAAGCTCCAGTCGCTTGTGCTTGGCTCGATCATTTTCATATACTTATTTCAAATTCTTATTTTCACTCAACAAAATTTTCTTAGTTTTTTAGGATATTGATGTTATAATTTAAGAATTTTTAACTAATATTTAAATCTTAAATATTTATTAATAAAAAATTAATTAATTATACTATTATTACATATAAAAAATAATAATAATATTTTTAAAGAATATAATAATAATATTATTAGATAATATATATATATATATATATATATATATATATATATATATATATATATATGCAAGCTAAACTTAAAATAGGCTGAGCTTAACTAAGCATGGCTCAGCCCGAAATAGGACCCAAGCTTCAAAATCAAGCTTGGGCCTATATTTAATCAGGGAACAGGTAGGGTTTAGTTCGGGCCTACCCAAATCTATTGACAATCTTAGCTTGAGGAGTATTTTTAGTTCGACACTAATTCAAATATCGAATATCACAATTTGAACCCGAATCAATTTTCTCTCTCTCTCTCTCTCTTCGTTCTCTTTTCTCTTTGATATAATATTATTGAGATAATTATTCAAATATATTTCTATTAAGGTCATTATCTATGAAGACGAAGGACATTTTGTGAATAATCTTTTGGGCAACCTTGATGAATTCATTTGCTATCATTGTAGAAATTAGGAATGTAGTTCATGATATTCTTGAAAGTTGTGATGCCAAGAAGGGTGTGGACGAGCAATTTTTTGATCTGATCTATAAGGATAAAAAATTTATTATTTTTATTATATATTGTTATAGTGGTTATTTTCTTCTCTTGGTTTTCTCAATCTAACTTTAAAAGGTGCATTCTTTCTAACAAAAAATAATTATGATAACAAGAGTAAAATGGATAATTGTCTGTGCATGACTAGACATGTTGAAAGTAAGGATGTCTTTGTGTTGGGAAAGAAGTCGAAAGATGGTTATCATGTTGATAACGGTAATGAGGAAGACAAAGAGGATTGTGAAAGACTTCTTTTTTTAGGGAAATTCTTAAGTGAACTCGGTCCACGGCCCCACTTGTGGACCGAATTCATCATAAAAAGCCACGTGTCAAAAATAACTTAATCACCCGCACTTCCTTTTACCATCTCAAATTCCCTCTCTAACTCTCTCTCCCTCACCTCGTTTTTCACAGGTAGATCAAACAGGAGATTGGATCAAAGAAACAAAACTCTGACTTCCCAACCATGGGTTAAGATCAAGAGGAAAGTAACAAAGGGTTTTTCTTCTTTTCTATAATCTGCTACCACCAAAGTTTAGAATAAGAACTTTGTCAAAATGTAATGCCAAACACAACAAAACACAGTAGGACTGATTCTTTTAAGTCCATATAAATCAACAAGTCTCACATAAGGAAAAAGTTAAAATTCTTCAGTAAACCCAATATTCCCAAATTCAAGAACCATTAAATAAGAGCTGAAAGTAAAGATGGCATTTACTATATATCTAAAGTTGGAAAGCACTTCGATAAGCTAAACCCAGTAAAATTTCCCCCAAAAAGGAAAAACATCATTGGAATAACAAAATTGAAATCATTCTTCTTCACAAGATACTACCAGGAAAAATCAAGTTTAACTTGCCCAGAAGAATTTCATTGGTATGAGGTCCATAGACATCGGATGTATCAAAAAAGGTGACGACATGTCCATACATCCCAGACCTTGTTTCGACACTTGCAAACCCCGGGATCCCAATTTGATCCTCGGCACTTTCCCCGACATGGCTGCCATTTTCGATTTTCTTGCTCTTGTTGCAGGTGTTGCTCCCTTTACTCTTCACTTTGATTCTTTCATTCCTAATCCTCACTCATAGCACTACTATAGGGGAAATTCTTAGGTGAACCGGTTGGGAAGTCAGAGTTTTGTTTCTTTGATCCAATCTCTTGTTTGATCTACCTGTGAAAAACGAGGTGAGGGAGAGAGAGTTAGAGAGGGAATTTGAGATGGTAAAAGGAAGTGCGGGTGATTAAGTTATTTTTGATACGTGGCTTTTTATGATGAATTCGGTCCACAAGTGGGGCCGTGGACCGGGTTCACCTAAGAATTTCCCCTTTTTTTAACCTCTCAAGATATGGTGCTTGCATATTTAGAAATGAATTGTTGATCTTGTGAAATAGAGAGATTTTAAAATTGAACACAATACCTTTCCTTAGTTGGATTCCAATGGTTTATGGATTAGGTGATCTGTTAGATTTTAAAATTTAAGGAAACAAATATTTAGATTTCAGCAGTAAATAATTATTTAAGAAAATATGAATTGAAAAAACTGGTAGTGGAATAGTTTGTGTTGATTCTCATTATTTAAAAAATAATTTTAGTGGTGGAAGATTTCAGTGATAGATCATTTTTTTAAAAAAAATTAGAAATACTTATATTTATTTTGATTTCTCTTGTAATGATTCTCTTCGATTTGAGTCATTATTCTCACTCATTTAAAGACTAATTATTCAACAGAGAAAAGTGTATTGTGAATAATTATTCAAACATTTACAAATAATTATTCACCATTAAGAAAACACATAGTAGATGTATATATTAAAATTTTATTATATAATAATAACTTTGTGATTTTTGTGAACTCAATGTCGAATACTTTTTCACAGACATTTGAATACATAAATTATTCTAGAGAAAAAAATTATACGGTGAATAATTATTCAAATTTTTAAAAATAATTATTGAAGACCTTGTATGGAGTTGATATAAATATTAACATTTTATGTATAATATTAACATGTTGGACTATAACAATAACCTTGTGAAATTTTCAAACTCTATATCAAATACTTATTCACAAACGTTAGAACAATAACTTTGTAATTTTAAATAGCTAAATTATTTAAAAGAGAAAACTATATAATAAATAAGTATTCGCAAAATATTTACACAATATTAAATAATTATTTATAAGGGTTTGAGTAGTTTGAATAAATTTTTACTACACAGTTTTTTCTTTTGAATAATTATTTACAAATATCTTAATACTTTAATTATTTAAGAGAACAAATTTTGTAATGAATAATTATTTGAACCTTTGTAAATAGTTTTCAGATTTCTATGAATAATGTTTAGACTTCGATGATCTTTCAGTTGTACCATGTTTAATACAAAAATTTATATGTATTAACTTTAGCGGAATATTATTTATATACTTATTGGGCATATACATGATCTAATATCTTTTTCTTTAGTACATTTGAGATTCATAAATTGGTGGGAAAATGTAAAAAATTTACTATAATGAAGATGATTTTTATTGAATTATGACAATAAAAAATTCATTTACATTGTCATCTTGAATAATTATTTACTACATAAGTTTTTCTCTTGAATAATTAAAGTATTCAAACATTTGTAAATAAATATTAAACAGAAAGAAATTGTATAGTGTATAATTATATATTTGAAGCCCTCTGAATAATTGTTCACACAGTGAATAATTGTTCAATGCTGTGTGAACAATTATTCACAACATAGTTTTCTCTTTTAAATAATTTAATTATTCAAAAAATTATAAAGTTATTATTCTAACATTTGTGAATAAGTATTCGATATAAAGTTTGAAAAATTCACAATGTTATTATAATACAATAAAATATTAATATTTATATCAATTCTATATGCCGTCTTGAATAATTATTCTTAGACGTTTGAATAATTATTCACCACATAATTCTTTTCTCTAGAATAATTTATGTATTCAAATATTTGTGAATAAGTATTTGCCTTTGAATTTAAAAAAGTCACAATATTATTATTATACAAAAAAATATTAATATTTACATCAACTATGTGTTGTCATAATAGTGAATAGTTATTAATAGATATTCGAATATTATTTACAACACCTATTTCTCTCATAAATAATTAATCTTTAAAGCAATGAGAATCACGACTTAAAACAATGTGAATCATAATAGGAGAAGTTAAAATAAATATAGGTGTTTCTAAAATAAAAAGAAAACATCTACCACTAAAATCTTTCACCACTAAAATCATTTTTCAAGTCTTGAAAATCAATATAGAGAAATTTTAATATTTATTCACTGCTCAAATTTGAATACTTCGTCTTTTTGCTTAGAGCCCTTTTCTATCTAGGACCCTTTGGGCGTCAACATTTTGCATATTTCCAACCTCTTATGCTATTGCTCTTGGTATGGGATTCGCAACGCAAACCTTTGATACCCTGTTCTGTTTGTAAGAATAATTATTCTACTTGTGAATAATTATTCATAAGTGAGATAAATTATTCTTAGATTGAACCATAAATCTATACCAACAAAATGTACATGTTTCCTTCTAAGAGGTAGACTTCTTATTTTTCAAGGAAAATGAAGCTGCCCCTTTTAGTAGAAACTCTCGAACATGCTCTTGACCAATTGTAGCTTCCTAGTGCTTTAACATTCTTCATATATGTTGAATAATGTGTTATGTTAATCCTTAGGGAGCTCCTGGTGCGAGCATTGTGTTCATGGCCACGAGAACATATAACTGTGCAAAAGAGTGGCTGTCCTAGAAATTCAATAGCCTATCGTCGATGTCATCCATTGCAGCATAGTTTGTGGATGAATAGCACCAGTCCAAGGTTCTTCATGAATGAAGTAGCCTCTCTTTTAGCTTTTTCTTTTTTCAAACACAACAGGGTTTGCTCCTCTTGGAAGCCTGTATATTATGCTGACATCTTTTTCTGAAATTTTGACCGTTTGGTCATCATTAGCAAAAAGGTCTCAACTTTTGGGTCATATTGCTTGTAGACCATCTCTATGACTTCAGTCATCAAATTTGATAGTCAAAGCTTTGTCAACCGATCAAACTCGACTTTCCCAAGAGCTTTCAACATGCACTTTTGCTCAGCATACTGTCAGATCTCTTCTTGACCTTAACGATTGTAGCATCAAATTTGGTAACTTTGATGCTACTTGAAATGAGCTCTTTTTTAAACTGAAAAAATAAACAACTTGAATTCCCCATTTTCTCCCTCAATAGTACACTCTGAAATGTTCTTCCTATCTTGAAATAATAAGTGCTCCAAATTCTTGAAATATGTCAACTCATTAAAATTATATGTTATAAACTATAAATTTTTAAACTTTAGAAGACTAAAATTTCTTCAATTTATTGCATCTAAGATAGCGTGCCGTATTTTAAACCCTCTGTTATTCAGCCAAAAAAAAAAAAAGAAGAATTTTTAAGTCCTCTGTTAATAAAGCATTTAAGCATCAGTCTTGCATCAATCTAGAATCCATACCGTCTTTGGACCGCTACACTTCGAATGATGCCATTATATAAAAAAACGTTATTATTTCAAATTGCAATTATGGTGTGCAATCATAATCATGTTGAGTGGTAAAAGATATTGGAGTAATTTTGTTTCAACTTTTTAGCCTCCAAATGTGACATCGCGTTGGACATGTATGGTAGTTTTGGAGGCAAATAAGGTGGCTCACTTCATTTCTCGTTGAAAAATCAGAGACATTGGTGATTAGCGGAGCAAAAATTCATTAAGAATTATAATAATTGAAAAAAATTTTAAAAATTATTAATATATCTTATTTTAAACTCTAAGAATTAAAAATTTTTGTATAATGAAAAATAATCTTCCATTTTTTATTGGTAACTAAAAGAAAAGGCAAATTTAAATTGGTAGGTAAAAGAAAGGCAGATTTTTATTATTTTATTTCTCTTGTTGTCTTTTTTTTAAAAAAAATTTTTGATATTGTTCTATTTTTGTCAAAAAAAGAGCTATGTCATTTCTACCCTTTTGTACTCGGTTTCATTTTTCAAAAAAGAAAAAAAAATACTTGATACTAATTAAGTTTTAAACTCTTTTAGCGGTATTTATTTAAAGAATTACTAAAGCCACTTTCACATCTTAATGAGGGACACCACATATTCAAAATATAAAAAATTATAAGATTTTTTTTTCCTTGCTGCCACTGAATTATAGCCTATAGGTTGCTCGGCCACTGGTAACCCGCGTCGGATATGCGTCTGGCTGTTTCTTTAAAAAGAATTTTTCTGCGCACCCAGCTGATTTTATTCCCTTCTGCATTGAGTTAATTGTTCTTTTCAAGCCGACGATGTTCTCTTCCAGCACAAATGATGTTGGCTCACTTGTTTTTATAAAAAAGAAAGCATATATCTCAAAATTTTCTTTTGCTGTTCTATGCATTTCAAATAGGTGTACCGGATCGAATAATCGAATCGAATTTTTTATTCGGTTTGATTTTTAAAAATTATATATTTTTCGATTCGATTTTTTATTTAGATTATCGAATAAAAAATCGAATTGAAAATTTTAAATTTTAAAAAATAAATATAAAAATTCATTATCACAATAAACTCTTATATTTATTTTTTAAAAATTACGGTTTGATTTTAAAAAATATAAAAAAATCGAACAAAAAATTAAATAATAAAATTAAAACCGAATTGAAAAATCATTTGAACACTCTTAATTTTAAACCCTTCCACTCTGGAATGCAAGGTCTATCCTATCTTTTAGTGTAAGTTTAGATTGAATTTTTAGTCGAGTTATATTAATAATCGTATAAATAAATTATTTATAAAAAAATAAGATTAAAAAAAAGTAAGAAAAATAAAAAATTAAGTAAAAACTCAATCAAAATAAGGGCAGTTACTGAATTTTCACTCACTCCTGATTAGTTTAGGAATCCTCGGTGACGGTTGGGAGTGAGCTTGAGAGCTTGGGGTAGGTAAGGCAGACTAGAGAGTTTAGAAATGATGATGAGTAAGATGAAACTTTGTTACAATGGATTCTAGAAACCTCTATTATGCCTTGTATTTATGACAAATGGGACTTTGTATCAAGTTTGTGGAGCCTTGTTAGTGAGATAAAGTGGAAGGAAGTAATTCCTATCTTGTCGTTCGCGCTTCTGTAATTCATTAATTGGTTAGTTGCGTTGTGCCTTCGAGTGCGCGTCGTATTCAGATGGGATTCGGTCGCAATTTTGATTTGGAGTCTCATTTTCCTTATGCAATCCCGCTTCATCCTACCAACCAGAAATAGTAAAGGAATGAAATTTTAGCCAAAATCCCTATTTTATTATTGAAAATCTTCCAATTGAAATATTCATTAATCACATAATTATGAGCATAATTTATATGCACTTCGTTTTAAAATATAATTTTTTTTGCCTAGACCCTATTTGTATTGATGAAAATGAAGGAAAGGAAAAGAGATAAAAGGATTGGGTTTTGAAATTATTGAATACGGAATGATTTTACTATTATATGATAACTTTTTATAATTTTAATTTTTAATAATTTTTACCTTTTTTAAAAAAAATTAGTACAAGAATGCTAGGCGCCCAACTTGGGCTCAAACCCATGAAGCCTCAAGGTATCTTTTTTTTTTCTTTTTTTTCTTTTTTAAACGACCAAACATTTTTTTTATTTTTAAAATAATAATTTATTTATTAATAAATATTATTTTATTAATTTTTTTATTTTTTAGATTTGTTGTTATTATTTTTAAATTTTTAAATTTTTGTATTAAAATTTAGAATTATAATCCAATTACAATTATTCAAAACTAATTGAAAATTTGATTACAATCATCAAAAATCAATTAATAAGATCAATGAACTACTAATATTTATTACCAACTCATGTAATACTTTTCTTGTAGTAAATAAAAAATTCTTGTTAACACCGTTGGTAAACAACTGTTCAATTGGACCAGCGTGATATACCATTGAGTATTATATGTCATTTAGAGATTGGCTTACTGCACCGTATAATATTGATGACGCGGTGCAGTAGTTGCATAAAAAATTTTCTCCTGTAGGACAGTTTACAAGTTAGTCAAAGAGACATCATCCACTCGAGTCTTCCCTTGCTTTTAAAAATGATTTAGAGTAACCGATAACTAAGAAACTTGATATCATAGTAAGTGGGGGCCTAATTACAAAATACCATCCTCCAGTTAGGCGCAGGAGCATTTTAGTTCTTGATCTTTAAAAATAAGCATTTTACCCCCTTTTCGTTAGCGAGAAATTTGATGGCAGTGCCACGTGAGTTTGCAAAAGTGAATTGAATAATTTTTATTGTGATGTTAAAAATTTTGGTCCAAAATACCTTTCATAAACCCCCCATTTTTTATTATTTTCTTCTTTCCAAACATAGTCCTTCTTCTGTTTTTCACACCAAATTTTCTCAAACAAATTTTAAAAAGAAATTCATGCTTTTCAGTTTAACTTTGCAAGATATCTCAACACTAATCACACTCCGATTCAAGCTACAACTCAATACGATAAAAAGAGGCAACCGAGATACTATGTTACTGTGCAAGGAGAGCTCCACTTTGCACTTCATAAACTCAAGACAACTCTTGATAACTGTTGACATATTAAAGCAACATATATTATTTAGAAAATTGTTAATGTTGGTATCTCCTTGTTCTATTGTATTAGGCATTGTTTAGCTGTTTTCTATCATTACTTACTTGAAGTCGTAGGTTTTTTCCCCACTAGGTAACAAGCTAACAAGCTATTAGGTAACTTTTTTCACTGGGTAAAAAAATAAAAATCTTTTTCTTTTTCTTCATTATAGATGCCAAGTACCTAGTATCTAAAAAGAAGTTACTTATATAAAAAAGCTAATTACATAAAAAGACTTCTTTTTCGTTTTTACTAAGTACCTAAAAATAGTTCAATTTTTTTTAATAAATAGAACAAATCTTTTTTCTTATATGAGTGGTTTTGTAATTGGAGTTAATATTTCTTTTTAGAAATAATCTACTAATTTTTGTTACGTGATTTGTTATATACTTTATTTTGTGTGACCATGACAGATATTTTGAATGAGTATATATATTAAATTTGAATTATGTTTCTTTAAATATTATACAAGAATAATAAAATAACTTTTAATTATTTATTTTTTGCTCAGCAGGAATTTTTATCTATGATTCCTCATTTGGCCTAGTGTAAAATTTTACCTCCAATTATCCACTTGGAGATGGGTTAGGGATGGGGATTCATTTTATTCCAAATGTAGGAGTAGAATGGGAGCGCAGACAGGTGGGAGGAAGCGAGGTCAGGACCCGCCCCTAGTTCCATCCCTATTTGCAAACCCTACACCCTAGGTGTAAATCCTTTGCATAATGAGTTAACTACTCCCTTATTTACAAAAGAACCCTTATTTTAGACTCAAAACTACTTGTCAAAAGATATAAACTGCATTGTGCTTGTTTTAGTACTATTCATTCCCTTATCTCATTCTATTTTCTCTCTTTCATTTATTTATTTATTTAGGGTGTTTTGAATACTTAATCCCATGGATTTTCTTATTTTTAACATATTTAATTCTTGTAATGTTGAGCCCGAGCTTGGCTAATACAAATATTTATAATTAAGATTATTTTCTTAAGAAAAAAAAGCATACAACTATGTAGAATCATAAATCTTTCAAGTCCTCACTCACTCTTTTTGAAAAACATGAGAAAACTATTTTCTGCACATATATACATATCGATTTTATAAATTATAACTACAAAGTTTGAAATGAAAATTTGATATACCAAATTCTTAAAAAATGATACATAAACAAAATTATTTATATGAATAAATAAAAAATTTAATATATAAAGTTAAATATATAATATTATACACAAACTATTACTCTTATATTAATAAATTATTAATATTTAATAATAATAATAATATATATAAATACTCGGCCCGATCTTATAATGGACTGAGCTTATACAAGTCTGAGCTCGACCCAAAAATATGTTTGGCTTTAATATTAACACTTGGGTCCGGCTCAACCCTAACTCAAAAAAAGCTCGACTCTTAAATTTTGGGTCGAATAGGGCCAGGCTCGGACCAGCCCAGCTCAATTGACAGTCCTAACTCTATAGCTAGTTGATTCAACTTTCCACTTGACTGGTAGGAGAATTTTGCAGCATCATACGCAAAGAATTTTTTTGACTGTCATTGGGGATATGGCCGGCAAACTTTCTCATTAAATTGTAGCTGCCAAGTACCACCCAAAGCATCCTTTTATTCCTAAGGTGCCACCTACATTATACCCCCTTCATTTCAAAATATATGTTCTGATTTTATTTTACACGAATATTGAAGTTTTAGCAATTTATAGAAAAATTTGATAGATATCTAAAATACCCTTATTTAAAAATTGTTGGTTACTATTAGTTGAAAAAGTAATGTTTTTTGAAAAAAAATTAAATAATTAGTTGAAGATAAGAGAAAAGTTTAGAAAAAAATAATAAATGAATCTTTTTATATAAAAATAAAGTAGATCGATAGTAAATGAATCCCTTTATAAATGAGTAAGTACTTAGTTGTTCTTGTTGTAGATGGTTAGTTGGAAAATAGTATTGGAAAATAATTATTCATAAAAAAATTATTTATAATAGAGAATAATTATTTTACTACATAGCATAATTTTTTACCACTTGCAAAATAATTATTCTGTGTTGTGAGCTTCTAACTCTTAGATGAATAAGATACTAATTTGATAGCTATGTGTTAGGATTGAGTCGGCTTCATTCGGCTTGGTCTTGGTGTAGGCGTCGGCACGTTTAGCTCGCACCAATACGTGGTAGACTCAGTCGTGCCATGTTGGAAGGAAACGTTCAGTTGTGGGAAGCTATTGGTTAGCCCAGAGATGCCTTGGTTCATGGGTCCAGAAAAGATAGCATGCATTCAGTTAGCTAATCTGAACGGAGGCAGTTGCGGACAGTTTCTAGCTATTGATAGTTTTGGAGGTTACCTGTCTGAAACTTATCCTTTTCTTGTGACTAAGTTGGTGTTCCCTAGTTGGTTGGGGTGTAACTAATATGTTTCTTTCCTTGTTAAAACCATTTTTTGCTGAAACAAACTTAGTTGAGTGTGTGAAAACTAAGTCTGCCAGGCCCATTGTAAGAATTGTCCTTGTGTTTTGTGTGTTAATGCAAGGTTGGATGTTTTGCCTGCAAACTGTGTGTTCTTGTAGTTTCATTGCTGGTTTTCGGTTTTCCTTTGTGAATTCACTCAAAATAAGTAAAAAAAAAAAAAAAACTAAGGCTGACTAACCTAGTCGATTGGTGCCGGTGCGAGACTAACGTGCGGGGTTGAATTATTTTTGTGAAAATTTTGCTATTAGAGCTTGATTTTAGTTTTGGTGTATCTGTGGCTGGAACATCATGCCTCCAAAAATACGTACTTCAACGGCTGCCCCTGATCCGCGCACTATCCAGGAACGTTTGACATTTCTGGAAGATCATAATTAGGACTGTCAATTGGGCTGGGCTAGCTCGAGCCTGGCCCTGTTCGGCCCGATTTTTTAGAGCCGAACTTTTTTTTAACTAGAGCTGGGCCGGGCTAGAGCCTGAATTTTCGACCCGATATGTTTTTCGAGCCGAGCTAGGGCTCAGCTAAGCTTAGCCCATTATGAGCCTGGCCCGAGTATATATGTATCTAATAATAATAATAATAATTTATAATCATATATTATAATTTCTTGATATAAATTATATAATAGATTTTTTTTTTGTATAATACTATATTAATATCATCATAACTATATAGATTAAAATTTTATGTGTTTTGATATAAATAATTTTGTTTATATTTCACTTTTTAAAAAATTTAGTGTATAAAATTTTTACTTCAAACACTTTAAAATTATATTTTATAAAATCAATGTAGCTTAATAGTTTTAATTCTTAGCAACTTTGGAAACAATATGCATGATATTCAATCACAGAGTCTATTTATGAGATTGTGACTACTTATTGATTTTTGTACTTGTAATTTAGAATATTCCAAAGTAAATATTTGGTTTTATAAAATAACATATTCTACATATTCACTTTTGTAATTAATATCTTTAACTAATTTCACAAAATATAATTTTTTTCACTTTTCAATATAAATTTAGAAAGAAGAAAGAAAAACATTACCAATTAATTAATAGTTAATACTTATATGATATAACTTATAAGGTATAATTTATAAGCATAATTATCTCATTAATTTAAGTAAAGTGAGATTTTTTGCTCAGGGGATACATCCAGCGGGGAGTGCCGAATGGTGGTGAATTAAGAATTGTAAGGACAACAAGTTTTATTGCCATTGCATTTTTTTCCTGAATAACCATTGCATGTTAAGTAAGGCTCAATTTGAATAGTATTTGGTCTAATTAAACACACAATTAGATCTTCCTTCTCATCTGACAAAAAATTCACATATAAGTGGTCACATCAATATTATTTGAGAGTAATGAAAAATCTTAAAATATATAATTAACACTCATTAATGATTAATGGAGGATTTGATGCAATTAGTACATAATTTCTTTGTTTTGCCATTTATTTTCAAGCTCATATATTTTTCTTTTCCTAAAGCAAAATTCTTTCACCATCCAGTGTATCTGTATCATTGGAAATTAGAGCATTAAGATATATCGGGGAAAGGTAAATTTTATTACCCAGCAAAAAGAAAGGTAAATTTTATTAGTATTTAGTATCAATTTATTTTCTTAAATTTCAGAGGCTATTTTATGGGAATAGAAAAGAGAATATAAACAAAAAGAGGGGGTAAAACGCAAAACCCAAACCCTAATGTGCGTGCGTGTGGGTTCTCTGTTCTGTCTTCTTCCAAGTTCCACCATTCGACACTCCCTGCTGCATGAGGCTGAACAGAATCGGTTCAGGTGAGCTCCTCGTTTTCGTCTTGCTTTCTCCGTTTCCTATCCACTCGCTTATTTTTCCTAACTATCCCAACTCCCACATCGTTTGTGATCATTTGGTTTTTATTTGCACGATCTTGATCAATGGCGAAGATCATTTTTTGTCTTGGCCTATCTCCTTTCCCACTATGCATAAGAAATTGTTTCGATGATTGATGATTTATTTTTTGTTATGTTGGGCGAGCAGATTATGTTGAGAATTATGTTGGGGTTGCTTGCTGTCTCTTTACTTAGCGAACTGTTATTATGAGTGATTGGTGACACTTTCAAACTTTTGTAGAGACAAAGACTAGACGTATTTGCTTATGTCTCTGGAATATCAGTTTCTTCCTTATCTTCGATTCTCCTCATGGCTATTAACACAGTCACCAACTGAATACTTCCAATGATCAAGTGCTTTTTTACTTGTTAAAAGTTTCCATATTTTGATCTTGAGATTAACATTGTTGATTAAGAACACATTTTTCCTTTTTTCTTAAGCCGATTAAGAACACGTTTAAGATGTAAATTTTGATGTCAATTTACTTCATGTTTTCTGGAAGTTTTTGCTTTCGATTTTAGGAGTTTTTTAAAACTTAAATAGTTAATATGAATTTCTTAATTTCAGAGCTTAATTTTTCCGTGAAAATTGTTTCAGAATTTCAACATGTCTAAGAGTGTAACGTGCTACTAGCATTTTCCATTTCTAGGGAAAGAGCTCTTATCTTAGAATTTTCAATACAATTTTGCATTTTCCAGACTTCTTACCTTGCCCTTGGTCAAATTAAGTTGCTCAGTGAAGGAAAATGTTTCATCCCAAATTTCGCCAGACAGACATTGCCAAATTTTTTTAAAAAACAAACACCCCCACATAATTCAAAAATGGGATATTCAGAGGTATGACAATTAATTTCTTTATTCACATGAGTTGCATAATTTTACTTTGAATAAATTGAATTATTTTAACATATATCATATTTAAATTGTTTTTCACTACTCTAGGACTGTAATTAACTGATTGCATTTTTTTCTTTAGCTGTCAGATGCAAGTAACACATATATAGTTATGACAACTACTGGGGTGGGTGAACATACATCAGAAAATGTCAGAGACAATGAAGATACAAGCTAAAAGAGAAAAAGGGAATCAAAGTCAAGGTCCAACGCTTGGAACCATTTCACGAAGGACCTTGAACATCCAAATAAATGTGTGTGCAACTATTGCAAGAAACAGTTCACATGCAGCAGCACAGGGGGAACAACTCACTTGAATCGACATATTGACGAGCTGATATGCCCTGCTTATAAGAGGGAAATGACCAGGTAGGAAGCAAAAGGTCAGACTCTTTTAAGCTTTGGAAAAGGTCAATCATGTTATGAACAAAATTCAAATTCTTTGCATAAATTTGACCAAGAACGTACTAGGAGATATTTAACTGAGCTTGTCATTGTTAGAGAGTTACCATTTAGCTTTGTGGAAGACTTTTCTTTTCGAAAGTTTGTATGGAGTATAAATCCAAAGGTCAAGTTTGTCGCTAGGAATACAATGAGAACTGATTGCATGAAAATTTATACTGCACACTTTATTGACAAAGAGTGGAAGTTACAGAAAAGGATAATCAACTTTTTTTTTTGGTTCCTCTAAAGGCATCCGGAGAGAATCTTAGTGACATAATCATAAATTATTTGTTGGAATGGAACATCGATAAAATTTTTGCAATTACAATGGATAACCATTCAGCTAATGATGTAGTTGCTAGATGTCTTCAAGATCATTATTCTACTCATGGATTATTGTTACTTGAGGATAGAAACTTGCAAGTTCGATGTTGGGCTCATGTCTTAAATTTAATTGTTCAAGAAGGTTTAGATGAGATTAAGCTTTGCATACAAAAGGTTCGTAACACTGTAAAATATGTGAAGGCTTCGCCTAAAAGAAAAATTGAATTTCTTAAGTATGCTGAGCAAGAACGCATTTGCAAGAGTAAGATGTTGGTTTTAGATGTTTGTACTCGTTAGAACTCTACATATTTAATGCTTGGATCTGCATTGCATTATAGAAGAGAATATGAGAAAATGAAGTCTCGTGATTTGAACTTTAAGGATCCTCCAATATCTGAAGATTGGAAAAAAGCTGAAATTGTGCATGGATTTTTGGAGTCATTTCATATTGTTACAAATATCTTCTCAGGTAGCAAATTTTGTATAGCTAATGTGTTTTTTTGGGAAGTCTACCGTATTCTTATGTTGTTGAGAGAAACCAGCAAAGATGACAACTCACTGCTTTGGAAAAATGGCCTTGAGCATGCTTAGAAAGTTTGAGAAATATTGGATGGAAAAAGAGCCAAATGTGTTACTCTCAATTGCTTTAATTCTAGACCCCAGATTTAAGCTTAAATATTTGAAGTTTTGTTATAACAAGATTTATGAGGCTTCTTTGTTGATGCATCTTGCCGACAAGAAAAATCTGCAGAAATGGAACTCTTGAACAATGAGGTGGGTTGTAGTTCTGTTTCACTCAAGAAGAACTTGGAATTCATGGCAGAATTTTATAAGTTTAGTGAGGAAGATGACATAATCAACAGTAAAAGTGAGTTAGATGTTTATTTGGAAGAAAATCTCTATCCACATAAGTTTGCTAATGATGATGAATTTGATATTTTGGATTACTGGAAAAGCAATGCAACTAAATTTCCTATTTTGTCTATGATGGCAAGAGATGTACTAGCAATTCTGTAAGTTCAGTAGCATCTGAGTGTGCTTTCAGTACTGGAGGACGTGTTTTAAACAAATTTCGTAGTTCACTCCTTCCTTCTACAGTCGAAGCATTAATTTGTACTCAATATTGGATTAGAAGTTCTCCAAAAGAAATAGATTATGAAGAAGAATTTGATGCTGCATTTTCTGGTTAGTTTTATTCTTAAAACTCTTTGATTTTTTTTTTGACTTTTTGATGTTCTTAATTTATGCTACAATTGTATTGTTGTTTGAGGGACATCTTTATCTTTAATTTTTTGTATTTTGCAGATTTAAGCTTAGCCAATAGTTCACAAGATTGAAGATAACTAGGTTTGCAAGTCTGAAGTTTGCAAAAGAATGGAAGAAGGTAGTTTTCTTTGAAATATAGTTCATTTGTTTCCTCAACCTTTCTTTTTAACATGATATATTTGAATTCATTTATTTTTGAAATTACAGGTAGTAAACGAGATAAGCAAGTGGACATGAATCATATGAAGAAGTTGCCAAATTTTATTTTAATTTGTTTTGGGAGCATAAATCTGTTGAGCATGTTTTTGATTGATAGTTGATAGTTGTGCTACTTTGGATTTATGTCATAGACTAACTCTAGATAGTAAAATCTTGATGTTTATTGAACTCAATATTCCTATATTGCTATGGTACTTTGGTACTCCACTTTTGCTGATTTGTTTTGGTTGGAATTTAATGTGGTTGCGATATTGCTATAGTAGTTTGTTTTTTTTTGATTGCCAGATTGCCGTTTGCTTAGTTTGTAGAGATATTGTTTAATAATGTTTAATAATATATGCAAATTAGTTGAAAGTCATTGTTAGACAAGTATTAAGACAATAATTTATGAAGGCAATCATAATTTGTGGTGAAATGATAACTTGTGAGAGCAATTAGAAATGCTCTTTCTGTCTTTTGGTTTGAGTGATCTATGCAACTTGCTGCATGTGGCTTTTTTGCATAAGATGTATGTGAATAGACATTATTTCGGGCTTGGCCCGAAATTGGCCCGAGCTCGGGCTCAACATCTATGAGCCTGAGCTCGGGCTTAGTATGATATAACTCGGGCTGAGCTCGGGCTTAACTTGGTCCGGCTCACATAGCCCGATTGATAGGCCTAATCATAATGATGTTTTTTCTCTAACCGTGCAGATGGGATGAATCCATGAGTCCCTTAAGGACTTGCGGAAGTGGTTTAAGGATATCCAAAACGGCTTGGACGCTAAGAACAGAGAGTTGGTTGAGGATCTAACCCTACTCACTGATCAGGTGAACGAGATCAATTGTGACGTTGTGCTGCTGAAGCAGTTGACGGGCAGTAGCTAGCAGCAGGCGGGCATGAGCAGTGCTACTAGCAGTTCCTTGGTGCAGAAAATTAAAGTTCCCCTGCCTAGTCCCTTTGGTGTTGGTCGAAGTGCAAAGGAACTTGAAAAATTTCCTTTGGGACACGGAAACAGTATTTTCAAGCCGCTCATGTTCCAGAGGGTGAGAAGGTGTCCATAACGAGCATGTACTTGGCCGAGTGATGCAAAGGTGTGGTGGTGTACTCGAGTCTTGGAGAAGTGCTTCGGTCATCCAAATATAGAAACGTGGGAGAACTTGAAGGAAAAGTTGAAGAAATAATTCCTGCTTAGCAATACTTCATGGTTGGCTAGGGAGTCCCTTCAAAAGCTTAAACACACTGGTACGATTCGTGAGTATGTTAAGAATTTCAACACATTATTGTTAGATATGAAATATTTGTCCGAGGAGGGCAAACAGTTCAATTTCATGGTTGGACTTCATCCTTTGGGCCTAGATAGAGTTAAGACGGCTAGGAGTGAAGGATACCGCACAGGCCATTATGGCGGCCGATGGTCTAGCCGACTTTGAAGTCCCTTCAACGGCTGACTCTTATGCGGCTGATCGAATGAAGTCCTTCAGGAAGGATAGATGGAAGGCAAGAACCGATAGGTTCAAACAAAAAATGGCAGCCTCGCCCAGTGAGAGACCGTCTAAGGGTGTGCAATCAAAGGAGTAGGATGACTGTTATATCTGTGATGGACTGCACGGTGCTAGAAGATGTTTAGACCGTACACAACAGGCGACAACCTTGCAATAGACGGAGATAGTACGGCCGTCGGGTCCCAAGTTCACGACCAGATCTGATCTCCCTAAACGACAATGTCTGTTGTATATTAAGGCCCTTGTGAACGGGGATGAAGCTGCAAGTGATGGTTGATAGCAGTGCCACCCATAACTTTGTGGCAAAACGGTTAGTGCCCAAGATGAAGCTAAATTTTACAGAAAGTTCGCTAAGGATGAAGGTGTAAATTTTGACGCTAGGCCCTTGAAAGGTGTGACGGATATGTCCCTAGTTGTTGAAACGTGACAAGGTATGTGCGATCTTACTGCAGTCCCTTTACATGTTTTTGATGTTATTTTGGGGGTGGACCTTCTCATTTCTGCAAAAGTCTCTATTATGCTTCATCTAAGTGGGATTCTCATTGGAGATAAAAAGAATCCCAGTTTTGTGTCGTGTAAACTTATTGACTAGATTGAGAAGGCTAGTGGGCAGAACGGGTTGCTGTCGGCTATGCAACTGAAGAACGGCCTAAGACGGGGCGAGAGGACCTTTTTGGCTGCCTTAGTGGAAATTAAGCCAAATGGTTTCAAGACGTACTCAATGCAGTGGCAAACGTGTTGGAGGAGTATGTTGATGTAATGCTCCATGAACTGCCCCATGAGTTGCCTCCTAGAAGGGCAACCGATCAAAAGATCGACTTGATTACGGACGTTGTCCCTCCCGCTCAGGTTTCTTATCGCATGTTCCATGCAAATTGGCCGAGTTGAGGAAACAGTTGGATGCACTCCTAAGTGCTAGGCTAGTGCAAAAGTCCAAAGCTCCTTATGGTGCCCCAACATTATTCCAAAAGAAGGCTGATGGCTTATTGCGGTTCTTTGTAGATTACAGTACCCAATCCCTAATACTACGTGACTTGTTTAATCGGTTGGCTAGGGCCAGATAATTCACTACAATTGACTTTCGGTCAGGATATTGAAGCGCAAGTGCATTGTTGAGGGCAATGAGGCCAAGACGACAGTGGTGACACGATATGGTTCGTTTGAGTTTGGTAATACACTTTCAGCTTGATGAATGCCCCTGCTACTTTCTATAATCTTATGAATGATGTACTGTATGAGTTTTTAGATAAATTTGTTGTTTTTCTTGATGACATTGTTGTCTATAGTGTTTCCTTGGAGGAACACTTGTTGCATTTAAAGCTTGTATTACAACAGCTTAGGGAGAACAAGTTCTATGTAAAGAAAGAAAAATGTGTGATTGGTATGGAGGAAATCACATTCCTTGGCCATGTGATCAGCCAAGATAGAATCTTGATGGACAAGAGAAAGGTTGAAGTGATCGTGGATTGGTCGGCACTAACTAAAATGGCGGAATTGAGATCATTTCTGGGCCTACCCAACTACTACAGACAATTCATAAAAGGCTACTCCAAGATGGTTGCCCCTTTGATGGATTTGCTTAAAAATGACCAAAAATGGGATTAGAACGAGGACTGTGAGGTAGCGTTCTAGTCGTTAAAAGAAGCCGTGGCTTCAGAACCAATCCTTGGCTTGCCAGATTTCAGCCAACTATTTGAGGTGCATACTGATGCTTCTGGGCATGCAATTGGTGAGGTGCTAGTGCAGAACAAACATCCCATTGCCTTCGAGAGTCGAAAGCTGAAAAACTGTGAGCAAAGGTATAGCACACAAGAAAAGGAGATGACTGGCTGTAGTTCATTGCTTGTAGATTTGGAAACATTACTTGCTGGGAACAAGGTTCCTGGTGGTAACAGACAATGTGGCAAACACTTACTTTAAGACCCAGAAGAAGTTGTCGCCAAAGCAAGCTCCTTGGCAAGAATTCTTGGCTGAATTTGATTTTGAATAGGGTGCATTGGTCAGACAGAGAAAACTTGGTGGTCGACGCACTTAGTTGCAAAGGTGTGGACGAATATGTTGCTGTACTGTCCCTTCTTGAGACGAATTTTCTGCCCAAAGTGAAAACGAAGGCCTTAAACGATTCTGCTTACGAGCGGTTGTTGAAGCAAATCGCAGATGGTTCTGTGCAATGATATTGGGTAGAAGATGGTCTTCTGTGGGTAGTATATGTGCTGGCTGGAACGTTGAGGCGTTAACTCCTAAAGAAGACACATGATAGCCAAAGGGTTGGACATCCAGGTCTGAAACAGGTGCAGGCTTTGCTGTCCCGACAGTACTATTGGCCCAAAATGATAGACAATGTGGAAGTCTATGTTAAGACCTATCTTGTGTGCCAGCAAGACAAGTTGGAAAGGAAGAGAGAGATGGGGTTGTTGCGGCCCTTGCCTATACCGGATGGACCGTGGCAATCAATTTCTATAGACTTCATTTCTGCCCTTGGTGAATGGGATGTCGTCCATCTTCGTTGTCGTTGATCGGTTTTTTAAGTACGCTATTTTCATGGCTGCCCCAAAGGCATGCCCTGTTGATGTAGCTGCTGAGCTATTCTTTCAAAATGTGGTGAAACTTTTCGGCTTACCGGTGGATATTGTGAGTGATCGAGACACAAGGTTCACTGGTCATTTCTGGATGACACTGTTTGGGTTCCTTGGAACGGAACTAAAGTTTTCAACAGCAATGAATTCGCAAACTGATGGACAGACGAAACAGATCAATGCCTTGCTGGAGGAATACTTGTGGCACTTCGTTACAGCAAGCCAAAAGAATTGGGTATATTTACTTGATATAGCCCAATTCAGTTATAATTTACATTATTCATCCTCCATAGGGATGAGCCTTTTTGAGTTGGCTTATGGACAACAGCCAACGACGACGTATGATGTTGCTGGTGGGCAACTGTACACTAAGTGTCCTGTTGTCTACCGGTTTGCCCGAGCCAAGCAGGAAATGGTTGATGAAGTGCGCGACAGCTTGACCCTAGCGCAGCAGTGAATGAAACTCTATGCAGATCGTAAACGGAGAGATCTGAGTTTCAAGTGGGTGATCAAGTGATGCTGAAAACTCACCCCTCAAATCTGAAAGAAGGTGAGCAGCAAAACAATGCATCGCGGGTTGATCCCCAAGTATGACGGCCCCTTTGAGGTCGTGCAGAAGGTGGAAAGAGTGACCTATCGGCTAAAAATGCCTAGCCATTTGAAGGTTCATCCAACCTTTACATGTAAGATTCTTGAAGCCTTTCAACCAAGACGAGCTTGACCAGGCAGAAGCAAGAACCGATTAGCCCCTCTAGTCATGCTCATAGTCTGAAAAGGATGTTCTAAGGGTGTTGGACCATCGAACTGAAGGATAAAGCAAGAAGAACCGGAGAACTTTTTTCTTGATATATTGGAAGTGATGAAGCGAAAATAGATGCTACTTAGGGAAGGTGACGTGGCCTTGTGGCAATTTGAGAACAAATTAAGGCCAATTTAGCTAGAAAACAGATTGCTCGGTCGACAAGGGTGTCGACGTCTTCAAGTGGGGTTAGTTTGTTAGGACATGTTTGAGTCAACACGTTTAGCTCGCACCAATGCGAGGCAGACTTGCTATGTGCCAAGTTGGAAGTAAACGTTCAGTTGTGGGAAGCTTTCGGCTAGCCCAGAGATGTCTTGGTTCGTGGGAGTTTAGACAAGACAACATGCATTCGGTTAGACTGGTCTGAACGGAGGCAGTTGTGGACATTTTCTAGCAGTTGATAGTTTTTGGGGTTACCTGTCTTAAACTTATCCCTTGCCTGTGGTTGTGGTGGCGTTTCCTAGTTGGTTAGGGTGTAACCAACATGTTCCTTTCCTTGTTAAAACCATCATTTGCTGAAACAAACTTAGTTGAGTGTGTGGAAACTAAGTCTGCCAGCCCCATTGTAAGAATTGTCATTGTGTTTTGTGTGTTAATGTAAGGTTGAGTGTTTTGCCTGTAAACTGTGTGTTCTTGTAGTTTCATTGCTGGTTTTCAATTTTTCCTTTGTGAATTCACTCAAACTAAGTGAAATTAAGGCTGACTAACCTAGCCGGTTGGTGCCGGTATGAGACTAATGTGTGGGGTTGAATTAGTCTTGTGACACTATGGAACCGTTTAGCACATGGTAGAAAAAAGATTCACCAGTGTAATTTTGGTGGAAGAAAAGGGCAATCAAGCACTATTTTGTGTATGGTCAATTAGGCATTTAGGACAGTTTACAAGTAAGTTAAGGTGAAGTCCTCCCCCCACGCCCACAAATGAAAATTCAGAGTTTTTCAACACTTAAAGGGCATAATCACGTGCTTTATAAAATGCGAGGTATGGTGTCATTTAATGTATGACCAAGATGCCTTGATAAAACCGATAAGACCTTTGACAAAATCGAAGCTGGACAAATTTTTCTAATATTTTTCTTTTTTTTAAGTGTAAAAAATGAAAGAATGGGATGAAAAATATAATATTTTTTAAAATTTTAAAAGGGTAATTTTGAACATTTTGTTTAATTTTATAAGAGATCATTAATTATAACTAGTAATTTACTAGAGTAAAGATTAAAAAATTATACATTTGTAATTTAGAAGGGTAAATTTATAATTTTTTAAAAAATTGAATAATAAAATTTATAATCCTTTAGATAAAAGGGTTTATTAGAATGAATAAACTCAAAAGGTATAATTGTTAATTATTTTTATTATTTTTTGGAATAGTGTGTGTGGAAAGTTGCAAAAAGATGTTGAAATACCTAAGGGGGGGGGGTGAATTAGGTATTTGGCTAATTTTTGAAAATATCAAACCTTTTATATGTATAGATCAATAACAGATTATATGGACAAGATAGAAACAATTTATGGCCAAGCAATATAAGAAATGTAGATCAAGGAACTCAAGCAATTTATTGTGGTTCGATCCTCAAGATCTACCTCCACTACCTTAAGCCTACACTTAAGGATTTCAATAACTCTACTATGTGCTCAAGTTCACAGATTACAAGAGAGGCTCACCAAACTATGGTTTTACACACAACCTCTTCTAGTAATTTTTACAAACAAGGCTCACCACACACAACGGTTTTATATCTCAAACAACCTTGAATTACAACTTCAAGGATCACCTTTATCTAAAGGGTTTTATGTTATCAAGATAACCTTGCTAGAGCTAGTAGACCAATACAATTTAACAAATAAAGATAAGTGTGTAGATGTTATCACTTGTTGGTAGATATTACACAAAGTTGCACCTTCACACTTTGATGTCTTTGGATTGATCAATTGAATGCACAAGACATAAGAGAGCTTAAGAAATGTTTGTAAAAGACTTTAGAATGCTTAGAGTATTCAAGGATTCAAAACTTACAAAAGATTGCACGTTTATAGCTTTTATAGAATTTGAAAATCAGTTAAAACAGCTATAAAACGACTAGTTAACGGCTATTTTCAGGAAATTCGGACACCGAATTCTGCGTCTGAATTTTTCGGACGACCGAATTCTTCCTGCTGCG
This sequence comes from Rauvolfia tetraphylla, assembly GCA_030512225.1. Lineage (NCBI taxonomy): Eukaryota > Viridiplantae > Streptophyta > Magnoliopsida > Gentianales > Apocynaceae > Rauvolfia > Rauvolfia tetraphylla. The sequence continues at coordinate 1,290,016 of JAJQKT010000060.1, forward strand.
TCCGAATCTTCGTCCGAATTTCTCTGGAAGAACAGTGACCATGCTGAGGGCCAAAATTCGGACAACCGAATTTTTCTTCATGCGTCCGAATCTTCTTCCGAATTTCTCTGGAAAAACAGTAGCAAACTTTTGCTACCAAATTTGGACGACCGAATTTCTTGGAATCATGTTCAAACTTTGTAAAATCATTTGAGATTTAACTTCCAAAGATTTGAAAAACATTTGATATATATAGAAAACTTATTTAGACATATATAAGTTTGAAAACCAAATCAAATTCCTTTGATAATATAATGTTTACTTAAAAACTTTTAGGACACAAAACCACATTCATTAAGAAATTTATTCAAAGCCTTTTAAAATTAAGAAACCTATTTTATGCTCTCTTATGCATTCAATAAACTTCAAGACATACAAGTGTAGAGTTTACACAGATATTACCTATCATCATACCTACTCTACACTTCAAGTCTTCAATGCCTTGAGTTCATCTTTGAATAAACCTCAAAAGACTTCATAGTTTATTGAGGTTGTTCTTGCACTTTGGCTTGAAGGTAATGAGACTTCATACTTCTTAGTTCATTAAACCTATCACACAACATACAAGTATATTAGTCTTTATCAATATTTGTCATTAATCAAAACTACATGATTTGCCCTTAGGGCTAACAGATGTTAAAAAGAATGAGTTGACACTAGTTTTGTTTATTGAGTACCAACCGACAAAGTTTGTGGATTGCACACATAACTTATTATCATAATAAACTCTTATATTTATTTTTAAAAAACAAATAAAGAACTCATTACCATAATGTGTTCTTGTATGAATTTTGATTTGAATCGAACCGAACCGTAAAATTGAATAGCAAAACAGTTCGGTTCGATTTTCAAAAAGAAATAAAAAAATTGAACAAAAAACTTAATAGTAAAACTAAAACCGAACTGAAAAATTATTTGAACACTCCTAATTTCAAACCCTTCCACTCCGGAATGCAAGGTCTATCCTATCTTTAAGTGTAAGATTAGATTGAATTTTTAGTCGAGTTAAATTGATAATCGTATAAATAAATTATTTATAAAAAATAAGATTTTAAAAAAGTAAGAAAAATAAAAAATTAAGTAAAAAATCAATCAAAATAAGGGCAGTTACTGAATTTGTACTCACTCCTGATCTCCTTTTAGTTTAGGAATCCTCGGTGACGGTTGGGAGTGAGCTTGAGAGCTTGGGGTAGGTAAAGCAGACTAGAGAGTTTAGAAATGATGATGAGTAAGATGAAACTTAGTTACAATGGATTCTAGAAACCTTTATTATGCCTTGTATTTACGACAAATGGGAGACTAGAGAGTTCAGAGGGAGACAACTTTCCGGTTGAAGGGTCTTATTATGACTTTTAAATTAGATTCATAACTTATAATAAAAAAAAATTTTATCTATCAAGATTATAAACACAAATCAATACCTAAAACACATAAATCAAGACTAAAAATATTGACCATCACTAAGAACATTCATCGAGTATCAGAAAAACTAATTTCCAGAAAATTCAGATTATTTCTAACATTGTATGCGTATTATCACTATTCACAAGGTGTTCTGGCGAAAATATGCCCTCTCATTCTTCCCTTTTCGTGTTTGTGGGGAGAAACCCCTCTTGTAATTGGTTCTTATGCTTTAGTGGATAAGCAATAAAATCTTGATACTTTCTCCTAAGGGGAAAAAGAGGAGAATATCCTGTTTCGTGCAAATAAGAGGAATTGATTTTCTAATAAATTGATACTGCTGTCTTGAAAAATGACGTTAGGTAAGAAAATAAAATTATTATATTTTTCATAGTAGTGATTTTCTACTAATATATGTTAGGTAAGAATTATGAAGGTTATTATGTAATAAAATTATTATTGAAATGACATTAAACACGGAGAATATCATTAACAATAATTTTGTCTCTAGAAATAGAGAGTTGAAGACTCTTAAATATAAATATTTTTTAGTTATATTGTCTATGTACACGCTTTATAGATTGAGTTACTATTCACATTAACAAATGTACAAAACCTTTTTTTTTAACCCTCAATTTAACCCAAATATTTTAAAGATGTTATTGGTGCCTAGAATTTGGAGATTATAGGCGAATTTTGAGGTATGGAGGAAGACGTCCCAATATGTTGCAAACCGCCAGGAATAGGAGTAACATTGTCCAAGTCGGCTCGCTTTCATTCATCAGTGGCCTAACCTATTTTTTCAAGAGTTAAATAAATCTTTATTCTATATTCGTCCTACTAAATCAGTGAGTCAAACGGGTTAACCTACAAGCCTAAGCCCTTTGTATTTAAATGGATTTAGATAAATTATATCTAAATTTGTCCATTTATATAGATAATGGATAAACTGCAGGTTACGACCTATTTTGACAAATCTAAATAAGAGAAGGGAATTTAGAAATGAAAGAAATTGTTCCAACACATCAAGAATCATTTAACTATTTTTATAACTTTCTGAAAAATATTTACGGTCTTTAATCAAAGTTCAACAATATTTCCTCCTTATTCTCTCCTCTTTCAAATTTAGAACGTTTTTCTTCTCATTAATTTGAAAAATTCATAGTTCAAAATTATTAAGGATCTTCTAGAATATCACTAAAGATCTCAAACTCCAGGCCTTCGTCATTCTTCTGGGTTAAATCCTCTTAAAGAAATATTGTAAGTATTCCCCACGATTCCAACCTACCATAATGAGCCACTTATATTCTTGCTAGTTCCTTGGTGCTTCTATTTATTTTTGTTGTTTTGTTTTCCAAATAATGAGTCACTTATAATGGAACTTAGCAGAAAATTTTTGCATAAAAACTTTATTTTTTAAATAAAAATAAATCTATCCAATCATAGCAATAACTTTAAAACCTACAAATCTAAAATACAAATAAGTGGTTACAAATAAAAGAAAATCTGTAAACTAAAAAAATAAATTGACAAAAGTAGTCTAATAGCTTATATTAGAAACAAAATTGATACGTAAAGAATAAACAAGAGTTATCAAGAGATCAATCACGCTTCAGGCGTGTATCAAAATCATATAGTTATAGAATATATATATTTGTCCTGCTAGGACATTTATCCAAATAGGAATATCTATTATACTGACTAACTCTGCAGGAGTTAGACAAATAATCAATATGCAATATTATGCAAATAAACAATATTTTGAACTTCTAATTCATTAATACTTGTGCATAGATCAAGATAATAAAAGTCATAAATAATATCCTCTTTTAATTGATGATTTTCTCCCCCTAATGTGGGGAACACTAAACCAATCAATAGATTGTACAATGAGGATATATTTTGATAAAGAAATACATATAGCAAGTATAGCTACGTATAGAATTTCTTTATATATGGACATATTCAATCATTCTTTCAATAAAAATTCACTAAGATAATCTTATTATGTTATACAGGAACAATTATATGCTTCAAGCATATCGAGTCCATCAGGGACTTCAAATATAAATACTATTATCAAATGATAATAAATATAAACACATATTAAGTGTTATCATTCACCATTATATCCACTCACTAGAAATATATTTCTTCGTTATCAGTTAGTGCGTCTTACGAAGAATCATACACCATAACTCACTGGCAATATTCACTTTTGTAGTTCAGTATTTTTATAAGCAAATATTAATTGCTATCTCTTTGTATTACACTTCGTGTATAATTCCCTGTTGGGAATACATGTACATTTCAAGTGTACTTGTGAATAGTTTAAACTTTTCATATTTCTCATGCGTAACTTTATCATTTCGAGTCTCGCAGACTTCGATTTGAAAATCCTCAATATATTATGCGATTAATATCTTTTAAAATCATATACTTGCGCGATTCCAATAGCCCTACAATCATGTTGAGATCTCATCATTTGTCACGCTGTCAGTACTCGATTTCTTTCCCGAAATAATTTATCAATCATGTTTGAGGAAAATCTCCTCAACTTAACATATATGACCATCTTAAGTATTTGCTCTAGTGAGGAGTTTGTATCTTTGGAATCGACTTATCTACCAAATTTCAGTTGTGTCTCAAATTTATTTGTACTGGTAGATTATCCTTTAGTGATATCAAATAGGAGCATTCTTTCCTGGATATTGGTCAATTAATATACCTGGCTATATAAATTATCCTTTGAACTTCCCGGTTCAAGGTATCTTCTATGAGGATCAAAATAGAAGATCAAGATGAGACACATACTAATATCTTTATCCAAAACTTTTCATAATTTCTCCTCTTTATGTTGAGCAACATATTCAAAATTAACAAAATACTGAATCTCTCCTTTGATATTTGCTCCCAACATATTTAATAATCTCTTTGAGAACCCATCTCATTACCTTTGTGGTGGAGCAACATACATAGTGCATCTCTAAATTTAAGATGGGAAATATTTGGTTTTTGACCACAAACCAACTACTATGAGGAGAATTATAATGTGTTGGCAAAATACGAAATAAGTGCTAATATATCACAGTCATGAACATTCTGCAGGATGTTCAATATTTATCTCAATATAACTAGTATTATTAGGACAAATTATGTCTTTGGGAGAATGTTAAAACATGAGCTCATTATCAATGAGTTGTGCAAACTACAGGTCGCAAAAACAATAATATTCATAAGACCATTTGTTGATGCATCAACTAATAATTTCTCCATATTCATCCCAAAGTAATATATTCAACCCCAAGTAATACTGACAACTTTTAAATAAAACAAGTAGCACATATAAATTCGTCATATTAGGAAACTTCTAGTTCCATAATAAATTCATAATCATTCTTCGTATTTTAATGATCCGGGATGGTCTAACCGGTCATGCCAACTAATAAATTATTTATCAGTAAACTTCAAGTTTACTCAATATTACATCTCAATTTCATAATTCTATGCAATATAAATCAGGAGAGATAAATAGTAGTAAATATAATTGACGTTTATTTTATGTCATAATGGTAATGCATATGCCTCAAAATTTTATTCATCCAATATCTCGATATACTGATAATATAATGAATGTTAAAAAAAGCTTTATGAGACTATATAGAGAATAATGCATTACAATCATTGACTATTAGGTGAAGATCTGGTAACTCTTCTGGAGTTTTTAATCAATTAATTCTTCTAGAGTTATTTGATCAATTAGTTCTTCAAGAACCTTGGCATTACCATTTATACTTTGGACATATATTTTAAATGTTGTCCAAATAAACAACAAATATTGTTTAGAGAAATTGTATCTTCACCATTCTTGATCCAAAATAAACTAAAATAACATAGGAAAGTAGCAATTCGATAATTTAAAATTTTGATTGACATTCAAGGTGTTAAAAACTCTTTCTGGATATTCAAAAGAATTGGCTATGTTCACATATGTCATATCAATATTATCGACACAAGCATCATTACTATCAGTAGCATGATTTAGGGAAGTAAAGCAATATCAATAATTAATAGAGATTCATAACATGCTTAACATACTACAGGTACGTGACAAACTTTCATATTGCATCAATAACATGTTAGAATTATTGCTTTCCCTTTTTCCTTCTCATTATTTTCTCACTTCTGGTGAGTATCTATTCACTAGGAATTTAATGAGTCATTCTTATAGTATAAGAACAAAGTGTATTTCTACTAGCTGCGACCAAAATCTCGTATATAAATATATTATAATTTCTAATGTCATTCACTTCAGGGAATGATATAAAAATATTTGGTCGAGCGTCAAAATATTTTATCAAGGACCCATTTAGTCTCAGAAGGTATAAATTCAAAATATTTTTGAAATTTTTTTTCTAGATATTGCTACTACAGGAGCATGTTAGAAATATGAAAAAGGAAAAATCTTTTATCCATAACATTACTAGTGATATTTCTCCTTATAACTTTAATTGAGGAGAAATTCTAAAAGTAATAAAAGTTTTGCATACTGATAGACATAAAATCTTTTAGGCACACTTATAACAAATCATCACTAGCATTTATATAACAATCATCTTCTGGTGATTGTATATCTCATTCACAATTTGCTAGTAATCAAGTAGCTTTGATGCTTTGTATTTCTTAAATGGTATCTTCAGGACCCACAATATCTAGATGTATATATTCTAATCGCCATGATTATATGAATTATTCTTACCATATCTGCGTCTATATCCACGGCATCGACCATGACTACGACCTCTTCTAGGGCCATAACAATTGGTTCTAATGCACTCACTCACCGATTTAAAGTAAACTGTGCTTTTGATAGAATGACCATCTTCTGGTAGTCAAATCTTTATTTTAGATCCTTCCACAAAATAAGTGGATTTCTCACAGTAAGATATTTCGCCTTTAGATTCTCATTGAAATTATAGGGCGTGAGAAAATCATAGCTTTTTATATAATTTTGAGATGGTGTTCCACTGGACCCATTATATCTCAATAAACTTGAGCATCTAATATCTATGACATATAATTCTTTCTATAAATATCAAGAGTAAAAACATGAGTTTTGAAAAGTTTGCCCGAGAATTTAAAGATGGGAAAAAATACCTCTTTTTTCTCTTGATTAATCTTCTCAACTTCTGAGTAGGGAGACTGCATATCGATAACGCTGTTATGAATTTGTTGACGCTGCAATGCATTGCTGTACACAAAGAAAATCGTAATACTAATGTAGAGAACTTAATAAAGAAATTATAATGTAGAGAATAGGAGAAAAATATAGAGAGAAAATAGAGAGAAAAAACAAGAGATCTTTATTGGTTCTTTGAGAGTAAATTGATCAATGAATGAGTGTCTACAACACTCAGCCTAGAGCCCCTATTTATAGGGTTCGTGAGTACATCCAAATCGTGAATAGGTATAGGGGTAATCGTAAGACAAATCCTATCACTAATCAAAAAATATGATAGAACTCTACCATCTATCTTCTGGATAGTTGGAGTATCTTTATAACTCTGATAATGGACATCCATAATAATATTAATTTCATAACATTCTAACTTATTTTATCTTTAAAACTAAATATTTTTTCCTCATATTATTTTGCCCTCTGGATCAATCTCTGCCTCCTCCCCTAGCTACAATGCCTCCTTCTACAACGACGTAGATTTTTTGTAGACTATTTTTTAATGTTTTATATTATATATTTAATTTTAAAACTTTATTTATGAGTCATTTGTCACAAAATAGCGACCACTTTGTCACTGAAATTGATTTCTTTTTTAATTAACATAAAAATCCATGAATAGTTGTCAGAATTTTACAAGAATTTTGTGACGGAATTTTACGTAATTAAAAAAAATAAATTTCTATTGCAAAGTTGTCACAAATTGTCAACAATTTTGCGAAGGAAATTGTATAATAATTTAATAAATTTTTATTTTTTATCACAAATCTATCGTGAAAATCTACCTACTTTGATCAACATCTTTCTGTTGTAAATCTGTTGCTATTTGCAATAGATTTGTCTTTCGTCACAAATTTGCTAATTCAAATTTTGCAACAAACATTTCCATCTCTAATAAGGATTTATGACGGATTTGCTATGAAAATGTCCGTCGCAAAATCCCTACTTTCTTGCAGTGCGAAGTAAGGTGGCAAAGTACCAATTTCCTGATTCAAGACTATCAAAAGCCTATTATTGACAAAACCAGAGAGGGGGGAAAGGCAATGTTGCTATGAACATAGGCCACATGGGCCTCATAGTGAGAGAGAGAAAGGCAATATTGATCCACTTCATACAATCGTTGTCACTACATTCTTTGTTCAATAACTTTCACAAAGGTATATGGATTTGGTAGTTATCCCTTGGAATACTTACGATGAAGCTAGCCGTAGATGTACAAATGCAAATATGTATGCACTTCTGTTCTTGGAGTGGAAAACCAAAAACGTAAATAGAAACTCTTCCAGGAATGAAATGCTGACCCCTGACCTTGTAGATGGTGACAGATGAATAAGTTGACATGTTTATTAGGTCCTCCATGACCAATTTTCGAAAACATAATACTATAGTCAATGGAAAAGCTCAATCAAAAGATTAGGCAGTGGTTTACAAAATATATTGCAAATTTGAGTTGGTTACGCTCCTAATCAGCATTAAAGGTGAAAATTAAGGCCCCAATAGGAGAAAAACACACACGTTGATAAAGCCTAAAACCGTATGCCAAAATTAACAATGGAAATCAAGCATATGCATCAACAAAAATTATCAATTTCTGCCTTTTTCATATACTAAACTGCAGCACAAGCAACATATATATGAAAATTAACTATTTTTCATATAAGTCTGCATGCCTTTTTGCCGCACGTGCAAGAATGGATCCCAGCCAATGTCAACGACCATGGATACTACGGCTGCCGATGCCTCAGAGAAAGGTAAGGAGAACGATCGGCAAAAAAGAAAATTCACTAATAATGTGCTGAACCATTACTCACAATGCACTGAATAATTATTCACAATGTACTGAACAATTGTTGGTGTATATATACTGTAGTGGAGAAAAATTTTTTTGCCAAAAACATTTACTGAGGACATGTAGATTAATTATGATTAGTGGCTTAAGTATTTAATGATGGAGTAGGAAAGTTGGAAGAAATGAAGAAGATGGAGTTTATAACTTTGGAAGATGCTCATAAATTCTGCAATAGCTATGCTCATTGCAAGATTTGCCACAAGGATCATGTACGAGAAGAGGTGATCGAAAACAAAGAAAGTGGACTATGTCAAGTACGCATGCAACAAAGAGGGATTTAGGAAGGGAAGCACTTTAGACCTAAAGAATAGCAAAACAACTAGTTGCTACATCTAGTCAATGCCTTTGATGGAGAGATCAAGAATCGAGGAGAGAATAAGTTGCTGTACATATATACAAATGAGGCTTGATGAGGCGGATGGGTGTTTATATAATCATTGATTGGGTTATAGGCCATAATCACGAACTGTACCCAACATAATACTCTTACCTATTGAGATCTATATGGCGTGTTAACAATATCCAAGGCTTAGTAGCCGAACAGAATTAAAATGTTGGTATTTGTTGAGATCTTCCTTTGAAGTTATGGCTTTGGGTGTGGGGGGCAAAGCAGACCTTGGTTTCCTTACCTTGGATCTTAAGAACCATCTCGCTAGAAGGAGGCAAAGGGCAATGGCAGTTGGGGAAGCCACGACGCTGCAAGAATATTTCCATTACGAGGCATATCACAACTCGTCCTTTTATTATAATATCGAGGTGGACAGTGAGGAGAGAATTACCGATATATTCTCTTGGCTGGGTTGGGGTTAACATCAATCTCAATTTGGGGGCTAACATCTCTAGCTGGCTTCGGGGCTAACCTATGCACCAAGTTTCATCCTCTTGGTCCTTGCCTCGGCTCGTTTTATTTCCGGAGTCAGATAGCCGCCATATATAACTCCAAGTGGTTGGTCCTCCTTATCGAGTTCCTACAGCTGCTTTTCAATCTTCTTTAACTTTCACTAGTACTTGCGCCTCTTAGCCTTCAGTTCTTACTTCTCCTTCAACCCTTGGGCTTCAAAATTAGACACGCCTGCGGCTTCTCCTATAAATGAACTAGCAATGAGGTTGGCAGCGCAAACCTCAGCAACCCTACTGTGGTTCCATCATGAACAGGACAACTTGCCCTTCACCTTTTCACCCATCGCTTCTAGATACTGAACTTCGATTTTTTCATAAGAGGAATAATTGTTCACAAGCAACAGAATAATTGTTCACACTAGAGAATTTAGCTGAATATCGAGTTTATAAGAAAAAGAACAATTGTTTACAACTAGAGAATTTAACTAAATACCTGTTCACAATCAACTAAATTGTTCACACTAAGGTTAATAACAAATCAGGATGAAGAATTGTTCAGACTCAACAGATAATAGTACGCTCTAAACTTATTCATTGTCTCACACAGAAAAATTCAACTGAAAAATTGTTTACTTCATTGTTCACAAGCACCAGAGCAATTTTTACAAGCAACAAATACTTCAAGCCAAACCTAACAGTTGTTTACAACAAAGCATTTAAATGAATAACTGTTCACAGTCTACTAAACAATTGTTTAGACTCAGCAGACAATAGTATGCCATAAACTTATTCATTGATTCACGTAGAAGCACTCGACTAAAAATTGTTCACATTCAACTGAACAACTGCTCATGCACTAGGGTTGATAATAAACATTAAACACAACAGTTGTACGAACCACACAAGAGGAATAATTGTTCACAATCAACAGAACAATTGTTCACAAGCAATTGATACTTGACATCAAACTTAATAGTTGTTCATACACAAACTTAATAGTATGCCATAAACTTATTCATTGATTCACGTAGAAGCACTCGACTAAAAAATTGTTCACATTCAACTGAACAACTGTTCATGCACTAGGGTTGATAATAAACATTAAACACAAAGTAGCTTGTAATGAACCACACAAGAGGAATAATTGTTCACAATCAATGCAACAATTGTTCACAAGCAATTGATACTTGACATCAAACTTAATAGTTGTTCATACACAAACTTAATAGTATGCCATAAACTTATTCATTGATTCACGTAGAAGCACTCGACTAAAAAATTGTTCACATTCAACTGAACAACTGCTCATGCACTAGGGTTGATAATAAACATTAAACACAACAGTTGTACGAACCACACAAGAGGAATAATTGTTCACAATCAACAGAACAATTGTTCACAAGCAATTGATACTTGACATCAAACTTAATAGTTGTTCATACACAAACGTTCAATTGAATAACTGTTCAGACTCAACAGAACAATTATTCACACTAAACTGCACAATTATTCATACAGAAGCACTCAATTGAACAATTGTTCAAGCTCAAGGGTTGAAAAACATTAAACAAAATAATTGTTTAAACTCCACACAATAATTGTTCACATACCAGCAATAGGTACATGTTCCCTTCTAGCCATCTTACGGACTTCTTCTTTGGTGTCTTGGAATAGCTAAGCCCTCTCTGCGGTGCATCTTCAGAAGTTGTAAGCTCCAAGAGTTGGGAAATTTTTATGGGCTTAAAAGGTCCTATAGTTTGTGACTGCAAGATGCATATTTTGGGATGGAGACAGCCGCCAAGGAAGAAAGGAGAGATTAACACCGTTAGTAAACATCTACTATTAAATTGGGCTAATATGATATATCCTTGAGTATTGCACCATATTATAAGGATTAAAAAATTATATATTTATAATTTAAAGGTAAATTTGTAATTTTTTTTAAAAATTGAATGATGAATCAGTAATTCTTCTAACAAGAAGATTTATTACGAATAAACTGGAGATGTATAGTTGTAATTATTTTTTGAGTTTTTTGGAACCGTTGCGTGTGGAAAGTTGCACAGAGATTTTAAAAAGAATGAGTTGACAATGGATGCATACACTAGTTTTGTTTATTGATGTCTTTGTTTATTGGACACGGAACCACACAGACATCAAGGGAAGAAGCAAAGGCTGTGAATGCATTTGTTCTCACTTTTCTCAGGGCTCTTTCCGGTTGAAGGGTCTGAGCAGAAGGTAGTTTCTTCTCCAGAAGCAGAGTCCTCCTTCTTTGGCCTAAGCTGCGCTTTACTTTTGGGTATTTCTCTCTCCATTCTTCCTTTTCTCTTTTTTTTTTTCCAAAAAAAAAATCCTCTTTATTCTGCCATTTTTTTAATCTAAATCAGTTTGAGGTCTTTTCTTTCTCGTTGAAACATTGTTGTCTTAGTCTTCTATATATTGTTTGATCATGAAAATATTCACATTTTGTATACTTTAGCTGCCTTTGTTTCCTTAGAGTTGACCTGCAAATTGATGGGAAAGCTATTTTCCTTTCTTTTTCCTTTTCAAAAAGAAATTAAATAAAAAATCTATTTGTATTTACGATCTAATCTCCGTTTTGCTTTGTTTTAAGAAAATCTCTGCGTTCCATCTAATATATTGAGTTTAGACATTCCGTAGGATGATATTGCTTGGATTACAGACTTGCTCAGCAACCTAAGATGGGGATTCAATTACTGATGCTTTGAAAAAAAGTCCAACATTTACCCCTTCCTTTCTCCTCTGCCATATGTACACTGCTTCCTGTTGAGAAAGTGTTCTTTAGGATAGATGCTATGAAGTATTCAGTATTCTTCCTATTACTTAATTGCTTGAAATTTAATTAATATCTTTAGAGTAATTATTAAAAATAGTTCTTCAGCTCTTTTGTTTTTTCGTTGTTTCTTTCGGTGTCCAGTTTGCAGTAGAGAAGAAATGAACTCTCTTGATTCTGCCATGGCGGAACTACTCCACCTCCACAGCGATTCGTGCTTGACCTCTAAAATGAAGGATCAAATCTGCGGCCTTCTTCCCGGATTACGATTCCTGGAACTGTACGAGCAGTGCTTGATCAAGAAGAATGAAGCATTGCAGGGAAAGAAGAATAGCATTTGGGTTCCATTAGGAGCCCTCACATCAAGGCCACTCTGGAAGGGGCTGCCAGGGGACTTTATACCACCGGCATCCATGCCCTTGAGACTCAAAATTTCCGAGATTGGGATGCTTCGGTTTCTAATTTGTTAGAAAGAATTCAACGTTGCAAGCCAAAAATTAAAGAAGATTGTCTCGAATTGTTGGATCGCTCATTCCAGTGTAGGTTTTCCGGCTTTGAGCTCCAAAAGTTCTTCCGCAGTCTCACAGACTCCCCGGACGAGATCATCCGGAAGGATATGGTTGCTGATAGTGATATTAAGATGCAAATTCCAGGCATCAAAGAGAAGCTTCAATTATTTGCCCAAATTTTTGAGCTCTCCCGAAAGATTCGAAGAAGTAACAAGGATTTGAAAGATTTCATCACTCGCTCTCAAGCTTGGGCTTACAGTGCAGCATGTCTGTCTCTCATGTACTGGGTCTTGGATCAACACAAAGAACCGGACACTCCAATTAGAATGAGAATTTTTCTTTCGACTCCCGAAGTCACAGAGATGTTACTTGCAGTCCTCAAGTATTTGTGGTCAATATCTCACGATCGACTTCTGATGGAGGAAGGTGTCTCGAGGTTTGTCGATTTTCTCCTAGAGATTCTGCAACTTGTCCCCCCTGAGGATGACGTCGAGAACCTTCACAAGGAGCTCATTTGCTTGACGACATTTCTCATCAATCCACCACTGGCAGAAGACTACAGGAAGGATGCAGATTCAATAGCCAGTCAGATCCATGATCTATTTTGCTCACTTAGCGCCAGCAAATTTGAAGCAGAAACTCTGGAGAAAAAGAACATCCTTTTCCAGACATTTCTGGAAAAGATAAAGATAATGAAAGAAGAGGTCAGAAAACTCTATGCTCAAATATATAAGGACTCCTCGTCTTTTGACTTTCCCAGGACGAATGTATTGAGATTTCTGGAATCACTCTTGATGAAAGTGAAAGAGGTTTCTTTCCACTTCGTGAATCAGTTATGATGCTCCAGGAAGATTTGCAAAGAGTTCGAAAATCAACAAGCAGAACTAAAAGATCTTGTAATGCAAATTGTCAATGTGCTGTACCGAATTGAGATTGCTATCAATTCGTTCTTGTGCTTGAGTGACTCTGTTTGGTGTGATATGAGTTGGCTGTCAAAACTAAATGATGAAATTAAACTTATTAGCAGGAAGCTCAAGGAGATTCTGCTTGACTACCAGCTGGGATTCCATGGTCGAGAAATGAGATCCAGTTCTCCCATCCTACCCTCAAGAATATATACACCCATAGCGGATGTTGTGGGTTTTGAGGAGGATGCAGCAATTGTAATTAATCAACTTGTCAGAGGCGCACCCCGCCTTACCATTTGTTCCATTGTTGGAATGGCCGGACAATGTAAGACTACCTTAGCCAAGAAGGTTTATGATGACCTTGCAGTTATGCGCCATTTTCATGTACGTGGATGGGTTACTGTCTCTCATACATACGAAAGAAGAGCCTTATTGCTTGGTATCTTAAAGAGTATTGGTGTTTACGGTAGTAATATCTATCAAAAGCATGAGGAAGATTTAGTTTGCCTTTTCCGTATGATTTTATTAGGGCGAAAGTTCCTTATTGTGATTGATGATATATGGGACATTAGGGCATTTGATGATCTGATGGTCTCATTTCTTGATGATGGAAACGGAAGCAGAATTGTACTCACTAGCCGCCGTGACCTGGCTCCAGATTTCGGCTACAATTTCACTCATCGTGTTAGACCACTGTCTCCCGGTGAAAGTTGGGTTTTGTTACAAAAGGAACTGTTTCCCACGGTTGATTGCCCTCCCGAGTTCAAGGAGTCGGGAAAGCGATTTGCACGAAATTGCAACGGGCTGCCTCTCGCTGTTGTTTTGGCTGCACGCCTTCTTTCAAAAGACCTTGACAACTTGGATTGGCGGGAAGAAGTTGCAGAAACTCTTGATTCACGGATAGCTAATGAGATAGTGGAACATTTGAAACCCTGCTTTCTATATTTTGGAGCCCTTCAACAAGATAAAGTAATCAAAGTTCGGAGATTGATAGAGCTTTGGATTTCTGAGGGATTCATACATAACCCTACTTTTTCTACTGATGAGCATGTGGCTGAGGGGTATTTGTGGGATCTTATTTCTAGGAACCTTATAGTTCCGGCCTAGAGAAGTTCTACCGGTGGAATCAAAGAATGCCGAATTAACAGTATTTTTCATGAGTTTTGCTTAAACAAAGCCAAAGAGGAAAAGTTTTCACAGGTCGAAAGTGGCAAAGATCTGTTCTTCGATTCAAAGTGTACATTATATAAGAATTACCGAGTATGCATTCAGAGCGGAGGAGACGGTTTCTTTGCCTCGAATCCTTGGGGCCCATGCGTCCACTCTCTGCTCTTCGTTGCTGACTATACTTGCTTGAACAAAGGGGATTTATTCTCCATTTGCAATTTTATACGTCTGCAAGTCTTGGATTTGGAAGACGTGGAACTAAATGGCTTCTTCCCTGATGAGGTAATACTGCTAGTCCTCAGATATTTAGCAATCTGGTGCTTGCCCGGAATATTGTGTATTCCTGAGTCAATTGCCAACCTCAGAAACCTAGAAACTTTCCGCGTCAAGCGTGATGTTAGATCCAGAGATGAAATTGTTTTTCCACATACCATTTGGAGGATGAAAAGGCTTAGGCATCTTCATGTGGATGGATTTACCGCTTCCTTTTCCGGTGATGAAGATGACGAAAGGTCCTTGACACTTTATAACGTGCAGACATTTTCATCACCATCCCTATGCTACGGAGAAGACGCAGACAAGCTGTTGAGGAGGCTGCCCAATGTTCGGAAGCTGAGATGCCGATTTAGCGACTCACCCGATCCTTATCGGCAGAAGAATCGTTTTCCGAAGTTGGATTTTCTACAGAGGCTGGAATCACTGAATGTGAGATACACAGGAAGTCTTTTTCAGTTGGTGTGCATTACACTTCCTCTCCACAATCACGAAGCTTACATTAGCACAGTTCAAGCTATCATGGAAACAAATATCCATGATAGCAGAGCTACCTAATCTTAAGGTTCTCAAATTACTGAAGGATGCCTTCTGCGGAGAAACATGGGATACGAGAGATGGTGAATTCCAAAGACTTAAGTTCTTGAAACTATACGAATTGGATATTGCAGAATGGAACACTTCCTTTGATGCCTTCCGTCGCCTTGAGAAGCTTATTGTGGAAAGCTGTGATGAGCTTGAAATGATCCCTTCGGAGTTTGGATGGATTCCTACCCTACAGAAGATTCAAGTACGCTGGTGCAAGACCACGGTGGCAGATTCGGTTAGGAAGATTCAAGAACAACAATTTGAGTGGGGCGCTGTAGAGTTCGAAGTTCACATCGCAGACATGTTCCTTGGATCTTGTTAGTGGACTACACTCTTCGTGTATTAATATTGCATTAGATCGAGTATACAATGTAATAAATAGTAAATCTGTATCAAAATTTTTCAATTTTGAAGAAAAAATTCTCAATCTTTAAATTTTTTTGAATTATGAACATTGGCGGAACTTGCACAATAGTTCCACCCTGTAAGGCGGAACATAGCCAATTTCACTAAAGTTTCTCCAAACATTACTGAATTATGGATAATGAAAGTGGAAATAGAATTCTACGGTGACCTAACAATAGTTTCACTCATTGTGTTCGATTAGGATTGTGCTTAATTGGGAAAGATTTTATCTTAGGTTCCATAAAAGTAAATTTTTGATTAGGAGAGATTTTATCTTGAGTTCTATAAAAATAATTTTTTTATAAAAAAAGTAGTGCGTCCTAATTTTATATTTAGTTGAGAGAGATACAATACAAATGAACCCATATTGTTATAAAAGAAAACTATAATCTTTTGTAAAAAAAGTTGCACAGTAAATGCGTACCACCAATTTTAAGAATAAATTTATCTTTTCATAAAAAAAAAAAGGTTCTTCTCCTTGTTACTGTGAAAAGTTCCAGCAGCCAAGGGATAAAATTTACTCTATACGCACTTGATCAAATTAGTTTTGAATTAGTTTTGTTATGTTAATCCATTTGTCAAATAAGAATGAAGTATGGGTTTGAAGGCTTGCTACTTTTATTGGAACAAGCAAGCAATGCACTAATCCACACAATTCTTTTCTTTTTCTCATTTTTGGCTTACAGTACCGAGTGCTTTCCAGCAACTTAGAAACTGTAGTATCCCAATCTCCAAAATGTTAGCGACATCTCCCGGGCATGTTTGCTAACTAGTGAGACATTTATATGAGTTTTCTTGGCACCTCCCAAATGCTTACATCATTATTATATATAATTTTTTATTATATAAAATAAAAAATAAATTATTTTTAACTTTTCTTTCTCTGTTTAATATCTTCTTTTTCTTTCTCTCTTTATAATTTTATTAAATAATTAATATTGCATTGAATCAGTTATACAATGCAACGAATAATAAATATGAAGTAAAAAATACAAAAATTTTCAACGTTTGAAGAAGTTTGAATTTTGAACATTGGGGAACTTGCAGAACAGTTCCACCCAGTAAAGCGTAACATAACCAATATCACCGAAGTATACTATTTAATCCATCCATAGTATAATGTAATGAACCCCAAATCCCATTATATATATATATATATATATAAAATTCAATTATGTGCCTAAACTATGCGATGATACTAGTGCTATCAATTTGAGCATAAATCCCATTCAACATTCTAGGACTCAGCATATAGAAATTAAACATCATTTTATTCGTGATCATGTGGCCAAAAGAGATATTTGCTTGAAATATATAAATACAAATGATCAAATTGCTTATATCTTTACAAAGCTTTTGGCTGAGGAAAGGTTTAATCACCTAAGAAGGCTCTTAGAAATCTCAAAATTCAATTACTAATGTGTGTGTTGAAGTTTGGTGAAAACAAAAAATTTTCGGATGTAGAATTCGGATGCATGAGCTGAAGAAACAGAGATTTTCGGACGCACGTTCAGACGCAAATCTGAAAATTCAGTCGTCCGAACTTTGCGGCTACAACATTTTAAATGAAAACCGAACAGTTTTTTCAAACACTTAAACTTCCGAATTCTTTCTTATTTCAAAACCATTCTTACCCATCTGCATCCGAATCACAATCTCTCTAAAACTTCACCATTTTTACTTCAATTTGCTTTCATTTTTGAATTCCAAGCCCTAGATATATCCTAAAAATCACTACTTTTCAAACAAAAACATCATGGTGAGGACAAAGAGGCCAAATGTTGAAAAGGGCAAAGGAAAAGCCAAGGAGGGAGATGAAGGCTTAATCATCAACAACCAAGAAGAGTTTGAATTCCTCAAGCCTTGTCTGGAATGGATAGGTTTGTATCAATCAAGACTGCTCTTGAATTTGATGAATGGAACAAGAAAAACAGAAAGATTATCCCTGGAAACAAGGTGAATTTTGATAAACTATCAAGTATGGATAATGTTCTATCTTTTTTTAGTGATATTGGATGGAGTAGTCTGTTAGTCATTGATGAAGAATTCTATCCTACTCTCATATATGAATTCTATGCAAATCTCAAAGAAGAAAGAACTGAACAAGTAGGAGATGATGTAGTTCAATGGTATTCATCTAGAGTATCACAAGTAGATTTTGAATTCAATGATGCTTTGGTTAATAGAATTTGTGGAGTAGGTGATAGTGGGGCAAAGTATTACTCACATGGAATGCATTGTTATAATCGTGAACTCTTCACAAATGCAAGATTTGAAGAGGCATTCACTAATGGCAGAGAATTTAGGTCCATTAGGGAGAGAGAAATTAAGGGATTAGATGCTAGAGGAAGAGTATTGTATCACATGATTACTACTATGATTATCCCTAATTTTGGACATAAGTCATCTGTTAGTAACATGCACATGGTAATTATGTTAGCCTTGCATGAGCATAGAAGATTGAATTTTGGATATATGGCTTTAAAGCACATGATTACTGCAAGGAAAACAGTAACCAAGGTTTTTCCATATGGGAGACTGCTAACAAGAATCTTTAAACATTTTCAAGTTAAATTTTCAGGGAGAGGACAAGCATTTAAGAGTGGAGAGATTTATACTAATGACACTCTTAAGAGAATGCAATTAGTTCTTGATGAAGATGGCATATGGAGAACTAAAAGAGAAACTCCTCCAAGAAGAGAAGAGAGTGAAGAAAGTGAAGAAGTTGAGCATGACACTTCAAGTGAGGGGGAGCAACCTCCCTTAAAAAGAAGATTATTTGAAGAAGTCCCTACACCCAAATCTCAACCAAATGTTGGAATTGATTCTAGTGGTGAAGAAATAACTAGAGGTGACACCATAGTAGCTAAGGCATTCCAAGAAGCCTTGAATAATCATATCAAAGAAATGGAGAAAATGTATAAGTTCTTCGAGTCTTTTGCTCCAATGGTTCTTGGAAAACTAGATGGATTGGATAATAGAATGAAACATATTGAAGAAATTTTAATGAGGAAAACACAAAGTAATGAAGGACCCTCTAGGCATCAAGACAGAGATGATGATAATAGGGATGATGAAGGTAAGAAAGAAGATGAAGAAAATGATAGTGACGATGAGGATGATGATCAAGGAGGCAACCATGAGCATGTGAGGAGACAAGAAAATGAAGAAAATGATCTAGTACATGAAGAGTCACAAGAAGGAGGAAGTCAAATAGAAAAAGCGAAAATTGTCTCACCATCAACCATCTCCTTCAGCCAAGGAAGAGTGAAGCATTTGGCAATCAAGAAAGGATTTAGCAAAGCCTCTCCATCAACATCACAAGACTGAGCATTTCTTCAACCTTATCATTTTACTGCTTCTTAATTACTTTTTTGTATTAATTTAACTTATGTGCTTTAAATATCCAACTTGGCTTATGAACTTGTTATGTTTTTATAAAATACTGCAATTTATGTAATAGTGAAACTCAATGATGAAACATCAGTGTTGAGAGCTTCTTTTAAACTGTTATTGTTAGCCCTAAGGGCAAATCATGTAGTTTTGATTAATGACAAATATTGATGAGAACTAATATGTTTATATTATGTGATAAGATTTGTGAAATAAGAAGTTTGGAGTCTCATTGCCTTCAAGACAAAGTGCAAGAACAACCTCAATAAACTATGAAGTCTTTTGAAGGTTATTCAAAGATGAACTCAAGACATTGAAGACTTGAAGTGTAGAGTAGATATGATAATAAGTAAATATCTATGTAAACTCTACACTTGTATGTCTTGGAGTCCATTGAATGAATAAGAGAGCATAAAACAGGTTTCTTAATCTTAAAAGGCTTTGAATACATTTCTTAATGAATGTGGTTTTGTGTCCTAAAAGTTTTTAAGTAAACTTTATATGATCAAAGGAATTTGATTTTGGTTTTCAAACTTATATATGTCTAAATAAGTTTTCTATATATACCAAATGTTTTTCAAACCTTTGGAAGTTACATCTCAAATGATTTTACAAAGTTTGAATAAGCTTCCAAAAAATTCGGTCGTCCGAATTTTGTAGCAAAAGTTTGCTACTGTTCTTCCAGAGAAATTCGGAAGAAGATTCGGACGCATGAAG
Source organism: Rauvolfia tetraphylla (assembly GCA_030512225.1). Lineage (NCBI taxonomy): Eukaryota > Viridiplantae > Streptophyta > Magnoliopsida > Gentianales > Apocynaceae > Rauvolfia > Rauvolfia tetraphylla. The sequence continues at coordinate 1,310,135 of JAJQKT010000060.1, forward strand.
CAAAATTCGGTAGTCCGAATTTTGGCCTTCAGCATGGTCACTATTTTTCTAGAGAAATTCGGACGAAAAATCCGGACGCAGAATTCGGTCATCCGAATTTCCTGAAAATAGCCGTTAACTAGTCGTTTTATAACTGTTATAACTTATTTTCAAATTCTATATAAGCTATAAACGTGCAATCTTTTGTAAGTTTTGAATCCTTGAATACTCTAAGCATTCTAAAGTCTTTTACAAACATTTCTTAAGCTCTCTTATGTCTTGTGCATTCAATTGATCAATCCAAAGACATCAACGTGAGAAGGTGCAACTTTGTGTAATATCTACCAACAAGTGGTAACATCTACACACTCATCTTTATTTATTAAATTATGTTGGTCTACTAGCTCTAGCAAGGTTATCTTGATAACATAAAACCCTTTAGATAAGGGTGATCCTTGAAGTTGTAATTCAAGGTTGTTTGAGATATAAAACCAGTGTGTGGTGAGCCTTGTTTGTAAAAATTACTAGAAGAGGTTGTGAGTATAAAACCATAGTGTGGTGAGCCTCTCTTGTAATTTGTAAATCTGAGCATATAGTAGATTGTTTGAAATCCTTAAGTGTGAGCTTAAGGTAGTTGACGTAGATCTTGAGGATCGAACCACTATAAATTGTTTGAGTTCTTTTCTATTGCCTTCTTTCATTGCTTTGCTATAAATTGTTTCTATTTTGCTCATATAATCTGTTCTTGGTTTAAACGGATAAAAGATTTATTTTTGCGAAAATTAGCCAAATACCTAATTCACTCCCCCCCCCCCCCTACTTAGGTATTTCAATTGGTATCGGAGCTAGAACTTCTTTGTGTGGTTTTACAACCTAGAAGACAAAGATCTTATGGCTAATATGTCAAATCTACCTTACCTAGAAGGATCATCTACAAATAGACCACCTTTGTTTGATGGAACAAATTACACTTTTTGGAAGACTAGAGTTAAGATATATATTTGTTCTATCAATTTTGATTTGTGGAACATAGTTGAGAAAGGTCCTTATGTTCCAATAAAAATGAGAGCAGATGGAGTAACCTCAGAACCCAAATCCACTGATGAATTTGATGAGCATGATTCAAGGAAAATGACATTAAATTATCAGACCATGAACATATTAAGTTGTGCATTAGATGTTACTGAATACAATAGAGTTAGTGGGTGTGATTCTGCTCATGATATGTGGAGATTACTCCAAATTACACATGAAGGCACTAATCAAGTTAAAGAATCTAAACTTGCTATGCTTGTTAGAGATTATGAACTATTTACTATGAAACAAGGTGAAAATATTAGTGATATGTTTACAAGGTTTACTAACATTTTCAATGGCTTGAAAGCTTATGGTAAAAGCTATACTATGGGAGAGCAAAACAGAAAGATTTTGGATGCTCTACCAAAATCCTGGCAGCCAAAGACACTTGCTATTGAGGAGTCCAAAGATCTAAAAACTCTTCCTCTTGAAGAGCTTATCGGATCACTACTCACACATGAAATGAAAATGAAACGGTTGAATGATAAGGAAGATGAAGAAAAGGGAAGAAAAGGAGTTGTACTTAATGCTTCAAATCACTTGAGTGAACAAGAACAATCTTCAAGTGAAGAAGAAGGAGGAAACAGTGGAGAAGAAGAGATTGCAATGGCAGTGAAGAAGTTCAAGAGATTCTATAAAAAGGAGTTTCTCAAGAAAGGAAGAAAACCAGTCAAAAAGAGTGGACAATCCTCATCCTATAAACCTCAATGTTTTGAATGCAAGAGTACTGAGCATCTTATTGCTGACTGTCCCAAAGTAATAGAGAGGGAAAGAGATAATAAAAACAGAAAGAAATCTGCCAAGAAAGGAAAAGGATTAGCTGGAACATGGGATCAACAAGAAAGCAAGGATGAAAGTGAAGGGAAAGCCAACATATGCTTTATGGCCATTGATGATGAGGTACAATTTTCACCTTCCATTTCAAATTTCTGTGATGATGATATTGATTCTAATGATTTGATTGTAGAACTGTATGAAGAGTTAAAAAAGGCTTCAAAAAGAAATAAAGATATGAAATTCAAAATCAATGATTTATCAAATGAGAATTCAAAGTTATGTGTCGAAAATGATAAACATCTTGAGATCATTAATTGTCTTACCATTGAAAAAGAAGTTTTGAATACAACCATACAAAACGTATCTTTTGAAAACAAAAAGCTTAGTACAAGAATTATTTATCTTGAATCAATGCTAAAAGATCATGAGTCTTTGAAAAGGAAAGTTAATGATCTTACTTTATGTATTGAGAGATTTACAAATGGAAGAGAAAATTTAAATAAAATACTTGGTTATCAAAGATCTTCATTTGTAAAACATGGTCTTGGTTTTACACATGATTGTTTTGATCCAAAACAAAAAAAAAGTTATTTGTTAAAGAATCTTCTCATTCTAGGTCTCATATTTGTTGCACATATTGTGGCAAGCATGGACATAAGGTTTCTAGATGTTTTATAAAAAGAAAGATAGAAAATGGTGTTAAGACCATTTGGAAAATCAAAGGAACTATTACTAACCCCCTTGGATCCAAGAAGATATGGGTACCAAAAATCACTCTTTCTAATTTGGTATAGGTACAATTTGCCTCAAGATCAAGTGCCACTAAATGGTTTCTTGACAGCGGCTGCTCAAGGCACATGACTGGAAATGCATCACTTGTTAGTGAGCTTCAAGTTACAAGTGAAGGCTTTGTCACATTTGGAGATAAGAAGAAAGGGAAAATACTTGGAATAGGTAACATTAGTAAAGGTTCTTTCCCTCTTATCAAGCAAGTTTTACTTATTGATGGTTTAAAGTATAATTTACTTAGTATTAGTCAATTATGTGACAATGGTTGCACTATTCTTGTACTATTAAATGTGATACTTGTACTATTCTTGATAGTGCAAGTAATAAAACTATTTTTGTTGCTAAAAGAGTTAGTAATGTATATGTGTTATATCTTGATGAGCTTATTACTAATGATATTAAATGTCTTACCATTCATGACAATGATGGACTTTTATGGCATAGAAATTAGGACATGTGAGTATGGATTTATTGAACAAACTTTCTACACAAGAACTAGTTAGAGGATTACCAAAAATGCATTTTGATAAAACCCGTCTTTGTGATGCTTGTCAATATGGAAAACAATCAAAAACATCTTTTAAACCAAAGAAAATGGTTTCTACCACAAAATCTCTTGAACTAGTTCACATGGATTTATTTGGACCTATGAGGACTACTAGTCTTGGTGGTAAAAGATATGCTTATGTGATTGTTGATGATTTTTCAAGCTTTACATGGGTAGTCTTTTTATCACAAAAAGATGAAACATTTTATGAATTTTCAAAACTTTAAATGTGAATTTAAATGTGATACTTGTGCTATTCTTGATAGTGCAAGTAATAAAACTATTTTTGTTGCTAAAAGAGTTAGTAATGTATATGTGTTATATCTTGATGAGCTTATTACTAATGATATTAAATGTCTTACCATTCATGACAATGATGGATTTTTATGGCATAGAAATTAGGACATGTGAGTATGGATTTATTGAACAAACTTTCTACACAAGAACTAGTTAGAGGATTACCAAAAATGCATTTTGATAAAACCCGTCTTTGTGATGCTTGTCAATATGGAAAACAATCAAAAACATCTTTTAAACCAAAGAAAATGGTTTCTACCACAAAATCTCTTGAACTAGTTCACATGGATTTATTTGGACCTATGAGGACTACTAGTCTTGGTGGTAAAAGATATGCTTATGTGATTGTTGATGATTTTTCAAGCTTTACATGGGCAGTCTTTTTATCACAAAAAGATGAAACATTTTATGAATTTTCAAAACTTTTCAAGAAGGTTCAAATTTCTCTTGATTGCAAACTGATCTCTATTAGAAGTGATAATGGAAGAGAGTTTTGTAACCAAGATTTTACAAAATTCTGTGATGAGTATGGCATCACTCATAATTTTTCAGCTGCCAAAACACCTCAACAAAATGGTGTTGTTGAGAGGAAAAACAGAACATTACAAGAAATGGCTAGATCAATGCTTTGTGAAAATTCCTTACCAAAATATTTTTGGGTCTGAAAGTCATAAATACAGACATGCTATGTAATGAATAGAGTTTTACTAAGACCTTTTATAAGAAAAACACCTTTTGAACTTCTATTTGATAAAACTCCATCAATTGTCTATTTTAAAGTTTTTGGTTGTAAGTGCTTTATTTTAAACGCTAGTGACAATCTTGGTAAGTTTGATAGAAAATCAAATGAAGGCATATTTCTTGGCTATTCATCAAATAAAAAGGCATATAGAGTCTATAACAAAAGGACATTATGTGTTGAAGAAACTATTCATGTAACTTTTGATGAATCTAACATTTATCTTCAAAGAAGAAATGAAGATGATGCAGGTTCCCCAATGGTTGAAAATGAAACTCAACACCAAGTACCTACAATGGAAGATCATGCCAAAGAAGAAGAAATAATGGAGCAAGAACAAGATGGTCAATCAAGCAATAATCAAGAACTTCCAAAGGATCTCACATATGCAAGAAGTCATCCTAAGGAGCAAATCATTCGTGATGTCTCCCAAGGAGTTAAAACAAGGCGGTACTTTATTGATAACTTTGCCCTTTTATCTCATATTGAACCGAAAAATATTGATGATGCATTGTGTGATAATTTCTGGATTATTGCTATGGAAGAAGAGTTAAATCAGTTTGAGAGAAATAAAGTTTGAACTCTTGTTCCTAGACCTCATGATCATTCTGTTATTGGTACAAAATGGGTCTTTAGAAATAAGTTAAATGAACTAGGAGAAGTTGTTAGAAATAAAGTTAGACTTGTCGCTCAAGGCTTCAACCAAGAAGAAGGCATTGATTATGATGAAACTTTTGCTCCAATGGCCAGATTAGAGTCTATTAGAATACTTTTGGCATTTGCTTGTTTTAAAGATTTTAAACTATTTCAAATGGATGTCAAAAGTGCTTTTCTAAATGGTTTTATTGAAGAAGAGGTTTATGTAGAACAACCTCCTGGTTTCATTCATAAAAAATTTCCAAATCATGTTTTCAAGTTAACCAAAGTTCTATATGGACTGAAACAAGCTCCAAGAGCTTGGTATGAAAGATTAAGTGGTTTTCTTATTTCAAAAGGTTTTACAAAAGGAAAAGTAGATACAACTCTTTTTATAAAAACATCTTCTAAAAATGATATGTTACTTGTGCAAATTTATGTTGATGATATCATTTTTGGTGCTACTAATACTTCCCTTTGTGAAGAGTTGCTAAATCCATGCAAAATGAATTTGAGATGAGCATGATAGGAGAACTAAGTTTCTTCCTTGGGCTGCAAATTAAGCAAACCAAGGATGGAGTCTTCATCAATCAAGCAAAGTAAACCAATGAGCTACTGAAAAGATTTGGAATGGATCAAGCAAAAGGAATAGGTACTCCAATGAGTTCATCAACTAAACTTGACAAAGATGAGAAAGGTAAAAGTATTGATGAGAAATTATATAGAGGTATGATCGGAAGTTTACTCTATCTCACAGCTAGTAGACCAGATATTATGTTTGCTGTATGTTTTTGTGCTAGATTCCAATCATGTCCTAAAGAATCTCATCTAATTTCTGTCAAACGCATTTTTCGTTATTTGATTGATACACATGACTATGGCCTTTGGTTTTCAAAAACTTCATCTTTTGAACTTATTGGATACTCGATCGTCGACTATCGCTGGATGCAAAGTTGAACGTAAAAGCACAAGTGGTCATTGTCAATTTCTTGGTAGTTGTCTTGTATCTTAGTTTAGTAAAAAGCAAGCTTGTGTGTCTTTATCCACTGCAGAAGCTGAATACATAGCTGCAGGTAGTTGTTGTGCACAATTGCTATGGATGCAGCATACCTTACTTGATTATGGTCTTAAATTCAATTGTGTGCCTATACTATGTGATAATATTAGTGCTATTAGCTTGAGCATAAATCCCATTCAACATTCTAGGACTAAGCATATAGAGATAAAACATCATTTCATTCGTGATCATGTGATTAAGAAAGACATATGCTTAGAATATATAAATACAAATGATCAAATTGCTGACATATTTACAAAGCCTTTGGCTGAGGAAAGGTTCAATCACCTACGAAGACTCTTAGGAATTTCAAGATTCAATGACTAATGTGTGTATTGAAGTTTTGATGAAAATAGGAAATTTTCGATCCAGAATTCGGATGCACTACAGAAAATTTGGTCGACCGAATTTTCTGAGTAAAAGGAAACAGAGACATTCGATCAAGAATTCGGGCGCAGGTCAGAAAATTCGGTCGACCGAATTTTCTGAACTGAAGAAACATAAACTTTCGACCGAAAATTCGGACGCAGACCAGAGAATTCAGTCGTCCGAATTTTACGGACGTGACTATTTAAATGAATATTAAACAGTCTTCTCAACACTTGAACTTCCGAATTTCACATCATTTTTAAAGCCTCTCATACCCATTCACATCAAAATCAAAATCCCTTTAAAATCACACATTCTCATCCCGATTTGCCTTCACTTTTAAACTTCTAACCCTAAATTCATACAGAAAATCAATACTTCTCAACAGAAAACATCAACGGTGAGAACAAAGAAGTCAAATGTTGAGAAAGGGAAAGGAAAGGCTAAGGAAGGAGATGGAGACTCAATCCTCAACCAACCAAGAAGAATTCAAATCCCTCAAACATTATCTGGGGTTGACAGGTTTGTCTCAATTAAAGCTACTCATGAATTTGATGAATGGAATAAAAGTAGCAGAAAGATTATTCCTGGATATAAGGTGGATATTGATAAATTGTCTAGCATGGATATTGTTCTATCTTATTTCAATGATATTGATTGGAGTAGTTTGCCATTCATTGATGAAGAACTTTATCCTACCTTGATATATGAATTCTATGCAAACTTGAAAGTCTTCTCAACACTTGAACTTCCGAATTTCACATCCTTTTTAAAGCCTCTCATACCCATTCACATCCGAATCAAAATCCCTTTAAAATCACACATTCTCATCCCGATTTGCCTTCACTTTTAAACTTCTAACCCTAAATTCATACAGAAAATCAATACTTCTCAACAGAAAACATCAACGGTGAGAACAAAGAAGTCAAATGTTGAGAAAGGGAAAGGAAAGGCTAAGGAAGGAGATGGAGACTCAATCCTCAACCAACCAAGAAGAATTCAAATCCCTCAAACATTATCTGGGGTTGACAGGTTTGTCTCAATTAAAGCTACTCATGAATTTGATGAATGGAATAAAAGTAGCAGAAAGATTATTCCTGGATATAAGGTGGATATTGATAAATTGTCTAGCATGGATATTGTTCTATCTTATTTCAATGATATTGATTGGAGTAGTTTGCCATTCATTGATGAAGAACTTTATCCTACCTTGATATATGAATTCTATGCAAACTTGAAAGAGGAAAGAATTGAGATGGTAGGGGATAATGTGATACAATGGTATTCATCTAGAGTATCCCAAGTTGACATTGAATTTAGAGAAGGATTGATAAACAGAATTTGTGGAGTGGGTGACAATGAAGCTAGATATTATTCACCTTCCATGCATTGCTATGATCGTGAACTCTTTACATATGTTAGATTTGAAGAAGCATTTACCAATGGAAGAGAGTTTAGATCTATAAATGGGATGGAAATCAAGAACTTGGATGCTAGAGGTAGAGTGTTGCATCACATGGTAACTACTATGATTGTTCCTAATTTTGGACATAAGTCATCAGTTGGAAATATGCATATGGTAATCATGTTAGCTTTGCATGAGCATAGGAGAATGAACTTTGGTTATATACACATGATAACTGCAAGAAAAACAATAACCAAGGCATTCCCATTTGGAAGGTTGTTGACAAGAATCTTTAAGCACTTTAAGATTAAACTTCCGGGAAGAGGGCAAACCTTTAAGAATGGGGAGATTTACACTAATGAAACCCTTAAGGGAATGCAATTAGTTCTTTATGAGGATAATGTATGGAGGACAAAGAGAGAAACCCCTCCAAAAAGAATAGAAAAAGAAGAAAAGATAGAAAGTGAAGAGGAGGAAGAAGAAGAGGATGAAGAAGAAACCCTTGCTAGGGAAATGAAGACAAAGAGGAAGCATGACACCTCAAGTGAGGGGGAACAACCTCCAACTAAAAGGAGATTGTTTGAAGAAGAACCTGGAATTGGTTCAAGTGGTGAAGGAGTAACTAGAGGTGACACCATAGTAGCCAAAGTATTCCAAGAAGCCTTGAACAATCATGTCAAGGAAATGGAGAAGATGTATAAGTTCTTTGAATCATTTGCTCCAATGGTTCTTGGAAAGTTAGATGGACTGGAGAGTAGGGTAAAGCACATTGAAGAAATCCTTATGAAAAATACTCAAAGTGGTGAAGGACCCTCTAAGCCTCAAGATGGAAATGAGGAAGAAGGAGATAAAGAAGAAAAGAAAGGAGATAATCAAGACAGCAATGATGAAGATGATAATCAAGGTGGAGATGAAGAGACTGTGGCATAAGAAGAAGAGGAAGAACATGCTCATGAAGAAACACCAATAGCAGGCAGCCAAGTAGCTCAAGCTGAAATAGTTTCTCCATCAATAATCTCCTTCAGTCAAGGAAGAGTAAAGCACTTGTCCATCAAGAAAGGAGTGAGCCGAACCTCCCCATCAACCTCAACATCACAAGACTAAGCTTTCTTTCCTTCTATTCTCTTTACTGTTTTTAATTTGGTTCTTTATATTTGTTTTGTAATTCTGAACTTGTTAAGTATTTTACTGCATTTTATGTAATAGTGAAGCTCAATGATGATATCCCAGTGATGAGAGCTTCTTTTTATGTGCTAAATTGATAGTCTCATTTTCATTGATCCCTCTATTTTTTTTAATGATGACAAAAGGGGGAGAAAAATAATGATATGAGATGATGCTGCAATATGAGTCTTGAATGTATGAGATGACTGCAATGATGCTGCAATATAAGTCTTGAATGAGTTGTACAAACTTTGGATTTAAAATTCGGATGCAAGGTTTAAAGATTCAGAAGCATTCATATTTGTGGCCAAAATGTGCTCCTTTGTTGTTCAAATTGATTCAAATATGTTTTAATCTCTTCTAATATGTTTGAACAACCTTAGGAAAGCTTATTTTCAAAAATTACAGCTTTCATTTCACTTAGTTTACAATTCGGACTTGATATGTCAAAATTTGGATTCACAACATCTCAAGTCCAAATATGTTGAAAAATGAGCACAGTCTAAGGGGGAGCATTGTTAATCTTTTCTGACCTTTAAAACCTCTCTTAGAAGTTTTCTAAGTGCTTAATTACAATATCTTCTATCCTAATTGTGTTGGAAGGAAGGAAGTTAATAGAGGTTGGTTGGGTCATAGGCTCATGTTGAGCCTTTTGTATGTCAATATGCTAAATTGGTTGATTCCTATCATTGACATCAATACTTCTTTATGCTGCTTTGTTTAAATCCATCATATTTTGCATCAAAGTTTGTCATCATCAAAAAGGGGGAGATTGTTAGCCCTAAGGGCAAATCATGTAGTTTTGATTAATGACAAATATTGAAGAGAACTAATATGTTAATGTTGTGTGATAGGATTTGTGAACTAAGAAGTTTGGAGTCTCATTGCCTTCAAGACAAAGTGCAAGAACAACCTCAATAAACTATGAAGTCTTTTGAAGGTTATTTAAAGATGAACTCAAGGCATTGAAGACTTGAAGTGTAGAGTAGATATGATAATAGGTAAATATCTATGTAAACTCTACACTTGTATGTCTTGGAGTCCATTGAATGAATAAGAGAGCATAAAACAGGTTTCTTAATCTTAAAAGGCTTTGAATACATTTCTTAATGAATGTGGTTTTGTGTCCTAAAAGTTTTTAAGTAAACTTTATATGATCAAAGGAATTTGATTTTGGTTTTCAAACTTATATATGTCTAAATAAGTTTTCTATATATACCAAATGTTTTTCAAACCTTTGGAAGTTACATCTCAAATGATTTTACAAAGTTTGAATAAGCTTCCAAAAAATTCGGTCGTCCGAATTTTGTAGCAAAAGATTGCTACTGTTCTTCCAGAGAAATTCGGAAGAAGATTCGGACGCATGAAGCAAAATTCGGTCGTCCGAATTTTGGCCTTCAGCATGGTCACTATTTTTCTAGAGAAATTCGGACGAAGATTCGGACGCAGCAGGAAGAATTCTGTTGTCCGAAAAATTCGGACGCAGAATTCGGTCATACGAATTTCCTGAAAATAGCCGTTAACTAGTCGTTTTATAACTGTCATAACTTATTTTCAAATTCTATATAAGCTATAAATGTGCAATCTTTTGTAAGTTTTGAATCCTTGAATACTCTAAGCATTCTAAAGTCTTTTACAAACATTTCTTAAGCTCTCTTATGTCTTGTGCATTCAATTGATCAATCTAAAGACATCAAAGTGTGAAGGTGCAACTTTGTGTAATATCTACCAACAAGTGGTAACATCTATACACTCTTCTTTATTTATTAAATTGTGTTGGTCTACTAGCTCTAGCAAGGTTATCTTGATAACATAAAACCCTTTAGATAAGGGTGATCCTTGAAGTTGTAATTCAAGGTTGTTTGAGATATAAAACCAGTGTGTGGTGAGCCTTGTTTGTAAAAATTACTAGAAGAGGTTGTGAGTATAAAACCATAGTGTGGTGAGCCTCTCTTGTAATTTGTAAACCTGAGCATATAGTAGATTGTTTGAAATCCTTAAGTGTGAGCTTAAGATAGTGTACGTAGATCTTGAGGATCGAACCACTATAAATTGTTTGAGTTCTTTGCTATTGCCTTCTTTCATTGCTTTGCTATAAATTGTTTCTATTTTGCTCATATAATCTGTTCTTGGTTTAAACGGATAAAAGATTTGTTTTTGCAAAAATTAGCCAAATACCTAATTCACCCTCCCCCCCTTAGGTATTTCAATTATGTGTTAAACTGTTAGTCTCATTTTCATTGACCCCATCTTTGAGTGATGACAAAAGGGGGAGAAAAAAATGATGACTGCATAACTGTGATATGTGTTATGTTATGTGCAAAATTGTGATGTGTATTGTGCTATGATTGCAATTTGTGCTACTATGCCTGTTGTATGTGCATTTAAAGTTTGAGATCTTGGTTGTTTTCTAAAATTTGGTTAAATTGTTGGCTCTTGACTTGTCCTATGATTTTAAACATTTGGATGCACGAGTTTTGTGGTTTTGCAATGCTAAATTGAGTGTCATTATGGACATACACATTTAAGTAGTTTATTACAATTTATGTGAAAATGCAAAATCATCTTTTTCGACTTATTGAAAAAAATTCGGATGCAGATCAAGAAAATTCGGACGCATAAAAATTTTTCCTACTAAAAATGTTTTTCTGTTGTTCAAATTGTTTGAAAACTGTCTTAATCCTTCCTATCATATTTGAGCAACATTAGGAAGGCTTATTTTCAAGTATTATAGCCTCTATCTCACATATTTTAAAGTTTGGATTTGAAATTTTAAAATTCGAATGCATGAGTCAAAAATTCGGATGCATGTTCTGAAATTCGGATGCATCCATATTTTGTTGCCAAAAAGTGCTCTTTTGTTGTTCAAATTGATTCAAATATGTTTTAATCTCTTCTAATATGTTTGAACAACCTTAGGAAAGCTTATTTTAAAAAATTACAGCTTTCTTTACACTTATTTTATAGTTCGGACTTGATATGTCAAAATTCGGATTCACAACATCTCAAGTCCAAACTTGTTGAAAACTAAGCATAATCTAAGGGGGAGCATTGTTAAAATTTTATAGCCTTAAAATCTCTCATAAAACCTTTTCTAAATGCTTAAATGTTATATATGCTATCCTAATAGTTGGAAGGAAGGAGGGTAATGGAGGTTGGTTGGGTCATAGGCTTATATTGAGCCTTTTGAATGTCAATGTTCTAAATTGGTTATTATCTATCGTTGACATCAATGCTTCTTTGTACTTCATTGTTTAAATCCATCATATTTTGTATCCAAGTTTGTCATCATCAAAAAGGGGGAGATTGTTAGCCCTAAGGGCAAATCATGTAGTTATGATTAGTTTTGATTAATGACAAACATTGATAAGGACTAATATGCTTGTATATTGTGTGATAGGATTTGTGGATTGAGAAGGAAACTAGTCTCATTACCTTGAAGCCACAATGCAAGAACAACTCCAATATGTCAAAGTGATCGAAGATTGAAGAGTTTGTTCAAGATGATTGAAGGCATTGAAGACTTAAAGTGTAGGTCATAAATGCTCAATAGGTATATTCTTTTGTAAACCTTACACTTGCATGTCTTGGAATCTATTGAATGCATAAGAGAGCACAAAAATTTTTTTAATCTTAAATGGCTTTGAATGAAATTTTGATTAATAATTGTGTTTTTGAATCTTAAAAGATTTTGAGTAAACTTTGTATGTTCAAAGAGATTTGATAATTGTTCTTAAATTTAAAAGTGTCTAAATAACTTATCTATTCATACAAAATGTTTTCAAACTTGTTGAAGTTGAATTTTAAATGATTTTACAAAGTTTGAAAACCAAACTTTAAAATGGCTACTGTTTTTCCAGAGAAATTCAGAAGCAAGTTCGGACGCATGAAAAAAATTCAGTCGTCCGAATTTTCTTTACTAGCATGGTTACTGTTTTTCCAGAGAAATTCAGACGCAAGTTCGAACGCATGAGAAAAATTCGGTCGTCCAAATTTTTCCAGAAAACATACAACAGTAAAATTCGGAAGATAAGTTCAGACGCAAAAGAAAAATTCGGTCATCCGAATTTTTTGAAACTAGCCGTTACTAGCCGTTTTATTACTGTTAAAACTTATTTTTAAATTCTATAAAAGCCTTAAACTCAAGAATTTTTGTATGCTTTGAATCTCCAAGAACTCTAAACATTCCAAAGTCTTTAGCAAACATTAAAGCTCTCTTGGTCTTGTGCTTTCAATTGATCATTCAAGATTCCAAAGTCAACAAAGTGTAAAGGTGCAACATTGTGTATTTATCTACCAACAAAGTGGTAACATCTTACATATTCTTCTTTCTTCATTCAAGTGTATTTTCTACTAGCTCTTTGCAAGATTTTCTTGAAAACATAAAATCTTTTAGATAAGGGTGATCCTTGAGACATTGACTGAAGGTTGTTAGTAGATATAAAATCCTTTGATAGGGTGAACCTTGTTTGTAAGATTGCAAAAGAGGTTGTGAGTGTAAAATCATTGTGTGATGAGCCTCTTATCTAATTGTTGAACTTGAGCATTTAATAGATTGTTTGAAATCCTTGAGTGTAGGCTCAATGTAGTGGACGTAGATCTTGAAGAGATCGAACCACTATAAATTGCTTGTGTTTATTGATCTTAAATTGTTTATTGCTTTGATATTGATTGATATATTCTCTCATTGAAATAAGCACACATAATTTGGTCTAGCTTAAAATTGTAAAAGAAAATTATTTTCAAAAATTAGGCAAAGACCTAATTTACTCCCCTCTTAGGTCTTTCATTGTCAAAGAAGTATTGGCAGACAAATTCTAAATGACTACCATGTAGGAACTTCAACTGTTTGAATGCAATGATATGTGAGAATTTTTTTCATGTCCTAATGACATCAATGTGATTGGTACAAAGTGGGTGTTTCATAATAAACTAATAAACTTGGAAACACAATGCACAATAAGGCAAGGGTTTTTGCACGAGGATACACACAAGTTGATGGAGTGACTTTGACGAAACATTTTCTCTAGTTGCTCGCCTAGAATCGATCAGATTGTTGTGATCATGATTAATCTCTTTCTGAGAAAACAATCCTTGAATGGAAAATCTCCCCAGAATTACCTATGTGATAGAAAAGTCCCTTGATCGATGAATTTTCCTTCTTATGATTGATGAAATTCCTCAATTAAAACTCACTCTATCTCTAGATGAAAGTTCTCTACTCTTAGATTAATTAGTTGAAATCTCTTTCTAACCAATTCAACCCAAGAATGCAATAAGAATTGTGAATTTCTAATTAGATTTCTCTAATTACCAAGAAGATGTTGAGGTTTCAATCTCTAGTCACCTAAATCATCCCTATTGTTTTTGTATGGTCTATTTCACCCTTCCTTTCTCAATTCCAAGTTTAAAATTTTCATATTATGAATCAATTGTCAATTACCCTTCCTTTCTCAATTCCAAGTGAAAAAATTTCAAATCATGCACCAATAATCCACTCAATCAATTCAATCATTCAAACCCACAAACAATCCACAAGAAATTTGATTTCAATCAACCAAGGAAACAATTCATTCACATTGGTAAAATATAGGGTTCATACCTATCCAAGTATTCAAAAGTTTAGCTCATCAACGTATTACAATTCAAAGAATATAAAGTAATAAAGAAAGAGTAAGAATTGCTCATTTTCATGGTGGAAATCTTCTCTTTTTCAAGGCTTGAACTTCGTCACTGTGATGTTGAGAAAATTTCAGCTTTTTCCATGAATCTTCAAGGTGTATGTTCTCCTTCTTCAAAGATTCAATCTTCTCTCTTGATTTCTCTTGCAAGATTGATGGATTGGAAGAAGAATTTGGTGTGTTTTCTTAGTGTTTTGCAGCCTCTCTAGCCAACCCTAGATGCCTCCTCTTCTTGCCCTTAAAGGGTACTTAAATCTAGCCAAAAGAGAGAGAAAAGCAGTAGAAAAACAAGTTAGACCGCCACAAACGGCGCTGCTTGCTCCCAGTTTTGGTGCATTATTCTGCTATACGACTGTGACAGTAGTTTTGATTTTTAGGTAAATTCAGAGCATTATATCGGCTGATCTAGGTCTAGATGTTGCATAAAAGTTGTAGATCGAGATATTATCTTTCTACAGAGCTTTGAATCACTTCAATTGGACATCTACAATTCAATATATAATCGTTTTACCAAAATATGTCAAAACTGGAACACAATACAAGATAAGTGAATTTGCATTATAAGTAGGGTAGGAAAATGAACTCTGATTGACATAAATTTTACTATTTTGAAAATTCATGATGTCCTCTATAATTGTCTAGAATACCACTTTTGCATTTGAAAATCTCCATGAAGGTCAAAATCCTACTTGAAAATTCTCTACCAGTATATTTTTCTCTGCATTTTTCTGTTTTTCTTCATTATGTAAAATCTCCTTGTTTGCTTCATTCAATTCCAAATCTTCAACAAACTCACATAAAACAAATAAGAGATAAAGGGAATGTAAATGGTGATTAAAACACCAAAATTAGCAGAAATTTGAGCTCAAAATGATCATTATATGAAGCACAAAAATAGAATATCAAAATTCCAGCAGAATTTTCTCCAAATATAATTGATGTATTATTTCTAGAAGAAATAAAGGTACTTAAAAACTTTGACAATGATGAGATTTCAATATGATTGGTAACTACTAGAACCACACAAGTATATAACATCAACGATATTAACACGCATATTATATTGATTCAGAATGAGGATTTTCAAATCGAGGTTTGCATACTCAAAATGATAAAGTTCGAGTGAGAAATATGAAAAATTTGAACTATTCACAAGTATACTTGAAGTATAAATGTATTTCCAGTATGAATTATACACCTGAAGTGTAATTTCAAAGAGATTACAATTGATATTTGCTTATAAAATGCAAGCTATAAAAGTCAATATTTGCCATGACTTATGGCGTATAATATCTTGATTTTGAAATTAAAATCCTTAAAAGAGAAAAGAATTTGGTCTTCAAGATATTTTTCTGAAGAATTTTAAAAGGCAAATATTGTAAACAAAATTTTAAAAAGTCAACCTTTTGTTTTGATTGAACATCTTGAAGATGTTTTACATAGACAAGGCACATCAATAATTATTGGATTATTATACATGATAAAGATCCTTTATATCTGTCAAAGGATATTGAAGAACTCTTTAGTCATTATGTACCATAACTCTGTAATTTAGTGCATGAATACATTATTTGCATGCAAGTAGATATCTATCATATTTCTTCTTTACCCAATGAATTTTGAGATGGTATTAAGCTTGCTTTTTGATAGCTTCTTGAGATTGTTAATCTCGAATATTGAGAAAATTCAACTCATGTTGAGATGGATATGCAAGGTATAATTTATCTATATAATCCACATAAATCATGCATGTATAAGTATGTGTTGATTATAACAGCCACATCTTCAACTTTTGTTGAAAAAATAGAAATTCATGATGTTGGTTGAGAATATGTGTGATCATGATTAATGTATTCGAGATAAATATATATCATCTAAAAATGAATTTCAACTATATTGTTGGATGATTAATGTTTTCTGATTACTCTCTATCTCTTCTTATTAATATGTACCTCTGAACTATATAAATAGGGCTTTAAATTGATGTATTGAATATACTGATTGATTCATTCATTTACTCTTAAAGAATCAATAAAAACTTATGCATTCTTTCTCTATTATCTTACTAGTTTCTTTATGTTATCTTTATTATAATATTCTTCTTATTATCTATAGTGCTATTACAATTTTATTGTGCCGATGACAATTACATACCAATAAATTCATAACATATTACTTATAAGTAGACATCGACTGATTAATAAAGTACACTCCAAAATAACAAGGCAATTAAATAATACAAAATTTAATTTAGTGAAGTCATGCGTCGCGGCTCTTTCTAATGTCAATCTTTTATTTGAGTGATTGTATTTTATTAATTTAGTTTAATTTAGTTAGAACCAATTGTTCATCATCAATCCTTAGGTTTGCTTGTTGCTTGAATATTGATATAGGATTATTATTATAATGAAATGGGAATTATTTGTTACTGTATGTGAGATGATATTATTGACTGTGACTGTGACTGTGACGTAACGTTCTTGTCAGTGCTCTGGATAGGTTATCAGTACCAAAATCTTGTTTTACTTCATTTTTGCACCACAATCAACTTTTTGAAATGTAATGTTATTTTGACATTTTTTTTTATCATGAAGGTAAATGTATATTGATAAAAAATATATACTACACAAAGTTGGGCACATGTAGCTAACCATTACAGGCCTAAACCGGCATGGTTAGCACTAGATACCCGTTCTTGGTTTACAAGATAGTTCAGAATAGTGGGATGTAAAGAGAACTCCATCCTGTAGACAAATGTTTTGATCCTACCTACTAGGATTGGGGGCTACAAAATGATACCATCAAATGCCTTCCTATTCCTCGCATGCCAGATGCTGTAAACTGTAAATGATAATGCAGCAATCTTCGATTTCACTGGCCATGTTGTCCCTTTTGCTTCCTTTTTCAACCACTTGAGGGCACTGCTTATGGTTGTCAAAGGTCTTCAAATACCTAACCAGGTTTTGATCGGTGTCCAGATTGCATGGCTGAATGAACATGCAAAGAAAAGATGATTGTGGCTCTTCGGTTGCTGGCCGCACATAAGACACATCAAATTGTCTGGTACGAAAGGCAGCTTGTCCTTACTCAATAATCTGTCTCTAGTTGCAAGCCATAGAATGAATGAATGAATGCTTGGGCAGATTGGCAGCATTCCATACTATTTTAACCCACGGCTTTGGTTCCTCTTTACGTCTGAGGTGTTGGTAGACCTTAGATGTATCTATTGACCCCTTTATTGAACATGCTTTAATTGTCGTGATGGCTCCCACGTGGCTGCCTATCTTCTGCACCAACTCGTCCCGTATTTGCAATAGCCTCTTAAACAAAGGGGACATGTCTTTGCATAATGGCACCTCCCAGAAGGATCTGCCACGCAAGTAATAATGTTGTACCCACCTAATCCACAAGGTTTCTTTGTTGGTGGTGATGTTCCAGATGTATTTGGTCATGAGGGCATGATTCCAAGTGAGGAGGTCACACATTCCCAACCCTCCTTTATTTTTTGGGAGGCATACATCTTTCCAGGCCACTAGCGATCTCTTGCCATCCCAAAGAAACCGTCGTGATTGTTGGGTAATCCGCTCTAGAATTGTTGCCGAGTTGGAAAAATAGCTAACCAAAAGCACTCTGCCCCTTGAAGTACTGATTTGATAAGCTCACTTCTCCCAGCGTAAGACAAATTTTTGGCCGTCCAATGGTTAACTAGAGCAGAGATTTTGTCCAATATGGGAGCATAAAAAGCTGTTTTGAGTTTCTCCGCAGCCAAAGGTATTCTAAGGTACCTGAAGGGCATAGAACCTTGCTGAAATCTTGTAATGTTAAGAATTTGTTGCAGTTCATCACTTGCAATTCCCGCAGTGTATATATTCAATTTTAGTTCATTGACCGAAAGACCAGAAACTACTGCAAGGTGACTAAGGCATTCCATGAGGATACCTACTGATGCAATATCTCCTCTAGAAAAAAGAATGAGATCATCGGTGAATGCGAGATGGGTAATTTCCAATGACTGACATTTGGGGTGGAAATTAAACTCTGTGCCCGTTGTTTCCAATTTGATCTTACGAGTTAAATATTCAATACATAAGACAAAGAGGAGAGGTGAGATGGGATCACCTTGTCGTAGTCCTCGCTGCCCCTTGAAGAAACCATGTAGTTGGCCATTGATTGGGATTGAATATGCAGTGATGGATATGCATTCCCTGATCTAGTCAATGAAACGGAGAGAAAACTGAAACTCCTGCATGATATCCAAAAGAAACTGCCAGCTAACTGTGTCATATGCCTTGCGAAGGTCCACTTTGATGAGGCATCTTGGCGAGACCCATTTTAGATAGATATTATCAGTAAGCTGCCTACCTCCCACAAATGCTACCTGTGATTTGTTAATGATCATAGGTAGGATCGTCTCCAAATGGTTGGCCAATATCTCGGAGATAATTTTGTAAAAGATATTGCAGCAAGAGATTGGCCGATAGTCCCCCACGACCGTTGCATGTGTCCCTTTTGGGATGAGAGCAATGTATGCATGATTGGTTTGCTTGAGGAACTTACTTGTTACGAAGAATTCTTGGCATGCTTGTATTACAAGCGGTGCAATAATAGGCCAGACTTGTTTATAAAAAGCCGATGAGTAACTATCAGGTCCTGGAGCCTTGTTGTCTCTAATGGAAAAGAGTGCATTTTTTATTTCAGCATCCGTTACTGGCATCATAAGACTATTACACAAGAGGGGGAAAACTATCGGCCCAAGTACTGCTGCATGTGGGTCAATTGGATCACATTGTTGGAAAGTACCGAGAAGTCCCTGATAGTAGTCAATGAACTCTGTCACCACCTGTTGCTGGGATGTGGATACTTGTTCATCCTTACACTGTACTGATGCTATGAAGTTCCGTTTCTGGTTTCGTTTCATGAGGGAATGAAAGAAACTGGTACAATGATCACTTTCTTTCGGAAAGTTGCACTTTGTCAACTGTGAGTAGAACTTGTATACTGCTTCGCATAGCTTCCAGACTCTTTGTGTGGCTATTGCTATATTGCTTGCAAGCTCCTGATTTGTTGGATTGTCTACAAGACTGGTTTGGAGGCCTTCCAGTGAGTCTTTGGCTTGCTGCACTCTTGCTAATATGTGGGAAAACTCCTTTACATTTAGGTGCTGCAGTGGTGATTTGAGATTCTTCAATTTCCTGCAAAGCTAAAATTGGAAAAATCCACTCCCCGGTTGAACCCAAACCTGTTTGACCATTTCAAGAAAACTGCTATGGTTAGCCCAGATGTTTAGAAATTTGAATGGCTTTCTACCTCTGACTTTATTGTGACCAAAAAAGACTAAGCATGGGGAATGATCTGAAAGGCAGCCGGATGGTAGAAATGTTGCTTGACACCACAAGTTATATGAAAACCAAGCTAGATTACCAAATACTCTATCTAATCTAGACTAGACAATGTTGTTGGTCCATGTGTAGAAGCAGCCTTGGTATGGAATCTCCTACAGTCCCAATCGATTGACACATTCAGTGAAGTCCCTGATCTCATAAGAGTTGATCGAAGACCTATTTTGTCTTTCATCAGTTCTGATGACAGAGTTGAAATCCCCAAGGACAATCCATGGTTTATTCAATTCATTTACATGATGTTCTAAGAATTCCCAGATTGGCTTTCTAGCCACAATAGAATTGAAACCATAAACAAAAGAGAATGAGAACATGTGTTTGGTGATCTTACATGTAATGTTGCAGAGGATGACTTGTGCATTTGCTGCCTGCAGCAATCAATCCACCTTGGCTGGATTCCACAAAATCGCTATCCTTCCTGCTCGGTGATGACTGAAGTTATCCAATGAGAGCCATCCTGGAAACTTAGTCTTAATCAACCATGCAAGATTATTTGTGTTCAATTTGGTCTCTAGAAGAGCCATAACATCTATTTGTTGCCTATTGATGAAGTCACGGACTCCATTTTGCTTAAGGGCCTTGTTAAGGCCCCTAATGTTCCAACAGGCTACTTTCATGGCTGGATAGATAGGGCTGGAGTTGCCCTTTTCTTGTCCCTGAGTTCCATCATTTGGGGTATAACAACCTTACCCTTATCTTTCTTGATTGCTTCTGATGCCTTCCCTGCTTTAAGTTCTTCTACTAAACTGCTACCATCAGGGCAGGGAGTGTCCTTAATCTTTGTCCTCTTCTTCTTTTTACCTAGCTGAGCCGTGTTGGTAATAACTTCAGCCATATTCTCGCTTTGGGCAACTGTCTCCGATGTTCCCGTTTGTTTGCCCATTATCGGTACCTTTGCATAATCAAGGTCCCCTGGCTGACCTGTTTGAGGTTGCACTAGATCGGTAGTGATTTCCTCTTGGCCAGTCTGCCCCAATAAAATATCCAGTTTCTGAATATCACTGCTGTCGGACAGGTCCCTTTTGTTAACAGAGGTGTCCCTTTTCCTTTGTCGTTGCTGATCCGTTTGTTCTTGTGGCTGAGTTGCCTTGTCTCGAATTGTTACTATTGCAATTGGCAATGTTGCTGTCTGAGACGTTGCTCGCTCCCCTGGCAGGCAAGAACGTGATCTTGATTGCTTGTTCTGCATTGGTTTCTTGCCCTGTTGCCGCACTAATGTAGATCGGCCATGGCAATTTTCTTTTGCATGGCCAATCATTCTACACGAATGGCAGAACATACTCCACTTGCCGTATTAACTCTTCGGAGATGTCAATTTCCACTAGCACACGTGCATATGATAATCGTTCATTCGTGGCCGTTAGCTGATCAGTGATAATCGGTCTACCGACCTGTGATGTTATCTTGCCTAATGCCCTTGGATTCCAACAACTTATGGGTAGTCCCGGCAATGTAACCCAGATTGGTACCAGGGTGATTGCTTCCTCCGAAAAATCAAAATCTTGTGGCATGTATTTCAAGATTAACGGTCTTTTATATGCAGAGTAAGGACCTCCATTCATAACTTTCTGTCGGTCACCATCGGATTGAAATCAGAAAATAAGCCAGCCCGTAGAGTGGGTATAGAATTGTACCTCAACTCCCTACGACTTGGTGATCTCAGAGATTGCCTGGCGGCCTGGGAATCTTCCGGCAAAATAACCAATGAGGCATATGCCGAAAGAATTCTCTACGGATTCAGTGTCATCTGGTGCAAGTTGAACGGCCCCTTTAATACGGTTCACTGCACATGGCTTAAAACCACCTACCATGTCCTGATTAGATTTAAAGAGATTTGCCCAGCCTTTGGGAGGAGACTGGGCAACCTTTGCTATTTGAATCTCTTGCAAGTTTTCTGTTTCTGGCTGGGCAGGAGCCGTATCAGAATGTTGGTCAATCTGGCTATCAAGTTTATCTTGCAAGACACAGTTTGATTCATCACACACAATTTCTATATCCTTCTCCGTACAAACTGTATTATCAGAATGGGGCAAAGAAGGAGAAGGGCTGGAGTTTTGTCTAGATCCTTTTATCTTAGCCATATCATCAAACAAGTATTAAGGAAAAGGACAAATAAATTAAAATGGGGGACATATATGTCTATCCAGTCAGCAAATAATGCTGAAAAGATAGAAGAAAGAGAGCTAAATGATGAAAAGTTCAGGCAGTTGCGCTGGAAATTCAAATTTGAAATGAGAGGGATATGATCAGTCAACAAAAGTGTCTGAAAAGATAGCAGAATAATGACAAGTCTGACTCTTGCAATTCAAATTCAAATTCAAAATGAGGGGGGAAACAACAATGGAATCAGTGGGCAGCAAAGATTAAGATCAAACCCTCAAAAATATGAAAACACAACTATGAACTTGGATGAACACAAATGAACACCATCAAAATAGTGATCTACAAATCCACCCAACTTGTAGAAAATCGTATGGGAAGCAAAGACAAACACACCTATTATTGAAAGAACCTCAATCGATGGATGAATTGTTGCAAAAAATCAGTAGCCAAAAGTATTGCAAGAACTCTGAAATGCTGAAATCTGAATTGACTTCAGCACCACCAAGCTGTTCCAATTCAAAATTCTGGCCGAAAATTAAGAATCAAGAGGTAGAACTATGAGAGAAAGTACAAATTTGAGGCAACCCATTAGTAAAAATCTACAAATTTCTCTCTCTAAATTTCTCTCTCTACCTTCCCTCTTGACTATAGTAAATGATGGAGTCGAAAGGTCGACTCCTGATGAAGTGCTCTATCCTGGGCGCAAAGTAAGTAGAATTGAATGGCCTGTATTCGGCCCAAAAGTTGGACCACTCCATAGTTTTCCACTTTTGAAAGTGGGTTTCTATGGGTTAGCCCAATGCCCCATTTAAATCTCACGTACAAAAATTTTTGAGAATATTTTCTTACCCAAAAATTCTCTTGGGATTTTATCAAATAAGTCCCTAATAATAGTTACAATAATCCCTCTGCCTTCGAAGATTCATACAGTGACCCAAAAAGAGTTACATTTTGCGTTGACCTCCTTATAAATATGAAAAAATAAAGATCTTTGTGAAATTTTGAATATATCCAAACTAGTATTATCTTTTAAGTTTTAACAGGAACCTAACCAAATTATAGTCGAGCTTGGAATGGGATTTGCATCTATCTTGGCGATCTTTGCAAGATCTCCCTTACATGATCGGTAGAGTAATATTGGAACAAGCGCATATATACCACTGTCATGATGTACAATCCTGGCCTTTTATAAAAGCTAGTCATAATGGCTTAACTTTTCTCTTTTAAGATATGCAGGCCTTACTATGGGAAACTCCATATCTTGTTTCCTTCTTTATGAGCATCACAGCAATTATTTTAAGCCAACAGACTGACACACGGTAAAAATGCCAGAACAACATGTAGTGGGGAGTCTTTCTCTTTCTTTATCTTAGTTTTTCTTTTTTCCTCTTTTTTTTTTTTTTGGTAGAAAAAGGTGGGCTCATTGAAGCCTCTGATCCCCACAACGCTGAGGCTTAGTTGCTCTGAGCGATGAAATTAATCGTGGACAACATCATTCAGAATGCGATCTTGGAGTAGATACGCTATTAGTGCTTAAAGCACTCCAAGGACAAGATCACATGATGGACTGGAGAAGCAGACACCTCATCAAAGAAAGCGGAAATCTAATTGCTTCAACCCCTGAATTACCATTACTTTTCTTCCCAGACAATGTAAAACTCTGGCCCATGATTTTGTCAAGTGCACTAGCATTTGCTCTACTGTTGGGGTTTTACTATCCCATCAACCCTTTCCGGCTTTGCCATGCAATTGTGGTGGAACGCATCCAGACTTCTGTATAAACTCTCATTTTTCTCATTCTAATTCATGACTTAGCAAAATATATATATATATATATATATATATATATATATATATATTGTGTCTGTCCTCTTCTAAAATATATATGAGTTGGATGATCAAATTTAAAGAGGCAGTTAATTTAGACTGTAACATCTCCATAAAGGTCTAAAAAGAAAAGCAACATTTCCAGGAGATTTTTATGCAATGGATTACCATTTAAGGGCTTATTTCATTTTATATCAATGTGTGCTAATAGCAAAGGAGTAAGAAGCAACTACCGTCTCTGGTACGGTTTTAGATCTCTACAGTGCCCTTAGTTAGAAATTCATTTTATACGTTCCCTGCAGTTTATTATATACTATATTACTATGAGAAATTGCTATACAAACCCATAAATTATTTTTTCCTTTCTTAACAATTTTTTTTTATCATCTGATATTCGTAAACAATTTAAAATCTTGCAAATATAACAATCCTTACAAGTCACGTTAGAATTCAACCACTTAAGTACACTTGATGCACGTGTCACCATCGAAAGAGTTATTTTTTCCCTTTCATATTATTTATTGTCAAATTTAAATATTAAATTCACTCTTAATAAATAAAATTGACAAGATTTTTAAACTTCAAATATCTAACGATCCTTTATTCCTTCTCAATAGTAACTCTATGGTGTCAAAATTATCTTTAAAGATAGTAAGATATGTACGGGACGCAACTTAATTTGTTAGATCTTGTTGCAACTCAAGAATTATTATAATTACAAGTTCATAAATAATTTATAAATATTGAAAAAACGAAAAATTTTTGGTTAAAAAAAAGTAATGTAGTTTTTAGGTAGATATAATCAATTTCTCATATTATTACTATATTATACATTGCGCGAAATCTCTTCCCTGGTTAATGACTGTCAGTTGTGGTGATGGGGAGGGAATATTTGCAAACAGACTACGGGCATTTTGGTACTTTTACTGAGTGATTGATGCAGGTCTTTTAGATCCTTTTCCACAATCTAGCTTAGCTTTTTAAGGGAAGAAGTTGATTTGAGTAGACTTACCAAAGAAAGATCAGAGACAGGAAAAGACTACATAATACATTTGTAAATAAAACCACATGAAAGCTGATGTCTGACAGATTATGAAACATTAAAGCTACAATACTTTTGGCTGATTATGTAACAGAAGTAATCCATCTGTCTGTATTCTTGAACTTGCTTTTGAGCAGTTATCTTCCCATCAAGATCATACTTCAACCAGCTTTCTGTCCAATAATGCTCCTGAGACGTTCTTCGTTGGCCTGCAAAATTTCCATAGAAATGGACAAAGCCTGAATTAGAGTATCAAGGACTGAAAAAAATAATCAATAGATAAATTAATTAACCATAAATAATGATTAAGCAAGCATATTATTTATGTCAAGACTCAACCTCCTTTGATAAACTTTGTTAGACTTATGTTATTAGCAACGAAAATCCCTAATGTAGAACTAAGTTCAATCACTTGACACAAAGCTTCTATCTTTAATTAAAACCTTACTATACCTCTATAGAGATTATTAATCAAAGATGCACTAAGATTTGTTAGATTTTGAGCTTTTAGTAGATTGACCAAATACTCACACAAATTGTACTTAGAAATTAATTTTATCTCCTATTTAATTTATTACCGTTAGATCTAAAAATTAAATATTAACTCATACAAAAAGTACTGAATTAATTACAAACATTAAACTCACGTAACAAGAATTAATAATATAAATAATTAGTACCAAAAATTTCAAACCACTTACTCCCTCATTCTTATTTAATTTAATATTTTTATTATATTAAACGTCTTAAAATAAATAATTTTTTATAAAAAATATTTTAATATTTTATATTATCAATTAATTATTAATTTAATTATATATTATTTTTATATATTTAAATTTGATATATAAAATTATTAATTAATATATTTTTTATTTTTATTATATTATATTTCTTTTATAATATAATTTAAATTTTTAATAAAATTTTATATCTAATTAAATATTATCAAATAAAATAATACAGATAAAGTCCATAAATACATCATTCTGGTAATTCTCTGAAAATTTTCCTCCGTTTTATCGCCGGAGACGGTTGCTTTGGTTTAGCCAAACCCATTTCAATTTGCATCAACTTGTCCATTTCCCTTTCAAATTCAAATTAGATTAGCCACGATTCCGATTGTGATTGAAGAAACAAAAGATTCCTTGTCTCTTTGTCCCCCGCAATCGATAGACATTTGACTGCTTCTCTCTCTCTCTTTCTCTCTGCCGTCTACCTTTAATTCTCTTTGTTTTTTTCTTTTTCTTTTTCCTCTTGCAATCCTGGACCCTCTTTGCTCCTCCTTCGCAAAAAATTATGAGAATAGGTTTAAAATAAATAAATTGAAGCATTAGTCTCATTTAAATCTATAAACATAATATAAAATGATCTATGCTAAAAATTAAGTGAAAATAAAAGAAGAATATAACTTTATCAAGACCCTGATGCCGACATACTGGTTTCGAAAGGGCAGCCGGAAAACAAACACATCTCCTCATTGTTGTCGGGCTATATTTCATTTGAAACGACTACTCTCTCTTTTATCCCTAAACTCTCTCTTTCACAAACTTTTCTTCAGATATACTCAAATCAGCATTGAATTATCGCGAACAAATATATATATATATATATATATATATATATATATATATATATACACTTTTATTCTGTCTCATACTCTAAACCTTCCAAGACCTTAATTTTATTTTCTAAAATTTTTTAATTTTTAATTAAAATAATTTTTTCACTTTTTAACTCCAATTTCAATTCTAATATTATACAAACTCTTCTACTACTAAAAAAATTAAAGTCCACTTCCAACTTTAATACTATACAAATTCTTCTACTACTATTGTAATTTAAAATATATTTTTTTAATTTAAATCAAATTCTTAATAATTTTTTACTATCTCCTCATAACTTTATCTGCTGTCACTTTCTCCACAAAATTTTTCTTATAATTCTCTTATTTTTATTTGATTAAGATCTTTTTTAAATTAAAAAAATATATTTTAAATTTCTTTTTTAATGCATGTTGCTTTATTCTATTCTCTTTCAATTTAACGTAACGTTTGACATCTAAATTTAATAAATAGTATTATAGATTTAATTTTCTATTTCTATTTTTGAAGAAATAATTTATTTTCTTGAGAAGCTTATCAATGCTCAATGTATCTCTTATTGTTCAAAAGATTTTATGAATTAAATTTTTTAGAAACTATATCATTTTTTTAATTTATTGAGAACTTCTTTACTTACAAGTGAGATGTTTATGAATTTATTTATTTTTAGAGAAGAATTTTTTTTTGAGAACCTTTTGGGATACGGGCCAAAATAGAAAGACTATCTCATGTTTCTTTCTTTAAAATTGAGAAAAATATATGAGTGTTGTACACATTATAAGCATGAGACACATTTAGGATATTTTAATTTTTCATTCAAATAAGTATTTTAACTTTATTATTTTTAAATTTTAAAATATGTCTTAGAGACTTCTTCAGTTAAATCCTGTAAAAAGAAAGGTATGCAACTTTTTGTATAATTTTTAATTTATTTTTTCTTCTTCAATATGAGTTAGTGTAATTCCTTTTAGGAATTATATTTATATATATATATATATATATATATATATATATATGGAAAAATAGCCTATTTTCTCCCTGAACTATTTACGTTTGGCCAACTGAGTCCCTAATATTTTTATTTGGCTATTAAGAATCCCTGAACAATTTACGCGCAGCACAGAGAGTTCCCGCCACCATCTCCACGGCGGAATCCGGTCAGAAATTGGCACGAGCAGAGCACATGACATAGTAAGAGGGGTAAAATTGTCCAACCCTCATTCAAACCCAGATTCCGTTGACCAACATCTTCCCTCCCCCTCTCTCTCCCCATTCGAACCCCTTCTGTTATCTCTTTACTGATTTGCAGATCTGCCGCTGGTGCTGTAAATCGGGGGATTCTTGCCATGGATACCAACCCAAGAATGATGTGCTATTGTGGAAGGACAACTGCTCTGAGAACATCTTGGACAAATATGAACCCAGGACGACGATTTCTTGGGTGTAAAAAATATGGGGTAAGATTGAAATATAGTTTTTTTTTACAATGGGTTAATTATCTCATACTATGAATGAGAAATGCTTGTAGGTTTCGAGTGGATGTGGATATTTTTTGCTTTGGTTTGATCCTCCTATGTGTGAAAGATCTTGTCAAATTATTCTGGATTACTAAGGAGGATGGAAAAGCTTGAGGGAAGAGAGCAAAGCTCAAAAAAGAAACATGAGAAAAATGTGGTTGGTGATAGTTAATTTTTGGATTGTGGCGGGGAGTAGTATGGTCTGTTTAGCTCCGAGTTCTTCATATCAAAAGACATGCATCACGTGATCGTAATGGAAATTCATATTGAACCCGAGGCCAAGACTTTGGAGCTGCAAATAGTTGTGTAATCCCACGAACAATATATGTTTGCCAGAATGTAACCCATTTTGCTACTGCTATATTTATTTAGATAGGTATGTTAGCTCATGTATAATTCGGTTGCTGGACTGCAAATGATGTAATGCAATCTGAATTAACTGAAATCAATGAACTGAACCATTTTCATCGAGACTATTAGCTTTCTTTTGCACAGTCTAGTTGGTTGTAGCACATGTATATAAGAGTTGGAATGATGGTAACAAAAGAAAAAAAGATAGAACAAACAACTCCCAACTCAATTAAGTCAACTCACTCTGTAATCAGCAAACATGCTTTGAAACTAACTACATAACAAAAGTTGTAAGGAGTAAACAAAGCTGAGAAAAGTGGCAACAAACATTAACTTCAATAATGGTAATTAATTCATTGTCACGAGATATAATGTGCAAGGGCATTGTATCCCCGATTTGAATTCATAGACAAAAGGAATCTAGTCGAGAAAAATGCATGTGAGTTCGATCAAAAGCACATGCTACCAATTACAAAATAGGTCCACAGACAAGTCTATCCCTTTCCAAAAACCCAAAAGCAGGACCACACAAGTTTCTACACATATGTTAAATCACCTAATCTACCTAATTCTAAGTCTTCAACCTTATCTCCTGTTCATTCCTTCCCTCCGTATTCAAAACCACCGATATGTCTCTTGTTGGGAAAAAAGGATCTTGTTGGGTAATTTCAACTTGTTCTCTTATGGAATCTTCGCAGACTCTCCCACATGTTCTCTTGTTGTGTCCATAAGCACCACACTTGCCACATTTGTTGCTAGAATGTGCCTCATTTGAAGCAGCTCAAAGCGGAGTTCTCATGTCGGCTCTCTGTCTTGTACGGGTCCTTGCATTGTGTCCACTCTGGGTACATATAGAGCAGGTATTTGTATTACTCAGTTTCCTGGACAGCTTTCTCACCTGATCCGAGGGCATCTTCTTCTTACTAGACGGACCAACTTTCTCATCTGGTTCCTTCCTTCTTTTGCACTTAGGCCTCCCTGGCATTTTCAAGTTAAATGGTGGAAGAACAGGTGGGGTGCCGATTTTGGCCGATTATTAGGTCCATTAACGGGGACATATCACCGGCTCATATGCCCTAAAAATGCTGCCTCGCTATAGCACTCATCTACAAACTCCTCAGGTGTGTATCCTCCCAATCCCATTGCAGCAACCGCATGTATACAAGGAATGCCACACAACTCCCATTTCCTGCAAGAACACTTCCTCAACTGCACATCCACTGTAAATTGCTCCATACTCATTTCCCTTACCTCAAACTTGGCATCCCCTGCAAATGATGGGAAGCAATTTGCAGAAGCCTGTATAACCTTGTCCAATCTCTTCTTTAATTTTGGGCATATCTTGCCATCTTGCCTAAACATCCACGATCTTCTGCTTTGCAATCTTAACATTAAATATACTCGTATCCTTTCTAGCAAACCCAATATTGGCTTATTTCTTGCATTGAGAATATTACAGTTGAATGTCTCACAATGGTTGTTGAGGAGGATGTCACATTTTGTTGTACAGCTAAAGTGTGATCTACTCCATTGTTTTGGATTAGCATTTTCTGTCAACCATCTGTGTGCGTCTGGGTTCATTGCTTTTAGAGCTTTCATTTCAACTGCAAACTTGTTTGCATACGTTGAAGTTGCGCACTTCCACATCAAGTTTTTCAAGGCCTCGCCAGGAAACCTCTTCTTGAAATTATTGTGCAGATGCCGAACACAAAATCTATGTTCTATTCCAGGCAATAGTTCAGCAACTGAAGGTATGAGTCCCTGAAAAAGAATGAGAAGAAGAAGAAATCAACATCAGTAGGAACAGAACCTTTTCATGTTTTGAAGAAATTATAAATTCAGTACCATCACCTTCTGTTTATCTGACATAAAGCACCACTCTGCAGGGTTGTGTATCCTCAGATCTTCAATAAGACCCTGAATGAACCATCTCCACGTTGCCTTATTTTCTGCTTCAACAACAGCATAAACAACGGGGTAGACACCATTATTAGCATCTACTCCAACTGCTGTTAACAAAACACCAGGATGAGGCCCTTTCAAGAAACAACCGTCAAGCCCTAATACCTTCCTACAGCCAGTCAAGAACCCAGTTCTCAATGCATGTAAGCAGACATAAAGTCTTTGGAAAACCTCTTGCCCACGTTCATCATCAAAACAAGTGCTTGCATAAACTGTTGAGCCAGGATTACTCCTCCTTAATTCCTCACAATAATCCCAAATTAGCTTGTACTGATCTTTATACTTGCCATATATAATCCTCTTTGCTTCAGCCACAGTTTTGTAAACCTTGTTCCTCGATATGTTAATGTTCAAATCCCTATGCACCTTTGCTTGAAATTCATGTATCACAATGCCATTTTCACTCTTGAAATCCTCTAGGTACCTCCTTGCTAAATATTTATATGTTGCCAATTTATGATCCATGGCTCTAGAACATCTATGTTTGGACTGAACTGTTTTTATTTGGAAGGCTGAGATGCCTTTATTCCAAGATGCAAATACTAGCCAATTGCAATTTTCCCCTTTGCACAAAGCTCTCACCCTTCTACTGTTATTCTTCTTGAAATAAACTGGCCTACTCCACCTAATTCCATGGCTTATTATAACCTTTTTAAACTCCTCTTTACTCTTAAAAATGGTCCCCTCCTCAAATTGTGGATCACTTCCATCCCTAACCTCATTGAATCTTGGGAATTTCTTTCTCAAGTTATGCTCTTCTTCCCCGGAGCTGGATTGGGAATAAAAAAAATCAGACTCACTTGAATCTACATCAGATGTCTGCTCAGAAGAGGAACTTCTTGGTTCGTACAAGTCCATGTCTGAATCTGAATTGTAAATCCATTTTTTCCTGGGACCTCTTCTGAAGTCATCACTCCTCTGATTTTCCTCTACAACAGGTGAAGACCTTTGATCATCATGAACTGCTCTTGCTCTGTTTCTAGACTGGTTATGCACTGAATGATGGGATGAAGATTCAGTTGGCTCCTGCTGTACCTCAACTTCTACTTCTGCCGCTGAAGGAGGAGAATTTGGCCTTCTGGAAGGCTTTTGCATCCCATCAGTTTGCCCCTCTCTATTTCTTAGAACCTCATCAACATTTTTTTCAAACTGATCAAGATCATCATCAACAAATTCGGCCCAAGCAGTATCATCATCCTCACTTTTATCAAAGTCTGAGTCATGGAACTGCTCCTCTTCAGAAGAAGCATCAAATTCATCATCAAATAGCCTTAGCCTAGCCTTGCATTGTGTGCTATGACTTTTACCTTTTCCTTCAACTCCTTTTGACTGTGACCTTGACCTACAAACATGCTTGATTCTACCCCCTGAACATTTAGATCCCACAGACCCGGGTATAGGGGCATTCTCATCAGCTTTCCACCCAATTGGTAATGGTTTGGGATTGGGACTTTCAGTGTAAGGATCTGGGCTGTTTGGCCTTGGCTCATGTCTAAAAAAAATCTCCACCTCTTTCCTTCTACCACCAGAATCACACATTTTCTGTACATCATCATCAGTCATCAAAAAAACCCAACCAAGAACACCATCCACTGTAGGATCTTTCCAAAAGTACCCAGGAATTTGGTCATATCCTAACTGATTTGCAACCTTATCAAGAATAACCAACGACATTGTTCCTGGAGTGCACCAGTCATAATAGTCTATAACCCCTTCCTTATACTGTTTGTAAACCAATGTCTCAACTAGCTTCCCCCCATGGTGTATTTTCATTGTAAAAAACTCTTCAATATTACCTGGCCATAACATAAGATGCCAATTTCTCAAGCATTTCTCATCATAGTTAAACAAACTACTCAGATAAGTATTACATTCTTACTTCAACTGCATATTTTGCCTAAAACGTAAATTGCAACTGAAATAGAAGCATTATCAGCAAACGCAACCAACAAAATTTTCACTTTATGTTCAATCTTATCATCAGCTTATATCAGTCTGCAAAAATAATGAAATTCACCTATACTGGGATGAATTTCACCTAAAAAATAATAAACTACTTACCTATGAGTTCTTGTCATTTTCAAATAATATGCATTATCAAGCAAATGCATGAAATACTGGGGGATGAAATTTGACTTACCGTAGTCTGGAGGATTTTCATTGGGTAGGCGCCGCTGCATTTCACCTGATTTCTTTCCCAAATGCTCTGACTTCCGTTTGTTAAACAGCTAAATCGATTCCCGCAAACTATAGCCCTACCCTAGTTCTGCGAATCAAGTATAACTTCTTCAAACAGTAAAGCTTCGAATGGGGAGAGAGAGAGAGGGGGTTCGAATGGGGAGAGACAACAGTAAAGAGACAACAGAGGGGGTTCGAATGGGGAGAGAGAGGGGGAGGGAAGATGTTGGTCAACGGAATCTGGGTTTGAATGAGGGCTGGACAATTTTACCCCTCTTACTATGTCATGTGCTCTGCACGTGCTAATTCTCGACCGGATTCAGCCGTGGAGATGGTGGCGGGAACTCTCGTCGTTTGCGCGTAAATTGTTCAGGGATTCTTAATAGCCAAATAAAAATATTAGGGACTCAGTTGGCCAAACGTAAATAGTTCAGGGAGAAAATAGGCTATTTTTCCTATATATATATATATATATATATATATATATATATATATATATATATATATATATATATATTGGAACTTTTTAAATTTTCTTATTATTAACAAGTTTTCAAGTTGTATATGATTTTCATATGTAGTTATTCATTTGCTCCCTTTTTGTCAGTTTTTTTTACTTTTTAGTTTTATTTTTAGTATCATTAATGCTTTCTCCTTTTACATCTTTCATGCATTTTCTTTTTTTTTTTGTTTTGATCGAATGATAGAATATATTTTATATTTTTAGTTATTTTGATAGAAAATTATTGATTTTTTATTTTATTTAATAGATTTTGAAGATTCAAGTTTTTTTTTTTCGTTTGTTTGAAGGGAAGACTTTAGGAATATTTAGCTGTTTAGTTCTTAGTATATATTACACCAATTTGATCAATATTTATTACTATCTAATTTGATCATTCATTTGCTAAGTTTTAAGGATAAAAGTGTCTAATTTACTATTAAAACATTCCACACCATAATATGCATAACTTTGCAATTCATTAGACATGAAATGTAATAATCGATACGTTTTATTTTTTTATTTTTGTCCTTTTTACCAAGTGAATATAAAAGAAATAAATAATTTTGTAAAGTATATTAGCACTATAGTTTTTTTGTGATGGATCAAGAACACGATTCTTTTAAAAAAAAAGTTAAATAATGAGTGAGAATATTTTCATTTTGAAAATCTTTCTTTGATGTTTTTAATTATAAAATACTAATTTTTTATTTTTTATGTTATTTATTTTTTAGAAATGGAAGGAGACAAGAAAGGGAGAAGAATTCTAATTTTCACAATGATTTTATTACAAATATGTTCTATTTTTTTAAAGAGTCAAAATAAATAATTAAATGATAAAGAATTCTCTTTTTCTCTTACACATAACGGGGGTAGGAGGTGAATACAATAAAATAATTAAAAGACGATGCCGTAAAATTAATTTACTTTAAATATATCCAAAAACAAATATAACGTACAATGTATTTTTTTCATTTCTTTCTTTTCATCTTAATTACTTATGATTAATCATTAGTACATAGTTTTTTAATTAAATACATAAATTTTCTTCATATTTTTTGTAATATCTCTAATAACTATTTATATAATAACACGTATTAATTTTTCTTTATAGAACTTTTTTTAAAAGAAAAATTGACTCTGTCTCTAAAAAAAAGGCATACTCATGGTCGTGCTATTAAATGTATTCTTTTAGTGATATTTTTAACAAATTTCTCTTTTTAAAAACCTATTCTTATTATACACTTATTTTTTAAAGAAGTAATATATATCCCGTGCAAAAGTATTTTGAAGGAGGAGAGAGAGTAAAAGTTACTCATAGTCGTGCTATTAAATGTATTTTTTTAGTGATATTTAGAACAGATTTCTCTTTTTAAAAATCTATTCTCATTATGTACTTATTTTTAAAAAAAATTAATGTATATCCCGTGCAAAAGTGTTTTGGAGGAAGAGAGAGAGTAAAAGTGTTTTTATTAATGTAAAATTTTTATTAATGTATTTCAATATCTATAAATTTATTAAAATTCATTTACATGCTAAAACAGCATGACAGTTGTTAGACTGACTCTATGGAGAGAATTTGCCTTTAATGAGGGGGAGCAACTATCACTTGTAGTAAATGAAAACACAGTTCTATTGGCATGTGGGATCATAGTGAAAAATTATCAAGGTATATTACTTAATTTAATTTGATTATTATCTTAAAAAATTTATTCATGTTATATCAACTGTTGCATACAGGGCCATCACTTTACACAAATAGATCAAGCAGGTTATATATCAACTCAAATTTAAAATTTGCTAACATTATTAAACGATGATAAGTTGTATATATGTATAGATTCACTCATTATGCTTTACTTTTTCCTTTTACGTATACCTTTTTACATTTAGGTATGATGAAAATTGTTGTGTAAAAACACTTGCAGCTTGGATGAAGATAGCTTATTTTTCTACTACACAATTGTTATTGATCTTGAATGCTAAAAGAATACCGATATCAGATTATCGAGCACTATCACATGTAATAGACTGTTGCAAATGAACAAGATAATTAAATATGACTTTTAAGTGTTGTTCTCTTTTTTTTTTTCAGGAAAGGTACTTTCGCATAGTTACTTATATAAATAACATAGATATTGAAAATTTGTGCTATGAGTCATGCAACAATTGTGGTAGTGTAACATTGTGTATTTATGAAGAGTAAGTGTGTACTGAATGCAACGATATAGTTGAAATAATATCAAGGTAACTAACTACTACTATATAGATTAAGTTATTTTATTACTTTTTATTGATTGTGCTCCTTTTAAAAAATTTTGAAGATATTGATTTTTCATTCAATTGAAAGATTTTACTGGAAGTATGCATACCTTTCTAAAAGACAAACATGCAGAGTTTGTTCTTCATTGTCCAGCGAGTTATTTACGAGATTTACAATCAAAGGTATTTATTTATGTAGAAGTGTGTATATCTCTCAATATATAATTTGCCAATTATAATATTTAATTATAAATTCTACATAACATATGTATCATTGAGAGATTTTAATTTAGATGGCATTCAGAAAAATGGACACAAGTTAATAGAAGACCATGTAAATTCCTGCATAGGCTTTGCATTTACATTTGTGATGCGTGCACCTATATTCAAGGAAGATAAAAGTCTTTTACTCTTAGTAACTTTTGTCCTTAAAGTAAATTGGTGTGAAGAGTATTTACACCTTCAAAAATGTGCAAAATTTCTTGATACATTCAATTAGGTAATGTTGTATTAAATTAAGATGCTAAGCAATTTGCTATGCTTATAATTTCTTAAATATATAACTAATAAAAAAAATTTATTAATTTTGTAAATAGTGATCTCTTTTTTAAGACATTAGAAG
The DNA here is from genome assembly GCA_030512225.1 of Rauvolfia tetraphylla. Classification (NCBI taxonomy): domain Eukaryota; kingdom Viridiplantae; phylum Streptophyta; class Magnoliopsida; order Gentianales; family Apocynaceae; genus Rauvolfia; species Rauvolfia tetraphylla. Next base: position 1,346,018 of record JAJQKT010000060.1, read on the forward strand.
AGTTACTGAACAAGTACTTCAACATCTTATTAGGTTTAACTTGCTTGATTATATGTATACATCTTATGAATATTCGACATTCTAATTATTTATTTTATATTTTATTATTCATTATTAAAATAATTTGTATAATAATTTTTTATTACAAATTATTTTTCTGTGCGTAGCACGTGTTTTTTAACTAGTATATATATATTACCAAAACACTTTTACTCTCTCTCCTCCTCCAAAACTCTCAAATCTCCAATACTAATTTTTAAAATTTTAAATTTTTTTATTAGTTAGAAGAATTGTAATTGGCTAAGAGATTTTTTAATGATAAAATAACATAGACACTTAAGTTTATCCTAACAAATCTTTTAATTTAAATCAAATTCCTAAAACCTTTTCACTATCTTCATACAACCTCATCTATTGTCACTTTCACTACAATTTTTTCCTCAAAAGATTTTTTTATTGTTAGAGCCTTTTTTTTTTTTTTCTGATTATAGTCTTCTTTTTTCAAATTGAAAAAGTAATTTTTTTCAATTCCTTTTATAATATATGTTGCTCTTATTTTCTTCCTTTTTCTCTTTTACTTTAATATTGACCTCTAAATTTGATAAATAATGTTATAGATTTGATTGTTTTTCTTGAATAAATAATTTATTTTCTTAAGAGCTTATCTATACTCAATATATCTCTTATTGTTCAAAAGATGTTTATAAATAAATTCTTCTTAGAATTTTTTTCTTTAATTTATTGAGAACTTCTTTTTTGTATAGAGGTGAGATGTTTATGAATTTATTTATTCTTAGAGAATAGTTTTTTTTTGTTGAGAACTTTTTTGGGTAGATGCCAAAATGAAAAGACTATCCCATGCTTCTTCATTTACAATTGAGGGAAATGCATAAGTGTTATAAACGTTATAAGCATCATGCATATTTATGATATTTCAATTTTTAATTTAAATAAGTGTTTTAGCTTTATTATTTTTTAATTTTAAAATGTGTCTTAGATGCTTCTTTAGTTGGATCCAGCAGAATGAGAGGTAAGTAATTTTTTTTAGTTTTTAATTTATATTTTTCCTCTTCAATATGAGTCAATGTAATTTTTTTTGAGAATAACATATATATTTTTGAAACTTTTTAAATTTTTTGTTCATCAAGAAGTTTGCAAGTTGTATATAACTTTCATATGTAGTTATGCATTTATCCCACTTTTTTGTCAACATCTTTTATTTTTTAGTTTTATTTTTAACATCATTGACTCTTTCTCTTTTTATATCTTTCATGCCTTTTATTTTTTTATTTTGATTGGCTATATAATATATTATATATTTTCAGCCTATTAAAATATTTCGCACCAAAACATACACAACTTTGCAGTACATTGGATATGAAATGTAATAACTGATTACTTCTATTTTTATTTTTTTATCTTTTCACCAACTAAATATAAAAGAAAGAAATGATTTTGTAATATACATTAACACTATGGTTCTTTGTAATAGATCAAGAACACTATTCTTTTTGAAAAAAAGAGCAATGACCTGATAATCTTTTTATTTTGAAAAAATATTTATTTGAAGTTTGTAATATAAAATACTAATATTTTTTATTTTTTATGTTATTTATTTTTAAGAATGAAGAGAGACAAGAAATGGGAGATAGATTTTAATATTCACAATGATTTTGTTACAAATATATTTTATTTTTTGAATAGTCAAAAGAAATAATTAAATGATAGTATGATAGTATTTTTTTATCTTTTCACCAAGTAAATATAAAAGAAAGAAATGATTTTGTAACATACATTAACACTATGGTTCTTTGTGATAGATCAAGAACACTATTCTTTTTGAAAAAAAGAGCAATGACCTGATAATCTTTTTATTTTGAAAAAATATTTATTTGAAGTTTGTAATATAAAATACTAATATTTTTTATTTTTTATGTTATTTATTTTTAAGAATGAAGAGAGACAAGAAATGGGAGATAGATTTTAATATTCACAATGATTTTGTTACAAATATATTTTATTTTTTGAATAGTCAAAAGAAATAATTAAATGATAGTATGGAAGAGCAATTCTCTTTTTCTTTTACACATAACAAGAGTAGGAGGTGAATACGGTAAAAGAATTGAAAAACTATGTCGTAGAATTAATTTACATTAAAGATATAAAAAAACCATTACTTGCAATATGTTTTTTCATTTCTTTTCTCTTCATCTTAATTTATTTATGATTAACTATTAATGCATAATTTTTTATTAAATACATAAACTTGCTTCATATTTTTTGTAATAATTATAATAACTATTTATATAATAACCAGTGTTAATCTTTTTTGGTAATTGTTTTTGAAAAACAATTGACTCTAGCACTAAAAAAAAAGGGGAGCTTACTCCTTATCGTACTATTAAAGATATTTTTTGAATAATATTTAGAACTAATTTCTCTTTTTAAAAATTTATTCTTACTATACGATAATTTTTTTAAAGAAATAATATATATCCCGTGCAAAGTAAGGGCTTTATACTAGTACATATATATTATTAAAACATTTTTATTTCTCTCCTTCTCTAAAACTCTCAAATATCAAATTCTAATTTCTAGAATTTTAAATTATTTTATTAGTTAGAAGAGTTGTCAATAGCCAAGAGATAAAATAATATAAATACTTTAGTTTATCATAAATAAATCTTTTAATTTAAATCAAATTCTTAATAATTTTTCACTATCTCCACATAACTTCATATACTGCTACTTTCTTCACAAGCTTTTTCTTTATTTACAAACTTTTCCTCATAAGCTTTTTTATCGTCAGATTCTCTTATTTTTCTCTGATTAGGATCTTCCTTTTCTGAATTGAAAAGATTTCAATTCCTTTTTTGATACATTGCTCTTATTATCTTCATTTTCCTCTTTCACTTTAATGTTTAACCTTTGAATTTAATAAATAATATTATAGATTTGATTTTCTTGGGGAGTTTATCAATGCTCAATGCATCTCTTATTATTTAAAAGATGTTTATAAATTAATTATTTTTAAAAAATATTTTTCTCTTTAATTTATTGAGAACTTCTTTGTGTATATATGAGATATTTATGAATTTATTTATTTTCACAGAAGATTTTTTTTGAGAATTTTTTAGGATAGAGGCTAAAATGAAAAGATTGTCCCATACTTTTTTTTTAAATGGAGAAAAATGCATGAGTGTTATATACGTTATAGGAATCAGATACATTTATGATATTTAAATTTTTTATTCAAATAAGTATATTAAATTTATTATTTTTAAAATTTTAAAATATGTTTTTGAGGCTTCCACTACAAGAAATTTGATTTTTTGAGACGGACTATTCGGTCGCAAATTCGTAGGAAATTACAAATTGCGACAGAATAGTTCGTTGCAAAAATATAAGTCACAAATTTGTGACGGACAAGATATCCATCGCAGGAAACAATATCCGTCACAGATTTGCTACGGACTGTATCTGTAGCACATTTGCGATGGACGTAATCTGTCGTAAATCTGCGACGAAAGATAATTCGTCGCAAATCAATTTTGATTATTAATTATTAATTATTAAAATAATTATTAATTACAAATATAATTTAATTTGAAATTTTAATTTTTAATTAAAATTTTTAAATAATAGTTTTTAATAATTTTTAAATAATTATTTTAAAAAATAAGCATAATTAATATAATAATTTAAAATAAAAAATTAAATTTAAATAAATATAATTAATTCGTTAAATGTCAATGTTTTATGTGTACAACATTGAAAAAAATGAAACAAAATCTATGTAACTATAGAAGGCGATGCTGCAGACGATGGAGGAGGCGGAGATGGATCTGGAAGGCCAGTTGTTGGAGGATGGCCGTCAGGCGAATTGATCGTGTAATCCTCATCAGCCCCGTCTGTCTGCTCTTCAGAATCTGGTATCGGAAAAGGAGGTGGAGAAGGCGGCGGAGGCAGATGTAGTACCTCGAACATTACTCGCAAATACTGGTCCAAACTAGCAAAGCGTTACTGGAAATAACCACACATCGACCTCTCTCTCTGCAACTGACTATGAAGAGATGCGTACTCTGGATGCGATGTAATTAGCAATCTATTGGAACAGAGGGCGACGTGGACTGACATAACCTCCGTCGCATGTGAACTGCCTCGGAACCCAATCCAAAAATTCGACTCTTCGAGGCACCACTAGCAACCTCCACAAATAGGGACTTCTCATCCGGTGGATGCTGAGAAGTCACCGAATCCTGAGACTTCACCTACTAATAGCGCTCCTTCAAAGCGTTGACGCTATCCTACAAATTGTATACATCATAAATTTATAACTGTTAGCCCTAAGGGCAAATCATGTAGTTTTGATTAATGACAAATATTGATGAGAACTAATATGTTTATATTGTGTGATAGGATTTGTGAACTAAGAAGTTTGGAGTCTCATTGCCTTGAAGCTAAAATGCAAGAACAACTCCAATGTGTCAAAGTGATTGAAGATTGAAGAGTTTGTTCAAGATGATTGAAGGCTTTGAAGACATGAAGTGTAGGTTGCATGTACTTAATAGGTAAACTTTGTAAACCCTACACTCTTAAGCCTTGGAATCTATGAATTGCAATTGAGAGCACAAAACTTGATTTAAATGGTTTTAATGGTTTTGAACTTACCTAAATTATCAAGTTTTCATAAATGGTTTTTACACTTAAAAGGTCTTTAATGACTTATCTTTGAGGCTAGAATGTTTTCCAACTTGTTTGAATTGATTTGAACATGTTTTGACAAAGTTTGAAAAATTCGGATGCAAGATTCGGACGCAGGATGAAAAATTCGGTCGTCCTAATTTTCTTGCACAATGAAAAGTACCACTGTTCATGTGAACAGTAACGCCTATTTTTCCAGAGAAATTCGGATGCAAATTCGGACGCAGCTGGAAAAATTCGGTCATCCCTATTTGTGGAGTAAAGCTATAAAGAAATGAACACACGATTTATAGTGGTTCGATCTTTCCAAGATCTACATCCACTACCTTGAGTCCACACTCAAGGATTTCAACCAATTCACTATATGCTCAATTTAGGCAATTACACAAGAGGCTCACCCTTCAATGGGTTTTACCACAACAACCTCTTTTCAATCTAATAAACAAGGTTCACTCTTATCACAAAGAGTTTTATGTCACTAGACAACCTAGACCAATCTAATCCAAGGCTCACCCTCACCAATGGGTTTTACACAACAACCTTGATTAATTTAGTCTATGGCTCACCCTTCACAAGGGTTTTATGTCTCTTGATAACCTTGTATCAATCACAACAATAATATAAAGAGAGAGTTTGAATGTTACCAACACTTCTTGGTGGATGAATACAATTGCTAGCACCACTTCATTTCTTGCCTTTGGAATCTTGAATTTTAATCTTTGAGCACAAGGCAATATGAGAGCTTTTCAAATAATTTTGATGTAAAACAAGTTAGAGCATGAAGGATTTTGAATGTTCAAAAGTTCTTTAAAAAATCTAGAGTTTCTAGCCTTTATAGAATTTGAAAATCAGTTAAAACATCCATAAATATTTAGTAATTATATTATAATTAAATAACAATGATAAAAATAATGATTACCATCCGACGCTCGTGCTCGCTGAAGGAAATGCATCCTCCAGTGGGAGTCGGTCCAGGAGCGGCTGCTCTGTTCCGCTTAGCAGGGGGTTAAACACGCTTGAATTGTTCCATACTCTAGTGATCCAGCCAGAGTTGGCTCCAAATTTCAGGAGATATCCACGGTAGACATTTTCCCTTACACCGAGCCTTTGATAGCTGATCAGATAGACAACGAGTGCGTTTGTCGTCCCAAATACATCGTATCTGATCAGCATGCTCTGGAAGCCATCGATAACGTCTCTGTAAAGTCATTTAAAAAATCAAATATATATATATATATATATATATATATATATATATATATATATATATATATATATATATATAATTTATTACTTACACTCCACATTTGAAACCACATGTCCCAAAGCTCTAATGGGGCCGCCTCAAAATTAGGATACGGTCCAGTAAAATGCCGGTGAAACGTATCTGATATCGAATGCACCGTCCCCTTTGCTGGGAAGAAACTGTTCCATTACACAAATGAACAGTTAGTTATTCAACAAAAAATTTGAATAAATTTTTGCAACAGTAAATAGAAATTTACTCATTGCCACTCGGGGCTATCAGAATGCGGACTCTCAACAACAGAAACTGTGGTCAAAGGCTTATGCTCAGACTCCGCTGCACGTGTGTCATTCTCGCTCGGTAAAGACATCGGCCCGGGTAAAGACGGAGAAGGAGTACGATCACCCATATAATCTACGTGGAGGCATCTGAAAAAGAATAAAATTTTCGTTAGCTATGTAATCATTAGTAATATATAAAAAATAATATATATTAAATTTAAAAATTAAATAAGTGACGTAGCATATATATACGTGTGCATACATAAAATAAATTATTCACTGTTTTCGTCCTTACTCGAATCATCTTCTGATTCCCATTCAGAATCAGTCACGTCATCATATTCCTTGTTTCCTGGTTCATTATCATCCAGAATCTCGTCTTCACCTATTTCATGCACAAGTTCGCCAACATTAAATGTCATCGATTCATCTACATCTTCTTGGTATGGTCTCTCAACAACATGTGCATTAATGACATAACGCGCATTCTATTTGCATACTCCCAACCAATCAGACGTATTTCTTTTACTTCTAGGATAAGTGGTATAGTATACTTGCTGAGCTTGCACAGCTAATATAAATGGATCATATTTGGGGTACCTTTTCCTCCAATTAACATCCACAATTTGGTAATGTGGATGAATCTTGACACCCTTGTTAAGCACAGGATCATAACAGCCACACTTAAATAAAACAACATCACTAGATGGAATCCCCGGAAACTGCACTTCAATGATCTCCTTCAAAATTCCATAATAATAGCTCCTACTGCCAATATCTTCGTCCTCGCCCTTAACCTAGACTCCACAATTAATAGTTTTCTTTCTGAAATACCTAAGAGGGGGGTAAATTAGGTATTTGGCTAATTTTTGCAAATTAAAACCTTTTATACGTCTAAGTAAAGAACAGATTATATGAGTCAAGTTATAAGGAATTTATACCACAGCAATACAAGAAAGTAAGATCAAAGAACACAAGCAAATTATAGTGGCTCGATCCTCAAGATCTACGTCCACTACCTGAAGCCTATACTTAAGGATTTCAACCAATCTACTATATGCTCAGGTTTACAAATTACAAGAGAGGCTCACCACACTATGGTTTTACACCCACAACCTCTTCTAGTAACTTTTACAAACAAGGCTCGCCACACACAATGGTTTTATATCTCAAACAACCTTGAATCACAACTTCAAGGATCACCCTTATCTAAAGGGTTTTATGTTATCAAGATAACCTTGCAAGAGCTAGTAGAAAAACACAATTCGATAAAAAAAAGATAAGAGTGTGTAGATGTTACCACTTGTTGGTAGATTTTTACACAAGCTTGTACCTCCACACTTTAATGTCTTTTGATTGATCAATTGAATGCACAAGACATAAGAGAGCTTAAGAAATGTTTGTAAAAAGCTTTAGAATGCTTAGAGTTTTCAAAAATTCAAAACTTACAAAAGATTACACGTTTATAGCTTTTATAGAATTTGAAAATCAATTTTAATATCTATAAAACGGCTAATTAACGGTTATTTTCAGAAAATTTGCACGACTGAATTCTGCATCTGAATTTTTCGGACAACCGAATTCTTCCTGCTGCGTCCGAATCTTCGTCCGAATTTCTCTAGAAAAACAGTGACCATGCTGAAGGCCAAAATTCGGACGACCGAATTTTTCTTCATGCGTCCGAATCTTCTTCCTAATTTCTCTGGAAGAACAGTAGCAAACTTTTGCTACACAATTCGAACGACCGAATTTTTTGAAAGTATATTCAAACTTTGTAAAATCATTTGAGATTTAACTTCAATAAGTTTGAAAAACATTTGGTATGTATAGAAAACTCATTTAGACATATATAAGTTTGAAAACCAAAATCAAATTCCTTTGATCATATAAAGTTTACTTAAAAAACTTTTAGGACACAAAACCACATTCATCAAAAAATTCATTCAAAACCTTTTAAGATCATAAAACTAATTTTATGCTCTCTTATGCATTCAATGATAACCAAGACATACAAGTGTAGAGTTTACATAGAGATTTACCTACTAGGTATATACACTCTACACTTCAAGTCTTCAATGCCTTTAGATCATCTAAGAACAACCTTCTTCAAACTTCAATCACTTTGCTTTACTGAAGTTGTTCTTGCACTTTGGCTTCAAAGCAATGAGACTTCATACTTAGTTCACAAAACATATCACACAACATACAAGCATATTAGTCCTCATCAATATTTGTCACTAATCAAAACTACATAATTTGCCCTTAGAGCTAACACTTTCCCACTCCATGATCTTGCATATGAAATCTGAAGCCATTTATTACATCTCCCTTACAAGATTTCACCTGCTTTGAAGGTCCCCACGACAAACTTTTAATATTTTCATCTGTTACGTTATTTTGATGATCTTGCACCTGCAACATATAAACGGTGTTATTCGCTATCTAGAATAATATTTCTTAACCATTGTCGTTTTACTACTCGACAAATAGAAACTTACGTAAACCTTGAACCATATGAGAAACTCGTCCTCAAATCTCCTATCAATTTCCTCCTCCGTTATACAAAGATCGGCATATCGCAATTTGGCTCTGAATCTCCTGCTTCATAGGCGTTATATAAGCTGAGTGTTTACAACTACGAAGAATCAGTAAGCCAACAAAAATATGAAAAAAAGATGTACGTGACCAATGGTTGTATCTCTTCACAATTGAGATATATGTTATTAACAGCTGCCTTATATTCCTCGGAAGAAAGGTATCTTTCTGAAATATCTTTGTCATTGGGAGCCAGATTTGTACGTCTAGTTTGGACATTCGGCTCGAAGTAGTAAGAAAAAAACGTAGATGCCTCTTCAATCAAATATGCGTTGCAGATTGATCCTTCGACCCTTGCCTTATTTTTTACTTTCAACTTCAGGCGATATAAGAACCTGCACTTGGTCATTTTAATTGTGTTATAAATTCTACATCGAGTAGCTCAAATAAACAATTTAAATGCTCATGTCAAAAGGCTTAACCTCTCAAACTGGTATATCCATCTATATTGAACCGGACCAGCAATCCTTGGTTCATAAGGCAAGTAAATCATTAAATGCTCCATCACATCAAAAAATGTAGGAGGGAATATCCTTTCCAACTTGTACAGTAGGATTACTATGTTCTTCTCCCACTCTCTCATACGAGATGTTGATAGTCTTGAAGCATATAAATCCCGATAGAAAAGACTTAATTCCGTTAGCACATTCCAAATGGAGGCGGGGAGGAACTCTCTAAATGAAATAGGAAGCAATCTTTCCATAAATACGTGACAGTCATGCGTCTTCATGCTCGATATCTTCAACCCATTCAAATCAACGCACTGACTTAAATTAGACACATATCCATCGGGCAACCTCAGATCTCTAACCCACACCAATACAACCTTTTTTTATTGATTCGTTAGAGAATACTTAGCCTGCGGCATAGAAACTTTACCATTTCCAATAGAGGTAATATGTAACTCCGGCCTATTACGGTACATCTCCAAATCTCACTGAGCCTTTATATTATCCTTTGATTTGCCCTTCACGTCCATTACAGTATTAAACACGTTCTCGAACACATTCTTTTCATTGTGCATTACATCAACATTGTGGCAAATTAAATTTGATTTCCAATAAGGTAAGTCCCAGAAGATGCTACGCTTAGCCCAATTGAGGTAAACCCCTCTACCATTATCCTTGCCAACCTCCTCCGCAGTATCGACAATTCTCGACAAACTGCTTACTCTATGCCATATCTCATCCCTACACGATCGCTTAATAGGTTGAGATATCTCACGACCGCGGTCCTTTCGAAATGATTTTCAGTCTCTTTTATATTCATGATCTAACGGCAAGAACCGACGGTGACAGTCAAACCAAGATTTCTTTGAGCCATGTTATAGATGAAATGACTTTGTTTGCTCCATACAGTAGGGACAAGCCAGTCTTCCGGCAGTGCTCCAACCACTCAACATACCATAAGCTGGAAAATCATTAATGGTCCATAAGAGGGCAGCTCACATTTGAAAATTCTATTTTTTGGAGATGTCATAAGTTGGAACACCAACTCTCCACAAATGTTGTAATTCTTCCACCAGCGATTGTATATAGACATCGATCTTATGCTTCGGTTCCTCAGCCCTGGAATAATTACTGTCCAAAATATCACATGATCCTTCATACACATCCACGGTGGTAAGTTGTACGGAGTAAGAATGACGGGCCAACTAGAATATTGCTTTCCCGACATTCCAAATGGTGAGAACCCATCTGTGCATAGCCCTAAACGTACATTGCAAACCTCTTTCGCAAATTCAACATGCACACGATCAAAATGATACCATGTTTCACCGTCCCGTGGATGACTCATCAATCCCTCATTCTGTACACTTTCAGCGTACCACCTTATGTGTTTTGCAGTTGTTTTTGATGCATACAGCCTCTGCAATCTCGGAGTCAAAGGAAAGTAGTACATTTTCTTAAAAGGGACCTCTTTTTGCTGTCTATTCTTCTGAAATTTCCTCCTCTGCATTGGAGCCTTCCACAGAACTTACATTCCCACAAACCAACATCTGCCTTCCAATAAAGCATGCAACTATTTGGACAACAATTTATTTTCTCCACTGGCAAATCGAGTCCAGAAGCCATCTTCTTGGTCCGGTACAAGTCCTCTGGAAGCAAATTATCCTTTGGTAGAACCTCCTTAATTAGCTACATTACCTGATTAAAATACCTTTCTGAAATATTATTCTCATATTTAATAATCAGCATGCGAGCAACAAATAATAACTATGAGTGGTTCGTGCATCCATCCCACAAGGGAGTATCGGCAGATTTTAACATATCATAAAATTTCTTGGCTTTCGCATTAGAAGGTTCTTCATTGTCGATACCCGCCGGCTGGTCTAATAGATGGTCCAAACCAATGCCATCCATTACCATCTGCTGAAATGGATTATTAGGGATAGATTGGGATTGAGAATTGGTTCAAACTATCCCTGGATACAACGGAGTAAGACTCTCACTGTGACTAGTCCAACGGTGATAAACGGCGACAAATCTAAATCTATACAAGTGCACCTGTACTTCATCGGGAGAAAGGTGCACCTTTTTCTTACACTTCACACAAGAACATCTCAACCATGAAGTGTGCCCGTTCGACAAATAGTACGCTATAAAACCCTTAACCCCATCTTTATATTCATTTGTGATCCCCTTAATCCCTTGCGTATGTCGCTTATACATCCAATTATGATCATCCATCTACATTAAAAAATTTTTCCTATTAAATTTTACGAAATTCCAGAAAAAAATTTAGTAGTTTGGCATGTCTTGTTAAAATATTGTCGAAAACTTAGACAAGTGTTAAGCAAGCATAAAAAAATTTCGGCAGCATCTCCGCTGTAAAATGGATGTTTTTCAGGCACAAGGCCACCACAATCCATCCCCACAGCCAAATTTAATTCTTTCAAAAATTAATTCTAAGTAAATATATCCAAATTTCATAACGCCGCCTCAAAAATATTATAAAAATCTTCACAAAATTAAAAAAATCAAAACCAGGCTTAATTTAAAAATTAAAAGACACTACAAAAAAATATTTTCAAAAAATTACAAGAAAAATAGAAAAATAGTAAAAAAAAAGAACAAAAAAGAGAACAGAAAAATAAGAAATCTTCCAAATTAAAAGAAAAAAGCAAAATAAATACTGCCAAAAAAACAAAAAAGCAGAAAAAACATGTTCCAATATTACAAGAAAAACAGAAAAAATAGTAACAAGAAAAAACAGAAAAAAACAGAAAATTAAGTAAACAAAAAATTACGGGAAAAAATTTTGCAAAAAAAAAAACAGAAAATAGAGGCTGGAAAAAATTTTCTTACTTGGGCGGCGGGCGGCGGGCGCAGGCAGTGATGAGCTACGGCAGGCGTGGGGGGTGGGAAGTTGGGCAGGCTCGGTGCGGTAGGCGGCGGGAGGCGTGGCAGGCGGCGGGAGACGTGGCAGTCGACGGGCTGGGCAGTGGGAATGTGGGATTGAATGGGAAAGAATGGGTGTTCAAATTATGATTAAGAAGAAGGTGTTTGCGACGGAAAGTTTTTTTTAATTTTTTTTAAGAAGAAGGTGTTTGCGACGGATTTCCTTTGCAAATCCGTCGTTCATTTGTGACGGATTTGCGATGGAAAGTTTTTTCTAATTTCTAATATTTTTTCTTTCTCTTCCATTCCTCCAATAAGTTTGTAGTTAAAATTCGTTAATAATAAATATTTATGAAACATACTCATTTTAATTATCATATATGTCCTGCTAGTATATGAATTAACTTCGTTAACACTATATGTTGTATAGCATTACATGCTATAAATTGGTCATATTCAAAGTTATAACTATTAATATAATACATATATGTAATATACATTTATATGTTTTGTAAAATATTTTATTATACTCAATAGATATGTTATACCAAAATAAATTATAAAATATATCTTCGCATGTGTCTTTATATAAAGACTACTAACTACAGAGTACCAATATTTTATAATTCATATTACACGTATACTTCTTGCTATATATGTTTAATTAAAATGACATTTATGAACATCGCGAGGTATGACTCCCAAAAAATAAATAAGGATGCAAGAATAGGAGGAAAAAAACATATTCCGTTGCAAATCCATTGCAAATAATATGTCGTAGCCAATCCGTAGTAAATTTGCGAAGGATTTACGACCAAAAAAATAAATTTCTATTTCATTTTCAGTAACCGTCACAAATCCGTTACTATTTAGCTACGGATTTGCGACGGAAATTTTTTTAATATTTTCTTTTTATTTTTCCTTCGCAAATCTATAGCTAATCGACTACGAAATTGTGACGAAAAATATAAAATTTTTATATTTTTTTATTCGCCTTGTAAATGCGTAGCAAATTTACGGCCTACTTTACGGTCACAAATCCCTCGCAATTTAGCTACGGATTTGCGACCGAAAAATTTTTTTTAATATTTTTTCGTAGCAAATTTGTATTTAATCTACGATGGATTTGAGACGGAAAATATAAATTTTTCCTATTATTTTATTCACGTCACAAATGAGTTGCAAATTTACGACGAACTTCTTTGGTCGCAAATCCATAGCCATTTGGCTACAGATTTTCGACGGGAAATTTTTTTTAAAATATTTACTTTTTCCTTGCCGTTGCAAAATTGTAACTAATCTGTGACAGATTTGCGATGGAATATATAATTTTTTTCTTTTTTTTAATTTTGCATCGCAAATACGTAGCAAATTTGCTACGAAATTATTCTGTCGCAAATCTGTAGCCAAAAAATCCGTCGCCATTTGGCTACGGATTTGCGATGGAAAAAAAGATTTTTTGTAAATATTTACTTTATTCTTGCCGTTGCAAAATTGTAGTTAATCTGAGATGGATTTGCGTCGGGATATATAAATTTTTTATTTTTTTAATTTACGTCGCAAATACGCAAATTTGCGACGAACTTATTCGGTCGCAAATCCATTGCCATTTGGCTACGGATTTGCGACGGAATATGTTTAAAAATTTTTAAATATCTATTTTTTTATTTTCATCGCAAATCCGTCGCAAGTTGCAACGGAATGGCTACAATTTTTAATTCATCACAATTTTTTCCCACTTATTTCCTTTGTAGCTATTTCATTGCAAATCTGTCGCAAATTGGCGACGGACTTTGCCGTCACAAAATTCGTTTTTCTTTGTAGTGTTTTTCAGTTAAATCCTTCTAAATGGGATGTATGCGCGTTTTGATAATAAAATTTATTTTTTATTTATATTTTCTTCTTTAATATCCATGTAATCCCTTTTGATAATAAAATATATTTTTTTGAAACTTTTTAAATTTTCTAATTATCAACAAGTTTGCAAGTTATACATGACTTTCATATGTAGTTATTCCTTTACCCCCTCCCCCTTTTTGTCAACTTTTTTTTTTATTTTTTAGTTTTATTTTTAGCATCATTGATATTTTCTTTTTTTACATATTTCATGCCTTTTCTTTTTTTTTATTTTGATTGAATGATATAATTATTTTATATTTTTAGTTATTTTAATAAAAAATTATTGAGCTTTTCTTTTCTTTGATAGGTTTTGAAGGTTCAAACTTTTTTTTCGTTTGTTTAAGGTGATGACTTCAAGAATATTTATCTGTTTAGTTCATGGTATCTATTACACCAATTAGATAAATATCTATTACTATCTAATTTAGTCATTTATTTGCTAATTGCCTACTAAAATATTTTGTACCAGAATATGCATAACTTTGTAGTTCATTAGACATGAAATGTAATAGTCGATAGTTTTTATTTTTTTGTTTTGTCTTTTTACCAAGTAAATATAAAAGAAAGAAATAATTTTATAAAATACATTAACACTATGGGTTCTTTGTGATGGATCAAGAATATGATTCTTTTGAAAGAAATTGAGCAATGACCAGAGAATCTTTTTATTTTAAAAAAATTTTTCTTTGAGGTTTTTAATATAAAATACTAATATTTTTTATTTTTATGTTATTTATTTATTTTTGGAATGAAGAGAGACAAGTTAGAGGAGAGACATTTTAATTTTTACAATAATTTTATTACAAATATATTTTATTTTTTTGAAGAGTCAAAATAAATAATTAAATGATAAGAAATTCTCTTTTTCTCTTATATATAATGAGAGAAGGAGGTGAATACGACAGAATAATTGAAAGACATGTCGTAAAATTAATTTACTTTAAAGACATAAAAAAATATAACTTATAATGTATTTTTTATTTATATATTTTTTCATCTTAATTTATTTATGATTAACTATTAGTGTACATTTTTTTAATTAAATACATAAATTTACTTCATATTTTTTGTAATAACTCTAATAAATATTTATATAATAACCCGTATTAATTTTTCTTTATGGTAATTTTTTTTGAATAAAAAATTGACTCTGTCACTAAAAAAAATAAAGTTACTCATAGTCGTGCTATTTAATATAATTTTTTAATAATATTTAAAATAAAATTTTTAAAAAATTTTATTTTTATAATACATTTATTTATTTAAAAAGTAATATTCAGAGTTCTATGCTAGTAAGTATTATTATGTCAATTATATATTCTAGTATACTTCTTCAAAAAATCTTGAAAATAGATAAGATTTGAATTAGAAAACGAGAAAGCGGGGCCTGCCGAGTGACCAGTTAGGGACTACGCGATGGCTATGGAGGGGCCTACAGCGAGCAACCGCAGCCCAGATTTTGCAACGTCAATCGGGGGCTGCTCCTTGTAGGTCCCAGCATCCTTGTCGGAGGCTGGAAGGGCTGGCCCAACATTGCCACCGGGGGTGGCGAGGCTCGACCCATTTTTTAAAATTTTGGTGAATATTTTTTTTTAATATAGTTAATATTATTTATTTTATTTTTTATAATTAATTCATTAAGTATTAATTTGTCTTGTATTATTAGTGTATTATTAATTTTTAATTAAATTTTTATTGTTATTTATTACAATTATAGCTTTAAGTGTTATTATAATTATTTATTAATTTTATATTATTATGATTTATTTTTATATCATTACCAAATTTATTAGAATATTTAATTATATTAGCATTATCGATATTATTAGTTTAATATTATTTAATTGTAATATTATTGGTTATTATTATTATTAATTATTGTTATTATTATTATTAGTTATTATGATTAGATGTTAATTAGTGTATTATTTTTAGTTATTACTGTAGGTCCTAAACAATGTCCAAGAGAGGGTGAATTGGACTTTATCAAAATATTGACCTTTTTAGAGTAGAATTAAAAATCCAAAAGTTGATGTGCTGCAAGCTGGCTGGCAAAATAAAAGTTGAAGTCTAAATTGAATATCAATTTAATTTCTCGAATTGAGCTATCTCACAATGATGTTACGTTGAGTATCTTGAGAGAGTTTTGCTGGACTCAGTATGTAACTTTTCATTACGTAGGATGATGCATAGATGCAAATAGCATGCTGATCATTGCAATATAAAAATAATTTCAAAAAATTTTTAAGCTAATTATTTTCAACATACAGTTTGAAAGACAATTTTTGTAATAATGGGTTTAGCATGTCTTTCCAATGGGCGAAGAGTATGCTCCGAACTTTATAATTTTTTCCAGAAAATATGTTTGCAAAATAGAAAGAAAATAAATGTTAAAACAAGCAAACAACCGAAGCTAAGTAATGCAAGAATGAAAAGAGACACAAGGATTTTTATAGTGTTTCAGTAACTTGGTTACATCCACTCCTTTAGAATCACATTTTCACTAACTCAATCTCGTTAACGGTAGAGATCAAACCATACAACTTTAAAAATCTTACACCCAAGAAACTCTCAAGTTGTATACACTAGTTTTACAAATAGATCTAGCAATGATTAACACTATTTTTCAATAGATCTAGCAACAATCCTGGATTTTCAATAGATCTAGTAACTATTTTTCACCCAAGAACCTCCTCAACCTTGGTGGCACAAGTTTATAACTGGTCCTTGTGAACCGTGAAGAGATGAAGATGAAAAGATAAAAGCTTTCACTTTCTTCCAACTTTAGCTCACACTTTGCACATTTGCTCTTTGCTACTCATAATTTTCTCTCTCATAGATTTCAAGTTTCTACTCTCAGCTTGAGAAAGAAACTCTCAATTTCTTTGAGAAACACACTCATCTCCTGAAGACTTAAAAGTGTAAAGAGTTATATTTATAACAGATACAAAATCCTATAAAAAAGATAAAAGATAATTCAATCAAATGGTGCTTTGGTCCAGTGTTGTTCAAAGGTAAAAACGTTCTTTTTCAGAAAATGAACTTTTTGTAATACATAGGTGGTCATGTGAATTCTACCCTAACTCTATTCTTTCACAAAAAGTCAGCTTATTCTTTTTGTCTCAAAAAATGGTTCAAAATATATCTTTCCTATTTATGTGTAAGTCTAAAAAGGTGAAGTTTGACTACTTTTGAAACAGTGATTCTAGCTAGCTGTAAAGATGCACTGATGCACTGTTAGGTGAATTGTGATTAGTCACTATCATGCTAACTCGTCTCGAGATTCCGCAATTTGGTAAAGGTAGCTTGGCACAAATGCATCTAGTTTGATGGCTTTGACAATAGTTTGATACTAAGATCATAGCAGAAAATTTCTTCTTTTTTCCTTAAAGTTTCAAATGCAGTTTTCAAATAAAACATTTTTAGGTATAGTTTTAAGAACTGAAAATTTGAATTTGACTAAAGCACATATTGGAACGTATTATCTTAAACCAACTCTTAACAAGAATTATAAAAATAATATGTGGAAGACTTTATCCTTAAGTCAACATTCTCCCACTTTTTCATGAATGATAAAACTTGTCAAGTTAAGTATAAATCAAATAAAGTCAGAACAATAACATAGTAACTAGTTTGATCGTGCTTGCTTGAATAAGAAAAATATTTTTGGATTTTTGAAAGTATATGTGCATAATGAAAAATATTTTTTGTTTTTCTAAAGGTAAAGACAATTGTTTTTGCTCTCTCTGAATTCATGCATGCTCTCTTGTTGCAAATAGCATTGATCTCTGGTTAATAGTTAGAATGTGTCTAAGCAAATACGAAGTTTGACTGCTTTTGAAAGAGTGATTCTAGCTAGGTGTAAAGACACGTGATGCACTGTTAGGTGAATAGTGATTAGTAAATATCATGCTGATTTGTTTTAAGATTTTGTAATCTAGTAAAAGTAGCTTGACACAAATGCATCTAACTTGATGGCTTTGAAAATATCTTGATACCAAGATCAGACCATATATTTTTTTCCTTAAGTGTTTTCAAATGCAGTTCTCAAATAAAACATTTTGAGACACAATTTTAAGAACTGAAAATTTGAATTTGACTAAAGTACATATTAGGACGTATTATCTTAAACTAATTCTTAACAAGAATAAAAAAATTATACTCGTGAAAGTATACTGCTTGATTTTTTAGCTCGTGTGATTTGATCATAATCACTTAAGGCACATTCTGAAATCATTACAAATAAAATTCGTTAAATTACTAAAAAGATGTTTTTCTAGGCTTCAAAATTGGAAGACTTTATCCTTAAGTCAACATTCTCCCACATTTTGATGAATGACAACACTTGTCAAGTTAAGTATAAATGAAATAAAGTCATAACATTAACAAAGTAACTAGTTTGAGTGTGCTTGCTTGAATAAGAAAAATATTTTTGGATTTTTGAAAGTGTATGTGCAGAATGAAAAATATTT
Organism: Rauvolfia tetraphylla; assembly: GCA_030512225.1. NCBI lineage: Eukaryota > Viridiplantae > Streptophyta > Magnoliopsida > Gentianales > Apocynaceae > Rauvolfia > Rauvolfia tetraphylla. Next base: position 1,364,556 of record JAJQKT010000060.1, read on the forward strand.
TTGGTTTTTCTGAAGGTAAGGACAATTGATTTTGCTCTCCCAGAATTCATGCATACGCTCTTGTTGCACATACCTGTTATCTCTAGTCAATAGTTAGAATGTGTCTGAGCAGATGCGAAGTTTAACTTCCTTTGAAAGAGTGATTCTAGCCAGATGTAAAGATGTACTGATGCACTGTTTGGTGAACAGTGATTAGTCACTATAATGCTTACTCGTCTCGAGATTTTGCAACCTGTTAAAAGTAGCTTGACACAAATGCATCTAACTTAATGGCTTTGAAAATAGCTTGATACCAAGATTAGAGCCGAAAAAATTTTCTTTTTTCCTTAAAAGGTTTTCACATGCAGTTTTCAAATAAAACATTTTGAGGTACAATTTTAAGAACTGAAAATTTGAATTAGACTAAAACACATATTGGGACGTATTATCTTAAACCAATTCTTAACAAGAATAACAAAATTATACTCGTGAAAGTATACTACTTGAATTTTTAGCTCGTGTGATTTGATCATAATCACTTAAGGCAAATTCCAAAATCATTACAATAGAAATTTGTTAGATTACTTAAAAGATGTTTTGTTAGGCCTCAAAACTGGAAGACTTTATCCTTAAGTAAACATTCTCCCACTTGTTGATGAATGAAAAAAACTTGTCAATTTAAGTATAAATCAAATAAAATCATAACAGTAACAGAGTAACTAGCTTGATCGTGCTTGCTTGAATAAGAAAAATATATGTGTAGTATGAAAAATCTTTTTGGTTTTTCTAAAGGTAAGGAAAATTGTTTTTGGTCTCCTTGATTCATGCATATTCTCTTGTTGCAAATGGCTTTGATCTCTAGTCAATAGTTAAAATGTGTCTGAGCAGATGCGAAGAGGTTAGCTTGATAAGGAAAATAGCTTGACAATCAAATGGTTAGCTTGATAATAGGTAGACAAAATCATATCAGGCTAAATTATCCAAAATAAGCAGCAGTAACATAAGGCTCAAAATGAGCAGAATATCCAAAATAATTTTCTTACAGCTTCTTTTTTTTTTCTAATACATCAAAAAGGGATAAAAAAGATAACTGGAAATGAAATGGCCAGCTCAAATCCAAAATAGAATGTCAGAAGAACAACAGAGATAAATGTTCATCGGCATACAACCAAGATAAGAAAAATTAATATAAGAGAAGCTACAATCAGCAAAATCTCTTCTATCGATTAGTGTCTGGAGCTACACCCCCAGTGGTTTTTCTTCTCCTTATAGAGGGGCTAGCAAATGGAGTTACAGTTGGAATGGCTTGAGTAGGAGCAAAGCCTAGAATATCAAACATTTTAGATGGGATTGTTCGAAAAAGTGTAATATAAATAATAGTAGAATGAAAAAGAGGGGGTATAAAAACAATGCTATTATAGGTTGGACTACGAATAGCGGGGGTTAGATTGAGATCAAGAAGCTTGGGGATACCTTTGCCAACTTTGAATAAGTAGCCTGAGGAATGGGATATTCAGGCTTTTGTAGGGAGATGCTCAAGTACAACTTGTGAAAATTCATCTTTCTCTTTTGGAGCATCAGTTTGTTTCCTCACAACTAGACCCTCTTGACTTGGCATTTTCCCTGTTGATCTGGCTTGATTTCATACTTCCCTTAATACTAGCTTGAAGGTCTCCTCACATTCAAATATAGCACTTTTAGACAATATTCAGAGTTAGCAACAAATCTTTGCCAATATTTCTCAAAATCTCCTAAGTCACCTTTGAAGGTTGCATTAACTCCTGAATCTTTGACTCTCAATCTAATGATCTAATCAATGGAATTTGTGAATCACATTGCTACTTTGTTCATATCATTAGCAACTTTTCATAGCTCCTCTATGTCAATCTTAGTTTCATCTTTGTTTTCAGACTTCATTTCATCAACATCTATCATCGATTCTTTTCCAACACTTCTTTTTGCTTTAGCTTGCTCATTCTAAAATACCTAAGGGGGGGGGGGGGGTGAATCAGGTATTTGGCACATTTTTGCAAACAGAAACCTTTTATAAGTCTAAGGAAAGAACAAATTATATGTATCAAGTTAAAGACAGTTGATAGCACAACAATAAAGGAATGTAAGAGCAAAGAACTCAAGCAATTTATAGTGGTTCGATCGTCAAGATCTACGTCCACTACATTAAGCCTACACTTAAGGATTTCAATCAATCTACTATATGCTCAAGTTCACAAATTACATGAGAGGCTCACCACACAATGGTTTTATACTCACAACCTCTTCTAGTAACTTTTACAAACAAGTCTCACCACACAATGGCTTTATATCTACAAACAACCTTGAATCAAATTTCAAGGATCACCCTTATCTAAAGGGTTTTATGTTATCAAGATAACCTTGCAAGAGCTAGTAGACAACACAATTTGATAAGTAGAAAAGAGTGTGTAGATGTTACCACTTATTGGTAGATGTTTTACACAAAATTGCACCTTCACACTTTGATGTCTTTGGATTGATCAATTGAATGCACAAGACACAAGAGAGCTCAAAAATGTTTGCTAAAGGCTTTAGAATATTTAGAGTTCACCAAGATTCAAAACTCTCATAAGATTTCAAGTTTCTAGCTTTTATAGAATTTGAAAATCAGTTTTAAAAGCTATAAAACGGCTAGTTTTAGAAAATTCAGACGACCGAATTTTGCGTCCGAATTTTTCGGATGTTGCTGTTGCACATTCTGGAAAAATTCGGACGACCGAATTTTTTCCCTGCGTCCAAATCTTCGTTTGAATTTCTCTGGAAAAACAGTAACCATGCTGTAGACAAAAATTCGGACGACCGAATTTTTCTTCATGCGTCCGAATCTTCGTCCTAATTTCTCTGGAAAAACAGTAGCCATTTTTTACTACAAAAATTGGACGACCGAATTTTTTGGAAGCACTTTCAAACTTTGTAAAATTATTTGAGATTTAACTTCAATAAGTTTGAAAATATTTTGTATGTATAGATAACTTATTTAGACATATATAAGCTTGAAAACCATAATCAAATTTCTTTGATCATGCAAAGTTTACTCAAAATCTTTTAAGATACAAAAGTTCATTCATCAAAAAGTTCATTCAAAGTCATTTAAGATTAAGAAACTAATTTTATGCTCTCTTATGCATTCAATAGATTTCAAGACACACAAGTGTAGAGTTTACATAGAGATTTACCTATTTAGCATATATACTCTACACTTCAAGTCTTCAATGCCTTTAGATCAACCTTCGTCAAACTTTAATCACTATGGCTTATTGAAGTTGTTCTTGCAGGCAATGAGACTCCATACTTCTTAGTTCACCAATCCTGTCACACAATATATAAACATATTAGTTCTCATCAATATTTGTCATTAATCAAGAACTACATGATTTGCCCTTAGAGCTAACAATCTCTCCCTTTTTGATGATGACAAACTTTGATGCAAAATGTGATGGATTTAAACAATGTAAAATGAAGAAGTATAGATGTCAATCATATATATTAACCAATTTGGCACATTGACATTCAAAAGGCTCAATATGAGCTTATAACCCAACCAACCTCCATTAACCTCCTTCCTTCCAATTAAGATAGAAGATATAGCATTTAACCATTAGAAAAGATTCTAAGAGAGGTTTTAAGGTTGTAAAAGTTTAACAATGCTCCCCCTTAGATTGTGCTCATTTTTCAACACATTTGGACTAGAGATATCATGCATCCAAATTTTAACAAAGCAACTCCAAATTTTAAAATAAGATAAATAAAAGCTTCAAATTCTGTAAATAAGCTTTCCTAAGATTGTTCAAACATATTATGAGAGATTAAAACATATTTGAATCAATTTGAACAACAAAAGAGCACATTTTGGTAACAAAATATGGATGCATCCGAATTTCAGAACATGCATCCGAATTTTTGTCCAAATTTTTTTTTTTTTATTTTTAAGAAGTTTGAAAAGTTGATTTTGCATTCAAACTCAAATATGTATGACCACAAAAGCGCTCAGTTTAGCTTTGCAAAACCACAAAACTCATGCATCCAAACTTTAAGACACATAAACAGTCATAGCATATTGCAAAACCACAAAACTCATGCATCCAAACTTTAAGACGCATAAACAGTCATAGCATAATACATTTTGCACACAAGGTCATCCAATTTTCTCCCCCTTTTGTCATCACTCAATAAATGGGATCAATGAAAATGAGACTAATAACTTAGCATATATAACAAGTTAAATGAAGCTCTCATCACTGAGATTTTATCATTGAGCTTCACTATTACACAAAATGTAGCATAAAGACAATTAGCATAGATGGATATTTAAAACATATAAGATAAAGCTTAGTACAAATAAGTAAGTAAAAGCAGTAAAAATGATGAGGTTGAAGAAATGCTTAGTCTTGTAATGTTGATGGAGAGGCTTTGCTATATCCTTTCTTGATAGCCAAATGCTTTACTCTTCCTTAGCTGAAGGATATGGTTGAAGGTGAGACGATGTTTGCTTTTTCGATTTGACTTCCTCCTTCTTAGGGCTCACTTCCTCCTTCTTGAGGCTCTTCATGAACTGGTTCACTTTCTTCTTCTTCCCTTGCCACACTCTCTTCATTTTCTCCTTGATTATCATCCCCATTATCATTGTCATCATCTTCATTTCCTTTCTTTCCTTCCTTATCTCCATCATCCTCATCTCTATCTTGATGCCTAGAGGGTCCTTCACCACTTTGTGTATTCTTCATCAGAATTTCTTCAATATGTTTCACTCTACTTTCTAATCCATCCAGTTTTTCAAGAACCATTGGAGCAAAGGATTCGAAGAACTTATACATCTTCTCCATTTCCTTGACATGATTATTCAAGGCTTCTTGGAATGCTTTAGCTACTATGGTGTCACCTCTAGTTATTTCTTCACTTCTTAGATCAATCCCAACATTTGGTTGAAGGACTTCTTCAAATAGTCTTTTTTTTTGTGGGAGGTTGCTCCCCCTCACTTGAAGTATCATGCTTTCTCTTTGTCTTCATCTCTCTAGCGAGAGTTTCTTCTTCATCCTCTTCTTCCTCAGTTTCTTCACTTTCTTTAATCTCCTCTCTTCTTGGAGGGGTATCTCTTTTAGTTCTCCATGTACCATCATCATCAAGAACTAGCTGCATTCTCCTAAGAGTTTCATTAGTATAAATCTCCCCACTCTTAAATGCTTGCCCTCTTCCTGGAAGTTTAACTAGAAAATGCTTAAAAATCCTTGTCGACATCCTTCCAAATGGGAATGCCTTGGTTATAGTTTTTCTTGCAGTAATCATGTGCTTCAAAGCTATGTATCCAAAATTCAATCTCCTATATACAGGGCTAACATGATTACCATGTGCATATTACCAACAGATGACTTATGTCCAGAGTTAGGAACAATCATAGTAGTAACCATGTGATGCAATACTCTACCTCTAGCATCTAAGTTCCTGATTTTCCTCTCTTTAATGGACCTAAATTCTCTGCCATTAGTGAATGCCTCTTCAAATCTTTTCATTTGTGAAGAGTTCACGATTATAACAATGCATGGAAGGTGAGTAATATCTTGCCCCACTATCACCTACTCCACAAATTCTGTTAATCAAGGCATCACTAAATTCAAAGTCCACTTGGGATACTCTAGATGAGTACCATTGAATCAAATCATCCCCTAACAGTTCAGTTCTTTCTTCCTTTAGGTTTGCATAAAATTCATGTATGAGTGTGGGATAGAATTCTTCATCAATGAATAATAAGCTACTCCAACCAATATCACCAAAAAATGACAGAACATTATCCATACTTGATAGTTTATCAACATCCATCTTATACCCATGGATAATTTTTCTGTTATTTTTGTTCCATTCATCAAATTCATGAGTAGCCTAGATTGAAACAAACCTGTCAACTCCAGACAATGTTCGAGGAATTCGAACTCTTCTTGGTTGATTAATGATTGAGTCTCTATCTCCTTCCTTGGTTTTCCCTTTTCCCTTTTCAACACTTGGCTTCTTTGTTCTCACCATGATGTTATTGCGTGAAAACTAGTGACTTTTAGAATATATCTAGGGCTTGGAATTCGAAAATGACTGCAAATCAAAGTAAAAATGGTTAAACCTTTGAGAGATTTTGATTCAGATGTGAATGGGTACAAATGGCTTTGAAATGGGAGAGAAATTCAGAAGTTGAAATGAAAAGAAAACTGTTTGATTTTCATTTAAATCGTTGCATCCGCAAAATTCAGACGATCGATTTTTCAGGTTTGTGTCCGAATTTTAGATTGAAAGTTTCCGTTTCTTCAGCTCAGAAAAGTGTGTCCGAATTTCCGATCGAAAGTCTCTGTTTCTTTAACTTAGAAAATTCGATCAACCAAATTTTCTGTAGTGCATCCGAATTCTGCGTCTAAAACTTTTTGTTTTCACAAAACTTCAACAAACACATTAGTAATTGAATTTAGAAATTCCTAAGAGCCTTCTTAGGTGATTAAACCTTTCCTCAACCAAAGGCTTTGTAAATATATCAGCAATTTGATCATTTGTACTTATATATTCCAAACATATATCCTTTTTAGCCACATGATCACGAATAAAATGATGTTTAATCTCTATATACTTTGTTCTAGAATGTTGTATTAGATTTATGCTCAAATTGATAGCACTAGTATTATCACAGAGTATAGGCACACAATTGAATTTAAGACTATAATCAAGTAAGGTATGCTGCATCCATAATAATTGCGCACAACAACTACCCGCAGCTATGTATTCAGCTTCAGTAGTAGATAATAACACACAAGCTTGCGTTTTACTATACAAGACACAAGGCAACTACCAAGAAATTGACAATGACCACTTGTACTTTTACGTTCAACTTTGCACCCAGCATAATTAGCATCTGAATATCTAACAAGTTCAAAAGATGAAGATTTTGAAAACCAAAGACCATAATCATAAGTATCGATTAAATAACGAAAGATACGTTTGACGGAAATTAGATGAGATTCTTTAGGACAAGATTGAAATCTAGCACATAAGTACACAACAAATATAATATCTGGTCTACTTGCTGTGAGATAGAGTAAATTTCCAATCATACCTCTATAGGATTTCTCATCAACATTTTTACCTTTTTCATCTTTGTCAATTTTAGTTGATAAACTCATTGGAGTACCTATTCCTTTTGCTTGAACTATTCCAAATCTTTTCAAGAGCTCCTTGGTATATTTTGCTTGATTGATGATAACTCCATCTTTGGTTTGCTTAATTTGCAACCCAAGAAAGAAATTCAATTCTCCCATCATGCTCATTTCAAATTCATTTTGCATAGATTTGGCAAATTCTTCACAAAGAAATGTGTTAGTAGCACCAAAGATTATATCATCAACATAAATTTGCACAAGTAAAATATCATTGTTAGTAGATGTTCTTATAAAAAGAGTTGTATCCACTTTTCCTTTTGTAAAACCTTTTGAAAGAAGAAAACCACTCAATCTTTCATACCAGGCTCTTGGAGCTTGTTTCAATCCATATAGAGCTTTTGTTAATTTAAAAACATGGTTTGGAAATTTTTCATGAATAAAACCAGGAGGTTGTTCTACATAAACCTCTTCTTCAATAAAGCCATTTAGAAAAGTACTTTTGACATCCATTTGAAATAATTTAAAACCTTTAAAGCAAGCAAAAGCCAAGAGCATTCTTATAGACTCTAATCTGGCCACTGAAGCAAAAGTCTCATCATAATCAATGCCTTCTTCTTGGTTGAATCCTTGAGCAACAAGTCTAGCCTTATTTCTAACAACTTCTCCTAGTTCATTTAACTTATTTCTAAAAACTCATTTTGTACCAATAATGGAATGATCATGAGGTCTTGGAACAAGAGTCCAAACTTTGTTTCTTCCAAACTGATTTAACTCTTCTTCCATAGCAATGATCCAAAAATTATCACACAAGGCATCATCAATATTTTTAAGTTCAATATGAGATAAAAGGGCAAAATTATCAATAAAGTACCGCTTTGTTTTGACTCCTTGGGAGACATCACCAATGATTTGCTCCTTAGGATGGCCCCTTGCATATGTTATATCCTTTGGAAGCTCTTGATCATTACTTGGTTAACCATTTTGTTCTTGCTCCATTATTTTTTCTTCCTTAGCATGTTCTTCCAAAGTGGGTACTTGATGATGAGTTTGATTTTCAAACATTGAAGAACCTGCATCATCTTCACTTTTTCTTTGAAGGTAAATGTTAGATTCATCAAAAGTTACATGTATGTTTTCTTCAACACATAATGTTCTTTTATTATAGACTCTATATGCCTTTTTATTTGAAGAATAGCCAAGAAATACACCTTTATCAGATTTTCTGTCAAACTTACCAAGATTATCACTAGTGTTTAAGATAAAACACTTACAACCAAAACTTTAAAATAGACAATTGAAGGAGTTTTATCAAATAAAAGTTCAAAAGGTGTTTTTCTTATGAAAAGTCTTAATAAAACTCTATTCATTACATAGCAAGCAGTTTTTACAGCTTTAGTCTAAAAGTATTTTGGCAAGAAATTTTCACAAAGCATTGATCTAGCCATCTCTTGTAAGGTTCTGTTTTTCCTCTCAACAACACCATTTTGTTGAGATGTTTTGACAGCTGAAAAATTATGAGTAATACCATATTCATCATAATATTTTGTAAAATCTTGATTGCAAAATTCTCTTCCATTGTCACTCCTAATAGAAATCAGTTTAAATTCAAGAGATGTTTGAACTTTTTTGAAAAGTTTTGCAAATTCATGAAATTTTTTTCATCCTTTTGAGCTAAGAAGAGCACCCAAGTAAATCTTGAAAAATCATCTACAATCACATAAGCATATCTTTTACCCCCAAGACTAGTGGTCCTCATTGGTCCAAATAAGTCCATGTGACCTAGTTCAAGAGGTTTTGAAGTAGAGACCATTTTCTTTGGTTTAAAAGATGTTTTTGATTGTTTTTCATATTGACAAGCATCACAAAGACGTGTTTTATCAAAATGCATTTTGGGTAATCCTCTAACTAGCTCTTGTGTAGACAGCTTATTCAATAAATCCATACTTACATGTCATAATCTTCTATGCCACAAAAATCCATCATTATCATGAATGGCAAGACATTTGATATCATTTGTGATCAGTTCATCAAGATATAGCACATATACGTTTCCAACTCTTTTAGCAATAAAGATGATTTTGTTACTTGCACTATCAAGAATAGTACAAGTATCACATTTGAATTCTACTTTACATCCATTATCACATAATTCACTAATGCTAAGTAAATTATACTTTAAACCATCAATGAGCAATACTTGTTTAATAAGAGGAAAGGAACCTTTACCAATATTACCTATTCCAAGTATTTTTCCTTTCTTCTTATCACCAAATGTGACAAAGCCTTCACTTGTTGCTTGAAGCTCACTAACAAGTGAGGGATTTCTAGTCATATGTCTTGAACACCCATTGTCAAGGAACCATTTTGTGGCACTTGATCTAGAAGCAAATTGAACCTACACCAAATTGGAAAGAGTGATTTCTAGTACCCATATTTTCTTGGGTCCAAGGGGGTTAGAGAAAGTTCCTTTGACTTTCCAAATAGTCTTAACACCATTTTCTATCTTTCTTTTTACAAAACATTCAGAAACCTTGTGTCCATGCTTGCCACAACATGTGCAGCAAATATGAGACCTAGAATTAAAAGTCTCTTTAGCAAAAGTGTTTTTATATTTAGGATCATAGCTAATATGAGTAAACCAAGACCATGTTTTGCAAATGAAGATCTTTGATAGCCAAGAAATTTATTTAAATTTTCTCTTCCATTTGTAAATTTTTCAATGCATGAAGTAAGATCATTAACTTTTCTTTTTAAAATCTCATGATCACCAAGCATTTTTTCAAGAGAAATAACTTTTATGCAAAGCTCTTTGTTTTCAAAAGATATGTTTTGTATGGTTGCATTTAAAACTTCTTTTTCAATGTTAAGACAATTAATGGTCTCAAGATGTTTACCATTTTCAACATATAATTTTGAATTCTCATTTGATAAATCATTGATTTTAAATTTCATTTCTTTATTTCTTTTTGAAGCCTTTTTCAATTCTTCATACATCTCTATAAGTAATTCACTAGGATCAACATCATCATCATAAAGATTAGAAATAGAGGAAGAAGAATGTACCTCATCATCAATTGCCATAAAACATATGTTGGCCTTTCCTTCACTGTCATCTTCACTTTCTTGTTGATCCCACGTTCCAGCCAGTCCTTTTACTTTCTTGGCAGATTTCTTTTTGTTCTTGCTTTCTCTTTCCCTTTCCAAAATTCTGGGACAATCAGCAACAAGGTGTTCTACTTTTGCATTCAAAACATTGAGATTTGAAGGATGAAGACTGTCCACTCTTCTTGGTTGGCTTTCTTCTTTTCTTGAGGAACTCCTTTTTGTAGAATCTCTTGAACTTCCTAACTGCCATGGCAATTTCCTCTTCTCCACTGTTACATCTTCTTCTTCACTTGAAATTTTTTCTTGTTCACTCAAGTGATTTGAAGCCTTGAGTACAACTCATTTTCTTCCTTTTTCTTCATCTTCTTTGTCATTTAATCTTTTCATCTTCATTTCATGTGTGAGCAGAGATCCAATAAGCTCTTCAAGTGGAAGAGTTTTTAAATCCTTGGACTCCTCAATAGCAAGTGTCTTTGGCTGCCAAGATTTTGGTAGAGCATCCAAAATCTTCGTGTTTTGCTCTCCTATAGTATTGCTTTTACCATAAGCTTTTAAGCCATTAAAAATGTTAGTAAACCTTGTAAACATATCACTAACATTTTTACCTTATATCATGGTAAACAGCTCATAATCTCTAACAAGCATAGCAAGTTTAGATTCTTTAACTTGATTTGTGCCTTCATGAGTTATTTGGAGTAATCTCCACATATCATGAGCAAAGTCACAACCACTAACTCTATTATATTCAGTTACATCTAAAGCACAACTTAAGATGTTCATGGCTTGATAATTTAAAGTCATTTCTTTGAATCATGCTCATCAAATTCATCAGTAGATTTTGGTTCTAAGGTCACTCCATCTGCTTTCATTTTCATAGGAATATAAGGACCTTTTTCAACAATATTCCAAAAATCAAAATTGATAGAACAAATGTATATCTTAACTCTAGATTTTCAAAAAGTGTAGTTTGTTCCATCAAACAAAGGTGGTCTATTTGTGGAAGATCCTTCTAGATAAGGTAAGTTTGAGATATTAGCCATAGGATCTTTAACTTCTAGGTTGTAAAACCACACAAAAAAGTTCTAGCTCTGATACCAATTGAAATACCTAAGAGAGGGGTGAATCAGGTATTTGGCAAATTTTTGCAAGTAGAAACCTTTTATAAGTCTAAGGAAAGAACAGATTATATGTATCAAATTAAAGACAGTTGATAGCACAAGAATAAAGGAATGTAAGAGCAAAGAACTCAAACAATTTATAGTGGTTCGATCGTCAAGATCTACGTCCACTACATTAAGTCTACACTTTTTCAATCAATCTACTATATGCTCAAGTTCAAAAATTACATGAGAGGCTCACCACACAATGGTTTTACACTCACAACCTCTTCTAGTAACTTTTACAAACAAGGTTCATCACACAATGGTTTTATATCTACAAACAACCTTGAATCACAATTTCAAGGATCACCCTTATCTAAAGGGTTTATGTTATCAAGATAACCTTGCAAGAGTTAGTAGAAAACACAATTTGATAAGTAGAAAAGAGTGTGTAGATGTTACCACTTGTTGGTAGATGTTTTGCACAAAATTGCATCTTCACACTTTGATGTCTTTGGATTGATCAATTGAATGCACAAGACACAAGAGAGCTCAAAAATGTTTGCTAAAGGCTTTGGAATATTTAGAGTTCACCAAGATTCAAAACTTTCAAAAGATTTCAAGTTTCTAGCTTTTATAGAATTTGAAAATCAGTTTTAACAGCCATAAAACGGCTAGTTTCAGAAAATTCAGACGATCGAATTTTGCGTCCGAATTTTTCGGACGTTGCTGTTGCACATTCTGGAAAAATTGACGACCTAATTTTTTCCTTGCGTCCGAATCTTCGTCCGAATTTCTCTAGAAAAACAGTAGCCATTTTTTGCTACAAAAATCGGACGATTGAATTTTTTGGAAGCACTTTCAAACTTTGTAAAATTAGTTGAGATTTAACTTCAATAAGTTTGAAAATATTTTGTATGTATAGATAACTTATTTAGATATATATAAGCGTGAAAACCATAATCAAATTTCTTTGATCATGCAAAGTTTACTCAAAATCTTTTAAGATACAAAAGCTCATACATCAAAAAGTTCATTCAAAGTCATTTAAGATTAAGGAACTAATTTTGTGCTCTCTTATGAATTCAATAGATTCCAAGACACACAAGTGTAGAGTTTACATAGAGATTTACTTATTTAGCATATATACTCTACACTTCAAGTCTTCAATGCCTTTAGATCAACCTTCGTCAAACTTTAATCACTGTGGCTTATTGAAATTGTTCTTGAACTTTGGCTTGAAGGCAATGAGACTCCATACTTCTTAGTTCACCAATCCTATCACACAATATATAAGGATATTAGTCCTCATCAATATTTGTCATTAATCAAAAACTACATGATTTGCCCTTAGGGCTAACACATTCCATCACCATCCTCCATTTTTTTCTGAACCTTTTTAGCCTCCTACTTTTCAGGTTCCTCCGTTTTTTCCAAACTAGATCTTACTTTTTTTTTTTCAGAGCAATTCTTTTTTGCCTTACTCTAGCAGGTTGTTGAGCTATACCTTAATAACTTGACCTCTAAAGGTTTCACTAACTCCTGAATCTCTGGCTGTCAGCATGATGATCTAATGGAATATGTGAATGACATAGCTGTTTGGTCATATCATCAGTAACTTTCCTTAGCTTCGCTATGTCAATCTTAGCTTCATCTTTGTTTTCAGACTCTATTTCATCAACATCTATCATTGATTCTTTTCCAGCCCTTCTTTCTACTTTAGCTTGCTCAGTTTTCTTTCTATCACCATCCTCTTTAGCTTTCTGAACCTCTTTAGCCTCCTGCTTTTTAGGTTCCACCATTGTTTTTTGGGTAATTCTTTTCTGCCTTAGTCCAGTAGGTTGTTAAGCTACTTCCTTAGTAGCTTGACCTTTGAAGGTTTTACTGACTCCTAAATCTCTGGCTCTCACCCTGATGATCTGGTCAATGGAATTTGTGAATGACATAGTTGTTCTGATTGTATCATCAACTGCATTTGTTAGCTTCTCTATGTCAATCTTAGCTTCATCTTTGTTTTCATACTCAATTTCATCAACATTTGCCATCGGTTCTTTTCCAACCCTTCTTTCTGCTTTGGCTTGCTCAGTTTCCATTCCATCACCATCCTCTATATATTTCTGAACCTCTCTAGCCTCTTGTTTTTCAGGTTCCTCCATCCTTTCCAAACCAAATCTTGCTATTTTTAGAGCAATTCTTTTTTGCCTTACTCCAACAGGTTGTTGAGCTACTCCATCCGTAGCTTGAGTTTCTAACTTAGCTTCATCTTGACTTCTAAGCTCATCATCATCACTATCCCCACTTTCACTTTCCTCCTCAAAACTATCACTTTCTTGTTCCTTTTCTTCTTCCTCTACTACTTCCTCACTACTCTCTTTTGCCTCATTTCTTTCTTCTACTTCCTCAGATTCATCCTCTTCTTCCTCACTCTCTTCCTTACTTTTCTCATTGGACTGATTGCTACTTTCGTTTCTTTCTTCTTTCTTTGATTCCTCATAGCTTTCTTACTTACCAGTTTCTTTCCCTCTAATTTTTTCTTCCTCTTTCGCCTCTTTCTCAGCTTCTTTTTGGATTTATGTTTTGGTCACCAATTTTCTATCAATTTTTCTCCTCATTCACCACAATGCAAATCTCCATCTCCAAGTTTACATTCAAGTATTAAAAAAACACAGTCAAAATCATGTCGCATGGTAGTCCCCTAGTTTGTCTTCTAGACTTCATAACATTCATCATCAAAAGGCATAAATTGCAATCATGCCTTTCTAAATATGCCACATTAAGCATAACTCATTGGTCGTGAAATAATTAAAGCTACTAGCTTTGGGAGAGATAAAATTGGTGATAAACTTGTGGACTACTCTACTATGGGTGCACAGTTCAGTAGATCTAACATTTCCCTTAGAGAGATTAGGATTTCCAGTTACCTCTTGTTTGAAGTCCATTTCAGAGTTAGATTTCACCTTGTTGGCATCAACCCTTTTGAAGACTCTGGCTCTAGAGTTTGGAACACCATAAACCTTTGACAGAGCGCCAAGAGTGATACCGTGCTTCTTCTTCAACACAACTTCAATGACTTCTACACTAATCTCCTTGATGGTGCTATACAACTGTTTTACTAGATTTTTGGTACATAACATGTTGATTTTTATGAAACCCATCAATCCTTAAGCTTTAAACCAATTTTTGTATGGCAGTCTCAATCATCGAAGTAGTCCCAATCAATGGATCTTGAAGGTATGATGGTGTTTGAGATTATAGTGACACTCTTTTCCTTTGAAAATTTCTTGGCCTTTTCTGAGACGACTTCCTTCCTTTCTCCACCTTTCTCCATTTTGAAGATTCTGAACTGGATGGCTGTTTTCTTGGGATGGATTTACTTTTCTTTTTGGTGCCATTTCAAAGAATTAGAAGCTTGGAGGAAGCCAGGAGATGTTCTTGAGAATTGAATGCTTTCATGTTGTATAAGAAGCTTTGAGAGAGAAAATGAAGAGATGAAGTTTGAAACAGTTTATATGAAACTACAAGATTGTTAACTGGGAAGAAGATGACGTGTAAAAGTAATAGCCAAATTATGGGAGATGGAGCGAAGGAGTGGAGGACATCTTAATGAGGTGAGAGAAAGCTACCAATGATTACTTTTTGATATGGCAAATCAATCAGTCAAAAAATCCAACTACAATTTAATCCATTTATTCATTTTTCTAGGCTTTTGGTGTACTGAAGATTAGTTTTCACAAAAATGGTAAGCGACATTTTCCTAACTTATGAAAAAAAGAAGCTTTCTTAATCAAAAAGTGAAGATGAGCTGTCATATCATGCAAAATGAGGTTGAAGCTTCTCAACTTTATAGATTTTTTAGTAAGATTCAAGTATACATCTTTGACCATGACTTCATGTTTAGACCTGTTCACAAGTCTTTTGAGTATATACAAATTTATGAGAAATTTTGAGAAGCCCCTTTTCAAAGAAAAAAGTAGTAGAGTTAAAATTTTTTGTACATAGAATATAACACATGTGAATGCACAGAAAAAGAGAAAAATTATCATATTATCCTTTGAGTTTTGTAAATCGAGTTCAATTTTGCAAAAGGTTCCTCACTTAGAGGTTTTGTGAAAATATCTGCAAGCTATTTTCATTAGGCACGAAAATTAGCTCAATAGTTCCAGACTCAATATATTATCTAATGAAGTGATGCCTAATCTCAATGCGTTCTGTTCTAGAATGTTGCATAGGATTTTAGGTAAGGTTAATGGCACTTGTGTTGTCACAGAAAATTGGAATATTTTTGTCCCTTAGACCAAATCCTCAAGCTAATGCTTTATCCACAAGATGAGCTACACAACTCTCAGCTAAGATGTATTTTGCTTTAGTAGTTGACAAGTTGATTGAAGTTTGCTTCTAGTTGTGCCATGAGAACAATGCAAGACCAAAGAATTGACATGTTCTTGAAGTGCTTTTCCTATTAATTCTACTTCTTACAAAATCAGCATCACTATATCCCACGAAGTCAAATGATGTAGCTTTCAGATACCATAAGCTAAATTCCCGAGTTCTTACAAGGTATCTCAAAATTCTATTAACAGTAACCAAATGTGATTCCTTAGGATTAGCTTGAAAACGAGTACAAAGGCATACATTAAAATGAATATTAGGTCTGCTTGCTATGAGATAGAGCAATGAGCTGATCACAGCTCAGTATAGCTTATTGTTCACACTCTTACCTTTCTCATCCTTATCTAGCTTGATTGTGGTGCTCATGGGAGTCTTACTTGGCTTCGCATTTTTTATTTGAAAATTTTTTAGCAACTCCTTTGTGCACTTAGCTTGATTGATAGCTATCCCATCCTTGAGGTGCGTTATTTGCAATCCAAGGAAGAAATTCAATTCTCCGATCATACTCATCTCGAATTCTCCCTACATCAAGCTACCAAACTTCTTGCACAAGTTGTCAAAAACAGTTCCAAAAATTATGACATCCATATACACTTGAACAATGTGAAGTTCCTTGGAATCAGTTTTAGTAAACAAGGTTTTATTCACCTTTCCTCTTGAAAAATTATTTTCTATTAAAAACTTGCTAATTCCTTTGTACGAAACTAAAGGAGCTTGTTTTAGACCATACAAAGCCTTAATTAGCTTGAAAGCATGATTAGGTTTTTGAAAATTTTCAAAACTACGTGGTTGCTCAACTTCAACTTCTTCTTTAAGAAAATAATTTAAAAATGGACTTTTAACATCTATTTGGTAAAGAAAGAATGTGTTGAAACGTGCAAATGTGCACAACATCCTTATAGCTTCACAACAGGAGCAAAAGTTTCATCAAAGTCTATACCTTCCTCTTGGTTGTATCATTAGCTTAACTCATTTCCTATTCAGCATATTTCTTCTCATCATTTTTGCTTTGAGATTCATTGCTAGTTTCTCTATTCTTTTCATTTTTATCATTTCCACTTTCATCAACAAGTAGCTCACATTTTTTCTCATTGGGTTTAGTCGAGCTAGTTTCACTAAAAGTAATATGAACTGATTCTTGCACAACAAATGTCCTTTGGTTCAAGACTCTATAGTCTTTGCTTTGATTTTAATAACCAACGAAGATTCCTTTATCAGCCTTTGCATCAAACTTTCCCAAGTTGTCCATCTTGTCATATAAATAGAAAAACTTACATCCAAAAACTTTGAACTACGCAATGTTGGGTTTTCTTCCTTTCCATAGATCATATGGTGTCTTTTTCAATGTTAATCTCACTAGGGCTCTGTTCAAAATGCAGCAAGTTGTATTCACAGCTTTAGCCCAGAAGTATTTTGGTAACCTACTTTCACTTAGCCCAGAGGTAGAGATAATTCATTTGGATTTGAATGATAATCTAGTTTTTTTCCAAGCTGAAATGCATCACACATGCTGCCTTTTTCAAATTTTAGCTTATGAAGACTATTAACAAACTGTTTCTTTGAAAGTTTGGAGATCAAATACATGCTAGCATGCCCTAGTCTTCTATGCCATAAAGAGATACCATTCAAGCAATCCAGACAATATGCAACAAACATATACATATCTCAATTCTTTTATCAATAAAGACTATACTATCATCATGCATACTCAGAACTTTACAACAAGATGGTTCCAAGATGACTTTCATGTTCTGGTCACATAATTGACTCACACTCAACATATTATTTTTCAATTCATTCACCGAAGAAACATCTTTAGTGCACCATTCAGTTCTAACTTTACTAGTTCCTATGATTTTACATTTGCTGTTGCCACCAAAGCTAACAATTCCAGCTTCTTTCAGTTCCAGTTGGGTGAACTTCTTTGGTCACTTATCATGTGCATGGAGCATCCACTATCCATGTACCATCCATTTTTTATTAGTTCGCTCTTGAGGCATACTTGCAAAACGGATTACTTCTTTTTAGGTACCAAAACTGAATTGGGTACTTTTTGGTTAGCAAGTGAATTAGCTTGACAGCTTTTGGGCACGCAAATCATTTTAACTTGAGAGTTTTTCTTCCTACACAGGTTAGCTTTGTGTCATTCATGACCACTAGCAAAGCAGATTATATGTGAGTGACTGGAGGTTGCTGTCCTTACAAAGAGAGATACATATTTTCTCTGAGAAGATGAGGGATCGTATCTTAATCCAAAATTTTCAAATGAATAACTTCAACGTCTAAGAAGCAAATCAAGAGTTTTTCTTCCATTTGTAAACTTTGTCAAATCATTTGTCAAGGAGTCGACTTTCATTTGTAAAATGTCATTTTCCTTCAAATGTTTAGTATTCAAATCATTTGAAATGACAAGCTCTTTTCTCAAGTTTTTCAACTCAAAAGATGCTTCATCTAACTCCTTACAAGTTTGATTAAGAAGCAAACCAAAAATATTTTCAGAAGAACTAGAATGACTAGCTTGAGTAATTTTTGATAAGCTGGATTCAAAAATTTATATTTGTAGCACCTCTTTTTTAGATTTTAATGACGTGAAATCTTTCTTGAGTTGCGCATATTTCGTTGTGAGATTTTTGTACTCTTTGTAAAGTTCATTGTAAGCATCTTCAAGTTTCTCATAAGCTACAGAGTAAAACAAATATACCTCATCTTTAGTCTAATTAATCTAATCTTCATCTTTGTCCTTGTTGTCGCTGCATTCGCTATTTACTTCTACCATCAGACATAGATTTGCCTTTTTAGTGCTTTCTTCTCCCTCTTCACTTGAGGAGTTGGAATCATCATCGTCATTCCCAGTGCTAGCCACCATGGCTTTCTTTTTTCTTTCTTTCCCTTTTTCTTTAGCTTGGGACAATTTGGTTTGATGTGTCTAAGCTTCTTGCGCTTATCACACACTACGTCTGTTCTATCTTTCTTTAGTTGAGATTCAGGCTTTGGGAGAAGATTCTTCTTTATCATTTTCTCGAGATTTTTTCATTCTTTTTGTAGAATCTTCTGAATTTTTTAACTAGTACAAAAATCTCATAATCCTTTATTTCACTACATGCTTCATTGTCACTGGATGAAGCTTTGAAGGCAATGTGACCTCTTTTCTTTGTCTCACTGCTGGAGTTCTTTGCACTAGTCATCATCATTTCATGTTTCAAGAGTGAACCAATTAGTTCATCATAATCATATCTAGTCAGATCCCTAACTTCGCACAAAACAATGACTTTAGCTTCCCATTTTTAGTTAGGGATTTGAGAATCTTTTTAACCGTTTCATCCTTAGTTAGTTCTTTGCCTAGAGCTTTCAGTGAGTTCACAATTTTAGTGAATCTATTGTTCATTTTCGAGACAGTCTCATTAGGTTTCATGGTGAACATTTTATAGTCTTTCCACAACATGTTGATTTTTTACTTTTTAATTTGATTGGTTCCTTCACAGGTAACTCAAGTTTGTCCCACACTTCTTTAGCAAATTTACAAGCAGATTTTCTTTGTATTCATTCACATCAAGTGTACAATGAAGAATGTTCAAGGCTTTGGCATTAATTTAATTGTTTTCCAATCAACTTCAGAATATTTAGATTCTAGTTTGAGAATCTTGACATCCCCAATAATAGTTGTTGGAATAGTAGGACCATTAACAATGACCTTTCAACATTCAATATCTATGGACTGTAAAAAATGTCTCATCCTAATTTTTTAGTGGGAATAGTTCGAACCATTAAGAATTTATTAAATGGATGTGTGATTAAGATTTTATTAAATATATAGATATATCGTATTTTTTACTATACTTTACTTTTTATTAGAGTGCTTAATCATCCAATTACTGCCTCCGCCAGGCAATGGGCTTTACGAACAGCTATCGCAGCTCAATGTAATACGAGTGACATTCCTGTTTCAATGGCCACAATTACAATGGCAGTCGAGACACGACAGTTCATACCCCTACGCAATCGATGCTTGACATTTACCCCCTATAGTAGACCTATTTTGCATATCCTTGGCGTACGACAATATCGACTCTACCATCTACATCATATTATTTTATGTATCGCGCACCATATTTACTAGGAGTTGTGAGCAATCATGCAGAAGAAGCTAGTTCATCATACTTCTACCTACTTGTAGTCCCTGTGACAGTTGTTGGACATCACGAGGACTATGACGATGGGACTGATGTTTTAGCCCAAGATGCAAAACATTAGGGGAAGCGATATTGATGAACCCACAGAAAAGATGCACAAGGAGGAACAGGAAGACGAGCTTGAGGACGTGCCCCCTTTACAGGATAATGAGGAATATTGTGGCATGTTGCTGCGAGGATAGGGAGCCTAGCTCATTCAAAC
The DNA here is from genome assembly GCA_030512225.1 of Rauvolfia tetraphylla. Classification (NCBI taxonomy): domain Eukaryota; kingdom Viridiplantae; phylum Streptophyta; class Magnoliopsida; order Gentianales; family Apocynaceae; genus Rauvolfia; species Rauvolfia tetraphylla. The sequence goes on from JAJQKT010000060.1 coordinate 1,384,681, forward strand.
TCACTTGGCGATGACATATGGTCCTCTTGCACAAGCAGTAAGTGAGTTCCGTCACCCCAAGTGACTATGACTTGATCGTAGGTGGGGGATCCAGTGTTCCTACTACAACCCTACCCAAGCGGATTCCTATTGTTTGTCGTGACTGCTCCGGTCCTATTCACACTGATATTCTGAGCTGGGATTTGGATGTAACCGCAGATACACAAGCTACTGGCTGCAGGAGGATTGGGCATTGAGGCACTCATGCTGACTGGCATCTCACTAGCCTAGTGCCGGGTAGATGTCGAGAACTATACCTATTCTCTCATTTATTGGTCATGTTGCTAGTCTCATATAGAGTGGAGAGGTACGTGTAAAGCTTATTACTTGTAATTCATTTCATTATATTATGGAGTGGAGAGGTACGAAAGTTTAGATGAGTATTGACAACAACCAGACTCGTACATTCTCGAATCACTACAGTTTGGTTCTATTGGTGTGCCTCTATCAGCTTATGAGCCAAATTACATAGAGTAGTACCTGCCACGCACACATATCTGACGATTGATTTGGATCGATTTAGTTTCAATGGTTTGAACTATATTCACACTCATTCTCTCTCTAAATTTCAAAAAATTTCAACATTCTTCATAAAATTTAAGCTTATTTTGAAGATTCAAAATTCTCTAAAATACTTTAATATATTTATTGTATTGGATGATAGATAATGTATAATGATTGATAGAGTAATCAATTCTACTCTTTTATCACTACGATTGCACTTAATTTTGTTTCAAAGAATACTATGATATTCACACTTTGAATTGAATTTTGCATACAAGTGGAACCAAAATATTACCCAAGAAAAAAAGAAAAATGCAAGGGGAACCCTTCTAGTTGCCCTAGAAAAGATTAAAAAAAAGTTAAGGAGAACTAAATGGCACCTAGAATAGAAAAAAAAAAATCAGGGGAACCACTTATGGATCCCCACCAAGAAGAAGAACAACAACAAAAAAGAGAAATGTTAACTGAAGCGTGCTAAATTGTTGATTGTAACACGTTTATCTTTCATTTATCAAAATATTTCTCTCTAAATTTCTTAATTCTGTCTTTCAACGACCTTCTAAAAATTTTCAACCTATTAATAAATCTAAAATAAAATTAAAAAATCTTTTAAACAAATAGGAATACAAGGAGCAACCAAATTTCCCAATAAAAAAATGAAAAAAAAGGAATAAGGGGTACCCACAAAAATAAATATTGAAAAAAAAGGAATAATGTAAGGGGAACCATTCTTCAAGTTTCCCAAAAGAAAAAAAAAACAAAACAAAAGATACAGATACAGTCGAGGAAGGTTCCCCTTTTATTCTACGTATTTTTTATTTTTTTCCAATTTTTTTCCTTTCTTGGGGGAACCATAAGGTTCCCCTTCTATTCCATATATTTTTTCTTTTTTTTTTATTTTTTTACTTTTTTGGTCCCCTCGTATCTCCTCGTTTTTTTTTTCTTTTTAGGTTTCTCTTGTATTTAAAATTCAATTTAAAGTGTCGATCTCTTGGGATTCTTTGAGGAAAAAATCAAGTGAAATCCAAGATTATTTAAAACATATTCAAGGTTGAAACTCCCTCATTCTATGTTATTTGGAAGTATACATTATTTACCATCTAAAATAATAAATGTACTAAAGTATTTTAAAGAATTTTGAATCTTCAAAATGAGTTTAAATTTTAGAAACAAATAAAGTTGAAAGAATTTTAAAATTAGAGAGAGAAAAATATAAATAAATAAAAGATAATTACATTGTAACTAGCAATTTAATATTATGCTACAACCAACAAATGTATAAATAAAAGTAATCGCACTACATTGCAGTTAATAATTTAGGGCTTTATAGTCAGTAAATGTATTCTTGAACACCCTAATTAGAGGCTAGAACCCACACTTAGGAGTGTCAATCGGGTTAGGTGAGCCCGACTTTGTTAAGCCCGAGCTCGGCCCGATTGACATCGGGTTGGGAAAATATGAGTCCGGGCTCGGACCGGCACTAACTCGATTGTTTTAAATTTTTTATATAATAAAAATAATTTTTATAATATAATAATATTATTATAATATAATATATATATATACATATAACTATAAATAAATAAATAAATATATATATATATATATATATATATATATATATATATATATATATAAATACATATTTTTACGGGGCGAACTAAAATCGAGTTGGACTTACCTCGGCCCGAAATATTATTCAGGCTGAAAATATCACCCGAACCCATAATTAAGCGGGGGCGAACGAGTTGGGCTCGGGCCAACCCGACTCAATTGACAGTCCTATCCGCACCCGAACAAAACCCACATTCGGTGCCACAAATTCTCTGAAAATTTTCCTTTGGTTCACTGAACAACCCAACGGGTTGCTTTAATTTGGACACTATTATATACAATTTTTAAAATCATATACATTAAAACTACTAATTATTTTCTTAAGAATTTTCTGTCTCTTCTCTCTTTCCCTTTCTCTCTCCCCTATAGATTTCCACCCTGACATGGCAGAACTCCATATAGAACAAGAAAAACTAATTATTTTCTTAAAAATTTTCTTTCTCCTCTCTCTCTCTCTATCTCTCCCCTATGTGGAGTTCCACCAGGACATGGCGGAAATCTTGGAGTTTCGTCATGTCGCGGCATAACTGTTCAATCTTAAAAGTCTAATTCTATTTTTTAATAATTATAAACTAAAGTTGCATAATTATATGAAATATTTCATTAATAATATTTAATAAATAATATTTAAAAAGTAAATTTTTTTGAGTTCAAAGTCTAATTATATTTTTTAATAATCATGAACTAAATTTGTTTAATTATATAAGTTATTTAATTAAAAATATTTAATAAATAACATTTAAAAAATAAAATTTTTGGGATGAGTTTCGCCATGACGGGTGGAACTCGAGTCTAATTATGTCAATACGTGGTGTAACTCTTGGTGAGACATAGAGGGATGAGAGATACAAAATTTTTAAAAATAATTATTTTTTCTATATATCTATTTAAAAAAAGTATATACAACAAACGTGTTAATTTTGCCAAAGTTAATGCAAGTTGCATCACCTTGTCCATATCCTTTTAATTCAAATTAGAGCAGCCACCTGTTGGATTGTGATTGGGGGAATCAACGGATTCCTTATCTCTAGACATTTGACTTTGCTTCCCTCTTTTTCACCTGGATTCTCTTTGTTTCTTTCTTTTTCTTTTTCCTCTTGCAATCCTGGATGCCTCTTTCTCTTCTTTTATTTTTCAACTTTTCCTGCAAAAGAAATCATTTGAGGAATAAAATAAACTTAAATAAAATACTAAGAGAAAAAATCTATGTTAATTCATTCTTGACATATAAAATTCACAAATTTATGAGAATAGAGTTAAAATAAATTAATTAAAGAATTAATCTTCATTTTACTTCAGAAACATAATATAACTCTTTGATAAAAGTTAAAAATTGTGAAAATAATAGAAAAATATGACTTTATCAATATTTGTATTACATACTCTGATGACGACTTAGTGATTTCGTTTTAAAGGAAAGAAAGAAAACAAATTGCAACCATAAAAATCGCCATCGGGTTAAGACACGGTTCTTGGGATGACTACAGCTTGTCGAGGAGCACATGGTTCCAGAGGCAAAACATCCCATCTCCTATCCTTGTCTGAAGCCTTAAATCATTATCTCCTTCCCTCATAACAAGGACGAAAGCAGATTTATGATTTATTTGAATAATATTTGACATAATTAAATTATATTTTTTATTTTATAAAAAATTAATTTTTATAAAATTTAAAATAAAAATTTTATTAATTAAATACAATTTAAATACGCTCTTAAATAACTAGAGAAGTTAGAAAGGGAGAGAAAAATAAAAGTAAAATATACTTATCACGCACATAGAGAGAGTGTGTGACAATATATGGTGAACTATATCAATAATTATAGATATTATTTTCGCTATCTAGAGACAAGCAATTTGGGATATCAACCCATATTTGAATAATAAATGTTTTGATTTATTATTATCACGCTTAATAAAGTATAAAATCGCTCCAATTTTTTCCTCTTTTGTTGAATAACAAATTAGCTCGAAGACAAAGATATAATATACTCATTGGATTAGAAATATAAGTTCTTTTAAAGTTATTATATATATGAATTAAGATTTTTGAAATGAAGAAAACTTATGAGATAAAGAACCTTTTATACCCTTAATAAATAAATAACGAGAGAGAGAGAAAGAGAAATAGAGATAAATAAATAAAATAATAATATGGCTAAAGTTAAAAAATACCTAATAAATACTCCTTAAAATATGTAAAAGAAATTATATTTTAATAACACTTTTTTCTTTAAAAAGACTTATATTTAATGGTAATACAAATTAATGATTTTTTACTATAATTAATGTTTTTTCTAAAGAAAGAAAAATATAAATAAAATATTCTTATTATTTTAAGAGAGCCATCTGCGTGTATTATATAGGTGTATATTTTTTATAAAATGTATGTAGTTATAATTTTTTTCAAAGGCCCCCGCGCGCGCACAATGTTTGTAGGTCTGCCTCTGCCCAGGAAGAAATATTGAAGTTGTACGGCGTGGGCTGGATTCAGTGCGGGGGGTGGTGTTGGGACCGTGTGGGGAAGAAGTGAAATATATTCACGTAGAAGGTGACAAGTGGGTCTTCCAGTTCGTCCTCCCCTTGTGGTTCTTTTTTAATCTTGGTGGGCTTGCATACTTGTTATCATGTAGCATGGGATTATTGATTATATATTCTGTCCCCGGCAACTTTCCAATATTTAATCCAATGATGTAACCATTTTTATCTTAATCCCTGTCTCATTCCTTGGAGGGGGATCTTCCTTCATATCCGGGGCAAAAGATGTTGGTTTTCTGTCGTTTGCTTGGATATTCAAAAGGCCATCCTCTGCATCTGTCTCTCTCTCTATATCTTAATCTTTAATCTCCAAGAACGAAGACAAAAGGCCAACAGAGATTGCTTGTTTAGATGCTTTAATATGATTTGACAGAAGTTATCCCTAGCCACTTTTCGTACTTTAAACATACCAAATTTCCCGGCTCGGATCAATAGATACCCTTGAGATCCATGTAAAAAACGAGGCCTACATTCTTGTATAACTTCCGTCAGAAAATATTGACAGTAAACCTCAGAATGAGAAAAGCAAAAGAAAACAAGAAAGGAAAAAAGCTCGCGTCCTAGCCAACTGTTAGCCTACTATTATCATTTGCATCTGCAAAATCATTGGAAGGAACATAGAGTCTTACTGATGAAAGAGCCTTGTTGAAATTCTTAGCCTTGATGCCTAGATAATCACTCCACGTGACTGGCCTGTAAAGAGGTGGATGGCCTTGGTTGATTAGCTTCTGCAAAGGTGAAATTTTCACTTCAGCAGAGGGCCCATAGAGGTAAGCTACTGAGAAACGATGGCGGCTTCGGTTGACCACAGCTCGGTGGAGGACACTAGGATATAGCCCATTGGACAGTATGTGCAGAAGATCACCAACATTAACCACTAGAGCTCCTGGTAGTGGAGGAACCGTGACCCAACCAGTTCCTTCTCGATGCACCTGCAAACCACTTGTGTTGTTTTGGTGTAGGATGGTTAGGATGGTTGAATCGGTATGTGATGCTAAACCCATGGCTCGGTCAGGGTCTGGACAGGCAGGATAAGAGTTCAACTGTATGACGGCACTTCCACCTTCAAAAGTTCCTTTTGGGCTTGCCCAGTTGGCGTCTTCATCGGTTATGCCTAGGGACTCTAGCATCATCCACATCAGTTTTCCTGCTAGCTTCTTCATCTCCTTTTCGTACTTTTGTACTATCTTACTGAAATAAGAAATCAATAGAAACAATATTAGGTATAGTTTAACGCAATGAAAAGATGACGTTACCACAGATTGATATCAAAGACAGCATAGAGTGGTCTCAGCTTGACTTCCCTTTTAATTTTTGAAGAATTCTAGTTTTAGCCTACATTTCTTTATTTGTTTCTTCACAAGTTGGAAACTTTCTCACCCTCCCAAACCCTCAGAAAAATACCGATGGAAACAACCTGAGTCATGAGTACGGAAAGATATGCAGTTTGAAGGTAGAAATGACTTCATTTACGTGCATGACATGAGAGGATACCAGAATTTGCTATAATCATGGGGCCAGAGCTGGCGAGCATGATCTAGAGGAGAGCCAACAATAGTGAACCCCTCGGACCACATAAGCTTTGGGAAGAATGAAGAGATAGGAGCAACACCATAACCAGTGATGCCCTCAGGAGAACGAGCAGCCTTGAGTTTTTGCTGCATGGGGAGGTAGAAAAGGCTCTTTCCAGCAGACTCAATATCACCGAGCAAGCTCTTGGAGATGCCATGGTTTTTGACTTGGAAAACTCCCCATGTTTTGCATGCATGACCTATTAGTTCTTGGGCATTCTCTTCATCAAGATCAATGATAGGAACATCCTCTACGTTGCATGAATCGTTGGATTGTAAGGCACCTAGCGACGTCCATGCATGGGACTCAGGTAGTTCGTGTACTAAAGTCAAGTCTAGTTGTTTGCGGTGATAATATGTAGGATGATCTATTGAAGCATCTGAAATTCTTGAAGGCATTCTTGTTTTAGATATGTGTTTGGCAATGGATAGAGCTCTGGTTAACCTTCAACAGGACAAGAGAAACTGGTGTTAAGTGGCTAGTATACAGAATTGGTGGCAGGTAATATGATGTAAGGGAATATGATGTATATATTGGGAAAGCTAAGGAGATGGCGATAAGAATGAATATGTTATATACATACACAAATATATGTATATATATTTGTTGAAGAGAATGGTACTTGTGTATAATTTTTTACTTTCACAGGTTATGAGAGGGTGGATTGATCGTAAGCAGACAAAAGTGATTGCAAGGTAATTTGCATTGGACAAGAGAAAGAACAAAGCATGAAAGGACAATTTGTCCTTTATGACCTAAAAGGAAAACCAGAGAGGAGAGGCATCCAAAAGACGCGAGTTAGCAAAAACAAGTTGGTTCCATGAAAAGAAAGGGTCAATCTCTCTCTCCATGTGCCTGTGTCTTGTCCTCATGCAAAAAAAAAAATCTACATCATCCCTTCCCTACTTGGTCGTAATCTCTCTGCCTCATGTTATTTCTTTCTGTTTTTGTAAAGTAGAAAACAATTGATTTGAACAAGTAAGTGGTAAGGTAGACATTACATAGATAACTTAAATAATAATTAAAGAGAAAAATGAGTTGCTATTCAGCTATCCAATAATTTGTGAAATACTTAAGTGTGTAAGCAAGACTCCTACATGCAGCAGCAGAAGGCTAAGGACAATTAATATTTAACAGAGGCCGCAGAAGCTAGCAGCTCCAGCATTGTTTTGCTCTAAGTCAGAGAATGACCAATTTTGCTCTTTGTTTATAGTCTGCAACTCAGAGCATATAACCAAAACTGATTGATCTGTCCATGTATCACCCTGACATGCCTCCACGAAATGTGAATATGGATCCATCTAACCATATGCTTGGCCATCTTGATTGCTGCTTTTGGGGACAAACAAGGAATAATTATATCCTTTTGATTTTGTTTTTGTAGAATTGATTACATATCAGCCTGCCCCACCTTCAAGAGATGCTGCTGTTTTCAATTAGAGATAAGAATTTTCCCGACTATGTGCAAGAAGTTAATATTTTCTACATCTTATTTTTTTTTTCACTATTACTAACTCAAGATTAATTAGTCGTGATTTGGATTTGTTCATTATATTGAAAAATATTTTAAAAACATTAGACTAACGAATGTCGAATCTAATAGCTTCAAGATAACATTTTCTACATATATTTTGCAGGTTTCAAATTAATTTGCAAAACCATAATATTAGGTTAGTCGGCAAACAAACCAGAAGTAACCTTCAAAAATCTACTCCCAAAGAATAGGATGATAAATTTTTGTGTTGACCCTAAATGTTTCCAATAATTAAACAAAGAAAATTGGGAGAGAATGAAGCAACATAGTAATGATAGTCTAAAAAAGTTGTCAAAATTGGAGCTTTGGAGACTTTTTTATGGCATCATTAGAGAAAAGAAGAATGGAAATTCCGACAAATTTTCTTAAGCAAAGAAATCGTAATATTGAAGCCTTATGCTAAAGAAGATTAGGCAGACACCATCATTAAAAGAACAACCTTTTTCTTGCGCCATTGTTTAAGGACTTTAATGAGATGTGGAAAAAGGTCCTTAACGATGTGGCCGCCATTATTCATCACTCTTTTCGTTTTCAAAAGTATAATTTTATCATTTTATTTTATTAATCTAATAAAAATAATACTTATTTCTTTAATTTATTTAAAAAATATTACAATGGATGAATTATTAACCGGTAAATAACTGTCGGTAAAACCCATTGAGAGAGAGTCTGAGAGACAGCCCTACACACACACTGGAAGGTGACTACCAAACAAACCAAACGCAACCTAACTTGCACTATAAAACAAATATTTCAAGTTGAGGCAGGGGAATATTTATTTTAATAATTTTCTTACTTATAAATATAATTATTTTATTATTTTATATATTTTATACATAAAGAGAGCGATATGATTTGAACTCAGAACTTTTTACTTAATAAAAAATATCTTTTTTTTTTTAAAAAAGAAATGGAGTAAACAGATATATACAATTCTTGTCGCATTTATTAATTGCTATGGCAACCCCTGCAAAGGGAGAGGACTTTTTTTTTTTATCCTTGGAAGAAGTGTATTGGAATCTTCAAATATATCAAGGATTTATTTTATAAACTTTAAAATTAAAAAAAAAAACTCTATCCAATTCAATCCTAAGTCAAGATATCACTATTACTTTGACAGTTATGATCGCATTTTCGCAATTGTAGTGTGTGGAAACGAATAAAAATTCGCGAAGAAAAAGTAGACCCCAGAATGCATAGGAAGGGTTAGGGGTCCGGATGAAAATGGAGCCCCTGCGGAACTGGAAAGGTCATGCCTGACTCTTTCAGAAGTCCCCATATCTCATCATCGGACAAGTGAAAAATGAGCTAGGGGTTGATGACTCTCCGAAATTCCTAAACAATCTGCAGATTTCTTCGAGAAGAAGAGATAAGAACACAATTTTTTTCTCGGGGCAATTTCAAAATAAATTAAAGAAAAAAGAAGAAAAAAAGAAAATTGGAAAGGAAGATGCTGAGGCTAAATATTTTTTATTAGTTACATGAAAAAAGAAGAAGAGGAAGGCTGGAGATCAAAGAAAAAAGAAGGGTTTTGATATACTCATTTTGTTTTAAAATATAAAATTTTTAATTTTTTTATAAATTAAAAAAATAAAAAATATATTTTTATTATGTTATTAATTAATTTTATTTTATTAATATAATAAAAATAAAATAATTATATTTATTTTAAAAATTAATTTTAAAAATAATTTAAAAAATTTTAAAAACTTTATATATTTTTAAAAAGAGAAGTATATGCAGTCAAATGCTGCATGACAATGACACCAATAGAAACGCAAGGAAAAACAAAGAAGGCATGCAAATCCATAGATGCCGGCGGCCATTGTCGCAAGGTCTGCCTCTGGTCTCGTATAAGTATACGTACCAACCTAATCGACAATAGTATGTAGAAATATAAGAGTTCACTTTAGAGGCATTCAATTTTCCTCGGAACTTGTTAGTTAATTTGGATATTTTTCTTCACATATTTATCTAAATGCTCCCTCTCTCTTTTTTTTTCCTTTTTTTATATATATTTAGAATGACACTTAAAATCTTTTGCATACTCACGGTAATATTTTTAATTATAATATTATTTAATTTTTTAAAATTATTATTTTATTATAGAATAAATAATTATTAATTTCATAATAAATAATTATTTAACTTGAATAATTATTCATAATGTGTGAATTTTTAACCGTTAAATCAAAATTTGACGACTAAAATTTAATTTGTACAAACTCAAAAAAGTACTATCTACACCCTTGTCAAACTCAAATTTTACTATTAGGCTTCGTCTTTTGTACTGACTACTAATAGTGTTTATTATCCAGTGTAATTCAAAAAATTAAATCGAAACAAATCGAACCAAAGCAATATTCAGACATGTTTTTCACATGAATATACATTTATTAATTTCAGAAATAGTTGAAGCCGTTTCAATGTCTTCATTATTTTGTACTAGTTATATTATTTCTGGCAGATGTCTACATGAATATACTGCTTTGCACTATTTTGGTGCTTCCCCTAGTCAGGTAAGGCTGATTAGGCTGAGTGCTTGATTGCCGGGTAGTCAAATCAAGATCTTCAATTTTGGTTCTTCATCTTCTTTATTTTTCTTTTTTTCTTAAAAATTTTAATTTAAAATCTAATAGAATTAATTTAATTCAGTTTAATTTTTAAAAATATTCGATTCAATTTAATTTTTAAAAATATTTTAAAATTTAAAATAAAAATAAAAATAAAAATTTAACACAAAAAATCGACCAAAGCACCGAATGAACGCCTATACTGATCGCTGCACCGGCCAAGCTTGTCACCACTCAGACATGCACTCGTACTTCTCTTCGGTGTAATGATTAACATAGATTAACCGAATCAATCCCCGTGAGATCTGATCCATTAAATAGAGAATATGGGCATGAGTAAGTATATTATGAGATCCGATGGAGCACATGGTTTTGTTTCTTTGTGAATGACTACTACTGGTAGTATAATTTCAAGAGAGAGCAAATTCTGAAATGTTTCTGCAGACTGCACAATATGGATGGAGATGACGGACGCCTCTGTTTTTTATCGTTTTAATTTCTTCTCATTTCTCCATCTTCAAAGCTCCTCTGTTTACCAGACTGGCATTTTATTATTCATAACTCATACGTTCTGCAAGAAACAACTATACCTACATTGGTTATCTAATTGGCTTGAATCTCTCTGAATAATTCCCCAGTCCACATGCCTGGGCGGTGCCTTGAACCCTGTCGCGATTGGGTAAAATCTGCAGCACAGCAAAAGCATTTGGCCATCACTGAACCTAGCCCTGAGGATCGTCTAGTTAAAGAGTGAGTTTCATGAACACATATGTGAATGATAGACTCAATCATGGCATCGTTTTGCAAGACAAGGATAAAGAATGGCCAAATATCAATTTTCTTAGAAAATGAAATTGTAGAAGGCAACAACAGCAAGAGAGCTCTCCACGGTCAGAATTTCTGATGTCAATATCGAAGAGGACAAATTGGAGCCTTTATTATCAGCCAAAGCGAGCTTGTGTGATTTGGGAATCCAAGGGATAAGGCTAGTATCATACAATTGCTGGAGCTACATGTTCTTCATCTGGACAATGCAACAACTTGGGAGAGAAATACGAGCATTGTACGCGAGCTATCTCTTTGGTTTTAACAAAAATAAATTTATTTAAGAGAGAATGTGAGATCTAATTACATTGAATCATTGAATCTTACGCAGAAACTCAATCTCAACAGAGTTAAAACAAAAATATCATACTCTACCTCGCGTCTTAGGCCTGTGTACAAAGAGATTACGTTAAAGGTGTTTTCCACATTGTTTCTATTGATTAATGCTGTTGGGAAAAAAAATGTGATACTATTATTTTATAGAACGGGTTTTTTACAGAAGCATTTTTATCGCAATGTGAGAGAAGCTCCGATGACGTGGAAGAATGGAGCCAAAGAACCCGTGACTCTTGAGACCCTTTGCATTTCTTGTCCGGAATTCCTGAAACCCACCTGGCATTTCGTTGGAATATTAAGGAATATCTAGAGGTATATTTAGATTGTGTTTTACTTTGAATTTTTTTCTTTTTAAAAATTATAAAAAATAAATTATTTGTAAGATAAAAAAGTAAAGCTTAAATTAAAAAAGTTTAAAGATTTGTATTTTATTCGAAAGTATCTTCATTTTTTCTTTGAGGATCCTCTGCCAGTTGTATGGATTTGGGAGAACTTCTTTCGTGAAGATTTCTTGCATGATGACTTGTTGTAGAATGATTTGATGATAAGACCTGGTCTTCTGCATGCTTGATCAATTTATTTATCTTTTTTGAGATACTGCTTGATGACTTGTCTTTTGTGACAGAGGCCTTCAAGGCCTTACAAGATGGCTTGTCTGATTTGTCCTAGAGTCATATCATGGGATATGAAATGTCCAAACCCTCTCCAAGCACTTTCAATACTGATCATTAGCTTAAAGTAAAACAAGCTCCAAAATAACAACAGAAGCCTACTCCTCCTCCTCCGGAAGCTCAAAAATAAGTCATGATTCAGAATCCACTGACTCTTATGCTCCAGCAAGCTGCTACACCTCAGATCATACCTCATATTGTTGTAGTACAAGAACAAACCCCATCTAAAGCACAATACTCTTCTTCGACAGAGTCAGAACCAGCTTCTGATTTAGAAACAGAGTCATTATCTGTTTCAGACTCTTCTGAACAGTCTATCAGTTGTATGACTCCAGGCCAGATTTCTTGAGGCATAATTTTATTTTCAACAAAGATATATTTTTGAGGAAGATCTAGCGCAGTGATGGAATTGATTTGGTAGAGATTGGATTGTGGATGAATGGTGAAATCAGGGTTTATTGGTCGGTAAAGGTCAAAGAGGAGGAAATGTTTAAGAAAAGTGAGCAATAAGTTCTTTCATTCTCCTAAAAGTTTAAACCAGAGTAAAAATTCACATAAACCCTTTAATGAATAATGCATAATCGATTTCCAGAAAAATGTGGTACTGTGACAAAGGCACCAAAAGAACCATTTTAATGGAGGAGGAAAATCAGTAGGTCTGAGAATAAAAACCTAATTGAAAGGGAAGTATGGATTTATTCCAGATGGTTTGAAAATGGATCCTCCTAATTCTTTAATCTTTCAGCTCAATCCCTCAAGTTTTAGCCCAAGGAGTCGATGTGTACATCAGACAGAAATATCAATCCATCCTTGGTATGACTCCAGGACAACTCAGACAAGCCATCTTGCAAGGTCTTGAAGACCTCTGTCACAAAGGAGATAAAGAAATTGATCAAGCAGGCAGAAGACCAGATCTTATCATCAAATCATGCAAGAAATCTTCTAGAATGAAGAAGTTCTCCCGAATCCATACAACTGATAGACGATCATCCTCAAAGAAGAAATGGAAATACTTCCGAAGGAAGCACAAATCTTCCAGAACTTCCAGAAGTAAGTTAGACTAATACTATGTCTGCAAACAGAAAGATCATTGTGCAAAACAATGCCCCCAGAAGAAGAAACGGCAGAGCCTCATCTCTTAGATTGAACAGGTTAGCCCTGTCTATGATGACAATGACCTTGAATCACTTTTTTCTGAACAAGATGACTTGGATGAACATACCCTTTTTGCTATTGAAGAAGATGAAATCCCATCATCTTATCATATCTCGGTTCCTCCAGAACCTGATCCAATACCCCCAGAAAGACCTCCAGAAAAACCCTCTGTTCTAGTTTTGACTATCCAAACTCATAAAACACACCCACAAGCCTCTGTCGAAATCCGAACCTCCAAGTATGCTAAACTCATTCCTGCCATAGCCTTTTTTGACACAGGAACCGCAGAATATATGATGAATCCAACAGTCATGCCTTCTAAATATTGGATAGAGCATAATAAGGAATTCATAACTGCTGATGGTAAAACATTTTATACTTCCTTGATTACCAAAAAACCCATTACCATCCAGTTATTCCCCAAATGTGAAGTTCGCTTATATCTCATTGGATGTGCTGAAACTGACAAAGATCTTCTTGTTGGCTTTGGCATTTACAGTAAGCTTCACAAATTGCAAATCTTTTCCAATGGTATTCGTTTTGGAAAACAGTTCAGAGAATATGGTTCTATTCCGAGACTTTACCAAATCGCCCCTGATCCTATTTTTGAAATTCAGCTACTCCTCATTTTCCAATCTTGTGCTGAATTCCATACAAAATTCCTTACCAAATGTTCCAATCCATTATGGCAAAATCCTCAGTTCTTCATCAAACTCCCTTTCAACAAAAATGAGGATATCAACCCTACCAAGGCTAGTCATTCTGGCATGAACTCCGCTCATCTTCAGTTAGCCACAAAAGAATGTCAAGACCTTCTTCATTCAGACCTTATTGAACCATCAGGTTCTCAGTGGTCTTGTGAAGCATTCTATGTTGATAAGCGGGCAGAAGAAGTTCATGGAAAAATGAGACTGGTAATTAATTATCAGCCTCTCAATCATTTTTTACAAGATGATAAGTTTCCATTACCACATAGACACACACTGTTATCACAACTTTCAGGTGCAAAATATTTTTCCAAATTTGATTTCAAATTTGGTTTTTGGCAGTTAGACATTCATCCTAATGCACGTCCTAAAACTGGTTTTTACATCTCTAACTAGCATTTCTAGTGGAAAGTAATGCCGGTTTAAAACCCACACCGTCTTTGTTTCAAAAAGCCATGATCAAGATTTTCGAACTCCTCTTACACACTGCACTAGTTTATATTGATGATATCCTACTTTTCAGTTCTACTTGGGATGATCATATAAAACTCTTACGCCAGTTCGCTCAAATTGTTAAAGATTATGGCGTAATGCTTTTTGAAAGAAAAATGATCTTGGCTAAACAGGAAATTACTTTCCTAGGAATGTATTTCACTGCAGGTACATACACTCTTAGAAATCATGTTTTCGAAGAATTACAGAAGTTTCCTGAGTCAAATATTTCATAGAAACAAGTCCAACAGTTTCTTGGCATGGTCAACTATGTTCGAGATTTTCTTCCAAGAGCTTTTGAGCATATTCATTCTCTCACTAAAATGCTCAAGAAGAATCCACCTCCACGGACTTCCTCACAGACTCAAGTGGTGACAGCCCTAAAAGAACATGTGTCCAAAATTCAGAAATTTCATCTCCTAATGAATGGTCAAAAGATACTCCAGACTGATGCCAGTGATAAATATTGGAGTGCAGTTCTGTTAGAAGAAATCAATGGCACCGGATATCTTTGTGGATTTGCAAATGGTAGATTCAAACCAGCGAAGATACATTACCATTCCACTTTCAAGGAGATTTTTGCAGTAAAAAATGGCATTAAGAAGTTCAGCTTCTACCTCATTGGATCAAAGTTTCTGGTAGAAACAGACATGAGTTCGTTCCCTAAGATGCTACAGTTTAAGCAGAAACAAGTTTCTCATCCTTAATTACTCAGGTGGTCAACATGGTTTGCGCAGTATTGATTTGAGGTCAAACACATCAAAGGTAAATTTAATGTTGTGGCGGATTTCCTTTCTCGACCTGATTTCTTTACCAGCAAACCCATTATAGCCATGATCCAACCTAATCTTTCCAACCCGCCTGGTATGCCTCCTGATAATTTTCCTCCAAACTATCCAGTTTCATGTTCTGTTGACTCAATGGTTCAAAAATGAAATTTTTTATGAGTTGCATATTTTTAAAGAATTCGGAGGATCCATTCTCAAACCATCCGGAGTAAATCCATACTTCTCTTTCAGTCAGATTTTCATTCTCAAACCTACTGATTTTTCTCCTCCATAAAAATGGTTCTTTTGGTACCTTTGTCAACAGTACCACATTCTTCTAGAAATCGATTATGCATTATTCATTAAAGGGTTTATCCCGAGTTTATGTGAATTTTTACTGTGGTTTAAACCTTTAGAAAAATGGAAGAACTTATTCCTCACATTTCCTAAACATTTCCTCCTCTTTGACCTTTACCCACCAATAGACCCTGATTTCACCATTCATCCGTAGCAGATCAATTCCATCATTGTGCTAGTTCTTCCTTAAAAATATATCTTTGTTGAAAAATATATATTTGTTGAAAATAAAATTATGCCTCAAGAAATTTGGCCTGATGATTGTGGTTCGTGGAATTATCCTACCAACCATCCTCACGAGATAAACATCAAAATAGCTCGTGAATGGTACATTCACCACCTGCCTGATTCTCAACCAGACACTGAAACACCTTTTGACTATTTCAACCTTCAGCCAGCTACCTCTTCTCAGTCATCACATAGGTTCATCTTTCTACGTCTGGCCTTTGATGACACACTCAAGCCAAAAAAGAAGAAAGCAAAGGCACATGCTTATCACAAGGATCTCATAATTGAGCGCAATATCACTGATCTTGGCTCCACAGTTAGTGATGTATCCTCACCGACAAATTCTATGGACAACTGTTCTGATGACTTTTATATTTAGTGCTTTACACTTTGTTGTCTTTATTTCAGTGTGCTGTCATGTCATCTTTCTAGCTGATTAAAACGAATAATTGTGTTGTGATGTAAGCAATGACATCATTAGTCACTATGATGTAAGCAATGATGTCACATAGCAATAATTTAGTCTTCTAAGTTCTTCCTTGGAGCTCTATATATAGACTCCTCCGTTGTAATGGTAAGGCAAGCTTTTTCGAGTGTAATAATATCTCTCTTGTGTTTGCAATAACAAATGTCTTTCTAAGTTTTCTTTGTTCTTCTTCTCTGCTTCTATTCCTGATATGGCTTTAGCTTAAATCTTGTTTGGTGATACTTAGAAACTGAGAATATTTCTTCTTGAATGATTGATCTTATTCCTTCTTGGATTGTTAAAAGATAAGAGGACAGGATTCTTTGAGTGTCCAAGAGTTTGCCGTTTTGTTGATCCAAGTCATACCTTCTGAGACAGTCCAGGTTTGAATTTCTGAGATCATTCTCGTTTGAATGTTTAGAGTTTCTAGGTCATCACTATATTTGGTATCAGAGCCATTGGTGTATCAGGTATTAAGCTAGAGTTGAAGAAGTCCTATCCATCATGTATCCTGAATCTTCCCATTCAGCTGTCTCTTTAGATACTACACCTTCATTCCGTCAAATTGAATCTAAAAAATTAGATTACTTATATGAAGTTACTGTAGATTCATCTTCCTAGCTTTCTCCTGAAAACCATCCTTTTATGAACCCATATACTAATTATTCCAAATCCATAGTTTCCCCATGGAAGACTTTCAAATCTCTCATCCGTCAAACACCTTCCTCCGTTCGAGAATATGTTCAATGCTCTAAGATATACCAACATCCCATTATAGCCACTGGTAAAGAGCAATTCGTTACTCGTTACATTCCAGAAGACTTTCCTCATCAATGGAAGCAACATGGTTATACTCATCTCCATTTTGGAGTTGTTCGTATAGCCCTCACTCCTTATGGTAGCCCGAGTTGCCCTCCTAGATACTCGTTTTCTAGCATATCAACATGCCTGTATAGCCACCGTTGAAGCAACGCTGAATGCTGGCACAGTTTTCATTACCCTGTATCCAAATTTCAATATGTCTCTGGCAGATCCACATCTGCTCAATGCTCTCAAGGTGCAAGTCCAAATTGCAGGAGACTCTCAGATACATGATGCTCTCACTGCAACCCTTCATTATCATATAATCTATCGAGTCCAGAATCATGCTATAGATCTCTCCCTTCCTAGTGGAGAAGATGCCCTTCTTATCAAGGTAGATGAGAAACAGTCAGCTGTTTGCACTCATGTCCCAAGGGAGATTCCTAAATCTGAACTTCTCAGTCTTCTTCCTTATGCTTGGGTCGCTGAGTATGAAAAGGTTCATGAGGCCACCAATCAACCTCTAGAATCTTCCTCCTCACAGATTTCTCAGAATTCTGATGGTTCAGTTTCCACCAGATTTGACCACAAACACCTCCAGTCAGTCTAACAAAATTATCTGAGGATTGGTATGATTCGACTTCCTGTTTCTAATCCTCCTCCATATCACCAAGATGATCTTGATCGGATCAACTGACTTGGACTGGATAATCCTTTGGTCTCTCATTGAGATACTTTCCCTGATATCATAAAGTGGAACACACCAGACGCTAAACCAGTTGTCTTTGAGACAGACGCATTCTCCAATCATTGTTATTGGGGTAGTTGTACTTCATGTGACTCATGCCTATATAGTTACTATGATTGCGGTTTCGAAGACTGCATTTGCTACAGCTCTCGCAGAAGACGAAGGAAGAGGAAGCAGAATCCATCTCCATGCTCAACCAAAGAACCTGAAATAGATCCCGACTATCAATAAGGAGCTCAAGTTATCGAGACACGAAATAGGTATGACTCTTTCATAGCTGAAGTTCCATCTACATAGTTGCCTCCTAAACCAAAACCACCACTTCACCCTTACTACCAGAAATGTCTCAAAATTCTTGCTGAAGAAAAATCTGTACCTTCTACCTGTCAGCCTATCATTCCATTTTACAAACCTCCTACGCCACCAACTCCTATTCCAGCCATTTGCATGTTCCAGCCTGCAGAATTCCCTCCGCTTAAACCTGTTTTTTCCCAGACCACACCTTTTACCAAAGACAATGCTCGTCTCACAAAATTCAAAATGTTTCCTCAACCATCCTTCCTAGTGGATAGTCAGCGCCCACTAATCCTATTGAAACCGTCATGAACTGGCAATCTGAGAATGCTATTGCTCAGAACAAAATTCTTACTCAAATTGACAAGAAGGTTACTGAGGTAAATTCCCATCTTGTTAATGTTGCAACTAAAGTTGACTCTCAAGTACAGGACTTGGAAGCTATCAAAAGGCTAATTGTTAATATGGAGAAAAGATTGAAGCAGATTCCTTACGATTTGCCTATGCCTGGTGTTAACCCTGTTGAGATAATCAGACAGAAGCAGAAAGAAGTATCAGACCTTGAAGGATATATTGTCTATCTCAAAGCACAGGTTGAATCTACTCCTTACTCTTCTCTTCCGCCAGTTACTACTGTTCCTCTAGTCTCTTCCAACTTTTTCCCTCCTTTCACAAATCCCTTCCAGCCACCGTCCAAAACACAGTACTCTGCTTTTGAAACAATGGGATATGAAATGTCCAAACCCTCTCCAAGCACTTTCAATGCTGCTCAATGGCTTAAAGCAAAACAAGCTAAAAAACAACAACAGTACTCCTCCTCCTCCGGAAGCTAAAAAACAAGTCATGATTCAGAATCCACTGATTCCTATGCTCCAGCAAGCTGCTACACCTCAGATCACACCTCATATTGCTATAGTACAAGAACAAACCCCATATGAAGCATAATACTCTTCTCCGACAGAGTCAGAACCAGCTTCTGATTCAGAAACAAAGTCATTATCTGTTTTAGACTCGTCTGAACAATCTTCATCTGAAGATCTTGAACCAGACATTCCACATATCAATATGACTCGCGAAGAAGAAGATACAGGAGACACATCTGAGGCTACTCCTATCGTTGATGAACCAGAACAACCTCACACTTCCAAGAAGTTAACCGCCTCAGGCACTTTCACATTCCAACTTGATGACATCCCTCCAACAAAATGGGCAGTCAGACTTCAAGAATTTCATGCCTGGATGTCAACCAGAGAACTGTCTGGCATAACAGTAGAGAATATCCTCACAGAGTTCACCTCCAGACTCACCCGCACTTTGAAGCACTGGTTTACCACTCTCAATTATGTTGAGAGAACTCAGTTTTTAAATTCTTCAATTGATTAAGCTGCTTCATTACTTTATTATTGCTTTCTTGGTGAACCCGATTCTGATCTTGAATTAAAAAGAAAAGAATTATTTCAGATGAAATTTTACTCTTTTCAAAGGTCAGATTTAGATAAACACTTGCAATGCATGACTCAATTATTTTATATTCTTGGTGCAGATGTTAGTCTGAAGCAAGCATTTCTCAGCTTAATCCCTCAAGTTTTAGCCCAAGGAGTCGATGTGTACATCAGATAGAAATACCAATCCATCCTTGGTATGACTCCAAGATGGCAACTCGGGCTATCATAGGGAGACCTTCCAGTCAGAAATTTTTTTCTTAAATTTTGAGTTGCAATCCAAGCACACTTATGTCGTAATCTCTCCAAAACGCCCAACTAAGGGCACAATCTTTCCTTTCTTTAATTTTATTAGTTTTTTACACTTTTTTTTCAAATTATAATATTGGTCTCTTTTTCTTAGTTATTTTTTTTGGGGATTCAAGGTTCCATGACATGATATTCGAGCAATCTTTTCAAATTAGTGTATATACTTCCTTTTTTTTAGAGTTATTTTTATATTCAGATTAGATCTAAACTCTTTTCTAAGCTTTTATATTCTTTTTAGACAATTTTAAAAATATCTAATATTTCAAAGTCCTCCAAGTTACAAGATGATGAAGTTGGGTCTCTTATACTCTTAGCGTTCAAGGATGGCGAAGGAGGTACTGAGCGGAACGCTAGAGTGTGTTTTTTCTTTTTTTTTTTGGAAATTTATCCGACTATAATTTACAGCATATGGTATTTTGTTAGTTATCATGGGTATCTTACTTATTCGTGTTACCTATTTTCTATTTTTATTTATGAAATGTCAAGAAAAAGGGGCACAAACCAGTACATACCATACTATAATTTGCACAAGAAAATGTGTGATTTAATAAATTATGAGCACTTCTGTCAAATTCTAATAGATTTTGAACTTCGTTCACATCCTCATCTACCCTGTATTTTGCTCAGAGGTCTGGGAATGTTCCCGCCCACCTCCTAGCTAGGGTGGGTCTTGAATCTCCTGGTCAGCTCTGGTTGAGGAGCGACATTCCTACTCGTTTAAGCCTTGCTGGGGCTCCTGAGCAGCTTCCTCAAAGACTAATGAAAGGCCCAGGTATTTAGCTGAATGAACAGAGCTTGTTTGCGTAAATTACTGTAGAGGCCCAATAATATGTGGGCCAAAACCCATCTACTTTCCACCACGGGATGCGTAACATAGTAATTCCACGTTGCTTGCGTAAATAGGAGTGTAATATTTTAGCAATATTAATAGCAATTATAGTGCATTTAGTTGACTTTCCAAATCTTATATTTTATTGATTTATGTCAAAAAAAGCATACCAATCATTGACTATAAATATTACCTTTTTTTAAAACAATAAAATAGTAGTTTTATTGAGAAATATTACCTTACGCAAAATTAGGCCTAATCTAATTGTTTTTTTTATTCTATTCTTGTAGTTCTTAATGACAGAGTTCCTTCAATTCAAATAATGTCAAAGAAGAGTATTTTAAAGGACTAAAAAAGTAGCGCTTCTCATTCAAGCAATTAAAATTTTGGTATGCTAATAACTTGTTAGTATCTCAATAGTTACTTACATATCAATGAAAAATATAAATGTGAATAAAATAGTCAACTCAATATATAGTGAAGTAGTTTTATTTTAGTAATTTCATCCACATATATTCTTTCTATTGGTAGATGAAGAACTTTTGGGATGCTAATAAATCACTATCATATCAACATAAAATTACTCATTAGGAATAGTTGTCAACAACTTCAATCAAATTTTTAAGATTGGACTACTTCTCAACTGCTCAAGCCGTTATGATAAATTGAAGAGAATATCTCTCTCTCTTTTAATAATTAAATTGAGAAAACTAAGGGGTGAATTAGATTTTTGGATAAATTTAATACTTTTCTTTAACAAAATCTCTTTTAAAAGTTCACAACCTCCAAGTACTTATGAGTTTGAAAGAGAATGTTGGACGAAAAAGAATAATAAATGAAGTAGTGATTAAGATCAGCGATCACAAGGTAAAAAAGACTGTACCAATAATCAAATTTACTATCTTAAATCCACACTCAAAGATTTCAACCAATCTACTAAATGTGTAAGTCAAATAATTGCACAACAAGATCACCCTCAAAGTGTTTTTAGACCAACAACTTTTTTTTTTCAATCTAACAAACAAGGCTTATCCTCTCCAAATGGTTTATGTCCTCAAGACAACCTTGAATAAATAAATAAGAGAAGAGAGATATAAAGATTTTACCCAACAAGTTAGTAGATGATAAATAATTTTTGCACCACTTTACTTTTACTTTGAAATCTTGGAATTATCACTGAAATACATGAACAGCGAAAGCTTTTCTTTAGATAAAAAATAAAAAAAAAAAGAAAAATATATAAAGATAAAAAGTGAAAAAAATATACCTCAGAGAGAGAAAACCATAGGCTTACAACCAGGGAAGGTGGCAAAGAGTAAGAAAAGAAACTGAAAATCAGATGTATGAAGAGGAGAACATGGAAATGTGATGAAAAGACTTTTCTCTCTATTAGCCCTAAGAGCAAATCATGAGGTTATGATTAGTTTTGGTTAATGACAAACATTGATAAGGACTAACATGCTTGTATGCTGTGTGATAGGATTTTTGGATTGAGAAGAAAATAAGTGTCATTGCCTTGAAGCCACAATGCAAGAACAACTCAAATATGTCAAAGTGCTTAAAGATTGACGAGTTTGTTCAAGATGATTGAAGGCTTTGAAGACATGAAGTGTAGGTTACATGTGCTTAATAGGTATGTCTTTTGTAAACCCTACACTTGTTCATCTTGGAATCTGTTGAATGCATAAGAGAGCACAAAACTTGTTTTTGAATCTTAAATGGCTTTAAATGAACTTTTGATTAAAAATGAGTGTGTTTTTGAGTCTTAAATGATTTTGAGTAAACTTTGTATGATCAAAGAGTTTTGATAACGGTTTTTGAATTTAAAAGTGTCTAAATGACTTATCTATTTGTTAGCCCTAAGGGCAAATCATGAAACTTTAATTAAGTTTTTGACAAACATTAATGTGGACTAATCTTTATGTCAATTGTGTGATAGGATTGTTGGATTAAGAAGTACGAAGTCTTGTTGCCTTGAAGCTACAATGCAAGATCAACTCTAATATGTCAAAGTGATTGAAGATTGAAGAGTTGTGTTCAAAAATTTTTAAAGGCATTGAAGACATGAAGTGTAAGTTACATGCGCTTAATAAGTAAACTTTGTAAACCCTACACTCTAAAGTCTTAGAATCTATGAGTTGCATTTGAGAGCACAAAACTTGATTTGAAAAGTATCAATCATTTTGAACTTACCTTAATTATCAAGTTTTCATAAATAGTTTTTGCATTTAAAAGGTCTTTAATGACTTATCTTATAGGCTAGAAAGTTTTCTAACTTGTTTGAATTGATTTGAATATGTTTTGACAAAGTTTAAAAAGTTCGGATGCAGAAGGCAAAGTTCGGACGTCCGAACTTTTCCTGCACTATGAACAGTACCGCTGTTAACTGTTCATTGAACAGTACCACTATTTTTCTAAGAAATTCAGAAGAAGTTTGGTCGTACGAACTTGTGAACAGTACGGTAAATAGTAACACTGTTCGTGTGAACAGTATTTTCAGAAAAGTTCGGACGCAAAAGAGAAAGTTCGGAAGTCCGAACTTCTCTGAAACTAGCCGTTACTAGCCATTTTATGACTGTTAAAGCCAATTTTTCAAATCTATAAAAGTCATAAACTCCAATTTTGAGGAGAACTTTTGAACCTTCAAAATCCTTCAAGCTCTAACTTGTTTTACATCAAAATTATTTGAAAAACTTTCAAATTGCCTTGTGCTTAATGGTTAAAATTCAAGATTCCAAAGGCAAGAAGTGAAGTGGTGCTAGCTATTGTATTCATCCACCAAGAAGTGTTGGTAACATCCAAACTCTATCTTTACATTATTTTTGTGATTGAAACAAGGTTGTCAAGAGACTTACAACCCTTGTGGAGGGTGAGCCAATGACTAAATTAATCAAGATTGTTGAGGAAAACCCATTCGTGAGGGTGAGCCTTGGATTAGATTGGTCTAGATTGTCTAGTGACATAAAACTCTTTGTGATAAGAGTGAACCTTGTTTATTAGATTGTAAAAGAGGTTATTGTGGTAAAACCCATTGAAGGGTGAACCTCTTGTGTAATTGCTTGATTTAAACATTTAGTGAATTGGTTGAAATCCTTGAGTGTGGACTCAAGGTAGTGGATGTAGATCTTGGAAAGATTGAACAATTATAAATCGTGTGTTCATTTATTTATAGCTTTACTTGTTTACATACTTGTGTTATTATTATTTGTTCTTAGTTGTTGATTTATTGGTTATGGTTTTATTGTTTGATCATCTTGTCTCAACCATTAAATCACATATAAACTTAGTTTGTGAATTTGAAGAAGAGCTTTTATTACGGCAAAGGATTTGCAAAACGGGAAAAGATTTTGATAATTAGCTTAAGACCTAATTCACCCCCCCTTAGGTCTTACACTATTCATACAAAATATTTTCAAACTTATTGAAGTTGAATTTCAAATAATTTTACAAAGTTTGAACAGTTCAGATGCAAGTTCGGATATCCAAACTTTGAAAATGGCTACTGTGCTTCCAAAGAAATTCGGATGCAAGTTCGGATACAAGAAAAAAAATTCGGTCGTCCGAATTTTCCATGCCAGCATGGTTACTATTTTTCCAAAGAAATTCGGATGCAAGCTCCGATGCAAGAAAAAAAATTCGGTCATCCGAATTTTTACAGACAATATGTAACATTAAAGTTCGGATGACAGTTCGAACGCACAAGAAAAATTCAGTCATCCGAATTCTTCTAAAACTAGCCGTTACTAGCCATTTTATGACTGTTATAACTGATTTTTAAAATCTATAAAAGCTATAAACTCCAGAATTTTTGTAAGTTTTGAATCTTTGAGAAATCTTAACATTCTAAAATCTTTTGCAAACATCAAAGCTCTCTTTTGTCTTGTGCTTACAACTGATCACTCAAGATTCCAAAGACAACAAAGTGAAGTGGTGCTACATTGTGTAATTATCTACCAAGAAGTGGTAACATCTTATCCATTCTTCATTTAATTTTGTTTTATACTAGCTCATTACAAGGTTTTCTTGTAAACATAAAATCCTTTAGGTAAGGGTGATCCTTGAAAGTTTGATTCAAGGTTGTTTGTAGATATAAAATCCTTCTAGTAGGGTGAGCCTTGTGTGTAGAATTACTAATGAGGTTGGTGTAAAATCATTGTGTGGTGAGCCTCTTATGTAATTATTGAACTTGAACACATAGTAGATTGGTTGAAATCCTTGAGTGTAGACTCAAGGTAGTGGACGTAGATCTTGAAGAGATCAAACCACTATAATTTGGTTGTGCTCATTGTTCTTAGATTGATTATTGCTTTGTCATTGATTTAATTATTCTCTCATTAAAACAAGTAATCATAATCTGATAAAACTCAATTTATAAAAGGAAACAGTTTTCGAAAATTAGCCAAAGGCCTAAATAACCCCCCTCTTAGGTCTTTCAATTGGTATCAGAGCAAGGGCTTCTTTGTGTGGTTTTACAACCTAGAAGTTAAGATCTTATGGCTAATATTTCAAACTTACCTTATTTGGAAGGATCCTCCACAAATAGACCACATTTATTTGATGGAACAAATTATACATTTTAGAAATCTAGAGTTAAGATATGCTCCAAAATATAAAAACTTCTTAGTTAAAGAAACTTCTATTTCAATGCCTCCACATATTGTGGTAGGCATGGACACAAAGTTTTAAAATGCTATGTGAAAAGAAAAATAGAGAATGGAGCCAAAACTATTTGGAGAGTCAAAGGAACTTTTACTAACCCCCTTGGACCCTAGAAAACGTGGGTACCAAAAGTCATTTTCTCAAATTTGATGTAGGTTCGTTTGGCTTCAAGGTCAAGTGCCACTAAGTAGTTTCTTGACAGTGGCTGTTCAAGACACATGATAGGAAATGCCTCACTTGTTAGTGAACTTCAAGCAACAATTGAAAGTTTTGTCACATTTGGTGATAAGAAGAAGGGAAGAATACTTGGAATCAGTAATATTGGTAAAGGTTATTTCCCTCTCATTAAGCAAGTATTACTTATTGATGGTTTGAAGTATAATCTACTTAGTATTAGTCAATTATGTGATAATGGATGTAAAGTAGAATTTAAATGTGATACTTGTACTATTTTTGATAGTGCAAGTACAAAACTATATTTGTTGCTAATAGAGTTGGAAATGTATACGTATTATATCTTGATGAACTTATTACAAATGATATCAAGTGTCTTGCCATTCATGATAATGATGGATAGTTATGTCATAGAAGATTAGGTCATGTGAGCATGGATTTATTGAATAAACTTTCCACACAAGAGTTAGTTAGAGGATTACCTAAAATACATTTTGATAAAACTCGTCTTTGTGATGCTTGTCAATATGGAAAACAATCAAAAACATCTTTTAAACCAAAGAAAATGGTTTCTACCTCAAAACCTCTTGACCTGGTTCACATGGATAGACCAATGAGGACTACTAGTCTTGGTGGTAAAAGATATGCTTATGTGATTGTTGATGATTTCTCTAGATTTACATGGGTGATCTTCTTAGTCCAAAAGGATGAAACGTTTCATGAATTTGTAAAAATTTTCGTAAAGGTTCAAACATCGTTTGAGTATAAACTAATCTCTATTAGAAGTGACAATTGAAGAGAATTTTGTAATCAAGACTTTACAAAATTTTTTGATGAATATGGTATAACTCATAATTTTTCAGCTGCTAAAACACCCCAACAAAAATGGTTTTGTTGAAAGGAAAAATAGATCCTTACAAGAAATGGCTAGATCAATGCTTCGTGAAAATTCTTTACCAAAATATTTTTGGGCTGAAGCTGTAAATATTGCTTGCTATGTAATGAATAGAGGTCTCTTAAGACCTTTTATACGAAAAATACCTTTTGAACTCCTATTTGATAAAACTCCAATTATTTATTTTAAGGTATTTGGCTGTAAATGCTTTATCTTAAATACTCATGACAATCTGGGAAAATTTGATAGAAAATTGAATGAAGGTATACTTCTTGGTTATTCATCAAATAAAAAGGCCTATAGAGTTTATAACAAAAGAACATTGTGTGTTGAAGAAACTATCCATGTGACCTTTGATGAATCTAACATTTATCTTGAAAGAAGAAATGAAGATGATGTAGGTTCCTCAATAATGGATAATCAAAGTCATCATCAAGCACCCACTTTGGAAGAACATACCAAAGAAGAAGAAATAATAGAGCAAGAACAAGATGGCCAACCTTGCAATGATCAAGAGCTTCCAAAGGATTTAAGATATGCAAGAGGTCATCCAAAGGAGTAAATCATTAGTGATGTCTCCCAAGGAGTTAAAACAAGACAGTACTTTATTGACAACTTTGCTCTTTTATCTTATATTGAGCCTAAAAATATTGATGATGCATTGTGTGATGATTTTTGAATTATTGCTATGCAAGAGGAGCTAAATCAATTTGAAAGAAATAAAGTTTGAACTCTTGTCCCAAGACCTCATGATCATTCCATTATTGGTACAAAATGGGTCTTTAGAAATAAATTAAATGAACTAGGAGAAGTTGTTAGAAATAAGGCTAGACTTGTTGCTCAAGGTTTCAACCAAGAAGAAGGAATTGATTATGATGAAACTTTTGCTCCGGTAGTTAGACTTGAATCCATAAGAATACTTTTGGCTTTTGCTTGTTTTAAAGGTTTTAAACTATTCCAAATGGATGTCAAAAGTGCATTTCTAAATGGTTTTATTGAAGAATAGGTTTATGTAGAATAGCCACCTGGTTTTATTCATGAAAAGTTTCCTAATTATGTTTTCAAGTTAACCATGGCTCTATATGGATTGAAACAGGCTCCAAGAGCTTGGTATGAAAGATTAAGTGGATTTCTTCTTTCAAAAGGATTTTCAAAAGGAAAAGTGGACACAACACTATTTATAAAAACCTTTAGTAATAATGATATTTTACTTGTGTAAATTTATGTTGATGACACTATTTTTGGTGCTACTAATACATCTCTTTGTGAAGAGTTTGGTAAAATGAATGCAAAATGAATTTGAAATGAGCATGATGAGATAATTAAATTTCTTTCTTGGGCTGCAAATCAAGCAAGCTAAGGATGGAATCTTCATAAATCAAGCAAAGTATACCAATGAGCTGTTGAAAAGATTTGGAATGGATCAAGCAAAAGGGATAGGCACTCCAATGAGTTCATCAACTAAACTTGATAAAGATGAAAAATATTTTCCCAAAAAAAAAAGTATTTTTGATTCACCAAAAAGAAATTATAGTATTATTATACTTATTATACTTTACAAATATCATTTCTTTCTTTTAATCCACTTGATGAAAAGATCAAAAAAGAAAAAAATCTAAAAACTATCAACCATTACATTTCATGTCCAATGTACTACAAATTCATGTATATTCTGATGCAGAATGTTTTAATAGGCAATTAGAAACTTGTGCTTAAATTTTATCATATGAAGGATCAAATTAGAGTAATAGATACAAATGAATAAATAGATAAGTATTTCTAAATCAGTCACTCAAAGGAAAAAAAAAGGAAAACGATTTGTAATTAAAACAAAGTTATTGGAATATATGAATCTTTAAAACTTGTCAAAAAAAATAAAAGCGTACTAATTTTCTATTAAAATAACTAAAAATATATATTAATGTGCATAATCCAATTAAAACAATAAAATAAAAGGCATCGAAGATGTAGTAAGAGAAAACACGAATATAAGATAAACATGAATAATACAAATTAGAGAATTTAATGGGGGTAGTGGGGCTAAGAATTGAGATTTTTAAATTTAAAAGTTTAAATTTTAATCAATAATAACTTTTCTATCTAGTAAAAAAATTTAAAATTATAAAAAATAAGAATGAAAACTCCAAATCTTTTAGGGGAGGGGAAAGAGTAAAAATATATTATTATTATAGATATATAATCCAATTACAATAAAAAAGAAACGATATATAAAATGTAGAAAGAGAAAACATGAATAAAGTAAACATAAATAATACAAATTAGGGGATTTAATGGGGAAAGTGGCGCTAGGAATTAGAATTTTTAAATTTAAAATTTTGAATTTTAACCAATAATAACTTTTCTATCTAATAAAAATTTAAAATTCTAAAAAATAAGAATGAAGACTCCAAAGCTTTTAGCGGAAGAAAGAGTGTAAAATTATTTTATTAATATATATGTACTAGTGTAAAAGCCGTGCCATGCACGGGTATTAAAATTTTTAATTTTAATAATAATTACTAAAATATATTTTAAAAACATTACAAAGATGAAGCAAATTTATGTATTTAATAAAAAAATTATTCGCTTAAAAGTAATTATAGGTAATAGTAGGGAGAAGTTGTAAAAATAACTATACATGCCCATTATTATGTATATTCGAAAGCAACAATAAACTCTTAACTTTATTTCTTTCTCATTCTAAATAAATAAAGAATTGAATAAGACACACTCCAACCTACCTAAACGGACGATGAAATGAATAAAATTTTGAATATTAATTAATGAAGTTACTTATAAAAATAAGAAGGAAAAGAAATCAAATACTTAAACAACTATGAACTCTTTGAAGAAAACTAAAAAAACTTAAATTCGCCTAGTGAGTATACCTGCACGAAGGGTAAAATGATTAAAATTCAAATACTAATTTATAAAGTTACTTATGTCAAATATTTAAACAACTATTGTAATACTAAAATGTTCCTAAAATAAACTAATTATACTTTAACCACAAAATGTTCCTAAAATATTATCATGATCAGATTTTTAAATGAAAAAACTACTGTAATATCTAGTTCAATTTCTTTTCGATACGACTTACTCCATCCAAAATTAAATGATTACAACATAAACTATTAATTTTTAGTAAGCTAAGAAAAATTTTTGTCAAATACGATAGTATAAACTATTGATATTATATAAAATTATTGACATTTTTATTAAAAACAGTCAAAAGGAGATTAATGATTTATGAAGTACTAATTTTATATTCACTGATCATTTTTTTGGTTGAATCTTGTTAGCCCTATGGGCAAATCATGTAGTTATGATTAGTTTTGATTAATGACAAACATTAATGAGGATGAATTCTTATGTCATTTGTGTGATGGGATTGTTGGATTAAGAAGTAAGGAGTTCTTATTGCCTTGAAGCTAAAAGTGCTAAGGACAACTCAAGTGTGATCAAGGATCAAGAATGTAGAGCATGTCCTTTGTAAATCCTACAATTGTTTGTCTTGGAATATATTGAATGCATAAGAGAGCACAAAACTTGTTTTTCAATCTTAAATGGCTTTAAATGAACTTTTAATTAACAAGTGTGTTTTTGAATCTTAAATGATTTTGAGTTAACTTTGAATGATTAAAGTGTTTTGGTAACAATTTTTGAGTTTAAAAGTGTTTAAATGACTGATCTCTTTATACAAAATGATTTCAAACTTATTGAGGTTGATTTCTAAATAATTTGACAAAGTTTGCACAGTTCGGATGCAATTTCGGATATCCAAACTTTGAAAATGGCAACTGTACTTCCAAAGAAATTTGGACGCAAGTTCAGCTGCAAGGGTTAAAATTTGGTTGTCCGAATTTTCCCTGCAAACATGGTTACTGTTTTTTCAGAGAAAATTCAGACTCAAGTTCGGATGCACTGGGCAAAGTTCGGTCGTCCGAACTTTCCCAGACAACATGTAACAGTAACGTTCGGACGACAGTTCAAATGCAGAGGATCAAGTTTGATCGTCCGAACTCCTCAAAAACTAGCCGTTACTAGCCGTTTTATGACTGTTAAAACCGATTTTTAAAATGTATAAAAGTTATAAACTTCAGATTTTTTGTAACTTTTGAACATCTGAGAAATCTTAACATTCTAAAATTATTTGAAAACATCAAACCTCTCTTTTGTCTTGTGCTTACAAGTGATCATTCAAGATTCCAAAAACAACAAAGTGAAGTGGTGCTACATTGCATAATCATCTACCAAGAAGTGGTAAGATCTCATCCATACTCTATTTAATCTTGTTTTTATATTTTCCAATCATAAGGTTTTCTTGTAAACATAGAATCCTTTAGATAAGGGCGATCCTTGAGATCTTGATTCAAAGTTGTTGGTAGATATAAAATCCTTTGATAGGGTGAATCTTGTGTGTAGAATTGCAAAAGAGGTTGTTGGTGTAAAATCATTATGTGGTGAGCCTCTTATGTAATTGTTTGAATTTGAGCATATAGTAGAATTGGTTGAAATCCTTGAGTGTAGACTCAAGGTAGTGGATGTAGATCTTGAAGAGATCGAACCACTATAAATTGCTTGTGTCATTGATATAATCATTCTCTCACTAAAAAAAGTGAATATAATCTGCTCAAACTCAGTTCATAAAAAGGAGATAGTTTTCGAAAATTAGAGAAAGACCTAATTCACCCCCTCTTAGGTCTTTCAAATCTTATCAAACTCTTTTATGTTTTCCAAGTCCATCCCTCAAAGAAAAAAATTGAAAATAAAAAATAATTAATATTAAAATCTCAAAGTAAGCTTATTTTAATTTTGATATTCTTATACTAATTTTTAAATAAAACCACCGCTAAGAAAAATATAATATATTTGCAATAAAATCATGGTGAATATTAAAAACTCTCTCTCCTTCCTTGTTTCTCTCTACTCCTAAAAAATAGTTATTAAAGTTATCACAAAAAATATGAAACAAATTTATGTATTTAATTAAAAAACTGTGCACTAATGGTTAATTATAAGTACATTAAGATGAAAATAAATGAAATGAAAAATAAATTGTAAATTGTACTTTTTTTCTATATTTTAAAAGTAAATTAACTTTACGACGTGGTCTTTCAATTATTCTACCGTATTCACCTCCTACTCCCATTAAGTGTAAAAAAAAAAGAGAATTATTTATCATTTAATTATTTATTTTGAATCTTCAAAAAAATAGAATATATATGTTATTAAATTATTGTGCAAATTAAAATTTCTCTCCTCTTACTTGTCTCTCTCCATTCTTAAAAAATAAATAACATAAAAATAAAAAATATTAATATTTTATATTAAAAATCTCAAAGAAAGTTTTTCTAAAATAAAAAGATTCTCACGTCATTGATTAATTTTTTTTCAAAAGAACAGTGTTCTTGATCCATCACAAAGAAGCCGTAGTGTTAATGTACTTTAAAAAATTATTTCTTTTTTTTAAAATTTACTTGGTAAAAAGACAAAAATAAAAAAATAAAAATTATCATCTATTACATTTCATGTCTAATGTACTGCAAAGTTATGCATATTTTGTTACAGAATATTTTAATAGGAAATTGACGTTTTAAGGATCAAATTAGATAATAATAGATATTGTTCTAATTGGTGTAATAGATACCAAGAACTAAACAGATAAATATTTCTGAAATCATCTCCTCAAAAAAAAAAAAGCTTGAATCTTCAAAACCTATCAAAGAAAACAAAAACTCAATAATTTTCTATTAAAATAACTAAAAATATAAATTAGATTATATTATTCAATCAAAAGAAAAAAAAAGAAAAGGCATGAAAGATGTAAAAAGAAAAAATATCAATGATGCTAAAAATAAAACTAAAAAATAAAAAAGCTGAAAAAAAGGGGACAAAGGAATAACTACATATGAATGTAGTACAACTTGCAAATTTGTTGATAATAATAAAATTTAAAAAGTTTTTTAAAAATATATTTTATTCTCTTGCAGATTACACGGACTCATATTAAAGAAGAAAAATATAAATAAAAAATTAAAAGAATGTGCACACATTTTATTTTGTAGATTTAACTGAAGAAACCTCTAAGATATATTTAAAATTTAAAAAGTAATAAAACTAAAATACTTATTTGAATAAAAAATTAAAATATTCTAAATGTGTCTAATGCCTATAACGTGTATAACACTCAGACATTTTTCTCCATCTTAAAAGAAAAAATATATGGGACAGTCTATTCATTTTATCCTCTATCCCAAAAAGTTCTCAACAACAAAAAAATCTTTTTTAAAAATAAATATTCATAAATATCTCACATGTCTACAAAGAAGTTCTCAACAAATTAAAGAAAAATAAATATTTTAAAAATAATTAATTTATAATCATCTTTTGAACAATAAGAGATGTATTGAGCATTGATAAGCTCCTCAAAAAAATCAAATCTATAATACCATTTATTAAATTCAGAGGTCAAACATTAAAGTGAAAGAGAAAAAGGAAGAAAATAAGAGTTATCAAAAAATGAATTGAAAAGATTATCTCTTTAATTTAGAAAAAAAGACCCTAATTAGAGAAAAGTAAGAGGATCTGACGATAAAAAACCTTATGAGGAAAAGTTTGTAAAGGAAGAAAAAGTTTGTGAAGAAAGTGACAGTAGATGAAATTATGTGGAGATAGTAAAAAGTTATTAAAATTTTGTTTTAAATTAAAAGAGTTGTTTAGGATAAACTAAAGTGTTTATATTATTTTATTTCTTAGCTAATGACGACTCTTCTAACTAATATATAAAATTGAAAATTTTAGAAATTAGAATTGGATATTTAAGAGTTTTAGAGGAGGAGAGAGAGTAAAAATGTTTTGGTAATATATATATATACACACATTTTTACTCTCTCTCCTTCTCCAAAGCTTTCAAGACCCTAATCCTATTTTTAATTAGCTTAAAAATTTTTGATTATTTCAATAGACTTTTTATTCAATAAATTAATTAAAAATTTATCATTATCTTATCCCATTATCTTCTCATACTCTCTCATTTTCTTCTCCCAGTCTTTTAATCAACCACAACCACACGTCTATTCTAATTCTATAACTACTCTTTCATTTTCTTATTATCCTAATCAACATACAGAGACAAAAATTATATTTTTGTCTCAATTTTATTCTCTCATTTTTTATTCAACTTAAGTTTCTTCTCCCCATTTAAAGATGTAGAAATAGATTTTTTCAGGTAGAATTAAGGCTGTCAATCAGGTTATGTGAACCGGGCTTGGCCCGAGCTAAGATATATTGAGCTCGAGCTCAGACCAGCCTGAAATAATTCTTTTTTTACTTTAATTTTTTTAAAATAATAAAAGTAATACAAATTATATGAATATTAGATATAAGTTTTAAAGAATCATATGTTTCAGGTGATATAAATAATAAATAATTAGATACATTTATTAATATTAAATAGCAAAATATAATGAATATATAAGCATTAAGTTTTTTTATCTTTTTAAATTTAAGTTGAACAATGAAAGATAAATATTGATGCGTTTGTGTATAAATATATAAAATATATATTTTTATAAATAATCAAATCATTAGTTGTCATATCATCTTTCCTACAAAGAAATTTTATCAACAAAATTATAATTATAACAAATTGCAAGTATTTTTATGTGGTAAAAAAATAAAGTTCATTAATATTGTCTTGGTATATCAATTAAAATAATTAAAGAAAAGAAGTTAATAATATGAGCCACTATAATAACATACCAAGATAGAAAATACTATAGCAAATATAATAATAATATATACTTTAACAGTCACTATAGATAATAAAATTGTTTTATATCTAATACAAAAAGAATCATTTACATTAATAAGTATAGAAACAAGTACCGATAAATATTTATAATGAGAAGAAGTTTGTTTTTCATGATCATAATATTGTCGATATACACAAATATATAGAATTAAGATCATTTTCTTAAGAAAAGAAAGAAACATGTGGAAATTACGTAGAATCATAAATTTTTAAAATTCTCACTCACTCCTCACTTTTTTTGGAAAACATGAGGAAAACCTTTTCTAACATATATATATATATATTATCAATTTTATAAATTATAACTATAAAGTTTGAAATGAAAATTTGATATACTAAATTCTCAAAAAATGATACATAAACAAAATTATTTATACAAATAAATAGATATTTTTAATATATAAAGTTAAATATATAGTATTATACACAAAGTATTATTATTATATTAATAAATTATTAATATATAATAATAATGATAATTATTATATATAGATACTCGGACTGAGCCTATACAAGCCCGAGCTTGGCCCGAAAATATATTCGGGCTCAATATTAAAGCTTGGGCCTGGCTCAACCCTTAAATTTCAGACCGAACAGGGCCTGGCTTGGGCCAGTCTAGCCCAATTGACGGTCCTAGGTAGAATAGTATTTCATTTCATGTTACTAGAGTTTATTGGAATTGATGGATTTTAATTGGCTTCAAATCCTGTGTGTGTTTTTTTCTTTTGGAACCTATCTTCAAATGAGAGCTTTCAATTTTTTCATCTTTATTATTTGCATTTTTTGTAGTTGTTATAGATCTAAAGGTTTTAGGTACTTCTCTGTTTCTTTTTCACTCTTTAACATAAATCAAATAGGTAATATTTTTTTGCATAATATTTTTATACTTTCATTAGAAGTCTTTTTTGTTTAAGGAAAGATGCCTTCTTGCTTACATGGTTTCCAGTTTTTTTTTTTTTTTTTTTTTTATCTTTTGAGAGCATAAGGGTTTAATCAAGTTCTGGTATTAGTCATTATTTAAGATCGAGGATTTAATATGTAGGACTTTGATGTTTTTTATTTTATTTTCATGTTTATTCTTATTTATTATGTAATTTACAAGAGCAAATTAAAGTTCAATACATATTTGGGTTAGCTTTATTTAATTATAATTTCTTTTAGATGTTATTTTTTGGTCTTCTTCTTTATTTTTGTGCTAATGGAGTATGTAAATCAATGATGAGGAATGGCGGTAATAAGATTGAAGTAGAGAAGAAAAGTTATTTGAAGTAGCATTTGCAATTTTCTAATTTTGACATGATTCACGGTTCAAGAATTTCATTTGGGGAAGAAAACAAATCAGTTAGGAAAGTGCATTTATATAGGCAATACATCTAATGGGGTCGCGGTGCTGGACAAAGGTCTTGAATAGCAAAGCACCTGAATTTAGTTAGTTTACGCATGTAAAAATTTGTACTTTCATAATCCCTTGAAACCTGTCGCCCCCCTCTCTCCCTCCCTCTTTTTTTTTTGTCATTGCAATCCCTTTCTTCTTTTGTTTAAATTTATATGGTTTACTTTTAGTCTTTTTTAATTTTTAATATGAGGTGACACACTATTGGTGAATATTACATAATCAGCCAATGAAGAACATATCTTAGTTACAATATCTATACAGGTAGAAATCTATAAATGAGAGATAATAATACCCTTGACGAACAGGGATTGAACCATCAATTTCATTGTTGAGAGGTCTCAACTCTTGCTATTAGGACATAGCTTTATGGCTATTACTTTTTGGTCATAAGTGACCATACTGATTTTTTATTTTTCACCTCTTTAGATTTTATTAAAAAATTCAAGTTTCTTCAATTAGTTGGAGAATTTCTTCAATTTTCTTAACATTCAAGATGATTTTGTTTTTAAATAGCCAAATTTTTATTATGCTATGTTAATAGCATATTAAACACAAATAGTAGGCCAACATATTCATTTACCTTTTCTTTTAAACAGTTTCTAGAGATGTTTTCTAGTCTTTGTTTTTAATAGAAAAAATGCCACTCTTTTTTCATTGTGAAGCTCATCATTTAACCTTGAAATTTTTATTTCTATGTCTCTCTATTTCTCTTATGAAATAAATTTTATATTTCACAAATTTTTAGTTTTTTAACTAATATAACTCTTTACCAATGTATTAATATTTTCTTGAGGAATACGTGGACACATGACAATTACAGATTTGACAGACATCAATTCTAGAAGCCAAAACGCTGGACATTGGTAGCTAACTTAGTGTATTTTAATTTTTACGTAGATCATTCATGCACCAAAGTTTTTTTTTCTTTTCTTTTACCAGAAAGATGATAGAAATCATGGCATTTCATTCAATTATCGTTAAGTAAATTTGGTATAAAATAGTTAAATTTAGAGATTATTGGATACTTCTATTATGAGAACCTCGTTTCTCCCCTCTTCAACCCAAAATAGTTGGGTAAATATGATTGCAACCATCCTTATATTATTATTAGTTATAACCGTTAGCCCTAAGGGCAAATCATGTAGTTATGATTAGTTTTGATTAATGACAAACATTGATAAGGACTAATATGCTTGTATGTTGTGTTATAGGATTTGTGAATTAAGAAGTATGAAGTCTTATTGCCTTGAAGCCACAATGCAAGAACAACTCCAATATGTCAAAATGATTGAAGATTGAAGAGTTTGTTCAAAATGATTGAAGGCTTTGAAGACATGAAGTGTAGGTTACATATGCTTAATAGGTAAACTTTGTAAACCCTACACTCTTAAGTCTTGGAATCTATGAGTTGCAATTGAGCATACAAAACTTGATTTAAATGGTTTCAATAGTTTTGAACTTACCTTAGCTACCTTTATGGATCTCATGAATAGAGTTCTCAAATCTTTTCTTGACCAATTTGTGGTAGTTTTATTGATGACATCTTGGTGTACTCTAAAAACAAGGAGAAACATAGTCAACACTTGAAAACAGTGTTAGAGAAGCTAAGAAGAGAAAAATCGTATGCTAAGCTGTCCAAATGTGAATTTTGGTTTGATAAAATGGTCTTCTTAGGCCATGTTGTTTCTTGGAAGGGTATTAGTGTGGATTCGCAAAAGGTGGAAGCAGTATTAAATTAGAAACAACCTACAAATGTGACTGGAGTTCGAAACTTCTTAGATTTAGTAGGGTATTATCGAAGATTCATCCAAGGATTTTCTCTTATTTCAACCTCTTTAACTTGTCTCACTCGAAAGAACAAATCATTCGTTTGGACCAATGAGTGCAAATAGTGCTTTCAGAAATTGAAACAAAAATTAAATAAAACACTTGTTTTAACTATTCCATCTTGAACTGATGGCTTTGTGGTATACAGTGATGTCTTGAAGAAAGGGTTAGGTTGTATTTTAATGTAGCATGGTAAAGTTATTGCATATGCTTTAGACAATTAAAGGTGCATGAACAAAACTATCCTACTCATGACATAGAGTTGGCAGCCATTGTATTTGCATTGAAGATTTAGAGATATTACTTATACAGAGCTACTTATGAGATTTTTACAGATCAAAAAAGTTTGAACTATTTTCAGACACAAAAAGAGTTGAATTTGAGGCAAAGAAGATAGATGGAGTTGATTGTTGATTATGACTTGATCAAACTACCATTTAGGAAAGGTAAATATAGTTACGGATGCTTTAAGCCGTAAAGAGACTGGTACCAGTGCCTTGGCATGTTTAAGGAACAAGTGTAGAGGTGAATTAGAATAAGTGAGAAAGTTATAGTTATCACTTAGAATGTTAGTAAATGGAGTTACAGTTGGACTCAAGAAAAGGATAACACCTTTCTCGAACTTTGAGAGCAACTGCAAAAAGAACATATAGAGTATTAAGTTCGTGATAATGGGATATTGCTTAGAGGTCGAGTTTATATTCCAAATGATGCAAACTTAAAGAGAGAGATTATGCAGGAAGCACATGATTCGATATACACCATGCACCCAGGGAGTACCAAGATGTATCAGCATTTGCATAAACTCTATTAGTGGCAAAGAACGAAAGAAACATAGCAGAATATGTATCTAAATGTTTGATATGTCAACAAGTTAAAGCAGCCACTTCTTATCTCGGAATGGAAATGGGAATATGTCACCATGGACTTTGTACCAGGACTACCGTAGACTCACGTTGGACATGATCCCATTTGGATAATAGTAGATTAACTGACCGAATCTGCTCACTTTCTTCCTATGAGATTCACCTATTCACTAGAGATATTGGCAGAGATTTATGTCAAGAGCATAGTGAGATTGCATGGAGTACCAGTGAGCATAGTGTCAGATTGGCATCCCTATTCCACTTCCAAATATTGGAGAAGTTTCCAACGAGCACTTGGGACTAAACATAATATGAGCAGAGGCCTTCATCCACAAACAGATGGAAAATTAGAGTGTTATATAGATCTTGGAGAATACGTTACATACTTACATTATGAGTTATTCTGCTAGTTGGGATGATGACCTGCCACTCATTGAATTTGCTTATAACAATAGCTTTCAAACTAGCTTGGGTATGTCATCATTTGTGGCTTTGTATGCGAGAAGGTGTAGGACTTCAGTGCGTTGGATTAAGGTGGGAGAAGCCAAGATCTCTAGTGTAGAGTTAGTGCAGTGCACCACAGAAAAGATTCTAGTCATTAGAGAACACCTTCTGGCAGCACAAAGTCAACAAAAGAGTTATGTGGACCAGAGACATAGAGCATTGGAGTTCCAACCAAAAATTGGGCATTTTTTAGAGTATCACCATGGAAGGGTGTTCCTGTATTTGGTCGTAAAGGAAAACTAGGACAAAGTTATATTGGACCTTACAAGATCATTAAAAAGGTTGGACATGTTGCATATAGATTGTCATTACCTACAGAGCTTAATCACATTCATGATGTCTTTCATGTATCCACTCTTCGAAGGTATATAACAAATCCTTCTTATGTATTGGTTAAACAACCAGTGAATTTGAAAGCCGATTTGACTTATGTGGAGAAGCCAGTGTGAATAATTGATCAAAAGGAGTAAGTATTAAGAAGTTGAGACATTTCTATGGTTAAAGTACTATGGAAAAACCACGGTATGAAAGAGCTTATGAGACATCAATACCCTCATCTTTTCTGGGATATTGACTAACTTATGAGGTAGAATTTATTTTAGAGGGTTAGATATGATTGTCCCATACATTGCATAGGCATTTCACATTCAATACGCTTACATGCATTATTATTTAATGAACGGGCATTTCTTATATACATATGCATTAGTATCAAAAATATTTTATACATGAATATTTCTTTTTCTTTGAAATTTCAGGGATGAAATATATTTTAGATGGTTAGAATTGTAAAATCATAAATTTTACTTTTACTAAATAAAATTTTCAAGTGATCTTACTCTAGCATGTATATATGTTTGATAACTATAAATTGTTAAAAATCTACTTTATAAATTATGAGAAATTGAATGATGATTTTGTAGGTTTGTCGTAAAAAAAATAGAAGAATCGTCCAGCAAGCAGTAGCCAAGTCCTCTTTTTCTCTTCTTCTTCATTTTTCTTCTCTCCTTCTGTCTACTCTACCTCCCACTCCAAATTTCAACCAAATCTTCACACACCAAATAAATCCTTTAAACTCAATCTTAAATTTACATCAAAAGTCTCCAAATCAAGATAAAAGTTTCATTTTTTTCATTGTTGTTGAGTTTAATTATTTACAAAAATTACTGTAGTAGTAAATGTCTATAAATTTTAATAAATTTTTAGATACTTCAATTTTGCTAAAAATTTAAATGAAGGTTCTTGTCATCATCCTCTACCTATAGAAAATGTTTTGTTAATTTCAGAGCATATTTGATATATCTGTTGAATTTTTGAAAATATGGACAAATTATATGAATTTTTTAAATTTTTTGTTTTGGTTAAATATTGGGTATTTAAAGGTTTCCTAGACTTTTATGATGCAAAAGGAGTATGAAAATATGTAAATAGAATGAGTTTTCTTAAATTCTTAAATTGTTATACTAGGAACAAGATGGAATTCTTGGGATTTTTGTAGAGAATGGTAGATTTTATCAAATTAATCATTTCAATAGTTTTATACCCTTGAAAAATGGTTAGTTTCCATTGTAAAATAATTTTATAAAATCTAAGAATTATTTTGTTCTATTAATATCAATCATGCATTATACATATATGTTAGCATTTGAGTATTTTAGAGCGACATTAGATCGATTTGTTACCATGTAATTATATATTAAGTCCTGAGATTATTGAGGTAAAACTAAGGGTGGAATAGCATAGGTTTATGTTTTTCTCTTGAGGTGAGATTCTACCTTACTTTTGGAGATTGAGGACCACAAAATCTTGTCATTTTATGTTATTTTAATATACCTTTATTTATTTATATATTTTATTCTAAGTAAAGTTTATATTTATTTTGTCGTAGCTCGACTTTGTGAATATATGTGGTGGTAACTTGAATTGTTAATTTTTTGTGGCAGAGCTTTTGTGGATATATGTAGTGCTAACATAAGTTGTTATTTTGACATAGCTCAACTTGTGCATTTATAGATTATATTAAACTCTGATAATTGATTGGTTGTCGATGAGTTGTTAAATGTGAATTATGTGTAAACTCTACCGTCAAGATATGGATTGGCTTTCCTGCAGGGTGAGATTATTGATTTGTGTGGATAGTTCCTTTACGCTATGTGCAAGAAGGCCATTAGGAGGTGTTGTGTGGAGACTCCCCTTGCACAGTGTGTGAGAAGGTCATTGGGAGGTGTTGTGTGAAGAATTCCTTTGTGCAACGTATGAAATGCCCATTGGAAGGGCGACAAAAGTTTTTATGTACTTGTATGGACTCGTAAGAGTCTTGTGAATTGTTATATTTGTTGATTTTACCATTGTTTTACAAAATGATGATTGTTACTTGAAAGTTTTATATGTCCTATTTCAAGTGATTTCTAAATCAGACTGTGTTGTTATACTAAACATAGTTACTCTTTAATACATACCTGTCATAGTAATCCGAGGATAGCATGTATCTATTTTAAAAGTATTATAAACTCAATATGGTATGCTTACTCTTAAACTGTACAAGTACATAAAAATTTCACTACGCTTCGCAACTCATTATTCTTTTGTCATATTTTAGGACTTTTATAGTTGAATTGAGAGTATATTTTCTTCTTCCATGTTACACATGACAGTTGAGTCCTCAACAGCGGCTAAATTTGTGGAGACATCTATCATTTGTAGTCATCATTGGTCTGTTAATGTATTGTAATATTTCAAGTGGTTGTTAATTTAATTAGTATATATTATAGAGATCTCTAACTTCCGAAAACAACTATGTTTTGCATAAATTATTTTATATAATCCTTTGCTATAGAATGGTCGGCTGGTGTGCCTTTTATTGTTCTTGATTATATCATGTAGTGGTATTATATGTTGCATTACATCTCTAGAACAGGAAAGTGATGATTCACTCCTAGGTAGGTGATATTCTATATTTGTGCTTCATATAATTATCATTTTGAGCTTGATTTTATGTTAAATTTTGGTGTTTTAATCACCATTTATACTCCCTTTATCTCTTATTTGCTTTAGGTGATATTATTGAAGATTTGGAATTAAATGAAGCAAACAAGGGAAATTTACACAATGAAGAACAATAGAGAAATGCAGAGGAAAAACAGACTGGTATACATATTTAAAGTCGGATTTTGACCTCTATGAAGATTTCAAATGCAAAAGTGGTATTCTAGACAATTATATAGGACATTCTGATGTTTTCAGAATGGTAAAATTTGTGTCAATCGGAGTTCATTTGCCTACCCTACATATGCTGCAAATTCACCTGTTCTGCATTGGGTTCCATTTTTGACACAGTTTGGTATAATAATCATATCTTGAGTTCTAGATGCCCAATTGATGTGATTGAAATCTCTGTGGAAATATAAGATCCTGATATACAACTTTCATGCAGACATCAAGACCTAGATCATCCGATTTGGAGGTCTGAATTCACCTAGAAGTCAAAACAGTGTCACAGTCGGGCAGCAGAAACTTGAACCAAAACTGGGGGCAAGCGGCGCCGTTTGGTGTGATATAAGCGGCGCCGTTTGTGTCGATCTGAGGCTGCTTTTAAGCTGCATTTCTCTCTCTTTTGGGGCAGATTTCAATACCCCTTTAGGGCAGAAATAAGAGGAGCCGAGAGAGTGGACGGAAAACAGCAAAAACTCATCAAAACTCACTCAAATCCCATCCCAATTCTTCATCTTTGCAAGAGAAATCAAGAGAG
Organism: Rauvolfia tetraphylla; assembly: GCA_030512225.1. NCBI lineage: Eukaryota > Viridiplantae > Streptophyta > Magnoliopsida > Gentianales > Apocynaceae > Rauvolfia > Rauvolfia tetraphylla. The sequence continues at coordinate 1,427,366 of JAJQKT010000060.1, forward strand.
AAGATTGAATCTTTGAAGAAGGAGAACATCTACCTTGAAGATTCACGGAAAAAGCTGCAATTTTCTCCATGCTACAGTGACGAATTTCAACCTTGAAGAAGAGAAGATTTTACACCATGAAAATGAGCAATTCTTACTCTTTCTTTGTTGGTTTATATTCTTTGAATTGTAATATGTTGATGAACTAGACTTTTGAATACTTGGATGGGTATGAACCCTAGATTTTACTTATGTGAATGAATTGTTTCCTTGGTTGATTGAATTCGAATTTCTTGTGGATTGTTTGTGGGTTTGAATGGTTGAATTGATTGAGGGGATTAATGATTCAAAATCTGGAAATTTTCACTTGGAATTGAGAAAGGAAGAGTGATTGACAATTGATTCATAATCTGGAAATGAAGATGATTTAGTTAACTAGAGATAGAAACCTAAACATCTTCTTGATAATTAGAGAAATCTAATTGGAAATTCACAATTCTTAATGCATTCTTGGGTTGAATTGGTTAGAAAGAGATTTCAACTAATTAATCTAAGAGTAGAGAACTTTTATCTAGAGATAGAGTGAGTTCTATCATTGGAATTTCATTAAACATAAGAAGTGAAATTTATCAACCAAGGGACATTTCTATCACATAGGTAATTCTAGGGGGATTAACCATCCAAGTATTGTTTTCTCAATTGAATTCTCTCTTGCAAGCAAGATTTAAGTTGGTTTAACTAGTTAAGTTAGATTCCTTTTCCTAGTAGTTGTTCCAATCATTTTCACAAACAAATTTGTTAGGCTAAACAATAGAGTAGAAAGTGAGTAATGGTATTTAACCAACCCCGTGGATTCGACATTTGAATTTACTTGCCATTATGCTAATTTAAACGATGGATGCACTTGCCTTGTGTTTGTGTACAAATTGTTGAGGATTGTGATAAAATTGAGTATAAAGGCATAGACAACAAAACACAACAAGTTTTTGGCGCCGTTGCCGGGGAATTCGGTTAATATTAGGAAATCTTGAAATCTATTGATTTAGTCATTTTACTTATTTGATGTTATAATACCTATTGCTAGTGTTAGTATTTGTTGTCTTGTTTGTAATTTTGTAAGTCATTAGTGAATTGGAGTTCTTAGCTTATGTTTCTCTGTTTTTTTTTTCTATTTTAAGTAAGTGTTCTTTGAGCTAAACTCTTACTTTATTTGTGGTGAAGGTGTGAATTCTTTTGGTTTATGACCTCAAGTAATTCAGGAGAATTGAATCAACTTAATTCCGAAGTTGAGCAGATTTTTTATTGGTATCCAAGGGGTATAAACCTAGAGGTGATACTTGAAGGAATTGAAGGTGAAGGTGAAAATCCTCAAATTGAGAACACTATGGCACATGACGGAAACACAAGACCAAGGACAATGGGAGACTATGCACGACCTTCGTTGTTAGGAGCGGAGTCAAGCATTGCCCGACCAAGAGTTGAAGCCAACAATTTTGAGATCAAACCGAATATCATCCAAATGGTTCAACAATTGGTGCAATTTGATGGTTTACCGGACGAAGACCCGAATGCTCATATTGCCAACTTTTTGGAGATATGTGACACTTTCAAGATTAATGGGGCTTCCGAAGATGCCATCCGCCTTCGATTATTTCCATTTTCATTGAGAGACCGAGCCAAGTCATGGTTAAAATCACTTCCACCGGGTTCCATCACTACATGGAACAATCTTGCCGAGAAGTTCCTTGCTAGATATTTCCCTCCGGCAAGGACTGCAAATCTAAGAAATGATATCTTCTCTTTCCAACAAATGGAGAGTGAGAGCTTATACGATTCTTGGGAGAGATGGAAGGAGCTATTGAGGAAATGTCCACATCATGGTCTAGATTTAGGGCTTCAAATGCAAACATTCCATAGTGGATTAAATTTCCCTTCCAAGCAACTCATTGATGCTTCTTCGGGAGGTACCACTAGTTTGAAGACATCGGAAGAGTTACAAGACCTCATTGAAAACATTGCCATGAACAACTACCAATGGGGGAATCCTAGACCGAAAGCCAAGCCTAGTGGAATACACAATGTAGACATGATGATGGCTTCGGAGGCAAAATTCGATGCCTTAAATAAGAAGATTGAGAGCTTGAGTTTGTCACCTCAAACCTCCCAAGGGATGATGGCTTGTGATTTTTGTGGAGGTGGTCATCCAAACCATGAGTGCCAAACCATGGGAACTTCTAATGCATCATCAACGGAGCATGTGGATTTTCTTGGAGGAGGAAGGCAACCCAACAATCCTTATAGTAATACCTATAATCCGGGGTGGCGGAATCATCCAAACTTCTCATGGAGCAACCAAGGGCAACAAAAACCGTTTCAATCTCCCGGCTTCCAAGTTTCATCAAATTCTCAACCCCAAATATCTCTTCCTTATCAACATCAACCTCCTACACCTCTTCAACAACCGGTGAAGCCTAGCCTTGAAGAATTAATGACAAAGTTCATTGAGACTACCGAAACCCGGTTCCAAAATCAAGAAGCATCCCTGAGGAACCAACAAGCTTCCATTCAAAATTTGGAAAATCAAATAAGTCGATTGGCAAAGCTTGTTTCGGAAAGACAAATGGGCAGTTTACCTAGCAACACAGTTACCAATCCGCGAGAACATGTGAATATGGTGATTTTGGGAAGTGAAAATAAATCAAATGCTTTGGAATGTAAGGTGGAATCCCAAGGCATGGGGGAAAGTGAAAATCAAGTTAAAGAAACAGTTCTTGAGAAGAAGGAAGAGCATTCGAAGAAGATGGTTTCGGAGTACAAGCCTAGAATTCCATACCCTGCCGCACTTCTAAGAGATAGAAAGGATGAGCAACTTGGTAAATTTCTTGAACTATTCAAACAATTGCACATTAACTTACCATTTGTTGAAATCCTTTCACAGATGCCGAGATATGCTAAGTTCCTCAAGGATGTCCTTTCGAAAAGAAAGAGGCTTCAAGAACTTTCAACGGTAACATTGAATGAGGAATGCTCTGCCATCCTTCAACACAAGGGAAAGCTACCTCAAAAGCTAAAAGATCCAGGGAGTTTTAATATTCCTTGCACTATTGGTAGTCTTTCTTTTGATAAATCATTGGCAGACCTAGGTGCTAGCATCAACTTGCATCCATTTAATGTTTTCAAACAATTAGGCCTAGGTGAACCAAAGCATACTAAGATGAGTATTCAATTTGCAGATGGTTCCCTTAGACATCCTAGGGGTATTGTTGAAGATGTGCTTGTCAAAGTTGATAAATTCATATTTCCTGTTGATTTTGTGATACTTGACATGGATGAGAGTGTTGAGGTTCCTTTGATGTTAGGAAGACCTTTTCTAGCTACTGCTAAGGCCAATATAAATGTGAGTGCAGGAAAGTTGACCCTTAGGGTAGAAGACGAGGAGGTCGTACTTAAAGCTTTGAAACCTTTGAAATATTCTTCAGATCCTAATCATTCTCATGGTAAGATTGATGATATAGATGCTCATGCCTCTAATTCTTTACAGGAAACCTTGGTGAAAGACTCTTTGAATCAATGATGCGAAGAAGTAGAAGAATAAGTTAGTAGAAGAGATTGCGGTTGATGTGAAAGGTTCCAATGGAAATGAAGAAAACTATTGTACAAGAGATTCTTCATTAAAGGTGAAAATAAAGCAAGACCAAAACATTGACCAAAATCATGATTTCAAGTCGGGAGAGCAAGTTTTATTGAATGACTCGCGATGGCGGTTGTTCACAAGTAAATTTAAATCTAAGTGGATTGGCCCATTTGTGGTAAGTAAGGTACTCCCATATGAAGCAGTAGAAATCTATCATTCGGAAAAGGGAACCTTAATGGTAAGCAAACATAGACTCAAACTTCATTATACTGCAGTGAGAAAGAACTTGGGACGATCATGTTTGTGCTCCCTTGACTTAGGGGATGAGTAAGCCTATTTAAGCAATGTTTTTCATTTGTGCATTTTTTTTTCTTTTGTTTTAATTTCTATTTTATGTTGTTACTCTGTTCTTGTGTTTGAAACTTGTTGTATAATATTTTTTTTTACATAATTGTGTTTAATGTGGTTTTGAGTTTGAAAATTTTAATTTCCTTGAATTGTGAAGAGTTTTATAATGTGTTGTTTGGTATGATTTTTAAGTTTGTAATAAATTATTTTGTTAAATTTTGTTATTGAATTTGTAGTTGAGTTTGGCAAAAAAAAAAAAAAAAGTTACTGTTCATCTCGTTTCACTGTAGCATTCTGGGCTAAAACGGCGCCGCTTGGTGTGCTCCAAGCGGCGGGGTTACTGTTTAAGGGTTACTGTTCAAAATTTTTTTTTTTCATTTTTGTTGGTTCTTTCTTGTTTGTTTTAATTTTTAGTGATAATTGTTTTTCTTGTTTAGAAATTTGTAATTTTTTATTTTTTTTTGTGTATTACTTTTAACGTTATTTGTGACATTTTTGTTTTCACATTGGTAGCTTAGTTTCTCTTAACGATTGATTTTGAAAAAGAAAGCATGTCCAAGAACGAAGGGGAGTTTTTTCTTTTCTATTTTTGACCTTTTATTTATTTATTTTCATACTTTTTTTTTTATTATTCAGTTTTTATTATGTCCTTATTTCCAATTTTCTTTTATTTCCTTTTGCTGTGAAGTATATAGAAGGTGCAGCTTGCTGCTCATATGGTTTCGCCCAGCCTTTACGTACGAAACAGTTATGTTTTTCACAGTTTTTGTGTTTGGTGGTTTGGTGTGGCGTTCTTCTGTAGTTTTTGTCATATATTTCTATTTATGTAGTCTTTTGTTTTTCTTACTCCCAACATTGCGGATAATGTTGTCTCAAGTGTGGGGGAGTTGGCTTTAGTAGTATAGGTTATTTTCATGATTTTCGTTGAATGCTCTTGTTTTTATTTTTAGAATCTTCAAGGTATTTTAAGACTTGCATGTGTCATCTTTTCTCAAAGAGTAGTTATACAAACATTCTAAAGGTCATGACTAATACCTTAAACTTGGATTAAGTAAGCACCCCTTGTATTCTTTGCTTGTATGGAATTCATTGTTTAAGCACATTCCACTTTGCTTTTGTTGTGATGATTATGGAATTGAATCTTGTGTTATTGGCTTTAGAATTCAACATAACTTTTACCCTAGAACCCGCATTCACTTGCCTTGAGGCGAAATGAGTAAGTAACCTTAGTTTGATCTCGAAATGATGGTAATAGGCCTTCTTTGTCCCGATTGAGCCTTTCTAGCCACCGCTCTTTATTTTATCCGTAGTACCATTTCTTGAAGCCTTTGTGCATAAATTTTCCAATCTATATTCTAGATTTTTCCTTCTTTCAAATTTTAAAACTCCACTCTTTATATTTAACCCTTCTTTGCGAGAGCTAGATGCTTTTTTACCCTTAAGTTAGCAAAGAGTATTGTGGAAATTGGAACAATGGGTGGAATGGAAGATGATAGGAAAAATAGGCTTTATAAAAAAAAAGAAAAGAGTGGTGAGATGATTTTATATGATCGGGAATTGGATTACACCTCAATCGAAAAAAAAAGAAAAAAAAAACATTGTTATATATTTGTCTGTTATTGAGAAGGCTTCTTACATTTCTTGATGCCTTCAAGATGTCTATATGTTGTCATTGTTATTATTGTGAAATTTGTCATGATTGAGGTTAAATTTATGGGTTGACAAAGTTGGTGATGATGGAAAGATTGTGGGTTGAAGCTTAATAAGTGCAAGTGGTTGAATCCAAAGTGAAGGGATTTGGTAGAGAATGGGAGTTTGTGGTTGAATGTAGGGGAATGGTGATATTCCTTGTGGCTAATAAAGGTTATTGCTTTTGTTTTATATCTCATTCCTTTCTCTTTAGCTCTCATTTCTTTGATCTTGAATTCCTTACCTTTCGTTTGGCACCCTAAACTTTCCCTGAGCCTGAAGTTAGAAGCATGAAAGTCCTACCTAATCGAGGTTAAATTTTGGTTACCGTATTAGTGGAGAGGTTTTGTGAATGCCGGGCTTATGGGGTATTATGCTTTCTTGATGAGAATTCCTTGGCCAATAACATGAAATTCACTCTTATATTTTTGAGCATTTGCATTAGCTGAAAACACAACACACACGGATTCTTGCTTACATTGTAAGACAAGGGGGGTGATTGTTTAATCTTTGTGATGGATAATTAGGATGACTTTTAGATTGATTGTGTAGATTGCTCAAGATTTCTCAAGAAACAATGTTTTCTCTGTTTTGCACTCCTTTGTAATACTTCAAACAATTCTTTATTTCTTGTGGATTATTGTTCAAATTTCTTAATTGTTTTGTAGTATTGCTTGGGGACAAGCAATGTCTAAGTGTGGGGGAGTTTGATATTCTATATTTGTGCTTCATATAATTATCATTTTGAGCTTGATTTTATGTTAAATTTTTGTGTTTTAATCACCATTTATACTCCCTTTATCTCTTATTTGCTTTAGGTGATATTATTGAAGATTTGGAATTAAATGAAGCAAACAAGGGAAATTTACACAATGAAGAACAATAGAGAAATGCAGAGGAAAAACAGACTGGTAGACATATTTAAAGTCGGATTTTGACCTCTATGAAGATTTCAAATGCAAAAGTGGTATTCTATACAATTATAGAGGACATTCTGATGTTTTCAGAATGGTAAACTTTGTGTCAATCGGAGTTCATTTGCCTACCCTACATATGCTGGAAATTCACCTGTTCTGCATTGGGTTCCATTTTTGACACAGTTTGGTATAATGATCATATCTTGAGTTCTAGATGCCCAATGGATGTGATTGAAATCTCTGTGGAAATATAAGATCCTGATATACAACTTTCATGAAGACATCAAGACCTAGATCATCCGATTTGGAGGTCTGAATTCACCTAGAAGTCAAAACAGTGTCACAGTCGGGCAGCAGAAACTTGAACCAAAACTGGGGGCAAGCGGCGCCGTTTGGTGTGATATAAGAGGCGCCATTTGTGTCGATCTGAGGCTGCTTTTAAGCTGCATTTCTCTCTCTTTTGGGGCAGATTTCAATACCCCTTTAGGGCAGAAATAAGAGGAGCCGAGAGAGTGGACGGAAAACAGCAAAAACTCATCAAAACTCACTCAAATCCCATCCCAATTCTTCATCTTTGCAAGAGAAATCAAGAGAGAAGATTGAATCTTTGAAGAAGGAGAACATCCACCTTGAAGATTCACGGAAAAAGCTGCAATTTTCTCCATGCTACAGTGACGAATTTCAACCTTGAAGAAGAGAAGATTTTACACCATGAAAATGAGCAATTCTTACTCTTTCTTTGTTGGTTTATATTCTTTGAATTGTAATATGTTGATGAACTAGACTTTTGAATACTTGGATGGGTATGAACCCTAGATTTTACTTATGTGAATGAATTGTTTCCTTGGTTGATTGAATTCGAATTTCTTGTGGATTGTTTGTGGGTTTGAATGGTTGAATTGATTGAGGGGATTAATGATTCAAAATCTGGAAATTTTCACTTGGAATTGAGAAAGGAAGAGTGATTGACAATTGATTCATAATCTGGAAATGAAGATGATTTAGTTAACTAGAGATAGAAACCTAAACATCTTCTTGATAATTAGAGAAATCTAATTGGAAATTCACAATTCTTAATGCATTCTTGGGTTGAATTGGTTAGAAAGAGATTTCAACTAATTAATCTAAGAGTAGAGAACTTTTATCTAGAGATAGAGTGAGTTCTATCATTGGAATTTCATTAAACATAAGAAGTGAAATTTATCAACCAAGGGACATTTCTATCACATAGGTAATTCTAGGGGGATTAACCATCCAAGTATTGTTTTCTCAATTGAATTCTCTCTTGCAAGCAAGATTTAAGTTGGTTTAACTAGTTAAGTTAGATTCCTTTTCCTAGTAGTTGTTCCAATCATTTTCACAAACAAATTTGTTAGGCTAAACAATAGAGTAGAAAGTGAGTAATGGTATTTAACCAACCCCGTGGATTCGACATTTGAATTTACTTGCCATTATGCTAATTTAAACGATGGGCGCACTTGCCTTGTGTTTGTGTACAAATTGTTGAGGATTGTGATAAAATTTAGTATAAAGGCATAGACAACAAAACACAACAGTAGGGCTCGCCCGGGAGTGGGTCGTTACATATATTTCTGGTGGTAGATAAAATTAATAGCTCACAATATACTTAATATATGTTTATCATTGTTGTCATTTGATAATGAAATTTATATTTATAACTCCATAATGAATTCAATATTCTTGAAGTATGTAAGTGGAGTGTTCATGTAGAACATAGTGAAATAGTCTTAGTGAATTCTTATTAAAAGAATAATCGAGTATGTCCATGTATAAAGAAGTCTATACGTAGCTATACTTGCCATATGTGTTTCTTTGTTAGAAGATATCCTTCTTGCATAACTTATTGATTGGCATAGTATTTTTCACATTAGGAGAAGAAAATCATTAATTGAAAAAGGATATCATTTATGAACTTTATTATTTTGATCTATGCATGAGAATTAATGAAGTGAAAGTTCAAAGAATTGTTCATTTGGCATAGAATTGCCAACAAATTGTTTAATTGACTTCTCTAGATTTATTCAATATGATATTCTAGATATAGATATTCCTATTTAGATAATAGTCCTAGCTGGACAACTATATAAATTCTTAGGTATATGATTTTGAAGCATGCTTGCAGCGTGACTAATCTCTTGATTATGAAAATAGAATACTCAAAAGAGAAAAGGATTTGATAATCAAGATATTCTTGTTGAACAATTTAGAAAAACAAGTATTGTGATCAAAGTTTTAAAAAATTAATATTTTGTATTAATGTATAAATTGAACATCTTGAAGATACTTAACATGTACATGACACATCAATAGTCATTGGATTATTACGCAATATCTATAAAAAGGATGTTGAAGAACTCTACAGTCCTGAAGTATCATAATATGCATCATTAGTGCAAGAATATACTTGTCTGTATTTAAATGGATATCTATTCTAGATTTTCTCTAACTAATGATTTTTAGATGATCTTAAACTTGTCATTTGATATCTCTTTGAGATAGTTTATCTAGAATATTAAGAAAAATCCAACTCCTATTGAAATGAATATGCAAGAATGTCTTATTCTATATGATCCACATAAATCATGTTATCTATACACATGCGTTGATTATAACAATCACTTATTCAACTCATGTTAAAGAATGGATTTAGAATGTGTATGATCATGATTAATATTTTATCATATCCAAGATAATCATGTATCATCTGATAAGAAATTCTAACTATATTGTTGGATGATTATAAAGTTCAAAAATATATCAAAGGAGATATGATAAAGCATATTTTTACTGAGATTCTTTTTACTCATAAGATTCAGAAGAGAGGGGATACTGATGTGCAATAAATTCGATCATGTTATAACCTGACACATCTATTCACTATGACCTTATCAGCAGCAATATTTAATTGAAATACACCGATTAAGAAATGAAAAGAGATTATGTAATAATGACATAAAAAATAATGTACTCTTTTTCCTTCATTAGAATTTTTTTCACTGAATTTTTTATTTGGCAAAGTTTTAATGAGACATATTCTTTATGTAATTGATATTTCATATTTGTGTTTCACATAATGATCATTTTGGGCTTAAATTTCTGTTAAATGTTGGTGTTTCAATCACCATTTACACTCTCTTTATCACTTATTCGCTCTACAGCGCCGTTTGGGTTGAGTAGAACTTGATTTCTCTAATTTTCTCTCATTTTTTAGGAGAACTATATATGGAATCTTATGGGTTTTCAAGAGGGACGGCTAGGGTTGCAAGGGAAGCGAGAAAATAGAGAGAAAAACTACAAAAACCTCACCCAAATCATCAAATCTTTGCAGAAGGAGCATTCAATCTTGAAGATTCAAACTCAAGAACACAACTTTTCACAAAGTTGGAGAACTCCAAACCTTGAAGAAGAGAAGATTTGAGCCATGAAAATGAACAATTCTTACTCTTTCTTTGTTGCTTTATGTTCTTTGAATTGTAATATGTTGATGAGCTAAATTCTTGAATACTTGGATGGTTATGAACCCTAGTTATTATCTACGTGAATGATTGATTTTCTTGATTGATTAAATTCTAATTTCTTATGAATTGTTTGTGGATTTGATTGCTTGAATTGATTTGTGATTAATTGATTAATGAACTAGATTTTTCACTTGGAATTGAGAAAGGAAGGGTGGAATAGGCCATACATAAACAATTGAGACGATTTAGGTGACTAAAGATAGGAACCTCAACATCTTCTTGGTAATTAGAGAAATCTAATTGGAAATTCACTAATCTAAATGCATTCTTAGGTTGAATTGGCTAGAAAGAGATTTCAACTAATTAATCTAATGGTAAAGGACTCTCATCTGGAGATAGGGTTAGTCATAATATAGGAATTTTACCAAACATAAAAAGGGAAAGATAATCAACCAAGAAAATTTTCTATCACATAGGTAATTCTAGGGGGATTTTTCATTCAAGTATTGGCTTTTCAATTGAATTCTCTCTTGCAAGTAAGATTAGTTAAGCTAGTTTAATTAGTTAAGTTAGATTTCTATTCCTAGTAGTTATTTCAATCATTTTCGCAAGCAAATTTGATAGGCTAAACAATAGAGTAGAAAGTGAGTAATGTTATTTGGCCATCCCCGAGGATACGACATTTGAAGTAATTGTCATTACACTAATCATAGTGATAGGTGCACTTGACTTGTATTTGTGTACAAATTATTGAAGATTATGATAGAATAGAGTATAAGGGTATGAAAAATACACAACAGTAATAGATATCTAATGAAGAGTTATGAAATATTGTGAATGTCACTATTCCAAAAGATACATCTAAGTTGTAGAATACAAAAGGTCAACGATTAGAACCAAAGTTGTAACATGCATCCTTTACATACCACTATTCCCATTACCTTTATTATCTTAGAGAACATATGAGAGTATTAGAGGTTAGTTATGTAAGTTATATGAGAGATAAAGAAATCTACTAATGACCTATGATGGAAAGTGTCACTTCCAACTCTATAAATAGGGCAATGGAATAGCTTGTAGATGTGTATTAAAAAATTCTCAATAAAATTCTAATTTCTTTCTATGTTTATTGAGCTCTATTTTTCTCTCTTTTTATTGCAGATTAAAGTCTTATTCGTTGTAATTTTATAGATAGTTTCTTGTCTATTGCAACTAGAATTTCATAACATATTTCAATTTGACTCCCTCAAGATAAAAATCCTCGCCCACAATTGCTAGAATCAATCAAATTGGTTGCATTTACTTGTTTCTTCTTGATTCAGCATCTGTGGAAGTGTTCTAATTTCTTCAAGTTTTGCTTGCACTTACCGAATCTTCATTTTGAGTAATCCAAATTTCTGTTATCTCTAGATTCTTAATTAGCACTTCTCAGATGCCCTAAATATTTGAATACATGCCCAAACCGAACCACCACGACAAGTCGAACTTGACATGAAGAAGTCAGAAGATTCTACCCTTTGATCTCCTTCGGATAAGGATCAATAAAGATGACTAATCCAGTTTTCAGTCATAAAGATATTACAATTGACAATAACAATATATCGTTTTGCAACATTTCGTTGTACAACATTTCATATAATAATAGTGTATATATATAAGTTTGTACTACGAAAAAATACATGGCAAATTCAAATAAGCTCATAAATCACAAATTTGAGAATCAATAAAATCATGAAATATTATTTGATCATTTTGAATCATCAACTGTCAGCTATCCCCTGTCAAGAATGAACATGCAAAAGGTTGATATATAATTTTATAAAGTTCGAGAATGGCACGTTGGAGCTTAAGAACACACAGAAAACCACCTTCAGCTAATATGGAAAAAACAAGTCGAAAACAAAGAATAACACGAGTTGAAGTTGAAACAGAAGATAATTGGACCTTGAACAATTATAGGAGATGATTGGAACCCAAAAGAAAGGGCGCCCACAGCAACACTTCAACACAATATGCTCGAAAAACTAAAATCGAGAAAATTATATAATAAAAATATAAAAATTGTAAGGGATAAAAAACTGTATTCTAGTATAAAAATATTAGAACAAAGCTTGACTCTAAATTTATAATAGCACTTGTCTTAAGACTGAAGATCTATACAAGTAGGAAACAGTAATAAGCTCCTTTGTGGAATTTTTTAATTTTTCTGTTTAATAGGGACAAGGGAAAGATACTTGAAGAGATTTCTTTTCTTCGTGTCATAGAATAGCCTACAACAACACATAAAATTCAGAAGATAAAAAGAATTTCAAAACTCACAGAGTTTAAAACAAAAAAAAAACTACTAATTAGTCTCATTTACCTGATCCACAGGGCTATACATGTTTTAAGAGTTAAAAAAATTGGGCCATGATTTAAGAGTTAACTAGAAAAAGTCATTAGTTAACAATGAAGTACAACACCAGAATAGTACTCTTATTTTGTTTTGGATTTCAACAATAGTCCGTCCGCATTATTTAATTGTCAATTAAAACAAGTCATAAATTAAAAAAATTATCAAAATTAATAAAAATAATGCTTAAAATGGCTAAGATAATCTTATTTTAAAATTATTAATTTTCTACGGTAGTTCCCTTTCTCTCTCATATTGCTATTTGTTCTTTAAATTAAAGGAAAGAGGAAAGATGATTAAGGGTAAAATAGGACTAATAGTAAAGTTTAGCTTAAAACTGTTCCTATACAGAGGAGAGAAGCACCCTTTTCCTTGTTTAAAAGTGTTCCTATATATAAAGTTTAGCTTGTTCATGTTTTTGTTTAAACATTCACTACAAGAATTTTTCATTTTTGCGACGGACTATTCCGTCGCAAATCCGTAGCAAATTATAGATTGCGACGGATTTGCGACGAAATAGTTCGTCGCAAAAATAGAAGTCGCAAATTTGCAACGGACACCATTTCCGTCGCAAATTTGCGACGGATAACATTTCCGTCGCAAATTTGCGACGGAATATATCCGTCGCAATTCTGCAACGGATTGCGACGGAAGATATTCGTCGCAAATTTGCGACGGAATATATCCGTCGCAAATTTGCGACGGATTTAATTATTTAAATTTATTATTTAATTTATTATTTATTATTTAATTTTAAATTAAATATTTTATTATTTAATTTCTAATTTAATTTTAAATTAAATATTTTAAAATTTTTAAGCGATAATTTTTAATAATTTTTAAATAATTATTCTTAAAAAATAAGCATAATCAATAAAATAATTAAAAATAAAATATTAAATTAAAATAAATATAATGAATCCGTTAAATATCAATATTGTATGTGTACAACAATGAAAAAAATGAAACAAAATCTATGTAAGTATAGAAGGCGGTCTGCAGAGACGGTGGAGGAGGCGGAGGTGGATCTGGAGGGCCGATCGTTGGAGGATGGTCGTCAGGGCGGATCGATCGTGTAATCCTCACCAGCCTCGTCTGCATCGCTCTTCGGAATCTGGGTATCGGAAAAGGAGGTGGAGGCGGAGAAGGCGGCGGAGGCGGATGTAATGCCTCGGGACATAACTCGCAAGTATCGGGTCCAAACTAGCAAAGCGTTGCTTTGAAAATAACCGCGCATCGACCTCTCTCTCCATGATCGATCGTGAAGAGATGCGTACTCGGATGCGATGTAATCGAGCAAGCTGTCGGAACAATGGGTGACGTGGACTGACATAACCTCCGTCGCATGTGAACTGCCTCGGAACCCAATCCAAAAATCCGATTCTTCGAAGCACCACCAGCAACCTCCATAAATAGGGACTTCTCATCCGGTGGTTGCTGAGAAGTCACCGAATCCTGGGACTCCACTCGCGAATAGCGCTCCTTCAAAGCGTTGACGCTATCCTGCAAATTGTATACATCGTAAATTTATAACGGATTCTAAGAATAAAACAATTAATATAAAATACGGAGTAATATAATATGTAAACCTACCAACGTATGTTGTGATTTCTCACTGACAAACGTGCCCCTTTTTGGGCCACTCTTATATTTGTGTGTCGCCTCGTACATATCGGTGAAGTGGAAGTCATCTCCCGCGCTCCTTACGCTAAAAAATATATTAATATAAATATTTAGTAATTATACTAGAATTAAATAACAAGGAAAAATAATCATTACCATCCGACGCTCGTGCTCGCTGAAGGAAATGCATCCTCCCGTGTGAGTCGGTCCAGGCGCGGCTGCTCTGTTCCGCTTAGCAGCGGCTGAAACACGCCTGAATTGTTCCGTGCTCCAGTGGTCCCGCCAGAGTTGGCTCCAAATGTCAGGAGATATCCACGGTGGACATTTCCCTTTACACCGAAACGCTTTGACAGTGATCCGATAGACGACGAGTGCATTTGTCGTCCCCAAATTCGTCAGTATCCGATCGAGCATGCTCTGGAAGCCATCGATAACGTGTCCGCAAAGTTATTTAAAAAAAATTAAATATATAGAGAATATATAGATATATACATTAATGTGGATATATATTTTATAATTTGTTACTTACACTCCACATCTGGAACCACATGTCCCGAAGCTCTAATGGGACCGCCTCAAAATTAGGAAACGGTCCGGTGAAATGCCGGTGAAATGTATCCGATATCGAATGGACCGTCCCCTCCGCTGGGAAAAAACTGTTCCATTACACAGATGAATAGTTAGTTATCCTTTCAAAAAAAATTGAATACATTCCCACGAAATTAAATAGAAACTTACTCGTCGCCACTTGGGGCTATCGGAATCGCGCGCTTCCTCTGTCTGAGTCCCACCTGTAGAAGCAGCCGTAGAGGGTACCATAGAAGCTGGGGTCAAAGGCGTATGCTCGGACTCCGCTCCACGTGTGTCATCCTCACTCGGTAAAGACATCGGACCGGGTAAAGATGGAGAAGGAGTACGATCACTCATTCCAATCGAACGTGACCTACGTGGAGGCATCTGAAAAAGAAAAAAATTTTCGTTAGCTATGTAATCATTAGTAACATGTAAAATATAAATACAATAAATTGTTAAAAATAAATAAGTGACGTAGTATATGTAAGGAAATGCATGCATACAATAAATTATTCACTATTTTCGTCCTCACTCGGATCATCTTCTGATTCCCATTCACTTTCAACTTCTGTATCAGAATCAATCAGGTCCTCATATTCCGTATTTTCTGGTTCATTATCATCCAGAATCTCCCCTTCACCTGTTTCATGCACAAGTTCGCCGATTATGTCATCTTCACCACGTACACTGATTATGATCGATTCATCTACATCTTCTTGGTACGGTCTCTCAACAATAGGTGCATCGATGACATGACGAGCCTTCGATTTGCATACTCCCACCCAATCAGACTTATTTCTTTTACTTCCAGGATAAGTGGCGTAGTATACTTGCTGAGCTTGCACAGCGTACGGTAAGTCCCAGAAGATGCTACGCTTAGCCCAGTTGTGGTAAACACCTCTACCATCATCCTTGCCAACTTCTGCCGCAGTATCGACAATTCTCGGTAAACCGCTGACTCTATGCCACATCTCATCCCCGCAAGATCGCTTAATAGGTTGAGAGGTCTCACGACCACGATCCTTTCGAAATGATTTTCCGTCTCTTCTGAATTGGTGATCTATCGGCAAGAACCGGCGGTGACAGTCAAACCAAGATTGCTTTGAGCCATGTTGTAGATGAAATGACTTTGTTTGCTCCATACAGTAGGGACAAGCCAGTCTTCCGGCAGTGCTCCAACCGCTCAACATACCATAAGCTGGAAAGTCATTAATGGTCCATAGGAGGGCAGCTCGCATTTGAAAATTCTTTTTTTTGGAGACGTCATAAGTCGGCACTCCAGTGCTCCACAAATTTTGTAATTCTTCCACCAGCGGCTGTAGATAGACATCGATCTTATGCTTCGGGTTCCTCGGCCCTGGAATAATTATTGTCAAAAACATCACAGCATCCTTCATACACATCCACGGTGGTAAGTTGTACGGCGTAATTATTAATTAGAAGTTAAAACAAATAAGAAGGGTTCAAAACATGTTTTTCTTTAAAAATTTAATAATTACGAAAAAGGGGCCTAATTAACCAACAATCCGTGGCCTCAAGAGTCTATAACTTCAGCTTATTCATGTTTTTTCTTTCTTTCTTTCTTTTTTTTCCTTATGTACAAAATGGTTTGGGCGTCAAAATACTTTAGGTTCTTAGAATTGGTAAAATTTCCTAAATGATTGAATTATTTTGTTTAGTGAAATTATAGAATTCATGTGTAATGCATAAAATAGAATATGACGAATACTAATATGGGGGAAAAAAGTGGAAAACAAAGAATAAGACAAAGAGTTGAAACATATGATAATTGGATTCCAAACAATCAACACATCATTCTCGAAGCTGAAAACAAGATAATTACGTGATAAAAAATATTTTAAAAAGTAAGGAACAAAAAAATGTATTCCAATATAAAAATTTATGATAGCACTTGTTTTGAGATTGAAGATATAAACAAGGAAGACACTAGAATTTGACATGTTTGATCTTGGAATGATGCATTATTTTTTGGTCACTGAAGTTGTGCAATCTACAACTGAAATTTTTATCTCTCAAAAGAAATATGCACAGGAAATTTTGGAGAAGTTTCGGATACACAATCGCAACTCTGTCAGCACACCTACTGAAGTAGGTATGAAGTTTAGTCAAGATGTTGAAGGGAAAAAAGTCGATAGTCGACTGTACAAGCAAATTGTTGGAAGCTTACTATATTCTGTATGTCTTATAAGCAAATATGCGCATAGTCCAAAGGAGATTCATCTTTTAGCTGCAAAAAGAATCATGCGCTACTTGAGAGGAACTGCTAATTATGGATTGTTCTACAAGAAAGGCGAGGAGTTAGATTTATTTGGCTTCACAGATAGTGACTATGCAGGAGATCAAGATGACTAGAAGATCACTTTTGATTATGTTTTCTTGCTTGGTTCGGAAGCAATTTCATGGTCATCGAAAAAGTAACCTATTGTCACATTGTCGACTACTGAAGCTGAATATGTAGTTGAAACAGCTTGTGCATGTCAAGCAATTTGGTTTAGGAGATTACTTGAAACATTGGATTTCAAGCAAGAAGAAGCTAGTATAGTTTATTATGACAAGAATTTTGCCATTAAACTCTCCAAAGATCATGTTTTACATGGAATAAGCAAGCACATAGATGTGAGATATCACGTTATAAGGGAACTCGCAAAGGGTGGAATAATTGATCTTTTCCTTTGTATAAGTTAAGATCATATTACTAACAGAATGACGAAACCTTTTAAGTTATCTTTGTTCCCGAGACTAAAAAGTTTGCTTGGGGTATGTGCATCTGTTTAAGCTGAAATTTGAAAAGCTGTGAGTAGGTTGAACATGCATCATGCTTAAATGGCCCAAGACGCATACAATAATTAGATGAATGGAAGCAATAATATAATTTTGGTACATTTTGATTTTGGTTTGGTTTTCTAGTCATAACTTTGGTAGCAAATTGGTGTGCATATATATTAAAATATTAATATTTTTCGTGGTTATGGAAGATGAGAGAGAAATGCATGCTTTTATTTTAGTATTGCATACTTTTACTTTTGTCTTCTTCAAGTTTCATTTTATTAAGTTAATTATTTTTGTGCAATTTGACTAGTATATTTATAAGGAGAAATTGTTACAAGTAAACCCAATCTACGGATCCATTTGTAGATCAAATTCACGTCCATTTTCAATTTTTTCAAAAAGGGAAATGACTTTTAAACCTGCACTGCCCTTTCCATCGGGATCTCCACAATGCCAAAAGAAGAAAAGAAAAGAAAAGAAAAACAAATAGAAACGCTACTCAACCGGCAGCGTCGCTAAGATGAGCCAAAGGCAATATTGGAACCTTCCTCTTCCTCCTCTCCTCAGTCCTCACTCTTTGCAGTTTCTCGTCTTCAACCTAACAATCTCTTCTCTTCACCACTATAGATTTTCTTCGTATCCCATCTGCAATCTTATTTTCTGCATTCATCTTCATCTCTGTGGCCAAATTGTCAGAGGTAAGAACTCACACGAGTTGCTTCTAGAAGAAGAGAAAAGAGATATTGGAGATATTCTAGGATACTGTAATCTTCACCTAATCTTTATCTCTCTATCTCTTCTATGCTAAAGATATCGATTTTCTTGGCATGTGAACTGTAGTAGGATTTTAGCATACTTAGGAGTCTAGCATGTTTAGGTTTAGGTTTTTCTCTATTTCTGGCTGTATATATAGGGTTGTACCAGGCACTTGAGAGAACAAGAGAGAAACAGATTTATTGATTCTGCTTCTCACGTGTATAAACTTTCATGGTATCAGAGCCTTCATTAGAATGAGTGAGGAAATTCAATCAATTGGACAGAGTAGTGGCCAGAGCAATGATACTGGCCTATACACTCTAATGTCCGGTGACAACCCTGGCTTGCTGATCACGCATGTACAATTGCGTGAAGAAACTTATGATGAATAGGCTATGGCGATACGCACGGCTTTGCCTGCCAAAAGAAAACTATCCCTCATTGATGGTACAGCGATTCAACCAGAAGAGAATTCCCCTCAACTGGAGGATTGGTGGACAATCAATTCTATGGTAGTGTCTTGGATTTTTAATACCATAGAACCGTCCTTAAGGACAACTATTACGTACGTTGATCTAGCTAGAGATTTGTGGGAGGATCTCCGGCAGAGATTTTCCATAGCCAACGGACCCAGAGTTCATGAACTGAAGTCTGCAATAGCAAAATGCAGGCAAAAAGGAAGTAATGTAATGACTTATTATGGTCGCTTGAAAAAACTGTGGGATGAGCTCATGAATTATGAGTGCATACCTATTTGTACCTGCAGAGGATGTTCGTGCAACTTGACAGCAGAATTGGTAAGGCGACACGAGGAGGAGAAAGTTCATCAATTCTTGATGGGGCTTGATGATGCTATTTTTGGGACTGTTTGTTCCAACATTTTACGGATGGAACCATTGCCGAATGTTAAACAAGCATATGCTAGAATAGTTCGAGAGGAGCGGCATAGAAATATTTCCCGGAATAAGAATGAAAGGGCTGAAGCTTTGGCATTTGCCACACAGTCTATTCGGCGCAATCTGAATTTACCACATTCTCAAGACAAACCAATTTGCACGGTTTGTGGGAAGCGAGGTTATGAGACCAAAGACTGCTTCTGAGTTATTGGCTATCCCGAGTGGTGGTCAGAATGAGAAAAAGGGATTGCAAGCCGAGGAAGAGGATCGAGAGGCATCCGCGGCAGAGGAAGAAGTTCTAGTGGGGATAGAACTGGACAAACTTCATCACAAGCCAACGCTACTCAAGTGTGGAATCGTGAGTCTGGGATGTCTGCAGTGACACAAAATACCGGACAGGTTGGAATACCTGGGCTATCACCAGAACAATGGAACAACTTTATAACGTTGTTGAACTCTTCAAAGTCATCATCGCCTCAAACAGATAAATTGTCTGGTAAGCGAGATACCTTCTGGATTTTGGATACAGGGACGTCACAGCATATGACTGGACGCCAAGACTTATTTCTCCACATGACCTCTATCACTCCTTCATCCGTTGCATTGCCGAATGGGGCAGATACACTTGCTACCATGGAAGCCATTGTAAAGTTGGACAATATTACACTTCGGAATGTTTTATTCGTTCCACAATTGACTTGTAATTTGATTTCAATATCTCAACTTATGGCTGATCTAAATTGTCTCGTTATATTCTCTAACAAATATTGTATCATCCAGGACCTTACCTCGAGGACGCTGATTGGAGCGGGTGAGCTTGAGAATGGGATTTTCGTTCTTCGAATACCTCAACTGATGCATGCAAATAAAGTTTCTAGACTAGCTGATTATGCTCTATGGCATGCTAGAATGAGACATCCTTCACATACGGTTACTGCTTCTATCCCTGGAGTGCAAAAACTGAGTGTATCTAAGTTTGTGCCCAAAGACCCTTGTGATGTTTGTTTTCGTGCCAAACAAACACGTGATATATTTCCTGTTAGTTCTCATAGAGCGGCTGATATCTTTTCCCTTGTGCATTGTGATGTTTGGGGGCCATATAAAGTCACTTCTTCATGTGGTGCATCTTATTTTCTTACTATCTTAGATGATTTTTCTCGTGCCGTTTGGATTTATCTTTTTGCTGAGAAAACAGAAGTTAAAGGGATTTTACAAAATTTTTGCACTATGGTACGCACTCAATTTTAGCGATCTATACAAGTTGTCCGGACAGATAACGGTACTGAATTTTTGGGTTTAAAATCTTTTTTCTCTGAACATTGAATACTCCACCAAACGACTATCACTGGAACTCCTCAACAAAATGGGAAAGTAGAGCGAAAGCATCGCCATATACTTAATGTTTCTAGGGCTTTAAGGTTTCAAGCCAATTTACCGATTAGATTTTGGGGAGAATGTATCTTGACTGCCGGATATTTAATAAATCGCACACCCTCTACCCTTCTTGATAACAAAACCCCCTTTGAAATTCTTCATGGAAAAATTCCTTCATATTCTCATATTCGTGTCTTTGGCTGTTTATGTTATGCTCATGTTCATGGTCCAAACCGAGACAAATTTATGGCTCGCAGCCGAAAGTGTATTTTTTTGGGTTATCCTTTTGGGAAGAAGGGCTGGCGTTTATTTGATTTAGAGTCTAAGCAGTTTTTGGTTTCTGGGGATGTTAGTTTTCATGAAACCAATTTTCCTTTTGTCCAACTTGGTTCCTCCACTGACCCTCCTATTTCTTCTCCTGAGGTTCCTACATCTTATTCTCCTGTTGAATTTGATATCCATTGCCACATGCCCTCGTCTGCTATTGTTTCCCAAGAGACAATTCTCCTATCTAAACCTGATTTAGCAACCCCTGCAGCTCCATCTTCTGATACTCATATGGATGTAGATGTTGGGGAGAATAGCCAGATGTTGTCCGAAGGATAGTCTACCGAAGCAAGGGGGAGTTTAACTAATCTTAGACAAGCTCCATCGGATGCAGTAGAACATGTTGATACCACCACACCATTATCACCTCGAAAGAGCTCTCGGGAAAAATGCAAGCCTTCCAAATTGCAAGACTATTTCTGCTACACTATGCAAGGTTCAGCAGCGACAATTGCTTCTAAATCCCATTCCTCAGCTCATACCTCCAAGATAGTCGTTCCAGATGAGTGTCCTTATCCTCTGGCCACTTATTTGTCTAATGCAAAATTCTCTGAAAACTATCAGAAGTTTATTACAGCGGTGACCAATGAAGTGGAACCTGTGAGTTTTCATGAGGCTGTGCGAGCTTTGCAGTGGAAGAAGGCTATGCAACAAGAGGTGAATGGATTAGAAAAAAATGGCACTTGGGAACTCACTCCACTACCTCCTGGAAAACGGGCATTGGGTTGTAAATGGGTTTATAAAATAAAACTCAAATCTGATGGCACAGTGGAACGGTACAAAGCACGTTTGGTCATTTTAGGAAATACCCAAGTTGAAGGCATAGACTTCACTGAGACCTTTGATCCAGTAGCAAAGATGGTAACGATCAGAGTTTTATTAACAGTTGCAGCAGCTAGAAATTGGGCGGTGCATCAAATGGACGTGCATAATGCCTTTCTTCATGGGGATCTTTCGGAAGAAGTCTATATGAAGTTACCACCTAGGTTTCGTGCGGATACACCACACCTTGTATGTAAGTTGAAGAAATCCCTCTATGGTCTTCGCCAAGCACCTCGGTGCTGGTTTTCCAAGCTCACCACTGCATTGCAAAGGTGCGGTTTTGTTCAATCACGAGCAGATTATTCTCTGTTTACGTACTCCACCTCAGAAGTTTTCTTATGTGTACTTATCTATGTGGATGATTCACTCATTACTGGGAATAGCCTTGATTCCATTTTGAAATTCAAACAACACTTGAGTCATTGTTTTCATATGAAAGATCTTGGATCTCTAAAGTATTTTCTTGGCATAGAAATTGCCCGCAGTTCGCAGGGTATCTATCTTTGCCAACGAAAGTATGCCCTAGAAATACTTTCTGAAGTTGGTTTGGCTGATGCCAAGCCCATAACAGTGCCTATGGAACCAAATCATCATTTAGCACATGCTCAAGGCAACTTATTTGCTTGGCCAGAAAGTTATCGACGGTTGGTAGGACGCCTTATATATCTCACTATCACTCGTCCCGAGCTTGCTTATTCAGTACATATTTTGGCGCAGTTTATGGAAACTCCTCAAATCGAACATTGGGAGGCAGCTCTTCGAGTTGACCGTTATTTAAAGAACCATCTGGGTCAAGGCATTCTTCTTCACGCTAGCAATGATTTGTCTCTTGCTGCTTTTTGTGATTCAGACTGGGCTTCTTGTCCTCTCACGAGACGCTCTCTCACAGGATATTTTATTACCTTAGGATCATCTCCAATATTTTGGAAGACTAAGAAGTAGCACACCGTGTCTCGATCCTCTGCAGAAGCAGAATATCGATCCATGGCCATGACTGTTTGTGAGTTAAAATGGATTTGTAGTGTTTTTTCTGACTTGCAGGCTGGTACCGTTCGATCTATTCCTGTCTTCTTTGATAGTCAAGCAGCGCTGCATCTTTTGGCTAATCCGGTGTTTCACAAACGCACTAAACACATAGAGGTGGATTGTCATTTTATTCGAGACGCTTTTCAGGCTGGTTTTATTTCTCCACGGTACATTCCCACTGCATTACAACCTGCAGATATCTTTACCAAAGCTTTAGGACCAAAACCATTTCATTTGTTGCTTGGCAAGCTAGGCATTCATGATCTTCATGCACCACCTTGAGGGGGAGTATTGGAGATATTCTAGGATACTATAATCTTCGCCTAATCTTTATCTCTCTATCTCATCTCTGCTAAAGATATCGATTTTCTTGGCATGTGAACTGTAGTAGGATTTTAGCATACTTAGGAGTCTATCATGTTTAGGTTTAGGTTTTTCTCTATTTCTGGCTGTATATATAGGGTTGTACCAGGCACTTGAGGGAACAAGAGAGAAACAGATTTATTGATTCTGCTTCCCACGTGTATAAACTTTCAAGAGAAGAAATTGCTGGGTCATTTAGTGCATGGCAGACGGCGACGCCCATCGGTTTTTCGGCCACCGTTGGAGAATGGCAACGGCAGTCAAAGAACAGGGATGTTGATGCATAAATAAATTTGTCTTGATGTTGGTACAGAAAACAATTAAAAATTGTAAGATTATTTCCCAAGATGTTGGTAAGGGAAAAAATTACAACTTAACAAATTCTTAAGTAAGTAGAAGAACACACAATAGTTATGATTTTTTGTTGGGTAATGAGAATTGATCGTTTTATGCTGCAGTGGAGTTTACCGATAGAGAAGGGAGGAAGAGAGAAAGAGGAGTTTAGATGATGATGCTTTTTAAGGAGAAAAAACAACATTATTCGTTCAAAGTAGCTATCTGGTAAATAATGATTTTTTAAATGTTTATTATTATTATTCTGTTACTTTACAAAATCATTCCAGTAATAATCTAAATAAAAATATGAGAAAACCTAGTCAAATATAGAAATTAGTATATTTTTTTCTTTTGCTTGTGAAAAGATCTTAAAGATTTGATTTTGATTGCGTTCTAATTCAAAACCTCAAAATGTACCGAGCAAATACAAAAACAAAAAATATCAGTAAGAAACAGGTTTTGTGAAACTCTACCTCAATCTCATGTAAATGATCAAATCTGTATTTTTGAAAGTGTTATGATGTCCTCAAGTTTTTTAATTAGCACTTCTCTGATTCCCTAAATATTTGAATAAATGTCCAAACCACAACCACCATGACTGGTCGAAGTTAAGATGAAAAAGTCAGAAGATTCTTCCCCTTTGATCACCTTAGGATAAGGATTAATAAAGATGACTAATCTAGTTTTGAGTCATAAAAGTTATCACAATTGATAATAAAATATATATATAATTTTGCAACATAAGCTAATAATAATATCATTATACAACATTTCACATAATCATCAAAGTATATATATATATATATATGTAAGTTTATGGTACGAAACAATACATGACCACAAATTCAGATAAACTCATAAGTCACAAACATGAAAATCAATGAAATTAAGAATGAACATAACTAATCTAGTTTTTAATTACAAACGATATTGAAAAACTTTTACTAAATAAATTTTTGAAGAGGTTTTACTCTAGCATGTATATATATATAAATAAATAAATAAATATATATATATATATATATATATATATATATATATATATATATATATATGATAACTATAAATTGCTAAAAATATATTTTTTTACACATTTTTAAAATAAATAGAAGTATGTATATTATAAGTTTTAGAGTAAATCTATAATTATAAAAAAATTTTGAAGGATGATTTTGTAAGTTTTTTTGAAAAAAAAAACAGAGGATCAGCTGCACGGCCGATCCCCTTTTCCATTTTTTCCCATTTCCCCTTCTCTCTTCTCTCTTCTCTTTTCTCTATCTCCCACTTCAATTTTTAATCAATTCTTCACACCCAAATTAAATTCTTTAAACCCATGTTTAGAACTACATCAAAAGTCTCCAAATCAAGGAAAAATCTTCAATTTTTTTCTTATTATGGTTAAGTTTAATTATTTTCAAAAATTACTGTAGCAGTAAATTTATATAAATTGTAATAAATTTTTGGATGCTCTGATTTTATTCAATTTTTGAACGACGGTTCTTGTTATGATATTCTACATACAAAAAAAGTTTCGTTAATGTTTAAGTATGTTTGATATATTTGCTGAATTTTTTAAAAATCTGGACAGATTTATTTATTTTTGTAAATTTTTGTTTTGATTAAATATTTGGCATTTAAAGGTTTTTAGACTGTTATAATACAAAAAGAATATGAAAATACGTAAACAGAATAATTTTTTCTAAATTGGTATATTAGTAATAAAATGAAATAATTGAAATTTTTGCGAAGAAATGTGGATTTTATTAAAATTAATCATTTTAATATTTTTATTCCCTTGAAAAATAGTTAGTTCCTATTTTAAAATAATTTTATCAAATTCAATAATTTTTAGTTCTAATTAATATTAATCATGCATTCATTCGTGTATTTTATATATGTGTGTGTTTATGTGTGTGTGTGTGTTAATATTTGAGCATTTTAGAGTGACATTAAATTTGTTTGTTACTACGTAAATTATATGTTAGGTCTTAAGATTACCGAGGTAAAACCAAGGATGGAGTAGCATATGTTTATACTTTTCGCTTGATGTGAAATTTCAAGCTTACTTGTGGAGGTTGAGGACCACAAAATCTTATTATTTTAAGTTACGTTATTTTAAAATATTTTTATTTATTTATTTTACGCTAATTAAATTATTTATTTTGACGTGGCTCGACTTTGTGAATAAATGTGTTGTTAACCTTGAATTGTTATTTTGTCGTGGCTTGGCTTTTGCAAATAAATGTATTGTCAACTTTAAATTGTTATTTTGTCGTGACTACTCTTTGTAAAATAAGTAGTACTAATATAAGTTGTTGTTTTGCGGTAACTCGACTTGTATATTTATATAATATATTAAACCATGAGAATTGATTGGTTGTTGATGAGTTATATATGTGAATTATGTGTAAATTCTATTGTTGGGATAAGAATTGACTCCCCTACAAAGTAAGATTATTGATTTGTGTAGAGAGTCCCTTTGCGCTGTGTGTGAGAAGTTCATTTGAAGATGTTGTATGGAGAGTCCCTTTGCGCCGTGTGTGAGAAGGCCATTGGAAGGTGTTGTGTGGAGAGTTCATTTGTGTTGCGTGTGAGTGGCAGAAGTTTTTATGTGCTTGTATGGACTCGTAAGAGTCATGTGAATTATGTTTATTAATTTTGCAGTTATTTTTCAAAATGATGATTATTACTTGAAAGTACATATATATAAATATATTCTATTTCACGTAATTTCTAAATCAGACTATTTTGTTGTACTAAACGAAGTTATTCTTGTAAAAGTTAATGATAACTTATATCTATTTTAAAAGTGATATAAAATTAATATGATATATTTGCTCTCAAACTGTACAGGTACATAAAAATTTCATTAGACTTCGTAACTCATTATTCTCTCATTTTATTTCAAAATTTTTGTATTTAAATTTAGAATATAATTCTTCTTCTACGTTGCATAGAGTGAAAGCAACCCTCATTTATAATTATTTTTTATCTGTCAATGCATTGTAACATTTTAAATAGTTATTAATTAAATTAATATGTATACAAAAAGATCTCATTTTTTTAAAAATAATAATGTTTTATATAAACTATTTTATATTATCTTTCGCTAGAAAATGATCGGTGGACCTTATATTATTTTTTGCTGTTATTCGTTTAAAAATTATTAGAATTTATACGTGTATCATATATTGATATTACATATTACATTGCATCTCTGAAACAAAAAATGATGATTCACTTCTAGATAGAGCCCGTCTGTGGGTCGTTACAGATATCACAATTGATAATAAAATATATCATTTTGCAACATAAGCTAATAGTAATATCATTATACAACATTTCACATAATCATCAAATAAACTTATAAGTCATAAACATGAAAATCAATGAAATTAAGAAATATTGTCTAATCTTCTTGAACCATCAACTGTCTGCTATCCCCCTGTCAAGAATGAACGTACAATAGGTTGATATATAATATTATAAATTACAAGAATGGCATGCTTGAGTTTAAGAACACGAGAAAACCACCTTTAACTAATACGGGGAAAAAGTTTAAAACAAAGAATAACACACAGAGTTGAAGTTGAAACAGATGATAATTGGATTCCAAACAATCAAAACATCATGCTCGAAAAGCTGAAATCAAGATAATTACGTAATAAAAAATATTTTAAAAATAAGGAATAAACAAATGTATTCCAATATAAAAATATTAGAATAAGAGTTGACTCTAAATTTATGATAGCACTTGTTTTGAGATGGAAGATATAAACAAGGAAGATATTAGAATAAAAAAATGTAATAAGGTCCTTTGTTTGAACTATTAAAATATGAACATTATAAATTCTGCTTAATTCATTATCCATATTTCAATATATAAAATGTCAATTACAATTAAAGTAGACAAAATTTTACATATAAATAAATTATAGAAGTTTTTACTAAGTAAGATGAAGCACAAGAGACTAAATAACCATGAAATATTAGTAATTATGAAACTCAAAACTAACCCTATGTAATG
Organism: Rauvolfia tetraphylla; assembly: GCA_030512225.1. Lineage (NCBI taxonomy): Eukaryota > Viridiplantae > Streptophyta > Magnoliopsida > Gentianales > Apocynaceae > Rauvolfia > Rauvolfia tetraphylla. The sequence continues at coordinate 1,454,717 of JAJQKT010000060.1, forward strand.
GGCGTGGAAGTTAAACATACCTTTATGAGATCAGATTCGCATCCTCATCCTCAAGAGAATTTAATAAAAGGCACGTGGCAGACTTTGTGGAAATCTGTTCCTTCTTGACCGTCAACTAAACGTATTCGGGTGACGAACTTTCCAGGCATTTCATCAATCTCCAAAATCTTGAGCGATTTGAGGAATGCCATTCCACCTGGAATCATTTCTAGTTTGGGACACTGGGAAATTATAATTTTTGAAATATTGGGCATGGCTCCTTCATCGATTCTCCACTTCTTTAGGTTGACCAAACCTCCAAGCTCAAGCTCTCTAAGACTATGGAAGCCAGTTGAAGTGATAGTCATTTCCTCCCCGACAAAGCATCTCCAGAGGATGAGTTCTCGTAATTTAGGAAGCTTCTCCAGTGTTAGCATTGGATCTTCCTCAATAGAAGTGTTGTCCAAACACAAGTAAACCAGATTAGATGAGCCGAACATAGCTGGGTCATGTTTTGGTAATTTTGTTACACGAACCCTGATAGTCAACGAGCAAAGTCCACAGCACATAAAAAGTTTATATAACATAATGGATCCATCTGCTGAGGAGAGATCACAACCTCCTTCAATTATAAGTAACATCTCTTGTATGTTACGCCAGCTGACCTCACAAAAATCAAGAATCATAGCAAGACTCTCATTGTCAGTGACACACTCAGTAAATTTTCTCAGATTTGTCAACTTTTTGAGATCTTTAACTTCCACAAAAGATGCTCCGGAACCGATTACTGCCAGTGTCTCTAACTCACTCAAGCAATCCAATCTCAATTTGCTTTTACAAACCAAAGTATCAATAACCAATATCAAGTTAACTAACTTTTTTAATTTCCAAAAGATATTTGGAATTTCAACTTTATTGTGAATAATGAAAATAAAGCTCTGTAAATATGACAACCTAATAATTGATGAAGGGAACTTCTCCAAAGTACAATCCGCGATGCTTAGGTTTCTCACGTGAATTAGCTTCTTTATAACTCTATCTAACAATTTTGGATTGGAAAATTTAAGACCTCGAAACATAACCGCCCTAAGAAATCTCAACATTCCCAAGTTTTTTAATGTTCCACCAGCAATTTGGCATGATCCAATGCTAGGGTACCAAAAGGAGAGCGTCCGTGTACTTTGATTAGCCTCTTGGATAATCTTGTTATCAACTTCAACATCATCCTCTCCGTAAATACCTAATCTATATGCAGAGCTTCCGAAAGACTGGGTATTAGATATTGATTGTTTTTTACCACGTAAATCTATTATCGTGACAAAATCCTCTTCTTCACATTTCCTCAAACATAGATCACGAATAAGATCATGAAGCCGATACTTATTATCAATTAGTGACCCGTACGACTCTACTTGAATAAGAGATCTACTTGCTAATTCAAGTAAATACCGTTTCGCGACTTCCACTAATGTCTCCTTCCTCCTTTGATCCTTTGATGAAACCATGCCTTCAGCTATCCACATCCAACACACTGGCTCTATTTCTATCTCTGCATCCTCCGGATATAGAGCCAAATGCAAAAAACATGGTTTCAATTGGTACGGTAGGTCTTCATAGCTTAAAGCTAAAATCTGCATCACTTGCTGGTTCTGTTCCAGTACTCCTTCGCTAGGCCTTAAATATGAATCGATATCTCGGTTTACATTCTCCCATTCTTCTAGAGTTTTCTTCTTGCCTAAAATTCCTCCAATCACTGAAATTGCTAGTGGCAAAAAACCACACTTACACACCATTTGCTTTCCTAGATTCTCTTGTTCTACTTGAAGACAAGAATCTGCAAAATAGATATATGAGCGTAACAACTGAATTTGTTTGCACAGTCAAAATTGCTTCTCATAATAATTATGCTTTCTTTTATATTTCTTTTGTACTTTATAAACTTTTATATTTTACACAAATTTTATGTAATAAATGTTTTACACAAATGATAAATATTTCTTTATCTCTATTCAAGATGTAAAAATTATCTACTTTTAAAAAAATGCTTCTGCGCCTACAATGATAAATGTTGATATATGGAGATTTTACAAAAGCAACATCAATTTTAATTTGAATATGAGAAATTAATAATCGAATATCATGTTTGAAAAACTAAAAACTGTTTCAAATGTCAAATAACTATAAATTTAACAAATTAAATATGTTTCAATGTCAAACATATTCAATTAAAATGCCTACTTGAACTTTGCAAATACTCCTCTAAATAGGAATTGGATCATTGTAGTAACTAAAAAGTTCTGCCAACATATTGCATCAAATTCTAGAATGTGCAATGGTAGTGCTAGCTAATATATTATAAAGTTTAAGTACCTATATAGAAAAATAGATAAAATTTAAACTAAGATAAGGGTGAACATCATATAAAGAGTTCATTTTTGTTCTTGAACTAATTTTTATTGCCATTTTTACTCCATAATTTACTTTTCTTCTTTTTGTAACTTTAAACTATTTTCATTGTTTACAATTGGGCCCAATCATTATGGCCTTGGCAGCATATCATCGGATTTCACCACGCCTACAATGGCTGAGACCATCTAAAACTAAAAAAAAGAAAAAATAATTTGAAGTTACAACAAGAAGAAAATTAGATTATGGACTAAAAATAAAAACCAAAAAATAGTTTAAGGGCCGTTAGGACTAATTTTTAATAATCTTTTGCCACATCATTAATTTAATATATCTTAATATAGTTTTTAAATAATGATACCTGTTAGCTATACTTGTAGATAATACAACATTTAAACTAAAAAATTTCAAATAATTTTGTTACAATTCTGAATCTTGTGACTTTTTTAAGGAAAAAAATATGAAGATAATAACCAGTGGAGATACAAAAGTTTTAATTAGTTAGAATATTATTAAGTTGGGAGTTAGGGGGGGAAATAATGAAAGTGGTATGTGAGAAAGAGAGAAGTGAATAAAAATATATTAAATAAAGATATATAGATGCAAAAAAAAAATTTCAATTATTTTTTATTTTTATTTTTAGTCCATAATCTATATTTTCTTCTTTTTGATAACCTTAAATTATTTTTGTTTTCCATAATTGGTGACATATTGTAAATTCCACTGTGCGCATGTTGTGGGACCAATTATAAAAATTGAAAACAAAATTTGAGGTTACAAAAGGAAAAAAATAGATTAAGAAATAAAAATAAAAATAAAAAATAGTTGAAGGATTATTTTTTATAACTACTCATTTATGTTTTATTCTAATATTAAGTAAGAAATATTTAATACAAAAAAATAAATATTAATTCATCTCTATTAGTGAAACGAGAAAGAATTATTTATTTTATAGTACATAGTTTTATGCTAAATAGATATGTTAAAAACTAGAATACAATATCAATTATGATAAATTAATAATTGAATATCAAATTTCAAATCAAGGGTTCCCTCCCTTCAGAAAGAAAACTCAATGATCAATCGCCAAAAAGGCAAATTCACAATTCAAAATGTTAAAGCTGAAAGCATTCAGAAATGATAATTTAACTGCATGAAAATGTGAAGTATATTTAGCATTAATATTTAATATCAAATACTTAGGCATACCTCTGGCATCTGCACTGGCCAAAGCCTTTTTCTTAAGTAGATCCCATCCTTCCTCCTCACTGAATAGGTTTAGTCTGTGAGGAACCCCTTTTTCGGCAACTTCTTGTATACGAGTAGTAAGAAGCACTTTGCAGCTAACTGTATTTGTCACAAACGCATGACTAAGGACAGCCCAATCTTCTGTTTTCCAAATGTCATCGAGGACCACCAAGCATTTCTGGTCCCTCTGGACGTGGCAAAGCTCCTGGACTAATTGCCTGTATTCCATTTTCTTAATATCATCGATGCTTCTTCTTGGATCAAGTTGTCTTAGAATTTCTTGTAGAAGACTCTCTGCATTAAATTGCTGGGATACAGCAACCCAAGCAAAGAATTGAAAATGACTTTGAACCCTACCGTCATTGAAAACATGCTTAGCCAGGGTAGTTTTTCCGGAACCCCCCATCCCACATATCGAAATGATTCGATGATCTTTATCCCCGTCAGTCAGAAGTGATACTAATATGTCAACATCATCCTGCATCCCAACAAAATATTCCTCGATTTCATGGGCAAAGGTTTCCCTCAGCAAATTTCTTCTAGCTGCATTTGAGCTTTGTCCTCTGTCCTCGGGTTTTATGCCGTAGGTTTGCAAGCTTGATGTGAGATTGGCAATTCTCCTTCTGATGTCTCCGATTTCTAATCCAAGCTTGTGAAGATCTCTAGCCTCCTCCAAGATGCAAGCAAACCTTCTGAGTGCCTTCTTGATTCCTTTGCCTCTCCTAGATTCGACTTTGATTGCGTATGTCTCAATCACATCTTCGATTTTATAAGCAAAGTTCTTAATACTCCTTACATATTTACGAACGCTCTCAGTTTCATTCTGCATCTTATCAGCATCCTTAAGGAAACACTGGATTCTTTCTAATTCTTCTTGAAGCTCTTGTACCTGATCTCTTACTCCAGATAGAAAGCTAACTTCTTGAATCAACAAATCTCGAAGCATTTCTACTGTTGTGGAGACAATAGCTTCAGCCATTTCTCTTCTTTTGAGGAGATTATTAGAGTTCTTGAGTGATTTTTTGAGGTCCTGCAATAAATTTCAGCAATTGGGGATGGCATCTTTTACTAATAACCAACTGGGATATGAAAACAAAGATGAACAAATGCAACAAAACATGAAATTTAGAACCTACATGCACAGGATTCCTCCCCACAAAGCACAAGTCCCTCGAGGCGATTTGGATCACTTGGCTAACAATGTTCAAGAAGTCCTCGAGACGACTAAACTTCACTAATGGGATTCTGCCTTCTTCTTCTGATAAATGAAAAACAAGGGAGTTGCAAATCAAATCAAATCAAACTTACAGTGACAGTAATTTCTTTGCCAAGTTGAAGAAATGTCAGATGAACCAATCCGGCGTAGACACAGGTGCTCTTGCGGAACACAAGGCGGAATTAACTAGTTTTAGGAAACCGGAAGCGTCCGGCAAACTTGACTACACAAAATTTATTGGGGCCCGAACGGATCAATGTTGCAACTTGCCAGAACAGTCCAAACGTTAAATGGGAAAAGATGAAAAGCACGTACGAATTCACTGATAAAATAACGTTTTTTGCTGAGAAGTTGCTTAAAATTTTTGAATTTTTAATTTATTAATATTTACATATAAATTAAAATAATAAAAATTATAAATAATATTCGTTTGCTATATTTGCAGGCTAAACTTGCAGATGGAATTATAGTGATTAGCCTGTTGTTGAAGCGGATTGAACCTGCTATATGTGCTTGTTATGACCAGTTTTTGGATCTTGACTGTAAAACATTAGGATGGATTTTGGCCATTGATGGGACATATTTGCTTCATCTGCTAAGCTCCTTCAATGACGACAAAGTCCTCAGCCCCGAGGTTTTGTAAATTTTTTTAGATGAATGTCGTGGGATGTTCTTATATTTTTGTTGTGAAATTAAATTAAACATATAAATTAATACAACATTCAAAAAAGAAAATGAGAAGGGTTTACCGTCTGTAGTTAATTTATTTAGAATTCATTGATTCCCTGTTCAGTGTGTTGTGGTCCATTTTTACAGGTAAAAAATGACTGGAGGGAGTAGTATAATAATATGAGTTGTCCTTCAATAAAAGAGATCATGCTTTGGTGAGTTGTCCTTCAATAAAAGATGCCCTCGATGCATGCACCTAGAAAGTAGAAACCCATTGAAATTATTAAAAAATGACCTGCATGTGCAAAATCAGTCAACTCTTCTCTTTATTTCTAATTGAATTTAAGAATAAAATTTCGTACTAGTTTTTTCCGTTGGTTCGAGGCAGCAATTGTCAGTTTTCAAAACTATGGGTAGAATTAGGAATTATTCAGAGTTGTTGAAACTTTTCCTACATTATTCAAAATTAACAAGTGTTTTTGGAAAAAAAGTTAGTTCAAAAACTAATGCAACATTGTTTTAGCGGCGGCATTAATAAATATAAGCATTTGGAGAGTACTTCCTGGGTACATTCTCATTTTTTTTAGTTGAAAAATAATGAATTTAATTAGGTGATATATGATTGAGAGGTAGCTACTATTACGCTTGGAACCTCCGCTACCCAAATGTTAGAATGATGAGCTAAAATCACATTTGCATTAAAATTAGGATGGTCCTTCCATTTCATCATCTGAAAAGGAAAAGTCTGCCTTGAATGGTGGTTCCTTTTCTATGTTTGGCAAGATTATTAATTAATACTAGAATGGATTGAAATTTTATATAATATGATTTAAATATTTTACTAACATATAATGATAATAAGATCAAACTAAATGCATCAATCACAAATTTTTCACTTGAATAACTTTCATACTAAAACTTTAAAAACATCATACATCTATTTTGAATGTCGAAATATAATTTATATATAATATTAAAAATAATCATAAAAATAAATCTCACTTTGTTTTAAAATAAAGGAACAAACTTACTATGGAAACCTTTGGTGTATTGCTAAACTTTTTCATGGATGACTAAATATTTATTTAGGCTTTTTAGATTCTCTAGAAATTAAAACTGCTACATTTTTATTTATTTTTCTTTCTAGGTTTTGTTAGAAAGACATTTCTTTAACTTTTGGTATATATAAGGCTTTTCCCACTTAAATGGCCTTTCATAGGAAAGTCCTTTCTCACTTTAAATTTTCATTCACCTTCAAACTCAAATATTGAGTAGCCATGTCTATGTGTCAATTGAAGAGAAAGATTGTAAATTAGTTAAGAGAAAACTCAATTAAAAAATGTTCAAATGAGAAAAAGGTTTTTCTCTCCCTTTTATCTAATCAATCAAACTTATATAGTACAAAATACAGTGAGTAGTCCTGCCACAATAAGATTCCTATAGCACCTAAATCTTTAATTTAATCATAAAGATATGTACAAGATACATAAAATATTATGTGTGATACACCAAAGATACCTAAAATATTATGTGTGACACACCAAAGATACGCTAGATATATATATAGATATATACTCTCCAATACTCCCCCTCAAGTTGGCGCATGCAAATTTCGAATTCCCAACTTGGAAGAAATAGACAAGAATTGTGATGGACCAAGAGCTTTAGTAAAAATATCAGCTAACTGGTAGTGTTTCCGAACATGATAAGGATTAATACATCTAGAAGTAATTTCATCACAAACAAAGTGACAATCAACCTCGATATGCTTTGTTCGCTCATGATAAACTAGATTTGCAGCAATATGAATAGCAGCCTGACTTCACAGTAAAGTGGAGTAGGATTCAACTGAGGAACACCAAGATCATTAAGAATATAGCGAAGCCATTTCAACTCCCAACAAGTCTGAGCCATTGATCGATATTCAGCTTCAGCAGAAAATCTAGACACAGTGTGCTATTTCTTTGTTTTCCAAGAAACAGGTGAGCCACCTAAGCAAATGAAATAACTAGACACAGATCAATGTGTTAAAGGGCAGCTTGCCCAATTAGAGTCACAAAAAGAAATTAGCTGTAAATGGCTATCAAAACGAAGAAAAATGCCTTGCCCCGGGCTGTTTTTCGGATAACGAACAACCCGCAAAGCAGCCATCCAATGTGCTTCATTTGGTTGTTGCATATATTGGGCCAAAGTGTGAACTGTGTAACTAAGCTCTGGCCTAGTAATAGTCAAGTAAATCAACCTACCAACCAAGCGTCGATAGCGATCAGGCATGGGCATAGCTTCTCTATCAATGACGGCAAGTTGGTGATTTTGCTCAATGGGAGTAGCAAACGGTTTGGCTCCTAGTAGACCAGCTTCGGAAATAATGTCCAAAGCATATTGTCGTTGGGAAAGATACATGCCTTCTTGGTTTCTAGCTACTTCGATACCAAGAAAATATTTCAGACACCCAAGGTCCTTCATATGAAAACATTGATGAAGATGCATTTTGACGCGTTTGATTGAATCACCATTGTTTCCTACACAAGCACCGTTAGGAAATTTCCATTAGCGTTATAGACAACTAAGGAGTAATTAGCCAGGGACTGCTTAAATCCATAAGATTTCAAAGCATAAGCAAGCTTCAAAAACCAACATCTGGGAGCTTGCTTTAGCCCATAGAGATTTCTGTAATTTACACACTTTGCCCATATGATGAGTGTGAAATCCGGGTGGCAAATGCATATAAACTTCTTCTTCCAAGTCACCATGCAAGAAGGCATTACTCACATCCATTTGATGCACTTCCCACTGTTTAGCTATAGCCACGGCCAAAAGCATTCGAACAGTTCCCTTTTTACAACTGTAGCAAAAGTTTCAGTGTAGTCAATTCCGGCTTTCTGAGTATTACCAAGAATCACAAGACGAGCTTTATAGCGTTCTATAGAGCCATCCGAATTATACTTTATGCGGTAAACCCATTTGTTTCCTAAAGCGCATTTACCAGGCGGCAATGTAGTTAAAACCCAAGTGTCATTCTGCTCCAAAGCATCAATTTCAAGGTTCATAGCCGCACGACATTGGGATTCTGTATGGCTTCAACAAATGTTTTTGGTTCAACACTCGCTGTAATAGTTGCCAAAAAACCAGCATGTTTTGGAGAGAATTTAGCACAAGTATCATATTGATCAATAGGACATGTGCACTTACTTGAAGATTCCAATTGATCACAGGTAGAAGTCACAGAATGGGGTTTTTTTGCATTGAATAGTGCGACAAACATAGTCCTTCAACTTCACTGATGGTTGACGGTTTCGAGTGCTTCGTCTAAGTGATACTTCTGAATTATCCACATTGTCCATTACTGAGAGTTCATGCAAATTGACAGTTTGAGTATCCATGGGAAATGCAGAAATAATTCTCCCCGGCTCTCCCCCCGGCTTCAGTAGTGTCCAAGCTATCTAGATTTTCAGTTACGTCCCTGCCTTCTGTTTCATCAACCTAGGGAGAAGAACCCAAATGACAACCACTGAAGGCAGAACTAGGGGCAGAAATAGCAAACAAAGTGGGATCACAAAATAGAGGTAACACATTTTCAGTGGAAAGAAGAGAAGCATTAGTAGTAGTAGCATAAGGGAAGACATTTTCACAGAATTTAACATCCCGAGAGACAAAGAATTCATGGCTTTCTAAGTCATATACATGCCATCCCTTTTTTCCAAAAGGATATCCAACAAATATACACCTTCTATTTCAAGGAGCAAATTTATCTCGGTCGTTGGGAAATATTTTCGCAAACCACAAGCAACCAAATACTTGAAGATGAGAATAATTTGGACTTTTTCCAAGAAGAATTTCATGAGGAGTTTTACTTTTGAGAAGACAAGAGGGAGTCCTACTGATTAGGTAGCTAGCAGCCAGCACACATTCACCCCAAAATTCCAAGGGAAGATGAGCTTGAAACCGTAGAGCACGTGCAATGTTCAAGATATGCCTATGCTTTCTCTCTACTCTACCATTTTGTTGTGGAGTTCCAACAATAGAAGTCTGATGAATTATTCCATGATCATCAAAAAAAGATTTCAAACACATAAACTCAGTTCCATTATCAGTGCGTACACATTTTACTGTTCTTCCAAATTGAGTGTGGACCATAGCACAAAAATTGCGAAAAATTTTCCCAACCTCACTCTTTTCAGCAAGCAAATAAACCCATACTGAGCGTGAAAAATCATCTACGATGGTTAAACAATACATAGCACCACATGAAGAAAGAGTTCGATAAGCTCCCCACAAATCATAATGAATCAATGAGAAAATATCACCATATTTATTGCTACCAAGAGGAAAACTATCCCTTGTTTGTTTTGCTCTAAAGCAATTTCACACTTATTTTCGGACTCAACAGAGGTAATTTGGAATGCTGGTAAATAAGAAAGGACATGATCAGAAGGATGGCCTAGCCAAGAATGCCACAACTCTTTGGTGAAACCCTTTCAAACTGCACAAGTCTGCATCGGTACTATCTTGCGAAAGTAGTAAACCCTATGCTGTTGTTCACTCGCACCAATCAGAGTCTTCAAAGTGCGGTCCTGTATGACACAAAGTCGATTACTGAAAGCTATGGTACAGTTTTGTTTCATTTAGCAACTGAGAAATAGAGACCAGGTTGCATTTTAATTTTGGAACCAATAAAACTCAATGCAAAATAAGAGTTTTGCTCAAAGCAACATTCCCTTCTTTTCGAGCCACCGTTTGAATACCATCAAGAAGAGTGATTGCCCATGGTGACACCTCATGAATATTAGTGAGATAAGCTGAGTTTCCTGTCATATGGTGTGAAGCCATGGTATCCAGAAGCCAAATGTTATTACCATACTCACCAGTCAATTTCTCAGAAGATTCAGATTGTTTTGGAGAATTCAAAAGATTCATAAGGCTGCTCCATTGTGCAGGTGTGAGACTGGGTAATCCTCCGGTCTCGGTTACAGTGGTATTGCCTCCATTGGTGGCGTAAGATGGTTCTGTTTGAACAGCATTAGCTCTAGCAAAAGTGGGTTGTCCACGTCCTCTGCCGCCAATTGTTCCTCTACCACTTCGGCCACGATTTCCTGTTGATTTTAAGCGATCTTTCCACCACTCCGGATAACCAATGACCTGGAAAAAATCATTTGATTCATTCTGAAATACCTAAGAGGGGGGGGTGAATTAGGTATTTGGCTAATTTTTGCAAATTTAAACCTTTTATATGTATAGATCAATTACAGATGATATGGACAAGAGAGAAACAATTTATGGCAAAGCAATATAAGAAATGTAGACCAATGAACACAAGCAATTTATAGTGGTTCGATCTTCAAGATCTACCTCCACTACCTTAAGCCTACACTTAAGGATTTCAATAACTCTACTATGTGCTCAAGTTCACAGATTACAAGAGAGGCTCACCACACTATGGTTTTACACTTACAACCTCTTCTAGTAATTTTTACAAACAAGGCTCACCACACTATGGTTTTATATCTCAAACAACCTTGAATTACAACTTCAAGGATCACCCTTATCTAAAGGGTTTTATGTTAGCAAGATAACCTTGCTAGAGCTAGTAGATCAACACAATTTAATAAGTAAAGATGAGTGTGTAGATGTTACCACTTATTGGTAGAAATTACACAAAGTTGCACCTTCACACTTTGATGTCTTTGGATTGATCAATTGAATGCACAAGACATAAGAGAACTTGAGAAATGTTTGTAATAGACTTTAGAAAGCTTAGAGTATTCAAGGATTCAAAACTTATAAAAGATTGCACGTTTATAGCTTTTATAGAATTTGAAAATCAGTTGAAACAGTTATAAAACGGCTAGTTAACGGCTATTTTCAGGAAATTCGGATGACCGAATTCTGCGTCCAAATTTTTCGGACGACCGAATTCTTCCTGCTTCGTCCGAATTTCTCTGGAAGAACAGTGACCATGCTGAAGGCCAAAATTCGGACGACCGAATTTTTCTTCATGCGTCCGAATCTTCTTTCAAATTTCTCTACAAGAACAGTAGCAAACTTTTGCTACCAAATTTGGACGACCGAATTTCTTGGAATCATGTTCAAACTTTGTAAAATCATTTGAGATTTAACTTCCAAGGATTTGAAATACATTTGGTATATATAGAAAACTTATTTAGACAAATATCAGTTTGAAAACCAAAATCAAATTCCTTTGATCATATAAAGTTTACTTAAAAACTTTTAGGACACAAAACTATATTTACTAAGAATTTATTCAAAGCCTTTTAAAACTAAGAAACCAATTTTATGCTCTCTTATGCATTCAATAGACTCCAAGACATACAAGTGTAGAGTTTACATAGATATTACCTATCATCATACCTACTCTACACTTCAAGTCTTCAATGCCTTGAGTTCATCTTTGAATAAACCTCAAAAGACTCATAGCTTATTGAGGTTGTTCTTGCTCTTTGGCTTGAAGGCAATGAGACTTCAAACTTCTTTCTTCACAAATCCTATTACACAATATAAACATATTAGTTCTCATCAATATTTGTCATTAATCAAAATTACATGATTTGCCCTTAGGGCTAACAATCTCCTCCTTTTTGATGATGACAAACTTTGATGCAAGATGTGATAGATTTAAACAGAGTAGCACAAAGAAGTATTCATGTCAATGATAGAAAACACCCCATTTAGCACATTGACATACAAAAGGCTCAATATGAGCCTATGACCCAACCAACCTCCATTTACCTCCTTCCTTCCAACATTTAGGATAGAAGATATAACATTTAAGCATTTAGAAAATATTCTAAGAGAGGTTTTAAAGGTTATAAATGTTTAACAATGCTCCCCCTTAGATTGTGCTCATTTTTTTTAACAAGTTTGGTGTAGAGATACTATGCATCCGAATTTTGACATATCAAGTCCAAACTTAAAAATAAGTAAAATGAAAGTTGCAAATTTTGTAAATAAGCTTTCCTAAGGTTGTTCAAACATATTAGAAGAAATTAAAACATATTTGAATTAATTTGAACAACAAAGGAGCACATTTTGACAGTGAAATATGAATGCATCCGAATTTTATAGCATGCATCCGAATTTTGAACCACATGCGTCCGAATTTTTAAACTCATGCGTCTGAATTTTTAAACTCATGTCCAAACTGCAATAGATTCAATATAATTGAAGTTTAAAGTGACATAAAGGTTTCATAATGTTGTTCAAACATAATGGAAGAGATTAAGACAGATTTGAATCAATTTGAACAACAAAAGAATACATTTTGACCATAGATATGAAAGAAACCTTGCATCCGAATTTTAATGCATAAAAATTCATATTGCAGCATCATTAAAGACTAAGTTCACATATTGCAGCATATTTTTCTCCCCCTTTTGTCATCATTAAAAAAATAAAGGGATCAATGAAAATGAGACTTTCAAGTTAGCATATAAAAGAAGCTCTCATCACTGGGATTTCATCATTGAGCTTCACTATTACATAAAATGCAGCAAAAAAAAACTTAACAAGTTCAGAATAGAAAATGCAGCAACATGCTTAATAAGATAAATGAACAAAATACAGTAAAGAGATTAGAAAAGAAGGCTTAGTCTTGTGATGTTGAGGTTGATGGGGAGGCTCGGCTCACTCCTTTCTTGATGGCCAAGTGCTTAACTCTTCCTTGACTGAAAGAGATTGTTGTTGGAGATACAATTGCAGCTTGAGCTACTTGACTTCCTGCCACTGGTGGATCTTCATGAGCATGTTCTTGCTCTTCTTCTTCTGCTACAGTCTCTTCATTTCCACCCTGATCATCATCTTCATCACTGCTGTCCTTATTGTCTCCTTTCTTTGCTTTTCTATCTCTTTCTTCCTCATTTCCATCTTGAGGCTTAGAGGGTCCTTCACCACTTTGAGTGTTTCTCATAAGGATTTCTTCAATGTGCTTTACTCTATTCTCCAGTCCATCTAATTTTTCAAGAACCATTGGAGCAAATGACTCAAAGAACTTATACATTTTCTCCATTTCCTTGACATGATTGTTCAAGGCTTCTTGGAATGCTTTGGCTATAATGGTGTCACCTCTAGTTACTCCTTTACCACTTGACCCAATTCCAATTTCTTCTTCAAAAAGTCTCCTTTTTGTTGGAGGTTGCTCCCCCTCACTTGAGGTGTCATGCTTCCTTTTTGTTTTCATTTCCCTAGCAAGGGTTTCCTCTTCATCCTCTTCTTCCTCCTCCACTTCACTTTCTATGATTCTCTCTCTTTCTATTCTTTTCGGAGGGGTTTCTCTTTTTGTCCTCCATACATTATCCTCATCATGAACTAATTGCATTCTCCTAAGAGTTTCATTAGTGTAAATTTCACCACTCTTAAAGGCTTGCCCTCTTCCCGGAAGTTTGATCTTAAAATGCTTAAAGATTCTAGTTAATAACCTTCCAAATGGGAATGCCTTGGTTACTGTTTTTCTTGCCGTAATCATGTGTTTCAAGGCTATATACCCAAAGTTCATTCTTCTATGCTCATGCAGGGCTAACATGATTACCATATGCATATTTCTAACTGATGACTTGTGTCCAAAATTAGGAACAATTATTGTAGTTACCATGTGATGCATCACTCTACCTCTAGCATCCAAGTTCTTGATTTCCCTTTCCTTTATAGCTCTAAACTCTCTTCCATTGGTAAATGCTTCTTCAAATCTAACATATGTGAAGAGTTCACGATCATAGCAATGCATGGATGGTGAATAATATCTAGCTCCATCGTCACCCACTCCACAAATTCTATTTATCAATCCTTCATTGAATTCAATGTCTATTTGTGATACTCTAGATGAATACCATTGTATCACATTATCCCCTATCATCTCAATTCTCTCCTCTTTCAAGTTTGCATAGAATTCATATATCAAAGTAGGATAGTATTCTTCATCAATGAATAGCAAACTACTCCAACCAATATCATTGAAATAAGATAGGACAATATCCATGCTTGACAGTTTATCAATATCCACCTTATATCTAGGAATGATTTTTCTACTACTCTTATTCCATTCATCAAATTCATGAGTAGATTTAATTGAGACAAACCTGTCAACCCCAGATAGTGTTTGAGGAATACGAATTCTTCTTGGTTGATTGAGGATTGAGTCTCCATCTCCTTCCTTAGCCTTTCCTTTTCCTTTCTCAACATTTGGCTTCTTTGTTCTCACCATGATGTTTTCTCTTGAGAAGGATTGGTTTTCTGTATGAAATTAGGGTTAGAAGTTTAAAAGTGAAAGAAAATCGGGATGAGAATGTGTGATTTTGAAGGGATTTTGATTCGGATGTGGATGGGTATGAGAGGTTTTAAAAAGGATGTGAAATTCGAAAGTTGAAGTGTTGAGAAGATTGTTTAATCTTTATTTAAAGGGTCACGTCCGTAAAATTCGGATGACCGATTTTTCAGGTCTGCGTCCGAATTTTCGATCGAAAGTTTCTGTTTCTTCAGTTCAGAAAATTCGGTCGACCGAATTTTCTGACATGCGTCCGAATTCTTAATCAAAAGTCTCTGTTTCTTGTCACTCAGAAAATTCGGTCTAGTGCATCTGAATTTTGAATCGAAAATTTCCTGTATTCACCAAAACTTCAATACACATATTAGTCATTGAATCTTGAAATTCCTAAGAGTCTTCTTAGGTGATTGAAGCTTTCCTCAGCCAAAGGCTTTGTAAATATGTCAGCAATTTGATCATTTGTATTTATATATTCTAAGCATATATCTTTCTTAATCACATGATCACGAATGAAATGATGTTTTATCTCTATATGCTTAGTCCTAGAATGTTGAATGGGATTTATGCTCAAGTTAATGGCACTAGTATTATCACATAGTATGGGCACACAATTGAATTTAAGACCATAATCAAGTAAGGTATGCTGCATTCATAGCAATTGTGCACAACAACTACCTGCAGCTATGTATTCAGCTTCTGCAGTGGATAAAGACACACAAGCTTGCTTTTTACTAAACCAAGATACAAGACAACTACCAAGAAATTGACAATGACCACTTGTGCTTTTACGTTCAACTTTACAACCAGCATAATCCGCATCAGAATATCCAATAAGTTCAAAAGATGAAGTTTTTGAAAACCAAAGGCCATAGTCATGAGTATCAATCAAATAACGAAAAATTCGTTTGACAGAAATTAGATGAGATTCTTTAGGACATGATTGGAATCTAGCACATAAGCATACAGTAAACATAATATCTGGTCTACTAGCTGTGAGATAGAGTAAGCTTCCGATCATACCTCTATATAATTTCTCATCAATACTATTACCTTTCTCATCTTTGTTAAGTTTAGTTGATGAACTCCTTGGAGTACTTATTCCTTTTGCTTGACCCATTCCAAACCTTTTCAATAGCTCCTTAGTATACTTTGCTTGATTGATGAAGACTCCATCCTTGGTTTGCTTAATTTGCAGCCCAAGGAAGATACTTAGTTCTCCCATCATGCTCATCTCAAATTCATTTTGCATAGTTTTAGCAAACTCTTCACAAAGGGAAGTATTAGTAGCACCAAAAATGATATCATCAACATAGATTTGCACAAGTAAAATATCATTTTTAGAAGACGTTTTTATAAAAAGAGTTGTATCTACTTTTCTTTTTGTAAAACCTTTTGAAAGAAGAAAACCACTTAATCTTTCATACCAAGATCTTGGAGCTTGTTTCAGTCCATATAGAGCTTTAGTTAATTTGAAAACATGATTTGGAAATTTTTCATTAATAAAGCCAGGAGGTTGTTCTACATAAACCTCTTCTTCAATAAAACCATTTAGAAAAGCACTTTTGACATCCATTTGAAATAGTTTAAAGTCTTTAAAACAAGCAAATGCCAAGAGTATTCTAATAGACTCTAATCTGGCTACTGGAGCAAAAGTTTCATCATAATCAATACCTTCTTCTTGATTGAAGCCTTGAGCAACAAGTCTAGCTTTATTTCTAACAACTTCTCCTAGTTCATTTAACTTATTTCTAAATATCCATTTTGTACCACTAACTGAATGATCATGAGGTCTAGGAACAAGAGTCCAAACTTTATTTCTCTCAAACTGATTTAACTCTTCTTCCATAGCTATAATCCAGAAATTATCACACAATGCATCATCAATATTTTTAGGTTCAATATGAGATAAAAGGGCAAAATTATCAATAAAGTACCGTCTTGTTTTGACTCCTTGAGAGACATCACCAATGATTTGCTCCTTAGGATGACTTCTTGCATATGTGAGATCCTTTGGAAGTTCTTGATTATTGCTTGATTGACCATCATGTTCTTGCTCCATTATTTCTTCTTCTTTAGCATGATCTTCCAATGTGGGTTCTAGGTGTTGAGTTTGATTTTCAACCATTGAAGAACCTGCATCATCTTCATTTCTTATTTGAAGATAAATATTAGATTCATCAAAAGTTACATGAATAGTTTCTTCAACACATAATGTCCTTTTGTTATAGACTCTATATGCCTTTTTATTTGATGAATAGCCTAGAAATATGCCTTCATCAGATTTTCTATTGAACTTACCAAGATTGTCACTAGTGTTTAAAATAAAGCACTTACAACCAAACACTTTAAAATAGACAATTGATGGAGTTTTATCAAATAGAAGTTCAAAAGGTGTTTTTCTTATAAAAGGTCTTAGTAAAACTCTATTCATTACATAGCATGTTGTATTTACAGCTCCAGCCCAAAAGTATTTAGGTAAAGAATTTTCACAAAGCATTGATCTAGCCATTTCTTGTAATGTTCTGTTTTTCCTCTCAACAACACCATGTTGTTGAGGTGTTTTGGCAGCTAAAAAATTATGAGTGATACCATACTCATCACAGAATTTTGTAAAATCTTGGTTGCAAAACTCTCTTCCATTATCACTTCTAATAGAGATTAGATTGCAATTGAGAGAAATTTGAACCTTCTTGAAAAGTTTTGAAAATTCATAAAATGTTTCATCTTTTTGTGATAAAAAGATTACCCATGTAAATCTTGAAAAATCATCAACAATCACATAAGCATATCTTTTACCACCAAGACTAGTAGTCCTCATAGGTCCAAATAAGTCCATGTGAACTAGTTCAAGAGGCTTTGAGGTAGAAATCGTTTTCTTCGGTTTGAAAGATGTTTTCGATTGTTTTCCATATTGACAAGCATCAAAAATACGGGTTTTATCAAAATGCATTTTTGGTAATCCTCTAACTAGTTCTTGAGTAGAAAGTTTGATCAATAAATCCATGCTCACATGTCCTAATCTTCTATGCCATAAAAATCCATCATTGTCATGAATGGCAAGACATTTAATATCATTAGTGATAAGCTCATCAAGATATAGCACATATACATTACTAACTCTTTTAGCAACAAAAATAGTTTGATTACTTGCACTATTAAGAATAGTACAAGTATCACATTTAAACTCTACTTTGCAACCATTGTCACATAATTGACTAATGCTAAGTAAATTATACTTTAAACCATCAATAAGTAGAACTTGCTTGATAAGAGGGAAGGAACCTTTACCAATGTTACCTATTCCAAGTATTTTCCCTTTCTTCTTATCTCCAAAAGTGACAAAACCTTCACTTGTAGCTTGAAGCTCACTAACAAGTGATGCATTTCCAGTCATGTGCCTTGAGCAGCCACTGTCAAGAAACCATTTAGTGGCACTTGATCTTGAGGCAAATTGTACCTATACCAAATTGGAAAGAGTGATTTTTGGTACCCATATCTTCTTGGGTCCAACAGGGTTAGTAATAGTTCCTTTGACTTTCCAAATGGTCTTCACCCCATTTTCTATCTTTCTTTTTATAAAGCACTTAGAAACTTTGTGTCCATGCTTACCACAATATGTACAACAAGTATGAGACCTATAATGAGAAGATTCTTTAACAAATAACCCTTTTGGTTTTGGATCAAAACAATCATGTGTAAAACCGAGACCATGCTTTACAAATGAGGATCTTTGATAACCAAGTAATTTATTTAAATTTTCTCTTCCATTTGTAAATCTCTCAATGCATAAAGTAAGATCATTTACTTTCCTTTTTAAAAGCTCATGATCTTTTAGCATTGATTCAAGAGAAATAATTCTTGAACAAAGCTTTTGTTTTCAAAAGATACATGTTGTATGATAGTATTCAAAACTTATTTTTCAATGGTAAGAGAATTAATGGTCTCAAGATGTCTATCATTTTCAATACATGATTTTGAATTTTCATTTGAAAGATCATTAATTTTGGATTTCATTTCTTTATTTCTTCTTGAAGCCTTTTTCAGTTCTTCATACAATTCTACAATTAAATCACTAGAATCAATATCATCATCACACAAATTTGAAATAGAGGGTGAAGATTGTACCTCATCATCAATGGCCATAAAGCATATGTTGGCCTTCCCTTCACTTTCATCCTCACTTTCTTGTTGATCCCACGTTCCAGCTAGTCCTTTTCCTTTCTTGGCAGATTTCTTTCTGTTTTTGCTTTCTCTTTCCCTCTCTAACACTTTGGGACAATCAGCAATAAGATGCTCTGTACTCTTGCATTCAAAACATTGAGGTTTATATGATGAGGATTGTCCACTCTTCTTGACTGGCTTTCTTCCTTTCTTGAGAAATTCCTTTTTGTAGAATCTCTTGAACTTCTTCATTGCCATTGCAATCTCTTCTTCTCCACTGTTTCCTCCTTCTTCTTCACTTGAAGATTGTTCTTGTTCACTCAAGTTATTTGAGGCATTAAGAACTACTCCTTTTCTTCCCTTTTCCTCATCTTCCTTATCATTCAACCGTTTCATCTTCATTTCATGTGTAAGTAGTGATCCAATAAGCTCTTCAAGAGGAAGAGTTTTTAGATCTTTGGACTCCTCAATAGCAAGCGTCTTTGGCTGCCAAGATTTTGGTAGAGCATCCAAAATCTTTCTGTTTTGCTCTCCCATAGTATAGCTTTTACCATAAGCTTTCAAGCCATTGAAAATATTAGTAAACCTTGTAAACATATCACTAATATTTTCACCTTGTTTCATAGTAAACAGTTCATAATCTCTAACAAGCATAGCAAGTTTAGATTCTTTAACTTGATTAGTACCTTCATGTGTAATTTGGAGTAATCTCCACATATCATGAGCAGAATCACATCCACTAACTCTATTATATTCAGAAACATCTAATGCAAAACTTAATATATTCATGGCCTGATAATTTAATGTCATTTTCCTTGAATCATGCTCATCAAATTCATCAATGGATTTGGGTTCTGAGGTTACTCCATCTGCTCTCATTTTCATTGGGACATAGGGACCTTTCTCAACTATGTTCCATAAATCAAAATTGATAGAACAAATATATATTTTAACTCTAGACTTCCAAAAAGTGTAATTTGTTCCATCAAACAATGGAGGTCTGTTTGTAGAAGATCCTTCTAGGTAAGTTTGAAATATTAGCCATAGGATCTTTGTCTTCTAGGTTGTAAAACCACACAAATAATTTTGAAATACCTAAGAGGGGGGGTGAATTAGGTATTTGGCTAATTTTTGCAAATTCAAACCTTTTATATGTATAGATCAATTACAGATGATATGGACAAGAGAGAAACAATTTATGGCAAAGCAATATAAGAAATGTAGACCAATGAACACAAGCAATTTATAGTGGTTCGATCCTCAAGATCTACCTCCACTACCTTAAGCCTACACTTAAGGATTTCAATAACTCTACTATATGCTCAAGTTCACAGATTACAAGAGAGGCTCACCACACTATGGTTTTACACTTACAACCTCTTCTAGTAATTTTTACAAACAAGACTCACCACACTATGGTTTTATATCTCAAACAACCTTGAATTACAACTTCAAGGATCACCCTTATCTAAAGGGTTTTATGTTATCAAGATAACCTTGCTAGAGCTAGTAGATCAACACAATTTAATAAGTAAAGATGAGTGTGTAGATGTTACCACTTGTTGGTAGAAATTACACAAAGTTGCACCTTCACACTTTGATATCTTTGGATTGATTAATTGAATGCACAAGACATAAGAGAGCTTGAGAAATGTTTGTAATAGACTTTAGAAAGCTTAGGGTATTCAAGGATTCAAAACTTACAAAAGATTGCACGTTTATAGCTTTTATAGAATTTGAAAATCAGTTGAAACAACTATAAAACGGCTATTTTCAGGAAATTCGGACGACTGAATTCTGCGTTCGAATTTTTCGGACGACCGAATTCTTCCTGCTTCGTCCGAATCTTCGTCCGAATTTCTCTGGAAGAACAGTGACCATGCTGAAGGCCAAAATTCGGACGACCGAATTTTTCTTCATGCGTCCGAATCTTCTTCCGAATTTCTCTACAAGAACAGTAGCAAACTTTTGCTACCAAATTTGGACGACCGAATTTCTTGGAATCATGTTCAAACTTTGTAAAATCATTTGAGATTTAACTTCCAAGGATTTGAAATACATTTGGTATATATAGAAAACTTATTTAGATAAATATCAGTTTGAAAACCAAAATCAAATTCCTTTGATCATATAAAGTTTACTTAAAAACTTTTAGGACACAAAACTACATTTACTAAGAATTTATTCAAAGCCTTTTAAAACTAAGAAACCAATTTTATGCTCTCTTATGCATTTAATAGACTCCAAGACATACAAGTGTAGAGTTTACATAGATATTACCTATCATCATACCTACTCTACACTTCAAGTCTTCAATGCCTTGAGTTCATCTTTGAATAAACCTCAAAAGACTCATAGCTTATTGAGGTTGTTCTTGCTCTTTGGCTTGAAGGCAATGAGACTTCTAACTTCTTTCTTCACAAATCCTATCACACAATATAAACATATTAGTTCTTATCAATATTTGTCATTAATCAAAATTACATGATTTGCCTTTAGGGCTAACACATTCCCTTTCTTGTTACAGACAGTGCATATGATCACTGCTTTCTCTTGTGATGCTGATTTAGCTCGAACGGCAAAGGTCACTGCTTCCGTTCTTTCATCCTGATTACGTGCCACTATTCTATGTCTTTCTTCCCTGATGATCATAGAATACGCTTGGTTGAGATTAGGTAGCGGCTCCACACCAAGTATATTCGAATGAACAGTACCAAAAATTGAGTCATCCAACCCCATAAAAAATTGATGAATTTTCTCCTCCTCCTGCGGTTTCACCAATTCGGTGGTCAAGCTGCACTGACATCCCTTGCATTCACAGATAGGAATGCGCTCATAATTGAATAGCTCATCCCAAAACTTCTTCAAACGGCCATAGTAGCTCACAACCGACTGCCCTTGCTGTCGACACTGTGTGATTGCAGCCTTCAGTTTATGCACCCTTGGTCCATTACCTATACTGAACCTATGCTGAAGGTCCAGCCAAAGATCTCGTACCAAATCCTTATAGGTAATAGTAGAACGAAGATTGGATTCGATTGTGTTGAATATCCACGACACAATCATAGAGTTTATTTGCCACCAATCTTCAATCTCACCAGCGTCATCTGCTGGCTGTTGAATTGTGCCATCCACAAAACTCAATTTTTTCTTTGCTCGAAGAGCCGTTCGAAAAGCCACTGCCCACTCATCATAATTTGTTTCTTTGAGTATGACATGGGTAATTAAAGTTTCAAGATTTTCCCCTGACATCAAGCCATAAACACCAGCGTCCTTGCCAGTATAGGCTGCCATGCTTTATTTTCAAAGCTCTGATACCATGTAAATTAATTCAGAGAAAATTAAAAAATGTTCAACTGAGAAAAAGGTTTTTCTCTCCCTTTTATTGAATCAATCAAACTTATATAGTAAACAATACAGTGAGCAGTCCCGCCACAATAAAATTTCTATAGCAACTAAATCTTTAATTTAATCATAAAGATATGTACAAGATACATAAAATATTATGTGTGATACACTAAAGATACACTATATATATACATTTATATAGATTTATACTCTCCAATAAAGATCATTCGTTATTTCATTCTGCACTTTTGGACAACAGAGATTATTACCAGAAGCGGCGTCTTAGAGAAAAAGCACCACTGGGAATAATATGACACTTTTGTTACAAGTGGACGCAGTGAATTATCGATAGAAGAGAATAAATAAATAAACAAAAATTGAAAGAGTAGAATATGCTAATCATTTTTTACCCCCATTTTACCGTTAAGTATTAAGTACCTAATCGTGCCTCAAGTGATTCCTCACTAATTAATTAATTAATTAGGTACAATCCTGTGATGAAACGTTCATTATGGATGGTGAAATTAATAAGTAGCAGCATATCACTGCA
Source organism: Rauvolfia tetraphylla (assembly GCA_030512225.1). NCBI lineage: Eukaryota > Viridiplantae > Streptophyta > Magnoliopsida > Gentianales > Apocynaceae > Rauvolfia > Rauvolfia tetraphylla. The sequence continues at coordinate 1,477,568 of JAJQKT010000060.1, forward strand.
ATATACAGAGATGAGGCCTAAAAAATTATTGGTTTGGGCAGTGGAATTTGCTATTGAAGGATTGGAATATTTTGAATATTCTTTTTTTTCCCCTTCTGCTGAATTATGAACGATGCCCTCAGTGCTTTAACGGGAGGACTAGAATATAACATGAGTCTCCCAATATATATCACGCTTTCTTGAATTGTTTGGTAATGAAAGATGCCGTCCATGCACGTATGAAGAAACCCACTGAAGTCAATGGGACATATTGGATAAAGTTTAAGCTTGAAATTTTCTGTTTTGAACTTTACAAAAGTAAATTATTTTAAAAAAAAAATATTATTTAGAATAAAAAATTCTCATTGAGTTTTGAAATAGAATTCAATCTAAAAATGACTTAGTCAAATATATTCTTTTTGTAACGACCCACTCCCGAACGGGTCCTTCCTATGAGTGAATCATCACTTTCCTGTTTCAGAGATGCAATGCAACATGTAATACCACTATATGATACAAGCATAAATCTAATAATTTCTAAACAAATAACAGTCAAACACAATATAAGGCACACCGACCGTTCTATAGTAAAAGATTATATAAAATTGCTTATACAAAATATAAATATTTTCAGAAAAGTGAGATATCTCTCTCTATATATATACTAATTAAAAAATAACCATTTGAAATATTATAATGCATTGATTGACCAAGAATAATTACAAATGATAGACGTCTCCATAATATTAGGTGCTGCTGAGAACTCAATTGTCACGTGCGACGTAGAAGAAGAACTATACTCTCAATTCAATTATAAAAATTCTGAAATATGATGATAGAATAATGAGTTATGAAACCCAGTGAAATTTCTATGTACCTGTACAATTTGAGAGTAAATATATCGTATTGAGTTTATAACACTTTTAAAATAGATATAAGTTATCCTTGACATTTTATGAGAATAACTTCGTTTAGTACAACAAGATAGTCTAGTTTAGAAATCATGTGAAATAGGAAATATTTATATATATGTACTTTTAAGTAATAATCATCATTTTGAAAAATAATAGCAAAATCAACAAACACAATTCACATGACTCTTACGAGTCCATACAAGCACATAGAAACTTCCGCCGCCCTTCTAATGCCCATCTCACACGCTGCACAAAGGAACTTTCCACACAACACCTCCTAATAGTCTTCTGACACACGTCGCAAAGGGATTCTCCACACAAATCAATAATCTCACCCTGCAGGGGAGTCAATTCATATCCCGACGGTGGAGTTTACACATAATTCACATCTATAACTCATCAACAACTAATCAATTCTCATGGTTTAGTATATTATATAAATATACAAGTCGAGCCATGACAAAGCAACAACTTATATTAGTATTATATATTTTCACAAAAAGCCGAACCATGAAAAAATAACAATTTAAAGATAACAACACATTTATTCATAAAAGTCGAGCCACGACAAAATAACAATTCAAGGTTAACAACACATTTATTCACAAAACCGAGCCACGACCAAATAATAATTCAAAGTTTCTGCAACATATATTCACAAAGTCGAGCCACTTTAAAATAAATATTTTACTTAGCATAAAATAAATAAATAAAATATATTAAAATAACATAACTTAAAATGATAAATTTTGTGGTCCTCAACCTCCACAAGTAAGATAGAAATCTCACCTCAAGGGAAAACGTAAACCAATGTTACTCCACCCTTGGTTTTACCTCGGCAATCTCAGGATCTAACGTATAATTACGTAATAAAATATAAATTTAATGTCACTCTAAAATGCTCAAATATATATACATATATATATATGTATACATATATATATATATACATACATACATATGTATATATACATACATATATACATACATACATATATATGTATATATACATACATATATACATACATACATATATACATACATATATATGTATATATACATACATATATATATATATGTATATATATATATATACATATATATGTATGTATATATATATGTATGTATGTATACATATGTATGTATGTATATATATATATATGTATATATAGGAATGAATGCTTAATTAATATTAATTAGAACAAAATTTTATTGAATTTGATAAAATTGTTTTATGAAAATGATTAATTTTAATAAAATCCACCATTCTCCACAAAAATCCCAATTATTCTATTTTATTCCTAAAATACCAATTTAGAAAAATTATTTCATTTTATTCCTAACATACCAATTTAGAGAAATTATTTCATTTACATATTTTCATACTCTTTCTGCATTATAACAGTCTAATAAACATTTAAATACTCAATGTTTAATCAAAACAAAAATAAGTAAATTTGTCCAGATTTTTCAGAAATTCAGCAAATATATCAAACATACTTAAAAATTAACCTAAAAAATAATTTTTTTAATAGGCAGAATATGATGGCAAAATCGGAGCATCCAAAAATTTATTTAAATTTATATAAATTTACTGCTATAGTAATTTTTGAAAATTATTAAACTCAACCATAATGAGAAACAAATTGAAGATTTTACCTTGATTTGAAGACTTTTGATGTAGCTCTAAACTTGAGTTTAAATGATTTAATTTGTATGTGAAAAATTTGTTAAAAATTAAAATGGGAGATAAAGAAGAGAGAAGAGGGAAGAGAAATGGGGGAAATTGGGGGAAGGAGGATCAACTGTTTTTTTTCAAAAGTTTTATAAATAATTTACAAAATCAGCCTTCAATTTTTTATAATTATAAATTTATCCTAAAACTTATAATGTATATATTTCTCTTTATTTTAAGAACGTGTAAAATAGATTTTTAGAAGTTTATAGTTATCATATATGTATATCCATGTCAGAGTAAAACCTCTTGAAAATTTTATTTAGTAAAAGTAAAATTTATGGTTTTACAATTCTAACCCTCTAAAATAAATTTCGTCCCCAAAATTTATACCGATTCGTTAAATAATAATGGATGCGACTAAACTCCGTAGGTAATGACAATCTATATGCAACAGGGCCAACCTTTTTAGTGATCTCGTAAGGTCCAATATAATGCGGCCTAAGTTTTCCTTTACGTCCAAATCTAAGAATGCTCTTCCACGGTGAGACTTTCAAAAATACCCAATCTCCTAGTTGAAATTCCAATGCCCTACGTCTCTTGTTCGCATAACTCTTTTGCCGACTTTGTGCTGCTCGGAGATGGTATCTAACGATTTGAATAATTTTTGTGGTGCGTTACACTAACTCTACACTGGATATCTTAGCTTCTCCCACCTCCATCCAACATACTGGAGTCCTGCATCTCCTCCCATATAAAGCCTCAAACGGTGACGTACCCAAACAAGTTTGAAAAGCTATTGTTGTAGGCAAATTCAATGAGCGGCAAGTCATCATCCCAACTAGTGGAATAACTCACAACGTAAACATGCAGCATATCCTCCAAGATTTGTATAACTCTCTATATATGCTCACTGTCTGTGGATAAAAGGCTGTACTCGTATTAAGTTTAGTCTCAAGTGCTCGTTGGAAACTTCTCCAAAATCTAGAAGTGCAACGAGGATCCTGATCTGATACTAACTGGTACTCCATGCAATCTCACTGTGTTCTTAACATAAATCTCTGCCAATTTTTCTAGTAAATAAGTAAATCGTATTGGAAGAAAGTGAGCATATTTGGTCAGTCGATCAACTATTACCCAAATTGCATCATGTCCAATGTGAGTTTGCGGTTGTCCTGATACAAAGTTCATGGTAACATGTTCCCATTTCCACTCCGTGATGGGAAGTGGTTGCAATACTCCGACGGGATATCGGTGCTCTACTTTAACTTGTTGATATATCAAACATCTAGATACATATTCTGCTATGTTTCTCTTCATTCCTGGCCATCAATAGTGTTCACGCAAATCCTGATACATCTTGGTACTCCCTGGGTACATGGTGTATATTGAATCATGTGCTTCCTTCATAATCTCTCTCTTTAAGCTTGCAACATAGGAAATATAAACTCAACCTCTAAACACCAGTATCCCATCATCACGAACTGAGTACTCTGTATGTTCTTCTTTTCGCAGTTGCTCTTGAAGTTCATGAAAGGTAGTGTCCTTTTCTTGAGCCAACCGAATCCTCTTTAATAATACTGGTATGATCCTTATATGTGCAAGTAGAGCTCCATTTATCGATATTTCGAATGATAAATGTAACTTCCTCATTTCTTCTAATTCACCTCTACACCTGTTTCTCAAACATACCAAGGTACTAGTACCAGTCTCTTTATGGCTTAAAGCATCCACAACTATATTAGTCTTCCTTGGATGGTAGTTTATAATCAAGTCATAATCAGCAACCAACTCCAACCATCTTCTTTGCCTCAAATTCAAGTCCTTTTGTGCCTGAAAATACTTCAAACTTTTATGATTATTAAAAACCTCACAAATACCTCCATATAAGTAATGTCTCCAAATCTTTAATGCAAATACAATGGCCGCCAATTCTAAGTCATGAGCAGGATAGTTTTGTTCATGCACATTTAACTATCTTGAGGCATATGCGACAACTTTACCATGCTGCATTAAAGCACAACCTAACCCTTTCTTCGAGGCATCACTGTCTATCACAAAGCCATCGGCCCCGGATGGAATAGTTTAAACTGGTGTGATAGTTAATTTCTCTTTCAATATCTGAAAGCACTATTCACACTCATCGGTCCACACAAATGATTCGTTCTTCCAAGTGAGATGAGTTAAAGAAGCTACAATAATGGAAAATCCCTGGATGGATCTTCGATAATACCCTACCAAACCTAAGAAGCTTCGAACTTCAGTCACATTTGTGGGTTATTTCCAATTTAGTACTGCTTCTACCTTTTGCGAGTCCACACTAATACCTTCCCTAGAAACAACTTGGCCTAAGAAGACCACTTGATCCTACCAAAATTCACATTTGGACAACTTAGCATACAATTTCTCTCTTCTTAACGTCTCTAACATGGCTTTCAAGTGTTGGCTATGCTTCTCCTCATTTTCAGAGTACACTGAAATGTCATCAATAAAAACTATCACAAATTGGTCAAGAAAAGATTTGAGAACTCTATTCATGAGATCCATAAAGGCAGCTGGGGCATTTGTCAAACCAAAAGGTATAACCAAAAACTTGTAATGTCCATATATGGTACGAAAAGTTGTCTTTGGTACGCCTTCCTTCTGAATCCGCAATTGATGATACCCTGAACGCAAATCAATTTTGGAGAACACTCTAGCTCCTTTCAGTTGGTCAAACAAGTCATAAATCTGTGAAAGTGGATACCGATTTTTAATAGTAACTTTGTTCAAGGTGAAGTGCTCGGTTGAATAAATTTCTTATCGAAAAGTTCTTGTAATTGTGTATACAACTTCTTTAATTCAGCTGGTGACATACGATATGGTGTCAAAGAGATAGGTGATGTGTCAAGTACCACTTCTATTGTAAACTCTATATCTCGGTTTGGGAGAAGCCCAGGTAGATCACTAGGAAAAATATCAGGGAATTCCTTTACTATTGATATCTTCTCTAACTTAACCCCTCTCTTTTCAGTATCGACCACATGTGCTATGAAACCCGTATATCTTTTTCTTAACAACGTTTTGGCAGAAATAACTAAGATGATACTGGAAGGAAGAATCTGTCGATCACCAAAGAAGCGAAATGGTTCTTGTCCAGGAACTCTAAACATTACTTCTTTTCTATTGCAGTCAATCAAGGCATGATGACAACTAAGCCAATCCATCTTGAGTATCAAATCAAAATCAACCATCACAAAAGGCATCAAGTCAGTAAATAGTACACGATATCCTAAACAAATCTTGCAACCACGATACATATCTTCAATAACTAATTCAGCGCCAGTAGGGGTCTCAATCACAATACTATATGTTAGGCTAGATATGGGCATTGTAGTATATGATGCAAATTATGAAGATATAAAAGAATGTGATGCTCCAAAATCAAATAATAGCTTAGCATCTCTATAAACAAAGGCGAGCAATACCTGTGACAACACCCTGACATGTCTGTGCTCATTGATGAGTCACTACATAAAATTGACCTCGATCTCTGCCATTCGATGAGGTTTTTCCTCTATCCTGATATAATCCATGTCCACTAGTATGGCCTCCCCGGCTCTCATGACCTCTGCCTCTGCTAGTTTGAAATCCCCCTCGTCCCGTAGACGGTATGGATCTGAATACTGCTATCCTCTGTCCCTCTTGTGCAGCAATTTCTATCTGACTCTGAGGGCAATCCCTAGCTCTATGTCCTGCCAAGTGGCAAATATAGCACACAATACCACCCTCACGATAATTAGCTACTGTATGTCCAGGTCTCCCACACTTAAAATATAATCCACTAGCTTGAAGTGCTCCAAATACTAGTTGCTGTTTTACCTAGTTGTCTTTGAGGAAATGCGGCTATACTTAAGTAATAAATACTGAATGTCCACTTTGTCTATCTGATAGGAACAACCTTTGACCAAAGAATCCTTTTGATAAACTACCGCCTCTTTGACTTGAACTGCTAAACTGACTACTCTGTTTCTACCAAATTTCTCTCCTAAAATCAGTCCTAATCATCTTAGAATGTGACTTGTGTTCTCCTCTCTCATATATGTCAGCCTCCACCTTAAATGCTTTACTTACCAAGTATGAGAACCCGTCAAAAGAAATATTAGATAGTCGATGCCTAATATCCATTGATAGTCCATTATAAAAGTCGGTGCATCTCCTCTCCTCATCTGGAATTCGGCGTGGCAGCATTCTTGCTAACTTTGAAAAATATCACTCATACTCCTGTACTGTCATACTACCCTGTCTCAGATTATGAAGGTCTCGGATCATAGTAGACAAATGTACCTTAGAGCAACGCTTTTTCTGCAACTCTTCTGTCAATTTCTCCCAAGTCACAGGCTAAGGTAGATCACGTTTCCTAGTATCCCACCAATCACGGGAATCTGCATAAAGTCTATAAATTTCAAGTCTGACTCGACGATTATCAGTGATATTTGTGGCCTCAAATATTTGCTCCATAACTCTAATCCAATCCATAAGCATCGTAGGCGTCTAGGTCCCGTAGAATTTCGGAATATCTTTCTTCAGAACACGATCTAGTATATCTGTTCCATTTCCTGCCTGTCCATTAGTGACTTGTGTAAGTGTACTAATTGGTCTTCCTAACAGTCCATCGAAAGTTCCCTGTTTTGCTGCTCTAACCAATAAACCTAGTGTAATTCGATTCATAGGATCCGAAGGATTAACTTCTATACCTTGTACCTTGATAGATGGGAACTGCTAGGCCGTAATCGGTGGCTGTAGGGCAGTAGTCGCTGAAGCAACCTCATCAAGAGAATGTCGAGTCTGCTCAATATTTGGTTGGGTTGGAGGAACTGAAAGGTTTACAAGTGGAGCTACACTATTTACCCTACGCACACGTCGTGCTACACCGTTCCCTTGGTAAAGTGCCTCATCAACAGGGGGAGCATGAGGCATGCTACCATGGCCATGACCCCTATCGCATACATTTCCATCCTCCCTGACCTCGTGGCATCCTCAACAGCCTACAAAATCGAAACTCACTCACAAAACTTGCATGATGCATATAACTAAAGAGTCTACAAAATCTATAACCTAGTCTCTGATACCAAAATTGTAATGATCCATTCCCGGATGAGCCCTACCTATGAGTTAATCATAACTTTTCTGTTGCAGAAGTGCAATGCAACCAGTAATACCACTATATGACACAAGTATAAATCTAATAATTTCTAAACAACTAACAGTCAAACACAATATAAGGCGTACCGGTCGTTCTATAGCAAAGGTTTATATAATGGTTTATATAAAACATAAATGTTTTCAAAAAATTGAGAACTCTTTCTATATATATACTAATTAAATAAATAACCATTTGAAATATTATAATGTATTGACAGACTATGAATGGTTACAAATGATAGACGCCTCCACAATATTAGTTGTTGTTGAGAACTCAACTGCCACGTGCGATGTAGAAGAAGAACAATACTCTCGATTCAATTATAAAAATCCTAAAATATAATGAGAGAATAACGAGCTACAGCAAAATAAATACTTTACTTAACATAAAATAAATAAATAAAATATATTAAAATAACATAACTTAAAATGATAAAATTCTGTGGTCCTCAACCTCCACAAGTAAGCTAGAAATCTCACCTCAAGTGAAAAGCATAAACCTATGCTACTCCACCCTTGGTTCTACCTCGGCAATCTCAGGACCTAATATATGATATTCTATATTTGTGCTTTATATAATAATCATTTTGAGCTTAAATTTCTGTTAAATTTTGGTGTTTTAATCACCATTTACACTCCATTTATCTCTTATTTACTTTAGATGAGTTTGTTGAAGATTTGGAATTGAATGAAGCAAACAAGGAGATTTTACAAAATGAAAAAAAAACAGAGAAATGCAGAGAAAAAATAGACTGGTAGAGAATTTGTAAGTGGGATTTTGACCTTTATAGAGATTTCAAATGTAAAAGTGATCTTCTAGACATTTATAGAGGACATTCGGAATTTTGCATGATGGTAAAATTTATGCCAATCCAAGTTCATTTGGCTGCCCTGCTTATGCTACAAAGTCTGTCCTGCAATGTGTTCCAATCTTGAGTTCTAGATGTCCAATTGAGGTGATTAAAAGCTTTGTGGAAAGATACAATCCAGATATACAACTTTAATGAAGACATCAAGACCTATATCAGAATATTTAAAGCTCTGAATTTACCTAGAAATCAAAACCACTGTCACAATCTTGCAGCAGAACATTGCACCAAAACTGGGAGTAAGCGGCGGCGTTTAGTCCAAAACCATGCGGTGCCATTTGTGTCGATCTGAACCTGTTTTTTTGTTGCTTTTCTATCTCTTTTGGGCAGGATTTAAACACCCTTTAAGGGTAAGAATGGGCAAACGGCTGGGAGTGGGAAGGAGGCAGCAAAAACACACAAAAACTCACTCAAATCCCATTCCAAATCTTCAACTTTGCAAGAGAAATCAAGAGAGAAGATTGAATCTTTGAAGAAGGAGAACATCCACTTTGAAGATTCAAGATAAAAACTGCAATTTTCTCAACACCACAGTGACGAATTTCAAGCCTTGAAGAAGAGAAGATTTCAACCATAAAAATGAGCAGTTCTTACTCTTTCTTTATTGCTTTATGTTCTTTGAATTGTAATATGTTGATGAGCTAAACTTTTGAATACTTGGATGGGTATGAACTCTAGATTTTACCTATGTGAATGAATTGTTTCCTTGGTTGATTGAATTCAAATTTCTTGTGGATTGTTTGTGGGTTTGAATGGTTGAATTGATTTAGTGGATAATTCATGCATAATATAGAATTTTTTTCACTTGGAATTGAGAAAGGAAGGGTGATTGATAATTGATTCATAATCTGGAAATTTTCACTTGGGATTGAGAAAGGAAGAGTGAAATAGACCATAAATGTAGATGATTTAGGTGACTAGAGATAGAAACCTCAACATCTTCTTGGTAATTAGAGAAATCTAATTGGAAATTCACAGATCCAAATGCATTCTTAGGTTGAATTGGTTAGAAAGAGATTTCAACTAATTAATCTAAAGGTAGAGGACTCTCATCTAGAGATAGAGAGAACCCTAATATAGGAATTTCACCAAACACAAGAAAGGGACACCTTCTTGGTAATTAGAGAAATCTAATTGGAAATTCACCAATTCAAATGCACTCCTAGGTTAAATTAGTTAGAAAGAGATTTCAGCTAATTAATCTAAGGGTAGAGAACTTTCATCTAGAGATAGAGTGAATTCTATAATTAGAATTTCACCAAATATTAGAAGGGGAAACAAATCAACCAAGGGACTTTTCTATCACATAGGTAATTCTAGGGGAATTTTCCATTCAAGTATTGTTTTCTCAATTTAATTCTCTCTTGCAAGAAAGATTAGCTAAGATAGTTTAATTAGTTAAGTTAGATTTCTTTTCCTAGTGGTTATTCCCAACATTTTTCACAAACAATTTTGTCAGGCTAAACAATAGAGTAGAAAGTGAGTAATGGTAATTGACCATTCCCGTAGATACAATATTTGAAGTACTTGTCATTATACTAATCTAAATGATACGTGCGCTTGCCTAGTGTTTGTGTGCAAATTGTTAGAGATTGTGTTAAAAATTATGTATAAGGGCATAAACAATAAAACACAACAATATATAATTACGTAGTAACAAACAAATTTAATGTCACTCTAAAATACTCAAATATTGACACACACACACACACAGAATATATATATATATATATCTGTGTGTGTGTGTGTGAATGCACGATTGATATTAATTAGAACTAAAATTATTGATTTTTAATAAAATCCACCATTCTCCACAAAAATCTCAATTATTCCATTTAATTCCTAATATACCAATCTAGGAAAATTATTCTATTTTATTCTTAATATACCAATTTAGAAAAATTATTTCATTTACATATTTTCATACTCTTTTTGTATTATAACAGTCTAATAAACCTTTAAATACTCAATATTTAATCAAAATAAAAATTCACAAAAACAAGTAAATCTGTCCAGATTTTTCAAAAATTCATCAAATATATCAAACATGCTTAAAAATTAACGAAACGTTTTTTGTAGGTAGAATATGATAGCAAGAACATTCGTTCCAAAATTGAACAAAATCGGAGCATCCAACAAGTTATTAAAATTTATATAAATTTATTACTACAGTAATTTCTGAAAATAATTAAACTCAATCATAATGAGAAAAAAATTGAAGATTTTACCTTGATTTGGAGACTTTTGATATAGCAGTCAACGCCTGTCGAATGACTTTGTTACTTCAACTGTGGGAAAGCTTTCCCTCCTAATATTAGAAGAGTTTCGGACCCCATTGGTAAGGTTAATGGGGACTAGATAAATCTTTTCTGGAACAACACTTTCTACCATGATCCTGTCCCCGATTGTTCAAGGTTTTTTTAAAAAAAAAAAAAAAATTAAAAATAAGTATTTTTGAAAAAATTATTTTTAAATTAAAATTAAAAATTTTAAATAATTTAATAAACAAAAACAATTTTAAGAAACATCTCTAAGGTAGTTTTTAAAAAATATTTTTTTATTTAAATTAAAATCAAAAGTAAATATACAGTTGAGAATAATTTAAAAATAATTTTTAACTTAAAAAAAATTATAAACAACTTATTTTAAAAAATTTGAGAATACACCTCATATTATATTGAGATTAGCTTATGTAATATCCGAACCTTTTCTGGTTGATCGGTGACTTGGACCATTTTGCAGGTCAAAATTAATATTATAATTTATTTGGTGCATTTGCCATAATTTCATATTTAGGGGCCTTGATACAACTTTTCGTGAGTTATTAGAAGAAAAGATAATTCCTGTTTTAACTCTGCATTTTAGACAACAAAAATAACTAGAAGCGGCGCATCAGAGAAAAGACACGATGAGGAACGAATTCTCAAAAAAGTAAATAGTCTTACTGCATTATCGATTGTATTTTTGAATATTTAAATGTACTAACATACGTTATTTTGTATACTAATTAAATTAAATTAGTATACAACGAAATTTTCTTAACCCAATGAAATCATGTGATGTCACATTCACCATAATTTTTCTAACAGCACCCACTCCATAGATTCATGATACCGCAGACATTGAACAGAAAACTTCCTGGTCGCACCTGGGTCCAAGAAAAGGCAGGGACATATCTGAAGGAAATACAAGGCTTAATGGGAAAATTATGATGAATCTATGTTGGCTAATGATTGTTTGACTGATCAGGATACATCAAGACATAAAGCCGGAATTGCAGATTGTTCTAACATGAACAATGACAATGACGCTCTTTAGAATTCGTTAGAAATTTGTGCAAGAAATGGGAGGAACTCATGAGAGGTAGGGGTGTGTATTATTTGGAGAAAATTTAAAAATCGAATCGAACTGAAATTTAATTTTATTTTCGGTTCGATTTTTTAAAATTTCGATTTGGAGAAAATTCGATTTTTCATCTCCAAATTAAATTTCGGTTTGGTTTCGGTTTAAACCAAGCCAAACCGAAAAATCAAATTTTCTTCAAAATTTCTCTAAATTAATAATTAAGTATAATTAAAAATTAATAATTTTAATTAAACTAATTCTTAATTAAAGTTATTTTAAAATTTAAAGTAATTAATTTTTGTATATTTAAAAATATTATTTAAAGACTAATAACTCAAACTAAATTAGATTTTAATTAAGATTATAATCAATATTAGAGTATAATTAATGTTATTTTAAAATTTAAATTCTTAATTTTATATATTTCGATTTTCTCCAAACCGAATTTTCTCTAAACCGAAATATTTCGGTTTGGAGAAAATTCGGTTTGGTTTGGTTTTGAAAAAAAATGAAAAAAATTGATTTTTCTTCAAATAGTAAAATTGAATTTTCTCCAAACCGAACCGATGAACACCCCTAATGAGAGGTGGAACACATTGCATTGGAACACGTTCCACCGCCGATTTACTAAGCCGTCACTAAACCCGATTAGTGACAGATGATTGACGGAATGATCCGTTACTAATTGCGATAGAAACCTATTTCACTCGTAATTAGTGACTGATTTTGCATCAGAAAAAAAAATTTGGTCAAAGCATTAGCGCCAACTTTTTAGCGATGGATTTTGCAACGGATTAGCGATGGAAAAATTAAAATAAAAATAAAAAAATTTAAAATCCATTGCTAATTCCTTGCAAGAATTTTGCAACGGAAAAATTACATTAAAAGTAAAAAAATTTAAATGCCGTTGCTAATTCCTCGCAACGGATTAGCGACGGAATTATTTTTTAATATATTAATATTTTATTTTCTTATCAATCCATCCCAAAGTCTGTCGCTAATTTACAATCAATATTAAATTTTTAAATTTTAATTTAATTGTCCATTGTTGATCTGTCGCTAATTAGCGACGAATTAACGATGAATATTTGTTTTTCTAAGTGTTATAAATTTTTTTCTGCTTAGCTTCGTCCCTCAATAATTTGTCGCTAATTTGAGATCGCTTAATTACGAAATTTTTTATTTATAATTTTTTAAAATAAATTTTATCGTTAATCCATTGTTATTTTAAAAAATTTTAAAAATGAGCCAATTGTCAAAAAACAAAGTAACATAAAATTGTCAAAGAAAGCTTGAATAAACAATTTAATGGGCGAAGAAACAACAAAAAATGTTCTGCATCTTACTTTACTTACAAGACGCCCACGAAAGACTTGTTTCACAAAATTGTTCCCTAAAGATATTACATCCTTTAGCATTAAGTTGCTACAACTCTCAACCTTATCCAAAAAGTACTGTAGGAACTCAAGAATTGCAAAACTCTTCAATTTACCGATTGAACATTTGAGTTTGCGCATGTGTGAGAGAGAGAACCACCTTAGTCTCCCCTTCCACAATATGCCGAACAGTAGGACCAAATTCTGCCTCTATCCATCCTTTCGAAAGTAACAATATTTGTATCTTCTACTATGTCATATAATAAACCAGCAGCAATAGATTCCCAATCCAATTCCTGCAATATTTGTAGACAACAAAAATTAATGCCAATACAAGTTTCACGCTCAGGATCAAACAACTTTTTCCTCCAATATGAATTTACTTGAACTCAGAGAACCCACAACTTCTCCAAGAATTTGAGCAACTGCAATTGGATGAATAATGAATGCCTCCCCATTGCGTCTTCTTTGACCATCATGCGCTTCAAAAGCCAGCTGTAAGATGGCCATTTCAAACATCTCAGGTACTGGTTTTTTTACCTGCTCAACAATGCAAACTCAACTAAACAAACAATAGAGAAATTCTAAAGATAAATGCCCTTGTAAGAAACAGATATAATAACCTACCATATGTAGGCATTTCCATGACTTGAACCACCAAGTATATGAGTTCCATCAGGACTTAGTGCAGACTGCAAATAAGTCAATCTGAAATGTCAAGCACACTATCTGAAAAGCAATCCAAATAATAGGCCACACTCTTGTCAGCAAAGAGAAAGACACGTGGAAACCAGCATCCACTATTTGTTTAATCCGTACCGAAGCATTATGAAACCCCTTGATCTGTGGCAGATTTTCAGAAGAAAGTGCAGAAATTCTTTACCATGATAGGGCTATTTTTAGTTATTTCTAATGTTGATCACTACAAAATGTTACCCAGAACTAGAAGAAAAAACAGAGGTTGTAATCCTTTGCAGATAGCCATGATTCAGTTTCCTATTCAAACTCAAAACTCCAGAATTGTTGACTCCAAGAGAAGCACATATTTAATCATAATTCACCATCAAAAACCTTGTCATTCTACATAATTAAAATGATAGAAAATAAAAATAATATTTTATTTTAAAAATAACTTTTTTATAAGTATTTTTTAGTAGTTTAAAACAAAGTTTTAACCACAAGAATAGACTTTTAGAGTAGTGCTTGGACCAACTATATATAAGGTAATGAATCGGGCAGTCCAGCCTCAAATATGGTGCCATTTTGAGTTTCCGACAACAGCAGCAGCAATTAAGCCTTCTTGAGGCATCAAACTACTCTTTTTTAAAATATAAGTTCTTTTGACTCATTTTACATAAATTAAGAAAGAAACAAATAAAGAATATTTTTTCTAATAAATTCTTAATTAATTCACTAATATAAAAGAAAATGAGAGAATTATATTCATAGCAAGAGCAAGAGTAAGTTTTAAAAAATAATTTTAAAATTAGAAAAATAACAAACATTTTAGACAGGAAGAAAATAGCGAAAAGATCTTATATTCTAAAATAGAGAATAGTTGATAATTTGATGAAGTGGTGAAGACCAAATATTTCTTTTAGTGCCTTTTCAACTCAATGCAAGCTTTTATTTTATTTTTTAAAATGTTAACTCATACAATTAGTCATTAAGGAGCATATCTAACATATATGTTGCTGTTGTAAAATTGGATCATAATAGATACAAAACTAACTATAAAATAACATTGAAGGTTTATTTAGATTCTCAACCTCAGTCGGTTGCAGGAGCTTTGTGGAGATGTTATTATCCAACATAGCTCCAGTTTGATTTGAGAAGAGAAGTTCTTTGAAGTAGTAGAGTGCCACAACTTCATTGCATCATAATCAGAAACAAAATTTCCGATGCCATCAAGTATTTGTTCAATCCAACTTTTCCTTAGGCATTGACAGGCCTTTCTACGAAAGAAAGCAGTATTGCAGTTCCCTACTTGAAGCCAGAAACTTCTACTTCAAACTTTCCAGTACTGGTTCTGGAGTTCCTGAAGTTTATCAATATCACTTATTAACTATAGCTCCTTATCAACCGAATAAGAGGAGTAATTGCCTCTTTCTTCTTGAATTTGTTCCAACTCAATCCACTTGTAAGATCAACTTGGAAGTGGCCAAAAATTTCCTTAATCCATGAATGTATGGACATACAGACAAAAAAGTCCTTACTCCGTGAATGCATGGCCATACAGACATTTTCTATGCAGCGGCTGGGCATTGCCAATTCCTAGAAACAACATCCATGCAAGCATTTTCCTGATGCCACACAAGCTCAAATCTTGAAGGCTGCCTATTCCGTTTCCTTCTTTGTTTTACCTTTTCTTCTCTATCTGCTGAATTATGGCATGATTGGCTAGAAGAAGAGGAAGATGGTTGAAGCTTTGCATAAAATATGCTTCACTGATAACCAGGATGGAGTAAAAACAAAACCGCCCAACAGGGCAAAGATAACATTGTCTTCCTCTCTGAAATACTCCACGTCAAAGGAGTGCCCTATATCACTAAAAAAATAAAAAAAAAGAAGAAATTGTTCAGAAAAGTCTTTCGTGTGTGTGTGTGTGTTATTGTCTTATTTTTCAAATTTGTAACTTATTTAGGAAAGTAATTTCTAGGCTTTCTTTTAACGCCTTTCACTCCTCATCATTTTTTAAATCTTGTAAAAGACAACTTTATTATCATAATAAAAAACTAATTTCATAATTCAAAATATTATAGAACAACATTTAATGTAATTTTATGCAATTCTTCCTTCACATAATGGACCTTTATTTTAAATATTTTCTAAGAGCTGTTCAATTTCCTACCCAAATATGTCAAATCCAACATCCATACAAGAACTAAAGTAACCTAAATTACGCAACTCAAACTTTTGAGTGCCTTATTCATATGAAATAAGTTAAAATTATTTTAATTATGGTTTAACTATTTTAACAATAATAATTTACATACAAGATTAAAAGCATAATAGAATTATAAAAGAACGGATTTCAAAAATTTTAAAACTATTGGTGACAACACAAATTCATCACCAAAAGCCTATTTTTTGTCACAAAGTGCTATATTAGTCACAAAATGTGTGACTTTTTGTAACAAAGTTGTGTTTTCGTTACAAAAAGCCTTGAATTCACTACGACAGATAGACTTTTCGCAAAAAATTGGCTTTGTCATGAAAAGTTTTTTCTTTTATTTTATTTTCTTCCTTTTTTTTGTTTTTCTTTTGTAGTGCTATGTCATACAATCGGAAATAGCATCCCTGAAAATTTGAATTTGAGTTTTACTTCTATGTAATGGCCAGTTTTTGTTTTTTTCTAATTAGTACAATAATTCATTGAAATCTCCTCCATAAGCCATGGAAGAGTGGCAACATAGCTTACTCTTCGAAGTAGAGTCCAAGAATGGTGGCAAAGTTCAGTTTTGGGGTTACCAAAAAATCCGGTGAATCTCCAATTTTTTGAACGGTCGGGAAACACAATTTTAGCATCAATATGGCCATGAGAATGAGAAAGGAAATGCAAATAAATTGAATTAGACCAATAGCGACAAAGACCATCACTAAGATCACGTCGACCAACAGAATAAACATTAGAGAAACTAAGTTTTATTCTAATACAATCCATAGGGGACTTTTTACATTTAGCTTTGGATAGAAAAATGATAATAGGAATACAAGTCTCCAAAAGCGAAAAAGTTAGGGTCCTGCATGCAGGACTTGCAAGACTAAATTTGATCAGATTTGAGATCAAATTTGATCTAACGAATTAGATTTTCTACTCCTATTTGTATTGTAAAAAAATTTGCCCCTAATTTTTGCAGCTGTTGGATCAAATTTTAATGGCTGGAGTCCAGTCCAGCACGTGCAGCAAAAACGCAGTGCAAAACTTGAACCGAACACCTCCAAGGGACCTTGTAATTATTGAATTGTCTGGTGATTTCCTACTTCCCCTCAATTTCAATAAAATATTGATTATCCCCACTGTTGGTGTACTAGTTTTGGTGCAGTACTGGTCAGTTGCACTTGAGAGCAAACCTTTGGGGTTAGCAGCAAGGGTATGTTTCTTTGCTTTGGAAGCAATTGGCTCATCATACTCCTTAAGCATGTTTTCTCCTCTGTTCTTGGTAGCTAGAGTGGACTGTGAGTTCCTATCCCGTGCGATCTTATCTTTCGTGGTTGAAAATCCACCAGATTATCTCCTTTTCTACTTCAAAGCATCACTACCATTAGTGACTAACAACTTTCACCAAGTTGAAGTCCTCAACTTTATTCTTAATCAGCATTAGTTTAGAGTTAGACCATACCATATTTGCAAAGAACAATGCTCCCATCTTCATGTAGGGTTACCGAGAGAACTAGTTCAGAGATCTTCCAACAAGTCGCGTTCCTCCTTGGTTATACCCTGTGGAAGTAAAGGGCACGACAGAATGATGTAATCGAAGTAACCACATTTATAGCAAAGTCAAGGCAAACATTCATATTAAACTCTTAATCTGTCAGTCTGTAGCAATCTCCATAACAAAGAAATGTTTGATGGGATCGATGAGGTTCATAGATACCTTGAAGTGGGAAAAATTATGCTCGTCTGATCCTCTTTGATTTGGAAATAGTACGAATTTGTTGAAGGGAACATGACTAGTTTAGTATCAAAAATTAGGTGATGGTACCAAAAGTATTTTTCTTCGTAGCTTAAAGCTAAAATCTGCATCACTTGCTGGTTCTGTTCTAGTACTATTTCGCCAGACCTTAAATATGAATCTATATTTCGGTTCACATTCTCCCATTCTTCTACAATTTTCTTCTTGCTTAAAATTTCTCCAAACGCTGAAATTGCTGGTGCAGATAACCACACTTACACACCATTTCCTTTCCCAGTTTCTCTTGTGCTACTTGAAGTCAAGGATCTGCAAAATAGATATACGAGCGTAACAACTGGATTTGTTAGCACAGTCAAAATCACATCTCATAATAATTATTCTTTCTTTTATATTTTTTTGTACTTTATAGACTTATTTTTTGTTTTAATGTCACGTAATAAATGTATTACACAAATGATAAATGTTGCTTTATCTCTATTACAGATATGCAAATTATCTACTTCGATTATACGTAATATCTCTTGTATGTTACGCTAACTGACCTCATAAGAATCAAGAATCTTAGCAAGACTCTTATTGTCAGCGATACACCCAGTAAATTTCCTCAGATTTGTCAACTTTTTGAGATCTTTAACTTCCATAACCATTAGCTTTCCTAGTTTCTCTTGTGCTACTTGAAGTCAAGGATCTGCACAATACATATAGGAGCGTAACAACTGAATTTGTTTGCACAGTCAAAATCACGTCTCATAATAATTATGCTTTCTTTTATATTTTTTTGAACTTTATAGACATTATATTTTACTTTAATGTCACGTAATAAATGTTTTACACAAATGATAAATATTGCTTTATCTCTATTAAAGACATGCAAATTATCTACTTCGATTATACGTAATATCTCTTGTATGTTACGCTAATTGACCTCACAAGAATCAAGAATCTTAGCAAGACTCTCATTGTCAGCGACACACCCAGTAAATTTCCTCAGATTTGTCAACTTTTTGAGATCTTTAACTTCCACAAAAGATGCTTCGGAACCGATTGCTGCCAGCGTCTCTAACTCACTCAAGCAATCCAATCTCAATTTTCCTTTACAAACAAAAATATCAGCAATCAAAATCAAGATAACTAACTTGTTTAATTTCCAAAAGACATTTGAAAATAAAACACTGTAAATATAGCAACCTAACAATTGATAAAGGCAACTTCACCAAAGTAAAATCCGCGATACTTAGGATTCTCACGTGAATTGGCTTCTTTATAACTCTATCTAGTAATTTTGGATTGGGAAATTCAACACCTCGAAACAATCAGCAATTTGGCAGGATCCAATGTTCGGGTACCAAAAGAAGAGCGTCTGTGTACTTCGATTAGCCTCATGGATAATATTGTTAATAACTGCAGCATCACCCTCTCCGTAGATAACTAATCTATAAGCGCAGCTTCCGACAGAGTGGGTATTAAATATTGAGTGTTTTTTACCATGTTAATCTTGTACCTTGACAAAATCTTCTTCTTCACATTTTCTCAAACAGAGATATCGTAAAAGATCATGAAGCCGATGCTTATTATCAATTCGTGATTTTTACGACTCTTCTAGAATAAGAGATCTACTTGCTAATTCATGTAAATCATTGCTTTGCGACTTTCACTAATATCTCTTTCCTCTTTTGATCCTATGATGAAACCGTGCATTCAGCTATCCACATCATGCACATTGACCCTATTTCTATCTCTGCATACTTCGGATATAGTACCAAATGCAAAAAGCTGGGCTTCAATTGCTACGGTAGGTCTTCATAGCTTAAAGCTAAAATCTGCATCACTTGCTGGTTCTGCTTTCAGAGACGCCGCCATACCTTAAATATGAATCTATATTTCGGTTCACATTCTCCCATTCTTCTACATTTTTTTTTCTTGCCTAAAAATTTCTCCAAACGCTGAAATTGCTCAGTGCGAGATAACCACACTTACACACCATTTGCTTTCCTAGTTTCTCTTGTGCTACTTGAAGTCAAAGATCTGCAAAATAGATATACGGGCGTAACAATTGGATTTGTTAGCATAGTCAAAATCAGGTCTCATAATAATTATGCTTTCTTTTATATTTTTTTGAACTTTATAGACATTTATTTTTTATTTTAATGTCACGTAATAAATGTGTTACACAAATGGTAAATGTTGCTTTATCTCTATTAAAGATATGCAAATTATCTACTTCAATTATACGTAATATCTCTTGTATGTTACGCTAACTGACCTCACAAAAATCAAGAATCATAGCAAGACTCTCATTGTCAGCGACACACCCAGTAAATTTTCACATATTATTCAACTTTTTGAGATCTTTAACTTCCACAGAAGATGCTTCGGAACCGATTGCTGCCAGCGTCTTTAACTCACTCAAGCAATCCAATCTCAATTAGCCTCTACAAACGAAAATATCAGCAGTCAAAATCAAGTTAACTAACTTGTTTAATTTCCAAAAGACATTTGAAAATAAAACACTGTAAATATAGCAACCTAACAATTGATAAAGGCAACTTCACCAAAGTAAAATCCGCGATACTTAGGATTCTCACGTGAATTGGCTTCTTTATAACTCTATCTAGTAATTTTGGATTGGGAAATTCAAGACCTCGAAACAATCAGCAATTTGGCAGGATCCAATGTTCGGGTACCAAAAGAAGAGCGTCTGTGTACTTCGATTAGCCTCATGGATAATATTGTTAATAACTGCAGCATCACCCTCTCCGTAGATAACTAATCTATAAGCGCAGCTTCCGACAGAGTGGGTATTAAATATTGAGTGTTTTTTACCATGTTAATCTTGTACCTTGACAAAATCTTCTTCTTCACATTTTCTCAAACAGAGATATCGTAAAAGATCATGAAGCCGATGCTTATTATCAATTCGTGATTTTTACGACTCTTCTAGAATAAGAGATCTACTTGCTAATTCATGTAAATACTGTTTCGCGACTTTCACTAATATCTCTTTCCTCTTTTGATCCTATGATGAAACCGTGCATTCAGCTATCCACATCATGCACATTGACCCTATTTCTATCTCTGCATACTTCGGATATAGTACCAAATGCAAAAAGCAGGGCTTCAATTGCTACGGTAGGTCTTCATAGCTTAAAGCTAAAATCTGCATCACTTGCTGGTTCTGTTCCAGTACGCCTTCGCCATACCTTAAATATGAATCTATATTTCGGTTCACATTCTCCCATTCTTCTACATTTTTTTTTCTTGCCTAAAATTTCTCCAAACGCTGAAATTGCTGGTGCAGATAACCACACTTACACACCATTTGCTTTCCTAGTTTCTCTTGTGCTACTTGAAGTCAAAGATCTGCAAAATAGATATACGGGCGTAACAATTGGATTTGTTAGCATAGTCAAAATCAGGTCTCATAATAATTATGCTTTCTTTTATATTTTTTTGAACTTTATAGACATTTATTTTTTATTTTAATGTCACGTAATAAATGTGTTACACAAATGGTAAATGTTGCTTTATCTCTATTAAAGATATGCAAATTATCTACTTCAATTATACGTAATATCTCTTGTATGTTACGCTAACTGACCTCACAAAAATCAAGAATCATAGCAAGACTCTCATTGTCAGCGACACACCCAGTAAATTTTCACATATTATTCAACTTTTTGAGATCTTTAACTTCCACAGAAGATGCTTCGGAACCGATTGCTGCCAGCGTCTTTAACTCACTCAAGCAATCCAATCTCAATTTGCCTCTACAAACGAAAATATCAGCAGTCAAAATCAAGTTAACTAACTTGTTTAATTTCCAAAAGACATTTGAAAATAAAACACTGTAAATATAGCAACCTAACAATTGATAAAGGCAACTTCTCCAAAGTAAAATCTGCGATACTGAGGATTCTCACGTAAATTGGCTTCTTTATAACTCTATCTAGCAATTTTGGATTGGGAAATTCAAGACCTCGAAACAATCAGTTATTTGGCAAGATCCAATGTTCGGGTACCAAAAGAAAAGCGTCCGTGTACTTCGATTAGCCTCTTGGATAATATTGTTAATAACTGCAGCATCACTCTCTCCGTAGATAACTAATCTATATGCGCAGCTTCCGACAGAGGGCGTATTAAATACTGACTGTTTTTTACCACGTTAATCTTGTACCTTGACAAAATCCTCTTCTTCACATTTCCTCAAACATAGATATCGCAAAAGATCATGAAGCCGATGCTTATTATCAATTCGTGATCCGCATCTGACTCTTCTAGAATAAGAGATCTACTTGCTAATTCATGTAAATACTGTTTCGCGACTTTCACTAATATCTCTTTCCTCTTTTGATCCTATGATGAAACCGTGCATTCAGCTATCCACATCAAGCACATTGACCCTATTTCTATCTCCGCATCCTTCGGATATAGTACCAAATGCAAAAAGCAGGGCTTCAATCGCTACGGTAGGTCTTCATAGCTTAAAGCTAAAATCTGCAAGGGCTCCGCATCCTTCGGATATAGTACCAAATGAAAAAAGCATGGCTTCAATCGCTACGGTAGGTCCTCATAGCTTAAAGCTAAAATCTGCATCACTTGCTGGTTCTGTTCCAGTACGCCTTCGCCATACCTTAAATATGAATCTATATTTCGGTTCACATTCTCCCATTCTTCTACATTTTCTTTTCTTGCCTAAAATTTCTCCAAACGCTGAAATTGCTGGTGCAGATAACCACACTTACACACCATTTGCTTTCCTAGTTTCTCTTGTGCTACTTGAAGTCAAAGATCTGCAAAATAGATATACGGGCGTAACAATTGGATTTGTTAGCATAGTCAAAATCAGGTCTCATAATAATTATGCTTTCTTTTATATTTTTTTGAACTTTATAGACATTTATTTTTTATTTTAATGTCACGTAACAAATGTGTTACACAAATGGTAAATATTGCTTTATCTCTATTAAAGATATGCAAATTATCTACTTCCATTATACGTAATATCTCTTGTATGTTACGCTAACTGACCTCACAAGAATCAAGAATCATAGCAAGACTCTCATTGTCAGCGACACACCCAGTAAATTTTCACATATTATTCAACTTTTTGAGATCTTTAACTTCCACAGAAGATGCTTCGGAACCGATTGCTACCAGCGTCTCTAACTCACCCAAGCAATCCAATCTCAATTTGCCTTTACAAACAAAAATATCAGCAATCAAAATCAAGTTAACTAACTTGTATAATTTCCAAAAGACATTTGAAAGTAAAACAATGTAAATTTAGCAACCTAACAATTGATAAAGGCAACTTCTCCAAAGTAAAATCCGCGATACTTAGGATTCTCACGTGAATTGGCTTCTTTATAACTCTATCTAGCAATTTTCGATTGGGAAATTCAAGACCTCGAAACAATCAGCAATTTGGTAAGATCCAATGTTCGGGTACCATGAGAAGAGTGTCCGTGTACTTCGATTAGCCTCTTGGATAATATTGTTAATAACTGCAGCATCACTCTCTCCGTAGATAACTAATCTATATGCGCAGCTTCCGACAGAGGGCGTATTAAATACTGACTGTTTTTTACCACGTTAATCTTGTACCTTGACAAAATCCTCTTCTTCACATTTCCTCAAACATAGATATCGCAAAAGATCATGAAGCCGATGCTTATTATCAATTCGTGATCCGTACGACTCTTTTAGAATAAGAGATCTACTTGCTAATTCATGTAAATACTGTTTCGCACCTTTCACTAATGTCTCTTTCCTCTTTTGATCCTATGATGAAACCGTGCATTCAACTATCCACATCAAGCACATTGACCCTATTTTTATCTCCGCATCCTTCGGATATAGTACCAAATGCAAAAAGCATGGCATCAATCGCTACGGTAGGTCTTCATAGCTTAAAGCTAAAATATGCATCCCTTGCTGGTTCTGCTCCAGTACTCCTTCGCCAGACCTTAAATATGAATCTATATTTCGGTTTACTTATTTTTTATTTTAATATCACGTAGTAAATGTATTACACAAAAAATAAATGTTCCTTTATCTCTATTAAAGATATGCAAATTATCTACTTCAATTATACGTAATATCTCTTGTATGTTACGCTAACTTACCTCACAAGAATCAAGAATCATAGCAAGACTCTCATTGTCAGCGACACACCCAGTAAATTTCCTTAGATTATTCAACTTTTTGAGATCTTTAGCTTCCACAGAAGATGCTTCGGAACCGATTGCTGCCAGCGTCTCTAATTCACTAAAGCAATCCAATATCAATTTGCCTTTACAAATGAAAATATCAGCAGTCAAAATCAAGTTAACTAACTTGCATAATTTCCAAAAGACATTTGAAAATAAAACACTGTAAATTTAGCAACCTAACAATTGATAAAGGCAACTTCTCCCAAGTAAGATCCGCGATACTTAGGATTCTCACGTGAATTGGCTTCTTTATAACTCTATCTAGCAATTTTGGATTGGGAAATTCAAGACATCGAAACAATCAGCAATTTGGCAAGATCCAATGTTCGGGTACCATGAGAAGAGTGTCCGTGTACTTCGATTAGCCTCTTGGATAATATTATTAATAACTGCAGCATCACTCTCTCCGTAGATAACTAATCTATATGCGCAGCTTCCGACAGAGGGCGTATTAAATACTGACTGTTTTTTACCACGTTAATCTTGTACCTTGACAAAATCCTCTTCTTCACATTTCCTCAAACATAGATATCGCAAAAGATCATGAAGCCGATGCTTATTATCAATTCGTGATCCGTACGACTCTTCTAGAATAAGAGATCTACTTGCTAATTCATGTAAATACTGTTTCGCGACTTTCACTAATGTCTCTTTCCTCTTTTGATCCTATGATGAAACCGTGCATTCAACTATCCACATCAAGCACATTGACCCTATTTTTATCTCCGCATCCTTCGGATATAGTACCAAATGCAAAAAGCATGGCATCAATCGCTACGGTAGGTCTTCATAGCTTAAAGCTAAAATATGCATCCCTTGCTGGTTCTGCTCCAGTACTCCTTCGCCAGACCTTAAATATGAATCTATATTTCGGTTTACTTATTTTTTATTTTAATGTCACGTAATAAATGTATTACACAAAAAATAAATGTTCCTTTATCTCTATTAAAGATATGCAAATTATCTACTTCAATTATACGTAATATCTCTTGTATGTTACGCTAACTTACCTCACAAGAATCAAGAATCATAGCAAGACTCTCATTGTCAGCGACACACCCAGTAAATTTCCTTAGATTATTCAACTTTTTGAGATCTTTAGCTTCCACAGAAGATGCTTCGGAACCGATTGCTGCCAGCGTCTCTAATTCACTAAAGCAATCCAATATCAATTTGCCTTTACAAATGAAAATATCAGCAGTCAAAATCAAGTTAACTAACTTGCATAATTTCCAAAAGACATTTGAAAATAAAACACTGTAAATTTAGCAACCTAACAATTGATAAAGGCAACTTCTCCCAAGTAAGATCCGCGATACTTAGGATTCTCACGTGAATTGGCTTCTTTATAACTCTATCTAGCAATTTTGGATTG
The DNA here is from genome assembly GCA_030512225.1 of Rauvolfia tetraphylla. Classification (NCBI taxonomy): domain Eukaryota; kingdom Viridiplantae; phylum Streptophyta; class Magnoliopsida; order Gentianales; family Apocynaceae; genus Rauvolfia; species Rauvolfia tetraphylla. The sequence goes on from JAJQKT010000060.1 coordinate 1,503,134, forward strand.
GGAAATTCAAGACATCGAAACAATCAGCAATTTGGCAAGATCCAATGTTCGGGTACCAAAAGAAGAGTGTCTGTGTACTTCGATTAGCCTCTTGGATAATATTATTAATAACTGCAGCATCACTCTCTCCGTAGATAACTAATCTATATGCGGAGCTTCCGACAGAGTGGGTATTAAATATTGACTGTTTTTTACAACGTTAATCTTGTACCTTGACAAAATCCTCTTCTTCACATTTCCTCAAACATAGATATCGCAAAAAAACATGAAGCCGATGCTTATTATCAATTCATGATCCGTACGACTCTTCTAGAATAAGAGATCTACTTGCTAATTCATGTAAATAATGTTTCGCGACTTTCACTAATGCCTCTTCCCTCTTTTGATCCTTTGATGAAACAGTGCATTCAGCTATCCACATCAAGCACATTGATCCTATTTCTATCTCCGCATCCTTCGGATATAGTACCAAATGCAAAAAACGTGGTTTCAATTGGTACGGTAGGTCTTCATAGCTTATAGCTAAAACTGCATCACTTGCTAGTTCTGTTCCAGTACTCCTTCGCAAGACCTTAAATATGAATCTATATTTCGGTTCACATTCTCCCATTCTTCAACAATTTTTTTTCTCGCCTAAAATTTTCTCAAAACGCTGAAATTGCTGGTGCAGATAACCACACTTACACACCATTTGCTTTTCTCGTTTCTCTTGTGCTACTTGAAATCAAGGATCTGCAAAATATATATACGAGCGTAACAATTGGATTTGTTAGCACAGTCAAAATCACGTCTCATAATAATTATGCTTTCTTTTATATTTTTTTGAACTTTATAGACACTTATTTTTTATTTTAATGTCACCTAATAAATGTATTACACAAATGATAAATGTTGCTTTATCTCTATTAAAGATAAGCAAATTATCTACTTCAATTATACGTAATATCTCTTGTATGTTACGCTAACTGACCTCACAAAAATCAAGAATCATAGCAAGACTCTCATTGTCAGCGACACACCCAGTAAATTTTCACATATTATTCAACTTTTTGAGATCTTTAACTTCCACAGAAGATGCTTCGGAACCGATTGCTGCCAGCGTCTTTAACTCACTCAAGCAATCCAATATCAATTTGCCTTTACAAATGAAAATATCAGCAATCAAAATCAAGTTAACTAACTTGTATAATTTCCAAAAGACATTTGAAAATAAAACACTGTAAATTTAGCAACCTAACAATTGATAAAGGCAACTTCTCCAAAATAAATCCGCGATACTTAGGATTCTCACGTGAATTTGCTTCTTTATAACTCTATCTAGCAATTTTGGATTGGGAAATTCAAGACCTCGAAACAATCAGCAATTTGGCAAGATCCAATGTTCGGGTACCAAAAGAAGAGCATCCGTGTACTTCGATTAGCCACTTGGATAATATTGTTAATAACTGCAGCATCACTCTCTCCGTAGATAACTAATCTATATGCGCTGCTTCCGAAAGAGTGGGTATTAAATACTGACTGTTTTTTACCACGTTAATCTTGTACCTTGACAAAATCCTCTTCTTCACATTTCTTCAAACATAGATATCGCAAAAGATCATGAAGCCGATGCTTATTATCAATTCGTGATCCGTACGACTCTTCTAGAATAAGAGATCTACTTGCTAATTCATGTAAATACTGTTTCGCGACTTTCACTAATGTCTCTTTCCTCTATTGATCCTTTGATGAAACAGTGCATTCACCTATCCACATCAAGCACATTGATCCTATTTCTATCTCCGCATCCTTCGGATATAGTACCAAATTCAAAAAGCGTGGTTTCAATTGGTACGGTAGGTCTTCATAGCTTAAAGCTAAATTCTGCATCACTTGCTAGTTCTGTTCCAGTACTATTTCGCCATACCTTAAATATGAATCTATATTTCGGTTCACATTCTCCCATTCTTCTACAATTTTCTTCTTGCTTAAAATTTCTCCAAACGCTGAAATTGCTGGTGCAGATAACCACACTTACACACCATTTCCTTTCCTAGTTTCTCTTGTGCTACTTGAAGTCAAGGATCTGCAAAATAGATATACGAGCGTAACAATTGGATTTGTTAGCACAGTCAAAATCACGTCTCATAATAATTATGCTTTCTTTTATATTTTTTTGAACTTTATAGACACTTATTTTTTATTTTAATGTCACGTAATAAATGTATTACACAAATGATAAATGTTGCTTTATCTCTATTAAAGATAAGCAAATTATCTATTTCAATTATACGTAATATCTCTTGTATGTTACGCTAACTGACCTCACAAGAATCAAGAATCGTAGCAAGACTCTCATTGTCAGCGACACGCCCAGTAAATTTCCATAGATTAGTCAACTTTTTTAGATCTTTAACTTCCATAGAAGATGCTTCGGAACCGATTGCTGCCAGCGACTCTAATTCACTCAAGCAATCCAATATCAATTTGCCTTTACAAATGAAAATATTAGCAATCAAAATCAAGTTAACTAACTTGTATAATTTCCAAAAGACATTTGAAAATAAAACACTGTAAATTTAGCAACCTAACAATTGATAAAGGCAACTTCTCCAAAGTAAAATCCGCGATACTTAGGATTCTCACGTGAATTGGCTTCTTTATAACTCTATCTAGCAATTTTGGATTGGGAAATTCAAGACCTCGAAACAATCAGCAATTTGGCAAGATCCAATGTTCGGGTACCAAAAGAAGAGCATCCGTGTACTTCGATTAGCCACTTGGATAATATTGTTAATAACTGCAGCATCACTCTCTCCGTAGATAACTAATCTATATGCGCTGCTTCCGACAGAGTGGGTATTAAATACTGACTGTTTTTTACCACGTTAATCTTGTACCTTGACAAAATCCTCTTCTTCACATTTCTTCAAACATAGATATCGCAAAAGATCATGAAGCCGATGCTTATTATCAATTCGTGATCCGTACGACTCTTCTAGAATAAGAGATCTACTTGCTAATTCATGTAAATACTGTTTCGCGACTTTCACTAATGTCTCGTTCCTCTATTGATCCTTTGATGAAACAGTGCATTCAGCTATCCACATCAAGCACATTGATCCTATTTCTATCTCCGCATCCTTCGGATATAATACCAAATTCAAAAAGCGAGGTTTCAATTGGTACGGTAGGTCTTCATAGTTTAAAGCTAAAATCTGCATCACTTGCTAGTTCTGTTCCAGTACTATTTCGCCAGACCTTAAATATGATTCTATATTTCGGTTCACATTCTCCCATTCTTCTACAATTTTCTTCTTGCTTAAAATTTCTCCAAATGCTGAAATTGCTGGTGCAGATAACCACACTTACACACCATTTCCTTTCCTAGTTTCTCTTGTGCTACTTGAAGTCAAGGATCTGCAAAATAGATATACGAGCGTAACAATTGGATTTGTTAGCACAGTCAAAATCACGTCTCATAATAATTATGCTTTCTTTTATATTTTTTTGAACTTTATAGACACTTATTTTTTATTTTAATGTCACGTAATAAATGTATTACACAAATGATAAATGTTGCTTTATCTCTATTAAAGATAAGCAAATTATCTATTTCAATTATACGTAATATCTCTTGTATGTTACGCTAACTGACCTCACAAGAATCAAGAATCGTAGCAAGACTCTCATTGTCAGCGACACGCCCAGTAAATTTCCTTAGATTAGTCAACTTTTTTAGATCTTTAACTTCCATAGAAGATGCTTCGGAACCGATTGCTGCCAGCGACTCTAATTCACTCAAGCAATCCAATATCAATTTGCCTTTACAAATGAAAATATCAGCAATCAAAATCAAGTTAACTAACTTGTATAATTTCCAAAAGACATTTGAAAATAAAACACTGTAAATTTAGCAACCTAACAATTGATAAAGGCAACTTCTCCAAAGTAAAATCCGCGATACTTAGGATTCTCACGTGAATTGGCTTCTTTATAACTCTATCTAGCAATTTTGGATTGGGAAATTCAAGACCTCGAAACAATCAGCAATTTGGCAAGATCCAATGTTCGGGTACCAAAAGAAGAGCATCCGTGTACTTCGATTAGCCACTTGGATAATATTGTTAATAACTGCAGCATCACTCTCTCCGTAGATAACTAATCTATATGCGCTGCTTCCGACAGAGTGGGTATTAAATACTGACTGTTTTTTACCACGTTAATCTTGTACCTTGACAAAATCCTCTTCTTCACATTTCTTCAAACATAGATATCGCAAAAGATCATGAAGCCGATGCTTATTATCAATTCGTGATCCGTACGACTCTTCTAGAATAAGAGATCTACTTGCTAATTCATGTAAATACTGTTTCGCGACTTTCACTAATGTCTCTTTCCTCTATTGATCCTTTGATGAAACAGTGCATTCAGCTATCCACATCAAGCACATTGATCCTATTTCTATCTCCGCATCCTTCGGATATAATACCAAATTCAAAAAGCGAGGTTTCAATTGGTACGGTAGGTCTTCATAGTTTAAAGCTAAAATCTGCATCACTTGCTAGTTCTGTTCCAGTACTATTTCGCCAGACCTTAAATATGAATCTATATTTCGGTTCACATTCTCCCATTCTTCTACAATTTTCTTCTTGCTTAAAATTTCTCCAAACGCTGAAATTGCTGGTGCAGATAACCACACTTACACACCATTTCCTTTCCTAGTTTCTCTTGTGCTACTTGAAGTCAAGGATCTGCAAAATAGATATACGAGCGTAACAATTGGATTTGTTAGCACAGTCAAAATCACGTCTCATAATAATTATGCTTTCTTTTATATTTTTTTGAACTTTATAGACACTTATTTTTTATTTTAATGTCACGTAATAAATGTATTACACAAATGATAAATGTTGCTTTATCTCTATTAAAGATAAGCAAATTATCTATTTCAATTATACGTAATATCTCTTGTATGTTACGCTAACTGACCTCACAAGAATCAAGAATCGTAGCAAGACTCTCATTGTCAGCGACACGCCCAGTAAATTTCCATAGATTAGTCAACTTTTTTAGATCTTTAACTTCCATAGAAGATGCTTCGGAACCGATTGCCGCCAGCGACACTAATTCACTCAAGCAATCCAATATCAATTTGCCTTTACAAATGAAAATATTAGCAATCAAAATCAAGTTAACTAACTTGTATAATTTCCAAAAGACATTTGAAAATAAAACACTGTAAATTTAGCAACCTAACAATTGATAAAGGCAACTTCTCCAAAGTAAAATCCGCGATACTTAGGATTCTCACGTGAATTGGCTTCTTTATAACTCTATCTAGCAATTTTGGATTGGGAAATTCAAGACCTCGAAACAATCAGTAATTTGGCAAGATCCAATGTTCGGGTACCAAAAGAAGAGCATCCGTGTACTTCGATTAGCCACTTGGATAATATTGTTAATAACTGCAGCATCACTCTCTCCGTAGATAACTAATCTATATGCGCTGCTTCCGACAGAGTGGGTATTAAATACTGACTTTTTTTTACCACGTTAATCTTGTACCTTGACAAAATCCTCTTCTTCACATTTCTTCAAACATAGATATCGCAAAAGATCATGAAGCCGATGCTTATTATCAATTCGTGATCCGTACGACTCTTCTAGAATAAGAGATCTACTTGCTAATTCATGTAAATACTGTTTCGCGACTTTCACTAATGTCTCTTTCCTCTATTGATCCTTTGATGAAACAGTGCATTCAGCTATCCACATCAAGCACATTGATCCTATTTCTATCTCCGCATCCTTCGGATATAGTACCAAATTCAAAAAGCGTGGTTTCAATTGGTACGGTAGGTCTTCATAGCTTAAAGCTAAAATCTGCATCACTTGCTAGTTCTGTTCCAGTACTATTTCGCCAGACCTTAAATATAAATCTATATTTCGGTTCACATTCTCCCATTCTTCCACAATTTTCTTCTTGCTTAAAATTTCTCCAAACGCTGAAATTGCTGGTGCAGATAACCACACTTACACACTATTTACTTTCCTAGTTTCTCTTGGATCTGCAAAATACATATACGAGCGTAACAATTGGATTTGTTAGCACAGTCAAAATCACGTCTCATCATAATTATGCTTTCTTTTATTTTTTTTTGAACTTTATAGAGACTTATTTTTTATTTTAATGTCACGTAATAAATGTATTACACAAATGATAAATGTTGCTTTATCTCTATTAAAGATAAGCAAATTATCTATTTCAATTATATGTAATATCTCTTGTATGTTACGCTAACTGACCTCACAAGAATCAAGAATCGTAGCAAGACTCTTATTGTCAGCGACACGCCCAGTAAATTTCCTTAGATTAGTCAACTTTTTTAGATCTTTAACTTCTACAGAAGATGCTTCGGAACCGATTGCTGCCAGCGTCTCTAATTCACTCAAGCAATCCAATATCAATTTGCCTTTACAAATGAAAATATCAGCAATCAAAATCAAGTTAACTAACTTGTATAATTTCCAAAAGACATTTGAAAATAAAACACTGTAAATTTAGCAACCTAACAATTGATAAAGGCAACTTCTCCAAAGTAAAATCTGCGATACTTAGGATTCTCACGTGAATTGGCTTCTTTATAACTCTATCTAGCAATTTTGGATTGGGAAATTCAATACCTCGAAACAATCAGAAATTTGACAAGATCCAATGTTCGGGTACCAAAAGAAGAGCGTCCGTGTACTTCGATTAGCCTCTTGGATAATATTGTTAATAACTGCAGCATCACTCTCTCCGTAGATAACTAATCTATATGCGCTGCTTCCGACAGAGTAGGTATTAAATACTGACTGTTTTTTACCACGTTAATCTTGTACCTTGACAAAATCCTCTTCTTCACATTTCCTCAAACATAGATATCGCAAAAGATCATGAAACCGATGCTTATTATCAATTCGTGATCCGTACGACTCTTCTAGAATAAGAGATCTACTTACTAATTCATGTAAATACTGTTTCGCGACTTTCACTAATGTCTCTTTCCTCTTGATCCTATGATGAAACCGTGCATTCAGCTATCCACATCAAGCACATTGACCCTATTTCTATCTCCGCATCCTTCGGATATAGTACCAAATGCAAAAGCATGGCTTCAATCGCTACGGTAGGTCTTCATAGCGTAAAGCAAAAATCTGCATCACTTGCTAGTTCTGTTCCAGTACTCCTTCGCCAGACCTTAAATATGACTCCATATTTCGGTTCATATTCTCCCATTCTTCTACAATTTTCTTCTTGCCTAAAATTTCTCCAAACGCTGAAATTGCTGGTGCGGATAACCACACTTACACACCATTTGCTTTCCTAGTTTCTCTTGTGCTACTTGAAGTCAAGGATCTGCAAAATAGATATACGAGCGTAACAATTGGATTTGTTAGCACAGTCAAAATCACGTCTCATAGTAATTATGCTTTCTTTTATATTTTTTTGAACTTTATATACATTTATATTTTATTTTAATGTCACGTAATAAATGTATTACACAAATGATAAATGTTGTTTTATCTCTATTAAAGATATGCAAATTATCTACTTCGATTATACGTAATATCTCTTTTATGTTACGCTAACTGACCTTACAAGAATCAAGAATCTTAGCAGGACTCTTATTGTCAGCGATACACCCAGTAAATTTCCTCAGATTTGTCAACTTTTTGAGATCTTTAACTTCCACAACCATTAGCTTTCCTAGTTTCTCTTGTGCTACTTGAAGTCAAGGATCTGCACAATACACATATGAGCGTAACAACTGAATTTGTTTGCACAGTCAAAATAGTTTCTCATAATAATTATGCTTTCTTTTATATTTTTTTTGTACTTTATCGACATTATATTTCACTTTAATGTCACGTAATAAATGTTTTACACAAATGATAAATATTGCTTTATCTGTATTAAGGATATGCAAATTATCTACTTCAATTATACGTAAAATCTCTTGTATGTTACGTTAACTGACGCCACAAGAATCATGAATCGTAGCAAGACTCTCATTGTCAGTGGCATACCCAGTAAATTTCCTCAGATTAGTAAAATTTTTGAGATCTTTAACTTCCACAGAAGATGCTTCGGAACCGATTGCTGCCAGCGTCTCTAACTCACTGAAGCAATCTAATCTCAATTTGCCGTTACGAACGAAAAATATCAGCAATCAAAATCAAGTTAACTAACTTGTATTGTTTCCAAAAAACATTTGAAAATAAAACACTGTAAATTTAACAACCTAACAATTGATAAAGGCAACTTCTCCAAAGTAAAATCTGCGATACTTAGGATTCTCATGTGAATTGGCTTCTTTATAACTCTATTTAGCAATTTTGGATTGGGAAATTCAAAACCTCGTAACAATCAGCAATTTGGCAAGATCCAATGTTCCGGTACCAAAAGAAGAGTGTCCGTGTACTTCGATTAGCCTCTTGGATAATATTGTTAATAACTGCAGCATCACTCTCTCCGTAGATAACTAATCTATATGCGCAGCTTCCGACAGAGTGGGTATTAAATACTGACTGTTTTTTACCACGGTAATCTTGTACCTTGACAAAATCCTCTTCTTCACATTTCCTCAAACATAGATATCGCAAAAGATCATGAAACCGATGCTTATTATCAATTCGTGATCCGTGCGACTCTTCTAGAATAAGAGATCTACTTGCTAATTCATGTAAATACTGTTTCGCGACTTTCACTAATGTCTCTTTTCTCTATTGATCCTTCGATGAAACAGTGCATTCAACTATCCACATCAAGTACATTGATCCTATTTCTATCTCCGCATCCTTCGGATATAGTACCAAATGCAAAAAGCGTGGTTTCAATTGGTACGGTAGGTCTTCATAGCTTAAAGCTAAAATCTGCATCACTTGCTAGTTCTGTTCCAGTACTCCTTCGCCTGACCTTAAATATGAATCTATATTTCTGTTCACATTCTCCCATTCTTCTACAATTTTCTTCTTGCCTAAAATTTCTCCAAACGCTGAAATTGCTGGTGCAGATAACCACACTTACACACCATTTGCTTCCCTAGTTTCTCTTGTGCTACTTGAAGTCAAGGATCTGCAAAATAGATATACGAGCGTAACAATTGGATTTGTTAGCACAGTCAAAATCACGTCTCATAATAATTATGCTTTCTTTTATATTTTTTTGAACTTTATAGACACTTATTTTTTATTTTAATGTCACGTAATAAATGTATTACACAAATGATAAATGTTGCTTTATCTCTATTAAACATATGCAAATTATCTACTTCAATTATACGAAATATCTCTTGTATGTTACGCTAACTGACCTCACAAGAATCAAGAATCTTAGCAAGACTCTTATTGTCAGCGACACACCCAGTAAATTTCCTCAGATTTGTCAACTTTTTGAGATCTTCAACTTCCACAACCATTAGCTTTCCTAGTTTCTCTTGTGCTACTTGAAGTCAAGGATCGGCACAATACATATATGAGCGTAACAACTGAATTTGTTTGCACAGTCAAAATAGTTTCTCATAATAAATATACTGTCTTTTATTTTTTTTTTACACTTTATCGACATTATATTTTACTTTAATGTCACGTAATAAATGTTTTATACAAATGATAAATATTGCTTTATTTCTATTAAAGATATGCAAATTATCTATTTCAATTATACGTAATTTCTCTTGTTTTATACGCTAACTGACCTCACAAGAATCAAGAATCATAGCAAGACTCTCATTGTCAGCGACACACCCAGTAAATTTCCTCAGATTAGTCAACTTTCACTCAAACCATCTTTTCCTCCTCTCAGTCTTCTATGGGCTAGCAAATCACAATCTTCTTTAATATTCAACCCAAATGATCTCCAATGCTACAAGAAGTCATCCATTTTCTCCCCTTTTTCCTCTTCTTCGATTGATTGCTTAACAAAGTTTGATTGCCTAGTTGACATCTTAGATGTATTTTGGTTTCTATTTTATACTTTTCTTCTTTCGGGGCTTAATGAACTTTTTTGGCTCTTTTGGTCAATGCCTTAATGTACTGAGGATGCGTATGCAAATTCATGAGTGTCCTAACAGTGCTAATTTATTTAATTGTTGACTAACAATCGCTAGAGATAGACCACAACTATTTTGATTTCTAGTATTCAAGGGCTAGATCCTCTAACTTCAAGGGGGATATATATATATATATATATACGCATGTAAATTCATAAGCGTCCTAACAGTGCTAATTGACTTAATTGTTGATTGACAATCACTGGAGATAGACCACAACTATTTTGATTTCCGGTATTCAAGGCTAGATCCTTTAACTTCAAGGGGGTATTTTGCAATAAACCGTATATATATATGTATATCTATGTATGTATATTATTTTATACTATAAAAATATATTTTAGGTATAATATTTTGTGATCTCTTAACTTTGCATTCCATTACCTTACTTTTTCAAACTCCAATTATATTAGGAATTTTGAAATCAATAACCTCTAGTAGAACATTCAATAACTTTGGCCACTAAAATATTCACATTTTTCCTCAAGAAATAAAAAAATCATATTAAAATATAATCAAGTCGTATAAATGACAACTCAAGCTTCAAGTTTAGGGTGGTCTATATTTTTCTTTCTTGTAAATAGTTTCATTTGGTGAAGTAGACTATAAAGATGAATTCAAACAACTAAAATTAATTATCAAATAGTGCCAAAAAAAGTAAAAAGAAGAGAAATTCAAATGTAAAAATTGAAGTATGAATAATATAAAGTAGAGTAGACTGACCATGTAATAAAAAAACCACCACTGTTATTGATATACTTAACAGTTTTGTTGACCATAAAAGAAAATTTTCACAGAGTCATTGCCATTGCCAAAACCTTCATAAAGCCATTGTCGTTACTATTTCTTATCATGCTTTGAGTGCTTTTTCCTTGTGACCATCTAATTACTTAAATATTGCCAAGGTTTTTTGAGGATTATAAATTATTGTCCAAGTAAACTTTTGAAGTTCCCCTAAACAGAAGGTTCTATAATGATTGATAAATTACATAAATTAATTTAAAGAAATCTTTGGAGTTTCAAAAAAGATACGAAATTAAGTAAATCTTTGATGTTCCCATAATTAAGTAAACCTTTGAATTTTTCAATATTAAATCATTGATGCTTGATTCAATTTGAGTTTGTCAACATAAATTTATTAATGGATTTTTCTTTATGCTTCTTCTCCCTCCTCTCCCCAACCCTCCGGATGCAATAGCATTTTTTCTTCTAATATTTTAAGTTTTAGGCACTTGTGAGCTATTTTTGTAAGCTTATATATATATATATATATTCGTGAAGGGGAAGAATACTTATTTCCGTAATGGATGGAAGATCACACAAGACTCCATGTCCGGGGAAGTAGAGGAGAGAGGGACCCAAACAGGTTCTACGAATCAGCCCAATGCTCAAAATTATGGGCCCAAAAGTTTCCCGACAGAACACAACTAATACTCCAAAAATGATGAGCAGCTCCTTACAGATTCTGCACTCTTCAATTAGATAACGTCCTCTCCATTCCACCCCTTCTTCCTGACCATTTAGAACATTAAACACATTAAGCTCTTCTCCTTCGAAGTGCCGCGGAAGAGCTTTTTCCTATGCCAAACTTTAAGATTTGGGGACTCTTTTCAGTTAACTACTTATTTGTTTTTTATTTTAGTTTAAATAAACTAGGAAAACTATTCTTGTGAACTTAATCAAGAAGTATTTTTCACAAATTTTATTTGTTAAAATAATTTAAAATAAAAATATTTTTTAATTTTAAGGAAAAATTTTTTATAAAAATTCTTTTTAACCGTTTAAAGGAAGCTCCAACCATAAGAATAGACTCTCAGTGTAATGCTTGGGCCTCGTCAATGAATGTATCTTAGGTAATGAAGCGGGTAGCCCATGCCTCAAATATGGTGCCATTTGGGTTTTCGACAGCACCAATTAAACTTTTTTATATAAGTAAATTTTATTAATAATTAAAACAAATTACAAAGATGGATTGAGGAGTGAAAATTCATCACCTATATGGTAACGAAAAAAAATTCACACTTTAAGATCTCTGAATAGATAAGATACAATAGATAAAATAAAAAACAAACATATAAAAACTCTTCTCTATATATCATGCATCTATCCCTTAGTATCACCAACATGAAAGACTCAACTTCATATCAATCTTCGCAGAGCAGCCATCTACGATCTTTCGGGCAAATCAGTAGTTTCAAAGACAGTCAAAGAAGGAGATGGAAATTTAAAAAAATGCCCAAATCAAATCTGGATAATAAAAGATTTTTTTTTGAAAAAAAAGAGATAAACTTTGATCTAAAAAGATTAAAATGAAACCATGCCAAGGAGTTGCAAAAATTGGTTGACTAGCTCCAAGATGAAAAGCTATCGCAGTTTGTGGCAAAAAGTTAGTACATAGTAACAAAAAACTAAAGCAAACAAAAGAATTTCGGCCAAGATCAGAACTCGAGTGGAGACCAGAGCTCCACCTTTTAACAGAGAAGACAAAGGTGCTACTAAACCCGAGAGAGCATATCACCCGCCAATTAAACCTTCCTGAATACATGCAGATCGCTTCAAATTACTTTTACTATTTTAAAATATAAAAATTTTTAATAATTTTTATATAAATTAAGAAAGAAAAAAATGAGAAATATTTTTCTTAATATATTTTTAATTAATTTTATGTGGATGAAAAAAATGAAAAAAATGAGAATGAAAAAATTAGATTTATGATGAGGGTAATTTTTAAAAATAATTTTTAAAATTTGTAAAATATTTAATTTTTTTAATAAAATTATAAAAAAATCTTTTATTTTAAAATAGATAAAATAATTGACAATTTGATGTTGGGTGATTTTGCATCTTGCCTTCCTACGCTTGGCTAATTTGTTATATTCCTTCGCCAATTTGTTTCCGTTGCTGACTTCCTGCTCAGCACTTCCCACCTTGGTGTTGGTTCTACTATCGTCATCTAACTATCCAAGTTTCTCATGAGTCAATATTGCCACAGTGGCAAGACGGCTTTACAGATTGGGAAAGAATGGACCATTGCGAGACTTATCTGCCACTTAGACTTTGCCCACAAAATCTGCATTTACGATCACTTAAAGGATCATCAGACGGCATAATTTCGGGGTTGGAGAAAGGCGGTGGAACGGATGCACTAACAATGAAGATTGCTATATATAGTTTTGAGTTTAATTATATATAATAAAAATTAAATTATTTTTAATTTTTTATCTTCTCTACTTAACTTCTTTTCTCATATTCTTTATTTATAATTTTATTAAAATTAATGAATATTGTATTAAATCAAACTATACTATGTAATTAGATAAAAAATTATATCAAATTTTCTTAATTTTGAGTAAAAAATTCTTAAAGAATAATTTTTTAAAAAATTTTGAGTAAGTATCACCCTTTTCGATAGAACTCTAGCACAAGTTTCCCCTAAAAGGTCAGAATTTACTCATAATTTTTTTAAAATAATGTTTTCTAATTTTTTAATTTTTTTTTAAATTAACAGAATTCGGGATAAATTTATTATTCATTATATTTTATTACCCAATTTAATACGATACTAATTAATTTTAATAAAATTATAGAGAGAGAATAAAAGAAAAATAGAATAAAAAAAGAAAGAAATTATAAATATATATATTTTTAAACTATATATAATAAAAAACTATATAATAATAGTGCTCCCAATGGCTCCATCGAAGTGCATTTCTCCAAATGGTAGCTCTAGCAATCGTGTTACAAATTGATAGGGTGGTGGAGAACTAGTATTTAGTGCTCAATTTAATTCGAACAAAAATATTTTTTTTTAATGTTAACTCATGCAAGTAGTCGTTATGGAGTATATATAATATATACGTTGCAACTTTTTTTTCCTCTTTTGAAGAAAAGGAATGATATTTTTCTTTGGATTGGTCAGCACCTCCCAGTTGGAAATCATAAGAACAATTCAGTTCGAACATTGTGATTAAACTGCAAAATACACACACAACGCGGAGAATTATCATCTCTTATTTTTCACCTTGGTTAAGCAACACAAAGACACTTTATTCATCCACAATTGGATCTTGTTTCTTGACTTGGCATGCGCAAAAGCCCGGCGGACGCTCCTGTTTTCCTCCACCTCATTTGCAGGAATTTATGGCTTCTGGGTCTTGAATTACTGTTGCAGAGACGATTTCTGCGGATGATGAAAGTGCAGCACCCAGGAGAAGAAAGATATCCAAAATAGCTCAGTAGTCCCTGCCAAATGATTATCCGAGACATTGCAGAGTATTGCCAGACGTCAGTAAGTAATCATAAGGAAAAATCGTATCATAAAGAAGAATAAAAATGAATATTGCAGAACTTTTTTTTTTTCTGCAATATTCTCTCTTGTTTAGAATCAATTTTAGTGATTGTCTTTTTCACAAGTGGAAACAAGTACCAGAGGTCCAGATAAGTTCGTGTTGTTCCAAAGGTCCCCCTTCATTATGCAGATGCAATATTTGGCAGATAAGTAGAAGAACACACAATAGTGAATGAGTTTTTGTTGGGTAATGAGAATTGATCGTTTTATGCTGCAGAGGAGTTTACCGATAGAGAAGGGAGGAAGAGAGAAAGAAGAGTTTAGATGATGATGCTTTTGTAAGGAGAAAAAATAACAATATTCGTGAAAGTAGCTCTCTGGTAAATAATGATTTTTTAAATATTTATTATTATTATTATGTTACTTTACAAAATCATTCGAGTAATAATCTAAATAAAAATATGAGAAAACCTAGTCAAATATAGAAATTAGTCTAATTCAAAACCTCAAAATGTACCGAGCAAATACAAAAATAAAAAATATCAGTAAGAAACAGGTTTTGTGAAATCAGTATTTTTGAAAGTGCTATGATGTCCTCAAGTTTTTTAATTAGCACTTCTCTGATTCCCTAAATATTTGAATAAATGTCCAAACCACAGCCACCATGACTGGTCGAAGTTAAGATGAACAAGTCAGAAGATTCTTCCCCTTTTATCACCTTGGGATAAGGATCAATAAAGATGACTAATCTAGTTTTTAGTCATAGAAGATATTGCAATTGATAATAAAATATATCATTTTGCAACATAAGCTAATAGTAATATCATTGTACAACATTTCACATAATCATCAAAGTATCAACTGTCTGCTATCCCTTGTACAGAATGAACATACAATAGGTTAATATATGATCTTATAAATTACAAGAATGGCATGCTTGAGTTTAAGAACACGCAGAGAACCACATTTAAGTAATATGGGGAAAAAAGTTGAAAACAAAGAATAAAACAAACAGTTGAAGTTGAAACGGATGATAATTGGATTCCAAACAATCAAAACATCATGCTCCAAAAGCTAAAATCAAGATAATTACATAATGAAAAATATTTTTAAAAGTAAGGAATAAAAAAATGTATTCCAATATAAAAATATTAGAATAAGAGTTGACTCTAAATTTATGATAGCACTTGTTTTTAACTATTAAAATAAATTCTGCTTAACTCAATATATAAAATCTTAATTACAATTATGATATATTTATTCAGGACATCTAAGTAACCGAACTAATTTGAAATATAATAATAACCATGAAATATTAGTAATTATGAAAATCAAAAGACAAGGGAATCAATATAACCCGTGTGATGAGTGTGGAAGTTAAAACATACCTTTATGAGAACAGATTCGCATCCTCATCCTCGAGAGAAATTAATAAGAGGCACATGGCTGACTTTGTGGAAATCTGCTCCTTGTTGACCGTCCACTACACGTATCCGGGTGACGAACTCCCCAGGCATTTCATCAATCTCCAAAATCTTGAGTGATTTGAGGAATGCCATTCCATCTGGAATCATTTCTAGTTTGAAACACTTGGAAATTTGAATTTCTGAAATATTGGGCATGGCTCCTTCGTCGATTCTCCACTTCTTTAGGTTGACCAAACCTTCGAGGACAAGCTCTCTAAGACTGGGGAAGCCAGTTGAAGTGATAGTCATTTCCTCCCCGACAAAGCTATCAGGGTACATTCCGAGTACTCGTAATTTAGGAAGCTTCTCCAGTGTTAGCATTGGATCACCCTCAATAAGAGTTTTCCATAAACGCACCAAAACTAGATTAGACGAGACCAACATGTCGGACTCATGTTTTGGAAATTCCATTACACGAGCTGCAATAGCCAACCAACGAAGTCTACTACACATCAAAAGCTTATGTAACATATTGGAACCATCTGCTGTGGAGAAATCACAACCTTCTCGAATTTCAAGTAGTATCTCTTCTATGTTACACCAATTGACCTCACAATAATCAAGCATCATAGAAAGACTCTCATTCTCAGTTACACACCCAGTAAATTTCCTCAGATTAGTCAACTTTCTGAGATCTTTAACTTCCACAGAAGATGCTTCGGAACCCATTATTGCCAGTGTCTCTAACTCACTCGAGCAATCTAATCTTAGTTTACTTTTACAAACCAAAATATCAGCTGCCAAAATTAAGTTAACTAACTTTTTTAATTTCCAAAAGACATTTGGAATCTCGACTTTATTGTGGATAATGAAAATAAAGCTCTGTAAATATGGCAACCTAACTATTGATGAAGGCAACTTCTCCAAAGTACAATCCGTGATGCTTAGGATTCTCACGTGAATTAGCTTCTTTATAACTCTATCTAGCAATTTTGGATTGGAAAATTTAAGACCTCGAAACAGAACTGCCCTAAGGAATCGCAACTTTCCCAAGTTTTTTAATGTTCCATCAACAATTTGGCATGATCCAATGTTAGGGTACCAAAAGGAGAGCGTCCGTGTACTTCGATTAGCCTCTTGGATAATATTATTAATAACTCCAGCATCATCCTCTCCGTAGATACCTAATCTAAATGCAGAGCTTTTGAGAGATTGAGTATTAGATATTGATTGTTTTTTACCACGTAAATCTATTACCTCGACAAAATCCTCTTCTTCACATTTCCTCAAACATAGATCACGCACAAGACCATGAAGCCGATACTTATTATCAATTAGTGACCCGTACGACTCTACTTGAATAAGAGATCTACTTGCTAATTCAAGTAAATACCGTTTTGCGACTTCCACTAATGTCTCCTTCCTCCTTTGATCCTTTGATGAAACCATGCCTTCAGCTATCCACATCCAGCACACTGGCTCTATTTCTATCTCTGCATCCTCCGGATATAGAGCCAAATGCAAAAAGCATGGTTTCAATTGGTACGGTAGGTCTTCATAGCTTAAAGCTAAAATCTGCATCACTTGCTGGTTCTGTTCCAGTACTCCTTCGGTAGGCCTTAAATATGAATCTATATCTTGGTTCACATTCTCCCATTCTCCTAGAGTTGTTTTCTTGCCTAAAATCCCTCCAACCACAGAAATTGCTAGAGGCAGATAACCACACTTACAGATTATTTGCTTTCCTAGTTTCTCTTGTTCTGCTTGAAGACAAAGATCTGCGAAATAGATACATGAACATAACAACTGAATTTGTTTGCACACTCAAAATTACTTCTCATAATAATTAAATGCGTACACAAAGTATGACTATGCTCTCTTTTATATTTTTTTCTACTTTATGAACTTTTATATTGTATTCTTTTTTTCTTTTGCTATGTGCTTTTAAATTTTGTTTTAATGTCAAGTAATAAATGTTTTACACAAATGATAAATATTGCTTTATCTCTATTAAAGATACAAAATTTATCTACTTTAAAGCAAATGCTTCTGCGACAAATAAACAATCTAAATGTTGATATATGGAGATTGTACAAAAGAAACTTCAAATTTAATTTGAAAAATGAATAATTCCCAAATTCAAATTATCTACTTCGTGACGAACATGTCTAAATTACAAAAGTAAAAACAGTTTCAAATGTCAAATAACTATAAATTTAGGTATGGTACTCCTTCGCCAGACCTTAAATATGAATTTATATCTCGATTCACATTCTCCCATTCTTCTAGAGTTTTTTTCTTGCCTAAAATCCCTCCAATCACAGAAATTGCTAGTGGCAGATAACCACACTTACGGACCATTTGCTTTCCTAGGTTCTCTTGTTCTACTTGAAGACAACGATCTGCAAAATAGATATATAAGAGTAACAACTGAATTTGTTTGCAGAGTCAAAACCGCTTCTCATAATAATTATACTTTCTTTTATATTTTTTTTGTACTTTATAAACTTTTACATTTTATTTTAATGTCATGTAATAAATATTTTACACAAATGATAAATATTTCTTTATCTCTATTAAAGATATAAAAATTATCTACTTTTAAAAAATTGCTTCTGAGCCAAATAAACAAGCTAAATGCTGATATATGGAGATTTTACAAAATAAAAATCAAATTTAATTTGAATATGAGAAATTAACAATCGAATATCATGTTTGAAAATGGATAATTCCCAAATGCTAGCTACTTCGTGGCAAACAGGTCTAAATTGCAAAAGTAAAAACTGTGTCAATGTCAAACATATTCAATTAAAATGCCTATTTGAACTTCGCAAATACTCCTCTAAATAGGAATTGGATAATTGTAGTAACCAAAAAGTTCTACCAACATATTGCATCAAAATTCTAGAATGTGCAATGGTAGTGCTAGCTAAAATATTATAAAGTTCAAGTACCTATATAGAAAAATAGATAAAAATTAAACCACCAGAAATATTAGAGTTGATATGAAGGTTTGCAACTAGAAAAAAAAAATTAAACTCCTCAAAATCATTAACAATTGTGCAAATAATATAACAACATGGAATATAATAGAAACTTTGCTAACTTTATTCCGAGAAAGAGAGGGAATAAAGGGTGAAAAGCAATATTTCATTGTTCAAATAGTAGAAATAGTGGCACAAATAGAAATGTGAGCAAGAAAAGCCACACATTAAGATCGAGAGAATAAAAATTAAAATTAGCACTGTTTTTCAAAATAAAAGTCATTTTGGATAACTTGATAAAGCATAACGTGGTAGGATATGCACCAGCCTATTTCCTGAGCGATTTGTAAAGAGGATGCCCTGCATTAGAGCACATATCACATGGAAGAAATGACCAATTTCAAAGTATGAGCTATCATCAGAGTTGATACTAACAAAATATTAGGTATTTTGAAGTCTTTATATCCTATAGTCTCTTAGCAAGACGGAAACCCTACATTGGTTCTCTCATTGGTTTATATATTTAAATTTTCCCTTGAAAAAGAAAACCATATGGCAGTATTATAGCACTTGGGAAGAGAATGGGACAAGAGAGAGAATCCGGACCATAAGGGCCAACTAGATTTTATATTGCAGTTGAAGTATGTGTTTTAAAAAGAACAAAATAAAAAGTGATATTTTCTTTCTTTCCTATTTTAATTTTAAACATATTTTAAATTACAAAACGACCTAATATATCTCTAACATATCTATAACGTTTAATTCAAAATGGCAATCTTGTATCCTCTTTGGGCAATTACAACCAAATTTATATTTACAGTACTTTACTTTTATATTTTTCGTTGTATTTCATGTATTTTTATGTTGAGTAATCATGTGAAATAGTCCTTGAACTTTTTATTTTCATTTTTGTTCTTGAACTAATTTTTATTGCCATTTTTACTCCATAATTTACATTTTTTATAACCTTAAACTATTTTCATTTTTTACAATTGGTCTCAGTCACTACGGCCTTGGCAACATATCATCGGATTTCACCATGCCTACGATGGCTGAGACCAATTAAAAGAACCGAAAAAATAATTTGAAGTTACAACAAAAAGAAAAATAGATTATGGACTAAAAATAAAAACTAAAAAATAGTTTAAGGACCGTTAAAGGACTAATTTTTAAACTAAAAAATTTCAAAAACTTTTGTTGCAATTCTGAATCTTGTGACTTTTTTAAGGAAAAAAATGAAGATGAGATACAAAAATTTTAATTAGTTAGAATATTATTAAGTTGGGAGTTGTAGAGATAAGTGAATAAAAATTAATTAGTTTTTCATAATTGGTCACAACCACCATGGTCTTGGTGGTATATTGTTAAATTCCACCGTGCGCATGTTGTGGGACCAACTATAAAAAATGAAAACAAATTTGAGGTTACAAAAGGAAACAAAATAGATTAAGAAATAAAAATAAAAATAAAAAATAGTTGAAGGATTATATTTTATAACTACTCATTTATGTTTTATTGTAATATTAAGTAAGAAAAATTTAATACAAAAGAATAAGTATTAATTCATCTCTATTAGATATGTTAGATCACGCGATATTTGGAGATTCTAGAATACAATATCTATTATGACAAATTAATAATTGAATATGAAATTTCAAATCAAGGATTCTCTCCCTTCAAAAAGAAAACTCAATGATCAATCGCAAAAAAGGCAAATTCACAATTCAAAATGTTAAAGCTGAAAGCATTCAGAAATGATAATTTAACTACATGAAAATGTGAAGTATATTTTGCATTAATATTTAATATCAAATACTTAGACATACCTCTGGCATCTGCACTGGCCAAAGCCTTTTTCTTAAGTAGATCCCATCCTTCCTCCTCACTGAATAGGTTTAGTCTGTGAAGAACCCCTTTTTCGGCAACTTCTTGTATACGAGTAGTAAGAAGCACTTTGCAGCTAACTGTATTTGTCACAAACGCATGACTAAGGACAGCCCAATCTTCTGTTTTCCAAATGTCATCGAGGACCACCAAGCATTTCTTGTCCCTCTGGACCTGGCAAAGCTCCTGAACTAATTGCCTGTATTCCATTTTCTTAATATCATCAATGCTCCTCCTTGGATCAAGTTGTCTTAGAATTTCTTGTAGAAGACTGTCTGCATTAAATTGTTGGGATACAGCAACCCAAGCAAAGAATTGAAAATGGCTTTGAACCCTACCGTGATTGAAAACATGCTTAGCCAGGGTAGTTTTTCCGGAACCCCCCATCCCACATATCGAAATGAGTCGATGATCTTTATCCCCGTCAGTCAGAAGTGATACTAATATGTCAACATCATCCTGCATCCCAACAAAATATTCCTCGATTTCATGGGCAAAAGTTTCCCTCAGCAAATTTCTTCTAGCTGCATTTGTGCTTTGTCCTCTGTCCTCGGGTTTTATGCCGTAGGTTTGCAAGCTTGATGTGAGATTGGCAATTCTCCTTCTGATGTCTCCGATTTCTAATCCAAGATTGTGAAGATCTCTAGCCTCCTCCAAGATGCAAGCAAACCTTCTGAGTGCTTTCTTGATTCCTTTGGCTCTCCTAGATTCGACTTTGATTGCGTATGTCTCGATCGCATCTTCGATTTTATAAGCAAAGTTCTTAATACTCCTTACATATTTACGAACGCTCTCACTTTCATTCTGCATCTTATCAGCATCCTTTAGGAAACACTGCATTCTTTCTAATTCTTCTTGAAGCTCTTGCACCTGATCTCTTACTCCAGATAGAAAGCTAACTTCTTGAATCAACAAATCTCGAAGCATTTCTACTGTTGTGGAGACAATAGCTTCAGCCATTTCTCTTCTTTTGAGGAGATTATTAGAGTTCTTGAGTGATTTTGCGAGGCCCTGCAAATAAATTTCAGCAATTGGGGATAGCATCTTTTACTAATGGCCAACTGGGATATGAAAACAAAGAAGAACAAATGCAACAAAACATGAAATTAAGAACCTACCTGCACAGGATCCCCCTACAAAGCCCAAGTCCTTCGAGGCGATTCGGATTACTTGGCTAACAATGTTCAAGAAGTCCTACGATTAAACTTCGCTACGGGGACTCTGCCGTCTTCTTCAGATAAATGAAAAACAGGGCAGTTGCAAGTGAAATCAAACTTACAGTAATAGTACATTCTTTGCCAAGTTGAAGAAATATCAGTTTGAACCAATCAGCTGTAGACACGGGTGATCGCGCGGAACACAAGGCGGAATTAACTAGTTTTTCGAAACCGGAAGCGTCCGGCAAACTTGAATACAGAAAATTTATTGGGGCCCGGACGGGCAACTTGCAAGAACAGTCCAAATGTCAAATGGGAAAAGATGAATATTTTGGCGGCCAAAATAATTGAATACTAGAGGCTATTGATTTCGAAATTGCTAACAATAATTAGAGTTTGAGAGGCGAGATCACAAAATATGACACTCAAAATATATTTTTAGAGATTATTAATTGCAAAATTGCTAACAATAATTCGAGTTTGAGATGCGAGATCATAAAATATTACACTCAAAATATATTTTTATATTATAAAATAATATTATTTATATAGATTATATATATATATATATATATATATATATATATATATATATATATATATATATTGGTAGAATACTAGTTTCCTTGGATGGAAATGTCCAAGAAGGATCTGCAGTTCCTCCACGATCGCACGAAACTCCAAGTCCGGGGAAGTAGAGGAGAGAGGGACCCTACTTAGCAAAAAAGAGGGACCTAATCAGGTTCTGCGAATCAGCCTAATTTTCAATATTATGGGCCCAAAAGTTACGTGTCATAGGGACACAACTAATACTCCAAAAATGATGAGAAGCTCCTTATATTTTCTGCCCTCTTCAATTGGATAACGTCCTCTCCATTCCCCCCCTTCTTCCTTACCATTTAGAACATTAAACACATTAAGCTCTTCTCCTTCGAAGTGCGGTGGAAGAGCTTTTACCTATGCCAAACTTTAAGATTTGGGCCTCTTTCAATTAACTACTTATTTGTTTTTTATCTTAGTTTAAATAAAATAGAAAAACTATTCTTGTGAAGTTAATCAAGAAGTATTTTTCAAAAATTTTATTTGTTAAATATAATTAAAAATAAAAATATTATTTTGATTTTAAAAAAACATTTATAAAAAATTCTTTTAACGGATTAAAAGAAGCTTCAACCATAAGAATAGACTCTCGGAGTAATACTTGAGCCTCGTCAATGACTGTAACTGAGATAATAAAGCGGGTAGTCGATACCTCAAATATGGTACCATTTGGGTTTCTGGTTGCACCACTTAAACTTTATATATATATATATATATATATATATATATATATATATATATATATATATATATATAATTAAATTTTATTAGTAATTAAAATAAATTACGAAGATGGATTGATGAGTGAAAACTCATCACCCATATGATAATGGAAAATAAAATCACACTTTAAGATCTCTAAATGGATAAGATACAATAAATAAAACTAAAAATATATAAAAATTCTTCTCTATATATTATGCAACTATTCCTTAGTATCACCATGAAAGACTCAACTTCATATCAATCTTCGCAGAGCAGCCATCTACGATCTTTTGGATGAATCAGTGGTTTCAAAGACAATCAAAGAAGGAGATGGAAATTTGAAAAAATGCCCGAATCAAATTTGGATAATAAAAGATTTTTTTTGAGAAAGAAGAGATAAACTCTATCTAAAAAAATCAAAACGAAACCATGCCAATGAGTTGCAAAAATGGTTGACTAGCTCCAAGATGAAAAGGTATATCGACAATATTATAATCATGATAAACTAACTTCATCTCATCATAAATATTCATCGGCATTTGTACCTATACTTATTAATATAGAGAATTTTTTTGTACTAAATATAAATCAACCTTATTATCTATAGCATATGTGAAAATCTATATTACTATTATATTTATTATATGGTAAACAATTCAATTTGCCATTGAACTTTACTTGAAGTTTGATTTTTGTCCTTCAACTTTAAAAGAGACAATTCTTGAACTCAAACTATCAAAAAATGCAGAATTTTGCCCTTCCATTAGGTTTTACTGTTACATGACTAATGAAACAAGTCTCGTCTAAGACACTTGAATATTTTGAGTGTATTTTAGGAATTTATCACTTTTCATATTTTCCATTTTGTTATCACAAGAAAGTTACTTTTTATATAAATTTTTAATTATTAATTATAAATTATAATAATAATCTTTGTTTTTTTCATTTTTCCCTCATTGTTTTCCTCTTTATTCTCTCCTTCTCCACCTTCGTTCCGCCCAGGATGATCAATGAAATCCTAGATCATGAAGAAAATAACCCTCCCAAGAATCAAAATTTTTACTTTGAATTGGAAGAGAGCTTTTGACTCAATATGTAATTTTTCAAATCAATATCACAAAAATACAAAAGATTGACAGCAGTCCTCAGCTCTCAAAATTCATAATCAATAGCTAAACATCGACCCTTAAATCAACAATTCAAACATCAACCCGTCAATCAATAATCTCACAATACCATAAAAAAATAAAATATTAGGCAATAGTGCCTAACAATCTTACCGCCTTTGGTCACTGCCAATCAGCATTGACCTCTCATTGCTCCAATATGCTAATAGGTAAGAAATTATTAATTCCAAGCTCTACTGCCCAATGATCATTATAACCTCGTAATTTTCTCCGTTAGCCACCTAACGGCGAAAGTTGATGAAAGAGCAAGATTTAGTATGCCTTAATAATTAAAGGTCAAGAATCATCCCTTTTGAAGTTGAAGAGCAAAAATCAAACTTTAAATATAGTTCGAGGGCAAACTGAATTATTTATCCTTTATTATAATACATTTCTATCTTGGTATGTTAATGTTATTATAATAATTCATACTATTTGAAATACCTAAGAGGGGGGGTGAATTAGATATTTGGCTAATTTTTGCAAATTCAAACCTTTTATATGTATAGACCAATTACAGATGATATGAATAAGAGAGAAACAATTTATGGCAAAGTAATATAAGAAATGTAGACAAATGAACACAAGCAATTTATAGTGGTTCGATCCTCAAGATCTACCTCCACTACCTTAAGCCTACACTTAAGGATTTCGATAACTCTACTATGTGCTCAAGTTCACAGATTACAAGAGAGGCTCACCACACTCTGGTTTTACACTTACAACCTCTTCAAGTAATTTTTACAAACAAGGCTCACCAACCTATGGTTTTATATCTCAAACAACCTTGAATCACAACTTCAAGGATCACCCTTATCTAGAGGGTTTTATGTTATCAAGATAACCTTGCTAGAGCTAGTAGATTAACACAATTGAATAAGTAAAGATGAGTGTGTAGATGTTACCACTTGTTGGTAGAAATTACACAAAGTTGCACCTTCACACTTTGATGTCTTTGGATTGATCAATTGAATGCACAAGACATAAGAGAGCTTGAGAAATGTTTGTAATAGACTTTAGAAAGCTTAGAGTATTCAAAGATTCAAAACTTACAAAAGATTGCACGTTTATAGCTTTTATAGAATTTGAAAAT
Organism: Rauvolfia tetraphylla; assembly: GCA_030512225.1. NCBI lineage: Eukaryota > Viridiplantae > Streptophyta > Magnoliopsida > Gentianales > Apocynaceae > Rauvolfia > Rauvolfia tetraphylla. Next base: position 1,528,493 of record JAJQKT010000060.1, read on the forward strand.
CAGTTGAAACAGATATAAAACGGCTAGTTAATCGGCTATTTTTCAGGGAAATTCGGACTGATCGACTCTCGCGTCCGAATTTTTCTGGACGACCGAATTCTTCCCTCGCTTCGTCCGAATTTCTCTCGAAGAACAGATGACCATGTCTGAAGACCAAAATTTCGGACGATCGAATTTTTTTCATGCGTCCGAATCTTCTTCCGAATTTCTTCGGAAGAGCAAGAGTAAACTTTTTGCTACCAAATTCGGGACTGATCGAATTTCTTGGAATTATGTTCAAACTTTGTAAAATCATTTGAAATTTAACTTCCAAGGATTTGAAATACATTTGGCATATATAGACAACTTATTTAGACAAATATCAATTTGAAAACCAAAATCAAATTCCTTTGATCATATAAAGTTTACTTAAAAACTTTTAGGACACAAAACCACATTTACTAAGAATTCATTCAAATCCTTTTAAACTTAAGAAACCAATTTTATGCTCTCTTATGCATTCAATAGACTCCAAGACATACAAGTGTAGAGTTTACATAGATATTACCTATCATCATACCTACTCTACACTTCAAGTCTTCAATGCCTTGAGTTCATCTTTGGATAAACCTCAAAAGACTCATAGCTTATTGAGGTTGTTCTTGCTCTTTGGCTTGAAGGCAATGAGACTTCAAACTTCTTTCGTCACAAATCCTATCACACAATATAAACATATTAGTTCTCATCAATATTTGTCATTAATCAAAATTACATGATTTGCCCTTAGGGCTAACAATCTCCCCCTTTTTGATGATGGCAAACTTTGATGCAATATGTGATGGATTTAAACAGATTAGCACAAAGAAGTATTCATGTCAATGATAGAAAATAAGCAATTTAGCATATTGACATAGACAAGGCTCAATATGAGCCTATGACCCAACCAACCTCCATTTACCTCCTTCCTTCCAACAATTAGGATAGAAGATATAGCATTTAAGCATTTAGAAAAAGTTCTAAGAGAGGTTTTAAGGTTGTAATAGTTTAACAATGCTCCCCCTTAGATTGTGCTCATTTTTCACCATATTTGGACTAGAGGTATCATGCATCCGAATTTTTTGCATAGCAAGTCCAAACTTTAACATAAGTAAAATGAAAGCTGCAAATTTTGTAAATAAGATTTCCTAAGGTTGTTCAAACATATTAGAAGAGATTAAAACATATTTGAATTAATTTGAATAACAAAAGAGCACATTTTGACAATGAAATTTGAATGCATCCGAATTTTATAGCATGCATCCGAATTTTGAACCACATGCGTCCGAATTTTAAACCACATGCGTCCGAATTTTTAAGCTTATGTCCAAATTGTAATAGATTCAATATAATTGAAGTTTAAAGTGACATAAAGGTTTCATAATGTTGTTCAAACATAATGAAAGAGATTAAGACAGATTTGAATCAATTTGAACAACAAAAGAATACATTTTGACCATAAATATGAATGCATCCAATTCTTTAAACCTTGCATCTGAATTTTAATGCATAAAAATTCACATTGCAGCAGATGCAACATACAGCATCATTAAAGACTAAGTTCACATAAGACTAAGTTTTCACATATATTGCATCATATTTTTCATATTTTTCTCCCCCTTTTGTCATCATTAAAAAAAATAAAGGGATCAATGAAAATGAGATGTTCAAGTTAGCATATAAAAGAAGCTCTCATCACTGGGATTTCATCATTGAGCTTCACTATTACATAAAATGCAGCAAAATACTTAACAAGTTCAGAATAGAAAATGCAGCAACATGCTTAATAAGAAAACTGAACAAAATACAGTAAAGAGATTAGAAAAGAAGGCTTAGTCTTGTGATGGTGAGGTTGATGGGGAGGCTCGGCTCACCCCTTTCATGATGGCCAAGTGCTTAACTCTTCATTGACTGAAAGAGATTGTTGCTGGAGATACAATTGCAGCTTGAGCTACTTGACTTCCTGCCACTGGTGGATCTTCATGAGCATGTTCTTGCTTTTCTTCTTCTGCTATAGTCTCATCATTTCCACCCTGATCATCCTCTTCATCACTGCTATCCTCATTGTCTCCTTTCTCTGCTTTTCTATCTCTTTCTTCCTCATTTCCATCTTGAGGCTTAGAGGGTCCTTCACCACTTTGAGTGTTTCTCATAAGGATTTCTTCAATGTGTTTTACTCTATTCTCCAATCCATCTAATGTTCCAAGAACCATTGGAGCAAATGACTCATAGAACTTATACATTTTCTCCATTTCCTTGACATGATTGTTCAAGGCTTCTTGGAATGCTTTGGCTATAATGGTGTCACCTCTAGTTACTCCTTTACCACTTGATCCAATTCCAGTTTCTTCTTCAAACAATCTCCTTTTTGTTGGAGGTTCCTCCCCCTCACTTGAGGTGTCATGCTTTCTTTTTGTTTTCATTTCCCTAGCAAGGGTTTCCTCTTCATCCTCTTCTTCTTCTTCCTCTTCACTTTCTATGATTCTCTCTCTTTCTATTCTTTTAGGAGGGGTTTCTCTTTTTGTCCTCCATACATTATCCTCATCATGAACTAATTGCATTCTCTTAAGAGTTTCATTTGTGTAAATTTCACCACTCTTAAAGGCTTGCCCTCTTCCAGGAAGTTTGATCTTAAAATGCTTAAAGATTCTAGTTAATAACCTTCCAAATGGGAATGCCTTGGTTACTGTTTTTCTGGCTGCAATCATGTGTTTTAAGGCTATATACCCAAAGTTCATTCTTCTATGCTCATGCAGGGCTAACATGATTACCATATGCATATTTCCAACTGATGACTTGTGTCTAAAATTAGGAACAATCATTGTAGTCACCATGTGATGCAAAACTCTACCTCTAGCATCCAAATTCTTAATTTCCCTTTCCTTTATGGCTCTAAACTCTCTTCCATTGGTAAATGCTTCTTCAAATCTAACATGTGTGAAGAGTTCACGATCATAGCAATGCATGGATGGTGAATAATATCTAGCTCCATTGTCACCCACTCCACAAATCCTATTTATCAATCCTTCATTGAATTTAATGTCTATTTGTGATACTCTAGATGAATACCATTGTATCACATTATCTCCTATCATCTCAATTCTCTCCTCTTTCAAGTTTGCATAGAATTCATATATCAAAGTAGGATAGTATTCTTCATCAATGAATAGCAAACTACTCCAACCAATATCATTGAAATGAGATAGGACAATATCCATGTTTGACAGTTTATCAATATCCACCTTATATCCAGGAATGATTTTTCTACTACTCTTATTCCATTCATCAAATTCATGAGTAAATTTAATTGAGACAAACCTGTCAACCCCAGATAGTGTTTGAGGAGTACGAATCCTTCTTGGCTGATTGAGGATTGAGTCTCCATCTCCTTCCTTAGCCTTTCCTTTTCCTTTCTCAACATTTGGCTTCTTTGTTCTCACCATGATGTTTTCTCTTGAGAAGGATTGGTTTTCTGTATGAAATTAGGGTTAGAAGTTTAAAAGTGAAAGAAAATCGGGATAAGAATGTGTGATTTTGAAGGGATTTTGATTCGGATGTGAATGGGTATGAGAGGTTTTAAAAAGGATATGAAATTCGGAAGTTGAAGTGTTGAGAAGATTGTTTAATCTTCATTTAAAGGGTCACGTCCGTAAAATTCGGACGACCGATTTTTCAGGTCTGCGTCCGAATTTTCGAGCGAAAGTTTCTGTTTTTTCAGTTCAGAAAATTCAGTCGACCGAATTTTCTGACCTGCGTCCGAATTCTTGATCAAAAGTCTCTGTTTCTTGTCACTCAGAAAATTCGGTCGACCGAATTTTCTGTAGTGCATCCGAATTTTGAATCGAAAATTTCCTGCATTCACCAAAACTTCAATACACACATTAGTCATTGAATCCTGAAATTCCTAAGAGTGTTCTTAGGTGATTGAACCTTTCCTCAGCCAAAGGCTTTGTAAATATGTCAGCAATTTGATCATTTGTATTTATATATTCTAAGCATATATTTTTCTTAATCACATGATCACGATTGAAATGATGTTTTATCTCTATATGCTTAGTCCTAGAATGTTGAATGGGATTTATGCTCAAGTTAATGGTACTAGTATTATCATATAATATGGGCACACAATTGAATTTAAGACCATAATCAAGTAAGGTATGCTGCATCCATAGCAATTGTGCACAACAACTACCTGCAGCTATGTATTCAGCTTCTGCAGTGGATAAAGACACACAAGCTTGCTTTTTACTAAACCAAGATACAAGAAAACTACCAAGAAATTGACAATGACCACTTGTGCTTTTACGTTCAACTTTACAACCAGCATAATCCGCATCAGAATATCCAATAAGTTCAAAAGATGAAGTTTTTGAAAACCAAAGGCCATAGTCATGAGTATCAATCAAATAACGAAAAATTCGTTTGACAGAAATTAGATGAGATTCTTTAGGACATGATTGGAATCTAGCACATAAGCATACAGCAAACATAATATCTGATCTACTAGTTGTGAGATATAGTAAGCTTCCGATCATACCTCTATATAATTTTTCATCAATACTCTTACCTTTCTCATCTTTATCAAGTTTAGTTGATGAACTCATTGGAGTACTTATTCCTTTTGCTTGATCCATTCCAAACTTTTTCAATAGCTCCTTAGTATACTTTGCTTCATTGATGAAAACTCCATCCTTGGTTTGCTTAATTTGCAGCCCAAGGAAGAAACTTAGTTCTCCCATCATGCTCATCTCAAATTCATTTTGCATAGTTTTAGCAAACTCTTTACAAAGGGAAGTATTAGTAGCACCAAAAATGATATCATCAACATAGATTTGCACAAGTAGAATATCATTTTTAAAAGTCGTTTTTATAAAAAGAGTTGTATCTACTTTTCCTTTTGTAAAACCTTTTGAAAGAAGAAAACCACTTAATCTTTCATACCAAGATCTTGGAGCTTGTTTCAGTCCATATAGAGCTTTAGTTAATTTGAAAACATGATTTGGAAATTTTTCATGAATAAAGCCAGGAGGTTGTTCTACATAAACCTCTTCTTCAATAAAACCATTTAGAAAAGCACTTTTGACATCCATTTGAAATAGTTTAAAGTCTTTAAAACAAGCAAATGCCAAGAGTATTCTAATAGACTCTAATCTGGCCACTGGAGCAAAAGTTTCATCATAATTAATACCTTCTTCTTGATTGAAGCCTTGAGCAACAAGTCTAGCTTTATTTCTAACAACTTCTCCTAGTTCATTTAACTTATTTCTAAATATCCATTTTGTACCAATAACAGAATGATCATGAGGTCTAGGAACAAGAGTCCAAACTTTATTTCTCTCAAACTGATTTAACTCTTTTTCCATAGCAATAATCCAGAAATTATCACACAATGCATCATCAATATTTTTAGGCTCAATATGAGATAAAAGGGCAAAATTATCAATAAAGTAGCGTCTTGTTTTGACTCCTTGAAAGACATCACCAATGATTTGCTCCTTAGGATGACTTCTTGCATGTGTGAGATCCTTTGGAAGTTCTTGATTATTGCTTGATTGACCATCATGTTCTTGCTCCATTATTTCTTCTTCTTTAGCATGAACTTCCAATGTAGGTACTTGGTGTTGAGTTTGATTTTCAACCATTGAGGAACCTGCATCATCTTCATTTCTTCTTTGGAGATAAATATTAGATTCATCAAAAGTTACATGAATAGTTTCTTCAACACATAATGTCCTTTTGTTATAGACTCTATATGCCTTTTTATTTGATGAATAGCCTAGAAATATGCCTTCATCAGATTTTCTATCAAACTTACCAAGATTGTCACTAGTGTTTAAAATAAAGCACTTACAACCAAACACTTTAAAATAGACAATTGATGGAGTTTTATCAAATAGAAGTTCAAAAGGTGTTTTTCTTATAAAAGGTCTTAGTAAAACTCTATTCATTACATAGCATGCTGTATTTACAGCTTCAGCCCAAAAGTATTTAGTTAAAGAATTTTCACAAAGCATTGATCTAGCCATTTCTTGTAATGTTCTGTTTTTCCTCTCAACAACACCATTTTGTTGAGGTGTTTTGGCAGCTGAAAAATTATGAGTGATACCATACTCATCACAGAATTTTGTAAAATCTTAGTTGCAAAACTCTCTTCCATTATCACTTCTAATAGAGATTAAGTTGCAGTTAAGAGAAATTTGAACCTTCTTGAAAAGTTTTGAAAATTCATAAAATGTTTCATCTTTTTGTGATAAAAAGATTACCCATGTAAATCTGGAAAAATCATCAACAATCACATAAGCATATCTTTTACCACCAAGACTAGTAGTCCTCATAGGTCCAAATAAGTCCATGTGAACTAGTTCAAGAGGCTTTGAGGTAGAAACCATTTTCTTTGGTTTGAAAGATGTTTTCGATTGTTTTCCATATTGACAAGCATCACAAATACGGGTTTTATCAAAATGCATTTTTGGTAATCCTCTAACTAGTTCTTGAGTAGAAAGTTTGTTCAATAAATCCATGCTTACATGTCCTAATCTACTATGCCATAAAAATCCATGATTGTCATGAATGGCAAGACATTTAATATCATTAGTGATAAGCTCATCAAGATATAGCACATATACATTACTAACTCTTTTAGCTACAAAAATAGTTTTATTACTTGCACTATCAAGAATAGTACAAGTATCACATTTAAACTCTACTTTGCAACCATTGTCACATAATTGACTAATGCTAAGTAAATTATACTTTAAACCATCAATAAGTAGAACTTGCTTGATAAGAGGAAAGGAACCTTTACCAATGTTACCTATTCCAAGTATTTTCCCTTTCTTCTTATCTCCAAAAGTGACAAAACCTTCACTTGTAGCTTGAAGCTCACTAACAAGTGATGCATTCCCAGTCATGTGCCTTGAGCAGCTACTATCAAGAAACCATTTAGTGGCACTTGATCTTGAGGCAAATTGTACCTATACCAAATTGGAAAGAGTGATTTTTGGTACCCATATCTTCTTGGGTCCAAGAGGGTTAGTAATAGCTCCTTTAACTCTCCAAATGGTCTTCACTCCATTTTCTATCTTTCTTTTTATAAAGCACTTAGAAACTTTGTGCCCATACTTACCACAATATGTACAACAAGTATGAGACCTATAATGAGAAGATTCTTTAACAAATAATCCTTTTGGTTTTGGATCAAAACAATCATGTGTAAAACCGAGACCATGCTTTACAAATGAGGATCTTTGATAACCAAGTAATTTATTTAAATTTTCTCTTCCATTTGTAAATCTCTCAATGCATAAAGTAAGATCATTTACTTTCCTTTTTAAAAGCTCATGATCTTTTAGCATTGATTCAAGAGAAGTAATTCTTGAACAAAGCTTTTTGATTTTAAAAAATACATGTTGTATGGTAGTATTCAAAACATTCTTTTCAATGGTAAGAGAATTAATGGTCTCAAGATGTCTATCATTTTCAATACATAATTTTGAATTTTCATTTGAAAGATCATTAATTTTGGATTTCATTTCTTTATTTCTTCTTGAAGCCTTTTTCAGTTCTTCATACAATTCTACAATTAAATCACTAGAATCAATATCATCATCACACAAATTTGAAATAGAGGGTGAAGATTGTATCTCATCATCAATGGCCATAAAGAATATGTTGGCCTTCCCTTCACTTTCATCCTCACTTTCTTGTTTTATTCCACGTTCCAGCTAGTCCTTTTCCTTTCTTGGCAGATTTCTTTCTGCTTTTGCTTTCTCTTTCCCTCTCTAACACTTTGGGACAGTCAGCAATAAGATGCTCTGTACTCTTGCATTCAAAGCATTGAGGTTTATATGATGAGGATTGTCCACTCTTCTTGACTGGCTTTCTTCCTTTCTTGAGAAATTCCTTTTTGTAGAATCTCTTGAACTTCTTCACTGCCATTGCAATCTCTTCTTCTCCACTGTTTCCTCCTTCTTCTTCACTTGAAGATTGTTCTTGTTCACTCAAGTTGTTTGAGGCATTAAGAACTACTCCTTTTCTTCCCTTTTCCTCATCTTCCTTATCATTCAACCGTTTCATCTTCATTTCATGTGTAAGTAGTGATCCAATAAACTCTTCAAGAGGAAGAGTTTTTAGATCTTTGGACTCCTCAATAGCAAGCGTCTTTGGCTGCCAAGATTTTGGTAGAGCATCCAAAATCTTTCTGTTTTGCTCTCCCATAGTATAGCCTTTACCATAAGCTTTCAAGCCATTGAAAATATTAGTAAACCTTGTAAATATATCACTAATATTTTCACCTTGTTTCATAGTAAACAGTTCATAATCTCTAACAAGCATAGCAAGTTTAGATTCTTTAACTTGATTAGTACATTCATGTGTAATTTGAAGTAATCTCCACATATCATGAGCAGAATCACACCCACTAACTCTATTATATTCAGTAACATCTAATGCACAACTTAATATATTCATGCCCTGATAATTTAATGTCATTTTTCTTGAATCATGCTCATCAAATTCATCAGTGGATTTGGGTTCTGAGGTTACTCCATCTGCTCTCATTTTCATTGGGACATAGGGACCTTTCTCAATTATGTTCCATAAATCAAAATTGATAGAACAAATATATATTTTAACTCTAGACTTCCAAAAAGTGTAATTTGTTCCATCAAACAATGGAGGTCTGTTTGTAGAAGATCCTTCTAGGTAAGGTAGGTTTGAAATATTAGCCATAGGATCTTTGTCTTTTAGGTTGTAAAACCACACAAAGAAGTTCTAGCTCTGATACCAATTGAAATACCTAAGAGGGGGAGGGGGTGAATTAGGTATTTGGCTAATTTTTGCAAATTCAAACCTTTTATATGTATAGACCAATTACAGATGATATGAATAAGAGAGAAACAATTTATGGCAAAGTAATATAAGAAATGTAGACAAATGAACACAAGCAATTTATAGTGGTTCGATCCTCAAGATCTACCTCCACTACCTTAAGCCTACACTTAAGGATTTCGATAACTCTACTATGTGCTCAAGTTCACAGATTACAAGAGAGGCTCACCACACTCTGGTTTTACACTTACAACCTCTTCAAGTAATTTTTACAAACAAGGCTCACCAACCTATGGTTTTATATCTCAAACAACCTTGAATCACAACTTCAAGGATCACCCTTATCTAGAGGGTTTTATGTTATCAAGATAACCTTGCTAGAGCTAGTAGATTAACACAATTGAATAAGTAAAGATGAGTGTGTAGATGTTACCACTTGTTGGTAGAAATTACACAAAGTTGCACCTTCACACTTTGATGTCTTTGGATTGATCAATTGAATGCACAAGACATAAGAGAGCTTGAGAAATGTTTGTAATAGACTTTAGAAAGCTTAGAGTATTCAAAGATTCAAAACTTACAAAAGATTGCACGTTTATAGCTTTTATAGAATTTGAAAATCAGTTGAAACAGATATAAAACGGCTAGTTAACGGCTATTTTCAGGAAATTCGGACGACCGAATTCTGCGTCCGAATTTTTCGGACGACCGAATTCTTCCTGCTTCGTCCGAATTTCTCTGGAAGAACAGTGACCATGCTGAAGACCAAAATTCGGACGACCGAATTTTTTTCATGCATCCGAATCTTCTTCCGAATTTCTCTGGAAGAGCAGTAGCAAACTTTTGCTACCAAATTCGGACGACCGAATTTCTTGGAATTATGTTCAAACTTTGTAAAATCATTTGAAATTTAACTTCCAAGGATTTGAAATACATTTGGCATATATAGACAACTTATTTAGACAAATATCAATTTGAAAACCAAAATCAAATTCCTTTGATCATATAAAGTTTACTTAAAAACTTTTAGGACACAAAACCACATTTACTAAGAATTCATTCAAATCCTTTTAAACTTAAGAAACCAATTTTATGCTCTCTTATGCATTCAATAGACTCCAAGACATACAAGTGTAGAGTTTACATAGATATTACCTATCATCATACCTACTCTACACTTCAAGTCTTCAATGCCTTGAATTCATCTTTGGATAAACCTCAAAAGACTCATAGCTTATTGAGGTTGTTCTTGCTCTTTGGCTTGAAGGCAATGAGACTTCAAACTTCTTTCTTCACAAATCCTATCACACAATATAAACATATTAGTTCTCATCAATATTTGTCATTAATCAAAATTACATGATTTGCCCTTAGGGCTAACACTATTTTTTATGAAATTAATATTATTATGGATGTCCATTATCAGAGTTATAGAGATACTCCAACTATCCAGAAGATAGATGGTAGAGTTCTATCATATCTTTGATTAGTGATAGGATTTGTCTTCTGATTACCCTATACCTATTCTGATTTGGATATACCCCTGAGCCCTATAAATAGGGCTCTAGACTGAGGTGTTGTATTCACTCATTCATTGATCAATTTACTCTTAGAGAATTAAAAAAGATCTCTTGTTCTTTCTCTCTATTTTCTCTCAATATTTTCCTCCTATTCTCTACATTATAATTTCTTTATTAAGTTCTCCACATTAGTATTACGATTTTGCTGTGCCGACGATGACTGCGCATCAACAAATTCATAACACGTTATCAGCACGAGTCTCTGCCACCGAAGTTGAGAGTTTAATCAGGAAAAAGAAAGGTACTTTTTCTATCTTTGAATTCTCATGGCAAACTTTTCAAAACTCGTTTTTTTTACTCTTGATATTTATAGAAAGAATTATATGTCATAGACATTAGATGCTTAAATTTATTGAGATATAATGGGTCTGGCAGACACCATCTCAAAATCGTATAAAAGCCATGATTTTTCTCCGTCATTATTTCAATGAAAATTTAAAGGCGAAATATCTTACCGTGAGAAATCCACTTATTTTGTGGAAGGATCTAAAAGAAAGATTTGACTACCAAAAGATGGTCATTCTATCAAAAGCATAGTTTACTTTAAATCTGTTATGGCCCTGGAAGAGGTCATAGTCATGGTCGATGCCGTGGACATAGACGCAGATATGGTAAGAATAATCCATATAATCATGCCGATTAGAATATATGCATCTGGATATTGTGAGTCCTGAAGACACCATTTAAGAAATACAAAGCATCAAAGCCACTTGATTACTAGCAAATTGTGAACGAAACATACAATCACCAGAAGATGATTGTTATATAAATGCTAGTGATGATTTGTTATAAGTGTGCCTAAAAGATTTTTATCTATCAGTATACAAAAATTTTATTACTTTTAGAATTTCTCCTCAATTAAAGTTATAAGGAGAAACATCACTAGTAATGTGATGGATAAAAGATTTTTCCTTTCTCATTTTTTTAACATGCTTCTGTAGTAGTAATATCTAGAAAAAGTTTTTCAAAAGTATTTTGAATTTATATCTTCTGAGATTAAATGAGTCCTTGATAAAATATTTTGACGCTGAAGTGAATGACATTAGAAATTATAATATATTTATATACGAGATTTTGGTCGCAACTAGTAGAAATACACTTTGTTCTTATACTACAAGAATGACTCATTAAATCCCCAGTGAATAGATACTCACCAGAAGTGAGAAAATAATGAGAAGAAAAAAGGGAAAGTAATAATTCTAACATGTTATTGATGCAATATGAAAGTTTGTCACGTACCTGTAGTACGTCAAGCATGTTATGAATCTCTATTAATTATTGATATTGCTTTACTTCCCTAATCATACTACTGATACTAATGATGCTTATGTCGAAAATATTAATATGACATATGTGAACGTAGCCAATTCTTTTGAATATCCAAAAAGATTTTTTAACATTTTGAATGTCAATCAAAATTTTAAATTATCGAATTGTTACTTTCCTATATTATTTTAGTTTATTTTGGATCAAGAATGGTGAAGATACAATTTGTCTAAACAATATTTGTTGTTTATTTGGATAAAATTTAAAATATATGTCCAAAGTATAAATGGTAATGCCAAGGTTCTTGAAGAACTAATTGATCAAATAACTCTAGAAGAGTTAATTGATTAAAAACTCCAGAAGAGCTACCAGATGTTCACCTAATGGTCAATGATTGTAATACATCATTCTCCATATAGTCTCGTAAAACTTTTTGAGCATTGATTATATTATCAGTATATCAAGACATTGGATGAATGAAATTTTGAGACATATGCATTACCATTATGACAAGAAATATATGTCAATTATAGATATCACTATTTATCTCTCCTGATTTATATTGCATAGAATTATAAAATTGAGATGCAATATTGAGTAAACTTGAAATTTACTGATAAATAATTTATTAGTTGGCATGATCGGTTGGACCATCCCGGATCATTAAAATACAAAGAATGATTATGAATTTATTATGGAACCAGAAGTTTCCTAATATGATGAATTTATATGTGCTACTTGTTTTATTTAAAAGTTGCCAGTATTACTTGGAGTTGAATGTGTTATTTTGGGATGAATATTGAGAAATTATTAGTTGATGCATCAACAAATAGTCTTATAAATATTATTGTTTTGCAACCTGTAGTTTGTACAATTCATTGATAATGAGCTCTTGTTTTAAGATTCTCTCAAAGACATAATTTGTCCTAATAATACTGGTTGTATTGAGATAGATATTGAACATCCTGCAAAATGTTTATGACTGTGATATATTAGCACTTATTTCGTATTTTGCCAATACATTGTAATTCTCCTCAGAGTAGTTGGTTTGTGGTCAGAAACCAAATATTTCCCATCTTAAATTTAGAGATGCACTATGTATGTTGCTCCACCACAAAGATAATGAGATGGATTCTCAAAGAGATTATTAAATATGTTGCGAGCAAATCTCAATTGAGAGATCTGTATTTTGTCAATTCTGAATATGTTGCCCCAACATAAAGAGGAGAAATTATGAGGCTGGATAAAGATATTAGTATGTGTCTCATCTTGATCTTCTATTTTGATCCTCATAGAAGATACCTTGAACCAGAAGTTCAAAGGATAATTTATATAGCCAGGTATATTAATTGACCAACATCCAGCAAAGAATGCTCTTATTTGATATCCCTGAAGGATAATCTACCACTACAAATAAATTTGAGACACAACTGAAATGTGGTAGATAAGTCGATTCCAAAGATACAAACTCCTCACTGGAGTAAAGGTTTAAGATGGTCATATATGTTAAGTCGAGGAGATTTAAATTCCAGCAGAATTTTTCTCCCAAACACATGATTGATAAATTATTTCCAGAAGAAATTCAGGTACCTGAAAACTATGATAAATGATGAGATCTCAACATGATTGGGAACTATTGAAATCGCACAAGTATATGAATTTAAAGATATTAATGCTCATAATATGTTGAGGATTTTCAAATCGAGGTCTGCAGACTCGAAATGATAAAGTTCGCATGAGAAATATGAAAAGTTTAAACTATTCACAAGTATACCTGAAGTGTACATGTATTCCCAACAGGAGTAATACACTTGAAGTATAATTTCAAAGAGATAGCAATTAATATTTGCTTATAAAATGCGAACCACAAAAGTGAATATTGCCATGAGTTATGGCGTATGATTCTTCGTAAAACTTGACAATGATAACGAAGAAATATATTTCTAGTGGTGGATATAATGGTGGATGATGACACTTAATATCTGTTTATATTTGTATCATTTGATAATAGAGCTTATATTTGAAGTCCCTGATGGACTCAATATGCTTGAAGCATATAATTGTTCCTGTAGAACATAATGAGATTGTCTTAGTGAATTTTTATTAAAAGAATGATTGAGTATGTCCATATATGAAGAAATTCTATACGTAGCTATACTTGCTATATGTATTTCTTTATCAGAATATATCCTCATTATACAATCTACTGATTGGTATAATGTTCCCCACATTAGGGGGAGAAAATCATCAATTAAAAGAGGATATTATTTATGACTTTTATTATCTTGATCTATGCACAAGTATTAATGAACTAGAAGTTCAAAATATTGTTTATTTGCATAATATTGCATATTGATTGTTTGTCTGACTCCTTAGAGTTAGTCAATATAACATTCTACTTATAGATATTCCTATTTGGATAAATGTCCCAGCATGACAAATACATAAATTCTATAACTATATGATTTTGATACACGCATGAAGCGTGATTGATCTCTTATTTTTAAAATAAAAATCCTTAAAAGAGAAAAGATTTAATGATCAAGATATTTTTTCTGAAGAATTTAGAAGAGCAAGTATTGTGATCAACGTTTTGAAAAGTCAATATTTTGTTTTGATTGAACATCCTGAAGATGTTTCGCATGGACATAGCATATCAATTTTTATTGGGTTATTATATGTAAGATCTTTTATATCTATAAAAGGATATTGAAGAACTCTTTGGTCTTGAAGTACCATAACTCTGCAATTTAGAGTATAAATACACTTGTTTGCATATAAGCATATATTTATTCTAGTTCTTCTCTACCCAATAAATTTTGAGATGGCATTAAGCTTGCCTATTGACATTTCCTTGAGATAATTTATCTCGAATATTGAGAAAAACCAACTCCTGTTGAGATGGATATGCAATGTATAAGTTACCTATATGATCCACATAAACTATGCATTTTTATGCATGTATTAATTATAACAGCCACATCTTCAACTCATGTTGAAGTAATAGAAATTCATGATGTTGGTTGAGAATATATTTTATCATGATTAATGTATTCGAGATAAATCTATATCCTCTAAGGAGGAATTCCAATTATATTGTTGGATGATAATAAAGTTTGGAATATATCTAAGGAGATATGATAAAATTGTTCTTTACTCATGAGCTCCTGAAGAGTGGTGACATTGATGTGCAACAAATTCAATCATGTGACATTCTGACAGATTTATTCACTAAGGTATTACCAGCCGCATCATTTGATAAATTGGTGAACAAAATTGGAATGGTGCGGTTAAGAAACCTTAAAGGATTACTCATCAGGGGGAGTAAATATGGCATAAAGAGTAGTGTACTATTTTTCCTTCACTAGAGTTTTTCCCACTGAATTTTTTATCTAGTAAGGTTTTAACGAGGCATACTCTTATGCAATGGACATCCAAGGGGGAGTGTTATGAAATTAATATTATTATGGATGTCCATTATCAGAGTTATAGAGATACTCCAACTATCCAGAAGATAGATGGTAGAGTTCTATCATATCTTTGATTAGTGATAGGATTTGTCTTCTGATTACCCTATACCTATTCTGATTTGGATGTATCCCTGAGCCCTATAAATAGGGCTCTAGACTGAGGTGTTGTATTCACTCATTCATTGATCAATTTACTCTTAGAGAATTAATAAAGATCTCTTGTTCTTTCTCTCTATTTTCTCTCAATATTTTCCTCCTATTCTCTACATTATAATTTCTTTATTAAGTTCTCCACATTAGTATTACGATTTTACTGTGCCGACGACGACTGCGCATCAACAAATTTATAACACTATTAACTTTTTTTAATTATTTTATTTAATATATTAAAATAATATTAATGAGCTTTATTTTTTATTATATAAATATAATTTTATTTTATTTATAATTATATTTTTATAAATAAAATTTATTTATAAAAAATGATATGATAATTAATAATTTAATTATTTATAAAAATATATACTTTATATATTTATACACACAAGCATTTACAGGCTAACTTCTTGAATCAACAAATCTCAAAGCATTTCTATTGTTGTGGAGACAATAGCTTCAGCCATTTCGCGCGGAACACAAGGCGGAATTAACTAGTTTTACGAAACTGGAAGCGTCCGGCAAACTTGAATACAAACAATTTATTGGGGCCTGGACGGGCAACTTGCAAGAACAGTCTAAGGTTTTACTTGGATTGAGTTTCACACGAAATTCAATACAAATTTATCATCTCATATCTTACTTTTTTTCTCAAAAAAATTTCTCTCTCCCGAAACTCAAGATAGAAAATTTCAAAACCAAACTCTATCCAATTACACCCTAAATGTCAAATGGGAAAAGATGAAGAACGGACAAGTAACTAGGCAAGTGAGAGCTCTCGCCACGCGCGAGATTGTGGCACCGGTCCTATTACTAATTAAAAAATAATGCATCACTCATCAATAAAGTATATATTTAAATGTGATGTACAATTAGATCAGAGTTACAGAAGACAAAATTTGAATTAGATAAAAGAAATTTAAGAGAGGGTTAAGAAGTAAGGGAAAGACATTCAAATGAGATTTTCTAGATACATAATTTGAGGATTCAAAGTAAGAATGACAAATCAGTTAGAGTAGTTTTTAGTTTCTCACATCCCTTGATATTTCATGATACATGTTCAAACTCATAGTACATTTTGAGAGAATTTTTTTATCCGTGTCTTTAGTCATAAATGTGTCCATTTGTGAGGGACTTAGGCTAGAAAAATATGAAGTGTATTCTTGTAGTTACACTTATCCATTACTACAAAAAAAGAAGATCAAGTGCAAAAGGTTAATAATGGTGGATATATAATGAAGAAAATTATCAAGTAAATAAAAAGTTTAACATTAAGGTTTTTGGATCAGAAAAGCTGTTATAGGATGCTTTGCTTCTTACTATACATTTTGCAATGGGCAATAGTTACTTTTCACTATTTTTTTCAGCTACATAAAAGGGCGGTAGATGTCTAGAAACAACCAACATGAGAAAATTTATAAAATCATAAATTTTACTTTTATTAAATAAATTTTTTAAATAGTTTTACTAGAAACAATCAATTCTTCACGCATAAATTATATCTTTTAAACTCAAGCTTAGAGCTACATCAAAAGTCTCCAAATCAAGATAAAAACTTTAATTTTCTCATTATGGTTGAGTTTAATTATTTTAAAAAATTACTATAATAGTAAATTTATATAAATTTTAATAAATTTTTAGATGCCTCAATTTGTTCAAATTTTGAACGAAAGTTCTTGCTATCATCTTCTACCTAAAGAAAAAATTTTGTTACTTTTTAAACATGTTTAATATATTTGTTAAATTTTTGAAAAATCGGATAGATTTATTCATTTTTGTGAATTTTTGTTTTAATTAAATATTGAGTATTTCAAGATTTATTAGACTGTTATAATGCAAAAGGAGTATGAAAATATGTAAATAAAATGAATTTTTCTAAATTGATATATTATGAATAAAATAAAATAATTAGGATTTCGAAGGACAATTCCTAATTGAATTGAGAGTATAGTTCTTCGTCTATGTCGCACGTGGCAGTTGAGTCCTCAGCAGCAACTAATATTGTGAAGGCGTCTATCATTTGTAATCGTTCTTAGTCTATCTGTTAGCCTTAAGGGCAAATCATGTAGTTATGATTAATTTTAAATAATGACAAATATTGATGAGGATTAATGTGCTTGTATGTTGAGTGATAGAATTAATGGATTGAGAAGCATGAAGTCTTATTGCTTTGAAGCCACAATGCAAGAACAACTCAATTATGTCAAAAGTGATTGAAGATTGAAAAGTATGTTCAAGACGATTAAAGGCATTGAAGACTTAGTGCTAAATAGGTATATTTTTCTGTAAACTCTACACTTGTATGTCTTAAAATCAGTTGAATGCATGAGAGAACATAAAACTTATTTTTGAAATGGTTTTTAATAAACTTTTTGATAACAAGTATGTTTTTGAAATCTCAAATGATCTTAAGTAAATTTTGTATGATCAAAATGTTTTGGTAACGGTTTTTATGTTCGAATGTGCTTAAATGACGTATCCATTCATGCAAAACATTTTCAATGTTATTAACAATGATTTTCAAATGATTTGATAAAATTTGATAAGTTTGGATGCAAGTTTGGTTGTCCAAACTTTGGAAATGGTTACTGTGCTTCCAGAGAAATTTGGACGCAAGTTCGAACGCATGGAGAAAATTCGGACGTCCAAACTTTCTCTGATAAGCATGGTTATTGTTTTT
This sequence comes from Rauvolfia tetraphylla, assembly GCA_030512225.1. NCBI lineage: Eukaryota > Viridiplantae > Streptophyta > Magnoliopsida > Gentianales > Apocynaceae > Rauvolfia > Rauvolfia tetraphylla. Next base: position 1,546,489 of record JAJQKT010000060.1, read on the forward strand.
TCAAAAAAATTCAAACGAATGTTCGGACGCATAAGGAAAAGTTCGGACGTCCGAACTTTTCCAAACAGCTTGGCACAGTGAAGTTTGAACGCATGGCAGAAAGTTCGGACGTCCGAACTTCTCTGAAACTAAACTAGCTGTTTTATAGCTGTTGCATTTGATTTTTCACATCTATAAAAGATATAAACTTCAGATTTTTTATAAGTTTTGAATCTGTAAGAACTCTAAGACATTCAAAAGTCTTTAGCAAATATCAAAGCTCTCTTTTGTCTTGTGCTTTCAATTGATCATTCAAGATTCCAAAGGCAACAAAGTGTGAAGGTGAAACATTGTGTAATCATCTACCAACAAAGTGGTAACATCTTACACACTCTCTTTTCTTCTCTCAAATGTGTTTTCTACTAGCTCATTGTAAGGTTATCTTGTGACGTAAAATCCTTTTGGTAAGGGTGAGCCATAGACTAGATTAATCAAGGTTGTGGTGTAAAACCCATGTGTGGGTGAGCCTTGGATTATATTGGTCTTTAGGTTGTCTTTAGATATAAAATCCTTGTGGAAGGGTGAACCTTGTTTGTATAATTACTAAAAGAGGTTGTGAGTGTAAAACCATTTGTGAGCCTCTTATGTAATTTGTGGATTTGAGCTTATAGTAGATTGTTTGAAATCCTTAAGTGTAGGCTTAAGGTAGTGGACGTAGATCTTGAAGAGATCGAACCACTATAAATTGCTTGTGTTTTTTGTTCTTATATTACTCTACTGCTTTGCTATTAATTCCCTTACTTTTCTATTGAACCAAACACATACAATCTGTTTTTTTGCTTAGACGTATAAAAGGACTGTGTTTGCGAAAATTATCCAAATATCTAATTCACCCCCCTCTTAGATATTTCAATTAGTGTCAGAGCCAGGGCTTCTTTGTGTGGTTTACAACCTAGAAGTTAAGATCTTACGGCTAATATTTCAAATTTACCTTATTTGGAAGGATCCTCCACAAATAGACCTCCTTTGTTTAATGAAACAAATTATACATTTTGAAAATCTAGAATTAAGATATATATTTATTCTATTAACTTTGATTTGTGGAATATTACTGAGAAATGTCCATATATGCCAATGAAAATGAGTGCTGATGGAACTAGTCAAGAACCAAAACACATAGATGAATTTGACGAGAATGATTCAAAGAAAATGACTTTGAATTATCAAGCTATGAAGATTATAAGCTGTGCATTAGATGTAACTGAATATAATCAAGTTAGTGGATGTGATACTGCCCATGATATGTGGAGATTACTTCAAGTGACACATGAAGGTATGAATCAAGTAAATGAGTCAAAGCTTGCTATGTTAGTTAGGGACTATGAGCTATTTACCATGAAGTAAGGTGAGAATATTAGTGATATGTTTACTAGATTTACTAACATTTTTAATGGCCTGAAAGCTTATGGGAAGAACTATACAATTGGAGAGCAAAACAGAAAAATCTTGGATGCTTTACCAAAATCTTGGCAACCGAAGACACTTGCTATTGAGGAATCAAAAGATTTAAAAACTCTTCCACTTGAAGAGCTTATTGGTTCACTGCTTACATATGAAATGAATGTGAAAAGATTGAATGATATTAAAGATGAAGAAAAAGAAAGAAAAGGAGTTGTACTCAAAACTTCAAATCATTCTAGTGAACAAGAAGAATCATCAAGTGAAGAAGATGAAAACAGTGGAGAAGAAGAGATAGCTATGGCTGTAAGGAAATTCAAAAGATTCTATAAAAAGAAATTTTTCAAGAAAGGGAGAAAACCAATCAAGAAGAGTGGATAGTCATCATCCTTCAAACCTCAGTGTTTTGAATGCAATAGCACAGAACATCTTGTTGCTGATTGTCCCAAAATTTTGGAAAGGGAAAGAGACAACAAGAACAAAAAAAAACCTACCAAGAAAGGAAAAGGATTGGCTGGAACGTGGGATCAACAAGAAAGTGAAGATGATAGTGAAAGAAAGGCCAACATATGCTTTATGGCAATTGATGATGAGGTACAATCTTCTCCCCCTATTTCTAATCTTTATGATGATGATGTTGATCCTAGTGAATTACTTATAGAAATGTATGAAGAATTAAAAAATGCTTCAAAAAGAAATAAAGAAATGAAATCCAAAATCAATGTTTTATCGAATGAGAATTCAAAATTATGTGTTGAAAATGGTAAACTTCTTGAGATCATTAATTGTCTTAACATTAAAAAAGAAGTTTTAAATGCAACCGTACAAAACATATCTTTTGAAAAAAAAAGAGCTTTGCATAAAAGTTGTTTCTCTTGAAAAAATGGTTAATGATCATGAGATTTTAAAAAGGAAAGTTAATGATCTTACATCATGCATTGAAAAATTTACAAATGGAAGAGAAAATTTAAATAAATTACTTGGTTATCAAAGATCTTCATTTGTAAAACATGATTTTGATTTTACTCATGATAGCTATGCTTCAAAATATAAAAACTCTTTTGCTAAAGAAACTTTTAATTCTAGGCCTCATATTTGTTGTACATATTGTGGCAAGCATGGACACAAGGCATCAAATGTTTTGTAAAAAGAAAGATTGAAAATGGTGTTAAGACCATTTGGAAAGTCAAATGAACTTTCACTAACCCCCTTGGACCCAAGAAAATATGGGTACCAAAAATCACTCTTTCTAATTTGGTGTAGGTTCGCTTTGCTTCAAGATCAAGTGCCACAAAATGGTTTCTTGACAGTGGCTGTTCAAGACATATGACAGGAAATGCATCACTTGTTAGTGAGCTTCAAGCAAAAAGTGAAAGCTTTGTCACATTTGGTGATAAGAAGAAAGGAAAAATAGTTGAAATAGGTAACATTGGTAAAGGTTCCTTCCCTATTATTAAACAAGTATTGCTTATTGATGGTTTAAAGTATAATTTACTTAGCATTAGTCAATTATGTGACAATGGATGTAAAGTAGAATTCAAATGTAATACTTGTACTATTCTTGATAGTGCAAGTAGCAAAACCATCTTTGTTGCTAAAAGAGTTAGAAATGTATATGTGTTATATCTTGATGAACTTATCACAAATGATATAAAATCTCTTGCCATTCATGATAATAATGGATTTTTGTGGCATAGAAGATTAGGACATGTAAGCATGAATTTATTGAATAAACTTTCTACACAAGAGCTAGTTACAGGATTACCCAAAATGCATTTTGATAAAACCCGTCTTTGTGATGCTTGTCAATATGAAAAACAATCAAAAATATCTTTTAAACCAAAGAAAATTATCTCTACTTCAAAACCTCTTGAACTAGTTTGCATGGACTTATTTGGACCAATGAGGAACACTAGTCTTGGTGGTAAAAGATATGCTTATGTGATTGTAGATGACTTTTCAAGATTTACTTGGGTGCTCTTCTTAACTCAAAAGGATGAAACATTTCATGAATTTGTAAAACTTTTCAAAAAGGTTCAAACATCTCTTGAATATAAACGGATTTCTATTAGAAGTGACAATGGATGAGAATTTTACAATCAAGATTTTACAAAATTTTGTGATGAATATGGTATTACTCACAATTTCTCAGCTGCTAAAACACCTCAACAAAATGGTGTTGTTGAAAGGAAAAATAGAACTTTACAAGAGATGGCTAGATCAATGCTTTGTGAAAATTCCTTGTCAAAATACTTTTGGGCTGAAACTGTAAATACTGCTTGCTATGTAATATAAGAAAAACACATTTTGAACTTTTATTTGATAAAACCCCTTCAATTGTTTATTTTAAAATGTTTGGTTGTAAATGTTTTATTTTAAATACCAGTGATAATCTGGAAAAATTTGATAGAAAATCAGATGAAGGAGTATTCCTTGACTATTCATCAAATAAAAAGGCATATAGAGTTTATAACAAAAGAACATTATGTGTTGAAGAAACCATACACGTAACTTTTGATGAATCTAACATTTACCTTCAAAGAAGAAATGAAGATGATGCAAGTTCCTCAATGATTAAAAATCAAACTCATCATCAAGTACCCACATTGGAAGAACATGCCAAGAAAGAAGAAATAATGGAGCAAGAACAAGATGATCAACCAAGCAATGATCAAGAGTTTCCAAAGGATCTAACATATGTAAGAGGCCATCCTAAAGAGCAAATCATTGGTGATGTCTTCCAAGGAGTTAACACAAGGCGATACTTTATTGATAATTTTGCCCTTTTATCTCATATTGAATCTAAAAATATTGATGATGCATTGTGTGATGATTTTTGGATTGTTGCAATGCAAGAGGAGTTAAATCAGTTTGAAAAAAATAAAGTTTGGACTCTTATCCCTAGAACTAATAAGCATTCAATTATTGGTACAAAATGAGCATTTAGAAATAAATTAAATGAACTAGGAGAAGTTGTTAGAAATAAAGTTAGACTTGTTGCTCAATGCTTCAACCAAGAAGAAGGCATTGATTATGATCGAAACATTTGCTCCAATAGCCAGATTGGAATCCATAAGAATACTTTTGGCATTTGCTTGTTTTAAAGGATTTAAGCTATTTCAAATGGATGTCAAAAGTGCATTTTAAAATGGTTTTATTGAAGAAGAGGTTTATGTAGAACAACCTCCCAGTTTTATTCATGAAAAGTTTCCTAATCATGTTTTTATGTTAACTAAAGCTTTATATGGATTGAAACAAGCCCCAAGAGCTTGGTACGAAAGATTAAGTGATTTTCTTCTTTCAAAAGAATTTGCAAAAGGAAAAGTAGACACAACACTTATAAAAACATCTAGTAATAATGATATTCTACTTGTGCAAATTTATGTTGATGATATTATTTTTGGTGCCACTAACACATTTCTTTGTGAAGAATTTGCCAAATCTATGCAAAATGAATTTGAAATGAGCATGATGGGAGAACTAAATTTCTTTCTTGGGTTGCAAATTAAGCAAACTAAGGATGGAGTTTTCATAAACCAAGCAAAGTATACCAAGGAGCTTTTGAAAAGATTTGAAATGGATTAAGCAAAATGGATAGGAACTCCAATGACCTCATCAACTAAACTTGATAAAGATGAAAAAGGTAAAAATGTTGATGAAAAGTCATATAGAGGTATGATTGAAAGTTTGCTCTATCTCACAACAAGTAGACCAGATATCATGTTTGCTGTGTGCTTATGTGTTAGATTTCAATCTTGTCCTAAAGAATCTCATCTAGTTTCTGTCAAACGTATTTTTCGTTATTTGATTAATACACATGACTATGGTGTTTGGTTTTCAAAATCTTCATCTTTTGAACTTATTGGATATTCAGATGCTGATTATGCTGGATACAAAGTTGAACGAAAAAGTATAAGTTGTCATTGTCAATTTCTTGGTAGTTGTTATGTGTCCTGGTATAGTAAAAAACAAGCTTGTGTGTCTCTGTCTACTGCTGAAGCTGAATATATTGCAGCTGGTAGTTGTTATGCTCAATTATTATGGATGCAACATATACTGCTTGATTATGGTCATAAATAGAGATTGTTGTGGTAAAACCCATTGAAGGGTGAGCCTCGTGTGTAATTAATTGGATTGAGCATTTAGTGAATTGGTTAAAATTCTTGAATGTGGACTCAAGGTTGTGGATGTAGAACTTGGAGAGATCGAACCACTATAAATCGTGTGTTCATTTCCTTATAGTTTTACTCGTTTACATACTTGCGTTATTATTATTTGTTCTTAGTTGTTGATTGATTGGTTATAGTCTTATTGTTTGATCATCTTGTCTCAACCGTCAAATCACATATAAACTTGAAGTTTGTGAATTTAAAAAAGAGCTTTTATTACGGCAAAAGATTTTGATAATTAGCCAAAGACCTAATTCACCCCCCTCCCTCTTAGGTCTTTCAATTGGTATCAGAGCAAGGTCTTCTTTTTAAGGTAACAACCTAGAAGTAAAGATTATATGGCTAGTTTATCAAATTTGTCTTATATGGAAGGTTCCTCTACAAATAGACCTTCTTTATTTGATGGTTCTAATTATACATTTTGGAAATCTAGAATTAGAATTTTTATTTGTTCTATTAACTTTGATTTGTGGTGTATCATTGAGAAAGGTCCCTATGTACCTATGAGAATAAAGGCTGATGGAATTACAAGGGAAGTAAAGCCTATGGAGGAATTTGATGAGAACGATTCAAGAAAGATAACTTTAAACTATCAAGAAATGAACATCTTTAGTTGTGCATTGGACGAGAATGAATACAATCGAGTGAGTGAATGCGACAACGCTCACGATATGTGGAGACTTCTTCAAGTAACACATGAGAAAAGAGCCAATATGTGCTTTATATTAATAAATGATGAGGTACAATCCACTTCTTCTACTTCTGCTTGTTGTGATGATGATTTTGATAATCCTAGTGAATTATTTGTTGAAATGTATGAAGAATTAAAAAAAGCCTAAAAAAGAAATAAGAAAATAAAATTCAAAATTAATGAGTTATTGAATGAAAATTCAAAATTATATTGTGAAAACAAAAGACTTCTTGAATCTATTGATTGTTTGAATATTGAAAAAGAAGTTTTAAATGTCTCTTTACAAAACATGTCCCTTGAAAATAAGATTCTTTTTTAAAAGATCTTGTCTCTTGAAAGAATGCTTGTTGATCACGAGACTTTGAAAATGAAAGTTGACGACCTTACATCATGTATAAAAAACTTTACAAAAGGAAGGGACAATCTTGATAAAATTCTTGGAGCTCAAAGATCTCCTCTTGTCGAAAATGGTTTTGGTTACAATTATGTAAACAATGTGCCTAAATATAACAAATTCTTTATTAGAGCTACTTCTACAGGCATCATACTTGTTGTACTTATTGTGGAAAACATGGACATAAAGTCACCAAATATTATGTTAAAAGAAAAGTAGAGAATGGTGTAAAAATTATTTGGAGAGTTAAGGGAACTATTACTAATCCCCACGGGCCCAAGAAAGTATGGGTACCAAAGGGTACTTCCTCTCCTTTATTGCAGGTACTCTTCAATTCAAACTCAAGCATCACTAAGAGGTATATTGATGATGTTGGCTTAAAAAATAATGGAAAACGCCTCATTTATAATCAAGGTCAAAGCAACCAATGAATTTGTTTTGAGTTAAGAAGAAAGGAGGAATTCTTGGAGTAACCAATGTTGGTAAAGGTTCCTCTCTTCTTTTAAACAAATGTTGCTTAGTGCTGATTTGAACTATAACTTGCTTAGCATTAGTCAATTGTGTGACAATGAATAAGAAGTTAAATGCCAACATGCAAAGTTTCAGTTAAGAATCCATTTTGTTAAAACTTGAAAATTTGCCAACCATAACTTGTCAATTGCTTCTATGAAGTTGATTAGGTAACATTAATGATATGAGATTGAATTCATGGTCGATATGTTCTTGAAATTGATTATATGTTATGATAAAATGATTAAAATAGTTATAATTGAATATCTATGCATTTTCTTGGCCAAAAACATCTTTATGAAACTTTACAAAATGTTCAGACTTGAAGTTTGAATGTAAACCATAAGTTCGGTCGCCAGAACTTGTATGACAAAATGATATTTTATGATTTTGATCAATTACTCAAAATCTCATGATAATGATGGATTTTCTTGGATAGAAGATTTGGTCACGTGAGCATGGATTTGTTGAACAAACTGTTCTCGCAAGATTTAGTTAGATTGCTAAAATTGTGTTTTGAGAAAATTGTCATTGAGATACTTGTCAATATGGAAAACAAATAAAAGAATCTTTCAAACCCATGAAAATGATTTTAGACCTCAAAACAACTTGAGAATGTTCATATGGATTGATTTAGACTTATGAGAAACTCTAGTATTGATGACTTGAAGTATGCCTTAGTAGTAGTTGATGGTTTCTCAATATTCACTTTAGCATTCTTCTTTACTCAAAAAGATGAAGTGTTTCATAAGTTTAAACAACTATTGAAAAAAGTTCAAACCTCCCTTGAGTGCAAATTGATTTCCATTAGGAGTGACAATGGGAGAATTTACAAGCAAGTATTTACAAAATTTGTGATGAAAGTTGAATTTCATATAATTGTTTTAGTTATAAAAACCACACAATTCAATCGTGTTATTAATAAAAAAAATTACACTTTACAAAAATTGATTAGATCTATGCTTTGAAAAAATTCTTCTTCAAAAATATGTTGTGAGTCGAAGCCATAAACAACACATGCTATGATGAATAGAATTCTTTAAGATCATTTTGAAGAAAAACATCTTTTGAAGTTCTCTTTTATAGAACTCCTCAAATTGCATATTTAAAAGTGTTTGATTTTAAATGTCTTATCTTGAATACTTGTGATAACTTACTTAAATTTGATAGAAAGCCGAATATAGGTATATCTCTTAACCATTCTTCCAACAAAAGGCCTATAGAGTTTATAATGAAAAGAACCTTATATGATGAGGAAACCATTCATGTTAGTTTAGATGAATCTTACATTTGCTTGGAAAGAAAAGAAGAAGATGATACAGGTACATCTATGAATAACTATCAAACCTATCTTCAAGCACCAACTTTGGAGGACCATACCAATGAGAAAGAAATGATTGAACAAATTCAAGATGACCAATCTAGTGGTGACCAAGAGCTCCCAAAGAACTTAAGATATTCAAGAGGGCACCCTAAGGAGCAAATCATTGGTGATATCTCCCAAGAAATAAAAATAAGGCGATACTTTATCAATAACTTTATTCTTTTATCTCATATGAGCCTAAAAGTATTAATCATGTATTGTGTGATGATTTTTGGATTATTACTATGCAAGAGGAATTAAATCAATTTGAAAGATAGAAAATTTGGAAATTCCTAAATCTCATGATCATTCCATTATTGGAACTAAATGGTTTTTATAAATAAACTCAATGAATCCGAGGACGATGTAAGACATAAATCTGGATTTATCACCCAATGATTCAATCAAGAAGAAAAAGTTGATTATGATGAAACCTTTGCTCCAAATGCTAGACTTAAGTCCATAATAATGCTTTTGAATTTTACTTGCTTTAAAGGTTTTAAGTTATTTTAAATGAATGTCAAAAGTGCTTTTCTAAATGGAGCGGCTGATCCTCTATTTTTTCAAACAACTTATAAAATCAACTTTTAATTTTTTTAAAATTATAAATTTACCCTAAAACTTATAATGTATATATTTCTCTTCATTTTAAAAATACGTAAAATAAATTTTTAACAATTTATAGTTATATATATATATATATATATATATATATATATATATATATATATAATCTCTTGAAATTTTTATTTAATAAAAATAAAATTTATGATTTTAACATAAATCTATAGATTATAAAAAAATTAAAGGGTAATTTTTCAATTTGTTTAAAAAAAACAATGTAACCCTCATTTTCTCCATTTTCTCCATTTCTCTTCTCTCTTTTCTCTTCTCTATCTCCCACTTTAATTTTCAACCAATTCTTTACACATAAATTAATCTTTTAAACCCAAGCTTAGAGCCACATCAAAAGTCTCCAAATCAAGATAAAATTTTCAAATTTTCTCATTATGATTGAGTTTCATTATTTTTGAAAGTTACTGTAGTAGTAAATTTATATGAATTTTAATGGTTCAATTTTGTTCAATTTTTGAACAAAAGTTCTTGCTTTCATCTTCTACTTACAAAAAAAGTTTTGTTAATTGTTAAACATGTCTGATATATTTGTTGAATTTTTGATAAATCTAGATAGATTTACATATTTTTTTGAATTTTTGTTTGGATTAAATATTGAGTATTTAAAGATTTATTAGACTATTGTAATACAAAAGGAGTATAAAAATATATATGAAATAAATTTTTCTAATTTGTTATATTAGAAATAAAATAGAATGATTAAAAATTTTGTGAAGAATGTCGAATTTTATTAAAATTAATCATTTCAATATTTTTATTCCCTTAAAAAAAGGTTAGTTCCTATTTTAAAACAATTTTATAAAATTCAATAATTTTAAGTTCTATTAATATTAATCATGCATTCATTTATGTATTACGCATATATGTTAATATTTGATCATTTTAGAGTGACATTAAATTTGTTTATTACTACGTAATTATATGTTAGGTTATGAGATTGTCGAGGTAGAACCAAGGATGGAATAGCATAAGTTGATACTTTTCGCTTAAGGTGAATTTTTAATTTACTTGTGGAGGTTGAAGACCACAAAATTTTGTCATTTTAAGTTGTTATTTTAATATATTTTTATTTATTAATTTTATACTATGTAAAGTATATATTTATTTTGTCGTGGTTCGACTTTTGTGAATCAATGTGTTATTAACTTTGAATTGTTATTTTACTGTGGCTCGACTTTGGTGAATATATGTAATGCTTATACAAGTTGTTGTTTTGTCGTGGTTCGACTTCTATATTTATGTATTATACTAAACTATGATAATTGGTTGTTGATGAGTTGTTAAATATGAATTGTGTGTAAACACTGCTGTAGGATATTGATTAACTCCTCATGTAGGGTGAGATTATTGATTTGTGTGAAGAGTCCCGTTACGCCGTATGTAAGAAGGTCATCGAGAGATGTTGTATGGAGAATCCCTTTGTGCCGTGTGTGAGAAGGCCATTAAGAGATGTTGTGTAGAGAGTTTCTTTGTGCCGTATGTGAGATGGCTATCGGAAGGGCGGCAAAAGTTTTTATGTGCTTGTATAGACTCGTAAGAGTTGTGTGAATTGTTGTGTTTGTTGATTTTACCATTATTTTTCAAAATGATCATTGTTACTTGAAAGTACATATATATAAATATATCATATTTCGTGTGATTTTTAAATTAGACTATCTTGTTGTACTGAACGTAGTTATTCTCATAAAAAGTTGAGAATAACTTATATTTATTTAAAAACTGTTATAAAATCAATACGATATATTTACTCTCAAACTGTACAAATACATAGCAATTTCACTGGACTTCATAGCTCATTATTTTCTCATTATATTTTAGGACTTTTATAGTTGAATTGAAAGTGTAGTTCTTCTTCTACGTCGCACGTGATAGTTGAGTCCTCAACAACAACTAATATTGTGAAGGTGTTTATCATTTGTTATCATTCTTGGTCTATCAATGCATTGTAATATTTCAAACGATTGTTAATTTAGTTAGTATATATATAGAGAGAGAGAAATCTCAATCTTTTGAAAAGAATTATGTTTTGTATAAATTGTTTTATATAATCTTTTGTTATAAAACGTCTGGTGCGCATCATATTGTTATTGACTATCATTTGTTTAGAAATTAATAGATTTACACTTATATCATATAGTGGTATTCCAAGTTGCATTGCACTTTTAGAATAGGAAAGTGATGATTCACTCCTTGGTAGAGCCTGCTTAGGAGTGGGTCGTTACAAAATTAGCTAAGCAACCGCTCCCAAGTAAAAATGAAAACTTCTATAACTATAAATAAATGGTCCAAAATAAGATATTGTGAAAGCTCGCATGCTAAAGCAAATCAAAAAATGCCAATACTTTTGTTGCTATAAATTTATGCCAGTATTTTTGCTTGTAGAATGATATATCATATTTGTGCTTCATATAATAATCATTTTGAGATTAAATTTATGTTGAATTTTGGTGTTTCAATCATCATTTACATTTTCTTTATTTCTTATTTGCTTTAGGTGAATTTATTGAATATTTGGAATAGAATGAAGCAAACAAGAAGATCTTACACAATGAAAAAAACAAAAAAATACAGAGCAAAAGTCACATGTCCTTAATTTTGTCCCAGTTTTGATACATTTTAGTAGAATGATCATATCTTAAGTTCTATATATTTAATTGAGGTTATTCAAAGCCCTATGGAAAGATAAGATCATGAGCTAAAAATTTCACGTAGATAGCAAGACCTAAATCAGCCAATTTCATACTCTGAATTCACCAATAATTCAAAATAGCTCACAGTTGACTTGCAGAGCTACTACAGCAAAACTGGGTATAGGCGGTGCCATTTACACCAGACTAAGCGGCACCGTTTACACCAAAAACAGAATTTTCTGCATCTTTTCCTCTGTTTTTGGCTGGAGATATAAATACCCTTTTAAGGGCAAGAAGAAAAGGGACGGCTAGGGGTTGGAAAGGAGGCGAAAAACATAGAGAAAAACTCACAAAATCCTCCTCCAAATTCATCAATCTTGCAAGAGAAATCAAGATAGAAGATCAAATTCTTAAAGAAGAAGCAATCAATCTTGAAGATTCAAACTTAAGAACACAACTTTTCACAACCAAGTTGGAGAACTTCAAGCCTCGAAGAAGAGAAGATTTGAATCATGAAAATGAGCAATTCTTCCCTTTTCTTTGTTGCATTATGTTCTTTGAATTGTAATATGATGATGAGCTAAATTCTTGAATGCTTGAATGGTTATGAACCCTCGATATTATTTGTGTGAATGATTGATTTTCTTGGTTGATTGAATTTCGATTTCTTATGGATCGTTTGTGGATTTGATTGCTTGAATTGATTTGGTTGATAATTGATTCATAATCTAGATTTTTCACTTGGAATTGAGAAATGAAGAGTGAAATAGACCATGACACAAACAATGAGAGTGATTTAGGAGACTAGAGATAGAAATCTCAACACTTTCTTGATGATTAGAGTAATCTAATTGAAAATTCACAAATCTTAATGCATTCTTGAGTTGAATTGGTTAGAAAGAGATTTCAACTAATTAATCTAAGAATAGAGTACTTTCATCTAGAGATAGAGTTAGTTCTAATTGAAAATCTTCATCAAACATTAGAAGGGCAATTCATTAACCAAGGGACTTTTCTATCACATAGGTCATTCTTGGGGGATTTTCTATTCAAATATTACTTTCTCAATTGAAATTTTCTCTTACAAATTAAATTTTAGATAAACTGAATTTTATTGGTTAAGTTAGATTTTTATTCTTAGTAATTGTTTCTATTAGCTCCACAAGCAAAATTTCAAATGCTAAACAATGAAATGGAAAATGAGTAATGATATTTAACCATCCCCGTGGATACGACATTTAAATTTACTTGTCATTCTACTAATCATAACGATAAATGCACTTGCCTAGTATTTGTGTGCATATTGTTAGAGATTGTGATAAAATTAAGTATAAGGGTATAAAAAACACACAACATAGACAAAAAATGTACCAAAATCCTTTTCACATTATACGTATGTGTAAATGTTGAAAAATACCCAAAAAAATTATTTATAAAAATACAAAATTACCATGTAATATGACAAAAAATTAGAAAGGGGAATATTGTTTCAAAGATGTAATAATAGTATTCAATGTAGAATTCAAATCCATTTAAAGTGGAATAGCAAATTTCAGAGATAATAGTATACAGGGAACTTACTTTCTAATTCTTCATCTCTTTTTTTTTTTATCATTTGAAGGTTGCCGCTAAGTAGGTTTACTTATTGTCAGTATGAATAAAGCATCAGCAGTTGATGACTTAAATCAAATTGCCAATCAAGAAAGGAAATCATTGAAAATCCAATTCCCAACATAAAATTTCAAAGCACATTCAGGCATGTTATTATGGAACATAGCCGGAAAACATTCAAGATAGTAACCTAAGAGTAAAATTAATATAAATGAACCACTGCAATTATCTAGTTGCAGTTTGAGATAATAAGTAACAATATCCAAAATTACATTTCTGCTCATAGCCAAATTATCTATTAGTCTATACTATCCAAATTGAAAACACCTATTTACATGAATGAATGATATTGCAATCAAAGTAGAATTAGAAAATTTACATGTTCCTATTTCATTTATGAATAAAAATACAACCATTAAAACACCATGAGAAAATCATCAATTTCTTTACATGCAACTGTGTCTATTAGGATAGATGAGAAAATGCTGAAGTCGATATGTATTGATGATGTATATTTTCAATAGGCAAAATGCTTGCCGTCCATGCAAGTCTCCTCTTGATTATTATTACTTGAACAATCAAAGAAAAACTTGGTGATAGGAAAACATCATAAAAGTTTGATTTTAAATTCAATTTTAGTAGATTGGAAACAAGAGTGAGCAGCCAAAAAATAACAACCAACCTGACATATCTCTCTCTATTGTTTAGTTTGGTTTTGACATCTAATTTGAACAGCTTGACAGCCTCCAATCTCTTTTCCCTATTGATTACAACTTTCAAGTAACATCCATTTAAAATCAAACAAGTAGAAAATGAGCGGAAAAAAAAAGAGAGAAAAAAGCTTAATAACAAGCACAGGAAAGCAAATTAAGAAACTGGAGCCACAAATGGGTCACAAGAAATCAACATCAAATTGGATGCAAATCCAAAAAAGAAATTAAGGAAAAAATTACTGATAACTGTAGCTTTCAGATTCTCTTTTTGTAACTCTACGTTGGACTTTTTATTAACCTCCATCACAAGCAGCTCTGCCATATACAGTTTCTCTACTGAGCTTTCCATGTTCACTCCCTCCTCTTCCACCACTCGTTATTCTTTATCTTTTAGCTCTAAAAAAGAAAGAGGAAGTCTTATAGTGATAAGATCCTTGTAATCATAAGTAACACCATAAAACAAAGCTAATATCAAAGACCATTATGCAAGTATCAAATAAAACTCTGGCCATTTTAAAATTTTAAAAAAAGGGCAAAAAATAAGCAAAAAACCATAGTAGAACTGATTCAAAGCTTCCAAGGATATCGTGTGAAAAACTTGGTAATAGATGAGAAATCACAGTTGCTGATGCCAAAGACAATAGCTGAAAAAAATCACAAAAAAATTGTTTAGAACAAACATGAATAAACCATACAATCACTAATTACAAACACTATTACACTACAATAATTAAGAAATTTGACTATTTTACAATCCAAAAATTACAAAATATCAAAGAAAGAAGAATATTTCCATGATATATAAATTGATGAGTTAAATAGAATAAAACAAAATGAAAGGTCAATACAACAGAGAGAAGATAGAAATGAAGAAAAAGACTAATATTCAAACTCTCATAATTATTTTTATTTTAAAAAGAGTTAAACTAAGGTTTGTTGCTTTTTTTCCCCCAAGAATGCATAACCATCATGCGTCCAAGTATTGAAAACTTGACATTGCACTTAGCTTAGATACAAGAATGCATTATTATAATGCGTCATGCATAGCTTTGCAGGATGGGCAAGTGATTATGGCAAAATAGCTTTCATTACAAGCTAGATCCAAATGGGCAAACACCAGCACCCTCATCCCACCCTTACAAGTGGCTCTCACTGCACCCTCACAAATGGCTTTGTGGTTCAAAGAGAACAACAATTTCAAAATTTCTGAATTGAACTCAGACAAAAATAGAGATTATACTAAAATTTCTAAATTGGAATAATGAATATTGCCCTTACATGTCTCTGCTCCTCACAAACCTTCACAAATGACTTTGTAGTTCGAAGAAAACACATTTCTAAAAAGTGATCTTAGATGTGAATAGAGCTTATTTCAATTTCTGACTAAAAACCGTAATAGCCTAACCTAGGGGACTAATCTTTTCTCTCTCTCTCTTATATGTTAAATAGAACATAATGCAAGTTCACATTTATTAGAAAAGATGAGAAAAGGGATCACAATCCATATTCAAAAATAAGGATTTCATGCTAGGGTTTGAATGAGATGCTATTATTTTCCACGTAGCATTAATTCCTTCTTCCCACAGTCCACAGGCAAAGAAATACTAACAGAAAGGTAACAAATAAGAAGTGAAAAGAAACAAAATACATGGAAACAAAGGAATAAAAAAGAAACCTACTGTCTTAGCGAGGCCTCAGTATTCCAATCAAACATTTTGTAACTACCAAACGTATCAAGAAGATAAAAATTATTTTTAATTAACCGCAATACAATCTTATGCAAAAATAATGATAACAAATAACCAATCATAACTTATTAGCAAAGTTTCTGTATTTCGTGCAAGTAAATCAAGTATGAAACTGCAAAATACCTCTACAGTTGTATATGAGAAAAAATCAACTAACCCTGTGGGAAAAATTGATCATTTAGTGAGGGATTCATTTCTTCTTATGTAATGTTCATCAACTGAACCTGCAATCAATCAATAAAAATTGGAAACCATCAATAACATAGAAAAAACAACCTCAATAACAAATTTAATCCAGTTGTGAGCATGTGAAGAAACATATCAAATAAGAAAGAGAGGGAGACCGTTGCAAGGGACGAAGCAAACAATTTGATAACCAACAGTAAAGAATTAGGAAAATAGGAAGATGGTTGCAAAAAAGACGAAAGAGGTTAGCGTTGCTATGAAGATATCAAGAAACTCACGTGAGATTCATTCTTTTTTGTTCTTACCTAGGCCAAAAGTAAATATATATAGAATTAGTAGATTAATCAAATACCTTCTCAACATATTCTTCTTTAGTCACCAGTCCAACAGTTTCCAACTTCAATGCAATCTTAACAATAAAAAATCAGAAATTAAAATCATTTGTGATATGCAAAAAAAAAAGGGAGAAATTAGAATTAACTGTAAAAAACAACTACAAAATATTACTATATTGAAAGTATGGGAGCAGAACTGGAGTAGATCATGTTGGACTTTAGAAAGAATTTTGTGTTCAAGCTCCTAAATCTTTCACCTCTTTGCTTCTCAAAGTCTGAATATTCAGTTTGATAACTTATTGCCAATTCTTTTTCTATTCCATCAATAGAAATTGATCATCTTCCTGAATTTAAAAGAGCATCAATAAAATTATACAATGTTGTTGGGATGGGTGATCGTACCCTTTCTCCATCTTTACCCGGATCGATGCCTTTACCAAGTGAGGATGACACACGAGCAGCGGAGTCTGAGCATACACCTTTGACCACAGCTTCTGCAGTATCCTTTACGGCTGCTTTTACAGGTAGGACTCAGACAGAGGATGCCCGCATTCTGATAGCCCCGAGTGGCGACGAGTAAGTTTATATTTACTTTCAAAAAAAATTATTCAGATTTTTTGTTGAATAACTAACTGTTCATTTGTGTAATGGAATAATTTCTTCCCATCAGAGGGGACGGTTCATTCCATATCGGATACGTTTCACTGGCATTTCACTGGACCGTATCCTAATTTTGAGGCAGTCACATTGGAGTTTCAGGACATGTGGTTTCAAATGTAGAGTGTGTGTAACAAATTATATATATATATATATATTGTATATTTGATTTTTTTTATGACTTTGCAAAGGTTATCGATGGCTCCCAGAGCATGCTGATCAGATACGGCGTATTTGGGATGACAAATGCACTCGTCATCTATCTGATCAGCTATCAAAGGCTCGGTGTAAGGGGAAATGTCCACCGTGGATATCTTCTGAAATTTGGAGCCAACTTAAGCAAAACAGAGCAGTCGCTCCTGGACTGACTCACACGGCAAGATGCATCTCCTTCAGCGAGCACGAGCGTTGGATGGTAATCATTATTTTTATCATTGTTATTTAAATATAATATAATTACTAAATATTTATATTAATAAAATTGTAGCGTAAGAAGTGAGGGAGATGACTTCCACTTCACCGATATTTACGAGGCGATACACACATATAAAAATGGCCCAAAAAAGGGCACGTTTGTTAGTGAGAAATCACAACATACGTTGGTAAGTTTACAGATTATATTACTACGAATCTTATATTAATTGTTTTATTATTAAACTCTGTCATAAATTTATGATGCTTATAATTTACAAGATAGTGTCAACGCTCTGAAGGAGCACTATTCGCAGATGGAGTCTCAGGATTCAGTGACTTCTCAGCATTCACCGGATGAGAAGTCCCTATTTGTGGAGGTTGCTGACGGTGTTTCAAAGAATCAGATTTTTGGATTGAGTTCCGAGGCAGTTCACGTGCGATGGAGGTTATGTCAGTCCACGTCGCCCTCTGTTCCAACAACTTGCTCGATTACATCGCAACCAGAGTATACATCTCTTCATAGTCAGTTGCAGAGAGAGAGGTCGATGCACGATTATTTCCAACAGCATTTTCTTAGTTTGGACCAATATTTGCGAGTAATGTCCGAGGCACTACATCCGCCGCCTTCTCCACATCCACCTCCTTTTCCGATACCAGACTCTGAAGCGCGGGCAAACGAAGCTGATGAGGATTACACGATCGATCCGCCTGATGACCATCCTCCAACGACTGGCCCTCCAGCTCCTCCACCGTCTGCAGTGCCGCCTTCTATAATTACATAAATTTTGTATATTATTTTTCAATGTTGTACGCATAAAATATTAATATTTAATGGATTAATTATATTTATTTTATTTGTAATTATTGTATAATTATGCTTATTTTTTATAATAAATATTTAAAAATTATTGAAAAATATTATTTAAAAAATTAAAATATTTAATTAAAAATTAAAATTTCAAATTAAATTACATTTGTAATTAATAATTATTTTTAATAATTAATAATTAATAATAACAATAAAAATAGTTGCAAAATATTTACCACGAAATAAAATTTTTAATATTTTTAAATTGAATTTACTGTCGCAAAATTACGATTGAATAGTGACAGATTTTTAAAAAAAATAAATTTTCGTCGCAAAATCGTCATAAAATTACGACAACTTTGTGACGAAAATATATTTTTAAAAAACAATTATAAAAAATTCGTCGCAAAATTGCGACAATTTCGTGACGGATTTGCAACGAGTATATATTTTTTTAAAAAAAATTGAAAATACCATCGCAAAATTGTGACAATTTTTAAAATTTTTCCGTTGCAAATGTGTCGCAAGAAGATGACTAAATTGGCCAAAGTGATTTCGTAGCAATTTTGGGACTTAAAATTTTGCAGATCATCCGTCACAAATCGGATACGGATATCCACTCCGTCGCAAATTTGGGACTTAAAATTTTGCGACGGACGATTCCGTCGCAAGTTGTATTTTGTGACGGAATCATCCATCGCAAAAATTCAAATTTCTTGTAATGGATCTTGCCCCCACACTGTATCGAAACTGCCAACAGATGATTGTAGGATATCATTCAACAAGACTTCACGATCTTATTCCAAACTACTTAAGAAAGTGTAGCTCCTATTTTCTTGTTCTTCGTCACGTGTGAAGCTCTATTCTCCACATGCTTAGATATGTGGTGCCTACATAAAAGATGAGAGACATTTGAAGAAGTTACAGTAAGAGCATTTATAAGTCTCAACTCTCGATTAGTGATAATAGCAAAAGACTTGTTATGTATGTCAAACAGAATCTTTAATTGAGATAAAGTCCATGAGTAGCTACACAAAAATTATGGCCAGTCAGCGACACTTCAACAACCTCAAAAAATGGCATCTTGTATCGATTGGTCTTATAGGTGTAATCCATGACTAGCACATGTAAAAATATGTGTACCATATTAACTGATGAGAGATGCACAAATAACATATCGCTAAAATCATTCGTCCCTAGGATCTGTTTATGTCAATGTCGATAGTGATTATCTGCTATTAATTTCATCAACTACTACACCATATATAGGTCTCCCATGTCTCTTTTTTTTTAATATTTGATCGCTCATTGTATATATTCTTCATTGAAGTCTATGTAGCTACATTATTCATTTGAAAATTTTTCATAATCATCATCGGTATATTGAGTAATATGCTGTCAGTTCACGTATTTCTTTACACTGCTTTAGTGTCAATTTAGTGGTTGATGGATGTCCCTGCTAATAACAACTAAGAGTATGATTGGGTCCTTTCTTGAATAACTAACTGTTAACTTCCACCCTCTACCTTTATTCCTTTTAGTATGAACGGATAATTACATTTCCTGGTTGTGGTCTGTTTGCTAGTCTTTTTTATAACATTAATTTTTATTTCTCTGTATTTATCAGATTTTTCACGATCGATCCATACTTGACTCTTTCTACGTCTACCTTTATTTTTCTGTGAAGATAGAATTGCGAATAACATATTTAATGGACTACCAACATTTGTCAACATTCATATAATGCTTTTCTGGTGGGAAATCGAGAATTTATATGAAAAAACTCTTCAAATTTTTTCATGATGTCTCATCCTCAAATACTCTGTCATTCTAAATTACAAATTCAACAAAACATAATTAATACTAATTAATAATAAATTTCTTTTTAAGAGAACCGTAAAACTATTATCAAATAAATATTTTTATTTCATAAATTATTAACATAATAATTAAATAATTAAATAATAAGAACATTTTTAAATAAATAAATAACAAAATAAATAATTAATTAAAATAAAATATACATAAAACTAAACAAACAAATAAATAAAATAAATTAATGGAATAAATTATGTGAAACAAATAAGTGACTATAACTAATGGCAAATTAAATTTAATTACATTAATTAGAAAAAATATATAAGTAAATAAAAAAGTACCAAAAACTAAATAAATTTTAATAATAAAATATAAAATTCAAAACAAATAAATATATAAACAAATAAAGAATTCTAAAAAAACAAGTCACCTAATGTAAATTAAAGCAAGAAGAAAATTTTATTAAATAACATTAATAATATAATTTATAAAATTTAAAATAATTAAATAAATAAAATAAAAAATTTTAAAAACCAATTGGGTGCCCAACGCACCTATGTAGGGTGCCACCCTCCTTAGTCTGGTGCAACTCCAACTTGAGACATGCTAGATTTTGGCACGACACCATGTTCATTTATTTTTAAAAAATAAAGTAATGTTCTTTATCGACACAATTTGGATACAACAATGAATCTTGATAATCCATTAGATTTTACTATGTAATAATTATTACAAAATGAGAAAAAAATATAGCTCAATAAATTTATAGATCTTATATAGTGTTTGAAGAATAAAAATGTTAAAATTATTTAAAAATCGTCATGTATTAGTAAAAATCGCCTTACTTATAATATTTATAAATGGTAATTAAAACTATTCTCTTTGACAAGAAATGGATCTAGACCTAAAATATTAGGGGAAAAAGATTTAGAACTAAGTAAGGATATAATAAATGGTTTTAGGAATACTTTTTTTTTTTTGGCTAAGTAAAGGTTTAAAACTAGGGTTAATTCCAAAATACTCCTTGAAGTTAGAGGGTTGGTAATTCAGTGCCAGAAGTCAAAATACGTGCAGTTTACTCTCATCTGTCAAAGTCCCTTAGTTAGGTTTTGGGAAAGATGGCATAAGCCACACTTGAATTTGTAAACTTACATAATTGTCCCTTCTTTTGGAGTTAGAAATTTTTTTAAAAAATACAATTTAATAAAATTTTTTAAAGGAGAATATTAAAAAAAGAAATAAACAAAATTTTTTAAACTTTTTTAAAAAAAGAAAGAAGACTCAACATCTTTCTCACCTATCCATGATCCACCACCTCCCCCAAATCTCAAACCCAATTGACCCATTGCCTCTCCCAAAGCCTAGTTGCCCCAAAATCACCTACGTCAATCGCTCTTCCCATCTGCAACTCTATCCCCAACCCCAGTGGCCAGCCCATTACAACTGCCCCAATCCCACTCCCTGATTGTGACTTCTTCCCCAATCCCAATTGCAGTCATCATTTTGCCTTCTCCAATCCACCACATCTACAAGCCCCACCATTGTGTCGTCCCTCCATCTCTCTTCATTCCTCAACCCCCACATCTCCTTCCACACCCCCACAACCTCCTTTCTTCTTCATCCTCTTTGTCTCAAGTCTCAAGTTTCTATTAGAACCTCCCTTAGGAATTTTTTTTTAAAAAAAAACTATCAAAACCAAATCATCACTGGAGGTGAAAATTAGAGGCGTTGGCCTCTCTCTAAAACTTTTCCCTATCCCTGCCCAATTCCTCCACCATCTCTTATCTATTGTTCATTCTCTTTCTAAAGCTTTTTGAGTGAGATTAGATCAGCCATTAAAGTCTCCATTTTCCTTCTATACCTCATTTTTATCTCTTCCAATCATTCCATCGCTGCCACTCACTCAGACCATCTTTCCTCCTCTCAGTCTTCTATGGGCTAGCAAATCACAATCTTCTTTGATATTGAACTCAAATGATCTCCAATGCTACAAGAAGTCATCCATTTTCTCCCCTTTTTCCTCTTCTTCGATTGATTGCTTAACAAAGTTTGATTGCCTAGTTGACATCTTAGATGTATTTTGGTTTCTATTTGATACTTTTCTTCTTTTGGGCTTAATGAACTTTTTTGGCTCTTTTGGTCAATGTCTTAATGTACTGAGGATGCGTATGCAAATTCATGAGTGTTTGACTAACAATCGCTGGAGATAGACCACAACTATTTTGATTTTCTAGTATTCAAGGGCTAGATCCTCTAACTTCAAGGGGGTGTATATATATATATATATATATATATATATATATATATATATATATATATATATATATATATATATATATATATATATATATATATATATATATATATATATATGCGCATGTAAATTCACAAGTGTCCTAACAAAGTGCTAATTTATTTAATTGTTGATTGACAATCGCTGGAGATAGACCACAACTATTTTGATTTCTGGTATTCAAGGCTTCAAGGCTAAACCCTTTAACTTCAAGGGGTATTTTTGCAATAAACCGTTTATATATATATATATATATATATATATATATATATATATATATATATATATATATATATATATATATATTGTATATATGTATGTATATTATTTTATACTATAAAAATATATTTTAGGTATAATATTTTGTGATCTCTTAACTTTGCATTCCATTACCTTACTTTTTCAAACTCCAATTATATTAGGAATTTTGAAATCAATAACCTCTAGTAGAACATTCAATAACTTTGGCCACTAAAATATTCACATTTTTCCTCAAGAAATAAAAAAATCATATTAAAATATAATCAAGTCGTATAAATGACAACTCAAGCTTCGAGTTTAGGGTAGTCTATATTTTTCTTTCTTGTAAATAGTTTCATTTGGTGAAGTAGACTATAAAGATGAATTCAAACAACTAAAATTAATTATCAAATACTGCCAAAAAAAGTAAAAAGAAGAGAAATTCAAATGTAAAAATTGAAGTATGAATAATATAAAGTAGAGTAGACTGGCCATGTAATAAAAAAACTACCACTGTTATTGATATACTTAACAGTTTTGTTGACTATAAAAGAAAACTTTCACAGAGTCATTGCCATTGCCAAAACCTTCATAAAGCCATTGTCGTTACTATTTCTTATCATGCTTTGAGTGCTTTTTCCTTGTGACCATCTAATTACTTAAATATTGCCAAGGTTTTTTGAGGATTATAAATTATTGTCCAAGTAAACTTTTGAAGTTCCCCTAAACATAAGGCTCTATAATGATTGATAAATTACATAAATTAATTTAAAGAAATCTTTGGAGTTTCCAAAAAGATACAAAATTAAGTAAATCTTTGATGTTCCCATAATTAAGTAAACCTTTGAATTTTTCAATATTAAATCATTGATGCTTGATTCAAATTTGAGTTTGTCAACATAAATTTATTAATGGATTTTTCTATATGCTTCTTCTCCCTCCTCTCCCCAACCCTCCGAATGCAATAGCATTTTCTCTTCTAATATTTTAAGTTTTAGGCACTTGTGAGCTATTTTTGTAAGGTTATATATATATATTCATGCGTAGCAAGGGGAAGAATACTTATTTCCGTAATGGATGGAAATGAGAATCTGTAGTTCCTCCAAGATCGCACAAAACTCCAAGTCCGGGGAAGTAGAGGAGAGAGGGACCCAAACAGGTTCTACGAATCAGCCCAATGTTCAATATTATGGGCCCAAAAGTTTCGCGATAGGACGCAACTAATACTCCAAAAATGATGAGCAGCTCCTTATAGTTTCTGCCCTCTTCAATTGGATAACGTCCTCTCCATTCCACCCCTTCTTCCTGACCATTTAGAACATTAAACACATTAAGCTCTTCTCCTTCGAAGTGCCGCGGAAGAGTTTTTTCCTATGCCAAAATTTAAGATTTGGGGCCTCTTTTCAGTTAACTACTTATTTGTTTTTTATTTTAGTTTAAATAAACTAGAAAAACTATTCTTGTGAACTTAATCAAGAAGTATTTTTCACAAATTTTATTTGTTAAAATATTTTTTAAAAAATATTGTTTTAATTTTAAGAAAAAAGTTTTTATAAAAAATTCTTTTTAACCGGTTAAAGGAAGCTCCAACCATAAGAATAGACTCTCTGTGTAATGTTTGGGCCTCGTCAATGAATGTATCTGAGGTAATGAAGCGGGTAGTCCATGCCTCAAATATGGTGCCATTTGGGTTTCCACAGCACCAATTAAACTTTTTTTATATAAGTAAATTTTATTAATAATTAAAACAAATTACAAAGATGGATTGAGGAGTGAAAATTCACCACCTATATGGTAACGAAAAATAAAATCATTCTTTAAGATCTCTAAATGGATAAGATACTATAGATAAAACAAAAAACACATATGAAAACTCTTCTCTATATATCATGCATCTATCCCTTAGTATCACCAACATGAAAGACTTAACTTCATATCAATCTTCGCAGAGCAGCCATCTACGATCTTTTGGGCAAATCAGTAGTTTCAAAGACAGTCAAAGAAGGAGATGGAAATTTGAGAAAATGCCCAAATCAAATCTGGATAATAAAAGATTTTTTCTTTTTGAAAAAAAAAAGAGATAAACTCTGATCTAAAAAGATCAAAATGAAACCATGCCAATGAGTTGCAAAAATTGGTTGACTAGCTCCAAGATGAAAAGCTATCGCAGTTTGTGGCAAAAAGTTAGTACATAGTAACAAAAAACTAAAGCAAACAAAAGAATTTCGGCCAAGATCATAACTCGAGTGGAGACCAGAGCTCCATCTTTTAACAGAGAAGACAAAGGTGCTACTAAACCCGAGAGAGCATATCACCCACCAATTAAACCTTCCTGAATACATGCAGATTGCTTCAAATTACTTTTACTATTTTAAAATATAAAATTTTTTAATAATTTTTATATAAATTAAAAAAGAAAGAAATAAGAAATATTTTTCTTAATATGTTTTTAATTAATTTTATTAATATAATAGAGAATGAAAAAATTAGATTTATGATGAGGATAATTTTTAAAAAATAATTTTTAAAATTTATAAAATGTTTAATTTTTTAAATAAAATTATAAAAAAATTTTATTTTAAAACAGATAAAATAGTTGACAATTTGATGTTGGGTGATTTTGTATCTTGCCTTCCTACGCTTGGCTAATTTGTTATGTTCCATCGCCAATTTGTTTCCGTTGCTGACTTCCTGCTCAGCACTTCCCACCTTGGTGTTGGTTCTACTATCGTCATCTAACTATCCAAGTTTCTCATGAGTCAATATTGCCACAGTGGCAAGACGGCTTTACAGATTGGGAAAGAATGGACCATTGCGAGACTTATCTGCCACTTAGACTTTGCCCATAAAATCTGCATTTACGATCACTTAGAGCATCTTCAGACAGCATAATTTCGGCGATTTGACTATAGTGCAGACAATATTATTTTTAATATGTACAAAATATATTTTTGACCGTTAGATTTTGATATAACGGTTAAAAATTCACACGTTGAGAATAATTATTCCCTCTATAATAGAATAATTATTCGTAAAATAATTATTTTCTCTGTAGAATAATTATTTTACTATAGAGAGAATAATTATTTATTCTATATGAAATAATTATTCTACCTGAATAATTATTCTCAACATGTGAATTTTTAACTGTTAGATCAAAATTTGACGGTTGAGATTTAGTCTGCACATACTGAAAAAAGTACTGTCTGCACCCTAGCTAACTCGTAATTTCGGAGTTGGACAAAGACGGTGGAACAGATGCTTGATTACTATATATAGTTTTGAGTTTAATTATATATAATAAAAATTAAATTATTTTTAATTTTTTACTTTCTTTACTTAACCTCTTTTCTCCTATTCATTCTCTATAATTTTATTAAAATTAATGAATATCACACTAAATCAAATTATACAATACAATTAGATATAAAACTCTATCGAATTTCCTCAATTTTGAGTAAAAAATTCCAAAAAAATAAAATTTAAAAAAATTTTGAGTAAGTCTCTCCCTTTTCGGTATAACTCTAGCACAAGTTTCCCCTAAAAGGCCAGAATTTACTCATAATTTTTTAAAAAATCACGTTTTCTAATTTTTTGAGTTTTTTTCAAATTAACAGAGTTCGGTATAAATTTATTATTTATTATGTTTTATTACTTAATTTAATACTATACTTATTAATTTTAGTAAAATTATAGAGAGAGAATGAAAAAGAGATAGAATAAAGAAAGAAAGAAATTATAAATATATATTTTTAAACTATATATAATACAAAACTGTATAATAATAGTGCTCCCAATGGCTCCATCGAAGTGCATTTCTTCAAATGGTAGCTCTAGCAATCGTTCCAAATTGATAGGGTGGTGGCGACCTAGTATTTAGTGCTCAGTTTAATTCGAGCAAAAACAATTTTTTATGTTACCTCATGCAACTAATCGTTATGGAGTATATATAATATATATGTTGCAACTTTTTTTTTCCCCCTCTTTTGAAGTAAAGGAATGATATTTTTCTTTGAAGGGAGTAAAAGAATGATATTGAAAGGAGTATAATCATCATGCCACGTGGCAATTTCTTACTTTTGACTTACCAATGGCCATTAACAAAAATCGTATTTCATTTCGTAAATTTAATTTTGTTCCTTAAAATTCACAATTATAATTTAATCAATTTTTTGCTTGGGAAAATGATTTTACTGATTTAAATATTAAAAAAATAAAAGTGTTAGAGAGGGAAAAAAAATTACTGTTATTGTTCTGAGTAATAATAATAAAAAAAAGAGTATACATGTATTTGATTTTAGAAAAAGTAAATTACAGGCTGCTTTTCTTATATTTATTCATATTCTCAAATAAATATTAACAATAACTTGCATTTTAGAATAGTTGGAAAGAGAGTATAGAATTAATTAGTTGCTCATAACTCGGAGAGTTATCATCTCTTATTTTTCACCTTGGTTAAGCAACACAAAGGCACTTTATTCATCCAAAATTGGATCTTGTTTCTTGACTTGGCATGCGCAAAAGCCTGGCCGACGCTTCTGTTTTCCTCCACCTCATTTGCAGTAATTTATGGCTTCTGGGTCTTGAATTACTGTTGCAGAGACGATTTCTGTGGATGATGAAAGTGCAGCACTCAGGAGAAGAAAGATATCCAAAATAGCTCAGTAGTCATTCCAAGAAGAAGAAAGTAATCCCGTTGTCTTTGGTGGCGCGAAAGGTCCCTGCCAAACTATTATCCGAGACATTGCAGAATATTGCCAAACGTCAGTAAGTAATCATAAGGAAAAATCGCATCATAAAGAAGAACAAAAATGAATATTGCAGAACTTTTTTTTTCCTGCAATATTCTCTTTTGTTTAGAATCAATTTTAGTAATTGTCTTTCACAAGTGGAAACAAGTACCAGAGGTCCAGATAAGTTCGTGTTCTTCCAAAGGTCCCTTCATTACGCATATGCAATATTTTGCAGTTAGTGAATAATCTTCAAAGAAGATTGAATGGGAGAGAGCGAATATCAGCTTTGTTTGGCGCTAAAGGGAATAGATTGGAGGCTAACACTCTTACTACACTGTCGTTAGAGTTGCAGGTGATGTGCAACCAGACGCAGGGATTACCCAGTGTTGGATCTTAGCTCTCGAGGGAACTTCAATTTCCTCACCAGTAGAATAGGCTTTTTTTTTTTTTTTTCTAATAAGTCTCATCGGTATAATAGGCATTCATCTGATATGGCCGATAGTTTGTTTGCCAGCTGGATAATTGCATGATCTTTAGTTGCCAGCTGGAAGAGTTGAAAGGCGGTACTAATTAGGATTAAGTTAGTTATTTATGCAGCATTGTTCTGCAGATGATTGACTTTGTATAAATAACATTCGTGTACATTGATTTGGTAAGCGTGAAGAATTCTAATCTTTCTTCCTACTGCAAATTTTCTCTCACTAGTTTGTCCTTCTCTCTCGTCATGCCATTGTTTTCTGTTTAGCTTCTTCAAGCAGATTACTACATTCATCAATTGCTATCAATTGATTGATTTTCAACATACAGCTCCTCAATGACAAACTTTGTATTGGGAATGTCGTAGTGATCATTGAGGATCCCTGAAAAACCTTCATATAATTTCTCATTTCATTTATAAAAATATGTGTATGACATTTTTTTTCTTATAATTCTTCTTTTTTCTCTAAGTTCTTTATTTTTATCAAAAAACTTGATCGATAATAATTTGATAATGATAGAATAAAAGATGAGATACTAAATGAAATAAAAGATCCAAACTCTTTCACTACTTGAGAAGACACACATTTTCTTGTTGGAAACTGCTAGCTCAAGTGATGGTGGGATAAATTTAGTACTACTAACATACATTATGTATATAATAAAATAAAAATAAAATTCATAGATTGGTACAATAAATTGAAAATAGTTAGGGATATTTATAATTATTTTTTCTTTTTTAAACCAAATATATTTTTTTTTGAAAAAAGAAACCAAATATAATTAAATAGGAGCATATGGAAAATGGGGGAGAAAATGAATGAGGTAGAGATAAATGGTAAGTGATTTCAAAAAAAAAAAAAAAAAGGTAAATGACAAGTATTAGTGGTAGTTACTGATGGGGCAAACCAAAATTCAAATCTAAGCATATACGATAGACGTCTCAACAGAAACTGGCCTTTCCATTCCCGGCTCATTTCACCCGCAATTTCAGTGTTTTTCTTTAACTGTACTTATTCTCTCTCTCTTGCTCTCTCTTTCTCTCTCTTTACACAACCATTTCCAGCGGGAGATTGCAAAACCCAGTTCAAAGTAACAAAAAGGATTGGCCATTAACTCAAAAGAAACGATTTCTGAAGATGGATGGTTCCTCTTGGCCTTCGAAGTTCGAGGTAATGGTCCCCGTAATTGTTTCCATTCCCAGTGGATGTGATTCTATTCTCGGTGGTTTTTGCCGTTTTGGTTTTCTTGAAGATGAAATTGAGTAGAACTTACAATGTGGGTTCCATGATCAACTGGGACTCATTGTGATATCTGTCTGTTTTGTATGTATCGAGAGAGTTTTTCCATTTTTTGGGGTGAAAATTCTGTCGGTGCAATGAAGTTCAGATATGGCAATTGTTGCTGAAGTTTTTGTTTTTGATGGTGTAACTGATGCAGTTGGATGAAATAAGGGAGAAGGTTCTTGAAATGTCTGGTGGAGATGCTAAGGATGTTAAGTTTGTTGTATCTCCTTACCGGATCTGTCCTTTGGGAGCTCACATTGATCATCAGGTTAGTTTCGGATTCTGCTTTTAAAAGTTTGAGATTTCAAAGGGACCTAGTTAGTGATTCCTTTGGCTAAATCTCTTTTCGTTCCTAGGAGGAGAATTTCAAAACGTGATGTCTCCAAGTCCAACCAGATTCTTGGTTATCATTGCATTTCTGTTCTTACTTGCTTGACCAATTGAGTACTGATTTCTGCATTTATTTAACTTCACTGTATGGCATGGATCCCTGATTTCTTTCTTTTGGTATTTTTTAAGTTAATGTGAAAGTTGTTATGATGACACATGGTACTCGCTAATGTATTCTCTACCTTATTTAGTAAAATACTTTCTGATACTCCTTTTTTCATTTTTGAATTTTTGCTATGCTAGTTAAGAATTCTAAGGAAGAAGCCAAAGAAAACTGACTACTTATATTGTTATAGGGTGGAACTGTTTCAGCTATGACAATCAATAAGGGAATACTGCTTGGTTTTGTACCTTCTGGTGATTCACAGGTTTGATTCTTTGAATAGAGTTATTTGCTACTTGGACATTTAAACATCTCTAGTACTTTTGATATAGTTAAGCTTTGAATCTTCCCATTCTTATTAAGTTGGTATTGTTTTTTTTTTTTTTTGCTTAATTATTAAGTTTTTATTGATGACATTGAAAATATAATTATATATATTTTCCAATGCTACTACCATTGCCCGCTAATAGTGTTTTTTGGTCTGGCAAACAGGAATGAATAAAGAAATGTGTCTCCCTATCAGTTTGTTCTTTGAGCAATAGAAAGCAAAATTTAGTTTAAGAGACTGAAAACTTTGCTTGTATAAGCGAACGAAATTTGTAGAGTAATTAATGTGCTACGGCTTTCATGGCACCTTAAATGAGTAATTCAGAAGCATGCTAAAACTGATTTTTCTTTTCTGAAATACTTTCTTGTATAGAGGATAGAAGCCTCTAGTTAATTTTAGATGTAGCCATTCCTTTTAGAAGTCCTCATCAGGGCAGAGTATGTCTCTTACTTGTTCCGCAATACTTACACACTCACAGTTTCGGAAGCCAAGTTTCTTCTTTTCTTCTTTTGGGAATTATCCACCCATGAAAGAAGTGAATTGATGACTACACATTATAAAAGTTGGTTATAGTTGAAACTAGATATTGTAGAATTTTATGTATGAAATGAAGGTAACACTTTTTTTCCATTATTTTTTGATGGGCTAGACAGTGTCACTATGGCTGAGACTGACATTCAAATTGTTATTATCTACAAAATCCAATGTTCTTTTACAAGTTACCAAAACTGCCCTTTCTCTTGGCCCCAGTCTTCGTGGGTGATATTCCTGGCTCTGCTCCTTTCAAGGTTCTTCAGATTCCCTCCTACAAAGCCTATGCCCTCACTTGCTCTGGAAAAGATTTCTCTTTGCATTTATTTGGACTCCAGTGAGATTAGTTTAATTACCATCTTTCCATCTTTCCCTTGATCTGCTCTCTAAATTTCCAATTACATATATTGTCTGAAGCATCTACAACAAAAAATTTTTTACATTGGATGGAATGAAACCAAAGAACACAGATTTCTTCTCCTGATCCACTACAAGAAATTTTACTTTCTTGCTTTAGAAATTTGGGCAAAGAAATTTGAAATAATAGATGGACAATTTACTCCTCGATGACAAATTATTTAAGCTTGACTGATTTCTTTGAACTGTTAATTCTCGTACAATTGATGCAATCTCCTTTCTGTAGGTTCTGTTGCAATCAAAACAATTCAAAGGACAAGTTCATTTCAGGTGAATAACTTCTATATGTTACTTTCTAAGTATATATATATATATGTATATATATATAGAAGTTCGTTATATGTTCATCTCTTAGATGTAGTCATGCAAGAAGAAAAGGATGTATATGAAACTCTACTTGATTTAGGTGTTGGGTGTTGGGGGGGGGGACAGGGATGGGCATATGCATTACTGTCGTTTAGAGATTTACTTTGTAACTTAGTGCATTCAACTGGCAACATATAGTGCATATTCAGCAAATATGTGTTTCCTCCTTGTTGTGCAATAAGAATGATATTGTGATATTGCCTAGTCTATTTGATCAATTTGGTAAACAAAACGTTAGATATTCAAATTGAAAGAATTCTTTTTGTAATAAAAATCCTTCACTTAACTGAGTTAGGGGAGGAATACTACATCTTTTCATTTCTTGCAATGTTCTTTTTCTAAATAGAAGTGTTCTGCTTCCAAAATATTGAACCAAATTAAATTAATTAAAGGTACTGATGCTTATGAAATGGGAACTGAGAACTCTATAACTGCTTTTACTCAGAGTTGATGAAGTTCAAATTCCAAGGTACACTAATGGTTCAAGTGAATCATATCAGACAAAGAACTCATCTAAGTCACAGGAAGAGTGCAACTGGGGATGTTATGCCAGAGGAGCACTCTATGGCTTACAAAAGAAAGGAAAATGTCTGACAAAGGTTACCTATTCTTTTTCCTATTTCTCTCTCATGAACTCACAAACTATCACTACGGACTGAGTCAAGTGAGAAGATACATTATTCGTTTAAATATTGTTTAGTTCTGATAGATGGCCTGCTGATATGAAGAACTTATATATCCAAAACTTATATACTCTGAAGTTTGTGGATATCTAGACCTATTCTTTTCACGAGATGGTAGAAAAGGGAAAAATAAGGTTTCGATGTGTCTTGCCAATTCTTCTTGTTATTTATATTACTAGGGCAACCATGTCCGTCATATCTGCAAAGCTTGTTCTTGGGTCCACCAGATAGTTACATTGGTTCCTCTTTGTTAGACCAAACATAAGGATGAGTTATATAACTGTTTATGTGAACACTAGATGAAGAGTGGTGCTAATCAGATGAAAGAATAGCAGCTTTCCACATATATGCAAGCGTAATAGCAAATGTAACTTATTTAGGTTGCATGCAGTCATGTACCAATGAAAATGTTCACTATTGATCATGAGAGATAGGTTCATGGAGGTTGTGTGAAAATCTGATTACATAAAACGGGTGGTAAGGTATAAATTTTCTCATGATAAACACAGGAAAAAATTAAACCTCAATTTGCAGCTTTCTCTGTGGCCCACTAAGCAGTTGTCCTCTTTCGTTTTTTGGTAAAGCCGTTGTCCTTTGGTTCTGCAAGCATATAGTTGTTTATCTGCTTTCAAGACCTCTTGTTGAGCATCAGCATTCTTTTTCTCTTCCTTCTTTCATTCTGAAAACTATTGAAGATGGTAAAATGCCTAGCCTAAACTGTGTTATGTCATAGCAAAGTCTTTACTCTATTAAAACCATGAATGGAGAAAAAGAACTAATTCGTAACTCCTGTTGGGCAATAAAAAATTCAATGGACAGTCATCACTCTGGAGTTCTATATATGCTCACTTATTGTATTTGGAATTTGCTTGAAGCAGATAAACCTTTCATAATCTCCCTCCTCAAAAGGGAATTCATGGGAATGAAATAATCCTCTCCAAGGAAATTAATATCTTTGCATATTTATCTGGAAAAACCTGTTTGTTTTCTTAGGAATGGCTATCACCTCTTTAGATGATTGTTTACTGCTGACCTGTAATTTCTTCATGGCAGTGCCCCTGATTTCATCGAACTTGACTTCTAATAAGAATAGAATATTACTCCAGAATCTCTTTGTTTTCAAGTAGGATAAGCCTTCTGTTTAAATTCTCTTTCCCGCCTTTATGGCTTCTAAATGACTGCACACTGGTTTTTTTACTTTCATTCTTGTAAATTCACTACTTTAAACATCTACAACTACAGAATTGTGACTCTACCTACATATGACTCCGACGACCAAATGTTTGATGAAGGTGCAAAAGCCACCAAAGCTTCAAAAAATTCAATTCACCGACTAGCAGCCCAAAATATTTAAAGGAAATGATGAGGGAGGAAAGATTCTTTTGTCTAATGTTTTAAAGTTGACTCCATGCTGATACTCCAAGGAATGTCTCACATTTGAATTCGGTGTATTTGTTATTAGGTTTAAAGTAAATTATTATGAGTTTGACTGTATATCACAACCATTTTGTGGTTTGTGTGGCAAGCTTGCTCCTTGTGTTATTTGCTGATGATCCATTTTGAGAAGTTTATTGCTTGGTCTTTGCTATTTCCCGGTTCATAGATGTTTCTACCACATCTTTCTTGAAATAGCATAAAATTTAGGAATTATTGTGTATTTGAATGCCTTGGTTTTTCTTTTTGATGGTCAAAGATATCCCCTAGTTATCTGAGTCTTCTCCTTTAGTGTAGAGTAAAAGTTCTTCACTAATAGCTATTCCATTGTTTCACAAAATACATTCTATATGATCTACCATTGCAGGATCCAGTGGCTCATAAAGTAAATGTAAAGCATAACTCTCATCTGATTTTTCTTGGAATAGTTGTTTTCTTTATTATGGGTTGTTTTTCATTTTATAGCTTTCTTTGGTCTGAACCATGCACAACTCGAAATTTCGCAGGGCATCATAGGATTTATTTGTGGATCTGATGGTCTTGATAGTTCAGGTCTCAGTTCCTCAGCTGCTGTGAGTTGGCTTTATCTATTGTCTATACAAGTTCATACTTCATAATTGTTGCCCGTGATCTGGAGTACTTTGTTCTTTCTTTTACTGTAAGAGAGCTTGTTGCATTAGCCAATATTGGTAAGGAGACTGGCATAAATTGGCAGAATTTAGTGACATTTGTATAGTCAGTACCTTGTTTCACATGTTGAAATTTTTATTTTACTTTTTTGAAACTGTCACTTTCTTTTATTCACAGACAAGTGGTAGTAATCCCAGATTTTCTCTCCCATTTCCAATAGGTTGGTATAGCGTACTTGATGGCTTTTGAAAGTGCTAATAACCTCTCCATATCTCCTGCAGAAAATATTGAGTTTGACAGGTATGCCTTCTACAAGTCAAAATCCACTTATCATGTTTTTGCTTCCTTACATCTAGGCCTGCATGCATATGTGTAAAGTTTACCCTTATGTAACACCTTTGGTCACATTTTGTCGGTCTCAATCTTGCACTAGTATCGAAGTGAATATACTACTACTACTGAGATTCCTGTCCTACGGTGGTAATCTTAAACCCACTACTTAGACATCAATAAAACCTACTCCTTGCCCACTAATATGTCATTAAAACTTGGAAAGTCAATTCCTTTCTATTCCACAAGTCTTTAACAGCCATCTCCCTTTATCGCAAAGAAGCTGTTCCATCTAGTTAGGTAATCTAATATCAATTTCATTAATTGATCTCCCCAGCGAGAGAAGGGTCAAATTATAGAGTCCTAGTAAATAAGCATGATTGTGGCTAGATGAACAACAATTAATATGATTAGAAATATTGAAAAAGAAGTAAAGTTTCTTATCTGACAGTTTTTTCTTTTGATAGGCAATTATCCTTCTGCTTTGTTTTCCTGACATTTTCTACTAGGTTAATTTGTTATGTTATGTTCTTTTAAATTATTTGGCTGTGGTTTTGCACTTGAATTTGTCAGATTATATTTCTTATCTTATGAAAGACTACCTAGTATTCAATTTTTAGCTCTTTGCAGGAGGTCTTACTGCTTTCTACTATCTATTGGGTTTGAAATATTAGATGCACACACACACACACACACACACATATATATATAGACGGGCTTTCAGTGTGCTAGAATATCTCCAGTTACATTTGCTGTATTTTTTAATTTACTAGGATTTTGTATTCGTGGTTTCTTTTGGTGCAGGCTCATAGAAAATGAATATTTGGGTTTGAAAAATGGGATATTGGATCAATCAGCCATACTGCTTTCAAGCTACGGTTGTTTAACTTGTATGGATTGCAGGGTAAACCACTTATCTATAGTTACTTCCGCATACAAATATTTATACTCTTCAGAAAGTTATGCTGACTTCCTTTTATGCTTCTCTTATTATGGTGCATATTGTATCACATGAATGATTCTCTTGCAGCTTGAGCTTTGCTTTCTCCATGTTTCAAATGCATGCTGTTTTCTAGTGTGCTTTAATATGGACAGAACAATAGGAAACATATATCTTTTAACTACTGAAGTGGACTATAGCTGGCAGTTCCCTAAAAGAAGTGTTTGTGAAGATCTTCAGAAACTGATCATCATATATAAATCACTTAGGTGAATAACCAATAATTTTTCTTGTGATTTATAATGCTCTGTAATCTTTTTCCTGCATATATTAGTTATAAGAGAGGAAGAATTTATTCGCAAAATTCCAATAATTAAAAAATTCATCCTCTTTGGAAATGTGGATCATTTGAGCTAACTACTTTGTAGAAGTTTTTTCCTCACATCTAAACTTTGCAATTCATGGTCTGTAATTATTTAATGGAACCTTGGATTCATTTCCTCTCCTCTTTTTCCATTTTGATATTCTTTGGTAGTTTTCTCTTGCTCTATGTATTGCAATATTTTCAGGTATTTCTTTACTTCTTATTTCATGTTCATTACCAAATTTCTAGTGACCCTATGCCGGTTGTACAGACCAAAGATCACGGGCTTATACAAGCTCCAAATATGCACAGCGGCCAAAAGTCTGATATGAAGATTGCATATAAAATATTACTGGCATTTTCTGGTTTGAAGCAGGCCTTGACAACTAATCCTGGATATAATCGTCGAGTTGCTGAATGTCAGGAGGCAGCAAGGATTCTGCTGCGGTAAGATTTTTTAACTTATTACATAGTTTCTTTATGACTATTCTTAAAATGACTCATTTTACAAGTCCCTCTTTTTTTTTTTTTTTTTTTGGGAAAAGAAAAATATCAGATTTCATTATGGAGATAAATCAGCAGCAACTGCTGCGAGTACATTCTCATTGATATGTTTGAGTTCATGTGACATTCAACCTTAGGAATTAAAAGTTTTTTGGTCAAATACTTATGAGATCTTAATATTGCAGCTTACTTCTTGAAGAGGAAGAATTAGAACTAAAGAATAAAGTGATACCTAAAATGGAATTCATAGAGGCAGTCAGACTTGAAACTCAGAAGATAATTATTTACCATAAAACGATTGAATTGTTTGCTGCTAACTTCTCCTCAGGGGGAAGTAACTATGATGAAAAGACAAACTTTTTTTGGATGATCAATTCCCAAAAAATCCAAATAACTTAGGGTGATTTGACTTGGCAATATGTCATTTCTCACATATTACAATCCTTCTGTTCTTCATCCATAAACTGGAACTTTGGGCTACAATGAGCTGATGAATATCAAAGCTATACTGTTTAGATATACCAGTTAAGAAGAGCATACTTAAGTGCTGGTTAGATATATTTACGAGTCATCAACTTGTGCAAATTATCTACATTGATTAGCTATCTTATAAAAGAACTGGATTACTTGATGCATTACCATACAGCACAGTTGAGAACCTAATATCTGGTGTTTTTCATCTGTCCAATTAGGTATTTTTTACTTCAAAACACAATAGTCTTCAAAAAACCTTAGTGATCCTGAGGAAGGATGATTATCTTACACTAGCCCCTAAGATATCCATGACAATTATAGATTTGCATGTTATTCCATTGTTTTCTGCCGGAGTTAAAAGATGTTCATTGAAACTTTAACTATTGAATTATCAGGTTTGTATTGGTAAGCATTTTCTTGATCTGAGGATTTTATTTGTTGGCATCACCATATTCATTTCATCGGTACTTCCTGAAATACATGCTATTTGATTTAATGATGCTAAGGAAGAATTGTGCAAAATTTTCTAAATTAACATTGATTACACCTCCTTGGAAAGCACAGCATAACATCATTTTAACCAAGCAAAGGACAAAATACCTTTCCTGCCACAAATTATTGGGATAAAGAAGAGAAAAGATTCTTACAAATCTTTCAAGAAATATGTATATGCACACAAACACTTTAGCCTGAGGACAAGTTGAATGAAAGTCATCCAAGCAACATAGCTTTTGTTCGCGAATAGCTCTACTGAGCATCTCTACTATTAATGTAAATTAATGAAAAAGTACCTAATTTGTGCATCTCAACTGATGGATAAATGTCATTCCCCTACCAATTAATGGTAGGATGTACCGGCTACTCTATGAAACCCAACCACTCCAGCATCCTAGTATTTTGGAGGAAAAAGAAAGAGGCAGGATATATTTGCATGATAGATGGTCGTCTTTGTCACAGCATCTATGTTTATATACAATGCTTTTCCTGTTTTTTCTGTTTTTCTGACGTATTGTTAGGATTTGGACAAACTCACAACTTTGCGCTGAAGTATAACTCTTCCCAAACACAAAATCCATTTTGCACGTCTTCTTCATATAATCAGGGTAATCATTCTGAAGATAAAAGTATGACCAAGGAGCAATGCTTATTCATTTTTGTGTCATGACTCTACTCTTCAGGGCTTCTCATAATGAAGTGGCAGAGTCTGTGCTGTCCAATGGTCAGGTTCTTTTGTTTTTTTTTTCTTTTTTTCCTTTAAGAGTCATAAATACATTACCATCAAACATATGACTGAAAATTTTTGCTTTTTTTCAGTTGAACCCGAGGTTTATGAGACTTATAAGGTAGGCTATTTTCTTTGAACATTTGTTGTTTCAGAATCTGCATGTGCAATTTTTCATGTGCTGCATGTACCACATCAATTAAAACTTTCTTTTGTTTGGAAAATTTTCATGTTGTTTTGTCTTTGGTAAGATAACCACTGACTAGGATATATATGAAGTAGTAAGCCAAATTCTAAGTGATTTTAAGAAACCTCAATTGCTCAGGTTTGCATTACAATTCTAAAGTTCAAGAGTTCTAGTTAAAGTAAAAAATGTTATACATTATATATACACACACTTACCGGGACACAGATGATACACCTGGACTACTAACCCCTGAAATTATTTATCCGAAAACCAAAAGAGAAAGGGGGTGTGGAAGAGTTTCTGAGTTACAACAATATTGTGGTGCCAAAGAACAATTAAAAGATTTCCATTAGAGTCATGAGAGGATCCAAGTAAAAGATACCTCTGTGATACTTTGTTGTGCAAGTACTAGTAGCACTATTTTCAGTTTACTGATGTATCCTGTTACTACAATCTTTTGCATGTTCAGATTCTGTTAAATATGTTCTCATGCTCCTTCAGTTATTATTTTGAACGTTGAACTTGGCAGCACATCAAATGCCTCAAAGCTTGTTAGAAACATTGTATTATACTGTAATTAGGAAATTTGCTAGGTAGTACAATTAATTTTAGATGTGTTATCACGCAACTCTTTGCAGGCACAATTAGAACCAAATCTGGCAAAAAGAGCAGAGCATTATTTCTCAGAAAATGGGCGTGTCATGAAAGGTATTGCTGTTATTTGCATGCTTTAAACATCCTTGATCTTTTCTGATTTGCTTTTTATTTGACATTTTAAATCATGCTTTTCTAATTTTATAACAGTAGGATACATTTTTGTTCTTTTCAAATTCTGATGAAGGTCTTCAAGCATGGGCTTCTGGCGATCTGAAAGAGTTTGGGAGACTTATTTCAGAATCTGGTCTCAGTTCAATACAGAACTATGAGTGTGGTAAATTATATCTCCTTTTTTAATTTTTTTCTTCCAATTTAAAATGCAAGATGAACATTTTTCTTTTTATCATTTGTGTGAAGTTGCATTATGTTACTTCTATTACAATTTACCTTCTCTTTGTTTTTGGGAAAGGCACTATAGATCAGTTGTCCAGAGTCCTATAATTCTATTGAATATGCAAAAATTCACTAGAAACATTGATCCACTTCCAGAAATACGAATGAAATTGTGGAAATATTTGACATTTTCCTTAATGGGCACACCTACTTTGTGTCTGTATGGTCATCAAGAAATGATGTAAATAAAACAGAAATGCATTTAATAATCACCTCTTTTCTTATTTTCAAGTAACTCTTACCATAGCATCATCTACCTCATGAAAAGGATGAAGAGGACTAAAAGGGAGATACTTGGGATTTATCTATTGTTTGATTATGTCTTGATTTTTCCTTTAATCATTTTCTGTTGCCTATAATTATTGATAATTTATTTTACTAAGGACCCAATTTTATGCATCATCTCTTACTCTTATTTATCTTTGAAAACTTTTCAAATTAGAATTGATGTCACTGGTATCCTTCAACTGCTCTTGCATCATTGGCCAATTGGAAAGAGAGCTAATGTCAAGAATTTTGTGCAATTGAGGTTAGACCTGAATGTTTAATAATCCAGTAATGTGCAAGATGTCAATTTTGTCAAAAAACTTTTAATGTAGCAAATAAAATTTATGCTAGTGTTGCCAGTTAATGAAACTTTTGTGGTGATAATACGGGTTTCCAGGTTTAGAGAGCAAAAACATGTTAACTACTGATGCATTTTCTCAGCTGTTGGTTCTATATATTTTAGCTGCTTGACTGTATCCTTTTCCTTCTGTTTATAGAATCAGGCTTTGGGCAGAAACAAATCATGGTTCCTCTATCTAGGTCTGCAAAAATGTAGGCATCTAATCTTTTCTGTGGTTGCTTGTTTGCCAAAATTTACACAGCAGCTTAAGTTAGTTTGCTATGCAATACTTAAAATGTTTATGCACGTGATGGATGTCCAAACTTTGTCTTAACCTTTATTAGGCTGCAGTGCTACCGTGAGTAAAATCCATCTAAGCATTATTAAACCTAATCTACCAGATATTCAGCTCAATCACATGATTTTGAGGATCTAGTTCAAGCTTCCTGAGTTTGTGCAAGCTAAACCAGTCTTGTTCCGGACCTAGAGTTCACATCTTGCTCCAATCTGGACCATACATTTAAGGATATTTATATACAGGATCTCTTATCGAAAAATTTAGGGTTGAGATCCACCCACCTCTATTTAGATTCTATGGAGCTAAAAAATTTTACATCCTATATTTCTTTAGGCTCATGGTATTGTACCTGTGGAGCTACAAAACTCCTCCTATAGCATCAAGCTTGCTCCTTTTTAAGCTTTTGGATTTCTTCTATTCTCCATTACACTCAAATTATAAAAAAATAGAAGACAAATTTGTTTTCTTTCCTCCTGCAGGTTGTGAGCCTTTGATACAACTGTACGAGATACTGAGGAGGGCTCCTGGCGTTTATGGAGCAAGGTTCAGTGGTGCTGGATTTCGAGGATGTTGTCTTGCATTTGTTAATGCAGATCTTGCTTTAGAAGCAGCATCATTTGTTGAAAATGAGTATCGCAAACTCCAACCAAGGTTGGCAAGCCAAATCAACCAAGACAGAGCCGTCATGATATGCGATGCTGGAGATTGTGCTCGTGTTATTTGAGAAGCTATTTTACATCCATTGATTGATTCATTTGGCCATTCTTTGTATGAAATGATTTCCACTGTTGCATTGTGTCTATACGTGTAGAAAACAGGGAGTTGATGTTTTATAGAAGGGAGATGTGCAAAATGAACAATTTTTGCAAACCTCCTTTCTGGGTAACGATTTTGTATTCAAAAGACTATACATTGTGTTTTATCAACTACGTAGAAATAAGAATACCTTTTGAATATAGAGACCAGTGGTTCTCATTTCTGGTCCAAACTTCTAGCATGGTCTAAACGTTTCCTTCTGGTAAGGGGCAAGTAAAGGAGTTCCTTTTAGCTTTCGACTTTCGTCACCCAAAGAAAAAAAGTTTAATTGGCTAACATAGTTCGAAAGCTATTTCATTTATCTTACCTTTATCCTAAAAACTTTGTTTTCAATTTTTTTAATTTTTAAAATATTTTTTATTTAATTTTTATAATTCTCACTACTATTTTTACAACGTAAACCGATAAGTTCAATGATGTAATATATACATGATATCAAAATTAAAGGCAAAAACATAAATTCAAAAAAGTAATTTGCAAATATAGTAATATTTAGTCAAGTAGAAAGGCGGCAATTTGAAGAATTAGTTCCTGTTATTTTCTCAAAATTGCTTTGTTTGACTTAAAACTTTATTTTTGATATTGTTAGTCCTCAAACTATACTAGTTCAGCTTTCCCTTCCTTTTGGACTGGGGAAGATCGAAGGGGGGAAAAGGAGAGGATTTAAAGATTAGCATTTGAATAATTTTTTATGAAGGAAAGAAAAAGATTGAGAAAGAAACAGAGAGATTGATTCTAATATTAAACATCAATTTCTTTTTCATTTAAAAATGGATGGAAACAGAACGAAAGAACAGTAACTTTAATGAATTATTTTATAGTGACAAAATTACTTATTTTAAAAATTATTAATATACTTAAATAAAAATATAGATAAATATATAAAAAATACTTTATCTTTTTATTTCTTGATATTAACTATCTAAACATAATAAATATTTAATTTTCTCCTTCCCCCTCGTCTCATTTCTCTTCTTCTTCTTATTACTCTCTTCTCTTCTCCTTTCAATCCAAATGAAGGGTTCATAGTCCCAAATATAATACTCATTTGTTAGAAATTTTTAAAGGTATACATTTGAATAGCAGCAGAAAAATAATATAGCCATAATTGTTCAAGCAAAATTGAAAGATATTCTCACCAACTTTGTAATGTACAATAGAAACCTTGGAGTTTTCTAACCTATATCTATCGAAAAGAAAATCATGTCGACTGATGGATGTCACAGGCGTCATATATATAGATAGGATAGAGACCCTCAGAGTAAATAGCGTACGCACG
This sequence comes from Rauvolfia tetraphylla, assembly GCA_030512225.1. Classification (NCBI taxonomy): domain Eukaryota; kingdom Viridiplantae; phylum Streptophyta; class Magnoliopsida; order Gentianales; family Apocynaceae; genus Rauvolfia; species Rauvolfia tetraphylla. Next base: position 1,588,591 of record JAJQKT010000060.1, read on the forward strand.
TATTTTGTCCATCAAGAAAACTAACCAGTATGCATAATCTAATAAAAAATAGAATCATTATCTTATCCAACTTCTTATTAATAAGAGACCTTAGTTACCTTAACCATTATGGTAACATATTGTGTCGGCTATACTTAAGTCTCTAAATAAATTAAGAATAATTGTTAACATTCTCCCACTTGGCCCATACATTGGAAGTTAGATAAGCACATTGAGTTACAAAACATAAACATGACCATATAAAAACTTTATGAATGTACTTAATATAAGCATCATCATTAACACTTAGTATTGAGCTATGTGACTTGTAATGACATGGTAAAGTGAATTGTCCCTCTTACAATGATATATTGAACTTGGTCCTTTTCATATTTGACAGACCAAATCCCTCCTCAGTTACGTGTTCTCTCTGTCTGTAAGGTTTTTAATTATTTTTTAAAAAATATTTTAACTTTTTATAGGTTTTAAAAATTATTATTTGAATTTATTTTTATCATAAATATAATTATTTAATTTTTTATTATATTAATAGAATTAGATAAAAATATTAAAAAATATATGTTATTTTTAATTTATATAAAAATTAAAAAATTTTATATTTTAAAATAATATAATAATACTTAAAATTGTGTAAAATGAGCTAGATTAAGAGTGCAGTGATTTTTTCGTGCATATGCAAATGATCTTGAGATATTTTGTAATCGATGGGCAGCTGTTGGAGTAAATCCTAGTTTTCTATAATCTACCTATTATTAAAAGGCTTGTTTAAGATTTGCAATGATTTTGCTTTGTTTTTATTTTTGTACAAAATTAAACCGTTAAATCATAGAATGGATGGCTAAGAATTATCAATTCAGCCACTGAGAAATAGTGTCAATTCAAATTTTGAACGCAATATGAAGATGCGTTCAGGCTTGGATGTCATAAAAAATAAATTAAGAAAAATAATAAAATAATTTTTATGAAAAATTATTTTTATGTTAAAAATAAAAAATAAATGTGGGGAGGCTCCAAACTTGGGTGCCACCAACTATGTTGTGGTGCTTGGATAACAAATCTTAGTAGTTCATAAATCTTATCAATTAATTTTTATTAAGTTTAGTCAAAATTTTAATTAATTTTGAATAATTATAATTGAATTGTAATTTTAAAATTATAAAAAAAATTAAAAAATGCGCCACAACATAGTGGTCGTTGCCCAAATTGGGCGTTACTATCGCAATCTATTATTACCAGAATAGATTTATCTGATTTTATTACTAATAATGTATACATGTAAGTTTGTGAGAATATTTTTTTTAATCTTACAAAATATAATTGTATGAATCTCAATGATAATTAAATAGTTAAATTTAAATAATACATCTGCTATTATTTAAAATTTCATACATCATTTATTTTATTTTACTGTAAAATATTTATTTATATATTATCATTACACAATAACAATAATAAAAATTATATATAAAATTAATTTAAATAATTACACCTACAAAATTCAACTCGCAAATTTGCGAGCACTGCCCGAGCGCCGTGACTAGTTATTTGTAGAAGTGTTGATCGATCCATCAAGAATTCTAATCATCAGTGAGTCAGAAGTTGCTATTGCCCTAATTTTATATTCAAGCTGCACAAATCTACCCTACTATGGTCATATTTTGTCTTATTACAGGTGGCTCCTCTTCCGGATTCATCACTGCATATTGACTCACTACTACTAATAAACAAATCGGATAGTTGCCTGCCTCGCCAAGAATGCTAGAGCAATACCTGTGCAGAAGAAGCCATTTTTATAGTTTGCATGAGGGCCGTGTAAGTGCTCTGTAACCAACCTCCTTGATCTCTATAAAATCTTCTCTTTTATTACTCAAAAAAAAAAAAAGATCATTGATCTCTAAGCTTATAGGGCACTCTAAATCCTTGTGACATCTCCCGTAATATTTTTTATAGCGCTATTTTTATAGAATTGTTTATTTAAATTGATCTTTTAAAATTTTATAAGTTATCTTTTATAATATAGGATTTATGATGAAAATTACCATAAAAGAAATGTTGCAAAATATATTACCATTTTTAAAAAATAATATTTATAACTAAAATAAATATTCTAATTTATAACAATTTCAATAAATAAAAGTGAAAAATAACATTTTTCAACTTCTTCAATTCAAAATGAGTGAAAACCATTCAAAAATTATTTTAATCTAGAAAATTATAGATAACTTATTTTTAAAAAGAATAAAAAGTGTCACAAATACTTAAGATTTCACCAATTATTTAATTTGACATTCCAATTAAAAAATATAAGATTTGAATATTCAAACTTTAAAAAGTTATCCAAAATGATCCTTCTTCATTTTGGCCGTCAAGTCATAACGGCAGATGGTCACATGACAGACGGATGACCACTTCTAGGGATATTTTTAGAGGAACAAATAGGACCCATGAATTCTTTCTATTTTTTTTACATATTTATTATATATAATTTTAAATTTTTAATATTTTTTAATTTTTTCTATATTATACATCTTTATTTTTATTATCTCTCTACTATCTAAATTTTGCTTCTGCTAAAAGCATGAGTTTCACTAACAAAATTTACTCGTAATTCAAACGCAAAATTATTAAATAAAAAAATCACAATCTAAATATCTTTTTATATGGATGTCAAACGAAAATATAATATTTAAATTATATTTTAATTTGAGTTTAAATTATATTAAGAATTATTTATTTATAAGAAAAAAATGAGGTTGAAACTGTTTCAAAAAACGTTGCAATCCAAGTACTTTGACAAGTGTTTCCGGCACTGTTTCAAAAGATCTCTGATTATAGAATTTTTTGCATTGAATCTGTGCAAAGATGACTTGTTAATTATGATGTTTCGTCCGCTTTGGCTACGGTCCTTCACTTACGTCCTTTTTGCTTTTTGCAGGGGTGCAAATCTCATCTGAGCCATCGGATCAGATTTAAAATCTGATCCGACCACTTATATTTTTTGTTCTTACAGATTTATAAAAATTTGTAAATTTTTGCAGCCGTTAGTTGAAGAAAAGAGGCTTTGAATTTATTGAGAACCAATTTTGCAGTTGAGAGAGAGAGAGAGAGAGAGAGAGAGAGAGAGAGAGGGTTCTGAGTTTATGATGTAAAAGCCTCGTCCGAATCTCGAGTCTTTATTCCACTAGCATAACTAAAATCATCCTTCCAAATTTCCTTCACAGAATTCATATAAAATCATCATCCAAATTCTAAATCTTTTTTCAATTTTCTCTGAATCTTTGTTTCTTCCAAATTTCCTCTAACCTCTGTGAATTAGGAAGTTATGGAGAGAAAGATGGAACTTGTCCGCTTTTTTCTAGATGGCTTTGAAAAACAGTTCTCTCAGACAAATCCAGATTTGTTGCCTTCACCTTTCAGGGATCCAATTCAGACCCTTGAAAAGGAGCTACGGTGGCTCAAGATGTTTATGTTTCATTGTGAGAAGTTGTCACATGTTTTCAAGGATGATTTTTCTTGCTCCATTAAAGCAAAAGAAGCTGTAGATTGCCTTGCTGGCATACTTGACAATGATGAAGAAAGCAAAGCTGACGAACTGGAGGACCAGGACGATCAACACGCCGCCCTGCAGGCTTGTGAAATGTTTCTGAAAAAGCTTCAGCCCCTAAAGCCAGTTCTCAAACAAGCCTTCCTTGATTTGTCAAATCTATTACTGGAAAGCAAATATTTCAGCAGAGATGACTTAAACGAACTCGTACGTATTGCCCTCCAGAATCTGCACTATCTCCTCGTTCTAGAAGCTGAGACGATTGCCCCCATGAAAAAGCAAATTCGATCTGTCGAAAAGAGGTTAGACTTTGTTTCTGCAATTTTTCACTTTGCTGCAGGAGGTCAATGTTGTGATAAATATACGAATAAGTTTTATTAAAATAAAATTTATAAAAAATGTTTAAAAAATATTTACTTTTAAGAGGTTAATTTTTTTCTAAAAATTTTAAGATACATAATTCATTAAGGAAAGACTTTTCTTTATAGCAAAAATGAGGTAGGTAGTTGGCAAAAAAAAATTTAAGAATGTTAATCGGTGTATTTTTTTCTTCAATAATAATAACTTTTTCATTGTACAATGGTGACTTTATTCCTTTCACAATAATGACTGAACATTCAACAATTCTCCTCCTCCAATCACATTTGAAACAAGTTTTATCTAACAGCAATTCTAGCTATGTTTCTACATAACTTTATCTTATCTCGTGTAATTACTTTTGTAAACATGTCTGCTGTATTTTTCTTCGTGTGGATCTTACTAATCTCAGTAGTTATTTCTCAATCACTTCACGTATCTAATGATAACGAATATTAATATATTTTGTGCGAGAATGGTACGTGGAGTTCTTGCTCAAATCTAGAGCACTCTGACTATCACAATATACCTTGTAATCAGCTTGCTTAATCCCAAGTTCTTGAAAAAAATGCTTTAACCACATCTCTTTGCCAGCTTCTGAGGCTGCAATATACTCAACTTCAGTTATGGATAAAGCAACACACTTCTGCAATCTTGACTGCCATGAGACAGCTCTACCTGCAAAAGTATATAGAAAATCTGTTGTGCACTTTCTCCCATCAAGATCACCGGTCATATCTGCATCTGTATAGCCCTTCAAGATTGGATCAGTTTTTCTAAAACAAATATTTATTTTGGTAGTACCTTTGAGGTACCTGAGAATTAAATTTACTGCCTCCCAATGCTTCTTCTCAGGGTTGGAGAGAAAACGACTTACCACTCCCATTGCGTGAGCAATATTGGACCTTGTACACACCATTACATACATTAAACTTCCAACGATTGAAGAATATGATACTGATGACATCTCTCCAATCTCTTCCTTGGATGAGGGACATGCACTTTTATCCAACTTGAAATAATTTACAAGTGGAATACTAACCGATTTGGCATTGTTCATATTGAACCTTTCGAGCACTCCTTCAATATACTTCTCCTGAGATAGCCATAATCTTCGATTGTTTATGTCTCGAACAATGTGCATTTCTTAAATCTGTCGAGTCGGTCCGAAGTTTTTCATGTCGAATGACTTAGATAACTCTTTCTTCAGTTGATTGATCTTCATTGCGTCTTGTCCCACGATCAACATGTCGTCTACATAAAGTAAAAGAGCAATGAAGTTCTCGTCTAGAAATATTTGGATATACACACACTCATTTGTAGCAGTCTTCTTATACTATTATCTTATCATGCAAGAGTCAAACTTTTTATACCACTGTCTTGGTGCCTGTTTCAATCCGTACAAGCTTTTTTTAAGCTTCCAAACGAGGTTATCACTTAAAACCTTAAATCCTTCCAACTGCTCCATATAGATTTCTTCTTTTAGATCTCCGTGAAGAAAAGCTGTCTTCACGTCCATTTGTTCAAGCTCCAGGTTCATACTTGCAACCAAACCAAGTATAACTCTAATGGATGTCATTTTGACAACGGGTGAGAAAATCTCATTAAAGTCAATTTCTTTTTTCTGCTGGAATCCTTTGACCACCAATCGAGTTTTGTATTTCACCACCTTCCCATTGCCAATCTTTCTTCAGCTTGAACACTCATTTATTGCGCAATGCCTTCCTCCCTACTGGAAGTTTGACGATCTCATAAGTTTGATTTTTATGCAGGGATTCCATCTCTTCTTGCATTGTAAGCAGCTATTTTTCTTTGTCCTTATGAGATGTTGCTTCTTGGAAACTCTCCGGTTCTCTATCTTCAGTGAGCAAACGATATTCAAAATCTAAATATCTCGTAGAAGGAATCCGTCCTCGTTCAGACCTTCGAACATTTGAAATGGTTTGAGAAGATTCACCATCATCTTGGCCTTTGATGGTTCCGAAACTTCTAGAGATGTGGGTTGAGTCTCCCCCCACTCAACACCCTCTTCTTCCTTTTCTTCATCTGCTTCTGGCATGTCTTCTAGCATTGCACCAGTATTGATCGTAGATGGTACCAGTCCTTCATTTGAGAATTGAGTGTCAACCTTTGACTCCTGAGATGTTGCGGGTTTTTCAATATCTTCTCTTGTCTAATTTTCATGAATCACGACATCCATACTTCTGATTATCTTCCTCTCCTTTGGATCCCATAACCTGTATTCAAACTCTTCATCTCCATAGCCAATGAAAATACATGGAGTAGTCCTTCCATCAAGCTTCTATCTAAGCTCGCTGGATATATGTGCATACGCCAAACATTTAAATATTCTCAAGTGTGAGTATGTTAGATTCTTTCCAAACCACAGTTTCTCCGGAACTTCAAAATTGAGTGGTACTGATGGTGATATGTTGATTAAGTAGCATGCAATCCTTACTGTTTCTCCCTAAAATGGCTTTGGTAGCTTTGCCTTGATCATCATGCTTCTGACTCTATCCATAATGGTATGATTCATCCGCTCAGCTACACCATTATGTTGTGGGGTACGGGGAACTGTCTTCTCATGTTTAATGCCATAACTCTTGCAGTAGGCTTTGAACATCCTGAAAGTATACTCGCCCCCATTGTCTGTTCGAAGACACTTCAATTTTTTTCATGTTTCACTCTCTACCATGGCAGGAAACTGCTTGAAGTAGTCCAGAACCTGGTCCTTCGTTCTAAGGAAATACACCCATACTTTTCGAGAAGCATCATCAATGAAACATAGGAAATATTTGTTACCTCCTAATGAATCAACCTCCGTGGTACCACAAACATCAAAGTGCACTAGATCAAGCAACTCTGATTTTCTTGTTGAGGAAATATTAAAGGAGATTCGATATTACTTACTAAACAATCAATGACTACAAGGATTGATGGCAGCATCTTTGTCAATGTTAATAAATTTTTTCTCATCTAAGAAGATAACCCTTTATGACTGATATGGCCAAGTCTCTCATGCCACAAATTATGAGAATTTTCCTTCTCTACAACATTGAGGCTTCATGTACAAATCTTCACACGAAGCTTTCAGATAACGCATGCAAAAATATGTCCCTCGAGCTGATCATCAAAATGCCATTTCGACAACTTTCATTTCGCTCTTACCGAGATGATTATCATAACCCTCGCTTGTCAAGAAAGCAATACTCGAAAGCAAGATTGCTCAAGATCGTGATATGCCGAACATCCTTAGTGCAGAATACGTGCTCCCAATGCTTTGTCTTTCGATTTCAATATCACCAATTCCTATTATTCGTGAGTAAGTCGAAATTTTTCCATCTTCACAGCTTCAAAATCTCCAACTTGAGATGTCATAAGTAGTCCTCATGCGGGAGTCACGCAGAGACGCCGCATTATCTACCACCCATTCTCAATCTTCAAACACGAAGACATATATCGTCACAGTAGTAACAAAATGTTACGCCTCCACGAACGCACGTACTCAAGATTTCTCCACCATCGTTTCTTCGACTCGAATCGCTGCTTTGCTCTCTAACCATTTGTAGCAGCTTCTTTTTCACGCTGACTCAATGCCACAATGACGGCGACGCAGTAGGCTGGCTTTCGCCATCAGCTGATCTCGCTCTACTTTTGCCTCTACTTCACTCTCGCCTCTCGCCCGTCTCGCTCGCTGATTCTCAGCTTGTCTTCCTGCTTCTCGATGCAAGAGTATGGGTCCGATTCGCGCCCTACGCTCCATTCTTTTTTCCTGCCTCTTCATCAATAAGCGATTCTGTACTATAGCATGGTAGAATTTGCCATCTCGAGCCGAAGCTATGCATGACAGAGGATACGCTTCTTGATGAAGTTTCAAGATATGTATCGTGCCAAAACTGTTTCTAATAAGCGCCCTATTAATGAGCGCGACTAGTAATTAACTCGAAGCTCAAAGATGGAACTTCAATTGCCGAAGACAAAGCAGCAGTTTCAAAACTCCGATAAATCAATTGTCCCTCGCTGAGATGCCACTTGCAGTATGAGATTCAGCACTCCTTCTACTTAGTTCTCTACTCGATACATGGGAAACACTTATGCTTTCCCCTAAGAACTCTGCCCTCATGATTTGAAAAAGTTAAGACGCTTATGCAGACAAGATTTCTTGTTCAACGAAGATGCTGTAAGAATTGACACTTAGCACGAATCGCACTCCACGCTCTCAGATCTGAAAAACCAAGATAACTTGAATCAACAACGATGAGGCAGAGGCAGTAGGTAAAGCGCAGAGGCAAAGCGCAGAGTGTAGGCAGAGTGCAGATCCATCGACTGGCAAGAATCGACTTACACACGCCATCATTGCAGATTGAGGCCATATGTAAAAAGTTAATCATATAAATGGCTCACGAAAGCAAGCAAAAGTAATTCGAGCCAATAACAAGCGTGAGAACGCTAGCCATCGTCCCCGAGACGTAGCTTTTTGTTTTACTTCGACGTATATATGCCTTCACTGCCTCAAGAGAAGATTCAGAAACTGGGCAGTAGATATCGCAAAGATCCTACCACGTAACTCCCCACAAGCGACTACTCACAACATGCCAAGTTCTGAAACTTTAGAATCACGAAGATAAGAAATTCCACTTCCTCATAAATCGAGTGAATCTGATGACGCCCAAATCAAGCATAAACATCGGGAAAGATTATTACACTAAAGGATGCTCGATATATACCGATCTTCGACTTAATCTTCTTTCGTGATAAACTTTTCGACAAACAGTAGCTGATGATAACGATTTCAAGAAGTGCAAATTGAAGCTTGTCAAACTGCGCGCTTGACAATGCTCGATGACATATTTCATGTATATCAGTATAAAACTCATGCCAAGATCTCAGACATGAAGCTCTCAATGCGAGAGCTAGTAAATGCTTTTCTCCAACCCCTGAAGAAGATCGGGAGCACTAAAGTGATTCTGTAGTACTCTCAGCGTACTACCAAAACGAATATTTGCTGTGTGAGCCCAATCCAAACCTGAAGCGCTATACAGACGCAGATATGGCTGCGAACTCGACTTTGAGAAAGTGCACATAAGCGTTTTCTATATACTTTTGCAGTGAAATTGTCTCACTACAGTACAAGATCAGCAGTAGTTGTTGCTTTATCCACAACCTAAAAGCTCGAGTATATTGCACTTTCGTGTTCTGCAAAGAGATATTGCAGTTAAAGTATTTTCTTCAAGAACTCGGGACAAGCTAGTTCGACATACAGGGATATTATGATATTCGAAAGTGCTCAATTTGAGCAAGAACTCAACGTACTCATTCCCGCACAAAACATATCGATATTCGTTATCATCGGATACGCTGAGTCGATTGATAAACAACTACCGAGATTAGCGAAGATCCACACGGGCTGAAAATGCAGCAGTATATGCTTTACAAAAGTAGTTACACGAGATAAGTTTGTAGCTATACCGAGACATATTTAGAATTACCGTAGATAAAACTTGCTTTCGGGGATGCTAGTCGGAGTGAGAATTGTTGATCGTCCAACCACCATCGTGAAGGAAGAAAGTCAACATCATGAACGAAGAAAGCCACCATTGCTGAAGTAAAAGATACATCGCCATCATTTCGAATTTTTTTCCACCACCACCTACTCATTTCTGCTATAAATAGAAGCCTTCTCTTGATAAGTTGTGTATCTTAGAATTTTCAGAGATGAATTAATCCCTTGAGAGCAGATATTTTTTTAGAGTTTTTTGTAAATTCTATTTTGATAATATAGAAAGGAAATTTTCTCTCATTTTTGTGTGTTTATAAAGCTTATTCGATCCTGAGTATTTTTATCAGTAATAAAATTACTCAAGATCGAATAAGCTTTACTGATAAAAATACTCAGGATCGAATAAGCTTTATAAATACACAAAAATGAGAGAATTTTTTTTATATTATTAAAATAGAATTTACAAAAAACTCTAAAAAAATATCCACTTTCAAGGGATTAATTTCTCTCTGGGAATTCTAAGGTATACAACTCATCAAGGAAAAGCTTCTATTTATAGTAAAAATGAGGTAAGTGATTGGTGGAAAAAATTCAAGAATGATGGCCGGTGTATTTTTTCTTTCAACAATGGTGACTTTTTTCATTTCACAATAGGGGCTTTCTTCCTTCCACACAATGGTGGCTGGACATTCAACAGTCAACATGTTGAAATATTGAGCAGTTTCTTCAATTATCTTAAAGATTGGGCTCACAGCACAGTAGCTACAACATTTCTTATTTGGTAGACGAAACAGATGAAAGAGTGAATGCTGAGGTTTCTCATCTCATAGAGAAATTTAAGCCTTGCACTCTCCATCTTGCAGAGTTGTACATTGGAGCCCTGAAGGCCTTAGAGCCATTTCCAGAAGCTTATTTTACTCTCAAGCAAATAGCTGTTGCACGTTTTCTTGAAATAGTCCTGGGGGATATTCTTCTTCCTACTGATGATGGTTTTGAAATGCTGGAACACGGGCTCATATTTTTCATATCATTTCTTGTGAATCCAGCACGGAAATATGATTTAAAGGGGAAGTTAATTTCAACACAGCAAAATCTTTGTGTCCATGAGGCCGCATCTTTGATTTACTCGCTGCATGCAAGCAGTTTGAACGAGGACACGGCCAAGAGAGCCAATCTCCTTCATGATTTAGTAGAAAAGGTAAATCAAGACAAAGTTGAAATCGGAGAGCTTCAGCTTAAGATACCAGCTTCATCATGGAATAATTTCCCCAGGACAAATGTACAGGATTTCTTGGACCTTTTCGTTGAAGATTTAAAGGAAAAGCTGAAATATCAATTTATGACAAAATATCAAAGAAGTCTAGTTATGACTATCCAAGAGCTGCTACTGTCTCTTAAACCGTACCTCATGGGAGTTCTTGAGCGGCAAGATGTGAATGAGGAACTTAAAGATCTTCGAACACGAATCAGCAGGATAGTCTACCGTGCCGACTATGTGATTGATAGTTGTTTTCCTTTTGGTCCTCTGGATTATTGGCATAATGCAATGGGCCTTTCTGATATCATAGCCGTTCCATTTGATTTATTTTTTTATAAATTTTATTTTTAAATTCTATTTTTTATTATAGGTTAATTATCTAAATTAATAATGTAAGAATTTTCTATCTAATTGTACTTACAAATTTATTATAAAATTATCACAAAATGAAGAGTTATAAAATAAGCCAACTAAAGACCTAAGATTTGTTGAACAAACCCTTCAAATCTATTTCTAATTTAATATTTTGATTTTGTGGTCTAACTATGAATAAATGGGTAGGGGTTTTGAATTGGAGTTTCTTTTATCTAAATCTATAAGGTTCTTGTTTTACTGGTTTGAAATGAATTGAAATATAAGATAACTTATCAGGAAAATATAGACAAAATTTGATGATTTTGTGATCCATTAATAGAGAGAGAGAGAGAGAATGAAAAGAGTTATGAGATGCAGATTGTTTGTGGTAACGAAAAATTATGATGGAGTTGATAGAATACGACATAGAGAAAGAAAGTTGTTAAATTAGTACTGTTTGATTGCTGATCAAAAAGAAGATGGAAGTAATATTAATGGATGGTGCAAAAGATAAGAGAAATGTGGCATTGATGTAAAAAGGAGAATGAGAATAGGTGATTGATGTTTTTTCCTTCAAAAAATTTGCAGATGCTTAGATCTATGAGAATACTTTGAGAACTAATAATGTCAAAAAATAAAATTTTAAGGCAAAATTAAGACAAACAAAATAGTTTAGTACTATTCTGAGAAATTAGCTAAAAATGTTCGTAAATAATTTTCATTTAGCCACTAATAGACAAATTTTTTTTGGTTATATAATTTATCTCTAATCTATTTTCGAGGTGCTAAAACTACCTTCATGTTGCCGAATCCAGTAGAATAGGTATAAATTATGTAACAAAAAAGATCTTGTCTATTAGTGGCTAAACAAATATTGTTTAAGGGCATTTTTAGCTAATTTTTTTGCTATTTTTGCAATGAGTAATTTAAAAAAAATCTCATAACTATTTTTTTATCTTAAAAATATCTCTTAACTTTAACTTTTATAATTTTATTCCTAACTTAATTTTTAAAAAAATAATAAAATCCATATCGTTAGTCTTACAAAAGAGTTTAGTTACAATTCATATATGCGATACACATAGTTTAATTTAAAGTAAAATCTATCTTACTCAAGATCCTCTTAAATAGTTAAAAATAAAGATTATGTGTATTTTTTCATATATGGTACCACAAAATCATATTACTCACAATTGAATTTAAAATGGTGTTAGGATTATAAAATGCATGTGCAACTCATATGCAAGTGTTTTTTATGGGAGAAAATAAGATGTGACAAATTTATCATTTAAATCAAACTCGCTTGCTTAACACTTGCAATTAATTTGAGCCCAACTCAACTATAAAACTGTCCCCGACAATAATTGTATTCTTTTAAAAAATAAATTTGATATTAAAATTATATAAATTAAAATTTAAAAATAGTTTTAAGGCAAAAAATAATTATGACTCTTTACAAAACAAATTACAAATTTCTATTCTAAATGGATGTTTCTTCCCTTAATGTTGATGTCACGCGTGCATCATATGATATCTGTCGATTTATAATTTCTGCCGTGGAAGTAGTAATTGAGACTGTAAATGAGAGGGGTCCGGTACAATTTTTTCGTACATGCAGCATTATCAATTTTTTAAAAAAATATATATATAGAAAATAAAAAATCTTATCCGTTAAATTAAATTTTAAATCTAATATAACAAACCAAATTTGATCATGCACATACAGTTACATTTAGCCGTAAATGAGAATAGTTCAAGAAATCAAAAGGTTGAAAGTATTATTTTAAAAAAAAATTGAGACTAATAAGATAATTTCCAGACAATTTTTGCCTGTTGTTTAAATAAATTAAGAAGGAAAAAAAAAGAAAGAAAGTTCTATTTAACGGCTTCAATTGCTTGGGTAAATGGATTTTAAAGCCGGTGCATACAGGTTACAGCAGAGTCAAATGGAATTAGACTTCAGATTTCTCCTACTACTCTTTTAGAGAAACTGAACCTCCAGACTAGACAAAAAAGAATTTTCTATAGCCCTTACGTTCTAAGTAAGAAAGGCATATGCTTCGCAGTCGTCATACTAGCCTTCCTTAAAAGGGATATACCAATATAATATGCAAAAGAACAAAGAAATGTAAAACATTTTTCCTCATTTTACAAAATTCAGATGCGCCCCACGTACAAAGATGGTCGTAAAATGGTTTTCCACTTCCAGGAATGCATTGACTTAATTACAGTAAACCATTCTACCAAAAGCGGCGGAGAATATGCCCGTTGCTACGAACACACGAGGCATGTTTCGGCCTATAGGCCAAAGCACGAAGAAAAAATTGATCCTTTTACAGGAAAATAACATTGCATGATGAAGGTCTTCAAACTTTCCTGATAGAATGTCTTAAGTTTTTGGCTTCTTTTGGGAAGAAGTATCTCCAGTCTCAGGTTTGCGCTTCCCCAAGAAGTATTCCACCTGCAAGAAGAAAGAAAGTTAACAGAACTGATTGATTTCTAAACAACAAAAAAAATGTGAAATCTGAGAACCATAAAATGGATAAAGTCACGAAACTGAAGAATTATGGATTTGAATAGAGATTCTGCAGTTTGAAGGTAAGAATCATCCTGATGTTTTATAATAACATCCAGCATTATCTTTCTAGATCTTTCACAAGCAGAATCTAAAACAACCAGTAACATGAAGTTTCTGGCAGACAAAAATATACAGCAGATACCAAATGAAGTTAAAAGTCCATTAAAAAATGTCAAGAATCCACCAGCTAACCCTTCTAGGCACCCAGTTTCCTATCTGCCTCCATTATTTATCTCTTTTCTCGTGGTCTCAACTACTCTCAAGAAATATGAGAGCTCTCTCACTTGGATGTTAAAACCACTTCCAAAGCACCACCTAAGATGCACCAGTTGACAATCCCATAGAGTTTTATTGATAATCTCATATATCACCAAAAGAAACATTATAACTTAAGAGGAATCTGTTCCAGAAATAACATCAGACAAAAAAGTTCTTTTTTTTTTTTTTTTGGTGAATAAAAAATATATATCTCTGATATCCATAAGCTATCCACCATATGAATTGATGCATGAGAAGATGGTCTGGATAATCAAAACTTAGAAAAGAACTAAGGCCCAACTTGGATTGGAGTTTATTTTGAATTAAGTTGTATTGGGAATCGTAAAAATGAATTGTTTGTGAGAGGAGAAGTGGGACCGAAGGTGAAAAAAGTGAGAAAATAGGGATTTTTTTTTCATTCTAAAAACCAATCCAAGCTCACCCTAAGACTTCAATTCTGGTCCACCAAATAGACCATGATTTCTTCATGTAAATGGATAGGAACTATGGAACCATATAAGAGACTCCTCGTGCAGAATATGTCCGTATAAATAGTACAAAAACGAGACATCTCAAGTAACGACATTAAGAGAACTGTTTTAGATTTTATATGATCTCTTCAACAAAATTTAATATAACTCAGAGTGTGGTTTTATATTTCTTACGAAGAATCAAATTCACGATGTTCCCAACACAATGCTTGGAGAAATTGAAGTAAACAAACCTTTTTATCTCCAAGCATAGGAGTCAAGCCGCCAGGGAGGTCCTTCTCAACAGTTGCAAAACCACTTCTTGGATCACTTGTTTGCCTGGGAAGGGAAAAGAAAATGAGTAACTTGCAAGATCCAAGTTCAGCTTTATTCTAATAAAGGAAATCAGCACATAAGGAAACACGGTTAATTTTATTAACCCACAGGAGGAAATCAGGAGGACAATAAACTGTCCAAATAAAAGGAGAATAAGACACAAAACAGTTTAAGAACTTGGAAGTTAGAGAAAGAAATACAGTACCCTGGTTTAACATGCCCGCTCAAAACAAGATAGGGTGTTTTCAGTTGAGCTTGAGCCTCCCTCATTCTCTCAACAGAGAGTGATGGAGTATCTGCATTTTTCATTTGCTTAATCTTCAACTCCTCCTGGTACTGTCGCATGCGCTTTTCTTGTTTCATTTTGCCAGGGCCCTTGCCATGAAATTTGTGTGAAATCAACCGAAAAGCTTCCTTTGGAGTTAACTGGCAATATGGAAAACCCGAGTTATTTTCAAAACAATGGAACAATAGCAGACTTTCAATTCATTAACTTAGTTTTTCCCTTTTATAAAGTTAGAATAAGCTACAATGCAATTGCTTATCATGGTGCCTCAGGGGAAGGTTTACCTCAATGTAAGAAACCAAGGAACTTCAGGTCTCTCTTATTCCAATCACTCAATCCTGACAACTCAAACGAAACAGATGGAGAGACACCCACACCTTTAAAAGAATATTACAAGTATAGCTCTCTTTCCTTTTCAAACTAAAGCAGTTTCTTGCTTACATTAATACATGGTTAAGACACCCTCTAGTTCTTCCATTGTTGGATCATGTAGTCCCTGGAGAACCTTATCCCTTACTTCCTCATCTAGGCTTCCAAGACTCAAAATTCAACTACGAAACATTTTGCAAAAAAGCAAAACATGACTATCTAAAATATAAGGATAACGATGACAGACAAGAATAAGTGAAAAATCTCGTGTATCAATTTTATGCAATAAAAACCACAATTTTTGTAAGAAATTGTGTGGCAGTTGAAACCTTTTTACAAGTTGACAAATACTCAAAGCTGTAGGCAACTGTTTGCTTTGATTTTGCAACGAAAGGACACATTAGCTATATAATATCATTTAGATATATCATATCATGAGTTCGCAAGAAAGTAATAGATTTTTTGCAACAGAAAAGATGCAAGTCCATTTCAACATATAATCACATAATACCAAGAAAAGCCACTAAATCAGTAAGCAGAGTACTTACAATTCGTCCATACTCATCTGTCCTCTCAATGCGTATTTCCTTTTGGGCTGCATCATCATAAATGCCAACAAGCTTGCTTTTTTTCTTATCCATGTTTCGCCCGCCCCACTCAATACTCTCTTTAAGTGATCCTCGCTCTTTCAGAAGCTTCAGAGCCCCAAATAATCCCTTACCGACAGCAACTTCATGAATGGTCTCATCTGGAACTATCTCCTCTTTCTCATCTTCAAGAATTTCATCTTTCACAGTCTCCATTGGTGCTGACCAACCACCATCTTCTTCAATTCTCTCCTGATCAGAGTTATTTGGGGGAACATCTTCCTCCATGAAAACATCTTCAGCGTCAGGCTTTTGTGCTTCTGAGAGAAAACAAGCAACCATAAGGGGAAAAAAAAGGAAAAATAGAAAACCGAAGTGTTGGAGGCATACTGGAATCTCAAAAGTAATAAAGAGAAGGCAAGAACATTGAGTTAAATATTCATTTCGCCGTAGAACTAACCATAGCAAAATGAAGTTATTTGTCACCCAAAAGAAAATATTAAACCGTTGGGAAAGGAAAAGGAAAGTGAACGTAAGAAAGCATCCCTGATTCAACAAAGATGCTTTTCTCATGGATAACTACTGACATCAAGTTAGACAACTATTGATAATTACTTTTATAACAATTTAGCTAATAAAGCATCAAGAAAAGCAATGCCATGAATAGAACTGAAATATGATAATCAAAAATCAGAAAGGAAAATAGCTTACCTTCATCAAACTGCAGACCCCATACGAATTCATCCATCTCTGTGAAGACAACTTTGTTCTCTTGGGACTCGGCCACCCCAGAATTTTGGTTGTCTGTAATCGAATCAGTGCCAGTGGAAGAAGCAAGGAGTGCAATTGCTTGAGGACCAGATTTCACTGATTCTCGTTGCTTTTCTAGAGCTAATTTTCTTGCCCTTTCCAAAGATTTTTGGAGCTCGTCATCATCATCACCAATCGCAGGAGCTTCATCTTCAGCCGCTTGAAGAGTATGAGTCTGCCCTTGTCGAAGTGCTTTTGATGCTTCATCTGCCTTGGCTACTGCTGATTTATATGCACTATTTCTCATCTCAGCCTCATTTCTCTCCTGTTCCTCCTTAAGAGCCTGTCTTTTCCCATCGTTTCGAGAACCTAGATCCCCAACACCTAATCCAGCAGATTTAGCCTCTGCTTCAAGGGCATCATAGTCAAGTTTCTCCTTTTTTCTTAGCGATTTCTTTTTCTTAGGCTTCTTAAACTTAACCATTTCTTCTTCAGTATAATAGTCTGATGCCATTTTTCCGGATGCATTGAGATCTTCAAAATCTTTACTTGTTGAAACCCCTTGAATTCTCCTCCGAAGCTGGCCAGATTAAACAGAAAGAAGAAAAATGAAATCTCGCATGACTGCAATCATATTCAACAGACGCATTGACCGAATACAGGAAAAAAGAAAATATTACCTCTTCCAATTTCTTCTCCGCTTCACCTGTGAAACGGCCACTTGCATCAAGACTAATCCCCTGAAGAAAAGTATAGTAAGGGTGAAAAAAGCAGTAAACTTTCAAATAAACAATTCTCCAAGCAAGTAAATAAGAACTTTACCTCATCAGTAACTGGATCATCATACTGTGGAAGTACTTTCCTTTCAGAACCTGGATCATCATTAAACCTAATATGGTAGTAAACAAGATGTGTTAGTCACTTAGAGTCGTTAATATATTGCAAATGTATCTATTTGCCATAATGGTGGTCTTACTTGTCATCATAGATTCCCGTTTTCTTTTTTGCAGCTTTATAGGCCTCATCCCTCCGCTGCTGCTCTCCGATTTCCACATTCTCAAGTACATCAGCCTCTGATATATTACAATGCAATTGTCACCTTAGCAATCTGAGTTCAGCACAACCCCAGGGATGAAAACAAAAAGACAGAGACAAAGAGGGGGAGGGGGGGAATGGAGAGAAAATGTGAGAAATCAACAGAGATTTTACCTTCATTAATATCACCATCAGCAAGTATGCTCTGGTCTTTCAGCGTCAAAACAACTGCACCACCTTCTAGTACTTTATCGATACCATGAAGAACTTTAACACCACTTAGGTCATCTGTTAACAGAAGTTAAATGAAAAATGTCAGAGATCTAGAGAGATGGTACCAAAGTTCATTTTAGAAATACTAGATAATAATTCTTCTTGAATTTAAAAATTGAGAAGTACAGTAGAGTACCACCATTATATAAGACCTGGTAAAAAGCGCATGAATCTGCAACAATGACTTCTCTCAAGTTTAAATTAGTTTTAAAACTGGACGGTGAATTTCAGGGCAACTGGAGAACCCATGAACAAAGGTTTAGGCAATCTAAAGTGTTTTACTAGGTAAGGACTTCTAACTCTGCCAACTTTCCATCATGTGCATTATTCAAGTTGTTTCAATGCCTTAAATATGAAAATCCAGTTTTAGAATCAATGTCAAACAACAAAGGCATATTCCCTCTTCCTTTTTATGTATAAGTATGGGCTATCCAATTACTGGCCTAAAACAGTCATGTATATTTTTAAAGTGCAACCATACATGCATAGATAAACAATCTGTGAATGGAAAAAGGAGCCTTACGTGTTGTCTTCTCTGTGGCAAACTCATCATCACTTTCTCCCTGGTTCATGTTGTCCTGCAAAAGTAATAGAAAATAGAAAAATACATATCATTCATAAAATTAAACTAACAAATCTCGAAGATATGAATAAAACAAACATAATATTTTAATTTTATTAAAATGGCCAGACAAGAAAGAACATTAAAAATATTTGATAAAAACCTGCTCTTCAAAAATCTTTGAGAGCTGCAACGCTTTCTCCCTTTCAGCATTCCTCCTCTCTTCAAGCTTCCGGCTCCTGTTAACCCACGCTAATACCTCATAAGCTCCCTCTGACTTCTTTAATCGTTCTTCTTTCGTCCTGAGGAGAAAATAGAACTCTTCTTAAGGATAACAAACTCTCTTATCTTTCCATAACTCAAAAAGACTGCAAGAATATATATGTAAATACAAAGGCCAAGTTTTGGTCCAAAAAAGAAAATCTTCAGTTTGTGGAAGAAACATTGTGAACTTCCTCAGAATAAAATATTTAAACTTAATTTTCTATCTCCTCGGTTGCAAAACTAATGCATTGGAAGAAGTCCAAGTAACTTTATACATTTAAACATGAAACGGTCATTAGATGCAGCTCATGTCTAGGCTCTTCAACAATGAGATACTGGCAGGCATTCTCCAACACATTAAATCAAGTCAAAAGAACATGTTAACTCCAAATAATTCAATCAGCTACAGGAAGATTAACTTGTAGATGAAACCCAAATGGCATAGATTGTGATGGAAGTGAACATTTTGCTTGTCTGCAGCGTATATGATCAATTTATTGGCCTTTATGTTGGCTTGATAAGTCAATTAGTTTTATGGAATTTCATTGAATTGTATAAAAGCAAGATGGGGGAGAGAGAGGAGGGGGCAGGAAGAGAGAGTTTCAGAACAGAGGAACCTGCTCTAATGTCCATACTCATGTTACCGCAATTAATTTGTCCTCTTTAAGCTAGTACTACATGATTGACTCATTTACCTATGCCCATTGCACTCAAATCTTTTAATTTCTTTCCCTTTATAATACTTCCTGAATATTTCAGTTCAGACACATGAAATCTTTTAACGTAACATATAATTAAATGCCAAATACCGTTTAAGTAGCAGCCATAACAATAGCAAAATGCCTGATAGATTTTACATTATCCATAATTTCCTCAACTGAGAAGCAAGACTAGTGTGCAGGAGTTAAAATTAGGGATTTGAGGACAACCTAGTAACAAAATTAGCTTTTTAGCCTCATTTTGCAAAAGCAAGTAACAAGAAAATCTCTTGCTAAACATGAATTTTCAACATTTTATATCCAAAATAATATTCTTATCTAAAATCTTAGCCAAATACAGAATATAGAGTCCAGACATCCTCAAAATTGCAAATCATACAGCCCCTCAAGGATTTAAAGGTTAAGCACCTGAAGCTTTAATAGAAGTATCCAAGTCTTTTATGCATGTATTTTGAAACATGAAGTAAGCCTAAATCATAGTTTGGGATGGCAACTAGAATATAGGACAGCACGAGATGCTTTAGAGCACCAACAAAATGAAGCCACCTAGTTCTAAAGAAACTATTGTAACTTTTCATTACTCGATTTACATTAAGCACGGAATTTTGCATGAGATAAGCATAAAAAACAAGAACCAATTTTGATAAATAGTTATGATTACTGAAATCTGAAGAACAATAGCCTTGACTTTTAAATAATTGGGTTAATTACATTTACCTCCCTTGAGATATGTCTAAACTACCAGTGAATCTCCAAGGTTCAATAAAACTACCTTCTCCTCCCTTTGACCAAATTCTCCATTAACAGCTAAATGAAACGACCATTATGTCCATCTTTTTCCTTGTGCCTCCTCCAACCGTTGTATCTTTGCTGCTATAATACACCATGTTCAATCTTTGACAACCACCAGTCCACTCTGTCAATATCCTTGCTAGCTATCTCTTTTTCCTTACCCCTCCCTTAGAAGCGAAAAGACAAAGAGAAGATAAAATAGATAAAGGCAGCTTTGATGTTTGAGGATTAAGAACACTCTGAAGGAGATAGTAAAACATGCCGTAGCAGCAGTAGAGGACCAACAGTTTGATGTCAAGGTTTGTAAAACTCCCCTTCATAAATGATAAACCTCTTCAGGCTTATCCTTTTCTTGTAAGAAATTAGAAAACAAATCCAAACAAAATAAAAATATATAAAAGATACAAGAGAGGGAAAAAAACCATAAATTCAAGCAAACTGTGAAAGCAACACGATCTTTTTACAGCCTTTAAGCACCATCAGAATCCAACAATGCTGATAGAGAAATTGTATAATATTCAAAACCCAAAAGGCCCCAAAAACTACTGCTCATTTGTCTTCCTGCAATTTTCTTCAACATTTTTTTGTAATCCCCATCAAATACTAAGTAATTTCAATATAATTCTTCCTAATTTCTGGTTCTAGTTTATTTAATTTTTCAGGTCACATTGACTAATTTGACATTAAACATCATAGAAAACAGAATCAAATTGGAGCAAAAACAAAAAACAAAACCCACGAGAGTAAGATTGTGCAAGAGAAATAATGAAGATCTGAAAATATCAAACCAAGAATCCTCAGGCAACCATCAATGGATAAAAGATCAAACAGGAGATAAAGTCAGAGACTTAAAAGAGTTAATGCCGCACCTTTCCTTTCCAACTGTAACAGTAATATACCAAAGCTTGATACAAGAGAGAGAGTGAGGCAGCTTTCCAATTTTGTATGAACATTGCAGTGGTGACCATGGGCACGTAGGGATTTTTGATGGAAAAAAAGAAGGATGTTCCGGTGAGGACAAGGATATTTTAGGGCTCCAACTATCTTTTGTTATTAACGTCTGTTTAATTCTTAACAGTGGGGATAGACTTGTTAAATGTTTATTTGGTCAAAGGAGGAGAAGGTAGTTTTATTGAACCTTAGGGATTTATTTGTAGTTTAGACATACCTCAAGGGAGATAAATGTAATTAACCTAAATAATTCTAGCAGTTTAGTAAAGGCCAGCTATGCACTTGGATTTAAGGGACTAACCATGACTTCTAAACACATCAAATATTATATACCATGCTTACACAGAAAGTTCAAAGTCTGTAGAGAAATTAAAATGTAACTAAAAACAAGCAGAAATGAACATGAGGTAAATAAGTAGCAAATTCTGATACTTACTTCAAAATGCGCTCCTCCAACTCCAAAGTTGAAGATTTTGATCCCGAAGTTTCATCCTCCTTTCTTTCTTGATGCCTGAGAGTCTCAGCTTCATCCTCAGCACCAAATGATCCTCTTTGCTTAATAACAACACCGTCATCTTCACTATCAATGTGGGATTTATCGTCCTTCTTAACATCCTTGCTCCTCTCATGGCCTTCATCCCGTTGCTTGTGGCTGCTCCTCTCTTTGTCCCTCAGCCTTTCCTTATCTTGATCTGTATCATCCTTCTCCCTAGTTCTTCCCTTCACTTTCTCTTTCTCAGATACATTCCTACTTCTTTCCCTATCAATTTCCCTGTCTTTTTGTTTCTCCCTATCTCTTTCCCTTTCCCGGTCTTTTGACATGTCCCTTTCCTTCTCGCGCTCTTTCTCCTTCTCCCTAATCTTATCTTTACCCATTTCCTTATCCCTTGCTTTTTCTGAATCTTTGCCCAACTCTCTCTCCCTATCCCGCTCTCGCTCTTTTTCCCTTCCCCGATCCTTACGATCTCTATCACGCTCTTTATCTTTGTACTTGTCCCGATCAATATCTTTCTCCCGAGGCTTGTCACGGCTCTTTTCCTTTTGCTGCTCATCTTTATCCTCCTTCCTCCTATCTCTACTAGATACACGATCTTTCTCCAAATCTTTACTCTCTCTATCTCTATCTTTTGCATGACTATTCTTTGATCGTTCTCGATCTTTACTTCTATCTTTATCTTCCCTCTGGGCACCACTCTTACTCTTATCCTTACTCCGATGCTTGATTGACTCTTTAGATTTCGCAAGCCCATCTTCTTCCATGTCATCATAACTACCTGCCCACCTTTCCCGATCAGGAGAATCATCCTGATCTCTCATCTCAGGACTCTTCTCACGCCTAGATTCAGTCCACTCCATATCAGTAGCCATAACCAAAAACTATTACTGCTATGGTAAGTGAACCTTCCGCCAGCCAAACTTTGGACTGTATGCCGTCTATGTTGGATCCAAATATTTGGAAAAAAAATAAAAATTAGTTCTGTATTGAAAAAGGAAAAACCAGATACCAAAAAGAAACAAGTCTCCGAAAGAAGCATGGTCAATACACATGAATTTTAGGTTTAAGAGCACAAAAGTTTCTTACAATAAAATCTAATAGAGAAAACACCAACAGCCTTGCGACGTCGTGCTTCCACACAAAATAAAATCTCAAAAACTTCAACTTAAAAAACAACATAAATTACCATAGCTAGACTACAAAGGATGCAACGGCAATCCCGTAACGCAAAAAAAAAAACTGCCGAACACCGAATCATTTTCTCAAAAGCTTCAGTAAGGAAATACAAATTTATTCATGAATTCTATGCCTTCTTCCGGTTGCATTGCCGTTTTTTCTTTTTACATTCAAAATAAGTTCTTAAATCGTAATTTTTAGAGAAATTTGCAAGACTCCAAGAATCTATTTGGATTGAAAAGGAATAAATTTCGATATTTCGATTTATCTTTGGGAATCAGCTCAACACTTGGGATATCCAAATCAGTTCGGAGAAGCAATTTTGGAGTTGTAAAATGCAGTTATGGACCTTAGGGTTTCAGACTTTTAAACCCTAGAAATATATTTCATCATATCAAAACCTAAGTAAGCAACATAGGATTCTTACAATTAAAAGCTTCACAGGGACAAATAATATACATAAACGAATTAACGGAGAAGAAAAAATAAAATACCTTTTCAGCGACTACAAACAGAAGAAGAATCGGCAGCAGCGTATGAGAAGAAAGGAGCTGTATATTCGCAACAGAAAAAATGGAGAGAAAGAAAGCAAAGGGGAATCGACCGCGAGTGGAATTTTGCGTCTATTGCACTATAACGAATTTTTAAAAAATGACAATTGCAGGCCGATAAATTTCCCGGATACGGGTTTGGGCTCTGGAAATTATGGGTTACTCTTGGCCCATTGAATTTGGGCAATGGTGCTGGAGACCTTCTGGCTAAATATCGACTGTGGACTACAACAGAATTTCGGTGGTTTATACCGAGTTTAGTTAAGAGTAGCTTTCAAACTCGTCAATTTATAGGTGAGATTGGATTTTTAGTTAAATTGTATTAAGAATAATATAAGTGAATCATTTATAAGAAAAAAATTAAAGTATAAAATAAAAATGTGAGATTTTTTATATTATAAAACCAATTCAAATATACCCTAGAAGTTTTCCCATGTATTTGAATTGGATTTCTATATGAAAATTTTTATATCAAATAGTGAATTATTTAATAGAGGACAAACATGGTATCGGATGAAAATTTTCTGTAGATTTTTTAATAAAAGGTATCAAAATGTACTTTAGAGAAAGAAAAGATGTCGTGTCCCTAATACGAAATGTTATCTGTGATTTGCAGCCTCCAACCTTTGTTTGCCACTTTGAATAACTTTTTTGTCACTAGATGATGCGTATTGGGCACAGAAAAGAAGTAGATATTTTTCCAAAGAAGCCGATGTGAGCCGATCTTCCCCAATATATAGTAGTGTCAAAAGGTCCATTTTAATTCTTGACTAAACGGAGCGGGTTAAAAAAATTTGTGATAAAACAGATTTAGATTTACTAAGTTTAAGTCCGTCCATTTAGTTAAATTCACGGGCCTAGGTCCGTTTTGACAGTACTATCTATATATTAGTTTCTTTTTTGTTATAAAATAAAGGCGAAAAGAGCTGCATTTCACCAGCTAAAAGTAAATATACGAATCAATTCATTTTAGGACAAAGAAATTGAAGTACATAGAAAGTAGAATGGTATTCTTTAGTTATTCTTGTACATATACAAATTATTATACACAAAAACATAAACTCTTGGGATAAATTTGTATTCGTGATTAATTTTCAATTCTATAAATTTTTTTTGTGTTTCTGATAAAGTAATTGAAATTCGAGATGAATTTGCACCAATTTTACTATTTTACTAAACAGATGAATTCAATCATTTAAACTTATAATTTTTAAAATCCTAAATCCATGAAACTGCAATTCAATTTTAGTTCCAATTCTAAGAAGCAAAAGCAGGTAAGAATTGAAATATTTATTCCAATTTAAAATCTAACTTTGGAAAATTTTGGAGCTATATAGGACACATTGGCCCTACTTATAAATAGGGCCTGTTAATTCAGACTTCATTCATCATAAAGAGAATGTGAGATAGAACCAATAGAAAATGTCCAGCCTCACGTTTCCTAACTGTAGGCGATGCTTATAACTAGTCAAGTAAAAATGTACGTATATATTTAAAAAATTAAAAATATTAAAAATAAAATTTTAAAAAATATTTAAAGAAAACTTTTTTTTACCTTTCAAAATATATGTATTTAGGAAAAAATTGAATAACATAGAGCATTAAAATTTTATTAGTTTAAAAATATTCAATATCTATTTTCCTATCTTAGACTCTTAACATATGATTTCTACCTCTTTTATTCATCTCAATACAAAACTAGAATCAATATTAGTTACGTTGAATTTACTTCTTTTTTATTTTTTTTGAAATATCTGATTTGCATACAAATATTAATGATGTCTTTTTGTAGAACATAAATAACAAGTATTATTTATTAGCTCAAAGAGGGTTGAAATTATCCAAATCCTTATTTAGTTTGGAAAAACTCCCTTATTTGTTTCACTAATAAAGGTTTTTTTTTGTTTTTCAAAAAGAAAAAAATTTCTTAATGGCGAATCTATTCCTTTCATCAATAATGGAGATAAATTATAATTATTAGTTACTTTTGACAGCCAATTTCTAATAGAATTTTTCAATTAACCCATTAAGTCAGATAATGGATGATTTTAAAAATAATTTTAATGGATTACTTAACAAAAGAATCGAAAATTGATGTATCCAAATGATTTCCTATTTCTTATACCTTTTTTTTGGGGGGGAGGTGTTAAATCAAACCAAATGAAATTTTAAACAAAGTACTGACATTGAGACTTAAATGAAAGTTCATTTATTCTATTGCAAACTATATAGCGTTATCTGTTTGTTTTTCTCTAATAAGCGGATTAATTGTTTTGGTACAATAGGTTAACAAATTAGATATAAGCAAGAAAGATGTTGGGAGAGGCAAGAAAGAAATATAATATAAAATGGGGGCAAGAAGTATGAAAGAGAAGAAAAAGTAAAGAAATTAGAAGAAAACCAGAAGTGAGTACTATGAGTCATGCTATTGTGGTACCACCAAACAAAATAATTCAGAATATTTAGGAAAAAATACAGAATAGACAAAACAATAGAGTAGGAAACTTAATGTAAAATTTTAGGCCTTGAAGCTTCTGATCAAAGGTGAATGAAGCAGACAACTCTGATATTTTAAAGAAGAAAAGAGAAAAAAAATAGAGCACTTGCATCCACTTATGTAGCATATCCAAAATCTATATATATATATATATATATTAAAGTTGAGGTTGAATCATAAGGAAGTGACATGTGGAATTTTTAAAGCTTAAGTTAACTCTAATAATGCCAAGTTGGATTTAAAGAATTTATTATTTCATTGATTAATGTGCCCATATGAACTCATATCTATAAATAATCACCTTATCTATGGTGGAATTATTTTTATTAAATACTACATTAATTGAATAGTATCTTAATTATTTTCATTGAGGACTTTTCTATATACAATGCATTCAACAAATTAATTCTTATGATTAAGGACTACTCTATATACCATGGATTGAATAAATGAGTTGAGATAGATATCTTTGATTCATTAATAGAAGAACATGAATTCAATATGAGCTTAAATAAATATTCCAAGATAGACTTTCAATTATTTCAAAGTAAATGTCACAAATATTTATGTAATTAAATATGTTGAATACATGAATCTATAATTATTGACTTAAAGGTAGATGAAAAGATCTTGAATCTGAGTTTAATTAATAGAATTTGAAAAATTTTATATTTAAAATTTTAAATAAAAAATAATTAATTATAATTATAAATATATCAGAATTACAGAATTACAGATACAATGAATTCAATATGAGCTTAGAAGGTACAATTAATATTAAATTTCTTCATTAAATTGCTCTAATGCTCTATAGATATATGCATCTATATATATGTGTATCATTTATAAAAGAAAAACCAAATCAATGAGTATAAAGCTCATAACCATCACTCAAAAAACATAAGAATTTTTTTTTAAAAAAAAAGCAACTGAAAAGCCTCTTCATTGACAGCCAAAGTAAAGGGAAAAAAATATTTCTGATTTTTTTAAAAAAAGAAAATCTTTTGCTTCCCAATTCAGCTAAGAAAGGCCAATGAGAGCAAAATTTAGAAAATAAAACATAAGAAAAAATAAAAAATAGAGCTACTGAAAAGTCCCTCCAGCCAAAGTAAAAAGAAAAAAAATTAGGTTTTATTTTTTTTTTAAAAAAAAAGAAAACTCTTTTGCTCCCCAATTTTTATGGGAATTTCAACAGTTTCCTTAATTATAATTCAGACTTCTCGGCTGTTATCACTACTGGTGGCTGCGACACAACACTCACATCTAGCGGTGGCACTCCACCCGGTGTCTGATAACTTGACAGTTGCGACAAACTAGGGTTGGGAGGAAGAGATGAAAACTAAAGCAACGATTAATTCTATTATAAATATTTATAATATCTAATTTAGTAATTTCAAAACTACCTTAATTAGATTTTCAATAAATTATAATACAACCTACTGACATATGAAATTTCAAAATTGTTAATTTGCATAATAATTATTTTTAATATTAACAAAATAATAATTAAACTATAAAATATATAAAACAATTTCTATTAACATTCAATAAAATTTCAAAACAAAACAATTCTCAAAACATACTACATTCCTCACATCAATCAACTTCAATAAAATTAAACAATAACAAACGTAATAAAGAAAAAAATTCTTTAAAAAACAAAAAAATAATAAAAAAAAACCGCGCAACGCGTGGGCACCACAACTAGTCTAAGTTTGAAAGATGTGGAAGAGTGGTTACATTTTAGGAAAGAGAAGAGAAGAAGAAAAGAATGTGCCACAGAGAATGATAATAATGTGCATTGTGTATGAAAAATGGGCAGATATTAAGAGTTTAGCTTTAATAAATTTAGTTTAATTAATAAAGAGATTGGGTTAAACAAAAATGATAAAGATTAAGATCATGTTTGTTGACAACTATTGAATAATTAAAGTTTTACTTTTACAAAGTAACTGAATATACAAAATTTAATTTTCTAAAAAAATACAAAATTAAAAATTCAATTTAATATATAAATAGTTTAAAATTATTTTAATAGATTTAAAATATTCTTAACCAATCAAAAATTTTAAAGTAAATTTAAATAATTAAAGTTTTATACTTCTACAAAGTAACTCAATATATAGATTCAATTTCATCAAAAAAATACGGAATTCAAAATTCAAGTTAATATATAAGTAGCTTTAAATTATTTTAATAGATTAAAAATAATTCTAACCAATAAAAAATATTTAAATTAATAATTAAAGTCTCATACTTTTACAAAGTAACTTAATATTCAGAATTAAAAATTAAAATTAATGTATAAGTTAGTTTAAAGTTATTTTAATAAATTAAAAATGATCCTAACCAATCAATTTTTTGAAGGCTAATTAAAAAAGTAAAAACTCAAAAAATTAGAATAATTCAAAATTTAAGTTAATACATAAGTAGTTTAAAATTATTTTAATAGATAGAAAATGATTCTAACCAATAAAAAAATTTTAAAGTAATAATCAAAGTCTCATACTTTTACAAAGTAACTTAATATACATAATATAAAATTAAAATTAATGTATAAAATAGTGTAAAATTATTATAATAGATTAAAAATTATCCTAACCAATCAATTTTTTAAATACTAATTAAAAAGTAAAAGCTCTATGAAATTATGATAATTCAAAATTCAAGTTAATATATATGTCATTTAAAATTATTTTAATAAATTAAAAATTATTCTAACAAATAAAAAAATTAAATAATAATTAAAGTATCATACGAAGTAACTTAATATATAGAATTTAAAATTAAAATTAGTGTATAAGTTAGTTCAAAATTGTTTTAATAGATTGAAAATGATTTTAACCAATCAAAATGTTTTAAAGTTAAAGTCTCATACTTTTGGGTTTTTTCCTATACTGGAACCCTTTTCAAATAACTGCATTGAAATGGCCTAGTTGTGAGGCGGGGTTTCGTATTTGGCCATGACGCGTTTTTGTTTGGTGTTATAGCACTATGATGCCAAACGAAAACGTGTTATTTGATCATTGTCAGTCTATAAAGCAATGTGAGATGGCGTTATAGCTTTCAAGATCACTGCATGTACGAATGCTTCCAAGATATGGAGTTGGGAGCACAATTGAACAACTGGACGGGTAACGATGAAGTTCAACTTCATGATTGGAATGACTCCACGAGAGAACTACGACGAGGCATGTAGTTTCAAAACAAGGAGGAAGCTGTGTACGCAGTTTAAAAGTGGTCGATTCAAGTAGGTCGTGAATTCAAGGTTGTGAAAAGCAAAAGCAAGTCTGACCAGTGGTCGGTGAAGTTCTTGCACTCAACTGACGAAAATATTTGCTCTTGGTATATACACATATTAAAGAAAGCCATACAAGGTATGTGGTAAATAATCATCTACAATGCGAAGCACACTTGCCTTGTCTAGACGATAGATACCAACCACTAGAACATGCCCTGTCAATACATTGGTAGGCACATCACCCACCTCATAAGGGTAGATCCCGAACTATCGGTAAATCATATAATAGAAGAAGTTCATGTCCTGTTTCAGACAGGATGCACCTAAAAAAAAGGTTGGTATGCACGAAAGTCTGCATTTAAGCTATTGTTTGGGGATTGAAAGTCAACATGTGCTATTCTTCCGCAGTATATGCAAGCAGTACAAGATAACAACCCGGGCACAATGGTGCGCTGGCCCCATCACCTTTCAAGCACCCCGACACGCATTGTTTTTAACTATTTATTTTGGTCATTTTAACCTTCTATAGCAGGATTCAAGTACTGCCAACTTGTTGTATCGATTGATGGGACTCACTTGAGGTGTGTTTATAAAGGATTACTAATGATCGCAAGCGGATGGGATGCTAATAATCACGTTTACCCTCTTGCATTTGCTATTGTTGACGAAAAGCCTTCAGTAAGGTGGAATTGGTTCCTTAATAATCTTTGGGAATATGTTATCAAGGACTGGCCTATTTGTTTGATATCTGATCGCCACATGAGTATCTTAAATTCAGTTAGCCAATAACAGCAATGGCAACCTCCTTACACCAATCACAGATTTTGTCTGCGGCACATATGAGCTAACTTCAACTTAAAATTCAAGAATATAAAGATAAAAAGTTTGATGTGGTGGGCAGGCACCGTAACTAATGTTTCAAAGTTTAACGGATTGATGAACGAAGTTAAGAGAAGGAGGTTGACGCATTTAATTGGCTAAATGAAGTTCCATTGGAGAAATGGACCTTGCTTCATTATGGTTGATACAGATATGGAATCATGACTACGAACTTATCTAAGTCATTGAACAATGTGTTGAAGAAATCAAGGGCTTTACTATCAAAAGCTCTTGCAGAAATGGTGTTTAGCAAGATGGTTGAGTACTTCAATCAACACAGGAAGGAAGCACACATATAAAATTGAAACACAACTGAAATGTGGTAGATAAGTCGGTTCCAAGGATACAAACTCCTTATTGGAGCAAAGACTTAAGATGGTCATATATGTTAAGTCGAGGAGATTTAAATTCCAGCAGAATTTTTTTCAAACATGATTGATAGATTATTTCCAGAAAAAATTCAGGTGCTTGAAAATTGTGACAAATGATGAGATCTCAACATGATTGTGAACTATTGAAACTGCACAAGTATATAACTTTAAAGATATTAATGCGCATAATATATTGATTCAGAATGAGAATTTTCAAATCGAGATCTGCAGACTCGAAATGATAAAGTTCGCATGAGAAATATGAAAAGTTTAAACTATTTACAAGTATACTTGAAGTGTACATATATTCCCAACAGGAATTATACACCTGAAGTGTAATCTCAAAGAGATAGCAATTAATATTTGCTTATAAAAATGCGAAATACAAAAGTGAATATTTGTCATGGTTTATGGCGTATGATTCTTCGTAAGACCTAACAATGATAACGAAGAAATATATTTCTAGTGGTGGATATAATAGTGCATGATAACACTTAATATATGTTTATATTTGTTATCATTTGATAATAGTATTTATATTTGAAATCTCTGATGGACTCGATATACTTGAAGCATATAATTGTTCCTGTAGAATATAATGAGATTGTTTTAGTAAATTCTTATTGAAATGAAAGAATGATCGAGTATGTCCATATATGAAGAAATTATATATGTAGCTATACTTGCTATATGTATTCCTTTATCAGAAGATATCCTCATTATACAATCTATTGATTGACATAGTGTTCTCCACATTAGGAGGAGAAAATCATCAATTAAAGAGGATATCATTTATGACTTCCATTATCTTGATCTATGCACAAGTATTAATGAACTAGAAGTTCAAAATATTATTTATTTGCATAATATTGCATATTGATTGTTTGTCTGACTCCTGTAGAGTTAGTCAATGTAACATTCTACTTATAGATATTCCTGTTTGGATAAATATCCCAACAGGATAAATATATGAATTCTATAACTATATGATTTTGATATACGCCTGAAGCGTGATTGATCTCTTGTTTTTAAAAATTAAAATCTTCAAAAGAGAAAAGAATTTGATAATCAAGATATTTTTCCTGAAGAATTTAGAGAAGTAAGTATTGTGATCAACATTTTGAAAAGTCAACATTTTGTTTTGATTGAATATCTCGAAGATATTTCACATGGACATAGCACATCAATAGTTATTGGGTTGTTATATGTGAGATTCTTTATATCTATTAAAGGATATTGAAAAACTCTTTAGTCGTGAAGTACCATAATTCTGCAATCTAGAGCATAAATACACTTGTTTGTATGCAAGTATATATTTATTCTAGTTCTTCTCTATCCAATGAATTTTGAGGTGGTATTAAACTTGCCTTTTGATATCTTCTTGAGATAATTTATCTTGAATATTGAGAAAATTCAACTCCTGTTGAGATGAATATGCAAGGTATGCATTACCTATATGATCCACATAAACCATGCATTTATAGGCATGTGTTGATTATAACAGCCGCATCTTCAACTCATATTGAAGAAATATAAATTTATAATATTGGTTGAGAATATGTGTGATCATGATTAATGTATTCGAGAAAAATCTATATCCTCTAAGAAGGAATTCTAATTATATTGTAATAATAAAATTCCTAAAATAACTATTGTAATACTAAAATTTTCCTAAAACAAACTAATTGTTATGAAATAATATGTGGATGTTCATATTAGTCAGTTTTCTAAAGAGAACTGGACTCCCAAAATATGACTCCTAATCAGATTTGATTTCCTTTCCCCATTAGGTTTTGGGTTTCCATAAACTCTTGTATTATGAGCCTATATATAGGGCCATATGATGACATTAATGATATTAAGATTAGTCTTATTTCTTGAGTTCTACTTTCTCTCTCTATATTCTATCTTCTCTTTCTTTAGTTTTATATTATTCTCCAAACATATTGAGTGACGCTTTTACTTTAATTCTGCGTTACCAACACTTAAATTCATAACACTAACAACACTACTTTTTTGGAAATTTTTTATTAATGATCTGAGAATTTTTTAATTTTTGGAAAAACCTTTTTTTTGAAGTTTTAAATATAAAATACTAATATCTTTTATTTTGTAATTTATTTATTTTTTAGGAGTGGAGAAAAACAAGAAAGGGGAAAGGGATTTTAATATTCACCATAATTTTATTACAAATATATTCTATTTTTCTTAGTGGAGGCTTTTTTTAAGAATTAGTGTAAGAATATCACAATTAAAATAAACTTACTTTGAGGTTTTAATATTGATGGTTTTTTTTTTTTTTTGAATTTTTTCTTTGACAGGGTGGGCTTGGGAAACACAAAAAAATTGATAAGATTCAGCAAAAAAAAAATGATAAGTAAGTGTGACATATCAACATAAAATTAGTACTTTATAAATCATTAATTCACATAATATTTTTCTCTTGAAAGAATCTCTTTATGATTTTTAATGAAAAAGTGCCACTAGTTTTATATAAAATGAATAGTTTATTCTATTATATTTGACAAATTTTTTTCTTCGCTTACTAAAATGAATAGTTATATTGAAATTATTCAATTTTGGACAGAAGGAGTACTATGGAAAAGAAATTGAACTAGATATTACAATAGTTTTTTCTCTTAAAGATTTGATCAAGATAATATTGTAGGAACATTTTGTGGTAAAAGTATAATTAGTTTATTTTAGAAAAATTTTAGTATTACAATAGTTTTTTAAGTATATTTTTTTTTCTGATTTTTATAAGTAACTTCATAAATTAGTATTTAAAATTTTAATCACTTTACCCTTCGTGTAGGTATTCTCACTAGGCAAATTCAAGTTTTTTTTTTCTTTTTCTTCAAAGAGTTCATAGTTGTTTAAGTATTTAACTTCTTTTCTTTTTTACTTTTATAAGTAACTTCATAAATTAGTATTTAAAGTTTTAATCATTTTCATTCTTCGCACAGGTAGGTTGGAGCGTTTCTTACTCAATTCTTTTATTTATTTAGAATGACAAATAAGTAAGGTTGTGAGTTTATTATTGTTTTCAGATACACATAATAAAGGGCATATATAATTATTTTTACAACTTCTTCCTACTATTACCTACAATTACTTTTAAGTCGATAATTGTTTTTTATTAAACACATAAAATTGCTTTATGGTTTTAATTTTTTAAAGTACATTTCAGTAATTGTTTAGAAGTAAAAAAATTAATATCCGTACATAGTACGAGCTTTTACTCTAGTACTTATTATACTTTACAAAAACCATTTCTTTCTTTTAATGCACTTGATGAAAAGACCAGAAAAAGAAAAAACTCAAAAAATCATTGATCATTACATTCCATGTCTAATGTATTGCAAAGTCATGCATGTTTTGATGTAGAATGTTTTAATAGGCAATTAGGCACTTTTGTCTTTAAATTTTAGCATATGAAAGATCAAATTACAATAGTAGATACAAATGACTAAATAGATAAATATTTTTAAAATCATCCCCTCAAAGAAAAACAATGAAAAAGCTCTATAATCAAAATGAAATTGTTAGAATATATGAAACCTCAAAACATGCCAAAGAAAATAAAAACTTACTAATTTTATATTAAAAGAACTGAAAAATATATGTTAGTATACATAATCCAATCATAACAAAAAAAAAAAAAAAGGCATGAAAGATGTAAACAGAGAAAACATGAATGAGGTAAAAATAAAACTGAAAAACAAAAGAAGCCAACAAAAAGGAGAAAATGCATAACTATATATGAAAGTCATGAACAACTTCCAAACTTCTTGATGATCAAACTATTGAAAGAGTTTCAAAAAATTTTATATTGTTCCCAAAAGGAATTACATGGAATCATATTGAAAAAGAAAAATATAAATTAAAAAATTAAAAGAAAAAGTGCATATCTCTTATTTTGCAGGATCCAACTAAAAAGCTTCTAAGACATGTTTCTCTGATGCCTCCAAAACTGCAAAATTCAATTCATAGTATTATAAAAAATTAAAAACATAGTAAAAAATAGATATTTGAATGAAAAATTGAAAGAACGTGATATGCCTTATGCCTATAGCGTATATAAAACTCATGCATGCGCTGAGCATTGATAGCCTCCTCAAGAAAATAAAATCTTTCTTCAAGAAAAGAAAAAGGAAATAAAATTATAACACTATTTATGAAATTCAGAAGTCAAACATTACAGTAAAAAACAAAAAGGAAAAAAATAAGAACAGTATGTATCAAAAAAGGAATTGAAAAAATTACCTCCATAATTTGAAAAAGAAAGACCCTGTCCAGAGAATGACAAAAGGATCTGTTGCAAGTGATGATAAAAAAAGTATAAAAACCTTGTGAGGAAAAGTTTGTGAGAGAAAGTGCCAGTAGAGTAGGGTGTTGCGTGCACGTAGTGGAAAGTTATAGGTATGGCATCTCCAACCCCTCCACAAGGGTCCATTGCGGTTGAGAAGGGTACCTACATTTCTCTGGACATTAGATTCTGGCCTTACATAATTATCCGAAGTTATAATAGTAATTATAACAAATGTAAATAAACACAGTGGAAGATTTAAATTATAGACTTAGACATATAGGAAGTCACAACAAATCCAAAACTAGCATGGTCTAAGTATATAACAAAAGCTCTCAGGAGAATCGAGGGATACAAAAAAAAAAAGAAAAGAAAATAGATGACAAGGCATAGGAATCTCCACGATCACCCGACGAATCCAATCCGGATGTACTACTGATTTGTCTCTGGTTCCAGACCATCTGAAAATGTGGTATTAAAAGGGTATAAGCCATAAAGCTCAATGAGTCCAAGTGTGTGTGTTCATGAAAATGCTTTATGTGTATGCAAATAATTGTAAAATATTTGAAAACATTTTTTTCCTTTAAATTTCTTTCATACATAGGACAGAGTGGAAAGATTATCAAGTCTCTTGCCAGGAATATCATTCGAGTACAAGATAGAATAACTTATACAACCCTATGTTCCTTTTTACGTAGATATTCCTGTCAACCAGTCACGGGTTTATTGAGAGCTACCCGAAATCTCGAGTAATAAACTGCATAAACACCTAATCATTGTGCACATCAACCGCTCACAACAGTCCTAGAGGATTAGAGCAATAGGACACCTACCATCTCAACCCTCGACCTCCAACTTGGGTTCGAGCCAATCTCTGGCCTTGTTGCTAGATCAGGAATTGAACCCGTAGGCCTTATATGGAAACCTAACGTGGCTTCTGGTCAAACCTATCCTTTCCCCGGCCACTAGCGCCCCCTGATATCGTAGTACCACTTACAGAATCTAGAATAAACCTCACAACGGCAATGAGGAGGCCCTCGTATAGGTGGCTAGCCTTGCACAGTGTGCTCGCACTTGGTGGGTCTCTGATTTCTAAAGAAATTGTTATGTTGTCCGGACTCTCGTTAGGGGTGTCCTTGGACATCGCCCAAGCACCCACTATGTGGTGTTGTTGGGCTTTTCATACATAGACAATATAGGTCGAGACTGGGTTTTAGATATATAGGCCTCAAATAGCCATACGTCCTTACCAAGTTTGTAGTTTGACCAACCGGTCAAAATTCCACCGCCCGCCTTTAATTTCAAATAGTTCTATGCAAGATTCTAAATATGTTATGCTCATGAACATGATTCATTTCCCAAAGACATTTTCATTATTTAAACATTTTACAGAAACTTACCGAGTTCTGGAATAAAGTTCCAACACATTCCTTTCAAGAAATATAGAAGTTCCTAAAAATAGAAACCCCTAATAGAATTAAAACTCTCATGCTTTTCCAATGCAAGTAATGCATAAATAAATAATGGAACTTGCTAGTAAATTATGCCGAAGCTTTCCAAATATAGAGAGTATTTTCGAAATGGGAAGGTTTCCTGATTTTATAACTTTTCCGATTATGACAGCATAAAAATAATTTTCTTACAAAACAATGCCTTTGTTTCTTGATATTTGGCATTAGAAATATGTAAGTCTCAGTTTTTGAACTCACCGATGGTCGGAGTAGATTTACTGTCTATAGTCTTGTAAAATCGAACATTTGGATTTTTCTTAGTATATCAAAGTGTGTGATTGTTGCTTCATTAATAAAAACTCTATGTTTAAGTGAATTTTACAACCATATAACCTACTCATTTTTATTAGAGTAAGAAAAATAGTCATAAGGAACTTCTTACCATGTTACACATTTTACGAGGTAAATTCTCTTATCTTGATTAATTAAAATCTTTAAGATTAACTAAATTAATTTATTACTTATGGAGATTCAAAATATTAGTGATCTCTAGTCTTATAGCAACGTAGAGATTCTCCACTAATAACTATTTTATTATATCTCTTTTATTTTTCTACTTTTTCATGAACATGCATGATTCTACTGTCTTAATATTCTACTCCTAGATACCCTATCCTATTTTCTATTATTTCTATCCTTATTCTTAAATTTTGATTCAAACAAATTCCATCATCTTTGATTTCCTTGCTGTTTATAGCTCAATTTTGTCTCCTTTTTCTTTCTTTACATTGGCCAGTTATAAGGTCTTTAAATTTCCAGAAATTCAGCCTCTTGTTAGCTTATGATTATGCCTAAAAGTCTAGAAATTGAAGTCCTTTGAAGTCCTTTTTAACCATTCCTATCATAACTACTCAAACTGCTACTAGATCTTCTTGTAAGTGATGGGTATATGAGCTTTGTTTACTAGGTTTTAGGCTGTCCAAATTATTTGCTCTTCAAGCATACACTTTAGTACATCATTTATGCAAGATTCCAATTCCTTTCCTCGAACTTTAAGGCCACTAAATCCCTTTTTATTTCTAAGGCTTGATTCCTCACAAAATCTCTTACTAGTCTCAACTATATCCTTCTTGCTTTTAGCCATCACACTTTATCATCAAGGGTGTTTTTATCTCTTATTCCACCAGCTTTTAATCTCTGTAACCAATCAGCATTTACTTCATTTCTTGGCTGTATATTTCAGCAAAAACGTCCAGAAAATAAGGCCATGCCCAGTCCTTACACTCCTTCTAAAGCATCATAACTATCGCATGCACTCATTGTTGCATAGAAGAGTTTCCATCCTTTTCCACATGTAATGCAAGTTGTCCAAATGGTTGCTCAATCAAGCTTTCAGGTTAACATATTATTTATCAAATATTTCAGATTGTTCATCCATAAAAATAAGAAATAAGTTCTAATTTGGATCCTTTTTTTTTCAAACAAAAATTGTGCTACCTTTTAGCACATATCTACACCAGTTTTGTAGTAAAATTTCAGTCATTTTCCTAAGGAAACCAGGCTGTTCCAAATCATTTTCTTATAAAACACAAAGATGGATAATTTCAGCTCTGAACTTTGAAAATT
Organism: Rauvolfia tetraphylla; assembly: GCA_030512225.1. NCBI lineage: Eukaryota > Viridiplantae > Streptophyta > Magnoliopsida > Gentianales > Apocynaceae > Rauvolfia > Rauvolfia tetraphylla. The sequence goes on from JAJQKT010000060.1 coordinate 1,626,431, forward strand.
TTGCACACCACAAAAACCACAAAACAGTCCATTTTTTTGAAGAATTTCAAACAAAAATGAAGCAATAGAAATGCTTCAAGAAACATTTTGGCCCTTTTTCATTTTTAGCTTTAAAATCCAAGAAAATCAAACTTGAATTTAGAGATCTATGTATTCTTGATAGATTTTTTTTTTTATGAAAGAAAAATATTTTCACGAAAGCTTACATTAAAATCCAGATTTCACACTAAGGAAACAAGACATGCAACATAGGTCTAGCAAACAAGTTCCTAGTTGCCCAGATACAAAGTTTTCAACCAAAGGTTTCAAGAACCCTTAACCAACTTCTTAGATCTTCATTAACCATCCTATAAACCATAAGAAAATGAAGATTACCTTGCTAGTTCTGTCAAGCTATACCTGCTGTCCACCTAAAAATTTTCAACAAAACCACAAGTTCAATAGCTAGAATTAGCATAGATTGATTTCTTATGCATACAACCTTATTAACATCATACCTCTTCCAGAAAAATCCAAAATTTAGCACTTATTCTACTCTAAGAAACTCTTGTTCAGCTGCAGGGAGGATGAAGAAACAAGGGGTAGCAAAGAGAGAGTGTCTAGAAGTGAGATTGTGTGAAATAGGTATAATAGAGTTTGTCTTGCATTCTAGGTGAGTATGGCTAGCTGAAATGGAGAGAGAGATGTATGAAATCTTTGGTTTGTGTAGGTTAGCATGTGGGGTGCAAGATAGCATAACCCTTGAGTATAATATTGGTTAAACTAGAGAAAGAAGGAAGCACATGCATTGGTCATCTTGTGAGGTGGAAAATTATTATGTTTGCACGCTTATTTTGATTTTAATTATTTTTCATGCATTCTAGAACATAGTAGACGGTTGTAATGTAAATGGGAAAATTACATTAGGGTATAAAATGACCATTTTGCCCTTCCCTTTCTATTGTTCCTTTTAACATTTAAGGGCATTTTTGGTACTTTCATTCTTCAAGATGCTTCTTTTAAGTCTTCTAAGCTTATTATTTTTCTTGAAATTTATTTATTAACTTGAATTATCAATTTATTATTTGGTTTTGTCTCATGGCTTGATTTTTTTAGTTTTTATGCCTGCTCATACGACCATTTTAAATTTTAATTAATTCTTCACTATGACTTAGGTTCTGTAACCCTTTCACAATCCTCAATCTCGATTTAGGACCTTCTAGTCCTCAATTCTAAGGTTCGAAAGTCGAGTTCTCGGCCCGATGTTCTCTAAAACCCTAATTAGCGGGTGGGGTGTTACATATAGGAGTTTAATTTAAAATTAAAAGATTTGTTTAGGATAAGCTAAAATTTTATATCATTTTATGGTAAAAAAAAAATCCCTTACCAATGACAATTTTTCTAACTATTAACAAAAGAATCAACCATAACTTCGAGGACTTAATGGGAGAAGTGTTGAGCTTTCCTAATATTGACCAATTACTCCCCGGCAACGGCGCCAAAAACTTGTTGTGTTGTTTTGTATGCCCTTATACTAAATTTTATCACAATCTCTAACAATTTTCACACAAAACACTAGACAAGTGCACCTATCGTTTTGATTAATATAATGGCAAGTAATTTAAATGTCGTATCCACGGGGATGATCAATTACCATTACTCACTTACTACTCACTTGTTTAGTCTATCAAATTTGCTTGTGAAAATGATTGAAATAACAACTTGGAATAAAAATCTAACTTAAACAGAAAAATTCAGTTTATGTAAATTCCAGTTTGTAAGAGAAAATTTCAATTGAGAGAATAATACTTGAATGAAAAATCCCCCTAGAATTACCTATGTGATAGAAAAGTCACTTGGTTAATGAATTCGCCTTCTTATGTTTGATGAAATTCCTAAATTAGAATTCACTCTATCTCTAGATGAAAGTCCTCTACTTTTAGATTAATTGGTTGAAATCTCTTCCTAACCAATTCAACCTAAAAATGCATTTACGTTAGTGAATTTCCAATTAGATTCTCTAATTACCAAGAAGATGTTGAGGTTCCTATCTCTAGTCACCTCCATTGTTTGTGTATGGTCTATTTCACCCTTCCTTTCTCAATTCCAAGTGAAAAATACAGATTATGAGTCAATCAACAACTGAATTAATTCAAGCAATCAAACCTCCAAATTAGATTTCTCTAATTACCAAGAAGATGTTGAGATTTCTATCTCTAGTCACCTAAATCATCTCCATTGTTTGTATATGGCCTATTTCACCCTTTCTTTCTCAATTCCAAGTGAAAAAATCCAGATTATGAATCAATTAATATCTAAATCAATTCAAACAATCAAACCCACAAACAATCCACAAGAATTCGCAATTCAATAAACCAAGAAAACCAATCATTCACATAGATAATAACTAGGGTTCAAAACCATCCAAGTATTCAAGAATTTAACTCATCAACATATTACAATTCAAAGAACATAAAGTAATAAAGAAAGAGTAAGAATTGCTCATTTTCAAAGCTCAAATCTTCTCTTCTTCAAGGCTTGGAGTTCTCCAACTTGGTTGTGAAAAGTTGTGTTCTTGAGCTTGAATCTTCAAGATTGATGTTCTCCTTCTTCAAAGATTTGATCTTCTCTCTTGATTTCTCTTGCAAAGATTGACGATTTTGGGAGAGGTTTTGGGATTTTTTTCTCTCTTTTTTTCTCCTCTCTGGAGCCCTAGGCGGCCGCCCTCTTCAAATGCCCTAAAAGGGTATATATATACCTCTCAAAAAGAGAGCAACAATTGCAGAAAATTCTGTTTCTGCCAAAATGGTACCGTTTGGATTATTGGTGATTGAGATCATTAAATAGGACGATCTAGGTTTTCCTGTCTTCATGAAAGTTGTAGATAATCTTACGTTTCTACAGAGCTTTGAATCACCTCCATTGGATATCTAGAACTCCAGATATGGTAATTACACCACAATGTGTCAAAACTGGAGCCAAATCCAGAAATACTGAATTTGCACTATATGTAGGGTGACCAAATGAATTCGGATTGATGAAAATGTTACCATTCTAGAAATTTCAGAATCTCCTCTATAATTGTCCAGAAGATCATGTCTGCATGTGAAATCTCTAAGGAGGTCAAAATCCCACTTGAATTATTCTGTCCCGCTGCCCTATTTTGCTGCTCTGTTTTGCATTCTTAATTTTTTTTTCATTATAAGTATGTAGAATCTCCTTCATTGCTTCATTGTGCTCCAAATCTTCAATAAACTTATCTAAACCAAATAAGAGATAAAGGGAGTGTAAATGGTGTGTAAAACACTAAAATTCAACAGAAATTTAAGCTCAAAATGATCATTATATTAAGCGCAAATATGAAATATCAGTGCTCAAGACCGAGTGGAGCAAGTACACTAACACTGGCAATGGCTAACATCTTTTCCAGAAAAAAAAGGTACAATGATGCTTCAGGAATTCTCAAGGAAGGATTCACCAGGTTAGTTGATGTTATTAAAGGAGGGCTTTTTTTTTCCTTATGAATTAAAGAATGGTATTGAAGCCAATTTTTCCCATTTTAGTCCGTATCAGGTGATCAAGGGGGGTCCATGTGGGTGTTCTTTTGCCAAACGATTAGGTATTGATGAATTCTTTACCTTTCATTTTTCACTTTGCCCAAGTTTTATTTGACCCGGAGGAGATTCCAAGATTGGAAATTTTATTTATTAATTGTATTGGGCATTATCTTTTCATATTCTTTTTTATATTTTATCCTTAAAATATTTTTTAATTTTGTTATTGGTTAGAATCACTTTCTATCTATTAAAATAATTTTAAACTACTTATATATTATCTTGAATTTTGAATTATCTTAAGGCCCAGAAAGTTTTACGAGACTATATAGAGAATGATTTACAACAATTGACCATTAGGTGAATATCTGGTAGCTCTTCTGGAGCTTTTAATCAATTAACTCTTCTAGAGTTATTAATCAATTAGTTCTTCAATAACCTTGCACTACTATTTATACTTTGGACATATATTTTAAATTTTGTCCAAATAAACACAAATATTGTTTAGAAAAATTGTATCTTCACTATTCTTGATCCAAAATAAACTAAAATAATATGTAAATACTAGAATATAGTATTTAAAACTTTTCAATAATAATCACAAAATGATAAAATATAAAAGTAACAATTCGATAATTTAAAATTTTGATTGACATTCAAAAATGCTAGAAACTCTTTCTGGATATTCAGAAGAATTGGATACATTCACATGTGCCATATTAATATTATCGACACAAACATCATTACTATCAATAGTATAATTTAGGGAAGTAAAGAATTATCAATAATTAATAGAGTTTCATAACATGCTTGACGTACTACAAGTACATGTCAAACTTTCATATTGCATCAATAACATGTTAGAACTATTATTTTTCCTTTTTCCTTCTCATTATTTTGTCACTTCTGGTGAGTATCTATTTACTAGGGATTTAATGAGTCATCCTTATAATATAAGAACAAAGTGTATTTCTACTAGTTGCGACCAAAATCTCGTATATAAATATATTATAATTTCTAATGTCATTCACTTCAGGGAATGTCATAAAAACATCTGGTCAAGTGTCAAAATATTTTATCTAGGACTCATTTACTACAGGAGCATGTTAGAGATATGAGAAAGGAAAATTCTTTTATTTATCACATTATTAGTGATATTTCTCCTTATAACTTTAATTGATGAGAAATTCTAAATGCAATAAAATTTTGCATACTGATAGACATACAATCTTTTAGGCACACTTATAACAAATCATAGCTAGCATTTATATAATAATCATCTTCTGGTGACTGTATATTTTATTCACAGTTTGCTAGTAATCAAGTGGCTTTGATGCTTTGTATTCTTAAATGGTGTCTTCAGGACCCACAATATCTAGATACATATATTATAATCACCATGATTATATAGATAATTTTTATCATATTTGCGTCTATGTTCACTGCTTCGACCATGACTACGATATCTTCTAAGGCCATAACTGTTGGTTCTAATGCATTCACTTACAGATTTAAAATAATCTATACTTTTGGTAGAATAACCATCTTCTAGTGGTTAAATCTTTTTTTTAGATCATTCCACAAAATAAGTGGATCTTTCACGATAAGATGTTCCGCCTTTAGATCCTCATAAAAATTATGGCGGGAAAAAATCATGGCTTTTATGCGATTTTGAGATGATGATGCATTATTTTCAACAATGGTGTCTGCTAGACTCATTACATCTCGATAAATTTGAGCATCTAGTGTCTATGACATATAATTCTTTCTATAAATATCAAAAGTAAAAAAAATAAATTTTAAAAAATTTGCCATGAGGATTCAAAGATAGAAAAATACTTCTTTTTTGTCTTGAGTAAACTTTAAACTCCAGTGATAGAGACTCGTACTTTCTTACCTTCATACAAATTTCAAAGATACAGTGGTAGAGTCTCGTACTGATAACGTGTTATGAATTTAAGTGTTGGTAACGCAGAATTAAAGCAAAATCGTCACTCAATATGTTTGGAGAATAATATAAAATTAAAGAAAAGAGAAGATAGAATATAGAAAGAGAAAGTAGAACTCAAGAAACAAGACTAATCTCAATATCATTAATGTCATCATATGGCCCTATATATAGGCTCATAATACAAGAGTTTATGGAAACCCAAAACCTAATGGGGAAAGGAAATCAAATCTGTTTAGGAGTCATATTTTGGGAGTCCAGTTCTCTTCAGAAAACTGACTAATATGAACATCCAAATATTATTTTATAACAATTAGTTTGTTTTAGGAAAATTTTAGTATTACAATAGTTGTTTAAGTATTTGATTTCTTTTCTTTCTAATTTTTATAAGTAACTTTATAAATTAGTATTTAATGTTTTAATCATTTCACCATTCGTGCAAGTATCATCAATAGACAGATTCAAGTTTTTTTTTTCATTTTTCTTCAAAAAGCTCATAGTTATTTAAGCATTTGATTTTTTTATTCTTATAAGTAACTTCATAAATTAATATTTAAAATTTTAATAATTTCATCCTTCATGCAGGTAGGTTGGAGCACTTCTTACTCAATTCTTTATTTATTTAAAATGACAAAGAAAGAATGTTGTGAGTTTATTATTGTTTTTAAATAAACATAATAAAGGGCATGTATAATTATTTTTACAACTTCTTCCTACTATTACTTACAATTACTTTTAAATGGATAATTTTTTTTATTAAACACATAAAATTACTTCATAGTTATAATTTTTTTAAATACATTTCAATAATTATTATTAAAAATAAAAAAATTTAATACATGTGCACAGTACAGGCTTTTACGTTTGTAGATGGTTTTAATAGCCCATGCTATGCGTGGGTATTAAAATTTTTAAAAATTTTAATATCTATATATTTCAGTAATTGTTATATAGTAGACGATTTTTAATTTATTATATTGAATTTATCATTTTTATTTCGAATCTCGCGGTTCCATAAATGAGTAAGTTTCATTACGAATAAGATAAGTTTCATTAAATAAATGATAATTTTTATTAAATAATTGGTAAGTTAGTTAAGAAATAAAATTTAATATTAATTGGTAAAGCGAAAAAAATTAATACAAATCTTAGCATTTTATATTAAATTTAACAAATTTTCTTGTAAAAATAGTAAGTTTAATTAGATAATTGATAACATAGTAAAAGAATAAAAAATTCTCATTTAAATAGTTAAAACTTGTAAGAAGATAGGGCAGTTGGAAATATACTGAATTCTCATTTACAATAGCATCTGAACTAAATGCTTTCCCATTTTCTTCTCCAAACTGCTTGTTTAATTTGATCTTTGAATTTGAAACTTCTGAAAATACAGATTTAACTTCTTCAAAAATAGCAAAAGCTTGAGAACGTAAGATGAAGGGAAGTGGAGGCAGCTTATGGTTGTGTATGCTTGGAACCGAGAAGAAGACGGAGAAAAATGGGGAAGAAAAGAAAAAGAAAATTATTCATAAATTAAAGGGTAAATTTGGCTTTGTATTACTCATTCGAGGGTGGTTTTGTCTTTCACTATCTGGGTAATTCCAGATTCTATATTGGAACAAATTGAAAAGGGTTATTGAAGCAGTTGAAAGATTGATGCATTTAATCCATTATAATAAATGTTACCCATGACAAATATAGTAAATTTTCTTGTATAAATGGTAAATTTTATTAGATAATTGATAACTTAGTAAATGAAAAAAAATGATCATTTAAATTGCAAAAGTTGTCAGTTTTAATGAATCTTATCCATTTTAACTAGGATATTACGGTCTTATTAAATGGTGAGTAAAAAATAAACAAATAAAGTGTGAGTATTGCGAAAAGTATAGTATCTCATGACCAAAATAATAAATTTTTTAATTAATTAGTAATATACTGTAAAAATAAAATTTATTATTTTTTAAAGAAAATGTAACACTTATTATTAGGAAAAATTCCTTAAATTACCCAAAAACTATTTATGAAAGTTCCAATCTATCCACATTTTTCATTTTTAATTTTTTAATGCCCATCAACTAATTTCGTTTATTAATTAGTAGAATGATGTTCACCACAAGGTGGTTTCTCGTGGATTTCATACATACAACTTTTGTGCCACATTTTGAATGGTCAAATTTGTTAAAATAAATCATTATGTCCAAAACTAATGCCTTAACTTCCTTTTTCAGTGATATCCTTACTTCTTATGACTTTAATTTTCAAAGGAAATATCTTATTCTAATTGACTTATCCCTCTAAAATGTAGTATGAGAGTTGCACGTGCGAAATTCCACGGAAAATTACCATATGGGTGGGCACATTCCATTAACCGATATATAAAAATAGTTTGAGTATAAAAGATTAAAAATAAAGAATGTGGATAGATTGAAACTTTCATAAATAATTTATAGGAATTTTTCCAATTATTAATTGATAAAGTTTACCAATTTTTTAATAACACATTTTTTATATAACATATGGGCACCAATGTAAATTTCTTCTAATTATTATGGATTCCATACAATACTTCAAATTTTATTTCAAATATCCTACGCCTAAACTTAATTGGTGCAAATCACTAGCAAGAGATCTGAGTTTATTCTGCAACCAAAATTTTGAAATGAATGATTTGAATTCCAGATTAGGAAGGAAAGGAACAAGAATCAGTCTATAGAACCCCCAAAAAAGAAGTAATAAAACTGAACAATAAAGTCAGAACTACTAAAGAGCTTTGTCATTTGATATTGCAATTTGTTATTCCGAGCAGAGGCCCCAAAGAATGTTTGACATGAAGGGACTATATTGAAAGTCAACTTTTCAGGATGCAGCTATAAGTATAACAAAATTCTTTAATAGAGTAAACATGTCAAAACCTACAAATAGAGAGCAAACCAGAATACTATAGGCTTATAGGGACCCGAAGCCCATCATAACTGAGTTGTACGTCGATTCCTTCACTCTCCTTCAATCTAAGGAGACCTTCGTTTACTTTCTCATGATCCATCAGATGCATCATACCTTAACCAGTAATTAATGTATACATATTAGTCAGTTTCCCAGTTTGCCAAGTACAAACCAGCTTTTAAGGAAAAAAATGTCAGCAGTGATGGCATGGCAGGGTGAAGGTGACAGTCATAGTATCTGGAAAACGATGATGCATACCAGTGAAAAGTGTTCTTTTTGGTTGGATTCTTCGAACTTCCTCCAAAGCCTGGAAGATCAAATGCAAATATTAGCCGAAGAAATGAATGATAATAGAGAGCAGTACCATAAGATGATATAACTTACTCTGGGAAGTCCAAAATGAGTTGAAGAAGATCGATCTGGTCTCAGGGCATCCTAAAGAAAGAATCTCTGCTAATTAACAGGTGATCTTTTTGTATGGAAATTCAAAGAAAGAAACATGCAAAATATTCGCAGAGGGGGGGAGAGAGAGAGAGAGAGAGACCAGGATAAGAAGTTCACAATCCTCTAAAAGCGGATAGGTTTCTTCAGGTATTTCACTGACATCACTAAATATCCATTGAAGAAGGATTAGCTGTATTTCCTGATGATGAACAACTAAACTACAAGCAATCTCAAAATCATTTACCTGATATAACAGACATTCCCAAAACGAAAGCCAAGAGAACGGTAACCAATCCCATGCCACACTGGTAGGGGAGTAAACTGAAAGCGGAAGGCACAATTAACAGGGTAAGTGAGCTATACATAATTCAAACTTCCTATTACCCACAAATTCTCGCCCCAGCAAGTCATGTGAACAAACAAATCATTACAGACAATTCACTTCCAACAAACAAACAACTATAAATAAATCAGAGCCCAAGGCCACAGTCACTAAGAGCAAGTTTTTACATCCATATCTGTCAGAATTCAGAAAGCAAAACGTTCTTTTATCTCTTGAATCTAACATGATTTGGTTAGCACTGCAGCTTGTGAGCCCAATGCTTTTAATTAATATTCTCCAACCTTTCCTTCCTTTTAAGAAAAGCAAATTTTTTGACAGGTTTGACTTCACCGATCTCTAATGTAGTCAGATAGAACTGCATTCTTGAAGTCTTCATACAAGTATAAACAAAAGAAAGTTGACTTATAACCTGAAGGTTATGTACAATGAAAGGATCCTCATGTATGATGTTAAATTGCAACTCTGAGACTGCAGCACCAGGAACAAGGACACTTGTGTCAACTAGATAAAAATGTGTCTTCTTCATCACCTGAAATTGTACAAAAAACATCGTATTGGTTTTGAGATGTCTCCAGCAACAAGGAGACCAACTATGAACAAAAATAAAGACTTATCCTACCAGGTTCTTTACATTTGAATATCACATTATCCTATCAGACTAGTAATGACTATGAATACTTTAAATGCGTTAAAGACTATAGGCCAGTACTAGGGCTAAATAGAATGGATGTTGAAGGAGAAAATGGACCTCAAAGTCACGCTTTGCAACATAAATGGGGATATAAGGTTGGACATTGTTTGTCCAATCACGAAGATCATCTAGACCTGAAAAAGAATCAAAGATCAGCGCTTGGCAGCTGTAATATGTTTGAAAAGAAAAGAAACAGTTAGAAATAGAGAATCTCTCATAAAACATATGATAATACCAAAAAGTATTCATGTCAGAGACCTCCAATAGCATCAGCATGAGAATGAGTAATTATAACTCCATTGAGTGTTCTTATCCTGACAAATTCAACTAATCAGAAACAAGGCATATGTACAACAGTATAACAAATGAATCTGAACAACCGATTAACCATATATTCAGGAAAACAATTTTATGGTTTACTTATAAAAGAAAAAATTAGGGAAAATGGCTATAAAGTATCATTCAACTATTTTCAAAACTTGAAAAGTAGTCACAATCTTTTATTTCATTTATTTATACTCGTAATATATTTTTGTTTGCTTTATAATACCCCTCCGCCACCCCCAAATGGTGGTTTCAGGTGACAGAGCTCACGTGCTGCACAAATGAATTTTTTTTCAGGGCTCAAATAGTCACTTCAGTCATTCACTTAAAAAGAATTTCAACTAAAAAAATTCAAATTCACTTTTTTGGTTTTTTTCCTTTTCCCAATCTTCTCAATGCTGCTTCTTCTTCTCCACCATTACCGCTGCCATTCTACCGCCCACCCCCTACGCCTTTCTTCTTTTTTCCCACCCACTACTCCTGAGTTCTTCTTCAACTTCCCTTTCTTCCTGCCCCCATATGCTATTCTCTCAAACTACCACTCAAACCACAAAAATCACCACCAATCACCACATCCACTTACCTCAACAATAAAACCCTTCCCCAATGCTATCCCACTCTTTCTTCTCCTACTCTGCATCCTCTTTCTCCTCTCCTCTCCCCTCTTCATATCCACCAACCGCCGCACTGCCTTCTCACAATTCCCCCACACTGATCTGAAATCCTCTCCAAAATATCAACCCAACCACATACTAGCCACAATTGATATCGCCACAGCACTTGTTGCCGCTTTTCCTTTTCTCACCACCCCACTTTTCTATTGCTACCTCAAATCTGAGCATCCATTGAACTGGTTTCCACTTTAAACAACAACAAGACCAGTGAAAGGGGTATCGATCAAGTCAAGAAAGAAGAAGAAGAAGGGGTGTTGAAGAAGAAAGGGGTAGGGGGTGGCGGTAGAGATGCAGCAGTAAAAGTGGGGAAGAAGAAGTGGTATTGAGAAGATTGGGGAAAGGGGGGAAAAAACAAAAAAAGAGAAGTTGAATTTTTTTAATTGAAATTCTTTTTAAGAGAATGACTGAAGTGCCTATTTTAGCCCTGAAAAAAATCATTTATGCTGCACGTGAGCTCTGTCACCGGAAACCACCAGTTGGGGTGGTGGAGGGGTATTATTCGGCAAACAAAAATACATTACGAGTATAAATAAATAAAATAAAATATTGTAGTTACTTTCAAGGTTCTAAAATAGTTGAATGGTATTTATAGCCATTTTCCCAAAAATTTATGATAAATGGTTTCAAGATTCTTATATATGACACAAATGAGAAATGAAATCTGCATTGTTATATCAAATAGCTAGGAAATGACGTATATATTTCTAAAGTAGTATATGTAAGGTTTCTGTCTTGCAACTACCAAATATACTTTTTGCCTAGAACTTATCTCTACCATATCAGAGAGGCTGAAAATTTTACATAGATTAATCAGAGGCATAAAATAACATCCGACATGTGCAGCTTAGAAGAAGCACCATTACAAAAATTTAGTGACCTAGTCATTATACATCAGTTTTGGTACTATGCAAGTAAATGATTTTATAAATGATGTTGCAGAAGAGCAACATTCATACACTTCTAATCCATGTTAGGTCACAAAATGGAAACTTCAGCAAAATTACAACATGTCACTTTTTGTTTACAATGAAGGGAAAAGAAAGTTAATAGGAGAAAGAAATGAGAAGAAAAATATAATATCCAGTTAACAAATCATCTTAGATGCTCAAGAAATATCTCAAGACTCCACAACATAGCTGGAGAAATATCAGCAAAAGCCAGCTCACCCGAAAGTAGGAAACCACCTTAGTGCACTATGGTAGAAGAACCTGCAACATAAACCCACATCAGGTCAACAAGATTGCTTTTGAGTTCTTCACTACAAGAACTACAAGTAGCTACTTTCTCTTCCTTTTTGTTTAATCACTCATCTTCACATATTGCATGATAATGTATAGTCATTTATACATGACATACTTGCCAGCATCTACCAGGATGTTGCATGTTCCTGAGGGCCTGGGAAAGCGGATGAGTAGACTTGTATTAAGCCTTCTATTCTTGTTACCAGGTTCTACAGCTTTTGAGCACACCTGTAAAATGAGATTCAATTTCATAAACTGATTATTTCCCATAAGAATTTCAAACTATCAACTCAAATACTGCAAAAGCTTAAAGAGATCCTGGACGCTCACGGGACAGGTATTTATAGGATTTGTGAGACAGCTCACACGAGGTATTCCTTCACTAGTTCCTGTCCCCAAAAATAAAATCTCCGGTTGCTCTATGGATATCAATGATGCAGCTTGAGTTGCAGTGCCTGTAATAAGAAATGCTTAGGTACAAAAAAAAACTGTAAAAGACCTATAGACAATTGGTCATAGTAACCATGCTATTGCCATCAGCATCTTTTTCCAGAGAAACTATGTTTATCAGTAATTCTCAAATAAAAATGTGAGAGTAAATGCCAGGAAACAGAAGGTAAAGCCAACTGAAGAACATGAGGACATTTTGTTCAAACTGTGAACCCTTCTAAATTTGAGAATTAGCAAGCTTTCATAAGGCATTCGAAAGTTGAGGGATTAAATTGTCAATGCTAAGAGGAAGAAGAAATCTGAGTAACTGCCGCCCAATCAAAGACTGGCGTGGAGGTACTACTTCACAATTAAGTCCAGAAATGGTTCAACTTCAACATTTTAAAGCATATCCCTCCAAACATTCTCCAATAGTATTAGTATAGTACAAGTTCCACGAAGTTCATGAAAGATTCCTCTTCCATCAAGCATACAGCAGAAAGACTATAACGGATGCAAAAAAGGATACAAAAGGACTATCAAAAGAATTCATGAAGATCTCGTATAAATACAATTATACAATACGAACTTCTGGTGCGTACGGCCATTTTCTTTGTAAAAAGATCATGTAAGAAGTAATTAACTCACTAATTAATCAGAATTTGAAGAAAGCAAGAACACTCACTAAACAGCAACATAGAACCCGTTAATGCAGTAGAATGGATGACAGCAGAAACCAAGAAATCAACCCAGTAAAGGTACCAATGTGGGAAATTAGTTATAGCATAACTAAGGTACTACGGGACCAAGAAATCAAAATGACAAGTGATGTCCCAAATCCATGAAAATCGAGATCAAACTTCAAAAACCGCATAATAAACACCAAATTAGCTTAAAGAATATACCTGTACCAGCGGTAGAATACTTTCTGGAATCAGAACGCAAGGAGGGTCGGAGAACATGCTGAAAAGCGGAGAACCAATCTCTTGAAACGGCGACTGAAGTGTTCTTGATGGGAGAAAATCGGCGGGTGGAGCGGGTAATGTACGTTAGAGAAGACGGAGTAGGGCGTGGACGAGGTATGATCCCAAGAAAAAGCACCATTTGGATTTAGAGCCAAAATCCAATTGCAGTGGTCAGTTAAGGACTTTATCGCTGCTACCTTTCAGGGTCCAGAAGTAGTCTTTCTGGTCCGCTGACTGCAACTACATGTTCAGTTGTAAGTTCCTCTTTTATCTTTTTATTGTGGAAAAGGGTCTTAGGTTTCGAATTCAGGCATTCGGCACCGGGCGAGGGGCTGTCATCCACAGAGTTATATTTCAAGTGGGGAAATGGTAAATATAATTCCTAAAGTTATTATTTTGTCAAACTTAGATTCTCAACATTTTTTCAGCTAATAAGATCTTTAAACATATTTCATTCTATCAAAATATTTCTGCAATTATTATACCCAGCAAAATTTAGTTGGAAAAATATGTTATTTAAAAATAGTTTTATCCCACTAAATGATTTTCTTTCAAAAAATTTCACATTTAAAGCATATATAAAAAAAAGAAGTTAAAATACTTGAAAGAGAGTAAAATAATATGGAATAAAACTGAGTCTTAAGTATATTTAACATATACTGTTTTTAGAAAGAAACTCTTCACTATGAGATAAAGCTATCCCCAAATAAATACCACTGAGTTGAGATATGTATTTTTAAGTATTTAACAAAACATAATATGTTTGAAAACTTTATTAGTTTTTTTTTTTGAAGATTTATGTGTGATAAGCTCTTAAGTTTAGCGACTATATTGATCATTTTCCCTCCAAAGTTATGGGATAATTAAATTTTGACTATATTTTGATAAATTTTATAAAAAAATTGATAGACATCTAAAATACCTCTAATGTTTTAAATTTAAATTTAATATTGAGAGTTGGTATTTTAAGTGGTTGATTAAAAAATTAATAATTTTTAAAAAGTAAAAGTATTTAAATAGTTGATTAAAGATAAGGATAAGATCGTAAATAAAATAATAAATGAATCTTTTACATGAATAGATGATATATAATTTAAAATAGAGCAAAAGAGAAAGTATGGCATATATTTTGAAACAAAATGAGTAATCTACAGGCCCACAATACAGATTTGGAAGAACAAAGAAAAATATTCCTTTAGCCAAAAAGAAAATAGCTTTATTTGGATAGATATATACTAATCAACAAATTAAAACAAAATAGTCACTAAGAAACTGGGAAACACATAATTCATACTCCCTCTGGTTGTAAAAAAAATGGCCAAAACACCAAAGAAATTTAAATAAGGAAGCTCTAAGTTTCAAAGAAATTCAAGATTAAAAGACATTCCTATTCTCACATTAATTCAAAGTAAAATTTTGGATTTCTCTCTCTTCCTTAATTAATCAATAAGGGTAACCTTAGAAGGTAAATATAAAAGCATTCTTGAAGTTCCAAATTTAACAAGTTCTAAAAGAATCAAGAGAAAGGTTATTTTTTGACTACTAAAAAATAACCAAAGCGAGGAAAAAAGATTAAAATGACTAAAGAGAGATTTATTTAAATTTTCTCAATAAATCAATAATATTTTCGGTCATTCCACAAATAATTGTCACTTTGATTAGATAATGATTTTACTGCAGAAATTCAGCCACATATCCTTACATCAGAAGTAGCTGAACATGAAGAGACAAAGACTGATGAAGAAGGGCAGGAGATGAACAGAAAACAACAGAGTCAGCTTACATACATTTGATATCAAAGCTGCTCTCAAGGAAACTCATCACAACATCACATCAGGTGTTGAACCAGAGGTCAAGAATTGGAGTTTGAAGCTGAAATCCTGCTTTGATATCTTAAGAGAAAAAAAATGAAGAACAGTTTGATTACGTTGAGAATCAACACTTTCAGTTTGATTTGTTCAATCGTATTGGTTTTTGAGATTGAGATAAAAGTTTCCAATGGGAAAATATAAAATAGTTCCAACAAGTCTTAGTTGTGTATTTCTTCAGTCTGCTACCATTGCCTCTCCAAGAATTTGGAGGCCTTAGGCAATTTTTCAACTCTTCTTTTGTAACCATTTTCTTTTTCCATGGCTGAGATATTCTTTACTAAAACAAAGAAAACAAACACAATATCTAAAAATATAAATTTACTCTTTAAAGATATAAACTAAAAAAATTTTAAAAAAAGTTATGAAGCAGCAAAAAACCTGATATTATCTCTGTTTTAAAATATAAGATTTTTTAGTTATTTTTTTCTTTTCAAAATATTTTCACTTAAAAATTTTAAAGATTATATTTCTAAAGTTATACTTATCATAAATTCTCTCATTTTCTATTACATTAGTGAAATTAGTTTAAGAATATAATAAAAAAATATATTTTTTATTTTTTCTTCCTTAATCTATATAAAAAGTATCAAAACGCTCTATATTTTAAAACGGATGGAATATTAAAGAATAATAAGAATAAGAGATCTGTTTAATACTTTTCCCATAAGAAACTCATGGAATAAAATAAGAAGTCCTAATATTATTACGCAGTTTCAGTCCCCTTGTTATTTGATTAGAACAAAAAGGAAAAAAATTCAAATTTCTATACTCAGATTATTTGTTATCTTGTTCACGCACGAATAAAATAGTTTGCTAAATATTCATAAAAAAAAATAGTTTGTTAAGTTATCGGTTTAGAAGCATTGATATCGGATGGTCTTCTTTTTTTAATCTTCTTTTTTCGAGCAGAGAATAGTAGTGGATGCTACTATTAAGGATATTGCTATAGAATATTTTGATAAAATATTTAAAATTAATTTTTTTCCATTGTGTGATCAATAGTGATAACCAATCAATTTCAAGTAATCTGTCATAATCTTTGTTTTTACCTTAAAGTTGAAGCAATAAATAGGGAAATTTAAAAATGACCCCTTCTTCCAAGAAGATGATTGAAGAAATACAAAAAATTGGTTATATTAAATAGAAAAAAAACAAATTTCTATAAATTTATTAAATTTTAAGTAATTTAAAAATATTTTTATGTGGGGGCCACCTTCGCTCTCTTGGGGCCTTTGCCATGGCCCTGTCGGCTGCCTTTGAATTCTCAATTTGGAATTTTATATGGTCACAATTATATACATTTTTTTATAATGGTGACGATTTTGTAAAGACTTCATAAAAGTTTTAAAAGTTATGTAAATTTTAAAAAATTATATTTTTTAAGTTTAACGTTAATAATTTTAAGAGTTTATATTTTAAAATTGAGATAATCCTTTGTAGAATCACTAGTCATTGCATTGTTTTAGTCGATTTGATGCGTTATTCATTAAATTTGTTTGGGAAGGGGGAGAGAGAGGAGAGAAAAATTTTAAAAAAATATTTAGTTTTCGTATTGTATATAATAAAAAAAATTGTACATAATCCATATACTTTATATTTGTCTTCAGGAGTCAACAATCTTGAAAAAAATGCTTGTCCACGTTCTAGAAAAATCACCTATTCAAGAATAAAATGAGATGGAATATCTTTCTACTTAAAATTTCTTTTCAATTAGAAAGTGTTTAATTTCTTTTCAATTAGAAAGTATTTAGAATTCTCTTTCTATTTTATTGTATGAAAGGAAAAGTTAGAATGGAATAATAATTCTTTTTTTTTGTTTGTTTTGTAAAATTATTATTTAATGTTAGAATGAAATAAAATTTCACAAGATATGACTTAAATGTTTTACTAATATATTATATCCATAAAGTTAAATTATACCTAGTAAAAAAAGGTTAAATTAAAATGTCATATACAAAATCTTGTTTAAATAAAATTCACATTAAAATTTCAAAAGCATAAAATATTTAATGTATTAAAGTATAATTTAATTATAAAAATAAATTTTATTTTAGATTAAAGTAAAAGAAGTATTAGCAAGAGAAATAAAACATAATTTAAGGCTAAGTTGTGCATTTATTTCATTGAATGATATGAGGATATAGTAGACATAATTTTTTTTTTTCAGAATTCCTACTTCTCTTATAAAGGAGTTCCTTTAATTTATGAGGATATAGTAGATATGATTTTTTTTTTAGATTTCCTGCTTCTCTTATAAAGGAGTTCCCTTAGTTTTGGTGTGGAAAGATCTTTTCCAAATGAGCTTTCCTATGAAAAAACTTTTCTACTTTAAGTTTTCATACCAAACACTGAAATAAAATAAAAAGTTAAAAAAAATCATTCTACTCTAATCCATTTCAATGTACTAAACATACCATTTGAGTAATAAAGTCTTCCATTACCTTTTTTTGGGTGAAAGCATATATATTTTACCTTCTTCTATTTTTTCTTTTTCCTTTTTAAGATCTAAACTCCTAACGATATTTGTGTCCATATTATGATCCACGATTAAATGAGTTTATTCATACTATTGGCCCCTTGCGAAGAGAAAAAATCCAAATAAAGTTTCTTCCATACCCAACATTTCGAACGTCAAATTTCACCTAAAGAATATTAAACTCCTTCCACTTGAACCGAATCAACATTTGACGGTCACTTCCTGCGGGCAGTTAACCAGATGAGGCAGCAGTGAGATACAACTGCCAGAGCCCTGCTGGTGGAACCTGTTTGATCAACGAATGCATGCAAAGGGAGATTGATTATGTCATAATGAAAATAGAGCTGCATTTGATTCTAACATAGCATCAGCTTCCTGTAAAATTCTTCCTTCGCCTGATCACAGGATATGTCAGAAGAAAAAAAAGAAACACTACTAGCGACATTATAGCCCCGTACAATGAGTAATTAGAACAGTTGGTATCTATATCGTTTTCAGAAGAAACTAAACAAAAAAACTCTAGTAATAAAATGCAACTACAGAGATCTGAAAAAGCGACAGCTCCATCAATTCTGAGGATAACTTCCCCACATGATTTCATAAAGCTTGGACAAAGTTAATTGGTACAGCATCAATACGTACAACTTGGCCCGAGTGATATTCAGATGGCGAAGACCAGACCAGCTATGCACTTGCTCCTAGTGGTATAAGGTTACATGTCTGATACAGACCACAGATACGCTTCCCGTTGTGTAGCTTGTTTTTCGTTCATCCTCCTAAAATGTTGCTTTTCATATCCTATTGGATAAGGAGGACAAGGAGGACGATATAATCAGGATTGATATATAAAACACGACCACATACAGGTATATGAATTTTAGATACTTTGATAAGGAAAACTACTTCAGATGTAGGAATCTTCTCATGGCCAGTGCTAAGCAACGCTACCAGACTTGCAATCAGCATAGTTAGTCCCATGACTAGATGATCAGTATAGTTAGTCTAATGATTTTTCTTAAATTTATTTGATAGATTTTATCTAGATGTTAAGAAAGAAAATGAACCCTATTACCGAAACTCACCATTGCTACGGTCGACACCATCCCACTGTCTTCCTGGTTTAATGCCATAGCGGTTTGAAGGAAAATCTAACCCTCTCCTGACCCAGCTATGGCTAGGGATCTCCTGAGGAATAATGAAGCCAGATTCTTTCATTTTCTCATCAGCACCTAAATCTGGCAAAACAGGCTCCAGCTGCTTTTTCTGAAAATTTTCAAAGAAGAATATATGAAAATATTACAATGGAGTCAAAAGGTTGCAGCAAAATGGAGGCAAACCAAGCAAAGTCCAAAATTCTCAAATGTTTCAGGAGGAGGAAGTCAACAGAGTCAAAATATTGAAGATAAACTACCTTTACTAAATGTGCCATAGGGTCACCCCATCATACTCTTTCCTTCAGCATTTTGTCAATCTCAGGGTCATCTCTGCACAGAAAAGTCACAAAGGAAGACGGTGAAAAATATATTCGCTGATATGCACTTGAGTTCAAAGAACATGACTACACCGCATAGGAGAACAAAATGGTTTTGATGATTAATTCAAACACATAACTCATCAGAATGGAAAAACAACTTAAAGCCCACCAACATGAAATCAGAGGAAAAAGGGTCAGAAAGGAGGGAAACAAATAAAGCAATTGGAAGGAGAAGACAAATAATTCATTAAACTGTAACTACCTCCACGAAAACCTCAAGCAAAGGGCCCATGCCTCACAATCGAAAAATGTACATCACTAAGCAGTTGGCTTTCTGTCTCAGTTTCCCTTCTTTTTCTTTTCCTAATACACTTGATTTCATTTATCAAAAGTTAATGGTACACCCGTGAAAGACCACAAGCTCCAGCATTTTGCTTAAAGTTCCAAAATTCATAAACATCATAGAGGATTTTAGTATATTAAAGTAAAGAAAAATCCATTTCTTAATAAAACAATTTCCTCATAAACAATAAGCTCCTCTGATGCACTAGGACATGTAAAACCAGAAGAATAACTAGTAAATGTACTAATAAATTGTGGCAATCTTTCCAAAAATTTATGGATTTGGATTGGTTTTAAATTAATTAAATATTTTATAATTTTCTTTTTTATCCTTCAATTTGATTGATTTGAATAAATAGTATTACTAAACCCCCTTAATGTTTGAAATAATTCTCATATTTATAATATAATGTTATTTTTTTATCAAAAAATCACATCTATCAAATTCAACACAATAATTTTATTTCTCAATAAGACAAATTTTCAATGCCTAAAAAAAATTAAAATCAATCCAATATAGGATTGAAAGCATAAGGTTAGATTGAGCATAGATCATAGGTGTTCATTACTCGATTTCAGCTGATCCTGCGGGAGAATAGCTGCATCCATGAACGTCGATCATATTCAAGGTGAGACTTTCTTGAAGATCGTAAGGAATCTTTTCAAGGTTGACACAATCTTTCACCACCACCAGCTCAAGGCAGGGGAGGGAATCATAGTCTGCCCTGCACTCTTCAACATTCAAACTCTGTAATTTCGAGAATTTGAGTCTGCAGAGTGGATGGTGCCTGATGTCCCAATATAGCCCTTCGAAGGACCTTGACAGTAATTTGAGAGCCTCAAGATTTGGTAACTCTGCAAATGCAGACATTTCCTCCCATGGTAGCCTAAGGTTTGACAAAGTCAATTCCTTAAGAGCGCAGGGAAATTCAAACAAATCTGACTTTCGAGCTCTTCCGAATTTCGCACATTCAGGGATTCAAGATGATCGAGGAAATCCAGTGCTGGAAACCGATTAGAGAATTGGAATCTCAGTCTCCGAAGTCTTGGGAACATTTTAAATAGCATTTCCGCATCTTCTCTTTGAGAAATAAAGAGTAATGAAAAGGTGACCAGATTGTTTAAGCAACAGGACTGCAAATGATCAGTCATCCCAAGAAATGGTAGCACCAGTAGGTATGTCCACATGTCTCCAGGCTTTTCATGTTGCAGATGATATTTGGTGTTGAAAATTTTTGATAATAATTCTCTTTAAAATAAATTTTTACTGAATTAAAAAATATAAACAAACTACGAATATACCCAACAAATAATTTTAAATACTATAATCGAAAAAAATAATAACAATAAATAAATATAAAATAAAAGAAATAAGAAAAGAATACACTCAAAAAATTTTTGATAACAAAATTCGATAAAATTTTTCCTAATCTCCTAACACCAAGCAACCCATTTTTATTTAATATGGGAAAAAGATAAAAAATTTAAGATGAAATTAAATGAGAAAAAAAAAAGTTTATTTATAACTTTCAAACAAGCATCGTAAGGGATGTAAGTAAGCCAAAAGTCAACATTTGGCAAAACAATCATGGAATCATGGCTTCTTATGTACAGGTTTTCTAGGCAGGGGAGGTAGAAGCCATGCATACCGCTCCAACTACGAAATCACTTGGCAACTATCTTTGGTCCGTTGTACATTGCTCCGACTATGTACAAGTCAGGTCTCTCCCTCTCTTGAAGCCATGCATAGGAGCTTACCTCCTCGGCAGGAACTGATAAACCATCAACTGAGTAATCAGCAAAGGGGAAGTCCATGTAGTATTGACAGTGGCGACCATCGGAATCAGAGTATGGTGGGCCAAGTACGTCGAGCACCGCGCATGGAGTCCTCGCCGCGAAGCAATGGATGTTACCGCCATCAGCAGGGTAGAGAATGGAGGTGCTGCAAGGGGCAGTGAATTCCGCATTGACCTTCACCTTCGCCAGCCGTACTCGCGGGCGAACTGGTTCTGCAGACTTCAAATCCACAGCTGTCCCAGCGGGGGTATCATCAACCCAGTCGTATGACTTGATGTGCATGGTTCCGAAAAGAAGTTTGCTAAAAGCTGTCATTTGGGGATGGTTATGGAGGGGAATTACCGCCCCCGGTGGCAAGCAGAAAAGTCCTATAGAGAACTGACTGCACTCGTAAATATGTAGGTAGGTAATTCTAGGAGGTTTCCCAGCTGCTTGTGCCATGAAAAATGGCATGTCTGGATAGAGGCCAACATCTGCTTCAGTCATGCTATCCAAAACGTCCTTAAGACTTTTCACTTTCTGTGGTGAGGGCACAACGCCGGGGCCACAATCCGCAAAAATCTCATTGCAAGTATCATAGAGTCTCTGAACCGGTGATGACTTGCTCTGCCTTTTCCTGGTTTTCCTGGAAACAGAAGGTCCGATGACCCTCCATTTTAATTCCCTGGAGTGAGTGCGCTCCTTGCCTTTTGGTTTACCCACATTTTGCTCAATCCCCATTTCTATGCAAAGTTAACATTCACAAATTTCAAATTTTGGTTTCAGGAGAACCAGAGCAACAAAAATTTGGAGAATGAAAAGGCAATTCAAGATGTACTTCAACAAAAAATGTACTTAAGAAACTTCATATATGTGTAAAGCGATAGCAAGAATCGAAAAAATGTGTGATTGGATAATATTTGATTTTGATATTTTTGTTTTAGTTTCGTAAAAGTTAAATTATTTGTAAAAAAAATATAATCTCACTTAAAATTTTGAGTTTAATTTTGAAATAGGATATAGTCGATATTAATATCAATATCTTAGTGGAACACAAAAGGGGATATAGATAGAGAAGAAAGAAGCAAATAAGAAAAATTAGAAAGAGAGAAGGGAAGACGTAGAAGAAGAACACACCTGGATTATGGTCAGTTTCCATCATGTCTTTGCTGGAGGAGAGTCCTTCCTCAATCTTTTAGGAAAATAAGAATTAAATTAAGAAATCAATAAACAAAATTTTGAAAAAGCTTTTGTTAAGAAATTAAACTCATATCAAAATATCCTTCAGCTTTCCCAATATACTAAAGAAACAAAGCATTATCAATACACAAAAGCCAATCATTAACGAAATAAATTATTGGTAAAATAATGTTATAGTGAAGATTTATTTGCAAATCCAAGGTGGAAATCCCTCGTAGGAAAATTTTCTCATTTTGTTTCTTTGGTATCAACTCGATATATATCTCCTCAATTTTTAAAATGTGGGCTTAGATAGTACTTAATTGAAAAATATTACTCTTCTCTCCATTTCAAAATATAAGTATTTTACCCATTTATGTACAAATTAAAAGATTGTAAGCATAATGAAATAATTATAACAAAGCATTTTCTACGTCCGTAATAAATATGGACAGAGATAGAGAGAAGGAGATAAAATTAGAAAAATCATGATAAATAGTATTTTTTCAAAAGTGTAAAATGATTATATTACTTATAAAACAACTCCATCTACGTTATATATATATATATATATATAGGAAGTCTCCTTCGAATTACACCACTCATAAATATGTAACATTATGTAAAACTACTTATATTTTGATATTTTTTATTGATGCATTCCAACATTTTCTTTTGCACTAGTGGTTATTGAATCTGTTCAAAAGCAGAAGAAAGAACAATCTTGATTTTTGCTTACATGTGAGGAAGAACTATGCTCTTGTTGAATACGCCTTGCTGATTCTGCTACGGAAGAGCTGCATTCAAGAACCTCGATGATCTCCAAGGTGGGAATATCCCGAAATTCGTCAGGAATCCTGCCAAGATTGGCACAGCCTTTCACCAGTAACCGCTGCAGGCAGGGGAGAGAATCAGAGTCTGTTATCCACTCTGCAACATTCAGATTCTCTAATTTCAAGAATTTCAGTCTGCATAATGGATCCTGCCTCGTGTCCCAACATACTCCCTCAAAGGACCTTGACAGTAATTTGAGAGCCTCAAGATGTGGTAACTTTGCAATTGCAGACATTTCCTCCCATGGTAGCCTAAGATTTGACAAAGTCAATTCCTTAAGAGCGCAGGGAAATTCAAGCAAATCTGACTTTGGAGCTCTTCCGAATTTCTGCACATTCAGGGATTCAAGATGATCTAGGAAATTCAGTGCTGGAAAACGATTAGAGAATTGGAATCTCAGTCTCCTAAGTCTTGGGAACATTTTCAATAGCATTTCCGCATCTTCTCTTTGAGAAATAAAGAGTAATGAAAAGGTGACCAGCTTGTTTAAGCAACAGGACTTCAAATGATCATAGTCATCCCAAGAAATGGTAGCACCAGTAGGAATGTCCACGTGTCTTAGGCTTTTCATGTTGCAGATGGTATTTGGCAAAACAATTATGGAATCATGGCTTCGTACGTACAAGGTTTCTAGGTAAGAGAGGTTGTCTATCGAGGGGGGAATAGAAGTAAAATCACCAGCAACTGCCAAGTATCTCAAATGAGTTAGCCAGACTAACTCTTGAGGAAAAAGAACCCCCCATTGGAGACCCTCAAGATCCAACACTCCCAGAAATTGAAAGCTTCTGAAAAACTCTGGGGTATAAGGATGCTTGTTAGAGGAATTACCAGGACGGAAGAGCAGAGAGCGGACATTTGGGCCAATAGGTTTTGAATTAACAAAGGGACTCCATTCCGGCTGAACGCACAACCTATACTGCTTGTAATTTACACCATTTGGCTGAAGGCGTGAAGTATTTACAAGTTTCGAAAAGCTTTCTTCTTCAGCTTTTGTCACGCAGAAAGAATGTAATAGATCATGGACATGACATTCTTTGATCCTCTCAAGATTGAAGCTTCTATTGTCAACACTGACTAGATTGCTGCTAATTAAATCCATCAAGTACTGATTTGCCACCTCCTCTGCGCTTTTACCCTCGGATTGTTGTACGAAGCCTTCAGCAATCCATAATCGACACAACCTCTTGACCTTAATCACTGTTTCCATTGGGAAAGTTGCCAAATAAAGAAAACATGATCTGAGAACATCTGGCAAATGCTTATAACTGGGTTCCAGAATGTCCGTGCACCACTCTTTATTAGAAATGAGCGAAATTGGACTTCGAGCAATCGATTCCCACAACTGCATATTTTCTTTCCTTGCAAGGACACCGGCAATTAGTTCGATACCCAAAGGTAGCCCTTTGCAGTTCTTAGCAATCCGTTGACCAACTTCTAATAATTGTGGAGGCCAAACATTGTCTGAGAATAGTTTCGCTTTTAACATCTTCCAACTTTCCTCCTCAGAAAGTGGATGAAGAAGATGAGGATGCTTGTTAGGGTTAGCTTCCATGGCGACATTGAGAATTCGGCTTGTGAACAAAACTCGACTGCCATTTTGGTCATCTGGAAACGACTTTCTCAGTTCATGCCAAACCTTGATATCCCAAATGTCGTCTAACACAATGAGGAACCTTTTGCCTTTAAGACATCGATAGAGTCTTTCCGCTAATTCATCATCATTCAGCAGAGAAGTTAATTTGTCTTGCACAGAAATAGAATTTAGCATGTTGAGCAATGACTCTCTACGGTTATGTACTTGAGAAACATGACACCACAGACGTATGAAGAAATGATACTGAACCCCAGGATCATCAAATACTTTCATGGCTAGAGTTGTCTTACCTATACCCGGCATACCGACAATGGAGACAATTCCAAGCCTGCGTGATCCACTTATAAGTTCGTCAATTATTCTACAATTTTCGTCCTCGAAACCCACAACATTAGAACTTGTAATATTTGCTTTACTAGGTGGGTGAATTCTGGACCTCATTTTTTCATAACTAAGGATTGGAACTGTCATTTGCTTAGCTTCCATCTTCTCAATGTCAAGCTTAATAAGCTTCATTTGTTCCGTGACATCTGAAAGGAGAATCATGCAATGCCAAATCGGACCATCCATGATTAAACTGGTGTCAATGACAAGTTCTGCTCTGTATGCTATGTTGATTATTTGCATCCAAATGTCTTCATGGTCATTCCGTAGTTTCAAGAAATTCTGGAGATACAGCAGCTCCTTTTGGATAGCAACGAGTTGATATTTCCCAAAAGTTTTAACATTTGCATCACATTTTAGCACCTCCCCTATTTTGCCCAACAGAAAATTAATATATCCCAATCCATTAGTCTTTGGAAAATCAGACAGCGATGAATGAGAAATCTGCACATAAACATCTTTGATTTCTGCTTTTACCTGATCAATCCTTTGGAACAGCTCAAAGGGAAATTCTTTCTCTTGCTCTCCTGTTTCGTCAACGCGGAAGGAGCAAATGAAAGATGCAACATCACTGACAATCGCATCAACTTTTCTCCAAATCAAATTTCCACCTACTTCAGGTAACTTAGGTGGATCCATGAGAAATGTTAAGAGGAACATCAGGCCCTCGCCAAGTTCATGAATAATATCATCCTTCTTGGAGACCTGCAGATTCTTGAGGAGAGAATCAAGAAAACTTGCAACAACATCACCTATTATAGAGGTATCGGGCCGTGATGATTTTGATGCCTTCAGAATTCCAATGTACATCTCTATAACCTCAGGGGTGAAGGGCTCAATCTTCTGCAGTAGATCAGAAAGCACACCATCAATTCTAGATTTATCTCCTTCTCTGACCCTTTCCCTGACCCAGAACAAGAGTGAAATACTTGCTGCTCTGTTGGTACAACCTTGGGCGTGATTCCAGAAATCTTCGAGGTTGTCGTACGCGATTGCCCTTGTAGCAGCAAAGTCGACAAAACTTTTTAGGACCCATAAGATCTGTTGAAGTTCTCTGATTTGCATCTCCATAGGGCCACTGATAACGGCCTTTGAGTTGACAAGATCCTTCAACTCCTCAAGAATCATGCCGATGAACTCCAAGATCTCATAACTTGTGGAGAAATTGCATTGGAAGGAATGATGTAGCAAGACGACACAAATTTCTGCAATTTCTAACTTGAAACTTTCGACCTTTTCCATCAAATTTGAAACCACCAAATTCCATTTATCAGTCAGGCCCCTCTGGATGGCAATAAGACCTGCAGCATAAAGACCCTTTCCTGCTTTTCTCAGCTCAATTGCAATATCAGTCACGAGAGTCCCCAAACGCGCATCCTTGGCAGCATCATCCCATTTTGTGAAGGACCATAAGAACACCTTCAAGAATCTCAACTCCAGATGAAGATTCTTAATTTGATCATTTAGAAAAGAGGGCAAACTTGGATTGCCCTCTAACCGAGTCAGCTCTCCGAGCACGGGATCAACATCGCTGATGACCATTCTCTCGTCTTCTTACTACAAGAGAAGCAGGTGAATAACAGACTCAATTAGATAATTTGATATCCCAGACCCAGTATACAAGCCTCGCTTATACTAGCCCTTTTTTACTTTTCTTTTCCCTCAACGAAAAATATGCTGCATTATTTCAAAAAAAAAAAAACGAACAATATGCATTAAAGACAGCAAGCAAGGTAGTTGATCGCTTCGGATGAAAGTCTTTACATAAGTCGAACCATTTGGGACCATTCCCAGCATTTTTCTTTTTCTTTTAACTTCTTACGCAGATTATTCCCTAAAAAAAAATTTTTTTACATAGATTAAATCTCTAAAATTAAAAACATCTAAAAAGCAAGAAAAAAGCTAATGCACTGATTTTACTTCAAAGAGAAGCTTTCGACAGTAATGCCTCAAAGAATCGCACATTACTGAAGTAAATAATAACGTATTACAAATTTGGTCATTGACAACGTAAATTATATGTTATGAAAAAAAAGAAGTTGGTGCAGTATATACTTAGAACAATATAACGAAGTATTAATTTAAAATAATAAAAGAGAGAAGAGAATAAAGAAAATAAGAGAAGAGAGAAATAACTTAATAACTAAAACTAAAATCTCTTATTAATATTAACTCATATAACCTATTAGGAAACTCAATTGATACAAGATTTTATAGAAATTTAAATTTTATTAGGAGTGAAAATCAAAATCAATCAGGAGTAAGAATTTTATAAGTTTAAACTCTTTGGGACACTAATTAATATAGACATTCACGTATTTGATTAATTATTTCATAACATAAACTAATTTGTACTCGATAAAAAATATTACTACTACATTAAAAATAGAACTACTTTTGGAAAATTTTAGTAACAGAAGTTACAAAAAATGGTAAGGATGGGAAAAGCTCATTGAATTTCTATTGATATTACAAATGAACCACTTATTTTGGGAAAAAATAAAAAGGTGAAAATGGTGTGCTCTTTGGTATTTAATCACTTTATCTATTTCTTCATAAATTACCTGTCACTTTAAAGTTTTATTTATAAATATATGTCGCTTGTATTATCAAGACAATACTCTATCCAATTCGAAATATAGATTATTTTAGACCTATGTACATATATTTAGATTATTAAAAATAAGATACTCTTCTTTTTTTAAAGTACTTAATATTTTCTCATTATCTAATAATATCACATTACTAGAAAAATAAATAGGGATAGTAGTCGAAGAAAAGTCTATTACCTGTTTATAAGTATGTGTAAATTAATGATTTATATTGAGAAGAAACTCTCTTCTTAAATGACTTATATTTTAAAGCGGTGGAGCATTTATTATTTCTTTTTTCCAATTTTATCCTTATTTTTTATTAATCTATGAAATCACAAAATTCCTTTTTAACTTTTAAGAAGGTTAGGACATCATTTTACCTTCTTTTTTCCCAGAAATGACTTGTATAATGGGCACTCTAATATTCCATATTTGTGCTCTATATAATTATCATTTTGAGCTTGATTTTATGTTAACTTTTGGTGTTTTAATCACCATTTATACTCCCTTTATCTCTTATTTGCTTTAGGTGATATTATTGAAAATTTGGAATTAAATGAAACAAACAAGGGAAATTTATACAATGAAGAAAAACAGAGAAATGTAGAGAAAAGATAGACTGGTAGAGAATTTTCACGTGTGATTTTGACCTTCATATAGATTCCAAATGCAAAACTGGTATTCTAGACAATTATAGAGGACATTCTGAAGTTTTCAGAATGGTAAAATTTGTCAATCGGAGTTCATTTGCCTGCCCTGCTTATGCTGCAAAATCATATGTTTTGCATTGTGTTCTATTTTTGACACAGTTTGCTATCACGATCATATCTTGCATTTTAGACGCCCAATTGAGGTGATTCAAATCTATATGGAAAGTTAAGATGCTGATCTACAATTTTATAAAGACATCAACACCTAGATCAGTCGATGTCATCTAGAAGTCAAAACAGTGTCACAGTTGGGCAGCAGAACCTTGCACCAAAACTAGGGGCAAGCGGCACCGTTAGGTGTGATCTAAGAGCCGCTGTTTGTGTCGATCTGAAGCATTTTTTAAGCTACTTTTCTCTCTCTTTTGGGGTAGATTTTAATACCCCTTTAGGGCAAAAACAAGAGGGACGGCTGGAGTGGGAAGAAAGGCTGCAAAACACCAAGAAAACATACCAAATTCTTCTTTCAATCCATCAATCTTGAGAGAAATCAAGAGAGAAGATTGAATCCTTGAAGATTCATGGAAAAAGCTGCAATTTTCTCATCGCTACAGTGACGAATTTCAACCTTGAAATAGAGAAGATTTTACAATGAAAATGAGCAATTCTTACTCTTTCTTTATTGGTTTATATTCTTTGAATTGTAATATGTTGATGATCTAAAATTTTGAATACTTGGATGGGTATGAACCCTAGATTTTGCCTATGTGAATGAATTGTTTCCTTGGTTGATTGAATTCGAATTTCTTGTGGATTGTTTGTGGGTTTGAATGGTTGAATTGATTGAGTAAATTGTTGATGCATAATCTGAAATTTTTTCACTTGGAATTGAGAAAGGAAGGGTGATTGATAATTGATTCAAAATCTGGATATTTTCACTTGGAATTGAGAAAGGAATGGTGAAATAGACCATACACAAACAATGAGGATGATTTAGGTGACTAGAGATAGAAACCTAAATATCTTATTGATAATTAGAGAAATCTAATAGGAAATTCACAATTCTTAATGCATTCTTGGGTTGAATTATTTAGAAAAAGATTTTAACTAATTAATCTAAGATTAGAGAACTTTCATCTAGATATAAAGTGAGTTCTATCATTAGAATTTCATCAAACATAAGAAGTGAAATTTATCAACCAAGGGACATTTCTATCACATAGGTAATTCTAGGGGGATTAACCATCCAAGTATTGTTTTATCTATTGAATTCTCTCTTGCAAGCAAGATTTATGTTGGTTTAACTAGTTAAGTTAGATTCATTTTCCTAATAGTTATTCAAAACATCTTCACAAACAAAATTTGTTATGCTAAATAATAGAGTAGAAAGTGAGTAATGGTATTTAATCACCACCATAGATACGACATTTGTATTTACTTGACATTATATTACTCATAACGATAGGTGCATTTGCCTAATATTTGTGTGTAAATTGTTAGAGATTGTAATAAAATTGAGTATAAGAGTATAGAAACAAAACACAACACACTCCATCTCACCATCGTTAATCGTGAAGAATGACCAAAACATATAGATCAAGGAAGTTTTAAATACCAAACAAATTGAAGATTAAAGAACCCTTCTATCCTTGCATTGCATGGATTTAAGAATAAAACTGTCAGACCTAAAAAGTCATCCACCTGCTATTTTAACTTTCACCAAAATTAAACTTTTCTTCAAACTTACACAAGAATTATTAATAAATAATACAAAAGGTAATGATATCGAATTTATAGTCATCAGATTGTTAGTCAATTATTATATCATATTGACCTAAGAATATAAGTATCAAATAATAAAAAGAGACAAATAGAAAAGTTTTAAAGTAAGAATAAAAAAATTTAATTAATTATCAACCAATACAACATAATCTAAAATAATATAAGTATCAATAATTAAAAAAACAAGGCCTTCGTCCGATCGGCTAGCATATATATATATATATATATATATATAGGTTTCTATGGTTAGGAGCTCTGATGGTTAACCATTCTCCAAGCATCTTACCCAAGCAGTAGTTTGATGTGAAGCGAATTCACATGGAAGTGGTCAACGCAATGGGATTCCCCCAAAGATAGTGCTCTGGAAACAGCTAATTTATGGATTATAATAAGGCACATTGAAGGTACTAAAT
This sequence comes from Rauvolfia tetraphylla, assembly GCA_030512225.1. Lineage (NCBI taxonomy): Eukaryota > Viridiplantae > Streptophyta > Magnoliopsida > Gentianales > Apocynaceae > Rauvolfia > Rauvolfia tetraphylla. The sequence continues at coordinate 1,657,335 of JAJQKT010000060.1, forward strand.
CAAATTCTTAGTGCTATTCGTCGTACAAAACCCTGCAACCCATTTTATTTGTCATTAACCCGTATTATTAATACAAACCCGCGTTTCGAGGTGCGCATTTTAAACAAATAAAATCCTAGATATCAGCGAAAGCGGAAGGCAAGCTCGCCTGATCATGGCTCAAGCTCCTGACTCCATACACAAGCTGGGATTTGTATTTATTTTTTAATCTATCTAGATTTATTTTTTCACGCATATTATGGCCATTATTTTGATTGTTGAAGCTTTTTTTTAAAAAAAAAACTGTTGAAAAATAAGTGTTTTTGTAAACAATTCTATGTAAAACTTAAATATTATTTTTATTTTTAACAATTTCAATGAGTATAAATTGTTCTAAAAACCTTTTCAGGATAGCTTCTTCAAAAAGTTTTTTTTAACTTATTTTAATTAAAATAAAAATAAATAAATAGTTAAGAATAATTTAAAAATATCTTATGACTTAAAAAAGTTATTTCCAGTTGTTTTCTTTTTGTTTTACAGATGGATAAAAGATGACAACGTCATTCTTGACTACTTAATTGTCTTTTAGATGACAACGTAAAGGGTTTTCATTGAAACTCGAAGTTTTCTATACTGTTTTTTAACATTAAATAGTCGTTGCATTTATTTCCTACCTAATTTAGTTTGTGCAATTATTTATTTTGATGGTATAGCAAGAAGTTACCGATAAGTCTTATTTCATTCGTTGTGAAAGTCAACAAAAGATCTGAAGAGCAGAAAAATATCCCGTCAATGAATAGTGTGCGTGCTATTCTCTCTTACTCATTTCTCCTTTAGAAAATTAAAATTTTAATAAAATTTTTAAATAATTTAATAGATATTTAAAATATTTATATTTAAAAATTTTAGGTTAGTATGATAGATTTAAAATTAACATTAAAGATTATTATTTAGAGTAATTGATTAGAAAATTAATAGTTTTTAAAAATTAAAAATATTTAAATAATTATTTGGAGACAATAGTAAAATTAAAAATAAAATAATAAATAAAGTCTTTATATAGAAAGAAAATTTATATTTTAAAATAGACAAAAGTAGAAAGTAAGAAATATATTTCAAAATAGATGGAGTATTTGTTACATTTATTTAGACCTTAATAGATGTCATGAAAATTAGCTTCAAGAGCGTCAATTGGGAAATCTTGACTAACAAGAACTCAAGTATACAAATTAATATATATTAAAGAAAAATTTGTTAAATTATTTCGGATTGATTTATAGTTCTGTGTATGTTTTTTATATGTACATAAAACTTTAAATAAATTTATTTTTTCATTATATATCTCTAATCAAATTCAACATATAATCCATTCAAATATGTATACGGAGAAAAATTTTGTCATAATCGTAATTGATTATATAAAGTGTTTTGTAATTTTTATTTTGAACATGATTTTAAATTGCAAAATGTCAATATATATCTCAGATAAGGATTTTCATTGATTTTATATATTTTTTAGTCAGTTATCTTCAATTAATTATATTAATGACACATTACGTATATATACTTTTTTATTTTATACATATTCTTCATCTTTTATTCGAATATTGCATAAATATATTTATATAAAGAATAAATATAATAAATATGTATAGAAAAAAGGAAGAAAATATTATTTTTAAGGCTATTAAATTTAGAAAAGAAGTCATGTAATTCAGCTCAGTAATTTGATTTTTTTTACGGCTATTAAATTTAGAGTTCAGGAGAAAATAAAAGTTGTAATTTATTATTTTTTTGGCACAGACGCCTCTTTCTTCTTCTCATCTCATAATTCTCAAATTTGCTAAGTTCATTCTCAAAATACTTCTTTAATTTTTCTTTAATATTATGTCTTTCTTTTCTTTTGTGGAAATTTATTTGTTTAAAAATCTCCTACAAAGTTCATTATTTCTCGTTCCTCAGAAGGGTACAAAAGCATTTTGGTTAATTTTGATGTTGAATATAGTCATTAATCTGGTTTCTATTATTGTGATGTTTAGAAATATAAATAGAGATGGGCAATTGAATTTGATTTTGAAAATTACGAACCAATGAAAAATTAAAATTTAATTAAAAATTCACACGATAAAGTAAATTTTTCCTATTTTTAAACTCATAATTGAAATTAAAACTCAATTTAAAATTCAAAAAGTTCTCGTCTTTTTTGTGGAAGGTGAGCCGATAGATAGATAACATTTTTTGCCATAAAATAAAGTTGTTCAAGTCAACACCTCTCGGAGGAAAATTAATAAAACCCAAGTGCAGGAAAAATAACAATAATAAAAGTAACTATCAAAGAGGTGATGACTTTTACATTTTATGTTCTCTGTCTCTGAGTCAATTCCCTAGCTGCACCAAAGAAAGAACCAAGAGAGAAAATGGTTAGAACTTGTGTTGATTCAGCCCTCAATGAGCTGACTCAATTGGAGCGTAGCTCAAGCTTGCCAGCATCAATGAAGAGCCAAATTCAGAACCTTCAACTGGATTTGAGATTCCTGAAGATGCTTTTCTGGTGCTGCGCAAACTGGGAAGATGCAGCCGAGGATGTGCTTATGGGATCTGATTCGGACATGGGTCGAATTCAAGATACCTTGAGAAGAGCTGGACAAGGCCTTTATGCTGCTGGTAGCTTTGCGATCCGTGGACTTCGAACTGACAAATGGGACCTTATTTCTGCAAATTTGCTTGAAAACGTCAAGCAGGTAAAGCCACAGATTGCTTGTGTTTGTCTTGATTTGTTAGATGGATCCTTGCAGTGCACATATTCCACAAGTCAAGAGATACTGGAATTTATTGGTGCTATCCTCAAGAATCTGAAGGAGTTTCTCGATTATAAAGTTGATATTAATAGCCCTACTGTGAACAATCAAATAACAGCCCTTGAAGATATCTTGCGATTTCTGAGAAATTTCGTTGATGTTACTGAAAGATGGATCACTGGGTACGAAAAATTCCAAGATTTCTGGAATGATGTTCAGACTCGTGCCAACAATGCAGCTTGTGTATTGTTCCTCTATTGGATCGGTGATCAGATGGATGTAACGGAGGCACCTAGGATGAGTAACATCTTATCTGATCCACTACAGAAGATTAAGCCTTGTGTTTCGAAGCTCGCCGGGATGTATCTTGGAGTTCTCAAGGTTCTGGAGCCAGCCCTTTGTGATCCTGTAATGACGAGTGAAGTTTCTGCGAGTTTCGTTGATTTTCTTCTCCAGTATCTGCCTGTCTCTATGAAGGGTAACGTTGCTGTCCTTGGCGAGGGCTTGATGTTCCTCATATCATTTCTTGTGCATCCACCTTCGGACGCCGTAAAGAGTAAAGAATTGTACGTAGAAGCTGATGCAGTTTTGAGCAATGTCGTATCTCTCATTTACCGAACTAATGAAGATAGTGGTGAGCACAGACATATTTTACTTCTTGATTTCCCAAAAAGGGTAAACATTATCAGGGCAAAGGTCAAAGAACTATATGTGGAGACTTCTGATTTATCATTATTCGATTTCCCCAAGACGAACGGACTGGGATTCATTGATTTCTTTCTTGGAAATCTTAAGGAGATGCTGGAAATCAGAAAGGCTTCTCTCAAGCCATTTGAGAAGGAAAAATTTGCTCGAATTCTGAAGGAGCTACTGTGGCTAAGGTGCTTTCTAGAGGATTCTTTTGAGCTACGAAATGAGGAAATGGACATAAAAAGGATGAGAATTCTCAATGTGACATACAAAGCAGAACATGTCATTGACTCTCTCATGCATTTTTCAATTTGGTATGGTATGATTCGCCTTTCTGATCTCATAGAAGAGATTGAGAATATCAAGATTGATGTCAAGAGCATGGAGGAGAATATTGGAGTCCTTCGTGAGAAAATGACTACATGCCACATCAGCACCCCTGCTCCAGATGCAGTTTCAACATTCAATGACAAAGCAAATGCTGTGGGTTTTGATAATGAAGCAAATGCAGTAATGGATATGCTTCTAGGAGGGTCAAGGGAGCTTCAAATTGTGTCGGTTGCTGGTATGCCTGGAGTAGGTAAGACGACACTAGCCAACAAAGTTTACAATCATCGTTCTGTTAAGCTTCATTTTCACAAACGTGCATGGTGTTCTGTCTCTCATGTTTATAGAAGTAGAGAGTTACTACTTGACCTTTTGGAATGTGTTGATAAAATTGATGATAGAATCCGTGACATGGTGAAAGAAGATCTAGCTGACTTGCTCCGAAAAAATTTATTGGGACGCCGATACCTCATAGTTATAGATGGTATTTGGGAAGCTGCAGCATGGAATGAATTAAAAGATTCATTTCCAAATGGTGACAAGGGAAGCAGAATTATATTTACAAGTCAAATAGATAATCTGGCTTCGGAAACTCGACTTCCTTTCCATCTTTATCATCTTCAACCACTCTTGGGCAACAAAAGTTGGGATTTGTTCCTAACAAAGCTGTCCTCAAGGGGTGAGTGCTCTGAATGTCTGTTGAAGGTTGGACAGAAAATTGTGCAAAACTGCGGAGGGATACCTCTGGCCATTGTTACCATTGCTGGTCTTCTTTCAAGGACAGATAAGAAGTTGGAGCTTTGGACAGAAATTGCTCAAAGTACAAGTTCATTTTTGGTTGAGGAAGGGTACAAGAAAATATTAGAACTAAGCTACAATTATCTACCGGATTACTTGAAGCCTTTTTTTCTTTACTTTGGAGCTTTTCAAGATGATAAGCCAATAAGTGCTCGGAAGTTGATTCAATTATGGGTTGCAGAAGGATTCGTTCCGAAGATGAAGAATGCAAATGTTGAAGATATTGCAAAGCAGCACTTGAAGGATCTAATTGCTAGAAACTTGGTGATTGTCACAAACAAAGGCTCCAATGGTGAGATTAAAGCCTGTCATATGCATAATTTACTACGTGAATTGTGTGTGGCCAAAGTTAAGCAAGAAAGCTTTCTCAAATTGTTATGTATTTCTCAATTTTCTTCCAATTCCAAAAAGTATCAACAATATCGGCGTTGCATCTATCCTGAGTGGTTGCCTTTTGTTATGTCAAAATCTACTGGTCCTCATGTCCGTTCTTTGCTCTTCTCACCAAGGGAAAATTATATGGAGGAACATCCTTGCGACTCCTACTTCTTCATCAACTTTAAACTTCTTAGAGTACTAAACTTGGAGAGCATCTATTTGGATGGTGCATTTCCCATTGACATAATTCTACTGATTCATTTGAGATATTTGGCACTTTGGGGTAATATTCCTGAGGTTCCAGCATCAATAGAAAAGCTTTGGAACTTAGAAACATTTGTTGTGAAAGGCTCAAAGCATAAAACTCATTTGCCAAATAGCATCTGCAACATGAAAAGGTTGAAACATGTACATGTGCGCAACATCTCTTTTGAGATTGTGGAGTCTGCTGGATTAGATGTGGAAACCTTTGGGACATTGAATGTTTCTTATGGGGAAGCTGCAAAGAAGCTGCTCAGGAGATTAGCAAAAGTTCGAAAACTCAAGTGTATCTTATCCGAGGAAAGAAATCCTGCAAGGAACTCTAATCAGATTCCAGAACTAGAGTTTCCAAAGAACCTGAAATCCTTGAATGTCCTTCACAATGGAGCAAAGCTAAATCTCTCAACAATGAGGTTTCCTGAAACACTTGAGAAACTCACTTTGTCACAGTGTGGTGTTCCATGGAGCCAAATATCCGTCATCAAAGAGCTATCAAATCTTCAAGTTCTCAAGTTACTGTCCGGTGCATTTGTAGGGGAAACGTGGGACTTGGATGATTTTGAGTTTCCGAAGCTGAAGTTTTTGAAATTGTTCAGATTAGACATTGAAGAACTGAATGCATCATCTGATTCCCTCCCAGTCCTCAAGCATCTTGTCGTGGAACGTTGTTCTTGGCTTGTTGATATCCCTTATGCTCTTGGAGAAATTCCCACTCTTGAAAAGATCGAGGTTCGTTGGTGCAGCAAGGATGCTGCAGATTCAGCCAGAAAACTACAAGAGGACTTTGAGCATCTTGAAGTCCTGATCAGTACTCAAAAGACTGAAGATAAGTAGGCTGCAACTCTACTTTCACTTGTGAGTAAATCTCAAATTCATTGACTTATCTTCTTCATTATTAACACATATTTATTTATTCTACTAATGCTAATTCTAATATTATTTGATCAACATACATTGTACCATTGGCAATCAATTCTAGAAGACATATACATATTATAGAAATTACTAATAAATGGAATAGATTCTGTTTTGATCTCTACTGATTCTGTTTTTAGTGCTAACGAGTCCAATACTTCCGCTGTCTTCTGATTATTTTCATTAGGATACTTGAAGGGAGAATGAAACTTCTTCGTTAGGGTGCTGCACTTCTGGATTTTTCCAAAGCTCTCTTGGGTTTCGATGCGTGAAACCGAGACTTCCAGCTGGAGAAATCCGTCTTTCTCATCCTACAGTTTTCTTCTTTACAAGTCCATACAGAAGTGCTATTCGTCGTACAAAACCCTGCAACCCATTTTATTTGTCATTAACCCGTATTATTAATACAAACCCGCGTTTCGAGGTGCGCATTTTAAACAAATAAAATCCTAGATATCAGCGAAAGCGGAAGGCAAGCTCGCCTGATCATGGCTCAAGCTCCTGACTCCATACACAAGCTGGGATTTGTATTTATTTTTTAATCTATCTAGATTTATTTTTTCACGCATATTATGGCCATTATTTTGATTGTTGAAGCTTTTTTTTAAAAAAAAAACTGTTGAAAAATAAGTGTTTTTGTAAACAATTCTATGTAAAACTTAAATATTATTTTTATTTTTAACAATTTCAATGAGTATAAATTGTTCTAAAAACCTTTTCAGGATAGCTTCTTCAAAAAGTTTTTTTTAACTTATTTTAATTAAAATAAAAATAAATAAATAGTTAAGAATAATTTAAAAATATCTTATGACTTAAAAAAGTTATTTCCAGTTGTTTTCTTTTTGTTTTACAGATGGATAAAAGATGACAACGTCATTCTTGACTACTTAATTGTCTTTTAGATGACAACGTAAAGGGTTTTCATTGAAACTCGAAGTTTTCTATACTGTTTTTTAACATTAAATAGTCGTTGCATTTATTTCCTACCTAATTTAGTTTGTGCAATTATTTATTTTGATGGTATAGCAAGAAGTTACCGATAAGTCTTATTTCATTCGTTGTGAAAGTCAACAAAAGATCTGAAGAGCAGAAAAATATCCCGTCAATGAATAGTGTGCGTGCTATTCTCTCTTACTCATTTCTCCTTTAGAAAATTAAAATTTTAATAAAATTTTTAAATAATTTAATAGATATTTAAAATATTTATATTTAAAAATTTTAGGTTAGTATGATAGATTTAAAATTAACATTAAAGATTATTATTTAGAGTAATTGACTAGAAAATTAATAGTTTTTAAAAATTAAAAATATTTAAATAATTATTTGGAGACAATAGTAAAATTAAAAATAAAATAATAAATAAAGTCTTTATATAGAAAGAAAATTTATATTTTAAAATAGACAAAAGTAGAAAGTAAGAAATATATTTCAAAATAGATGGAGTATTTGTTACATTTATTTAGACCTTAATAGATGTCATGAAAATTAGCTTCAAGAGCGTCAATTGGGAAATCTTGACTAACAAGAACTCAAGTATACAAATTAATATATATTAAAGAAAAATTTGTTAAATTATTTCGGATTGATTTATAGTTCTGTGTATGTTTTTTATATGCACATAAAACTTTAAATAAATTTATTTTTTCATTATATATCTCTAATCAAATTCAAATTCAAATATGTATACGGAGAAAAATTTTGTCATAATCGTAATTGATTATATAAAGTGTTTTGTAATTTTTATTTTGAACATGATTTTAAATTGCAAAATGTCAATATATATCTCAGATAAGGATTTTCATTGATTTTATATATTTTTTTGTCAGTTATCTTCAATTAATTATATTAATGACACATTATGTATATATACTTTTTTATTTTATACATATTCTTCATCTTTTATTCGAATATTGCATAAATATATTTATATAAAGAATAAATATAATAAATATGTATAGAAAAAAGGAAGAAAATATTATTTTTAAGGCTATTAAATTTAGAAAAGAAGTCAAGTAATTCGGCTCAGTAATTTGATTTTTTTTACGGCTATTAAATTTAGAGTTCAGGAGAAAATAAAAGTTTTAATTTATTATTTTTTTGGCACAGACGCCTCTTTCTTCTTCTCATCTCATAATTCTCAAATTTGCTAAGTTCATTCTCAAAATACTTCTTTAATTTTTCTTTAATATTATGTCTTTCTTTTCTTTTGTGGAAATTTATTTGTTTAAAAATCTCCTACAAATTTCATTATTTCTCGTTCCTCAGAAGGGTACAAAAGCATTTTGGTTAATTTTGATGTTGAATATAGTCATTAATCTGGTTTCTATTATTGTGATGTTTGGAAATATCAATGACGAACGAATGAGAAATTGAAATTTAATTAAAAGTTTACACGATAAAGTAAAATTTTTTCTATTTTTAAACTCATTATTGAAACTAAAACTCAATTTAAAATTCACAAAGTTCAAGTCTTTTTTTGTCGAAGGTGAGCCGATGGAAAAAGAGGTGATGATAAAATAACAATAATAAAAGCAACGATCAAAGAGGTGATGACTTTTACATTTTATGTTCTTTGTCTCTGAGTCAGTTCCCCAGCTGCACCAAAGAAAGAGCGCAAGAGAGAAAATGGTTAGAACTTGTGTTGATTCAGCCCTCAATGAGCTGACTCAGTTGGAGCGTAGCTCAAGCTTGCCAGCACCAATGAAGAGCCAAATTCAGAACCTTCAACTGGATTTGAGATTCCTGAAGATGCTTTTCTGGTGCTGTGCAAACTGGGAAGATGCAGCCGAAGATGTCCTTATGGGATCAGATTCAGACATGGACCGAATTCAAGATACCTTGAAAAGAGCTGGACAAGGCCTTTATGCTGCTGGCAGCATCGCAATCCGCGGAGTTCGAACTGACAAATGGGACCTTATTTCTGCAAATTTGCTTGAAAACGTCAAGCAGGTAAAGCCACAGATTGCTTGTGTTTGTCTTGATTTGTTAGATGGATCCTTGCAGTGCACATATTCCACAAGTCAAGAGATACTGGAATTTACTGGTGCTATCCTCAAGAATCTGAAGGAGTTTCTCTATTATAAAGTTGATATTAATAGCCCTACTGTGAACAATCAAATAACAGCCCTTGAAGAGATCTTGGGATTTCTGAGAAATTTCGTTGATGTTACTGAAAGATGGATCACTGGGTACGAAAAATTCCAAGATTTCTGGAATGATGTTCAGACTCGTGCCAACAATGCAGCTTGTGTATTGTTCCTCTACTGGATCGGTGATCAGATGGATGTAACGGAGGCACCTAGGATGAGTAACATCTTAGCTGATCCACTACAGAAGATTAAGCCTTGTGTTTCGAAGCTCGCCGGGATGTATCTTGGAGTTCTCAAGGTTCTGGAGCCAGCCCTGTGTGATCCTGTAATGACGAGTGAAGTTGCTGTGAGTTTCGTTGATTTTCTTCTCCAGTATCTGCCTGTCTCTATGAAGGGTAACGTTGCTGTCCTTGGCGAGGGCTTGATGTTCCTCATATCATTTCTTGTGCATCCACCTTCGGACGCCGTAAAGAGTCAAGAATTGTACGTAGAAGCTGATGCAGTTTTGAGCAATGTCGTATCTCTCATTTACCGAACTAATGAAGATATTGGTGAGCACAGACATATTTTACTTCTTGATTTCCCAAAAAGGGTAAACATTATCAGGGCAAAGGTCAAAGAACTATATGTGGAGACTTCTGATTTATCATTATTCGATTTCCCCAAGACGAACGGACTGGGATTCATTGATTTCTTTCTTGGAAATCTTAAGGAGATGCTGGAAATCAGAAAGGCTTCTCTCAAGCCATTTGAGAAGGAAAAAATTGCTCGAATTCTGAAGGAGCTACTGTGCCTAAGGTGCTTTCTAAAGGATTCTTTTGAGCTACGAAATGGGGAAATGGACGTAAAAAGGATGAGAATTCTCAATGTGACATACAAAGCAGAACATGTCATTGACTCCCTCATGCATTTTTCAATTTGGTATGGTATGATTCTCCTTTCTGATCTCATAGAAGAGATTGAGAATATCATGATTGATGTCAAGAGCATGGAAGAAAATACTGGAGTCCTTGGTGAGAAAATGACTACATGCCACATCAGCACCCCTGCTCCAGATGCAGTTTCAACATTCAATGACAGAGCAAGTGCTGTGGGTTTTGATGATGAAGCAAATGCAGTAATGGATATGCTTCTAGGAGGGTCAAGGGAGCTTCAAATTGTGTTGGTTGCTGGTATGCCTGGAGTAGGTAAGACAACACTAGCCAACAAAGTTTACAATCATCGTTCTGTTAAGCTTCATTTTCACAAACATGCATGGTGTTCTGTCTCTCATGTTTATAGAAGTAGAGAGTTACTGCTTGACCTTTTGGAATGTGTTGATAAAATTGATGATAGAATCCGTGACATGGTGAAAGAAGATCTAGCTGACTTGCTCCGAAAAAATTTATTGGGACGCCGATACCTCGTAGTTATAGATGGTATTTGGGAAGCTGCAGCATGGAATGAATTAAATGATTCATTTCCAAATGGAGACAAGGGAAGCAGAATTATATTTACGAGTCAAATAGATAATCTGGCTTCGGAAACTCGACTTCCTTTCAATCTTTATCATCTTCATCCACTCTTGGACAACAAAAGTTGGGAGTTGTTCCTAACAAAGCTGTCCTCAAGGGGTGAGTGCCCTGAATGTTTGTTGAAGGTTGGACAGAAAATTGTGCAAAACTGCGGAGGGCTACCTCTGGCCATTGTTACCATTGCTGGTCTTCTTTCAAGGACAGATAATAAGTTGGAACTTTGGACAGAAATTGCTCAAAGTACAAGTTCATTTTTGGATGAGGAAGGGTACAAGAAAATATTAGAACTAAGTTACAATTATCTACCGGATTACTTGAAGCCATTCTTTCTTTACTTTGGAGCCTTTCAAGATGATAAGCCAATAAGTGCTCGGAAGTTGATTCAATTATGGGTTGCAGAAGGATTTGTTCCCAAGATGAAGAATGCAAATGTTGAAGATGTTGCAAAGCATCACTTGAAGGATCTAATTGTTAGAAACTTGGTGATTGTCACAAACAAAGGCTCCAATGGTGAGATTAAAGCCTGTCATATGCATAATCTACTACGTGAATTGTGTGTGGCCAAAGTTAAGCAAGAAAGCTTTCTGAAATTGTTATATATTTCTCAATTTTCTTCCAATTCCAAAAAGTATCAACAATATCGGCTTTGCATCTATCCTGAGTGGTTGCCTTTCGTTATGTCAAAATCTACTGGTCCTCACGTCCGCTCTTTGCTCTTCTCACCAAGGGATAATTTTATGGAGGAACATCCTTGCGACTCCTCCTTCTTCATCAACTTTAAACTTCTTAGAGTACTAAACTTGGAGAGCATCTATTTGGATGGTGCATTTCCCATTGACATAATTCTACTGATTCATTTGAGATATTTGGCACTTTGGGGTAATATTCCTGAGGTTCCATCATCAATAGAAAAGCTTTGGAACTTAGAAACATTTGTTGTGAAAGGCTCAAAGCATAAAACTCATTTGCCAAATAGCATCTGCAACATGAAAAGGTTGAAACATGTGCATGTGGGCAACATTTCTTTTGAGATTGTAGAGTCGGCTGGATTAGATGTGGAAACTTTTGGGACATTGAATGTTTCTTATGGGGAAGCTGCAAAGAAGCTGCTCAGGAGATTAGCAAAAGTTCGAAAACTCAAGTGTATCTTATCCGAGGAAAGAAATCCTGCAAGGAACTCTAATCAGATTCCAGAACTAGAGTTTCCAAAGAACCTGAAATCCTTGAATATCCTTCACAATGGAGCAAAGCTAAATCTCTCAACAATGAGGTTTCCTGAAACACTTGAGAAACTCACTTTGTCACAGTGTGGTGTTCCATGGAGCCAAATATCCGTTATCAAAGAGCTACCAAATCTTCAAGTTCTCAAGTTACTATCCGGTGCATTTGTAGGGGAAACTTGGGACTTGGATGATTTTGAGTTTCCGAAGCTGAAGTTTTTGAAATTGTTCAGATTAGACATTGGAGAACTGAATGCATCATCTGATTCCCTCCCAGTCCTCAAGCATCTTGTCGTGGAACGTTGTTCCTGGCTCGTTGATATCCCTTATGCTCTTGGAGAAATTCCCACTCTTGAAAAGATCGAGGTTCGTTGGTGCAGCAAGGATGCTGCAGATTCAGCCAGAAAACTACAAGAGGACTTTGAGCATCTTGAAGTCCTGATCAGTACTCAAAAGACTGAAGATAAATAGGCTGCAACTCTACTTTCACTTGTGAGTAAATCTCAAATTCATGTACTTATCTCCTTCATTATTGACACATACTTATTGATTCTACTAATGCTCATTCTAATATTATTTGAGCAACAAACGTTGTACCATTGGCAATCAATTCTAGAAGACATATACATATTATAGAAATCACTAATAAAGGGAATAGATTCTGTTTTGATCTCTACTGATTCTGTTTTTAGTGCTAACGAGTCCAATACATTCGCTGTCTTCTGATTATTTTCATTAGGATACTTGAAGGGAGAATGAAATTTCTTCGTTAGAGTGCTGCACTTCTGGATTTTTGCAAAGCTCTCTTGGGTTTCAACGCGTGAAACCGAGACTTCCAGCTGGAGAAATCAGTCTTACTCATCCTACAGTTTTCTTCTTTACAAGTCCATACAGTTTTCTTAAGTTTTTGGTGAGTGGATTTGGCATTCAACTTTTAGCCGCAGATGGCGAGTATTTTGGTGGTTTTGTCTGGTGATGCGCCTTAACTATCAGTTTCTGAAGTTTTGCCTGCATTTGGCTCTATTTCAGTATTTTTTCAGCAATATTGTTTTCGAAACTATTAATGTTAGCCACAGCATTTCAAGTTAATGTTTTTTCCTTTGTCCCTTTTTAAGGAAATTAGTTAGGTCAATTGGGATAGTATGATCAAATAAATTTTTTTTCTCGTAATCGTTTATTTTCGAGTGTGAAGAAACGAAATATTTCCAAAATGGCCACTGACAATGCTATCTAATGTTTTTTTCTCATAAAACTTTTTACAATCGTATTAAACTATTCTCTCAATAAGTAATGTTTTCGTGCTTATTTGGAGAAACATTAACTGTTTTGGCAAAAAATCGACTTGAATATTTATAATTTTCAAAGTAAATTTGTCGTAATTAAAACTTTTCACCAATTGTCACTCTGATCATAATTTCCAGCTGTTTATATTTATGATTCAAATTAATTTACAGTAACTCCTTTTGCAGTTCTCCCAAGCTGCTTTGCCTCTTTTTGGTTCAAGTTCTTGATTCTCATCCATAGTTGCTCTTGAGACCTCCATTTAATTTGTCCTACAAGTCAAACCAAAATAAAAGGGAAGCAAAATGTCCAAAATAAATTTATTATGCGTTAGAATTAACACAATTGGAGCTTAATAAAATGAAAAATAAGTATCAAAAAACAAAAAACATTCAATAGGTTACTTTCACTACAAGAAAACACGCAATTAGCAATGAAATTTTCTATCGCTAAATTTGCGACGACTTTGTGAGGAAAAAACTACCAATGCCATATTTTGACAAAAAATACAAATTTGTCACTAATCCATTGTAAATTTGGGAGGGATTAGCAATGAATTTTTTTAATTTTTTTTCTAATTTAAAAACTAAGAAGCCATTCCTAATCCGTTGCAAATTTGTAATGAATTAGCAAAGGAAATGTGAAATAAATTTAAAAATAAATAATAATTTAAACATTGAGAAACTGTGGGCTCATAATTTTAAATTAGTATGTATTTGTTTAATTTTTTCACATTTTCATTACTAATCCATCACAAATTTGTGTGTGTGCGCGCATGTGCGTGTGTATGTATATGTACGTATATATGTAAAAAATAAAAAATGTATATACTAATTTAAATTTTTTACTTTTCCGTTGCTAATTCATTGTAAACATATATACTAATTTGAAAATTAGGTGACCGTTGTTAATCCGTCGCTAATTTGAGAGGGATTAGCGACATATACGAACAGAAAAAATAAAAACTATATATTATTTTATAAATTAGATGTAATAATAATAGAATTATATTATAATATAAGTAAATTATTAATACAAGAATATATAATAACAAATATATAATATAAAGATATTATAAGTAAAATAAAATACAAGAAGTGACTTGGCCCAATAGAGGAAGACATCCTCCAACTTTGAAGAAACAAGAGTCTGAGAATTTAATTCTAATTGAGCTAACCTGAAACTAATCCATTGAAGCCAAATCGGGTTGAGTTAGCTCAATTCATATTATTTTAAAATTTTTTAAATAATAAATTATATATATTTTTATTATTTATTTTTAAATTATAAATTTTCTCTTAGGTCAAATTGGACCGAGTTAGCCCGATTCACATTATTTTTAAAAATTTATTTAAAATTTTAAAATAATAATTAATATATTTTATTTTATTATTTATTTTCAAATTATAATTTATGTCTGTTGTAATTTCATCACTAATTAGCGATGGATTTATGACGATTTTTTTTAAAAAATAATTTCTAAAATTAAATTTTCATAGAATTAATGATAATTTTTATTTTTAAAATTTAAATATGATTTTGTCTGATGCAAATCCATTGCCAAATGTTTTGCAATATAGCCATTTGGCTATAATAATACCATCGCAATTAGCGAATTTGTATTTAATGAAAGAACTTTCTGCCATTAATTCGTCGCTAAAACACTACAAGAAAATATAAAATTAGTGACAGAAATATTTGTCGCTGTCGCTAATTCCGAATTTTTTTATAGTATTTTGAATATGATCTTTCATATGCAAAGAAAAAATCCATTCCGTAGAACTCCTTTTTTCTTTTTAAATTTTTGACGGACATTTTCCCTTTTCTCTTTGCGAGTAATATGCAATATTGTTGTTTAAAAATTCTCTCAGCCGAACATTGAGTTGAAAATTGAGTTGGCTGTCGGGATGATAATTGAGTCGGCTGAAAGATTGAAATTTTCGCTCAACACTTGAAATACTTCTTTAACCCACAAGAATAATGAAAGCTTAGAAATAGTGTTCTTAGATATATTTTGGAAGATCCTTAATAATCTTGAATTATGAACGCCTGAAGTTAATTAGAAGAAAACATTCAAAGTTTAAAGGAGAAAAGAATAACACAAACTTAGGAGGAAAATTGCTACAAGTTCTATTAAAAACAGTACTTAAAGCTGTAAAAATGTTTGAAAACTATAATAAAATAACTTAAAATAAAGGAATTTAAAGTAATAAAATTATTCTTGAAGTGTTAAAGTTGGGGTCCTCAGTTTCTTCTCAATTTCCCTCGCCTATTTACAGCCACTTACTACGTACTTCATCTCCTCTACCATGCCTAAAAATTTGCCCGTAATCTCTACTTAATAGATCATGGTGATTGCGGGTAAGAAGTGGTTAGTGCCTTATTACCATAGTAACTCTCATATATATTCAACCACTTTCTTCATTTCCTCAACAAATGCTTCTATATTTTCAGCTATTCCCGTAGTTTTAAACTTCAAATCTGATCTTTACCCAACTTTCTAAAACTAAAAATTGTTAATGCGCTTAAATTGGTTCTATCAGTTGTAGCCTGACTGGTTTTGTCAGGCTGACACCTCAGCCAAAGCTGGAAAGTTTGGCGTCAACAAACACTAATCTCACATTTATACGATGAAATTAATTAGGTGCCTATAGGAACATACGCAAATCAATCGTGCTATAGGAGCACCATCGTAGCCCAAAAATCCTTGCAGGGACACAACAGCCCTTTTTGTCCCCGGTTTTTTCAGGCTCAATGCTAGGGGTGTTTAAAATTCGAACCGGACCGAATAATCGAACTGACTCGAATCGAATTTTTCGGTTCGATTCGGTTTTTGTAGTTATTCGGTTCGGTTCGGTTCGATTTATAAAATTATATAAATTTCGGTTTGATTTTCGATTTAGGTTATTGAATCGAAAACCGAACCGAAAAACTAAAATTTTAGAAAAAAACACAAAAATGCATTATATTAATGCGTTCTTGTATTTATTTTTAAAAAATAAATACAAGAACTCATTACCATAATGCGTTCTTCTGTTATTTCGGTTTGAAACGAACCGAATCGAACCAAATTAAAAAACTAAATAGTAAAACGGTTCGGTTTGATTTTCAAAAAAATAAAAAAAAATCGAACCGAAAATTGAATAGTAAAACTAAAACCGAACAGAAATCCGTTGAACACCCCTATCAATGCCCACATTGGGACACGGGTTTGCTTTAATAAATGGGTTAATGAAGAATAAAATAAAAAGGGTGGTTTGGTGGGTTGCCACGGTTTTTGAGACGAATAATTTTATGTAATTTGATACTTATTTTAATATTTCAATTTGCCTTATTATACTGCATAAATTAGCTGTATCGAGAGCATTTTCTTTCGGGGAATTGCATTAAGATGACCATTTCCGTATAGATTCTCTTCACATCAAACTACTACTTGCTCGGACACTCAACCGTGGAAAACCAATTAAAAAAGAATTGTTGTGAAATTTGTTTACCTTATCTTATTGGCGCGGCGAAATTGAAAATATGATATCAAGAATTAGATTAAACAAAAAAAAATCTAGAGAATGCAGAGAAACTATAGAGAGAGAGAGAGTAATCAAATTTTACATTTCCATTTAGCATAAAAGAAATTTTAAAAATTATTTTTCTTCATTTTTTTAACAGATTTATTTATATTTATCCTTAATATAAATATTTGTTATGCAATATTAGAATAAAATAATAATAATATAAATAAAATAAAAAATTATTAAATACTTAATATATCGTTAATCTAATTAAAATACGTATATAAAATCAATGGAAATCGTTAGCTGATATATATATATTGACATTTTGTAATTTAAAATCATGTTCAAAATAAAAACTACAAAACACATATATATTTCAGATCTCTCGTATATATCTATTTTTCTTCTTGGTTTAATATTAATAAGATACTACCCCGGTAGCAATGCACGGAGATGCCCCATTTTATTATTTCATTTGCCAGTGATTCTTTAGCAGAACTTGATAGTTGAGGAATTCCAGTATATTTTTTATTTTAGTTGCATCATATAGATAATCTACACAACATTTTTATCCGTATGCATATTTGAATGGATTATATGTTGAATTTGATTAAAGATAAATAATGAAAAAAATAAATTTATATAAAGCTTTAAGTACATATGGAAAACGTACACAGAACTGTAAATGAATCTGAAATAATTTAACAAAGAGACTGACATACATGAACAATTCCAAACACAAAGTTTCTTACATTAACTTATATACTTGAATTCTTGATATTCATGACATCTATTAAATGTCTAGACAAACGTAAGAAATGGTGTCTCCTGTTAAAGAAATAAGACTTGTCATGACATATGCAGAAATAAGGCTCCCGTGGAAACATACAAAAACCAAGAATAGAAAACAAGAGGGAAATGGGAAAAAGGCCCATTCTTGAGCCACGGGGTCGCCATGCCATTGAAGAGCGAGTGACGGTATCCGAAAGTAGAGATTTAGCCTGTGAGGGAGGCATTATAGCACATCACTATTAACGTACAGCGGAAAAATAGGGTTGAAACAGGAAGGTTACAAAGGAGAAAAGGGAGTTATGGAAGGGAAAGGGCCATAGAGGATGATGGAGTTTGGTTTGGCAATGCGGCCCAAATACCCACTTATGTCCTGGTATGAAAGTTGGGGCCCAGTTCATAAGATCCATTCTTGTTAGGACTGGGGGATAAATTATGGTACTTTTCAATAAGAATTTAGTTGTCTAAATCCTTAAGTTTGCTTCCCTATAAATACTTACATCTATTCCTTATGCAATATATCTTTTGGCCATTCATTACTAACTTAAGCATCGGAGAGTTTTTGGCAATGGATTCCCTCCTTTTGATTGCCTTTCGAAGGATTTTTCGAGTAAGGACAAGGTTCAAGTGAAGTTCATGCTGCAACAATTGGCGCCTACCGTGGTTGAACTGCACAAGCCATTTTTTGACTCTTCTTATGGATCCTTTAGCACATGATCTCTCCCTCGACGCTGCTCTTGATTTCTTCAATCATCTTCGTGTGTATCATCATCACGCAGGGGGGAGGCAGGAGCTTCCTATTTCTACAGCTGACAATTGTGTCTCTCAAGAAACTACATGTGCTCCTGTTATTCCAATGGGAATGCTACTGCTTCCTGTCACATTGGAGCAGCTACAAGCTTTACAAAGTTGGATTCACTGTATCCACTCTTTATATCCTCCTTACCTGCGCCAGAGGGCTAAGAACTCGATAGAGACCCTGAAGCCATGGATATTGGGAAGGGTTTTGCAAATAGAAAAGGCAATAGTGGCCAAAAAGTCTCCTACTTTCTGAAGGATCAAACGGCGTAGTAATGATAATGTTGGAAAGGTAGAATTGAAAAGGGTACCAATTTCGATATGAAGCCTTTTCTTAAATGGCGCACCTAGAAATAAGAGTCGAGAGTGATTGTTATTCGGGTTTTTGCTCGATTTTGACCTGTTTTTGTAAAAAAGATTAGAATGGGCCGGGGAAAGGGAGGGGATTCCTATTGTGGACATAACGCCATCTTGGGAGGCGTTATAGCTTTATGCTATAACGCCTTTCAGGATGGCGTTATAGCTTAAAGCTATAACGCCATTCAGGATGGCGTTATAGGCGGAATACGACACGCCTATAACGCCATCTGAGATGACGTTATACGCTTTTTACTTATAACGCCATCTCTGATGGCGTTATATAGTTCACGGGCCTTTCCCCCTCACCACAAATTCAATTCATGCGCCGTATTTTTCTCTCGACGAATCGATACCAACCATACGAATTCCTCACGTACATAACACATTCCGCATTTTTCGCGGATTCTGAATCTCTCTCACTGTTATAATATTGTTTTGAAGTAGACGAACTCAGCTATAAAAGGCTCTGACTACCGAAGAGCTTCTTCACTCCAAATCTCCTTCTTCTCATTCTGCTAATCAATTTATTTCGTTCTAAAATTTTGAGTCTCTTTCACTCAAAATCTCCTTCCTCTCATTTTGCTAATCAATTTGCTTCGTTCTAAAATTTTGAGTCATTTTATTTCGTTTGTAAAATGGCTCTTTCGAATCCAATTAGAATATTTTTATTTTGGGATGCTGAAATTCTGAACGATGATCGCGGAGCATACTTTTCCGGAGCAGCAAAAAAAAGTTGGATCCTTAGGCGCAAAGTCTCTTACAACGAGTTGGTGCAAAAAATATGTGGCATTAGAAACATGGATTCGGCTTTGTGGTGCATTCGTATGATTCTACGGTGGCCATATTTTTCACTAGAATTCAATCAAGTTTTCTACAGTGCTATTAGTCTGGATGATGAAGATCAAATGGATCTACTATGGGATATCCAACCAGAGTTTGGTCGTGCTGGTGTGCATATTCTTGTCGATTTTCAATTAATGCAGGTCCAAGAACAACAACATCGAGAAATTCCAGCCAACACAGACAGATATGCTGACGGGTATGAATCAGTTGACTATCACCAAAGTCATACCCTTAATGAATCATCGATGGAGATTCATACTACACAGGTGACTGAGTTCGTGGCATCCGAACTGAGGATGTTATACGGAGCAGCTGTTGCCGACTCATTAGGTCCAACTTCTGACGTTGATGGTGATCCTGAGTCAGAAGTACCTGCTGAAGCGGAGGATGAAAATTCGGATGAGGATGAAGAGCAGCCAATTCAAACAGCACAGCCATTCCATTCGGTGGGCCCGTCATATTATGCAACACAAAACCCGCAAACCGGTTCTAGCAGCCAGATCGCAACAGACCGCCGAATGTACGAGTGCTTCCAGGATATAGGTTTGGGAGCGCAGTTAAACGATTGGACATGCGATGATGCGGTCCAACTAGATGATTGGAACGATTCTGTACATGAACTCAGACGAGGCATGCGATTTCGAGATAAGGAAGAAGCTGTATATGCAGTCCGGAAATGGTCGATTCAGGTGGGTCGTGAGTTCAAAGTTGTGAGGAGTAAGTCGGACCAATGGACTGCGAAATGCTCACAGTCAACTGATGAGAATATATGCTCGTGGTATATACGCATAATCAAAAAAGCTACGCATGGTATGTGGCAGATAACTGTATACAATGCAGAACACACCTGCTTAGTACATGCGGTAGACAACAACCACCGGAACATGTCAAGTCGCTACATCGGCAGGCATATTACGCATCTTATACGGATTGACCCAGAAACACCCGTGGAAGCGCATTGTAGAGGAGGTTCAAGTACTATTTCGAAACCGGATGCACTTACAAGAAAGGGTGGTATGCCGAGAAAGCCGCGATCGAACTATCTGTTTGGAGATTGGAACTCAACATTCGGCGTTCTTCCACGGTATATGCAAGCAATACAAGATGCTAATCCAGGCACCATTGTCGGGATGGCTACACCATCGTTCTAGTACGCCCTGAATCAGTTAGTGTTTAATTTTGTATTTTGGGCATTTGAACCTTCAATTGCAGGTTTTAAGCACTGTCGTCCAGTTATATCAGTTGATGGAACGCACCTTAGAGGTGTTTATAAGGGAGTGTTGTTAATCGCAAGTGGTTGGGATGCCAATAACCATGTTTTTCCTCTTGCATTTGCGATTGTTGACGAGGAGTCTTCAACAAGTTGGAATTGGTTCCTCGGCCTGCTTCGAGAATTTGTGGTTGACACCCATCCCATCCCGCTGATATCCGACCGGCACAAAGGTATTCTGAACTCAATAGGACATCAAGAGAAATGGAAACCTCCATATGCAGAGCACAGATTCTGCTTGCGCCACATTAGGGCCAATTTCAATCTAAAATTTAAAAACAGGGAGCTTAAAAGTTTGATGTGGCAGGCAGGGACGGCAACTAAAGTTTCAAAGTTCAATTACTTCATGAACGAAATTAAAAGAAGACGTCCGGAGGCTTTTAATTGGCTGGCCGCAATTCCACTTGAGAAGTGGACCACGGTACACTGACGGTGGCTATCGGTATGGTATCATGACTACAAACCTATCTGAGTCACCGAACAGTTGTTCGAAGAAGTCTAGGGCATTACCACTCAAAGCACTCGTCGAGATGATTTTTCACAAGATGGTTGAATACTTCAACCAGCATAGAGAGGAGGCTCACAGCTGTAGACACCCCTTTCCCAGGCGGATTTGGGATAAGTACGCGGCAAATGAAAGCAAGGCCAGATCACACAGGGTGGTTCAGTATAACGCTCAAACAGGGCTTTACAGCGTGCAATCAGTTGTAAGAGGCGATGGGCGAGGTAATCATGTGTATACAGTACATATGGGGGACAGAACATGCACTTG
The DNA here is from genome assembly GCA_030512225.1 of Rauvolfia tetraphylla. Lineage (NCBI taxonomy): Eukaryota > Viridiplantae > Streptophyta > Magnoliopsida > Gentianales > Apocynaceae > Rauvolfia > Rauvolfia tetraphylla. The sequence goes on from JAJQKT010000060.1 coordinate 1,678,929, forward strand.
TGGGAAATGGCACATATACTGAGCAGCCTTGTTCGCATGCTCCGGCCGTTTGTAGAAAAAAAGGGTGGAACGGTGCCGAATTTGTATTGGCCATATACTCAAAGGAATCATATAAGAAGACTTACGAGTTGAGTTTCTATCTGGTTGCAAACGAGAATTTGTGGCGAGACGCTCCGTTTAACATGTCCTTTTATCTTCCGAATATGAAGAACAATCGAGGCCGTCTCAGAACAACAAGGTTTCGCTCCGACATGGATTACCTTAACCCCGACTCTCCTCCAAGATGCAGATGCTGCCATCAAGTTGGACATAACAGAAGGAATTGCCCAGCAACTGCCCCCGCCGGGCCTAGTACGAGTTAGAACTGCTGTTTACATGTATTGTTAATAAATTTAAATTGTTGAGTGTTATATATGTCTTGTACTACGTATGTCTTTTACTATCAATATTAAAAAATTTGTGTGGATTAGTATATATGTCTTGTACTACGTATGTCTTTTACTATCAATATTAAAAAATTTGTGTGGATTAGTATGTATGTCTTCTACTATCTCATTACGCGTTCTGCTGTAATATCTCATTCCATTCACTTAATAAAAAAAAAGTAAGAGACATAGTATTCATTGAACGAATGATTATGACAACATAAACATACAATACGCGTCAAACACTACTGCCAATCGGAGGGGGTATACACGTTAGGGCCGAAACGGGTCCGAGTAGATCGGCGTAACTGCATCTCCGGAGTCAAGTGCTCTCCAAAAACATCCGACAAAAATGTATCATCGTCGAGTATACCCAAGCATAACTCGAGGGACTCGCATCATCCGTGGACCGGCTCGCGAAAGCTGGATAATAGTCTCATGGACGGCATCTCGAGGGTCAAGCTAGTGTCAGGCGGAGGGTGCCCGGAAAGGTCTGCTGCGTCCTCGGGAAGGTCTGCTGCGTCCTCGGGCAGCTCTGCTACATCGTCGTGCTGCTGCGGTGCGGCATCGTCGACACCAGCCACTGGACCCCTCGGCTGTCGACGCTCCACTCTGCGCCTAGCACCTCTTCGAACACCTGCCGCTCCACGCTCCGGAATTCTATCTCGGGGTCGCTGCCTCGAGGGTGGGATAGCAGCATCTCGTCCCCACGATGTATAGCCCCCGCAGTAATGACATCTCCAACTCGCTCGCGCCCTCTGCCGCACAACTCTAATATACGCTGGAATGCGGAGGGGCCGATGACATGGCATCTGATGTTACATTCATACACTGCTGCAATGTCGCACCCTGCAAGAATTACAAGTATCAACAAAAGTATGCTACATTCAAACACTTCTTTAAAAACTAATCAAAATAAATAAGACTAACCAAAATCGTAGAAGCAGAGCCGGTGGTATGGTAACCAGTAAGAGCCCTCCGCCGGTGCACAGGATTCCCTACTAGTAATCTCGTACGAGCGCGATACCACTCTATGTAGTCAGGGGTGGCAACGGGTCCGTATGAGGAGAAAACACCGTCAACAACGTAATCTGTACGGCTCGCCCAGATACTAATCAATGACGCATGCGTTCTACGCCAGTCACGTCCACTAGTCCCACGGGTCCCGTGACGATGTAAATCTCGGCGAGTGTCGCACGCTGGAGGTACGAACTGCTGTAGGCCAAACTGCCTCATAACCCGCCGAAGAAAATGCCACTCCACAATCTCAAAACAGACTAAAGGGACCTCTGCCCTCCAAATATCATCTACTGGAAAAGAACCAGCATCATATGACATCCAAGCAAACTGAAGATAAAATAAATGTAACGTGATGTGAAGAATTAATCAATGAAACATATAATTTGAGTAATAAATTATTGAAATGACAATATACCTGCTGATCAGACATGGGATCTAACTGATCCCGGTACGTTAGTAGTACGTGCGTCGGTAATAAGCTAGCATCAAATGGCACGGACCAACGAGCTCCGTATGCTGCATGTGCAGGGATGGGTACACGGGGCTGAAGTCTAGCAGGCCGCGAGAACGGGATCCTCTCCCCACGCCCACAATCGTAATAGGGGTAACAGTCCGTGAATCTCACGTGCATCACCTAACGAGGCATCACAAAGGCACCGATACAGGTATCCAAGCACTCCACTGCCCCAACTATATGACCCGGCCTCGTCTAAATCCTTTAGTAGACACAAATAACGTAACGGTATCTGGTTATTTGAGTGGTCTGAGAATAAATGTCCTCCCATAAGCATAAGCAGCAGTCCACGCGCCAGCGAGATGCAATCTTGCTCCGATATACGATCACTAACTGGTCTCGTAATAAATGTCTCTAGAGGTTCCTTCCGCAATTTGTGTCCGACGACGTCAGAAGGCATAACCCTAAACCCGAGAAGTCTATCAATAATCTCAATCCACTCCATTTTAGAATGAGTGTACGGAGGACCGATCACCGGATGACCATCGATAGGCAAACCCCACAGGATCGATACATCCTGCAATGTAATGGTGGTCTCACCACACGTCAAATGAAAAGTGTGCGTCTCCGGACGCCATCGCTCGACCAACGTCGTAACCAGTGCGTGGTCCACGGGCCTGAACCCTACTCGAGCCAACCCTCCGAACCCGACTCTATCTATCAACTCCCGAACTCTAGTCGAGCCGCATCATATGCATCATAAAATACGCGGTCAAAGCGGCGTACTCTCAGAGGTTCCTCTAAAGTCTCTCTATAGCCCTCCCATACTAATACTGACCGATGCTTCGACTGTCAACTCAGCAAACTCGGATCTATCGGCCCGGGATGAACACCCACAGGAGCTCGACTGACATCCATCTACAATTCTATCTATCCAATGAAATATAATTTTATCGAACGAAATTATATATTTTATTTATTATCATTATCTAATTAAAAAGGTTAATGACAATTAAAAAATTTAAATTATATTAAATAATTACTGCGTCTCAGATATTCTAACTAATATTAATAAAAAATTACAAATAACACGTATTCAATGATAACAATAACAATATACCGAAATAAATAAAAAATTACAAATAACACATATTCAATGATAACAATAACAATATAACAAAATAAATAAAAAATTACAAATAACACATATTCAATGATAACGATAACAATATAATAAAATAAATAAAAAATAATAATAACATAATAAAATAAATAAAAAAATTAAATAATTACTTAAAATTAACTTACTCAAATATATAAATTTTAAATTTTTAATGTTACTTCTAAATTTACTAAGAAAATTTTCCTCTTGAGAGCACAAAAATATAATGTAAGGAAAACATAAATATAAAAACTAATGCAAGAAAATAAAGTATAATGGACAAAAAAAAAAACAACAACATGCAATAAACGGCACAAAAAAAAAGGAGAAAATGAAAGGAAGAAGAGGATTACCGCGGAGAAAGGCCGAATGGAATGAAAATCTTCTCCGACAGCAAGCGACAAAACACGTCGGCAGTCTTGCTGTGCGGCTGGAAAGAGAGAAGAGATGAAAACGGGATGGTCACCGGAGACCGCAGGCAGGGACGTCGGCGAGCTTCCGCGTGAGAGAGGGCGGGGTGGGGAAGGGGAAGAAGTGCGGCTAAAAGTGACCGGAGGAAGAAGATAGGGTTTTGCTATAACGCCATCTGAGATGGCGTTATAGTAAAGCTATAACGCCATCTTAGATGGCGTTATAGCCTGGACATAACGCCACCCCAGATGGCGTTATGTCCAGAATACGCCACACCCCCTCTCTCCCGATCTAATCTACTCCTTTTTTTTTAAAAGAGGTCTACAGTGAGCAAAAACCCTTGTTATTCAGAAAGACATAACTATTCTCATACCTAGCCTTTGAAGGGGGTTGATGATAGAGTTGGACTTAGCTATATGGCCTACAGACCCACTTATGGTCGGGTATGAAAGTTAGGGCCTGGTTCATGAGTCCATTCCTACTAGGACTGGGGGATGAATTTAGTTACTTTCCAATTAGAATTTGATTGCCAAAATCCTTTAGGTTTGCTTCCCTATAAATACTTATGAATATTTCTTATGCTATATCTTTTGGCCATTCACTGCCAACTTAAGCAACGGAGGGCTTTTGGAGATAAATCCTTTCTTTTGATTTCCTTTTGCAGAAATTTTCGGGTAAGGACAAGATTCAGGCGAAGTTCATCCTCTAATGTAGGAGTAACGACATTACCAGTTGCACGTGATTTTTTGGACTTGCTCTTAAGAGTTAGAATGCAATAGATTACCAAATTGTATGATGTACTTCCTCCATTCCATGCCATCCGAGAATAAGTGCTCCAATTGCTCTCTTCGCAAAAGACTAACATGCCATTTTGTTTTCCATATCATACATAAAAGACAATCCCTTGTTTAACTGTACTTCATTAATAATCTGGTCATAAATACATTATATAATTAATCCGATTTTTTTGTATCTTATTAATGACATAAGTTTGAAAATAAATTAACTACTCCCAACTTTTTTTTTTTTTTTTCTAGATTTGGTTTAGTTTTTATTCATTGTTATGTTTCTTCCATTTCACTCATAGTCTTTATTATTCTTCTAAACAGTATTAATTTAACTTTTCCAATGATATCAGTATAGTTTATTCTCTATTGTTTAAAGTAAGTTGCTTATAACTTTCTTTTAAGCCATAAGTTATTTTTGAATTATTTTCAACTATTTATTCATTTTTGAAAAAGCTATTTTGAAAAAATTACCCGAAGTGTACTTTTCAAACACATTTTACTTATTAAAATTATTAAAGATACGAATGTTATTTAAGTTTTAAATAGAGTTTTTTTCAGAAGCACTTATTTTTCATTGCTTAAGGAATGTTTCAACAATCGAGAACATAACCTTAATACGTGAGAAAAACAATGCAATACGGAGTAATTGATAATTAGGATTTCAGTTTTGAAAATTACTCTTTCCATTCTTTTTTATTTGTCAAAAGTTGGCCATTCTTTTGTTCATTTTTATTTATCAAATTTATAAATTTGATGATGTTTGACTAGTTAACTTCCAAATATACTCTTATATATTTAAAGAATATTTTAAACGGTGATTAAGAAAGAGAGAGAGATTTGTTTTACATTTAAAACAATAAAAAAAGGTAAAATAGTTTTTTGAAGTCAACTCGTATGAAAATTTGCAATTTCTTGTTTTGTGTTTTTATTCTTTTGACAAATAAACAATAACTAAGGGATAGAATACTCGGAAACTAAAATAACAGTTAAAGAAGGGTAAGAATAACAAAAATTTTGCCAATAAATGCAGCACTTACTCTGAAAAACTGAAATGCAAATGAAGCATTTATCATGAGATAAAAGGAGTATCAAAGCTGTTAACAGTTTATTGTTGTAGTCCAAATCCTTACTTGTACATGGAGTCAAGAGCTTTTGAAAAGGGTAAACAACTTAGTTTGCCATTGATTACTCTAACTTTGATTTTTGCTCTTCAACTTTAAAAAGAATGATTAGTGCCTTTGCACTATGGTAAATGATCATTTGTTGCTCGTTTACCTATTTTTATCGTTAAAAGTCTAATGATCTATTTCATATAACTTTTATGTGACTTTCATAAGAATATTTTAGTCAATACAATCAAATCATCATATTTTTTTATTAAATTTTCTCTGATTTCAAAAAAAAAACTTTCTAGGTTTTTTTTTTTGAAATTGAATTCGAATTGATTTTAAAATTGGTTAGATAAAAAAATCAGCCTGTCGGAGTTTGATGAAAAAGACCTTTTCCAAATTTTATGGGTTTTCTTGTTGAAGTTAAAGGCTGCCCCATTTTGATTGGGAAACTGGTTAATGGAAAAGATGAAAAGAAGGAAATAAATAAAAGAAAAAGTAAGAAAGTTAATTTTTTAAAATGTAAAAAAATATGATGATTATATTGATCAATATATCTTTAAAATGGTCATATACAAATTATATGACATATTATGTTAATCATTTAACATAATTTAAAGTCACAAATCTTTTATTTTAAAATTAGGAGAAAAAATTAAAATTTACATAAAGTTTAAAAGGAAATTGAGTTGTTTATATTATTATTATTATTATTATTGAAAGTCGTGTGCAGGAGAGCTTGTCTTCCACTGATATCTAGGATTTTATTTGTTTATAATGCTTAAACCGAGACATGGGTTTGCATTAATAAATGTGTAACGGCAAACAAAAATGGGTGCATTGGCTCGGGTTGCACGGTCTTTAAGGTAGCTGTAGGGATTAAAAAAGAATTGTTGTTAAATTTGTTGGCATTTTGTGTTGTCACCATGATTTTTCTACTTCCGCTTAAGAATTAGAATGCAGTAGATGTACATCCTCCATCGCATCCTAGAGCAAGTGTCGTAGACAAACAAATTTTATTGAATTTATTCAATCCAGAGTAAATAAAAATAGATATTTTTAGTTTTAATAATTGATGAGAAAAGCCTCTTGAGATGGTTAAATTGGGCAACATTTAAAATTTATTTAAATAATGTATTAGACGCATTATGATAATGCGTTCATATGTGATGAACTCTTTATGCAAAGGACGAATGATTATAATGCATACTTAATATACTCAGTCATTTTATCGCCTAACGATGATGAGCTCGTTTTGTATTTACCCAATTCCATTTCCCAAGTGAAATATTACTTTTTGGATTTTGATTAAAATATTAAATCTAAATTAGAGTTTTCTTTTTTTCATGTTAATAACTAGATAATTTCATTTGTTTTGCTTTTCATGGATGTTGAAATTATTAAAAAAATTTTAAAAAGAATAAACGATTTCATAAAATTTAATTTGTAGTGCATAATTTTTTTTAAAATTTATTTTTTTGTAGATATACTTTAATACCATTTTAAATAACAGTATTTTGTGTGATTCATTTGTTTAATTTGTTTCATTTTTAATGTTTTACCTTCGATTCTTCACTACAAGAAAGTAAAACAATTTTGAAACCAACAAATGGATTTCAAAAGAAGAATTTGAAACTGAAAAAAAAAATTTGTTTCAAAAATGGTGATCACGGTTGGATTTTGAAACTCAAAAAAATCAATTTCAATTTTGAAACTGATTTTAGTGAAAATAATTTTGGTAAAAGTCACCCCTTGCAAGACTCAAACCTTGCATGTTGGTGTGGGAAACATGTGCTCCTCCACCAGACTAAGCACTCTATTGTTATATTCTTTTGCAATTATTATATATATATATATATATATTATATTTTTTAAAATCAATAATATGTATTATGATTATTTAATAGGTTATAAACTTATGTTATTGACTTATTATGTTTAACAGTTAATAAAAATTCATAATTATATTTATATAGACAAAATATATTCGCATTATATTTATTATATTATTGTTTTATATATTTGTATACTTATATAATTATAATTATTTAATTATATAGACAAAATATATTAGTATTATATATAATTACTATTTTACATACTTATACGACTGTTAAGTATAAATTACTTGTATAATATTTGATTATACTCTTATTATAATTGAAAATAAGTATATATAGATCAACATATATGTTAAACATAAATAGTACATAACAAATGCATTATACAACTATTTACTTGACTATATATAACTATATATATGCATAATCAAAATACATACACATACCAATTATATGTCGGTCACAATAGTAAATTTAAATTCATCAAAAGTGTAGGGTGTTAAATTATAAACCTTAATTATAATGTAAAATATTAATATTAAACATTAGAAATTATTTTTAGCAATTGGGGTCATTGATTAATCCCCGCACTACAATCAGATTCTTACACCATCAGAATATCCATCAATATAAAATAGTTAATAAGTTAACTTATTTTTAACAATTGCAGTTATAATTAAACTTGATTGCAAATGATATTACTATGTCTTACTATTTATTTTTCCTAATGCTTTGATATCGATAGTGAAACCTAGGAGTAAATAAAGTTGCAATAGTGAAAGATATGTGTAAAGGAAGATACATGTGAAAGGTTAGAATGAGCTATATTTTCTTTCTTTCATTGCTTGAGAATTTATACAGTTGAGAGCAGATTAGTTCAAATATGCTTTTACAAAAGTTGATACAATAATTAAAATTAGTAGTTCAGTAGAAATATGCTTTTTATATAATACAAAATTGAAAAGACAAAAGCAAACTTATTGGTAGACATATAGATTCTACTTTTACAAAGTTGCTTTTAAAAAATGACTAAATTTGAATAAAATGACTAAAGTTAACATTATTGGTATAGGAGCCTGGTTACTCAAGTTGATTGCCATCAAAACTCAAAAGTTTATTTTTAAATTTATGCTAATATTTGATTTCATTTGATCATATTATACACATAAAATATGCCTATAAGATTGCTAATTAGATCACTGATTTATCTTCGCACATAGCTTTCTTTTTTGAAAGACTAATTCCATTTGTTTTTTTTTCCTTTCATTGATACTAGAATTATTAAAAAATTGAAAAATAGACAATTTAATAAATTTTGATCCGATTTCATCTTTGTCGTAAATAATTTTTTAATTACTTTTTTCAGCTACAATTAAACTTGATTGTAAATGATATTACTTTATCATACTATTTGTTTTACTTTATTCTAATATTTGATTTCATTTGATCATATTATTTAATACATACAAAATCTATCCATATGCCCATAAGATCACTAGTTAAAACTGATACTGTGCAAAAAATACATTTCAAACATGTGTCCTTATTGCTAAACATTGAGTTCATTATTTGAAAAAGGAACAAGTTGGCAAGGCCAATGTGATACATCGTTTTCAACTCAATTGAAATGCAATTAGAAAATGTATTATATGTGCTAGGTGTGAAAAAGAATCTTCTCTCAATATCACAATTAACTTCAATAGGTAATTTTGTGGTGTTTGGTCCAAAGGACGTGAAGGTGTATCGACAATTGAAGCCAGTGGGACCACTAATTGTGGAACGACGCAAATTAGAGTCAGCCTACGTAATGTCAGCAGAAACGGCATATGCAGACAAGACAATGAGGAATGAGACACCAGATTTATGGCACGCACAATTGGGACACGTGAGCTATACTAGATTAAAGGCAATGATGAAGAAAGCAATGCTCAATGGCCTTCCACAATTAGAAGTTCAAGACAAGACAGTATGTGTCGGATACCAATATGGAAAAGCACACCAACTACTATATGAGGAGTCAAAGTTTAGAGTCAAAACACCTTTGGAGTTGGTACACTTAGACGTGTTTGGACCAGTGAAGCAACAATCGGTAAGTGGCTATGTTATCAATGATTACCCTTGGTATGTTTGGATAGATTTTATGAAAGAAAAATCAGAAGCATTAGAAAAATTAAAAACCTTTAAGGAAAAAGTAGGGGATGAGGTAGGTCGTCAAATACGGTGCCTTCGTAGAGATAATGGCAAAGAATATACCTCGTACGAGTTCATTGAATTCTTGAAGAAAAATAGAATACGACGACAGTTGACATGTCCAAATACCCCACAGCAGAATGGAGTTGTAGAAAGGAAGAACAGGTATTTGGTAGAGACTTGTAGAAGCATGCTACATGCAAAAAATGTGCAAGTACGCTTTTGGGCAGAATGTATGAAGACAGTAGTAGCTATTACTAACAGGCTGCCACAAGCAAAGCTTTGGAAGAAGAAACTTCGGTGTTTCACTTTCAAGTATTCGGATATGTCTATTACATGCTTATGCCAGACCATTTGAGAAGTAAGTTCGATAAGAAAGATTTTCGTTGCATCTTTGTACGATATGATCCTCGAAGAAATGGATGGATTTGTTGTAATCCAGACACAGGAAAGTGTTATGTATCCAAAAATGTCGTGTTCGATGAAGCATCCTCTTGGTGGTCATCTCAAGCCTTGAAATTACCAAATTCCAAGAAAATTGAGGAAAAGATCGAAGAAAGATTAGAAGAGCAATAGGGAGATTCTTTACCATCCAAAGAAGTTGAAGAAGATTCACCAACTAAAGAACAGGCTTTAAGAAAGGCAAAGAATCTATGGAAAACTGGAGCACACAAAACATTAGAAGATCAGAGGCCAAGTCAATATAAAGTAGAAGAAGATGAAGCTAGTCCATAACTCCGACGATCAAGCAGACAAAGAAGACCAAACCCCAAGTACGCAAACGCAACAATGGTTGAAGAACCTGACTCATACGAGGAAGCATCTCAGAAGAAAGAATGGAGAATAGCAATGGCGAAAGAGATTCAAGCACTAAGACAAAATGAGACGTGGTACCTAGTGCCAAGACCAAAGGTAGTACAACCCATTTCCTATAAATGGGTATATAAGTTGAAGAAGAGATCTGATGGATCGATCGATAGATACAAGGCTCGACTAGTGGCTCGTGGATTCTCACAGAAGTATGGATTGGATTACGATGACACATTTACTGTGGTAGCCAAGATCACTACAATAAAGAGTATTACTCACCTTAGCTGTAACCAAGTCTTGGAGATTGTGGCAGATGGATGTTAAAAATGCTTTCTTATATGGTGAGCTTGATAGATAGATATATATGCAGCAGCCAAGAGCGTTCGAGAGTAAGGCATACCCAGAATATGTATGCAAGTTAAAGAAGGCGCTATATGGATTAAAACAAGCACTTAGAGCATAGTATACGAAATAACAGAGTTCTTAATACATAATGGATATTCAGTGGCACTAGCAGATTCAAACGTATTCATCAAAAGTCAAGAAGGAAAGCTAGCCATAATACTCGTGTACGTGAATGACCTCATTATCACTGGAGATCATCAAGAAGAGATCAGAAAAATTAGCTCAAATCTCTCAGTATGATTTCAGATGAAGTAGCTTGGAGAGCTAAAGTATTTTCTTGGCTTGGAGATAGATCTAAGAAATAATGGGATATTTCTATGTCAGTAGAAGTATGCCAGGGATCTTCTGCAAAAGTATAGAATGATTGATTGCAAGCTAATATGAACAACGATGGAGGTGAATGCTCGACTAAGTTCAATAGAAGGGAAAGAACTTGAGGACGTGACAATGTACCGGTAGCTCGTGAGAAGTTTAATTTATCTAACATTGACAAGGTCTGATATTTCATATGCTGTCAGAGTAGTAAGTTGATTTATGTAGAAACCAAAGAAGCCCCATCTTGAAGCAGTAAGAAGAATACTAAGGTACGTAAAAGGAACTATAGATTATGATATAGGTAGACAGTTGTAAGTAAGATGATGGGATATTGTGATGCTAAATACACTGGTGACCATGACACTCGTCGATCAACTACTGAATACAAGTTTAATCTCAGATCGGGGAGTAATCTCATGGTACAGTAAGAGACAACATACAGTGTCACTATCAAGTATTGAGGCAGAATATCGTGCTGTAGCAATGGCTACTCAAGAATGTACTTGGTTATTACATTTGCTAAAGAATCTTCATCAATTAATAGATGATGCAGTGACGTTATGTTGTGACAACTAATCAGCAATTCAACTAGTTGAAAATCTAGTATTTAATGTGAGAACAAAGCATGTAGAGGTTCACTATCACTTTGTCCGAGAAAAAGTGCTTAGTGGAGATATCAATATGAAATATGTAAAGATTGAAGAGCAGATAGATGATATCTTTACCAAGAGTCTTAGTAGTGCAAAGTTTGAAGAATTTCGAAGAGAGTTCGGGATAACTACATGAAGAAGGGAGAGTAATGGATAAGGGGGAGGGTTGAGAGAGTCATCCATAACTCACTAGAAGATTCAAGAAAATTCTAGAAGATTCAAGAAAATTAGAGAATGTTCAAGCAAGTTGAAGAATATTCAAGAAAGTTGGAGTAACAAATTTTGACTCAAAGCATATCTAGAATTCTCTTGAAATAAGAAGCAATTAGAGAGCTCTAAAATTCGCCAAAGTTGGTGAACCAAGATCTATAAATAGGATAGTGCTTAGGAGAAGTGAGTGTGCAAGAAAGAGTGAAGAGTGCAAGTAAGTGTGAGGTGCTCCATTGAGTGAACAAATAAGAGAGAAAAAGAGAGTGAGAGTTACCTATGATGGAGTGTCTAGTGAGAAGTTAAATACACTCTAATTGTGAGTGTTAGATGGCTTGTAAATGAGAGTTTAGTGGAATAATAAATTTTTGTTTAGCAATTCGATTTACTACTTGCTACCTGAATTCTCAACAGTTATTGCCATCCAAAGGGAAAAGTATAAATTGGCTCCTATAAAATTATTATCATAGAGTTCAAACTTTTGTTAATTTTTCAGATGTAATATGAGTCCATTTAATAAGAAATGCTGCTGCAGCTTAACCAGATTCACCAATCGGAGAAAGAAAAATGAGATACATATAATTGTATTTAAATGGTGGATCTTGACCTCTCAGTTTTTTCTTACATATCAAACAATCCATATATACATACATATATACATATGTATATATGTATGTATACATATGTATATATACACACCAAACATATGATAATTTTACTAATACAGTGTTATGAATATATCAATTATATAGATGTCTATTAACTCAAGTATTAATCAGTGTTTGAGATTATGAAATATGAAAGGTTAGGAGGTTACGACCAAATTTGTAATATCTATCATTTATATGCCACTAACCCTTTTACCTTCATTATTATAGAGAAGACCCCTAATGACCTATAATGGGAAATATAACTTTCAACTCTATAAATAGAACTATATGAAGTAGCTTGTAAGATGATGTATGGTGAAAAACTCTCAATAAAATTCTACTTTATACATTTCTTGTGTTCTCTCTTTCTCTCTTTTACTATAGTTCAAAGTATTATTTGTTGTCATTTTATAGTTATTTTTTTATGTCTATTGCAACCGATTTTTATAATACGTTATCAGTATGATTTGCTATCTGAGGAAGGATTCAATAAACATATGATAAGTTTACTAATACAGTGTTATGAATATATCAATTATATAGATGTCTATTATCTCAAGTATTAATCAATGTTTGAGAGTATGAAATATGAAAGGTTAGGAGGTTACGACCAAGGAAAACCTCAACAGAATGGAGTTGCTAGCACATTAATAGGACGTTTTTAGAGAAAGCTCGTTATATGTTGTCTAACGCTGGTTTATGGAGTCGTAGAGATTTTTGGGCTGAAACTATATCTACTACTTGTTACCGGGTTAATCGCTCACCTCATTCAACCATTGATTTTAAAATTCTAGAGGGGGTTTGGTCAGGTAATCCTATTGACTATTCTCATCTTAGAATTTTCGGTTCTCCTATTTTTGTACATGTAAATGATGGAAAGTTGGCACCTAGAGCAGTTAAATGCATTTTCTTGGGTTATGCATCTGAGTCGAAAGGCTATAGGTTGCAGTGTCCTAAATTTAAGAAATTGATTTTAAGTAGGGATGCAACATTTAATGAAAATACCTTATTTTCTCCTAGAAAGGATACTGCTATTTCTTCTCTTGATACATGTGATCCTCAAAGTGTCAACGGGAAGATGGAGTTAGAGGTGTCTACTCAACAAGGAATGACTGAACTGATTTTTACGGGAGAGTCTGAACAGAATCTTAAAACACGTGATGAATCAGTACCCTCTAGTTCATCTGAGCCTATGCAGTCTTCAAATGATCATAGTATAGCACGGGACAGACCAAGGAGAAATATCAAAAGGCCTGCAAGGTGCATTGATAATGATAATGATGATCTCACTACATATGCTCTTTCTGTTGCACAGGATACTCCTGAAGGAATTGATCCTTTTACTTACTCTGAAGCTATCTCAAGTTTTAATTCATCCCAGTGGCTTGTAGCGATGCAAGAATAAATTGAAACTCTACATAAGAATGGGACATGGGAGTTATGTGATTTGCCCAAAGAACGTCGAGCTTTGAGTTGGAAGTGGATCTACAAACGGAAAGAAGGTATAGCCTAGTAGTTCATGGTTTTGATTAAAAGGAAGGTATTGAATTTAATAAAATTTTTAATCCTGTTATACGTCATACCTCTATTCGAGTGCTACTCGCTCTTATTGCGTTGTATGATCTGGAATTGGAGCAACTTGATGTCAAAACTGCTTTTCTGCATGGTTAGTTGGAAGAAGAAATTTATATGAAACAACCAGAGGGATTTGTTGTGCCAGATAAAGAATAGTCAATTTGCCATTTGAAAAGATCATTGTATGGTTTGAAACAAGCTCCGAGACAATGGTATAAGCATTTTGATGCTTTCACATGATTGGGAAAGAATTCACAAGGAGTCAACATGACAATTGTGTGTGTTTTATACAGTGTTCTAATGGATTATTCATTTATTTACTGATTTATGTAGATGATACGCTTATTACCTCGAAGGACAAGTCTTTGATTGACAAGTTGAAGTCTCAACTTAAATCTGAATTCGAGATGAAAGACCTTGGTGCTGCGAAAAAGATACTTGGTATGGAGATTCGTAGAGACCGACGAGCTAGCAAGCTCTACTTGTCTCAGAAAAATTATATTGAAAAGATTCTTGAAAATTTCAATATGAAAAACTGTAAGCATGTCTCTACTCCTCTTGCTGCACACTTTAAATTATATGCTGATCTTTGTCCGAAATCAGAGGAAGAGATTGAGTACATGTCCAAGTTCCCTATTCTAGTGCAGTTGGAAGTCTCATGTATGCTATGTTCTGTACTAGATCTAATCTTGTTTATGCAGTTAGTATGGTAAGTTGTTACATGCACAATCTAGGGAAACATCACTGGTATGCAGTGAAGTGAATTTTTCGTTACTTGAAGGGCACGATCAATTTTGGTTTGGTCTTTAACAGAAATAGAGTCGCCCTAAGTGATGTTAGTGGCTTTGTTGATTTCGATTATGGTGGTGATCTTGACCGGTGTAGATCTCTTTCCGGTTACATCTTCACTTTATGTTCTACTGCTTTTAGTTGGAAAGCAACTTTACAATCCATTATCGCATTGTCCACTACAGAGGCTGAGTTTGTTTCAGCTATAGAAGGTGTTAAAGAGGCTATTTGGTTGCGTGGTCTTGTTCTCAAGCTTGGTATTCCATAGGGTGCTACAATGGTGTTTTCAGATAGTCAGAGTGCTATTCACCTCGCCAAGAATGATACATATCACTTCAAGACCAAGCACACTGATATATGCTATCACTTTATTAAAGATGTTGTTGGCAAAAGAAAGATCATTATTAAAAAGATTCATATGTTGAAAAATCCTGCAAACATGCTTGCAAAGCCATTACCTGTTACTAAGTTCAAGCATCGCTTGGAATTAATTGGCATCATTGATGCCTGATCGCCTTTTGGGGTGCCTATGGTGAGCTCCATAATTTGAGCCAAGGTAGAGATTGTTGAGACAATAGATGTCTCAAACTTTAGATACCAACTCCTCTCAATCTTTGGATACCAACTTTGAATCCTCTCAAATTTTGGATACCAACTTTGGATACCAACTCCTCTCAATCTTTGGAAACCAACTTTGTATCCTCTCAAACTTTGGATACCCAATCCTCTCTCTTTTGCCTCATATTCCTCTATCTTTTACTCCCCTAAATGCTCCATATATTTTCTTCTTTGCAACAAATTAGGGAAATCAAATATGACCTTCATCATTGTGTCTTGGAAGACCTCTTTTTGTGGCTATAAAAGGGGTCTTCTAATTGAGCTCTACACACCAATCATCAAAACTCTCCTCCCCAAAAGCTGAAATTCTCTCCACTTATATTCATTATATCATCAAATTATAGGGTTAAGTTTATGAGATTTTTTTCTCTTTTACAAGTCTTTGATGATAATTATTATTGAAGATTTTTTCTTGTACTCATCCGATTATTATGGTGAATAATTTTGGCTGGTCGTAGGTAGTGGGTTTTCTCCCGTATTGGGTTTTCAACCTAAAATTTTGTGTCTCCTTTATTTTCTTGCTCTCCTTATTTTCTTTCTCAGTATCTATTTTGTGTTTTCACTACGCGCTGATATCATAACAAAATCAATAACATAATCTGCAAGATAAACTAGCTATTTTCTTGTTCTGGTACTTGCTCTTGTTGCTGTTGTGGGATGCTCAATGCACTGTAACTATGTATTCAAACAAGATTCTTGTTGCTAATAAAGTGAAGTATCAAGTTCAGAATTCAAAGTCGTGCTAGTGGTTGAAGAATCTAATAAAACTGGCAAATTGATTTTGGGGCTAATATGTGTCTCAACATCTCAAGACACCATTGATGCAGTTGTGACCAAAGTTTCATCCACACACATCTGAATTTCAGTACTTGGAGAAGATGAAGTTTCTGCTGGAAAGGCTTAGGCAAGGAAATTTAGTTTCGATAAAATGAACATCTCTTGAAACTATGATTTGCCTTGTAGTTAAATCTAAAACTTTATTCTCCTTTTGTCCACTAGGATATCCCAGAAATACTCCTGCCTTTCCCTTTTCATCAGACTTGTCAAGCCTTCTTTTGTTGTGAAAATAGACCAAACACTCAAAAACTTTCATTTGATATTGTTAGCCTTAAGGGCAAATCATGAAGTTTTGATTAGTTTTGATTAATGACAAACATTGATAAGGACTAATTCATATGCTATTTGTGTGATAGAATTTTTGGATTAAGAAGTAAAGAGTTCTTATTGCCTTGGAGCTAAAAGTGCTAAGGACAACTCAAGTGTCCTATGAATTGAAGGCTTTGAGGATTCTAGTGTAGGTTTACACTTGCTTAATAGGTATATTCTTGTAAACCCTATACTTATTTATCTTGGAATCTATTGAATGCATAAGAGAGCACAAAACTTGTTTTTGAATCTTAAATGGCTTTGAATAATCTTTGAATTACCAAGTGCTTTGATAACGGTCTTTGAGTTCAAAAGTTTTTAAATGACTTATCCTTTAGTACAAAATGATTTCAAACTTATTAAGATTGATTTTCAAATATTTTGATAGTTTGAATAGTTCGGACGTCCAAACTGTGAACATGACTACTAAATTTCCAGAGAAATTCGGATGCAATGGTCAAAGTTAGGTCGTCCGAACTTTACTGACAGCATGTCGCAGTAATGTTCGGACGCAGAGGATCAAGTTCAGTCGTCCGAACTCCTCAAAAACTAGATGTTTTATAACTGTTGGAACTAATTTTCAAAATCTATAAAAGCCATAAATTCTAGATTTTAAACTAATTCTTGAACACTTGAAGAATCAAAACATTCCAAAATCATTTGAAATCATAAAAGCTCTCTTTTGTCTTGTGCTCTCATGTGATTATTCAAGATTTCAAAGACAACAAGGTGAAGTGGTGCTAACTTATATAATCATCTACCAAGCAGTGGTAATATCTCATTAAATCTCCATTTATCTCTTTATCTATTTGCTCAATACAAGGTTATCTTGTGACATAAAATCCTTTTGGTAAGGGTGATCCTTAGGGCATTGATTTAAGGTTGTCTTTAGATATAAAATCCTTGTGGTAGGGTGAACCTTGTTTGTAGCCTTGCAAAAGAGGTTGTTGGTGTAAAATCCTTGTGGGATGAGCCTCTTGTGTAATTGATTGAATTTGAATAATTGAATAGATTGGTTGAAATCCTTGAGTGTGGACTCGAGGTAGTGGATGTAGATCTTTAAGAGATCGAACCACTATAAATTGCTTGTGCTCTTTACTTTTTCTTGTATATTGCTTTATCATTGTGTTCATTATTCTCTCATTGAAACAAGTGAATATAATCTTTCCAAACCAAGTTCATAAAAAGGAAATAATTTTTGAAAATTAGCCAAAGACCTAATTCACACCCCTCTTAGGTCTTTCAGATATAATTGGGTTTTTTGTTGTAAAACCTTATATGGTGTTTTATGATGCAAAAGATTTGATGGTAAATGGTTTATAATGTAAACAGCGGTAAGAATGCACTATCCCCAAAACCGAAGTGCTCTAACAATCTCAGTCTCATTTTTACTACCCATTTTGTTGAGGAGTATAATGACATGATGTTTGTGTTATTACGCCTTTTTCAGAATAGAATTGTGTTAAGTTTGTTGTCATAAACTCACATCCATTGTCACTCCTTATTTTCCAAATTCGAGCCACATACTGAACTTCTATCATATTATAAAAGTGGGCCAGATTATTCAACCTAAGACTTTCTCTTCATCAAGTAAACCTAAATATCTCTACTGAAATCATCAACCAAAGTCAAAAAATAATGGGCTCCTAAAGTTGACTTGTATACCCTTCTCAAACATCACAGTGTATCAATTCAAAAGCATTTTTTGTTTTGATTTCACTTTGTCCAAACATAATCTACTCAACTTGGCTAGCAAACAAGAATCACAAGTTTGAAAAGTAACATCCTTAACATCACAAATGTTCTTCAAATTTTCGATTAAAGTATGTCATAACTGCTGCTGGCATAGTTCTGGTTCTACTCACTTTTGAACTGCTAGAGCTATGCTGGAGTGCTGAAATATGCCCATGATGTATAGGCCTTCTTATTGCTTCCACTCCAATCAGGTTTCTCCAAGGTAAGTCTGACAATACACAAAAATCATAGAGAAAACATCAAGCCACAATTATGAGGCCGAGTAAGCTTTGACACTAATAATAGATTCTACATAAAATATGGAATAAACATGACATTTTCCAGAGCCAAAAAGCTAGAGATTTGAACTTTTCCAATGTCTCGCACTTGGATTCTATCTCCATTAGGTATTTGTACTAGCTAACGTGATCAACAAGCTTGAAGTCAGTTAGCATATTGACATCGAATATTATATGGTCTGTTGCTCTAGAATCTATGACCCACGCTCGACTATCATCAAGTTTACCTGCAATGTTCACAGCTGGACTAATCTTGGTTGGATGATCTTATTGGAATTCAAATATTCCATTAGCTTGACATAGTCTATATACGATAAGCCAGGTATAGGACTCGTGTTGGTCTTAATAGTTGTCGCTTTAAGAGAGGAAAAACAGTTGTCCATTTGCTTGTTACCATTAGGCTTTGTCCAATTTGGAGGATAACCTATAATCTTATAATACCTTTCCGCTTCATGTCTTAATTTCCCACAATGACTGCACCATAGTATGTCCTTTTTGTTGATTCGTCAGTCTTTTTTAACATTGTTTTTGACTGTAGCTACTAAGGAACCATCATTGAGATTCTACACGCCAAAAACTGTCGCCTTAGTGACTGGACGTCAGTTTGTGGAAATCAATCTACATTGCTCTTCATCTGTGACCATTTGATATGCTTCTCCATGGGTTGGAAAGGGTTGCATGCTTAAAACCTGCGTAATAACATGATGGAAAGAATCTACAAATTCCATTAGAAAATCATATAACTATTCTTTCTTTCCCATTGTAATCAATTCTTTCACCAAATTGCAATTACAGCTGCACAAACACACTAAAGGTGATAATAACTTTATTTCTTCCCATAAAGCCATCAGTTGAGTGTAATAAGCCTATACACTCAACTATTTTTGTTGCAATAATGCAATTGATTGTCGCAATTCATAAAGTGTAGGAGAAATTCCTTTACCGAACCACTCTTGGAGATCTTTCAAAATCTGCCTTGCTATTTTAGCATACCGAATGCTATTTCTGAGTGATTTCTCCATTGAACTTTTGAGCCATCCTCTTACCACATCGTTTGCTATGATCCAATGTGCTAAATCTAAGGAATTGGGTGTAGGCATCGTAATTATGCTGTCCACGAAGCCCATCTTATTTTTGGCACCTAATGCCATTGTCATATCGATCACCCATTCCCTATAATTTTTTTTCAGTGAGCAACTCGGAGACAAAAATTTGTCTCAGGCTATCAGAAGGGTAAATGTATGAAGACATCACATTCACAACTATTTGTTGCCCTAATGCTGGCCTAGTAATATCATGGTTGCTACTAGTATCAGACATTTTGGCAAATAATTTCACCCAACAAAGAAGCAAGAATCAAAGGTTCATCTGATTAGGAACTTTGCTCTGATACCATGTAAAAAGTTTTTTGTATTTCTGTGTGTAGAAATTTGTACAGACTCTTGCTTCTTATATATAGTTGGACTCAGTGTACCTTGACCTACCAATATCTTGACTAATATGATAAGCCATGGTATATTATCTAAACATCAATATTCAAGAAATATTAGCTAAACATTAATATACAAGGATTACAAAGATAAACTAGATAAGTTGTATCCAATATCCAATAGTTTTGCACTTAAATCAATAAAAAAAAGTAAATTAGTTTTTGAAGTCAAGTTGTATGAAATTCTACAACTTCTTGCTTTGAGTTTTTTATTCTTTTTTTAAAAATAAAAAACAACAAAGGAAGTGGAATACTTGGAAATTAAAGTAACACTTAATGAAAGGTAAAAATAATAAAAATTTAATAAATAAATGTAGCATTTATTCTGAAAAAAATGAAAAATGCAAATGAAACATTTATCATGCGATGAAGGGAGTATCAAAGCTGTTAACAGTCGATTGTCGTAGTGCAAATCCCTACTTGTATATTGTTGATAGATATGCATTGTCTTCTTAATTATATATAATAATTAATTATTTATAATACTTAGGTAGTCCTCTCCTTTGAGATATCTTTTGAGGGTAAAGTTAGGCTAACAAAATTATATTTAAATAATTATTTAGAACTAATTTCTCACTTATTTATGGACTAATTGATAGAAGTTTATGACTTTGATTGCTTTTGGTGAATTAAATGTTTAGATACTTAGTATAGATTAATTAAGATGATATTTATGCATAAAGTACAATTTAATTTACTAATTTTACTAATTATAGATGTAGGGGTAAATTGGTAATTTCAAGAGAAAAAAAGGGCAAAAAAGAAAAGAAAAGAAAGAAGAAAAAGGATGAAAAGAATCGGCTAGAAGAATGCAGAAAAAGGACAAAGGATTTGAGTAAAGAAAGGGTGACTTTGACTTAGAATCAGATTTGGAATTCAAATTGGATTTGAATTCCAAATAGACACCTATATATAGAGAAGATGAACACTCCGGCAAAGGGAAGAAAAAAACAACAATGAAAGGAAAGGGTGGTTTTGGGTGGGCCGAGAGGAGCAAAGAAAGACGGCGGCAAGGTCACAAAAGGACAAGAGAAGAGAAACGGCAGAGCAATTTGAAGAAGAAAACAAGGAACCTCTTCACCCATTATTCCTTTGTCATCCTTTATTCTTTTATTTTTTATGTTAATTAATTCATAATTTTAAATATTTGGATTATGAGTGGTTAAATCTTTTGTGATTAAGACCTTCGATAAAAGTCGAAAATCTTATAGATTTAGTTAATTTTAATTAAAAATTATTTCTTTTATCTCAATTTTAGTTAATTGTTATTATTGTTCTTAATACTTTTAATTTTCTATCCAATTTTTGTATATCTTTAAATTTATTCTAGTGACTGAAAAATACTAGATTAAATTACATCATGGTAATAACAACACATCGTAAAACTGACTAGAAATATATTCGGTTTCTTTGTGTGGTTTCTAGCGAGTAGGAAATAAAAGTTAAGAAATTCTATAGAGGTGTTTGTGGCATTGATAATTAAAATCACGTAGAGATGCTATTGATTTATTAATTAAAGTTAGGAGCTTTTCACCAAGAGATTGAGTTTAGCTTATAATTGAGAATTCTACCATTAACCAAGAAGAGAATTAATTTAAAGAAATTAATTATTTTTCATTAGAGGAGTAAGTTGGATTTGGAGTGTTTTAGTCTATTCATTTCCATTAATTTTTAATTAATAATTATTATTTTTGTTTTTGTTATTAGTTACTTTTATTAGTAATTATTTTTAAATAAAATCACATTATTTTGATTTAAGTTAGATTATAAGTAAAAGAATTATGTTGTTAGGTAGCAATCCTCATTGGGACGAATTTTACTTAATACTTTATTAATTGTTTGATATTTGTGCACTTGCAAATTTCATATCATAGGCCCAAACCTATTTTTCAACTTGGTATTAGAACGATATTGGACTATTTATTTATTTTCAGACTTCACACTCTAGATGTCCAGTCTTAAGCGTGAGGAAGTGTGTTGAGAGGTCTCACATTATTTTCTTAATTATAATAATCAATCACTTATAATACTTAAGAAATCTTTCCACTTTTGAGGTGCTTTTTAGGGGTAGAGTTAGGTCTAAACTTATTTTTCAACATATATGGAGTCGAGAGCTTTTTAAAAAAGTGAAAAACTTAGTTTGCCCTTAAACTTCACTCTAATTTTGATTTTATATTTCAACTTGGATAAATATCAATTTCGTCCCTCAAAATAGGTGTTTGTCTCAATCAAGGACCTTCTTTTACAGAAGTCCATAAAGAATCCCTGCAAATGTTATTCTTGTGTCAATGAAGGACCCATCAAACAGATCGTTAAGACTTTAACGATCAGAAATAGGAGTCTAATTTTTTGGGGTCAAAAAGAATAACAATACTTTAGAGAAGGGTAAAGTGGGTTTTTCACCACATGATTGGTGTTGTGCATGCCAGCCAAGTCTACTAAGCTTGTTTCCCTCCACAACCGTATCTGGTTTTGTTAGGCTAACCTGAGTTAAGAGAGAGATGAAAAGACAGGTTGAGTGAAGTAGGAAAAAACAACGAAAGTGACATTCAGTCGACGAAAATCGAAAGTAAAGCCCAGTATAATCTTTGTTTGCAGAAGAATCACAGTAGCAGTTTGCGATTTTCGAATTTTGTTGCGGTAAGAATTACAGTAGCAATAGGAGTTTGTGATTTTCGGATTTAGTGGTGGTAAGAGTTGCAGTTGCAGTAGCAGTAGCAGTTTGCAGAAGATGGCTTGGTTCCTTCGAGATGTCACACTTCATGTCGATCCAGCAAAACAAGGCTCCATATACGGTAAACATGTTAAAATGTGTCATGTTATGTCATGTTTTGCACTAATTTTTGCAATCTAATGCTGTTATTGGATGTGTATATGACATGCGTGGTGGGGTTCTTGGATATTGTATTTATTCCATGAACACTGTAGTTTTGTCCATTTCTATTTGGCATGAGTATTGGGTTTCAGAATGTCTTCTTCCCCTGCACTTTTTGGCCCTCTTAGATTCTCCCTTTTGTAGATGCTTAAAATGTCGGGAATTGTTTTGGTCTTTGCATGTCAAGTGGTCCCAACTCTGGATTATGTATGCATATTTTAGGGTTTGTGAAAATAAAAGGCCAATAATTGATGGTGTATGTTGTAAAGGAAAGGCAGTAAAGAGTGGGTGTGCTGACAAAGTAAACTAAAGAACTGATAAAGTTTTTTTTCCCACAGATAAAGGTAGTTCACAATATACAATAAGAATGCATTACAATGGAAAATTTATTGGAAAGGACTTCAAAAGTTACGTGGGAGGCAAAGTTAGTCACTTTGATAACTGTGATGGAGATATGATGTCTCTAATTGAGCTAAATGAAATGACCAAATTGCTAGGATGCTCTGGTTTTATGAATTACTATTGTTTTATACCAAGAGAGGGATGGAAGTTGTTGGAGAGTGATGCTGATGCTGTTGAGTCTGCAAAATGGTCAAACAAAAATAAGGTAGATATTTATGTGGACCATCTGGATGATAAACCTGTTCATGTCACCCAAACCCCCTGTATCTCAAATGTAACTAGAAGTACAACTATTCCTATATTAGAGTTGGACAATTCAGAAGGGGAGGAAAGTAGAGAATCCGATTTTGAGGATGAGAATGAGGCTGAGGGGCCATTGGTGGATGTAGAGGATATGTTAACCATCGATGCCATTGATGATTCATTAGTATATAATGTTGTCAACGCTGAAGGTATTGCAAATTTGACTGATGATGATATTTTTGAAGTTGCTTCTGTTGACCCTGTTGAAACTATGGAATTGGGAAGGGCTTTAGTTGATGCCTTTGGAAGCTGTTCTAACCAAATAGTTGGGTCTGCCCAAGAAAATTTGCTGTAACAGAGTGTAGATGGTGATCCAGATGGAATAATTAGTGATTCTGATGATGAGGATTTCTGTGATGAAGAGGTGCAGCCAAAGAAATGTAGCAGGAAGTTATTTGCCTCTCCCAAATACGTTGAGTTTAACCAACAAACTGACATGTCAAATCCTACGTTTACTCTCGGCATGAAGTTTGACAGCACTGCAACATTAAAAAGAGCCATAATTGAGGCTGCAATTAAGGAAGGAAGGGAAGTTTGGTTCAGCAAGAATGATGCAAGGAGGGTAAGGGCAAGATGTGGAGAGGATTGTGAGTTTGTCCTGTATACATCTAGGGGTAAGAATAGCCATACTCTCCAGTTAAAGATCCTAATTCCCCACACCTGCAACAGAACATTCAAGGTGCCATTGGTGAGTAGAAAGTGGTTAATGGAGAAGTATGCGTATAGAATCAGATCCAATCCCCAATATCCAGCAAAAGCATTGAAACAGGACATAAAGAAGGAGCATGTTTTGGATGTGTCAAGATCAATGTTGTATAGGGTGAGAAAGGATGCTGTAGCTGAGATGTTAGGATGTGAAAAAGAGCAATATAAACTGTTATGGAGCTACTGTGCAGAAATAATGAAAAGCAACCCCAAAGTTCATGTGTCATAAAGGCAAAACCCTTGGGTGATAATTCGGCTATTTTCCAGAGAGTTTACATATGCTTAGGTGCTTTAAAGATGGGGTTCTTAGAAGGTTGTAGGCCATTCATAGGCCTTGATGGATGTTTTCTGAAAGGTCAACCAGGAATTTTGCTAACTGCTGTGGGATGTGATGTAAATGGGCAGGTTTATCCATTCGCTTATGCCGTGGTTGAGAAAGAAATGTATGCATCATGGAAATGGTTCTTGGAGAATCTGATCAAAGACCTGGGGATTGAAAATGATCATTGTTGGACATTTATGAGTGATAAGCAAAAAGGGTTGCAGATTGCAATTGAAGAGTTAATGCCTAATGCAGAACATAGGCATTGCCTAAGACATTTATACAATAATTTCAGGCTAAAACACAAGGGTTTAGCACTTAAGAGACTCCTGTTTGATGCAAGAAAGGCAACAAGGCAGTGTGATTATCTTAAGGTGATGGAGAAAATGAAGGGTGCCGATGAAGCTGCTTATCAGTGGTGCCAAGCTAGATCTGCAGTGCACTGGTCAAAGGCTTTCTTTAAGACACACTGCAAGTGTGACCATTTGTTAAATAATTTAAGTGAATGTTTTAATAGCGTGGATCAGATCATAAAAGCAAGAAGCCTGCCAATCTTGAGCATGCTGGAAAGGATTAGAGAGTATCTGATGGAAAGAGTCATGAATCAGAGAAGGGAAATGATGAGATACACAAGGAACATATGTCCTGCAATGCAGAAAAAACTGAATGACATAAAGAAGGAGTCAGCTGCATACATACCTAATTGGAAGGGGAGTTGGCTTTTTGAGGTCACAGATAGGGGAAGTGAGAGTAGGGTGGTGGATCTGGAATCCAAAAACTGCAGCTGTAGGGTGTGGGACTTAACAGGTATACCGTGTTGCCATACTGTCTCAGCCTGCTCCTATTTGAGAATTGCACCTGAAGAGTTCGTTGATGAATGTTTTGCAAGATCAACATTTATGAAAATCTATAACAACCCATTAATCCCCATTCATGACAAGGACATGTGGCCTAAAACCCCTTATAATGAACTGTTACCTCCAGTAGTCACAAGGCTGCCAGGCAGACCCAGGGTTATGAGAAGAAAGGAACCAGCTGAGATGGAGCAACAGTTAGACAGAGGCAAGCTCAAGAGAGTTGGGACAAGAAATAAGTGTGGAAAGTGTGGAGAAATAGGCCATAACAAGAGAGGGTGTAAAAAGCAGAATGTTAATCATTCATCTACTGAAAACCCTAGTCAAAGCAGAGACTCTGATCCATACACCCAACTCATCCAGGCCTCAATGACCAACCAGGCTGCTCAACTGAATTAGGTATAACCATTCTAGGCCCAATATTAGATTTTTGTCCATTTTCAAAGCCATATTGACATATCTTGGTTGATGCAGGCGCAGTTCCAAGCAAAAAAGAAGCAAATTGTGTGGCATAACCTTACCGGTAAATCTATCCCCACTATCCTATCTATTTTAACTGTTCTAATCATTAAATTGTATTTGTCTCTCACAGGTAAACGAATAAAGTTCAACATTCAATGGATGGTGCATCTTTTTTGGCTTGGCTTATTCTGTTATTTTGGCTATAATACCATGGATGCTGCACTTTGCAACTTGACTGATGGATTCATTTTTTGGGATACTATAATCGTGCTGGACAATTTATTTATGGCTTATGTTTTTTGTGTAGTAGAGATAGTATGGTTTAGGATGCTTGTAGCAACTACCAAGTTGCAGAACATGAATTAACTTCAAGTTTTTCTGTCATGGGAACTGCTAATGTGTTGTCAGCCTAGATCAAGCTGTAACTTTTTGGATTGCTAATTGAAATGGAAGCATCTTTTGAACCACAATTTTTCATTTGCTTCTGTTTTGGCCAACTTAATGTATTACATCTCCAGTTTCTGTCATTTGTCTTTTTACTCTTTATTATAGATATTTGCAAAAAAAATTCCCCTAGAGTTTACATTTTTTTTGTTCTTTCTCTGAAATTTTAAACAATGGTAAAAATAAACAAAATGATACAAAAAAAGACAAGAAAAATATCTTTATAAAATAACAAACAATAAAATGAACAAAGGGGAGCACTTCATTCGACCATCATGAACATATTAAAGCAACCCCATTACAATTGATTTTTTCCCACTCTCAAGCTCCTTTTCCATCCCAGATACCAAGATACAGCCAATTTAGACCCATATTATCCACATGAAGATGAGCCAAGAAAGGGTCAAAGCTGACCACAACCTCCTTTGTCTTCTCCGTGCCACAACAGTATCATTCTCCAACTTGTCAATCTTCCTCAACAGACCAAGAATTACAGCTTTACTTCTTGGGCACATGGGTGGGTCAAGCCATTGAAAATATCGACACCCGTTTGCCTTCTAATGGGATTGAATCAAGAAAATATGATAAAAAATAGAGAATTATTAAACATGTTGATTTTGAGGTTGAGAGTAGGAAAAATCATGGAGATTTAACTCATATCTTGAACAAGATTTGAACCTCCTCCCTGGATTTAAATCCGTCCAAGAAGTTCTCACCTACACTGGTACGCGACAATTGCATTCCTCCATAGCCTTCTGCCGAAGAGCACTTACCTCAAGAATCTTATGTCTCTTGCTCAATGTCCAGATACGGTTGTGGAGGGAAACAAGCTTAGTAGACTTGGCTGGCATGCACAACACCAAGCATGTGGTGAAAAATCCACTTTACCCTTCTTTAAGGTACTGTTATTCTTTTTTACCCCAAAAAATTAGACTCCTATTTGTGATCGTTAAAGTCTTAACGATCTGTTTGATGGGTCCTTCATTGACACAAGAATAACATTTGCAGGGATTCTTTATGAACTTCTGTAAAAGAGGTCCTTGATTTAGACAAACACCTATTTTGAGGGACGAAATTGACATTTATCCTTTCAACTTTAAAGTGAATGATTTAAGACCTTCAATTATGAAAAAGATCACCCCTTACCCTTTCACCTATTTTTATTGTTAAAAATCTAATGTTGAACGTCATAATACTTTTATGTGACCTTTGTAAGACTAATTTAATCAATAAAATCAAACTGTCATGTTTTCTTCTATTAAATTTGCTTCAACTTCAAAAAACAATTTCTAGGTTTGAAATTGAATTCAAATTGGTTTGATAAAAGATTAAGTCTTTTGGAGTTTGATGAAGTGGACTTTTTCCAAGTTTTATGAATTTTCGTGTTGAAGCTAAAGGTTGCTACAAGCAGTCGATGGGGAATGTAATTGATGGAAAAGATGACAAGAAAAACAAAAAAAAAGAAAAAATTAATTTTTTAAAATATAATAATTATATTGACCAATATATCTTTAAAATGGCCATATACAAGTCATGTGGCATAGTATGTTAGTCATTTACAGTCAAAGTAAAGTGGAATGTTAAGTCATGGTGATTTTTTATAATTTAAAATTATAAATTTGTTATTTTGAAGTTAGAGGATAAAATTTAAAATTCACATAAAGTTTAAAAGCAAATGAGTTGTTTACATTTTTTTAAAAATATATATTATTATTATTATTATTACTAGTATAAAGCTCGTGCTTTGCACGGTGTATACATTACTTTCTAAAAAAATAAGTGTATAATAAAAATAAATTTTTAAAAAGAGAAATTTATTCTAAATATCATTAAAAATATCTTTAATAGTACGACTATGAGTAAGCCAATTTCTTTTAGTGACAAAGTCAAATTTTCATTTAAAAAAAGTGTCATTAAGAAAAAATAACACGGGTTATTATATAAATAGTTATTAAAATTATTACAAAAAATATGAAGTAAATTTATGTATTTAATTAAAAAACTATGTACTAATGGTTAATGATAAGTAAATTAAGAAAAAAAAGAAAAAGAAATAAAAAATACGTTGTAAGTTATACTTTTTTTATATTTTTAAAGTAAATTAATTTTACGATATAGTCTTTCAATTATTCTACCGTATTCACCTCCTACTCACATTATGTGTAAGAGAAAAAGAAAATTCCTTATCGTTTAATTATTTATTTTGACTCTTCAAAAAATATAATATATTTGTAATAAAATAATTGTGAAAATTAAAATTTCTCTCCTTTTACTTGTCTCTCTCCATTCCTACAAAATAAATAACATAAAAATAAAAAATATTAGTATTTTATATTAAAAATCTCAAAGAAATATTTTTTCAAAATGAAAAGATTCTCAGATCATTACTCAATTTTTTTCAAAAGAATCGTGTTCTTGATCAATCACAAGAAGCCATAGTGTTAATGTACTTTATAAAATTATTTCTTTCTTTTATTTTTACTCAGAAAAAATACAAAAATAAAAAAATAAAAACCATCAACTATTACATTTTATGTCTAATATACTGCAAAGTTACGCATATTCTGCTGCAGAATATTTTAGTAGGCAATTAGACACTTTTATCCTTAAACCTTAGCAAATGAATGATCAAATTAAATAGTAATAGATATTGATCTAATTGGTGTAATAAATACCAAGAACTAAATAGATAAAAATTTCTTAAGTCATCTCCTCAAACAAACGGAAAAAAAAAACTTGAATATTCAAAACCTATCAAAGAAAACAAAAACTCAATAATTTTCTATTAAAATAACTAAAAATATAAAATATGTTATATCATTCCATCAAAATAAAAAAAATAAAAAACATGAAAGATATAAAAAGAGAAAACAGCAATGATGCTAAAAATAAAACTAAAAAATAAAAGAAACTAACAAAAAAATAGCAAAGAAATAACTACATATGAAAGTCATGTACAACTTGTAGACTTGTTGATAATCAAAAAATTTAAAAAGTTTTAAAAAAATATATTTTATTCTCAAAAGGGATTACATGGGCTCATATTAAATAAGAAAAATATAAATCAAAAAATTTTAAAAAAGTGCATACATCTCATTTTGCAGGATTTAACTAAAGAAGCCTCTAAGATATATTTTAAAAATTTTAAAATAATAAAGTTAAAATATTTATTTAAATAAAAAATATAATAAATGTGTTTGACGTACATAATGTGCATAATACTTATGTATTTTTCTCCATTCTAAAAGAAAAAGCATGGTACAGTCTTTTCATTTTGGCCTTTATCTCAAAAATTTCTCAACAAAAAAATTCTTCTCTAAAAATAAATAATTTCATAAACATCTCATATGTACACAAAAAAGTTCTCAATAAATTAAAGAAAAAGAAATATTTTTAAAAAATAATTAATTTATAAACATCTTTTGAACAAAAAGAGAAGTATTGAACATTGATAAGTTCTTCAAGAAAATCAAATATATTATATTATTTATCAAATTCAAAGGTCAAATATTAAAGTGAAAGAGAAAAATGAAGAGAATAAGAGCATTATGTATAAAAAAGGAATTGAAAATATTATTTTTTTAATTTAAAAAAAGACCATAATCAAAGAAAAATAAGAGGATCTGACGATAAAAAACTTTATTAGGAAAAGTTTGTGAAGAAAGAAAAAATTTGTGGAGAAAGTGGCAGTAGATGAAGTTATGTGGAGATAGTAAAAAATTATTAGAAATTTGATTTAAATTTAAAAATTTATTTAGGATAAACTAAAGTATTTATATTATTTTATCTCTTAACTAATAAAAAAAATTTAAAATTTTAGAAATTAAAATTGGATATTTAAGAGTTTTGGAGGAGGAGAGAGAATAAAAGTGTTTTAATTATATATATATATATATATATATATATATATATATATATATATATATATATATATATATATATATATATATATATATATATTATTTTTAAAGTCGTGTGCAAGAGAGCGAGCTTCCATTTTCGCTGATATCTGGGATTTTATTTGTTTAAAATGCTTACATTGAGACATGGGTGTGCAAAAATAAATGGGTTAATGGCAAATAAAAATGGGTGAATTGGTCCTCGTTGCACGGTTTTTAAGACGAATTGTACTAAGAATTTGATTTACCGACTTCAATTTGCCTTATTTTACTGCATAAATTAAGTGTATCCAGAGCATTGTATTTCGGGGAATTGCATTAATTTGACCATTTCCGCATGGTTCTCTTCACAGAGAACTACTACTTGCATAAGATGAGATGCTTAGACAGTGGACCATTTGATGTTGGCCATCACAGCTCTCAAACATACAAAACTAATTAAAAAATGAATTGTTGTGAAATTTGACTGTTGTCGCCATGATTTTTCTGACTTCCTCTTAAGAATTTATAATCCAATAGATGTACTTCATGCCATCTGAGAATAAGTGGTTTAGACAAAGAAATTTTATGGAACTTACTTAATTAAAATTAAATAAAAATAGGTATTTTTAGTCTCTTAGTCCATTCCAATTGGATTACATTCAAAATTCATTTAAATAATGCTCAAATTCATTTGAAGTAAAATTTAATAAATATTGGATATCATAGAATCTCAAAATCAAACTCAAAATTTCAAGTGTGAGACATACATCTCCTCTCACAAACAATTTAATTTTTACAAAATTTAGGATAAAAATCTCAAAACCAAACCATATCCAATCACACCTTAAAACTTAATTTAATAAATTGAGTTTAAAGTCAAATTAAATTGAAACCTATTGAATAATAGATTATAAATTGTGATTGAGAAAGAGAGATATTTGTTTTCCACTTCAATTAATGAAAAGAGTAAAACAGTTTTTGAATTCATATCATATGAAATTCTGCAATTTCTTGTTTTGTATTTTTTATCCTTTTTTGACAAATAAAAAAAAACCAAAGGGAGTAGAATACTTGGAAATTGAAGTAACATTTAAAGAAGGGCAAGAGTAACACAATTTTATTAAATAAATGTTTCTCTTAAAAATGAAAATGAAACGCTCATCATGAGACTAAGGGAGTATCATGAGTCGAGCTTTTCTTAAAACAATACGCTCCATATTTATTATTATTATTATTACTAGCATAAAGCCCGTACTTTGCATGGTGTATACATTACTTTCTAAAAAAATAAGTGTATAATAAAAATAAATTTTTAAAAAGAGAAATTTATTCTAAATATCATTAAAAATATCTTTAATAGTACGACTATGAGTAAGCCAATTTCTTTTAGTGACAAAGTCAAATTTTCATTTAAAAAAAGTGTCATTAAGAAAAAACAACACGGGTTATTATATAAATAGTTATTAAAATTATTACAAAAAATATGAAGTAAATTTATGTATTTAATTAAAAAACTATGTACTAATGGTTAATGATAAGTAAATTAAGAAAAAAAGAAAAGAAATAAAAAATACGTTGTAAGTTGTACTTTTTTTATATTTTTAAAGTAAATTAACTTTACAATATAGTCTTTCAATTATTCTACCGTATTCACCTCCTACTCACATTATGTGTAAGAGAAAAAGAAAATTCCTTATCGTTTAATTATTTATTTTGACTCTTCAAAAAATATAATATATTTGTAATAAAATAATTGTGAAAATTAAAATTTCTCTCCTTTTACTTGTCTCTCTCCATTCCTACAAAATAAATAACATAAAAATAAAAAATATTAGTATTTTATATTAAAAATCTCAAAGAAAGATTTTTTCAAAATGAAAAGATTCTTAGATCATTACTCAATTTTTTTTCAAAAGAATCGTGTTCTTGATCAATCATAAGAAGCCATAGTGTTAATGTACTTTATAAAATTATTTCTTTCTTTTATTTTTACTCGGTAAAAAGGAAAAAATAAAAAAATAAAAACCATCGACTATTACATTTTATGTCTAATATACTGCAAAGTTATGCATATTCTGGTACAGAATATTTTAATAGCCAGACACTTTTATCCTTAAAACCTAGCAAATGAAGGATCAAATTAAATAGTAATAAATATTGATCTAATTGGTGTAATAAATACCAAGAACTAAATAGATAAAAATTTCTTAAGTCATCTCCTTAAACAAACAAAAAAAAAACTTGAATCTTCAAAACCTATCAAAGAAAACAAAAACTCAATAATTTTCTATTAAAATAACTAAAAATATAAAATAGATTATATCATTCCATCAAAACAAAAAAAAAGAAAAGGCATGAAAGATATTAAAAGAGAAAACATCAATGATGCTAAAAATAAAACTAAAAAATAAAAGAAACTGACAAAAAGAGAGCAAAGGAATAACTACATATGAAAGTCATGTACAACTTGTAGACTTGTTGATAATCAGAAAATTCAAAAAGTTTCAAAAAAATATTTTATTCTCAAAAGGGATTACATGGGCTCATATTAAATACGAAAAATATAAATCAAAATTTTTTTAAAAAGTGCATACATCTCATTTTGCAGGATTTAACTAAAGAAGCCTTTAAGATATATTTTAAAATTTTTAAAATAATAAAGTTAAAATACTTATTTAAATAAAAAAATATTATAAATGTGTCTGACGTACATAACGTGCATAATACTCATGTATTTTTCTCCATTCTAAAAGAAAAAGCATGGGACAGTCTTTCCATTTGGCCTCTATCTCAAAAATTTCTCAACAAAAAAATTTTTCTCTAAAAATAAATAATTTCATAAACATCTCATATGTACACAAAGAAATTCTCAATAAATTAAAGAAAAAGAAATATTTTTAAAAATAATTAATTTATAAACATCTTTTGAATAAAAAGAGAAGTATTGAACATTGATAAGTTCTTCAAGAAAATTAAATATATTATATTATTTATTAAATTCAGATGTCAAATATTAAAGTAAAAGAGAAAAAGAAAGAAAATAAGAACATTATGTATGAAAAAAGGAATTGAAAATATTATTTCTTTAATTAAAAAAAAGACCCTAATCAAAGAAAAATAAGAGGATTTGACGATAAAAAATTTTATTAGGAAAAGTTTGTGAAGAAAGAAAAAATTTGTGGAGAATGTGGCAGTACATAAAAGTTATGTGAAGATGGTGAAAAATTATTAAGAATTTGATTGAAATTTAAAAATTTATTTAAGATAAATTAAAATGTTTATATTATTTTATCTCTTAACTAATAATAATTTTTTTAATTAATAAAAAATTTTAAAATTTTTGAAATTAAAATTGAATATTTAAGAGTTTTGAAAGAGGGATGGAAATAATAGTGTTTTAATAATATATATATATATATATAGATTATTTTGAGAGTCATGGTAGGCGAGCTTGTCTTCCACTTTCGCTGATTGACATCTAGGATTTTATTTGTTTAAAATGCGCACCCCGAGACGTTGGTTTGTATTAAAGACAAATAAAATGGCCGCATTGCGTTGGTTCGGGTTGCACGGTTTTTAAGACGAGTACTACGAATAATTTGACTTAGTAACCTCAATTTGCCTTATTGTAATCCAAAAATTAGCTGTATTCGGTGCACTGTCTTTCGGGAATCCCATTTCCTCACATCAAACTACTGCTTGCATAAGAATTTTAAATTAGAAAAAAAATAGTAAATGTTGTCTTGATAATACAAACACCGATTATTTATAAACAAAAAACTAATAAATAGATAACTTATGAAGAAATATTTAAAGTGATTAAATACTTTAGCACTTGATTTTCGTTTTCTTATTTTTTTTAAGAATAAGTACTCCATTTTTGCTCAAAAAAGAAGAAGTTCTCTATTTGTAATAATAATAAAAATTTAACGAATTTTGTCATTCTAAGCTTTCTTCTAATGATTACTAGAATTTCCAAATGGGAGTTGAATCAGTACTGTAATAATAGTTTCTATGAAGTAAAAAAGGTGTACTCTTACTATTTCAATATATATATACTAGCAAAAAACCTCTGTGTTATGTACAGATATATTATATTTTATAAAAAGATAGTTATTTTAGTTATATAACCTTTAAATTCTATGATAATCATGATTTGTACGATTTACAATATAATCACCACATTAAATCTTCTCTTAAAAATCTTCATTTTAAATGAACTTATGATATTATTAAAAGATTCCCAACTTTGAAAGCAAACATATACCCTCTTATATTAAAAAAAAAATACACACACACACAATAGTTTGTAGTTATCATCACTTGGAGAAAAGGAATAACAATCTCCAAATATCCATATCCTTCTCAAGACTTCACAATAAATAAAAAATAAAATGAAGACCATATTCAATAGTGACAATTTACAAATGATACCTTTAAAATTTTTTAACCTAATTAAAAAACTCAAAATTTCATACAAGATGATTGAGGTCTTGAAAGTTTTGAAAATTCATATATGTACATTTATGCCCTTAGGAGGCAGCATCATTTCTTCACATAATAAAAATGCAACAAGAGATTATGAGATACTTATTACCATTAACTAGACATGAAATAATCATAATTTAGATTGCTAAACTTTTCTCGGTTTGGGCAAACATAAATTTCTTTTTAGATGCTCCCAATAGTAATACGATTAATGAGCTTCTAAAGCCTTGAGCTCTTTCTCTCCAAAAGTTGTTTCTATCTTAACACAAAGCTTATTCACTAAGCAAAAGTGATACTTAACATAGAATTAACAATATATACGCTGTCAGATTATACGATCACATATTTGAAATATTGATTATCATACTAAAACAATATGTATTTTGCTTATGCAAGACAAATTTTACACTGACAACGTAAAAAAATTATATTAAAAACTTTTAACTTTATAACAAAACTTTGTTCCTACGAAGTCCCAGAGGACTAAGAGAGTTGGACAACACAACGATGATAGCAAAACTCTCCCTGTTCTCTTCTTTCTATCGGCTCAAATCTTCTCTAGCCATATTCGGTTGTAGATGTATCAAAGGAATGAATCACATAAATCATCTTTGGTGATTCCCTAGGCATCATTAGTATTGGTGCCATTGCGTATAGAAATAGATAATATGAGAAAATTAGAAAAAATTGAAGAACCATATTATGAAAGAAAGAAACACTGATAATAAGTTTATAAATAAATGAGGCTTTGAAAATACGCTATCACCTTAGATTATGATGAAAAAGGAAGAGATTTCAATCACCGAAACCATGCAAAAAGAAAACTACACACGAAAAAGAAAAAATACATGGATGCAAAAGAAATAGATGAATGTTTACCTTAGATTATGATTAAAAATGAAGACACTTTAATTACCCAAACCCTATAAAAAGAAAACTGCACATGAAAAAAGAAAAGCACACAAGGAAAGAGATGAATGTTGGTACATGTACTTCAATCAATGAACGAATATAGGGGATGATGGGTAATTGACTACAAATTTTAATGACCTTTTTTAATTAACCCATTAAGTTAGATAATGGATTATTTCAATTAAGTTATCTCAATAGATTACTTAACAAAGGCATTGAAAGCTAATATATCCGAATGATTTCCCATTTCTTAGACCTTTTTTTTTTTGTTTCTTTTTGTAAATAAAAAAAATAAAGATTTAAACAAAGTACTAATATTAAGGTTTAAATGAAAGTTCATATATTCCATTGCAAACTCTATAGCATTTATCCTTTTATTTTTTTCCTAATAGCTGGATAATTGTTTTCGTTCAAGGTTCTACTCGATCTAAACAACCTACATATGTAACACCGTGAAAGTAAATCTATTACATAAGCCATATTGAATGATAATATTGATAATCCTCCTCCAAAAAGCCATATTTTTGTCATTCTTTAGAAATATATTTTAATTCTTATCCTTTACCTTTTGCCTATTTTCCCATTTGATAGCTTTCAAATTTGAGAGCTACTCAATTTCTAGACCAAATAGTGTGACCATAAGTCGGTGGCAAACCAGCACTGGATGCAAAAGCTAGTTAAGGATCATGAGATGGGCTTGAAACTTTGAATACCAAGAAACCTATTTAAGAACAACTTCATCATACATTAGAAGATTTTTGCAATATGTTCTTTTTTTCTGTTAAATGAAAATGAAATAAACTTGTCAAAATTTTTTGAGGTTCTTATTATATAAAAAGTTAATATTTTTAGTCTTATACTTTTTTTCCATCTAAAGAAGGAAAAGTTAGAGAAGGGTGGAGTAAATGATAGATTTAATTGTAATTATGATTAAATATTTTTATCTAAATAAATAAATTTGTGATATTTTATTTCTATAATATATTTGTTTTTAGGCTAGTTTAAGGAATTATGCAAAAGCAACAATGCCGTGCTTGAGAACATGTTCTACTACCTTTCTTTTTTCTTTTATTCATCACACAAATAAAATCCAAATTTGGATGGATTCTTTGGGTCAAGTCAAGTAAATAGTTCGAATTTGATTGGTATTCTATTTAACGTATCTTATTCTCCCTCTCCAAGTTCTTCCATGCTTTCCACAACTTTTTTTTTTATATAAAAAAGGGGTTCATCCTTTCTAAATCTTAATA
This sequence comes from Rauvolfia tetraphylla, assembly GCA_030512225.1. Taxonomy (NCBI): domain Eukaryota; kingdom Viridiplantae; phylum Streptophyta; class Magnoliopsida; order Gentianales; family Apocynaceae; genus Rauvolfia; species Rauvolfia tetraphylla. The sequence goes on from JAJQKT010000060.1 coordinate 1,715,914, forward strand.
TACACATAATTTGAAGAGCAAGAAATCAAAATGTATTAAATAGCGAAGGAACTAAATAGGAAAGAAATATATAAAAATAGAAGAAATTCAAAAAACAGTGAATAAGTAATGAGCAGTTAAAAAATAGATCTACTGAATCAAATAAAAATTTTCAAATTAATTAAAAAATCAAATTTTCATAAAATAGGATTTAGGTCTTGAAAGGTTTGGAGAAGGAGAGAGAGTAAAAGTATTTTGGATATATATATATATATATATATATATATATATATATATATATATATATATATATATATATATATATATATATATATATATATATATATATATATATATATATATATACAATTTACATGAGAACTAAAATTTTTGTAAATTTTATAACAAATTCAATAAATATCTAAATCAATCTCAATTGAAAATGATTTGTTAAGATTTTCAATTTAAATTTAACATATTAGTCATTTAAATAATCAGTAAAAAAGAAAATTTTTAGATCAACTTTGTTCACATTCCCAACTGCAGACCTGGCTATCCCATTTCCCTAGCTCATGTTCTCTCTCCCTTCTCCTCTCTTTCCCTTTCCATCGCAAGCAACGGTGGTTGGAGACCAGCTGAATTAATCTTAATGGTCCAATTTTGATTTTGCAGTTAAAATTCACATATTTTTGTATAATTATTCAAGTTTTATAATAATTATTTATTCTGTAATCGAATAATTTTTTATAGTAAATAATTATTCATCGCAAAAAAATCATGAATAATTATTTTACTTGTAGTGAATAATTATTTAATTATAGAGTAAAAAAATATTTAAGTTTGAACAATTATTCACAACGTGTGAATTCTCAACCGTTAAATCAAAATCTAATGGTTGAAAATCATTTAGTACAAACTAAAAAAAGTATTGTATGCATTATAACCGGATTGCTTTGGCTAGGGTCGGTTAGATGATAGAGAGATTTTTACCGTTTATCTTTGCACGTTTGCCATATCCAGTTTTTTATACTATAAACAGTAAGAAAATTAATCTTTTTCTTAAAAAATTTTCTTTTTTTTTCTCTCTCTCCCCCATGTGGACTTCCTTCACCTGGTAGAACTTTATGTATTGGTAGAACTCACTGAAAAAATGTATTTTAAAGATATTATTTATTAAATATTATTAATGAAATAAGCCATGTAATTAGACTATTTTAATTCATGATTATTAAAAATTTAATTATATTTTTAAAATTTGATGAGTTCTGCCAACACCCTGCAAGTTATTAATAGAATAATTTATGTAATTAGACAATTTTAATTCATAATTATTAAAAACTATAATTATATTTTTAAAATTGGGTGAGTTCCGCCAACACTTAGTGAAACTTGACATGGAGTTCTACCAAGTGTTGGTAGAACTCCACAACAACGTGGACTTCGCCACTTGTTGGCAGAAGTTTATGTCAACTTCCCTCACTTGCTGGCAGAAGTTCACACGGGTGAGAGAGATAGAGAGAGAGAGAAGGAGGGAGAAAATTCTTAAAACAATAATTAGTTTTCTTATTTTATATAGTTTAAAAAAATTATATATAGTAGTATCCCACGTTAGATCATATATTTGGAGGAAAAACAAGAAAAAGAACAAATAGGTTTACTAGTTAATTGTATTAAAAAAATGCAAAATTGGCACATGGCGTCACAAAATGAACTCGATCCACTTGTGAGGCCATGAAACGAGTCCACCTAAAAATTTCTTAGAACTTTTGGGAAAGCAAAAGTATTTTAAAATAGTTAGTTAGAGAAAAAGTTAAAATTAAAAAAATTATAAATAAATTCTTTACATGAAAATATGTTTGATACAAACCAAAAGGTAAATTAGGACACACTATATTTTGAATTTTACTGATTTTTAAAGACTCTTTACTTTGTTTGAAAAATTAGGAGCACTTTTCTATCGTTTCTTTGTTTCAAAATATAAGACATTTTATCTTCTTTCTCCATTCTTAAAATGTTTATAATTTTTAAAAATTTTAAAATTATTTTTAAAGTTATCTTCACAATAACTATAATTCTTTCATTTTTATTATATTAATAAAATTAGTTAAAAATATAATAAAAACTATCCATTATTTCTTATTTCTTCTATACAAAAAGAAATCAAAAAATTTTATATTTTAAAATGGAGATAGTACTTACCAATAATTCGCATATTCATCTTTCTATTAATTTCTGTTGAAAAAAGAGAAAAAGAAAAATACTGGAACTTGTCCAAAGTAGTTCAACTTTATGTAATTTATGTAAAGACTTTCATCCAACGCTATCGGCTACTTTACTTATTATTGGTAGAAGGTTTGTTGACAAGCAACTAATTCAGTAAAATTCCCTCAAAAAAATCATTAAAAAGAAATAATGGAAGAAAACAAAATTTTGAGTAAATGCTCCTTGTAGTTTGGGATTGGCATATCAACTTTTTTTCTCTAGTCTGTTATTCACGTGCTTCCCTTGTAGTAAGAAGACGAGAAAATGGTCATCAGCGATGTTGATCCCCTTCTAGGAGAGCTGGCTCAGCTACAGGGAAATCCAAGATTGCCCTCTTTTCTAAATGATCAAATTAAGAATCTTCAACTGGAGTTGAGATTCTTGAAGGTGTTCTTCTGGTGCTTCGCCAAATGGAATGCTCCCAAGGATGCGCGTTTGGGAACTGTCGTAACTGATATTGCTATTGAGCTGAGAAAAGCAGGAAAGGGTCTTTATGCTGCAGGTCTTATTGCCATCCAGAGGGGCCTGACTAATAATTGGAATTTGGTGGTTTCAAAATTGCTAGAAAAGGTCAAGAATTTCAAGCGAAAAATTGCTGAAATTTGTCTTGTCTTGCTAGATCATTCCATCCAATGCAATCTCTCCACTAGTTATGAGATCTTGGACTTCATCAACATAATTCTTGAGAACCTGAAGGATATTGTCAACTCAAAGGCCATTACTAGTGGCCCTATGGAGATGCAAATCAGAGAACTTCAACAGATCTTATGGATGCTAAAATGTTTTGTCGACTTTGCTGCTACATGGGCAATCGCGTACGAAAAACTTGAAGATTTCTGGAATCATGTCCAAGGTTGTACCAATAGAGCAGCAAGTGTTTCATTCTTATTCTGGGTCGGGGAAATGGTCAGAGAAGGAAATAAATCTAGAGTTGAAGGTATGCTTTCTGATTTAGTGCAAAAGATTGAGCCCTTCACCCCTGAGGTTATAGAGATGTATCTTGGAGTTCTGAAGGCATCAAAATCATCGCGGCCTCATACCTCGCTGACAGGTGAAGTTGTTGCTAGTTTTGTTGATTTTCTCCTAAAAAATCTGGTGCTTTCTATTAAGGATGATGTTACTGAGGTTGGCGAGGGCCTAATGCTCCTCCTAACATTTCTCATGGATCCACCTGAGTTATCTGAAATGGATGGAAATTTGATTTTGAGAAAAATTGATGCCATTGTAAGTGATATTGCATCTTTCATTTGCTCCGTCCGCGTTGATCGACCAAGAGCGCAAGAGATTAAATTTCCTCTTGAGCTCTTGCAACAGATTGACGAGGTCAGAACAGAGATCGAAGAGGTTTATCTGCAAACTTCCGATATATCATTGTCTGATTTTCCAAAGACTAATGGATTGGGATATATTAATTTTCTGTTGGGCAAAATAGATAAGATGCTGAAGTGTGAAGCAAATGTTAAAACATTTGGGAAATATCAAATTGTTACTATCCAAAGGGAGCTGGCGTATCTCCGAAGTTTCTTGAAGCTACGAAATGAGTATAATGAAGTGGAAGATATTTGGATGCAGATAATCAATCTGGCATACAGAGCGGAACATATTATAGACACCAGTTCAATCATGGATGCTCCGGTTTGGTATCGTGTGATTCTCCTTTCAGATGTGACAAAACAAATGAAGCGTATAAAGCTTGATGCTGAGAAGATGGAAGCTAAGCAAATGAATATTCCATTCCCAAGTGATGAAGCGAAGTCTACAATTGACCTACCTGATAGAGCTAATATTCTAACATCTGATGTTGTGGGTTTCGAAGATGAAAGTCAGAAAATAATTGACCAACTTATTTCTGGATTAGAGATGCTTGAAATCGTCTCCATTGTTGGTATGGCAGGAATTGGTAAGACAACTCTAGCCATGAAAGTATTTAATGATCTTGACATTCGACTTCGTTTCTTCCCTTGTGTGTGGTGTCATGTTTCTCGAATATTTAAGTATAGGAAGTTATTGCTCAACATACTAAATTCTGTTTCTGCACATGACCAATTAACTTCTGAACTGAATGATAAAGATCTAGCTGCAAAACTCTACAGATGTCTAAGGGGCAAAAAGTTCCTCATTGTTTTGGATGATGTTTGGGATATGAAGGTGTGGTATCAACTAAAAGTGTCATTTCCAGATGACAAGAATGGGAGTCGAATCTTGTTGACAAGCCGATTGGCCGATATGACAAGCCGAATTGTGCCTTCGCATGCTAGTCCTTACCGTTTTGTTCATTTTCTTTTTCCACGTTCTGATGAGGTAAGTTGGAAATTATTAAAAGGGAAGCTATTCCCAGATAATGTCTGTCCTCCAGATTTAGAAGAAGTTGGTCAACGGATTGCTAAGAATTGCAATGGGCTACCTTTGGCAATCGTATTAATTGCTGGTGTCCTTGCAAAGAATTTTTATCTTTGGGAGCAAATTGCTCGAAGTTCAAGTTCCTTCGTTGCTAGTGAAGGGTGCATGGACATCCTGGAACTTAGTTATAAGCATTTGCCAGATGTTCTCAAATCATGTTTTCTTTATTTTGCCACTTTCCATGGGGAAGAAGCGATTAAGGTCAAGAGGTTGTGCCGATTATGGATTGGTGAAGGCTTTGTGCCAAAAATTGAGGGGAAAAGCTTAGAGGATGTGGCAAATGAGTGTTTAATTGATCTAATTAGCAGAAATCTGGTTAGTATTGACAGGAGAAGCTTCAATCTTGAGAGGATCAATGAATGTCATATCCATGGTCTATTACATTCTTTCTGCGTGACAAAAGCTGAAGAAGAAGGCTTTTCGAAACTTGTGAATACTTTTTCGCAGCTTCAGCCAAGTGGTGCAAACTATAAGCAGTATAGGTTGTGCATTCAACCGGAATGGAGTCCCTTTGTTAACTCAAAACCTGTTGGCCCAAATGTCCGCTCTGTGCTTTTCCGTCCCAATAATTCCTCTAACAAGCATCCTTATACCCCCGAGTTTTTCAAAAGCTTTCAATTTCTTAGCTTGTTAGATCTGGAGGGTATCCATTTTGGGGTTCTTTTTCCTCAGGAAGTAGTCTGCCTAACTCACTTGAGATACTTGGCGGTTGCTGGTGATTTTATATCTATCCCCTCCTCAATAGACAACCTCTGTTACCTAGAAACTCTTTATGTCCAAAGCCACGACTCCACAATTATTTTGCCAAATACCATCTGCAACATGAAAAGCCTAAGATGTGTAGACATTCCTACTGGTGCTACCGTTTCTTGGGATGACTATGCTCATGAGAAGTTCTGTTACTTAAACAATGTGGTCACATTTTCATTACTCATCATTTCTCGAAGAGAAGATGTAGAAGTGCTATTGAAAATGTTACCGAGAGTTCGGAGATTGAGATTCCAGTTCTATAATCATTTTCCAGTACTGGATTTCCTAGATCATCTTGAATCCCTGAATGTGCATAAAGTTGGGAGAGCTCCAAAGTCATACTTACTTGAATTTCCCTTCAATCTTAGGGAACTCACTTTATCAAACCTTAGGCTCCCCTGGGAGGAAGTGTCTGCAATTGCGAAGTTACCAAATCTTGAAGCTCTCAAATTACTGTCAAGGTCCTTTGAGGGGCTACAGTGGGACATGACCAATGACTCATTCTGCAGACTCAAATTCCTGAAATTAGAGAGTTTGAATATTGCAGAGTGGATAGCAGACTATGATTCCCTACGCTTCCTTCAGCGGTTAGTGGTGAAAGGCTGTGTCAATCTTGGCAGGATTCCTGACAAATTTGGAGATATTGACACCTTGAAAATCATCGAGGTTCATGAATGCAGCTCTTCTGTTGCAGAATCAGCCAGGAAAATTTTCGAAGAACAGCTGGATTTTGGGAATTCCGACATTCAAATAATAATCACGCCCACGGTTGATGAAGACCGTAGTTCTTCTTTACATGTAAGTAAATCGAAGTTCGTTCTCTTCTCTGCTTTGAACTACTTCAATAGCCACTAGTGCAAAAACCAAATGTTGCATGTACCAATAATCAATATTTGAAGAAATTTGAGAAAACAAACAGAAAGAAAGAGAAGATAATTTAGATATATATTCATGAACTGTTCAAGATGGTCCTTATATACAATTTCCCTAAAAGAAAAACCATCAATCCTTCTCAGAACTCTTCTCCATATGTATCCAACCAACTTTTTTCTACTAATATTTGCAGAGCACAGAATACATGAAAAATGAAAATACAATGGTCAACTAACTTGTCAGACACTGTTGGTCTTCTACTTTCTTCAATTTGACTATTTATTTGTCTGACTTGGCAGCCACATCAGCCTTCTTGTCTCACTTCTGAGACTGAACTGCCTGCTTCTTCTTCTTTGCTTCCAGCAATATTTGGTTTATATGTAAAAAATTTCAATCACGTATTAGCTAGCAAGAATAATCCAACTCCACTTTTCAAAAAAATAAGGAGATATCAAGTTAATTTCCTAAAAGAAAAGAAAAAGAAGGGAAAATATTCCTTTTTGTTTTTAATGGGTGAGAAAAAACCAAAAAATCTCACACCAAATGCGGAAGGGAGAGAGTTATAACATAAGTGAACCCAATTTGGTCCCGTGCAGAACGCGCATGATCAAATATGATCTGTTGGATCAGATTTTATATTTTTTGATTTCTATACATATTTTTAAAAATATATCTAGTCTAACGATAGAGATCTAGTTCTGCACGTCTTGTTGCAAGACGTGCAGGACTGGAACCGAACTGAAGTGAATCTACTAAGTCATTCATCCTGACTATTGTTGACTCGAAGGAGACTCATGGGCACTGATGGATGAGAAAATATTCCTGTCACGCATGGATGTTCTCATAATTTCTTGGGGCGTAGGAGTCTTCTCTGTCTACTTAATAGACTATAACCGTTAGGTCAGAGATGTAAATTTAGCCACTGCCTTCAAATTTTGACCAACAACATAGGCTTCCAAATCTTCACACAATCTCTTTTAGCAGTAATAAATTTCATGTACCTTTTTTAATTGTATACCATTTTCAATAATGACTGGATTTTTATGTAAATCCAATTGATAATGCTTTGTTTTAACAGTTCAAAGAAAGTGCTATTGGGAAGGATTCAAGTACAAATGATGAAGAAACCATTGGAGAATACCCCTTTTATGACGAAGGATACTTTGGGACAGGTGATGCAAACACTGAAGATTTTGGTTCTTGGAGCATTCTGAATAAGGTAATTTCTTAAGAGCTTCTAAAATAGGCTAAGCATTCTTTTTACAGTCCAAGTCGCAGTGGAGTCAGGGCTAGGGGTAGTGGGACGCTGAAATTACATCAACATATATGAGATATAAAAATGTTATTGTAATTAGAAAAATTTACGTTTTATTATTGTCCGAACATGATCTTATGTTTTGAAATCATTGAACGATGAGCTCATTATCATTCTTTAAATATCCTATTCTAGATTAAGTGACTAAACAAACATCTGTTCAAGCATCTCCTGATTGATATATAGCTGGTTTCCATAATATTAATGACTATAATTACTCTTCCCACAGTTACTAGTAGGTGGGCCAGGTGAAAACTTGAATCCTATATGGTTCTGACCCGATAAGACTAGAACCAAAAGGTATACTGGTTTATTTGAATCCAAGCTCGGACCCAATTAGATTTTGCCTAATAGGCCTGAGTCGAGTACATCATGTTTCAAATTCAATAGACCCATAACTCATTTAATATATATTATAAATATTTTATGCAATTTATTTATTATACTCTTTATTAACCGTAGTGTGTACTGAAACACTTTTCGTAATATTAATTCTTGCTTGATGTCTCTTTTTGATGAGAGCATTTCTCTGTCTGAAGTTGTAAAAAAATAAATTAATTTGAAATTACATGCAAGTTCTATATCTAATATATACACACACACATTTTCTAAATTTATATATACATTTTAGATTAATTAATTTTCTCATGGGCTTTTTTTTTTGGGATGACGACAAACAACATTTGGTGATATTTATTGATCTTAATTTGAATGTTGATCTTCTTTTGTGTATAAAATTAAGAAATGACTTTTGAATTAGTGTATTTATTAAGGTTGTTATTTTGATAAAATAGCAAACATTTTGTTCTTTTCTATTCTACCTAAATTTTTGCGTAGTGGTAGTTACGATAGAAGCTTATGAATACGGTAGTTACGATTTCTTATAGAGATATAATATTACATTAGAATTTTATTTCTGATGCTAAGTTTAATAAATTATGGTATAATTTTTTTTAATTTTTATTATAATCGGGTATATCTGAACTGACCCCATATGTTATAAGGTTGGGCACATGTCCACACTTTATGAATCTATCAAGTAATCGAGTCAGGTCTGATCTTATTATATCTTAATAGGTACAGGATTAGGTTTGGGTTCGGGACGGTGTGTTTTAAACTCGTTAGAACCCATTTATAGCCAAATTACTAAATACTAGCAAAAGGAAAAACTAATGTTAGCTTAATTAGTACATATACGAATAAACGAATAGATGTTTCCTAGTTTCAATTATTTACTCAGTAGGAAATCAATGCCTTTTAATACGGATAAATTCTTGTTACTTTGCATGCTAAGAATATACGCATAGTTTGGTTTGGATGTAAGGAAAAGTGGATGTGAAATAAATGTGAACAAAAATGACTTTACATTATTTGGTCAGAGTAAGAAGTGAAAAAACAAAACACAAAGTATATCACTCTCCCACCATATTAGCATTTTTTTTGCCTCCAAATTTGAGGAGTTGGGAGAGAGAAAATAGGTAAAGGTAATATTAATGACATATTTCACCCATTTTTTAGGTGAAGCTTTGAAGACATTAGATAAGAGAGAGAATAATGACTGAAAAGTAAAAATATGCTATAATTCTATTTTCTTTCCTCTTTCCCTCACTCTTCTTTCTCTCATTCAAAAAAAATATATATATAAAAAGAAATACTTACCTTAAGTAAAATATATGTTCCCTTCTGGTTCCCCTTGTCCTTCCCTTCTCCTTCCACTTTTGCAATTCTCTAATAATTATCAATAACTTTCTAATAGTGGGAGAGGAATCTTGTCGGTAGAATTACTTAGAAAACTGAATAAATCTTTGGTTATAAAATATAGAAAATGAGTTATCTAAAATTAAGCCCCTCAAGTAATTCATGATATTCGTCTTAGTAAAGTGATAATTCAGTCCTGAAGAAACATTTTCATGTCAGCGCAAAAGGGAATCAAAACGATAATGATACAGACTTATAATTTCTCAAACAGTTTAAGGGAACCAAAAAAAAATTAGTAAACTCACATCTGTGATAGGAATGGATGCGCCATGCCACTCAAAGTATAACACTTATAGGGGTGTTTCATTCCCTGTGGAGGCACTTGCCCCATTTTAAGCAAGAGTGGCTCTTTAAAGGTTTCTTGGCTGGATACTAGACTGGTGAACGAGAACTTGACCTGTTTCCTTTCTTTCACTTCTCGAACTTCAAGACCTACAGGGAATACGTGGATGGATAGATTGATTGGATCACCTGAGTCCGTATAGCCGCTGGTTCATTAAATAAGATTTTTTTTTGAGAAAAGAATATCAATTAGATAAAAGGGCGTATTATTCTTTGGAATTTTATTAGGTTTAACTTATTTTATTGTTTTTAGTACTCTCTCTTTTTCAGCGTGGCTATTGTCCTTGTCCCAAAATATTAGCCGTACTTGCCTTTTTCAAGCAAAATTAAATATCTTTTTTTCAATTTTATCCCTACTCAATTAATACCACTACCCATTAGCTATTTCCGTTGGAAATGTCATAGGCTTTAATGAGGCTTTCAATAGGAGGATACACAAGCCTTTTTAAATTCAAATATTATGAATATTACTTATTCTTTGATCTTGGTGAAAAGTAACAATGTGGCTAATACAAATGGAGGGCATAATTCAGAAGGGCAAGGAGAGCTTGAAACTCATTCCTCCTCTCAATTACCAATAAAGATATCTGTTTTTCTAGGAATCTACTCCATTCGTTTCAAAACATATTCTCTACTTTTCTTTTTAGATTGCTTCAAACTATATCTCGTCTTTCTATATATAAATGTTTTGTTTATTATTTTATTTCTAACCTCATCATTTTCTCCAACTAACGATTTAAATATTTTTATTTTTAAAAATCTATTAATTTTTCAATCAACCACTTAAAATACTAATCTTAATATTAAATTTAAATTTGGCATATTGACTAACCGTTCTTAAATGGGGATATTTTAGACCTCTGTTAAAATTTTCTTTCAAATTTATTAAAATCTTAATTCTTGTGTGAAAGACAAATATTTCCTTCATTTCGTAATAAATGTTATTATAGAAATCTTCACACATATTAAGATAATAATTAAACTGACTAGTTTGTACTTAATTAAATATTTTATCTCCTCATAGTAAATCACAACACAAGAAACTATCATATTCACTATATTAAATGCCATTGTTTTATTATAAGGGTAAATAAGGGAGAAAAGTCAATTTTTTATCGAATGACATTTATTTTGTAAGAAATCAAAATTTATACGATGACACTTATAATGAAGGATGAAATAGTGCATTTATTTTGAAACGAGCGGAATAACTGAGTTGGAAATATCAACGTCTACTTCATTTAATGCTTTTCTTATGATGTGTTCTCCTGTGTTGTTTTTGTAGTTCAAATATACTAACAAGTACCGTATGTTATCTGTGCAATTCAGGTATCTAGTTTCCTGCAAGTGAAAAAAGCAGATGGCCAGTTGGAAATGCCAGGTGGATACTGATTAAGATTGCTGTATATTGCCCCTTTTTTACACTGTCTATATTTTGATTTTCACACAAATTAAAGATATTATTGGAAAGGTTACATTATGAGATAAAATGACAATTTAGCCTTAATGGAACTCAAAAAATTAATTAATACAGTTTAGCAGAGTAATTAAAGCTACGAGTGAAACTGAAAAAAGTATTATAAATGACCTTTTGATATTTTAAAGTGACAGATATTTATGAACAAATTAAAATAAAATTTAGACCGATAAAAAGAAATGGAGAGGGTATTAAAATTACGATAAATATTCCGCTTGTGTTCTTTTCCTCCCCTGTTGTTGTGATGCCCGATTTATAATTAATGACCTATTTTTGCATCTTACTTATTCCTATTCCTTTGTGTTTGCTGAGAATCAGAGAACACACTTTTTGATGGTTTGCTCCCAAATAATGACTCGCCAATTTGCAGAGGTTTTCAGCATACTAGTATATACTCAGAGGGTACATTTATATGATCAGAGAATTCTCCATTTAGCTCGACTTTTGCATGACACTCTGAAGCTATTTAACTTATACATTTGTTTCTTGGTGTTATATATTATAAACAATTGTAGATTCGGCATTTCTGATGTATGAGACGAGAGAACGAGCACTTGCTCCCATAGATGCCCTTAGTGGAGAGCAGAAAATGAAGGTACAACCGCCTATCTGCTTTGATCATTGAATATACTGCAAATTCCAGGGTTTACTTTCTAGGCTTTTCCAATTTTGGCCAGGATTTTCCCAGTTACACATTTCATTTCACTGAGCATTTTTCTTGTTCTGTGACTTGGTTCATACTTAATACAGTAGAATGACTATACTGCTCAAAAAAAAAAAAAAGAAAAGAAAAGAAAGAGCATGATTATGACATAGGAGTTAGAAAATGGAATTGCACAGGAAGGAGTTATTAGCTTTTCAATGTTTTATTTAGATACAGGGGTTAATCAGTGTTCTAAAGTCCTTGATCTTTCTCAAATCACAAGTTGAGGATCTTATTTGTGCATTTGTTTATTCCTTTCGGATTTGGGTCAATCCTAAATCGACGGGAATTTGGTTATTTACATTGTATTTGTTTTTCCCTATAAACCCAATGTTGATTGATTGAAGCTTCAGAAATAGTCTTAAGTTTGAATTAAGACAATTCTTTGCCCTTCATTCCCCAGCCTCATTACTACACGCAAGTTACACACTTACTAATGAAAAATAAGCCACATGAATAAAAATATCAACTCACTACCAATAGGAATAATTAATTTTTTTAATGACTTGACTTCTTTGGTATATGTGACTTGTTTTTACCAGTAAGTATGTAACTTATGTGATGTAAATAAATTACTATGATAAAATTATTCTATTAGTAGCTCCTTAAATAATATTTGAAGAAAGGCATATATGGCTGTTAAGATTTATCCTGCAAGCCAATGAAACATTCTGTAGTTGGATTCTCTTAGCCGAGGTAGTTACAATAAGGTTTCCCGCGACGAAACCTTTTATTCATAAGAATAGAAAAGACATGTATACTACGAGGATCTAGTATATTTGGGCTATAAGCCTCTAGTGTGCTGGTTGATGGTGTTTGGGAGCGTTAAAGCCAATTTTACCCTTCTACTTAGGCCAGTTTTATATCATACCCTTCTTTTTATCAATTATATCCCTTTAAATGTTAATTCATTTTAATATTGTTCTTTATTAGAATTCTAATGATCAAACTTCGATCAATAGCAAGAACAATATTCATGTGAAGCTATTTGTTGTACCCCGTTCTAGTTGTGTTGTGATCCCCATAATCTGAATTGATCGAGAAAGCAAACTCTTCAAAAGCCAGAAATTTACAAGAAGCTCTAGTAGAATAAAGATGTCGGCCTTTGAATTTTTGTACACAGAATTTAAGTCATTTTGAGAAACCATGTTGGTACATATGCGGGAATGACAGTGATACTTAGCTAATGTAAAGCACGAAAACCTTTTCCAGGTTCCTGCAGGCATATTATAGTTGTAAGGCATGAATAAATTTTCGTTGGCTGCCTTCTTGCTGCAATTCTAGTTCTAGGCATTTCTAGTCTTACTGTACCGCAGACAGTTCTTATGGTTAATTCCTACGTGCAGTTGTAATTTCTCTCTATTTCTTAGGGCAATATAGTCAATTGAAGATTTGTCTTTTTGGTCCATTTTTACTTCTATTATTGATCTCTTACTTTGCTTATGTTAACAGGCTGGAGCATGGGAAGAGAAGAGCTTAAACAAATGGGCGACCGGTAGAATCATGGTCAGAAAGTGTAAAATTTTCTCTAGCTTAATTTACTAGGTTGCTGTTGGTCTTGGATTTGTGAAAATCTTAAAGGGGAAATAACATTAATGTCTTCCCACATTAGGGAAACTTGTGTTCTTTGTTTATGATGAAAATATGCCCAATTATTGGTTCTGCGTCATTCATGCAATCTTTTGATAACTTGTTAGAAAGGTAATTTGAAGTTGCTAGAGGGTAATCCAAATTCTACAGGGAAGTAAATAAAGGAGTTCTCACTCGGAGAAGAAGACGGTCAAGGGCTATATAGAGATTAAGGAGTTCACACTCGGAGAACTGGATGATTTGGAGGTATACAATCTTGACGGTTTATTTGACTTCCAGAAATTTGAGGTTTAATCCATTGCTGCACTATTTTAAAGCTTACCTCTATTCATAATTCTCAATCATATTATCTCTCTTCAGCTCGTTTTAAGATCTCTCTTTGTTTGTGGCTGTTTATATTTTTTGCTTGCTCTGCAACTGCAGATTGAAGTGAGACTGAGCGAAGAAAAGGACTTTGTCCATGACGAGAAGCAGCGCATTATCCAGGACATGAGACAGTTTTTGGAGCCTCTTCGGGAAAAACTACATCAGTTTGAGAAGGAACTCAAAGATAGATCGCAAAGTTAGCAATCATTATCATCATATATGGTATTCACAACAATTATTTGAGAGTTCTTGTTACCGACTTCATTAAAATTGAAATGTTGCAGAAAATGAGACCCTGTTAGACCAAGTTCCCTAGTGAGCTTTTGTGACGTACTTCATTTGGATCTAGCAACTCTTATAATCTTTTTATCGTTTCACGCATTGTTCTGCTGTCTATGATATGGTGTTTTTCTTCCCGCCAATTGATGACAGAAGATGTAGAAAACAAAAAAACACTTGATTATCACTGGAGTTTGAAAAGAAAGAACGGTTAAAACAGACTATTTTTGAGTGTCATTCTGAGCAGCAAAACCATAACTTGCCCAGGAAACGGCGAGTGAAGTTAACAATTTTTTGAGGGCATGCCTAATTTTTTGGTTTGTAAAGTCTAATTGGACTCAAGTCTAAATTACTTCCTAAAACCACCAAGGCCTAGTTCTCGATTGATAAAAAAATTTTAAATAGTTGAAAAATAATATTTTAAAAAATTTTGTACTTAAAAATAAAACTAAATTTTCTATTTTTAATAATTTCAGTAAACAAAAAACTGTTTTAAAAAAGTATCTCCAAGTAACTTTTCAAAATTAGTTTTTTTTCAACTTATATAACCTAAAATCAGAAGTGAATAATCATGTAAGAACATTTCAAAAATAACTTCTCGCTTGAAAAAAAAAAGCTATAAGTAGTTAATTTTAAAAAAATTGAGAACAAGTCCTAAAAGCTAATTGCACTCAAGTCCGAACTTTCTCACTCTTTCAAGTGGGTCTCTTCAGAAACACGAAATGACATGCATCTAGTCCCCCGGCACATGCGAGCTGGTAGAACAATCAAGGTACTCTCGCTGCCAGCGGCAGGGTGGGAGCTAGACTCCTGCTGGGAACCTGGGAGTTATATTTGAGGGGATATAGTGGAACAATCAGTTTGGAGCGGGTCCCTTATGTGCAGTAGTGTACAGGGGCATTGAGAACCTGGGACCCAGTTCGTGCACATCCGTGATTTACATACTCCATAGCTTAGGGGCAAGGTTATGGGGTCCAAGAATAGTTAGGCTTAGCTTAGAAACCTGGATTATCAAAAAAAAAAAAAAGCAAAAGGATTAACAAACTTCCTATAGTTAGTATAAAGTATTTTAATTTTGAAGAGTTTCTCTCTCTTCTCTCTCTCTAAATTGCAAATTCAACGAATAACGCATCAAATCAGTCAAAGAATGAATAGTAGTGTTCTACAATGAGTTCTCTCTATTTTGAAGTAAAAATAATCATAATCTCCAACGTTAGAGTTTTTTTTTAAATATGGGTTGAGTTCCACAGTGGGTGGCGAAACTCACTGCCAAGTTCCACTCTCGACAGTGGAAATTCCCTAGAGCTTCACCACTTTGGGGTGGAACTCACATAGGCATAAAATCCATGAAGTTTACATGTAGGTAAAAATATGTAAAAATTAATATAGTTTGATGAACTAATTTTATTTTTTGCAAATACAAAGTTCTTTTCCCTACATGTGAGTTTTGGTGTTGGAAATGTTTGAGAGAATTGAAAGAAATCTAAAAAATAAATAGTAAAAAATAAAATTTTTCTTATTATATATAGGCCCTATCCTCGATTGCTGAAGTTTTTCTTTAAGCTGTTGAAGAAAAAGTAATTATAGAAAAGTGACATTTTGTATGTAAATTGAGATGTTCTCATTTATTGAAAAAAGCAGCTAAAAAGCTGAATAGTTCTTGTAAAAAATTTGTAAAAAATGGTTATTTATGAAAATTTAGTATAATATCCTTTATGCTATATTTTTACTTGTTTAAATCTAAGAACAATATTAATGCTATTTTTGATATCTTTGACTTGAATTGGATTTAATTAATATGTATTATTTAAGCAATACGTGAGGGTTTTTTCTTCTCTCCAAAAAAACAACCGCATAAGCTCTTCAAGAAAAGCATCCCTAGGGTGCTTTTTCAAATTAGCTTTTTTGGGCTTATTTTAAGCTATAAGCTGGGCCATATAAGTATTTCAGAACATATCACTAATGACTTATTTAAAGTCAAAAGCAATAAACAGTGGTTTATTGTTTATAAGCAATCAGAACAAAGCCACAGTTAAAAATAAAATCATATATAGTAGTGCCTTCAACAAATATTTTCTGTTGTTAAAATTGCCTTAGAATTCTAAAATTCACACTTCAAGTCTATATTGGTTGACCGCATATTTTTCATGGTTTATCTTAGTCTTTTTGAAGAAAAAGTAATTATAGAAAAGTGACATTTTGTATGTAAATTGAGATGTTCTCATTTACTGAAAAAAGCAGCTAAAAAGCTGAATAGTTCTTGTAAAAAATTTGTAAAAAATGGTTATTTATGAAAATTTAGTATAATATCCTTTATGCTATATTTTTACTTGTTTAAATCTAAGAACAATATTAATGCTATTTTTGATATCTTTGACTTGAATTGGATTTAATTAATATGTATTATTTAAGCAATACGTGAGGGTTTTTTCTTCTCTCCAAAAAAACAACCGCATAAGCTCTTCAAGAAAAGCATCCCTAGGGTGCTTTTTCAAATTAGCTTTTTTGGGCTTATTTTAAGCTATAAGCTGGGCCATATAAGTATTTCAGAACATATCACTAATGACTTATTTAAAGTCAAAAGCAATAAACAGTGGTTTATTGTTTATAAGCAATCAGAACAAAGCCACAGTTAAAAATAAAATCATATATAGTAGTGCCTTCAACAAATATTTTATGTTGTTAAAATTGCCTTAAAATTCTAAAATTCACACTTCAAGTCTATATTGGCTGACCGCATATTTTTCATGGTTTATCTTAGTCTTTGGGTGGCTAAGGAAATTCAATATTGGTTAGCTATGTTTGGTGACCTAACTTGGACTAAGATGGCACAATGTTGGTTGGCTATGTTTGGTGAGCTAACTTAACACATTTTCAACAATGGTAGGAAGACTTGAAGTTTGTTTACATGGTGATACATCTCTATATGAGGCAATCTTACTTGGAGCAAAGAGTACATCCAAAAGAGAGGAATTCATCCCAGAGAAAAATCCTCCAAGAGCATCTTCCTAAACTATCATCTCTCTTCATATACTACCTTTTTATATATATACACACTCTTGTCATATTTATTGAGTGTAGTGAAGTGTTATCTTGAGTGTATTTTCTTGTGTGGGTGTAAAACCATTTTTATCTTCTCCATATTTTTCATAGTGCATTTACTCCTCTCTCGCCTCGTGGTTTTTCCCTCTACATTGGAAGGTTTCCATGTAAATCTTGTATCTCTTCCATTTATTATTTTACTTCTCATTTTATCATCAACTACCCAAATTAAATATTTATCAATTACCACGCTAATTCAGCAACAAACTGGTATCAGAGCGTTGTAATATTTATTTGGGTTTCACAACATGGCTTCGATCATGAAATTTGGTGTTGAGAAGTTTTATGAAAAAATTAGTTTTGGCATTTGGCGAGTTCAGATGATGGCAATTCTCACCGAGCATCGATTGAAAAAGACCATTGTGGGAAAGATGAAAAAGCCGAACACCATGTTGGATGAAGATTGGGAAGAGTTGGATGAAAAAGCCTTGTCAGAAATCCAACTTTGTTTATCCAAAGAAGTTCTGCGAGAGGTTATCAAGGACGATACAGCTGCAGGTAGGGGTGTTCAAAAACCGAACCGAATCGAATCGGACTGAATTTTTCAGTTCGGTTCGGTTTTTGTAGTTGTTCGGTTTGATTTTTAAAATTATGTAAATTTTGGTTCGATTTTCGATTTAGGTTATTGAACCGAAAACCGAACCGAAAAATTGAAAGTTAAAAAAAAAGTACAAGAACGCATTATGATAATGAGTTCTTGTATTTATTTTTAAAAAAATAAATACAAGAACGCATTATGGTAATGCGTTCTTGTATTATTTCGGTTTAAACCGAAGCGAACCAAAAAATTGAATAGTAAAACCGAACAGTAAAACGGTTCGGTTCGGTTTTCAAAAAAATGAAAAAAATTGAACTGAAAACTGAATAGTAAAACCGAAACCGAAGCGAAATCCGGTTTGAACACCCCTAGTTGCAGGTATGTGGCTCAAGTTGGAGTCATTGTATATGACGAAAGATCTTGCCAACAAGATTCGTTTCAAGGAGCGCCTCTTTACCATTAAGATGGTCGAAGGTACACCCATTCAAACTCACCTTGATGAGTTTAATTCCATTATAGTTGATTTGAAAATTTTGGATGTTGAAATCAGTGATGAAGATAAAGTTATTTTGTTAGTATGCTCACTCCCCCGGTCATACCGTCACTTTAAGGATATTATGTTATACGGTAGTAATGAAACCTTAACATTTGATGATGTCAAACAAAATTTCTTGTCTAAAGAAAAATATGACTGTGAGAATAATTCAAAGGATGAAGCTGAAGGGTTAATTGTTAGAGGGAGAACTATGGATCATGATACTAGCAGTAAAAGTAAATCCAGATCAAAGTCTAGAGGACGAGATAATAAGAAATTTTGTCGGTATTGCAAGAAAAAGGGACATGTAATTTCAGAATGCTTTAAGTTGAAGAATAAGCAGCAAAGAGGTGAAAAAAATAATCAAAAGAATTTAAAAAATTCAGCTAAAGCAAGTATTGATCAAAAGAGTCTGAAGGTGAAGTTTTGTCTGTTACTGATTTTGAAACTAGATCTAAAACGGAATGGATTCTAGATTCTGGTTGTTCCTATCACATGTGTCCTCATAAGGATTGATTTACCACTTATGAATCAGTTGATTGTGGTGTTATCTTAATAGGGAATAACACTCAGTGTAAAGCTGTTGGAAAAGGAACAATTAGAATTAAAATGCATGATGGCATGACTAGAACTTTAACCGGTATTAGACATGTTCCTGATTTGAAACGGAACCTTATCTCTCTTGGCACAGTGGAGTCCCTTGGGTGTAAATATACAGCTGAAGGTGGAGTTCTAAAGGTCTCTAAAGGTGCTCTTATTTTAATAAAAGCTAACAGATTTGAGACTTTGTATATGTTGTAAAGATCTACTGTTATAGGTTCCGCAGCTGTATCATCATCTATGTCAGATTCAGAAGTTACAAACTTATGGCATATGCGTCTTGACCATATGAGTGAAAAAAGAATGACCATCTTAAGCAAGAGAGGTCTTTTGTGTGGTCAGAATACCAGTTGGAGTTCTATGAACATTGCATTCTTGGTAAGCAGAAAAGATTAAGTTTCGGTACCGCAATTCATAGAACCAAAGGTACTCTCGACTATATTCATTTAGATCTTTGGGGACCCTCACGTGTTCCTTCAAAAGGAGGACATCGTTACATGCTGACCATTATTGATGATTTTTCTCGTAAAGTCTGGGCTTATTTTTTAAAGCACAAAGATGAAGTTTTTTTCACTTTTAAGAAATGGAAGATTTTGATAGAAAACCAGACAGGGAAGAAGGTCAAGCGACTCAGGACCGATAATGGTCTAGAATTTTGTGGAGGTGATTTCAACATATTCTGCGAAAATGAAGGAATCATGAGGCACCGCACGATTGTCTGTACGCCTCAACAAAATGGCGTTGCAGAACGGATGAACAGGACATTGATGGAGAGAGTTTGTTGTATGCTCTCTAACGCTCCCTTGCCTAAAGAATTTTGGGCCGAAACTGGATCTACCGCATGTTATTTGGTGAATCGTTCCCCACACACATCACTTGACTTCAAGATTACAGAGGAAGTTTGGTCAGGTAATCTTGTTGATTATTCAAATTTGAAAATTTTTGGATGTCCTGCATATGCACATGTAAACTAGGAAAAATTAGAGCCTAGAGCTCGAAAATGCATATTTATGGGTTATGCATCTGGTGTGAAAGGGTATCACTTGTGATGTCCAAAACTTAAGAAAGTAATTATCAGTAGGGATGTTACTTTCAATGATAATGTGCTAATTCTCCCTGGAAAAGAAATTGTCAGTTCTTTCGACATAGGTGATTTAAAGAATACCAACGAGAAGGTGGAGCTTGAGTTTGAAATACCAACTCCTATTGAAGAGAATATTTCCTCATCTCCAATCACATCGGAGGTTCATGATTCCATTGAACCAGATCGTTGTGAAAATTATTCTATTACCAAAAATAGACCAAGAAGAGAACTCAAACGGCCTGAAAGATATAATGGAGAAAATTTAGTTGCTTATACTCTCGCAGTTGCAGAGGATACAATTGAAGGTAGAGAACCTCACACATACTCTGAAGCAATCTTGTGTCCTCATTCTTCTGAGTGGCAGGTTGCGATGCAAGAAGAAATTGAATCTCTACACAAGAATAATACTTGGCAGTTGATGAAATTGCCAAAAGACCAAAGAGTTGTAGGCTGTAAACGGGTCTATAAGAAGAAAGAAGGCAACCCCGGAGTTGAAGATGCAAGATATAAAGCACGTTTAGTTGCTAAAGGCTACACTAAAAAATACGGTGTAGACTTTAATGAAGTGTTTTCTCCTATTGTTCGTCACACTTCTATACGTGTACTTCTTGCCCTTGTTGCCTTGTAGGATCTTGAATTAGAACAACTTGATGTCAAGACCGCTTTCTTACATGGAGAGCTCGATGAGCAGATTTATATACAACAACCAGAAGGATTTGTTATTCCTAGAAAAGAAGACTACGTTTGTCACTTGAAGAAGTCTCTTTATGGACTAAAACAGTCTCCAAGATGATGGTACAAAAGGTTTGATTCCTTTATGGTTGAACATGGATATTGTCATAGTCAGTATGATAATTGTGTTTATCACAAGAAGTTTTCATATGGATCTTTTGTCTACTTATTGTTATATGTTGATGACATGCTAATTGCTGCTCGTGATAAGTCACTAATCAAAGAATTGAAAAATCAATTGAGCAGTGAATTTGAGATGAAAGATCTTGGTGCTGCAAAGAAAATTCTTGGTATGGAGATTTATAGAGACAAATCAGCTGGATATTTATCTCAAAGAAATTACATTGAGAAAGTTCTTGAGAGATTCAACATGAATAACTCAAAATCTATGAGTACTCATGTTGCAGCTCATTTTAAATTATCATATGATTCTTGCCCTAAGTCTAATGAAGAGAAAGAGTAAATGTCATATGTACCTTATTCTAGTACAGTTGGTAGTCTTATGTATGCTATGGTATGCACTAGACCTGATCTTGCACAGACAGTTAGTTTTATGAGCAGGTACATGAGTAATCCAGGTAAAGAACATTGACAAGTAGTTAAATGGATATTTCGGTACTTGAAAGGTTATGCAGAAACTGGATTGGTTTTTGATAGGAATAAAGTGACACCGAATTTTGTTGTTGGATATGTTGACTCTGATTATGCAGGTGATCTTGATAAGAGATGATCTTTGTCAGGTTATGTATTTACTTTATGCAATTCTGCTATTAGCTGGAAAGCTAGCCTACTGTCTATTGTGGCACTATCAACGATGGAGGCAGAATATATTGCAATCACTGAAGGCATCAAAGAAGCAATCTAGTTAAGAGGCTTGGTTAGTGATCTTGATTTAACACAGGATGTTGTTACTGTGTTTTGTGATAGTCAAAGTGCTATTCATTTAACCAAAAATCAGATGTATCATGAAAGGACCAAGCACATTGATGTGAGGCAGTATTTTATTCGGGATGTTGTAGCAATGGGAAGATCATTGTGAAGAAAATTGCTAGAGCTCATAATCCTGCGGATGTGCTCACGAAACCAGTTCCAAATATCAAGTTCAAGCATTGCTTGGACTTGATTGATGTTCACCAATTCTAAAGGCCCTTTAGGGCATGGCAAAAGAGGAATATGCACATCATTTTATAAGTAGATCATCTTAGAATTTAAGTCAAGGTGGAGATTGTTAAAATTACCTTAGAATTCTAAGATTCACACTTCAAGTCTATATTGGTTGGCCACATGTTTTTCATGGTTTATCTTAGTCTTTGGGTGGCTAAGGAAATTCAATATTGGTTAGCTATGTTTGGTGAGCTAACTTAACACATTTTCAACAATGGTAGGAAGACTTGAAGTTTGTTCACATGGTGATACATCTCTATATGAGGCAATCTTACTTGGAGTAAAGAGGACATCCAAAAAAGAGGAATTCATCCAAGAGAAAAATCCTCCAAGAGCATCTCCCTAAACTATCCTCTCTCTTCATATACTGCCTCTTCATATATATACACACTCTTGTCATATTTATTGAATATAGTGAGGTGTTATCTTGAGTGTATTTTTTTTGTGTGGGTGTAAAACCATTTTTATCTTCTCCATATTTTTCATAGTGCATTTACTCCTCTCTCGCCCCGTGGTTTTTCCCTCTATATTGGAGGGTTTCCACGTAAATCTTTTGTCTCTTCCATTTATTATTTACTTTTTATTTTATCATCAACTACCCAAACTAAATATTTATCTATTACCACGCTAATTCCGTAACATCTATCTTCTTTCGTTTTGATATGTGGGATATATCAAGGGGAAGACCTTTCGTTTTTAAAGAGTGCTTTTATCAACTACTTATTCCTTGCCATTAATAAGGAGATTACATTGACAATAGCATATCTATTGCGTTACAAAGCGACAACCATTTTCATCATCCCCAAAGGTACATTACAATAGGCAATTCTCAAGAACAAATAAATTCAACTTCTTTTATATGTTGATTAACTTTTGCAGTACAATCAAGAAGTGGCTCAAGGCCACAAATCTCATTTCCATTCAAAGTTCGCAACCTGATACTTTCTTGCATTGTAAAGAAGAGCCAGAGCTCACATACAACTTTACCAGGATTGCCAGGTGGATTCTTGAACTGCCGCTTATGCACAAGGATGAGTTTGAAGCTAATGCTGAAGTCGCGTAACTTTTGATACGCAGCTTCTAGTCTACTGAAGAAATGTGCTTGTGCTATGAAAATAAATGAAGAGCTCCATTTCTTAATTGAGCTTTTTCTTTAGTGAAACACTTATAGCTGCTTTGGTTTTCATCGCTCTTTCATTGAAGCACTACTCCTCGTGTAAGCGAAAGTTTCACTCATGCCACCACGTAGTATAGATATTTGCATTGGTCGGAAAAGGCATTTGTCAGTTGGCGACGAGAAGTCAAGGCTTCCTTGCCAATTCTGACTGTTGGCAGCTTGTTTACTGGATTTGATTGGTCACCTCCATCAAGATTGGAACCTTATTCTCTTTATCAGTTTGGTTAGGTGCAGACATTATTTTTTTTAATTTGTATAAAATAAATTCTCGATCGTTAGATTTAATCTAACGGTTAAAAATTCACACGTTAAGAATAATTATTTTGTAAGAATAATAATTTCCTTTATAGTAGAATAATTATTCTATTATAAAGGGAATAATTATTCATTCTATATGAAATAATTATTCTCAATATGTAAATTTTTAACCGTTGAATGAAAATTTGACGATTGAAATTTAATCTGCATAAACTGAAAAAAGTATTATCTGCACTCGTCCTCTCTCCCCTATTAGGTTTAGAAGCGTCTCCTGTAGAAAAGATTCCATCTGTCTTCGTTAAGTAATTCTGATGTTTAACATTTACTGGAGCCGAAATTTGTGCCGTTAAGCGACTGTAGTTCTACATTTAGACCAGGCAATACTTGTGAGGTACAAAAAGAGCCATCAGTTGAACTGCCAACAAGCTGCATCCACGAGGATGTCCGCAACCATGAAGTATTCCTGGCCAATTTATTTATTTCAGCATTTGGCACATTAGATACAACTTCCAAAGATCTATCCCTTTCTACAGGTTGGAAAGGTTCAGTTTTCTGATTGTGAAATGCTTTTTGGATCAACTTGATCCGGATCAAGAGGGGTAATAATGTAAATTGATCTATTAATGAATTAAAGTATAATATACTTTACCAATTTTACCATTAATTTATTTGACTAGCAAATTTCAATACCAAAATTTAAAATTTAAAATTTAAAATCAAAAATTAATTTCTCTTGCATTTACAATGAGATTTGTCTCTCTTATATTTGTGATGTAATCAAAGTTTGACTGGTAATCTTTTCCTTCATTTGTCTTCATCAGACTTTTTATGGACAGGATAAACAAACTAAAGTGAAAGCAAAATCTTTCAATAGTATAGTCGACTATTGAGAAATTGTCTAGATAGCATAGTCAACTATTGAAAAAAAAGGGTAACATTTTAAATAATTATTGGACTAAAATAATGAAAAATAAAGAGGTGATTGATTAATGTAAAAATAAGAAATTAATTTTTAAAAAATAAAAATAAATTAAATAATTTCGTCTAAAAATAAATAATTGACAAATTTTTTTGAAGAGCTAGAAATAATCTAAAAATTCAAAATAATGAAGTAATTTGATGAATTATTTTAAAAAATTATGACAAATATTAATTCTAAAAAATAAGTTAAAATAATTAATTTCAATTTTTTCATAAATTTATATCCTCTTTTCCTATCATGGAATCAAACAATATTTTTTATTTTTATTTTAAAAATTTAAGATCATAGAATTTCTCTGATTTAGTTTCCTTGAAGACTTCTTTTGAAATACAACTTCATCAATCTTCCAAACACTTACCAGACTTTCAACATCGACTCCATAAAATTGCAAAAGAAAAAAGCCGAAAAACTACCACTTAAAAACTCGTTCCAGGGAAATCATTTCCATATTAGAAGTTAGGATAGAAAATTCATAAAAAGCAAGGTTGTCACTTTAGTGTTTCAAACTTTCCCCAAAAGATGGCTCGCACCAAGTGGACAAGAAGGACAAGTAATCCTGATGAAGTTGCAACAATTCAAAAATCACTGCTGCATGAAGATGGAGATTCTGATAGCATAATGAAGTTGAAGCGAAGACCTGCAAACGATTCAAAGAATTTCCTTTGCAAACTCTTTGAAGATAGATATGTACAGAAGTATGCAAATCGTTCAATTTTCAATGGTAAGCCTCCAAAATTTGATGAACTTCCTATTCTAAAGTTTAAAGATTTATTGGATGCTTAAGGTTGGTGTCAACTATTTCAGTATGATGTTTGCTATCCAAGGCTTGTTAGACTTTCTTATTCCAATATGTGGTTTATGGTAGATACAAATAAGGTTAGATGGGTGGTTTCATGGATGAAAGGTATCTTTGTAATACTGAATTTGGAACTTCTAAATGAGATTTTTCATCAAGAAAAATGTGGTTTATTCATAAAGGAGCTTGGGTAGTGGGATAATATTGATGTTAGTAAGAATGAAGTATATGGTTGTTTGTTTGGGAGTTCTGGAGTATCAATGAATCGAATGTCAGTAAATGCTCGGGTTATATTATGTATCACTGTTCAGTATATTCAAGGTAGGCCAACAAAAGATAGCTCTGATATCGATTATAGCTACACATATAAAGAACTTGGTGGGTAGAAACTGAATTTTGAGGAAATATTCATGCACAATCTTGAACTAACTTATGGTAATTATCACTGAATTCTTGCATTTGGTGCATTACTTGCACGTATATTTGATTGTTTTGGGGTGAATCTAGCTGATGTGGAAAACGAAAAGATCACCACATATTTTGGTAATCGCAGCCTTCAAGCAATAATGTGGAGAAGAAAGAAGGAATCGAAAAGAGGAAAAGAGCATAGTGATGAGGAAAAAGAGAAGGATGAAAAAAAATAAAAATTAACTCATCTGTTTAAGAAGTTGAACCATGTGGAGCAACGACAAAAGGATCATCGTTCTTCTTTCAAGAAATTTAAAAAAGACGTTAAGGCACAACTCAAGGAAATATTAACACAAGTGAATTATATTGTGTCATGTTTGAAGTAGACTCCACCTGCATCTACTCATCAAGAGCAATCACAAAGTTCTCCGCTTGTATCTACAAAGGATGACAGTGACTCTTAGATTAAGGGTAAAACCATGGTTTTGATTTGATTATGTAGTTACTATTGTTTTCCATGTAAACTAGGGCAAATTACGATCTCTATTTTCGTAATTTTTTGTTATATGAGGATTATGATTAATGTTAGAATGTTATTTATGGTATGAATTTTCATAAGTCTTTGGTGTGAGTGTTAATATGTTTTAGCTTTATGATAGTCAATAGAGGTTGTTGACTAGCTTGTTAATTTATCATTGACAAGTGCTGAACGTGTGTATTACTCCATGGATCTCAAGTATCTAGTAAATAGAAGTTATTGCTATCCTTATATTAAATTAGGGAGATGTTAGTTAAATGGAATCCTATTAGCTAACGTTTGGCCCTTTTATTAAAGATGATAAAATCAGCTTTCACTTATTCTTTTCAATCTTCAATATTGAAAATAAGATGTGATAAGAAAAAGGTAAAAAAAAAATTGGGGACGTAGAGAGGAAGTTGGTTTCTAGGATGAATAACATATATTGAAATGCCAAAAGAAGAAGAGGAATGAGATTGCTTATATCACAACAAGATTAGAATGATTGGTGAACATATCTCCAATTGGTTGTTGTTTGACAAGTTTCTGCAAGAAAATTAACTTCCTTTCACGAAATATTTTAATTGAAACAGAGGTTGCTTTTGAGTTGACAAGTGTTGGATGCGATAGCCAACAAGAGTTGTCAACTATATATGCATATAAGTTAGCTACACCATTGTACTATATATTTTGAAACTTCTACATATAAGTGTTGGATGCCTAGTTTAGTGATAGCCAACAAGAGTTGTCGACTATATATGCATATAAATTAGCTACATCATTGTACTATATTTTGGAACTTCTACATTTAAGTGTTGGATGCCTAGTTTAGTGATAGCAACAACCAGCAAAAGATTCAACTTTTTTTCTGTGTAAGTTGTTTGAGATTATATATGAATAGAAACATGAACACCGCGCAATTTTTGCAGGTAAGCCTCCAAAATTTGATGAACTGCTAATCCCTAAATTCAGAATGTTGCTAGAGGTTCAAGGTTGGACTCATTTATTCAGTTATGATATATGTTATCCTCATCTTGTTAGATTGTTTTACGGTAATATGTGGTTTGTAGTATACTCAAACTACATTAAATCAGTGTGCTTGTGGGTAAATGGTGTTTTTATCTCTCTCAATTTGAATCTTTTAAATGGTATCTTTCATCAAGAGAGGGGTGGTTTGTTTATAAAGGAGCATGGAGAGTGGGAAAATGTTGATGTCAGTAAGAATGAAGTATATGATTATTTGTTTCGGAGTTCTGGGATTTCGGTGAATCAGATGTCACTATGTGCTCGGGCTATATTATGTATCATTGTTCAGTATATTCAAGGTAGGCCAGGAAAAGATGGTTTTGATATTGATTATGTCTACACATATAAACGTCTACGTGGGCAAAAATTAAACTTTGGAGAAATTTTCATGCATAATCTTGAGCTGACTCGTGGTGCATTACTTACCCAAATTTTAGATTATTTTGGGTTGGACCTTACTAATGAGAAACATAAGTAGATAAGCTCATATTGTGGTAATCGGAGCATTCGAGGTATGTTGTATAGGAGGAAGAAGGAGTTTAAAAGAGAAAAAGAACACTCTGATGAGAAAAAAGACAGATGAGGAAGAAGTCCAATTATCAAATGTATTGTAAAAGTTGGAATTTGTGGAGTAGAGCCAAAGGGATTAACGTTCTTCCTTCAAGAAATTTAAAAAGGATGTCAAGACACAGCTTAAGGCAATGTTATCACAGATGATTGACATTTTAGCTTGTTTGAAGAAGACTACATCTTCTGTTGAGAGAGTCATCCATAACTCTCTAGAAGATTCAAAAAAATTCTAGAATATTCAAGAAAGTTGGAGAAGGTTCAAGCAAGGTGAAGAACACTCAAGAAAGTTGGAGCAACAATTTTTTACTCAAAGATTATCTAGAATTCTCTTGAAGTAAGAAGCAATTAGGGAATTATAGAATTTGCCAAAGTTGGTGAATCAAGACCTATAAATAGGTTAGTGCTTAGGAGAAACTTGTGTGCAAGAAAGAGTGAAGAGTGCAAGTAAGTGTGAGGTGCTCCATTGAGTGAGCAAATAAGAGAGTGAGAGTTTCTTGTGCTAGAGTGTCTAGTGAGAAGTTAAATACACTCTAAGTGTGAGTGTTAGGTGACTTGTAAGTAAGAGTTGAGTTTAGTGGAGTAATAAATTTTTGTTTAGCAATTCGATTCACTACTTGAGCCACCTTACTTCTCAACAAGTGGTATCAGAGCAGGTTGTTGTGTGCCTATCAAAATTAAGGTAGATACGGTCAGGGACCGTATTCAAGTTCATCGATCGAGAATCACGCTACAAGGAGGCTCTGTTGAAATAGACGGTCGGGGACCCTGTTTGACATTGGCTAGCCAATAACCGCGGTACGTGGAGACTCTGCTCATGCAAGATTGTGAAGTCGGTTGTTCGAGACAAGGACTCACCAACTCATAATGGCGGAGTTCGTTAATACTATTGAGAAACTCAATGATGACAATTACAGTGAGTGGAGTATCCGTCTCAAGTTTTACTTGAGAGGACAAGGCTTATGGGAGATGATCGACGGCAACCAGACAATGCCACTTCTAAAGGAGAATGCAACGGAGTACAAAAAGTGGGACACGAATGCTGGTAAGGCTTTATCTATCTTAGCCTTAACAGTAGAGAAACGATATTTAGATAAAATTAAAGATGCAAAAACTCCAAAGGAAGCGTGGGACTCATTAGTAGAGTGTTTCGCAAAGGCGAATGACTCCAAGTTGCAGAGGCTCGAGAATGAGTTGATGACACTCACACAAGGCGACATGATTGTAAGTCAGTTCTTTGACAAAGTTAAATTTTTATCTGAGAAAATTACAAAATTAGATCCGCTTCATCCTGTCGACGAGACAAGGATGAGAAGGATAATAGTGCGAGGGCTTCGTCATGAATTCAATCCCATCATAGCAGCAACACGTGGATGGGGTAAAGAACCGACTCTCAATGAGTTGGAAAATATGTTGGCTGATGAAGAGGCTCTAAACAAAAAAAAAGTTAGAGTCTCAGACCAAGATGAGGAGAAAGCACTCTTTGCCAGGAGGTGAACTTTCAAAGGAAAGGAAAATTCTGAAGAAGGTAAGAATCAAGGCAGACAAATCTCAAGACAAGTACGCCCTTGGAAAGGCTCTCAACCAGGAGGAGATAAACCACAAGGAGGCAACAATCGAAGAAATCAGTGACAGGGTGACGTCTGTTATAATTGCGGGAAGAAAGGACATTTTGCTCGAGATTGTTGGCACAGTCACGCAAAAGGAAATACTGCTATTTCCAAGAAGACAAATAGCAGTGAAGATGAATGGGATTTTCAAGCATCCCTTGCACTAGAAGAAGATCATGCCTTGGTCGCGGTAAGTGATAATTTGATCAATTTTAAAAATGATTGGATAGTAGATTCTGGGTGCTCCAATCACATGACAGGAGTTAAGGAAAAGATCCAGAATATGGAAGAGTATGATGGAAATCGAGTTGTGGTGACCGCAAATAATTCCAAGATGCTAATCACGCACGTTGGCAAGGCGAATGTGATACCTCATTTCAACTCAACTGAAGTGGAATTAGAAAATGTATTATATGTGCAGGTATGAAGAAGAATCTTCTCTCAGTATCACAATTAACTGTAGCAGGCAATTTTGTGGTGTTTGGTCCAAGAGACGTGAAGGTATATCAGCAATTGAAGCCAGTGGGACCACCAATTATGGAAGGACGCAAAGTGGAGTCAGTCTACGTAATGTCAGCAGAAACGGCATATGCAGACAAGACAAGGAAGAATGAGACACCAGATTTATGGCATGCACGATTGGGACACGTAAGCTATACCAGATTAAAAGCAATGATGAAGAAAGCAATGCTCAATGGCCTTCCACAATTAGAAGTTCGAGACAACATAGTATGTGCTGGATGCCAGTATGGAAAAGCACACCAACTACCATATGAGGAGTCAACGTTTAGAGCCAAGACACCTTTAGAGTTGGTACACTCAGACGTGTTTGGACCAGTGAAGCAACCATCGGTAAGTGGCTATCGCTATATGATAACATTTATCGATGATTACTCTCAGTATGTTTGGATAGATTTTATGAAGGATAAATTAGAAGCTTTAGAAAAATTAAAAGCCTTCAAGGAAAAGGTGGAGGATGAGGTAGGTCGTCAAATACAGTGTCTTCGTATAGATAATGGCGGAGAATATACCTCGTACGAGTTCACTAAATTCTTGAAGAAGAATAGAATACGACGACAGTTGACATGTCCAAACACTCCACAGCAGAATGGAGTTGCAGAAAGAAAGAACAGGTATCTGGCAGAGACTTGTAGGAGCATGTTACATGCCAAAAATGTACAAGCACGATTTTGGGCAGAATGTATGAAGACGGCAGTATATATTACTAACAGGTTGCCACAAGCAAAGCTTGGCTTTACTTCTCCCTATGAGAAGCTTTGGAAGAAGAAACCTTCGATGTCTCACTTTCGAGTATTCGGAAGTGTCTGTTACGTACTTGTACCCGCCCATTTGAGAAGTAAGTTTGACAAGAAAGCTATCCGCTGCATCTTTGTAGGATATGATCCTCGAAGAAAGGGTTGGATTTGCTGCAATCCAGACACAAGCAAATGTTATGTATCCCGAGATGTCGTGTTCGATGAAGCATCTTCCTGGTGGTCATCTCAAGCCTTGAAATTACCAAGATCCAAGGAAATTGAGGAAGAGATCGAAGAAAGATTAGAAGAGTGAGGGAGAGATTCTTCATCATCCAAAGAAGACGAAGAAAATTTACCAACTGAAGAACAAGCTTCAAGGAAAGCAAAGAATCCATGGAAAACTGGAGCACACAAAACAATAGAAGATCAGAGGCCAAGTCAATATGAAGTAGAAGAAGAAGATGAAGCAAGCCCACAACTCCGACGATCAAGCAGACAAAGAAGACCAAACCCCAAGTATGCAAATGCAGCAATTGTTGAAGAACCTGACTCATACGAGGAAGCATCCCAGAAGAAAGAATGGAGAATAGCAATGGAGGAAGAGATTCAGGCACTAAGACAGAATGAGACATGGGACCTAGTGCCAAGACCAAAGGGAGTACAACCCATTTCCTGTAAATGGGTATATAAGCTGAAGACAAAATTTGATGGATCAATTGATAGATATAAGGCTCGACTAGTGGCTCGTGGATTCTCACAGAAGTACGGATTAGATTACGACGAGACATTTAGTCCGGTAGCCAAGATCACTACAGTAAGAGTATTACTTGCCTTAGCTGCAAGCAAGTCCTGTAGATTGTGGTAGATGGATGTTAAAAATGCTTTCTTACATGGAGAACTGGATCGAGAAATATATATGCAACAGCCAAGAGGGTTCGAGAGTAAGGCATACCCAGAGTATGTATGCAAGTTAAAGAAGGCGCTCTATGGATTAAAACAAGCACCTAGAGCGTGGTACGGGAATATAGCAGAGTTTTTAATACATAATGGATATTTGGTGGCACCAGCAGATTCAAGCCTATTCATCAAAAGTCGAGAAGGAAAGCTAGCCATAATACTCGTGTACGTGGATGACCTTATCATCACTGGAGATCATCCAGAAGAGATCGAGCAGATCGAGTCAAATCTCTCGATGCGATTTCGGATGAAGGAGCTTGGGGAGCTAAAGCATTTCCTTGGCCTGGAGATAGATCGAGGAAATAATGGGATATTCCTATGTCAAGAGAAGTATGCTAGAGATCTTCTACAAAAGTATGGAATGATTGATTGCAAGCCAATATCAACACCGATGGAGATGAATGCTCAGTTAAGCGCAATAGAAGGGAAAGAGCTCGAGGACGTGACAATGTACCGGCAGCTCGTGGGAAGTTTAATTTATCTAACATTGTCAAGGCCCGATATTTCAGTATGCTTTGTGGGAGTAGTAAGTCGATTTATCGCGAAGCCAATGAAGCCCCATCTAGAAGCGATGAAGACGAATACTAAGGTACGTAAAAGGAACTATAGATTATGGCTATTCTATAGGAAGACAGACGCAAGTAAGATGACGAGATATTGTGATGCTGATACAGCTGGTGACCATGACACTCGTCGATCAACTCATCGGGTACATGTTTAACCTCGGATCGGGAGTAATCTCATGGTGTAGTAAGAGACAAC
Source organism: Rauvolfia tetraphylla (assembly GCA_030512225.1). Lineage (NCBI taxonomy): Eukaryota > Viridiplantae > Streptophyta > Magnoliopsida > Gentianales > Apocynaceae > Rauvolfia > Rauvolfia tetraphylla. The sequence continues at coordinate 1,748,079 of JAJQKT010000060.1, forward strand.
CTACGGTGTCACTATCAAGTACCGAGGCTGAATATCGTCGTCGCAGCAATGGCCGCTCAAGAGTGTACGTGGTTGTTGCAAAGCTGCTAAAGGATCTTCATCAATCAACAGATGATGTAGTGACGTTATCTTTGTGACAACCAATCAAGCAATCCAACTCGCAGAAAATCCGAGTATTCCATGCGAGAACAAAGCATGTAGAGGTTCACTATCACTTTGTCCGAGAAAAAGTGCTTTGTAGAGATATCAACATGAAGTACGTAAAGACCGAAGAAGCGAGATAGCGAGATATCTTCACCAAGAGTCTTAATGGTGCAAAGTTTGAAGAATTTCGAAGACAGCTCAGGATGACTACACGAAGAAGAGAGAGTAATGGATGAGGGGGAGTGTTGAGAGAGTCATCCATAATTCTTTAGAAGATTCAAGAAAATTCTAGAATATTCAAGAAAGTTGGAGAAGGTTCAAGCAAGGTGAAGAACACTCAAGAAAGTTGGAGCAACAATTTTTTACTCAAAGATTATCTAGAATTCTCTTGAAGTAAGAAGCAATTAGAGAATTCTAGAATTTGCCAAAGTTGGTGAATCAAGACCTATAAATAGGTTAGTGCTTAGGAGAAACTTGTGTGCAAGAAAGAGTGAAGAGTGCAAGTAAGTGTGAGGTGCTCCATTGAGTGAGCAAATAAGAGAGAATAAGAGAGTGAGAGTTTCTTGTGCTAGAGTGTCTAGTGAGAAGTTAAATACACTCTAAGTGTGAGTGTTAGGTGACTTGTAAGTAAGAGTTGAGTTTAGTGGAGTAATAAATTTTTGTTGAGCAATTCGATTCACTGCTTGTGCCACCTTACTTCTCAACATCTTCAACTTTTCAACCAGAACAAAATTCACGTTCATCCAAGTCAATCTACAGAAGAAAACCAGCAAAACACAAAAGAGAAGCAACAGGATGATTTGGAACAAGGTCACACTCTTCCTGATATTCCTACAAAGGGGAACCAGAACAATGATTAAGTTGTTATATAGTATATTTTTCTAATGTTTTAGATTAGACCGGGATGTTACTTTTGGTTTTTCCCTACTTAATACATACTGTATTTTTTTAATGTAATAGGTTAGACCTGGATGTTGGTTTCGGATTTGTCCTGGTTAAATTAGTTCAAACCATGATTTTGAACAAATGATTGTTGATTAAAAAATTTATTCTTTGCTGATACTTTTGTTACCAATCAATTCTAAGTAGAAATTTTTTCACACTTATACAAATATCAAATCACATTCCAATCAATGCACTCTCATTCTAACAAATAAAAGAAAAGCTTAAGATATAATTTGTTAATTTATCAATAGTCATCAAAGATTGTCAACTATGGATTTTGAGTATAGTTGTTAATAGTCAATAAAGATTGTCGACTATGGGTTTTGAATTACAAGTAGTTGTCAATCGTCAATAAGGACTGTCGACTATTGTTTTGAATAACAATGCTTATAAGCATATAGTTGTTAATAGTCAACAAGGACTGTTGACTATAGGTTTTGAAGAATAACTTATAGTTGTCAATATTGAATGTCGACTATGGGTTTTGAATAAAACATTTGTTCATAGTTGTCAGTAGTCAAGACTAACGAACTGTTGATTCTAACTAAGAAAATATGTTTATACAACTCATATCACTTTTATGCCATAGTTTAACAATACTGAAAAAATGAAACAAAAATTCACTTAGACAAATTATTGAGCACTAGTAAAAACAATCAATAGATAATGCCAACTATTGAATGTAAATATTAGTCAAGTTTGATCAAACTCCTATGTATGTCCATCCGTTACTCCAAACTTAAGGCTTAAAACTGAATTCATTGATCATGAGTATTAATTTGGATTATCATAATTGACAAGGGGTGATGACCATTACTATTAAGAATGAGTAGAAGTTGCTCCAAACTATTTCAAGGAGACACTTCCAATACATATAATGTACTTAATATCAAATTGAAATTGCACAATTCCAAAGCAACATTAACTCCATAAATTTGAAACTAATTCATATACATTACAGACTGCTCAAATTCTCTTCATAGTCTAAGTTGAGATCAAATTTTCTCATCCCATTTGCTAGCTCCATTGTTGCATTATGCAAACCCTAACACGACAACACAGAGAACTTTGTTAGCTAGATGCTATCTTTGGAGTTCACAAATGAATAAAAATAAAACTAAAGGAAAAAAGATTATATGCCTGAACTTGAAATTCTTGACTTAAACCATAATTTGAAGATGCTTTACGGCCTCGAACACGGCCACCCCGACTATCCTAAATTCCTCTATTAGGGTTCTAAGGTGCCCTTCTCTCAAAAGTAGACCTAATGCGAGTGCCTCGTGGACGCCCTCGTGTATGTGCAACTGAGGGATTGCCAATCGTGGGTTGTTGAATCTTAAAACTTTCATCATCATTAACAGGTGCATGGTCTATTTAATTATTTGCTGAGCCATTGTCATTCCATTCTGTAAACTCTAACTTCAAATTTTAAAGGCAACTTTTCAAATGATTCATTCTTGAATTGCTAAGCAATGCCATATCCGAAATTTCATTAAAAAAGTTCTCAATTTTTCTGAATTTTTCATATTCTACCGTCATACGTGGGTAATCTTCATCAAAGAAAATCTTGCTATGTTGACGAAAAACATCTTTCCTCCATCGTGTTATCAAGAATCTCTCATGAATTTGCCTAATATCTTTCATGGTTACCACTTTTAAAATATGAGCACACAGTAATCCCATTTATTTGAACCTTCTACAATTGCTTTTCAATATAGATCCTTCTTCTTTGTAAAGAATGGTATAAATAAACTCTTTAAAAAATAAATTATTCACCAAACATCTTTCCAAAATTTTGTATTTCTCAAATCCTTGTTCAAGAACTTCTACATCACTCTCCATTTGTTCTTCACCTTCAGTCGACTGACACACGTGGCAATACCACATTCCCTTGATTGTTCCCTAAATTTTTTCAAACATATTTTTTGTGTATGCCTTCTGAAGCTGGTTCTCCCTTTGGAACTCTGTAACACACTTAGTTAATATGTTCTTGGATCTAAAATCAACATAAAACTCTTTCTCAACCTTATCACGAATGGCTATTTCATATTGTTCAACAAACTGTTTTAAGTGTTGTTGTAGAATTGACGTATCCATCAAAGAAAGCATGCATGCCTTCACTTCTCTGAGTTGACAACATCCCAGCCAAAAATATGTGATTCATGTACACAGGAACCCAAAATTGTTTCTCATTGAAAAGCTTTATTAACCATTCATTACCTTGTAATCCATACTTGACAAGGAATTGGTTCCACTTGTTCTCAAAAACTTAGTCGACAGGCTCTCATAAACTACTGCAGTGAACTCCTATTTTGCATTCTTGTAGTCTTGGACACCTCGAAATTTTTCAGGAATCTTGCAAAGTATATGCCATATGCAATATCTGAGGGTCGTACTTGGCATTACTTCTCTTATTGCACTTCCTATACTTTCACATTGATCTGTCATAATTGCATTTGGAGTCTGACCACCCATTGCAACCAACCATGTACTGAAAAGCCAAGTATAAGTTTCAATATTTTTGCACGAAACCAATGCACATCCTAATAAGATCGATTGACAGTGATGATTTACTCCAACAAAAGTAACAAATGGCAGCTTATAATGACTGACAAGATATGTAGAATCAATGCTCACAACATCATTGAAATCCACATATGCTGCTCTACTACGAGGATGCACCCACAAAACCGAATCAAGTCTTTCTTCTTCATCAATTCGAATCATATGAAATAAGTCATTGTTCTTTTGTTGCATTCGCAAGAACATCCTATTTATGCAATAGCATCACCACTTCCGAGTCTTGCTCTTCTTGTTTTCTCAATAAAATTTCGACAATCTTTTGGTAAACAAGATAATTGTTCAGGCCCTCCAGCTTGAACTTCTAAAAGTCTGACACTCTTGTTTGGTTTAGATTTGGCTTGAGGTGGCTTACATTTAGAAGAATGATGGAGACCCAACTAGTTGCAAGAAGAGGGAGAAGAAACAATAGAGCAGATAACATTGGCGGCGGTTGCAGCGATGACGGTTATAGTTGAACAAGAATGGAGGCGACAAATTAGGGATGAGAAAGAGAAGAATAGAGAAGCAATTGGAACGGTGGCAGTAGCTGAGGGAGTTCAAGAAGAGGATAACAATCTGCAATGGGTTTGGGGAGGTGGTGCTTTCTAGAATTACTCTATGGCTGACCTCTTCTGAGCCAATCTTTAACCTTTTTCCATACGAAATCCAATAGATAATACAGACTTTCTTGCTTATTTCAAGAGTCTATTACTTGCTTTTATCTTGTCTACTCATCTGTTCTTCTTAGGATTGTGAGCTATCAGTTGGTATGGATTAGGGAGTCTTGAGACCCCATTTCCTCCTGATGTTCGAATGACTCTATTTCATCACTGGTCTTAGATGGAGAAAAGCTATAAACCAACTAGCTTGGCATTGTTGCACTTTCCCGAACAAAAAGATATGATGATGGCTAGAGTAATCATTTGCAATGGGGCTGGGGTTGCAGATACTTGGAGAAGACGATAAATTTCTTTTTTCATTTTAAATGTTATGGGTTTTTTTTTTTTTTGGAGAAAATGTAGCCCCAAGTGGGGAAGTATTTTCTCCTGGGCATAATGGTTTGTAAGGCTATAAATTAGGGGCAAACTTGACATTTTACTATCATTCTAACTGCAGTTTATGAGTTTATCTTACGAACTGTCAAGTAACAGTTAAAGGGAGTAAAGCATCTGTTTTTTAAGTTTAGGAACTAAAGTGCTCTTACCCCCTAACTTCATGGTGGTATTTTACAATTAACTCAAATTTAAAACCAAACTATGAAAAAAATTCGCGTTTTATTTGAATTATGACACTGATCCTGAAAAAATCAAATATCATTACAAATTAAGTTAGATAAAAATTAAGGTTTACTTTCCAATGAAAAAGAAAATAAGGAAAAGATGAGAGTTAAGGTTTGAGATTTTCACATATTATTGTCTTAATATATGGTAATGGACAATAATTAGACTCACAAAATGATATTTTAAGAAGAATATAAATTCTTTGGCGCAAGATCATTATTAGTTATAAATTTGTTAATAATAAAGATACATTTAGAATTTTTTAAAAATAGAAGAATGAAATTGTAATTTAGTTAAATTTAGAGAAAGAAAATATAATTGATCCCCAAAAAAATCCCCCACGATCCTTAAGTAGATTTCAAAGCAAGTTTTTCCTTTTTGCGGGGTTTAAAGCAAGTTTTCCCATGAAAGAGTGAAATATTCCTTATAGGATGTGATATATTCAGAGAAGCAAATGAGAAACGGCTTAAGGATATGTCTTAATACCATTTTATACCTAATAAAGAACTTTCCTTTTTCCTTTCGGAAAAAATCAATAGAAAGGAACTTAAACTTTGAACATTATTTATTCCCCCGTTAATGTTTATATTTTTTTACTTTTAGTTTTTTAAAAACAACTTAAAAGTTATTATTCATGATGACTTTTTTTACTAATTCCTTTTATTTTAGAGTTTCTGAAATCTATTCTATAGCACATGAATCCTTAACGTTTTTCATTGTAAAGGATAATATGATTTCTTATAAAGAGAAAACATCCTTTACACAAATGTAGTACCAAAGTAGGACCTCCATATAATTATAATTAAAAAATTAACAATTTTTTGTTGTAGTAGTTCGAGAACTTTCCCAAAAAAAAAAAGCATAACATGGGACGCAAATTTTTCTTTTTTTTTTATTTTGAAAGGAAGTCAAGACTTTTATTGCGTAGTCAAAGCACCATACATGACTGTTTTTGGGAGTTGTGGTGGGGTTTCTTCCATCGACGCTTGGGGTTGATCAATGCTGGTTCCACGTTTGGCCAATTGACGTGCCACCGCATTTGCCAATCTTCGGATATGTGAGACGTAATTTTTCAAAGTATGACAGTAGCTAATTTGATGGGCTTCTACACATTTGAGATTATAATGAGACTATAATGGGCATGTTTTGGAATGGGGATTGCGTATTAAGGTTGTAAACGGGTTCGGGACATTCTATTCCAAACCAGAATATGTTAAGATACACTTAGTACCGAATCGTACCCGATTGCTGGACAGGTTCATAAAGTGTGAACTTGTACAAATTCTATAAATGTAAGGTCTTATTATAACAAATAAAATTCTAATATAATAAGATAACTCTTTAATAAATCAAAACTATAATATTCATAAGCTCCCAAGATTAAGTACTACACAAAAATTAAAGTAGAATAGAAAATACTAAAATATTTACTATTTTATTAAAATAACATCCTCAATCAATATACTAACTTAAGAGTCACTTCTTAATTTCATATATAAAAGAACATAAGCACTCAAATTAAGACTAACATGCACTATCAAATGCCACTTGCCTTTTTCCAAACAAAAAAGAAAGCCCATGAAAAAATTATTAATCTAAAATGTATACATAACTTTAGAAAATGTGTGTGTGTATGTATATATATTAGACATAAAACTTACAAGTACTTTTAAATCAATTTATTTTTGTAACTTTAGACATAAAAAATTTTCTCATCTAGAAAGTACATCACGCAATAATTAGTGTTGCAAGTACAGTTTCAATACACATTATTGTAAATAAAGAGTATAATAAATAAATTATATAAAATATTTTATAATATATATTAATCAAGCTTCGGATTTGTCGAGTTCAACACTTGATGTACCAGACCCATACACATTAGACAAGGCCTTATCGAGTCCAGGCCCTTGTCTGAGTAAATGAGTATACCTCTTGGTCCATACTTGGCTTTATTGGGTTGGAAAGGTTCTAGTACTAACCCAGCCCGTTGACAGTTGTATTCTGTATACTGCCATAACGCCATTTGAGAAGGCGTTATTTAGAAAATGACGTCTTTCCAAAATGCATCATCTGTTGCTGCCTGCAAGAGTCAAAAGTAGCAAGCAAAAATATCATACCAGTTGGCGTTATTGCTTTTATAAAGCAATAACAACAGAGAGGCTGGCGTTATCACTTTTGATAAAGTAATAATGCCAACCGATGTGCCATTATCGCTTTTTATAAACAAGTAACACCTCTTCGGTTGACGTTATTGCTTTCTTCCTCAACCCATTCCCAGAGACCGCAACCATCTCCAGTCGGTAGCATTTCTTTAGTTTACAAAGAAGAAACGCAAGTAGAAAACCTTGTCCATGTTGGTCATTTCCTTTCCATTCTCCTCACTTTCTCATTTTGTGGTCTTTGCTTTTATTCTCCGATGTTCATTTCTCTCTCTTTTTTTTTTTTTTTTTTTTGCTTTTCTTTCTTCCTTTCTACATTCTGGTTGTTATTTAGTTTTTGTTTTCTTCCTTTTTGGTTTCAGATTTGGAGCAATGGCCTAAATCAGATTTAGATCAGTTAATCATGAACTCATTATGGCATTGGTGGAGTGATGGCATCTAGAGGCCCCTATTAGTCTGCAAGATATAGTAATCTTATGGAGTCTGCCTATCAATGGTCTGCAGGTTATTGGGTCTCCGTATACCCACTCTAAATCAGAAAGGATTGAGATCATCAAGAGACTTTTGGATTCAGACCAATATCAACCGATCTTGTAGGACACAAAGAGCCACTTGAGGTGTTTATTATGAGGCCGCTTAGCGATCATTCATCGGAGTAGGAATGCAGATGATTGATACAGGAGTTGCTGCTTATGCTTTTAAGAGGCCACTTGTTCTCCAATCACTCAAACAACAAGATACCACTATGTTATCTCCTCTTGCTTGAGGATTTTGATACTATCAAGTCATATAGTTGGGGTAGCGGAGTGCTAGGGTATTTATACTTGTACCTCTGTGATACCTTTATAGAGGATGCATGCGAGATTCACAGTTCGTGACCCTTGTCCAGTTTTGGGCTTGGGGACAGATTCCATTGCTATGGCCCAGCTGGCTAGAGCCTCGTGTACCTGTTCCTACGTAGGTTGTGTATGGTGTTCATTGGTCCGTGTTGTTTGAAATTGGCTTGTTGTCGATGCACGTGTTATTCACTTATCTAGACCAACTGGATGCTATGTTTGTAGAGGAGATATGTTTTTCATTCTCAAGCATTTTGATTCACTTAATCTAACTTATACATATATTTAATCACTAATATTATGTTTATTATCTCTCTAGTTTATGTGGTTGCCACACATTGCTTGTACAGTCCCTAATGATACTATTTGGAGAGTAAAGGTTCCACAATTTTGTTTCGAGATAGTGGAGTGGCATTTATCGGGTCTAGTGCTGAGATAGTTCGGCGTAGAGCAGTTGATTTCGCTGCATATGACACTCGCAGAGACTTACACCACCATGGGACATGCAACTATACTGGACGTGACTGGGATGTAGCGCATCCAACAATACTTATTCTGTGGGATATTCGTAGAGACCATATAGTGGAGGGATGACTATAATGCACACTCATGTAGCTCGTCCAGACAATTTGGATAGGTATCATACTCCCACGTGCTTGTTGATCAAAAACCCAATGCATAGGTGGAGGACCACTGAGAGTTACTATCCCACTGGTTCTACTTCCCAAATACTGGTGTGTATTATTAATTTTCATGAAATTTCTTATAAAATACATTTTTCAAATGGTGTGTATTGCTTCTAAACGTAATAAGTTTTATGTTATATTTTTTTAGGGTTCAGGACTCTAACAATGCATGACTGCTAGGACAGATGCCTTGTCCTCAGCCACTCCTCAGTCTCTGAGCGCTTTCCAGTGATCATAGACATTTACAGTAGGGATTTCTTCACTATTAGAGACATTATCAGTTGTAGGAGCATTCACTGCATTGCAGTTATAGTTATACCGCCTTCCAGATGGCGGACTAGAGATCGTATTCCAAAGCATGGTGTTGTCGGCATTGGATGTAGTGGTAGGCGTAGATGGTAGAGTTAGGAAGATCGAGCTCCAGTAGCGTATGCTACTCAACCACCAGAGGATCATGTGCGGGCGTCAAATGACACTCAAGCTACAAAGACTCTTAACACTGGTCTTACATTAGAGATCTCTGGGCATGACTATCACCCAAAACCACCTGATGTGAATTTCGATCTTTCAAGCCTATCGGTGTCATCACTATGCTAGATGACATATTTCTGTCGCAGTTACTTGGTTAGGACATGACACAAGCGATGTAATTGCAGAGGTTGACACATACCAGGACCTGTCAAGTCATTTATACACCTCCTAATTATAAAATTCTGTGGTGCCTCTACAAAAAGACATCAGCGTCCAGCTTCTATTTGGTAGCAAATAAAACTCTGTGGCGATAGGCACCATTTCATATGACCTTCTACCTTCTAAACATGAAAAATAGGCTAGATTGACTGCGATCTATGAGGTACCGCTCTGATATGGATTATCTAACTCGAACTCTCCTCCAAGATTCAATTATTACCACTTGCATGGTCATAACATAAGAAATTGTAGCTTTATTTACTCTGCCAGACCAAGTAACTCATAAGTTTCATCGATCTTAGATATATTCCTGTTTAATTCAATGTTATATTATCCTTAGTATTGTGTTATGTTATGTCATGCTTTTACGAGTACTTATTTAATGGCGTTAATTTTATTTGGCTTATCATTGTAAAACCATCAAACAAAGTTAAAAATTATAAATAAAAAAATATTTGTAATATAGTAATGGATACCAAAAATAAAAGTTAACAAAAACAATGTTATAGCATAACTTCTTTAAACTTAACTTTTGAGAAAACTTCATCTTGAAAGCAAAATCTATGACCATAATTTTTTAAATATTTTATGATTATTAAAAAAAATGTGAAGAAACTATAAACCTATTCAAATGCATGCAACAGAAAAAGAAACAAAAGAAAGTAACAGTAGGTAAAAGTGGGGAGAGCTAGGAAGCCAATAATGCCATTGATATTCCTTTTTAATGGTGCCATTGGGCGGTGGCCCCAAGGAGGTCAATGACGCCATTTTGTTTAGCGTTATTGTCTCAATAACACCAGACTAAATAGTGTTATGGCCGTATGCGGCACCCCCTCTCAAAACTAATTTGATAGAAATTATAGACTAATGGCACATTTCACAAGTACTACACAGCAAAATTTAGTAAAACTTATATTATTATTCTTATTACGCATTATCAAAATATTTTATCATTTAAAGAATTCTTTACACAATACTTCTAAAAAAGGTAATTAATTTTTTTATACATTAAAAGAGGAAGATGTAGTTCGAAAGCGTGCTTCTACAATTAAACTATTAATTTACCTCAAAAGAATAATTATTCACATTGCATTATAACGTATTCTTACTAAACTTATTTAACTTTAGTATATTACTTTTAGAATAAAATGATCAAAGCGACAATTGGAAGTTCAATCCTCTTAATGCAGGATTTCTTTATCTCCCTTCGTAGAGATTATACTTTCAATTTTTTTCTAAAAGATATTATATTTTTATTTTTTATCGATTTCATGATAATTATGATTGTTCTTAATAAATAAATTATTTATAATTTCTAAAAAATATCAATATTTGTACTAAAAAAAAGTAAAGAGAAAGAGAAAAAAGAACCAAGAGAGGATAAAGACATTTGGACTTAATCAATTCCATGCCATGAGTTCCCTCAACCAAATAAGCCTTTGAACCCTTGATCTACCTCATAGTGCCAGGCACATATACATACATACATACATACATACATATATATATATATATATATATATATATATATATATATATATATATATATATATATATATATATATATATATATATATATATATATATATATATATATATATATATATATGTATGTATGTTGAGAGAATCATCCATAACTCTCTAGAAGATTCAAGAAAATTCTAGAATATTCAAGAAAGTTGGAGAAGGTTCAAGCAAGTTGAAGAACACTCAAGAAAGTTGGAGCAACAATTTTTTACTCAAAGAATATCTAGAATTCTCTTGAAGTAAGAAGCAATTAGAGAATTCTAGAATTTGCCAAAGTTGGTGAGCCAAGCCTATAAATAGGCTAGTGCTTAGGAGAAGCTTGTGTGCAAGAAAGAGTGAAGAGTGCAAGTAAGTGTGAGGTGCTCCATTGAGTGAGCAAATAAGAGAGAATAAGAGAGTGAGAAGTTTCTTGTGCTAAAGTGTTTAGTGAGAAGTTATATACACTCTATGTGTGAGTGTTAGGTGGCTTGTAAGTAAGAGTTGAGTTTAGTGGAGTAATAAATTTTTGTTTAGCAATTCGATTCACTACTTGTGCCACTTTACTTCTCAACAAGTGGTATCAGAGCAGGTTGTTATGTGCCTGTCAAAATTATGGTAGATATGGTCAGGGACCGTATTCAAGTTCGTCGATCGGGAATCACGCTACGAGGAGGCTCTGTTGAAATAGACGGTCGGGGACCGTGCTTGACATTGGCTAGCCAATAACCGCGGTACGTGGAGACTCTGCTCGTGCAAGATTGTGAAGTCGGTTGTTCGAGACAAGGACTCACCAACTCATAATGGCGGAGTTCGTTAATACTATTGAGAAACTCAATGATGACAATTACAGTGAGTGGAGTATCCGTCTCAAGTTTTACTTGAGAGGACAAGGCTTATGGGAGATGATCGACGGCAACCAGACAATGCCACCTCCAAAGGAGAATGCAACGGTGTACAAAAAGTGGGACACGAATGCTGGTAAGGCTTTATCTATCTTAGCCTTAACAGTAGAGAAATGATATTTAGATAAAATTAAAGATGCAAAAACTCCAAAGGAAGCGTGGGACACATTAGTAGAGTGTCGCAAATGCGAATGACTCCAAGTTGCAGAGGCTCGAGAATGAATTGATGACACTCACACAAGGCGACATGACTGTAAGTCAGTTCTTTGACAAAGTTAAATTTTTGTCTGAGAAAATTACAAAATTAGATCCGCTTCATCCTGTCGACGAGACAAGGATGAGAAGGATAATAGTGCGAGGGCTTCGTCATGAATTCAATCCCATCATAGCAGCAACACGTGGATGGGCTAAAGAACCGACTCTCAATGAGTTGGAAAATATGTTGGCTGATGAAGAGGCTCTAAACAAACAAAAAGTTAGAGTCTCAGACCAAGATGAGGAGAAAGCACTCTTTGCCAGGAGGCGAACTTTCAAAGGAAAGAAAAATTCTGAAGAAGGTAAGAATCAAGGCAGACAAATCTCAAGACAAGTACGCCCTTGGAAAGGCTCTCAACCAGGGGGAGACAAACCACAAGGTAGCAGCAATCGAAGAAATCAGCGACACGCTGATGTCTGTTACAATTGCGGGAAGAAAGGACATTTTGCCCGAGATTGTTGGCAAAATCACGCAAAAGGAAATACTGCTATTTCCAAGAAGACAAATAGCAGTGAAGATGAATGGGATTTTCAAACATCCCTTGCACTAGAAGAAGATCATGCCTTGGTCGCGGTAAGTGATAATTTGATCAATTTTAAAAATGATTGGATAGTAGATTTTGGGTGCTTCAATCACATGACAGGAGATAAGGAAAAGATTCAGAATATGGAAAAGTATGATGGAAATCGAGTTGTGGTGACTGCAAACAATTCCAAGATGCCAATCACGCACGTTGGCAAGGCGAATGTGATACTTTGCTTCAACTCAACTGAAGTGGAATTAGAAAATGCATTATATGTGCCAAGTATGAAGAAGAATCTTCTCTCAGTATCACAATTAACTGCAGCATGCAATTTTGTGGTGTTTGGTCCAAGAGACGTGAAGGTATATCAGCAATTGAAGCCTGTGGGACCACCAATTATGGAAGGACGCAAAGTGGAATCGGTCTAATTAATGTCAGCAGAAACGGCATATGCAGACAAGACAAGAAAGAATGAGACACCAGATTTATGGCATGCACGATTGGGACACGTAAGCTATACCAGATTAAAAGCAATGATGAAGAAAGCAATGCTCAATGGCCTTCCACAATTAGAAGTTCGAGACAACATAGTATGTGCTGGATGACAGTATGGAAAAGCACACCAACTACCATATGAGGAGTCAACGTTTAGAGCCAAGACACCTTTAGAGTTGGTACACTCAGACGTGGTTGGACCAGTGAAGCAACCATCGGTAAGTGGCTATCGCTATATGATAACATTTATCGATGATTACTCTCGGTATGTTTGGATAGATTTTATGAAGGATAAATCAGAAGCTTTAGAAAAATTAAAAGCCTTCGAGGAAAAGGTGGAGGATGAGGTAGGTCGTCAAATACAGTGTCTTCGTACAGATAATGGAGGAGAATATACCTCGTACGAGTTCACTGAATTCTTGAAGAAGAATAGAATACGACGACAGTTGACATGTCAAAAAATTCCACAACAGAATGGAGTTGCAGAAAGAAAGAACAGGTATCTGGCAGAGACTTGTAGAAGCATCCTACATGCCAAAAATGTACAAGCACGATTTTGGGCAGAATGTATGAAGACGATAGTATATATTACTAACAGGTTGCCACAAGTAAATCTTGGCTTTACTTCGCCCTATCAGAAGCTTTGGAAGAAGAAACCTTCGGTGTCCCATCTTCGAGTATTCGGATGTGTTTGTTACGTGCTTGTGCCCGCCCATTTGAGAAGTAAGTTTAACAAGAAAGCTATTCGCTGCATCTTTGTAGGATATGATCCTCGAAGAAAGGGTTGGATTTGCTGCAATCCAGACACAAGCAAATGTTATGTATCCCGAGATGTCATATTCGATGAAGCATCTTCCTGGTGGTCATCTCAAGCCTTGAAATTACCAAGTTCCAAGGAAATTGAGGAAGAGATAGAAGAAAAATTAGAAGAGCGAGAGGGAGATTATTCATCATCCAAAGAAGATGAAGAAGATTTACCAACTGAAGAACAAGCTTCAAGGAAAGCAAAGAATCCATGGAAAACTGGAGCACACAAAACAATAGAAGATCAGAGGCCAAGTCAATATGAAGTAGAAGAAGATGAAGAAGATGAAGCAAGCCCACAACTCCGACGATCAAGCAGACAAAGAAGACCAAACCCCAAGTATGCAAATGGAGCAATGGTTGAAGAATCTGACTCATACGAGGAAGCATCCCAGAAGAAAGAATGGAGAATAGCAATGGAGGAAGAGATTCAGGCACTAAGACAGAATGGGACATGGGACCTAGTGCCAAGACCAAATGGAGTACAACCCATTTCATGTAAATGGGTATATTAGTTGAAGACAAAATCTGATGGATCGATCGATAGATACAAGGCTCAACTAGTGGCTCGGGGATTCTCACAAAAGTACGGATTGGATTACGACGACACATTCAGTCCGGTAGCCAAGATCACTACAGTAAGAGTTCTACTCGCCTTAGCTGCAAGCAAGTCCTGGAGATTGTGGCAGATGGATGTTAAAAATGCTTTCTTACATGGAGAACTGGATCGAGAAATATATATGCAATAGCCTAGAGGGTTCGAGAGTAAGGCATACCCAGAGTATGTATGCAAGTTAAAGAAGGCGCTCTATGGATTAAAACAAGCACCTAGAGTGTGGTACGGAAAGATAGCAGAGTTTTTAATACATAATGGATATTCGATGGCACCAGCAGATTCAAGCCTATTCATTAAAAGTCAAGAAGGAAAGCTAGCCATAATACTTGTGTACGTGGATGACCTTATCATCACTGGAGATCATCCATAAGAGATCAGACAGATCAGGTCAAATCTCTCGGTACGATTTCAGATGAAGGAGCTTGGGGAGCTAAAGCATTTCCTTGGCCTGGAGATAGATCGAGGAAATAATGGGATATTCCTATGTCAAGAGAAGTATGCTAGAGATCTTCTACAAAAGTATGGAATAATTGATTGCAAGCCAATATCAACACCGATGCAGATGAATACTCGGTTAAACGCAATAGAAAGGAAAGAGCTCGAGGACGTGACAATGGCTTATTTTATAGGAAGACAGACGCAAGTAAGATGATGAGATATTGTGATGCTGATTACGCTGGTGACCATGCACTCGTCGATCAACTACTGGATACATGTTTAACCTCGGATCGGGAGTAATCTCATGGTGTAGTAAGAGACAACCTACAGTGTCACTATCAAGTACCGAGGCTGAATATCGTGCTGCAGCAATGGCCACTCAAGAGTGTACGTGGTTGTTGCAACTGCTAAAGGATCTTCATCAATCAACAGATGATGCAGTGACGTTATGCTGTGACAACCAATCAGCAATCCAACTTGCAGAAAATCCAGTATTCTATGCGAGAACAAAGCATGTAGAGGTTCACTATCATTTTGTCCGATAAAAAGTGCTTTGTAGAGATATCAACATGAAGTACGTAAAGACTGAAGAGCAGATAGCGGATATCTTCACCAAGAGTCTTAATGGTGCAAAGTTTGAAGAATTTCGAAGAGAGCTCGGGATGACTACACGAAGAAGAGAGAGTAATGGATGAGGGGGAGTGTTGAGAGAATCATCCATAACTCTCTAGAAGATTCAAGAAAATTGTAGAATATTCAAGAAAGTTGGAGAAGGTTCAAGCAAGTTGAAGAACACTCAAGAAAGTTGGAGCAACAATTTTTTACTCAAAGAATATCTAGAATTCTCTTGAAGTAAGAAGCAATTAGAGAATTCTAGAATTTGCCAAAGTTGGTGAATCAAGACCTATAAATAGGTTAGTGCTTAGGAGAAACTTGTGTGCAAGAAAGAGTGAAGAGTGCAAGTAAGTGTGAGGTGCTCCATTGAGTGAGCAAATAAGAGAGAATAAGAGAGTGAGAGTTTCTTGTGCTAGAGTGTCTAGTGAGAAGTTATATACACTCTAAGTGTGAGTGTTAGGTGGCTTGTAAGTAAGAGTTGAGTTTAGTGGAGTAATAAATTTTTGTTTAGCAATTCGATTCACTACTTGTGCCACCTTACTTCTCAACAATATATATGTGTGTGTGTGTGTGTGTGTGTGTGTGTGTGTGTGTGTACTATAATATTATTCAAGACTACGCACTTTTTTTTTAGGTACAAGTTTGTTTTTGCATGAAGAAGAAGGGTAGAAGAAAGTAATATAAATAAGTTACAATTATCTACTGGATCATTTGAAGCCATTCTATTCTTTGGAGCTTTTCAAGAGGGTAAACCAATTAGTGCTAGAAAGTTGATTCAATTCTCGGTTGCCAAAGGATTCATCCCAAAGATGAAGAAGGCAAATGTTGAAGATGTAGCAAAGCAACACTTGAAGAATCTAACTGCTAGAAACATAGTGATTGTCACAAACTCATAGGTGATCTTTAGCCTTCTCAACCCCAAAAAACTCATGAGGTGAGGTTTTCCCTTATAAACTGATCACCTACCCCTTTCACAACCGATGTGGGATAACCCAACACAAACAATTAGGGGCTCCAATGGTGAGATCACAGCTTGTCATATACATAATATATTACGTGAACTGTGTGAAGCCAAAGACAAACAAGAAAGCTTTTTGAAATTACTATTTGTTTCTCAATTTATTTCCAATTTCAAAATGAATCAACAATTTCAATTTTTCATCCATCCTGAGTGGTTTCTTTTTGTTATGTCTAAATCTACCAGCCCTCATATCGACTCTTTGCTTTTCTCACCAATGAATTATTGAACAATATCCTTCCTACTCTTTTTTTTTTTATCAAATTTAAACTTCTTAGAGTTCTGAACTTGGAATTTCCCATTGGCATAATCCTACTGATTCGTTTGAGGTATTTGACACTTTGGGGTAATATTATTGAGGTTCCATCATTCATAGCATTAGGAATTCTATTCCTATACGAATTTAGATTTGTGTTGACATTATTTGGTAACTTTTATTAAGTTTTCCTAAGTATTGTTGGACAAGAATTCTTATGGATGTATTTATTCAAGATTCTTTAAAGAAATGCTCTCTGCACAATTTTAAAAATTCGAGTAGGATTCTATTGCTGACCAAAATAATGATTAAGTTGAATTTGGTAATTGTTAACTTGATGATCAAGAAAATACAAAAAGTTGAGAAACCATATGTTCAAGGCTTTGTGCAGTGTTAACAATTGATGATACACAGGAGTTTGGTGAAAAAGTCTTCTATGGTGATTCATAGCTATACCTTGAGAAGTTGAGTTTGATGCAATTGATTTTGCATTTAGGAATTTATTATTCGTGGTTGCATTCATGTCCGAGTTTGTGCTACAACAGTTGATATTCTCTTAAGAAATTCGGGCATTGTTATTATCTTCTATTGTTACTTTTCACATTGAAAGTTGTTATCAACACTGTTAATAAGAGTTAAGTGTTGAAGGGAGTTCAAAATGTGATACAGCTTGCAAGGAGATCATATCTTGTGAAAGGTTTTTACTATTACCATCGTCAATGGGAGTTGAGAACTAGATGGATTCTGGTTCATAGCACTTTAGCAAGAAAATCTTGTTGTATTAATCTTATAGTTAGGTTAGTTTGTTGAACGTGATAATGTTTTTCCTTGTAGCTTGTTAAAGTTCAGAACTAGTTGATAGGGTCATATCTTTGGCTCAACAAATGAAGGCTTATCGGTCGAACCACGTTAATAATATACTATGTCTTTTACATTCTGTTAACAATTTTTTTTTTTAGATTTAGTCTAACACAGCATAATCACAACTCTAACACAATAACTTAGTAGGAAGATAGTTTAACTGGATCACATTAACTATTCATTCAATCTTAGAAATAGAAAATCTTTGGAACTTAGAAACATTTGTTGTCAAAGGTTCAAGACGTAATACTTGTTTGCCAAATATTTGCAACATAAAACAGTTGAAACACATACATGTGAACAATATCTCTTTTTGTGAGTTTGAGATTACAGAGTTTGCCGAATTAGATACAGAAACTTTTGGGACACTAAATGTTTCTTATGGAGAAATAGCAAATAAGCTACTAAAGAGGTTACCAAAAGTTCAAAAACTCAAGTGTATCTAATTCGATGCAAGAAATTCTCCTGCGAACTCTAGTCAAAGTCCAAAATTAGAGTTTCCAAGTAACTTGAAATTCATGAAAGTACTTCACATTAGAATAAAGTTAAATCTCTTAGTAATGAGTTTCTGGAAACACTTGATAAACTCACTTTGTCACAGTGTGGTGTACCATAGAGGTAAATAGTCATTTTAGAGCTTCCAAATCTTTAGTTTCTTAAATTATGTCCGATGCATTTGTGGGGGGAACTTAGAACTTGGATGATTATGAGTTCCCAAAGCTTAAATTTTTTAAATTGTTTATATATGTGTGTGTGTGTGTGTGTTAACCTAATTTTATCTTTTGGTATCTTTTGTATTAGTTAAGTGATAAGGTCCAAAAGGATGGGCCTTAGCTATTACGTGATTTGAAGTCATTAGGATTTAGCATAATGATGTATTAATATGTAACTTTCTACTGGAATGATTAGATTGGCTTTTCCATCTCAAACCTTTGTTTCATTAAACCTTTTGATGGTTTCATATCTTATACACAATTGAACAATGACAAGTAGTATTCCCTCTAGTTAAGAAACCAATCAAGAATCAAGCACTAGTAAAGACTTAGGCATGTATAATATGATGTCTGGTGACAACCTTGGTACCCTAACTAGCCCAAGTACAGCTCAAGTGAGAGAATTATAATGAGTGGGGGATGGTTGTTTTGAATTGCTCTAAGGGCAAAGAAAAAGCTTGGGTTCATTGATGGAACCCTAAAGTAGCTAGAAGAAGATTCTCTTGTGATTAAAGATTGGTAGCAAATAAATTCAATGGTGGGGAGCATTACAACTAGTAATGGGCAAAAGGAAAAGGGATTCTAAAAAATATAGTTTTTTGAAAGTAAAATCACATTCTTATTTTTAACAATTTTAATAATCAAAAATTATTTGGAGAAGCACCTCCAAGATAGCTTCTCAAAAATGGTTTATTCAACTATTTTAAATTGGAAGTAGAAGTGAAAAATCAATTGAAAACAATGCAAAAAAAACTTTTAGTTTTTAAAAATTTTACAAACAATTTATTTTGAACAATTGAAAATGGTAATTGACAAAATAAAAGTCATTATTATTATTATTTTCCTGAGTGGATTTTTTACAGTATTATGAAGAGAATAAAGAAAGAAAATCGACATTGCGCTCATGAGTATCAAGCACAAGGCCTAAAAAGACAGCAAACATTGAGTATAAACAAGAAGCGAGTGAAGGAAGAACCATAATTTTTGTTTTCTATACTAACTTTGCTTGGAGGTTTTCATTATGCACAAAATTGGGTGATTCTTCTAGAAAGGAAATGGAAGAGTATAAATATCCGAGAAAGGCTGCAAGAAGGAGTAATAAGAGACGGACGATGTTGTTTGATGATAATAGCTGTTAGGATATGTTTGAGTTGGCTCCATTCAGCTCGACCTTGGTGTGGGTGTCGGCACGTTTAGCTCGCACCAATGCGTGACAGGCTCAGTACATGCCAAGCGGGAAGGAAACATTAAGTGTGAGAAGCCTTCGGCTTAGCCAAAGGGTGCCTTGGTTCGTGGGTTCAGACAAGACATCAGTTTGTTCGGTTAGGCTGGTCTGAACGACAGCAGTTTCAACCGATTGACAATTTTGGGAGTTGGCTGCTTGAGACTTATCCAATATCTGTAACGAGTTGGCTTTCCCCAGTTGGTTGGGGTGTAACCAATACGTTCCTATCCTTGTTAAATTGATTCTTTGCTGGAACAAACTTAGAAAATGGAAGAGTATGTGGAAACTAAGTCTGCCAGCCCATTGTAAGAATTGTCCTTGTGTTTTGTGTGTGTTAATGCAAGGTTAGGCATATTTCCTGTAAACTGTGCATTCTTACTTTTTCTTGCTGGTTTTCGGTTTTCCTTTGAGAATACACTCAAACGTGATAGAAACGAAGGCTGACTAACCTAAACGGTTGGTGCCGGTGTGAGACTAACGTGTGGGTTTCAATTAGTCTTGTGACAATAGCCATGATGTTGGTGGATTTTGTGGAAGGTTTATGGTAATTTTGAGTGAAGTAGGCATGATGGAAGAATAGGGTATCAAAAATCTTTGAATTTTGAAGGATGTAGATTGGTTTACGATGAGGTTGTGGGAGTACTTAAAGGGTGATTGAAAAGAATTTGGCAAATATTAAGGTGAAAGTTTCCTTTTTCCAAGGGAAGAACTCTCTGAAGGCATTTTTGGAGGGGGAAAGGTTCAGCATTTGTTTGCCATTATTTTCCGGACTAGAAGCAGATGATAGTTTTAGTCAAAGCATTCAACCATTATTCAATCCAGTGGTGGGATCAATCATTTAGGGGGCTGCTAAATACAGTATTTTTTTGGACTATATGTAGTGCAAAAAATTTTTATTATTTCATTTTCATTTCAAAGAAAGTTTAGAATTCTCTGAAGCATTTCGACAGAAAACTCATATCTAC
Source organism: Rauvolfia tetraphylla (assembly GCA_030512225.1). Taxonomy (NCBI): domain Eukaryota; kingdom Viridiplantae; phylum Streptophyta; class Magnoliopsida; order Gentianales; family Apocynaceae; genus Rauvolfia; species Rauvolfia tetraphylla. Next base: position 1,768,577 of record JAJQKT010000060.1, read on the forward strand.
GAATAACGACAACGAATTTTCACATTAAAAGGTTAGTTTATCAAATTACTCATATTTTAAATCGTTTTACATTAAAAAAACTTCAAAATCGGCCATTATTTTCATGAATTCCGCCAACTGAGTGGGGAGTTGATAGAATTCACCAACATATTCCGCCAACCTCTAGCAGAATATGCTGGTTATTTGTACCCATATTGGGTACAACTCCACAATGGAGTTGTACCCAATACGGGTACAATAAGCCACATAGTTCTGCCAAGAATTTTTCGAAATTAGCCACTGAATTTCGCCACAAATTGGGCGGAATTAGTTTATGTTAGTTTAATTAAATTTTAAATATATGTTTACGTATTTATCTTAGTTAATGATAGTTTAATTTCACAATATTTGGGCATTGTAAAATAACAATATTTATTCAATACATGTTACAGATGACGGATCCTTCTCGGCAACAGCACGATGCATCACTAGATTTGGGACCAGTAGCCGACCGTAGCGGTCGATTGCACGATCGACATCCTATCAAAGCGTCTGCCAGACAGTGGGTGGGTGAGGCGAGGCGCAGCACTAGTGACATTCCCGTCAGCACGGCGGACGTCACGCGGGGCATTGATTCGACGCAATTCATCCCACATACGCCGTGGATTCCGAGGATGTATGTGCCCATGCCAGGATACGTACCGTATCCTTGGCCCCTGATGATGTCACCTGCTCTAGTCGCACCAAGCTATTATTCGGGAGGACCTGCCTACCCAGTTCAGACACATAGCGGCCATGCTGACGATATGGGGCCAAGATTACGACGAGGGATCAGGCGCTACGGAGGATGTGCAGGATGTGGATGATCCGGCAACTGATGCGGATTATGATATGGATGTGGGTGCAGATATGCAGGAACCTGTAACCAAAATACAGTGATGCAGGAGGAGGAGACATATGACCAGGGTATCCCGCACACGGCACCGACGACTTCTTCCGCACAACCGCGCAGAGGTTTTCTATGGCGTGTTCCAGTAGGGGTAGGTAGCTTAGCTCGTTCGGTAACCGAATCTGGAGCTTCCGCCCGGAGGGATAGGTCACCAAGTCCCTCAACACGAGTAGGGTTTCAGTCGATGATGACTGCTGAGCGACACTGCCAGTCACCGACTCGCCGTCGAACTTGCCGGAGCGGCACCACAAAGAAGTGGCGTTTGACTGGACCAGCACTTGGGGGTCCGCAAGATCCATCATTCATTCCATCTTTTTCTGGTTGCATTGCCGGCCTCATCTGGCGATGCGAGGTTAGTACCCTTAGATATAATTTTCAACAAACGAAATATTCGTTCATCGTTTGTTTTCTTCAATAGTAAAAATTGAAATATTTTTTTTGGGCAGGAACGATCGGTCTTGACTGTTCATGCACGTCAGGGGTACGTTGACAAATGGAGTATTCAGGACGATTCAGTGGCCGCAATTGTGGCGTGCAGCGACCTCGATGTGGCACATATACTTGGGATTTCGGTGACTGGTTATATCCTCTGGCATGATATGAGTAAGGAGGATATTATCGCAGACATATCTGTCACCCTCGTCATACCCGCCGCATATGTTCGGAGTCAGTTCGATAATGGAGGGATGAGATTCAACGTCCTGAAGGACTACGTTGCCCAGGGATCCCTTGAGGAGTCGAGTTATGCCCGTGGGTATCTTAAGTATCTGCTAAGCGCCACACTGTTTATAGACAAGGGTAAGGACCGGATATCGTATCAGTATTGGCCGTTCCTTAACTCTGTTGATGAGATCCAAGGCTATGCATGGGGAGCGGGCTGTCTTGCGTACCTTTACTAGTCGCTTGGAACGGCATCTAGGGCAGATTGTAGGCAGATTGGTGGAGCGACGGCACTTTTTGAGGCTTGGATATATCTGTACTTTTTAGTGTTTGCCCCCCAGCAGTAGCCAGATTGGCGTGAGCCGCAGCCTCACATACTATGGTTCCAGTATAGAGGGGGAGCACCGAGAAAATCGGATGATCTGCTGGCTGTTCGCTTACATTTTGACAACATGACGGCACGGGATGTAAGTTGTAAAGGTTCTTCTATATAGTAATAAGTACTTCGAAGTTCTTAAAAGATCTTAGACTACCTTTTGATATATACGTTCGCAGGTTTGCTGGACCCCCTTCTGCCCCAACCCATTAAAAGATCACTAGATTTCAGTTTTTCGTAGGTGTTTGCGGTTTTGTGACGTTGTTGAGCCCTATATGCTGATCGGGTCTTGAGACAGTTCGGCAGGGCGCAACAGATTCCAAGTATTCCGATATTTCTGAAAGAGTAGGTACTTATCGACATAACGGCACTCTGCCCGATTTGTCGTTTCAGTCCCAAAGTGCAAGATCTGCCCTGTCCAGACCCGCACAAACTGTTTCCGATGCGAGTCCAGCCAAGTCTCATCTATGTAACTCATCAGCTTCCCGAAAGTTAACCATGATGAGTGCATATTCGAATACTGAAGTTGAAACTCCTCATCGGTAATGGAATCAACCAAACGTCTCCAGGTGCATTTCAAAAACCGTTCGGCTACCACCTTATCACCACAGGCTTAAAGTACCTCACCTCCACGTTCTTCAAAATGTGGCAACGACATAACATGTGTTCAGAAGTGAGAAATGCATCGCGCAACACCTGTATCAACCCGGGCTCCCGATCAGTCACAATAGCGTTTGAAAGACAATTTATGTCAAATATCTACTTCACGCACTCCAACACCCATCGGTAACTATCCGATTTCTTGGAGCTGATCCAAGCGGCGGCAATGAGAAAGTTGCGCCCAGTCGGGGTCACACCGACGATCTCTAAATATGGCATATTGTACCTATTATAATTAATTATAAAAAAAATGTATAAGCGAACAGTCTTTTTCATTTGTTTTAATTAAAGTACGTTATGCAAAATTGAAGAGAAATATAATGTAACGCACATGTTAGTCTTGTACGTCGTATCTATTATCAGGACAAATGGATACGCACGCGCAAGTAATATCGACTCTGGATGAGCAAAAACACAATCACTGAGGATTTCGACTCCTGGCTCAACTCTGTGCCAATGGATATATCCATGTTCGGTGAACAACTTGAAGAGTTGTTGCATGACTGTCCGACCTTCCATACTCGCCACTCTTAATTTGTGTCCAACATTATACACGATTTTCGCTCTGCGCTAATACGACACACAAATAAAAATTACCCACACATTTACAAAATTTAAAACAAGTGAATAAGTGCTCAAGTAAGGAGGATAATATATTTGTTATAGGCAAACAAACCTAACAACGGTTCTCCCGCTTCAAATGATCCAGAATATGTTTAGGCTGAACGTGACATTTGCTCATTTCCTCTGTGATTTTCATCTCTCGTTCTGTCATGTGGGCAGCGAGGGCATGACCATGCCGGATTCCGAGCTTGTGCTTGTGCTTGCCGCATATTACCGCAAGACTCCACACCCCCTCGTAATACTCTCTACCCATCAGTTTCAACGGACAGTGACATTTTTTGGTATCCTTTGGCTTTCGTTCCTTGGCCCGAGCCTCAGGTTCTGCTCCATCCTTCTGAGCAATAATGCATTTTCTATACGCTCCGCCCCTCTCACACCTAAGCTCGACAAATCCGTTACCTGTTCTGTCACCTTTTCTTGACCGAGCAATTATCAACAAGGTCCTCACCTGTAATGCTGCCGCCTTTGCCCACTTTACCAACTCCTCTTTACTGGAAAATATATCATGCGTGCCTAAATAGCGACTCAGATCTTCCATTAGGTCAAGATCAAAAAATTCTTCAAACGAATCTAACGAAGATGAGGGCCTTGGCCATCCCTGTAAAGCGCTCGATGAAATCTGGCTTTTCGGCTCTTTCGGTGTTCTTGCAATGCATATATCGCACTTGTCCAATGTCAGTTACTACATTACATGTGTGTTAATTATTTTGAAGATAACACTAATCGTAACAATAAAACTATTTATGATGTGTAATTTAACATATAATATAATTACAAAATATATAAAATACAACAATACAACTACATAAGTAATTATAAAAAAAATAAAAAATTTGTTAAATCTGGCCGATAATTCGCCAGAAACTGGCAAAACCATCGGCCTAATTTTGTCAGGTTGTAGCCAAAAACCTGGCAAAATTTATGGTTAAATTTCGCCAAGTTTTGGCAAAAGTTTGCCAATAATTTCGCCAAATTCTATCAAAAATTGACCATAACTTTCACCAGGTTTGGGCGACAATATCGGCCAAGTTTCGTCATTTTGTGGCGGAACTCTTCAGATAGTTCTGCCACTCAGTGGCGAAACTTAGGTAAATTTTTCAAAAAACTCTACAAATGCGAATTTAATTAGAATTTTGTAACTTTTTACATCAAACTCGAGAGAATCCTTCGTAGAATCTTTGCTCATTGCTATATTGTCACACAATTTGTTTGTTTTGGTATGAAAAGTGTGATATTTTTGAAGAAATACTGGAGAGAGTTATGGGAGGAGAGAGAGCGAGAGGATTTTGAAAATGAAAAATTTTTGCACTACATATAGTCCAAAAAAATTGCATATAAAAATAGTGATCATTTAGAAGGAACAATGGTAGTCTATTAAGGCAGGCCCATCCAAGTTAGGAACAATATTCTTGAGAAGATTAATATTAGAAGTAGCCCAGAAGGCTTGATTAAGGCAGGTCCAATCATGTTATAGGTTGTAAATGTAGTACAACAGAAAGCTAATTAAACAATTTCGTAACATGTCCATTCAAGTATTTTTATTTTATCTTTTTGAAGGATCCTACTATATTATTATAAAAAGATATAGGAGAAAGGCTTAGATACTGCACGGATGAGCATCGAACCCGTCGATTTGGTAAAGAACATTATACTAACTAAGCTACTATTTTTTACCTCATTCAAGTCCATCTTTAAATTGTACATGAACAAGCTATTAATGGGGCGGGCAATTTATAACTTGTAAAATTTTAAACGAAAATATGAATACATTTTCGTGTTTTATGTGAATTATGACACATATCCTAATAAAATCAAATATCTTTGCAAATCAAGTTAGATTAAAATAAAGTTTGCTTGCTGATTAAAAAAGAAAACAAATGATAAAGGTTAAGGTCTGACTGACGTTTCTATGTATTGTTATTATAATATATAGTATTGAATAAGAATTGAACTCACAAGAAAATATGGTAATAATGATATTCATTATTCTCCTATACATGTTTTTATTGTAATTATAGTAAATTTCAAAGCAAGCTTTCTCTTTCTCTAAAGAGAGAATGAAAGTACATTAAAATACTCTTAAAATCTCTTAAAAGTACATTAAAATACTCTTAAAGTACATTATAAAGGACAATATGATATTTTATAAAGAAAAAACAACCTTTTCGTAAATATAGTAGCAAAGTAGGGCCACTATATCGTTATAATCGAAAAGGTAAATTATTTTTCTTTATAGTCCGAGACTTTTCTTAAAAAACGAAGAAATAATACATGACATAATTTTTAGAAATATAACAGTGAGAAAATTGATAAAAATTTTAAAAATTAATGACAAATTTCACAAGTACATCTGGTTAAAAAAAAGAATAAACAATACTATAGTATATTATTATATTCTATTATTAGTACTACGTACTTCAAATTCTTTTAGCATTTGCGTAATTATTCATATGATGTTTTCAAAAAAGGTAATTATCATATTAAAAAGATACCTTGGTTAGTTATTAAGGCTTAGTTTAGTTTAGTTGGGATGTAATGTAGAAACAAATGAATAAGTGAAGTAAATATGTAAGTAAATGCCTCATTTACATCATTTGATTGGAGTGAGAAGGGAAGGGGAAGTAAATGAGGAGGGAGTACCACTCTTCCTCTACCTCAGCATTTTCTCCCCTCCAAATTGGAGGTATTGGAAAGAAAAAATAAGTTGAGAGTATGAATGACACATTTAGCCTTATTTTTTAGTTTAAAATATCATATAGGAGAAAGAATAAGGGATAAAAAAGTAAAATTATGTAATAATTCTCTTTTCTCTCCTGTTCTTCTCAGACCCTTTTTTCTCTCATGCTAAACAAAAAGAAGGTAAAAAGAAATACTTCTCGTAGGTGAAGTATATGTTTCCCTCCCCCTTCCCATTCGTGAACCAAACTAAGCTAATATTTTTTACTAAATAATAATTTTCCAGCTCGATTCACATTTTTCGTTCAATTATTATATCACAAAATTTGTTTAATTTGATTACAAATAATATGGCAATATCCAAATGAACTTTTAAAAGTTCACAACAGTGGGTCCCTTCTCTCCAAAAACAAAAAAATAAAAAACACCATAAGTATCAAATTAGGACTTCTAAGAAGACATAGAAGAGAGGGAAACAAATAGAGGGAGAGACAGAGAGAGCAGTAGCCAGTAGATGAAAGTGATGGGAGTTTCTACGCACTCCAGTGGGCACTCGATCATCTCCTTAATCAGCTCCACATATTTTTCACAAAACTCTCAAGAACCTGATATGGTAATTGTTGTTCATGTCCGACAGCTCTTTCAGCCCTTCATGAATCCTGTAGGGCCATGTACACAGCAATATACATATTCTTCCTCTTATAAATAGGTACGCACCTTCTGATTACAGTGCGCTATTTTGATGATTACAGTGTAGACTAAAGATATTAGCACATATCTTGTAAAATCGACATCGAATCTAACCAAATAAAGGTTAGTAAGTTTAAAATTTAACTTTTTTATTTAAATTTTGTTCAAAATACGCTGAAAAAGAGCACCGATCATAATTTTAAGTTGAGGAATCATGATGGATCCATCATAATTTTAAGGGATGTGCGGTACGTGCCAAAGTTAAAGAAGAATCTCATCTCAATAGGGGTTTAGAATTAAAAAGTCTAGTTGTGATGATGCGAGATGGAGTTTTTAAAGCAACTTCAGGAGCACTGGTAATGTTGAAAGGTGTAAGAAAAAGTAATCTGTATTACTATCAAGGTAATACAGTGGTGGGGATAGTAGCAGCAACAACTTCAAGTAGCAAGAAGGATGCTGAAGCAACGAAGCTATGGCATATGGGGTTGGGACATGCCGGTGAGAAATCTTTGCAAATTCTTGCCAAGCAGGGATTTTTGAAAGGTATAAAAACTTGCAAATTAGAATTTTGTGAGCATTGTGTTCTGGAAAAACAAAGAAGAGTGAAATTTGACACTACAATCAACAATATCAAGGACATCCTGGATTATGTGCACTCAGATATGCGGGGACCTGCCCAGAATCCGTCAATCAGTGGTAGGCATTATTTTGTCACTTTCATTGATGATTTTTTCAGAAGAATTTGGGTGTTTACTATGAAGAATAAGGATGATGTGCTTGTAGTTTTCCTTAAGTGGAAAGCTGAAGTTGAAAACCAGACAGGGAGGAAGATCAAGATTCTCCGAACAGATAATGGTGAAGAATACAAGAGCAATCCATTTCTTAAGATATGCCAAGATTGTGGCATAAGGCAGCACTTCACAGTCAGAAAAACACCGCAGCTGAATGGGGTGTCAGAGAGTATGAACAGGACATTAGTGGAGAAAGTTTGTTGTATGCTGTCTAATGTCGGGTTAGGCAAAAAAATAGTGGTATCAAAGCCGATGGTTTGGTTGGGTGATGCCATTCTATGTGAGAAAGTCCTCTATAGAAAATGGAGATATGTAGTTGATGTCTTATGTCGAAAGTCTTTCTGATAATACGGTGCAAGATGGTTGATAGATCAAATGGATTATCACTGAAGGAGAGGATGTGACTTGTGATGTCTTAATTTGAAGGGAAGATTGTTGGGTTACAAACCAAGTCCCACATGAAAAATTAAATGAAGAGTTGCCTAAACAAGAGAGAATGTGACTTGTGTGGTCCTTAATTTGAGGGAATAATTATTAGATTACAAACTAAGTTCCACATGAAAAATTAAAGAAAGAGTTGCCTAAAATATAAAAGTCAAGATAACTCCATTAGTATGAGGCCCTTTGGGAGATACCTAAAAACAAATTCGTTAGGGTTTAACTCAAAGCAGATAATATCATGCTAATGTGGAGTTAGGGCGATAATAGGCAACTCTTAACAATTGCTTTCTTACGAAACGCTATTAGCTTATTCATTTCTTCTATCCCTTTGGTAATCTTTGTAATAGAAATCCTGCTATGCTCAACTCTAACGCAAGTATTCACACTTGTAATAAGAGTGCTTGGAGTTGAGGTCCCTCCTCCTATGAACGTAATCTACATTTTTAATGCAAGCTTGAGTACGTAAGAGGAATGAAAGTGCATTTCTCTCTGCGCTTCCATGTCCCTGGCTTCATTTGCTAGACTAAAGACCAGTGTTTATGACTTGTATGCGCAGGCTAACATGCGTTTGACCATGTAATAAGACCAGACCTAATTGGTTTAAACCCGTTTAAATGCGGGCTGATCCGCTATCTTTTTTTTTTTACTAAAAATAACTTTTAGTTTGATATTTTAAATTTTTTATTTATCTCAGATATTCAATGTAATTATAATTATATAAGGATTTCAATATTAAGTTAAAGATGTTATTTGTAATTTAGAAATAAAGAATTTAATGAACTTTTGATGAAAATATTTTTAGATATTATAAATATAATATAAAATAAAAAGTATGTATAAGATTGTGATTGATCGACTTAATTTCATGAATCAATCATTGTGTTATTTAAATATATTTTGTATAAATTTATCTAAATTAGAAATATTGATGATTGATCAAAGATTATTTTTATCTTAATTATAAATTTATATGATCTCACATATGATAAAAAAAAAGATAAAAATGAAAATTAATATATTTTTTTAAAAAAATATCTTAGCCTGCAACTGACTTATTTAGCTTGCAGACCATTTAGATTAATATATATTTGGAATTTCTCAGCTCATAAAAAAATGAACTCAGCCCTCTGTGCACGGAGCCAGCCCACGCTGGATTAGCCCGTTTGAGACCGTTAAGTGGAAGACTATAAGCTCTTGACCCAACCCAAAAAAGACCCTCTTGAGTCCGTGTACATGAGGGACTTTTGGACTCCGATGATGTGCTATAGTAGTACAGATTTGCATAAATATGTCCCTATAGGCACCTAATTATTTTCTTCGTACAAATGTGAAATCAGTATTTGTTGACGCCGAAACTTTCTAGCTATTTTCCTGAAGTAATAATTGTCTAGGCTGCGACTGATAGAACCAATTTGGCCGTTTAACAATTTCTTGTTTTAGAAAGTTGGTTAAAGATGTGTATTTAGATTGGTTTTTTTTATTTGAATTATATTGAGAATTGTAAAAGTAAATTATTTGTAAGAAGTGAGATTCAAAATGAAAAAAAAAAGTGAAAAAAATGAGATTTTTTAGATTAAAAAACCAATCCAATAAACCCGAAATTTGAAGTCTAAAATTAGGGGAATAGCTGAAAATATAAAAGAATTTACCGAGGAAATGAATAAAGTGGTTGAACATGATCTCATATATGAAGGTGTTTAATTAGTCAAATATATGAGAGGGTGGGATTAGCGAGTGTTTTACTTTGAGATTATCTACTTAGAATTTTGTAAAACTGAATTATTTATGAGAAAAAGAGTACGATTTAAGGTAAAAATTTTGTATTTAATTTTTAATGGAATCCAATCCAAATACTATGGTGATAGGCCACTAACCACTTCTTATCCACAACCGGCTGTAGAGATTATGGGAAAATTTTTAGGCGTGGTAGGGGAGATTGAGAAGAAATTAAGGACCCCAACTTTAACACTTCAAGAATAATTTTATTACTTTAAATTCCTTTCTTTTAAATTATTTTATTATAATTTTCAGACATATTTACAGCTGTAATTGTACTTTTTACAGCTTTGATAGAATTTGTAGCAATTTCCCTCCTAAATTTATGTTATTCTTTTCTTCTTTAAATTTTGAATGTTTCTTTCTCATTAATTTGAGGTGTTCATAGTTCAAGATTATTAGAATATCCTCCAAAATATCTCTAAGAAGACTGTCTCTAAGCTTTCATTATTCTTGTGGGTTAAAGAAGTATTCCAAGTGTTCAACAAAAATTTCAATCTACCAGTCGACTCAATTATCATCTGATAGTCGACTACATTTTCAGTTGGATGTTCGACTTAGAGAATTTTAAAACAACAGTATTACACACTACTCATAAAGAGAAAGGGGAAAAGTCTCTCAAAAAATATAACTTGTTGAGAGAATAGTTTAATACGATTGAAAAATATTTTATGATTTACATTAAAATTAAAAAGAAAAAGAGAACGAAAAGAAAAACATTAGATAGCATTGTCAATGGCCATTTTGGAAATATTTTGTTTCTCCACACTCGAAAATAAACGATTAGGAGAAAATTTTTTTATTTGATCATACTATCCCAATTGACCTAACTAATTTCCTTAAAAAGGAACAAAGAAAAAAACATTAACTTGAAATGCTGTGGCTAACATTAATAGTTTCGAAAACAATATTGCTGAAAAAATACTGAAAAAGTGTACTGAAATAGAGCCAAATGCAGGCAAAACCTCAAAAACTGATTGTCAAGGCACACCACGAGACAAAACCACCAAAATACTCGCAATCTGCGGCTAAAAGTTGAATGCCAAATCCACCCACCAAAAACTTCTGTATGGACTTGTAAAGAAGAAAACTGTAGGATGAGAAAGACGGATTTCTCCAGCTGGAAGTCTCGGTTTCACGCATTGAAACCCAAGAGAGCTTTGGAAAAATCCAGAAGTGCAGCACCCTAACGAAGAAGTTTCATTCTCCCTTCAAGTATCCTAATGAAAATAATCAGAAGACAGCGGAAGTATTGGACTCGTTAGCACTAAAAAACAGAATCAGTAGAGATCAAAACAGAATCTATTCCATATATTAGTAATTTCTATAATATGTATATGTCTTCTAGAATTGATTGCCAATGGTACAATGTATGTTGATCAAATAATATTAGAATTAGCATTAGTAGAATCAATAAATATGTGTTAATAATGAAGAAGATAAGTCAATGAATTTGAGATTTACTCACAAGTGAAAGTAGAGTTGCAGCCTACTTATCTTCAGTCTTGAGTACTGATCAGGACTTCAAGATGCTCAAAGTCCTCTTGTAGTTTTCTGGCTGAATCTGCAGCATCCTTGCTGCACCAAAGAACCTCGATCTTTTCAAGAGTGGGAATTTCTCCAAGACCATAAGGGATATCAACGAGCCAAGAACAACGTTCCACGACAAGATGCTTGAGGACTGGGAGGGAATCAGATGATGCATTCAGTTCTTCAATGTCTAATCTGAACAATTTCAAAAACTTCAGCTTCGGAAACTCAAAATCATCCAAGTCCCACGTTTCCCCTACAAATGCACCGGACAGTAACTTGAGAACTTGAAGATTTGGTAGCTCTTTGATGACCGATATTTGGCTCCATGGAACACCACACTGTGACAAAGTGAGTTTCTCAAGTGTTTCAGGAAACCTCATTGTTGAGAGATTTAGCTTTGCTCCATTGTGAAGGACATTCAAGGATTTCAGGTTTTTTGGAAACTCTAGTTCTGGAATCTGATTAGAGTTCCTTGCAGGATTTCTTTCCTCGGATAAGATACACTTGAGTTTTCGAACTTTTGCTAATCTCCTGAGCAGCTTCTTTGCAGCTTCCCATAAGAAACATTCAATGTCCCAAAAGTTTCCACATCTAATCCAGCAGACTCGACAATCTCAAAAGAGATGTTGCCCACATGTACATGTTTCAACCTCCACATGTTGCAGATGCTATTTGGCAAATGAGTTTTATGCTTTGAGCCTTTCACAACAAATGTTTCTAAGTTCCAAAGCTTTTCTATTGATGCTGGAACCTCAGGAATATTACCCCAAAGTGCCAAATATCTCAAATGAATCAGTAGAATTATGTCAATGGGAAATGCACCATCCAAATAGATGCTCTCCAAGTTTAGTACTCTAAGAAGTTTAAAGTTGATGAAGAAAGAGGAGTCGCAAGGATGTTCCTCCATATAATTATCCCTTGGTGAGAAGAGCAAAGAGCGGACGTGAGGACCAGTAGATTTTGACAGAACAAAAGGCAACCACTCAGGATAGACGCAAAGCCGATATTGTTGATACTTTTTGGAATTGGAAGAAAATTGAGAAATATATAACAACTTCAGAAAGCTTTCTTGCTTAACTTTGACCACGCACAATTCACGTAGTAGATTATGCATATGACAGGCTTTAATCTCACCATTGGAGCCTCTGTTTGTGACAGTCACTAAGTTTCTAGCAATTAGATCCTTCAAGTGCTGTTTTGCAACGTCTTCAACATTTGCATTCTTCATCTTCGGAACGAATCCTTCTGCAACCCATAATTGAATCAACTTCCGAGCACTTATTGGCTTATCATCTTGAAAGGCTCCAAAGTAAAGAAAGAATGGCTTCAAGTAATCCGGTAGATAATTGTAACTTAGTTCTAATATTTTCTTGTACCCTTCCTCATCCAAAAATGAACTTGTACTTTGAGCAATTTCTGTCCAAAGTTCCAACTTATTATGTGTCCTTGAAAGAAGACCAGCAATGGTAACAATGGCCAGAGGTAGCCCTCCGCAGTTTTGCACAATTTTCTGTCCAACCTTCAACAAACATTCAGGGCACTCACCCCTTGAGGACAGCTTTGTTAGGAACAACTCCCAACTTTTGTTGTCCAAGAGTGGATGAAGATGATAAAGATTGAAAGGAAGTCGAGTTTCCGAAGCCAGATTATCTATTTGACTCGTAAATATAATTCTGCTTCCCTTGTCTCCATTTGGAAATGAATCATTTAATTCATTCCATGCTGCAGCTTCCCAAATACCATCTATAACTACGAGGTATCGGCGTCCCAATAAATTTTTTCGGAGCAAGTCAGCTAGATCTTCTTTCACCATGTCACGGATTCTATCATCAATTTTATCAACACATTCCAAAAGGTCAAGTAGTAACTCTCTACTTCTATAAACATGAGAGACAGAACACCATGCACGTTTGTGAAAATGAAGCTTAACAGAACGATGATTGTAAACTTTGTTGGCTAGTGTCGTCTTACCTATTCCAGGCATACCAGCAACCGACACAATTTGAAGTTCCCTTGACCCTCCTAGAAGCATACCCATTACTGCATTTGCTTCATCATCAAAACCCACAGCATCTGCTTTGTCATTGAATGTTGAAACTGCATCTGGAGCAGGGGTGCAGATGTCGCATGTAGTCATTTTCTCACCAAGGACTCCAATATTTTCTTCCATGCTTTTGACATCAATCTTGATATTCTCAATCTCTTTTATGAGATCAGAAAGGCGAATCATACCATACCAAATTGAAAAATGCATGAGGGAGTCAATGACATGTTCTGCTTTGTATGTCACATTGAGAATTCTCATCCTTTTTATGTCCATTTCCTCATTTCGTAGCTCAAAAGAATCCTTTAGAAAGCACCTTAGCCACAGTAGCTCCTCCAGAATTCGAGCAATTTTTTCCTTCTCGAATGGCTTGAGAGAAGCCTTTCTGATTTCCAGCATCTCCTTAAGATTTCCAAGAAAGAAATCAATGAATCCCAGTCCGTTCGTCTTGGGGAAATCGAATAATGATAAATCAGAAATCTCCACATATAGTTCTTTGACCTTTGCCCTGATAATGTTTATCCTTTTGGGGAAATCAAGAAGTAAAATATGTCTGTGCTCACCAATATCTTCATTAGTTCGGTAAATGAGAGATACGGCATTGCTCAAAACTGCATCAGCTTCTACGTACAATTCTTGACTCTTTACGGCGTCCGAAGGTGGATGCACAAGAAATGATATGAGGAACATCAAGCCCTCGCCAAGGACAGCAACGTTACCCTTCATAGAGACAGGCAGATACTGGAGAAGAAAATCAACGAAATTCGCAGCAACTTCACTCGTCATTACAGGATCACACAGGGCTGGCTCCAGAACCTTGAGAACTCCAAGATACATCCCCGCGAGCTTCGAAACACAAGGCTTAATCTTCTGTAGTGGATCAGATAAGATGTTACTCATCCTAGGTGCTTCCGTTACATCCATCTGATCACCGATCCAATAAAGAAACAGAACACAAGCTGCATTGTTGGCACGTGTCTGAACATCATTCCAGAAATCTTGGAATTTCTCGTACCCAGTGATCCATCTTTCAGTAACATCGACAAAATTTCTCAGAAATCCCAGGATCTCTTCAAGCGCTGTTATTTGATTCTTCACAGGAGGGCTAATAATATCAGCTTTATACTTGAGAAACTCCTTCAGATTCTTGAGGATAGCACCACTAAATTCCAGTATCTCTTGACTTGTGGAATATGTGCACTGCAAGGATCCATCTAACAAATCAAGACAAACACGAGCAATTAGTGGCTTCAGCTGCTTGACCGTAACAAGCAAATTTGCAGAAATAAAATCCCATTTCTCAGTTCGAAGTCCACGGATCGCAAAGCTACCAGCAGCATAAAGCCCTTGTCCAGCTCTTCTCAAGGTATCTTGAACAGATCTTCTCAAGGTATCTTGAATTTGACCCATGAGTGAACCCGATCCCAGAAGCACATCCTCGGCTGCATCTTCCCAGTTTGCGCAGCACCAGAAAAGCATCTTCAGGAATCTCAAATCCAGTTGAAGGTTCTGAATTTGGCTCTTCATTGATGCTGGCAAGCTTGAGCTACGCTCTAATTGAGTCAGCTCACTGAGGGCTGAATCAACACAAGTTTGAACCATTTTCTCCCTTGCCCTCTTTCTTTGATGACAAGGGAAGTGACTCTCAGAGACACAAGAACACGATAAGTAATCACTTTTTTTTTTTTTTTTCTGCAATGGGGTTTTATTAATTCCTCGACGACTTGGACGACTTTTTTATGGCAAAACTGTCATTTTGTCTATGGCTCAAACGATTTTTTCCTAAGGAGGATATTCTCTGCTCCGGCGAAACTGGGGCAACGGCCGAGGTTGCATGCCCCAATTATTGGCCACGCGCAAAGATTAACAGCGCCATTATATTAAAAAATAAAAATATTATAAAATGAGTAAAATTATTTAAAATTATTCTGTAGTAAAATCGTCTTACATAAAATACTGGTTATCAAATATATATTTTAATTTTATTTTAAAACTGTTTAAAAGCACTTATTTATTATTTTTCAACTTCATCTTTGTTTTTAATTAATTTTTTATATATTTTTATTTTTTTAAAAATCATTATGTTTTCAACTAATCATTCAAAATACTAATTTCTAATGTTGAGTTTAAATTTAAAACACTAACAAATATTTTTTAAATAAAGAATTTTAAACTTTTATTAAAATTTTTAGAAATTAACTATAATTATCTTTCAATTATTATGAATTTTCTTTTTTAACCAAAAATTTTTATTTTAACCGTTTATGTAAATGAATTTTTTTTAAATAATTGTTTTTGTTAAATTTTGAATATTACAGTAAATTTCAACAAAAAGATTCATACTATAAGTATAAATTATTATTTTCAATGATAAATATATCCATTTATGACTTTACTTCTATTCTTTTACATTATTCAAATTATATGGATAAAAAATTAATTAGTAATAAAATAATATTTTTTAAATTTTAAGCAATATTTCTCTATTCCACATCCTTCTAAGCCATGACTAGATAAAATTATTCCTAAAAATTATGACACGTGTTTATAGCGTGACTATCTCTATAGAATTTTGACATAATATTTATAATTTGATAGAAAATTTATTTTAAAAAAAATCATGTATATAATAAACTAAAATAAAAAAAAGAAACAGAGTAATTCCAAAAAAAAATGTTTCTAAAGTTGTTCACTTTATGTAAAGACTTTCGCGAGTAATTCGCAAAAATCTATATATATATATATATATATATATATATATATATATATATATATATTAAAGTTAAGGTTGAATCATGAGAATGTGACATGTGGAATTTTTAAAGCTTTACTTAACTCTAATGATGCCAAGTTAGATATTTAGAATTAATTGCTTCATTGATTTATGTACCCACATTAACTCATATCTATATTTAATCACCTTATCTATGGTTTTTAAAAATAATAGTAGATACTACATTAAGTGAATTGTATGTTTAATACAATGGATTCAACATATTAATTCTTATGTATTAATTATTATGATGAAAGACTATTGTACATACAATGAATTGAATTAATGAAATGAGATACATATCCTTCATTCATTAGTACAACACAAATTTTAATAAAGTTGATAAGTTCATAAAATTAATAAATTTATACAAGTAAATAAATACATAAACTTAATAAAATCTCTTTAATTATTTATATTTAATGTTGAATAACATTAAGAAGATGCATAATACATGGTCATCTTATTATTCTTATCATTAATATTAAAACCATATCTATATAACTTAATAAAATATAATTCAATTATTTCTATTTAATGATGTATAAAATTAAAAAGAAAAAAGTACATGCACATCTTATTTAGTTTTATATATATATATATATATATATATATATATATATATATATATATATATATATAAGTAAACCAAATAAATAATAGGTATGCACTATATGTAATATAGATTAAATTGAAGAACTTGAAAATAATAAATAAATAAAAAAAGATCGGGAATATAAAAAAGACAGAGAAATCACTAAATGTATTACTTATCCGAATTTATTCTTCCAAAAGCGTTAAAGAATTACTTAGCATACAAACTTTAAAAATAACATACAAGTATTTAAAATTAGAAAAAAAAAACTTTGAATACAACTGTTTTAAACTCCAAAAAAACAAAAAAAAACTAAAAAACTATAAAGAAAAAAAAAAACCCGCGCGGGCATCATACCTAGTCTATTAAAAAAAACAAGGAAGGAGAAGGGCGTATAAAATGGGCTTGTAGATTAGGTCTAGGAGATCGAATTCTTTTCTCGCCTCTTTTCATTCCCCTGGTTCGCTTGTATTATCAAGAAGACGAGAGAATGGTCAGCAGCGATGTTGATCGCGTGCTTGGAGAGCTGGCTCGGTTAGAGGGCAATCCAAATTTGCCTTCTTTTCTAACTGATCGAATTAAGAATCTTCAACTGGAGTTGAGGTTCTTGAAGGCGTTCTTCTGGTGCTTCGCAGAACGGGACGACGCTGCCAAGCCCGCGGGTTTGGGAATTCTCGTGACTGATATTGCAGTTCAGCTTAGAAAAGCAGGAAAGGGTCTCTATGCTGCAGGTCTTATTGCCATCCAGAGCGGCCAGGCTGATAATTGGAATTTGGTGGTTTCAAATTTGATGGGAAAGGTCGAGAGTTTCAAGCCAGAAATTGCAGAAATTTGTCTCCTCTTGCTAGACGGACCCTTCATATGCAATTTCTCCACGAGTTTTGAGATCTTGGAATTCATCAACATAATTCTTGAGAACTTGAAGGATCTTATCCACTCAAAGGTCATTCTCAGTGGCCCTATGGAGATGCAAATCAGAGAACTTCAACAGATCTTATGGTTGCTAAAAAGTTTTGTCCACTTTGCTTCTACATATGCAATCGCGTATGCCAAACTTGAGGATTTCTGGAATCATATCCAAGGTTGTGCCAACAGAGCAGCAAGTGTTTCACTCTTGTTATGGGTCGGGGAACGGGTCAGAGAAGGAAATAAATCTAGAGTTGATGGTATACTTTCTGATTTAGTGCAAAAGATTGAGCCCTTCACCCCTGAGGTTATAGAGATGTATCTTGGAGTTCTGAAGGCATCAAAATCATCCCGGCCTGATACCTTTCTGATAGGTGAAGTTGTTGCCAGTTTTGTTGATTTTCTCCTAAAAAATCTGCCGCTTTCTGTTAAGGATGATATTACTGAGATTGGCGAGAGCCTGATGTTCCTCCTAACATTTCTCATGGATCCACCTGAGTTATCTGAAATGGGTGGAGATTTGATTTTGAGAAAAATTGATGCCATTGTTAGTGATATTGCATCTGTCATTTGCTCCGTCCGCGTTGATCGACCAAGAACGCAAGAGAATAAATTTCCTCTTGAGCTCTTCCAACGGATTGATGATGTCAGAACAGAGATCAAAGAGCTTTACCTTCAAACCTCCGATTCATCATTGTCCAATTTTCCGAAGACTAATGGATTGGGATATATTAATTTTCTGTTGGGGAAAATAGACGAGATGCTGAAGTGTGAAGCAAATGTTAAAACATTTCGCAAATATCAAATTGTTACTATCCGAAAGGAGCTGGCGTATCTCCAAAGTTTCTTGAAGCTACGGAATGAGCACAATGAAGTGGAAGATATTTGGATGCAGATCATCAATGTGGCATACAGAGCGGAACATGTTATAGACACCAGTTCAATCATGGATGCTCCGGTATGGTATCCTGTGATTCTCCTTTCAGATGTGAGAAAACAGATGAAGCGTATAAAGCGTGATGCTGAGAAGATGGAAGCTGAGCAAATGAACTTTCCATTCCCCTGTGATGAAACGATGTCTAGAATTGACCAACCTGATAGAGCTAATATTCTAACATCTGCTATTGTGGGTTTCAAGGATGAAAGTCGGGAAATAATTGACCAACTCATTGGTGGATCACAGAAACTTGAAATTGTTTCCATTGTTGGCATGGCAGGAATTGGTAAGACAACTCTAGCCGTAAAAATATTTAATGATCCTGGCATTCGACGTCATTTCTTCCCACGCGTGTGGTGTCATGTCTCTCATGTATTTTACCATAGAAAGTCATTACTCAACATGCTAAATTCAATTTCTGTACATGACCAATTAACTTCTGAACATGAAGAAAATTTAGATGAAAAACTCTACAGATGTCTGAAGGGCAGAAAGTTTCTCATTGTTTTAGATGATGTTTGGGATATCAAGGTATGGCATGAACTAAAAGTGTCCTTTCCAGATGACCAGAATGGGAGTCGAATTTTGTTGACAACCCAAATTTTCAGTGTGCCGTTGCATGCTAGTCCTTATCTTCATGTTCTTCATCCACTTTCTGATGAGGAAAGTTGGGAATTATTAAAAGGGAAGCTATTCCCTGATAATGTCTGTCCTCCAGAATTAGAAGAAGTTGGGCAACAGATTTCTAAGAAATGCAAAGGCCTCCCTCTGGCCATTGTATTAATTGCAGATGTCCTAGCAAGGAAAGAAAATATTTTGGATGTTTGGGAACAAATTGCTCGAAGTCCAAATTCATTCATTGCTGGTGAAAGGTGCACGGACATACTGGAACGTAGTTATAAGCATTTGCCAGATGTTCTCAAATCATGTTTTCTTTATTTTGCAACTTTCCAAGAGGAAAAAGCGATTAAGGTCAAGAGGTTGTTCCGATTATGGATTGCTGAAGGCTTTGTGCCAAAAATTGAGGGGAAAAGCTTAGAGGATGTGGCGAGTGAGTATTTGATGGATCTAATTAGCAGAAATCTGGTAACTATTGACAGCAGAAGCTTCAGTGAGAGGATCAAAGAATGTCATGTCCATGGTCTGTTGCATTCTTTCTGTGTGACAAAAGCTGAAGAAGAAGCCTTTTCGGAACTTGTAAATACTACACGGCTTCAGCCAAATGGTGTAAACTACAAGCAGTATAGGTTGTGCATTCAACTGGAATGGAGTCCCTTTGTTAACTCAAAGCCTATTGGCCCAAATGTCCGCTCTCTGCTCTTCCGTCCCAATAATTCCTCCAACAAGCATCATTATACCCCAGAGTTTTTCGAAAGCTTTCAATTTCTCAGTGTGTTAGATCTGGAGGGTCTCCACTGGGGGGTTCTTTTTCCTCAAGAAGTAGTTTGGCTAACTCGCTTGAGATACTTAGCAGCTGCTGGTGATTTTACATCTATCCCCTCCTCAATAGACAACCTCTCTCACCTAGAAACTCTCAACGTACAAAGCCATGATTCCACAGTTGTTTTGCCAAACACCATCTGTAACATGAAAAGCCTAAGACATGTAGACATTCCTACTGGTGCTACCATTTCTTGGGATAACTATGATCATGAAAAGTCCAATTGCTTAAACAATCTGGTCACTTTTTCATTACTCTTTGTTTCTCGAAGGGAAGATGCAGAAATGCTGTTGAAAATGTTCCCAAGAGTTCGGAGATTGAGATTCCAATTCTCTAATCAGTTTCCAGCACTGGATTTCCTAGATCATCTTGAATCCCTGAATGTCCAGAAATTTGGAAGAGCTCCAAAGTCATATTTGCTCGAATTTCCCTTCACTCTTAGGGAACTGACTTTGTCAAACCTTATGCTACCATGGGAGGAAATGTCTGCAATTGCGAAGCTACCAAATCTTGAGGCTCTCAAATTGCTATCAAGGTCCTTTGAGGGGCTACATTGGGACATGAGGCAACATCCATTCTGCAGACTCAAATTCTTGAAATTGGAGAGTTTGAATGTTGCAGAGTGGACGGCAGACTCTGATTCTCTCCCCTGCCTTGATCGGTTGGTGGTGAGTGATTGTGTCAACCTTGAAAGGATTCCTTACGATCTTCACGAAAGTATCACCTTGAAGATCATCGAGGTTCACGGGTGCAGCTCTTCTCTCGCAGTATCAGCGAAGGAATTTGGTGATTTCTGGGACCACATTCAAGTAGTTATCACAGCCAAGGTTGCAGAAGAGCTCAGTTCTTCACAAGTACGTAAATCTGTTTCCCACTTTTGCAATACCTATCTGAAATGCTTAGATATTTTTCTGCTTTCCAATAATTAGGAACATCTTGTGAGAAATATTATAATCATTTCCCTCAAAAAAGAAAAAAAGTTTAATAAGCAATACTTGATGCTACAAATATTATTGCTTTCTTTTTTCTTTTCTTTCTTATTCTTTTATATACTAGCATGCACAATTATTTGCAATTTATATGCTAGATTTTGCAACAATTGTACATATATTTGAAATTTTTAATTAAAACAATTATTTATGTGTTCTTTTTAAATAACAATTTCTTTTATTTTTAAGTGCTTGAGGTCGAAGTTCATTTTTTTTTACTTTGATTTAATTATTTTTATGATATCTAATTATTTTTATACCTACTTTTATTATTTATATAAACTATTATATAGAAGTTATATTGTCTATTGTAATATTTTTGTTTTTATTAATAACATATATTTGTAACATTAATAATTAAGTCTAACTAATACATTTGTTACTTAGTATATAAACCTTTCTATTAAATCTTCTAGTGTAACTATTTTCTCTTTATATTTTATTAGTGCACTCTTCAACTAATATAACTTTTATTTATTATCACTTATAATATAATAATTAACTAAATTATTTTTGGTAACTCTCTCTTTCTCTCTCTCTCACGTGATCCATTTTGCCTATATTTTACCCAAATGCAGACAAATGAGAGCCATCATATAATGAGAAGCCAAACTGAAACGTCAGTGGAGGTTCGCTCAAAGCCCGCCATGCGGAAGATGAAGAAGCCGGCAAGCAAAAGGGTCGTGACTTTGGACAAGGAGAAAGAAGAAGAAGCGGAAGTGGAGGACCGGAGGCGGCCATCGACGGTGAGAGAAAGAAAGTGGACACAGGAGGAGGATAAGGCTGTTGATAGCCAAGCGGAAGACTTTATCAATCGGTTTAAGCAGCAGTTGAAGCTCCAGAGGCTAGACTCCATTTTGAGTAAAAAGAAATGCTGAACAGAGGCGGTGGAAGGTGAGACCATTTTGTTGCGATAGATTTATCTTCTGAATGCTACAATAATTGGGCCATTGGAGAGAGAGAGGAGAAGCTGCGTTGACAGGATTAATTTAATCTGCCACAACTTTCTTCCAACATTAAAATCAGTCACGTGAAAGAGAGAGAGAGAGGGAGGGGTATTGCATTGACTAATTTAACCTTTAAATTTGCCTCACGTTAAATGACATATGCTTGGTTTTGCCAAGAAGATCTTTTAGAATTGGCGAAAGGACTAATAAGTTTGTTGAAAAATAGGTAATGAATTAAAAAAATTAAAATATTTCTATAGAGATTAAACTGTTCAAGAATTAAAACAATAAGGATTAAATTGTACAATTATCTTATAAAATATTAACAGAGAAAATATGGATCAAATCTAAGGTTTTTCCAGTCTAAAAATATATACATATTGAATAGATATATGATTAACGGTGGATTTGTTCCTCAACTTTGGTTTTCTTTCTACGAACAATCTAATCTTGTACATATTAATGATCCATTACTGATATATAAGGTGGCTATTGTAAATTTTTGTTTTTATTAATAACATATATTTGTAACATTAATAATTAATTTGAACTAATATAACTTTTATTTATTATCACTTATAATATTAATAATTAACTAACTTATTTTTGGTACTGGCCATGTCTTAATGGCATTTTAGACTAGCCAAGAAATGGTGAAATATATAAAGTATAAATCACCTTGTCCTATTCAACACATTTTGATAATACTATAGATTTTTTTTTTGTTCCTTTTTACTTTTCAATAAAATAACAATATTCTTTTTTCTCTTTTTTCTTTTATTTATGGATGTTGATTTGCTGTTTGTA
Source organism: Rauvolfia tetraphylla (assembly GCA_030512225.1). Lineage (NCBI taxonomy): Eukaryota > Viridiplantae > Streptophyta > Magnoliopsida > Gentianales > Apocynaceae > Rauvolfia > Rauvolfia tetraphylla. Next base: position 1,791,171 of record JAJQKT010000060.1, read on the forward strand.
CCCTTTATTTGATTAAAATAAGTAGATGGTTATGATGCTATTCCAATAATATAATTTTGTTAAATATATTAACTATTGCAGAGAGGGTATGGAGTTCATTTCTATATACCCCATGCCATTATATTTTAGAAGTAGAAAAATTTCTAAGTATCGATAATTAAGTAGGAGTTAGTATATTTATTACTAGTGATTGCAAACCTTTTAATTAACTCTTACTATTCAAGGATCTAACTGTTGTTATTTTATTATTTTTTAATGTTATAGCATATTTCATCACTTGATTATAATATTCAAATTATAATAAATTTTATATTTTTGTCCCTATAATTTAATTATTCTATTTCATAGGTTAAATTTGTCTATCCAAAAAAGAAAAAAAAACATATCCGTGTAAATCAACATACCCCCCCCAACCACAAATTCACTAGTAATAAATATGGATCAAATCTAAGGTTTTTCCAGTCTAAAAATATATACATATTGAATAGATACATGATTAACGGTGGATTTGCTCCTCAACTGGAAAATCTAATCTAGTACATATTAATGATCCATTACTGATATATAAGGTGGCTAATGAATTGAGTGGTGTTCATTAATTTTGTGGTCTCTGCTTTTCTTCTTTTCAAAACTGAACTGCTGTATTTGGGATGGTTCATGTTAGTGAACTACATTTTTTTGGAACTAGTTCACTATGCTCTCCGTTTTAGTTATTGAGATAATAGTCTTAACAATTGAAAACATGACTAGGAAGTCTAGAAGTCCGTGGAATATTTGTCAAAAAGGGGAAAAAATTGTTCTTGTTGCCGCGCAATCAGTTGTAGAGAAAATATTGACCACAAAATTCTTGTTTTGTTTGAATTGAAATTTGATTTGGTAAAAAGAAGAAAAAATTAGTATTGTACCTCTGAAACGGAAAAGAATAATTTTATACAACAATAGCATTCGAGGATTCTTGTTGATGGTTCATATATATTGGGGCCTGGAGTATTCAAGACCTCAAAGAAGTAACCCATTTTGTCATTGCAACGGGTCATAAAAAATTAAGTGCATTGATACACCAACTTGTGTGTGCAGGACAAAGAACAAGTTAGTGAGGAAATGAAAAATCTGGGTGTCATTTCTTCTGGGAATGACAAGGATTGCAAGACTCGTCCTTTGTATTCTGAAGTGGAATTTTCAGATGCCCAGAATGAGAACTGGGGAAAGAGTACTTCTTCTGATCCTGCTTCTCTTAGATATTCATTGCCGTCGGGAAGCATTTCTGAAGACACAGCTTCTGCAGACAAAAAGCAAACCTCCTTGAATAACTTCCTTCCAGCCCTTAGATCAGGAGAATGGTCTGATATTGGACCTCGTTCTGATATGGAGGACACTCATATATGCATTGAGGACCTAGCTAAGAACTTTGGCTACAATGTAATTGGTGAGGAAGCTATCTCCTTCTATGGTCTATTTGATGGACATGGTGGCAAAGGCGCAGCACAATTTGTACGTGACCACCTGCCAAGGGTTATTTTTGAGGATGCAGATTTTCCGTTAGAACTTGAGAAAGTGGTAACAAGGTCTTTCATGAAAACTGATGCTGCATTTGCAGATGCATGCTCTCTTCAGTCTAATTGCAATAATATTTGGCAGATCATTACTCGTAGCTAATGCTGGAGACAGTAGGGCTGTTCTGTCTCGTCGTGGAATGGCCGTCGAGATGTCGAAGGATCACAGACCTAGCTGTGTAAGTGAAAAGATACGGATTCAATCTTCGGGAGGTTATGTTGTTGATGGCTATTTGAATGGGATATTGTCTGTAACACGGGCATTAGGTGATTGGGACATAGAAGGTCTAAAGGAGGCTGACAATGGCGGGCCGCTGATTGCCGTACCAGAACTCAAGTTAGTGACATTGACGGGAGAAGATGAGTTCTTGATCATTGCTAGTGACGGTATATGGGATGTGTTTGGAAGTCAGTACGGGGTGGACTTTGTTAGGAGGCGGCTTCAAGAACATAACAATGTTAAACTTTGCTGCAGGGAAATAGTTGGTGAAGCTCTAAAGCGAGGGGCAGCGGACAATCTGACGGTAATAATAGTTTGTTTTCGCTCGGAGCCACCGGAGCCACCGCCTTCAGTTGTGCAAAAGCTAAGAGTTAGGGGGAGTCTATCAGCAGATGCGTTTCAAACTCTTACACTTCTACTAGAAGCCTAGAAGGTTAGAGCTGCCACTTGCTGTCTTTTTTGGGCAGAGCTTCATTATAATAATCATACTACTGAAAGAGTTTGGGATTAATTTTTTTTTAATTTTTGTGTTTGAAAGAATTAAGATTCAACTGACAAATTTTTATTGATTTCTATAACAAAAGGCAATTTAATTTGTAAACACAGTTACTACTTCTCTTTCAATATGTATGTCTGATTTTTGTTTAAATTTGTTTTAAAATATATATCTTATTTTTATAAAAATATTTTATTTATTATTTTATTTTAAATTTTATTTTTATTTTTATTAATTATTTAAATATTTTTAATAATTATTAATTTTTTAATTAATAATTTAAAATATTAATTCTTAATGTTAAATTTTATTTTTAATTTTACTCTTATTTTTAATTAATTATTTAAATATTTTTATTTTTAATAATTATTATTTATTAATCAATAATTTAAAATATTAATCTTTAATATTAAATTTAAATTTAATATATTAATTAATTATTTTTAAATATAAATATTTTATACATTTATTAAATATTTTTATTAAATTTATTAAAATTTTAATTTTCGAACAAGAGGAACATATGTCCTATTTTGAAAGATAGGAAGTATTATTTTCTCCGTGCAAAGCCCAATCCAACAATACTATTATTATTTGCAAAAATTAAAATTGTTAGTTACAGTTGTATTCATTTCATTTGTAAAGTTTCACTCTCAATCAACTCCACTCCTCTCTTAAAATCTCAGCTGAAATACCTCCAATCTTCAAATTTTTAGGTTATAATAGATAAAAAGAAAATGCCAATTTCAAAGTAAAATATTGCAAAAACTTTTAAAATTTTAAATTTTTAACTATTTTGGAAATTTTCTGGAAAGTTTTGCCATAGCACCACTTCCCTGGATGGCCGTTTTATGGAAGTCGCACCAATTGGTGAAATTTTGATTTCTTTCATCCAGTTTCAATGATATTTGAATATAAAAATAATGATTTGAACAAATTTGAAGCAGATTTCTGGATATGTGATGAGTTGGTCGTGAAACTTTCGAGCAAGAATATGGGTAGAGAATGTGTGTGAAAATGAAATGAAACTAAACTACGAATAGTAATTTTATATACTTTGTGTAAAAAGTTCTAGTTTTCTTGAATTTAAATTCTTACACTTATTGATTCTTTCAAAGTGATGTATGTTTACAAAGATTGCGAAGCGCATGATGAATTTATTGATATCAAATTATTTTTAATAATTTTAATTTTTTATAATATTTATTTTTAATTTTTTAAAATTTCAATACATTGGTGTGCCGCCAATGATGAGGAGCCCCGGCTCGGGCACAATTGACAGACTTTGGATCCGGTGCTAGACTTTCTTTTTGCTTCTTGCACTGGATCTCAATTGTTAGATATAAGCGATTTGATTTAACGATCTGATGTAGGACGTCTTGCAAAAGGGACATCGTGCACTGGAGCTGAACTGCCATCGACAAAAGGTCCGGCACCACACCCTAAGAGGCGTAGCCCAAGCCAGATGCACACGCTTTTTTCCCTTTTTTATTTTTGTATTTTGTATTTGCTTTTTGTTTTTCCTTTTTGCTATTTTTATTTTTTAAAAAATTAATAATTTATTATTTAATAAATATTATTTTTTATTTTCAAATTTGTAGTTATTATTTTTTAATTTTAAAGTTTTTTTTAAAAATTTTATATTAAAATTATAATCATAATCGAATTACAATAATTACAACTTTGATTAGAATTAATCACAATTTTTTAAATCCTTTCTATTCTCACTTAATTTTTTAAAATTTAAGTAGGCAATAAAACTCGATTAGAATTGGAATCTATATCTTATTTCAGTCAATTAGAATAATTCAAAACCAATTAAAGAACTAATTACAATAATTCAAAATTAATTAACAAGACCAATGAACTATGAATATTTGTTATCTACTCTGCAATATTTGTTTGGTGGGAAATCTAGAATTCCTTTGAAAATACTCTTTGAAATGTTTTCATATTGTCTTATCTCGAATACTCTGTCATTCAAAAACACAAAAGCAACACAAAAATATTAATACTAATCAATAATAATTTTTTTAAAAAGAACGATAACACTATTAACAAATAAAAACTTTATTTTAATAAAAATCTAAAACATTAAAATAAAAAATAATTCAATAAATGATACTAATTAAACATAAAATTAAATAAATAGCAAATTAAATGAATTTATGAAACTAATTAACTAATATACATAAAATATATAAAATTAAATAAATCAAAATAAATATTAAAAATTAAATAAATCAAATTAAAAAGTATAGGACAAATACATAAGCAAATAAAAAAATTAAAAATATATTAAATAAAATAAATAAAATTAATAATATAGTATGCAAATTAAAATAAATAAATAAATAAACAAATAAAAATTATAAAAATAAAAAATTCAAGCATCCAACATATGTAAATTAAAAAGTACAAAAAAATATTAAGTAATATAAATAAAATTAATAATATAATCTACAACTTAAAACGAGTATTAAAAAATAATTTTTTTTTAAAAGAATGGAGTTGGGTGTTGTGTGCCACCTTAATGTTTCTTGGTGCCCATGCAGTAATGTTAAAAGTGCCCGCCCGCCCGCTTCGACCTGGCTCAACTCGGCACAGGCAGCCCCTTAAAAGGGACAGAGTGTAGTGGGCTGACCTGTTTTTTATGAGTTGGGAAATTTCTAACCCATATTCGTCCGTGTAATGGAGGCAAATATGGTGTCAAGATTACTATACATTCTTTTTTTGTATGAGGGTTCTAAAATTAATTTGGTCCGCTTCGACCCTTAGGCTAAAAGAAGTGGGTCAATGCAGCTTCCATTTAAACAGGTTTAGAAAACTAAATCTAAACTCGTCCATATTATGGGTTAGCCCGCGGTTTGGAATCCGTATTGACACAACTACGCTCATATTGGGAGTTTGGATCCATTAAATATAAGAGGTAAGCTATGAGCAGTGATGTCAAACAGAATGGCCCGCAGTGGGCTAAGCCTTAAACGGAGTAAGTTGGCCCATTTATTTTCAGGTTAAGATTATATCAGCCCACGTGTTAAACGGGTTAGCTTGCAGCCAAGATATTTTTTAAAAAATATATTATTTTTAATATTGTTATCTCTCTTTTTTATTACATGTGAGATAATATAAATTTATAATTGAGACAAAAATAATCTTCGGTCAATCACTAATATTTTAAAAATATTAATTATATATATAATTTATAATTTAGATAAATTTATATAAAAAATATTTAAAATAATACAATGATCAATTCATAAAATTAAGCTGATCAACTCTAATCTTATCTTATATACGTTTATCATTTTTTATTATATGTCTAGCATCTAAGAATATTTTTATCAAAACTTCATTAAATTCTTTAATTTTAAATTAAAAAATTACATGTTTAACTTAAGGTTGAAACCCTTACATAATTAAAATTATATTAAGTATTTGAGTTAAAGTAAAAATTTTAAAATACTAAACTTAAAAGTTAACTTTAACAAAAAAAAAAAAAAAACTGCAAGCCGACCCGTATTAGCCCATAGGGCCAAACGAAGCGGGCTGAGTAGGCCCACATTTAAATACGCTTGGACCAAGCTGGTCCAAGCTCACTTAAATATGTTGTCAAACAAACTAGCTCGCTAATCGGGGGCCCGTTTGAAAGTTCTACTTGTGAGATTAATTTAAAGAGAAAATATATTTATTTTATGAAAGTGGATATTGTTATGAAATAATATGTGGATGTTCAGATTAGTCAGTTTCCTGAAGAGAACTAAACTCCCAAAATATGACTCCTAATCAGATTTGATTTCCTTTTCCCATTAGATTTTGGGTTTCCATAAACTCTTGTATTATGAGCCTATATATAGGGCCATATGATGACATTAATAATATACAGATATTAGTCTTGATTCTTGAGTTCTACTTTCTCTCTCTATTTTCTATCTTCTCTTTTCCTTAATTTTATATTATTCTCCAAATATATTGAGCGACGCTTTTGCTTTAATTCTGCGTTGCTAACACCTAAATTCATAACACGTTATCAGTACGAGACTCTACCACTGCATCTTTGAAATTTATATGAAGGCAAGAAAGTACGAGTCTCTATCACCGAAATTGAGAGTTTAATCAAGAGAAAAAAATGAGATATTTTTTCTATCTTTGAACTCCAATGGCAAATTTTTCAAAACTCTTTTTTTTACTCTTAATATTTATAAAAATAATTATATGTCATAGACACTAGATGCTCAAATTTATCTAGATGTAATGAGTCTGGCAGACACCATTATTGAAAATAATACATCATTATCTCAAAATTGTATAAAAGCCATGATTTTTCTTCACCATTATTTCCATGAGAATCTAAAGGCTAAATATCTTACTGTGAGAAATCCACTTATTTTGTGGAAAGATCTAAAAGAAAGATTTGACCACTAGAAGATGATCATTCTACCAAAAGCAGAGTTTACTTTAAATTTGTGAGTGAATGCATTAGAACCAATGGTTATGGCCCTAGAAGAGGTCGTAGTCATGGTCGAAGCCTTGGATATAGACGCGGATATGATAAGAATATTCCATATAATCATGACAATCAGAATATATGCATCTAGATATAGTGGGTCTTGAAGACACCATTTAAGAAAAATACAAAGCATCAAAGGCACTTGATTACTAGCAAATTGTGAATGAAACATACAATCACCAGAAGATGGTTATTATATAAATGTTAGTTATGATTTGTTATAAGTGTGCCTATAATATTTTATATCTATCAGTATATATAAATTTTATTACGTTTAGAATTTCTCCTCAATTAAAGTTATAAGGAGAAATATCACTAGTAATGTGATGGATAAAAGATTTTTCCTTTCTCATATTTCTAACATGCTCCTGTATTATCAATATCTAGAAAACATTTTTAGAAGTATTTTGAATTTATATCTTCTGAGACTAAATGAGTCTTGGATAAAATATTTTGACGCTCAACCAAATGTTTTTATGCAATTCCCTGAAGTGAAAGATATTAGAATTATAATATATTTATGTATGAAATTTTGGTCGCGGCTAGTAAAATTATAATGACTCATTAAATTCTGAGTGAATAGATACTCGCCAGAAGTGAGAAAATAATGAGAAGGAAAAGGGAAAGTAATAATTCTAACATGTTATTGATGCAATATGAAAGTTTGTCACATACCTGTAGTACGTTAAGCATATTATGAATCTCTATTAATTATTGATAATTTTTTACTTTTCTAAATTATACTACTGATAGTAATGATGCTTGTGTCGATAATATTGATACGACACATGTGAATGTAGCCAATTTTTTTGAATATCCAGAAAGATTTTTTAGCATTTTGAATGTCAATCAAAATTTTAAATTATCGAATTGCTACATTCCTATGTTATTTTAGTTTATTTTGGATCAAGAATGGTGAAGATACAATTTCTCCAAATAATATTTGTATTTATTTGGACAAAATTTAAAATATATGTCCAAAGTATAAATGGTAGTGCAAGGTTCATGAAGAACTAATTGATCAAATAACTCTAGAAGAGTTAATTGATTAAAAGCTCTAGTAGAGCTACCAGATCTTCACCTAATGGTCAATTGCTGTAATACACCATTCTCTATATAGTCTCGTAAAAAATTTTGTGCATTGATTTTATTATCAGTATATCGAGACATTAGATGAATGCACTTTTGAGACATATGCATTACCATTATGACATGAAATATATGTCAATTATAAATACTAATATTCATCTCTCTTAGTTTTATTGCATAGAATTATGAAATAGAGATGCAATATTGAGTAAACTTGAAGTTCGCTGATAAATAATTTATTAGTTGGCATGACCGGTTGGACCATCCCGGATCATTAAAATACAAAGAATGATTATGAATTTATTATGGAACCAGAAGTTTCCTAATATGACAAATTTATATGTGCTACTTGTTTTATTTAAAAGTTGCTAGTATTACTTGGGGTTGAATGCGTTATTTTGGGATGAATATCAAAAAATTATTTAGTTGATGCATCAACAAATAGTCTTATGAATATTGTTATTTTTACAACCTGTAGTTTGCACAATTTATTGATAATGAGCTCATGTTTTAACATTCTCCCAAAGACATAATTTGTCCTAATAATTCTAGTTGTATTGAGATAAATATTGAACATCCTGTAGAATGTTCATAACTATGATATATTAGCACTTATTTCGTGTTTTGCCAAAACATTGTAATTCTCCTCATAATAGTTGGTTTGTGGTCGAAACCAAATATTTCTCATTCTAAATTTAGAAATGCACTATGTATGTTGCAACACCACAAAGGCAATGAGATGAGTTCTCAAAGAGATTATTAAATATGTTGGGAGTAAATCTCAAGGGAGAGATTCGTATTTTTTTAATTTTGAATATGTTGCCCCAACATAAAGAGGAGAAATCATGAGGTTGGATAAAGATATTAGTATGTGTCTCATCTTAATCTTCTATTTTAATCCTCATAGAAAATACCTTAAACCAGAAGTTCAAAAGATAATTTATATAGCCAGGTATATTAACTGACCAATATTTGGCGAAGAATGCTCCTATTATATTTGATATCCCTGAAGGATAATCTACCACTATAACTAAATTTGAGACACAACTGAAATGTGGTAGATAAGTCGATTCCAAAGATACAAACTCCTCACTGGAGCAAAGGCTTAAGATGGTCATATATGTTAAGTTGAGTTAAATTCCAGTAGAATTTTCCTCAAAACATCATTGATATATTATTTCCAGAATAAATTCAGGTACCTAAAAACTATGATAAATGATGAGATCTCAACATGATTGAGAACTATTGTAATCGTACAAGTATATAACTTTAAATATATTAATGCACATAATATATTGAGGATTTCCAAATCGAGGTCTGTAGACCTGAAATGATAAAGTTCGCATAAGAAATATGAAAAGTTTAAACTATTCACAAGTACACTTGAAGTGTACATGTATTCCCAGTAAGAATTATACACCTGAAGTGCAATATAAAGAGATAGCAATTAATATTTTCTTATAAAATACGAACTACAAAAGTGAATATTTGCCATGGTTTATGGCGTATGATTCTTCGTAAGACTTGGCATTGATAACGAAGAAATATATTTCTAGTGGTGGATATAATAGTGTATGGTAACATGTTATGATAACACTTAAGATGTGTTTATTTTTGTTATCATTTGATAATAGTACTTATATTTGAAGTCCTTGATGGACTCGATATGCTTGAAGCATATGATTGTTCCTAAAACATAATCAGATTGTCTTAGTGAATTTTTATTGAAATAATAATTGAGTATGCCCATAGATGAAGAAATTCTATACGTAGCTATACTTGTTATATGTATTTCTTTATCAGAAGATATCCTCATTGTACAATCTATTGATTGGCATAGTATTCTCCACATTAGGGGGAGAAAATCATCAATTAAAAGAGGATATCATTTATGACTTTTATTTTGATCTATGAACAAGCATTAATGAACTGGAAGTTCAAAATGTTGTTTATTTGCATAAAATTACAAATTGATTATCTGAGTGACTTCTGTAGAGTTAGTCAATATAATATTCTAGCTATAGATATTTTTATTTGGATAAATATTCCTGCATGACAAATACATAAATTCTATAGACATATGGCTTTTGATACACGCTTAAAGCGTTGTTGATCTCTTGATTTTGAAAAGAGAAAATGATTTGATAATCAAAATATTTTTCGTGAAGAATTTAGAGGAGCAAGTATTGTTATCAACATTTTGAAAAGTCAACATTTTGTTTTGATTGAACATTATATGTAAGATCCTTTATATCTATTAAAGGATATTGAAGAATTCTTTGGTCCTGAAGTACCATAACTCTACAATTTAGAGTATAAATACACTTGTTTGCATGCAAGCAGACATCTATTCTAGTTCTTCTCTACGCAATGAATTTTGAGATGGCATTAAACTTACCTTTTGATATCTCTTTGAGATAGTTTATCTCGAATATTGAGAAAATTCAACTCCTGTTGAGATAAATATGTAAGGTATAAGTTACCTATATGATTCACATACACCATGCATTTATAGGCATGTGTTGATTATAACAGCCACATCTTCAACTTATAGAAATTCATGATGTTAGTTGAGAATATATATGATCATGATTAATGTATTCGAGATAAATCTGTATCCTTTAAGAAGGAATTCCAACTATATTGTTGGATGATAATAAAGTTTGGAATATATCTAAGGAAATATAAAGTATATTTTTACTCACAAGCTCCAGAAGAGATGTGATATTGATGTGCAATGAATTTGATCATTTGACAAATCTATTCACTAAGACCTTACCGATAGCAAAATTTGATTGAAAAGTATCGGTTAAGAAATCTCAAAAGATTTTCTTATCAGAGGGAGTAATAATGACATAAAGAATAATGTACTCTTTTTCTTTCACTAGAGTTTTTTTTTTTTCATTTGGTTTTTATCTAGTAAGATTTTAACGAGGTATATTCTTTATGTTATGAACATCCAAGGAGGAGTGTTATGAAATAATATGTGGATGTTCATATTAGTCAGTTTTCTGAAGAGAACCGGACTCCCAAAATATAACTCCTAATCAAATTTGATTTCTTTTCCCCATTAGATTTTGGGTTTCCATAAACTCTTGTATTATGAGTCTATATATAAGGCCATATGATGACATTAATAATATACAGATATTAGTCTTGATTCTTGAGTTCTACTTTCTCTCTCTATTTTCTATTTTCTATTTTCTATTTTTCTTAATTTTATATTATTCTCCAAATATATTGAGCGACGCTTTTGCTTTAATTCTGCGTTGCTGATATCTAAATTTATAACAGATATTTTTTTTATGTACTTTTAATTTAAAATAGAAAGAGCAATAGTTATCATTTATTACTCAATGAAGAAAAATAATGTTAAAAAAATATTTGATAGCAATATGCTCTGTAACAAATTAATTCGTTAATTCTGTATTTATTAATCCTAAATTCAGTTTGAAAAACACGTGTGCTTCTCATGTTAGAATCTGTTGCCGTTTTCTTCAACTGTTCACAGTTACGATGGATTAAAAGCAGTGAAATAGAGTTCAGACAGACCATTCATCTTTAGAGGTGATGGAGTCAGGAATTGATTCATTGAAGGTTTCAATATCTCAAAGGCAAAAAGAATAAAGAACGATAAGGAGAGGCAGTAGATGACCTCTCCAAGGCTCTTTGATATTTAAGTCCGCATAGATTTAAAGAAAAAGATAAACATAAAGAGAAACACCAAGATATAGCAAAAGAGCATACCACTATCTATATTTATATTTATATATATTACTAAAATACTTTTACTTTCTCTCCTCTCAAACTTTCAAATCTTCAATACTATATCTATAATTTTAAAATTTTTTATTAGTTACAAGAGTTGTTATTAGCTAAGAGATCTTTATGATAAAATAATATAAAATTTTTAGTTTATCCTTAACAAATCTTTTAATTTAAATCAAAATTTTACTACAAGAAAATACAATTTTTGCAATGGATTTTCCGTTCTAATATAGCAACCAATTTGTGGTAGATTTGCAAGGGATCAAAATAAAAAATCAAACAACGACGGATAATATTTCATAGCGAAGCTATATATATATATATATATTTGTCAATCGATTTGCGATGGGAATTTGAAGAAAAATAAATAAAAAATTTTATTCATTACAAAATTGCAATGGATTTGCTACAAAATTTGAAATAAATAAATATTACTAATTAATTAGTTGCAAATTCGCCAAGAAATTGCAATAGATTTGCAATGAAACATTTAAAAATTAAATAAAAATATTAATATTTAAGCCGTCGCAAATTCATTGCAAAATTGTAACGAATTTGCAACAAATTTTTGGAGAAAATAAAAAAATTTTTTTTTTATCCGTCGCAAAATTGCAATTGATTTGCAACGAAACTTTGCAAAATATAAAGAAAAATATTATTTATTTAATCCGTCACAAATTTGTCACAATATTACAACAGATTTATGATGAATTTTTTGAGAAGTTAAATAAAAAATAATTTTTTATTCGTCACAAATCTGTTACGAAACTTTGTAAAGAATAAGAAAAATATTATTTATTTAATTCGTTGCAAGATTGCAACATATTTACGATGAAATTTTGGAGAAAATAATTAAAAAATATCATTATTTTGTTCGTTACAAAATTCAATTACCAACAGATTGAGTACAACCTCTAACATCCAAATATTTAAGGATTGCCATAACTCGATCTTTTGCAAAATTGGTTCCTCCCAACCTGCATAGAGGGCCTGCGGTAATAGGCCCAAGATGGATGAATCATCGAAACCGAATGTGCTAAATTAAAATGTGTTAAATAAGTCACCGAATGAAATTTAAAAATCTTTGTCAACTTTTGTTCTCCGAAAATTAAATTACTACAAATGCTGGTATGAAGTGTTGTGCCCATTCTAGCAACCCGATCACTATGATCCCATCTGGCTGTGCACTGCTCGAATCAAGCAGAAGAATAGTGGTTAAGGGTCGTAAGGAGAACAACACGATAACACAATTGTACTTGGTTGATAAGATCCAAAGTGCATCGGGCACAGTCATCCAATGCATTTCTACGCACTCTCCAGGACCCCAGTGAGTGAATTGACATAATAGCTCAATCCAACGTGTTTGTCCGCCTAGAACCTCCTCGTACAGCTCACGACAGCTTTGCGTATTTCTCCATATCTCTTGTCGAACTTTGAACTAACGTTTTTCATCATTGTAAAGGAGGTATGTCACGGAATCGATTGTTATCTGCCCTAACATCAATCCAGTCGGGGATGTACGACAGAAAGAATATTGGAAACTAATCCCCAAAGGGAAACATTATCGTGCCTGTAGCAGGAAAGGCTGAGACGGCACTAAAAGATACGCGAAACCCACTCGAAGACGAGGATCTGCTACACCTACCCCTAGAGCTGAAGGATGATCTACCTCTGGCATGAGCACATCCGTGAGAGCTCAATTTGGAAGATTTCTTCAACGGCCGTATAGAAACCTGAATTTACTCCTAGTGGGACTTGTCCCTCTTCGTAGAATCAGTCCTAGGGAGACCATTTGTGGTCTATATCGGCTACTCCTTATAATCACTTAGCTTAGGGAAAATCATCTCTCACTTTGACAGCTAATAATGCCTCAGCTGCTCGACAAAGCACTGTAACATGACGGATGTGATACCCGCAACCTTTTCGCTAGGTTCCACTGCGGCTGAATAAGGTACTAGTATGCCTCTCGACGTTGATATGTACTAGTGTCCGAAGAAGAAATAAAAATTAAAAATATAAAATAATATAATAAACAAACAACAGAAGAAGTTTTTATATATACAAAAGTATATCTTTAATACAATCTTTTCTCCTTCTTTTACTAACGAAAGAGAGCAAAAGATACAGTATGTTTCAAAGTACATATACATAGCAAAAGATCTTCTTCGAGTTAAAGCTATATTAAACATAAGACTCACTGCTCGGTCCCCGAGTATGCTACATCTGAAATAGATATTAAAATAGGTGTGAGCCAAATAGCTTAGTGAGTTTTCGGGTGTGTTTGTGATTTCAAAATGATATGGATGAATGCCCATGCATGATAGTGTACAAATTCTTTTCATGCATTTAAATATTCTTCTTATTTTAAATAAACAAGTACAAACTGATTGTGGAGATCGAGCCTAGCTGGAAAGTTTGAGCGAATCAAGACACATCAACATAGCGCATCAATCCAAATTTCCAAACATGACAAATAATCAAATAGTGGCTCAACGGTAACTCTATTGGAACCAATAACGGGGTCATCAGGAAACAAATCCCAGTATCCCCTAGTCAATACCAGCCATACACTAGTATAAATATTCGATTTACAGACTACCTAATGCCTCCCCAAACAGAAACCAGGCTAAGGATGTGGGGCACCTAGCACTCCAACCTTGGTGATCAACCTTAACATTGAGCCTCTCCTGACTTACTGTTAGGTGACCGTAGACAGATAAGCGTAGTACCTGTTGGGCCACGCCCTCCCTGACATACTACACTCTTATCAAGTGGATCCACAATATATATTTTGTTCGTTCAACGCCAGCGGAAGAAGCTCTAGTACGGGGGACTAGCCACGTACAGTGCAATCCACTGACGCTTCAGGTTCAGATCATATCCAGTCACATCATGTCTAAATTATATCTTGTCAAGACAGAGTTTTTATACACATTTTCAAACATAAAGGCCTCTCAAGTAGCCATCCAAATGATTTCAAATTCATAACCAAATCAAATTTCAACATAACTTCAAAATAACAACCGTCTGCCAGTCCAAACATGTAAATGCAGGTTTTGCAAATATGCCATGAAAATGCGTATGACTTTTTAAAAGTACACAATAAAATATTTTTCGAAGATTACTTGCATTTATAGATTATATTCAAATATTATAAGGTTTTAAATCAAATAAATACCTATTTAGAGTACATCTCTGAGCTATTTTTAATGCCCAAATAAAAATATATTGTGGAGAACCTCTCCAATTTAAAACAAGTAATTAAAGTAATCTTTAATATATATATATACTCATACTTGAGAATAATAAATATTAATAACACTAAAAGTATAGTTAGTTTTGGTTCGTAAACTCACCTGATTGCTATATATATATATATATATATATATATATATATATATATATATATATATATATATATATATATATATATATATATATAGATGTATAAAGCTACTCATTTGCCTATAGAAGTGTGCAAATTTCTTATAAATTCAAATGAATATATCTTAGTCAAAATTTTCTAAACAACGATAAATTCTAATTTATCGGGTGCAGCTTTCTAGACTACTCTAGGCATAAATTTAAACCTAAATAAAAAACATATTTATCGGATAGTCCACAAATATATATATATATATATATATATATATATATATATATATATATATGTGGAGTCAAAATATAACCTTATATATTACGATTGTTTTATATATAAATCATAATAAAATAATTATTTACTATAATAATAATAAAATAATACAAATATCTTAGGATTATATATATATATATATATAAATTATAATAAAATAATTATTTATCATAATAAATTAACAAAAGAGTATTTATTTATTTTATTTTTTCTATCTTCAAATATATGGTATAGTTAATAAAAATTTCATAAACACAATAAATATCAACTCTATTTGAATAGTTATATATTTAATAAAATTTCACAAATTTCACAGATATCAAATTTTCTCAATTATCAAATATCACAGTTTCACAAATATTGAATCTATTTCAAATTTTAAAATGAATAGATATTTATACTATAACAATTCATACTAAAATAAATAATTTTTACTAATAAACAAGTTATAATATAAGGTTAAAGAAATTATAAACAACAAGAAAATCAAACAAAGAAGATAATCAGAATTAGTACCTTAATTGTAGCTTGAATTCGAGTCAAGAAGAGAAGAAAGAAAATGAACAGCCCGAGAGCAAAGAAGAAGAAGAGAAATTGGAGAACAGAATTGATAGGAAAAGAAATGGTATATATATATATATATATATATGGGTGAATTGGTGAGGCGGTCACCGATTGCCATTGTTGTGAATCAGCCATTCAAGTGGCCACGTGCCACTTGATGGTGATTTCACTTTTTCACTTTTTAAAAAAAAAACTAAAATTTCTCAGACCTAATTTATTATTGCCAAAATTATGTACTTTATCATACAATAAACACATAAAATGTTTGAAGGACGGGATGTTACATTCCTTCCTCCTTAAAAGAATTTCGTCCTCGAAATTCAAATGTACATACCTAACAATTCAGGATGTTTTCTTTGTATATACTCTTTGGTTTCCCAGGTTGGTTCTTCTATCCCATGATGTTTTCAAATTACTTTACACATTGGGATATGCTTTCCTCTCAACTCTTTTATGCTACGTTCCACAATTCGTGCCGGTTTCTCTTCATATGTCAAATCCGCTTTCAATTCCAATGTTTCATCATTCAACACATGATCAGGTGATGGATGATACTTTTTCAGTTTACATATAACTGCGCTAACATTTCCAGAGGATAGGTCATATTGATAGCTAACAAATGTGCTATTTTGGTCAGTCTATCAACAATAACCCAAATAGCATCTTTTTGACCTTTTGTACGCGGTAATTCCATAATGAAATCCATGGTAACATATTCCCACTTCCATTCTGGCACCGATAAGGATTGCAGTAGCCCTGCTGACTTTTGATGTTCAGCTTTCACTTGCTGACAGGTAAGACAAGTAGATACATATTCAACTATGTCCTTTTTCATTCCATTCCACCAAAATTTCTACTTCAAACCCTTATACATTTTATTTTCACCTAGATACATAGTATATTTACTCTTATGTCCTTCTTCTAAAATCTTCTGCTTCAGCCCCTTGTCATTAGGAACACAGAGTCTCTGCCGAAAATAAAGACTTTCATCTTCCAGGTTTACTCGAAAGTCAGACAGTTCCTTGGCTCCCATTTGTTTCTTAAATTCTTGAAACTCATTATTACTCTTTTGGGCACTTTGAATCTCTTGTTGCAATGTAGATGTGAAGGCTAAACTTGTTATCTTCACTTTTCTGCTGAGAGCATCTACTACAACATTAGCTTGTCCCGAATGATAAATAATGGGACACCGATACTCTTCCAATAACTCCATCCATTGTCGCTGCCGCATATTCAGATCTTGTTGTGAAAATAAGTACTTTAAACTCTTATGATCAGTATAAATCTCATACTTTGCTCCATATAGATAATGTCTCCATTTCTTCAAGGCAAAAACAATTGCTGCCAATTCCAAATCATGGGTTGGGTAATTTTTCTCATGATCTTTTAACTTCCTATAAATATAAGCAACTACTCTTCCTTCCTGCATCAATACAGCTCCCAATCCTTCTTTCGAGGCATCCGTGCATAATGAATATTCCTTGCTTGGATCTGGCAAGATCAAAACTAGTGCTGAAGTAAGACGTCTCTTTAGTTCTTAAAAACTCTGCTCACATCGATCAGCCCATTTAAACTCAGTTGCCTTTCGTGTTAACTGCGTCAAAGGTACAGAGATTTTCAAAAAATCTTTGATAAATCTCCTGTAATAGCCTGCCATTCCTAAGAAACTACGTATTTCAGTGGGTGTTTTAGGTTGTTCCCAACGTGTTACAGCTTTTACTTTGGTAGGGTCCACTAAGATACCTTCATGATTAACCACATGGCCCAAGAAAATTACCTGTTCCATCCAAAATTCACATTTACTGAATTTAGCATACAATTTATGCTCTCGAAGAGTCTGCAATATGGTTCTGAGATGCTGCTCATGTGTCTCCGGATTTGGTGAGTAAACAAGAATATCATCGATAAAAATGATGACGAATTGATCCAGATAAGGTTGAAACACTCTATGTATCAAATCCATAAAAATAGTGGGTGCATTTGTCAGTCCAAAGGGCATGACCATAAATTCATAATGCCAGTACCGTGTATTAAAAGCAGTTTTAGGAATGTCTTCTGCTCGCACTCGTACATGATAATATCTTTTTCTTAAATTCAATTTAGAGTAACACCATGCTCCTCGAAGTTGGTTAAACAACTCATCAATCAACGGCAGTGGATATTTATTCTTGATAGTGATACTATTCAATCCCCGATAATCTATACATATTCTCAGACTTCCCTCTTTCTTTTTGACAAATAAAATAGGTGCTGCCCACGTAGATGTGCGTGGACGAACAAAACCTTGTTGCAACAAACCTTGCAACTGTTCTTTCAATTCCTTTAACTCTTCTTGTGTCATTCGATACGGTGTTATAGATATAGGTTCCGCTCCTGGGGTCAACTCAATACTAAATTCCACTTCTCGCTCTGGAGGTAAAGCTGTCAATTTCTCTGGAAAAACATCCTTCAATTCTTTTATCACAACTATTGAGTCTAACTTCAGTTTTTCCCGATTTTATTCAATAGATATGCTAAGTATCCCTGGCAACCTTTCAACAATAACTTTCTTGCTTTCATACCAGAAATCAAAAGAGTATCCACCTTAGTTTTATTGCCTTTGAACTCAAGATTTGGCTGACCTGGTTGTCTAAATCTGACTATTTTCTATCTACAAATCCACTTGTGCATAATATTTTGATAACCAATCCATTCCTAATATCACATCAAAACCTTCAAAGGCTAAAGCAATCAAATTCCAGAGCTATACTATGTTTTCGATAAAAATATAACACTCAGGATATATCACTTTAGACACCCTACAATCACCCATTGGTGTACTAACCAACATCTGATAACTCATCATGCAAGAAGGCATAGGGATATATGGTGCAAAATGTAAGCTTACAAATGAATATGATGATCTAGGGTCTATGAGTACTTTAGCTTGATGAGAAAAGATTTGTAACGTACCTTCTACCACATTTGCCTCAGCTTCTATTGGTTGACCATCTACTGCATACACTGTAGCCTTTACTTGTAGCTTGCTATTCTTTTGCTCCATAATTCCTCGTGCAGTAGGTGGACGTCCAGCTCTTTTTGGTTTCTTGGCAGGGACTAGCCTCATCTCCTAACATTGCGCAATTTGATGTCTTGTCATATCACATCGATAACACAAACCCATTTTTTTTGTAGCACTTATCAAAAGTATGCCCAACAAGACCATAATAATTACAAGTCCCACGATAACTTCCCCTGTCATGGTTTGATGATTAGTCGAACCTCTCTTATTATCCCTAGCTCTCCATAATTCTTTTCCAGGTCATTTAACAAATCGTGAGCTTGATATAGGGACAGTGTTCTTCTGCGTTAGTGCTTGATCTGCCATCTCATTTCTAGTGGCTGCCTCAATAGCTGCATAAAATCCCGTAGGGTGTAAAGGTGCTAAAGCTCTTTGCAATTTCACTCGTAATCCCTTCACAAATTGTCGAGTCTTATTTTTTTCAGTATCTATTATTCTTAGACAGTACTTAGCCAATCGGTTAAACTTAGCTGTGTACTGGGCTACTGTCATGTCTCCTTGTCGTAATTGTTGGAACTTATCTTCACGTTGTTTTCGAATCCAACGTGGGATATATTCTTTCTTAAATTCCTCTTGAAAGTCAACTCAGGTCCATGGCTTACCTTTCACAGACATTCTCAACCACCAATCACGAGCAGCTTCTCTTAGATGAAATACGACAAAAGTCACTTTTCTATTACTATCATATCCCAGAGTATCATAAATGTCCGTCAGTTGTTCCGAAAACAGCTCAACTTTAACTTCATGCTACGCCTCCCCAAAGATTCATCTATTTCCGGAGTTGATACCCACTTAGTCTTTCGCGCTCCAACAGCTGTCTCCAAAAATGCAATCATTCTAATAATAAACTATTCAATTTTATGTGCACCTGTCTGCTCTGGATAAGATGGCTGCCCCTCAGATTGTGTTGGCTGTGAGTGCTGGGGAGTTTCATCTTGAGCCTCAGCACTAAGAGTTGTTGAACGTGGTTGCCAGGTCATTCTATGCATATAGAAGGCTTATAGCTAATGAAACATATAGCTATACTCAAATATCAAATGAAGTAACAGAAAATAAAAAAAATAATTTATTGAAGATTATACATCTAAATTTAATATCAAATAAGAATGAGTTGTGTCCAAAAAGAGTATTGTTATATATATATATATATATATATATATATATATATATTCTTACATTCACAGACCAAAATAGAGTTAGATACAAAATATGGATGGCCTACCAGGTCATCTTACTTAAGGCAATACAAAAGGCCTCATTAATGAACCGTTACACTACAAAATTTGGGATCCTATACGAGTAGTCAAATAAAAGTCTGGGACTAAGGATCACGACTCCCTGAGAATCCCGCTCGAGCTCTCAGCTGCTCTCGAAGCCCCTGAGACCAAGCTACCATAGATTCTATAGTCTCCTCTAACCAACAGACCAAACCGTCGCGGTCCTCAATCACCTTATCGATCTTACGTAAACGTGCAGTATGAGCTTCTATCATCCTATCTAGCTACACCTCTAGCATGTCGGTTCTCGTAGCCTCATGCTCCCTATCACGGCATAAAGAGTACCCAAAACGATCAGCTCTTCTCAGCTCCCTCTCTAACTCTGAAATACGCTCATCGTTTACCTAAATGCGACGCTCATAAAGCACACACTGCGGGTAAAAATAAGGAGTTGTTGGCTCAAACAAATGTGATAAAACTGAGAATGAAGAGGCTGATCCCACAGATGTAGAGAATGCTGCAGGCACAGCAGTAATAGGGTGAACTGGAATGGGCAAATCTGCAAACCTCTCTCCACCAACAGTCTCTCCCTCATCAGCATCCCCAACTATCTCGACAGGCTCCAACTCCCCAACAAGATCATGTCCCTCAACAGGCTCAGACTCCTCTACTGGCTTAGACGGTAGTTCGCTCAGATCCTCTTCCTCTTCAACCGATCCTCCTACCATAGGGGCTCTCACAGTAGGTTCATCTACCGACTCACCCTCATCCACCTCAACCAAAGGTAGCACTGGTCTCGCTGGCACTATCTCTCAGATAGTATATGATGAAGACGATATCGAGCCACTTGCTGCATCAACAACAGTGCCTCCCTGATAATCCACTTATGGTCTCTATGTAGTACATTATCTCGCTCAGCCATACTAACCTGCAAAACAAATGCTATCATCAGTACTAACCATAACTCTATCCCTGAACAGTCATAACTCCTATGGCTCGTCTAGGATCTACCAATTCAAACCTAAAAACGAACCTAGAGTTCTGATACCAACTGTGATGCCCCCAACCCTTTCGCTAGGTTCCACTGCGAATGAGTAAGGTACCTGCGTGCCTCATGGCACTGATAAGTACTAGTGTCCGGAGAAGAAATAAAAACTAAACATATAAAATAATATAATAAACAAACAATAGCGGAAGTTTTTATATATACAAAAGATACAGTATATTTCAAAGTACATATACATAGCAAAAGATCTTTTTCGAATTAAAGCTATATTAAACATGAGACTCACTGCTCGGTCCCCGCGTATGATCATCTGAAATAGATATTAAAATAGGTGTGAGCCAAAGAGTTTAGTGAGTTTACGTGTGTGTTTGTAATTTCAAAATGATATGGATGAATGCCCATGCATGATAGTATACAAATTCTTTTCATGCATTTAAATATTCTTCTTATTTTAAATAAACATGTACAAACCAATGGTGGAGATTGAGCCTAGTTGGAAAGTCTGTGCGAATCAATACACATCAGCATAGCGCATCAATTCAAATTTCCAAACATGACAAACAGTCAAATAATGGCTCAACGGTAACTCTACTGGAACCAATAATGGGGTAATCAGGAAACAAATTCCAGTATTCCTTAGTCAATACCAGCCATACACTAGTATCACTACAAGAAAAACAAATATTAGCGACGGACGTATCCGTCGCTAATCCGTCGCTAAATATAAGTTAGCGACGGATTAGCGACGGATACGTCCGTCGCAAAAATTGGCGTCGCTAATTGCGACGGAAGCTCATTTCCCTCGCAATTAGCGACGGATTTGCGTCGGAAATAAAGAGTGGTCAAAGTCTTGGGCTATCCTTTTAGCGACGCTTTTTGCAACCCATTAGCGACGGATAATTTCATATTTAAATTAAAAATTAATTATCGGTTGCTAATCGGTCGCTAATTCGCGACGGATTAGCGACAAATAATTAGTTGGTCGCAATCTCGATAGCTAATTTATATTTATTTTTTTATTTTAATTTCATATCGCGTCGCTAATCCGTCGCTATTTAACAACGGATTAGCGACGGATACTCAAATTTCGAAAATAGTTAAATTTTAACTATCCGTCGCTATATTTTACAAAAATTTAAAATCTCCGTCGCTAATCCGTCGCTATCTTTTTAAAAAATTAAAAATATCCGTCGCTAATCCGTTGCTAATTAGCGATGGATTAGCAACGAATATTTTAATTTGAAAAATATTTAAATTTTTAACCGTCCGTCGCTAATCCGTTGCTAATCCCTCGCTATATTTTAAAAAAATAATTAATATCCATCGCTAATCCGTCGCTAATATATATATATATATATATATATATATATATATATATTTATTATTTATATGAAATTATCCTGTAAAAATTAAAAAATTAAAACTTCATAAACTGAAAATATTGTACGTGAATAAATATCAAGAAAAGGCAATACTGTTACAACTTTAAATCAATAAATAAAATATCTGAAAAAAATTAAATATCAAATACAGTTATCCATTTACAAACTAAAATTCTAATATACTAATTAGCCTTGACGACAGATGCCGGAGTCGGAGCTGAGGGCGGTGGCGATGGCGGTGGCGAATCCATGGGGCCTTGGGGAAGAGGATGGTGATCTGGTGGGTCAACTGTGTAGTCATCATCATCGTCATCATCAGTATCATCATTGCCACCAAGCAATGGAGGCGGAGGCAGATTCAAAGTTTGTGACAGAAATGATAAGTAATCTGTCATACTCTGTTGCACGTGCCTTAACTTCTTCTCAACCTTCTGCCGCATCTTTGTCTCGTCATTCAACCTTTTTTATAACTGGATAACATCGTGAGATGAGGAAATAGGTACTCCCTCAGAAGTAGAAGAATGATCCAACCTCCGTTTGACCTTCGATCCCTCAGAGCCCAATCCAAAGATACGGTTCTTCTTGACACCTCCCCCAACCTCAAGAAATAGTGACTTCTCGTCAAGAATCTGACGAGAAGTCACAAAACTTTCAGACTCTGGCTGAGAATAACGCTCCTTAATTGCGTTAACATTATCCTGTAGAAATAAGAAATAAAAGCTGTATAAATATTAACAATTACAATTGTTATTTTTTAAGTATAAAAGAAAGTTGATTCGTACCAAAGTTTGTCGTGACTTCTCACTGACAAACTCGCCCTGCTTAAAGTGTGAAGTTTTTTAAATAACTCCACGTAAGTAAAGTCATCACTTCTTTCTTTCCGCTAAAAATTCAACATGAAAGATACAAATATTAATTTTTGTAGGAAAAAATTTAAGAACAAGTTTAAAAATTGTAAACTATTAAAACGTACCATTCGATTCTCATGCTCCGTAAAAGATATAGATCCTCCCGTGTGAGATGTGCTACTAACAGCAGCTCTATTCCGTTTAGCTGCAGAAGAAATGCGTTGAAAACCCTCAGTTCTCCACTCCTGTTGCATATGCTCCCAAAATTCAGACGAAATCCAATTTGGACGTTTTTGTTTAGCGCGAGCCTTGCATAACTGGTCAGAAAGTCGCTCACGACATTTCTTATTCCAAATATCCCGTATCTGATCGCTATGCTCAGGGAGCCACCTAAAATGACTCTGCAAAATCATTAAATGAAAATATGTCTGAAACGATTGTTACTCGCTATGATTATATTAACATATATCTCAACAACATAAAAAGAATAAAATTTAGATATTTTGATACTTACAGTCCATAAATCAAACCACATGTTCCTCACATCCACCGGAATATCTGCAAACCTGGCATAAGGCGCAGTGTAATGTCGTTGAAATATCAGTGATATCTCTCTAACAGCAGCCATCGATGGGGAGAAACTGTTTCAACACAACGGATATTCAATTAATCATTACAAAATTTGACAGAGAAGCTTGTTAAATTAAACGGGAACGACGATAAAAAAACTTTTAACTTTTTATAAATACGCAAGTTAGGAATACCTTGAATGTTATCCAAATCACGTAATATTTAGAAATACATAGCACTTACCTGTCACCATCAGGTGTAATCCAAACTCGTGTGTCTGAGACGTCTAGCCCAGGCGCAGATGCAGCTGTCGAAGGTATCGATGTAGGTGTTCGTTGTTGTCCTACTGATGATGGTGAGTGCAATGGTGGCAGGCTACGTATCTGCGAACCCGGAAGTGGAGACGGAGTACCATCATCTCTACCCTCAGACTGCTCTGGTAGTCCTCTGCTAGTAGACATAATCTGATTTAACACATATGACAATAAAAAGGTTAGAGTTTAAAAATATAAATATGAAATAAATTTTTCATCAAATTGTAAAATATTAGCTCACGTTTAAAAGAAACTAATCATGTTCATTTTCTTCACTATCTAATAAATCATCTCTCATATCATCATCCGTAGGAGAATCCGTATCCGAATTATAGTCTTCTACCACCACGTCCACATTTTGTTGCGGTCTTGATTCTTCAATAGCTACTACTTCGCCTTCTCCCGATTCACTTGCAAGTCCACCAATCATTTCATCTTCAATTGAAACGTTAACAGCCATAGAATCGTCGGTCTCCTCCTGATATGGTCGATCTACAATAGGTGCATCAATTACGTGACGAGCCTTCAGTTTGCATACTGCTATCCAATCAGACTTGTTCTTTTTATAGCCTAGATAGGATGCATAATATACTTGGCTGGCTTGCTGAGCTAACACGAATGGATCGTATTTTGGGTACTTTCTCCTACTGTTAATGTCCACCATTCTAAACTGCGGATGCACCTTCACTCCCCTATTAATAGTTGGATCAAACCAATCACACTTAAATAAGGTAACACTCTGACAAGGAGACCCGGGGAATTGCACCTCAATAATCTCTCTCAAGACTCCATAATAGTCTCCCGTATCTTCTTCTCCACCTTTGACGCAAACCCCACTGTTAACGGTTTTCTTTCCCGTTTCGTAATCGTACGTGTGAAATCTAAAACCATTTATCAAGTACCCATGGAAAGACTTCACCTACCTCGAAAGGCTCCAAGCCAAACTTTTAAGATTTTTATCACTAACATGATTGTCAGGACGGTTAACCTATAACAATTAAGTAAGTAAGTTAGGCAGATAATAGGAACGACAAGTTATAAAATACTAAAAAAATAATATAAGAAGGTAACAATTACATAATTCCTAAACCATGCCGGAAACTCATCTTCTAATCTCCTGCCAACTTCTTTATCCGTTATTTGCGGTGCAGCAGCTTGTAATTCACCCTTGAATTTGCTGCATAGTAATCACTTACCGTCAGGATTAGTGTATCGGCATTCGGGTAATACGTGATTAAAGTTATAATAATATTATTATAACTGACCTAATAAACGGCTGCAGTTCATCGCAATTGAGAAATATATCAATTGTAGCTGCCTTAAGTTCCTCAGATGTTAGATATCTAGTTTGAATTTGCCCGATTACCCTTCCTGAAGTATTGCAAATTGACAAACCAGGGCCATGCAAGTTTGATTCACTAACACCTTCATCATTTCGAGCAATGCTTGTATATCTTGTCTGCACGTGGGGCTCAAAATAATAGGAGAAAAATGTCGATGCTTCTTCAATTAAGTAAGCATTGCAAATCGATCCTTCAACCCTTGCTTTATTCTTAACCTTACTTTTCAAGCGATACAAGAACCTGAAATATTAGCAATAAATTACATGTACATCACCTCACAGTCAAAGCAAATGAAAACTGGACATGATCAAAGCTATATTTACCGTTCAAATGGATACATCCATCTAAACTGAACAGGACCAGCAACCCTCGCTTCATAAGGCAAGTGGACCATAAGGTGCTCCATCACGTCAAAGAACCCTGGTGGAAAAATCCTTTCTAACTTACAAATCAGAATTGCAATATTTTTCTCCCATTCCCTCATACGCGATACTGATAATTTAGGAGAACACAGGTCACGGTAGAAAATACTTAACTCCGTTAGGCTGTTCCATATTGGAATTGGAAGAAATTCTCTGAATGCAATTGGAAGTAATCTCTCCATGAAGACATGACAGTCATGAGATTTCATTCCTGACATTTTCAACTCTTTCATATCAACACATCTTCCCAAATTAAAAGCATAGCCATCAGGAAGTCGAATGTCCTTCACCCACTCAAGAACGAGTCTCCTCTGTTCCGGTGTTAGCGAATATGTAGCCTTTGGAACAGAAACTTTCCTGTCACTAACACTAATAACATGTAACTCAGGCCTGTCACAATATATCTCAACATCACGACGAGCTTTGACGTTGTCTTTCGATTTACCTTTGACATCCATAACGGTATTAAACACATTATCAAAGACATTTTGCTCATTATGCATCACATCTATGTTATGGCGAATCAAATTAGTTCTCCAATATGGTAAGTCCCAAAAGATGCTCTTCTTGGCCCAATTGTGATAGATTCCTCTGCCTGCGTGTCTCCCAACTTCTACAGCACAGTCCACTATCTTTGAAAAATTGCACACTCTTGCCAACATTTCATCTCCAGAAGCTCGTATAATGGGAACGGATTTCTCACGGCCCCTATCTTTTCTAAATGACTTTGTATCCTTCCTGTATGGGTGCTCGGAGGGCAAGAATCGCCGGTGACAATCGAACCAAGATTGTTTCGACCCATTCTGCAGTTGAAACGATTTTGTTAACTCCATGCAATAGGGACAAGCTAATCTTCCAGCTGTACTCCATCCACTTAGCATGCCATAAGCAGGAAAGTCGTTAATAGTCCACAAAAGTGATGCACGCATCTGAAAATTTTGTTTCAACGAGATGTCATAGGCCGGGACTCCACTACACCATAAATGTAGTAATTCATCCACCAAAGGTTGTAGATAAACATCGATCTTATGTTTTGGATTCTTTGGCCCCGGGACAATTATTGTGAGGAACATCACTGGATCTTTCATGCACATCCAAGGAGGCAAGTTATAAGGAGTAACAATAACGGGCCAAGTAGAATACTGCTTTCGACATCCCGAAAGGTGAAAACCCATCAGTGCATAGAGCAAGACGAACATTTCGAATTTCTTTGGCAAATTCAGGATAGGTCCGATCGAAGTGGTGCCAAGCTTCACAATCTCTTGGATGGCTCATAACTCCCGGCTCCGACTGACTTTTTGCATGCCACCTCATATGCTCGGCAGTCGCTTTAGATGCAAATAGTCTCTGAAGTCTGGGTGTCAAAGGAAGGTAATACATCTTTTTGAAAGGAACGTCCTTATGTTGTTTATTTTTTGCGATCTTCTTCTTTGACATATATCGGGCATGACCACAAAACTTGCATTCTTTTTTGTCTATATCCCCTTTCCAGTAAAGCATACAACTGTTCAGACAAACATCTATCTTCTGAACAGGCAACCCAAGTCCAGATACCATCTTCTTTGTCTGATATAAGTCATCTGGAAGCTTATTATTACTTGGCAAGACCTCCTTCATCAGTTGCAGCACCTGGTTAAAACACCGCTCTGAAATATTATTCTCTGATTTAATATTTAGTAATCGAGAAACAACCGATAATAACGAGTGCGTTGTGCATCCATCCCATACAGGAGAGTCAGCCGCTTTCAACATATCATAAAATCTCTTTGCTTCTACATTAGGTTGTTCCTCGAAATCAGAAGATGACGGAGGGTCTATTAGAAACTCTCCGCCAACTCCCTCTATTACCATCTGCTGCAATTGATCAACTGCAGCCGGCCGAACAGAGGTGCCAGCTACTGTGCACATAGGCTGCGCTGGTATACGATCCTCGCCATGACTTGTCCATAAGTAATAGTCAGGGACAAAGCCGAACCTATACAAGTGCATCTCTACCTCATCCGGAGATATGTGAGCTCTATTTTTACATTTTGCACATGGACATCTTAGCCATGATGCCCAACCTTTCGACAAACAATAGGCAATAAAACCCTTTACACCTTGCTCATATTCTAATGTAATCCCCTTAATCCCTTGCATGTGTCTCTTGTACATCCAACTACGATCATCCATCTACAACATTATCCACACATTATCTACTAAGAAATTGTTAGGAAAATTTTGACAGAGTCTCCCCTAAAAAATTAGCTTTTCTAGGCTCAAAGGCCACTCCAATTTCAATCCCAAAACAACGAAAGATAAAATTATAATACTACATACCATTATGAGTGAAAATTTACCTTAGAAATTATCTGATTAAATATAACCATGGCTCTTAAGAGAAAAAAACTGATTAAGTCGACATACAATGGATCTTAAGGAATAAAAACCTAAACATGTGCAAAGGGGTATTTAAGTTTCTATTGCCACTATTTTTTACTATTAACCAAATGATTTATTTATATGTTGACTTATTTATATTTTCGGCTACTAGTTAAAGTTTTTATTCCATTAACAATAAATTCCCTATAAAACTCACACCTACTGGATTCCAATTCTAAATCAGGATTGAAGAACCAAGATAAGCTAGCATAAAATATATACTGAAGAACCAGGATTGAAGAAATCTTGAAAAAAATAATGGAGTGGAAATCAAAAAAGCTCGGATTCTTGATGCGTTACTAATTCAAACAAATTAACACATATAATGAAGAAATCTTGAAAAAAAGAATAGAGTGGAAATCAAACTACTGTTCTTATAACTTGTTCTCTTCTAAGAACCTGCCAGAAAGGAAGTTCCCATATGCAAATCCCAGCAACACCAATTGAATTAGATCCATTGACATCCTTTCGCAATCCTCAGCTTTAACACATTAAAAATATAACTAACAAGCTGATATCCAACGAATTTGCCATGATTTCCCCAAATAGATAAAATTTATATCCAACGGGCAAGAAAACCTGCCTAGAATCCCCCAAACACTCCCAACGGACAGAAGCAATAAGCAATTTACTATCCCTACCAACAGAAACATCTAGCAGATCTAGCACAAAAGCTACTTCGTTTACGTGAAAAACAAAACTGCTCACCAAGAACTAGTACTCATACCCAAAAACAGTCATTCCAATAGCAGAGTAACAAGAATCAACCAGAGCCCAAGTAAAGAAGAACAGAAGCAAACTAGAGATTAAAAAATGGAGCCTAGACAGCTCTGAAAATGTACCTTAAGAGGCGAACAAAAACCAACAGCTGGATGCGAGCAGATGAATGAACGCTATATCGTCATTAACACTGTGGGCACGGCACGTCTGCGCAAGAAGTATAAATCAAACAATTTACAAAAAATTTGCCAAAATTTATAGCATTAAACTTTTAACCCAAATTCAATTTTAATTAGCGAACCCTCAACCCGAGCAACCCCAAGCCAAAGTCCAGCCGTCTCAGCCTCGACGCCAACGGTTCAACCCAACCCAACCCAACCCGAATGGGAAAACGAGGTCAGTTTCGTTGCTATTACAACCTCCTGAACATCCATTGAAACTCATCTTCAAACTCAGCCATTACCCATCCAAAAAAACAGCCGGCCGAAAACAAGCACAATGCAGATTGTTTACAAAGCATAAAAACCATTCCTCAATTAGCCAAACGAAGGATCGAATTCTTACCTCTTGAAGCCCGACAAATTTTTCGTTCGACACAAGCGCAGATAGCAACGAAACAGGCGGGGAATGAGGGAGGGAAGGGTTTTTTCCTTGGGTGTTTTGCAGATGCAGGGAGCGTGCTTGAGCGTTACTCGCAATTGACAAGGAAATAATGAAAGAGAACGCATTATTAAATTTGGCCATTGTCTAATGTCTAATACTGAAAAGCGTAAGAACGCATTTCCCGAACGCGTTGTACGATTTTTAAGGAGGGACGATAGCTATCATGAGTCGCTTCACGCGGCGAAAGTGATTTAAATATTCAGTTACAACGCATTCGACAAATGCGCCAACAACGAACGATCATAATATGTTCATCAGCAAGCGGTCGCTAATCACTCGCAAATCACATTAGCACGCACTCTTGTGATGCGTCTTTATCTTATGCGTCGCTAATCCCTCGCTAATTAGCGAGGGATTAGCGACGCAATGAAAAAACACATACAAATGCTAATATAAATTTTATTTTAATCCAATTAAATTCTACTTTCATAGCTAATACATCCCTCAATCTTCATTGGAATACTCGAGAATAATGTAGATAGAATTATCAATATTTTTTGGTATTCAAACCAAGTAATATAAACATCTATTCTAAATAAATTTTGTTATACACCATTATAGAATAAAGTAATTGAAGTAATGAATAATGAATACTATTCCCATATCATAATATATTACACTACACTAATATATCTTATATTTAATATAATATATTTTCTTCTAACATATATAAACAATATATGTTATGCATACATATTAATTTTATAAATTATTTATGTATGATATTACTAACAAATTGTATATTTAATTAGAATAAAAACATACGATATACGGAGATTATATAATGAAAAAACAGTGATCATTCATAGAATTACAACACTCATGGAATATATAGGAAAAAATAAAATAAGAATATTACAAAAAAATTAAATATCTGTCGCTAATCCCTCGCTGATTAGCGAGGGATTAGCGACGGAATGGGGTTTCGAAATATAACAGAATTAAAAATTTTAAAAACACACTATTGCCGTTGCTAATCCTCGCTAATCAGCGAGGGCTTAGCGACAAGAGGGTTTGAAATTTCTCGAATCAAAAAATTTTAAAAATTATTATTTCATGCTGCTAATCCTCGCTAATCAGCGAGGGATTAGCAACGGGAGAGGGTTTCAAATTTCTCATATTAAACTTTTTAAAAATTATTATTACCGTCGCTAATTAGCGGGGGATTAGCGACGGAAAGGGGTTTCAAAAATATAACAAAATTAAAAATTTTAAAAATACACAATTGCCGTCGCTAATCCCTCGCTAATCAGCGAGGGATTAGCGACGGAAGAGGTTTTCCAATTTCTCCGATCAAAAATTTTTAAAAATTGTAATTTCCGTCGCTAATCCCTCGCTAATCAGCTAGGGATTAGCAACGGGAGAGGGTTTCAAATTTCTCATATTAAACTTTTTAAAAAATACTGTTGCCGCCGCTAATCCCTCGCTAATCAGTGAGGGATTAGCCACGGAAGAGGGTTTCAAATTTCTTAAATTAAAATTTTTTAAAAATTATTATGTCCGTCGCTAATCCCTCGCTAATTAGCGAGGGCTTAGCAAAGGAAGTGGGTTTCAAATTTCTCATATTAATATTTTGTAAAAATTATGATTTCCGTCGCTAATCCCTCGCTAATCAGTGAGGGCTTAGCAACGGGAGAGGGTTTCAAATTTCTCATATTAAATTTTTTTAAAAATTATTTTATCCGTCGCTAATCCCTTGCTAATCAGCGAGGGCTTAGCAACGGAAGTGGGTTTCAAATTTCTCATATTATTTTTTTGTAAAAATTATTATTTCCGTCGCTAATCCATCGCGAATCAGCGAGGTCTTAGCAACGGGAGAGGGTTTCAAATTTCTCATATTAAATTTTTTTAAAAATTATTTTATCCATCGCTAATCCCTCGCTAATCAGTGAGGGCTTAGCAACGGAATAAGATTTGAAATTTCTTAAATTAATTTTTAAAAAAATTATTATTGCCGTCGCTAATCCCTCGCTAATCAGCGAGGGCTTAGCAACGGAATAAGATTTGAAATTTCTTAAATTAATTTTTTAAAAAATTATTATTGCCGTCGCTAATCCCTCGCTAATCAACGAGGGAATAGCGACGGCACGGGTTTCAAATTTCTCAAATTTAAAACTTTATAAAATTATTACATCCGTAGCTAATCCCTCGCTAATTAGCGAGGGATTAGCGACGGAATTGGTTTAAACATTGCAAAATTAGAAATCTAAAAATTTTATTTATATGCCGTCGCTAATCCCTCGCTAATTAGCGAGGGATTAGCGAGGGATTTTATTTTGAATTTTAAAATTTATTTTTTAAGCTGAAATTATCTATCCGTCGCAAAGCCGTCGCTAATTAGCGACGGTATTGCGGCGGACTGTGATTTTGGTCAAAGATTTGTTGGTAGTCGCTAATTTAGCAACGGAAAATTTCCGTCGCTAATATCAATTTTTCTTGTAGTGTATAAATATTCGATTTACAAACTACCTTATGCCTTCCCAAACAGAAACCAGGCTAAGGATATGGGGCACCTACCACTCCAACCTTGGTGATTAACCTTAACATTGAGCCCCTCCTGACTCACTGTTAGGTGACCGCAGACAGATAAACGTAGTACTAGTGAGGCCACGCCCTCCCTGACATACTACGCTCTTATCAAGTGGATCCACAATACACAGTTTGTGCGTTCCACGCTAGCGGAAGAGGCCTTAGTGCGGGGGATTAGCCATGTAGAGTGCAATCCACTAACACTTTAGGCTCAAATCATATCCAGTCACATCATATCTAAATCATGTATGGTCGGGACAGAGTTTTATGCACATTTTCAAATATAAAGGCCTCTCAAGTAGCCATCCAAATTATTCCAAATTCATAACCAAATCAAATTTTAACATAACTTCAAAATAACAACTGCCCGCCAGTCCAAACATGTAAATGCAAAATTTTCAAATATGCCATGAAAATGCGCACGACTTTTTAAAAATACACATTAAAATATTTCTCTAAGATTACTTGCATTTATATATCATATTCAAATATTATAAGGTTTTAAATCAAATAAATACCTATTTAGAGCACAGCTCTGAGATATTTTTAATGCACAAATAAAAATATATTGTGGAGAACCTCTCAATTTAAAACAAGCAACTAAAGTAATCTTTAAAATATATATATACTCATACTTGCAAATAATAAATATTAATAACACTAAAAGTATAGTGATTTTTGGTTTGTAAACTCACCTAATTGCTATATATATAGATGTTTAGGCTACTCGCTGCCTATAGAAGTGTAAAAATTTCCTACAAATTCAAATGACTATACTTTAGCCCAAAATTTTTAAACAATGATAAATTTTAATTTATCGGGCACAGCTTTCTAGACTACTCTAGGCATAAATCTAAGCATAAATAAAACACATATTTATCGAATTGTCCGCAAATATATATATACTTAGAGTCAAAATATAACCTAATATATTATAATTTTTTATATATTAAAATCATAATAAAATAATTAATTATTATTATTAAAATAAAACAATAAAATAATACAAATATCTTTTATATATATATATATATATATATATATATATATATATAATACTAAAATAATTATTTATCATAATAAATTAACAAAAGAGTATTTATTTATTTTATTTATTCTATCTTCAAATATATGGTATAGTTAATAAAAATTTCGTAAAAATAAATATCAACTCTATTCGAATAGTATATATGTAATAAAATTTAAAAATTTTCACAGAATTAAATTTTTTCAATTATCAAATATCACAGTTCCATAAACATTGAATCTATTTCAAATTTTGAAATGGATAGATATTTATACTATAACAATTCATATTAAAATAAATAATTTTTACTAAATAAACAAGTTATAATATAAGGTTAAGGAAATTATAAACAGCAAGAAAATCAAACAAAGAAGATAATCAGAATTAGTACCTTAATTGTAGCGTGAATTTGAGTCAAGAAGAGAAGAAAGAAAATAGAAAGCCCGAGAGCAAAGAAGAAGAAGAAGAGAAATTGGAGAACGGAATTGAAAGGAAAAGAAATGGTGACAAAGCATATATATATATATATATATATATATATGGGTGAATTGATGAGGCGGTCACCGATTGCCATTGTTGTGAATCAGCCATTCAAGTGGCCACGTGCCACTTAATGGTGATTTCACTTTTTCACTTTTTTTTTTGAAAAATTCAAAATATCTCAGACCTAATTTTCTGTTGCCAAACTTATGTACTATATCACACAATAAACACATAAAATGTTTGAAAGACGGGATGTTACAACGAATGTAAACTCCTGTATAGCCTCCCAATCATCATAAGGCTGAAAAGGGCGTTGAATCGGAGTTGCGTCTGGGGCCCCACTGATGAATAGTGAACTCTAAAAACAATGTAGATCGGCAGGACGCAAGCGATTGCTTAAACTTTGCTCGCATATACATCTCACACGCGCAAGGCAAGCCATGAGTTCGATGTAGCCAACAACCGTAGACGGAACTATCATTGCAAACACTTAAAATATGAGTCATCTCCATGTGGATAATATTTACGGCTTTGTGCGACGCCGATTCCAAGAGCAGACCCAACAACGAGTACTGCCTAATATTGTACTTATCTTTCAACCTGCTAATCTCTAACTCAGCCATGATCTCTGCAACCTGTCCTCGAATCATTGAGTCAAATTTCTCGATAACATAATCCAGGGCTCCCGCGGTAGTGTGTAACCATTCTTTCAGCACAAAGTGTGCACTCTCAACTCTATTCGTCGTCTCTGTGCCAAAATGAGTTGATTGTCTAGGCCAAGTGCAACCGAACAGCTTCTTCCACGGATCCAGCCAAGTCGTATCCAAGTAACGCAAGAAGGCATTGAACCAGCCCCATATCAAATTCACTATTGCTTCGTATCGACGATTGTACTCATCTTTAGTTACCAAATCAATCAACTTGTGCCACAATCCTCTTGAAAAATTAGTACCCATCTCCTGACCTCCACAATATACAGCGCACTAGGCCTCGCTGTTCTTCTGAATATGCCTCCTGCAGAGCGTATGATGACTATTTGGAAATACACGTTCAATTGCTTGTATTAGAACTACCTCTCGATTCGTAACAATAACCTCCGGGAGGTATGAACTATTGAAAATACGTTAGATGCATTACATGACCCAAGTATACGAAGAGGTCGTCTAGTTCTTCATCCATGCTAATGCAATAGTGAAATTCTTGCCTGTTGAGGTAACTCTAACACATTGCAAAAAAGACATCTTGTACCTGAAAAGAATGTATGTTCGTCAGAAATATTACAGTCCTGTCCTCCATCTATGCGACCTTGAACTTCTGTCTCGCGTTGTAAATATTTTTCACACTGCATAGATCATGTGAAGCAATAGCAATTACTAAATGCAATATTCGACGTCACGGTCATAAATTTGTGAACATCACACGCATTTAAGCACAACATACTTTACAATCCCTACATTGAAAATGATGATTTTTGCAATTTTACTTATTTTTCATCATTTATACCAAAATTGTATCATACAAAATTATACTTAAAGTCTATTTCATCAATTCTACCCAACTTACATCATACAAAATTATACTTAGAATAACGTACCAGACATTGGACTGAGGATCCTCCTGTCTCAGGTGATCAATGATTTGCTTCGGGGAACATGGCATTTAGTCAATTTTTTCGTTGTTTGCATCTCCTGATTTGATATCCTTGCCTATATATTCTCCAACTAGTGGTTATGCCTGCCATCATACACATTCAATGGCCACGCACTTGGACTCAACTTCATACCTTTTATTCGTCCCAATTGGCTCCCCAGTTGGATCCTGCGTCATGTCATCAATTTCTCTTTGTATATCCTTTTCTTATCCTCTCGCTTACAAATTAGCCAGGTGTAAGGATGACCCCCATCTTCTTTCATTTTACTTTGTGTAATTATTACAAAGTGCCCTAATTCAAGACCACCCCTTCTCTTTGCGCAGGACACTAACTCCTGCTTCGAACTAAATATTTGGTCAGTTAAAAAAAGATGACTGTAATCTATCAACACTTCTGGAAAATGTTCAACGTACACGCCACAGTCTTCCTGCACATGAAAAAAATTAATTAGAAAGGTTGGTACCAATTTTTGATTGTTTAGAACAGTTCAAATAAAAGTTAACAAAAAGGAATACAGTACTGAGAAAAATTTCACCAACTCCTTAAAAAACATTAAATACCCCCCCCACTGCTTTTGGCGGGGTACATTACAGAAGCCCCCACCGTCGCCGGTAGGGGCTTCTCCCTGGAGGCCCCACCAATCATGGTAGGGCTTCCATAAAGAAGCCCCTACGTATGGGGGCTTCTTCCTCCGTCCTCACCTAGTATGGCAGGGACGAAGGACACGGGCCCCTGCCAAACTAGGCGAGGGCCTCTTTCCAAGATACCCGCCAAATTCCTGTCTAAAATTGTAAAAAAGAGTATAAAAGGCACTTAAATTGTGAAAAATTAGACTTTACCTCAGCCTCTGGGATATTTGATTTCCATTCATCGCTTATGACTTCAAGTTACCTTCAAAAGTTCTAAATCTTTTATATATTGCTTAAATGTTGAAAAAATGAATGAGAGAATTTAAAGTTTTGAAAAGAGTATGAAATTGTTATAATGAAATATAGTCGCGCAGCAATCATCAAGCCCCAATACTTATTAGCATGAATTTATACATCTAATATGTTCGGTTTGTAAACTATATATACATAGTTTTTCTAAAGATGTTTGTACACTTATTTTGGGCTTTAATTAATGTTAATTATTGACTTTACAATATTTTTGAAGCATTTACAAATTCTTAGGTTAGAAAGTAGTTGTGTTACTTCTTTTTTATCACATGTTATTTGTACTGAAACTAAACATATTTTATGATAAGTGATATTTTCATTCTATTTTTGGACTCTTTCACTCCCTTGTTTCTTCTATAGCTTCCTTTCTCTTAGAATAAATAATCTTTAAAATTTACTTAACTAAAAGCTTTTCAACATTAATTATTGTTCTCAAATTCTAATTTTGATCAAGAATTCAACATTTAAATTGCATGTTTGTGAAACTTAAATCCCTTAATTAATGGAGTTAAAAGAGTTAATTCTGAAACTATTGTGTCAATGGATTCACTTTTCTTAAATTAAAGAGCCTATTAATAAAAGTGTAGATAAAATATATTACTATTTTTTAAAAAATAAATATTTAATTCCAAACATTTTAAAAATATATAGACATTCAATTTGAACAAAGAAATAGTGTAGCATTAGGCCTCCCAATCTAGGTTAATCGGTTTGTTAATATTGTAGCATTTTGAACACACTGACACTAAAGAAAAATACGCAACAAAATTACGAACTTCTATTTTCTTTAGCGTTAGAACACAATCAGAAAATAACAGCAGATTACAAAAACGAAAAAAATAGAATATTTTGTCATAATAATTTAATAAAAAATAAAAAATTACAAGTTTTAATGAGGTGGGGCAGTGGCATAGCGGTCATAGCTAGAGAAATTTTTTCTGCTAAACACATAATATTTTAACCATTTCACAAACAAGTAGAATAAGGTACGTAATTGGACATATAGTAGAGACATTGGTGATTTCTTAGTTATGAGTATTAAAGATTTTTTATTTATATAAAAAAAAAGAAAGATAGTGAGGAGGGCTAAAGTCAGGGTGAGAATATTATTTTTCTTTTCTTAATCTTTTTTCTTTTTGCTTCTTCAGTTATTTATGCAACACCTGCGATAGTTTGATGCAGTGAGGAAAGCCCAAGAGGAAAATGCTACTATAATTGTCAGTCAAGCTTTAAGGATGTGTAGAGATAAGGCGGTAAGTTGCCGAAACCTCTTCATGGTCATTATAGCGTACAAAGGCAGTGTAAAAGTACTCAAGCTAATAAAGAGTACAGGGATCTACTCTCCAACCTCGTCGTTTCTCGTTTTATGGTTGGATCTACTATCTCTGACCTTTTAGCTTCTCCTTCCTCTGTCATAAAGGGAAAACTTTATGTTAAACCAATTTTCTGGTCTTGAACTCATATTCGTCACTAATTTTCACTTAATAGTTATACTTATACAAGTAGGGTCGTCAAAAAAATAATAATAAAAAGAGTGTAACTAGTTTCACATTAAATTTTCGTATATGATGAGGCAATCTTTTTTATCAAAAGGAACTCCCTGTTCCTCAATTTGCAGAAACAAAAAAGAAAAATGTCCAGTATTTTTAAATTTTCCCCAATCCAATGGAAATTAATTTGCATTCTAGCTGTCATTCATTTTGGGTTTTTTCTCTTGTAGATCCAGGCTAAATCTTTGGTTCTTGAAGGAGATCCCAAGGATATGATCCGTCAAGTTGCAGATGAGCAGCATTTTGATCTTTTAGTCATTGGTAGTCGTGGGCTTGGAAAAATAAAGAGGTAAAGTTTAGCGATCAAAATATGAAGGATCAGTACCCAGCCAAAAAGGGGGAAAAAATCCCTTTACAAGCTTTACAGAGATAGGCTTTATTGTGTGGCTTTTTTTCTTTTTTTCTTTTTACCAAGATTTTCACATTTTCTTTTAGCATATCCATTTTTTTTTTTGGTCTGAAAGGGAAGCTTGTATTAATAAAAAAAAATTAGTACAGAGTCAGAAAGTTCGAGACCCTCAACCTCCAATAGGTGTAGAGCAGTGGGTCTCTAACTTTCTACTAGTTCTAACAGTTACAACAGATTCTAATTCACTTGCTATGGCTAATATATCTCTAATAATTACATACAAAGGAGGGATGGTTGTTACGTCTAAGGAGTGGATCCTTGCATTATGCCAAAACCATATCCTGTAACTGTTTCTCGGAATAGGATTTTCCATTCCACTCCAGCATTTTGACCAAAATCTTTTTGGAGGTTCTCATCTACCCAATGAGATGGATTACGTTCTGCTAGGAATTGTTGCCACTTTGTTGACCTCACCAAGCTTTTTCAGATTTCCCTACACCATGGGCAATCTCTAATGGCATGCATGGGTGTCTCAATCTCTTTTTTACAACTCAACATAATGGACTAAATTGGTTAATTCTATTGTGCACTGTGCTTGCTGTTTTCAATTTGTTGTGTTTCAACATCCATATCGTGATGTTCAATCTGAGGGGTCCTTTCAATCTCCACAACCTTTCCCATTGAGAGTCCTGTCCACGTTCAATATCCTGACCTTGCATTATCTTGTACACCTGCTTTACCTTGAATGTCTCGCTTCCAGTTCGATCCCAATTATGTACATTGGCATTGATGAGCTGCTTTAAAGCAGAGGCTCCATGGATGATGCTTTTTCATACATGAGATATATTGTTCCTCCATGTTTTTTCTACTAGTGGGGATCCATATTTAAGCCACAACATTTGAGCCCATAGTTGATGTGGCTGTTTGATCATTCTCCAAGCCAACTTTGCTAACAGTATCTTATTCATTTGTCTCAGGTTCTTGAATCCCAGGCCGCCTTTAGTCTTCTCTCTCCAGATAGTCTCCCAAGCCATTGTGTGAATTTTCCTTTTGTGATCCTCCTCACCCCAAAAGAACTTGCGGTTCATTCTATCGACTTCGTCAATTATGGCCAAAGGTAGTTTAGTGGACTGCATGGCGTAGTATAGTGTCGCAGAAGTAACAGATTGGATCAAAATGCACCTGGCTCCTTGGGATAAAACTTTCCTTTTCCAGCCACTTAGCTTCTTCCTAATCTTTGAGTTTAGGAAAGAGTATAGAGCTGGAGATGCTCTACCATGGATGATTGGCATACCTAGGTACTTGCCAAGGTCTTCTGTTGCCGGAATATCAAACTTGGAGCTAAGAGAATTTCTGAGGCCTTCAGGTGTATTCCTACTGACATAGAGTTTAGATTTGTGGGCGTTGACTTTTTGGCCACTGAACGAGCAAAACTCCTGCATAATGTTGGCCATCGTGGTTGCCTGAATTAGAGAGGCCTCCCCGAACAAAATGAGGTCGTCTGCAAAGAAGATATGGGAGATTTCTGGTCCATTCCTAGAGGCTTTAATTCCTTTCCATTCCTTGTTGTCCACTGCTCTTCTAATGTTCTGACTGAGTATCTCCATATCTCTCCCCCTGCCTCAATCCCCTTTTGGGTTCAAAAGATTTGAGCATATTTTCGTTCCAAAGAAGAGTGAGCTTAGCAGATTGAACACAGAACCTTATCAAGTTTACCAATTTCTGGTCGAAGCCGATTTCTTTCAATACTGATCGCAAGAAAATCCAAGAAATCCTATCATATTGCCTTTTCTGCCAGTTTTTCATTTCATGCTGTGAATGATTTCTTGTACCACCACCATATTATCAGATATTTATCTACCCGGCACAAAGCTAGTCTGATTTTCTCCCACAAGTTGGTTCATGAGGGGTTTTAACCGATTGGCTAATACCTTGGTGATGATTTTTGTAACTACATTACATAAAGCAATTGGTCTAAAGTGACTCATTGTCTCCGGTCCCTCTTGTTTTGGAATCAAGGTTATCAATGATTCATTCATTTCTGATGGGAATTTCCCTGTCTCAAAGGCTTTCTTCACAAAGTTCATTACCGAGTCACCCACTATATCCCAATATTTTTGATAGAAGCAAGGTGGGAAACCATCTGGACCAAGGGCTTTCGTACCTCCCAACTGAAAAAGTGTCATCTTGACTTCAACTGCAGAGACTGGTTTGTTCAGAATTCTTTTGTCGAGTGGCTGTAGGTGTGGAAAATTGAGCATTACAGGGTGTGTAGCTTGTACAGCCTCGGCCGAGTATAGGTCGATGTAGAACTCTCTTGCATTCTCTACTAGTAGGTCTGGGTCATCAAT
Organism: Rauvolfia tetraphylla; assembly: GCA_030512225.1. Classification (NCBI taxonomy): domain Eukaryota; kingdom Viridiplantae; phylum Streptophyta; class Magnoliopsida; order Gentianales; family Apocynaceae; genus Rauvolfia; species Rauvolfia tetraphylla. The sequence continues at coordinate 1,831,868 of JAJQKT010000060.1, forward strand.
CCAGTCATTGTTCCCATTTTTCAGTCTGTAAATTTTATTTCTTCTGCGCCGAATAATTGTAGTACTGTAGAAGAATTTGGTATTTTGTTCTCCCTCGGCTAACCATTTGACCCTGGACTTCTGGTGCCAGAAAGCTTCTTCCTGTCTAAGGATTTCGTTATATTCCAGTAAAAGTTTTGATTCCAGATTTCTCAAAAACTGGGAATGTTTATCCGCTAGCTTTATTTGAATACCCCGGATTCGAGCCAAGCATCTTTTCTTGCAATGGAAGATGTTTCCAAAAACTTCTTTATTCTAGCGACAAACCCTATCTGTCAGTCTCTTAATCTTCTCCATAAATGTTCCATCAGATTCTTCCCATGTTGCTTTCAAGAAATCTTTGAAGTTTTCATGTTCCATCCATGCAGAAAGGAATCTGAATGGCCTGACTTTTTGTTGATTTTCCATACTGTCCCGGCTGTTCAGGGAAGATGCTCCACTTTGGCCTGATAAAATTTCTGATTCCAGCGATTGTTGCACAGCCCTCTATCTAATCTTTCCATGATGTTAGCATCACCTGATCTAGAATTACTCCATGTGAAAGGCGGTCCAGAGAAGCCTAGGTCCACAAGTTCACAATCTTCTATTAAGCTGCCAAAGGAACAAACACTTTTATCTCGCCTAAATGCGTCTCCCAGTTTATCAACTTGATCCACAATCTGGTTAAAGTCACCCAAGAGGAGCCAAGATACCTTAATGCAGTTCCCTAGCTTCCGAATATATTGCCAAAGTTCCTCGCGGTAGTCCATTAGAGGTGAAGCGTAAATTGCCGAGAGAACCCAATTGACGAAACATCCATCCTTTATTGCCATAGTAATATTTTGGTCACTGATCAAAAGAGCTTCCATGTCTACCTCTGTTTTGTGCCAAAAACACCAAATTCCACCTGCAAATCCTTTGGCTTCCGCCACAACAAAACCATCAAAATTTCCAAGTTTAGCAATTCACTTAGCTCGCAAACTGGGTACTCTTGTTTCCACAATGATAAGAATATCCAGTCTGTGGCTATACAATAAGTCAGTCAAATGCCTGAAGAATTTAAAGGATCCTGCTCCTCTACAGTTCCAACTCATGATCCGCATAAAATAAATTAAATTAAAACTCCATGGAATCCTGAATAATCAGGATAGTCGTATCTGGTTCTACAGATGCTTTACTGGGTGAATGACTTACAGAGGTGGAAGTGATCATTTCTGCTGGATGTTGTTTAGACTCTTGGTCAGCATCTTCAACAGGGACCTTTGGTGTGTCCGGCGGATGATCTTTGATGTTATGCGGTAAACACCCTTGAGCTTCAGGTTTCTGAGAGTCCTTTATTTCTTCCATCTTTGTTCCAGAGAATTCTTCAATTGTTGGCGAGGTATTCTGGGAATCAAATCGGAAAATATCTGATGGGTTTCCTGATTGTGATTTTTCTCGACCTAGGAAGGTAGAAGATGAGATAGGGTAAATTTGGGCTCCTTGGGTTTCCTTGAAGGGTTGTTGGTTGGTTTGAGTTTTGCTTTTGGATTGCAGAGGTGATTTGAGTTTTAGGCCAGAGGTAGATTTATGTCCGACGGCGATCCCAAGCTGTTTCTTTTTTGGAGTGGGTTTGGGTAGTGGGGTCGGACCTGGAATAGCTTGAAGAAGGTTTCTTAGCTGGTTAACTTCAATGTTTTCATCATCTTGGGGGGCATCAGAACCCAAAATGCTAAAGCGAGAACCTGATATAGTCTCCCCTGCAACCACTTTTGACTTCCCCTTCATAGCACGTGAGGTAGGATCTTTCCCTATCACATTTTCAGTCATATATCTGGTGGGAGAAGAAATCGGTTCAGGTTCTACCGCTACCTTGCTGTTTTATGGTTTGTGTTGAGTTCTGATATTCGAATTCCGTCAACGGTTAGTGGAAGCTAGCATCCACGGGCCATAAGGGTGGGTCTCATTTGCAATTGGGGTTTCCTCCTCCATGCGGGTCCTCCCTGTAGTCTTGCTTGTGGAGCTTTCATCAGAGTTTTCAGATTGTTTTTTAGGACAAAAATCTGCTCTGTGACCATATTGACCACAATCAAAACATACCAGGTGGAGGCCTTCATATTCCACAGTTTGCTCGTGGCCCCAAATGTTTATCATAGGAATTAATGGTTTCTTCAAGTCAACCTGGACGCAAATTCGGGCAAATCGTCCTCTAACTGTGGCCATTGTAGTTTGATCAACTCGGATGGCTTTCCCCAGGAAATTTCCCACTCTAGTTAGGAGTTCTTCATTAAAGAATTCTATCGGTAGTTTTGGTAGTCTAACCCACACCATAGTTGAGGTAATTTCCTCCTGAGTTGGCCGAAAGTTAGGCCTCCACTTGCTCACAGTTAGGTAGTGGCCAAGTACAATCCAAGGGCCGCCTTCAAGGACATGAGCATAGTCATCCCTCGATCGAAATCTTACCAGGAAGAAGCCATTATCCAAATCCAGCATTTCAAAGCCATATTGCAACTTCCATAGGTCTTGCATTCTTTGCTTTCCCCATTGCTGACATTCCTCAGTGGTCACAGGAATAGTAGGCCAGCATGCTGAATGTTCCAAATCCGAAGGAAGGGGATCCAGTAGCCAGATTGACGCATCATCATCTCCTTCATCCTCCCCAGTATAAAAAGGTAGATGTGAATTAGCATTCTGGACAACTTCTAAAAATGTCTTATTGCTCCAGGCAGTCGGAGGAGATTCGGTCTTCGATCTTTCAACAGTCTGTCCGGTAGCTTCAAATTCCTCTATGAGTTCGTCTGTACTCAGTTTTCGCTTCGTTTTCTTAACACTTCTTCCAAGGAGGTCCCTTTCTTCAGCTGAGGGAGGGTGGCGACTGAAGCCACCCTGCGAGATTCCCTCTCTCATGGAGTTGGGTTGTTACTGTTGCTCTTTCTGCCGACAAAACAGTAAGAACTGTATCGGTGGCTGTCCTTTGCCGATCCAAGAATGATATCCTAAGGCGGCCCCTTTAAGCTCAGCTGCTTTGCTTATCTTGTTCTTTTAGCATATCCATACTCATAAGCACCTGTGCACCAAAAAATTTCCTTTCTGGCTTAATGATAATTAGGAGGTTTTGTCACATTTATAAGGGCATGGCCACTTTTACTTTGCCTTAGTTCATATGTATGTTGATAAAAGGCATTCTTCAATTTTCATCTAAAAAAATTCATTTAAAAGGACGCTATATAGTTTGGACATAAAATTGAAATCCTGAGAGACAATTTTTATTGGACAAAAAATATCTAATTCAATGCGTCCTCACTAGGCGCCTCCAGAATTAAACTAGGATGTGAGACTCTAGAGTTGGCTGTCACAGCGCACGGTGTAGCACTTACTTCTCACATGTCTAGTAACCGCTCTGATATCACAACGTCACACCCTGTGCCTGCAAGTTCGGGCGTGCGAATCATGAGTCTAGCAACACCAACGGCCAGTTACTTGGTTCCCATCCATGTTATGCTAAAATGGATATCTTAAATTGACTATAGATAGTTAGACTCATGTTCATATACAGATAACAAATCTCATAATTATCCCATGTGAGATCTTGAGTGTCACAATTTATGCCAAAATTTTCTAGTATGGTTAGGAATTTTTTGCAGGGCTTTTCTGGGTAGCGTTAGTGATTATTGTGCTCATCATGTCAACTGTCCAGTCATCATCGTGAAGCCTCCTAAAGAATCCAAAATGTAAATGTACTATGTAGCATTTGGATTGAGTTTTAGTTTAAGTATAAAAGTAAATTATTTATGAAGAAAAAAATAAGATTTAAAGCAGTAATTTTTTAATTGAAATCTTATTAAAATGAGCAGCTCATATTGCCAAATACATAGAGTACTTATAAGGGCATAATAGTTGCAGTAATAATAAGTGACAGGATAGTGAGTTAAGAAAAAATTTCATTAACTGATAGATTTTATATTTGATTCACGTTTGTTTATCAAAATAGATGTTTGATTTGATTTACGCTTTCATTCTCTGGACGAAAATTGAGAAAAGTTCTTTATAATTTGAAATAAATAATCACAGGTCTTATCAATCTTTTTGGAGTACTTTTTATTTATTTAGATTTTTTAGTCAAGCAAATTAGTTTAATTGTCTTTCATGGCAAATTGCTATAGCAGATTTCCATATAATGAAACAGAGCTAGAGTATGTGACCAAATTCAAGAGCAAATTGGTAAGAGACATCTCCAGATGGAATTCCAGTCAGCTTCTGCATGTATCTTTTGACGTGCAAATCATCTGAACGTATCATTGAATATGATCTTAAAATGGAAGAGATTTGGTAATATTTGCATGTATTTTTGAAGTGTAATCCTCCCCTTTTTTACGTAAATCAAAATTTTCAATATAGTATCAAAGATTTTCATACTATATGCTGCAGATGATGGAGTATGTTAAGATCCTCTATTAAAAGCTTAACTATTCTTTTCTTCACTCTGCCAATACGCTGCCGATGTGTTTTGGTAGGGTGACAATTGGGTCACTCTTTTTCAAGGCAAGAATAGGGTTGCTAATGATTTTTTGGGGGTGAATCGTACTTCATTTTTAAATTTCTATTTCCTTTTTTATTTGGTAATATCTCACATTAGCTAGTTACTATAAAATTTAACCCTTAATAGGGTTTGAGCAATCCTCCTTTTAACATACCTTTTAGGGTATAATTAGATCTAAATCTAATTTTTTAATGTAGATCAGGGCGAGTCAAATGCATATTTTCAAACTATGAGGGGTGTTAAGATCTTATATTACAAATAGTTTTTCAACGCTATTCTTTCCGTCCCTCTACTAACTCTCTACCAACGTGTTTTGCAAGGATGACAATTGGGTCACTCATGGCGAGAATAAAGATGTCATAAGTTATCATAATCTACATATTAATTAAAGATGTAAGTGATAGGAGTTTGGATTCACTAAGTATAAGAGGTAAGTTATGAGATCATTTTAAGGAGAAAATAATCAAATATGTTTATTTTAAGAAAGTAGATATTTATTTTTTTATGAACATTTGATTTTTAAACAAAAGAAGTAATAGTCATCATTATCATTAAATCCAAAAAAAATAATATTAAAGAAAATATTTCATGACAATATGCTTCAGGTTTATGTATTTTTTATTATGCTGTTGTGAATTGTATCCACCTTTTAAGGGAAAAACTCATCATGTTCGTAATTTCTTGTACTCTGAAAATTTTGATATCACTCTTCATGCAAGAAATATTTGCCCAAGAATTTTAGAAAATTTTTTATACAAGGATAGAGATGTGCGTCTGAAGTTAGCTAAAGTCACCATAGTGCCAGTTTAGGGAGGCGATCAATGGTTCACATACTTTAATATTTGCTTAACTGAAAATTCTCCAAGTTCATGGCTGATGGGGCATTCTTAATGATACCAATGATATCCATCAATTTGGTATCAGATATTTTAGGAAGATTATGAATTCCTCGGTATCGGCTAATAATTCTTCAAGAAACGCTTTTACTAAAATTAACAATAAAAATTTATTAGTTGTAAATTTATGAACAATAAGAATGTATTTACTATTTATTGACAAGTGAAGGATAAAATTATAATTTAGTCAAATTTGAAAAAGAAAAATGTAATTAATCCCCCCCCCCAAAAAAAAAAAAAAAGACAAGACAAAACAAAACAAAACAAAAGGAGTTTGCTCACATTTTAAGTTTGGGAGGGATGGAGTTTGTCAAATGAATTGTTCAACTTCAATTAAAAGGCAGGTCCAACAACATGATGGTTGTAAAAGTAGCCCAAAGGAAAGGCAATAAAGGTATTTCATAACATGTCCATTTTTAGATCTTGCTCGGGCAAGCAATTTATAAAAGTGTAAAATTTTAAACTAAAATGCTATAAAATTATACAAATTTTCAACGTAGTAAAATTATACATCATTTTCAAACTTCACTCGTTCTTTCTAACCCATACTTCTATCTATCACAAAACTTTAAAACTTATCAGTTTTGAAGATTTTTCAAGGTACGAATCTTTTGTAACCAAAGTGGGTTAGATTATCGAATTTTACTTGTCTCTTATTAATTGGTTCATGAAAAATTTCAAAATAGCTAATTTTAACCAATATTCAGTTCCATCCATCGCTATATATCATATAAAATGTACAATAAGATAAATATATAAATTAAATATTAAATAAAAATAAAGCAAAAAATACAGAGTAAAAGAAACAAATAAAAAATAAAAACATTTTTTAAAAATTAAAACAGAATCAAAATTATAAAAGAAATGGCCGCACAATTGCAACAAATAATATATAATGATAATGGGCTGCACATCACCCGGGGCGATTGGAGTCGGCCCATTTCACAACACGGGTGCCACCCTTGGCGCCTGAACTCTTTGTGTTATCTGATGTACGCTCTCCCGTTTTTTCGTTGGTAACGGCGCAGAAGTACTGAAAAATCTCGACTTCGACTTCTCCTCAACAATCGTTTTTGCTGTAGTTTCTCAAACAGTTGCTGCTCATCAATCGTGCCCCGAGAGAACCCTAACGTAGAACATTACTTTCCTACCAAACGCTATTAGCTTATTCATTTCTTCTATCCCTTTGGTAATCTTCGTAGTAGAAATCCTGCTATGCTCAACTCTAACGCAAGTTCAGGAAATTAAGGTGACAGAATTGATGAATTTCACATTTGAATAAATCTGGAATGGGAATGAGGCTCTGGGTGCAGAAGAGCTGATCCATTCCTCCGATGATTTTACAATTCAATGGAGATGGTGAGACAGTGAACCCTTCTTGATCGGGGACTCCATGCCTCCATTTGCTCAGCATAAAGGCAGTGTAATATGAGTTAGTGGTATATAAGAAAGTTCATGTAAGTGTAGTTTGAACACCAATTAGGTACGCTTAACGTTGTAAAGTTGTAATGAAGAGTTTTTTTAAAAAAAAAAAATTATTTTATATTTGTTTATTATAAACTCCTCCACGAATAAATAAAGTACAAAAAAGAAAGTCCCCGGCAATTAGGAGGACAAAAAAGAAAGAAGTATTCACAATATACTTACTAAGAGTGCTTGGAGTTGAGGTCTCTCCTCCTATGAACGTAATCTACATTTTTAATGCAAGCTTGAGTACGGAAGAGGAGTGAAAGAGCATTTCTCTCTGCGCTTCCATGTCCCAGCCTTAATTTGCTAGACTAAAGACCAGTGTTTATGACTTGTATGCGCAGGTTGCCACGTTAAGACCGGTTTAAACCTAACTGATTCAAGCTCGTTTAAATGTGAACTAATTTCGTTTGGCCCTAGGCTAATGGGTTAGTTTGTTGTCTTTTTTTTTTCTTTTTTATTAAAATTAACTTTTAATTTGATATTTAAAATTTTTTATTTTAGCTCAAATATTCAATATAATTCTAATTTTGTAAATATTTTAACATTAAGTTAAAGATATTATTTTTAATTTAAAATTGAAGAATTTAATACAATTTTGATGAAAAATTTTTAGATGTTAGAAATATAATAGAAAATGGAAAACATGCGTAAGATTATAATTGATCGACTTAATTTCATAAATCAATTATTGTGTTATTTTAAATATTTTTATATAAGTGTATCCAAATTCAGAATATTAGTGATTGATCGAAGATCATTTTTATCTTAATTATAAATTTATATGATCTCACATGTGATAAAGAAAAAAAATAAAAGAAAATTAAAATTTTTTAAAAATTATTTTAATCCGCGAGCTGGCCATTTTAGGATTGATATAAATTGAGAATTTTTTAACTTAGTGAAAAAACTAGTTCAGTCCCCTCTATCCCATTTAGAGCCAGCCCGCCGCGGTTAGCTTGTTTGACCCCACTAAGTGGAAGACTATAAGCTCTTGAACCAAACCCAAAATAGACCCTCTTGAGTCCGTGTACATGCAGGGATTTTTGTACTCCAATGATGTTGCTATAGTACTACAGATTTGCATACATAAATATGTTCCTATAGGCACCTAATTATTTTCTTCGTACAAATATGAAATTAGTATTTGTTGACGCCAAAACTTTCTAGCTATTTTCCTGAAGTAATAATTGTCCAGGCTGCGACTGATAGAACCAATTTGGCTGGTTAACAATTTCTTGTTTTAGAACATTAGTTAAAGATGTGTATTTAGATTGATTTTTTTTTATTTGAATTGTATTGGGAATTATAAAAGTAAATTATTTGTTAGAGTAGAAGTGAGATTCAAAATTTTAAAAAAAAAAAGTGAGATTTTTTGGATTGAAATACCAATCCAAATAAACCTGAAATTTGCAGTCTAAAATTAGGGGAATTGCTGAAAATATAAAAGAATTTGCCGAGGAAATGAATAAAGTGGTTGAACATGATCTCATTTATGAAGGTGTTTACTTAGTCAAGTATATGAGAGGGTGGGATAAGATAGTGTTTTACTTTGAGATTATTTACTTAAAATTTCGTAACACTAAATTGTTTGTGAGAAAAAGAGTAAAAATTTTATATTTAATTTGTAACGAAATCCAATCCAAATAGGATATGCCACTAACCACTTCTTATCCACAACCGGCTGCAGAGATTATGGGCAAATTTTTAGGCGTAGTAGAGATTATGAGAAGAAATTAAGGACCCCCCCAACTTTAACAATTCAAGATTAATTTTATTACTTTAAATTCCTTTCTTTTAAGTTATTTTATTATAATTTTCAGACATTTTTACAGCTTTAATTGTACTTTTTACAGCTTTGATAGAATTTGTAGCAATTTCCCTCCTAAATTTATGTTATTCTTTTCTTCTTTAAATTTTGAATGTTTCTTTCTCATTAATTTGAGGTGTTCATAGTTCAAGATTATTAGAATATCCTCCAAAATATCTCTAAGAAGACTATCTCTAAGCTTTCATTATTCTTGTGGGTTAAAGAAGTATTCCAAGTGTTCAACAAAAATTTCAATCTACCAGTCGACTCAATTATCATCTGATAGTCGACTACATTTTCAGTTGGATGTTCGACTTAGAGAATTTTAAAACAACAGTATTACACACTACTCATAAAGAGAAAAGGGGAAAAGTCTCTCAAAAAATATAACTTGTTGAGAGAATAGTTTAATACGATTGAAAAATATTTTATGATTTACATTAAAATTAAAAAGAAAAAGAGAACGAAAAGAAAAACATTAGATAGCATTGTCAATGGCCATTTTGGAAATATTTTGTTTCTCCACACTCGAAAATAAACGATTAGGAGAAAATTTTTTTATTTGATCATACTATCCCAATTGACCTAACTAATTTCCTTAAAAAGGAACAAAGAAAAAAACATTAACTTGAAATGCTGTGGCTAACATTAATAGTTTCGAAAACAATATTGCTGAAAAAATACTGAAAAAGTGTACTGAAATAGAGCCAAATGCAGGCAAAACCTCAAAAACTGATTGTCAAGGCACACCACGAGACAAAACCACCAAAATACTCGCAATCTGCGGCTAAAAGTTGAATGCCAAATCCACCCACCAAAAACTTCTGTATGGACTTGTAAAGAAGAAAACTGTAGGATGAGAAAGACGGATTTCTCCAGCTGGAAGTCTCGGTTTCACGCATTGAAACCCAAGAGAGCTTTGGAAAAATCCAGAAGTGCAGCACCCTAACGAAGAAGTTTCATTCTCCCTTCAAGTATCCTAATGAAAATAATCAGAAGACAGCGGAAGTATTGGACTCGTTAGCACTAAAAACAGAATCAGTAGAGATCAAAACAGAATCTATTCCATATATTAGTAATTTCTATAATATGTATATGTCTTCTAGAATTGATTGCCAATGGTACAATGTATGTTGATCAAATAATATTAGAATTAGCATTAGTAGAATCAATAAATATGTGTTAATAATGAAGAAGATAAGTCAATGAATTTGAGATTTACTCACAAGTGAAAGTAGAGTTGCAGCCTACTTATCTTCAGTCTTGAGTACTGATCAGGACTTCAAGATGCTCAAAGTCCTCTTGTAGTTTTCTGGCTGAATCTGCAGCATCCTTGCTGCACCAAAGAACCTCGATCTTTTCAAGAGTGGGAATTTCTCCAAGACCATAAGGGATATCAACGAGCCAAGAACAACGTTCCACGACAAGATGCTTGAGGACTGGGAGGGAATCAGATGATGCATTCAGTTCTTCAATGTCTAATCTGAACAATTTCAAAAACTTCAGCTTCGGAAACTCAAAATCATCCAAGTCCCACGTTTCCCCTACAAATGCACCGGACAGTAACTTGAGAACTTGAAGATTTGGTAGCTCTTTGATGACCGATATTTGGCTCCATGGAACACCACACTGTGACAAAGTGAGTTTCTCAAGTGTTTCAGGAAACCTCATTGTTGAGAGATTTAGCTTTGCTCCATTGTGAAGGACATTCAAGGATTTCAGGTTTTTTGGAAACTCTAGTTCTGGAATCTGATTAGAGTTCCTTGCAGGATTTCTTTCCTCGGATAAGATACACTTGAGTTTTCGAACTTTTGCTAATCTCCTGAGCAGCTTCTTTGCAGCTTCCCCATAAGAAACATTCAATGTCCCAAAAGTTTCCACATCTAATCCAGCAGACTCGACAATCTCAAAAGAGATGTTGCCCACATGTACATGTTTCAACCTCCACATGTTGCAGATGCTATTTGGCAAATGAGTTTTATGCTTTGAGCCTTTCACAACAAATGTTTCTAAGTTCCAAAGCTTTTCTATTGATGCTGGAACCTCAGGAATATTACCCCAAAGTGCCAAATATCTCAAATGAATCAGTAGAATTATGTCAATGGGAAATGCACCATCCAAATAGATGCTCTCCAAGTTTAGTACTCTAAGAAGTTTAAAGTTGATGAAGAAAGAGGAGTCGCAAGGATGTTCCTCCATATAATTATCCCTTGGTGAGAAGAGCAAAGAGCGGACGTGAGGACCAGTAGATTTTGACAGAACAAAAGGCAACCACTCAGGATAGACGCAAAGCCGATATTGTTGATACTTTTTGGAATTGGAAGAAAATTGAGAAATATATAACAACTTCAGAAAGCTTTCTTGCTTAACTTTGACCACGCACAATTCACGTAGTAGATTATGCATATGACAGGCTTTAATCTCACCATTGGAGCCTCTGTTTGTGACAGTCACTAAGTTTCTAGCAATTAGATCCTTCAAGTGCTGTTTTGCAACGTCTTCAACATTTGCATTCTTCATCTTCGGAACGAATCCTTCTGCAACCCATAATTGAATCAACTTCCGAGCACTTATTGGCTTATCATCTTGAAAAGCTCCAAAGTAAAGAAAAAAAGGCTTCAAGTAATCCGGTAGATAATTGTACCTTAGTTCCAATATTTTCTTGTACCCTTCCTCAACCAAAAAATGAACTTGTACTTTGAGCAATTTCTGTCCAAAGCTCCAACTTCTTATCTGTCCTTGAAAGAAGACCAGCAATGGTAACAATGGCCAGAGGTATCCCTCCGCAGTTTTGCACAATTTTCTGTCCAACCTTCAACAGACATTCAGAGCACTCACCCCTTGAGGACAGCTTTGTTAGGAACAAATCCCAACTTTTGTTGCCCAAGAGTGGTTGAAGATGATAAAGATGGAAAGGAAGTCGAGTTTCCGAAGCCAGATTATCTATTTGACTTGTAAATATAATTCTGCTTCCCTTGTCACCATTTGGAAATGAATCTTTTAATTCATTCCATGCTGCAGCTTCCCAAATACCATCTATAACTATGAGGTATCGGCGTCCCAATAAATTTTTTCGGAGCAAGTCAGCTAGATCTTCTTTCACCATGTCACGGATTCTATCATCAATTTTATCAACACATTCCAAAAGGTCAAGTAGTAACTCTCTACTTCTATAAACATGAGAGACAGAACACCATGCACGTTTGTGAAAATGAAGCTTAACAGAACGATGATTGTAAACTTTGTTGGCTAGTGTCGTCTTACCTACTCCAGGCATACCAGCAACCGACACAATTTGAAGCTCCCTTGACCCTCCTAGAAGCATATCCATTACTGCATTTGCTTCATCGTCAAAACCCACAGCATTTGCTTTGTCATTGAATGTTGAAACTGCATCTGGAGCAGGGGTGCTGATGTGGCATGTAGTCATTTTCTCACGAAGGACTCCAACATTCTCCTCCATGCTTTTGACATCAATCTTGATATTCTCAATCTCTTCTATGAGATCAGAAAGGCGAATCATACCATACCAAATTGAAAAATGCATCAGAGAGTCAATGACATGTTCTGCTTTGTATGTCACATTGAGAATTCTCATCCTTTTTATGTCCATTTCCTCATTTCGTAGCTCAAAAGAATCCTCTAGAAAGCACCTTAGCCACAGTAGCTCCTTCAGGATTCGAGCAATTTTTTCCTTCTCAAATGGCTTGAGAGAAGCCTTTCTGATTTCCAGCATCTCCTTAAGATTTCCAAGAAAGAAATCAATGAATCCCAGTCCGTTCGTCTAGGGGAAATCGAATAATGATAAATCAGAAGTCTCCACATATAGTTCTTTGACCTTTGCCCTGATAATGTTTACCCTTTTTGGGAAATCAAGAAGTAAAATATGTCTGTGCTCACCACTATCTTCATTAGTTCGGTAAATGAGAGATACGACATTGCTCAAAACTGCATCAGCTTCTACGTACAATTCTTTACTCTTTACGGCGTCCGAAGGTGGATGCACAAGAAATGATATGAGGAACATCAAGCCCTCGCCAAGGACAGCAACGTTACCCTTCATAGAGACAGGCAGATACTGGAGAAGAAAATCAACGAAACTCGCAGAAACTTCACTCGTCATTACAGGATCACAAAGGGCTGGCTCCAGAACCTTGAGAACTCCAAGATACATCCCGGCGAGCTTCGAAACACAAGGCTTAATCTTCTGTAGTGGATCAGATAATATGTTACTCATCCTAGGTGCCTCCGTTACATCCATCTGATCACCGATCCAATAGAGGAACAATACACAAGCTGCATTGTTGGCACGAGTCTGAACATCATTCCAGAAATCTTGGAATTTTTCGTACCCAGTGATCCATCTTTCAGTAACATCAACGAAATTTCTCAGAAATTGCAAGATCTCTTCAAGGGCTGTTATTTGATTGTTCACAGTAGGGCTATTAATATCAACTTTATAATCGAGAAACTCCTTCAGATTCTTGAGGATAGCACCAGTAAATTCCAGTATCTCTTGACTTGTGGAATATGTGCACTGCAAGGATCCATCTAACAAATCAAGACAAACACAAGCAATCTGTGGCTTTACCTGCTTGACGTTTTCAAGCAAATTTGCAGAAATAAGGTCCCATTTGTCAGTTCGAACTCCGCGGATTGCGATGCTACCAGCAGCATAAAGGCCTTGTCCAGCTCTTCTCAAGGTATCTTGAATTCGGTCCATGTCTGAATCTGATCCCATAAGCACATCGTCGGCTGCATCTTCCCAGTTTGCACAGCACCAGAAAAGCATCTTCAGGAATCTCAAATCCAGTTGAAGGTTCTGAATTTGGCTCTTCATTGGTGCTGGCAAGCTTGAGCTACGCTCCAACTGAGTCAGCTCATTGAGGGCTGAATCAACACAAGTTCTAACCATTTTCTTTCTTGCGCTCTTTCTTTGGTGCAGCTGGGGAACTGACTCAGAGACAAAGGACATAAAATGTAAAAGTCATCACCTCTTTGATCGTTACTTTTATTATTGTTATTTTTCCTGCACTTGGGTTTTGTTAATTTTTCTCCGACAGGTGTTGATTTGAACAACTTTATTTTATGGCAGAAAATGTTATCTTATCTATCAGCTCAAAAAAAGACTTGAACTTTGTGAATTTTAAGTTGAGTTTTAATTTCAATAATGAGTTTAAAAAAAGAAAAAATTTTACTTTATCGTGTGAATTTTTAATTAAATTTTAATTTTTCATTCGTTCGTAATTGATATCAAACTTTCAAAATCAATTCAATTGCCCATCTCTATTTATATTTCCAAACATCACAATAATAGAAACCAGATTAATGACTATATTCAACATCAAAATTAACTTTGTAGGAACGAGAAATAATGAAATTTGTAGGAGATTTTTAAACAAATAAATTTCCACAAAAGAAAAGAAAGACATAATATTAAAGAAAAATTAAAGAAGTATTTTGAGAATGAACTAGCAAATTTGAGAATTATGAGATGAGAAGAAGAAAGAGGCATCTGTGCCAAAAAATAAATAAATAAATTACTACTTTTATTTTCTCCTTAACTCTAAATTTAATATCCTTAAAAAAATCAAATTATAACCTTTGACAACAACTGTTGACAGTCTCTTCCTCACAACTCCGTCTCCAAGAGACCCTCCAAGAAACTCTTGATTAACTTTTAAAGGAACAGTGACACTTTGGCCTTGCTTCTTGCAAAAAGAGGGAGATCATGACATCATGACATGAAGGAGATAGGAGGAGACCATAACATGAAGGATATAGGGGGTGCCTCTGCTATTGATTGGCATTTGGATTTATGTTAAACTTACTGATGGAGTTTTACTCGCAATTTTTTAATTGCTGATCAATTTTATTTTACTTTGCCTAACAATTTTATTATTTTTGCTATATTTGGGATGATTGTAATATGCCTTATTGCTTTACTAGAATTCTAGGTTTAACATTTTTGTTGAACTAATTGTTGAAATGCTTGCGATATTTGCTCTAGTTCAACATAATGCTCTGTAGTTGCTGAATGTGTGATGTCAAGATGCTTCTGTTGAATTCTCATGACATAAACTCAACTAAGCAAGTAATTATGAAGGCTTATGGAGGTTTTGCAAGATGTTTTGCAACAAACAATGCCAAAGGGGGAGATTGTTACAACATAGGGGGAGATTGAAGATATTTGCAAAGTCTCTTGCATTACGATTTGATGAAATATTATTTGCCAAGAAGAATCCTATGGCATAGAGAAGTCTACTTTAGAAGTTGCCATTATTTGAGTAAAACTTCATTATTGCAAGTAGAAGATATTTGAGGAATTCTAAAGAATCTAGGATTTAGAGAATCACATGAAAATCTATTTACACCAAATATCAAAAATTGACTTTCTATATTCCTAGGATAACAATCTTGGAGAAAAAGGCAGCTCAAGACTCTTGCATATTATATATATGAGCTTCAACGCAAAGCAAATTGACTTTCTTGATAACTCTCTCGAAAATCTCTTAAGAAGGCAACTCTTGGAGAAAACTCTCAAGGAGCTCTCTTGGCATTACTCAAGCAAATTCCAATGAGAAACTATTATGTATTTCATGCAATATTCTTAAGAAATTATTCTTTGAACTCATTTTATAGAAGCTATATTTTAGGAGAGTTTGGCACCACAATTTATCATCTCATTATGCTATTCATATATTAAATTGTGCTATTTTTGTTCAAGTACTGGAAACTGAAGTTCAACAGATGAAAGAGTGCACTTGGCAAGGTTCTGATCAAACCACCTCATGAAGTAGAAGGGTGCTGCGACTGATCGAGATCAATTGAGAACAGTAAGTGTAAGTAGGATCTTGCCGCATCTTGTTGAAAGGAGTTTGACACATCCTGTTGAGGAGAGTTTAACAAAAGCAAGATGTGGCTGGATGACAGTTCAACAATTATGGAGGCAGGAGTTGTGGTTGGTGTGTTTTCAATCGTCAAGACAACACTATGGTTATTGGATTTCTGGCTGTTGAGGCAACTTTGGCAAAAGGATGTTTTTCCAACTCCACTAGGGAATCATTAGAGGAGATTGAGAGCGTATTCCTATACTTTTAAAATATAAAGTTTAGTGGATTGCTTTTATGGGCTTGGCCCTACAGACGTAAGCTGTTGAGCCGAACTGCGTTACTAATTTTGTTGTGTCAAATTTTATTTTTCTGTTTGTACGTGTTGTGTTAAACTGTGCAGAATCACTTCAACACACAGAGTTTAACAAACATACAAAAAAAGTAGCATAAACCAAACCATACAGTTATGCATGAGAATGCCGTCATTTCCCATTCATTTATAAATAAGTAAGTCTTTATTTTCTTTCATATTTTTCTCTTCATCAAGATTAATTTCCTCTTATTTAAGATTGAGAGGCTTTGTAATTGTTGATTCATTTTTCTTTTCCCCATCAGCTATGAATTTTATTAACTATTGAAATTACACATGTACGTAGATGTACCTATCTAAAGCTTTCTTTTCTCACATTGCAATTGCTGATTTTTGGAGCTTTGTTACATGGTTCAATCATTGCAATAATTGAGATGATGGTTCTTTCTTTTTGCTTAGGGAGGTAAGGGTTAAATTTAATAATTCTTTATAAAATAAGATTTAAATCTTAAAGTCACTTCCATTACATGAGAAGAAAAATGATACAATTGCATTGCAAAGAATGAGAGGCTGGGATGTTTTAAAAAAAATAGTATATAATCGGTATGGTCTTCATCTGCCAAGCCTATAAAGCAGACATGTTCTTTCTTTCATTTCTTCTCTGTGTTTCCTCTCTTTGCTTTCCAATTTTTTTCCTATATGTGCCAAGTTTCTTGCGGACTATTCTATCAATGAATGGTATTCTACATTAATCTTATTTCTCTTTTTTATAATTTTGCTTTGCTTATTTTGTATTTAATTCTTTTCATATTTGTAGACTTTTCTAATGTAACCCTCAATCTTGCAAAAACAAAAATTACAGTTTCTCTCCATTACTGGCTTGGATTCTCCAATGGTTGTATGGGAGATCAAGGAAAATGAAAATTTCATGCTCCCCTATGTTTCACTATTTTTATTATGTAAACTTTTGGGCATATAGCATCCTTATGTTTCTCTATTTCTATTATTTAAAATTATGAGCCTATAGTTTATTTGTGATAATACGAATTCAAATAACTATGTCTAACAATCCAAAATAGAAGAATTATTTAGATTTATGAGCATTATTAATTATTCCCTTTATTTGGGGTTAAGAAAGGAAATTTATAAGCTCTTTTATTCCATTAGAAAGATGACTCAAATGGAAGCCTTTTCTTTGTTTCTAATTCAATCCCCTTATCGTATATTTGAATTTTAAATTTGAAGAACAATCAAGTTTGTTATTGATAAAAAAAATTTCATGTTTTAACCTCATCAATAACATTATTAGTATTTGATAGATATTTACTAATAAAGAGCACATTTTCTTGCAAGTCTATTGCCTAAAGGATAATTAAAGGTGTATTATACAATGATATCCATCTAATAAAGCGATTATGAAGTTATTGATTACGAAAATGATTCGACATCATAGATGAAGAACAATGATATTTCTTTAGTTTTTATTTTTAAAATTTTTCCTTATGATTATTGTTTTCTCTTTTCTAGTTGAAACCCTTTGGTTATTGTTTTTCCTTCTTTGACGATGAATTCTTTGGTCACTATTTACCATTTTATTTTTGTCATTATATTGCCTGAATTCGCTTTTGTTTTTTGTTGAAGTTATTAAGGTTAACATAAAATTACTCGCATTGAATATGTTGTTTGTCTTTCGATGAATATTCTTTTGATCAAAGGGACACAAATTTAGTATATAATTATATATAGTATTAGATTTTTTAAAATCATAAGTTAAGCATTGATTGAAAATATTAAGCCAACTAAAGAGACCACTATCTTGGCATGTTCAAGAAGTTATGAAGATTGCAAAGACATAAGTAGAGATAAAGGAAACAATTAGCACTATCTTCTTTTTCTTCTTCTTGCTAAAGTTAACTTTTAGTTTGGTATTTTAAAATATTTACTTCAGCTCAAATATTCAATGCAATTCTAATTAAGTAAAGATTTCAACATTAAATTAAAGATGTAATTTTTTTAATTTAAAATTGAAGAATTTGATGAAATTTTGATGGAAATATTCTTAGATGTTAGAAATATAATAGAAAATAGAAAGCATGCATAAGATTAGGGTTGATCGACTTAATTTCTTGATTCCGTCATTGTGTCATTTCAAATATTTTTTTATATAAATTTATTTAAACTAGGATATATATATATATATATATATATATATATATATATATATATATATAAATATATGTGTGTGTGTGTGTGTGTGTGTGTGTGTAAAAATAATATTTTGAAAATATTAGTAATTGACCGAAGATCATTTTTATTTCAATTATAAATTTATATGATCTCATATGTGATAAAAAGAAAATTAATACTTTTTTTAAAAAAATCTTGGCCCGCAAGATTGCCCGTTTAGCTCGCGGGTCACTTAAGGTGGATATGGGCTAGGTTTTCCCAAGAAGTGAAAAAACGGGTTCAGCCTGCTCCGCCTCATTTAAGGCCAACCCTCCATGGGCTGAGTTGGGCCGAAGTGTTTGGCAGCACTAGCAACAAATAGTTCATTTTAATTAATCTTACCATATTTATTTTAGAAAATTTCTTCAAGAATTTTTTAACATAGTTCTTTAAGAGGAGGCATCAAAGTAAATTTAGCTTTGTATTATTTTTTCTTTTATTTGTAGTACTGTTTTTACATTTAGTGTGATATGGATATGTTTTTAGGTTATGATATTGTAAACTATCATACATAGAGCTAATATTAGGGACAATATTAAAGAGCCCAAAAAAAGAATGAGATGCAAATATTGGAAAAATTCTTCTCAAAGACAATTCAAAACATAAATATATCATATATTTTTCAATTACTTTTTTCCCAAAAAAGTTCTTTGAGGAGATAGTCTTACTTGATGTAATGAATAAACTTTTCCTTTCCTCTTCACTAAATTATTTTTTAGAACTTATTTTTTAATTTTTTGGGAGGATGGAGAAATAAAGACCTTAACAACATTTTTTATTTCTTTTTTTGGGGAGAAGAAACTCCTCCAATTTTCAGTGGAGTGGGCTGTAGGAAAAAGGGGCAGAAGGGAAAGAAACTTTCATTAATAAGTAAAAGTGTCAAAATAAGGGTTTTTATAAGTTCAATTCTTTTTAGAATTAATAAATATATTTCATTTGAATATGTTAAACTATATTGTCGTTTTATGAAATATTATGAATGTCCATTGTACCAAGAGATAATTCTTTTAAGTTATGGAATATGAAAGGTTAGAGGTTACATTCATCATTTATAGACCACTAACTCCATTACCTCCATTATCTTAGAGCTCATGGGAGGTAAGTTATATAAGTTATGGAGAATGCTACTAATGACCTATGATGGAAAGGGGCACTTCCAACTCTATAAATAGGAGCTTGTATGAGTATGAATGTATATGTGTAGTGAAAATTTCTCAATAAAATTCTAACTTCTTGAGTTCTCTCTTTCTTTCTTTTGTTATAGTTTAAAGTCTTGTTCATTCTAATTTTGTAGTTAGTTTTGTGTCGTGACAAAAATTTTACAATACGTTATCAGTACGATTGTTTGGAGCATTGTACTTTGAAGTTTCTTTGAAGCACGATTTTCTAAAGAACAATTCTTTGAAGGTTCAGGTAAAAACATTTTTTCTTTTAATTGTCATCATGTCAAATCTTACTAAACTTGAATTTGTGGCTCTTGATATCACGAGAAAGAATTATTTATCGTGGATTCTTGATGTTGAAATTCATCTTGATGCAATGGGTCTTGGCGATACTATTAGAGAAAATAATACTGAATCGAATCAAAATCATGCCAACACAATGATTTTTCTTTGTCACCATCTTCATGAAGCCTTGAAGGCTGAATATCTTACTGTAGGAGATCCTCTTATTCTTTGGCAAAATTTGAAAGAAAGGTTCGACCACCTGAAGATGGTTGTTTTACCAAAAGCTTGTTATGAGTGGCTATAAGATTTTAAAACTATTAGTGAATATAATTCTACTATGTTTAGAATTACTTCACAATTGAAATTATGTCAAGAAAAAAATACTGAAGAAGATATGTTAGAAAAAACGTTTTCTACGTTTGGTGCCTCGAATATGCTCCTGTAGCAGCAATATCAAAAAAAAAAAGATTTAAGAAATATTCTGAGTTGATTTTATTCCTACTCATAGTTGAGCAAAATAACAAATTACTCATGAAAAATCATTAGACTCAACCAACTGATTCTACTCCACTCCTTGAAGTGAATGTGACTAGAACTAACAATTCTAGCCATGGGGGAGGCCGTGGTCGCGGTAAATATATGCCTTATCAAAATCACCAAAAGAATGAGAAAATTGATGAAAATGGGAATGATACTACCTTAGCAAAACGTGAAGATAAATGTTATCGATGCGGTATGAAAAGACATTGGTCGCGTACCTGTCATATGGCCAAACATCTTGTTGACCTTTATCAAACTTCACTCAAAAGGAAAAATAAAAATGATGAGGCCAATTTAGCCCTTTTGATATTAATGGTGATAATATTGATGATGCTCATGTTGATATAACACATTTAGATGTAGCGATTTTCTTTGAGCATTCAGAATGAAAGATTGACAATTTGATTGGTGACAAGCATGTTAGAAACAATTAAAATTATTATGTTTTGTTTAGTTTCATTGGAATAATTATTTGATTGTAATTTTATTTATTTTAGTTTGATGTAATCTTTATTTAGTTTTATTTTGATTATAAAAGTTATATTTTTATTCAGATATGGCTATCGTTCCATCTATTAAGAACGATGGTGATGATTTATGTCTTATTGATAGTGGAACAACGCACACTATATTGAAACAGAAAAAAATATTTTTCTCACTTTAATATGAGAGAAACAAAAGTGCATACCATAAGTGGTAGTACAAAATTAATTGGAGGCTCCGGAAGAGCTAATATCTTTTACTTGGAGGTACTATGTTGGTCATAAAATATGTGTTATTTTCTAAAAAATCTCAAATAAATTTATTAATTTTTAAAGATATTCGTTTTAATGGATATCATATTGAGACAACTAAAGAAAATGGTAGTGAATTCTTATATGTTACTACTTCTGTTTCAGGAAAGAAACATGTAGTAGAAAAATTGCCTTCCCTTTCTTCTGGCTTATATTATGCCAAAATTAGTGCAATTGAAATGCATCATTTAGTAAACCAGAAGTTTACTAATCCAAATAATTTTATTATTTGGCATGAACGATTAGGTCGTCTTGGATCTATAATGATGCAAAAAATTATTGAGAATAAGCATGATCATTCTTTGAAAAATGAAAAAATTTTGAATTCTAACGAATTCTTATGCACTGCTTGTTCTCAAGGAAAGTTAATCATTAAACCTTCAACAATGAAAGAAGGATTTCAATCCCCAGCACTTTTAGAAAGGATTCATGGCGATATATGTGGACCTATTCATCCACCATGCGGGCAATTTAGATACTTTATGATTTTAATTGATGCATCGACCCGATGGTCACATGTATGCTTATATCATCTCGTAACGTGGCGTTTGCGAGATTACTTGCCCAAATAATTCGCCTAAAAGCATAATTTTTTGATTATCCAATTAAAAAAATTCTTTTAGATAATGCTGGTGAATATTCATCTCATACTTTTGATGTCTATTGTATGTCCATAGGTATTACTGTTGAATATCCTGTAGCTCATGTTCATGCACAAAATAGACTAGCTGAATCATTTTTTAAACGTTTGCAAATAATTGCTAGGTCATTTTTATGAGAACAAAACTTCCTACATTAGTTTGGGGATATGCTATTTTGTATGCAGCAACACTTGTACGTATTAAACCAAATAATTATCATTAGTACTCTCCTGTGATTGATGCAATAACGTTTCGATATCTTGTAAGTTTGGCAGTACATGAAAAACTTGACATGTGTGTTCTGGACGTAGTTATTGCATATTTATTCGGAATCTTGATAGTGAAATTTACATGAAAATCCCTGAAGGATTTCACATGCCTGAAGCATGTATATCTAGCACTCGAGAAAATTATTCCATTAAATTACAAAAATCCCTACATGGATTGAAGCAATCTGGAAGAATGTGGTATAATCGTCTTAGTAAGAGTTCAATAAAAGTTGGATATAAAAATGATCCGATTTGTCCATGTGTTTTTATTATGAAGTCTAAATCAGGCTTCGCGATAATCACAATATATGTTGATGATATTAATCTCATTGGGATTCCTAAAGAGCTCCTGAAAGCAAGAGATTATTTGAAAAGGGAATTTGAGATTAAAGATTTTGGAAAGACTAAGTTTTGTCTTGGTTAACAAATTGAACATTTGAAAGCTGGAATTCTTATTCATTAATCAACATATACTGAAAAAGTACTGAAAAGGTTTTACATGGACAAGACACATCATTTAAGTACTCCAACGGTCGTCACGTCCCTAAATGTTTCTAATGATCCATTTCGACTAAGAGAAAAGGATGAAGAACTACTTGGTCTTAAAGTATTTTATCTTAGTGCAATTAGTGCTCTGGTATATCTTACTAATAATATAAGACCTGATATATCATTTTTCGTTATCTTATTAGCAAGATATAGTTATTCTCCCACAAGACGATATTGGAATGGTATTAAGTATATTCTTAGATATCTTCAAGGTACTATAGATCTTAGATTATTTTATTCAAATAAACCCAATCCAAAATTAATTAGTTATGTGAATGCTGAATATTTATCCGATCCACATAAAGCACGTTCTCAAACTGGTTATGTATTTACCTATGGTTGTACTGCTATTTCATGGCATTCTGCGAAACAATCTATGGTAGCCACATCATATAATCATTCTAAAATTATATCCCTTCATGAGGCAAGTTGAGAATGTGTATGGTTAAGATCTATGACCTATTATATTCAAGAGAATTATGGATTATCCTCTGGGAATAAAATTCCAACTCCTCTATATGAGGATAATGCAATTTGTATAGCTCAAATAGAAAGATGATATATTAAAGGAGATAGGACAAAGTATGTATCACCGAAATTTTTCTTTGCTCATGAACTCCATAAGAGTGATGAAATTAATGTGCAACAAATTCGATCATGTGAGAATCTGGCAGATCTATTCCCTAAGACATTGCTGACATCAATATTTGAGAAATTGGTGAACAAAATTAGAATGCACCGGTTAAATAATTTTAAATGATTATATTATCAGGGGGAGTAATACTGACATAAAGAGTTGTGTACTCTTTTTCTTTCACTAGAGTTTTTTTCACTAGTTTTTTATCTAGTAAGATTTTAATGAGATATATTCTTTATGTAATGAACATCCAAGGGGGAGTATTACGAAATATTATAAATGTTCATTTTATTAAGAGATAATTCTTTTAAGTTATGAAATATAAAAGGTTAGAGGTTACAATCAAAGTTGTAACATTCATCCTTTATAGACCACTAACTCTACTACCTCCATTATCTTAGAGATCATGGGAGGTAAGTTATGTAAGTTATGGAGAAGGCTACTAATGACCTATGATGGGAAGGATCACTTCCATCTCTATGAATAGGAGCTTGTAAGAGTATAGATGTATATGTGTAGTAAAAAATTCTCAATAAAATTCTAGCTTCATGAGTTCTCTCTTTCTCTCTTTTGTTATTAGTTTAAAGCTTGTTCCTTCTTATTTTATAATTAGTTTTGTGTCCATTGTGACAAGAGTTTTACAGCAATCGTTTGGATTCCATATAGATTTTTTTGAGTTAAAAATATTATTGAGAACAACTTCATCATAAAATGGAATATTTTCCCAATATGTTCTTTTTTTGTTGCATGAAAATGAAAGAAATTTTACAAATTTTTTGAGGTTCTAATTATATAAAATGTTAATATCTTTAGTCTTATATTTTTTTCCATCTTAAGAAGGGAAAGTTAGAGAAGGGGAGAGATAAGTGATATATTCAATTTTAATAGTGAGTAAATATTTTTTTGTTTAAAAAATAAATATATTTTATTTTATTTCAAAATTATTTTGATGCCCGTACATTGCACATTTCTTTAGGCTAATATGTATGTATGTGTGTGTGAAAACAAACCCTTAAAAACTCTTCACATAGCGTCCAGTCAGTGCTACGTAGATAACCTTTTTTTTTCAAGTGAAACCCTTCTTTTTTAAAAAATAATATAAAAAGATAATAGTAATATAAAATAATATCAATTAGAAGAATTTGAAGAAAAATAGCATATCTATTCTCCTATTGTTTAGAGTGATTGGCTTCCTTATCCTAGATTATTCAAAAAGATAAAAGATACAGATAAAGTTTATAGCTTTGTAAAGACATTACTAATATATTCTTATTTCTTTGATCTTCGGACGCTTTAATCATGTAGTTTATAGATTTTGCCTTATTTATATTATTGCTCTTAGCTCGGAGGTGGAAAAGATTGCGCTCCGAGTGAGAGTTACTTTAATTATTTTTTTTAATTTATGAGTAAATTTGATTGATGTTATTAATAATTTTTAAATATAGTACTTTATAGCATATATCATTGCAAATAATATAATTTGGGAATCTAAAATTATGTTAACTATATCTATCTCTAGTAAATAATAAATTTGAAAGTTAAGAAATTTTTTTCTTGTAAAATATTTAAAAATTCAAAGATCTTGATAGAAGTTATCAAATTCACAGATGTGTATTATAAGGTATGGGATGCAAAATAGATGGAAATGAAGTACAAAGTTAGTGTATATCAAGATATTAGGTTTTATGCAATAAAATAAATAGTTTTAAAGGATAACATATCAAAATATTTCAATCATATATTAGAATGATAAAGCATAATCATTGAACTAATTAACACGTTCCAATCATATTATAGATAGTAATGCATAATAAGTAAACTACTTCACAATCCATCCAAAAGAAACTATAAACTACATAACAGGTTTCAACTATTTTACAGGAATAAAGTATGAGCACTAAATCGACTAAGTGATTTGTGGATGTAATTTGAAACCAGCATCCTTAGTTCTTCCTTCGTGTAAATATTGCCCTTAGTTCATCGTTGTTTGTAATATAGTTCTTTTAGAAACTCCTTCTTAATAGTTTACTAAGAATTTAGTACCATGATTTCAAATGTCCTCATCTTTTTCACTATAAGAAAAAAGTAATTTTAAAACCAAAATTTAAAAATGCAAAAATTGCTTTCTAATTAGAAATCACTAAGAAAACGATTTCAAATTGGTTTAAATAGGTTTCAAATATGTTTTATTTTGTAAAAAATTTTACAATCGGTTTCTAATTAGAAACTGATCAAAATCGGTTTCAAAACTCGATTTCTAAGCAGTTTCTAAAATTAAAATTTTTTATTTTTTATAGATTAAAAAATCGGCTTCTAAATCAATTTTTAATTTTTTGATGAATTTAATAATTGGTTTAAAAATTCAGTTTTTCAGCGGTTTCCAACAAATTCAGTTTTTCATCCTTTTCTAAACTATTTTTTATTTTTTAAGATTAAAAAATTAGTTTCAAATCGGTTTCTAAATCAATTTTCTTATTTTTTAATAAATTTTATAATCGATTTCAAAATTTAGTTTCTAAGTGGTTTCTAATCAACTTCAAATATATTAGGTCTCTAATCAGTTTCTAAATTAATTTTTTTTATTTTTTATAGATTAAAAATCTGTTTCTAAATAATGTTTTTATTTTTGGATGAATTTTATAATCAATTTCAAATTTTGATTTCTTATCGATTTCATAAAAATTTGATTTTTAATCTGTTCCTAAATTAATATTTTATTTTATAAATTAAAATTTTAGTTTCTAA
Organism: Rauvolfia tetraphylla; assembly: GCA_030512225.1. NCBI lineage: Eukaryota > Viridiplantae > Streptophyta > Magnoliopsida > Gentianales > Apocynaceae > Rauvolfia > Rauvolfia tetraphylla. Next base: position 1,857,570 of record JAJQKT010000060.1, read on the forward strand.
ATGAATTTTTTTATTTATTGATAAATTTTATAATCGATTTTAAATTTAGTTTAGTTGGTCGGTTGGTTGGTTGGTCGGGTCGGGTAGGGTTGGATCGACTCGATAATTTTTTTATATTTATCCTTTATTTTTTTATACATTAAGAAATAAGTTTTAAATTGGTTTCTAAATCAAAAATTTTAAATTTTTTGATGAATTTTATAATCTGTTTCAAAATGCAATTTCTAATCAGTTTCAAACAAATTCGATTTATAAATTGGATTTTATTATATTTTTATAGATTATGAAATTGGTTTCAAATCAGTTTCTAAATCACCTTTTTTTTAATATTTTTTGATGAATTCTATAATCGGTCTCTAATTAGAAATCGATTAAAATCAATTTCAAAATTTCTAAATGGTTTCCAATAGATTTAAAAAATTAGTTTTTAATTAGTTTCTAAAATCTATACCCTAGAGCAGCTCTAAATCGGTTGCAAAATCCTAATGCGGTTTCAAGTCTGTTTCAATCTCAGTATTTAATATTAAAATTTATGATTTGACATCCTACACCTTTTATGAATTTAAATGAATTATTGTGACCAATTTATAATTAGTATTTGTATGTATTTTGATTATGCATATATATAATTCTATATAATCGAGTAAACAATTATATAATATACTATTTATTTTTAAGATAATTATTGATCTATATATACTTATTTCAATTATTATACAAACATAATCAAAACACCCAAGTGATTTAAACTTAACGCTTGTATAAATATAGAAGTATGTAAAATAGTTATTATATATAATGTTAGTATGTTTTGTCTATATAAATACAATTACGAATTTTTAGTAATTATTAAAAATACTTAATAAGTTAATACATGAGATTATAACCATATTATTTAATAACGTACATCCACCTGATCTGGCTAGTTTAGCCGGGTTCGTTGGCTGTCAGGTCAGGTCGGTCCTGATCAACCCGATAATTTATTTATTTATTTGTATGTATTCTTTATTTTTTAAAATTAGTTTCAAAACTATTTGTTGTATTTGGTTAAAAAAGTTGGTTCTTAGGTAAATTTTGAAACTGACTATATTTGGTTTCAAATCGGTTTCAATTTTGAGACCAAATTGAAACTGATTTTTTCCAGTTTCAGAAATCAGGCCGCGACGATCATATTTGCAACTGATTTTCTACGGTTTCAAAGTGGTTTCAAATCCTTGTTTTGAAACTGATTTTTTGGTTTCAAAATTGCTTTTTTCTTATAGTGTTTATCTCCTTTCCCCAGAGAAATTGTTGCTACCTATAAATTGGAGACATTCTCATCTTTTTAGCTCATTCTCCTAGACAAACTATTGCCATATGCTAGATAGAAAACATTAGGGTACTATTATATAGAGTTTTTTGAATTATATACAGTAAGAAAATTAGTCATTTTCTTAAGTATTCTTCCCTCTCTCTCTCCCCCCCCCCACCCAATGTGGACTTTCGCCACCAAATTTTATTATTAAGGAGAATCGTAAGGGTGCATTAAGAAGACTACCGTATTAAGGAGTAAAGGTGCAACTTGGACAGGACCAATATGTAAATTTTTGAATAAAAAAATAAATTTATTCATAGAAAATAATCAAAACTTATAAATTTTCAAATAGATGAAAAATATAAATTCTACAGTTCTTGTAAATCACATTCTTTCTTTCTAGTATTGGTAAATAATGATTAAAAAAAGTAACAGTTTGCCAAGGCCATACACCCAGTAAGACAAATAAGACAAAAGGAAAAATGAAAAATGAAAGTAAAAAACTAAAGAAAAAAATTGTGAATTTAATATGTAAATCTTTATACCCTACTAGAGTTAGAGATTTTCAATGCTACAAATGCATGGTTGCTTGACATATTTATCTTGATTGTCCATATCTAAGGCTGATGACTCTGAAGGACGATAAAAATTTTTGTCTATAAAATTATAAAGGTAAATTATTTGTTAAAAAAATGTGCAACTTAGAATAATAAATTATTTTGTTTAAAAATCTAAATAATGATGATTTTAAACAAGTTGGAAAGTGTTATGAAATTTTTTGGCACGGAATAGTTGTCGGCAAAATGAAATCATTATAGTAATATAGAGAATTAAATAAGAAAATAATAATAAAGATAATAGAGAGAAACTAGAAAGAAAATTGAGAAAGAACACAAGAGTTTTTATTGATTCTCTGAGAGTAAATGAATGAATTAATCAGTGTATCCAATAGTACATATCAATAAGAAGAGATAAGGAGGAATAAGAAGATAAATCCTATCAATGTTTAAAGATATAATAGAACTCTATCATATATCTTCTGGTAAGATAGAGTATCTCTATCATTGATATTGGATTATTTCTTTGATATCAGATAATGGACATCCACAAGTATATTAATTTCTCTTGGATGTCCATTACATAAAGAATATGCCTCATTAAAATCTTATTAGATAAAAACCCAATGGGGAAAAAAAACTCTAGTGAAGGAAAAATAGTACACTATTCTTTATGTCATTGTTACTCCCCTTGATGAGAAAATCTTTTGAAATTTCTTAACCGATACTTTCCAATCAAATATTGCTATCGGTAAGGTGTTAGTAAATAGATTTGTCAAATGATCAAATTTATTGCACATCAATATCATATCTCTTCTACAGTTCATGAATAAAAAAGAATCTAGTGAAAATATACTTTATCATATCTCCTTTTACATTCCAAACTTTATTATCATCCAATAATAGAGTTACAATTCCTTCTTAGACAATATAGATTTATCTCGAATACATTAATCATTATTACACATATTCTTAACCAACATCATGAATTTCTATTTTTTCAACATGAATTGAAGATGTAACTGTTATAATTAACACATGCCTATAAATGCATGGTTTATATGGATCATATAGGTAACTTTTACCTTGTATATCCATCTTCACAGGAGTTGCATTTTTTCAATATTGGAGATAAACTATCTCAAAGAAATTATGCAATAAGGATATCTTTTAACAGAGAAACACATATAGCAAGTATAGCTACGTATAGATGTACTCATACATGGACATACTGGATCATTATTTCAATAAGAATTCACTAAGAGAATCTTATTATGTTCTATAAGAACAATCTATTTATATGCTTCAAGTATATAGAGTCGATCAGAGACTTCAAATATAAGTACCATTATCAAATGATAATAAATATAAATACATATTAAGGGTTATCAGACACTATTGCATCTACCACTAGAAATATATTTCTTCATAATCAGTTTCAAGTCTTACGAAAAATCACACACATTACGACATGGAAAATATTCAATTTTATAGTTCGCATTTTATAAGTAAATATCTATTGCTATCTCTTTGGGATTACATTTCAGGTGTATAATTCCTTCTGGGAATACATGTACACTTCAAGTGTACTTGTAAATTGTTTAAACTTTTTATGTTTCTCATGCGATCTTTATCATTTTGAGTATGCAGATTTTGATTCAAAAATTCTCATTCTGAATCAATATATTATGTGCATTAATATCATTGACGTAATTTACTTGTGTGGTTTTAGTAGTTCCCAATCATGTTGAGATCTCATCATTGTCCAAACTTTTAGGTACTTGAATTTCTTCTGAAAATAATATACCAATCATGTTTGGGGAAAAATTTTATTAAAATTTAAATATCCTCTACTTAACATATATGGTCATCTTAAGTCTTTGCTCGAGTGAGGAGTTTGTAACCTTGGAACCAACTTGTCTACCACATTTAAGCTGTGTCTCAAATTTATTTGTAGTAGTAGATTATCCTTCAGGGACATCAAATCTAATATGAGCATTCTTTGTCGAATGTTGGTCAGTTAATATACCTGACTATATAAATTATCCTTTGCACTTCTAGTTCAAGGCATCTTCTTGAGGATCAAAATAGAAGATCAACATGAGACACAAACTAATATATTTATCTGGCCTCATGTTTTCTCCTCTTTATGTTGGGACAACATATTTAAAATTAACAAAATATGAATCTCTCCCTTGAGATTTAGTCCCAACATTTTAGATAATCTCTTTGAGGACTCACCTTATTACCTTGTGGTAGAGCAATATGCATAGCACATTTTCAAATCTTAGATGGAAAATATTTGAAGTTTTACCACAAACCAACTACTATGAGGAGAACTTATAATGTATTGGCAAATATATGAAATAAGGGCTAATACATCACAGCCATGAACATTCTGCATGATGTTCAATATTTATCTCAATACAACCAGTATTATTAGGATAAATTGTGTCATTGAGAGAATGTAAAATATGAGCTCATTATCAATGAATTGCAAACTATAGGTTACAAAAATCAACAATATACATACGACTATTTTGTTGATGCATCAACTAATAATTTCTCCATATTTATCACAATATAACACATTCAACCCCAAGTAATACTAGTAACATTTAAATAAACAAGTAGCACATATGAATTTATTCCTTAATATTTTCTTAAATTCCTAATCACTCTCCATATTTTAATGATCCGGATGGTCCAACCAGTCATGCCAACTAATAAATTTCTTATCAGTAAAGTTCACGTTTACTCAATATTGCATCTTAATTTCATATATTCTATGTAATATAAATTAGAAGAGATGAACGGTAGTATCTATAATTGACATATATTTTAGGTTATAATGGTAATGCATATGTCTTAAAAGTCTATTTATCTAATGTCTTGATATAATGATAGTATATAATGCTAAAATAATGAGACAATACAGAGAATAATGCATTACAAAATTGACCATTAGATGGAAATCATGTAGCTCTTCTGGGGCTTTTAATCAATTAACTCTTCTAGAGTTATTGATCAACTAGTTCTTTAGGAACTTTGTACTATCATTTATACTTTGGATATTTATTTCAAATTTGTCCAAATGAATTACCAATATTGTTTAGACAAATTGTATCTTCACTATTCTTGATCCAAAAAAAACTAAAATAATATATAAATACTAGAATATAAATATATAATATGAAAACTTTCAAATGATAATCACAAAATGATAGAAAATAGAAAACTAATAATTCGATAATTCAAAATTTTTATTAACATTCAAAATGCTAAAAACTCTTTCTAGATATTCAAAAGAATACATTCACATCTATCATATATCAATATCATCAATACAAGCATCATTACTATCAATAACATAATTTAGGAAAGTAAAGCAATATCAATACTTAATAGAGATTTATAACATGCTTGACGTACTGCAGGTACGTGGCAAACTTTCATATTGAATCAGTAACATGTTAGAATTATTACTTCCTATTTTTTCCTTCTTATTATTTTCTCACTTCTGATGAATATCTATAAATTGAGAATTGATTGAGTCATTCTTACTAACATAAGAACAAAATGCATTTCTACTAGCCGCAATCAGTATCTCTTTCATAAATACATTATAAGTTCTCATGTCATTCACTTCAAGGAATGGCATAAAATTAGTTGGTCGATCGTCAAAATATTTTATCAATGACTTATTTAATCTCAGAAGATATAAATTCGAAATACTTCTGAAAAACTTCTTCTCGATGTTGCTACTATAAGAGCATGCTTGAAATATGAGAAAGAGAAACAAATTTATTCATCACACGACTAGTAATATTTATCTTACAAATTTGAACAATTTTGATGGAGAAGAACTTCTAAACGTGATAAAAATTTACATACTGATAAACATAAAATCTTTTAGGCACACTTATAACAAATTATACTAGCATTTATATAACAACCATCTTCTAGTGGTTGTATATTTCCTTCAAAATTTTCTAGTGGCTTTGATGTTTTAGTATTTCTTAAATGGTGTCTTCAGGACCCACTATATTCATATAGATTTTAGGATCATGTATACAAAAATGATCTCCTTTCTGAAATATCAAAAGTCAAAGATTCAAGTTTTGAAATTTGCTTTGAAAAATCTAAGCTAAATAAGAAAAGTATTTATTGCTTGATTATAAAGGTCAAAAATTCGACAGCATAGTCTTGTGTTTCTTACCTTTATATAAATCTCAAAGATTCAGCGACAGAGTTTTGTACTGATAATATATTATAAATTCTTTTGGCACGGAGTAGTTGTCAGCATAATAAAATTGTAATAGTAATATAGATAATTGAATAAGAAAATTATAACGAAAATAATAGAAAGAAACTAGAAAAAATTAGAAAAATAACACAAGAGCTTTTATTGATTTTTTGAGAGTAAATGAATGAATCAATCAGTGTATCCAATAGATCATCTTGAAACCATATTTATAGAGTTCAAGAATACATATCAATAAGAAGAGATAAGGAGGAATCGAAAGATAAATCCTATCAATATTTAAGGATATGATAGAGCTCTATCATTTATATTCTTGTAGGATAGAGTATCTCTGTCATTGATATTGAATTATCTCTTTGATATCAAATAATAGACATCTACAATTATATTAATTTTATAATAGAAAAAATATTATTGAGGAGATTAACATTAAAAGTAGCCCAAAAGGTTCGGTTAAGGCAGGCCCAACAGCATGATGGTTAGTAAAAATAGCCCAACGCAGGGAAATAAAATAATTTCAAAACATGTCCATTCGAGTCCATCTTTAGATTGTGCTGAACAAGTTATTAAGCAGGCAGGCAATTTATAAATATGCAAAATTTTAAACCAAACTATGAAAGATTTTTCGCATTTTATTTGAATTATGACACTGATCCTAATAAAATCAAATATCATTTAAATTAGATAAAAATTAAGGTTTAATTCCAATAAAAAAGAATTTGTTAAAAATAAAAGAATGAAATTATAATTTAGATAAATTTAGAGAAAGATAATATAATTAACCCCCACCCCCCAAAAAAAGAAGAGAAACCCACCATGCTTAAGTAGATTTCAAAGCAAGTTTTCCCCTTTTGTGGGGTTTAAAGGAATGAAACTATAGTGCAATACATCTTACAGGATGTGATAAATTTAGAGAAGCAGACGGGAAACGGCTAAAGGATATGTCTTGAAGGGCAGATCCCTATCCAATGGCATGCTGAGTCATTAGTAAATCAAACGTTTCCATGTGCCACGCGGCCTCATGGTACCAAAACATATGATTGTTTTCCGTGAAAGACGTTCGTCCAGAACCTGAACCCTCTTTTTCTCTATTTGTGTTTTTTTTTTCCAAATTCTCAGTTCATTTTTTTTTTCTACCTACATAAAATTTTTTTGAACGCCATTTTATACCTACTGAAGAACTTTTCTTTTTTCTTTCTTAGAAAATCAATAAAAAAGGGCTTAAACTTTGAACATTATTTATTCCCTCGTTAATGTATATAGTTTTTATATTTAGTTGTTTAAAGACAATTTCAAAGTTATTTCAAGACTTTTATTACTAATTCCTTTTGATTGAAAGCTTCTGAAATCTATTCTATAGCACATGAATCCTTATGTTTTTCATTATAAACGATAATATGATTTCTTATAAAGAGAAAACATCCTTTTACATAAATAGAGTACCAAAGTAGGACCTCCACATAATTATAATTAAAAAAAATTATAATATGAATATATCAATTATGTGAATGTCCAAATATTAATCCATGTTTGAGGTTATTGAACATGAAAACTTAAGGTTACAACCAAAGTTGTAGCATCCATCCTTTATAGATCATTATCTCCATTACTTCTATTATCTTAAAGAACATGGAGATCATGGGAAATAAGTTATATAAGTTATAGAGGAATTTACTAATGACCTATGATGAAAAATATCACTTCCAACTCTATAAATAGGAATATATAGATTAGTTTGTTAGAAGATGTATAGTGAAAATCTCTGAATAAAATTTTAATTTCTATATTTCTTATATTTTCTCTTTCTCTCTTTTGCTATAGTTCGAAATTTTCTTTGTTATCATTTTAGAGTTAGTTTTTGTGTCTATTATGACCGTACTTTATAAATTTTTAACACTTTTTGTTTGTAGAAGCACGAGACCTTTCCCCAAAAAAGAAGGATAATATGAGACGCAAATCTTTCTTCTTTTTTTTTTTTGAAAGCAAGCCAAGACTTGTATTGCATAGTCAAAGCATCATACAGGACTGTTTTCCATAGTTGGGGCTTATGAAGGTTCCATCATCTACAATGTTAGAAATTCTATGGCTATACTAATTTGGATTTGTGTTGACATTATTTGGTAACTTTTATTAAGTAAAGTTTTCCTAAGTATGGTTGGACAATAATTTCTATAGATGAATTTATTCAAGATTCTTTGAAGATATGGCAACACGGAATCTCTACACAATTTCACGAATTCGAGTAGGATTCTATTATTGACCGAAATAATTATTAAGTTGAATTTGGTAATTGTTAACTTGACGATCAAGAAACCGCAAAAGATTGAGACACTATATATTCAAGACTTTGTGTAGTGGGTAACAATTGATGATGCACAAGAGTTTTTGTGAAAAAGAATTCTGTGATGATTCGTAGCTATACCTTGAGAAGTTGAGTGTGATACAATGCATTTGGATGTAAATGAGCCTTTCAAGCCTTAATCCATCCCGCAGGGCCAAGTGCATGTGTGTGTGAGTGTATATATATATGTATTATAAAATTATGTACTACAACATTATTGAAGACTACCTACTTTTTTTTTACATCCAAGTTCATTTTGGGATGAAGAAGAAGGGTAGAAGAAAATAGTAAAATTATGTTACAATTATCTACTAGATCACTTGAAGCCATTCTTTCTTTACTTTGGAACTTTTCAAGAGGATAAACAAATTAGTGCTCGAAAATTGATTCAATTCTGGGTTGCCGAAGGATTCCTTCCAAAGATGAAGAAGACAAATGTTGCAAATGTAGCAAATCAGGACTTGAAGAATCTAACTGCTAGAAACCTTGTGATTGTCACAAACAAACAGAGGCTCAAATGATGAGATCAAAGACTGTCGCATACATAATATGGTACGTGACTGTGTAACGCCAAAGATATGCAACAAAGTTTATTGAAATTGTTATTTATTTCTCAATTTTTCCAGTTTCAAAATGCATCAACAATATCAACTTTCCATCCATCCTGAGTGGTTGCCATTTGCTATGTCAAAACCTACCAGCCCTCATGTCGGCTCTTTGCTCTTCTCACCAAGGGATTATTGAAAACATCCTCGTGACTCTTCTTTTTTTTTTTTAACAACTTTAAACTTCTTAGAGTTCTGAACTTGAAATTTCCAATTGGGATAGTCCTACTAATTCATTTGAGATATTTGACACTTTTGACGTAATATTACTGAGCTTCCATCATCCATAGTGTTAGGAATTCTATGGCTATACTATATTGGATTTGTGTTGACGTTATTTAATAACTTTTATTCAGTAAAGTTTTCTTAAGTATGGTTGGATAATAATTTCTAGATATGGCAGCACGGAATCTATAATTTTATAAAATATATATATATACACTCACACACACATGCACTTGGCCCTGCGGGATAGATTAAGGCTTGAAAGGCTCATTTACATCCAAATCCATTGCATCATACTCAACTTCTCAAGGTATAGCTGCGAATCACTACAAAATTCTTTTTGACAAAAACTCTTGTGCATCATCAATTGTTACCCACTACACAAAGTCTTGTGTATATCGTGTCTCAATCTTTTGTAGTTTCTTGATCGTCAAGTTAACAATTACCAAATTCAACTTAATAATTATTTCGGTCAACACTAGAATCCTACTCGAATTCTTAAAATTGTGTAGAGATTCCGTGTTGCCATATCTTCAATGAATCTTGAATAAATTCATCTATAGAAATTATTGTCTAACCATACTTAGGAGAACTTTACTTAATAAAAGTTACCAAATAATGTCAACACAAATCCAAATTAGTATAGCCATAGAATTCCTAACACTATGGATGATGGAAGCTCAGTAATATTACGTCAAAAGTATCAAATATCTCAAATGAATTAGTAGGACTATCCCAATTGGAAATTTCAAGTTCAGAACACTAAGAAGTTTAAAGTTGTTAAAAAAAAAAGAAGAGTCACGAGGATGTTTTCAATAATCCCTTGGTGAGAAGAGCAAAGAGCCGACATGAGGGCTGGTAGGTTTTGACATAGCAAATGGCAACCACTCAGGATGGATGGAAAGTTGATATTGTTGATGCATTTTGAAACTGGAAAAATTGAGAAATAAATAACAATTTCAATAAACTTTGTTGCATATCTTTGGCGTTACACAGTCACGTACCATATTATGTATGCGACAGTCTTTGATCTCACCATTTGAGCCTCTGTTTGTTTGTGACAATCACAAGGTTTCTAGCAGTTAGATTCTTCAAGTCCTGATTTGCTACATTTGCAACATTTGCCTTCTTCATCTTTGGAATGAATCCTTCGGCAACCCAGAATTGAATCAATTTTCGAGCACTGATTTGTTTATCCTCTTGAAAAGTTCCAAAGTAAAGAAAGAATGGCTTCAAGTGATCTAGTAGATAATTGTAACATAATTTTACTATTTTCTTCTACCCTTCTTCTTCATCCCAAAATGAACTTGGATGTAAAAAAAAAGTTGGTAGTCTTCAATAATGTTGTAGTACATAATTTTATAATACATATATATATACACTCACACACACATGCACTTGGCCCTGCGGGATAGATTAAGGCTTGAAAGGCTCATTTACATCCAAATCCATTGCATCACACTCAACTTCTCAAGGTATAGCTGCGAATCACCACAAAATTCTTTTTGACAAAAACTCTTGTGCATCATCAATTGTTACCCACTACACAAAGTCTTGTGTATATCGTGTCTCAAGATTCTTTGAAGATATGGCAACACGGAATCTCTACACAATTTTACGAATTCGAGTAGGATTCTATTATTGACCGAAATAATTATTAAGTTGAATTTGGTAATTGTTAACTTGACGATCAAGAAACTGCAAAAGATTGAGACACTATATATTCAAGACATTGTGTAGTGGATAACAATTGATGATGCACAAGAGTTTTTGTGAAAAAGAATTCTGTGGTGATTCGTAGCTATACCTTGAGAAGTTGAGTGTGATGCAATGGATTTGGATGTAAATGAGCCTTTCAAGCCTTAATCCATCCCGCAGGGCCAAGTGCATGTGTGTGTGAGTGTATATATATATGTATTATAAAATTATGTACTACAACATTATTGAAGACTACCTACTTTTTTTTTACATCCAAGTTCATTTTGGGATGAAGAAGAAGGGTAGAAGAAAATAGTAAAATTATGTTACAATTATCTACTAGATCACTTGAAGCCATTCTTTCTTTACTTTGGAACTTTTCAAGAGGATAAACAAATTAGTGCTCGAAAAATTGATTCAATGCAGGTTGTCGAGGATTCCTTCCAAAGATGAAGAAGGCAAATGTTGCAAATGTAGCAAATCAGACTTGAAGAATCTAATCGCTATAAACCTTGTGATTGTCACAAACAAGCAGAGGCTCAAATGATGAGATCAAAGCCCTGTCGCATACATAATATGGTACGTGACTGTGTAACGCCAAAGATATGCAACAAAGTTTATTGAAATTGTTATTTATTTCTCAATTTTTCCAGTTTCAAAATGCATCAACAATATCAACTTTCCATCCATCCTGAGTGGTTGCCATTTGCTATGTCAAAACCTACCAGCCCTCATGTCGGCTCTTTGCTCTTCTCACCAAGGGATTATTGAAAACATCCTCGTGACTCTTCTTTTTTTTTTTTAACAACTTTAAACTTCTTAGAGTTCTGAACTTGAAATTTCCAATTGGGATAGTCCTACTAATTCATTTGAGATATTTGACACTTTTGACGTAATATTACTGAGCTTCCATCATCCATAGTGTTAGGAATTCTATGGCTATACTATATTGGATTTGTGTTGACGTTATTTAATAAATTTTATTCAGTAAAGTTTTCTTAAGTATGGTTGGATAATAATTTCTAGATATGGCAGCACGGAATCGATAATTTTATAAAATATATATATATACACTCACACACACATGCACTTGGCCCTGCGGGATAGATTAAGGCTTGAAAGGCTCATTTACATCCAAATCCATTGCATCATACTCAACTTCTCAAGGTATAGCTGCGAATCACCACAAAATTCTTTTTGACAAAAACTCTTGTGCATCATCAATTGTTACCCACTACACAAAGTCTTGTGTATATCGTGTCTCAATCTTTTGTAGTTTCTTGATCGTCAAGTTAACAATTACCAAATTCAACTTAATAATTATTTCGGTCAACACTAGAATCCTACTAGAATTCTTAAAATTGTGTAGAGATTCCGTGTTGCCATATCTTCAATGAATCTTGAATAAATTCATCTATAGAAATTATTGTCTAACCATACTTAGGAGAACTTTACTTAATAAAAGTTACCAAATAATGTCAACACAAATCCAAATTAGTATAGCCATAGAATTCCTAACACTATGGATGATGGAAGCTCAGTAATATTACGTCAAAAGTATCAAATATCTCAAATGAATTAGTAGGACTATCCCAATTGGAAATTTCAAGTTCAGAACACTAAGAAGTTTAAAGTTGTTAAAAAAAAAAGAAGAGTCACGAGGATGTTTTCAATAATCCCTTGGTGAGAAGAGCAAAGAGCCGACATGAGGGCTGGTAGGTTTTGACATAGCAAATGGCAACCACTCAGGATGGATGGAAAGTTGATATTGTTGATGCATTTTGAAACTGGAAAAATTGAGAAATAAATAACAATTTCAATAAACTTTGTTGCATATCTTTGGCGTTACACAGTCACGTACCATATTATGTATGCGACAGGCTTTGATCTCACCATTTGAGCCTCTGTTTGTTTGTGACAATCACAAGGTTTCTAGCAGTTAGATTCTTCAAGTCCTGATTTGCTACATTTGCAACATTTGCCTTCTTCATCTTTGGAATGAATCCTTCGGCAACCCAGAATTGAATCAATTTTCGAGCACTGATTTGTTTATCCTCTTGAAAAGTTCCAAAGTAAAGAAAGAATGGCTTCAAGTGATCTAGTAGATAATTGTAACATAATTTTACTATTTTCTTCTACCCTTCTTCTTCATCCCAAAATGAACTTGGATGTAAAAAAAAAGTTGGTAGTCTTCAATAATGTTGTAGTACATAATTTTATAATACATATATATATACACTCACACACACATGCACTTAGCCTGTAGGGATAGATTAAGGCTTGAAAGGCTCATTTACATCCAAATCCATTGCATCACACTCAACTTCTCAAGGTATAGCTGCGAATCACCACAAAAATTCTTTTTTGACAAAAACTCTTGTGCATCATCAATTGTTACCCTACTACACAAAGTCTTGTGTATATCGTGTCTCAATCTTTTTGCAGTTTCTTGATCGTCAAGTTAACAATTACCAAATTCAACTTAATAATTATTTCGGTCAACAATAGAATCCTACTCGAATTCTTAAAATTCGTAGAGATTCCGTGTTGCCATATCTTCAATGAATCTTGAATAAATTCATCTATAGAAATTATTGTCTAACCATACTTAGGAGAACTTTACTTAATAAAAGTTACCAAATAATGTCAACACAAATCCAAATTAGTATAGCCATAGAATTCCTAACACTATGGATGATGGAAGCTCAGTAATATTACGTCAAAAGTATCAAATATCTCAAATGAATTAGTAGGACTATCCCAATTGGAAATTTCAAGTTCGGAACTCTAAGAAGTTTAAAGTTGTTAAAAAAAAAGAAGAGTCACGATGATGTTTTTCAATAATCCCTTGGTGAGAAGAGCAAAAGAGCCGAGCATGAGGGTTGGTAGGTTTTGACATAGCAAATGACAACCACTCGGGATGGATGGAAAGTTGATATTTTTGATGCATTTTGAAACTGGAAAAATTGAGAAATAAATAACAATTTCAATAAACTTTGTTGCATATCTTTGGCGTTACAGATCACGTACCATATTATGTATGCGACAGTGCTTTGATCTCATCATTTGAGCCTCTGTTTGTTTGTGACAATCACAAGGTTTCTAGCAATTAGATTCTTCAAGTCCTGATTTGCTACATTTGCAACATTTGCCTTCTTCATCTTTGGAAGGAATCCTTCGGCTACCCAGAATTGAATCAATTTTCGAGCACTAATTTGTTTATCCTCTTGAAAAGTTCCAAAGTAAAGAAAGAATGGCTTCAAGTGATCTAGTAGATAATTGTAACATATTTTTTACAATTTTTCTTCTACCCCAGCTTCTTTCTCCCAAAATGAACTTGTATGTAAAAAAAAGTAGGTAGTCTTCAATAATGTTATAGTACATAATTTTATAATATATATATATATATATACACACTCACACACACATGCACTTGGCCTCGTGGATAGATTAAGGCTTGAAAGGCTCATTTACATCCAAATCCATTGCATCACACTCAACTTCTCAAGGTATAGCTACGAATCACCACAAAAATTCTTTTTGACAAAAACTCTTGTGCATCATCAATTGTTACCCACTACACAAAGTCTTGTGTATATCGTGTCTCAATCTTTTGCAGTTTCTTGATCGTCAAGTTAACAATTACCAAATTCAACTTAATAATTATTTCGGTCAACAATAGAATCCTACTCGAATTCTTAAAATTCTGTAGAGATTCCGTGTTGCCATATCTTCAATGAATCTTGAATAAATTCATCTATAGAAATTATTGTCTAACCATACTTAGGAGAACTTTACTTAATAAAAGTTGCAAATAATGTCAACACAAATCCAAATTAGTATAGCCATAGAATTCCTAACACTATGGATGATGGAAGCTCAGTAATATTACGTCAAAAGTATCAAATATCTCAAATGAATTAGTAGGACTATCCCAATTGGAAATTTCAAGTTCAGAACTCTAAGAAGTTTAAAGTTGTTAAAAAAAAAAGAAGAGTCACGAGGATGTTTTCAATAATCCCTTGGTTAGAAGAGCAAAGAGCCGACATGAGGGCTGGTAGGTTTTGACATAGCAAATGGCAACCACTCAGGATGGATGGAAAGTTGATATTTTTGATGCATTTTGAAACTGGAAAAATTGAGAAATAAATAACAATTTCAATAAACTTTGTTGCGTATCTTTGGCGTTACACAGTCACGTACCATATTATGTATGCGACAGGCTTTGATCTCATCATTTGAGCCTCTGTTTGTTTGTGACAATCACAAGG
Organism: Rauvolfia tetraphylla; assembly: GCA_030512225.1. Taxonomy (NCBI): domain Eukaryota; kingdom Viridiplantae; phylum Streptophyta; class Magnoliopsida; order Gentianales; family Apocynaceae; genus Rauvolfia; species Rauvolfia tetraphylla. The sequence continues at coordinate 1,872,825 of JAJQKT010000060.1, forward strand.
TTTCTAGCAATTAGATTCTTCAAGTCCTGATTTGCTACATTTGCAACATTTGCCTTCTTCATCTTTGGAAGGAATCCTTCGGCTACCCAGAATTGAATCAATTTTCGAGCACTGATTTGTTTATCCTCTTGAAAAGTTCCAAAGTAAAGAAAGAATGGCTTCAAGTGATCTAGTAGATAATTGTAACATAATTTTACTATTTTCTTCTACCCTTCTTCTTCATCCCAAAATGAACTTGGATGTAAAAAAAAAGTTGGTAGTCTTCAATAATGTTGTAGTACATAATTTTATAATACATATATATATACACTCACACACACATGCACTTGGCCCTGCGGGATAGATTAAGGCTTGAAAGGCTCATTTACATCCAAATCCATTGCATCACACTCAACTTCTCAAGGTATAGCTGCGAATCACCACAAAATTCTTTTTGACAAAAACTCTTGTGCATCATCAATTGTTACCCACTACACAAAGTCTTGTGTATATCGTGTCTCAATCTTTTGCAGTTTCTTGATCGTCAAGTTAACAATTACCAAATTCAACTTAATAATTATTTCAGTCAACAATAGAATCCTACTCGAATTCTTAAAATTCTGTAGAGATTCCGTGTTGCCATATCTTCAATGAATCTTGAATAAATTCATCTATAGAAATTATTGTCTAACCATACTTAGGAGAACTTTACTTAATAAAAGTTACCAAATAATGTCAACACAAATCCAAATTAGTATAGCCATAGAATTCCTAACACTATGGATGATGGAAGCTCAGTAATATTACGTCAAAAGTATCAAATATCTCAAATGAATTAGTAGGACTATCCCAATTGGAAATTTCAAGTTCAGAACTCTAAGAAGTTTAAAGTTGTTAAAAAAAAAAAGAAGAGTCACGATGATGTTTTCAATAATCCCTTGGTGAGAAGAGCAAAGAGCCGACATGAGGGCTGGTAGGTTTTGACATAGCAAATGACAACCACTCAGGATGGATGGAAAGTTGATATTTTTGATGCATTTTGAAACTGGAAAAATTGAGAAATAAATAACAATTTCAATAAACTTTGTTGCATATCTTTGGCGTTACACAGTCACGTACCATATTATGTATGCGACAGGCTTTGATCTCATCATTTGAGCCTCTGTTTGTTTGTGACAATCACAAGGTTTCTAGCAATTAGATTCTTCAAGTCCTGATTTGCTACATTTGCAACATTTGCCTTCTTCATCTTTGGAAGGAATCCTTCGGCTACCCAGAATTGAATCAATTTTCGAGCACTAATTTGTTTATCCTCTTGAAAAGTTCCAAAGTAAAGAAAGAATGGCTTCAAGTGATCTAGTAGATAATTGTAACATATTTTTACAATTTTCTTCTACCCTGCTTCTTTCTCCCAAAATGAACTTGTATGTAAAAAAAAGTAGGTAGTCTTCAATAATGTTATAGTACATAATTTTATAATATATATATATATATACACACACTCACACACACATGCACTTGGCCCTGCGGGATAGATTAAGGCTTGAAAGGCTCATTTACATCCAAATCCATTGCATCACACTCAACTTCTCAAGGTATAGCTACGAATCACCACAAAATTCTTTTTGACAAAAACTCTTGTGCATCATCAATTGTTACCCACTACACAAAGTCTTGTGTATATCGTGTCTCAATCTTTTGCAGTTTCTTGATCGTCAAGTTAACAATTACCAAATTCAACTTAATAATTATTTCGGTCAACAATAGAATCCTACTCGAATTCTTAAAATTCTGTAGAGATTCCGTGTTGCCATATCTTCAATGAATCTTGAATAAATTCATCTATAGAAATTATTGTCTAACCATACTTAGGAGAACTTTACTTAATAAAAGTTACCAAATAATGTCAACACAAATCCAAATTAGTATAGCCATAGAATTCCTAACACTATGGATGATGGAAGCTCAGTAATATTACGTCAAAAGTATCAAATATCTCAAATGAATTAGTAGGACTATCCCAATTGGAAATTTCAAGTTCAGAACTCTAAGAAGTTTAAAGTTGTTAAAAAAAAAAGAAGAGTCACGAGGATGTTTTCAATAATCCCTTGGTGAGAAGAGCAAAGAGCCGACATGAGGGCTGGTAGGTTTTGACATAGCAAATGGCAACCACTCAGGATGGATGGAAAGTTGATATTTTTGATGCATTTTGAAACTGGAAAAATTGAGAAATAAATAACAATTTCAATAAACTTTGTTGCGTATCTTTGGCGTTACACAGTCACGTACCATATTATGTATGCGACAGGCTTTGATCTCATCATTTGAGCCTCTGTTTGTTTGTGACAATCACAAGGTTTCTAGCAATTAGATTCTTCAAGTCCTGATTTGCTACATTTGCAACATTTGCATTCTTCATCTTTGGAAGGAATCCTTCGGCTACCCAGAATTGAATCAATTTTCGAGCACTGATTTGTTTATCCTCTTGAAAAGTTCCAAAGTAAAGAAAGAATGGCTTCAAGTGATCTAGTAGATAATTGTAACATAATTTTACTATTTTCTTCTACCCTTCTTCTTCATCCCAAAATGAACTTGGATGTAAAAAAAAAGTTGGTAGTCTTCAATAATGTTATAGTACATAATTTTATAATATATATATATATATATACACACTCACACACACATGCACTTGGCCCTGCGGGATAGATTAAGGCTTGAAAGGCTCATTTACATCCAAATCCATTGCATCACACTCAACTTCTCAAGGTATAGCTACGAATCACCACAAAATTCTTTTTGACAAAAACTCTTGTGCATCATCAATTGTTACCCACTACACAAAGTCTTGTGTATATCGTGTCTCAATCTTTTGCAGTTTCTTGATCGTCAAGTTAACAATTACCAAATTCAACTTAATAACTATTTCGGTCAATAATAGAATCCTACTCGAATTTGTAAAATTGTGCAGAGATTCCGTGGTGCCATATCTTCAAAGAATCTTGAATAAATTCATATATATAAATTATTGTCCAACCATACTTAGGAAAACTTTACTTAATAAAAGTTACCAAATAATGTCAACACAAATCCAAATTAGTATAGCCATAGAATTCCTAACACTATGGATGATCGAAGCTCAGTAATATTACGTCAAAAGTGTCAAATATCTCAAATGAATTAGTAGGACTATACCAATTGGAAATTTCAAGTTCAGAACTGTAAGAAGTTTAAAGTTGTTAAAAAAAAAGAAGAGTCACGAGGATCTTTTCAATAATCCCTTGGTGAGAAGAGCAAAGAGCCGACATGAGGGCTGGTAGGTGTTGACATAGCAAATGGCAACCACTCAGGATGGATGGAAAGTTGATATTTTTGTTGCATTTTGAAACTGGAAAAATTGTGAAATAAATAACAATTTCAATAAACTTTGTTGCATATCTTTGGCGTTACACAGTCACGTACCATATTATGTATGCGACAGGCTTTGATCTCACCATTTGAGCCTCTGTTTGTTTGTGACAATCACAAGGTTTCTAGCAGTTAGATTCTTCAAGTCCTGATTTGCTACATTTGCAACATTTGCCTTCTTCATCTTTGGAAGGAATCCTTCGGCTACCCAGAATTGAATCAATTTTCGAGCACTAATTTGTTTATCCTCTTGAAAAGTTCCAAAGTAAAGAAAGAATGGCTTCAAGTGATCTAGTAGATAATTGTAACATATTTTTACAATTTTCTTCCACCCTGCTTCTTTCTCCCAAAATGAACTTGTATGTAAAAAAAAGTAGGTAGTCTTCAATAATGTTATAGTACATACTTTTATAATATATATATATATATATACACTCACACACACATGCACTTGGCCCTACGGGATAGATTAAGGCTTGAAAAGCTCATTTACATCCAAATCCATTGCATCACACTCAACTTCTCAAGGTATAGCTGCGAATCACCACAAAATTCTTTTTGACAAAAACTCTTGTGCATCATCAATTGTTACCCACTACACAAAGTCTTGTGTATATCGTGTCTCAATCTTTTGCAGTTTCTTGATCGTCAAGTTAACAATTACCAAATTCAACTTAATAACTATTTCGGTCAATAATAGAATCCTACTCGAATTTGTAAAATTGTGCAGAGATTCCGTGGTGCCATATCTTCAAAGAATCTTGAATAAATTCATATATATAAATTATTGTCCAACCATACTTAGGAAAACTTTACTTAATAAAAGTTACCAAATAATGTCAACACAAATCCAAATTAGTATAGCCATAGAATTCCTAACACTATGGATGATCGAAGCTCAGTAATATTACGTCAAAAGTGTCAAATATCTCAAATGAATTAGTAGGACTATACCAATTGGAAATTTCAAGTTCAGAACTGTAAGAAGTTTAAAGTTGTTAAAAAAAAAGAAGAGTCACGAGGATCTTTTCAATAATCCCTTGGTGAGAAGAGCAAAGAGCCGACATGAGGGCTGGTAGGTGTTGACATAGCAAATGGCAACCACTCAGGATGGATGGAAAGTTGATATTTTTGTTGCATTTTGAAACTGGAAAAATTGTGAAATAAATAACAATTTCAATAAACTTTGTTGCATATCTTTGGCGTTACACAGTCACGTACCATATTATGTATGCGACAGGCTTTGATCTCATCATTTGCGCTTCTGTTTGTTTGTGACAATCACAAGGTTTCTTGCAATTAGATTCTTCAAGTCCTGATTTGCAACATTTGCAACATTTGCCTTCTTCATCTTTGGAAGGAATCCTCGGCTACCCAGAATTGAATCAATTTTCGAACACTAATTTGTTTATCCTCTTGAAAAGTTCCAAAGTAAAGAAAGAATGGCTTCAAGTGATCTAGTAGATAATTGTAACATATTTTAAAAAAAAGTAGGTAGTCTTCAATAATGTTATAGTACATAATTTTATAATATATATATATATATATACACTCACACAGACATGCACTTGGCCCTGCGGGATAGATTAAGGCTTGAAAGGCTCATTTACATCCAAATCCATTGCATCACACTCAACTTCTCAAGGTATAGCTACGAATCACCACAAAATTCTTTTTCACTAAAACTCTTGTGCATCATCATCAATTGTTACCCACGACACAAAGTCTTGTATATATCGTGTCTATATCTTTTGCAGTTTCTTGATCGTCATGTTAACAATTACCAAATTCAACTTAATAATTAGTTCGGTCAATAATAGAATCCTACTCGAATTCGTAAAATTGTGTAGAGATTCCGTGCTGCCATATCTTCAAAGAATCTTGAATAAATTCGTCAATAGAAATTATTGTCCAACCATACTTAGGAAAACTTTACTTAATAAAAGTTACCAAATAATGTCAACACAAATCCAAATTAGTATAGCCATAGAATTCCTAACACTATGGATGATGGAAGCTCAGTAATATTACGTCCAAAGTGTCAAATATCTCAAATGAATTAGTAGGACTATCCCAATGGGAAATTTCAAGTTCCGAACTCTAAGAGGATAAACAAATTAGTGCTCGAAAATTGATTCAATTCTGGGTAGCCGAAGGATTCCTTCCAAAGATGAAGAAGGCAAATGTTGCAAATGTAGCAAATCAGGACTTGAAGAATCTAATTGCTAGAAACCTTGTGATTGTCCCAAACAAACAGAGGCTCAAATGATGAGATCAAAGCCTGTCGCATACATAATATGGTACTTGACTGTGTAACGCCAAAGATATGCAACAAAGTTTATTGAAATTGTTATTTATTTCTCAATTTTTCCAGTTTCAAAATGCATCAAAAATATCAACTTTCCATCCATCCTGAGTGGTTGCCATTTGCTATGTCAAAACCTACCAGCCCTCATGTCGGCTCTTTGCTCTTCTCACCAAGGGATTATTGAAAACATACTCGTGACTCTTCTTTTTTTTTTTAACAACTTTAAACTTTTTAGAGTTCTGAACTTGAAATTTCCAATTGGGATAGTCCTACTAATTCATTTGAGATATTTGACACTTTTGACGTAATATTACTGAGCTTCCATCATCCATAGTGTTAGGAATTCTATGGCTATACTAATTTGGATTTGTGTTGACATTATTTGGTAACTTTTATTAAGTAAAGTTTTCCTAAGTATGGTTGGACAATAATTTCTATTGACGAATTTATTCAAGATTCTTTGAAGATATGGCAGCACGGAATCTCTACACAATTTTACGAATTCGAGTAGGATTCTATTATTGACCGAACTAATTATTAAGTTGAATTTGGTAATTGTTAACATGACGATCAAGAAACTGCAAAAGATATAGACACGATATATACAAGACTTTGTGTCGTGGGTAACAATTGATGATGATGCACAAGAGTTTTAGTGAAAAAGAATTTTATGGTGATTCGTAGCTATACCTTGAGAAGTTGAAGACTACCTAATTTTTTTTTACATACAAGTTCATTTTGGGAGAAAGAAGAAGGGTAGAAGAAAATTGTAAAAATATGTTACAATTATCTACTAGATCACTTGAAGCCATTCTTTCTTTACTTTGGAACTTTTCAAGAGGATAAACAAATTAGTGCTCGAAAATAGATTCAATTCTGGGTCGCCGAAGGATTCATTCCAAAGATGAAGAAGGCAAATGTTGCAAATGTAGCAAATCAGGACTTGAAGAATCTAACTGCTAGAAACCTTGTGATTGTCACAAACAAACAGAGGCTCAAATGATGAGATCAAAGCCTGTCGCATACATAATATGGTACGTGACTGTGTGAAGCCAAAGATATGCAACAAAGTTTATTGAAATTGTTATTTATTTCTCGATTATTCCAGTTTCAAAATGCATTAACAGTATCAACTTTCCATCCATCCTGAGTGGTTGCCATTCGCTATGTCAAAACCTACCAGCCCTCATGCCGGCTCTTTGCTCTTCTAACCAAGGAATTATTGAAAACATCCTCCTGACTCCTCTTTTTTTTAACAACATTAAACTTTTTAGAGTTCGGAACTTGAAATTTCCCATTGGGATAGTCCTACTAATTCATTTGAGATATTTGACACTTTGGACGTAATATTACTGAGCTTCCATCATCCATAGTGTTAGGAATTCTATGGCTATACTAATTTGGATTTGTGTTGACATTATTTGGTAACTTTTATTAAGTAAAGTTTTCCTAAGTATGGTTGGACAATAATTTCTATAGATGAATTTATTCAAGATTCTTTGAAGATATGGCAGCACGGAATCTCTACACAATTTTACGAATTCGAGTAGGATTCTATTATTGACCGAAATAATTATTAAGTTGAATTTGGTAATTGTTAACATGACGATCAAGAAACTGCAAAAGATATAGACACGATATACACAAGACTTTGTGTAGTGGGTAACAATTGATGATGCCCAAGAGTTTTTGTGAAAAAGAATTTTGTGGTGATTCGCAGCTATACCTTGAGAAGTTGAGTGTGATGCAACGGATTTTGATGTAAATGAGCCTTTCAAGCCTTAATCTATCCCGCAGGGCCAAGTGCATGTGTGTGTGAGTGTACATATATATGTATTATAAAATTACGTACTATAACATTATTGAAGACTACCTAATTTTTTTTTACATACAAGTTCATTTTGGGAGAAAGAAGAAGGGTAGAAGAAAATTGTAAAAATATGTTACAATTATCTACTAGATCACTTGAAGCCATTCTTTCTTTACTTTGGAACTTTTCAAGAGGATAAACAAATTAGTGCTCGAAAATTGATTCAATTCTGGGTTGCCGAAGGATTCCTTCCAAAGATGAAGAAGGCAAATGTTGCAAATGTAGCAAATCAGGACTTGAAGAATCTAACTGCTAGAAACCTTGTGATTGTCACAAACAAACAGAGGCTCAAATGATGAGATCAAAGCCTGTCGCATAAATAATATGGTACGTGACTGTGTGAAGCCAAAGATATGCAACAAAGTTTATTGAAATTGTTATTTATTTCTCGATTATTCCAGTTTCAAAATGCATTAACAGTATCAACTTTCCATCCATCCTGAGTGGTTGCCATTTGCTATGTCAAAACCTACCAGCCCTCATGTCGGCTCTTTGCTCTTCTAACCAAGGGATTATTGAAAACATCCTCTTGACTCCTCTTTTTTTTAACAACTTTATACTTTTTAGAGTTCGGAACTTGAAATTTCCCATTGGGATAGTCCTACTAATTCATTTGAGATATTTGACACTTTGGACGTAATATTACTGAGCTTCCATCATCCATAGTGTTAGGAATTCTATGGCTATACTAATTTGGATTTGTGTTGACATTATTTGCTAACTTTTATTAAGTAAAGTTTTCCTAAGTATGGTTGGACAATAATTTCTATAGATGAATTATTCAAGATTCTTTGAAGATATGGCAACACGGAATCTCTACACAATTTTAAGAATTCGAGTAGGATTCTATTGTTGACCGAAATAATTATTAAGTTGAATTTGGTAATTGTTAACTTGACGATCAAGAAACTGCAAAAGATTGAGACACGATATACACAAGACTTTGTGTAGTGGGTAACAATTGATGATGCACAAGAGTTTTTGTCAAAAAGAATTTTGTGGTGATTCGCAGCTATACCTTGAGAAGTTGAGTGTGATGCAACGGATTTTGATGTAAATGAGCCTTTCAAGCCTTAATCTATCCCGCAGGGCCAAGTGCATGTGTGTGTGAGTGTATATATATATATATATTATAAAATTATGTACTATAACATTATTGAAGACTACCTACTTTTTTTTACATACAAGTTCATTTTGGGAGAAAGAAGCAGGGTAGAAGAAAATTGTAAAATTATGTTACAATTATCTACTAGATCACTTGAAGCCATTCTTTCATTACTTTGGATTTTTTCATGAGGATAAACAAATTAGTGCTCGAAAATTAATTCAATTCTGGGCTGCCGAAGGATTCATTCCAAAGATGAAGAAGGCAAATGTTGCTGATGTAGCAAATCAGGACTTGAAGAATCTAACTGCTAGAAACCTTGTGATTTTCACAAACAAACAGAGGCTCAATTGATGAGATCAAAGCATGTCGCACACATTATATGGTACGTGACTGTGTAAAGCCAAAGATATGCAACAAAGTTTATTGAAATTGTTATATATTTCTCAAGTTTTCCAGTTTCAAAATGCATCAACAATATCAACTTTCCATCCATCCTGAGTGGTTGCCATTTGCAATGTCAAAACCTACCAGCCCACATGTCGGCTCTTTGCTCTTCTCACCAAGGGATTATTGAAAAAATCCTCGTGACTCTTTAACAACTTTAAACTTCTTAAAGTTTTGAACTTGAAATTTCCCATTGGGATAGTCCTACTAATTCATTTGATATATTTGACACTTTTGAAGTAATATTACTGAGCTTCCATCATCCATAGTGTTAGGAATTCTATGGCTATACTAATTTGGATTTGTGTTGACATTATTTGGTAACTTTTATTAAGTAATGTTTTCCTAAGTCTGGTTGGACAATAATTTCTATAGATGAATTTATTCAAGATTCTTTGAAGATATGGCAGCACGGAATCTCTACACAATTTTACGAATTCGAGTAGGATTCTATTATTGAGCGAAATAATTATTAAGTTAAATTTGGTAATTGTTAACTTGACGATCAAGAAACTGCAAAAGATTGAGACACGATATATACAAGACTTTGTGTCGTGGGTAACATTTGATGATGCACAAGAGTTTTTGTGAAAAAGAATTTTGTGGTGATTCGTAGCTATAGCTTGAGAAGTTGAGTGTGATGCAAAGGATTTGGATATAAATGAGCCTTTCAAGCCTTAATCTATCTCGCAGGGCCAAGTGCATGTGTGTGTGAGTGTATATATATATATATATTATAAAATTATGTACTATAACATTATTGAAGACTACCTACTTTTTTTTACATACAAGTTCAATTTGGGAGAAAGAAGCATGGTAGAAGAAAATTGTAAAATTATGCTACAATTATCTACTAGATCACTTGAAGCCATTCTTTCTTTACTTTGGAATTTTTCAAGAGGATAAACAAATTAGTGCTCGAAAATTGATTCAATTCTGGGTAGCCGAAGGATTCCTTCCAAAGATGAAGAAGGCAAATGTTGCAAATGTAGCAAATCAGGACTTGAAGAATCTAATTGCTAGAAACCTTGTGATTGTCCCAAACAAACAGAGGCTCAAATGATGAGATCAAAGCCTGTCGCATACATAATATGGTACTTGACTGTGTAACGCCAAAGATATGCAACAAAGTTTATTGAAATTGTTATTTATTTCTCAATTTTTCCAGTTTCAAAATGCATCAAAAATATCAACTTTCCATCCATCCTGAGTGGTTGCCATTTGCTATGTCAAAACCTACCAGCCCTCATGTCGGCTCTTTGCTCTTCTCACCAAGGGATTATTGAAAAAATCCTCGTGACTCTTTAACAACTTTAAACTTCTTAAAGTTTTGAACTTGAAATTTCCCATTGGGATAGTCCTACTAATTCATTTGAGATATTTGACACTTTTGAAGTAATATTACTGAGCTTCCATCATCCATAGTGTTAGGAATTCTATGGCTATACTAATTTCGATTTGTGTTGACATTATTTGGTAACTTTTATTAAGTAAAGTTTTCCTAAGTATGGTTGGACAATAATTTCTATAGATGAATTATTCAAGATTCTTTGAAGATATGGCAACACGGAATCTCTACACAATTTTAAGAATTCGAGTAGGATTCTATTATTGAGCGAAATAATTATTAAGTTAAATTTGGTAATTGTTAACTTGACGATCAAGAAACTGCAAAAGATTGAGACACGATATATACAAGACTTTGTGTCGTGGGTAACATTTGATGATGCACAAGAGTTTTTGTGAAAAAGAATTTTGTGGTGATTCGTAGCTATAGCTTGAGAAGTTGAGTGTGATGCAAAGGATTTGGATATAAATGAGCCTTTCAAGCCTTAATCTATCTCGCAGGGCCAAGTGCATGTGTGTGTGAGTGTATATATATATATATATTATAAAATTATGTACTATAACATTATTGAAGACTACCTACTTTTTTTTACATACAAGTTCATTTTGGGAGAAAGAAGCTGGGTAGAAGAAAATTGTAAAATTATGTTACAATTATCTACTAGATCACTTGAAGCCATTCTTTCTTTACTTTGGAACTTTTCATGAGGATAAACAAATTAGTGCTCGAAAATTGATTCAATTCTGGGCTGCCGAAGGATTCATTCCAAAGATGAAGAAGGCAAATGTTGCTGATGTAGCAAATCAGGACTTGAAGAATCTAACTGCTAGAAACCTTGCGATTTTCACAAACAAACAGAGGCTCAATTGATGAGATCAAAGCATGTCGCACACATTATATGGTACGTGACTGTGTAAAGCCAAAGATATGCAACAAAGTTTATTGAAATTGTTATATATTTCTCAAGTTTTCCAGTTTCAAAATGCATCAACAATATCAACTTTCCATCCATCCTGAGTGGTTGCCATTTGCAATGTCAAAACCTACCAGCTCTCATGTCGGCTCTTTGCTCTTCTCACCAAGGGATTATTGAAAACATCCTCGTGACTCTTCTTTTTTTTTTTAACAACTTTAAACTTCTTAAATTTCTGAACTTGAAATTTCCCATTGGGATAGTCCTACTAATTCATTTGAGATATTTGACACTTTTGACGTAATATTACTGAGCTTCCATCATCCACAGTGTTAGGAATTCTATGGCTATACTAATTTGGATTTGTGTTGACATTATTTGGTAACTTTTATTAAGTAAAGTTCTCCTAAGTATGGTTGGACAATAATTTCTATAGATGAATTTATTCAATATTCATTGAAGATATGGCAACACGAAATCTCTACACAATTTTAAGAATTCGAGTAGGATTCTATTGTTGACCGTAATAATTGTTAAGTTGAATTTGGTAATTGTTAACTTGACGATCAAGAAACTGCAAAAGATTGAGACACGATATATACAAGACTTTGTGTAGTGGGTAACAATTGATGATGCACAATAGTTTTTGTCAAAAAGAGTTTTGTGGTGATTCGCAGCTATACCTTGAGAAGTTGAGTATGATGCAATGGATTTAGATGTAAATGAGCCTTTCAAGCCTTAATCTATCCCGCAGGGCCAAGTGCTTGTGTGTGTGAGTGTATATATATATATATTATAAAATTATGTACTATAACATTATTGAAGACTACCTACTTTTTTTTACATACAAGTTCATTTTGGGAGAAAGAAGCTGGGTAGAAGAAAATTGTAAAATTATGTTACAATTATCTACTAGATCACTTGAAGCCATTCTTTCTTTACTTTGGAACTTTTCATGAGGATAAACAAATTAGTGCTCGAAAATTGATTCAATTCTGTGCTGCCGAAGGATTCATTCCAAAGATGAAGAAGGCAAATGTTGCTGATGTAGCAAATCAGGACTTGAATAATCTAATTCCTAGAAACCTTATGATTGTCACAAACAAACAGAGGCTCAAATGATGAGATCAAAGCCTGTCGAATACATAATATGGTACGTGACTGTGTGAAGCCAAAGATATGCAACAATGTTTATTGAAATTGTTATTTATTTCTCAATTTTTCCAGTTTCAAAATGCATCAACAATATCAACTTTCCATCCATCCTGAGTGTTTGCCATTTGCAATGTCAAAACCTACCAGCTCTCATGTCGGCTCTTTGCTCTTCTCACCAAGGGATTATTGAAAACATCCTCGTGACTCTTCTTTTTTTTTTTAACAACTTTAAACTTCTTAAATTTCTGAACTTGAAATTTCCCATTGGGATAGTCCTACTAATTCATTTGAGATATTTGACACTTTTGACGTAATATTACTGAGCTTCCATCATCCACAGTGTTAGGAATTCTATGGCTATACTAATTTGGATTTGTGTTGACATTATTTGGTAACTTTTATTAAGTAAAGTTCTCCTAAGTATGGTTGGACAATAATTTCTATAGATGAATTTATTCAATATTCATTGAAGATATGGCAACACGAAATCTCTACACAATTTTAAGAATTCGAGTAGGATTCTATTGTTGACCGAAATAATTGTTAAGTTGAATTTGGTAATTGTTAACTTGACGATCAAGAAACTGCAAAAGATTGAGACACGATATATACAAGACTTTGTGTAGTGGGTAACAATTGATGATGCACAATAGTTTTTGTCAAAAAGAGTTTTGTGGTGATTCGCAGCTATACCTTGAGAAGTTGAGTATGATGCAATGGATTTAGATGTAAATGAGCCTTTCAAGCCTTAATCTATCCCGCAGGGCCAAGTGCTTGTGTGTGTGAGTGTATATATATATATATTATAAAATTATGTACTATAACATTATTGAAGACTACCTACTTTTTTTTACATACAAGTTCATTTTGGGAGAAAGAAGCTGGGTAGAAGAAAATTGTAAAATTATGTTACAATTATCTACTAGATCACTTGAAGCCATTCTTTCTTTACTTTGGAACTTTTCATGAGGATAAACAAATTAGTGCTCGAAAATTGATTCAATTCTGTGCTGCCGAAGGATTCATTCCAAAGATGAAGAAGGCAAATGTTGCTGATGTAGCAAATCAGGACTTGAATAATCTAATTCCTAGAAACCTTATGATTGTCACAAACAAACAGAGGCTCAAATGATGAGATCAAAGCCTGTCGAATACATAATATGGTACGTGACTGTGTGAAGCCAAAGATATGCAACAATGTTTATTGAAATTGTTATTTATTTCTCAATTTTTCCAGTTTCAAAATGCATCAACAATATCAACTTTCCATCCATCCTGAGTGGTTGCCATTTGCTATGTCAAAACCTACCAGCCCACATGTCGGCTCTTTGCTCTTCTCACCAGGGATTATTGAAAAAATCCTCGTGACTCTTTAACAACTTTAAACATCTTAAAGTTTTGAACTTGAAATTTCCCATTGGGATAGTCCTACTAATTCATTTGAGATATTTGACACTTTTGAAGTAATATTACTGAGCTTCCATCATCCATAGTGTTAGGAATTCTATGGCTATACTAATTTGGATTTGTGTTGACATTATTTGGTAACTTTTATTAAGTAAAGTTTTCCTAAGTATGGTTGGACAATAATTTCTATAGATGAATTATTCAAGATTCTTTGAAGATATGGCAACACTGAATCTCTACACAATTTTAAGAATTCGAGTAGGATTCTATTGTTGACCGAAATAATTATTAAGTTGAATTTGGTAATTGTTAACTTGACGATCAAGAAACTGCAAAAGATTGAGACACGATATATACAAGACTTTGTGTAGTGGGTAACAATTGATGATGCACAAGAGTTTTTGTCAAAAAGAATTCTGTGGTGATTCGCAGCTATACCTTGAGAAGTTGAGTGTGATGCAATGGATTTGGATGTAAATGAGCCTTTCAAGCCTTAATCTATCCCATGAGGCCAAGTGCATGTGTGTGTGAGTGTATATATATATATATTATAAAATTATGTACTATAACATTATTGAAGACTACCTACTTTTTTTTACATACAAGTTCATTTTTGGGAGAAAGAAGCGAGGGTAGAGGAAAATTGTAAAATTATGTTACAATTATCTACTAGATCACTTGAAGCCATTCTTTCTTTACTTTGGAACTTTTCAAGAGGATAAACAAATTAGTGCTCGAAAATTGATTCAATTCTGGGCTGCCGAAGGATTCATTCCAAAGATGAAGAAGGCAAATGTTGCAGATGTAGCAAATCAGGACTTGAAGAATCTAATTCCTAGAAACCTTGTGATTGTCACAAACAAACAGAGGCTCAAATGATGAGATCAAAGCCTGTCGAATACATAATATGGTACGTGACTGTGTGAAGCCAAAGATATGCAACAAAGTTTATTGAAATTGTTATTTATTTCTCAATTTTTCCAGTTTCAAAATGCCTCAACAATATCAACTTTCCATCCATCCTGAGTGGTTGCCATTTGCTATGTCAAAACCTACCAGCCCACATGTCGGCTCTTTGCTCTTCTCACCAAGGGATTATTGAAAAAATCCTCGTGACTCTTTAACAACTTTAAACATCTTAAAGTTTTGAACTTGAAATTTCCCATTGGGATAGTCCTACTAATTCATTTGAGATATTTGACACTTTTGAAGTAATATTACTGAGCTTCCATCATCCATAGTGTTAGGAATTCTATGGCTATACTAATTTGGATTTGTGTTGACATTATTTGGTAACTTTTATTAAGTAAAGTTTTCCTAAGTATGGTTGGACAATAATTTCTATAGATGAATTATTCAAGATTCTTTGAAGATATGGCAACACGGAATCTCTACACAATTTTAAGAATTCGAGTAGGATTCTATTGTTGACCGAAATAATTATTAAGTTGAATTTGGTAATTGTTAACTTGACGATCAAGAAACTGCAAAAAGATTGAGACACGATATACACAAGACTTTGTGTAGTGGGTAACAATTGATGATGCACAAGAGTTTTTTGTCAAAAAGAATTTTGTGGTGATTCGCAGCTATACCTTGAGAAGTTGAGTGTGATGCAATGGATTTGGATGTAAATGAGCCTTTCAAGCCTTAATCTATCCCATGAGGGCCAAGTGCATATGTGTGTGAGTGTATATATATATATATATTATAAAATTATGTACTATAACATTATTGAAGACTACCTACTTTTTTTTACATACAAGTTCATTTTGGGAGAAAGAAGCAGGGTAGAGGAAAATTGTAAAATTATGTTACAATTATCTACTAGATCACTTGAAGCCATTCTTTCTTTACTTTGGAACTTTTCAAGAGGATAAACAAATTAGTGCTCGAAAATTGATTCAATTCTGGGCTGCCGAAGGATTCATTCCAAAGATGAAGAAGGCAAATGTTGCAGATGTAGCAAATCAGGACTTGAAGAATCTAATTCCTAGAAACCTTGTGATTGTCACAAACAAACAGAGGCTCAAATGATGAGATCAAAGCCTGTCGAATACATAATATGGTACGTGACTGTGTGAAGCCAAAGATATGCAACAAAGTTTATTGAAATTGTTATTTATTTCTCAATTTTTCCAGTTTCAAAATGCCTCAACAATATCAACTTTCCATCCATCCTGAGTGGTTGCCATTTGCTATGTCAAAACCTACCAGCCCACATGTCGGCTCTTTGCTCTTCTCACCAAGGGATTATTGAAAAAATCCTCGTGACTCTTTAACAACTTTAAACATCTTAAAGTTTTGAACTTGAAATTTTCCATTGGGATAGTCCTACTAATTCATTTGAGATATTTGACACTTTTGAAGTAATATTACTGAGCTTCCATCATCCATAGTGTTAGGAATTCTATGGCTATACTAATTTGGATTTGTGTTGACATTATTTGGTAACTTTTATTAAGTAAAGTTTTCCTAAGTATGGTTGGACAATAATTTCTATAGATGAATTATTCAAGATTCTTTGAAGATATGGCAACACTGAATCTCTACACAATTTTAAGAATTCGAGTAGGATTCTATTGTTGACCGAAATAATTATTAAGTTGAATTTGGTAATTGTTAACTTGACGATCAAGAAACTGCAAAAGATTGAGACACGATATACACAAGACTTTGTGTAGTGGGTAACAATTGATGATGCACAAGAGTTTTTGTCAAAAAGAATTTTGTGGTGATTCGCAGCTATACCTTGAGAAGTTGAGTGTGATGCAATGGATTTGGATGTAAATGAGCCTTTCAAGCCTTAATCTATCCCGCAGGGCCAAGTGCATATGTGTGTGAGTGTATATATATATATATATATAAAATTATGTACTATAACATTATTGAAGACTACCTACTTTTTTTTACATACAAGTTCATTTTGGGAGAAAGAAGCAGGGTAGAGGAAAATTGTAAAATTATGTTACAATTATCTACTAGATCACTTGAAGCCATTCTTTCTTTACTTTGGAACTTTTCAAGAGGATAAACAAATTAGTGCTCAAAAATTGATTCAATTCTGGGCTGCCGAAGGATTCATTCCAAAGATGAAGAAGGCAAATGTTACAGATGTAGCAAATCAGGACTTGAAGAATCTAATTGCTAGAAACCTTGTGATTGTCACAAACAAACAGAGGCTCAAATGATGAGATCAAAGCCTGTCGAATACATAATATGGTACGTGACTGTGTGAAGCCAAAGATATGCAACAAAGTTTATTGAAATTGTTATTTATTTCTCCATTTTTCCAGTTTCAAAATGCCTCAACAATATCAACTTTCCATCCATCCTGAGTGGTTGCCATTTGCTATGTCAAAACCTACCAGCCCACATGTCGGCTCTTTGCTCTTCTCACCAAGGGATTATTGAAAAAATCCTCGTGACTCTTTAACAACTTTAAACTTCTTAAAGTTTTGAACTTTAAATTTCCCATTGGGATAGTCCTACTAATTCATTTGAGATATTTGACACTTTTGAAGTAATATTACTGAGCTTCCATCATCCATAGTGTTAGGAATTCTATGGCTATACTAATTTGGATTTGTGTTGACATTATTTGGTAACTTTTATTAAGTAAAGTTTTCCTAAGTATGGTTGGACAATAATTTCTATAGATGAATTATTCAAGATTCTTTGAAGATATGGCAACACGGAATCTCTACACAATTTTAAGAATTCGAGTAGGATTCTATTGTTGACCGAAATAATTATTAAGTTGAATTTGGTAATTGTTAACTTGACGATCAAGAAACTGCAAAAGATTGAGACACGATATACACAAGACTTTGTGTAGTGGGTAACAATTGATGATGCACAAGAGTTTTTGTCAAAAAGAATTTTGTGGTGATTCGCAGCTATACCTTGAGAAGTTGAGTGTGATGCAATGGATTTGGATGTAAATGAGCCTTTCAAGCCTTAATCTATCCCGCGAGAGCCAAGTGCATGTGTGTGTGAGTGTATATATATATATATATTATAAAATTATGTACTATAACATTATTGAAGACTACCTACTTTTTTTTACATACAAGTTCATTTTTGGGAGAAAGAAGCGGGGGTAGAAGAAAATTGTAAAATTATGTTACAATTATCTACTAGATCACTTGAAGCCATTCTTTCTTTACTTTGGAACTTTTCAAGAGGATAAACAAATTAGTGCTCGAAAAATTGATTCAGTGCAGGGCTGCCGAAGGATTCATTCCAAAGATGAAGAAGGCAAATGTTACGGATGTAGCAAATCAGGACTTGAAGAATCTAATTGCTAGAAACCTTCGATTGTCACAAACAAACGAGAGGCTCAAATGATGAGATCAAAGCCTGTCGAATACATAATATGGTACGTGACTGTGTGAAGCCAAAGATATGCAACAAAGTTTATTGAAATTGTTATATATTTCTCAATTTTTCCAGTTTCAAAATGCCTCAACAATATCAACTTTCCATCCATCCTGAGTGGTTGCCATTTGCTATGTCAAAACCTACCAGCCCACATGTCGGCTCTTTGCTCTTCTCACCAAGGGATTATTGAAAAAATCCTCGTGACTCTTTAACAACTTTAAACTTCTTAAAGTTTTGAACTTGAAATTTCCCATTGGGATAGTCCTACTAATTCATTTGAGATATTTGACACTTTTGAAGTAATATTACTTGAGCTTCCATCATCCATAGTGTTAGGAATTCTATGGCTATACTAATTTGGATTTGTGTTGACATTATTTGGTAACTTTTATTAAGTAAAGTTTTCCTAAGTATGGTTGGACAATAATTTCTATAGATGAATTATTCAAGATTCTTTGAAGATATGGCAACACGGAATCTCTACACAATTTTAAGAATTCGAGTAGGATTCTATTGTTGACCGAAATAATTATTAAGTTGAATTTGGTAATTGTTAACTTGACGATCAAGAAACTGCAAAAGATTGAGACACGATATACACAAGACTTTGTGTAGTGGGTAACAATTGATGATGCACAAGAGTTTTTTGTCAAAAAGAATTTTGTGGTGATTCGCAGCTATACCTTGAGAAGTTGAGTGTGATGCAATGGATTTGGATGTAAATGAGCCTTTCAAGCCTTAATCTATCCCGCAGGGCCAAGTGCATGTGTGTGTGAGTGTATATATATATATATATTATAAAATTATGTACTATAACATTATTGAAGACTACCTACTTTTTTTTACATACAAGTTCATTTTGGGAGAAAGAAGCAGGGTAGAAGAAAATTGTAAAATTATGTTACAATTATCTACTAGATCACTTGAAGCCATTCTTTCTTTACTTTGGAACTTTTCAAGAGGATAAACAAATTAGTGCTCAAAAATTGATTCAATTCTGGGCTGCCGAAGGATTCATTCCAAAGATGAAGAAGGCAAATGTTACAGATGTAGCAAATCAGGACTTGAAGAATGTAATTGCTAGAAACCTTGTGATTGTCACAAACAAACAGAGGCTCAAATGATGAGATCAAAGCCTGTCGAATACATAATATGGTACGTGACTGTGTGAAGCCAAAGATATGCAACAAAGTTTATTGAAATTGTTATTTATTTCTCAATTTTTCCAGTTTCAAAATGCCTCAACAATATCAACTTTCCATCCATCCTGAGTGGTTGCCATTTGCTATGTCAAAACCTACCAGCCCACATGTCGGCTCTTTGCTCTTCTCACCAAGGGATTATTGAAAAAATCCTCGTGACTCTTTAACAACTTTAAACTTCTTAAAGTTTTGAACTTGAAATTTCCCATTGGGATAGTCCTACTAATTCATTTGAGATATTTGACACTTTTGAAGTAATATTACTTGAGCTTCCATCATCCATAGTGTTAGGAATTCTATGGCTATACTAATTTGGATTTGTGTTGACATTATTTGGTAACTTTTATTAAGTAAAGTTTTCCTAAGTATGGTTGGACAATAATTTCTATAGATGAATTATTCAAGATTCTTTGAAGATATGGCAACACGGAATCTCTACACAATTTTAAGAATTCGAGTAGGATTCTATTGTTGACCGAAATAATTATTAAGTTGAATTTGGTAATTGTTAACTTGACGATCAAGAAACTGCAAAAGATTGAGACACGATATACACAAGACTTTGTGTAGTGGGTAACAATTGATGATGCACAAGAGTTTTTGTCAAAAAGAATTTTGTGGTGATTCGCAGCTATACCTTGAGAAGTTGAGTGTGATGCAATGGATTTGGATGTAAATGAGCCTTTCAAGCCTTAATCTATCCCGCAGGGCCAAGTGCATGTGTGTGTGAGTGTATATATATATATATATTATAAAATTATGTACTATAACATTATTGAAGACTACCTACTTTTTTTTACATACAAGTTCATTTTGGGAGAAAGAAGCAGGGTAGAAGAAAATTGTAAAATTATGTTACAATTATCTACTAGATCACTTGAAGCCATTCTTTCTTTACTTTGGAACTTTTCAAGAGGATAAACAAATTAGTGCTCAAAAATTGATTCAATTCTGGGCTGCCGAAGGATTCATTCCAAAGATGAAGAAGGCAAATGTTACAGATGTAGCAAATCAGGACTTGAAGAATGTAATTGCTAGAAACCTTGTGATTGTCACAAACAAACAGAGGCTCAAATGATGAGATCAAAGCCTGTCGAATACATAATATGGTACGTGACTGTGTGAAGCCAAAGATATGCAACAAAGTTTATTGAAATTGTTATTTATTTCTCAATTTTTCCAGTTTCAAAATGCCTCAACAATATCAACTTTCCATCCATCCTGAGTGGTTGCCATTTGCTATGTCAAAACCTACCAGCCCACATGTCGGCTCTTTGCTCTTCTCACCAAGGGATTATTGAAAAAAATCCTCGTGACTCTTTAACAACTTTAAACTTCTTAAAGTTTTGAACTTGAAATTTCCCATTGGGATAGTCCTACTAATTCATTTGAGATATTTGACACTTTTGAAGTAATATTACTTGAGCTTCCATCATCCATAGTGTTAGGAATTCTATGGCTATACTAATTTGGATTTGTGTTGACATTATTTGGTAACTTTTATTAAGTAAAGTTTTCCTAAGTATGGTTGGACAATAATTTCTATAGATGAATTATTCAAGATTCTTTGAAGATATGGCAACACGGAATCTCTACACAATTTTAAGAATTCGAGTAGGATTCTATTGTTGACCGAAATAATTATTAAGTTGAATTTGGTAATTGTTAACTTGACGATCAAGAAACTGCAAAAAGATTGAGACACGATATACACAAGACTTTGTGTAGTGGGTAACAATTGATGATGCACAAGAGTTTTTGTCAAAAAGAATTTTGTGGTGATTCGCAGCTATACCTTGAGAAGTTGAGTGTGATGCAATGGATTTGGATGTAAATGAGCCTTTCAAGCCTTAATCTATCCCGCAGGGCCAAGTGCATGTGTGTGTGAGTGTATATATATATATATATTATAAAATTATGTACTATAACATTATTGAAGACTACCTACTTTTTTTTACATACAAGTTCATTTTTGGGAGAAAGAAGCGAGGGTAGAAGAAAATTGTAAAATTATGTTACAATTATCTACTAGATCACTTGAAGCCATTCTTTCTTTACTTTGGAACTTTTCAAGAGGATAAACAAATTAGTGCTCGAAAAATTGATTCAGTGCAGGGCTGCCGAAGGATTCATTCCAAAGATGAAGAAGGCAAATGTTACAGATGTAGCAAATCAGGACTTGAAGAATGTAATTGCTAGAAACCTTGCGATTGTCACAAACAAACAGAGGCTCAAATGATGAGATCAAAGCACTGTCGAATACATAATATGGTACGTGATTGTGTGAAGCCAAAGATATGCAACAAAGTTTATTGAAATTGTTATTTATTTCTCAATTTTTCCAGTTTCAAAATGCCTCAACAATATCAACTTTCCATCCATCCTGAGTGGTTGCCATTTGCTATGTCAAAACCTACCAGCCCACATGTCGGCTCTTTGCTCTTCTCACCAAGGGATTATTGAAAAAATCCTCGTGACTCTTTAACAACTTTAAACTTCTTAAAGTTTTGAACTTGAAATTTCCCATTGGGATAGTCCTACTAATTCATTTGAGATATTTGACACTTTTGAAGTAATATTACTGAGCTTCCATCATCCATAGTGTTAGGAATTCTATGGCTATACTAATTTGGATTTGTGTTGACATTATTTGGTAACTTTTATTAAGTAAAGTTTTCCTAAGTATGGTTGGACAATAATTTCTATAGATGAATTATTCAAGATTCTTTGAAGATATGGCAACACGGAATCTCTACACAATTTTAAGAATTCGAGTAGGATTCTATTGTTGACCGAAATAATTATTAAGTTGAATTTGGTAATTGTTAACTTGACGATCAAGAAACTGCAAAAGATTGAGACACGATATACACAAGACTTTGTGTAGTGGGTAACAATTGATGATGCACAAGAGTTTTTGTCAAAAAGAATTTTGTGGTGATTCGCAGCTATACCTTGAGAAGTTGAGTGTGATGCAATGGATTTGGATGTAAATGAGCCTTTCAAGCCTTAATCTATCCCGCAGGGCCAAGTGCATGTGTGTGTGAGTGTATATATATATATATATTATAAAATTATGTACTATAACATTATTGAAGACTACCTACTTTTTTTTACATACAAGTTCATTTTGGGAGAAAGAAGCAGGGTAGAAGAAAATTGTAAAATTATGTTACAATTATCTACTAGATCACTTGAAGCCATTCTTTCTTTACTTTGGAACTTTTCAAGAGGATAAACAAATTAGTGCTCAAAAATTGATTCAATTCTGGGCTGCCGAAGGATTCATTCCAAAGATGAAGAAGGCAAATGTTACAGATGTAGCAAATCAGGACTTGAAGAATCTAATTGCTAGAAACCTTCTGATTGTCACAAACAAACAGAGGCTCAAATGATGAGATCAAAGCACTGTCGAATACATAATATGGTACGTGATCGTGTGAAGCCAAAGATATGCAACAAAGTTTATTGAAATTGTTATATATTTCTCAATTTTTCCAGTTTCAAAATGCCTCAACAATATCAACTTTCCATCCATCACGAGTGGTTGCCATTTGCTATGTCAAAACCTACCAGCCCACATGTCGGCTCTTTGCTCTTCTCACCAAGGGATTATTGAAAAATCCTCGTGACTCTTTAACAACTTTAAACTTCTTAAAGTTTTGAACTTGAAATTTCCCATTGGGATAGTCCTACTAATTCATTTGAGATATTTGACACTTTTGAAGTAATATTACTGAGCTTCCATCATCCATAGTGTTAGGAATTCTATGGCTATACTAATTTGGATTTGTGTTGACATTATTTGGTAACTTTTATTAAGTAAAGTTTTCCTAAGTATGGTTGGACAATAATTTCTATAGATGAATTATTCAAGATTCTTTGAAGATATGGCAACACGGAATCTCTACACAATTTTAAGAATTCGAGTAGGATTCTATTGTTGACCGAAATAATTATTAAGTTGAATTTGGTAATTGTTAACTTGACGATCAAGAAACTGCAAAAGATTGAGACACGATATACACAAGACTTTGTGTAGTGGGTAACAATTGATGATGCACAAGAGTTTTTGTCAAAAAGAATTTTGTGGTGATTCGCAGCTATACCTTGAGAAGTTGAGTGTGATGCAATGGATTTGGATGTAAATGAGCCTTTCAAGCCTTAATCTATCCCATGCAGGCCAAGTGCATGTGTGTGTGAGTGTATATATATATATATATTATAAAATTATGTACTATAACATTATTGAAGACTACCTACTTTTTTTTACATACAAGTTCATTTTGGGAGAAAGAAGCAGGGTAGAAGAAAATTGTAAAATTATGTTACAATTATCTACTAGATCACTTGAAGCCATTCTTTCTTTACTTTGGAACTTTTCAAGAGGATAAACAAATTAGTGCTCGAAAATTGATTCAATTCTGGGCTGCCGAAGGATTCATTCCAAAGATGAAGAAGGCAAATGTTACAGATGTAGCAAATCAGGACTTGAAGAATCTAATTGCTAGAAACCTTCTGATTGTCACAAACAAACAGAGGCTCAAATGATGAGATCAAAGCCTGTCGAATACATAATATGGTACGTGACTGTGTGAAGCCAAAGATATGCAACAAAGTTTATTGAAATTGTTATATATTTCTCAATTTTTCCAGTTTCAAAATGCCTCAACAATATCAACTTTCCATCCATCCTGAGTGGTTGCCATTTGCTATGTCAAAACCTACCAGCCCACATGTCGGCTCTTTGCTCTTCTCACCAAGGGATTATTGAAAAAATCCTCGTGACTCTTTAACAACTTTAAACTTCTTAAAGTTTTGAACTTGAAATTTCCCATTGGGATAGTCCTACTAATTCATTTGAGATATTTGACACTTTTGAAGTAATATTACTGAGCTTCCATCATCCATAGTGTTAGGAATTCTATGGCTATACTAATTTGGATTTGTGTTGACATTATTTGGTAACTTTTATTAAGTAAAGTTTTCCTAAGTATGGTTGGACAATAATTTCTATAGATGAATTATTCAAGATTCTTTGAAGATATGGCAACACGGAATCTCTACACAATTTTAAGAATTCGAGTAGGATTCTATTGTTGACCGAAATAATTATTAAGTTGAATTTGGTAATTGTTAACTTGACGATCAAGAAACTGCAAAAGATTGAGACACGATATACACAAGACTTTGTGTAGTGGGTAACAATTGATGATGCACAAGAGTTTTTGTCAAAAAGAATTTTGTGGTGATTCGCAGCTATACCTTGAGAAGTTGAGTGTGATGCAATGGATTTGGATGTAAATGAGCCTTTCAAGCCTTAATCTATCCCCTGCAGGCCAAGTGCATGTGTGTGTGAGTGTATATATATATATATATTATAAAATTATGTACTATAACATTATTGAAGACTACCTACTTTTTTTTACATACAAGTTCATTTTGGGAGAAAGAAGCAGGGTAGAAGAAAATTGTAAAATTATGTTACAATTATCTACTAGATCACTTGAAGCCATTCTTTCTTTACTTTGGAACTTTTCAAGAGGATAAACAAATTAGTGCTCGAAAATTGATTCAATTCTGGGCTGCCGAAGGATTCATTCCAAAGATGAAGAAGGCAAATGTTACAGATGTAGCAAATCAGGACTTGAAGAATCTAATTGCTAGAATCCTTCTGATTGTCACAAACAAACAGAGGCTCAAATGATGAGATCAAAGCCTGTCGAATACATAATATGGTACGTGACTGTGTGAAGCCAAAGATATGCAACAAAGTTTATTGAAATTGTTATATATTTCTCAATTTTTCCAGTTTCAAAATGCCTCAACAATATCAACTTTCCATCCATCCTGAGTGGTTGCCATTTGCTATGTCAAAACCTACCAGCCCACATGTCGGCTCTTTGCTCTTCTCACCAAGGGATTATTGAAAAAATCCTCGTGACTCTTTAACAACTTTAAACTTCTTAAAGTTTTGAACTTGAAATTTCCCATTGGGATAGTCCTACTAATTCATTTGAGATATTTGACACTTTTGAAGTAATATTACTGAGCTTCCATCATCCATAGTGTTAGGAATTCTATGGCTATACTAATTTGGATTTGTGTTGACATTATTTGGTAACTTTTATTAAGTAAAGTTTTCCTAAGTATGGTTGGACAATAATTTCTATAGATGAATTATTCAAGATTCTTTGAAGATATGGCAACACGGAATCTCTACACAATTTTAAGAATTCGAGTAGGATTCTATTGTTGACCGAAATAATTATTAAGTTGAATTTGGTAATTGTTAACTTGACGATCAAGAAACTGCAAAAGATTGAGACACGATATACACAAGACTTTGTGTAGTGGGTAACAATTGATGATGCACAAGAGTTTTTGTCAAAAAGAATTTTGTGGTGATTCGCTGCTATACCTTGAGAAGTTGAGTGTGATGCAATGGATTTGGATGTAAATGAGCCTTTCAAGCCTTAATCTATCCCGCACGGCCAAGTGCATGTGTGTGTGAGTGTATATATATATATATATTATAAAATTATGTACTATAACATTATTGAAGACTACCTACTTTTTTTTACATACAAGTTCATTTTGGGAGAAAGAAGCAGGGTAGAAGAAAATTGTAAAATTATGTTACAATTATCTACTAGATCACTTGAAGCCATTCTTTCTTTACTTTGGAACTTTTCAAGAGGATAAACAAATTAGTGCTCGAAAATTGATTCAATTCTGGGCTGCCGAAGGATTCATTCCAAAGATGAAGAAGGCAAATGTTACAGATGTAGCAAATCAGGACTTGAAGAATCTAATTGCTAGAATCCTTCTGATTGTCACAAACAAACAGAGGCTCAAATGATGAGATCAAAGCCTGTCGAATACATAATATGGTACGTGACTGTGTGAAGCCAAAGATATGCAACAAAGTTTATTGAAATTGTTATATATTTCTCAATTTTTCCAGTTTCAAAATGCCTCAACAATATCAACTTTCCATCCATCCTGAGTGGTTGCCATTTGCTATGTCAAAACCTACCAGCCCACATGTCGGCTCTTTGCTCTTCTCACCAAGGGATTATTGAAAAAATCCTCGTGACTCTTTAACAACTTTAAACTTCTTAAAGTTTTGAACTTGAAATTTCCCATTGGGATAGTCCTACTAATTCATTTGAGATATTTGACACTTTTTGAAGTAATATTACTTGAGCTTCCATCATCCATAGTGTTAGGAATTCTATGGCTATACTAATTTGGATTTGTGTTGACATTATTTGGTAACTTTTATTAAGTAAAGTTTTCCTAAGTATGGTTGGACAATAATTTCTATAGATGAATTATTCAAGATTCTTTGAAGATATGGCAACACGGAATCTCTACACAATTTTAAGAATTCGAGTAGGATTCTATTGTTGACCGAAATAATTATTAAGTTGAATTTGGTAATTGTTAACTTGACGATCAAGAAACCGCAAAAAGATTGAGACACGATATACACAAGACTTTGTGTAGTGGGTAACAATTGATGATGCACAAGAGTTTTTGTCAAAAAAGAATTTTGTGGTGATTCGCAGCTATACCTTGAGAAGTTGAGTGTGATGCAATGGATTTGGATGTAAATGAGCCTTTCAAGCCTTAATCTATCCCCTGCAGGCCAAGTGCATGTGTGTGTGAGTGTATATATATATATATATTATAAAATTATGTACTATAACATTATTGAAGACTACCTACTTTTTTTTACATACAAGTTCATTTTGGGAGAAAGAAGCAGGGTAGAAGAAAATTGTAAAATTATGTTACAATTATCTACTAGATCACTTGAAGCCATTCTTTCTTTACTTTGGAACTTTTCAAGAGGATAAACAAATTAGTGCTCGAAAATTGATTCAATTCTGGGCTGCCGAAGGATTCATTCCAAAGATGAAGAAGGCAAATGTTACAGATGTAGCAAATCAGGACTTGAAGAATCTAATTGCTAGAATCCTTCTGATTGTCACAAACAAACAGAGGCTCAAATGATGAGATCAAAGCCTGTCGAATACATAATATGGTACGTGACTGTGTGAAGCCAAAGATATGCAACAAAGTTTATTGAAATTGTTATATATTTCTCAATTTTTCCAGTTTCAAAATGCCTCAACAATATCAACTTTCCATCCATCCTGAGTGGTTGCCATTTGCTATGTCAAAACCTACCAGCCCACATGTCGGCTCTTTGCTCTTCTCACCAAGGGATTATTGAAAAAATCCTCGTGACTCTTTAACAACTTTAAACTTCTTAAAGTTTTGAACTTGAAATTTCCCATTGGGATAGTCCTACTAATTCATTTGAGATATTTGACACTTTTGAAGTAATATTACTTGAGCTTCCATCATCCATAGTGTTAGGAATTCTATGGCTATACTAATTTGGATTTGTGTTGACATTATTTGGTAACTTTTATTAAGTAAAGTTTTCCTAAGTATGGTTGGACAATAATTTCTATAGATGAATTATTCAAGATTCTTTGAAGATATGGCAACACGGAATCTCTACACAATTTTAAGAATTCGAGTAGGATTCTATTGTTGACCGAAATAATTATTAAGTTGAATTTGGTAATT
Source organism: Rauvolfia tetraphylla (assembly GCA_030512225.1). NCBI lineage: Eukaryota > Viridiplantae > Streptophyta > Magnoliopsida > Gentianales > Apocynaceae > Rauvolfia > Rauvolfia tetraphylla. The sequence goes on from JAJQKT010000060.1 coordinate 1,900,954, forward strand.
GTTAACTTGACGATCAAGAAACCGCAAAAAGATTGAGACACGATATACACAAGACTTTGTGTAGTGGGTAACAATTGATGATGCACAAGAGTTTTTGTCAAAAAGAATTTTGTGGTGATTCGCAGCTATACCTTGAGAAGTTGAGTGTGATGCAATGGATTTGGATGTAAATGAGCCTTTCAAGCCTTAATCTATCCCGCAGGGCCAAGTGCATGTGTGTGTGAGTGTATATATATATATATATTATAAAATTATGTACTATAACATTATTGAAGACTACCTACTTTTTTTTACATACAAGTTCATTTTGGGAGAAAGAAGCAGGGTAGAAGAAAATTGTAAAATTATGTTACAATTATCTACTAGATCACTTGAAGCCATTCTTTCTTTACTTTGGAACTTTTCAAGAGGATAAACAAATTAGTGCTCGAAAATTGATTCAATTCTGGGCTGCCGAAGGATTCATTCCAAAGATGAAGAAGGCAAATGTTACAGATGTAGCAAATCAGGACTTGAAGAATCTAATTGCTAGAAACCTTCTGATTGTCACAAACAAACAGAGGCTCAAATGATGAGATCAAAGCCTGTCGAATACATAATATGGTACGTGACTGTGTGAAGCCAAAGATATGCAACAAAGTTTATTGAAATTGTTATATATTTCTCAATTTTTCCAGTTTCAAAATGCCTCAACAATATCAACTTTCCATCCATCCTGAGTGGTTGCCATTTGCTATGTCAAAACCTACCAGCCCACATGTCGGCTCTTTGCTCTTCTCACCAAGGGATTATTGAAAAAATCCTCGTGACTCTTTAACAACTTTAAACTTCTTAAAGTTTTGAACTTGAAATTTCCCATTGGGATAGTCCTACTAATTCATTTGAGATATTTGACACTTTTGAAGTAATATTACTTGAGCTTCCATCATCCATAGTGTTAGGAATTCTATGGCTATACTAATTTGGATTTGTGTTGACATTATTTGGTAACTTTTATTAAGTAAAGTTTTCCTAAGTATGGTTGGACAATAATTTCTATAGATGAATTATTCAAGATTCTTTGAAGATATGGCAACACGGAATCTCTACACAATTTTAAGAATTCGAGTAGGATTCTATTGTTGACCGAAATAATTATTAAGTTGAATTTGGTAATTGTTAACTTGACGATCAAGAAACCGCAAAAAGATTGAGACACGATATACACAAGACTTTGTGTAGTGGGTAACAATTGATGATGCACAAGAGTTTTTGTCAAAAAGAATTTTGTGGTGATTCGCAGCTATACCTTGAGAAGTTGAGTGTGATGCAATGGATTTGGATGTAAATGAGCCTTTCAAGCCTTAATCTATCCCGCAGGGCCAAGTGCATGTGTGTGTGAGTGTATATATATATATATATTATAAAATTATGTACTATAACATTATTGAAGACTACCTACTTTTTTTTACATACAAGTTCATTTTGGGAGAAAGAAGCGGGGGTAGAAGAAAATTGTAAAATTATGTTACAATTATCTACTAGATCACTTGAAGCCATTCTTTCTTTACTTTGGAACTTTTCAAGAGGATAAACAAATTAGTGCTCGAAAATTGATTCAATTCTGGGCTGCCGAAGGATTCATTCCAAAGATGAAGAAGGCAAATGTTACAGATGTAGCAAATCAGGACTTGAAGAATCTAATTGCTAGAAACCTTCTGATTGTCACAAACAAACAGAGGCTCAAATGATGAGATCAAAGCCTGTCGAATACATAATATGGTACGTGACTGTGTGAAAGCCAAAGATATGCAACAAAGTTTATTGAAATTGTTATATATTTCTCAATTTTTCCAGTTTCAAAATGCATCAACAATATCAACTTTCCATCCATCACGAGTGGTTGCCATTTGCTATGTCAAAACCTACCAGCCCACATGTCGGCTCTTTGCTCTTCTCACCAAGGGATTATTGAAAAAAATCCTCGTGACTCTTTAACAACTTTAAACTTCTTAAAGTTTTGAACTTGAAATTTCCCATTGGGATAGTCCTACTAATTCATTTTGAGATATTTGACACTTTTGACGTAATATTACTTGAGCTTCCATCATCCATAGTGTTAGGAATTCTATGGCTATACTAATTTGGATTTGTGTTGACATTATTTGGTAACTTTTATTAAGTAAAGTTTTCCTAAGTATGGTTGGACAATAATTTCTATAGATGAATTTATTCAAGATTCTTTGAAGATATGGCAACACGGAATCTCTACACAATTTTAAGAATTCGAGTAGGATTCTATTGTTGACCGAAATAATTATTAAGTTGAATTTGGTAATTGTTAACTTGACGATCAAGAAACCGCAAAAGATTGAGACACGATATACACAAGACTTTGTGTAGTGGGTAACAATTGATGATGCACAAGAGTTTTTGTCAAAAAGAATTTTGTGGTGATTCGCAGCTATACCTTGAGAAGTTGAGTGTGATGCAATGGATTTGGATGTAAATGAGCCTTTCAAGCCTTAATCTATCCCCTGCAGGCCAAGTGCATGTGTGTGTGAGTGTATATATATATATATTATAAAATTATGTACTATAACATTATTGAAGACTACCTACTTTTTTTTACATACAAGTTCATTTTGGGAGAAAGAAGCGGGGGTAGAAGAAAATTGTAAAATTATGTTACAATTATCTACTAGATCACTTGAAGCCATTCTTTCTTTACTTTGGAACTTTTCACGAGGATAAACAAATTAGTGCTCGAAAATTGATTCAGTTCGGGCTGCCGAAGGATTCATTCCAAAGATGAAGAAGGCAAATGTTGCGGATGTAGCAAATCAGGGACTTGAAGAATCTAATTGCTAGAAACCTTGTGATTGTCACAAACAAACAGAGGCTCAAATGATGAGATCAAAGCACTGTCGAATACATAATATGGTACGTGACTGTGTGAAGCCAAAGATATGCAACAAAGTTTATTGAAATTGTTATTTATTTCTCAATTTTTCCAGTTTCAAAATGCATCAACAATATCAACTTTCCATCCATCCTGAGTGGTTGCCATTTGCTATGTCAAAACCTACCAGCCCACATGTCGGCTCTTTGCTCTTCTCACCAAGGGATTATTGAAAAAATCCTCGTGACTCTTTAACAACTTTAAACTTCTTAAAGTTTTGAACTTGAAATTTCCCATTGGGATAGTCCTACTAATTCATTTGAGATATTTGACACTTTTGAAGTAATATTACTGAGCTTCCATCATCCATAGTGTTAGGAATTCTATGGCTATACTAATTTGGATTTGTGTTGACATTATTTGGTAACTTTTATTAAGTAAAGTTTTCCTAAGTATGGTTGGACAATAATTTCTATAGATGAATTATTCAAGATTCTTTGAAGATATGGCAACACGGAATCTCTACACAATTTTAAGAATTCGAGTAGGATTCTATTGTTGACCGAAATAATTATTAAGTTGAATTTGGTAATTGTTAACTTGACGATCAAGAAACTGCAAAAGATTGAGACACGATATACACAAGACTTTGTGTAGTGGGTAACAATTGATGATGCACAAGAGTTTTTGTCAAAAAGAATTTTGTGGTGATTCGCAGCTATACCTTGAGAAGTTGAGTGTGATGCAATGGATTTGGATGTAAATGAGCCTTTCAAGCCTTAATCTATCCCGCAGGGCCAAGTGCATGTGTGTGTGAGTGTATATATATATATATATTATAAAATTATGTACTATAACATTATTGAAGACTACCTACTTTTTTTTACATACAAGTTCATTTTGGGAGAAAGAAGCAGGGTAGAAGAAAATTGTAAAATTATGTTACAATTAACTACTAGATCACTTGAAGCCATTCTTTCTTTACTTTGGAACTTTTCATGAGGATAAACAAATTAGTGCTCGAAAATTGATTCAATTCTGGGCTGCCGAAGGATTCATTCCAAAGATGAAGAAGGCAAATGTTGCTGATGTAGCAAATCAGGACTTGAAGAATCTAACTGCTAGAAACCTTGACATTTTCACAAACAAACAGAGGCTCAATTGATGAGATCAAAGCATGTCGCATACATTATATGGTACGTGACTGTGTAAAGCCAAAGATATGCAACAAAGTTTATTGAAATTGTTATATATTTCTCAATTTTTCCAGTTTCAAAATGCATCAACAATATCAACTTTCCATCCATCCTGAGTGGTTGCCATTTGCTATGTCAAAACCTACCAGCCCACATGTCGGCTCTTTGCTCTTCTCACCAAGGGATTATTGAAAAAATCCTCGTGACTCTTTAACAACTTTAAACTTCTTAAAGTTTTGAACTTGAAATTTCCCATTGGGATAGTCCTACTAATTCATTTGAGATATTTGACACTTTTGAAGTAATATTACTGAGCTTCCATCATCCATAGTGTTAGGAATTCTATGGCTATACTAATTTGGATTTGTGTTGACATTATTTGGTAACTTTTATTAAGTAAAGTTTTCCTAAGTATGGTTGGACAATAATTTCTATAGATGAATTATTCAAGATTCTTTGAAGATATGGCAACACGGAATCTCTACACAATTTTAAGAATTCGAGTAGGATTCTATTGTTGACCGAAATAATTATTAAGTTGAATTTGGTAATTGTTAACTTGACGATCAAGAAACTGCAAAAGATTGAGACACGATATACACAAGACTTTGTGTAGTGGGTAACAATTGATGATGCACAAGAGTTTTTGTCAAAAAGAATTTTGTGGTGATTCGCAGCTATACCTTGAGAAGTTGAGTGTGATGCAATGGATTTGGATGTAAATGAGCCTTTCAAGCCTTAATCTATCCCGCAGGGCCAAGTGCATATGTGTGTGAGTGTATATATATATATATATTATAAAATTATGTACTATAACATTATTGAAGACTACCTACTTTTTTTTACATACAAGTTCATTTTGGGAGAAAGAAGCAGGGTAGAGGAAAATTGTAAAATTATGTTACAATGATCTACTAGATCACTTGAAGCCATTCTTTCTTTACTTTGGAACTTTTCAAGAGGATAAACAAATTAGTGCTCGAAAATTGATTCAATTCTGGGCTGCCGAAGGATTCATTCCAAAGATGAAGAAGGCAAATGTTGCAGATGTAGCAAATCAGGACTTGAAGAATCTAACCGCTAGAAACCTTGTGATTGTCACATACAAACAGAGGCTCAAATGATGAGATCAAAGCCTGTCGAATACATAATATGGTACGTGACTGTGTGAAGCCAAAGATATGCAACAAAGTTTATTGAAATTGTTATTTATTTCTCAATTTTTTCCAGTTTCAAAATGCCTCAACAATATCAACTTTCCATCCATCCCCGAGTGGTTGCCATTTGCTATGTCAAAACCTACCAGCCCACATGTCGGCTCTTTGCTCTTCTCACCAAGGGATTATTGAAAAAATCCTCGTGACTCTTTAACAACTTTAAACTTCTTAAAGTTTTGAACTTTAAATTTCCCATTGGGATAGTCCTACTAATTCATTTGAGATATTTGACACTTTTGAAGTAATATTACTGAGCTTCCATCATCCATAGTGTTAGGAATTCTATGGCTATACTAATTTGGATTTGTGTTGACATTATTTGGTAACTTTTATTAAGTAAAGTTTTCCTAAGTATGGTTGGACAATAATTTCTATAGATGAATTATTCAAGATTCTTTGAAGATATGGCAACACGGAATCTCTACACAATTTTAAGAATTCGAGTAGGATTCTATTGTTGACCGAAATAATTATTAAGTTGAATTTGGTAATTGTTAACTTGACGATCAAGAAACTGCAAAAGATTGAGACACGATATACACAAGACTTTGTGTAGTGGGTAACAATTGATGATGCACAAGAGTTTTTGTCAAAAAGAATTTTGTGGTGATTCGCAGCTATACCTTGAGAAGTTGAGTGTGATGCAATGGATTTGGATGTAAATGAGCCTTTCAAGCCTTAATCTATCCCGCAGGGCCAAGTGCATGTGTGTGTGAGTGTATATATATATATATTATAAAATTATGTACTATAACATTATTGAAGACTACCTACTTTTTTTTACATACAAGTTCATTTTGGGAGAAAGAAGCAGGGTAGAAGAAAATTGTAAAATTATGTTACAATTATCTACTAGATCACTTGAAGCCATTCTTTCTTTACTTTGGAACTTTTCAAGAGGATAAACAAATTAGTGCTCGATAATTGATTCAATTCTGGGCTGCCGAAGGATTCATTCCAAAGATGAAGAAGGCAAATGTTGCTGATGTAGCAAATCAGGACTTGAAGAATCTAACTGGTAGAAACCTTGTGATTTTCACGAACAAACAGAGGCTCAATTGATGAGATCAAAGCATGTCGCATACATTATATGGTACGTGACTGTGTAAAGCCAAAGATATGCAACAAAGTTTATTGAAATTGTTATATATTTCTCAATTTTTCCAGTTTCAAAATGCATCAACAATATCAACTTTCCATCCATCCTGAGTGGTTGCCATTTGCTATGTCAAAACCTTCCAGCCCACATGTCGGCTCTTTGCTCTTCTCACCAAGGGATTATTGAAAAAATCCTCATGACTCTTTAACAACTTTGACACTTTTGAAGTAATTTTACTGAGCTTCCATCATCCATAGTGTTAGGAATTCTATGGCTATACTAATTTAGATTTGTGTTGACATTATTTGGTAACTTTTATTAAGTAAAGTTTTCCTAAGTATGGTTGGACAATAATTTCTATAGATGACTTATTCAAGATTCTTTGAAGATATGGCAACACGGAATCTCTACACAATTTTAAACTTCTTAAAGTTTTGAACTTGAAATTTCCCATTGCGATAGTCCTACTAATTATTTTGAGATATTTGACACTTTTGGCGTAATATTACTGAGCTTCCATCATCCATAGTGTTAGGAATTCTATGGCTATACTAATTTGGATTTGTGTTGACATTATTTGGTAACTTTTATTAAGTAAAGTTCTCCTAAGTATGGTTGGACAATAATTTCTATAGATGAATTTATTCAAGCTTCTTTGAAGATATGGCAACACGGAATCTCTACACAATTTTAAGAATTCGAGTAGGATTCTATTGTTGACCGAAATAATTATTAAGTTGAATTTGGTAATTGTTAACTTGACGATCAAGAAACTGCAAAAGATTGAGACACGATATACACAAGACTTTGTGTAGTGGGTAACAATTGATGATGCACAAGAGTTTTTGTCAAAAAGAATTCTGTGGTGATTCGCAGCTATACCTTGAGAAGTTGAGTGTGATGCAATGGATTTGGATGTAAATGAGCCTTTCAAGCCTTAATCTATCCCGCAGGGCCAAGTGCATGTGTGTGTGAGTGTATATATATATATATTATAAAATTATGTACTATAACATTATTGAAGACTACCTACTTTTTTTTACATACAAGTTCATTTTGGGAGAAAGAAGCAGGGTAGAAGAAAATTGTAAAATTATGTTACAATTATCTACTAGATCACTTGAAGCCATTCTTTCTTTACTTTGGAACTTTTCATGAGGATAAACAAATTAGTGCTCGATAATTGATTCAATTCTAGGCTGCCGAAGGATTCATTCCAAAGATGAAGAAGGCAAATGTTGCAGATGTAGCAAATCAGGACTTGAAGAATCTAATTGCTAGAAACCTTGTGATTGTCACAAACAAACAGAGGCTCAAATGATGAGATCAAAGCCTGTCGAATACATAATATGGTACGTGACTGTGTGAAGCCAAAGATATGCAACAAAGTTTATTGAAATTGTTATTTATTTCTCAATTTTTCCAGTTTCAAAATGCATCAACAATATCAACTTTCCATCCATCCTGAGTGGTTGCCATTTGAAATGTCAAAACCTACCAGCCCTCATGTCGGCGCTTTGCTCTTCTCACCAAGGGATTATTGAAAAATATCCTCGTGACTCTTCTTTTTTTTTAACAACTTTAAACTTCTTAGAGTTCGGAACGTGAAATTTCCCATTGCGATAGTCCTACTAATTCTTTTGAGATATTTGACACTTTTGGCATAATATTACTGAGCTTCCATCATCCATAGTGTTAGGAATTCTATGGCTATACTAATTTGGATTTGTGTTGACATTATTTGGTAACTTTTATTAAGTAAAGTTCTCCTAAGTATGGTTGGACAATAATTTCTATAGATGAATTTATTCAAGATTCTTTGAAGATATGGCAACACGGAATCTCTACACTATTTAACGAATTCGAGTAGGATTCTATTATTGACCGAAATAATTATTAAGTTGAATTTGGTAATTGTTAACTTGACGATCAAGAAACTGCAAAAGATTGAGACACGATATATACAAGACTTTGTGTAGTGGGTAACAATTGATGATGCACAAGAGTTTTTGTCAAAAAGAATTCTGTGGTGATTCGCAGCTATACCTTGAGAAGTTGAGTGTGATGCAATGGATTTGGATGTAAATGAGCCTTTCAAGCCTTAATCTATCCCGCACGGCCAAGTGCATGTGTGTGTGAGTGTATATATATATATATTATAAAATTATGTACTATAACATTATTGAAGACTACCTACTTTTTTTTACATACAAGTTCATTTTGGGAGAAAGAAGCAGGGTAGAAGAAAATTGTAAAATTATGTTACAATTATCTACTAGATCACTTGAAGCCATTCTTTCTTTACTTTGGAACTTTTCCTGAGGATAAACAAATTAGTGCTCGAAAATTGATTCAGTTCGGGCTGCCGAAGGATTTATTCCAAAGATGAAGAAGGCAAATGTTGCAGATGTAGCAAATCAGGACTTGAAGAATCTAATTGCTAGAAACCTTGTGATTGTCACAAACAAACAGAGGCTCAAATGATGAGATCAAAGCCTGTCGAATACATAATATGGTACGTGACTGTGTGAAGCCAAAGATATGCAACAAAGTTTATTGAAATTGTTATTTATTTCTCAATTTTTCCAGTTTCAAAATGCATCAACAATATCAACTTTCCATCCATCCTGAGTGGTTGCCATTTGCTATGTCAAAACCTACCAGCCCACATGTCGGCTCTTTGCTCTTCTCACCAAGGGATTATTGAAAAAATCCTCGTGACTCTTTAACAACTTTAAACTTCTTAAAGTTTTGAACTTGAAATTTCCCATTGGGATAGTCCTACTAATTCATTTGAGATATTTGACACTTTTGAAGTAATATTACTGAGCTTCCATCATCCATAGTGTTAGGAATTCTATGGCTATACTAATTTGGATTTGTGTTGACATTATTTGGTAACTTTTATTAAGTAAAGTTTTCCTAAGTATGGTTGGACAATAATTTCTATAGATGAATTATTCAAGATTCTTTGAAGATATGGCAACACGGAATCTCTACACAATTTTAAGAATTCGAGTAGGATTCTATTGTTGACCGAAATAATTATTAAGTTGAATTTGGTAATTGTTAACTTGACGATCAAGAAACTGCAAAAGATTGAGACACGATATACACAAGACTTTGTGTAGTGGGTAACAATTGATGATGCACAAGAGTTTTTGTCAAAAAGAATTTTGTGGTGATTCGTGACTATACCTTGAGAAGTTGAGTGTGATGCAATGGATTTGGATGTAAATGAGCCTTTCAAACCTTAATCTATCCCGCAGGGCCAAGTGCATATGTGTGTGAGTGTATATATATATATATTATAAAATTATGTACTATAACATTATTGAAGACTACCTACTTTTTTTTACATACAAGTTCATTTTGGGAGAAAGAAGCAGGGTAGAAGAAAATTGTAAAATTATGTTACAATTATCTACTAGATCACTTGAAGCCATTCTTTCTTTACTTTGGAACTTTTCATGAGGATAAACAAATTAGTGCTCGAAAATTGATTCAGTGCAGGGCTGCCGAAGGATTCATTCCAAAGATGAAGAAGGCAAATGTTGCATGATGTAGCAAATCGGGGACTTTGGAAGAATCTAACTGCTAGAAACCTTGTGATTTTCACAAACAAACAGAGGCTCAATTGATGAGAGCAAAGCATGTCGCATACATTATATGGTACGTGACTATGTAAAGCCAAAGATATGCAACAAAGTTTATTGAAATTGTTATATATTTCTCAAGTTTTCCAGTTTCAAAATGCCTCAACAATATCAACTTTCCATCCAACCTGAGTGGTTGCCATTTGAAATGTCAAAACCTACCAGCCCTCATGTCGGCGCTTTGCTCTTCTCACCAAGGGATTATTGAAAAATATCCTCGTGACTCTTCTTTTTTTTTAACAACTTTAAACTTCTTAGAGTTCGGAACGTGAAATTTCCCATTGCGATAGTCCTACTAATTCTTTTGAGATATTTGACACTTTTGGCGTAATATTACTGAGCTTCCATCATCCATAGTGTTAGGAATTCTATGGCTATACTAATTTGGATTTGTGTTGACATTATTTGGTAACTTTTATTAAGTAAAGTTCTCCTAAGTATGGTTGGACAATAATTTCTATAGATGAATTTATTCAAGATTCTTTGAAGATATGGCAACACGGAATCTCTACACAATTTAACGAATTCGAGTAGGATTCTATTATTGACCGAAATAATTATTAAGTTGAATTTGGTAATTGTTAACTTGACGATAAAGAAACCGCAAAAAGATTGAGACACGATATATACAAGACTTTGTGTAGTGGGTAACAATTGATGATGCACAAGAGTTTTTGTCAAAAAGAATTCTGTGGTGATTCGCAGCTATACCTTGAGAAGTTGAGTGTGATGCAATGGATTTGGATGTAAATGAGCCTTTCAAGCCTTAATCTATCCCGCAGGGCCAAGTGCATGTGTGTGTGAGTGTATATATATATATATTATAAAATTATGTACTATAACATTATTGAAGACTACCTACTTTTTTTTACATACAAGTTCATTTTGGGAGAAAGAAGCAGGGTAGAAGAAAATTGTAAAATTATGTTACAATTATCTACTAGATCACTTGAAGCCATTCTTTCTTTACTTTGGAACTTTTCCTGAGGATAAACAAATTAGTGCTCGATAATTGATTCAATTCTGGGCTGCCGAAGGATTCATTCCAAAGATGAAGAAGGCAAATGTTGCAGATGTAGCAAATCAGGACTTGAAGAATCTAATTGCTAGAAACCTTGTGATTGTCACAAACAAACAGAGGCTCAAATGATGAGATCAAAGCCTGTCGAATACATAATATGGTACGTGACTGTGTGAAGCCAAAGATATGCAACAAAGTTTATTGAAATTGTTATTTATTTCTCAATTTTTCCAGTTTCAAAATGCATCAACAATATCAACTTTCCATCCATCCTGAGTGGTTGCCATTTGAAATGTCAAAACCTACCAGCCCTCATGTCGGCGCTTTGCTCTTCTCACCAAGGGATTATTGAAAATATCCTCGTGACTCTTCTTTTTTTTTAACAACTTTAAACTTCTTAGAGTTCGGAACGTGAAATTTCCCATTGCGATAGTCCTACTAATTCTTTTGAGATATTTGACACTTTTGGCATAATATTACTGAGCTTCCATCATCCATAGTGTTAGGAATTCTATGGCTATACTAATTTGGATTTGTGTTGACATTATTTGGTAACTTTTATTAAGTAAAGTTCTCCTAAGTATGGTTGGACAATAATTTCTATAGATGAATTTATTCAAGATTCTTTGAAGATATGGCAACACGGAATCTCTACACTATTTAACGAATTCGAGTAGGATTCTATTATTGACCGAAATAATTATTAAGTTGAATTTGGTAATTGTTAACTTGACGATCAAGAAACTGCAAAAGATTGAGACACGATATATACAAGACTTTGTGTAGTGGGTAACAATTGATGATGCACAAGAGTTTTTGTCAAAAAGAATTTCCGTGGTGATTCGCAGCTATACCTTGAGAAGTTGAGTGTGATGCAATGGATTTGGATGTAAATGAGCCTTTCAAGCCTTAATCTATCCCGCACGGCCAAGTGCATGTGTGTGTGAGTGTATATATATATATATTATAAAATTATGTACTATAACATTATTGAAGACTACCTACTTTTTTTTACATACAAGTTCATTTTGGGAGAAAGAAGCAGGGTAGAAGAAAATTGTAAAATTATGTTACAATTATCTACTAGATCACTTGAAGCCATTCTTTCTTTACTTTGGAACTTTTCCTGAGGATAAACAAATTAGTGCTCGAAAATTGATTCAATTCTGGGCTGCCGAAGGATTTATTCCAAAGATGAAGAAGGCAAATGTTGCAGATGTAGCAAATCAGGACTTGAAGAATCTAATTGCTAGAAACCTTGTGATTGTCACAAACAAACAGAGGCTCAAATGATGAGATCAAAGCCTGTCGAATACATAATATGGTACGTGACTGTGTGAAGCCAAAGATATGCAACAAAGTTTATTGAAATTGTTATTTATTTCTCAATTTTTCCAGTTTCAAAATGCATCAACAATATCAACTTTCCATCCATCCTGAGTGGTTGCCATTTGCTATGTCAAAACCTACCAGCCCACATGTCTGCTCTTTGCTCTTCTCACCAAGGGATTATTGAAAAAATCCTCGTGACTCTTTAACAACTTTAAACTTCTTAAAGTTTTGAACTTGAAATTTCCCATTGGGATAGTCCTACTAATTCATTTGAGATATTTGACACTTTTGAAGTAATATTACTGAGCTTCCATCATCCATAGTGTTAGGAATTCTATGGCTATACTAATTTGGATTTGTGTTGACATTATTTGGTAACTTTTATTAAGTAAAGTTTTCCTAAGTATGGTTGGACAATAATTTCTATAGATGAATTATTCAAGATTCTTTGAAGATATGGCAACACGGAATCTCTACACAATTTTAAGAATTCGAGTAGGATTCTATTGTTGACCGAAATAATTATTAAGTTGAATTTGGTAATTGTTAACTTGACGATCAAGAAACTGCAAAAGATTGAGACACGATATACACAAGACTTTGTGTAGTGGGTAACAATTGATGATGCACAAGAGTTTTTGTCAAAAAGAATTTTGTGGTGATTCGCAGCTATACCTTGAGAAGTTGAGTGTGATGCAATGGATTTGGATGTAAATGAGCCTTTCAAACCTTAATCTATCCCGCAGGGCCAAGTGCATATGTGTGTGAGTGTATATATATATATATTATAAAATTATGTACTATAACATTATTGAAGACTACCTACTTTTTTTTACATACAAGTTCATTTTGGGAGAAAGAAGCAGGGTAGAAGAAAATTGTAAAATTATGTTACAATTATCTACTAGATCACTTGAAGCCATTCTTTCTTTACTTTGGAACTTTTCCTGAGGATAAACAAATTAGTGCTCGAAAATTGATTCAATTCTGGGCTGCCGAAGGATTCATTCCAAAGATGAAGAAGGCAAATGTTGCTGATGTAGCAAATCAGGACTGGAAGAATCTAACTGCTAGAAACCTTGTGATTTTCACAAACAAACAGAGGCTCAATTGATGAGAGCAAAGCATGTCGCATACATTATATGGTACGTGACTATGTAAAGCCAAAGATATGCAACAAAGTTTATTGAAATTGTTATATATTTCTCAAGTTTTCCAGTTTCAAAATGCCTCAACAATATCAACTTTCCATCCAACCTGAGTGGTTGCCATTTGAAATGTCAAAACCTACCAGCCCTCATGTCGGCGCTTTGCTCTTCTCACCAAGGGATTATTGAAAATATCCTCGTGACTCTTCTTTTTTTTTAACAACTTTAAACTTCTTAGAGTTCGGAACGTGAAATTTCCCATTGCGATAGTCCTACTAATTCTTTTGAGATATTTGACACTTTTGGCGTAATATTACTGAGCTTCCATCATCCATAGTGTTAGGAATTCTATGGCTATACTAATTTGGATTTGTGTTGACATTATTTGGTAACTTTTATTAAGTAAAGTTCTCCTAAGTATGGTTGGACAATAATTTCTATAGATGAATTTATTCAAGATTCTTTGAAGATATGGCAACACGGAATCTCTACACAATTTAACGAATTCGAGTAGGATTCTATTATTGACCGAAATAATTATTAAGTTGAATTTGGTAATTGTTAACTTGACGATAAAGAAACTGCAAAAGATTGAGACACGATATATACAAGACTTTGTGTAGTGGGTAACAATTGATGATGCACAAGAGTTTTTGTCAAAAAGAATTCTGTGGTGATTCGCAGCTATACCTTGAGAAGTTGAGTGTGATGCAATGGATTTGGATGTAAATGAGCCTTTCAAGCCTTAATCTATCCCGCAGGGCCAAGTGCATGTGTGTGTGAGTGTATATATATATATATTATAAAATTATGTACTATAACATTATTGAAGACTACCTACTTTTTTTTACATACAAGTTCATTTTGGGAGAAAGAAGCGGGGGTAGAAGAAAATTGTAAAAATTATGTTACAATTATCTACTAGATCACTTGAAGCCATTCTTTCTTTACTTTGGAACTTTTCCTGAGGATAAACAAATTAGTGCTCGAAAATTGATTCAATTCTGGGCTGCCGAAGGATTCATTCCAAAGATGAAGAAGGCAAATGTTGCAGATGTAGCAAATCAGGACTTGAAGAATCTAATTGCTAGAAACCTTGTGATTGTCACAAACAAACATAGGCTCAAATGATGAGATCAAAGCCTGTCGAATACATAATATGGTACGTGACTGTGTGAAGCCAAAGATATGCAACAAAGTTTATTGAAATTGTTATTTATTTCTCAATTTTTCCAGTTTCAAAATGCATCAACAATATCAACTTTCCATCCATCCTGAGTGGTTGCCATTTGCTATGTCAAAACCTACCAGCCCTCATGTCGGCGCTTTGCTCTTCTCACCAAGGGATTATTGAAAATATCCTCGTGACTCTTCTTTTTTTTTAACAACTTTAAACTTCTTAGAGTTCGGAACGTGAAATTTCCCATTGCGATAGTCCTACTAATTCTTTTGAGATATTTGACACTTTTGGCGTAATATTACTGAGCTTCCATCATCCATAGTGTTAGGAATTCTATGGCTATACTAATTTGGATTTGTGTTGACATTATTTGGTAACTTTTATTAAGTAAAGTTCTCCTAAGTATGGTTGGACAATAATTTCTATAGATGAATTTATTCAAGATTCTTTGAAGATATGGCAACACGGAATCTCTACACAATTTAACGAATTCGAGTAGGATTCTATTATTGACCGAAATAATTATTAAGTTGAATTTGGTAATTGTTAACTTGACGATAAAGAAACTGCAAAAGATTGAGACACGATATATACAAGACTTTGTGTAGTGGGTAACAATTGATGATGCACAAGAGTTTTTGTCAAAAAGAATTTCCGTGGTGATTCGCAGACTATACCTTGAGAAGTTGAGTGTGATGCAATGGATTTGGATGTAAATGAGCCTTTCAAGCCTTAATCTATCCCGGCAGGCCAAGTGCATGTGTGTGTGAGTGTATATATATATATATTATAAAATTATGTACTATAACATTATTGAAGACTACCTACTTTTTTTTACATACAAGTTCATTTTGGGAGAAAGAAGCAGGGTAGAAGAAAATTGTAAAATTATGTTACAATTATCTACTAGATCACTTGAAGCCATTCTTTCTTTACTTTGGAACTTTTCCTGAGGATAAACAAATTAGTGCTCGAAAATTGATTCAATTCTGGGCTGCCGAAGGATTCATTCCAAAGATGAAGAAGGCAAATGTTGCTGATGTAGCAAATCAGGACTTGAAGAATCTAACTCCTAGAAACCTTGTGATTTTCACAAACAAACAGAGGCTCAATTGATGAGATCAAAGCATGTCGCATACATTATATGGTACGTGACTGTGTAAAGCCAAAGATATGCAACAAAGTTTATTGAAATTGTTATATATTTCTCAATTTTTCCAGTTTCAAAATGCATCAACAATATCAACTTTCCATCCATCCTGAGTGGTTGCCATTTGCTATGTCAAAACCTACCAGCCCACATGTCGGCTCTTTGCTCTTCTCACCAAGGGATTATTGAAAAAATCCTCGTGACTCTTTAACAACTTTAAACTTCTTAAAGTTTTGAACTTGAAATTTCCCATTGGGATAGTCCTACTAATTCATTTGAGATATTTGACACTTTTGAAGTAATATTACTGAGCTTCCATCATCCATAGTGTTAGGAATTCTATGGCTATACTAATTTGGATTTGTGTTGACATTATTTGGTAACTTTTATTAAGTAAAGTTTTCCTAAGTATGGTTGGACAATAATTTCTATAGATGAATTTATTCAAGATTCTTTGAAGATATGGCAACACGGAATCTCTACACAATTTTAAGAATTCGAGTAGGATTCTATTGTTGACCGAAATAATTATTAAGTTGAATTTGGTAATTGTTAACTTGACGATCAAGAAACTGCCAATGATTAAGACACGATATACACAAGACTTTGTGTAGTGGGTAACAATTGATGATGCACAAGAGTTTTTGTCAAAAAGAATTCTGTGGTGATTCGCAGCTATACCTTGAGAAGTTGAGTGTGATGCAATGGATTTGGATGTAAATGAGCCTTTCAAGCCTTAATCTATCCCGCAGGGCCAAGTGCATATGTGTGTGAGTGTATATATATATATATTATAAAATTATGTACTATAACATTATTGAAGACTACCTACTTTTTTTTACATACAAGTTCATTTTGGGAGAAAGAAGCAGGGTAGAAGAAAATTGTAAAATTATGTTACAATTATCTACTAGATCACTTGAAGCCATTCTTTCTTTACTTTGGAACTTTTTCCCGAGGATAAACAAATTAGTGCTCGAAAATTGATTCAATTGCGGGCTGCCAAGGATTCATTCCAAAGATGAAGAAGGCAAATGTTGCTGATGTAGCAAATCAGGACTGGAAGAATCTAACTGCTAGAAACCTTGTGATTTTCACAAACAAACAGAGGCTCAATTGATGAGATCAAAGCATGCCGCATACATTATATGGTACGTGACTGTGTAAAGCCAAAGATATGCAACAAAGTTTATTGAAATTGTTATATATTTCTCAAGTTTTCCAGTTTCAAAATGCATCAACAATATCAACTTTCCATCCATCCTGAGTGGTTGCCATTTGAAATGTCAAAACCTACCAGCCATCATGTCGGAGCTTTGCTCTTCTCACCAAGGGATTATTGAAAATATCCTCGTGACTCTTCTTTTTTTTTAACAACTTTAAACTTCTTAGAGTTCGGAACGTGAAATTTCCCATTGCGATAGTCCTACTAATTCTTTTGAGATATTTGACACTTTTGGCGTAATATTACTGAGCTTCCATCATCCATAGTGTTAGGAATTCTATGGCTATACTAATTTGGATTTGTGTTGACATTATTTGGTAACTTTTATTAAGTAAAGTTCTCCTAAGTATGGTTGGACAATAATTTCTATAGATGAATTTATTCAAGATTCTTTGAAGATATGGCAACACGGAATCTCTACACAATTTAACGAATTCGAGTAGGATTCTATTATTGACCGAAATAATTATTAAGTTGAATTTGGTAATTGTTAACTTGACGATAAAGAAACTGCAAAAGATTGAGACACGATATATACAAGACTTTGTGTAGTGGGTAACAATTGATGATGCACAAGAGTTTTTGTCAAAAAGAATTCTGTGGTGATTCGCAGCTATACCTTGAGAAGTTGAGTGTGATGCAATGGATTTGGATGTAAATGAGCCTTTCAAGCCTTAATCTATCCCGCAGGGCCAAGTGCATGTGTGTGTGAGTGTATATATATATATATTATAAAATTATGTACTATAACATTATTGAAGACTACCTACTTTTTTTTACATACAAGTTCATTTTGGGAGAAAGAAGCAGGGTAGAAGAAAATTGTAAAATTATGTTACAATTATCTACTAGATCACTTGAAGCCATTCTTTCTTTACTTTGGAACTTTTCCTGAGGATAAACAAATTAGTGCTCGAAAATTGATTCAATTCTGGGCTGCCGAAGGATTCATTCCAAAGATGAAGAAGGCAAATGTTGCTGATGTAGCAAATCAGGACTGGAAGAATCTAACTGCTAGAAACCTTGTGATTTTCACAAACAAACAGAGGCTCAATTGATGAGATCAAAGCATGCCGCATACATTATATGGTACGTGACTGTGTAAAGCCAAAGATATGCAACAAAGTTTATTGAAATTATTATATATTTCTCAAGTTTTCCAGTTTCAAAATGCATCAACAATATCAACTTTCCATCCATCCTGAGTGGTTGCCATTTGAAATGTCAAAACCTACCAGCCATCATGTCGGAGCTTTGCTCTTCTCACCAAGGGATTATTGAAAATATCCTCGTGACTCTTCTTTTTTTTTAACAACTTTAAACTTCTTAGAGTTCGGAACGTGAAATTTCCCATTGCGATAGTCCTACTAATTCTTTTGAGATATTTGACACTTTTGGCGTAATATTACTGAGCTTCCATCATCCATAGTGTTAGGAATTCTATGGCTATACTAATTTGGATTTGTGTTGACATTATTTGGTAACTTTTATTAAGTAAAGTTTTCCTAAGTATGGTTGGACAATAATTTCTATAGATGAATTTATTCAAGATTCTTTGAAGATATGGCAACACGGAATCTCTACACAATTTTAAGAATTCGGGTAGGATTCTATTGTTGACCGAAATAATTATTAAGTTGAATTTGGTAATTGTTAACTTGACGATAAAGAAACTGCAAAAGATTGAGACACGATATATACAAGACTTTGTGTAGTGGGTAACAATTGATGATGCACAAGAGTTTTTGTCAAAAAGAATTCTGTGGTGATTCGCAGCTATACCTTTAGAAGTTGAGTGTGATGCAATGGATTTGGATGTAAATGAGCCTTTCAAGCCTTAATCTATCCCGCAGGGCCAAGTGCATGTGTGTGTGAGTGTATATATATATATATTATAAAATTATGTACTATAACATTATTGAAGACTACCTACTTTTTTTTACATACAAGTTCATTTTGGGAGAAAGAAGCAGGGTAGAAGAAAATTGTAAAATTATGTTACAATTATCTACTAGATCACTTGAAGCCATTCTTTCTTTACTTTGGAACTTTTCCTGAGGATAAACAAATTAGTGCTCGAAAATTGATTCAATTCTGGGCTGCCGAAGGATTCATTCCAAAGATGAAGAAGGCAAATGTTGCTGATGTAGCAAATCAGGACTGGAAGAATCTAACTGCTAGAAACCTTGTGATTTTCACAAACAAACAGAGGCTCAATTGATGAGATCAAAGCATGCCGCATACATTATATGGTACGTGACTGTGTAAAGCCAAAGATATGCAACAAAGTTTATTGAAATTATTATATATTTCTCAAGTTTTCCAGTTTCAAAATGCATCAACAATATCAACTTTCCATCCATCCTGAGTGGTTGCCATTTGAAATGTCAAAACCTACCAGCCATCATGTCGGCGCTTTGCTCTTCTCACCAAGGGATTATTGAAAATATCCTCGTGACTCTTCTTTTTTTTTAACAACTTTAAACTTCTTAGAGTTCGGAACGTGAAATTTCCCATTGCGATAGTCCTACTAATTCTTTTGAGATATTTGACACTTTTGGCGTAATATTACTGAGCTTCCATCATCCATAGTGTTAGGAATTCTATGGCTATACTAATTTGGATTTGTGTTGACATTATTTGCAACTTTTATTAAGTAAAGTTCTCCTAAGTATGGTTGGACAATAATTTCTATAGATGAATTTATTCAAGATTCTTTGAAGATATGGCAACACGGAATCTCTACACAATTTAACGAATTCGAGTAGGATTCTATTATTGACCGAAATAATTATTAAGTTGAATTTGGTAATTGTTAACTTGACGATAAAGAAACTGCAAAAGATTGAGACACGATATATACAAGACTTTGTGTAGTGGGTAACAATTGATGATGCACAAGAGTTTTTGTCAAAAAGAATTCTGTGGTGATTCGCAGCTATACCTTTAGAAGTTGAGTGTGATGCAATGGATTTGGATGTAAATGAGCCTTTCAAGCCTTAATCTATCCCGCAGGGCCAAGTGCATGTGTGTGTGAGTGTATATATATATATATTATAAAATTATGTACTATAACATTATTGAAGACTACCTACTTTTTTTTACATACAAGTTCATTTTGGGAGAAAGAAGCAGGGTAGAAGAAAATTGTAAAATTATGTTACAATTATCTACTAGATCACTTGAAGCCATTCTTTCTTTACTTTGGAACTTTTCCTGAGGATAAACAAATTAGTGCTCGAAAATTGATTCAATTCTGGGCTGCCGAAGGATTCATTCCAAAGATGAAGAAGGCAAATGTTGCTGATGTAGCAAATCAGGACTGGAAGAATCTAACTCCTAGAAACCTTGTGATTTTCACAAACAAACAGAGGCTCAATTGATGAGATCAAAGCATGCCGCATACATTATATGGTACGTGACTGTGTAAAGCCAAAGATATGCAACAAAGTTTATTGAAATTGTTATATATTTCTCAAGTTTTCCAGTTTCAAAATGCATCAACAATATCAACTTTCCATCCATCCTGAGTGGTTGCCATTTGAAATGTCAAAACCTACCAGCCATCATGTCGGCGCTTTGCTCTTCTCACCAAGGGATTATTGAAAATATCCTCGTGACTCTTCTTTTTTTTTAACAACTTTAAACTTCTTAGAGTTCGGAACGTGAAATTTCCCATTGCGATAGTCCTACTAATTCTTTTGAGATATTTGACACTTTTGGCGTAATATTACTGAGCTTCCATCATCCATAGTGTTAGGAATTCTATGGCTATACTAATTTGGATTTGTGTTGACATTATTTGGTAACTTTTATTAAGTAAAGTTCTCCTAAGTATGGTTGGACAATAATTTCTATAGATGAATTTATTCAAGATTCTTTGAAGATATGGCAACACGGAATCTCTACACAATTTAACGAATTCGAGTAGGATTCTATTATTGACCGAAATAATTATTAAGTTGAATTTGGTAATTGTTAACTTGACGATAAAGAAACTGCAAAAGATTGAGACACGATATATACAAGACTTTGTGTAGTGGGTAACAATTGATGATGCACAAGAGTTTTTGTCAAAAAGAATTCTGTGGTGATTCGCAGCTATACCTTGAGAAGTTGAGTGTGATGCAATGGATTTGGATGTAAATGAGCCTTTCAAGCCTTAATCTATCCCGCAGGGCCAAGTGCATGTGTGTGTGAGTGTATATATATATATATTATAAAATTATGTACTATAACATTATTGAAGACTACCTACTTTTTTTTACATACAAGTTCATTTTGGGAGAAAGAAGCAGGGTAGAGGAAAATTGTAAAATTATGTTACAATTATCTACTAGATCACTTGAAGCCATTCTTTCTTTACTTTGGAACTTTTCAAGAGGATAAACAAATTAGTGCTCGAAAATTGATTCAATTCTGGGCTGCCGAAGGATTCATTCCAAAGATGAAGAAGGCAAATGTTGCTGATGTAGCAAATCAGGACTGGAAGAATCTAACTGCTAGAAACCTTGTGATTTTCACAAACAAACAGAGGCTCAATTGATGAGATCAAAGCATGCCGCATACATTATATGGTACGTGACTGTGTAAAGCCAAAGATATGCAACAAAGTTTATTGAAATTGTTATATATTTCTCAAGTTTTCCAGTTTCAAAATGCATCAACAATATCAACTTTCCATCCATCCTGAGTGGTTGCCATTTGAAATGTCAAAACCTACCAGCCATCATGTCGGCGCTTTGCTCTTCTCACCAGGGGATTATTGAAAATATCCTCGTGACTCTTCTTTTTTTTTAACAACTTTAAACTTCTTAGAGTTCGGAACGTGAAATTTCCCATTGCGATAGTCCTACTAATTCTTTTGAGATATTTGACACTTTTGGCGTAATATTACTGAGCTTCCATCATCCATAGTGTTAGGAATTCTATGGCTATACTAATTTGGATTTGTGTTGACATTATTTGGTAACTTTTATTAAGTAAAGTTCTCCTAAGTATGGTTGGACAATAATTTCTATAGATGAATTTATTCAAGATTCTTTGAAGATATGGCAACACGGAATCTCTACACAATTTAACGAATTCGAGTAGGATTCTATTATTGACCGAAATAATTATTAAGTTGAATTTGGTAATTGTTAACTTGACGATAAAGAAACTGCAAAAGATTGAGACACGATATATACAAGACTTTGTGTAGTGGGTAACAATTGATGATGCACAAGAGTTTTTGTCAAAAAGAATTCTGTGGTGATTCGCAGCTATACCTTGAGAAGTTGAGTGTGATGCAATGGATTTGGATGTAAATGAGCCTTTCAAGCCTTAATCTATCCCGCAGGGCCAAGTGCATGTGTGTGTGAGTGTATATATATATATATTATAAAATTATGTACTATAACATTATTGAAGACTACCTACTTTTTTTTACATACAAGTTCATTTTGGGAGAAAGAAGCAGGGTAGAGGAAAATTGTAAAATTATGTTACAATTATCTACTAGATCACTTGAAGCCATTCTTTCTTTACTTTGGAACTTTTCAAGAGGATAAACAAATTAGTGCTCGAAAATTGATTCAATTCTGGGCTGCCGAAGGATTCATTCCAAAGATGAAGAAGGCAAATGTTGCAGATGTAGCAAATCAGGACTTGAAGAATCTAATTGCTAGAAACCTTGTGATTGTCACAAACAAACAGAGGCTCAAATGATGAGATCAAAGCCTGTCGAATACATAATATGGTACGTGACTGTGTGAAACCAAAGATATGCAACAAAGTTTATTGAAATTGTTATTTATTTCTCAATTTTTCCACTTTCAAAATGCCTCAACAATATCAACTTTCCATCCATCCTGAGTGGTTGCCATTTGCTATGTCAAAACCTTCCAGCCCACATGTCGGCTCTTTGCTCTTCTCACCAAGGGATTATTGAAAAAATCCTCGTGACTCTTTAACAACTTTAAACTTCTTAAAGTTTTGAACTTGAAATTTCCCATTGGGATAGTCCTACTAATTCATTTGAGATATTTGACACTTTTGAAGTAATATTACTGAGCTTCCATCATCCATAGTGTTAGGAATTCTATGGCTATACTAATTTGGATTTGTGTTGACATTATTTGGTAACTTTTATTAAGTAAAGTTTTCCTATGTATGGTTGGACAATAATTTCTATAGATGAATTATTCAAGATTCTTTGAAGATATGGCAACACGGAATCTCTACACAATTTTAAGAATTCGAGTAGGATTCTATTGTTGACCGAAATAATTATTAAGTTGAATTTGGTAATTGTTAACTTGACGATCAAGAAACTGCAAAAGATTGAGACACGATATACACAAGACTTTGTGTAGTGGGTAACAATTGATGATGCACAAGAGTTTTTGTCAAAAAGAATTTTGTGGTGATTCGCAGCTACACCTTGAGAAGTTGAGTGTGATGCAATGGATTTGGATGTAAATGAGACTTTCAAGCCTTAATCTATCCCGCAGGGCCAAGTGCATATGCGTGTGAGTGTATATATATATATATTATAAAATTATGTACTATAACATTATTGAAGACTACCTACTTTTTTTTACATACAAGTTCATTTTGGGAGAAAGAAGCAGGGTAGAAGAAAATTGTAAAATTATGTTACAATTATCTACTAGATCACTTGAAGCCATTCTTTCTTTACTTTGGAACTTTTCCTGAGGATAAACAAATTAGTGCTCGATAATTGATTCAATTCTGGGCTGCCGAAGGATTCATTCCAAAGATGAATAAGGCAAATGTTGCTGATGTAGCAAATCAGGACTTGAAGAATCTAACTGCTAGAAACCTTGTGATTTTCACAAACAAACAGAGGCTCAATTGATGAGATCAAAGCATGTCGCATACATTATATGGTACGTGATCGTGTAAAGCCAAAGATATGCAACAAAGTTTATTGAAATTGTTATTTATTTCTCAATTTTTCCAGCTTTCAAAATGCCTCAACAATATCAACTTTCCATCCATCCCGGGTGGTTGCCATTTGCTATGTCAAAACCTACCAGCCCCACATGTCGACTCTTTGCTCTTCTCACCAAGGGATTATTGAAAAAAATCCTCGTGACTCTTCTTTTTTTTAACAACTTTAAACTTCTTAGAGTTCGGAACGTGAAATTTCCCATTGCGATAGTCCTACTAATTCATTTGAGATATTTGACACTTTTGGCGTAATATTACTGAGCTTCCATCATCCATAGTGTTAGGAATTCTATGGCTATACTAATTTGGATTTGTGTTGACATTATTTGGTAACTTTTATTAAGTAAAGTTCTCCTAAGTATGGTTGGACAATAATTTCTATAGATGAATTTATTCAAGATTCTTTGAAGATATGGCAACACGGAATCTCTACACAATTTAACGAATTCGAGTAGGATTCTATTATTGACCGAAATAATTATTAAGTTGAATTTGGTAATTGTTAACTTGACGATCAAGAAACTGCAAAAGATTGAGACACGATATATACAAGACTTTGTGTAGTGGGTAACAATTGATGATGCACAAGAGTTTTTGTCAAAAAGAATTTTGTGGTGATTCGCAGCTATACCTTGAGAAGTTGAGTGTGATGCAATGGATTTGGATGTAAATGAGACTTTCAAGCCTTAATCTATCCCGCAGGGCCAAGTGCATATGCGTGTGAGTGTATATATATATATATTATAAAATTATGTACTATAACATTATTGAAGACTACCTACTTTTTTTTACATACAAGTTCATTTTGGGAGAAAGAAGCAGGGTAGAAGAAAATTGTAAAATTATGTTACAATTATCTACTAGATCACTTGAAGCCATTCTTTCTTTACTTTGGAACTTTTCCTGAGGATAAACAAATTAGTGCTCGATAATTGATTCAATTCTGGGCTGCCGAAGGATTCATTCCAAAGATGAAGAAGGCAAATGTTGCTGATGTAGCAAATCAGGACTTGAAGAATCTAACTGCTAGAAACCTTGTGATTTTCACAAACAAACAGAGGCTCAATTGATGAGATCAAAGCATGTCGCATACATTATATGGTACGTGACTGTGTAAAGCCAAAGATATGCAACAAAGTTTATTGAAATTGTTATTTATTTCTCAATTTTTCCAGTTTCAAAATGCCTCAACAATATCAACTTTCCATCCATCCTGGGTGGTTGCCATTTGCTATGTCAAAACCTACCAGCCCACATGTCAGCTCTTTGCTCTTCTCACCAAGGGATTATTGAAAAAATCCTCGTGACTCTTCTTTTTTTTTAACAACTTTAAACTTCTTAGAGTTCGGAACGTGAAATTTCCCATTGCGATAGTCCTACTAATTCATTTGAGATATTTGACACTTTTGGCGTAATATTACTGAGCTTCCATCATCTATAGTGTTAGGAATTCTATGGCTATACTAATTTGGATTTGTGTTGACATTATTTGGTAACTTTTATTAAGTAAAGTTCTCCTAAGTATGGTTGGACAATAATTTCTATAGATGAATTTATTCAAGATTCTTTGAAGATATGGCAACACGGAATCTCTACACAATTTAACGAATTCGAGTAGGATTCTATTATTCACCGAAATAATTATTAAGCTGAATTTGGTAATTGATAACTTGACGATCAAGAAACTGCAAAAGATTGAGACGCTATATATTCAAAACTTTGTGTAGTGGGTAACAATTGATGATGCACATGAGTTTTTGTGAAAAATAATTCTGTAGTGATTCGTAGCTATACCTTGAGAAGTTGAGTGTGATGCAATGGATTTGGATGTAAATGAGCCTTTCAAACCTTAATCTATCCCGCAGGGCCATGTGCATGTGTGTGTGAGTGTATATACATATGTATTATAAAATTATGTACTATAACATTATTGAAGACTGCCTACTTTTTTTTTGCTTACAAGTTCATTTTGGGAGAAAGAAGAAGGGTAGAAGAAATTAGTAAAATTATGTTACAATTATCTACTAGATCACTTGAAGCCATTCTTTCTTTACTTTGGAACTTTTCAAGAGGATAAACAAATTAGTGCTCGAAAATTGATTCAATTCTGGGTTGCCGAAGGATTCATTCCACAGATGAAGAAGGCAAATGTTGCAAATGTAGCAAATCAGGACTTGAAGAATCTAATTGCTAGAAACCTTGTGATTGTCACAAACAAACAGAGGCTCAAATGATGAGATCAAAGTTTGTCGCATACATAATATGGTACGTGACTGTGTGAAGCCAAAGATATGCAACAAAGTTTATTGAAATTGTTATTTCTTTCTCAATTTTTCCAGTTTCAAAATGCATCAACAATATCAACTTTCCATCCATCCTGAGTGGTTGCCATTTGCTATGTCAAAACCTACCAGCCCACATGTCGGCTCTTTGCTCTTCTCACCATGGGATTATTGAAAAAATCCTCGTGACTCTTTAACAACTTTAAACTTCTTAAAGTTTTGAACTTGAAATTTCCCATTGGGATAGTCCTACTAATTCATTTGAGATATTTGACACTTTTGAAGTAATATTACTGAGCTTCCATCATCCATAGTGTTAGGAATTCTATGGCTATACTAATTTGGATTTGTGTTGGCATTATTTGGTAACTTTTATTAAGTAAAGTTTTCCTAAGTATGGTTGGACAATAATTTCTACGAATCACTACAGAATTCTTTTTCACAAAAACTCTTGTGCATCATCAATTGTTACCCACTACACAAAGTCTTGAATATATAGTGTCTCAATCTTTTGCAGTTTCTTGATCGTCAAGTAGTAAAATTAGATCACTTGAAGCCATTCTTTCTTTACTTTGGAACTTTTCAAGAGGATAAACAAATTAGTGCTCGAAAATTGATTCAATTCTGGGTTGCCGAAGGATTCATTCCAAAGATGAAGAAGGCAAATGTTGCAAATGTAGCAAATCAGGACTTGAAGAATCTAACTGCTAGAAACCTTGTGATTTTCACAAACAAACAGAGGCTCAATTGATGAGATCAAAGCATGTCGCATACATTATATGGTACGTGACTGTGTAAAGCCAAAGATATGCAACAAAGTTTATTGAAATTGTTATTTATTTCTCAATTTTTCCAGTTTCAAAATGCCTCAACAATATCAACTTTCCATCCATCCTGGGTGGTTGCCATTTGCTATGTCAAAACCTACCAGCCCACATGTCAGCTCTTTGCTCTTCTCACCAAGGGATTATTGAAAAAATCCTCGTGACTCTTCTTTTTTTTTAACAACTTTAAACTTCTTAGAGTTCGGAACGTGAAATTTCCCATTGCGATAGTCCTACTAATTCATTTGAGATATTTGACACTTTTGGCGTAATATTACTGAGCTTCCATCATCCATAGTGTTAGGAATTCTATGGCTATACTAATTTGGATTTGTGTTGACATTATTTGGTAACTTTTATTAAGTAAAGTTCTCCTAAGTATGGTTGGACAATAATTTCTATAGATGAATTTATTCAAGATTCTTTGAAGATATGGCAACACGGAATCTCTACACAATTTAACGAATTCGAGTAGGATTCTATTATTGACCGAAATAATTATTAAGTTGAATTTGGTAATTGTTAACTTGACGATCAAGAAACTGCAAAAGATTGAGACACGATATATACAAGACTTTGTGTAGTGGGTAACAATTGATGATGCACAAGAGTTTTTGTCAAAAAGAATTTTGTGGTGATTCGCAGCTATACCTTGAGAAGTTGAGTGTGATGCAATGGATTTGGATGTAAATGAGACTTTCAAGCCTTAATCTATCCCGCAGGGCCAAGTGCATATGCGTGTGAGTGTATATATATATATATTATAAAATTATGTACTATAACATTATTGAAGACTACCTACTTTTTTTTACATACAAGTTCATTTTGGGAGAAAGAAGCAGGGTAGAAGAAAATTGTAAAATTATGTTACAATTATCTACTAGATCACTTGAAGCCATTCTTTCTTTACTTTGGAACTTTTCCTGAGGATAAACAAATTAGTGCTCGATAATTGATTCAATTCCCAGGGCTGCCGAAGGATTCATTCCAAAGATGAAGAAGGCAAATGTTGCTCGATGTAGCAAATCGAGACTTGAAGAATCTAAGCTGCTAGAAACCTTGTGATTTTCACAAACAAACAGAGGCTCAATTGATGAGATCAAAGCATGTCGCATACATTATATGGTACGTGACTGTGTAAAGCCAAAGATATGCAACAAAGTTTATTGAAATTGTTATTTATTTCTCAATTTTTCCAGTTTCAAAATGCCTCAACAATATCAACTTTCCATCCATCCTGGGTGGTTGCCATTTGCTATGTCAAAACCTACCAGCCCACATGTCGCCTCTTTGCTCTTCTCACCAAGGGATTATTGAAAAAATCCTCGTGACTCTTCTTTTTTTTTAACAACTTTAAACTTCTTAGAGTTCGGAACGTGAAATTTCCCATTGCGATAGTCCTACTAATTCATTTGAGATATTTGACACTTTTGGCGTAATATTACTGAGCTTCCATCATCTATAGTGTTAGGAATTCTATGGCTATACTAATTTGGATTTGTGTTGACATTATTTGGTAACTTTTATTAAGTAAAGTTCTCCTAAGTATGGTTGGACAATAATTTCTATAGATGAATTTATTCAAGATTCTTTGAAGATATGGCAACACGGAATCTCTACACAATTTAACGAATTCGAGTAGGATTCTATTATTCACCGAAATAATTATTAAGCTGAATTTGGTAATTGATAACTTGACGATCAAGAAACCGCAAAAGATTGAGACGCTATATATTCAAAACTTTGTGTAGTGGGTAACAATTGATGATGCACATGAGTTTTTTGTGAAAAAATAATTCAGTAGTGATTCGTAGCTATACCTTGAGAAGTTGAGTGTGATGCAATGGATTTGGATGTAAATGAGCCTTTCAAACCTTAATCTATCCCACGAGGCCATGTGCATGTGTGTGTGAGTGTATATACATATGTATTATAAAATTATGTACTATAACATTATTGAAGACTGCCTACTTTTTTTTTGCTTACAAGTTCATTTTGGGAGAAAGAAGAAGGGTAGAAGAAATTAGTAAAATTATGTTACAATTATCTACTAGATCACTTGAAGCCATTCTTTCTTTACTTTGGAACTTTTCAAGAGGATAAACAAATTAGTGCTCGAAAATTGATTCAATTCTGGGTTGCCGAAGGATTCATTCCACAGATGAAGAAGGCAAATGTTGCAAATGTAGCAAATCAGGACTTGAAGAATCTAATTGCTAGAAACCTTGTGATTGTCACAAACAAACAGAGGCTCAAATGATGAGATCAAAGTTTGTCGCATACATAATATGGTACGTGACTGTGTGAAGCCAAAGATATGCAACAAAGTTTATTGAAATTGTTATTTCTTTCTCAATTTTTCCAGTTTCAAAATGCATCAACAATATCAACTTTCCATCCATCCTGAGTGGTTGCCATTTGCTATGTCAAAACCTACCAGCCCACATGTCGGCTCTTTGCTCTTCTCACCATGGGATTATTGAAAAAATCCTCGTGACTCTTTAACAACTTTAAACTTCTTAAAGTTTTGAACTTGAAATTTCCCATTGGGATAGTCCTACTAATTCATTTGAGATATTTGACACTTTTGAAGTAATATTACTGAGCTTCCATCATCCATAGTGTTAGGAATTCTATGGCTATACTAATTTGGATTTGTGTTGGCATTATTTGGTAACTTTTATTAAGTAAAGTTTTCCTAAGTATGGTTGGACAATAATTTCTACGAATCACTACAGAATTCTTTTTCACAAAAACTCTTGTGCATCATCAATTGTTACCCACTACACAAAGTCTTGAATATATAGTGTCTCAATCTTTTGCAGTTTCTTGATCGTCAAGTAGTAAAATTAGATCACTTGAAGCCATTCTTTCTTTACTTTGGAACTTTTCAAGAGGATAAACAAATTAGTGCTCGAAAATTGATTCAATTCTGGGTTGCCGAAGGATTCATTCCAAAGATGAAGAAGGCAAATGTTGCAAATGTAGAAAATCGGGGACTTGAAGAATCTAATCGCTAGAAACCTTGTGATTGTCACAAACATACGAGAGGCTCAAATGATGAGATCAAAGCCTGTCGCATACATAATATGGTACGTGACTGTGTGAAGCCAAAGATATGCAACAAAGTGTATTGAAATTGTTATTTATTTCTCAATTTTTCCAGTTTCAAAATGCATCAACAATATCAACTTTCCATCCATCCTGAGTGGTTGCCATTTGCTATGTCAAAACCTACCAGCCCTCATGTCGGCTCTTTGCTCTTCTCACCAAGGGATTATTGAAAACATCCTCGTGACTCTTCTTTTTTTTTAACAACTTTAAACTTCTTAGGGTTCTGAACTTGGGATAGTCCTACAAATTCATTTGAGATATTTGACACTTTGGACGTAATATTACTGAGCTTCCATCATCCATAGTGTTAGGAATTTTATGGCTATACTAATTTGGATTTGTGTTGACATTATTTGATAACTTTTATTAAGTAAAGTTTTCCTAAGTATGGTTGGACAATAATTTCTATAGATGAATTTATTCAAGATTCTTTGAAGATATGGCAACACGGAATCTCTACACAATTTTACGAATTCGAGTAGGATTCTATTATTGACCGAAATAATTATTAAGTTGAATTTGGTAATTGTTAACTTGACGATCAAGAAACTGCAAAAGATTGAGACACTATATATTCAAGACTTTGTGTAGTGGGTAACAATTGATGATGCACAAGAGTTTTTGTGAAAAAGAATTCTGTTGTGATTCGTAGCTATACCTTGAGAAGTTAAGTGTGATGCAATGGATTTAGATGTAAATGAGCCTTTCAAGCCTTAATCTATCCCGCAGGGCCAAGTGCACGTGTGTGTGAGTGTATATACATATATATTATAAAATTATGTACTATAACATTATTGAAGACTACCTACTTTTTTTCTACATACAAGTTCATTTTGGGATAAAGAAGAAGGGTAGAAGAAAATAGTAAAATTATGTTACAATTATTTACTAGATCACTTGAAGCCATTCTTTCTTTACTTTGGAACTTTTCAAGAGGATAACCAAATTAGTGCTCGAAAATTGATTCAAATCTGCGCTGCCGAAGGATTCATTCCAAGGATGAAGAAGGCAAATGTTGCAGATGTAGCAAATCAGGACTTGAAGAATCTAACTGCTAGAAACCTTGTGACTGTCTCACACAAACAGAGGCTCAAATGATGAGATCAAAGCCTGTCGCCTACATAATATGGTACGTGACTGTGTGAAGCCAAAGATATGCAACAAAGTGTATTGAAATTGTTATTTATTTCTCAATTTTTCCAGTTTCAAAATGCATCAACAATATCAACTTTCCATCCATCCTGAGTGGTTGCCATTTGCTATGTCAAAACCTACCAGCCCTCATGTCGGCTCTTTGCTCTTCTAACCAAGGAATTATTGAAAACATCCTCCTGACTCTTCTTTTTTTTAACAACTTTAAACTTCTTAGAGTTCGGAACTTGAAATTTCCCATTGGATAGTCCTACAAATTCATTTGAGATATTTGACACTTTGGACGTAATATTACTGAGCTTCCATCATCCATAGTGTTAGGAATTTTATGGCTATACTAATTTGGATTTGTGTTGACATTATTTGATAACTTTTATTAAGTAAAGTTTTCCTAAGTATGGTTGGACAATAATTTCTATAGATGAATTTATTCAAGATTCTTTGAAGATATGGCAACACGGAATCTCTACACAATTTTACGAATTCGAGTAGGATTCTATTATTGACCGAAATAATTATTAAGTTGAATTTGGTAATTGTTAACTTGACGATCAAGAAACTGCAAAAGATTGAGACACTATATATTCAAGACTTTGTGTAGTGGGTAACAATTGATGATGCACAAGAGTTTTTGTTAAAAAGAATTCTGTGGTGATTCGTAGCTATACTTGAGAAATTGAGTGTGATGCAATGGATTCGGATGTTAATGAGCCTTTCAATCCTTAATCTATCCTGCAGGGCCAAGTGTATGTGTGTGTTAGTGTAAAGACATATATATATTATAAAATTATGTACTATAACATTATTGAAGACTACCTACTTTTTTTTTACATACAAGTTCATTTTGGGATAAAGAAGAAGGGTAGAAGAAAATAGTAAAATTATGTTACAATTATCTACTAGATCACTTGAAGCCATTCTTTCTTTACTTTGGAACTTTTCAAGAGGATAACCAAATTAGTGCTCGAAAATTGATTCAAATCTGCGCTGCCGAAGGATTCATTCCAAGGATGAAGAAGGCAAATGTTGCAGATGTAGCAAATCAGGACTTGAAGAATCTAACTGCTAGAAACCTTGTGACTGTGTCACACAAACAGAGTCTCAAATGATGAGATCAAAGCCTGTCGCCTACATAATATGGTACGTGACTGTGTGAAGCCAAAGATATGCAACAAAGTGTATTGAAATTGTTATTTATTTCTCAATTTTTCCAGTTTCAAAATGCATCAACAATATCAACTTTCCATCCATCCTGAGTGGTTGCCATTTGCTATGTCAAAACCTACCAGCCCTCATGTCGGCTCTTTGCTCTTCGCACCAAGGGATTATTGAAAATATCCTCGTGACTCTTCTTTTTTTTAACAACTTTAAACTTCTTAGATTTCGGAACTTGAAATTTCCCATTGGGATTGTCCTACTAATTCATTTGAGATATTTGACACTTTGGACGTAATATTACTATGCTTCCATCATCCATAGTGTTAGGAAGTCTATGGCTATACTAATTTGGATTTGTGTTGACATTATTTGGAAACTTTTATTAAGTAAAGTTTTCCTAAGTACGGTTGGACAACAATTTCTCTAGATGAATTTATTCAAGATTTTTTGAAGATATGGCAACACGGAATCTCTACACAATTTTATGAATTCGAGTATGATTCTATTATTGACCGAAATAATCATTAAGTTGAATTTGGTAATTGTTAACGTGACGCTCAAGAAACTGTAAAAGATTGAGACACTATATATTCAAGACTTTGTGTAGTGGGTAACAATTGATGATGCACAAGAGTTTTTGTTAAAAAGAATTCTGTGGTGATTCGTAGCTATACTTGAGAAATTGAGTGTGATGCAATGGATTCGGATGTTAATGAGCCTTTCAATCCTTAATCTATCCTGCAGGGCCAAGTGTATGTGTGTGTGAGTGTATATATATATATTATAAAATTATGTACTATAACATTATTGAAGACTACCTACTTTTTTTTTACATACAGGTTCATTTTAGGAGAAAGAAGAAGGGTAGAAGAAAATAGTAAAATTATGTTATAATTATCTACTAGATCACTTGAAGCCATTCTTTATTTACTTTGGAACTTTTCAAAAGGATAAACAAATTAGTGCTCGAAAATTGATTCAATTCTGGGCTGCCAAAGGATTCATTCCAAAGATGAAGAAGGCAAATGTTGCAGATGTAGCAAATCAGGACTTGAAGAATCTAACTGCTAGAAACATTGTGATTGTCTCGCACAAACAGAGGCTCAAATGATGAGATCAAAGCCTGTCGCCTACATAATATGGTACGTGACTGTGTGAAGCCAAAGATATGCAGCAAAGTTTATTGAAATTGTTCTTTATTTCTCAATTTTTCCAGTTTCAAAATACATCAACAATATCAACTTTCCATCCATCTTGAGTGGTTGCCATTTGCAATGTCAATACCTACCAGCCCTCGTGTCGGCTCTTTGCTCTTCTCACCAAGGGATTATTGAAAACATCCTCGTGACTCTTTTTTTTTTAACAACTTTAAACTTCTTAGAGTTCGGAACTTGAAATTTCCCATTGGGATAGTCCTACTAATTTATTTGAGATATTTGACACTTTGGCCGTAATATTACTGAGCTTCCATCATCCATAGTGTTAGAATTCTTTGGCTATACTAATTTGGATTTGTGTTGACATTATTTGGTAACTTTTATTAAGTAAAGTTTTCCTAAGTACGGTTGGACAACAATTTCTATAGATGAATTTATTCAAGATTCTTTGAAGATATGGCAGCACGGAATCTCTACAAAATTTTACGAATTCGAGTAGGATTCTATTATTGACCGAAATAATTATTAAGTTGAATTTCGTAATTGTTAACTTGACGATCAAGAAACTACAAACGATTGAGACACTATATATTCAAGACTTTGTGTAGTGGGTAACAATTGATGATGCACAAGAGTTTTTGTGAAAAAGAATTATGTGGTGATTCGTAGCTATACCTTGAGAAGTTGAGTGTGATGCAATGGATTTGGATGTAAATGAGCATTTCAAGCCTTAATCTATCCCGCAGGGCCAAGTGAATGTGTGTGTGAGTGTATATAAATATGTATTATAAAATTATGTACTATAACTGTAAGCCCTAAGGGCAAATCATGTAATTTTGATTCATGACAAATATTGATGAGAACTAAAATGTTTATATTGTGTGATAGGATTTGTGAAGAAAGAAGTTTGAAGTCTCATTGCCTTCAAAAGGAAGAGCAAAGAACAACCTCATTAAGCTATGAGTCTTTTGAGGTGTATTCAAAAATAAACTCAAGGCATTGAAGACTTGAAGTGTAGAGTAGGTATGATGATAGGTAATATCTATGTGAACTCTACACTTGTATGTCTTGGAGTCTATTGAATGCATAAGAGAGCATAATAATTGGTTTCTTAAGTTTAAAAAGACTTTTGAATGAATCTTTAGAAAATATGGTTTTGTGTTCTAAAAGTTTTTTAAGTAAACTTTAAATGATCAAATGAGTTTGATGATGGTTTTCAAACTTATATTTGTCTATATAAGTTATCTATAGATATCAAATGTATTTCAAATATTTGGAAGATTAGTTTCAAATGGTTTTACAAAGTTTGAACACAATTCCATTAAATTCGGTCGTCCGAATTTGGTAGCAAAATTTGCTACTGTTCTTCCAGAGAAATTCGGAAGAAGATTCGGACGCATGAAGAAAAAATTCGGTCGTCCGAATTTTGGTCTTCAGCATGGTTACTGTTCATCCAGAGAAATTCGGAAGAAGATTCGGACGCAGCAGGAAGAATTCGGTCGTCCAAAAAATTCGGACGCAGAATTCGGTCGTCCGAATTTCCTGAAAGTAGCCGTTAACTAGCCGTTTTATAGCTGTTTTAACTGATTTTCAAATTCTATAAAAGCTATAAACGTGCAATCTTTTGCAAGGACTTACAATTTGAATATTCTAAGCTTTCAAAAGTCAATTACAAACATTTCTCAAGCTCTCTTACATCTTGTGCATTAAATTGATCAATCCAAAGACATCAAAGTGTGAAGGTGCAATTTTGTGTAAATTCTACCAACCAGTGGTAACATCTACACACTCTTCTTTACTTAATCATTTGTATTGTTCTACTAGCTCTAGCAAGGTTATCTTGATAACATAAAACCCTTTAGATAAGGGTGATCCTTGAAGTTGTGATTCAAGGTTGTTTGAGATATAAAACCATAGGTTGGTGAGCCTTGTTTGTAAAAATTACAAGTAGAGGTTGTATGTGTAAAACCAAAGTGTGGTGAACCTCTCCTGTAATCTGTGAACTTGAGCACATAGTAGAGTTATTGAAATCCTTAAGTGTATGCTTAAGGTAGTGGAGGTAGATCTTGAGGATCGAACCACTATAAATTGTTTGTGTTCATTTGTTTACATTTCTTATACTGCTTTGTCATAAACTGTGGTTTATTCTCATTCACTTAATCTGCAATAGGTCTGTTCATCTATAAAGTTTGAATTTGTGAAAATTAGCCAAATACCTAATTCACCCCCCCTCTTAGGTATTTCAATAACATTATTGAAGACTACCTACTTTTTTTTTACATACAAGTTCATTTTGGGATAAAGAAGAAGGGTAGAAGAAAATAGTAAAATTATGTTACAATTATTTACTAGATCACTTGAAGCCATTCTTTCTTTACTTTGGAACTTTTCAAGAGGATAACCAAATTAGTGCTCGAAAATTGATTCAAATCTGCGCTGCCGAAGGATTCATTCCAAGGATGAAGAAGGCAAATGTTGCAGATGTAGCAAATCAGGACTTGAAGAATCTAACTGCTAGAAACCTTGTGACTGTCTCACACAAACAGAGGCTCAAATGATGAGATCAAAGCCTGTCGCATACATAATATGGTACGTGACTGTGTGAAGCCAAAGATATGCAACAAAGTGTATTGAAATTGTTATTTATTTCTCAATTTTTCCAGTTTCAAAATGCATCAACAATATCAACTTTCCATCCATCCTGAGTGGTTGCCATTTGCTATGTCAAAACCTACCAGCCCTCATGTCGGCTCTTTGCTCTTCTAACCAAGGAATTATTGAAAACATCCTCCTGACTCTTCTTTTTTTTAACAACTTTAAACTTCTTAGAGTTCGGAACGTGAAATTTCCCATTGCGATAGTCCTACTAATTCATTTGAGATATTTGACACTTTTGGCGTAATATTACTGAGCTTCCATCATCCATAGTGTTAGGAATTCTATGGCTATACTAATTTGGATTTGTGTTGACATTATTTGGTAACTTTTATTAAGTAAAGTTCTCCTAAGTATGGTTGGACAATAATTTCTATAGATGAATTTATTCAAGATTCTTTGAAGATATGGCAACACGGAATCTCTACACAATTTAACGAATTCGAGTAGGATTCTATTATTGACCGAAATAATTATTAAGTTGAATTTGGTAATTGTTAACTTGACGATCAAGAAACTGCAAAAGATTGAGACACGATATATACAAGACTTTGTGTAGTGGGTAACAATTGATGATGCACAAGAGTTTTTGTCAAAAAGAATTTTGTGGTGATTCGCAGCTATACCTTGAGAAGTTGAGTGTGATGCAATGGATTTGGATGTAAATGAGACTTTCAAGCCTTAATCTATCCCGCAGGGCCAAGTGCATATGCGTGTGAGTGTATATATATATATATTATAAAATTATGTACTATAACATTATTGAAGACTACCTACTTTTTTTTACATACAAGTTCATTTTGGGAGAAAGAAGCAGGGTAGAAGAAAATTGTAAAATTATGTTACAATTATCTACTAGATCACTTGAAGCCATTCTTTCTTTACTTTGGAACTTTTCCTGAGGATAAACAAATTAGTGCTCGATAATTGATTCAATTCTGGGCTGCCGAAGGATTCATTCCAAAGATGAATAAGGCAAATGTTGCTGATGTAGCAAATCAGGACTTGAAGAATCTAACTGCTAGAAACCTTGTGATTTTCACAAACAAACAGAGGCTCAATTGATGAGATCAAAGCATGTCGCATACATTATATGGTACGTGGATCGTGTAAAGCCAAAGATATGCAACAAAGTTTATTGAAATTGTTATTTATTTCTCAATTTTTCCAGTTTCAAAATGCCTCAACAATATCAACTTTCCATCCATCCTGGGTGGTTGCCATTTGCTATGTCAAAACCTACCAGCCCACATGTCAGCTCTTTGCTCTTCTCACCAAGGGATTATTGAAAAAATCCTCGTGACTCTTCTTTTTTTTTAACAACTTTAAACTTCTTAGAGTTCGGAACGTGAAATTTCCCATTGCGATAGTCCTACTAATTCATTTGAGATATTTGACACTTTTGGCGTAATATTACTTAGCTTCCATCATCTATAGTGTTAGGAATTCTATGGCTATACTAATTTGGATTTGTGTTGACATTATTTGGTAACTTTTATTAAGTAAAGTTCTCCTAAGTATGGTTGGACAATAATTTCTATAGATGAATTTATTCAAGATTCTTTGAAGATATGGCAACACGGAATCTCTACACAATTTAACGAAT
This sequence comes from Rauvolfia tetraphylla, assembly GCA_030512225.1. Lineage (NCBI taxonomy): Eukaryota > Viridiplantae > Streptophyta > Magnoliopsida > Gentianales > Apocynaceae > Rauvolfia > Rauvolfia tetraphylla. The sequence goes on from JAJQKT010000060.1 coordinate 1,938,964, forward strand.
TCGAGTAGGATTCTATTATTCACCGAAATAATTATTAAGCTGAATTTGGTAATTGATAACTTGACGATCAAGAAACTGCAAAAGATTGAGACGCTATATATTCAAGACTTTGTGTAGTGGGTAACAATTGATGATGCACAAGAGTTTTTGTGAAAAATAATTCTGTAGTGATTCGTAGCTATACCTTGAGAAGTTGAGTGTGATGCAATGGATTTGGATGTAAATGAGCCTTTCAAACCTTAATCTATCCCGCAGGGCCATGTGCATGTGTGTGTGAGTGTATATACATATGTATTATAAAATTATGTACTATAACATTATTGAAGACTGCCTACTTTTTTTTTGCTTACAAGTTCATTTTGGGAGAAAGAAGAAGGGTAGAAGAAATTAGTAAAATTATGTTACAATTATCTACTAGATCACTTGAAGCCATTCTTTCTTTACTTTGGAACTTTTCAAGAGGATAAACAAATTAGTGCTCGAAAATTGATTCAATTCTGGATTGCCGAAGGATTCATTCCACAGATGAAGAAGGCAAATGTTGCAAATGTAGCAAATCAGGACTTGAAGAATCTAATTGCTAGAAACCTTGTGATTGTCACAAACAAACAGAGGCTCAAATGATGAGATCAAAGTTTGTCGCATACATAATATGGTACGTGACTGTGTGAAGCCAAAGATATGCAACAAAGTTTATTGAAATTGTTATTTCTTTCTCAATTTTTCCAGTTTCAAAATGCATCAACAATATCAACTTTCCATCCATCCTGAGTGGTTGCCATTTGCTATGTCAAAACCTACCAGCCCACATGTCGGCTCTTTGCTCTTCTCACCATGGGATTATTGAAAAAATCCTCGTGACTCTTTAACAACTTTAAACTTCTTAAAGTTTTGAACTTGAAATTTCCCATTGGGATAGTCCTACTAATTCATTTGAGATATTTGACACTTTTGAAGTAATATTACTGAGCTTCCATCATCCATAGTGTTAGGAATTCTATGGCTATACTAATTTGGATTTGTGTTGGCATTATTTGGTAACTTTTATTAAGTAAAGTTTTCCTAAGTATGGTTGGACAATAATTTCTACGAATCACTACAGAATTCTTTTTCACAAAAACTCTTGTGCATCATCAATTGTTACCCACTACACAAAGTCTTGAATATATAGTGTCTCAATCTTTTGCAATTTCTTGATCGTCAAGTAGTAAAATTAGATCACTTGAAGCCATTCTTTCTTTACTTTGGAACTTTTCAAGAGGATAAACAAATTAGTGCTCGAAAATTGATTCAATTCTGGGTTGCCGAAGGATTCATTCCAAAGATGAAGAAGGCAAATGTTGCAAATGTAGAAAATCAGGACTTGAAGAATCTAACTGCTAGAAACCTTGTGATTGTCACAAACATACAGAGGCTCAAATGATGAGATCAAAGCCTGTCGCATACATAATATGGTACGTGACTGTGTGAAGCCAAAGATATGCAACAAAATTTAATGAAATTGTTATTTATTTCTCAATTTTTCCAGTTTCAAAATGCATCAACAGTATCAACTTTCCATCCATCCTGAGTGGTTGCCATTTGCTATGTCAAAACCTACCAGCCCTCATGTCGGCTCTTTGCTCTTCTCACCAAGGGATTATTGAAAACATCCTCGTGACTCTTCTTTTTTTTTAACAACTTTAAACTTCTTAGGGTTCTGAACTTGGGATAGTCCTACAAATTCATTTGAGATATTTGACACTTTGGACGTAATATTACTGAGCTTCCATCAGCCATAGTGCTAGGAATTCTATGGCTATACTAATTTGGATTTGTGTTGACATTATTTGGTAACTTTTATTAAGTAAAGTTTTCCTAAGTACGGTTGGACAATAATTTCTATAGATGAATTTATTCAAGATTCTTTGAAGATATGGCAGCACGGAATCTCTACACAATTTTACGAATTCGAGTAGGATTCTATTATTGACCGAAATAATTATTAAGTTTTATTTCGTAATTGTTAACTTGACGATCAAGAAACTGCAAAAGATTGAGACGCAATATATTCAAGACTTTGTGTAGTGGGTAACAATTGATGATGCACAAGAGTTTTTGTGAAAAAGAATTCTGTTGTGATTCGTAGCTATACCTTGAGAAGTTAAGTGTGATGCAATGGAATTAGATGTAAATGAGCCTTTCAAGCCTTAATCTATCCCGCAGGGCCAAGTGCACGTGTGTGTGAGTGTATATACATATATATTATAAAATTATGTACTATAACATTATTGAAGACTACCTACTTTTTTTCTACATACAAGTTCATTTTGGGATAAAGAAGAAGGGTAGAAGAAAATAGTAAAATTATGTTACAATTATTTACTAGATCACTTGAAGCCATTCTTTCTTTACTTTGGAACTTTTCAAGAGGATAACCAAATTAGTGCTCGAAAATTGATTCAAATCTGCGCTGTCGAAGGATTCATTCCAAGGATGAAGAAGGCAAATGTTGCAGATGTAGCAAATCGAGACTTGAAGAATCTAATCGCTAGAAACCTTGTGACTGCCTCACACAAACAGAGGCTCAAATGATGAGATCAAAGCCTGTCGCCTACATAATATGGTACGTGACTGTGTGAAGCCAAAGATATGCAACAAAGTGTATTGAAATTGTTATTTATTTCTCAATTTTTCCAGTTTCAAAATGCATCAACAATATCAACTTTCCATCCATCCTGAGTGGTTGCCATTTGCTATGTCAAAACCTACCAGCCCTCATGTCGGCTCTTTGCTCTTCTAACCAAGGAATTATTGAAAACATCCTCCTGACTCTTCTTTTTTTTAACAACTTTAAACTTCTTAGAGTTCGGAACTTGAAATTTCCCATTGGATAGTCCTACAAATTCATTTGAGATATTTGACTCTTTGGACGTAATATTACTGAGCTTCCATCATCCATAGTGTTAGGAATTTTATGGCTATACTAATTTGGATTTGTGTTGACATTATTTGATAACTTTTATTAAGTAAAGTTTTCCTAAGTATGGTTGGACAATAATTTCTATAGATGAATTTATTCAAGATTCTTTGAAGATATGGCAACACGGAATCTCTACACAATTTTACGAATTCGAGTAGGATTCTATTATTGACCGAAATAATTATTAAGTTTTATTTCGTAATTGTTAACTTGACGATCAAGAAACTACAAAAGATTGAGACGCAATATATTCAAGACTTTGTGTAGTGGGTAACAATTGATGATGCACAAGAGTTTTTGTGAAAAAGAATTCTGTTGTGATTCGTAGCTATACCTTGAGAAGTTAAGTGTGATGCAATGGAATTAGATGTAAATGAGCCTTTCAAGCCTTAATCTATCCCGCAGGGCCAAGTGCACGTGTGTGTGAGTGTATATACATATATATTATAAAATTATGTACTATAACATTATTGAAGACTACCTACTTTTTTTCTACATACAAGTTCATTTTGGGATAAAGAAGAAGGGTAGAAGAAAATAGTAAAATTATGTTACAATTATTTACTAGATCACTTGAAGCCATTCTTTCTTTACTTTGGAACTTTTCAAGAGGATAACCAAATTAGTGCTCGAAAATTGATTCAAATCATGACTGCCGAAGGATTCATTCCAAGGATGAAGAAGGCAAATGTTGCAGATGTAGCAAATCAGGACTTGAAGAATCTAACTGCTAGAAACCTTGTGACTGTGTCACACAAACAGAGGCTCAAATGATGAGATCAAAGCCTGTCGCCTACATAATATGGTACGTGACTGTGTGAAGCCAAAGATATGCAACAAAGTGTATTGAAATTGTTATTTATTTCTCAATTTTTCCAGTTTCAAAATGCATCAACAATATCAACTTTCCATCCATCCTGAGTGGTTGCCATTTGCTATGTCAAAACCTACCAGCCCTCATGTCGGCTCTTTGCTCTTCGCACCAAGGGATTATTGAAAATATCCTCGTGACTCTTCTTTTTTTTAACAACTTTAAACTTCTTAGATTTCGGAACTTGAAATTTCCCATTGGGATTGTCCTACTAATTCATTTGAGATATTTGACACTTTGGACGTAATATTACTATGCTTCCATCATCCATAGTGTTAGGAAGTCTATGGCTATACTAATTTGGATTTGTGTTGACATTATTTGGAAACTTTTATTAAGTAAAGTTTTCCTAAGTACGGTTGGACAACAATTTCTCTAGATGAATTTATTCAAGATTTTTTGAAGATATGGCAACACGGAATCTCTACACAATTTTATGAATTCGAGTATGATTCTATTATTGACCGAAATAATCATTAAGTTGAATTTGGTAATTGTTAACGTGACGCTCAAGAAACTGTAAAAGATTGAGACACTATATATTCAAGACTTTGTGTAGTGGGTAACAATTGATGATGCACAAGAGTTTTTGTTAAAAAGAATTCTGTGGTGATTCGTAGCTATACTTGAGAAATTGAGTGTGATGCAATGGATTCGGATGTTAATGAGCCTTTCAATCCTTAATCTATCCTGCAGGGCCAAGTGTATGTGTGTGTGAGTGTATATATATATATTATAAAATTATGTACTATAACATTATTGAAGACTACCTACTTTTTTTTTACATACAGGTTCATTTTAGGAGAAAGAAGAAGGGTAGAAGAAAATAGTAAAATTATGTTATAATTATCTACTAGATCACTTGAAGCCATTCTTTATTTACTTTGGAACTTTTCAAAAGGATAAACAAATTAGTGCTCGAAAATTGATTCAATTCAGGGCTGCCAAAGGATTCATTCCAAAGATGAAGAAGGCAAATGTTGCAGATGTAGCAAATCAGGACTTGAAGAATCTAACTGCTAGAAACATTGTGATTGTCTCGCACAAACAGAGGCTCAAATGATGAGATCAAAGCCTGTCGCCTACATAATATGGTACGTGATCGTGTGAAGCCAAAGATATGCAGCAAAGTTTATTGAAATTGTTCTTTATTTCTCAATTTTTCCAGTTTCAAAATACATCAACAATATCAACTTTCCATCCATCTTGAGTGGTTGCCATTTGCAATGTCAATACCTACCAGCCCTCGTGTCGGCTCTTTGCTCTTCTCACCAAGGGATTATTGAAAACATCCTCGTGACTCTTTTTTTTTTAACAACTTTAAACTTCTTAGAGTTCGGAACTTGAAATTTCCCATTGGGATAGTCCTACTAATTTATTTGAGATATTTGACACTTTGGACGTAATATTACTGAGCTTCCATCATCCATAGTGTTAGAATTCTTTGGCTATACTAATTTGGATTTGTGTTGACATTATTTGGTAACTTTTATTAAGTAAAGTTTTCCTAAGTACGGTTGGACAACAATTTCTATAGATGAATTTATTCAAGATTCTTTGAAGATATGGCAGCACGGAATCTCTACACAATTTTACGAATTCGAGTAGGATTCTATTATTGACCGAAATAATTATTAAGTTGAATTTCGTAATTGTTAACTTGACGATCAAGAAACTACAAACGATTGAGACACTATATATTCAAGACTTTGTGTAGTGGGTAACAATTGATGATGCACAAGAGTTTTTGTGGAAAAGAATTATGTGGTGATTCGTAGCTATACCTTGAGAAGTTGAGTGTGATGCAATGGATTTGGATGTAAATGAGCATTTCAAGCCTTAATCTATCCCGCAGGGCCAAGTGAATGTGTGTGTGAGTGTATATAAATATGTATTATAAAATTATGTACTATAACTGTAAGCCCTAAGGGCAAATCATGTAATTTTGATTCATGACAAATATTGATGAGAACTAAAATGTTTATATTGTGTGATAGGATTTGTGAAGAAAGAAGTTTGAAGTCTCATTGCCTTCAAAAGGAAGAGCAAAGAACAACCTCATTAAGCTATGAGTCTTTTGAGGTGTATTCAAAAATAAACTCAAGGCATTGAAGACTTGAAGTGTAGAGTCGGTATGATGATAGGTAATATCTATGTGAACTCTACACTTGTATGTCTTGGAGTCTATTGAATGCATAAGAGAGCATAATAATTGGTTTCTTAAGTTTAAAAAGACTTTTGAATGAATCTTTAGAAAATATGGTTTTGTGTTCTAAAAGTTTTTTAAGTAAACTTTAAATGATCAAATGAGTTTGATGATGGTTTTCAAACTTATATTTGTCTATATAAGTTATCTATAGATATCAAATGTATTTCAAATATTTGGAAGATTAGTTTCAAATGGTTTTACAAAGTTTGAACACAATTCCATTAAATTCGGTCGTCCGAATTTGGTAGCAAAATTTGCTACTGTTCTTCCAGAGAAATTCGGAAGAAGATTCGGACGCATGAAGAAAAAATTCGGTCGTCCGAATTTTGGTCTTCAGCATGGTTACTGTTCATCCAGAGAAATTCGGAAGAAGATTCGGACGCAGCAGGAAGAATTTCGATCGTCCCAAAAAAATTCGGACGCGAGACTCGGTCGTCCAATTTCCCGAAAGTAGTCGTTAACTAGCCGTTTTATAGTCATTTTTAATCGATTTTCAAATTCTATAAAAGCTATAAACGTGCAATCTTTTGCAAGGACTTACAATTTGAATATTCTAAGCTTTCAAAAGTCAATTACAAACATTTCTCAAGCTCTCTTACATCTTGTGCATTAAATTGATCAATCCAAAGACATCAAAGTGTGAAGGTGCAATTTTTGTGTAAATTCTACCAACCAAAGTAGTAACATCTACACACTCTTCTTTACTTAATCATTTGTATTGTTCTACTAGCTCTAGCAAGGTTATCTTGATAACATAAAACCCTTTAGATAAGGGTGATCCTTGAAGTTGTGATTCAAGGTTGTTTGAGATATAAAACCATAGGTTGGTGAGCCTTGTTTGTAAAAATTACAAGTAGAGGTTGTATGTGTAAAACCAAAGTGTGGTGAACCTCTCCTGTAATCTGTGAACTTGAGCACATAGTAGAGTTATTGAAATCCTTAAGTGTATGCTTAAGGTAGTGGAGGTAGATCTTGAGGATCGAACCACTATAAATTGTTTGTGTTCATTTGTTTACATTTCTTATACTGCTTTGTCATAAACTGTGGTTTATTCTCATTCACTTAATCTGCAATAGGTCTGTTCATCTATAAAGTTTGAATTTGTGAAAATTAGCCAAATACCTAATTCACCCCCCCTCTTAGGTATTTCAATAACATTATTGAAGACTACCTACTTTTTTTTTACATACAAGTTCATTTTGGGATAAAGAAGAAGGGTAGAAGAAAATAGTAAAATTATTTTACAATTATCTACTAGATCATTTGAAGCCATTTTTTCTTTACTTTGGAACTTTTCAAGAGGATAAACAAATTAGTGCTCGCAAATTGATTCAATTCTGGGTTGCCGAAGGATTCATTCCAAAGATGAAGAAGGCAAATGTTGCAGATGTAGCAAATCAGGACTTAAAAAATCTAACTGCTAGAAACCTTGTGATTGTCACAAACAAACAGAGGCTCAAATGATGAGATCAAAGCCTGTCGCATACATAATATGGTACGTGACTGTGTAAAGCCAAAGATATGCAACAAAGTTTATTGAAATTGTTCTTTATTTCTCAATTTTTCCAGTTTCAAAATGCATCAACAATATCAACTTTCCATCATATAAACCAGTCAAGAAGAGTGGACAATCTTCATCATATAAACCTCAGTGCTTTGAATGCAAAAGTACTGAGCATCTTATTGCTGACTGTCCCAGAGTGTTGGAAAGGGAAAGAGAAAGCAAAAACAGAAAGAAATCTGCCAAGAAAGGAAAAGGACTAGCTGGAACATGGGATCAACAGGAAAGTGAAGATGAAAGTGAAGGAAAGGCCAACTTATGCTTCATGGCCATTGATGATGAGGTACAATCTTCTCCTTCTATTTCAAATTTGTGTGATGATGATGTTGATTCTAGTGATTTAATTCTAGAATTGTATGAAGAACTAAAAAAGGCTTCAAGAAGAAATAAAGAAATAAAATCCAAAATTAGTGATCCTTCAAATGAAAATTCAAAATTATGTCTTGAAAATGATAGACTTCTTGAGACCATAAATTCTCTTACTATTGAAAAGGAAGTTTTGAACACTACCATACAAGATGTATCTTTTGAAAACAAAAAGCTGTGTTCAAAAATTATTTCTCTTGAATCAATGCTAAAAGATCATGAGGTTTTAAAAAGGAAAGTAAATGATCTTACTTTATGCATTGAGAAATTTACAAATGGAAGAAACAATTTAAATAAATTACTTGGGTATCAAAGATCCTCATTTGTAAAGCATGGTCTAGGTTTTACACATGATTGCCTTCATTCAAAACCAAAAGAGACATTTGTTAAAGAATCTTCTCATTATAGGTCTCATACTTGCTGTACATATTGTGGTAAGCATGGACACAAAGTGTTTAAATGCATTATAAAAAGAAAGATAGAAACTCGGAGTAAAGACTATATGGAAAGTTAAAGGAACTGTCACTAACCCTCTTGGACCCAAGAAGATATGGGTACCAAAAATCACTCTTTCTAATTTGGTATAGGTACAATTTGCTTCAAGATCAAATGCCACAAAAATGGTTTCTTGATAGTGGGCTGTTCAAGGCACATGATCTGAAATGCATCACTTGTTAGTGAGCTTCAAGCTACAAGTGAAGGCTTTGTCACTTTTGGTGATAAGAAGAAAGGGAAAATACTTGGAATAGGTAACATTGGTAAAGGTTCATTCCCTCTTATCAAACAAGTTTTACTTATTGATGGTTTAAAATATAATTTACTTAGCATTAGCCAATTATGTGATAATGGTTGCAAAGTAGAGTTTAAATGTGATACTTGTACTATTCTTGATAATGCAAGCAATAAAACTATCTTTGTAGCTAAAAGAGTAAGTAATGTATATGTGTTATATCTTGATGAGCTTATTACAAATGACATTAAATGTCTTGCAATACATGACAATGATGGATTTTTATGGCATAGAAGATTAGGACATGTGAGCATGGATTTATTGAACAAACTTTCTACTCAAGAACTAGTTAGAGGATTACCAAAAATGCATTTTGACAAAACTCGGATTTGTGATGCTTGTCAATATGGAAAACAATCAAAAACATCCTTCAAACCAAAGAAAATGGTGTCTACCTCAAAACCTCTTGAACTAGTTCACATGGACTTATTTGGACCCTATGAGGACTACTAGTCTTGGTGGTAAAAGATATGCTTATGTGATTGTTGATGATTTTTCCAGATTTACATGGGTAATATTTTTATCACAAAAAGATGAAACATTTTATGAATTTTCAAAACTTTTTTAAGAAGGTTCAAATTTCTCTTAATTGCAATCTAATATCTATTAGAAGTGATAATGGAAGAGAGTTTTGCAATCAAGATTTTACAAAAATTTTGTGATGAGTATGGTATCACTCATAATTTTTCAGTAGACTCAAAACACCTCAACAAAATGGAGTTGTTGAGAGGAAAAACAGAACTTTACAAGAAATGGCTAGATCAATGCTTTGTGAAAACTCTTTACCTAAGTACTTTTGGGGTGAAAGTCAGAATACAAACGATGCTATGTAATGAATAGAGTTTTACTAAGACCTTTTATAAGAAAAACACCTTTTGAACTTCTATTTGATAAAACTCCATCAATTGTTTATTTTAAAGTATTTGGTTGTAAATGCTTTATTTTAAATACTAGTGACAATCTTGGTAAGTTTGACAGGAAATCGATGAAGGTATATTTCTAGGCTATTCATCTATTAAAAAAAGGCTTATAGAGTCTATAATAAAAGGACATTATGTGTTGAAGAAACTATTCATGTAACTTTTGATGAATCTAATATTTATCTTCAAAGAAGAAATGAAGATGATACAGGTTCGTCAATGGTTGAAAATCAAACTCAACACCAAGTACCTACATTGGAAGATCATGCTAAAGAAGAAGAAATAATGGAGCAAGAACATGATGGTCAATCAAGCAATAATCAAGAGCTTCCAAAGGATCTCACATATGCAAGAAGTCATCCTAAGGAGCAAATTATTGGTGATGTCTCTCAAGGAGTTAAAACAAGACGGTACTTTATTGATAATTTTGCACTTTTATCACATATTGAACCTAAAAATATTGATGATGCATTGTGTGATAATTTCTGGATTATTGCTATGGAAGAAGAGTTAAATCAGTTTGAGAGAAATAAAGTTTGGACTCTTGTTCCTAGACCTCATGATCATTCTCGTTATTGGTACAAAATGGATATTTAGAAATAAGTTAAATGAACTAGGAGAAGTAGTTAGAAATAAAGCTAGACTTGTTGCTCAAGGCTTCAATCAAGAAAGAAGGTATTGATTATGATGAAACTTTTGCTCCAAAGAGCTTGATTAGAGTCTATCGGAATACTCTTGGCATTTGCTTGTTTTAAAGACTTTAAACTATTTCAAATGGATGTCAAAAGTGCTTTTTTAAATGGTTTTATTGAAGAAGAAGTTTATGTAGAACAACCTCCCTGGATTTATTCATGAAAAATTTCCAAATCATGTTTTCAAATTATCTAAAGCTCTATATGGACTCGAAACAAGCTCCAAGATCTTGGTATGAAAGATTAAGTGGTTTTCTTCTCTCAAAAGGTTTTACTAAAGGAAAAGTAGACACAATTCTTTTTATTAAAACATCTTCTAAAACTGATATTTTGCTTGTACAAATCTATGTTGATGATATCATTTTTGGTTCTACTAATACTTCTCTTTGTGAAGAGTTTGCTAAAACTATGCAAAATGAATTTGAGATGAGCATGATGGGAGAACTAAGTTTCTTCCTTGGACTACAAATTAAGCAAACCAAGGATGGAGTCTTCATCAACCAAGCAAAATATACTAAGGAGCTATTAAAAAAGGTTTGGAATGGACCATGCAAAAGGAATTAGTACTCCAATGAGTTCATCAACTAAACTTGACAAAGATGAGAAAGGTAAAAGTATTGATGAAAAATTATATAGAGGTATGATAGGAAGTTTACTCTATCTCACAGACTAGTAGACCAGATATTATGTTTGTCTGTATGCTTGTGTGCTAGATTCCAATCTTGTCCTAAAGAATCTCATCTAATTTACATTAAAGCGAATTTTTCAGTTACTTGATTGATACTCATGATTATGGCCTTTGGTTTTCGAAAACTTCATCTTTTGAACTTATTGGATATTCGATGCGGATTATGCTTTGGATGTAAAGTTGAACGTAAAAGCACAAGTGGGCATTGTCAATTTCTTGGTAGTTGTCTTGTATCTTGGTTTAGTAAAAAGCAAGCTTGTGTGTCTTTATCCACTGCAAGGTTTGAATACATAGCTGCAGGAAGTTGTTGTGCACAATTGTTATGGATGCGAGATACTTTACTTGATTATGGTCTTAAATTCAATTGTGTTCCCATATTATGTGATAATACTAGTGCCATTAACTTGAGCATAAATCCTATTCAACATTCTAGGACTAAGCATATAGAGATAAAACATCATTTTATTCGTGACCATGTGATTAAGAAAGATATATGCTTAGAATATATAAATACAAATGATCAAATTGTCGACATATTTACAAAGCCTTTGGCTGAGGGAAAGGTTCAATCACCTAAGAAGACTCTTAGGAATTTCAAGATTCAATGACTAATGTGTTTGTTGAAGTCATGATGAATGCAGAAATTTTTGATTCAAAATTCGGATGCACTGCAGAAGATTCGGTCGACCGAATTTTCGAGTGTCAAGAAACAGTAGACTTTTGATCAAGAATTGGACGCGAGTCAGAAAATTCGGTCGACCGAATTTTCTGAATCGAAGAAACAGAAACTTTCGCTCGAAAATTCGGACTGCAGACTGAAAAATCGGTCGACCGAATTTTACTGGACTGAGACTTTTTAAATAAAGTCGAAACAATCTCTTCAACATTACTACTTCCGAATTTCACATCCTTTTTAAAACATCTCACACCCATTCACATCCGAATCAAAATCCCTTCAAAATCCCACATTCTCATCCCGATTTTCCTTCATTTTTAAACGTCTAAGCCCTAATTTCATACGTAAAACAAATCCTTCTCAAGAGAAAACATCATGGTGAGAACAAAAGAAGCCCAATGTTGAGAAAGGAAAGGAAAGGCTAGGAAGGAGATGGAGATCCAATCTCAATCGACCAAGAAAGATTCGCGATTCCTCAAACACAATCTGAGTTAACAGGGTTTATCTCTATCAAATCTACTCATGAATTTGATGAATGGAATAAGAATAGTAGAAAAATCATTCCCTGGATACAAGGTAGATATTGATAAGTCATCAAATATGGATATTGTCCTATCTCATTTCAATGATATTGGTTGGACTAGTTTGCTCTTCATTGATGAAGAATTTTATCCCACTTTGATATATGAATTCTATGCAAATCGAAAGAGGATAGAATTGAGATGATAGGGGATAATGTGATACAATGGTATTCATCTAGAGTATCACAAATGGACATTGAATTCAATGAAGGATTGATAAATAGAATATGTGGAGTAGGAGATGAGGGAGCTAGATATTATTCAAACGATCCATGCATTGCTATGATCGTGAACTATTCACACATGTTAGATTTGAAGATGCATTTACAAATGGAAGAGAGTTTAGGGCCATAAAGGAAAGGGAAATTAAGAATTTGGATGCTAGAGGTAGAGTTTTACATCACATGGTGACCACAATGATTGTTCCTAATTTTGGACATAAGTCATCGGTTGAAATATGCATATGGTAATCATGTTAGCCCTGCATGAGAATAGAAGGATGAATTTTGGGTATATAGCATTGAAACATATGATTGCAGCCAGAAAAAACAAGTAACCAAGGCATTCCCATTTGGAAGGTTATTAACCAGAATATTCAAGCATTTTAAGATCAAACTTCTCGGAAGAGGGCAAACTTTTTAAGAGTGGTGAAATTTATACAAATGAAACTCTTAAGAGAATGCAATTAGTTCATGATGAGGATAATGTATGGAGGACAAAAAGAGAAACTCCTCCGAAAAAGGATAGAAAGAGAGAAAGTTATAGAGAGTGAAGAGGAAGAAGAAGAAGAGGATGAAGAGGAAACCCTTGCTAGGGAAATGAAAACAAAAAGAAAAACATGACACCTCAAGTGAGGGGAGCAACCTCCAACAAAAAGGAGATTATTTGAAGAAGAAGCTGGAGTTAAGTCTAGTAGTAAAGGAGTATCTAGAGGGGACACCATTATAGCCAAAACATTCCAAGAAGCCTTGAACAATCATGTCAAGGAAATGGAGAAAATGTACAAATTCTTTGGAGTCATTTGCTCCAATGGTTCTTGGAAAATTAGATGGACTGGAAAACGAGTAAAACACATTGAAGATATCCTTATGAGAAATACTCAAAGTGGTGAAGGAACCTCTAAACCTCAAGATGGAAAGGAGGAGGAAAGAAAAAAGAGAAGCGAGAAAGAAGATAATCAAGATAGCAGTGATGAAGATGATAATAAGGGTGGAAATGAAGAGACTATAGCAGAAGAAGAAGAACAAGAACATGCTCTTGAAGATCCACCAGTGAGCGAGGGAGCCAAGTAGCTCAAGCTGCAATTGTATCTCCAACAACAATCTCTTTTCAGTCAAGGAAGAGTCAAGCACTTGGCGAGTCAAGAAAGGAGTGAGCCGAGCCTCCCCATAACCTCATCATCACAAGACTAAGCCTTCTCTTCTAATCTCTTTACTGTATTTTGTTCAGTTTTCTAAGCATTTTGTTGCATTTTCTATTCTGAACTTGTTAAATATTTTTTATGTAATAGTGAAGCTCAATGATGAAATCCTAGTGATGAGATCTTCTTTTATATGCTAACTTGAACATCTCATTTTCATTGATCCCTTTAAATTTTTTTTATGATGACAAAAGGGGGAGAAAAATATGATGCAATATGATGCAATACATGTGAAACCTTAGTCATTATGTGAACTCAGTCCTTAATCAAATTCGGATGCAAGGTTTTAAGATTGGATGCATTTATATTTATGGTCAAAAAATTTTTTTCTGTTTATTCAAATTGGTTCCAATCTGTTTTACTCTACTCCATTATGTTTGAACAACAGTATGAAACCTTTATATCATTTCAAATCTTCAATTATATTGAATCTGTTGCAGTTGGGACATGAGTTTAAAAATTCGGATGCATGTGATTCAAAATTCGGACGCATGTGATTCAAAATTCGGATGCATGATATAAAATTCGGATGCATCCATATTGTGTTGTCATAATGTGCTCTTTTGTTGTTCAAATTAATTCAAATATGTTTTAATCCCTTCCAATATGTTTAAGCAACCTTAGGAAAACTTATTTACAAAATTTGAAGCTTTCATTTTACTTATTTTAAAGTTTGGACTTGCTATGCACAAAATTCGGATGCATGATATCTCTAGTCCAAATGTGTTGAAAAATGAGCACAATCTAAGGGGGGAGCATTGATAAGCTTTTAACAACCTTAAAACCTCTCTTAGAAGTTTTCTAAATACTTAAATGCTATATCTTCTATCCTAATTGCTGGAAGGAAGGAGGCAAATGGAGGATGGTTGGGTCATAGGCTCATAATGAGCCTTTTGCATGTCAATATGCTAAATTGGTTAATTTCTGTCATTGACATCCATACTTCTCTGTGCTAATCTGTTTAAATCCATCACATATTGCATCAAAGTTTGTCATCATCAAAAAGGGGGAGATTGTAAGCCCTAAGGGCAAATCATGTAATTTTGATTCATGACAAATATTGATGAGAACTAATATGTTTATATTGTGTGATAGGATTTGTGAAGAAAGAAGTTTGAAGTCTCATTGCCTTCAAAAGGAAGAGCAAAGAACAACCTCATTAAGCTATGAGTCTTTTGAGGTGTATTCAAAGATAAACTCAAGGCATTGAAGACTTGAAGTGTAGAGTCGGTATGATGATAGGTAATATCTATGTGAACTCTACACTTGTATGTCTTGGAGTCTATTGAATGCATAAGAGAGCATAATAATTGGTTTCTTAAGTTTAAAAAGACTTTTGAATGAATCTTTAGAAAATATGGTTTTGTGTTCTAAAAGTTTTTTAAGTAAACTTTAAATGATCAAATGAGTTTGATGATGGTTTCCAAACTTATATTTGTCTATATAAGTTATCTATAGATATCAAAAGTATTTCAAATATTTGGAAGATTAGTTTCAAATGGTTTTACAAAGTTTGAACACAATTCCATTAAATTCGGTCGTCCGAATTTGGTAGCAAAATTTGCTACTGTTCTTCCAGAGAAATTCGGAAGAAGATTCGGACGCATGAAGAAAAATTCGGTCGTCCGAATTTTGGTCTTCAGCATGGTTACTGTTCTTCCAGAGAAATTCGGAAGAAGATTCGGACGCAGCAGGAAGAAGTCGGGCGTCCGAAAAATTCGGACGCAGAATTCGGTCGTCCGAATTTCCTGAAAGTAGTCGTTAACTAGCCGTTTTATAGCTGTTTCAACTGATTTTCAAATTCTATAAAAGCTATAAACGTGCAATCTTTTGCAAGGACTTACAATTTGAATATTCTAAGCTTTCAAAAGTCAATTACAAACATTTCTCAAGCTCTCTTACATCTTGTGCATTAAATTGATCAATCCAAAGACATCAAAGTGTGAAGGTGCAATTTTGTGTAAATTCTACCAACCAGTGGTAACATCTACACACTCTTCTTTACTTAATCATTTGTATTGTTCTACTAGCTCTAGCAAGGTTATCTTGATAACATAAAACCCTTTAGATAAGGGTGATCCTTGAAGTTGTGATTCAAGGTTGTTTGAGATATAAAACCATAGGTTGGTGAGCCTTGTTTGTAAAAATTACAAGTAGAGGTTGTATGTGTAAAACCAAAGTGTGGTGAACCTCTCCTGTAATCTGTGAACTTGAGCACATAGTAGAGTTATTGAAATCCTTAAGTGTATGCTTAAGGTAGTGGAGGTAGATCTTGAGGATCGAACCACTATAAATTGTTTGTGTTCATTTGTTTACATTTCTTATACTGCTTTGTCATAAACTGTGGTTTATTCTCATTCACTTAATCTGCAATAGGTCTGTTCATCTATAAAGTTTGAATTTGTGAAAATTAGCCAAATACCTAATTCACCCCCCCTCTTAGGTATTTCAATAACATTATTGAAGACTACCTACTTTTTTTTTACATACAAGTTCATTTTGGGATAAAGAAGAAGGGTAGAAGAAAATAGTAAAATTATTTTACAATTATCTACTAGATCATTTGAAGCCATTTTTTCTTTACTTTGGAACTTTTCAAGAGGATAAACAAATTAGTGCTCGCAAATTGATTCAATTCTGGGTTGCCGAAGGATTCATTCTAAAGATGAAGAAGGCAAATGTTGCAGATGTAGCAAATCAGGACTTAAAAAATCTAACTGCTAGAAACCTTGTGATTGTCACAAACAAACAGAGGCTCAAATGATGAGATCAAAGCATGTCGCATACATAATATGGTACGTGACTGTGTAAATCCAAAGATATGCAACAAAGTTTATTGAAATTGTTCTTTATTTCTCAATTTTTCCAGTTTCAAAATACATCAACAATATCAACTTTCCATCCATCTTGAGTGGTTGCCATTTGCAATGTCAATACCTACCAGCCCTCGTGTCGGCTCTTTGCTCTTCTCACCAAGGGATTATTGAAAACATCCTCGTGACTCTTCTTTTTTTTAACAACTTTAAACTTCTTAGAGTTCGGAATTTGAAATTTCCCATTGGGATAGTCCTACTAATTCATTTGAGATATTTGACACTTTGGACGTAATATTACTGAGCTTCCATCATCCATAGTGTTAGAATTCTATGGCTATACTAATTTGGATTTGTGTTGACATTATTTGGTAACTTTTATTAAGTAAAGTTTTCCTAAGTACGGTTGGACAACAATTTCTATAGATGAATTTATTCAAGATTCTTTGAAGATATGGCAGTACGGAATCTCTACACAATTTTACGAATTCGAGTAGGATTCTATTATTGACCGAAATAATTATTAAGTTGAATTTCGTAATTGTTAACTTGACGATCAAGAAACTGCAAAAGATTGAGACACTATATATTCAAGACTTTGTGTAGTGGGTAACAATTGATGATGCACAAGAGTTTTTGTGAAAAAGAATTCTGTGGTTATTCGTAGCTATACCTTGAGAAGTTGAGTGTGATGCAATGGAGTTGGATGTAAATGAGCCTTTCAAGCCTTAATCTATCCCGCAGGGCCAAGTGCATGTGTGTGTGAGTGTATATATATTATAAAATTATGTACTATAACATTATTGAAGACTACCTACTTTTTTTTTAAATACAAGTTCGTTTTGGGATAAAGAAGAAGGGTAGAAGAAGATAGTAAAATTATGTTACAATTATCTACTAGATCACTTGAAGCCATTCTTTCTTTACTTTGGAACTTTTCAAGAAGATAAACAAATTAGTGCTCGCAAATTGATTCAATTCTGGGCTGCCAAAGGATTCATTCCAAAGATGAAGAAGGCAAATGTTGCAGATGTAGCAAATCAGGACTTGAAGAATCTAACTGCTAGAAACATTGTGAATGTCTCGCACAAACAGAGGCTCAAATGATGAGATCAAAGCCTGTCGCCTACATAATATGGTACGTGACTGTGTGAAGCCAAAGATATGCAACAAAGTTTATTGAAATTGTTATTTATTTCTCAATTTTTCCAGTTTCAAAATGCATCAACAATATCAACTTTCCATCCATCCTGGGTGGTTGCCATTTGCAATGTCAAAACCTACCAGCCCTCATGTCGGTTCTTTGCTCTTCTCACCAAGGGATTATTGAAAATATCCTCGTGACTCTTCTTTTTTTTAACAACTTTAAACTTCTTATAGTTCGGAACTTGAAATTTCCCATTGGGATTGTCCTACTAATTCATTTGAGATATTTGACACTTTGGACGTAATATTACTAAGCTTCCATCATCCTTGGTGTTAGGAAGTCTATGGCTATACTAATTTGGATTTGTGTTGACATTATTTGGTAACTTTTATTAAGTAAAGTTTTCCTAAGTATGGTTGGACAACAATTTCTCTAGATGAATTTGTTCAAGATTTTTTGAAGATATGGCAACACGGAATCTCTACACAATTTTATGAATTCGAGTATGATTCTATTACTGACCGAAATAATTATTAAGTTGAATATCGTAATTGTTAACTTGACGATCAAGAAACTGCAAAAGATTGAGACACTATATATTCAAGACTTTGTGTAGTAGGTAACAATTGATGATGCACAAGAGTTTTTGTTAAAAAGAATTCTGTGGTGATTCGTAGCTATACTTGAGAAGTTGAGTGTGATGCAACGGATTCGGATGTTAATGAGCCTTTCAAGCCTTAATCTATCCTGCAGGGACAAGTGCATGTGTGTGTGTGTATATATATATTTTATAAAATTATGTACTATAACATTATTGAAGACTACCTACTTTTTTTTTACATACAGGTTCATTTTGGGAGAAAGAAGAAGGGCAGAAGAAAATAGTAAAATTATGTTATAATTATCTACTAGATCACTTGAAGCCATTCTTAATTTACTTTGGAACTTTTCAAGAGGATAAACAAATTAGTGCTCGAAAAATGATTCAATTCTGCGTTGCCGAAGGATTCATTCCAAAGATGAAGAAGGCAAATGTTGCAGATGTAGCAAATCAGGACTTACAAAATCTAACTGCTAGAAACCTTGTGATTGTCACAAACAAACAGAGGCTCAAATGATGAGATCAAAGCCTGTCGCATACATAATATGGTACGTGACTGTGTAAAGCCAAAGATATGCAACGAAGTTTAATGAAATTGTTCTTTATTTCTCAATTTTTCCAGTTTCAAAATGCATCAACAATATCAACTTTCCATCCATCCTGGGTGGTTGCCATTTGCAATGTCAAAACCTACCAGCCCTCATGTCGGCTCTTTGCTCTTCTCACCTAGGGATTATTGAAAATATCCTCGTGACTCTTCTTTTTTTTAACAACTTTAAACTTCTTATAGTTCGGAACTTGAAATTTCCCATTGGGATTGTCCTACTAATTCATTTGAGATATTTGACACTTTGGACGTAATATTACTAAGCTTCCATCATCCTTGGTGTTAGGAAGTCTATGGCTATACTAATTTGGATTTGTGTTGACATTATTTGGTAACTTTTATTAAGTAAAGTTTTCCTAAGTACGGTTGGACAACAATTTCTATAGATTAATTTATTCAAGATTCTTTGAAGATATGGCCACACGGAATCTCTACACAATTTTACGAATTCGAGTAGGATTCTATTATTGACCGAAATAATTATTAAGTTGAATTTCGTAATTGTTAACTTGACGATCAAGAAACTACAAAAGATTGAGACACTATATATTCAAGACTTTGTGTAGTGAGTAACAATTGATGATGCACATGAGTTTTTGTGAAAAAGAATTATGTGGTGATTCGTAGCTATACCTTGAGAAGTTGAGTGTGATGCAATGGATTTGGATGTAAATGAGCCTTTCAAACCTTAATCTATCCCGCAGGGCCAAGTGCATGTGTGTGTGAGTGTACATAAATATGTATTATAAAATTTTGTACTATAACATTATTGAAGACTACCTACTTTTTTTTTACATACAAGTTCATTTTGGGATAAAGAAGAAGGGTAGAAGAAAATAGTAAAATTATGTTACAATTATCTACTAGATCACTTGAATCCATTCTTTCTTTACTTTGGAACTTTTCAAGAGGATAAACAAATTAGTGCTCGCAAATTGATTCAATTCTGGGCTGCCAAAGGATTCATTCCAAAGATGAAGAAGGCAAATGTTGCAGATGTAGCAAATCAGGACTTGAAGAATCTAACTGCTAGAAACCTTGTGATTTTCACAAACAAATAGAGGCTCAAATGATGAGATTAAAGCCTGTCGCATACATAATATGGTACGTGACTGTGTGAAGCCAAAGATATGCAACAAAGTTTATTGAAATTGTTATTTATTTCTCAATTTTTCCAGTTTCAAAATGCATCAACAATATCAACTTTTCATCCATCTTGAGTGGTTGCCATTTGCAATGTCAAAACCTACCAGCCCTCGTATCGGCTCTTTGCTCTTCTCACCAAGGATTATTGAAAACATCCTCGTGACTCTTCTTTTTTTTAACAACTTTAAACTTCTTAGAGTTCGGAACTTGAAATTTCCCATTGGGATAGTCCTACTAATTCATTTGAGATATTTGACACTTTGGACGTAATATTACTTAGCTTCCATCATCCATAGTGTTAGAGTTCTATAGCTATACTAATTTGGATTTGTGTTGACATTATTTGGTAACTTTTATTAAGTAAAGTTTTCCTAAGTACGGTTGGACAACAATTTCTATAGATTAATTTATTCAAGATTCTTTGAAGATATGGCAGCACGGAATCTCTACACAATTTTACGAATTCGAGTAGGATTCTATTATTGACCGAAATAATTATTAAGTTGAATTTCGTAATTGTTAACTTGACGATCAAGAAACTACAAAAGATTGAGACACTATATATTCAAGACTTTGTGTAGAGAGTAACAATTGATGATGCACAAGAGTTTTTGTGAAAAAGAATTCTGTGGTGATTCGTAGCGATACCTTGAGAAGTTGAGTGTGATGCAATGGATTTGGATGTAAATGAGCCTTTCAAACCTTAATCTATCCCGCAGGGCCAAGTGCATGTGTGTGTGAGTGTATATAAATATGTATTATAAAATTTTGTACTATAACATTATTGAAGACTACCTACTTTTTTTTTACGTACAAGTTCATTTTGGAATAAAGAAGAAGGGTAGAAGAAAATAGTAAAATTATGTTACAATTATCTACTAGATCACTTGAAGCCATTCTTTCTTTACTTTGGAACTTTTCAAGAGGATAAACAAATTAGTGCTCGCAAATTGATTCAATTTTGGACTGCCAAAGGATTCATTCCAAAGATGAAGAAGGCAAATGTTGCAGATGTAGCAAATCAGGACTTGAAGAATCTAACTGCTAGAAACCTTGTGATTTTCACAAACAAACAGAGGCTCAAATGATGAGATTAAAGCCTGTCTCATACATAATATGGTACGTGACTGTGTGAAGCCAAAGATATGCAACAAAGTTTATTGAAATTGTTATTTATTTCTCAATTTTTCCAGTTTCAAAATGCATCAACAATATCAACTTTTCATCCATCTTGAGTGGTAGCCATTTGCAATGTCAAAACCTACCAGCCCTCGTGTCGGCTCTTTGCTCTTCTCACCAAGGATTATTGAAAACATCCTCGTGACTCTTCTTTTTTTTAACAACTTTAAACTTCTTAGAGTTCGGAACTTGAAATTTCCCATTGGGATAGTCCTACTAATTCATTTGAGATATTTGACACTTTGGACGTAATATTACTGAGCTTCCATCATCCATATTGTTAGGAAGTCTATGGCTATACTAATTTGGATTTGTGTTGACATTATTTGGTAACTTTTATTAAGTAAAGTTTTCCTAAGTATGGTTGGACAATAATTTCTATAGATGAATTTATTCAAGATTCTTTGAAGATATGGCAGCACGGAATCTCTACACAATTTTACGAATTCGAGTAGGATTCTATTGTTGACCGAAATAATTATTAAGTTGAATTTCGTAATTGTTAACTTGACGATCAAGTAACTGCAAAAGATTGAGACACTATATATTCAAGACTTTGTGTAGTGGGTAACAATTGATGATGCACAAGAGTTTTTGTGAAAAAGAATTCTGTGGTGATTCGTAGCTATACCTTGAGAAGTTGAGTGTGATGCAATGGATTTGGATGTAATTGAGCCTTTCAAGCCTTAATCTATCCTGCAGGGCCAAGTGCATGTGTGTGTGAGTGTATATATATATATTATAAAATTATGTACTATAACATTATTGAAGACTACCTACTTTTTTTTTACATACAAGTTCATTTTGGGATAAAGAAGAAGGGTAGAAGAAAATAGTAAAATTATGTTACAATTATCTACTAGATCACTTGAATCCATTCTTTCTTTACTTTGGAACTTTTCAAGAGGATAAACAAATTAGTGCTCGCAAATTGATTCAATTCTGGGCTGCCAAAGGATTCATTCCAAAGATGAAGAAGGCAAATGTTGCAGATGTAGCAAATCAGGACTTGAAGAATCTAACTGCTAGAAACCTTGTGATTTTCACAAACAAACAGAGGCTCAAATGATGAGATTAAAGCCTGTCGCATACATAATATGGTACGTGACTGTGTGAAGCCAAAGATATGCAACAAAGTTTATTGAAATTGTTATTTATTTCTCAATTTTTCCAGTTTCAAAATGCATCAACAATATCAACTTTTCATCCATCTTGAGAGGTTGCCATTTTCAATGTCAAAACCTACCAGCCCTCCTGTCGGCTCTTTGCTCTTCTCACCAAGGGATTATTGAAAACATCCTCGTGACTCACCTTTTTTTTAACAACTTTAAACTTCTTAGAGTTCGGAACTTGAAATTTCCCATTGGGATAGTCCTACTAATTCATTTGAGATATTTGACACTTTTGACGTAATATTACTAAGCTTCCATCATCCATATTGTTAGGAAGTCTATGGCTATACTAATTTGGATTTGTGTTGACATTATTTGGTAACTTTTATTATGTAAAGTTTTCCTAAGTATGGTTGGACAATAATTTCTATAGATGAATTTATTCAAGATTCTTTGAAGATATGGCAGCACGGAATCTCTACACAATTTTACGAATTCGAGTATGATTCTATTATTGATCGAAATAATTATTAAGTTGAATTTGGTAATTGTTAACTTGACGCTCACGAAACTGCAAAAGATTGAGACACTATATATTCAAGACTTTGTGTAGTGGGTAACAATTGATGATGCACAAGAGTTTTTGTTAAAAAGAATTCGGTGGTGATTCGTAGCTATACTTGAGAAATTGTGTGTGATGCAATGGATTCGGATGTTCATGAGCCTTTCAAGCCTTAATCTATCCTGCAGGGCCAAGTGCATGTGTGTGTGAGTGTATATATATATATTATAAAATTATGTACTATAACATTATTGAAGACTACCTACTTTTTTTTTACATACAGGTTCATTTTAGGAGAAAGAAGAAGGGTAGAAGAAAATAGTAAAATTATGTTACAATTATCTACTAGATCACTTGAAGCCATTCTTTCTTTACTTTGGAACTTTTCAGGAGGATAAACAAATTAGTGCTCGAAAATTGATTCAATTCTGGGTTGTCAAAGGATTCATTCCAAAGATGAAGAAGGCAAATGTTGCAGATGTAGCAAATCAGGACTTAAAAAATCTAACTACTAGAAACCTTGTGATTGTCACAAACAAACAGAGGCTCAAATGATGACATCAAAGCCTGTCGCATACATAATATGGTACGTGACTGTGTAAAGCCAAAGATATGCAACAAAGTTTATTGAAATTGTTATTTATTTCTCAATTTTTCCAGTTTCAAAATGCATCAACAATATCAACTTTCCATCCATCCTGAGTGGTTGCCATTTGCTATGTCAAAACCTACCAGCCCTCATGTCAGCTCTTTGCTCTTCTAACCAAGGAATTATTGAAAACATCCTCGTGACTCTTCTTTTTTTTAACAACTTTAAACTTCTTAGAGTTTGGAACTTGAAATTTCCCATTGGATAGTCCTACAAATTCATTTGAGATATTTGACACTTTGGACGTAATATTACTGAGCTTCCATCATCCATAGTGTTAGAATTCTATGGCTATACTAATTTGGATTTGTGTTGACATTATTTGGTAACTTTTATTAAGTAAAGTTTTCCTAAGTATGGTTGGACAATAATTTCTCTAGATGAATTTATTCAAGATTTTTTGAAGATATGGCAACACGGAATCTCTACACAATTTTACGAATTCGAGTATGATTCTATTATTGACCGAAATAATTATTAAGTTGAATTTGGTAATTGTTAACTTGACGCTCAAGAAACTGCAAAAGATTGAGACACTATATATTCAAGACTTTGTGTAGTGGGTAACAATTGATGATGCACAATAGTTTTTGTTAAAAAGAATTTTGTGGTGATTCGTAGCTATACTTGAGAAGTTGAGTGTGATGCAATGGATTCGGATGTTAATGAGCCTTTCAAGCCTTAATCTATCCTGCAGGGCCAAGTGCATGTGTGTGTGATTGTATATATATATATTATAAAATTATGTACTATAACATTATTGAAGACTACCTACTTTTTTTTTACATACAGGTTCATTTTAGGAGAAAGAAGAAGGGTAGAAGAAAATAGTAAAATTATGTTACAATTATCTACTAGATCACTTGAAGCCATTCTTTCTTTACTTTGGAACTTTTCAAGAGGATAAACAAATTAGTGCTCGAAAATTGATTCAATTCTGGGTTGCCAAAGGATTCATTCCAAAGATGAAGAAGGCAAATGTTGCAGATGTAGCAAATCAGGACTTAAAAAATCTAACTACTAGAAACCTTGTGATTGTCACAAACAAACAGAGGCTCAAATGATGAGATCAAAGCCTGTCGCATACATAATATGGTACGTGACTGTGTAAAGCCAAAGATATGCAACAAAGTTTATTGAAATTGTTATTTATTTCTCAATTTTTCCAGTTTCAAAATGCATCAACAATATCAACTTTCCATCCATCCTAAGTGGTTGCCATTTGCTATGTCAAAACCTACCAGCCCTCATGTCGTCTCTTTGCTCTTCTAACCAAGGAATTATTGAAAACATCCTCGTGACTCTTCTTTTTTTTAACAACTTTAAACTTCTTAGAGTTTGGAACTTGAAATTTCCCATTGGATAGTCCTACAAATTCATTTGAGATATTTAACACTTTGGACGTAATATTACTGAGCTTCCATCATCCATAGTGTTAGAATTCTATAGCTATACTAATTTGGATTTGTGTTGACATTATTTGGTAACTTTTATTAAGTAAAGTTTTCCTAAGTATGGTTGGACAATAATTTCTCTAGATGAATTTATTCAAGATTTTTTGAAGATATGGCAACACGGAATCTCTACACAATTTTACGAATTCGAGTATGATTCTATTATTGACCGAAATAATTGTTAAGTTGAATTTGGTAATTGTTAACTTGACGCTCAAGAAACTGCAAAAGATTGAGACACTATATATTCAAGACTTTATGTAGTGGGTAACAATTGATGATGCACAAGAGTTTTTGTTAAAAAGAATTCTGTGGTGATTCGTAGCTATACTTGAGAAGTTGAGTGTGATGCAATGGATTCAGATGTTAATGAGCCTTTCAAGCCTTAATCTATCCTGCAGGGCCAAGTGCATGTGTGTGTGAGTGTATATATATATATTATAAAATTATGTACTATAACATTATTGAAGACTACCTACTTTTTTTTTACATACAGGTTCATTTTAGGAGAAAGAAGAAGGGTAGAAGAAAATAGTAAAATTATGTTACAATTATCTACTAGATCACTTGAAGCCATTCTTTCTTTACTTTGGAACTTTTCAAGAGGATAAACAAATTAGTGCTCGAAAATTGATTCAATTCTGGGTTGCCGAAGGATTCATTCCAAAGATGAAGAAGGCAAATTTTGCAGATGTAGCAAATCAGGACTTCCATCATCCATAGTGTTGGATTTGTGTTGACATTATTTGGTAACTTTTATTAAGTAAATTTTTCCTAAGTATGGTTGGACAATAATTTTTATGGATGGGTTTATTCAAGAATCTTTGAAGATATGGAAACAAGGAATCTCTTCACAATTTTAAAAATATGAGTACAATTCTAATGCTGACCAAATTAATGATTAAGTTGAATTTGGTAATTTAAACTTGGTGATCATAAACTGCAACAGGTTTAGAAACTATATACTCATGACTTTGTGCAGTGATTGACAATTGATGATACACAAGATTTTGTTCAAAAAGTCTTCTGTGGTGATTCATAGCTATACCTTGTGAAGTTGAGTTTTATGCAATTGATTTTGTTTTTAGAAATTTATTGTTTGTGGTTGCATTCATGTTTTAGTTTGTGCTACAACAGTTGATATTCTCTTAAGAAATTTGGGCCTTGTTATTATCGTTCTATTGTTGCTTTTCACATTGAAAGTTGTTATTAACACCATTAACAAGAATTAAGTGTTGAAGGAAGTTCAAAATGTGATACAGCTTAGAAGGAGATCTTATCTTATGAGAGGTGTTTAGTAATATCACCGTCAACGGTAGTTGAGAACTAGATGGATTCTGGTTCGTAGCACTTTAGCAAGAAAATCTTGTTGTATTAATCTACTAGTTAAGTTTGTTTGTTCAACTTGTTAATGATTTTCCTTACATCTTGTTAAAGTTCAGAACTAGTAGATGGGGTTGTATCTTTGGCTCAATAAACGTAGGCTTATTGATCGAACCACGTTAAGATACTATGTCTTTTACATTATGTTGACTATTTTTGTTGAGATTTAGTCTAATAAAGTATAATCACAGCTCTAACACAATAAATTAGTAGATTAATACATAAAACTATTCATTCAATCTTAGAAATAGAAAATCTTTGGAACTTAGAAACATTTGTTGTGAAAGGTTCAAGACATAAAACTTGTTTGCTAAAAACCATCTGCAACATAAAATAGTTGAAACACATACTTGTGAACAATATCTCTTTTGGTGAGTTTGAGATTATAAAGCTTGCCGAATTAGATGCAGAAACTTTTGGGACACTAAATGTTTCTTATGGAGAAGTAGCAAATAAGCTACAAAGAAGCTTAGCAAAAGTTCAAAAACTTAAGTGTATCTTATTCGACGAAAAAAATTCTCCTATGAACTCTAGTCAAAGTCAAAATTAGAGTTTTCAAATAACTTGAAATCCATGAATGTACTTCACATTAAAGTAAAGTTAAATCTCTCAGTAATGAGTTTCTTGAAACACTTGATAAACTCACTTTGTCACAGCGTGGTGTACCATAGAGGTAAATAGCCATCATCAGAGCTACCAAATCTTTAGTTTCTTAAATTATAGTTCGATGCATTTGTGGGGGGAGCTTAGGACTTGGATAATTGACTTTCCAAAGCTCAAGTTTTTGAAAATATCTTTTTTAATTTGATTTTATCTTTTGGTATCTTCTGTATTAGGTAAGCAATAAGGTTAGAAAGGTAAGGTCTTAGCTATTGTGTGATTTGAGGTGATTAGCGTTTAGCATAATGATGTATTAATATGTAATTTTCTACAGGAATGATTAGATTGGTTTTTCCATCTCAAATTTTTGTTTCATTGCACCTTTTCATGGTATATGGCTTACACACAATTGAACAATGGCAAGTAGTGTTTCCTCTAGTCAAGAAACCAGCAAGGAATCAAGCACTGGTAAAGACTTAGGCGTGTATAATATGATGTCTGGTGATAACCTTGGTACCCTAATTAGCCCAAGTACAGCTTAAGTGAGAGAATTATAATTAGTGGGCGATGGTTGTTTTAAACTGTTCTAAGGGCAAAGAAAAATCTTGAGTCATTGATGGAACCGTAAAGCAGCTAGAAGAAGATTCTTCTCTAATTAAAGATTTGCAGCAAATAAGTTCAATAGTGGTCTCATAGATTTTGAACACTATTGAAGCTGCGACTCGATCCATCATAACCTACATGGAGTTGGCAAAGGATTTGTGAGATAATATTCAAGGCCTGTTTAGCATTGCAAACTGCCCATAGATCCAAGAGATTAAGGCTGTTATAGCAAATTGTAGGCAACTTTATTAGTCAGTCCTGAAGTATTATGGCCACCTAAAAAGTTTGTGGAATGAACTCGCAAATTGTGATTGACTTCTGACTTCTGAATACCGAGGGTGTACCTGCAACATTGCAAGAGGTGCTATGAAATGACAAGAGGAAGAAAGGTTGTACCAATTTATCATTGGATTGGATGAAACAATGTTTGGAATAGTGGTCTCAAATGTATTGAGTATACAGTCTCTGCCCAACGTTAAACAAGCTTACTCAATGATGATACGGGAAGAATGGCACAAAAAGATTACTTCTAGCAGGGAAGAGTGTGAAGATGCCGTGAGTTTGGCTGTGAGAACTAGTCGATCGGCACCAAATTTTGGTATAGATAAATCTAGTTTTCATTGTTCTATCTGCAACAAGGTTGCCACAAAGCAAAAAAGTGCTATTAGATTATTGAATACCACCCTAGTGGATTGATAAGAACAAATTTGTAGATGAGGAGGAAAACCAACGGAGAAAGTACGCCTAGTCATGGCCGAGGCCTTTTTGTATTTTTACTTGGTGATATGGATTTCTTAGACAGCGTAGTAGTAAATAAGGTTGGGACTGACTACTTGGTTCACTTATGGCATCAACATCTCTGTCATCTTTCTGATAAATTTCTAGTCTACCTTTCTATGTTTGATAAGTCTATACACTCTCAAACAAATTGCAAGAATGCAGTCATATTTGTTTTGAAGCTAAATAGACGAAGGACTCATTTCCATTGCGCAATTCAAAGGTTGCTAATAAATTTTCATTGGTGCACTATGATTTATGGGACACTATAAAATTTCTGCTTCTTGTGGTGCTTATTATTTCTTGACTATTGTGAATGATTTTTCTTAAGCAGTATGGATCTATTTGTTAGCTAAAAAGAGTAAAAGTAAGGTCTACATCATAATCTTTTTGTGCTATGGTTGAAAATCAATTTGATACTAAGGTGAAATTTTTAAGATCCGATAATTGGACTAAATTAACCTGTCTCAAACCTTATTTCACTTAGAAATATATCATTTATCAAACAAAAGTAGTAGGTACAAAATGGTCAGGTTGAGCATAAGTAGCAGCATATTTTAAATGTAACGCGAGCAATGCATTTTCAACTAGGGTTCCGGGAGTTGACTCACAAGCCCCAAGTTGACCATGCTTACAACCTTAAATTGACTAACAGGGGGGTTGAACTTACTCCTTACTCAGCTTCTCCTAGTGCTTTTCAAGTAGCAAATTTTTTGAAAAATTTGGTCGATTTTCAACTGATTTTTTGGAACAATGAAATAAAAAGTGTCAGTGTTAGATTTTATCTTATTTCAAGTTGAATCCCTTAGATTTGAATCATTTCTTCTGAAATTGTAGAGAGAAGTTAGACGTAGAGAGAGAAGGGAAGGGCTAAAAATGAGGGATTGATGTTAAAATTACAAAAAGGGGAGGGTTACAAATAGTAATAGGCAAAAGGAAAAGGGCTTCTAAAAATATAGCTTTTGAAAGTAAAATTACATTCTTATTTTTAACAATTACAATAAGCAAAAATTATTTTGAGAAGCGCCTCCAAGAGAGCTTCTAAAAAATATTTTATTCAACTATTTTAAATTGAAGATAGAAGTGAAAAATCATTTGAAAATAATGCAAAAACAACTTTTAGTTTTTTAACAAATTACAAACAACTTATTTTGAACAATTGAAAATAGGTATTGATATAATAAAAGTTCATTATTATTATTTTCTTGTGTGGATTTTTATAGTATTACCTGAATAATGAAAGAAAATCGACATTATGCTCATGAGTATCAAGCTCAAGGCTGAAAAGATAGCAAACATGAGGGAAGAGTGATTATATATTGAGTATAAACAAGAAGCGGGTGGAGGGAGAACTATAATTTTTGTTTCTCATATTAACTTTTCTTGGCGGTTTTCATTATGCATAAAATTGAGTGATTCTTCTAGAAGGGAAATGGAAGAGTATTAGTATCCGAGACGGAGTAATAAGAGACGGAGGATGTAGTTTGATGATAATAGGCATGATAGTGGTGGATTTTGAGAGAAGAAGTAGGTATGAAGGAAGAATAGGGTATGAAAAATCTTTGAATTTTGAGGGAGATAGAATGGTTTACTATGGAGGTTGTGGAAGTACTTAAAGTGTGACTGAAAAGAATTTGGTAAATATTAAGGTGGAATAACTCTGCGGAGGCATTTTTGGAGTGGGTAAGGTTCAGCATTTGTTTGCCATTATTTTCCGCACGAGAAACAGATGATAATTTTAGTCAAAGCATTCAACCATTATTCAATCCAATGGTGGGTTCAATTATTTAAAGATATATAGAAGCAACAATGGTAGAAGAGTAATTGAGACTTGGTATTATAACTCAAAGAGGATGATTTGGAGTGACTTTCTTCCTCATCTGGCTCGATTAAGAGTATGACCAAGTTAGGAAGAATATTGTCCAGGAGATTAATATTAAAATTAGCCCAGCAGGCTCGATTAAGGCAAGCCCAACAACTTGATGCCTTGTAAAAGCAGCCCAACGGAAAGCAAATAAAACACTCATAACATTTGCATTCAAGTCTATCTTTTTTGTTTTTTTTTTAATAAAAAATCCTACATTATTATAAAAGGGGTTGAGTATTGCGCCCAATAAAATAAGTTACTATTTTGACTCCATTCAAGTTCATCTTTAGATTGTACATGAACAAGTTATTAATATGGAAGGCAATTTATAACATGCAAAATTTTAAACCACAATATGAATACATTCTGGTGTTTTATTTGAATTATGACACAGATCCTAATAAAATCAAATATCTTCGCAAATCAAGTTAGATTAAAATTAAAGTTCAGGTTTCTATATATTATTATTCTAAGATATAGTACTTGTCCTGTCTTATATCGTTTGATAATATTTTATCAGATACAGAATTTTATACAAAAATTTGAATTGTATTATAAAAATAATATAATATAATAAAAAGTAATAAATATATAAGTTAGTGGATATTTTATCAAATTTAAATATATAAAAATTATATATAATTACAGTGATTAGTTGATTAATAGTATAAAATATATTAAAGTATTTTTTTTATGTAAAGTGTCAATTATTTTAAAATATTTTAATATAATTATAAGGTCAAATAAAATTAAAAAATATTAGATAAGAATTGAACTAAGAAAATGATATCACAATAATGATATTCATTATTATCCCAGAAATGTTTTTACTATAATTTATATATATATATTATAAAAATTATCTTTGAATAATAGTTTTTTGCCTCTCTACTATATATTACTTATATGATATTTATTTTTTTTATTTTTACTTGATTGACAAAATTACCAATAGAATTTATTAAAATTTTTATATTGGATACCAAATTTTAATTAATTAATTAATTAATAGATTGATTTTAATATTTTAGTAATTTGATAATTTAATTTATTAATTAAAAAATTAAATTTTTTAGAATTAATTTTAATTTTACTAAACACATTGTTATTTATATTTAAAAACATAATATTATCATGTATAGCACAAATCTTTTAACTAATTATAATAATTCTCAAACAACTTTTTTCTCAAGAGAATGAAAGCACATTAAAATACTCTTGACATTCTCTGAGAAACAACTGTTGGGATATGTCCTAAACGGCAGATACCTATCCAAATGGCATGATGAGTCAGTAGTAAATGAGCGTTTTAAAGAGCCACGTGGCCCCATAGTGCCAGCAGTTTATCATTGATGGAACCTTTATTTATTTCTTTTTTCTTCTCAACTCATTTTAGGCGTTTCATGCCTAATAATAAAGAATGGGTTTTGTGTATGAGTGATAATTAAAATAATAATATATATGATGTTTCCGGAAAAAATAATAATTATATTAAAAATTACTTTAGTTAATTCCTAATATTCTTTATCAAGCAATAATTCTTAAATTTGATTTATATTTCTCTTTCCTTTTTTTAAAATTCGATTTATATCAAAAAATTTGTTTAAATTGATGACAAATAATATGCAGCAACCAAAGGGCTTTTAAAGGTGGACAGTTCGGAAGTAGTTCCCTTTTCTTCATATATATATATATATATATATATAAAAGAAACGGAAAGAGAGAGAGAAAGAGCAGCTAGAGCAAGATGAAGGTGATGGTGCCTGTAGATGAAAGTGATGAGAGTTTCCACGCACTGCAGTGGGCACTCGATCATCTCCTTAATCGCCCCACAGAGTTTTCACAGAACTCCCAAGAACCTGATATGGTAACTGTTGTTCATGTCCGACAACCCTTTCAGCCCTTTATCTATCCTGCAGGGCCAGGTATACTACCATATACGTATTCTTCATCTTATAAATACTTATAAGTATGATTTTACATATCTGAATATATTTGATTTGGAAACTATATATATATATATATATATAGTTTTTCTGAAGATATTTGTAGACTTATTTTGGGCTCTAATTACGGTTAATTATTGACTTTACAATATTTTTTAATTATTTACAAATTCTTAGTTTAGAAAGTCATTGTGTTACTTTTCATATGTTATTTGTACTAAAACTAAACATAATTTGAGCCATTGTGTCAATAAATTCATAGATTAAGGAGGCTATTAAACAAAATGTAAATTAAATATATTACTATTTTTAAAAAGTAAATATTTAATTTTAAATATCTCAAAAAAATGTGAACATTCAATTCAAATGAAAGACATATTATATCAGGAATACCTACCAATTTATGTTAATCGGTCTGAAGAAAAATTAACAACATAATTACAAATTTTTATTTACTCACATGTTAGAGTATAGTCAGAAAATAACAGTAAAGTACTAAAAAAATAATAATAATAGAATCTTTTGTTTTAATAATTTAATAAAAGAGTAACAAAATTACAAGTTGTCATGACGTGAGCCGATGGACATCTAGATAAACTTTTTGTGCTAAACGCTTGATATTTCAACCATTTCATGAATAATTAGAGTTAGATACGAAATGGACATCTAGTAGAGAATGTGGTTTCATAATTATAGGTATGATCGTCTTTTTATCTATAGAAAAAGAAAGGCTAAAATAATGATGAGGGTATTATTTTTCTTTACTTAATTTTTTTTCCCTTTTTCTTCTTCAGTTATTTATGCAACACCAGCGGTAGTTGATGCAGTGAGGAAAGCCCAGGAGGAAAACGCTACGATAATTGTCAGTCGAGCTTTGAGGATGTGCAGAGATAAGACGGTAAGTTGCCCAAACCTCATCATGATCATTGTAGCATACAAAGGCAGTGTAAAAGTAGTGAAGGCAATAAAGACTACGGGATCTTTCTTTCTCTAATCTAGTCGTTTTTAGTTTTATAGTCGGATTTACTATCTCTAATCTTTTAGTTTATCAGTCGTCTTTCATAAAAGAGAAAACTTTAGACTAGATCAGTCTTTTTATTCTGAACTTATATTTGTCACTGGTTAAGCGATGAATATAAAATATAAAATATAAAAAAAATAATTTTTAATTGTCAAAAAAATATAAAAGAGGATAAAGTTATGATCAATAATTAGTTTAGTGATAAATTTTTTGCCACGATGCAATTTTTTTATATAAATTTTCCCCCACTTCAATGGAAATTAATTGCATTTTAGCTGTCATTCATTTTGGGTTTTTTCTCTTGCAGATCAAGGCTGAATCTTTGGTTCTTGAAGGAGATCCCAAGGATGTGATCTGTCAAGTTGCAGATGAGCAGCATTTTGATCTTTTAGTCATTGGTAGTCGTGGGCTTGGAAAAATAAAGAGGTAAAGTTTAGCGATCAAAATATGAATGATCAGAGATAGGCTTTAATGTGTAGCAATTTTTCTTCTTTCTTTTTTGACAAAGATTTTTACATTTTCTTTTAGCATATTCATACTCATAAATACCTTTGCACCACAGGATTTTCTTTCTGGCTTAATGATAATTAGGATGTTTTGTCACATTAAATATGTATGTTGATGAGAGGCATTCTTCAATTTTCATCTAAAAAATTCATTTAAAAGTACGCAATATATTTTGGACATAAAATTGAAATCTGAGATAGTATTTTTATTGGACTAAAAGATCAAATTCAATGCGTTTTTTTATTTTTCCCCCTTCTCTAAAGAGTTTAGCCAATTTATTACTCCATGATTTATGCCAAAATTTTCTAATACGGTTAGAAATTTTTTTGCAGGGCTTTTCTGGGTAGCGTGAGTGATTATTGTGCCCATCATGTCAGCTGTCCAGTTCTCATCGTGAAGCCTCCTAAAGAATCTAGCATGTAAATGTATCATGTAGCATTTGGATTCATATTTAATTTAAAAAATAAAAATAATTATTTATTAGAAAAAAGTAAAATTAAAAGGATCAATATTTAATTGAAATCTATTGAAAATAAAGAGCTCATATTACCAAATACATATGGTACTTATAAGTGCATAATTGTTCTAGTAATAATAAGTGATAAGATAGTAAGTGTGTTACGAAATTTTTTTATTAAATAATAAATTTTATATTTAATTCACCTTTATCTATCAACATAGATGAGAACTACGAATAGTTCTTTTTGATTTGAAGTAAATAATGGCAAGTCTTATCAATTTTTTTGGAGAACTTTTTATTTATTCAGATTTTTTGGTTAAACAAATTAATTTAATTGTATTTCAGCACAAATTGGTAAGAGATATCTTCAGATTGAATACCAGACAGGTTCTGCATATATCTTTTCAATTGCAAATCATCTGAACGTACATATAGATGACCAAAGATCATTGAACATGACCTTATGATGGAAACGCGATTTGGTAATATTTGGAAGATCAAAAGAGTTGAAGAATAAATTTGGAGCAAAAGGAGACTTGAAAATAGCCTTTTGATATTTATTTTGCCTAAAGGTGTGGCTTATGTTTGAGCGTAGCGTCTGCGCAATGAAAGGTAACATAATAAACAAAGAGTAGTCCTAAATGTAATGACAGAAATTGGTCGTGCAACGGAATTATATTTTATTTTTAATTTTTCTTTCTTTCTTTATTCTTTCCTTAAGGTGACAATTGGGTCATTTTTGTGGTTTTCAAGGAGAGAACAAGGTTGCTAATGATTTTTCTGGAGGTGAATTATACTTTGTTTTTAAACTACTCTTTCTTTTTTTATTTGTTGAGATTTCACATTGACTAATTAGTATAAAATTTAACCCTTAAAGGAATTTAGCAACCCTCTCTCTCTTAACACACCTTTTAGAGTGAAATTAGGTTCAAATATAAATTTTTTCATATGGTATGAGAATGATTTTGGATCTCCGGCAAATGTCCTCTCTCTCTCTACCAACTCTCTACCAATATTGTTTTGCCTCTCTACTAAGGATAAACTTGAACTGGGTTTGATTTCAAAACCAAATCTAAAATTTTAAGTGTGAGATATACATCTTATCTCATAAAAATCAAACTCAAAATTTCAAGTGTGAGACACACATCTCATCTTATAAACAATTTAATTTTTACAAAATAACAAAAATCTTAAAACTAAACTCTAACTCTAGAAGGTAAAACCTCTATCAACTCCCTACCGATTGTGTTTTGCAAGGGTGACAATTCGGTCAGTCTGGTTGTTTTCGTGGCAAGAATAAGGTTGGAGGGGTTAATTGCAAAACACCCCCTTGAAGTTGGAGGGGTCTGGCACTTTAGTGACAGAAGTTAAAATATATACACTTTACCCCCCAATCGTTAGTTAGGTTTTGAAAAATTACATAATTGTCCCTGAAGGTACATATTGCAAAATACCTCCTTGAAGTTGGAGATTGGGCAATTTAATACCAAAAGTTAAAATATATGCAGTTTGCCCCCACGACTGTCAATCAAGAGTTAAATAAATTACCAACCGTTAGTCCACAAAAGTTGAGAAGAAGGAAAGATGGTCAAAGTGAGTGACGACGACTTATCTCACTCAAAAAGCTTTAGAAAGAGGAGAAAGAAGATAGAATCAAACATCCATTAAGAAATTAAAAAATATATATATTAGAATCAAATCATCACCGAAGGTGAAAATTAGATGCACTGAATTCTCTCTAAAACTACTCCATATAGCTACTTAAGGCAGGGGCAGTTTTTTTTTTTTTTTGGGTACGACACATTTTTAAAAGACTTTGTTTTGCTATGCTAAATTAAGGATTTTGAGCCCCAAAAATAAATTATGCATTCCTAAATTTTTTTCTATTTTTCGTAATTAGACTTAAAAATAAACAAAAGAATCTAAGAGTTAGTAAATTTTTTTAAATCTATTTTTTATATTAACTTTAATTCTCTTACTTTATTTAAGATATTATGTCTTCTTTATTCTTATTTTTATACTCCATTTTGAAACTCCTAGGACTTGGCCCTTGAAGTAGTTTTAGAGAGAATTTACTGCATCTAATTTTTAACTCTTGATTGACAGTCGTGGGGGTAAACTGCATATATTTTAACTTTTGGTATTAAATTGCCCAATCTCCAACTTCAAGGAGGTATTTTGCAATATGTACCTTTAGGGACAATTATGTAATTTTCCAAACCCTAACTAACGATTAGGGGGTAAAGTGCATATATTTTAACTTCTGTCACTAAAGTGTCAGACCCCTCCAACTTCAAGGGGGTGTTTTGCAATTAACCCTTATTTTTAAGGTGAATTGATGATCTCCCGTAGTAAATCAGGATAGTTTTTCACGGAGGCATTTTTTTCCTTTGTTTATTTAACAAATGAAAAAAGGATCTCTGCGCGTATGAGTGTACACAATTTGGAGAAAATTTACATACCGAACTGAACCAAATAATAATTCAATTTTCAGTTTAGATATTAGGGATATAATTTCGGGTTCGGTTCGAGTTGGGCTCTGCAAAAAATTAATTTGGTTATTGTATTTTTCATAAAATTTTCATAATTTATTTACATAAAATTGGATTTCTCCAAATTGATATAATTCGGTTCGATTTGGGTTCAAGCATGAGCTGTTCAGACACCAATATGTTGCCCTTCTTCATAAAATTTTCATAATTTTTTTTCATAAAATTCGGTTTCTCCAAACCAAAATAATTCAATTTGAAAAAAATTTGATTTGACTGCTTATTAAGTTTAGTTCGATTTTTTAAAAAAAATTAAAAATTTAATTTTTCTCTAAATAATAAACTCGATTTTTTTAAAATCGACTATATGAACACCTGCACGGCAACCACAAATAAATTCTGAAGTGGGCTAGCTAGCCCGGCCCACTTGCATTGCGCCCGTGCAAATGGCACAGGCACCTCTGGCTACTCACGCAGATTTTTTAATCTGTACGGGCTCCCACAAAAGGGCACTCATGTTTTTTGCACAGGCGTGCTGGCGCGCTGATACAGCTCATGCGAATTTGTTGGAGTGGTCAGTCGGTTTCTTTCTAACCCGGAAAATAACATTGGGCAGCAGTGAAAGCAACAATGGAATGGCTGCAAGGCTTCATTGGCTGCATTAACTCCCCTGGCTACAGGACTGCATGGAAAGGACCGGAAAGGGCATTTGTGAACATGGCGAAAGAACCTATCCAGCTTTTTAGCCGGCTATTGCCCTGGTTTCCAGCAAACCATTATTTAATGCAAAATTGGTCTATTTAACCATTTCTCGAGTTTTCCAATTAAAAATGATAAAATAAAAAAGTTGAGATTGGTAATTTGACATGTTTTGGCACATTTTTCGTAGTAAAATATTTATTTTTTTATTTAGATGTAATTTCTATTTTTACACGTAGTTTATATTCTGCCACTTGTATATTTCAAGGGTACGATGAACTTATTTAATCCGGGCATTGCCCGCGGAGACGACCTGGACATGGGACCACAAATGGGTAGAAGATAATATGGTCCAAGAATGGGTAGGCCTGGATATAGGAGAGAATCTCTATACAAATACAATATATATATATATATATATATATATATATATATATATATATATATATATATATATATATATATATATATATATATATATATATATATTAATAAAACACTTTTACACTCTCTCTCTCATTCTCCAAAACTTTCAAGATCCTAATCCTATTTTATGAAATTTTGTATTTTTTAATTAGTTTAAAAATTTTTGATTGGTTTAATAAATTTTTTATTAAGCTCGGGCTCGGCCTGAACGGGCTCAATAATGTTGAGCCCGAGTTCGGCTAACACGGGCTCAGGTTAAGCTTGGGCCGGCCTGAAATAATTCTTTTTTGACTTTATTTTTTTAAAATAATAACAATGTATTAATTACTATTAAGTAATAAAAATTATATGAATATTAGATATAAGTTTTAAAGAATCATATGTTTCAAGTGATATAAATATTAAATAATTAGATACATATATTAATTATTAAATAACAAAATAAAATGAATATAAGTATTAAATTTTTTATCTTTTTAAATTTAAGTTGAACAATGAAACACAAATATTGATGCGTTTGTGTATAAATATATAAAATATATATTTTTATAAATAATCAAATAATTAGTTATCGTATTATCTTTCCTACAAAGAAATTTTATCAATAAAATTATAATTATAAACAAATTACAAGTAAATTTATGTGGACAAAAAATAAAGCTCATTAATATTGTTTTGATATATTAGTTAAAATAATTAAAAAAAGAAGTTAATAATATGAACCACTATAATAACATACCAAGATAGAAAAATACTATAAGAAATATAATAGCAATATATACTTTAACAGTCACTACAGATAATAAGATTGTTTTATATCTAATACGAAGAAAATTATTTACATTAATAAGTATAGACACATGTACCGATCAATACTTATAATGAAAATAAGTTAGTTTATCGTGATCATAATATTGTCGATATACACAAATATATAGAATTAAGATAATTTTTTTAAGAAAAGAAAGAAATATACAATTACGTAGAATCATAAATTTTTAAAATTCTCACTCACTCATCACTCTTTTTGAAAAACATGAGGAAAACCTTTTCTAACATATATATATATATATATATGAATTTTATAAATTATGACTATAAAGTTTGAAATGAAAATTTGATATACCAAATTCTTAAAAATGATACATAAACAAAATTATTTATACAAATAAATAGAGAATTTTAATATATAAAGTTAAATATATATTATTATATACAAACTATTATTATTATATCAATAATTTATTAATATATAATAATTATTATTATTATTATATATAGATACTCAGGAAGAGCTTTTAAACGGGCTGAGCGTATACAAGTCCGAACTCAGCTCGAAAATATATTTGAGCTCAATTTTAAAGCTCGGGCCCGGCTCCGCCCTTAAATTTCGGACAGAACAAGGCCGAGCTCGAGCGAATCTAACCCAATTGACAGTTCTAGGTAAAATAGTATTTTATTTCATGTTACTAGAGTTTATTAAAATTGATGGATTTTAGTTGGTTTCAAGTCCTATATATATTTTTTTTTTGGAACCTTTCTTCAAATGAGATCTTTCAATTTTGTCCATCTTTATTATTTGCTTTTTTGGTAGGTGCTATAGATGTAAAGGTTTTAAGTACTTCTTTTTTTCTTTTTCACTCTTTAACATAAATCGAATAGGTAATTTTTTTTGCATAATATTTTTATACTTTCATTAGAAGCCTTTTTTGTTTAAGGAAAGATGTCTTCTTGCTTATATGGTTACACCTTTTTTTGTCTTTTAAGAGCATAAGAGTTTAATAAAGTTCTGGTATTAGTCATTATTTAAGATCGAGGATTTAATATGTACAATTTTTTATTTTTTATTTTATTTTCATGTTTATTCTTATTTATTATGTAATTTACAAGAGCAAATTAAAGTTCAATACATATTTAGGTTACCTTTATTTAATTATAATTTCTTTTAGATGTTATTTTCTGGTCTTTTCTTCTTTATTTTTGTGCAACTAGAATATGTAATTCAATGGTGAGGAATGGCGGTAATAAGATTGAAGTAAAGAAGA
The DNA here is from genome assembly GCA_030512225.1 of Rauvolfia tetraphylla. Taxonomy (NCBI): domain Eukaryota; kingdom Viridiplantae; phylum Streptophyta; class Magnoliopsida; order Gentianales; family Apocynaceae; genus Rauvolfia; species Rauvolfia tetraphylla. Next base: position 1,978,793 of record JAJQKT010000060.1, read on the forward strand.
AAAGTTATTTGAAGTAGCATTTGCAATTTCCTAATTTTGACGTGATTCACGATTCAAGAATTCCACATGGAGAAGAAAACAAATCAATTAGGAAAGTGCATTTAAATAGGCAATATATCTCATGGGGTCGTGGCGCTGGACAATGGTATCGAACAGCAAAGCACTTGAATTTGGTTAGTTTACGCATGTAAAAATTTGTACTTTCATAATCCTTTGAAACCTTTCCCCGTCCCCTCCTTTTTTTTTTTTGTTATTGCAATCCCTTTCTTCTTTTGTTGAAATATATATGATTTACTTTTAACAATCCTTAACCAATTATTATTATATTTTAATCTTTTTTTAATTTTTAATATCAAAGGTGACACACTATTGGCGAAGATTACATAATCAGCCAATGAAGAATATCTCTTAGTTACAATATCTATATAGGTAGAAAATATCTCTATAAATGAGATCTTAATAATAACCTTGCCGAACAGGGATTGAACCATCAATTTTATTGTTGAGATGTCTCAACACTTGCTATTAGGACAAGGTTTTATAGCTATTTTTTTTGGTCTTAAGTGACCATACTGATTTTTTATTTTCTATCTCTTTAGATTTTATTAAAAAATTCAAGTTTCTTCAATTAGTTGGAGAATTTCTTCAATTTTCTTAACATTCAAGATGATTTTGTTTTTAAATAGCCAAATTTTTATTATGCTCTGTTTATAGCATATTAAACACAAATAGTAGGCCAACCTATTCATTTGCCTTTTCTGTTAATAGCCAAATTTACTCTTTGTATTTAATAGAAAAAACGCCACTTTTTTTTTTTTTTATTGTGAAGCTCATCATTTAACCTTGGAGTTTTTATTTTTATATCTCTCTATTTCTCTTATAAAATAAATTTTATATTTCATGAATTTTTAGTTTTTTTAAGTAATAGAAACTCTTAAACAATGTATTAATATTTTCTTGAGGAATACGTGGACACATGACAATTACAAATTTGAGAGACATCAATTTTAGAAGTCAAAACGCTGGAGATTAGTAGCTAACTTAGTGTATATTGATTTTAGGAAGACCGTTCATGCACCCAAGTTTTCTTTTTCTTTTCTTTTACCAAAAATATGATAGAAATCATGACATTTCATTCAATTATGGTTAAATAAATTTGGTATCAAATAGTTGAATTTAGAGATTGTTGGATACTTCTATTATGAGAATCTCGTTTCTCCCCTTTTCAACCCAAAATAGTTGGGTATGATTGCAACCATCCTTATATTATTATTAGTTATAACCAACAATTTATATTTTTATAATTCTTACATTATTTATTAATTATTTACTTTAAGTAAAAGCTAATAGTTATTTCCTTTTCATAATGCATTTTTAGCTAATTCCATAAACTAATATGATTTACTTTTGTTTGTGAGCAAAAACAAGAGAAATTGTAAAATCATCTAAATGTTTTAAACATTATTCTTCTTGACATTGAGACATTTAACATTTTACTTCGAATGAGATGTTACCCCAGAGGGAGGGAAGGGGTACCAGTACAAAATGGGTGAGACATTTTTAATAATTATTAGAGCACTCCACTGTTATGATAATATTTAACTAATTTGTTTTAGTAAATATATGTGGTTTATGTGAAGTTTAACTTTTCAACCTCTATTTTTTTGTGAAAATTCAATCAATAAATTAATTTTCATTTTATGAACTTGAATAGATTTGAATATACTTTTATAGTTAAGCTTTTTTTCCTAATTGTTACAATAGTGTTTAAAATATATTATTTGATTTTCTTTTTCTTTTTCACACATCTCACAAGAGGGACTTGGGTTAAATTAAGACATTAATTTTAGAATAAAAGTACAATAATTAAGTTGACGTTTAATGTTAACTTCATAAATTTGGTTTATAATTATTTAAAAAAAATATATTAACCACAATTGAATATAAAAATTTGATCCCATGCAATGCATGGGTCTTTCTACTAGTACAGCTCATACGATAAAGAAGATGGGTGTTGAATAGAGTCCAGATCCGGCAGAGAATGTATCTGAGGGTTTGGGATTCTCTGTCTCAATTTATATCCTCTCTTTTAAAATTCTTTTGTAAGTTCTATTTTTTATTTTTTTGTAAATTCTATTTTTTTTATAGAAAGAATTACTATCTAGCAATTATCATTATAAAATTTTATACATTCCAGCAATATCAATATATTATTTTCCTGTTTTCTCACAAAGTACAGGACACGTCTATCGTCGAGAAATCACTTTTTTTCTATTTTGTCTCATGTGAATTTTGTGGACACTTTATCTTTGAGTTCATAAAGGTGCCATTACAATGTTGAGAGTATTTTTTTAAAGCATATATTGAGTAGATTTTTAATCTCGGATAGATATTCTTATTAATTTAATGTGTGAAAATTTATATATAGTAAATAATTATTTATTATCTAATTGAATGGGATATATAATAATATTATTTATTATATATAGTATAAATTCTTATTTGTTAAATAACAATCCAACTATTAAGGACTGCTGAATACCTACTAAAAAGGTGCTATCAACATTGTAGTAACCAAATTTGATATCATGAACTCAAAACACTTTGCACCCCGGAAGCACAATCAATGTTGGGTGGAAAAAACAATTAGGCCGTGTGTCATTTTGCATGTTATTGATGAAAGAAATTGGCAAATAAGTGATTAGCGTCATAAAATTAATATAATTATATATGTTTATTATTTAATATCAAAGAAGATAATCTACTATTAGAGATAAAGATATTTTATCTTTTTAAAATATAGATGATAGAGTTTTATCATATCTTTAATTATTAATAAGATTTATCTTTTGACTTCTTTATATTTTTTCTTGTTGATATCTACTTGAATCTTATAAATATGACTGCAGACTAAACTATTGTATTAATAGACACTCTCAAAAATGATAATAAAATTTTTGTATTCTTTCTTTATTTTATCTCTATAAGTTTATTTCTATTCTCTTCTATTATAATTTTTTATTTTTTTTAATTTTATTGTGTCAATAACTATTGCCCATTGACAAATTGAAATTTTAACTACTCACCATGAAACAGTGACTGAAAAGTAAAGAAAAATAAAGAAGGAATGATAAGTTTGAAATGCACGCATATTCTTCTCCGTGATAAGCTCAAACATCCCACTTTTGTCTACTTTAAATGCACTCAACATCCTTCCCCATTTTCTTATTCACTAATAAAATATTACTACGTGACATAGGTAACTCCCCTTCTCCCTTAGTATTCTTCTATTGATTATAGAGTTTATAATTTATAATTTTATATATAGTAAGTAATTATATTTTCTTAAAGTTCTTATATTTATGGTAGAATTTTTATTTTTAAAATTTTAATTTTTTATATAATAAAAATTATTAAATGACAATATTATATTGATGGGGGAGAACATGAGGGAGAAATTTGGGAGAGAAGATCTGGTCACTTTAAATGGCACCATTGACAATTCAAAAGTAAGTTATAGTGATAGGCACAGCAATGGATTTTTACAAGGAAAAAATTTAAAATCTCCACTAGGGCAAAAATAATAATAATAATAACTTATATAACACCTCGGCGACTAGTAAACTTAATGGATCTGTTGGTTTTTAATCATTAAAATGACAACCATTATACAAATATCCAAGCATTAATATTGAAATCTTAAACTATTAAGAAATGTTTGAAATAATTCATAATTATTTATATTAAAAATCACCGCAAGCTCATGAGAAGAGGTAAATTAAGATATCTTGGAATTTGTTTCTCAATTTGTTCTAGTATTTGAACACTAGGACAGTCAACGGGCATCATGTTCTAGGCCTAGCATATTTGAAACTTGATTAATATATATTATAAATATTTTATTGATTTTATTTATTAGATTAGTGTATATTGAAACTCTTTTTATAGTACTAATTCTTTCTTAATGTCTCTTCTTGATGAGAGCAATTCTATATCTAAAGTTACAAAATTTATCAATAATTATATATAAGTAATAATAATATGTCTTATATATATATATATATATATATATATATATATATATTTGATTAATAATTTTTTTCATGAGCTTTCTTTGAAAGTTGAACTTCTTTTGTGTATGAAATTAAGAAGTAACTCTTGAGTTAGCATATTGATTAAGATTGTTATTTTGGTAAAATAATAAGCATTTTAATCTCTTCTATTCTGCTTAATTTTTTGTGTAATTGTTAATCTTAGAAGCTATAAATATTATAGTTCTAATTTTTTAAAGAGGCAACATATTATATTAGAATTTCATTTGCGATAATGAGTTTAATAAGTTATGATGTAAGTTTTTTAAAATTCTTATTGTAATCGGATATACCCAGACGTGGTTCGATACCCTATATGGTCAGGTACGGGCCCACACTTTATGGACTCGTCGTGTAATCGAGTCGAGCCTGATGGGTTCAGTACTGCTTATGTGTTAACGAGCACGGGTCCGGATCTGGGTCCAAGAAAAGAAATCCCGGACATGTTAGGACACATTTACCGCCCTATTGTCTACATACAATTTAGGAAAGGGGAATGTTTCTAACTTGTTTTGTGAAACTACACGCCTATTCTAAACTACTTAAAATAATCTACATATAATTTTTCTTTTAAATCCAAAAATAATTTTTGAATTATTCTAAATTGTTTATTTATTTTTTATTTTATTTAAAATAAAATAAAAATATTATTTATAAAAAGCTATCCTAAGAGTCAGGATACTTTTTACTTATTAAAATTGTTTAAAATAAAAATATTATTTTAGTTCTGCTATGTGTTAACGAGCACGGGTCCGGATCTGGGTCCAAGACAAGGAGTCCCGGACATGTTAGGACACATTTACAGCTCTCTTGTCTAGATACAATTTAGGAAAGGAGAATATTTTTAACTTGTTTTGTGAAACTACACGCGTATTCTAAACTACTTAAAATAATCTACATATAATTTTTCTTTTAAATCCAAAAATAATTTTTGAATTATTCTAAATTGTTTATTTATTTTTTATTTTATGTACAATAAATTAAAAATATTATTTGTAAAAAGCTATCCTAATAGTCAGAATACTTTTTACTTATTAAAATTGTTTAAAATAAAAATATTATTTTAGTTCTGCTTATGTGTTAACGAGCACGGGTCTGGGTCTGGATCCAAGACAAGAAGTCCCGGACATGTTAGGACACATTTACCGCCCTATTGTCTACATACAATTTAGGAACGGGGAATGTTTCTAGCTTGTTTTGTGAAACTACACGCCTATTCTAAACTACTTAAAGTAATCTGCATATAATTTTTCTTTTAAATCCAAAAACTATCTTTGAATTACTTTAAATTGTTTATTTATTTTTTATTTTATTTAAAATAAATTAAAAATATTATTTGTAAAAAGCCATCCTAAGAGTCTGGATACTTTTTTACTTATTAAAATTGTTTAAAATAAAATTATTATTTTAGTTCTGCTTATATGTTAACGAGCACGGGTCTGGGTCTAGGTCCAAGAAAAGGTGTCCCGGACATGTTAGGACCCATTTACAGCCCTATTGTCTATATACTATTTAGGAAAGGAGAATTTTTCTAACTTGTTTTGTGAAACTACATGCCTATTCTAAACTACTTAAAATAATATGCATATAATTTTTCTTTTAAATCCAAAAACTATTTTTGAATTATTCTAAATTGTTTATTTATTTTTATTTTAGTTAAAATAAACTAAAAATATTATTTGTAAAAAGCTATCCTAAGAGTCATGATACTTTTTACTTATTAAAATTATTAAAAATAAAAATATTATTTTAGTTTTGCTTATGTGTTTACCAGCACGGGTCCGGGTTTTGGTCCAGGACAAGAATCCCGAATATGTTAGGACCCATTTACAACCCTATTGTGTACATACAATTTAGGAAAGGGGAATGTTTCTAGCTTGTTTTGTGAAACAACATGCCTATTCTAAACTACTTAAAATAATCTGCATATAATTTTTCTTTTAAATCCAAAAACTATTTTTGAATTTTTCTAAATTGTTTATTTATTTTTTGTTTTAGTTAAAATAAATTAAAAATATTATTTGTAAAAAGCTATCCTAAGAGTCAGGATACTTTTTACTTATTAAAATTGTTTAAAATAAAAATATTATTTTAGTTTTAAGTGTAACCTGTTTCAAAGCATTTGGTTTGCTACCGCTGAATAAAGCTAAAAAGTATGATATGAAGCACAATGGAAAATGTGGTTTGTCTTGTATGGGAAGTCAATCATGTTACTGTTGTTCGTGCAACAAACATATACAAAGCATTTTGAGTATTTTTAACTAACTCAATCAACCGCAATATGCAGATATTATTTTTAATTATTATGGAGTTCTTTTTGACCATCATTAAATACTAATTAATTCATCCAATTACTTGATTAAAATATATAAAACTCTTTGACATGCATTTTTACCAGCACTTAAGTTCTTGGCCCACTTAGTGAATTATAACATTATTTTTTTAAACAGAATTGGTGGTTAAATAGTTTCCATTTTTTCCTTTTTTAAACGGTTGAGTTGTAATTGAGAAAATGCAAGTTTCTAATTTTGGAGGATAAGAAGAAAAGTTATAGCGCCTTGATGGCTTATAGTGGCTTATGGCGGTAGGTCTGATATAATTTAAGCTATTCTCTGTTTCAAAATACCTGTTACATTTTGACTTTTTTGTTGTCTCAAATCACTCGACATATTTGTTTAGTCTTTCAAACTTATTCTTATTGTCTTTGTTTTGAAAGAAAAGGAGATTTGTTAACTCATCAAAAGAAACTTATTAAGGACATGTAAAAGTTAAATATATTTATTATTTCTACAAAAAGTTAACACCTCAGCGACTAGGAAACTTAATGGATCTATTGGTTTTTAATCATTAAAATGACAACCATTATACAAATATTCAACGCATTAGTGTTGAAATCTTAAACGTTTGACTTAAATTATACCTTTATCAAAAAGTTTATTTACTTTTAAAACTTTCTCCCTAGGTGTTAATTATTTGGTGCAATTCGAAAATCGAATCGAATCGAACCGAAATATACATTTCGGTTCGGTTCGGTTCAGTTTGATTTTCAATTTTTATTCCCCAATTGAAATCGAACAAAAAAACTGAATTTTTAAAAAAATTATATATGAATGTATTTTTTAATAAAAATTAATTTTTTAAAATAAAATTACCTCAAGAACAAATTACCGAAATGCGTTCTTTTTTCTTTTCTTCAATTTCGGTTCGATTTTTTAAAAAATTCGGTTCGCTTCAGTTTTGTAAAATTTCAAAAAAACAGAATCAAAAACTAAATTATCCCACCGAAACCGAACCGAAAAACTGAATGAACACCCCTACTCTATAAAAGTTAAAGATTATAAAAAGAGTATTATTAACTGCAGTTTTTCAAACGGAATAAATAGCCATCAACAATGTGTGTAACTTCAAATTGAATTCCAAATTCCTTTTCTTCTCGTTCTCTTTTTTCCATCCAACCATGAGATAATATATACGTTGACAACAAGTTTTCTGATTTTAGCTGAGTCTACGGTAAAAAAATTGTATTCAGTAGTCAAACTTACGTAAAGCATGAATCATATTGGACGTATTCACCTGTTCTGATAATCGAGTTAGAGTGCCCTTACTCCTTTACCCATAACATAAGAAAGAAAAATAGAGTTCGAGGATCCTTTCACATAGCGACGCCCTAAACAACTCAAAGCATGTGAAGTCATGGGTTCGATTAATATCGCTAAAAACTTAAGACTCGCCACTTTGTGGATATATTATGGGTTCCACAATGTTTGGTCTCATTAGATTAAAGGCTTGACTCACTGTTCTATTGACGGGATTGCAGTTATTCAGTTTGGAATAAGCTTACACTTTGTTTGACTATGGCGAAAGCAGAGAGTAAATGAATAATTTTGCGTGTTTGGTTGGAACGAGAGAGGTGTGGGTTAGGAGTGTCAACGGGTCTAAATAGGTCCGGGACATTCTGTCCCAGATCCGGACCCGATTGACTACTATTAGTATCGGACTCAACTCGATTACTCGACGGGTGCAAATAGGATGGACTCGTATCTTACCTTATAGAGTCTAGAATCGGATCCGGATAGACTTGGTAAAGAATTTTGATATAAATTTATAGATAATTAACCGTTGGATCAAACATATCTAACGGTTATAAAAAATTTAAATATATAAACTATTTATTATTTAAAATTTATTCAGGTCCCGGTTCTACTGAGTCTGAAACTTTGTGTATCGTACCTGTACCTGTTTAGAAAATATATTATCTGGTCCGTGTCTAGGTAAACGAGTATGAATGTTGTCTCGGATCCGAGATTATCGAATTGAGTTCGGGTCAAGTCCAAATAAAATTCGACCCATTGACAGTTCTAGTGTGGGCATTAGTGGCCACTTCCACCACGTTTGGATTACAAGTGCAAACTTGGAAATATTGGCTGTGCTGACCGCCGTTAGTGTTTTGAACGGTGTGGGGCTTAGAGACCACACTATTCAGTCAGATTGCCTTTCGGCGCTTAGCCGACTCAATGCTCAAGGAGATGACTGGGGCTTGGGTGCACACTTTGTTGTACATGTTAGACAATGCCTTTTGAAGGCGTCAATATTAATCCGTCATACATATACGCAGAACGGCAAAGGAAGAAACACATCAATTGGCCAAATTAGGGACGCAACCATAGGTCAATCCAGCCCTGAGCCCTGCATGGAAGAAATCCCTCCCCAGCTACAGAAATTTATCCTTTGTGATGCTTTGACTGTTTAGAAAGTTCTTGTTCCTTTATTTTTAACACTATGCCCTATTTAAATTGAGAGGATTTGATCAGAAAGAGTTTTATATAAAAATTTGAATTATATTATAAAAATAATATATTATAATAAAAAGTAAGAAATATATGGAGCAACGGGTACTTTATCTCAAATCGAAATATATAGAAGTAATATATAATGAGGTTAGTAGTTCATTAATAGTATAAAATATATTAATTTTTTTATAAAAAATATTAATTATATTGAGACATCCTAATATAGTAAGAAAGTCAAATAGAATGGGAGAGAGAGTAACACTACAAGAAATTTTCATTTTTGCGACGGACTATTCTGTCGCAAATCCGTAGCAAATGATAAATTGCTACGGATTTGCGACGGAATAGTTCGTCGCAAAAATAGAAGTCGCAAATTTGCGACGGATACCATTTCCGTCGCAGATTTGCGACAAAAATGAGTTCCGTCGCAAATCAGCGACGGAAATCCTTCCGTGGCGGATTTGCAACGGAAAAGATTCCCGTCGCAAATCAGCGACAGAAATTTTCCGTCGCTGATTTGCGACGGAATTTTCCGTAGCAAATCAGCGACGAAATATATCCGTCGCAAATCGGCGACGGATTTACGACGGATATAATTCGTCGCAAATTAATTTATAAATTAATTTTGAATTAAATATTTTAAAATTTTTAAGCGATAAATTTTAATAATTTTTAAATAATTATTGTTAAAAAATAAGCATAATCAATAGAATAAGTAAAAATAAAATATTAAATTAAAATAAATATAATGAATCCGTTAAATGTCAATATTTTATGTGTACAACAATGAAAAAAATGAAACAAAATCTATGTAGCTATAGAAGGCGGCGCTGCAGACGGTGGAGGAGGCGGAGCTGGATCTGGAGGGCCAGTCGTTGGAGGATGGTCGTCAGGCGGATCGATCGTGTAATCCTCACCAGCCCCGTCTGTCTGCTCTTCAGAATCAGGTATCGGAAAAGGAGGTGGAGGTGGAGAAGGCGGCGGAGGCAAATGTAGTGCCTCAGACATAACTCGCAAGTACTGGTCCAAACTAGCAAAGCGTTGCTAGAAATAACCGCGCATCGACCTCTCTCTCTGCAACTGACTGTGAAGAGAGGCGTACTCTGGATGCGATGTAATTGAGCAAGCTGTTGGAACAGAGGGTGACGTGGACTGACATAACCTCCGTCGCATGTGAACTGCCTCGGAACCCAATCCAAAAATCCGATTCTTCGAAGCACCGCCAGCAACCTCCAAAAATAGGGTCTTCTCATCCGGTGGTTGCTGAGAAGTCACCGAATCCTGAGACTCCACCTGCGATAGCGCTCCTTCAAAGCGTTGACGCTATCCTGCAAATTGTATGCATCGTAAAATTATAACGGATTCTAACAATAAAACAATTAATATAAAATACGGAGTAATATAATCTGTAAACTTACCAACGTATGTTGTAATTTCTCACTGACAAACGTGCCCTTTTTTGGGCCACTCTTATTTGTGTGTGTCGCCTCGTACATATCGGTGAAGTGGAAGTCATCTCCGCGCTCCTTACGCTACAAATATATTAATATAAATATTTAGCAATTATACTAGAATTAAATAACAAGAAAAAATAATCATTACCATCCGACGCTCGTGCTCGCTGAAGGAAATGCATCCTCCCGTGTGAGTCGGTCCCAGCGCTAGGCTGCCTGCTTCGCTTAGCATGCGCTGAAACACTGCTCGAATTGTTCCATGCTCAGTGATCCCGCTGAGTTGGCTCCAAATGTCGGGAGATATCCATGGGGACATTTCCCTTTACACTGAGCCTTTGAGAGCTGATCCAATAGACGCCGAGTGCATTTGTCGTCCCCAAATTCGTCAGTATCCCGATCGAGCATGCTCCGGAAGCCATCGATAACGTGATCCCGCAAAGTTGTTTAAAAAAATTAAATATATAGAGAATATATAGATATATATATTAATGTGGATATATATTTTATAATTTGTTACTTACACTCCACATCCAAAACCACATGTCCCCGAAGCTCTAATGGGACCGCCTCAAAATTAGGAAACGGTCCGATGAAATGCCGGTGAAACGTATCCGATATCGAATGCACCGTCCCCTCCATTTGGGAAAAAAGCTGTTCCATTACACGGATGAACAGTTAGTTATTGAACAAAAAAATTTGAATACATTCCCTGCAAAAGTAAATAGAAACTTACTCGTCGCCACTCGGGGGCTATCGGAATGCGCACTTCCTCTGTCCCGAGTCCCACCTGTAGAAGCGACCGTAGAGGGTACCACAGAATCTGGGGTCAAAGGCGTATGCTCGGACTCCGCTCCACGTGTGTCATCCTTACTCGGTAAAAATATCGGGCCGGGTAAAGACGGAGAAGGAGTACGATCACTCATCCCAATCGAACGTGATCTACGTGGAGGCATCTGAAAAAGAAGAAACTTTTCGTTAGCTATGTAATCATTAGTAATATGTTAAAAATAATATAAATTAAATTGTTAAAAATAAATAAGTGACGTAGTATATGTAAGGAAATGCATACATACAATAAATTATTCACTATTTTTCGTCCTCACTCGGATCATCTTCCGATTCCCATTCACTTTCAACTTCGATGATCGGGAATCAATCAGAGTCATCATATTACGTATTTTCCGGTTCATTATCATCCGAATCTCCCTTCACCTATTTCATGCACAAGTTACGCCGATTATGTCATCTTCACCACGTACAGCCGAATGTGATCGATTCATCTACATCTTCTTGGTATGGTCTCTCAACAACAGTGCATCGATGACATGACGAGCCTTAAATTTGCATACTCCCATCCAACTGGGACTTATTTCTTTTACTTCCCAGTGATAAGTGGCATAGTATACTTGCCGAGCTTGCACATGACTAATACAAATGGATCATATTTGGGGGTATCTTTTTCCCGGAATTAACATCCACGAGTTTGGTAATGTGGATGAATCCCGACGCCCTGTTAAGCACGAGATCATACCGAGTCACACTTAAATAAAATAACATCCCTAGATGGAATCCCCATGAAAGCGCACTTCAATGATCTCCTTCAAAATCCCATAATAGTCGCTCCCTGCTCGCCAATATCTTCGTCCCTCGCCCTTAACCCATACGCCACAATTAATAGTCCTCTTTCCGACTCCATGATCTTGCGTATGGAATCAAAACTCATTTATTATATATCCCTTACAAGATTTCACCTGCCTTGAAGGTCCCCAGGACAAACTTTTAATATTTTCGTCTGTTATGTTATTTTGATGATCTTGCACCTGCAACATATAAACGGTGTTATTAACTATTTAGAACAATTTTTCTTAAGCATTGTTGTTTACTACTCGACAAACAAAGACTTACATAAGCCCTGAACCATATGAGAAACTCGCCCTCAAATCTCCTATCAATTTCCTCCTCCGTTGTACATGGGTCGAGGACCGCAATTCAGCTCTGAATTTCCTGTTTCATAGTCATTATATAAGTCGAGTGCTGTCAACCACGAAGAATCAGTAAACAAGCGAAAATATGAAAAAAAAGACGTACGTTACCAATGGTTGTATCTCTTCACAATTGAGATATATGTAATTAACAGCTGCCTTAAATTCCTCGGGAGAAAGGTATCTGGTAATTGTATTCCCGATCACCTTGCCTGCTGCATTACATATGGACAACCCACATCTTTCTGAAACACCTTCGTCATTGCGAGCCAGATTTGTATGTCTAGTCTGGACATGCGGCTCGAAGTAGTAAGAAAAAAACGTAGACGCCTCTTCAATCAAATATGCATTGCAAATTGATCCCTCGACCCTTGCCTTATTTTTTACTTTCAACTTTAGGCGATATAAGAACCTGCATTTTATCATTTTAACGGTGTTAGAAATTCTACATCGAATAGTTAAAATAAACAGTTTAAATGCTCATGTCAGAAGGCCTAACCTCTCAAATGGGTACATCCATCTATATTGAACCGGACCAGCAATCCTTGCTTCATAAGGCAAGTGAATCATTAAATGCTCCATCACATCAAAAAAAGCAGGAGGAAATATCCTTTCCAACTTGCACAGTAGGATTACTATGTTCTTCTCCTACTCTCTAATACGAGATGTTGACAGTTTTGGAGCACATAAATCCCGATAGAAAAAACTTAATTCCGTTAGCACATTCCAAATAGCGGTGGGGAGGAACTCTCTAAATGCAATAGGAAGCAATCTTTCCATAAATACGTGACAGTCATGCGTCTTCATGCCCGACATCTTCAACCCATTCAAATCAACACACCGACCTAAGTTAGACGCATATCCATCGGGCAACCTCAAATCCCTAACCCACTCCAATACAACCCTTTTTTGTTGATTCGTTAGAGAGTACTTAGATTTCGGCATAGAAACTTTACCATTTCCAACACTTGAAATATGTAACTCCGGCCTATTACAATACACCTCCAAGTCTCGCCGAGCCTTTATATTATCCTTTGATTTGCCCTTCACGTCCCATTACGATGATTAAACACGTTCTCGAACACATTCTTTTCATTGTGCATGACGTCAACATTGTGGCAAATTAAATTTGATTTCCAATACGGTAAGTCCCGGGAAGATGCTACGCTTAGCCCAGTTGTGGTAAACCCCTCTACTATCATCCTTGCCAACTTCCGCCGTAGTATCGATAATTCTCGGCAAAGCTGCTCGACTCTATGCCACATCTCATCCCCGCACGATCGCTAATAGGTTGAGATGTCTCACGACCGCGATCCTTTCGAAATGATTTTCCGTCTCTTCGTATTGATGATCTAACGGCAAGAACCCAGCGGTGACAGATCAAACCAAGATTGCTTTGAGCCATGTTGCGAGATGAAATGACTTTGTTTGCTCCATACAATAGGGACAAGCCGGTCTTCGGCGAGTGCTCCAACCGCTCAACATACCATAAGTCGGAAAATCATTAATGGTCCATAGGAGGCAGCTCGCATTTGAAAATTCTGCTTTTTTGGAGACGTCATAAGTCGGCACTCCAACTCTCCACAAGTTTTGTAACTCTTCCACCAACTGCTGAAGATAGACATCGATCTTATGCTTCGGGTTTCTGGCCCTGGAATAATTATCGTCAAAAACATCACAAAGATCCTTCATACACATCCATGGTGGTAAGTTGTACGGAGTAATAATGACAGCCAACTCGAATATTGCTTTCCCGACATTCCAAATGGTGAGAACCCATCGAGACATAGCGCTAAACGCACGTTGCGAACCTCTTTCGCAAATTCCGCATGCACACAATCAAAATGATGCCATGCTTCACCGTCCCGTGGGTGACTCATCAATTCCTCATTCTGCACAGATTCGGCGTGCCACCTCATGTGTTCTCGCAATGCTTTTTGATGCATACAACCTCTCGCAATCTCTGAGTCAAGGGAAAGTAGTACATTTTCTTAAAAGGGACTTCTTTTTGTCTGTCTATTCTTTCGAAATTTCCTCCTCTGCATGTACCGAGGACTCCCGGGGAAAACTTACATTCCCGCAAACTAACATCTCGCCTTCCAATAAAGCATGCAACTGTTTGGGCAACAATCTATTTTCTCCACAGGCAAACCGAGTCCAGAAACCATCTTCTTAGTATGGTACAAGTCCTCCGGATGCAGATTATCATTTGGTAGAACCTCCTTAATCAGCTGCAATACCTGATTAAAACATCTTTCTGAAATATTATTCTCAGATTTAATATTCAGCATCCGTGCAACAAATGATAATCATGAGTGGTTTGTGCATCCAGCCCACAAAAGGAGTATCCGTAGCTTTTAACATATCATAAAATTTCTTGGCTTCTGCATTTGGCGGTTCTTCATCGTCGATACCCACTGCCGGGTCTAATTGAGGGTCCAATCCAACACCCTCCATTACCATTTGCTGAAATGGATTAATAGGGGTAGATTGGGATTGAGAGGTAGTTGGAATCATCCCTGGATGCAACGGCGTGAGACTCTCACCGTGACTGGTCCAACGGTGATAATTAGCGACAAATCCAAATCTATACAAGTGCACCTGCACTTCATCCGAAGAAAGGTGCACCTTATTCTTACACTTCGCGCAAGGACATCTCAACCACGAAGTGTGCCCGTTCGACAAACAAATGACGCTTATAAAACCCTTAACCCCATCTTTATATTCATTTGTAATTCCCTTTAATCCCTTGCATATGCCGCTTGTACATCCAACTACGATCATCCATCTACATTAAAAAATTTTTTGCCTATTAAAATTTTCCAAATTCCACTGAAAAAAAATTTAGGAATTCAGCATGTCTTATTAAAATAGAGTCGAAAAACTTAGACAAGTTTTTAAGGAAGAAAAAAAAATTCAACAGCATCTCCACCGCAAAATGGGACGCTTTTCCGAGCACAAGGCCACCACAATCAATCCCCAAAGCCAAATTTAGTTCTCCCAACAATTAATTCCAACTAAATATATCCAAAAATACACAACGCCGCCGCCTCAAAAATAGTATAAATATCTTCATAAAATTTAAAAACATTAAAGTCATGCTCAATTAAAAGAATTAAAAAACCAGCCAAAAAATACCAAAGTTGAAAGAACAGATGCAAAAATTACAAGAAAAATAATAAATGTATAAAAAGTACAAACAAATACATCATATAAGAGAACAAAAAAAACAATAAAATAAGAAAACTTCTAAATTAAAACAAAAAAGAAAAAACCAGTAATAATTTGCCAAAAAAAGGGAAAAATTTATACCCCATTGCAATAATAATGTGACATTTAAAAATTTTTGCCTATTAAATTTTTCCAAATTCAACGAAAAAAATTTAGGAATTCGGCATGTCTTATTAAAATAGAGTCGAAAACTTAGACAAGTGTTAAGGAAGAAAAAAAAATTCTAGCAAAGATCTCCACTCGTAAAATGGGACGCTTTTCCGAGCACAAGGCCACCACAATCAATCCCCAAAGCCAAATTTAGTTCTCCCAACAATTAATTCCAACTAAATATATCCAAAAATCCACAACGCCGCCGCCTCAAAAATAGTATAAATATCTTCATAAAATTTAAAAACATTAAAGTCATGCTCAATTAAAAGAATTAAAAAATCAGCCAAAAAATACCAAAGTTGAAAGAATAGATGCAAAAAATTACAAGAAAAATAATAAATTTATAAAAAAGTACAAACAAATACATCATATAAGAGAACAAAAAAAACAATAAAATAAGAAAACTTCTAAATTAAAACAAAAAAGAAAAAACCGGTAATAATTTGCCAAAAAAAGGGAAAAATTTATACCCCATTGCAATAATAATGTGACATTTAAAAATTTTTGCCTATTAAATTTTTCCAAATTCAACGAAAAAAATTTAGGAATTCGGCATGTCTTATTAAAATAGAGTCGAAAACTTAGACAAGTGTTAAGGAAGAAAAAAATGTTCGGCAGCATCTCCACTGTAAAATGGACGTTTTCCAGGCACAAGGCCACCACAATCAATCCCCAAAGCCAAATTTAGTTCTCCCAACAATTAATTCCAACTAAATATATCCAAAAATCCACAACGCCGCCGCCTCAAAAATAGTATAAATATCTTCATAAAATTTAAAAACATTAAAGTCATGCTCAATTAAAAGAATTAAAAAATCAGCCAAAAAATACCAAAGTTGAAAGAACAGATGCAAAAAAATTACAAGAAAAAATAATAAATGTATAAAAAAGTACAAACAAATACATCATATAAGAGAACAAAAAAAACAATAAAATAAGAAAACTTCTAAATTAAAACAAAAAAGAAAAAACCGGTAATAATTTGCCAAAAAAAGGGAAAAATTTATACCCCATTGCAATAATAATGTAACATTTAAAAGTAGTAAAAAAATTGAAAAAAAAAGAGGAAAGCTTACCTCGGTCGATCGGCAGGCTGTGTGAGCGGCAAGCGGCGCGGACGCGGGCGGCTGCTGGGCGGACCGGGCGAGGCTGGGGGCAATGGGCGTAGGCTGAGCGCGACGCTGGCGTAGGCTGGTAGACGCGGCGCTGGCTGGGTGGCAGTGGCGACGCTGGGCGTGACGCGGCGACTTTCAGGCGGGACCGGGCGTGGTCATGGCAGACGCGGGCAACGCCCAGGGCGGCAGCGGGCGAGGCTGGGCGAGACGCGGCGAGGCTGGCAGACGCTGGCGACGCTAGGGCGGGACGCGAGCAAGGGCTGGGCACGGGACGCTGGGCGAGGCTGCAGGCGGACGCTGGCGAGCAGCAGGCGACGCCGGCAGCAGGGCGAGGCTGGCGAGGCACGCCGGCGACGCCAGGCGGGACGCGGGCTAGGCTGGCCGGGCTGGGTTTGGCGGCGAGTGGCTGTTGCAGCAAATGACGAGCGTTAGGGCGCGGCAGTGCAGGGGTGGGCAGGGCGGCGTGCGGGGAACGGCGATGGGTTGGGCTTGACGCGGCGAGGCGCGCAACGGCCGGGCGGGCGGCGGCGAGGGAGGCGATGCGGGGATTGGCAGAGGGCGGGCAGCGGGATTGGTGGGAAATGGGAAATGTTTGGAAAATTTTGAGTGTTGATAAAATGAAGAAGGAGAAGTTTTTTGCGACGGATAGTCGCAAATCCGTCGCAATTTTGCGACAGATTTGCGACGAATTTTTAATTTTTTTTACAACAGTAAAAAGTCGGTTAGAATAATTTATTATTATTTTTTTTAACGGTAAAAAAAAAACGGTTGCAAATCCGTCGCAAATTTGCAACGGCTTTGCGACGGACTTTTTTATTTATTTATTTTTATTAACGGTCAAAAAATGCGTCGCAAAATCGTCGCAAAGATCGACGATTTTGCAACATAATTATTTTCAATTTGGCGGCTCCTTTCGCGGGTTATTAATTTTCAAATGCCGTCGCAAATCCGTAGCACTTTGCGACGGATTTGCGACGGAATTTATTCCTAATTATATTTATTAACGATAATAAGACCGTCGCAAATCCGTCTCAAATTTGCAACGGCTTTGCGACGGATTTGCGACCAAATTTAATTTCTAATGTGTTTTTTAAAATCTTTTCTTTCTCTTCCATTGCTCCATTAAGTTTATGGTTGGGATTTGTGAACAATGAATAATTATGACATATACTCATTTTAGTTATTATATAAATTGTGCTAGTATATTTATTTATATACTTCATCAATACTATGTGTTGTGAAACATTATTACATATTATAAATTAGTCATACTTAAAACTTTAACTATTACTGTTACACATATATGTAATATATATTTATATGTTTTGGTATGATGTGTCATTATAGTATATATATATGTTACATCAAAATAAATTACAAGATATATATTCGTACGTGTCTTTATATAAATATTATTACATATTTAATTAAATACTTCGTTTATGAACACCATGAGGTATGACTCACCAAAAACAAATAAAGATGAAAGAATAGGAGGAAAAAAAATTATTCCGTTGCAAATCTGTTGCAATTCCGTCGCAAAAATTTATCCGTCGCAAATCCGTAGCAAATCTGCGACGGATTTGCGATGGAATTTATTAAAAAATTTAATTTTTTATTTCCGTCGCAAATCCGTCGCAGATCTGCTACGGATTTGCGACGGATATTATTTTTTAATTTAATTTTTAATTTCCGTCGCAAATTAAGCCACTTATTTCGCCTGTAGCTGTTTTGTCGTAAATCCGTCGTATATTTGCGACGCAAATTTCCGTCGCAATTTGCCGTCGCAAAATTTAATTTTTCTTGTAGTGTAAAAAGGAAAAAGTTAGGAAGAGACATGGAGGAAAAGTAAATTGGGAGGGCAAGAACTCCCTTTCACATCCCAAAACTATCTCCTCTGAAGGTACAGGGATTGTGAATATACTTCCCTTCCACTCCCCTTCCTCTTGCGAACCAAACATAGTATTAATAAGCCTCTTCCCTTTTTGGTAGATGAAATATTCCGCAATGACTGAATTCTTTAGCTGGGATGGATATAACAGATTTATCCCAACCTATACTTTCATTCACAAGAACCGACCAGTTGAAGGTTGACAAGATCAGAATGAGTCACGTTCATAGGCCTTCGGCCTTAAAAACAAAAAGCCACACAAAAATCCCTCCTCTAACACTTGTTTATGACGCGCTTGAGATCATCTACCAGATGCTGCTCCTCATTTCGCCAATTGGCACATCTCACTGATTTTCAAATCAGCCTTTACCTTGTCCACAAATATTGTTATTAGAATTTAGAAAGGACTCCTCGTTTCCCAGTTGTTCCATGTGGAGAAGCCATGCGAGCCCTTGCCATGTCCCACGATTCTTTGCCACTTGCATGTGCCCGTCATTTTCATTCCCAGTGGTCTTACCGAGTCTAATTCGAATATACTCTGTCTTTGTAGTGGTTTACGTTTTGCCACGAGCTGCTGACAGAAAATATCTCATGTAAGAATGGGTTCCTGGAACGTAACTCGTGGGCTCCGGAACATAACTTGTCTCGTGCTCAATGTTTCTGCATGATTTTCACATCTGTCCCAGACATGGATGGCGGACTGACGTCGATAAGGAAGATGGCGCCGCCGTGGACCTTTTTAATGCGTTCTTTCTCACATGAAGTAATGTGATTATTTCAAATTCTTTAAACTTTGTATAGTTCACTGATATTGTCATATATTCTTTACGTTTTAAAATATAAAATATTTTATCATTTTATATAAATTAAAAAATAAGAAGTATTTTTCTATTATATCCATAACTAATTCTATTTATATACTCACTCTTATTCAAAATATAAGACTTCTGTATTTTTTACATAGATTGAAAAAGAAAAAAGTGAGGAATGTTTTTCTTATTTTATTATTAACTAATTTAATTTATTAATTAATATGATAGATAATAAATAAACTATACTCATAGGCAAAGGTAACTCTAGAAAAATAATTTTTAAAATTTGTAAAAGACCAAATATATACTTTGAGAAGAGAAAATGAGTTCAAAAGGTCCTACATTTCAAAACAAAGGGAATAATAAAGAATGACAGAATTATTTGTGGTGAGAGTAATTCTAGAAAAATAATGTTTAAAATTCGTAAAAGATCAAATATTATAAAAAATAAAAATGTCAAAAGACCTTATATTTTGAAATTGAAGGAAAGATTATAAAATAATTTTATTAGTGAATTAGATAATATATAAGAGAAAATATTAAAAGATTTGAGGTAAAGTTATGCAAAGGACATTTTTAGCAAGGTTGCTAGGGTCCCCACACTTGATTGGTGTAAAAGAAAGCAAAAAGTCCTTGAAGACTACGAGCTCATTACGTTTAAGTAATTCTTTAATCGTTTGAAATTGAATGTGTTATTTTAATTTATAGAATAATTAAGAAGAATATTTTAATTATAAATATGTTATTAAAATATATTTCTAATTAAAAAATTAGTGACACAGTCAAATTTATTAATAAAGTTTAAATTTTTGGGATTAAGAGAGTTAAAAGAAGTTAATGGTAGAACCATTGTATTAGTAAAGTTTTATTTCCTTAAATCAAGGAGGTTAAAAAGGACTCAAAAACTCTATAGCCTCGTTTGATTGTCCAAGAAAAATAGGTAGGGAGAGTAATTATATTATTAATTTTTAAATTCTTATGTTTGGTTCCATATTTATGTTTTGGGAAATGAATATAATTTCTCAAATCTGAGAAAATAAATAAAGAATACTAGAAAAGTGAATCTTTATATGGAGGTGGTATTGTGATTCCTTTCCCAAGGAATCTATAAAAAAAGAAAACAAAAAATTAAAATTTAATAGATAATTTCTCATTGCATCTTTTCTTCTCTCCATTTTTATTTTTTTCTTCCTTCTCAATCATCATTTTCTCTTCTCATATCTTTGTAATATTTTCTAATTAAAATTATATATCTCAACATTTTGTATTTTTTAAAAAATAAAAAATTAAAACTTTAATAAATTAACTATAAACCTATAATTTAAATATTGTACCCTAATTATACAACTCACAAACATCATTATCTAAAGCAAAATTATTATAATTTTTACAAAAAATTAAAATTTTAAATTCAAGTGTTGTTTTTTTTTATCCATACAGGAATTTTAAAATTTCATGAAGATAACTTTTTTTTTACGAATGTGTATTTAGGAGGAATATCAAGTTAAAAAAATATAATATATGTTTATATTCTCAAAAGAATTGAATGCAAGTCTCACTATAAAAATAAAAATATACATCTCTGAATAATATAAAAAAGAATGAAATATAAAAAATAATTTTTATTGATTGTACCTTTTTCATAAAAAAATCTTCAAATTGTATAATACTAATATACTTAAGAAATTTATTATTTCTTTTAAATTAATAATCTATTTATTTTGCACATTTAACAAATTAGATGTATCAACTTTTTCTTACCAATTTATAAATTATCTAAACATAATAATGTAATTTACTTGAATCACAATTAGTGAATTCACTTTACCACGATTTAAATTCCTACACCTTACTTTTCCTTCCAAACATAATAATGTAATTTACTTGGAATCACAATCAACGAATTCACTTTATCGGAGTTTAACTTCCTACACATTACTTTCCATTCCTATCAATCAAACGATCCCTATATGTTAAAATAGAAAGAGTATTATTTTATCTATAGAATGTACCACATAATGTATTAAAAGACTTTCAATCCTTTTAAACTTTTGGAAAAAAATCTAAAATTAATAGTTTTCTATAAATTTTTTTGTTGGCAAATTTGCTTTTACCAGTAAACTCTTACAACGACAACTAGTTTTAATATGATTATTTTCTTGTACATGTTCTTGTGTATCAAGGTAAGAAACTCAAATTAAACGGAAAAATCTAGCTTGAAAATATATCTCATTGTGCAAGCTTACATTTTCTTTATTATCATTATTATTTTTGGCTGGGGTACATTGTGTAGGCTTACAGATACCTTACCAACTAAGGGTAGTGATTAAATAGAAAATGAAAGAAAAGATATTGGCAGCATAGAGATATTTCATAATATACTCTATTTGTTCAAAATTAAATATCTTATTCTGACTTGACAAAAAATTTAAAAAAGTAATTTGACTATAATGAAATTATTGTGATATTCTAATTAATTGAAAAGGCTGGTGATAAGACTCATATATTAATAAAGTTTAAACCGTTAAATTAATAGAGTAAAAAAAATTAATGATGTTAATAAGATTTAATTTTTTAAAATTTATTAAGTTAATAAAAAGATTTAAATATAATATATATAATTATTTTAATAAAATAAATATTTCATTTCTAATATTTTAAAAAAGAAATACAAATATTCAGATCAAACGAGTAATACGTGGGCAGTTGTGGTGAGCATAAGTCCACTTTTTCTACTGCCAAAAACAAGACTCAAAAAGTGCAAACACGTTCTGAAATGGCACAACGGCTTTGAACAATTCTCATACTCTGCCTTTCTGGATAACTCCACAAAGCTGTGCTGAAATACGCAAAAGAAATTTATTCCAAAGAAGCTTTCGTGATCTTTCATGCATACCTGCGAATCCAAGCCAATTCACTGGTAATACTTTCTTCTTATAATAAAATTGAATATTTACGTTTTATTTAAAATAAAAATTTAAAAAATAATTTGATAATAAATAAGTTATAATAATATTTAGTCGCAGAATCACCATAAAGCTTGGGCCTCATTATTTTTGATCAAAGTTATTATGATATTATATATATATTCTTAGTATGTAAGTTATAATAATATTTAGTCGCAACTTTTGGTTTTTCTAACCTTTAAAATATAAGCTATTTTAATTATTTTTGCATAGATTAACAAAGAAAAAAATAAGGGAGCCTTTTTGTATTATATCATTAATTAATTTCACTAATTTAAAAATAATGAACAAGAGAGAAGTAAAAAAAATTTCTCTTTTCTTGTTGAATCAATGATCCAAGTATTGGCCTTTATATACAAGTATAAGAGTGTGCACAAATTATCATGATAAATCGGTATAATATGCTGCAAAGATAACATCCTAAACTAAAATTCAAACAATACTAAGCTGTAACAGATAAGCTTGATGTCTTAGTAAGGATTTGAGTGGCTTAACAAGGCCGGTTTGAAATTTCTCACGCACACTGTGACGGTCTATCTCTGTGTTTAGTGCGTTTGTGGAACATCAGTTGCTTCAAGCAAGTCTAACGTATATTTGCACGGGCAGATATTTGTATATTTATCCTAGTTTGATGTCTTAGTAAGTATTTTAGTGGGTATGGTTCAGGAAATCTCAAACCCAAGGAAGAATTTGAGTTGTCTGAGATCCTTGATTTTAAAGGAGGAATCAACGAAGGCTTTGACGGAAGTAATTGCAGCAAGATCATTCCCTGTTAGAATTAAAGCATCCACATACACAAAGAGAGCAAGAAACTTAGCACCATCAGTACGAACAACCAGACTAGGATCGCTTATGGATTGTTTGAACCCTTGGCATAGCAAGGCGGAAGTGAGATTTTGTTACCATTGTCTTCCAGTTGGTTTAAGACCATAAAGTGATTTTTGAAGCATGCAAATTAATCCTGGCCAGGAGAGGAAACAACGGGGGTTGTTTCCATGTAGACATCCACGTAGAGATCGCCAGGGAGATAATAAGACACGAGTAGCTCCAAGAGCTCATAAGACACGAGCAGTAGTTAATTTAGCTACAGCTGAAAAGGTGTCTGATGTGAAATTTACAAGTGTATAAATGTCAAATATGTAATAAAATAGTGAGTATAAGTCGTCCCAACGAGGATTACTACTTAACTGCAAAATTCTTTTACTTATAACCCAACTTAAACCAAAATAAATGTGATTTTATCTAAAATTTAATTATCAATAAAAATAATTAACAATAATAATAAACACAAAATTCAATAATTATATTAATTAAAAATCAATGACAATGAATAGACTAAGACACTCCAAAACCAGTTTACTCCTCTTATGACAAATAATTCATTTCTTCAAATTAATTCTCGACTTGGTTAATGGTAGAATTTTCAATTATAAGCTAGACCCAATTGTATCTCTACGTGATTTTAATTATCAAAGCCGCAAACACTTCTATGGAATTCCCTAACTTTTGTTTCCTACTCGCTAGAAACCATACAAAGAAACCAAATTTATCTCAGTCAGTTTTACGATGTGTTGTTATTACCATGATCTAATTTAAACTAGTACTTCTCAGCCACTAGAATAAATTTAAAGGCATGCAAGAATTGACCAGAAAATTACAAACATTAAAAATAATAATAACAATTAACCAAAATCGAGATTAAAGAAATAATCTTTAATTGAAATAAATTAAATTCATAAAAGTTTCAGCCTTCATCGAAGGTTTTAGTCACAAAAGGTTTAGCTATTCATGATCTGAATATTCAAAACCATAAATTTAATTAATATAAAAAAATAAATATAAAAAAATAATAAGTAAAGAGCTTCTCCGTTCTCAAGCTTTCTGCCACTGTTTTTGCTCCATCCTTGTCTCGGTCAACACTTGTCCTTTGTCAAAATTGCTTCTCCCCAGTTTTGTCTCTTTCTTGTCCAATTTATTCTGCCTCAATTTCCTCCCTTCTTGTTGCACGAATTCCTCCTTTTCGCTGCCCCAAATTTGCTCCATTGGCTGCCCCCAAATTTACTCCTTTGGCTACCCTAATTTCTCACCTTTGGCTACCCACTTTCTTTACTTTTGTGTATTAAGAATTTAAATCCAATTTAGATTCCAAATCCTATTCCAAATCAAAGTCAATTTTAGAATCTTTCTTTTTCTTCTTTAAATTGAATCCTTATCAATTTTGGAATGGCATGGTGAATTTTTATTTTCCTTTCCTAGCCAATTGTTCTTTCATATTTTCTTCTCTTGACATTACCATTTTGCCCCTGCATCAATAATTAGTAAAATCAGTGAATTAAAGTGTACTTTCTAAATAAAATCATCTTAATTAATTCATACTAAGTACATAAATATTTAATTCACTAAAACAAGTCAAAGTCATAAGATTTATATCAATTAGTCCTTAAATAAGTGAGAAATTAATTCTAAATAATGATAAAAATATAATCTTATCAACTACCCCCTAGTTAAGACTTTGATCGTCCTCGAGCAAAGATAGAAAAACTCAAGAACATTAGACATGGAATCATTCAACTTGAAATCAACTTTCTCATCCCATTAAAATGATCACCCATATGCATCAACTAGAAAGATTGATAGATAAATAAACAAGAATAATCACAATGTTAATACAACATAACCATGGAAATTGAAAGAAGTATTTTTGAAGCCTACCACAAGCAAGCTCTTGATTCAGTGTCTAGGCAATATTATACACCCAATAATCACCTTTATAATCACAACCGTATACATATACATCAAAGATTCACACAACCATAAGCTTGTAATCTTACACACTCTCCACTAATTTAGGTACTTTGACTTCACTTAAATCAGGTAGGACTTTAGCACTTCTAATGTTAGGCTAGGAAATTGGCTAACAAATGAAAGATATAAGGAGACAAAATAAAGAGAAGAGAGCTTGCAAAGAAAAGTTGACCCCAAATCATAAACATATACTCAAACTCCTTTCTTGCTTATTTAGTACAAAGAATCTCAATAACCAAATTCATTCCTGAGAAATTCAATCCTTTCTCAAGTATACATCAACTTTGGACATTTTATGACTATGACTTGCAATAAGCACTCTTTCTTTCTTCTTTTTTTTTTCCTTTTCTCCTTTTTTTTTGATTTTTTTCTTTTTTTTCAATTTTTTTTCAAAACAATAATATAGAGCAAGTCATGCTTTCCCTTTTCAATACCCTCTCAATCTTTCTTTCCCTCAAAACCTTAATATCCCAATCCCAAGGAGCACAAAAATGTTGAAGTATAAATCAAGCCCCATACAAGGTTAAAGGTTAAAATATTAAGTGTTTACGCAAAGAAATTGACTCATTAAGGCACAAAAGGATACTAGGGATAACTCTAAAGGTAGGCTTGAAAGGCTCAAACGGTCCAAAGAAGACCTATGACCATCGTTTCTAAGGTAAATCAGAGAAACCTTCTATTTCGCTTCGAGTATGTAATAAAACAAGTTCTAGTGTGTTGTTGTGATAAAAAGAGTGTCATCAAATATATAATAAAGTCTAAATATCTCATCAATTCACAAGATCATGGTCAATAAAAATAATTTAAACTTCACAGTTAAGAAGAATTAACAAAGGCATTATGCAAGGTTAAATACCTTTCATTACTGTCCAATCGACACATATAAATAATCACAATAACTCCTAAGGATTAAGAGTCAATTACTTAATATTCAAACGATTTTCAGAAAATTTCTTGAAATAAAACTCTTACACCATAAAATTCTGAAAAATTTTCAAAATGAAATAGCCAATTTCCTACCCCCCCTCTTAAGAATAAACATTGTCCTCAATGTTCAAATACAAGAAATCACAAAGGGGTTAAGAGACTTAGCCGAATCAACGAAACATCCAAGAAAGTCCAATCTATAACGGTTTATGGGAGCTCCACTTAGGCTCAAGCACATCTGAAAGACCTAAGAGGGGGGGGGGGGGGGTGAATTAGGTCTTTGGCTAATTATCGAAAATCTTTTCCCTTTTTGCAAATCCTTTGCCTTAATAAAAGCTCTTCTTTAAATTCACAAACTTTAAGTTTATATGTGATTTGATGGTTAAGACAAGATTATTAAACTATAAGACCACAACCAATCAATCAACAACTATAAACAATAATAATAACACAAGTATGTAAAACAAGTAAAGCTATAAAGAAATGAACACACGATTTATAATGGTTCGATCTCTCCAAGATCTACATCCACTACCTTGAGTCCACACTCAAGGATTTCAATCAATTCACTATATGCTTAATCCAAACAATTACACAAGAGGTTCACCCTTCAATGGGTTTTACCACAACAACCTCTTTTCAATCTAATAAACAAGGTTCACTCTTATCACAAAGAGTTTTATGTCACTAGACAACCTAGACCAATCTAATCCAAGGCTCACCCTCACCAATGGGTTTTACACAACAACCTTGATTAATCTAGTCTATGGCTCACCCTCCACAAGGGTTTTATGTCTCTTGACAACCTTGTATTAATCACAACAATAGTGTAAAGATAGAGTTTAGATGTTTCCAACACTTCTTGGTGGATGAATACAATTGCTAGCACCTCTTCACTTCTTGCCTTTGGAATCTTGAATTTTAATCTTTGAGCACAAGGCAATTTGAGAGCTTTTGATATAATTTTTGATGTATAACAAGTTAGAGCTTCAAGGATTTCTTTTGTGCAAAAGTTTTTTTTCAAAAATCTAGAGTTTCTAGCCTTTATAGAATTTGAAAATAAGTTAAAACGGTCATAAAACGGCTAGTAACGGCTAGTTTCAGAAAATTTGGACGACTGAATTCTGCGTCCGAATTTTTCGCTACAAAATTCGGACGACCGAATTTTTTTCATGCGTCCGAATTTTCTTCCGAATTTTTCTAGAAGAACAGTGATCATGCTGAAGGCCAAAATTCGGACGACCGAATTTTTCTTCATGCGTCCGAATCTTCTTCCGAATTTCTCTGGAAGAATAGTAGCAAACTTTTGCTACAAAATTCAGACGATCGAATTTTTTGGAAGCATATTCAAACTTTGTAAAATCATTTGAGATTTAACTTTAATAAGTTTGAAAAACATTTGATATGTATAGAAAACTTATTTAGACATATATAAGTTTGAAAAACCAAAATCAAATTCCTTTGATCATATAAAGTTTACTTAAAAACTTTTAGGACACAAAACCACATTCATCAAAAAATTCATTCAAAACCTTTTAAGATCATAAGACTCATTTTATGCTCTCTTATGCATTCAATAGATTTCAAGGCTTAAGAGTGTAGGGTTTACAAAGTTTACCTATTAAGCACATGCAACCTACACTTCATGTCTTCAAAGCCTTCAATCATCTTGAACAAACTCTTCAATCTTCAATCACTTTGACATATTGGAGTTGTTCTTGCATTTTAGCTTCAAGGCAATGAGACTCCAAAACTTCTTAGTTCACAAATCCTATCACACAATATAAACATATTAGTTCTCATCAATATTTGTCATTAATCAAAACTACATGATTTGCCCTTAGGGCTAACAACATCCTACAAAGAAATTAAAGAAAGTAAATAAGGGAAAGATGTTTTTTTTTGGTAGAAAACTTTTAAAAAAAAATCAATAACCAAAGCAACTTAAATAGTAGTTCTCATTTATAGTCTCGAGCTTGACTTCCTTTTTGGCTCAATCAGACTTAGGGGAAGTCTTGAGAAGCCAAGCTTCTCAATGGAGAGGTACTCCATCTCCAAAATAATGCTTCAACCTTTGACCGTTAATAAGAAATGTTCCCTTTTCTTTATGTGTGATAGAAACTGCACCGCTTGGGAACACTTATGCCACGTCAAAACGACTAGACCATCTTGACTTTAATTTTCCTGGAAAAAGCCTCAAGCGAGAGTTATAAAGCAAAACTTTATCACCAACTTTAAATTCACGAACCAGGAGATGTTTATCATGCAAAATTTTGGTTCGTTCTTTGTATAGTTTTGCATTTTCATAAGCATGCAAACGAAACTCATCCAATTCATTAAGTTGAAGTAGCCTCTTTTCACCTATGGCATGCATATCAAAATTGAGGAATTTTGTGGCCCAGTATGCCTTGTGTTCTAGTTCAACAGGTAAGTGACATGCCTTACTATAAACTAGTCTATAAGGGGTCATGCCAATAGGGGTTTTGAACGCAGCCCTATAAGCCCATAAAGTATCATCAAGTTTTGAGGACCAATCTTTCCTAGAAGCATTTACAGTTTTTTCTAATATTCTTTTTAACTCTCTATTAGATACTTCAACTTGCCCACTAGTTTGAGGATGATAAGGAGTCGCAATTTTATGATGCACACCATATTTTTGCAACAAAATTTCTAGTTGTTTATTACAAAAGTGAGTACCTTCATGACTAATCGATGCTCTAGGTGTTCCAAATCTAGAAAAAATATTTCTCTTCAAAAATTTAACAACCACTCTAGCATCGTTAGTTGGAGTAGCAATTGCCTCAACCCACTTTGATACATAATCAACAACAACTAGAATGTATTTATTGTTAAAAGAAGAAGGAAAAGGTCCCATAAAATCAATACCCCACACATCAAACAATTCACATTCAAGAATACTATGTACAGGCATCTCATTTTTCTTAGAGATATTTCCACTTCTTTGGCATGCATCACATCTTTTCACATATTCAAAAGCATCTTTAAACAAAGAAGGCCAATAAAAACCACATTCAAGAACCTTTTGAGCAGTCCTATGGGCTCCAAAATGCCCTCCTACTTCTTTGCCATGACAATGTGACAAAACATTGTTTACTTCCCATTCAGGGATGCATCTTCTAATAATATTATCAGTACATATTTTAAATAAGAAGGGGTCTTCCCAAAAGAAATACCTAAGATCATGAAAAAACTTTTTCCTCTGTTGATACTTAAGTTCAGTGGGAATATACCTTCCTGCCAAATAATTGGCAATAGAAGCATACCATGGAAATTTTTGAGATGAAGTCGCCATGATTTCAGACAAATCTACATCAAAAGTATCAAAATTAGAATTTTTAGATTTAATAGGAGAACAATTAGAAATTGAGCAACAAGTTTAAGAAATTCTCATCAATTTCTCAGCTTTGAATTCTTCATTAATCTCTTGTTCTTGATGAGAAATATCTCCATCATCACTTTTTAGTTGAAGCCTTGACAAGTGATCTGCAACTACATTCTCAAATCCTTTTTTATCTTTGATAGTAATATTGAATTCTTGAAGCAAGAGGATCCATCTCATCAACCTTGGCTTGGTCTCCTTCTTCTCGATGAGGTATTTCAAGGCTGCATGATCTGTATAGACAGTTACCTTAGTACCTATCAAGTAAGGACGAAATTTATCAAATGCAAAAACCACAGCTAGTAATTCTTTTTCGATAGTTGAATAATTCAATTGGGCAGGGTTAAGGGTACGGCTAGTATAATAAATGGGTTGAAACATTCTCTCTCTTCTTTGTCCTAAATATGCACCAACCACCGTATCACTTGCATCGCACACGAGCTCGAAAGGTAATGACCAATCGGGAGCTATTAGAATTGGTGCTGAAATTAATTTATTTTTCAAGATGTTAAAGGCCTGTAAACAATCATCAAAGAAATTAAATGGCATATCCTTCAATAAAAGAGTAGTGAGAGGTTTGGCAAGTTTAGAGAAATCTTTAATGAAACGCCTATAAAACCCAACATGTCCTAAAAACCTCTCAAAGTCTTGAGGTTTGATGGTGATTGCAATTTAGAAATGCCATCCACTTTTGCTCTATCAACCTCAATGCCTTGATGAGAAACTTTATGACGTAGTACAATACCTTCTTGCACCGTAAAGTGACATTTCTCCCAATTCAAAACTAGGTTAGTTTCTTCACATCTCTGTAACACTTTATTGAGGTTAGATAAGCAATCATCAAAGGAATCTCCATAAACAGAAAAATCATCCATAAATATTTCCATGCAATGCTCAACTAAGTCATGAAATATTACAGTCATGCATCTTTGAAAGGTCCCTGGAGCATTACATAACCCGAAAGGCATCCTTCTATATGCAAAAGTACCATAAGGACAAGTAAAAGTAGTTTTTTCTTGATCCTTAGGTTCGATAGCAATTTGAAAATACCCTGAATAACCATCAAGAAAACAATAAAAAGCACGACCACTCAATCTTTCAAGAATCTGATTGATGAAGGGAAGAGGGAAATGGTCTTTACTGGTGACGCTATTCAATTTATGATAGTCAATACAAACCCTCAATCCCGTAATCAATCTAGTGGGAAGCGATTCATGATTATCATTTTGAACAACAGTGAACCCACATTTTTTTTGGAACTACTTGGACCAGACTTACCCATACACTATCAGAAATGGGATAGATAATACCTAAATGGAGTAGTTTGATGATCTCTTTTTTCCCACCTCTTGCATCAAAGGGTTGAGTCGCCTTTGGGGTTGTCTTGATGGCTTATGATCCTCTTCCAGAAGAATTTTATGCATACATATGGATGGACTTATCCCTTTTAAATCAGACAATTGCCAACCAAATGCTCCTTTATGTGCTCTCAAGACTCTTATCAATTTTTCTTCTTGAACATCTGTCAGAGATGAAGAAACAATTAGAGGTAATTTATCATTTGGTTCAAGAAAAATATATTTTAGATGAGAGGGTAATTTTTTCAATTCTAAATCTATTGGAGGCTCTTCAATGCTTGGCTTTAGGTGATCTTTTTTCAACTCTAACTCTTCAAATTTGAAACGTCTTCTAGGCACAAAAACTTCATTGGCCTCCAATTGAAAAACTGATTCAACTACCTCTTCCTTTTCGTGGTTTTTAGTAACTGTTTCTCTCAAACAAATCTCCAAAGAATCATCAAAAATATTATAAGGAAGATTATCCTGAACTACAGTATCCATTACATCAACAAAACATAGCGAATCTTTATTAGGAAATTGTTTCATGGAATCAAATACATTAAATTTAACAATTTCATCCCCAACCCTTAAAATTAGTTCACCTTTTTGCACATCAATCAAAGTCTTTCCAGTATTCAAAAATGGTCTTCTTAAAATTAAAGGCATTTCTGAATCATCATCCATGTCTAAAATAACAAAGTCTACAGGAAAGTAGAGTTTATCAACCTTAACAAGAACATCTTTGACTATTTCCCTAGGATATTTAATGGATCTATCAGCCATCTGTAGAGAAATAGAAATGTTCTTAATTTCTTTTAAACCTAATTTCTGACAAATAGAATAAGGCATAATATTGATACTAGCCCCCAAATCACACAGAACATTACGAAATAAAACATCACCAATGTAGCAAGGAATTCAAAAACTCCCTGGATCTTTTAACTTAAGCGGAAGTTTTTTCTGAAGAACTGCTGAACACTCTTCATTCAAACAGATCTTCTGAAACTCATTCAACTTCTTCTTGCTAGCTAAAATATCCTTCAAATATTTTGCATATGTTGGCATCTGTGCTAACGCATCTACAAAAGGTAAGTTAATTTCAAGTTTCTTGAATATTTCAAGAAACTTTTTGAATTGAGAATCAATGTAATGATGCTTAACAGCTTGGGGGAAAGGAAGGGAACTAAAATCAACATTATCATTATTTAATTCTTCCTTACCCTTCTTACCTTTACCTTTCTTAAGCTTTGGTGGAGAATTTGTTACTTCTTCTTGCTTGCCTTTCACCTCTCCTTCCTCTTTTTGCTTCCTTGCTTCTTGCTCTTCTTCTAGGTTTCTTCCGCTTCTCAAAGTGACAGCCTTTAAGTCTCTTGTATTCCTTTCTGTGTTACTCGGAAGAGCTCCTTGAGGCTTGTTAAACATTGTTGAAGCTAATTGCCCCATTTGTACCTCAAGATTCTTCACAAAAGCCTTAATATTATGATTATCTGCTTCCATTACTTTGAGAGAATTTTTCATTTGTTGATTCTCATTCTCGATACTTATGAACTTGTTGGTGGTAAGCTCAATAAATTTTGTAAGGGCGTCCTCAAGGTTAGTTTTCTTTTCCTGTTGAGAAGGAGGTGCTTGAATTTGATTACTTTGCCTCCATCCAAAATTTGGATGATTTCTCCATCCAGGGTTGTATGTGTTGTCAAATGGATCATTTCTTCTATTTTCCTGGCCAACAAAATTAACTTCATTAGTATCCAAAAAGGAATTTACCATATTACCTTGTCCGTATTGATTTGTGGAATGATTTCCTCCGCAGATTTCACAGTGATGATGACTGGCTGCAACGTTCAACGTATTTAGTTTCTTGTTTATCACATCAAGTTGCGCCATGATTTCTGCAGTAGGATCCATGTCTGCCACTCCAGCAATCTTCTTTGAGGGAAGAGCTCTTGGATTAAACCATTGAGAGCTATTCAAGGCCATCTCTTCTAGCAAGTTCCATGCAGCTTGCTCTTCTTTAGACATAAATGCTCCACCATTAGCTGCATCTAATGACGATCTAACCTCTTCTCTGCATCCATTATAAAATGTTTGTGCTTGCATTCCTATCGCCATTCCATGATAAGGGCATAACCTAAGATACTCTTTGAACATTTCCCATACATCATGTAAAGATTCAATAGGATCCTGCACAAAATTATAAATATTAGATCTCATCTGAATAGTCTTAATTGGGGGGAAAGTATTTATTTAAAAATGCTTCTTGCAATTGGTCCCAATTAGAAATAGAATTTTTAGGAAGAGTGTTTAGCCATGATCTAGCTTTATCCCTTAAAGAGAAAGGGAAAAGCCTGAGCCTTTTAGCATATTCAGGTACTCCACCAATTTGGAAAGTATCACAAATTGCCAAAAAGTTTGATATGTGCGCTTGCGGATCTTCATTTGACAATCCGAAAAATGGAGTATTGAGAACCATTTGAATGAATGCTGGCTCAATCTTGAAAGTTGCAGTAGTGACCCTTGGACAGTTGATGGCTGGAGAAGTACCTTCCATCTTTGGCTTTGTATAGTCCTTCAAAGTCACACCCCTTGACTGATTATTCTCCATTGCTTCACTGCTATAGTTGAATTCGAAACTATCCTCTGAAATTGAAGATTCGATTGGTGTGGCGA
Organism: Rauvolfia tetraphylla; assembly: GCA_030512225.1. NCBI lineage: Eukaryota > Viridiplantae > Streptophyta > Magnoliopsida > Gentianales > Apocynaceae > Rauvolfia > Rauvolfia tetraphylla. The sequence continues at coordinate 2,012,417 of JAJQKT010000060.1, forward strand.
TCTCTTCATATTTTCTCTTATAAAATTCACTCATGTTATGACGAGCAAACTTTTCAATATCAGAAATGTAGATCAAAGGTTCTTTATTTGAGAAACTACGAGTATTCATGCACAAAAAAAAAACTAATAAATAAACAATAACAAACAAAATAAAATAAAAAATTTTAAATATCAAAAATATTTTTTAGGTATTTTCTTTAACAATAAAAACAAAACAAAATAAAAATTAAAAATATCAAAAATATTTTTTTTTGATTTTTTTAAAAATTTTAAACTTAGACTTAGTAATTAAATTCTACACTAGATAAAAAACAATCCCCATCAACGGCGCCAAAAACTTGATGTGAAATTTGCAAGTGTACAAATGTCAAACAAGTAATAAGTAGTGAGTACAAGTGGTCCCAACGAGGATTGCTAACTAACTGCAAAATTCTTTTACTTATAACCCAACTTAAACAAAAATAAATGTGATTTTATCTAAAATTTAATTACCAATAAAAATAATTAACAATAATAATAAACACAAAATTCAATAATTATATTAATTAAAAATCAATGGCAATGAATAGACTAAGACACTCAAAATCCAGCTTACTCCTCTTATGAAAAATAATTAATTTCTTCAAATTAATTCTCGACTTGGTTAATGGAAGAATTCCCAATTATAAGATAGACCCAATCTCTTGGTAAAAAGGTCCTAACTTTAATTAATAAACCAATCGTATCTCTACGTGATTTTAATTATCAAAGCCGCAAACACCTCTATGGAATTCCCTAACTTTTGTTTCCTACTCGCTAGAAACCACAGAAAGAAATCGAATTTATCTCTAGTCAGTTTTACGATGTGTTGTTATTACCATGATCCAATTTAAACTAGTACTTCTCAGCTACTAGAATAAATTTAAAGGCATGCAAGAATTGGCCATAAATATACAAACATTAAAAATAATAATAACAATTAACCAAAATCGAGATTAAAGAAACAATCTTTAATTGAAATAAATTAAATTCATAATAGTTTCAGCCTTCATCGAAGGTCTTAGTCACAAAAGATTTAGCTATTCATGATCCGAATATTCAAAGTCATGAATTTAATTAACGTAAAAAAATAAATATAAAAGAAATAATAAGTAAAGAGTTGAACTCCCAAAATATGATTCATAATCAGATTTAACTTCCTTTCCCTCTTAGATTTCAAGTTTCCATAAACTCTTATATTATGAGCCTATATATAGGATCATATGATGACATTAATAAAAGACAAATACTAGTCTTGATTCTCGATTTCTACTTTTTCTCTCTATAGACTCTCTTCTCTTTTTTTTAGTTTTATATTATTATTCTTCAAACATATTGGGTGACACTTTCACTTTAATTATGCGTTACAGACACTTAAATTTATAATACGTTATCAACACGAGATTCTACCACCGCATCTTTGAAGTTTACATGGAGGCAAGAAAGTACGAGTCTTTGCCACCGGAGTTTAAAGTTTAATCAAGAAAAAAAAGATGTATTTTTTCTACCTTTGAATTTCCATGGTAAACCTTACAAAACTTGATTTTTTTAATTTTGAAATTTCTAGAAAGAACTATCTGTTATTGACACTAGATGCTCAAATTTATGGAGATACAATGGGTCTTGCAGACACCATTATTTAAAATAATGTATCATCATCTCAAAATTACGCAAAAGTTATGATTTTCTTTGTCATCATCACCATAATGATCTAAAGGTAGAATATCTTACCACGATAAATTTAATTATTTTGTAGAAGTATTTAAAAGAAATATTTGACCACCAGAGGATGGTTATTCTATCAAAAGCACGATACAATTGGATACGCTTATAGCTATAAAACCTTAAATCTGTAAGTGAATACAGTTAGAACCCCCTAGTTATGACCCTGGAAGAGTTCGTGGTCATGGTCGAAGCCGTGGACATAGACGCCGCCATTGTAGGAATCATGCATATAATCATGGCGATCAGAATAAATGCATTTGGATATAGTGAGTCATGAAGACACCATTTAAGAAATATAAAGTATCAAAGCCACTTGATTACTAACAAATTCGGAAGGAAACATACAATCATCAGAAGATTTATTATAAGTGTGCCTAAAATATTTTATGTCTATCAGTATACAAAATTTTATCGCATTTAGAAATTCTCCTTAATTAAAGTTATAAGGAGAATTATTACTAGAATGTGATAAATTTTTTTCCTTTCTCATATCTCTAACATGCTCCTGTAGTAGCAATATCGAGAAAAAATTTTTCAGAAATATTTTAAATTTATATAAAATGAGTTATTGATAAAATATTTTGACGTCCGACCAACTGATTTTATGTCGTTCCCTAAAGAGAATGTCATTCGAACTTATAATATATTTATAAAAGAGATTTTGGTCGTAACTGGTAGAAGTACACTTTGTTATTATGCTGTATGAATGACTCATTAAATTCCTAGTGAATAGATACTCACTAGAAGTGAGAAAATAATGAGAAGAAAAAAGGGAAAGTAATAATTCTAACATGCTATTGATGTAATATGAAAGTTTGTCACGTACCTATAGTACGTCAACAATGTTATGAATCTTTATTAATTATTGATATTATTTTACTTTTCTAAATTATGCTACTGAAAGTAATGATGCTTGTGCCGATAATATTTATATGGCACATGTGAATGTAACCAATTCTTTTTAATATCTAGAAAAATTTTTTAGCATTTTGAATATTAATCAAAATTTTGAATTATCGAACTGCTACTTTTCTATTTTATCATTCTGTGATTATTATTGAAAAGTTTTAATACTATATATTCTAGTATTTATATATTATTTTAGTTTGTTTTGAATCAAGAATGGTGAAGATACAATTTGTCTAAACAATATCTGTAGTTTATTGGACAAATTTGAAATATATATCCAAAGTATAAATGGTAGTATAAGGTTCTTGAAGAACTGGTTGATCAATAACTCTGGAAGAGTTAATCGATTAAAAGCTTCAGAAGAGCTGCATGATCTTTACCTAATAATCAATTCTGTACTGCATTATTCTCCGTATAGTCTCGTTATTTTAACATTAATGATACTATCATTATATCGAGATATTGAATGAATAGACTTTTAAGACATATGCATTACTATTATGACCTAGAATATATGTCAATTATACATATTACCGTTTATTTCTTCTAGTTTATATTGTATAGATTTTTTAAAATTGAGATGCAATATTCAGTAAACATGAAGTTTACTAATAATTTATTAGTTGGGATGACCGGTTAGACCATCCTGAAACATTAAAATACGAAGAATAATAATGAGCTCATATTTAATACTCTTCCAACGACATAATTTGTCCTAATAATACTGGTTGTATTAAGATAAATGTTAAATATCATGTAGAATGTTCATTACTATAATGTATTAGCACTTATTTCGTATTTTGCCAACACGTTATGATTCTCCTTATATTAGTTGGTTTATGGTCAAAAACAAAATATTGACCATCATAGATTTAGAAATGCACTATGTATATTGCTCCACCATAAAGGTAACAAGATGAGTTCTCAAAGAGATTATCAAATATGTTGGGAGCGAGTCTCAAGAGAGAGATTCGTATTTTATTAATTTTGAATATGTTGCCCAATATAAGGATGAGAAAACATGATGCCGGATAAAGATATTAGTTTGTGTCTCATCTTAATCTTCTATCTTGATGCTCACAGAAGATACATTGAAACAGAAGTTCAATTGATAATTTATATAGTCAGGTATATTAATTGACCAATATTCGACAAAAAATACTCATATTATATTTGATGTCCCTAAAAAACAATCTACTACCATAAATAAATTTGAAACACAATTAAAACGTGGTAGATAAGTCGATTCTAAGGATACAAACTCCTTACTGGAGCAAAGACTTAAGATGGTCATATATGTTAAGTTGAGGATATTTAAATTATAGCAGAATTTTTTCTAAACATGATTGATATATTATTTTCAGAAGAAATTCAGGTACCTGAAAATTTTGACAATGATGAGATATCAACATGATTAGAAACTATTGGAACCGCACAAGTATATAACGTCAAACTATATTAATGTGCATAATATTTTGATTTAGAATGAAGATTTTCGAATCAAAGTCTGCATATTCGAAATGATAAAGTTTGCGTGAGAAATATGAAAAGTTTGAACTATTCACAAATACACTTGAAGTGTACATATATTCCCAACAAAAATTATACACCTGAATTATAATTCCAAAGAGATAGCAATAAATATTTGCTTATAAAATGCGAACTATAAATGTAAATTTTGGTCATGACTTATGACGTGTGATTTTTCGTAAGACTTGACATTGATTACGAAGAAATATATTTCTAGTGGTGGATATAATAGTGCATATTAATTGTTTATCTTTGTTATCATTTGATAATGATATATATATATTTGAAGTCCCTGATGGACTCAGTATGCTTGAAGCATATAATTGTTCCTGTAGAACATAATGAAATTGTCTTAGTGAATTCTTATTGAAAGAATGATCGAGTATGTCCACATATGAAGAAATTCTATACGTAGTTATATATGTACTTTTTATTAGTGCTGTATACATAATGAAATTCTATATATATCTCTTAATTTACACAGTATTCTCCACATTATGGGGAGAAAATCATCAATCAAAAGGATATTATTTATGACTTTCATTATCTTGATATATGCACAAGTATTAATGAACTGGAAGATCAAAATATTATTTATTTGCGTAAAATTACAAATTAATTGTTTGACTGACTTTTGTAGAGTTAGTCAATATAATATTCTTATTTGAATAGATGTCCTAACAGGACCAATAAATAAATTCTATAGTCATATGATTTTGATACACGCTTGAAGCGTAATTGATCTCTTGGTTTTGAAAATAAAATCCTCAAAAGAGAAAATGATTTAATAATCAAGATATTTTTCCTGAAGAAATTAGAGAACCAAGTATTTGTGATCAAAATTTTAAAAAATCAACATTTTCTTTTGATTGAACATCCTGAAGATGTTTAACATGGACATGGCACATCAATGGTCATTAGATTATTATACGTGATAAAGATCCTTTGTATATATAAAAGGATATTGAAGAACTTTTTGGTCTTGAAATACCATAACTCTGTAATTTAGTGTATAAATATACTTGTCTATGTGCAAGTAGATATCTATTATAGTTCTTCTCTACCCAATGAATTTTAAGATGGCATTAAGCTTGCCTTTTGATATCTTCTTAATATAATTGATCTCAAATATTGAAAAAAATTAACTCCTGTTGAGATGGATCTACAAGATATAAATTACCTATATAATCCATACAAATCATGACATTTATAAACATGTGTTGATTATAGCAGCCACATCTTCAACTTATATTGAATAAATAGAGATTTATGATATTGGTTGAGAATATGTGTGATCATATTAATATTTTATTATATTCGAGATAAACATATATCTTCTAAGAAGGAATTCTAACTTTATTATTGGATGGTAATATAGTTTGATATATATCAAAGGAGATATGATAAAGTATATTTCTATGAGATTCTTTTACTCATGAACTCTATAAGAGATCTGATATTGATTTGTAACAAATTTGATCATTTAACAAATCTACTCGCTAAGACCTTACTAATAATAACTTTTGAATAGAAAGCATTGCTTAAGAAATCTCAAATGATTTTCTTATCAAATGGAAAATAATAACACAAAAAATAATGTACTCTTTTTCTTGCACTAAAATTTTTTCCCACTGGGTTTATAGCTAGTAAGGTTTTAATGATACATATTCCTTATGTTATAAACATCTAAGGGGGAGTGTTATGAAATAATATGAAGATGTTCATATTAGTCAGTTTCTTGAAGAGAGCTGAACTTCCAAAATATGACTGCTAATCAGATTTGATTTTCTTTCCCTATTAGATTTTGAGTTTCCATAAACTCTTATATTATGAGCCTATATATAGGATTATATGATGTCATTAATAAAAGACAAATAATAGTCTTGATTCTTGAGTTCTACTTTCTCTCTCTATATACTATCTTCTCTTTTTCTTAATTTTATATTATTATTTTTTAAACGTATTAAGTGATGCTTTCACTTTAATTCTACATTACAAACGCTTGAATTTATAATACTTTTAAAAATTTTGCAAATAAAAAATAAAAATGCAATCTGGCCCGCAAATGGACCCGTGGGTTAAATACGCCCATATTTAAACAACTTTGAGTATATCTAAAGAAGTAAAAATTATTTATCTAACTATTAGATTAAAATTCGTCCAACAGTTATATATATATATATATATATATATAAGGGTTTGGAAACGAAAATGAATGCACCAAATCCAACTTGTTTATAATGAATTCGGGTTTAGAATTGGGTATACCCGACCCATTTATATAGCCAACTACTCTTCCATCGAGACGATAAAAATTCATGGTTCATATATACACGAGTATATAGTGTGTCAACAAAGTATTCCGCGCAATAAAAGTAGTAAACCCATTACTACGCGACACGTTGACATGCAGCATCAACCGTTGGAACATTAGAATTTAGATCCCTCCGCTGACCGACCATCCTAACAACGAGAATGAAAGAGACAGCCATTATATTTTCTGTCATCGATGATAGTAACACCTGATTTAGCAGTGAGACGATCAAACACTCCATTCCCAAGCAGCCGAAATCTTTAGGCCCTTATAGTAACAGGAAATTCCAGACTTTTCCTCTGCAAAAATAACTTCTCCATTCCACTTCAGTCAAGCCACTTCATTCCCAAGCAGCCAAAGATGATTAACCTTTTACGTTTCCAATGGACCAGCCTGAAGCAATTTTCCAGTTATTCAGCGACAAAATTGGCATGTTTGATCAACTCCTTTAAACATATCCTAGACGTTCTTCTTCTTCAAATCAATCCATTTTGGATCGAGTTTAGTTACTTCATCTTCCTTTCTTGGGTGGGTTATGGAGCTCTCAAAGCTTCCATGCCCAAAGATGCCTCGTTTCGTCCTAGAAATATCGACATATTCTTCACATCTGTCTCTGCTACAACTGTTTCGAGCATGTCAACCGTTGAAATGGAGGTTTTCTCCAACGTTCAGCTGATCCTTACGACGATTTTGATGTTTACAGGGGGTGAAATCTTCACTTCCATGCTTGGACTTCAATTGAGGAAGTTCAAGAGAACTAATATGGAAGGAGATAATAAGGTTGGCACCGTGGGTAGAAACTCCGATTTCTCAAACCCCAAGGAATTTCTTGACGAAATTGAGCTAGGAATGGTTTCTCATCCTCACTTAGAAAATGTTGAGAAACCTGATGCTGCATCAAAAGATCGAGCAATAGTTTCCCCTGGTCCAGACTCTCCGGACTTGTCATGCAGCTCCATTGAATTGCTTTCTTACATCGTCCTATGCTACCTTCTAGTTGTCCATGTAGTCGGTGCTTCCTTAGTGTATATATATACAAGTTTCATCCCAAGTGCAAGAGAAGTCCTAAACAAGAAAGGCATTAACCTGCTAACATTTGCTGTGTTCACCACAGTTTCCACATTCGCCAATTGTGGATTCGTCCCCACAAACGAAAACATGATGGTTTTCAAGAAGAATTCAGGGCTCCTCCTCATCCTGATTCCACAGGTACTCCTAGGGAACACATTGTACCCATCATGCTTGCGTTTGGTGATCTGGATTTCTGAGAAATTAATCAAAAGAGCAGAACTAACCTATATGCTCAAGAATTCAAGAGAAATGGGTTACGATCATCTGTTCTCGTGTCTTGAATCTAAGTTTCTCGCAGTTTCCGTTTTCGGGTTGATTCTCGTGCAGTTCATATCGTTTTGCTCCTTGGAGTGGCGATCAGAGGCCCTGGCTGGGCTGAACACTTATCAGAAGCTGATGGGATCGTTGTTTGAAGTAGTGAATACCAGGCATGCTGGAGAATCCATTGTTGATCTATCGGTGCTCACTCCAGCCATTTTGGTGCTATTTGTGGTCTTGATGTAAGTGATTTCTCTTTAGCTTTTTGCTTTCTATACAATCCTTTTAGTGCAATCTAGTACGCAAAAAATTGTTGGTGCTTTTTTCACAAGAAATGATTTCTTTTCTTCTCGAGTTCTACCATTTAAGGCTACCACCAACTTTGCCACACAACAAGGATCAGTAACCATCCCCCCTCAAATAATTCAGATTGGGTGACTTGGAAAAAATTACTGTTTCGTCCAAGATTGAATGTACATAAATAGAAGTGTGGGTATACATTTAATTTTGGAAAGATGGAATTATTATTTTTAAGAAATATCTTCATAAATTTTAATCTTTCGTGTCTGTAGGAGCAAGAAGTTTTGGTTTCACCTGTCACTATCAAGAGCTAATGATAAGCAAAATTGTATAATTTTACGCAGACGTACAAGTATTTGTTCCGAATTTATACAAAAGATGCAAAAGACACCAAAGTTATTAAAGAAGAAGACGTGATAGTTTTGGCAAGCTATTTTTGTGGGTTAGGGATCCCATTGAGTGATGGTGCAATTAATTAAGGGTCCCATATTGTTTGCCTTTTCATCACTACTTGGTTCACACCATCTTCATTTTCCTTCTCCCACTAGTAAGTATCTTGAAGCCGCAGAGAATTTATCCTGTGGGGTGTATATATTCTCCAACTTTCAATTCTCAACCATGAATTTTGCCTATCGTCACTCTCGTCAAAGTCTTTTGTGGATAAGATTAGATTCTTGAATTATTGTGAAGTAGATAATATTGTGTATTTTACTTAGTAAAAAAAAGATAATATCGTACTTGCCAAAAAGAGAAGAACTTTTGGGATTAATTTTGAGTATTTTCTTAGTTTGATATATTATACTCCAAGTTCATTTTTAATTACTTAAAATAAGTTATTTATAACTTTCAAAGATAAAAGTTGATTTTGAATGGTTCTCAATTGATTATTTATTTTTATTTTAATTTAAATAAACTGATAATTTTATTTTTGAAAATTACTCTGGGAATGCATTTTAAAAAACTTTTTTCGTATTAAAATCATTAAAAATAAAAATTTTATTTAAATTTTAAGCATAATTTTTTTTAAAAAAATTTTAACTACTTAAAAAATTTTTTAACAATCAAGAACATGATCTTCGATTCTTCTCAAAGTCCGAAAATTACAAGAAGATGATTCTCTTCATATATATATCGGGTTAACATAAAAGATTCCAAGCTTCACAAAGATTTTAACTGGAGAATTTGCACCAGCTTCTCTCTGACCCCACTATTGGTATAGATTCTAACTGGCTACCTCAATAATGCGTGTGTGATCCTCAAAATGATGCTGAGACAAATATTGTATGTACGTATCTTCTTATTTACCTTTTTCATAACAAAATAAATTTATATGGCTATCGAATAAATGTAGTTTCACCTTCTCTTCCCTTCTAAAAACAGAGAAGTTTCAACATTGGAGTTTTTCCTTCAATTTCCAAGTGTTATGGAAAGTGTTGCCATCAAAATTTGTGCATGATTTTGATGTTCTTTTTTTTTTTTTTTTGGTTTGGTAATAGGTATCTGCCTCCATATACTCCATTCTTGCCAATTCAGGACGATGAATATACTTCAGAGAATGAGACAAACACAAGAAAAAAGCAAGGGAAGAACATTTTGGAAAATCTGTTATTCTCACAGCTGGCTTACTTGGCCATCTTCATCATCCTCATTTGTATTACTGAGAAAAAGAAAATGAAGGAAGACCCTCTTAACTTTAGCTTCTTGAGCATCCTTTTTGAAGTTATAAGGTGCGAAGCCTTAAATTTCTTCCTTCCATTTTCTTCTTTCACTATCCCATAATTGATTGTGATAATACAAATATAATATATGTTCTATGAAATTGTACTGTTAATTACATATTTAATTGATTATCATTATAATTTTTGTTCTTTTACTGATCATTTTAGTTTCTTCCTTTATAGTGCATATGGAAATGTTGGCCTCTCAATGGGATATAGCTGCAGAAGACAAATTAAACCTGATGCCAACTGCATAGACGTATCATATGGATTTGTGGGAAAGTGGAGTGATGAGGGAAAGTTCATCCTCATTCTTGTAATGCTCCTCGGAAAGCTTAAGAAATTCAGCATGAAAGGCGGTACAAATAGTTTTGTGTAGCTCTTGAACCTCAAGCCAATTTTGTATGTAATAGTCCATTTGTTTCAAAATATAAGGCTTTTAACACTTTTTGCACTAATTAAGGAATGAGAAAATAAGGAGTATTTTTCTTTTTTATCCTTAAATAATTTAATTCATTTTTATTAATATGGAAGGAAATCTATACATATATATATTACCAAAATACTTTTACTCTCTCTCCTCCTCCAAAACTCTCAAATCTCCAATTCTAATTTTTAGAATTTTAAATTTTTTTATTAGTCAGAAGAATTATTATTAGTTAAGAGATAAAATAATATAAACACTTTAATTTATCCTAACAAATCTTTTAATTTAAATCAAATTCCTAATAACTTTTCACTATCTCCACATAACTTCATCTATTGTCACTTTCTCCACAAACTTTTCTTTCTTCACAAACTTTTCCTCATAAGATTTTTGATCGTCAGATCCTCTTATTTTTCTCTGATTAGGGTATTCTTTTTCCAAATTAAAGAGATAATCTTTTCAATTCTTTTTTTTTGATACATGTTACTCTTATTCTCTTCATTTTTCTCTTTCAATTTAATATTTGACCACTAAATTTAATAAATAGTATTATAGATATGATTTTTTTGAAGAGCTTATTAGTGCTTAATGCATCTCTTATTGTTCAAATGATGTTTTTAAATTAATTATTTTTAAAAAATTTTTCTTTTTCATTAATTTGTTGAAAACGTCTTTGTGTACATGTGAGATATTTATGAATTTGTTTCCAAATATAGAGAAGATTTGTTTTTTGGGAACTTTTTGGGATAGAGGCCGCAATGGAAAGACACATTTAAAATGGAGGAAAATGTATGAGTGCTATATACGTTACAGGTATCAGATGCATGTAGGATATTTCAATTTTTTAGTCAAATAAGTATTTTAGCTTTATTATTTTTAAAATTTTAAAATATGTTTTACAGGCTTTTTTAGTTAAATCTTGCAAAATGAGATGTTTGCACTTTTTTTTTAAATTTTTGATTCATTTTTTTCTTCTTTAATATAAGTCCGTGTAATTCCTTTTGAGAATGAAATATATTTTTTTGAAACTTTTTAAATTTTCTGATTATCAACAAGTCTGCATGTTGTACATGACTTTCACATGTAGTTATTTTTTTGCCCCCCTTTTTGTCAGCTTTTATTTTTTAGTTTTATTTTTAGCATCATTAATGCTTTCTCTTTTTACATCTTTCATGCCTTTACTTTTTTTTATTTTGATTGAATGATATAATCTATTTTATATTTTTAGTTGTTTTAATAGAAAAATATTGAGTTTTTGTTTTCTTTGATAGGTTTTGAAGATTTAAGTTTATTTTTTCGTTTATTTGAGGAGATAATTTCATGAATATTTATCGATTTAGTTCTTTGTATCTATTACACCAATTAGATCAATATCTATTACTATATGATTTGATCATTCGTTTGGTAAGTTTTAAGGATAATAGTGTCTAATTGCCTATTAAAATATTAGAAAATTTGCTCTGAGTGCCATTGAAGAATGCAGTTACTGCTTGTCTTGCCAGTAAACCTTTTTTTTTTATTCTTTCATGCCATTTAAATATTTTTGGATAGCTAATTCTGCCACTCAGTCATCACAAACGGCGGAATCCGACGAAAAATAGCATGTTCCACTCACGTGCTGAGAATTTAAATTTTTTTTAAAAAAATCAACGGCATAATGATCAATAATTAGCTATAAATGCCGCTGAAGAATGCACTTACTATTTATTTTGCTATTAAAATTTTTTTTATCATTTCATTCCATTCAACTATTTTCGAGTGGCTAATTATGCCATTGAAGAATTTGATTTTTTTAAAAAAATAATAAAGGGCATAATGGTCAATACAATTCTCCTTCCATCAATTTCTCACTTACCCAAACTAAATCCATTTTTATCCTTTTGAGAACCCAATTTAAAACTTAACAGATTAACTTTATCAAATAGCGACAATGGTTCTTCTTCCAGTGCTATTTGTTGTAATTCTTTACTCCCTGCATAAACTAGATTGTTGATTTGAGCCTTATTTACCTGGGCAAAATGGCTGACACAAGAAGATCACTAGCATCTACCAAAAAATTTTTTTTGGCCCGTTAGCTTTCATTGCCAAGGTTGGTGTCCGTCTCAGTTTCTTGTGTCTAATCACTAACAAGATCTGTATCCACAAAAAAAAAATTTTTTGGCCCGTTGGCGTTCATTGCCAAGGTTGGTGTCAGTCTTAGTTTATTGTGTCAATTTCAGTTTCTGTCGAGATAAATTAGATCCAAATCAACAATCTAGCTTCTGCAGCAAGTAAAGAATTACAACAAATGGCACCGGAAGAAGAACTATTGTAGCTGTTTGATGAAGTTAATTTGTTAGGTTTTAAATTGGGTTTTTAAACGGATAAAAATAGATTTAGTTCGGATAAGTGAGAAATTTGATGGAAGGAGAATTGTATTGACCATTATGCATTTTATTATGTTTTAAAAAAAATCAAATTTTTAATAGCATAATTAACCACCCAAAAATAGTTGAACAGCATAAAATGATAAAAAAAAGTTTAATGGCAAAATAAATAGTAAGTGCATTCTTCAGTTGCATTCATAGCCAATTATTGATCATTATACCCTTGATTTTTTTAAAAAAAACTTAAATTCTCAGCACATGAATGGAGCATGCTATTTTTCGCCGAATTCTGCCGTTTGTGGTGGCTGAGTGGCAGAATTAGCTACCCAAAAATAGTTAAATGGCACGAAAGAATAAAAAAAAAGTTTAGTAGCAAGACAAGCAGTAAGTGCATTCTTAAGTGGCACTCAGAGCCAATTTTTTTAAAATATTTTGTACAAGAATGTGCATAACTTTGCAGTACATTAGACATAAATGTAATATTTGATGGTTTTTATTTTTTGATTTTGGTATTTTTACCAAGTAAATATAAAAGAAAGAAATACTTTTGTAAAGTACATTAACACCATGGCTTTTTTGTGATGAATCAAGAACACGATTCTTTTGAAAAAAATTGAGTAATGATCAAAGAATCTTTTCATTTTAGAAAAAACTTTCTTTGAGGTTTTTAGTATAAAATACTAATAATTTTAATTTTTTATGTTATTTATTTTTTAGGAATGGAGAGAGACAAGTAAGCGGAAAGATATTTTAATTTTCACAATGATTTTATTAAAAATATATTCTATTTTTTTGAAGAGTTAAAATAAATAATTAAATGATAAGGAATTTTCTTTTTCTCTTACATATAATGGGAGTAGGAGGTGAATAAGACAGAATAATTAAAAGACTACGTCATAAAGTTAATTTACTTTAGAAATATAGAAAAAAAGTAAAACTTACAATGTACTTTTTATTTCTTTTCTTTTCTTCTCATCTTAATTTACTTATGATTAACCATTAGTGCATAGTTTTTTAATTAAATACATAAATTTACTTCATATTTTTGGTAATAACTCTAATAACTATTTATATAAAAACCCGTGTTAATTTTTTTATGTCAATTTTTTTAAATAAAGAATTGACTCTGTCACTAAAAGAAATGTGCTTACTCATAACCATGCTATTAAATATATTTTTCAATGATATTTAGAATAAAATTTTTTTAAAAAATATATTTTTATTATACACTTATTTATTTAGAAAATAATGTATGCACCGTGCAAAGCACGGGTTTTATGCTAGTAGATTAATTATGTTGACAAGTAAGAGTAACTCTAAAAAATGATTTTTAAAATTTATAAAAATTTAAATATTTTGAGAAGAGAAAAAAAAACTCAAAGGTTATTATATTTTGAAAGGGGAGAGTAGTTTGGTCAGAACTTCTGTATGAAAGATGTTTGATGTGCAGCTGCTTAATGTTCAATTTATTGATCAGATTAGAATTAACGGACTCAAGCCTAATTTGGCGAAGGAAGTGGGCAGAGGAAAAAATATTTTACCACGATAGGTATTTACTCTTTTAGTTCCCTTTTCCTCCTTCTATTCCCTCCAATTAGTTCCCTTTTCGTCCTTTTCCCTCCAATCAAACAACCTTTTAAGGTTCCTCCCGTAATGGTAGAACTTATACTTTACCAATCATTTCATAATGATAGTTAGAACTGTCAATCGGGCTGGGTGAGCCGCGCTTTGCTAAGCCCGAGCTCAGCCCGATTGACAGCAGACTGAGAAAATGTGAGCTCGGGTTCGGCCCTTTGGGGTAGAGCTCGGGTTCGGGTCGGCCCGAGTCTGATTTTTTTAAAAAAATTATATAAAAAATATTTTTTTAATAATATAATAATATTTTTAATAATATAATAATATTATTATTATAAAAAATTATATAAAAATATATTATTTATATATATATTTACGGGCCGGACTAAAAATGAGTCGAGCCTACCTCAATCCGAGTTCAGCCCGAAACGTTATTCGAGTTGAAAAAATTAGCTCGAGCTCGCAATTTAACAGGCCGAACGAGCCGGACTCGGACCGGCTTGACCCAATTGACAGTCCTAATGATAGTTTCCAATAGGAATCATATTCCATAAATTCTTGGAACTGAATACCTTCTCCCGCATATATCAAGTCACCTATTGTACTTAGTTCAATCATGATGGACTCTAAAATTTACTCGGGGATAATTTGGCCGGATGAAATAGTCCTTTCTTCCTTTTTTTTGGGTGTTTCTTTGAGAGGAGAAAAGAAATATTCATTAACAAGTTGGCCCAAAAGGCAAAGAGTTTGAACTCCCGTGTTTGGCTTGATAGTTTTCCAGCAGACATAACTCGTAATGCTTCACTGGATTGTAGTTAATAAAATTCACTTTCTGCCAATAGGAATCATTTTCCATAAGTTCTTGGAACTGAATAACTTTTCCCGAATATGTCAAGTCTCCTATTGGACTCAGTTCAAGCATGGCCGCCCATAAAATTTAATCGGGGATAATTTCGGCCGAATAAGGAGGAAAAAATATACTACCAATAATGGAAATATGCTTCAAAGGGTGAGGGATACGAATTTCGTCCGTGGAAAACGGCTTAATTAGTGAATATTTCGAATCATTTGCGATGTTTAGGCTGATATATACATTTTTACCACACCACAATATTCCTAAACTGCAACATAAAGAGAAAAAAAGAAAAAATGTAAACTAGTTGCACTAATGAAGATGCTGAAACAAAAAAAATACACTAATCAAAACACAAATTAATTTCACTAATCAGTTAAAGAAAAAAATTAAAGAACAAAAAAAGTAAAAAGCAAAGAATCGGCCAAGACCAACAAGCAAGAAAAAGGAAAATAGGAACATAAAACATAGATAGAAAATAATGACAAAAATAAAAATAGAAAAAAGTTAATTTCGTATAGTGTTATATTATTACAATACCATATATAATGGTGTTATAACTTTTTAATTTATAACGTTATTTTATATGACATTGTAATTATTTTGTATGGCATTGTACTGCTACAATGTCATTTTGTATAGTGTTATAATCATATGCGTGACACCTTTCTACAATCAGATTTATTTATTTTTTTAGAGGAACCAATCACAGTAAAACTTAGAAACCCGGGCATCTACGGGCTGATATTGCGTGACCCTACCCAACTCCGCTTGGTAATGTGGAGGTACATATATAGGGTGTTTGCTCACTTAGCCACTAACTCTATCCGGATGCACTTCATTTCATGCTTCTTTTTTGTATCTAACAGAGATGGGACATGGTCCACTGTTTGCTTCAGGTGGAGGATAACCCCTGTCGCATTACTGTCAACTAGATGCGTGCCTTCATTTTGCAGGTAAGTGAGATCGCTCATGAGCAGACGAAGACACTTACATCATCTGCAAAGGGGCCTTCGACCCAACAACAATGTGTTTAGAATTGTCTTGTGATTTTTAACTAAGCTTGCAGATATAAACAAAGCTTCCGCGAGTATGATTAAGAGTTAAAGGCACCAGCCAGATGGAAATGCTTCAAATGTATGGCTGCTTGACATATTTATCCTGATTGTCCATGTCTAAGGTTGATGAGAAAGACGAATCTTATTACTGAGGAGATTAATTATTAAACGTAGGCCAACAGGCTCGATTAAGGCAGGCGCAAGAATTCGATGGTTTGTTAAAGTAGCCCAACGGCAAGGAAGTAAAACAATTTCATAACTTGTCCATTTATGTCTGTCTTTAGATTGTGCTTGAACAAGATATTAAACGGGAATAAGAATTGAAAAGTATAGCAAGTTTTCTATAGTAACGGAGAATAAATTTAATT
The DNA here is from genome assembly GCA_030512225.1 of Rauvolfia tetraphylla. NCBI lineage: Eukaryota > Viridiplantae > Streptophyta > Magnoliopsida > Gentianales > Apocynaceae > Rauvolfia > Rauvolfia tetraphylla. Next base: position 2,028,907 of record JAJQKT010000060.1, read on the forward strand.
TTTTGTCTTATTATAAACTTACATACTTCTCTTTTTATTAAAAAAAAAGGGAGTTCTTTACCGTCTTTATTTTATTTTGAATTGAAATTAAAAAATTCAAGATTGATTATTTAGTTTTATCTAAATTTGATAAGTTTTAAGATAATTTGAACATAATAAAATTTGTTGAATTTAGTGAAATTTTACCAAAGTCTGTTAAAGTTCCAATTGGAGCTTTACAGGTCTTGGTGATTGGAACTGCACCAGGTTGTAAAGCCCTATCTAGTCCACTTTTTTCTGATGAATTTTATTTTTTAATTATATTTTTTATGTTTTCTATTTATAAGTTTCAATACTTTAATTAAGAATGTAAGAATTTTTCTATTTAATTTTTGAGGCTCTTTGCTCATAGTGAGGAAATTTCAGTTAAAAAGATTTACTTTTTAGGCTTTTTAAAAAAATTCACATGAAAAATTACACTTTTGAATAGAAAATGTGTTTTACGAACTTTGTGTTTAGGATTTGTTGAAGAAACGCTTCTAATCTATTTTTAATTTGATGTTTTGAATGAGAAAGTTGAAAGAAAATAGGAATGAGAGGGTTATATTTGTATAAAGGAAGTAAAACAAAAATATATTCTCTACGTCTATATAAAAACTTGCTTTGCTTATAAAAATATTTATAAATATGCAAACTTTTTAACCAAAATGTGAATAACTTTCAGTGTTTTATTTCTGTTAGCCCTAAGGGCAAATCAGGTAGTTTTGATTAATGATAAATATTGATAAGGACTAATATGTTTATCTTGGGTTAGGAACCTTTCTCTACGCAACCTAGGGCTTTCACTTACCCGAACGGAGTCGAACCTTCACAGCCTTTAAAGTTTGGAATTTCATTGCCTTCAAGCCAAAGTGCAAGAACAACCTCAATACACCATGAAGTCTTTTGAAGGTTATTCAAAGATGAACTCAAGGCATTGAAGACTTGAAGTGTAGAGTAGATATGATAATGGGTAAATCTCTATGTAAACTCTACACTTGTATGTCTTGGAGTCTATTGAATGCATAAGAGAGCATAAAATAGGTTTCTTAATCTTAAAAGGCTTTGAATGAATTTTTTGGTGAATATGATTTTGTGTCCTAAAAGTTTTTAAGTAAACTTTATATGATCAAAGGAATTTGATTTTGGTTTTCAAACTTATATATGTCTAAATAAGTTTTCTATACATACCAAATGTTTTTCAAACTTATGGAAGTTAAATCTCAAATGATTTTACAAAGTTCGAATGTGGAAATATGTTTAAGTTTTGTGGTTTTGCAAAGCTAAACTGAGTGCTATTGTGGACATGCATATTTGAGTGCTTACACATTTCACTTTAAAAGGTAAAATCACCTTTTCAAACTTATTGTTAAAAAATTTGGATAAAAAATTCAGATGCATGCATATTTGTTGCCAAAAAGTGCTTTTTTAGTTGTTCAAATTGATTCAAATATGTTTTAATCTCTTCCATTATGTTTGAACAACCTTAGGAAAGCTTTATTTCACTTTAAACATTCATTACATTGAATTTATTGCAGTTTGGACTTGAAATTTCAAAATTCGGATGCATAAGTTTAAAAATTCGGATGCATGAGTTTAAAAATTCGGATGCATGTTCTGAAATTCGGATGCATCCATATTTTGTTGCCAAAATGTACTCCTTTGTTATTCAAATTGATTCAAATATGTTTTAATCTCTTCTAATATGTTTGAACAACTTTAGGAAAGCTTATTTTAAAAAATTGAAGCTTTCATTTCACTTATTTTAAAGTTTGGACTTGCTATGTTAAAATTCGGATGCATGATATCTCTAGTCCAAATGTGTTGAAAAATGAGCACAATCTAAGGGGGAGCTTTGTTAAATTTTTACAACCTTAAAACCTCTCTTAGAAGCTTTCTAAATGCTTAAATGATTGTTTATTCATTTCTCTTTGTTGGAAGGAAGGAGGATAATAGAGGCTGGTTGGGTCATAGGCTCATATTGAGCCTTTCATATGTCATTGTACTAAATTGGTTATTTCTATTATTGACATCAATACTTCTTTGTGCTACATTGCTTAAATCCATCACATTTTGCTTCAAAGTTTGTCATCATCAAAAAAGGGGAGATTGTTAGCCCTAAAAGCAAATCATGTAGTTTTGATTAATGACAAATATTGATGAGGACTAATATGTTTATATATTGTGTGATAGGATTTGTGAACTAAGAAGTTTGGAGTCTCATTGCCTTCAAGCCAAAGTGCAAGAACAACCTCAATAAACCATGAAGTCTTTTGAAGGTTATTCAAAGATGAACTCAAGGCATTGAAGACTTGAAGTGTAGAGTAGATATGATAATGGGTAAATCTCTATGTAAACTCTACACTTGTATGTCTTGGAGTCTATTGAATGCATAAGAGAGCATAAAATAGGTTTCTTAATCTTAAAAGGCTTTGAATGAATTTTTTTATGAATATGGTTTTGTGTCCTAAAAGTTTTTAAGTAAACTTTATATGATCAAAGGAATTTGATTTTGGTTTTCAAACTTATATATGTCTAATAAGTTTTCTATACATACCAAATGTTTTTTAAACTTATGAAAGTTAAATCTCAAATGATTTTACAAAGTTTGAATATGCTTCCAAAAAAATTCGGTCGTTTGAATTTTGTAGCAAAAGTTTATTACTATTCTTCCAGAGAAATTCGGAAGAAGATTCGGACGCATGAAGAAAAATTCGGTCGTCCGAATTCTGGCCTTCAGCGTGGTCATTGTTTTTCCAGATAAATTCAAACGAAGATTCGGACGCAGCAGGAAGAATTCGGTCGTCCGAATTTCTTGAAAATAGCCGTTTTATAGCTGTTAAAACTGATTTTCAAATTCTATAAAAGCTATAAACGTGTAATCTTTTGCAAGTTTTGAATTCTTGAAAACTCTAAGCATTCTAAAGACTTTTACAAACATTTCTTAAACTCTCTTATGTCTTGTGCATTCAATTGATCAATCCAAAGACATCAAAGTGTGAAGGTGCAAGTTTGTGTAAAATTCTACCAACAAGTGGTAACATCTACACACTCTTTTTATCAAATTGTGTTTTTCTACTAGCTCTTGCAAGGTTATCTTGATAACATAAAACCCTTTAGATAAGGGTGATCCTTGAAGTTGTGATTCAAGGTTGTTTGAGATATAAAACCATTGTGTGTGGTGAGCCTTGTTTGTAAAAGTTACTAGAAGAGGTTGTGAGTGTAAAACCATAGTGTGGTGAGCCTCTCTTGTAATTTGAAAACCTGAGCATATAGTAGATTGATTGAAATCCTTGAGTATAGGCTTAAGGTAGTGGACGTAGATCTTGAGGATCGAACCACTATAAATTGATTGTGTTCTTTAATCTTACTTTCTTGTATTGCTGTGCTATAAATTGCTTATAACTTGATTCATATAATCTGTTCTTTGCTTAGACGTATAAAAGGTTTTAATTTGCGAAAATTAGCCAAATACCTAATTCACCCCCCTCTTATGTATTTCAATTGGTGTTAGAGCTAGAACTTCTTTGTGTAGTTTTACAACCTAGAAGACAAATATCCTATGGCTAATATTTCAAACCTACCTTACCTAGAAGGATCATCTACAAATAGACCACCGTTGTTTGATGGAACAAATTACATTTTTTGGAAGTCTAGAGTTAAAATATATATTTGTTCTATCAATTTTGATTTATGGAACATAGTTGAGAAAGGTCCTTATGTCCCAATGAAAATGAGAGCAGATGGAGTAACCTCAGAACCCAAATCCACTGATGAATTTGATGAGCATGATTCAAGGAAAATGACATTAAACTATCAGGCCCTGAACATATTAAGTTGTGCATTAGATGTTACTGAATACAATAGAGTTAGTGGGTGTGATTCTGCTCATGATATGTGGAGATTACTCCAAATTACCCATGAAGGTACTAATCAAGTTAAAGAATCTAAACTTGCTATGCTTGTTAGAGATTATGAACTATTTACCATGAAACAAGGTGAAAATATTAGTGATATGTTTACAAGGTTTGCTAACATTTTTAATGGCTTGAAAGCTTATGGTAAAAGATATACTATGGGAGAGCAAAACAGGAAGATTTTGGATGCTCTACCAAAATCCTGGCAGCCAAAGACACTTGCTATTGAGGAGTCCAAAGATCTAAAAACTCTTCCTCTTGAAGAGCTTATCGGATCACTACTCACACATGAAATGAAGATGAAACGGTTGAATGACAAGGAAGATGAAGAAAAGGGAAGAAAAGGAGTTGTACTCAATGCTTCAAATCACTTGAGTGAACAAGAACAATCTTCAAGTGAAGAAGAAGGAGGAAACAGTGGAGAAGAAGAGATTGCAATAGCAGTGAGGAAGTTCAAGAGATTCTACAAAAAGGAGTTTCTCAAGAAAGGAAGAAAGCCAGTCAAGAAGAGTGGACAATCCTCATCCTATAAACCTCAATGCTTTGAATGCAAGAGCACAGAGCATCTTATTGCTGACTGTCCCAAAGTGTTGGAGAGGGAAAGAGACAGCAAAAACAGAAAGAAATCTGCCAAGAAAGGAAAGGGATTAGCTGGAACGTGGGATCAACAAGAAAGCGAGGATAACATATAAAAGGATTGCTTATAACTTGATTCATATAATCTGTTCTTTGCTTACACGTATAAAAGGTTTTAATTTGTAAAAATTAGCCAAATACCTAATTCACCCCCCTCTTAAGTATTTCAATTTCAATTATGAAAATGACCCAAATAAAATAACAATTAGATTAAAATAAAGGTTTTGCTTAAAAAAAGATGAGTGTTAACGTTTGCGGCTTCCATATATTATTATAGTAATAGTAGCAAAAAAACAAATGCTATGCATGGATATTGAAAGACCTAAGAGGGGGTGAATTAGCTCTTTGGTTAATTTTCGAAAACTATCTCCTTTTTATGAATTGAGTTTGGACAGATTATATTTAATTGTTTCAACGAGAGAATGATTAAATCAATGACAAAGCAATAAACAATTTAAGAGCAATGATCACAAGCAATTTATAGTGGTTCGATCTTTTCAAGATCTACGTCCACTACCTTGAGTCTACACTCAAGGATTTCAATCAATCTACTATATGCTCAAGTTCAATAATTACATAAGAGGCTCACCACACAATGCTTTTACACCAACAACCTCTTTAGTAATTCTACACACAAGGTTCACCCTACCAAAAGGATTTTATATCTACAAACAACCTTGAATCAATATTCCAATGATCACCCTTACCTAAAGGATTTTATGTTTACACGAAAACCTTGTAATGAGCAAATAGAAAACAAGATTAAATAGAGAATAGATGAGATGTTACCACTTCTTGGTAGATGAATACACAATATAGTACCACTTCACTTTGTTGTCTTTGGAATCTTGAATGATCACTTGGAAGCACAAGACAAAAGAGAGCTTTGATGTTTTCAAATGATTTTGGAGTGTTAAGATTTCTTAGATATTCAAAAGTTATAAAAAAATCTGAAGTTTATGGTTTATATAAATTTCAAAAATCAATTTAAACAGTCATAAAACGGCTAGTTTCTGAGGAGTTCAGACGACCGAACTTGTCCCTCTGCGTCCGAACTGTCGTCTGAACTTTACTGTTACATGTTGTCTGGGAAAATTCGGACGACCAAATTTTTTTTAGTGCATCCGAACTTGCGTCCGAATTTCTCTAGAAGTACAATAGCTATTTTCAAAGTTTGGACGTCCGAACTTGCATCCGAACTTTTCAAACTCTGTGAAATCATTTGAAAATCAACCTCAATAAGTTTGAAAATATTTTGTATAAAGAGATAAGTCATTTAAACACTTTTAAACTCAAAAACCATTACCAAAACACTTTGATCATTTAAAGTTTACTAAAAATCATTTAAGACTCAAAAACACACTTGTTAATCAAAAATTCATTCAAAGCCTTTTAAGATTCAAAAACAAGTTTTGTACGCTCTCTTATGCATTCAACAGATTCCAAGACAAACATATGTAGGGTTTACAAAGGATATACCTATTTAGCAAGTGTAAACCTACACTAGAGTCTTTAAAGCATTCAATCTATAGGGCATGGTCCACATTCTTGATCCTTAATCACACTTGAGTTGTCCTTAGAACTTTTAGCTTCAAGGCAATAAGAACTCCTTACTTCTTAATCCAACAATCCCATCACACAAATGATATAAAAATTAGTCATCATCAATGTTTGTCATTAATCAAAACTAATCATAACCTCATGATTTGCCCTTAGGGCTAACAGATACATATTTTTTTATAAAAGAAATGATAGTTATTTAGAAATAAAAAATAAAAAATAAAAATTAATAACATTATAATTGAAATATGATTGCATTTTTCTATTTTTACCTTAGTGAGACAGAAATTTTATTGCACTTAATTCCAGCTATTTAAATTTATAAAAGAAAATATTAATTTTTAAAGCAAAATTTTATCATGGTCAAAGTGGTATGCTTAGTTTTTTGCTTATTTTTGTTAATTGTTTATTAGATAAAATTTATTTTAGACTATTATCTAATTTCCAAGTTACTAAATCTTTAAAGATCATTTGATAGATAAAAATTCCCTATCTTTTTCTTTTTTAAGTAGGTTTGAAAGTTTAGAAAACTAATTATAGAAGAAAATTACATTCTTGTTATGAATTTAGGTGTTGGCAACGCAGAATTAAAGCAAAGCGTTACTCAATATGTTTGCAGAATAATATAAAACTAAAGAAAAGAAAAGATAGAATATAGAGAGAGAAAGTAGAGTTCAAGAATCAAGACTAAAAATTCATATTATTAATGTCATCATATGACCCTATATATAGGCTCATAATACAAGAGTTTATGCAAACCCAAAATCTAATAGGGAAAGAAAATCAAATACGATTAGAAGTCATAACTAATTAACTGATCAAATACGATTAGAAATCAAATCTAATTTGGGAGTTCAGTTCTCTTTAGGAAACTGATTAATATGAACATCCATATATTATTTCATAACACTCCCCATTGGATGTTAATAACATAAAGAATATGCCTCGTTAAAACCTTACTAGATAAAAACCCAATAGGAAAAAAAACTCTAGTGAAGGAAAAGGAGTACATTATTGTTTATGTCATTATTATTCCCCCTGATAAGAAAATCTTTAGAGATTTCTTAACCGATACTTTCCAATCAAATATTGCTATCGCTAAGATCTTAGTGAATAAATTTGTCAAATAATCAAATGATCAAATTCATTGCACATCAATATCACATCTCTTCTGGAGCTTGTGAGTAAAAATATACTTTATCGTATCTCGTTAGATATATTTTAAACTTTATTATCATCTAACAATACAGTTAGAATTCCTTCTTAGAGAATATAGATTTATCTCGAATACATTAATCATGATCACACATATTCTCAACCAACATCATGAATTTCTATTTCCTCAACATGAGTTGAAGATGTGGCTGTTATAATCAACACATGCCTATAAATGCATGATTTATGTGGATCATATAGGTAACTTATACCTTGCATATCTATCTCAACAGGAGTTGAATTTTCTCAATATTCAAGATAAACTATCTCAAGGAGATTCAAAAAATAAGCTTAATGCCATCTCAAAATTCATTGGGTAGAGAAGAACTAGAATAAATGTCTATTTGCACGTGGACAAGTGTATTCATACACTCAGTTGTAGAATTGTGGTACTTCAAGACCAAACAGTTCTTCATTGTCCTTTAATAGATATAAAGGATTTCACTATAATAACCCAATGACAATTGATGTGCTATGTCCTTGTGAAACATTTTCAGGATGTTAAAATAAAATATTGACTTTTCAAAATGTTGATAACAATACTTGCTTCTCTAAATTCTTCAGAAAAAATATCTAGATCATCAAATCCTTTTTTCTTTTGAGGATTTTATTTCCAAAAACAAGAGATCAATCACACTTCAGGCATGTATCAAAATCATATAATTATAGAATTTATATATTTGTCATGCTGGGACATTTATCCAAATAGGAATATGTATAAGTAAAATGTTATATTAACTAACTCTACGGGAGTCAGACAAACAATCAATATGCAATATTATGCAAATAAACAATATTTTGAACTTCTAGTTCATTAGTACTTGTACATAGATCAAGATAATGAAAGTCATAAATGATATCCTCTTTTAATTGATGATTTTCTCCCCTTAATGTGGAGAATACTATGCCAATTAATAGACTGTACAATGAAGATATCTTCTAATAAAGAAATACATATAGCAAGTATAACTACGTATAGAATTTATTCATATATGGACATACTCGATCATTCTTTCAATAAAAATTCACTAAGATAATCTCATTATGTTCTACAGGAACAACTATATGCTTCAAGCATATTGAATCCATCAGGGACTTCAAATATAAATACTGTTATCAAATGATAACAAAGATAAATACATCTTAAGTGTTATCATGCACTATTATATCCACCACTAGAAATATATTTTCTTGTTATTAGTGCCAAGTTTTACGAAGAATCATACGCCATAAACCATGACAAATATTCACTTTGTAGTTTACATTTTATAAGCAAATATTAATTGCTATCTTTTTGGGATTACACTTCAAGTGTATAATTCCTGCTGGGAATACAAATACACTTCAAGTGTACTTGTAAATAGTTTAAACTTTTCATATTTCTCATGGAAACTTTATCATTTCAAGTCTGCAGACCTCGATTTGAAAATCCTCATTTTGAATTAATATATTATGCGCATTAATATCTTTGATGTCATATACTTGTGCGGTTCTAATAGTTCTCAATCATGTTGAGATCTCATCATTTGTCACAATTTTTAGGTACTTGAATTTCTTCTGAAAATAATATATCAATCATGTTTGGGAGAAAAATTCTGCTGGAATTTAAATCTCATCGACTTAACATATATGACCATCTTAAGTCTTTGCTCCACTGAGGAGTTTGTATCTTTGGAACCGACTTATCTACCACATTTCAGTTGTGTCTCAAATTTATTTGTAGTGGTAGATTATCCTTCAGGGATATTAAATAGGAGAATTATTTGCTGAATGTTGGTCAATTAATATACCTGGTTATATAACATATCTTTTGAACTTCTGGTTCAAGTTATCTTCTATGAGGATCAAAATAGAAGATCAAGATAAGACACATACTAATATCTTTATCCAACCTCATAATTTCTCCTTTTTACGTTGGGGCAACATATTCAAAATTAACAAAATACTAATCTCTCCCTTGAGATTTACTCCCAACATATTTAATAATCTCTTTGACAACCCATCTCATTACCTTTGTGGTGGAGCAACATATGTGGTGCATCTCTAAATTAAGGATGAGAAATATTTAGTTTCTGACCACAAACCAACTACTATGAGGAGAATTACAATGTGTTGGCAAAATACGAAATAAGTGCTAATATATCACAATCATGAATATTCTGCAGGATGTTCAATATTTATCTCAATATAACCAATATTATTAGGACAAATTATGTCTTTGGGAGAATGTTAAAACATGAGCTCATTATCAATAAATTGTACAAACTACAGGTTGCAAAAACAACAATATACATACGATTATTTGTTGATGCATCAACTAATAATTTTTCCATATTCATCCTAAAATAGCATATTCAACCCCAAGTAATACTGGTAACTTTTAAATAAAACAAGCATCACTTATAAATGCGTCATATTAGAAACTTCTGGTTCCATAATAAATTCATAATCATTCTTCGTATTTTAATGATCTGGGATGGTCTAACCGGTCATGCCAATATTTATCAGTAAACTTCAAATTTACTCAATATTGCATCTCTATTTCATAATTCTATGCAATATAAACCAAGAGAGATGAATGGTGGTATTTATAATTGACATATATTTTATGTCATAATGGTAATGCATATGCCTCAAAAGTTCATTCATCTAATGTCTCGATATACTGATAAGGCACAAAATTTTACGAGACTATATAGAGGATGATATATTACAATCATTGACCATTAGGTGATGATCTAGTAGCTCTTCGGGAGCTTTTAATCAGTTAACTCTTCAAGAATTATTTGATCAATTAGTTCTTCAAGAACCTTGCACTAACATTTATACCTTTGACATATATTATAAATTTTGTCCAAACAAACAACAAATATTGTTTAGAGAAATTGTATCTTCACCATTCTTGATCCAAAATAAACTAAAATAACATATGAAAGTAGCAATTCGATAATTTAAAATTTTGATTGACATTCAAAATGTTAAAAACTCTTTCTGGATATTCAAAAGAATTGGCTACGTTCACATATGTCATATCAATATTATCGACACAAGCATCATTACTATCAGTAGCATAATTTAGGAAAGTAAATAATTATTAATAGAGATTCATAATATATTTGACGTACTACAGGTACGTGACAAACTTTCATATTGCATCAATAACATGTTAGAATTATTACTTTCCCTTTTTCCTTCTCATTATTTCTCACTTATGCTGAGTATCTATTTACTGGAAATTTAATGAATCATTCTTATAGTATAAGAACAAAGTGTATTTCTACTAGCTGCAACAAAAATCTTGTATATAAATATATTATACTTTCTAATATCATTCAATTCAGGGAATGACATATAAATATTTGGTCGAACGTTAAAATATTTTATCCAGGACTCATTTAGTCTCAGAAGATATAAAAGCTTTTATCCTGATAGACATAAAATCTTTTAGGCATACTTATGACAAATCATAACTAGCATTTATATATTAATCATCTTCTAGTGATTGTATATTTCATTCACAATTTGCTAGTAATCAAGTGGTTTTGATACTTTGTATTTCTTTAAATGGTGTTTTCAGGACCCACAATATTCAGATGCATATATTCTGATCGCCATGATTATATGGATGATTTTTATCATATCCGCGTCTATGTCCACGGTTTCGACCATGACTACGACCTCTTCCAGGGCCATAACCATTGGTTCTAATGCATTCACTCACAGATTTAAAGTAAAATGTGCTTTTGGTAGAATGACCATCTTCTGATGGTGAAATATTTCTTTTATATCCTTCCACAAAATAAGTGGATCTTTTACGATAAGATATTTTGCCTTTAGATCCTCATAGAAATTATGGCGGAGAAAAATCATGGCTTTTATACGATTTTGAGATGATGATACATTATTTTCAACAATGGTATCTGCCATACCCATTACATCTCAATAAATTTAAGCATCTAGTGTCTATGTCATATAATTCTTTCTATAAATATCAAGAGTAAAAAAACGAGTTTTGAAAAGTTTGCCATGAGAATTCAAAGATAGAAAAATACCTTTTTTTTCTTGATTAAACTCCCAACTTCAGTGGCAGAGACTCGTACTTTCTCGCCTTCATATAAATTTCAAAGATGCAGTGGTAGATTCTCGTGCTGATAACGTGTTATGAATTTAGGTGTTGGCAGAATTAAAGCAAAAGTGTTACTCAATATGTTTGTAAAATAATATAAAACTAAAGAAAAGAAAAGATAGAATATAGAGAGAGAAAGTAAAGTTCAAGAATCAAGACTAAAAATTCTTATTATTAATGTTATCATATGGCCCTATATATAGGCTTATAATACAAGAGTTTATGCAAACTCAAAATCTAATAGGGAAAGGAAATCAAATACGATTAGAAATCATATTTTGGGAGTTCAGTTCTTTTCAGGAAACTGATTAATATGAACATTCACATATTATTTCATAACAATTCTTGAAAAAGATGACTTTGTTCTCAATACCTAATAGAAGATTGGCAGAATGGAGTTAAGGATAGTCACTAAAAAGCAAGACTTATCGATGCTGAATAATTTAATAGCTAAAATTTTGGCCACCTATAAAAGTTTTTTATTGTGTCAAAAATACAATACAAAAAATTATATTTCCTTGAAACTGAAGAGTAGACCCCATAATCCAATTCCTAAGGGAAAAATCATATAGCAATAATATCTATGCACGTACGTCTTCAATTTAAGTTTTTTTTTCTAATATTATGAAACAAATCTCCGTCTTAACTTTGTTGTATAACTAATATCTATGCACATCTTTAATTGTAATAGTATTGATGAACTTGTAAGTTTAATAATTGGTCTATAATGCTCTCCACATCCAAAAAATTAAAAAAATTAAAAATTCTCAAAGGAAACCAATATAAATTCTCCTAGTTGCTACTATTCTTGGCGATGCAACTCACCTTTGGTGACAGTGTAGCTTATCATACTTGGTCCGAAGGCCAAATACCTCAATCCAACAACATTAAGAAGTCTTGTAAACCTGGCACAAAATGAGAGAGAATTTCGTACACGTTCTTGTTGCTCCATTGGAAATTTTAAAGTTTGTTCATTGCTGCTTTAAATTAATTAAAATGAATGATAATATTTAGTTACAGAAAAACAAAAGATAAAAATAATATAAAAAAATTTAAATAATACAAAGGGAATAATTTTGCAGGGATTTGGTAGACAAATATTTGATGCAAAAAAAGTGAGAAGGGGAAAAAATATAAATTTAGATAATAGAAGAAGTGAATCTTGAACATAAAGAACTTCGATTGGGGATCTTGGCTTCACCTATGCCACACAATGCAATCATGTAGTAATATTTGGGGTAAAAAATAAAGATATCAAAATGAAGTTCATCTAGTCTAGCTAATCTTTGAGTAATTTTATCCTGGTAGCTTTATAACTTGTGTTTGTTATACAAGTTACACAACTACTAATAAAGACAATCTATGTGGATCAAAAATACTAACTCAAATAAAAAATTAACTACCCATGTGGTATTTTCTATCTACATTGATTGTTTTTATTGGTAGTTGTGTAACTTGTGTGATAAACACAAGTTAGTATCACACAAGTTATAAAGCTACCAAGATAAAACTTCTTCTGATCTTTAGACTCTAGGATAACTATGTTCTGTGGCATTTAGAGTCTAACCATCAAATTAAATCTTTTTCTAAAAATCTTCATTTTAGATGGGCCTATAGTTTTATTGAAAGATTCTAAATTTTGAATACAAAAATAAATACTCCTTTATTTTTTAAAAAAACACACACATATAAAAAATTAATACAATAGAGAAAATGTTTCAAAGTTTTCATAGGTTGGAGAAAATGAACTATAACATGTAGGTGTCCTTCCCAATATCCTCCACAAGACATAGAAAATAAAATAAAGATAATATCCAAGACCAATACACAAATGCTCTATTTTTTAAAAAAATGCTTTAATTATTTTTTAAAAAAGTAGTGCATAAATGCTATGACATACTATGTTGTTCCTTCCAAAAAAGAATATGTTATGGCAATATTTGGGAAGATAATTAATTACAGAATAGTTTGGTTAAGCTGATAACTTTTAGATTTCCTTAATTCAAGAATTACGTTTCCCCTTCTATCCAAACGGGATTGGATCACAAAAAATATATACTCCAAGTTACTAAGCATGTAGCATTTACCCTTCCAATTGACAATATCCATGGATCTGGTGAAAAACCAAAGCAAAAGAATAAAAAAAGACAGCAAAGGAATAGAAAATTGTAAAAGGGAAAAAGAGTATCATTGTAAAAGGGAAAAAGAGTATCACATAATGTAACTTAATTTTAATTGAACGGTGAAGCCATTGCATCCACAATATTATTCCCCAAGTCGATAGATCAAAACATAAGGCATAAACCGCTTCTCTAAGTATAAAGAATGGCTTTCCCAACAAAAAAAAAAAAATCATCAAATTTCAAAATTTAGTTCATATCCCGTGCAACTAAAAAAAAAAAAAGATCCCTCAGTGAACATAAAAGACAAAGAAGAAGAATCTAGATACAAACCCTTTGAAGATTTTGAACAATTAAATTTTTTTAAAAAATTCTTTTTTAAAAAAGACAGAAAAGAAGAATTATGAAGAAATGTTTAGAAAGCAAACCTGCAGCTGTGGGGTTCCTATTCCAAGGTTTCCCTAAGCTCTTTGCCACTTTCTAGCAGTAAGTAAATCTTACTATTTGCTTTCATTATACATAGAGTTCCTATATGATCAAGTTTGACGTTAGAAAAATAGATAAAACTTAATAAATTAGACAAATGATTCTAAAGGAAATGATAAAAAAATTCTCACTTCAAGCTTGAATAAGACGCTCTTATATATGTGCCCTTAAAATCTTGAAAAAAAACTTGAAATTTTAGTAGCATAACAATTAGAAACAAAAAGCACAAATTTCAACAAAAAAGGAATAAAAATTAAAACCCTAATAAGGAAAAAAAGAAAAGAAAATTATAGGTCGTCTTTGGCATCTGAAGCAGGCAAACTAATTTATGGAAGCACGATACCCATTCTTGATGGCAAAAATTTGAGAATGAGGCTGCTGGTATGTGAAAAGTTCTCTGAATGTCTTCCGTCTAGAAAATTTTCTGCAATATTTTCTCTAGTATTGCACTTGTTCTTCTTCAACAACATCACAGGGATTAGTGTCACAGCATCGAAAAATAATTGGTTAATGAAATCTGCTGACAACAACTCGAACGCTTACCTTTCCTTGAATATGAAAAGAGATTTTCAATAATAAAAAAAAGATATATGAGATAGGATGATCACTATAGAGAGAAAAAGAAAAGATACATTTGATAATACTTGTTGATGAGAGTTGAGATTTTTACTTTAACCAACAAATTGATAGAAGATAATGGGTAAATGGTAAATACGACTTCATAATAGGTAAGTGGTTGAAGGGGTAGGGAAGTGATAGGAAGTTGATATTTCATATTTGTGTTTTATGTAATGATCATTTTGAGCTTAAATTTCTATTGATTTTTGGTGTTTCAATCATTATTTACACTCTCTTTATCTCTTCTTTGCTTTAGGTGAGTTTATTTAAGATTTGGAGTATAATGAAGTAATAAAAGAGATTCTACGCACTTAAGAATGAATAAAGAAAAAGAATGCAAAACAAGACATCATGACAAAGTATTTTCAAGTAAGATTTTGGCTTCCTTAAAGGTTTCAAATAGTTTCCTTCTCGAAGTTTTTAGAGGACATTCTGAAGTTTCCAAAATGATAAAATTCATGTCAATCCAAGCTTGTATGGCCTCCCAAATTATGGTGCAAATTAAGTGTCTTTGGATTTAGTTTCAATTTTGGCATTGTCTAATAAAATGATCATATCTTGCGTTACAGAGATTATTTAAGATCATGATCTACAACTTTCATGAAGAAATCTACACTTAAATCATCCAATTATCTAAATTCACTAAGAAGTCAAACAAATATCATGAATTCACTAAGAAGTCAATAAACTGTCATAGTCGCAGAACAGATTACTGTAGCAAAATTGGCTTGAAGTGGCGCGGCTTGGACTGGACCAAGCAGTGCCGTTTGGGCCAAAACATAATTTTCTGCATTTTTTCCTCTCTTTTTGGGAGGTATATATGTACCCCTTAAGGGCATTTGA
This sequence comes from Rauvolfia tetraphylla, assembly GCA_030512225.1. NCBI lineage: Eukaryota > Viridiplantae > Streptophyta > Magnoliopsida > Gentianales > Apocynaceae > Rauvolfia > Rauvolfia tetraphylla. The sequence continues at coordinate 2,044,446 of JAJQKT010000060.1, forward strand.
AGGAGGAGGCAACTAAGGTTTTAGAGAGGCAAAAAAATAGAGAGAAAAGTAGTGCAAAAACCACTCCCAAATCTTCAATCTTTGTAAGAGAAATCAAGAGAGAAGATTAAATATTTGAAGTAGGAGAACATCCACCTTGAAGATTCAAGTCCAAGCGCCATTTTTTACAAGGCTAAAGTGAAGATCTCAAGCATAGAGGATTGGTGTTTCAGCCATGAAAATGAGCATTCTCCACTCTTCTAATGTTTATGTTCTTTATTTTGTAAAATTTTGAGTTAAATTATTGAATACTTGGATGGTTATGAACCCCAATTTTTATCTATGTGAATGATTGGTTTTCTTAGTTGATTTAGTTCCGATTTCTTATGTATTGTTTGTGGATTTGATTACTTGAATTGATTCAGTTGTTAATTGATTCATAAACTGGATTTTTTGCTTGGAATTGAGAAAGAAAGGGCGGAATAGGCTATACACATATAATGGGGATAATATAGATGACTAGAGATAGGGGCCTCAACATCTTCTTGGTAATTAGAGAAATCTAATTGGAAATTCACAAATCTAAATGCATTCTTAGATTAAATTAGTTAGAAAGAGATTTCAACTAATCTAAGGGTGGAGGACTCTCATCTATGGATAGAGTGGGCCCTAATGTAGAAATTTCACCAAACATAAGAAGGGAAACATAATCAACCAAGAGACTTTTCAATCACATATGTAATTCTAGGGGGATTTTTCATTCAAGTATTATTTTCTCAATTGAAATTTTCTCTTACAAACTAAAATTTAGTTTAGTAAACTAAATTTTATTCGTTAAACTAGATTTTTATTCCTACTAGTTTATTTCTATTATCTCCACTAATAAATTTAATAAACTAAACAATATAGTACAAAGTGAGTAATATTTAAATTATTTGTCATTCTAGTAATATAAACAATAGGTGTATTTGCTTTGTGAATGTGTGCGGAATTATGATAGATTGTTTTGTGTATTGTTTTGTGTAAGGAGACAGAACAACTAATATGGCTAGGAATTTTTTTGCAGGGCTTTTCTAGATAGTGTTATTGATTATTGTACCCATCTTGTCAGCTGTGTTGTCCTCATCGCGAAGCTTCCTAAAGAATCCAACGACATAGAGTACTTATAAGTGCATAATAGTTGGGGCAATAATAAGCGACAAGTTTAGAAATTTTTTTATTAAATGAGAGATATTATATTTGATTCACGTCTGATTCTCTGGATGAAAATTGAGAAAAGTTCCTTCTGATTTGAAGTAAATAACCACAGGTCTTATCAATATTTTTGTAGTATTTTTTATTTATTTAGATTTTTTAGTCAAGCAAATTAATTTGGTTGCCTTTCATCACAACTTGCTATAGTAGATTTCAAGAGCAAATTGGGGAGAGACATCTCCAGATGGAATTCCAGCCAGCTTCTGCATGTTTCTTTTGAACTGCTAATCATCTAAACGTACATATAGATTACTAGAGATCATTGAATACGATCTTAAAATGGAAGAGATTTGGTAATATTTGGAAGATCAAAAGAGTTGAAGAATAATTCTGGAGCAAAAGGAGACTTGCAAATAGCTTTGTGATATTTATTTTGTCAAAGGATTTGACAATGAAGGGTATCAAATAAACAAAGAGTAATGTTAGACGTAACGACGAAAATTTGTAATGTGACAGAATTATACTATTTTTTATCTTCTCTTTCTTCCTCTTTTTCCGTGTTAATTAATGATTTGCATAGTAAATCAGGAGAGAAAATTTTTATTTAAAAATTTTCCCCTTTTATATTTAAAATTTTTTTAAAAAATGAAAATGGGTCTCCGCGCGAGAGACCCCAAACAAATTCTGAACGGGGGCTACTCGTCGCGGCCCCGTTGCAGTTACCTCTGTGCGCACCCACGCAGATATTTTAAGGGACATATTATATGTATTTTTTTATTATATATAATTAAAAATTTTATTATTTACTATTTATTTATAAGACTTTATAAGTTTTTTTGAATATTTAAAGTAAAAAAATTTAAATCAGTCAATAACGATTACATTTTTACGTGAATAAAGTTTAATTTATCAAACTATATTTAATTTTACGTTTATTTACATATAAAAGACTTTAAAATTGACATTAAAATGGTCAATTTTAAAGTTAGACCGCCAAGCTGCCACTTGCAAAATTTGTTTCTGGGAGAATTTGGGCACAAATTTTGCCAATTTCTAGCGGAGTGTTTGTGCAATTTCTAGCAAAAATTGCACTGATAATTATTTTAAAAATTTTCACTGTTATATATATACTTACATTTATACAATACATACATTAGATAATTTACCATAAATAGTGTAACGTTGACTATCAAAAACCATTATTATGCCAAACACTGTTCAAGTTAGTAAGAATATATGTTGTTTGATATTTGTTTTTTAAATGTGAAAAATTGTAGCTACTCTTTTAGTTATTATATTTTTATAATTTATTCGTAGTTGTGTTGACGTTACCTTATTGTGAATTTAGACTAAGTGTTGACATTTTTTAATTAAATGTCATGTGCTGGTTATTTAAAAGATATATCGTTAATTTACAATTACATGGTATTGATTAATAAGTATTTTACATGATATTATTAATTACTATTATCATCAATTATTATAGTGTTAATAATATCATATTTTAAATATTTTATAGAAAATTATATATAATTAAAAATAGTATTTTAAATTTAAATTCAATGTCGTGTGATGTTTATTATTTTTAAATATATTATTATTTCACATCAACTTTTATTTAGATGCATTAGTTATTAAGAATATATTGAGTAATCAACATTTTTGAAAAGTCAACACTTTATTTTGATTGAACATCATGAAGATATTTTACACAGACATAGCACATCAATTGTTATTGGGTTATTATATGTGAGATCCTTTATATCTATTGAAGAATATTAAAGAACTATTTGGTCTTGAAGTACCACAATTCTGTAATTGAGTGTATGAATACACTTGTCCACGTGCAAGTAGATATCTATTTTAGTTCTTCTATACCCAATGAATTTTGAGATGGCATTAAACTTGCCATTTGATATCTCCTTGAGATAGTTTATCTCGAATATTGAGAAAATTCAACTCCTGTTGAGATGAATATGCAATGTATGCATTACCTATATGATCCATATAAATCATGCATTTATAAGCATGTGTTGATTATAATAGCCACATCTTCAACTTATAAGAATTCATGATGTTAGTTGAGAATATATATGATCATGATTAATGTATTCGAAATAAATCTATATCCTCTAAGGAGGAATTCCAACTATATTGTTGGATGATAATAAAGTTTGGAATATATCTAAGGAGATACGATAAAATATATTTTTATTCACAAGCTCTAAAAGAGATGTGATATTGATGTACAATGAATTTGATCATTTGATTATTTGACAAATCTATTCACTAAGATCTTACCGATAGCAACATTTGATTGGAAAGTATCGGTTAAGAAATCTAAAAAGATTTTCTTATCTAGGGGAGTAATAATGACATAAAAAATAATATACTCCTTTTCCTTCACTAGAATTTTTTTTCCCACTGGGTTTTTATTTAGAAAGGTTTTAACGAGTCATATTCTTTATGTTATGAACATCCAAAGGGGAGTGTTATGAAATAATATGTGGATGTTCCTATTAATCAGTTTCCTGAAGAGAACTGAACTCCCAAAATATGACTCCTAATCGGAATTGATTTCCTTTCCCTATTAGATTTTGAGTTTGTATAAACTCTTGTATTATGAGCCGATATGTAGGGCCATATGATGACATTAAGTATATACAGATTTTTAGTCTTGATTCTTGAATTCTACTTTCTCTCTCTATATTCTATCTTCTCTTTTCCTTAGTTTTATATTATTCTCCAAATACATTGAGCGACACTATTGCTTTAATTCTACGTTGGCAACACCTAAATTCATAATACGTTATCAGCACGAGTCTCTGCCACCGAAGTTGAGTGTTTAATCAAGAGAAAAAGAGGTATTTTTTCTACCTTTAAATTCCCACAGCAAACCTTTTAAAACTTATTTTTTTTCTTGATATTTATAGAAAGAATTATATGTAATAGATACGAGATGCTCAAATTTGTTGAGATGTAATGGGTCTAGCAAACACCATTGTTGAAAATAATGCATCATCATCTCAAAATCGCATAAAAACCATGATTTTTCTCCTCCATAATTTTCATAAGGATCTAAAGGTGGAATATATTATCGTGAAAGATCCACTTATTTTGTGGAAGGATCTAAAAGAAAGATTTGACCACCAGAAGATGGTCATTCTATGCAAAGCACAGTTTACTTTAAATCTGTGAGTGAATGCATTAGAACCAATGGTTATGGCCCTGGAAGAGGTCGTAATCATGGTCGAAACCATGGACATAGACACGGATATGGTAAGAATAATCCATATAATCATGACGATTAGAATATACGCATATGGATGTTGTGGGTCTTGAAGACACTATTTAAAGAAATACAAAAGAGTGAATTGATTTAAAGCTCCAAAAGAGCTACCAGATCTTCACCCAATGGTCAATTCTGTAATGCATTATTCTCCATATAGTCTCGTAAAACTTTTTGAGCTTTGATTATATTATCAGTATATCAATACATTGGATGAATGAACTTTTGAGGCATATGCATTACCATTATGACATAAAATATATGTGAATTATAGATACTATTATTTATCTCTCCTGATTTATATTGCATAGAATTATAAATTTGAGATGCAATATTGAGTAAACTTGAAGTTTACTGATAAATAATTTATTAGTTGGCATGACCGGTTGGACCATCGCAGATCATTAAAATACGAAGAATGATTATGAATTTATTATGGAACCAGAAGTTTTCTAATATGATGAATTTGTATGTGCCACTTGTTTTATTTAAAAGTTGTCAGTATTACTTGGGGTTGAATGTATATTGTTATTATTAATTATTAATTGATGCATCAACAAATAATCGTATGTATATTGTTATTTTTGCAACCTGTAGTTTGCACAATTCATTGATAATGAGCTCATGTTTTAACATTCTTCCAAAAGACATAATTTGTCCTAATAATACTGGTTGTATTGTGATAAATATTGAACATCATGTAGAATGTTCATGACTGTGATATATTAGCACTTATTTCGTATTTTGCCAACACATTGTAATTCACCTCATAGCTGTCGGTTTGTGGTCAGAAACAAAATATTTTCCATCCTAAATTTAGAGATGCACTATGTATGTTGCTCCACTACAAAGGTAATGAGATGGGTTCTCAAAGAGATTATTAAATATGTTGGGAGCAAATCTTAAGGGAGAAATTCGTATTTTGTTAATTTTGAATATGTTGCCCCAACATAAAGAGGAGAAATCATGAGGTTGGATAAAGATATTACTATGTGTCTAATCTTGATCTTCTATTTTGATCCTCATAGAAGATACCTTGAACCAGAAGTTCAAAGGATAATTTATATAGCCAAGTATATTAACTGACCAATATCCAGCAAAGAATGCTCCTATTATATTTGATATCCCTGAAGGATAATCTACCACTACAAATAAATTTGAGACAATTGAAATGTGGTAGATAAGTAGATTCCAAAGATACAAACTCCTCACTGGAGCAAAGGCTTAAGATGGGCATATACGTTAAATTGAGGAGATTTAAATTCTAACAGAATTTTCCTCCAAACATGATTGATATATTATTTCTAGAAGAAATTCAGGTACTAGAAAACTGTGATAAATGATGAGATCTCAACATGATTGGGAACTATTAGAATCGCACAAGTATATGACTTTAAAGATATTAATGCGTGTAATATATTGATTCATAATGAAGATTTTCAAATCGAGGTCTGTAGACTAGAAATGCTAAAGTTCGCATGAGAAATATGAAAAGTTTAAACTATTCACAAGTACACTTGAAGTGTACATGTATTCCCAGTAGGAATTATACACTTGAAGTGTAATCCAAAGAGATAGCAATTAATATTTGCTTATAAAATGCGAACTACAAAGTGAATATTTGGCAGGAGTCATGGCATATGATTCTTCGTAAAATCTGGCACTGATAACGAAGAAATATATTTCTAGTGGTGGATATAATAGTAAATGATAACATTTAAGATGTGCTTATCTTTGTTATCATTTGATAATAGTACTTATATTTGAAGTTCCTGATGGACTCGATATGCTTGAAGCATATAATTGTTCCTGTAGAACATAATGAGATTGTCTTAGTGAATTTTTATTGAAAGAATAATTGAATATGTCCATATATGAAGAAATTCTATATGTAGATATACTTGCTATATGTATTTCTTTATTAGAAGATATCCTCGTTGTACAATTTATTGATTTGCATAGTGTTCTCCACATTAGGGGGAGAAAATTATCAATTAAAGAGGATATCATTTATGACTTTCATTATCTTGATCTATGCACAAGTCTTAATAAACTAGAAGTTCAAAATATTGTTTATTTACATAATATTGCATATTGATTGTTTGTCTAACTCCTGTAGAGTTAGTCAATATAACATTCTACTTATAGATATTCTTATTTGGATAAATGTCCCAGCAGGACAAATATATGAATTCTATAACTATATGACTTTTGATACATGCGTGAAGCGTTGTTGATCTTTTGATTTTGGTAATAAAATCCTCAAAAGAAAAAGTGATTTGATGATCAAGATATTTTTCCAGAAGAATTTAGAGGAGCAAATATTGTAATCAACATTTTTGAAAAGTCAACACTTTATTTTGATTGAACATCCTGAAGATGTTTTACACGGACATAGCACATCAATTGTTGTTGGGTTATTATATGTGAGATCCTTTATATCTATTGAAGAATATTTAAGAACTATTTGGTCTTGAAGTACCACAATTCTGTAATTGAGTGTATGAATACACTTGTCCACGTGCAAGTAGATATCTATTTTAGTTCTTCTATATCCAATGAATTTTGAGATGGCATTAAACTTGCCATTTGATATCTCCTTGAGATAGTTTATCTCGAATATTGAGAAAATTCAACTCCTGTTGAGATGAATATGCAATGTATGCATTACCTATATGGTCCATAAAAATCATGCATTTATAAGCATGTGTTGATTATAATAGCCACATCTTCAACTTATAAGAATTCATGATGTTAGTTGAGAATATATATGATCATGATTAATGTATTCGAAATAAATCTATATCCTCTAAGGAGGAATTCCAACTATATTGTTGGATGATAATAAAGTTTGGAATATATCTAAGGAGATACGATAAAATATATTTTTATTCACAAGCTCTAGAAGAGATGTGATATTGATGTACAATGAATTTGATCATTTGATTATTTGACAAATCTATTCACTAAGATCTTACCGATAGCAACATTTGATTGGAAAGTATCGGTTAAGAAATCTCAAAAGATTTTCTTATCTAGGGGAGTAATAATGACATAAAAAATAATATACTCCTTTTCCTTCACTAGAGTTTTTTTTCCCACTGGGTTTTTATTTAGAAAGGTTTTAACGAGTCATATTCTTTATGTTATGAACATCCAAAGGGGAGTGTTATGAAATAATATGTGGATGTTCCTATTAATCAGTTTCCTGAAGAGAACTGAACTCCCAAAATATGACTCCTAATCGGAATTGATTTCCTTTCCCTATTAGATTTTGAGTTTGTATAAACTCTTGTATTATGAGCCGATATGTAGGGCCATATGATGACATTAAGTATATACAGATTTTTAGTCTTGATTCTTGAATTCTACTTTCTCTCTCTATATTCTATCTTCTCTTTTCCTTAGTTTTATATTATTCTCCAAATACATTGAGCGATACTGTTGCTTTAATTCTACGTTGGCAACACCTAAATTCATAACAATAATTATATTAATTAAAAATCAATGGCAATAAATAGAATAAGACACTCTAAATCCAGCTTACTTCTCTTATGACAAATAATTAATTTCTTCAAATTAATTCTTGACTTGGTTAATGGTAGAATTCCCAATTATAAGCCAGGCCCAATCTCTTGGTGAAAAGCTCATAACTTTAATTAATAAATCAATCGTATCTCTACGTGATTTTAATTATCAAAGCCGCAAACACCTCTATAAAATTCCCTAACTTTTGTTTCCTATTCGCTAGAAACCACACAAAGAAATCGAATCTATCTCTAGTCAGTTTTACGGTGTGTTGTTATTACCATGATCCAATTTAAAACAGTACTTCTCAGCCACTAAAAAAAATTTAAAGGCATGCAAAAATTGGTCAGAAAATTGCGAGCATTAAAAATAATAATAACAATTAACCAAAATCGAGATTAAAGAAACAATCTTTAATTGAAATAAATTAAATTCATAAGAGTTTAAGCCTTCATTGAAGGTCTTAGTCACAAAAGATTTAGCTATTCATGATCCGAATATTCAAAATCATAAATTTAATTAACTTAAAAAAATTAAAGAATAAAGAAAACAAAACAAGAGAATAGAAGAAGACGAATCCCCTGTTTCTCAAGCTTGCTGCCCTATTCTTTTTTCTCCATTGCCTCGGTCAACTCTTCCTTTGTCAAAATTGCTTTTTCTTCTGTCCGAATTCCTCTTCTCTTTGCTGCAAAACTTTTTTCTCCCTTTGATCTCACATTTGGCTGCCCGAAAATCTCACCTTTTGCTCCCAAAATTTTCTTGCTTTTGCATATTAGGAATTTCAATCCAATTTGGATTCCAAATCCTATTCCAAATCAAAGTCAATTTTAGAATCTTCCTTTTTCTTCTTTAAATTGAATCCTTATAAATTTTGGAATGGCATGGTGAATTTTTATTTTTCTTTCTTAGCCAAGTCTTCTTTCATATTTTCTTCTCTTGACATTACCATTTTGTCCCTGCATCAATAATTAGTAAAATCAGTGAATTAAAGTGTACTTTATAAATAAAATCATCTTAATTAATTCGTACTAAATACATAAATATTTAATTCACCATAACAAATCAAAGTCATAAGATTTATATCAATTAACCTTTAAATAAGATAGAAATTAATTCTAAATAATGATTAAAATATAATCTCATCAACTACCCCCCACTTAAGACTTTGATCGTCCTCGAGCAGAGATAGAAAAACCTCAAGAACCTTAGACATGGAATCATTCATCTTGAAATTAACTTTCTCAACTAGAAAGATTGATAGATAAATAACCAAGAATAATATCAATGTTAATACAACAAAACTGTGGAAATTGAAAGAAGAATTTTTTTTTGAAGCATGCCACAACCAAGCTATTGATTCAATGTCTAGGCAATATTATACACCCAATCATCACCTTTATAATCACAACCATATACATATACATTAAAGATTCACACAACTATAAGCTTGTAATCTTACACACTCTCCACTAATGTAGGTATTTTGGCTTCACTTAGATCAGGTAGGACTTTAGCGCTTGTAACGTTAGGTTAGGGAATTGGCTAAAATATATAAGGAAACAAAATAAAGAGAAGAGAGCTTGCAAAGAAAAGTTGACCCCAAATCATAAACATATACTCCAACTCCTTTCTTGCTCCTTTAGTACAAAGAATCTCAATAACAAAATTCATTCTCGAGAAATTCATTCCTTTCTCATGTATACATTAACTTTGGACATTTTATGACCATGACTTGCAATAAGCACTCTTTCTTTCTTCTTTTTTTTCCTTTTCTTTTCCTTTTTTTTTTGATTTTTTGATTTTTTTAACTTTTTTTTCAAAACAATAATATAGAGCAAGTCATGCTTTCCCTTTTCAATACCCTCTCAATCTTTCTTTCCCTCAAAACCTTAATATCCCATTCCCAAGGAGCACAAAAGTGTTGAAGTATAAATCAAGCTCCCTACAAGGTTAAATGTTAAAATATTAAGTGTTTATGCAAAGAAATTGACTCATTAAGGCACAAAAGAGTACTAGGGATAACTCTAAAGGTAGGCTTGAAAGGCTCAAACGGTCCAAAGAAGGCATATGTCCATCGTTTCTAAGGTAAACCAGAGAAAACTTCTATTTCGCCTCGAGCATGTAATAAAACAAGTTCTAGTGTGTTGTTGTGATAAAAAGAGTGTCATCAAATATATAATAAAGTCTAAATATGTCATCAATTCACAAGATCATGGTCAATCAAAATAATTTAAATTCCACAGTTAAGAAGAATTAACAAAGGCATTATGCAAGGTTAAATTCCTTTCATTACTATCCAATCGACACATATAAATAATCACAATAACTCAAAAGGAATAAGATTCAATTACTTAATATTCAAACGATTTTCAAAAAAATTCTTGAAATAAAACTCTTACCTCATAAAATTCTAAAATTTTTTCAAAAATTTTAAAAATGAAATAACCAATTTCCTACCCCCCACTTAAGAATAAACATTGTCCTCAATGTTCAAATACAAGAATTCACAAAGGGGGTTAAGAGACTTAGCCGGATAAACGAAACATCCAAGAAAGTCCAATCTTTAACGGTTTATGGGAGCTCCTCGGATCAAGCACAACCTACAAAGAAATTAAAGAAAGTAAATAAGGGGAAGTTGTTTTTTTTTTTTGGGTATAAAACTTTTTTAAAAAATCATGAAACAAAGCAAATTAAATAGAAGTTCTCATTTATAGTCTCGAGCTTGACTTTCTGTGTAAGAACATGAATTAAGGAGGATCATGGAAAATACAAGCTTCTCCACCCATAAGCATTCTTCTTGTCAAACCATTTTTGACTTTGTGCCGCTTTAGGAAAAAACTTCCTTTTTTTCATATTATCCTCAATGTCCTCTTTTGGAAGCTCTCCTTCTTCCTTGAATGGTTTGTTCCATTTTGAATTCAATTTTTCTGCAAAAATTTTAGAAGAATCATTCACTACAACATCAAGAATATTTATAACACATATAGATTCTTCTTTGGAGGAATTACTCAATGATTCAAAAACATTTAATTTTATACATTCATCCCCTACCCTCAATGTTATTTGACCTTTTTCCACATCAATTAAGGTTCTACTAGTATTCAAAAAAGGCATTCCTAAAATCAAAGGTAGATCAAAATCATCCTCCATATCTAAAATTACAAAATCCACTGAAAAATATAATTTATCAACCTTAACAAAGACATTTTCTACTATTCTCCTAGGATACTTTATTGATCTATCAGCCATTTGGAGACAAATGATAGTGTCCTTAATTTCCTTCAACCCCAATTTTTTACAAACGGATAAAGGCATAAGATTGATACTATCACCTAAATCACACAACACATTTTTAAAATAAAAATCACCAATAGAGCAAGGAATATGAAAACTCCCTGGATCTTGCAGCTTAGGCAATAATTTTCTTTGAAGTACTGCAGAGCATTCCTCGTTTAAGCAAATCAGTTGAAAGTCTTTGAGTTTCTTTTTGCTAGCCAAAATATCTTTCAAATATTTTACATATCAAGGCATCTATGCTAGGGCATCCACAAAAGGAAGGTTAATTTGAAGTTTCTTGAATATTTCAAGAAACTTTTTGAATTGAGAATCAATGTAATGATGCTTAACAGCTTGGGGAAAAGGAAGAGAACTAAAATCAACATTGTCATTATTATATTCTTCCTCACCTTTCTTACTTCTCTTACCTCGTAGATTTTTGAGAGATTCAAAATTCTTGAAATCATCCTTTTTTCTAGGCTCCACCTCTTTTCCTTTGGTGAAATTCTCTTTATCGATTATAGTAATAGCCTTCAACTCCTTAGGATTTCGCTCCGTGCCACTTGGAAGTGCTCCTTGAGGTCTATGGAGTATTGCAGTTGCTAATTGACCCACTTGTACTTCTAAGTTCTTCATAGAAGCTTTTATATTCTGTTGGTCAACTTCTATTGCTTTGAAAGATTTCTTGAGTTGTTGATTCTAATTCTCAATACTCACAAATTTGTTAGTGGCAACTTCAATAAACTTTGTAAGAGTATTCTCAAGGAGACTTACCTTTTCTTGTTGGAGATCGGATGAAGGTGGTGCTTGAACTTGACTATTTTGCCTCAATCTAAAATTTGGGTGGTTCCTCTATCACGGATTATAAGTGGATGAATATGGATCATTATTCCTATTATTTTGTCCAACAAAATTAACTTCATTAGTATTATAATAAGAATTCACCATATTACCTTGCAAACATTGGTTTGTGAGATGATTTCCTCCGCAGATTTCACAGTGATGATTAATGGCTGCAACGTTGAACGTATTTAGCTTCTTGTTTATCACATCAAGTTGCACCACGATTCCTACAGTAGGATCTTTGTCTGCCACTCCAGCAATCTTCTTTGTGGGAAGAGCTCTTGGATTAAACCATTGAGAACTATTCAAGGCCATCTCTTCTAGCAAGTTCCATACATCTTGCTCTTCTTTAGACATAAATGCTCCACCATTAGCTGCATCTAATGACGATCTAACCTCTTCTCTGCATCCATTATAAAATGTTTGTGCCTGCATTCCTATTGCCATTCCATGATGAGGGCATAACCTAAGATACACTTTGAACCTTTCCCATACATCATGTAAAGATTTTGTAGGACCCTGCACAAAATTATAAATATTAGATCTCATCTGAATAGTCTTAATTGGGGGAAAGTATTTATTTAAAAATGCTTACTGTAATTGGTCCCAATTAAAAATGGAATTTGTAGGAAGAGAGTTTAGCCATGATCTAGCTTTATCCCTTAAAGAGAAAGGGAAAAGCCTGAGACTTTTTGCATCTTCAAGTACTCCACCAATTTAGAAAGTATCACAAATTGCCAAAAAGTTTGATATGTGCGCTTGCAGATCTTTATGTGACAATCTGAAAAATAGAGTATTGAGAACTATTTGAATGAATGTTGGCTCAATCTTGAAAGTTGTAGCAGTGACCCCTAGACAGTTGATGGCTGGAGAAGGACCTTCTATCTTTGGCTTTGTATAGTCCTTCAAAGTCATACCCCTCGGCTGATTGTTTTCCATTGCTTCACTACTACAGTCAAATTCGAAACTATCCTCTGAATTTGAAGATTCGATTGGTGTGACGATTTCCTCATACTTCCTCTTATAAAATTCACTCCTGTTATGACAAGCAAACTTTTCAATATCAGAAATATAGTTCAATGGTTCTTTATTTAAGGAACTACGAGTATTGATGCACAAAAAATAATAATAATAAATAATAAACAATAACAAACATGAAAAAAATAAAGATTTAAAAATATCAAAAAAATTTTAGATTTTTTTTTAAAAAAGTTTAAACTTAGGCTTAATAATTGAATTCTACACTAGATAAAAATAATCCCCGGCAACGGCGCCAAAAAGTTGATGTGAAATTTGCAATTGTACAAATGTCAAACAAGTAATAAAATAGTGAGTACAAGTAGTCCCAACGAGGATTGCTACCTAACTGCAAAATTCTTTTACTTATAACCCAACTTAAACCAAAATAAATATGATTTTATCTAAAATTTAATTACCAATAAAAATAATTAACAACAATAATAAACACAAAAATCAATAATTATATTAATTAAAAATCAATGGCAATGAATAGACCAAGACACTCCAAATTCAGCTTACTCCTCTTATGACAAATAATTAATTTCTTCAAATTAGTTCTCGACTTGGTTAATGGTAGAATTCCCAATTATAAGCTAGGCCCAATCTCTTGGTAAAAAGCTCATAACTTTAATTAATAAACCAATCGTATCTCTACGGAATTAATTATCAAAGCCGCGAACACCTCTACGGAATTCCCTAACTTTTATTTCCTATTCGCTAGAAACCACACAAAGAAATCGAATCTATCTCTAGTCAGTTTTACGGTGTGTTGTTATTACCATGATCCAATTTAAACTAGTACTTCTCAGCCACTAGAATAAATTTAAAGGCATGCAAAAATTGGCCAGAAAATTACAAGCATTAAAAACAATAATAACAATTAACCAAAATCGAGATTAAAGAAACAATTTTAATTGAAATAAATTAAATTCATAAGAGTTTAAGCCTTCGTCGAAGGTCTTATTCACAAAAGATTTAGCTATTCATGATTCGAATAAAAGAATCCCCTAAAAAAATAAAAGAATAAAGAAAACGAAACAAGAGAATAGAAGAAGACGAATCCACTGTTCCTCAAGCTTGCTGCCCTATTCTTTTTGCTCCATTGCCTCGGTCAACTCTTTCTTTGTCAAAATTGCTTTTTCTTCTATCCAAATTCCTCTTCTCTTTGCTGCAAAAATTTTTTCTCCTTGTGGCTGTGCCCAAATTTCTTCTTTTGCTGCTCAAAATTTCTTCCCTTTGGCTGCCCGAAATCTCCTCCCTTTGGCTGCCCGAAAATCTCACCTTTTGCTCCCGAAATTTCCTTGCTTTTGTGTATTAGGAATTTCAATCCAATTTGGATTCCAAATCCTATTCTAAATCAAAGTTAATTTTAGAATCTTCCTTTTTCTTCTTTAAATTGAATCCTTATAAATTTTAAAATAGCATGGTGAATTTTTATTTTCCTTTCCTAGCCTAGTCTTCTTTCATATTTTCTTCTCTTGACATTACCATTTTGTCCCTGCATCAATAATTAGTAAAATCAGTGAATTAAAATGTACTTTATAAATAAAATTATCTTAATTAATTCATACTTATTACATAAATATTTAATTCACCAAAACAAATCAAAGTCATAAGATTTATATCAATTAGCCCTTAAGTAAGTTAGAAATTAATTCTAAATAATGATTAAAATATAATCTTATCATGTATATAACTTTTTTATTTAAAAAATTAATGACATTTTTTTATATATGCCAGATGATAGATCTTTCTCGACGACAACACAATGCATCTCTCAATCTGGGACATGTTGCTGACCGTAGCGATCGATTACGGCCAACAGCTTATTACAGAGTCAGGGCGATAGTACGAATGTCATGGCGTGTATTGATTGTCATAGTTTCGACCACCCATGCAATATGTGCTACGAATATACGCTCCCATGCCAGCATACTCACCATATCCTTGTCCTCCGGTGACATCAACGACTCTGATTGCACTATATAACTACTTGATGGCCCCGCTTACATATCGCCAACCGTCAGCGGATACAGAGATGATGTAGGACCGTAGTACTACTATTCGCCATTGATACCGCTGACCCCATATAGACATCTTGAAGACTACGATGAGAGGGTTGACTTTTGAGTGGTGCTAACCAATTCTCTCAGTCGTGGGTTACCAGCACAGTTACGGTGCCAGTCGATGTTATGACGAAAATTGCCAGGGTCCTAGTATTAGGCGACAGCTGAGCGTTGGTAGATAGCGTACCCAAGCTACCACTCATAGGCACAGTGGCTGCACTGATCCTAGTGAAGAGTGGAGCCTTACGGGATCCACACTAGGAGGTCCGCAGGATCCATCTCTAATCCTGTCATTCTAGGAACACAAGGCCAGCCGCATCTGTAGTGATGGGGTAAGTATCTTTGATTTTAATTGCGCATAATTCTCATTCGTTAAATATCTAAAATTTATAATATGTGAGATAAGTATGTGTTATTGTACAAAAGCATCCGGTACTAGTAGTCCACTCTCGACAGGAATATCTTGATAAATAAATAGTGAAAGACTCTATAGTAAAGGCGATCGTGGTCAGTAATGGTCTAGAACATTTGCGTTCGTGCATCTTTACACGACCAAACTGTCTACTTATTCGAAGCATGAATATATTTGTACTTTTTAGCATTTGCGCCGCAACAGTCTTCGGATTATCGTGAGGCACACCCTCACAATTCACGATTCCAGTGATGTGAGAATGTACCGATGAAGTTCGAGAATCTCCGTACCGTGCGCTTATACTTAGATGATATGACGGCGCGCGAGGTAAGTCTTTATTATAGCAATACATCTTTAACGTGCCCATTTTATCTTTTTTGTCATTAATAAGTTTTAATATCAACATTGGCAGGTTTGCTGGACCCCTCATGGGTCAAATCCCTTTGAGGCATAGTGAATATTGACATTTCACATGTGTTTGCGTTACTGCGACATTGTCCAACTGTATATGCTAGATTAGGCATTGCAGAAGTTTGGATGCGTCTAAGGGATTCCAATGACCCCAATCTTGCCATAGGAAGATTACAAGGCCAATAACAATAGAAGGTAGGTCATGAGGTAGAGAACTAGGACGAGTACTGGGAACAGCCTAAGTCCCACATACTTGGTATGATGCAGCTTTGTCCAGTTCCGGTGCCTTCATCAGATTGCACTGCAGAGTACATGGTTTGGTTCTTGTCACGTAGGCATCCCACGATCCAAAATCCTAAGACTCTGCCCGTAGTGATGTCTCGTCTCGAACCAGCACCAATCATGGATGTCGTGATAAGAAATACTCGTTTGGTCGATCAAATCTATACTGATATATTCTTAAAATGATATTTGGGTATTTATGTAATAGTTTGCGTCTTTTGCTATGGAGATGGCATATGTTACATCGTACCATAGCAGGTATTACTGACGTAGACCAGATGATGTAGGCGCATATGAAGGTAGCTTTATGTGGGCTGCAACAAATCTTTTGCTAACTTGACAATACTTTAGCAGGAGTGGATGAGGGTGGGTCAAGTACTTGAGCTGCTTTTTTTTAAACAAAGCTTTTTTGTATACGTATGTTATTTTTTTATGCATTGTGTATATCATCAGCTTTCGAATTTCATATGTTATTTTCTCCTCTTATTCTTGATACATTGCAAATGCATTATATTACAATTTAAGGAATACATAAGAAGAGATCATTTACAACATAAAACAATTACTAACTAATAATACTATTCAAAATGATATAATGAGGATTTCATGACCCCACCAGTAACCGCCGATGTACAATCCACCCACGTAATAGACTTTCCTATGCTGTAACTACGTATTGTTTGTAACAATTCCATGAGGGAAGCACATTCAACAGTGGAAATCCATCTTCCAATCATAACTATGAAAGTAGGAAAAAATTAAATTCATTATTTTGTAAAAAAAAACTAACACATGCAATGATTTGTGAAACTATTTACCACGAGAAAATGATCGGCGTTCTC
Organism: Rauvolfia tetraphylla; assembly: GCA_030512225.1. Lineage (NCBI taxonomy): Eukaryota > Viridiplantae > Streptophyta > Magnoliopsida > Gentianales > Apocynaceae > Rauvolfia > Rauvolfia tetraphylla. The sequence continues at coordinate 2,061,588 of JAJQKT010000060.1, forward strand.
TAGCAGGCCAATCACCATAATCACATCCACGCATTCAACCTGTGAGTCAAAAGATAGATATGTCTAGCACTGTGACCAGGATAAACAAACGAAGACTACTTTGTAGGTTGCACGTTAACCCAACTCATGTCCGGCTATGTGAGCCATCAATCACTAGAGGCAGCCCGGTGAACGTTCTAGTGCTCCAACTAGCACAAAAGTCCCATAAAACAGAGCAGACCACCTACGATTCCCTCGTACAGTGATGAACGATTGTGAACCTCCCACCATAACTCTTGCCGGACCTGGAACCAATCGTCTTCTACCTTTTACTGCAAATGGGCGACAACTCATAATCCACAAATTCCGTTTGCTCTAACGTTAACCCAGAACCATGAAAATGAGCAATTCTTCCTCTTTCTTTGTTGCTTTATGTTCTTTGAATTGTAATATGTTGATAAGCTAAATTCTTGAATACTTGAATGGTTATGAACCCTAGTTAATATCTATGTGAATAGTTGGTTTTATTGGTTGATTGAATTCTGATTTCTTATGGATTACTTGTGGATTTGATGTTTTGAATTGAATTGGTTGATAATTGATTCATAATCTGGATTTTTCACTTGGAATTAAGAAAGGAAGAGTGAAATAGACCATGACACAAACAATGAGAGTGGTTTAGGTGACTAGAGGTAGGAATCTCAACACTTTCTTGATAATTAGAGAAATCTAATTGGAAATTCATAAATCCTAATGCATTCTTGGGTTGAATTGGATAGAAAGAGATTTCAACTAATTAATCTAAGAGTAGATGAATTTCATCTAGAGATAGAGTGTGTTGTAATTGAGGAATTTCCTCAAACATATGAAGGGCAATTTATCAACTAAGGGACTTTTATGTCACATAGGTAATTCCGGGGGGATTTTCCATTTAAGTATCACTTTCTCAATTGAAATTTTCTCGTGCAATTTAAATTTTAGCTAAACTAAATTTTATTGGTTAAGTTAGATTTTTATTCTTAATAATTATTACTATTATCTCACAAGCAAATTTCATAGGCTAAACAATGGAGTCAAAAGTGAATAATGATATTTAATTATCTCCGTGGATACGACATTTAAATTTACTTGCCATTGTACAAATCATAATGATAGGTGTACTTGCCTATTATTTGTGTGCAAATTGTTAGAAATTGTGATAAAATTAAGTATAAGGGCATAGAAAACACACAACAGGCTAATACATCATAATCATGTATATTCTGCATGATGTTCAATATTTATCTCAATACAATCAATATTATTAGGATAAATTGTGTCGTTGAAAGAATGTAAAATATGAGCTCATTATCAATGAATTGCATCAACAATATACATACGATTATATTATTGATGCATCAACTAATAATTTTTCCATATTCATCCCAATATAACACATTCAACCCCAAGTAATACTAGTAACATTTAAATAAAACAGTAGCACATATGGATTTATCATATTAAGAAATTTCTGATTCCTTAATATTTTCATAAATTCCTAATCATTCTTCATATTTTAATGATCCGGATGGTCCAACCGGTCATGCCAACTAATAAATTACTTATCAGTAAACTTCACATTTACTCAATATTGCATCTTAATTTCATAAATTCTATGCAATATAAATTAGAAGAGATTAACGGTAGTATCTATAATTGACATATATTTTAGGTTATAATGGTAATGCATATGTCTCAAAAGTCCATTCATCTAATGTCTCGATATAATAATAGTATATTAATGCTAAAATAATGAGACAATACAGAGAATAATGCATTTCAAAATTGACCCTTAGGTGAAGATCATGTAGCTCTTTTGGGGCTTTTAATCAATTAACTCTTCTAGAGTTATTGATCAACTAGTCCTTTAGGAACTTTGTACTACTATTTATACTTTGGATATTTATTTCAAATTTGTCCAAATGAACTACCAATATTGTTTAGACAAATTATATCTTCACTATTCTTGATCCAAAAAAAAAAACTAAAATAGTATATAAATACTAGAATATAAATATATAATATGAAAACTTTCAAATAATATTCACAAAATGATAGAAAATAGAAAAGTAATAATTCGATAATTCAAAATTTTTATTAACATTCAAAATACTAAAAATTCCTTTTAGATATTCAAAAGAATTGGTTACATTCACATCTATCATATATCAATATCATCAATACAAGCATCATTACTATCAATAGCATAATTTAGGGAAGTAAAGCAATATCAATACTTAATAGAGATTCATAACATATTTGACATACTACAAGTAAGTGACAAATTTTCATATTGAATCAATAACATGTTAGAATTATTACTTCCAATTTTTTCTTTCTTATTATTTTCTCACTTATGGTGAATATCTATGAACTGAGAATTGAATGAGTCATTTTTACTAACATAAGAACAAAATGCATTTCTACTAGTCACAACCAGTATCTTTTTCATAAATATATTATAAGTTCTAATGTCATTCACTTCAAAGAATGGCATAAAATTAGTTGGTCGAGTATCAAAATATTTTATCAAGGATTCATTTAGTCTGAAAAGATATAAATTTAAAATACATCTGAAAAACTTCTTCTCGATATTGCTACTACAAGAGTATGTTCGAAATATGAGAAGGGGGAAAAATTATTGATCACACCACTAGTAATATTTCTCTTTACAACTTTGAACAATTTTGATGGAGGAGAAATTCTAAACGTGATAAAATTTTGCATACTGATAAACATAAAATCTTTTCGGCATGCTTATAACAAATTATACTAGCATTTATATAACAACCATCTTCTAGTGATTGTATATTTTCTTCAAAAGTTTCTAGTAATCAAGTGGCTTTGATGCTTTAGTATTTCTTAAATGGTATTTTTAGAACCCACTATATTCATATGAATTTTAGCATCATGTATAAAAAAATGATCTCTTTTCAGAAATATCAAAAGTTAAAGATTCAAGTTTTGAAATTTGCTTTGAAAATTCCAAGCTAAGAAAGAAAAGTACATTTCTTACTTGATTATGAAGGTCAAAAATTCGGCAGCAGTGTCTCGTGTTTCTTACCTTTATATAAACCTCAATGATCCAGCAACAGAGTTTCGTACTGATAATGTGTTATAAATTTTTTTGGCACGGAGTAGTTGTCAGCAAAATAAATCATAATAGTAATATATATAATTGAATAAGAAAACTGTAACGAAAATAATAGAGAGAAACAAGAAATAAAATAGAGAAATAACACAAGAGCTTTTATTGATTCTCTAAGAGTAAATGAATGAATCAATCATTGAATCTAATATATCAACTTGAAACTATATTTATAGAATTCATGAGTACATATCAATAAGAAGAGATAAGGAGGAATTCGAAAATAAATCCTATCAATATTTAAGGATATGATAGAACTCTATCATCTATCTTCTGGTATGATGTAGTATCTTTGTCATTGATATTGAATTATCTCTTTGATATCAAATAATAGGTATTTATAATTATATTAATTTCATAATCGAAAGAATATTATTGAGGAGATTAATATTAAAAGTAGCCCAAAAGGTTCGGTTGAGGCAGGCCCAACAAGCATGATGGTTAGTAAAAGTAGCCCAACACAGGGAAATAAAACAATTTCAAAACATGTCTATTCGAGTCCATCTTTAGATTGTGCCGAGCAAGTTATTAAGCGGGCAGGCAATTTATAAATATGCAAAATTTTAAACCAAACTATGACAGTTTTTGGCATTTTATTTGAATTATGACACTGATCCTACTAAAATCAAATATCATTTAAATTAGATAAAAATTAAGGTTTACTTTCCAATAAAATGAAAGGATGAGAGTAAAGGTTTGAGGTTTCTATATATTATTGTCTTAATATATGATATTAAACAAGAATTAGGCTCATAAAATGATATGTAATGAAGAACATAAATTCTTTGATACAAATTATTATTTTTTGAGAAATATTCGTACTGTAATTAACAGTAGAGATTTATTATTTATAAATTTGTTAATGATAAAGATACATTTAGAATTTCTTAAAACTAAAAGAATGAAATTATAATTTAGGTAGATTCCGAGAAAGATAATATAATTAACCCCCACCCCACCGCCCACCCCCAAAAAAAAAAAAAGAAACCCACTATGCTTATGTAGATTTCAAAGCAAGTTTTCCCTTTTTGCTGGGTTTAAAGGAATGAAACTATAGTGCAATACTACTTACAGGATGTGATAAATTTAGATAAGCAGATGGGAAATGGCTAAAGGTTATGTCTTAAAGGGCAGATCCCTATCCAATGGCATGCTGAGTTATTAGTAAATCAAACGTTTCAATGTGCACGCGGCCTCACGGTACCAAAACATATGATTGTTTTCCATGAAAGACATTTGTCCAGAACTTGAATCCTCTTTTTCTCTATTTGTGTTTTTTTTTTTTTTTGAAGTTCTCGGTTCATTTTTAATTTACCTACTATAATTTTTTTTGAAAGCCATTTTATACCTACTGAAGAACTTTTCTTTTTTCTTTCTGAGAAAATCAATAAAAAGGAGCTTAAACTTTGAACATTATTTATTCCCTCGTTAATGTTTATATTTTTTATATTTATTGTTTGAAAACAATTTAAAAGTTATTTTAAGACTTTTGTTACTAATTCCTTTTGGTTGAAAGCCTTTGAAATCTATTCTATAGCACATAAATCCTTAATGTTTATCATTATAAAGGATAATATGATTTCTTATAAAGAGAAAACATCCTTTATGTAAATAGAATACCAAAGTAGGACCTCCACATAATTATAATTTAAAAATTTATATTATGAATATATCAATTATATGAATGTCCAAGTATTAATCCATGTTTGAGGTTATTGAACATGAAAGGTTAAGGTTACAACCAAAGTTGTAACATCCATCCTTTATAGATCATTATCTCCATTACCTCAATTATCTTAGAAAATATGAAGATCATAGGAAGTAAATTATATAAGTTATAAAGAAATTTACTAATGATCTATGATGAAAAAAGTCACTTCCAACTCTATAAATAGAACTATATAGATTAGCTTGTTAGAAGATATATAGTAAAAGCTCTCAATAAATTCTAGTTTTTATATTTCTTATGCTTTCTCTTTCTCTCTTTTGTTATAGTTCAAAGTCTTCTTTGTTGTCATTTTATAGTTAGTTGTTGTGTCTATTGTGACTTGATTTTATAACAAATTAACACTTTTTGTTTGTAGTAGCACGAGACCTTTCCCTAAAAAGGAAGGATAATATGAGACGCAAATCTTTCTTTTTTTTTTTTGAAAGCAAGCCAAGACTTTTATTGCATAGTCAAAGCATCATACAAGACTATTTTCTATAGTTGGGGTTTACGACATCCATAATGTTAGGAAATCTATGGCTATACTAATTTGGATTTGTGTTGACATTATTTGGTAACTTTTATTAAGTAAAGTTTTCTTAAGTATTGTTCGACAATAATTTCTATAGATTAATTTATTCAAGATTCTTTGAAGATATGGCAACATGGAATCTCTACACAATTTTACAAATTCGAGTAGGATTCTATTGTTGACCAAAATAATGATTAAGTTGAATTTGGTAATTGTTAACTTGGTGATCAAGAAACTGCAAAAGATTGAGATACTATATATTCAAGACTTTACGTAGTGGTTAACAATTGGTGATGCCCAAGAATTTTTGCGAAAAATACTTCTGCAGTGATTCGTAGCTATACCTTGAGAAGTTGAGTGTGATGCAATGTATTTGGATGTAAATGAGCTTTTCAACCCTTAATCTATCCCACAAGGCCAAGTGCATGTGTCTGTGAGTATATATATATATATATATATATTATAAAATTATGTACTATAACATTATTCAAGACTTCCTACTTTTTTTTTTAACGTACAAGTTCATTTTGGGATGAATAAGAAGGGTAGAAGAAATTAGTAAAATTAAGTTACAATTATCTACTAGATCAGTGCTTGAAGCCATTCTTTCTTTACTTTGGAACTATTCAAGAGGATAAACAAATTAGTGCTCGAAAATTGATTCAATTCTGGGTTGCCGAGGGATTCATTCCAAAGATGAAGAAGGCAAATATTGAAGAAGTAGCAAAGCTGCACTTGAAGAATCTAACTACTAGAAACCTAGTGAATGTCAGAAACAACAAGAGGCTCAAACGATGAGATCAAAGCTTGTCGCATACATAATCTGTTACGTGACTGTGTAAAGCCAAAGATAAGCAACAAAGCTTATTGAAATTTTTATTTATTCCCCAATTTTTTCGGTTTCAAAATGCATTAACAATATCAACTTTCCATCCATCCTGAGTGGTTGCCATTTGCTATGTCAAGACCTATAAGGCCTCATGTCGGCTCTTTGCTCTTCTCGCCAAGGGATTATTGAAAAACATCCTCGTGACTCTTCTTTTTTTATCAACTTTAAACTTCTTAGAGTTCTGAACTTGAAATCTCCCATTGGCATAGTCCTACTAATTCAGTTGAGATATTTGACACTTTGGAAATAATATTACGGAGCTTCCATCATCCATAATGTTAGGAATTCTATGGCTATACTAATTTGGATTTTTGTTGACATTATTTGGTAACTGTTGTTAAGTGAAGTTTTCCAAAGTATGGTTGGACAATAATTCCTATGGACGGATTTATTCGAGATTCTTTGAAGATATGGCAACACAGAATCTCTACACAATTTTGCGAATTCGAGTAGGATTCTATTGTTGACCAAAATAATGATTAAGTTGAATTTGGTAATTGTTAACTTGGTGATCAAAAAACTGTAAAAGATTGAGATACTATGTATTCAAGACTTTGCGTAATGGTTAACAATTGATGATGCGCAAGAATTTTTGTGAAAAATACTTCTGCGGTGATTCGTAGCTATACCTTGAGAAGTTGAGTGTGATGCAATGTATTTGGATGTAAATGAGCTTTTCAACCCTTAATCTATCCCACAAGGCCAAGTGCATGTGTCTGTGAGTATATATATATATATATATATATATATATTATAAAATTATGTACTATAACATTATTCAAGACTTCCTACTTTTTTTTTGACGTACAAGTTCATTTTGGGATGAAGAAGAAGGGTAGAAGAAAATAGTAAAATTAGGTTAAAATTATCTACTAGATTAGTGCTTGAAGCCATTCATTCTTTACTTTGGAACTTTTCAAGAGGATAAACAAATTAGTGCTCGAAAATTCATTCAATTCTGGGTTGCCGAGGGATTCATTCCAAAGATGAAGAAGGCAAATATTGAAGAAGTAGCAAAGCTGCACTTGAAGAATCTAACTACTAGAAACCTGGTGAATGTCAGAAACAACAAGAGGCTCAAACGATGAGATCAAAGCTTGCCGCATACATAATCTGTTACGTGACTGTGTAAAGCCAAAGATAAGCAACAAAGCTTATTGAAATTTTTATTTATTTCCCAATTTTTTCAGTTTCAAAATGCATTAACAATATCAACTTTCCATCCATCCTGAGTGGTTGCCATTTGCTATGTCAAGACCTATAAGGCCTCATGTCGGCTCTTTGCTCTTCTCGCCAAGGGATTATTGAAAAACATCCTCGTGACTCTTCTTTTTTTATCAACTTTAAACTTCTTAGAGTTCTGAACTTGAAATTTCCCATTGGCATAGTCCAACTAATTCAGTTGAGATATTTGACACTTTGGAAATAATATTACAGAGTTTCCATCATCCATAATGTTAGGAATTCTATGGCTATACTAATTTGGATTTGTGTTGTCATTATTTGGTAACTTTTGTTAAGTGAAGTTCTCCAAAGTATGGTTGGACAATAATTTCTATGGATGGATTTATTCGAGATTCTTTGAAGATATGGCAAAGCACGGAATCTCTACACAATTTTCACGAATTCGAGTAGGATTCTACCTGTCGACCAAAATAATGATTATGTTCAATTTGGTAATTTAAACTTGGTGATCAAGAAACTACAACAAAGGTTGAGAAACTATGTATTCAAGACTTTGCGTAATGGTTAACAATTGATGATTCTTTGAAGATATGGCAACACGAATCTCTACACAATTTTACTAATTCGAGTAGGATTCTATTGTTGACCAAAATAATGATTAAGTTGAATTTGGTAATTGTTAACTTGGTGATCAAAAACGCAAAAGATTGAGATACTATGTATTCAAGACTTTGCGTAATGGTTAACAATTGATGATGCGCAAGAATTTTTGTGAAAAATACTTCTGCGGTGATTCGTAGCTATACCTTGAGAAGTTGAGTGGGATGCAACGTATTTGGATGTAGATGAGCTTTTCAACCCTTAATCTGTCGCACAAGGCCAAGTGCATGTGTCTGTGAGTATATATATATATATATATATATTATAAAATTATGTACTATAACATTATTCAAGACTTCCTACTTTTTTTTTTAACGTACAAGTTCATTTTGGGATGAAGAAGAAGGGTAGAAGAAAATAGTAAAATTAGGTTACAATTATCTACTAGATCAGTGCTTGAAGCGATTCATTCTTTACTTTGGAACTTTTCAAGAGGATAAACAAATTAGTGCTCGAAAATTGATTCAATTCTGGGTTACTGAAGGATTCATTCAAAAGATGAAGAAGGCAAATGTTGAAAAAGTAGCAAAGCAGCAGTTGAAGCATCTAACTGCTAGAAACCTGGTGATTCTCAAAAGCAACTAGAGGCTCAAATGATGAGATCAAAGCTTGTCGCATACATAATCGATTACGTGATCGTGTAAAGCCAAAGATAAGCAACAAAGCTTATCGAAATTTTTTATTTATTTCTCAATTTTTTTCAGTTTCAAATGCATTAACAATATCAACTTTCTATCCATCCCCGAGTGGTTGCCATTTGCTATGTCAAGTCCTATAAGCCCTCATGTCGGCTCTTTGCTCTTCTCACCAAGGGATTATTGATAAACATCCTCGTGACTCTTCTTTTTTTATCAACTTTAAACTTCTTAGAGTTCCGAACTTGAAATTTCCCATTGGCATAGTCCAACTAATTCGATTGAGATATTTGACACTTTGGAAATAATATTACGAGCTTCCATCATCCATAATGTTAGGAATTCTATGGCTATACTAATTTGGATTTGTGTTGTCATTATTTGGTAACTTTTGTTAAGTGAAGTTCTCCAAAGTATGGTTGGACAATAATTTCTATGGATGGATTTATTCGAGATTCTTTGAAGATATGGCAGCACGGAATCTCTACACAATTTTACGAATTCGAGTAGGATTCTACTGCTGACCAAAATAATGATTATGTTCAATTTGGTAATTTAAACTTGGTGATCAAGAAACTACAACAGGTTGAGAAACTATGTATTCAAGACTTTGCGTAATGGTTAACAATTGATGATGCGCAAGAATTTTTGTGAAAAATACTTCTGCGGTGATTCGTAGCTATACCTTGAGAAGTTGAGTGTGATGCAATGTATTTGGATGTAAATGAGCTTTTCAACCCTTAATCTATCCCACAAGGCCAAGTGCATGTGTCTGTGAGTATATATATATATATTATAAAATTATGTACAATAACATTATTCAAGACTTCCTACTTTTTTTTTAACGTACAAGTTCATTTTGGGATGAATAAGAAGGGTAGAAGAAATTAGTGAAATTAAGTTACAATTATCTACTAGATCAGTGCTTGAAGCCATTCTTTCTTTACTTTGGAACTATTCAAGAGGATAAACAAATTAGTGCTCGAAAATTGATTCAATTCTGGGTTACTGAAGGATTCATTCCAAAGATGAAGAAGGCAAATGTTGAAGAAGTAGCAAAGCAGCACTTGAAGAATCTAACTGCTAGAAACCTGGTGATTGTCAAAAGCAACTAGAGGCTCAAATGATGAGATCAAAGCTTGTCGCATATATAATCTGTTACGTGACTGTGTAAAGCCAAAGATAAGCAACAAAGCTTATCGAAATTTTTATTTATTTCTCAATTTTTTCAGCTTCAAATGCATTAACAATATCAACTTTCCATCCATCCTGAGTGGTTGCCATTTGCTATGTCAAGACCTATAAGCCCTCATGTCGGCTCTTTGCTCTTCTCGCCAAGGGATTATTGAAAAACATCCTCGTGACTCTTCTTTTTTTATCAACTTTAAACTTCTTAGAGTTCTGAACTTTAAATTTCCCATTGGCATAGTCCAACTAATTCAGTTGAGATATTTGACACTTTGGAAATAATATTACAGAGCTTCCATCATCCATAATGTTAGGAATTCTATGGCTATACTAATTTGGATTTGTGTTGTCATTATTTGGTAACTTTTGTTAAGTGAAGTTCTCCAAAGTATGGTTGGACAATAATTTCTATGGATGGATTTATTCGAGATTCTTTGAAGATATGGCAGCACGGAATCTCTACACAATTTTACGAATTCGAGTAGGATTCTACTGCTGACCAAAATAATGATTATGTTCAATTTGGTAATTTAAACTTGGTGATCAAGAAACTACAACAGGTTGAGAAACTATGTATTCAAGACTTTGCGTAATGGTTAACAATTGATGATGCGCAAGAATTTTTTGTGAAAAAATACTTCTGCGGTGATTCGTAGCTATACCTTGAGAAGTTGAGTGTGATGCAATGTATTTGGATGTAAATGAGCTTTTCAACCCTTAATCTATCCCACAAGGCCAAGTGCATGTGTCTGTGAGTATATATATATATATTATAAAATTATGTACAATAACATTATTCAAGACTTCCTACTTTTTTTTTAACGTACAAGTTCATTTTGGGATGAATAAGAAGGGTAGAAGAAATTAGTAAAATTAAGTTACAATTATCTACTAGATCAGTGCTTGAAGCCATTCTTTCTTTACTTTGGAACTATTCAAGAGGATAAACAAACTAGTGCTCGAAAATTGATTCAATTCTGGGTTGCCGAGGGATTCATTCCAAAGATGAAGAAGGCAAATGTTGAAGAAGTAGCAAAGCTGCACTTGAAGAATCTAACTGCTAGATACCTGGTGATTGTCAGAAACAACAAGAGGCTCAAATAATGAGATCAAAGCTTGTCGCATACATAATCTGTTACTTGACTGTGTAAAGCCAAAGATAAGCAACAAAGCTTATTGAGATTTTTATTTATTTCCCAATTTTTCAGTTTCAAAATGCATTAACAATATCAACTTTACATCCATCCTGAGTGGTTACCATTTGCTATGTCAAGACCTATAAGGCCTCATGTCGGCTCTTTGCTCTTCTCACCAAGGGATTATTGAAAAACATCCTCGTAACTCTTCTTTTTTTATCAACTTTAAACTTCTTAGAGTTCTGAACTTTAAATTTCCCATTGGCATAGTCCTACTAATTCATTTGAGATATTTGACACTTTGGAAATAATATTACGGAGCTTCCATCATCCATAATGTTAGGAATTCTATGGCTATACTAATTTGGATTTTTGTTGACATTATTTGGTAACTGTTGTTAAGTGAAGTTTTCCAAAGTATGGTTGGACAATAATTCCTATGGACGGATTTATTCGAGATTCTTTGAAGATATGGCAACACAGAATCTCTACACAATTTTACGAATTCGAGTAGGATTCTATTGTTGACCAAAATAATGATTAAGTTGAATTTGGTAATTGTTAACTTGGTGATCAAAAAACTGTAAAAGATTGAGATACTATGTATTCAAGACTTTGCGTAATGGTTAACAATTGATGATGCGCAAGAATTTTTGTGAAAAATACTTCTGCGGTGATTCGTAGCTATACCTTGAGAAGTTGAGTGGGATGCAACGTATTTGGATGTAGATGAGCTTTTCAACCCCTTAACTCGTCGCACAAGGCCAAGTGCATGTGATGCATGAGTATATATATATATATATATATATATATATATTATAAAATTATGTACTATAACATTATTCAAGACTTCCTACTTTTTTTTTTAACGTACAAGTTCATTTTGGGATGAAGAAGAAGGGTAGAAGAAAATAGTAAAATTAGGTTACAATTATCTACTAGATCAGTGCTTGAAGCGATTCATTCTTTACTTTGGAACTTTTCAAGAGGATAAACAAATTAGTGCTCGAAAATTGATTCAATTCTGGGTTACTGAAGGATTCATTCAAAAGATGAAGAAGGCAAATGTTGAAAAAGTAGCAAAGCAGCAGTTGAAGCATCTAACTGCTAGAAACCTGGTGATTCTCAAAAGCAACTAGAGGCTCAAATGATGAGATCAAAGCTTGTCGCATACATAATCTGTTACGTGACTGTGTAAAGCCAAAGATAAGCAACAAAGCTTATCGAAATTTTTTATTTATTTCTCAATTTTTTTCAGTTTCAAATGCATTAACAATATCAACTTTCTATCCATCACGAGTGGTAGCCATTTGCTATGTCAAGTCCTATAAGCCCTCATGTCGGCTCTTTGCTCTTCTCACCAAGGGATTATTGATAAACATCCTCGTGACTCTTCTTTTTTTATCAACTTTAAACTTCTTAGAGTTCTGAACTTTAAATTTCCCATTGGCATAGTCCTACTAATTCATTTGAGATATTTGACACTTTGGACGTAATATTACTGAGCTTCCATCATCCATAATGTTAGGAATTCTATGGCTATACTAATTTGGATTTGTGTTGACATTATTTGGTAACTTTTGTGAAGTGAAGTTCTCCAAAGTATGGTTGGATAATAATTCCTATGGACGGATTTATTCGAGATTCTTTGAAGATATGGCAACACGAGAATCTCTACACAATTTTACTGAATTCGAGTAGGATTCTATTGTTGACCAAAATAATGATTATGTTCAATTTGGTAATTGTTAACTTGGTGATCAAGAAACTACAACGAGTTGAGAAACTATGTATTCAAGACTTTGCGTAATGGTTAACAATTGATGATGCGTAAGAATTTTTTGTGAAAAATACTCTACGGTGATTCGTAGCTATACCTTGAGAAGTTAAGTGTGATGCAATGTATTTGGATGTAAATGAGCTTTTCAACCCTTAATCTATCCCACAAGGCCAAGTGCATGTGTCTGTGAGTATATATATATATATATATATATATATATATTATAAAATTATGTACTATAACATTATTCAAGACTTCCTACTTTTTTTTTGACGTACAAGTTCATTTTTGGGATGAAGAAGAAGGGTAGAAGAAAATAGTAAAATTAGGTTACAATTATCTACTAGATCGAGTGCTTGAAGCCATTCATTCTTTACTTTGGAACTTTTCAAGAGGATAAACAAATTAGTGCTCGAAAAATTCATTCAATTTGCAGGGTTGCTGAGGATTCATTCCAAAGATGAAGAAGGCAAATATTGAAGAAGTAGCAAAGCTGCACTTGAAGAATCTAACTACTAGAAACCTGGTGAATGTCAGAAACAACAAGAGGCTCAAACGATGAGATCAAAGCTTGTCGCATACATAACTGCATTACGTGATCGTGTAAAGCCAAAGATAAGCAACAAAGCTTATTGAAATTTTTATTTATTTCCCAATTTTTTCAGTTTCAAAATGCATTAACAATATCAACTTTCCATCCATCCTGAGTGGTTGCCATTTGCTATGTCAAGACCTATAAGCCCTCATGTCGGCTCTTTGCTCTTCTCGCCAAAGGGATTATTGAAAAACATCCTCGTGACTCTTCTTTTTTTTATCAACTTTAAACTTCTTAGAGTTCGAACTTGAAATTTCCCATTGGCATAGTCCAACTAATTCGATTGAGATATTCGACACTTTGGAAATAATATTACAGAGCTTCCATCATCCATAATGTTAGGAATTCTATGGCTATACTAATTTGGATTTGTGTTGTCATTATTTGGTAACTTTTGTTAAGTGAAGTTCTCCAAAGTATGGTTGGACAATAATTTCTATGGATGGATTTATTCGAGATTCTTTGAAGATAAGGCAGCACGGAATCTCTACACAATTTTACGAATTCGAGTAGGATTCTACTGCTGACCAAAATAATGATTATGTTCAATTTGGTAATTTAAACTTGGTGATCAAGAAACTACAACAGGTTGAGAAACTATGTATTCAAGACTTTGCGTAATGGTTAACAATTGATGATTCTTTGAAGATATGGCAACACGGAATCTCTGCACAATTTTTACTGAATTCGAGTAGGATTCTATTGTTGACCAAAATAATGATTAAGTTGAATTTGGTAATTGTTAACTTGGTGATCAAAAAACTGTAAAAGATTGAGATACTATGTATTCAAGACTTTGCGTAATGGTTAACAATTGATGATGCGCAAGAATTTTTGTGAAAAATACTTCTGCGGTGATTCGTAGCTATACCTTGAGAAGTTGAGTGGGATGCAACGTATTTGGATGTAGATGAGCTTTTCAACCCTTAATCTGTCGCACAAGGCCAAGTGCATGTGTCTGTGAGTATATATATATATATATATATATATATTATAAAATTATGTACTATAACATTATTCAAGACTTCCTACTTTTTTTTTTAACGTACAAGTTCATTTTGGGATGAAGAAGAAGGGTAGAAGAAAATAGTAAAATTAGGTTACAATTATCTACTAGATCAGTGCTTGAAGCGATTCATTCTTTACTTTGGAAATTTTTCAAGAGGATAAACAAATTAGTGCTCGAAAATTGATTCAATTCTGGGTTACTGAAGGATTCATTCAAAAGATGAAGAAGGCAAATGTTGAAAAAGTAGCAAAGCAGCAGTTGAAGCATCTAACTGCTAGAAACCTGGTGATTCTCAAAAGCAACTAGAGGCTCAAATGATGAGATCAAAGCTTGTCGCATACATAATCTGTTACGTGACTGTGTAAAGCCAAAGATAAGCAACAAAGCTTATCGAAATTTTTATTTATTTCTCAATTTTTTCAGTTTCAAATGCATTAACAATATCAACTTTCTATCCATCCTGAGTGGTTGCCATTTGCTATGTCAAGTCCTATAAGCCCTCATGTCGGCTCTTTGCTCTTCTCACCAAGGGATTATTGATAAACATCCTCGTGACTCTTCTTTTTTTATCAACTTTAAACTTCTTAGAGTTCTGAACTTTAAATTTCCCATTGGCATAGTCCTACTAATTCATTTGAGATATTTGACACTTTGGACGTAATATTACGGAGCTTCCATCATCCATAATGTTAGGAATTCTATGGCTATACTAATTTGGATTTGTGTTGACATTATTTGGTAACTTTTGTGAAGTGAAGTTCTCCAAAGTATGGTTGGATAATAATTCCTATGGACGGATTTATTCGAGATTCTTTGAAGATATGGCAACACAGAATCTCTACACAATTTTACGAATTCGAGTAGGATTCTATTGTTGACCAAAATAATGATTATGTTCAATTTGGTAATTGTTAACTTGGTGATCAAGAAACTACAACAGGTTGAGAAACTATGTATTCAAGACTTTGCGTAATGGTTAACAATTGATGATGCGCAAAGAATTTTTATGAAAAAATACTTACGCGGTGATTCAGTAGCTATACCTTTGAGAAGTTGAGTGTGATGCAATGTATTTGGATGTAAATGAGCTTTTCAACCCTTAATCTATCCCACAAGGCCAAGTGCATGTGTCTGTGAGTATATATATATATATATATATATATATATATATTATAAAATTATATACTATAACATTATTCAAGACTTCCTACTTTTTTTTTGACGTACAAGTTCATTTTGGGATGAAGAAGAAGGGTAGAAGAAAATAGTAAAATTAGGTTACAATTATCTACTAGATTAGTGCTTGAAGCCATTCATTCTTTACTTTGGAACTTTTCAAGAGGATAAACAAATTAGTGCTCGAAAATTCATTCAATTCTGGGTTGCCGAGGGATTCATTCCAAAGATGAAGAAGGCAAATATTGAAGAAGTAGCAAAGCTGCACTTGAAGAATCTAACTACTAGAAACCTGGTGAATGTCAGAAACAACTAGAGGCTCAAACGATGAGATCAAAGCTTGTCGCATACATAATCATTACGTGATGTATGTAAAGCCAAAGATAAGCAACAAAGCTTATTGAAAT
Source organism: Rauvolfia tetraphylla (assembly GCA_030512225.1). NCBI lineage: Eukaryota > Viridiplantae > Streptophyta > Magnoliopsida > Gentianales > Apocynaceae > Rauvolfia > Rauvolfia tetraphylla. Next base: position 2,077,654 of record JAJQKT010000060.1, read on the forward strand.
TTTTTATTTATTTCCCAATTTTTTTCAGTTTCAAAATGCATTAACAATATCAACTTTCCATCCATCCTGAGTGGTTGCCATTTGCTATGTCAAGACCTATAAGCCCTCATGTCGGCTCTTTGCTCTTCTCGCCAAGGGATTATTGAAAAACATCCTCGTGACTCTTCTTTTTTTATCAACTTTAAACTTCTTAGAGTTCTGAACTTGAAATTTCCCATTGGCATAGTCCAACTAATTCAGTTGAGATATTTGACACTTTGGAAATAATATTACAGAGCTTCCATCATCCATAATGTTAGGAATTCTATGGCTATACTAATTTGGATTTGTGTTGTCATTATTTGGTAACTTTTGTTAAGTGAAGTTCTCCAAAGTATGGTTGGACAATAATTTCTATGGATGGATTTATTCGAGATTCTTTGAAGATATGGCAGCACGGAATCTCTACACAATTTTACGAATTCGAGTAGGATTCTACTGCTGACCAAAATAATGATTATGTTCAATTTGGTAATTTAAACTTGGTGATCAAGAAACTACAACAGGTTGAGAAACTATGTATTCAAGACTTTGCGTAATGGTTAACAATTGATGATTCTTTGAAGATATGGCAACACAGAATCTCTACACAATTTTACGAATTCGAGTAGGATTCTATTGTTGACCAAAATAATGATTAAGTTGAATTTGGTAATTGTTAACTTGGTGATCAAAAAACTGCAAAAGATTGAGATACTATGTATTCAAGACTTTGCGTAATGGTTAACAATTGATGATGCGCAAGAATTTTTGTGAAAAATACTTCTGCGGTGATTCGTAGCTATACCTTGAGAAGTTGAGTGGGATGCAACGTATTTGGATGTAGATGAGCTTTTCAACCCTTAATCTGTCGCACAAGGCCAAGTGCATGTGTCTGTGAGTATATATATATATATATATATATATTATAAAATTATGTACTATAACATTATTCAAGACTTCCTACTTTTTTTTTTAACGTACAAGTTCATTTTGGGATGAAGAAGAAGGGTAGAAGAAAATAGTAAAATTAGGTTACAATTATCTACTAGATCAGTGCTTGAAGCGATTCATTCTTTACTTTGGAACTTTTCAAGAGGATAAACAAATTAGTGCTCGAAAATTGATTCAATTGCAGGGTTCTTTCGAAGGATTCATTCGAAAGATGAAGAAGGCAAATGTTGAAAAAGTAGCAAAGCGTGAGTTGAAGCATCTAATCGCTAGAAACTCAGTGATTCTCAAAAGCAACTAGAGGCTCAAATGATGAGATCAAAGCTTGTCGCATACATAATCCATTACGTGATCGTGTAAAGCCAAAGATAAGCAACAAAGCTTATCGAAATTTTTATTTATTTCTCAATTTTTTCAGTTTCAAATGCATTAACAATATCAACTTTCTATCCATCCTGAGTGGTTGCCATTTGCTATGTCAAGTCCTATAAGCCCTCATGTCGGCTCTTTGCTCTTCTCACCAAGGGATTATTGATAAACATCCTCGTGACTCTTCTTTTTTTATCAACTTTAAACTTCTTAGAGTTCCGAACTTGAAATTTCCCATTGGCATAGTCCAACTAATTCAGTTGAGATATTTGACACTTTGGAAATAATATTACAGAGCTTCCATCATCCATAATGTTAGGAATTCTATGGCTATACTAATTTGGATTTGTGTTGTCATTATTTGGTAACTTTTGTTAAGTGAAGTTCTCCAAAGTATGGTTGGACAATAATTTCTATGGATGGATTTATTCGAGATTCTTTGAAGATATGGCGACACGGAATCTCTACACAATTTCTACGAATTCGAGTAGGATTCTACTGCTGACCAAAATAATGATTATGTTCAATTTGGTAATTTAAACTTGGTGATCAAGAAACTACAACAGGTTGAGAAACTATGTATTCAAGACTTTGCGTAATGGTTAACAATTGATGATGCGCAAGAATTTTTGTGAAAAATACTTCTGCGGTGATTCGTAGCTATACCTTGAGAAGTTGAGTGTGATGCAATGTATTTGGATGTAAATGAGCTTTTCAACCCTTAATCTATCCCACAAGGCCAAGTGCATGTGTCTGTGAGTATATATCTATATATTATAAAATTATGTACAATAACATTATTCAAGACTTCCTACTTTTTTTTACGTACAAGTTCATTTTGGGATGAAGAAGAAGGGTAGAAGAAATTAGTAAAATTAAGTTACAATTATCTACTAGATCAGTGCTTGAAGCCATTCTTTCTTTACTTTGGAACTATTCAAGAGGATAAACAAACTAGTGCTCGAAAATTGATTCAATTCTGGGTTGCCGAGGGATTCATTCCAAAGATGAAGAAGGCAAATGTTGAAGAAGTAGCAAAGCAGCACTTGAAGAATCTAACTGCTAGAAACCTAGTGATTGTCAAAAGCAACTAGAGGCTCAAATGATGAGATCAAAGCTTGTCGCATATATAATCTGTTACGTGACTGTGTAAAGCCAAAGATAAGCAACAAAGCTTATCGAAATTTTTATTTATTTCTCAATTTTTTCAGCTTCAAATGCATTAACAATATCAACTTTCCATCCATCCTGAGTGGTTGCCATTTGCTATGTCAAGACCTATAAGCCCTCATGTCGGCTCTTTGCTCTTCTCGCCAAGGGATTATTGAAAAACATCCTCGTGACTCTTCTTTTTTTATCAACTTTAAACTTCTTAGAGTTCTGAACTTTAAATTTCCCATTGGCATAGTCCAACTAATTCAGTTGAGATATTTGACACTTTGGAAATAATATTACAGAGCTTCCATCATCCATAATGTTAGGAATTCTATGGCTATACTAATTTGGATTTGTGTTGTCATTATTTGGTAACTTTTGTTAAGTGAAGTTCTCCAAAGTATGGTTGGACAATAATTTCAATGGATGGATTTATTCGAGATTCTTTGAAGATATGTGGCACGTGAATCTCTACACAATTTTACGAATTCGAGTAGGATTCTACTGCTGACCAAAATAATGATTATGTTCAATTTGGTAATTTAAACTTGGTGATCAAGAAACTACAACAGGTTGAGAAACTATGTATTCAAGACTTTGCGTAATGGTTAACAATTGATGATGCGCAAGAATTTTTGTGAAAAATATTTCTGCGGTGATTCGTAGCTATACCTTGAGAAGTTGAGTGTGATGCAATGTATTTGGATGTAAATGAGCTTTTCAACCCTTAATCTATCCCACAAGGCCAAGTGCATGTGTCTGTGAGTATATATCTATATATTATAAAATTATGTACAATAACATTATTCAAGACTTCCTACTTTTTTTTTAACGTACAAGTTCATTTTGGGATGAAGAAGAAGGGTAGAAGAAATTAGTAAAATTAAGTTACAATTATCTACTAGATCAGTGCTTGAAGCCATTCTTTCTTTACTTTGGAACTATTCAAGAGGATAAACAAACTAGTGCTCGAAAATTGATTCAATTCTGGGTTGCCGAGGGATTCATTCCAAAGATGAAGAAGGCAAATGTTGAAGAAGTAGCAAAGCTGCACTTGAAGAATCTAACTGCTAGATACCTGGTGATTGTCAGAAACAACAAGAGGCTCAAATAATGAGATCAAAGCTTGTCGCATACATAATTTGTTACTTGACTGTGTAAAGCCAAAGATAAGCAACAAAGCTTATTGAGATTTTTATTTATTTCCCAATTTTTCAGTTTCAAAATGCATTAACAATATCAACTTTCCATCTATCCTGAGTGGTTGCCATTTGCTATGTCAAGTCCTATAAGCCCTCATGTCGGCTCTTTGCTCTTCTCACCAAGGAATTATTGATAAACATCCTCGTGACTCTTCTTTTTTTATCAACTTTAAACTTCTTAGAGTTCTGAACTTTAAATTTCCCATTGGCATAGTCCTACTAATTCATTTGAGATATTTGACACTTTGGACGTAATATTACGGAGCTTCCATCATCCATAATGTTAGGAATTCTATGGCTATACTAATTTGGATTTGTGTTGACATTATTTGGTAACTTTTGTGAAGTGAAGTTCTCCAAAGTATGGTTGGATAATAATTCCTATGGACGGATTTATTCGAGATTCTTTGAAGATATGGCAACACAGAATCTCTACACAATTTTACGAATTCGAGTAGGATTCTATTGTTGACCAAAATAATGATTATGTTCAATTTGGTAATTGTTAACTTGGTGATCAAGAAACTACAACAGGTTGAGAAACTATGTATTCAAGACTTTGCGTAATGGTTAACAATTGATGATGCGCAAGAATTTTTGTGAAAAATACTTCTGCGGTGATTCGTAGCTATACCTTGAGAAGTTGAGTGTGATGCAATGTATTTGGATGTAAATGAGCTTTTCAACCCTTAATCTATCCCACAAGGCCAAGTGCATGTGATACGTGAGTATATATATATATATATATATATATATATTATAAAATTATGTACTATAACATTATTCAAGACTTCCTACTTTTTTTTTTGACGTACAAGTTCATTTTGGGATGAAGAAGAAGGGTAGAAGAAAATAGTAAAATTAGGTTACAATTATCTACTAGATCAGTGCTTGAAGCCATTCATTCTTTACTTTGGAACTTTTCAAGAGGATAAACAAATTAGTGCTCGAAAATTCATTCAATTGCAGGTTGCTTTAGGGATTCATTCCAAAGATGAAGAAGGCAAATATTGAAGAAGTAGCAAAGCTGCACTTGAAGAATCTAACTACTAGAAACCTGGTGAATGTCAGAAACAACAAGAGGCTCAAACGATGAGATCAAAGCTTGTCGCATACATAATCTATTACGTGACTGTGTAAAGCCAAAGATAAGCAACAAAGCTTATTGAAATTTTTATTTATTTCCCAATTTTTTTCGGTTTCAAAAATGCATTAACAATATCAACTTTCCATCCATCTCGAGTGGTTGCCATTTGCTATGTCAAGACCTATAAGCCCTCATGTCGGCTCTTTGCTCTTCTCGCCAAGGGATTATTGAAAAACATCCTCGTGACTCTTCTTTTTTTATCAACTTTAAACTTCTTAGAGTTCTGAACTTGAAATTTCCCATTGGCATAGTCCAACTAATTCAGTTGAGATATTTGACACTTTGGAAATAATATTACAGAGCTTCCATCATCCATAATGTTAGGAATTCTATGGCTATACTAATTTGGATTTGTGTTGTCATTATTTGGTAACTTTTGTTAAGTGAAGTTCTCCAAAGTATGGTTGGACAATAATTTCTATGGATGGATTTATTCGAGATTCTTTGAAGATATGGCAGCACGGAATCTCTACACAATTTTACGAATTCGAGTAGGATTCTACTGCTGACCAAAATAATGATTATGTTCAATTTGGTAATTTAAACTTGGTGATCAAGAAACTACAACAGGTTGAGAAACTATGTATTCAAGACTTTGCGTAATGGTTAACAATTGATGATTCTTTGAAGATATGGCAACACAGAATCTCTACACAATTTTACGAATTCGAGTAGGATTCTATTGTTGACCAAAATAATGATTAAGTTGAATTTGGTAATTGTTAACTTGGTGATCAAAAAACTGCAAAAGATTGAGATACTATGTATTCAAGACTTTGCGTAATGGTTAACAATTGATGATGCGCAAGAATTTTTGTGAAAAATACTTCTGCGGTGATTCGTAGCTATACCTTGAGAAGTTGAGTGGGATGCAACGTATTTGGATGTAGATGAGCTTTTCAACCCTTAATCTGTCGCACAAGGCCAAGTGCATGTGTCTGTGAGTATATATATATATATATATATATATTATAAAATTATGTACTATAACATTATTCAAGACTTCCTACTTTTTTTTTTAACGTACAAGTTCATTTTGGGATGAAGAAGAAGGGTAGAAGAAAATAGTAAAATTAGGTTACAATTATCTACTAGATCAGTGCTTGAAGCGATTCATTCTTTACTTTGGAACTTTTCAAGAGGATAAACAAATTAGTGCTCGAAAATTGATTCAATTCTGGGTTACTGAAGGATTCATTCAAAAGATGAAGAAGGCAAATGTTGAAAAAGTAGCAAAGCAGCAGTTGAAGCATCTAACTGCTAGAAACCTGGTGATTCTCAAAAGCAACTAGAGGCTCAAATGATGAGATCAAAGCTTGTCGCATACATAATCTGTTACGTGACTGTGTAAAGCCAAAGATAAGCAACAAAGCTTATCGAAATTTTTATTTATTTCTCAATTTTTTCAGTTTCAAATGCATTAACAATATCAACTTTCTATCCATCCTGAGTGGTTGCCATTTGCTATGTCAAGTCCTATAAGCCCTCATGTCGGCTCTTTGCTCTTCTCACCAAGGGATTATTGATAAACATCCTCGTGACTCTTCTTTTTTTATCAACTTTAAACTTCTTAGAGTTCCGAACTTGAAATTTCCCATTGGCATAGTCCAACTAATTCAGTTGAGATATTTGACACTTTGGAAATAATATTACAGAGCTTCCATCATCCATAATGTTAGGAATTCTATGGCTATACTAATTTGGATTTGTGTTGTCATTATTTGGTAACTTTTGTTAAGTGAAGTTCTCCAAAGTATGGTTGGACAATAATTTCTATGGACGGATTTATTCGAGATTCTTTGAAGATATGGCAACACAGAATCTCTACACAATTTTACGAATTCGAGTAGGATTCTATTGTTGACCAAAATAATGATTATGTTCAATTTGGTAATTGTTAACTTGGTGATCAAGAAACTACAACAGGTTGAGAAACTATGTATTCAAGACTTTGCGTAATGGTTAACAATTGATGATGCGCAAGAATTTTTGTGAAAAATACTTCTGCGGTGATTCGTAGCTATACCTTGAGAAGTTGAGTGTGATGCAATGTATTTGGATGTAAATGAGCTTTTCAACCCTTAATCTATCCCACAAGGCCAAGTGCATGTGTCTGTGAGTATATATATATATATATATATATATATTATAAAATTATGTACTATAACATTATTCAAGACTTCCTACTTTTTTTTTGACGTACAAGTTCATTTTGGGATGAAGAAGAAGGGTAGAAGAAAATAGTAAAATTAGGTTACAATTATCTACTAGATTAGTGCTTGAAGCCATTCATTCTTTACTTTGGAACTTTTCAAGAGGATAAACAAATTAGTGCTCGAAAATTCATTCAATTCTGGGTTGCCGAGGGATTCATTCCAAAGATGAAGAAGGCAAATATTGAAGAAGTAGCAAAGCTGCACTTGAAGAATCTAACTACTAGAAACCTGGTGAATGTCAGAAACAACAAGAGGCTCAAACGATGAGATCAAAGCTTGTCGCATACATAATCTGTTACGTGACTGTGTAAAGCCAAAGATAAGCAACAAAGCTTATTGAAATTTTTATTTATTTCCCAATTTTTTCAGTTTCAAAATGCATTAACAATATCAACTTTCCATCCATCCTGAGTGGTTGCCATTTGCTATGTCAAGACCTATAAGCCCTCATGTCGGCTCTTTGCTCTTCTCGCCAAGGGATTATTGAAAAACATCCTCGTGACTCTTCTTTTTTTATCAACTTTAAACTTCTTAGAGTTCTGAACTTGAAATTTCCCATTGGCATAGTCCAACTAATTCAGTTGAGATATTTGACACTTTGGAAATAATATTACAGAGCTTCCATCATCCATAATGTTAGGAATTCTATGGCTATACTAATTTGGATTTGTGTTGTCATTATTTGGTAACTTTTGTTAAGTGAAGTTCTCCAAAGTATGGTTGGACAATAATTTCTATGGATGGATTTATTCGAGATTCTTTGAAGATATGGCAGCACGGAATCTCTACACAATTTTACGAATTCGAGTAGGATTCTACTGCTGACCAAAATAATGATTATGTTCAATTTGGTAATTTAAACTTGGTGATCAAGAAACTACAACAGGTTGAGAAACTATGTATTCAAGACTTTACGTAATGGTTAACAATTGATGATTCTTTGAAGATATGGCAACACGGAATCTCTACACAATTTTACGAATTCGAGTAGGATTCTATTGTTGACCAAAATAATGATTAAGTTGAATTTGGTAATTGTTAACTTGGTGATCAAAAAACTGCAAAAGATTGAGATACTATGTATTCAAGACTTTGCGTAATGGTTAACAATTGATGATGCGCAAGAATTTTTGTGAAAAATACTTCTGCGGTGATTCGTAGCTATACCTTGAGAAGTTGAGTGGGATGCAACGTATTTGGATGTAGATGAGCTTTTCAACCCTTAACTGCATGCATAAGGCCAAGTGCATGTGTCTGTGAGTATATATATATATATATATATATATATTATAAAATTATGTACTATAACATTATTCAAGACTTCCTACTTTTTTTTTTAACGTACAAGTTCATTTTGGGATGAAGAAGAAGGGTAGAAGAAAATAGTAAAATTAGGTTACAATTATCTACTAGATCAGTGCTTGAAGCGATTCATTCTTTACTTTGGAACTTTTCAAGAGGATAAAAAAATTAGTGCTCGAAAATTGATTCAATTCTGGGTTACTGAAGGATTCATTCAAAAGATGAAGAAGGCAAATGTTGAAAAAGTAGCAAAGCAGCAGTTGAAGCATCTAACTGCTAGAAACCTGGTGATTCTCAAAAGCAACTAGAGGCTCAAATGATGAGATCAAAGCTTGTCGCATACATAATCAGTTACGTGACTGTGTAAAGCCAAAGATAAGCAACAAAGCTTATCGAAATTTTTATTTATTTCTCAATTTTTTTCAGTTTCAAATGCATTAACAATATCAACTTTCTATCCATCCCCGAGTGGTTGCCATTTGCTATGTCAAGTCCTATAAGCCCTCATGTCGGCTCTTTGCTCTTCTCACCAAGGGATTATTGATAAACATCCTCGTGACTCTTCTTTTTTTATCAACTTTAAACTTCTTAGAGTTCCGAACTTGAAATTTCCCATTGGCATAGTCCAACTAATTCAGTTGAGATATTTGACACTTTGGAAATAATATTACTGAGAGCTTCCATCATCCATAATGTTAGGAATTCTATGGCTATACTAATTTGGATTTGTGTTGTCATTATTTGGTAACTTTTGTTAAGTGAAGTTCTCCAAAGTATGGTTGGACAATAATTTCTATGGATGGATTTATTCGAGATTCTTTGAAGATATGGCAGCACGGAATCTCTACACAATTTTACGAATTCGAGTAGGATTCTACTGCTGACCAAAATAATGATTATGTTCAATTTGGTAATTTAAACTTGGTGATCAAGAAACTACAACAGGTTGAGAAACTATGTATTCAAGACTTTGCGTAATGGTTAACAATTGATGATGCGCAAGAATTTTTGTGAAAAATACTTCTGCGGTGATTCGTAGCTATACCTTGAGAAGTTGAGTGTGATGCAATGTATTTGGATGTAAATGAGCTTTTCAACCCTTAATCTATCCCACAAGGCCAAGTGCATGTGTCTGTGAGTATATATATATATATTATAAAATTATGTACAATAACATTATTCAAGACTTCCTACTTTTTTTTTAACGTACAAGTTCATTTTGGGATGAATAAGAAGGGTAGAAGAAATTAGTGAAATTAAGTTACAATTATCTACTAGATCAGTGCTTGAAGCCATTCTTTCTTTACTTTGGAACTATTCAAGAGGATAAACAAATTAGTGCTCGAAAAATTGATTCAGTGCAGGGTTCATCGAAGGATTCATTCCAAAGATGAAGAAGGCAAATGTTGAAGAAGTAGCAAAGCAGCACTTGAAGCATCTAACTGCTAGAAACCTGGTGATTGTCAAAAGCAACTAGAGGCTCAAATGATGAGATCAAAGCTTGTCGCATATATAATCTGTTACGTGACTGTGTAAAGCCAAAGATAAGCAACAAAGCTTATCGAAATTTTTATTTATTTCTCAATTTTTTCAGCTTCAAATGCATTAACAATATCAACTTTCCATCCATCCTGAGTGGTTGCCATTTGCTATGTCAAGACCTATAAGCCCTCATGTCGGCTCTTTGCTCTTCTCGCCAAGGGATTATTGAAAAACATCCTCGTGACTCTTCTTTTTTTATCAACTTTAAACTTCTTAGAGTTCTGAACTTGAAATTTCCCATTGGCATAGTCCAACTAATTCAGTTGAGATATTTGACACTTTGGAAATAATATTACAGAGCTTCCATCATCCATAATGTTAGGAATTCTATGGCTATACTAATTTGGATTTGTGTTGTCATTATTTGGTAACTTTTGTTAAGTGAAGTTCTCCAAAGTATGGTTGGACAATAATTTCAATGGATGGATTTATTCGAGATTCTTTGAAGATATGGCAGCACGGAATCTCTACACAATTTTTACGAATTCGAGTAGGATTCTCTACGCGACCAAAATAATGATTATGTTCAATTTGGTAATTTAAACTTGGTGATCAAGAAACTACAACAGGTTGAGAAACTATGTATTCAAGACTTTGCGTAATGGTTAACAATTGATGATGCGCAAGAATTTTTGTGAAAAATATTTCTGCGGTGATTCGTAGCTATACCTTGAGAAGTTGAGTGTGATGCAATGTATTTGGATGTAAATGAGCTTTTCAACCCTTAATCTATCCCACAAGGCCAAGTGCATGTGTCTGTGAGTATATATATATATATTATAAAATTATGTACAATAACATTATTCAAGACTTCCTACTTTTTTTTTAACGTACAAGTTCATTTTGGGATGAATAAGAAGGGTAGAAAAATTAGTAAAATTAAGTTACAATTATCTACTAGATCAGTGCTTGAAGCCATTCTTTCTTTACTTTGGAACTATTCAAGAGGATAAACAAACTAGTGCTCGAAAATTGATTCAATTCTGGGTTGCCGAGGGATTCATTCCAAAGATGAAGAAGGCAAATGTTGAAGAAGTAGCAAAGCTGCACTTGAAGAATCTAACTGCTAGATACCTGGTGATTGTCAGAAACAACAAGAGGCTCAAATAATGAGATCAAAGCTTGTCGCATACATAATTTGTTACTTGACTGTGTAAAGCCAAAGATAAGCAACAAAGCTTATTGAGATTTTTATTTATTTCCCAATTTTTTAGTTTCAAAATGCATTAACAATATCAACTTTCCATCTATCCTGAGTGGTTGCCATTTGCTATGTCAAGACCTATAAGCCCTCATGTCGGCTCTTTGCTCTTCTCGCCAAGGGATTATAGAAAAACATCCTCGTGACTCTTCTTTTTTTATCAACTTTAAACTTCTTAGAGTTCTGAACTTGAAATTTCCCATTGGCATAGTCCTACTAATTCATTTGAGATATTTGACACTTTGGACGTAATACTACGGAGCTTCCATCAGCCATAATGTTAGGAATTCTATGGCTATACTAATTTGGATTTGTGTTGTCATTATTTGGTAACTTTTGTTAAGTGAAGTCTCCAAAGTATGGTCGGACAATAATTTCTATGGATGGATTTATTCGAGATTCTTTGAAGATATGGCAGCACTGAATCTCTACACAATTTTACGAATTCGAGTAGGATTCTACTGCTGACCAAAATAATGATTATGTTCAATTTGGTAATTTAAACTTGGTGATCAAGAAACTACAACAGGTTGAGAAACTATGTATTCAAGACTTTGCGTAAATGTTAACAATTGACGATGCGCAAGAATTTTTGTGAAAAACACTTCTGCGGTGATTCGTAGCTATACCTTGAGAAGTTGAGTGTGATGCAATGTATTTGGATGTAAATGAGCTTTTCAACCCTTGATCTATCCACAAGGCCAAGTGCATGTGTCTGTGAGTATATATATATATATATATATATTATAAAATTATGTACTATAACATTATTCAAAACTTCCTACTTTTTTTTTAACGTACAAGTTCATTTTGGGATGAATAAGAAGGGTAGAAGAAACTAGTGAAATTAAGTTACAATTATCTACTAGATCAGTGCTTGAAGCCATTCTTTCTTCACTTTGGAGCTTTTGAGGAGGATAAACAAATTAGTGCTCGAAAATTGATTCAATTCTGGGTTGCCGAAGGATTCATTCCAAAGATGAAGATGGCAAATGTTGAAGAAGTAGCAAAGCAGCACTTGAGGAATATAACTGCTAGAAACCTGGTGATTGTCACAAACAACTAGAGGCTGAAATGATGAGATCAAAGCTTGTCGCATACATAATCTGTTACGTGACTGTGTAAAGCCAAAGATAAGCAACAAAGCTTATTGAAATTTTTATTTATTTCTCAATTTTTTCAGTTTCACAGTGCATTAACAATATCAACTTTTCATCAATCCTGAGTGGTTGCCATTTGCTATGTCAAGACCTATAAGCCCTCATGTCGGCTCTTTGCTCTTCCCACCAAAGGATTATTGAAAAACATCCTCGTGACTCTTCTTTTTTTATCAACTTTAAACTTCTTAGAGTTCTGAACTTGAAATTTCCCATTGGCATAGTCCTACTAATTCATTTGAGATATTTGACACTTTGGACGTAATATTACGGAGCTTCCATCATCCATAATGTTTGGAATTCTATGGCAATACTAATTTGGATTTGTGTTGACATTATTTGGTAACTTTTGTTAAGTGAAGTTTTTCGAAGTATGGTTGGACAATAATTTCTATGGATGGATTTATTCGAGATTCTTTGAAGATATGGCAGCACGAAATCTCTACACAATTTTACGAATTCGAGTAGGATTCTACTGCTGACCAAAATAATGATTATGTTCAATTTGGTAATTTAAACTTGGGGATCAAGAAACTGCAACAGGTTGAGAAACTATGTATTCAAGACTTTGCGTAATGGTTAACAATTGATGATGCGCAAGAAGTTTTGTGAAAAATACTTCTGCGGTGATTCGTAGCTATACCTTGAGAAGTTGAGTGTGATGCAACGTATTTGGATGTAAATGAGCTTTTCAACCCTTAATCTATCCCACAAGGCCAAGTGTATGTGTCTGTGAGTATATATATATATATTATAAAATTATGTACTATAACATTATTCAAGACTTCCTACTTTTTTTTTAACGTACAAGTTCATTTTGGGATGAATAAGAAGGGTAGAAGAAATTAGTGAAATTAAGTTACAGTTATCTACTAGATCAGTGCTTGAAGCCATTCTTTCTTCACTTTGTAGCTTTTCAGGAGGATAAACAAATTAGTTCTCGAAAATTGATTCAATTCTGGGTTGCCGAGGGATTCATTCCAAAATAATGATTCTACTGCTGACCAAAATTATGATTAAGTTGAATTTGGTAATTTAAACTTGGAGATCAAGAAACTGCAACAGTTGAAAAACTATGTATTCAAGACTTTGCGTAAATGTTAACAATTGACGATGCGCAAGAATTTTTGTGAAAAACACTTCTGCGGTGATTCGTAGCTATACCTTGAGAAGTTGAGTGTGATGCAATGTATTTGGATGTAAATGAGCTTTTCAACCCTTGATCTATCCACAAGGCCAAGTGCATGTGTCTGTGAGTATATATATATATATATATATATATATATATATATATATATATATATATATATATATATATATATATATATTATAAAATTATGTACTATAACATTATTCAAAACTTCCTACTTTTTTTTTAACGTACAAGTTCATTTTGGGATGAATAAGAAGGGTAGAAGAAATTAGTGAAATTAAGTTACAATTATCTACTAGATCAGTGCTTGAAGCCATTCTTTCTTCACTTTGGAGCTTTTGAGGAGGATAAACAAATTAGTGCTCGAAAATTGATTCAATTCTGGGTTGCCGAAGGATTCATTCCAAAGATGAAGATGGCAAATGTTGAAGAAGTAGCAAAGCAAAGACTTGAGGAATATAATCGCTAGAAACCTGGTGATTGTAACAAACAACTAGAGGCTGAAATGATGAGATCAAAGCTTGTCGCATACATAATCTGTTACTTGACTGTGTAAAGCCAAAGATAAGCAACAAAGCTTATTGAAATTTTTATTTATTTCTCAATTTTTTCAGTTTCACAGTGCATTAACAATATCAACTTTTCATCAATCCTGAGTGGTTGCCATTTGCTATGTCAAGACCTATAAGCCCTCATGTCGGCTCTTTGCTCTTCTCGCCAAGGGATTATTGAAAAACATCCTCGTGACTCTTCTTTTTTTATCAACTTTAAACTTCTTAGAGTTCTGAACTTGAAATTTCCCATTGGCATAGTCCTACTAATTCATTTGAGATATTTGACACTTTGGACGTAATACTACGGAGCTTCCATCAGCCATAATGTTAGGAATTCTATGGCTATACTAATTTGGATTTGTGTTGACATTATTTGGTAACTTTTGTTAAGTGAAGTTTTTCGAAGTATGGTTGGACAATAATTTCTATGGATGGATTTATTCGAGATTCTTTGAAGATATGGCAGCACGAAATCTCTACACAATTTTACGAATTCGAGTAGGATTCTCATCAGCGACCAAAATAATGATTATGTTCAATTTGGTAATTTAAACTTGGTGATCAAGAAACTGCAACAGGTTGAGAAACTATGTATTCAAGACTTTGCGTAATGGTTAACAATTGATGATGCGCAAGAAGTTTTGTGAAAAATACTTCTGCGGTGATTCGTAGCTATACCTTGAGAAGTTGAGTGTGATGCAATGTATTTGGATGTAAATGAGCTTTTCAACCCTTAATCTATCCCACAAGGCCAAGTGTATGTGTCTGTGAGTATATATATATATATTATAAAATTATGTACTATAACATTATTCAAGACTTCCTACTTTTTTTTTTAACGTACAAGTTCATTTTGGGGTGAATAAGAAGGGTAGAAGAAATTAGTGAAATTAAGTTACAGTTATCTACTAGATCAGTGCTTGAAGCCATTCTTTCTTCACTTTGTAGCTTTTCAGGAGGATAAACAAATTAGTGCTCGAAAATTGATTCAATTCTGGGTTGCCGAGGGATTCATTCCAAAATAATGATTCTACTGCTGACCAAAATTATGATTAAGTTGAATTTGGTAATTTAAACTTGGAGATCAAGAAACTGCAACAGTTGAAAAACTATGTATTCAAGACTTTGCGTAAATGTTAACAATTGACGATGCGCAAGAATTTTTGTGAAAAACACTTCTGCGGTGATTCGTAGCTATACCTTGAGAAGTTGAGTGTGATGCAATGTATTTGCATGTAAATGAGCTTTTCAACCCTTGATCTATCCACAAGGCCAAGTGCATGTGTCTGTGAGTATATATATATATATATATATATATATATATATATATATATATATATATATATATATATATATATATATATATATATATTATAAAATTATGTACTATAACATTATTCAAAACTTCCTACTTTTTTTTTAACGTACAAGTTCATTTTGGGATGAATAAGAAGGGTAGAAGAAATTAGTGAAATTAAGTTACAATTATCTACTAGATCAGTACTTGAAGCCATTCTTTCTTCACTTTGGAGCTTTTGAGGAGGATAAACAAATTAGTGCTCGAAAATTGATTCAATTCTGGGTTGCCGAAGGATTCATTCCAAAGATGAAGATGGCAAATGTTGAAGAAGTAGCAAAGCAGCACTTGAGGAATATAACTGCTAGAAACCTGGTGATTGTAACAAACAACTAGAGGCTGAAATGATGAGATCAAAGCTTGTCGCATACATAATCTGTTACGTGACTGTGTAAAGCCAAATACAAAGCTTATTGAAATTTTTATTTATTTCTCAATTTTTTCAGTTTCACAGTGCATTAACAATATCAACTTTCCATCCATCCTGAGTGGTTGCCATTTGCTATGTCAAGACCTATAAGCCCTCTTGTCGGCTCTTTGCTCTTCTCGCCAAGGGATTATTGAAAAACATCCTCGTGACTCTTCTTTTTTTATCAACTTTAAACTTCTTAGAGTTCTGAACTTGAAATTTCCCATTGGCACAGTCCTACTAATTCATTTGAGATATTTGACACTTTGGAAATAATATTACGGAGCTTCCATCATCCATAATGTTAGGAATTCTATGGCTATACTAATTTGGAATTGTGTTGTCATTATTTGGTAACTTTTGTTAAGTGAAGTTCTCCAAAGTGTGGTTGGACAATAATTTCAATGGATGGATTTATTCGAGATTCTTTGAAGATATGGCAGCACGGAATCTCTACACAATTTTACGAATTCGAGTAGGATTCTACTGCTGACCAAAATAATGATTATGTTCAATTTGGTAATTTAAACTTGGTGATCAAGAAACTGCAACAGTTGAGAAACTATGTATTCAAGACTTTGCGTAATGGTTAACAATTGATGATGCGCAAGAATTTTTGTGAAAAATACTTCTGCGGTGATTCGTAGCTATACCTTGAGTAGTTGAGTGTGATGCAATGTATTTGGATGTAAATGAGCTTTTCAACCCTTAATCTATCCCACAAGGCCAAGTGCATGTGTCTGTGAGTATATATATATATATTATAAAATTATGTACTATAACATTATTCAAGACTTCCTACATTTTTTTTTTAACGTACAAGTTCATTTTGGGATGAATAAGAAGGGTAGAAGAAATTAGTGAAATTAAGTTACAATTATCTACTAGATCAGTGCTTGAACCCATTCTTTCTTCACTTTGGAACTTTTCAAGAGGATAAACAAATTAGTGCTCGAAAATTGATTCAATTCTGGGTTGCCGAAGGATTCATTCCAAAGATGAACATGGCAAATGTTGAAGAAGTAGCAAAGCACCACTTGAAGTATCTAACTGCTAGAAACCTGGTGATTGTCACAAGCAATTAGAGGCTCAAATGATGAGATCAAAGCTTGTCGCATACATAATTTGTTACGTGACTGTGTAAAGCCAAAGATAAGCAACAAAGCTTATTGAAATTTTTATTTATTTCTCAATTTTTTCAGTTTCACAGTGCATTAACAATATCGACTTTTCATCAATCCTGAGTGGTTGCCATTTGCTATGTCAAGACCTATAAGCCCTCGTGTCGGCTCTTTGCTCTTCCCACCAAGGGATTGTTGAAAAAAATCCTCGTGACTCTTCTTTTTTTATCAACTTTAAACTTCTTAGAGTTCTGAACTTGAAATTTCCCATTGGCATAGTCCAACTATTTCATTTGAGATATTTGACACTTTGGACGTAATATTACGGAGCTTCCATCATCCATAATGTTAGGAATTTTATGGCTATACTAATTTGGATTTGTGTTGACATTATTTGGTAACTTTTGTTAAGTGAAGTTTTCCAAAGTATGGTTGGACAATAATTCCTATGGATGGATTTATTCCAGATTCTTTGAAGATATGGCAGCACGGAATCTCTACACAATTTTACGAATTCGAGTAGGATTCTACTGCTGACCAAAATAATGATTTAAGTTGAATTTGGTAATTTAAACTTGGTGATCAAGAAACTGCAACAGGTTGAGAAACTATGTATTCAAGATTTTGCGTAATGGTTAACAATTGATGATGCGCAAGAATTTTTGTGAAAAATACTTCTGCGGTGATTCGTAGCTATACCTTGAGAAGTTGAGTGTGATGCAATGTATTTGGATGTAAATGAGCTTTTCAACCCTTAATCTATCCCATAAGGCCAAGTGCATGTGTCTGTGAGTATATATATATATATATATTATAAAATTATGTACTATAACATTATTCAAGACTTCCTACTTTTTTTTTTAACGTACAAGTTCATTTTGGGATGAATAAGAAGGGTAGAAAAAATTAGTGAAATTAAGTTACAATTATCTACTAGATCAGTGCTTGAAGCCATTCTTTCTTTACTTTGTAGCTTTTCAGGAGGATAAACAAATTAGTGCTCGAAAATTGATTCAATTCTGGGTTGCCGAAGGATTCATTCCAAAGATGAACATGGCAAAGGTTGAAGAAGTAGCAAAACAGCACTTGAAGAATCTAACTGCTAGAAACCTGGTGATTGTCCCAAACAACTGGAGGCTCAAATGATGAGATCAAAGCTTGTCGCATACATAATCTGTTACGTGACTGTGTAAAGCCAAATATAAGCAACAAAGCTTATTGAAATTTTTATTTATTTCTCAATTTTTTCAGTTTCACAGTGCATTAACAATATCAACTTTCCATCCATCCTGAGTGGTTGCCATTTGCTATGTCAAGACCTATAAGCCCTCTTGTCGGCTCTTTGCTCTTCTCGCCAAGGGATTATTGAAAAACATCCTCGTGACTCTTCTTTTTTTATCAACTTTAAACTTCTTAGAGTTCTGAACTTGAAATTTCCCATTGGCATAGTCCTACTAATTCATTTGAGATATTTGACACTTTGGACGTAATATTACGGAGCTTCCATCATCCATAATGTTAGGAATTCTATGGCTATACTAATTTGGATTTGTGTTGACATTATTTGGTAACTTTTGTTAAGTGAAGTTTTCCAAAGTATGGTTGGACAATAATTCCTATGGATGGATTTATTCGAGATTCTTTGAAGATATGGCAGCACGGAATCTCTACACAATTTTACTGAATCGAATAGGATTCTCATCGCTGACCAAAATAATGATTTAAGTTGAATTTGGTAATTTAAACTTGGTGATCAAGAATCTGCAACAGTTGAGAAACTATGTATTCAAGACTTTGCGTAATGGTGAACAATTGATGATGCGTAAGAATATTTGTGAAAAATACTTATGCGGTGATTCGTAGCTATACTTTGAGAAGTTGAGTGCGATGCAATGTATTTGGATGTAAATGAGCTTTTCAACCCTTAATCTATCCCACAAGGCCAAGTGCATGTGTCTGTGAGTATATATATATATATATATATTATAAAATTATGTACTATAACATTATTCAAGACTTCATACTTTTTTTTTTAACGTACAAGTTCATTTTGGGATGAATAAGAAGGGTAGAAGAAATTAGTAAAATTAAGTTACAATTATCTACTAGATCAGTGCTTGAAGCCATTCTTTCTTCACTTTGGAACTTTTCAAGAGGATAAACAAATTATTGCTCGAAAATTGATTCAATTCTGGGTTGCCGAAGGATTCATTCCAAAGATGAAGATGGCAAATGTTGAAGAAGTAGCAAAGCAGCACTTGAAGTATCTAACTGCTAGAAACCTGGTGATTGTCACAAACAACTAGAGGCTCAAATGATGAGATCAAAGCTTGTCGCATATATAATCTGTTACGTGACTGTGTAAAGCCAAAGATAAGCAACAACGCTTATTGAAATTTTTATTTATTTCTCAATTTTTTCAGTTTCACATTGCATTAACAATATCGACTTTTCATCAATCCTGAGTGGTTGCCATTTGCTATGTCAAGACCTATAAGCCCTCATGTCGGCTCTTTGCTCTTCCCACCAAGGGATTATTGAAAAACATCCTCGTGACTCTTCTTTTTTTATCAACTTTAAACTTCTTAGAGTTCTGAACTTGATCAAGAATCTGCAACAGTTGAGAAACTATGTATTCAAGACTTCGCGTAATGGTTAAAAATTGATGATGCGCAAGAATATTTGTGAAAAATACTTCTGCGGTGATTCGTAGCTATACTTTGAGAAGTTGAGTGTGATGCAATGTATTTGGATGTAAATGAGCTTTTCAACCCTTAATCTATCCCACAGGGCCAAGTGCATGTGTTTTTGAGTATATATATTATAAAATTATGTACTATAACATTATTCAACACTTCCTACTTTTGTTTTTAACGTACAAGTTCATTTTGGGATGAATAAGAAGGGTAGAAAAAATTAGTGAAATTAAGTTACAATTATCTACTAGATCAGTGCTTGAAGCCATTCTTTCTTTACTTTGTAGCTTTTCAGGAGGATAAACAAATTAGTGCTCGAAAATTGATTCAATTCTGGGTTGCCGAAGGATTCATTCCAAAGATGAAGATGGCAAAGGTTGAAGAAGTAGCAAAAACAGACACTTGAAGAATCTAACTCGCTAGAAACTCGGTGATTGTCCCAAACAACTGGAGGCTCAAATGATGAGATCAAAGCTTGTCGCATACATAATCTGTTACGTGACTGTGTAAAGCCAAATATAAGCAACAAAGCTTATTGAAATTTTTATTTATTTCTCAATTTTTTCAGTTTCACAGTGCATTAACAATATCAACTTTCCATCCATCACGAGTGGTTGCCATTTGCTATGTCAAGACCTATAAGCCCTCATGTCGGCTCTTTGCTCTTCTCGCCAAGGGATTATTGAAAAACATCCTCGTGACTCTTCTTTTTTTTATCAACTTTAAACTTCTTAGAGTTCCGAACTTGAAATTTCCCATTGGCATAGTCCTACTAATTCATTTGAGATATTTGACACTTTGGACGTAATATTACGGAGCTTCCATCATCCACAATGTTAGGAATTCTATGGCTATACTAATTTGGATTTGTGTTGACATTATTTGGTAACTTTTGTTAAGTGAAGTTTTCCAAAGTATGGTTGGACAATAATTCCTATGGATGGATTTATTCGAGATTCTTTGAAGATATGGCAGCACGGAATCTCAACACAATTTTACGAATTCGAGTAGGATTCTCACTGCGACCAAAATAATGATTTCAAGTTGAATTTGGTAATTTAAATTTGGTGATCAAGAAAACTGCAATGATTGAGAAACTATGTATTCAGGACTTTGCGTAATGGTTAACAATTGATGATGCGCAAGAATTTTTGTGAAAAATACTTTTGCGGTGATTCGTAGCTATACCTTGAGAAGTTGAGTGTGATGCAATGTATTTGGATGTAAATGAGGTTTTCAACCCTTAATCTATCCCACAAGGCCAAGTGCATGTGTCTTTAAGTATATATATATATATTATAAAATTATGTACTATAACAGTATTTAAGACTTCCTACTATTTTTTTTAACGTACAAGTTCATTTTGGGATGAATAAGAAGGGTACAAGAAATTAGTAAAATTAAGTTACAATTATCTACTAGATCTGTGCTTGAAGCCATTCTTTCTTCACTTTGGAACTTTTCAAAAGGAAAAACAAATTAGTGCTCGAAAATTGATTCAATTCTGGGTTGCCGAAGGATTCATTCCAAAGAGGAAGATGGCAAAGGTTGAAGAAGTAGCAAAGCAGCACTTGAAGTATCTAACTCGCTAGAAACACGGTGATTGTCACAAGCAACTAGAGGCTCAAATGATGAGATCAAAGCTTGTCGCATACATAATCTGTTACGTGACTGTGTAAGGCCAAAGATAAGCAACAAAGCTTATTGAAATTTTTATTTATTTCTCAATTTTTTCAGTTTCAAAATGCATTAACAATATCAACTTTCCATCCATCCTGAGTGGTTGCCATTTGCGATGTCAAGACCTATAAGCCCTCATGTCGGCTCTTTGCTCTTCTCACCAAGGGATTATTGAAAAACATCCTCGTGACTCTTCTTTTTTTATCAACTTTAAACTTCTTAGAGTTCTGAACTTGAAATTTCCCATTGGCATAGTCCTACTATTTCATTTGAGATATTTGACACTTTGGACGTAATATTACGGAGCTTCCATCATCCATAATGTTAGGAATTCTATGGCTATACTAATTTGGATTTGTGTTGACATTATTTGGTAACTTTTTGTTAAGTGAAGTTTTCCAAAGTATGGTTGGACAATAATTCCTATGGATGGATTTATTCGAGATTCTTTGAAGATATGGCGACACGGAATCTCTACACAATTTTACTAATTCGAATAGGATTCTCACTGCTGACCAAAATAATGATTTAAGTTGAATTTGATAATTTAAACTTGGTGATCAAGAATCTGCAACAGTTGAGAAACTATGTATTCAAGACTTCGCGTAATGGTTAAAAATTGATGATGCGCAAGAATATTTGTGAAAAATACTTCTGCGGTGATTCGTAGCTATACTTTGAGAAGTTGAGTGTGATGCAATGTATTTGGATGTAAATGAGCTTTTCAACCCTTAATCTATCCCACAGGGCCAAGTGCATGTGTTTTTGAGTATATATATTATAAAATTATGTACTATAACATTATTCAACACTTCCTACTTTTGTTTTTAACGTACAAGTTCATTTTGGGATGAATAAGAAGGGTAGAAAAAATTAGTGAAATTAAGTTACAATTATCTACTAGATCAGTGCTTGAAGCCATTCTTTCTTTACTTTGTAGCTTTTCAGGAGGATAAACAAATTAGTGCTCGAAAATTGATTCAATTCTGGGTTGCCGAAGGATTCATTCCAAAGATGAAGATGGCAAAGGTTGAAGAAGTAGCAAAACAGCACTTGAAGAATCTAACTGCTAGAAACCTGGTGATTGTCCCAAACAACTGGAGGCTCAAATGATGAGATCAAAGCTTGTCGCATACATAATCTGTTACGTGACTGTGTAAAGCCAAATATAAGCAACAAAGCTTATTGAAATTTTTATTTATTTCTCAATTTTTTCAGTTTCACAGTGCATTAACAATATCAACTTTCCATCCATCCTGAGTGGTTGCCATTTGCTATGTCAAGACCTATAAGCCCTCATGTCGGCTCTTTGCTCTTCTCGCCAAGGGATTATTGAAAAACATCCTCGTGACTCTTCTTTTTTTATCAACTTTAAACTTCTTAGAGTTCTGAACTTGAAATTTCCCATTGGCATAGTCCTACTAATTCATTTGAGATATTTGACACTTTGGACGTAATATTACGGAGCTTCCATCATCCACAATGTTAGGAATTCTATGGCTATACTAATTTGGATTTGTGTTGACATTATTTGGTAACTTTTGTTAAGTGAAGTTTTCCAAAGTATGGTTGGACAATAATTCCTATGGATGGATTTATTCGAGATTCTTTGAAGATATGGCAGCACGGAATCTCAACACAATTTTACGAATTCGAGTAGGATTCTACTGCTGACCAAAATAATGATTTCAAGTTGAATTTGGTAATTTAAATTTGGTGATCAAGAAACTGCAACAGTTGAGAAACTATGTATTCAGGACTTTGCGTAATGGTTAACAATTGATGATGCGCAAGAATTTTTGTGAAAAATACTTTTGCGGTGATTCGTAGCTATACCTTGAGAAGTTGAGTGTGATGCAATGTATTTGGATGTAAATGAGGTTTTCAACCCTTAATCTATCCCACAAGGCCAAGTGCATGTGTCTTTAAGTATATATATATATATTATAAAATTATGTACTATAACAGTATTTAAGACTTCCTACTATTTTTTTTAACGTACAAGTTCATTTTGGGATGAATAAGAAGGGTACAAGAAATTAGTAAAATTAAGTTACAATTATCTACTAGATCTGTGCTTGAAGCCATTCTTTCTTCACTTTGGAACTTTTCAAAAGGAAAAACAAATTAGTGCTCGAAAATTGATTCAATTCTGGGTTGCCGAAGGATTCATTCCAAAGAGGAAGATGGCAAAGGTTGAAGAAGTAGCAAAGCAGCACTTGAAGTATCTAACTGCTAGAAACCTGGTGATTGTCACAAGCAACTAGAGGCTCAAATGATGAGATCAAAGCTTGTCGCATACATAATCTGTTACGTGACTGTGTAAAGCCAAAGATAAGCAACAACGCTTATTGAAATTTTTATTTATTTCTCAATTTTTTCAGTTTCACATTGCATTAACAATATCGACTTTTCATCAATCCTGAGTGGTTGCCATTTGCTATGTCAAGACCTATAAGCCCTCATGTCGGCTCTTTGCTCTTCCCACCAAGGGATTATTGAAAAACATCCTCGTGACTCTTCTTTTTTTATCAACTTTAAACTTCTTAGAGTTCTGAACTTGATCAAGAATGCATAGCGATTGAGAAACTATGTATTCAAGACTTCGCGTAATGGTTAAAAATTGATGATGCGCAAGAATATTTGTGAAAAATACTTCTGCGGTGATTCGTAGCTATACTTTGAGAAGTTGAGTGTGATGCAATGTATTTGGATGTAAATGAGCTTTTCAACCCTTAATCTATCCCACAGGGCCAAGTGCATGTGTTTTTGAGTATATATATTATAAAATTATGTACTATAACATTATTCAACACTTCCTACTTTTGTTTTTAACGTACAAGTTCATTTTGGGATGAATAAGAAGGGTAGAAAAAATTAGTGAAATTAAGTTACAATTATCTACTAGATCAGTGCTTGAAGCCATTCTTTCTTTACTTTGTAGCTTTTCAGGAGGATAAACAAATTAGTGCTCGAAAATTGATTCAATTCTGGGTTGCCGAAGGATTCATTCCAAAGATGAAGATGGCAAAGGTTGAAGAAGTAGCAAAACAGCACTTGAAGAATCTAACTGCTAGAAACCTGGTGATTGTCCCAAACAACTGGAGGCTCAAATGATGAGATCAAAGCTTGTCGCATACATAATCTGTTACGTGACTGTGTAAAGCCAAATATAAGCAACAAAGCTTATTGAAATTTTTATTTATTTCTCAATTTTTTCAGTTTCACAGTGCATTAACAATATCAACTTTCCATCCATCCTGAGTGGTTGCCATTTGCTATGTCAAGACCTATAAGCCCTCATGTCGGCTCTTTGCTCTTTCTCGCCAAGGGATTATTGAAAAAACATCCTCGTGACTCTTCTTTTTTTATCAACTTTAAACTTCTTAGAGTTCTGAACTTGAAATTTCCCATTGGCATAGTCCTACTAATTCATTTGAGATATTTGACACTTTGGACGTAATATTACGGAGCTTCCATCATCCACAATGTTAGGAATTCTATGGCTATACTAATTTGGATTTGTGTTGACATTATTTGGTAACTTTTGTTAAGTGAAGTTTTCCAAAGTATGGTTGGACAATAATTCCTATGGATGGATTTATTCGAGATTCTTTGAAGATATGGCAGCACGGAATCTCAACACAATTTTACGAATTCGAGTAGGATTCTCACTGCGACCAAAATAATGATTTCAAGTTGAATTTGGTAATTTAAATTTGGTGATCAAGAAACCGCAGCAGTTGAGAAACTATGTATTCAGGGACTTTGCGTAATGGTTAACAATTGATGATGCGCAAGAATTTTTGTGAAAAAATACTTTTTGCGGTGATTCGTAGCTATACCTTGAGAAGTTGAGTGTGATGCAATGTATTTGGATGTAAATGAGGTTTTCAACCCTTAATCTATCCCACAAGGCCAAGTGCATGTGTCTTTAAGTATATATATATATATTATAAAATTATGTACTATAACAGTATTTAAGACTTCCTACTATTTTTTTTAACGTACAAGTTCATTTTGGGATGAATAAGAAGGGTACAAGAAATTAGTAAAATTAAGTTACAATTATCTACTAGATCTGTGCTTGAAGCCATTCTTTCTTCACTTTGGAACTTTTCAAAAGGAAAAACAAATTAGTGCTCGAAAATTGATTCAATTCTGGGTTGCCGAAGGATTCATTCCAAAGATGAAGATGGCAAAGGTTGAAGAAGTAGCAAAACAGCACTTGAAGAATCTAACTGCTAGAAACCTGGTGATTGTCCCAAACAACTGGAGGCTCAAATGATGAGATCAAAGCTTGTCGCATACATAATCTGTTACGTGACTGTGTAAAGCCAAATATAAGCAACAAAGCTTATTGAAATTTTTATTTATTTCTCAATTTTTTCAGTTTCACAGTGCATTAACAATATCAACTTTCCATCCATCCTGAGTGGTTGCCATTTGCGATGTCAAGACCTATAAGCCCTCATGTCGGCTCTTTGCTCTTCTCACCAAGGGATTATTGAAAAACATCCTCGTGACTCTTCTTTTTTTATCAACTTTAAACTTCTTAGAGTTCTGAACTTGAAATTTCCCATTGGCATAGTCCTACTATTTCATTTGAGATATTTGACACTTTGGACGTAATATTACGGAGCTTCCATCATCCATAATGTTAGGAATTCTATGGCTATACTAATTTGGATTTGTGTTGACATTATTTGGTAACTTTTGTTAAGTGAAGTTTTCCAAAGTATGGTTGGACAATAATTCCTATGGATGGATTTATTCGAGATTCTTTGAAGATATGGCAGCACGGAATCTCTACACAATTTTACTGAATTCGAATAGGATTCTCATCGCTGACCAAAATAATGATTTAAGTTGAATTTGATAATTTAAACTTGGTGATCAAGAATCGCATGCAGTTGAGAAACTATGTATTCAAGACTTCGCGTAATGGTTAAAAAATTGATGATGCGTAAGAATATTTGTGAAAAATACTTCTGCGGTGATTCGTAGCTATACTTTGAGAAGTTGAGTGTGATGCAATGTATTTGGATGTAAATGAGCTTTTCAACCCTTAATCTATCACACAGGGCCAAGTGCATGTGTTTTTGAGTATATATATTATAAAATTATGTACTATAACATTATTCAACACTTCCTACTTTTGTTTTTAACGTACAAGTTCATTTTGGGATGAATAAGAAGGGTAGAAAAAATTAGTGAAATTAAGTTACAATTATCTACTAGATCGAGTGCTTGAAGCCATTCTTTCTTTACTTTGTAGCTTTTCAGGAGGATAAACAAATTAGTGCTCGAAAATTGATTCAATTCTGGGTTGTCGAAGGATTCATTCCAAAGATGAAGATGGCAAAGGTTGAAGAAGTAGCAAAACAGACACTTGAAGAATCTAAGCTGCTAGAAACACGGTGATTGTCCCAAACAACCGGAGGCTCAAATGATGAGATCAAAGCTTGTCGCATACATAACTGCATTACGTGATCGTGTAAAGCCAAATATAAGCAACAAAGCTTATTGAAATTTTTATTTATTTCTCAATTTTTTCAGTTTCACAGTGCATTAACAATATCAACTTTCCATCCATCCTGAGTGGTTGCCATTTGCTATGTCAAGACCTATAAGCCCTCATGTCGGCTCTTTGCTCTTCTCGCCAAGGGATTATTGAAAAACATCCTCGTGACTCTTCTTTTTTTATCAACTTTAAACTTCTTAGAGTTCTGAACTTGAAATTTCCCATTGGCATAGTCCTACTAATTCATTTGAGATATTTGACACTTTGGACGTAATATTACGGAGCTTCCATCATCCACAATGTTAGGAATTCTATGGCTATACTAATTTGGATTTGTGTTGACATTATTTGGTAACTTTTGTTAAGTGAAGTTTTCCAAAGTATGGTTGGACAATAATTCCTATGGATGGATTTATTCGAGATTCTTTGAAGATATGGCAGCACGGAATCTCAACACAATTTTACGAATTCGAGTAGGATTCTACTATCGACCAAAATAATGATTTCAAGTTGAATTTGGTAATTTAAATTTGGTGATCAAGAAACTGCAATGGTTGAGAAACTATGTATTCAGGACTTTGCGTAATGGTTAACAATTGATGATGCGCAAGAATTTTTTGTGAAAAAATACTTTTGCGGTGATTCGTAGCTATACCTTGAGAAGTTGAGTGTGATGCAATGTATTTGGATGTAAATGAGGTTTTCAACCCTTAATCTATCCCACAAGGCCAAGTGCATGTGTCTTTAAGTATATATATATATATTATAAAATTATGTACTATAACAGTATTTAAGACTTCCTACTATTTTTTTTAACGTACAAGTTCATTTTGGGATGAATAAGAAGGGTACAAGAAATTAGTAAAATTAAGTTACAATTATCTACTAGATCATGTGCTTGAAGCCATTCTTTCTTCACTTTGGAACTTTTCAAAAGGAAAAACAAATTAGTGCTCGAAAATTGATTCAATTTCAGGTTGTCGAAGGATTCATTCCAAAGAGGAAGATGGCAAAGGTTGAAGAAGTAGCAAAGCAGACACTTGAAGTATCTAACTGCTAGAAACACGGTGATTGTCACAAGCAACTAGAGGCTCAAATGATGAGATCAAAGCTTGTCGCATACATAATCTGTTACGTGATTGTGTAAGGCCAAAGATAAGCAACAAAGCTTATTGAAATTTTTTATTTATTTCTCAATTTTTTTCGGTTTCAAAATGCATTAACAATATCAACTTTCCATCCATCCCGAGTGGTTGCCATTTGCGATGTCAAGACCTATAAGCCCTCATGTCGGCTCTTTGCTCTTCTCACCAAGGGATTATTGAAAAAACATCCTCGTGACTCTTCTTTTTTTATCAACTTTAAACTTCTTAGAGTTCGAACTTGAAATTTCCCATTGGCATAGTCCTACTATTTCATTTGAGATATTTGACACTTTGGACGTAATATTACGGAGCTTCCATCATCCATAATGTTAGGAATTCTATGGCTATACTAATTTGGATTTGTGTTGACATTATTTGGTAACTTTTGTTAAGTGAAGTTTTCCAAAGTATGGTTGGACAATAATTCCTATGGATGGATTTATTCGAGATTCTTTGAAGATATGGCAGCACGGAATCTCTACACAATTTTACGAATTCGAATAGGATTCTACTGCGACCAAAATAATGATTTAAGTTGAATTTGATAATTTAAACTTGGTGATCAAGAATCGCAGTGATTGAGAAACTATGTATTCAAGACTTCGCGTAATGGTTAAAAATTGATGATGCGCAAGAATATTTGTGAAAAATACTTCTGCGGTGATTCGTAGCTATACTTTGAGAAGTTGAGTGTGATGCAATGTATTTGGATGTAAATGAGCTTTTCAACCCTTAATCTATCCCACAGGGCCAAGTGCATGTGTTTTTGAGTATATATATTATAAAATTATGTACTATAACATTATTCAACACTTCCTACTTTTGTTTTTAACGTACAAGTTCATTTTGGGATGAATAAGAAGGGTAGAAAAAATTAGTGAAATTAAGTTACAATTATCTACTAGATCGAGTGCTTGAAGCCATTCTTTCTTTACTTTGTAGCTTTTCAGGAGGATAAACAAATTAGTGCTCGAAAATTGATTCAATTCTGGGTTGCCGAAGGATTCATTCCAAAGATGAAGATGGCAAAGGTTGAAGAAGTAGCAAAACAGCACTTGAAGAATCTAACTGCTAGAAACCTGGTGATTGTCCCAAACAACTGGAGGCTCAAATGATGAGATCAAAGCTTGTCGCATACATAATCTGTTACGTGACTGTGTAAAGCCAAATATAAGCAACAAAGCTTATTGAAATTTTTATTTATTTCTCAATTTTTTCAGTTTCACAGTGCATTAACAATATCAACTTTCCATCCATCCTGAGTGGTTGCCATTTGCTATGTCAAGACCTATAAGCCCTCATGTCGGCTCTTTGCTCTTCTCGCCAAGGGATTATTGAAAAACATCCTCGTGACTCTTCTTTTTTTATCAACTTTAAACTTCTTAGAGTTCTGAACTTGAAATTTCCCATTGGCATAGTCCTACTAATTCATTTGAGATATTTGACACTTTGGACGTAATATTACGGAGCTTCCATCATCCACAATGTTAGGAATTCTATGGCTATACTAATTTGGATTTGTGTTGACATTATTTGGTAACTTTTGTTAAGTGAAGTTTTCCAAAGTATGGTTGGACAATAATTCCTATGGATGGATTTATTCGAGATTCTTTGAAGATATGGCAGCACGGAATCTCAACACAATTTTACGAATTCGAGTAGGATTCTACTGCTGACCAAAATAATGATTTCAAGTTGAATTTGGTAATTTAAATTTGGTGATCAAGAAACTGCAACAGTTGAGAAACTATGTATTCAGGACTTTGCGTAATGGTTAACAATTGATGATGCGCAAGAATTTTTGTGAAAAATACTTTTGCGGTGATTCGTAGCTATACCTTGAGAAGTTGAGTGTGATGCAATGTATTTGGATGTAAATGAGGTTTTCAACCCTTAATCTATCCCACAAGGCCAAGTGCATGTGTCTTTAAGTATATATATATATATTATAAAATTATGTACTATAACAGTATTTAAGACTTCCTACTATTTTTTTTAACGTACAAGTTCATTTTGGGATGAATAAGAAGGGTACAAGAAATTAGTAAAATTAAGTTACAATTATCTACTAGATCTGTGCTTGAAGCCATTCTTTCTTCACTTTGGAACTTTTCAAAAGGAAAAACAAATTAGTGCTCGAAAATTGATTCAATTCTGGGTTGCCGAAGGATTCATTCCAAAGATGAAGATGGCAAAGGTTGAAGAAGTAGCAAAACAGCACTTGAAGAATCTAACTGCTAGAAACCTGGTGATTGTCCCAAACAACTGGAGGCTCAAATGATGAGATCAAAGCTTGTCGCATACATAATCTGTTACGTGACTGTGTAAGGCCAAAGATAAGCAACAAAGCTTATTGAAATTTTTATTTATTTCTCAATTTTTTCAGTTTCAAAATGCATTAACAATATCAACTTTCCATCCATCCTGAGTGGTTGCCATTTGCGATGTCAAGACCTATAAGCCCTCATGTCGGCTCTTTGCTCTTCTCACCAAGGGATTATTGAAAAACATCCTCGTGACTCTTCTTTTTTTATCAACTTTAAACTTCTTAGAGTTCTGAACTTGAAATTTCCCATTGGCATAGTCCTACTATTTCATTTGAGATATTTGACACTTTGGACGTAATATTACGGAGCTTCCATCATCCATAATGTTAGGAATTCTATGGCTATACTAATTTGGATTTGTGTTGACATTATTTGGTAACTTTTGTTAAGTGAAGTTTTCCAAAGTATGGTTGGACAATAATTCCTATGGATGGATTTATTCGAGATTCTTTGAAGATATGGCAGCACGGAATCTCTACACAATTTTACGAATTCGAATAGGATTCTACTGCTGACCAAAATAATGATTTAAGTTGAATTTGATAATTTAAACTTGGTGATCAAGAATCTGCAACAGTTGAGAAACTATGTATTCAAGACTTCGCGTAATGGTTAACAATTGATGATGCGCAAGAATATTTGTGAAAAATACTTCTGCGGTGATTCGTAGCTATACTTTGAGAAGTTGAGTGTGATGCAATGTATTTGGATGTAAATGAGCTTTTCAACCCTTAATTTATCCCACAGGGCCAAGTGCATGTGTTTTTGAGTATATATATTATAAAATTATGTACTATAACATTATTCAACACTTCCTACTTTTGTTTTTAACGTACAAGTTCATTTTGGGATGAATAAGAAGGGTAGAAAAAATTAGTGAAATTAAGTTACAATTATCTACTAGATCAGTGCTTGAAGCCATTCTTTCTTTACTTTGTAGCTTTTCAGGAGGATAAACAAATTAGTGCTCGAAAATTGATTCAATTCTGGGTTGCCGAAGGATTCATTCCAAAGATGAAGATGGCAAAGGTTGAAGAAGTAGCAAAACAGACACTTGAAGAATCTAAGCTGCTAGAAACTCGGTGATTGTCCCAAACAAGCTGGAGGCTCAAATGATGAGATCAAAGCTTGTCGCATACATAATCTGTTACGTGATCGTGTAAAGTCAAATATAAGCAACAAAGCTTATTGAAATTTTTTATTTATTTTTCAATTTTTTTCGGTTTCACGATGCATTAACAATATCAACTTTCCATCCATCTCGAGTGGTTGCCATTTGCTATGTCAAGACCTATAAGCCCTCATGTCGGCTCTTTGCTCTTCTCGCCAAGGGATTATTGAAAAACATCCTCGTGACTCTTCTTTTTTTATCAACTTTAAACTTCTTAGAGTTCTGAACTTGAAATTTCCCATTGGCATAGTCCTACTAATTCATTTGAGATATTTGACACTTTGGACGTAATATTACGGAGCTTCCATCATCCACAATGTTAGGAATTCTATGGCTATACTAATTTGGATTTGTGTTGACATTATTTGGTAACTTTTGTTAAGTGAAGTTTTCCAAAGTATGGTTGGACAATAATTCCTATGGATGGATTTATTCGAGATTCTTTGAAGATATGGCAGCACGGAATCTCAACACAATTTTACGAATTCGAATAGGATTCTACTGCTGACCAAAATAATGATTTAAGTTGAATTTGGTAATTTAAATTTGGTGATCAAGAAACTGCAACAGTTGAGAAACTATGTATTCAAGACTTTGCGTAATGGTTAACAATTGATGATGCGCAAGAATTTTTGTGAAAAATACTTTTGCGGTGATTCGTAGCTATACCTTGAGAAGTTGAGTGTGATGCAATGTATTTGGATGTAAATGAGGTTTTCAACCCTTAATCTATCCCACAAGGCCAAGTGCATGTGTCTTTAAGTATATATATATATATTATAAAATTATGTACTATAACAGTATTTAAGACTTCCTACTATTTTTTTTAACGTACAAGTTCATTTTGGGATGAATAAGAAGGGTACAAGAAATTAGTAAAATTAAGTTACAATTATCTACTAGATCTGTGCTTGAAGCCATTCTTTCTTCACTTTGGAACTTTTCAAGAGGAAAAACAAATTAGTGCTCGAAAATTGATTCAATTCTGGGTTGCCGAAGGATTCATTCCAAAGAGGAAGATGGCAAAGGTTGAAGAAGTAGCAAAGCAGCACTTGAAGTATCTAACTGCTAGAAACCTGGTGATTGTCACAAGCAACTAGAGGCTCAAATGATGAGATCAAAGCTTGTCGCATACATAATCTGTTACGTGACTGTGTAAGGCCAAAGATAAGCAACAAAGCTTATTGAAATTTTTATTTATTTCTCAATTTTTTCAGTTTCACAGTGCATTAACAATATCGACTTTTCATCAATCCTGAGTGGTTGCCATTTGCTATGTCAAGACCTATAAGCCCTCGTGTCGGCTCTTTGCTCTTCCCACCAAGGGATTGTTGAAAAAAATCCTCGTGACTCTTCTTTTTTTATCAACTTTAAACTTCTTAGAGTTCTGAACTTGAAATTTCCCATTGGCATAGTCCAACTATTTCATTTGAGATATTTGACACTTTGGACGTAATATTACGGAGCTTCCATCATCCATAATGTTAGGAATTCTATGGCTATACTAATTTGGATTTGTGTTGACATTATTTGGTAACTTTTGTTAAGTGAAGTTTTCCAAAGTATGGTTGGACAATAATTCCTATGGATGGATTTATTCGAGATTCTTTGAAGATATGGCAGCACGGAATCTCTACACAATTTTACGAATTCGAATAGGATTCTACTGCTGACCAAAATAATGATTTAAGTTGAATTTGGTAATTTAAACTTGGTGATCAAGAATCTGCAACAGTTGAGAAACTATGTATTCAAGACTTTGCGTAATGGTGAACAATTGATGATGCGTAAGAATATTTGTGAAAAATACTTATGCGGTGATTCGTAGCTATACTTTGAGAAGTTGAGTGCGATGCAATGTATTTGGATGTAAATGAGCTTTTCAACCCTTAATCTATCCCACAAGGCCAAGTGCATGTGTCTGTGAGTATATATATATATATATATATTATAAAATTATGTACTATAACATTATTCAAGACTTCATACTTTTTTTTTTAACGTACAAGTTCATTTTGGGATGAATAAGAAGGGTAGAAGAAATTAGTAAAATTAAGTTACAATTATCTACTAGATCAGTGCTTGAAGCCATTCTTTCTTTACTTTGTAGCTTTTCAGGAGGATAAACAAATTAGTGCTCGAAAATTGATTCAATTCTGGGTTGCCGAAGGATTCATTCCAAAGATGAAGATGGCAAAGGTTGAAGAAGTAGCAAAACAGCACTTGAAGAATCTAACTGCTAGAAACCTGGTGATTGTCACAAACAACTGGAGGCTCAAATGATGAGATCAAAGCTTGTCGCATACATAATCTGTTACGTGACTGTGTAAAGCCAAATATAAGCAACAAAGCTTATTGAAATTTTTATTTATTTTTCAATTTTTTCAGTTTCACATTGCATTAACAATATCGACTTTTCATCAATCCTGAGTGGTTGCCATTTGCTATGTCAAGACCTATAAGCCCTCATGTCGGCTCTTTGCTCTTCTCGCCAAGGGATTATTGAAAAACATCCTCGTGACTCTTCTTTTTTTATCAACTTTAAACTTCTTAGAGTTCTGAACTTGAAATTTCCCATTGGCATAGTCCTACTAATTCATTTGAGATATTTGACACTTTGGACGTAATATTACGGAGCTTCCATCATCCACAATGTTAGGAATTCTATGGCTATACTAATTTGGATTTGTGTTGACATTATTTGGTAACTTTTGTTAAGTGAAGTTTTCCAAAGTATGGTTGGACAATAATTCCTATGGATGGATTTATTCGAGATTCTTTGAAGATATGGCAGCACGGAATCTCAACACAATTTTACGAATTCGAATAGGATTCTACTGCTGACCAAAATAATGATTTAAGTTGAATTTGGTAATTTAAATTTGGTGATCAAGAAACTGCAACAGTTGAGAAACTATGTATTCAAGACTTTGCGTAATGGTTAACAATTGATGATGCGCAAGAATTTTTGTGAAAAAATACTTTTTGCGGTGATTCGTAGCTATACCTTGAGAAGTTGAGTGTGATGCAATGTATTTGGATGTAAATGAGGTTTTCAACCCTTAATCTATCCCACAAGGCCAAGTGCATGTGTCTTTAAGTATATATATATATATTATAAAATTATGTACTATAACAGTATTTAAGACTTCCTACTATTTTTTTTAACGTACAAGTTCATTTTGGGATGAATAAGAAGGGTACAAGAAATTAGTAAAATTAAGTTACAATTATCTACTAGATCTGTGCTTGAAGCCATTCTTTCTTCACTTTGGAACTTTTCAAGAGGAAAAACAAATTAGTGCTCGAAAATTGATTCAATTCTGGGTTGCCGAAGGATTCATTCCAAAGAGGAAGATGGCAAAGGTTGAAGAAGTAGCAAAGCAGCACTTGAAGTATCTAACTCGCTAGAAACTTGGTGATTGTCACAAGCAACTAGAGGCTCAAATGATGAGATCAAAGCTTGTCGCATACATAATCTGTTACGTGACTGTGTAAGGCCAAAGATAAGCAACAAAGCTTATTGAAATTTTTATTTATTTCTCAATTTTTTCAGTTTCACAGTGCATTAACAATATCGACTTTTCATCAATCCTGAGTGGTTGCCATTTGCTATGTCAAGACCTATAAGCCCTCGTGTCGGCTCTTTGCTCTTCCCACCAAGGGATTGTTGAAAAAAATCCTCGTGACTCTTCTTTTTTTATCAACTTTAAACTTCTTAGAGTTCTGAACTTGAAATTTCCCATTGGCATAGTCCAACTATTTCATTTGAGATATTTGACACTTTGGACGTAATATTACGGAGCTTCCATCATCCATAATGTTAGGAATTCTATGGCTATACTAATTTGGATTTGTGTTGACATTATTTGGTAACTTTTGTTAAGTGAAGTTTTCCAAAGTATGGTTGGACAATAATTCCTATGGATGGATTTATTCGAGATTCTTTGAAGATATGGCAGCACGGAATCTCTACACAATTTTACGAATTCGAATAGGATTCTACTGCTGACCAAAATAATGATTTAAGTTGAATTTGGTAATTTAAATTTGGTGATCAAGAAACTGCAACAGTTGAGAAACTATGTATTCAGGACTTTGCGTAATGGTTAACAATTGATGATGCGCAAGAATTTTTGTGAAAAATACTTTTGCGGTGATTCGTAGCTATACCTTGAGAAGTTGAGTGTGATGCAATGTATTTGGATGTAAATGAGGTTTTCAACCCTTAATCTATCCCACAAGGCCAAGTGCATGTGTCTTTAAGTATATATATATATATTATAAAATTATGTACTATAACAGTATTTAAGACTTCCTACTATTTTTTTTAACGTACAAGTTCATTTTGGGATGAATAAGAAGGGTACAAGAAATTAGTAAAATTAAGTTACAATTATCTACTAGATCAGTGCTTGAAGCCATTCTTTCTTTACTTTGTAGCTTTTCAGGAGGATAAACAAATTAGTGCTCGAAAATTGATTCAATTCTGGGTTGCCGAAGGATTCATTCCAAAGATGAAGATGGCAAAGGTTGAAGAAGTAGCAAAACAGCACTTGAAGAATCTAACTGCTAGAAACCTGGTGATTGTCACAAACAACTGGAGGCTCAAATGATGAGATCAAAGCTTGTCGCATACATAATCTGTTACGTGACTGTGTAAAGCCAAATATAAGCAACAAAGCTTATTGAAATTTTTATTTATTTTTCAATTTTTTCAGTTTCACATTGCATTAACAATATCGACTTTTCATCAATCCTGAGTGGTTGCCATTTGCTATGTCAAGACCTATAAGCCCTCATGTCGGCTCTTTGCTCTTCCCACCAAGGGATTATTGAAAAACATCCTCGTGACTCTTCTTTTTTTATCAACTTTAAACTTCTTAGAGTTCTGAACTTGAAATTTCCCATTGGCATAGTCCTACTGATTCATTTGAGATATTTGACACTTTGGACGTAATATTACGGAGCTTCCATCATCCATAATGTTAGGAATTCTATGGCTATACTAATTTGGATTTGTGTTGACATTATTTGGTAACTTTTGTTAAGTGAAGTTTTCCAAAGTATGGTTGGACAATAATTCCTATGGATGGATTTATTCGAGATTCTTTGAAGATATGGCAGCACGGAATCTCAACACAATTTTACGAATTCGAGTAGGATTCTACTGCTGACCAAAATAATGATTTCAAGTTGAATTTGGTAATTTAAATTTGGTGATCAAGAAACTGCAACAGTTGAGAAACTATGTATTCAAGACTTTGCGTAATGGTTAACAATTGATGATGCGCAAGAATTTTTGTGAAAAATACTTTTGCGGTGATTCGTAGCTATACCTTGAGAAGTTGAGTGTGATGCAATGTATTTGGATGTAAATGAGGTTTTCAACCCTTAATCTATCCCACAAGGCCAAGTGCATGTGTCTTTAAGTATATATATATATATTATAAAATTATGTACTATAACAGTATTTAAGACTTCCTACTATTTTTTTTAACGTACAAGTTCATTTTGGGATGAATAAGAAGGGTACAAGAAATTAGTAAAATTAAGTTACAATTATCTACTAGATCTGTGCTTGAAGCCATTCTTTCTTCACTTTGGAACTTTTCAAGAGGATAAACAAATTAGTACTCGAAAATTGATTCAATTCTGGGTTGCCGAAGGATTCATTCCAAAGATGAAGATGGCAAATGTTGAAGAAGTAGCAAAGCAGCACTTGATGGCAAATGTTGAAAAGTAGCAAAGCAGCACTTGAAGAATCTAACTGCTAGAAACCTGGTGATTGTCACAAACAACTAGAGGCTCAAATGATGAGATCAAAGCTTGTCGCATACATAATCTGTTACGTGACTGTGTAAGGCCAAAGATAAGCAACAAAGCTTATTGAAATTTTTATTTATTTCTCAATTTTTTCAGTTTCAAAATGCATTAACAATATCAACTTTCCATCCATCCTGAGTGGTTGCCATTTGCGATGTCAAGACCTATAAGCCCTCATGTCGGCTCTTTGCTCTTCTCACCAAGGGATTATTGAAAAACATCCTCGTGACTCTTCTTTTTTTATCAACTTTAAACTTCTTAGAGTTCTGAACTTGAAATTTCCCATTGGCATAGTCCTACTAATTCATTTGAGATATTTGACACTTTGGACGTAATATTACGGAGCTTCCATCATCCATAATGTTAGGAATTCTATGGCTATACTAATTTGGATTTGTGTTGACATTATTTGGTAACTTTTGTTAAGTGAAGTTTTCCAAAGTATGGTTGGACAATAATTCCTATGGATGGATTTATTCGAGATTCTTTGAAGATATGGCAGCACAGAATCTCTACACAATTTTACGAATTCGAGTAGGATTCTACTACTGACCAAAATAATGATTTTAAGTTGAATTTGGTAATTTAAACTTGGTGATCAAGAAACTGCAACAGTTGAGAAACTATGTATTCAAGACTTTGCGTAATGGTTAACAATTGATGATGCGCAAGAATTTTTGTGAAAAATACTTCTGCGGTGATTCGTTGCTATACCTTGAGAAGTTGAGTGTGATGCAATGTATTTGGATGTAAATGAGCTTTTCAACCCTTAAAATATCCCACAAGTCCAAGTGCCTGTGTCTGTGAGTATATATATATATATTATAAAATTATGTACTATAACATTATTCAAGACTTCCTACTTTTTCTTTAACGTACAAGTTCATTTTGGGATGAATAAGAAGGGTAGAAGAAATTAGTAAAATTAAGTTAGAATTATCTACTAGATGATTGCTTGAAGCCATTCTTTCTTCACTTTGGAACTTTTCAAGAGGATAAACAAATTAGTACTCGAAAATTGATTCAATTCTGGGTTGCCGAAGGATTCATTCCAAAGATGAAGATGGCAAATGTTGAAGAAGTAGCAAAGCAGCACTTGATGGCAAATGTTGAAGAAGTAGCAAAGCAGCACTTGAAGAATCTAACTGCTAGAAACCTGGTGATTGTCACAAACAACTAGAGGCTCAAATGATGAGATCAAAGCTTGTCGCATACATAATATGTTACGTGACTGTGTAAAGCCAAAGATAAGCAACAAAGCTTATTGAAATTTTTATTTATTTCTCAATTTTTTCAGTTTCAAAATGCATTAACAATATCAACTTTCCATCCATCCTGAGTGGTTGCCATTTGCGATGTGAAGACCTATAAGCCCTCATGTCGGCTCTTTGCTCTTCTCACCGTGGGATTATTGAAAAACATCCTCGTGACTCTTCTTTTTTTATCAACTTTAAACTTCTTAGAGTTCTGAACTTGAAATTTCCCATTGGCATAGTCCTACTAATTCATTTGAGATATTTGACACTTTGGACGTAATATTACGGAGCTTCCATCATCCATAATGTTAGGAATTCTATGGCTATACTAGTTTGGATTTGTGTTGACATTATTTGGTAACTTTTGTTAAGTGAAGTTTTCCAAAGTATGGTTGGACAATAATTCCTATGGATGGATTTATTCGAGATTCTATGAAGATATGGCAGCACGGAATCTCTACACAATTTTACGAATTCGAGTAGGATTCTACTACTGACCAAAATAATGATTTTAAGTTGAATTTGGTAATTTAAACTTGCTGATCAAGAAACTGCAACAGTTGAGAAACTATGTATTCATGACTTTGCGTAATGGTTAACAATTGATGATGCGCAAGAATTTTTGTGAAAAATACTTCTGTGGTGATTCGTAGCTATACCTTGAGAAGTTGAGTGTGATGCAATGTATTTGGATGTAAATGAGCTTTTCAACCCTTAAAATATCCCACAAGTCCAAGTGCCTGTGTCTGTGAGTATATATATGTATATTATAAAATTATGTACTATAACATTATTCAAGACTTCCTACTTTTTCTTTAACGTACAAGTTCATTTTTGGATGAATAAGAAGGGTAGAAGAAATTAGTAAAATTAAGTTACAATTATCTACTAGATCAGTGCTTGAAGCCATTCTTTCTTCACTTTGGAACTTTTCAAGAGGATAAACAAATTAGTACTCGAAAATTGATTCAATTCTGGGTTGCCGAAGGATTCATTCCAAAGATGAAGATGGCAAATGTTGAAGAAGTAGCAAAGCAGCACTTGATGGCAAATGTTGAAAAGTAGCAAAGCAGCACTTGAAGAATCTAACTGCTAGAAACCTGGTGATTGTCACAAACAACTAGAGGCTCAAATGATGAGATCAAAGCTTGTCGCATACATAATCTGTTACGTGACTGTGTAAAGCCAAAGATAAGCAACAAAGCTTATTGAAATTTTTATTTATTTCTCAATTTTTTCAGTTTCAAAATGCATTAACAATATCAACTTTCCATCCATCCTGAGTGGTTGACATTTGCTATGTGAAGACCTATAAGCCCTCATGTCGGCTCTTTGCTTTTCTCACCTAGGGATTATTGAAAAACATCCTCGTGACTCTTCTCTTTTTATCAACTTTAAACTTCTTAGAGTTCTGAACTTGAAATTTCCCATTGGCATAGTCCTACTAATTCATTTGAGATATTTGACACTTTGGACGTAATACTACGGAGCTTCCATCAGCCATAATGTTAGGAATTCTATGGCTATACTAGTTTGGATTTGTGTTGACATTATTTGGTAACTTTTGTTAAGTGAAGTTTTCCAAAGTATGGTTGGACAATAATTCCTATGGATGGATTTATTCGAGATTCTATGAAGATATGGCAGCACGGAATCTCTACACAATTTTACGAATTCGAGTAGGATTCTACTACTGACCAAAATAATGATTTTAAGTTGAATTTGGTAATTTAAACTTGCTGATCAAGAAACTGCAACAGTTGAGAAACTATGTATTCATGACTTTGCGTAATGGTTAACAATTGATGATGCCCAAGAATTTTTGTGAAAAATACTTCTGCGGTGATTCGTAGCTATACCTTGAGAAGTTGAATGTGACGCAATGTTTTTGGATGTAAATGAGCTTTTCAACCCTTAATCTATCCCACAAGGCCAAGTGCATGTGTCTGTGAGTATATATATATATATATATTATAAAATTATGTACTATAACATTATTCTAGACTTCCTACTTTTTTTTTTAACGTACAAGTTCATTTTGGGATGAATAAGAAGGGTAGAAGAAATTAGTAAAATTAAGTTAGAATTATCTACTAGATGAGTGCTTGAAGCCATTCTTTCTTCACTTTTGAACTTTTCAAGAGGATAAACAAATTAGTGATCGAAAATTGATTCAATTCTGGGTTGCCGAACGATTCATTCCAAAGATGAAGATGGAAAATGTTGAAGAAGTAGCAAAGCAGCACTTGAAGTATCTAACTGCTAGAAACCTGGTGATTGTCACACGCAACTAGAGGCTCAAATGATGAGCTCAAAGCTTGTCGCATACATAATCTGTTACGTGACTGTGTAAAGCCAAAGATAAGCAACAAAGCTTATTGAAATTGTTATTTATTTCTCAATTTTTTCAGTTTCAAATTGCATTAACAATATCAACTTTCCATCCATTCTGAGTGGTTGCCATTTGCGATGTCAAGACCTATAAGCCCTCATGTCGGCTCTTTGGTCTTCTCACCAAGGGATTATTGAAAAACATCCTCGTGACTCTTCTTTTTTTATCAACTTTAAACTTCTTTGAGTTCTGAACTTGAAATTTCCCATTGGCATAGTCCTACTAATTCATTTGAGATATTTGACACTTTGGACGTAATATTACGGAGCTTCAATCATCCATAATGTTAGGAATTCTACGGCTATACTAATTTGGATTTGTGTTGACATTATTTGGTAACTTTTGTTAAGTGAAGTTTTCCAAAGTATGGTTGGACAATAATTCCTATGGATGGATTTATTCGAGATTCTTTGAAGATATAGCAGCACGGAATCTTTACACAATTTTACGAATTCGAGTAGGATTCTACTGCTGCCCAAAATAATGATTATGTTTAATTTGGTAATTTAAACTTGGTGATCAAGAAACTGCAACAGGTTTAGAAACTATGTATTCAAGACTTTGCGTAATGGTTAACAATTCATGATGCGCAAGAATTTTTGTGAAAAATACTTCTGCGGTGATTCGTAGCTATACCTTGAGAAGTTGAGTGTGATGCAATGTATTTGGATGTAAATGAGTTTTTCAACCCTTAATCTATCCCACAAGGCCAAGTGCATGTGTCTGTGAGTATATATATATATATTATAAAATTATGTACTATAACATGATGAGATCAAAGCTTGTCGCATACATAATCTGTTACGTGACTGTGTAAAGCCAAAGATAAGCAACAAAGCTTATTGAAATTGTTATTTATTTCTCAATTTTTTCAGTTTCAAAATGCATTAACAATATCAACTTTCCATCCATCATGAGTGGTTGCCATTTGCTATGTCAAGACCTATAAGCCCTCATGTCGGCTCTTTGCTCTTCTCACCAAGGGATTATTGAAAAACATCCTCGTGACTCTTCTTTTTTTATCAACTTTAAACTTCTTAGAGTTCTGAACTTGAAATTTCCCATTGGCATAGTCCTAATAATTCATTTGAGATATTTGACACTTTGGACGTAATACTACGGAGCTTCCATCAGCCATAATGTTAGGAATTCTACGGCTATACTAATTTTGATTAGTGTTGACATTATTTGGTAACTTTTGTTAAGTGAAGTTTTCCAAAGTATGGTTGGACAATAATTTCTATGGATGGATTTATTGGAGATTCTTTGAAGATATGGAAGAACGGAATCCCTACACAATTTTACGAATTCGAGTAGGATTCTACTGCTGCCCAAAATAATGATTATGTTTAATTTGGTAATTTAAACTTGGTGATCAAGAAACTGCAACAGGTTTAGAAACTATGTATTCAAGACTTTGCGTAATGGTTAACAATTCATGATGCGCAAGAATTTTTGTGAAAAATACTTCTGCGGTGATTCGTAGCTATACCTTGAGAAGTTGAGTGTGATGCAATGTATTTGGATGTAAATGAGTTTTTCAACCCTTAATCTATCCCACAAGGCCAAGTGCATGTGTCTGTGAGTATATATATATATATTATAAAATTATGTACTATAACATGATGAGATCAAAGCTTGTCGCATACATAATCTGTTACGTGACTGTGTAAAGCCAAAGATAAGCAACAAAGCTTATTGAAATTGTTATTTATTTCTCAATTTTTTCAGTTTCAAAATGCATTAACAATATCAACTTTCCATCCATCATGAGTGGTTGCCATTTGCTATGTCAAGACCTATAAGCCCTCATGTCGGCTCTTTGCTCTTCTCACCAAGGGATTATTGAAAAACATCCTCGTGACTCTTCTTTTTTTATCAACTTTAAACTTCTTAGAGTTCTGAACTTGAAATTTCCCATTGGCATAGTCCTAATAATTCATTTGAGATATTTGACACTTTGGACGTAATATTACGGAGCTTCCATCATCCATAATGTTAGGAATTCTATGGCAATACTAATTTGGATTTGTGTTGACATTATTTGGTAACTTTTGTTAAGTGAAGTTCTCCAAAGTATGGTTGGACAATAATTCCTATGGATGGATTTATTCGAGATTCTTTGAAGATATGGCAGCACGGAATCTCTGCACAATTTTACGAATACGAGTAGGATTATACTGCTGACCAAAATAATGATTATGTTTAATTTGGTAATTTAAACTTGGTGATCAAGAAACTGCAACAGGTTGAGAAACTATGTATTCAAGACTTTGCGTAATGGTTAACAATTGATGATGCGCAAGAATTTTTGTGAAAAATACTTCTGCGGTGA
Source organism: Rauvolfia tetraphylla (assembly GCA_030512225.1). Classification (NCBI taxonomy): domain Eukaryota; kingdom Viridiplantae; phylum Streptophyta; class Magnoliopsida; order Gentianales; family Apocynaceae; genus Rauvolfia; species Rauvolfia tetraphylla. Next base: position 2,120,860 of record JAJQKT010000060.1, read on the forward strand.
TTCGTAGCTATACCTTGAGAAGTTGAGTGTGATGCAATGTATTTGGATGTAAATGAGCTTTTCAACCCTTAATCTATCCCACAAGGCCAAGTGCATGTGTCTGTGAGTATATATATATATATTATAAAATTATGTACTATAACATTATTCAAGAGTTCCTACTTTTTTTTTTAATGTACAAGTTCATTTTGGGATGAATAAGAAGGGTAGAAGAAATTAGTAAAATTAAGTTACAATTATCTACTAGATCAGTGCTTGAAGCCATTCTTTCTTTGCTTTGGAACTTTTCAAGAGGATAAACAAATTATTGCTCGAAAATTGATTCAATTCTGGGCTGCCGAAGGATTCATTCCAAAGATGAAGATGGCAAATGTTGAAGAAGTAGCAAAGCAGCACTTGAAGAATCTAACTGCTAGAAACCTGGTGATTGTCACAAACAACTAGAGGCTCAAATGATGAGATCAAAGCTTGTCGCATACATAATCTGTTACGTGACTGTGTAATGCCAAAGATAAGCAACAAAGCTTATTGAAATTTTTATTTATTTCTCAATTTTTTCAGTTTCAAAATGCATTAAGAATATCAACTTTCCATCCATCCTGAGTGGTTGACATTTGCTATGTGAAGACCTATAAGCCCTCATGTCGGCTCTTTGCTCTTCTCACCATGGGATTATTGAAAAACATCCTCGTGACTCTTCTTTTTTTATCAACTTTAAACTTCTTAGAGTTCTGAACTTGAAATTTCCCATTGGCATAGTCCTACTAATTCATTTGAGATATTTGACACTTTGGACGTAATACTACGGAGCTTCCATCAGCCATAATGTTAGGAATTCTATGGCTATACTAATTTTGATTAGTGTTGACATTATTTTGGTAACTTTTGTTAAGTGAAGTTCTCCAAAGTATGGTTGGACAATAATTCCTATGGATGGATTTATTCGAGATTCTTTGAAGACATGGCAGCACGGAATCTCTACACAATTTTACGAATTCGAGTAGGATTCTACTGCAGACGAAAATAATGATTAAGTTGAATTTGGTAATTTAAACTTGGTGATCAAGAAACTGCAACAGGTTGAGAAACTATGTATTCAAGACTTTGCGTAAATGTTAACAATTGATCATGCGCATGAATTTTTGTGAAAAATACTTTTGCGGTGATTCGTAGCTATACCTTGAGAAGTTGAGTGTTATGCAATGTATTTGGATGTAAATGAGCTTTTCAACCCTTAATCTATCCCACAAGGCCAAGTGCATGTTTCTGTTAGTATATATATATATATATTATAAAATTATGTACTATGACACTATTCAAGACTTCCTATTTTTTTTTTAACGTACAACTTCATTTTTGAATGAAGAAGAAGGGTAGAAGAAAATAGTAAAATTAAGTTACAATTATCTACTAGATCAGTGCTTGAAGCCATTCTTTCTTTACTTTCAAACTTTTCAAAAGGATAAACAAATTAGTGCTCGAAAATTGATTCATTTCTGGGTTGCCGAAGGATTCATTCCAAAGATGAAGATGGCAAATGTTGAGGAAGTAGCAAAGCAGCACTTGAAGAATCTAACTGCTAGAAACCTGGTGATTGTCACAAACAACTAGAGGCTCAAATGATGAGATCAAAGCTTGTCGCATACATAATCTGTTACGTGACTGTGTAAAGCCAAAGATAAGCAACAAAGCTTATTGAAATTTTTATTTATTTCTCAATTTTTTCAGTTTCAAAATGCATTAATAATATCAACTTTCCATCCACCATGAGTGGTTGCCATTTGCTATGTCAAGACCTATAAGCCCTCATGTCGGCTCTTTGCTCTTCTCACCAAGGGATTATTGAAAAACATCCTCGTGACTCTTCTTTTTTTATCAACTTTAAACTTCTTAGAATTCTGAACTTGAAATTTCCCATTGGCATAGTCCTAATAATTCATTTGAGATATTTGACACTTTGGACGTAATATTACGGAGCTTCCATCATCCATCATGTTAGGAATTCTATGGCAATACTAATTTGGATTTGTGTTGACATTATTTGGTAACTTTTGTTAAGTGAAGTTCTCCAAAGTATGGTTGGACAATAATTCCTATGGATGGATTTATTCGAGATTCTTTGAAGATATGGCAGCACGGAATCTCTACACAATTTTACGAATTCGAGTAGGCTTCTACTGCTGACCAAAATAATGATTAAGTTGAATTTGGTAATTTAAACTTGGTGATCAAGAAGCTGCAACAGGGTGAGAAACTATGTATTCAAGACTTTGCGCAAATGTTAACAATTGATCATGCGCAAGAATTTTTGTGAAAAATACTTCTGCGGTAATTCGTAGCTATACCTTGAGAAGTTGAGTGTGAAGCAATGTATTTGGATGTAAATGAGCTTTTCAACTCTTAGTCAATCACACAAGGCCAAGTGCATGTCTCTATGAGTATATATATATATTATAAAATTATGTACTATGACACTATTCAAGACTTCCTACTTTTTTTTTAACGTACAACTTCATTTTTAGATGAAGAAGAAGGGTAGAAGAAAATAGTAAAATTAAGTTACAATTATCTACTCGATTAGTGCTTGAAGCCATTTTTTCTTCACTTTGGAACTTTTAAAGAAGATAAACAAATTAGTGCTCGAAAATTGATTCAATTCTGGGTTGCCGAAGGATTCATTACAAAGATGAAAATGGCAAATGTTGAAGAAGTAGCAAAGCAGCACTTGAAGAATCTAACTGCTAGAAACCTGGTGATTGTCACAAACAACTAGAGGCTCAAATGATGAGATCAAAGCTTGTCGCATACATAATCTGTTACGTGACTGTGTAATGCCAAAGATAAGCAACAAAGCTTATTGAAATTTTTATTTATTTCTCAATTTTTTCAGTTTCAAAATGCATTAACAATATCAACTTTCCATCCATCCTGAGTGGTTGACATTTGCTATGTCAAGACCTATAAGCCCTCATGTCGGCTCTTTGCTTTTCTCACCAAGGGATTATTGAAAAACATCCTCGTGACTCTTCTTTTTTTATCAACTTTAAACTTCTTAGAGTTCTGAACTTGAAATTTCCCATTGGCATAGTCCTACTAATTCATTTGAGATATTTGACACTTTGGACGTAATACTACGGAGCTTCCATCAGCCATAATGTTAGGAATTCTATGGCTATACTAATTTTGATTAGTGTTGACATTATTTGGTAACTTTTGTTAAGTGAAGTTTTCCAAAGTATGGTTGGACAATAATTTCTATGGATGGATTTATTGGAGATTCTTTGAAGATATGGAAGAACGGAATCCCTACACAATTTTACAAATTCGAGTAGGATTCTACTGCTGACCAAAATGATGATAAAGTTGAATTTGGTAATTTAAACTTGGTGATCAAGACACTGCAACAGGTTGAGAAACTATGTATTCAAGACTTTGTATAAATGTTAACAATTGATCATGCGCAAGAATTTTTGTGAAAAATACTTCTGCGGTGATTCGTAGCTATACCTTGAGAAGTTTAGTGTGATGCAACGTATTTGGATGTAAATGAGCTTTTCAACCCTTAGTCAATCACACAAGGCCAAGTGCATGTCTCTGTGAGTATATATATATATATATATTATAAGATTATGTACTATATTATTATTCAAGACTTCCTACACTTTTTTTTAACGTACACGTTCATTTTTGGATGATGATGAAGGATAGAAAAAAGTAGTAAAATTAAGTTACTATTATCTACTAGATCAGTGCTTGAAGCCATTCTTTCTTTACTTTGGAACCTTTCAAGAGGATAAACAAATTAGTGGTCGAAAATTGAAGATGGCAAATGTTGAAGAAGTAGCAAAGCAGCACTTGAAGAATCTAACTGCTAGAAACCTGGTGATTGTCACAAACAACTAGATGCTCAAATGATGAGATCAAAGCTTGTCCCATACATAATCTGTTACGTGACTGTGTAAAGCCAAAGATAAGCAAGAAAACTTATTGAAATTTTTATTTATTTCTCAATTTTTTCAGTTTCAAAATGCATTAAGAATATCAACTTTCCATCCATCATGAGTGGTTGCCATTTGCTATGTCAAGACCTATAAGCCCTCATGTCGGCTCTTTGCTCTTCTCACTAAGGGATTATTGAAAAACATCCTCGTGACTCTTCTTTTTTTATCAACTTTAAACTTCTTAGAGTTCTGAACTTGAAATTTCCCATTGGCATAGTCCTACTAATTCATTTGAGATATTTTACACTTTGGACGTAATATTACGGAGCTTCCATCATCCATAATGTTAGGAATTCTATGGCAATACTAATTTGGATTTGTGTTGACCTTATTTGGTAACTTTTGTTAAGAGAAGTTCTCCAAAGTATGGTTGGACAATAATTTCTATGGATGGATTTATTGGAGATTCTTTGAAGATATGGCAGAACGGAATCCCTACACAATTTTACAAATTCGAGTAGGATTCTACTGCTGACCAAAATAATGATTAAGTTGAATTTGGTAATTTCAACTTGGTGATCAAGAAGTTGCAACAGGTTGAGAAACTATGTATTCAAGACTTTGCGTAAATGTTAACAATTGATCATGCGCAAGAATTTTTGTGAAAAATACTTCTGCGGTGATTCGTAGCTTTACCTTGAGAAGTTTAGTGTGATGCAACGTATTTGGATGTAAATGAGCTTTTCAACCCTTAGTCAATCACACAAGGCCAAGTGCATGTCTCTGTGAGTATATATATATATATATATTATAAGATTATGTACTATATTATTATTCAAGACTTCCTACACTTTTTTTTAACGTACACGTTCATTTTTGGATGATGATGAAGGATAGAAAAAAGTAGTAAAATTAAGTTACTATTATCTACTAGATCAGTGCTTGAAGCCATTCTTTCTTTACTTTGGAACCTTTCAAGAGGATAAACAAATTAGTGGTCGAAAATTGAAGATGGCAAATGTTGAAGAAGTAGCAAAGCAAAGCACTTGAAGAATCTAATCGCTAGAAACTCGGTGATTGTCACAAACAACTAGATGCTCAAATGATGAGATCAAAGCTTGTCCCATACATAATCATGCTACGTGATCGTGTAAAGCCAAAGATAAGCAAGAAAACTTATTGAAATTTTTTATTTATTTCTCAATTTTTTTCAGTTTCAAAATGCATTAAGAATATCAACTTTCCATCCATCATGAGTGGTTGCCATTTGCTATGTCAAGACCTATAAGCCCTCATGTCGGCTCTTTGCTCTTCTCACTAAGGGATTATTGAAAAACATCCTCGTGACTCTTCTTTTTTTATCAACTTTAAACTTCTTAGAGTTCTGAACTTGAAATTTCCCATTGGCATAGTCCTACTAATTCATTTGAGATATTTTACACTTTGGACGTAATATTACGGAGCTTCCATCATCCATAATGTTAGGAATTCTATGGCAATACTAATTTGGATTTGTGTTGACCTTATTTGGTAACTTTTGTTAAGAGAAGTTCTCCAAAGTATGGTTGGACAATAATTTCTATGGATGGATTTATTCGAGATTCTTTGAAGATATGGCAGCACGGAATCCCTACACAATTTTACAAATTCGAGTAGGATTCTACTGCTGACCAAAATAATGATTAAGTTGAATTTGGTAATTTCAACTTGGTGATCAAGAAGTTGCAACAGGTTGAGAAACTATGTATTCAAGACTTTGCGTAAATGTTAACAATTGATCATGCGCAAGAATTTTTGTGAAAAATACTTCTGCGGTGATTCGTAGCTTTACCTTGAGAAGTTTAGTGTGATGCAACGTATTTGGATGTAAATGAGCTTTTCAACCCTTAGTCAATCACACAAGGCCAAGTGCATGTCTCTGTGAGTATATATATATATATATATATATTATAAAATTATGTACTATAATATTGTTCAAGACTTCCTACTTTTTTTTAATGTACAGGTTCATTTTTGGATGATGAAAAAGGGTAGAAAAAAATAGTAAAATTAAGTTACAATTATCTACCAGAACAGTGCTTGAAGCCATTCTTTCTTTACTTTGAATCTTTTCATGAGGATATACAAATTAGTGCTCGAAAATTGATTCAATTCTGGGTTTCCGAAGGATTCATTCCAAAGATGAGGATGGCAAATGTTGAAGAAGTAGCAAAGCAGCACTTGAAGAATCTAACTGCTAGAAAACTGGTGATTGTCACAAACAACTAGTTGCTCAAATGATTAGATCAAAGCTTGTCCCATACATAATCTGTTACGTGACTGTGTAAAGCCAAAGATAAGCAAGAAAACTTATTGAAATTTTTATTTATTTCTCAATTTTTTCAGTTTCAAAATGCATTAAGAATATCAACTTTCCATCCATCATGAGTGGTTGCCATTTGCTATGTCAAGACCTATAAGCCCTCATGTCGGCTCTTTGCTCTTCTCACCAAGGGATTATTGAAAAACATCCTCGTGACTCTTCTTTTTTTATCAACTTTAAACTTCTTAGAGTTCTGAACTTGAAATTTCCCATTGGCATAGTCCTACTAATTCATTTGAGATATTTTACACTTTGGACGTAATATTACGGAGCTTCCATCATCCATAATGTTAGGAATTCTATGGCAATACTAATTTGGATTTGTGTTGACATTATTTGGTAACTTTTGTTAAGAGAAGTTCTCCAAAGTATGGTTGGACAATAATTTCTATGGATGGATTTATTCGAGATTCTTTGAAGATATGGCAGCACGGAATCCCTACACAATTTTACAAATTCGAGTAGGATTCTACTGCTGACCAAAATAATGATTAAGTTAAATTTGGTAATTTCAACTTGGTGATCAAGAAGTTGCAACAGGTTGAGAAACTATGTATTCAAGACTTTGCGTAAATGTTAACAATTGATCATGCGCAAGAATTTTTGTGAAAAATACTTCTGCGGTGATTCGTAGCTACACCTTGAGAAGTTTAGTGTGATTCAACGTATTTGGATGTAAATGAGCTTTTCAACCCTTAGTCAATCACACAAGGCCAAGTGCATGTCTCTGTGAGTATATATATATATATATATTATAAGATTATGTACTATATTATTATTCAAGACTTCCTACTCTTTTTTTTAACGTACAGGTTCATTTTTGGATGATGATGAAGGATAGAAAAAAGTAGTAAAATTAAGTTACAATTATCTACTAGATCAGTGCTTGAAGCCATTCTTTCTTTACTTTGGAACTTTTCAAGAGGATAAACAAATTAGTGGTCGAAAATTGATTCAATTCTGGGTTGCCGAAGGATTCATTCCAAAGATGAAGATGACAAATGTTGAAGAAGTAGCGAAGCAACACTTGAAGAATCTAACTGCTAGAAACCTGGTGATTATCACAAACAACTAGAGGCTCAAATGATGAGATCAAAACTTGTCGCATACATAATCTGTTACCTGACTGTGTAAAGCCAAAGATAAGCAACAAAGCATATTGAAATTTGTATTCATTTCTCAATTTTTTCAGTTTCAAAATGCATTAAGAATATCAACTTTCCATCCATCATGAGTGGTTGCCATTTGCTATGTCAAGACCTATAAGCCCTCATGTCGGCTCTTTGCTCTTCTCACCAAGGGATTATTGAAAAACATCCTCGTGACTCTTCTTTTTTTATCAACTTTAAACTTCTTAGAGTTCTGAACTTGAAATTTCCCATTGGCATAGTCCTACTAATTCATTTGAGATATTTTACACTTTGGACGTAATATTACGGAGCTTCCATCATCCATAATGTTAGAAATTCTATGGCAATACTAATTTGGATTTGTGTTGACATTATTTGGTAACTTTTGTTAAGAGAAGTTCTCCAAAGTATGGTTGGACAATAATTTCTATGGATGGATTTATTCGAGATTCTTTGAAGATATGGCAGCACGGAATCCCTACACAATTTTACAAATTCGAGTAGGATTCTACTGCTGATCAAAATAATGATTAAGTTGAATTTGGTAATTTCAACTTGGTGATCAAGAAGTTGCAACAGGTTGAGAAACTATGTATTCAAGACTTTGCGTAAATGTTAACAATTGATCATGCGCAAGAATTTTTGTGAAAAATACTTCTGCGGTGATTCGTAGCTTTACCTTGAGAAGTTTAGTGTGATGCAACGTATTTGGATGTAAATGAGCTTTTCAACCCTTAGTCAATCACACAAGGCCAAGTGCATGTCTCTGTGAGTATATATATATATATATATTATAAGATTATGTACTATATTATTATTCAAGACTTCCTACTCTTTTTTTTAACGTACAGGTTCATTTTTGGATGATGATGAAGGATAGAAAAAAGTAGTAAAATTAAGTTACAATTATCTACTAGATCAGTGCTTGAAGCCATTCTTTCTTTACTTTGGAACTTTTCAAGAGGATAAACAAATTAGTGGTCGAAAATTGATTCAATTCTGGGTTGCCGAAGGATTCATTCCAAAGATGAAGATGACAAATGTTGAAGAAGTAGCGAAGCAACACTTGAAGAATCTAACTGCTAGAAACCTGGTGATTATCACAAACAACTAGAGGCTCAAATGATGAGATCAAAACTTGTCGCATACATAATCTGTTACCTGACTGTGTAAAGCCAAAGATAAGCAACAAAGCATATTGAAATTTGTATTCATTTCTCAATTTTTTCAGTTTCAAAATGCATTAAGAATATCAACTTTCCATCCATCATGAGTGGTTGCCATTTGCTATGTCAAGACCTATAAGCCCTCATGTCGGCTCTTTGCTCTTCCTACCAAGGGATTATTGAAAAACATCCTCGTGACTCTTCTTTTTTTATCAACTTTAAACTTCTTAGAGTTCTGAACTTGAAATTTCCCATTGGCATAGTCCTACTAATTCATTTGAGATATTTTACACTTTGGACGTAATATTACGGAGCTTCCATCATCCATAATGTTAGGAATTCTATGGCAATACTAATTTGGATTTGTGTTGACATTATTTGGTAACTTTTGTTAAGAGAAGTTCTCCAAAGTATGGTTGGACAATAATTTCTATGGATGGATTTATTGGAGATTCTTTGAAGATATGGCAGAACGGAATCCCTACACAATTTTACAAATTCGAGTAGGATTCTACTGCTGATCAAAATAATGATTAAGTTGAATTTGGTAATTTCAACTTGGTGATCAAGAAGTTGCAACAGGTTGAGAAACTATGTATTCAAGACTTTGCGTAAATGTTAACAATTGATCATGCGCAAGAATTTTTGTGAAAAATACTTCTGCGGTGATTCGTAGCTTTACCTTGAGAAGTTTAGTGTGATGCAACGTATTTGGATGTAAATGAGCTTTTCAACCCTTAGTCAATCACACAAGGCCAAGTGCATGTCTCTGTGAGTATATATATATATATATATTATAAGATTATGTACTATATTATTATTCAAGACTTCCTACACTTTTTTTTAACGTACACGTTCATTTTTGGATGATGATGAAGGATAGAAAAAAGTAGTAAAATTAAGTTACTATTATCTACTAGATCAGTGCTTGAAGCCATTCTTTCTTTACTTTGGAACTTTTCAAGAGGATAAACAAATTAGTGGTCGAAAATTGAAGATGGCAAATGTTGAAGAAGTAGCAAAGCAGCACTTGAAGAATCTAACTGCTAGAAACCTGGTGATTGTCACAAACAACTAGTTGCTCAAATGATTAGATCAAAGCTTGTCGCATACATAATCTGTTACGTGACTGTGTAAAGCCAAAGATAAGCAACAAAACTTATTAAAATTTTTATTTATTTCTCAATTTTTTCAGTTTCAAAATGCATTAAGAATATCAACTTTCCATTCATCATGATTGGTTGCCATTTGCTATGTCAAGACCTATAAGCCCTCATGTCGGCTCTTTGCTCTTCTCACTAAGGGATTATTGAAAAACATCCTCGTGACTCTTCTTTTTTTATCAACTTTAAACTTCTTAGAGTTCTGAACTTGAAATTTCCCATTGGCATAGTCCTACTAATTCATTTGAGATATTTGACACTTTGGACGTAATATTACGGAGCTTCCATCATCCATAATGTTAGGAATTCTATGGCAATACTAATTTGGATTTGTGTTTACGTTATTTGGTAACTTTTTTTAAGAGAAGTTCTCCAAAGTATGGTTGGACAATAATTTCTATGGATGGATTTATTGGAGATTCTTTGAAGATATGGCAGAACGGAATCCCTACACAATTTTACAAATTCGAGTAGGATTCTACTGCTGACCGAAATGATGATAAAGTTGAATTTGGTAATTTAAACTTGGTGATCAAGACACTGCAACAGGTTGAGAAACTATGTATTCAAGACTTTGTATAAATGTTAACAATTGATCATGCGCAAGAATTTTTGTGAAAAATACTTCTGCGGTGATTCGTAGCTATACCTTGAGAAGTTTAGTGTGATGCAACGTATTTGGATGTAAATGAGCTTTTCAACCCTTAGTCAATCACACAAGGCCAAGTGCATGTCTCTGTGAGTATATATATATATATATATATATATATTATAAAATTATGTACTATAATATTGTTCAAGACTTCCTACTTTTTTTTAATGTACAGGTTCATTTTTGGATGATGAAAAAGGGTAGAAAAAATAGTAAAATTAAGTTACAATTATCTACCAGAACAGTGCTTGAAGCCATTCTTTCTTTACTTTGAATATTTTCATGAGGATATACAAATTAGTGCTCGAAAATTGATTCAATTCTGGGTTTCCGAAGGATTCATTCCAAAGATGAGGATGGCAAATGTTGAAGAAGTAGCAAAGCAGCACTTGAAGAATCTAACTGCTAGAAACCTGGTGATTGTCACAAACAACTAGATGCTCAAATGATGAGATCAAAGCTTGTCCCATACATAATCTGTTACGTGACTGTGTAAAGCCAAAGATAAGCAACAAAACTTATTAAAATTTTTATTTATTTCTCAATTTTTTCAGTTTCAAAATGCATTAAGAATATCAACTTTCCATTCATCATGATTGGTTGCCATTTGCTATGTCAAGACCTATAAGCCCTCATGTCGGCTCTTTGCTCTTCTCACTAAGGGATTATTGAAAAACATCCTCGTGACTCTTCTTTTTTTATCAACTTTAAACTTCTTAGAGTTCTGAACTTGAAATTTCCCATTGGCATAGTCCTACTAATTCATTTGAGATATTTTACACTTTGGACGTAATATTACGGAGCTTCCATCATCCATAATGTTAGGAATTCTATGGCAATACTAATTTGGATTTGTGTTGACGTTATTTGGTAACTTTTGTTAAGAGAAGTTCTCCAAAGTATGGTTGGACAATAATTTCTATGGATGGATTTATTGGAGATTCTTTGAAGATATGGCAGAACGGAATCCCTACACAATTTTACAAATTCGAGTAGGATTCTACTGCTGACCGAAATGATGATAAAGTTGAATTTGGTAATTTAAACTTGGTGATCAAGACACTGCAACAGGTTGAGAAACTATGTATTCAAGACTTTGTATAAATGTTAACAATTGATCATGCGCAAGAATTTTTGTGAAAAATACTTCTACGGTGATTCGTAGCTATACCTTGAGAAGTTTAGTGTGATGCAACGTATTTGGATGTAAATGAGCTTTTCAACCCTTAGTCAATCACACAAGGCCAAGTGCATGTCTCTGTGAGTATATATATATATATATATATATATTATAAAATTATGTACTATAATATTGTTCAAGACTTCCTACTTTTTTTTAATGTACAGGTTCATTTTTGGATGATGAAAAAGGGTAGAAAAAATAGTAAAATTAAGTTACAATTATCTACCAGAACAGTGCTTGAAGCCATTCTTTCTTTACTTTGAATATTTTCATGAGGATATACAAATTAGTGCTCGAAAATTGATTCAATTCTGGGTTTCCGAAGGATTCATTCCAAAGATGAGGATGGCAAATGTTGAAGAAGTAGCAAAGCAAAGCACTTGAAGAATCTAACCGCTAGAAACTCGGTGATTGTCACAAACAACTAGATGCTCAAATGATGAGATCAAAGCTTGTCCCATACATAATCTGCTACGTGATTGTGTAAAGCCAAAGATAAGCAAGAAAACTTATTGAAATTTTTATTTATTTCTCAATTTTTTCAGTTTCAAAATGCATTAAGAATATCAACTTTCCATCCATCATGAGTGGTTGCCATTTGCTATGTCAAGACCTATAAGCCCTCATGTCGGCTCTTTGCTCTTCCTACCAAGGGATTATTGAAAAACATCCTCGTGACTCTTCTTTTTTTATCAACTTTAAACTTCTTAGAGTTCTGAACTTGAAATTTCCCATTGGCATAGTCCTACTAATTCATTTGAGATATTTGACACTTTGGACGTAATATTACGGAGCTTCCATCATCCATAATGTTAGGAATTCTATGGCAATACTAATTTGGATTTGTGTTGACGTTATTTGGTAACTTTTGTTAAGAGAAGTTCTCCAAAGTATGGTTGGACAATAATTTCTATGGATGGATTTATTGGAGATTCTTTGAAGATATGGCAGAACGGAATCCCTACACAATTTTACAAATTCGAGTAGGATTCTACTGCTGACCGAAATGATGATAAAGTTGAATTTGGTAATTTAAACTTGGTGATCAAGACACTGCAACAGGTTGAGAAACTATGTATTCAAGACTTTGTATAAATGTTAACAATTGATCATGCGCAAGAATTTTTGTGAAAAATACTTCTACGGTGATTCGTAGCTATACCTTGAGAAGTTTAGTGTGATGCAACGTATTTGGATGTAAATGAGCTTTTCAACCCTTAGTCAATCACACAAGGCCAAGTGCATGTCTCTGTGAGTATATATATATATATATATATATATATTATAAAATTATGTACTATAATATTGTTCAAGACTTCCTACTTTTTTTTTAATGTACGAGTTCATTTTTTGGATGATGAAAAAGGGTAGAAAAAAATAGTAAAATTAAGTTACAATTATCTACCAGAACAGTGCTTGAAGCCATTCTTTCTTTACTTTGAATCTTTTCATGAGGATATACAAATTAGTGCTCGAAAATTGATTCAATTCTGGGTTTCCGAAGGATTCATTCCAAAGATGAGGATGGCAAATGTTGAAGAAGTAGCAAAGCAAAGACTTGAAGAATCTAATCGCTAGAAACTCGGTGATTGTCACAAACAACTAGTTGCTCAAATGATTAGATCAAAGCTTGTCGCATACATAATCTGTTACGTGACTGTGTAAAGCCAAAGATAAGCAACAAAACTTATTAAAATTTTTATTTATTTCTCAATTTTTTCAGTTTCAAAATGCATTAAGAATATCAACTTTCCATTCATCATGAGTGGTTGCCATTTGCTATGTCAAGACCTATAAGCCCTCATGTCGGCTCTTTGCTCTTCTCACCAAGGGATTATTGAAAAACATCCTCGTGACTCTTCTTTTTTTATCAACTTTAAACTTCTTAGAGTTCTGAACTTGAAATTTCCCATTGGCATAGTCCTACTAATTCATTTGAGATATTTGACACTTTGGACGTAATATTACGGAGCTTCCATCATCCATAATGTTAGGAATTCTATGGCAATACTAATTTGGATTTGTGTTTACGTTATTTGGTAACTTTTTTTAAGAGAAGTTCTCCAAAGTATGGTTGGACAATAATTTCTATGGATGGATTTATTGGAGATTCTTTGAAGATATGGCAGAACGGAATCCCTACACAATTTTACAAATTCGAGTAGGATTCTACTGCTGACCGAAATGATGATAAAGTTGAATTTGGTAATTTAAACTTGGTGATCAAGACACTGCAACAGGTTGAGAAACTATGTATTCAAGACTTTGTATAAATGTTAACAATTGATCATGCGCAAGAATTTTTGTGAAAAATACTTCTGCGGTGATTCGTAGCTATACCTTGAGAAGTTTAGTGTGATGCAACGTATTTGGATGTAAATGAGCTTTTCAACCCTTAGTCAATCACACAAGGCCAAGTGCATGTCTCTGTGAGTATATATATATATATATATATATATATTATAAAATTATGTACTATAATATTGTTCAAGACTTCCTACTTTTTTTTAATGTACAGGTTCATTTTTGGATGATGAAAAAGGGTAGAAAAAATAGTAAAATTAAGTTACAATTATCTACCAGAACAGTGCTTGAAGCCATTCTTTCTTTACTTTGAATATTTTCATGAGGATATACAAATTAGTGCTCGAAAAATTGATTCAATTCGGGTTTCGAAGGATTCATTCCAAAGATGAGGATGGCAAATGTTGAAGAAGTAGCAAAGCAGCACTTGAAGAATCTAACTGCTAGAAACCTGGTGATTGTCACAAACAACTAGTTGCTCAAATGATTAGATCAAAGCTTGTCGCATACATAATCTGTTACGTGACTGTGTAAAGCCAAAGATAAGCAACAAAACTTATTAAAATTTTTATTTATTTCTCAATTTTTTCAGTTTCAAAATGCATTAAGAATATCAACTTTCCATTCATCATGAGTGGTTGCCATTTGCTATGTCAAGACCTATAAGCCCTCATGTCGGCTCTTTGCTCTTCTCACCAAGGGATTATTGAAAAACATCCTCGTGACTCTTCTTTTTTTATCAACTTTAAACTTCTTAGAGTTCTGAACTTGAAATTTCCCATTGGCATAGTCCTACTAATTCATTTGAGATATTTTACACTTTGGACGTAATATTACGGAGCTTCCATCATCCATAATGTTAGGAATTCTATGGCAATACTAATTTGGATTTGTGTTTACGTTATTTGGTAACTTTTTTTAAGAGAAGTTCTCCAAAGTATGGTTGGACAATAATTTCTATGGATGGATTTATTGGAGATTCTTTGAAGATATGGCGTAACGGAATCCCTACACAATTTTACAAATTCGAGTAGGATTCTACCGTCGACCGAAATGATGATAAAGTTGAATTTGGTAATTTAAACTTGGTGATCAAGACACTGCAACAGGTTGAGAAACTATGTATTCAAGACTTTGTATAAATGTTAACAATTGATCATGCGCAAGAATTTTTGTGAAAAATACTTCTGCGGTGATTCGTAGCTATACCTTGAGAAGTTTAGTGTGATGCAACGTATTTGGATGTAAATGAGCTTTTCAACCCTTAGTCAATCACACAAGGCCAAGTGCATGTCTCGTGAGTATATATATATATATATATATATATTATAAAATTATGTACTATAATATTGTTCAAGACTTCCTACTTTTTTTTAATGTACGAGTTCATTTTTGGATGATGAAAAAAGGGTAGAAAAAAATAGTAAAATTAAGTTACAATTATCTACCGTAACGATTGCTTGAAGCCATTCTTTCTTTACTTTGAATATTTTCATGAGGATATACAAATTAGTGCTCGAAAATTGATTCAATTCCGGGTTTCGAAGGATTCATTCCAAAGATGAGGATGGCAAATGTTGAAGAAGTAGCAAAGCAAAGACTTGAAGAATCTAACCGCTAGAAACTCGGTGATTGTCACAAACAACTAGTTGCTCAAATGATTAGATCAAAGCTTGTCGCATACATAACTGTTACGTGGATCTGTAAAGCCAAAGATAAGCAACAAAACTTATTAAAATTTTTATTTATTTCTCAATTTTTTCAGTTTCAAAATGCATTAAGAATATCAACTTTCCATTCATCATGATTGGTTGCCATTTGCTATGTCAAGACCTATAAGCCCTCATGTCGGCTCTTTGCTCTTTCTCACTAAGGGATTATTGAAAAACATCCTCGTGACTCTTCTTTTTTTTATCAACTTTAAACTTCTTAGAGTTCGAACTTGAAATTTCCCATTGGCATAGTCCTACTAATTCATTTGAGATATTTTACACTTTGGACGTAATATTACGGAGCTTCCATCATCCATAATGTTAGGAATTCTATGGCAATACTAATTTGGATTTGTGTTGACGTTATTTGGTAACTTTTGTTAAGAGAAGTTCTCCAAAGTATGGTTGGACAATAATTTCTATGGATGGATTTATTGGAGATTCTTTGAAGATATGGCAGAACGGAATCCCTACACAATTTTACAAATTCGAGTAGGATTCTACTGCTGACCGAAATGATGATAAAGTTGAATTTGGTAATTTAAACTTGGTGATCAAGACACTGCAACAGGTTGAGAAACTATGTATTCAAGACTTTGTATAAATGTTAACAATTGATCATGCGCAAGAATTTTTGTGAAAAATACTTCTACGGTGATTCGTAGCTATACCTTGAGAAGTTTAGTGTGATGCAACGTATTTGGATGTAAATGAGCTTTTCAACCCTTAGTCAATCACACAAGGCCAAGTGCATGTCTCTGTGAGTATATATATATATATATATATATATTATAAAATTATGTACTATAATATTGTTCAAGACTTCCTACTTTTTTTTAATGTACAGGTTCATTTTTGGATGATGAAAAAGGGTAGAAAAAATAGTAAAATTAAGTTACAATTATCTACCAGAACAGTGCTTGAAGCCATTCTTTCTTTACTTTGAATATTTTCATGAGGATATACAAATTAGTGCTCGAAAATTGATTCAATTCTGGGTTTCCGAAGGATTCATTCCAAAGATGAGGATGGCAAATGTTGAAGAAGTAGCAAAGCAGCACTTGAAGAATCTAACTGCTAGAAACCTGGTGATTGTCACAAACAACTAGATGCTCAAATGATGAGATCAAAGCTTGTCCCATACATAATCTGTTACGTGACTGTGTAAAGCCAAAGATAAGCAAGAAAACTTATTGAAATTTTTATTTATTTCTCAATTTTTTCAGTTTCAAAATGCATTAAGAATATCAACTTTCCATCCATCATGAGTGGTTGCCATTTGCTATGTCAAGACCTATAAGCCCTCATGTCGGCTCTTTGCTCTTCCTACCAAGGGATTATTGAAAAACATCCTCGTGACTCTTCTTTTTTTATCAACTTTAAACTTCTTAGAGTTCTGAACTTGAAATTTCCCATTGGCATAGTCCTACTAATTCATTTGAGATATTTGACACTTTGGACGTAATATTACGGTGCTTCCATCATCCATAATGTTAGGAATTCTATGGCAATACTAATTTGGATTTGTGTTGACGTTATTTGGTAACTTTTGTTAAGAGAAGTTCTCCAAAGTATGGTTGGACAATAATTTCTATGGATGGATTTATTGGAGATTCTTTGAAGATATGGCAGAACGGAATCCCTACACAATTTTACAAATTCGAGTAGGATTCTACTGCTGACCGAAATGATGATAAAGTTGAATTTGGTAATTTAAACTTGGTGATCAAGACACTGCAACAGGTTGAGAAACTATGTATTCAAGACTTTGTATAAATGTTAACAATTGATCATGCGCAAGAATTTTTGTGAAAAATACTTCTGCGGTGATTCGTAGCTATACCTTGAGAAGTTTAGTGTGATGCAACGTATTTGGATGTAAATGAGCTTTTCAACCCTTAGTCAATCACACAAGGCCAAGTGCATGTCTCTGTGAGTATATATATATATATATATATATATTATAAAATTATGTACTATAATATTGTTCAAGACTTCCTACTTTTTTTTAATGTACAGGTTCATTTTTGGATGATGAAAAAGGGTAGAAAAAATAGTAAAATTAAGTTACAATTATCTACCAGAACAGTGCTTGAAGCCATTCTTTCTTTACTTTGAATATTTTCATGAGGATATACAAATTAGTGCTCGAAAATTGATTCAATTCTGGGTTTCCGAAGGATTCATTCCAAAGATGAGGATGGCAAATGTTGAAGAAGTAGCAAAGCAGCACTTGAAGAATCTAACTGCTAGAAACCTGGTGATTGTCACAAACAACTAGTTGCTCAAATGATTAGATCAAAGCTTGTCGCATACATAATCTGTTACGTGACTGTGTAAAGCCAAAGATAAGCAACAAAACTTATTAAAATTTTTATTTATTTCTCAATTTTTTCAGTTTCAAAATGCATTAAGAATATCAACTTTCCATTCATCATGAGTGGTTGCCATTTGCTATGTCAAGACCTATAAGCCCTCATGTCGGCTCTTTGCTCTTCTCACCAAGGGATTATTGAAAAACATCCTCGTGACTCTTCTTTTTTTATCAACTTTAAACTTCTTAGAGTTCTGAACTTGAAATTTCCCATTGGCATAGTCCTACTAATTCATTTGAGATATTTTACACTTTGGACGTAATATTACGGTGCTTCCATCATCCATAATGTTAGGAATTCTATGGCAATACTAATTTGGATTTGTGTTGACATTATTTGGTAACTTTTGTTAAGAGAAGTTCTCCAAAGTATGGTTGGACAATAATTTCTATGGATGGATTTATTCGAGATTCTTTGAAGATATGGCAGCACGGAATCCCTACACAATTTTACAAATTCGAGTAGGATTCTACTGCTGACCAAAATAATGATTAAGTTGAATTTGGTAATTTCAACTTGGTGATCAAGAAGCTGCAACAGGTTGAGAAACTATGTAATCAAGACTTTGCGTAAATGTTAACAATTGATCATGCGCAAGAATTTTTGTGAAAAATACTTCTGCGGTGATTCGTAGCTACACCTTGAGAAGTTTAGTGTGATTCAACGTATTTGGATGTAAATGAGCTTTTCATCCCTTAGTCAATCACACAAGGCCAAGTGCATGTCTCTGTGAGTATATATATATATATATATTATAAGATTATGTACTATATTATTATTCAAGACTTCCTACTCTTTTTTTTAACGTACAGGTTCATTTTTGGATGATGATGAAGGATAGAAAAAAGTAGTAAAATTAAGTTACAATTATCTACTAGATCAGTGCTTGAAGCCATTCTTTCTTTACTTTGGAACTTTTCAAGAGGATAAACAAATTAGTGGTCGAAAATTGATTCAATTCTGGGTTGCTGAAGGATTCATTCCAAAGATGAAGATGACAAATGTTGAAGAAGTAGCGAAGCAACACTTGAAGAATCTAACTGCTAGAAACCTGGTGATTATCACAAACAACTAGAGGCTCAAATGATGAGATCAAAACTTGTCGCATACATAATCTGTTACGTGACTGTGTAAAGCCAAAGATAAGCAACAAAGCATATTGAAATTTGTATTCATTTCTCAATTTTTTCAGTTTCTGATGAGATCATATTTTAATTATTATTTAGAATTAATTTCTCACTTATTTAAGGGCTAATTGATATAAATCTTATGACTTTGATTTGTTTTGGGGAATTAAATATTAATGTTCTTAGTATGAATTAATTAAGATGATTTTATTTATAAAGTACACTTTAATTCACTAATTTTACTAATTATTGATGCAGGGGCAAAATGATAATGTCAAGAGAAGAAAATATGAAAGAAGACTTGGCTAGGAAAGGAAAATAAAAATTCACCATGCCATTCTAAAATTTATAAGGATTCAATTTAAAGAAGAAAAAGGAAGATTCTAAAATTGACTTTGGGTTGAAATAGGATTTGGAATGGATTGAAATTCCTAATGCACAAAGGGAGGAGAATTCGGGAGAAAGAGAAAAGGAAAGAAATTAGGGCAGCCCAGGGAAGAGAATTCGGCAGCCAAGGAGAAGCCAAAATTAGGGCAGCCAAAGCAAGGAATTTGGGCAGCCTAAAGGAAAAGAAATCGGGCAGCCAAGAGAAGAAAATCGGGCAGCCAAAAAGGAAACAAAAGCTAGGGAATTCCATAGAGATGTTTGCGGCTTTGATAATTAAAATCACGTAGAGATACGATTGGTTTATTAATTAAAGTTATGAGCTTTTCACCAAGAGATTGGGTCTAGCTTATAATTGGGAATTCTACCATTAACCAAGTCGAGAATTAATTTGAAGCAATTAATTATTTGTCATAAGAGGAGTAAGCTGGATTAGGAGTGTCTTAGTCTATTCATTGCCATTGATTTTTAATTAATATAATTATTGATTTATGTGTTTATTATTATTGTTATTTATTTTTATTGGTAATTAAATTTTAGATAAAATCACATTTATTTTGGTTTAAGTTAGGTTATAAGTAAAAGAATTTTGCAGTTAGGTAGCAATCCTCGTTGGGATGACTTGTACTCACTACTTTATTACTTGTTCGATATTTGTGCACTTGCAAATTTCACATCATTTTCAAAATGCATTAACAATATCAACTTTCCATCCATCCTGAGTAGTTGCCATTTGCTATGTCAAGACCTATAAGCCCTCATGTCGGCTCTTTGCTCTTCTCACCAAGGGATTATTGAAAAACATCCTCGTGACTCTTCTTTTTTTATCAACTTTAAACTTCTTAGAGTTCTGAACTTGAAATTTCCCATTGGCATAGTCCTACTTATTCATTTGAGATATTTTACACTTTGGACGTAATATTACGGAGCGTCCATCATCCATAATGTTAGGAATTCTATGGCAATACAAATTTGGATTTGTGTTGACATTATTTGGTAACTTTTGTTAAGCGATGTTCTCCAAAGTATGGTTGGACAATAATTCCTATGGATGGATTTATTCGAGATTCTTTGAAGATATGGCAGCACGGAATCTCTACACAATTTTACGAATTCGAGTAGGATTCTATTGTTGACCAAAATAATGATTAAGTTGAATTTGGTAATTGTTAACTTGGTGATCAAGAAACTGCAAAAGATTGAGATACTATATATTCAAGACTATGCGTAAATGTTAACAATTGATCATGCGCAAGAATTTTTGTGAAAAATACTTCTGCGGTGATTCGTAGCTATACCTTGAGAAGTTGAGTGTTATGCAATGTATTTGGATGTAAATGAGCTTTTCTACCCTTAATCTATCCCACAAGGCCAAGTGCATGTGTCTGTAAGTATATATATATATATATATATATATATATATATATATGTATATATATATATATATTATAAAATTATGTACTATAACATTATTCAAGACTTCCTACTTGAAGAACGTAACTGCTAGAAACCTGGTGATTGTCACAAAAAAATAGAGGCTCAAATGATGAGATCAAAGCTTGTTGCATACATAATCTGTTACGTGACTGTGTAAACCAAAAGATAAGCAACAAAGCTTATTGAAATTTTTATTTATTTCTCAATTTTTTCAATTTCAAAGTGCATTAACGATTGGTTTCATCTAGTGTAGAATTTAATTGTAGCAGTGAACCAATGGAGAATAATCAGCCAAGAGGTATGACTTTAAAGGACTATACAAAGCCAAAGATGGAGGGTCCCTCTCCAGCCGTCAACTGTCCAGGGGTCACTGCTGCAACTTTCAAGATTGAGCCAGCATTCATTCAAATGGTTCTCAATACTCCATTTTTCGGATTGTCACATGAAGATCCGCAAGCACACATATCAAACTTTTTGGCAATTTGTGATACTTTCCAAATTGGTGGAGTACCTGAAAATGCAAAAAGGCTCAAGCTTTTCCCTTTCTCTTTAAGAGATAAAGCTAGATCATGGCTAAACTCTCTTCCTACAAATTCTATTTCTAATTGGGACCAATTGCAGGAAGCATTTTTAAATAAATACTTTCCTCCAATTAAGACTATTCAAATGAGATCTAATCTTTATATTTTTTTGCAGGGTCCTACTGAGTCTTTACATGATGCATGAGAGAGGTTCAAAGAATATCTTAGGTTATGTCCTCATCATGGAATGGCAATAGGAATGCAAGCACAAACATTTTATAATGGTTGCAGAGAAGATGTTAGATCATCATTAGATGCAGCTAGTGGTGGAGCATTCATGTCAAAAGAAGAGCAAGCTGCATGGAATTTATTGGAGGAGATGGCCTTAAATAGCTCTCAATGGTTTAACCCAAGAGCTATTCCCCCAAAGAAGGTTGTTGGAGTGGCGGATATGGACCCTAATGCAGGAATCATGGCTCAACTTGATGCAATAAATAAGAGATTGAGTTCGTTGAATGTTGCAGCTATAAACCATCACTGCGAAATCTGCGGAGGAAATCATTTCACAAATCAATGCGGACAAGGTAATATGGTGAATTCTTATTATAATACTAATGAAGTTAATTTTGTTGGACAAAATAATAGGAATAATGATCCATATTCATCCACTTATAATCCGGGATGGAGGAACCACCCAAATTATGGATGGAGGCAAAATAATCAAGTTCAAGCACCACCTCCACCTGATATCCACCAAGAAAAGGTAAGTCTTCTTGAGAATACTCTTACAAAGTTCATTGAAGTTGCCACTAACAAATTTGTGAGTATTGAGAATGAGAATCAACAACTCAAGAAATCCTTCAAAGCAATAGAAGTTGACCAACAAAATATAAAGGCTTCTATGAAGAACTTAGAAGTACAAGTGGGTCAATTAGCAGCTGCAATACTCCATAGACCTCAAGGAGCACTTCCAACTGACACGGAGCGAAATCCTAGGGAGTTGAAGGCTATTACGGTAATTGATAAAGAGGATTTCACCGAAGGAAAAAAGGTGGGGTATAGAAAAGAGGATGATTTCAAGAATTCTGAAGCTCCCAAAAATCCACGAGGTAAGAGAAGTAAGAAAGGTGAGGAAGAATATAATAATGACAATGTTGATTTTAGTTCTCTTCCTTTCCCCCAAGCTGTTAAACATCATTACATTGATTCTCAATTCAAAAAGTTTCTTGAAATATTCAATAAACTTCAAATGAACCTTCCTTTTGTGGATACCTTAGCACAGATGCCTCGATATGCAAAATATTTGAAAGATGTTTTGGCTAGCAAAAAGAAACTCAAAGACTTTCAACAGATTTGCTTAAACGAGGAATGCTCTGCAATACTTCAAAGAAAATTACCGCCTAAGCTACAAGATCCAGGGAGTTTTCAAATTCCTTGCTCTATTGGTGATTTTTATTTTAAAAATGCATTGTGTGATTTAGGTGCTAGTATCAACCTTATGCCTTTATCCATTTGTAAAAAATTGGGGTTGAAAGAAATTAAGGACACTACTATTTGTCTTCAAATGGCTGATAGATCAATAAAATATCCTAAGGGAATAGTTGAAAATGTCCTTGTTAAGGTTGATAAATTATATTTTCCAGTGGATTTTGTGATTTTAGATATGGAGGATGATTTTGATCTACCTTTGATTTTAGGAAGGCCTTTTTTGAATACTGCTAGAACCTTAATTGATGTGGAAAAAGGTCAAATAACATTGAGGGTTGGGGATAAATGTATACAATTAAATGTGTTTGAATCATTGAGTAATTCCTCCAAGGGAGAATCTATATGTGCTATAAATATTCTTGATGTTGTAGTGGATGATTCTTCTAAACTTTTTACAAAAAAATTGAATTCAAAATGGAACAAACCATTCAAGGAAGAAAGAGAGCTTCCAAAAGAGGACATTGAGGATAATGTGAAACAAAGGAAGTTTTTCTTAAAGCGGCACAAAGTCAAAAATGGTTTGACAAGAAGAATGCTTATGGGCGGAGAAGCTTGTCTTTTCTATGATCCTCCTTAATTCATGCGCTTACACAGAAAGTCAAGCTCGAGACTATAAACGAGAACTACTATCTAAGTTGCTTTGCTTCTTGATTTTTTTTTTCTTTCAAGATTTATATATCAAAAAGAAAACAGTCTTCCCTTATTTACTTTCTTTAATTCTTTTGTAGGATGTGCTTAAGCCTAAGTGGAGCTCCCATAAACAGTTAAAGATTGGACTTTCTTGGATGTTTCTTTGATTCGGCTAAGTCTCTTAACCCCTTTTGTGATTTCTTATATTTAAACATTGAGGACAATGTTTATTCTTAAGTGGGGGGTAGGAAATTGGTTATTTCATTTTTTAAATTTTTGAAAATTTTTCATAATTTTATGGTGTAAGAGTTTTATTTCAAAAAAATTTCTAAAAATCGTTTGAATGTTAAGTAATTGAATCTTATTCTTGAGGAGTTATTGTGATTGTTTATATGTGTCGATTGGAAAGTAAAGAAAGGAATTTAACCTTGCATAATGCCTTTGTTAATTATTCTTAACTGTGGAATTTAAATTATTTTTATTGACCATGATCTTGTGAATTGATGAGATATTTAGACTTTATTATATATTTGATGACACTTTTTTTTATCACAACAACATACTAGAACTTGTTTTATTACATGCTCAAGGCGAAATATAAGGTTTTTCTGGTTTACCTTAGAAACGATGGTCATAGGCCTTCTTTGGACCGTTTGAGCCTTTCAAGCCTACCTTTAGAACTATCCCTAGCACCCTTTTGTGCCTTAATGAGTCAATTTCTTTGCGTAAACACTTAATATTTTAACCTTTAACCTTGTAGGGAGCTTGATTTATACTTCAACACTTTTGTGCTCCTTGGGATTGGGATATTAAGGTTTTGAGGGAAAGAAAGATTGAGAAGGTATCGAAAAGGGAAAGCATGACTTGCTCTATATTATTGTTTTGAAAAAGAAAAAAGAAAAAGAAGAGAAAGAAAAGAAAAAATTTGAAAAAAAAGAAAAAAAGAAAAAAAAGAAAAAAAAGAAAGAAAGAAAGAGTGTTTATTGCAAGTCATGGTCATAAAATATCCAAAGTTGATGTATACATGAAAAAGGAATGAATTTCTCGAGAGTGAATTTAGTTATTGAGATTCTTTGTACTAAAGGAGTAAGAAAGGAGTTGGAGTATATGTTTATGATTTGGGGTCAACTTTTCTTTGCAAGATCTCTTCTCTTTGTTTTGTCTCCTTATATCTTTCGGTTTTTAGCCAATTCCCTAACCTAACATTACAAGCGCTAAAGTCCTACCTGATCTAAGTGAAGCCAGAGTACCTAAATTAGTGGAGAGTGTGTAAGATTACAAGCTTATGGTTGTGTGAATCTTTAATATATATGTATATGGTTGTGATTATAAAGGTGATGATTGGGTGTATAATATTGCCTAGACATTGAATCAATAGCTTGGTTGTGACATGCTTCAAAAAAAAAATTCTTTCAATTTTCACAGTTATGTTGTATTAACATTGTTATTATTCTTGGTTATTTATCTATTAATCTTTCTAGTTGATGCATATGGATGATCATTTTTAATGGAATGAGAAAGTTGATTTCAAGTTGAAAGATTCCATGTCTAATGTTCTTGAGTTTTTCTATCTTTGCTCGAGGACGATCAAAGTCTTAAGTGGTGGGTAGTTGATGAGATCATATTTTAATCATTATTTAGAATTAATTTCTCACTTATTTAAGGGCTAATTGATATAAATCTTATGACTTTGATTTCTTTTGCTGAATTAAATATTAATGTACTTAGTATGAATTAATTAAGATGAGCTTTTCACCAAGAGATTGGGTCTAGCTTATAATTGGGAATTCTACCATTAACCAAGTCGAGAATTAATTTGAAGCAATTAATTATTTGTCATAAGAGGAGTAAGCTGGATTAGGAGTGTCTTAGTCTATTCATTGCCATTGATTTTTAATTAATATAATTATTGATTTATGTGTTTATTATTATTGTTATTTATTTTTATTGGTAATTAAATTTTAGATAAAATCACATTTATTTTGGTTTAAGTTAGGTTATAAGTAAAAGAATTTTGCAGTTAGGTAGCAATCCTCGTTGGGATGACTTGTACTCACTACTTTATTACTTGTTCGATATTTGTGCACTTGCAAATTTCACATCATTTTCAAAATGCATTAACAATATCAACTTTCCATCCATCCTGAGTAGTTGCCATTTGCTATGTCAAGACCTATAAGCCCTCATGTCGGCTCTTTGCTCTTCTCACCAAGGGATTATTGAAAAACATCCTCGTGACTCTTCTTTTTTTATCAACTTTAAACTTCTTAGAGTTCTGAACTTGAAATTTCCCATTGGCATAGTCCTACTTATTCATTTGAGATATTTTACACTTTGGACGTAATATTACGGAGCGTCCATCATCCATAATGTTAGGAATTCTATGGCAATACAAATTTGGATTTGTGTTGACATTATTTGGTAACTTTTGTTAAGCGATGTTCTCCAAAGTATGGTTGGACAATAATTCCTATGGATGGATTTATTCGAGATTCTTTGAAGATATGGCAGCACGGAATCTCTACACAATTTTACGAATTCGAGTAGGATTCTATTGTTGACCAAAATAATGATTAAGTTGAATTTGGTAATTGTTAACTTGGTGATCAAGAAACTGCAAAAGATTGAGATACTATATATTCAAGACTATGCGTAAATGTTAACAATTGATCATGCGCAAGAATTTTTGTAAAAAATACTTCTGCGGTGATTCGTAGCTATACCTTGAGAAGTTGAGTGTTATGCAATGTATTTGGATGTAAATGAGCTTTTCTACCCTTAATCTATCCCACAAGGCCAAGTGCATGTGTCTGTAAGTATATATACATATATATATATATATATATATATATATATATATATATATATATATATATATATATATATATGTATATATATATATATTATAAAATTATGTACTATAACATTATTCAAGACTTCCTACTTTCTTTTTTAACGTACAGGTTCATTTTTGGATGATGAAGAAGGGTAGAAAAAAATAGTAAAATTAAGTTATAATTATCTACTAAATCAGAGCTTGAAGCCATTCTTTCTTTACTTTGGAACTTTTCAAGAGGATAAACAAATTAGTGCTCGAAAATTGATTTAATTCTGGGTTGCCGATGGATTCATTCCGAAGATGAAGAAGGCAAATGTTGAAGAAGTAGCAAAGCAGCACTTGAAGAATCTAACTGCTGGAAACCTGGTGATTGTCACAAACAACTAGAGGCTCAAATGATGAGATCAAAGCTTGTCGCATACATAATCTATTACGTGATTGTGTAAAGCCAAAGATAAGCAACAAAGCTTATTGAAATTTTTATTTATTTCTCAATTTTTTTCAGTTTCAAAATGCATTAACAATATCAACTTTCCATCCATCCTGAGCGGTTGCCATTTGCTATGTCAAGACCTATAAGCCCTCATGTCGGCTCTTTGCTCTTCTCACTAAGGGATTATTGAAAAACATCCTCGTGACTCTTCTTTTTTTATCAACTTTAAACTTCTTAGAGTTCTGAACTGGAAATTTACCATTGGCATAGTCTACTAATTCATTTGAGATATTTGACACTTTGGACGTAATATTACGGAGCTTCCATCATCCATAATGTTAGGAATTTTATGGCAATACTAATTTGGATTTGTGTTGACATTATTTGGTAACTTTTGTTAAGCGAAGTTCTCCAAAGTATGGTTGGACAATAATTCCTATGGATGGATTTATTCGAGATTCTTTGAAGATATGGCAGCACGGAATCTCTACACAATTTTACGAATTCGAGTAGGATTCTATTTCTGACCAAAATAATGATTAAGTTGAATTTGGTAATTGTTAACTTGGTGATCAAGAAACTGCAAAAGATTGAGATAATATATATTCAAGACTATGCGTAAATGTTAACAATTGATCATGCGCAAGAATTTTTGTGAAAAATACTTCTGCGGTGATTCGTAACTATACCTTGAGAAGTTGAGTGTGATGCAATGTATTTGGATGTAAATGAGCTTTTCAACCCTTAATCTATCCCACAAGGCCAAGTGCATGTGTCTGTGAGTATATATATATATATATATTATAAAATTATGTACTATAACATTATTCAAGACTTCCTACTTTTTTTTTAACGTGCAGGTTCATTTTTGGATGATGAAAAATGGTAGAAAAAAATAGTAAAATTAAGTTATAATTATCTACTAGATCAGTGCTTGAAGCCATTCTTTCTTTACTTTGGAATTTTTCAAGAGGATAAACAAACTAGTGCTCGAAAATTGATTCAATTTTGGTTTGCCGTAGGATTCATTCCAAAGATGAAGAAGGCAAATGTTGAAGAAGTAGCAAAGCAGCACTTCAAGAATCTAACTGCTGGAAACCTAGTGATTGTCACAAACAACTAGAGGCTCAAATGATGAGATCAAAGCTTGTCGCATACATAATCTATTACGTGACTGTGTAAAGACAAAGATAAGCAACAAAGCTTATTGAAATTTTTATTTATTTCTCAATTTTTTTCAGTTTCAAAATGCATTAACAATATCAACTTTCCATCCATCCTGAGCGGTTGCCATTTGCTATGTCAAGACGTATAAGCCCTCATGTCGGCTCTTTGCTCTTCTCACCAAGGGATTATTGAAAAACATTCTCGTGACTCTTCTTTTTTAATCAACTTTAAACTTCTTAGAGTTCTGAACTTGAAATTTCACATTGGCATAGTCCTACTAATTCATTTGAGATATTTAACACTTTGGACGTAATATTACGGAGCTTCCATCATCCATAATGTTAGGAATTCTATGGCAATACTAATTTGGATTTGTGTTGACATTATTTGGTAACTTTTGTTAAGTGAATTTCTCCAAAGTATGGTTGGACAATAATTCCTATGGATTGATGTATTCGAGATTTTTTGAATTTTACGAATTCGAGTAGGATTCTATTGTTGACCAAAATAATAATTAAGTTGAATTTGGTAATTGTTAACCTGGTGATCAAGAAACTGCAAAATATTGAAATACTATATATTCAAGACTTTGCGTAAATGTTAACAATTGATGATGCGCAAGAATTTTTGTGAAAAATACTTCTGTGGTGATTCGTAGCTATACCTTGAGAAGTTGAGTGTGATGCAATATATTTGGATGTAAATGAGCTTTTCAACCCTTAATCTATCCCACAAGGCCAAGTGCATGTGTCTGTGAGTATATATATATATATTATAAAATTATGTACTATAACATTATTCAAGACTTCCTCCTTTTTTTTTTTAAAGTACAAGTTTATTTTTGGATGAAGAAGAAGGGTAGAAGAAAATAGTAAAATTAAGTTACAATTATCTACTAGATCAGTGCTTGAAGCCATTCTTTCTTTACTTTGGAACTTTTCAAGAGGATAAACAAATTAGTGCTCGAAAATTGATTCAATTCTGGGTTGCTGATATTCCATATTTGTGCTCTATATAATTATCATTTTGAGGTTAATTTTATGTTAAATTTTGGTGTTTTAATCACCATTTATATGCCCTTTATCTCTTATTTGCTTTAAGTGATATTATTGAAGATTTGGAATTAAATGAAGTAAACAAGGGAAATTTATACAATGAAGAAAAACAGAGAAATGCATAGAAAAATAGACTAGTAGAGACTTTGTACGTGTGATTTTGACCTTCATACAGATTCCAAATACAAAATTGTTATTCTAGACAATTATAGAAGACATTCTGAAGTTTTCATAATGGTAAAATTTGTGTCAATCAGAGTTCATTTTCCTACCTTACTTATGCTGCAAATTCACCTATTCTGCATTGGGTTCAATTTTTGACACAGTTCGGTATAATGCTCATATCTTGAGTTCTAGATGCCCAATTGAGGTGATTCAAATCTATGTGGAAAGCTAAGATCCTGATCTACAACGTGTAGGAAGACAGAAAGACCTAGATCAGCCTATTTGATGCTATGAATTCACCTAGAATTCAAAATAGTGTCATAGTCAGGCAGCAGAAACTTGCACCAAAACTGGGGGCAAGCGGCGCCGTTTGGTGTGATATAAGCGGCGCTGTTTGTGTCGATCTGAAGCTGCTTTTAAGCTGCATTTCTCTCTCTTTTGGGGTAGATTTTGATACCCCTTTAGGGCAAAAACGAGGGAGAGGGCTGGAGTGGACAGAAAATAGCAAAACACCAAGAAAACACACCAAATTCTTCTTCCAATCCATCTATCTTGCAAGAGAAATCATGAGAGAAGATTGAATCCTTGAAGAAGGAGAACATCCACCTTGAAGATTGATGAAAAAAGCTGCAATTTTCTCCATGCTACAGTGACGAATTTCAACCTTGAAGAAGAGAAGATTTTACACCATGAAAATGAGCAATTCTTACTCTTTCTTTATTGGTTTATATTCTTTGAATTGTAATATGTTGATGAACTAAACTTTTGAATACTTGGATGGGTATGAACCCTAGATTTTGCCTATGTGAATGAAGTGTTTCATTGGTTGATTGAATTTGAATTTCTTGTGAATTGTTTGTGTGTTTGAATGGTTGAATTGATTGAGTGGATTATGGACGAATAATCTATAATTTTTGTTCACTTGGAATTGAGAAAGGAAAGGTGATTGACAATTGATTCATAATCTGGAAATTTTCACTTGGAATTGAGAAAGGAAGGGTGAAATAGACCATACATAAACAATGGGGATAATTTAGGTGACTAGAGATAGAAACCTCAACATCTTCTTGATAATTAGAGAAATCTAATTGGAAATTCACAATTCTTAATGCATTCTTGGGTTGATTTGGTTAGAAAGAGATTTCAACTAATTAATCTAAGAATAGAGAACTTTCATCTAGAGATAGAGTGAGTTCTATCATTGGAATTTCATCAAACATATAAAGGGAAATTTATCAATGAATGGACATCTCTATCACATAGGTAAGTCTAAGGGGATTAACCATTCAAGTATTGTTTTCTCAATTGAATTCTCTCTTGCAAACAAAGATTAGTTAAGCTAGTTTAATTAGTTAATTTAGATTCTTTTTCCTAGTAGTTATTTAAAACATTTTCACAAACAAAATTTGTTAGGCTAAACAATAGAGTAGAAGTGAGTAATGATATTTAACCACCCCCGTGGATACGACATTTGAATTTACTTGCCATTGTACAACTCATAACGATAGGTGCACTTGCCTAGTGTTTGTGTGCAAATTGTTAGAGATTGTAATAAAATTGAGTATAAAGGCATAGAAATAAAACACAACAGTTGCCGAAGGATTCATTCCAAAGATGAAGAAGGCAAATGTTGAAGAAGTAGCAAAGCAGCACTTGAAGAACCTAACTGCTAGAAACCTGGTGATTGTCACAAACAACTAGAGGCTCAAATGACGAGATCAAAGCTTGTCGCATACATAATCTGTTACGTGACTGTGTAAAGCCAAAGATAAGCAACAAAGCTTATTGAAATTTTTATTTATTTCTCAATTTTTTCAGTTTCAAAATGCATTAACAATATCAACTTTCCATCCATCCTGAGCGGTTGCCATTTGCTATGTCAAGACGTATAAGCCCTCATGTCGGCTCTTTGCTCTTCTCACCAAGGGATTATTGAAAAACATACTCGTGACTCTTCTTTTTTTATCAACTTTAAACTTCTTAGAGTTCTGAACTTGAAATTTCCCATTGGCATAGTCCTACTAATTCATTTGAGATATTTGACACTTTGGACGTAATATTACGGAGCTTCCATCATCCATAATGTTAGGAATTCTATGGCTTTACTAATTTGGATTTGTGTTGACATTATTTGGTAACTTTTGTTAAGTGAAGTTCTCCAAATCATTGGACAATATTTCCTATGGATGGATGTATTCGAGATTCTTTGAAGATATGGAAATACGGAATCTCTACACAATTTTACAAATACGAGTAGGATTCTACTGCTGACCAAAATAATGATTAAGTTGAATTTGGTAATTTAAACTTGGTGATCAAGAAACTGCAACAGGTTGAGAAACTATGTATTCAAGACTTTGTGCAGTGGTTAACAATTGATGATACACAAGAGTTTGGTGAAAAAGTTTTCTATGTTGATTCATAGCTATACCTTGAGAAGTTAAGTTTTATGCAATTGATTTTGTTTTTAGAAATTTATTGTTCGTGGTTGCATTCATGTTTTAGTTTGTGCTATAGCAGTTGATATTCTCTTAATAAATTTTGGCCTTGTTATTATCATTCTATTGTTGCTTTTCACATTGAAAGTTGTTATTAACACCGTTAACAAGAGTTAAGTGTTGAAGGAAGTTCAAAATGTGATACAGCTTGGAAGGAGATCTTATCTTATGAGAGGTGTTTAGTAATATCACCGTCAACGGGAGTTGAGAATAGATGGATTCTGGTTCGTAGCACTTTAGCAAGAAAATCTTGTCGTATTAATCTACTAGTTAGGTTAGTTTGTTCACTTGTTAATGATTTTCCTTAGATCTTGTTAAAGTTCATAACTAGTAGATGGGGTTGTATCTTTGGCTCAATAAATGTTGGCTTATTGGTCAAACCACGTTAAGATACTATGTCTTTTACATTATGTTGACTGTTTTTGTTGAGATTTAGTCTAATACAGTATAATCACTGCTCTAACACAATAACTTAGTAGGAAGATAATTTAACTGGATCACGTTAACTGTTCATTCAATTTTAGAAATAGAAAATCTTTGCAACTTAGAAACATTTGCTGTGAAAGGTTCAAAACTTAAAACTTGTTTGCTAAGCACCATCTACAACATAAATAGTTGAAACACATACTTGTAAACAATATCTCTTTTGGGGTGTTTGAGATTGTAGAGCTTGTCGGATTAGATGCGGAAACTTTTGGGACACTAAATGTTTCTTATGGAGAAGTAGCAAATATGCTACAAAGAAGCTTAGCAAAAGTTCAAAAACTTAAGCGTATCTTATTTGAGGCAAGAAATTCTCCTATGAACTCTAGTCAAAGTCAAAATTAGAGTTTTCAAATAACTTGAAATCCATGAATGTACTTCACATTAAAATAAATTAAATCTCTCAGTAACGAGTTTCTTGAAACACTTGATAAACTCATTTTGTCACAGCGTGGTATACCATACAGATAAATAACCATCATCAGAGCTACCAAATATTTAGTTTCTTAAATTATAGTGCGATGCATTTGTGGGGGGAGTGTAGGACTTGGATGATTGAGTTTCCAAAGCTGAAGTTTTTTAAAATATCTTTTTAAATTTGATTTTATCTTTTGGTATCTTTTGTATTAGATAAGCAATAAGGTTAGAAATGTAGGGTCTTAGTTTAGCATAATGATGTATTAATATGTAACTTTCTACAGGAATGATTAGATTGGTTTTCCATCTCAAGCCTTTGTTTCGTTGCACCTTTTCAAGGTATCATGGATTAAACACAATTGAACAATGGCAAGTAGTGTTTTCTCTAGTCAAGAAACCAGCAAGGAATTAAGCAATGGTAAAGAATTAGGCGTGTATAATATGATGTCTGGTGATAACCTTGGTACCCTAGTTAGCTTGATATTCCATATTTGTGCTCTATATAATCATCATTTTGAGCTTAATTTTATGTTAAATTTTGGTGTTTTAATCACCATTTATACTCCCTTTATCTATTATTTGTTTTAGGTGATATTATTGAAGATTTGGAATTAAATGAAGCAAACAAGGGAAATTTATACAATGAAGAAAAACAGAGAAATGCAGAGAAAAAATAGACTGGTGGAGAATTTTCAAGTGTAATTTTGACCTTCATACAGATTCCAAATGCAAAAGTGGTATTCTAGAAAATTATAGAGGACATTCTGAAGTTTTCTGAATGGTAAATTTGTGTCAATCGGAGTTCATTTGCCTACCCTACTTATGCTGCAAAATCACCCCTTCTGCATTGTGTACCATTTTTGACACAGTTTGGTAGAATGATCATATCTTGCTTTTTAGATGCCCAATTGAGGGGATTCAAACTCTGTGGAAAGCTACGATCCTGATCTACAACTTTTATGATGACATCAAGACCTAGATCAGTCGATATAATAATCTGAATTCACCTAGAAAGCAAAACAGTGTCATAGTTGGGCAGCAGAATCTTGCACAAAAACTGGGGATAAGCGGAGCCGTTTGGTGTGATCCAAGTGGTCCCGTTTGTGTCGATCTGAAGCTGTTTTTAAGCTACTTTTCTCTGTCTTTTGGGGTAGATTTTAATACCCCTATAGGGCAGAAACAAGGGAGACGGCTGGAGTGGACAGAAAACAGTAAAAACACACGAAAAACTCACTCAAATCTCATCCCAAATCTTCATCTTTGCAAGAGAAATCAAGAGAGAAGATTGAATCTTTGAAGAAGGAGAACATCCACCTTGAAGATTCATGGAAAAAGCTGTAATTTTCTCAACGCTACAGTGACGAATTTCAACCTTGAAGAAGAGAAGATTTTACACCATGAAAATGAGCAATTCTTACTCTTTCTTTATTGGTTTATATCCTTTGAATTGTAATATGTTGATGAACTAAACTTTTGAATATTTGGATGGATATAAACCCTAGATTTTGCTTATGTGAATGAATTATTTCCTTGGTTGATTGAATTTGAAATTCTTGTGGATTGTTTGTGGGTTTGAATGGTTGAATTGATTGAGTGGATTATTGATGCATAATCTGGAATTTTTTCACTTGGAATTGAGAAAGGAGTGGTGATTGACAATTGATTCAAAATCTGGATTTTTTCACTTGGAATTGAGAAAGGAATGGGGAAATAAACCATACACAAACAATGGGGATGATTTAGGTAACTAGAGATAGAAACCTAAACATCTTATTCATAATTAGATAAATCTAATTGGAAATTCACAATTCTTAATGCATTCTTGGGTTGAATTGGTTAGAAAGAGATTTCAACTAATATACTAAGAGTAGAGAACTTTCATCTAGAGATAGAGTGAGTTCTATCATTGGAATTTCATCAAACATAAGAAGTGAAATTTATCAACCAAGGATCACATAGGTAATTCTAGGGGGATTAACCATTCAAGCATTGTTTTCTCAATTGAATTCTCTCTTGCAAACAAAAATTAGTTAAGTTGGTTTAATTAGCTAAGTTAGACTTCTATTCCTAGTAGTAATTTCAACCATTTTCACCACCAAATTTGTTAGGCTAAACAATAGAGTGGAAAGTGAGTAATTATATTTAATCATCCCCGTGGATACGATATTTAAACTTGCTTGCCATTATACTAATTTAAACAATGGGTGCACTTGCCTTGTATTTGTGTGCAAATTGTTGAGGATTGTGATAAAATTAAGTATAAAGGCATAGAAACAAAACACAACATAGCCCAAGTACAGCTTAAGTGAGAGAATTATAATGAGTGGGCAATGGTTGTTTTGAACTTCTCTAAGGGCACAGAAAAATCTTGGGTCATTGATTGAACCCTAAAGCAGCTAGAAGAAGATTCTCCTCTGATGAAAGATTGGTAGCGAATAAATTCAATAGTTGTCTCATAGATTTTGAACACTATTGAAGCTGCGACTCAATCCATTGTAACCTACATAGAGTTGGCAAAGGATTTGTGGGATAATATTTGAGGCCTGTTTAGCATTGTAAACAGTCCAAAGATCCAAGAAATTAAGGCTGTTATAGTAAATTGTAGGCAACGTTATTAGTCCTGAAGTATTATGGCCACCTAAAAAGTTTGTGGGATGAACTCACAAATTGTGTTCGGCTTCTGACTTGTGAATACTGAGGGTGTACCTGAAACATTGCAAGAGGTCCTATGAAATGACAAGAGAAGGAAAGGTTGCACCAATTTATCATTGGATTGGATGATACAATGTTTGGAATAATGGTCTCAAATGTATTGAATATAGATCTCTGCCCAATGGTAAACAAGCTCACTCAATGATGATACAAGAAGAATGGCACAAAAATATTACTTATAGCAGGGAAGAGTGTGGAGATGCCGTGAGTTTGGCTGTGAGAACTAGTCGATCTGCACCAAATTTAGGTACAGATAAATCTAGTTTTCATTGTTCTATCTGCAACAAGGTTGTCACAAAGCAAAAAAGTGCTATTAGATTATCGAATATCACCCTGGTGGATTGATAAGAACAAATTTGCAAATGAGGAGGAAAACCAATGAAGAAGGTATGCCTAGTCATGGCCGAGGCCTTTTGGTATGTTTACTTGGTGATCTGGATTTCTTTGACAGTGTAGTAGTAATGAGGTTGGGACTGACTACTTGGCTCACTTATGGCATCAACATCTTAGTCATCTTTCTAATAAATTTCTAGTCTACCTTTCTTTGTTTGATAAGTCTATACACTCTCAAACAAATTGCAAGAATGCAGTCATATTTGTTTTGAAGCTAAATAGACGAAGGACTCATTTCCATTGCGCAATTCAAAGGTTGATAATAAATTTCCATTGGTGCACTCTGATTTATGGGACACTATAAAATTTCTACTTCTTGTGGCGCTTATTATTTTGACTATTGTGAACGATTTTTCTTAAGCAGTATGGATCTATTTGTTAGCTAAAAAGAGTAAAGTAAGGTCTACATCATGGTCTTTTTGTGCTATGGTTGAAAATCAATTTGATACTAAGGTGAAAATTTTAAGATCCAATAATTGGATTGAATTTACCTGTCTCAAACCTTATTTCACTTAGAAATGTATCATTTATCATTCAAAAGCAGTAGGTGCTCCCGTACAAAATGGTCGAATTGAACATAAATAGCAGCATATTTTGAATGTAACTCGAGCAATGCATTTTCAACTAGGGTTCTAGGAGTTAACTCACCGCCCCCAAGTTAACCATGCGTACAACCTTAAATTGACAGACGGGGGGTTTCAACTCACTCCTTGCTTGCTTCTAAAAAATAGTTTATTCAACTATTTTAATTAAAAGGAGAAGTGAAAAATCAATTGAAAACAATGGCAAAACAACTTTTAGTTTTTTAAAAATTTACAAACAACTTATTTTGAACAATTGAAAATGGGTATTGACATAATAAAAATTCATTATTATTATTTTCTTCTGTGGATTTTTATAGTATTACCAAAATAATGAAAGAAAGTAGACATTGTGTTCATGAGTATCGAGCTCAAGACTAAAAAGATAGCAAACATGAGGGAACAGTGATCATTTATTGAGTCTAAAGTCTAAACACGAAGCGAGTGAAGGGAGAACTATAATTCTTGGAGGTTCTCATTATGCGCAAAATTGGGTGATTCTTCTAGAAGGGAAATAGAAGAGTATGAGTATCCGAGAAGGGCTGCAAGGAGGAGTAATAAGAGACGGAGGATGTAGTTTGATGATAATAGGCATCATGGTGGTGGATTTTGTGGAAGGGTTATGGTAATTTTGAGAGAAGAAGTAGGCATGATGGAAGAATAGGGTATGAAAAATCTTTGAATTTTGAGGGAGATAGAATGGTTTACTATGAAGGTTGTGGAAGTACTTAAAGGGTGCTTGAAAAGAATTTGGTAAATATTAAGGTGAAAGTTTACTTTCTCCAAGGGAAGAACTCTGTGGAGGCATTTTTGGAGTGGGAAAGGTTTAGTATTTGTTTGCCATTATTTCCCGGACGAGGAGCAGATGATAATTTTAGTCAGAGCATTCAACCATTATTCAATCCAATGGTGGGATCAATATTCATAGATATATAGAAGGAACAATGGTAGAAGAGTAATCAAGACTTCATATTATAACTCAAAGAGGGTGATTTGGAATGACTTTCTTCCTCATCGGCCCGATTAAGTAGCCCAACAACTTGATGGCTTGTAAAAGTAGCCCAACAAAAAGCAAATAAAACTTTTTGGCCACTACTATATGTAGTTATTTTTTAGACTATATGTAGTGCGAAAAATTTTCATTATTTCATTTAAATTTTGAAAAGTATTTAAAATTCCCTGAAGCATTTGGTCAGAAAAGTTTAGATCTACGAAAAACGACAGCGAATTTTCACGTAAAAAGGTTAGTTTTTTGAACTACTCATCAATTTACATCATTTTACATTAAAAGAACTTCAAAATCGACCTAAAAACGGCCGATTTTGAAGTTGCAATTTTGCAACATGAGTTCTGCCAACTGAGTGGTGGAATTCGACAACGAATTCCGCCAGCTTCTGGCGGAATTTGCTGGTCAATTGTACCAAAAACGGGTACAACTCTCTTCATGAGGTGTACCCGTTATGGGTACAATTTGCTGGCTAATTCCGCCAAATTTCAGGACGAATTCTGCCAGAAACCGGCGGAATTATCGCTAGAAATTCCGCTAGTTCCTTTATTTCCGTCAGAATTTAATTGAAGCTTTAAATTTTATTTAATATAATTACGGTCAACGCTGTAGATTTAATTTAATTTATCGTAATTGTATTAATTTAATTTATCTTAAGTTAATATTAATTGATGTTAGTTTAAATATGTTTATTTATTTACCTAGGTTGATGGTAGTTTAATTTTATTTTTACTGATAGTAATTTTTGTTAAATAAGTGTTGCAGATCCTTCTCAGCGACGACGCGTTGCGTCACAAGAATTGGGACCAGTTTCAGACCATAGCGGTCGATTGCACGGCCGTCATCCTATTACGGCATCTGCCAGACAGCAAGTGAGTGCGGCGAGGCGCAGTACCAGCGACATCCCCGCCACAACGATGGACGTCACACGAGGCATTGATTCGACGCAGTTCGGCCCACATATGCCGTGGATTCCCTGGATGTACGCGCTTATGCCGGGATACGTATCGTATCTTTGGCCCCCGATGACGTTGCCAGCCCCGGTTCAGACACATAGCGGCCACGCTGAAGACGTGGGCCCAGCATACTACCGGCCACCATCGGTCCCGGTCCCGGTCTTGAATGGCAGAATGCTGCGCGGGCAGCCATATTTGCAAGGCAGAACAGCCGTTTGGCCTTATATGCGGGTCTGCGGGCAACATTGGCTATAAATAATAAAGAGCAAGCCACAAAACTGCTGCAATTAATAAAGGAGGACAATGTGGCGGGAAAACTGCTGGAAACGGCTAGAAACGGATGGAAACGGCTGGAAACGGATGGAAACGGATGGAAACGGCTGAAACGGCTTGAAACGGACGGAAACGGCTGAAACGGCCATCTCAATAAAGGAGAGGATTTAAAGACAAGGACTTTCCTTAACCCCTTTAAATAAGGGCTCATTAGCTCATTGTTGGAATTATTGAATCTTGAACATTGT
Organism: Rauvolfia tetraphylla; assembly: GCA_030512225.1. Lineage (NCBI taxonomy): Eukaryota > Viridiplantae > Streptophyta > Magnoliopsida > Gentianales > Apocynaceae > Rauvolfia > Rauvolfia tetraphylla. Next base: position 2,159,661 of record JAJQKT010000060.1, read on the forward strand.
TTAGACTTGTAATAGCATAGGCTATTCTTGTATCTTCGGCTTTCCTTTACGTAGTGCTTGGAACGCTTGGACTTAACAATGCTAGTGTAGTGCCAGGTTGTTAGGATTAATAGGCTTAGCAACTCGAGTGTCGTGCTGGGTTGTTGAGAGTACTAGTGTTGTGCCGGCCAAATATCTTGTATTCCATTTACGTTTGCTTTTACTCAATAAACACAAAACGTGGAACTTCCACACCAAAACTATACTCCTTGTCCCATTTATTCGTACTTGGCCCTAAATTGCCCCGTTTGGCTGAAACATAGCCTTTGGCGAAACGTACCGAGTGCCGCTGCCGGGATCCTGACATTGGTGCTTTCATTGAGAGAAGGTATACTTTCTCAAGTGACCTTCGTTTATTTGTGATGGCTGCCCCAGAACAGCAAGTTGGTGAGGAAAGCTCACACTCTAATCGGTTTCGTATCGAGCAACTGGAAAGAAGTCATGCTCAACTCTTGAGCCGAATGGATCGGGTGACATTCGAGATGGCTAATTTCTCCAAACTCTTTAGCATGCTTGAGAATCGGAATGTTGGTTCTTCGAGCAAACCAGCTCTTGAACCATGCTTGCGGTCCCATATTGGGAGGAGAACTATTGGCCCCAGCGATGAAGAAGAAGGTGGATCACATCGTTCCAGAATATAAATCAGCCCTGAACGGGATAGACGAACCAGGTCTAACCCGCTGTACGATGACTTAGAAAGGTGGATAGATGATGGGGCATATGATTCTCCTGGCAGTCCGCTAATAAGGCCTAGGAGACGAATTGAACGGCATGAACATCGTGCCAGTCCTAAAAAACCCCGAATGGTGTTCCCAACCTTCGAGAAAGGAGACCCTACATAATGGATTTCCAAAGTCGAATACTTCTTTGCCAAGCAGAACATTCCACGGGAGGAACAAGTGGAGTATGCTTCTTACTTCCTTTGCGGCAAAGCAAACCAGTGGTGGCGATGGTTGAGATCGGCTTATGAACGTGACCGAAGATGGCTTGGGTGGACACGGTTCACCAAGGAGCTATTTGATCGTTTTGGCCCCTCCAACATTGTGAACTATGACGAACAGTTGGCTAAACTCCAGCAAGAGGCCAGCTTGGAGGAATACTTGGAGGACTTTGAACGTTTGGCCGAAGCAGCAGGCAACTGGTCAGAAGGTGCTCTAATGGGCACGTTTTTGGAAGGCCTTCGTCCAAATTTAAGAAGGGAGGTAAAAATTCGAGACCCACAAACTTTGTCTCATTGCATTAAATTGGCTCGATTGATTGACGATGGTAGAAAGTTAGAAAAAGGGACATCAAAACCCATTTTAAGAGAGCCAATTCCAGAAGAAAATGGAGAAATAAAACAGAAGGAACTTGAAAGATACGCTACAGACATGAAATTGACCTCTGACGAGGTAAAAAAACGGGTAGATAAGGGTTTGTGTTTTAAATGTAATAGGAAGTGGCAACCTGGCCACCGATGTATGAAAGGAAAGATCTTGGTTATGGAGGAGGACTCAAGTGACGCTGATGAATTGTTGAAAAACAAGGGCAATGAAAACAAGCCCAAGAAAGGAGAGGCAGAAGGTGAATTGGCCCTCAACTCTCTTAATGGTGCAGCAAGACCCTCTACCATGCTGCTCAAAGGAATGATGGTAGGAACGGAAGTTGCTGTGTTAATCGATGATGATGCATCCCACAACTTCATCAATGCCAAGGTGGTGCAAAAGTTGAAGCTCAGCACCAATTCGATTGCCCCATTCAATGTTAAAGTTGCAAACGGCCACAAGTTATTATGCACAACCATAGTTCGTGATGTGGAAATTGCAATCCAAGGGGTAACGGTAAAATCCCTCCCTCATTCCATCTTTTTCCGGACACATTGCCAGCCTTATATGGCGTGGCGAGGTTTCAAATTGACAACCTTTCATTCGATCTCAAGTACAGTACAAAAAAAAAATTAATTAGACGCCAGGGACTACCAGCCGCTCTGCGATACCGCTGCCAAGACGGATGCACTTCGGGAACTGGAAAGCCATCCTCAAGCCAAAACTGTTAAAATGAAGACATCAAAGTAGTTAGGTATCGAATGAAAGGTTAAATTGCGTATACTAAACTTAAACTTAAACTGTTAAAATGACGAATGTACTAGTAGACCAATAACCAGGATTGCGGTCGACGTATCGCTTTGCGAGTCAAGGGGTAGATATGTCCAACATTGTGACCGAGATAAGAAGGAGAACGAGACATTGTATGTGGTCGCGATAACCCATCCCATGTCTGGTAATGTTAGCCACCTATCCATAGGGGTTGGCTGATCGGCTACCCAGTGCTCCGGCTAGTGTAAAAAGGAGATGACCCCGCCAGATCCGCCCACGATCTCTTCATACAGTGATGAGTTACGTTGGACCTCTCGCCAAAGCTCCTGTCTCACCTGAAACCAAGCATCCTCGCCCCCGTACCTTAAATGTGCAATAGCTTGAAATCCACAATTACCATCTACCCTAACATCGAACCAATCGTCGATATAAGGGACGATGAAGGACGAAAACTGACTGCCCTAGGGAAATATGAGGGTCGCGGCGGCTGGACTTCGAGCCCCTACCTCTTGACCCGCTACGCCCACGAGACCCGCTAGAAGATCTGCCACCCACTACTACCAGATGACCGTTTGAAGGCACTACGGGAGACCTAAATGTACTCCCAATGGGACTTATCTCTTTTGGTCGAGTCTCTTTTTAGCCGGCCTTTGGTCACTTTGTTTGGGGGTTCCTACAGCCCTGAGAACTCGTGATATAACATCTGAGACATCTGCACTGCAAAATATCGGCGCTCAGCTGGTCCTTGCTTCATCATTAACTTTGCAAAGTCCCGAATTGCCTGCATATCATCAAACGGGTGGGGCTGAGACATGTGCAAATATTGCGAAGCAACCGTCGAGGAGTCAAGCGCGCTCCAAAACGGATGCATGTCGCCAACAACAAACTGCTAGCCTGTGGTCATACGCGGCAGTATCTCGCAAGCGCAGGGAAGCCCGTGCGAGGTCTGGACCCAACATCCACAAAGACTTGTATCATGACGAATCTTTTTCACCCGATCCCACTCGTTTAGTATGATCTGTATTGCTTTGTGGGACACTTTGTAACATAGCAGATTCAGGATCGGGTGCGTGCTGAGGTGGTACTTATCCACATAACGGCACTGTTTAAGACTTCCTCTAATCTCCGCTATCTGAGACTCGATCATCGAATGTACTTTTGACCATATCGTGTCGAACGCTCCGGACGTCGTCCCAAGGTACGATTTGGTCGCTGAATTGGCGCCCTCTACGCGATTTGTCATCTCAGTCCCAAAGTGCATGATCTGTCCTGTCCAAACCCGTACAAATTGTTCCTGATGCGGGTCCAACCAAGTCTCATCTATGTAACTCATCAACTTCCCGAAGGTGGACCATGACGAGCGCATATTCGAATCAACCAAACGTCTCCACGTGCATTTCGAAAAGCGTTCGGCTACAACCTTGTCCCCACAAGCCTTGTAGCATCTGGCTTCCACGTTCTTCGAAATGTGTCGGCGACATAACAGGTGCTCAGAAGTGGGAAATGTATCACGCAACGCTTGCATCAACCCAGGCACCCGATCAGTCACGATCACGTTTGGAGAACAATTTATGTCAAATATCTGCTTCACGCACTCCAACACCCATCGGTAACTGTCTGCTTGCTCAGTACTGATCCAAGCGCCGGCAATGAGGAAGTTGCGCCCCGTCAAGGTTACCCCTACGATCTCCAAATACGGCATGTTGTACCTATTTTAATTAATCAGGGAAAACGTATAAGCGAACAGTTTCTTCCATTTGTTTAAATTGCAGAACGTTATGTGTAACTGCAGTGCAAAATAAAATTACAAAGAATTGTAATGTAACGAACCGGTTAGTCTTGTACGTCATGTCCATTATCAGTACAAATGGGTACGCACGAGCAAGTAATGTTGAATCTAGATGAGAAAAAACACAATTACTGAGGATTTCTGCTCCCGGCTCCACTCTGTGCCAATGGATATATCCATGATCGGTGAACATATTGAAAAGTTGTTGCACAACTGTCCGTCCTTCCATACTCGCAACTCTTAATTTGTGTCGAGCATTATACACTGTCTTCGCTCTGCGACAATACGAAACCCAAATAAATATTGACAACAAATTTACAAAATTTAACACTAGTGCATAAATGCTCAAGTAATGAGTATAATATATTTGTTACATGCAAACATACCTCACAACGGTTCTCAGATTCTCCCATTTCAAATGATCCAGAATATGTTTAGGCTGAATGTGACATTTGCTCATTTCCTCCGTAATTTTCATCTCCCGCTCTGTCATGCGGGCGGCGAGGGCATGCCCATGTCGGATCCCGAGCTCGTGATTGTATTTGCCGCATATTACGGCCAGACTCCACGCCCCCTCGTTATGCTCCCGGCCCATGATTTTTAACAGACAGTGACATTTTTTAGTACCCTTCGGCTTTTGTGACTTCGTCTGCACCTCCGGTTCTGCTCCATCCTTGTGAACAGTAATGAATTTTTTGTACGCTCTGCCCCTCTCACACCTAAGCTCGACAAAGCCGTTACCAGTTCCGTCACCTTTTCGCGACCGAGCAATTATCAACAACGTTCTCACCTATAATGCTGCCACCTTCGCCCACTTTACTAACTCTTCTTTACTCAAAAATATATCTTGCGTGCCTAAAAAGCGACTTAGATCTTCCATTTGGTCAAGATCAAAAAATTATTCAAACGAATCTGACGACGATGAGGGGCCTTCACCGTCTCTATAATGTGCTCGATGAAATCTTGCCTTCCGCCCTTTTTGGTTTTCCTGGCGTACATAAAACGCACTAGTCCAATGTCAGTTACTGCATTACGTGTCTCTTGGTTATTTTTAAGGCATCAAGAGCCGTAACGATAAAGCTATTTATGATGTGTAACCTAACATACAATATAATTATCAAGTATAAAATTATACAACAATGTAACTAAATAAGTGGTTATCACAAAAAAAATTAAAAAAGATTGAAACTATATGACAAGAATCTGGCGAAATTATTGGTCAAATTTCGCCAGATTCATGGCATAATTTCGCCAGATTCCTGGCGAAATTTGTCCAGAAATTACGCTAGACCTTAGCGGTATTATCCCGTTAATTTCGCCACCTTGTGGCGGAACTCTTCGGAAAGTTCCGCCACTCAGTGGCGAAAACTATGCCAAAATGACAACAAACAAGGTAAATACGAATTTAAAGAGAATGTAGTAGCTTTTTACCTCAAATTCGAGAAAATCCTTTGTAGAATCTTTGTTCATTGCTATATTGCGATAAAATTCTTGTGTTTTTGTATGAAAAGTGCGGGTTTTTTAAAGAAATGTTAGAGAGAGTTGTTGGAGGGAGAGAGAGGAGTTTGAAAATGAAAATTTTTGACACTACATATAGTTCAAAAAAAATTGTATATAGAAATGGCGAACTTTTTCATACCATGTGCATTCAGGTCTATCTTTTTTTTTTTTTTTTAAATAATCCTACATTATTATAAAAGGGGTTGAGTATTGCGCTCAATAAAATCGTACCTGATACCTTTTAATTTGGTAAAAAATGCTCTATCAAATAAGCTATCATCTTTAGATTGTACATGAACAAGTTATTAATATGGCAGGCAATTTATAACATGCAAACTTTTAAACCAAAATATGAATACATTTTCCTATTTTATTTACACATATCCTAATAAAATCAAATATCTTCGCAAATCAACTTAGATTAAAATAAAAGTTTCCTAGCTAATAAAAAAAGAAAAAATTATGAAAGTTAAATTTTAAGTTTCTATATATTATTATCTTAATATATAATACTTCTTCTGTCCTATATCGTTTGATAATATTTTATCGAATACAGAGTTTTATACAAAAGTTTGAATTATATTATAAAAATAATATAATATAATAAAAAGTAAAAAATATGTGAATTAGTGAATATTTATGTTAAATCTAAATAAAAAGAGTTATTAATTGATTGATAGTATAAAATATATTAAAATATTTTTTAATGTAAAATATTAATTATTTTAAAACATTCTAATATAATAATAAAATTAAATAAAATAAGAAAGAATAATTGAACTCACAAAATGATATCACAATGATAATATTCTCCTAGACATGTTTTTACTGTAATTATAATAAATTTTAAAGCAATTTTTTTCTTAAGAGATAATGAAAGTACATTAAGGATATGTCCTGACAATCTCTGCAATTTGAATCCGGTCCTGGACGTGCTTTTTGCAACACGTCCAGGAATAGATCTGATCCGTTGGATCAGATTCTGAATCTGATCCAACGGATCACATTTAATGGACCCTCTTTATTTATTTTAGAAAAGAAAATTTTGAAAATTTTTATAGTCGTTGATCAGATTCGAAATCGAATCTAATGGTCCAAAATTAGTCGTGCACGTTCTGCAAAAAGCACGTACAGGATCGAAACGGGAACAACCGTAAGGATATGTGCTAAACGGCAGTACCTATCCAAATGGCATGATGAGTCAGCAGTAAAGGTAGCGTTTCAAAATGCCACGTGGCCACATAGTGCCAGCAGTTTATCGCTGATTCCCATGAAAGACATTGACGGAACGATTATTTATTTTCTTTTTTCTTCTCAGCTCAGTTTAGGCGTTTCATGCTAATAATATTAAGATTTACACTGCTGTTTTCAAGAATGGGATAAAAAAGAACTTGAACTTTGAAAATTATTTATTCCCTCATTAATGTTACATTTTTTATTTTTATTTGTTTCTAAAATTTTTGATTACTGATTCCTTTTTATTTATAGCTTCTCAAATCCTTTTTCATTATAAAGGATAATATGATATTTTATAAAGAGAAAACATCTTTTTCGTAAATATAGTAACAAAGTAGGACCCCTATATTGCAATAATAAAAAAGGTTAATTATTTTTCTTTATAGTCCGAGAACTTTTCTAAAAAAAATAATATATGATGTAATTTTTTGAAATATATCAGTAACGAACTTCATAAAAATTTTAAGATTAATGACAAATTTCACAAGTATATCCAGTTAAAAAAAGAATAAATGAATTTTACGAGTATTACATTTAAAATTATTATTATTATTATTACGTATCGTCAATTTATTATTATTATTATTACTATGTATCGTCAAAAAAAATAATTATCATATTAAAAAATACTTTAGTCAGTTATTAATATTCTTTACCAAGCAATAATTTTTAAATTCAATTTATATTTTTTATTCTGTTATTATATCAGAAAATGTTTTTAAATTGATGACAAATAATATGCAGTAATCAAATGAGCTTTTAAAGGTGGACAGTTCCGAAGTAGTTCATATATATATATATATATATATATATATATATAAAGAGGGAGAGAAAGAGCAGCTAGAGCAAGATGAAGGTAACGGTGCCTGTAGATGAAAGTGATGAGAGTTTCCACGCACTCCAGTGGGCATTCGATCTCCGTAATCGCCCCACAGATTTTCCACAGAACTCCCAAGAACCTGATATGGTAACTGTTGTTTATATTCGACAGCCCTTTCAGCCCTTTATCTATCCTGCAGGGCCAGGTATACTTCCATACATATTCTTCATCTTATAAGTATTTATAAGCATGATTTTATATATCTGAATATGTTCGATTTGGAAACTATATATATGGTTTTTCTGAAGATATTTGTAGACTTATATTTTGGGCTCTAATTACTGTTAATTATTGACTTTACAATATTTTTAATTATTTACGAATTCTTAGGTTAGAAAGTCGTTGTGTTACTTTTCATATGTTATTTGTGCTAAAACTAAACATAATTTATATACTACTAAACATAATTTGAACTATTGTGTCAACAGATTCACTACTATTAGATTAAGGAGGCTATTAAAAAATATATAAATTAAATATATTACTATTTTTAAAAAGTAGATATTCAATTTCAAATATCTCAAAAAAAAAATGAACATTCAATTTAAATGAAAGACATGGCAAGCCTTCCAATTTATGCTAATCGGTATGTTAAGATTGGAACATATTGAATTCACTGATACTGAAAAAAAATTAGGAACATAATTACAAACTTTTATTTCCTCGCATGTTAGAATATAATCAGAAAATAACAATAGAGTACCAAAAAAAAATTAATAGAATCTTTTATTTTAATAATTTAATAAAAGAGTAACAAAATTACAAGTTGTTATGACGTGAGCGAATGGTTGGTTGGTATATAGCTAGATAAAAGAGGGTAAAGTTATGACCAATAATTAGTTTAGCATTAAATTTTTTGCGATGATGCAGCAATTTTTTTTTTATCAAAATGAACTCCCTGTTTCTCAATGTGCAGGAACAAAAGAAAAATGTCCAATTTTCCCCCCCACTTCAATGGAAATTAATTTGCATTCTAGCTGTCATTCATTTTGGGTTTTTTCTCTTGCAGATCAAGGCTTAATCTTTGGTTCTTGAAGGAGATCCCAAGGATATGATCTGTCGAGTTGCAGATGAGCAGCATTTTGAACTTTGAGTTATTGGTAGTCGTGGGCTTGGAAAAATAAAGAGGTAAAGTTTAGCGATCAAAATATCAATGATCAGTACCCAGCCAAAAAGGCGGGAAAAAAATACCCTTTACAATCTTTACAGAGATTGGCTTTAATGTGTAGCATTTTTCTTTTTTTTTTTACAAAGATTTTTACATTTTCTTATAGCATATTTCTTACTCATAAGCACCTTTGCACCACAGGATTTTCTTTCTAGCTTAATGATAATTAGGATGTTTTGTCACATTAAATATGTATGTTGATTCAATTTTCATCTTAAAAATTCATTTAAAAGTACGCAATATATTTTGGACATAAAATTGAAATCTGAGAGACTATTTTTATTGGACTAAAAGATCAAATTCAATGCGTTTTTTATTTTGCCCCCCTTCTCTAAAGAGTTTAGCCAATTTATTACTTCATGATTTATGCCAAAAGGAATTTTTTTGCAGGGATTTTTTCGGCAGCGTTAGTGATTATTGTGTCCGTAATGTCAGTTTTCCAGTTCTCATGGTGAAGCCTCCTAAAGAATCTAGCATGTAAATGTATCATGAAGCATTTGGATTCATATTTAATTTAAAAAATAAAAATAATTTTGTTAGCCCTAAGGGCAAATCATGTAGTTATGATTAGTTTTGAATAATGGCAAACATTGATGAGAACTAATGTACCTGTATGATTGAGTGATAGGATTGATGGATTGAGAAGCATGAAGTCTTATTGTCTTGAAGTCACAATACAAGAACAACTCAACTATGTCAAAGGTGATTGAAGATTAAAGAGTGTGTTCAATATGATTGAAGGCATTGAAGAGTTAGAGTGTAGAGTTCTTATACTAAGTAGGTATATTTTTCTGTAAACTCTACACTTGTATGTCTTGAAATAAGTTGAATGCATGAGAGAGCACAAAACTTGTTTTTGAAATGGTTTTCAATAAACTTTGTGATAACAAGTAGGCTTTTGAAATCTCAAATGATCTTAAGAAAATTTATGTATGATCAAAATGTTTTGTAACGGTTTTTTATGTTTAAATGTGTTTAAATGATGTGTCCATTCATGCAAAATGTTTTCAATGTTATTAACAATGATTTTCAAAGGATTGAACTAAATTTGATAAGTTTGGATGCAAGTTTGGTCGTCCAAACTCTGGAAATGGTTACTGTGCTTCCAGAGAAGTTCGGACGTCCAAACTTTCTCTGATAGCATGGTCACTGTTTTTCCAGAGAAGTTCGAACGCAAGTTCGGACGCATGAGGAAAAGTTCGGACGTCCGAACTTTTCCAGAAAGTTTGGCACAAGTAAAGTTCGGACGGAAGTTCGAACGAATGGCATGAAGTTCGAACGTCCGAACTTCTCTGAAACTAGTCGTTTTATAGCTGTTGCATTTGAATTTTCACATCTATAAAAGTTATAAATTTCAGATATTTTACAACTTTTGAATTCTTGTGAACTCTAAACATTCTAAAGCTTTTAGCAAACATTTCAAGCTCTCTCTTCTCTTGTGCATTCAATTGATCAATCCAAAGACATCAAAGTGTGAAGGTGCAAATATTGTGTAAACATCTACCAATAAGTGGTAACCTCTACACACTCTTTTCTTCTTATCAAATTTTGTTTTCTACTAGCTCTTGCAAGGTTATCTTGACAACATAAAACCCTTTAGATAAGGGTGATCCTTGAAATTGTGATTCAAGGTTGTTTATAGATATAAAATCATTGTGTGGTGAGCCTTGTTTGTAAAAGTTACTAGAAGAGGTTGTGAGTGTAAAACCATTGTGTGACGAGCCTCTCATGTAATTTGTGACCTTGAACATATAGTAGATTGATTAAAATCCTTAAGTATAGGCTTAAGGTAGTGTACGTAGATCTTGACGATCGAACCACTATAAATTGCTTGAGTTCCTTTGTCATTACATTCTTTTTGTTTTGCTATCAATCATCTTCAACTGTATTCATATAATCTGTTCTTTGTTTAGACTTATAAAAGGTTTTTGTTTGTGAAAATTAGCCAAATACCTAATTCACCCCCCCCCCCCCCTTAGGTATTTCAATTGGTATCAGAGTAGGAACTTCTTTGTGTGGTTTTACAACCTAGAAGTTAAAGATCTTATGGCTAATATCTCAAACTTATCTTACCGAGAAGGATCTTCCACAAAAAGACCACCTTTGTTTGATGGAACAAATTACAGTTTTTGGAAATCTAGAGTTAAGATATACATTTGTTCTATGAATTTTGATTTGTGGAATATTATTAAAAAAGGTCCCTATGTTCCTATGAAAATGAAAGGAGATGGTGTGACCTTAGAACCAAAGTCTACTGATGAATTTGATGAGCATGATTCAAAGAAAATGACTTTAAATTATCAAGCCATGAATATCTTGAGTTGTGCTTTAGATGTTACTGAATATAATAGAGTTAGTGGTTGTGACTCTGCTCATGATATGTGGAGATTACTCAAAATAACTCATGAAGGCACAAATCAAGTTAAAGAATCTAAACTTGCTATGCTTGTTAGAGATTATGAGCTGTTTACTATGAAACAAGGTGAAAATATTACTAATATGTATACACGGTTTACTAACATTTTTAATGGCTTAAAAGCTTATGATAAAAGCTATACAATGGGAGAGCAAAATAGGAAGATTTTGGATGCTCTACCAAAATCTCTGGTCACACATGAAATGAAGATGAAGAGATTAAATGACAAAGAAGATGAAGAAAAGGGAAGAAAAGGAGTTGTACTCAAGGCTTCTAATCATTTGAGTGAACAAGAAAAATCTTCAAGTGAAGAAGAAGAATGTAACAGTGGTGAAGAGGAAATTGCTATGGCAGTTAGGAAGTTCAAGAGATTCTACAAAAAGGAGTTTCTCAAAAAGGGAAGAAAACCAACCAAGAAGAGTGGACAGTCTTCCTTATTCAAACCTCAATGTTTTGAATGCAAGAGTACAAAGCATCTAGTTGCTGATTGTCCCAAAGTTTTGGAAAGGGAAAGAGACAGCAAGAACAAAAAGAAATCTGCCAAGAAAGGAAAAGGACATGCTGGAACGTGGGATCAACAAGAAAGCGAAGATGACAGTGAAGGAAAGGCCAATATATGTTTTAAGGCTATTGATGATGAGGTACATTCTTCTCCTTCAATTTATAATCTTTACGATGATGATGTTGATCCTAGTGAATTGCTTATAGAAATGTATGAAGAGTTGAAAAAGGATTCAAAAAGAAATAAAGATATGAAATCAAAAATAAATGATTTGTCAAATGAGAATTCGAAATTATGTGCTGAAAATGTTAAACTTCTTGAGACCATTAATTGCCTTAATATTGAAAAAGAAGTTTTAAATGCAACCATACAAAACACATCTTTTGAAATCAAAGAGCTTTGCATAAAAGTTACTTCTCTTGAAAAAATGGTCATTGGTCATGAAATTTTGAAAAGAAAAGTTAATGATCTTACTTCATGCATTGAAAAATTTACAAATGGAAGAGAAAATTTAAATAAATTACTTGGTTATCAAAGATATTCATTTACAAGACATGGTCTTGGTTTTACTCATGATAGCTATGTTCCTAAATATAAAAACACTTTTGCTAAAGAAACTCTTAACTCTAGGAATCATATTTATTGTACATATTGTGGCAAGCATGGACACAAGGTATCAAAATGTTTTGTAAAAAGAAAGATAGAAAATGGTGTTAAGACCATTTGGAAAGTCAAAGGAACTATCACTAACCCCCTTGGACCCAAGAAAATATGGGTACCAAAAACCACTCTTTCTAATTTGGTGTAGGTTCAATTTGCTTTAAGATCAAGTGTCACAAAATGGTTTCTTGATAGTGGTGCTCAAGACATATGACAGGAAATGCCTCACTTGTTAGTGAGCTTCAAGCAACAAGTGAAGGCTTTGTCACATTTGGAGATAAGAAGAAAGGAAATATCCTTGGTATAGGTAACATTAGTAAAGGCTCCTTTTCTCTTATTAAGCAAGTATTCTTTATTGATGGTTTGAAGTATAATTTACTTAGCATTAGTCAATTATGTGACAATGGATGTAAAGTAGAATTTAAATGTGATACTTATACTATTCTTGATAGTGAAAGTAGAATTTAAATGTGATACTTGCTATTCAAGATAATAATGGTTTTCTATGGCATAGAAGATTAGGACATGTAAGCATGAATTTATTGAATAAACTTTCTACACGAGAGTTGGTTAGAGGTTTACCCAATATGCATTTTGATAAAACTCGACTTTGTGATGCTTGTCAATATGGAAAACAATCAAAAATATCTTTTAAACCAAAGAAAATGGTTTCTACTTCAAAAATTCTTGATTTAGTTCACATGGACTTATTTGGACCAATGAGGACCTCTTGATTTTTCAAGATTTACTTGGGTGCTTTTCCTAGCCCAAAAGAATGAAACATTTCATGAATTTGTAAAAATTTTCAAAAAGGTTCAAACATCCCTTGAATATAAATTGTTCTCTATTAGGAGTGACAATGGAAGAGAGTTTTGTAACCAAGATTTTACAAAATTTTGTGATGAGTATGGTATAAATCATAATTTTTCTGCTGCCAAAACACCACAACAAAATGGTGTTGTTGAGAGGAAAAACAGAACTTTACAAGAGATGGCTAGATCAATGCTTTGTGAAAATTCTTTGTCAAAATACTTTTGGGCTGAAGCTGTAAATACTGCTTGCTATGTAATGAATAGAGTTTTATTAAGACCTTTCATAAGAAAAACACCTTTTGAACTTTTATTTGGTAAAACCCCTTCAATTGTCTATTTTAAAGTTTTTGGTTGTAAGTGTTTTATCTTAAACACTAGTGATTATCTTGATAAGTTTGATAGAAAATCTGATGAAGGTATATTTCTTGGCTATTCTTCAAATAAAAAGGCATATAGAGTCTATAATAAAAGAACATTATGTGTTGAAGAAACCATACATGTAACTTTTGATGAATCTAACATTTATCTTCAAAGAAGAAATGAAGATGATGCAGGTTCCTCAATGATTGAAAATCAAACCCATCATCAAGTACCCACATTCGAAGAACATGCCAAGCAAGAAGAAATAATGGAGCAAGAACAAGATGGTCAACCAAGCAATGATCAAGAGCTTCCAAAGGATCTAACATATGTAAGAGGTCATCCTAAGGAGCAAATCATTGGTGATGTCTCCCAAGGAGTAAAAACAAGACGGTACTTTATTGATAATTTTGCTCTTTTATCTCATTTAGAACCTAAAAACATTGATGATGCAGTGAGTGATAATTTCTGGATTATTGCTATGGAAGAAGAATTAAATCAGTTTGAAAGGAATAAAGTTTGGACTCTTGTTCTAAGACCCCATGATCATTCCATTATAGGTACAAAATGGGTTTTTATAAATAAATTAAATGAACTAGGAGAAGTTGTTAGAAATAAGGCTAGACTTGTTGCTCAAGGCTTCAACCAAGAAGAAGGTATTGACTATGATGAAACTTTTGCTCCTGTAGCCAGATTGGAATCTATAAGAATACTTTTGGCTTTTGCTTGTTTTAAAGGATTTAAGCTATTTCAAATGGATGTCAAAAGTGCTTTTCTAAATGGCTTTATTGAAGAAGAGGTCTATGTAGAGCAACCTCCTGGTTTTATTCATGAAAGATTTCCAAATCATGTTTTTAAGTTAACCAAAGCTCTCTATGTATTGAAACAAGCCCCAAGAGCTTGGTATGAAAGATTAAGTGGATTTCTTCTTTCAAAAGGTTTTGCAAAAGGAAATGTAGACACAACTCTTTTTATAAAAACATATACCAATAATGATATTTTACTTGTACAAATTTATGTTGATGATATTATCTTTGGTGCTACTAACATATCTCTTTGTGAAGACTTTGCCAAATCTATGCAAAATGAATTTGAAATGAGCATGATGGGAGAATTGAATTTCTTTCTTGGGCTGCAAATTAAGCAAACCAAGGATGTAGTCTTCATCAATCAAGCAAAGTACACCAAGGAGCTCTTGAAAAGATTTGGAATGGATCAAGCTAAAGGGATAGGTACTCCAATGAGTTCATCAACTAAACTTGACAAAGATGAAAAAGGTAAAAATGTTGATGAGAAATCTTATAGAGGTATGATTGGAAGTTTACTCTATCTCACAGCAAGTAGACCTAATATTATGTTTGCTGTATGCTTATGTGCTAGATTTCAATCATGTCCCAAAGAATCTCATTTAATCTCTGTCAAACGTATTTTTTGTTATTTGATTGATACACATGACTATAGTCTTTGGTTTTCAAAATCTTCATCTTTTGACCTGATTGGATATTCAGATGCTGACTATGCTAGATGCAAAGTTGAACAAAAAAGCACAAGTGGTCATTGTCAATTTCTTGGTAGTTGTCTTATGTCTTGGTATAGTAAAAAACGAGCTTGTGTGTCTTTGTCTACTGCTGAAGCTGAATACATTACATCTGGTAGTTGTTGTGCTCAATTATTATGGATGCAACATACATTACTTGATTATGATATTAAATTTAATTGCATACCTATTCTATGTGATAATACTAGTGCCATCAATTTGAGCATAAATCTCATCCAACACTCTAGAACAAAGCATATAGAGATTAAACATCATTTCATTCGTGATCATGTTACTAAAAGGGACATATGCTTAGAATATATTAATACAAATGATCAAATTGCTGATATATTCACAAAGCCTTTGGCTGAGGAAAGGTTTACTCACTTAAGAAGACTCTTAGAAATCTCAAAATTCAATTACTAATGTGTTTATTTAAGTGTGATAAAAGCAAGAAAAATTTGGATGCATTGAGTGAAAATGGAAGGTCCAAACTTTGACAGAAAATTCTGGACAGAAAAGTTCCGACGTATGTTCGGACGCATGACAGAAAGTTCAGACGTCCAAACTTTCTGAAACTGGAGAAACAGAGAAGTTCATATGCATGTTCGGACACAGACCAAAAACTTTGGACGTCAGAACTTTGCGGTTACAGCGGCTTTTAAGAAACTGAACTAGCCGTTACTCACATAATTTCTCATCCAAACTCTCTCCTTTTCAAAATTTCTCTCTACCCACTCACGTCCAAACATAAATCCCTCTGAGATTTCACCATTTTCACATCAAAGCACTTGAATTTTTGAATTCCCAGCCCTACATACCGCTCAAAACTCATTGCTTTTCTGGTAGAAGATCAAAATGGTGAGAACTAAAGGAGCTAATGTTGAAAAAGGTAAAGGGAAAGCAAAAGTCAGTGAAGGAGGACGAACTCTCAATGAACCAAGGAGAATTAGGGTTCCTCAATCATCATCTAGAGCAGAAAAGTTCATCTCAATCAAAGCTGCATCAGAATTTGAAGAATGGAACAAGAAATCAAGGAAAATCATCACTGGAAACAGAGTTGATTTTGAAAAGCTCACCAATATGGGTAATGTCCTATCTTTATTTGGTGATATTGGGTAGAGTAATCTGTTAGCTATAGATGAAGAGTATTATCCCTCTCTTGTATATGAATTTTATGCCAATCTAAAAGAAGAGAGAATAGAATACGAGGGAGAAAATGCTAATCAATGGTATTTCTCTAGAGTCTCACAAATAGATTTTGAATTCAATGATGCATTGGTAAATTGAATTTGTGGAGTGACTGATGTTGAACGAGATCTGTTTACAAATGCTAGATTTGAAGAAGCTTTCACAAATGGTAGAGAGTTTAGGACCATTAAGGAAAGGGAAGTTAAGGCTTTAGATGCAAGAGGAAGAGTTATGCATCATATGATTACAACCATGATAATTCCTAACTTTGGTCACAAAACATTTGTGGGAAACATTCATATGGTAATTATGCTTGCTTTGCATGAGCATAGGAGATTGAATTTTGGATACATGGCATTGAAGCATATGATTGGGGTTAGAAAGACTGATAACAAGGCTTCACCATATGGAAGACTTCTTACAAGATTTTTTAAACATTTTCGAGTCAAACTTCCTATTAGAGGACAAGCTTTTAAAAGAGGACAAATTTAACAAATGATTCTCTCAAGAGGATGCAATTGACTCTTGATGATGAGGGAGTGTGGAGAACTAAAAGAGAGACCCCTCCAAGGAGAGTTGAAGTAGAGGAAAATGAGGAAACTGAAGAAGAAAAAGAAGATGAGGTTGAAACATGGGCAAGTGAAATGAAAACTAAGAGAAGACATGATTCAACAAGTAAGGAGGAGCAGCCACCCTCCAAAAGAAGACTCTTTGAAGAAGAGCCAACTTCACAATCATATCCTATTGTTGGGGAAGGTACTAGTGCTGAAGAGATTTCAAGAGAGAATAAAACTCAAGAAGCACTAAACAACCACATGAAAGAAATGGAGAAAATGTATAAATTCTTTGAAACATTTGCTCCTATGGTGCTTGGAAAACTGAACAGTCTAGAGAATAGAGTCAAGCACATTGAGAAAATATTGATAAGAAATCCTCAAAGTGGTGAAGGGCCTTCTAGAACTCAAAAGGAAAAGGATGATGAGGATGATGAAGATAACAAGAAGAATGAAGAAGGCAGTGACAGTGAAAGTGGAGATGATGATAATGATGGTGATCAAGAGAAGGGCAATGAGCAGATCATGGAGTCTCAAGAAAGAGATCAAGAAGTGCAGCAAGCTAAAATCAGTCAAGAAGGAGCCCAAATTGCAAGAGCTAAAATAGCAACCCCATCAAATCCAATATTTGGTCATGGATGAGTCAAGCATGTTGCTGTCAAGAAGAAACCGAGAAAAGACTATCCATCAATACCCAAAGACTAAGCATATCTTCACTCTCATTTTCATTTACTGCTTTTATTTATTTTGACCCTTTACTGGCATGTTTCATGCAATTTAAGTTTTTGCATTTTATCAATTAGTTTATTGTGGTCTATGTGATAGCGTTAATGGTATGAAGCTCAATGATGAAACCTTAGAGTTGAGAGGTTCCTTTAGTAATGATAGTCTCCATTTCATTTTCCCATTCTTGAGTGATGACAAAAGGGGGAGAAAGAAGATGAACTGCAAAATGCAAATGCATGCACTGTGCCAAAACTTTTTGGCATGTGTGCTGCAAATGAGAAATGTGTGTGCTGCAATGTGTGTTTGGCTTATTTTGCTTATATTTATACATTTGAACTTTAAACTGGAAAGAACTATAATATGTGAGGATAGAATTTATAAGTTTGGACTTGATGTTTGGATGCACACCAAAACATTCGGACGCAACCAAAACTGTTTTGTCAAAACTGATTTTTCTATTGTTCAAATTGTTTGAAAATTGTTTCAAATCCTTCTATCATATTTGAACAACCTTTGGAAGGCTTATTTTCAAATATTACAGCCTTCATCTCACATATTTTAAAGTTTAGACTTAAAATTTAAAAGTTCGGATGCATGTTCTGAAATTCGGATGCATCCATATTTTGTTGCCAAAATGTGCTCCTTTGTTGTTCAAATTGATTCAAATATGTTTTAATCTCTTCTAATATGTTTGAACAACCTTAGGAAAGCTTATTTTCAAAAATTGCAGCTTTCATTTCACTTATTTTATTGTTTGGACTTGATATGCCATAATTAGATGCTTAGCATCCCGAGTCCAAACTTGTTGAAAAATGAGCACAATCTAAGGGGGAGTATTGTTAATCTTTTATGACCTTTAATACCTCTCTTAGAAGTTTTCTAAATACTTAAATGCTATATCTTCTATCTTTGTTGGAAGGAATGAGGTAAATGGAGGTTGGTCAGGCCATAGGCTCATATTGAGCCTTTTGTATGTCAATGTGCTAAATTGGTTATTATTCATCATTGACATCAATGCTTCTTTATACTACATTGTTTAAATCCATCACATTCTACATCAAAGTTTGTCATCATCAAAAAGGGAGAGATTGTTTGCCCTAAGGGCAAATCATGTAGTTATGATTAGTTTTGAATAATGGCAAACATTGATGAGAACTAATGTACTTGTATGATTGAGTGATAGGATTGATGGATTGAGAAGCATGAAGTCTTATTGCCTTGAAGTCACAATGCAAGAACAACTCAACTATGTCAAAGGTGATTGAAGATTAAAGAGTATGTTCAATATGATTGAAGGCATTGAAGACTTAGAGTGTAGAGTTCTTATACTAAATAGGTATATTTTTCTGTAAACTCTATACTTGTATGTCTTGGAATAAGTTGAATGCATGAGAGAGCACAAAACTTGTTTTTGAAATGGTGATAACAAGTAGGCCTTTGAAATCTCAAATGATCTTAAGAAAATTTATTTATGATCAAAATGTTTTGTATCGGTTTTTTATGTTTAAATGTGCCTAAATGATGTGTCTATTCATGCAAAACGTTTTCAATGTTATTAACAATGATTTTCAAAGGATTGAACTAAATTTGATAATTTTGGATGCAAGTTTGGTCGTCCAAACTCTGGAAATTGTTACTGTGCTTCCAGAGAAGTTCGGACGCATGGTTACTGTTTTTCCAGAGAAGTTCAGAAGCAAGTTCGGACGCATGAGGAAACGTTTGGACGTCTGAACTTTTCCAGACAGCTTGGCACAAGTAAAGTTCAGATGCAAGTTCGGACGAATGGCATGAAGTTCGGACGTCCGAACTTCTCTGAAACTAGCCGTTACTAGCCGTTTACAGCTGTTGCATTTGAATTTTCACATCTATAAAAGTTATAAACTTCAGATTTTTTACAACTTTTGAATTCTTGTGAACTCTAAACATTCTAAAGCTTTTAGCAAACATTTCAAGCTCTCTCTTCTCTTGTGCATTCAATTGATCAATCCAAAGATATCAAAGTGTGAATGTGCATATATTGTGTAAACATCTACCAACAAGTGGTAACCTCTACACACTCTTTTCTTCTTATCAAATTTTATTTTCTACTAGCTCTTGCAAGGTTATCTTGACAATATAAAACCTTTTAGATAAGGGTGATCCTTGAAATTGTGATTCAATGTTGTTTATAGATATAAAACCATTGTGTGGTGAGCTTTGTTTGTAAAAGTTACTAGAAGAGGTTGTGAGTGTAAAACCATTGTGTGGTGAGCCTCTCATGTAATTTGTGACCTTGAGCATATAGTAGATTGATTAAAATCCTTAAGTATAGGCTTAAGGTAGTGGACGTAGATCTTAACGATCGAACCACTATAAATTGCTTGAGTTCCTTTGTCATTACATTCTTTTTGTTTTGCTATCAATCATCTTCAACTGTATTCATATAATCTGTTCTTTGCTTAGACTTATAAAATATTTTTGTTTGCGAAAATTAGCCAAATACTTAATTCACCCGCCTCTTAGGTATTTCAAATTTATTTATTAGAAAATAGTAAAATTAAACGCGTCAATATTTAATTGAAATCTATTGGAAATAAACAGCTCATATTACCAAATACATATGGTACTTATAAGTGCATAATTGTTCTAGTAATAATTAGCGATAAGAAAATGAATGAGTTACAAAATTTTTTATTAAATAATAAATTTTATATTTAATTCACGTTTATTTATCAACATAGATGAAAACTGTAAAAAAGTTTTTTCTGATTTGAAGCAAATAATGACAGGTCTTATCAATTTTTTTAGAGTAATTTTTATTTATTCAGATTTGGATAATTGGTATATTTCGTCCCCAAACATTTTTGTTTAGGTGAGTTTTGTCCTTAATGTTTAATTTTAAAATTTTGAGTCCCTAATCCTTTTTCGAGTGAATTATTTGATCCTTCCGTCCAATTTGTAGTGAGTCAACTGTTAGTCAATGACATTGTCAATTTCTTGGCCAAACACACAAGGGTATTTTTGTCAGCACAAGGGTATTTTCTCTGTCTTTCCTTGGCCAAACACGACCAATCAAGTTTGTATTTCGCCCAACAAATCTGGCTCTGCAAATTGCATCCAATAGCTAGATCACCATGCCAATCCATCACAGAGAGACCAAGAGTAGACAGAAAACGACCCAGAGGATCTTTGTCTCTAAAATTGGCTTCAAAACTACCACCATAAGCAACATCACCACGACCAACAATTGCATATGCAGATGCAACCAAGTGCCCTTGTTTATTAACAATCAATTTGTCCTCAATTTTCAATCCACCTGTCAAGATATCACCTAAGAGAGTTATAGAGAGACCAGCCACTGCCTTATTCTTTTTCCAATTGCTAAATCTGGTTTCACTCCGTAAAGTATAAGCAATATCCTTTCCAACTGACTGCAAATCAAAACCTAAAGAAGTTTCTTTTCCTTCACCAATCAGTCCAAGTCCAACGCAATCAGTCGAGCTTCTCCGCTCTGCGCTCCCTCCGATGCCCAAAACTCCCAGATTCCGCCTACCGTAACGAGGTGACGCATACTGCACAGGTTTCAGAATCACCGCTGCCCGCCATGATTGGATTCGCCAGTAATTCCATTTCCTCCCCCTTTTCCTTCTCGTCCTCAGCCACCGAGTCATCTTCTCCTCTTTTCTCCTTCTCTACAAACCCTGCCTCCTCTTCCTCCATCTCCAGCGCGCCTTCTTCTTCACCCTTCTCTTTCTCAAACGTTAGTTCCACCTCGACGAGCCCGTCTTCGTCTTCCCCATCCTTGGGTTTCGAAGCCTTTCGCGCCTCTACCACTTCCTCGTCCTCATCGTCCGCCTTTGGAACTCCTTCACTTGGCTTCGCCTCTACCACCGCGACGGTGTTATCTACCGCTTCCCCACTATTCGGATCTTCTTCGTCGTCCGGTTCGGGTTTCGCTTCTGTCATTTTTGGGTCAATCCCTTCCGCAGAGAAGACATAGAAAGAAAGGAAAGATCTTGTTTGGCCAAGGAAAGACATAGAAAATACCCTGTGACAAAAATATCCTTGTGTGTTTGGCCAAGAAATTGACAAAGTCATTAACTAACAGTTGACTCACTACAAATTAGACGGAATGATCAAATAATTCACTCGAAAAAAGAATAAGGACTCAAAATTTTAAAATTAAACATTAAGGACAAAACTCACCAAAACAAAATGTTTGGGGATGAAATATACCAATTATTCATTCAGATTTTTTGGTTAAGAAAATTAATTTAATTGTCTTTCATCACAACTTGTTATAGTAGATTTCTATTTAATGAAACAGAGCTGGACTATGTGACCAAAGATCAAAAGATTTGAAGAATAAATTTGGTGCAAAAGGAGACTTGAAAATAGCTTTTTGATATTTATTTTGCCTAAAGGTGTGGCTTATGTTTGAGCTTAGCGTCTGCGCAATGAAATGTAACATAATAAACAAAAAGTAGTCCTAAAGGTAATGACAGAAATTGTTTATGCAGCGAAATTATATTTTATTTTTAATCTTTTCTTTCTTTCTTTGTTCTTTCCTTCTCTATTTCTGTATACCAATGTGTTTTGCAAAGGCGACAATTGGGTCAATATATTGTTTTCCTGTTTTCCCACAAAGTACATGACACGTCTATCGTTGAGAAGTTACGTTTTTTTCTATTTTGGTATCATGTGAATTTGGTGGACCCTTTTATCTTTGAGTAGTGCTTATATATCATAAACGTGCGATTACAATATTGAGAGTATTTTTTAAAGTATATATTGAGTAGAATTTTAAACGAATTGATACTTTTATTAATTTAATGGGTAAACAATTATACATAGTAAATAATTACTTATTATATAATTAAATAATTATTTAAATAATTAATTATTTATCACTTTTTATTTGTTAAATCAAAATTCAACTATTAAGGACTGTTGAATACCTACTAAAATGGTGCTATCAAAATTGTAGCAACCAAATTTGATATCATAAACTCAAAACACTTTGCACCCCGGAAGCACAATCAAGGTTGGGTGGAAAAAAACAATTACATTGGGGCCGTGTGTCATTTTGCATGTTATTGATGAAAGAAATTGGCAAATAAGTGATTAGCGTCCTGAAATTGATATAGTTGTACATGTTTATTATTTGATATTATAGAAGATAATCCAATATCAGAGATAGAGATATTTTATCTTTTCAAAATATAAATGATAGAGTTCTATCATATCTTTAATTATTAATAAGATTTATCTTTTGACTCTTCTATATTTT
The DNA here is from genome assembly GCA_030512225.1 of Rauvolfia tetraphylla. Taxonomy (NCBI): domain Eukaryota; kingdom Viridiplantae; phylum Streptophyta; class Magnoliopsida; order Gentianales; family Apocynaceae; genus Rauvolfia; species Rauvolfia tetraphylla. The sequence goes on from JAJQKT010000060.1 coordinate 2,182,375, forward strand.
TTCTTGTTGATATATACCTTTGAATCTTATAAATATGGTCATAGAATAAACTATTATATTCGTAGAAACTCTCAGAAATGATTAATAAAATTTTTGTTGTGAAATTAATATTGTGGATGTCTATTATCTGCTATCAAAGAGTAATCTAATATTATAGTTATAGTGATACTCCAACTTTTCAGAAGATAAATAGTAAAGTTCTATGACATCTTTAATTAATGATAGGATCTGTCTTCTGGTTATCCTCTATCTCTTCTTATTGATATGTACCCTTAAACTCTATAAATAGAGATTTAGGCTGATATGTTATACACGGTGATTTGATTTCATTTATATACTTTTAGAGAATCAATAAAATTTTTTGTGTTCTCTCTCTATTTTCTTTCTAATTTTTCTCTATATTCTTCATTATTCTTTTTCTATTCAATTCTCTATATTACTATTACGATTTCATTATGATTTTTAATGGATCTATTGATTTTTAATCATTAAAATGACAACCATTATACAAATATTCAACGCATTAGTATTGAAATCTTAAACTATTAAGAAATGTTTGACTTGTTATGAATTTAAGTGTTGGTAATGTAGAATTAAAGCAAAAATGTCGCTCAATATACTTAGAGAATAATAATATAAAATTAAAGAAATGAAAAGATAGAATATAAAGAGAAAATAAAACTCAAGAATCAAGATTAATATGTATATCTTATTAATGTCATCATATGACCCTGTATATAGGTTCATAATACAAGAGTTTATGAAAGCCCAAGATCTACTAGGGAAAGGAAATTAAATCTAATTAGGAGTCATATTTTGGGAGTTTAGTTCTTTTCAGGAAACTAACTAATATAAACAATCACATATTATTTCATAACACTTCCCCTTAGATGTTTATAATATAAATAATATGCCTCGTTAAAACCTTACTAGATAAAAACTCAGTGGGAAAAAAACTCTAATGAAGGAAAAAGAGTACATTATTCTTTATGTCATTATTACTCCCTTGATAAAAAAAATCTTTTGAGATTTCTTAACCGATACTTTCCAATCAAATGTTGCTATCGATAAGGTCTTAGTGAATAGAATTGTCAAATAATCAAATTCATTACATATCAATATCACATTTCTTTCGGAGCTCATGAGTAAAAATATACTTTATCATATCTCCTTAGATATATTCCAAACTTTATTATCATCCAACAATACAATTGATATTCCTTCTTAGAGGATATAGATTTATCTCGAATACATTAATCTTGATCACACATATTCTCAAACAACATCATGAATTTCTATTTCTTCAACATGAGCTGAAGATATGGCTGTTATAATCAATACATGCATATAAATGCATTGTTTATGTGGATCATATAGGTAACTTATACATTGCATATTCATCTCAACAGAAGTTGGACTTTTTCAATATTCGAGATAAGATATATCAAGAAGATATCAAAAGGTAAGCTTAATACCGTCTCAAAATTCATTGGGTAGAGGAGAACTAAAATAGATATCTACTTGCACGTAGATACGTGTATTCATGCACTCAATTACAGAATTGTGGTATTTCAAGACCAAAGAGTTCTTTAATATTTGTTAATAGATATAAATGATCTCACTATAATAAAATAATGACAATTGATGTGCTATGTCTATGTGAAATATCTTCAGGATATTCAATCAAAACAAAATGTTGACTTTTCAAAATATTGATCACAATACCTGCTCCTCTAAATTCTTCAGGAAATATATCTTGATCATCAAATCCTTTTTTCTTTTGAGGATTTTATTTTTAAAATCAAGAGATCAATCACGCTTCAAACTTGTATCAAAATCATATGACTATAGAATTCATATATTTGTTCTGTTGGGACATCTATAAGAATATCTATAACTAGAATATTATATTGATTAACTCTACAGAAGTCAGCCGAATAATCAATATGCAATTTTATACAAATAAATAATATTTTGAACTTCCAGTTCGTTAATGCTTGTGCATAGATCAAGTTAATGAAAGTAAATGATATCCTCTTTTAATTGATGATTTTCACCCCCTTAATGTGGAGAACACTATGCCAATCAATAGATTGTACAATGAGGATATCTTTTGATAAAGAAATACATATAGCAAGTATAGCTACGTACATAATTTCTTCACATATGGACATACTGATCATTCTTTCAATGAAAATTACTAAAACAATCTCATTATGTTCTACAGGAACAATTATATGCTTCAAACAGATCGAGTCCATCAGGGACTTCAAATATAAGTACCATTACCAAATGATAACAAAGATAAACATATATTAAGTGTTATCATACACTATTATATCCACCACTAAAAATATATTTCTTCGTTATCAGCACCAGGTCTTACGAAGAATCATACGCGATAACTTATGGCAAATTTTCACTTTTGTAGTTCACATTTTATAAGCAAATATTAATTGCTATATCTTTTGTGATTACACTTCAGGTGTATAATTTATACTAGGAATACATGTACACTTTAAGTGTACTTGTGAATAGTTTATACTTTTCATATTTTTCATTGCAGACTTCGATTCGAAAAATTCTCATTCTAAATCAATATATTATGTGTATTAATATCTTTAAAGTTATATACTTGTACGGTTTCAGTATTTTTTAATCATGTTGAGATCTCATCATTATCAAAGTTTTTAGGTACCTGAATTTCTTCTGGAAATAATATATCAATCATGTTTGGGGGAAAATTATGTTAGAATTTAAATCTCCTCGACTTAACATATATTACCATCTTAAGTCTTTGCTCCAGTTAGGAGTTTGTATCCTTAGAACCGACTTATCTAGCGCATTTCAGTTGTGTCTCAAATTTGTTTGTAGTGGTATATTATCCTTGAGGGTATCAAATATAATAGAAGCATTCTTTGTTGGATATTGGTCAATTAATATACCTGGCTATATAAATTACCATTTGAACTTTTGGTTCAAGGTATCTTCTATGAGGATCAAAATAGAAGCTCAAGATGAGACACATACTAATATCTTTATCCAGCCTCATTCTTTCTTCTCTTTATGTTGGGTCAACATATTCAAAATTAACAAAAAATGAATCTCTCCATTGAGATTCGCTTCCAACATACTTGATAATCTCTTTGAGAATCCATCTCATTACGTTTGTGGTGGAGCAACATACATAGTGCATATCTAAATTTAGGATGGGAAATATTTGATTTCTGACCACAAATCAACTACTATGAGGAGAATCAAATGTATTGGCAAAATATAAAATAAGTGCTAATATATCACATTCATGAACATTTTGCAAGATGTTTAATATTTATCTCACTACAGCTAGTATTATTAGAAAAAATTATGTCTTTGGGAGAATATTAAAACATGAGCTCATTATCAGTGAATTGTGCAAACTATAGGTTGCAAAAATAATAATATACATACGACTATTTGTTAATGCATCAACTAATAATTTCTCCATATTTATCCCAAAAAAAAACACATTCAACCCCAAATAATACTGGTAACTTTTAAATAAAACAAGTAGCACATATAAATTTGTCATATTAGGAAACTTCCGGTTCCATAATAAATTCATAACCATTCTTTGTATTTTAATGATTTGAGATGGTCCAATCGGTCATGCCAACTAATAATTATTTATCAATAAACTTCAAATTTACTCAATATTGCATCTCAATTTCATAATTCTATGCAATATAAAACAGGAGAGATAAATAGTGATATCTATAATTGACATATATTTTATCTCATAATGATAATGTATATGCCTCAAAAGTTCATTCATCGAATATCTCGATATACTAATAATATAATCAAGGCTCAAAAGTTTTACGAGATTATATGGAGCATGATGTATTACAACAATTGACCATTATGTGAATATCTGGTAGCTCTTTTGGAGCTTTTAATTAACTAATTATTCTATGGTTATTGATCAATTAGTTCTTTAGGAACCTTACACTACTATTTATACTTGGACATATATTTCAAATTTTCTCCAAATAAACTACAATTATTGTTTAGACAAATTGTATCTTCACCATTCCTGATCCAAAATAAACTAAAATAATATATAAATACTAGAATATAAATTTATAGTATTAAAACTTTTCAATAATAATCACAAGATGATAAAATAGAAAAATAGAAATTCGATAATTCAAAATTCTAATTGATGTTTAAAATGCTAAAAACTCTTTTTGGATATTAAAAAGAATTGGTTACATTGACATATGCCATATCAATATTATCCACACCAACATCATTACTATCAGTAGTATAATTTAAGTAAGTAAAGTAATATCAATAATTAATAGAGATTCATAACATGCTTGATGTACTACAGATACGTGACAAATTTTCATATTGTATCAATGATATGTTAGAACTATTACTTCTCATTTTTTTTCTTCTCATTATTTTATCACTTCTGGTGAGTATCATTTCACTAGGGATTTAATGAGTCATTCTTATAATATAAGAACAAAATGTATTTCTACTAGTCACGACCAAAATCTCGTACATAAATATATTATAATTTCTAATGTCATTCACTGAAGTGAATGACATAAAAATATTTGATCGAACGTCAAAATATTTTATCTAGGACTCATTTAGTCTCAAAAGATATATTCAAAATACTTCTGAAAAACTTCCTTTCAATATTGCTACTACAAGAACATGTTAGAGATATAAGAAAGAAAAATTCTTTTATTCATCACATTACTAGTAATATTTCTCCTCATAACTTTAATTGTGGAGAAATTCTAAATACGATAAAATTTTACATACTGATAGACATAAAAGCTTTTAGGCACACTTATAATAAATCATAACTAGCATTTATATAACAATCATCTTATGGTGATTGTATGTTTTATTCACAATTTGCTAGTAATCAAGTGGTTTTGATACTTTGTATTTCTTAAATGGTGTCTTCAAGACCCACTATATCTAGATGCATCTATTCTGATTGCCATTATTATATGGATAATATTTATCATATACGCATCTAGGTCTGCGGCTTCAACCATGACCATGACCTCTTCCAGGGCCATAACCATGAGTTCTAATGCATTCATTTATAGATTTAAAGTAAGTCGTGCTTTTGGTAGAATGACCATCTTCTAGTGGTCAAATCTTTCTTTTAGATCCTTCCACAAAATAAGTAAATTTCTTAAGGTAAGATATTTTGTATTTAGATCCTCATAGAAATAACGGCGGAGAAAAATCATGTCTTTTATGCGATTTTGAAATGATGATGCATTATTTTCAACAATGGTGTCTGTCAGACTCATTACATCTTGATAAATTTGAGCATCTAGTGTCTATGATATATAGTTCTTTCTACAAATGTCAAGAGTGAAAAAAATGAGTTTTTGAAAGGTTTACCATGGGAATTCAAAGATGGAAAAAATACCTCTTTTTTCTCTTGATTAAACTCTCAACTTTGGTGGCAGAGACTCATTTGGTCGAACGTCAAAATATTTTATTCAGGATTCATTTAGTCTCAAAAGATATAAATTCAAAATACTTCTGAAAAACTTCCTTTCAATATTGCTACTACAAGAACATGTTAGAGATATAAGAAAGGAAAATTCTTTTATTCATCACATTACTAGTAATATTTCTCCTTATAACTTTAATTGAGGAGAAATTCTAAATACGATAAAATTTTACATACTAATAGACATAAAATCTTTTAGGCACACTTATAACAAATCATAATTAGCATTTATATAATAATCATCTTCTGGTAATTATATGTTTTATTCACAATTTTCTAGTAATCAAGTAGCTTTAATACTTTGTATTTCTTAAATGGTGTCTTCAAGACCCACTATATCTAGATGCATATATTCTTATTGCCATGATTATATGGATGATTTTTATCAAAGCCGCATCTAGGTCTGCGGCTTCAACCATGATCATAACCTCTTCCAGGGTTATAACTATGGGTTCTAATGTATTCATTTATAGATTTAAAGTAAGCCGTACTTTTGGTGGAATGACTATCTTCTGGTGGTCAAATCTTTCTTTTAAATCCTTCCACAAAATAAGAAAATTTCTTACGGTAAGATATTTCGCTTTTATATCCTCATAGAAATAACGGCGGAGAAAAATCATGTTTTTTATGCTATTTTAAGATGATGATGCATTATTTTCAACAATGGTGTCTACTAGACCCATTATATTGCTATAAATTTGAGCATCTAGTGTTATGACATATAGTTCTTTCTATAAATATTAAGAGTGAAAAAAACGAGTTTTTGAAAGGTTTGCCATTGGATTTAAAAGATAAAAAAATATATCTTTTTTCTCTTGATTAAACTCTCAATTTCGGTGGCAGAGACTTGTACTGATAACGTGTTATAAATTTAAGTGTTGTTAATAGAGAATTAAAGCAAAAGCGTTGCTCAATATGTTTGTAGAATAATAATATAAAACTAAAGAAAATAAAAGATAGAATATAGAGAGAGAAAATAGAACTCAAGAATCAAGACTAATATGTATATCTTATTAATGTCATCATATGACCCTATATATAGGCTCATAATATAAGAGTTTATGGAAACCCAAGATCTAATAGGGAAAGGAAATTAAATCTGATTAGGATTAATATTTTGTGAGTTTAGTTCTCTTCAAAAAATTAACTAATATTAACATACACATATTATTTCATAACATGAGTTAATTTATAATTATTTATATTAAAAATTACCGCAACCTCATGAGGAGAGGTAAATTAAGTTATCTTGGAATCTTGTTTCTCAATTTGTTCTAGTATTAGTCCCCTCCCCAAGCCTATCATTGACAGAGGAAATGACTCTAGAGAGCCCTCTCCCAGCACTCTCTGCAGAAGAAGTTGATACCCTGATTCGCAGCACCAAGAGAATCAAGGATGTTCTGGATTCTCAATACCCATCAGCACAGAAATTCACAAATACTGATTCCTACCTAGCCAAACTCTCTACTTCTAATGAGCATTCTCCCCCACAAAACAAACTACTGCAAAACTTCTGCAATACTGATATTTCTGCAGAAATGGAGAATCACCAAAAGCTCAATACTTTCATTCCCCTCTCTTCTGAAGATAAGGCAAGAATATATCAGCCATGGCTATCCTTTCTGATCGTGAAAGTTTATGGAAGAGAGTGGGATTCAAGTTTCTATCCTCCAAACTAAAGGACATTTGGAAACCCACTGAGGAACTGAACATCATGGATCTTGGGAAAGACTATTTTCTCATTAAATTCCAGAAACAAGAAAATTATACTAAAGCCCTCCATGAAGGACCTTAGTTCATTGGGCAAAACTTCTTGGCGGTCAGACAATGGGAACCGAAGTTCATTGCTTCTCAAGCCACCTTTTCCTCTACTGCTATCTGGGCAAGACTACCAGAATTACTTATAGAATTTTTCTACACTGAGCTGCTTACAAAAGCTGGAAACATCTTGGGTCTTGCACTCTGGCTGCGTCACGAGGCCAATATGCAAGAATCTGCATACAGGTTAGAATAGATCAGCCATTAACCACTACAATCTTTGGTAACCATGCCAACATGTTATCTATGAAAGCCTGAACCAAATATGCTTTTCTCACTACAAGAATTTTTCATTTTTGCGACGGACTATTCCGTCGCAAATCCGTAGCAAATTATAGATTGCGACGGATTTGCGACGAAATAGTTCGTCGCAAAATAGAAAGTCGCAAATTTGCGACGGACACCATTTCAGTCGCAAATTTGCGGCAGTCATTCCGTCGCAATTCAGCGACGGATAATATTCCGTCGCAGAATTGCGACGGAAATTATCCGTCGCAAATTTGCGACGGAATATATCCGTCGCAAATCTGCGACGGATTTAATTATTTAAATTTATTATTTAATTTATTATTTATTATTTAATTTTAAATTAAATATTTTATTATTTAATTTCTAATTTAATTTTAAATTAAATATTTTAAAATTTTTAAGCGATAATTTTTAATAATTTTTAAATAATTATTCTTAAAAAATAAGCATAATCAATAAAATAATTAAAAATAAAATATTCAATTAAAATAAATATAATGAATCCGTTAAATGTCAATATTGTATGTGTACAACAATGAAAAAAAATGAAACAAAAATCTATGTAAGTATAGAAGGCGGTCTGCCGGGAGACGGTGGGAGGAGGCGGAGGTGGATGCGGAGGGCCGATCGTTGGAGGATGGTCGTCGGGCGGATCGATCGTGTAATCCTCACCGGCCTCGTCATGCCGCTCTTGAGACTGCAGTATCGGAAAAGGAGGTGGAGGCGGAGAAGGCGGCGGAGGCGGATGTAATGCCTCGGACATAACTCGCAATGCATCGGTCCAAACTAGCAAAGCGTTGCTTTGAAAATAACCGCGCATCGACCTCTCTCTGCAGTCGACCGCGAAGAGATGCGTACTCTGGATGCGATGTAATCGAGCAAGTTGTCGAGGCAGTGGGTGGCGTGGGATGACATAACCTCCGTCGCATGTGAACTCGCCTGGAACCCAATCCAAAAATCCGATTCTTGAAGCACTACCCAGCAATCCTCCATAAATAGGGACTTCTCATCCCGGTGGTTGCTTTGAGAAGTCACCGAATCACGGGACTCCACTCGCGAATAGCGCTCCTTCAAAGCGTTGACGCTATCCCGCAAATTGTATACATCGTAAATTTATAACGGATTCTAAGAATAAAACAATTAATATAAAATACGGAGTAATATAATATGTAAACCTACCAACGTATGTTGTGATTTCTCACTGACAAACGTGCCTCTTTTTGGGCCACTCTTATATTTGTGTGTCGCCTCGTACATATCGGTGAAGTGGAAGTCATCTCCGCGCTCCTTACGCTAAAAAATATATTAATATAAATATTTAGTAATTATACTAGAATTAAATAACAAGAAAAAAATAATCATTACCATCCGACGCTCGTGCTCACTGAAGGAAATGCATCCTCCCGTGTGAGTCGGTCCCAGCGCGGTCGCTCTGCATTCAGCTTTAGCGGGCCGGTGAAACACGCTCGAGTGTTCCGTGCTCCGGTGGTCCCGCCAGAGTTGGCTCCAAATGTCGGGAGATATCCACGGTGGACATTTCACTTTACACCGAAGCCTTTGACGGCTGATCCAGATAGAGCGGCGAGTGCATTTGTCGTCCCAAATTAAAGTCAGATGTCGATCGGCATGCTCTGGAAGCCATCGATAACGTGATCTGCAAAGTTATTTAAAAAAATTAAATATATAGAGAATATATAGATATATACATTAATGTGGATATATATTTTATAATTTGTTACTTACACTCCACATCTCGGGAACCACATGTCCCGAAGCTCTAATGGGACCGCCTCAAAAATTAGGAAGCGGTCCCAGGTGAAATGCCGGTGAAATGTATCCGATATCGAATGGACCGTCCCCTCCGCTGGGAAAAAAGCTGTTCCATTACAGATGAATAGTTAGTTATCCTTTCAAAAAAAATTGAATACATTCCCACGAAATTAAATAGAAACTTACTCGCCGCCACTTGGGGGCTATCGAATGCGCGCTTATCTCGTCTCGAGTCCCACCTGTAGAAAGCGATCGTAGAGGGTACCATAGAAGGCTGAGGGTCAAAGGCGTATGCTCGGACTCCGCTCCACGTGTGTCATCCTCACTCGGTAAAGACATCGGACCGGGTAAAGATGGAGAAGAGTACGATCACTCATCCCGATCGAACGTGACCTACGTGGAGGCATCCGAAAAAGAAAAAAATTTTCGTTAGCTATGTAATCATTAGTAACATGTAAAATATAAATACAATAAATTGTTAAAAAATAAATAAGTGACGTAGTATATGTAAGGAAATGCATACATACAATAAATTATTCACTATTTTCGTCCCTCACTCGGATCATCTTCCGATTCCCATTCACTTTCAACTTCGTATCGGAATCAATCGGGTCCTCATATTCAGTATTTTACGGTTCATTATCATCCGAAATCTCCCTTCACCTGTTTCATGCACAAGTTCGCCGATTATGTCATCTTCACCACGTACTACTCGATTGTGATCGATTCATCTACATCTTCTGTGATGCGGTCTCTCAACAATAGGTGCATCGATGACATGGCGAGCCTTCGATTTGCATACTCCCACCCAATCGGACTTATTTCTTTTACTTCGGGGATAAGTGGCGTAGTATACTTGCTGAGCTTGCAGACTAATACAAAGCGGATCATATTTGGGGTATCTTTTCCGGAATGAACATCTACGGTTTGGTAATGTGGATGAATCCCGACGCCCTCTGTTAAGCACGAGGATCATACCAGTCACACTTAAATAAAATAACATCCCTAGATGGAATCCCCGAAACCGCACTTCAATTATCTCCTTCAAAAATCCCATAATAGTCGCTCCCTGCTGCCAATATCTTCGTCCTCGCCCTTAACCCATACGCCACAATTAATAGTCCTCTTTCAGACTCCATGATCTTGCGTATGAAATCGAAAACCATTTATTATATATCCCTTACAAGATTTCACTCGCCTTGAAGGTCCCCAGGATAGACTTTTAATATTTTCGTCTGTTACGTTATTTTGATGATCTTGCACCTGCAACATATAAACGGTGTTATTGACTATTTAGAACAATTTTTCTTAAGCCTTGTTCATTACTACTCGACAAAAAAAAACTTACATAAGCCCACGAACCATATGAGAAACTCGCCCTCAAATCTCCTATCAATTTCCTCCTCCCAGTTTGTACGAGGGCTGTGGGCAGACCGCAATTCAGCTCTGAATTTACTGTTTCATAGTCATTGTATAAGTCGAGTGCTGTAAACCACGAAGAATCAGTAAAACAGCGAAAATATGAAAAAAAGACGTACGTTACCAACGGTTGTATCTCTTCACAATTGAGATATATGTAACTAACAGCTGCCTTAAATTCCTCGGGAGAAAGGTATCTGGTAATTGTATTCCCCGATCACCTTGCTCGCTGCATTACATATGGACAACCCACATCTTTACGAAACACCCTCGTCATTTCGAGCGCGATTTGTATGTCTAGATCCGGGACATGCGGCTCAAGTAGTAAGAAAAAAAACGTGAGACGCCTCCTCAATCAAATATGCATTGCAAATTGATCCCTCGACCCTTGCCTTATTTTTTTACTTTCAACTTCGGGCGATATAAGAACCCCGCACTTTGTCATTTTAACGGTGTTAGAAATTCTACATCGAGTAGTTAAAACAAAAGCAGTTTAAATGCTCATGTCGGGAAGGCATAACCTCTCAAACGGGTACATCCATCTATATTGAACCCGGACCCAAAGCAATCCTTGCTTCGTAAGGTAAGTGAATCATTAAATGCTCCATCACATCAAAAAAATGCAGGGAGGAAATATCCTTTCCAACTTGCACGATGAGGATTACTATGTTCTTCTCCCCACTCTCTCATACGAGATGTTGACAGTTTTGGAGCACATAAATCCCGGTAGAATAAACTTAATAGCGGCAGGGAGGAATTCTCTAAATGCAATAGGAAGCAATCTTTCCATAAATACGTGACAGTCATGCGTCTTCATGCCCGACATCTTCAACCCGTTCAAATCAACACACCGACCTAAGTTAGACGCATATCCATCGGGCAGCCTCAAATCCCTAACCCACTCCAATACAACCCTTTTTTCTTGCTTCGTTAGAGAGTACTTAGCTTTCGGCATAGAAACTTTACCATTTCCGACACATGTAATATGTAACTCCGACCTATTACAAGTACACCTCCAAATCTCGCCGAGCCTTTACATTATCCTTTGACTTGCCCTTCACGTCCATTACGATGATTAAACACGTTTTCGAACACATTCTTTTCATTGTGCATGACGTCAACATTGTGGCAAATTAAATTTGATTTCGATACGGTAAGTCCCGAGAAGATGCTACAGCTTAGCCCTGAGTTGTGGTAAACACCTCTACCATCATCCTTGCCAACTTACGCCGCAGATATCGACAATTCTCGGTAAACCGCCGACTCTATGCCACATCTCATCCCCCGCAAGATCGCTTAATAGGTTGAGAGGTCTCACGACCACGATCCTTTCGAAATGATTTTCCGTCTCTTCGAATTGATGATCTATCGGCAAGAACCGCGGTGACAATCAAACCAAGATTGCTTTGAGCCATGTTGTAGATGAAATGACTTTGTTTGCTCCATACGGTAGGGACAAGCCGGTCTTGGGCGGTGCTCCAACCGCTCAACATACCATAAGTCTGGAAAGTCATTAATGGTCCATAGGAGGGCAGCTCGCATTTGAAAATTCTTTTTTTTGGAGACGTCATAAGTCGGCACTCCAGTGCTCCACAAATTTTGTAATTCTTCCACCAGCGGCTGTAGATAGACATCGATCTTATGCTTCGGGTTCCTCGGCCCTGGAATAATTATTGTCAAAAACATCACAGCATCCTTCATACACATCCACGGTGGTAAGTTGTACGGCGTAATAATGACAGGCCAACTGGAATATTGCTTTCCCGACATTCCAAATGGTGAGAACCCATCGACTGCAGCAGCTAAAGCGTACGTTGCGGGCCTCTTTCGCAAATTCCACGTGCGCACAATCAAAATGATGCCATGCTTCACCGTCTCGTGGATGACTCATCAATCCCTCATTCTGCACAGTTTCAGCGTGCCACCTCATGTGTTCTGCAGTCGTTTTTGATGCATACAACCTCTGCAGTCTCGGAGTCAAGGGAAAGTAGTACATTTTCTTAAAAGGGACATCTTTTGGCTGTCTATTCTTCCGAAATTTTCTCCTCTGCATGTACCGGGGACTCGCACAGAACTTACATTCCCGCAAACCAACATCTACCTTCCAATAAAGCATGCAACTGTTTGGGCAACAATCTATTTTCTCCACAGGCAAGCCGAGTCCAGAAACCATCTTCTTGGTACGGTACAAGTCATCCGGAAACAGATTATCCTATGGCAGAACCTCCTTAATTAGTTGCATTACCTGATTAAAACATCTTTCTGAAATATTATTCTCAGACTTAATATTCAACATGCGAGCAACAAATGATAACTGCGAATGGTTCGTGCATCCATCCCACAAAGGAGTATCGGCAGATTTCAACATATCATAAAATTTCTTGGCTTCAACATTGGGAGATTCTTCATCGCCGACACCCACCGGAGGGTCTAAAAGATGGTCCAAACCAACGCCATCCATTACCATCTGTTGAAATGGATTATTAGGGATAGATTGTGACTCAGAATTGGTTGGAACTGTCCCTAGGTGCAACGGAGTAAGACTCTCACCGTGACTGGTCCAACGGTAATAATCGGCGACAAATCCAAACCTATACAAGTGCACCTGCACTTCATCAGGAGAAATGTGCACCTTGTTCTTACACTTCGCACAAGGACATCTCAACCACGAAGTGTGCCCGTTCAACAAACAATAAGCTATAAAACCCTTAACCCCATCTTTATATTCATTTGTGATTCCCTTAATCCCTTGCGTATGTCGCTTATACATCCAACTACGATCATCCATCTACATTAAAAATTAAAAAGCACTGAAAAAAAAGTTAAAAAACAGGAAGAACTGTACAAAAAACATTGCCTATTAAATTTTACCTAATTTCACAAAAAAATTAGGATTTTTTTACTTCTTGTTATAATACAGTCAAAAACTTAGAGACAAGTGTAAAAAAAAATTCGGCAGCATATCCACTGTAAAATGGACATTTTCCAGGCGCAAGGCCACCACAATCAATCTCCAAATTCAAATTAAACTCTCCCAAATATTAAATCCACGTAAGTATACCCAAAATACCTCCGCAATCTTCCTAAATATTATAAGAGTCATGAGAAAAAATTAAAAAAAGTTCAAAAAATATTACCTATTAAATTTTACCTAATTCAACAAATAAATTTATAAATTTTTTACTTCTTGTTATAATAGAAAAAAAATTTAGAGACAAGTGTTAAGCAAGTGTAAAAAAAAATTCAGTGACGATATCCATCTGTAAAATGGACATTTTCAGGCAGCAAGTGCCACCACAATCAATCTCCAAATTCAAATTAAACTCTCCCAAATATTAAATCCACGTAAGTATACCCAAAATACCTCCGCAATCTTCCTAAATATTATAAGAAGCTGCAGAAAAAAATTAAAAAAAAGTTCAAAAAAATATTACCTATTAAATTTTACCTAATTCAACAAATAAATTTATAAATTTTTTTATTTCTTGTTATAATAGAAAAAAAATTTAGAGACAAGTGTTAAGCAAGTGTAAAAAAAATTCGACGACGATATCCACTGTAAAATGGACATTTTCCAGGCGCAAGGCCACCACAATCAATCTCCAAATTCAAATTAAACTCTCCCAAATATTAAATCCACATAAATATACCCAAAATTCATTAGCATCTTCGTAAATGAAATAACATCTTAACAAAATTAAAACACATCAATACCAGTCTCCATTAACAAATTTTATAAAATAGTGCAATAAAAAACATAAAATACATCTGCCAAAAACAGAAAAAATTAATAACAAAAAAAATCATAAAAACAGAAATAACATAAAAATCAGAAAACAGAAAAAGTTGAAAAAAATAAAAAAAAACAGAAATAACATAAAAAATCACAAAACAGAAAAAACTGAAAAATACTAAAAAAAAGAAATAACATAAAAAATTAAAAAAAAAAGAAAAAAACAAAAAAAAAATGAAACGCACAGTTGACGCGGCAAATCGGGCGGGAATGAAAAATGAAAGGAGAAGACTTACCGTGCGGGCTGGCCGTCTTTGGCGTGCGCGAGGTGAGTCTGGGCGTTCGCATGGTCGAGGCTGGGCGCGGCAGGGGTCGAGCGATCGCGGCCAGGGCTCGGCGGGCGTGGCGCGGCGAGTGCTCTGCGAGACGGTTCGAGGGACCGAGGGCTGCTTCGGCTGGCCTCGGCGAGCCGTGGCGCTGGCAGGCGCTTCGGCGAGCGGTTCGAGGCGGGGCGGGCTCGGGCCGGCCTCGGCGGGGGCGTGGGAGAAGGGTGCGGGGGTGGGCTTCGATTCGGCGAGCGGCGGGCTCGGGGCGGGGGGAATGGCAGCAGCACGGGCGCCCGGGGGAAAATGGCGAGGGCACGGGGGCTAAAGGGTGGGCTTCGGCGAGCACGCGGCGGGCGTGGGGGGGCTCGCGGCGGCGGCGCGTGGGGAGTGGGCTTCGGCGCGGCGGCGCGTGGGGGGGCTCGGAAGCGCGGGCGCGAGGGAGTGTGGGGGGGTAGGCGGCAGGCAACGGATTGGTGGGAAAGTGAATTTTTGAGTGTTAGATATTGTGAAGAAGAAGAAATTTTGGCGACGGATTGTCGCAAATTCGTCGCTATTTTTGCGACGAATTTGCGACGGACTTTTTATTTTTTTTTTCAACGGTAAAAAATCGGTTAGATTAATTTATTATTATTTTTTTTAACGGGAAAAAAAAACGGTTGCAAATCCGTCGCAAATTTGCGACGGCTTTGCGACGGACTTTTTTATTTATTTATTCTTTTAACGGTAAAAAATGCGTCGCAAAATCGTCGCAAATATCGACGATTTTGCAACATAATTATTTTCAATTTGGCGGCTCCCTTCGCGGGTTATTAATTTTCAAATGCCGTCGCAAATCCGTAGCATTTTTGCGACGGATTTGCGACGGAATTTATTCCTAATTATATTTATTAACGAAAATAAGACCGTCGCAAATCCGTCTCAAATTTGCAACGGCTTTGCGACGGATTTGCGACATTAAAATCTTTTCTTTCTCTTTCATTGCTACATTAAGTTTATGGTTGGGATTTGTGAACAATAAATAATTATGACATATAATCATTTTAGTTATTATATAAATTGTGCTAGTATATTTACATATATACCTCATCAACGCTTTATATACTTCATCAATACTATATGTTGTGAAACATTATTACATATTATAAATTAGTCATACTTAAAACTTTAACTATTACTGTTACACATATATGTAATATATATTTATATGTTTTGGTATGATGTGTCATTATAGTATATATATATGTTACATCAAAATAAATTACAAGATATATATTCGTATGTGTCTTTATATAAATATTATTACATATTTAATTAATATACTTCGTTTATGAACACCATGAGTATTGACTCACCAAAAACAAATAAAGATGAAAGAATAGGAGGAAAAAAAATTATTACGTTGCAAATCTGCTGCAATTCAGTCGCAAATATTTATCCTGTCGTAAATCAAAGTCGCAAAATCAGTAGCCTATCTGCAGACGGATTTGCGACGAATTTATTAAAAAATTTAATTTCTTATTTCAGTCGCAAATCAGTCATGCAGATCTGCTGACGGATATTATTTTTAATTTAATTTTTAATTTCCGTCGCGGATCTGCTGACGGATTTGCGACGGGAATTTATGCATGTATTTTTTAATTCCTATATTTTAAATCAGTCGCAAATCGTCAGCGGATCTGCGACGAATTTGCGACGGATATTATTTATCTATTTATTTATTCAGTATATTTAAATTAAGTCGCAATTCAGTCGCGAGTCTGCGACGGATTTTGCGACGGATATCGTACATTTTTTATTTCTATATTTAAATTCCGTTGCAAAATCGTCGCAGATTTGCGACTCATTTGCGACTGAATTTAAATATAGAAATAAAAAAAATGTGCAGTTAATTTCATCACAGATCTGCGACGGAATTGCGACGGAATTTAAATATACGAATAAATAAATAGATAAATAATATCCGTCGCAAATTCGTCGCAGATCTGCGACGGATTTGCGACGGATTTAAAATATAGGAATTAAAAAATACATGCATAAATTCCGTCAGCGATCTGCTGACAGATTTGCGACTGAAATTAAAAATTAAATTAAAAATAATATCCGTCGTAAATCTGTCAGCAGATCTGCTGACGGATTTGCTGACTGACTTTAAAATATAGGAATTAAAAAAATACATGCATAAATTTCAGTCGCAAATCCGTCGCATGATTGGCTGACGGATTTGCGACAGTTATTAAAAATTAAATTAAAAATAATATCTGTCGCAAATCACGTCGCAGATCTGCTGACATGATTTGCTGCTGAACTTTAAAATATAGAAATTAAAAAATACATGCATAAATTAAAAAATAATATCCGTCGCAAATCCGTCGCCGATCGGCGACGGGATTTCGTGACAAATAATTCCGTCGCAAATTAAGCCACTTATTTCATCCGTAGCTGTTTTGTCGCAAATCCGTCGCATATTTGCGACGCAAATTTCCGTCGCAAATTTCCGTCGCAAAATTTAATTTTTCTTGTAGTGTCTTGTGGTAGACTTGGACACAAAAACAGTAATTGCCATTATACACTGTCCCAGCCCAACCCGATCCCAGCAACTAACCAGCAAATTCCGTCTGCACCTACTAACTCTCCCCAACTAGACCATGGACCATGGATGGTTGTTTCACGCCAAAAGCATCAACCCAGAACATCATCATAACCTGTAAAAGTTCAATCCCAAACAAACAGTGCCAAATCTCTGAAGCCTAGTTCCAAACCGGTTTGGTTAGCAAAAGACAGAAACCTACAGAGTCAAAACTCCTTCGTAGCATAAATTTTGCTAATCATTTGCAGGATGATAGTCTGCAATCGCTCCACATTGAACAGTCTCCCACTGAAAATCAGGAGACTACCATATCTCAAAAATTCGGAGCATTAAATGAATCTACTGCTCAGACCAGTCTAGTGAGGTTATCAAATGCCAAAATCACTGGAGCAATTTTTACCTCTTCGTCAAGAAAGCAGCTCCAACATACTCCCATCAGCACTCAAACAGATAATGGGATTTCTAGAATAATTTAGAATAATTTAGTCTGATCAAATGTTTCTTTTATTTTCTAATTCTTTATATTATTAAAATAGAAAATAAGTTCTTTACTTTGAAATAAATAAACTAAAAATGTAAAACATTAGTTATTAAAATACTTCTATATTTTGTGTTCAAGTAAGCAGGTATTCTATATTTTAGCTTTCAATAAAGAATTTGAACTAACAGTACGTTCAAGAATTAGAAATACGGGTTGTATTTGAATAACTTGTTCGATATTGTCAGCACTATGGCCGCGTGGCTTTAAGAATATAGATTCGGCCATTTTTGTCTTTTGACAGATGGCGCCATGCATGGCACCTATTTAGCTGCCGTCTTTGAAGACCATTGACATGCAACAAAAGATTTCCTTCTTTCTCTGTCAATTGGAATGGCCAAGGTTTTTTTTTCTTTAAATAATAATAAAATAATTTTCCTCAGGGATACTTGGGGGAAGGGAATGCTTAAAGTTGGTTACCTTTACACTACGAGTGTAGTGCATGATCATTCAACCAGCAGTGGCGTAAATTTTATAGTTGTTTCTTGTTGTTCTTTTTTTAGAAAATTTATAATTGTTATAATTTATAAATAGTATTTCTAATGAATCACTACCATGTCATGACAAGCAACGCTGATTCTGCGGGGAAAAAAATTAAAGAAGAAAGTGAAATGGGGAAAGAGACAAAACATTCCGAGTAATTCTTTCTCGCTCTCTCGCTTGGACTCCCTCTTTTGTATTGATAATCTTAGATGGACAGGACGTTATGCCAATGTTCACTGCGCTGGTCCATCATTCTTGGGCTTCAGACCCTACGGCAGTGTTGCCCTGATTGTGTGGTCCATCTATTTTTGTTATTGAAAAGGCTAGGGGCCCAATTTGCATAAAATAAACATGAAAGTTTACAACCCATAAGCTAAAGCGGGAGCACCTCCACCCAAAGGCCAGGGCAGCTTTTTTAAGGTATTAAACTCATAAATTCCCAAAGTTACAAGCAGCGGTTGGCAATCTGTTTCCAGGGATGCCTATGATTACTGCTTCCGTGCGATGATGGGAGGATGCTTTGCTCCCCTAACTGATTTCTAACAATAATCCCAACCCCGCTAAGTGATGCAAGTTTGATGTAACCAGGGTTCTTGATGCACTCAAGAGCTGGTATTCATCTACAGGAGAATAAGCGAAAAAGATATTTTATTATTTTAAATATAAGACATTTTTGATATTTTTACATATATTAATAAAAAAATATGAGATATTTTTATTTACTTTTAAGTAATTTAATTTATTAAAAGATGTCAAAAACTAGAATCGGCACTGTAATTTCAGGTGAAATATTGCTAGACAGAGAACAAAACAAGCTTAGAGGGAGAATGACATTCGCAACTGAAAGAAAATTTTGGAAATTTTCATCACTCTCGTAAAGAATGAATATAGGAAATGTTTATATACTGTTTGTGAAAACAACTAACTACTTAACATAATTACAGAAAATAAATAGTCAACTCTCCTAACTAAATACCATCTTTATCCAGCAATCTAACTACCTCTATCTCATTTGCCACATCATCCACATTAGCCACATCAACCATATCAACTAATGCCAGCTCTGATATTTCATCTCTCAATAAAAGAGAAGAGAAATCAGCTATTTATACCCATAAACAATTTTTGATTTTTGAGTTTTAACCAACTACTTTTATTCTATCTTTTTACACTTACAAACTTTTTTTCCACAACTTCTTTTGCCAAATTATGTAGGAAGCGGTGAAATCCAGCAACCTGAGACACGCCCAACGAACGTGTTTACTTTATGAGGGATATTTCTATCTATTACTGCAACTGACCATTTTTGCAAGGGTCAACCTAATGAAGAACTGGGTCGAATTGATCCAACCTACCCACAAATTTTAACCTAATTTGGAATGAGAGAATGCTTACCAGTAAACACCAGAACTTGCATTCCTATGTGTGGGAGGGCTTCAGAGCAAAGTTCGACATAATAGGTCACTGTATATGGTGGTTGAATCATTGAAGTTTCACTCAAGGAACAGAAAGAGATGAAGATTTAGAATAGCGATGCAGGCAAGTAGAATCCGAAGTATAGTAAGTAATTTAATCGAAACCCTTCAATGTTTGATGTTCTTGTATGGGACTGATTTTCTGAAAATGTCAATGCAGGCCAAATCGTAAGTGGGCACTCCCTTATAATACTGGCAAAATTGATAATGCTGATTTATTAACTAGTAGTGCACTTGGATTCTTCCTAATTTGTCCCTAAACTGCAATGCAAAGTGGTCCCAAATACTTATACAAGAACGTGTCTTTTATTCTTCTTGGCTTTCTTTTGTTAAACCCCGGAATATTGAATCTGTAATGGTGCTTAATTTGACCCTTGTTGTCACCGTTCTGTTGTGGACTTTTTTTCATTGTAACAGCACCTACTTCGGAAAACTTTACTCTAAAAGTCTATCATGTGGCAAATTTCTAGAAAATGAGAAGAAATAGAAGGCCTATGTAGGTGGGATTGTAGATTATGTTGATTATTGCCACGTTGATAAATTTTCTTTGGCTAACTTAGAACTAGTTTGTAATATGTTGGGTCATAAGAGGGTTACTAATTGCTTTTATTATGCGGAGGATGCTCATGAATAGAAATTTATGATGACCATACTATTTGAAACTGATTGTCTATATTGTGTGATGTGATGCTTCTAAAGAGGAAATAGAGGTTTTTGTCTTAGAAGAACCTGGTTCTATAAGGATGATACCTAAGCAGAGAAATGTCAGGAAAAGAGTAGACAAAGATAGTAGAACAAGAAAATGTGAACATACAGTAAGAGTATGTAAGAGAAATGTTACTTTTCAACATCAACGTGCTGAGAATAATGCTATTATAGGGACTACCATATTAGAATTGTAGCAACCAACTGAGGCAATCACTACACCTGTAAGCATGGGTAAAAGAAAGGAAAAAAATACAGGAGATATTAGTGTTGCATATATGGGTGGGCAAAAACCGAACCGGACTAAAAACCGAATCGAAATCGAACCATTTTTTACATTTTGGTTCAGTTTTCTATTTATACGGTTCGGTTCGGTTCGAATTTTAATAATTGTATAATTTTCGGTTCGGTTTTCGGTTGTAGGCATCAAACCGAAAACCGATTGGGATTTTTTTCCCAATTATAGTGTAGAATAATAATAGTGCTATATATTACTTTTATAATGAGTTGCTTATCCAATTCAACCTTAAACTATTAGACTATTTTTCTAATTATACTATTGTATTTTTTGTAGGAAGGAAAAGAAAGAAGATAGTCCTGCTTCTTAAATTTTTCTCCAATATGACACTATAGGGATAATGTTAGGATAAACAACTAAATTATTTTATTTTACCAAAAAAATAATAAATTATTTTTCCATCATATCAGTAAATTATTAATACTGTATTAGTATCAGTTATTGATCATAATAACTAGTTTTCTATTTTTAAATAAAGATTTTAGTTTTTTAGTTTATTCTTTCATGATTCATTTTTTTTCGGTTAGAACTGAACCGAACCGATATAGTTTGGTTCGGTTCGGTTCGGTTTCAACAAATAAAACGGTTCGGTTTGATTCTTATTTTTAAACAGCAAACCGAATCGAAAACCGATTGCACACCCCTAGTTGCAGAACCTGCATTGTCTTGCATAGATAGTGAAGATGATCAAGAATACATCTCAACAGAACATAATGACTCATCTGAAGAAAGCTATTTCTATGAATCTACCTTTGTCGAAAGTGATGATGAGCTGACAATTTGGTCTAATTCGGGAGAGGGAAGGAGAGGGGAACAAGGGAGAGATAACACAGAAGAAAATTTGCAGGAAGATGTAAACTGTATTGGACTGTTTTTTAATGAAGCAAATGGACAGCAAAATGTAGATCAAAACCCCAGGTATGTAGAAAAGAGGAATCAAGCAACGAAGCATGCACAAACAATGGGCTTATTTGCTGAAGGAGACATTGATATAAATGAAGATACAAAAGATTATGAATATGATGGACTTGCAATTCAAAGTGATTTTGAGGTTGAAGATGATAATGGCAACAGAGTGAAGGTTACAAATGAGAGCTTCAGACCTAACATTGGTGTTAACCCTAAGGGCAAATCATGTAGTTTTGATTAATGACAAATATTGATGAGAACTAATATGTTTATATTGTGTGATAGGATTCGTGAACTAAGAAGTTTGGAGTCTCATTGCCTTCAAGACAAAGTGCAAGAACAACCTCAATAAACTATGAAGTCTTTTGAAGGTTATTCAAAGATGAACTCAAGGCATTGAAGACTTGAAGTGTAGAGTAGATATGATAATAGGTAGATATCTATGTAAACTCTACACTTGTATGTCTTGGAGTCCACTGAATGCATAAGAGAGCATAAAATAGGTTTCTTAATTTTAAAAGGCTTTGAATAAATTTCTTAATGAATGTGGTTTTGTGTCCTAAAAGTTTTTAAGTAAACTTTATATGATCAAAGGAATTTGATTTTGGTTTTCAAACTTATATATGTGTAAATAAGTTTTCTATATATACCAAATGTGTTTCAAATCTTTGGAAGTTAAATCTCAAATATTTTACAAAGTTTGAACATGATTCCAAGAAATTCGGTAGTCCAAATTTGGTAGCAAAAGTTTGCTACTATTCTTCCAGAGAAATTATGAAGAAGATTCGGATGCATGAAGAAAAATTCGGTCGTCCGAATTTTGGCTCTCAGCATAGTCACTATTCTTCCAGAGAAAGCAGGAAGAATTTGGTCGTCCGAAAATTTCGGACGCAGAATTCGGTTGTCTGAATTTCCTGAAAATAGCCGTTAACTAGCCGTTTTAACTGATTTTCAAATTCTATAAAAGTTATAAACGTGCAATCTTTTGTAAGTTTTGAATCTTTGAATACTCTAAGCATTCTAAAGTCTTTTACAAACATTTCTGCTCAAGCTCTCTTATGTCTTGTGCATTCAATTGATCAATCCAAAGACATCAAAGTGTGAAGGTACAACTTTGTGTAATATCTACCAACAAGTGGTAACATCTACACACTCATCTTTACTTATTAATTGTGTTGGTCTACTAGCTCTAGTAAGGTTATCTTGATAACATAAAACCCTTTAGATAAGGGTGATCCTTGAAATTGAAATTCAAGGTTGTTTGAGATATAAAACCATTGTGTGTGGTGAGCCTTGTTTGTAAAAGTTACTAGAAGAGGTTGTGAGTGTAAAACCATAGTGTGGTGAGCCTCTCTTGTAATCTGTGAACTTGAGCACATAATAGAATAATTGAAATCCTTAAGTGTAGTTTTAAGGTAGTGGAGGTAGATCTTGATGATCGAACCACTATAAATTGCTTGTGTTCCTTAGTCTACATTTCTTATATTGCTTTGCCATAAATTGTTTCTATCTTGTCCATATAATTTGATTTTGATCTATACACATAAAAGGTTTGATTTTGCAAAAATTAGCCAAATACCTAATTCACACCCCTCTTAGGTATTTCAATTGGTATCAAAGCTAGAACTTCTTTGTGTGGTTTTACAACCTAGAAGACAAAGATCCTATGGCTAATATTTCAAACCAACCTTACATAGAAGGATCTTCTACAAACAAACCTCTTTTGTTTGATGGAACAAATTACACTTTTTGGAAGTCTAGAGTTAAAATATATATTTGTTCGATCAATTTTGATTTATGGAACATAGTTGAGAAAGGTCCCTATGTCCCAATGAAAATGAGAGCAGATGGAGTAACCTCAGAACCCAAATCTACTGATGAATTTGATGAGCATGATTCATGGAAAATGACATTAAATTATCAGGCTATGAATATATTAAGTTGTGCATTAGATGTTACTGAATATAATAGAGTTAGTGGGTGTGATTCTGCTCATGATATGTGGAGATTACTCCAAATTACACTTGAAGGTACTAATCAAGTTAAAGAATCTAAACTTGCTATGCTTGTTAGAGATTATGAACTGTTTACTATGAAACAAGGTGAAAATATTAGTGATATGTTTACAAGGTTTACTAATATTTTCAATGGCTTGAAAGCTTATGGTAAAAGCTATACTATGGGAGAGCAAAACATAAAGATTTTGGATGCTCTACCAAAATCCTGGCAGCCAAAGACGCTTGCTATTGAGGAGTCCAAAGATCTAAAAACTCTTCCTCTTGAAGAGCTTATTGGATCACTACTCACACATGAAATGAAGATGAAACGGTTGAATGATAAGGAAGATGAAGAAAAGAGAAGAAAAGGAGTAGTACTTAATGCTTCAAATAACTTGAGTGAACAAGAAAAATCTTCAAGTGAAGAAGAAGGAGGAAACAGTGGAGAAGAAGAGATTGCAATGGCAGTGAAGAAGTTCAAGAGATTCTACAAAAAGGAATTTCTCAAGAAAGGAAGAAAACCAGTCAAGAAGAGTGGACAATCCTCATCTTATAAACCTCAATGTTTTGAATGCAAGAGTACAGATCATCTTATTGCTGACTATCCCAAAGTGTTAGAGAAGGAAAGAGAAAGCAAAAACAGAAAGAAATCTGCCAAGAAAGGAAAATGATTAGCTGGAACGTGGGATCAACAAGAAAGTGAGGATGATAGTGAAGGGAAGGCCAACATATGTTTTATGGCCATTGATGATGAGGTACAATCTTCACCCTCTATTTCAAATTTTTGTGATGATGATATTGTTTCTAGTGATTTAATTGTAGAACTGTATGAAGAATTGAAAAAGGCTTCAAAAAGAAATAAAGAAATGAAATCCAAAATAAATGATTTTTCAAATGAAAATTCAAATTATGTGTTGAAAATGATAAACATCTTGAGATCATTAATTCTCTTACCATTGAAAAAGAAGTTTTGAATACTACCATACAAAATGTATCTTTTGAAAACAAAAAGCTTTGTTCAAGAATTATTTCTCTTGAATCAATGCTAAAAGATCATGAGTTTTTAAAAAGGAAAGTAAATGATCTTACTTTACGCATTGAGAGATTTACAAATGGAAGAGAAAATTTAAATAAATTACTTGGTTATCAAAGATCCTCATTTGTAAAGCATGGTCTTGGTTTTACAGATGATTATTTTGATCCAAAACAAAAAGGGTTATTTGTTAAAGAATCTTCTCATTATAGGTCTCATACTTGTTGTACATATTGTGGCAAGCATGGACACAAAGTTTCTAAGTGCTTTATAAAAAGAAAGATAGAAAATGGGGTGAAGAACATTTGGAAAGTCAAAGGAACTATTGCTAACCCCCTTGGACCCAAGAAGATATGGGTACCAAAAATCACTCTTTCTAATTTGTTATAGGTACAATTTGCCTCAAGATCAAGTGCCACTAAATGGTTTTTTGATAGTGGCTGCTCAAGGCACATGACTGGAAATGCATCACTTGTTAGTGAGCTTCAAGCTACAAGTGAAGGTTTTGTCACCTTTGGAGATAAGAAGAAAGGGAAAATACTTGGAATAGATAACATTGGTAAATGTTCTTTCCCTCTTATCAAGCAAGTTCTACTTATTGATGGTTTAAAGTATAATTTACTTAGTATTAGTCAATTATGTGACAATGGTTGCAAAGTAGAGTTTATATATGATACTTGTACTATTCTTGATAGTGCAAGTAATAAAACTATTTTTATTGCTAAAAGAGTTAGTAATGTATATGTGTTATATCTTGATGAGCTTATCACTAATGATATTAAATATCTTGCCATTCATGACAATGATAGATTTTTATGGCATAGAAGATCAGGACATGTGAGCATGGATTTATTGAACAAACTTTCTACTCAAGAACTAGTTAGAGGATTACCAAAAATGCATTTTGATAAAACCAGTCTTTGTGATGCTTGTCAATATGGAAAACAATCGAAAACATATTTTAAACCAAAGAAAATGGTTTCTACCTCAAAGCCTCTTGAACTAGTTCACATGGACTTATTTGGACCTATGAGGACTACTAGTCTTGGTGTTAAAAGATATGCTTATGTGATTGTTGATGATTTTTCAAGATTTACATGGGTAATCTTTTTATCACAAAAAGATGAAACATTTTATGAATTTTCAAAACTTTTTAAGAAGGTTCAAATTTCTCTTGATTGCAAACTGATCTCTATTAGAAGTGATAATGGAAGAGAGTTTTGTAACCAAGATTTTACAAAATTCCGTGATGAGTATGGCATCACTCATAATTTTTCAGCTACCAAAACACCTCAACAAAATGGTGTTGTTGAGAGGAAAAACAGAACATTACAAGAAATGGCTAGATCAATGCTTTCTGAAAATTCTTTACCTAAATACTTTTGGGCTGAAGATGTAAATATAGCATGCTATGTAATGAATAGAGTTTTACTAAGACCTTTTATAAGAAAAACACCTTTTGAACTTCTATTTGATAAAACTCCATCAATTATCTATTTTAAAGATTTTTGTTGTAAGTGCTTTATTTTAAACACTAGTGACAATCTTGGTAAGTTTGATAGAAAATCAGATGAAGACATATTTCTAGGCTACTCATCAAATAAAAAGGCTTATAGAGTCTATAACAAAAGGACATTATGTGTTGAAGAAACTATTCATGTAACTTTTGATGAATCTAACATTTATCTTCAAAGAAGAAATGAAGATGATGCAGGTTCCTCAATGGTTGAAAATCAAACTCAATACCTAGTACCTACATTGGAAGATCATGCTAAAGAAGAAGAAATAATGGAGCAAGAACAAGATGGTCAATCAATCAATAATCAAGAACTTCCAAAGGATCTCACATATGCAAGAAGTCATCCAAAGGAGCAAATCATTGGTGATGTCTCCCAAGGAGTTAAAATAAGACGGTACTTTATTGATAATTTTGCTCTTTTATCTCATATTGAACCGAAAAATTTTGATGATGCATTGTGTGATAATTTCTGGATTATTGCTATGGAATAAAAGTTAAATCAGTTTGAGAGAAATAAATTTTGGATTCTTGTTCCTAGACCTCATGATCATTCTGTTATTGGTACAAAATGGATATTTAGAAATAAGTTAAATGAACTAGGAGAAGTTGTTAGAAATAAAGCTAGACTTGTTGCTCAAGGCTTCAACCAAGAAGAAGGCATTGATTATGATGAAACTTTTGCTCTTGTGGCCAGATTAGATTCTATTAGAATACTTTTGGCATTTGCTTGTTTTAAAGACTTTAAACTATTTCAAATGGATGTCAAAACTGCTTTTCTAAATGGTTTTATTGAAGAAGAGGTTTATGTAGAACAACCTCCTGGTTTTATTCATGAAAAATTTCCAAATCATGTTTTCAAATTAACTAAAGCTCTATATGGACTGAAACAAGCTCCAAGATCTTGGTATGAAAGATTAAGTGATTTTCTTCTTTCAAAAGGTTTCACAAAAGGAAAAGTAGATAAAACTCTTTTTATAAAAACGTCTTCTAAAAATGATATTTTACTTGTGCAAATCTATGTTGATGATATCATTTTTGGTGCTACTAATACTTTCCTTTGTGAAGAGTTTTCTAAAACCATGCAAAATGAATTTGAGATGAGCATGATGAGAGAACTAAGTTTCTTCCTTGGGCTGCAAATTAAGCAAACCAAGGATGGAGTCTTCATCAATCAAGCAAAGTATACCAAGGAGCTACTGAAAAGATTTGGAATGGATCAAGCAAAAGGAATAGGTACTCCAATGAGTTCATCAACTAAACTTGACAAAGATGAGAAAGGTAAAAGTATTGATGAGAAATTATATAGAGGTATGATCGGAAGCTTACTCTATCTCACAGCTAGTAGACCAGATATTATGTTTGTTGTATGCTTATGTGCTAGATTCCAATCATGTCCTAAAGAATCTCATCTAATTTCTGTCAAACAAATTTTTCGTCATTTGATTAATACACATGACTATGGCCTTTGGTTTTCAAAAACTTCATCTTTTGAACTTATTGGGTATTCTGATGCTGACTATGCTGGTTGCAAAGTTGAACGTAAAAGTACATGTGGTCATTGTCAATTTCTTGATAGTTGTCTTGTATCTTGGTTTAGTAAAAAACAAGCTTGTGTGTCTTTATCCACTACAGAAGCTGAATACATAGCGGCAGGTAGTTGTTGTGCACAATTGCTATGGATGCAGCATACCTTACTTGATTATGGTCTTAAATTCAATTGTGTGCCCATACTATGTGATAATACTAGTGCTATTAACTTGATCATAAATCCCATTCAACATTCTAAGACTAAGCATATAGAGATAAAACATCATTTCATTCGTGATCATGTGATTAAGAAAGATATATGCTTAGAATATATAAATACAAAATGATCAAATTGCTGACATATTTACAAAGCCTTTGGCTGAGGAAAGGTTCAATCACCTAAGAAGACTCTTAGGAATTTCAAGATTCAATGACTAATGTGTGTATTGAAGTTTTGATGAAAACAGGAAATTTTCGATCCAAAATTCGGATGCACTATAGAAAATTCGGTCGACCGAATTTTCTGAGTGACAAGAAACAGAGACTTTTGATCAAGAATTCGAACACAGGTCAGAAAATTAGGGTCGATCGAATTTTCTGAACTGAAGAAACAGAAACTTTTGATCGAAAATTTGGACGCAGTCCTGAAAAATCGGTCGTCCGAATTTTACGGATGTGACCATTTAAAGGAAGATTAAACAGTCTTCTCAACACTTCAACTTCCGAATTTCACATCCTTTTTAAAGCCTCTCATACCCATTCACATTCGAATCAAAATCCCTTCAAAATCACACATTCTCATCCCGATTTTCTTTCGCTTTTAAACTTCTAACCCTAATTTCATACAAAAAACCATTACTTCTCAAAAGAAAATATCATGGTGAGAACAAAGAAGCCAAATATTGAGAAAGGAAAAGGAAAGGCTAAGGAAGGAGATGGAGACTCAATCCTCAATCAACCAAGAAGAATTTGAATTCTTCAAACACTATCTGAGGTTGACAGGTTTGTCTCAATTAAAGTTACTCATGAATTTGATGAATGAAATAAGAATAGTAGAAAGATAATTCCTGAATATAAGGTGGATATTGATAAACTGTCAAACATGGATATTGTCCTATCTTATTTCAATGATATTGGTTGGAGTAGTTTGCTATTCGTTGATGAAGAATACTATACTACTTTGATATATGAATTCTATGCAAACTTGAAAGAGGAAAGAATTGAGATGATAGGGGATAATGTGATACAATGGTATTCATCTAGAGTATCACAAGTAGACATTGAATTTAATGAAGGATTGATAAATAGAATTTGTGGAGTGGGTGACAATGGAGCTAGATATTATTCACCATCCATGCATTGCTATGATCGTGAACTCTTCACATATGTTAGATTTGAAGAAGCATTTACAAATGGAAGAGAGTTTAGAGCTATAAAGGAGAGGGAAATCAAGAACTTGGATGCTAGAGGTAGAGTGATGCATCACATGGTAACTACCATGATTGTTCCTAATTTTGGACATAAGTCATAAGTTGGAAATATGCATATGGTAATCATGTTAGCCTTGCATGAGCATAGAAGAATGAACTTTGGGTATATAGCCTTGAAACACATGATTACTGCAAGAAAAACAGTAACAAAGGCATTCCCATTTGGAAGGTTATTGACAAGAATTTTTAAGCATTTTAAAATCAAACTTCCGGGAAGAGGGCAAGCCTTTAAGAGTGGTGAAATTTACACTAATGAAACTCTTAGAAGAATGCAATTAGTTCATGATGAGGATAATGTATGGAGGACAAAAAGAGAAAACCTTCCCATTTGGAAGGTTATTGACAAGAATCTTTAAGCATTTTAAAATCAAACTTCCGAGAAGAGGGCAAGCCTTTAAGAGTGGTGAAATTTACACTAATGAAACTCTTAGGAGAATGCAATTAGTTCATGATGAGGATAATGTATGGAGGACAAAAGAGAAAACCCTCCAAAAAGAATAGAAAGAGAGAAAATAATAGAAAGTGAAGAGGAGGAAGAAGAAGAGGATGAAGAGGAAACCCTTGCAAGGGAAATGAAAACAAAAAGGAAGCATGACACCTCAAGTGAGGGAGAGTAACCTCCGACAAAAAGGAGACTGTTTGAAGAAGAAACTGGAATTGGGTCAAGTGGTAAAGGAGTAACTAGAGGTGACACCATAGTGGCCAAAGTATTCCAAGAAGCCTTGAACAATCATGTCAAGGAAATGGAGAAGATGTATAAGTTCTTTGAATCATTTGCTCCAATAGTTCTTAAAAAATTAGATGGACTGGAGAATAGAGTAAAGCACATTGAAGAAATCCTTATGAGAAACACTCAAGGTGGTGAAAGATCCTCTAAGACTCAAGATGGAAATGAGGAAGAAAGAGATAGAGAAGCAAAGAAAGGAGATAATCAAGATAGCAGTGATGAAGATGATGATCAGGTGGAGATGAAGAGACTGTAGCAGAAGAAGCAGAGGAAGAACATGCTCATGAAGATCCACAAGTAGCAGGAAGTCAAGTAGCTTAAGCTGAAAAGTCTCTCCAGTAACAATCTCTTTTAGTCAAGGAAGAGTAAAACACTTGGCCATCAAGAAAGAAGTGAGCCGAGCCTCCCCATCAACCTCAACATCACAAGACTAAGCTTTCTTTTCTATTCTCTTTACTGTATTTTGTTCATTTGCTTATCTTTATTTGTTTTTTAATTCTGTACTTGTTAAGTAGTTTGCTGCATTTTATATAATAGTTGAAGCTCAATGATGAAATCCAGTGATGAGAGCTTATTTTATATGAAAACTTGAAAGTCTCATTTTCATTACTCCCTCTATTTTTTTAATGATGACAAAAGGGGGAGAAAATTAATGAACTGAGTCTTTAGTATGATGCTGCAATATGTGAACTGAGTCTT
Organism: Rauvolfia tetraphylla; assembly: GCA_030512225.1. Lineage (NCBI taxonomy): Eukaryota > Viridiplantae > Streptophyta > Magnoliopsida > Gentianales > Apocynaceae > Rauvolfia > Rauvolfia tetraphylla. Next base: position 2,213,213 of record JAJQKT010000060.1, read on the forward strand.
TATGCATTAAAATTTGGATGCAAGGTTTAAAGATTCGGATGCATCCATATCTATGGTCAAAATGTACTCTTTTGTTGTTCAAATTGATTCAAATATGTCTTAATCTTTTCCATTATGTTTGAACAACATTATGAAAGCTTTATTTCACTTTAAACATCCATTATATTGAATCTATTGTAGTTTGGACTTAAATTTAAAAATTCAGACGCATGAGTTTAAAAATTCGGATGCATGTTCTAAAATTCGGATGCATCCATATTTCATTGTCAAAATGTGCTCCTTTGTTGTTCAAATTGATTTAAATATATTTTAATCTCTTCTACTATGTTTGAACAACCTTAGGAAAACTTATTTACAAAATTTGAAGCTTTTATTTATCTTATTTTAAAGTTTGGACTTGCTATGTTAAAATTCGGATGCATGATATCTCTAGTCCAAATGTGTTGAAAAATGAGCACAATTTAAGGGGGAGCATTGTTAAACTTCTACAACCTTTGAAACCTCTCTTAGAAGTTTTCTAAATACTTAAATGCTATATCTTCTATCCTAGTTTTTAGTTGGAAGAAAGGAGGTTAATGGAGGTTGGTTGGGTCATAGGCTCATATTGAGCCTTTTGTATGTCAATGTGCTAAATTGGTTGATTCATATCATTGATATCGATACTTCTTTGTGTTACTTTATTTAAATCCATCACATTTTGCATCAAAGTTTGTCATCATCAAAAAGGGAGAGATTGTTAGCTCTAAGGGCAAATCAGGTAGTTTTGATTAATGGCAAATATTGATGAGAACTAATATGTTTATATTATGTAATAGGATTTGTGAACTAAGAAGTTTGGAGTCTCATTGCCTTCAAGACAAAGTGCAAGAACAACCTCAATAAACTATGAAGTCTTTTGAAGATTATTCAAAGATGAACTCAAGGCATTGAAGACTTGAAGTGTAGAGTAGATATGATAATATGTAAATATCTATGTAAACTCTACACTTGTATGTCTTGGAGTCCACTGAATGCATAAGAGAGCATAAAATAGGTTTCTTAATTTTAAAAGGCTTTGAATAAATTTCTTAATGAATGTGGTTTTGTGTCCTAAAAGTTTTTAAGTAAACTTTATATGATCAAAGGAATTTAATTTTGGTTTTCAAACTTATATATGTATAAATAAGTTTTCTATATATACCAAATGTGTTTCAAATCTTTGGAAGTTAAATCTCAAATGATTTTACAAAGTTTGAACATGATTCCAAGAAATTTGATCGTCCAAATGTGGTAGCAAAAGTTTGCTACTATTTTTCCAGAGAAATTCGGAAGAAGATTCGGATGCATGAAGAAAAATTCAGTCGTCCAAATTTTGGCCCTCAGCACGGTCACTATTCTTCCAGAGAAATTCGGACGAAGATTCGGACGCAGCAGGAAGAATTCGGTCGTCCAAATTTCCTGAAAATAGCCGTTAACTAGCCGTTTTAACTGATTTTCAAATTCTATAAAAGCAATAAACGTGCAATCTTTTGTAAGTTTTGAATCTTTCAATACTCTAAGCATTCTAAAGTCTTTTACAAACATTTCTCAAGCTCTCTTATGTCTTGTGCATTCAATTGATCAATCTAAAGATATCAAAGTGTGAAGGTACAACTTTGTGTAATATCTACCAACAAGTGGTAACATCTACACACTCATCTTTACTTATTAATTGTGTTGGTCTACTAGCTCTAGCAAGGTTATCTTGATAACATAAAACCTTTTAGATAAGGGTGATCCTTCAAATTGAAATTCAAGGTTGTTTGAGATATAAAACCATTGTGTGTGGTGAGCCTTGTTTATAAAAGTTAATAGAAGAGGTTGTGAGTGTAAAACCATAGTGTGGTGAGCCTCTCTTGTAATTTGTGAACTTGAGCACATAGTAGAATAATTGAAATCTTTAAGTGTAGGCTTAAGGTAGTGGAGGTAGATCTTGATGATCGAACCACTATAAATAGCTTATGTTCCTTGGTCTACATTTCTTATATTGCTTTGCCATAAATTGTTTCTATCTTGTCCATATAATCTGATTTTGATCTATACACATAAAATGTTTGATTTTGCAAAAATTAGCCAAAAACCTAATTCACCCCTCCCCCCCCTTTCTCTTAGGTATTTCAATTGGCATGGAGAATCCAAATTTCAAATTGGGACTGATTTTTAGCAGCAAGTAGGAGATCACTGAGGCTGTTAGGTAGCATAAAGTGAAATTAGGCAAGCTGATTAAGGTTAAAAGAAGTGACAGTGATAGGATATTGGTTGAGTGCATGGGCAATAGGTGTAAATGGAGTTTTTATGCAGCAAAGATGGTAGGAACCACAAATTGGCAAATTAGAGTTGTTCACAACAAGCATAGGTGCGGACGGTCTAGTAATCCACATATCCCTGGGCCCAAATATCTTGCCAAGAGATACTTTGAAGACTTTAGAAGCCGCAACGGTATAGAGTCCAAAGACTTCGTTAAGAAAGAGCACAGAGAGTTAAATTACAGTATATCATTCCATACTTATAGGGCTCAGAAGATAGCTATTGAAATGATAGAAAGCAAATACGATGGCCAAAATGCTATACTATATAACTACATTGAAGAGCTCAGGAATGCTGACCCAAATAACACTGTCATTTTAAAGACTGAGTTGGACAGCAATGGGCATGATAGATTTTCTTCATATATTTTATATGTGTTTGGGAGCCCTAAAAAATGGATTTTTCAATGGGTATATAAATGTCTTGGGGTTAGATGGCTATCGATGAGAGGTCCTCATCCTAGGGTGCTTTTAACTGCTGTTGGGGTAGACCCAAACAACTCACTATATCCTGTTGCCCTTGCTATAGTTGAGATTGAGAACAAGGAAACCTGGACTTGGTTTTTGGAAATCTTCATTGAAGACTTGAGGATTGTAGAAGAGAGGTTAGGTGAAGAAATGGGATGGTTTATTGTGCCCCTAAGTTCAGAACTATGTTGAGAAGATGAAAGAGCAATATGTTGCTTTCATTCTTAGAGGAGTTGGAAATAAGAAGTTGCAGGTGGAAGGGATGTGTGGAGAGAAGTATGTTGTTGACTTGAATGCTATGTCATGCACATGTAGGAAATGGGAGACTTGTGGCATCCCGTGTGTGCATGCTGTGAGTGCAATGGCTTGCCAAGGATTAGATGTTGAGGGATATGTGAGTGAGGCATATCATGTGTCAACAATGGCTATAGTAAATGGGCATATAGTTAATCCTATTAGTGGCCCTAGTCTGTGGCCAAGAACTGGGAAGAGTGTTGTGCTGACTTCCGAGAAGTTGAAGTTACCGGGTAGGCCTAAGAAAAAGCTGTCTAGGGCTGGAAGAGGGCTATTTAAATGTAGGAAATGTGGTGGAAAAGGGCGCAATGTAAGGAAATTCCCAACAAGGAGAGAAGTCAGTGGGGCTCAACCAAGAAGCACTACTCCTAATAAAAGAGGAGAAGGGGTGGCCATAGACAGAAATTTAGAACATTTGGAATTGGTTTTTGAGGCTTCCAACATAAACAAATGTGGGAGATGTGGGGAGTTTGGGAATAATAGAAGAACTTGTAGAAACCAAGATAGAAATTTGGATAACTATAGGATAAGTAGAAGCAAAGAAGTGGTTGAAACTAGAGCATTAGTTCTTGAGAGTCAACCTCAGTCACAAGTAGTTATGCATTTTCATTCACCCTTTTGTTACATTAATGGGACATTTCAGTGTTGATATAATTAACTTTGATTTTTGTTTCTTTAAGTTGTTGAAGAACAAAACCAGCAACATCATGCTAGCTGTGCAGTGGGCCAAGTGGAAACATATCCACTCTCTCAAGTTGATAATATGGGCTACACTTTCTTGATAATTATTCGTATTTCATATCGTAATATGTTAACAGTGCTTTCTATTTCATGTGGGAAGCCTGAAGAGGAAAGAAGATTGCAAAAAACAATGGTACCAAGCTTGCCTAATGAAAATGACATTTTGTTGGAAGTTAAGAATATTGAGAAATCTAATATGAGAGTAAGTAATCTTCACAAGAAAAAAGCAATTACATGTTTACATTCAAAAAAGTTGTCTAAGACCCTTCATGTGATGATGCAGGCTGTGGGTTAGAATAAGAAGGCAAGAGCTTGCAAAGTTTGTCACCAATCTGTCACAATTGAGCAAGATGCCCTAGTGTAATGGGCTAGTGGATAAAGGAGAACATGTCATACTTTTGAGAGTTATTCAAAGCCGGTTTTTGTTGTTATGGTTTTGATTGGTAGCAGCGGTGGGGTAGTTCTGCATTGTCAAATGTGTTGTACTCCTTTGACTTGTTTTTGATCTGTATCACTTAAACAATGGTGCCATTTTTTTTTTTTGCAAACTATTTCATAGGCAACAATGTGATATATTTCATGCCCATTTCTGAAGTTTGGTTGTTAATCATAGTATACTGCCTTTGTTTGCTTTTTTTATCACTAGCATAAAGCACGTGCAAATATTGCACGTGTTAAATATTTCAAAAGTTAAACTTGTATTGAAATTTTTATTTAATATAATTATTTTTTATATTTATTTGATTTTTAAAATATTAATATTTTATTTTTATTTTCTTGCTATTATATTTTTTATTTTTTATTAAATATATTTGCATTTGAGTTTTAGTAATCATAATTATTTCTTGTGTCTTTTATTATAAATCAAAATTATTTTTTCTTTCTCCTTTTTTTTGTTATTGTAAAGGTAGAAGTTAAAGTACATTTATTTACTCTTGATTATTTTATTTATATAATATTTCAATAATAGTATTAATTATATAATCTATTCTATGGATATTATATGGTCCATTTATATTTTTCATTACATCATATTTTTGAATTAGAAAAAAAATAACGTGTTAAATGTTTCAAAAGTTATATGGTATTGAGATTTTTATTCAATATTATTATTTTTTATATTTATTTTATTTTTTAAAATATTAATATTTTATTTTTATTTTCATGCTATAATATTTTTTATTTTTCATTAAATATATTTACATTTGAGTTTTAGTAATCATAATTATTCTTTGTGTTTTTTATTATAAAATAAAATTATTGTTTTTCTCCTTCTTTTTATTCTTGCAAAGGTAGAAGTTAAAGTATATTTATTTACTCTTAATTATTTCATTTGTATAATATTCTAATAATAATATTAATTATATAATATATTATATAGAAGTTATATGGTCTATTTATATCTTTCATTACATTATATTTTTGAATTAGAAAAAATTTATAACTTAATAGTTAAAATATTATTACTTAGTAGTTAAGAACATAGTTAAGAACTTTTCTATTAATTCTTTATGTATAATTATAATTTTTTATTTGTTCATCTTTTAACTCATGTAACTCTCACATAGCACTTATGATTTAAATTTTTAATAATAATGCTAATAGTAATATAACAACAATAAAAATAATGAACTAATAGAATACTCTTCTTTTCCTAAAAAAATAAAATAATAAAAGAGTACTCTTCTTTAACTAATGTAACTCCCAAATAACTCTTATTTTTTGTTATTCTTTATGTAACTCCTAAATAATTAGTAGTTAAGAACCTAGTTAAGAACTTTTCTATTAATTCTTTATATATAATTATTATTTTTTATTCATTCACCTTTAACTCATGTAACTCCCACATAGCATTTATGATTTAAACTTTTAATAATATTGCTAATGATAATATAAATAACAACAAAAAAATAATAAACTAATAGAGTACTCTTCTTTTCCTTAAAAAAAAATAAAAGAGTGCTCTTCTTTAACTAATATAACTTTTATATTTTTGAATTAGAAAAAATTTGTAACTTAAGTAAAGGAGTTAAAATATTGTTACTTAGTAGTTAGAACCCTAGTTAAAAACTTTTTTATTAATTCTTTATGTCTAATTATTATAAATAACAACAACAAAAATAATAAACTAATAGAGTACTCTTCTTTTCCTTAAAAAAAATAAAAGAGTGCTCTTCTTTAACTAATATAACTTTTATATTTTTGAATTAGAAAAAATTTATAACTTAAGTAAATGAGTTAAAATATTGTTACTTAGTAGTTAAAACCCTAGTTAAAAACTTTTTTATTAATTCTTTATGTATAATTATTATTTTTTATTTGTTCATCTTACTCTGTATGTAACTCCTAAATAATTGTAATTAAATTAGAGTTTAAATGATGGATTTATATGAAATAATTATATTTGTACTTTGTGTGCTTTTAATGTCCTATGGTTAGTCCATCAAAATAATACTAATTTATTTTTCTAAGGGCATTTTAGGTAATCCAAAAAAGGAAGAAACAACTAAGTTTAAATCTCCATGACCTCTATCCACACTTTTAGTATAGTATAGATTAAGCACAATCTAAAGACAAAATAAGCAAAATGTTTCACTAATAACAAAATAAGCAAAATAAGTACAATCATAGTACATTGCTTTTGTTTCATTGATAACAAATTGGGGCAATCGCCATTCCAATTAACTAGCACCGTATTCCAAAATATTTCAATGACTCCTCACCGTCTAATACACTGCAAGAAGGCCTTTCTAATGGCCATCCATGGCTAATTCATACAACGTCTTTTGCATACTGTTAGTTCATATAGTGAACAAACCAAACAAACAATTCCAAACATAAGAGATGCTACAACAATTCTCCTGTAATTCCTCAACACTCGAGTGATACTTCTTTACTCCACCTCCTTTCGATCCAATTTTCGCAACAGACCAGGTATAATTTGCTTGGATTAGTGGCACATTTATGCATCATACCATTCAAAGAAATTGCAGCTCTCATGTTGACATACACAATTTCAATTATTAATGGGACATTAAAATAGAAATTTTGTAAGAATAGTAAATATGACATTCTCCAATTCTTATCCCAGATTTTTCGTAGGTAAATAATCTTCTGCCTGGGTTATAATTGGTCCATGAGGTACAGATAATAGCTAACTTCCTACAATGGCAAATGGTTGACCTCTTACCGGAAGGGAAACACTGTGAACTCGAGTTGGAGGATATTCTGTTTTAAAAATCACCTTCTTTTATTATTGTACAGACACAAAGAGTGAAGAGGTTATCGGGTTTCAAGAAGAAGAAGAAGAAGATGAGATGGTGCAGGGTTTTATTAAAGTAAAAGATCCTCCCATTTCAAATTGAGTTAAAATTTGTGGACGGATCGGATTGATTCGACCTGATTCTTCATTGGATTTACCCTTGTAAAAATGAGTGGTTGCCGTAACGGACAAAAATATCTCTCATAAAGTAAACACGTTTGTTAGCCATATCTTAGATTGTCGAATTCTACCGCTTCCTATATAATTTGACAAAAGTAATTGTGCAAAAAATATTTGTGAGTATAAAAATATAAAATAAAAGTATTTGATTTAAACTTGAAAAGTAAAAATTATTTATGAATATAAATAGTTGATTTCTTAAAAGAGAATGAAAAAATTACAATTATTGATCAGTGTAACTCAAATAAAAAAAATCCCCAGCCAATCACGCAATATTGAGCAACTTGAACTGCCGACATTTTACCCAAAAAGAAAAGGACAAAAGACAAAGCACCACAAAGTTGTGGCTGGGAGTTGATGATAAATAGATATGTATTTTGTGGAATAGATATTTGATACGTAAGTGAAGTGGCAAAGGACGGTTCCCTGTGACTAACAGAGAAACTGTCCTCTGATGAGTTCTAATGTAATCTTTCTAGTTGACGAAACCATAGAATTGAAGAGAACTGGCCATCCCAGCTTAAAACCATTACAAAAAAGAAAAGCAAAAAGGTCAAAAAGACGCCAGCTGTAAGTGTCTATCTTTTAATCCCTAAAGAAATTGGGAAGACCATATAACATTCTAATGATTTTCCTACTAAAAGCAGAAGTTATCCTGCAAAAGCTATTAAAAGAAGAGTTACAAAGCAGAAGGGGATTCTGATTTGTCTTGTGGAATATTTATTGCAAAAGGAGTTTTGATTTTGCCCATTTCAAGCTATCAAAATTCCATTACAATTACCCCTCGGGAAAAATTTTTCATTACAATTGTCGTCCATATTGGTTAGCAAAGCTTTATTGCTGCTATTTTAATCAAAATTCAATCACTTTTACATTACCTTTGAAATAATTAACAAATAAGAATATTTAAGATGTGGAGATTAGGAGGTTCCGTTTTCTATCGATTCTAATATTATTTTCTTCAAAATTTCATCTCTACATATTTTATATTTCTTGCTCTTTGCCTAAAAACACCACTACCGCTTAGAAAAAGGAAAAAACAAGAGCGGTTGCCTTTCCTCTTTGTTTTCGTTTTTGTTTTGTTTTAGTTTTTTGCCTTCGAGGATGCTCCTATTTTACACCAAGGACACAACTATGTATGTGATGTACAACAAGAGTGCAGAGCAATTCGACATTTACGTGATATACTTATGAATATATTGCTAGCAAAATACTTAAGCATAATATAATAGAGCAAAATACAGGTAAAACTTCAAGAACTGGTCTGTATAGTTAAGGCACATTACGAGACAAACACCATAAAAATACTCGCCACCTGCGGAAAATTACATGGACTTGTGAAGAAGAAAACAATGCTAGTTTGATCTTTGACATGATCATCATCAACACCGCAACTCATTGGAGGAATTAAGAGAAAACAAACTGCTGAAAGCCACAGGATGAGGAAGAAGGATTTCTCCAGATGGAAGTCTCCGTTTCATGTGTGGAAACCACAAGAGAGATTTGCCAAAAGCCAGAAATGCAGCACTCTAATGAAGAAGTTTCTTTCTCCCTTCGTGTATCCTAATGAAAATAATCAGCAGAGTGCAGACAGCGAAATTATTGGACCTATTGGCACTAAAAATTCCAAACTTTTGAAGTTTGGCAGAATTAATAGAGATCAAAACAGAATCTGTTCTATTTATTAGTGATTTCTATAACATGTATATGTTTTCCGGAATTGATTACCCAAAAGGTGCTGTGTATGTTGATCAAATAACATTAGTATCAGCATAATAGCATAGGTAGAATCAACGAGTTAATAATGAAGGAGATGAGTCAATGAAATTGAAATTTACTCACAAGTGAAAATAGAGCTGCAGCCTATTGATCTTCAGCCTTTTGAGTATTGATCAGGACTTCGAGATGCTCAAATTCCTCTTGAAGTGTTCTGGCTGATTCTGCAGCATCCTTGCTGCACCAACGAACCTCGATCGTTTCAAGAGTGGGAATTTCTCCAAGAGCATAAGGGATATCAACGAGCCAAGAACAACGTTCCACGACAAGATGTTTGAGGACTGGGAGGGAATCAGACGATGCATTCAGTTCTCCAATGTCTAATCTGAACAATTTCAAAAACTTCAGCTTCGGAAACTCAAAATCATCCAAGTCCCAAGTTTCCCCAACAAATGCACCGGACAGTAACTTGAGAACTTGAAGATTTGGTAGCTCTTTGATGACGGATATTTGGCTCCATGGAACACCACATTGTGACAAAGTGAGTTTCTCAAGTGTTTCAGGAAACCTCATTATTGAGAGATTTAGCTTTGCTCCATTGTGAAGGACATTCAAGGATTTCAGGTTCTTTGGAAACTCTAGTTCTGGAATCTGATTAGAGTTCCTAGGAGGATTTCTTTCCTCGGACAAGATACACTTGAGTTTTCGAACTTTTGCTAATCTCCTGAGCAGCTTCTTTGCAGCTTCCCCATAAGAAACATTCAATGTCCCAAAAGTTTCCACATCTAATCCAGCAGACTCCACAATCTCAAAAGAGATGTTGCCCACATGTACATGTTTCAACCTTTTCATGTTGCAGATGCTATTTGGTAAATGAGTTTTATGCTTTGAGCCTTTAACAACAAATGTTTCTAAGTTCCAAAGCTTCTCTATTGATGCTGGAACCTCAGGAATATTACCCCAGAGTGCCAAATATCTCAAATGAATCAATAGAATTATGTCAATGGGAAATGCACCATCCAAATAGATGCTCTCCAAGTTCAACACTCTAAGAAGTTTAAAGTTGATGAAGAAGGAATACTCGCAAGGATGTTCCTCAACATAATTATCCCTTGGCGAGAAGAGCAAAGAGCGGACATGAGGACCGGTTGATTTGGACATAACAAAAGGCAACCACTCAGGATAGATGCAAAGCCGATATTGCTGATGCCTTTCGGAATTGGAAGGAAATTTAGAAATATGTAGCAGCTTCAAGAAGTTTTCTTTCTTAACTTTGGCCACACATAATTCACGCAGTAAATTATGCATTCGACAGGATTTGATCTCGCCATTGGAGCCTCTGTTTGTGACAATCACTAGGTTTCTAGCAATTAGATCTTTCAAGTACTGCTTTGCAACATCTTCAACATTTGTTGCATTCAACTTTGGAACAAATCCTTCTGCAACCCATAATTGAATCAACTTTCGAGAACTTATAGGCTTATCCTCTTGAAAAGCTCCAAAGTAAAGAAAGAATGGTTTCAAGTGATTTGGTAGATAATTGTAACTTAGTTCTAGTATTTTCTTGTACCCTTCTTCTTCATCCATAAATGAACTTGTACTTTGAGCAATTTTTGTCCAAAGCTTCAACTTCTTATCAGTCCTTGAAAGAAGACCAGCAATGGTAACAATGGCCAGAGGTAGCCCATCGCAGTTTCGCACAATTTGCTGTCCAACCTCCAACAAAGATTCAGGGCAGTCACCACTTGAGGACAGCTTTGCTCGAAACAACTCCCAACTTCTGCTGTCCGAGAGTGGCTGAAGATGATAAAGATGGGAATGAAGTCGAGTTTCCGAAGCCACATTATCAATTTGACTCGAAAATATAATTCTGCTCCCGTTATCTCCATTTGGAAATGAATCTTTTAATTCATTCCATGCTGCAACTTCCCAAATACCATCTATAACAATGAGGAATCGGCGTCCCAATAAATTTTTTCGGAACAAGTCAGCTAGATCTTCTTTCACCATATCACGGATCCTATCATCAATTTTATCAACACATTCCAGAAGGTCAAGTAGTAACTCTCTACTTCTATAAGCATGAGAAACAGAACACCATGCACGTTTGTGAAAATGAAGCTTAACGGAACGGTGATTGTAAACTTTATTTGCTAGTGTCGTCTTACCTATTCCAGGCATACCAGCAATCGACACAATTTGAAGCTCTCTTGACCCTTGTAGAAGCATATCCATTACTGCATTTGCTTCATCATCGAAGCCCACAGTATTTGAAATCATATCCGAAGCAGGGGTGCAGATGAAGCATGTAGTCATTTTAGCACCAAGGACTCCAATATTTTCTTCCATTCTCTTGACATCAATCTTGATATTCTCAATCTCTTCTATGAGATCAGAAAGGCGTATCATACCATACCACATTGGAAAATGCATGAGAGAGTCAATGACATGTTCTGCTTTGTATGTGACATTGAGGATTCTCATCCTTTTTTGGTCCATTTCCTCATTTCGTAGCTCAAAAGAATCCTTTAAAAAGTACCTTAAGCACAGCAGCTCCTCCCTAATTCGAGCAATTTTTTCCTTCTCAAATGACTTGAGAAAGGGCTTTCTGATTTCCAGCGTCTCCTTAAGATTTCCTAGAAAGAAATCAATGAATCCCAGTCCGTTCGTCTTGGGGAAATCGAATGATGATAAATCAGAAGTCTGCACATATAGTTCTTTGACCTTCGCCTTAATGTTTACCATTCTGGGGAAATCAAGGAGTGGAATATGGCTGCTCTCACCAATATCTTCATTAACACGGTAAATGAGAGATACAAAATTCCTCAAAACTGCATCAGCTTCTACATACAATTCTTGACTCTTTATGGGGTCCGAAGGTGGATGCACAAGAAATGATATGAGGAACATCAAGGCCTCGCCAAGGACAGGAACGTAACCCTTCATAGAGACAGGCAGACAGTGGAGGAGAAAATCAACAAAACTTGCAGCAACTTCACTCATCATTACAGGATCACACAGGGCTGGCTCCGAAACCTTGAGAACTCCAAGATACATCCCGGCGAGCTTCGAAACACAAGGCTTAATATTCTGCAGTGGATCAGATAAGATGTTATTCATTCTAGGTGCCTCTGTTACATCCATCTGATCACCTATCCAACAGAGGAACAACACACAAGCTGCATTGTTGGCACGAGTCTGAACATCATTCCAGAAATCTTGGAATTTCTCGTACCCAGTGATCCATCTTTCAGTAACATCGACAAAATTTCTCAGAAATCCCAAGATCTCTTCAAGGGCTGTTATTTGATTCTTCACGGGAGGGCTAATAATATCAGCTTTATACTTGAGAAACTCCTTCAGATTCTTGAGGATAGCACCAGTAAATTCCAGTATCTCTTGACTTGTGGAATATGTGCACTGCATGGATCCATCTAACAAATCAAGACAAACACGAGCAATTTGGGGCTTCAGCTGCTTAACCTTTACAAGCAAATTTGCAGAAATAAGATCCCATTTGTCAGTTCGAAGTCCACGGATCGCAATGCTACCAGCAGCATAAAGGCCTTGTCCAGCTCTTCTCAAGGTATCTTGAATTCGACCCATGTCTGAATCTGCTCTCATAAGCACATCCTCGGCTGCATCTTCCCAGTTTTCGCAGCACCAGAAAAGCATCTTCATGAATCTCAAATCCAGTTGAAGGTTCTGAATTTGACTCTTCATTGATGCTGGCAAGCTTGAGCTACGCTCTAATTGAGTCAGCTCCTTGAGGGCTGAATCAACACAAGTTCCAACCATTTTCTCTCTTGCCTCTTTCTTAGATGCAACAAGGCAGCAAGTGACTCTCAGAAATACAAGAACACGACGAGTAAAGTCATCACTCCTTCGATTGTTACTTGTTTTTTTTTTCCTGCTATTGGGTTTTATTAATTCTCCTCCGGCAGGTGTTGACTTGGACAACTTTTTTGGTGGCAAAAATGTCATTTTGTCTATTGGCTCAAATATAAGACAAAACGATTTTATTAATATAAAAAAAAAATTATAAATTTATTTTTAATAATTTTTATTTATAATATTTAAAATTTTTAATACAATAATAAATCAAAATTTAATAATTGAACTATTAATACTAATGTAAGGTTATAAATTTGATACTTATTTATATTGTCATATTAAAAGAACTGCAGATCAATTTTTTACCGAATAAGAATTAAACTCTATTAATATAATTTTAATTAAATTCAAATAATTTTATTAATTAATAAGAATATCGAGTACTTTAATCAAATATAAATAAATATTTTTAATTTATAGATGATGTTTTGAATTAAATTTACTTAATTAGTGATACTTTTCTTTTATAATCAAATATCTAATCTTCTCTCCTTTTTTGACTTGACCGCCACCATTGGTGAATGTCATGATCGGTTTGGTTAGGGTGCATAAGCCCATCTATTTTGTACGTTCAGAATCAAATCTCGACCATTCGATCAGCTAAGATTTGATCTAACGATTGGAGAGTGTTAAGAGTAATTTGGGAAGCTTGAAACAAATAAAAACTTTGAATACATAGAAAAGATTTAAATTTTACGCAGTTTTAATAATGATCCTTACTTAATTGTTGTAGACAATGGCTTGAGAAGCCATGATAATAATTGTGCCAGGCATCCTCATTTGCCATTTCCATTTCCATTTCCATTTCATCTTCATTTTCTCTATAACTCACTCTCTGTTCAACTCATAAGTCCGAAAAGGCAGCATCTTTTGCAACTGTTGAAACAAGAACCAGTCAAACATGGCGAAGATGCAAGGGTACGAAAACGTCCGGTTCCAATTCTGCTGGAGAACGATCCATATCATGAACTCAAATCGGGCTCTCTGGAAGCAGAGACTAAGAGCCATGGCGAAGGTCGGTTTCGACCGCTTGACGGAGCTCCGATTATCTGCCATAAACACCCCTATCGTGCATATACTTTTAAAGTAGTACGATTGGAAAGATCAAGTCTACGTCATTTATGGCAAGCGGAGTGTAAAGATAATAGAAGAAGATGCTGGAAGAGTATATGGGCTCCTAGTTGGAGCAAACGAAATCATTTTTGAAGACTGTGGAAAGGCTGCGTCGAAGCATGCCTTCTATTTCGGAATGGATCTCAGACTAGAGCCCTTTGCAAAAAACTATGTTTCTATTGAAGTTCTAGAGGATCGGTTGTTAAATTTTAGAGGTGATAGCCATACATTGGCAAAGTTGTATATCTCGCTAGCCATCGGCAGACTCCTCGCACCCAAAAATTCCCAAAAGATCAACCTCACACACTACGCAAAGTATTTAGAGGATGTAGAAACAAATTCTAATTACAATTGGGCAGGACACATCGTTGAGTTTTTTAATGCAAGGACAACCTTTTTTGCAACAAATATCATAAAGAAGCATGCCTCTTGTCCAGAAGGCAATATGCACCTTCTGTTGGTATGAACAATTGTTCAGTGAAGCAATAATAATTATTCGTTCAATAAAACTTATGCATTATGTTATCCAGAACAATTGTTGAGGATGCTGAGACCAATTATTCTAACAATTATGAACAATTATTCAAGTGTGTGCAAGGATTAATATAACTGGTGTGCATAATTATTCTAAGTAAATGGTTTTGCAGGTGCGGTTTGTGGAGGTCGTGCAGAGAATAGCAGATAGTGAGCATCCCTGCTCTTGGTGGTGCTGAGGTTGTCCCTTGCTAGTTTAAGGGATGCAAAAATCCATAATGATGCAAGCTTTGATGCGCAAAGGGCCTCAGAGAAGGCATTTTTGGAGGCCAAAAGGCAGATCTATCTGATGAAGTTGAAAAGAATAGACCGAAGGTTGAAGAAGTTTGAGACCGAGGACCAACCCATTAGTTTGGCCTTTAGTGTAAAGAGGAAAAGAGGGGCAGGAAGACCGAGGTCGTTCCTAAATAAGGAGGCAGTCGGTGAGTATAGCCAAGGTATGTGAGGAACATTGTGAATAGAATAATTATTCATATTGATCAGCATAATTGTTCTCTTGTAAAGAACAATTATTCACGTGATAATGAATAATTTTTTTGCCAATCTTGCCATTCACTGATAACCCACTATCCTTTAGCTACAGGCGAGCAGCATGGCCAAGATCCTGTGATTGTTTTGGAGAGCAAAGATGATCGCAACGGAATTGGCAGCTCGCCCCATGAAGAATGAAATCAAACCATTGTTGAGCTTGTTTTGGAAGGTCACTATTTGATCACTAACTATACCAATAGTTGTTAACGCTGGCTTGAATAATGAGCGTATTTCACGCTATGATAAAATCTCTTTCTGTTGTAGCTGGAGAGGAACAAAAGAAGGACGAGTATGCAGGGGTCGTGGAACAACCGGATAATGAGCCCGTGCAAAAAATAACTGTTAAGGACCCAGGCGGAGTCAATGAGGAAACCTCAGTTGAAAAGGATCAGGCAAGGGAAGAGCAACGACAGCCTGTTAAGCACCAGAGGCTCATCAAGGCTAGTTTGAAACTCAGTTCGCCTTACGCAGTAACTAAGGGCGAGCCAAATGCTCTAACAGATGATGGGACACTAGTGGATTTTGCATTGTTGGAGAATCCCTGGATGGAAAGGAGTAAGTTTGTATATTCGAGTTGAATAATTATATATGAACAATTATTCTGAACAATATGAACTCTTATTGTTGTCAATTGTGATTTATACACAATGCATTGTTAGTGCTTGATGATGGACTCCAGTCCCTGACTAGAATAGAAATGGAAGGCAATCGGCCTAATCGGTACATGTATCACTCTACCATAGACACCTTTAGCCATCTCCTTAATCGGGAACAGGCTGCAATTGGCACAATTAGAAGATGTTGCTTCACTTGCCAAATAGGGGTAATTGTTCACATACTTATTAACAATTATTATCCTCATAAATGTTTGTTCCTAAGTTGATTATCTCACTCTATGAACAAGTAGTCAAATGTCGTCAGCGAGGCTACAACAGAAGTAGTGAAAAGCCCAGAAATAATGGGGCAAGATGTTGTATCCCTTATCAAAAACCTGTCTTATTTCAACCCAGAGGAACCACTCATTCCCTCTTAGTGTAGTCTGGTTAGATATGGATATTTCTTTCTAGTTGTGAACAATTATTCAATATTGCTAATAACAATTATGCAAGATGGTGTTAATAATTATTACCTGCCTATTCCTTCAACAATTCTTTTTCCCAATTCTCCGAGCTGAGTATTTCTTTCTGTTTGCCGTTGACCTGCACGCAAGAAAGTTCCTTTGTTTGAATAACAAGTCATGCCAAGAGGTGTTTGATGATGTGCACGGCCAGTTGGGAAAATTGTTATGAGATACTTTATAGAATGGTGGCAGGCTTGGGGTGGAGCAGAGGTGAATTTTGGTGATTTTATTTGGGATGTTCCAAGAGTTCCTATGCAGCTGAACTGTTGCAGTTGCGGTATTTTTGTTTCCCTAATGATGGAGCGGTTGATTGGACATATCCCACAAGATTGTTTCGTACTTTGGTCAAAATCAAAATTCATTGACAAAGCTAAGCGCAAAATAGTTGTCAGACTTCTATACCAGCCTTAGAATTGCATGCGTGATGAGATCCTCGCAGCTGTCTTTCAATGGAAACCCAACTTGCTGGAGAACACTATTGGGGTCAAGAAAGAGGGGAAAGGGGCATATGTTTCTGCTGTAGTTAAGGAAAAGAAATAAAATTAAGGAGGCAAAACTTGTTTTGTAATTTCGATATTTGCTATTCTACGTTACTAATCGAGAATTGTGGATGTTCTTTTTAATATTTTAATATATATTTTTAATGGTCATTAAGATTATTTCTTTCTATTTAGGCCTAAGTCTTCGGTGTGAATAACAATTATTCACCTCATCACTAACAATTATTCACATGCTTCATATCAATTGGTCACATACTAATTGCCTTAGCCTTTGGGCGTGGATAACAATTAATCACTACAGCAATAACAATTATTTTTGTCTGTTCATATGCATTGTAGGAAAATTATTCAATGAATACAAATGTTAACAATCGTATACAAATGTTAACAATCATTCACATATGTTCATATGCATTACAATAACACTTTTCAATAAATATAAATGTTAACAATTGGTCACATCTATTCATATGCATTATAATAACACTGGTTATGAGTATAAATGTTCACAACGTCAAACGAATAAAAAATTAAAGAAGTGTAGTTGTCTGTGGTAGTGAGTGGGCGCCACAGAAAATGAGGCATCGCCCGAGTGGGTAAGACTCAGTCTTGTGGGGTACTCAAATTGGACACCCCAATTATTGGCAGTGACCAATGCTTAATTGTACATAGTTTTAAATTTTAAAAAATTTATATTGTAAATAGGTAAAGTTATTAAAGTATTTTATTTTAATTTTTTTGTGATTACTAATTTTTAATGAAATATTTTTTTATTTTAAAATATATCTTTTAAAAATTTTTAACTTATTTTAAAATATATATTATTTTTTATATAAATATTTTTTAATAAAATTGAAATCGAACAAAAAAGCGGAGCCAAGTAAAGACTCCTGTAAACAACTGTTTCCAAATTAAAAAAGGAGAAAGGTGTATCAGCGAGGCTTGTAGATTGGGTCTGGGAGATCAAATTCTCTTCTTGCGTCTTTTATTCCTCTGCTTCCCTCGTACTACCAAGAAGCCGAGAGAATGGTCATCAGCGTTGTTGACCCCGTGCTTCGAGAGCTGGCTTGGTTAGAGGGCAATCCAAGTTTGCCTTCTTTTCTAACTGATCGAATTAAGAATCTTCAGCTGGAGTTGAGGTTCTTGAAGGCGTTCTTCTGGTGCTTTGCAAAATGGGAAGATGCTGCCAAGGCTGCGCGTTTGGGAATTGTCGTGACTGATATTGCAATTCAGCTGAAAAATGCAGGAAAGGGTCTTTATGCCGCAGGTCTTATTGCCATCCAGAAGGGCCTGACTGATAATTGGAATTCGGTGGTTTCAAATTTGATGGAAAAGGTCGAGAATTTCAAGCCCACAATTGTAACAATTTGTCTCATCTTGCTAGATCATTCCTTCCAATGCAATTTCCCCACCAGTTATGAGATCTTGGACTTCATCAACATAATTCGTGAGAACCTGAAGGATCTTGTCAACTCAAAGGCCATTATCAGTGGCCCTATGGAGATGCGAGTCAGAGAACTTCAACAGATCTTATGGGGGCTAAAAATTTTTGTCGACTTCGCTGCTACATGGGCAATCGCGTATGACAAACTTGAAGATTTCTGGAATCATATCCAAGGTTGTACCAACAGAGCAGCAAGTGTTTCATGCTTGCTCTGGATCGGGGAAATTCGCGGCATGCTCTCTGATTCAGTGCGAAAGATTGAGCCCTTCACCCCTGAAGTTGTAGAGATGTATCTTGGAGTTCTGAAGGCATCAAAATCATTGCCGCCTGATACCTCTTCGACAGGTGAAGTTGTTGCCAATTTTGTTGATTTTCTCCTAATAAATATGCCGCTTTCTATAAAGGATGATATTACTGAGCTTGGCGAGGGCCTGATGTTACTCCTAGCATTTCTCATGGATGCACCTGAGTTATCTGAAATGGGTGGAAATATTATTTTGAGAAAAATTGATGCCATTGTAAGTGATATTGGATCTTTCATTTGCTCCGTCCCCATTGACCGACCAAGAGCGCAAGAGAATAAATTTCCTCTTGAGCTCTTCCAAAGGATTGACGAGATCAGAACAGAGATCAAATTGCTTTATCTGCAAACTTCCGATTCATCATTGTCTGATTTTCCAAAGACTAATGGATTGGGATATATTAGTTTTCTGTTGGGGAAAATCGACGAGATACTGAAGTGTGAAGCAAATGTTAAAACATTTGGGAAATATGAAATTGTTGCTATCCAAAAGGATCTGGCGTATCTCCAAAGTTTCTTGAAGCTACGGAATGAGCATAATGAAGTGGAAGATATTCGGATGCAGATAATCAGTGTGGCATACAGAGCGGAACATGTTATAGACACCAGTTCAATCATGGATGCTCCGGTTTGGTATCGTGTGATTCTCCTTTCAGATGTGAGAAAACAAATGAAGAGTATAAAGCTTGATGCTGAGAAGATGGAAGCTCAGCAAATGAACTTTCCATTCCCGTGTGATGAAACGAAGTCTAGAATTGACCTACCTGATAGAGCTAATATTCTAAGATCTAATGTTGTGGGTTTCAAGGATGAAAGTCGTAGAATAATTGACCAACTTATTGGTGGATCGCGGCTGCTTGAAATTGTGTCCATTGTTGGTGGGCCAGGAATTGGTAAGACAACTCTAGCCATGAAAGTGTTTAATCATCCTGTCATTCGACTTCGTTTCTTCCCGTGTGTGTGGTGTCATTTTTCTCAAGTATTTAACCATAGAAAGTCATTGCTTAACGTACTAAATTCTGTTTCTGCACATGACCACTTAACTTCTGAACTGAATGATGAAGATCTAGCTGCGAAACTCTACAGATGTCTTAGAGGCAGAAAGTTCCTCATTGTTTTGGATGATGTTGGAGATGTCAAGGTATGGCGTCAACTAAAAGTGTCATTTCCAGATGACCTGAATGGGAGTCGAATTTTATTGACAAGCCGAATGTTCAGTGTGCATTTGCCCGCTCGTCCTTACCGGCATCTTCATGTTCTTCATCCACTTTCCGATAAGGAAAGTTGGAAATCATTAAAAGGGAATCTATTCCCAGATAATTTCTGTCCTCCAATATTAGAAGAAGTTGGTCAACGGATTGCTAAGAACTGCAACGGACTCCCTCTGGCTATTGTATTAATTGCAGATGTCCTGGCAAGGAAAGAAAAAATTTTGGATGTTTGGGAACAAATTGCTCGAAGTCTAAATTCATCCGTTGCTGGTGAAATGTCCATGGACATACTGGAACTTAGTTATAAGCATTTACCAGATGTTCTCAAGTCATGTTTCCTTTATTTTGCGACTTTGCAAGAGGAAAAAGTGATTAAGGTCAAGAGGTTGTGCCGATTATGGATTGCTGAAGGCTTTGTGCCAAAAACTGTGGGGAAAAGCTTAGAGGATGTGGCAAATGAGTATTTGATGGATCTAATTAGCAGAAATCTGGTGACCGTTAACAGCAGAAGCTTCAGTAAGAGGAGGATCAAAGAATGTCATGTCCATGGTCTATTGCATTCTTTTTGTGTGACAAAGGCTGAAGAAGAAGGCTTTTCAAAACTTGTAAATACTTCACGGCTTCGGCAAAATGGTGTAAACTACAAGCAGTACAGGTTGTGCATTCAACCGGAATGGAGTACCTTTGTTAGCTCAAAACCTACTGGCCCAAGTGTCCGCTCTCTGCTCTTCCGTCCCAATAATTCCTCTAACAAGCATCCTTATACCCCCGAGTTTTTCAAAAGCTTTCAATTTCTTAGTGTGTTAGATCTGCAGGGTCTCCAATGGGGGGTTCTTTTCCCTCAGGAAGTAATTTGGCTAACTCACTTGAGATACTTAGCAGTTGCTGGTGATTTTACATCTATCCCCTCCTCATTAGACAACCTCTCTCACCTAGAAACTCTCTCGGTACAAAGCCATGATTCCATAGTTGTTTTGCCAAATACCATCTGGAACATGAAAAGCCTAAGACATGTAGACATTCGTGCTGGTGCTGCCATTTCTTGGGATGACTATGATCATGAGAAGTCCAGTTGCTTAAACAATCTGGTCACATTTTCATTACTCTTTATTTCTCGGAGAGAAGATGCGGAAATGCTATTGAAAATGGTACCAAGAGTTCGGAGATTGAGATTCCAATTCTCTAATCAGTTTCCAGTAATGGATTTCCTAGATCATCTTGAATGCCTGAATGTGCAGAAAGTTGGTAGAGCTCTGAAATCAAATTTGCTTAAACTTCCCCACACTCTTAGGGAACTGTCTTTATCAAACCTTAGGCTACCATGGGAGGAAATGTCTGCAATTGCCAAGTTACCAAATCTTGAGGCTCTGAAATTACTGTCAAGGTCCTTTGAGGGACTATGTTGGGACATGAGGCAGGATCCATTATGCAGACTCAAATTCTTGAAATTAGAGAGTCTGAATATTGCAGAGTGGATTGCAGACTCTTATTCTCTCCCCTGTCTTCAGCGGTTAGCGGTGAAAGGCTGTGTCAATCTTGGCAGTATTCCTGACAATTTTGGGGATATTCCCACCTTGGGCATCATCGAGATTCATGAATGCAGCTCTTCTGTTGCAGAATCAGCAAGGTATATTCGAGAAGCGCAGTATATGCGAATACGCACGCTCGAAGTTGCAGAAGAGCATAGTTCTTCTTCACATGTAAGTAAATCTAAATTGTTCTCTCTTCTGCTTTTGAACTGATTCAATAAACAAATGTTGGAATGCATCGATAAACAATATTTCAAGACTTAATTTTATATAATGAGAGGCCCACTGTTTGAAAATTGAGAAGAATACATATATCATACCAAAGAAAAAAAATGAGAAAGCTTTCCTACCAGGGACCGTCCACCTTAGATTTGTAAATGAATCTTCAATATAACATTATTTTACCAATAATTTATTTCGTGTACTTATATCCTAATCGAATATCATTTTCCAATAATGATTGCCTCTTGCGTAAATCATTTGTTAGTATTGCAAACCTAAAAAAGAAAAAGAAAAAACATTGATTAGACTAAAAGGCATTTTACCTTTAACAAATTAACAAATGGAGTTCCCTGTTTTATTGTTATTAACATTTGAAGTTTTTTGTTGACGGTTCGTGTAATACTTGGGACTTCATTTGTGGATAGACATTCCTGTGTTCTTTTATTTCATTGTAATTCTTTTATCAGTTATATTATTTTTGTGAAGACATTCCTACATAATTTAATTCTTCCTTTCCCAAAAGATTGAGGAAGGACTGATCGCAACCAGCAATGAGATGATGGGAACTGATTACAATGAGTTGACGG
The DNA here is from genome assembly GCA_030512225.1 of Rauvolfia tetraphylla. Taxonomy (NCBI): domain Eukaryota; kingdom Viridiplantae; phylum Streptophyta; class Magnoliopsida; order Gentianales; family Apocynaceae; genus Rauvolfia; species Rauvolfia tetraphylla. The sequence continues at coordinate 2,235,184 of JAJQKT010000060.1, forward strand.
ATTTGTTGGAATCTTCCTATAATCCAGGTATGTTCTTCTTCTTCCCTTTCCTCTTTCTAATTTTTCTTAGTTACTACAAAGTGATTGTTATCTTAATTTTTCTGTTTCTTGCTGTCGCTGACATTTTGATGAAGTACATCTTGAATTTCCTTTTCATTCGCCAAACTTTTGATGATCTGGTTCTCCGGAAACCAAATGCTGAATTTTGTGAATTGTTTTTCTTGGTTAACTTCGCATAGAACTGGGGATTGAGCAAAATCTGTGGAAACCAGAAGGTAAGGAGCACAGCCAGTCCAAGGAATTCAAACGGAAGGTCTTCGAGTTCGACCTTCCCGGCTCCAGGAAAACCAAGCGAAGGCCGAGCAAGTCAGTACCGGTGATTCAGACACTCTATGATACTTGCAATGCGGTTTTTGGGGATTGTGGCCCCGGCCATGTGCCCTCACGACTTAAAGTGCTACTTCTAAAGCGCGCTTTGGATCGCATGACTCACGTAGATGTTGGCCTTGAACGAGAAATGCCATGTTTCCGTGCAGCGGGAAAACCTCCAATTACCTACCTACGTATTTACGAGTGCAATCAGTTCTCTATAGGAATTTTCTGCTTGCCACCGGGGGCGGTGATTCCCCTCCATAACTACCCCCAAATGACAGCTTTTAGCAAACTACTTTTCGGAACCATGCACATCAGGTCATACGACTTGGTTGATGATACCCCTGCTGGGACAGCCGTGGACTTGAAGTCTGCAGAACCACTTCGCCAGAGAGTACGGCTGGCGAAAGTTAAGCTCGATGCGGAGTTCACTGCCTCACGCAGGACCTCCATTCTCTACCCTGCTGATGGCGGCAACATCCGTTGCTTAACGGCGAGGACTCCATGCGCGGTGCTCGACGTCCTTGGCCCACCATATTCTGATTCCGATGGTCGCCACTGTAAACACTACTTGGACTTCCCCTTTGCCGATTACTCTGTTGATGGTTTATCAGTTCCTGCCGAGGAGGAAAGCTCCTATGCATGGCTTCAAGAGAGCGACAGTCCTGAGGACTTCGTCATAGTCGCAGCAATATACAACGGACCAAAGATAGTTGACGCCAGTCTAACAGACACAAATTCAGATGTATCCATTTAAATTTGTCAAATCTTGCATATTTCTATAAAAAAACATGCACATAAATATTACATGCATTTTATAATTCTAATTTAGCTCTAAATTCAATCGTAAATTATCAAATTTAGTGGTGTTATATTTGGAAAAAATTCGTATAGTTTTTATTTTCAACCGTTTAGAGAGTAATGGGTATGAAATGACAAATTTGTACTTTAAATTAAACTTATATGAATTTTAATTGAACTCTGTTATAAAACTGGCAACAAGAATTATATTTTTTAAAAAAAATAGATTTAGAATTAGCATTATAGAAATAAAAGTGAAGGGACATCTTAAAAAAAATAATTATGAGATTTTTTTTTACAAATTACTCCAACCTCAAAATATATAATTTGGCCACAAAACATTATTTTCCATTGGTCCCTTTTTTAGCTTTTCTATTTTTAACAGATTGATATACGGATATCAAAAATTATTTTTCTCTTTAATATTTTGTGTTTTATTTTTTTTCGCATTGGGTATTTCATCTTGGAAGATGACAGAGAATGCAAATTTTTACTTTTATTTCTTCTTCTAAACTATTGGACGTTGTTGCTTTTTTCATATCAGCATTTTTTTAAAAAAAATTAAGTCTTTCCTTTTTCTACTAAAGTAAGAGATTATAAATCTATAATTTTTAATGATTTTATTACTTTAAAGATTTTAAATATTTTTTTAAAAAAATTCAAAAGATTAAAAAAATAAAAAATTAACTATCTTATTTTAGTTTGGTCCCCTGAAATGAAAATTTTAGGTCCGCCCCTGCGGAGAAGTGATGAGTGAAGTTTTCAACTGTTCACCATGAAACAATGACTGAAAAGGAAAGAAAAATAAAAAAACCTAAACACCTCAAGTAAACTTAATGGATCTATTGGTTTTCACTCATTAAAATATTATACATCCCATGACATTGAATATTTTAAAAAATCAACATCTAATTTACATTAAAAAAACATACAAAAAAATTAACCTAAGAAAAAATCGACTTTTAACCTAAAAAAATTAAAATATTATATTATTAATACTATAACAATTGTTGATAACAATAATTAATAATACCACAATAATGTCATAGTAATGAAATACTCAAATAAAAATAAAATATAAATGTAAAATAACGATATATCTAATTAATAAGTATCACACAATATTTAATTTAAAAAATTGATATTTAATATAAATTCAAAATAAAACTAATAAAAATATAATAAATAAACAATAGATATAATTTTTCATATTTAAAAATTAAATATCAAACGACATACATACTTACTAATTTAAATAGCGTTTGACATAATAGTGGGATCTGACAGTAAATATTTTACTAATTAGAGCAAATTATAAAATTTATTTGTGCTATAAAAGTAAACACATAAATTTGACACGAAATTCAGAAAAACATTTTGGTCCCCACTTGTGCCTATGCGGAAGTGGTACTCAACTTGTACTATTTTCTGGTATAATTTGAGCACAATTTGTACCAGAAAATAGTACAAGTTTTGCACCAACAAGTGCGCAGATTTTGATTTCTTCTTCAAAATTATACATTTGAAGGTCGATTTTGAAGATTTATGTGTACAATGACGTAAAATTAGATATAATTTTATAAACTAACATTTGTTCGCAAAAAAAACAAAATCGTTATTAATAGATTTGAGTTTTGATGATTCAAAAGCTTTAGAAAAATTTAAAATTTCTTAAAAGTAAATAGTAAATAATAATTTATAGTGTATATAGTCTAAAAATTTACTGTATATAACAACTTTCTATTATTAATCATTGATTTTCACTTAACAGTCTTACTTATATAAGTAGAATTATAATATATATATATATATATATATATATATATATATATATATATATAAGTGTAAGATTATAATCAATAACTGATTTAGCATTAAATTTTCTGTAAAGATGCGGCAAATTTTTTTATCAAAATGAACTCCCTGTTTCTCAATGTGCAGGAACAAAAGAAAAATGTCCAATTTTTAAAAATTTTCCCCCACTTCAATGGAAATTAATTTGCATTCTAGCTGTCATTCATTTTGGGTTTTTTCTCTTGCAGATCAAGGCTGAATCTTTGGTTCTTGAAGGAGATCCCAAGGATATGATCTGTCAAGTTGCAGATGAGCAGCATTTTGATCTTTTAGTCATTGGTAGTCGTGGGCTTGGAAAGATAAAGAGGTAAAGTTTAGCGATCAAAATATCAATGATCATTACGGAGCCAAAAAGAAAAAAAAAAAAAAAAAGCCCTTTACAAGCTTTACAGGATAGGCTTTAATAGCATTTTTCTTTTTCTTTTTTCTTTTTGACAAATATTTTCACATTTTCTTTTAGCAAATTCATACTCATAAGCACCTTTGCACCAAAGGATTTTCTTTCTGGCTTAACGATAATTAGGAGGCTTTCTCACATTTAAAAGGACAATGGCCACTTTTACTTTGCCTCATTTCATATTTTTGTTGATAAAACGCATTCTTCAATTTTCATCTAAAAAAACAAAATTCATTTAAAAGGTCGCTATATATTTTGGACATAAAATTGGATCCTGTGAGACAATTTTTATTGGACAAAAAGATCGAATTCAATGCATTTTTTTCCCCTTCTTCTCTAAAGAGTTTAGCCAATTTATTACCAATGATTTTATCCCAAAACTTTCTAATATGGTTAGGAATTTTTTTGCAGGGTTTTTTGAGTAGCGTTAGTGCTTATTATACCCATCATGTCAGCTGTCCAGTCCTCATCGTGAAGCCTCCTAAAGAATCCAACATGTAAATGTATAATGTTGCATTTGTATCTGAATTTGATTTAAGAATAAAAGTAAATTGTTTGTTAAACGTAAGATTCAAGTGATAATTTTAAATCGAAATCTTATTAAATTAAGAAGCTCACATTACCAAACACATACAATACTTATAAGGAACTCATATTAGTAAGAAAGTTTAGAAATTTTTTTTAGTAAATGAGAGATTTTATATTTGATTCGCGACTATTTACGGTTTCATTCTATGAATAAAAATTAAGAACTTTTTTTTCTAATTTGAAGTAAATAATCAAACACTCTTATCAATCTTTTTGGAGTACTTTTTATTTATTCAGATTTTTTAGTTAAGCAAATTAATTTAATTGTCTTTCATCATTACTTGCTATAGTAGATTTCCATATAATGAAACAGAGCTATAGTAAATTAATTTAATTATTTGAACGTATATATAGACGGCTAAGATCATTGAATATGATCTTAAGATGGAAACGAGATTTGGTAATATTTGGAATAATTTAGGGGCAAAAAGATACTTGAAAATGGCTTTGTGATATTTATTTTGTCTGAAGGTCTGTCTGGCTTATGTATAAGCTTAACTTTAGCGCAATCAAGACTGGTGACAAACGTAACGACTTTTTGGGGTGAATTATACTTCATTTTTTGAACTTCTCTTTCTTATTTCTCTATTTGTTGAGATCTTGCATTCGCTAGTTAGTATAAAATTTGAGTAATACAAATTTTCACGTTTACAATATATAATTTCTTTATTATATACAATTTAAAAGTTATCATTTCCTTCTGAATTTCTCTCTCTCCCTCTCTCTCTCTCTCTCTCTCTCTCTCTCTCTCTCTCTCTCTCAGCGTTTGCCATTGTAATTAACCAGCAACATTCCAAAATATTTCCATGACTACACACCGGAAAGATTCACTACAGAAAGGCCTTTTTAATGGTCATCCAAAGCTAATTCGCAGAATGTCTTTTAAAGGTTGTCAGTTCATACAATAAATACACCAAACAAACAAGTCCAAATATAAGAGATGTTGCGGTAATGCCCTTCTAATTCCTCAGCTTCTGAGTGATATTTCTTTGCTCTACCTCCTCTCGATCCAATTTTCGCAATAGACTAGGTATAATCTGCTTGGATCTGTAGCACATTTCTATATCATAGTATTCAAAAAACCGCAACTCTCAAGCTGAGATACACAATTTCAGTAATTAATAAGACATTAAAGTAGAAATTTAGCAAGAATGGTAAATATGGTACTCTCCAATTCTTACCACAAAGTTTTGTAGGTAAAGAACCTTCAACCTGGGTTATAAACGGTCTATAATGTTAAGATAATAGCTAGCTTCCCACAACGATAAATGGTTGACCTCTTAGCAGACGAGAATATTGTAAACTGGAGTTAGAGTGCATTCTGCGTTCAAAATCACTTCCTTGTATTACTGTACAGACACATAGGGTGGAGAACTCTGAATCAGGTTTCAAGAGGAAGATGCAGGAGGAAGGATGACAGTATGGCTTTATTAAATAGGAAGAGAGAGGCAAGCCAAACCACGTGCTTAGATTTGTATTTAGGGTCAGAGCGATTTGACCCTATTCTTAGGGTATGATTGGATAGAGTTTGATTTTGAGATTTTCTATCTTGAGTTTCGGAAGAGAGAAATTTTTGTTAGAGAAAAAGTGAGATGTGAGATGAGAAATTTGTATTGGGTTCTGTGTGGAACCCAATCCAAGTAGACCCTTAATTGGGTTGAGTCAACTGTTACAAAGATGTGCAATTGTACTAAAGAACAAAAATGCCCCGCAAAACAGAGACACCTGCATGGGGCGTGCCTCAACGTGCCGGATTCTGCTGTCTCGTACATAATTTGGCAAAAGTAGTTGAACGGAAAAAATTTATGGGTATAAAAGAATATCATAAAAGTATTTAGCTAAAAAGCTAAAAGTGAAAATTATTTATCAGTATATTTACATGATTTATATTTTAATAATTAAAGAAAAACTTTTAAGGGTAGTTTTGGATTTTTGATTATTCCTTTTAGTTGGTGGCGTTAGTTTTTAAATAGTCAAAGCTGCTGTTTGATTGTAGGGTCAATTTCGTTATATTCTTTTTATTTTGAGGGATGATATTGTAGTTTTATAAAAACACGGTGACTGATTTGTATTTTGGTAAAAACTTTTAGAGGTAAAATGTAATTAACCCTAAAAGTAAAATATTTCTTCAAATTCTATATACTTATACAAATATGATATATCTGTACTTCGCGAATGGTGAAGTGATATTCTCACTTCACTTTTATTTTCTTTCACTTCCTTTTCACATTTTTTTTTATAAATGAAAAGACTTTGATGTTCTTAACTAGTTTTTTTGAACAATATCTGAATTAAAATTTTGAAACTTTCTTTGCGTATTAAGATTTTTTAATAATAAAAAATTCTGAGGGAAGTGAAAAAATAAAAAAAAAGTGTGAATATTACTTTCCTAATTACTACTCCCTATTTTAACTTGGTATAAAATTTAAAGAAAAATTTTTACTTACTCAATTTACCAATTTAATCTCATTAATCTTCATAATATTTTTATAAATTAAAAAGTTTATTGGTAAGACTCACTATGTTAGTGAAGTTTAAATTTTTTAAATTAAAAGAATTAAAAAAATTAATGGTGACTCTATGTGTTAGCCGAGTTTGCCTCTTTAAATTAAGAATATTAATAATAAAAGTTTAGATAAATATAAATCTATTTTAAGAAAGTAAACTTTCAATTAGAGACATCTAAAAGCAAAACTTTCAATTAGAGAAATCTAAAAGCAACATAGACATTCAATTATATAGACAAAAGGACTATTACGACCCCCAAAATCCGGCATTGCCGGGCGAGACGATCTGGAGATGGGACCAGAAATGGGTAGAAAATAGTATGGCCCAAGAACGACTAGGCCTGGGAATAGTAAGAATCTCAACCTACATGCAATAGTGCGAATAGTATAGAGCAGGAGGACGTTGATAGAGTCCAAATTCAGGAGAGAATAGAGGAAGTCCGCTCAAAATCCGCTCAGAATCCCAAAGCAAGGCACCCAAGGAGTTTTGGATCTTCTGTCGCATTTTATGTCCCATCTTTTGTTCCTAAAACACTCCTATGTGTTTTCTTTTTTAAAAAAAAAAGAAAATTTGTGATGAAATAGTTAGATAATAATGAAATATAAAATATGGACTCACACCAAAGAGTTATGAATAAGCTGGACGTCCACTTAATTATAAAACGGGGATACTTCAACAACTGCTCTTCCTCTCCACAAACAAAACAACATGAATTGATTCTCCAATTTTCTATTGCTTTAGGATTCGAATTCTTCTATGTTTCAGTAGCTAAAAACTCGGTCTAGCCTTTTGTCAAGTTCTCAGAATCGCATTACTAAAAGTGCCCCATTTATTTTCCAGTTGAATCGTATCAATAAAAAAAAATTTATTTGCCAGGTAGCTGATTGAAACCCCCCTCCCACACACACACATATGTATATATTTGTTCTCATTGATCTATAATTTTCCTGTTTTCCCACAAATACGTTTTTTCTATACCGTCACTTGCGGATTTCGTGGACGCTTTATCCCTTGTGGGGTGCTACATACACTATTATTATATACAACTTTTTTATTATGTATATTTTAAAAATTAAATATTTTTTAAATTACTTTTCCCTTCATCTCACAATTTCTTTCTATTATCACGAGTTTTGCCCTCTTAGGCGAAAATCGTGGAATAGTTTTGCTCTCAGGATTTCCGCCCTCTTGGGCAAAACTCACATCTGCCATTCATGTCTGAAGAGTTAAAAATAGTTATTATTTAATTATTTATAATTAAATTTAAAACTGTATATAACAATGATCCTCACATATTATAATAGTTCAATGTCCATGTTGAAAGTATTTTTTTAAAAAAAATATGTGTCAAAGATATTCTTAATCGTCGAATTAGTATTTTTGTTCATCTAATAGATAGACTTTCACACGTAATAAATAATTATTTACGACATGATGAACAATTATTCATTAAATATAAATTTTTAATTATTAAATTAAAATTCAACTACTAAGTATCTATTCAATACAAATTGAAGACATGTGCTTTTAACATCGTAACCCATTTAATATCATAAATTCAAAACACCTTTGCACCGGGGAAGAACAAACCACCAGTGGCGGAATTACACTGCCGAGGGAACCCCCAAGATTTTGAAAAACTAAACTTAGTAGCATATGGTTTAGCCTCAAAGAGTAATTTATAAAAATAGTGTCATAATTATTTTTTAAAAATATATCTTGACTTTGTTTTTTATAATTTTAATTATAAATCTAATTTTTTTAAAAAAAAATATAATCATTGATGCTAGTCTTACAACAGAATTAAAATCAAATTCAGATGTATCGTGTATATAAGTATGATTTGAAGAGCAAATTTATCATATCTTGCCAACTTTCATAAAAACACATGTACATAAATACTACATGTAGTTTATAATTCTAAATTAGCTCTAAATTCTAACGTGAATTAGTAGATTTAGCAGTGTTATATTTGAAAAAAATTCGTGTAGTCTTTCTTTTCAACTGTTTTAGATAGTGTTGGGCAAGAAACAACAAATTTGCATTTTCAAATTGAACTCATGTGCATCACACATGTAAATTTTAATTGAACTCAGTTGTAAGATTGGTGACAAGAATTGTATTCTTTTTAAAGAATAGATTTAGGATTAACATTATAGAAATAAAAGTGAAAGGGCATCTTTAAAACAATAAAATAGTTAGGAGATTTTTTTTTTTACAAATTACTCTAACCTCAAAATATATAATTTGGCCACAAAACATCATTTTCCATTGGTCCCCTTTTTTAGCTTTTCTATTTTTAACAGATTGATATATGCACATCAAAAATTATTTTACTCTTTAATATTTTGTGTTTTATCTTTTTTCGCATTGGGTATTTCATCTTGTAAGATAATAGAGAATGCAAATTTTTACTTTTATTTCTTCTTCTAAACTATTGGACATTGTTGCTTTTTTTCATATCAGCATTTTTTTAAAAAAAAAAACTTAAGTCTTTCCTTTTTCTACTAAAGTAAGAGATTATAAATCTATAATTTTCAATGATTTTATTACTTTAAATATTTTAAATATAATTTTTTAAAAAATTTCAAAAGATTAAAAAATAAAAAATTAACTATCTTATTTTAGTTTGGTCCCCTGAAATGGCAATTTTAGGTCCGCCCCAGGAAAGAAGTGATGAGTGAAGTTTTCAACTGTTCACCATGAAACAATGACTGAAAAGGAAAGAAAAATAAAGAAGGGATGATAAAGCAGCAAACGCTTACATATTCTTTTCCCGTGATAAGCTCAAACATCCCACTAAATTGTCTACTTTAAATGGCACCATTGAGAATTCAAAGGTGAGTTATAGTGATAGGCAAACGCAATGGATTCTAACAAGAAAAAGATTTAACATCTCCACTAGGGGAAAAATAATATTAATAACCTAAACACCTCAAGTAAACTTAATGGATCTATTGGTTTTCACTCATTAAAATGACAACCATTATACAAATATGTAACGCATTAGTTTTGAAATCTTAAACTATTAATAAATATTTGATTTAATTTATAACTTTAGGAAAAGGGAGTGTTTCTAGCTTGTTCAGTAATACTACATGTTTGCTCTCAACTGGTTAAAATAATATGTTTTTTCCGAACTATTCTCAACTACTTATTTATTTTCGATCTTAGCTAAAATAAGTTGAAAAAGTAATTTTTGAAAAGGTATACTGAAAATTCTTTTCAAAACAATTTCTAAAGCTATTAAAAATAAAAATATTATTTTAATTTTAAGCGCAACTATTTTCTTTAAACGCATCTATTTTTTACTGTTTAAAAAAATTACAACAATAGAAAATAGAGCCACAATAATATGATATGAAGCACAATGGAAAAAGTGGTTTATCTTGCAGCAATTAAAAATGATAGCCTTTTTTATGGGAAGTCAATCATATTACTGTTGTTCATGCAGCTAACACATATAAAGCATTTTAAGTATATTTAACTAACTCAATCAACCACAATATGCAGATATTATTTTTAATCATTATGGAAAGCTTTTGATCATTAAGTACTCAATCAATTACAAGATGCATTTTTAGCGGCCACTTAAGTTCTTGGCCCATTTATAACCACAATATGTGCATAATGGGCGATTTGCACGAAAAAAATCAATTACTTGGCAAAGGATAAAAGAAAGAAATAGTTATTGGGGAAACTGTATCCTCACCTTGCTGTGTGAGCTGTAAGGAATGGATTAGTATTTCATATTTCCTCTTGTTGTTTCAAAATATTCCATTTGCCACGAATTAGTTGTCGCATAACTACGAATTCTTTGTCCAAATATACCCGTCAGTCAATTGGAGAGACCATCACACTATTAATTCACCAAAATACAAGATTAGCTATATTTCACAGTTTCAAGCTGACTTTTTAGTCATTTAACTCAATAAAAAAGACTAAAACAAAATGCCAGATTAATTATATTTCAAAGTTTCAAGATAGCTTTTTAGTCATTTAACTAGTCAGATAAATAAGACTAAACCAGTCATTTTCCTTAATCTATCTGAATTAGCCCTCTAGTATGACAAGTAAATGGGGACGGAAGGAGTATTTATCAATCATGTAAATTCATAGCATATTTATAGCAATTTTATTCCTATTTTATACCTAAGACTAAATATCCTCTAATTATCAAGAGAAATGAATAACGCATCTTTATAAATTATTCAAAATTAATAATTGCGGACTATTTCCTCCTTTTTCCTTTCTTGAAAAGAGAGAATCATCTCACCCACTAAATAAGTTTTTTAAAGTCATTACTCATCCTTTTACAAAATTTAGTTAATCTTTAATTCATTTGTGTTGTATTAAATTGACAAGTAATTTTCAATTGAGATAGCATATATTGCATGATATTTATTTGAAATTCATATATTTAAATGAAGATCTTATATTCTTTTTTCTTCTTGATACTTAAAAGTATGAATATCCTCGTCTTTTAGATTAGAAATTAAGATATTAAATAATAAAAATTTAAAATTTTAAAATAAAAATAATTTATATGTAAACTCGATACATTAATTCACTACACTTCGGGATAGTGAATACTAGTGTGCTACTTTTTATGTGTTGGGATTATGGGATAGGGCCAAAATACCAAGTATATACTTCACCTTTGTGACCAATACATAGAGTAATTATAGATTTAAACAGTAGACTTGTAATTGAGAAAATGTAAGTTTCTATTTTTAGAGTAAAAAGTTTCCATTTCCGTCCTATTGGCTCTTACGAACCAAATTCTACAATGATTGAATTTCTTTAATTGGAATAGTCATAATCGATTTATTCCCATCTATGCTTTCATTCACAAGAAATGACTAGTTGAAGTTGTCATGATCACAATGGGTCACGCACATACATGCACATAGGTCTTCGGCCTTTAAAAAAGGACCAGATTTGGTCCTGCACGTCCTGCAAAAAGGACGTGCAGGACGGGGAACCGAACTGTTTAAAGCCACACAAAAAATCCGGCGCCTCCTCATTTCTCCACTTGGCACATCTCCTCTCATTTTCAAATCAGCCTTTACTACCTTGTCCACACAAAAATCCCTGCTTCCCAGTTGCTCCAGGTCGAGAAGCCAACAACTAAAGGATACGAACCTTTTGATGTCCCACGCTTCTTTGCCACTTGCATCTATCCATCATTTGCAGTTTCATCAGTATTCTCTCAGCAGTCCACACCATCTTCGTACTGCTACATGTTTTTACATTTTATTTTTTTATAATTAAGATAGTTTATTAATATAAGAATAGAAAAAAATATATAAATAGATTTAAAATTTATGATAATGGATAATATAATTTTTATATTTTAGAGAGATGATTTATAAAAAAAAAGTAAAAATAAATATATTTCAAGTTTCTTCCTGATGCATTTCTCTTAATTTTCAGATATCATTGGCATAAATAATTTAATTTTATTATTTTTTTAAATAATAATTTAAAAAACTCTGAACATATTATTAGTCTAAAAAATAACTTTAAAAAGAGATAAAAAGTTAAGAATAAGTTAAGATCCGATCCGAGTATAAGAAAAATTCTAACAAGAATAAGTATTGAACACTAAATTAGAAAGAATGATTTCAAAACATGCAATTCAACCACAAATCTAGAAGAAGAATATCAAAAAAGTAGATTTTCATAATTATAGAGAAAATAAAAATATTAAATACTAATTTAGAAAGTAGATTGAAAAAGCCCCAAAGACGCCGTACTTTAAAGAGTGAGAGTATTATTTTACGTGTGCACTTATTTATGATTCCCGAATCTTTTAACGGTGTAACTTTCCTAAATCATATTCTGCATGGAATCTTTGCTGTATACCAATATTATTGTTTCACGTGTCATATAATGCTACGCATACAGTAAAGAATGTCTTAAAAAACTGAAAATCCTATTAAAATTTTGGAACAAAAATCTAAAAGCAATAGTTTCTATAAATAGTCTTTTTTTGGGTTGGTAAAATTGCTTTTTCCAATAAATTCTTACAATGACAACTAGTTTGTTTAATATGAAATTTTCTCGTATCTGTTCTGATATATCAAGGTAAGAAACTCAAATTAAAAGGAAAAAAGTCTTGCATATACCTTACCAGCTAAGGGGTAGTGATTAAAATAGGAAATGAAAAGAAAAAACATTGGCTGAAATGGGGATTGGTAATAATATGCTAATATCTGGTCAGTTGTGGTGAAGATAAGTCCACTTCTTCTAGTGCCAAAAATAGACTCAGAAAAGTGAAAAACACGTTCTAAATTGGTATTTGATGCCAAAGAAAATTTATCCCTTTGGATAACGGCTTTGAACTTTTCTCATATTATGCCTTTCCAGATTGTTCCACAAAATCAGTTCTGCAGTACACAAAAAGAAATTTATTCCAAAGAAGCTTTCCTGATCTTTCATGCATACCTGCGAATCCAAGCCAATTCACAATTTATTGACTCTGGAATGCAACTTTTAAATTTTGATAACTAACAAAACTTATTTGAAGTTATATAACAAAGTTTATTGAGTGATTTTAAAATGGATTATAAATGAATGACTGAAAACAAGCCACTCAAACACGAGCATCTAAGAAGTGTGCATCTTTAGATCCTTGTTAAGATTAGATTTGAGAAAATAAGTTTTTATATATGTTTCACTCAAATTAAAAATTTTTTTGTTGTAAAAACGTGTTACTCAAAACTACATCTAGAAGATTTTCAAAAGAGAGACAGAGTAATTTTTCTTTGGTCTTTGTATCGGGTTAATTTCTAAATTATCAAACTAAAATCATTTTGTTGAGTTACTTTTACTAGATTGTGAGATATCGAGACAAATCAGGTTGACAGTAATTAATAATTGCATTAGTACTTTTTTAGTATGCTAGCATAACTTTTTTTTTAAAAGTTGTCAATCTTACCCTTTTAAGACTTGTACAGAATTAGCAAAATGGTGTTGTGAATCATTTTGAGACAAAAGGAATAAGTCGACTTTCTATTAAAGAATATATCAAGTTAGATCATTTGGATAGTCACATATTCATCTATGCTTTATAAAAAGTTAATTTTTTTGAAAAAGTAATTTATCTTTTTGAATAAGAGTTGATTGAATCATCATGTGACAGTTCTATCTCTCATACTTTTATAAACTTTGAATATTTGGATACAACTATTCGCATTCAAGTTTCTCAAGAGTCAAGAGATGAAAGCGCAAGGGTGAAATAGAGAGAAATTCATCAATAGACGCAAAGAGTAAAAATGCAAAGTGTGAATCGAAACGAAAGGAAAGCAAAAGCTGTAATCTTTTCATCTTGATCTCTTTAAGATTCACAAGAACCAATTCAAAGTTATAGCGAGAAGATTCTTGAGTGGAAATTAGTTGCTAAATTAATTAAAAATTTAGGAATATAGTTACTGGATCTATTGACAATTAAAAGTGAGAATGTTGGTAGATTTATTTACAAAGCTACTGTGTATAACTTGAGAGTTTTTGGAGGAGAGATGCTTATGATCTGACGTTTAAAGTTAAGGAGATGATGTTTTGTAAAATACTTAAATTGACATTTTTAAAGGGTGAATATATGTATAACGGGCTACAATCTCTAACTCAAGTGAAATGTAGGCTGGCCTCAAACGGGCTGGGCCGAGCTTAACTGCTTTTCTGTGAATTGGAAAGATCATAGCCGTAGTTCGCGGGCCGAATTAGCTGGCTTGCAGGCCACAGTGATTTTCTCGAGCTGGCAAAGGTTCAGATTTTAAAAATTTGCATTCGAATATAAAATATTATATTAAAAAATTTTATCTTTTGTAACGATGCCTACACGTAAATTACTAGTATAACCCTTCTCGGTCAAGTTTTTTAATTTAATAAATTAATTTTCTATCATAAATAATCATCATTAATTTTCAATTTGTTAAATTAGTAAAACATTCAATACTAAATTATATAATTTAAACAGAAAATCAACAAAAAATTTTAAAAATAAAAAATAAAAATGTTGACTCACCCACGGATCGACCTGCAAGTTAAATACCCACATTTTAAATGAGTTTGGACATATTAAATCCAAAGCTTTTCGTATATATGCGCTTACGCGCCTATCCGTGGATTTGACCTTTTTGAGCGAGAACATCACTATAGTAGTATAGTGTGTCAAATAAATATTCGGTGCAATAAAAGCAGTAAACCCATTAATATGCGACACGCAGACGTACACAACACCAACTGTTGGAACACTAGGATTTAGAGCCCTCACTGACCAGTCAGGATCAGATCTTGTACTCACTTGTTATGTGGCAGGATTTATTTATAATTATTTGATTTAATTTTTTTTGTCTAACAGCTAGAATTATTCTTGAACAATTATTTAAAAGTTCTTCAACAATTATTAAATGCATTCTTAAACAATTGTTCAAATAATTTTTCTATTTGTTGGATAAATAAAATTGATCAGACGACCATAAATAAGTTCTACATATATAGCAAAAATTAAATGTAAGATCGGATCTTTTTTCTCCACTGACCTACCATTTAACAAGTTTGGTTATGATCTTATATATTACTTTTTACAATATGTGCAGGATTTACTTATGATTATCCTATTGACTTTTTTAATCCAGCGACTAAAGATATTTAAGAGTATTTTGATGAATAATTATTTATCTTTACAAAATTATTATTTTTTACTTTGTAGTATAATTATTCACACTTTATCGAATAATTATTTAATATTACAAAATAATTGTTCAATTGAGTGTGAATAATTATTCACTTGAGTATAAAAAATTATTTTACAAAGTATAAATAATTATTCTAAAAATATAAATAATTATTTTACAAAGTTAAATAATTATTTTTAAGATATTTCTAAATATCGTCAATTATTAGATAAAAAAAATTAAATAATTATAAATAAATTTTATAAATTTTATAAAAAATAATATGTATGACCGTGGCCAAACTACAGCCTAACAATGAGAACGAAAGAGACGGTCCTTATAAGAAAATCTTTTCGTTCATCGATGATAGGGACACTTCATTTAAGAGTGAGACGATCAACCACTTCATTTCCCAGGAAGCCTTGGGCCCTTAGAGTAACAGGAAATTCCAGACTTTTCCTCTACATAAATGACTTCTCCATTCCTCTTCAGACCCAAGCAGCCAAAGATGATCAACCTTTTATGTTTCCAAAGGACCTGCATGAAGCAATTTTCCAGCCATTCAGCGATAAAATTGGGATGTTTGATCAACTCCTTTAACCATCTTCCAGACCTCCTTCTTCTTCGAATCGATCCATTTTGGATCGAGTTTAGTTACTTCATCTTCCTTTCTGTCGTGGGCTTTGGAGCTCTCAAAGCTTCCACGGCCAAAGATGCCTCACTTCATCCTAGAAATATTGACATGTTCTTTACATCTGTCTCTGCTACAACTGTTTCGAGCATGTCAACTGTTGAAATGGAGGTTTTCTCCAACATTCAGCTGATCCTCATGACAATTTTGATGTTTACGGGAGGAGAAGTCTTCACTTCCATGCTTGGACTTCAATTGAGGAAGTTCAAGAAAACTAAAATGGAAGGAGATAATAAGGTTCGAACTGTGGGAAGAAACTCCGATTTCTCAAACCCCAAGGAATTTCTTGACGAAATTGAGCTCGGAGTGGTTTCTCATCCTCAATTAGAAAATGGTGAGAAACCTAATCCTGCATCAAAATATCAAGCAAAATTTTCCCTTGGTCCCGACTCTCGGGACTTGTCATGGAGCTCCATTGAACTCCTTAGTCTCCTTTCTTACATCGTCCTATGTTACCTTCTAGTTGTCCATGTAGTTGGTGCTTCCTTAGTATATATCTATACAAGTTTCATCCCAAGTGCAAGAAAAGTCATAAAGAAGAAAGGTCTTAACCTGCTGACATTTGCTGTGTTCACCACAGTTTCCACATTTGCCAATTGTGGATTCGTTCCCACAAACGAAAACATGATAGTTTTCAAGAAGAATTCAGGGCTCCTCCTCATCCTGATTGCGCAGATCCTCTTGGGGAACACATTTTTCCCGTCGTGCCTGCGTTTCGTGATCTGGATTTCGGAAAAGTTAACCAATAGAGCAGAACTAACCTACATCCTCAAGAATTCAGGAGAAATAGGATACGATCATCTCTTCTCGAGTCTTGAATCTAAGTTTCTTGCAGTTACCGTTCTTGGGTTGATTCTCGTGCAGTTTATAACGTTTTGCTCCTTGGAGTGGCGATCAGAAACCATGGCTGGGCTAAACGCTTATCAGAAGCTGGTCGGATCGTCGTTTGAAGTAGTGAATTCCAGGCATGCAGGGGAATCCATTGTTGATCTATCATTGCTCACTCCAGCCATTTTGGTGCTATTTGTGGTTATGATGTAAGTCACTTCTCTTTAGCCTTTTGGTCTCTATACAATCCTTCTAGTACAATCAAGCACGTACAAAGTTGTTGGTGCTTCTTCACAACAAGTGATTTCTTTTCTTCCTCGACTTCTATCATTTAAGGGAAACACCAACTTGGCCACACCACTAGGATGAGTGACCATCCCCACTCAAATATTTCAAATTGTGTGTCTTCGAAAAAATTATTTTTTTGTCCAAAATTAATTATTCATTTTACCATACAAAATAAATAGAGAAATGCATATTTAATTTTAGATGGAAAAAAGTATTTTTTTCAGAAATATCTTCATAAAAACTTTTATACTATTCGTAATCTTAATTTTAATCTTTTACTGGACTTCTAATATTTAATTTTAATTAGACTCAAGAGGTTTATTATGAGCAAGAGGTTTTGCTTTTACCACTCACTTATTAAAAAACAGCAGTACATCAAGAGCTAATGATGAGCAAAAAAGATAAATTTTCATGCAAAAGTACAAATATTTGTACCGAAAATATGAAAAAAAAAAAAAAACTCTCCTTGCCGTCTAGTGAAAATTTTGAAGGATATATTGATCGTGCAAGTTATTTTTGTAGGGTTCCTGATGCCATCCAATGAAAGGGTAACTAATTAAGGGCTATCATACTCTCCTTACCTACTTCTATAATTAAAAAAACTGAAAATCTATTCCTGAAATTCTCCACCACCAGAAAGTATTTACCTTTGCTGAATATTTTTCCTATATCTAACTAGTGAGTATTTTGAAGCCAGCTTGTTTGACCGAAGAGAATTGATCCTGTGATGTGTATTCTCCAACTTTCGATTCTCAACCATATTTTGTACCATCACTCTCCTCAAAGTCTATGCCACTACTTTTCTGGATACGCTTAGATTCTTGAATTTTTGTAAAGTAGATAATATAATACTCGGATAAAATCTTGCTACTCTCGAAGTTCCGAAAGAATAGAACTTTCCAGATTAAATTTACATATTTTATTAATTTTAAAATAAAATTAAATTTGTTGCGATTATAAACTATGAAAACTAAATAAAAATAACATTCATGCTTCTGAATTTTTTTTTTTAAATTTTTTGACATTCATACTGCAGTTTGGTTTCATATTTCCCTTCTAACATTCATAATGCTGTAATTTTTTTATTACGGTTAATATATTTTTTTATTTTTTAAAAAACTGAATAAAAATAACTCTAGATCCAAGTGCTACCATTCTAGTAGCTTGGATATATATAATTCAAAAAAAATAATTGAAGATGATTCTCTTCATATATAGTGTAAACATTAAAGATTCCAAGCTAAAAATTAGCTTGACTTAGTCGTTAACATGAGCGCATGTTCACTATATGAGAATTCGCATTAGCTTCTTTTTGACCCCCACTATTAGAATACATTCCAATTAGCTTCCTCGACAATGCATGTGATATGGTCTTTACCCACAACAAAAAAGAAAGGCCTTTTTTTTTTTTTGCATTTTCATTATTAGGTATCCCTTTCTTGTCTTCCTATTTGAATTAGACGGAAAATTATGCTAATTAATAGTGAAACTAATATTATGCGAATGTATCATCTTATTCACTCATTTCATATCAAAAAAAGTTTATAGTTTATTAGTACTAATTACTAAGTACTTTTATGAAGGATATTAGTTATATCTGTCATTTAGAAACACAATATCATTTCCAATTTACTATTCTCATGACGAATCCATCCATGAAAATGTGAGTATATTATATGGCTATATTTGTCATTATAGCTAGCGCATAAATGCAGTTTTACCTTCTCTTCCTTTCTAAAAACAGAAGCGCATGCTTAGACAATTGCCTTCAAGTTCCTTGTGTTATGGATAATGCTTCAAATTTTGTGCTTGATTTTGATGTTCTTTTTCTTTTTTTTCTGTCACCTTTTGTACTAGGTATCTGCCTCCATGTACTTCATTCTTGCCAACTCAGGATAGTGAATGTACTTCAGAGACAGAAAAAAAGACAAGCAAAAAGCAAGGGAAGAACATTTTGGAAAACCTGTTATTCTCACCACTTGCCTACTTGACCATCTTCATCATCCTCATTTGTATTACTGAGAAAGAGAAAATGAAGGAAGACCCTCTTAACTTCAACTTACTGACGATTGTTGTTGAAGTTATAAGGTGAAGCATTAAATTTCTTTCTTCCATTTTCTTCCGTCACTATCCTATAATTTTGATTGTGATAATACAATGTAATGCAAGTTCTATGAAATTGTACTATTAATTGCATACTTAATTGATCATTTTAGTTTCTTCCTTTGTATAGTGCATATGGAAATGTTGGCTTCTCAATGGGATATAGCTGCAAAAGACAGATTAAACCCGATGCCAACTGCATAGACGCATCATATGGATTAGTGGGAAAATGGAGTGATGGGGGAAAGTTCATCCTCATTCTTGTAATGTTCTTCGGAAGGCTTAAGAAATTCAGCATGAAAGGCGGTAAATCATGGAGAATATCTTAGTCTCAGATAAGCTAATGTAATTGTTAGTCCATTAGAAATAGTGTATTGCTACTGTTTTGTTTAGCTCTTGAGCCTCAAGTCAACAAAGGGCCTGCTTAGTTTGGTCAGAATTTCGCATGTAATATATAGTTTGGTCAGAATTTTTGTATGAAAGCGATTTGGTGTGAATCCTGCTTAATGTTCCATTTATTGATCGGACTAGAATTAATAAACTCAAGCCTAATTTGGTTAGGGAATGAGGAGGCGGGCGGGGAAGGGAAGCTGACAAATATTTTACGATGGTAAGTATTTACTTCTAAGAAATATGACCAATTTGGTCCTTAAAGTTGGGGGATACATTATAGTTAGAAAAGCTCTTTTCTACCATTATGATCTTCAACAAAATTATGTGCAACCAACAATCTCACCCCAACATCCTAATTTGGTACAAAGTAGCAAAGGAAATCTTTCAAGTCATGCCCAAGCTTGTGGAAAAGTAATGCATCATATTCGTGTTCGCCAAATAAAAATGAAGATTTTTCCAAATTGAGATTCTGACCTAATAATAGTTTATTTGATAAAACTAGGAAGTGTACTAATAGTCATTTGTAATATAAAGATACACCCGGAAAAACAAAAGAGTTAATCTCTTAAGCACTACTTTTCAAGTATCAAAATATGAATGCAAATGGTAAAATCTAAATGGTTTATGTGCTAAATAAAAATATTGAACAATTGATTGGAAAAAAACACCAAAGAGATGAATTCAAGAACAAATGAATTCAAGAACCTTCTTGGGGTCCCTGTAACGGGTACAATTATTCGTCACAGTGTTAGCTGAGATGAGATTATTTCGGATATGTCTAGCATTCTACATCTGTTGTCCGTATTTATTTTGAGTCAATTAGATAATAGGAGCCTCAAATTCAACATTCTTCATGAGTCTGCATCTGGAGGATCCTTGCCACCAACAGATCATGTCCGGGCATACTTGGCTAACTAGCTCGGTACCACCCTTTTTATTGACAAGGGTAAAGATCGGGTTCCGCACCACTTTTGGCCTCTTCTAACTGATCCTAAAACCCTGAAGAGTGGAATGTCTTGCGTACTTATATCGTCAGTTAGGAACAACTTTCAGAGCTGATTGTAGGTAGCTAGGAGGAGCTACGACACTATTGGAGGCTTGGATTTACTTATACTTCTCGATATATGCCCCCTACCAGTCTCGGGTCAGGCTAGAATCCCTTTCTCATGCCCTACGATTCATGCACTAGGAAGTTCTTCGAAGAAAGTTGGAGGACCTGTGCACTATACGTTTGCAGCAAGATGACATGTCTAGAAGGGAGGTATGTAACTATTTTAGGATAACATTGTCAATGTTCACATGGTATTTGTTTGCCGTTCTTATGTAAAACTCATTATATTATCAGGTTTACGAGACTCCTTTTTGCCCTAATTCTCTTGCCACACACTAGGTCTTGGCAATTCACGGTTGTCCACTCTTCTACAACATACTGGAGCCGTACATGCCAAATTAGGTTTTGCGACAGTTTGGCTGTGTGCAACGCATTCTCAAAACCCCTATCCTACCTCGTGAGAACTACATAATGAATAGAAACAAGAAGTATGTCATGAGGTTTGACAATGCGGATGAGTATTAGCAACAATTAGACTCTCATATCCTCGGAGCACTATAGCTTGGATAAGTTATTATGCCACTATTATTATCCGCTGTAAATTACATAGATTGATATATGCCCCGCACACATTGAAGGATCCTGAATTCTGATATTCTCCGGAGAGTGTATCCCAGCCCGGTCTAGCACCTATCATGGACGCTGTGGTTAGTATGACCTTTTTGTTATTTGAATGGTTGTTAGTGTTTAATACAACTTTGTTTATATAATAGAATGTGACTTGTTTTACAGAGATGAGATATGATACATCGTCTGCAAGCTATTAGAGATGACCCTTGGCAGATGATGCTAGAGCATAGAGACGTTTTTATTGTAGAGGTGCATGAATTTGCTCGTGAGCAGAGCGTACCCAAGCAGCCACAAGCGAGGGACCAGTAGCGCAACACCCCCGTGTTTAGTTTACTCATATTTGAAGTTTAGTTATATAGTGTTAAATTATCTAACTATATATTAATTACCATTTCTTCTATTGATGTATATATATGTCTATTTCTACACATATATACTACACATGTATGTTATATTATACTTATGGTATACTTATATATGTTATCTTGCATGTATGTGTTATTAATATATGATACTTATATTTTTGCATGGTTAATTGCATGTGTACTACATAGGAATAATCTTACTTAGTAATTGATATCTATTATTCAATATAATTTATTTTACTTCAATTCATATTTTTCATGTCAAGTAAAAAAATAATATTATTGAACTAAGTAAAAATAAAAAATATTTTAATTTAGAAAATACTATTCCATCGATAATCCCTCATAAATTTTCAAGTGATTAGCGACGGATGCTTAATTTTTTAATTTTTTACATGTTTTCTTCGCTAATCCATTGCAAATTTGGCAACGGACTCATAATTTTTAAATTAGTATTTTTTTAATTTTTTTTACATTTCTATCACTAATCCTTTACAAATTTGTAACGAATTAGCAACAACCTCATAATTTTTAAATTAGTATATTTTTTTCACATTTTTGTAGCTAATCCCTTGCAACGCAACAGATTAGCAATGTACTCATAATTTTTATTTATTTTTTCACATTTTCGTCGGCAATCCGTTGCAAATTTGTAACAGATTAGCAATGACCTCTTAAGTTTTAAATTAGAAAAAATTTAAAAAAATCAGTCACTAATCCATTGTAAAAATTTGTGAGGGATTAGCGACGGATTTATATTTTTGGTCAAAATATGGTATTGGTAGCTTTTTAATTGCTAAATCGTCGCAAAATTAGCATGAAATTTTTCATCGTTAATTGCATATTTTTTTGTAGTGCTTAGAAGTAAGAATCATGAGTGGAAAAGATAAAATCTTGGTTTACTCTAGTTATGGCTTTGTCGGGCTTGAATTCCCTACAAATTTCTTTTGAAATGTTATCTGGAATCAGGGTTGCCAAATGAAGCACCGCGAACAGGGGTACTTAAATTTAAATTAATATGAAGACCAAAATAATGATACGTAGAGAAAATAAAATAAAGGCATATTTATCATCATAAATAATAGACAAGTTTATAAGTGACAGCACCTACAACGATATCGTAATAGGACTTACAAGTGAAGGGTGGCAGGGGTATTACAAGTAAATGTACTATAGTGAAATTGATGTAGAAATTTGTAGAAAAGGGATGTTATCTCCATTGAACACCTCAAATTACTTCAGTTCAAAAAATGTCTCTTGATGCCCCTAATTTTGAGAATAGACAACAATTATTTGGTAGTTTTAAGGAATTCAACCCAACTCTTAATTCCAAGTTTGGCTCTCACGGTACTAGAGAGAGCAATCATCAAACGACTGAGCCTCAAGACCAAGTTGGTAATATGACATCTCGAGTGGCATTTTAGAGCTTTTTGTGGACTTCAATGATTTCATCAAAGGCGATGATTCTGTTCCAGTTAGGACCTAAGGGAAAGAAGAAGTAAGCAGAAGCAGAGCGTACCATTGCGACTAAACTTAGACCCAAATAGCTTCTTCAATAGGCAATGGAATCCTGCTCTACTGATGCTCACCCCAGTGACAGTGGCACGTGACATACACCAGAAGGAATTTTATAGTTGAAGTCAATTAATGTGTAAAAAGAGGATTGGATAATCCATTCAATCAATTATCATTAGTGGGTGGCTTAAAATTAATTAAAAAATACAAATGGATTATCTTATCAATTTCTGGAGCCAAAAAGTGAAATTCCATACCCCATAATTTATTTTATTCTATTCATTTAAGGTGGACACGGTTCATACGCGGTGGAGCTCTTTAATTTTTGTTTCGTCTTCCTTCAATCATAAGAATTAT
Organism: Rauvolfia tetraphylla; assembly: GCA_030512225.1. Classification (NCBI taxonomy): domain Eukaryota; kingdom Viridiplantae; phylum Streptophyta; class Magnoliopsida; order Gentianales; family Apocynaceae; genus Rauvolfia; species Rauvolfia tetraphylla. The sequence goes on from JAJQKT010000060.1 coordinate 2,258,606, forward strand.
TAACAATAAAATGATTTGTAGGAGTTCTTTGGATTGGTTTGACAAAAAAGTATTTTTACTCATGTTTATTTATTTCGTTTTAAATTATTCATCATTTATGAAAAAAAAGAAATGAATTTAAGATTTGTTAAAATTCATAAAAGACTATTTAAAATGTATAAATATTACCTTATTTAAAAAATTTGATGCTTTTCCCTTTTGAAAGAGTAGTAAAAATTATTAATCTCAAAATCAAAGTGAAAGTATCAAATACTGTCTCCACTTCTAAATTTCTGATATATTTCTCTCTTATGCGAAAATTAAGAATTTGAAAAAATTTTATAGAAAGGTTTGATAGATGTTTAAAATTTTCTATTTAAAAATAATTTGTTATTATGTCAAATTCAAATTTAACATTAAGGATTGGAATTTTTAAGTGGTTGGTTGAAAAACTAATAGTTTTTTAAAAATAAAAGTATTTAATTAGTTAGTTGGAGATAAAAATAAAATTAAAAATAAATATTTATGTAAAAAATGAACATAAATTTTAAAATAAAGTAAAAAGAAAATAGAATATTAGTTAGTTGAATAATAGCCACAATGTAGCTCTATATCAAGATAAAGAAAGTGCTCAAAATTCAAGAATAATACAAGAGATTTTGAAATGATATTCTTAATTGGAGAGAGAGTGCAAGAGACACTGATTACTACATACAAGTAACCCACTCGCCGCACCTTGCTTTTCTTCCAAAGTTGTGAACATGGGAATGTTTACAACCCATGTGCATTGCTTGAAAACGTACATGGCAGCCAAAAAGAGTAGATAATTAACTATGGGAGAAAGATCTGCAGAAGACAAAATAAGTTCTCTAAGAAAAGTGTGCGTATACCTGTAAAAAGCAAACATCCACAATAGAATAGCAAAAAAGAAAAAATATGTAAGAAATAAAACTTTCTCCCTTTACCTTAAACAAAATAACTTAATTAATAAAAATATGATTAGTTATTAATGCTTTAGGCCCTTAGAGTAACTGCAAATTCCACCAACTTTTCCCCTGCATAAATAACTTCTCCATTCCTCAGTCTTCACTCCCAAGTACCCAAACATGATCAATCTTTTATGTTGCCAAAGGAACTGCATGAAGCAATTTTCCAAACCTTCAGTGACAAAATTGGCATGTTTGATCAACTCTTTTGATCATATCCTAGACGTTCTATTTCTTCAGATTGATCCATTTTGGATCGAATTTAGTTACTTCATCTTCCTTTCTTTGGTGGGCTATGGAGCTCTCAGAGCTTCCATGGCCAAAGATGCCTTGTTTCGTCCTAGAAATATTGACATGTTCTTCACATCTGTCTCTGCTACAACTATTTCGAGCATGTCAACCGTTGAAATGGAGGTATTCTCCAACATTCAGCTGATCCTCATTACAGTTTTGATGTTCTCGGGGGGTGAAGTCTTCACTTCCGCGCTTGGACTTCAATTGAGGAAGTTCAAGAAAACTAAAATGGAAGGAGGAGATAGTAAGGTTTGCACTGTGGGTAGAAACTCCGATTTCTCAGAGCGCATGGAATTTCTTGACGAAATTGAGCTCGGAATGGTTTCTCATCCTCAATTAGAAAATGGTGAGAAACCCAATCCTGCATCAAAAGATAGAGCAATATTTTCCCCTCGTCCGGACTCTCGGGACTTGTCATATAGCTCCATCGAACTCCTTTCTTACATTGTCCTATGTTACCTTCTAGTTGTCCATGTAGTTGGTGCTCCCTTAATATATATCTATACAAGTTTCATCCCAAGTGCAAGAAATGTCCTAAAGAAGAAAGGCCTTAACCCGCTAACATTTGCTGTGTTTACCACAGTTTCCACATTTGCCAATTGTGGATTCGTCCCCACAAACGAAAACATGATGGTTTTCAAGAAGAATTCGGGGCTTCTCTTCATCCTGATTCCACTAGTCCTCCTGGGAAACACATTGTACCCATCATGCCTGCGTTTCGTGATCTGGATATCGGAAAAGTTAACCAAAAGAGCAGAACTGAACTACATGCTCCAGAATTCAAGAAAAATGGGATACATTCATCTCTTCTCGAGTCTTGAATCTAAGCTTCTTGCAGTTACCGTTTGCGGGTTGATTCTCATGCAGCTTATATCGTTTTGCTCCTTGGAGTGGCGATCAGAAGCCATGGCTGTGCTGAACACTAATCAGAAGCTGGTCGGATCGTTGTTTGAAGTAGTGAATTCCAGGCATGCCGGAGAATCCATTGTTGACCTGTCGGTGCTCACTCCAGCCATTTTGGTGCTATTTGTGGTCATGATGTAAGTGATTTCTCTTTAGCTTTTTGATTTCTATACAATCCTTTTAGTACAATCAAGCACCTAAGAAGATAAAGTTGTTTGTGCGTTTTCACGACTAATGATTTCTTTACTTCTCAAGTTCTATCATTTAGTGACAGGCTACAGCCAACTTGGCCACCCAAATACTGCAAATTGTGTGACTTCGTAAAAATTGCTTTTTGTCCAAAATTAAATATTCATTTCTTATACAAAATTTTTAAGAAAGTAAATATTTAAGTCTGAATAAAGAGAGTATTTTATTTAATTAGAAAATCTTCGCAAATACCTTTATGCATCTCCAAACCCTTTACAATATATGCAATCTTAATTTTAATCTTTTGACTTGAAATTTTTTATTTACACACACTTGATGTCAATCGGTGAGTGACAGCAAGTACTCTGTATGAGCAAGAAGCTAATTTTCCATTTGCCACTCACAGGTTGTATTAGACTCAAGATCAGTACTTATTGAAAGACATTAGTACATCAAGAGATAATGATGAGTAAAATTGTAAACTTTTATTCAAAAATACAAATATTTGTGCCGAATTTATACAAAATATGCCAAAAAAAAAAAAAAGACACCAAAGTTGCAAAACAAGAAAATAACTCTAGATCGAAGTGCTTCCATTCAAAATCCAAGAACAAAAACAATAAGAAGACGATTTTCTTCATATATGTAGTCTAAAAATAAAGGATTCCAATCATTAAATTGGCTTTACAAAGATGTTAACATGAGCAGTTCACCGTAAAGAGAATTCGCATCAGCTTCTTTCTGACCCCACTCTTAGTACATTCCAATTGGCTTCCTCAATAATGCATGAATTATTGTCTTCAAAATGATGCCGAGACTAATATTATAGGTTATGTATCTTCTTTTTTACTCTTTTCCTATCAGAACAAGATTACAGTGTATTAGTTAAGCACTACGTCTTTTACGAAGAATGTTAGTTATATCTGTTATTTTAGAAACACGATATCATTTCCACTTATGTATATATTTTCCTGATGAATCCATCCATGAAAATGGTAATTGCTCATACGTTATATGGCTATGTTTGCCATATACATGAGATTTCCAAAGTCCTAAATCTGCATACTAAAAGCTATCAAATAAATGTAGTTTCAACCTCTCTTCCCTTCTAAAAACAGAAAAGTTTAGACATTAGAATTGTGCCTTCAATTTCGAAGTGTTATGGATAGAGTTGTCTTCAAATTTTGTGCATGATTTCGACGTTCTTTTTTTTTTTTTTTTTTTTGGTAATAGGTATCTGCCTCCATACACCTCACTCTTGACAATTCAGGATGATGAATGTACTTCAGAGACTGAGAAAAACACAAGAAAAAAGCCATGGACTGGCATACCTGACCATCTTCATCATCCTCATTTGTATTACTGAGAAAGAGCAAATGAAGGAAGACCTTCTTAACTTCAACTTATTGAGCATCGTTGTTGAAGTAATAAGGTGAAGCCGTATATTTCTTCTTTCACTATCCAATAATTTTGATTGTGAATATGAAATTGTAGTATTAATTACACAATTAATTGATTATCATTGGAAGCTTTATTTTTATTCTGATCATTTTAGTTTCTTCCTTTATAGTGCATATGGAAATGTTGGCTTCTCAATGGGATATAGCTGCGAAAGACAAATTAAAACTGACGCCAACTGCATAGACGCATCATATGGATTTGTGGGAAAATGGAGTGATGGGGGAAAGTTCATCCTCATTCTTGTAATGTTCTTCGGAAGGCTTAACAAATTCAGTATGAAAGCTGGTAAATCAAGGAGAGTTTCTTAGTCTCAAATGAGCTAATGTAATTCTTAGTCCTTTAGAAAATAGTGTATTGCTAGTGTTTTGTGTAGCTCTTGAGCCTAAAGCTAATTTTGCATGTAATAGTTTGGTCAGAATTTCAGTATGAAAGGGGTTTGATGTCTATCCTGCTTAATGTTCTAATTATTGATCAGATTAGAATTAACAAACCGAAGCCTAATTTGGTGAAGGAAATAGGAAAGGAGGGACGGAGAGGGGACAGAAATATTTTACCATGGTATTTACTTTTACCTTGTCCTCATTTGGTACAAAAAGGAGGGGAAGGGAAAGATAAGAGAAGAGAGAAAATTTGCTTAGTTTATATTTTTATCATCTTCTTCTCTTTTATTAATTTTAATGTAGAAAATAGTGATAAGAATGGAAAAGAATAGCCTATTGTGTCTGTATTTTCGTTGAATGAAACTCATATAATGGGTGCATATTTATACAGCCAAGCTAGAGAAAGAGAGTGGGAAAGATAAGGGTTACTTAAACCCTCAAAACCCAAACGTACAAAATACATATGTACATAAAATGCACTTGATCTCATCCTGTCCGTTGATGTCAGCCGAGCAGCAGCATAAAACTAATTAAAGTCATATAAAAATATTATCATCTACCTCAAATATAAGTGAGAAAATAACGTTAAATTATGTAAAACTATGAGCTTATCACTTGTTTTCTGGATTTCCAGGAAATGAGAGATGTTCCAAAAACTTGCAATAATTGGTGACTGAACTATGAGAATCAGGATAGCATGCCCAGTTGAAATCCGAAAATGTAACCAACTCCAAGGATGAAGATGAGAAAAAACATAATCCGAGAGTTGGAGTGTGCTCGAGAATATGAAGCATTCGATGGGCAGCTTGCAAATGAAGCAAGGCAGGTTTGTCAGAAATTGGCTTAGCCATTAAACGACAAATTAATGTCTGATAGAAAAAATAGAGCAAAGTGACTGGAAGAAACTCTTGTATTTCATACACCTTTACAATCTGTAAGTGTTACAATATATAAAGAAAACAAAAGAGAAAATTTAGGAGGTTGTACGGCTACTCTTATTTTAGGGTTTACAACACATGAAGTAAAAATAGCAAAAAGGACACAATACACATGAGGAAAGCATATCCTAAGGTGATCCCATATTGTCACTTTTGTCTACAAATTTAACACCCCCCGCAAGCCGGAAGGTGGGTAAATACTAGTAAGACCAAGACAGTCTTCCAAGAAAGCAAAGCGTGAAGAATGCAAATCTTTGGTCAAGATGTCAACAGCTTGAGAATGAGAAGGAATAGTCAGTGGTTTCACAAGGCCGGCTTGAGCTTTTTCGCGAATAAGATGACAGTCAATTTCAAGATGTTTTGTACGTTCATGAAATACAGGATTGGCTGCTATATGAAGAGCACTATCATTATCACAAAAAAGAGGGATGGCTTGGTGTTGAGGAGCATGAAGATCTTGTAAAAGATATAATAACCAAAGAATTTCACAAGTAGCGGAAGCCATAGCACGATATTCATCTTCAGAGGAACTTCGAGACACAGTAGGTTGTTTCTTGGACTTCCATGAAATCAAGGAAGATCCTAGAAACATGCAATATCTGGTGACAGACCTTCGTGTATCAAGACAACTAGCCCAATCAGAATCAGAATAAGCTGACAGAGATAAAGATGTCTAAGCAGAAAAATGAAGACCCAGAGCAGGTGTACCCTTTAAATAGCGAAGAATACGATGACAAGCTCGTAAATGTAAGATAGTTGGCTTGTCCAAAAATTGGCTTAATCGTTGGATAGCAAAACTGATGTCTGGTATGGTATGAGTAATCAACGAAAATCAACGTCCAAGGGAGTAGATGTAGGATTGCTTCCAAGAAAACCAGTTTCCTCATGTAATTTAAGTGTGTACTTGCGTTGACAGAGATTAATGCCACTAGAGGAACGACTTACTTCCAAGCCTAGGAAGTATTCAACTTACAAGATCCTTAATGCGAAAAGAATGATGAAGAAATGACTTGAAAGATTGAATAGCACACATATCATCACCTGCAATTATAAGATCATCAACATAGATTAAAACTGCCATGAATGAAGAAGGGGATTTCCAAAGATATAAGCTCAGGTCACTGTGAGCAAGAGAAAAACCCTGAGAAATAAGAGCTTGAGTAAGCTTGTGATACCATTGTTGACTAGCTTGCTTTAAACCATAAAGAGATTTGTTCAATCGATAGACAAAACCCGAAGGACAAGAATATCCTAACGGAAGTTGCATGAAGACCTCTTCATCAAGATCACCATGGAGAAAGGTATTATTGATGTCCAATTGCTCTAAGTATAATCCACGGACAGCAGTAACAGCGACAAGTGTTCGTATTGTGGTAATTTTTGCAACTGGTGAAAAGGTTTCTACATAATCAAGGCCTTCCTGTTGAATGTACCATTTTGCAACAAGTCGTGCTTTATAATGTTCAACAGAACCATCGGCCTTATATTTAATCCGAAAAACCCATTTACAACTAATGGGTTTCTTGCCTTTTGGGAGAGGAACCAAACGCCAAGTATCATTATCAGCAAGAGCCGTAAGTTCTTGCTGCATAGCATCTCTCCATTTTTCCTGCAAAACAGCATCATGATAAGAACTAGGTTCCTCTGTAGTCAACACATTTAATCCAAAGGATTTATGTTCGGATGACAAGAGATCATAACCAATGAATTTAGATAGAGAATGGGGTGTAGAAACCGAAGGAGAAGGAGTGGAATCATGAAGCATATTACAAGCATATTCTTGAAGATATAAAGGTTGTTGCCTAATTCGTGTGGAACGCCTAGGGATGCTTTGAGAGGAGGATCCTTGAATGAATGTGGAAGGAGGAGATTGAGAAGAACATTGTTCAGTATGACTATCATGATTAGAAGAATAAAGAATTGTAGAATCATTGGGTGATGGTATGGTGGATGAAAACAGAAATATAGGAAAAAAATCTGTTTCAAGAACTGGAATTGGTAAAGGTATAGAATTATCAAGAGGATTTGAAATGGAATGATCAGCTATACTAATAAAAGATGAATTAAAAAATGGGAATACATTTTCTTAAAAAAGAACATTTCGGGAAGTAAATATAAGCCGACTTTGGATATCAAGAAGTAAATAACCTTTAGTACTAGATGGATATCCTATAAAGACACATTTTCGGCTTCAAGGATCAAATTTAGAATGTCCTTAGGTGTTGGTAGAAGCAAATTCCAGACAACCAAAAACTCTAAGGGATTTAAAAGGAGGAATTTTGGTATATAGAATTTGAGAGGGAGTTTTATTTTGTAACAAGGGAGTAGGAGTAATGTTAATCAGAAGGACAGCGTGTTGAATGCAGTAGTCCCAATATACTAAAGGAAGAGAAGATTGAAATTTTAGGGTGCGAGTAACATTTAAAATATATTGATGTTTGCGTTCAACCACCCCATTTTGTTGAGGTGTTTCAACACAAGTTCGTTGATAAATAATGCCCTTTGAATTATAAAAATCAGGCATGATAAACTTTGTACCATTATCAGAACGGATAATTTTGATTGTCTTGTGAAATTGAGTTTGGACAAATGTACAGAAATTTTGCAAAAATTCACGTGTTTGGGACTTTTGCTTCATTAAGAAAACCCAAGTGTATCGAGAGAAATCGTCCACAATGGTAAGAAAATAACTATAACCATGAACACTTTGAATTTTACTTGGTCCCTAAATATCAACATGTATCAAATCAAAACAAGAAGAAGTAGAGTGTTCATGTAAAGGAAAAGAAGCACGTTTCTGCTTTGCCAAAGGGCATATTGAACAAAGTGGAGAATCAACAATATTAATTGAAGAGTCTATATCATGCAAAAGCTTTAGTCTAGAATTAGAAATATGGCCTAGTTGATAGTGCCATAGCTGATCTTTATGAAAGTGCTCAAGAGTACTACGAGAAATAGAAGTTGCAAGTGAAATAGATGGCAATGAATGAGAGGAAAAGTTGGCTGAGTGAAGGAAGTAAAGTCCATGCTTTTCCCTAGCCAATCCAATCGTCGTCCATTTCACTAAATCCTGAAGAAAACATAGACCAGATTGGAATATTACACAAATTTAGATTGCTTGAATAATTGGCTCAAGGATAGTAAATTAAAACGAAAAGATGGAATATAGAAGACATCATGTAAGATTAAGGATGATGTTATCCCGCACAGTTCCTTTCTTTGTAATTGGAAATAATGAACCATCAAGAAGACGAATGGTGTGATTAGAAATGGGATAAAGGGTAGAAAAAACTGATAAGGAACATGCTATATGATTTGAAGCACCCGAATCCACAATCCAAGGCAGTAAAGGTGTGTCTAAAGAGATACTTGTGTTCTTACCAGATTGTCCAGTAGAATTTGCAGTGAAGGCTAATGCTATATGATTTGAAGTACCCGAATCCACAATCCAAGGCAGTAAAGGTGTGTCTAAAGAGATACATGTGTTCTTACCAGATTGTCCAGCAGAATTTGCAATGAAGGCTAAGGCAGATGATTAGTAGCAGAGGCCGAAGAAGCATCAGCCATAGAGGCAGCAATAGAAGGCTTGAGATCTTGCAACAGATTCATCAATTGGTTATATTGCTCATGAGTAATGAGAGGAGCAGGACTTGAAACACCACGATTTCCGTCTACTGAAATTTTGTTGATACTTGCAGATGATGAATCTTTCCTTTGGGAGGATACACATGTTTCTTATAACATGTTTCATGGGTATGACTGGTTTTTCCACAGAAAGTACAAACAATAGTTCGTTTCTAAGAAAAATTTCCAGACCTTTTGATTTGAACATCATTAGCATGCATTGAGTTTGTCTGTAAAACAGGTAAAGTATCGGTACTATTTATAGGTGAACCAAACAAAGATGGTTCCCCAAAAATCACTGAAGAGGGTGATTGGAGTTGCCTTTCATGTTGAATAATCATACTGAAAATTTCCTTAACTAAGGGGAAAGGATTCATCAGAAAAATTTGAAATTTAACATGAGAGAAATTATCATTCAATCCCATCAAGAACCTAATAGAATGATCCAACTCCATATAACCCCACATAGTTCGATATCTACCGCAGGAACATTGCACATCACATGTACATCACTGATTTCATCCCAAAGAATCTTTAGATTAGTATAATAGTCTGTGACAGCGAGAGCACCTTGTTTGATGGAGTGAAACTCTTGCAATAGATTTGAGAGTCGTACTTGATCTCCTTTTGCATATCGACTCCGTAGATCTTCCCAAACCTTCGAGGCTGATTCCATAAACATAACACTTTGAGAAATTGGTTTCTCCACTGAGTTTACAATCCATGACAAGACGATACTATTACACTGTTTCCATCTACTTAGAAGTGGATCATCCATTCTTGGACGAGGGAGACTGCCATCAATAAAACCCAGTTTGTTCTTGGATTCTAATGCCATCTGCATGGCCCTAGACCAAGAATGGTAATTGTTTGATGCTAACGGCACAGTGACAAGAGACATTGAAGGATTCTCATTATGAGACACAAAATAAGAATTTGAAGAAGTATTATCCTCTTTCACCATTGTATAAGGAAAAAAACAGCAAAGTAATAGAACACACCCTAGAAGGAATTTACTCTAGGCGAAAATTAAGCTCTGATACCATGATAGAAAAAATAGAGCAAAGTGACTAGAAGAAACTCTTGTATTTCACATACCTTTACAATTTGTAAGTGTTACAATATATAAAGAAAATAAAAGAGAAAATTTAGGAGGTTGTACGGCTACTCCTATTTTAGGGTTTACAACACATGAAGTAAAAATACCAAAAAGGACACAATACACATGAGGAAAGCATATCCTAAGGTGACACTACAAGAAATTTTCATTTTTACAACGGAATATTCCGTCGCAAATCCATAGAAAATTATAAATTGCGACGGATTTACGACGAAACAGTTCGTCGCAAAAATAGAAGTCGCAAATTTGCGACGGACGGCATATCCTTTGCAAATATCCGTCGCAAATTTGCGACGGATATGCATTTCCGTCGCAGATTTGCGATGGAAAATATCCATTGCAGATTTGCGACGGAATTCTTCCGTAGCAAATCTTCGACGGATATATTTTTGCGACGGAAATATTCCGTAGCAAATCAACGACGGAATATTTCCGTCGCAAATCCGCGACGGAAAACTTCCATAGCAAATCAGCGACGGAAAATTTCCGTCGCAATTCTGCGACGGATAAGGGCGTCGCAAATCAGCGACCGAAAATTTTCGTCGCAGATTTGCTACGGAAGATTCCGTCGCAAATCTGCGACGGAAATATTCCGTCGCTGATTTGCTACGGAATTTTCCGTCGTAAATCCGCGACGAAATATATCCGTTACAGATTTGCAACGCAATTGCGACGCTACTCAATTTTTAATTTAATTTTAAATTAATATTTTAAAATTTTTAAGTGATAATTTTCAATAATTTTTAAATAATTATTCTTAAAAACTAAGCATAATCAATAGAATAATTAAAAATAAAATATTAAACTAAAATAAATATAATGAATCCGTTAAATGTCAATATTTTATGTGTACAAAAATGAAAAAAATGAAAAAAAATCTATGTAAATATAGAAGGCGGTGCTGCAGATGGTGGAGGAGGCGGAGGTGGATCTGGAGGGCCAGTCGTTGGAGGATGGTCGTCAGGCGGATCGATCGTGTAATCCTCACTAGTCCCGTCTGTCTGCTATTCCGAATTTGGTATCGAAAAAGGAGGTGGAGGTGGAGAAGGCGCAAATACTGGTCCAAACTAGCAAAGCGTTGTTGAAAATACCCGCGCATCGACCTCTCTCTCTGCAACTGACTCTGAAGAGATGCGTACTCTGGATGCGATGTAATCGAGCAAGTTGTTGGTGCAGAGGGCGTCGTGGACTGACATAACCTCCGTCGCATGTGAACTGCCTCGGAACCCAATCCAAAAATTCGATTCTTCGAAGCACCGCCAACAACCTCCACAAATAGGGACTTCTCATCCGGTGGATGCTGAGAAGTCACCGAATCCTGAGACTCCACCTGCGAATAGTGCTCCTTCAAAGCGTTGACGCTATCCTGCAAATTGTGTACGTCATAAATTTTTAATGGTGTCAAACAGTAAAATAATTAATATGAAATACATAGTAATATAATCTACAAACTTACCAACGTATGTTGTGATTTCTCACTGATAAACGTGCCCTTTTTTGGGCCAATCTTATATCTGTGCATCGCCTCGTACATATCGGTGAAATGGAAGTCATCGCCACGCTCCTTACGCTACAAGTATATTAATATAAATATTTAGTAATTATATTAGAATTAAATAACACGAATAAAAATAATAATTACCATCCGACGCTCGTGCTCGCTGAAAGAAATGCATATTTGCGACTCATTTGCGACAGAATTTAAATATAGAAATAAAAAAATATATGCATAAATTCCGTCGCAAATCCGTCGCAGATCTACGACGGATTTGCGACGGTAATTAAATATACGAATAAAAAAATATATACATAAATGCCGTCGCAGATCTGCGACGGATGTGCGATGGACTTTAAATATAGGAATTGAAAAATATATGCATAAATTCCGTCGCAGATCTGCGACGGATTTGCGACGGAAATTAAAAATTAAATTAAAAAATAATTTCCGTCGCAAATTAAGCCACTTATTTCGCCCCTAGCTGTTTTGTCGCAAATCCGTCGCATATTTGCGACGCAAATTTTCGTCGCAATTTCCCGTCGCAAAATTTAATTTTTCTTGTAGTGTGATCCCATATTGTCATTTTTGTCTACAATTTTAACATGGTCTTAGATTAAGATACAAAAGCTTCCCTATTAGCAAACTATACACTCCGCTATTGGGAAGCAGTGTGGAATCATCATGAGAAGCCACATAAGTGCATTAGTAGGTGTAAAAACTGGTTTACACCCAAGAAATCCACACTCCTCAAGCAACTTATGAGCATACATCTGAAATAAATGAATTCTAGCAGAGGAATGAGCAACTTCAAGGACAAAAAAATATTTTATGTACAAAGTACTTTAATCCAAAAACACTACAAAAGAGTGGCATTAGCAAAGGAAAAATTGCATTACTATTCACCTTTTGTAACAGATTAGTGACAGATTCTTCTATCGCTAAAAATAGAGCCGCTAATTGCGACAAAAAATGCAATTCGTCGCAATTACCAATGGATTTGTGTTGGTGAAAAAATTGGTCAAATGATGCAATGCAAACCCCTCAGCAATGGATCTGTGATGCAAGTTAATAAAATTGAATTTCAAAAATTAAACTCACAAACAATGTTGGTCGTTAATTTGGGATGAATTTGCAATGAATTTAATATTTTTAAAATTTTTATATACTTATTATTCGTCATAAATTCGTTACTAATTTGTAACAGATTTGTGACGAAGGTTTTATTTTCTTACTATGTATTCATTTTAGATTCATTGTAAATTAGCGAGGGATTTGTAATAGACATATTATTTTCTTAATTTATATACATATTTATAGTCGTCACTAACCTATCGCTAGTTTTTGATGGATTCGCTATGAATATTTTATTTTCTAAATTTATGTATTTTTCTTATTCCGTCGCTAGTTTGCAATAGATATTTTGGTTTCTAAATTTATATAATTTTTAATTTTGTCACTCATTGGAGATGGATTAGCTATGAAATTATATTTGCTTTTTTAATATACATTCTAATCATTGGAAAAACCATCGCTAATTAGCAATGAATTATGTATTTTTTTATATTTAATTTTTTCTATTGTTAATCCGTCACAAATTTTTTAAAAAATATATTTATTTTTTATTAATGTTTTTATAGATAAAACTATCCTGTAAAATACCAATATTAAAACTCCAAAAATATTGTATGTGAAAATATTGCATGTGAGTTAACAAGCTATAAAAATATGAATAAAATATCTATAATATATAAAATATTAAATCAAAATTATAAATCTATATAATGAGGTTCTAATATATGAACTAGTTATCGAGATAGGCTCTGAAGCTGGAGCCAAAGGAGGTGGTGATCATGGATATGTGAGGCCGTGGGATGTAGGATGGTGATCCGGCAAATCGACTGTGTAGTCATCATGGGTGTCATCTAGGGGTGTCAAAGGGTCCAAACGGGTTCGGGACACCTTATCCCAGACTCGGACCTAATTGACCACTATTGGTACCGAACTCGACCCGATTACTTGACGGGTCCAAATATAGTGATCCGTACCCTACCCTATATGGTCTCGGGTCGGGTCTGAATAGACCCGATAAGGTATTTTGATATAAATTTATAAATAATTAATCGTTTGATCAAACACATCAACGGTTATACAAAATTTAAGTACATAAAATATTTATTATTCAAAATTAAATCGGGTAATTGGGTTTATCGGGTTCGGAACTTTGTGTATCATACCCGTACCCGTTTAGAAGATGTACTATCAGGTTCGGATAAACGATTATTAATATTGTTCCGGACCTAAGATTATCAGGCCAGGGACTTGGGTCCGGAACAGGGCCGTGTCCAGGTAAGACCCGACCTTTTTACAGCCTAGTCTCATCTAAGGAATCCTGCACTACTCATGCTCGCCCCGGCGGCAGTGGTAAGTGAGACATACCAGAATGAAATTTATTGTTGAAGTCAACTAATGTATAAAAAGAGGATTGGATAATCCATTCAATCAATTATCATTAATGGATTACCTAAAATTAATTAAAAAATACAAATGGTGCGAGATAGTGAAATTCCATGCCCCATAATTCATTTATTCTATTCAGAATTTAGGTGGACACGGTGCATACGCGGTGGAGCTCCAAGTCAAATTAACTTTAATTTTTGTTTCGTCTTCCTTCAATTATAAGCATTATTAACAATAAAATGATTTATGGGAGTTCTTTGGATTGGCAAAGCCGTTTAGTTTGACAAGCATTTAACTCACGTGTACTTAATTTCTTTCAAATTATTCATCAATTTTGAACCAAAAAAGATATGAATTAAAGATTCGTTACAACTTTTAAAAATTCTAAGTATCCTTTTTTAAGAAATGTGATGCTTCTTTTAACGATAATAAAGATAAAAATGTCAAAACCAGAATAAAAGTAATAAAACCAGGATAAAATAGATTGCTCAGGATGAGGGAAAGGAATCCCAAATATCATTTTCTTTCCGAGATGAATTTCTCAGAGTTGATTGTAAGGGGCCATTCCCTTGCTTTTGAGCTAGGAAACAAAGGTTTCTTTTTTCAAATATATCTGCGAGATGATACGCACATTTCTTCCCAAACGCTAGTAGATAAATAAGGAGGCTTAACAAACTCTCATTGAAAATATTATTTAGGAAGAATACGCATGTTTCTTGTGCTATTCCTGTAAAAGTTCAATTCAGTTACTATACTGACTGTACTTTTTTTAACACATGCTAACAAACTCTCAGCCAACGGATTGACATATTTGCTAATCCAATAGCTAGGAACTCATATAAGTTCAGGAATTCCTAATTCTTTAATCAAAATCTAATAGTTAAAATATATTCAAAACGTAATCCAAGGTGCATGAGAGATAAAGTTCCATTTCAAATCAAGAACATGTCTAACACCGGTTAAAGTTCTAATTATGCCATCATGCATTTTAAATCAAATTATTCCTTTTCCAACGGCTTTAAACTGAACATTATTCCCCATTAAGACAACACCACAATCAACTGGTTCATAAGTAGAAAACCAATCTTTATGAGGACACATGTGATAGGAACAACCAGAATCTAGAATCCATTCCATTTTAGATCTTGTTCCAAAATCAGTAATAGACAAAACTTCACCTTTAGACTCTTTTTGAGCAATACTTACTTCAGCTTAATTTTCTAAATTCTTTTGATTATTGTTTTCGCCCCTTTGCTGCCTATTCTTCAACTTAAATCATTCTGAAATTACATGTCCATTTTTCTTGCAATAGCGACAAAATTTTTTATTATCTCGGTCTCTAGACTCTGGATTTACTTTTACTGCTAGCGTGATCCATAGTTCTCCCTCTAACAATTAACTCTTTAATTTCATCCTTTGAATTATTTTCGTATTCATATTTTTCTTTAGACAAGAGATTTTGTTTGACATCATCAAATGTTAGGGTCTCATTACTACTGTATAATATAATATCCTTAAAGTTACGGTATGACCGGGAGAGTGAGCATACTAACTAAACATCTTTATCTTTATCACTGATTTCAATATCCAAATTTTCCAAGTCAACTATGATGGAATTAAACTCATCAAGATGAGTTTGAATAGGTGTAACTTCGATCATCTTAATGGTAAAGAGGCGCTCTTTGAGACGAATCGCAGAACTTCTTTGGATAAACAAAGTTGGATTGCTGACAAGGTTTTTTCATCCAACTCTTTCCAATCTTCATCCTACATGGTGTTCGGCTTTTTTGCCTTTCCTGTAATGGCCTTTTTTCAACCAATACTGGGTGAAAATGGCCATTATCTGAACCCGCCAAATGCCAAAACTAATTTTTCCATCAAACTTCTCAGCATCAAATTTCATGATAGAAGCCATGTTGTGAAACCCAAATAAATATTGCAATGCTCTGATACTAGTTTGTTGCAGAATTTAGCGTAGTAATGGATAAATATTTAGTTTGGGTAATTGATGATAAAATGAGAAGTAAAATAATAGATGGAAGAGATACAATATTTACTTGAAAACCCTCCAATGTAGAGGAAAAAAACTACGGGACGAGAGAGGAGCAAATGCAATATGAAAAATATGGAGGAGGTACAAATAATTTTACACCTACACAAAAGTAAACTCAAGATAACATTTCACTAAACTCAATGAATATGGCAGGAGTATGTATATATATATATAATATATATGAAGAGGTGGTATATGAAGAGAGTGGATAGTTTAGGAAAATGTCCTTGGAGGATTTCTCTCTTGGGTATGATGATTAATTTGCTCCAAGCAAAATTGCCGTACATAGAAATATATCACCATGTGAACAAACTTCAAGTCTTCCTTCTATTGTTGAAAATGTGTCATCTGAGTCCAAGTTAGCTCACCAACATAGCCAACTAATATTGAATTTTCTTAGCCACCCAAAGACTAGGATAAACCATGAAAAATATGTGGACAATCAATATAAGCTTGAAGTGTGAATCTTAGAATTCTAAGGCAATTTTAACAACTTTATTAATAATACAAAATGAATAGAAATAAAAAAATCAATTTCGAACAGAATGTAACTTATGTTTCACCAATTTTCAAAGAAAAACAAAAGATTCAAGAGAGAATTTTAATATATGATTATTTCTTTGGTTTTGTTCGGTGGTTTCCCTGCCAATTATGAGAAAAAAGTTCCAATTTTCATAATCAGTATGGTACCACTAATAGTTCAACGCTCGACAAATATGAGCCAAAAACACTAAAAATGGTTCTCCACTAGTCTAGTTAAAAGCATCTTTAAAGGTGTTTAATATATTTGTTGAGAGTTTTTTCATTTTTTTTCCTATCTGTTTGTGTCTGAAATGAAAATTATTCTAAGAGCTTCGTCCGTGCTGGGAAGAATATTGTACATGGAAAACATTGTGCCAAAGCTTTCTTTTCTTTTTTCTCTTTTTCCTCCCTTTCGAAGGAGGAGCGTTATATAGATAAAGGAAGTTACCGGCAGGAAAATAGCAGAAAATTAGCGGTCCCTTGTAAGAAAATAGTTCTTTTGTATTTTTAACCCCAAAAAAAAACTTTTTCACTGTCTAAATATGTATAATGTATTGTGCTTAGATATATTTGTATCAATTGAACCTTTGTTGTTCATTCATTGACTAACAGACAAATAATTTAAAAATTTTCAAATAAATGAGTTGCCTACCTGTTTATCCTACGAGTAGGGGTATCAACGGGTTCAAACGGGTTTGGGACACTCTGTCCCGGACCCGGACCCGGACCCGAATCCAATTGAGATGGACTCAGACCCGATCCTATAGGATCACGGTTCGAGTTCGGATAGACCCGATAAAAATTTTTAAAATAAAAAAATATATCTAATATATAAAAAAATTTTAAATGACCGTTGAATCAAAACACATTTAACGATTGTAAAAAAATTAAGTATACAAAATATTTATTATTAAAAAATTTAATCAGGTCACGGGTCTATCGGGTCTGAAACATTGTGTACCGTACTCATACCCGATTAAAATATGTATTATCGGATCCGAATTCAGGTCTAGATACACGAGTATAAATAGTATACTAGACTCGATGTTATCGAGTCGGGTCCGGATAAGACCCGACCCATTAACAGCCTTACCTACGAGGATAAGATTCAAAAAATTAACAATAAATTAGGCAAAAATTAATTAATAAATGTTTAATCAAACTAAAAATATTATAAACATCATTTTAATAAAAACATATAAAATAAATTTTAATATTCGTCGAGCATATGCCCACCATAACATTATTTGTCATCTAAGGAATCCCGCACTACTGATGCTCAACCCCTGACAGTGGCACGCGAGATATACCAGAAGGAATTTTATAGTTGAAGTCAATTAATGTATAAAAAGAGGATTGGATAATCCATTCAACCAATTATCATTAATGGATGGCTTAAAATTAATTAAAAATAAAAATGGATTATCTTATCAATTTCTGGAGCCAAAAAGTGAAATTCGATGTCCCATAATTCATTTTATTCTATTCATTTAAGGTGGACACGGTTCATACGCGGTGGAGCTCCTAGTCAAATAATTTACTTTTAATTATTGTTTTGTCTTCCTTCAATCATAAGCATTATTAACAATAAAATGATTTGTGGGAGTTCTTTGGACTGGTAAAGCGGTTTAATTTGACAAGTATTTAATTCATATGTACTTACTTCGTTTCAAATTATTCGTCAATTTTGAAACAGAAAAGAAACGAATTAAAAATTCGTTAAATTTTTTAAAAAATTATAATTATCTTTATTTAAGAAACATGATGCTCTTTTTGAAAAAAAGTAATAAAGATAAAAAGATAAAAATCAGAATAAAAGTAATAAATACGTATACTATTCCTTCGTCTGTGAATAATAGCCAAGGAAGTGCTCAAATTTATGCAATTTAAAGTGAAAAAGGCTTTTCTATCCTTATGTGATTGTGAATCAAGTCTATTATTACATTTTCAATAAAATTATTCAGTGCATTTTGAAATAAGAATGGCTATCATTTAGGAACGAAGAAAATACTAACTTATCAGATTGATAAATAGTAAAACACAACGAGAAAAATAGAAATTTTTGATACGTAATTTGTATTGCGAAGAATATTTAGTAACATCGTAATTTAATCCGATAGAAGTTTTTTTTACTGTACAATAATTAGTTTAGGATTCAATTTACATATTCCGTCTAACTAATATTTGTTGGATTACATATTTAGTAATCCAAACATCAAATGACTGCAACAACATCAATAATAAGGACACTACCTGACATGCAAATTTTAAGCTCTTGCTTCTCCCGTTCAGGAGATTATGAAATGATATTCTGAATTGGAGAGATAATGCAAGAGATAGTGATTATTTATCTGTAACCCACCTGCCACATCTTTCTTAGTTTCTTTTCTCTCCTAGTTGTGAACATGGGAATGTTTACTCTCAATGTGCACTGCTTGACATTGTACATGGCTTTGAGATTTGAAGCACCCCACATAAGCATGGGAGAAAGATCTGCACAAGGAGAAAATTGTGAAAGTCTGCATATACACGTATATATGTGGTCTTCGCCACTTTCAACCGAGGCCTCTCATTTTTTTGGAAAAAAATAATTCTCATATGTATTTATTATATATAATACTGTAAAAAATATTAATAATAGAGTGGCTCCAATAAATTTTGACCCCAACAATTGAATCCTACGCCCGTCGTTACATGCGGATATATAAGAATATAACTTTCCTTATTACAGTTAGATTGTTTCATGTATGAACGATCTGGAGAAATTTATATGCTCTGACAAAGTCGTAATTCAATAGATCAGATAATAGATTTTGTTTAATTTACACACTTATTTATTTATTTATTTGCTTAGAACACTCATTATTATCACTAATTATTAGGATTAATCTAATTTCGGTTCGAATTAAACTCTTTGCTCAGCATCGTAAACAAAAGTTAGACTAGTGATCTTGTATTAATTAGTATTAAAAGTCCACTCACCAACTATTTAATATCAATTAGACTACTAATTATTCCAAATTATTATATTTACATTTTCAATTTAGGGAAACGAGAATGGCAAAAAATGAACGCACAATGCATAATGATTAGTGATAGTGCAAGACAGTAAAAATATTTCAAAATTGCTCTCAGACTCGTGCAATTACAGAGTCTTTATTTGAATAGTATTTCACTCAATCAATTTTTTTTTATAAAAATTTATTTTTATAAAATTTAAGACAAAAATTTTCTTAAATAAATATAATATAAATATATCGTAGTATACCTTTCTTCTCTATTTAATGCACGTAGAAGCATGACTGGCTTTGCAAAACTATACTACGAATTTGATTCGTAGGAAGGAAGAAAAAGAAATGATGAAGTTGACTTTCCTTATCATAATTGATAACAAAGCCGCAACTGAGGATTGAAATCATATATTTAGGCAATTATGGGCTTCTCATAATTGCATTAATAAAACAGGGGACTGAAATTATTGATTGGGTGACGTGTCCAGAGACTGATATTGAAGCACTTCCTCTGTATCTCTGTGTTTCTCTCAGCTGCAAAATTCTTCTTAACCTTAAATTTTCACATAATAGTTGAATGATTTATTATTCTGATTTTTATAATTATACTATTACTTCTTTCGTCCTTTTTTTTTACCGTATTTAATTAGATATAAAATTTTAATATAAAATATATATTAAAATATATTTTATTTTTATAAAAAATATTAAATATTTTGATATATCTTAATATAATATAAAAATTATTAAAAATAGATCAAATGAAGTATGATTTAATTTATTATTTTGTAGTTTAGACAAACTTCAATGATAAAAATGTATTAAAGAGGAAAAATAATATTCGTAGTAATTATGTCGAAGGGAGACGCTAGCGGAGAAAATGACATTTTTGTCTAAAAGAATAAATTAATTTAGAAAAAAAAAACTCAAAGTGTGTAATTCACATTCAGTCTCTATTCTCTCTCAAAACCAATCAAAATGCATCATACAACAATTGAGTCCACTTACCCAAACGGATCATCATTTTAATATCTGAAATCAACTGAAGGATAGTGTTAAACCTTAAAAAAAATAGCAATCATGCGATTGTACCTGCACCTGTACGACCCATTATGGTCTTTAATTTTTTCTTTTTATATTTTAATGGGCAGATTCTCTGAATTAAATGATCATCAATAATGATACAGATAACAATGACGAATTCAGTTAATAATTTTTGTTTGACATGCAATCATATATTTATAGATGACACATAATATCAATTTGTTTTTTCGGATATCAAATTTTGTGATCCTCTCTATTTATTTTTTTAAAAAACTTTAAAAATTTCGGCAACTGTTGGATCTAATTTTAATCTGATCCAACGGTCTAAAATTAGTTATGAACATGCTGCAAACAGTATGTCCAGAACCGAAATCGGACTGTGTCTATATGCGACACATGGCCTGCTAATATTGCCCTAAACCAAGTGCTCCAGAGTTTATGATGAGTACATTAATCAAATTCAAGACTTTGTAATGAGTTTAAAATTTTTATTTTAAATTTTATAAAAATAATATTTATTTATAAAAAATAAAATTTAAAATAAAAAATTACGCGGGCGTTTTGAGAAGTGCCAATGAAACAACAACAGCAAGTTAGAAGCAAGGAAGTATTTTGTCTCCTTTCCCTTCCTTCTTGCCTTTCATGATCCAAATTAAGACCATATTTTTCGGATTTTTGACGATCCATTTGAAACAAAGATAAAACCTATAAATATTCAATTAATTCAAACGTTCGCTTTTAGCGTTTCTCAATAACATGAGAATGAATACTAATATTACCAACTATAATGAAATTTGGCATATGTATTATTTTTTTATTCTCTTTCTTTTAGGGAGTATTACTTTCTTATGTTTATATTGGATATAATGAAAATTTTTTAAAAAGATTATTTAGAATGAAAAAGAAACATAAAAGGAGTAATCACGCTATGAGTTTTGAATTTGATTCATATTCTTGCATGTATGATGGATTAAAAGCTAAAAAAAATAAGACATTGATAATAATATATAAGAAAAAGTTAATATCTCTTCTGTTATATTTCTTTTGATAATATTTAATTGAATATAAAAATTTATATAAAATTTTAAATTATATTATAAAATTAATATTATATAATAAAAAGTAAAAATATGTGAATCAATAAAAAATTTATTAAATTTAAATATATAAAAATAATATATAATAAAATTAATAATTTATTAATAATATATAATATATTAAAATATTTTTTATAAAAGTATTAATTATTTTAAAATATTTTAATATAATAAAAATTTTATTAAAAATGAAACGGAAGGCGGACAACATATATTGAGAGGTTGCCGCGTGTCCATCACATCTTGGTAGCCAATTGGCGAATGCCAAAGATCATGCCGCCAGAAAACTCCAGTTACTCAACCGACCATCTATCTATATAATTCAGGGTTAATTTAAAAAATATACCCAAAGTCTTGGGTAATGTCAATTAAATACCATCATTTTAAACAATTGACAATTGGGTACCCAATTAAAGTTCCATCCATAAACTAACAGAAATTCGAATTTTTAAAATATTTTTACATTCAAATTTTGTTCTTTCTAAAAATATCCTTAAATTAACTAAATTAAATTTTCCTTTCTTTTACTTTCTTCTAAAAAAGTACCCCACATTTCCCTAACCCTAAAGACATCATCTTCTTCATATATCCAAACCCTAGCCGCCGCCGCCGTCTTTCTACCACCTCCCTATTTGAAGGCTGCAGCTGCTGCCACCACCGCTACCTTCATCTTCCTCCTTTTTCCATGATTCTGCCATCTGCATCTATATCGATCTCTGTCGCTACTACTATTTCCGCCACCCCCATGTTCCCCCAAATCTTCCCTTTTCTTGCCGTCAAAATAGGCTGACCTTTCTACCCCGTCGTCCCCTCTTGCAATGGGTCACCCCTCTTCTTCTTCACTCTCTCGTCACCATTACCCTCATCTAAAATTTTCTCCCGTTGTCCCCATCCCTTACAGTCCTGAACCCAACCAGACCTTCGCACACCTCTAACCACAAATCTCCAGGCTGTCCCTCCTCTGTTTTGTCTTTCTGTCACTGTCTCAGTGTCTCTCTTCAGTTTTTTTTAAAAAATTTTTTAAAATAAATTTCTAAAAAAAATTCAAAGAAATTTTTAATACTATTTTAGATTAATTAATAAAATATTATTGTTTATTAATTATGTTCTTTAGGTTAGAATGAAGGTAATTTCACTTGAAATTGATGGGCATTTGAGTCAATTTCTTGAATCGTTAAGTGAAATTAAACAGAACCTTAAATTGGGTGCCCAATATCAATTTTAAAGAAGAGGATATTTAATTGACATTACCCCAACCCTGGGAATGTTTTTGTAATTAGCCCTATAATTCATCAAACGGTTCACTTCAATCATGTCTTTCTTTATTGTTCTCCAGATAATACTAGGAATACTTAGGATATCACTAAACGTAACAGAAGTGATTGAAGGGCCAATTGTGCTCAAATGACCATTTGTCCCGGATGATGATACCCTTTGTCATAATGCCGTGAGAATCTATGGTATACGTATATATATATCCCACGCCAACTATCCATGTATTCTTGCAACGAAGTAGCAAAAGTGAAATTTCTCTTGATCAACTTCATTCTTTCAGTGAGAATGAGAATTTCTGATAGTTTTAAATTGAGGCATTTTATTCATCTTTGTAGTTGGCCATGGTTGAAATTTAGAATGATCCCTTGTTTTAGCAGATCAAAATGTTTTCCCCTTATCTGTTTTTATCGTCATCTGCTTCACAAGATTAACGAGTTTTATGTAGAGATTCTATATTTTGTGTCTGTTTCAACTTTAGGTTTTCTCATTCTTCAATCTTTGAAGACAAGAACAGAGTTTAAGCCTAGGAAGTTAGACTTGTTCTTCACTTCTGTTTCTGCCACCACGGTTTCAAGTATGTCCACTGTTGAAATGGAGGTTTTCTCCAATACCCAACTCGTTGTTATGACCATCTTGATGTTCATAGGTGGTGAGGTCTTCACTTCCATGGTTGGACTTCATATTAGGAGTTTCAAACTCAGGAAAACCTGGAAAAGTCAAGCCAAAGTTGGTCATCCTAGCAGTAAAATTAGCCCCCCAAGTCCCTCAAGTTCTGCAGATCATATTGAGTTAGGCAAAATAACAATGCCAAACTCTTTAACTACCCAAAAACAAAATCAAAACCAGAGTTTCTCTTTGTATAGTAATCAGCAACTAAAGGTCGATTCGATCAACCTTTTGGGTTCTTTAGTATTAGGTTATCTTCTTCTAATTAACTTTCTTGGAATCTCAACTGTTCTGCTTTACACAAGCTTTGTTTCAAGTGCAAAAGATATTCTGAGAGACAAAGGTCTCAAACAATTCACTTTCGCCGTCTTCACAGTAGTTTCAACCTTTACTAGCTGTGGCTTCGTCCCAACAAACGAGAACATGGTGATCTTCAGAAAAAATTCACTCCTCCTTTCAATTCTCATTCCTCAAGTCCTCCTTGGGAACACATTATTTCCTTCTGGTCTGAGATTTTCAATATGGTTTCTGGGGAAATTTTTCAAGAAAGGAGAATCCGAGTACTTGCTTCAAAACACAGAAGAAATTGGCTACTTCCACCTGCTTCCTAGCCGGCATTCGTTGTTCTTGGTGATCTCCGTTTTCGGGTTTATTGCAATTCAATTTGTAGTATTTTGTTCTCTGGAATGGAACTCAGCAGCCTTGAGTGGGATGAGTCCTGTTGAGAAGATTGTTGGAGTTCTCTTTCAAACAACTAACGCAAGGCATTCTGGTGAAGGCATTGCTGATCTCTCATCTATTGCTCCGGCCATGCTCGTGCTATTCATCGTAATGATGTTAGTGTTTCTTCTCTTCTTTTCTCTCCTCGTAGTTTTCGTAATTAAATATTCGCATATTTCCATCCTAAAATTGCTTTTTCTCTGAAAACAAACAAGATATGAAATATAGACAAGTGTGATGTTACAAGGCATCTAGATGAGGAGACAAAGTGTGGAACGTAGAACAAAAAATGAAAAAAGGTGCAGGTTAAGAACCTAGTATGACCGGAGAGATCCAAGAAAATATTAAAAATATATATTATTATTGGACCACAAAGGGGATTTGGAAGTTTTGAGAAACAAAGTGTGGGACTAGGACTTTACATCGCATAGTTTTGACCCTAACTCACTCAAATTCATATTTAATGTCAATAATAAGGAAAATTACACTTTGAGGTTGCAAATTGATGTAATCTTTTTCTAATAATTAAATAAACCACTTTGTAATTAAATTCATGATAAATTCTTTTAGTTCAAAGTTACAAGTTTTAAACTTCTATATATATGGATTTAAGATTTTACCGTTCATTCTCTTGATTCGTTTGTTAAGTCCATATGGGCCACTTTTTCTATATCCCAAAGAAAGCAGTTTAATTAATAATAAAAGAAGGTACAACTCGAAGGGCACTTAAGACCTTTCCTCTAAAATCCCTTTAAAGGTACCGAATAGTAGAGAAAGAAATAGAAGAGCTACAATTATCGTAAGCAAAAGTTGCAACCTGATTGCCTTGCCTATACGCATGATAAATCTGATTATCAAGCAGAGAAAGAAGCCATTTGAACATGTTAGAAAGCAGAGTCAAGTCGCCATTGGTAAGGAAGCGCATCTTGCCTCTAAAGCAGTCACTTAAACCATTGAATCACATGGACCATACTGATTAGTTTGTGTGAAAAATTTGTTTCTTATAAAACTTGGACGATCTTTCACCTTTTAAAGTATATTTTTGGTTGAAGAGAGACCGACATCTAATTTTTAAATATGATATTAGAGTAATCCTCTCTAACTCAATATATCTTTTCCATATGAAGTAAACCTATATCTAATTTTTTAAAACACATAGTATTATGGTTGTATTAATTTGGATAGTAATTCCATTTTGGAATTCTATGTGAATATTTTTAATTTAAAGCCTACGTCTGCTCTTCCAAACAGTTACACAACTTTTACAAATGAAGTCTGAATTCTCAAAGAAGAGAAATCCTATCCAATCCCACCTGAAATATAAAGACATTTACACTATCATGTGTTAAGTCAGCGGAAAAGGGGGGAAAGCTCTCGGTTCCTAGTTCTCCTCTAGCTATTCTGAAACCACAAAAATTTTTAGTTAGAATGAGATTCCAACTCTATTGAAAAACAGGCTTAGGCTTAACTCCACCCCAAAAGGTACCTCTAAGCAGGGAGGATTGCCCAAACCTTATAAATGGTTAATTTTTATATCAAAAAATTAATGTGGGATCTCAACACCCCCCTCACGCCCAGGACTGAACATCTGGAGCGTGAAGTCTGAAAATAAGCGGGTGGCTCAACATCTCTCTGATACCATGTTGAAAAACGGGCTTAGGTCTAATTCCACCCCAAAAGGTACCTCTAAGGAGGGAGGACTGCCCAAGCCTTATAAATAGTTAATTTTTATATTAAGAAATCAATATGGGATCTCAACAAACTCAACACCTTCTGAGTGAGATTTTAAGTTTTTGATATGATCTCATGGCTCGTCTTTACAATTACAACTAATCCCGCCATAAACACAGTAGCTAAATTCAGTTACACTCCTCTCTTTCTTACCAGTTTGTTAGGGTGCTGACAATATTTTTTTTAGTTTGTATTAAATAAATCTCAGCCGTTAAATTTTGATCAAATGATTAAAAACTCACACGTTGTGAATAATTATTTAAGTTGAATAATTATTTACTATGAAGTGAATAATTATTCACAACGTATAAATTTTTAATCTTTTAATTAAAATTTAACAATTAAAAAATTATTCAATATAAACTAAAAAAAGTATTATATGCACGAACCGCTCTCTCACACTTCGAAAGGCGAATCTTGTGGGGAGGGGATGGCGGCTGCCCCCAAAATATTTTAAAAACTTTGTTTTTCTCTTATAAAAATCAAGCTTTTGAGAGAGATCATTAAAGACTTTTGCCTTTCGCTTCTCTAAGAATTGTTTAAAAATTTTGTCACATTGTACTTTCTTGTATATTTCTTTAAAGCTTACATCCAGCCAGAACAACCAGGTTTTGAATGCCTTGAATCCCATCTTTACGTCATATCTTGTATGGAAGAATTCAAAGATGTAGAAATGGCTTATATATGTACGTAAAGTTACCAGTAGAATTTGATCCAGAAGTACCTAATTAGCTAAGAAATTTCTTGGAAGCGACAAGCTTAGTATTCCTATTGGAACTTGAATAGAATAACTCAATTATTGTTACTTAGCAGGCTTTAAAATATTGCATTATTGTTACAAAGAAAAGGGACTCTATGTTGCAATTGGTACCTGCAATGATGTTTAACTTATGACAACTTCCTACTGCCATGTTCACTGTGTTGTCTGCATCTCCTTTTCTGATCTTTTGTATTCTTGGAAATTGAATATTTTTATTTTTGACTTTGTATAAAAATTAAATAAAGTAATTTGATTATAGATAGTTTACTATAGTATCCTTGTTAATTGAAAAGATTAGTGATGGAGATTCATACATTAGTGGAGTTTGAATACCTTAAACTATGAGAGTCAAAGAAGAAGTTAGTGATGGAACCATTATGTTAGTGAAATTTAATGACCCATAAATTAAGAAGGTTAGTAATGGAAATTTAGATAAACTATATAAATATTTTAAGAAAATAAACATCAAATTCTAGACATCTTAATAACGAAATATTAACGTTCAATTTTAGTGATATACGAGTCCTATCATAAACTTCTTTAATCCGTAGTTTTTTTTTTTTTTTTTGTGATTCCAATTTAAAGATCCTTTTAGAAAATTGATTGTCTGTAAAGAGATAATAAGAACATATACATGCATACATCACTCTGAGATTCATGGAATGGGGATCATTTTTTATCCCTTCTTTTTGGCAGGTACCTTCCTCCATATACTTCATTTCTACCAATAAAGGATGGAGAACAGAAGCCTCAAGAAGGTCAAAAGAAGAAGAAAACAAGTTTAGTGGAGAATCTCATATTTTCACAGCTTACATATCTAGTCATGTTTATTTTTCTCATCTGCATCACTGAGAGGAAAAGGCTCAAAGAGGATCCCCTCAATTTTAATGTCTTGAACATCACACTGGAAGTCATAAGGTATTCTCACCTTTTCTATTTCCTTCTTAAAAGTTCCAAAATCTGCACAAATATCCATCTTTGGAACGTAGATAGGATTTAAAATCTACCAATTCAAAAGCAGACAAAAAAAAATTTGAAAAAAGTGGATAGTTTTAATAAAAAAAAATTAATTTACTACTAATTTTGACTTCAAAAGTTACCATTTTTGTTTAATCAAAACTTACAAGCTAGGTTAAATAAGTTATTATTAAACCTAAAAGAGTTGCCACGTTGGACAATAAAAGTGGTAACTCGCGAACACCATTTTAGCTTTAGCTACAACGTTATTGCGCAAAGCAAACAATCATTGTTGATAATCATATGATTTGATAGATAATTATTACCAAATCAAATTTTTGTCCAACCATCACCACTAATCATTCTATAAGTTATCATTTTTCTTTGTTATTCAAGATATGAAAGGACCTCAATTTCAAAACCACATTTATTCCTTTTGTCATAGAACTTAGGAAATCATTGGTCAAATCTTATGGGATTTCTTGATTCCCACTACCCTATAAAGGAGTGCACCTTTCAATCGTGTATAAGGATTCCATTTTCCGCTCTGGATTTTGCTAATTCAACTTCACAACCGAATCTAATTCCTAACTTTTGTGTTTTCCCTTCAATTCCTTTCCTCTGTCAATTGATACTCATAAGGACCTAAATATTCCTCTTGACTTGGCATTCTGGTATGTTCTTGCCTACTGATTATAGTCTCCTAAGACAATTGGTAAATAAACAAATGAAAAAGGACATGCAATCATCGGTATCTCATGCTTTATCTTCACAAAAATTATAAAGTGATCGAATATCTGCGTCGTAATAAAAATAAAATATTCTGGGAATCAAATTTTATGAATGGCCATTCTTGGTTCTAAATCTCAACTCTTTTCCACATTCTAGGCGTGGTTACGGCGACCTGCACCTTTTACGCATGATCTATTTTGATATCCATGATTTGATATATCAAATCAAACAAACGGAATTTTGATAGGAAAATGTGTAATTGGCTTTTGCAGTGCTTATGGAAACGTGGGATTCTCAACAGGGTATGGTTGTGCCCGTCGGTTAAAGCCTGATCCAACTTGTGTGGATAAATGGTACGGATTTGCAGGGAAATGGAGTGATGAAGGGAAATTGATACTTATTGTGGTCATGTTTTTTGGAAGACTCAAGAAGTACAATATGGATGGAGGCAAAGCATGGAAGCTCCTATGATTCCCATTAGCAAATTGGGAAACCATAAATAGCATTGTTGTCTTAATGATTGATCATCGTGTATGTGTGCTGTGTGTGTATGTATATGTGTGTATATATATAATGGAGCTTTTAGTGCTAAAAATAGCAATTACAAAGGTTATACATTCCCGGCCATAATGTTTTTAACGGCGGATGAAATTTTAGTGGTTTCTATCTCTAACTGTACTAGAAAGATACAACGTGTGAAGCACATATATTGGCATCAATACAAACAAGCATAGCAGCTTATATCACTTCGTCGAATTCATCAAAAGTTTCAACATTATTGCTAATATGAGGAATAATTTCAACAAATCAATCACAATATATCATCAACTTATATACTTGAGTCCCTTAAGGGCGAAAGAAATAGACGAATTAGGAACTCTAATACCAAATAAACCAGTGATTACAGTTCTGCAACTGCGGAGCACTGTTCCAAGGATGAAAACTTAAGTAATAGACAACTTTGTGACTCATATCCACAAATGCTCCATTTACCATTCTATGCATTTTCGTTTGTCAGCAACACGGGCAACACACCTGTCTGACTCTGGCACTACATTGATAATGGTTCCCTCCATCTTCTTCTATTGCTATATAGTGGTGTCATATAAAGCGACCTTTGTTTAAGAAATTTAAGTACAGGAAAAAAGGGAGCTCTACACATCAGGTGCGTGACAACCTCACAAAAGTAAGGGAGAGGAAATGAGAAGTAACGGTAAAGAGGATCCTGACTGAATGGATAATGGTGTCAAAGAAATCATAGGCGTAGGGCAGCTGGGGCGATTGTCCCCACGGACTTTGGATGAATACTAAATGGTATGTTGTCTACAAGAATTCCCTTCCCAGAATGAGATGCTACTGTAAATTAGGCATACCCTTACTAATGTATTTACGTCAATTAGAATAGGAAATGCACTTGGATTGTCTTACTTTTTGGAAAAGTAAACTCTGAACTCATGTCTCACAACAACCCGTACCTCACAAAAAGATAAAAGAATTTTAAAAAGAAAACCAATCCAAGTATTATTTTCGGGTTTCAAGAAATTTTAAAAAAAAAAAACTCTTAAGATTGTTTATTTGATTAGGGCCAGAGGGATGTTGAGAATGTGGATGTTTCAACAATGATTAATTTGGGCTACTGGACCCAATTTCATGGGCTACCCGGTTAAAATTTAAGCCTAATGTCACACTGGACAGCAAATTAATTTTTTTTACTCTCCTTTTTGAGGAGACAGCAATTGAATTCAACACCGTAAAGGCCCCTTTTGACTATGTAAGTCCGCAAGGTATGTGTCTCTTTGTGCAAAAACCACAAATATTATTAATACATGAAGGAAAAAACTATATACATGAACTGCAAATAAATGGAAATTACTTCACGTCATAAAAGTTATAAATCGCAGATGGAATGAATCACCTGTAAAGTGTCTCATGAACCAAAGGAACAGAAATCAGATAATGAGGCTGATGTCTTCATAAATCTTCCTACAATAACAGTGACCACATTAGAAGGTGAGAGTGATTAATGTATAAATATACAAGCATCCCAAATTTAACCATGAGATACACTAAGATCATATTCTATAACAGCTAATCGGCCTGTCAAGAAAAATACTAAAATCTCACCACATAATCTTGTGACAGACAATGTATTGACAAATATCCTTGACATATCCAAGGATTAAGGCTTCAAGGAAAGAAAATTTGTCGCATTAAAGACTACCAGAAATTCTTTCTAGGCTTTTCTGTCCAAACATGTTTATGCACTTTCCTGATGTCAGACATCTTAAACCCTGCAGAACCTTGGTCATGTCCCTACTATATTGTTGTTTAACCAGGAAGTTATTCTCTATCTAGTAAAATCTTTCCTCGGCTGTGCCAATTCCAAGAATTGAACCTTTGCAAATTTGTCAATTAATCATTTCAAATTTCTTTGGTTTTTTACCCCTCATGTACGACATTAGTTTTGCTTCTTAGTTATCTTGTGGACCAATCCCCTTTGAGCTTAGAGAATCAAGAAACTCAGGAGGAAGCATTACATAATACCACATTTCCAAGGAAAACTCGGAATGGGAAATGGTAATTTGATGCAAATGCCGTTCAACGACTAATTTCCCCAAAAAACCAGAGTGAGGAAACGTGAAAATTTAAAGAAAATCTGAAAAAAGAGTTTCAACAACCATGTAAAGTTAGAAATACATCAAATCTTAATGAAGTGCAGGAATAAGAATACCAAACAAAAATGGAAACTGCATCCAGACCTTATTCCCGTAGCTAGACTCATTTCCGCATCATAGTGATACATGTAAAACTATAATTGACAAACAAACAAGGAAAAGAACAAACTCGAACCTGTTGCAGAAGATTCTTATGGATAAGCATGACTCCTTCTGGGTTACCAGTGGTCCCAGCAGTATACATGAGTGTAGCCACATCATTGGAGCTAATGGCTTCATATCCCTGAGGTTTAGTAAATTAGGACATATTAAGCCACTCGCCTTAGCAGCTCTACTTTCAAGCAACAACGTAACACATAACAGGAAATTTTACCAGATTAGCATCTTATGGTAAGTACGGGTAATTTGTGTGAAAATTTTATTTGTAGTAATTATGGAGAAAATCAAATATAATCAAGATCATCCCTTAGTGACACAGCAACAAGAAGAAAAGATTAACAACAATATAATTTGTAAATCAAACCTTCAATGCGGATGGTACTTGATTTCTTCTAGAAAGAAAAACTTTATAAACGAGGATGCTGTTTAGTGCTATAACAAACTGCTCGGAATGAGAACTAAATGTTTTGGGTTTAAAAAAATATTGGCAGGCTTGAGAAGATAATAAAAGTGGAAAATTTCAACCACACAAACATTAACGAAACTTGGGCAACTTGTGGCTGTTTTGTGGGATTTCAGAACTAAGTTAGCTAAAATTATCCATTATACCCTGGCATTATTGCTTCTCTCATTTTATGCCCCACTACAAAATATGTAAACAATATATTCAGAGGTATCAAACTCCACGAAGGATTTACAATGTTGTTAATGCTTTCAGTCAAGTCAACATGGCAGTGTCAGTGGATTGAGATTCAAGGAATATCTTTCTTTTATCTGATATATGATACCCCATGGCCAGTCATAAGTTGAAACAGCAGGCCCATTTGGATCTGTTCCCGTATCCTGAGTACATGAGTAAATAGCAAGATCCTAATCCGTAGATCCAGTATACCAAACACAGACCAATGCAAAGTTAGTTTCATGGATACAATGCCAGGGCAAAATGACAAAGATGCCTACGACACAACAATCCATCAGCTATTATCAGGCATCATCTACAATATATTTAAAAGATAAAGCAATGATCTACGACTACTATACAATACTATTGTTAAGAGATTTGGACCTGAAATTTGGACTCTGTTTCGCCAAGTTGACCTTATACAGAAAAGAGAATGAATCACGAGATCTTAACCCAGATGACAAATTCCATAAGAAGTATCTATTATGGTAAACAACACTAAGCATCTTTCTTGAAATACCCAACACTTCAAAATGACAAATCCATTTTTTGCCTTTAATCTCAGTGATATCTCTTCTTCTTACAAAACATCTGCTTTTTGTAGCAAGGTTGCATTTGAAATTTAATGGAAGTGTTCAGGATTAAATTGTGGAAAGATTCTTTTTATCCAAGTATAAGAATGTGTTTTTCCCTTTTTAGTATTTAAAAATGCTGACACACTGATCTGTAAATTCATAGAATAAATATAGAGCTTGCTTGTATCAGAGGTGTCTGATAATTTCATCAACTACTGACTTCTATGGAATTTAACCAAGGAAAATTAAGTAGCGATGGAGCAAACAAGCACCTGAATAAAGCATGAAAATGTTGTCAGATAAGGGAAACCCTGTGGAGAGAATTCAGCACGCAACATTGTCAATAGAATGATAATATGCCAAAAGCAGCCGATAGTTTACTGGGTACAGCACATCACTACCAAAAGTCACCACATGAACACACCCCATCCTTGAAATGATGGAATCTGCTGGCATCACGAACCACAATTTCACGACTTGTTATTGAGCTAATTAATTTTAGAACAGAGTGACAATCTCCACAAACGCGAAGATTCTTTACTATGCGTATTACAGCCCCTGGAACAGATCTAAGCAGCCCATAAGCCACAGCCAATCTCTCACTATGCCAAAAAAGCTGTCTTTCCTTCTCTTGCTGCTCCGTGTCATGCAAAACAGAACCAGTGTCAGGCACGTAACCTATTCTTCTCATCTCTGCATCCATGTCTTTAAGTAGAGTAGAAATCTCATCCCTCATAGGGTGTATAGACTCGCCAGCATAGAACACAACCTTCTCCTTTCCCAGATCAATGCAACTGTACCCAGGTTCCTTTTTTGATTCCATATCTGCCATTAACTTTCTGACATTAGATACATTTTCCCACATGCCAGCGGCAGCATATGCATTAGAGAGTAGTATACAAGTTGAGGGCTCCTTTGGTCCTAAGCTCAGAAGGCTATCAGCAATCCTGATCCCCATTTTGGTGTTCCCATGCTGCTTACAAGCACTTAACAAAGAAGCCCATGCAGCCTCATCAGGCTTGAACGGCATCGTGTTAAAGAGATCTTCTGCCTCATCAAGATGCCCTGATCGACCATAGAGATCCAACAAGCACGTATAGTGCTGCAGAGAAGGATGCAGTCCATAATCCTTTATCATTGACTTAAAAAAATTTCGACCTTTGTCTACCAATCCAACATGACTACAAGCATATAGTAGACCAAGAAAAGTCACCTCATTTGGCTTCACCCCAGCCAAGGTCATCTCATCATAAAGGGATAACACTTCACTTGCTCGCCCATGCTGTGCCATGCCCATTATAATTGAAGTCCAGCAAACCACATCCCTCTGCCACATGTTAACAAAAATCTTCTTTGCCCCTGAGACATCACTACATTTAGCATACATATCCAGAAGTGCATTGCTTATGACCAAGTTAGAATCATAACCAAGAAATAAAACCAAGCAATGCACTTGCTTTCCAAGCTCCAGCGCAGCTAAATTAGCAGCACCACTAGTCATGCTCGATAAAATAAAAGGGTCCACAATATCAACCCCTTCTCTTCTCATTTTAGTAAAAAGTTCAAATGCATCTACCAGATGGCCACTCTGCACCAACCCTGATACCAAAGCAGTCCAAGCAACCAAATTCTTCCCCTTTAACCTCCTAAATATCTCAACAGCCTCAGATTTCCTACCACTCCTTGCAAATCCCGATATCAAAGCAGTCCAAGAAACCAAATTCTTAGAACCAATTGTATCAAAAACCAGCTGAGCCTGATCAGGCAATCCACATTTCGCATACATATCAACTAATGAAGACTTAACAACATCATCGCATGAAAAATCTGACAATATGAACTGGGCATGCACTTGCTGGCCTAATTTCACATCACTCAAGCCCGCACAAGCCTTGACAAGACTGGCAAATATGAAATGGTCAGGTCTTAAACCATCTACAGCTGACATTTTAGTGAAAAGAGAGACAGTTTCATGGGGAAGATTGGCTTGGTTGTAGGCTGTAAGAATTGATGCCCAAGAGAATAAATCTCTTTGGAGCATTTCGTTGAACACTTTAGCAGCGTCTCCAAGATGGCCAAATTTTCCATAGAAGTGTATCAGGATGTTGGAAAGGTGAGGCAAGCAGCAGCCTCGGCTGGTTTTGAGTATGTGTGCATGGATTTTCTTGCCCTGTGAAGGGTTTGGTTTTTTATGCATTGATTAGTAGTCTAATAGCAAGTTTTTAAACAGTTTGGTGTAACAAATTAATTACTACCACAAGATTATTGCTCCAGAATAGTGTTGTAAATACACTGTAGTTCTACGTGAGAATAAAAGCTGAAAAACCCTCCCTGCCCTAAGCTAATAAGTCTAAGATACATCAATTATTAAATGCAATTCAGAATTAATAGAACATTACCTGCTTATAAGTTAAATTCTTAGGTGGGTCATGATATGGGTCAACCAATGCCACACGATCACCATATTTTTCTCCTGAGTTCCTCCAACTATCAGGAACTGCATTCCACCCAGTCGATGGTAACACATCCTTTCCACTCAGCAGTCCACTTTCTAGCAAAAAAGAACATTTTCTGATCTGCATTTCCTTTGCCTCACAAGAAAAATAAAAAATAAAAAGGAACGCTCTTATATCCGATCAACATATCAAATAACAAATATAATAAAGAGGTTCGAAAAGTTTATTTGAGAAAGAAAAGAATGAAAACTGAAACTCAGTGAACCTTGCCGTACAATGAATATACAGAATGTAAAAAGGAACTATAAAGATAAAGAGAAATTCTAGCTCATTTTGTTTCCTGGATTGAATAAGGCCTGAAGCCTGGTAACCAGAAATTCTAGCACAGAGATTTACAGAGCTTGACAATGACCTCATGATGTTTTGCAAGGACAAAGCTTCACAGATGAAGTTGGTATACATGCACTTCAATTTTGAGCAAGATTGCTAAGAAAAATTAGGATTTTCTCTAGCTCTCGCTCCCTCCCTCCTACCCTGCCTCAGCCTCTTTCTCTCCCTCTGTTTGCCCCTCCCTCTTTTTTTCTAAGAAGCTTAAAAGAATAATTGGCACAAAGAAAAATAGTAGATACAACCTATTAACCACTAGAATCAGTATTAGCTATTTACCACCATGTTCTAAATTGTATATTTTGAACTGCTAAAACTCCAAATTTTTCAACGTGCCCAACTTGTGAGCTCATCAAAATGAAAAATGAAGCTCAATTCCATACCAGTTAATGACCATAGGCCTGAACATTTCCTAGAAGAGTACAAAGTATATTATCGACCATTCCAAATAAGGAAGGCAGTAATTTCAGCCATACTTAATGAACAGAGGAAATCCAAACAAAACACAGCAGGTAAGTCACAGGAGCTCCAATACTTTCAATAAACCCTTTGAAGATATCTCGCCTGAACATTCATTTGAACTGTTGAGTCACCTTACTCAGCAGCAGAAAGTTTTAAAGAATAAACCACACAATGAAATACACAAAGGGAGCTCAAAAGTCAGATTTAGTCCATCACACACACACACACAAAATGTCAGGCTTCATGCTTTGCATACAGATAAAGAGATCCCAAAACTAAATTCATTACTGCTAGGAGTACAAGTACACGCCAAATAAAGAAGCTAAAATGGACCAAGAATAACATTGAAATTAAATAGAGAAGTAAAATTAACTGAGAAAAGACTAAACAAAATGCTTCAGAATACACCGAAACACATCGAGAAATAGCACAGGTACATGAAATACTCCGTAGGGTGCTCAAGGATTACCGATGATCCGCTGTAAACACGCATCATTCTACGGGGAAGACCGCTAAAAGAGCAGCATTTCGTATGTAGTAACTTTGGGTTGATCAATCCACGGTGAGAAAGCAAATACCGCAACGCGTATCTTGCATCACACAAGCCCGAAACAAAATTTGACTTCAATTTCATCATCTTTTCCATAACAATTCTACCTCAACTACTATATTCCTTCCTGTCATACAATTTTCTGCAATTCAACTTCAAGAACTAATCATCATATGCCAAAACGACAATCTTTACCGCGGAAGTATTTATATATTTGATAGGAGAAGAAACTGGAATTCAAGGAAGAGAGTAATGGAAGCGAAAAAGAAAATGAAGCGGAAGAAATGGCGAAAAGCTATACAGAATCCAGAGAGGAGAGTGATGAATCTGACGTGGGGCTTTAGCATTCATTGTTGATTGCCGAGTCTTTGAAAGCCATCGAGATGATGTTTTCTGATTTGGGTTTTCTTGACAGTAAGGTGAGTCGCGAGCGCCGAGCGGAGTCAGACTAGGGTAACGAATTACTTTGCCCCAGCGTTGCTTTTTTTTTTTTTTGTTTTTTTTTTTTGTTAGCTCCGAATAAGTATTACAAACTTTGGAGTCTTAATAATTAAATATTCAATTTCGTTACTATAACATTTATATATTTAATTTGGATAAAATTGTTAATTTAAATAAGAAATTTTGAGAGTCCTATGATAATTGAGTACTCAATTTTAATACTATGATAATTAAGTACTTAACTTAGATAAAATGTGTTAATTTAGATAGAAAATACATTGTTGGCTACAAATATGTTTAATTCTTTTTAAAAAAATAGAAATCTTATTATGTCAATTGGTACTAAGGAAAACAGAAAATGCATGACCTACTATAAATGTGTTCAATAGTTTTTAAAAAAAATTAAAAATCTTATTTTGTCTACTGATACTAGAGGAAGGTCAAAAACAAAAAATTACGGAAATAAAAAAAATATAAATACTCCCTTTAACTTTCTAGAAATCTTTAATATCAAGAAAAAAATTTTTATTTGTCACTTGCAATCTAGAGTTTGAAATCACATACTCTTCATAGATTGCTTTTATATTAGTTATGCTTTGTTTCAACTTTTCATTTCTCCTTTGTAGAATCTTTCGTAGGTATTTTTTTTCTATAATATTAGATCATCAACCTACTTGAATAATTCACATAAATTATTTTGTTACTTTTTTTTTTCTTTTGCAATTTTTCTTTTGGTTTTAGAAAACAAGATAAAAAACAAAAATATATTATTGTTGGATTGGATTTCTCTCCAGTGTGGAGGATGCTCCAAAATTAAATGGGCTTGGTCCATTTGCTACTGTTCTGTGAGAGCAATTTCGTTTCTTAAAAACTCTTTTCTTCTTAAGCCGATTGTTTTTTGGTTTTTGGCTGCTGATAGACAAAACTTTCTCCATTGTTGAATTCTGAAAATTTCAGCAGATATAGTTTTCTTCTAGAGGAGGATCGAACTGTGATTTGTGGTCGAATTGAACTAAGATTTTAGCACAATAGTTCTTCATTCTGAAAGGTGGAGATCGGATTTGGAGTTCTGGAAGTAAGTTTTTCAGCCAGTAGACACAACAGCCAAAGCTGAAATTCTAGAAATTTCAACAACGCACAGTTTCCATTCGGAGGATAATCGATAGTGATTAATAGTCAGATTGGGCTAAGATTTTAGCACAATATTCAGGACTCATACTTCTTCATTTTGAACGGTGGAGGTTGGATTTGGAGTTTTGGAAGTTCTATTTTCAACCAGTGGACAAAATCCTCATTTGATGAGATCTTTCTATTATCCTTGTGTAAACTTCTTGCAATTACTAAGAATTGTTATTCTTGAAATGTCATGGTTGTATGCCTCTAGGTTTACCTAGAGAGATTGTACCCAAATCTTGTTAATAGTAGAAATTTTTGGGTGGACTACGGTCCCGTGGTTTTTCTCTCCACATTTTGGAGTTTTCCACGTAAAAATCGTTGGTGTCCTTGATTTGTTTTGTTGATCATTCTTGTACTTGATATTATACTTGCTTGATTCCATATTATATTTGGAATATCTCTATTTGATTAGCTCAATTAGACTAACACAAAGTGGGAGGAAGAAAATTTTATTCTGCTGCATTTTGTGCCTCCCTCCTAGCAATTATAGCTACACTACCTTATAGTTTGAACATCCAAGAAAATTTCTTCCAAAGTCTATCCAAATTAGATACTTAATTGTCATAATATTATAATTAGGTACTCAATTATTAAGGCCTCCAAAGTTTTCTATTTGAATTAACTAATTTTATCCAAATTGAGTACTTAATTGCCATAGTGATGGATTGAATACTCAATTGTCAGAACTCAAATTGTAAAACCACAAATTTTACTTGTACTAAATAAATTTTCAAGTGGTTTTATGATAACTATAAATTGCTAAAAATTTTATTTTACCCATTTTAAAAAAAATGAAGAGAAAAATATACATTATAAGTTTTAAGGTAAATCTATAACTATAAAAACATTGAAGGATGGTTTTGAAAATTATTTGAAAAAAAAAAAAAGAGGAGATCAGCCATACGGCTGATCCCCTTCCCCAATTTTTCTCCATTTCCCCATTTCCTTCTCTTTTCTCTCTTCTCTTCTCTCTTCTCTCTTCTCTCTTCAATTCTTCACCAAATCTTCACACAATAATTCAAATCCTTCAAACCCAGGTTTAGAACAACATCAAAGTCTCCAAATCTAGGTAAAATCTTCAAATTAGACTATTATGTTGTACTAAATGAAGTTATTCTCATAAAAATCAAGTCAAGGATAACTTATATCTATTTTAAAAGTGTTATAAATTCATTACGGTATATTTGCTTTGAAACTGTACAAGTACCTACAAATTTCACTGGGCTTTGTAGCTCATTATTCTCTCATTATATTTCAGGAGTTTCATAGTGGAATTGAGAGTATAGTTCTCTTTTTCCGTCGCACGTGACAGTTGAATCATCAGCAGCAGCTAATAATGTAGAGGTCTTTATCATTTGTAATTATTTTGGTTTGTCAATGCATTGTAACATTTCAAGTGGTTATTGATTTAATTAGTATGTGTATAGAGAGATCTCAATATTTTCAAAACAATTATGTTTTGTATAATTTATTTTATGTACTTTTTGCTATAGAACGGCCGGTGCGCCTTATATTATTTTTGTTGTTTTTTGCTTAGACACTATTAGAATTTACACTCGTATCATATAGTGGTATTACAAGTTGCATTACACCTCTGGAATAGGAAAGTGATAATTCACTATTAGGTAAGGCCCGCCCGGGAGTGGGTCGTTACACAAAAACTTTTAGCAACTTATGCGGACTTAACCCTTCTTTTCTTTTTATTTTTTTATTTTTTTGTAAAGTCCCACCCGAAGTACTCGACACAGGTTTTTTGTCTTCCCCTCTTTTAGAGTCCCACATTGGAATCCAGGACTAGTGTAATGCTTTGTTTTGTGGAAAGATGAAAAAAATAATAACAAATGAGGAAATAGATTGGTGATTTTATTTGATTTACTTGGAGTAAGAGGGAAAGTAAATTAAGAGAGCAAGAGCTTCCCTCTACACCACCATTCCTGACTTGAGCGATTAAGTGCTTACTTTCCTTCCACTAAGAATAGCCAAATTTTATGGTCTTAGTGGAGTGCATAGGATGTCAATCTTCAAAAGCATAGGATGTCAATCTTCAAAACCTTTTCTCTTTTTTTTTTTACCTCATAATAGCCTGATTTTTTATTCAATTAATTTATCATGATTTTTTTTTGGGTTTATGTTTAGAACATACCTGATTTATAGTAATATTTAACCATTTCGTAAAGGACCATTGACACACTTCAAATATCAATTTCTGTTGCAGTTTATGCCCTTTCATCACATTAAAGGCTACATCTTGGGTTGGGGATAAAACTCTAGAAAAATATGGTATCAAATAAAAGACGTGTGGTTCTGACCCCAATTCTATTTTAAGGTAATTTCTACAAATTTTGAGCTTATTCAGGTCATTGATCTTGGAAATTTCTTCAGATTCATTGAGTATTAAAATGGTTCAATTGTAATACAATAAAATTGATAATTTTTTATTTATTTAACATTCCTCCTTTTTATTCTAAAATGAATATATGCAATTGAGATTACTTAATCAATATATGCAGCTGAAATAATATATGTACGTAACAAGAACATTTCATCCGTGGACCTCATCACTTTGATGGCCAATCACACACTAAGACTAAGTTCCATTGTTCAAGAAATTGTGCTTACCTATAATACTAATTATTTTCCTTTTTCCTTAAGAATTGAGTATTTGAGTAAAGAATTGCAACACATTGCTGGTGGAAATGGATTGCCATTTCTGCCACTTGATGGCGGAAATGGTACACAAATTGTACCAAGTTCCGGTACAATTTGTACAATTTGTGTGCCATTTCCAGCAAGTGGTGAAAATGGTGTGCCAATTCCATCACTTGTTGGCGGAAATGGCATGCCAATTGCGCCATTTGCTGGTGCAAGTGGTATAGATTGATATTTAATTTTAAAAATCGACCGTTTTGAAAGAGGTTATGAAGTTTTTTATATATAAAATGACCTAAAATTGAATATAGTTTGATAAACTAATTTTTTTTCTCAAAGAAACGTATTCATTAGAAAAATTTAAGAATTCTTAAAAGTGAACAGTAAATAAAAATTTTTTTTTGCATTGTATATAGTCTAAAAAAATTATATATAGAAATGACGTATATCAAGCTCCTTCCTATACCACTATTCTGCGATTGAATGTTTAAGTTCTTTTCACTTAGAATAGCCAAGCTTTAAGATCTTGTAAAGTGTAGAGAATATCATTCTTCAAAACATTTTCCTTTTTAAAGTAAAAACATGAATATATCAAAGATTTTTTTTTTTTTTGTTTGTGGAGACCGTGCCCCCCTTGACCCTTAACTCTATCGTTGTCTTTATTAATTAGGAATTGAGTGAAAAGGGTGATTTTATGAGGCTTGATTTTTTTTCCCCAACTAAATAAGCAAAGTACTTCATTCATAAGAGAAATAAATGTTACATAAATAGATTAAAATTTTATTGTAACAAGCAAAATATCTAGATCTGGCCTAGATCAAAGATCTAGATAGTGCCAGAGCTTCGATCTGGCCAGAGAGAGGTCGAATCACAAGGAGGACAAGAGAAGACCTGAGAAAGGGGAAAGAAGGAAGAGTAGCATACATAGAGTGGATTTACTAAATAATCTGGGCAAGATCAGAGCTCTGGTGAGTGCCAAAGCTCCAATTCGGATAGAAAAGGCTAGATAGCAGGAACAGATGCAGACGTAGCAATACAAAGGAGAAAGGGGATGGAACAATTAAACGTAATATGATATTTAGGTATATTGTGACTCTCTTCTCGTGTATTAAAAAGAGAAACATAAGATTTGTGTCGCAAGATACACATTGATAAAAATGCTCTTAGCAAGTTGAAAGTAGTTCTTTCTTTCCTAATTTAGTATTAAAAAAACATGAAATTTTGAAAACAACAAAAGAAAAAAAAAAGATGAAATCATCATAACAAATAATTACCGGATACTATCTCAGATTCTCAGCATATTCAACCAAAAAGTAGAGTACTAAGAATTGGATCTATTAATTTGTGTCTTCAGAACATATGTTAGTTTAGGCCTAATTCGGTTGGAAGGAAAAAAGAGAGAAAAAGTAAAATAGGAAGTAAATAGATGTTTTACTTTATTTAGTTAGATGAGGGAAAGAAAGGAGAGTAAATGTGGAGAGTAGGGGTGTGCAAAAATCTAACCGAATCGATTTGAATCGAAATTTTTATTGGGTTTGATTTTTTGATATCTTGGTTCAGTTCGATTTATAAAATTTATAAATATTTTGGTTTGATTTTTAATTTTTGTGATCAAACTGAAAAATTAAAATTTGAAAAAAAATTAATACATGAATGCATTCTTGTATTATTTTTTAAAAAATATATAAGAATACACTACATAAAATTTATAAAATTTTAGTTTTATAAAATTTAGTTTTGAACCGATTTGAATTAGTTCAGTTCGATTTTAATATAAAAAAGATTCAGTTTGATTTTTTTTAAAAAAGAAAAAGTTAAATAGGAAAACCAAACGAACCATTTAACTGATTGCATACCCCTAGTGGACTGAGAGAGCTCCCCCTCTACATCAGCAATCCTAATACTTCCATTATACTTTCAACTTTGACTTTTATCATAATTGGAAGATATTTGATTTTGAAAGACTATTATACTCTCAACTTTTATTTTTATCAAAATTAAAGAATTTAAGATGAGAATAAATTTGTAAATATAATAAAATATCATTTATTTCCCTTCCACTTTCTGTGAAACCAAACAAAGGGAAGTATTTCTAATTTATTTTCCTTATCCTCATACCAAATAAAGCCGAAATAAATACAAATATTTCCTCTAAAAGAAGTAAAATGTGTATTTTTTCCTCCTCTTCTCCTGCCCCTCCATCTCATGAACCAAACTAAGTCTTAGAATGAGATTGGATAGTATTTGAGTTCGATATTTTTTATCTTGAATTTTATAAAAATTAATTATTTGTGAAAAAGAATTGAGATTTAAAGTAAAAAACTTATATTAAAATTTAATCCATATATATATATATATATATATATATATATATATATATATATATATATATATATATATATATATATATATATATCACATGTTAAAGAAAAGGAGAGAGAAAGACAGGAAAAAATGAAGTTTTGCTTTTTGATTTTTTTGGCTGGGTAGAGTAAAAAATGAAGTATTCATTTTAACTGGGGGCCCAACAAAATGGTAAATTATGACCCTTGACTATGGAGGGCAGATTTGACCGTTTGAGCAAAATTTGCTCCGGCGGGAGCGGAGAGGGACTGCTCTGGCAATCGCCACTCGCCAGCCTTTCACCATCACTCTACTGTTAGTAGGTGGAAGTTTCTCTTGGGAAACAAAAGGCCCACCGATAATTTACCTGAAAGAGAAGATATTTTTGAGGTAAAAGTTTAGGAGGAGATATTTTTAGGCTTGACCAAGTAGAA
Organism: Rauvolfia tetraphylla; assembly: GCA_030512225.1. Lineage (NCBI taxonomy): Eukaryota > Viridiplantae > Streptophyta > Magnoliopsida > Gentianales > Apocynaceae > Rauvolfia > Rauvolfia tetraphylla. Next base: position 2,301,992 of record JAJQKT010000060.1, read on the forward strand.
AAGAGATGAATAAAGAAGATATTATAACATAGAGAAAGAAATTAATAAGTTTAGTTTTTAAATTATTTTATTTATCTTAAGATTATTTTTAAATTTTAAATTTATTTTTTAATTTTTAAAATTATTTTATTTAACTTAAGATTATTTTCAAATTATTAATTATTATTTTCAATTATTTATTTTTTATTAGTAAGTTAATTTTGAAATTTTAATTTTGAACAATTATTTATTTTTTATTAGTAAGTTAATTTTGAAAAATTATTTATTTTTTATTATTTTTATTAATATATTATTATTATTATTTAAATAATTTGTTTCATTAAATATGTGTTGTTTATGATTTTTGGTTAATGTTAATTAGAATATCTGAGACGTAGTTACTATTTAATATAATGTTAATATTTTTTTAGTTGACATTAATTTCTTAATTAGATAATGATATGTTCTATAAATATATAAAATATAGAATTTCGTTCGATCAAAAAGAATATTTAGAATAAAATTTTTAAAAGTTACACAATATTGGGACTTATTAATTTGAGAGACATTGAATGGACAGAATTATAGATGGACGCCAGTAGAGTTCTTATAGTTGTTCATCAAGGCCCGGTAGATTCGAGTTTGCTGATTAGACACTCGAAGCATCAGTCAATATTAGTATTGGTGGGTTATAGGGAGACTTTAAAGGAATATTTGAGAGTATACCGCTTTGACCGTATATTTTATGATGCATATAGTGCAGTTCCGACTAGAGTTTATGAGCTGATAGATAGAGTTGGGTTTGGAGGGTTGGCTCGAGTCGGATTCAGGTCTATGGATCACGTACTAATCACGACGTTGGTTGAGTAATGGCGTCCGGAAACACACACTATTCATTTGACGTATGGTGAGACTAATTACATTACAGGATGTAGCGATCTTGTGGGGATTGCTAATTGACGGTTATCCAGTGATCGGTCCTCATTACACTCACTCTAAATTTGAGTGGATTGAGATGATTGATAGACTTCTCAAATTTAGGGTTATGCCATCAAACGTCGCGGGACACAAGTTGCGAAAGGAACCTCTGGAGGCATTTATTATGAAACCAGTTGGTGATAATTCATTGAAATAAGATTGCGTGTGATTGACGCGGGAACTGCTGCTTATGCTCATGAGAGGTCATTTATTCTCTGATCACTCAAATAACCAGATACCACTGCATTATCTGTGTCTTCTAGAGATTCTGGATGATGCCGGGTCATATAGTTGGGGCAATGGAGTACTCGAATACTTGTATCGGTGCTCATGTGATGCCTCGCTAAGTGATGCACGGGAGATTCACAGTCTTATTACCCTATTACAGCTGTAGGCATGAGAGAGGATCTCATTGTTGCGGCCTGATAGACTTCAGCCCTATATACCCATCCCTCTACATGCAGTATATAGGTCTCGCTAGTCCGTGCCATTCGACTCCAGCCTATTACCAACACAGTTGGTACTAACATATCGGGATCAGTTAGATACGATGTCAAATCAGTAAGTTCATTGTCATATCAATAATTTATTACTCAATTTATATGATTCATTGATTAATTCTTCATATCATATTAGATGTATTTTATCTGCAATTTACATGGTTGTCGTATACTACCGGATCTTTCCCAGTAGATGATATATGACGGGCAAAGGTCCTTTTAGTTTGTTTTGAGATTATAGAAGTGGCATTTTTCCCTGCGGGTGATGATGCAGTTCGGGCTGGAACAGTCTATACCTCCTGCGTGCAACACTCGCCGAGATTTATATTGTTATGGGGGACTCGTGGGACCAGTGGACGTGACTGACGTAGAACACATGCGTTATTGATTAGCATTTGGGCTAGTCGCAAAGATTACGTGGTTGATGGTGTTTCTGCAGCCTGTATTACATGGAGTGGTATCCCTTTAGTTGACTCTATTTTGCTTTCAATAATTTTAGTTGAACTGAGACAGTTGGAAGAAAACCTGAAAACATAAATCTGCTGAGAACTAAACCAAACAAATGCATTCCAAGCCCGAAGAGTACATAATTCTAGAAGCATAACATTATATTTAAACTTAGTAGCAATACATGTAAAACAAAGTGAAACTAACTAGTACTCGGGCCGGCGGGGGCAATAGCTAGATAACTTCTTCTGTTATGTCCAACTTGATGACAGTGATTGTATCTTGGAGGAGAGTCTAGGTTACAGTGATCCATGTTGGAAAGGAACCTCGTTGTTCTGAGCCGGCCTCGATTGTTCTTCATATTCGGAAGACAAAAGGACATATGAAACGATGCATCTTGCCACAAATTTTCGTTTGCGACTGGATAGATGATAAATTCATAGGTCTTCTTGTAGGATTCTATTGAGTATATGGCCAATATAAATTCTGCACCGTTTTAACCTTTTTTCTTACAAATTGCCAGAGCATGCGAACAAGGTTGCCCGCATATGTACCATTTTCCACAATGCATGTTCTGTCTCTCATGTGCACTGTATAAACATGGTTACCTCTACCATTGCCTCTTAGAGTTGATTGCACGCTGTACAGTCCTGTTTGAACATTATACTGCACTACTCTATGTGATCTGGTTTTGCTTTCATTTGCCGCAAACTTATCCCAAATCAGTTTGAGAAATGGGTGTCTACCGCTGTGAGCCTCTTTCACGTGCTAGTTGAAGTATTCAACCATCTTGTGAAAAATCATCTTGACAAGTGTTTTCAATGGTAACACCCTTGACTTCTTCAAGACACTATTCAACGACTCCGACAGGTTTGTAATCATTATTCCGTACCGGTAGCCACCGTCATATACCATGGTTCATTTCTCTAATGGAATTGTGGCAAGCCAGTTGAATGCCTCCACACGCCTTCTTTTAATTTCGTTCATGAAGTAATTGTGAAATACCTAAGAGGGGGCTGAATTAGGTATTTGGCTAATTTTCACAAATAAATTTCTTTTACAATTCTAAACAAAATCAGATTGTATGTGCTTGGTTTAATGAGAGAATAAGTCAATTAATAGCAAAGCAGTAAAGCAATGTAAGATCAATAAACACAAGCAATTTATAGTGGTTCGATCTCTTCAAGATCTACGTCCACTACCTTAAGTCTACACTTAAGGATTTCGAACAATCTACTAAATACTCAAATTTGCCAATTACATAAGAGGCTTACCACACAATGGTTTTACACTGATAACCTCTTTAGCAATTTTATAAACAAGGTTCACTTTACCACATGATTTTATATTTATAAACAACCTTGAATCAATATCTCAAGGATCACCCTTATCCAAAGAGTTTTATGTTCTCAAAATAACCTCGCAATGAGCTAGTAGAAAACACAATTGAAAAAGGAGAGGAGAATGTGTAAGATGTTACCACTTTGTTGGTAGATGATTACACAATGTTGTACCTTCACACTTTGTTATCTTTGGAATCTTGAATGATCAATCGAAAGCACAAGACAAAAGAGAGCTTTAATGTTTTCTAAAGTGGAATGTTTAGAGTTCTTGGAGATTCGAAACTTGCAAAAAATATGAAGTTTATATCTTTTATAGATTTGAAAAATCAAATGCAATAGTTATAAAACGGCTAGTAACAGCTAGTTTCAGATAAGTTCGAACGTCCGAACTTTCGTCTGAAATTCTCTGGAAAAACAGTGATCGTGCGATTAGAGAAAGTTTGGACGTCCAAACTTTACTCCATGTGTCCGAACTTGCGTCCGAATTTCTCTGGAAGCACAGTGATCATTTTCAAAGTTTGGACGTCCAAACTTGCATCCAAACTTATCAAATTTTGTCAAATCATTTAAAAATCATCCTTAATAACATTGAAATCATTTTGTATGTATAGATAAGTCATTTAAGCACTTTTAAACACAAAAAACCGTTACCAAAATATTTTAATCATCGAAAGTTTTCTTAAGATTATTTTAAACTTCAAAAACACATTTTTTATCAAAGGGTTCATTCAAAACCATTTCAAAAATAAGTTTTGTGCTCTCTTATGCATTCAACTAATTTCAAGACATATAAGTGTAGAGTTTACAGAAAAATATACCTATTTAGCATATGAACCCTACAATATAAGTTTTCAATGCCTTCAATCATCTTGAACATACTCTTCAATCTTTAATCACTTTTGGCATAATTGAGTTGTTCTTGCATTGTGACTCCAAGGCAATAAGACTTCATACTTCTCAATCCATCAATCCTATCACTCAACATACAAGCACATTAGTCCTCATCAATGTTTGCTATTGTTCAAAACTAATCATAACTACATGATTTGCCCTTAGGGCTAACAATCTCCCCCTTTTTGAAGATGACAAACTTTGATGCAAAATATGATGGATTTAAATAATGTAGTACAAAGAAGCATTGATGTCAATGATGGATAATAACCAATTTAGCACATTGACATACAAACGGCTCAATATGAGCCTATGACCCAACCAACCTCCATTTATCTCTTTCCTTCCAACAAAGATAGAATATATAGCATTTAAGCATTTAGAAAGCTTCTAAGAAAGGTTTTAAAGGTCAGAAAAGATTAATAATGCTCTCTCTTAGATTATGCTAATTTTTTAACAAATTTAGACTTGAGATACTAAGCATCCGAATTCTGACATATCAAGTCCAAACAATAAAATAAGTGAAATGAAAGTTGCAAATTTTGTAAATAAGCTTTCCTAAGGTTGTTCAAACATATTAGAAGAGATTAAAACAAATTTGAATCAATTTAAACAACAAAAGAGCACTTTTTGGTAACAAAATATGAATGCATCCGAATTTCAGAACATGCATCCGAACTTTGAAATTTCAAGTCCAAACTTTAAAATATGTGAGATGAAGGCTGTAATATTTGAAAATAAGCCTATCTAAGATTGTTCAAATATGATAGGAAGGATTAACATATTTTTCAAACAATTTGAACAACAAAAAAATCATTTTTGGCAAGAAGGTTTGGATGCGTCCGAACTTTTGGTTTGCATTCGAATTTTAAGTTCAAACTTATGAACTACTCATTCAGCTTAAGTTTCAAATACAGAAACACAACCAAATATTCAAATTATTAGCACACAATGCCACATATTGCCACACATTCTTGCACAATTAAAATTAAATTCTTTCTCCCCATTTTGTCATCAGTCAAAGATGGGAATATGAAAATGAGAGTTATATTCAACTATAGCATAATTTTGTAATATAAGAAGAAGCTTTCAACACTGAGGTTTCGTCATTGAGTTTCATGAAAAAGCTATTACATAAGCTACATGAGGATAGTAATAAAATGCAGAAATTTAAAGAAGTAAACAGACACATTGCATAAACCAGTAAGTGTTCATAAGTCATATTAAGCCCAAAAAAAAAATATTAGAGATGAGAGTGAAGATGTGCTCAGTCTTTGGATGTTGATGGAGAGTCCTTTCTTGGTTTCTTTTTAACAGCAACATGATTGACTCTTCCATGGCCGAATGTTGGATTTGATGGAGTTGTTATTTCAGTTCATGCAATTTGACCTCTTTCTTGGCTGATTCCAGCTTGCTGCAATCCTCGATCTCCTTTTTGTGATTCCATGACCTGCTCATTGCTATCCCCCTGCTCACCATCATTATCATCATCTTCATCATTATCACTATCACTGCCTTCTTCATTTTTCTTGTTATCTTCATCATTCTCATCATCCTTTTCCTCTTGAGTTCTAGAAGGTCCTTCACCGTTTTGAGGATTTCTTATCAATATTTTCTCGATGTGCTTAACTCTATTCTCTAAACTGTCCAGTTTTCCAAGCACCATAGGATCAAACGTTTCAAAAAATTTATACATTTTCTCCATCTCTTTCATGTGGTTGTTTAGCGCCTCTTGGATTTTATCTCCTCTTGAAATCTCTTCAGCACTAGGTCCTTCTCCAACATTAGGATGTGATTGAGAAGTTGGCTCTTCTTCAGAAAGTCTTCTTTTGGAGGGAGGTTGCTCCCCCTCACTTGTTGAATCATGCCTTCTCTTAGTTTTCATTTCTCTTGCCCATACTTCTGCCTCTTCTTCTTCTTCTTCTTCAGTTTCCTCAGTTTCAATTCTTCTTAGAGGGGTTTCTCTTCTAGTTATCCATACTCCCTCATCATCAAGAGTCAATTGCATTCTTTTGAGAGAGTCATTTGTATAAATTTGTCCTCTTTGTCCTCTAACAGGAAGTTTGACTTAAAAATGTTTGAAAAATCTTGCCAAAAGTCTTCCATATGGTAAAACCTTGTTATCAGTCTTTCTAGCCCCAAACATATGCTTTAATGCCATGTATCCAAAATTCAATCTCCTATGCTCATGCAAAGCAAGCATAATCACCATATGAATGTTCCCCACAAATGTTTTGTGACCAAAGTTAGGAATAATCATGGTTGTTATCATATGATACATAACTCTTCCCCTTGCATCTAAAACCTTGATCTCCCTTTTCTTAATGGTCATAAACTCTCTACCATTGGTGAAGGCCTCTTCAAATCTTGGTTTGTGAATAACTCTCTAATGTAGCAATATTGCCCCATAGAATAATACTTTGCTCCACTATCACTTACTCCACAGATTCTATTCACCAATGCATCATTGAATTCAAAATCTATTTGAGATATTCTAAAGGAATACCATTGATTAATATTTTCTCCCTCATATTCTATTCTCTCTTCTTTTAGATTGGTGTAGAAATCATATACAAGAGAGGGATAGTATTCCTCATCAATAGTCAATAAGTTACTCCAGCCAAAATCACTAAAAAGAGATAGGACATTACCCATATTTGTGAGTTTGTCAAAATCTACTCTATTTCCAGTGATGATTTTCCTTGATTTCTTGTTCCAATCTTGAAACTCTAATGTAGCCTTGACAGAGACAAATTTATCTGCTCCAGATGATGATTGTGGAACCCTAATCCTTCTTGGTTCATTGAGAATTCGTCCTCCTTCACTGTCCTTTGCTTTCCCTTTTCCTTTCTCAATGTTTGCTCCCTTTGTTCTCACCATGATGATTTTCTAATGAAAAGCAGTGAAATCTGAGAAGTATTTAGGGTTTGGACTTCAAAAATCCAAGTGCTTTGATGTGAAAATGGTGAAATTTCAGAATGATTTTGGTTTGGACGCGAATGGGTAGAGAGGGGTTTGAAATGAGAAAGAATTCGGATGAATAAAATGTAAGTAACGGCTATTTTGATTTCTTAAAAACTCATGTAACCGCAAAGTTCGGACGACCAAACTTTTTAGTCTGCGTCCGAACATACGTCCGAACTTTTCTGTCTAGAATTTTCTGACAAAGTTTGGACGATCTATTTTCACTCAATGCATCTAAATTTTTCTGCTTTTGCCATACTTAAACAAACACGTTAGTAATTGAATTTTGAAATTCCTAAAAGCCTTCTTAGATAGTTGAACCTTTCCTCAGCCAAAGGCTTGGTAAATATATCAGCAATTTGATCATTTGTGTTCACATATTCCAAGTATATATCCTTTTTAGCAAGATGATCACGAATAAAATGATCCTTAATCTCTATATGCTTTGTTCTAGAATGTTGAATGGGATTTATGCTCAAATTGATGGCACTAGTATTATCACATAGAATAGGTATACAATTTGAGTACAACAACTACCAGCTGCAATATATTCAGCTTCAGTAGTAGACAAAGATACACATTCCTGTTTTTTACTATACCATGACACAAGACAACTACCAAGAAATTGATAATGACCACTTGTACTTTTTCTTTCAACTTTGCATCTAGTATAATCAGCATCTGAATATCCAATAAGTTCAAAAGATGACGATTTTGAAAACCAAAGACCGTAGTCATGTGTATCAATCAAATAACGAAAAATACGTCTGACAGAGGGTAGATGAGATTCTTTAGGACAAGATTGAAATCTAGCACATAAGCACACAACAAACATAATATCAGGTCTACTTGCTGTGAGATAGAGTAAACTTCAAATCATATCTCTATATGACTTTTCATCAACATTTTTAATTTTTTCATCTTTGTCAAGTTTAGTGGATGAGCTCATTGGAGTACCTATCCTTTTTGCTTGATCCATTCCAAATCTTTTCAAAAGCTCCTTGGTATACTTTACTTGATTTATGAAGACTCCATCCTTAGTTTGCTTGATTTGCAGCCCAAGAAAGAAATTCAGTTCTCCCATCATGTTCATTTCAAATTTATTTTGCATAGATTTGGCAAATTCATCACAAAGAGATGCGTTAGTGGCACCAAAAATAATATCATCAATATAAATTTGCACAAGTAAAATATCATTATTACTAGATGTTTTTATAAAGAGTGTTGTGTCTACTTTTCCTTTTGCAAATCCTTTTGAAAGAAGAAATCCACTTAATCTTTCATACCAAGCTCGTGGGGCTTGTTTTAATCCATATAGAACCTTGGTTAACTTAAAAACATGATTAGGAAATTTTTCATAAACAAAACCATGAGGTTGTTCTACATAAACCTCTTCTTCAATAAAACCATTTAGAAAGCACTTTTGCATCCATTTGAAATAGCTTAAATCCTTTAAAACAAGTAAAAGCCAAAAGTATTCTTATGGATTCCAATCTGGCTATTAGAGCAAAAGTCTCTTCATAATCAATGCCTTCTTCTTGGTTGAAGCCTTGTGCAACAAGTCTAGCCTTATTTCTAACAATTTCTCCTAGTTCATTTAATTTGTTTCTAAAAACCCATTTTTTTACCAATAATGGAATGATCATGAGGTCTTGGAACAAGAGTCCAAACCTTATTTCTTTCAAACTGATTTAACTCCTCTTCCATAGCAATAATCCAAAAATTATCACACAATGCATCATCAATATTTTTAGGTTCAATGTGAGATAAAAGAGCAAAATTATCAATAAAGTACCATCTTGTTTTAACTCCTTGAGAGATATCACCAATGATTTGCTCCTTAGAATAACCTCTTGCATATGTTAGATCCTTTGGAAACTCATGATCATTGCTTGGTTGACCATCTTGTTCTTGCTCCATTATTTCTTCTTCTTTGGCATGTTCTTCCAATGTGGGTATTTGATGATGAGTTTGATTTTTAATCATTGATGAACCTGCATCATCTTCATTTATTCTTTCAAGGTAAATATTAGATTCATCAAAGGTTACATGTATGGTTTCTTCAACACATAATGTTCTTTTGTTATAAACTCTATATGCCTTTTTATTTGAAGAATAACCAAGAAATACACCTTCATCTAATTTTCTATCAAACTTTTCTAGATTGTCACTAGTGTTTAAGATAAAGCACTTACAACCAAAAACCTTAAAGTAGACAATTGAATGAGTTTTATCAAATAGAAGTTCAAAAGGTGTTTTTCTTATAAAATGTCTTAATAAAAATCTATTCATTACATAGTAAGCAGTATTTACAGCTTCAACCCAAAAGTATTTTGGCAATGAATTTTCACAAAGCGTTGATCTAGTCTTGATTGCAAAATTGTGAGTAATACCATATTCATCACAAAATTTTGTAAAGTCTTGATTGCAAAATTCTCTTCCATTGTCACTTCTAATAGAAATCAGTTTATATTCAAGAGATGCCTGAACCTTTTTGAAAATTTTTGCAAATTCATGAAACGTTTCATCCTTTTGAGCTAAGAAAATCACCCAAGTAAATCTTGAAAAATCATCAACAATCACATAAGCATATCTTTTACCACCAAAACTAGTACTCCTCATAGGTCCAAATAAGTCCATGTGAACTAGTTCAAGAGCTTTTGAAGTAGAGACCATTTTCTTTGGTTTAAAAGATGTTTTTGATTATTTTCTATATTGACAAGCATCACAAAGACAGGTTTTATCAAAATGTATTTTGGGTAATCCTCTAACTAGCTCTTGTGTAGAAAGTTTATTCAATAAATCCATGCTTACATGTCTTAATCTTCTATGCCATAAAAATCCATCATTATCATGAATGGCAAGACATTTTATATCATTAGTGATAAGTTCTTCAAAATACAACACATATACATTTCCAACTCTCTTAGCAACAAAGATGATTTTGTTACTTGCACTATCAAGAATAGTACAAGTATCACATTTAAATTCTACTTTACATCCATTGTCACATAATTGACTAATGCTAAGTAAATTATACTTCAAACCATCAATAAGTAATACTTGCTTAATAAGAGGGAAAGAGCCTTTACCAATGTTACCTATTCCAAGTATTTTTCCTTTCTTCTTGTCACCAACTGTGACAAAGCCTTCACTTGTTGCTTGAAACTCACTAACAAGTGAGGCATTTCTTATCATATGTGACAAAGCCTTCACTTGTTGCTTGAAACTCACTAACAAGTGAGGCATTTCCTATCATATGTCTTGAACAGTTACTATCAAGAAACCATTTTGTGGCACTTGATCTTGAAGCAAAGCAGACCTACACCAAATTAGAAAGAGTGGTTTTTTGTACCCATATTTTCTTGGGTACAAGGGAGATAGTGAAAGTTCCTTTAACTTTCCAAATAGTCTTGACACCATTTTCTATTTATCTTTTTACAAAATATTTTGACACTTTATGTCTATGCTTGCCACAATATGTACAACAAATATGAGGCCTAGAATTAAAAGTTTCTTTAGCTAAAGAGTTTTTATATTTTGGAACATAGCTATCATGAGTGAAACTAAGACCATGCTTTACATATGAAGATCTTTGATAATCGAGTAATTTATTTAAATTTTCTCTTCCATTTGTAAATTTTTCAATACATAATGTAAGATCATTAGCTTTCTTTTTCAAAATCTCATTATCATTAAGCATTGTTTCAAGAGAAATAACTTCTGTGCAAAGCTCTTTATTTTCAAAATATATGTTTTTTATGGTTACATTTAAAACTTCTTTTTCAATGTTTAGACAATTAATAGTCTCAAGAAGTTTCCCATTTTCAACACATAACTTTGAATTCTCATTTGATAAATCATTGATTTTGGATTTCATTTCTTCATTCCTTTTAGAAGCCTTTTTCAATTCTTCATACATTTCTACAAGTAACTTACTAGGATCAACATCATCATCATAGAAATTAGAAATGGAAGGAGAAGATTGTACCTCATCATCAATTGCCATAAAGCATATGTTGGCCTTTCCTTCACTATCATCTTCACTTTCTTGTTAATCCCATGTTCCAGCCAGTCCTTTTCCTTTCTTGGCAGATTTCTTTTTGTTCTTGTTGTCTCTTTCCCTTTCCAAAACTTTGGGACAATCAGCAATAAGATGTTTTGTGCTCTTGCATTCAAAACATTAAGATTTGAAGGATGAAGATTGTGCACTCTTCTTGGTTGGCTTTCTTCTTTTCTTGAGAAACTCCTTCTTGTAGAACCTTTTGAATTTCCTAACAGCCATGGCAATCTCCTCTTCTCTACTATTTCTATCTTCTTTTTTACTTGATGATTTTTCTTGTTCACTCAAGTGATTTGAAGCTTTGAGTACAACTCATTTTCTTCCTTTCTCTTCATCTTCTTTGTCATTCAGTCTTTTCATCTTCATTTCATGTGTGAGTAATGATCCAATAAGCTCTTCAAGCGAAAGAGTTTTTAAATCCTTTGATTCCTCAATGGAAAGTGTATTTGGTTGCCAAGATTTTGGTAGAGCATCCAATATCTTCTTGTTTTGCTCTCCAATAGTATAGATCTTTCCATAAGCTTTTAAGCCATTGAAAATGTTAGTAAACCTTGTAAACATATCACTAACATTCTCACCTTACTTCATGGTAAATAGCTCATAATCTCTTACTAGCATGGCAAGCTTTGACTCTTTAACCTAATTTGTACCTTCATGTGTTATTTGGAGTAATCTCCACATATCATGAGCAGTGTCACAACCACTAACTCTATTATATTCATTTACATCTAATGCACAACTTAAGATGTTCATGACCTGATAATTTAATGTCATTTTCTTTGAATCATGTTCATCAAATTCGTCAGTTGACTTTGGTTCTAAGGTCACTCCATCAGCTCTCATTTTCATAGGAATATAAGGACCTTTTTCAACAATATTATACAAATCAAAATTGATAGAACAAATATATATCTTAACTCCAGATTTTCAAAAGGTATAGTTTGTTCCATCAAACAAATGTGGTCTATTTGTGGAAGACCTTTCTAGGTAAGGTAAGTTTGAGATATTAGCGATAAGATCTTTAACTTCTAGGTTGTAAAACCACACAAAGAAGTCTTTGCTCTGATACCAATTGAAATACCTACGAGGGGAGGTGAATTAGGTATTTGGTTAATTTTCACAAATAAATTCCTTTTACAATTCTAAGCAAAATCAGATTGTATATGCTTGGTTTAATGAGAGAATAAGTCAATTAATAACAAAGCAGTAAAGCAATGTAAGATCAATAAACACAAGCAATTTATAGTGGTTCGATCTTTTCAAGATCTACGTCCACTACCTTAAGTCTACACTTACGGATTTCAAACAATCTACTAAATACTCAAGTTTACGAATTACATAAGAGGCTCACCACACAATGATTTTACATTCACAACCTCTTTAGCAATTTTATAAACAAGGTTCACCCTACCAAATGATTTTATATCTATAAACAACTTTGAATCAATATCTCAAGGATCACCCTTATCCAAAGAGTTTTATGTTTTCAAGATAACCTTGCAATGAGCTAGTAGAAAACACAATTGAAAGAGGAGAGGAGAATGTGTAAGATGTTACCACTTTGTTGGTAGATGATTACACAATGTTGTACCTTCACACTTTGTTATCTTTGGAATCTTAAATGATCAATCGAAAGCACAAGACAAAAGAGAGCTTTAATGTTTTCTAAAGACTTTGGAATGTTTAGAGTTCTTGGAGATTCCAAACTTACAAAAAATCTGAAGTTTATATATTTTATAGGTTTGAAAAATCAAATGCAACAGTTTAAAACGGTTAGTAAAGGCTAGTTTCAGAGAAGTTTTGACGTCCGAAATTTTTGCCATGCGTCCGAACTTCCTCCGAACTTCATTATGCCAAGTTGTCTTGAAAAGTTCGGACGTCCAAACGTTTCCTTATGCGTCCGAACATTCGTCCGAAATTATCTGGAAAAATAGTGACCATGCGATCATAGAAATTTTGGACATCTGAACTTTACTCCATGCGTTCGAACTTGCGTCTGAATTTCTCTGGAAGCACAGTGATCATTTTCAAAGTTTGGACGTCCAAACTTTCATCCAAACTTATCAAATTTTGTCAAATCATTTAAAAGTCATCCTTAATAACATTGAAATCGTTTTGTATAAATAGATAAGTCATTTATCCACTTTTAAACACAAAAAACCGTTACCAAAATATTTTAATCATCGAAAGTTTTCTTAATATCATTTTAAACTTCAAAAACACATTTGTTATCAAAGAGTTCATTCAAAACCATTTCAAAAATAAGTTTTGTGGTCTCTTATGAATTCAACTAATTCCAAGACATACAAGTGTACAGTTTACAGAAAAATATACCTATTTAGCATATGAACCCTACACTATAAGTCTTAAATGCCTTCAATCATCTTGAACATGCTCTTCAATCTTAAATCACTTTTGCATCACTTTTGTCATAATTGAGTTGTTCTTGCATTGTGGCTCCAAGGCAATAAGACTTCATGCTTCTCAATCCATCAATCCTATCACTCAACATACAAGCACATTAGTCCTCATCAATGTTTGCCATTATTCAAAACTAATCATAACTACATGATTTGCTCTTAGGGCTAACAAATTGAACTCTGAAACTTTAGTTGCCGTCGCAGCTTGCCACATCAAACTTTTAAGCTCTCTGTTCTTAAATTTTAGATTGACATTAGCCCTAACGTGGCATAGGCAAAATCTGTGCTGCGCATAAGGAGGTTGCCATTGTTGTTGTTGGCTAATTGAGTTCAAAACACCTTTGTGGCGATCAGATATCAAGCATACGGGATGGGTCTCAACCACACATTCCCGAAGAAGGTCAAGGAACCAATTCCAACTTGCTGAAGACTCCTCGTCAATAATCGCAAATGCTAGAGGGTAAACATGATTATTGGCATCCCATCCGCTTGCGATTAACAGCACTCCCTTATAAGCACCTTTCAAGTGTGTTCCGTCAACTGATATAACTGGCGACAATGCTTAAAACCTACTGTTGAAGGTTCAAATGCCCAAAATAAAAAATTAAACACTAATCGTGCGAGTGTACTTGAACGATGGTGTAGCCAACGAACAATAGTGCCCGAATTACTATCTTATATTGCTTGCATATACCATGGAAGAACAACAAACGTTGAGTTCCAATCTCCAAATAGCAATTCGATTGCAGCTTTCTTGGCATACCATCCTTTCTTGTAAGTGCATCCTGTTTGAAATAGTACTTGAACCTCCTCTATAATGTGTTTCACTGGTGTTTCCGAGTCGACCTTTATGAGATGGGTAATGTGTCCACCGATGTAGCGAGTTGACATGTTCTGGTAGTTGTTGCCTATCGCCTGTACCAAGCAAGTATGTTCCACATTGTATACAGTTATTTGTCACATATCATACGTAGCTTTTATTGTGCATATATACCACGAACATATATTCTCATTGGTTGAATGTGAGTACTTCGCAGTCCATTAGTTTGACTTACTTCTCACAACTTTGAATTTACGACCCATCCGAATGGACTACTTTCGAACTGCATATAGAGCTTCTTCATTGTTCCGAAATCGCATGTCTCGTTTGAGTTCATGTATTAAATCATTCCAATCATCTAGTTGGACCGCATCATCGTATGTCCAATCATTTAACTGTGCTCTCAATCCTATATCTTGGAAGCATTCGTACATTCGGCGATCTACTATGATATGGCTACAAGATCTAGACTGTAGGTTTTGTGTTGCATAATATGACATGACCATCGGATGGAATGTCAGTGCTTGGAGAATTGGCTGTCTTAATCCTCATCTGAACTCTTAGCCTCCACTTCAATTGGGACTTCTAACTCAAGATCACCATCAACATTGAAAGTTGGACTTAATGAGTCAGCAATAGTTACTCTGTATAATATTATCAGTTCGGATGCCACGAGCTCAGTCACCTGTGTGATATGAATCTCCATCGATGATTCGTTTATGGTATGAGTTTGGTGATAGTCAACAGATTCATACTTGCCAAAATGTTTATCCATGTTGGTGGCAATTTTCTCGTACTGCTGTTCTTGAACCTGCATCGGTTAAAAATCTACAAGAATGTGCACACCAACACGACCAAACTCTGGTTAGATATCCTATAATAGATCCATTTAATTTTCATCATCCAGGCCAATAGCGCTGTATAAAACTTGATTGAATTCTGGCGAAAAATATGGCAATCATAGAGTCATAGGAATGCACCACGAAGCCGAGTCCATATTTCTAATGCCACATATCTTTTGCACTAACTCGTTGTAGGAGACCTTGCGCCTAAGGATCCAACTTTTTTGTGTTGCTCCAGGGAAGTATGCTTCGCCATCATTGTTCAGGATTTCTGTATCCCAGAACAAAAATATTCTAATTGGATTCGGAAGAGCCATTTCACAAGTGAAACTTTGTGACTGAAATTTTGAGAGTATTGCAGAATAACTAGCAGAATGAGTAGGTTGTAAGTGAAAGTGACCATCGGAGATGCCTTTATATAGCTAAGTTCGTTTATGTGCTGACAATATTACTACAGCAAGGGATACTCAAAATCGTCAAAAATTGCGGCGCATGCTTGCTGTAGTATATTCTGCAGATAGATTCGAGAGGATGAAAGAACGAATAATTCAATCTGAATTTCAGATGGAAAGGATATAGTAATTGCTAAAGTTGAAGGAAAAAAGATATTTTGGTGGTTGCTGTTGGTTCAAGGGGAAAAAAGATTTGTTGGTGGTCACGGGTGTTATAGACTGTCTATAATCCCATCGAAGATGGCGTTATAGAAAAAATTATAATGCTATCAGATGGCGTTATACTAGGCATAATGTCATTCTATTTGACATTATGTCCAGTCTAGTACCCTCTTCCCACAACCCGGTCCATTCTAGTGCCTTTTAAAAAAAAAAAAAAAGGCCTAAACTAAGTAAAAACCCACTTTTTTAGCATCCTGCAACACTTCTAACTTGGGCCCAACTCAAGATCAGGTGGAGCTCAACGAACAAGTATTGGCCCAATGTCAAAGAAGTACGTAAAAATCTTAGATAACTAAATTGAAAAAAAATTAAGTAGAGTTCCTTAGAACAATAATTACCAGATACTATCCCAAATTCTCAACACATTAAACCTAAAAGTAGAGTTCCAAATTTTGAATTTTTTTCAATTTGTGCCTTCGGAGGAAGAAAGAAGCGGAGAGAGAGAAGAAAGTGAAATTTTCTTTTTAACTAGTAGGATCCAACATAATGGTAAATTATGACCCTTGACTAAGGAGGGCAGAGTTGTCCTAGGCACAAAATTTGGTCTAGCTGGAGGGGGGCTGCTCTGGCAATATGGCCAATCTTTCACTATGCCTTCACTGTTTGGTAGTTGGAAGTTTCTTTGGGACACAAAAGGCTCACCAACCGGTAGTTTACTTTGCTAGTGGAGATATTTTCTAGGTAAAAGTTAAGTAAGAGATATTTTTAGGGTTGACAAAGTAGAAAAGAGATGGATTAAGAAGATATTTTAACATAGCGATAAATTTAGTCTTTAAAATTATTTTTATTGAGATATCAGTTATAAATTTTTTTAAATTATTTTAGCTTTTATCTTTTTAATAAAAATTTTACTTTATCGTTTTATGTACATAAATTTTTTAAATAATTATATATATTAAATTATGATTGTCGTGGTGAAATTTAACAAAGAGAGTCACGTTACAAGTATATATCTCGTTTTTTAATGATAATTTTATTTTTTCATGATTTGAAAGGAGGAAGAATAGAGAATGATGGCTTGAAAGTTAGAAATACTATTTTATTTGATATAATCCATTTTATAATCGCATAATTTGAGCGGCGTTAAAACATCAAGAGAAAATAATGAATAACCAAAATTGTCATTGAAAATAATAGTTTGTGCTTGCAGCATGATTTTTCTTGCCAGAATCTACCACAACATTCCAAATTGGACTGATATGATTGTTTGAGAAAAGTTCATATGCATAAAAAATAAAATAAATTTTTTTGTTTAGAAGAAAAAAGCAAAAGTAGTTAAAGGAAAAATATAGTCAATTTCTCTATTTTATTTTTCTTAAGATCATTCTTAATTTTTAACTTTATTTTTTAATTCTCAAACTATTTTATTTATTTTATGATTATCTTAAATCTTTAATGTGTCCTTTTTCGTCTCCAAACTATTATTTTTCAAACTTGATGATGCTAACCACCTAATTCACAAGAAAACTCGACCACTCTCTTCATTTCGGTATAACATTTTATGTCTTACATTTTGCAAAAGTACATTATTTATGAGAGAAAATGAAATTCAAAATGAAAACTTTACATTCATTCCGTAACTCAACCAAATACAACCTGAATTTTAATGCATATAAGGATGGCATGCTATTGGTATGGAGAAAAATATTCAAAATGTCTTATTTATTCTTACTAACTGCAACTCGCATAAAGCAAGTGACCAGATGCTATTATAGATTAGATAGTTCAGACTATTCAATTTGAAAAAAATATTTTGGAAAGATAAAATTAAAAATTAATGATAATTATAAGACAAATAAAATAATTTAGGGATAAAAAAGATAAAATTAAAGATTAAGGACAGTTGTAAGACAAACAAAATAGTTTGGCGACTAAACTTATCAATTTCTCTTTAACATATTTTCATGACTTTTACCAACTAAACAGCCATATATTTTATCCGTCCAAAATTGAATGTTCAATTCTACATGAACATTCATTGTTTAATGAATGGAGTATTAACATCTGTCCTTTATTCATTAAGCCATATTACTCAACTTTTTTATTTTTCATTTTCATTTTTTCTTGATATCTCATCCATCCAAAATTGAATATTTCCTTTTAACTTGGCACAAAAACTAAGTAGTTGAATATAAGTTTGCAAAATATCTTTATTAATTAAAGAAATTAATAGTAGGACCCATATTTTAGTGGAGTTTGAATCAATTAAAGGTTTTTGTAGTTAACAATTAAAGATTAATATGAAAGTTTATAGAGAAAATATGTTTATTTTAGAAAAATGAACATTCATTTCTTATGCATTAACATAAAAATATATGAGCATTCAATTTTAAGCAAAGAGAATAGTATTCTTCTTTGAAATAATCATTTTCTGTACGGTTAATATGATATGCATTCTCTAGACAATTTTTCCTTTTTTTTTTTGGTGGAACAAATGATATATAATATTCTTAGGATCCTTTTAAGCATCCTACAAAATTTCGAAAATTTGTCCAACCCGGGATCAAGTGGAGCTCAACCTAGAAACAAGTGTTGGTCCAATTTCAAAGAGGTAGTAAAAAATTCTAGATAACTAAATTGATACAAATAATAAAGTTTGAAAAAAATTTACTCTCTTCATTCAAAATTAAATTTTTATTTTTAAATTTATTTTTTATAAAAAAGTAGACATTGAAGAAATTATTACATTTTTAATCATTAATTTATTCGTTTCTATCTTCCTAGACAACTATAATAGATTTAATAATGACATAAAAACGCGTGGCCAGCCAACTGAAGTACTTAGGTTCGATTTATGAATTACTCATATTTTTAAACAATTGTTAACTATAGCACCATAAATTACTACTGTAATACATTTACTCTTCATTACTAAAGTGTTTTCTCTCTTTAAATTTTAAAATTCTTTTAACATTCTCTCTAAAATTTAAGTTTGTTTTAGAGCTTCAGAATTTTCTAAAATACTTTACTACATCCGTTGCATTAGATAGTAGACAATACTAACTAGGAATAGCACCTACCAGCATTGTTGGGGGCTGTTGAGGGCACCCCCGATTTTGCCCTTAGGGGTGGCTCCCAATGGGGGCTGTTAAGTAAATGTCATGTTCAACTGAAATACATATTAGATCATTTGAAGCGAGAGAACTCGAGAAGTGCCGTCAGGTTTGTATTTCAATAATACGTTAATCATGTTTTTTACTAGTACATTTACATATTTGTATTAATATTTTTCCACACTACACTTAACATATGTTGCTTGTTGATACTAGGCAAAGACTGTGTACAATACTACACACAAGTTAAGGGTGGCGAGTATGGAAGGTTGGATAATGGTTCAATAAAATTTTCAAATTGTTCACTGACCATGAATACATTCATTGGCACAGAGTTCACCCAAGGACCAAAATTCTTAGTGACTGTGTGTTTGGTCACCCAGATTCATGTACACTTGCTGTGCATATCCATTTGTGCTGATAATCTACATGACATACAAGTTTAATAAGTACGTTATAGCATTAGCGTAAAATTATCTTATTTTATTTATACGAAACATTCCTTAATAAAAAATATATGTATAAATTGGTATGTATTCCTATGTATCATATTTCATTTGAAATAGGTACAACATGTTGTGCTTAGAAATTGTCAGTGTTACGCCAACTGGATAAAAATTTCTAATAACTGGTGCTTTGATGAGCAATGAGCACACATATAGTTATCGGTGGGTGTAAGAGTGTGTTCAGAATATCTTTGACATAAATTGCCATCACATGTTATCGTGACTGATCGTGAGTTCAGATTGATATAGTTCTTGACCGATGCCTTCCCTGATTCTAAACATACGTTGTGCAAGTGACATATTTTGAAGAACGTTGAGAATTAATGCTATAAGGCTTGCGGTAATAAGGTAATCGCTGAATAGTTTTCGAAAGATACCAGGTCAATTATTAAAACATATGGTTATCATGATCGTGATTCGGAAAGAAGTTGATGTATCTAGACGAGACATGGTTGGATTCACATCGAGAGCAGTTTACTCGAGTTTGGACAGGGCGGATCTTACACTTTGGAACATAAACTACAAATTGTGTCGAGAGCTCCCATTCAGCTATGAAGTCCTATCTCAGGATGGCATCCAGTGCATTCGACACCATTTGGTTGAAGGTTCATTCTATGATCGAGGCTCAAATCGCAAAGATCAAGGGCTCTCTTAAGTAGTGTTAGTATGCTGACAAGTATCATATTTGTTTTGCATCTGATTTTGGTTCTCTTATGCTACGGAGTTACACATAATGGGCTATGGATCATTTTAAATGAGTGGTAGCGTATCAATAAAATACGACACGATGCTAGTGTTTGTCGATGCCGATTGCCAAATAGTTACAGACTTCCTTGTTCTTGCGAAATACTTACCCGTATGAGCAACGTACAACCTTTTATGGTTGACGATTTGCAGCCATGTTAGAGCACTCTTAACTTCACAACGCCTACCTCTCAGTATCTCAACCATTTTTCATCGCACCCTTAAGATGATTTACGGGCTATTCGAGACTTTGTAAAGTTGATGATGAAGAAGGGCCCGGTGGAACGTCGACATTCTATGCTATAGATGAGTCAGATGTTGTTTCCCGAATATAGTGGTTTTCAAGAATCGATTGTCTGGGGGACAAAAGGCCGACCAAAGACAAAAAGTTATGTCTTATTGGGAATATGTACATGTTTATAAAGCATGTTCACGTACTTGTCTGGCAGTAGCAGTTCCCAAGCCCGGTCATCGAGCTGGTCTAGAGGACACAACAATTCTAGAGGTCGAGCTCCTAGTTGAGCGGCTGTGGTTTTGATTCCTTAACGAGTGTTTTAGGTTGTGCAAATACAAAAATCGACATCTTCCCTTGAGGAACTAATTTTCTACTTTTATAGTACCTTTTATACATGAATGGGTTAACGTTCGGACAGATGAAAATTGCGAATTTTAAGTTATTGGCCATTTGTCACGCGGATGTGAAGACGCTTGGTTTTAGGTCGGACACGAGCTATGGCGGGAGGTTCATAGTCATTCTAGATTATATGAGGGTATCGTGAGGGGGTCGACTGGTATTATGGGCTTGTTGAAGTTGGAGCACTAGGATGTTTAACGGGCCACCCTTGGGAACTGGTGACTCACATTACCACATGGGTTGGGTCATTATGACAACATACAACGTATCATTCGTTTGTTTATCTCAATCACAGTCTTGGATGTATCTCCCTCTAGAATCACGAAGTGATCATGCAAATGCTATTACGGTGATTGGTCTACTAGAGGATGCTAATCTTTTTGTCGCAATGCGTAATGTAATTTTATTTCTTGCATTTAATAATTTTTTAATTTATGAATTAATTTCTTTTGACGAATGTGCAGTTTTGGAAGTCGAATGAATTTTTAGTGTTAGACATGTATCCCTTATGGAATCACTACAAACGACCCTCGGTTGCTAGTTGGGACATTCAGTTAGAAGGCATAATTACACATGGGCTTATGCTACCAGAAACAGAAATTCCTTCTTTAAGGACCGACGACATGATGTAATCAGTTATTATTTGTTGTATGTTATTAAGGAAATAACTTATGTAATTAGTAAATTATATTGTAATGCAGTACTCAAGTTAAAAAAATAAGAAAAGAAAATAACATCTTCCTTCAAAGCTTGTAAATATACAATCGAAATAAATAAAGTTTCATAATTGCAAATAAAAAAGAATCATAAGAACTTCTAATCAGCTACGTATCATGTCCCTCATCGGCTACTGCTGAAGTACGCTTCTGCTCACGAATAATCTCATGTAATGGTACTAAAATTGCGTCATTTTTACTCTGACATCATCGTTGATGGGTCACCTATACCTGCTAGGAGACGATGGATTATATCCCATCTTTGCAACACAAGTCATAAACTGTTAAATAAAAATACTATTTTGGTAAAAATTGACTAGCACTCAAAATCGCAAAAGAGCATCACTTATCACTACATCCGTGATCGATGTAGGTCAGGGATTGGACACCCCTTCCTAGAGATTCTCAAAATTTTGGATCCTTAGATGTATGCAAGCCAGACACCATTATATGTAATTTGAAGCGCAGGCTAATGGAGGCACAACAATAGATCCAAGCTGCCTCACGCTGAGTATGTGAGAGCCTGGTTGCTCCTAATACTTGTTTGGGCTATCGTAATGCACGACATACTTCTTGTTATTATTGGGCCTGTAGTCCTTACTCGGTACGATGAGACATTTCAAAATCTATTGCACACGTCTAAACTGTTGCACGACTCGATCTGGTATGTAGGGCTCTAGAAAGTCACAAAAGCGCAGATATCTATGGAATGTTAAGATCCAATGAGTATCGAGGGGGATTGAATCGTACAGAGTCTAGCAAACCTAACGATGTAATATAAAAAAAATATTAATGATAAACATAAAAAATGAACGTTTATGATGTTATGATATAATATTTACTTACCTCTTGGGGGACATGTTATCTAAATGCAAGCATACACTGCAAAAGTCTTCAAATTTTTTGGGAGCATGTTCGTGGCTCATGAATCAAAGTATGTGGGGTTAGGCTTTCGAACGCTGGATACTGCTACAGAGTAACCATCATGAAGTATAAATAGATTCACGCTTCTAATAGTGCAGTGGCTTCGCCAAGTTGCCTACAATCAGCTCTGGAAGCGATACCTAGTTGACGATATAAGTACGTAAGACATCCTGCTCCCCATGCATACTTATTAACCTTTTCTACGTTAGCTAGAAGTGGCCAAAAGTGGTAAGACACCTGATCCTTACCATTGTCCAGAAATAGATATAGCCGAGCAAATACATCATGTATGCTCGAGCATGGTTTGTGGGAAACAATGGTCCTCTGTTGGCAATTTCGTGAAGAACGAGAAATTTCATACCACCATTATGTAACTGACTTCGAACAAGTGCTAGTGGCAAACGGAGAGAGTTAAACATATTTGCAATATTGCCTTATCTCCCTTCATTGGGACGAATGGTAGTACCTGTGATAAGAATCCCGAGAATGAATGTCACATCATGAAGGGTTATGGTAATCTCACTGAAGGGCATGTGAAAAATGTTCTTGTCCGACTGCAACCTCTTCAAGAACGCCGATATCAGCGAACTGTTCGAGTGAGTAAATATACACTAGTTCAAGTGGCCCAAATCTGATACCGTAATAATTGCCTCAGTAGCAAAGTCTACCACATACCATCTGTCAAGATAATCAGATCGTTGATGCACTACAAGAATCGGCTGCTCCTATAGGATAATATATATCATTCCCACATCTTATTTATTTGACATATTTAATGAATATAAAGTATAAGCAAAAACCCCTTAACGTACTTCACCACTCTATATGTAGCTGGCTATGTGATCGGAAAATAATGGAATTAGTGAAGAACCCCATGGTCCCCTCGGGGAAGCTCTTGACAAGCACCAGCCATCATCTAGGTCGCGATGTCCACTCCGCCAGCCATCATCTTTGATGTAGGAGCTGATTCGAGGACAAATCATTTCAAGGAGAAAGGGAATGATGAGAATCAAGAGGCGCTAATCTCAAGTGTTCAAGATCTATTGAAGATTTTCACTAGTCCAATCACAAGAGTTAGGGCTAAGAGGATGAGAGAGGCTTTGATAGTATTGCTTGAAAGCTTATGGAATAAACAAGCAAATAATTATGAGCTTTGATGATTTTATCATAAGAAGGATCAATGATCCTCTTTGGAAACTATTGGGCCGCCAAATTGATATTCAAGATGATAAATTGAATGGCTAAAAAATTCAACAAAAGGGCTGGACAAAATTTCTTTATTTTTAGGAGTGTTTTTATTAGTTTTTAAGTTTGATTGGGTTGAAAACTTTTATTTATTAAAATACATATCTATTCTTTTTTTTTAATCCTTATAAATCTTAACCTTTTTCCTGGTCTCCATGAGCAAAGGGCCAAGCACCAATACCATTCTAAGCTTTGAAAGCTTCAACTTTGAACCTTCTTTGTTTGAGGGGACATGATAGTAGAAGCCCATTGGGGAGCTAATTATCTCGAAGATTGAACAAGGAATTTTGGCCCAAATCTAAAACTTTAGTTACAGTTTCAATTGTCCAAACAGAAGTAGTCGAAGAGGGGTGTCCAGTTGAAGTTGGGTCTTAGACTTGCCATTCAAAGAATTGGTTTTTAACAATTGCAACAAATCTATATATATATATTACCAAAACACTTTTACTCTCTCTCCTTCTTCAAAACTCTTCAACCTCTAATCCTAATTTCTAGAATTTTAGATTTTTGTTATTAGTTAGAAAAAAATTTGATTAGTTAAGATGATTTTTTGTATTAAATTATTAATTAATCAAAATCTTTCTCATTTGAAATTTAAAAAATCATAACTTCCCATTACTTATCTACTTACCCATTATCTCCTACTTACCAACTAACCTATTATTTCCCATTTCTTTATTTGGTTTGTTTGTGACATTCATCTTATTTTCCTTCTCCATCCATTTGTTTTTTTCTTTTTTTATTTGTTAGTTTTAAGTGAATATTTTCTTTTTGTTGATCTTGGAGTGATTAAAGTCTTTTTTTTTTAACCAAAATCAAGATAATAATTTATTCTTAAGGCCTCATTTATTTATGAACTTTCACAGATAAAATATTTATTATGTATCAGATGACGAGTAGTAAACAAAATAGTATTATTTGAATAGAAACCCAGAAAGCACATACTACCGAGATCAGAACATGCATTTTGATCACAAAGCCTTTTATTTTTTCTTTCAGTTGGTGATTTATAAATATTTATCTATTTAGATCCTTTGTATATATTACTTTAATTTGATCCTTTATATGATAAAATTTAAGAACAAAAGTGCCTAATTTCCTATTAAAATATTCTACATCAAAACATGCATGACTTTGTAATACATTAGAGATGAAATATAATGGTCAATGATTTTTGAATTTTTTCTTTTTTTGATATTTTCATCAAGTGGATTAAATAAAATAAATAATATTTGTAAAGTATAATAAGTATAATAACATTATGATTTCTTTCTGATGGATCAAAAACACTTTTTTTTAAAAAAAATTAAACAATGTTCTTAAAATTTTTTAATTTTGGTAAAAATGTTTCTTTGAGGTTTTTAATATAAAATACTAATATCTTTTATTTTATAATTTTTTTATAGTAGAGAGACAAGGTATGAGAAAGGGATTTTAATATTTATTCTGATTTTATTACAAATATATTATATTTTCTCTTAATAGAGGCTTTTGTTAAGAATTTATTAAGAATTAGTGTACGAATATCATAATTAAAATAAGCTTACTTTCAGGTTTTAATAGTAATAATTTTTTTTTAAAATTTGTTCTTGGAGGGAATGAACTTCGAAAACATAAAAGAGTATGATATAATTTATGAAAAAAATAAAACAATAAGTAAGTGTGACATATCAAAATAAAATTAATACTTTATAAATCATTAATATCTTTTTAAGGGATTTTAATGAATAAAACATTTTTACTTTCACTTCTCATCTAAAAGCTTTGGAGTATTCATTCTTATTTTTTAAAATTTTAAATTTTTTTACTAGATAGAAAAGTTATTATATATTAGAATTTAATCTTTTAAATTTTAAAATTCTAATTCTTAGCCTCACTTCCCCCATTAAATCTCATAATTTGTGTTATTCATGTTTACCTTATTCACGTTTTCTCCTTCTACATTTTTCATGTATTTTTTATTTTAATTAGATTATGTAACTAATATATATATTTTCAGTTATTTTAATAAAAAATTAGTAAGTTTTTATTTTCTTTGGTAAGTTTTGAAGATTTGTATATTTCAACAACTTCGTTTTGATCACAAATCTTTTTTTTGAGTGGATGATTTAGAAATATTTATCTATTTAATAATTGGTATCTATTACTCTAATTTGATCTTTCAAATGCTAAAATTTAAGGATAAAGGTGTCTAATTACCTATTAAAATATTCTTCATCAGAATATGCATGATTTTGTAGTACATTGGACATGCAATGTAATAGTCGATGCTTTTTAAATTTTTTTATTTTTATAAAATATAATGTGTATAATTACACTATGATTTCTTTCTGGTAGATTAAAAACACTATTTTTTTGAAAAATTTTTTAGCAATGTTCTATGAACTTTTTTATTTTAGAAAACTCTTTCTTTGAGATTTTTAATATAAAATACTAATATCTTTTATTTTGTAAGTTATTTATTTTTTAGGAGTAGAGAGAGAATGAAGGGGAGAGGAATTTTAATATTTTCATAATTTTATTGTAAATATATAATATTTTTTATTTGCAGAGGTTTTCTTTAATAATTATGGTATGAATATTACAGTTAAAATAAGCTTACTTTTAGGTTTTAAATATTAATAAATTTTTAAATTTTAAATTTTTTTCTTTGAAGGGTTAGGCTTGGGAAACACAAAAAAGTTTGACAAGATTCAGAAAAAAAAAAGATAAGTAAGTGTAACATATCAATATAAAATTAGTACTTTACAAATTATTAATCTCTTTTTGAGGGTTTTTAATAAAAAAAATTGAATAATCTTATATAATATAAATAGTTTATACTATCATATTTGACAAATTTATTTCTTTACTTATAAAATGGATAGTTTGTATTGTAATAATTCAATTTTGAATAGAGGGAATAGTATGAAAAATAAATTGAACTTGATATTACAATAGTTTTTATCTCTTAAAAATTTTATCATGATAATATTTTAGGAACATTTAGCGGTTAAAATATAATTAGTTTGTTTTACGAACATTTTAGTATTACAATAATTGTTTAAGTATTTGATTTTTTTTCTAATTCTTATAGATAACTTTATAAATTAGTATTTAAAATTTTAATCATTTTACTATTCGTGTAGGTATCCTCACTAGGCGGATTCATAGTTTTTTCCTTTTCTTCGAAGAGTTTATAGTTGTTTAAGTATTTGACTTATTTTCTTCTAATTATTATAAGTAATTTCATAAATCAGTATTTAAAGTTTTAATCATTTAACATTTTATGCATGCATCCTCACCATACGGATTTAAGTGTCTTTCATTTTTCTTCAAATAGCTCATAGTTATTTAAATATTTTATTTCTTTTCTTTCTAATTTTTATAAGATTCAAGTTTTTTTTTTCATTTTCTTCAAATAGATTATAGTTGTTTAAGTATTTGATATCTTTTCTTTTTTATTTTTATAAGTAACTTTATAAATTAATATTTAAAATTTTAATAATTTCATCATTCTTGCAAGTAGGTTGGGGTGTTTCTTACTCAATTCTTTATTTATTTGTTGTTGTTTAGGAATTTATTGTTATTTTCAAATACACATAATAATGGGCATGTATAGTTTTTTTTAATATAATTTCTTCCTACTATTACCTATAATTACTTCTAAGTGAATAATTTTTATTAAACACATAAATTGACTTCATATTTGTAATTTTTTAAAATATTTTTTAGTATTTATTATTAAAAATAAATAATTTAATACCCGTGGGCTTTTATGCTAGTACTTGTATAATGATAACGAATTTATTGAAGTAGTGATTTTGAGATGTTGATAATAAGAATCTAGAACCTAC
The DNA here is from genome assembly GCA_030512225.1 of Rauvolfia tetraphylla. Taxonomy (NCBI): domain Eukaryota; kingdom Viridiplantae; phylum Streptophyta; class Magnoliopsida; order Gentianales; family Apocynaceae; genus Rauvolfia; species Rauvolfia tetraphylla. Next base: position 2,329,571 of record JAJQKT010000060.1, read on the forward strand.
TTTTCTTCAATTCTCCCTTTTTACTGAAATATGTACGGTTTGCTTGCTGTCCTTACTGAGAGAACTAATTTCTTCATTTTTTTCGTTTTCCTATTTCATTCTTTCTTGGCTTCTTCTTCTCCAAAAAATGCAAAGCGCCGATAGCAATAAGAATGTCAATTGGGCCAGGCTGGTCCGAGCCCGGCCCTGTTCGGCTCGAAATTTAAGGACTGAGCTTTTTTCGAGTTAGAGCCGAATCGGGTTCGAGCTTTAATATTGAGTCCGAACTTATTTTCGGGCCGAGCTCAGGCCTGCATGGACTTAGCCCGTTAAAAGCTCAACCCGAGTATCTATATATAATAAATATAATAATTATTATTATATATTAATAATTTATTGATATAATAGTAATAGTATGTGTATAATACTATATTTTTAACTTTATAGATTAAAAAATTTTATTTATTTGTATAAATAATTTTATTTATGTATCATTTTTTAAGAGTTTGGTATATCAAATTTTTATTTCAAACTTTATAGTTATAATTTATGAAATCGATATGTATATAAGTTAGAAAATATTTTCCTCATATTTTTTAAAAAGAATGAGTAAGGACTTCAAAGATTTATGATTTTACATAGTTGTATTTTTTTTAAATAATCTTAAATTTTATTTATTTGTGTATATAATCATGATAAACTAATTTCATCTCATCATAAATATTCATCGGCACTTGTACCTATACTTATTAATGTAGATAACTTTTTTTTACTAGATATAAATCAACCTTATTATCTATAGTATATGTGAAAGTATATATTGCTATTATATTTACTATAATATATTTCTATCTTGGTATGTTAATGTTATTATAGTAGTTCATATTGTTAACTTTTTTCTTTAATTATTTTATTTGATATATCAAAGCAATATTAATGAGCTTTATTTTTTATCATATAAAAATAATTTTATTTTTTTATAATTATATTTTTGTTGATAAAATTTGTTGTAAAAAAGATGATATGATAACTAATGATTTGATTATTTATAAAAACATATGCTTTATATATTTATACACACACAAGCATTTATATTTTTCTTTCATTGCTTAACTTAAATTTAAAAAGATAAAAAACTTAATACTTATATTCCTTTTTATTTTATTAGTTAGTAGTTAATACATGTATCTAATTAATTAATATTTATATCACCTGAAGCGTATAATTATTTTAAAACTTATATCTAATATTTATATTATTTTTATTATTTAATAGTAATTAATATATTATTATTATTTTAAAAAATTTAAAAAGTATACTTTCGGGTCGGTTAGAACTCAATTCGAACCCGAGTTCGGGCTCAACAATTCGGGCCGAGCCCAAGTTCAGGCTTAGTATATCTTAGCTCGGACCGAGCCGGGCTTGACCAAACCCGACTTTCATAGCCTGATTGACAATTCTAGGTAGCAATTGCTTGTCTTTATAGCTAGTCATCAACTTCTAAGCTGAAATAGTCGGATGGGTCAAATACGCGGATAGCATAATTGCTGTCTGTATAGCTAATCATCAACTTCTAAGCTCAAATGGTCAGATGGGTCAAATAGGTGGATTGCATAATCAAACGAGCAGATCAAAACCAAACAACTATTTTAGGATACTATATACAATTTTAAATTTGACTATATATAATAAAAACCTAACCATTTCAACTCTTCTCATCATCAATTTTGAGTTTAAATTTTGAGCAAGTTTCTCTTTCAAAGGAGAAACTCAACCATGAGTTTCCCACTTATGGCGGAACTCAAGAAGTGAAACTTATCCATGAGTTCCCAAGAGGGCGAAAATCATGGCCATTGATAGCTGAACTCAGTTCCTACATTAAGGGCGTAAATCATAGTTAAGTTATGCCTTTGATGGAGGAACTCATCCATGAGGTAGTGGAGAGAGGATGAAAGTGTAATAAAAAGAGAAAAAAGTTAAAAATATTTAATTTTTAAATCATAAATATAAAAAAAATTGTATATAATAATGGTACTTTTTTAATCTAATTCCTTTGTGTTTGACAAAAATATCCACAAAATGATCATGTAGATGTCATGCGACTAGTTTTTTGCTATGAATTGACAGTGGAACTGGATGGAAGTGTCAAATTTGATAACTTTTTAAAGTTTAATTGTCAAAACTTTATATTTTTAATTTGAGTGTTAAAATTGAGAATTGGTGACAATTTAAAGATTTGTAACACGTTTTTACCCTAAAAGAAAATGTAGATATTAAATTATAGAAGGAGGAGCAAGAAACCAAACACTTATTCTCTTAGGATGTTTCAAACAATCAACATATGTTTGAGCCAAACTAACGTGTATGTAAACTTTCTTTCGAGAAGGAACCAAATTAAACTTCGTCATACTAATCCCATTCTTATTATAACAAGTTGTTACAGTGTCATGTGCATGACACAAACGACATCCAACATCCACATCTGGCAGTTCACACTTACATATCCTTCTGCCTAACATATTTTAATACAGATTAACTATATTGTATTGATAATTTATTTTTTTTAATTTTTATTGAATTTTTCTTTTTCTGTATATTAATAAATTTTATATAATTGGTAAAAAAAATTGAAGTAATGTATATAATTTATTTAATCTAAATTAATATGTATTATGCAGTACATATTAAAAAAACATGTATATATATTCTGCAAAGTTCCAATCGGAAATCTTCCTCTTGTGAAAACTGTGAACAAAACTACAAAAAACATGTCACGGGACGTTACAAGACAATGCCGAATTCCTCAAATTTTTATAATGTCCTCCAATCAAGCCCTATAAACCACCAACCTCAGAAGCCAAGATACCATCCCAAGCTGCAGACCTCACGTTCCTCACTTCTGTTCCAACCATTTCTCTCCCTATAAATCAGAGCTGTTAAGGAAAACCAAGCTTCTGCAGGTTTCATTGCTCTTCAATGGCTTCTTGTCCTCAGTCATTGAAGTTTGCATTGCTTGTCTCATTTTCCGTCCTCACCCTCAACTTTCAAGCTTTAACAACTTTTGCCCTCAACATTGGCATTCAAATAGATCCAGGCCTCAAAGTGGTAAGCACTCTTCCTCCTCTTCTTCCTTTATCTTTCTTCCGAAGCCACCTCGACGCGCCGAGAGTTTGGCACAAACCCCTACCGTACTTTTTTGGGTTTCCTTTAGATTCTTGCAAGAATAATTATATATTCTACCATTTTGTAATTTTATAGGACAGAGAGTGCAGCAGAACCTGTGAATCCAAGTTCTGTGGATGTGAGCCTTCTAAGACCATCTCTTTTTTTCCCCAGTTTTTTTTTTTTGGGGGGGGGGGGGGGAGGGGGGTGGTTCTCTTTTGTTCCAATGGGTCTCAAATGCAAATTAATTACTTCTAACCTTTTTCCTTTTTTTTTTTCATTAAAAAATTATTGATTAAGGATGAAATATTGGCAGTGCCTCCATTTCTGAGATATGGAAAGTACTGTGGACTACTATATAGTGGCTGTCCAGGGGAAGCACCGTGTGATGGCTTGGATGCTTGCTGTATGGAGCATGACCAATGTATCCAAATGCGAAGTGAGTAATACTTACTTTTCTTACTCTCTAAAAAAAAAAAACACACTAAATGAACTAACAAATACGGACTCGGTTTGAAATTAATTGTCCATTTTTCTATTCGAGTGGATAAGTCTTGTATGTCTCTATCACCTATAACATTTTCTTTCTTTTTCCAAGTATGAGTGGGGTTGCGGGGTTGGGGGGGGGGGGGGATTTGAAGATAGATTAATTGGCATATAACATGCCAAAGTTTTTCTATTTCTCATTTTTTTGGGTGTATTTTTACTTACAATACGAGTTTTGATTATATATATATATATATATATATATTATTTTGAATATGTATATTGCTTTTGCTGGCAACTACTAGTTACTTTCTTTTTCCTTTTTTTTTTTGGACTGGTAAGAAACGAAATTTCTAAGGAAGGATCTTAAAGTGTTTGAAAGTTATGTGTCAAAAGAAAAAGGTGTTGGAAAATTATGATTGTGTGCACGAATTGATTTCACCGACGGGGTAAACATACACGATTTTGACCGGTTAGCCACCACGGCTGAGCCTACTAATTCGATCATAGCGCTTTTTTCTTTCTCATTTTTTTCTTTGATAAAAAGCATAGGAAAACATGGTGGTGGCCGGGCCCATTGAATTTTCTAAGATGACTATTGTTATACATAGCTTTAAATTTAAGTATATATAATAAAAAAATTAATCATTTTAATTCTGATCTTTCACGTTATCAATTTTGAGTTTGAATTATAAGTAATTTTTGCCATTAAGGGCAGAACTCCTGATTGAGTTCTGCCCCTGATGGTGGAACTGATGGAAATCAAGGCAGAACTCATGATCGTAGAAAGAAAAAAGAAAGTGGTAGAGAGAAAAAAATATTTAAAATTATTTTATTTTAAAATTATATATAATAAAAAATTTTATTAAGGTAATCTACTTGCTCTACAAGGATCAATTTTATTTTTAAATAAAATCTAATCTGTTTAGAAAATTCAATTTATTTTTACATTGTCTCTCACAATAATTAATTATGAATCCAAACAAAACTACAAATATACAGCAAAAATTGTCAAACCAAGTACACAATTTCCCACAGCATTAGGGAGTCCGCATTAGTCTTTTCCCCTATTTTGGTCCTCTAGCAAAAGTGCATTGTGAAGCATCTAAGATATACTTTCCCAAAAAGGTGATATAAGGGTCACTTTTTTCCCTAAGAAAAGCCAATAGAATTGTGTGTGACACAAAGAGGACCTAAGTCCTTGTTTGGTCTCTATATTGACTAAATACATAAAAGCACATGGAATTTCTTACTTGAATTCTTCTTTTTTTAAGAAAAATAAAATAAATTTTTTTAATACACGATGCGCTATACTGTTTTTATAGATTATATAATCAATCAATAAAAAATAACAGTCTTTTAATTATAATATTTATACATATATAACATATCCATATAAAAATTTTAAAAAATTCCTATAAAGAAAGGATAATAAAGCAACGTTTAATCTTAAAAGATTTAGAAAGTCTCGTGGATAGCCCGTTTCTGGAATGAAACTTTGAGCGCATGGTTAGCTTGATGAAGGCTAAGAAATGTCAGGCCTCTCCACTCAATATTTTATCTCTCTTCTTTCTGAGCAAGTTCCACCTTCTTGGGTGAAACTCAATGAGTTCCGCCCTCTTAGGCGGAAATCATGGAATTACATTATGGAATTTAATAATTTCATGATTTACCCTAGGCGGGCGGAAATCATAGAATAGTTCCATCTTTTTGGCCAGAATTCATGGTAATAGAGAGTGAAATCATGGAATTATTAAATTCTCATGACAGTAGAGAAAGAAAATGTAAGATAGAGAGAGAAAGAAATTAAAAAATATTTGATTATTAGACTTTATATAACAAAACAAAACTATATATAATAATAGTGATTATCTTTTGTGAGGATTAGAAATTATCTTTTAAATCTTTTCAGTATCAAATTCTCTAAAGTTTAGAAATTGTCACATCATTTTGTTGTAACGAAATATATAACTGTTTCTTTTAAAATTAGAGACAGTTATTTTTTACTTGGTTTGACCTTTTTCTCCCTCCCTTTTACATGTGGCTTAAAGATGTATGAAGGTACTTGAACCATAAAAAAGAAAAGGAATTATACTTTTATACCTCATAATAAGGAAGTTGAAGAACGACATAAAAAATATTTATATTGAAAATAAAGATGTATTTTTTCAATTCAGGACAAAAAGTTTATCTTTTTATTACATACATCAAGGAGGATCGAATGAGTAATACTTAAAAACTTATTCATTACATATAAACATCTATATTTAGTTCCAAAAAATTTAATATCGTGCCGTTTTATTTTAGACTCACAATTCTCTCAAGTTTTCTTTCCCAAAAAAAAAAAAAAAATTGGCACAAGCCTCTACTTAATTATAACCATCATGTTTTGCTCTTTTTCTCTTTCTTTTTTTTGCTTATTATTGTTGTGCAGATGATTATTTAAGCCAAACTTGCAATGAAAAATTCTTGACGTGTGTGAGCAACTTCCAAAAACGAAAGGGAAGGCCTTTCAATGGCAATACATGTCCGGTTGATGAGGTTGTTGGAGTCATGAAGAAGGTGATCGATGCTGCCATTATTGCCGGAAGAATATTCCATAAACCCTAGAAAATAAATTTTGATTTATTTCAATCTCAATCTTGTACTAATTCTTGTATTAATTTCATTTTTTCTCCGTATCAATATTAGTCTATTTTATTAATTTCATATTGTAATGGAAGCCCTAAAGGCTTTTTTTCTTCTTCTTGTTATTGGCACTACACCTTTGTTTATTTTTCCTTTTAATGGGCAATAATGTCTGTCATTCAAAGAAAGAGTAATTGATAAAATTAGCTCAAAAATTTTCATTTGATCTTAAACTTCATCATAAATTCTTTTTTTTTCTGGATCTTTTTAGCCCTTGATGTATTATGTTAATGGTCCCAACTATCTTTCTTTATCTATTCATGTTCTCCTCACATGACCACCAATTTCCGGTGGAATTGATAGTTTCTTTGTTTTGAAATTTTTATTTTAAGTTTCGTAAAAAATAAAATATTTGATATAGAAGAAGTGGAGCCAATATAAGAATTTTTCATTGCATTCTGAAATAGAATTTTATTCAATGGGTGAAATTGTTGTAAGTTTTGTTGATTTTCTTCTTGAGAATTTGGTGATCTCTGTGAAGGATCCTGTTGATATCCTTGGCGGGGGGTGATGTTCTTGATAGCATTTCTCATCTATCCACGTATGGACGGTGCAGAGGAATTGGGATCAGTTCTGCCACAAATTAAAAATGTTGTCAACAAGGCCGCATCTCTCATTTCCTCACTCTATATTGCAGAACAGAAGGACGAGCTTGTTGAGAAAAGCAACAGCCATAAGACAAGTCTGGCCAATAAAGTTTTTAATGATCTTTTCGTCATGCATCATTTCCATAAACATGCATGGTGTTCTGTTCCTCTGCAATGTGGAAGCAAAGAGTTTTTGCTTGACATTTAACTGATGTCATTGCGCCTAATGCCCAAATCCGTGATTTGAGCATGGATGAATTAGCTGACAAACTTCGCAAATGTTTGAAGGGTAACCGGTATCTCATTGTCGTGGACAATATTTGGGATATTAGACGTGGGATGAATTAAGAGAATCGTTCTCAGATGACAAGATGGGCAGTAGGATTATCTTCACAAGTCAAATTCAATGTGTGGCTTCTGAAACTAAGCTTGGATTCAGCCTTCATTGTGATGTCCCAATCCCACATGGGATAACTGTAAGTAAAGTGCTCTCTGTATATGAACATAGGCCTAAGTACCCACTGTCAATTTGAGATATTCATTTTGGCATAGCGAGAACGGTTATCAAATAGTTGGTCGTGGGTGCTGCCAAACCCATGAGTCAAGAGCTCAGGCTCGCGGGTACGGGGCGTGACATTATAGTATCAGAGCGGTCTAGTCTTAGGCCAATAATTCTGTTCTGGATTCTGTTCTAGGGTGCCTAACGAGGACCTTAGGACCTTAAGGGGGTGTATGTGATGTCCCAATCCCACATGGGATAACTGTAAGTAAAGTGCTCTGTATATGAACATGGGCCTAAGTACCCACTGTCAATTTGGGATATTTATTTTGGCATAGCGAGGACGGGTGCTAAGTAGTTGGCCGTGGGTGCTGTCAGGCCCATGAGTCACGCGCTCGGGCCCGCGGGCACGGGGCGTGACATTCATCATCCTCTTATTCAACTCTCTAAGGAGAAGCTATGACTTATTACTGAAGAAGCTTTCAGACCATGGTTGCCCTCATAAACTTCCAAAGAATGTTGCAAAACAGATTGCAGAAAGTTGCCAAGGGCTACATGTAGCATTTAGACCGAATGACTCTATGAAATTATTTGGATACTTCCACATATTATGGGTAACGTAGGGGTTTCTTTTAAGGGTAGGTACTAATGTCACTTGCTTGGAAAAAACTGCAGAAAAGATAGGTTCACAGATGGTTAGCAGAGGCTGTTGGAGCGTAATAGATCTTAGTTACGAGCATTTACCACATTTTCTCAAATCGTGCTTTCTTTACTTGGGAGTATTTCGTGATGACAAAATTATTAGTGTGCAAAAGTTGATCCAGTTGTGGATTGTTGAAGGTCTTATTGTAAGCGCAGAACCCAAGACCTTAGAGAATGTAGCAAAGAACTGCTTGTTCAATCTAATAGGTAGAAGCCTAATCACTGTAGCCAACAGAAGTTCCAACGGTGAAATCAAAGCATGCATTCATGATTTATTACGAAAATTTTGCTTGGCCAAAGCTGAAGAAGCCAGCTTTTTGCAGTCACAAAGTGTTTCTCCTCATTCCAAGAATATCCAACATGACCAATATCGCCGATGCATTCATCCTGAATCGCTGCCATCTTGTATGTCAGAACCTGCTGGGCCGTTTCTCCATTCTTTCATCTTCTCCCCTAATGATTATTGCTGGAATGTGGATCCTTTAATTCTACCCATTTATCAGTTTCGAACTTCTCAGAGTGTGTTGACTTAGGCTTCAATTATAAGTCCCACATCGATCGGTGATGTTTGAAGAAGGGTTTCAAAAGTTATAAATTAACCACTTCTCTTTCTATTAATTTTATCTAAATTTGTACTCTTCTCCTTATATAAATATAAGTGAGTAATTTGAGTGATACTCGAAGAATAGGTAAATTTTTGTCTAACTTCGTTATTAAATTTTTTTGAGCGTGTTCTTTTCTAATCTTTTTTATTTTGTATTTATTTATTGTTATTGTTTCTTTTTTATTTTGTATTTATTTATTGTTATTGTTTCTTTTTTATTTTGTATTTATTTATTTATTTATTGGGTATATTCATAGTGTTGTAATTTTCAATTCACTAAAAGTTTGTTTTAAAGGAAATTATTACTCAAAATTCTCAACAAGTAGTATCAAAGTCGAAGATTCGTCATTGGCTTGTTTGTTTCTCTCAAAATAGTCATTATTGGGTATTGTAGTTTTAATTATCTAAGAAATTTTGTCTAAGGAGGTTGATATTTAAGTGATCCACTTGTGACCCTCTAATTTTTATTGAAATTTTTTTGAATAATTTTTTGTACAATACCTAGTGTTTTAAAATATTGAATACTATATTTTATTTATGTGTTGGCATCTACTACAAATATAATACCAGAGACATCAGCTTCCTCTTTATTATGGTTGAGGATTTTGGTGTCCAATTTGAAATTGGTAGTAAAAATATTTGACGGTACTGACAATTTCGGCATGTGGCAAGGGGAAGTCTTGGACTCCCTTTTCCAGCAGGGTCTTGACATTGTCATTGCAGAAAAGAAACCAGAAGATGTTGAAGATAATGATTGGAATATTGTGAATCGGTTGGTATGCAGAATAATTCGGTCGTGCCTGTCCAAGGAGTAGAAGTATGCTTTCAAGAATGAGACTTCTGCGCACAAATTGTGCAAGACATTGAAGGATAAATTTCTAAAGAAGAGTGGTCAGAATAAGCTCCTTATGAAAAAAAAAAAGCTATTTTTGAATGAATCGCTCTTGTATGGAACATCATCAACAACTGAAACTTATTCTGGTCATTCTTCTTTAGAAATTTGTCCTTCAATGCCATCCACAATTTGTGTGTAGAAATCTCGTTCTTGAAAGCATACTTCTGCTCCCTAGACAGGTACGATCGAATTATTCTGCATGCCAATTGATTTATAATATTTCAATCCTTATCTTCAACATCTTCTGGTTTCTTTTTTGCAATGGCAATGTCAAGACCCTACTAGAAAACGGAGTCCAAGACTTTCCCTTACCACATGCCGAAATGGCTAGTACCGTCGAATATTTCTACTGCCAATTTCAAATTGGATACCTAAATCCTCAACCATAATAAAGAGGAAACTGATGTCTTTGGTACTATATTTGTAGTAGATGCCAATACATAACTAAAATATAGTATTCAATATTTCAAAATATTGAGTATTGTACCAAAAATTATTCTAAGAAAATTTTTAGAAAAGATTGGAGGGTTACAAGTGAACTGCTTAAATACTAACCTACTTAGACAAAATTTTCCTAGATAATTAAAACTACAATACCTAACAATGACTATTTCAAGAGAAACAAACAAGCTAAGGACGAACCTTTGGCTCTGATACCACTTGTTGAGAATTTCGGATAATAATTCTCTCTAAAACAAACTTCTAGTGAATTAAAAAATACAAAACACTACTAATATACCCAACAAATAATATTGAATACTATAATCGAAAAGAAACAATAACAATAAATAAATACAGAATAAAAGAGATAAGGAAAAAACACATTCGAAAACATTTGATAACAGAGTTCGACAACAAATTTGTCTAGTCTCCAAACACTACTCAAGTAGTCTGTTTATATATATATATGTGTGTGTGTGTGTGTGTGTGTGTGGGAGAAGAGTATAAATTGGAATGACTTATAAAGATGGAGGGGGCTTCCTTTTATAGTTGTGAGGATGCCCTCCCTTACATTGAGTTTTTCATGTAGAATTGTGCCAAACAACAATGTCCATGAGATTTTTATCTAAACGAAAGCAATATCGATCAGATAGAACATTTGTTAAGATGTACCTGAAGGAGAAACGAGGTTGAGGTTCCTTAGTTACTGTAGGGGCCTGAAATTTGAATTTTGTTACTGCTGGCCAAAACTTGAAGCTTCTACTTGCGTTTCTATTAGGAAGGAACAATGTGGTCAAGGAATAAAACTTAAATTTCAATGTGGTCAAGGAATTGGAGTATTTTTTTTTTCTTCCATTGAAATTTAAGTTTTATCATCTATTGATTACATGTTTTGTCGTGCTCTTAGGGACAGTTTCTTAGCTGAAGGAAAGTTCTAGTAGGGGGACATTCTAGACTCTTTGATTTCTCTGTAATCTTCTGGCTTTGTGCAGATCAGGCATTATTGTTAGGAATTATCTGACGTCGCCTTAACTCCATATTAGTATGATATTATCCGCTTTGGGCAAAACCCTCACGGATTTATTTTTGGGTATCTTCCAAAAGGCCTCATACTAATGGAGTTATCTTGAATCTTATATTTTGACGACTCTTCTATCAATTTTTTCATGTAGGACTTAGTTTACATCTCAACAATCCTCCTCTCAAACTAATGACCACACAAGTCATGACCTCTCCTTTAGAGGTAATCCATTTGATCTGCCAACCATCTTGCACCGCCGCTACCAACCAACGAGACACGCCGCCTGACCACCACATTATCAGGAAGACTTTCGACACAAGACATCAACCGCAGATCTCCAACGGGGGCTTCCCACACAGTGCCACGTCACCCATACGAACCATCGGCTTTGATACCACTTGTTAGGAATTGTCTAACGTCGCCTTAACTCCACATTAGTGTGATATTGTCCGCTTTGGGCAAAATCCTCACGGATTTGTTTTTGGGTATCTCCCAAAAGGCCTCATACTAATGGAGTTATCTTGAATCTTATATTTAGACAACTCTTCTATCAATTTTTCCATGTGGGACTTAGTTTACATCTCAACAATTATATGTCTCTCCTGCACCATTTCTCTGTGATCATCAACTTGGGACTTTCTTTTGACGCCAGCTCTGGAGCTATAATCAAAGGAGACAAACAGAGGTGGCATGGAAGGAGGATATTGTCACCAATTTTGCAGCAAACTGTGGACGAGATTCTATGCTTTCGTCATTCTGATATGGAAGATCTACTAGACTGATTGCTTTCCTCTAACAAAAGGTCCTCTATTCAAATTCCAGTTGAAGATTTAAAGGGGTAACAGTTTAGAATTATCTTGGTTTTCGGTTTGCAGCTTAAGAAATATGTGCATAAATTTGCCTTAATATATTGATTGGTCGCCGTGAACAGACTTAAATAGATTGGTCAAAACCGGCGGGATTGAAGATAAACTGTGTTTTCTGTAGCGAAGATGAAGATTAAAGCACTTACTGTCCTGTGCACAAATCATGTTTCCCAATCATTTTATATTCTACCTGGAATGAATGGAGCTGTTGCACTTTTACTCATAAAATATCATCTTCATGTTGGTGCGAGGGATGATGCTTGTATGTTGCTCAGATTTGGAGGAACATTTTCAGGGCAAGATTTAACCGGGAACTTTTGTCGAGCTGTGATTTTGATCAAAGCATCCCTTTTGTAATTACCAATTATTGGAGCATAGATTTTGCTGCTTGTTTGTGATTTCTGTTCAGCCTTGATCTTTGCAGTCAGGGGTATGTTCCTAGTTGTACGTGTTCTATTTTTGGAGATTATTTTCTCAAATAAGGCTTATATGGACTAGGGGAAAATAACTGGACATAATGCAATCTATTCTTTTATATCAGTCAAATCAACTAAATCTGTTCAATTTGCAATTCCTATATTGCTGTTCAGAAGGAGGTGATGTAGTGTGAAAAGAAGTTAAACCAGAGTGCCTATGAGAAGAATATTAAGCATTTTTCAATCATTGGCTCCTCTTTTTCAAAATTTCTTCCTTTTGGACTGAGAGTTTGATGATGACACCACTGTATTCGTTTGTAGAGAACAATCGATCCCATTACAGTAGTAGTTTCTTTCTAATTTTGATCTTAGACATTACTGGAGTTTCGCATATTTTAGTTTCAATCTATGAAACTAACTGAACATATTACCTTTCCAATATCAGCAAATTGGTTTGGCTCCAAATGATAAGATTTTATGCAGAGAAATTGGTTTTAACGTGATGGCTGTCTATCCTTGTTGGCTCTAATTTGCTTTCCAAGTCAAACTATACAAACAATCAAATAATTCCAAAAAACAAAGTCTGCATTTCCCGCAAGAAGATGTGCACACATTGAAATTTACCACTGTACATTAACCATATTTGAATCATAGAATCAAGGAGAAAATGAATAATACTCTTGTTGATTCTGCCCTAGTAAAACAAGCTTTGCTAAAGATCAAATGCAGATTCTTGAACTGGAATTAAGATTCCTGAAGACGTACATGTGTTTCTTGGCCAAGTGGAACTCTGCAGGCTTGGGTTCTCCTTGGGAAGCAAATACCAAAACTACACACAAGAAAGCCAGAAAGTGCCTCTGTAGAGCTGGTGTTAGTGCAGTCTACAAAAGAGAATTCAAAAGAATGGGATCTTTCAGTTTCTCAGTGGCTGAAAACTACAGAGCATTGTGAAACAACAATTGAGCATAATTGCCATGATCTGCTAGATTACAAGTTCCGGAACAAATTTTACTCTAATTGTGAGCTCCTGCCACTCTTCGAATCATGCCCTTGCCAATCTGAAGGATCTTGTCCGCTTGAAAGCTAATTTAACTGCTACTGTGAAGAAACTATTTGGAGACGTTGAAGACAAGTTGGGTTGATTTAGAGATTTCTTCGACTTCGCTGGAAAACGGTGCATTAGTCACATGTACTTTAGAGATTTCAAGATTTATATTCAAAATTGGGCATTCAACGTTGTATGTGTTTTAATTCTTTACTGGATAAACAAAAAGCAAGAAGAAATGGCTCCAAGGATGACATTTGCTCTTTAATATCTGCTGCAGAAGATTAAACATCGTACTCCGGATATCGTGGGGATGTACCTTGGAGTCCTGAACGCTTCAAAACCATCTAGGTCTGACACTTCTCGTATGAGTAGACTTGTCTCAAGATTTGTCGATTTTCTCCTAGAAAAATCGGTGGTCTTTCTGAAGGATGTTACTAGCATCCTTCATTAAGGGCTGACATTCTTGACAACATTTCTAAGGGATCCACCCGAAGAACACAAAGAAGACGAGAAACAAATTCTGATGAAAGCAGAAGCTGCCATCAATGACGGGAAACTAAAAGGTTCCCATGTTTGTATGAAGAGGCTAAACGAGAGTATGTTCATTACGCCTATTAAAAACTAACTGCATTTATAAAAAATGTTTCTAAAAAAATCATGTTTTGCCCTTTTTCTCATTCTTTTAATCTTTTTGTTTTTTCTTATAATTATTGCTGCGCAGATGATGAAAATTTCTTGACATGTGTGAGCAACTTCCAAAAATGAAGAGAGAAACCTTTCGATGGCAATACATGTCCGGTTGATGAGATTGTGGGAGTCAGGAAGAAAGTGATCGATGCTGCCATAATTGCTAGAAAAATATTCCATAAACCCAAGGGGAAAAAATCAAAAGAAATGTGGTTAATTTCACTTTTCTCCATCCCAGTCTTGTAATTCTTGTATTAAATTCAATTTTCTCCATCTCAATCTTCTAATTCTTGTAACTTAATTTGAATATTTAGAACAATGAGAAATCTAATTTTCATGCAAGATATTATGCCCGGAATAGGTAAGACAACTCTTGCAAGCAACGATGGATTGGCACCGCCCAATTATTTTTTTCGGTAAGACAACTCTTGCAAGCAACGATGGATTGGCACCGCCCAATTATTTTTTTCATAAATGCTAAATGTAAGACGATTTTACTGATTAGTAAATAGTTACAAACTTTTCTATTAATTTCAAAATAAATTAGTAGTTATGGGGCATTTAGTGTATTGTCACATTGTAGATGTTACTTTTAAACATTAAGAGCACCAAAATGAATTGTCCAAATTTTATATATAACTTTAGAATATTTGGACCATCAAAATCAAAACAATTCATCCAACTAAGAAGTGTTTTTAACTATTCAAAAAATAAAGAAACAAAGTAAGTTTAAATTTCCTCCCATATTTTTAGTAAAGTATAGATAAAGCCATATCACATAGCGTTACCATATTTTTGCTAGATCGAATGACGTGTTTTTGTTTGCCATCATAGCAAACCAAAACCCATCATGATCAAATACGCAACCTTCGCTCAGCTTAAGGCCATTTTATTGCGATTTTGAAAAATTGGGCCAATATTGACAAAATTCCCTGCAAAAACGTTAAGGCATGTAAGCGTACGCAAAGTTGCTAGTGGCTCTATGGGTCGCTTCGAGAATGAGAAATTGCTTAATTGGAAAATATTGAGTCTTTTTATTTGCCCTTTTTGTGTTCTAATAAAGATGCGGAAAAGCTTCACATAAGGTTTGCCGAATGTACAGAATCTGAGATGGTAAGTTTCAGAATCACGTGATAATCACCGGGGACTTTATATTCAGTGTTGGAGTTTCAGTGCAAGCATTGAATCCTTGAACATGGTTTATGAAGGGAAAGTACTTTCCCCTGGATTAAGCTTTCTATCAACTCTGAAGAAACTGTCTCTATCAAAGTTTTGCCTTCCATGGATTAAAGTATCAAACACGCCTAAGGACCGAAGATGGGACGTGGAAGACGAGCTACTAGAAGAATAATATGATGTACATATCCTATGATTTAGTTATCTTGTTTACTAGGATTGTGTGATTGTGTTCATATGAGGTAGAGGTATAGAAGGAAACTACTCCTTAATTTATGGCTGAAATGTAGGCTTGTAATGTATTATATAAGCTTGTTCTTGTCAATGGAATAGTGAAAAATTCCTACATGGTATCAGAGTTATAGTTCACCTTCAACCCTAGTTTGAGCCTTTTTCGTTCCTGCCACATACAATTCTATGACAGCAGAAATTTTAACAAAGAAAACAGAGATGTCTATTCCAACTACAGATCCAAGTTCACCCTATTTTATTTCAACTTCTGATAATCCCAGCACATCCATTACCCCTATTTTGTTTGACGGAGAAAATTTTAACGCTTGGGCCTCAGTGCTTGAAAACAGCCTCCAAGCCAAGGCCAAAATGGTGTTTCTCGATGGAACTTTAGCTCGGCCAATCGATCCAATTTTAGCAGCAGCATGGGATCGGTGCAACTCTTATGTCAAGGGTTGGATAATGTCTTCTGTTGAATCAAAGTTCTGGAATATGTTGACACACGCTCGCACACCCAAAGACATGTTCTCCATTCTGAAAACGCGGTACGCATAAGAGAATGGACCAAGAATTTACTAGTTGCGTTAGGAGATTCAATTACTCAAGCAAGGCACTATGAGTGTCACAGAGTATTTCGGAAAACTCCAAGGTTTATGGGACGATTTGCAGAAATACATTCCCATTCCTGTGTGTGGTTGTGAGGAAACCACCAAAGTCATCGTCCAACAAAGAGAGGATGAGAAGATCCATCAATTCTTGATGGGTTTAAACAATAAATTCAGCATTATGAGGAGTCAGACATTGAATACAGACCCGCTCCCAAATTTGGACAAGATTTTTGCAAATGCAGTTTGGGAAGAACAGCATCATGAAACCATTGCTGAACCAGAAGCAAAGATTGAAGGCGCAGTATTCGCAGCCCAGGAGAATATAAGGCCAACGTGTGAACAATGCGGTAAGATAGGCCATGAGAAAAGGGATTGTTGGTTCTTGCATGGTTGACCAAATGACAGAAATAGTCGATAGCATGGTGGCAGGACCGCAGGTAGAGGCAGGGGACGTGGAGGTAGATTCGCTTCAGCAAATCATATTGCCGAGGTAGATAGCAGAACAGAAGAGAAAGGGATAGCAATGACTGCAACAAGTAGTGGTGGAATAATTGACAAAGACCACTTAAAGGTATTGGCTGCAGAAGTAGCTAACTTGCTGAAGGAAAGTCGAACTCCCCAACAAATGACTGGTAAGGAATTATCTGTTCCTTGGATACTAGATAGTGGAGCCAGCCATCACATGACCCATGATTTTTCTATCATCAAAGGTTTGAAGAATCTGGAGATACCTATACATATTGGATTGCCGAATGGCATCACCATAATTGCCAAGCAATATGGGACAGTCAAGTTAAACAATGAAATTATCCTCTCTAGGGTACTTTATGTCCCTAATTTTACATGCAATTTGCTTTCTATACCTCAGTTGACAAAAAAATACAACTGTCAAGTTACTTACACGGCACATTCTTGTATTATTCAAGACCAAACCAAGAGGAAGACGATTGGTACGGGTGAAATTCACGAAGGGGTCTATTATTTCAAGAGTACTGGTGTGGCACACGCAAGAGCATCGCCGACTGCAACCCAAGGTGATGATACAGGTGCTAGGTTATGGCATCAAAGATTTGGTCATCCTTCCTCTTCAGTTTTGGCACAATTTCCTTTACAAAGTTCGATTTCTTCTGGAATTTTTGATTCATGTGAAATTTGTCACAAAGCTACAGACACTCGGATCCCTTTTTCTCTGAGTAATAACAAAGCTGAATCACCATTTGAACTGGTTCATTGTGATTTGTGGGGAAAATATCACACACATTCTCTCAGTGGGGCACATTATTTTTTATGTATTGTTGATGATTTTTCTCGAGCTATATGGGTCTACCTTTTGAAAGACAAAAGTGAAACTCGGCGTGTCTTCATTAATTTTCACAAGATGATCAAAACACAGTTCAATGGACAAATTAAGAGGGTCTGAAGGGATAACGGCACTGAATTTTTGGTATTAAGGGATTACTTTAAGGATCACGAAATTTTGCATGAAACCTCCTGTATTGGAACCCCGCAACAAAATGGACGTGTGGAATGCAAAAATCGTCACATTTTAAACATAGCTAGAGCTCTAAGGTTTGAGGCAGGATTACCTCTACAGTTCTGGGGAGAATGTGTGCTCACTGCAGGATACATCATTAATCGAACTCCAAGTAAAGTGTTGCGTGGTAAGACACCATATGAGATCCTCTTTGGCAAAATTCCATCTTATTCCCATTTCAAGGTGTTTGGCTGTTTATGTTATGTCCATCACCGTCCTCCCGCAAGGGATAATTTTGCAGAGCGCTCACTAAAGTGTATATTCATTGGTTATCCCATGGGCCAAAAGGGTTGGCGAGTTTATGATATGGAAAGCAAAAAAATTTTAGTATCTCGTGATGTATATTTCTGTGAGGATATTTTTCCTTACCTCTTGAATTCTGGCCCAAACCCTTGCTCTTCAACATATCATGAACACGGACAGCTTGGATCACCGCAACACGCTAATCCCACAAATGATCTGCATCTTCTAGGACCAAGTTCTCTTATTCTGCAATCTGACAAACCAGCGTAAGATTTTGAGACAAGCATTTCTTCAGTAGCCGCTCCGCCAATAGAGTCGCCCAGTTTACTTCCTCCACAAGAATCTCTCTCTGTTCTATCCAACACGAACACTGTTGACAACATTTCGACTCCAGAAGCACCAGAATCTACTGTAACACCTACCAGTATGCCTAAAACATTCCAACATGCATCCCCTGACCCGCCAGCACCTCTTCGACGTTCTCTCATATCACGGACAGTACCTGCAAAGCTCCAAGACTATGTGTGCCACACTACTCTTTTGCCCCCAAGTGACACTCCATATCAGTCATCTTCTTCAAGTACGATTCATTCTTTTGCCATTTTTCTTTCTTACTCTCGACTGTCTCCTTCCTATAAAGTCTATCTAGCTGTTCTTTCTTTTGAAATCGAGCCCCAGACTTATTCTCAAGCTGTTGGTGACCCTCGCTGGTATGCTGCCATGCATACTGAGATCAACGCCCTTGAGAACAACCGGACATGGACTTATGAACCGCTGTCGTCCGGTAAGAAACCTATAAAGTGCAAATGGGTTTATAAAATCAAATACTAAGCGGATGGTTCCATTGAATGCTACAAAGCTCATCTTGTTGCCAAAGGTTGTTCTCAGGTCGAGGGGGAGGATTTCACTGAAACTTTTGCCCCTATTGCCAAGATGACCACTGTAAGGTGCTTACTAGCTTTAGCTGCAGCTCAAGGGTGGACTCTACATCAAATGGATGTTAATAATCCATTCCTTCATGGAGATTTAGCCGAAGAAATTTATATGGAGCCACCACCAGGCGTTGCTCCACCACAGCCAGGTCAATACTGTCGTCTTCGAAAGTCCTTATACGGTCTTCGACAAGCAGGAAGAAATTGGTTTACCAAACTTACCGTCGCACTGAAACAGTTTGGCTTCAAACAATCACCAACAGAACATTCTTTGTTTGTCTACCGACATGGCAAAATCATTCTTACCTTGCTCGTTTATGTTGATGATATCGTACTTGCAGGAAATGATCTCATCAAATGCAAAGAGCTCAAGCAATATTTGGACTCTAATTCAAGATCAAAGATCTCGGTACTCTAAAATATTTCCTTGGTCTTGAGGTTGCTAGCTCTGCACAAGGCCTGTTCTTATGCCAAAGAAAATATGCTCTAGACATACTCCAAGAAACAGGATTGATAGGTGCCCGCC
Source organism: Rauvolfia tetraphylla (assembly GCA_030512225.1). NCBI lineage: Eukaryota > Viridiplantae > Streptophyta > Magnoliopsida > Gentianales > Apocynaceae > Rauvolfia > Rauvolfia tetraphylla. Next base: position 2,348,902 of record JAJQKT010000060.1, read on the forward strand.
CAGCAGCAACACCAATAGAGCAGCAACACAAGCTTTCTAAAGAAGATGGCGAGCTGCTTAAAGATCCAGGGAGATATTGACTTCTTGTTGGGAGGTTGTTGTATCTCACCATCACAAGGCCAGATATCACCTATGACGTGCATATCTTGAGCCAATTTATGCAAAATCCGAGGACAAGACACTTAGAAGCTACCATGCGTATAGTTCGGTATATCAAGAGTAATCCTGGTCGAGGCATTATGCTGCCTAGAAATAATCCTGACCTCAATTTACTGGCTTATTGTGATTCTGACTGGGGCGCTTGCCCAATGACGCGAAGATCCATTACTGGTTACCTTGTTAAACTTGGAAATGCTCCTATTTCCTGGAAATCCAAGAAACAACACTTTGTGTCCAGATCATCTGCAGAAGCAGAATATCGCTCAATGGCAAATGCCACAAGTGAGCTTGTTCGGCTAAGAGCCTTGTTAAGATTTTTAGGAGTGAAAATTGGTCCTGCCAAGCTACATTGTGATAGTAAATCTGCTATATATATTGCAGCAAATTCCGTCTTTCATGAGCGGACCAAACATATTGAGATTGATTGTCACTTTATTCGTGAAAGGTTACAGGCAGGAGAATTGATCACTCGCCATATTGGAACTCGGGAGCAACTGGCTGACATGTTAACCAAAGCACTAAACGTTAAGCAGTTTGCATACTTGAGTAGCAAGTTGGGTCTATTTGATCCGTACACTCCAACTTGAGGGGGAAGAATAATATGATGTACATATCCTATGATTTAGTTACCTTGTTTACTAGGATTGTGTGATTGTCATATGAGGTAGAGGTATAGAAGGAAACTACTCCTTAATTTATGGCTGAAATGTAGGCTTGTAATGTATTATTTAAGCTTGTTCTTGTCAATGGAATAGTGAGAAATTCCTACACGAGCAATTCTTGAATCTCAAATTCTTGGAGTTAGACAGATTAAACATTGCAGAATGTAATTCATCAACTGATCCCCTCCCTAGCCTTCAGGAATCCTGGGAAAATATTATGAACTAGAATATCTCCCTCTTGGATTTGGAGACATTTCTGCCTTGAAGTCGATTGAGGTTCGATCTTGTAGCTGCATGGCTGAAAGTTCAGCTAGACATATTCTCACATAACAACACGATATGGGAAATTAGGGCCTGGAAGTTCATTTTATATCTCCTAAAGATTTTCTAACACAATCCCTGAAGCCTCTTATATCAGAAAGTTGAAAGATTCTATAGCAAGAGAAATGAATATCCGGTTATCTCTATTTATCTCTATTTTCTACGACATAAGTTCAAACTGCTACAAAGTTCTTTCTTTCATTTTCCTTCTTTGAACTTCTTTACTTGATAAACAATTTATATCTAATGGAGTAATGGGTATACATCATTTTTGCCTTTTTCCCCCAAACTAGCGATATATAAAATATAAGGAAATTAATTACTGATTTGCTGAAAGACAGTGAAGAATAGTTTTATACCACTTCCACAATCCATACACGAACATCTTTCATCCGCATTTCCATAATGTGGAAATGAGTTGAAATTTTTGAGGTTTTGGACCAGATGGTATTGAGTCGAATTTGCTGAAAGATGGGTGCCAAACAGAGGATGATATATGTACCAACTCTTGGTTAGGAGGAAGATTTGACGACTGTCATCTCCACACAACGTTACAAAGTCCCTTGATTGAAGGGCATTCTTTGTTGCATTTCTCTGCACCTTGGCTAGGCAACTAAGTCCCTACTGGTTGCAGAATCACAAAACTCATTGCACTACAAGTTACAATCGGTGAGGAAGCTTTAGCATAGGACTAGCTTAAGGCCATCATCTAAAGAAGGAACCAAGGAAGAAGCAATATGGGATTCTTGAAAGTTATAACATGTCCGAAGGCATCAAGAACTTGACAGCAGATAAGGATCACAAGACTGATAGTTTCCATTCTGCAACTAGACGAAGAAACAAAATGTAAAACAACATTAAATGAGTTAACATGCCTCCAACATATATTGCAAGTAGAGATCATCATATCTCCATGCTATAGACACAAATTCATACACCTTTATCAAAGAGTATCTAATCATACACATGCTAAGGTCTCGATATGCTTGTGGACATTCTTCCAAACATACCCGGACATATTCTTCTGCAGAAATTGAAGATGTGCAGGCTCTATATCAACAAGCTCTTCAACAGCCATATCATTCATTTCACAAGAAATGATTTTACCTGGTGGTGAGATAATTAGCTTTGCCTTCTTCCCTTCCTCATCAACTTGAAAACAGAGTATCCCAAATGCAAATCTATTCTCAAAAGGAAGAGAGTAATCCTCCTTCAGCATCAACGGATACAATGCACTTAGGAAAGAAAGATTAACGCGATTCCTCACAAACCATCTCCCATGCTCCAAGTTTTCCTTCCACTCTAATACTTCCAAAAGATCAGACTGAACTTCTTCAATAAGATGCAAGTTACCCATGGACTCGCCAAAATACAAAATGTCTCCACGGAAAAATTTAGGACCACACGAGAGATACCGGAAGCAGTCATTTTCTGCATCAAAGCACAATAAAGACCTACATGTACCAGTCCAATATAGTTTTCCATTCAAAAACACACCTTGCTCCAAATAGTAGTACATATCTGGAACCTCAACATCAAGATATTCCTTCCAAGCTTGCGTTTTAGACGAGTACACAAAGAAACCGAACCGTTCATGTCCCTGTTCCAATTCCACTGAATCCTCCACCATTCCAGTTACTATAGTCCATGGACACACGATCTTGAAGTGATCGGGTTTTAAAGGATTAAAAAACATATTCACCCGATGAAGTTTACCCAATTTTCGGTTAATATCGTGCCACATAACTAGCCTATACTCATGGGTGGTAGGATTATAAACACATAATCTCCTAACCTCAAATTCCCAGAGAAAATCAAAGCAAAATAATCCATTACAACTATGCAAATTCAAAATTTCTCCATGAACGTCAAGAAAATCAGAGAAACGAGAACTGATAATAACCATTGAACATGCCTCGGAGTCAGCAAGAGAGAAGGAATTAAGCTCCAAACTTCTGAATATTGTCCGACACAAGAACAGCCCAGAAGTATTTGGCGAGGAAGAGGGTGAGGCGGTAGGACTCTGACTCGTGTGGAGGAGGCGGAAATGGGTGCTCGAAATGATAGAAAACCATTTTTTGCAAACGCATTGAAAGCGAACAAGGGATTTCGGAGGTAAGTAAAGTAGAATTTGAGTCAAGATATCTTCATTGCTACCGATTACAATTGCAGAAGGCGACGGAGAACGCGGTCGACCCGGCGGACTGTGGGTTTCTGATTTCGGCCGTGAATTTATGGGTTTAAAGCTAAGAAGCTTTCCAGGTGATCGGAGGGAGGCGATGGTTCTCGGAGTCTTCAAGGTGTGCTTATCTTTCATACTTTTAGAAGGGGCTGAAGAATAGTCAGATTCTGACGGGGAGTCATCGCCGGTGCCGGAGGACATGTTTAGCCGCTCCCGCAGGTTCTCAGCAGCAATTCACTGTTCGGAGACTGACGAAAATTTGTAGCTGAAACTTTAAAGCTGCGGTCATCAAATTTTTTTTATCTAATATTATCTATACTTATATATAGTAATAAAATACTTTTACTGTTATGAATTTGTTGATGTGCAGTCGTCGTCGGCACATCAAAATTGTAATACTAATGTAGAGAACTTAATAAAGAAATTATAATGTAGAGAATAGGAGAAAACTATAGAGAGAAAATAGAGAGAAAGAACAAGAGATTTTTATTAATTCTCTGAGAGTAAATCAATCAATGAATGAGTGAATACAACACCTTAGTCTAGAGCCCTATTTATAGGGTTCAGGGGTACATCCAAATCAGAATAGGTATAGGGTAATCAGAAGACAAATCCTATCACTAATCAAAGATATGATAGAACTCTACCATCTATCTTCTGGATAGTTGGAGTATCTTTATAACTCTGAAAATGGACATCCATAATAATATTAATTTCATAACACTCCCCCTTGGATGTCCATTGCATAAGAGTATGCCTCGTTAAAACCTTACTAGATAAAAAATCCAGTAGGAAAAACTCTAGTGAAGGAAAAAGAGTACACTACTCTTTATGCCATATTTACTCCCCCTGATGAGATAATCCTTTAAGATTTCTTAACCGATGCTTTCCAATCAAATGTTGCTATCGGTAAAGTCTTAGTGAATAGATTTGTCAAATAATCAAATGATCAAATTCATTACACATCAATATCACATCTCTTCTGGAGTTTGTGATTAAAAATATACTTTATCATATCTTCTTAGATATATTCCAAACTTTATTATCATCCAACAATATAGTTGAAATTCCTTCTTAGATGATATAGATTTATCTCGAATACATTAATCATGATAAAATATATTCTCAACCAACATCATGAATTTCTATTACTTCAACATGAGTTGAAGATGTGGCTGTTATAATCAACACATGCCTATAAATGCATAGTTTATGTGGATTATATAAGTAACTTATACATTGCATATCCGTCTCAACAGGAGTTGGTTTTTCTCAATATTCGAGATAACTTATCTCAAGGAGATTCAAAAGCAAGCTTAATGCCGTCTTAAAATTTATTAGGTAGAGAAGAACTATAATAGATATCTACTTGCACGTGGACAAGTATATTCATGCTCTAAATTGCAGAGTTATGGTACTTCAGGACCAAAGAGTTCTTCAATATCCTTTAATAGATATAAAGGATCTCACATATAATAACCCGATAACAATTGATGTGCTATGTCCATGTGAAACATCTTCAGGATATTCAATCAAAATAAAATGTTGGCTTTTCAAAACGTTGATCACAATACTTGCTCCTCTAAATTCTTCAAGCAAAATATTTTGATTATCAAATCGTTTTCTCTTTTCAAAATCAAGAGATCAATCACGCTTCAGGCGTGTATCAAAATCATATAATTATAGAATTTATATATTTGTCCTGCTAGGATATTTATCTAAATAGGAATATCTATAAATATTGAAATACCTAAGAGGGGGGGTGAATTAGGTATTTGGCTAATTTTCAATAATTAAAACTTTATAGATGAGCAGACCTATTGCAGATTAAGTGAATAAGAATAAACCACAGTTTATGACAAAACAGTATAAGAAATGTAAACAAATAAACACAAACAATTTATAGTGGTTCGATCCTCAAGATCTACCTCTACTACCTTAAGCTTACACTTAAGGATTTCAATAACTCTACTATGTGCTCAAGTTCACAGATTACAGGAGAGGTTCACCACACTTTGGTTTTACACATACAACCTCTACTTGTAATTTTTACAAACAAGGCTCACCAACCTATGGTTTTATATCTCAAACAACCTTGAATCACAACTTCAAGGATCACCCTTATCTAAAGGGTTTTATGTTATCAAGATAACCTTGCTAGAGCTAGTAGAACAATACAATTGATTAAGTAAAGAAGAGTGTGTAGATGTTACCACTGGTTGGTAGAATTTACACAAAATTGCACCTTCACACTTTGATGTCTTTGGATTGATCAATTTAATGCACAAGATGTCAGAGAGCTTGAGAAATGTTTGTAATTGACTTTTGTAAACTCAGAATATTCAAATTGTAAGTTCCTCTATAAAGATTGCACGTTTATAGCTTTTATAGAATTTGAAAATCAGTTGAAACAGCTATAAAACGGCTAGTTAACGGCTACTTTCAGGAAATTCGGACGACCCAATTCATGCGTCCCGAATTTTTCGGACGACCGAATTCTTCTCGCTGCGTCCGAATCTTCTTCCGAATTTCTCTGGAAGAACAGTAACCATGTCGAAGACCAAAATTCGGACGACCGAATTTTTTCTTCATGCGTCCGAATCTTCTTCCGAATTTCTGCGGAAGAACAAGTAGCAAACTTTTGCTACCAAATTTCGGGACGATCGAATTTTTATGGAATTGTGTTCAAACCTTGTAAAATCATTTGAAATCAATCTTTCAAGTATTTGAAATACATTTGGTATATATAGATAACTTATTTAGACAAACATAAGTTTGAAAACCAAAATCAAACTCATTTGATCATATAAAGTTAACTTAAAAACTTTTAGGACACAAAACCACATTTACTAAGAATTCTTTCAAAAAAATTTTAAACTTAAGAAACCAATTTTAGCTCTCTTATGCATTCAATAGACTCCAAGACATACAAGTGTAGAGTTTACATAGATATTACCTATCATCATACCTACTCTACACTTCAAGTCTTCAATGCCTTGAGTTCATCTTTGAATAAACCTCAAAAGACTCATAGCTTACTGAGGTTGTTCTTGCTCTTTGTCTTGAAGGCAATGAGACTTCAAACTTCTTTTTTCATAAATCCTATCACACAATATAAACATATTAGTTCTCATCAATATTTGTCATGAATCAAAATTACATGATTTGCCCTTAGGGCTTACAATCTCCCCCTTTTTGATGATGACAAACTTTGATGCAATATGTGATGGATTTAAACAATGTAGTACAAAGAAGTATTAATGTCAATGATAGAAAACAACCAATTTAGCACATTGACATACAAAAGGCTCAATATGAGCCTATGACCCAACCAACCTCCATTTGCCTCCTTCCTTCCAACTATTAGGATAGAAGATATAGCATTTAAGTATTTAGAAAACTTCTAAGAAAGGTTTTAAGGTTGTTAAAAGCTTATCAATGCTCCCCCTTAGATTGTGCTCATTTTTCAACACATTTGGACTAGAGATATCATGCATCCGAATTTTGTGCATAGTAAGTCCAAACTTTAAAATAAGTAAAGTGAAAGCTACAGATTTTGTAAATAAGCTTTCCTAAGGTTGTTCAAACATATTAGAAGAGATTAAAACACATTTGAATCAATTTGAATAACAAAAGAGCACATTTTGACAACACAATATGGATGCATCCGAATTTTATATCATGCATCCGAATTTTGAATCACATGCATCCGAATTTTTCAACTCATGTCCAAACTGCAACAGATTCAATATAATTGAAGATTTTAAATGATATAAAGGTTTCATACTGTTGTTCAAACATAATGGAGTAGAGTAAAACAGATTGGAACCAATTTGAATAAACAAACAAAAAAAATTTTGATCAGCAACATCAGCAACATAAATGCATTCAATCTTAAAACCTTGCATCCGAATTTGATTAAGGACTGAGAGTTCACATAATGACTAAGGTTTCACATGTATTGCATTAAGGACTGAGAGTTCACATAATGACTAAGGTTTCACATGTATTGCATCATATTGCATCATATTGCATCATATTTTTCTCCCCCTTTTGTCATCATAAAAAAATTTAAAGGGATCAATGAAAATGAGATGTTCAAATTAGCATACAAAAGAAGCTCTCATCACTATGATTTCATCATTGAGCTTCACTATTATAAACAAAATAATTTAACAAGTTCAGAATAGAAAATGCAACAAAATGCTTAGAAAACTGAACAAAATACAGTAAAGAGATTAGAAGAGAAGGCTTAGTCTTGTGATGATGAGGTTGATGGAGAGGCTCTGCTCACTCCTTTCTTGATTTCCAAGTGCTTGACTCTTCCTTGACTGAAAGAGATTGTTGTTGGAGATACAATTGCAGCTTGAGCTACTTGGCTCCCAGCCACTGGTGGATCTTCAAGAGCATGTTCTTGTTCTTCTTCTTCTCCTATAGTCTCTTCATTTCCACCCTTATTATCATCTTCATCACTACTATCTTGATTATCTTCTTTCTCTGCTTCTCTTTTTCTTTCCTCCTCCTTTCCATCTTGAGGTTTAGAGGTTCCTTCACCACTTTGAGTATTTCTCATAAGGATATCTTCAATGTGTTTTACTCTGTTTTCCAATCCATCTAATTTTCCAAGAACCATTGGAGCAAATGACTCAAAGAATTTGTACATTTTCTCCATTTCCTTGACATGATTGTTCAAGGCTTCTTGGAATGTTTTGGCTATAATGGTGTCCCCTCTCGATACTCCTTTTCATCGCTAGACTTAACTCCAGACTTCTTCTTCAAATAATCTCCTTTTTGTTGGGGGTTGCTCCCCTCACTTGAGGTGTCATGTTTTCTTTTTGTTTTCATTTCCCTAGCAAGGGTTTCCTCTTCATCCTCTTCTTCTTCTTCCTCTTCACTCTCTATAGCTTTCTCTCTTTCTATCCTTTTCGGAGGAGTTTCTCTTTTTGTCCTCCATACATTATCCTCATCATGAACTAATTGCATTCTCTTAAGAGTTTCATTTGTATAAATTTCACCACTCTTAAAAGTTTGTCCTCTTGCGGGAAGTTTGATCTTAAAATGCTTGAATATTCTGGTTAATAACCTTCCAAATGGGAATGCCTTGGTAACTGTTTTTCTGGCTGCAATCATATGTTTCAATGCTATATAACCAAAATTCATCCTTCTATTTTCATGCAGTGCTAACATGATTACCATATGCACATTTCCAACTGATGACTTATGTCCAAAATTAGGAACAATCATTGTGGTCACCATGTGATGTAAAACTCTACCTCTAGCATCCAAATTCTTAATTTCCCTTTCCTTTATGGCCCTGAACTCTCTTCCATTTGTAAATGCATCTTCAAATCTAACATGTGTGAATAGTTCACGATCATAGCAATGCATGGATGCTGAATAATATCTAGCTCCCTCATCTCCTACTCCACATATTCTATTTATCAATCCTTCATTGAATTCAATGTCCATTTGTGATACTCTAGATGAATACCATTGTATCACATTATCCCCTATCATCTCAATTCTATCCTCTTTCAGATTTGCATAGAATTCATATATCAAAGTGGGATAAAATTCTTCATCAATGAAGAGCAAACTGCTCCAACCAATATCATTGAAATGAGATAGGACAATATCCATATTTGACAGCTTATCAATATCTACCTTGTATCCAGGAATGATTTTTCTATTATTCTTATTCCATTCATCAAATTCATGAGTAGATTTGATAGAGATAAACCTGTCAACTCCTTGTGCTTGAGGAATGCGAATCTTTCTTGGTCGATTGAGGATTGGATCTCTATCTCCTTCCTTAGCCTTTCCTTTTCCTTTCTCAACATTGGGGATCTCTGTTCTCACCATGATGTTTTCTCTTGAGAAGGATTTGTTTTTCCGTATGAAATTAGGGCTTAGACGTTTAAAAATGAAGGAAAATCGGGATGAGAGTGTGGGATTTTGAAGGGATTTTTGATTCGGATGTGAATGGGTGTGAGATGTTTTTAAAAAGGATGTGAAATTCGGAAGTACTAATGTTGAAGAGATTGTTTCGACTTTGTTTAAAAAGTCTCAGTCAGTAAAAATTCGATCGACCGATTTTTTCAGGTCTGCGTCCGAATTTTCAAGCGAAAGTTTCTGTTTCTTGATTCAGAAAAATTCGGTCGATCGAATTTTCTGACTGCGTCCCGAATTCTTGATCAAAAGTCTCTGCTTTCTTGACACTCGAAAAATTCGGTCGACCGAATCTTCGCGCAGTGCATCCGAATTTTGAATCAAAAATTTCCCTGCATTCATCATGACTTCAACAAACACATTAGTCATTGAATCTTGAAATTCCTAAGAGTCTTCTTAGGTGATTAAACCTTTCCTCAGCCAAAGGCTTTGTAAATATGTCAGCAATTTGATCATTTGTATTTATATATTCTAAGCATATATCTTTCTTAATCACATAGTCACGAATAAAATGATGTTTTATCTCTATATGCTTAGTCCTAGAATGTTGAATAGGATTTATGCTCAAGTTAATGGCACTAGCATTATCACATAATATGGGAACACAATTGAATTTAAGACCATAATCAAGTAAAGTATGCTGCATCCATAACAATTGTGCACAACAACTACCTGCAGCTATGTATTCAGCTTCTGCAGTGGATAAAGACACACAAGCTTGCTTTTTACTAAACCAAGATACAAGACAACTACCAAGAAATTGACAATGCCCACTTGTGCTTTTACGTTCAACTTTACATCCAGCATAATCCGCATCAGAATATCCAATAAGTTTAAAAGATGAAGTTTTCGAAAACCAAAGGCCATAATCATGAGTATCAATCAAGTAACGAAAAATTCGTTTAACAGAAATTAGATGAGATTCTTTAGGACAAGATTGGAATCTAGCACACAAGCATACAGCAAACATAATATCTGGTCTACTAGCAGTGAGATAGAGTAAACTTCCTATCATACCTCTATATAATTTTTCATCAATACTTTTACCTTTTTCATCTTTGTCAAGTTTGGTTGATGAACTCATTGGAGTACTAATTCCTTTTGCATGGTTCATTCCAAACCTTTTCAATAGCTCCTTAGTATATTTTGCTTGGTTGATGAAGACTCCATCCTTGGTTTGCTTAATTTGTAGCCCAAGGAAGAAACTTAGTTCTCCCATCATGCTCATCTCAAATTCATTTTGCATTGTTTTAGCAAACTCTTCACAAAGAGACGTATTAGTAGAACCAAAAATAATATCATCAACATAGATTTGTACAAGCAAAATATCAGTTTTAGAAGATGTTTTAATAAAAAGAGTTGTGTCTACTTTTCCTTTGGTAAAACCTTTTGAGAGAAGAAAACCACTTAATCTTTCATACCAAGATCTTGGAGCTTGTTTCAGTCCATATAGAGCTTTAGATAATTTGAAAACATGATTTGGAAATTTTTCATGAATAAATCCAGGAGGTTGTTCTACATAGACTTCTTCTTCAATAAAACCATTTAGAAAGGCACTTTTGACATCCATTTGAAATAGTTTAAAGTCTTTAAAACAAGCAAATGCCAAGAGTATTCTGATAGACTCTAATCAGCTCACTGGAGCAAAAGTTTCATCATAATCAATACCTTCTTCTTGATTGAAGCCTTGAGCAACTAGTCTAGCTTTATTTCTAACTACTTCTCCTAGTTCATTTAACTTATTTCTAAATATCCATTTTGTACCAATAACAGAATGATCATGAGGTCTAGGAACAAGATTCTAAACTTTATTTCTCTCAAACTGATTTAACTCTTCTTCCATAGCAATAATCCAGAAATTATCACACAAAGCATCATCAATATTTTTAGGTTCAATATGTGATAAAAGCGCAAAATTATCAATAAAGTACCGTCTTGTTTTAACTCCTTGAGAGACATCACCAATGATTTGCTCCTTAGGATGACTTCTTGCATATGTGAGATCCTTTGGAAGCTCTTGATTATTGCTTGATTGACCATCATGTTCTTGCTCCATTATTTCTTCTTCTTTAGCATGATCTTCCAATGTAGGGACTTGGTGTTGAGTTTGATTTTCAACCATTGACGAACCTGTATCATCTTCATTTCTTCTTTGAAGATAAATATTAGATTCATCAAAAGTTACATGAATAGTTTCTTCAACACACAATGTCCTTTTATTATAGACTCTATAAGCCTTTTTATTAGATGAATAGCCTAGAAATATACCTTCATCAGATTTCCTGTCAAACTTATCATCAGATTTCCTGTCAAACTTACCAAGATTGTCACTAGTATTTAAAATAAAGCATTTACAACCAAATACTTTAAAATAAACAATTGATGGAGTTTTATCAAATAGAAGTTCAAAAGGTGTTTTTCTTATAAAAGGTCTTAGTAAAACTCTATTCATTACATAGCATGCTGTATTTACAGCTTCAGCCCAAAAGTACTTAGGTAAAGAGTTTTCACAAAGCATTGATCTTGCCATTTCTTGTAATGTTCTGTTTTTCCTCTCAACAACTCCATTTTGTTGAGGTGTTTTGGCTGCTGAAAAATTATGAGTGATACCATACTCATCACAAAATTTTGTAAAATCTTGATTGCAAAACTCTCTTCCATTATCACTTCTAATAGATATTAGATTGCAATTAAGAGAAATTTGAACCTTCTTAAAAAGTTTTGAAAATTCATAAAATGTTTCATCTTTTTGTGATAAAAATATTACCCATGTAAATCTGGAAAAATCATCAACAATCACATAAGCATATCTTTTACCACCAAGACTAGTAGTCCTCATAGGTCCAAATAAGTCCATGTGAACTAGTTCAAGAGGTTTTGAGGTAGACACCATTTTCTTTGGTTTGAAGGATGTTTTTGATTGTTTTCCATATTGACAAGCATCACAGATCCGAGTTTTGTCAAAATGCATTTTTGGTAATCCTCTAACTAGTTCTTGAGTAGAAAGTTTGTTCAATAAATCCATGCTCACATGTCCTAATCTTCTATGCCATAAAAAACCATCATTGTCATGTATTGCAAGACATTTAATGTCATTAGTAATAAGCTCATCAAGATATAACACATATACATTACTTACTCTTTTAGCTACAAATATAGTTTTATTGCTTGCATTATCAAGAATAGTACAAGTATCACATTTAAACTCTACTTTGCAACCATTATCACATAATTGGCTAATGCTAAGTAAATTATATTTTAAACCATCAATAAGTAAAACTTGTTTGATAAGAGGGAATGAACCTTTACCAATGTTACCGATTCCAAGTATTTTCCCTTTCTTCTTATCACCAAAAGTGACAAAGCCTTCACTTGTAGCTTGAAGCTCACTAACAAGTGATGCATTTCCAGTCATGTGTCTTGAACAGCCACTATCCAGAAACCATTTTGTGGCATTTGATCTTGAAGCAAATTGAACCTATACCAAATTAGAAGGAGTGATTTTTGGTACCCATATCTTCTTGGGTCCAAGAGGGTTAGTGATAGTTCCTTTAACTTTCCATATAGTCTTTACTCCAGTTTCTATCTTTCTTTTTATAATACATTTAAACACTTTGTGTCCATGCTTACCACAATATGTACAGCAAGTATGAGATCTATAATGAGAAGATTCTTTAACAAATGTCTCTTTTGGTTTTGAATGAAGGCAATCATGTGTAAAACCTAGACCATACTTTACAAATGAGGATCTTTGATACCCAAGTAATTTATTTAAATTGTTTCTTCCATTTGTAAATTTCTCAATGCATAAAGTAAGATCATTAACTTTCCTTTTTAAAACCTCATGATCTTTTAGCATTGATTCAAGAGAAATAATTTTTGAACACAGCTTTTTGTTTTCAAAAGATACATCTTGTATGGTATTGTTCAAAACTTCCTTTTCAATAGTAAGAGAATTTATGGTCTCAAGAAGTCTATCATTTTCAAGACATAATTTTGAATTTTCATTTGAAAGATCACTAATTTTGGATTTTATTTCTTTATTTCTTCTTGAAGCCTTTTTTAGTTCTTCATACAGTTCTAGAATTAAATCACTAGAATCAATATCATCATCACACAAATTTGAAATACATGGAGAAGATTGTACCTCATCATCAATGGCCATGAAGCATAAGTTGGCCTTTCCTTCACTTTCATCTTCACTTTCCTGTTGATCCCATGTTCCAGCTAGTCCTTTTCCTTTCTTGGCAGATTTCTTTCGTTTTTGCTTTCTCTTTCCCTTTCCAACACTCGGGGACAATCAACAATAAGATGCTCGAGTACTTTTGCATTCAAAGCACTGAGGTTTATATGATGATGATTGTCCACTCTTCTTGACTCGGTTTTCTTCCTTTCTTGAGAAATTCCTTTTTGTAGAATCTCTTGAACTTCTTCACTGCCATTGCAATTTCTTCTTCTCCACTTTGCTTTCCACCTTCTTCTTCACTTGAAGATTGTTCTTGTTCACTCAAGTTGTTTGAGGCATTTAGCACTACTCCTTTTCTCCCCTTTTTCCTCATCTTCCTTATCATTCAACCTCTTCATCTTCATTTCATGAGTAAGTAGCGATCCAATAAGTTCTTCAAGAGGAAGAGTTTTTAGATCTTTGGACTCCTCAATAGCTAGTGTCTTTGGTTGCCAAGATTTTGGTAGAGCATCCAAGATCTTTCTGTTTTGCTCTCCCGAGTATAGCCTTTACCATAAGCTTTCAATCCATTGAAAATGTTAGTAAACCTAGTAAACATATCACTAATATTTTCACCTTGCTTCATAGTAAACAATTCATAATCTCTAACAAGCATAGCAAGTTTAGATTCTTTAACTTGATTAGTACCTTCATGTGTAATTTGAAGTAATCTCCACATATCATGTGCGGGAGTCACACCCACTAACTCTATTATACTCGATAACATCTAGAGCACAGCTCAATATATTCATGGCTTGATAATTTAGAGTCATTTTCCTTGAATCATGCTCATCAAATTCATCAGTAGATTTGGGTTCAGAAGTTACTCCATCTGCTCTCATTTTCATTGGGACATATGGACCTTTCTCAATTATGTTCCATAAATCAAAGTTAATAGAACAAATATATATTTTAACTCTAGACTTCCAAAATGTATAATTTGTTCCATCAAACAATGGAGGTCTGTTTGTAGAAGATCCTTCTAGATAAGGTAGATTTGACATATTAGCCATAGGATCTTTGTCTTCTAGGTTGTAAAGCCACACAAAGAAGTTCCTGCTCTGATACCAATTGAAATACCTAAGAAGGGGGGGGGTGAATTAGGTATTTGGCTAATTTTCAATAATTAAAACTTTATAGATGAGCAGACCTATTGCAGATTAAGTGAATAAGAATAAACCACAGTTTATGACAAAACAGTATAAGAAATGTAAACAAATAAACACAAACAATTTATAGTGGTTCGATCCTCAAGATCTACCTCCACTACCTTAAGCTTACACTTAAGGATTTCAATAACTCTACTATGTGCTCAAGTTCACAGATTACAGGAGAGGTTCACCACACTTTGGTTTTACACATACAACCTCTACTTGTAATTTTTACAAACAAGGCTCACCAACCTATGGTTTTATATCTCAAACAACCTTGAATCACAACTTCAAGGATCACCCTTATCTAAAGGGTTTTATGTTATCAAGATAACCTTGCTAGAGCTAGTAGAACAATACAATTGATTAAGTAAAGAAGAGTGTGTAGATGTTACCACTGGTTGGTAGAATTTACACAAAATTGCACCTTCACACTTTGATGTCTTTGGATTGATCAATTTAATGCACAAGATGTCAGAGAGCTTGAGAAATGTTTGTAATTGACTTTTGTAAACTCAGAATATTCAAATTGTAAGTTCCTCTATAAAGATTGCACGTTTATAGCTTTTATAGAATTTGAAAATCAGTTGAAACAGCTATAAAACGGCTAGTTAACGGCTACTTTCAGGAAATTCGGACGACCGAATTCTGCGTCCGAATTTTTCGGACGACCGAATTCTTCCTGCTGCGTCCGAATCTTCTTCCGAATTTCTCTGGAAGAACAGTAACCATGCTGAAGACCAAAATTCGGACGACCGAATTTTTCTTCATGCGTCCGAATCTTCTTCCGAATTTCTCTGGAAGAACAGTAGCAAACTTTTGCTACCAAATTCGGACGACCGAATTTTATGGAATTGTGTTCAAACCTTGTAAAATCATTTGAAATCAATCTTTCAAGTAATTGAAATACATTTGGTATATATAGATAACTTATTTAGACAAACATAAGTTTGAAAACCAAAATCAAACTCATTTGATCATATAAAGTTAACTTAAAAACTTTTAGGACACAAAACCACATTTACTAAGAATTCTTTCAAAAAACTTTTAAACTTAAGAAACCAATTTTAGCTCTCTTATGCATTCAATAGACTCCAAGACATACAAGTGTAGAGTTTACATAGATATTACCTATCATCATACCTACTCTACACTTCAAGTCTTCAATGCCTTGAGTTCATCTTTGAATAAACCTCAAAAGACTCATAGCTTACTGAGGTTGTTCTTGCTCTTTGTCTTGAAGGCAATGAGACTTCAAACTTCTTTCTTCATAAATCCTATCACACAATATAAACATATTAGTTCTCATCAATATTTGTCATGAATCAAAATTACATGATTTGCCCTTAGGGCTTACAAATATAATGTTATATTGACTAACTCTACAGGAGTCAGACAAACAATCAATATGCAATTTTATGCAAATAAATAATATTTTAAACTTCTAGTTCATTAATACTTGTGCATAGATCAAGATAATAAAAGTCATAAATGATATCTTCTTTAATTGAAGTTTTTCTCCCCCTAATGTGGAGAACACTATGTCAATCAATAGATTGTACAATGAGGATATCTTCTAAGAAAGAAATACACATAGCAAGTATAGCTACATATAGAATTTCTTCATATGCGGACATATTCAATCATTCTTTCAATAAAAATTCACTAAGACAATCTCATTATGTTCTACAGGAACAATTATATGCTTCAAGCATATTGAGTCCATCAGGGACTTCAAATATAAGGTCTATTATCAAATGATAACAAATATAAACACATATTAAGTGTTATCATGCACTATTATATCCACCACTATAAATATATTTTTTCGTTATCAGTGCCAGGTTTTACGAAGAATCATAAGACATAACTCATGGAAATATTCACTTTTGTGGTTCGCATTTTATAACAAATATTAATTGCTATCTCTTTAGATTACACTTCAAGTGTATAATTCCTGCTGCGAATACATGTACACTTCAAGTGTACTTGTGAATAGTTTAAACTTTTCATATTTCTCATGCGAACTTTATCATTTCGAATCTGCAGATCTCGATTTGAAAATCCTCAACATATTATGCGCATTAATATCTTTAAAGTCATATATTTGTGCGATTCCAATAGTTCCCAATCATGTTGAGATCTCATCATTTATCATAGTTTTCAGGTACTTGAATTTCTTCTGGAAATAATTTATCAATCATGTTTTGGGAGAAAAATTCTGCTGGAATTTAAATCTCCTCGATTTAACATATATGACCATCTTAAACCTTTTCTCCAGTGAGGAGTTTGTATCTTTGGAATCGACTTATTTACCACATTTCAGTTGTGTCTCAAATTCATTTGTAGTGGTAGATTATCCTTCAGGGATATCAAATAGGAGCATTCTTTGCTGGATGTTTGTCAATTAATATACCTGGCTATATAAATTATCCTTTGAACTTCTGGTTCAAGGTATCTTCTATGAGGATCAAAATAGAAGATCAAGATGAGACACATACTAATATCTTTATCCAACCTCATAATTTCTCCTCTTTATGTTGGGACAACATATTCAAAATTAACAAAATACGGATCTCTCCATTGAGATTTGCTCCCAACATATTTAATAATCTCTTTGAGAACCCATCTCATTACCTTTGTGGTAGAGCAACATACATAGTGCATCTCTAAATTTAGGATGGGAAATATTTAGTTTCTGACCACAAACCAACTAATATGAGGAGAATTACAATGTGTTGGCAAAATACGAAATAAGTGCTAATATATCACAGTCATAAACATTCTGCAGGATGTTCAATATTTATCTCAATACAACCAGTATTATTATGACAAATTATGTCTTTGAGAGAATCTTAAAACAAGAGCTCATTATTAATGAATTATGCAAACTACAGGTTGCAAAAATAATAATATTCATAAGACTATTTGTTGATGTATCAACTAATAATTTCTCCATATTCATCCCAAAATAACACATTCAACCCCAAGTAATACTCGCAACTTTTAAATAAAACAAGTAGCACATATAAATTCATCATATTAGGAAACTTCTGGTTCCATAATAAATTCATAATCATAATTCGTATTTTAATGATCCGGGATAGTCCAACCGGTCATGCCAACTAATAAATTATTTATCAGTAAATTTCAAGTTTATTCAATATTGCATCTCAAATTCATAATTATATGCAATATAACTCAGGAGAGATAAATAGTGGTATCTATAATTGACATATATTTCATGTCATAATGGTAATTCATATGTCTCAAAATTTCATTCATCCAATGTCTCGATATACTGATAATATAATCAAAGCTCAAAAAGTTTTACGAGACTATATAGAGAATGATATATTACAACAATTGACCATTAGGTGAAGATTTAGTCGCTCTTCTGGAGATTTGAAGCAATTAACTCTTCTAGAGTTATTTGATCAATTAGTTCTTCAGGAATATTGCATTACCATTTATACTTTGGACATATATTTTAAATTTAGTCCAAATAAATAATAAATATTGTTTAGACAAATTGTATCTTCACCATTCTTGATCCAAAATAAACTAAAATAACATAGGAAAGTAGTAATTCCATAATTTAAAATTTTGATTGACATTCAAAATGCTAAAAATTCTTTCTGGATATTCAAAAGAATTGGCTACGTTCACATATGTCATATTAATATTATCGACATAAGCATCATTACTAAGTAGCATGATTTAGGGAAGTAAAGTAATATCAATAATTAATAGAGATTCATAACATGCTTGACGTACTACAGGTACGCGACAAAATTTCATATTGCATCAATAACATATTAAAATTATTACTTTCCCTTTTTCCTTCTCATTATTTTCTCACTTCTGGTGAGTATCTATTCACTGGGGATTTAATGAGTCATTCTTATAGTATAAGAACAAATTGTATTTCTATTAGCTGCGACCAAAATCTCGTATATAAATATATTATAATTTCTATTGTCATTCACTTCAGGGAATGATATAAAAATATTTGGTCGAGCATCAAAATATTTTATCAAGGACTCATTTAGTCTCAGAAGATATAAATTCAAAATACTTCTGAAAAACTTCTTCTCAATATTGCTACTTCAGGAGCATGTTAGAGATATGAGAAAGGAAAATTCTTTTATCCATCACATTACTAATGATATTTCTCCTTATAATTTTAATTGAGGAGAAATTTTAAATGTAATAAAATTTTTGCATACTGATAGACCATAAAATATTATAGGCACACTTATAACAAATCATAACTAGCATTTATATAACAATCATCTTCTGGTGATTGTATGTTTTATTCACAATTTGCTAGTAATCAAGTGGCTTTGATGCTTTATATTTCTTAAATGGTGTCTTTAGGACTCACAATATCCAGATGCATATATTCTAATCGCCATGATTATATGGATTATTCTTACCATATCTGCGTCTATGTCTACGGCATCGACCATGACTACGACCTCTTCTAGGGCCACAACAATTGGTTCTAATGCATTCACTCACAGATTTAAAGTAAACTGTGCTTTTGGTAGAATGACCATCTTCTGGTAGTCAAATCTTTCTTTTAGATCCTTCCATATAGAAAGTGGATCTTTCACAATAAGATATTCCGCCTTTAGATCCTCATGAAAATTATGGCGGAGAAAAATCATAGCTTTTATACGATTTTGAGATGGTGTCTGCCAGACCCATCATATCTCAATAAATTTGAGCATCTAATGTTTATGATATATAATTCTTTCTATAAATATCAAGAGTAAAAAAAAGAAGTTTTGAAAAGTTTGCCATGAGAATTCAAAGATAGAAAAAAAATACCTCTTTTTCTCTTGATTAAACTCTCAACTTCGGTGGCAGAGACTCGTGCTGATAACGTGTTATGAATTTGTTGATGTGCAGTCGTCGTCGGCACAACAAAATTGTAATACTAATGTAGAGAACTTAATAAAGAAATTATAATGTAGAGAATAGGAGAAAACTATAGAGAGAAAATAGAGAGAAAGAACAAGAGATTTTTATTAATTCTCTGAGAGTAAATCAATCAATGAATGAGTGAATACAACACCTTAGTCTAGAGCCCTATTTATAGGGTTCAGGGGTACATCCAAATCAGAATAGGTATAGGGTAATCAGAAGACAAATCCTATCACTAATCAAAGATATGATAGAACTCTACCATCTATCTTCTAGATAGTTGGAGTATCTTTATAACTCTGAAAATGGACATCCATAATAATATTAATTTCATAACATTTACAAATTTTTTTAATTAATTCAATAGATTTTTTATTTAATAAATTAATTAAAAAATTATTATTATCTTATCACATTATCTTCTCCTACTCTCTCATTATCTTCTCCCACTCTTTTAATCAACCACAACCACACATCTATTCCAATTCTATAACTACTCTTTCATTTTCGTAATATCCTAATTAACATACAAAGATAGAAATTATGTTTTCGTCTCTATTATATTCTCTCATTTTTTATTCAATTTAAATTTCTTCTCCCTATTTAAAGATATAGAAACATATTCTTAAAACATACTTTATCTCATTATTCTTTTCAAGTAGAATTAAGATTGTCAATCGGGTTATGTGAACTGAGCTTGGCCCGAGCTAAGACATATCGAGCCCGAGCTCGGGCTCAGCCCGAACAGCCTCAATAATGTTGAGTCCGAGCTCAGCTAACACAAGCTCAGGTTGAGCTAGGGTCGGCCTGAAATAAAATTTTTTACTTTATTTTTTTAAAATAATAATAACATACTAATTACTATTAAATAATAAAAATTATATGAACATTATATATAAGTTTTAAAGAATCATATGTTTTAGGTGATATAAATATTAAATAATTAGATACATTTATTAATTATTAAATAACAAAATAAAATGAATATAAGTATTAAGTTTTTTATCTTCTTAAATTTAAGTTGAACAATAAAAGATAAATATTGATGTGTTTGTGTATAAATATACAAAATATATGTTTTCATAAATAATCAAATCATTAGTTATCATATCATCTTTCCTACAAAGAAATTTTATCAACAAAATTATAATTATAAACAAATTACAAGTATTTTTGTGTGGTCAAAAAGTAATGCTTATTAATATTCTTTTGATATATCAATTAAAATAATTAAAAAAAGTTAATAATATTAACCACTATAATAACATACTAAAATAGAAATATACTATATCAATATATACTTTAACACTCACTATAGATAATAAGATTGTTTTATATCTAATACAAAAAGAATTATTTACATTAATAAGTATAGACACAAGTACCGATAAATACTTATAATGAGAAGAAGTTAGTTTATCGTGATCATAATATTGTCGATATACACAAATATATATAATTAAGATCATTTTCTTAAGAAAAGAAAGAAACATTTAATTACGTAGAATCATAAATTTTTAAAATTTCCACTCACTCTTCACTTTTTTCAGAAAACTTGAGGAAAGCCTTTTCTAACATATACATATCAATTTTATAAATTATAACTATAAAGTTTGAAATGAAAATTTGATATACCAAATTCTTAAAAAATGATATATAAACAGAATTATTTATACAAATAAATACAGATTTTAAATATATAAAGTTAAATATATAGTATTATACACAAACTATTATTATTATATCAATAAATTATTAATATATAATTATTATTATTATTATTATATATAGATACTCGAGCTGAATCTTTACAAGCCTGAGCTCGCCCCGAAAATATACCTGGCTCAGCCCTTAAATTTTGGACCAAACAGGGACGGGATTCTAGCCAATCCTGCCCAATTGATAGTCCTAGGTGGAATAGTATTTTCATTTCATGTTACTAGAATTTATTAGAATTTATGGATTTTAATTGGCTTCAAGTCCTGTGCTTTTTTTTTTTTTTTTTTGAACCAATCTTCAAATGAGATCTTTCAATTTTTTCATCTTTATTATTGCTTTTTTGGTAGGTGTAATAGATCTAAAGGTTTTAGGTACTTCTTTTTTTCTTTTTCACTCTTTTTTTGCATAATATTTTTACACTTTCATTACAAGCCTTTTTTGTTGAAGGAAAGATGTCTTCTTGCTTGCATAGTTTCTTGTTTTTTTTTTAATTTTTTTGTCTTTTGAGAGTATAAGAGTTTAATCAAGTTCTGGTATTATTCATTATTTAAGATCAAGGATTTAATATGTAGGACTTTGTAGTTTTTCATTTTATTTTCATGTTTATTCTTATTTATTATGTAATTTACAAGAGCAAATTAAAGTTCAATACATATTTGACTTACCTTTATTTAATTATAATTTCTTTTAGATATTATTTTCTGGTCTTTTCTTCTTTATTTTTGTGCAACTGAAATATGTAATTCAATGATGAGGAATGGCGGTAATAAGATTGAAGTAGAGAAGAAAAGTTATTTGAAGTAGTATTTGCAATTTCCTAATTTTGACATGATTCACGGTTCAAGAATTTCCATATGGGAAAGAAAACAAATCAATTAGGAAAGTGCATTTAAATACGCAATACATCTCATGAGGTTGTAGCGCTGGACAAAGGTCTCAAACAGCAAAGTACCTGAATTTGGTTAGTTTACGCATGTAAAAATTTATACTTTCATAATCCTTTGAAACCTTTCCCTCCCCCCATTTTTTTTTGTTGTTGCAATCCCTTTCCTCTTTTATTTAAATATATATATGATTTACTTTTAACAATCATTAACCAATTATTATTACATTTTAGTCTTTTTTTAAATTTTTATTATCAGAGGTGACACACTATTGGTGAAGATTACATAATCAGCCAATCTAGAACATTTCTTAGTTACAATATCTATACAGGTAGAAAATATCTTTATAAATGAGAGACAAATAAAACCCTTGCCGAACAGAGATTGAACCATCAATCTCATTGTTGAGAGGTCTCAATTCTTGCTATTAGAACAAGGCTTTATGGCTATTACTTTTTGGTCTTAAGTGACCATACTGATTTTTTATTTTTCACCTGTTTATATTTTATTAAAAAATTCAAGTTTCTTCAATTAGTTGAAGAATTTCTTCAATTTTCTTAACATTCAAGATGATTTTGTTTTTACATAGCTAAATTTTTATTATGCTATGTAAATAGCATATTAAACATAAATGGTAAGCCAACCTATTCATTTTTTCCGAAGATGTTTCCTACTCTTTGTTATTAATAGAAAAAACGCCACTCTTTTTTTTTGTGAAGCTCATCATTTAACTTTGGAGTTTTTATTTTTATATCTCTCTATTTCTCTTATGAAATAAATTTTATATTTCATGAATTTTTAGTTTTTTTAAGTAATAGAAACTCTTAACCCAAGTATTAATATTTTCTTGAGGAATACGTGGACACATGACAATTACATATTAGACAGACATCAATTCTAGAAGCCGAAAGGGTGGAGATTGGTAGCTAACTTAGTGTATATTGATTTTTAGGAAGGCAATTCATACACCAAAGTTCTCTTTTTCTTTTCTTTTACCAAAAATATGATAGAAATCATGGCATTTCATTCAATAATTGTTAAGTAATTAAATTTGGTATAAAATAATAGAATTTAGAGATTGTTGGATACTTCTATGATGAGAATCCCGTTTCTCCCCTCTTCAACCCAAAATAGTTGAGTAAATATGATTGCAACCATTCTTATATTATTATTAGTTATAACCAATAATTTATATTTTTATAATTCTTACATTATTTATTAATTATTTATTTTAAGTAAAAGCTAATAATTATTTCTCTTTTCATAATGCATTTTAGCTAATTCTATAACTTATATGATTTACTTTTGTTTGTGAGCAAAAACAAGTGAAATTGTAAAATCATCTACATGTTTTAAACATTGTTCTTCTTGATATCGAGACATTTAACATTTTTCTTCGAAAGGGATGTTACCTCGGAGGAGGGAAAGGGTGCCAGTAGAAAATGGGTGGGACATTTTTAATAATTATTAGATTAGCTCTGTTGTTATGATGATACTTAACTAATTTATTTTAGTAAACATATGTGGTTTATGTGAAATTTTACTTTTCAACCTCTACTTTTTTGTGAAAATTCAATCAATAAATTAATTTTTATTTTATGAACTTGAATATATTTGAATATACTTTTATAGTTAAACTTTTTTTCCTAATTATTATAATAGTGTTTCAAATATATTATTTTGTTTTCCTTTTCTTTTTCACACATCTCATAAGATGGATTTGGGTTAAATTAAGACGTTAATTTTAGAGTAAAAGTACAATGATTAGGTTGACGTTTTAGTGTTAACTTCATAATTTTGATTCACAATTATTTAAAAAATATATATATTAACCACAATTGAGTATAAAAACTTGATCACATGTAATGCATGGGTCTTTTAGCTAGTATTTGATGATTATGATGATGATAATAAAAATAATAATACTTTCTTCATGAAAAATTGAATATCTACGTTTCTTTGTTAAAATATGCGGAATTGAATTGTCCAAATTTTTAAAATAGTTATAAATTTTATTTTTCCTATATTTAAACATCCATTACTAACCTTCTTTAATTTAAGGAGAATTAAACTCTACTAATACAAGAGTCCCACCACTAACGCTTTGACTTTTTTATTTGAAGGATTTAAATTCTATTAATTTATAGGTTCCGTCAAAGACTTTTTTAATGAAAAAAGATATTATAATAATTTCTATTAAATCTCCTAATTTGTATTGTTCATGTTTACCTTATTCTTGTTTTCTCTTTTTACATCTTCCATGCCTTTTTTTTTGTTTTAATTAGAATATGTACACTAATATATATTTTTAATTATTTTAATAAAAAACTGGTAAGTATTTTTTTCTTTGGTAGATTTTGAAGATTTATATATTCTAATAACTTCGTTTTTATCACAATTGTTTTTGTTTTTTTCTTTGAGTTGATGATTTAGAAATATTTATCTATTTAGTCCTTGGTATCTATTATTCTAATTCGATCATTAATATACTAAAATACTAATATCTTTTATTTTATAAATTATTTATTTTTTAGTAGTAGAGAGAGACCAGAAAGGGGAAAGAGATTTTAATATTCACAATGATTTTATTGCAAATATATTATATTTTTCTTAGCAAAGGCTTCTTTTAAAAAATTAGTGCAAAAATATCACAATTAAAATAAGTTTATTTTGAGGTTTTAATATTAATAATTTTTTAAAAATTATTGAGTTTATCTTTGAGGGGATGGTTCTGGGAAACACAAAAGAGTTTGATAAGATTCAACCAAAAAAAAAGATAAGTAAGTGTGACATATCAACATAAAATTAGTACTTTATAAATTATTAATATTTTTTGAGAATTTTTAATAAAAAAGTGTTAATAATTTTATATAATATAAATAGTTTTTGCTATCATATTTGACAACTTTTTTTCTTTGCATACTAAAATAAATATTTTATATTGTAATGACAAAGAAATAAGATTATTAGTTTATTACTATTTTTAAATATATAAAATAATGAGCATGTATAGTGTTTGTACAGCTTCTTCCTACTATTACCTACTATTACTTCTACGTGAATAATTTTTTTATTAAACACATAAATCAGCAAGAGAGAAGGAATTAAGCTCCAAACTTCTGAATATTGTCCGATACAAGAACAGCCCAGAAGTATTTGGCGAGGAAGAGGGTGAGGCGGTAGGACTCTGACTCGTGTGGAGGAGGCGGAAATGGGTGCTCGAAATGATAGAAAACCATTTTTTGCAAACGCATTGAAAGCGAACAAGGGATTTCGGAGGTAAGTAACGTAGAATTTGAGTCAAGATATCTTCATTGCTACCGATTACAATTGCAGAAGGCGACGGAGAACGCGGTCGACCCGGCGGACTGTGGGTTTCTGATTTCGGCCGTGAATTTATGGGTTTAAAGCTAAGAAACTTTCCAGGTGATCGGAGGGAGGCGATGGTTCTCGGAGTCTTCAAGGTGTGCTTATCTTTCATACTTTTAGAAGGGGCTGAAGAATAGTCAGATTCTGACGGGGAGTCATCGCCGGTGCCGGAGGACATGTTTAGCCGATCCCGCAGGTTCTCAGCAGCAATTCACTGTTCGGAGACTGACGAAAATTTGTAGCTGAAACTTTAAAGCAGCGGTCATCAAATTTTTTTTATCTAATATTATCTATACTTATATATATTAATAAAATACTTTTACAAAATTTTTTATTTAATAAATTAATTAAAAATTTAGGATATACTTGGATTGGGTTCCACACGGAACCCAATACAAATTTCTCATCTCACATCTCACTTTTTCTCTCACAAAAATTCTCTCTCCCGAAACCCAAGACAAAAAATCTCAAAACCAAACTCTATCTAATTAAAAAATTATTATTATCTTATCACATTATCTTCTCCTACTCTCTCATTATCTTCTACCACTCTTTTAATCAACCACAACCACACATCTATTCCAATTCTATAATTACTCTTTCATTTTCGTAATATCCTAATTAACATACAAAGATAGAAATTATATTTTCGTCTCTATTATATTCTCTCATATTTTATTCAATTTAAATTTCTTCTTCCTATTTAAAGATATAGAAACAGATCCTTAAAAAATACTTTATCTCATTATTCTTTTTAAGTAGAATTAAGACTGTCAATCGGGTTATGTGAACTGAGCTTGGCCCGAGCTCGGGCTCAGCCCGAACGGCCTCAATAATGTTGAGTCCGAGCTCAGCTAACACAGGCTCATGTTGAGCTAGGATCGGCCTGAAATAAATTTTTTTACTCCCCAATAGTCTCACGCCTAACGAAAAACCTTTACTTATGAGCTCTTATTCATGCGCCGTAGAAATATTTCAAAATATTTTGAAGATATCCGTAGTGTGTGTTTGCAATAGTGACATGTTCGCTAGAGATGTACATAAATATTATAGTATAACATCATCAATGTTGGAATTTTTTCTATTTATCGTTAGTTTTTATTTTATATTATATCGGCAAGTTGCTAGATTCTGCATGGTCGAAGTCCTCTTGCTATGCACTGAATCTATGCATGGTCGAAGTCACTTTTTAATAAAGCGTTCTTCATGTAATAGTCTATAACTTGTATTACAGAGATGGAATATGATATATCGCTTCTTATCAGTTAGGGATGACCCCTTGAAGATGACATCAAAATAGAAGAACGCATTTATAGTAGAGATGCGTAAAATAACTCATGACCGGGAACCTACTCTAGCAGCAGTTGGCAAGAAATATGGCGGATAGCATAATAGTATTTTGACTATTCAAAATTTAAGTTTTGCTCATAAATAGTACATGCTTTATTTATAAGTCATTGCAAATTGATATGTTTGATAATTGTTATAATTTGTGAATTATATAAAATTTGTTAATTACATTAATAATATTTAACAAAAATATTTAAAAAATAAAAATTAAAAAAATTAAAATTTTCAGAATGAGTTCTATCACTTTTTGGCAGAACTCACCCTAAAGTTCTACATTTCACCAAGGAGTGACAGAACTAGATCAGGTGGCAGAACTCCAGAACGAGTTCTCCTGAAATGTGGAGAAACTCATTTTAAAAAAAAATGGTTAGAATAATTAATTTTTTATTGTATATTATTAAAAAAAAATTGTTTATAACAAGTGTGATTTGTTTTGAGTGATTGTGAGGAAAAATAGTACAACAAGTTGCTTTCGGTAAAGAAAAGGAAAAAGAACAAAAGAAAAAAAAAGAAAAAAGCTTAGTTGGTTCTTGGAAGTTTCCAAACGTCTTCCTCCAGAAAAAAAAAAAAACAAAAAGACATTCCAAAAGCTTGGCGACAGTCAGCAATACTTTCGCCGAAACTGTTTCGGCTCTTTCTCCGTGTTGTCTGCCACTAGCTTGTGAAAATGGAAAAAAAAATTATTGTTCGAGTCATAATCTTGGGTTATAGATTGTTTCTTTTTTTAAAAAAATTTATATTAATAAAAAATAAATTAAAATATTTGTGATACAACAAGAAGAAGATCTCTTACTTTTCTCATTAATTTATATAAAAAATACAAAAATTTTTATATTTGTTATGAAATAATACGTGGATGTTCATATTAATCAGTTTCCTGAAGAGAACTGAACTCCCAAAATATGACTCCTAATCAGATTTGATTTCCTTTCCCCATTAAAATTTGAGTTTTCATAAACTCTTGTATTAGAACCCTATAAATAGGGCTCTAGGCTGAGGTGTTGTATACACTCATTCATTGATCAATTTACTCTCAGAGAATCAATAAAGATCTCTTGTTCTCTCTCTCTATTTTCTCTCTATAGTTTTTTCTTATTCTCTACATTATAATTTCTTTATTAAACTCTCTACATTAGTATTACTATTTTGTTGTGCCGACAACTACTGCGCGCCAACAAATTCATAACACGTTATCAGCACGAATCTCTGCCACCGAAGTTGAGAGATTAATCAAGAGAAAAAGAGGTATTTTTTCCATCTTTGAATTCTCATGGCAAACTTTTCAAAAATCATGTTTTTTACTCTTGATATTTATAGAAAGAATTAAATGTCATAGACATTAGATGCTCAAATTTATTGAGATATAATGGGTCTGGCAGACACCATCTCAAAATCTTATAAAAGCCATGATTTTTCTTCGCCATAATTTTCATGCGGATCTAAAGGCAGAATATTTTATCGTGAAAGATCCACTTATTTTTTGGAAGGATCTAAAAGAAAGATTTGACTATCAGAAGATGGTCATTCTATCAAAAACACAGTTTACTTTTAATCTGTGAGTGAATGCATTAGAACCAATAGTTATGACCCTGAAAGAGGTCGTAATCATGGTTGAAGCCGTCAACATAGACGCGGATATGGTAAGAATAATCCATATAATCATGGCGATTAGAATATATCTATCTGGATATTGTGGGTCCTGAAAACACCATTTAAGAAATACAAAGCATCAAAGCCACTTAATTATTGGCAAATTGTGAATGAGATATACAATCACCAGAAGATGATTGTTATATAAATGCTAGTGTTGATTTGTTATAAGTGTGCCTAAAATATTTTATGTCTATCAGAATAAAAGAATTTTCCTTTCTCATATCCCTAACATGCTCCTGTAGTAGCAATATCTAGAAAAAGTTTTTCAGAAGTATTTTGAATTTATATCTTCTGCGACTAAATGAGTCCTTAATAAAATATTTTGACGCTCGACCAAATATTTTTATATCATTCCCTGAAGTGAATGACATTAAAAATTATAATATATTTATATACGAGATTTTGGTTGCAGCTAGTAGAAATACACTTTGTTCTTATACTATAAGAATGACTCATTAAATCCCCAGTGAATAGATACTCACCAGAAGTGAGAAAAAATAATGAGAAGGAAAAAGGGAAAGTAATAATTCTAACATGTTATTGATGCAATATGAAAGTTTGTCACGTACCTGTAGTACGTCAAGCATGTTATGAATCTCTATTAATTATTGATATTGCTTTACTTCCCTAAATCATGCTACTGATAGTAATGACGCTTATGTCGAAAATATTAATATGACATATGTGAACGTAACCAATTCTTTTGAATATCCAGAAAAAGTTTTTAGCATTTTGATATGGCATATGCTACTTTCCTATGCTATTTTAGCTTATTTTGGATCAAGAATGGTGAAGATACAATTTGTCTAAATAATATTTGTTATTTATTTGGACAAAATTTAAAATATATGTCCAAAGTATAAATGGTATTACAAGGTTCCTGAAGAACTAATTGATTAAATAACTCTAGAAGAGTTAATTGATTAAAAGCTCCAGAAGAGTTACCGGATCTTCACCTAATGGTCAATGATTGTAATGCATTGTTCTCCATATAGTCTCATAAAGCTTTTTGAACTTTGATTATATTATCATTATATCGAGACATTGGATGAATGAACTTTTGAGGCTTATGTATTACCATTATGACAAGAAATATATGTCAATTATAGATACCACTATTTATCTCTCCCAATTTATATTGTATAAAATTATGGATTTGAGATGCAATATTGAGTAAACTTGAAGTTTACTGATAAATAATTTATTAGTTGGCATGACCGGTTGGACCATCCCGGATCATTAAAATACAAAGAATGATTATGAATTTATTATGGAACCAGAAATTTCCTAATATAACGAATTTATATGTGCTACTTGTTTTATTTAAAAGTTGCTAGTATTACTTATGGTTGAATGTGTTATTTTGGGATGAATATGGAGAAATTATTAGTTGATGCATCAACAAATAGTCTTATGAATATTATTATTTTTGCAACCTGTAGTTTGCACAATTTATTGATAATGAGCTCATGTTTTAACATTCTCCCAAAGACATAATTTGTCCTAATAATACTAGTTGTATTGAGATAAATATTAAACATCCTGCAGAATGTTTATGACTATGATATATTAGCACTTGTTTCGTATTTTGCCAACACATTGTAATTCTCCTCATAGTAGTTGGTTTGTGGTCAGAAACCAAATATTACCCATCTTAAATTTAGAGATGCACTCTGTATGTTGCTCCACCACAAAGGTAATGAGATGGGTTCTCAAATAAATTATTAAATATGTTGGGAGCAAATCTCAAGGGAGAGATTCGTATTTTGTTAATTTTGAATATATTGCCCCAACATAAAGAAGAAAAATAATGAGGCTGGATAAAGATATTAGTATGTGTCTCATCTTAATCTTCTATTTTGATCCCCATAGAAGATACCTTGAACCAGAAGTTCAAAGGATAATTTATATAGCCAGGTATATTAATTGACCAATATCCAGCAAAGAATACTCCTATTTGATATCCCTGAAGGATAATCTACCACTACAAATAAATTTGAGACACAACTGAAATATGGTAGATAAGTCGATTCCAAAGATACAAACTCCTCACTGGAGCAAAGACTTAAGATGGTCATATATATTAAATCGAGGAGATTTAAATTCCAGCAGAAATTTTCTCCCAAAACATCATTGATATATTATTTCCAGAAGAAATTCAGGTACTTGAAAATTGTGATAAATGATGAGTACTCAACATGATTGGGAACTATTGGAACCGTACAAGTATATGACTTTAAAGATATTAATGCGCATAATGTGCTGAGGATTTTCAAATCGAGGTCTGCAGACTCGAAATGATAAAGTTCGCATGAGAAATATGAAAAGTTTAAACAATTCACAAGTACACTTGAAGTGTACA
Source organism: Rauvolfia tetraphylla (assembly GCA_030512225.1). Lineage (NCBI taxonomy): Eukaryota > Viridiplantae > Streptophyta > Magnoliopsida > Gentianales > Apocynaceae > Rauvolfia > Rauvolfia tetraphylla. Next base: position 2,379,820 of record JAJQKT010000060.1, read on the forward strand.
TGTTTTCCCAGCAGGAATTATACACTTGAAGTGTAATCCAATGAGATAACAATTAATATTTGCTTATAAAATGCGAACCACAAAAGTGAATATTGCCATGAGTTATGGCGTATGATTCTTCGTAAAACCTGGCACTGATGACGAAGAAATATATTTATAGTGGTGGATATAATAGTGCATGATAACACTTAATATGTATTTATATTTGTTATCATTTGATCATAGTATTTATATTTGAAGTCTCTGATGGACTCGATATGCTTGAAGCATATAATTGTTCCTGTAGAACATAATGAGATTGTCTTAGTAAATTTTTATTGAAAGAATGATTGAGTATGTCCATATATGAAGAAATTCTATACTTAGCTATACTTGCTATATGTATTTCTTTATCAGAATATATCCTCATTGTACAATCTATTGATTGACATAGTGTTCTCCACATTATGGGGAGAAAATCATCAATTAAAAGAGGATATTATTTATGATTTTTATTATCTTGATCTATGCACAAGTATTAGCGAACTGGAAGTTCAAAATATTATTTATTTGCATAAAATTGCATATTGATTGTTTGTCTGACTCTTGTAGAGTTAGTCAATATAACATTATACTTATAGATATTCCTATTTGGATAAATGTCCTAGCAGGACAAATACATAAATTCTATAACTATATGATTTTGATACACTCATGAAGCGTGATTGATCTCTTATTTTTAAAATAAAAATCCTTAAAAGAGAAAAGGATTTGATGATCAATATATTTTTCCTGAAGAATTTAGAAGAGCAAGTATTGTGATCAACGTTTTGAAAAGTCAATATTTTGTTTTGATTGAACATCCTGAAGATGTTTCGCATGGACATAGCACATCAATAGTTATTGGGTTATTATATGTGAGATCCTTTATATCTATTAAAGGATATTGAAGAACTCTTTGGTCTTGAAGTACCATAACTCTGCAATTTAGAGCATAAATACACTTGTTTGCATACAAGCAAATATCTATTCTAGTTCTTCTCTAGCCAATGAATTTTGAGATGGCATTAAACTTGCATATTGACATCTCCTTGAGATAATTTATCTCGAATATTGAAAAAATTCAACTCCTGTTGAGATGGATATGCAAGGTACAAGTTACCTATATGATTCACATGAATCATGCATTTATATGCATGTGTTGATTATAACAGCCACATCTTCAACTCATGTTGAAGTAATAGAAATTCATGATGTTGGTTGAGAATATATTTGATCATGATTAATATATTCGAGATAAATCTATATCCTCTAAGGAGGAATTCCAACTATATTGTTGGATGATAATAAAGTTTGGAATATATCTAAGCAGATATGATAAAACTGTCTTTACTCATAAGCTCCTGAAGAGTGGTGATTTTGATGTGCAACAAATTCAATCATGTGACAATCTGACAGATTTATTCACTAAGGTATTACCAGCCGCAATATTTGAGAAATTGGTGAACAAAATTGAAAAGCATCGATTAAGAAACTTTAAAAGATTTTCTTATCAGGGGGAGTAATAAAGACATAAAGAATAGTGTACTCTTTTTCCTTCACTAGAGTTTTTTGTCCCACTGGGTTTTTATCTAGTAAGGTTTTAACGAGGCATATTCTTTATGTTATGAACATCCAAGGGGGAGTGTTATGAAATAATACGTGGATGTTCATATTAATCAGTTTCCTGAAGAGAACTGAACTCCCAAAATATGACTCATAATCAGATTTGATTTCCTTTCCCCATTAGAATTTGAGTTTTCATAAACTCTTGTATTAGAACCCTATAAATAGGGCTCTAGGCTGAGGTGTTGTATACACTCATTCATTGATCAATTTACTCTCAGAGAATCAATAAAGATCTCTTGTTCTCTCTCTCTATTTTCTCTCTATAGTTTTCTCTTATTCTCTACATTATAATTTCTTTATTAAACTCTCTACATTAGTATTACTATTTTGTTGTGCCGACAACGACTACGCACCAACAAATTCATAACAATATTTAAATTCTATACAAATTTTTAAGCTTAAAATCTATCCAATCATATCTTTTAAATTGAAGGAGTGTTCCTTTAACGTCACTCTCAGTGCTCATATTTCTTTTTGTTTAGCACAATTTCCTTGGGAAGTAGGATGTAACTTCTGGGAATGATGACAGAGTAGCGAACTTTTTCCTTTTTCACATTCAGAATTTTCTTTATACTTCCTGAGTGCTGACAAGTGACAGCGGGCTTCACACGGAAACGTGTTTGGTTCCTTCTATTAGTAAATAAATAATAGGAAGAAGGTGCCGGGTTCAACACCCCTCGGTGCAACACTCAGTGATTTTCCTTATTTCTTTTGTATTAAGCATTTAAAAATTTTATATTGGTGATATTAGATTAATTTTTTAAATTAAATTATATTAAAAATTAAAAAAATAAATTATTTATAAAAAATACAGAGTAAAAAAAATATAAAAAATTAATATTCTTTTAATTAAAATATCAATCTGCATCTTTTTTATAATTCTTATAAATGAATTAGCTTGAACCTAAAAGGTTAATAATATATAAGTTACAAAAAAATTAATTAAAAAGTACTATTTCTTTGACTCAGAATTGAATATCCTATTTTAACTTGACATAAAAATTAAAGAGAACTATTTAACTATAAATAAATTAATATAATATTCTTTTTAGTTAAATACATCTATTATAAGCCCATAGTGTAATGAAATTTAATTATTTTAAATTAAAAAAGTTAATAATTACAGTTTAAATAAATATTTATAATTATTTTAAAGAAGTGAATATTTAATTTTAAATATCTTAAAAATTACAAATATTTAATTCCAGACTAAAGAGTAATTTGATCAAACTCAAGTCAAGATCATTTAAACTAAGCTCAACTTAACTACTCCCTGTTATATTTTAATTGTGAATTTAGTATAAGAGATACGTTTAAAAAATTTCAAAGTCATAAAATATATAGCTTAAAATAATTTAAATTAATTTATTTTAGAGGAGGAGTAAAATTATTTTTTCTTAATGTAATTACTGAAAAGATTAAGAATTTGTTGAATATTCAATACGTTGTAAATTGTGCGTATATTTAAAAGATTAATTTTAAATTTTTAGTACGTTACTGATATATTAAAATATATCGTCCTTGAAATATATACTACTATTTAACTATAACTTTAAGATATAAGATGATCAAAGATAAAGTAAAAATAAAAACAATAACTAAACTATTAATTTAAAAATTACCAATTAAAGGAAAAAATAAAAATTCTTGACGTAACAAGCGGAGCATCATTTCCCGAAGCTTGTCTGGTGTATTTATATTTTCATCGCAAAATTCTTAGTTAAAACTTTACTTCTCCTTTTACTCTCTCTAAAATCATACTTAAATTATATCAAATATTTAATTCTTAATTTTTTACAGTGTTTAAAATATTTTTTAATAAAATTTTATGGAAGTTGAAAAGTATCCAAAAGTTACAACTTCTATAAAAATATTTTAGAAGTCGAATACAACTCTATAAAAGTTGTGTTTGTTTGTTTAAATTTTAATTTTCCAAATATTCTTTAATTGATTTTGATGAGGTTTTTAAGAAAATAATTATATAATATATTTAGTTCAAATATGTTATTTGTTTCATGCAAATTTAAAACAAAATTTTATAGAAAATACAAATCTAAATATTGCATATAAGAAAATTTATGTCTCCTCCCCCACACCCCCCCCCCCCGCCCCCACTATATTTCTACTGTCTGTTTAGTCAACTTTGAACTTGCTCCACTCTGACATTGACATCTGGCCTTCTCCCTTAAGTGAGCATCTCTATTTCAGGCAGTCGCCTCTGTACTGCCACACCCCAAAACTTTCAACTACGGCTGAGAAACTCAATCTCACCTCAAAAATTTCTAGCTCAAACTCAAAAAATGCAACACATCCCAGATTCTGCAGTGGGATTTCTCCTACAGAACCTTAAAGAGTTCGTCAAGTACAACGCAGACTTGATCGGCGGCGTTGGAGACAACGTTAACAAGCTGATCAAGGAACTCGACACTTTGAAAGCCTTCATCAAGCAGTACACGGACAAGTACGGAAACGACTTCCTCGAAAGCTTGGCAAACGATGTCCGAGACGTGATTTGCGCGGCTGAGGATGCGATTGAAACCTACATAGTTTATGCTTCCAGGCAGAAACTGAGAGGTAAGATGGATAGAACTTTTAATGCTGTTCGTCATCCATTGGAGCTCCGGCGTGTGGGAAAGGACATCGAGAAAGTCAGTAAGAGGGTGCAGGAGTTTTACCAAGAGAAGGCCAAGCTTGGCCTCGAGGCCTTGAAGATCGACAGGATCGCCGGCATCGGTGGGAAGAAGAAAACGGTAAGACCCTTAGACGTTTGGTAATAAGAGGGTATAATTGTTAATAGTTGTCTTGTACTCAGTAAAACCATCATGCCCGTAACATTTATGTTAAAGTTCTAACTTCAAATTATTTGTGTCCTTAAATCAAGGATCAATGGTGTTTTGCAATAGGATATTTTTTAAGTTGCTAATAGTGAATATGAGAAAATGAATTATTCTTTCAAAAGAACTTTGAGTGTCCCATCTTTAATTGCCGACAAAGTTTTAGGAAAGTATTTGACCATAACCAAATTATCACCTTATATGATTAAATAGCGAAACCTATGTGTTAATGAAACTTATATTCTTCAAAATCAAAGGTTAGTTGTGGAAAAAATATATATTTATTTTAGAAAAGTAGGCATTCATTTTTTGAGTTCCCAAAATAGAAATGTGAATATTCAGAACCTTGAAAGGAGAGAGTAATGAGAGGAAAGATAATTATACCTCAAACTATTTCAATAAAAAATCTAGTATTGAAGATGCTCTTGAAGATTTGAATGATGTGACCTTCATGTCTCTGAAGATGCCATTTGGTGTGCTTTCCTTGGTGATGCTTCATAAGCAAATTTAGCAAATAAGTTCTTATGAGAAGTATTCCTATCGTAAGGCAGGCATTCATAAGTTAGGTTTAGAATACTTTTCATTTCATATCTTCTAACTCCTGCCCTTTATGTGTTTGAGCTTACAGTATATTGACGGATCATATTAGATAGGCTGGACGTATATGCTATATTCCGTAACAATAAATTGCTTCTTGTAGCTCGAATACTTCAAATTCTTGAGATTATCCTTGCTGATACTAAACTGTGTTAGGACTGAAATTCTTAAAATAATCAATCAATGGATTTTGGCAACGATGAAGGGGAGCTCAAGGATGCTGATTTGACAGCCTTCAGAGGGTCTTGTTCAACCCTTAAGTGATGATCTTCCTTTTATTTTTCTTTTCTTTTCTTAAAATGATCTTCTGTAAGTGAAACAAACAACATTGCATGCTGAGCTTGAACATATAGCCGAGCCCTTCAGAAAACATAGGTAGCAAACACAAATGTACATGTATTATTACTGAAACTAAGATTTATAGTCGGTGTTTATTGTTACTTATCAGCAAATATCGAGCCTTGCATGCTGAATATTTTTTGTTACATAGGCTGGAAATGTATTTCATGTGGTATCCATATGAATCAAACGCTAGGGGCTTGCAGATGCTTGTGGTCTCAGTCTAATAATAAATCTCCCTCTGCCATCGCATCTGCTCTGCCGGTCGTTCCTATATGGATATCAATTAATTGCATGTGAAATTTAGGGTTAAACTTAATGATGACCATGATGAATTTACTGTAGAATATAGGGTTGAACTTGATGATGGCCATGGGAAATGGTATTATGGCTGGCATTTGGATGTTTTCTTTACTATTCTTTTCTTTGTTAATTTTGTTCCTTTATTTGCTTCTGCATGCTGATTTCAACACTGCAAGCAGGCATAAATCATGGCTAAATCAACATCAGTGATTACTGCAACCAATGGAGGAAAAACCAATCCTTTTCTTGCTTCTTTTACTGAGTTACATACTGAATCAGGTGGAAATAATATCAAGTGTTGCTTTAAGTTAGCATTAAAAATGTGCAAAACACTCCATATTAACTTGTAATTAGTCTACAACTTTTTTGCCGAAAACAGGGAAATATTGGAATTCCTGCTTGTGCCTGGTTAATAAATTTCTACATGATATTTCTTTGCCCTAATTTGAATTTTACTTCTCAAATATGTTGTAAACTGCTTAGAAGAACAAGCTTTTGTGATTTTTCAACTGACACAACAAAGTGTAGTAGAATTAAGCTCCAATTAGCTGGTTCTAGTTGATTATCTATTTGAGGTTTTATGAGATAAGCATAAAAAATGAGGCTTCTACATGATTTGCATGATGCAAGGATTTCTGCGAGATGGGTAATTCCCCTGTTTTCTTAATTCAGTATTTGCATATCCATTATCTAGTTTTATACTTTGGTTCTCTTTACTTTTCATTGTTGGTTTTTCTAGTATCTCTTATTGTTTGTGGTATAGGTTTTTGTTGTGGAGGAAGACAATGTGGTTGGTTTTGAAGATGAGGCACAAAAAGTAATTGAACTTCTCGCTGGGGATTCAAAGCAGCTCGAAGTAATCTCCATCATTGGTATGCTCGGTCTCGGAAAGACTACGTTGGCAAGAAAGGTTTTTAAAGACCCTACAATTGGATATACATTCTTCACCCGGATATTTATAAATGTTTCACAAGAATATGAGAAAAAGGAAGTGTTCCTGAAGATTCTGGAGAAATTTAAACCAATCAGTGAACCCATGAGAAACATGTCAATTGAGAAATTAGTGGATGAAGTTCGTGAAGAATTGGCAAGGAGACAATATTTGGTCGTGATGGATGATATCTGGTCTGTTGAAGCATGGGAGGAGCTGAAAGTTGCTTTTCCAAATAATGGAAAGTCCAGTAGGGTCTTAATAACGAGTCGACAAAAATCTGTGGCACTTTCAGCCAATCCAAAGTTGGAGCCCCATTATTTGAGGTTTCTGTATCCTAATGAGAGCCGAGAGTTGTTGAGGAGAAAGGTTTTTGGTGAGACCACATGTCCAACAGAGCTGGAGAAGTATGAAACAAGTATCTTGCAGAAATGTAATGGGCTACCATTGGCTATAGTGGTAGTTGCTGGTATTCTCTTGAATAACCGTGACCGAATTGATTGGTGGAGAAAAGTGGTTGAAGGTGTAGATCATTTTAACCCAAACAATCAAGAGAGAACAGTTGATCTTATTAAATTGAGTTTCAATAACTTGCCTTATTACTTGAAACCATGTTTTCTTTACCTTGGTATGTTTCGTGAAGATTTTGAGATTCCAGTTTGGAAATTGTTGCGTTTATGGATTGCCGAGGGCTTCATACCAGGAAGCAGGGAAGGATGCTTGGAAGATACAGCAGAGCAATACCTGGAGGAATTGGTTGATAGGAACTTAGTCATGGTGGGGCAGAAGAGGTCAAATGGTCAGATTAAAACGTGTCGTATCCATGACACATTGCGTGACTTCTGCAAGAATGAGGCCGAGAGAGAAAACATTTTGTATGAAATAAGCAAGACCAATGTTGGTACCTCTTCATCAGCAAATCCATCTCTGGATAATCTTCGTCGACTTTGCATTAATTCCCATGTTAGGAGTTACGTTACTTCAAAACCATCAGGGACCTATGTCCGGTCATTCTTGAGCTTTGCTAAGGAAGAAATTACCATGCCCAAGGAACACAATTCATCCATCGCCAAAGCCTTCAAACTACTTCGAGTTTTGGATACTAGATCAATCAGGTTCAGTCTTTTTCCATCTGAACTGTGTTACTTGGTTCTTTTGAAGTACATTGCCATCTCTTGTGACTGCAGTAAGCTTCCTGTGAAATTGTCCAACCTTTGGAACCTGCAGACCCTTATTATAGAAACATCCTCCCGTGAACTTGAGATAAATGCAGATATTTGGAAGATGGCGCAGCTAAGGCATGTACAGATTAATACGTCCACGATTCTGCAAAAGGCTGAGGAAGGAAGTCCATGTCTTGATAACCTACAAACACTCTCCACAATTTCTCCTCGAAGCTGTGGAAAAGAAGTGTTCGATAGGACTCCGAACCTCAGAAAGTTGGGCATACGTGGCAAGTTAGCCACGGTTATGGAAGACAATGGTGAGTCCAGCTTGTTTGATAATCTCTCAAAGCTAGAATCCCTGGAAAACTTGAAGCTGTTGAATGACGATATAACTGCTAAGTTGCATACCCTTCCTAGCGAGAAAAAGTTTCCAAGAAAACTAACCAGACTGACCTTGTCAAATACATTGCTTGACTGGAAAGACATGTCCACACTAGGAAAGCTCGAGAATCTTGAGGCACTCAAGTTGAAGGATAATGCATTTGAAGGAGAGATTTGGGAGACAGAGTGGGGAGGTTTTCCAGTTCTCAAAGTTTTGCACATTGGGAGTTCAAAGTTGGCTGTTTGGAAGGCTTCAGCAAGTCATTTCCCGAAACTCACATCACTACTTGTTAGGCATTGTACCAAACTCGAAGCTCTTCCTCTTGATCTTGGCCAAATTCCCAGCCTCCAAAGGATTGATCTACATTGTACAAATCAATTTGTAGCTAACTCTGCCAGGAAAATTCAAGTGTTCAAGCTGGAATTGCAAGCACAAAACAAGAACAGAAAAAACAACGGGTTTAAGCTCTCAGTCTATCCTCCAGATCACTGATCAACAGTTTCAACACGCAATTCCTCAAAATCCTTGACAGGTCAGTAAAACAAATCATCTGTGTATCTTTTAATAGCCACAACAATCTCACTTATTTTTTATTCAGCAGGAAGTCTCACTTATTTCTTCATCGTCTCAGTATATGTGCAGTCTACAGGTTCAAACCCGGATTTTCTGTTTGTCCATTAACTTCAACTCTACTTTGTTGTTTTCCCATGTTAGAATGTATTCGATTCATCTGAACATCTACTTTTTTTTCTTAAATTGCAGATCGGAGTTATATTATGTGGCATGGTCCGCTTGTACAAAAACAGAGGCATATATCATTCAAATGCTTGAGGAATTGAGAAGCTGAATCCGATCTAGCTGTAGAATCTCAAATCTTAGCTAAAGAAAATAGAAGTCCCGGAGCTTGATACATTCTCTTTTTTTTCTCTGATCATGTTTCGCCTAATTCTGTCTGGATTTCATTTTTCCAACCAAGATATCGCGTCATTGTATTATTCATTTTCTTTGAGGGTAAACAATATGTAGCGACTGTTTTAAAAATATAAAGTTTTTTGTTACTTTTTTTGCTTTTCAAATTATTTAACTTTTTACGAATTTTAGAGATTAATTTTTTAAAAGTACTTTTATTATAATTATAATTCTCTCACTTTCTATTATATTAGTAAAATAAGTTATCGATATAATAAAAAATATTAATTCTTTACTTCTTCTTTCATATATACAAAAGATTTAAAACATTTTATATATTTTAAAATGAAGGAAGTAATAAGTTTGTGTAATATATATAAAGTAATATCCCATGGAATACACAAACTTGTTCTTCATTAAAATCGTTTAGTGTTTGATTCGAGATTAAATTTTTTCGATTAGGATTTTATTAGAAGATTGAATAAGAGGATTAAATTTTTTTTGGTTTATAAAGAAAATATTTTACGCCTTCCACAATAAATAAAATCGTTGAATTTGTGGTGCTTATTTCATTACTTACTCGAAATTTCTATCTACAAATTGACTCTTTCGTCATAATCATATAAATTATGGTAAATTTAAATACGATTTAATTTCAAAAATTAAATTAAAAAAATTAATATTTTTTCTCACAAATAAATTAATTTTTACGAAAATCAAAATAAAAATATTAAAACTAAACCATATCCAATCACATTCTATATAAAGACGCGCAGAATGCATTTAAGCCTCTAAAAGTTTGTAGCATTTCTTAATACATTAATTTCAAATAAATTTTAATGTCTCCAACTTCATTAACTTCTATTGCAACTCGATCCAAGAAATTTTTTATTCTTCTCCAAATCTTCTCCTCTGTCTTCTCCTCTATTATTGTAATGCTACTATGCGATAATTAAGATATATATAATTCTATTACAAATAGAAAAATAGTAACACGATAATTTTAAATAAATGATGAAAAAGATTAAGAAAAAGGATCTAAGTATACAGCCTAACATTTTTAATATATAAATATAAAAATATATTATAAAAATGACGAAACTTAGTATTATGGTTTTACTTGGATAACATTTCATTCCAAAACCAAACCCAAAATTTTAAGTATAGGACCCATATCTCTTATCACAGACAATTTAACTTTTACAAAACTTAAAACAAAAATCTTAAAACCAAACCATATCCAATCACACTCATATTTCTGACAGGTTGAATTCAAGGTTTTGGTTGATTCAGAGACTTTCCCTTATACTTTTTAAAGCAACATACCTTAAGTCAATGAACTACAGTATACTTAATCAATACTAGTCATTTTTAATATTATTTTGTTACGTGTTTCTTGTACTTGTTTTTTGTTTTTTTTGTTTTTTATTTGACAGAGGGAGAGGGGATGCGGCTCCGGCACACTAGACGCTACACAGGATTTGAACCCGGGACCGCTGGACCGGTTGGTTGTAAGAAAGGGTTATATTGACTAGCTTTTCATTTAAAGTTGTGTCAATGAAGACGTATCAAAATTTAAAATAATACTCCTAAATATAATATCTTATTATTATTTAACGCTAAGGTTTAAAACTTGACAACTTCAAGAAACAAAAAATTTTTTTGAAGTTGCAATGGAAGTTATATTTGGCCTTCCATTTTTATTGTTAAGCATTGCTATTAGGGGTTTTTGTTTTTACTTATTTTTTGTTTAATTTGTTTCGCATGTGCCTACTATCACGTTAGCGGGCTACAGGAGTATAGAACTTGTGTGGGGGCCTAACTTGATACAAATGTGCTATTAGCCCATCTTCATGTTAGCTTATGCAGTCAGTGGTATCAAAACGTGCTCTATCTTGTAACATGTACGGACTTTAGATTAAATTAGTCCGCTCTGTTTAACTAGTGGATTAGAGCATATCGAGAGGGTCAAATTCTTTTTTTTTAACCTTTGATTAGAAATATTATAAAAAATAAAATGCATAGCAATATTAACACTAAATTTGCCTACATTACATATTCTAATCATACTCACAACTAAGTTTAATAAATTTAATTTTATTTTAAATATTTTTTATATAAATTTATTCATATTATGAATGATATATATAATTAAAGATAATTTTTATTTTAAACACATTAGCGATTGGTCAAAGATTTTTTTTATCACAATTATAGATTTATATTCTCATATATGATAGAGAGAAAAAAACATAGCATAAAATTTATTTTTTAAAAAAAAGAGAAGGTAGCCGCTATATTGGCTCGTTTAGCCTGTAGACCTAGTACGGATTAATATGAATTGAGAGTTTGCCAGTCTGGGAGACAATGAGTCCGTCCGCTCTACCTCGTTTAAGAGTTGCCTGTGATGGACTTGGCCTACCAGTTTGACAGTAATATCTGTTGTCGGGAATGCAATCATGTTGCTAACTAACTAGTCGAGGTCTTCACGCTACGTGCAAGGATTAATCAGTAATTTTATGGACCTATGATCAAATTTTGTAGGTATCATATAATCAAATGAAATTATATATGAGAATAGCATTTTCTTTGCTCTTCTTTTACTTTCTCTAAAGTAAAATAAAGAGTAAGCCAAAGCAATATCATTTACCATCAAGTTTAATTGTAGTTGCAAAAGAAAAACTGTTAAAATAAAGTTATTTACCACAAAGAGGAAATTTAATCAAATTTAATTAAAGTTTTTATTTTTTGAATTTATGAATAATTTTAGTATTAAGGAAAGGTAAAAAACCAATGAAATTAGTCTTTTGAAGAAAAAAAAAACTATGTGCGGGAATTAATCGGTGATCTAATAAGTGATTTTATATATATATGGCCAAATTTTGTGTGTATAATATGATGAAATGAGAATTAAATATTAGAATAAGATTGTATTTGCTCTTCTCTAAAGTAAAATAAACAAAAAGTAAGACAAAGTAATATTATTTACAATCAAGTTTAATTGTAACTATTAAAAAAAGTAATTAAAATAAAATTATTTACCAGAAAGAGAAAATCAAATCAAATCTTATTAAATTGTCTACTTTTTCAATTTGGAAATAATTTTAGTATCAGTGAAAGGTAAAAAAATAAAATTAATTTTTGAAAAAAGAAAATGGTAATTTAATTCTTAATGGATGAATAAAAAATAATACTTTTCTCTATAAAAACAAACAAAAGAAAAAAAATGTAGAAGTTGTATTTGTACTACAACAAGAAGTACACCTAAGAGAGGAATGTGATGACGATGACCAGGAGTAAAAACCGTGCGCATTATCCTAGTACATTATCAATGATCAATTAAAAAATTTGTATGCATAGAAGTACACATTATTATAATACATTCTTAGACTTCAGAAGTAAAAACTGTTGATATCTAAAAATTGTGTTCATAAAAGAACGCATTACAATAATATGGACTATGGCTTCAGAGGTTTAAAAAGTTCATGATAGAAGAGAAGAATATAATGTCCGCCTAGCTTTTTGTAAATGAAGAATACATACGACAAAGTGTTCTTATACTTCAAAAGTCAAAAAGAGTTGACAATACATGAAAGAAAAAAATGTGCTCATGGAAAAATACGTTACAATAAGGAGTTCATTGAGCTTAGAGGTCCAAAAAGACGTAAATAAAGAAAGCATAATGCTCCTTATAGCTCAGAATAAAAACATTTGATGCATTACAATAATACTCTATCCAAATTTGGCTCATAATTTGGCTCATAATTGTTATGAGGTCATAATTGTTATCCAAAAAGTTCACGACGCAAGAGAAGAATGAAATGCGAAAGTAGTTTTTTATAAATTAAGAACGCATGGTAATAAATTTTACATTAAGTATATAGAAAAAAGTTGACAACAAATTATAAGAATGCGTTGAAACACTTAGTATATCACTTAGACTTTTGACCCCTCACTCTCTGCCCAAGTTAATTCCCGTTCTATTGTTAGACCCCCTCTTTCAGACATCTCAAATTTGAACTTAAAAACTAGTCCAATGCCTGTCTTTTTCGCCCCTCCATAGTTTGCTACTACTCCCATTATTGAATTTCCTGAATCTCAATCCCAATCAACCCCGATCCCTGGCCCAAAAGATCCTTATCCTGGTCCGACCTACTTCTCCCCTATTCAAATGGGGCCACTTTGAAAAACTTCTGGACCCATTACCCCCAACCAATAGAAAAAGATCCTGTCATATTCAACTTACATCCCTCCTAAAAATTTAGGGGGGTTGAGGTTCACAGCCTCTCAAACATGCCTCCTCCCATCTTGTCGCTTGAAATGTAGTTGTCTAAACTTACGATTAGATAATCGTCCTGATCTCCGATACTCACCTATCTCCTTCTCTGGAAAATGACGAACACATAGTGGAGGAAAAAACTATCCTTCTTGAAAGGAGATTCATCCACATAAAAAGGAAACCCAAAGAACAATTCGTTGGAAAATCTTCCAGTTCTGCTTCTATACTTCTTGCACCATACCAAATTTCTTCTCTAGTGGCTGAGGAGGAGGGCCTCATCACGCCTCCCATCTCTCCACGTTAGCCTTCTCTTGGAATTGTGGGGGACTTTTGACAGTTTATGGCAATCAGATCACTGCGGGACTGTATCCAGTCCCACAGACACTCTATTCTTCTCTTATCTGAACTTAAATCCTCATCTCTCTCTAAAATCTCTAGCAATATCTGTTCTCTCGGCTTCCATCACTCCCATGTTGTCCTCTTTATCGGTCGCTCTATGGTTTGGCTATATGTTCGAAACTAAATGTTAATCTTCAAGACATTGTTGCTAACCAATTTCCCATCCACCGCATTATCTTCTCCAACTCCCCTTCTCAACCATGGTAGTTAATGGGCATTTATGCCTCCTGTCAGAACTCCCACAAAGAGGAACTTTGGAACAATCTGAAATAAATCCAACAGTCTATTATGGGCCCTTGTCTCATAATTGGGGATTTTAACGAAGTCACCTTAGCCAGTGAAAAAAGGCAGGTAAATTGTTACAAGCTCAAGTAGCGGCAGCTTGAATTCCTTCATTTTTGATAGGATTCATCAATATTGGATTCTCTGGATTCCCATTCACCTGGAAGAACAAGAGCTTGGGTAAACGCAACATCAGGAATGCCTTGATTGTGGCATTGCAAACTGGATGTGACGTCTTTTTTTCCCTAGCTCCTGTATCTCCCACCTCATATCACACTCCTCTTACCACAAACTGCTTCTTTTACACACTTTACCTCCCCAACCATCCCATCCTAGACTTTTCGATATGAATCTATGTCGGTTGGAGATGAAATATCTATTCCTGTTGTTACCAAGGCTTGGAAGCTCTCTAGCTCCGGCTCTTCCATCTTCAAAATTTTTACTAATCCACTAAACTTGCTCTCAAAGCTTGGAACAAAAAAGTCGGTAATGTCCAACAAAAAATCAAAGAACTGAAACAAGGAATTCTCCAATCCCCTTCTCAAGACTCCACCAACCTCGATAAGGAACAGGTTTTACAGGATGAACTTGATGAGTTGCTGAAAAGAGAAGAAATCTTGTGGAGAGATAAACCCAATGCTAAATCGTTGGAAGTGGGAGACGTAAAAACACATTTTTTCCATTTATCTACTGTTGTGAATAGAAGGTACAACTCTATAGACTTTCTTCTTCCCGTGAATAATTAGTGGATATCAGAGTAGGGAGATGTTGGCAATGAATTTATCCAATATTACTCAGTCTCTTCCCCCAACTTCTCCTTCTTTCCCTGATGATCTTAATAATTTGATTACTCCTTCTATTTGTGATGAGGATAATGAACTGCTTTGCTCTATTCCAATTACTATTGATATTAAACATGCGGTGTTTAGCATGAGTTCTCAAACTAGTCCTGGTCTGGATGGCATGTCCCCTGCATTCTTTAAAGCTTACTGGAATATTGTTGAGAAAGATGTTATTCTCACTGTCCAACATTTTTTCTCCACTGGTAATATGTTGATTGCCCTCAACCATACATTTGTTACTCTCATTCCTAAAATTGACAATCCTTCTAGGTGGGACTAATTCCGTCTAATTGCTCTGTGCAACGTTTGCTACAAAATAATTTCTGAACTCTTGGCGGAAACACCCAAACCTTTTCTCCAAAACATTGTCCATCCCACCTAAGCTACTTTTGTTTCTTATAGAACGATCAATGAAACTAGCATCATCTGCCATGAACTCATCAACCATTTGAAAAGAAAAAAGGCAAATTAGGATTGCTGTCTTTTAAGATTGATATGACTAGGGCCTACGATCTCGTTGAATGACCGTTGCTTGTCCACATCTAAATTACGTGGATTCAACGACCATTTCATTACTTTCATCGATAATTGTATGTTTTCATCCACCTTTTCCTTTCTCATTAATGTCTTTCTATTTGGATTCCTAAAGCCTTCAAGAGGCATTAGACAGGAAGACCCCATCTCGTCTGTTCTTTTAGTTATCTTCTTTGACCTACTCTCGAGAGTCATATCCAAGGCTGAAACACATTCATGGTGTTAAAATATCTCGCCACTCCCCTGCCATATGTCACATTTTGTATGCAGATGACCTAACCATCTTTTACAATGCTATATTGCAAGAAGCTGACAATATCCAACAGTGCTTGGGAAAATATTGTGGTTAGTTATGACAAATAATCAATTTTGATAAACCTGTAATTCATTTTAGCAACAACATAAACCCTCAGCTAAAACTACAGATACGTCACAAGCTCAACATGAAGGAATGCGATCATAAAGGAAAATATCTTGGACTTCTATATGCAAAAACGTATCTCAGAGTTAGGCCTTCTAGGAAATTATTCAAAAATTGCAGAATAGATTAGCTGGTTGGAAGCAGAAAAATCTTTCTCAGGCAAGCAGAACAATTTTAATCAATTCAGTAGCCCAATCGATTCCTCAGTACACAATGCAAACCTTTCCCTTACCGAACAACATCTATCACAATTGGACCAGCTACGCCGTAAATTCTGATAGGGGAGAGAAAGATGATCATCAAAGACACCTCCACTCATTAGCCTAGGATAGAATATGTGAGCCTAAACATGTTGGAGGTTTGGGCCTATGCAAATCCAAGGACATAAGTAATGCTTTTCTGACTGAGCTTGCTTGGGAGGTGGCTGCTAGCCCATAAGAAAATATGGAATTTGGATAAGTGCTCAAAGGAACGGCTCGTGGATATGGAAAGGATTGTAGGATAATGTCCACTCTTTGGTCAAAGGCTTGTGCTTCAGAATAGGCTCTAACTCTGATTTGAATATATGGAAAGATCCTTGGTTTCCTGCCTTACCGAATTTCAAACCTCCTAGTGAATTGAGAACTCCCCAATCATTATCTAGATTCAGAGATCTCGTTACACCTCATGGAACTCAGTGGAACATTCATGTGATTAATATAATCTGTTTCCCCCTCAAATTGCTAAAGAGATTCTAAAAGTTCAAATTTCAAGTCAATTGGCTCGTTTCATCCCTCTTTGGACTAGTTTTGCATCAGGGAATTTTTCTGTAAGATCCTCTTACAAATTAGAAAAGAAGGATCATTTGAACTCCAACTCTCCCATGCAAAGAAGCTCTTGAAATAGGTTTGTGAGTCTACCTTACATGGAACATAAACAACTGCTCTGGAAAATTCTTTCTCAAATTCACCCAACTAAGTACTGCTTGGCAATGTTCATGCAGATATAGGACCTGTTCTATCATATCTGTGGTTTACAAGACGAGTCCATGGGCCACTTGTTATTTTCTTGTCCTTGACCTTGGCAGTTTGGGCACAATCTAAATGGCAAATGCGAATTTATCATTTCAGAAGCTGGTTCCCGGTTAGATGGTTTGAGGAGTTAGTTAACATGGACAATCAATTCCCTTTGGATAGATCAGGGAAACAGGAGCTGCGGAGCTTTGCTATATGTTGTTTTGAGATGGTATCGATACAAAGAAATAAAGCTAGAATTGAAGGCCAATCTACGCCTTGACAAGAAATTATTCAAACAACTCAACTTCAGGCAAATAGATATTAGGAAGCTGTTATCACTCACACGACTAACAACACAAGTTCTGGGTCACCTTGTACCTGGCTCCCCCCACATAGTGGATGGGACAAAATCAACTTTGATGCTGCTTAAAAAAATGTTCACTGCTCAATTGCCTGTGTTATTAGAGACCATGAAGGGACAGTAAAGAATGTTTGGGTTAATCATATATGGATAGATGGATTATTTGTTGCTGAATCCTTTGCTTGCTATCAAGCTCTTTCTCTTGCAACGGACCTACACCTAAACAAAGTCTAAATTGAAGTTGACGCTTTGTTGGGACTTCAAGCTACCAGAGGACTTCCTAATTCCTCAGACTGGATAGAGCTAAATCGATAGTAAACAAAAATTCAACTTGGAAACTGGTGGCTGAGGCTTCTTTCTTCCTCAACTGGATATGCATGAAATTGGCGCCGGGTTCTTTGCCGTATCCACAACCTGAATCTTTCTGCCTTAAACCCTTAATTTTTTATTTCACAAAGTTGGGATTCATTCTTCTCTTCTAAATTGCCTCCTTCACTTTGACGCCTTTGTCCATAATTTTTTTGCAGATTCTTCTATTTTGCCCCTATAAAACAAAATAAAGAAACAAGAGAGTCCTTCATTCAAATTAAACTCATTATGCACTAGAATTAAATGAAGTTAAGCTAAAAATATCCTAAATTATCTAGTGTAAATCAACAAGTTATCGAGTATTCATTCTCTTAAAAAATAATACAACAAAGTCAGGATTTGTTGTACCGTATATATTTGGTTTATTTGAATAAGATCCCATATTTAGGGTGTATTTTGTATATAATGCGAGTTTAAAATATTTTATATTAAGTTTTATAAAAATAATTTTTTTGTAAGATAAAAAGTATGATTCAAATACACCCTTAAACACCACTAACAAAAAAAAATAAAAAAGAAAAAAAGAAGCTTGTCTCAAGCTTATCAAGTTCTTGAGTTTTTCTTTTTGTATTTTTCTGTTTCTCTTTTTTTTGATATATAGAGGGATGAAAATATAAATCAAATTAAAAATATATCGCTTGGTAAATTCTACTTTTAATTAATTAAGCTACCTCCTCCTTACAAGCTTCATGTGTTTTTGAATTTTTAATTGTGAATTTCAAGTGCATAAGAGCTGAGCTTCTGTTTAATAAAAATCATATTCATTCTAATTTAAAAATTGATTTTCTAAAGAAGAAAGACTGAAAAAGTTTTAGGTTAGATGGTGACTAAATGCCAAATTCATAGTTTCATACTATGATTCTATGAAAGTTCTCTGCACTTTCTTAAGTCTACTTTGAAGTTGTCCACTTTCTCTTTGACATTTGGCCTCACAACGCTCCTTAAGATCTCTGTTTCAAGCGATCAGCTCTCATCTACGGCACCCTAAACTTTCAACACACCCCGGGAAACCCAGCCAGCTCTACTGCTACCTCGACTCAACCTCGACCCTAACGTTGTTCGATCAAATCCAAAAATGCAGCATATCCCAGATTCTGCAGTGAGATTCCTCTTAGACAACCTAAAAGAGTTCGTCAAATACAATGCAAATTTGCTCGGTGGCGTTCGAGGCAACATCAACAAGCTGATCAAGGACCTGGACACGTTGCAAGCCTTCATCAATCAGTACACAGATAACTATGGAAATGACTTTCTGGAAACCCTGGCAACAGATGTCAGAGACGTGATTTACGACGCTGAGGATGTCACGGAAACCTACATAGTTTACGCTTCCAAGCAGAAACTTAGAGGTAAGATTGATAAAACTCTTTATGCTGTTGATCATGCATTGAAGCTCCGACGGGTTGGGAAGGACCTCAAGAAAGTCAGTAAAAGGGTGCAGGAATTTTACCAGGAGAAGGCCAAGCTTGGCCTTGAGGCCATGAAAATCGATAAGATCGCCGGCACCGGTGGAAAGAAGGAAACGGTAAGACTCTGACGTCTAATTGCTTGGATTTATTACAAGTTGAGTACAATACCGATTAAATAACACTCTCCGCATATATATTTTTGAGAATGTTTAAAAATAAATATTTAAAAAATATTAATATATTTTATTTAAATTTAAAAATTAAAATTTAATAATATAATAGATCCACTGTACTAGTATTTTTAACTTCTTAATTAAAAAAATTTAAATTTTATTAATAAATATGTCCCATATTAATCTCTTTAACTAATAAAAATAAAAATACTATAACAATTATTTATTATAAAATTATTTTTAAATATTTAAATTAAATCAAAATAAAATATTGAATTTCATACACTATTGTGCAAACTTTAGCTGCAAATATCTATTCATATGGAGTCCAAGTATTCTATTTTTGCTTGATTATGTGTGAGAAATTTCATTAATACTTTGCAGCCAATTATCCCTAGGCATTCTCGGAATTTGATCAAGTATTATTGTTTTTTAAATTGAAAATTCTAGATTGACTTAGTATAAAAGATACAGGATTATATTTTGCTCCTATTAATTAAAAAGATTCATAATGAAATCATGTGTAAATGAAATTTAATCCCTTAAAGTCAAATGGTTTTGTTGTGCAAGTTTTGATGTAAAATAAAAACTATTTTGGCAAAGTGAACTACGAATTTGGAAGTTTTGAAAAAAGGAATATGAACACTTGCCGGGTATTTTGAAAAATAGATATGGTGGACCAAGGGTATCTTGACAGTCAACTTCTGAGGTCTATTTTGTTTGGGCAACTAATACGGGTTACCTGACTTTAGTTGTCTAGTTGAGTTTTTTAGGCCTATTACCTCTTTTAGTATTTTTAAACAGAAAAAACAAAAAGAAAAACTTGGGAGGGGGCGCCTAAGCTCGCGCGTGCACACACACATATACATATATATATTCTTTTCGTTTCATTTCTATTAAAATTTTTATTATATTAAAATATTTTAAAATATTTTTTACTTTTTATAAAAAATTTTAAAATATTATATATTAATTAATTAATTAATTATTTTATTATATATTATTTTTATATCTAAATTTAATATAAAGTACCGGTTGATATATATATTTCTTATATTATATTATTTTTATAATACAATTTAAATTTTTATATAAAATTTCATGCCCAGTAAAATATTATCAAAAAAATGCGATGGAAGAAGAACCATTGAAGCAATTATAGGAAGTAATTTCTCTAACCAGACATGAGCAATTTGAGATGTCTAGGTGTATTTGGATAATAAATGCAATAATTTATTATCACAATGTTTAATAAAATGCAAATTAATTTGAAGTTTTTTCTTTTTCTTATTTTGTTGAATAGAAAACTAACTAGAAGATATCATCTTATATAATATACTCCTCCAGTTATAAATATATGTCATTTATGCACAAGAATTATAGTTTTTAAAATAAAGAAATTCATGTGATAAAGTACCTTTTATATCCTTAATGAAAAAGAAAGAAAGAAATAGAGAGAAATAAATAAAATAAAGAGATTGATAAGGTCAAAAAATACATAATAAATATTCCTTGAAATATATAAAAAATTATATTTTCATCACACGTCTTCTCTTTGAAACATTATATTTCAAATCGGAGGCAATATGCAACCACAGATTTTTTTCCCAAAAGAAAGAAAAATGTGAGTAAAATATTCTTGTTATTTTGAGAGGGTCATTGGTATACATATGTGTACATAGTTTTTTTGATAAATTATACATAGTTAAAATATTTTTCCAAAAAATGATACATGTGGGTATGTTATTTTTTACTTTTATTTATTTTAAAATATAAGTCCTCTTTCTATATAAAAACTTTATTTATTATTTTATTTTTAATTTTACCCTTGTCTCCAACCAATTATTTAAATACTTTTATTTTCTAACCAACCACTACAAACACCAATATTCAATGTTAAATTTAATTTGATATACTAACCAAGAATTTTTAAATAGGAGCACTTTAGACATTTAATTTTATTTTATAAAATTTATAAAAATCTTTATTCTCGTGTAAAAGAGAAATATGTCATATATTTTGAAACAGAGGAACTATAAGATTATTGTGAAATGTGTTGCAATACTTGAACATAATAACAATAAAATAAAATGAAATAGACAAAGAAAAGAAGAGAGAAAATAAGGATAGGAGAATAGTAGATATTAAATGCTTTATTCTATTTTCTTGTGTGTTTTCATCCTATAGCTTTTTCTTTATATAGGCTATAGAAGGTACACATTATTAATTAAAGATAACAAATTAATTGTTCAATCTTATATTAATAGGGAGAGTGAATAAGGTTTAGGTTTCAATTTAGATAAAATCGTAAGACATTCACCCTTTATTTTTGTATTTATAACACTCCCCCTTAGATGTCTTCAAACATAAAGAATATGTCTCGTTAAAATCTTACTAGATAAAAAAAAATTTAGTGAGAAAGAATATCTAGTGAAGGAGAAAAAATACACTATTCCTTATGTTTACTCCATTTGTTGACATGATCCTTTAAGACGCTTGAACCGATGCATACCAATCTTGTAGATTATGTTCTTAAAAGTTCAAGTCAGTAGTGTGACATGTATAATGCGGCTGAGTAAGGTACCAGCATACCACTCGGCATTGATATGTACAAATACTAGCATCCGGAGGAGAAATAAAAACTAAAAATATATAAAATAATATAATAAATAGAAACAATAGTGGAAGTTTTTATATACAAAAATAGATCTTTAATACAATCTTTTCTCTTTCTAAAACTAGCGAAAGAGAACAAAAGATACAGTATTTTTCAAAAGTACTTATATTATACGCATAACAAAAGATTTTCCCCAAGTTAAAGTTATATTAAACATGAAGCTCACTGCTCAGTCTCCATGAATAATCCATCTGAAATAGATATTAAAAATAAATGTGAGCTAAAAAGCTCAGTGAGTGTATGTGTGTGCTTGCGATTTCAAAATGATATGGATAAATATACATGCATGGTAGTGTGCAAATACTTTGCATGCAATTAAATATTCTTTTCATTTTAAATAAACGTGTAGAAGCTGATGGTGAATGTTGAGCCTAGTTAGAAAGTCTGAGCGAATCAAGACACATCAGCATAGTGCATCAAGCTAATTTCTCAAACATGATAAACAATCAAATACTGGCTCAACAGTAAATCTACCGCAACCAATAATGGAGTAATTAGGAACCCAGTGAAAAACTTGTTGGCCTTAATGGAAGGGTTCGCCCTCCAGCACTTCAGTCCACTCCAAGCTTTGCTACCGCTTTTTGAAAGAGTTGTGGAAGCTGGTTAAGGAAAACATTTATAAACCCGAGGAAAAGCGAAAGAAGCTCGATCGAAGAAGGGATTGACTCTGCTGCCGAGGAATGGGAGCTGCTTTGGAATCAGCGTAAGTAGAAGTAGGTAACCCCATCTAAGTAAGATGGTCAAGTACGCGAGATGTAACCAATAGATTTGTCCATCAAGACTGAAGGCGAGTCAAGAAGGAACGGAGAGTTTACAATTCACAACCCACACAGAAGATTTGATAGCAGACTTTCTTTTGTGCCTAAGGGAGTTAGAATGGTTCACATCACAGGTGGTATATCCCTATATAGATATAGATTGGCTCTGTAGTCGGGCTTTTCTATTGAACGTCGGGTGCATTTCAAGGGCTTTATTTCTCCTTGGCTTAGGCGGCCAACCTCCTGGAGAGAGCAATGTGCATGGACCAGGTGAGTAAGGATGCAGCTCCGTGGACCGCTCGTCGGGCCTGATAGGTGGTGGTATCACACCCTTCTCAAAGAAACCATACGTGACACTCTCGCGTCATACGGCTCCGTCCCGGAATCAGGACCTCCCCACAAGAGTTCCTGCGGATTTTCTATGTATAGTATAGCCATTCTGATCGGCACGCCCTTGGCAAGTCTAGCTACTGGCTTCGCTCGTGAGTGAACGGCTTTGATCCTGCTAGAGTTCTGCTCGAGCCTGAGTTTCAACTCGTCGGAAACTAGTCCATTTTGGCTTGCACTGACCAGTGCTGTTTAGGAGTTAGATGAAAGGTGTGCCATTTTCATGACCACTGGACGAAAGGGACCAAAAAGCCATTCTTCTTTAGCAGCCTCAGCTCCGAGAATAGAAGTGGTTCGTTTTGTTTCTATCCGTAGTCAATACTAGCCATACACCAGTACAAAAATTCAATTTCACAAACTATCTTATGCCTCCCCAGACATAAATCAGGCTAAGGAGTTGGGGCACCTACCAGTCTAACCCTGGTGATCAACCTTAACATTGAGCCCTTTATGACTCACTGTTCGGTGATCGCAAACAGATAAATGCAATACCAGTTAGGTTATGCCCTTCCTGACATACTACGTTAATGAAAGAGGCTCTAGTATGGGGGACTAGCCACGTACAGTGCAATCCAGTGATGTTTCAGGTTCAAATAATATCCAATCACATCATATGCCAAATCACATTATATCCAAATCATATCTGATCAGAACGGAGTTTTTATGCAACTTTTCAAACATAAAAGCCACTCAAGTAGCCATCCAAATGAATCTAAATTTATAACCAAATCTAATTTCGATATAGTTTTAAAATAACAACTGCTCGCTAGTCTAAACATGCAAATGCAAATTTTTTCAAATATGCCATGAAAATGCATATGACTTTCCAACGATACACAATAAAATATTTCAAATCAAATAAATACCTATTTGGAGTACTGCTCCGAAATATTTCTAATTCACAAGTAAAACATATTGTGGAGAACCTCTCCCACTAAAAACAAGTAGCAAAAGAAATTCTCAAAATAATATATTCACACTTGCGAATAGAAAATATTGATAATACTAAAAATATAGTGAGTTTGGATTTGAAAACTCTGTGTGTGTGTACATGCTACTCGCTACCTATGAAAAGACACGCATTTCTTACAAATTTAAATGACTAAACCTTAGTCAAAATCTTTAATAAAAATGATAAATTCTAATTTATCAGGTGAATCATTCTAAACTACTCTAGGCATAAATCTAGACCTAAATAAAACACATAATTATCGAATAGTCTATAAATATATGTATCTATATTTGAAGTCAAAATATAATAAAATATATTATAATTTTATTTTTATATATATGAATCATAATAAAATAATTATTTATCATCATAAAATAATAAAATTGCACCATTAATAAAATTTTGTAAATATCACAAATCTCAATTTTTTTTTCAAATATCAAATATCACAAATTTCACAAATATCAAATCTATTTCAAATTCTAAAATATATAGACTTTTATACTAAAACAATTTATACTATAAATAATAAAATAAATAACTTTTACTAAATAAAAAATTTATACTATAAATTTAAAGAAATTATAAAACAAACAAGAGAACTTACAAACAAAAGAAAATAATAGGAATATATACCTTAATTGACAAACAGAAGTCAAACCAAGAAGGAAAGAAATGGGCAAACCCGTAAGAGCAAAGAAGAAGAAGAGAAAAGAAAGAAAGAAAGGAAAGAAAATAGAAAAGATAGCCAAAAAAAAAAAAGAAGCAAAAAAATATACATATGTTGGAGGTTCAAGTTGGCCACCAACTTGGACAAGGAAAAAAAATCAATTCATGTGACCAAGTGTCACTTGATGGCTGATCCACATTTTCTCTCTTTTTTTTTAGAAAGATTCAAAATATAGTAAAAGAAAATTAAATAGCTTAATTCAATGTTATAAAAATCACGTATTTTATCACACAAAGAATACACATAAAATTTTTATAGAACGAGATGTTACAGGTAGTGTCTTTGTAAACAATCTGTCAAATTATCACATGAGTAAATTTGTTGCACATCTATTTCATCATTCTTTTGGAGCTCATGGGTAAGAAAAACTTGGGTGAGTTATGCTTTGTCTTATCTCCTTTGATATATCCTTATTTCAATTGAGCTATACAAGCTACATTATCCTTATATAATATAGTAGGGATTTCTCTCTCAGAGGATAAATCATAGCTCTCCCAGATATAATGAATCATTGACTTCAACCATACACATTCTCGACTTATTTCATGAATGACTATTAACTCAGTATGATTCAAAGATGTGGCTGCCATAGACTGTTTTGTAGATTGCCATGATATAGTAGTAGTGTTGCCACAAGTTGCATTATCCTCATATAATATAGTAGAGATTTCTCTCTCAGAGGATAAATCACAACTCTCCCAAGTATAATGAATCATTGATTTCAACCACACACATTATTGACTTCCTTCATGAATGACTATTAATTCAGTATGATTCGAAGATGTGGTTGTTATAGACTATTTTGTAGATCGCCATGATATAGTAGTGTTGCCACATGTAGATAAATAGCCTATCTAAGAAAGTGCCTTATAGGGACTAGATAGATAACCAGGATCCGCATGACTAACCAATTTAGATTTTGACTCTTTTGAATAAAATATAATCCAAGATTAGTTATCCCCAAGAGATATCGAAGGACATGTTTGATACTATTCTAATGTTGCCGAGTAGGAGAATAGCTATATCTTATTAACAAATTTACTGCAAATGATATATTGAGATGTGTATTATTTACAAGATACATCATTGCTCCAATTGTACTAAGATATGATATTTTAGGATCATGTAATTTTTCATCATCTTCTCATGGTTGAAATGGATCTTTGGAAACATCCAATGACCAGACGACCATTAAAATACTTAAAGGATGTGCTTTGTCATGTAAAACCTTTTCAGGACTTCTTCACTATATGTTAATTGATAAATAAGGATTCTATCTTCTAGATACTCAAATTCTTTTTTCAAATAATCTCTTGCTTTTAGAAGCTCATCAGGAGTCTCAATGAGATTAATATTATCAACATATATCGCAATTATTAAGAAGCCTGATTTAGACTTCTTGATGAAAACACATGGACAAATAAGATTATTGTTATATCCGGCTTGCATCAAACTCTCACTAAGACGATTATACCATATTCTTCCAAATTACTTCAATCCATACAGGAATTTTTGCAATTTAATAGAATAAATTTATCGAGTGCCTAATGTACATGCTTCAGGCATGTGAAATCTTTTAGAGATTTTTATGTAAATTTCACTATCAAGATTTTCATCTAAATATATACTAACTACGTCCAGAAGATGCATGTCAAGTTTTCGTGTTCCAAGACTTACAAGATATCGAAACGTGAATGCATCAATTATAGGAGAATATGTCTCCTCATAGTCAATCCATGTGTTTGTGAAAATTCTTGGGCTACAAGTTGTGTTTTATATCTCAAGATC
Organism: Rauvolfia tetraphylla; assembly: GCA_030512225.1. Classification (NCBI taxonomy): domain Eukaryota; kingdom Viridiplantae; phylum Streptophyta; class Magnoliopsida; order Gentianales; family Apocynaceae; genus Rauvolfia; species Rauvolfia tetraphylla. The sequence goes on from JAJQKT010000060.1 coordinate 2,406,284, forward strand.
TCATTTTATTCATTTCATTTTAGCACAAATACCCATTTATAATTAATTGGCTTTACACCTTCTGGTATTCAGACTATAGGTCCAAAAGTCTCATGTTTGGTAAGTGAGTTTTGTTTCTATTGAATCACATTTTTCCATTTCAACCAATCAGTTCTATGTTGACATTCCTCAACTGATTTAAGTTTAGGATCTTCTTTATCAATTAAAACATCAAATTCTACATTATATACAAAAGTATGATCAAGAATCTTATTTATTCGTTTCTAACTTTCACCTATAGCAACAAGTTTATAGAATTCTCTATATTTTCATTATTTCAAGAATCCTGAACATTAAGATCAATACTCTCTTGGTCCTTTTGTTCTAACTCTTTAGGAGGAACACTTTGATCATTTAAGCCTCATTTCTTTCAAGGATTTTTATGTTTAGAACTAAAAGGTTGACCATATTTTAGGCGTGTTTTAGAATCAATCGCTATAAAGCTTACATTTTATTCTGCTGGGATGTCTACTCGAATAGAAGCATCTATAGCTAGAAGATGCGATTTGGTAACTCTCCTAGAGTCCGCAAAAGTATCAAGAAACTAATTCGCAATTTTTCACAAATGTATTATCTTTTGAACTTCAAGTTCACTAGTGCCTGTGCGTGGATCAACATGACCCAATGATCATGTTTCGCATGCAATATCTTTTCTCAACTGTTGATTTACTCCCCATAATGTGGGAAACACTATTTCATTAAAATAACAATCAACAAATCTTGCAGTAAAGTCATCACTTGTTGATAGTTAAAGATACCTGACGATGGATCTGTAAACTTCTAGTTTACCAAATGAAATATTTCGATTGCCGTAATTTTGGCATAGTATAAACCAGATAAGAGAGATTGTAGTTTCTTAAATACATCTTTTTTATTTGAAATAACTATAGTAATACATAGATATTCTGCATCATATCATTCATTGTCTCAATGTGATATTCATTTCAGTGGATACATCTAAAACTCAATAGATTTCTCTGAGACTTTACAGAGATTAATGCATTATGAATGACTAGTGTAATTCTTTCAAGTAAAAGTATGTAAGCTCTTCTAGAGCCTTCATTTAATTTTGCGCTACTGTTTATAGTATGAATATTTATTTCTCCCATATTTAAATAAGAAAATAATTTTTTTGCTTAAGTATGGTGTCCGTTGTTCCACTGCTAATGAGACAAATATTTGTATCTCTATTATTTAATCTAGAAGAGAGAATAAGAGCCATATAGCCTTCGATATTAACAAAAAATTTAAATAATTTACTTTTAAAGTAAAACTAAAGAAAGTAAGTTATTGATATTTATTGTAATTTAAAAATTATAAAGTATTATTTATTATAAATTAGTCGTAATTAAAATAGACTCATACAATTTGTTATAGAATTAGTCATAATTAATATAGAATCATATGAAATTAAATGACGAAAATAAAGGATAAAATCTTCTAGACTTGTCCATCACCAATCAGGTGATCAACCTTTCTCTCTGGATGTTCAAAGAAATTAGCCACATGCAAATGAGTTATATCAATAGGAATATCATCATCATCATTATTTTCAATACGTTGGGAAGTAAAATTTGTCTCAACACTTTTATTTTTCTTTTTAAGGGATGCATAATAGAAATCAACAAGGTGTTTGGATATATGACAAGTACGAGACCAGTGTCCTTGCATTTCACATTGATAACATGCATTCTAATGATCCGACGGATCAATTTCTTTCCCTTCTTTTCTCATTCCCTTTTGATTCCAAGGAAATTTCCTCATTACCATGAGAATAAGGAATATATCTACCATGACCACAACCATTCCCATGACCTTGGCCTCTTTCATGACTATAAGCTCTAGTCACTTTCACTTTAAGGAATAGAGTGGAGCCAATTGATCGGGCTTCATGGTTTTTTAGTAATAATTTATTAATTTGTTCAGCCATAAGGATACATGAAATCATATCAAAATACTTTTGAAAACCTTTCTCTAAATATTACTGCTGCAGGAGCATATTCGAGGCATGAAATGTAGAGAATATTTTTTCTATCATATCAGCATTAGTAATATTTTCTCCACATAATTTCAATTGAAAAGTAATTTCGAATATAGTTGAATTATATTCATTGATAGATTTAAAATCTTAGAGTCGTAAATGTATTCAATCATATCATACCTTTGGAAGGATGACTATTTTCAGATGGTCAAATCTTCCTTCAAATTATTCTACAAACTAAGTGTATTTTTCACAATAAAATATTTCATAGACAAATCTTTATGTAGATGATGGTGGAGAAAAATCATAATTTTGGTACAATCTTGATTTGATGTTGTATTATTTTCTTTAATGGTATCTCCAAGATAGGGAAAAGAAGAGAGAAAATAAAGACGGAAGAATAGTAGAAATAAAATTCTTTCTTCCGTTTTCTTGTGTGTTTTCATCCTATAGCTTCTTCTTTATATAGTCTGTAGAAGAAAAACTTTATTAATTAAAGATAACAAATTAATTGTTCTATCTTATATTAATAGGGAGAGAGGATAAGGTTTAGATTTTAATTTAGATGAAACTGTAGGACATCCACTTTTTACTTTCGTGTTTATAACAAAAATTACATTTTGACATTTTATCTTTAATTAAAAGAGGAAATTCTCTATGGCCTACATATAGGAGAGGCTATACAATGAGAAGTGATATAAAATAGAAGATAATTTTTGTTTCTACTATTCTCTTCATATTTTATTTTCTCTCTTCTTTAGTTTATCTATTTCACGTTATTATATTATTATTTTGCTCAAATATTATACCAAATTTACAACATTATGCATTTATTCTAATTTTTTTGTAACATAACAATATACACTTTTTATCATGTTATCATATTCTTTTACTTATGTAGGTATTTAGGCTTTCTTAATCATATAATTTTTCCTTAAGGTCTTTAGTAATTTTATTCTAAAATTTCACTATTTTCCCCTTTTTTCTTTCTTTTTGTTAATACTAAAGTATTAAGTGCATTTTCACTATTAATTTCACCCTTTTTATGATATTTCAATAATATAAATTTTTTATTAATTATATGAACTATTTTCAGGCCTATTTCTATATTTCATGCATTATATTCTTTGGCCAGAAAATTTTGTAACTAATAATAACAAAGTCAAAAATTAATATAATAATTAAGTATTTAGTTATTCATGCAATGTACGAACACTTGGTGTGTTTATTTGTAGTATTTTGAAGACAAATTTTGCAATAATTTTAGAAAAAATCATTAAAAATCTTCTAAATCTATTTACAAGAGTCCCAATCTACCATATTCTACATCTTTAATTTCTTTTATACTTATAAACTAGTTTTGTGTATCAATTAATGGAAAGCCACCATGTACATTGTGATTTGTGGTGGGATTTCAAACGAACAGTTCTCGTGTCACATTTTGGAAGGGTTGACTTTCCATTGATTATTTTCTTTTCAATAATAATAATAATAATAATAATAACTAACTATAATTAGTTACCCTGCCCCATGCATACCGTTATAACAGTATAGTATAGAATATTAAATGTACAGAAAGAGTTCACATGTACAGAAAGAGTAACCCCCAGTTTTCTTGATTATGTATATATTGGATGTCGATTTATTTATTCTTTTTTACACTCAACATTTGGGTCAATTGATCCTCTCATTAATTTAAATTATTGGTTCTGGTATCTCTTATTTTTTGTCTTACAGGTTGTGTTTGTGGAGGAAGACAACATCATTGGATTTGAAGATGAGGCACAAGAATTAATTGAATTTCTCACTTCAGATTCAAAGCAGCTTGAGGTAATCTCAATTGTTGGTATGCTCGGTCTGGGAAGGAATACATTGGCAAGAAAGATTTTTAAAGACCCTACAATTCAATATACATTCTTCCCTCGGATATTTATTAACGTTTCAGAAGAATATGAGAAAAAGGAATTGCTCCTGAAGGTTCTGGAGGATTTTAAATCAATCAATGACCCCATGAGAAATATGTCAATTGAAAGATTAGTGGAAGAAGTTCGTAAAGAATTGGCAAAGAGAAGATATTTGGTTGTGATGGCTGATATCTGGTCTGTTGATGTATGGGAGGACCTGAAAGTCGCATTTCCGAATAATGAAAAGGCTAGTAGGATCTTAATAACTAGTCGAACAAGATCTGTGGCGCTTGCAGCTAATCCATATTTGGAGCCATATTACTTGAGGTTTTGGTCTCCTCATGAGAGCCGAAAGTTACTGAGGACGAAGGTTTTCGGTGAGGACTGCTGTCCAACAGAGCTGGAGAAATACGAAACAAGAATCTTGAAGAAATGTAATGGGCTACCGTTGGCAATAGTGATAGTTGCTGGTATTCTCTTAAATAACCGCGACAGAATTGATTGGTGGAGAAAAGTAGCCGAAGATGTGGACGATTTTGACAATGCAGAGAGAATGGTTGATCTTATTAGATTGAGTTTCAATAACTTGCCTTGCTACTTGAGGCCATGCTTCCTTTACCTTGGGATGTTTCCTGCAGATTTTGCAATTCCAGTGCGGAAACTGCTGCGTTTGTGGATTGCTGAAGGCTTCATACCAAGGAGCGGGGAAGGATGCTTGGAAAATAAAGCAGAGCGCTACTTCGAAGAATTGGTCAATAGGTTCTTAGTTATGGTGAGGCAAAGGAGGTCAAATGGTCAGATTAAAACATGTAGTTTCCACAAGGCATTCCGCGCCTTTTGCATGGAAGAGGCCAGGAAAGAAAATCTTTGGCAAGAAATAAGAAAGTATGATCATGTTAACTCATCATCTGCAAATCCATATCTGGAAAATTCTCGTCGGGTTTGCATCAATTCCCATGTTCTGAAATATGTTACCTCAAAGCCGTCAGGTAAGTATGTCAGATCATTGTTGAGTTTTGCTGAGGAAGAAATTATCTTGCCTAGGGAACACAATTCATCCATCCCTAAAGCCTTCAAATTACTTCGAGTTTTAGATATTAGATCAATCAGGTTCCGTCTTTTTCCAACTGAGCTGTGTTACCTGGTTCTTTTGAAGTACATAGCCATCTCTTTCGACTGTTGTAAGCTTCCTGGAAAATTGTCCAACCTTTGGAACCTCCAGACTCTTGATATCGAAACATCATCCCCTGAAATTGAGATGGATGCAGACATATGGAAGATGGCACAGCTAAGGCATGTACAGATCAATACGTCTACAATTTTGCAAAATGTTGAGCGAGGAAGTCCGTCTCTTGAAAACCTACAAACATTGTCGAAAATTTCTATTAAAAGTTGTGGAATGGAAGTGTTCGATAGAACTCCCAACCTGAGAAAATTAGGAATATGTGGCAAGATTGCCGCAGGTATGGAAGACAGTGGAGAGTCCAGCTTGTTTGATAGTCTCTTTAAGCTAGAATCCCTCGAAAACTTGAAGCTTTTGAATGATGATATAACTGCTAAGTTACATAGCCTTCCTAGTGAAAAGAAGTTTCCACGCAAACTAACAAGCTTGACCCTCTCGAACACCTTGCTTGATTGGAAACACATGTCTACACTGGGCAAGCTCGACAATCTTGAAGTGCTCAAGTTGAAGGAAAATGCATTTGAGGGAGACATTTGGGAGACAGAGGAGGGAGGATTTCCAGTTCTAAAAGTTTTGCACATTGGAAATTCTACAAACTTGACTATTTGGAAGGCTTCAGCAAGTCATTTTCCAAAACTGGTATCACTTTCCATCAGCCATTGCAGCAAACTGGAAGATCTTCCTCTTGATCTTGGCCGAATTCCAAGCTTCCAAAGGATTGATCTACGTTATACAAATCAATCTGTAGTTAACTCTGCCAGGAAATTTCAGGTGTTCAAGCTGGAACTGCAAGCACAAAATAAGAACACCAAAAACAACGTGTTTAAGCTATCTATTTATCCTCCAGATCACTGATCAACACATAACCAAGCTCAATTCCTCAAAATCCTCGACAGGTCAGTCTCACTTGTTTCTTCATCATATAAGTATATATGCGGTTTATGGGTTCAACATTGAATTCCTACATGTCCCTTAATCTTAACATCCTTTTTTTCTCTGAAATTCCAGTCTCAAGTTATACTCTAAAATTTTACAAAGAGAAAGCCAATTATCATTCACATGCTTGAGGAATTGGGAAGCTGAATCTAATTCCGTCCTTGCTTGGAATCTCAAATCTCTGCTGAAGAAAATAAGAATTCAAGAGCTTGATATATTTTCCTTTTTGCTTTTCTCATGTTTCACCTGATTATGTGTGGATTACATTTTCAGTACGGTAAACTAAGTAATTAGAGCTTCTGCTTTACTAATTAGTTTGGGTAATATATGCACAATTTAGAGTAGATGATATTATGCGTATTTTTATTTAGAATAATCCACTTGCTGCTGCATGATAATCTTGATAATTTAGATTGTCATTTGAACTTTTTAGAATACATGGTTAGCTATAATACTTACTATAATTTTTTACGTCTTACTAAAAATATCTTTTCCTATTTTTTATTGAGAAATTAGTCAAAAATACTCTAAACTATGTTCATATTTTTTTTTCACAAATTATAGCCGTCAATTATTTTTCAGTGGCTTAAAGTGCCCTGATCAAGCGATGGAGTCCGGTTGCTAGTGGGGTTGTCAACGGCTTAGTTAAGGATCCGTACCCTACTCGGTTACGACCTGATATGACTAAAGAGATATACCTATTTGTCTGTACATGATAATGCCTTGACTAATAATTATAGGCCAGCATATTATGTTCTAGACTCGATAAATCAAAATCCAATTAATATGTATTATAAAATATTTTTATAATTTATTTATTATAATTTTATTTACAATAATATTTATTAAAATTATTTTTACAATACTAATTCTTGTCTAGTGTATCTTCTTGATGAGAGAATTTTAATATCTAAAGTTGCAAAAAAAAATTTATATGGAATTGTTTGAGTTTTATGTTTAATATATATACATTTTCGATTAATAAATATTTCTCATGGATTTTCTTTTTTCTTTAAAGAAGATAAGTGATATTTGGTAGTATATATTGATCTTAATTTGAGAGCTAAACTTCTTTTATGTATGAAATTAACAAGTGACTCTTAAATTAGTATATTAATTAATATTATTATTTTAATAAAACAGTAAATATTTTAATCTCTTCTATTCTACTTAAAATTTTGTGCAGCAGTTAATCTTGAGAGTTTATGAATATTATAATTTTGATTTATTAAAGAAATATTATATTACATATAAATTTTATTTGTACTAATGAGTTTAATAAGTTATGATGTAATTTTTTTAATTCTTATTTTAATTAGGTATATTCCAACTCAAGCCGATTATACAGTTAGGTACAGGTCTGCCTTTTATGAACTTGATAATTAATCAAGTAAAATTCAATACAAAATATATCTTAATGGGTCTAAGTTCGGAACACCTAAACCCGAACTCACTGGGACTCCTTTACAGCCATAGCTGGTAGGGGTGGTGCTGGATCACGTGCGGGATTTCTTCCAAGAGGAAAAAAAAAAAAAAAAGATGGGCATATTTGATTGAATTTTAAACTAGGTGTTTTACAAAACTTTTAGTTCCAATCCCTTCTCTGTCCTCTCCATCCCTCTGCAGCCACCTTCCCCCCTCCTTCTACCTGACACCACCATCATCGTAGTTCCTCTCCCCTTTGGTTGAAAGGAAAAGCAGCTGAATGGGTTTAAAAGAGATAACTTAAAATAACAAAGGACTAAATTTGCAGCCAAAAAAACTGACAAAAATAAAATTAAAGAAAGCTGATTTCTTCCGAAAAATCGAAACGCTTCGCCGGTAACTTTCTCGAAACTTTTTGTTCATCAATGAAGTGCCAGGACTGTCTATCTAGAGCTGGTTCTTTGTCCACCCCAACCCTCTGCAAAAATTATACCACAACAGCCACAACTTCCTCTCTCCACCACAATCCTTTGAAAAAAATCTGAGATGTGATACCACTTGTTGTGATAAAAAATACTCAGGATCGAATAAGTTTTAAAAACACACAAGAATGAGAGAAAATTTTCTTTTTATATCAACAAAATAGAATTTACAAAAACTCTCAAAATATCCACTCTCAAGGGATTAATTTATCTACTAGGAATTCTGATTACAAAACTCATCCGAGAAAGCTTTCTATTTATAGCCAAAATGAAGTAGGTGGTTGGTGGTAAAATTTCAAGATTGATGACTGCCGATGTATTTTTTCTTATTTCAATAATGGTGATTTTCTTCATTCCATAATAGTAGCTTTCTTTATTTAATAATGGCATGTTTAACTTTCAATAATGGTGATTGGACATTCAACACCAGACTCATTCTGTTCATTTTATCTGTACTACCCCAAAGGAATTTGCGATGTTCCTTGTCAATAAGATCAAACACTCCTGTTTTTATTGAAGTTAAAAATTTTATCATTAAATTCATGTTAGTAAATATATATATTTTTCTTTTTGGCCAGAGGGCTAGAACTTTGTTAATAAAGAAAAGATAACAATGGTCAGAAAGCCTATACAATGATAGCACAGTGCCGTACGAAATTCTACACTATTTATTCGATGCTTTAGAAATTGTTTGGTGACAATAATACGCTCGTCTCTTTCTTCTTTTTTCCTGCCTCTACGTGAGCGAGCTAGAACAAATTCTTTCTCATTATCATAGTCATGCAAGTCTACAAGGAGCTCCAAAATTGGAAGAACCATAAAGCTATATGCAACCACATTATCTTGGTCAATCTTTTCGGCTGGAAAGGACGTCCAAGCGGATATGTTTGCTAAACTTCATATTGAGAGCTGCACTGCAGTCTTTGTGACCCGTAAATAACTCTTGGAGATTTGGAAATTCCAGAACACTAGTACGGACTCTAGCACCTTCAGGAGCAGCATTTGGAGGTTCAGACGCAACCTGGGGGCGAAGTAGAAATCGCATTTCGATCTACCGCTGGCGAAAGAGTAAAGCTCCCTGTGACCATTGAAATGGAATCTTCCTTGTGAGGCTCCTTGAGAGCCGAAGCAGACCTCTAATTCAAAATGGAAGTTTCTTGTCTTACCTCATCGGAATTGCTGGCTGAGATGATTCGTGCACTACTGCAATAGAGTTGATATTGCCATTATTCCGTGGAAATCACATATAATCCTTCCAAATCAAACCCAAGAAGGAAATGTTTCGGATCTAGCCACCCAACAGCAAACATCCCTTTTAAGCCAACAGTGTGTAAATCTTTCCAAAGAGCCTCCATGGAAGATTTGCCATGCGAGAATTTGCGATCAAAGCTACCCTGAAGGGTGCTGCCAAAGAAGAAATTTCAGCCTCATCAAATTATACAGCCGGCTTACCATTGTAGTTTTGCACAGGTTTGATCGGCAGTGAAGAAGGGGCAGGCTGGGAAACAGACAAAAAAGAGGTCAGCAAATGACTTCTTTGACCAACCTCCTGCACCACCAGATGTGGTGGAGTACGGCGAGATGCCGACCATGATCCGTCACAATTCAAAATTCCCGCATTTTTTTAAGATTGTCGATAGAGTAACTAATTGATAAGGTCATACTCAGAAAACATAGAAGAAAAACGTGGAAGAAAACCCTCAAAATATAATGTTTTATTAAAAGCTCCAACACCAAGGTCACTAAATATGCTGATCTAATTGAAAGCTCCAACACCAACATATGTTTTATTAAAATTCTAAAATATATGTTAATATATAAAATATAGAGTATATTACCTTCATGAACGAATTTAAATAATCAATAAATATATGAATTTTACTATACTTCTTTCTCCTTTCATGACCTATCTCAAAGAGAAGAGAAGAGAATCCAATACTTTTTAGATTGCTCATTGTTCACGAATTCTTATTTAAAAGAAACTCCACTTAGGAATAAGAAAATATCATCCTGGTTGAATCTCAATGAAAAAGTATATCAATAAGAAGTTAATTCAATATGTTTAATAATTTTTTATTATTTGTTAATTTAACTTTTATCATAAATTTGGTTTTTGTTATAGTATAGTAACAACCTATTGTTATTGAAGAACACAAAACCCTTTCTCATGATTTCGCTAGCCATATTGGTGATTTGGAGATCTCTTGAAAACCTCAGTGCTCATTTTAGCCAATTGTCCACCATCTTTCTTGGATTAAGCGGCATGCATTTCCATAGTGCTAGCTTTTCCATTTAGGCCACTACTATATGTAATTTTTTTTTAGACTATATGTAGTGCGAAAAATTTTCATTATTTCATTTGAATTTCGAAAAGTATTTAAAATCCTCTGACGCATTTGGGCGGAAAAATTCAGATCTACGAATAACGACAGTGAATTTTCACGTTAAAAGATTAGTTTATCGAACTACTCATCATTTTACATTTTCACATTAAAAGAACTTCAAAATCGGCTTAAAAATGGCCGATTTTGAAGTCGTACATTTTCAGCATGAGTTCCGCCAACTGAGTGGCGGAATTCAACTGAGGCATGGATATACCTGTACTTTCCTTCGTTTGCCCCGCAGCAGTCGCCAGACTGGCGTGAGTTACAACCTCACATTCTACAGTTCCAGCATAAAGGGGGTGCACCTCGAAAATCTGATGACCTGCGCATTGTTCGCTTACACTTGGACGACATGACGACGCGCGAGGTAAGTTTTTAACTTACATGAATAGGGTAATAACTACTGGTTTATCTTATATATACGTTTGCAGGTTTGCTGGACTCCCTTCGGGCCGAACCCGCTTAAGGAGCACTGGATTTCGGCGTTTCACGGGTGTTTGCGATTTTGTGACGTTGTAGAGCCATATATGTCTGATCGTGTCCTGTGACAGTTCGGCAGAGTGCAACAGATTCCAAGCACTCTGATACTTCCGAAAGAGGATTACAGGCCTGCAAACAATCGTAGATATGTCGTCAAGTACAAGTGCCCCGATGAATTCTGGGAGCGGCCCGAATCCCACATCCTTGGTAGGACTCAGCTCGGTGCACATGCCGTCCCACCTTCAGCATGCACTCCCGAGTACCTACCCTGGTACCTTGCGAGGACGCATCCTTCCGTTCAGAATCCGAGTATGCTGCCCGCGGGAGTTACTAGGTCTGGTCCCGCCCCGATTACCGACGCAGTCGTACGATCAACTGCACTTTTTTTTATACATTTTAGAATTTTTTCCTCGTTAATTATTGTTCTTAATCGGTTTACTGGCTACCTTTCAGCGGTGGGATATGTTGCATCGTGCAGTTGCGGGTATTACGGATGTGCAGCAGTTGACCCCGGCGCAGAGGGATACTACGCTGCAGGAGATGATACAGATATTGACCGAACGGGAGCATTGTTTGGGAGGGACGGATCACGCAGGCCCATCCGGCTCGTAGGGATACTTCCGAAGTTGTCTATTTTTTCTTTTTATTTTTTTCGGCATTTACGTTGTGTAATAGTGCAGAAAGACGGAAACGAATAAATATTGACTCTCAACTACAAGAACTATACTTTTATTTCACGTGGTTTGATTTCAAGTTAACAACCTTTCATTTGATCTCAAGTACAGTAAGGAAAAAATTAATTACTCACAAGGGCTCCCGATTAGTCACGATAGCGTTTGGAGGACAATTTATGTTAAATATCTGCTTCACGCACTCCAGCACCCTACGATCTCCAAATACGTCATATTGTACCTATTATAATTAATCATGAAAAACGTATAAGCGAACAGTCTTTTTCATTTGTTTAAATTGAAGAACGTTATGTGTAACTGTAGTGCAACACAAAATTACAAAGAACTGTAATGTAAAGAACTGGTTAGTCTTGTACATCGTATCCATTATCAGTACAAATGGATACGCACGAGCAAGTAATGTTGAATCTGGATGAGAAAAAACACAATCACTGAGGATTTTGGCTCCTGGCTCAACTCTGTGCCAATGGATATATCCATGATCGGTGAACAACTTGAAAAGTTGTTGTACTACTGTCCGTCCTTCCATACTCGCAGCTCTTAATTTGTGTCGAGCATTATACACTGTCTTCGCTCTGCGGCAATATGAAACCCAAATAAAAATTATCCACACATTTACAAAATTTAACAATAGTGAATAAGTGCTCAAGTAATGAGCATAATATATTTGTTACAGGCAAACATACCTAACAACGGTTCTTGGATTCTCCCGTTTCAAATGATCCAGAATATGTTTAGGTTGAACGTGACATTTGCTCATTTCCTTCGTGATTTTCATCTCCCGCTCTGTCATGTGGGCAGCGAGAGCATGACCATGTCGGATCTCGAGCTCGTGATTGTGCTTGCCACATATTACCGCAATACTCCAGGCCCTCTCATAATTCTCTCTACCCATCAGTTTTAACGGACAGTGACATTTTTTAGTACCCTTCGACTTTTGTGACTTCGTCTGCACCTCCGGTTCTGCTCCATCCTTCTGAACAGTACTGAATTTTCTGTACGCTCCGCCCCTCCCACACCTAAGCTCGACAAAGCTGTTACCCGTTCCGTCACCTGCAATGCTGCTGCCTTCGCCCACTTTACTAACTCCTTTTTACTCGAAAAAATATCTTGCGTGCCTAAAAAGCGACTTAGATCTTCCATTTGGTCAATATCAAAAAATTCTTCAAACGAATTTGACGACGATGAGGGGCCTTCGCCATCTCTGTAAAGCGCTCGATGAAATCTTGCCTTTCGGCCTTTTCGGTGTTCCTGCAATACATAAAACGCATTTGTCCAATGTCAGTTACTACATTACGTGTCTCTTGATTATTTTTAAGGCATTAAAAACCGTAACAATAAAGCTATTTACGATGTGTAATCTAACATACAATATAATTATCAAGTATAAAAAAATACAACAATACAACTAAATAAGTTATTATCATAAAAAAATTTAAAAAATTTGAAATTTGGCTAACACTTTCGCCAATTTCTGGCGAAACTATGGGCCGAATTTCGCCAGATTCAGGCGAAATTCTTGGCATAATTTCGCCAGATTCTGTCGAAATTTGTCCAGAAATTTCGTCAGAAAGTAGCGATATAATGCCATTAGTTTCGCCACTTTGTGGCGGAACTCTTCGGAAAGTTCCGCCACTTAGTGGTGAAACATGTGCCAAATTATTAAAAAACTATATAAATACGAATTTAATTAGAATGTAGTAACTTTTTACCTCAAACTCGAGCGAATCCTTCGTAGAATCTTTGCTCATTGCTATATTGCGATAAAATTCTTCTATTTTTGTATGAAAAATGTGGCCTTTTTTAAGAAATGCTAGAGAGAGTTGTTGGAGGAGAGAGAGAGAGTAGTTTAAAAATAAAAATTTTTCGCACTACATATAATTTAAAAAAAAACTACATATAGAAATCGCGTTCCATTTATAAGGTATGGCCTAGGGATCCAATTCACATTGGGCCGAGTGCTCATGTCGTTTGGTCAATAGTGGGCTTAGAAATATTAAATGTGATGTGCTCACGCAGAACCATGCAATTATTAAGGCACGCTCTATCGTTAAGCTAATGACCAGTTGTACGAGTCTCATATTGGGGTTTGCTATGCCAAAGGATTTCCTTTTTTAGCTCCCATCTCGCGACATGGGGGACAAGAAGACAGTAAAAAAAAATCCTATCAACTTATTTCCGGTTAAGAAAATAAGCTCGTCGGATTGGTCTTGCTTTCCTCGTCAAGAAAGGAAAGAAAACTTCAATCTCTAAGTTTAACAGACCTAACTTTTTTTTTTTGGTGTGAAGTAGCATCAAATTAAAATACATAACAAGCATTAGCTTTCCTTTAAAAGAAAGTGATCCAACTGAACCTTCTTATATGATTACCTTGTTACAACTTCACTTCAGTTAGGAATCCTGCCTTCACCACCCCGTCCTTATGGTTAAGGTTGCGACTTCAGGTATGGCTAACTCCCATAGTGTATGTGTACAAGGCCCAAGAATGAATTCACTGCCATATGGCTACTATCAAAATTATTAAATAAAGGGTAAAAGGGAACTTCAACCCCTATATATAAAGAAAAAAATAGGCATTCTACAAGAACAAACAATGACTATGACAAATAATTATGCTAATTGAAAAACTCAAATGCCAATGTAATATTGAATATGCAAAACTGTCGATGTTCCCATAGATCACCTCCGGAGCTATGTATCCTAATGTTCCTTTTGCAGCAGTGACTGTTTTCTTTCTTGTGGACACAATTTAGCAAGGCCGAAGTCTGAAATTTTGGGCACAAAATTTTCATCAAGGTGTATATTATGTGGCTTGATATCAAAATGCAAGATTTGCATGTTGCAGCCCTTATGCAAGTGCGAAATCCCCGAGCCACATCTGAAATCTCATGTGCCCTTTGCCAATTCTGAGAAAATGTACTTATCCAAGGAGCCATTAGGCATGTAATCATACACGAGCGCAAGTTTGGAGGCAGTAAACAAGACCCGACCAATCAAACCAAGCTGATATCGTAAAAACATTTATATTAGGGCTGTTTATACACAATGCTAGTTATATTTGGTATTTTAATAAATTAATATTTCATATATATGTATATAGGAGGGATTATAACCCATAGGGAGCAAGAGGTGTAATGACTGAATAAGAGTCCTTGCCAAGAGAAGTAATTCTAAACCAAAACCCCATTTGAGCCCTCTTTGAGTTTCAAGCTTATGGTGCCTAACAAGACAGTTCTTGAATAGTTGCATGCCGGTTCTTCACCACCGTCTCGTCTGCCATTGCTAGAAAATAAAAAAAAAAAAACAAATGGAGGAGAAACCAATGATAAGGAGAGAAAAGAAACGAACCTGGTAATGAAGATAGAATTAAATTGATGTTGGTTATAATGTTTTGGCAAACACAATTTGGGATAAATTTTGCCTTTTTTAACGAATTATTTAAACTGCTAAGTATTCTCTATATATTTTTAAATATTGAATTTTGTGCATGAATGTTCATCTTAAAAGAACACACACTAACACGCATACATATGTATAGTGAGGAGGCATCCCTTCTCCTGAAGTTATGGACATGTCTATTTCACCAAGCCTCTCTCCGAGACAGTGCCCAAATCATTACGGCTTTCATGCGGGTCAAATTTCAATAAAAATAAATAAATTAGGAATTTAATTTAAATAATTTTTATTAACTAAGTTGCAATAAAATAGAATAGAAATTATTGGTAGGAATTGACACAACAAGAAGAAAAAATCGAAATTTTAAATCACAAAAATCGGTTTCTAATTCGAAACCATTAGCAAAATGGCTTCAACACTACAAGAATTTTTCAATTTTGCGACGGACTATTCCGTAGCAAATCCGTAGCAAATTATAGATTGCGACGGATTTGCGACGAAATAGTTCGTCGCAAAAATAGAAGTCGCAGATTTGCGACGGCTATTATCCGTCGCAGATTTGCGACGGAATATTGCCGTCGCTGAATTGCGACGGATAATATCCGTCGCAAATTTGCGACGGAATATATCCGTCGCAAATCTGCGACGGATTTAATTATTTAAATTTATTATTTAATTTTTAATTTTAAATTAAATATTTTATTATTTAATTTATTATTTAATTTTAAATTAAATATTTTAAAATTTTTAAGTGATAATTTTTAATAATTTTTAAATAATTATTCTTAAAAAATAAGCATAATCAATAAAATAATTAAAAATAAAATATTAAATTAAAATAAATATAATGAATCCGTTAAATGTCAATATTATATGTGTACAACAATGAAAAAAATGAAACAAAATCTATATAAGTATAGAAGGCGGTGCTGCAGACGGTGGAGGAGGCGGAGGTGGATCTGGAGGGCCAGTCGTTGGAGGATGGTCGTCAGGCGGATCGATCGTATAATCCTCACCAACCTCGTCTGTCTGCTCTTCAGAATCTGGTATCGGAAAAGGAGGTGGAGGTGGAGAAGGCGGCGGAGGCAGATGTAATGCCTCAGACATAACTCGCAAATACTGGTCCAAACTAGCAAAGCGTTGCTGAAAATAACCGCGCATCGACCTCTCTCTCTGCAACTGACTGTGAAGAGATGCGTACTCTGGATGCGATGTAATCGAGCAAGCTGTCGGAACAGTGGGTGACGTGGACTGACATAACCTCCGTCGCATGTGAATTGCCTCGGAACCCAATCCAAAAATCCGATTCTTCGAAGCACCGCCAGCAACCTCCATAAATAGGGACTTCTCATCCGGTGGTTGCTGAGAAGTCACCGAATCCTGGGATTCCACCTGCGAATAGCGCTCCTTCAAAGCGTTGACGCTATCCTGTAAATTGTATACATCGTAAATTTATAATGGATTCTAAGAATAAAATAATTAATATAAAATACGGAGTAATATAATATGTAAACTTACCAACGTATGTTGTGATTTCTCACTGACAAACGTGCCCCTTTTTGGGCCACTCTTATATTTGTGTGTCGCCTCGTACATATCGGTGAAGTGGAAGTCATCTCCGCGCTCCTTACGCTACTGAATATATTAATATAAATATTTAGTAATTATACTAGAATTAAATAACAAGAAAAAAATAATCATTACCATCCGAGCGCTCGTGCTCATCTGAATGAAATACATCCTCCCGTGTGAGTCGGTCCAGCGCAGGTCGCTCTGTTCCAGCTTAGCGGCAATGCTGAAACACGCTGAATTGTTCCGTGCTCAAGTGATCCCGCCTGAGTTGGCTCCAAATGTCGGGGAGATATCCACGGTAGACATTTCCCTTTACAACGAGCCCTTTGAGAGCTGATCCGATAGACGACGAGTGCATTTGTCGTCCCCAAATTCGTCAGTATCCGATCGAGCATGCTCTGGAAGCCATCGATAACGTGTCCGCAAAGTTATTTTAAAAAAATTAAATATATAGAGAATATATAGAGAAAAAATACTAATGTGGATATATATTTTATAGTTTGTTACTTACACTCCACATCCCGGAACCACATGTCCCGAAGCTCTAATGGGACCGCCTCAAAATTAGGAAACGGTCCAGTGAAATGCCGGTGAAACGTATCCGATATCGAATGCACCGTCCCCTCCGCTGGGAAAAAACTGTTCCATTACACAGATGAATAGTTAGTTATCCTTTCAAAAAATTTGAATACATTCCCGCACAAGAAAATAGAAACTTACTCGTCGCCACTCGGGGCTATCAGAATGCGCACTTCCTCTGTCTGAGTCCCACCTGTAGAAGCAGCCGTAGAGGGTACCACAGAAGCTGGGGTCAAAGGCGTATGCTCGGACTCCGCTCCACGTGTGTCATCCTCACTCGGTAAAGACATCGGACCCAGGGTAAAGATGGAGAAGAGTACGATCACTCATCCCAATCGAACGTGACCTACGTGGAGGCATCGAAAAAGAAGAAAATTTTCGTTAGCTATGTAATCATTAGTAACATGTAAAATATAAATATAATAAATTGTTAAAAATAAATAAGTGACGTAGTATATGTAAGGAAATGCATACATACAATATATTATTCACTATTTTCAGTCCTCACTCGGATCATCTTCCGATTCCCATTCACTTTCAACTTCGTATCGTAATCATCCAGTCATCATATTCAGTATATTCGGTTCATTATCATCCGGAATCTCCCCTTCACTGTTTCATGCACAAGTTCGCCGATTATGTCATCTTCACCACGTACATTGAATGTGATCGATTCATCTACATCTTCTTGGTATGGTCTCTCAACAATAGGTGCATCGATGACATGACGAGCCTTCGATTTGCATACTCCCACCCAATCAGACTTATTTCTTTTACTTCCAGGATAAGTGGCATAGTATACTTGCTGAGCTTGCACGACTAATACAAATGGATCATATTTGGGGTATCTTTTCCGGAATGAACATCTACGATTTGGTAATGTGGATGAATCCCGACGCCCGTTAAGCACGGGATCACATCGAGTCACACTTAAATAAAATAACATCCCTAGATGGAATCCCGAAAGCTGCACTTCAATGATCTCCTTCAAAATCCCATAATAGTCGCTCCTGCTGCCAATATCTTCGTCCTCGCCCTTAACCCATACGCCACAATTAATAGTCCTCTTTCCGACTCCATGATCTTGCGTATGAAATCTGAAACCATTTATTATATATCCCTTACAAGATTTCACCTGCCTTGAAGGTCCCCAGGATAGACTTTTAATATTTTCGTCTGTTACGTTATTTTGATGATCTTGCACCTGCAACATATAAACGGTGTTATTGACTATTTAGAACAATTTTTCTTAAGCCTTGTTGATTACTACTCGACAAAAAAAAACTTACATAAGCCCTGAACCATATGAGAAACTCGCCCTCAAATCTCCTATCAATTTCCTCCTCCAGTTGTACGGGGGTGGCAGACCGCAATTCGACTCTGAATTTCATTTGTTTCATAGTCATTGTATAAGTCGAGTCTGTAAACCACGAAGAATCGAGTAAAACAGCGAAAATATGAAAAAAAAGACGTACGTTACCAACGGTTGTATCTCTTCACAATTGAGATATATGTAATTAATAAATTGCCTTAAATTCCTCGGGAGAAAGGTATCCGGTAATTGTATTCCCGATCACATTGCTCGCTGCATTACATATGGACAACCCACATCTTTCACGAAACACCTTCGTCATTTCGAGCCAGATTTGTATGTCTAGTCTGGACATGCGGCTCGAGTAGTAAGAAAAAAACGTAGACGCCTCTTCAATCAAATATGCATTGCAAATTGATCCCTCGACCCTTGCCTTAATTTTTTACTTTCAACTTCAGGCGATATAAGAACCTGCACTTTGTCATTTTAACGGTGTTAGAAATTCTACATCGAGTAGTTAAAACAAACGAGTTTAAATGCTCATATCGGAAGGCCTAACCTCTCAAAGCGGGTACATCCATCTATATTGAACCGGACCGACAACCCTTGCTTCGTAAGGTAAGTGAATCATTAAATGCTCCATCACATCAAAAAATGAAGGAGGAAATATCCTTTCCAACTTGCATAGTAGGATTACTATGTTCTTCTCCCACTCTCTCATACGAGATGTTGACAGTTTTGGAGCACATAAATCCCGATAGAATAAACTTAATTCCGTTAGCACATTCCAAATAGGTGCGGGGAGGAACTCTCTAAATGCAATAGGAAGCAATCTTTCCATAAATACGTGACAGTCATGCGTCTTCATGCCCGACATCTTCAACCCGTTCAAATCAACACACCGACCTAAGTTAGACGCATATCCATCGGGGCAGCCTCAAATCCCTAACCCACTCCAATACAACCCCTTTTTTTCTTGCTTCGTTAGAGAGTACTTAGCTTTCGGCATAGAAACTTTACCATTTCCGACACATGTAATATGTAACTCCGGCCTATTACAATACACCTCCAAATCTCGCCGAGCCTTTACATTATCCTTTGACTTGCCCTTCACGTCCATTACAGATATTAAACACGTTTTCGAACACATTCTTTTCATTGTGCATGAGCGTCAACATTGTGGAAAATTAAATTTGATTTCCAATACGGTAAGTCCCAGAAGATGCTACGTTTAGCCCAGATTGTGGTAAACACCTCTACCATCATCCTTGCCAACTTCAGCCGCAGATATCGACAATTCTCGACAAACCGCTGACTCTATGCAACATCTCATCCCCCGCAAGATCGCTTAATAGGTTGAGAGGTCTCACGACCGCGATCCTTTCGAAATGATTTTCCGTCTCTTCTGTATTGATGATCTATCGGCAAGAACCGGCGGTGACAGATCAAACCAAGATTGCTTTGAGCCATGTTGTAGATGAAATGACTTTGTTTGCTCCATACGAGTAGGGACAAGCCGGTCTTCGGCAGGTGCTCCAACCGCTCAACATACCATAAGCTGGAAAATCATTAATGGTCCATAGGAGGGCAGCTCGCAGTTGAAAATTCTTTTTTTTGGAGACGTCATAAGTCGGCACTCCAGTGCTCCATAAATTTTGTAATTCTTCCACCAACGGCTGTAGATAGACATCGATCTTATGCTTCGGGTTCCTCGGCCCTGGAATAATTACTGTCAAAAACATCACAGCATCCTTCATACACATCCACGGTGGTAAGTTGTACGGCGTAATAATGACAGGCCAACTGGAATATTGCTTTCCCGACATTCCAAATGGTGAGAACCCATCAGTGCATAGCGCTAAACGTACGTTGCGAACCTCTTTCGCAAATTCCGCATGCACACAATCAAAATGATGCCATGCTTCACCGTCCCGTGGATGACTCATCAATCCCTCATTCTGCACAGTTTCAGTGTGCCACCTCATGTGTTCTGCAGTTGTTTTTGATGCATACAACCTCTGCAATCTCGGAGTCAAGGGAAAGTAGTACATTTTCTTAAAAGGGACATCTTTTTGCTGTCTATTCTTCCGAAATTTCCTCCTCTGCATGTACCGGGGACTCGCACAGAACTTACATTCTCGCAAACCAACATCTGCCTTCCAATAAAGCATGCAACTGTTTGGGCAACAATCTATTTTCTCCACAGGCAAGCCGAGTCCAGAAACCATCTTCTTGGTACGGTACAAGTCCTCCGGAAGCAGATTATCCTTTGGCAGAACCTCCTTAATTAGTTGCATTACCTGATTAAAACATCTTTTTGAAATATTATTCTCAGATTTAATATTCAGCA
Source organism: Rauvolfia tetraphylla (assembly GCA_030512225.1). NCBI lineage: Eukaryota > Viridiplantae > Streptophyta > Magnoliopsida > Gentianales > Apocynaceae > Rauvolfia > Rauvolfia tetraphylla. Next base: position 2,426,999 of record JAJQKT010000060.1, read on the forward strand.
TGCGAGCAACAAATGATAACTGCGAATGGTTCGTGCATCCATCCCACAAAGGAGTATCGGCAGATTTTAACATATCATAAAATTTCTTGGCTTCAACATTGGGAGGTTCTTCATCGCCGACACCCAACGGCGGGTCTAAAAGATGGTCCGAACCAACGCCATCCATTACCATCTGTTGAAATGGATTATTAGGGATAGATTGTGATTCAGAATTGGTTGGAACTGTCCCCGGATGCAACGGAGTAAGACTCTCACCGTGACTGGTCCAACGGTAATAATCGGCGACAAATCCAAACCTATACAAGTGCACCTGCACTTCATCGGGAGAAATGTGCACCTTGTTCTTACACTTCGCACAAGGACATCTCAACCACGAAGTGTGCCCGTTCAACAAACAATAAGTTATAAAACCCTTAACCCCATCTTTATATTAATTTGTGATTCCCTTAATCCCTTGCGTATGTCGCTTATACATCCAACTACGATCATCCATCTACATTAAAAATTAAGAAGCACTGCAAAAAAAATTAAAAAACAGAAAAAACTGTACACAAAATATTGCCTATTAAATTTTACCTAATTCCACAAAAAAATTAGGATTTTTAAATTCTTGTTATAATACAGTCAAAAACAAAGAGACAAGTGTAAAAAAAATTCGACAGCATCTCCACTGTAAAATGGACATTTTCCAGGCGCAAGGCCACCACAATCAATCTCCAAATTCAAATTAAATTCTCGTAAAAATTAAATCCACGTAAGTATACCCAAAATACCTCTGCAATCTTCCTAAATATTATAAGAACTGCAGAAAAAATTAAAAAAAGTTCAAAAAATATTACCTATTAAATTTTACCTAATTCAACAAATAAATTTATAAATTTTTTATTTCTTGTTATAATAGAAAAAAAATTTAGAGACAAGTGTTAAGCAAGTGTAAAAAAAATTCGACAGCATCTCCACTGTAAAATGGACATTTTCCAGGCACAAGGCCACCACAATCAATCTCCAAATCCAAATTAAACTCTCCCAAATATTAAATCCACGTAAATATACCCAAAATTCATAAGCATCTTCGTAAATGAAATAACATCTTAACAAAATTAAAACACATCAATACCAGTCTCCATTAACAAATTTTAAAAAACAGTGCAATAAAAAACAGAAAACACATATGCCAAAAATAGAAAAAATTAATAAAAAAAAAATTCATAGAAACAGAAATAACATAAAAATCAGAAAACAGAAAAAACTGAAAAAAACCAAAAAAAATAGAAATAACATAAAAAATCACAAAACAGAAAAAATTGGAAAAAACCAAAAAAAACAGAAATTAAAAAAAAATCACAAAACAAAAAAAACTGGAAAAAACCAAAAAAAATGAAAAACACAATTTCAGCGGCAAAAAATGCAGAATTGAAAAACGAAAGAAGAAAGCTTACCCGGGCGGTCGGCTGTGTCATGGCGCTGGCAGGGTCGGGCTCGCGAGCCCTCGGCAGCCAGCGAGTGCTCCAGCAGTGGGTCAGGGCCGTCACGTGTGCTGAGCTCGTGCAGCCCTCAGCAGCCGTGGTTGCTCTCAGCAGCGGTTCACGCTCGCTGCGAGCCCTCAGCAGCGCAGGTGCTCGCGGCGCGCCGGCGAGTGCTCGGCAGGGCGCGGGGGTGGGGCTTCGGCGAGGGGCTAGGCGGTCACGCGCGGGTCGGGCTCGGCGAGCCTCGGCAGCATGCGGTTGCTCGGCAAGCGGTTCACGCCGCATGGCTGGGCTCAGCAGTCGCAGATGCTCGCAGGGCGCTAGGCGGAGTGCTCGGCAGGGCGCGGGGATGGGCTTCGGCGGGCGGGCTGGCGGCGGGGCGGGGTAATGGCGGTGCACGGGCGCCGGGGGAATGACAGGCACGGGCGCAGGGAGGTAGGCTTCACTCGGCGGGCGCGCGCGGGCATGGGAGTGCTCGGCGAGCAATGGCGCGGGGGATGGGCTTCGGCGAGTGGCGGGCGTGGGGGTCAGGGAAGGCACGGGCGCGAGGGGAGGGGCTCGCGAGCACGGGGTGTGGGGGGGGGGGTAGGCGGCAGGCAAACCGATTGGTGGGAAAGTGGGATTGTTTGGAAAATTTGAGTGTTGATATTGTGAAGAAGAAGAATTTTTTGCGACGGATTGTCGCAAATCCGTCGCATATTATTTTTTTTATTTTTTTTAATTAACGTTCATAAATGCTTCGCAAAATCGTCGCAGAAGAGCGACGATTTTGCAACATACTTATTTTCAATTTGGCGGCTCATTTCGCGGGTAATTTAATTTCAAATGCGGTCGCAAATCCTTAGCACTTTTGCGACGGATTTGCGACGGAATTTTTTCCGAATTATATTTATTAACGGTAATAAGACCGTCGCAAATCCGTCTCAAATTTGCAACGGCTTTGCGACGGAATTGCGACCAAATTTAATTTCTAATGCTTTTTTAAAATTCTTTTCTTTCTCTTCCATTGCTCCAATAAGTTTATGGTTGGGATTTGTGAATAATGAATAATTATGACATATTCTCATTTTAGTTATTATATAAATTGTGCTAGTATATGTATTTATATATACTTCATCAACACTTTATATACTTCATCAAGACTATATGTTGTGGAACATTATTACATATTATAAATTAGTCATACTTAAAACTTTAACTATTACCGTTACACATATATGTAATATATCTTTCTATGTTTTAGTATTATGTGTCATTATAGTGTATATATATGTTACATCAAAATAAATTACAAGATATATATTCGTATGTGTCTTTATATAAATACTATTACATATTTAATTAAATACTTCATTTATGAACACCGTGAGTTTTGGCGCACCAAAAACAAATAAAGATGCAAGAATAGGAGGAAAGAAAATTATTCCGTTGCAAATCTGTTGCAATTCCGTCGCAAAAATAAATCCGTCGCAAATCCGTAGCAAATATGCGACGGATTTGCGACGGAAAATAAAAATCCGCAGATCTGCGACGGATTTGCGACGGAAAGGAAAAATTAAATTAAAATCCGTCGCAGATCTGCGACGGATTTGCGACGGCATTTATGTATCTATTTTTTTATTCTTATATTTAAATTCCGTCGCAAATCCGTCGCCTATCTGCGACGGATGTGCGACGGATTTAATGCATCTATTTTTTTATTTCTATATTTAAATTCCGTCGCAAATGAGTCGCAAACTACGGAAATTAAATATAGGAATTAAAAATTAAATTAAAAATAATTTCCGTCGCAAATCCGTCGCAGATCTGGGACGGATTTGCTACGGAAATTAAAATTTAAATTAAAAATAATTTTCGTCGCAAATTAAGCCACTTATTTTGCCCCTAGCTATTTTGTCGCAAATCCGTCGCATATTTGCGACGCTAATTTCCGTCGCAATTTGCCGTCGCAAAATTTAATTTTTCTTGTAGTGCAAATTGGTTTCAATAGGTTTTGAAAATTTTTTTATTTTTAAATAAATTTTATAATCGAGTTCAAAATTCAGTTTCAATTTAGTTTCTAATCGTTTCAAATCAAATCAGTTTCTAAATTAATTTTTTATTTTTTAATAAATTAAGAAATTAATTTCTAAATCAAATATTTTTTGATATATGTTATAATTGGTTTCTAATAATTAGAAATCGATTAAAATTGGTTTCAAATTAGTTTTTAATCGATTTCAAATCAAATATGTTTTTAAATTAAAATTTTTAATTTTTTATAGATTCAGAAATCGGTTTCAAATTGGTTTCTGAATCAAAATTTTTTCTGATTTAAAATCAATTCCAAATTGGTTTTAGTTCAAACCGATTTGTAATCGGTTTCTAAACCCTATAACCTTGAGCAATTCTAAATTAATTTCTAATCATTTGCAAATTCTATTGTGGTTTAAAATCGGTTTCTAATATGATTGTCGGTCTCAAATTAGTTTCAAATTTTAATTTAATATTTAGATTTTAGATATAGTTACGGTTTATAATTTAACATCTTACACCTTTGATGAATTTAAACGAATTATTGTGACGAATATATAATTAGTATATATATGTATTTTGATTATACATATATATAATTAGGGTAAATGACTATAAATGATATCTAACTATTTCCGAACCTTTAGAAATAGCCACTGATATTTCATATTTGTGCTTAATATAATGATCATTTTGAGCTCAAATTTCTGTTGAATTTTAGTCTTCAAACACCATTTACAGTCCTTTTCTCTCTTATTTGGTTTAAATGATTTTATTGAAGATTTGGAGCACAATGAAGCAATGAAGGAGATTCTACATACTTATAATGAAGAAAAAAAAAAGAAGAATGCAAAACAGGGCAGCGGGACAGAACAATCCAAGTAGGATTTTGACCTCCTTAGAGATTTTAAATGCAGATATGATCTTCTGGACAATTATAGAGGAGATTCTGACATTTCCAGAATGGTAACATTTACATCAATCCGAATTTGTTTGTTCACCCTACGTATAGTTCAAAATCAGTATTTCTGGATTTGGTTCCAGTTTTGACATATTGTGGTGTAATTACCATATCTGGAGTTCTAGATGTCCAACGGAGGTGATTAAAACCTCTGTAGAAACATAAGAGTATTATCTACAATTTCATGCAGACAGGAAAACCTAGATCGTCCAATTTAATGCTCTTAATCACCAATAATCCAAACGGTACCGTTTTGGCAGAAACAGAATTTTCTGCAATTGTTGCTCTCTTTTTGTGAGGTATATATATACCCTTTTAGGGCATTTGAAGGGGGCGGCCGTCTAGGGTTCCAGAGAGGAGAAAAACAGAGAGAAAAACATCCAAAACCTCTCCCAAATCTTCAATCTTTGCAAGAGAAATCAGGAGAGAATATCAAATCTTTGAAGAAGGAGAACAATCAATCTTGAAGATTCAAGCTCAAGAACACAACTTTTCACAACCAAGTTGGAGAACTCCAAGCCTTGAAGAAGAGAAGATTTGAGCCGTGAAAATGAGAAATTCTTACTCTTCTTTTATTGCTTTATGTTCTTTGAATTGTAATATGTTGATGAGCTAAATTCTTGAATTCTTGGATGGTTATGAACCCTAGTTATTATCTATGTGAATGATTGGTTTTCTTGGTTGATTGAATTCCGAATTCTTGTGGATTGTTTGTGGGTTTGATTGTTTGAATTTACTCAGCTATTAATTGATTCATAATCTGGATTTTTTCACTTGGAATTGAGAAAGGAAGGGTGAAATAGACCATATATAAACAATGAGGATGATTCAGGTTACTAGAGATAGAAACCTCAAAATCTTCTTGGCAATTAGAGAAATCTAATTTGGAGGTTTGATTGCTTGAATTAATTCAGTTGTTGATTGGCTCATAATCTGGATTTTTCACTTGGAATTGAGAAAGGAAGGGTGAAATAGACCATACACAAACAATGGGGATGATTTAGATGACTAGAGATAGGAACCTCAACATCTTCTTGGTAATTAGAGAATCTAATAGGAAATTCACTAATGTAAATGCATTTTTAGGTTGAATTGGTTAGGAAGAGATTTCAACCAATTAATCTAAAAGTAGAGGACTTTCATCTAGAGATAGAGTGAGTTCTAATTTAGGAATTTCATCAAACATAAGAAGGGGAATTCATTAACCAAGGGACTTTTCTATCACATAGGTAATTCTAGGGAGATTTTCCATTCAAGTATTATTCCCTCAATTGAAATTTTCTCTTGCAAACTGAAATTTACATAAACTGAATTTTTCTGTTTAGGTTAGATTTTTATTCCTAGTTGTTATTTCAATCATTTTCACAAGCAAATTTGATAGACTAAACAATAGAGTAGAAAGTGAGTAATGATAATTGATCATCCCCGTGGATACGATATTTAAATTACTTGTCATTATACTAATCAAAACGATAGGTGCACTTGCCTAGTGTTTTGTGTGAAAATTGTTAGAGATTGTGATAAAATTTAGTATAAGGGCATGCAAAACAACACAACAAGTTTTTGGCGCCGTTGCCGGGGAGTAATTGGTCAATATTAGGAAAGCTCAAACTCTATTGATTTAGTCATTTTACTTGTTAGTTTGTGTAATACTTGTTACTAGTGTTGGCATTTGTTTTCTTGTTTGTAATTTTGTTAGTTATTGGTAAATTGAAGTACTTAGTTTGTGTTCCTCTGTTTTTGTTTTATTTAAGCTAATTTTCTGTTTTTGTTCTGTTTTAGTGAAGAAAAACAAAAATTCCTTGCTTTAAACATTTTCTTTTATTTGTGGTGAAGGTGTGAATTTGTTTTGGTTTATGATCTCAAGTGATTTGGAGGAATTGCCTCAACTTAATTCCCTAGCTGAACAAATTTTTCATTGGGATCCAAGGGGTATCAATCTTGAAGTAGTACTTGAGGGAGTTGAAATTGAAGGTGAAAATATTCAACAAGTGAACAATATGGGACACAATGGGAATGAAAGGCAAAGAACTATGGGAGATTATGCACGACCTTCTTTGTTAGGAACGGAGTCAAGCATTGCTCGGCCAAGAGTTGAAGCAAACAATTTTGAGATCAAGCCAAATATTATCCAAATGGTTCAACAATTGGTGCAATTCGATGGTTCGCCGGACGAAGACCCAAATGCTCACATTGCCAATTTCTTGGAAATATGTGATACTTTCAAGATTAACGGGGCTTCCGAAGATGCCATCCGCCTTCGGCTATTTCCATTTTCATTGAGGGATCGAGCCAAGTCATGGTTGAAGTCACTTTCACCGGGCTCTATTATTACATGGAACGATCTTGTCGAGAAGTTTCTCGCTAAATACTTCCCTCTGGCAAGGACAGCCAAGCTAAGGAATGACATCTTCTCTTTTCAACAAATGGAGAGTGAGAGCTTATATGATTCTTGGGAGAGGTGGAAGGAGCTATTGAGAAAATGCCCACATCATGGTCTAGATTTGGGGCTACAAATGCAAACATTCCATAGTGGGTTAAATTTCCCTTCCAAGCAACTCATTGATGCTTCTTCGGGAGGAACTACAAATTTGACGACACCGGAAGAGTTACATGATCTTATTGAAAATATTGCAATGAACCATTACCAATGGGGGAATCCTAGACCAAAAGCCAAGGCTAATGGAGTACACAATGTAGATATGATGATGGCTTTGGAGGCTATGTTTGATGCCCTAAACAAGAAGATCGAAAGCTTAAGTCGGTCACCTTCATCTCCCAAGTGATGATGGCTTGTGACTTTTGCGGAGATGGTCACCCAAATCATGAATGCCAAATCATGGGAACTTCTAATACATCGTCATCGGAGCATGTGGACTATCTTGGTGGAGGGAGGCAGCCCAACAATCCTTATAGCAATACTTATAATCCGGGGTGGCGAAATCATCCAAACTTTTCATGGGGTAATCAAGGGCAACAAAGACCGATACATCCTCCCGGTTTCCAATCTTCATCAAGCTCTCGACCCCAACCATCTCTTCCTTACGAACATCAACCTTCTCCACCTCCTCAACCATCGGTGAAGTCTAGCCTTGAGGAATTAATGACAAAGTTTATTGCGGCAACCGAAAATCGGTTCCAAATTCAAGAAGCATCCCTAAGGAACCAAGAGGCTTCTATTCACAACTTGGAAAATCAAATAGGCCAATTGCCGAAGCTTGTTTCGGAAAGGCAAGTTGGAACGCTCCCAAGTAATACCGAGCCAAATCCGAGAGAACATGCTAAAGCCATCACTTTGAGGAGTGGGAAGGAATTGGAGGTTCCAAAGCAAAAGGAACAAGAAAGAGAAAAAGGGAAGATGGAACAGCCATTGCATGTTGATGATGAAGAAAGGATTGAGAAGAAAGAAACACAAAAGAAAAAGGAAATTCCAGAATACAAGCCAAAAATTCCATATCCTGCCCGACTTCAACAAGAGAAAAAGGACGAACAATTTGGTAAGTTTCTTGAACTCTTTAAGCAATTGCATATCAACTTACCATTTGTTGAAGCTCTTTCACAGATGCCAAGATATGCTAAATTCTTAAAGGAGATCCTTTCCAAGAAAAGAAAGCTAGAAGAGTTTTCAATGGTGACATTGAAAGAAGAATGTTCAGCCATTCTTCATAACAAAGACAAGTTACCCCAAAAGCTAAAGGATCCAGGGAGTTTCACTATCCCTTGCACTATTGGTAGTTTGTCAATTGGTAGAGCATTAGCAGATTTAGGAGCTAGCATTAATTTGTTGCCATATGACATGTTTAAAAAGTTAGGGTTGGGTGAACCTAAACCTACTAGGATGAGCATTTAATTGGCAGATAGATCGGTTAAGTATCCTAGGGAAATTATTGAAGATGTGCTTGTGAAAGTTGATAAATTCATATTTCCTGTTGATTTTGTGATTCTTGATATGAATGAGGATATTGATGTGCCATTAATTTTAGGGAGACCTTTTCTAGCTACTGCTAAGGCTAATATAGATGTATGTGAAGGAAAATTGACCCTTAGGGTAGGAGAAGAAGAAGTTATTTTTAAAGTTCCTGAGGCTATGAAACATTCTTTTGATCATGATGATTCTTGTTATAGGATAGATGTTATTGGTAACATTGTCTTCGATTATGTGCAGGAATTATTGATTGATGACCCTTTGAAAATATCTCTATTTCAAGGTGAAGAAATAAAGGAGGGGCAGCATGAAGTTGAATAAATTATAGCACATTTGGAGTCATCCCCATTCACAACCAAAGGAATGATGTTTGAGAAGATTGAAAGGGAAAAAGGGAGTAGAATGAAATCTTCCATTGAAGATCCCCCAGAGTTGGAGCTGAAGAAATTACCAGATCATTTGGAGTATGCTTTTCTTGCAGATAATTTTAAACTTCCGGTTAGCATTGCAAAAAATTTGCAAAAAGAGCAGAAACAAGAGCTCATCAAAGTGTTAAAGAAGCATAAAAAAGCAATGGCATGCAAAATCTCTGACATCAATGGTATTAGTCCTTCATTTTGCACCCACAAAATATTGATGGAAGAAGACTTCAAGCCAGTGGTGCAACCCCAAAGAAGGTTAAATCCAAACATGAAGGAAGTGGTAAAAGCGGAGGTAATCAAGCTTCTTGATGCCGGTCTTATTTATCCTATCTCGGATAGTCTATGGGTTAGTCCCGTCCAAGTAGTCCCCAAGAAAGGAGGGATGACCGTGGTACCCAATGAGAAAAATGAGCTGATTCCCATGAGGACCGTGACGGGATGGAGGGTATGCATCGATTACCGGAAGCTCAATGATGCCACTCGGAAGGATCATTTTCCACTGCCTTTCATTGATCAAATGCTTGAGAGACTCGCGGGTCACAGTAGGAGCAGTACTTGGACAAAGGTATTTTCAACCAATATACTATGCAAGCAAGACCTTAACGGAAGCACAAGAGAATTATACCACAACTGAGAAGGAGCTGCTTGCTATAGTTTTTGCTTTTGAAAAATTTCGTCCTTATCTCATTTTGTCTAAAGTCGTTGTTTATACTGACCATTCGACACTCAAATATCTTCTTAACAAACATGATGCAAAGCCTAGACTGATTCGGTGGGTACTTTTGTTGCAGGAATTTGATTTGGAGATAAGGGATAAAAAGGGATCAGAAAATCTTGCTGCTGATCATCTATCACGATTGGAGAACCCACATTTGGAGCGATTGAATGAGGAAGTGTTGTGTTTTATTTCTATGCCTTTATACTAGATTTTTATCACAATCCTCAACAATTTGCACACAAACACAAGGCAAGTGCACCTATCGTTATGAGTAGTATAATGGCAAGTAAATTCAATATCGTATCCACGGGGATGGTCAATTACCATTACTCACTTTCTTTTCTATTGTTTAGCCTATCAAATTTGCTTGTGAAAATGGTTGAAATTACTACTATGAATAGAAGTCTAACTTATCTAATTAAACCAACTTAACTAATTTTTGTTTGCAAGAGAGAATTCAATTGAGAAAAAAAATACTTGAATGGTTAATCCCCCTAGAATTACCTATGTGATAGAAATGTCCCTTGGTTGATAAATTTCACTTCTTATGTTTGATGAAATTCCAATGATAGAACTCACTCTATCTCTAGATGAAAGTTCTCTACTTTTAGATTAATTAGTTGAAATCTCTTTCTAACCAATTCAACCTAAGAATGCATTAAGAATTGTGAATTTCCAATTAGATTTCTCTAATTATCAAGAAGATGTTGAGGTTTCTATCTCTAGTCACCTAAATCATCCCCATTGTTTGTGTATTGTCTATTTCACCCTTCCTTTCTCAATTCCAAGTGAAAATTTCCAAATTATGAATCAATTGTCAATCACCCTTCCTTTCTCAATTCCAAGTAAACAAAAATTCCAGATTATGCATCATTAATCCACTCAATCAATTCAACCATTCCCACAAACAATCCACAAGAAATTCAAATTCAATCAACCAATGAAACACTTCATTCAAGTATTCAAAAGTTTATTTCATCGACATATTACAATTCAAAGAATATAAACCAATAAAGAAAGAGTAAGAATTGCTCATTTTCATGGTGTAAAATCTTCTCTTCCTCAAGGTTGAAATTTGTCACTGTAGCATGGAGAAAATTGCAGCTTTTTCCATGAATCTTCAAGGTGGATGTTCTCCTTCTTCAAAGATTCAATCTTCTCTCTTGATTTCTCTTGCAAAGATGAAGAATTGGGATGGGATTTGAGTGAGTTTTGATGAGATTTTGCTGTTTTTCTCCCACTTCAGCCGTCCCTCTTGTTTCTGCCCTAAAGGGGTATCAAAATCTGCCCCAAAAGAAAGAGAAAAGCAGCTTAAAAGCAGTTTCATATTGACACAAACGGCGCCGCTTAGTTCACACCAAACGGCGCCGCTTGCTCCCAGTTTTGGTGCAAGCTTCTGCTGCCCGACTGTGACACTATTTTTACTTTTAGGTGCATTCAGAGCATCCAATCGGCTGATTTAGGTCTTGATGTCTTCATGAAAGTTGTAGAACAGGATCTTATGTTTCCACACAGATTTGAATCACATCAATTGGGCGTCTACAAATAAAGATATGATCATTATACCAAACTGTATCAAAAATAGAGTACAATGCAGAATAGGTGACTTTGTAGCATAAGCAGGATAGGTAAATGAACTCAAATTTTACCATTCTGAAAACTTCAGAATGTCTTCTATAATTGTCTAGAATACTACCTTTTCATTTGGAATCTTTATAGAGGTCAAAAGTACACTTGAAAAGTTTCTACCAGTCTATTTTTCCTCTGCATTTCTCTATTGTTCTTCATTTTGTAAAATCTCTTTGTTTGCTTCATTTACTTCCAAATCTTTAACAAACTCACCTAAAGCAAATAAGAGATAAAGGGAGTGTAAATGGTGATTAAAACACCAAAATTTAGTATAAATGTGAGCTCAAAATGATCATTATATAAAGCACAAATATAGAATATCAAACTCCCCCACACTTAGATATTGCTTGTCCCCAAGCAATACTACAAAACAACTAAGAAATTTGAACAATAATCCACAAGAAATAAAGAGTGTTTTGAAGTATTACAAAGGAGTGCAAAATAGAGAAAGCATTACTTCTTGAGAAATCTTGAGCAATCTTGAGCAATCTACACAATCAATCTAAAAGTCATCCTAAGTATCCATCACAAAGATTAACCAATCACCCCTTGTCTTACAATGCAAGCAAGAATCCGTGTGTGTGTATATGTCCAGTCAATGCAAATGTTCAACAATTATAAGAGTGAATTTCATGTTATTGGCCAAGGAATTTTCATTAAGATAGTATAATACCCGATAGGCCCGGCATTCACAAAACCTCTCCACTAATACGGTAACCAAAATTTAACCTCGATTAGGTAGGACTTTCATGCTTGTAACTTCAGGCTCAAGGAAAGTTCAGGGTGCCAAACGAAAGGTAAGGAATTCAAGATCAAAGAAATGAGAGCTAAAGAGAATGGAATGAGATATAAAACAAAAGCAATAACCTTTATTAGCCACAAGGAATATCACCATTCCCCTACATTCAACCACAAACTCCCATTCTCTACCAAATCCCTTCACTTTGGATTCAACCACTTGCACATATTAAGCTTCAACCCACAATCTTTCCATCATCACCAACTTTGTCAACCCATAAATTTAACCTCAATCATGACAAATTTCACAATAATAAGAATGACAACATATAGACATCTTGAAGGCATCAAGAAATGTAAGAAGCCTTCTCAATAATAGACAAATATATAAAAATATTTTTTTTTCTTTTTTTTTCTCTTTTTTTTTCGATTGAGGTGTAATCCAATTCCCGATCATATAAAATCATCTCACCACTCTTTTCTTTTTTTTTTCGTAAAGCCTATTTTTCCTATCATCTTCCATTCCACCCATTGTTCCAATTTCCACAATACTCTTTGCTAACTTAAGGGTAAAAATGCATTTAGCTCTCGTAAAGAAGGGTTAAATATAAAGAGTGGAGTTTTAAAATTTGAAATAAGGAAAAATCTAGCATATAGATTGAAAAATTTATGCACAAAGGCTTCAAGAAAGGGTACTACGGTTAAAATAAAGAACGGTGGCTAGAAAGGCTCAATCGGGACAAAGAAGGCCTATTACCATCATTTCGAGATCAAATTAAGGTTACTTACTCATTTCGCCTCAAGGCAAGTGAATGCGGGTTCTAGGGTAAAAGTTATGTTGAATTCCAAGGCCAATAACACAAGATTCAACTCCATAATCATCACAACAAAAGCAAAGTGGAAATGTGCTTAAACGATGAATTCCATACAAGCAAAGAATACAATGGGTGCTTACTTAATCCAAGTTTAAGGTACTAGTCATGGCCTTTAGAATGCTTGTATAACTACTCTTTGAGAAAAGATAAAACATGCAAGTCTTGAAGCACCTTGAAGATTTCAAAAATAAAAACAAGCAAATTCAAGAAAAATCATGAAAATAGCCTATACTACTAAAGCCAACTCCCCAACACTTAAGACAACATTGTCCGCAATGTTGGGAGAGAGATAAACAAAAGACCGCATAAATAGAAATATATGACATAAACTACAGAAGAACGCCACATCAAACTACCAAACACAAAACGGTAAGAAAACATGGCTGTTTCGTACGTGAAGGATGGGCGAACCCATATGAGCACCAAGCTGCACCTTCTATATACTTCACAGCAAAAGGAAATAAAAGAAAACTGGAAATAATTACATAATAAAAACTGAATCAAAAAAAAATAAAAATATATATATATATATATATTGCATGAAAATAAATAAATAAAAGGTCAAAAATAGAAAAGAAAGAACTCCCCTTCATTCATAGACCGCCAGTTCCACCACTCGAGCTTGGGACAGCCCTGGAAAAAGTTACCGCCAAAGCTCTGTGAGATAGGCTTTATGGGTGGGGTAGTGGTTTTCTTTGACATGCTTTCTTTTCCAAAATCAATCGTTAAGAGAGACTAAGCTACCAATGTGAAAACAAAAATGCCACAAATAACGTTAAAAGTAATACACAAAAAATATGAAAAATTACAAATTGCTAAACAAGAAAAACAATTATCACTAAAATTTAAAACAAAGGCTAATTAGCTCTTAAACATGCTAAGTAACAAAATTAAATAAACTAACCACTAAATTAAAGAAAGTCTATAGTAAGCTAATGGAGTGCAAAGTAATAAAAAAAATCACAAATTTAACAAGTTTTATTGTGGCATTTCATCAAACACATGGTAGGTATAGAAGAAAGCAAGAAAGAACCAACAAAAATGGGAAAGAAGAAAAAAAGAAAAAAAAAATGAACAGTAACCCCGTGAACAGTAACCCAGCGCCGCTTGGAGCGCCGTTTTAGTCCAGAAATGCTACAGTGAAACGCGATGAACAATACTTTTTTTTTTTTGGCCAAACTCAACTACAAATTCAATAACAAAATTTAACAAAATAATTTATTACAAACTTAAAAATCATACCAAACAACACATTATAAAACTCTTCACAATTCAAGGAAATTAAAATTTTCAAACTCAAAACCACATTAAACACAATTATGTACAAGAAAACATTATACAACAAGTCTCAAACACAAGAACCGAGTAACAACATAAAATAGAAATTAAAACAAAAGAAAAAAATATGCACAAATGAAAAACTTTGCTTGAAGAAGCTTACTCATCCCCTAAGTCAAGGGAGCACAAACATGATCGTCCCAAGTTCTTTCTCACTGCAGTATGATGAAGTTTGAGTCTATGTTTGCTTACCATTAAGGTTCCCTTTTCCGGATGATAGATTTCTACTACTTCATATGGGAGTACCTTACTTACCACAAATGGGCCAATCCACTTAGATTTAAATTTACTTGTGAACAACCGCCATCGCAAGTCATTCAATAAAACTTGCTCTCCCGACTTGAAATCTTGATTTTGGTCAATGTTTTGGTCTTGCTTTATTTCCACCTTTAATGAAGAATCTCTTGTACAATAGTTTTCCTCATTTCCATTGGAACCTTTCACATCAACCGCAATCTCTTCTACTAACTTATTCTTCTCCTTCTTTGCATCATTGCCTTTGATTAAAGATGGATTCAAAGGGTCTTTCACCAAGGTTTCCTGTAAAGAATTAGAGACATGAGCATCTATATCATCAATCTTACCATGAGAATGATTAGGATCTGAAGAATATTTCAAAGGTTTCAAAGCTTTAAGTACGACCTCCTCGTCTTCTACCCTAAGGGTCAACTTTCCTTCACTCACATTTATATTGGCCTTAGCAGTAGCTAGAAAAGGTCTTCCTAAGATTAAAGGAACCTCAACACTCTCATCCATGTCAAGTATCACAAAATCAACAGGAAATATGAATTTATCAACTTTGACAAACACATCTTCAACAATACCCCTAGGATGTCTAACTGAACCATCTGCAAATTGAATACTCATCTTAGTACGCTTTGGTTCACATAGGCCTAATTGTTTGAAAACATTAAATGGCAGCAAGTTGATGCTAGCACCTAGGTCTGCCAATGATTTATCAAAAGAAAGACTACTAATAGTGCAAGGAATATTAAAACTCCTTGGATCTTTTAGGTTTTGAGGTAGCTTTCCCCTGTGTTGAATGATGGCAGAGCACTCCTCATTCAATGTTACCGTTGAAAGTTCTTGAAGCCTCTTTCTTTTCGAAAGGACATCCTTGAGGAACTTAGCATATCTCGGCATCTGTGAAAGAATTTCAACAAATGGTAAGTTAATGTGCAATTGTTTGAATAGTTCAAGAAATTTACCAAGTTGCTCATCCTTTCTATCTCTTAGAAGTGCGGCGGGGTATGGAATTCTAGGCTTGTGCTCCGGAACCATCTTCTTCGAATGCTCTTCCTTCTTCTCAAGAACTGTTTCTTTAACTTGATTTTCACTTTCTCTCATGCCTTGGGATTCCACCTTACATTCCAAAGCATTTGATTTACTTTCACTTCCCAAAATCACCATATTCACATGTTCTCTTGGATTGGTAACTGTATTGCTAGGTAAAATGCCCATTTGTCTTTCCGAAACAAGCTTCGCCAATTGACCTATTTGATTTTCCAAATTGTGAATGGAAGCTTGTTGGTTCCTCAGGGATGCTTCTTGATTTTGGAACCGGGTTTCAGTACTCTCAATGAACTTTGTCATTAATTCTTCAAGGCTAGGCTTCACCGGTTGTTGAAAAGGTGGAGGAGGTTGATGTTGATAAGGAAGAGATATTTGGGGTTGGGAGTTTGATGAAACTTGGAAGCCGGAGGGATGAAATGGTCTTTGTTGCCCTTGGTTGCTCCATGAGAAGTTTGGATGATTCCGCCACCCCGGATTATAAGTATTACTATAAGGATTGTTGGGTTGCCTTCCTCCTCCAAGGAAATCCACATGCTCCGTTGATGCATTAGAAGTCTCCATGGTTTGGCACTCATGATTTGGATGACCACCTCCGCAAAAATCACAAGCCATCATTACTTGGGAGGTTTGAGGTGACAAAATCAAGCTCTCAATCTTCTTATTTAGTGCATCGAATCTCCCGAATTACTTGAGCTCATAAACCAAAAGAATTCACACCTTTACCACAAAAAAAGTAAAAGTTTAGCTCAAAGAACACTTAATTAAAATAGAACAAAAACAGAGAAACATAAGCTAAGAACTCCAATTCACTAATGACTTACAAAATTACAAACAAGACAACAAATAATAACACTAGCAATAGGTATTATAACAACAAATAAGGAAAATGACTAAATCAATAGATTTCAAGCTTTCCTAATATTAACCAAAATCCCCGGCAACAACGCCAAAAACTTGTTGTGTTTTATTTCTATGCCTTTATACTAAATTCTTATCACAATCCTCAACAATTTGCACACAAACACAAGGCAAGTGCACCTATCGTTATGAGTAGTATAATGGCAAGTAAATTCAATATCGTATCCACGGGGATGGTTAATTACCATTACTCACTTTCTTTTCTATTGTTTAGCCCATCAAATTTGCTTGTGAAAATGGTTGAAATTACTACTATGAATAGAAGTCTAACTTATCTAATTAAACCAACTTAACTAATTTTTCTTTGCAAGAGAGAATTCAATTGAGAAAACAATACTTGAATGGTTAATCCCCCTAGAATTACCTATGTGATAGAAATGTCCATTGGTTGATAAATTTCACTTCTTATGTTTGATGAAATTCCAATGATAGAACTCACTCTATCTCTAGATGAAAGTTCTCTACTCTTAGATTAATTAGTTGAAATCTCTTTCTAACCAATTCAACCTAAGAATGCATAAAGAATTGTGAATTTCCAATTAGATTTCTCTAATTATCAAGAAGATGTTGAGGTTTCTATCTCTAGTCACCTAAATCATCCCCATTGTTTGTGTATGGTCTATTTCACCCTTCCTTTCTCAATTCCAAGTGAAAATTTCCAGATTATGAATCAATTGTCAATCACCCTTCCTTTCTCAATTCCAAGTGAACAAAAATTCCAGATTATGCATCATTAATCCACTCAATCAATTCAACCATTCCCACAAACAATCCACAAGAAATTCAAATTCAATCAACCAATGAAACACTTCATTCACATAGGCAAAATCTAGGGTTCATACCCATCCAAGTATTCAAAAGTTTAGTTCATCAACATATTACAATTCAAAGAATATAAACCAATAAAGAAAGAGTAAGAATTGCTCATTTTCATGGTGTAAAATCTTCTCTTCCTCAAGGTTGAAATTCGTTACTGTAGCATGGAAAAAATTGCAGCTTTTTCCATGAATCTTCAAGGTAGATGTTCTCCTTCTTCAAAGATTCAATCTTCTCTCTTGATTTCTCTTGCAAAGATGAAGAATTGGGATGTGATTTGATTGAGTTTTGATGAGATTTTGCTGTTTTTCTCCCACTTCAGCCGTCCCTCTTGTTTCTGCCCTAAAGGGGTATCAAAATCTGCCCCAAAAGAGAAAGAAAAGCAGCTTCATATCGATACAAACGGCGCCGCCGCTTAGTTCACACCAAATGGCGCCGCTTGCCCCCAGTTTTGGTGCAAGCTTCTGCTGCCCGACTGTGACACTATTTTGACTTCTAGGTGCATTCCCTAATGAGAGGTTATACTCGGTCGTAGGTCATAATGATCACACTCCTTGGTTTGCAGATTATGCTAACTATATTGTAGGTCGGATCTTACCGAAGAACTTGACTCCTCAACAAAAGAAGAAATTCTTTTCAGAGTTAAAGTACTATCTTTGGGAGGATCCATATCTGTTTCGAGTTTGTGCAGATCAAATCGTAAGGAGATGTGTAACATACCTTAGAATATGGACATCTTGGAGCATTGCCATAAAGGTCCAGCCGGTGGTCATTATCAAGCTAATGGGACAGCCAGAAAGGTACTAGAATCGGGATTCTATTGGCCGACTTTGTTTAAGGATGCCCAAAGGTATGTTGAAAAGTGTGATAATTGCCAACGTACAGGTAATATCTCAAAAAGATATGAAATGCCTCTCTCTACATTTCAAGTTTGTGAAGTATTTGACTATTGGGGTATTGATTTCATGGGTCCTTTTCCAAATTCTTTCCGTAATACATATATTTTGGTTGCAGTTGATTATGTCTCTAGATGGGTCGAAGCCTAAGCTTTGCCCACAAATGATGCTAGAGTAGTTGTTAAGTTCTTGAAGAAATTGTTTTCCTAGAGCTATAATAAGTGATAGGGGAACTCATTTTTGTAACCAACAACTTGAGAAAGTCTTGCATCGATTAGGTGTTACTCACAAGATGGCGACGCCGTATCATCCTCAAACTAGTGGTCAAGTAGAAGTTGTTAATAGAGAAATCAAAAGAATTTTGGAAAAGATTGTTGACCATACTAGAAAGGATTAGAGTGTTAAGCTTGATGATGCTTTGTGGGCATATAGGACAGCATACAAGACTCCCATCGGGTCTACTCCATATAGATTGGTTTATGGGAAATCTTGTCATTTACCGGTAGAGGTTGAGCATAAAGCATATTGGGCTATCAAGTTGGTTAACTTTGATCTTAACATTGCAGGAAAGCAAAGAATGCTCCAAATCAACGAAATTGATGAATGGAGGAGAGAAGCCTATGATAATTCACGAATCTACAAAGAAAAGGTGAAGCAATTGCACGACAAACATATGTTGCCGAACCTAGAATTTAAGGAAGGAGATCAAGTATTATTGTTCAATTCTCGGTTGAGGCTCTTTCCCGGAAAGCTCAAATCTCGATGGTCTGGACCGTTTGAAGTAAACAAGATGTACCCTTATGGTGTAGTGGAGGTTGCAGATCCAGATAAAGGAACATTTAAAGTTAACGGCCATCGCCTCAAACTCTATCATGGAGGGGATCCTAAGGGACTTGAAAAAGTTTCTTTAATCCTCCATGATCTGAATGATAAGTGATTTGCAATGCTTTCTATACATCTGTACATAATTTTATTTAATTTGGTTTTGACTTTCAAGTTTTAATTATTTTGAGTTGTGGAAATTTTCTGTTGTGTGTTGTTTGGTGTAATTTTTATGTTCATGAGGTATTAGTTTGTTAAAATTGGTTGTTGAATTTGTGGTTGCATGTTTGCAGTCCTGAAAAAAAAAAAGAAAAAGTGAATCAGTATCATCTGTAGCACTATTCGCAGGTGTACAAAAAAGAGGAGAGCGAAGCTGGCCCTGGAGCTAGTGGTGGAGCAAGCGGTGTATGAACGCTACATCTGAGGAGTTCTCTTTTCTCTTTTTCTAATTCTCTTTCTTTATTTCTTCTTATGTTTTTATGCTTGAATTCTAATTTTGTCCTTGTTTCCAACTTTCTCTTATGCATTCCTGTTGTTTAGTATATAGAAGGTGCAGCTTGCTGCTCATATGGGTTCACCCAGCCTTCATGTACGAAACAACCCTTTTGTTAACCGTTTTTGTGTTTGGTTGTTTGGAGTGCAATCTTTAAATTTCTATTTATAGTCTTTTGTGTATCTTTCTCCCAACATTGGGGACAATGTTGCCTTAAGTGTGGGGGAGTTGGCTTTAGTATAGTTTATTTTTATGAATTCTGGATGAATTTTCTTATTTTTATTTTTGGAATCATCAAGGTATTTCAAAACTTGCATGTTTAATATTTTCTCATAGAGTAGTTATACAATCATTCTAAATGTCTTAACTAGTACCTTAAACTTGATTAACTAAGCACCCCTTGTATTCTTTGCTTGTATAAAATTCATCTTTTATGCATATTTTCCTTTGCTTTTGTTGTACTGATTATGGAGTTGAATCTTGTATTATTGGCCTTGGAATTTAACAAAAGTTTTGTCCTAGAACCCGGATTCACTTGCCTTGAGGCGAAATGAATATGTAACCTTAGTTTGATCTTGAAATGAGGGTAATAGGCATTCCTTGTCCCGATTGAGCCTTTCTCGTGATCCCTTTTTATTTTATCCATAGTAACCTACTTGAAGCCTTTATGCATATATTTTCCAATCTATATTTTTTATTTTTCCTTCTTTCAAATTTAAACTCCACTCTTTATATTTATTAACCCTTCCTTGCGAGAGCTAAATGCATGTTTACCCTTAAGTCAGCACAGAGTATTGTGGAAATTGGAACAAATGGTGGAATGTAGGGTGATAGGAAAAATAGGTTTTATGGGGTAGAAAAAAAAAGAAAAGAAGAAAGAAGAAAAAAAAAATAGGGGTGACATAACCTTATATGATCGGAAATTGAATTATACCTCAAAAAAATCAAAAAAAGAAAAGAAAAGAAAAGAAAAATATATGTATGTTTATTGCTTTGAAGGCTTATCACGTTTCTTGATGCCTTCATTGTTTTCATTGTATTATTGTAAATTTTGTCATGATTGAGGTATAAACTTTTGGGTTGCCATAAATGGGTGGTGATGGAAAAGTTATGGGATGGACTATGATTTGTACAAGTTTGTTGAATCCTAGGTGAAGGAATTTTGTAGAGAATGGGAGTTTGTGGTTAAATATAGGTGAATGGTGATATTTCTTTTGACTAATAAGGGTTATTACACTTGCTTTATGTCTCATTCCTTTCTATTTAGCTCTCATTTCTTTGACTTTGAATTCCTTACCTTTCGTTTGACAAACTTTCCCTAAGCCTAAAGTTACAAGCTTGAAAGTCCTACCTAATCGAGGTTAAATTTTAGTTACAGTATTAGTGGAGAGGTTTTGTGAATGCCAGGCTTATGGGGCATTATGCTTTGTTGATACGAATTCCTTGGCCAATAATATGACATTTCCCTCTTATAATTATTGAGCATTTGCATTGGCTGGACACACACATACATACGAATTCTTACTTGCTTTATAAGACAAGGGGGTGATTGTTTAATCTTTGTGATGGGTATTTGGGACGACGTTTAGATTGTTTGTGTAGACACGCTCCAAATTTTCTTAAGAAGTAATGTTGTCTCTATGCTGCCTCCCTTTGAAATGCTTCAAAACACTCTTTATTTCTTGTGGTTTATTGTTCAAATTTCTTAGTTGTTTTGTAGTATTGCTTGGGGACAAGCAATGTCTAAGTGTAGGGGAGTTTGATATTTCATATTTGTGCTTAATATAATGATCATTTTGAGCTCAAATTTCTGTTGAATTTTAGTCTTCAAACACCATTTACAG
The DNA here is from genome assembly GCA_030512225.1 of Rauvolfia tetraphylla. NCBI lineage: Eukaryota > Viridiplantae > Streptophyta > Magnoliopsida > Gentianales > Apocynaceae > Rauvolfia > Rauvolfia tetraphylla. Next base: position 2,448,166 of record JAJQKT010000060.1, read on the forward strand.
TCCCTTTCTCTCTTATTTGGTTTAGATGAGTTTATTGAAGATTTGGAGCACAATGAAGTAATGAAGGAGATTCTACATACTTATAATGAAGAAAAAAAAAGAAGAATGCAAAACAGGGCAGCGGGACAGAACAATCCAAGTAGGATTTTTACCTCCTTAGAGATTTTAAATGCAGATATGATCTTCTGGACAATTATAGAGGAGATTCTGAAATTTCCAGAATGGTAACATTTACATCAATCTGAATTCGTTTGGTCACCCTACGTATAGTACAAAATCAGTATTTCTGGATTTGGTTCCAGTTTTGACACATTGTGGTGTAATTACCATATCTGGAGTTCTAGATGTCCAACAGAGGTGATTCAAAGCTCTGTAGAAACATAAGAGTATTATCTACAACTTTCATGCAGAAATAAAAACCTAGATCGTCCGATTTAATGCTCTTAATCACCAATAATCCAAACGGTACCTTTTTGGCCGAAACAGAATTTTCTGCAATTGTTGCTCTCTTTTTGTGAGGTATATATATACCCTTTTAGGGCATTTGAAGGGGACGGCCTTCTAGGGTTCCAGAGAGGAGAAAAACAGAGAGAAAAACATCCAAAACCTCTCCCAAATCTTCAATCTTTGCAAGAGAAATCAAGAGAGAAGATCAAATCTTTGAAGAAGGAGAACATCAATCTTGAAGATTCAAGCTCAAGAACACAACTTTTCACAACCAAGTTAGAGAACTCCAAGCCTTGAAGAAGAGAAGATTTGAGCCATGAAAATGAGAAATTCTTACTCTTCTTTTATTGCTTTATGTTCTTTGAATTGTAATATGTTGATGAGCTAAATTCTTGAATACTTGGATGGTTATGAACCCTAGTTATTATCTATGTGAATGATTGGTTTTCTTGGTTGATTGAACTCCGAATTCTTGTGGATTGTTTGTGGGCTTGATTGTTTGAATTGACTCAGCTATTAATTGATTCATAATCTGGATTTTTTCACTTGGAATTGAGAAAGGAAGGGTGAAATAGATCATATACAAACAATGAGGATGATTTAGCTTCCTAGAGATAGAAACCTCAAAATCTTCTTGGCAATTAGAGAAATCTAATTTGGAGGTTTGATTGCTTGAATTAATTCAGTTGTTAATTGGCTCATAATATGGATTTTTCACTTGGAATTGAGAAAGGAAGGGTGAAATAGACCATACACAAACAATGGGGATGATTTAGATGACTAGAGATAGGAACCTCAACATCTTCTTGGTAATTAGAGAATCTAATTGGAAATTCACTAATGTAAATGCATTTTTAGTTCCTGAGGCTAGACTTCACCGGTGGTTGAGGAGGTGGAGGAGGTTGATGTTCATAAGGAAGAGATGGTTGGGGTCGAGAGCTTGATGAAGATTGGAAACCGGGAGGATGTATCGGTCTTTGTTGCCCTTGATTACTCCATGAAAAGTTTGGATGATTTCGGCACCTCAGATTATAAGTATTGCTATAAGGATTGTTGGGCTGCCTCCCTCCACCAAGACAGTCCACATGCTCCGATGTCGATGTATTAGAAGTTCCCATGATTTGGCATTCATGATTTGGGTGACCATCTCCGCAAAAGTCACAAGCCATCATCACTTGGGAGATTGAAGGTGACCGACTTAAGCTCTCGATCTTCTTGTTTAGGGCATCAAACTTAGCCTCCAAAGCCATCATCATATCTACATTGTGTACTCCATTAGCCTTGGCTTTCGGTCTAGGATTCCCCCATTGGTAATTGTTCATTGCAATATTTTCAATAAGATCATGTAACTCTTCCGGTGTCTTCAAATTTGTAGTTCCTCCCTAAGAAGCATCAATGAGTTGCTTGGAAGGGAAATTTAACCCACTATGGAATGTTTGCATTTGCAGCCCCAAATCTAGACCATGATGTGGGCATTTTCTCAATAGCTCCTTCCACCTCTCCCAAGAATCATATAAGCTCTCACTCTCCATTTGTTGAAAAGAGAAGATGTCATTCCTTAGCTTGGCTGTCCTTGCCGGAGGAAAGTATTTAGCGAGAAACTTTTCGGCAAGATCGTTCCATGTAGTAATAGAGCCCGGTGGAAGTGACTTCAACCATGACTTGGCTCGATCCCTCAATGAAAATAGAAATAGCCGAAGGCGGATGGTATCTTCGGAAGCCCCGTTAATCTTGAAAGTATCACATATTTCCAAGAAATTAGCAATGTGAGCATTTGGGTCTTTGTCCGGCAAACCATTGAATTTCACCAATTGTTGAACCATTTGGATAATATTTGGCTTGATCTCAAAATTTTTTGCTTCAACTCTTGGCCGAGCAATGCTTGACTCCGTTCCTAACAAAGAAGGTCGTGCATAATCTCCCATAGTTCTTTGCCTTTCATTCCCATTGTGTGCCATATTGTTCACTTGTTGAATATTTTCACCTTCAATTTCAACTCCCTCAAGTACTACTTCAAGATTGATACCCCTTGGATCCCAATGAAAAATTTGTTCAGCTAGGGAATTAAGTTGAGTCAATTCCTCCAAATCACTTGAGATCATAAACCAAAACAAATTCACACCTTCACCACAAATAAAAGAAAATGTTTAAAGCAAGGAATTTTTGTTTTTCTTCACTAAAACAGAACAAAAACAGAAAATTAGCTTAAATAAAACAAAAACAGAGGAACACAAACTAAGTACTTCAATTTACCAATAACTAACAAACTTACAAACAAGAAAACAAATGCCAACACTAGTAACAAGTATTACACAAACTAACAAGTAAAATTGACCAATTACTCCCCGGCAACGGCGCCAAAAACTTGTTTTGTTTTGCATGCCCTTATACTAAATTTTATCACAATCTCTAACAATTTTCGCACAAAACACTAGGCAAGTGCACCTATCGTTTTGATTAGTATAATGACAAGTAATTTAAATATCCTATCCACGGGGATGATCAATTACCATTACTCACTTTCTACTCTGTTGTTTAGTCAATCAAATTTGCTTGTGAAAATGATTGAAATAACAACTAGGAATAAAAATCTAACCTAAACAGAAAAATTCAGTTTATGTAAATTTCAGTTTGCAAGAGAAAATTTCAATTGAGAGAATAATACTTGAATGGAAAATCCCCCTAGAATTACCTATGTGATAGAAAAGTCCCTTGGTTAATGAATTCCCCTTCTTATGTTTGATGAAATTCCTAAATTAGAACTCACTCTATCTCTAGATGAAAGTCCTCTACTTTTAGATTAATTGGTTGAAATCTCTTCCTAACCAATTCAACCTAAAAATGCATTTACATTAGTGAATTTCCAATTAGATTATCTAATTATCAAGAAGATGTTGAGGTTCCTATCTCTAGTCATCTAAATCATCCCCATTGTTTGTGTATGGTCTATTTCACCCTTCCTTTCTCAATTCCAAGTGAAAAATCCAGATTATGAGCCAATCAACAACTGAATTAATTCAAGCAATCAAACCTCCAAATTAGATTTCTCTAATTGCCCAGAAGATTTTGAGGTTTCTATCTCTAGGAAGCTAAATCATCCTCAATGTTTGTATATGGTCTATTTCACCCTTCCTTTCTCAATTCTAAGTGAAAAAATCCAGATTATGAATCAATTAATAGCTGAGTCAATTCAAACAATCAAACCCACAAACAATCCACAAGAATTCGGAATTCAATCAACCAAGAAAACCAATCATTCACATAGATAATAACTAGGGTTCATAACCATCCAAGTATTCAAGAATTTAGCTCATCAACATATTACAATTCAAAGAACATAAAGCAATAAAAGAAGAGTAAGAATTTCTCATTTTCATGGCTCAAATCTTCTCTTCTTCAAGGCTTGGAGTTCTCCAACTTGGTTGTGAAAAGTTGTGTTCTTGAGCTTGAATCTTCAAGATTGATTTTCTCCTTCTTCAAAGATTTGATCTTCTCTCTTTATTTCTCTTGCAAAGATTGAAGATTTGGGAGAGGTTTTGGATGTTTTTCTCTCTGTTTTTCTCCTCTCTGGAACCCTAGAAGGCCGCCCCCTTCAAATGCCCTAAAAGGGTATATATATACCTCACAAAAAGAGAGCAACAATTGCAGAAAATTCTGTTTCGGCCAAAAAGGTACCGTTTGGATTATTGGTGATTAAGAGCATTAAATCGGACGATCTATGTTTTCATTTCTGCATGAAAGTTGTAGATAATACTCTTATGTTTCTACAGAGCTTTGAATTATCTCCTTTGGACATCTAGAACTCCAGATATGGTAATTACACCACAATGTGTCAAAATTGGAACCAAATCCAGAAATACTGATTTTACACTATATGTAGGGTGACCAAACGAATTCGGATTGATGTAAATGTTACCATTCTGGAAATGTCAGAATCTCCTCTATAATTTTCCAGAAGATCATATATGCATTTAAAATCTCTAAGGAGGTCAAAATCCCACTTGGATTATTCTATCCCGCTGCCCTGTTTTGCATTGTTCTTTTTTTTTCTTCATTATAAGTATGTAGAATCTCCTTCATTGCTTCATTGTGCTCCAAATCTTCAATAAACTCATCTAAACCAAATAAGAGATAAAGGGAGTGTAAATGGTGTTTGAAGACTAAAATTCAATAGAATTTTGAGCTCAAAATGATCATTATATTAAGCACAAATATGAAATATCAGCCACCATCTTTTATTTTACTTTTTTGTATCTGTAACATATTTTCATTCATTTTATTATACCCCTCCGCCACCTTCAACGGTGCTTTCCGGCTGTAGAGTCCCCGTGTAATGCACATGACTCTTTTGTTAAGGTTAAAAGAGTCACTTGACTTTTTAATATATTATTAATAAGAATTTTTCTTCCTTTTCTTTCAAATTGACAATATTTCTTTTTTTCCCCTCTTTCCTTCAACCCCCTCCCATGACCATCACAGTTGCTTCTCCATTTTCAGCGCTGTGCAGTAAGGCCTCCCTCTTCCTCACCCCTGCTCCACCAATGATTCTACCTTCTCTAACCTTGCTTTAACTTTCCCCAACCTTCTATCTCGTCTCCTCTTTCCCTTTTTTCTACTACATCATTGTTGATAAAAGGAAGGAAGACGGCTAGGGCACAGTCTCGTTGAAGAAGCGGTAAGGTACTTAAGGTCAAGGCACCACAGAGTACCTTTGCAATTAGAAGGAGAAGAAAATGAGGAGGCATTTGTAGCCAACAATGGTGTTTGAATAGGCCACCTAATTAAAATGGTAGATTGATAAAAATTCCTCTCTAATTATCCCAATAAAACTTTTGGGGATTTTTAGAGAAAACTAAGAGAAAAGAATTCCTTTTCTTTCACTGATCCAATTTGGATTTTATTACTAATTTTGTTGATTTGGTGTTTGGATTCTATTTGTTGAATTAAGAAGTTTGATTCTTGGTAAAGTTGAAGGCTGCAGCAACAAATTCTTTGGCAAATTTATGGTGATGAGAATATGAGTGGAAGGAAAGTTTTGGTGGTAAGATGTGGGCCAAGATGGGACTGTGTTTGTGGTGTAAGAGGAAAGCAGTCATTGCAAAGTGAAGAGGGTAGTGGGAGGCAGAAGGTGAGGAAAGGAGAAGAGGGAAATGTAACAAGACGATGGGAGTTGTAGCAGTAATGAGGGACCAAGGTAAGCTTTTTCGGTAGGAGAGTGAGGGTGCTATTAGAAGGGAGAGTAAAGAGGGGTGAGTGAGGATGAACCACTACTCGCTACTGAGAGAAGCAGAGGAGAGGACAATCTAAGAAAGATGAGGAAACGGGAAGAAGAAAGAAAAATAAAGAAATAATTTTTTTAAAATGAAATTTATAGGGAAATAAGTGAAGTGACTCTTTTAACCTTAGAAAAAGAGTCATGTGCATTACATGTGGACTCTGCAGTCGGAAAGAATTATTCAAAGCGGCGGAGGGGTTAATAAAATGAATGAAAATATGTTATGGGTACAAAAAATTAAAATAAAAGATGGTGGCTATTTGTAAAGGTTCGAAAATAGTTAAATGTCATTTACAGTCATTTACCCTATATAATTATCTATAGATGAGTAGTAAACAATTGTATAATATATTTGTTGTGTACTATTTATGTTTAAGATATATGTTGATCTATATATACTTATTATCAATTGTTATACAAGTATAATCAAATATCATACAAGTAATTTATACTTAAGAGTTGTATAAGTATATAAATATGTAAAATAGTAATTATATATAATGCTAATATGTTTCGTCTGTGTAAATATATTATAAAATTTTTATTAATTATTGAACACACTTAATAAGTTAACACCATGAGTTTATAACTTATTAAATAATTATAATCGTATAAGTATACATGTATGTAAAATAATAATTTCGTATATATATATATATATATATATATATATATATATATATATATATATAATGCTAAAATATATTGTGTATATAAATATAATTATGAATTTTTATTAATTGTTAAACGTACTTAATAAGTTAATAATATGAGTTTACAACATATTAAATAATTGTAATGCATATTATTAATTTGAAAATTATATGAGTTTTCAAGTCCTGTAAGGGGTGATTTTTACCCAAATTATTAGTGCGTGTATAACATCCCGCTCTAAAGACTGTCTAGGCATATTTGTTTTGAAGTGTGATTTATAATTTTTTTATATAAATAAATTATTTGAGAAAATTATCATGAGTTAGGTTAATTTATTTTTTTAATACTTTAAAATATAATTTTTGTACATGCTTGACTATTCTTGAATATTTTTAATTATTCTAGAACATTCTAGGTTTTTGTAAAAAAAAAATCCAAAAAGCTAAGTGGCATGCATGTCACTAGTCTCTGAATTGGCTTGCTTAGTCATCAATTTTCCACCTATTCATGATTCCAAATGGTTTGATTGTTTTGTTTTTTCTTCATTTACTTCTTTCTTTTCTTTCTATCTCGGTTGCTTCTTTTCTTTTCCATTTCTCTTGCTTTCTTTTGCTTCAAAGATTGCTCCTTTCTTTCTTCTCTTTGGTCTTTCTCCATTTTCTCTTTGCTTTCTTTCTTTTCTCGGTTTGCTCTTTTTATTTTTATTTCTTTTTCATTTCAACCGATTGTTCCTCCTATTCTTTAAGGTAAGTTTAGTGTTATTTTATTTATGATTTCTTTTATTTGTTTTGTAAGTCTTGGAATTGAAGAAATTATTTTGTTTATGTTTGCTATAAGTTTGGTTTAATAAAAATTATTTATTTGATTTAAAGTTTTTGTTTTAGTTTAATTTGAGTTAAGTTTCTTTGTTTTAGTTGCAACTTTTATATTTGAGAATTTGAAATATTAAAAGTGGCTAAATATTGAGATTTGATATTTAAGTTAAAGTGATATTTCTATTCTCCTAAAGTATTACTTTTATTTTAAATTTTTACTATCTTAAACATTTAATATTTAGTATTTGAGAAAATTTAATATTTGTGAAATTGCATTATATATATATTATACTAAGATATATATTTAAATATTTGAGAATATAATAATAATACTATTTTATTATTTTATTATGATATAATGATATTGATATGTATGACTATTCATAAGATTACATGATTATAGAATATTTAATAATTGAGTGTTTTTATAGTTGTAAATGTAGGCTTAGATTTATGCCTAGAATCTACTAAAGAGACTTGTTCAATAACTTAGAATTTACCATCTTTAGAGTTTTTGACCAAGGGTTAGCTATTTGGATTTATAAGAAATTTACATTTTTCGTAAAATAGCAAGCAACTCTATCACTTGCTACCAGGTGAGTTTATAAATTCTAAACTCACTATATTTTTAGTGTTATCAAAATTTACTATTCACAAGTGGAAATATATTATTTTATTTTGAGGATTTCTTTTACTACTTGTTTTAAATTGGAGAGGTTCTCCATCATATGTTTTTACTGGTGCCTTAGAAATATTTCAGAGTGATGCTCCAAATAAGTATTTATTTAATTTGAAATATTATCATATTTGAACATGATCTATAAATGCAAATAATCTTCGACAAATATTTTATTGTGTATTTTTAGAAAGTCATGTGCATTTTCATGGCATATTTGAAAAAAAAAACTTACATTTACATGTTTAGACTGGCGGGTGGTTGTTATTTTGAAGGTATGTTGAAATTGGATTTGGTTATGAATTTGGAATCATTTGAATGGCTACTTGAGTGGCCTTTATGTTTGAAAAAGTGTATAAAAAATTCCGTCCTGACCAGATATGATTTGGATATGATCTGAACCTAAAGCGTCATTGGATAGCACTGTACGTGGCTAGTCCCCCGTACTAAGGCCTCTTCCATGGCGTGGAACGCACTCCTTATTGTGGATCCACTTGAAAGGGAACGCAGTATGTTAGGGATGCGTGACCCAACTGGTACTGCGTTTATCTGTTTGTGGTTATCTAACAATGAGTTAGAAGGGGTTCAATGTTATGGTTGATCACTAGGGCTGGACTGGTAGGTGCCCAAGATCCTTAGTCTGGTTTCTGTCTGAGAAGGCACAAAATAATCTGTGAAATCGAACGTTCATCCTGGTATATGGCTGGTATTGACTACGAGATGCCGGGATTTATGTCCTGATGACCATGTTATTGGCTCCGGTAATTCTACCGTTGAGCAAGAATCTGAATATTTGTCATGTCTAAGAAATTTTAGTTTGACAAGCTATGGTGAGGTGTCTTGATTCGCTCAGACTTTCCAGCTAAGCCCAAAACCTGATCATGAGATTTGTGCATTATTTTGAAACAATAAAACTTATATGAATATAAAATACTTTTGAATACTATGCATACGCATTTAATCTCATATTATGAAAATTTCATATTTTTGAAACACATCACCACACACGTGAACTCACTGAGCTTTTCAGCTCACACATGTTTATTTTTCAGATAACATAAATCATGGATCAGAATAGCAATTCTTTGATTCGCTTCGGAGTTAGCTCGTTAAAGGACTCATATATGTGTTTGACTAGTTTGTACGATTTTCTATTACCTTTCGCTAGAGAGAGAGAGAAGTCTGTTTTACAGCTATTTGCAAATGAAGGTTGAATTTAGGTAATATAAGATATAGGATCTACCTATATTTTTATATACTTCCACTGATGTTTTCTATAATTATATAGTATTGTATTATATGTATACTTTTCTCCTTCATTTTTCTTCGAACGCGATTCATATATAATTTTTCTCCTTCATTTTTCTCCGAAGGCACGTTGGTACCTTACTTAGCTACATGCAAAAAATACATTATCAAAATGCGTTCATATATAATTTTTTAAAATTTTAATTTTTTTGTTTCGAAACAAAAACAAAAAACCGAACCAATTCTCACTGCAATCTGAAAAACTCAACCGAATCGAACCGAAAATCAAAATTAGAAAAACAAGAAAAAGAACGCATTATGATAATACGTTCTTGAGGTATTTTAATGCAAGAACTTATGATAATGCGTTCTTGAGGTATTTTAATGCAAAAATGTATGATCAAAAAGCGTTCATGTATAATTTTTTAAATTATTAGTTTTTCGGTTTGAAAACAAAAACAAAAAATCAAACCGGTTTTCATTGTAATTTGAAAAATCAAACCGAATCGAACCTTCGGTTCGGTTCGGTTGAAAATCTAAATTGAAAAAAGAAGAAGGTTATGATAATACGTTCTTGAGATATTTTAATACAAGAACGCATTATCGAAATGCGTTCATATATAATTTTTTTAAAATTTTAGTTTTTCGATTCGATTTTTGATTTGAAAAAAAATAAAAAATTGAACCGATTTTCACTACAATCTGAAAACCCGAACCAAATCGAACTAAAATATTAAAAAACCAAAGCAAAATGTGCATTTCGGTTTGTTTCAGTTCGATTTTTTAGATTACACCAAATAATAAACACCTTACGCTAAGCTATTTGTTGGAGAGCCAATGACGAGCATTTGGGTAGAGCTCTTCAAGATAAAAAGTATTGAGGAAGAAGTTATGCACATTGAGCATACAGACACGTGGATGACTCCCATTATCAATACATTGTTTTGGAGATTTTACCCGATAATCAACACCAAGCAAGAGAAATAAAGGCGACAGCTTCCAGATATGCTATGCTTAATGGAATATTATACCGAAGATTTTACTCTTGGCTAATGATGAAGTACGTTACCCCGAAAGATGGTGAAGTACATGAAGACATTTGCAGTGCTCATATCGGTGTCCGTAGTTTGCTCAAAAAGCTTATGCGATACGGATATTTCTGGCCCAGTATAGAAGAAGATGCAGCTAAATTGGTAAAACATTGTACCAAGTGTCAACTTCACTCTAACATTCATCATTTATCCGCAATAGAATCAAACCTTCGAGAATCCAATTCCTTTTGCACAATGGGGGATAGACTTGTTAGGACCATTCCCGAATGCACTCAGGGGGCAAAATTACCTCGTGGTAGCCATCGATTATTTCACTAAATAGGTCGAAATCCGAGCTCTGGCTAGTATAACCACTTGTAAATTTAAGGAATTTCTCTGGAAAGAGATCATCACTCATTTTGGAATCCCCTACATTTTAGTAACAGATAATAGAAAGCAGTTTGATTCAAGGGAATTCTGTGATTTTTATGTCGAGCTACATATAGAGCAAAAATTCACTTTTGTAGCATATCCCCAGACAAATGGATTGGCAAAGGTCGCCAATCGCACCATTCTTCAAGGATTTAAAAAGCGTTTGGATAAAGCTAAAAGCCAATGGTATGAAGAACTACACAACATACTATGGTCTTATCGCACCACGCCCTGCAATGCTACTGGCAAATCCTCGTTCAATTTATGTTTTGAAATAGAGGGTGTCATTCTTTTAGAAATCAGACTCCCTTCTGAGTGATTGGAGATATCCAAGGAAGAGGATAATAATCAATTGTTGGCAGAAAATTGTTGGATCCCGACCGAAAATTAGATGCTGCTTGGGAAAGGCCATATGTGATCCTCCAAGATTTCAGAAATTGGAGTTATAGGGTTAAGGACATAGACGATTGGGCATTGGCATGACCTTGGAATGCGATTCATTTGAGAAAGTTCTACCCATAAGATTTCTGGAAAAAAAAAAGGAGATGGAAAGGGGAAGCAGGTAGGACACGAATTGTTCTTCTTCAACATATTTCATTATGAAAACACAAAAAAATTACAAAACCAAAAGAGCATCAAAATCTCTAGAATTATCACTTGACAATCCCAACAAAAAATTCGTATACTCCAATCTAGCTTCGTAAATCTACACAATAGAAGGAAAATAAAAAGTAAAAACCCCAAAGGCATGAAGATAGAAGTTTGACGAAAAGGCATCGTAGCACTTGATCTCACCATTCATTTCCATGGTCAAATAAACCACAGAATGAGTGTCATACTCCAAAATGGGAGCATGATCCAACAACTGTGACATACACATGCAGTGTCAGAATAGACAGCTCCAAACTCTCGCTGGTGGTTATCACTGTCAATACGGGCTTTGGCCCGCGGGCTAGCCCGTATTAGCGGGATTGGACTTAGGATGTCCAAGCCCGTTTAATCGCGGGCTTTTTTAGCCCGCTCCTCCTAGCCCGCGGGCCGGAGCGGGCTAGCCCGTTTTTCTTTTTTATTTTTTTGACTTTTTTCCCCTCAAAACGATGCCGTTTTGATCTTTTCAAATTATTAAAAAATATTTTTTTTTCAAAACGACATCGTTTGGATCTTTTTAAAATATTAAAAAATATATTTTTTTATCAAAACGACGTCGTTTTATTTATTTTTACAAAACGACGTCGTTTTGATGAAAGCCCGCGGGCTGGCTTACACGGGCCGCGGATTTAGGATTTCCAGCCCGTTTTAAGGCCAGTCCGCGACGGGCCGGGCCGGCCCGTTTGACACTAACACTGGTGGTATCACAGAAACGGCACAAAGCCTCCAGCTTCAAGGTTAGCAAGAGATGGCCACGATAGATAGAACGGATAACTAGGTCCTCTGCTGGGAGAAAGGCCACCAGGTGAGGGCTAGTGGCATGGGGAAACACTGGAAGAGAAGCTATAATTGAAGAAAATATTTGTTGTAGAGGGCAGAAGATGGTTTACTTTAATAAGCAAGACCCTTGTTTTTAAAGATAGGAAAAGCCAACCGAAGCGACGCTAGAAGAGTAGACGTCATCAGTGTTCTCGAAAAACAATCCCGCCTGAATATGCCATAAATTTCATTATAGCCAGAAAATAGGCTACTGTTGTGTGTTTTCTATACTCTTATATTTAATTTTATCACAATCTCTAGCAATATGCATACAAACACTAGGCAAGTGCACCTATCGTTATGATTAGTATAATGGTAAGTAAATTTAAATATTGTATCTACGGGGATGGTTAAATATCATTACTCACTTTCCATTCCATTGTTTACCCTATGAAATTTTGCTTGTAGAGATAATAGAAATAATTACTAAGAATAAAAATCTAACATAACCAATAAAATTCAGTTTATCTAAAATTTAATTTGCAAGAGAAATTTTCAATTGAGAAAGTAATACCTGAATGGAAAATCCCCTTAGAATTACCTATGTGATAGAAAAGTTCCTTGGTTAATGAATTGCCCTTCTTATGTTTGATGAAATTCCTCAATTAGAACTCACTCTATCTCTAGATGAAAGTCCTCTACTCTTAGATTAATTAGTTGAAATCTCTTTCTAACCAATTCCACCCTAGAATGCATTAAGATTTGTGAATTTCCAATTAGATTTCTCTAATCATCAAGAAAGTGTTGAGGTTTCTATCTCTAGTCACCTAAATCACTCTCATTGTTTGTGTCATGGTCTATTTCACCCTTCCTTTCTCAATTCCAAGTGAAAAATCCAGATTATGAATCAATTATCAACCAAATCAATTCAAGCAATCAATTCCACAAACAATCCATAGGAAATCGAAATTCAATTAACCTAGAGAACCAATCATTCACATAGATAATATCTAGGGTTCATAACCATCCAAGTATTCAAGAATTTAGCTCATCAACATATTACAATTCAAAGAACATAAAGCAAAAAAGAAAGAGGAAGAATTGCTCATTCTCATGGTTCAAATCTTCTCTTCCTCAAGGCTTGAACTTCTCCAACTAGGTTGTGAAAAGTTGTGTTCTTGAGCTTGAATCTTCAAGATTAATTGCTCTTTCTTCAAGAATTTGATCTTGTCTCTTGATTTCTCTTGCAATATTGATGAATTTGGAGGAGGATTTTGTGCATTTTTCTCTATGTTTTTCACCTCCTTTCTAACGCTAGCCGTTTCCCTTCTTTTTGCCCTTAAAAAAGCATTTATATCCCCAGCCAAAAACAGAGGAAAAAATGTAGAAAAACCTGTTTCAGTGCAAATGGCGCCACTTGGTCTGGACCAAACGGCACCACCTACACCTAGTTTTGCTACAGTAACTCTGCAAGTTAACTGTGACAGCTATTTTGATTTCTTGGTGAATTCAGAGCATGAAATCGGCTGCTCTAGGCTTGATGTCTTCATGAAAGTTTTAGCACATCTAGGCTTGATGTCTTCATGAAAGTTTTAGCACATGATCTTAGCTTTCCATAGGGATTTGAATCAGCTCAATTGGACATCTAGTACTCAAGATAGGATTATTCTACCAAAATGTATCAAAACTAGGACAAAATCCAGGACATGTGAATTCGCAGCATAAGCAGGATGGACAAATAAACTTGGATTTATATAAATTTTACCATTCTGAAAACTTCAGAATGTTCTCTATAATTGTCTAGAATATCACTTTTGCATTTGAAATCTCCATGGAGGTCAAAATCCTACCTAAAAATGTTTTATCATACTATTTTGCTCTGCATTTTTCTATTGTTTTCATTGTGTAAAATCTTGTTGTTTGCTTCATTCTATTCCAAATCTTCAATAAACTCACCTAAAGCAAATAAGAGATAAAGGAAGTGTAAATGGTGATTAAAAGACAAAAATTCAATAGAAATTTAATTTCAAAATGATTATTATATGAAGCACAAATATGAGATATCAACTACAGTAGGTACCTACAAAGATAAGACATTTGATCCAGTCTATAAGTACTGGTTCAAGTCAATTGTACAAATATAAAAAGTCTAAATTGATAAGCACGGTTCAGCACAAAAAGTCTAGATTGATAAGCACGGTCCAGCACAAAAAGTTTAGATTAATAAGCAAAGTCCAGCACAACAATTTTAAGTTTAATAAATCAAAGACTCGTACAAAAAGTCTGAGTTAATAAAAGGTAGATGTGGTCCAGAAGAAACAATTTGGGCTGATAGAGAAAGCCCAGTAAAACATAAATAAAAGGATCCTACAAAAACCAAACTCTAGGACCTACATAGGCATTAAGTGTATAGGCTGTCAATGGCTTGACAAAAAGTAGAACTTAAGTGTTGTGATCTAAATAAAGCTAATATAATTCCTCGATTGCAAGAACAAGAGCATATGCCAAATCAGAAGCAGAGGCAGGATCCATGGCCGAAGTAGAAGCAGAAGCAGAAGCAAGACCTGAACTAGAGGAAGATGGCTGATCCCAAGGATAAATAGGGTTAGAAATCCCCAGAGCATACAATAGTTGCAACCTTTCTGGTAACTCAAAATTTGGGTATCTTTCCCTTAGGCAGTTTACCACTTCAGTAGTAGTGATTTGAGCAATAAGAGCTGACCACTCATAAAAGAGATTCCTCATCTTCAGACTCTTTATGAAGAAAGCTTGCATATTTTCTAAAAAAAGAGCCTTCACATTCCCTCAAGAGTCTGGAACATGATGCACCATCCGACGCAGCTCTCTCGTGGTGCTTTCAACAGTTTCCAAAGCTTCCTGAAGCCTCGCTGTCTCTCCTTTCAATGCCTTCACCCCCCGTTGCAGATCGTTACCTTTTTGATTTGCTGACTTTTTTGCAACTTGAATTTCTGAAATTTCCCCCTTCAAGTCTTGAACCTCATGAGTTAACTGATTCAGTTATGTTTGTAATACCTCGCCTGCTTTGGTAGCTGTTTTCTTCATACCTTTTCCACAACTCTCGACCAAAAGTAAGGGCATGCAGAGTAGCGATCCAATAGTTCTCATACAACTCCAGGCTACTACAACGATTCGCCATGTCACTATCCCGGAGGGAAGGCATCCCTTCCAAAGCCTCCTGAGCTTAGTATAAATAAAACATCCTCCAGTTCATATCCAAGCTCTAGGGAGGGCAAAAATGAGCCACCACATAGGATACCTTACCGTTGGGGAGCGGTGTTGAGTCCACAAGATATTTCTTAAAGACTGAGTACCTAGAACCTTCGAGGGCTGATCCTCGAACCACTTGCGTATCTTTTCCGATACCCAAGTCGCCGACCAACATCCCAAATGCTCTATGGAGCTTTCCTCTTCTGTGCCCGATGAGCCTCCAAAGGCACATCATCCTCTTCATCATTCAGGGTTCCCTCGGACACAGCCGGAGGCATCATGACTACGGAAATCAAGTTCCAAAGTCAATCCCAATAGCAGATAAAATAATTAAAAATTCCAATGACTTACCCAAAGGGCAGTCTTCATCATCTGACATGACCATTAGATGGGCCAGCGCGAGCATATTGTTTCTTTCCCGACCTTGCACTGAAGCAACGATGTTCTGGAGAACACTGAAGCCTGCACATTTATAACACAAAAAGTATGATCACTTATGGAAATGGTATTACTTCTATCACAATAGAGAAGGTAGAGTGACATGAGGCAAAAATAGAGAACTAACGTAGCATTTCTAAGTTAAACTGGTTCAGGAAATATAGCCCACCTGCTTCCAAAATATCTCCCACCCAGCCTACCTCTATCTGGAGCTCAAAGGCATATTTATGAAGAGTTACTACAGCAGATTGGATGGCAAAAGACTCTTTTATAGGAGAATTTGGCATTTTGCCCCGACGGTTTCACACAGTAAGGCGGCCGGGAGCAGCTGGCTAGACAAAGATCAAAAAAAAAAAACTCTTTCTATCCATGAATAGAGGAAGGGATTTTAGCAATCATCTTTGGAGAGTTTTTTCTAAGGTTAAACATAAAGAAGCTTGGCTCTCGATGTACCAAACTTATTGTATAAAATTTTCTGAATAAATCTAAGCTGGTTGGGAGGCTTAATGAACAGCATACTAAAATAAAACATATAATTAATCTTACAGCATTTGGGGCCAGTTTTGTAGGTGAGAGGGACCAAAAAATAAGGATATCAATAAATAATTCTGGAAATGGTAGACTTAGGTCCCCCTTCAAGTAATTTACATACAGGCTGAAACATCCAAAGGGAGGAGAATAGATTCCAGCGGAGTTAGAAGGCTTTATCAGTTTAAAGTTTTCTTGACAAATATGGTAGCGAGAGTACGCTAAAGCTACATGTCTATTTGAGGCTATTGGATGGATACTCATCTCTAAGGGTTCAGTAAGGGAATCCCTTTCCAAAGGACCAAAATGGGCAAATTTTATAACTGGCGGAAGATGGGTTGGAGAAAGCACTAAGTCCCCATTCTCAATAGGGGACACAGTCATGGAAGGTATAGAAGAAGAGTTACCTACCCCAGATGGCTGGGAAGATATAGAAGACTCTGACGCCATGAAAGCAGAAGTAAGGTTGACAGATAGAGGGATGTTTATGACCAGAAAATGCCTCTCTGTTGCTTGAATAGTATCACTCTTCAGAAGGAGTGTGGAAATGATGGAAATGATGGCTGATAAGATGGGTAACACTTCTTAAGGTATATATAAGTAGTTTTTCAAATGTTTTCTCAAAAGATGTGATCAACAATAGGAGCATTGAAGTATCCCATCTACAACATTGCGTTGGTTAAATTTCGACGGTTCCCTTACCCGACTCCTAGGGAAAGGGCAGATGATGGAATTGGGCTCAAAGATAAAGCCCAAATTCCAAACAGTGCATTAAGACATAAGGCCCAGCAGAAAACCTATTCCTGCTTGGGCTAGGAGATGTATAAAAGGTACTTTTCAAATATGATTCACTTTCTTATTCTCGCAGGTTTGATTCATATAAATACTCTTTATTATCAAGTCTTTAGGGACAATTATTCTTTCTTCAATCTTTATTTACTTAAGCATCGAAGGGTTCTTGGGGATAGATCCTCACCTCTGATTTGTTTGCTGCATGAGAATTTGTGAGAGAGATAATTTAGTTGAGAGTCCACGATCCAACAAGGAGTTTTCTATCCTTGGCTTGGCTATTCACTCTTTCTTTAACTCTCAGCTAGATTCTGGGTTTGACGAAGAAAGATGGAATATAGAAGATAAGGAATTCTTTATCCTCAAATTCTTGAAATTGAGCTTAGCTCTTGAGTATGTTTGTGTGAAATGTATGACTTGCTTTCCCTCTTTTAAAAATACATAAATAAATAAAAAGTGGTTACAGGGCTTCAACTAAGATGAATATGACTTTCACTGTGAATGGAACACTAATAATGTTGAAGAAGAGGCAACCGTTGCAGGTAAAATTCATTTCTATAACCTTTCTATTCGGTTCAAACATCAAAATTCGGAATTTCAAAGATACTAGAATGAAGATTATTCAAACTAGAATTCTAAGTTTGTTATACAAAATGTCTTATTCCAGTTCAATTGACCTCAAACTTAGACATAGAGTTAATCGATTTTATCCAGCCAATGGTCCAGGAAAGGCATAAGGAACTGCTATAAAATAGTAAGGTCCAAACTCTGCAGGAGGCTTAAAGGTTTGTTTACTAAGTGAAATCCCGATTCTCTGAACCTCTGATGCGTTAAAATATTCTGCTCCGGATGGAAAGAATCCGACCTCAACCTGAAGATAGTCGTTGGAGTCGAAAAAGGGATTTTGCAACGATACTGCACCTGGAGTGAGGCCAAATTTTACCCATAAGCTCATTTCTAGTGATCGGAAGTTGTAACAATTGGAAAGGTTCCTCAAGGATGGCGTTCTGAAGAAGAATGTTCCTTCATATGGATGAGCACATGTACAGTTTTCCGGATCGAGTTTCCGAGGAGAAGAACACGTTTTGTTTCCGCATTTAACAAGGCTTGTAGCACAAGATCCTGCATATTGTTGAGGAAGTTGACAGTAACTTGTATTTGCAAATATTCCACTGCATACAGGGTTTCCTATCAAACTGCAGAGTTAAATGAAAATGTTAGCAATGACGTGTATTTTCCTGTCCATTCATTGATTGCTCAGAACTCATTAGGTGTCTTACATCAATGTCTTGTTGTATGTTGAACTAAGTGTTACTGATGATATCTCATTGTTGGCCAGATCAACAAATTGAAGATGCTGGCTGACATTGCTGCCCATGTCTAATGTACCATTGAAAGCATTGTTTTGCAATTTCCTGGGAGAAGTATACGTTAGCAAATTAGGGAAGTTACGTTCTTCAGGAAGCGTTGAAATGTTTTTGATTGTGAAACTTACAACGATTGAATCTGAGGTAAACTGAAAAGTTGCTGTGGTACTTGTCCCTCAAGCGAGCCATATTCAAGGATCCTAAGCAAAAAAAGTGTCAAGAACAACACTGAATGTGAACGGATTGTTCGATTGAAACTAAACTGCTGGATGCTCACAATGTGGTTAGTGACTTTAAGGTTGAGAACCAAGCCGGGGCCTGTGATGGTTGAAAAGAGTTGTTGCTCAAGTCCCTGTGAAGAGAAATGAGAAAATACCATTGATCCCTGTAGTAGAGGCTTAAATATGGAGTGGAAAACTGAATTGCAGAATCTTTCAACAAATTTCTTACACAAAATTTAGGTTTTTCAATCCAGATAAGTCCGGTAATGGCCCAGAAAGCTTGTTGCCTGCCAAATTCCTGTCAGGAAAAAAAAAAAAAAAGAAAGGAGCACGAGTAATTACATTTTACAATGTTCAGAAGGTATAAGAGATCTCCAATAATATTTGCAATTTAAATCATCATCTATGCTAAGAATACCCACAATTCAATGAGATTGGTGAGGTTGTTGAGGTCTGGAACAGAACCAGTCAAGGCATTTCTACCAAGCTGTCTGCAGGTAAAAGCATCCACAGAAAGTGAGAATGACTTTAGTTCTGTTAAAGAAGGTGGAGAACCAGAGAAGATAAAGGGAACAAAAGTAGTGTGTTTGTACTTACAGAACCTCAAGAGTTTGAACAAGTCCTAATGAAGAAGGAATTTGTCCAGTCAACTCATTTCCGTCAAGCAGTTTGCGATTCAAATCCCAAAGAATCAGCTGGAACCTTGTCAGGTTTATGTAACTATTGATTGGAACTTTGATCACGACTTACAAGTCCTTTAGGACCATGTCAGAACTGAATAACTTCTCTGGAATAGTGCCTGATAGCTGATTTTTGTTGAAATGGCTGTACAATTACATCATCAGATGCTAGTAGTTGGAGCAAAATGGAACGGTTAGACAAGGGAACGAGTAGTTTCGGGATGATATTCTACTCACAAGTGTTTTACATCTTTAAGTAGATCCAATCCTGCAGAATTGGATGTTGAAACTGGGATAGTTCCTGTCAATTGATTATCTGACAGGTCGAGCCAGTACAGGTTGGTGAGATTACCCAGAGGAGAAGGTATCCCACCGGTCAAATTATTTGAGTTCAGTGCTCTGCAGAGTAAATAGCAGATGATATAACAAGTAATTCGTTAACACTAAGCACAACTATCATCAAAAGAATTGAGTGCTCTGCAGAGCAAAGTACCGGTAGAATATATATCAAATGCATTGTTGTGTTGTTTTAGAAATTCTTACAGAAATGATAGGTGCGTGAGATTCCCTAATTCCTTTGGTATATTGCCACTGAAACTACATCCTGCTAGGACTCTGAGAAACACAAGAAAATCAGGGCATCTCCAAGGAAGCTTTAAAAATTTTCAAGGGATTGCTATAGCAGATCAAGGGAACATGTCATAGGATCTTACAATATTTTCAGCTTTTGTAGATTTCCCAGCTCTTGAGGGAGAGGGCCAGTTAGGGCTGGATTAAATGACAGATCCCTACAATAAAGTTCAGTTAACTCATGAGCAACTTGTCAGAGTTCATTACCTTTTGATTGTTCAAAACATCCATCGGTTACTCCTCATATGCAGAAAGTATATCATTAGTCTTAGTTTTCTTTAGCAGATGCTGAAATGAAAGCTCACAAAGATGTCAATTCGGTAAGTCCTCCAATGCTGCTGCCAAGATTCCCAGACAATCCCATTGTTGATAAACTCCTGGAAATCAATACTTTTGCTCATTGAGTATGAGTCCAACAGAAAAGATTTCGGTATGAATGTTACACGATTGCTTGGATGTAAAGGGATCCATTAAAGAGTTGCTGAAAGAACAAATTTACTAACAATTGAGTTATCCTTGATTTGTTGCAGGCGACTCCTTCCCAGAATGCTCCACAAGGATCATCAGAATTGTTCCAACTTGGTGGTGTGTGTTGCCACTGATTTCTCAAAGACAAAAGAGCGGCAGCTGCACAATCAGAAGTAATCCAATTTTGTTCAATTGATGCTTTATTAAGTTCCAATGTGAAGACATTCTACAGAGACTTTGTTTTCTGTCTGCAATACACTTTGTTCAGTCTGGTGAGTGAAAATGTACAGTTAGATTAGGCCGTCCCCCAGATTGGAAGCAAAAGGCTTTAGAATTGGATTATAAACTTCGGTGAAACATTCATTGAGGTAAAAAGGATTTAGCATGCCGTACTTGTTCAGGCAAAATGCAAAATATTAGGCCAAAATCATAAATGAGATCATAAATTTTTTTACTTTTTTTCAGTTCCCAGTTTCCCTCCAAGCGTTGATATATTCACACACTTATGTAAAGCAAAATATCCCATGGTTGCATCCTTGATAACCATACCACAAGTTTTCAGAAGCAAAATCTATGCAACTCATGGAGAAAATTTTGATTTGGTGGCATATATGGTTAAACACTGGAAGATCATTTGTGTGCACAAAATCGGTCTGATAATAGAGGAACTAAGCAATTAGTCCTAATGCAGCCACTGATACAGATTTGAAATTAAGAACAATGCATTCAAAGGCAGATATAGAAAGATTTTGTAGCCTCTATATTGATGTATAAACTGATATTCGTGCATACACTTTTCTCCAAAAGTATTATGAAGATACTCTAGAAAAAAAAATTTGGTATGCATTACGTGCATGTGCCCAGAGATACACTAGAAATGTATAGCACTTTACCATCTCTGGTATCGGTCTCAGATAAAATCAGATAATATTCTGCAGCTAGGAACATATAGAAGAGCAGCAGCCTTCCGACTGCCATGGCTGCCTGCAACAATTCTTCAAGACCACCAATTGACGTTTACTCTTGTACTTCAAACCTGGCACAAACTTATATACATCTGGCCGTTTACTAAGTACAGTTCTGCAAGAACAAAATACTTTGCATTGCGATATTTTTGCAGTAGAATACAATATTTTTACAGTTTACTCCGTCAGCCAAAAACATGAAATCAGAAAGGGACAAGATTTGAGAATGGTCTAAAAGAGGCTAGACATGTGGAGATCAGTGATGAGTTTGCCTGCTTTGCATTGTTGCACTTGATGTTTTACTCGTTTGAAACAAGAAAAAGACTCATAAAGCTTTGAATTATTTAATACAACTTAGTTTAAGGTTTTTTTAACCTTGTTTTGTAGCATTCCACGATCTAGTTTTGGTTTATGACAAATGTATCGTGGATATTGGGAAGTGAAGCAAATTGAAAAGTTCAAACACCAATAAAGATGATCTAACTCGCCATTGGCAATCACGGATTTAGCATGGACAAGGCCATCAAAATTCAAAAATAATTTTAATAAACAAAATACTATCATTTTATTCATGTTGAGGCAGTACCTTTTTGTTTTTGAAGGAATCATGTTGAGTCGGTACTGTTTGTGGTAGGTTAAGATCACCGATGGCACTAGCAATTTGCTGTTTAAGATGGTCATTAACTACTCTGAACTAGTCCATCGATGCAGGTCTGAATGATTTCTTCTCTTGTTCTTTCCGCAGTCTCCTTATATAAAAAATAGATATTTTAAATTAAAAATAAATATTTAAGTTTAAACTTATATACCACTAACATTATTCACATATATTTGCAGGTGATAGAATTTGATAAAATTAAAAGTTATTAACTAGTTTATTCAGTGAAAGTACATCTTGTTTTTGCTTTAATTATTTATAAATTAATAACCTTTTTTCTCTTGATATTTTTCTTTGAAATTATTTGTGTGATTTGCAAATCTTATTGGTATTTTTTTTCTCTTGTTTTCTTTTTGTAATTATAGAGTTCTGCAAGTGCATTCTTTTACACTCAGTTTCCTTAAAATAAGTTGATGATTAACATACTTAATTTAAATAAGATACACAGCGCAACAAATTTATTTTAATTAAACTATAAGATACGCAATTTAATTTTTTTAATTTAATTTAATAATTAATAATTATTAATTATAAATTAAAAAGATTATTATTTAATTTAATTTCAAGTATTCTGATTTCATTCTAACAAGATAAATATTGCAAAGGATTGTTAACTATCTCATGGAGGGTACGTAATTTAGTTTTATATTTATATTCCATGCGATTATATTTCAACTCAAAAAAATTTGCAGATTACTTGCAAACTTGGTAATAGTTTATATATTTATGCACAACAGATGAAATTGAAAAAAGTTTGTATTTGAAATCTTTTTTTTAAAATTCGTAAAAATAAATTATTTATTAAAATAAATATAACTCAAAATAAAAATTTTATATTTATTCTGCAACGAAACCGATCGAATAAGTTCTTAAAAGTATTTTGACAGAAGGACTGAGCTTCTAAAGATACTTTTTCGTCTACCTCAGCCATGTAGCATCTAGACCAGCAGTCCCAGGATCATATACTCAACTACGCTAAATCAAGAGGCCAAACTGAAATCAGATCTATAGAATGGTGAAATGGCTCCCTCCTCCATTAAACCGTATCCTGCACTAAGTGTAGCTGGTGGTGAATTTAGAGGTTCAGAAGGTAATTCAGTTCTTGATTTTAGTAATGAAATTTTGTGTGCAACTAATATGGAGTTAATTGCTCTTTGAAAAGGCTTATTACTCAAAAGCTTAGCCTCTTTCTAATTTTAAAGATTACTTTCTAGAGTTGTCCTCATATGTGAATTTAATTTCTTCATCCCCTCATGTTAATAGAGAATATATTAAATTAGTTAAGAATAAAATATAAAAAATATTTTTTATTTTTTTTCTTAATTTACATAAATTAAAAGTGTCAAAAATTCTTATATTTTAAAATAGAAAAAGTAGCTCTTTATAACATGTACCATATTATTATGTTATTCATATAGGACTTTTGCGAATTACATTTAAATAATCAGTGTTTTATAATTTTGGAATAACGAAATTGTAATATTTTTATCATTTGATTAAAATATTATGATATTTTGATAATATAATTTTACTTAGAATACTAAGATACCAGAATTTTGAACATGAGATCAAATTGGCAATCGGACCACAAAGATGGTAGGTTGAGTCTCCTGTTTCAAATTACGTGTTCAAGCATTTGATTTTCGAGATTTTTTTTGGTAAATAAAAGAGTGGACCTAGAGATAACAAACTAGTAGTTTCTCGCTCCTCAATATTTAGACTTACGTATTTATCTCGTAAGCATATCAAACAAGTAAAAAAACTTAACACTTAGCACTAATTTTGTTAGGATAGCACTACCAAAGTCTAACAGAAGAGAGATTTTTGACAAATCATTTGTATCATAAACTTAAAATAATACTATCATTTACAATGCTGACCATTGCTTAGATTTTATCCCAAAGCTTCTGACTAAAGCTGTGGAACTAGAGGAAGATTGGGATAAAGCCAAGTCTCTGAAAACTAATCTTTGTAATGAGAGTTTTCTCATTTATACTTCTTTATATAATTTTAGTTGGCTTTTTCCCAAGCTTGGAGACCTCCTATAAATCTGCAAGGTGCAAATTTGACAATTGTAGCGTCTAGGCTTTCTCAGCCTGGCCCCGAGGTACAAGGTAATGTGCGCCGGTTCGAAACCGGCCTTAAGCGTGGAAAAAGGAGTCATACCCGGCTACCGAGACATTTCAAAGAGATTAGAAGGGAAATTCAATCTATCTGGAACAAAACAAGATTGAAAGGCATTTGAGTAAAAGAATAAATGATAAAAGACTAGATTCTTTGGAAATGGAATTTCTCAAATCCCCTTTTCAAAATAATAAAAAAATGGCAAACCACAACAACTCCGCAAACCTATATAGGACTAGACCTACAATATGTAGCACATGTTCTAAATTGCTTAAAATAAATTATCTATAATTTTGAAAAATTAAAAGTCATTTTTAAGTTATTCTCAACTACTTATTCACTTCTTAATTTAATTAAAATAAGTTTTAAAAAGTTATTTTTAAGAAATTTATCTTCGAAATACTTTTTAAAATAATTTTTACTTATTGAATTTGTTAAGAATAAAAATTTTATTTTTAAATTTAAAATACAACTTTTTAAAAGCACTTATTTTCAACTGTTTAAGAAAAAATTCAACAATCAAGAATATGACCTAAGAATAAAGTATTTAAATTACAATGATTTTGTTGTAGAATACAATGTGTTATAGTTTCCTCCGTCTACTATAAATATGAAACAAGATTTGAGAATGAACCAAAGAGGCTAGACATCTCCAGATCAGTAACAGGTTTGGATGCTTTCCATTGTTGTACTCAAGGTTTTGTATGCTAAACCAAGAGAAAGACTCATGGATACTTAAAATTATGAATTAATCATTTAATTAACACAACTTAGTTCAAGGTTTTTTAACCTTGCTTTGTAGCGTTGCGCGTTCTAGTTTTGGTTTATATACCTGGATTTTGGGAAGTAAAGCAAATTGAAAAAGTTCAAGCAATACAAAAAATTTTTGTCCTAAATTTAGAATGATTTCAAAAATGATCTCAATCGATTATTTGACAAAAGAATTGAAAGCTAATATTTTAGAATGATTTTTCATTTCTTAGGCTTTTTTTTTTCTGGAGGAGGGGGTAAATCAAAGTAAATAAAAATTTAAACAAAGTACTAATATTGATGTTCAAATGAAAGTTCATATATTTAATTGCAGACTATATAGCGGATATCTATTTGTTTTTTCTTAATAAGTAGATAATTATTTTGGTACAATAATTTAACAAATATTAGCATGAAAGATGTTTAAAGATGCAAGGACGGAATATAACATAAAATATAGAAAAAAAGTGTAAAAAATAAGAAAAAGAAAAAATTAAAAAATAACTAAAAATAGATACTATAAGACATACTATTCTGATACCACCAAACAAGAAAAATGCAGAATATTAGAAAAAAGTATAAAATAAGTAAAATAATAAAGTAAGAAACATATTAAAAAATTTTAGATCTTAAAGTCAGTGATTAAAGGTGCATAAAACAGACTCACCATGATATTTTAAAAGGGGAAAGAAAAAAAATTAGAGCACTTACATTTAGTTATGAAGAATGTCCAAAATTCAAATTTGAAAAGCTACCATATATGTAACAAATCTAATCCAAAGTTTAAACATAATTTATTGTAATCAAATAAATAAATAAGATTAATTTGCATTATATAAGAATGTATTAATGAAATACATTAAAAATTATCAATTTTTATATTACAAAATAAAACACATTTTAGATATTGAGTAAAGGAATTTAATTTGAAGGAATAAAACCTCAAATGAGATTTCAAAGAGTTCAATCAGGATAAAGTAGAGATATTATTTAAGAAAATAATAAAAATTTATAAAATACAATATCAAAATGCGCTTTGTAAAAACTTAAATCAAATAAAAAAAGAATGAATGAAGTGAAAGAATTACCTTAAAAAGTGATAATAAAAAAAAAGTTGAGAGATTGGAATTTATGGATATGGTGAGATTTAAGTAATGATTAAACTAAAAGAATAAAATGTGAAGGTGATAAGATTTTAGGAAAGAGAAGAGAAAAAAAAAGAATGTATAGAAGTAAATAATGATAATGTGACTTGTTTGTGAAAAAAATGCAGGGACATTAAAATTTTAGTTTTAATAAATTTAATTTAAATTAAAATTTAGATAAATATAATGTTTGTTGACCAATCAAACAATTAAAATAATTATAATCAATTAAATTTTTTTAAATAATTAAAAAGTGAAATATTTAAGAAATTAGAATGATAAATTTAAATGTATAAAAAAATACATTTCTATAATATAAAGTGTAGAAGCCAACACATTATTTTTTTAATCTATATAAAACTTAACCTTTTAATAGCTAATTCGAACGGGACGGAGGGAGTCAAAGGTACAAGCTCATAAAACAAACCCAGTCGTATCAAGGCACCGTTTCTTCTCAGGCGACGTCATTACTCCGACTGCGGACTTCAGTCAGCGACAACCCTCCAATACCCTTTCCTCCCCCCAATTTACTTCTTCCAAAATGATCTCCGGCGAAGCCAATACTGGATATAATTCAACCTCAAGGAGAAAACCAAAAACCCCAGTGTTTCATCACATAATTGAAGCGAGAGAAATCTCTCTGAGCTCCTCTGCTTCTGCAAATACCCTTCTTCGAGACGAGGAAATCCTCAAGAATCGCGGGCTTCAGTTGTTCTCCTCCGTTTCTGCGATTTTCATAGGCCACAATGAGGACTTGCTGACCGAAATTTTGCTGCGTTTGCCCCCAAAATCCCTCCTCCGCTTCCAGTGCGTTTCCAAGCAATGGCTCTCCATCATCTCCAGTTCCAATTTCCGTCGTCTTCACTGCAGGAAGTTCGGCAGCAGCTGCTCTTCGTCTGATGCTGCTTCCCTCTTCTTTTTTCGGAGAATTGTGAATAGGGCCTCTGAGCTCAATTTCATATCTTTCTGTGGGCAGGATGTAAAACCAATGGGTACTCTCACTTCTCGCTTGAGTAACTTCCTTCCTGGTGAAATTTTAGGGTTGCATTCTTGTAATGGGTTGTTCTGCATTGATTTCAACTTGAATTATGATCACAGAGAATTTGTTGTTTACAACCCAACTACTGGTCACTATCGTCTTATTCCAAAGTGCAAATTTGCAGAAGAAAGATATGAATGTCCAGTTAGCATAAACATCACTTATGACCCTTTAAAATCAGATCATTATAAGCTTGTATGCTTGTGGGAGGACCAGGATGAAGATTTAGCTCATTTGCTTGTGTATTCATCTGAAACTGGGATTTGGAGGGACACTGAAGAAGTAATAGAAGTGCCTGATGAATATACTTCAAATGGAAGATTATACAGTGGATATTATTTTGAACATGGAGTGTTGTGGAACGGAAATCTTCACTGGGTTATTAACTGGAAAGTTTTATGCTTCGATTTGGATAATGAATGCATTAACTGGTCTGTGCCTTCTCTTCCAATGCCGAGGAATTGTTATCGGTATTTTGGGGAATCTGCAGGTTCTTTGTGTGCTATTCAGGCAAACCACTATCAAGCAAAGTTATTTGATGTTTTTGAGCTGGAGAGGGACTATTCTAAATGGTTCTTAAAGTTTTCTATTGATCTTAATCCTTTAACTGTTCTATATCCTTCAATGTTGGCCACTCAATATTTTCCTCAATTCCTTTTCCCTTGTTTTCTGCTGTCCGAGAAAGAAATGAAAGCAAAGATTGTGATATCCCTAGTGAGTAAAATCATTCTTTTCAATATCAATGATTTGACCATCAAGAAGCTTGTTGATATAGAGCCAGTGCAACCTTATTATTCCTGGAGAGATATGTATGATTGGTATCAAACATTCACATTTACTGAGACACTTGGTTGTGTTTAGTCGGCCTGCATCATATTTGTACATCTGCCAGTTGATAATCCTGTAGTTTGCCTAGTATTCTGTACCTTGAGAAATAGCAGCTTTTCATTGCTTATCTTGTTAATGTTATTTGAGCATACAGAATTCCTGTATTACAGTCAGAGGATCTGAATTGTGTCAATTAATCTTACCTGTAATTGTATATAGTAGCTTAAAGTTAAGTTTGAATATCGCGGTTTTGTTATTACAAAATTTTATAATCCTACTTTGACTTCGTGGAACACATACTTCAAGCTTTGTCAGATTACTCTTCATCGGTTTCTCATTTTCCATTTTGATGATTCCAGAAAGCTCTTTGAAAGTCCAGTAAACATGTTACTACATATGCAAATCGTGGGAAACATGTCAAAGCAGTTACTGATAGAGCTATTGAAAGACTGCCTTAATCATGTTAACTTTGTGGTTAGACATTAGATGAAGTTAATGGTGGAATTCAAAATAGTTATGAGCACAATTGCTTGGGTGCTCTCGTGGAACACATCATGCTTCAGCGTCTCTATGATATGACTACAAAACAGAGATGTGCTTTGCAGTATTTGGACAGGAATCATGAATTTGTTCCCAGTTATTTTTGGCTGGGCAGTTCTTCTCTCTATGATTAAAAATCTATTGATGCTAGTGGCAATACTGAAAATATGTTAGAACAATGATTGCAAAGGTCTGCGCATGGTTACTAACATATTATATTCTATGTGATTTCTGATTTGTTGATAACAAATATCGGGAAATACAACATATAAGCTGTGTGTTGGATTTGATTGATACAATGTTACTTATGATGCTTGGTCTCTGATATCTTTTCCCTTTCTTTCTTTTGGATGAGAAAGGGAAAAACCCCAGGTTTCTAATATCAGCCCCAGGTAAGGTCTTTCCATATGACAGTAATAATGCAACTGTGGAGGAGATTATTGGATATTTCTGGTAGTTGGGCAGATGCATATCCAAATTTTGAGACTTTGGCTTGTGTTCGTATACAGGCCAAGTACTCTGAAGGTGTGCTTAGCTTTTGTGACCTTACTGTAGTTTTGTGCTTTTGTTTAGGCTGATGTAGTTCTGGTCTTATGTCTATGTGTGCAGTCTGAAAACAGATGATAGAATACTTTTCTTTTTTTCTTCTTCTGTTTGATGAATTTAGCAGCTTCTTTCCATAGTTTTTGCTTGTACTTTTGTTGCTACATTTCTTGGATTTCTCAGAATTCTGGGAAAGATGGTGCAAGGTTTCCTAGCTTATTCTTCCTGCTTTCATTGAGCGCATTCTTGCAGAATTCCTTAGGAAATTCTTTATCTTGAAACTTTGAGGGTTTAAACACGATCAATTGTATGTTCCGAAGGTTACAGGGGATTAGTTCAGTAGCTGTTCAGTGAGTAGGTAATTATCTTAATCATACTTGAAAGTTGTCCTTCTCTTCCCTAAACAGCAAAGAAACGAAGGTTTTTTTTTTTTTTTTCTGTTACTTGTACCGTTCACAAACATAAAATGAATCAAGTGTATTTGGATTGAAACTCAATATCAATATTTTCTTTTTTAAATTTTTTAATAAAAATCTTACATCTTTTTTTACAAAATAACGGTAAGTTCTTTTAAAATATAAAAAACTAAAAAGAATTTTACTCTAAGTTACAATTTAAATAGAGATAAAATTTTGTGATTTACTAGCTACTCAAAATCCTGCATTCCTTTTTACATTTTGGACCCCTACGGTGGGTAAATTATTTTCCCCAAATTTAAAGGAAGAAAAGGAAGGAATCTTTCCTTTGAACGCTGCATATGGATCTATTTTCAATTTTAATAGTATTTGAAGTTCTATTTCATAAATAGTATTAAAATTATTTTTTGTTACTAAAAATTGGTACTACGCATAAATCGTATTTCTAAAATTTGGACAAAATAAAATATGTATTGGTTAATTACATTTACCTCTCTTGAAGTTTTTTAAAATTACAAAAAAGTTCTTAAAGTTTAGTAAAACTATATCTTCCCTTTGGCGAAACAAATGTTTAATCGGAGTATTTTTGGTGAAAATATGTTTAAGAAACTTATACATACCTTTTTTTACCTATTTAAAATTAAACAAAAATCAATAATAATAATAATAATTTAAAATTCTTAACACGCTATCTCAAGAATTTATTTTTACTCACTTCAATAAATCTATACATAAAATATCCTCTTCGCCACCTGTCATATTTTAAGCTATATAGTTATTGTCACAATAAATCCTATAAAATATCCTCTTCACCACTTGTCATATTTTAAGCTATAGTTATTATCGCAATAAATTTAAGATGTATTTGAATTGTATATCGTTTCAAAATTAAATATAATTTTTTAATTTGAATCTTATTTATTTTCGTGTAAAAAATTATTTTTATAAAATATAAAATAAAAATTTTAAATTCAAATTATATCCAATTCTATCCATACTTAATCCTTCCTTCCAGTTCTTTATTTTTCTACTCTTCATGCTGTCCGGTCCGTCGCTACCCACATTGCCATTGCTTTCTTTGTCATCTTCTACGCTCCAAACCCATACTTCTTCAACGCCAAATCTGGACTATCAAGATATTGACGAAATCCACTAGTAGATGTACAATCACGCATAAGGAGCGGATACTAAACCGTTATACTATTTGCAACCACCTTGATTCTGGCCATTTCTAATATTTTTTATATATTTATGTATTTTTTATCATTTTCTTCTTCTCCTTCACCAGCGCGACCGACCGCCTCCAAATAGCAGCAGCTTGTGATTCGTGATTGTTGACTTTTTACTTATTTTTTTGCATTTGGATGTTTTTGTTTTGAGGGAGAAGTTTGAGAGTTATAAATGAATTCCTTCTCCTACCATTTTAAAACCGTATCAATTTGTACTCTTCTCTCACATATAAATATAAGCGAACTACTTGAGTGGTGTTGGAAGACTAAACAAATTTTTTGCTGAACTCCGTTATCAAAATTTTTTTTGGTGTGTTCTTTCCTTATCTCTTTTATTCTATATTTATTTATTGTTATTATTTTTTTTGATTATAGTATTCAATATTATTTATCGAGTATATTCGTAGTATTTTGTATTTTTCAATTCACTAGAAGTTTGTTTTAGAGGGAATTACTACCCGAAATTCCCAATAAGTGGTATCAGAGCCAAATGTTCGTCCTTGGCTTGTTTGTTTCTCTTGAAATAGTTATTGTGGGGTATTGTAGTTTTAATTATCTAATAAAATTCTGTATAAGGAGGTTGGTATTTAAGCGGTCCACTTGTAACCCTCCAATATTTTTGAAAAATTTTGTTAGAATAATTTTTGAATATCATATTTTAGTTTTGTTATAGCATCTACTACAAATATAGTACCAGAGACATCAGTTTTCTCTTTATCACGCTCAAAGATTTCGGTGTCCAATTTGAAATTGGCAGTAGAAATATTTGACGGTACTGGTCATTTCGGCATGTGGCAAGAGGAAGTTTTGGACTCCCTTTTCTAGCATGGTCTTGATATTGCTATTGCAGAAAAAAATCGAAAGATGTTGAAGATAAGGATTGAAATATTATAAATCAGTTGGCATACAGAACAATTCGGTCTTGCTTGCCCAAGGAGCAGAAGTATGCTTTCAAGAATAAGACTTCTGTGTATAAATTATGGAAGGCATTGGAGGATAAATTTCTGAAGAAGAGTGGTCAGAATAAGCTCCTTATGAAGAAAAGGTTGTTCCGATTTGAGTACCGACCAGGTATAACTATGAATGAACACATCACTATATTTAATCAATTAGTAGCAGACCTATTGAATTTAGATGTGAAATTTACTGATGAAGATAGGCTTTGATGTTATTATCGTCTCTTCCCGTTGAATTTTGAACATTTAGAGACTATGTTACTTCATAGGAAGGAGAATGTGTCGTTAGATGCTATGTGTTCTGCATTTATAGTCATGAATTTAGAAAGCAAGATAATATGAAAATTAAATCAACGACATCAGAAGAAGCATTGGTAGCAAGAGGTCGTCATCAAAACTAATTAAAGGGGAGAAGAGGAAGATCCAAATCAAAGGGTCGAGTTGTTCCAAAGATGAGTGTGCTTTCTGTCATGAGAAAGGGCACTGGAAGACAGACTGTCCAAAGTCGAAGAAGAAATTGATGACTCCGCAAGATGCAAATGTTGTAGAATGCAAGAGTGATACGAAATCAGATATCTCTTTAGTGGTTTCACCTTTGGCATCATCACATCCAGATGAGTGGATATTCGATTCAGGTTGTACCTATTGTATGTGTCCTATTCGAGAATGGTTCTTTGAATTTCAAGAACCTAATGGTGGGGTTGTTTACATGGGTAATGATAATCCAAGTAAAACAGCCAGGATAGGTTCAATCAAGCTGCGAAATCGTGATGGATAGATTAGAATTTTACGGGATGTGCGGTACATGCCAAAGTTGAAGAAGAATCTGATCTCATGGCTTTAGGATCAAAAGACCTAGTTGTGCTAATACGAAATGGAGTTCTTAAAGCAATTTCTGGGACACTGGTGATGTTGAAAGACATGAGGAAGAACAAACTGTATTACTACCAAGGTAGTACAGTGGTGGGACAGCAGCAGCAGCACCTTCACGTAGCAAGAAGGATGCCGAAGCAATGAAGCTATGACATATACGGTTGGGACATGCTGGTGAGAAATCCCTACAAATTCTTGCCAAGTAGGGATTGTTGAAAGGTATAAAGACTTGCAAACTTGAAATTTGTGAGCATTGTGTTCCTGAAAAACAACAAAGAGTGAAGTTTAGCACTACAATTCATAATACCAAGGGTATTATGGATTATGTTGACTCAGATGTGTGAGGACCTGCCAAGATTCCATCCATCAGAGATAGGCATTATTTTGTCACTTTTGTTGATGATTTTTCCATAAGAGTTTGGGTTTTTACTATAAAAAATAAGGATGATGTACTTGCAGTTTTCCTTAAGTGAAAAGCTGAAGTTGAAAATGAAACAAGGAGGAAGATCAATATTGGAGAATACAAGAGCAATCCATTCCTGAAAGTATGTCAAGATTGTAGCATAAGGCGGCACTTCACAGTCAGAAAAAGACCACAAGCAGAATGGGGTGTCAAAGCCTATGAATAGGACACTGGTGGAGAAAGTTCATTGAGGCTATAACATATATTCAATATCTCGTCAATCATTTGCCATCATCTGCTACAGATGGAAAAACTCCTTTAGAGGCATGGTTTGAAAAACCTGCTACTGATTTTGATACTTTACGTGCTTTTGGTTCTACTATATATTATCATGTGAATGAATCAAGGTTGGATCCGCGGGCAAATAAGGTTCTATTTATGGGTTTCAATACTAGAGTTAAGGGATACCATTTGTGGTGTTTAGAGGCAAAGAAAATGATAATCAGTAGGGATGTTACCTTTGATGAATCTGCCATGTTGAATAAGGTAAATGCAGAAGGGGTTGATGGCACCCCGCAACAGGTGGAATGTATTCCGAAGCAGGTGAAGTTTGAGCAGACAATGGTTCCAGCAAATAGCACCACTAGTGACTCTCCGAGAGTAGAAGAAGAAGAAGTTTCGACCCAAGAACCTCTACAGCGATCAGAACCAATTGCAGTTAGAAAAACAAGACGAGAGATTAAAAAACCTGCTGTTTTACTGACATGGTAGCTTATACACTTCTAGTTGTTGGTGATGTTCCATCCACCTTCCCAAAATCCATCCAAAGTTTAGCAAGCTGTAGATGGGCAGGTGCAATGGAAGAAGAAATGCAATCTCTCGAGAAGAACAAGACGTGGAAGCTGACACAACTACTGAAGGGCAAGAAGGCTATTGGATGCAAATGAGTCTTTGCAAAGAAATAAAGATTTCCTAATAAAGATAAAGTTTGTTACAAGGCAAGGTTGGTGGCTAAAGGTTAGGAATATACACAGAGCAAATACAATCATTGTGTGTATTTGTGCAGGCTTCAAGATAGTTTCTATATCTACTTATTCTTATATGTTGTTAATATACTGATAGCAGCAAAGAACCAAGTTGAGATTGGCAGATTGAAAGCTCAGTTAAGTAAGGAGATCGAGATGAATGATTTGGGAGAAGTCAAGAAGATTCTCGGCATAGAGATAAACAGGTAGAGATAGAGAGAGAGAGGCAAGCTTTGCCTAACACAGAATCAGTATTTGAAGAAGATATTTCAACGTTTTGGTATTCATAAAGATACAAAACTTGTAAGTACCCCACTTGCTCCTCATTTAAAATTTAGTAGCCGGTTATCTCCAATAACAGATGAAGAACAAGAATACAAGAACCAAGTTTGAACATTGTTGAAACTTGGTTAGTATCTTGCATATTTGAGTTGGCACCTAATGGCGCAAAATTTGGAAGTGCCACGAGGGCCACTTTATTTTTTATTTAATTGAGAAGCTTTGTATTTGGTGGGATTAGAAGTTAAGCCAAAGTGGAGATTTGTTGACTTTTAGCTTACCTTTTTTACATTCCACATCGAATGCCTTTGTTTTGAGGGGGAAGTTTGAGAGTTATAAATGAACTCCTTCTCCTCCCATTTAATCCCATCCGAATTTATATTCTTCTTCCACATATAAATATAAGAGAACTGCTTGAGTAGTGCTCGAAGACTAGAAAAATTTTCATCGAACTCCGTTATCAAATTTTTCCTAGTGTGATCTTTCCTTATCTCTTTTATTCCGTATTTATTTATTGTTATTGTTTCTTTTCGATTATAATATTCAATATTATTTATCGGGTATATTTATAATATTTTATATATTTTTAATTATTTTAGAAAGAATTATTACCTGAAATTCTCACCATCTTTTTTATTTATATGACTCTGAAACAGAGTTTTGGAGTGAGATAAAGGGAACATAATGGGGGTGGTTATTACCCTTTATATTTCGAAAATGGGGGTATTCTCGAACGGTACGTAGATTTAGAGAATATGTGTCTTAAAGTGACTGAATTGCCTATTTCCATGGAAGATCAGACGGGATTTTGGTACTTCGGGGAATCTGGAAGGTGTTTGCATGCTATTGAGAAATATGGATCTCAAGCAGTGTTGTTTGATCTGTATGAATTGGAGAAGGACTACTCTCAATGGATTCTGAAGTACAGTGTTGATCTTGCTCTAGTAGCCATTTTATATGCATCAATGGCAGAGGAAAGAATCGATCGGCGTCGAATCTTCATGCCTTATTTTCTTGTGGATCAGAAAGATAAAAAAAAAAAACATTTGCTTCTGGTATCAGTCGCGGGCAAGGTCATTTCATTTGATATTGATCATCTGATGGTGAAGGATGTTTATTGTAGATGGAGAAACCCCCCAATGTTCGGTTGGAATGATGGCTATATACATTTAGAGACATTTGCTTTTGTTTAGCTGACAATGTCTATATACCTGCGAGGAGCCTTAGTTATTTCTTTTTATTCACCAGACATAAATACTCCCGAGGTGAGAGTAACTTATCGAGAATTAAACTAATGTAATTCTGGACTTCAGTTTTTGCTGCAGTTTTACTACAAATGACTGAATGTGTATATGTTGTGTTTTATGAATGAATCAAGCAGCTTCCTTCAATATGTTCTGCTTTTAATTTCGTTGCATTTCTTCAAATTCTTGAAAAGATGCTTCAAGCTTTGTTAGCATTGCCGTTAAGGTTTCTTTCTTCTTCCTTTTTGGTAACAGAGATCTCTGAAGGAATGATTTCAGCCACAGATGGTTGCAGAGGTTTATCTGAGGGTTTCACTATTAGTTTTATGTTTCAATTTTTATTCGGATTACTTTAGACTACAGTTTATTTTCATGATTTGACCATTTTGGTTATTCTTTTGTACACTTGGAGCTTCCCGAGATTTCATCTAAGCGGGATTTAGTCACTGTCGTTTTTGTCGTTGAACTGCTATTTTCCATTATTACAATCTCATTTCTGGAAAAACTTTGGAGATATTCCTACTTGCTGACTCAGTTTTTAGTAATTGGAAAATATTGTTAGATTTCTTATCTTCTACTTGAACGTTTTCCAGTAATTCTTTCACTCACTAGCTTATACTCATTTGTCTCTATTGAGGATGTTTCATGATTAAGCATGCACTCTTTCGTTCCATTTTGTTGACTTAATGATACAACATTCTAAATGACTAACAAAATATGTTTTAAATGATCTAATAAATTTTTCTAAGTGATTTTAGAACGTAGCATGAATCAATAATCATGATCAAGTCATACAAATACAAGAATCAAGTAATGTGTATCTAAGAGTATATCTTTAGCTTTTGTTAAAAATAAATTAGAGAGAATAATTTTTATATGTGCTTCAACCAATTCTAAGATTTTTGGTCTTTAAAAATGCGCTGCAATTCTATTAAAACTTCATTTAGAAATTTTCAAGAAAAAAACAAAGTGTTTCTATTTTACTCTTCATACCAGGATAATTTATAATTATCCGGTTAGAATAATTTTTGTCAATCTACTTTTACTAAATTACAAAGTCTCAAAGCAAATCAAGTTGACAGTGACTAATGATTATTTGACTAACACGGTGCTAGCGTGACCTTTTAGTATGCTAGAATGACTTTTTAAAAACTGTTAGTCTTACCATTTCAAAACTTGTATATAATTAGTAAAAATGTACTTTGAACTATATTTTGAAATAAAATGAATAAAATAACTTTCTATAAAAGAATATATCAACTTAGGATGATTGAAAATTCAAATGTTCACTTATACTTTGCAAAAAAGCTGATTTTTTGAAAAACAAAATATTTTGAATCTTTGAATAAGAATTGACTGAGGCACCATGTGACTGTAATACCTCTTTATCTTTTCATAGGTTTTGTATGTCTTTAATATATGTAATCCTTTGCACTGTAAAGTTTTTCAAAAGATGAGAGCACGCCGTTGAAATAGAGAGAGAAACACATTCGAAGCCACAAGAAAAAAATGTTCAAAGTGATATTTGAAATTGAAGTTAAGTCAAAGTTGCAATCTTTTCATTTTTCTCTTTTCAAGATTCACAAGTACCAGTTTAAACTTGTACCACCAACACCGAAGAGGTTATTGAGTAAAAAATAGTTGATAGATCTATTGAAAATCTAAGGATATTAGTTGCTAGATCTATTGAAAACTAATGGCGTTAATATTACTAGATTTATTTACAAAATTAGAGTGTACAACCTGATAATTCTTGATAGTGAGATACTTAGAGTTGTATAATTTAATTTGTATCATTAAAGAGATTTTTTTAGTGAAATACTTGTGTTTAGTGGATGTAGACATTTTGCCGAACCCTTATGAAATCCTTGGTACCATTTTATTTCCCACTTAATTTTGCTTTGTATTTTTCTTTTTTCTTTTTCAATTTGGTTTCTCTGTTAGCAAACATATTTTGTGTAAGGATGGTTTAGCTCAGAGTATACTTTTCCACACAATGAAAATGCATGTTGGCAAAAATCTAGTTTGATAACTTTTGGGCATAATTTTTAAAAGTAGTTGAGTTATTCAATGATTAGCAAGGTTGTCTGCAATTGTACATATCAAATCTGATGAAAAGTTGTACTCTAAATCCAACAAAATTTTCATGTTTTGCTCAAGTTTATATCGCTTTGTGCTAGTTTATATTAAGAAAAGTAGCTTAAAATCTTGTTTGGACTTTAGTTCTTATTTAACTAGCCAACTAATAGCATACTTTCCAAAGATCAGCCTTAGAAATCTTCTGAAATTTTATTTCCGTTTTAAATAAGTCAATTTTTTTAAAGTCCAATCCGTTGTCTCCGGGACATTGTTTGGAACCTTCAATTTTTTTACCCAAATGTAAATCCTTTCGCGAATGTGTTTTCTTTTTGTAATTGTACATTTCTAGTTACAACACTCTCATAGTTTAGATTTCTGTAATTGTACCCTATGATTCAGAAAAATATCATATTTACTGTTCTAAATGTTAATATAGTTTGTGTGCTCCTTCAATGATCTTTTGTTTTAGATGTTTTAATCTCAGTCCAATCTCAATCTTTTTCGTTGGTCAAGATGTGCTGCATTAGTTTACGGTTCATACATGGAGGAGAATCAAATCATAGATCATAGATAAGCTGTGTTGAATCTACTATCTCTTTTCTCCTTTTTCCTCTATTGTCTCTTGATTTCTTGCTTTTCCTTCCTACTCCTAATTTTTTATCATTCTTCATCCCTTCTAATTTTGCAGTCTTTTCTGTTTCATTAGATGTTCTTTCTTTTCTTTTTGCTTTTCAATTTCTAAAATGGAGGCTTACAGGGTGTATCTGATAATCTTCTGGTCAAGGTAACTCTTTCTTACACTTGCACACAAATGGTATAATTTTTTATGCAAAGATAAGAATAACACTCGGGGTTTTGTCCATCATGTAGCTTAAGATGTTATGCTACTTTAAGTAGAAGAAATTTCATTTTATGCATGAATTCTTCGAAATGGATTATCCGTTTTCCGACAGCACAGACTGCTCTCTTTTCTTTGCATGTATAGAAGAACAAGAAGGAGAGCGGAGAGGATGACTTTCCTTAACGGTGGTGCCTTAAGGAGAAACGTGAACGATGGCAGAAGAGCCTTTCTTGAATAATACGTAATTCATGAAAGGGTGTCTTCAGAAGTTAGAAGTGTTCCATTCTTTTTTGTTTTTTTCCTGAAGAACTGTTCATTTCATCATTAAGCAGAGGTAACGGAAACTCAGCCTCCTCTTCATCTTCCCCCCTCATTTTCTCTTATCTTTCATGTCAGAGATTTCGTGTGTTAGAGATTTCGTGTGTTTCTGTTGCAATAGGGCAATTTGTGTTTCTTGACCCTCCTTGACCTTCTTTGTTGAAAATTTTTCCGTAGTTTCTTTGATTCTAGATGGAAAATCAAAACAATGTATTATCCAATCCTTTTCGCTTCATGCCGATGACAATTCGAATCTGCAGTTGGTGTCACCACTGTTGGATGATCACAATTACCACATCTGGAGCAGAGAAATGACTAATGCTTTGATTTCAAAGAACAAAATTCAATTTGTAGATGGAACCATACAACCAGTGTCGTGAGGTGACAGAATGTTTGATTGTTGGACGCAATGCAACAAGATGATGCCTGGTTGGATTCTTAGATCTGTTTCACCGACTATAAAGCAAAGTGTAATTTGGTACAACATTGAGTACAAAGTTTGGAATGATTTAGCAAAGCTTTCAGTCATGGAGATGCATATCGTTTTAGTGATCTTCAGGAACAGTTTTATGCTTTGAACCAAGGTAATCTTTCCATAACTGAGTATTTCACTAAGTTGAAGATAATTTGGGATGAAATGCAAGTGGTAAAGCCTATTCCTGCATGTGCTTGTGATCCTGTTTGTAGCATGGGGATTATAACACCGTGTGTGGATATTTTGAAGATGATTATGTTATCAGATTTGTGAAATGTTTGAATGAAGAATTAGCTACTGTGAGATCTCAGATTTTACTTATGGTTCCATTACCAAAATTAAACAAGCTTTTAGTATGACAATTAAACATGAAAGGCAGTTGATGCATTCTGTTAGTCATTTTGGAACATTCGATAGTCATGTACTATTAACCCAGCAAGCTACAGGTGATTTGCATTCATGCAGTGTTAATGTTGCTAATTCTGGTGGTTTTAGCAACCAAAAATTTGGAAATTTTAGATAACTCAAATGTTCGTTTTGTGGTTAGCTTGGACATACTGTGGAAAGATGCTATAAGAAACATGGATATCCACCTAATTTCAAAGGCAAAGGCAGAGCAAAATCTATGATTAATCAAATTATAAAATCTATTAAGCCAATTGTGGGTAATCAGAGTATTATTGGTGAAGGTGCACAAGAAGATTCTGGCATGATTCTTAATCAAGCTTTATGTAAACAACTCATGGCATTGTTACAGACCATCTGAAATGCAGCCAACGCAGCAATCAATAGAACCTACAGCAATAGCTCTTACTACTAGCTTCGCTAACAGTGCTGCTGACGCAGGTAGAAAGTTCAAACCTATTCCTTCAAATTGGATTGTCTACTCTGGTGCCTCTAATCATATTTGCACTTCACTTTCTTCTTTTGTTTTTAGCATTCCTATTGCTGATACTTTTATCGTACTTCCTAATGGACATTCTGTTACTGCTACTCATAGGGGTAGGGTAAATGTAAATGAGCATCCTATTCTTGATAATGTTTTATGGGTTCCACATTTCCACTTCAATTTGATTTCTTTGAGTAAGCTTACAAAAAATGATTCTCTGGCCATTCATTTTTACTCTGATTTCTGCATTATACACAACCTTACACTTTTGAAGATGATTGATTTAGCTAAGAAGTGCAATAGTCTTTATATCTTGCCAACATCAGTTGATTCAGACTCAGCTTCAGTTTCTGCTTGTTCTCAGTCTATTTCAGAATCAATTCCTATTTTAGTTAGTCTAGATTCTCCTACTTCTACTTTTATTCATGAGAATTCTTCTGTTGTTTGTTCAAAAAGTACTTCCATTCCTTCTACTTGTTTACCTTCTAGAACTATTCCTCATACCTAGATATGGCATTATAGGCTTGGACAGATGTCTTTGCCTAGAATGAAATTGCTTCAATGTACTCATTCCAATATTAGTTTGCCTATAGAGCATGTATGTTCTATCTGTCCCATTGCTAAGATGAAGAAATTTGGCTTTTCCTCTTACTACTTCTTCTACTTCAACTTGTTTTGATCTTGTTCACACTGATATTTGGAGTTCTTATAAGAATAAATCTGTTCATGGTCATCAATTTATCCTTACCATAATTGATGATTATAGTCAATTCACTTGGGTTTATTTACTCAAACATAAATCTGAAGTGAGAAGTTTGTTGCAATCCTTCTTTGCTTTTGTGGAGACCCAGTTTGCAAAACAAATTAAAGTGCTTAGAATTGATAATGGGTTGGAATTCAATTTATCTTTTTTCTATAGTTCCAAAGGGACTATTCATCAAACTAATTGTGTTGAAACACCTCAACAAATTGGCACTGTGGAGACGAAACATTAGCATATCATGAATATAGCTAGAAGTTTAAGACTTCAAGCTAATTTACCTCTTTCCTAGTGGGGTTATTGTGTTTCTCATGCTACATATCTGGTCAATATTGCTTCTTCTCCCTTTCTTGCTAATCAAACCCCGTATGAATTCTTATTTTCTAAACCACCAGATCTATACTCCTTAAAAGTCTTTGGTTGTTTCGCCTTTGCTACTACTCTTGCATAAGGGAGAACTAAGTTTGATGACAGAGGAAGAGCTTTTGTTAATCTTGGTCATTCTTATACTAAGAAACGCTACATTCTTCTTGATTGTAAGACTAAAGAGATCTTTATTTCCAGGCATGTGATATTTAATGAAACACAATTTCATTTACACTTGCCTGTAGATTCCTCTCATTCTTGTTCATCTTCTAAAGAATAGTTTCCTTCTTTTTTTTCTAATCATTTATAATTCAATTCTCCTTCTATTGATTCTTCTCTTGATTTTCATATTGCTTCTCCTACTGTAAATATTCCTCAGTCTAATAAAAGTTCTTTTCACCTGGTTCCCTCTACTCTTATTCCTCAAGTAAGAAGTTCTTCCAAACCACATCATCCTCCTTCTTATTTGCAAGATTATGTTTGCCATTCTGGTTTCATTTCATCTCATGCTTTAAGTAGTGTTTTGCATTATGATCAGTTAGCACCTAAGTATCACCAATTTATCATTAACATCACTGCTGCTATAAAGCCTAAGTCTTATGATGAAGCAATACAACATCCAACTTGGCAAGATACTATGCAAGCTGAAATTACATCATTGGAGAACAATCAAACATCGAGTCTAATTCCTTTACCAAGGGGGAAAATTCCTATTGGATGTAAATGGGTGTATAGGATCAAGCATAAGTTAGATGGTTCAATCAAACGGTTCAAAGCTAGGTTGGTTTCAAAGGGATTTACTCAACAAGCTGGTTTTGATTTCTTAGATAATTTTTTACCAGTTGCTAAAGTTACTACAATTTGAACATTGTTAGCTTTTGCTGTTATCAAGGCTGGTATTTGCATCAACTTGATATCAATAATGCTTTCTTATATGGAAATTTGATTGAAGATGTCTACGTAGTTCCATCTCCTGATTTTTTAGTTGCTCTTGGCATGGTTTACAGACTACAAAAATCACTATATGGTCTTCAACAAGCCAGTAGGCAGTTGAATGCTAAGTTGACTGCAACATTAATTTAGCTTGGTTTTGTTCAATCTAAATGTGATTATAGTTTGCTTGTGA
Source organism: Rauvolfia tetraphylla (assembly GCA_030512225.1). NCBI lineage: Eukaryota > Viridiplantae > Streptophyta > Magnoliopsida > Gentianales > Apocynaceae > Rauvolfia > Rauvolfia tetraphylla. The sequence goes on from JAJQKT010000060.1 coordinate 2,490,371, forward strand.
AGAAAAGTGCTACTTCCTTCTTAGATTTTCTGGTCTATGTAGATGATGTAATGCTAGCAGGAAGCTCTCTTCAAGAAATTCAGGAGGTTAAAGCTTATTTACATGATACTTTCAGCATTAAAAATCTTGGAGAGTTGAAATATTTTCTTGGATTGGAAGTTGCTAGGTCTGTTAAGGGTATTAATCCAAATCAGAGGAAGTATATCTGTGATTTGTTGCATGAAACAGATTTTCATGATTGTCAGCCTTCTGCTATACCTATGGATCCAACTTGTAAGTTGGCTCAGAATGATTCTCCTCTCTTGTCTTCCTCTACAGTGTATAGACGTTTGGTGGTAAATTGCTTTACTTGACCATTACCAGGTGTGATATTGTCTTTGTGGTACAACAGCTAAGCCAATTTCTTGACTGTCCAGCAGAAAATCATTTAAAAGCAGCACATAAAGTTCTCAGATATCTTAAATGATATATCCCGGGGTGATCCTACATAGCCCATTCTCATGCCTCAAGAGTTAAAGGAAGTCAAGTCCCTCATGTCCAAGTGCTATGATACATTTTGGATTGAATTCCTTCACCCCAAAACATTTAAAGCCCATATGACTACCTGTTGGCTCAAACCCTTCCTTGGTCCGAACCCACTTAAGCCCAAAACACTTCAACCTTAATTTCTTTCAAAATAATCCATAAATAAGTATGTTGCATAATATATGTGTATGGGATGTGGCCCTCTCTCCCCCATGTATTTTCCCTTTATTTTCACTTAATTATGAGCATAAAATATGTATTGTAAAGCCTATATAAGCCACAAGTTCCTGGATTTTAGAGATCAAATTTTGAAGCTTAAACCTTATGTAATACTCCTTGAATAAATTTTAATACTTGTTCAAACTGTTTCTTAATTTATATCTCTTTTGTTAGCTACTTAAGAGTGAGTATTATGAGTCTAATTATACCCTTAATTTGTGATGAATTTCGTGTATAATAGATACTAAGCCCTAAGGTGAAATAAAAGTGCGTTATATCTCTTAAATCAACTTAGATTATCCTTCCCTCTCCTCTTTTCCATTCAACCACATTCATTCCTCTTCTTCCATCCGTGATATCTCTCTTATATATTTGTTTAAGTCTTAGGCTAATATATAACATTTGGTATCAGAGTCCACTTGTTCTACATCCCTATGGGACCAAATGCCCAAAGCCTTTAAACCATTTTCAAAAGACCTATATCTTCATTTTCACTTCCTCTATTCCAACTTCTCTACTCCATTTCGAAATTCCTCTCACAAAACAGCCCCAACACATCCATCCAAGCCTCTCCTAATCTCTCTCAAATCTAAACTTACTCTCCCTGCCATCCCAAAACAGCAAGCATGTCTCACAAGCTTTTTAAGATGGCCGAGGAAGACCTCATTTATGCCTTTAAGCAAATGAAGCGTGAAAATGAATATCTTCAGAGGCAAGTTGCAGATCTCACTAAGTACAAGAAAAGTATGATGATGGATACAAGTGAATCTGAGAATGAACATGAAGAAAGGGAGACTCTAAATCCTTTCTCCATGAATGGCAAAGCTACTAATAGCAACAACACTCGGAGGAATCTCATCCACACTCCCATGGCAGATTTCAAGGTGGACATTCCTACTTTTGAAGGAAAGAATGATCCTGAAGAGTTCTTAGAATGGCTTGAAATGGTGGAGTATGTCTTTGACTTCAAGGACATACCAGGAGACAAGAGGTGAAAATTGTGGCCCTAATTCAGAAAGTATGCTTCTACTTTGTGCTCCAACATTACCACTAAAAGAAGGGGTCAAGGCAAAGAACCCGTAAGATCATGGCGGAAGATGCATAGCATCTTGAAAGAGAAGTTTCTACCATCTCACTACTTGTAAGAAAACTTTGCTAAATTGCATAGTTTAAGGCAAGGGAATAAGACGGTGGAAGAGTACACAAGAGATTTTGAGCAACTTTTGCTCAAGTGTGACCTCAAGGAAGATGATGCTTGTTGTGTTTTATTTCTATGCCTTTATACTAAATTTATATCACAATCATCAACAATTTGCACACAAACACAAGGCAAGTGCACCTATCGTTATGAGTAGTATAATGGCAAGTAAATTCAATATCGTATCCACGGGGATGGTTAAATATCATTACTCACTTTCTGTTCTATTGTTTAGCCTATCAAATTTGTTTGTGAAAATGATTGAAATTACTACTAGGAATAGAAGCCTAATTTAGCTAATTAAACTAACTTAACTAATTTTTGTTTGCAAGAGAGAATTCAATTGAGAAAAAAATACTTGGATGGTTAATCCCCCTAGAATTACCTATGTGATAGAAATGTCCCTTGGTTGATAAAACTCACTCTATCACTTCTTATGTTTGATGAAATTCCAATGATAGAACTCACTCTATCTCTAGATGAAAGTTCTCTACTTTTAGATTAATTAGTTGAAATCTCTTTCTAACCAATTCAACCCAAGAATGCATTAAGAATTGTGAATTCCCAATTAGATTTCTCTAATTATCAAGAAGATGTTTAGGTTTCTATCTCTAGTTAAATAAATCATCTTCATTGTTTGTGTATGGTCTATTTCACCCTTCCTTTCTCAATTCCAAATGAAAATTTCCAGATTATGAATCAATTGTCAATCACCCTTCCTTTCTCAATTCCAAGTGAAAGAATTCCAGATTTTGCATCATTAATCCACTCAATCAATTCAACCATTCAAACCCACAAACAATTCACAAGAAATTCGAATTCAATCAACCAAGGAAACAATTCATTCACATAAGTAAAATCTAGGGTTCATACCCATCCAAGTATTCAAAAGTCTAGTTCATCAACATATTACAATTCAAAGCATATAAACCAATAAAGAAAGAGTAAGAATTGCTCATTTTCATGGTGTAAAATCTTCTCTTCTTCAAGGTTTGAAATTCGTCACTGTAGCATGGAGAAAATTGCAGCTTTTTCCATGAATCTTCAAGGTGGATGTTCTCCTTCTTCAAAGATTCAATCTCTCTTGATTTCTCTTGCAAAGATGAAGAATTGGGATGGGATTTGAGTGAGTTTTGATGAGTTTTTGCTATTTTTCTTTCACTCTCTCGGCTCCTATTATTTCTTCCCTAAAGGGGTATTGAAATCTGCCCCAAAAGAGAGAGAAATGCAGCTTAAAATCAGCTTCAGATCGACACAAACGGCGCCACTTATATCACACCAAACGGCACCGCTTGCCCCCAGTTTTGGTGCAAGTTTCTGCTGCCCGACTGTGACAATATTTTGATTTCTAGGTGAATCCAGACCACCAAATCGGCTGATCTAGGTCTTGATGTCTTCTTAAAAGTTGTAGATCAGGATATGATCATTATACCAAACTGTGTCAAAAATGGAACCCAATGCAGAACAGGTAACTTTGCAGCATAATTAGGGTAGGAAAATGAACTTCGATTGACACAAATTTTACTATTCTGAAAACTTCAGAATGTTCTCTATAATTTTCTAGAATACCACTTTTGCATTTGAAATCTTCATAGAGGTCAAAATCCGACTTGAAATATGTCTACCAGTCTGTTTTTCCTCTGCATTTCTCTATTGTTCTTCATTGTGTAAATTTCCCTTGTTTGCTTCATTTAATTCCAAATCTTCAATAATATCACCTAAAGCAAATAAGAGATAAATGGAGTATAAATGGTGATTAAAACACCAAAATTTAACATAAAATCAAGCTCAAAATGATAATTATATGAAGCACAAATATAGAATATCAATGCTCAAACCTTTGTGAGGTATCTTCATGGTCCAAATGACCAAATCGCTAATGTTGTGGAGCTGCAAACATATGACACTTTAGAAGATCTATCCAAGTTAGCCCACAAAGTTGAAAACCAACTCAAGAGGAGCAAATCTTCTTTCACCCGAGCTAGCCCTTTATATACCAAGCCAACCTACACTCCCTCTAAATCTACCTCCACATCTACTGTCCAAAATGTCCCCAAAGCCGTAGCACCCTCCTCTTCTTTCAATATCCAAAATCTATCCAAAGCTCCTCAATCAAACTCTAAAATACCCCCTGTTTTCGCTGCCAAGGATTAGGACATTATGCCTTTGATTGTTCTAACAAGAAAGTTGTGGCCTTAGTTGATGTTGAAGGTGAAGGCAACATAGAAGAAGAAGAAATCAGTAATGAAGTTGAGTACTTAGGCCCGGATGAAGGTGAACAGACCCTATGAAGCTTCACTGTTCCTAAGGGCAAAATATGTTCTCTTATCATTGACGGAGGAGTTGCACTAATGTTGCTTCTAAAACTATGGTGGATAAGCTTAGCTTGGAGCTTTCATCCCATCTGAATCCTTACGCCATTCAGTGGCTAAATCATGGTAAAGGACTTCATGTGGACTGTCGTTACTTAATTTCCTTAAGCATCGGAAAAACTTACAATGATGATGTGTGGTGTGATATTATTCCCATAGATGCTTGTCACATCCTCTTGGGAAGGCCATGGCTATTTGATAGAAGAGTCATCCATGATGGCTATTCTAACACTTACACCTTTCTCATGAATAAGAAGAAAATCACCCTTACTTCTTTACCACCTCAAACCATTTCGCCCTCCTCTAAAGAAAACAACCCAACCTCACTTTATACCCTCTTACAAGCTGAATACCATGAACATGAATCCTTCAAAGAGTTGATCCTACTTAACCTACATGAATCCAAATACCTAAACGCCCCTCATCACCTTATGGCTGAACCTATCCTTAAAAGATTTACCTATGTTTTTCCTGAAGATGTCCCACACGGTTTACCACGTAAATGTGACATCCAACACAAGATTGATCTTTTACCTGGAGCCACCTTACCAAACAAACTAGCATATAGAATGAACTGGGAAGAAACCAAGGAAATACAAAGGCAAGTAGATAGACTGCTAGCCAAACGATTCATTAGAGAGAGTTTGAGCCTCGTGTGCTGTTCTGACACTTTTTGTTCCGAAGAAGAATGGCACGTGAAGAATGTGTTGTGATAGTCGGTCTATTAACAAGATCACTATCAAGTACTGGTATCCCATTCCCTACCTCAAAGATATGTTAGATGAGCTGTATGACTCAGAGGTGTTCTCAAAGATAGATCTTCGTAGCGTCTATCACCAAATCAGAATCCATGAAAGAGAAGAGTGGAAAACTGCATTCAAGATAAAGTTCGGGCTCTATGAACGACTAGTTATGCCATTCGGGTTGACCAATGCACCAAGCACATTCATGAGACTCATGAACCAAGCAAGTCCTTAAGCCATTTATAGGTCAATTTTATCGTACTTTGATAACATTCTGATCTATAGCAAGAATGAAGGTGAACATGTGAACCATTTAATCTTAGTTCTATAAAGGTTAGATGAAGAGAAGCTGTATGGCAATTTAGAGAAAAGTCATTTCTTTGCTGCCCAAATTGAGTTCTTAGGCTACATTGTGTCTAGCCAAGGAATTCAAGTGGACGAAAAGAACATCCAAGCAGTCCGAGATTGGCCCACACCAACCTCATTGCAGCAAGTAAGGAGTTCCATAGATTGGCCTCGTTTTATCAAAGATTTGTGAAGGACTTTAGCACCATCTTGACACCACTCACGGACTTGATAAAAAATCAGAAGTTCGAGTGGAATGAGAAGACCCAAGAAGCATTTGAAACCATCAAGTATTGGTTTACACACGCCTCGTGTTAGTCTTACCAAGTTTTAACAAGCTATTTGAAATAAAATGTGATGTGTCTGGTTTTGGAATTGGGACTATCCTTTCATAAGAAGGTCACCCATTGTCTTACTTTAGTGAGAAGCTCAATGACACTCGAAGACGATACTCTACTTATGACAAAGAGTTTTACACTCTTGTTTGCTCCCTTGAACATTCCCATCACTACTTGATAAGCAAGAAGTTCATATTACATTCTGACCATGAAGCATTGAAATACCTTCAAGGCTAACACAAGCTTCGTCCCCAACATGCCAAATGGGTGGAATACATTCAAACCTTTACCTTCACCATTTGGCACAAAAATAGAACCCTAAACAAAGACGCTGATGCCTTATGCCGGAGGCATTTATTACTAACGGTACTTAGTACCAAGGTTGTTGGCTTTGAATTTCCAAGACATATACGCAAAATGTCTTAAACGACCATTTGGAGATTACCTTGTCAAAGATGGATACTTGTTTCGAGGAAACAAACTCTACATCCCAAAGTGCAATATTCGTAAAATCTTGATTGATGAAGTTCACGGAAGAGCACTAGTCGGTCACTTTGGCATAGAGAATACGAACAAACTACTCAAGGAGCACTACTTTTGGCTAAAAATGGATAGAGATATGGAGCACTTTATCAAGAGATGTGGAACTTGTCAAATGGCTAAAAGTCATTCTTTAGTCCAAGGTTTACACATGCCTCTCCCCGTACCCCGCTGTCCATGGGAAGATGTAAGCCTTGACTTCATTATCGGTCTACCAAGAACACAACGTAGAAAGGTTCTATCATGGTCGTGGTAGATCGCTTCTCAAAGATGGCGCACTTTGTGCCATACCAAACTACCTATGATGCTTCACAAATTGATGACTTATACTTTAGGGATATTGTTAAGCTACATGGCATCCCGAGGAGCATGGTTTCAGATCTCGATAGCAAGATTCTTAGCCATTTTTGGCTAACACTATAAAGCAAGATGGGAACCAAGTTGAATTTTAGCACTTCGAGTCACCTCCAAACAGATGGTCAAACGCAGGTGACCAATTGAGCTCTAGGAACTCTTCTATGAGTCCTAATCAAGAAGAACATCTGACGATGGGAGGATCTATTACCACACACTGAATTTGTTTACAACCAAACTACTAGCAAAACTACTGGATTCTCACCCTTCATGATTGTCTATGGAATCAACCCGCTCACACCTTTGGAGCTTGAACTAATCACGGTCCAAACAAAGTTCAATTGGGAAGGAGAAAAAAGAGCAAAGGAAATTCATGATCTACATAATACCGTTCGAGAGAATATCGAGAAGGAAAATGAGCGTGTGAGCACACGCATCAACAAGACAAGGCGAGGCATTAATTTCATACCTAGAGACCTTGTATGGATACACCTTCGCAAAGAGCATTTTCCAACCAAATGCAAATTAAAGTTGCTGCCCCAAGCCGATGATCCATTTGAGGTTCTCACCAAAGTCAATGACAATGCCTACAAGATTGATCTTCCCAAAGATTATGGAATTTCTGCTACATTTAATGTTAGCGACTTAAGTCTGTACTATGATTCAGGAGATCTTCTGAGTTTAAGGTCAAACTCTTTTGAAGATGGGGAGAATGATATATCTCGAGATGATTCTACACAACTCATTCTCACGCCTCAAGAGCTAAAGGAAGTCAAGTCCCATTGTCAAAAGTTATTCCTTTCCCTTTTTCCCATTGTCAAAAATTATTACTCTTCCTTTATCTCATTATCAAAAGCTATTCCTTTCCCTTTACCCCATTGTCAAAAGTAATCATACATACCTAAATCCCTTTTGCAAACTATCCATACCCCTGGTCAAATTCACCCAGATGGAAAGCTAGGACATTAAGGACAAAAATCATGTTTTTCTTCTTAAGCAATGAGTATGTTGCATAATATATGTGTGTGTGGCATGTGGCCCTCTCTCCCCTATGTATTTCGCTTTTATTTTTACTTAATTATGAGAATAAAGTATGTATTGTAAAGCCTATATAAGCCGTAAGTTTCTGGTTTTTAGAGATTAGATTTTGAAGCTTAAACCTTGTGTAATACTCCTTTAATAAAGTGTAAGATTTGTTCAAACCATTTCCTAATTTATATCTCTTTAGTTGGCTACTTAACAGTGAGTATTAGGAATCTAATTATACCTTTAATTTGTGATGAATTTCGTGTATAATAGATACTAAACCCCAAGATGAAATAAGAGTGTTTTATATCTCTTAAATCAACTTAAACTATGCTTCCCTCTTCCATTTAGCCACATCCCTACCTCTGCTTCCATCCGTGATATCTCTCTTATATATTTATCTAAGTCTTAGGCTAATATATAACATTAAAGGTTCTCCTAGACAACGGACTTTGCATCTCCAACAGCAGCATATATCAACAACTGGGAGACTACCCAATCTAAGTTCTGACATTAGTTTTTGTTCATCATGAGCAGAGGACCTTCCCCTGCCTTGATCGACTTGTCATCGATCTCTCACTACCTTGAAGAGATCCCCTCTACTTTTTGATATATCACTACCCTGCATATGGTTGAGATTTCTCACTGCAAACCTGGGGTGGTTAATTCAGCAATTGGCATTCTAAGAGATCAATTTGAGATGGGAAATAAGGACTTCGTTGTTCTTGTAAATGGTGAAGAAATGAAACTTTGAGATGAAGCACACTGAATCCATGACTATTTGTGTGACCACATGAAGTTAAATACATAATCATTTTCTCTTTCTTTCATTAGCTTGTACCTATTGTCCTGCTACTAAAATTTTATTGATTCAGATAAATCTTCTGATATCAGTTTTGCAGAAACTTCGAAGGGAACTCTGATAAGTTGGTTGAAGTATGAGATTGCATTAGCCATAGCTCAAGGAATTGAATAAATGTGTCGAGGTTGTGAAATGCAAATTCTGCATTTTGATATCAAACCTCAACAATACTTGTTTGGAACTCAACAAAGTTTCAGATTTCGGCCTTTCTAAACTCTTTCGACGCAGAATAATTTTGGTATTTTTGCTGCTGCGAGGAATAGTAGGCTACAATGCTACATGGCTCCAGCACTATCTTAAAAGAAAGCTGGAGTAATCTCGTACGAGGCTGGTGTTTCTAATTACAGGGAGGAGGAAGCAGATGAGCAACATTGAAATCAAGTTCATTTTCTTGTTGGATTTTCAATAATGTTGATAAAGGAAAAAACTTGGATTTGGTAGATGCAACATAAGAGAGGAGAATCGGGAAAAAGATCGTTTCAGCCGCACTATTTTGCATATGGCACCAGCTGATCCCCACTCAATGAGAGACAAGTCCGAAGCCTCTTCATCCTCCGTTTAGCTTTAGAAATTATGTTGATTAAATATGCAAATTTGTCCAAAAATTGCGCGCCCAATTAGATAAGAAACTGTAATTTAGTCTGGTGGAGTGACTCAAGTTTATTTTTACGACATTGTAGAAGACATGGCCCCAATCCAGCAAAGGGGAAGGGGAGCCGTTCTATTTTCCCTTCTGAAGTTTTCTACCAAGAATATTCATCCAGTTAGAATATTCAAACAACTGCACAACATAACGTAACTTGGAAATGAAAATCATCCCACAAGCATGGTTCACATCTTTATCGATGTCCAGAGTAGAATATCTGAGATTCGTCGAATTTAAGGAACTACTGGACTCATGAAATTGTCATTCTTACCAATAATCCGAATCCAGTGCAAGAACTTCGGAGATTCACGGTGCTATCTTTCATTCCCTAAAATTAAGGTCACAAGAGAAGAGTTGCTAACTGATTATGTCCTTAAATAACAGTGGTACAGCAAGAACTACCAATCCTAAGAGCAAATTCTGAGGGATAAAACAGAAGAGAAAAAGAAATGAGGATAACCTTCAAGAGTTCTTGCCTAGTGAAGCCTGCAGAGCCCACATTTCAGGGTTGCTACCCTTTATCAGTATGGGATCAGACAGGTTGCATAATGCACGTACCAACCATTTACTTTTACAGGCCTACGCAGCATTGGCTTCAACCAGAAGACTCCATTATTAAATCCCTTAAAAGTTCCCTAAGCAAGGTATTGGTGCACTTTTATCCTCTAGCAGGTCGTCTATGTTGCATGGGAGGAGGCCGACTGGAAGTAGATTGCAATGCTGCAGGAGCAAAGCTCACTGAAGTTGAATCTGATGCAACACTGGCTGATCTGGGTGATTTCTCGCCATCTCCGGAGTTCCATTACCTCTTTCCTTCCATAGACTACAAGAATACTCCTTTTGAAGAACATCCCTTGTTGTATGTGCAGCTCACTAAGTTTCGATGTGGAGGAATTTCTCTCAGCTTAACAATGTCACATGCTGTCGCTGATGGACAAAGTGCTCTGCATTTCACCTCTCAGTGGGCAAGAGTTGCTCGCGGTGAGCCATTAGACATGGTGCCTTTCTTTGATCGGAAGGTTTTCCAAGCTGGAGAACGTCTCCCTTACTCTGCAACCCAACTTTTTCAACACAATCAGTATTGCCTCCCACCGCTACTGAATGGAGAGTCAAGCAACGAATCTGATAGAAAAAAGGCAACATCAACTGCTATACTGAAACTAACGAATCATCAAGTTCAAACGCTGAAGAATAAAGCTAATTCTGATAAAATTGCAGGTATAGGAATTCCTTATACACGTTATGAGGTAATAACAGCACATACATGGAGGACTGCCTGCAAGGCTCGAAAACTCATCGAAGAACAGCCAACTTCTTTGGGAATTTCAGTTGATGTACGCAAAAGGATGCAACCACCATTGCCTAAAGGTTACTTTGGCAATGCAATTATTGATGTGATTGTATCAGACTATTCCGGTGAGCTACTATCTCAACCATTAAGCTATGCTGCAAGAAAAATTAGAGGAACAATAACTCAAGTGACAAATCAGTATGTGCATTCAGCAATTGATTTCATGGAGAATCAAAAAGATCTATCGCAATTTCAAGATTTCTATAAATTGAAGCATCAGAAAGGGCCTTTTTATGGCAATCCAAATCTTGGAGTTATCAGCTGGTTGACTCTCCCTCTCTATGATCTTGATTTCGGGTGGGGAAAAGAGCTTCACATGAGTCCAGGAACACATGAAAGTGATGGTGATTGTTTGATCATTCCAGGACACGAAGAAGATGGATCTTTGGATGTTGCATTGTGTCTTCATGACTCTCATATTGAAGCTTTCAAGAAGTTATTCTATGAAGATATCCTAGATGAATAAGTTCTGCTTTTTCAGCAGATTAGAAGATCTTACATATTGGAGAAGTAAAATGCACTGCAACAAACAAGATCCCTCATAAGACTTCAGTAGTATATATCAGCATGGTTTATATGAAACTTTTAATATCCATTATGTTTCAAATTCAATAACTACGAAGTTTCATCATGATTATAAGCAAAGGTTAAAAATAGCTTGACTTCTTTATCAAAATTTTAAATGAGATATTTTTCTGCTAAGGTACTGCCAGAAACAGGATAAAACGACCCTTGAGAGCCAAAATCAATTAAAATTAATAAAATTTAGCAGACCACTTTATAAAAATTCCATCGTGCCCGTTAATTGCAAACAACCATCTTGGATGTATTCTTTAGCAGCCATTCTGGGTCTTGTCAATTTCCTTTCCTGGTCTAACAGAATACATTGGATATAAGTTGGAAAACAGTCTTAACATCCTATGTATTAGTGAAAATGTCCAGTTTTTGAGTATGAATTCTCCATTGCTTTGCCATATCAACTTAAGTTCTAAATTGCATCTGGTAACAGAATAACATATCATATATTGAAAATTGAACCTCTGCGATTCTCACAAGGCCAACAGGAAATATTCTGACTTCATAGAAACTAGTGCATTCAGAATATGCTGGCTCGTCCCTTTGAGAACAAGGTTTCAAGTTGCTGCTATGGGAGAATCTACTTATGTGCAAACTTAGTTTTCTCCACTGAATCCGCATATGAATCTGGTTAACTTCAGAATATCCTCCCCTGACTCTTTCAAGCCATGCATCTCATTGTGCTCTAAATTCCAGCAAGTAACTGCAAATTCCAGAGCCACACTAGACATATTAGGTCTTCTGTTTTCATATCATTTTCTGGTCAAACAAACAATATCCACAGAATAATGAATTAAAGAATTATTCCATGATTTGCTATATTAACTTTTGAGTTCAAGACATGATGTATAAGTGCAATACCATATATCTTATTGATAAATAGTATCTTCAGCTTAATCTCATGAGTAATGCGCAAAACACCAATAGATATATGAAGAACTAAAACATAGAAAATTAAGGTTCTTATGATTCTATTTGTTGCCAAATATCCAATCAGCTTGTAGTTTAGATTTTGCTGAAAATCTTGTCCAGCCTATGTAGAAAAACATTTCCATAATGCAAGTTTCAAATAAGAACCAGAAGAGCTACTTCAGAAAAAAGATGGCAAGCCGTATGTGTGAAACTGGATATTATCAATTTCGATTCTCAAAATCATAATTTGGTTTAAAAGTTTGAAGGTAAGATGATAAAACACTAATAACTTCAGAAAGAACATCAGCTTTTACTTGCACATCAGCAGAACTATTCAATGGTTCTTCTAGTATTAGCATCTACTGAAGTTAATAAAAGCAGAATAAAAGAGAAGATAAATTGGCATAAACATAGAGTGCAAGATATACCTGCTCTTCCTGAAGAGTACTGCATCACTATGAAATAAGGACTTCAAAATCCACATTTCCCATATCATGTTGTTCTTGCTGAATCTGTCTGGCTATACTTGTGAGCTTATATTTGCAACGAAAAACCTCAAGGGTCTTTAAGGTAGAAATTTCTTCAAACAGAGAAGGGATTTCCTCAAGATTGTAACAATGCTCCAGAACAAGTTGCTCAAGGCAGGGGAATGAATCAATGGATGCATACCATTCTGCAATATTTAAGCTCTGCAATTTCAAGAATTTGAGCTTCAAAAATTCCTCATTTTCCAGATCCCATCTATAGCCCAGAAAAGCGTCTGATAGTAATTTCAGAACTTCGAGATTGGGTAGCTTTGCAACTGGTGATATTTCAACCCATGGGAGTCTAAAATTGGATAAAGTTAGTTTCTTAAGGGTAGAGGGAAAGTTTAGTGCATGTGCATATGGGAATTCTCCAGCATATAACACATTTAATGCTTCAAGCCTAACAAGAAAGTCCAACACTGGAAACTGCATATCTTCCTTTTGACTATACATTGAACCCAAAAGTTTGCATCTGAACTTCTGAACATTCGGTATCCTTCTCGACAGTTTCTCTACATCTTTTCCATGAGAAAGAACTGGTAAGGAAAAGCTGACTATATTTTTCAACTGACAGGACTCATCATAATGACCGAAACAGATATGAGCACCCCTGGAAATGTTTACATGCCATAACCTTTTAAGGTTCCAGATGCTAATGGGTATATAAACTGTGGAGAACAGTATTTTGAGACAAAAGATTTCCAAATTCTGGAGGTTGTTTATTGATGATGGAACCTCTGTAATATAACCACAAAGGGCTAAGTATCTCAAATGGATTAGTGACACTATTTCCTCAGGAAAACAGATCTTTAAAGGGATGCTATCCAAGTCCAGAACTCTAAGAAATTTACACTGCATACGAAAGGCACTTGCATAGACATATTGGGTCCAGTAGTCATTGTTACCAAATATTAGGAGTGACCGTACACGTGAGACGAAAGATTTTGACTCCAAGACAGGCTCCCATTCAGAATGAATGCACAAACGGTATTGCTGATAATTTATTCTTGAAGAAAATGCTAAATCTAGGAAGTTTTCTTCTTTAGCCCTTTTCAAGCACAAGTCACGCAGCAAATCATGAACTTGACATGCTTTTATGCCACCACTGGAGCTTTTCTTTGTAACGATAACTAGGCTTCTTCCAACCAAATCCATCAAGTACTCCTTAGCCACATCCTCTAAGCTTTTGCTCTCGGACTTTTGTACAAATCCCTCAGTAATCCATAATTGGGTCAATTTTCGGGCTGTAATTACTTTATCATCTCTAAATGCTCCGAAATAGAGAAAGCACGGTTTCAAGAAATTTGGTAAGTGGCTGTAACTTACTTCAAGTATGTCCATGCACCCTTCACTAGCAATCTGTGAGACTAAGCTTTCCGCAATATGTCTCCACCAGCCCAGATTTCTAACATTCCTTGCAAGAAGACCTGCAACGACCACGATCGCCAAGGGTAGACCCTTACAGTTTTTGGAAATGTAGTTTCCAATACTTAAAAATGCTGGTGGGCAGTAATCATTGTGAAATAACTTCTTTTGTAACAAATCCCAACTTTCATTATCAGAGAGTGGATTAAGAGGATGAGGCCTGCAGTCTGGTTTAGCTTGCAAAGCTATGTTATGAATCCGACTTGTGAACATAATTCTGCTTCCTTTGTTATCATCTGGGAATGCAGATTTGAGTTCATTCCATACACTAATGTCCCAGATATCATCAAAAACAACAAGGTACCTTCGTCCGCTTAAACATTGGCAGATTTGTTCGGCTAATTCTATGTCATTCTTAGCTTTGATCTTGTCAGTAGGTGCAATAACAGCACCTAAAACATCAACCAATAACTTCGTACTAGTATATGTCTGGGAAACATAACACCATGCACATTTGTGAAAATGATACTGAACTGAAGGATCATTATATACTTTCTTGGCAAGAGTAGTCTTACCTAGGCCAGGCATACCAACAATTGAGACGATGTCCAGCTGTGTTGATCCTCTTGTGAGCTGATCAATTATTGTTTTTGCCTCATCATTGAATCCCACAACAACATCATCAATTCTTGAAGTGTTAGCTTGTGCAGGGAGGGCCTGGCTTGAATTCATTTTAGCTTTCAGGATTTTTCCTCTAGTACTCCGTACCTCAGTCTGAATGAACTTGATTTCATCTATGACATCAAAGAGGCGGATCATGTTATACCAAACAGGATCATCTGCAAAAGAGGAGGAGTCAATGATATGCTCTGCTAGGTATACCATATGGACAATTCGCATCCATAGATCATTTAATTCTTTATGCTCTTTCGGCAGCTCCAAGATATCCCTGAGTAGGGATGTAAGTGAGACTAGCTCGTCCTGCAGTGTCCCAATTTGATGCATGGTGAAAGGAAAAAAACAGTGCTTACATGCCCTTATGTGCTTCAGATTTTCCAGGAAGAAGTTAATAAATCCTAGTCCGTTGGTCCTGGGGAAAGTACACCACTGCGGATCCACAATATATTGCTCCTTGACCTTGGCCTTCAATAGATCGATCTTTTTTAGAAAATCATAAAGAAGAATGTCCTTTTCCTCAGCACTGTTCTCTACTGAGAGGGAGCATATAAGGGAAGTCGCTTCACTAACCAAAATATCTGCTTTTCTCCAAATTAGTTTATCGTCCCAGGTACAATTCTGTGTCTTTGGTGGATCAATGAGAAATGCAATCAACAATACTAGCCCTTGTCCAAGAATTTCAACGCCATTCTTCATAGGCACCACAAGATCTGACAGGAGAAAATCAACAAGAGCCACGAGCAATTCGCCCTTAACTAGAATATTGGATCTTGATGGCTTTAAACCCTTTAAAACCTCAAGAAACATCCCCATGACTTGTACGGTGAAAGGCTTTATCTTTTGCACCAAATCTAAAAGCATAATGTTCATTCTTGATGCCACCTTTTCATCCATCTCATCAACCCAGTAAAGAAAAGATAAACATGCAGCATAGTTAGCCCAACCCCAAATATGATTCAATAAATTTCTCAAATTGTCATGATTAATACAGCTTTCCGCTGAGAAGTCAACAAAATTTCTGAACAACCTTATTTTCTTTTCAAGGGCTTCGATTTGCACCCTCACAGAGACAATCATATTATCCTTTGAGCTCAATTCAGATTCCTAAGAATAGCACCAAAAAATTCAAGGATCTCATAACTGGAAGAACATTTGCAATTTAATGAACAATCTAACAATAGAAAACAGCTTTCTCTAATTTCCGGCTTAGATTGACGAATTTTTTCTACCAACTGAAGATTCAACGAATCCCAATAGCTATACTGCCTCCTATGGATTGCAATTACACCAGCAACATACAGGCCGTTTCCTGCTTCTTGCAAACTACTTTCAATATCATTCAAGGCCGTTGGAAGATTCAAGTTCTTACCCGCGGCACTCCATGTAGCCAAGCTCCAGAAGAACATTTTCAAGAATCTTAGCTCCACTTGCAGGGTGTGAATTTGATCCTTCATACGTAAACTCAATCTTCGATGACTCTCTAGCCAACCCAGCTGCTCCAGAGCAGAATCAACACAAGTAGGAAACATATTCAGTACTTTCCACTCCCTACGCCAAGAAAGTGAATACCCACTCAACAAGTGAACAAAAAGATACTGTCCTCATTATAACGCGACTTGGAGCCATCTTAATCCCACTTCATTTGAAGTTCTAATAGATTCAGGAGGAACTCTTAACTCAGTGTGTGTATAGAGAGGAGAGAGAGAGAGAGAGAGAGAGAGAGACAAAAATGAATATAGAAATGTTACACGAAAAGGCTGTATCTAATCCGTCGATTAAATTGATTAAATTTAAAATTTAATCCGATAAATCATATTATTTTGCTCTTTATAGATTTTTTTTTTCCCGAAAACATTGAAATGGAGCTCCCAACTCTATCCGACATATATTAATGGATATTTTGACCATCAATGGCTACTCTACCGACGTGGCTATTTTGCCTACTAATGCTACTCTCCCGACATATATTAATGGAAAACTTTTCTTTCTTTCTACTCCGTCGGTTTCTATATAAATAACATATTTTTTATTTTAATTTATTTTAAATTATACGATTTATTTTTATATTAAAATTTTATTTATTAATTTTTTTATTTTGTCATTATCTTTAATCATTTATTTTAAGTATTTTTATTTTTAAATTATTTAAAAATACCAAGTCCAATATCAAATTTTGGATGAAGAAAATGTTAACTTTTTAAAATTGAATGAATGAGTAGAATTAATCATTATTAAGAAAGAAGAGAGAGAAAGAGGTATTTTAAATATTTTTTATTTTTGTAAAATTTATAAAATTCTAATAATTATATAATAATAAGAAAATATGTCATATTTTTTTAAAAAAATTTAAGTAAAACCAGTATACGGCCCACTTTTAGACCGAATTCATTCCTAAAAAGACATGTACCCTTTTTTCCTGAAAACTCACTTAACCCATTCCCCTCTTGACCTCCTCTCCCCCCGCCGCCCAGCTTCTTCCCCTCTTCCCCAGTTGACTTGACTCCTTTCATGTGTAACCAACGGAGAAGACAGATCTTTCCATTTGATACTCAACCTATTGCCTACAACACTTGGCTCCAGAGGGGATTATTGCATTAAAAAGCTTATAACAAGGGGCATGCTATCCTAGTTTACAAAAGGACCAAACAGCCCTACCATGTCACTAATTTCCTTGAGTCCATGAAAGATTCCATTAACAATTACAGGGGTAAGTGGCAAAATAGAGTTCGAATTTAGAATTTCAAATTTCTCAAAACTAAATTGCTTGAATGGTTTATCGGAAGACATCTTGGATGAAATCAATATCATAGATTTCTTGCAAGCAATCAAATTCTATGGCTGGAAGTATTAATTAATAAGATGAAGACATTCGCATTGATAGGGAAAGTGAACCATTTTCTTCCTCCATCAATATAGGACCAACTTAGTTATAGTACTGATGCAAGCTTTTTTTAGCATGTCCTGAATATTACCTTGATTGTCAAATCAGTATCTAGTTGGTCTAATGAGACTCAAACTTAATAAATAATTATTCACTATATGTAATAATTATTTTTTGTCGTAAATATTTATTCTACATATAATAAATAATTATCATTTTTAATGAATAATTATTCCCTACATTGAGTCTCTAGCCATTATTGGATCGTCAAAATATCTTACAGCTGAGGACATATAAAAGAGTCCATTAATACCATAACCAAATCGGTATAGTACAAACTAAATTTGATTTGTTATTATAAACTCGTTTGAGATTATTATTAAAAATGGTACATAATTTTTATTACTAAAAATAAAAAGTGAAGCACATTACACAAATCTCTTTTAAAAAAATTATCCCTCAATATTTCCAGTAATACATAAGGAATTTCACCGATGCAATTCAAATTAATCAATGAAATTATGAATTAACCAACGCAATTTGCCTTTTATATCATAAAAATTACTATCATTTTAGTTGAATCTCGGAGCATTCTGTTTAACGGCGATACGAGATAAGAGATAGTAATTTAATCCTAATTAAATTATTATAATACTCTTATTAGTAATTAAAAAATTAAGTGACAAGACCAATATTTTATCAGACTTTACAACTATTAAATAAAAATGTTAGTTATAAAAATTTTGAGAGCAGAATTCTCTCATGTATTTCCATGTAATTTTGCCTGCGCATTTGATCGCTCAGGAGCCGTTAGATCAACCAGCACGCTTCGCTGTCGTGAAAAGGCTCCTTATGATGTGCATTGCGCTGTACAACTGGCAAATCAGAAAATATTTTTTTCTTGGTTTTTTTGGTCATGATCAGAAAATATCTTTAGTTTCCTAGTACGTAAGGATTAGGGTTTCCTTATTGTTGTCGCACTATATATAAGGAGTTAGAATCAGTCGGTGTTTCTTTCTCTTTAACGGACCCTAAGAATAAGAAGTGCAGAAGCAGTTCAAAGATTGCCTTACTCGATCTGTTCAGGAATCATGGAGAACGACAACAACAACGATCTTCGTCTTCTGCATGATTACGCTGAAGACCCTCTGCTGCAGGGTTTGTATGAATACGTCGGGAATTTCGGCATTCCTCTTCCGCAGCAACATGACTTGGCTCGGGAAGATGAAATACGTGGAGAAGAAAGCTATATGTCGTTGGAAGATTTGGGAGTCCAAGATGAAGAGATGGATGATAATTCTTGGGAGGATTTAGATTCTGAAGTTATAATCCCTGATCTCGTTCGTCTTCTTTCTCAAGATAATGGGTTTTATCTGCAGCTGGATTCCTATCTTTCGATGGTTGAAGAAGTGAAAGATGCCTTAACGGAGGACGAGATATTGAAGCATGTAGAGACCAGAACTTATGTCGCTTTTCCGAGGGAACATGGTGAGATGTGTGTCATCTGCCAACTTGATTATGAAGACAAGGAAACCATCGGAATACTTCGGTGCGGACACAACTACCACGTCGAATGCATCAAGAAGTGGCTGTTGAGAAACAACGTCTGCCCTCTCTGCAAAAGAACGGCTTTAGATAAGTAGGGCTGCAATTGAGAAGAACTGAAGATTGGTAGATTTTATTTTATTTTTTGTCTGGAAAGGTATCTATTTCATTGATATGTAAACAGATGTACAAATTTTGGAAATCTCCTATGAACACTGGAATCAACCACACTATCACGGGTAATATTATTTACAATAGCTTCTAATTCGCTTGCACTATACAAAATAGCTTTGGGCAAAACTTCTGTTGGAGAGTTATGCCAAGGGCGGATTTAGGGGGTGGGGCCAAGAGGGTGGCGTTTAGGTTTCTATAAGGATTTTGCCCCTTTAAAAATATATTTCACCCTCTTAAAAGTAATTTTGTTCCTACAATTTTTTTCTAGTTTCCTAATTAGTCTTGTAAAAACAAAAAAATTTAAGAGTTAGTAATTTTCCTCTAAATTTTTTTTAAATTTCTAAATTTAATTATTTTATCTTCTTTATTATTATTTTTTAACGCCGTTTTTAACTCCGTTCTAAATTATTGAAGTTGTGTCTTCAATAATGGACTCTTTAGCTTTACTTTTGGGCTTTAATTTGTGCCTATGTATTTTTTATTTAAATTAGTTTCACACAAGTATATTTAAGAATTTGGCAAGATTTCTATTTTTCTACTGGAAAAACTACAGTGACATTTACTTAAAGAAATCTTGAGAAAGAGAGAGAATAGAAGAATATTTGTAGATAAGTCATCTATCCAGTCTGAAAGAGAAAGAGAAGAAATAAGATAAAATTATCAAGATTTTGTCATTTTAACACTCAAATTTAAAAACTCATATTTGGAGCTTTAAAATACTGTTGAGTTTGACACTTACATCTATTTGGATGTTAAGAGGGGGCATTTTTGTCGGAGCAGAGGATAGCAAGGTTTTAAATAATCCATATTGTTGACACCCATGGATATTCATTCTTGACCCATGACCCATTTGACCCATTTAAACAATTTATTCTGCCATGGGAGTAAGGCTGCTTCACCGCGGGCTCACTCTTAACCAAACTCCGGCCGGCGGCACCAGTCTTCGCCAAGAAAATAGGTATGAAGATTTGAGAGAAGTTGATCCTTTTTCCACCATTGATAGCTATAAAGTGGCCAGAGTAGCAAGATCAACACTGTAAGCCCTAAGGGCAAATCATGTAATTTTGATTTATGACAAATATTGATGAGAACTAATATGTTTATATTGTGTGATAGGATTTATGAAGAAAGAAGTTTGAAGTCTCATTGCCTTCAAGACAAAGAGCAAGAACAACCTCAGTAAGTTATGAGTCTTTTGAGGTTTATTCAAAGATGAACTCAAGGCATTGAAGACTTGAAGTGTAGAGTAGGTATGATGATAGGTAATATCTATGTAAACTCTACACTTGTATGTCTTGGAGTCTATTGAATGCATAAGAGAGCATAAAATTGGTTTCTTAAGTTTAAAAGTTTTTTGAATGAATTCTTAGTAAATGTGGTTTTGTGTCCTAAAAGTTTTTAAGTTAACTTTATATGATCAAATGAGTTTGATTTTGGTTTTCAAACTTATGTTTGTCTAAATAAGTTATCTATATATACCAAATGTATTTCAAATACTTGAAAGATTGATTTCAAATGATTTTACAATGTTTGAACACAATTCCATAAAATTCGGTCATCCGAATTTGGTAGCAAAAGTTTGCTACTGTTCTTCCAGAGAAATTCGGAAGAAGATTCGGACGCATGAAGAAAAATTCGGTCGTCTGAATTTTGGTCTTCAGCATGGTTACTGTTCTTCCAGAGAAATTCGGAAGAAGATTCGGACGCAGCAGGAAGAATTCGGTCGTCCGAAAAATTCGGACGCAGAATTCGGTCGTCCGAATTTCCTGAAAGTAGCCGTTAACTAGCCGTTTTATAGCTGTTTCAACTGATTTTCAAATTCTATAAAAGCTATAAACGTGCAATCTTTTACAAGAACTTACATTTTGAATATTCTAAGTTTATAAAAGTCAATTACAAACTTTTCTCAAGCTCTCTTACATCTTGTGCATTAAATTGATCAACCCAAAGACATCAAAGTGTGAAGGTGCAATTTTGTGTAAATTCTACCAACCAGTGGTAACATCTACACACTCTTCTTTACTTAATCAATTGTATTGTTCTACTAGCTCTAGCAAGGTTATCTTGATAACATAAAACCCTTTAGATAAGGGTGATCCTTGAAGTTGTGATTCAAGGTTGTTTGAGATATAAAACCATAGGTTGGTGAGCCTTGTTTGTAAAAATTACAAGTAGAGGTTGTATGTGTAAAACCAAAGTGTGGTGAACCTCTCCTGTAATCTGTGAACTTGAGCACATAGTAGAGTTTTTGAAATCTTTAAGTGTATGCTGAAGGTAGTGGAGGTAGATCTTGAGGATCGAACCACTATAAATTGTTTGAGTTTATTTGTTTACATTTCTTATACTGCTTTGTCATAAACTGTGGTTTATTCTCATTCACTTAATCTGCAATAGGTCTGCTCATCTATAAAGTTTGAATTTGAGAAAATTAGCCAAATACCTAATTCACCCCCCCTCTTAGGTATTTCAATTGGTATCAGAGCAGGAACTTCTTTGTGTGGCTTTACAACCTAGAAGACAAAGATCCTATGGCTAATATGTCAAATCTACCTTATCTAGAAGGATCTTCTACAAACAGACCTCCATTGTTTGATGGAACAAATTATACATTTTGGAAGTCTAGAGTTAAAATATATATTTGTTCTATTAACTTTGATTTATGGAACATAATTGAGAAAGGTCCCTATGTCCCAATGAAAATGAGAGCAGATGGAGTAACTTCTGAACCCAAATCTACTGATGAATTTGATGAGCATGATTCAAGGAAAATGACTCTAAATTATCAAGCCATGAATATATTGAGCTGTGCTCTAGATGTTACTGAGTATAATAGAGTTAGTGGGTGTGATTCTGCACATGATATGTGGAGATTACTTCAAATTACACATTAAGGTACTAATCAAGTTAAAGAATCTAAACTTGCTATGCTTGTTAGAGATTATGAATTGTTTACTATGAAGCAAGGTGAAAATATTAGTGATATGTTTACTAGGTTTACTAACATTTTCAATGGCTTGAAAGCTTATGGTAAAGGCTATACTCTGGGAGAGCAAAACAGAAAGATCTTGGATGCTCTACCAAAATCTTGGCAGCCAAAGACACTAGCTATTGAGGAGTCCAAAGATCTAAAAACTCTTCCTCTTGAAGAGCTTATTGGATCACTACTTACACATGAAATGAAGATGAAACGGTTGAATGATAAGGAAGATGAGGAAAAGGGAAGAAAAGGAGTAGTTCTTAATGCCTCAAATAACTTGAGTGAACAAGAACAATCTTCAAGTGAAGAAGAAGGAGGAAACAGTGGAGAAGAAGAGATTGCAATGGCAATGAAGAAGTTCAAGAGATTCTACAAAAAGGAATTTCTCAAGAAAGGAAGAAAGCCAGTCAAGAAGAGTGGACAATCCTCATCATATAAACCTCAATGTTTTGAATGCAAGAGTACAGAGCATCTTATTGCTGATTGTCCCAAAGTGTTAGAGAGGGAAAGAGAAAGCAAAAACAGAAAGAAATCTGCCAAGAAAGGAAAAGGACTAGCGGGAACGTGGGATCAACAAGAAAGTGAGGATGAAAGTGAAGGGAAGGCCAACATATGCTTTATGGCCATTGATGATGAGGTACAATCTTCACCCTCTATTTCAAATTTGTGTGATGATGATATTGATTCTAGTGATTTAATTGTAGAATTGTATGAAGAACTGAAAAAGGCTTCAAGAAGAAATAAAGAAATGAAATCCAAAATTAATGATCTTTCAAATGAAAATTCAAAATTATGTCTTGAAAATGATAGACTTCTTGAGACCATAAATTCTCTTACTATTGAAAAGGAAGTTTTGAACAATACCATACAAGATGTATCTTTTGAAAACAAAAAGCTGTGTTCAAAAATTATTTCTCTTGAATCAATGCTAAAAGATCATGAGGTTTTAAAAAGGAAAGTTAATGATCTTACTTTATGCATTGAGAAATTTACAAATGGAAGAAACAATTTAAATAAATTACTTGGGTATCAAAGATCCTCATTTGTAAAGTATGGTCTAGGTTTTACACATGATTGCCTTCATTCAAAACCAAAAGAGATATTTGTTAAAGAATCTTCTCATTATAGATCTCATACTTGCTGTACATATTGTGGTAAGCATGGACACAAAGTGTTTAAATGTATTATAAAAAGAAAGATAGAAACTGGAGTAAAGACTATATGGAAAGTTAAAGGAACTGTCACTAACTCTATTGGACCCAAGAAGATATGGGTACCAAAAATCACTCTTTCTAATTTGGTATAGGTACAATTTGCTTCAAGATCAAATGCCACAAAATGGTTTTTGGATAGTGACTGTTCAAGACACATGACTGGAAATGCATCACTTGTTAGTGAGCTTCAAGCTACAAGTGAAGGCTTTGTCACTTTTGGTGATAAGAAGAAAGGGAAAATACTTGGAATAGGTAACATTGGTAAAGGTTCATTCCCTCTTATCAAACAAGTTTTACTTATTGATGGTTTAAAATATAATTTACTTAGCATTAGCCAATTATGTGATAATGGTTGCAAAGTAGAGTTTAAATGTGATACTTGTACTATTCTTGATAATGCAAGCAATAAAACTATCTTTGTAGCTAAAAGAGTAAGTAATGTATATGTGTTATATCTTGATGAGCTTATTACTAATGACATTAAATGTCTTGCAATACATGACAATGATGGATTTTTATGGCATAGAAGATTAGGACATGTGAGCATGGATTTATTGAACAAACTTTCTACTCAAAAACTAGTTAGAGGATTACCAAAAATGCATTTTGACAAAACTCGGATTTGTGATGCTTGTCAATATGGAAAACAATCAAAAACATCCTTCAAACCAAAGAAAATGGTGTCTACCTCAAAACCTCTTGAACTAGTTCACATGGACTTATTTGGACCTATGAGAACTACTAGTCTTGGTGGTAAAAGATATGCTTATGTGATTGTTGATGATTTTTCCAGATTTACATGGGTAATATTTTTTATCACAAAAAGATGAAACATTTTATGAATTTTCAAAACTTTTTAAGAAGGTTCAAATTTCTCTTAATTGCAATCTAATATCTATTAGAAGTGATAATGGAAGAGAGTTTTGCAATCAAGATTTTACAAAAATTTTGTGATGAGTATGGTATCACTCATAATTTTTCAGTAGCCAAAACACCTCAACAAAATGGAGTTGTTGAGAGGAAAAAACAGAACATTACAAGAAATGGCTAGATCAATGCTTTGTGAAAACTCTTTACCTAAGTACTTTTGAAGTTTGAAAGTCATAAATACTGACATGCTATGTAATGAATAGAGTTTTACTAAGACCTTTTATAAGAAAAACACCTTTTGAACTTCTATTTGATAAAACTCCATCAATTGTTTATTTTAAAGTATTTGGTTATAAATGCTTTATTTTAAATACTAGTGACAATCTTGGTAAGTTTGACAGAAATCGATGAAGGTATATTTCTAGGCTATTCATCTAATAAAAAAGGCTTATAGAGTCTATAATAAAAAGGACATTGTGTGTTGAAGAAACTATTCATGTAACTTTTGATGAATCTAATATTTATCTTCAAAGAAGAAATGAAGATGATACGAGTTCGTCAATGGTTGAAAATCAAACTCAACACCAAGTACCTACGTTGGAAGATCATGCTAAAGAAGAAGAAATAATGGAGCAAGAACATGATGGTCAATCAAGCAATAATCAAGAGCTTCCAAAGGATCTCACATATGCAAGAAGTCATCCTAAGGAGCAAATCATTGGTGATGTCTCTCAAGGAGTTAAAACAAGACGGTACTTTATTGATAATTTTGCACTTTTATCACATATTGAACCTAAAAAATATTGATGATGCATTGTGTGATAATTTCTGGATTATTGCTATGGAAGAAGAGTTAAATCGAGTTTGAGAGAAATAAAGTTTGGAATCTTGTTCCTAGACCTCATGATCATTCCATTATTGGTACAAAATGGATATTTAGAAATAAGTTAAATGAACTAGGAGAAGTAGTTAGAAATAAAGCTAGACTTGTTTCTCAAGGCTTCAATCAAGAAGAAGGTATTGATTATGATGAAACTTTTGCCCCGATGAGCAGATTAGAGTCTATCGGGAATACTCTTGGCATTTGCTTGTTTTAAAGACTTTAAACTATTTCAAATGGATGTCAAAAGTGCTTTTCTAAATGGTTTTATTGAAGAAGAAGTTTATGTAGAACAACCTCATGGATTTATTCATGAAAAAATTTCCAAATCATGTTTTCAAATTATCTAAAGCTCTATATGGACTGAAACAAGCTCCAAGATCTTGGTATGAAAGATTAAGTGGTTTTCTTCTCTCAAAAGGTTTTACCAAAGGAAAAGTAGACACAACTCTTTTTATTAAAACATCTTCTAAAACTGATATTTTGCTTGTACAAATCTATGTTGATGATATCATTTTTGGTTCTACTAATACTTCTCTTTGTGAAGAGTTTGCTAAAAACTATGCAAAATGAATTTGAGATGAGCATGATGGGAGAACTAAGTTTCTTCCTTGGGCTACAAATTAAGCAAACCAAGGATGGAGTCTTCATCAACCAAGCAAAATATACTAAGGAGCTATTGAAAAGGTTTGGAATGGACCATGCAAAAGGAATTAGTACTCCAATGAGTTCATCAACTAAACTTGACAAAGATGAAAAAGGTAAAAGTATTGATGAAAAAATTATATAGAGGTATGATAGGAAGTTTACTCTATCTCACTCTGCTAGTAGACCAGATATTATGTTTGTTGTATGCTTGTTTGCTAGATTCCATTCTTGTCCTAAAGAATCTCATCTAATTTCTGTTAAACGAATTTTTCGTTACTTGATTGATACTCATGATTATGGCCTTTGGTTTTCGAAAACTTCATCTTTTGAACTTATTGGATATTCGATGCGGATTATGCTTTGGATGTAAAGTTGAACGTAAAAAGCACAAATGGGCATTGTCAATTTCTTGGTAGTTGTCTTGTATCTTGGTTTAGTAAAAAGCAAGCTTGTGTGTCTTTATCCACTGCGGAAAGGCTGAATACATAGCTGCAGGTAGTTGTTGTGCACAATTGTTATGGATGCGAGCATACTTTACTTGATTATGGTCTTAAATTCAATTGTGTTCCCATATTATGTGATAATACTAGTGCCATTAACTTGAGCATAAATCCTATTCAACATTCTAGGACTAAGCATATAGAGATAAAACATCATTTTATTCGTGACCATGTGATTAAGAAAGATATATGCTTAGAATATATAAATACAAATGATCAAATTGTTGACATATTTACAAAGCCTTTGGGCTGAGAAAGGTTTAATCACCTAAGAAGACTCTTAGGAATTTCAAGATTCAATGACTAATGTGTTTGTTGAAGTCATGATGAATGCGGGGAAATTTTTGATTCAAAATTCGGATGCACTCTGCGAAGATTCGGTCGATCGAATTTTACGAGTGTCAAGAAACAGAGACTTTTGATCAAGAATTCGGACGTGAGTCGAGAAAATTCGGTCGATCGAATTTTCCGAATCAAGAAACGAAAACTTTAGCTCGAAAATTCGGACGCAGACTCGAAAAATCGGTCGACCGAATTTTACTGGACGAGACTTTTTAAATAAAGTTGAAACAATCTCTTCAACATTACTACTTCGAATTTCACATCCTTTTTAAAACATCTCACACCCATTCACATCCGAATCAAAATCCCTTCAAAATCCCACACTCTCATCCCGATTTTCCTTCATTTTTTAAACGTCTAAGCCCTAATTTCATACTGAGAAAACAAATCCTTCTCAAGAGAAAACATCATGGTGAGAACAAAGATCCCCAATGTTGAGAAAGGAAAAGGAAAGGCTAAGGAAGGAGATAGAGATCCAATCCTCAATCGACCAAGAAAGATTCGCATTCCTCAAGCACAAGGAGTTGACAGGTTTATCTCTATCAAATCTACTCATGAATTTGATGAATGGAATAAGAATAATAGAAAAATCATTCCTGGATACAAGGTAGATATTGATAAGCTGTCAAATATGGATATTGTCCTATCTCATTTCAATGATATTGGTTGGAGTAGTTTGCTCTTCATTGATGAAGAATTTTATCCCACTTTGATATATGAATTCTATGCAAATCTGAAAGAGGATAGAATTGAGATGATAGGGGATAATGTGATACAATGGTATTCATCTAGAGTATCACAAATGGACATTGAATTCAATGAAGGATTGATAAATAGAATATGTGGAGTAGGAGATGAGGGAGCTAGATATTATTCAAAGCATCCATGCATTGCTATGATCGTGAACTATTCACACATGTTAGATTTGAAGATGCATTTACAAATGGAAGAGAGTTTAGGGCCATAAAGGAAAGGGAAATTAAGAATTTGGATGCTAGAGGTAGAGTTTTACATCACATGGTGACCACAATGATTGTTCCTAATTTTGGACATAAGTCATCGAGTTGGAAATATGCATATGGTAATCATGTTAGCCCCTGCATGAAAAATAGAAGGATGAATTTTGGGTTTATAGCATTGAAACATATGATTGCAGCCAGAAAAAGCAGATTACCAAGGCATTCCCATTTGGAAGGTTATTAACTGGAATATTCAAGCATTTTAAGATCAAACTTCCTGGAAGAGGGCAAACTTTTAAGAGTGGTGAAATTTATACAAATGAAACTCTTAAGAGAATGCAATTAGTTCATGATGAGGATAATGTATGGAGGACAAAAAGAGAAACTCCTCCGAAAAGGATAGAAAGAGAGAAAGCTATAGAGAGTGAAGAGGAAGAAGAAGAAGAGGATGAAGAGGAAACCCTTGCTAGGGAAATGAAAACAAAAAGAAAACATGACACCTCAAGTGAGGGGAGCAACCCCCAACAAAAAGGAGATTATTTGAAGAAGAAGTCTGGAGTTAAGTCTAGCGATAAAGGAGTATCTAGAGGGGACACCATTATAGCCAAAACATTCCAAGAAGCCTTGAACAATCATGTCAAGGAAATGGAGAAAATGTATAAATTCTTTGAGTCATTTGCTCCAATGGTTCTTGGAAAATTAGATGGATTGGAAAACAGAGTAAAACACATTGAAGATATCCTTATGAGAAATACTCAAAGTGGTGAAGGAACCTCTAAACCTCAAGATGGAAAGGAGGAGGAAAGAAAAAGAGAAGCAGAGAAAGAAGATAATCAAGATAGTAGTGATGAAGATGATAATAAGGGTGGAAATGAAGAGACTATAGCAGAAGAAGAAGAACAAGAACATGCTCTTGAAGATCCACCAGTGGCTGGGAGCCAAGTAGCTCAAGCTGCAATTGTATCTCCAACAACAATCTCTTTCAGTCAAGGAAGAGTCAAGCACTTGGCAGTCAAGAAATGAGTGAGACGAGCCTCTCCATCAACCTCATCATCACAAGACTAAGCCTTCTCTTCTAATCTCTTTACTGTATTTTGTTCAGTTTTCTAAGCATTTTGTTGCATTTTCTATTCTGAACTTGTTAAATATTTTTTATGTAATAGTGAAGCTCAATGATGAAATCATAGTGATGAGAGCTTCTTTTATATGCTAATTTGCACATCTCATTTTCATTGATCCCTTTAAATTTTTTTTTATGATGACAAAAGGGGGAGAAAAATATGATGCAATATGATGCAATACATGTGAAACCTTAGTCATTATGTGAACTCAGTCCTTAATCAAATTCGGATGCAAGGTTTTAAGATTGAATGCATTTATATTGCTGGTCAAAATTTTTTTTGTTTATTCAAATTGGTTCCAATCTGTTTTACTTTACTCCATTATGTTTGAACAACAGTATGAAACCTTTATATCATTTCAAATCTACAATTATATTGAATCTGTTGCAGTTTGGACATGAGTTGAAAAATTCGGATGCATGTGATTCAAAATTCGGACGCATGAGATTCAAAATTCGGATGCATGATATAAAATTCGGATGCATCCATATTGTGTTGTCAAAATGTGCTCTTTTGTTATTCAAATTGATTCAAATGTGTTTTAATCTCTTCTAATATGTTTGAACAACCTTAGGAAAGCTTGTTTACAAAATTTGTAGCTTTCACTTTACTTATTTTAAAGTTTGGACTTACTATGCACAAAATTCGGATGCATGATATCTCTAGTCCAAATGTGTTGAAAAATGAGCACAATCTAAGGGGGAGCATTGATAAGCTTTTAACAACCTTAAAACCTCTCTTAGAAGTTTTCTAAATACTTAAATGCTATATCTTCTATCCTAATTGTTGGAAGGAAGGAGGCAAATGGAGGTTGGTTGGGTCATAGGCTCATATTGAGCCTTTTGTATGTCAATGTCCTAAATTGGTTAATTTCTGTCATTGACATCCATACTTCTCTGTGCTAATCTGTTTAAATCCATCACATATTGCATCAAAATTTGTCATCATCAAAAAGGGGGAGATTGTAAGCCCTAAGGGCAAATCATGTAATTTTGATTCATGACAAATATTGATGAGAACTAATATGTTTATATTGTGTGATAGGATTTATGAAGAAAGAAGTTTGAAGTCTCATTGCCTTCAAGACAAAGAGCAAGAACAACCTCAGTAAGCTATGAGTCTTTTGAGGTTTATTCAAAGATGAACTCAAGGCATTGAAGACTTGAAGTGTAGAGTAGGTATGATGATAGGTAATATCTATGTAAACTCTACACTTGTATGTCTTGGAGTCTATTGAATGCATAAGAGAGCATAAAATTGGTTTCTTAAGTTTAAAAGTTTTTTGAATGAATTCTTAGTAAATGTGGTTTTGTGTCCTAAAAGTTTTTAAGTTAACTTTATATGATCAAATGAGTTTGATTTTGGTTTTCAAACTTATGTTTGTCTAAATAAATTATCTATATATACCAAATGTATTTCAAATACTTGAAAGATTGATTTCAAATGATTTTACAATGTTTGAACACAATTCCATAAAATTCGATCATCCGAATTTGGTAGCAAAAGTTTGCTACTGTTCTTCCGAAGAAATTCGGAAGAAGATTCGGACGCATGAAGAAAAAATTCGGTCGTCCGAATTTTGGTCTTCAAACGATGGTTCTTGTTCTTCAGAGAAATTCGGAAGAAGATTCGGACGCAGACGAGGAAGAATTCGGTCGTCCGAAAAAATTCGACGCGAGAGTCGGTCGTCCAATTTCCGAAAATGTGCAGTTAACTAGCTGCTTTTATAAATTGTTTCAACTGATTTTTCAAATTCTATAAAAGTCTATAAACGTGCAATCTTTTACAAGAACTTACATTTTGAATATTCTAAGTTTATAAAAGTCAATTACAAACTTTTCTCAAGCTCTCTTACATCTTGTGCATTAAATTGATCAACCCAAAGACATCAAAGTGTGAAGGTGCAATTTTGTGTAAATTCTACCAACCAGGTGGTAACATCTACATACTCTTCTTTACTTAATCAATTGTATTGTTCTACTAGCTTTCTAGCAAGGTTATCTTGATAACATAAAACCGCTTTAGATAAGGGTGATCGCTCGAGTTGTGATTCGAGGTTGTTTGAGATATAAAACCATAGGTTGGTGAGCCTTGTTTGTAAAAAATTACAAGTAGAGGTTGTATGTGTAAAACCAAAGTGTGGTGAACCTCTCTCGTATGTCTGTGAACTTGAGCACATAGTAGAGTTTTTGAAATCTTTAAGTGTATGCTGAAGGTAGTGGAGGTAGATCTTGAGGATCGAACCACTATAAATTGTTTGAGTTTATTTGTTTACATTTCTTATACTGCTTTGTCATAAACTGTGGTTTATTCTCATTCACTTAATCTGCAATAGGTCTGCTTATCTATAAAGTTTAAATTTGAGAAAATTAGCTAAAATCCCTAATTCACTTTTCACCCTTTTAGGTATTTCAAACACTATACTTCAACAAAATCCAAATTGACATTCATTAAATTTCAAGCCCGCTTCCTTCACCACCATCTCTACCACTCCCGGAAGTTGCTCCCGTCTTTGTCTTCGGTTCCCTGAACAAAATGCATTCTCATTTCCCAACAATTTCAGTACACCAAAAATTTCTTCTCTTTTAATTCCAGCTTCAAAATTCAAAAATATGATATAAGATATTCGAAAATAGATAATGGTACAGCAGAGATGCTACTGAGCAAAGAGAAGATTAGAGTGCCGAATCGGTTTGCACTTTCAAGCACCAGAAGGTTACGAACTGCTTTGCTTTTCAAAAACGGATAAGGCCAAAACAAAGAAATGCGGGACCATTCCTACGGAAACTTCAATATAAGAAAAGAAGATAGACTTGCTGTAGAGGAGATGGAGAAGAGGATAAAGGAGGTGGAGAGATCACGTTTGGTGCTGGGGTGTTGAGATGGGATGTCGGCGGCTAGATCCCTTTGGAGCTCCCTTTGTAGCTTTTTCAGGGCCAGATAAAGCTCGAAGATCCGTGGGGGAGCTTTTGCCAGGCCCTTGTAAATCCCCAACTCGAGGTTCACCAGGTCCTAATAAAGCTCCAATGGCAAAGCTCTATCTAGTCCATTTCATTTTATGAATTTTATTTTTTTATTTCTATTTATAAGTTTAATTATTCAAATTAAAAATGTAAGCATTTTTCATCTAATTGGTACTTAAGAATTTATTTTAAATCTCTTACAAGATAATAGGTAGAAAATAATCCAACTAAAAACTCAAAATTTATCAAATAAACCTTTTAAATCTATTTCTAATTTGATGCTTTTAATAAGAGTTGAGAAAGAATAGGGACGTGAAAGAAAATATTATGGGTGTGATTGGATAGAGTTTGGTTTTGAGATTTTTTATCTTGTGATTCGGGAGAGAGAAATTTTTGTGTAAGAAAAAATGAGATGTGAGATGAGAAATTTACATTGGGTTCCGTGTGAATGTAGTCATCGTCTAAAGCCTCAGTTAAAAAGAGGTCTCTTAATGATGATGTTCTATAATATTTTTTAGAAACTTATTATAATGAGTAATTTTGTTATTCAAGAAGTTAGAAGAATACAGTATAGTGATTTAAGACCTTAAGGGAAAGGACTAATCTAAATAACTATGAATTCTTTGGGCCTCCATTGAGCACACGAATTAAGAAATTATTAAATAAATCTTCCTGCTGTTTGTCCAGTGTCTTCCAGGAATTCATACCCCAACAGCCCAACTGTTCACGATGAGTATTGCAGAAAGCCCATATGATCTTGCCGATTTCAATAACTTCCACGCGTCGACTTTCTATTGAGGGGTTGCACTTTCCAAGTTATAGTCCGAAAACTTTCATAAAGTTCGTCTACATTGTGGAGTGGCAAAACAACATGAAATTGACTTTTAAAACACGTGGAGATATTTCACATTAATTAATTTTTATAAGATTTAAATAATCTTTTCATTCTTGATGTTTAGATCAACATATAATTTTTTAATATAATATGATAGTTACATTAAATACATATCGATTCTTAGACTTTATATGCTCTAAATGTTACATACTAGACTGCATTGAAATATCCTAAAAAGCTATACTTCGACTCCTATTATTATCAATGTTCTATATTTATTTTCTGACTTCTTTTATTACTATTTGTTGTGGAGTGGCAAACAACTTGAAACTGATTTATAAGCATATCAAGATATCTTATTATATTAACTCGTGCAATGCACGAATACAAAAATATTATAGATTTGTTTATTCAAGCAAAAAATTATTTAATTATTATTAAAAAAGAGTTTTCTATCTCTAGAAAAGGAAATAAAAAACGTTGTTAAGGCTTTTTATATCCCATACCTCCCAAAAAATTAAAGAATAAATTCTCAAATGTTATGAATTTAGGTGTTTGCAACGCATAACTAAAGCAAAAAGCGTCGCTCAATATGTTTGGAGAATAATATAAAACTAAGAAAAGAGAATAGAGAGAATATAGATAGAGAAAGCAGAACTCAGAGTTCAAGAAACAAGACTAAAATCTGTATATCATTAATGTCATCATATGGCCCTATATATAGGCTCATAATACAAGAGTTTATGAAAACTCAAATTCTAATGGGGAAAGGAAATCAAATCTGATTAGGAGTCATATTTTGGGAGTTCAGTTCTCTTCAGGAAACTGATTAATATGAACATCAACATATTATTTCATAACACTCCCCCTTGGATGTTCATAACATAAAGAATATGACTCGTTAAAACCTTACTAGATAAAAACCCAGTGGGATAAAAAACTCTAATGAAGGTAAAAGAGTACATTATTCTTTATATCATTATTACTCCCCCTGATAAGAAAACCCTTTAAGGTTTCTTTAACCGATACTTTTCAATCAAATGTTGCTATCGGTAAAGTCTTAGTGAATAAATTTGTCAAATGATCAAATTCATTACACATCAATATCACATCTCTTCTGGAGCTTGTGATTAAAAATATACTTTATCATATATCCTTAGATATATTCCAAACTTTATTATCATCCAACAACATAGTTGGAATTCCTCCTTAGAGGATATAGATTTATTTCGAATACATTAATCATGATAAAATATATTCTCAACCAACATCATGAATTTTATAAGTTGAAGATGTGGCTGTTATAATCAACACATATTTATAAATGCATGGTTTATGTGAATCATATAGACAACTTATACATTACATATCCATCTCAACAGGAGTTAAATTTTCTCAATATTCGAGATAAACTATCTCAAGAAGATATCAAAAGAAAAGTTTAATGTCATCTCAAAATTTATTAGGTAGAGAAGAACTAGAATAGATATCTGCTTGCATACAAACAAGTGTATTTATTCTTTAAATTACAGAGTTATGGTACTTCAGGACCAAAGCGTTCTTCAATATCCTTTAATAGATATAAAGGATCTTGCATATAATAACCCAATAACAATTGATGTGCTATGTCCATGTGAAATATCTTCAGGATGTTCAATCAAAATAAAGTGTTGACCACAATACTTGCTCATCTAAATTCTTCAGGAAAAATATCTTGATCATCAAATCCTTTTCTCTTTTGAGGATTTTATTTTCAAAATCAAGAGATCAATCACGCTTCAGGCATGTATCAAAATCATATGATTATAGAATTCATATATTTGTCCTACTGGGACATTTATCCAAATAAGAATATCTATAAGTATAATGTTATATTGACTAACTCTACAGGAGTCAGACAAACAATCAATATGCAATATTATGCAAATAAATAATATTTTGAACTTCTAGTTCATTAATACGTGTGCATAGATCAAGATAATAAAAGTCATAAATAATATCCTCTTTTAATTGATGATTTTCTCCCCCTAATGTGGGGAACATTATACCAATCAGTAGATTGTATAATGAGGATATATTCTGATAAAGAAATACATATAGCAAGTATAGTTACGTATAGAATTTCTTTATATATGGACATATTCAATCATTCTTTCAATAAAAATTCACTAAGACAATCTCATTATGTTCTACAGGAATAATTATATGCTTCAAGCATATTGAGTCCATCAAGGACTTCAAATATAAGCTCTATTATCAAATGATAACAAATATAAACACATATTAAGTGTTATCATGCACTATTATATCCACCACTCTAAATATATTTCTTCGTTATCAGTCCCAGATTTTACGAAGAATCATACGCCATAACTAATGGCAATATTTACTTTTGTAGTTCACATTTTATAAGCAAATATTAATTGCTATCTTTTTGGATTACACTTCAAGTGTATAATTTCTTCTGGGAATAAATGTACACCTCAAGTGTACTTGTGAATAGTTTAAACTTTTCATATTTCTCATGCGAACTTTATCATTTCGAGTCTGTAGACATCGATTTGAAAATCCTCAATATATTATGCGCATTAATATCTTTAAAGTCATATACTTGTGCGATTCCAATAGTTCTCAATCATGTTGAGATCTCATCATTTATCATAGTTTTCAGGTATCTGAATTTCTTCTGGAAATAATTTATCAATAATGTTTTGGGAGAAAAATTCTGCTGGAATTTAAATCTCCTCGATTTAACATATATGACCATCTTAAACCTTTGCTCCAGTGAGGAGTTTGTATCTTTGGAATCGACTTATCTACCACATTTCAGTTGTGTCTCAAATTTATTTGTAGTGGTAGATTATCCTTCAGGGATATCAAATAGGAGCATTCTTTGCTAGATGTTGGTCAATTAATATACCTGACTATATAAATTATCCTTTGAACTTCTGGTTCAAGGTATCTTCTATGAGGATCAAAATAGAAGATCAAGATGAGACACATACTAATATCTTTATCTAGCCTCATAATTTCTCCTCTTTATGTTGGGGCAACATATTCAAAATTAACAAAATACGGATCTCTCCATTGAGATTTGCTCCCAACATATTTAATAATCTCTTTGAGAACTCCATCTCATTATATTTGTGGTGGAGCAACATACATAGTGCATCTCTAAATTTAAGATGGGAAATATTTGATTTCTGACCACAAACCAACTACTATGAGAAGAATTATAATGTGTTGGCAAAATACGAAATAAGTGCTAATATATCACAATCATGAACATTCTGCAGGATGTTCAATATTTATCTCAATACAACCAATATTATTAGGACAAATTATGTCTTTGAGAGAATCTTAAAACATGAGCTCATTATCAATGAATTGTGCAAACTATAGGTTGCAAAAATAATAATATTCATAAGACTATTTGTTGATGCATCAACTAATAATTTCTCCATATTCATCCCAAAATAACACATTCAACCTCAAGTAATACTGACAACTTTTAAATAAAACAAGTAGCACATATAAATTCATCATATTAGGAAACTTCTGGTTCCATAATAAATTCATAATCATAATTCGTATTTTAATGATCCGGGATGGTCCAACCGGTCATGCCAACCAATAAATTATTTATCAGTAAACTTCAAGTTTATTCAATATTACATCTCAAATTCATAATTATATGCAATATAACTCATGAGAGATAAATAGTGGTATCTATAATTGACATATATTTCTTGTCATAATGGTAATGCATATGTCTCAAAATTTCATTCATCCAATATTTCGATATACTGATAATATAATCAATGTTCAAAAAGTTTTACGAGACTATATGGAGAATAATGCATTACAGAATTGACCATTGGGTGAAGATTCGGTAGCTCTTCTAGAGCTTTTAAGCAATTAACTCTTCTAGAGTTATTTGATCAATTAGTTCTTCAGGAACCTTGGCATTGCCATTTATACTTTGGACATATATTTTAAATATTGTCCAAATAAACAACAAATATTGTTTAGACAAATTGTATCTTCACCATTCTTGATCCAAAATAAACTAAAATAACTTAGAAAAGTAGCAATTCGATAATTTAAAATTTTGATTGACATTCAAAATGCTAAAAACTCTTTCTGGATATTCAAAAGAATTGGCTACGTTCACATTTGCCATATTAATATTTTCGATACAAGTATCATTACTATCAGTAGCATGATTTAGGGAAGTAAAGCAATATCAATAATTAATAGAGATTCATAACATGCTTGACGTAATACAGGTACGTGACAAACTTTCATATTGAATCAATAACATGTTAGAATTATTACTTTCCCTTTTTCTTTCTTATTATTTTCTCACTTCTGGTGAGTATCTATTCATTGGAGATTTAATGAGTCATTCCTATATAGTATAAGAACAAAGTGTATTTCTACTAACTGCGACCAAATTTTCGTATATAGATATATTATAATTTCTAATGTCATTCACTTCAGCGAATGATATAAAAATATTTGGTCGAACGTCAAAATATTTTATCAATGACTCATTTAGTCTCAGAAGATATAAATTTAAAATACTTCTGAAAAAAATTCTTCTCAATATTGCTACTTCAGGAGCATGTTAGAAATACGATAAAGGAAAAATTTTTTATCCATCACATTACTAGTGATATTTCTCCTTATAACTTTAATTGAGGAGAAATTTTAAAAGTAATAAAATTTTACATACTGATAGACATAAAATATTTTAGGCACACTTATAACAAATCATCACTAACATTTATATAACAATCATCTTCTGGTGATTGTATGTTTCGTTCACAATTTGCTAGTAATCAAGTGGCTTTGATGCTTTGTATTTCTTAAATGATGTCTTCAAGACCCACAATATCCATATGCATATATTCTAATCGCCATGATTATATGGATTATTCTTACCATATCCGCGTCTATATTGACGGCTTCAACCATGATTACGACCTCTTCCAGGGTCATAACCATTAGTTCTAATACACTCACTCACAGATTTAAAATAAACTGTGCTTTGGGTAGAATGACCATCTTCTGGTAGTCAAATCTTTTTTTTAGATCCTTCCATAAAAAAAGTGGATCTTTCACAATAAGATATTCCGCCTTTAGATCATCATAGAAATTATGGCAGAGAAAAATCATAGCTTTTATACGATTTTGAGATGATGTCTGCCAGACCCATTATATCTCAATAAATTTAAACATTTAATGTCCATGACATATAATTCTTTCTATAAATATCAAGAGTAAAAAAAATGAGTTTTGAAAAGTTTGCCTTGAGAATTCAGAGATGGAAAAAATACCTCTTTTCCTCTTGATTAATCTCTCAATTTCGGTGGCAGAGACTCGTGCTGATAACGTGTTATGAATTTAGGTGTTAGCAACGCATAACTAAAGCAAAAAGCGTCGCTCAATATGTTTGGAGAATAATATAAAACTAAGAAAAGAGAATAGAGAGAATATAGATAGAGAAAGCAGAACTCAGAGCTCAAGAAACAAGACTAAAATATGTATATCATTAATGTCATCATATGGCCCTATATATAGGCTCATAATACAAGAGTTTATGAAAACTCAAATTCTAATGGGAAAAGGAAATCAAATCTGATTAGGAGTCATATTTTGGGAGTTCAGTTCTCTTCAGGAAACTGATTAATATGAACATCCACATATTATTTCATAACATCAAAATAGTTTATGTGAAGAGGAAAGAATTTTTTTTTTTTTGGTTACATCAAGTAAAACTATCCACTCAAAGGATTTTTTTTGTAATATTATAGCCTAAAAATAAATTCATATCACCCTAAATGTATAAATAGTATTGCTAATAAAGATAAAAAAAATATACAATTAAATTTACTTTGATCCCTCCACTTAAAGAGCTGTATTTAGGAATTCTTAAAGAAAATTATGATAAGATTAATTAAAGTGAACTCATTGTTGCCTTTATCTCTACCAATTTCTTCGCAATCTTCACAACTTCTTGAACTTGGCAAGGTAGTGGTCTCTTTAGTTAGCTAAATATTTTGCAATCAATGCATAAGTTACAATTTTAAGAAATATAATATATAACTCTACACTAATTTTGTGTCTCTTTGATCAAAAGAATTTTTACATAAAAACAAATAAAATATTTGTTGCTAGTAATTTCATGTT
This sequence comes from Rauvolfia tetraphylla, assembly GCA_030512225.1. Taxonomy (NCBI): domain Eukaryota; kingdom Viridiplantae; phylum Streptophyta; class Magnoliopsida; order Gentianales; family Apocynaceae; genus Rauvolfia; species Rauvolfia tetraphylla. The sequence goes on from JAJQKT010000060.1 coordinate 2,529,052, forward strand.
TGCCTTAATAACTTCACTAAAAAAAGTCAATTCAAGCAATATAATTAAGAAAATAAAATGGTAAATAGTGACGAAAGAATTCAACAATGACAAAAAGATTTCAACCAGAAAGATAAAGCAACCATCATAAGGAAAACTAAAATGAATAAAAATTGAAACCATTTTTGTAATTAATAGCTTCATAATTATTTTATTAAATGGATATCATCATACGGTATATCTATCATTATGCTCTAGGTAATGGATTTGCAAGAAAATATGCTCTTTATCAGTAAATGTTCACCAATACTAATAATATCATTGGTGAAGTTAGAAAAGAAAAAAAAATCAATAACAAATTTGATAGTTCTTCAAATATAAAATTCAAATTACAAAAAGGGAATTGAATTAGAAACAAACAAAAGGCTACCATTTGAATAATCTTCCCAACGCAATAAAAGAGTTCATAAATTTTCTTTCTTAATCTGAAAAAAGGGAATATGTGCTTATAAATCTAAATTTATTTTTCCTTGTAGTGTCACTTGAACAAAAAACAACACACTTTAATACATGAGCAGCATAACAAGAAGATAAAATCTGTTCCTAAACTCTGTCAAGATATAGCTTCTATAACGTGAGTTCAAGAACAACTCTCTCTCTAGATAAAGCTTGGGAGCCAAAAGGATTATGCAATAATTCCGTGAGAGATACGAGAGTTATTCAAGACTTTCTCAAAAGTTGATTTTGCTTTGCCTTGAAGCTCATATATATCATTTGCTAGATAGTGTTGAGCTTCTTTTTCTCCAAGATTGATATCCCTAGAATATAGCTAGAAATCCCTAAAGATTAAAGTATCAATCTTTTTGATATTTGTTGTAGATAGATTTTCATGAAATCCTCCAAATCCTAAAAAGTACCAAATATCTTCTCCTTGCCATAATGGAGGTTTGCTAAAATAATGAAAAATTCTAAAATATACCTCTTAGTGCTATAAAGGTCTTCTTAGCAAATAATATCTCATCAAATCCTAGTACCAAGAAACTTGCCATAATTGTTTGCTCCATGTCGTAACATTATGTTTCCATATTCCTAACTCAGTGTATACCATTTGAACCTTATGAGGAAATGTACCAACCGAAGGAACCATTAAGCATGCCACTATACACAAGGCCATGCTTTTGTCACCATTCTAAGCACTATAAGAAAATAGTAGATTTGAAAATGATTTGAAACTTCCTAAAAAGTGTTTCAAATCTATTTCTATTTAGAAATTAATTTTTTCGGTTACAAAATTCAGTCTCAAATAGTTTTCAAAGTAAATTAGTTTCAAAATGAATCAGTTTTTTGTTTGAAGAGGTTTTAAAATCAATTTTAAATCGGTTTGAAATTAGAAATTGATTCTTTTTGGTTTCAATTTGGTTTATAAAGGAATTCTTTTTCATGATTGAATAGGTGTTAAAAATTGATTTCAAATTGATTTTAATTATAAACTATTTTTTATTTCAAAATTCGATCCCAAATTGATTTCAAACTATTGTGTAATCAGAAACCAACTTTTTCAGTTTCAAACTTAAGTTCATCTGATTTAATGAGGTGATCCACACAGCTAATGGACTGTGATCAAGAAATTGAGCTGTAAAGTCTAAACCGTAAGTAGTAGCTCATCAGCATTGGAGATTGGAATTAAATTACACAGCCCTTTTTCCTTTATTTCCAAGTAAAACATTTTAGGTCATACAGCTGTAGGTTAAAAATGCCTTTGAAGATGAGAGGTGAAAGATAGGAAAGAAAGAGAAAGAGGAAAGAGAGACCAGTCTTCTTAATGATTAGGGAAACTCAAAATTTTAGTAACACATTAATTCAATGTAATAGGTTTCTGGATCCTCCAAGTCAATCATGTTATACTAAACAATAGGGCTAAGGCATTCCAGATCTTTTGTGATATTTCCTGTAACATATCAAGTAACATTTATTTTTATAGAATTTTTGCATTTAGAGTTATAGTTTATTTTATAATTTAAAATTTATGAATGAAAATTTCATAATGAGAATATTACATAAAAGAAAGATAGAGAAAGAAACATAAAAATTCAAAACATCAGGTTTCAATTCACACTTTTATAATGGTATAGATAGAGAAAAAGGATAGAGAAAGTAATTACTCCCTCATTTCGAAATCTATATATATATATATATATATATAACCAAAACACTTTTACTCTCTCTCCTCCTTCAAAACTCTTTAACCTCCAATCCTAATTTCTAGGATTTTTGTTATTAGTTAGAAAAAATTTGATTAGTTAAGATGAATTTTTGTATTAAATTATTAATTAATCAAAATCTTTCTCATTTGAAATTTAAAAAAGCATAACTTCCCATTACTTATCTACTTACCCATTATCTCCTACTCACCAACTAACCTATTATCTCCCATTACTTTATTTGGTTTGTTTGTGACATTCATCTTTTTTTCCTTCTCCATCCATTTGTTTTTTTTCTTTTTTTTTTTAGTTTTAAGGGAATGTTTTCTTTTTGTAGATCTTGGAGTGATTAAAGTCTTTTCTTTTTTAACCAAAATCAAGATAATAATTTATTCTTAAGGCCTCATTTATTTATGAACTTTCACAGATAAAATATTTATTATGTATCAGACGACGAGTAGTAAACAAAATAGTATTGTTTGAATGGAAATGTAGAAAGCACATACCACCGAGATCAGAACATGCATTTTGATCACAAAGCCTTTTATTTTTTTCTTTGAGTTGGTGATTTATATGTTTATCTATTTAGATCCTTTGTATATATTACCTTAATTTGATCCTTTAAATGATAAAATTTAAGGACAAAAGTGCCTAATTTCCTATTAAAATATTCTGCATCAAAACATGCATGACTTTATAATACATTAGAGAGGAAATATAATGGTCAATGATTTTTGAATTTTTTCTTTTTTTGATCTTTTCATCAAGTGGATTAAATAAAATAAATAATATTTGTAAAGTATAATAAGTATAATAACATTATGATTTCTTTCTGGTGGATCAAAAATACTTTTTTTTTTAAAAAATTGGACAATGTTCTTAAAATTTTTTAATTTTGGTAAAAATGTTTCTTTGAGGTTTTAATATAAAATACCAATATCTTTTATTTTATAATTTTTTTAGAGTAGAGAGACAAGGTATGAGAAAGGGATTTTAATCTTTTTTCTGATTTTATTACAAATATATTATATTTTTTCTTAACAGAGGTTTTTGTTAAGAATTTATTAAGAATTAGTGTACGAATATCATAATTAAAATAAGCTTACTTTCAGGTTTTAACAGTAATAATTTTTTTTTAATTTTAAATTTGTTCTTGGAGGGAATGAACTTCGAAAACATAAAAGAGTTTGATATAATTTATGGAAAAAAATAAAATAATAAGTAAGTGCGACATATCAATATAAATTTAATACTTTATAAATCATTAATATCTTTTTAAGGGGTTTTAATGAATAAAATACTTTTGCTTTCACTTTTCATCTAAAACCTTTTGGAGTATTCATTCTTAGTTTTTAAATTTTTTAATATTTTTTGCTAGATAGAAAAGTTATTATCTATTAGAATTTAATCTTTTAAATTTAAAAATTCTAATTCTTAGCCCCACTTCCCCCATTAAATCTCCTAATTTGTGTTATTCATGTTTACCTTATTCACGTTTTCTCCGTCTACATTTTTCATATATTTTTTGTTTTAATTAGATTATGTACACTAATATATATATATATATATATATATATATATATATATATATATATATATATATATATATATATATATATATATATTCAGTTATTTTAATAAAAATTAGTAAGTTTTTATTTTCTTTGGCAAGTTTTGAAGATTTATATATTCCAACAACTTCGTTTTGATCACAAAACTTTTTTTTGAGTGGATGGTTTAGAAATATTTATCTATTTAATCATTGATATCTATTACTCTAATATAATCTTTCAAATGCTAAAATTTAAGGATAAATGTGTCTAATTACCTATTAAAATATTCTTTATCAGAATATGCATGACTTTGTAGTACATTGGACATGCATTGTAATAGTCGATGCTTTTTAATTTTTTTTCTTTTTATAATATATAATGTGTATAATTACACTATGATTTCTTTCTGGTATATTAAAAACCCTATTTTTTTGAAAATTTTTTTAGCAATGTTCTATGAACTTTTTTATTTTAGAAAACCCTTTCTTTGAGATTTTTAATATAAAATACTAATATCTTTTATTTTGTAAGTTATTTATTTTTCAAGAATAGAGAGAGAATAAAATGGATAGTTTGTATTGTAATAATTCAATTTTGAATAGAGGGAATAGTATGAAAAATAAATTGAATTTGATATTACAATAGTTTTTATCTCTTAAAGATTTGATCATGATAATATTTTAGGAATATTTAGTGGTTAAAATATAATTAGTTTGTTTTAAAAACATTTTAGTATTACAATAATTGTTTAAATATTTGATTTCTTTTCTTTCTAATTCTTATAGATAACTTTATAAATTAGTATTTAAAGTTTTAATAATTTTACTATTCGTGTAGGTATCCTTACTAGGCGGATTCATATTTTTTTCATTTTCTTCGAAGAGCTTATAGTTGTTTAAGTATTTAATTTATTTTTTTCTAATTATTATAAGTAATTTCATAAATCAGTATTTAAAGTTTTAATTATTTAACATTTTATGCATGCATCCTCACTATGCGGATTCAAGTGTTTTTCCTTTTTCTTCAAATAGCTCATAGTTATTTAAATATTTTATTTCTTTTCTTTCTGATTTTTATAAGATTCAAGTTTTTTTTTTCATTTTCTTTAAATAGCTTTTAGCTGCGTAAGTATTTGATATCTTTTTTTTATTTTTATAAGTAACTTCATAAATTAATATTTAAAATTTTAATAATTTCATCATTCTTGCAAGTAGGTTGGGATGTTTCTTACTCAATTCTTTATTTATTTGTTGTTGTTTAGGAATTTATTGTTATTTTCAAATACAAATAATAATGGGCATGTATAATTTGTTTTATATATAATTTCTTCCTACTATTACCTATAATTATTTCTAAGTGAATAATTTTTATTAAACACATAAATTGACTTCATATTTATAATTTTTTAAAATATTTTTTAATATTTATTATTAAAAATAAATAATTTAATATTCGTGCATAGCACGAGTTTTTATGTTAATAATAATAATAAAGAAAAGAGATAAAAATGTTCCTTGTGGTAAGATCCACGACCCGGAATATCATTGGTTCGTACAAGCAGGAGCAAGCTTTCGACGGAGACTGATCGTCACGTGGTTGTATTTTTCAACCGCACCCATTATTTTCCACAAGCGGGGCAGTTAGCTGACTCGCTTGTGGCGCCCCACGTTGAAAGAAGTTGGGCTACACTTTCTTTCTTTCGGTAAATCTATATATATATATATATATATATATATATATATATATATATATATATATATATATATATATATATATATATATATATATATATATATATATATATATTAAAGTTAAGGTTTAATCATGAGAATGTGACATGTGAAATTTTTAAAACTTTACTTAACTCTAATGATGCCAAGTTTGATGTTTAGAATTAATTGTTTCATTGATTTATGTACTTACATTAACTCATATCTATATTTAATCACCTTATCTATGGTTTTTAAAAATAATATTAGATACAACATTAAGTGAATTGTATGTTTAATATAATGGATTCAATATATTAATTCTTATGTATTAATTCTTATGATGAAAGACTATTGTACATACAATGAATTGAATTAATGGAATGAGATACATATCCTTCATTCATTAATACAACACATATTTTAATAAAATTGATAAGTTCATAAAATTAATGAATTTATGCAAGTATATTTATATTTAATCACCTTATTTATGGTTTTTAAAAATAATATTAGATACTGCATTAAGGGAATTGTATATTTAATACAATGGATTCAACACATTAATTCTTATGTATTAATTCTTATGATGAAAGACTATTGTACATACAATGAATTGAATTAATGGAATGAGATACCTATCCTTCATTCATTAATACAATGGTTTTTAAAAATAATATTAGATACTACATTAAGTGAATTGTATGTTTAATACAATGGATTCAACATATTAATTCTTATGTATTAATTCTTATGATGAAAAACTATTGTACATACAATGAATTGAATTAATGGAATGAGATACATATCCTTCATTCATTAATACAACACAAATTTTAATAAAGTTGACAAGTTCATAAAATTAATAAATTTATACAAGTAAATAAATACATAAACTTAATAAAATCTCTTTAATTATTTATATTTAATGTTGAATAACATTAAGAAGATGCATAGTACATGGTCATCTTATTATTCTTATCATTAATAGTAAAACCATATCTATATAACTTAATAAAATATAATTCAATTATTTCCATTTAATGATGTATAAAATTAAAAAGAAAAAAGTACATGTACATCTTATTTAGTTATATATATATATATATAAGTAAACCAAATAGCTAATAGTTATGCACTATATGGAATATAGATTAAATTGAAGGACTTGAAAGTAATAAATAAATAAAAAAGATCAGGAATATAAAAAGGCAAAGAAATCCTAAATGTATTCTTATCTGAATTTATTCTTCCAAAGCGTCAAAGAATTACTTAGCATACAAACTTTAAAAATAGCATACAAGTGTTTAAAATCGAAAAAAAAAAACTTTGAATACAATTGTTTTAAACTCCAAAAAAATAAAAAAAATTTAAAAACTATAAAGAAAAAAAAAACCCGCGCATCGCGCGGGCATCATACCTAGTATATAATATATTCTACATGATTGTTAAGTTTTTTATAGTTTTTATGAAAAAACAAAGAAAATGTCCAAAATGTCATTTTCTTTCTCTTTCATTAATTAATAGTGGTCAATTCTACTAATTTCGTTCATTTTAAAAATTCAACATTCTTTTTATTGAGAAGTTGAAACTAAAGTATGAAACATTAGAATTTGTGTCTTTGATTAGATTGAAAATAAAACTGCTTAAAGTGGGTAGTTGGAAATAATGGTAAAACAGAAAAAAAATTAATAAAACAACACTTAGTATAAAAATAGGTCATATAATTTAAACACATCAAAATAAAAACTAGATCATTTATATTGAAATGAGGGAGTATAAAAGTCACATTTATAACTTTAGTAAAAGACAAATTTCTTAAGTGGAAAAGCCTACAAAATGCGATTCGCTCCTATCCAAATTCACATGTCGGAAATCAACAAAGATAAGCTAGGCCAGAACATAAAGTTTCGGTTAAAGCCCAAAATCTAACATGCTAAGCTACATCACATGTCATGTATAACTTAATGAAATTTTATGGATCACACTGTTCTATTTCTAAAGCGATGGACTCAAACAGAGGAAGGGTTGAATCTTCGGTATCTTGATCGCCGCTGTGATCCCAGGCAGATGAATCTTCAGGATAGTATAGAGGTTTGGGTGGTAACTTCACATATTTCAGATCACCTTCCAACATGTCAACAACTTCTCGCATAGACGGGCGATCCGCCGGTGTCCACTGTACGCACCACAGTGCAACCAAAACAATTTTTCTCACAAGGTCCTTTTCATCTTCTGTTATGTCTCCCAAATCCAGGTCTTCCTCTTCCCCTCTGTCAAATTTTTCATAAATCCATGAAGAGAAATAAACTCGACTTGAATGGTCTGTAAGAGCATTCACTTTCCCCCTCCCTACCATCGCCAATAATAGCTGCCCAAAGCTATAAACATCGGCCTTGTGTGATACTCCTCCTATCTCCCTGTAGATCAACTCCGGGGCTATGTATCCTAACGTTCCTTTTGCAGCAGTAAGCGTGACTGTATTCTTCCTTGTTGGACACAATTTAGCAAGGCCGAAGTCTGAAATTTTCGGTACAAAACTTTCATCAAGGAGTATATTATGGGGCTTGATATCAAAATGCAAGATTTGCATATTGCAGCCCAGATGCAAGTACGAAATCCCCCGAGCCACTCCTACTGCAATCTCATGAGCCCTTTTCCAACTCAGAGATGCACCATTTGGATCTTCTGTGAAAATGTACTTATCCAAGGAGCCATTTGGCATGTAATCATACACGAGAGCAAGTTTGGAGGCGGTAACACAAAATCCGACCAATCGAACCACATTGACATGGTGAATTCGTCCAATGGTTGCAACTTCATTAATGAAATCCTGGCCATTTCCTTTTGCTTTATTTATCAATTTTACTGCTACCAAAATTCCACTTCGAGATTTACCTTTGTATACATCACCGAAACCTCCTTTGCCTAATTTCTCCTTGAAACTGTTGGTCATCTTCAGTATTTCTTTATAAGAGTATCGAATAGGCATAAGATTGTTCTGCCATTGTAGAAACTCCTCTATGTTATCGTATGATGACAAATGCCTTCGTCGGCATTTGCAAATGAGGAATACAGACAATACTATAACGCCAACACATGCTCTTGCTGCAATGGCTAAGTCTGCAATAAGACCCATTCACAGGCAACAAGAAAAAAATAATTAGTTGAATTATTTTCCTGAAATTGTCGTATTTGGTAATGGGAATTTTGAGGAGGTGGGAATTCAAATAAAGATTAGAGCCTTACAGAAAGCACCGTATATCTCTAACATATCCGAGCCTGCAAATAAGAGTAAAAAAGGTTTAATTAGCGATCCCTTCTTCTCCTGATTTTTTGTGTGAAAAATAATGCATCAATACAGTCCACGCTGGTAATAAAACTCAAATATTTTTATTGAAGGAGTTAAATTATTTTCCTAAATGTGACTTTTTCAAGTACAGGGATTTTGGAGGAGCTGAGAATTCAAATAAAGATTAGCGCCTTACAAAAATAAAAGAGTAAAAAAGGATTCCTGCAAGAATAACAAAGGTTTAATTAATTAGCCATCCTTTCTTATCCTGAAAAACATATTGCCAAATCTATCCCCAAGTTGAAAATAATAAAATTAAAATTCCAAGGGAAATCCAACTTTATTTGGTTTGATAAAAAGCCGAAATGAAATGAATTACATTTTTTTCTTTTTTTGAAAATTCAATTTGATTTTATAGATTTAATATAACTTCATTTTAGCTTTCAATTCTTGAAACCGAATTGGAAAAGGAAATTCTTTGAAATTGTTGAATCATAAATTTGATAAATAAACTAAAAAAATCATAAATGTACTGAACAAGTTTTCAAAGTTCATTGAAAATTTAAAACTAACAAAAAATTCATTTGAAAATAAATAAAAATTTAAACCGAAACTAAACTAAAAATTTGAATGAACACTACAGTCCGTGCTTCATTTTCTTTCTTTATTTTTGCTATTGATTTTGCTGACACTTTTAACTTAGTAATTGCTAATGTTTGTCATTAAATTTAATAAAATATGCTTTTCTGTGTTGTTGATATGCTTTCTTATCATATGTGAAATAGAATGTTAGTTTCAAGGCTCAGTTTTAGAATATCGGAGCATACTCGAGTTAAATTTTGTCCAAACTCGGAGCATGATAAAAGTGATAAATTGGAACAGAACTTAACTTTTACTTGTTAAATGCATCATCTTTTAAAATTTTGGTAACAATAAATCGTTAAAAGTTATTTGTTGTTGTATGCACTCATTTGGCATATCTATCGATTATTATCAAATTACTTTTTAAAAATTTTTATACCAAATCAAAATAAGATATTCAAATCCTAATAAAGAGAGTACCAAATAATTTGTTTGATCAACTCCAGTATCTTAAACGTCATAATTAATTGTAACCTTAGCATTAATTATTCCAGAGAAAATTAGGAATATATAACATTTGAAATGAAATGAATAGAATCAGCGGACCTACCAGCATGGGACGTCTCGAATTCCAAGAAACCAAAGTATCCCAGGTCTCCACCGGAGTACCATCCTAGGTCAAAGCCATAGGCCAGCATGTCGCGAATGCTGCATGAGTCTTCAATATTAGATGCCACAAGATTACGGCCCATAAGAGCGTACAAGTAAGAGTGTTCTTCCCTTGGAAAATCATTTGCTGTTGTACAACGAGCGGCATCCACGTAACCAGGAGACCTGACTGGATATTTGCAGCTCAAAAGGACCGCCAAATCGGAGTTGACAACGTGGAATGGTTCAAAATGATTAGGATAGAGAGAGTACCCTTCAGGAGGGGAGCAGTTGTTCTTCTGCAACCTCGGATCAGTGATACGAGTTAGACGCTCTTGATAGTTAATAGCCTCTACATGATATTTATTGGAGGCCAACTCCCAAACAGTACGATTATCCTCACACGAGAGCTGAAAATCAGGGAGACCCCAGTCTTGTTGGTCGCCTTGGAATCGGAAAGGAAACTGCACATCAAGAAGAACTCCGCAATTAGATTGGTACCCATACTTCCCGTGCTTTCTGTGTGTTAAAATTATCTTACAATTCTAAGATTCACACTTCAAAGTCTATATTGGTTGGCCACATGTTTTTCATGATTTATCTTAGTCTTTGGGTGGCTAAGGAAATTCAATATTGGTTAGCTATATTTGGTGACCTAACTTGGACTAAGTTGGCACAATGTTGGTTGGCTATGTTTGGTGAGCTAACTTAACACATTTTCAACAATGGTAGGAAGACTTGAAGTTTGTTCACATGGTGATACATCTCTATATAAGGCAATCTTGCTTGGAGCAAAGAAGACATCCAAAAAGACATTCAAAAGAGAGGAATTCATCCAAGAGAGAAATCCTCCAAGAGCTTCTCCCTAAGCTATCCTATCTTTCTCCATATACTACCTCTTCATATATATACACACTCTTGTCATATTTATTGAGTGTAGTGAGGTGTTATCTTGAGTGTATTTTTTTGAGTGGGTGTAAAACCATTTGTATCTTCTCCATATTTTTCATAGTGCATTTACTCCTCTCTTGTCCCGTGGTTTTTTCCCTCTACATTGGAGGGTTTCCACGTAAATCTTGTGTCTCTTCCATTTATTATTTTACTTCTCATTTTATCATCAACTACCCGAACTAAATATTTATCCATTACCACGCCAATTCCGCAACAAACTGGTATCAGAGCGTTGTAATATTTATTTGGGTTTGACAACATGGCTTCTATCATGAAATTTGATGTTGAGAAGTTTGATGGAAAAATTAGTTTTGGCATTTGGCGAGTTCAGATGATGGCCATTCTCACCCAGCATCGGTTGAAAAAGGCCCTTGCAGGAAAGTCGAAAAAGCCGAACACCATGTCGGATGAAGATTGGGAAGAGTTGGATGAAAAAGCATTGTCAGCAATCCAACTTTGTTTATCCAAAGAAGTTCTGCGAGAGGTTATCAAGGAGGATACAGCTGCAGGTATGTGGCTCAAGTTGGAGTCATTGTATATGACGAAAAATCTTGCAAACAAGATTCGTCTCAAAGAGCGCCTCTTTACCATTAAGATGGTCGAAGGTACACACATTCAAACTCACCTTAATGAGTTTAATTCCATCATAGTTGATTTGGAAAATTTGGATGTTGAAATCAGTGATGAAGATAAAGCTGTTTTGTTAGTATGCTCACTCCCCCGGTCATACCGTAACTTTAAGGATATTATGTTATACGGTAATAATGAGACCCTAACATTTGATGAAGTCAAACAAAATCTCTTGTCTAAAGAAAAATATGACCATGAGAATAATTCAAAGGATGAAGCTGAAGGGTTAATTGTTAGAGGGAGAACTATGGATCATGGTACTAGCGAGTAAAAGTAAATCCAGATCAAAGTCTAGAGGCCGAGATAATAAGAAATTTTTGTCGCTATTGCAAGAAAAAGGGACATGTGATTTCAGAATGCTTTAAGTTGAAGAATAAGCAAAGAAAGAGGCGAAAACAATAATCAAAAGAATTTAGAAAATTCAGTGAAGCAAGTATTGCTCAAAAAGAGTCTGAAGGTGAAGTTTTGTCTGTTACTGATTTTGGAACTAGATCTAAAACGGAATGTATTCTAGATTCTGGTTGTTCTTATCACATGTGTCCTCATAAAGATTGGTTTACCACTTATGAATCGAGTTGATTGTGGTGTTGTCTTAATGGGGAATAATGCTCGATGTAAAGTCATTGAAAAAGGAACAATTAGAATTAAAAATGCATGATGGCATGATTAGAACTTTAACCGGTGTTAGACATGTTCCTGATTTGAAACGGAACCTTATCTCTCTTGGCACCCTGGAGTCCCTTGGGTGTAAATATACAGCTGAAGGTGGAGTTCTAAAGGTCTCTAAAGGTGCTCTTATTTTAATGAAAGCTACTGATTTGGGACTTTATATGTGTTGCAAGGATCTCACTTTACTGAGTTCCGAGCTTGTATCATCATCTATGTCAGATTCAAAAGTCACAAACTTATGGCATATGCGTCTTGGCCATATGAGTGAAAAGGGAATGACCATCCTGAGCAAGAGAGGTCTTTTGTGTGGTCAGAATATCGGTAAGTTGGAGTTCTGTGAACATTGCATTCTCAGTAGCGTAAAAGATTAAGTTTTGGTACCGAATTCATAGAACCAAAGGTACTCTTGACTATATTCATTCGGATCTTTGGGGACCCTCACGTGTTCCTTCAAAAGGAGGACATCGTTACATGTCGACCATTATTGATGATTTTTCTCGTAAAGTATGGGCTTATTTTTTAAAGCACAAAGATGAAGTTTTTTCCACTTTTAAGAAATGGAAGATTTTGATAGAAAACCAGACAAGGAAGAAGGTCAAGCGACTCAGGACCGATAATGGTCTAGAATTTTTGTGGAGGTGATTTCAACACGTTCGCGAAAATGAAGGAATTATGAGACACCGATACGGTTGTCGGTGACGCCTCAACAAAATGGCGTTGCAGTAACGGATGAACATGACATTGATGGAGAGAGTTCGTTGTATGCTCTCTAACGCTGCCTTGCCTAAAGAATTTTGGGTCGAAGTCGCATCTACCGCATGTTATTTGGTGAATCGTTCCCCACACACATCACTTGACTTCAAGATTCCGGAGGAAGTTTGGTCGAGTAATCCGCTGATTATTCAAATTTGAAAATTTTTTGGATGTCCTACATATGCACATGTAAACCAGTGGGAAAATTAGAGCCTAGAGCTCGAAAATGCATATTTATGGGTTATGCATCTGGTGTGAAAGGGTATCGCTTGTGGTGTCCAGAACTTAAGAAAGTAATTATCAATAGGGATGTTACTTTCAATGAAAATGTGCTAATTCTCCCTGGAAAAGAAATTGTCAGATCTTTTGACACAGGTGATTCAAAGAATACTAACGAGAAGGTGGAGCTTGAGTTTGAAATACCAACTCCTAGTGAAGAGAATATTTCCTCATCTCCAATCACATCGGAGGTTCACGATTCCATTGAACCGGATCATCCCGAAAAATTATTCTATTGCCAAAAAATAGACCCGTAAGAGAAATCAAACGGCCCTGAAAGATATAATGGAGAAAATTTAATTGCTTATGCTCTTGCAGTTGCAGAGGATACATTTGAAGGTGGAGAACCTCACACATACTCTGAAGCAATCTTGTGTCCTAATTCTTCTGAGTGGCAAGTTGCGATGCAAGAAGAAATTGAATCTCTACACAAGAATGATACTTGGCAGTTGGTGAAATTGCCAAAAGGCCAAAGAGTTGTAGGCTGTAAATGGGTCTATAAGAAGAAAGAAGGCAACCCCAGAGTTGAAGATGCAAGATATAAAGCACGTTTAGTTGCTAAAGGCTATACTCAAAAACATGGTGTAGACTTTAATGAAGTGTTTTCTCCGTTGTTCGTCACACTTCTATACGTGTACTTCTTGCCCTTGTTGCCTTTGCAGGATCTTGAGTTAGAACAACTTGATGTCAAGACCGCTTTCTTACATGGAGAGCTCGAGGAGCAGATTTATATGCAACAACTGGGAAGGATTTGTTATTCCCTGGAAAAGAAGACTACGTTTGTCACTTGAAGAAGTCTCTTTATGGACTAAAACAGTCTCCAAGACAATGGTACAAAAGGTTTGATTCCTTTATGGTTGAAAATGGGTATTGTCATAGTCAGTATGATAATTGTGTTTATCACAAGAAGTTTTCAGATGGATCTTTTGTCTACTTATTGTTATATGTTGATGACATGCTAATTGCTGCTCGTGATAAGTCACTAATCAAAGAATTGAAAGATCAATTGAGCAGTGAATTTGAGATGAAAGATCTTGGTCTCGCAAAGAAAATTCTTGGTATGGAGATTCATAGAGATAGATCAGCTGGAAAATTATATTTATCTCAAAGAAATTACATTGAGAAAGTTCTTGAGAGATTCAACATGAATAACTCAAAACCTGTGAGTACTCCTCTTGCAGCTCATTTTAAATTATCATCTGATTCTTGCCCTCGCCTAATGAAGAGAAAGAGCAAATGTCATATGTACCTTATTCTAGTGCAGTAGGTAGTCTTATGTATGCTATGGTATGCACTAGACCTGATCTTGCACAGGCAGTTAGTGTTGTGAGCAGGTACATGAGTAATCCAGGTAAAGAACATTGGCAAGCAGTTAAATGGATATTTCGGTACTTGAAAGGTTCTGCAGAAACTAGATTGGTTTTTGATAGGAATAAGGTGACACCAAATATTGTTGTTGGATATGTTGACTCTGATTATGCAGGTGATCTTGATAAGAGAAGGTCTTTGTCAGGTTATGTATTTACTTTATGCAATTCTGCCATTAGCTGGAAAGCTAGCCTACAGTCTATTGTGGCACTATCAACGACGGAGGCAGAATATATTGCAATCACTGAAGGTATCAAAGAAGCAATTTGGTTAAGAGGCTTGGTTACTGATCTTGGTTTAACACAGGATGTTGTTACTGTATTTTGTGATAGTCAAAGTGCTATTCATTTAACCAAAAATCAGATGTATCATGAAAGGACCAAGCACATTGATGTGAGGCAGTATTTTATTCGGGATGTTGTAGCAAATGGGAAGATCATTGTGAAGAAAATTGCTACAGCTCATACTCCTGCGGATATGCTCACAAAACCAGTTCCAAATATCAAGTTTAAGCATTGCTTGGACTTGATTGGTGTTCACCAATTCTAAAGGCTTTTTTAGGGCATGGCAAAAGAGGAATATGTACATCATTTTATAAGGAGATCATCTTAGAATTTAAGTCAAGGTGGAGATTGTTAAAATTGCCTTACAATTCTAAGATTCACACTTCAAAGTCTATATTGGTTGGCCACATGTTTTTCATGATTTATCTTAGTCTTTGGGTGGCTAAGGAAATTCAATATTGGTTAGCTATGTTTGGTGACCTAACTTGGACTAAGTTGGCACAATGTTGGTTGGCTATGTTTGGTGAGCTAACTTAACACATTTTCAACAATGGTAGGAAGACTTGAAGTTTGTTCACATGGTGATACATCTCTATATAAGGCAATCTTGCTTGGAGCAAAGAAGACATCCAAAAAGACATTCAAAAGAGAGGAATTCATCCAAGAGAGAAATCCTCCAAGAGATTCTCCCTAAGCTATCCTATCTTTCTCCATATACTACCTCTTCATATATATACACACTCTTGTCATATTTATTGAGTGTAGTGAGGTGTTATCTTGAGTGTATTTTTTGAGTGGGTGTAAAACCATTTGTATCTTCTCCATATTTTTCATAGTGCATTTACTCCTCTCTTGCCCCGTGGTTTTTTCCCTCTACATTGGAGGGTTTCCACGTAAATCTTGTGTCTCTTCCATTTATTATTTTACTTCTCATTTTATCATCAACTACCCGAACTAAATATTTATCCATTACCACGCCAATTCCGCAACACTGTGATTTGAAATGCGAAGATTGTAAACTGGTACTTTTACATCGGGAATTAGTGGTAGCAGTTCCCATAGCAAGTAAATAAAAAAGGGTACGGAAATTGGATGCATATGTCTTCACCGAGAACAAGTGGGAAAGATATAAAGAAAGAGATGTACTCTGTGAGTTAGTTTAATTTATGGATTGAACAACAAAGGAAGGGACGCTTGTAGAACCAGAAGCATTAGTTGACTGACGGGATGACTCTTACTGGCAGCATTATTTTGTGCTAGTTTTCCCCATTGAGTGGGAACCGGAATTCCGCATGTACCTTCATTGAGATTCTGGCTCTTTTACCCATGGATTTCACTCCATCATAGTAGAAAGTGAGTCCGGGGAACCTGTAAGCGCAATATGCTTCACGCCATCATATGTTCGGAATTGAATATTCTTTTTTCTAAAAAATAATTATATCTCTTCAATTTTCTTGATGAAATGATTCTTTTTACCTTTCTTTTCCCGTGTTCGAGTTGCTTCCATAAATAGATTACATGGAGAAGTCACAAGGGCCTTCTGAAACTTACTGCGGTACAACCATTGATTTTTTCCCCCCTCATAGATTAGCAAAGCAAAATCCCAATGGTTGCATACAAAGTACTTCCACCGTTGCAAAATGTATACTCTCTCTACTTTACAATATATGGTATATTCTTATCTTTCTTGTATAGATTAAGAGAGAAGAAAATAGGTAGTATCTTTTATTATATTATTTACTAATTTTACTAATTGAAATAAGATAATTATATTTATAGTGAGAGTAATTATATAAAAATAATTCTTAAAATTTATGAAAAATCAAATATTTGGAAAAATATGGAGTATCGTAATTCAATTTTACATCAAAATTAGAGTTTTGACCAATTTTATAGATAAATTTGAAAAATATCTAAAATGCTCTTTCACAAAAATAACTATCAAGTCTTAATCACAAATCCGGGTCAGTTATATGAACTGAAGAAAGGATAATATGTGGCACTCAACATACTTATATTCTTTTCATTTCTTCCTATCCAAGGTCATACTCTCATCCATATCCAACAAAAGCTATCACTCTTAATTACTTCCATTCAAATCTTCCTTGGCTTTCCTCCACCGTATACAGTCTCATCATCTAAAAATTTGTTATTATTTCAAATTGAAATTCAAGTTAAATATTAGAGATTAGCACTTAAATAGTTGGTTTGAAAAACCAATGATTTTTGAAAATAAAAATATTAAAATGGTCAGTTAATTAGAGACATATATAAAGTTAGAAAAATAAATAAATAAATAAATAAAATCTTCATATGAATAGCTTACTACCTTTTCCTTCGTGCAAAAAATCCCGACTACTTGCACCACCACATTAGTATAAAGTCATGAGGGCCTTCAGCCATATAAACTCTGGAGCATTGTATCCTATTTGTCCGTAGCACAAAATCCTAACAACTTGAACTGAAATCCCGACTACTACCTTTTCCTTCGTTCTCCATCCTTCAAATGTATATTAGGTGAAATTTTTTCTGCCTAACCGATCATTGAAAGTTTGCTTGAGGTAATATGCATTCGAAAACACAGTTTAATAATCTCCACTTTTATACAAGTTGAAATAAACTAAAAAAGTTCTTTATAACTTGGGTGATATTATGATAGAAATGATCTGCCAAGTATGAAGTAGTTGTTTCTTCACATTTAGCTTCATTTGATTTGGAAAATCACGAATATGGTTATGAATAATTATTCTACGGATAATTAATAATTATTTAATTATAAAATAAATAATTATTTTTTATTATATATAAATTTTTAATTATTAAATTAAAATTTAATTCTTAAAATATTTTACAGTATGTATTGATAAAAAGTATTGTGTGTATTATGGTGAGGTTAAAAATTGATTGCTTTGTTTATTGAGCAGTGTGGGGAAGCTGAAGCTTTGTTGACTCACAGTTGACTTCGTGATCGAAACTTTTTCCCCATTGAATTTTCCCGCGTGGTCCTAGTTGTTTCCATTAATACTCCATGGAAAAGTCATGAGGGTCTTCTGCAACTTATTTGAACCATTGACTTTTTCTACAAAGTATTTCATCCTTTCCTAATTTTACTTTATATGAAAATTTAAATTTTGGTAAATTTCATTAAAAAGTTGATAGATATTTTAAAATTCTCTTATTCGAAAATAATTGGTTAGTATTTCAAATTTGAATTTAACATTAGAATATTAGTATTTAAATATTTAGTTTAAAAAAATAATGGCCTTTTAAAAATAAAAATATTATAATAATTTTGTAGAGATAGAGACAAAATTAGAAAATATAATAATTCAATTTTGCATATGGGAATAGAATAAATATTTTAAAACAAACTAAAAGAGAAATCTATACTTATATCTATATATATTAATAAAACATTTTTACTCTCTCTCTTCTCCTAAAAGCTTTAGAGTCTTCATTCTTATTTTTTAGAATTTAAACTTTTAAATTTAAAATTTTCAATTCTTAACCCACTTCACCCATTAAATTCTTTAATTTGTGTTGTTACCTTATTCATATTTTCTCTTTCTACATCTTTCATACATTTTCTTTTTTTTTTATTTTAAGTGAATTATGTACACTAAAATATGCTTTCAGTTCTTTTAATAGAAAATTAATAAAATTTTATTTTATTTGGTAGGTTTTGAAGATTCATATATTCCAACAACTTCGTTTTGATTACAAAGATTTTTTTCTTTGAGTAGATAGTTTAGAAATACTAATTTGAACATTCATATACTAAAATATAAGGGCAAGAGTGTCTAATTGCCTATTAAAATAATCTACATCAGAACATGCATGACTTTGCAGTACATTAGACATAAAATGTAATGGTTGATGGTCTCTCTCTTGGTCTTCCAATCAACAGGATTAAAAGAAAAAATAATTTTTGGAAAGCACTATGATTTCTTTTTGATCAATCAAAAACACAAATTTTTGGAAAATTTTTGAGCAATGTTCTGAAAATTTTTTAATTTTGAAAAAAAACCTTTCTTTGGGATTTTAATATAAAATATTAATATTTTTATTTTGTAAGTTATTTATTTTTTAGAAGTAGAGGGAGACAACATTTTAACTCCTTTGATTTAAAATATTTAATCTCTACGAATATATGATTTCTAAACTATTTTTTTAACTAAAAAGAATAACCTAATAATTTTTTATGATAAAAAATTACTCTTCTTAATTTCTTCTTTTGTTAAAATAAAATATTTAATTTTGAACGAATATGTAGCAAGAAAAGAGTCCTCAGGACTCATGCAAGTTGCAGGGTGCATATCAAAAGGGGAATATGTGGTAGTGGAACGTTCATATTTCAAAAACAACATCAACAGACCAGTGTAGGATCGAGACATCACGATTTACTTACTGTGTGTAAGGTCTAAACTTAATGTGGAAAGAAGCGGCAATTTCCCTTGTGTAGACGACAAATGGCTCAGAGAAAGTAGTGGATACTTTTGGAACGTTAAATTCGGTAGCAGAATTGTTTCTTTGTGTTGACTGACTTGCGTGCCCTCATCGATCCTTTTCCAGGAATAGGTAGACCCTCTGAATCACCCAGTTGGAAATTGGAATGACAAATCCGCGAGGCAAAGTAAACTTGACTTGAATTGGTAGTACCAATTGCCAATAACTGCTCTATGAAGCTGTAAACATCAGCCTTTTATGATACTCCTATAAATTTTCTCGAATGGATGTGTTGTTGACTGAGCAGCGTGTGGAAGCTGAAGCTTTGTTTCTACTCACAATTGACTTGTGATAGAAACTTTTTCACTGTTGAATTTTCCTGATGAAATTGTTCTTACCATTCTTTTCCCGTGTTCCGACTTGCTTCCATGAATAGACTGCTTGGAAAAGTCATAAGGGCCTTCTGCGAATTATTGCGGGGCAACCAATGATTTTTTTTTCTCGTAGATTGGAAGAGCAAAATGCCAATGTTCGCATACAAAGTTCTTCCTCTACTTCAAAATATATGTCATCATTTTATTTTTAATAAATCTCCAAAATACTGTTCAACAATAACAACAAAAACCATATGCTACATGAACTAAAAAAAGGAATATGTGCAGCCATCAGCATACATATATTCTTTCTATTTTTTCCTATCCAATTTCATACTTTTATTCAAGTCTAGCAAAGCCATATCACCCTTATTAATTACTTCCATTCAAATCTTCTTCGACTCCTTCTACGTCTTACCGTTTCATCATTTAAAAATTGCTTTGTTTTTCAAATTTAAATTCAGTATTGAAGATTCATATTTAAATGATTAATTTGAAAACTATTTTTTAAAAAATAAAAGTATTTAAATAGCCGATTGAGGATAGAAATAAAGTTAAAAATAATAAATAAATTCTTTATGTGGAAAGATAACAAATATATTGAATCAAAACAAAAATAAACTAAGATATCTATTTCAAAATGGAGGAGTAGAGCTCGCCGGGTGTATTATTCCTATTTGCAACGCACTGTACTCCAACATAATGGAATAGGGCAGAGAATTTCTTCCATCAAATATATATTTGGAAAGTGGTTCCACAAAGGTTCAAGACTGGGGTGCACCTGCGCCCATTCTTCGATACTTGTGAACAACAGCTGCCCTGCAACTCGCCATCTCATGTAATATTTTCTGTGATACTCTTCTTGTAAAATTTTTATTTATAAATTTTAAATTATAAAAGATAAACTCTATACCGTAAAAATAAATTCTAAATAAAAATAATTTTATAAAATGAAATATTACCAGAGATATAACAAGAAATATTACAGAGGTTCCGAAATGTGCAGCCCGGATGATCGAGCCATAAAGTGCCCCCTTACCTCAAAGACAAGCAGTCAAAGCATTGCGGTTGCCCGGGGTTCAATCTCTGCTGTGACAATAGCTCTCATACGATACAGGAGTTACCTTTCTCTATGTGAAACTTTAAATCCTTAGCGGCTTCTCCGTCATCTAAAACAATGTGCGTTCTAGAGAGCCGTCTGATTCTGTTATTTTAGTGTCCAAGGTCACGTAAATCCTAATGTTTTCCTTAAATTCCTCTCCTATTTGATCCCTGTCCTTTGTTCTTTTAAGAATTCATTTAAGTCCTTAATTCTTTTCCAGTTATCTTATATTTGCACTAAAAATCTTAACCCCTCAAAAGAACTAAAAAATAAAATCGAACCCAATGGGTGGATATCACATTCCTACCTCATTACAAAAAGCTTCGGACTCAAAATTTTACATTTCTCAATTCATTAGTAAATATAAATTCACCATCTACCATATAAAGACATAATTATTTCACCATCCAATGGCCACCACTCTATCAAAGGTCAAACACTTTGATAGTTTGAATATTCTTAGAATCCACCTCTCTTTCTTTGCATCACTATACCCGAGGTCGAACACCTATTAACTATCTAACTAATCATCCAGAACATCAAAGCTAAAAATAGTAAATGATTCTCCTAGTTACGTGAAAGTATAGAAGCCATTGAGCATGCTTCCTTCACCAATAGAAAACTTCTTTCCAATATCTTAAGTCATCATCATTAGTACTAAAATCATCTTCAAGGTTGGGGGAAAGGAGTGAACTTCCAACTTAATAAGTAATAAGACCCCTTCCAAAACCAAGCGCTCATAGTACATTCAAAAGAAAACTTGGGTTGGAAGGTTCGAAAACTTCTAGCTTTAAAACAAGTGCCTAGGAAACACTTTTCCAATTTAGTGGTATACCATTTTGATCTTCGTAGAAAGTGAATCAATCCAAGGAGCCATTATAGGAATGTAATCATACACACGGGCATGCTTGGAGGCTGTTGCACAAAATCTAGACCAATTGCACCATATTAGAACGGTAAATTCTTCAACAGTTGCAACTTACATTAATGAAATGCTGTCCACTTCTGCTTCTTCAACTTTTTTAGTGCTACTAAATGCCTACTTCCATACTTATACCTTTCTATACATCAGTGTTAACCTCCTTCGCCTAATTTATCCTTAAAATTATTGGTCATCTTCTTTGCTTCTTTATAGGGCAACAAATTCGCATAAGGTTGTTCCAAGCCTTATAGGAACTCATTAGTATCATATACTGGTATATCCCTTGTGTTATTAGAGTTTACTTTCCTTAAATTAAGAAGGTTATAATTAGTAGAAATTTAAATCAAATATATAACTATTTTAAGAAAATAAACATTAGATTCCAAACATCTTACAAAAGAAATATATATATTTAATTTTGGACAGAGGAAGTAATAAAGAGAACTAGTTTATTCACGTCAGTGTGAGTAGTATATATAATCAAGAGGTTTTGCAATTTAAAAATGTATAGACGTAGGAATTCAAGTGAAGATTAAAGCTCACCTAACGAAATGAAATATCCTGTTATAAGAAAGAACAAGACATTAGCCAGAATGAAAAAAGTAGGTGTAAATATGAAAGAAACGGGATAAGATTTCGAAAGCAACAATACACACATCCAGAAGACATAAAGAACTCACCACGGTTTGAGTAAAATCTCTAATATTGCCTGACCTACATGGCCAACCCAGTGTAAGAAGGTATAAGAGTAACCAAGTTCTGTGTACAAAATGTTGAAAATGGACTGAGAATCTAACATTCAACTTTTAGTTCACAGGATGATTTTGAAGAATGTTAGCAATTTCGTACTTCTAGCAAAGATTGCTGGAGATTTTCAAAATACTAGTACTATGAATATAGTGGCTTATTATGGTTTTGAAATCTAGCTAAACATGTGAACATATGAGAGTATTGTAATTCTCGATAAATAATAATGAATATTTATAGAAGATAGGATTGTTTACAAACGTATTATGAAGACTATTAATAAGATTTATAATTCTATGGTAAAGGCATAAATTTATCTTTAAATGGATAAGATGTGAGCGTTGAGATGTAGATAACAACTCTATAAAGCCTCTTTTTAAGTCCTCAATAAAGCTAAAGGTTAAATTAAATATGCCAACTTCAAATTGTCATTTAAATTTGTTTCACACTAAAATCTCAAAAAATCAAATATGTCAAATATTGAAGCATAATTTACTTATAAAGACAACTCCAATTTTTATATCAAAGTAAATGAAATATTATCAAGAGAAATAAAAGATAATAAAAGGTTGAATTGGACTTTTTCTTCATCAAACATTATCAAGGTATAATAGTTATAAGAATTTTTTGACGATTCCTGCTTCTCTTGAAAGGATCATTCCTTAGGTTTTGAAGTGAAAAGACTTTTCCTACTTCCTCCTAAAACAGGCTTTCATGTAAAAAATTAAATCCTTCTTAATTAAATTTTTATACTAAATATTGAAATAGAATAAGAAGTCGAAAGCCTACTGTTGTGTTTTGTTTCTATGCCTTTATACTAAATTTTTATTACAATCTCTAACAATTTGCACACAAACACTAGGCAAGTGCACCTATCGTTATGAGTAGTACAATGGCAAGTAAATTCAAATGTCGTATCCACGGGGGTGGTTAAATATCATTACTCACTTTCTATTCTATTGTTTAGCCTATCAAAATTGCTTGTGAAAATTGTTGAAATTACTACTATGAATAGAAGTCTAACTTAGCTAATTAAACCAACTTAACTAATTTTTGTTTGCAAGAGAAAATTCAATTGAGAAAAAAATACTTGGATGGAAAATCCCCCTAGAATTACCTATGTGATAGAAAGTCCCTTGGTTGATGAATTGCCCTTCTTATGTTTGATGAAATTCCTTAATTAGAACTCACTCTATCTCTAGATGAAAGTTCTCTATTCTTAAATCAATTAGTTGAAATCTCTTTCTAACCAATTTAATCCAAGAATGCATTAAGGTTTGTGAATTTCCAATTAGATTTCTCTAATTACCAAGAAGATATTGAGGTTTCTATCTCTAGTCACCTAAATCATCCCCATTGTTTGTGTATGGTCTATTTCACCCTTCCTTTCTCAATTCCAAGTGAAAGTTTCCAGATTACGAATCAATTGTCAATCACCCTTCCTTTCTCAATTCCAAGTGAACAAAAATTCCAGATTATGTATCCATAATCCACTCAATCAATTCAACCATTCAAACCCACAAACAATTCACAAGAAATTCAAATTCAATCAACCAAGGAAATAATTCATTCACATAGGTAAAATCTAGGGTTCATACCCATCCAAGTATTCAAAAGTTTAGCTCATGATCAAAATATTACAAATCAAAGAACATAAAACAACAAAGAAAGAGGAAGAATTGCTCATTTTCATGGTTGAAATCTCCTCTCTTCTTCAAGGTTGAAGTTCTTCACGATTTTGTTGAGAAAATTGCAGCTTTTTCCATGAATCTTCAAGGTGGATGTTCTCCTTCTTCAAGGATTCAATCTTCTCTCTTGATTTCTCTTGCAAGATTGATGGATTGGAAGAAGAATTTGGTGTGTTTTCTTGGTGTTTTTGGTGTTTTTCTCCCACTTCAGCCGTCCCTCTTGTTTCTGCCCTAAAGGGGTATTAAAATCTCCCCCAAAAGAGAGAGAAAAGCAGCATAAAAACAGCTTCAGATCGGCACAAACGGCGCCACTTGCCCCAGTTTTGGTGCAAGGTTCTGCTGCACGATTGTGACACTCTTTTGACTTCTAGGTGCAAGGTTTTGCTACACGACTGTGACACTGTTTTGACTTCTAGGTGAATTTAGAGCAATCAAATCGGCTGATATAGGTGTTGATGTCTTCATGAAAGTTGTAGATAAGGATCTTGGATTTCCATAGAGATTTGAATTACCTCAATTGGGCATCTATAACGCACGATATGATTATTATACCAAACTGTGTCAAAAATAGAATACAATGCAGAACAGTTGACTTTGTAGCATAAGCAGGGTAGGAACATGAACTCCGATTGACATGAATTTTATCATTCTAAAAACTTCCGAATGTTCTCTATAAGTTTCTAGAAGAACACTTTTGTATTTGAAATCTTCATGGAGGTCATAATCGCACTTGCAATTTATCTACCAAGCTGTTTTTCCTCTGCATTTCTCTATTGTTCTTCATTATGTAAAATCTCTTTGTTTGCCTCATTTACTTCCAAATATTTAACAAACTCACCTAAAACAAATAAGAGATAAAGGGAGTTAAAAATCTCACTTCAAGCGAAAAGTATAAACCTATGATACTCCACCCTTAGTTCTACCTTGGCAATTTGGGGACCTAATATATAATTACGTAGTAACAAACAAATTTAATGTCACTCTAAAATACTTAAATATTGACACACACACACACACACACACATATATATATATATATGTAATATATATTTGAATGCATGATTAATATTAATTAGAGCTAAAAATTATTGAATTTGATAAAATTATTTTAAAATAGGAACTACCTGTTTTTTCAGGAAATAAAAATATTAAAATAATTAATTTTAATAAAATCCACCATTCTGCACAAAAATCTCAATTATTCCATTTTACTCCTAATATACCAATTTAGGAAAACTTATTCTATTTATATATTTCATACTCCTTTTACATCATAACAATCAAATAAATATTTAAATATTCAATATTTCATCAAAATAAAAATTTACAAAAATAAATAAATGTGTCCAGATTTTTCAAAAATTCATAACAAATATCAAACATGCTTAAAAATTAACTAAATGTTTTCTGCATGTAGAATATGACAACAAAAACCTTCGTTCCAAAATTGAAAAAAATCAAACCATCCAACAATTTATTAAAATTCATACAAATTTATTGCTACAATAATTCCCAAAAATAATTAAACTAAACCATAATGAGAAAAAAATTAAAGATTTTACCTTGATTTGGAGACTTTTGATGTAGTTCTAAACTTGGGTTTGAAGGATTTAATTTGTGTTTTAAGAATTTGTTAAAAATTAAAATGGGAGATAGAGAAGAGAGAACAAAGAAGAGAGAAGATAAATAGGGAGAAATGAGTGAAATGAGGATCAGCCGCGCTGATCCACTATTTTTCTTTTTTTTTAAAAAATAATTTGTAAAACCAACATTCAATTTTTTTAGACATAGATTTATTCTAAAACTTATAATTTATATATATTTTTTATTTTAAGAATGTGTAAAAATAAATTTTTAGCAATTTATAGTTATCATATATATACACATATTAGAGTAAAATTTCTTGAAAATTTTATTTAGAAAAATTAAAATTTTGTGATTTTACAATTTTTTAGGTTATATATTGTGTAAAAATTTTTTATTATTTCATATTAATTTCGAAAAATTCTTAAAATTCTCTAAAGCATTCGAGTAGAAAAACTCAAATCTACGAACAACAACAAAGAAGTTTTGTAAAAAAAAGGTTAGTTCATCATATTATTCATAATTTTACATCGATTTACATATAAAAAACTTCAAAATCAGCCTTAAAATGATTAATTTTGAAACCGGGCATCTAAATGCCAAATTTCGCCAAACTAAGTGGCGGAATTTGGCATCAAATTTCACCAAACACAGCAAAATTTACTGTAGAATTGTACCCCACTGGGTTGGCGGAATTTGTGAAGGAATTGTATCCCAATGGGGTACGATTCCTCCACATCATATTATAAAAAAATAATATTTCACCCAATTACAGTAGCAATTCTCCTGTGCATTATCCACGCGTCTTTTAATTTTGCTTACAATTCTTATACCAAAAACAGTATATCAAAATTAAAAATAAAATCTTACGTATGTAAAAAAATCTTGGTAAATCAAATTAATTTTTAAGTCAAAATTGCTACCAAAAAAATGATATTAAATAAAACAATACAAATAAATACAAACTCAGATCCCATAAACTCCAAAAAATTAGTCTAGAAGACTACAAACTCCAATAATTAAAGTACGTCCAAATCCCACAAAACTTTGTTCGTCTACAAATATAAAATATAAAGATACATCCAATTGATTGACCCTGTGCTGTTTTTATACAACGCCATTGCATTGGATAACAATTTGAAAATGATTTTCTTAATTTTCATAGGAGCATATAATTTGTGAGGTGAAAGTGATAGAATTACATTGAATTTTAAAAGTAAAACTAAGCCTAATTGAGATGTTACCTACTACGTGTAAGGCTTAAATCAAAAGCTCTTTTTTGGCTGCATATCATAATGGACTTCTATGTATGTATTTTTTGTCAAAATTCAAGACTATAATGCAATATTTAATTTTGATCTTTTCAAAATGGATTTTCGTTTCTCTCATTTTTGAGGTGTTTGCCAACTTAAATTAGATTTAGTCATTGTGGACTTTAGTCATGACCGAATACATTGATAGATGAATATTTCATTAATACTTATTATTGAAAAATATTTAATTATAATTTTCATCAATTAGTATAGTATTAATAATCACACACACACACACACAGATATATATATATATATAATTATATATTAATTTAAAAAATAATTAAATGTGAAATTCAACATGAGGTGAGGTTTATTACTTATGTATACATCATTATTGCACATTAACTTTTAATTTCTATTAACAAATTCCATATACATTTGTTCTAATTAAATTATATACACTTTAATTTTTTTATTATTTATGTAATTAGTTATTTGATTTACCTAGTTTATTCAATTGATTTCTTTCGATGATGACGCGATGCATCCCTCAGTTACTGTGTTACATCTGTATCGACTATTTTTTAAAAAACGAATACCATAACAATAAAACTACTTACGACACATAATGTACCGTATTACATAATTATAAACTATAAAAAATATAACAATACAATTAAATAAGTGATTATTACAAATTTCAAAAAAAAAATTTACAAAAATCTGTGAAAGTTTCCTCAGAAAGTGGTGAAACTTGTCCACACATTTCACCATCATCTAGTGAAATTTGACACTGCAATTGGCCAGAATTGTCCACAATTTTTGCTAGGATTAGGCAAAATTTGTGGATAATTTTCACTACTTTGTGGTGCAACTACAGTGCAAGTTGCGCCACTCGGTGGTGAAAATTACTCAAAATTTTTAAAAATTGATATAAATACTAATTTAATTATAATTTAAAGACTTTTTACCTCAAATTCGAGAGATTTCTTTGTATAATCTTTGCTACGACTAAATTCGTTTATTTTTTATAAAAAAATAATTTTTTTTATGTATAGATTGAGAGAGTTGTAAGAGAAGAGAAACAAAATTTTAAAAAATAAATATTTTTTATACTATATATAATAAAAAAACTACATATAAAAATGACGTATTTATATTATCTCATTCAAATAACTTGATTGGGCCAGATGGATTTGGAGATGGGATATTAGGTTCATGGGTTACTGTTGTACTGAGCTTGGAGTAATGGGTCATCCCTTGTGGCATATTATTTGGTGTCCCATCTTTGATGGAGAAAGGATTCCTGTTAAAAGGGTTGGACTGGAGCTGAGCACGGGTGACTCTTTAAACGGGCTGAAACACGTTAATTCATTTTTTCATTCGCTGGAAAACTATCAGTTTGCCTCTTTTTGTTATATATATATTTCTTTAGCTTATAAATTTATGATTAAGATAAAAAAGATATTTGTTAATTATTAATATTTATAAAATAAAAAATAATTATTTATATATATCATTCCTAATAAATAAATTTATATAAAAAAATATTTAAAATAAAATTAAATTAATTAACTTTAATTGTGAATATTATTAGAATGCGTAATTGAGACAATATTTAATTCTAAAATTACAATAATATATTTTATTTTTTATAATGTTAGTAATATAGAGAAAAAAACTCACAAACTAGTCCGCTCTAACTTATATTGACTCGCAAATAATTGGCTCATATTTAAATAGATTTAAAAAATTAAATCTAAGCCAGTTCATAATATGGGCCAAATGGGTGACCCGTGGACTGCGACCCGTTTTGACGGATTCCTCCGCACGTTTCTGAAATCCTTCGAAGCTCTGAGGTTTCTACCGGAGTTGTATTAGCTGGATTCTAATTTGACCTCGGTACCGGAGTCAAAACTTGCACCGTGTAATTGACTTCTTCGTTAAGGCTAGTTGCAGTAGGTAGCACGTTCTTTGTCCTTTCTATCTTGGCCTGGTTGTTTTCCATACCAGAACTATCTTTGAAACCAAACACCTTTTAGTTTGTGAGGTTTGAATGTTGGTTTGAACTCTTAACAAGGGTCCAAATGCGTTTCTCGGATCCAATGGTGTCATCATTAGTGTCGTGGGTGTCTGACATCTAGAATCAATGTGACCCATTCTATTACATTCTAAACAAAAGTCTTCGATCATATTTGAAAGAGATGCAAATCATATCATTTGGTTTCCTTTCCAAGAAGAAACTAGTTTTCAAGGGGTGGTTCAGCGAGATATCTACAAGGATAAGGATACGCAGATAGTTCTTGTGTCTGAAAGACAGAAAGAGGAAGTATCGGGTGAGTCTTTGAACTGAATTTTTTCGAAGGAGCCTATTTTCAAACCATTCTGCAAGTTCATCTTATCTAATGGAAGCCCATGAACTTGAACCCAAAATGGTGATGTAGAGAAATCCAATTCGACAAAAGTAAAAGTGGGGAGCCGGCGTTTCAGGGCCTGTGAGCTCCTCTCACCGTCCAAGGGCCAGTTTTTAAGACCTTGACCAAGTTATCTTCATTCATGAAGGAAAGAGAAACATGTTAGTTCCTAGATGGGATATCTGTACTTTTATCTCCAAAATGGAACGGAACGCCCTAAAATTAATGCGTTTGTCCGTTATAATCTTACCAATCAGATTCAACTCTGTATTTGTAGTGTCAGCAAGAGATGAAGATGATAACGAAAGGACAGCATTTGTGGTAGGTGGGTTTTCAGCCTGCGACATAATGAGAGGTGGGCTCTAAGGGGATCTAAAGGTAGTTATTTGGCTAGTGAAAACGATAGAGAAACTAAGAGAAAGATTGATTAGAGAAAGATAAAGGGAATATGAGGAAGGGAGGGAAAGCTAACGGAGAGGGAGGTTAGAACAGAGAAAACGGAGGACGAAGAGGAAAGGAGAAAACTAAGGGAAGAAACGGATGAACCAGTGGGAGTACCTCATAGAGAGAAGGAGGAAAGTTCTACTCTTAGAGAGAGAGCTGTTCAATATGCGACCTTTTGTGCATATTTGGTGAAATGCATCCGTGACTTTTTCTACTCCTTAAATTTCTAATGATGCTTTGTTGATTGAGCAGTGTGTAGAAGTTGACATACAATTGACTTGCGATGGAAGCATTTTTTGACCGTTGAATTTTCTATATGAAATGATTTCCGAGTAGTTTCCATGAATAGACTCCTTGGAAAAGTCATAAGGGCCTTCTGCATCTGATATAACCATTAATTTTTTGATGAATTAAGAAATCGATTTCAAATTATTTTTAAATAAAATATTTTTGATTAGACTCCTTGGAAAAGTCATAAGGGCCTTCTGCATAACCATTAATTTTTTGATAAATTAAGAAATCAATTTTAAATTATTTTTAAATAAAATGTTTTTTGATAAACTTTATAATTAATTTATAAATTAAAAATTTTTAGTTTTAAATATATTAAGAAATCAGTTTCTAAATTATTTTTTATTTTTTAATTATTTTATAATGAATTTAAAAATTTTAGTTTT
This sequence comes from Rauvolfia tetraphylla, assembly GCA_030512225.1. NCBI lineage: Eukaryota > Viridiplantae > Streptophyta > Magnoliopsida > Gentianales > Apocynaceae > Rauvolfia > Rauvolfia tetraphylla. The sequence continues at coordinate 2,559,604 of JAJQKT010000060.1, forward strand.
AAATCGGTTTCAAATCAAATTAGTTTCTAATCAATTTTTGAATTAAATTTTTTATTTTTAAAATAAATTAAAAATTAATTTCAAAATGGTTTCCAAATCAAATATTTTTCTTTTTTGATAAATTTTGTAATCAATTTCTAAATTAAAGTTTTTAGTTTTTAATATATTAAGAAATTATCGATTTCTAAATCAATTTTTTGATGAATTTTATAAGTAATTTCAAAATTCTGTTTCAAATCGGTTTTTAATCAGTTTCTAATCAATCGATTTCTAAATTAAAAATTTTTATTTTTTCATATATTAAAATCAGTTTCTAAATCAATATTTTTTAATTTTTTGATGAATTTTATAATCAGTTTCTAAATTAAAATTTTTATTTTTAATTGATTAAGAAATGGGTTTCTAAACCCCATGCCCTAGAAAGGTTCTAAATCGGTTTATAATTGGTTATAAAACTTTATTGCGATTTCAAATCAGTCTCTAATATGATTGTCGGTCTCAAATCGGGCCGTGACACCAGTTATTAAAGTGATTTTTTGTAGTTTTAAATTCTTATTTTGAAACCGATTTGTTAGTTTCAAAATTATTTTTTTCTTGTAGTGGTTTGTTTTGACACAAAAGCTAAATTTATTGATTCAAAAATTGAAGAAATACTAAAGTTTAAATTCTCATACCCTTATCTACACTTTAGTATAGTATATGAATATTATGTGCTGCTAACTTACAATTCCTAGATGAGTATACACACTTCCATTTGTCTAAAATATTTCTGCCGTGCTCAGGTACCGCTCTTTCCTTGCCACGTTGTAGATCCTTCAATTCCATCCTAGGCCTATATAACAGTGAATGCATCCCCTATATAACCTGCCTATATAAACGGATTTTCTATTTAGATAAAGGACACCTTTAAAACAAATGTTCTCCTTATTCTCCAAACCACAAATGTTCCCCTCTCGCTCTCTCTCATCAGAAAAGGCCCTTAAGCTGGTGATTTTATGTAGGGCCAATAACATAGGCTAGTTTAGGAGCCTTATCTAAATGGATTATCACACTCGAAAGATCTTCTACTATTTGAAGCCAATCACATTCTTTTCAATATTTTCTTGACTTATGTTTAAGAAAGCTTAGACTATCCACCTACATTGGCACGTGAAAGAATGTTTATTAATTTAATAACATTCTAATTTATTGAATTTTCGTAGAGTCAAAATTATTATAATTTGTAGATTTGTGGAATTATTATTTTTACACCCGTCTTGAACTGCAAAAGACCAGCCTCGTTGGATAGTCCTGCTATAGTTTTATATATAAAACCCTCTTATAGTAGTAAGTGTTACAGCATTCCTGCGTTGGACACAATTTAGCAAGTTCAAAGTCAGCACTCTGAAAATTTTCGTCAAGCAGTACATTATATGGTTTGATATTGAAATCTAGAATTTGCATATTTGAATTCCACGAGCCGTTGCAATCTCAATATTTTGCTTTTGTCACAGTGCTAAGTTCTTCTGATTTAATGAGTTGATCCACACGGCTAATGGACAGTGATCAAGAAATTGAACTGCAAAGTCTAAACTGCAAGTAGTAACTCACCAGCATCGGAGATTAGAATTAAATTATATGGCCCTTTTTCCATTATTTCCAAGTAAAATATTTTAGGTCGTTAAGCTGTAGATTAAAAAAGCCTTTGAAGATGAGAGGTGAAAGATAGGAAAGAAAGAGAAAGAGAAGAGAGAGATCTGTCCTCTCAATGATCTGGGCCAATGTAACCGATTTGTGGATCCTCCAAGTCAATCATGTTATACTAAACAATAGGGCTAAGGTACTCCAGATCCTCTGTAATATTTCCAGCAACATATCAAGTAACATTTCTTCTTATAATTTTCTTTTCATTTACGGTTTATAGTTTATGTTTTATAATTTAAAATTTGCAAATAAAAATTGTATAATAAAAATGTTACAAGAAGAGGGTTATAAAAGATGTTACAAAGAGAATCAGGACAAAAAATTACAAAAATCATGTAAAAAGTAAAGAAACAAAAAAGTTCAAATGGTCATATCCCAATCCCCACTTTTATAATAGCATAAATAGATAAAGTAATTACTTGATAACATAAGAGCCATATTCATAACTTTAGTAAAAGACAAATTTCTTAAGTGGGAAAGCCAAAAAATGAGAACTGCTAGTAACTAAATTCACATATTAGGAATCTACAATGACAAGCAAGACCAGGAAAATCTAAGAACTAACACAGCATTGCATGTTATTACACCATACCTAACGGAGATTTTATGGATCACACTGTTCTATTTCTAAAGCAATGGACTCAAACAGAGGAAGGGTTGAATCTCCGGTATCTTGATCGCCGCTGTGATGCCAGGCAGATGAATCTTCAGGATAGTATAGAGGTTTCGGTGGTAACTTCACATCTTTCAGATCACCTTCCAACATGTCAAGAACTTCTCGCATAGACGGGCGATCCGCCGGTGTCCACTGTACGCACCACAGTGCAACCAAAACAATTTTTCTCACAAGGTCCTTTTCATCTTCTGTTATGTCTCCCAAATCCAGGTCTTCCTCTTCCCCTCTGTCAAATTTTTCATAAATCCATGAAGAGAAATAAACTCGACTTGAATGGTCTGTAAGAGCATTCACTTTCCCCCTCCCTACCATCGCCAATAATAGCTGCCCAAAGCTATAAACATCGGCCTTGTGTGATACTCCTCCTATCTCCCTGTAGATCAACTCCGGGGCTATGTATCCTAACGTTCCTTTTGCAGCAGTAAGCGTGACTGTATTCTTCCTTGTTGGACACAATTTAGCAAGGCCGAAGTCTGAAATTTTCGGTACAAAACTTTCATCAAGGAGTATATTATGGGGCTTGATATCAAAATGCAAGATTTGCATATTGCAGCCCTGATGCAAGTACGAAATCCCCCGAGCCACACCTACTGCAATCTCATGAGCCCTTTTCCAACTCAGAGATACGCCATTTGGAGTTTCTGAGAAAATGTACTTATCCAAGGAGCCATTAGGCATGTAATCATACACTAGGGCACGTTTGGAGGCGGTAACACAAAATCCGACCAATCGAACCACATTGACATGGTGAATTCGTCCAATGGTTGCAACTTCATTAATGAAATCCTGGCCATTTCCTTTTGCTTTATTTATCAATTTTACTGCTACCAAAATTCCACTTCGAGATTTACCTTTGTATACATCACCGAAACCTCCTTTGCCTAATTTCTCCTTGAAACTGTTGGTCATCTTCTGTATTTCTTTATATGAGTATCGAATAGGCATAAAATTGTTCTGGCTTTGTAGAAACTCCTCTATGGTATCGTCTGATGATAAATGCCTGCGTCGGCATTTGCAAATGAGGAATACAGACAGTACTATAACGCCAACAACTGCTCTTGCTGCAATGGCAAGGGCTGAAATAAGATCTATTCACAGGGAACAAGAGAAAATTAGTTAGTTGAATTATTTTCCTGAAATTGACGTATTTAGTAAAGGGATTTTTGAGGAGGTGGGAATTCAAATAAAGATTAGAGCCTTACGGAAAACACGGTATGTCCCTAACATAACCGAGCCTGCAAATAAGAGTAAAAAAGGTTTAATTAGCGATCCCTTCTTCTCCTGATTTTTTGTGTGAAAGAGTATATCTAAATATCAATAATGCATCAACACAGTCCACGCTGGTAATAAAACTCAAAAATTTTTATTGAAGGAGTTAAATTATTTTCCTAAATGTGACTTTTCTAGTAAAGGGATTTTGGAGGAGCTGAGAATTCAAATAAAGATTAGCGCCTTACAAAAATAAAAGAGTAAAAAAGGATTCCTGCAAGAATAACAAAGGTTTAATTAGCCATCCTTTCTTATCCTGAAAAACATATTGCCAAATCTATCCCCAAGTTGAAAATAATAAAATGAAAATTCCAAGGAAAATCCAACTTTATTTGGTTTGAATTAAAAGCCGAATTGAAATGAATTACATTTTTTATTTTTTGAAAATTCAATTTGATTTTATAGATTTAATATAACTTCATTTTAGCTTTCAATTCTTGAAACCGAATTGGAAAAGGAAATTCTTCGAAATTGTTGAATCATAAATTTGGTAAATAAACTAAATAAATCATAAATGTACTGAACAAGTTTTCAAAGTTCATTGAAAATTTAAAACTAACAAAAAATTCAAGGCTCAGTTTTAAGGCTCAGTTTTAGAATATCGGAGCATACTCGAGTTAAATTTTGTCCAAACTCTTTGTATCCCTAGATAAAAGTGATAAATTGGAACAGAACTTAACTTTTACTTGTTAAATGCATCATCTTTTAAAATTTTGGTAACAATAAATCGTTAAAAGTTATTTGTTGTTGTATGCACTCATTTGGCATATAATAATAATTTATCTATCGATTATTATCAAATTACTTTTTAAAAATTTTTATACCAAATCAAAATAAGATATTCAAATCCTAATAAAGAGAGTACCAAATAATTTGTTTGATCAACTCCAGTATCTTAAACGTCATAATTAATTGTAACCTTAGCATTAATTATTCCAGAGAAAATTAGGAATATATAACATTTGAAATGAAATGAATAGAATCAGCAGACCTACCAGAATAGGACGTCTCGAATTCCAAGAAACCAAAGTTTCCCAGGTTTCTACCGGTGTACCATCGTAGGTCAAAGCCATAGGCCAGCACGTTGCGAATGCTGCATGAGTCTTCAATATCAGATGCCACAAGATTACGACCCATAAGAGCGTACAAGTAAGAGTGTTCTTCCCTTGGAAAATCATTTGCTGTTGTACAACGAGCGGCATCCACGTAACCAGGAGACCTGGCTGGATATTTGCAGCTCAAAAGGACCGCTAAATCGGAGTTGACAAGGTGGAATGGTCGAAAATGATTAGGATAGAGAGAGTACCCTTCAGGAGCGGAGCAGTTGTTCTTCTGCAACCTCGGATCAGTGATACGGATTAGACGCTTTTGATAGTTAATAGCCTCTACATGATATTTATTGGAGGCCAACTCCAACACAGTACGATTATGCTCACACGAGAGCTGAAAATCAGGGAGGCCCCAGTCTTGTTGGTCGCCTTGGAATCGGAAAGGAAACTGCACATCAAGAAGAACTCCGCAATTAGATTGGTACCGATACTTCCCGTGCTTTCTGTGATTTGAAATGCTAAGATTGTAAACTGGTAGGGGAAATAGTACTCTCAGAGGTAGCAGTCCCCATAGCAAGAAAATAAAAAAGGCTACAGAAATTGGATGCATATGTCTTAACCGAGAACAGGTGGGAAAGATATAAAGAAAGAGGTATACTCTGTGAGTTCAATTTACGGATTGAACACCGAAGAAAGAGATACGCTTGTAGAACCAGAAGCATTAGTTGACTGACGGGATGACTCGTACAGGATACTTCTGGAGTGTTGAATTTTCTGGCAGCATTATTTTGTGCTAGTTTTCCCCATTGAGTGGGAACCGGAATTCCGCATGTAGCTTCCTTGAGATTCTGGCTCTTTTACCCATGCCATCATAGTAGAATGTGAGTCCGGGGAACCTATAAGCGGGCTATGCTTCACGCCATCATATGTTCGGAATTGAATATTCTTTTTTCTAAAAAATAATTATATCTCTTCAATTTTCTTGATGAAATGATTCTTTTTACCTTTCTTTTCCCGTGTTCGAGTTGCTTCCATAAATAGATTACATGGAGAAGTCACAAGGGCCTTCTGAAACTTACTGTGGTACAACCATTGATTTTTTTCCCCCTCATAGATTAGCAAAGCAAAATCCCAATGGTTGCATATAAAGTACTTCCACCGTTGCAAAATGTATACTCTCTCTATTTTACAATATATGGTATATTCTTATCTTTCTTGTATAGATTAAGGGAGAAGAAAATAGGTAGTATCTTTTATTATATTATTTACTAATTTTACTAATTAAAATAAGATAATTATATTTATAGTGAGAGTAATTATATAAAAATAATTCTTATAATTTATAAAAAATCAAATATTTGGAAAAATATGGAGTATCGTAATTCAATTTTACATCAAAATTAGAGTTTTGACCAATTTTATAGATAAATTTGAAAAATAACTATCAAGTCTTAATCACAAATCCGGGTCAGTTATATGAACTGAAGAAAGGATAATATGTGGCACTCAACATACTTATATTCTTTTCATTTCTTCCTATCCAAGGTCATACTCTCATCCATATCCAACAAAAGCTATCACTCTTAATTACTTCCATTCAAATCTTCCTTGGCTTTCCTCCACCGTATACTGTTATTATTTCAAATTGAAATTCAAGTTAAATATTAGAGATTAGCACTTAAATAGTTGGTTTGAAAAACCAATGATTTTTGAAAATAAAAATATTAAAATGGTCAGCTAATTAGAGACATATATAAAGTTAGAAAAATAAATAAATAAATAAAATCTTGATATGAATAGCTTACTACCTTTTCCTTCGTGCAAAAAATCCCGACTACTTGCACCACCACATTAGTTTGGTAAGTAAAATTTTTTCCAGAAATAGACTCCTCGGAAAAGTCATGAGGGCCTTCAGCCATATAAACTCTGGAGCATTGTATCCTAATGTTCCTCCCGTAGCATAAAATCCCAACAACTTGCACCGCCACATTAGTATGGTAAGCAGTTTTTTCCAATAGTTATAACTTTTTCACTGAAATCCCGACTGCCTTTTGCATTTTGACGCCATCATTGCAATTTTTTCTGCCTAACCGATCATTGAAAGTTTGCTTGAGGTAATATGCATTCGAAAACGCAGTGTAATAATCTCCACTTTTATACAAGTTGAAATAAACTAAAAAAGTTCTTTATAACTTGGGTGATATTATGAGAGAAATGATCTGCCAAGTATGAAGTAGTTGTTTCTTCACCTTTAGCTTCATTTGATTTGGAAAATCACGAATATGGTTATGAATAATTATTCTACGGATAATTAATAATTATTTAATTATAAAATAAATAATTATTTTTTATCATATATAAATTTTTAATTATTAAATTAAAATTTAATTCTTAAAATATTTTACAGTATGTATTGATAAAAAGTATTGTGTGTATTATGGTGAGGTTAAAAATTAAATGCTTTGTTTATTGAGCAGTGTGGGGAAGCTGAAGCTTTGTTGACTCAAAGTTGACTTCGTGATCGAAACTTTTTCCCCATTGAATTTTGCGGATGACATGATTCTTTGTACCATTTTTTCCCGCGTGGTCCTAGTTGTTTCCATCAATACTCCATGGAAAAGTCATGAGGGTCTTCTGCAACTTATTTGAACCATTGACTTTTTCTACAAAGTATTTCATCCTTTCCTAATTTTACTTTATATGAAAATTTACATTTTGGTAAATTTCATTAAAAAGTTGATAGATATTTTAAAATTCTCTTTTTTTAAAATAATTGGTTAGTATTTCAAATTTGAATTTAATATTAGAATATTAGTATTTAAATATTTAGTTTAAAAAACTAATGGCCTTTTAAAAATAAAAATATTATAATAATTTTGTAGAGATAGAGACAAAATTAGAAAAAATAATAATTCAATTTTGCATATGGGAATAGAATAAATATTTTAAAACAAACTAAAAGAGAAATATATACTTATATCTATATATATTAATAAAACACTTTTACTCTCTCTCTCCTCCTAAAAGCTTTAGAGTCTTCATTCTTATTTTTTAGAATTTAAACTTTTAAATTTAAAAATATCAATTCTTAACCCACTTCACCCATTAAATTCTTTAATTTGTGTTGTTACCTTATTCATATTTTCTCTTTCTACATCTTTCATATATTTTCTTTTTTTTTTATTTTAAGTGAATTATGTACACTAAAATTTGCTTTCAGTTCTTTTAATAGAAAATTAATAAAATTTTATTTTATTTGGTAGGTTTTGAAGATTCATATATTCCAACAAGTTCGTTTTGATTACAAAGATTTTTTTCTATGAGTAGATAGTTTAGAAATATTTATCTATTTAGTGCTTCGCATTTATTATTCTAATTTGAACATTTATATACTAAAATATAAGGGCAAGAGTATCTAATTGCCTATTAAAATAATCTACATCAGAACATGCATGACTTTGCAGTACATTAGACATAAAATGTAATGGTTGATGGTATCTCTCTTGGTCTTCCAATCAACAGGATTAAAAGAAAAAATAATTTTTGGAAAGCACCATGGTTTCTTTTTGATCAATCAAAAACACAAATTTTTGGAAACTTTTTGAGCAATGTTCTCAAAAATTTTTAATTTTGAAAAAAAACCTTTCTTTGGGATTTTAAAATAAAAATTAATATTTTTATTATATAAGTTATTTATTTTTTAGAAGTAGAGAGAGACAATATTTTAACTCCTTTTGAGTTAAAATATTTAATCTCTACGAATATATGATTTCTAAACAATTTTTTTTAACTAATAAGAATAACCTAATAATTTTTTATGATAAAAAATTACTCTTCTTAATTTCTTCTTTTGTTAAAATAAAATATTTAATTTTGAACGAATATGTAGCAAGAAAAGATGTCCTCAGGACTCATGCAAGTTGCAGGATGCATATCAAAAGGGGAATATGTGGCAGTGGAACGTTCATATTTCAAAAATAACATCAACAGACCAGTATAGGATCGAGACATCACGATTTACTTACTGTGTGTAAGGTCTAAACTTAATGTGGAAAGAAGCGGCAATTTCCCTTGTGTAGACGACAAATGGCTCGGAGAAAGTAGTGGATGCTTTTGGAACGTTAAATTCGGTAGCAGAATTGTTTCCTTGTGTTGACTGACTTGCGTGCCCTCATCGATCCTTTTCCAGGAATAGGTAGACCCTCTGAATCACCCAGTTGGAAATTGGAATGACAAATCCGCGAGGCAAAGTAAACTTGACTTGAATTGGTAGTACCAATTGCCAATAACTGCTCTATGAAACTGTAAACATCAGCCTTTTATGATACTCCTATAAATTTTCTCGAATGGATGTGTTGTTGACTGAGCAGTGTGTGGAAGCTGAAGCTTTGTTTCTACTCACAATTGACTTGTGATAGAAACTTTTTCACTGTTGAATTTTCCTGATGAAATTGTTCTTACCATTCTTTTCCATGAATAGACTGCTTGGAAAAGTCATAAGGGCCTTCTGCTAATTATTGCGGGGCAACCATTGATGTTTTTTTCTCATAGATTGGAAGAGCAAAATGCCAATGTTTGCATACAAAGTTCTTCCTCTACTTCAAAATATATGGCATCATTTTATTTTACGCAGCAATTAAAATTTTGATAAATTTCATAAATAAATTTAATAAATCTCCAAAATACTCTTCAACAATAACAACAAAAACCATATGCTACATGAACTAAAAGAAGGAATATGTGCAGCCGTCAGCATACATATATTCTTTCTATTTTTTCCTATCCAATTTCATGCTTTTATCTAGCAAACCCATATCACCCTTAATAATTACTTCCATTCAAATCTTCTTCGACTCCTTCTACCTCTTACAGTTCATCATTTAAAAATTACTTAGTATTTCAAATTTAAATTCAGTATTGAAGATTCATATTTAAATGACTAATTTGAAAAACTATTTTTTTAAAATAAAAGTATTTAAATTGTCGATTGAAGATAGAAATAAAGTTAAAATAATAAATAAATTCTTTATGTGGAAAGAGAAATAATATATTGAAACAAAACAAAAATAAACTAAGATATATATTTCAAAATGGAGGAGTAGAGCTCGCCGGGTGTATTATTCCTATTTGCTACGCACTGTACTCCAACATAATGGAATAGGGTAGAGAATTTCTTCCATCAAATATATATTTGGAAAGTGGTTCCACAAAGGTTCAAGACTGGGGTGCAGCTGCTCCATCCTTCGATACTTGTGAACAACAGCTGCCCTGCAACTCGCCATCTCATGTAATATTTTCTGTGATACTCTTCTTGTAATATTTTTATCATAAAATTTTTATTTACAAATTTTAAATTATTAAAAATAAACTTTATTCCGTAAAAATAAATTCCAAATAAAAATAATTTTATAAAATGAAATATTACCAGAGATATAACAAGAAATATTACAGAGGTTCTGAAATGTGCAGCCTGGATGATCGAGCCATAAAGTGCCCCTTTACCTCAAAAGACAAGCAGTCGAAGCATTGCGGTTGCCCGGGGTTCAATCTCTGCTGTGACAATAGCTCTCATACGATACAGGAGTTATCTTTCTCTCTACGTGAAACTTTAAATCTTTAGCGGCTTCTCCGTCATCTAAAATGTTGCAGAATTTAGCGTAGTAATAGATAAATATTTAGTTTGGGTAGTTGATGATAAAATGAGAAGTAAAATAATAAATGGAAGATACACAAGATTTACGTAGAAACCCTCCAATGTAGAGGAAAAAACCACAGGACAATAGAGGAGTAAATGCACTATAAAAATATGGATGAGATACAAATAATTTTATACCCACACAAAAAAATAAACTCAAGATAACACCTCGCTACACTCAATGAATATGGCAAGAGTGTGTATATATATATATATATGAAGAGGTGGTATATGAAGAGAGTGGATGATTTAGAAAAATGGTCTTGGAGGATTTCTCTCTTGGATGTTAATTCTTTGCTCCAAGCAAGATTGTCCTATATTGAGATATATCACCATGTGAACAAACTTCAAGTCTTTCTTCCATTGTTGAAAATGTGTCATCTTAGTCCAAGTTAGCTCACCTAACATAGCTAACCAACATTAAATTTCCTTAGCTGCCCCAAAATTAAGATAAACCATGAAAAATATATGGCCAACCAATATAGACTTGAAGTTTGAATCTTAGAATTCTAAGGCAATTTTAACAATCTCCATCTTGACTTTAATTCTAAGATTATCTCCTTATAAAATGATGTGCATATTCCTCTCTTGGCATGCCCCAAAGGGCCTTTAGAATTGGTGAACACAAATTAAGTCCAAGCAATGCTTTAACTTCATATTTGGAACTGGTTTCCTGAGCACATCCGCAGGATTATGAGTTGTAGTAATTTTCTTCACGATGATCTTCCCATTTGCTACAACATCCCGAATAAAATACTGCCTCACATCAATGTGCTTTGTCCTTTAATGATACATCTGATTTTTAGTTAAATGAATAGCACTTTCACTATCACAAAATACAGTAACAACATCTTGTGTTAAACCAAGATCAGTAACCAAGCCTCCTAACCAGATTACTTCTTTGATGCCTTTAGTGATTGCAATATATTTTGCCTTCGTTGTTGACAGTGCCATAATGGATTGTAGGCTAGCTTTCCAGCTAACCTGACAAAGACCTTCTCTTATCAAGATCACCTACATAATCAGAGTCAACATATCTAGCAACAATATTCGGTGCCACCTTATTCCTATCAAAAACCAATCCAGTTTTCGTAGAACCTTTCAAGTACCGGAATATCCATTTAACTGCTTGCCGATGTTCTTTACATAGATTACTCATGTATCTTCTCACAACACTAATTGCCTGTGCAAGATCAGGTCTAGTGCATACCATAGCATACTTAAGACTACCAACTGCACTAGAATAGGGAATGCACCGTCCCCTCTGATGGGAAGAAACTGTTACATTAAACAAATAAACAGTTAGTAATTCAAGAAAATATTCGATTACATTCTTTTGAAAGTAAATATAAACTTACTTGTTGCCACTCGGGGCTATTAGAATCCGGGCATCCTCTGTCTGAATCCCACCTGTAGAAGCAACCATAGAAGGTACCGCAGAAGCTGTGGTTAAAGGCATCCCCTTAGACCCTGCTGCTTGTGTGTCATCCTCACTCTATAAAGGCATCGGTCCAGGTAAAGATACGGAAGGAGTACGATCACCCATCCCAAACGAATGTGATCTATGTGGAGGCATCTAAAAAGTAATAAAATATTCGTTAGCTATGTAATCATTAATTATATACAAAAATTAATGTAAAATAAATTTAAACAAGTGTTAACATATAGTCTTAAACTTAGACAAGTGTTAAGAAGCCGTAAAAAATTTTTTGGGAGCATCTCTACTGTAAAATAGACGTTTTCTTGGCACAAGGCCACCACAATCAATCCTCTACATCCAAATTTAATTCTCCAAAAAATTTATTCTACGTAAATATACCCAAAATTTAAGCATCTTCACAAAACTAAAAAACATCTAAAAATAAAATTCTGGGAAAAAACATAGAACCAAAAAATAGGATATTAAAAAAATAATAGGACAAAAAATAAGGAAAATACATAAAATAAAAACCAAAAATACATAAAATGCAATAGGACAAAGTAAGAGAAGAGTGCATAGGCATAGGTAAAGTTTGATTTTGATAAAAGATCATCAAAAAGGCAATAACATAATACATCTATTTAATTCTTTTGATTGCTAAAAACTGCTAACTAATTCCATGATTCAAAACATCCACCAGAATGTTTGGCAAATGAATGCCAGCAGGCAATTGTATCATTATCTATCTCTGTACCCATATTCTTCCATGTGGGCCAATAAGAATCTCAGAACTAAACTTAAACTTCCCATAGAACAATATATCCAAGTCAATTGGACTTGGACCATACCTAATTCCACCTGTACGGCCCATCTCCCTCTCAATCTTCTTAAGCACTCTCAATAATTCATGAGGTCCAAGCTCTTGAGCCACATAACCAGGCTCAGTCTCATATAAACAAGCATGCCTGGTAATCTGTATGCATAACTTTTCATTAGTGCTGTCAAACGGGCCGGCCCGCTCCGGCCCGTCGCCTGCTGAACAGTGAAACGGTCCGAGACGGGCTGGCCCGTTTGGCCGGTGGGCTGGAAACCCCCAGTCCGCGTCCCGCTACAGTAAGTCCGCAGGCTAAACGGGCTGAAAACTTGTTGTGTTTTATTTCTATGCCTTTATACTAAATTTTTAGCACAATCCTCAACAATTTGCACACAAACACAAGGCAAGTGCACCTATCGTTATGAGTAGTATAATGGCAAGTAAATTCAATATCGTATCCACGGGGATAGGTAAATATCATTACTCACTTTCTATTCTATTGTTTAGCCTATCAAATTTGGTTGTGAAAATTATTGAAATTACTACTAGGAATAGAAGTCTAGCTTAGCTAATTAAACTGACTTAACTAATTTTTGTTTGCAAGAGAGAATTCAATTGAGAAAATAATACTTGGATGGTTAATCCCCCTAGAATTACCTATGTGATAGAAATGTCCCTTGGTTGATAAATTTCACTTCTTATGTTTGATGAAATTCAAATGATAGAACTCACTCTATCTCTAGATGAAAGTTCTCTACTCTTAGATTAATTAGTTGAAATCTCTTTCTAACCAATTCAACCCAAGAATGCATTAAGAATTGTGAATTTCCAATTAGATTTCTCTAATTATCAAGAAGATGTTTAGGTTTCTATCTCTAGTTACCTAAATCATCCCCATTGTTTGTGTATGGTCTATTTCACCCTTCCTTTCTCAATTCCAAGTGAAAATTTTCAGATTTTGAATCAATTGTCAATCACTCTTCATTTGTCAATTCCAAGAGAACAAAAATTCCAGATTATGCATCCATAATCCACTCAATCAATTCAACCATTCAAACCCACAAACAATTCACAAGAAATTCAAATTCAATCAACCAATGAAACACCTCATTCACATAGGCAAAATCTAGGGTTCATACCCTTCCAAGTATTCAAAAGTTTACTTCATCAACATATTACAAATCAAAGAACATAAAACAACAAAGAAAGAGGAAGAATTGCTCATTTTCATGGTTGAAATCTCCTCTCTTCTTCAAGGTTGAAGTTCTTCACGATTTTGTTGAGAAAGTTGCAGCTTTTGTCTGGATTCTTCAGGGTGGATGTTCTCCTTCTTCAAAGATTCAATCTTCTCTCTTGATTTCTCTTGCAAAGATGAAGATTTGGGATGGGATTTGAGTAGGTTTTTGCTGTTTTCTGGCCACTCCAGCCCTCTCTCTCGTTTTTGCCCTAAAGGGGTATCAAAATCTGCCCCAAAAGAGAGAGAAATTCAGTTTAAAAGCAGCTTCAGATCGACACAAACGGCGCCGCTTATATCACACCAAACGGCGCCGCTTGCCCCCAGTTTTGGTGCAAGTTTTTGCTGCCCGACTGTGACACTTTTTTGACTTCTACGTGAATTCAGACCACCAAATCGGCTGATCTAGGTCTTGATGTCTTCATCAAAGTTGTAGATCAGGATCGTAGCTTTCCACAGAGATATGAATCACCTAATTTGGGCATCTAGAACTCAAGTTATGATCATTATACCAAACTGTGTCAAAAATGGAACCCAATGCAGAATAGGTGACTTTGCAGCATAAGTAGGGTAGGCAAATGAACTCCGATTGACACAAATTTTACCATTCTGAAAACTTCCGAATGTCCTCTATACTTTTTTAGAATACACCTTTGCATTTGAAATCTTCATAGAGGTCAAAATCGGACTTGAAATATGTCTACCAGTCTATTTTTCCTCTGCATTTCTCTATTGTTCTTCATTGTGTAAATTTTTCTTATTTGCTTCATTTAATTCCAAATCTTCAATAATATCACCTAAAGCAAATAAGAGATAAAGGGAGTATAAATGGTGATTAAAACACCAAAATTTAACATAAAATCAAGCTCAAAATGATAATTATATGAAGCACAAATATAGAATATCAGCTTGCGACACACCATTTTCAGTCGCAAATCCATCGCTAAATTGCAACGGATTTGCGACAGAATTTATTTTCAATTTTATTTAATATCTGCAGTCGCTATTATGCTACGGATTTGGGACACAAATTTTTTTCAATGTCTAAAGAACCGTCGCAAAGTTGTGACGGTCTTGCGATGAAATTAATTTCTATGTGGCGGCTTTTTTGGTGGGGTGAAAATTTCAAATTTCGTCGCAAATGTATCACAAAGTTGGGGCAAATTTATGACGAAAATTAAATTCTAATGTGTTTTTTTAAGTATTTTTCTTTCTCTTCTACTCCTCCAATAAGTTTATGGTTAAGATTTGTTAATAATCAATATTTATGAAATATTCACATCTAATTATCATATATGTTGTGCTAGTATATATATTAACCTCATCAACACTATATGTTGTATAACATTACATATTATAAATTGGTCATACTCAAAGTTATAACTATTAGTATTATATACATATGTAATATATTTTTAAATATTTTGTATCGTGTGTTATTATAGTAAATAGATATGTTATATTAAAATAAATTACAAAATATATATTCGTATGTGTCTTTATATAAAGACTACTAACTACAGAGTACCAATATTTCATAATACATATTACAACTGTCCTTCATACAATATATGTTTAAATAAATAGTATATTTATGAACACCAAGAGGTATGACTCACAAAAAAAAAAATAATGATGCAAAAATGGGTGGGAAAAAAAATTTTTAGTTGCAAATATGTTGCAAATCCATCGCAAAAATTGTTTCGTCGCAAATCCACTATGGATTTGCGACGGCAATGTATTTCCTATTTGATTTTTTAACTTTTGTCGCAAATATTGTGACGGATTTGCGACGAATATAAATGTTTTTCATTCCTGTCACTCTATAGCTACAGATTTACGACGGATAATTTTAAAAATATTTTTATTTTTTTTTGTAACAAATCAGTAGCAATATTGCAACAGAATTGCGATGAAAATAAAATTTTTTAAATTTCTGTCACTGTACAGCTTCAGAATTGCGACAGAAAATTTTAAAAGTATTTTTATTTATTTTTGTCACAAATTCATAGCTATATGGCTACGGATTTGCGACAGAAAAATAAAATTTTTATAATATTTTTTTCTTCTGTCCGTCGCAAATCTATTACTATATGCCTACAGATTTGCGACGGAATTTTAAAAATTTTTAATTCGATTTTTTCGTCGCACTTTTAATTCAATGTGCAATAAAATAGGCTTGTTTAGGAGCCTTATCTAAATGGATTGCCCAACTCGAAGATCTTCTACTATTTGAAGCCAATCACATTCTTTTTAATATTATCTTGACTCACTTATGTTTAAGAAAACCT
Source organism: Rauvolfia tetraphylla (assembly GCA_030512225.1). Classification (NCBI taxonomy): domain Eukaryota; kingdom Viridiplantae; phylum Streptophyta; class Magnoliopsida; order Gentianales; family Apocynaceae; genus Rauvolfia; species Rauvolfia tetraphylla. The sequence goes on from JAJQKT010000060.1 coordinate 2,575,735, forward strand.
TCCACATACATTTGCACGTTAAAGAATGTTCATAAATTAATATTGTGATCTAGTTTATTTAATAACATTCTAATTTCAAAATTATTATAGTTTGTAGATTTGTAGAATTATTAAACACCTTTTTTTATTTAGCGCATTATCTTCCAACAATAGTTACTTTCTTTCCTCTTCTTCCTTTTTTTTTTTTCAACAAAACAGGGTAGAAATTTTATTTATAAAATAAGATTTAATAGCGAGAGCGGCATTCATAGGGATATCCCTTGTCCATTCTAGAGGTTCACCGAGCTTCAAAATTCTCCTAAACAATAAATAAGGAAGGCTATTCCTTGCTTTCAATAATAAATGTTACCATAAAGTTCACTCTTCCAATAATAGTGATTTTTATCTTTAAAATTAAAAATTTTCCATCAACTAAATTATTTGTTTCTTTAATATTGTCTTCAGTAGAACCAGGATAAAAAGCAAATAACTGTTCCAATCACTGTAGAAGAACTCAAAAGTATCAAAACTTGGACATGCGCATACTTGTAAATTATGTAGTATATATGCTGTCATGTATTGTAAATTCGTGAAATTGCAATCTCATAATGTATATGTATATGTATATATATATTATAGAAATGTAACCCTTTCTTCTTATGACTTCAAACCTCTCATTCTAATTTTTTAGAATTTTTATTTTTTTAATTAGTCTTCAAAAGTTTGATTGGTTAAGATAATTTTCAATCTATTAGGATAACTTTAAACTACTTATCTTTATTATTTTTGTTTATCCAATCTCTTAATTTAAACTAAATTCATTAAAACTAAATTCTAAACTTATACATTAATTTTAATTTTTAAATTTTGTATATTATAATAAAAATATAACCCTTTCTTTCTTATGGTTGCAAACCTCTCATCCTAAATTCTTAGTATTTTTACTTTTTTAATTATACTTAAAAAATTTAATTGGTTGTGATGTTTTTCATGCCCTTATACACAATCTTATCAAAATATTCAATAATTAGCACACAAACACAAGATAGACGCTCTTATCTTTTTGGATTAGTGTAATGGCAAGTAAAGCAAATGTCGTATCCTCGAGGATGATCAACCACTATTTCTCACTTTTTCTCTATTCTTTAGCCTACGATTTGATTATAAAAATGGCTAAAATATATTATTAGGAATAAAAATCTAACTTAACTAATTAAAATTACCTTAACTAGCCTTAGTTGCAAGAAGAAATTCAATTTAGAAAATAATAATTGAATTAAAAGTTCCCTATGTAGTAGAAAAGTTCCTTGGTTAATTAGTTTTCCTTTCTTATGTTTGGTAAAATTCTTATATTAAGTATTGAAGTATATCTTAGTATATCTTGTAATATCTTAGTATACCTTATGTTGTATACTTGAATTAGGAAACTTAGTTAGGGTTTCACTATGAATATTGTAGTCTTTTCCATGCTGAAGGCAATGGAACTATTTCTGTCATCTTGCTAACCGCCTCTGATATTTCATAACATGGTATCAGAGCCTGGTTATCATAGTGGCGGCTAGTGCGCAGAATAACAAAGATGCTGGAGTTTATTCACTTATGTTAGGCGACAGTCCAGGAACTCTACTGACTCATGTTCAACCAAGAAAACCATGATGAATGGGAAAGGCATTTCGGATTGCGCTGCGAGCAAAGAAAAAGCTTGGCTTTGTAGATGGTACTCTACAACAGCTAATGATGATGCAATAGAAATTGAAGATTGATGGTAGATTAACGCGATGGTTGTGTCCTGGATTTTTAACACCATCGAGCCATCACTACGTTAAAAAATGACATACACTGACTTGGCTAGGGATCTTTGGCAAGATCTTCAATAGCGATTTTCCATGGGCAATGGACCAAGAATTCAGGAACTGAAGGCGACAATTGTAAACTATCACCAGCAAGGACAAACCGTGATGCAATATTACGGTAAATTGAAGAAATTTTGGGACGAATTGGCTAATTACAAAAGTATTCCTACTTGTGAGTGCAAGGGTTGTCAATGTAACTTGACTACTTAATTGGTCCTGCGACAAAATGAAGAGAAACTTCATCAATTCCTGATGGGTCTGGATGATACAGTTTTCGGCACCTTCTGTTCTAACATACTCAGTATGAAGCCGTTGCCCAAAATTAATCAAGCCTATTCGATGGAGATTTCGAAAGAAAGGCAAAGAACTATAGCACGCAGCAAAGATGATCGCACAGATGCAGTAAACAAGGCCATGATTCCCAAAATTATTTTCAGATATTGGATATCCAGAATGGTGGAAGGAACGTTCAACAACACCAGCAAATCGCGGTGGTCGTGAAGGAGGCAGAGGTGCAACTAGTCGTGGTCGTGGATTGTCTAGAATGGTTCTAGCAAATGCTGTCTAGGAAGAATCTTCTATCTCCATCCATGATTGTGCATCTTCAATGGATTGCAAACATTTTTCAGGTCTTGATGAAACCCAATGGACGACACTAACGTCTCTTTTAGACTCCTCTAAATCTTTTGTAAGTTTGACAAACAAGATTGGCTTCTAGATACATGAGCTTCACATCGCATGACTGGAAATTCGTCATATCTAATTGATGTTCATGAAATCACTCCTTGGCCGGTTATTCTTCCTGATAGAACTCAAAATATTGCACGACTAGTGGGAAGTGCCCTTTTTGAGAATAATTTCATTCTGCCTCATGTATTGCTTGTGCCAAAGCTGATCTGCAATCTTATCTCTATATCTCAATTAACAAATGAGTTAAAATGCACACTGCCTTTCACTGATCGTTTCAATATAAGCTAGAGCCAACATTTGAGGATTCTGATTGGTATGGGAGAATGCAAAAATGGGATCTATTATCTACGAAAAATAGCTGCTCATAGACTTTATCATGTTCAAAACTAGTGCTTCCAAAGGATTATGGCATTCAAGACTCGGCCACCTTTCTGATACAATTTTTCATTATTTACAAGTTTTTAAAGACTATTTTTCTATCCAAGCAAATTCTTGTGATGTTTATTTTAAGGCTAGACAAACAAGAGATAAATTTCCTATTAGTTGCCATAAATCTGATGAACATTTCGCTCCGCTAGTGATTTATAGCTTGTTGCCTTATGTAACTCCGATTGGGCATCCTGTCCAATCACGCGATGCTCTCTTTCTGGCTATTTCATTATGTTGGGATCCTCTCCTATTTCTTGGAAGACCAAGAAACAACACACTGTTTCTCAATCATCCGCCGAAGCTGAATATCATTCCATGGCTGTTGTGTGTTGTGAGCTAAAATAGTTGCGCTACATCCTCACAGATCTTGGTGTTCCTCAATTGCATCCTAATAAACTCTATTGAGACAGCCAGGCTGCTATTCATATTGCTGAAAATCCCGTTTATCATGAGCGTACAAAGCAGATCGAAGTCAGCTGTCATTTTGTTCATGATGAAATCACTTCTAAGTGCCTTGTTCCTCATCATATTCGGACTGCTTCCCAACCTGCAGATCTTTTCACCAAGGCCATAGGACATCATCAATTCCTTTTTCTTTTGTCCAAGTTGGGCTTCCGTAATCTGCTTGCTCCAACTTGAGATGCAGTATTGAAGTATATCTTAGTATATCTTGTAATATCTTAATATACCTTATGTTGTATACTTGAATTAGAAAACTTAGTTAGGTTTCATTATAAATATTTATTCTTTTCCATGCTGAAGGCAATGCAACAATTTCCTTCGTCTTGCTAGCCACCTTTGATATTTCATAACATTAAGGCTCACTTTATCTCTAGATAAGAATCCTCTACCCTTATATTAGTTAGTTGAAATCTCTTTCTAACTAATCTAATATAAGAATGCAGTTAGATTTGTGAATTTCCAATTAAAATTTTCTATTTACCAAGAAAGTATTGATGTCCCTGTCTCTAGTCACCTAAATCACCTCTATTATTTATGTAATGGTCTATTCTCCCTTTCCTTTTTCAATTCCAAGTGAAAAATCCAATTCTTGAGCAATCAAAATTCATTCAAGCAATCAAATCCACGAACAATAAATAACTAATTAGGTATCAATTAACCAAGAAAATAATTTATTCATATAGATAATAAGTAGGGTTCATATCCATCCAAGTAATTAAGATCCTAATTCATAATATTATAAACTAGAGAATACAAAACACTAGAAGAAGAGTAGAGAATGCTAATTTTCATGACTTCAACTACTATCTTCTTCTATGATTGAGATCTCTACTTTGGCCTTAGAAAAATAGGAGCTCAGACTTGGATCTTCAAGATCAAGGCTTCCCTTCTTCGAAGATGCAAGCTTCTCTTTTGATTTATCTTACAACGATCAAGATTTTGGTAGTATTCCTTCTTCAAAATAAATGAGAAAGAAAAATTTTAAAAAAAAAATTGTATTTCAGTACAAGTAGTGCCGTCTAGCTTCTATCAAGTGGTGCCACTCGGCCTCGGAATCTTAGAAATTAGGAGATCCTGATCACAGGCAGCATTGCTTGCTCCAAAAATTTAGCCAAGGACAATTTGTCCTCCAACTTCATTCCAAGTGTGTAAAATTTGTATCCTTACTTTTTTTCTTTTCAAATCTTCAATAAACATATCTAAAACAAGGAAAGAAAAAATAGAGTATAAATAGTGATTTAAACATAAAAATTCAAGCTCAAAACGTTCATAAAAATAGAGCATGAATAGAATATATTTTAAGATTTATAAATAAAAATTTATAGTAAGAATATTACAAAAGATGTTATAGCGAATCTAAATAGATCGTGGTAAAGATGGCTCTAATAAACAGGCAAAATACTTTATGCGTGAATCTTGCCGGTAATTGTTCAAGTAATGGTACAACAGTAACTATCTCAATTCATAGATGACACTTCTTGTTCAAAATTCTTATAGCCTCTCTCTCGCATCAGAAGAAGCCCTTGAGCTGATGATTTTACATAGCGCCAATAAAAGGAGATTAATTATTGTAGCGCATTAAATTGCTTATTGAAGTACGTTAAAAAAAATTAAAAAGCAGTTCCCAGATTGCAAATCATCGAGGGCGGCTGCTGTCGGATCGAGGGGTTGCTTCGGCTGGGGCGTCCAAGAGACGGCCCCCAGGGTGCGGTCATGGAAAGAGTTCCCTTCAATTTCATGCTTTTCTTTTTCAAATTTTTGCCTTTTCTTGGGGAACGTCCATGCCTTTTTCCTTTTTTTCAATTTTTTTTTTGCTTTTGTAGTGCTATTTGTTTTTATTTTTTTATTTTTTTAGTTCTCATTGTATACGAAATTCAGTTCAAAGTATAAATCTCTTAGAATTTTTTGAAATAAAATTAAATAAAATTGGAGATTTTTTGAAATTAAATCTCTAGTTAATATAGTCAGTTTATCATCCATAAAATAGATGTCATAAAATATTTTAAAGAACTTTGAATCTTTGAAATATGCTTGAGTTTTAGAGGGATTATTAAGAATTTTTTAAAATTTTAAAAGAAAAATAAATTGAATAAATAAAAGATAAATGTGTTAAAATTAGTAATTTAACGTATTACAGTCAGAAGTGCAATAAAATAGGCTAGTTTAGGAGCCTTATCTAAATGGATTATCCAACTCGAAAGATCTTCTACTATTTGAAGACAATCACATTCTTTTTAATATTATCTTGGCTCACCTATATGGAAGAAAACCTCGACTGTCCACATACATTTGCACGTGAAAGAATGCTCATAAATTAATATTATGATCTAGTTTATTTAATAACATTCCAATTTATAGAATTATGATGGAGTCAAAATTATTATAGTTTGTAGATTTGTAGAATTATTAAACACCCTTTTTTTATTTAGCGCACTATCTTCCAACAATAGTTACTTTCTTTCTTTTTTTTCTTTTGAACGAAACAGGGTAAAAGTTTTATTTATAAAATAAGATTTAATAGCCAGAGCGACATACATAGGGATATCCCTTGTCCATTCTAGAGGTTCACCGAGCTTCAAAATTCTCCTAAACAATAAATAAGGAAGGCTATTCCTTGCTTTCAATAATCAGTGTTACCATAAAGTTCACTCTTCCAATAATAGTGATTTTTATCTTTAAAATTTAAAAGTTTCCTTCTACTAAATTATTTGTTTCTTTAATATTGTCTTCAGTAGAACCAGGATAAAAAGCAAATAACGCTGTTCCAATCACTGCAGAATAACTCAAAAGTATCAAAACTTGGGCATGCGCATACTTGTAAATTATGTAGTATATATGCTGTCATGTATTGTAAATTTGTGAAATTGTAATCTCATAATGTAATGTAATGCTCAAGCAATAATAACTAATTTAATTTCAAAACATGAATATCTTTTTCTCTTTAAATGGTTTATTTCTCAAACATAGTTATCTTTGGCTTTAATACGTGGAGTTTTACTTCTAGTAACTCATTTTTTTTCATATACTCGGAATTTTCTTATAAAATAAAGTAACTCAAGTAATAACACCTAATATAATCCAGTAATTTACATAATGCATGTAACTCTCAAGGGAATTTTAATTAGACAATCCAAATAACATTTAAGGGCATGTAGAAAAGGAAAGAAACCAAAAAGTTTAAATCACTATACTCATATTCACACTTTTATAATAGTATATATAAAAATAGATAAAGTAGTAATAACTTAATAATATAGGAGCCAAATTTAATTATATCTCTAGTAAAAGATAAATTTCTTAAGATTTAATTAACCAAATTCACATATAATCAGAAATCAACTAGGACAAGCCACACCAGAATAAAAGTATCCTTTAAGTTCAAAATCTAACTTTCCTTGAAAAGAAAGTCCAAAATCTAACATGTTAAGCTGCATGATCAAAAATTATGAGCTGCAGGAACTTACACAGCATTGCATGTTATTACACCATACCTAATGGAGATTTTATGGATCACACTGTTCTATTTCTAAAGCAATGGACTCAAACAGAGGAAGGGTTGAATCTCCGGTATCTTGATCGCTGCTGCGATCCCAGGCAGATGAATCTTCAGGATAGTATTGAGGTTTGGGTGGTAACTTCACATCTTTCAGATCACCTTCCAACATGTCAATAACTTCTCGCATAGACGGGCGATCCGCCGGTGTCCACTGCACGCACCACAGTGCAACCAAAACGATTTTTCTCACAAGGTCCTTTTCATCTTCTGTTATGTCTCCCAAATCCAAGTCTTCCTCTTCCCCTCTGTCAAATTTTTCATAAATCCATGAAGAGAAATAAACTCGACTTGAATGGTCTGTAAGAGCATTCACTTTCCCCCTCCCTACCATCGCCAATAACAGCTGCCCAAAGCTATAAACATCGGCCTTGTATGATACTCCTCCTATCTTCCTGTAGATCAACTCCGGGGCTATGTATCCTAATGTTCCTTTTGCAGCAGTAAGTGTGACTGTATTCTTCCTTGTTGGACACAATTTAGCAAGGCCGAAGTCTGAAATTTTCGGTACAAAACTTTCATCGAGGAGTATATTATGGGGCTTGATATCAAAATGCAAGATTTGCATATTGCAGCCCTGATGCAAGTACGAAATCCCCCGAGCCACACCTACTGCAATCTCATGAGCCCTTTTCCAACTCAGAGATGCACCATTTGGATCTTCTGTGAAAATGTACTTATCCAAGGAGCCATTAGGCATGTAATCATACACGAGAGCACGTTTGGAGGCAGTAACACAAAATCCGACTAATCGAACAACATTGATATGATAAATTCTTCCAATGGTTGCAACTTCATTAATGAAATCCTGGCCATTTTCTTTTGCTTTATTTATCATTTTTACTGCTACCAAAAGGCCACTTCGAGATTTACCTTTGTATACTTCTCCGAAACCTCCTTTCCCTAATTTCTCCTTGAAATTGTTTGTCATCTTTTGTATTTCTTTGTAGGAGTATCGAATAGGCATAAGATTGTTTTGGTTTTGTAGAAACTCCTCTATGGTATCATATGATGATAAATGCCTTCGACGGCATTTGCAAACAACAAATGCGGACAATGCTATAATGCCAATCACTGTTCTTGCTGCAAGGGCTAGTGCTGAAATAAGCTCCATTCACAGGCAACAAGAGGAAATTAATTAGTTGAATTATCTTCCCAAATGCTACTTATCTAGCAAAGGGGATTTTATAGAGCATGCTTTTGCATTCGTGATGAAAAGAATATATCTAACTATCAACAGACCAGATAAGCACTCAAAAGTATCAACACAATCCACACTGATAATAAATGATCATAAAATGTTTGCGAAGGGGGTGTAACCTGAAATTCAAAAATTTTATAAATGTTCAGGTGTATGTCCTTTCAGGGAAAAAAAAAAAAGGGTAAGTTCATTTCTTTCCCCTAAGCTCTAAAGGTCTATTAATTTAGTACTTTTAAATAATTGAATAGCCGTACAACTTTAGTCCAAACTTTCTTTTTACTTTTTCTGATTTTAAACATATTGCCAAAAATATCCCCAAGTTGAAAATGATAATATGAAAGTATTTTTACCCGAAATCCTAAGCATCTCTAACCAATCAGGATTGTCTTTCCCATATCCCTCTCCTATTCTCTTTTCCACCAGTTTTAAATACCAAATGTGTCCTTATATTACTCCATTTCTCATAAAGTTCTCTAATTTTTGTAGAGTTTTAAACTATCACCTTTTGTTTTTTCCTTGTATGATGATGTACGTGTCCCTTATACCCTCACTATGTAACTTCTCAAGATCCAGAAATTACTTAGGCATAATCATTTGATTGTTCAAAGAAAATGAGTAAGGAAAGTAATTATATTCCTAATTTTTAAATTCTTATATTTGGTTCACTTTTGTATTTTGGGAGAGGAATATAATTCCTTAGATTTGGAAAAATATATGAAGAATACTATGAAAGTGAATCTCTAGATGGAAGAGGTATTGAAAAAAATTGAAAGAGAATGAGATAATTTTATTTATAAGTAGAGGTAACTCTTGAAAAATAATTTTTAAAAATTTATAAAAATCAAACGTTTTGATTAGGGAAACAAAGGCCAACAGGCCCTATATTTTTTAAATAGAGGGAATAAGTCGCAAAATATATTTATTGGGGAATTTAGGAATAAGATATAATATTTGAAATGAAATGGAAAAAATCAGGTACCTGCGCACAGATCGCCGCCGGAGCTATGCGTAGCGTGAAAAATGCGTACTGTGGGACTTTTCTGGACCATTGCAGCTCAAAGCCATACGCCAGCACGTTGTGAATGCTGCATGAGTCTTCAATATCAGATGCCACAAGATTGCTACCCATAAGAGCGTACAAATAAGAGTGTTCTTCCGTTGCAGGTATACAACGAGCGGCGTCCACGTAACGAGGAGATTTGACTGGATTTTTGCAGCTCAAAAGGACCGCTAAATCGGAGCTGTTAACATGGAAACGTCCAAACTGATTAGGACTGAGAGAGTACCCTTCCGGAGTGGAGCAGTTGTTCTTATGCAACCTCGGATCAGTAATACGGATCATCCGCCCACTATCGTTAATAGTCTCTACATGATATTTATTGGAGCCAAACTGCAACACAGTGCGATTCTGCTCACACGAGGGCTGTTGAAAAGGCAAACTGACATTATGACCCCCACACGAGAGCGTATAATCAGAATTGACATTCTTTATGGCATCAAGAACTACTGTGAACCCAAGTATGAACACAAGTATGGACGCAAGTATGGACGCCACCAGTAGCCATAGCAAGAAAATAAGCAAGGCAAACAGAATCTGATACATATGAATATTCACCGGGAACAGATCAGGAAAGAGATGAAGAAAGAGATATACTCCGTGAGTTTTCCTTAGTTTATTGGTTGAACAACAAAGGAAGAGATATTACTCGTACAGGATACTTCTGGAATGTTGAAATTTTTGGTAGCATTATTTTGTGCTAGTTATCTCCACTGAGTGGGAACCGTAATTCCGCATGTAGAGTCTGGCTCTTTTACCCATGGATTTCACGCCATCATAGTAGAGTCTGCGGAATCTATAAGCAGGCTATCATTCACGCCATCTTAGTTTTTTGAGTTGAATATATTTTCAAATAATAATATATTTTGCCTAAATTTTTAGCAATAATATTCTTAATTTAAGCAAAACAAACCCCTCTAATACAATGGTCCTACAATTAACATTTTAACTCCTTTGATTTAAAATATTTAATCTCTAAAAAATTACTCTTCTTAATTTCTTCTTTTGTTAAACTAAAATATTTAATTTTGAACGAATATGTATCAAGATAAGAGTCCTCAGGGCTCATGCAAGTTGCAGGGTGCAAATCGAAAGGGGAATATGTGGCAGTGGGACGTTCATATTTCAAAACAACATCAACAGACCAGTGTAGGATCGAGACATCACGATTTACTTACTGTGTGTAAGGTCTAAACTTAATGTGGAAAGAAGCGGCAATTTCCATTGTTTCTTTGTGTTGACGACAAATGGCTCAGAAAAAGTAGTGGATACTTTTGGAACGTTAAATTCGGTAGCAGAATTGTTTCTTTGTGTTGACTGACTTGCGTGCCCTCATCGATCCTTTTCCAGGAATAGGTAGACCCTCTGACTCACCCAGTTGGAAATTTGAATGACAAATCCGCGAGGCAAAGTAAACTTGACTTGAATTGGTAGTACCAATGCCAATAACTGCTCTATGAAGCTGTAAACATCAGCCTTTTATGATACTCCTATAAATTTTCTCGAATGGATGTGTTGTTGACTGAGCAGTGTGTGGAAGCTGAAGCTTTGTTTCTACTCACAATTGACTTGTCATAGAAACTTTTTCACTGTTGAATTTTCCTGATGAAATTGTTCTTACCATTCTTTTCCATGAATAGACTGCTTGGAAAAGTCATAAGGGCCTTCTGCTAATTATTGCGGGGCAACCAATGATTTTTTTTTCTCATAGATTGGAAGAGCAAAATGCCAATGTTCGCATACAAAGTTCTTCAAAATATATGTCATCATTTTATTTTTTGCAGCAATTAAAATTCTGATAAATTTAATAAATCTCAAAAATACTGTTCAACAATAACAACAGAAACCATATGCTACATGAACTAAAAAAAGGAATATGTGCAGCCATCAGCATACATATATTCTTTCTATTTTTTCCTATCCAATTTCATACTTTTATTCAAGTCTAGCAAAGCCATATCACCCTTATTAATTACTTCCATTCAAATCTTCTTCGACTCATTCTACGTCTTACAGTTTCATCATTTAAAAATTGCTTAGTATTTCAAATTTAAATTCAGTATTGAAGATTCATATTTAAATGATTAATTTGAAAACTATTTTTTAAAAAATAAAAGTATTTAAATAGCTGATTGAGGACAGAAATAAAGTTAAAATAATAAATAAATTCTTTATGTGGAAAGATAACAAATATATTGAATCAAAACAAAAATAAACTAAGATATCTGTTTCAAAATGGAGGAGTAGAGCTCGCCGGGTGTATTATTCCTATTTGCAACGCACTCTACTCCAACATAATGGAATAGGGTAGAGAATTTCTTCCATCAAATATATATTTGGAAAGTGGTTCCACAAAGGTTCAAGACTAGGGTGCAGCTGCGCCATTCTTCGATACTTGTGAACAACAGCTGCCCTGCAACTCGCCATCTCATGTAATATTTTCTGTGATACTCTTCTTGTAATATTTTTATCATAAAATTTTTATTTATAAATTTTAAATTATAAAAGATAAAATCTATACCGTAAAAGTAAATTCCAAATAAAAATAATTTTATAAAATGAAATATTACCAGAGATATAACAAGAAATATTACAGAGGTTCCTAAATGTGCAGCCCGGATGATCGAGCCATAAAGTGCCCCTTTACCTCAAAGACAAGCAGTCAAAGTATTGCGGTTGCCCGGGGTTCAATCTCTGCTGTGACAATAGCTCTCACACGATACAGGAGTTACCTTTTTCTATGTGAAACTTTAAATCCTTAGCGGCTTCTCCGTCATCTAAAACAATGTGCGTTCTAGAGAGTCGTCTGATTCTGTTATTTTAGTGTCCAAGGTTTCCTCAATGTTCTTTTTATTTGCACATAAATCCTAATGTTTTCCTTAAATTCCTCTCCTATTTGATCCCTGTCCTTTGTTCTTTTAAGAATTCATTTAGGTCCTTAATTCTTTTCCAGTTATCTTATATTTGCACTAAAAATCTTAACCCCTCAAAAGAACTGAAAAATAAAATCGAACCCAATGGCTGGATGTCACATTCCTACCTCATTACAAAAAGCTTCGGACTCAAAATTTTACATTTCTCAATTCATTAGTAAATATAAATTCACCATCTACCCATATAAACACTTTGATAGTTTGAATATTCTTAGAATCCACCTCTTTCTTTGCATCACTATACCCGAGGTCGAACACTTATTAACTAACTAACTAATCATCCAGAACATCAAAGCTAAAAATAGTAAACGATTCTCCTAGTTACGTGAAAGTATAGATGCCATTAAGCATGCTTCCTTCACCAACAGGAAACTTCTTTCCAATCTCTTAAGTCATCATCCTTAGTACTAAAACCATCTACAAGGTTGGGGGAAAGGAGTGAACTTCCAACTTAATAAGACCCCTTCCAAAACCAAGCGCTTATAGTACATTCAAAAGAAAACTTGGGTTGGAAGTTTCGAAAACTTTTAACTTTAAAACAAGTGCCTAGGAAACACTTTTCCAATTTAGTGGTATACCATTTGGATCTTTTTAGAAAGTGAATCAATCCAAGGAGCCATTATAGGCATGTAATCATACACACGGGCATGCTTGGAGGCTGTTGCACAAAATCTACACCAGTTGCACCATATTGGTGCGGTAAATTCTTCAACAGTTGCAACTTACATTAATGAAATCCTGTCCACTTCTGCTTCTTTAACTTTTTTAGTGCTACTAAATGCTACTTCCATACTTATACCTTTCTATACATCAGTGTTAACCTCCTTTGCCTAATTTATCCTTAAAATTATTGGTCATCTTCTTTGCTTCTTTATAGGGCACCAAATTGGCATAAGGTTGTTCCAAGCCTTATTGGAACTTCTCATTAGTATCATATACTGATATATCCCTTCCTTGGCGTTTGGAAATGAAAAAAGTATATTGCCACCAAAAGTTATTGTAGCATAAATTCTCCTGCAGTAGGATCGCAAGCAAAAAAAAAAAGAAAAAAAATTTACACTCTCTGGAATTGAATGTTTTATTTCAATTAAATATGAAATTTAGAAAAGTAATTTAACTATAAAAATATTATTATAATATTCTTATTAATTAAATAAATTAGTGGCAGGACTCACCTGTTATGAAGTTTAAATTTCTTAAATCAAGAAAGTTAAAAAGGTTAGTGGAAGAACTATTGTGTTATTAGAGTTTAATTTACTTAAATTAAGAATGTTATTAATAGAAATTTAAATCAAATATATAACTATTTTTAAAAAATAAACATCAGATTCCTAACATCTTACAAAAGAAATATAGATATTTAATTTTGGACAAAGGAAGTAATAAAGAGAATTAGTTTATTCACGTCACGGTGAGTAGTATATATAATCAAGAGGTTTTTCAATTTAAAAATGTATAGACGTAGGAATTCAAGTGAAGATTAAAGCTCACGTAACGAAATGAAATATCCTGTTATAAGAAAGAACAAGACATTAGCCAGAATGAAAAATCTCCAATATTGCCTGACCTACATGTCCAACCCAGTGTAAGAAGGTATAAGAGTAACCAAGTTCTGTGTACAAAATGTTGAAAATGGACTGAGAATCTAACATTCAACTTTTAGTTCGCAGGATGAATTTGAAGAATGTTAGCAATTTGGTACTTCTGGCAAAGATTGTTGGAGATTTTCAAAATACTATTACTATGAATGGAGTGGCGTATTATGGTTTTGAAATCTAGCTAAACATGTGAAGATATGAGAGTATTGTAACTCCCGATGAATAATAATGAATATTTATAGAAGATAAGATTGTTTATAAGAACGCATTATAAAGAATATTAATAAGAGTTATAACTCTATGGTAAAGGTATAAACTTATCTTTAAATGGATAATATGTGTGCGTTGATATATATATAAAAACTCTATAAAGCCTCTTTCTAAGTCTTCAATAAAGCTAAAGATTAAATTAAACATGCCAACTTCAAATTTTCATTTAAATTTTTGTTCACACTAAAGTCATAAAAAATCAAATATGTCAAATATTGAAGCATAATGTACTTCTAAAGACAACTCCAATTTTATATCAAAGTAAATGAAGTATTATCAAGAGAAATAAAAGATAATTGAAGGTTGAATTGGACTTTTTCTTCATCAAACATTATCAGGGTATAATAGTCATAAAAATTTTTTTACGATTCCTACTTCTAAAGAATCATTCCTTACGTTTTGATGTGAAAAGATTTTTCTCACTTCCTCTTAAAACGAGCTTTCCTGTAAAAAATTAAATCCTTCTTAGTTAAATTTTTATACTAAATATTGGAATAGAATAAGAAGTCGGAAACATACCGAACACACTACAATAGCGCCATTCATGAATTGGATATAAACACACGGCCATAATAGTGTCAGCTGGATTATAGTGCATACAGGTTCTGAAATCTGTGTAAAGGGTGTTCAGTTAATAAAAATAGAATAATTGGTTCAAAACTTAGCCTACACATTAATTATAATGTATTTTATTATGTACAGGTTCAAATCATAAGATACCTATATTTCTTATGATTTCCAGATTTATAAAGTTTTCAAATATTTTCAGAATGGTGGAGGATTATTGTAGATTTTCAAAATGCTAGTACTGCAAATATGCTAGAGTTCCGATTGTTCATAAGAGTTCCGATTGTTCATAAGATGGTATTATAAAAATTATTAATAAGAGTTAGTGACTCAATGATAAAGGTATAAACCTATGTATAAATGGATACGAGGTGAAAGTTGAGACATAGGTGAGAACTCTATAAGCCCCTCCTAAGTCATCTATCCTCTTACAAATGCTGCAAGAACCTCCGTAGGCTTTTATACATCTATAGAAATTAGTAAATATTTTAGCATTTGAGATGGTTAGTGTAAGACACTATCAAATATATATAAGGATTCATTGTATCTTCAAAGATATTTTACAGAACCCGGTTACATACACCAACGCATTGGTAAGGTGACATAAACCTTAAGAAAAGCGACATTGTATAATGCAGCTTGAAGCCATCTTGATCACCACTTCATTTGAGGTTCTAACAGACTCATGAGGAACTCTAACTCTATGTGTGTGTAGAGAGAGAAAAAGCATCATTAGCAATAGGTAGATAAAGATGAATACGAATATATTACAGGTAAAGACACTGAAATGGAACTTCAATTATATTTGCAGTACCATTAGAACTTTGAAGAGTTTTGGCATTCAAATGTTGGGCTTAAAGTGATTGTTTTGCCTGGTAATGCTATTCTTCCGACATATATTGATTAAAAGCTTTTCTTTCTTATAGTTTTTGCTATGGTTGAAAAGAAAGTTATCCCAAAAGGATCTGATGTGTCTAACACTTCCTTATCAATATCATGCACATAGATATAACTCCTGCATGCCAACGCTATCCTTCCAGTGAATATATGGTACTGAAATTTGTTCTGCCCAACTAATTGCAATCATATTTAGAAGTGAGCTTGAATTGGATTTGAAACCAAAATTTCTCTCACTTTTTTCACTTTGAACCATATTTTTCTTCTCACAAATAATTTATTTTTACAATTTTTAATATAATTTGACTAAAAAAGAAACATATCCAACCTCGCGTACTGTATTTCTCAAACTGAATATAAGTTAAGAACCCGTAGTTATTTGCTACCTGAGTGAAATTCTGAGAGAAATTATCTGCAAGGTTGGACACTGCTGTTTACTGCACTTTGGCTTCATTCAGTTTGGAAAATCAGGCAATCAACACGGCAAGACAAAATGACAAATGAAAGTTGCGTGTATTCACCAGATCGTACGAATTAGCAAACGAGATAGACAAAGAGATAGTCCTTCGATTTTTCTACTCCACAAATTGCAGTTTTGATTTGTGCTAGATACTTTTTGACCGTTGAATTTTCTAGCAGAAAGATTCTTTCGTCATTTATTTCCCACTTTCTGAGTAATTTCGATGAACAGACTCCTTGGAAAAGTCATAAGGGCCTTCTGCAACTTATTACAGAACAACCATTGATTTTTTTCTCGTAGAGTAGCAGAGTAAAACGCCAGTAGAACTTTACAAAGTAGAACTCGCAGGGCATGTAATTCCTATTCCCAATTCATTCTACTCCAACATAGTAGTAAAAGGCAAGGAATTTCTGCCATAATGTCCATATTTCCAAAGTGGTATGACAAACCTTCAAGAATGGGGTTCAGAAATTTCACCTTGGTGGCCATTTATTTTTCTTCGGTATTCTTCTTCGCTGCACTTCTTGCTGCGGCATCTCATGATACTTGTGAAAAACAGCCCCCCTGTAGGCCGGATGGTCCGGCCATAATGTTCCCCTTCTGGCTCCGCGATAAGCAGCCGGAGCATTGCGGTTACCCAGGGTTCAATCTCTACTGTGACAATAGCTCTCATACAGTTCTGGAGCTGCCTTCCACAGTGAAACTTTTAGTCAAATACATCAGCTACAAATCTCATGTGATCGAACTCTACGACCCCGAAGGTTGCCTCCCAAAACAGATTCTAAATTTCAACACATCCAATGCCTCACCGTTGCAGTTTCCTTCAGGGCATCAATTTACATTTTTCAATTGCTCACTGGCAAACAATCAATCTAGAAGTTGGCAAAGGGACTTTGACATTGATTGTCTTGATAGCCCTGGATACAAAGTGCATGCCACATATTCTGACACCGAAATTGTGTTTCTTCCCTTGAAACTATGCACAAAGATGTACTCGACATGGGCTTCATCGGAGATGTTTGGAAGGGACAATTTGATTCAGCTAAGTTGGTCCTTACCGGAATGTGAGAAGTGTGAAATAAAGGGTGGGATTTGCACGATAAAGAACGGCACCAAATATGAGATTGATTGTAGACTACCTCCAGGTATGCTTCTTCGTTCTTTCTACGATTCAGAACATTGCACCAAAAATATTATTGCTTAATTTTCAACACTAAATAGCAAGAGAAATACTTTATCTAAGGAAACATTTGCTTTTACCTTATTTTTATTTGATTTAATAGAAATAGAAGGGGAGGAAAAGAATTACTTTTTTTTATTTTTACTCAGTATTTGTTTCAAAAGCTTCAAAAACTTCTCTTTCTTTTTTTTTTATTTTTTTGAGGGGGGGGGGTATGGGGGGAGGCGGTGCGGGGGCGCTGGGGTGGGGGAAGGGCGCCGCGGCGGTGGAGGGGTGGAGGGCGGGGGGATTATTTTTCCTTTGTTGCTTTCTTTTGATGTTGTCTCTGCTTTCTCCTCTTCTCAAGCATTACACTTAAGCCAGAATGTCAACTTGACAGGTTGCATCTTTGTGGCTCCAGTCAAAACACAATTTTCTTCTGATTCAACAAGATAAGAAAGAAAGTGAACTAATCTTCCAATTAATACACAAACTAAATGAGATTGATGGGTTTCTCACTTTATACTATGTTTCCTTGCAGACAAAAAGAAGAAGATGATAAAATTAATTACTGCAGGTAAAATCCTCATGTACCATCAGTAAATTCGTTAGAGATCAGAGGAAATTCATTCGTAATATTGTGAACTCAAATACAGGTGTCTTGGGATCTTTCGTGCTATTACTAGCTACCAGTGCAGCCTATCAGCTCTATTCCTCAAAGAAAAAGGACAAAGAAAACCAAGTCAGAATCAAGAAATTTTTGGAAGATTACAAGGCAATGACCCCCACCAGGTACTCATATATAGATCTCAAGAGGATCACAAATGATTTCAAAGATCAATTAGGTGAAGGAGCCTACGGAACAGTGTTCAAAGGGAAGATTTCAGACGAAGTGCTTATTGCTGTAAAATTACTGCATGATTCCACAAGAAATGGCGAAGAATTCATCAACGAAGTGGCAACAATGGCCAGAATCCACCATGTAAATGTTGTCCGCTTGATCGGCTTCTGTGCTGATGGATTCAGACGAGCTCTTGTCTATGAGTTTCTCCCAAATGGTTCCTTGGACAAGTTCATATCTGCCAGAGGTGATCATGAGTTGCAGAATCCACTTGAACTGGGAAAAATGAAAGATATAGCTCTTGGTATAGCAAGAGGAATTGAGTATCTTCACCAAGGATGTGAACAAAGGATCCTCCATTTTGATATCAAACCCCAAAACATCTTGCTAGATCACAACTTTGATCCAAAGATATCTGATTTCGGGCTCGCCAAGCTGTGCGAGAAGGGGAAGAGTGCGGTTTCCATGACTGCTGCTAGAGGAACCATGGGGTACATGGCACCTGAAGTTTACTCCAGGCACTTTGGGAACGTATCATACAAGTCGGACATATATAGTTTTGGGATGCTGTTGCTTGAAATGGTTGGACGCAGAAAATACATTGACGAGAGAGTAGAGAATGTTAGCCAATCGAACTTCCCGGAATGGGTTTACAAGAATCTTGTTAACGACCAAGACTTGGTGATTCCAGTTGAGATAGAAGGAGAAGGTGAGATCCAGAGGAAGCTTGCTATCGTGGGACTTTGGTGCATCCAATGGAACCCGACGGATCGTCCTTCCATAACATTTGTTCTCCAAATGCTTGAGGGAAATGGGGAAAACTTGAACCTTCCACCCAGTCCTCTCACCTCAACCGACCTGAAAAATGCAACAATGCATAGAAGGCCTCTGGATTCAAACTTAGAAGTGATATCTGAATTAGAATGACATGCTAAAGTTGAAGTTTCATGAAGTTCCCTAGCTGTAACAGTTAATATAGTACGGTGAAAGATTCCAATTATCATGTAAGATAGTTTCCATTTGAATAAAATTTTAAATATATGTCACATATAGTCCCAAGGACGGATCCAAGGGGACGGGGGAGCGACTGCCGCACCCAATATTTTTAAACTTCTTATATATATATAGCCTTTTTTTTTTAATTCACCTCCTCAACATTTTTAAAAATTTTTCTATATAGTTTGATATAAATTCTTACCTCCTTCAAGTTACAATTCTAGTTCTTTCTATGAATAAAGCATAGATTTAGACTTGCAACCTCACACTTCATGCGCTTTCATGTAATTTTTAAGATATATTAATAAATAAATTTTTTTAAAAATTTGATTTTCATATTTGTTAAAATAAATTAGCAATGACTAGAAAAGAAGTTTACTGGATAAATAACAATTTTTCTACTCAGTCATTTTCAATGAACTATGTGAAAATTGTAGTTCACAAATTTTTCTAATTGGATGAAAACTTAATAGTTTCTTCTTTTTTTTTTTTCCTTCAATTATAGAATAACACTGTCGATTTTCTTAAGTTTAGAAAATATCTTTGATAAACTGCACTGGATATAATTGTTTGCGAAGTTCGTGTAATTTCAGGCAGTGAAAATATCAAAATATAGGACAAACAAGTTATCATATAACTTTCTTTTTCCTTTCTTTTCCATGTGAAGGATTTCTTTTTCATAAATCAAAATAAAATATAAATTTTGATTGGTATTTTAAATTAAACTAATTAATCAGTTCAAATTTTGACCCAAAAAATTGAATTCCTTTTTATTTTAGAAAGACAATTAATTAAATATTAAAAACAAATACTTTTAGTTTTTTTCAAGTTTTATGTTAGAATATAAGGCATAATTCATGTGTGAAAATACTTATCTATGTCCTTTTTAAACTAAATATTTATTTTATTCACAGTTATTGTTTATTGCACTCAAATATCATTAAGCTAAGAGGGTTTTGCACTTTGATCCTCTTGTTCCAACTCTTGCATTTTACTTATAATATCAACTTACACTACAAGAAAATATACGTTTAGCGACGGCAAATTTCCGTCGCTAACTTTGCGATGGGTTAGCTAAAAAAAATTAACTTTGACCAATAAAACATCCGTCGCAAATCTCTCGCTAATTAGCGAGAGATTTGCATTGAGAGATTTGCGACAGATAGCTAATTTTTATTTTAACTGTCGCAAATCTATCACTAATTAGCGATGGATTTGCGACGGATAGTAATTTTTATATCAATAACAAATTTTTTTAATTCTAAATTTTTTTCGTCGCAACTTCCTCATTAATTAGCGAGGGATTAGCGACAGATAACTAATTGTTATATTAAAAACAAATTTTTTTCATTTTTAAATTTTTTCATTGCAAATCCCTCACTAATTAGCGAGGAATTTGCGGCGGATAGCTAATTTTTATATTAAAAATGAATATTTTAAAATTTGAATTTTCTCCGTCGCAAATCCATCGCTATTGTTTGCGTGACCAACGCAGTCTTAGAATAGTTTGATCCAACTGTTAATAAGAGAATGAAGGTGCATCCATAGTTTAGAATCGTGGACATTAACTGCAGGAAGAAGTGCCCAAAGTATGACCCATTTGTGTTAGCTTAGTAAGCCAGTCAGGTATATTATGCATCCTATCCATGCTATAAAAAGAACAAGTCTGATTGGATAACTGTTTGTAAATTAAAGGCTCGTTACGTAATTGACGCACCTACAGTTGATCGACCATATCAAGATGAGGCCGATGATTCTATGGCTATTAATGTTTCCATTGAAGATGACATGATTGGTGGACTTGCAAATGAAGCAGGAGAAGGCGAAATAGTAGATATTGAAGAATCAACAACGCAAGAAAATGTGGATGTGGTTGTAGAAGAAATTAATTTGGATACGAATTCTCCTACGGATGATTATATGGATGATGATTTATTAGAAAATGAATAGGATTAGTTTCTTTCAAACATGAGCTAAAATTTTACAATTTAATGAATAATTTATTTCATATTTATTGGGGTAGAGTCAAACTTTTTATTGTTATATGTATACACTAGATTATGTCTACTGGCATAGGACTACCAGATCAGTCTGAGACTGGAGATGATGGTACTCTGTCTCCAATTTTGGGTTCGCGGTTACGCAGGTTGCAACCAATGCACTCACCAAACTCGTCAGGATAGCAACGAACGCCTACATCGATACCTTCTACAACTGCATCTGCATCCAGAGCAGACATCTCAGACACACAAATTTTGATTGCACCTGATAGTGATAGGTAAGTACTATTTATTTTTAAATGTTACTTGATTTGGATAACATTGAAGCTATCTCTAATTTGCGTATTTTTACATGTTTAAAAATTTTTTTATCATCGTTGAAATTGTGTTTAAGAAGCTTCTTTGTCAAATCATGTAATGGTTAATCCCTCGCAAAAGTTATTAGAATATCAACTTGTGTGCACCATCTTATTTTCTTCTGATGAATCTATTTAATTGAATATTTGTTATGTTGAAATAGTTTCTTCCCATCCATGGATGTTGTTAGAGAGATATCACTGATATTTCAACGACATTACACTGCGCCTTACGCCAGATTTGTAGATATTCCTGTGAATGTGAGGAACATGTGGTTTGACTTATAGACTGTAAATATAAAAATATATATATATTATTCCTTTTTATTGTTGAGATAGGTGTTATTTTCATCTAATAATTTTGCAAGGCTCGTTTTAGGTGGCTCCTAGAGCATAGCAATCAAATATGGGAGATTTGGAATAAGAAATGTCGTGAGCGACTTTTTGATCAATTATGCAAGGTTCGCGCTAAGCAAAAACGTCCAAATTGGATTTCACCTGAATTTTGGGACCATATGTTACAGGAGTGGAAAACTAAGGGGTTTTAACGCGTTTCTTCTACTGTTAAACGAAATAGAGCTGTTGTTAGTGGCACATCTCACACGGGAGGGTCTATATCTTTTACGGAGCACGAGAATCAGATTGTACGTTTCATTAGTTTATATTTTTTAAACTTTTTCTTAAATATTTTCTATAAAAATTAACAGTTTGTATTTTTTATGTTGAAATTATAGCAAAAATAAAAAGATGATGACT
The DNA here is from genome assembly GCA_030512225.1 of Rauvolfia tetraphylla. Taxonomy (NCBI): domain Eukaryota; kingdom Viridiplantae; phylum Streptophyta; class Magnoliopsida; order Gentianales; family Apocynaceae; genus Rauvolfia; species Rauvolfia tetraphylla. Next base: position 2,597,792 of record JAJQKT010000060.1, read on the forward strand.
TTCATTACGTGGAGTTGTTTAAAAAACTTCATACTTTCCAAAGAGGGTTAAAGCAGGGCAAGTTTATCAATGAGAAATCATAACAAACTTTGGTACGAATCAACTTTATTTTATATTTATAAAATAGCAATTGTAATTGTTAATATTTATACATAGTTTTTATTTTTTATTTCTGCAGGATAATGTTAACGCAATTAAAGAACGTTATTCTCAGCCAGAGAAGTCAATATTCCTTGAGGTTGGAGGAGGTTTCAAGAAGAACCGTATCTTTGGACTAGGCTCTAAAGGATCGAAGGTCAGATGGAGGTTGGATCATTCTTGTATTTCTAAGGGAGTACCTATTTCCTAGTCTTACGATGTTATCCAGCTACAAAAGAAGTTGAATGACGAGACAAAGATGCGGCAGAAAGTTGAGAAGAAGTTGCATCACGTGTAACAGAGTATGACAGATTACTTATCATTTCTATCACAAACTTTGAATTTGCCTCCGCTTTCGTTGCTTGGTGGCAACGACGATACGGATGATAACGATGACAATGACTGCACAGTTGACCCACCGGATCACCATCCTCCTCCCAAGGCCCACACGGATTCGTCACCGTCACCGCCCCGCTACCTCCCTCAGTTCCAACTCCGGCATCTGCTGTCCATGCTAATTAATATATTAAAATTCTATTTTGCAAATGTACGGATGTATTTGATATTTGATATTTTTCAGATATTTTATTTATTGATTTTATTTGTAAGAGTATTGCTTTCTCTTAATATTTATTCACGTACAACATTTTATGAGGTTTTAATTTTTAAATTTTTACCGGATAATTGTATATAATTATTTAAAATAATTTTAAAAAATAAAAAATTAGCGACGGATATTTTAATTTTTTTTAAAAACAGCGATGAAAAAATAAAATTCAAATATTTTTGAAATTTATATATTCGTTGTTAATCCATCGCTAATTAGCGATGGAAAGGTAAATTAAAATAAAAATTTTAAATACAAATTAGTGATCGATTATGTGACGGGGTGATTTAAAAAATATTAAAATATTAAGGAAATAATTGCTAATCCGTTGCTAATTTGCAACAGATTAGCGACCGATATTAAAAAATTTTTAATTCAAAACGTTCGTTGCCAATTCGTTGCAAAAACCATCACTAATAGTTTAGCCCAAGTCTTTGACCAATATTTATTTCCCCATGCAAATCCGTTGCTAATTGAGACAGAAATTAGATTCACTCGCAAATCCATTGCTAATTGCGAGTGTAATCAGTTTTCGTCGCAATTAGCTACGGCCTTTTTTACGACGGACTTTTCCATCGCTAAGCCTTGTTAATCCGTCGCTAACGCTGGTTTTTCTTGTAGTGTTACGAGCATTTAGTACTTTAGTCCCAATAAACAAATGAATTGACACTTCTACCCCTATTTCTTGAGCTGAATTTTTTGAAAAGCCAGAAGCCTTTTTTTTTAAATACTCATCTTCTTTACCTTCTCCTTCTCTACATTTAGCGAAGTCAAAATCTACCTACCTAAAATAACATTTAGTCAATAGTCTAATTTCCTGAAAATGTGTTGAGAGTTAACATTAAAAGTTCCAAAAGAGTCTAAAATATGCCAAACATTCTATAAATTAAGCCATGATTTTCATATTTTCATAACGCATTAAGAAAAAGCAAGAAAAAATATTCTCATGGTCATTTTTACTTGTAAAAAAAAAGAAAAAAAAATATAGCACAGGAATTAGGGAATTCCTAAATTCAAGAGAAGTTTAACACTACCTTTTATGGGTTAAAGCAAAAATCAATTTCTTTCTCTTTTTTTTTCTCACTCATGGAATAATACTAAATTGGATTAAAAGAAATTTAGTCAATGTATCAAATAAGTTTGTATTTGGGAAGTCATCTATTTTTTAAAAGTGCCACTATTTAACTAGAATTTATATCCTTTGGATGGAACAAGATTTTGTTGTGCTTTTGTGTAGGTGGGGGGAGAGAGGAGGGGGGGGGGGGGGAGAGAAGATTCATTATGAAATTTTAATTTAATATCTATTCGTATTTATTTATTTTGTGTTTATATTTATAAATATAAATTTAATTAGATATACTTTCTTTATTTTAAAAAACCTTTTGACTCTCTTTGTATAAATTAAAAAAATAATATTTTTACAATATTTTTAATTAATTCTACTAATATAATAAAAAATAAAAATAATATATTTATAATAAAAATAATTTCTTAAAAATTATTTTTAAGATTTACAAAAGATTTTGAAAAAAAATAATCAAAATGTGTTATATTTTAAAACGGATTAAGTATTTATTTTTAATGTAAACAAACACATAATACATCCATCCCCAAGTCCGTATCAAGTTATGGGCCTATTGCATTGTCCACAAGTACCTTGGATCATGATCTAGAAAGGATAAAAAAAAAAAAAAAACAGAGAGAGAACCTTGGAATTTCAAGCACTCAATCTTACTTCGTATAAACTTTTCCCTTTCCTTTTCATTTATAAATAATATTTCAATCCTTCTTATATATATATATATATATATATATATATATATATATATATATATATATATATATATATATATATATATATATATATATATATATATATATATGTGTGTGTGTGTGTGTGTGTGTGTGTGTGTGTGTTGGGGGGGCGGGGGGGCGGGGTGGGATGGAACATTGGCAGTCCCATTTTGTTTGAATCCCTTCCCTCATTTTTACTCTAATTTTATTCTGCTGATATAATGTTACTAGCATATGGCCCGTGCTTTGCACGGTATATATATTTTTTTTTGAAAAAATAAGTGTATAATGAAAATAGATTTTTTAAAAAATTTTATTCTAAATGTCATTGAAAAAATATCTTTAATAGTACAACCATGAGTATGCCTATTTCTTTTATTGACAGAGTCAATTTTTCATTAAAAAAAGTACCATAAAGAAAAATTAACACAGATTATTATATAAATAGTTATTAGAGTTATTACAAAAAATATAAAGCAAATTTATGTATTTAATTAAAAAAATATACACTAATGGTTAATCATAAGTAAATTAAGATGAAAAAATACATCATAAATTGTACTTTTTTTTATATCTTTAAAATAAATTAACTTTACGACATGGTCTTTTAATTATTTTATCGTATTCATTTCATACTCCCATTATATGTAAGAGAAAAAGAGAATTTCTTATCATTTAATTATTTATTTTGACTTTTTAAAAAATATAATATATTTGCAATAAAATCATTGTAAAAATTAAAATTTATCTCCCTTTACTTGTCTCTCTCCATTCTAAAACAATAAATAACATAAAAAATAAAAATATTAGTATTTTATATTAAAATCCTCAAAAAATTTTAAAATAAAAAATTCTCTGGTCATTGCTAAATTTGTTTTCAAAAGAACGCGTTCTTGATCCATCACAAAGAAGCCATAGTGTTAATGTACTTTACAAAATTATTTTTTTATATTTACTTGGTAAAAAGACAAAAATAAAAAAATAAAAACCATCAATTATTACATTTCATGTCTAATGTACTGCAAAGTTATGCATATTTTGGTACAAAATATTTTAATAAGCAATGAAACACTTTTATCCTTAAAACTTAACAAATAAATGATCAAATTAGATGGTAATAGATATTGATCTAATTGGTTTAATAGATACTGAAAACTAAATAGATAAATATTTCTAAAGTCATCTCTTCAAACAAACGAAAAAAAAAAAAGCTTGAATCTTCAAAACCTATCAAAGAAAATAAAAACTCAATAATTTTCTATTAAAATAACTAAAAATATAAAATAGATTACATTATTCAATCAAAATAAAAAAAGAAAAGACATGAAAGATGTAAAAAGAGAAAAAATTAATGATGTTGAAAATAAAACTATAAAAATAAAATAAATTGACAAAAAAGGGGGGACAAAGGAATAATTACATATAAAAGTCATATACAACTCGCAAACTTATTGGTAATCAAAAAATTTAAAAAGTTTCAAAAAATATATTTTATTCTTTAAATGGATTAACAGACTCATATTAAAGAAGAAAAAACATAAATAAAAAATTAAAAGAAAAGTGCATATATCTCATTTTGCTGAATTTAACTGAAGAAGTATCTAAAATATATTTTAAAATTTAAAAAATAATAAAGTAAAAATTATTTATTTAAATAAAAAATTAAAATATCCTAAATGTGTTGATGCTATAATATATATAATACTCATACATTTTTCTTCATTTTAAAAGAAAAAGTTTGAGACAGTATTTCCATTTTGGCCTCTATCCCAAAAAATTCTCAACAAAAAAAAAATTCTCTAAAAATAAATAAATTTATAAATATCTCACATGTACATAAATAAGTTCTCAATAAACATCTTTTGAACAATAAGAGATGTATTGGGTACTGATAAGCTCCTCAAGAAAATTAAATTTATAATATTATTTATTAAATTTAGAGGTTAAATATTAAAGTGAAAGTGAAAAATGAAGAGAATAAGAGCAAGATGTATGAAAAAGAGAATTGAAAAGATTATATCTTCAATTTGAAAAAAGAAGACCTTAATCAGAGAAAAATAAGAGGAAGATAAAAAAACCTTATCTTATGAGGAAAAGTTTGTGAAGAAAGAAAAAATTTGTAGAGAAAGTGGCAGTAGATAAAATTATGTGGAGATTGTGAAAAATTATTAGAAATTTGATTTAAATTAAAAGATTTGTTTAAGATAAAATAAATTTGTTATATTATTTTATCTCTTAACTATTAAAAACTTTTCTAACTAATAAAAAAATTTAAAATTCTAGAAATTAGAATTGGAGATTTGAGAGTTTTAGAGGAGGAGAGAGAGTAAAAGTATTTTGGTAATATATATATATATATATATATATATATATATATATATATATATATATATATATATATATATATATATTACCAAAACACTTTTATTCTCTCTCCTCCTATAAACCTTCCAAGGCTTTGATTGTATTTTCTAGAGTTTTTCAATTTTTAATTAAAATAATTTTCCAACCTTTTAACTCCAATTCCAACTCTAATACTATACAAACTCTTCTACTACTAAAAAACCAAAGCCCACTTCTAACTCTAAAAAAACCAAAGCTCACTTCTAACTCTAATATTATACAAATTATTCTACTACTATTGTAATTTGAAATGTATTTTTTAATTAAATCAAATTCTTAATAACGTTTCATTATCTCTACATAATTTCATCTATTATTACTTTCTCCACAAACTTTTTCTTTCTTCATAAAATTTTTCTCATAAGGTTTTTTATCGTTGAACCTCTTTTTTTAAATTAAAAATTAATATTTTAAAAATAGAAAGACTATTTCATGCTTCTTCCTTTAAAATAGAGAAAAATATATGAATGTTATAAACATTATAAGCATAAGACACATTTATGATATTTTAATTTTTCATTCAAATAAATATTTTATCTTTATTATTTTTAAATTTTGAAATATGTCTTAGAGGCTTCTTTAGTTAAATCCTGTAATTTTTTTTAGTTTATTTTTTCTTCTTTAATATGAGTCAGTGTAATTCTTTTTAGGACTAATATATATATATATATATTTTTTAAAACCTTTTGAATTTTCTTATTATCAACAAGTCTTCAAGTTGTACATGACTTTCATATGTAGTTATTCATTTGCTTCCTTTTTGTTAACTTCTTTTACTTTTTAGTTTTATTTTTAGCATCATTAATGCTTTTTCCTTTTACATCTTTCATGTATTTTCTTTTTTTGTTTTGATCGAATGATAGAATATATTTATATTTTTAGTTATTTTAATAGAAAATTATTGAGTTTTTGTTTTATTTAATAGATTTTGAAGATTCAAATTTTTTTTTCATTTGTTTGAACGAAAGAATTTAGGAATATTTAACTATTTAGTTCTTAGTATATATTACACCAATTTAATCAATATCTATTACTATCTAATTTGATCCTTCATTTACTAAGTTTTAAGGATAAAAGTGTTTAATTTACTATTAAAACATTTCACACCATAATATGCATAACTTTGTAGTACATTAGACATGAAATGTAATAATTGATAAGTTTATTTTTTTATTTTTGTCTTTTTACCAAATGAATATAAAAGAAAGAAATAATTTTGTAAAGTATATGAACACTATAATTTTTTTGTGATGGATCAAGAACATGATTCTTTTGAAAAAAAAATTGAATAATGACCGAGAATATTTTTATTTTGAAAATCTTTCTTTGAGGTTTTTAATTATAAAATACTAATTATTTATTTTTTATGTTATTTATTTTTTAGGAATGGAAGGAGACAAGTAAGGGGAGAAGAATTTTAATTTTCACAATGATTTTATTACAAATATGTTCTGTTTTTTTTTAAAGAGTCAAAAATAAATAATTAAATGATAAAGAATTCTCTTTTTCTCTTATACATAACAGGGGGTAGGAGGTGAATATGACAGAATAATTGAAATATCATATCGTAAATTCAATTTACTTTAAATATATAGAAAAAAAGTATAACTTACAATATATTTTTTCATTTCTTTCTTTTCATCTTAATTACTTATGATTAATCATTAATACATAGTTTTTTAATTAAATACATAAATTTACTTCATATTTTTTTGTAATATCTCTAATAACTATTTATATAATAACACGTATTAATTTATCTTTATGGTACTTTTTTAAAAATAAAATTAACTCTGTCACTAAAAAAAGGCATACTCATGGTTGTGCTATTAAATGTATTTTTTTAGTGATATTTAGATCAAATTTCTCTTTTTAAAAAGGATAATTGTACAATTTAGTCCTGGTTGTTTTAATTCTTAGACAGTTTAGTCCCTGTCGAACTATTTTAACTTTTTTGATTCTTTATCTATTTTCGAACAAATTTTTAAATCCTTCCGGTGAATTTCAGATAATTTTCGGCTCAAACCCATCATGTGCAAGGTCATTTTCGGGATTAAATTTGTTAATGCATCCCTTCTCTCTCTCCCCTCACGTGACCCATTTTGCATATTCCAGAGGGACTAGAATCTGCAGAAGCACAGAAGGAGGCATAAAAGTACCGTGGAAGCTGCTGAAACGAGAGACGCCGGCGGTCAGGAAAAGAGTGTTCGTGTGGCCAGAGCCGAGTTGCTTGCACCGTGACCCCTGCCACGCATTGGGTGATCTGGTAGGCATCAAGAAGCACTTCAGAAGAAAACACAACAACATCAAACAGTGGGTTTACGAGAAATGCTCCAATGGCTATGCTGTTCAGTCAGATTACAAAGCCCATCTCAAAACTTGCGGCACCAGAGGCCATTCCTACGATTGCGGCCGTGTTTTTTCAAGGTTTCTATTCTTTTCTCTGATCACTCAATTGATACTTCACTTTAGCATCCAACATCACTCATCCCAATCCTCGAAACTGATCATCAAATTCCCTCAACAGTACTCAATAATCAAGTTAGTCCCATAGTCTTCTGCCCCTTGTGCTAAATTGTTTAAAGCATTTTTGTTCTCCTTCTTGATTGGTTTTACACCATCCCACATCAAGGTTTGATCAGTGGTGGAATAAATTTAGCTTGAGTTAGAACCATTGGGTTTGAATAGTGCTCCTGTAGGAGCCAATGAAACCTGGGTCTCGAAGGAGGAAGGAGAAGAGATAGAAGGATTAGGATTTTGACCGATGACGACCAAATATTACTTTGTTTGGGTGTAACAGTTAAATTTGGGTAAGATATATGCAAAATGGATCACATGATTGGGGGGGAGAGAGAGAGAGGAGTGGAGGAATGCATTGACAAATTTAACCTCGAAAATGACCTCACGTGAATGGCGCATGATAGGTTTGAGCCGAAAGTTGTCTAAAATTCACCGGAATGATTTATAAATTTATTCAAAAATACATAAGGGATCAAAAAAATTAAAATAGTTCGACAGGGACTAAACTGTCTAAGAATTGAAACAATCGGGACTAAATTATACAATTATCCTTTTAAAAATCTATTCTCATTATGCACTTATTTTTTTAAGAAGTAATGTATATCCCGTGCAAAAGTATTTTAGAGGATGAGGAGAGAGTAAAAGTTACTCATAGCTGTGCTATTAAATATATTTTTTTAGTGATATTTATAACAAATTTCTCTTTTTAAAAATCTATTCTCATTATATACTTATTTTTTTAAAAAGTAATATATATCCTATACAAAAATATTTTGGAGGAGGAGAGAGAATAAAAGTGTTTTTATTAATGTAAAATTTGTATTAATGTATTTCAATATATGTAAATTTATTAAAATCCATTTACATGTTAAAACAGTATGACAGTTGTTAGACTTACTCTATAGGAGAATTTACCTGTAATGAGGGGGAGCAACTATCAGTTGTAGTAAATGAAAACACAGTTCTATTGGCATGTGAGATCATAGTGAAAAATTATCAAGGTATATTACTTAATTTAATTTGATTATTATCTTAAAAAATTTATTCATGTTTACCAACTGTTGCATACATGGCCATCACTTTGCACAAGTAAATCAAGCAGGTAATATATCAACCAAAATTTGAAATTTGCTAATATCATTGGACGATGGTAAGTTTATATGTATAGATTCATTCATTATACTTTACTTTTTCCCTTTATGTATGCTTTTTTACATTTATGTATGATGAAAATTGTTGTGCAAAGATATTTGCAGCTTGGATGAAGAGAAAGCTTTATTTTTTCTACTACACAATTGTTATTGATCTCGAATGCTTAAAAAGAATACTGGATATCATATTATCAAGTACTATCACAGGGTAATAAATCATGCAGAATGAACAAGATAATTAAATATGACTTTTAATTATTGTTCATTTTTTTTTTTTCAGGAAAGGTACTTTTGCATAGTTGCTTATATAAATAGCATAGATATTGAAAATTTATGGTACGAGTCTTGCAACAATTGTGGTAGTGTAACATATTGTGTTTATGGAGAGTAAGTGTATACTGAATGCAATGATACAGTTGAAACAATATCAAGGTAACTAACTACTACTATATAGATAAGTTATTTTGTTACTTTTTACTGATTGTACTCCTTTTAAAAAATTTGAAGATATTGATTTTTCGTTCAACTGAAAGATTTTATTAGAAGTATGCATACATTTCTAAAAGACAAACATGCAGAGTTTGTTCTTCGTTGTCCAGCGAGTTATTTACGAAATCTACAATCAAAAGTATTTATCTATGTAGATGTGTATATATCTCTCAATATATAATTTATTAATTACAATATTTAATTATAAATTCTACACAATATATGTATCATTGAGAAATTTTTATTTACATGACATTCAGAAAAATGGACACAAGTTAGTAGAAGATCATGTAAATTTCTGTATAGGCTCGCATTTACATTTGTGATGCGTGCACCTATATTCAAGGAAGATAAAAGTCTTTCGCTGTTCCTAACTTTTGTTATTAAAGTAAATTGATGTGAAGAGTGTTTACACCTTTAAAAATATATAAAATTTTTTAATACATTCAATTAGGTAATATTGTATTAAATTAAGATACTAAGCAGTTTTCTATACTTATAATTTTTTAAATATATAACTAATGAAATTTTTTTTTACTAATTTTGCAGATGGTGATCTCTTTATTAAGATATTAGAAAAGTTATTGAACAAGTACTTCAACATCTTATCAGTTTTAACTTACTTAATTATATGTATACATCTTATGAATATTCGACATTCTAATTATTTATTTTATATTTTATTATTTATTATTAAAATAATTTATGTAATAAATTTTTATTAAAAATTATTTCTCCGTGCATGACACGGGTATTTTAGCTAGTATGTATAGATTACATAATAATCTTTTTCTAAAAGAATAAAAATATAAAATCATACAAGAATTTTTTTTAAAAAAATCCTAAAAAGATAGGAATCATGTGAGGACACGTGGTAGTCTCACAGAAAAAGAATGAAGGAAAAAATGAGATCCTGATGCTCCCCATCTGTACATTTTTTACAAAAAGTGTTGCATTGAATGGCAGTAGTTGAATTAAATGAACGATATGATTTAATAATTATTTTTTAATAATATTTTTTAAATTTTTTTTTAAAAAAACTAACACAACTATAAATTAAATTGCGCATCTAATTCAATAATTACCATTCTATCTTGCACGTCCTCCAACAAAAAAAAAAAAAAAAAAAAGGACGTGCTGGTGCTGAATTGGTTCCCATCTGGACATCGCAAGGCCCTCCATATTTTCCTTTCGTTTTGTTGAATCAGTGGCACCGACCTTCTAGAGTCCGCTGCACGTCGGTTAAAAACAGAAGCAACCACGCGCAATGGCCGACAAATCTCGCGAGTGAGGCGTCCCCGACGCGGAATTTGTGGGTCCTATCGAAATCCTCGGTTGGTAACACGTATAACCTTATCCCAAGAAACTTTCAGCTTTCCCTTCTTCCCGCTCCCCTCGCACTCTCTCACCCAACTTTCTATAAAATCGCCCTACTCGCCCCCTTTCGTTGTCGCATTCACTTCATCACATTTCTATTGAAATCCATTGATTCGTCTCTTTCGCTTTCGAAACGCCGAGAGAAAATGTCAGGGATCATTCACAAAATAGAGGAGAACCTCCACATGGGAGGAGATCACAAGGACAAGCACCACGAGGGCGACAAGCACCACGAGGGCGACAAGCACAAGTCGGAGGAGCACAAGAAGGAGGGTCACGGCCACGGCGGCGGCGGCGGGGAGCACAAAGAGGGGATCATTGACAAGATCAAGGATAAAATCCACGGAGACTCCGGCGAACACCACCACGAGAATAAGGAGGAGAAAAAGAAGAAGAAGAAGAAGGAGAAGAAGAAGCACGAGCACGGACACGATCGCCATGGCGATAGCAGCAGCAGCGACAGCGATTGATGCTGATGATGATCTGTGCGTCCCGTGCGCGCACGGCTGCGGGAGTGTGTACTAGAATAAAGAGATCTCTTGATCTTTTAAGAAGTTTTATCTATGAATCGATGATGTTTTTGGACATTAGATCCACAATGTATCTGAGTTTTTTCATTTTGTGTTTCTAAAAGTTAATTTTTTTAAGAAAGAGGAAAATTAATTTACGTGAGATTCTACGCAAGACCTAAATTAAAAATGAAATGGAACATAGGATAGGAGTACCTCTTTCAGTTTTTAAGAAAATTTGGGTGTTATTTTTTTTTTTGAAATAACCTATTTATTAATTTAATAGAAATAAAACTCTAATAATTCAAGCTTATTATTAATTACTTTCACTTTTTTATTTATGAAATTTAAGTTTTTATTTATTAATTTTATATTAAATTTAAATAAGATGTTTATGAGTTGAAAGAGTGTTATCAATGAACCATTTAAACAAGACTTCGTTAATAAAAAAAATCTTGTAATGTCAACTCTACGCACATGTTAATTTAAATAAATATGTAACTTTATGGTAACTAATTATCATTTAAAATTGCAAGATCTTTGTGTCATCAGATGTCAGTGTCAATAAATAGGTGTTTTAAGGTGATGAACTGTTAGTTAAATCCAACAAGATATACAAAAATAACAATAATGGTTGAATTGTTATGAAATAATATATGTGGATGTTTATATTAATCAGTTTTCTGAAGAGAACTGAACTTCCAAAATATGACTCCTAATCAGATTTGATTTCCTTTCCCCATTAGAATTTGAGTTTTCATAAACTCTTGTATTATGACCCTATAAATAGGGCTTTAGACTGAGATATTGGATACACTCATTCATTGATCAATATACTATCAGAGAATCAATAAAGATCTCTTGTTCTTTCTCTCTATTTTCTCTCTATAGTTTTCTCTTATTCTTTACATTATAATTTCTTTATTAAATTCTCTACATTAGTATTCCTATTTTGTTGTGCACAACGACTGCGCGTCAATAAATTCATAACACGTTATCAGTACGAGTCTCTGCCACCGAAGTTGAGAGATTAATCAAAAGAAAAAGAGGTATTTTTTCCATCTTTAAATTCTCATGGTAAACTTTTCAAAACTCATGTTTTTTATTCTTGATATTTATAGAAAGAATTATATGTCATAGACATTAGATGCTCAAATTTATTGAGATATAATGGGTCTGGCAGACATCATCTCAAAATTATATAAAAGCCATGATTTTTTTTCCGCCATAATTTCTATGAGGATCTAGATGTGGAATATCTTATTGTTAAAGATCCACTTATTTTGTGGAAAGATCTAAAAGAAATGTTTGACCACCAGAAGATGGTCATTCTACCTAAAGCACAGTTTATTTTACATCTGTGAGTAAATGTATTAGAACCAAAGGTTATGGCCCTGGAAGAGGTCATAGTCATGGTTGAAGCCGTCAACATAGACGCGGATATGGTAAGAATAATTCATATAATCATGGCGATTAGAATATATGCATCTGGATATTATGGGTCCTGAAGACACCATTTAAGAAATACAAAGCATCAAAGCCACTTGATTACTAGCAAATTGTGAACGAAACATACAATCACCAGAAGATGATTATTATATAAATGCTAGTTATGATTTGTTATAAGTGTGCTTAAAAGATTTTATATCTATCAGTATAAAAGATTTTTCCTTTATCATATTTCTAACATGCTCCTGTAGTAGCAATATCTAGAAAAAGTTTTTCAAAATTATTTTGAATTTATATCTTCTGAGACTAAATGAGTCATTGATAAAATATTTTGACGCTCGACCAAATATTTTTATATAATTCCCTGAAGTGAATGACATTAGAAATTATAATATATTTATATACGAGATTTTGGTCGCAGTTAGTAGAAATATACTTTGTTCTTATACTATAAGAATGACTCATTAAATTCTCAGTGAATAGATACTCACCAGAAGTGAGAAAAATAATGAGAAAGAAAAAGGGAAAGTAATAATTCTAACATGTTATTGATGCAATATGAAAGTTTGTCACGTACCTGTAGTACGTCAAGCATGTTATGAATATCTATTAATTATTGATAATTCTTCATTTTCCTAAATTATGCTACTGATAGTAATGATGCTTGTGTCGATAATATTGATATGGCATATGTGAACGTAGCCAATTCTTTTGAATATCCAAAAAGAGTTTTTAGTCAATGCTTGTATCGATAATGGTGAAGATACAATTTGTCTAAACAATATTTGTTGTTTATTTGGACACAATTTAAAATATATGTTCAAAGTATAAATGGTAGTGCAAGGTTCCTAAAGAACTAATTGATCAAATAACTCTAGAAGAGTTAATTGCTTAAAAGCTCCAGAAGAGCTACATGATCTTCACCCAATGGTCAATTCTGTAATGCATTGTTTTCCATATAGTCTCGTAAAGTTTTTTGAGCTTTTATTATATTATCAGTATATCGAGACATTAGATGAATGAAATTTTGAGACATATGCATTACCATTATGACAAGAAATATATGTCAATTATAGATACCACTATTTATCTCTCCTGAGTTATATTGTATAGAATTATGAATTTGAGATGCAATATTGAGTAAACTTGAAGTTTACTGATAAATAATTTATTAGTTGGCATGACCGGTTGGACCATTCCGGATCATTAAAATACGAAGAATGATTATAAATTTATTATGGAACCAGAAGTTTCCTAATATGATGCATTTATATGTGCTACTTATTTTATTTAAAAGTTACTAGTATTATTTGGGGTTGAATGTGTTATTTTGGGATGAATATGAAAAATTATTAGTTGATGCATCAACAAATAGTCGTATGTATATTGTTATTTTTGCAACCTGTAGTTTGCACAATTCATTGATAATGAGCTCATATTTTAAGATTCTCCCAAAGACATAATTTGTCCTAATAATACTGATTGTATTGAGATAAATATTAAACATCCTGTAGAATGTTTATGACTATGATATATTAGCACTTATTTCGTATTTTGCCAATACATTATAATTCTCCTCATAGTAGTTGGTTTGTGGTCAGAAACCAAATATTTCCCATATTAAATTTAGAAATGCACTATGTATGTTGCTCCACCACAAAGGTAATAAGATGGGTTCTCAAAGAGATTATTAAATATGTTGGGAGCAAATCTCAATGGAGAGATTAGTATTTTGTTAATTTTGAATATGTTGCTCCAACATAAAGAGGAGAAATTATGAGGCTGGATAAAGATATTAATATGTGTCTCATCTTGATCTTCTATTTTGATCCTCATAGAAGATACCTTGAACCAGAAGTTCAAAGGATAATTTATATAGCCAGGTATATTAATTGACCAACATCCAGCAAAGAATGCTCCTATTTGATATCCCTGAAGGATAATCTACCACTACAAATAAATTTAAGATACAACTGAAATGTGGTAGATAAGTCGATTCCAAAGATACAAACTCCTCACTGGAGCAAAGACTTAAGATGGTCAAATATGTTAAATCGATGAGATTTAAATTTCAGCAGAATTTTTCTGCCAAAACATGATTGATAAATTATTTCCAGAAGAAATTCAGGTACCTGAAAACTATGATAAATGATGAGATCTCAACATGATTGGAAACTATTGGAATCGCACAAGTATATGACTTTAAATATATTAATGCGCACAATATGTTGAGGATTTTCAAATCGAGGTCTGCAGACTCGAAATGATAAAGTTCGCATGAGAAATATGAAAAGTTTAAACTATTCATAAGTACACTTGAAGTGTACACGTATTCCCAGCAGGAATTATACACTTGAAGTGTAATCCAAAGAGATAGCAATTAATATTTGCTTATAAAATACGAACCACAAAAGTGAATATTGTCATGGCATATGATTCTTCGTAAAACCTGGCACTGATAACGAAGAAATATATTTATAGTGGTGGATATAATAGTGCATGATAACACTTAATATGTGTTTATATTTATTATCATTTGATAATAGTATTTATATTTGAAGTCCCTGATGGACTCAATATGCTTGAAGCATATAATTGTTCCTGTAGAAATTAATGAGATTGTCTTAGTGAATTTTTATTGAAAGAATGATTGAGTATGTCCATATATAAAGAAATTCTATACGTAGTTATACTTGCTATATGTATTTCTTTATCAGAATATATCCTCATTATACAATCTACTGATTGGTATAGTGTTCCCCACATTAGGGGGAGAAAATCATCAATTAAAAGAGGATATTATTTATGACTTTTATTATCTTGATCTATGCACAAGTATTAATGAACTAGAAGTTCAAAATATTGTTTATTTGCATAATATTGCATATTGATTGTTTGTCTGACTCCTGTAGAGTTAGTCAATATAACATTATACTTATAGATATTCCTATTTGGATAAATGTCCTAGCAGGACAAATATATGTATTATATAACTATATGATTTTGATACACGCCTGAAGTGTGATTGATCTCTTGATTTTGAAAAGAGAAAATGATTTGATAATCAAGATATTTTTCCTGAAGAAATTAGAAAAGCAAGTATTGTGATCAACGTTTTGAAAAGCTAACATGTTGTTTTGATTGAACATCCTGAAGATGTTTCACATGGACATAGCACATCAATTGTTATTGGGTTATTATATGCGAGATCCTTTATATTTATTAAAGGATATTGAAGAACTCTTTGGTCCTGAAGTACCATAACTCTACAATTTAGAGTATAAATACAATTGTTTGCATACAAGCATATATCTATTCTAGTTCTTCTCTAACCAATGAATTTTGAGATGGCATTAAACTTGCCCATTGACATCTCTTTGAGATAGTTTATCTCGAATATTGAGAAAATCCAACTCCTGTTGAGATGGATATGCAAGGTATAAGTTGCCTATATGATTCACATAAATCATGCATTTATAAGTATGTGTTGATTATAACAGCCACATCTTCAACTCATGTTGAAGTAATAGAAATTCATGATGTTGGTTGAGAATATATTTGATCATGATTAATGTATTCGAGATAAATTTATATCCTCTAAGGAGGAATTCCAACTATGTTGTTGGATGATTATAAAGTTTGGAATATATCTAAGGAGATATGATAAAGTATATTTTTAATCACAAGCTCCAGAAGAGATGTGATATTGATGTGTAATGAATTTGATCATTTGATTATTTGACAAATCTATTCACTAAGACTTTACCGATAGCAACATTTGATTGAAAAGCATCGGTTAAGAAACCTTAAAGGGTTTTCTTATCAGGGGGAGTAATAATGATATAAAGAATAATGTACTCTTTTTCCTTCACTAGAGTTTTTTATCCCACTGGGTTTTTATCTAGTAAGGTTTTAACGAGGCATATTCTTTATGTTATGAACATCCAAGGGGGAGTATTATGAAATAATATATGTGGATGTTTATATTAATCAGTTTCCTGAAGAGAACTGAACTCCCAAAATATGACTCCTAATCAGATTTGATTTCCTTTCCCCATTAGAATTTGAGTTTTCATAAACTCTTGTATTATGACCCTATAAATAGGGCTTTAGACTGAGATATTGGATACACTCATTCATTGATCAATATACTATCAGAGAATCAATAAAGATCTCTTGTTCTTTCTCTCTATTTTTTCTCTATAGTTTTCTCTTATTCTTTACATTATAATTTCTTTATTAAATTCTCTACATTAGTATTCCTATTTTGTTGTGCCGACAACGACTGCGCGTCAATAAATTCATAACATGAATAAATTAATAGTTAGAAAAGGAAGTGGTTTGCGATGAAGAAGAATTTTGGCTATAGATTCTCTTGTAAAGGAAGATACCAGCAGCTATGTTGCTGTGGAGAAGCTTGAAAAAAAAAATAAATTTAGATCATGAAAAGAAAAGATAAAGATTGTAAGTATTATAAAATATTAAGACTGTTCATTATTTGAAAAGATAATTTATTTAAATTATAAAATATAAAATATTAAGGATTATATTAAGTTATGACATTTGTCATTATAAATTATTATTTTTATTATATCTATTATCTTAAAGATATCAGAGATAATGAGAAATAAGCAATATAACTTGTATGAGTTACAGATTATGAAGAAATTAAAGAGTTTACTAATAATATATGATTAGAAATATTATTTTTAACTATATAAATAAGATTGTATAGAGTAACTTGTAAGTGAATGTATAATAAAAAAAACTATCATTTTTTTTTACCAATCAAATAATTAATTCTTTCTTTAGGATACTCAAAGAAATTAACCAGATTCAAGTGAGTTATATCAATAATAACATTATGAAGACTATTATCATGATTGAGTTGAATATTAGAACATTTACTTTTCTTCTTAATCAATGATTTATCAAGTTCAATGAAGTACTTTATTACACGAGAAGCACGAAATCGATCGTCTTGCATACCACATCTATAGCATTTATCTTCATGATCTTCTGATCCACTTCTATATGTAGTTTTATATCTATGATCAAATTTACAAAACATGAAAATTCTTATGGATTTTCCTAATAAACAATTATATTAGATAAGTCTTGGTTGACAATCAATTTTGATTGCACTAAGATTATGGAAATTATAAATAAAGTTTGGTTATCTTAACTGGCGCGTGTCTCCAAACACATATTTAAAAAAAAACTTTAAAATGGAATTAACGTACAAAAAAACAATTGGTGAATTAGGAGGTAAATAAAATACTTTTTTTTCTTTTAAGTATAAGAAGTATCGTACTATTTGTGCAATAAGGACAAGCCTTTAACCTTTATGTGAGAGACTTCAATATTTACCATTATGATAAGACTTAAACAGGCCAATAAAACACTTGGGGGGATAAAGATTTGTCAAAATGCATTTTTCAAGTGGATGTTTTTAGAGAAAATTCAAGAATTGGAGGTTTGTCTTTTTCAAGAGAAAGGGTGAAAAGGCTGATGCTAAACGTAAAGACGAATAAAGATTTTAATGATATTTGCGAGGTTATGCAACCTTTTTCAACCACTCTGCATCTCTCAAGATCGTTTGACGATCTAGGGGCCAAGTGTTTCCTTTTTCTACGCTCCTTTCATTAATCTTACTAGATTTGAAGCCGCGTTTTTTGGCTTGTGGCATTAGTATTATCAAGTATTTTATTTTTTAAGTAGATTTATTTCTGAAGATATTTTGGATAGACCCTTCTTTTTTCTGGGTATAATTTTTATTTCTGAAGATATTTTGGATAGACCCTTCTTTTTTTCTGGGTATAATTTTTATTTCTGAAGATATTTTGGATAGACCCTTCTTTTTTTCTGGGTATAATTTGGATAAGACCCAGAGAAAGGGATGGAGATCAAATTAAAGTAAAGTAACATTATGAATTATCCATAAAAAGGAGGAGATGCTCCGTTAGATTTTGCATGTTTGGGCCAAGTATAGTAAAATGGGTAGGATAACTGAATACAGTTTGGGCCATTCTGTTAACATTGTTAAAGACTAATAATTTACTTTCATTCTTGTAACTCAAAGCAAGCCCATTTCTCGCTTCTTTCCCCACCTACTGTGCTTGTCTGTTCAATACTTTCCAAAGAATGACTGACAAGATTTCCCTTAGATGTGCTGAGAAGAGCTGGTGCAGATGTTACTGTAGCTTCGACTGAGAAGCAGCTGCAGATGGATGCTTGCCATAGAGTTGAGATTGTTGCAGATGGCCTGATTTCTAATTACGTTGATACTGTCTTTGACGTCACTTCTCTTCCGGTGAGTCTGTGATATTGGATTACTTCATTTATTCGGTATAAGGAAATGGGGATGAAGATTATAGATATGTTCGATGGAAGTGTAACAAAGATTACAACTTGATTTCCTGTTATTAGAAAATATTTTTTTAATTTAGTCTCTGTATTGGAGTTAATGGATTCCAGCTTGATTTTTTACATGCTTGTTTTGCTTTTGATTGATGTTACTATGGCATCGAACCACCACTAAATCACAAAGTGCGAGAGGAGATGGCAATGCTAACAATTAATCTCCCCGAGGATTTCAAGCTGCAAACTTTCTTACAAGAGTTTTGTTATCGGAGCTCCTGTCTTTGCCAGTAGAGCTACCCTCCCATGGCGGAGCTCCTGCCTTTGCTAATAGCGTCATCCTTCCATGGAAATGGAATGGTTTCCTCAGTTAGAGAAAGCCCTATGCAGGAAAGAAAAGTTTCTGTAAATAGAGTGATGGAAATGTTTTTTGCTACCAATTCCATTAATTTTTCTTTGGAGTCATGGCAGAGATGAAGATAAAATTTCCAACTAATTTAATTCCACTTAAGCTAAGAGGGTAAAATGTAACAGAGTAAAAGACATATGCATATGTTATTTCATTGGTAATATTGCTATATTGAAATTTGAAGATCAGGGATAAGCTTCTGGTTTCAATTCTACCATTCTTTAGATCCTAAGACCGTCACATTGAAAACGTTATCTTGTTTTCAACATAGTCATGCTTCTTGATTTAGGAATTTTCTATGAATTGGTCCTATCCTTCATGCATTACAAAGCACTTTTTGACTCTTTTGACCATAATTTGCCATGCGTTACCTTCTGTGTCTTTGAGTATCACCGTTGGTGGCATGATGTTGTCTTTCATATTTCTATAAGCTCTTGGGATTAGCTGTAATTATTATGCATGAGGAAGTTAATTCATTTCTACAAATGTAGATGCATGTAAGTAGGTTACGTTGTAGGAATTTTGGATCATAATGTGAGAAATATTACCATTGCAACTATGTTAATTATTGTTGCCACGCATTTGACAAATCCTTTTTGGAAAGTTGCCATCTAAAACAGAAAGTACTGTGACATAAGATTGAGTTTGTGCTAAACTATAGAGAATTCTTTCAGATAAATAGTTGAATACTTACTATTGTTTCGGTGGATGAGGCTTTTTTGTTGCAATTTCTCCTTACAGACTGAAGCAATGAATAAGCAAACTTGTTAGGATAATGAATGAAAGGCTTTTTGGTCTTATATAGAGATGTGTTCTCTGTGATTCAAAGTATTTGGATATTGCTAGTTGAATGGTTTGCAGCATTTCAGAAGGCATTTGAGTTTATTTACAATTGTGTGTTAATTATATGAAGTGTTTGAAATTGTTGAATGTTGTCATGTCAATTGTTTCAGTTTAATTAATTTTTTTCGCAACTTAATTATTTTTGAATAGGAATGTAATATAAATTTTATATGAAGCATGTAAATTATACATCATTGTTAATCCAATTTGAGACTTATTAGCAATGTTCAGCAATGAGAAATGGTTACTAAAACAATAATGTCATAACTTCATTTGCTGTATAATATAAATTAAAGTATGTAATAAAGAATAATGTTTTAGCTAATGAAGTTAGCAGGATTACAGAGCAATATGTAATAAGGAAATTTATGCAAGCATTTGACTTTAATACATATTCTACTTTTGTGAAGGATTGTTTTTGCTCATTTGTTTTGCATGAAGTGCAAAGACAATTTCACATGGGTGTAAAGATACTTCAATCATTTGTTTTTCAGCTGTCTTCAATTTCTTCATTTTTTGAGCTGGTTCTTCAATCTTTCAGTTTCCTTTTTCTTGAGCTCTTGATTGTGGTTTTTTCTGTTTTGTTGATTCTTCTGGTTGTTGAATGCATATTTCTTTTGGTGGTTTTCTGTCTGCAAATGATTTAGCTCTTGTTCTTTTGGCTATTTTATCTGCACTTGGGAATGGTGTTTCTTTTTCCTTTTTTGTCATGTCATCTTGATGTAATTCAGCTTCATTTCTTCTTTTTTTCGGTGCTTATGGAGTTTGTTTGATCTTTCTTCTTTTCTTTAGTTGATGGTTGTTGAATTTCTAATTGAGCAACTACTGCTTTCAACTGGCTTGTATGAGACTCTTTGCTCCAGGAAATTTTTGACATATACATTAATGTGGTAGTATTTACTTCTATACGGTTCAAATGTT
This sequence comes from Rauvolfia tetraphylla, assembly GCA_030512225.1. Lineage (NCBI taxonomy): Eukaryota > Viridiplantae > Streptophyta > Magnoliopsida > Gentianales > Apocynaceae > Rauvolfia > Rauvolfia tetraphylla. The sequence continues at coordinate 2,618,762 of JAJQKT010000060.1, forward strand.
TTATAATCTCCTTTAGTAAGTGCATTTTCTTGTAAAAAAGTCTACCAGCCTTGGACAAAGTAGAACTTCTTATTTCTCCTTGTAACTTGAATTTCCCAGTAGTTTTCATTTGTCTTGATGAGCACAATTGATTCAGGAATGTTTCTGTTCTTGTAATATGTATATGAGGTTGATAGTGTCTGAGAGAAGTAAAACTTAATGTTATTATCATATATTGGCAAGGAAGCAACATATATTTCAAGTTGGATTATGAATAGTAAGCAACATATATTTCAAGTTGGATTATGAATAGTATGATTACTGCTGAAATGAATTTATTGTCATGTTGAAGTTGCAGAATAAATCTGTATTGATTGTAGTATGCCATCCTGAGATGTTTTCTGCAGCATTTTTGTTGTTGAGTATTATGTTTATTCGGTGAAAATAAAGAGCTCATGTTCTTGTACATTGAATATCTAACAATGCAAAGTTTATATCGTTTACAGTTTAGCAACTATTCATACCATGAGAATAGTAATCTAAATTCATTGTATGGTTCTGTGAAATTTTTATATTTGGCCTCTTTATGGAGAGCATAGTTAAGTACATTTGTGTATAACTTTTTTGTGAGATTTCATGCATGAGTTAGTATAGATAGTTTGAGTTCAGAAAATTTCAGAATCTTAGAAATCTAACTTGGATGACAATAGTACTATGTGAAGTTGTTATGGCATGACTAAATATAAGAGAAGGTTGAGGTGTGTTAATGTTTCCAATATTTGGCAATACAGAAGCTAATAGTGGGATTTTATGAAAGTGATACGGGTATAGTGTAGCTGGATTTGCAGAGTTTTTTTTTTATTTTATATAAGTTGTAAAAAGAAAAGCTTTAATTTATTGAAAAGAATAGCTGTAGACTTGGCTCCATATTATGAATTAACCTTTTTCTCTGCAATCAAAATAAAAAACTTTTCAGTCACCATGCCTTTTGTGTAATGTGCTAAAATTATGGATTTCTGTGTTTTATCATCATGTATGAATCTCAGTAGCAAATACAGAATCAATTTTAGCTGATAATGTTCATGTTTTAAAATTATTTAGTGAATTAGATTTTGCTATTTTGTTTTTCTTTTTCAATCTTGAATTCATGAATTAAGGAAGCAGTTAAAAATTTGTAATACAGAAATAACAAAGTATAATATAACTGAACAGGAAGCATGTAGAAGGTCATGTATAGTTGTTTAGAATTAAAGGTTTTAAAGAAAGTTAGGATTGCTGCATAACAGGGTATTGCAAATGGTAAATTTACTCTGTAAGTGTTTTATTTGATGATGATATTTTTCACTCCTCTTCTAGATGACCTGAGTAAATAATAAAGATTAGGAACTGAATTTAACTAACAAAGTTATGGTGGAAGATTAATTTACCTGAATAGAAGCAAAAATCTGGACTGGTGATGACCTGTGACTCGAAATAAAATCCTTTTCTCCTGTTTTCCTTTAGTCAATTGATCCAAATACAGTAATGCATCCTTCCTTTGCTCATCTTCTTGATCTTTCCTTCTTTGCTACCTTTAGCTTCTGCTATGTTCTGCTGGTAATCCTGTTTTTGTTACAAATGTGATGGCCTATAAGCTTGGGTTAAGGTATAAAAATTCAATTTGATTGTCTGTCAAAATGGTATAATAAGTTGTATTTAATTGATTATCAGCGTCTTTTAAAATACCAATGCTATTTAATAAATGACTTTCCAATCTCCTTCTCCTTGATCTATTGGTCTTCTACAGCAATCATAGAAGTACACAGCCCTCTTAGCTGATATCTATAGTGATGATGATGAGCTTTAGTCCTTCTGATGTGGTTTTTCTACTTGAAAAGGATAGAGATATATATAGATTTGCACAGATGTAGCAGATCAGAATACATTTACGAAGAGTTGATATAGCTATTGTATTTATGTGATGAAATCTTCTGGAGTAGATAGCAGGTAAAGATTCATGTATGAATGATTGAGTGAATGATCAGAGTCTTTTAAAATACGAATGCAATTTAATAAATGATAGAACTATTGATCAGAGTTCATGTATTCTTGTATTCTTGTTCTGTTGGTTGTCTGCAACAATCGTAGAACTATTTATGAAAACTTGAGACAAGTATTGTATTTATGTTATGGACTCTTCTGCAGTAGACAGCAATTAAAGATTCATGGATCAATTCTTGAGTTAATGGAATCTTATTGAGTAGTTCAAGAACCATTTAATTTCAGCAAAACTTTGATGATTAGGCTATGTTATTAGTTAATGGAGGCTCAGATATGTCATTAAATGCTAAATTTACCTTTAACTTCTGCTCCCTCTAATTAGAAACATAAATCCTTTCGGATTTATACTTAAGATTTAGTATTTTTTTTAAGTGAGGAAAGAGACAAATAAATGGAATTAAAAAATTTGTAAAGTTGAACAATATGTAATAAATACTTCTTAAAATATGTAAAAAGACTTATATTTTGAAAGGACTTTATAAAGAGAGTTTATTCTATTAAATCATGTTATTCAATATTTCAATCTTTAAGACAGTGATTAATTTCTTTTGTTTTCCATTTTTAATTTTCTTAATAAACGTAACAAAACTTATTTTCAAATTCAAACAAATTTTTTTTAATAAAAAAAAAAACAGCTCCAACTTGTGAGGGCTAAGTGTGGAAAACGAATTTTTTACACTACCAAATTTCAAGCATTGGAGCTTCACTAAATAGTACTACTAAGCCGAAAACTTCAACGACTTAATATGAGAAAAAATACTGCTAATGCTTGAAATACTCAAATTTCACATAAGAAAAATAAAAATATTGTCAATGCTTGAAGTATTCAAAAAAATTCAAATACTTAGTATGTGAAAAAATACTGCCAATGCTTGAAGTATTCAAATTTCACATCAAGAAAGATTAAAAAAAAAGATGTTTTGTAGGAGAAGAAAATATGGATAAAAGCAGAAGAATCGCAAAAGCTCATAACCATGGGAAAAGCGGTAAATACGTGTAGATGAGAAAATACAAAGAACTCCTACTATCAAAAGGCACAGACTTTGACGTAGGAACCCGGGGGAGTGGGGGTGGGGGGAACCAGGGGCAGAATCAGAAACAACATGTCGAGTAAAAACTATAAGAAATTATATATTATATTAACTTTCAAAGATTTTCAAGAGGGCAAAATATCAAAAATTTATAAGGATTTTCAGGAAAAAGGTAATTTTTTTATTAAAAATACGACATTTAAAAATTTAGGGGCAATTCTATCACTTCTTGAGACTTTTATTATAATATTCTACTTGTAACTCCTTCAATTCAAGCCAGAAACATGATGTATCTAAAGGATAAAACTTATAATTGTTATTTTTTATTGAAAAAAATTTAGCTATACATACCTAGAAACTATTTTTTCTTTTCCCTTCTTAATCAAAATTTTTTCTTTTATCTTTTAATACCCTTAAATAATTTATGAGTTACATTTATGATAATTTTTGAGTCGCAATAAAATCAGACAATTAAAATTGTGTCTCGTACAAGTACCACTATCTCCAAGGGCATTTTTTATACCAAAGAGCTATTAGAGAGAGGGAATGAAAGATCCGATCGGTATTCAAAGTTTAAAGATCTGATCAATCTTATTCATTAAGAGTATATTCAGCTTTTAAATTTGAAAGAGAATAATATGAAAGGACAAAAATACCTTGAAGGCAGTGGCAAATACGTGAAGTGTGCTTCAAGTTATCCAATTCTGCAAACCTTATAAAATTATCATGACCGTAAGCTCATAAATTATTTATAAATATCGAAAGATAAAAGAAAAGTTTCTAGTTAAAAAAGAAAAAGCAAAAATAATTTATGGATATGCATAACTATTCTCCCTTTTCCATTCTACTCTTTTGTAAAAGCTACATTAAGGACTAGTGTTTGGCAAACATGTATTTGGATTATCCTGAATTAATATTATTGTATTCAAGGATTAAAAAATCATTATAGCTGGTATACTCCATCATAGCTTGTTATGTTAGTCTGGCCTCCGAATTTCTTGTCATATGATTTATAAAGTTTAGATCCTTAACCTAGATGTTTAACTTTTAATTAACCAGTTTTGTTGGCTCTATTGTAGATATGTTCCTGTATGTGTGCATATATATTGAAAATGAATGAGAAAACCCAACATATATATACATACATACATACATATATATATATATATAATATGATACAAAATATTATATAATATATAAAAATATTATATTATATACAAAAAAGAAACCAAAGATATATAGAAGATATAGATTACTAATATTAAAGAGATAAATTATATGCTCTAATAGGTAATCCTTCCGTCTTATTTCATTTGACAGTGTTTGATCGGGTATAAAATTTTATATAAAAGTTTAAATTATATTATAAAAGTAATATAGTATAATAGAAAGTAAGAAACGTAGGCTAATAGATATTTTATGTTAAATCTAAATATATAAAAGTAATATAAAATATATTAAAATATTTTTTTTTATGAAAAATTTAGGAGGTCTTAATATAGTAAGAAAGTCAAATGAAATGAGGCGTATTTAATATCTTTCTATGCTTCCCACGGAGAAGAATATGAGATGCGGAACTCAACCAATATTTGTAGTTGTAGCTTCTTTTTGCAAGCAGTACTTTTCTTCATGTAAATTTGGGTTATTTTTAGCCACAATAGGCATAGAAAAGTCGTGAAGCCAGTGGGGACAGCAACTACTGCTGAAACGATAGTTCATTATTCTTTGTCCCTGCAATGATATGAGTTTCTTAGTCTAAGTCTTAAATGTCTAACCTGCTAATTGAGATCAATATGTTGTTGTTCATAATAATTAACAGGAGGGAGCAAACTTTATATGGCATGAAATAGGTATTCTTGACTTTAAAAAAGAGTCCTGCAAATTTGACAAAAGAAGGACAATCATATGATGAATGTTCTTATTGAATTAAATATTCCTCGTGTTTGGTTGGAGCAATCTTTGTGCTTTATGTTATATATTTTGCAGGTTTTTCCCTCTTCTTTTTGGAGAACAGTATGCGCTGAAGGACTGTAACTTTCAATCTAGATAGACAAACAACAGAGAACTGACACTATAAATTGAAGTTTAAAACATATAATGCAGATCCAAAAATCCTTCCTAAGACAATAAAAGGTCCTTTTTGCATATCTGTTTCTTTTGTTTTGGCTGAGCCAAGAGGATATGATGGAAACCTCAGATTTTCTCCGGTTCATTCGCACATTTGAAGAACAGCTGAAAGGGAAGAATGATCCGCAGGGATCCTCTGGATGCATCGGGGTCCTACGATAGGTCATCTCCGGCCATTTTTATCATCATCGTATGCCTCAGCTTGAGTTGCCATTTTTTCTCCGGTAAGCTGGCAAGAAAAGCGCATTTCTGAAGTGCATTTGTCTGACATTTAGAAGCTGAAAATCATCTTACGGGCATGAATCACATCTTCTTTGATGCTCTACGAGACGGAACTTCGATTCTTGAACAACTGCTAAGCTCATGAACTTGTCATTCCTACCAATAACCCGAATTAAAAGCAAAAACGTAGTAGATTTCAAATACTCTTTCCTAAAGTTAAGGTCACAGGACAAGAGTGCAAAACCAAACTATTATGTCCTTAAATAATGGCACTGCAAGAAATATAAGTCCCAATTTCGGGTTCCCCTTCTCCTCCTCCTTCTTAAAGGAGAAATAGACGAAGATATGAAATTCACCTTGAGAAATTCTTGGCTAGTGAAGCCTGCAGAGCCAGCATTTCAGGGTCGTTTCCCGTTATCGATATGGGATCAAATCGGTTGCGTAATGCATGTACCAACCATCTACTTTTACAGGCCTCAAGAACATTGGCTTAAGCCAGATAACACTATCATTAAAGCCCTTGAAGGTTCCTTAAGCAAGGCATTGGTGCATTTCTATCCCCTAGCAGGCCGTCTACGTTGCCTAGGCAGAGGTCGACTAGAAGTAGACTGCAATGCTGCAGGAGCTCAACTCATAGAAGCCGAGACAGATACAACAGTAGCTGATCTTGGCGATTTCTCGTTGTCTCCAGAGTTCCGTCACCTCTTTCCTTGCATAGACTACAAAACAACTCCTCATGAAGAACTACCTTTGTTGTATGTGCAGCTTACCAAGTTTCAATGTGGAGGCATTTGTATCAGCTTGACAATTTCACATGCTGTGGTTGATGGCCAGACTGCTGCTCATTTCACGTCTGAGTGGGCAAGAATTGCACGCGGAGAACCATTAGAAGTTGTGCCTTCCTTTGATCGGAAGGTTTTCCGAGCTGGAGACCATCTCCAAGGCCTCTCATCCCCACGCTTCGAGCACAATCAGTACAATCTCCCACCGGTTTTGATTGGACAATCGAACAACGAAGCTGAAAGGAAAAAGGCAACATCAACTGCTGTAATCAAACTAACAAAACACCAGATCGAAACTCTGAAGAACAAAGCTAATGCTGGTGGAGTGGCAAGTATGGGAATACCTTATACCCGTTATGAGGTGATAACAGCACATATGTGGAGATGTGCCTGCAAAGCCAGAAAACTAATACCAGAACAGCCAACTTCTCTGGGCATCGCCCTTGATCTCCGCCAAAGGATACAACCCCCACTGCCTCAAGGTTACTTTGGCAATGCAATCATTGATGTGGTCGCATTAGGCTACTCAGGTGAACTACTATCCCAACCATTAAGCTATGCTGCAAGCAAAATCAGAGATGCGATATCTCGAGTGACAGATGAGTATGTTCAATCTGCCATTGATTTTCTGGAGAATCAAGAAGATTTATCGCGGTTTCAAGATCTCTATGCACTCAAGCATGACGAAGGGCCTTTTTACGGTAATCCAAATCTAGCAGTTGTTAGCTGGATGACACTTCCTCTATATGATCTTGATTTTGGGTGGGGAAAAGAGGTTTACATGAGTCCAGGAACACACGATAGTGATGGTGATTTTCTGATCATTCCTGGATACGCAGGGGATGGATCTTTGGCTGTTGGCTTGTGCCTTCAAGACACTCACATGGAAGATTTCAAGAAGTTGTTCTATGAAGAAATCAAATCCTTACTTCAGCATAGGTATTGAGATTACCATGTAGGGCCCGTAGACAAGCGTACCTGAATAAATGGAACCTAGAATATGTACTGTGTAATGTTTCGTTGGACGTACTCTCTTTTTGGCCTTAAAAGACAGTTTATTTCAATTAAAAGAAACCTGAAATCTCTACGTCCCAAGAGACAGTCCAAATGACCCCGAGGAGAATTCTAAACGTCTCCTTGTCCAGGGATAAGACGACTTGTGGGCCTACAATTCAAACAAGTCGAGCCTTACATGACCAAATTCGGCTCTAAGCAACACCAAGCACAACCAAGATTTAACATTTACACTATTCTAGGTAACTTAACCGAAAAATAGTTCAAATTTGAATAGGCTTGAGTGATAAACGAACTCAATCGATCTAAGCTCGGAAAGTTCTAATGTGTTTGGCTCAAGAAGCACAAAACCCAAAAGAATTCATGGAAGACTGCCAGACATTATATGATAGGCAAAATATAGTGCGTACCTAACCAACTGGCAGATGTTACACAAAGCCCATTAAAAAATTAAAGTCCCAAACAAGGGAAACACAAACTTATGTGTCCTGAAGAACGACTAGAATCACTTCAGTCACCATCATTATTACACAACTTTCAGAATGCTCACAAAAACTTCCGGTAAGGCCTCCCTGCATCCTCATCTTGCATATGCTGCAAAGAAGGCCACCACTATTAGTATTTGTTCAAAAGAGACAGCAATATTGCTGTTAAATAAGACATGTGAAACACTTATCATAAAACTTCCACTCAACAAGTAGAATAAGCCCCCAGGAAAGTTATTACAATGCTAACTTTTTACTTCAGAATCCTATCCGTCTTTGCACCACATAGAGCCAAGGAGAACAAATACCAGATCTAGATCATCTTCCTCCAACAAGGGAAAAACAAAATGACAAGGTAAAATTGAGATAGAGCTCCATTTTTCGTGATAAATGACAATATTTTGTAGACTAATTGCAGGTGATGATCAACATATCACTCATTTTAGGAGCTTTCACAAGGAATGATTACTTATTGGCCGACTAAAAGAAGCAAAATTCTCTCTTTGCAATTTTTTCTTTCTTTTACTAAAACAATGGGAACATCCACTGAGTAGCGTGTGTGTCATGTGAATGCCTGCACTTTGCAAATTACCAAATCATCAGATATTCTTTTCATTCCTCTTCTTTTTCCTCCCCTTTCTTCAAAGGAGTGGCTATGGAGATAGGTTGAACAGTAAACATTACCGACTTGAAATTTTATGTCAGACATGAAAGTCTACCGCCTCTTACAAAAGCATAAAAAAGCCAGGATTCGCCTGTTGTTAGGCATCATTTATGGTCAATTGGCAGGGACAGAGAGAGAAAGACGCACACAAATACCCAGACCCAATTATGTTCCGAAATACCAAAATGTGAGGAGATAAGTTAGCTATGCTATCATGAAACTTACGGAATCATATTCCTCCACCATTTTGGAGAAAAAACTCAAAGGCAAGAACCTCATATGCACAAAGCTAATCACTAGTATCACTTATTGCGATTAGAAACCTCAGTTCACCAACCTATAACAGAAATACATTTCAGTCCTTTGCATATTAACTCAAGGGAAGTCATTTTCGTACTCCCTCTTACCTTCTCATACTCCTCTTCTAGTCATTTGTAATTCATAGACTAAATGCCGGTCACGCCCTTTTAGCCCTCAGAGTGCTACTGGACTAATTAACTCCTCAACAAAGTAATCCTTAAAAAATCTATCCATATTTTGTTTCATACATGAATTTCCTATTCCTTTCCCTTGACCAACTTAATGGGCAGCTAATTACTTCTTTTGCCCTTGTAACAAAATAATTTATAGGTTGCAAATTAATGTAGTCTATCCATATTTTGTTTCACACATGAATTTCCTATTCCTTTTCCTTGACGAACTTAATGGGCAGCTAATTACTTTGCCCTTGTAATAAAATAATTTATAGGTTGCAAATTAATGTAGTTAGCTGGTATTTCATTTTCACTTCACAAAAGCAGCACCAAGAGGATCCACCCCAAACACTTGGTTGTGAAAAGGGAAAGAGAAACCACTCTCAAAAATCCTCAAATGACCCAAATTCATCATTACTTTGCTTTAGAAATCAGGAGTAATCAGAATCCAAATCAGAAGTAAAATCCACTTTACTAACATCTGGATTTGGCTGTAAAATGTATCATTGTCTGTATTTACTAATAGCCCCAGGGAAAGCATTCAACCAAAAATGCTGGTCCTTCGAGACCTGGTTATACCAGGGCAAGAATTTCATCTGATGTCAGATGAGTTATAAGCAGCTCTTGACTAGTTTTATGGACCCGAAGTTCTCTCCAAAGTCAGCACTTCAGTATAATATATCAGAAATTTGTACCGTAGTGGTCAGAATAGCTTCTTAACGACACTAAATAGACTTGGTCCTCTCTTTGAAGCTTATGCCAAAAAGCAATAGCATCAACATGTGGAGTTGAAGATAGATTTCCGTACAGAAATTATCTCCCAGTTGATAGTTCAAAATGCAAGGGGCCATATTATTGCACAAAGGCCGATTGGGCAGGAACTTTAATTGCTACGTCAGAGGGATATTATTTTCTTTTGAATTCTAAATAAATAACAGGAATTGTAAGAAGCTAAAGTCAACCGCTTAAAATAACTCACTTTGATTCAAATCTGCACAAAAAAACAAGAAACTTCCCCATGGATTTCACTATTTTAGGCAAAATATATACACATACACAAATACACACACAGTAGTCTCCATAAAAGAGCATCATGGGTGATTAGGCGTAGACAGGTATCTGCTTTAAAAATATTATCCAAACCAGGAATGTTCTTTTCACAGTGCAGTAAACAACAAAAGAAACAAGAAAAAATTTTTTAAAAAAAATCAAAGCCATAAAGTAAGGACGTATGTATGAATCAATAAAATAGCTTAAACCAAAGCACCCAGAAGGGAAGGGCGTGGGGGGAGAGAAGGTCACTCAGTTTGTTTCAATTTTTTGTATACCAATGGAAGAGTTTAAGAACAGATATAGAAACCACAAACTATTTATGACAAACTATGCACTTCGCAGCAAGGATAACAATCTAGAAGAGAGAGAGAAAATAAATTTGTAGCCTAGCGATCCAATAAAGAAGTGACAAGGATTGTAAACATGTCAGCTCAACACTAACATAATCCAAATGCCCCTTATATATTAAAACGATTTTGGCTTTCAGTTAATGATAAAATCTTCACCTAAGAAAGCTACCGTATCATCTACATATCCACAAAGAGCCTTCTGAACCAAAAATTGAAATAGCACTAGTTTTATCTGCTTTCTTTGCCACTAATATCACTTCTTCGGAGAGATCCAGGCTCATGACAAAGCAAGAGGGAGAAAAATCCCATCTCAGAAGGCATAAAAAATGGGAGATCCATTCAGAATTAGTGAAATAGAGGATGGTTCCATCTGACTTAAAAAGCATTGCATGTGCTTATGGTAGGCTAATAATGGCTGAATCGACGGTACTTGCACAGAAAAGCTGACTAACCATATTACAAGATAATCAACTAAAGCCGAAATGTTTTTTAGTTCGCAATGCTAGTGGGAGATCTAGCCGGTACCACAGAGACCACAGTGGCAAATAACTTATGATTATGCCATATAAAGAGTGAGTTACAATTTAATCTTTCAAAGTTCAATCCCCTTGTGGCTTTATCACATTGCCCCTCTCTCGCTATTCTTAAATGAATAAATGTAAATTACCATATTTAAGCAGTCTCAATCACTTACTACACGAATAATTTTTTTTTTTAAAAAAAGTGTCATCAAAACCACCTCTGCTCCTGCCTGGTAATTTCTCCCAAGCCAAGAAGTAGGTAGTTGAAGATTCTAGCATGTTTGAAAACAAAAGAGTCCCAAACAATCAGCTAGCAAATAAAACTTTGGGAGGGAATTATGCACCAGGAAGAATTGTCACCTCAGGGTACATTCTATCAGGCCAAAGGTCAAAATAGAAAACCTCGCCACTATGCTCAAGACTCTTTAAGTAGTAGCAGAATGTGAAAACTCAGTCAAAACATTTGTAAGTATTGCATACTTATTAATGCATATCTTCAGATAATGAAGAACTTTTTATTTATGGTTTCTAAATCTTAGTGAGCAGATTCACTAGTTTAGATTGCGACCGTATACATCCATGATCTATTTTCTTAGAAAATTTTGACAACTGATTCTTGCAGAAGGCAATTAACTTCGAAACAATATGGCTACTGTGTTATACTATTCTCATAAATATTCTCATAAAAAAAGTTTATTGTTATTTTCCTTTCTTGCTTCACAATAAAAGATCAGGCCCAAAACATGATGACATATGGTATACTATACAGCATATCTACAATTACGACACGTAATGTATGAATAAGATAGAAGCATCAGTTTATGTGAAGCACAGAAAAGAAAGGTCCTTCCAGCGTATGCTTCTTTCCTTGTGACGTAGGCAAGATTCCTTCGTCGAGCTAACACTGAAAAGATTCCATTCAACCCACATCTTACTACACAACAATTTTTACCATGATAAACTCTATACACTCTCTCAGTAACCAACTAATAATAGAGAAGAGAGGGAAAAAAGAAAGAGCTAGGTCATAACTAACTTACACACAAAGTTAACTTTGACTTAGTGACAAAGAGAGAAAGATTGGACACTCAGTTTACATGCCAATGCATTAGAAACTCTCGTAAAACAATATTTTGATCATCTAAGCAATAAGATAAAGGAATCAACTTATCAAAGCTGGTCAATTTTCACCAAGACCTTTCTAAAAGTCACGAAATGTAATACAAAAGAAACTAAATTCAAAAAGTTAATAGCAATCTTTTCTTAATTAATCACCTTACAAGTCCAAATCAAAAGAGACCCGGCATAACATTTCGAGTGTCTTTTCAGTTAGAAGCTTTTATTTGCATAAGAATATCAAGAAAATTCGGCAACTGTAGCAGTCTATTAAAGTTCCAGCAAATCGAGATGAAATAACAAACCGAAACAAAACTAACTAGGTTAAGGGCATATCACAACCAGGTCGCATTTGCGGATAAAGAATTGCTCAGAAATTAGGGATAAGGGGCAATTACTAGCATAAACAGCATCTAATCCAAAAGTATGCATATCTTTTTCCTATGTCAAATCAGAAAAATCTTCTTGCTTACAAATTCACGGACGATGCCTTTGTAGACGAGGACGGGAACGGCGATGCCGAATAGGCCGACAAGTGCGAGGTTCCGGCGAGTCCACCTGAAGTTGTGCTCCAGATTCTCTCTTGCCGTGGACCAGTCCTCAATCCAGCGATTCTTGTGTGCTTCCATGCCTCCACCCATTTTCACACACTTTCACCTCAGCCTTCACACACACTCTTTCTGAGGAGCCGTGATGAGTTTCGGAGTTTTGTTATCAACCGACTGAAAATAAAGAAGTGAAGGGGGTAGAGGATAAATACTCTAGGCTAGAGAGCTCCTACTCTTCTTTGATTAATTATTTTTCTTTTTATCTAGTCATTAATTAAAAGACAAAAACACCCTTCTTCTTTCTTCCTTATTTAATTAAAGTTTTTTTCAGAGCTCTTTCAATAACAAATTAAGTAGTTCAACAATAGATTTTATGCTTTAGATCTCTCATTCTGTTATTAAATTAATATTATTATAGATGTCCATTATCAGAGATATAAAAATACTCAAATTATCCAGAAAATAGATGTTAGAGTGCTATCATATCTTTGACTAGTGATAGGATTTATTTTCTGATTACCCTATACCTCTTCTGATTGGGATGTACCCCTGAACCCTATAAATGGGACTCTAAACTGAGGTGTTATATTCACTTATTCATTGATTGATTTACACTCAGAGAATCAATAAAACTCTTTTATTCTTTCTCTCTATTTTCTCTCTATAGTTTTCTCCTATTCTCTATATTATAATTTATTTATTAAGTTCTCTACATTAGTATTACGATTTTGCTGTGCCGACAATGACTGCGCATTAACAAATTTATAACACGTTATCAGCACGAGTCTCTGCCACTGGAGTTTAGAGATCAATCAGAATAAAAAGAGGTATTTTTCTACCTTTGAATTCTCATGGAAAACCTTGCCAAACTCAATTTTTTTACTCTTGACATTTCTGAAAAGAACTATTTGTCATGGATACTAGATGCTCAAATTCATCGAGATGCAATGGGTCTAGGAGACACCATTGTAGAAAATAATGTGTCATCATCTTAAAATCGTGCAAAAGCCATGATCTTTCTCCGCCACCATCTCTATGAGAATTTGAAGGCGGAATATCTTACCATAAGAGATTCGCTTGTTTTGTGGAAGGATCTGAAAGAAAGATTTGACCACCAGAAGATGGTCATTCTACCAAAAGCACGGTATGATTGGATGCACTTACGGCTACAAGATTTAAAATCTGTAAGTGAATATAACTCTGCGATGTTTAGAATTACTTCTCAATTGAAATTATGCGAAAAAAATATCACTGACGCTGATATGGTAGAAAAATATTCTCTACTTTTTATGCCTCGAATATTGTCCTGCAACAACAATATCGAGAGAAGGGCTTTAAGAAATATGCTAAATTAATTTCTTGCCTTCTTGTTGCGGAGCAAAATAATGAGCTGTTAATGAAAAATCATGAAACAAACTTTATTTCTCAAAATTCCATTCCCGATGATGGTGATAACAAGAATCTTAATGATGCCATTGTCGATGTAACTCATCTAGATGTGGCTGATTTTTTTGAGCACCCAGAAGGAGGAATTGACCATTTGATTGGTGATAGAAGTGTCCAAAAGAAATGAGAGTTCTATTCAATGTTTTTTCTAAATTTTTAGTTTAGTTCCTGTTTAGTTATATTTCTTTTGTAATAATCCTTAGTGATCTACTACAAATTTCCTTTGTAATAGAACTTTATATTTTTATATGTTCAGATGACTCTTATTCCTTATTATGACTCTCAAAGTATCACTGAAGATATTTGCCTCATTGATAGTAGTACTACGCACTCTATAGTTAAAAGTAAGAGATATTTCTCTTGTTTGAATATGGGAGAAACAAATATTTACACTATAAATGGTAGTGCAAAACTAATTGAAGGCTCCGAAAGAGCTAGTATTTTATTGCCTGGAGGCACAATAATTGCCATCAATAAGGCTTTGTTTTCCTCAAAATCTAGAAGAAACTTATTGAGTTTTAAAGATATTCGCCGAAATGGATATCATGTTGAAACAATGGAGGAAAATAAATTTGAGTATCTTTGTATTACTCAAACTGTCTCCGGAAAGAAATCTATCTTAGAGAGATTTCCATCTCTTTCTTCCGGCCTATTATGCAAAATTAAATAGTGTTGAAACGCATCATTTAGTAAACCAGAAGTTTACTAATCTTGCTACATTTAGCATTTTTCATGACCGTTTGGGTCACCCACGATCAATTATGATGCGAAAAATAATTGAGAATACGCATGGACACCCATTGAAAGATCAAAGGGTATTGAATAAATTTTCATGTGCTGCTTGTTCTCAAGAAAAATTAGTTATTAGACCATCCCAAGCAAAAGTGGGAGTTGAGTCTCCCACATTTTTAAAACGGATTCATGGTGATATATGTGGGCCTATTCACCTACCATGTGGGCAATTTAGATATTTTATGGTGTTAATTGATGCATCGACCCGATGGTCGCATGTTTGTTTATTATCTACTCGCAACCTGGCATTTGCAAGATTACTTGCCCAAATAATTCGTCTAGGGGCGCAGTTCCCAGATCACCCTATTAAAAGAATCCGTCTAGATAATGCTGCTGAATATTGTTCTCAAGCCTTTGATGCTTACTTCATGTCAATTGGCATTATTGTTAAACATCCCGTAGCACATGTTCACACTCCAAATGGTTTAGCGGAATCATTTATCAAAAGATTACAATTAATTGCTAGACCACTTTTAATGAGAACAAATCTTCCTGTATTAGCTTGGGGACATGCAATTTGACAGGCTGCAACACTTGTGCATATTAGGCCATCAAGTTATCATGAATTTTCTCCTTTACAATTAACCTTTGTCTTTGAACCAAATATTTCTCATTTGAGAATTTTTGGATGTGCGGTGTATGTGCCTATAACACCTAATCAGCGAACTAAAATGGGTCCTCAAAAGAGATTGGGGATATATGTTGGATATGACTTTCCCTCTATAATAAGGTATCTTGAACCGATGACGGGAGATGTATTTACGGCAAGGTTAGCTGATTGTCATTTTTGATGAGTCTATGTTTCCCAAGTTAGGGAGAGACAATAAATCAAAAGGAAAAGAGCTTGTTTGGACAACATCTTTGAATTATCTAGATCCGTGCACAAGCGTGAGTGAACTTGAAGTTCAAAAGATACTTCATTTACAAAAGATAGCAAATCAATTGGCAGATGCATTTACCGACTCTACGAGAGTAACAAAATCGCATCTACCAGCTATAGATGCTCCTATTCGGCTTGAAGTCCCAAAAGAGCAAAGTTCAATACCTGTAGCTATTGAATCAAAAGCACGCCAGAAGAGTGGTCGACCTATTGGTTCAAAAGATAGAAATCATCGTAAGAAAAGAGGAACAAATGATCAAAGTGATCATATTGAAGAATCTGAAAAAAAGGACCAAGAGATAATTGATGAAAATGTTCAAGATTCTGAAAATAATACATAAATTTCTATCAATTATACGACTTCTGGCAGAAGTTGGAATCGAATGGAAATGACTATAGATAACTCATTTGCTTACAATGTAGCACTTGATGTTTTAAAAGATAATGAGGATCTTAAACCAATATCAGTTGAAGAATGTTGACATAGAAACAATTGGTCAAAATGGAAAGATGCGATTCAATCAGAATTGAACTCGCTTTCAAAACGTGAAGTTTTTAGACCTGTAGTCCAAACACCTGAAGGTGTAAAGCCCATTGGCTATAAATAGGTATTTCTACGAAAGCGAACTGAGAATAATGAAGTCGTGAGATATAAAGCACGACTTATTACACAAGGCTTTTCACAAAAGCAAAGTATTGATTATGATGAGACATATTCACCTGTAGTGGATGCAATTACATTTCGATACATTGTGAGTCTGGCAGTAAATGAAAAGGTTAATATGCGTCTGATGGATATAGTGACTACTTATTTATATGGAAATCTGGATAATGATATTTATATGAAAATTCCAGAAGGATTCAACATGCCTGCAGTATGTAAATCTGGTTGTCGTGGAGATTATTCTATTAAGTTACAAAAGTCATTGTATGGCTTAAAGCAGTTTGGACGCATGTGGTATAACCGTCTTTGTGAAAGCTTATTAAAAGTAGGATACAAAAATGATCTAATATGTCCATGTGTCTTCATTAAGAAGTATATTTCAGGATTTGTGATACTTGCTATATATGTTGACGATATCAATCTTATTGGAACTCCAGAAGAGCTTCAAGATGCGGTGAATTATTTGAAACAAGAGTTTGAGATAAAAGATTTTGGAAGAACTAAGTTTTGCCTTGGTCTACAAATTGACCATCTGGAAGAAGGATGTTTTATTCACCAATCAACATATACAACGAAAGTCCTAAAAAGATTTTACATGGATAAGGCACATCCATTGAGTACTCCAATGGTTATTAGATCACTAAATGTGAATAAAGATCCTTTTCGACCTCAGGATGATAGTGAAGAACTACTTGGTCCTGAAATACCTTATCTTAGTGCAATTGGTGCACTGATGTATCTTGCTAATAATATAAGACCTGATATATCATTTTCAGTAAATTTATTAGCAAGGTTTAATTCTTCTCCCACAAGATGACATTGGAATGGTGTTAAGCATGTCTTTAGATATCTCCAAGGTACTATAGATCTCGGATTATTTTATTCAAATAAAACCAACCTGAAGTTGATTGGTTATGCGGATGCTGGATATTTATCCGATCCACATAGAGCGCGTTCTCAGACTGGTTATGTATTTACCCATAGTGGTACTACTATTTCATGGCGTTCTGCAAAACAATCCGTAGTAACTACTTCATCTAACCATTCTGAAATTGTAGCCCTTCATGAGGCTAGTCGAGAATGTGTATAGTTAAGATCTATGATCTATTATATTCAAGAGAATTCTGGATTATTCTATGGAAATAGAATTCCAACTCCTTTATATGAGGATAATGCAGCTTGTATAGCTCAATTAAAAGGAGGATATATTAAAGGAGATAGGACAAAGCATATTTCACCAAAATATTTCTTTACTCATGAGCTCCTGAAGAGTTGTGACATTGATATGTAACAAATTCAATCATGTGACAATCTGGCAGATTTATTCACTAAGGCATTACCAGCCGCAATATTTGAGAAATTGGTGAACAAAATTAGAATGCGGCGGTTAAGAAACCTTAAAGGATTATCTCATGAGGGAGAGTAAATATGGCATAAAGAGTAGTGTACTCTTTTTCCTTCACTAGAGTTTTTCCCACTGTGTTTATTATCTAGTAAGGTTTTAACGAGACATACTCTTATGCAATGGATATCCAAGGGGGAGTGTTATGAAATTAATATTATTATGGATGCCCATTATCAGAGATATAGAGATACTCCAACTATCCAGAAGATAGATGGTAGAGTTCTATCATATCTTTGATTAGTGATAGGATTTGTTTTCTGATTACCATATAGCTCTTCTGATTGGGATATACCCCTGAACCCTATAAATAGGGCTCTAGACTGAGGTGTTGTATTCATTCATTCATTGATTGATTTACACTCAGAGAATCAATAAAGTTCTCTTGTTCTTTCCCTCTATAGTTTTCTCCTATTCTCTATATTATAATTTCTTTATTAAGTTTTCTACATTAGTATTATGATTTTGATGTGCTGACGACGACTACGCATCAACAAATTCATAACACATTCTAATTTCTTAAATTTTTACTTTTTTAAATATTCTTAAAAAAATTATTAGTCAAGATCATTTTTAATCTATTAAAATAATTTTAAAAATTTTCTATATTAATTTTAATTTTAAAATTTATATATTAAATTACTTTATAAAAATATGAGACTTTAATTATTATTTTAAAATTTTTTATTAGTTAAAATTATTTTAAATTAATTTTAAACTAACTTATATATTAATTTTATTTTTATTTCGTATATTAAATTATTTTGTAAAAGTGTGAGACTTTAATTATTATTTTAAAATTTTTTAATTAGTTAAAATTATTTTTAATATATTAAAATAATTTTAAACTACTTTTGAATTATCCTAATTTTTTAATGTTTGTACTTTTTAATTAGTCTTTAAAATTAAATTGGTTATAATAATTTTTAATTTAGTAAAATAATTTTAAACTAACTTGTAGATTAATTTTAATTTTGAATTTCGTATATTAAGTTACTTTATAAAAATATGATATTTTAATTATTATTTTAAGAATTTTTTATTTTTTAGAATCATTTTTAACTTATTAAAATAATTTTAAAATACTTATATATTAAATTGAATTTTAAAATTTTATTATTTTTTAATGAAATTAAATTATGTAATTGAGTTACTTTGTAAAAGTAGAAAATTTTAATTTTTCAATTTACTTAAAAAAATTTTAATTGGTTAGGATCATTTTAAATTGATTTAAATAATTTTAAATTACTTATGTATTAACTTGAATTTTTAATTTCATACATTTTTTAGAAAATTAAATTTCGTATATTCAGTTAATTTGTAAAAGTAAAACTTTAATTATTTAATAATTGTCAACAAACATGATATTTATCTTTATCATTTTTGTTTAACTCAATCTCTTAATTTAAACTAAATTCATTAAAGCTAAACTCATAATGCCTACCCATTTCTTCCACACACAATAAACATCATCATCATTTTCTTCCACACATTCTTTTCTTCTTCTCTTCTCTTTCTTAAAATGTAACCACCTCTTCCACTTTTTTTATTTAATTATTGCTGAAATCTCACCATATCCTGAAACTCCAACCCTCTGTACTTTTTCTTTTTATTATTATTTCTTAATGTAATTCTTTCATTTCCTTCATTCTTTTTCTATTTGATTTAGATTTTTCCATAAATATTTGAGTGTTGTATTTTATAAATTCTTTTAGAATACTTTTATTATTTTCTTAAATAATGCATCTACTTTAACTTGATTGAATTCCCTAAAAACTCATTTGAAATTTTTCTTCCTTTTGATTGAACTCTTTCACTCGATATCTAATATGTGTTTTATTTTTTAATATAAAATTTGATGATTTCTTTAACATATTTTATTAGTGCATCCTTAAATAATACAAATGAATCTTATTTATTTATTTAATTGTACTAATGTATTTAAAACTTTGGATTAGAGTTGTTACCTATATGATAGCTTTTCAAACTTAAATTTTGGATGTGCTTCATAAGTAAATGTAAGTGCTCCAATATTTTTTTTTTCCTTTCCCTCTTTAAAATACCAAAGTTGTTTGCTTCCTTCATCTTTGATTATAGGCTTCAAAAATTAAAATTTTATATTATGTTTTCTACTTCAATATTTTGCCTATTCTTTATTTCTTTCCTAATATTCTATCTTTTTTTTGTGGTACCACAATAGCATGGCTTATATTATCGATTTCTGATATTCTTCTAATTTCTTTTCTTTTTCTTCTATTTCATACTTTTTCCCTCCATTTTATGTTATATTTAGTTCTTACATCTCTCAAAATCTTTCTTACTTATATTTATTAAACTATTGTGCTAAAATAATTATCTACCTATTTGGAAAAAATAAATAAATGCTATATAGTTTGGAATGGAGTAAATGAACTTTAATTTAAACATCAATGTCAGTACTTTGTTTAAATTTTTATTTTCTTTAATTTACCCAAAAAAGAAGCCTAAGAAATAGGAAATTATTCAAATACATCAGGTTTCAATTCCTTTGTTAAGTAATCCATTGAAATAATTTTTAAAATCATCTATTAGTTGACTTAATGAGTTAATTGGAAGGGCTTTACAAATTATAATTTCATACAAGTCCAAAGTAACTAATAATTATAATTTCTCTTCATTATTGATGAAGGAAACATATTTGCCATTAAGAAATTCTTTCCTTTTGAAAAAGAAAAAGAAACCTTTATTAATGAGGCAAATAGGGGTTTGGATAAGTTTAACTCTCTTTGAGCTAATAAATAGTGCATGTTATTTATGTTTTACAAAAGAATATCAGTGATATTTGTATGTAAATCAGATATTTCAAAAAAGTTACAAAGAAGTAGACCAATATTACTTATGATTTTGTATTGAGAGGAGAAAAATAGGCAGAAATCATATGCTCAAAGTCTAAGATTGGAAAGAATGTATTAGATGTTTTTGAACTAATGAAATTTTAATGTCGATTTTCCCCCTATACACATATATTTTGAGTAGTAAAAAATATTTTTCTTTAGATATTTCTTTTGAAAATCTAATTTAAATATTTTTTATTTTTAAAATATATTTGTGTATCCTACAAGTTTAGGCTAGTTTAAAAATATTAAAATAGAGAAAATAACAATAATTGATAAATGATAAACTCAAAAAAAAAAAGAAATTATGGATACCTTCAATTCATATCTACCTGCTAATTGGATGAGATCTTGCCGTTTATTTTCATTCTTTGTTATAAATAAAAGGCTCCCAATTATAAAGAATTTAGGTATTTTTGTCTCTTTTGCAGGAGAAAAGATGTTTCTGCATATGATTAATATATATATAATGCTCATCCTTTTGAACCCTTAATAAATCAATTTCTTCATCAAGTTTATTTCCCAACCTTTTTGCCTTTTTCTACATTTTTTAAAAATTTCGTTTTTTCTAATTTGTTAGCATTGTAATATTTGGTTGTGATCAGAGGCATGGGACCGGGTGTGTCAAAACGCACCAACTGCATTTTTGTCCTTTCAAAGCGCAAGAAGATGACTACTGAGTAGATTTAGGAATTTTCCTCCCCCAGGTAACTGGTGAAAGAAACAAATGGATCAGATCAGACTTGATTAGAGCGTCTCCAGTGGCAAGAGTTATATATTTTCTTCCCAATTTTCTGATGAAGATGTAAGAAAAATAATTGTACTTTTTTTTAGAGTATTATGCCTTTTCTTTTTTCTACTTTTTTAGAATTTAAAGTATATCCCTATTACTTATCTACAGATTTTATTTCTCTATATATAACCATGAATATTTGGTTCTAAAAAGAAAATCCCTCCTCACCACTGACATGGTTTCTTTCACATGGGATGTCCCTCGGCAGAGTAAGTAAATTCAAGGAGCCAAGAGACAGCTTACAAAACCATGTTGTTTGGAAGAGAGACTGACCGAGCTAAATTAAGGTTAAAGTTCCTTTACTGTTTTATTAATTTCTCAAAATTTTATTTTTTAATCCCAATTGTGTTAATTTAAAGCAGTACCTAAAATACTTTTCATGCCAAACTCCTCTGATATTCCAGAGAATTAGTCAAACTCCTCCAATGCCTATCAAGATGGTTGTTATACTACAAGGTCTAATACAACAAAAGATTTTGTTTGCAGCCTTCGAGGAGCTCTACCATTCCCTTAAGAAGGATGATATCATGAGACGGGATATACAAGTTACGATAAATCGTGATATTGTAATTGTATTCTTTTTATATTACCAATAGATTAATGTCTTGTGTGAAAAATAATACTAATAATTCTTACTTTTTTTTTTTTTGCATGCAATAATTGTCTTACGTTTAGTTGTGATGTTTTTCGATGGATTTGGCAGTCAATCCATTAATGCATGATTAGTATTTTTTTTTTGTTTCGCTTATCGATCGAGGAAATATATCTTATATTGCATATAATAATAAATAATCTCTTTTATTGAGAAAAATTTTCTCTGAGGTAATTAATATAATATTAACTTTTTATTTATTTTGATATTGGAGGTGAGTACCAAATATAAAATAGAATATTTCCTTTGAGGTAATTAATTTAATATTAAATTTTTATTTATTTTGATCTTGGAGGTGAGTACCAAATAGAAATAGAGCAATTAATATATTAATGCATCCTATAACATCTCACAATTATATTTATTTTTTCTCCTAAAGACATTTTTTTTTCAGATTTTGAACACAAAATATCTATTTATTTTTGTAAACAAGTTTATGAAGTATAGTTTTTGATGAAGGAATTAATGATATCTATATTTTTATTAGAATTTACACATGGTTGGGGGGGGGGGGGGTGGCACCGGTGGAAATGGAAGTAAATGCATTTATTTTTATTGTATGTGCTACTGGTGGCCATTGGATGCTTCCTTGCTCGAGCAAGAAGACAAACTAATCTCTTCCTTTGATTAATATATATTATGATGAATAAACCGTTTCTCTAATTAAATAGCCATAGTAATTATGTGTAATGAACTTCAACTAAAATATTCGCATAGTTAATTGTGGTTAATTCTATTACTTTGATTAGGTGGTAATAGCTAATTATGGTTAACAGACTTGAGTTAGAATGCTTACATGGTTAATTAAGGTTAACTAATATATTGCTTTGGTTAATAGACTTGGGTAACAATAATCACAGCAATATTTGCTAATAAAAGTAATTTTGATTTGATATATTGACTAGATTTACATCAATAGACTCTGTGCAATACTTGTCAATTGTAGTAATTTCGTTTGATTTAATCAATTATTATACTATTCTTAATTAATCTCTTATTTACTTAATTTTAATCAATTATTTTAAATATACTTCGGTTAGAAGAGTAATGGTTGATAATTCAGTTGGAATAATCATGATTGAAATCTATACTTATAACTAAAATAATATAAAAACAACAAAATTTGAAATCTGAAAATTTTTCATAGAATAATTTTCCAAAAACATAATGGAAAATATTTTTAGAAGAAGCTTTGTGAATTTTAGTAGTAATTAAAAACATTTAAAATAATATAATGTAGTAACTAAATTCAAAATTAAAGTTCTTTAGAAAAATAAATGAATTTAAAATTCATTCAGCCAAAAAAATAAAAAAGAAATCGGAAGAATTCTTGCTAGATATATAAAAGTGAATTTACTTTGCACAACAAGAAGCTCACTTAGATTGTCCCAACATGGCTGACATTGTATTCATGCCGGAGGGTTGTCGGGTCAATCCCTGATAAACCACTAACAATTCATAGTTTGACTAAGAAATGTCAATATTTGAGAATAAATAAAGGCTCTGAAATTGAAAAAAAAAATGCTTCATTTCAAATTTAAATTTCGACCTTTTTATAGTATTCGAATTTCATCTTGGAAATGAATAAAGGGTACTTATGGAATAGTACATCATTTTTTTTAAATAACAAATCTACTTAAATATCCATATTAACCCATAATTTAACATTATCTTGCTTAAAAACCCTACTCAATTGAGGGCAAGGAGTCTATATGGCAATCGTTTTTGCAAGATCAGCTAAATATGAATGTTTCTCACGTTTAGAGGGGCATTAAACATTGTGATAGTCTACTAAAAAGAGCTAGATCGGGAAGTTTGAACCGATATCAGTCTGGTGTGGGGTTGGAGTTCATAGTGGGCCCTGAATTTCAATCTAAGAAGGCATTTAAATTACTCCTTCTGTTTAAAAAAATAATTTTTTTGAATTTTTACATAAATTAAAGAATAAAAATAATAAAATTTTTTATTATATTCTTAACTCGTCCAGTTATTTTAATAAAAAATAAAGAATTATATTGATGACAAGAGTAACTTTAAAAGAATAAAATTTAAAATTCACAAAATTAAAAGATAAAAAAATAACTAAAGAGTCTTATAATTTGAAACAAGGGGAGTAATCCAAGGACAAGGTAATGAATATGTTATTACTTATGTTTGGCCAAAGTTACTTTTGTACGTGCAGGATTAAATCTGATCCGACGGATCAAACTTTTTATCTACTATATTTTTTTTTTGAAAATTTGATAAATTTTCACAATCAAGATCTGATTCAATAGCTAAGATTGAATAATGCACATCCTGTAAAAAGACGTGCAGCAAGTAACCATTCCCCTTATGTTTGGGGGAAGAGAATATATTCTGCAAAAGGACCTAAGAGAATGAATATGTTATTATGGTAGTTGTTGGTTGTCAAACTGCTTAGCTAATAATCCATTTGTTGTAGATGTGAGAAGGTGGAAACGCCTATGTTGATTGTCACTATGATTGGTGCTGGACCGATTTGGCTACGGTGTTAAGACCTTCTTTTTTCAGTAGAAATTTTTACTGTTAAATGGATATCTTTTTTATTTAACGTTGATGAACATGAAGGGTATTTTAGATAGTCAAAGTCTGTGAGACATTTACAATTTTAAAAAAATCATCATTACTCTCTTAACACTCGCTATTTCTTTAACCATTTCTATCAAATTATTTCTCTCTCTTTCTCTCTTGTTTATGTCTTTTGTCTTTTCTTCGCTATTACTTTGAAACTTTTTAAACATTGAAGAACAAAAATCTAAAATTAGTTGTAGATGGAGATTGACAAAGGGCATGCAAGGCACAAAGAACATTTTTCTAAACAGCAGGCCAGTGGTGTTAATTAAGAAAAACACTTAGGGTCATATCCTCTTCAGCTTCCAATAGAAAGACTTGCGATTCCAAAGAATCTTGAATGGTAGTTGAGAGAGCAAGATTCATGATAGTTGCTGCAACAAGTTCGCGCAAGCTTGGATATGATGATGATTGACGATAAAGAATGTCAAGCAATGGATGCGATGTGCATTGTCTAATCATCCTGGCCATTCTTCGGCAAGCTTGACAGGTTTAAAATGACTTTAATGGCAACATTTTTCATCTCAATATCACTATGAACACCAAGCAAAGTACAAAATCCAAAACACCTTCTTCAAAGAGAGATGATTTGTTAGGATCAGTAAACTCTATCTCTCCCAATACTTCTGCCATTCTCATCTTGACATCATTTATAGACTGTAATAATTTTCATTGTTTTGAGTAATGACTTTAAAGAATGATTATTCATCACTTGTCAAATACTTATCATGAAGTGAATAATTATTCACTTATCAAATGCTCGTCGTAAAGTGAATAATTATTCCTTTATTTGTTGACTTAGAATTGAACATATCAATTATTTTATAAAGAGTGAATAATTATTCACTTAAAGCTGATTCATAACAGAATGAATAATTATTCACTTAAAATAATTATTAACTTAAGAGTAAATAATTATCCAAAAACATTGTACGCGTGGTCACCCATGCATCGATTACTCTTCTGAAGTGAATAATTATTTATTGACTTATGATTAAACTAATTAGTTATTCAATGAGGAGTAAATAAATATCACGTAAGAGTGAATAAATATTCTCTTCAGAGCGAATCATTATTTATTTTGAATAATTTTTAACTTAAGAGTGAATAATTCTTCATCAAAACTTTGTACACGTTGTCATCTGTGCATCGATTATCATCTTGAAGTGAATAATTATTCATACTTATCGAATGCTCATCGGAAAGTAAATAACTATTCATTTATTCTTTGACTTAAGATTGAACTGAAGTGAATAAGTATTCACTTCAGAGTGAATAATTATTCATCAAAACATTACGTGTTGTCATTGATGCATGTTAGCCCTAAGGGCAAATCATGAGGTTATGATTAGTTTTGATTAATGACAAATATTGATGAGGACTAATCATTATGTCATTTGTGTGATAGGATTGTTGGATTAAGAAATATGAAGTCTCATTGCCTTGAAGCCACAATGCAAGAGCAACTCAAATATGTCAAAGTGATTGAAGATTGAAGAGTTTATTCAAGATGATTGAAGGCTTTGAAGGCATGAAGTGTAGGTCAATGTGCTTAATAGGTAAACTTTGTAAACCCTACACTCTTAAGTCTTGGAATCTATGAGTTACAATTGAGAGCACAAAACTTGATTTAAATGATTTCAGTGGTTTTGAACTTACCTTAATTATCAAGTTTTTATCAATGATTTTTGCACTTAAAAGGTCTTTAATGACTTATCTTTTAGGCTAGAAGATTTTTCAACTTGTTTGAATTGATTTGAATATATTTTGACAAAGTTTGAAAAATTTGGATGCAAAATTCGGACGCATGAGAGAAAATTCGTCCGAATGCGAACTGTAACACTGTTTTCAGTGAACAGTACCGACTATTTTTCCAGAAAAATTCGACGCAAGTTCAGACGAGGAGGACGAAATTCGGACGTCCGAATGTGAACAATAACAATGAACTATACACTGTTCACGTGAACCGTACTTTCAAAAAAATTCGGACTCAAGTTCGGACGCGGAGGACAAAATTCAGGCATCCAAATATGAACAGTAACAATGAACTATACACTGTTCACGTGAACAGTAATTTCAAAAAAATTCAGACTCAAGTTCGGACGCGAAGGACAAAATTCAAACATCCGAACTTCTCAAAAACTAGCCGTTACTAGCCGTTTTATGACTGTTAAAACTAATTTTTAAAATCAATAAAAGTCATAAACTCTAGATTTTTTAGAGAACTTTTGAACTTTAAAAATCTTTCAAGCTCTAACTTGTTTTACATCAAAATTATTTGAAAAGCTCTCAAATTGCCTTGTGTGCTCAAAGATTACAATTCAAGATTCCAAAGGCAAGAAGTGGAGTAGTGCTAACTATTGTATTCATCTACCAAGAAGTGTTGGTAACATCCAAATCCTATCTTTATATTATTGTTGTGATTGATACAAGGTTGTCAAGAAACTTAAAACCCTTGTGGAAAGTGAGCCATTGACTAAATTAATCAAGGTTGTTGAGTAAAACCCATTGAAGAGGGTGATCCTTGGATTAGATTGGTCTAGTCTAGTGACATAAAACTCTTTGTGATAAGAGTGACCCTTGTTTATTAGATTGCATAGAGGTTGTTGTGGTAAAACCCATTGAAGGGTGAGCCTCTTGTGTATTTGCTTGAATTGAACATTTAGTGAATTGGTTAAAATCATTGAGTGTGGACTCAAGGTAGTGGATGTAGATCTTGTAGAGATCGAACCACTATAAATCGTGTATTCATTTCCTTATAACTTTACTTATTTATACACTTGTGTTATTATTATTTGTTCTTAGTTGTTGATTGATTGGTTGTGGTCTTATTATTTGGTCATCTTGTCTCAATCATCAAATCACATATAAACTTGAAGTTTGTGAATTTAAAGAAGAGCTTTTATTAAGGTAAAGGATTATAAAAAAAAAGAAAAAATATTTTTGATAATTAGCCAAAAACCTAATTCACCCCCAGCTCCCTCTTAGGTCTTCCAATGCACATAGTGGTTGCCAACAAAACCAATAAAATCATCCTAAACAATTATTCATTAAACCATCCTAAAAACTCAAACAACCAACAAAAATAGGTATTTAACTATCAAGAATACATCTTTCAAGCTTAAATAGATAAGAGCAAGATAAAATATAATATAACAATTTTCATCTAACATAATAATAGAATTTTTATTTTTACTATTAAGATTCAGCAAATTACTACTCTTTCTCGATAACCCATTCTTTATATCATGAATATCATTTTAAATACCTATAAATGTAATGGTGAATTCACGAAGATTGATTGATAGATCTTTCTTATAACGTACTTTATCTTCGTCGATACTAGTCTTAGTCGCAGAAGAACACTAGCGAAGAGAAGAGAGATGAGGGATTGGGGGGAGAGGGAAAGAGTCAATCTTATAGAGATTCAAGAGAAAAACAATATGATAAAAATTCAAGAGAGGAAATAGATAACCAAGAGAGTCAATCTTCAAGAGATAAGATAGATGTGAGAAAGAGAAAGAAATAAGTGATCGGAATGATAGAGGGAGAGAGAAATTGGTGAAGGACAAGGCACATTCAAGAAAAGACAAATTTGCATAGGACTTTGAAAAACTTTCTCTAAAATACTCTTGACCTCTCACAGCTATTGAATCAAAAAATTCTGATCTAATGGTTGTATAAGACCTCCCGCATGTGCTGAAAAAAAAAACTCTTAGTATAGTAGCTGAATCAGGTGTTGGTCAACCAACGTCACCAAGCCCTAGCTCACCAGAATGAACCCTACACACCAAACATTAGCACCAAGCAAATTGAAAATTGTATTTAAAAAAGAAAAAAATAAAAGAAAGATCCCATTTAACCAAAAAGAAGAAAGGGGAGGGGAGAAGGGGAGGAGAGAGAGCGAGGAAAAGATTCATTGGATGTGGACCTAGATTGGTTGGCATAACCCATAACGTTTAGAGTATACCTTTTGGTGCAAAGAATACACTAATAGTATAGGTATTGCAATTTATAATGTGTCGTGTGTCTAGTACTTACGCACACTGTAATGTGTACTACCATTAATAATTTAATGTCAATAATGGTGATAATGGTGTGTTAAATCCACTATTTAGTACACTTGAGACATTATTAGTGTGGCCCAAATATTATAGCGTACCAACTAGTCCAATTCCTGCAGCATCGGATATAGGTAGGAGAGAGATGGGGAAAAAATTATGAGTTGACCAGGAAGGATAGAAAACTAAATTGAACAAAAATTGCTGCTAATAGGAAAAGGGCTGAGACAATATTGCCAGCAAATAGATAAATAATTTTTATAAGTGCAATAAGTGTTTTGTAGATGAGGTGAATATATATCTACTTTACTTCTTTATACAAACACAATCCTTTCTCTCATATCTCTATTCTCTCTCAATTCTCTTATTCAAAACATCAAATTACAAATAAATTACAAGGGTTTCATGGACGAATCTAGGATCTTCCGTTAGGTTATTTTATAACTTTTCATCTTGCAAGAGTTTTAAAATAAGTTTATAAGTACAATTAGATAGAAAATATTTATATTCTTAATTTGAATAATGAAACAAAATTCATAAAACAAAACTAGACTAGATGGAGCTTTGCCAAATCTTGTTGAAGCTCTACTTGGAGCTTCTCCACGACCTAACGAAACTCCAATTTGAGCTTTAACAGAGCTTGGAAAAGCTTAGTTTTCAAAGAGAAGTTTGTCAAAATCTGATAAAATTCTACTAAAGTCAATAAATTATATTTATATTATATTAAAATACCTTAAAACTTATCAAATAAAGAATTTATCTTGAATTTTTAAATTTTAATAAATTTCAATTCAAAGTAAAATAAAGACGGTAAAAAGTAATTTTCTATAGAGAAAGAAATATATAAGTTTATGGTAAGGGTAAAAGTAAAATATGCATATTATACCTATAAAAAACTCGTTGCGGTATCAATCTCCATAGATAAAAAAAGGTTTATTTACTTACCCAAAGAAAAAAAAATAAAAATTGACTCTAAATGCCATATTTTCGATTTACACAGCTAAAATTATAATTAATTTTGTCCCTTTCTAAGTCATTTTTATTATTTTTCACAATAGAATTCTATCAAAATAACTCTTTTATCGCACATAAATCACAATTTTATTCATGATAAGTACTTACAATGTTGGTTGGTATACCATTTTTTATCGAATTTCGGTGTAGGGTGACAAAAATGACATAAGAAGCAACACGAAAATAGTTTAGTGATATAAACGAAATATAGTCTTTGTTTGTGGTGTTTGACCAAATCACAAACAACTAGAGGGCTTATTTATAAACACATAGAACTCAAAGGATTACAACGCAATTGACGACACTTTCTCAACCCTCCACGGCAATTAGGGCTTCCCCACTCCTTTATATCTCTATATAAACAGAGAGAAGAACAGAGAAGCAGAGAAATCAGAAGAATGGCGACAAAGATCAGTCTGAAGGCGAAAGGCAAAGCCACCAAGAAGGGCTTGACTGGAGGAGACGACGATGGAGGATCATCGTCGACCGCGAAGATGGTGAAGGATTGGACCACTTGGGCTGTGAAGAAAGCTAAAGTCGTCACGCACTATGGGTTCATCCCTCTCATCGTCATCATAGGCATGAATTCTGAACCCAAGCCTTCTTGGTCTCAACTCCTGAGCCCCGTGTAGGAGAAGAAGAAGATCAAAGTTGCCCCGGTGCCAGAAAATAATCTAAAGTTTTGGTCCTTATAGGTTCGAGGGTTTTGTTTATGGATCAACATCTAATGGTTTGCTTATATATTAGTCGATTTGACATTAAATAGTTTAGGGGCCCCGTTCAGGTTTCTTAGATTACTGGGATTTAGTTGTTTTTCGCTATTTATGAACGACTCTGTTATGGTGTTCTGTATTGTGCTTTGATGGATTTAATTATATTATGTGAATTAGCAAGCTCTTTATTAGATTGATTATATTACTTTTCATCAAATTCTACTTCTTGTTTTTCTATTATGGGTTTATTGTTCCATTCTCTGATCACTGATTAATTTCGTAATATTTAATTGCAAATGTGTAGAAAATCATTTTTGGCGTGTAATCTAAATCAGAATGTTGAATTATGAAGTCTTTTAGTTGCTGAAAGTGTTATATAATGTGATTTTTCTTGTCAATTATAATCTGAAACCACTAGCATTGGTTGCGGTTGATGTGTATGTGCTTGATTATACGTGTATAGGAGTTTTTCTCAAGATATAGATTGGTCTGACTTCTCCTATGAAATAGTAAACAATGATATTTGTTATCCCAGTGGTGGATCAGTAACTTTAATAGTATGTATATTAGCATAGCAACATTTGCATAGTTCGGTGCTATGCATTTATGGTCATTCTAAATGATGTCATAAGCATTGATTGACTCTGCCAAAATACTAACGTGTAAAGTTTGAATTTACATGGCCTATATGTCGATAAGTTGATGAACATAGAATATTTGATCAAACTATTCTGCACCAGGTTGGATAGTCTATTGTCTGTCTCGTGAATTGCTAGCTGTTTTGGTTATATTATTAACTATCTTTTAGACCATGCAGAAGAACAAATGGGTTAGGGCGGAAGGGTTAGAGGCAATCCTTCCCTATTTGTTCTTAATTATGATCACACCTATTGTAGTTTGATATCTGACATGTTAAAATAAACACTTCTGAAATCTGGATGAGTTAATTTTTGTGCTAAAGCTTTTATTTTCGCTGCATTATGAGTTTCCCACTTTTTCTTAGACAATGTTAGTTGCTGATTCTGTTCCTAAGAATGGTGTATCAGAAAGTGTTGGTTTCGTTTCTGATGACTTCTTTGTTTCTCCTGAGAATTCCATGTATACTTGTTTTCCAGATACAATCTTAGAAGTACTTATTATTTTCTAACCATGATGGAGTGTCTATAGCAAGCAAGGCAGTAAAATGGATGTAAGAAAACAGAGAAATATACACCATTGCCCTTGTTGTTGTCCTCAGTTTACCCAGTGACTTAAGCTTTCCTCAATTCCGTGCAAGATATCTGTCTTTGCGTGGTGACTTAAGCTTTCCTGAATTCCGCACAAGGTATCTCTCTTTGTGCGGTATTTGTCTACTGGAGATATTGTTGTTAAGGAGCTATTTCTGTGATGAGTATGGTTGATCAGGGTTCATGGACCATGTCATCAAGTGTGTTTACTTAGTATTTATTTGTAAGAGATTGATGAAACTGTAAACTTCAATCTATGATTAAATAATCGACATTTCCACTCTCCCCAACCCCCGCCCAACAAAATAATGGGAATGAGAAATAGGATTTCAAACTGATTTCACATGACAAGAGCTTCCTATCTTCAAAATTCGGGGGATACTCAAAATGAGAAGCCCTCCTGGGAAAAAATAAACACCTGTTGAATCTAATGTTGTATAATGGTAGTATGTGATTCTAGGGTACTTGGTATTTAGAATTATGGAGTACAAGCTAAAGATGGATTGTGTGTGTGTGTGTGTCTATATATATATATATATATAAATTGTCTCATCTATTGTAGAATTACTTGTAACTATGGGCAATAGATTTTTAGTTATGTGGCAGTGAGAACAATGTTTGTAAGTTGAGAGTGCTTCCATCCCTTTTGCTCTGTTCTATTTCTCTCTCCTGCCATCTTGTTGTTCAGTAGAATCTTGATGTCATCTAGTTGGAGCTTAATTTAGTGTATGTTGTATTCAATATGGTAGTGATTGGTTAATGATTACGTACAATGTACAGCTGGTTAAAAAATGGCCTTATGCATGGGGTCTTGCCATTATATGCTTTGAATGGATTGATTCTCTTTGCCTGTCGTGTTTGGGATTGGAGTATTCCAGGTTGCCTGGTTGCTAACACACTTTTTATCGCACTAGAAAATGTTATTTTCGTTTTTGGTAAGACAGTTTAGTTAGTTGCATTTGATTTCATAGCTCTGTGCAGGATCTTGTCGGCTACTTTTAATAACACATACATAGAGTACCCTTAAGTTCTGTAATTCTCAAATATCTAGAGAACTTCAGCTACTGGTATTTTAGTTTCTGGTGACTGCATTGTAAGTTTGGCACACAGATAATGGTGTTCCCTGTTTTCTATGTTTCGTTCAGTTAATTGGCTGTTTGTTATTAACCCTTTCACCATCTTCTTAATTTGTAGCCTTGCTGCTTCTCAGATTTTAGTGGTTGCTGATCCATACAAATACCTTCTGAATGTTTTTCTTTCATTCTTTGTTGGGATGCTTTTAAACTTGTATAGTGATAGAGTAACTAGAGAACTCTTAAGATTTGTAACGATCAATAGTTGATAGCAGCACTTAGGGGTGTTCATTCGGTTTTTCGGTTCGGTTTTGGTGGGATAATTCGGTTTTCTGTTTGTTTTTTTTAAAATTTTACAAAACCGAACCGAGCCGAACCGAATTTTTTACCAAATCGAACCGAACCAAAATAATTCGGTTCGGTTCGAAACTGAAATTGAAGAAAAGAGAAAAGAACGCATTTCGCTAATGCGTTCTTGAGGTAATTTTATTTTAAAATATTAATTTTTATTAAAGAACGCATTTTAAAACATTAATTTTTATTAAAGAACGCATTACCAAAATGCGTTCATATATAATTTTTTTAAAAATTTGATTTTTCGGTTTGAGAACAAAAACCGAAAACTGAATCGAATTTCATTCTAATCCGAAAAATCGAACCGAACCGAACTAAAAATTCAAAAAATCGAACTGAAATGCATATTTCTATTTGGTTCGGTTCGGTTTTTCGGATTGTATCAAATAATGAACACCTCTAGCAGCACTGGGATCACGAACATTTTTGGTAAATAGACTGTTGAAAGTGTTATTATGACCTTTATGGTCTTGATTTTATATTTGATTCCTTGCGTTGGATTGTTAGTCTTGTTTGAACTGCTATTTCTCTTTTAGTTCAATTAAATAATGAGAAATAGGAGTTCCAAGTAAATTAGAAATCAAACTGACAATGGCGAATGTGTCAAAAATGAAAAAGCTTCACAGGAAGGAATGAAACTCTGAAATGGTGAAGTAGATATCAAACCATTTCTTGCAAACCATTTCCTGCAAACCTTTTCCCATATGT
Source organism: Rauvolfia tetraphylla (assembly GCA_030512225.1). NCBI lineage: Eukaryota > Viridiplantae > Streptophyta > Magnoliopsida > Gentianales > Apocynaceae > Rauvolfia > Rauvolfia tetraphylla. The sequence continues at coordinate 2,652,410 of JAJQKT010000060.1, forward strand.
AATTTTCAGCACCATCAGGAGATACAGGGTTCAATCCCGCCAGATTTACCGTTGTCATACTGAGTGAGGAGATTGGCCGTCGTCATACTGAGTCAGGAGAAGATCTTGAATCTTCCAATTGAAAATTAGCGATTGAGATTTATCAATCATCTATCTTTGCCGCGACCACGACTCTAGTCTCATTATTTAAACACAGGAAAAATGAGGAACCAACTCACAACTACCTATAAGTCTCAACGGCTGGAAGATCATCTAGCATTGAGCCTATTCCGTTTGAGTCAATCTTTCACCTGATTTTCTCCGAGGTTGAATCTAGGAAGCAAATGGGTCTAGGGCACAATAATGGCTTTCAGTAGTGAAACTTGTCCGTGATGTACCTATCTGAAGAATTACTTGTCGATTCTTTTCAGTCAATCTTGTACCAGCTAACCCAAGTCCACTACAAGGAAACTACCACGGGCCATTTCCGCTTTGACGTGCCACATGGCCAGGGGTATGCAAAAGGGTTGTGGTTACTGTTTTGCACAGGATTTGATTTGTTGTATGAGATTTTAAATTTAATTTTACGAATTATATTTTTTATTTTTATATATATATTTTTTGTACAACCGAATCAGATCTTAACGGACAATATTCAATCATGTACGTGTAGAGAAAATGCACAGGATTATAACCGGACGCCTACAAAAGAATGCATGTTGTGACATAACTCGACAATTAGAAATAGATTGTATTTAGATGGTAATTTATTTTGAAATTTAATATAAAATTTTAGAACTTATATCTTTCCGTACAAAATAATTTTATTTTTATAAAATTTGAGAAGAAAATCTTAAATCAATTCTATCAATTCATTTTTTATGTTTAAGTAAATAATTTATAATAAAGACAGGTTTGTTATGAAATAATATGTAGATGTACACATTACTAAGTTTTCTGAAGAGAACTGAACTCCTAAAATATGACTCATAATCATATTTGATTTCCTTTCCTTATTAGATTTTGGGTTTTCATAAACTCTTGTATTATGAGCTTATATATAGGGTCATATGAAAACATTAATAAGATTGATATTAGTCTTGATTCTTGAGTTCTACTTTCTCTCTATATTTTATCTTCTCTTTTCCTTAGTTTTATATTGTTTTCTTCTAAATATATTGAGTAACACTTTTACTTTAATTCTGAGTTACGAACACTTAAATTTATAACACGTTATCAGCACAAGTCTCTGCCACCGAAGTTGAGAGTTTAATCAAGAGAAAAAGAGGTATTTTTTTCTACATTTAAATTCCCATGGCAAACCTTTCAAAACTTATTTTTTTTATTCTTGATATTTATAGAAAGAACTATATGTCATACACAATAGATACCTAACTTTATAGAGATGTAATTGGTCTGGTAGACACTATTGTTGAAATAATGCATCAAAATCGTATAAAAGCCATGATTTTTCTCCGCCATTATTTCCATGAGAATCTAAAGGCGAAATATCTTACCGTAAAAAATCTACTTATTTTGTGGAATGATCTAAAAGAAATGTTTGACCACCAGAAGATGATCATTCTACCCAAAGTACAGTTTTACTTTAAATCGGTGAGTGAATGCATTAGAACCAATGGTTATGACCTAAAAGAGGTCATAATCATGGTCGAAGTCGTCGATATAGACGCGGATATGGTAAGAATAATTCATATAATTATGGCGATTAGAATATATGCATTTGGATATTGTGGGTCCTGAAGACACCATTTAAAATAATACAAAGCATCAAAGCCACTTGATTACTAGCAAATTGTTAATAAAACACACAATCACCAGAAGATGATTGTTATATAAATGCTAGTTATGATTTGTTATAAGTGTACTTATAATATTTTATATCTATCAGTATGCAAAAATTTTATTGCTTTTAGAATTTCTCCTCAATTAAAGTTATAAACAGAAATATCACTAGTAATGTGATGAATAAAAGAATTTTCCTTTCTCATATCTCTAACATACTCCTGTAGTAGCAATAAAGAGAAAAAAATTTTCAGAAGTATTTTGAATTTATGTCTTCTGAGACTAAATGAGTCTTGAATAAAATATTTTGACGCTCGGCTAAATATTTTTATGCCATTCCCTGAAGTGAATAATATTAGAAATTATAATATATTTATGTATGAGACTTTGGTCATGGATCGTAGAAATACACTTTGTTCTTATACTATAAGAATGACTCATTAAATATCTAGTAATTAGATACTCACCAGAAGTGAGAAAATAATGAGAAGGAAAAAGGGAAAGTAATAATTCTAACATGTTATTGATGTAATATGAAAGTTTGTCACGTACCTATAGTACGTCAAGCATGTTATGAATCTCTATTAATTATTGATAATTCTTTACTTTCCTAAATTATGGTACTGGTAGTAATGATGCTTGTGTCAATAATATTGATATGGCACATGTGAATGTAGCCAATTCTTTTAAATATCTATAAAGAGTTTCTAACATTTTGAATGTCAACCAAAATTTTGAATTATCAAATTGCTACTTTTCTATTTTATCATTTTGTGATTATTATTGAAAAGTTTTAAATACTATATTATAGTATTTACATATTATTTTAGTTTATTTTGGATCAAGAATGGTGAAGATACAATTTGTCTAAACAATATTTATAGTTTATTTGAACAAAATTTAAAATATATATCCAAAGTATAAATGGTAGTGTAAGAATCCTGAAGAACTAATTGACCAATAACTCTAAAAGAATTAATTGATTAAAGCTCCAGAAGAGCTACATGATCTTCACATAATGGTCAATTCTGTAATGCATTATTCTCCATATAGTCACGTTAGTTTAGCATTAATAATACTATTATTCTATCGAGACATTAGACGAATGAATTTTTGAGACATATGCATTACCATTATGACATGAAATATATGTCAATTATATATACAACTATTTATCTCTCCTGATTTATATTGCTTAGAATTATAAAATTGAGATGCAATATTGAGTAAACTTGAAGTTTACTGATAAATAATTTATTAGTTGGCATGACCGGTTTGACCATCCCGGATCATTAAAATACAAAAAAAAAATTATGAATTTATTATTAAACCAGAAGTTTCTTAATATAATGAATTTATATGTGCTACTTGTTTTATTTAAAAGTTGCTAGTATTACTTGGGGTTGAATATGTTATTTTGAGATGAATATGAAAAAATTATTAGTTGATGCATCAACAAATAGTTTTATGAATATTGTTGTTTTTGCAGCCTGTAGTTTGCACAATTCATTGATAATGAGATAATGTTTTAACATTCTCCCAAAAACATAATTTGTTCTAATAATACTAGTTATATTGAGATAAATATCGAACATCCTATAGAATATTCATAACTGTGATATATTAGCACTTATTTCGTATTTTACCAACACATTGTAATTCTCCTCATAGTAGTTGGTTTGTAGTCAGAAACCAAATATTTCTCATTCTAAATTTAGAAATGCACTATGTATGTCGCACCACCACAAAGGTAATGAGATGGGTTCTCAAAGATATTATTAAATATGTTGGGAGCAAATCTCAAGGGAGAGATTCGTATTTTGTTAATTTTGAATATGTTGCCCCAACATATAGAGGAGAAATCATGAGGTTGGATAAAGATATTAGTATGTGTCTCATCTTCTATTTTGATCCTCATAGTAGATACCTTGAATTAGAAGTTCAAAGAATAATTTATATAGTTTGGTATATTAATTGACCAACATCCAGCAAAGAATGCTCCTATTATATTTGATGTCCCTAAAAGATAATCTACCACTATAAATAAATTTGAGACACAACTAAAATATGGTAGATAAGTCGGTTCCAATAATAACAAACTCCTCACTGGAGCAAAGATTTAAGATGGTCATATATTTTAAGTTGAGGAGATTTAAATTCCAGTAGAATTTTCTCCAAATATGATTGATAGATTATTTTCAGAAGAAATTCAGGTACTTGAAAATTGTGATAAATAATGAGATCTCAATATGATTGAGAACTACTGAAACTATACAAATGTATGATTTAAAGATATTAATGCACATAATATATTGATTCAGAATGAGGATTTCCAAATTGAGGTCTGCAGACTCGAAATGATAAAGTTTGCATGAGAAATATGAAAAGTTTAAACTATTCACAAGTACACTGGAAATGTATATATATTCCTAGCAGAAATTATACACTTGAAGTGTAATCTCAATGAGATAGCAATTAATATTTACTTATAAAAATGCGAATTACAAAAGTGAATATTTACCATAGGTTATTATATGCGAGACCCTTTATATCTATTGAAGGATATTGAAGAACTATTTGGTCTTGAAGTACCACAATTCTGCAATTGAGTGTATGAATACACTTGTCCACATGCAAATAGATATCTATTCTAGTTCTTCTCTACCAAATGAATTTTGAGTTGACATTAAGTTTGCCTTTTGATACCTCCTTGAGATAGTTTATCTCGAATATTGAGAAAATTCAACTCCTGTTGAGTCATATATGCAAAGTATGCATTACCTATATGTCCACATAAATCATGCATTTATAAGCATGTGTTGATTATAACAGCCACATCTTCAACTTATAGAAATTCATGATGTTGGTTGAGAATATATGTGATCATGATTAATGTATTCGAGATAAATCTATATCTTCTAAGAAGGAATTCTATATGTACTGTTGAGTGATAATAAAGTTTGAAATATATCTAAGGAGATATGATAAAGTATATTTTTAATCACAAGCTATAGAAAAGATGTGATATTGATGTGCAATGAATTTGATCATTTGATTATTTGACAAATCTATTTACTAAGACCTTACCGATTACAACATTTGATTGGAAAGTATCGATTAAGAAATCTCAAAAGATTTTCTTATCAGGGAGAGTAATAATGACATAAAGAATAATATACTATTTTTATCTAGTAAGATTTTAACGAGACATATTCTTTATGTTTTGAACATCCAATGAGGAGTGTTATGAAATAATATGTGGATGTTCATATTAATTAGTTTCCTGAAGAGAACTGAACTCCCAAAATATGACTCCTAATCAAATTTGATTTCATTTCCCTATTAGATTTTGGGTTTTCATAAACTCTTGTATTGTGAGCCTATATATAGGGCCATATGATGACATTAATAAGATTGATATTAGTTTTTATTCTTGAGTTCTAATTTCTTTCTCTATATTCTATCTTCTCTTTTCCTTAGTTTTATATTGTTTTCTTCCAAACATATTGAGCGACACTTTTGCTTTAATTCTGCTTTACAAACACTTAAATTCATAACAAGGTTCTTAATGTATTTTGTTGGTTTTTTTTTCTTTTCAAGTCTTATGATTTTGAATTATATTTATATTGTCTTGTGTGTTGAATCGTGACTTTATTTCATTAAAATTGAAGAATTGAAATAGTATATATTTTAAAATTTTAAAAATGGCAAATTTAGAATTTTAATAGGATATTAATTTTGTAAAATTTTATTTTTCGTTTTTCTAAAATGAAGTTGCTTGTTTTTTAGTACGAGCTCGGACTTTACTATACAGTCTATACAAAACTTGAGCATAAGTCAAGCTCTTTCGAGCTGAACTCAAGCAAAAATTTTTGGCTGATACATATCTGAACCTTCACATCCAATGAACTCAAACTCAAAGTTCGACTCGACTCCTTTGTAGCCATAGTCTTAGACTCAGACTTCTCTTTGGCATTATCATGACAATATAGTTCTCCAACTCTAGACAAAGAAGAAGAATCTCTATTCTTTTCATTTCAAAATATAAGTTATTTTGTAATATAAATAATTTTACATCTTTTAATGAGAATTTATTTTTTTCCAAATATATTTCTCTCTTTCCTTATTTATTTTTTTATTTGAATTCTTTCCCTTATTCTCTCATCCGTCATCTCTCCCAATAATATATCGTCACGTGATTGGCGGAGGAGCTGCAACACGATGTTCCTTACCTTAATTGGATCTCGCTAATGCAGTCAAGTTCCGGTCCTGCACTCAATTTGTGCAGTGTGTGCAGGACCCCATCCTGGCCGTTGGATCTCACTGCCTCTGATCCAACGGCCAGGGAACATCAGGGGCAGAAAAGGCAACCAAAATTTTTTTAAAAAATCCAAAAAACTCAAAATTTGACAAATTTCAAAAACCCCGCCCCAACCTGTCTTGTCATACCTTAAAGCTGCAAAAATGTCAGCCATCAAACTTAGCTTGGGGAAGAAGAAGAAGCTTCTATATTTTCTATTTCACTTTCTGTCGTTCTCCTTCTCTTTCTCTCTTCCGTCGTTCTTCTTCTCTTTCTCTTTCTCGCGACAAGCTTCTCCAATAGCCAGTACAATAACACCCACAACTGAAGTACTGTATTTCAGTCATTTTTCTTGTTTTTCTTGCACTGCTGTATTTTTTGTCTTTTTTTTTAAATTTTTTTGCACTGCCTCCTTCGTTGTAGGCCTGCATTCCTCCTCTATTGCAGGCCTGCGGCCAAATGAAGTAGAATTTTCTTCAAAAAACTTGGTGCAACTGTAACTAATGGTCCAGTATTGCATTGTAGCCTGCACGGGAAGATTCCGATGCGAGAAGCATGCAGGCAGCAGATAGTTGTGTTGATACTGCGACCACCGATATTGAGGAGAAAGGTAAGGAGAACGACCCTCCAAAGAAAGAATAGTGCGCTGGAGAATGATTGTTGTGAACAGTTGTTGACAGTTGACTAAACAAAAGTTCACAACGTATGGAACAATTGTTCATGTTGAACTGAACACTTGTTCATACATGACTGAACAATTGTTCTACCATAATATTTCTGATCGGTGGCTTAAGATTTTTATGATGGTGCAGAAAATTTGGAAGAAATGAAGAGAATGGAGTTTAAAACATTGGAGGATGCCCATGAATTCTACAATAGCTATGCTCATCGGAAGGGATTCGCCACAAGAATCATGTATGAGAAGAGACGAGCGAAAACAAATAAAGTGCACTACGCCAAATACGCATGCAACAAAGAAGGATTCCGGAAGGGAAGCAGCTTACTTGGAGCAAAGAACAACAAAACAGCCTGCCAGTATATCCAACCACGGCTTTCGGTTGAGCGTTCAAGAAGCGAGGAGAGAGCGGGTTGAGATGCATACATACGACTAAGGTTTGATGAGAGGAGGGGTGTTTACGTAATCATTGATTGGGTTAGAAGTCATAATCACGAGCTACATCAAACAGAATACTCTTACCTATTGAGATCTAATCGGAATGTTAGCAATGTTCAAGGTTTAGTGGCAGAACAGAATGAAAAGGCTGGTATTCGGTTGAGATCTTCATTCGAAGTTATGGCATTAGGTGCAGGGGGCAGAGAAGGGCTTGGTTTCCTTGCCATAGATCTTAAGAACCATCTCGTTAGGAGGTGACAAAGGGCAATGGCCGCTGGGGAAGTCACGGCACTGCAAGAATATTTTCGTCATGAGGCATATCACAGTCCATCATTTTATTATGATATCGAGGTTGACAGTGAGGAGAGAATTGCCAATATATTCTGGGCAGACGGAAGAATGAAGTTGGATTATGCACTCTTCGGTGATTCAATCACGTTCGATACAACCTATCGGACGAACAAAAACTATTGCCCCGCAGGTACTTGAACAATTGTTCAATTCTCTGTTTTGCCTCCAATAGTACTTGAACAATTGTTAATGAAGTCTTGAACAATTGTTCTTCCATGACAGTAAGTGTTTGTTCATGCAGCTCTATTTGTTGGTTTCAACCACCATCATCAAAGCTGCATATTCGGAGCTGCTCTTCTGTACGACGAAACGACAGAGTCCTTTGAGTGGTTATTTAGGACATTCTTGAGGTACATCTCTAGAAAGGCCCCTCGAACCATATTCACGGATCAAGACGCTGCTATGGCTACTGCAATTAGATCAGTTTTACCATTAACATTTCATGCCCTTTGCACATGACACATAAACCAGAATGCCCAGAAAAATTTGTCACAAATGTATACTTCTCAATTCTTAGATAAGTTCCACTATTTAATGTACGATGTTGATGACGAGGAGGAGTTTGACTTTGTTTGCGACCAAATGATTAAGCAGTGCTTCCCCAATGGGCCGCACAAATGGCTAGAACGGATCCACGTTTTGCGTAGGCAGTGGTCTGCCGCTTGGGTTAAGGAGCATTTCACCGCTGGAATGGCAACTACCCAGCTTGGGGAATCATGCAATGCCATCATCAGGGGCTACCTCCAATCAGATCACAACCTATTACAGTTCTTCGGTCACTTCAATAGGATGGTTGATAGCCGACGCGAGAACGAGAAATTGCAAAATTTCCATGCGCTTGATAGGTGGCGTAACAATTGTTCCCACTGAATTTGTCGTACGTTCAGATGGACGTAAACAATTGTTCACGTTCATCGGAACAATTGTTCTATTGTGAGTTTTTAATACATCTGATCTGGCTGTCAAGTAACTGTTGCTGTTACGAATCTTGTAGGCTTCCTAACCTGAAGGGTTTTGCGTGCAGTCCATTGGCTCGTAGAGCTGCAGAGGTATATACACCCAACGTGTTTGCCATGTTTCAAGACCAGTACATGATAGAGGTTGTTTCTTCAGAAGGTGAAGGAAAGGTAACGTACAGTGTATTCAAACACCATGAAGCATCGGATGGTGGAAAATTGATGCTCTCCTCTCTGGAAAGAAATGTTGGAACTCAGCCAGGTAGCGCAGCTGTACTTTTTTTCCTTCGCTATGTATCACTGAACAATAGTTAGTGTTCGATATGATGCACCAAGTAACAATTGTTCTGAAACATTTGCCCAGCCCTTTACCCCTCGCCAGCCGAGTTCGGATGGGACAGTTATTTCCGCCAAAGACCGTTAAACCGAGAGAGAACCCCAACCGGTCGCGAAGCGACCGAAGAGCATCGTGGAACATGTCGAAACAACGAAAGAAGGAGCGATGGCGAAAGCGGCGTGACGCCATAGCACTCAACAGTTTCGTAGATATGAACACTTCAGACTTGCGGCTGACGTTGTGACAAACAAATCGTGTGGGTTATAATACAGGAATTTGACAAACAGGATCTACGGGGTATTTTTTGACAACATTTGTGCAAGAACAATTGTTATAGGTGAACAATCGCCAATGGACAATTGTTCACCCCTGCCCCTTTTGTTAGTTTATACTTGGAAGAAGTTTTGTTGGAGACTCAGCTCATTGCTCTTTGGAATGAAGCATCTGAGTGTTATATTGATCCACTGAGATATGAATATACAAAATAAAATAAAAGATCTTTACAAGTAACAATTGTTCTCAAGACAATTTTTAACGAACTCTCTTTCCCCCTTTCCCTTTAACAGTATCCCCTTTCCAAATTATGGCAGCTGACAACACGTGGTCCAGAACAGCATTCTCCTTTTGAAGCCGAAGTCGTGCAACGACCTTCCTTCTCCCGCTATAGATGTAGTCTGGTTTCACTCAAGCGGCAAAACACTCTTGCGGTATATGTCCGGCCCATGTTTCCATCATCCATATAACGAACATGCCACAGCTGCACGCAACTAAACTCTCCAAAATCGACATGGGAACCGCTGCTTTAATTGAACCAGGTGATAAAGTACCTCATCACAGCGTCCCCAACAACTCGATGGACGTCGTCAAAGACTTCTGCGCAAGGAATGCTATTTAGACATAAAAACTTCCTGCCAGGCAAATCGACAGCAAAGAGGAAAAAATGCGTCGCATGGCATATGGGGAAAAAGAACTGCATCGCATGAAAAAAAAAATGAAACAAATTAAGTTAGATCTCAAAGAACAATTGTTCTTCCAGTCACGAGCAATTGTTCATTTTCTTGATAACAGGAATGGGCAGCTTACAAATCCAGGCTTGCCGGGACTAAACAAGTTGTGTGGCTTGACATAGTTCCACCCGTTGAGCAGCTGCTGCACTTTGAATGCTATAGCATCCGCTGTGTGCTTAGCGTTTTGTTCCACGTCCTGAATGGCCCATGCCTATACCGAAAACAAATGTTAATTAGCAAAAACACACGGGCACGAACTAATGAACAATTGTACATGATGCTTAACCTCCAGTCGAAAATTTGTACATGAGCCACAGACTCACCGCTAAGGTTGTGGTTAAACAAAACTTGTTAAAATCCCCGCGTTTAATCTGCTCCCTATTCATGAGATGTGCAAAGGTATCAACAACGGATGCGTACAAGAATCCACGGGGGTCGGTTACCCTCAAGATCAAGCCGAGTAACCAGTTGAACCCCGTCGTCCAGCATGATCAGTGCACTGCACAGGGACAATAAATGTTCAGCCCCAGTAACCTGAAACAACATGAACAATTGTTCACTTCAATGGAAATAAGTATAACATCTTACTCCCTCAAATTTGGTGGGTTCATCAATAAGCCATAGTCAACCAGGGTTTCCTCATGTTCTGCCAGCGATTGCGGTGCAGCTTTTGGGACAACATAGGGTGACCTGACCTTTGCGTTTGCCTTTATTAGCCGTCTCTTCTTGGTGGATCTAGGAGCAGGCAGTACAGTGATTGGGACGGGACATTATCCCTGGTCAGTCTGGGCTTCCAGCGCAAGGACGAAACCCAAAGAGCTATAACCCTCTGTCCACAAAGGTCATGCACCAATCATGAACAATTGTTACAAGTTGATCCGAACAATTGTTCACAAGGTAAACTGCTATATTTAAGTTAAAGGAAATAGGGTTGACCTCGTGTTTCGGGCACTCGTTCCGAATGCGTTTGAGGCTGGGATGGTTCACCCTGATTTGTTTCTTCAGTACCGAGTGCTTCGGTGGCTAAAGCGTCGAGATCACATTCCTTAGGCACAACGTTTGTGTCAATGGGTTGGTCCTTCAGTATATTTCGGGTTAAAATCTATCAATTACTGTAATAATCAACGACTATTCATGAATGGATATTTCGGGTGAACAATTATTCTTACGTAACACCACAGTTTGAGAACAATTGTTCTTCCGTACCTTCAGTATAGGCCTGGGCGATCTCAAGGACTCCCATGTCATCCATAACCCTCTCTCTCGCTATCAGTTCATACTGTTGGGCCTCATTCGGCTCAATGGAGGGACTATGATCTGGATAAGGATCGGGGTTCACCTCTACACTAGGTTGTTGACTCTTCGGGCTTGCCTCGCCCCGTTTAAACCGCTGGGGAATCAGATGGCCGTATGCAACTCCAATCGGCTGGCGCTTTTCATCAAGCTCCTCAAGCTGCTTGTTGATCTTTTCCAACTTTCGCTGGTATTTGCGCTTCTTAACCTCTAGCCTTTCTTGTTCCTTCAAACATTTGGCTTCAAAACCTGACATATTTGGAATTTCTCCCGAAACTGAAGCAAAGGGATTGGCATTACAAACCTCTGCAACCCTGTCAACATCCCACCACGAACAGGGTAACTTGCCATTGACTCTTCCACTCACGGCTTCTACATACCGAACCTGCATTTATTCAGTTCAGCAATTGTCTATGGAAAATAGAACACTTGTCCAAAACACACTGAATTGCAAAATTGTTCAAACTGAAGAAAAAACTAATGAACAATTGTTCATGAGAACCCGCGCTGCGCAGAACAATTGTTCACTACCAACACAACGTAGGAGAACAACTATTCAGGAGCGACAGTTGTTACAACGTAAGCATTGAACTGAATGACTCCGACGACATAACACCACAACTGTTCACAGAAATCTGCAAAACTACTCACACTGAAGCAATGACAAGAACAATTGTTCACGAGTAACAAATACTTGACAGATGCACTTGACTAACAGGGACAATAACTCTTCGTGACTAACAAGCAGAAATCAGTTTAGCATGATTCTTCATATCCAGCTGGACAATTGTTCAGGCTCAAAATATAGGAAAAAAAAACCAAATCACTGTACAAACTAATGAGAACAATTGTTCACATACCAGCAAAAGGTGCATGTTCCTTTCCGGCCATCTACCCGTGTTCTTCTTGTTTTTCTACGCGAAATGCAGCTACCCCTTCATGTAGGAAATCATGAATATGCCCCGCCCAGTTATAGCTTGCGATAGTATCTATATCCTTCATTGAGTTCCGCGGGGCTTGCATTGTACTAATAGCCAGCAGAACATACAGCCTTGCAAATGAGCGGCTGTCACCCTGATATTCCAACAGTCTATCCTCTAACTCATCCACATCAACATAGTTCTTCGATGAAGGCTGCAATCCAAGGCTCTCTGCAATTGCAGTGGCCTCTCTCTTCTCCGCGTTTCCGCCTGTTGGCTGAACAATTGGGTTTGTTCCCCTAGGAATGTCGTAAACTCTGTGAACATCCTTTTCTGATATTTTGAAGGAGTGGTCATCATCGAGCACAAATGCCTTTCCTTTTGCGTCGTACCTCTTGATGATAACAAACTCAACCACGTCTGTCATTAGATTTGTCAATCGGAACTCTGTTAGGCAGCGGAAGCCTGTTGAGGCCAGAGCATCCAGATAGATTTCACGGGTAGGATGTTCGTCCAACATCTCGTTCACTCTTACCACAGGGGAAATTTTACACCTAAACTGAAACCTCCTCATTGTTCGAACAATTGTTCAACCGATTGGGGTCGTCGAGATGGGGATAAAACGCTGCGAACGGCGAGAAGGGGGGAAAAGATGGCACAGTAGAGACGGCTGCGGTGGCCGGAAGCAGTGGCCAAAAAAGTTGCAGCCTTTCAACTATTGAGTTGTTCGAACAATTGTTCACCTAAGCTGATGGAGTCGAGAGGCGGATAAAACGCTGCGAACGACGAGAAAGGGGGAAAGAGATGGCACAGTTGAGAAAGCGGCAGTGGCCGGAAGCAGTGGCCGAAAAAGTTGCAGCCTTTCAACTGTTCAGTTGTTCGAACAATTGTTCACCCGAGCTGATGGAGTCGAGAGGAGGATAAAATGCTGCGAACGGCGAGAAGGGGGGAAAGAGATGACACAGTTGAGACGGCGGCAGTGGCCGGAAGCTGGAGAACAGTTGAAAGATTGGAGAAGGCATAAGACGATGTCAAGTGTAAAATGTCAAGTCCAACAGTTGCATCGGTTACACAACCGATGCAACTGTACAGTCAGACGTGGGGTTGGGGCGGGGTTTTTGAAATTTGTCAAATTTTAAGTTTTTTGGATTTTTTTTAAAAAAATTTCTGTTGCCTTTTCTGCCCTTGATGTTCCCTGGCCGTTGGATCAGAGGCAGTGAGATCCAACGGCCAGGATGGGGTCCTGCACGTACTGCACAAATTGAGTGCAGGACCGGAACTTGATTGTCGCTAAAGTCACCTAAACTGTAGGTAGGCGACGGATGTGTGATGTTCAGTTCGTGCACCTGTCCCCAAAGAAAGAATGAGTTATATTTTCCCCTGCAGATCATGGCCTTACAACTCGGTCCCCGATGGCCAGTGGGGGATACTGGAATGATATGGAATGCAATGTTTTTCTACCCAAAATTCCTTTTCATTCAGAATGATTTGAAATTCTCTTTCCATTCTATAGTCTAGAAAAAAAGATAGAATAGAATGGTGATTTATTTTCTCTGTAAGATAAAATTATTATTCAACATCAGAATAGAATCAAATTTCACAAAAACTGACTTAAATGCCCTACTACTATACTGTTTCAAAAAATGAAATAACATGAGGACATGTGGCAACTTAAGAATTGAAGGGGAGAGAAACATAGAGAGGATCTTGAGTGTTGTTTTTCCTCTCCCTATATCTATCTCTATTCATTAAGGATATAAAATGTATTTTGTTATAAATATTTCATTATTTTCACAATCTTTAATTCTTATGCAAGAGGCTAAAATAACTTATATTTTGAAACAGATGGAATATAAACTATAAATGAAAAGGAAAGCACCTAATGCACATATGAAGACTGCATAATTGAGGTCAATGTTACTCTCTTAGTTTTTTACTACTTTTTCATTCTTAAAATATTTGACTTTTTACTAATTTAAAAATTATTTTTTAAAAATTATCCTTACTTATAAATATAATTATTTCATTTTTTCTTATATTAATAAAAATAAATAATGGCAAAACGGGCCTACCTGTCGTGAGCCGCCTCTAAAAATGGAGTGGAATGGCTGGCCCGTTTTCACCGGCTGAAAAACCTTAAGTCCGCAGCCCGTTATAGCCAACCCGTGAATTAATAATTTTTTTATTTTAAATATATAAAACGACGGCGTTTTGAGAAAATATTTTTTAAATATTAAAAAATATAGTAAAACGATGTCGTTTTGAAAAAAAATATTTTGAAAAAAATTTAAAAAATATGAGCTGGCCCGCGAGTTAAACAGAGCGGGCCAAAAAAGCCCGCATTAAAACGATCTTAGACTTACTAAGTCCAAACCCGCCTATACGGGCTAGCCCGCGGGCTCTAGCCGTACTGACACTATTAGCAATAAAGTATATTAATTAAAGCGTTTGTGATAATTGATCCAACTCTGTGTAATAGTTTGTGATCAGTTACTCTATTTGTTTTAAAATATAATATATTTTATTTTTTTATATAAAATCAGCAATAATAAGATAAGGAGTATTTTTCTTATTGTATCATTAATTAATTCTATTAATATGATAGAGAATAATAGAAATATATCCGTGGAGCATGTAACTTTAAAAAAATAATTCTTAAAATTCGTAAAAGATCAAATATTTTGAGAAAGAAGTAAATAGCTAAAGGCCTTATATTTTGAAATGGATGGAGTAGTTTGTTTGTTTGGATTTTCTCCTATTGTTTATAAAAAAAGAATAAACTTAGTTCATAAATAGAATCAATTGTGGCTTCCAGTGTGAATAAAATATTGTCAGTGTTTTATTACATCAACAATCTATTTATCCGTTTCAAATTATAAGGCCTTTTAAATTTTTTTATATGAATTAAGGAAAAAGAAAAAAAAACATTTGTTGATTATATATTTAATTAATTTCACTAATATAATATAAAATGAGAGAATTACATTAATGTTGATTGTAACTTTAGAAAAATAATGTTTTAAATTTGTAAAAGGCTTAAAATTTTAAGAATTAAGAAAAAGGTAAAAAGTGTTGTAAAATTTGGTCGTAATAGACACAAAACCAACTATAAAAAACAATGAAGAAAACTTTGAACTATAACAAAAGAAAAAAAGAGAGAATTCAAGAAATGTAGAAATTATAATTTTATTAAAAGTTTTCATCATACATACTCTTATAAGCAACTGAATGTGATCCTATTTAGAGAGTTGGAAGTAACTATTCCTAGTATAGGTCATTAGTAGAATCCTTTATAACTTACATAACTTACATCACATGTTCTCTAAAATAATGGAGATAATTGGGATAGTGGTCTATAAAGTGAGTGTAAATATATAATTAATAAATACTTCATTGTATTCCAAATCTTCAATAAACTCACCTAAAGTAAGGAAGATATAAACGGAGTGTAAATGGTGATTGAAAAAAAATAAAATTTAACAGAAATTTAAGGTCAAAATGATCATTAAATAAAGCACAAATATGATATATCATACACTAACCAATATCTTTATCTTGCCCTATGTTTTCTCCTCTTTATGTTGAGACAACATATTCAAAATCTATAGTTATAAAACTCCCCTTGAAATTCATTCCCAACATATTTGATACTCTTTGAACCCATCTAATTACAATGTAATAGAACAATATATATAATGCACTTCTAAATCTTAGATGAGAACTCTTAGATAGAGATAATTTGGTTTCTGACTACAAACCATCACAAAGGGAAGTATTTATAATAAGTTAGAAGAATATGAAAGAAGTGTTACTACATGCAAAATAAATCACAATCATGAATATATTTTGTAGGATGTTCAACATTTGTCTCAATATAACTTGTATTATTATGACAAATTGTACCATTGGGAAAATATAAAGCATGAGTTCATTATTGATGAATTTCACACTACAGGTTACAATAATTAATAATATGCATGTGACTATTTGTTGATGTATTAACTAAAAATTTCTCATATTCATCCCAAAATAACACATTGAACCCTAAGTAATATTTTCACAAGTAGCACAAGAAAATTTGTTACATTAGAAAACTTCTGATTCCATAATATTTTAACAAATTCCTAATTATTATTCATATTTTAGGGATGGTCCAACCAATTATACCAACTAATAAATTATTTGAATTAGTAAACTTTAAGTTTTCTCAATATTGTATCTCAATTTCATAAATTTTATGCAATATAAACTAGCAGAGTGTAGTAGTAGTATCTACAACGGACAATTGACATTTATTTTAGGTCATAATAGTAATGCAGAATTATGAAGAGTCTATTTATCCAATATCTCGATATAATAAAAATATCATTAATACTAACAAATTTTCTATGAGGCTATAAAGAAAATGATGTATTACAAAAACTTGACTACTATTTGAAGATATGGTAGCTCTTTTGGAGCTTTTAATCAATTAAATTTTTTTAGAGTTCTTAATTAACTAGTTTTTCAAGAACTTTGTACTATCATTAATAATTTAGACATTTATTTCAAATACGTCCCAATGAACCACTATTGATTTGGTTCATTGTATCTTCACTATTTTTTAATCTAAAACAAACTAAAATAATATACTAATATTAGAATAGAAACATTTAGTATAAAAACTTTTAAATTATAATAAAAAAATGACAGAAAATAGAAAATAAAAAATTTGATACTTTGAAAATTTCTATCAATATTTGAAACACCAAAAGTTCTCCCTGTATATTAAAAGATATTGGCTACACTCGCATGTGTCATATCAATATCATTGATACTAGCATAATTACTATCAATAGTATAATTTGGAGAAATAAAGTAATTTTTTGCTTTCCTTTTAAATCGATACTTAAGAGAGATTCATAATATATTTGATGTACTATAGGTACGTAACAAAAATCATTTTATATCGCATTGATAATATGTTGAAATTATTACTTTCCTTTCCCTTCTCATTATTTTCTCACTTCTAGTGAATATTTATACATTGAGAATTAAATGAGTCATTCTTACAACAAAAGAACAAAGTACATTTCCACTACAATTATAGCCTCGACCAAAATTTCTTTCATAAATAAATTATATGTTCTAATGACATTTACTTCAAGGAATGACATAAAATTAATTGGTCGATGATTAAAATATTTTATTAATGACTCATTTAGTCTTAGAAGATTTAAGTTCAAAATACTTTTAAAAAATATTTTTCTCGATATTGCTACCATAGGAGGATGTTATCAAAGTATGAGAAAAAGAAAATCTTTTCTTTAGCACATCACCACAATATTTCTCCTTATAGCATTTATTAAGGATAAATTCTAAATGCAAAAAAATTTACATACTGATAGACATAAAATCTTATAGCCACAGATATAGTAAATCATAACTAGTATTTATATAACAATCAATTTTCAATATTTATATATTTCTTTCAAAATTTGCTAGTAATCAAGTGACTTTGATGCTTTGATATTTTTTAAATAGTGTCTTTAGGATCCACTATATTTAGATGAATTTTAGCATCATAGATATAAGACAAGCAATCTCTTTTCCAAAATATCAAGAATAAATAGTTCGAGTAGAATTAATTAAAAGAAGTACCTTTATAAACTCAAAAAATCTGATGATAGAGTCTTGTGCTTTTTGTTTTTATCTTGACGACAAACTTCAAAGAGGAAAACTATAAATAGAGAATTGGCAGAGACTCGTGCTGACAATGTGTTGTAAAATTCGGTTGCAATACACACAAAAGTAACTATAAAATAACAATAAAGAAGACTTTAAATTATAGCAAAAGAGAGAAAGAGAGAATTCAAGAAATATAAAAATCAGAATATTATGGAGAGTTTTCATCATACATACTCTTACAAGCAACTCTATATAGTCCTATTTATATAGTTAGAATTGACTCTTCTTATCATATGTCATTAGTAACTCTTCTACAACTTACATAATTTACCTTCCATGTTTTCTAGGATAATATAAGTAATAAGAATAGTAATTGATAAAGGATAGATGTTGCAACTTTGGTTGTAACCCATAACTTTTTATATTACATAACTTAGATGAATTATCTCTTAAAATAATAGATATTCTAATATTTTATAACAAAAATATCTTATATTTTGAAATAGGAGTATTAATTATTATCACCACACTGGTAGCTCTTTTGTTTCCGAGCTATGTGCCTTAAGCATGGAGTACGAACTTTAGCAAAAGAGAATGGGAACTTTCAGATAAAATGCTAGATTATTGTATTCTTGGAAGGATTTTGCATATTTGGCTTTTCTTTCAACAAGCTTTATATTTTTTTAATTTTGTTCTATAAACCAATATAAATTTCTTATTTTGAGTTGTACTTTTTCTTTCACGAACAATTTACTCTAATTCACTTAGGGCTTGTTTGGTTCAAGGATTTTGTTGTGGAAAAGAAAATACTTTTCTTAGAAAATATTTTCTTTTAATTGGTAATGAAAGAAAATACTAAAGTAAATAAACTGAAGGAAATTAGTAAGAAAATTTTAATAGAAAGTGTTAGAAAAATTCTTTCCCACACAAATGTGTAAGGAAAAGAAAAACACAAAAAAAAAATGACTGAAGAAAAAATGTAATATGAAACTAATGTTAACTTTCAACTAGAGTTGCTTTTCGAACCGAATGTTCATGAACAAAGTTCGTTCATATTCAATTATTGTTCGTTTTTTGTATTTGAGTCGAGCTTTAATACTAAAAAATAATTTATTTATTAATCAAATGAATGGGAATTTGTCTGCGAACAAATTCAAACATTTACGAACATATATATAAAGTTTATTATTCATATATTTCCAAATATCATTTAAAAATTTTATTTATATAATACTTTTATATAGAATATAGTATATATTTTGTATAATATTTGTAGTATTATATTAAAATTTATTTTATTACATTATTATTTACTATTTTATTTTATTTTTATTATTTTATTTGAATAACTTGAACTTGAACACTATTGAGTTATTCAAATAACTTACAAAAATTAAAAGAGTTAAACACAAACAAATTTTAAATGTTGTGAACAAATATATGAATGAGTTCTAATCAAATTTTCAAGTTCGAAACTTTAATTGAGCGAATCCGCACAAATTTTGAGTATTATATGAAATGAGTTAAAAATTAGATATTCGATTTATTTGTGTTCGAATGGTGCCCTATTTTCAACTCATGAACGTGCCAATTGACTATCAATTGGAAGTTACTAAATTGTGAATTGTTTTTTTAGAGGGGATTTTTTTAAAAAAAATCTTAATAGATTATTTACTTTTCCATTTCCATTATAAAATCTCATAAACCAAATAAGAAAAATTGCTTTCTTGAAAATTATTTTTCGTTTCTATAGTATTTTCCCTATCTAGCCGAACAACCAATAGATTTTCAGTTTCCTAAGGGTTTTATTTTTCTTTTTCTCATTTTTTCCTCACTAATATCTTTGAACCAAACTAACCCTTAAGGTTCTTCTTTTATTTATTTAATTATTTTAAGTTATAAATCATGTTATTAATTTTATTTAATAGACTTTTTTTCTTACTTTAATTTACATTATGTACTTGATATTTTTAGAGTTTTTATATTAATAAAATAATATTTATTAAAATGAATGTTATTATTTTAAAAAATTAAATAAAAACAAAAAGAAAAAAAAAAACTGGGGAAGGGGTGGCATGCTAAGCTTGGACCTAAGTTTATCGGGTCAAGTTCAGATCAGGTCTGACAAAAATTTGACCCATTAATAATTCTAAGAGGGGGGCCTAAGTTAGGCACCACTTCTGTTATTACGCTAATTTAATATTTGTTGCGTTTAGTTTAAGTGTCTTTATTTTTAACGGCGTGTCTAATTTGAACACACAACTACATTAATTTTTTTTAAAAATAAAAATTATAAAAAGTTGAAATTGTTAAAAATCATAATACATTAATAAAATTATCTTATATTTAACAATCGTTTTTAAATTACTATATGATAATATTGTATTGAAAAGAGAGATGATATGAGAGAAAATGCGAGAGAGGATTCGGACGGAAAGTAAAACCTATTTTGCACGGTTTGCTCTCCTTCATCTCCTACAAAAAAAACAAAAGAAAAAATGAAAGAATTTTCACCCCTGAAGAAACCCCAAAAATAGAAAAATATCTTCTAGTCTACTTCCGTTACAAAAATGTTGTTAACCTGTTTTTTGCTAAAATGTTGTTAACGACTCCAATGGTAAAACTGTCATTTTATCTGCTCCTTTTTCACTCCTTTATTACTCCTTTCCCATTGTTTTTTCCGGGAACATTGAATTCATTAGCCAAAACCAGTCTTCCAACACAGCTGTTTATGTCTCTCGTCTCAGCCTTCTCCCTCTCACTTCCCGAGGAGACGCAAAACCACTGCAATATAGATATATACACACATATGTAAACTTTTCTGCAGTCATCAGTTGCAGATTTTGTATGTAATTCTGTATTTATATTATGAATTAATCCGAATTTTTGGAATTTTTTTTGTGCCTTGAAAATTACTCTTTGCGGCTGATCATCTTCTGCTCAGATCTCTCTGGTCCTCCTTACGGTAATCTCTCTTTGTCTCTGTCATTCTAATCTTTTCTCGTGTGTTTTTGTCGATTCGGACATTGATGGTTCGATATTCTGAGGATTCTTGATGGGTTTCTTTCTAATGGTGATATGCGTCTTGAGTTTGAGTTTATGTATGTAATGTTGATACATATGCATACTGAAGTTTCTCGTATATGTGTTTGAGGTTGTTATGTATCTCTTAAATATAAAATTACATGCATGAGCACCTTTTTTTTTTTTGGCATTTTCTTGGGTATTTGTGTTTTCGAATATTTGTGTGTTTGTCTAACTGACTTTCTGATCTTAAATTGGAGTGGTGCTGAATCGTCAATTTCGTTGTTTATCTTTCTCTTTAGCTTCCTTATGTGATTGCATCTCTTTTTTATAGATGTATATTGATTGTAGAATAAGGTTATATTAGTATTTGGCGGATAGATTGAGATGTTATGCTGCATTGGTGAAGGATTCCTATTGAATGATGTAAATTGTAGCCGTCTCATCTTTGTTTCTGGGCATTTGTTAAGCTTATAGAGTTTGGGAACTTCATTTTGGAATTAAATGAAAATTTTGAAGGTTTTGCTAATTCTTAGTCTATTTGTGAAATAGGTCTTTGATCCGTTCCAGCTCCTTTTCACCTGAAACACCACAAGTAGGGGGTTTGGGTGATAAACACGATGCTGAACATGTCCTCTAAGGTAGAGACAAGTTAAGTACATGTAATCTTTGCTTATTGTAGGTCTACTGGATGAGATTTTTTGGCACAAGATGACTGGAGGATTAAAAAAGAGAAAATTACATTCCAATACCTTCATCAGATAATCCCTAGCGAATATAAGACATCTTCCTTCCTAGCTACTAGAACTGTAGTTGCAATGCTCTCTCTGTATTTTTATGTGTGCAGCTGAAGGAACTGTAACTTTTGTTTCAGCGTACTTATTTTCTGTCTTTTTTGTTCTTGCTGACTTTTGTTTCTGTGTGCTTTTGTTGGTCCCTTTATGTGTGTGATATATGTATACAAGTATGTGACTGTGTACCATACTGTGTGTCCATGGATAGCTTCAATTTTTCTTCCTTTCAAAATAATCCGTCAATTGATTGCAGTTTTGATTTATTTTTCTATTTTTGACTGCAATGAACATTGTCATGGGATTCAACAGTATAGGAATGTCACTAGCAGTTGCTTGGTTATTAGAAGCAGTGAAGTGAAATGAAGCTGAGTTATTATTTTTTGTTCCTCTGGAAGTTTGAAGTCGCTCGCTGTCTGTGGATTCATCTATTTCTTGTCAACAGTACCTCATTAGGTTGTATTAGCATTCAGCTCTGCTATCTACTCATTTTTTAAATTCCACACTCATTCTATTTTAATATATACGGTCTTTTGGCCGCTTTTTTTCCTTCTCAAAATGCTTAGCCTTTACCAATTCCAAGATGATTTTTCCAAAATTACCCCATCGACATGCTCTCTTTCTCTCTCTCTCACACATATTAAACACATTGGTGAGAAATGGGTTGGGAGAAAATGAGTAGAATTTATTAAGGGCGTAACAGGAAAATTTCACTTTTTTTTTTGAATCCTTAATGCTTGTGCAATAGGCCAAAAGGCCTTATATTATAAAACCGAGGAAGTATACAATTATAGTTGGTGGATACAAAGTAGGTATATCCTGGAATGAATTTATCTTCGTGTATACTTCCAAAGCATACCACTTCCATAATACCATTTGTGGATTAATTTCTCACATAAATTTATCTTCACGTATAGCTATTTTGTTGCTGGATACAAAGTAGCTATATCCTGGAATGAGTTACGGATCGATTTCTCACATGTTTCCATAATACCATTTCCATGACCGAACTTTACTGTTTGGAAGAGAACTTCAGCCAGTGTGTACCCGTATGTTTCTTTCCAAACTCCACTGTAGGCACATAGTCAGCTGAAGGAGAAAATCTGTCTATGAATTCTCAGTAGGAACTGAGATGGGGTTCAAATCCTTAAAGGGATTATCATCTCCCTAGACTTGGATACACATTCATCAAAGTTCAGACCATGACCGTAGCATTTATTACTGATGAGACACCATTTTTAGAGGCATTTCTAGTATCTTTATGAAGTCTATTAGATAATCATGCTACAACTAAGCGTGGTTATGGCTAGGAGTCATCAATTAGTTTCAGTGACTTAAGTTTTGGACGGTAGTCAACCCAAAACCTTTTCTAGAGACTCCTTAACCAGCCTAACCACTCTAGGAGCAAATGTACTTGGTTGTAAATTATAAGGAAACAGATGGATATATGTGATGTTGATCTTGGTGAAATTAGATGATGAGAAATCAGGATATAATCTTGAAATAGCTGTCATCTTCACTTTCAGAATTTAAAGGACCATAGTTGAGTAGAGCAGATAGAACAAATCAACATAATTGAAGCAGAAAACACTAAAAATGATTAAGTCCTTTATCAGCTAAACAGTGAAGTGCCTAATGATACTTTCGTCATCTGTGGTTAATTTCAAAGCTATGACCTTAAACTCAGTCTTGATTGTCTGTATTTTTTGTGATAATACAAAAAAATAAAAGTTGGATAATGTCTTTAATACAGAAATGTAAGATAATCATTCTCTCTCTGTTAATGGGTCATTAGGGTGAAATTGCATATTCCTTCTATTTCTGAAAGTCCTGCTGTAGGAAACCGCTTGGTGAGAGGCCATCTAGATAAGTGAAAGCCTTCAAGTTCACAACTATTCTGTCATGAAATATTATCAGTTGATGCATTTTCTGACACAATTCTTCAAGTTGAATACTAGCAACTTTTATGTGTGATTTATCATGAATGACCCGCCAAATTCCTTGTTTTGTGAAACCTAGATTTCAAGGAAATAAATAATGTTAAGAGGATGAATTTACAGCAATTTCTCTTGGCCAATGAGAGAATATCAGCCTGCTAAATTTAGTTAGTCCATGCTTTGCGATAATGTCTTCGTATTCAAGTTGAATGTGCATGA
This sequence comes from Rauvolfia tetraphylla, assembly GCA_030512225.1. NCBI lineage: Eukaryota > Viridiplantae > Streptophyta > Magnoliopsida > Gentianales > Apocynaceae > Rauvolfia > Rauvolfia tetraphylla. The sequence goes on from JAJQKT010000060.1 coordinate 2,676,108, forward strand.
CAATCTTCTTAAGATGTTAAATGTGTCATTGTCTATAATCTTGCCATGTTATAAAAATAACTAAATGATGGTCATTGCAGTGCCATGGCAGAAGGTATATTTACTAATGTATTAAATGATGATTCCATTTCCGGTATGCTGTCAGAGAGGCCAACTGCTCTCAAATATCTAAAACACCAAGTAGGTTACGTACGACTCAATGGAGGAGAAGAAAATACGCTTCTGAAAGGTTCCTATTTATTTCTCTTAACAGTAATAACACTTTTTCCTGTCATCTCTCTGAATGACAATATCAACAAGTTTCAAGCTTCCTCATTTACCCCTTATCATCCTTTTCATTTTTAGCACTGTTAAGGGTGTATTCTGACTGGTCTTGGAATGGATGTTTTTGTTTTGAAAATGAAAATCGTGTCCACCATTTTTCGTGCGAAAGTTAGCATGAACTCTGACAAAAATTCCTCTCAAGAGAAGGAAATGAGGTCCGCTCCCTTAGAGAACTCAAAGAAAAAAAGCCAAGGCCGACGTGTCAAATTTATTTCCATACATGTACCAGTTTAGTTCCGTCAGCAAGTGTACTTCCTTAACCTTCTGTGTTTTTCTTTTTCAATTTAATATTTTTGGGCTGTTTCTTGCAACTATCTCATCTTTCTTTTAATAGACATGGAAAACGATATCTTGGGATCCGTGACATTCGGGTGAAGAAAATGAGTTTGCCCAAATGCTTTTTCATTTCCAAAATGAAGAAATCCATTTCAGTGCCAGCTCAAATACGCACTAAGAGTCACTAGTCTCCTTTTGTGGTTGTGTAGTAGATATGGGATGAGACTACCAAATTCGATATGCTCTCCAATTTCTTTCTCTCCCTATTTTAACGAGCATATTGAAAACTACTTCCCTTCTTTCATTTCTTCTAAAGAAACCCTTTCTTGTTTTTGGTGGAAGGTTCGATTGTGCTCTTTCTTGAGCTAGCTGTTTCACCAAGATAGGAATTTGAACATCTGGAGTAACATTTAGTCTACCCCAGGAAGTGAAAATTGACACGCGCATCTATCTGATGCCACTAAGCACAAAAAACAGTGTGATATATTCTGAGAATCTGCTTTGAATTTCCAACTTGTGAAGACGAATGTTGACCTTTTAATTACTGTTCCTTGTCACTAGTTACATGGAAAAATAATGAAGCTCTGGAAACTTTTATGGAAGTTTTCCATAATGATGACTGACATTTACCTTATAACATACCCACTCCAGTTATAGCGTAAATGTGTTACTTTGTCAATATATCACATTACTGAATGCTTAAGATCAACATGAAAGCATTGCATTCATTTTTAAAAGGATAGATTTTCGTTTGTCTGATTTATAGTCCTTTATCATATTGAACTTTAGTTTCGTTCTGTCCCCAGGGTCCGGATCTCAGATCACTTGATTTTGTTCATTAATTCCTTTACTGGTGTGCATTTGTTATTCGTTATATTACTCTCCTAGCTGTGTGATGAATTACTGTATGGTCGTGCTTAGCTAAATATCTTTTGTTTGTTCAGGTAATTAAGTTCTAAACAGATGGAGGAATGGTCATTTAAGCTTAACTTCAAGATGAAGGGAGAAGAAAGTTTAGCAAACAATTCTACTGCCAGTGGAAGTCGGAATAGCATGGAAATGGAACAAAATGATTCAAGTGATTGTGCTTCCCCTGCTATTCTTGAGACAATTCCTCAAAATTTTGTAGATAATTATGTGGAAAGGGAAGAAAATCACAGTAATGAGGAGAATCGATCATCTGAAAATGCTAATAATCAGTTGGTGCTTTATGATCCTGCATCCCATGGTGGTGGTGAAATTGTACCTGTTCCTGATCCTGTGGCATCTGAACCACCTCCACGAAGATCCTCACTTCCATATCATAACCCTTCCAGGCTTTTGCCATCAGTTGGGGCATTCACTGTTCAGTGTGCCAACTGTTTCAAATGGAGACTGATCCCAACAAAGCAGAAATATGAAGAAATCAGGGAACACATTTTGGAGCAGCCTTTTCTATGTGAAACAGCTCGTGAATGGCGGCCGAGTATATCTTGTGATGATGAGCCTGACATTGTTCAAGATGGCAGTAGGCTTTGGGCAATTGACAAACCCAACATAGCTCAACCTCCTCCTGGATGGCAAAGACTTCTAAGAATAAGAGGTGAAGGGAGCACCAAATTTGCAGATGTGTACGTGTCTTTCTTCATTTGTTTACTTGCTTGATTCAAGTGGTTACACGATCCACATATTAATGGAATTTCTGAGATTTGGGGTTAAAACTTCCATTGCCTGTTTGGAATTCACAGGTATTATCTGTCACCCACCGGCAAGCGACTCCGTTCCATGGTTGAAATTCAGAAGTACTCCTAAACCACTTTGCCATTTCAGTTATTTGTTTTCCCCATCTCTCTTCCCACCCCCCCTCTCCCCCTCACACACACACACACACACACAAACACAGAACACAGACATTTATGGTGCAGTATTAGTTCACCATTGATGTCATATCTTGTTATGTAAAAACATTCTCTCTTTTGTTTTCAGTGCCTCATTGTGCAGATCTTTCAGGTACTTGCAGGAACATCCTGAGTATATAGATGCTGGTGTTAATATGTCACGATTTTCATTTCAAATCCCAAGACCTTTACAGGAAAATTATGTGAGGAAACGTCCTGCTCGATCAACAATGTTACATGAGAACAATGGTTTTCCGATGCAAAGACTCGGTGAACCTTCTGAAGGTAATCTGCAAATGGTAACAACTTGAATCTTTATTATTACATGCTTATGATAAAGGTAGCTTTTGCTCCTTAAAACTAGTCTCTGGAACTGCCCCTTAAGAATGAGAACTGGTGCTTCTACTGAGTGCAATGTCCTATTGAGACATCATCTAGTATTAACTTTCTGCTTTTGAACTCATGTATTCAAACAATTCATATAATTTTTTGTAAGTTGGTCGCTATCCAATTTTTTCTTTCTGTCGATACTGTCAGTTTGAAAGGTTAACAGGCCCAGCCTTGGAAAAATAATAGAATTCTCTTATTTGCAATCTATGATGGTTTGCTCAATGAGTGAATCATCTTATCTCCTATTCCTATAGGCATACTTAAGGTTGAGTAAATTATCAAAGTTCAAACATCTATATTTGCAATGTGGCCATTTCATTTTGCTGTAAAATTGTTTTAATGTCAAAAGCAATATTCTTCTGCTTGAATACAAAAAAGAATCGTTTGTCAAAAAAAAAAAAAAAATAAAAATAAAAAAAAAGAAAAAGAAAATTGCCAAGAGACATTGATGAGATTGTTTGAAGTGAGCCAATCTAGCCGTCCAAGTCCTTAAATTTCTTTACAATTGAGTCATTTAGGTAGTGGGATGTTTAACGTGGCAGATCAGATTTGACACGCGTATGTGATTTTTGTTCTGCTCCTGCAGCTCTTTTATGTGACACTATCATGTGTCGAAGTGGTGCATGCTTATCTTTAACCGAAAAATATCTTGTTTGCAGTCAGTCCCATAGCATGGGCAGGTCCAGATGAGGATACAGAGTTACAGCTTGGTAGGCCAGAGATTGGTCGTTCCTTCTATGATCCTCCTGTACCTGGTCCATTAGATCATCCAGTGAAGAAGAAGAGGACACCATCTAAGCGAAGATACAGTGGTGACACAGCAGGTATTTCAAGCCAGGTTGAGGTAGAAAAGACCCTTCGTCTTTGATTCTTTGTCCATAATGAATTTCGTGTCAGAATCTATTTCAGTAAGCTAAGGTTCAGCGGTTTTGCACCTACACTTACCCGGATGCTTGTTCATAGACTTCGTTCAAGCCTTTTGGGTTTATGCTCACCATGTTCTGCCGAGATGGAATGTAGATGATGTTTTGGATGCTTGTCTGATGTTAAATGTATGTAATCAGTGTTCATATATTTGTCAATACTAGCAATAGTTTTTTCTGTCAATGTATTTCTCTTTTCTTTTTCCCCCTTTTTTTGGGTTTTCTCTCTCCATTTTGTCCTCCCATTCTAGAGGTTGCTTTGATTAGATTCTCTATCTAGGTTGGTTTTTATCCTAATGGTGATATCGAGTAACATTAGGAAAATAATTTTTTAAAATTTACAAAAGCGTAAACATTTTATTCAAAAGATTATATATTTTGAAAATTATGGAGAACATGCGTGTAGGTCGTCTCTCTCCCAAATACCCATTCGGACCTTAACTCACGTGATGAAGGAAGGAGTACGGGAACGATTCACTGTGTATATTTGGAAAACTAGAGAGGGTTTAGGATTTTGATTTGGACTCTTTGAAAGAATGCTGTTCGGAGTTGAAGCCACTGGACAACTATGATAGGTGATCAATGGGGTTTCATTAGCTATGAAGAGTTCAGAAATCCCCACGTTGGTGAGGGAAAGAGGAGGCGAAGCGAGGAAATGGGGAGTGGGGGACAAGGCATTGATCCTGCGAAGGAATTCCGTGAACGTGGACTTTCAACCAAAACTGGACTTGAGCAAGGAAAATAAACGGTCAATGTCGATGGTTCGCTCAAGGACGGAGGGAAAGGGGGAATTGGCAGCTTTTCTCCGGTTGGGGAGGCTGATGTTGTTGCCTATATATACTTTCGACTTACATTGCAAGTTTCTATTCGTCAAGTTGTTGATCTGGCAACCTGTTTAGCAATATCCCAAAGCTAAAGATGGGAAATATGGCTCCTAATTTTTGGGGGTTCTGTTTTATCTGCAAAATATGAAAAATGTGTGAACTGCAAGCCATCGTCGTTGTTGTAGCATGTGGGTAGTCGGTTTGTCAGGGGCTGGCTTCAAAGTGAATAGAGTGAGTTTAGCTTGTTTTCTCGCAGACTGAGATATCCAACCTAAGAGCATATAGAAGTCACATATAAGCGTATAAATTCAAAATTAAAATAGAAGGGATATTTAACTAATCACAAATGTTTTTAAAATAAAAATCATTAGTCTTGTTTTGTCATTAAATATTTTTTTATCTTTTCATACTATTAAACAATTTATATGTGCTAATTATGCTTCACCACTAAACGTGGTGGAGTCTAGTTAAAAAAATAATATATTTACATCATGTGACATATTTATAAATATACATGTCATTTTCTTCGTTATTCTGCTGTGTTTAGTGGCAGAATGACATAATTAGTCACACATATATTATTTAATTGCATGGAAGGATAAAAAAATTCAATAGCAAAACAAGCACAGACTATTTTTTTAGTAATATTCATAACTAATTATATATATATATAATATAGATAAATTTATATAAGGAAGATATTTACAATAATATAAGGACACAACAAGATACAGCGATTTAAAGAAATTGAGTCAATCAACTATGATTATGGCATGTGTAATTGAGGTAGATTAGGTGCCAATAATATCATGCTTTCTTTTTTTTAATAATATTTTTAACACTTACAAAAAATTAGACTTCATCAAACATTTTTATTAAAATTCTATTAAACTCTTTAATTCTAAAAAAAATATTTATATCTTTAAATCAACTGTCAAAATTTTTATATGATTAAAGCTACATTGAATATTTGAATCAAAATAAAAATATAAAAATATTTAAAATTAAAATTTAACTTTGGTAAAAAAAAAAAATCAAAGTTGGCCCACTACAACCGGCGTTAACGAATTAGGCCTGCATCCAAACAAGCTCGGACAAATTATGTCTAAGTCGATCTATTTTTCTGGATAAACGGAACGAATGCCATATGTTTTTACAGTACTACCTATTGGTGGTGCTGGTGTCCTTTTTAACCAAAAACAAGAAAAATAAAAGGGGACCTTATCAACTTTAGTTAAACAAGCTAACACTTTTGACGTGCACGAAATATAATATTAATAAAAATTGAAATCATTATTTAATTTATTTAATAAAATTATATCTTATATTTATTTTTAATTATTTGTCTTATTATAAAATTATTAGTTTTACTTTTTAATGATCTATTTTAAAACACATTTATCTTTAATAATCATTTTTCAATAATAGTTATTTTTTTTAGTATTTAAAATTTTTTCCTAGTAACTAATTTATCTATGTCATATTTAGAGTTTTCTTTCTAATAATTTATTTCTATTTTAATAATTAATTTTTCTTTGATAATTATTACTTGAATATTACATCATGTCATTTTATATTATGTTATGAGAGGATATGGCTAATTGTATCTCAGTGTAATTTTTTTTATTAAGGTAGGTTTCAAATAATTCTCATTAAATTAGATATCAAAAGACTACCAAAAAAATAATTTTTTTACATAAGTACATAAGTACTAAACATAGGATAATTTTATTAATTTATGATGATTTTTAATTTTATTTTAATATTTTTTATCCTTCAAACAGTTTATAAAATCTCAAAATTTATTACGTGATATTTATCTTATTTATTTTTCTAATAATTACTACATAGTAAGGTCTCATAGATGATCAAGATTCATTGTTTCATCTAAATTATATTGATATTGAGTTTCATCATTTATTTAAATTTCAAAAAATTAACAGAGAAAAATTGAATCTTAAAAGTTATAATTAATTGTAATCAAATTTTAACTTAAATTTTAATTAATATAATTGAATTATTAAATTTTAATATAAAATTTTAAAAACTTAAAAACAAAAAAAAAACAAAAAAATGTTTTAAAAAAAAGTTGGGGCAGAGTGGACGCCCACGCTCGGCACCCCTCGACTCGTGGTTGCGCCAGCTTTTGGCGCAACCACAAGGGGCGCCCACTTTGGGCGAATCCTCTCCCCCAGTTTTTTTTTCTTTTTCTTAATAAAATTTTTAAAATTTTAAAATTTTTATTTTTTGTTTAAATTTTTTAAAAATAAAAATTATAAAAGATTAAAATTATAAAAAATATCATGTATTAATAAAATCGTCATGTATTTAATAATTTTTTTTATTAGAGAATATTTTAGACCATTAAAAAAATAAATTTAAATTACTATGATCCATTTTATACATTTAGTATGATATAAATAGATATAGATATAGATATAGATTGGGATCAAGATTTATAAAATTAACACCGCCAGCCAAAAAGAACTAAACAATTTCAGCACCACGTCCATCATGTCAAGTAGAGAATTATGAAGATTCAACCTTCTAATTTTATTAGAAAGAGACTGGAATTGTTCCAACAGCCATTCTCGAACATAAAAAAGTAAGGAAAAACTAGAACAAATTTGAATTGAAAATCAATCCAGTAGGCCTTAGCTCTCCAGCCAGAACCTTATTCTTGTTATCCAGCAACCACTATATCTTATTGATGTTTTCTTGTGCTGAATATCCCAAGTTCACCACTGAGAACTCAGGGAGCGCAGACCAGAAGAGAGGAGAGAAGACGATCAGAAGCCCCACCAATAACTGCGCCCATATTTCTGACCTGTCGCAGATAATTAAGTGCTCCTTCCGTGATGATCTCGCCGGGAATAAGCACGGGCGTCCCCGGTGGGTAAGGACATACAAGCTCACCACATATTCGACCAACACTATCCTCAATGCTCACTTTTGTTTTACGAGCGAAGAAAGCATCCCTGGGGCTCAGACTCATGCTTACATTTTCAAATGGTGCCAAGTGCTCAGAACCATTGCCATAGTCTTTTGTGCACTTTCTGGGTGCTGAAAGTGCTGATAGATGCTCCAATCCTGAGATAAGCCGGAAGACGTGCTCCCTTTGAGTCCCCAGGTTAAATGCTAGTGTAATAGATTGAGTTCCAACAAGTTCAGCAATGGCACCACAGTCCCTACGCAAGAAATCATCAGCCTCGAAACCAGAAACACCAAGCTGTCTTGTGCCGATTGTGATTCGCAGTGGATCCGTAGCAGGAAAGGAAGGAAAGTCTGCAAGATTAAGGACTGAGATTTTAGGAATTTTGTTCATTAGATTTCTTGCTTCAACAGCCAATCCAATTGCTCTGCTCAAAGTAATTTCTGCATTTTCATCCAGTTGAGCCCTTGCAGCATCAAGTGATGCTAAAAGTAAATAACTTGGGCTGCTGCTTTGAAGCGCTTGAAGGCATCTGCAGATTCTGTATCTATCAACAAGATTACCAGACATGTGTAACATCGAGGACTGTGTCAGAGAGCACAAAACTTTGTGTGTAGACTGTATAGAGAGATCAGCACCTTGACTAAGGGCTGAGCTGGGTAGTTGCCGATGAAATCTGAAATGAGCTCCATGAGCTTCATCAACAATTAGAGGAATATTATGAGAATGACATAGGAGAGATATCGTAGCCAAATCGCTACAGATACCATGGTAGGTAGGAGATACAACAAACACTGCAGCTGCTTTTAGACCTTCCATTTCCAGTTCCTTAATCGCCCTCTTTACCTGGAACAACAATTATCTTCAGTTCATTGCTGCAGCCAGAATGGAAGGAATTCTATCATACCTATATGTCTTAAATTCAGAGAATGGAGAAATGGCTTTTAAGATGTGCTACAGGAACTAAAATAAATACAAAAGTTATATATAAGCTGCCCTTGCCTGTGAAGGAGAAATGCCACCGGAAATATCCCAGTTAGGATCATACTGCGGCATAAGGTACTTTGGCAGTGCACCAGACATTACCATACCGGATATGGCAGAGAAATGAGCATTCCGAGGAAGAATGAGAATGTCTCCCGGTGAACAAGTAGCCATAATTGCAGCCTGGATTCCGCATGTAGTACCCCCCACAAGGAACCATGTTTCTGATGCTCCAAAAAGTTCAGCTGCCATTCTTTGTGCTTCCAAAATAGGCCCTTTTGGGGCATAAAGGTTGTCAAGTTCTGGAAGCACAGTGAAATCGTGAAGAAACGGTTTTTTACCGATGAGATGGGTTAGAGATGGTGGCGCTGCATGTCCCATGTTATGTCCTGGGAAGTGAAAACTTGCAGCATTTTCTTCAGCGGAAGCCTTTAAAGCACTAATAAGAGGAGGGGGCTTGTAACCTTCAACATCTCTAGAGTTGTCGATAGTAGCACCATCCGTTGAGACAGACCCTACAATTCTTTGTTGCCACTGTAGGCATTTGTTCCTTCTCTGCAGCATAAGCTGCTTATCCTGCAAGTAAATTTTACTAAGACTTGCAAGAGTTATATTTTAAGGTAACCTTGTTCTTTCCAAATGATGAAAGTAAAGAATTTTATGTAAAGGAAAAAATTTGAGATAGTTGATTAATTTATATGCTGCAAATCTTAGTGATAGCACAGGTATAAGTGACACTTTCACATAAGAATAGCTCAAACTTCAAAATGGTAACTAGTCCGGCCTTCAATGCTGGCCAAAATTCATCTATTACAGGAAAAGCGTTTGTCATGTCAATCACAAAACCTATTTCTTGCTAGGTTCTGGAGATTATTTATTACTACATTCGGTTCATCATAAAAGTATCAACTACAGCATTCTACTGAGTATTGAAAATATCTGAAAATTCAGAGCTATATCTAAATGCACATAAACTCAAAAGATCATGAAGAATCAGACAATTCCGGCCTAATTTAAGGAATAACTTGGAACCGATTTTCCACATTATGAATATAAACCCACACAATGCCACTCAAATTCATAAAACAAGGGAAACATTACCCAATGTGAAACCCAACTTACGCTAAAATTCATCAACGTCATGACGCTAACAAATTTTATAGCAACAGAATTGAATGGCGGAATAACCAACACTTCAAGAAACCCAATAAGTCATCACCAGACTTGCAAGTTACAAAAGCATTTGCAGTTAAAAATCAATATTTTCCAAGAATAATGAGCAAATGTAAAGAACAAGAGGAGATTTGGCTAAGATTTTTACTTTTGACATACGAGCGTTAGACCTTCCATTGTGTCTGCCGAGACAACTGCTCCCAGAACTCAGACTAAAACTCTGACAAAAACCACAAAATGGTTGGTGTTAGACAACTTCAGTTCGTCGTTAGTGTGTGGATTACTGCAGGTGCTTAATGAGAAACTACAGAAATGAATTCATCTGTGTGCGTTTGTGGACGGAAGAAGACTAATACCATATCCAGAAGAAGAGCAGAAACCATTATGAAAGGTGCTTACAGGAAGGTCTGCGTGCATCTTCCCGTGCAAGGACCTTTATAATTCGTGGCAGGAACCTTCCCTGATAATTGCAGGGACCTAAATAATTATCGTATTGGGAATTTCGGGTAATAATTTCCTCTAAAACAACGTAAATTACAAAATACAAAACACTACTAATATATCCAACAAATAATATTGAACACATCTAGAAAAATTTGATAACAGAGTTCGACAAAAATTTGCCTAGTTTTCGAGTACCACTCAAGCAGCTCGCTTATATTTATATGTGAGAGAACAGTACAAATTGGGATGAAACTAATATAAGGAGGAGAGCTTAATTTATAACCTTTCAAACCCTCCCCCAAACATCGCCCGTCGATGTGGGACTTATAATTGAAGCCAAAGTCAACAAATCTCCACCTTAGCTTAATTTCAAGTCCCACCAAATACAAATATTATCAAACAAACAAAAATAAAAAAAGGTCTTTGCGGTGCTTCAAATTTTACGTCGTTAGGTGCTAATTCAAATGTGCAGAATATTAACCAAGTCTAAACAATGTTCAAACTTAGCTTTTGTAACTACCTTGGTCAACATATCTGCAGAATTCTCCGTAGTATGAATTTTCTGGAGAAAGATCTCTTCTTCGAGAATTTCCCGTACAAAGTGATAGCGAACATCAATGTGCTTCGTCCGCGCATGAAAAACTTGATTCTTTGCTATGTGAATAGCAGTCTGACTATCAGAATAAACTTCAAGTTATTTTTGACCAACTCCCAAGTCTTTAAGCAACCCATAAAGTCAAATTACTTCATTCACAGCTTTTATAATCGTTATATACTATGTTTCTATTGTAGACAAAGCCATCGTTGACTGCAAGGTAGACTTCTAACTAACTGGTGCTTTTGCTAAACTGAACAAATAGCTAGTTGTAGAACGTCGCTTATCTAAATCACTTGCATAATCAGAATCATAATATCCAACTACACAATGACCAATTGATTCATTCCACTCAAATTCTAATCTAACATCTGCGGTATTTTGACTATACCTTAGAATCCATTTTACAACTAGCCAATGACCCTTACCCGTATCATGCATGTCTGCTCACAACACTAATAGTTTATGAAATATCTGGTCTCGTACACACCATTACATACATCAAGCTTCCAACTACATTTGCATATGAGACTCTCGCTATGTATTCTCGCTCTTCATTTATTATTGGAGATAAATGGCTACTAAGTTTCAAATAAGGAGTAAGTGGGTTGCTTGCAGGTTTTGTATCTTCATTCATACCAAAACGTTGTAATACTTTCTTCAAATACTGCTTCTGTGTCAGCCAAAGCTTGCCTTTCTCTCTATCCCTGTTTATCTCCATGCCAAGAATCTTCTTGGCTTCCCTTAATCTTTCATGTCGAACTCTTTACTCAACTAAGCCTTTAATCTTTCAATCTCAACTCGACTCTTTGCTGTTATCAGCATATCATCAACATATAAGAGTAAGTAGATGTATGAACCATCTTGAAGCCTGCGTAAATACACATAATGATCGTGTTTGCTCATTGTGTACTTCTGACTCTTCATAAACCAGTCAAATCACTTCTACCATTGCCTCGAAGATTGTTTCAATCCATAAAATGATTTACTTACTTTGCAAACTCAATTCTCCTTACCAGCAACCTCATATCCATCTAATTAAGTCATATAGATTTCCTCATGCAAATCACCATTAAGTTGAACTAGTCTCAAATTCAACTGTGCTACCAAAGCCAACAAAATTATAATGGAGAAATGTTTAACAACTAGAGAAAATACCTCATTATAATCAATTTCATCCTTTTGAGCGTAGCCTTTAGCCACCAACCTTTCCTCATCTTTATCAAGAAATCTTTCTTTCTTTGCAAATAACTATTTGTATTCAATAGCCTTTTGGCCCTTCGGTAGTTGTGTCAGCTTCCATGTCTTGTTTTTCTTGAGAGATTGCATTTCTTCTTCCATTCACCTGCCCATCTACCACATTGTCAACTTCAAATGGCTTATGAGTAGGTGAATGGAACATCATCAATAATTGGAAGTGCATAAACTATCATGTCAGTAAAATGAGCAAGTCTTTGAATCTCTCGTCTTGTTCTTCCAACGGTAATTGACTCCGATCACTGTAGAGGTTCTTGGGTCAAAATTTCTTCTCCATCTAACTCTTCTTCTGCCCTCGGAGAGTCATTAGTGGTGCTATTTGCTTGGATCATCACTGTCTGCTCAAACTCTACCTGTTTCGGTATACACTCCACCTGCTACGGAATGCCATCAACCCCTTCTGGATTTACCTTATTCAACAAGGCCGATTCATCTAAGGTAACATCCATACTGATTATCGTCTTCTTTGCCTCTAGGTACTGTAAACGGTATCCCTTCACTTTAGTATTGAAGCCCATAAATAGAGCCTTCTTTGCCATGGATCCAACTTTGATTCTTCACATGATAATATGCAGTAGAACCAAAAGCACGTAAAGTATCATAATCAGTAGTAGATTTTTTGGACCATACCTCTAAAGGGGTTTTTCGATCTATAGCAAATGATGACAAATGATTGACGAGATGTTGAACATATGTTATAGCCTCAAGCCAAAATTTTATGTCTAACCCATCATTAGACAGCAAATAATGAAGTTTCTTTACCATTGTCCAGTTCATACGCTCTAACACCCTATTCTGCTAATGTGTTTTTCTGACTGTGAAGTGCCGCCTTATGCCACAATTTTGGCATACCTTTAGGAATGGATCGCTGTTGTATTCTCCACTATTGTCTGTTCGAAGAACCTTGATCTTCCTCCCTGTTTAGTTTTCAACTTCAGCTTTTCACTTAAGGAAAACTCCAAGCACACCATCCTTGTTCTTCATAGTAAACGCCCAAACTCTTCTAGAAAAATCATCAACTAAAGTGACAAAATAATGCCTATCACCGATTGATGGAATCGTGGCAGGTTCCCACACATCTGAGTGTACATAATCCAGAATGCCCTTAGAATTGTGGATTGCAGTGCCAAATTTAGCTCTTCGTTGTTTTTCTAGAGCATAATGCTAAAAAAATTCTAATTTGCAAGTCTTCGTACATTCCAACAATCCTTGCTTGGCAATATTTTGTAAGGATTTTTCACCAGCATGTCCCAACAGCATATGCCACATCTTTGTTGCATTTGCATCATTCTTGGTACCTGAAATTGCTGCTGCCATTGTCCCAATCACGGTATTACCTTGGTAGTAATATAGATTGTTCTTCCTCACGCCTTTCAACATCATCAGTGCCCCTGAAGTTGTTTTAAGAACTCCATCTCGCATCGTTGCAACTAGGTCTTTTGATTCTAAAGCCCCCAATGAATTGAAATCCGCACATTTCGTAAAATTCTGATGCATCCATCATGATTCTTTAGCTTGATTAAACATATCCCGGTTATTTTACATGGATTATCATTGCCCATGTAGACAACCCTATCATCGAGTTCCTGAAATTCAAAGAACCACTCCCGAATATGACACATGTAATAGGTGCAACCTGAATCTAATATCCATTCATCTGGATGCATTGTTGAAGGTGAAACTATAGGAAAAATTTCTAATTTCGCATCACTCTTGCATCCTGCAACATTTGCATCTTGTGGAATCATCCCTTTCTTCTTCAACTTTGGACAGTCTTTCTTCCAGTGCCCTTTCTCATGAGAGAAAGTACACTCATCTTTGGCAACAACTTGACTTTTTGATTTGGACATTCTTCTTCTCCCTTTTGATTGGATTGGATGACAACCTCTTGCCACCAATGCTTCTTCTGATGTCATTGATTTAATTTTCATCTTATCTTGCTTTCTCAATTCATGACTATACAAAAGCAGAATACACAGTCTAAAATTCTCTGCCACGACATATTATTGATTCTAACGACATATTCTCCTTAGGAAGAGACAATAACAACATCAAAACTAAATCTTCATCCCCAAATTTTACATCTAAATTCAACAGGTCTGCTTGATTAAACATAGTGATGTGTTCATTCAGAGTTATACCTAATCGGTAATCAAATCGGAACAACCTTTTTCTTTATAAGGAGCTTATTTTGACCACTCTTCTTCAAAAATTTATCCTCCAATGCCTTCCACAATTTGTCACAGAAGTCTTGTTCTTGAAAGCATACTTCTACTCCTTGGACAGGCACGATCAAATTGTTTCGCATGCCAACTTATTCATAATTTTTGAATTATTTTCTTCAACATCTTCCGATTTCTTTTCTATAATGACAATTTCAAGACCCTGCTGGAAAAGGAAGTCTAAGTCTTTCCCTTGCCACATGTCGAAATGGCCAATATTGTCAAATATTTCTATTGCCAATTTCAAACTGGGCATTGAAATCTTCAACCATGATAAAGAAGAAACTGATGTCTCTGGTGCTATATTTCTAGTAGATGCCATTACAGAACTAAAATATAGTATTCAATATTTCAAAACAGCAAGTATTGTACCAAAAATTATTCCAAAAAAATTTACAAGAAAGATTAGAGGGTCACAAGTGGACCACTTAAATATCAACCTCCTTAGATAAAATTTTCCTAGATAATTAAAACTAGAATACCCAACAATGACTATTTTAAGAGAAACAAACAATCCAAAGACAAACCTTTGACTCTGATCCTATTTGTTGGGAATTTCAGGTAATAATTCCCTCTAAAATAAACTTCTAGTGAATTGAAAGATACAAAACACTACGAATATACTCAAAAAATAATATTGAATACTATAATCGAAAAGAAACAATAACAATAAATAAATGTGGAATAAAAGAGATAAGAAAAAAACACACTCAAAAAAATTTGATAATAGAGTTCGGTAAAAATTTGCCTAGTCTCCGAACACTATTCAAGCAACCCGCTTATATTTATATGTGAGAGAAGAGTACAAATTGGGATAAAACTAATAGGAGGAGGAGCGATTAATTTATAATATTTCAAACCATCTCCCAAACATCGCCCACTGGTGTGGGACTTATTATTGAAGCCAAAGTCAACATATAGATCATCCAAGGAATCTCAAGTGATCCACTTGCTCTGTTTCTTGATGCATAATATGGCTATTTCTTTATGTCATAAATGGGTCCCAAATTAATCGTGGACCTTTACCAGTCTTACTGCTTTGGAACGAACATGGTTCCCAAAACTCCCTGCATTATGGAGATGGCATGCAACAATGTTTTGGGCACCATGTTAGTACCAAAGCAAGAAGATGGTAAAGGTCCCAGCATTAGGGACGCCGGCAACAATGTCTTGGGAACCATAGGTATAAGGGTAAAGGTTCATGCACTGGGAAGACAGCAAGCAACAATGTTTTGGGAACCATTTCAGTCCCCAAGCAAGAAGACGCAGAGGTCACGATTAATTTGGGATCCAAATAGCCATTAAACATAAAGAACTAACCAATAAGAAATTGTTTTGGGATCATTCGATAGTACATTGGTAAGGTAATAATTGTAGAAGTAAAAGATTTTGAGAGACGCATAAACAACAAAATACAATACAAGCAACAATGTACCGTAATTGTAGAGAGAGAGGTTTTGACTGCCTTGTCATAATTGCCAGCAAGTATGCTTTTTTCAAATTTTCATTCACTGAGCTTTGAGCTGATATTCTAAGACGGGTTTTGCTGATTAACTCATTTGCTGGTCTGGGTTTCGTCGGTAAGCCAAGCACAGCTAGTAGTTGGGGATCAAAGCACAAGATTGACTGATGGGTGGATCGATAAACGAGAACAGATCCTTTGATTTGATAATAAGCCTAAAAAAGCATGACATTATATGCCCAAAAAGTTTTTTCAGTATAAGTTTTGGTCAATAGCTAACCAGAGCTGGTAGTGGGGTATAAAGGCATAAGATTGACTGATGACTGGATGGGCAAATACTACGATGGAGTGAGCGATTAACGACCGGTGCCGTATTTTGACTAAAAATAAAAATCTATTACCGATTCCTCGCAAATTAGTAATGCAATGTCCCTCTGGTTTTTCCTCATGGGGTTTGTATGCTCAGGAATCAGTCAAATTCCTCCGCAGGATGGCTGCAAGGACTTTTATGTTTTAGAAATAATAATTTTGGGATTAGAAAGGTAGATTAAATAGTTTTAAAACTAAATTAAGACAAATCGCATATTTTGGGACTAAAATTTTCCAATTTCTAAATAATATATTGGGTTAAATGCTTTTTACTCCTTCAAACTTCTTCTAAGAAACACCTTGCATCCTTAAACTTCAAATTGCTCTAATAGCTTCCTCAAACTTTTAAAAGTGCATAGCTATCAAATTCTTTTTTATTGAATCTTATTTCAAAAGACAAAATCAAGTATGTAGTTATTGCTAATAAAAGGTTTTATATAACCATTTCTTATCAATTTGTTGTTGTGCAGTAGTTGTCAACATAATAAAATTGAAATAACAATATAGAGAACTAAAAAAGAAATTATAATAAAAGAGAATAGGGAGAAACTTGTAGAGAGAATACAAGAATTTTATTAATCTTCTCTGAGAATGTATTTAAGTGAATGAATGAATGAATATAATATTTCAGTCTAAAATCTTATTTATAGGGTTTAGAGTTACATATCAATTGAAAGAGATAGGGAGAAGTCAGAAGATAAATTATCTCTATAATTAAAGATGTGATACAACTCTATCATTTATCTTCCGAAAAGATAGAGTATCTTAACCTTTAATATTAGAATTTTTCTTTGATATTAAATAATGGATATCCATTATAATAGTAATTTCATTACATTCCCGCTTGGATGTCTATTACATAAAGAATATGTCATGTTAAAACTTTAGTAAATAAAAAAATTTAGTGAAAAACAATTCTAGTGGAGGGAAAAGAGTAGCACTGTCACGAGCTTCTCAAATGGATGGGATTGGATTTAGTAAGTCCCAACCCGTTTTAACACGGGCATTTTTAGCTCACGGGCTAACGTGAACTGGAACGGGCCAGATACGGGCTAGCTCTTGAGTTTTTAATTTTTTTAAAAAATTCTTCAAAATGATGTCGTTTTTTATCATCTCTTCTCTTTTACTCTTTTCAGCTTTTGGTAGACTGTAGTCAGCACCGGCATCGCTACTTACTTTGCCCTAAATCCCCCTAAACTCCTAATCGCACTGAAGAATAAGAGCAAGAAGGTCTTCCTGAGCCCTTTTAACTTCACTACTCCTCAGCGTGCATAAATTCAGCCATATTTTAGTAGCAAACGGGAGCAGTATCAAACTTGGATTGCCATATTTTGATCCTAGTTGGCAGGTGCATCACTTGTCCTTCTGGGAGTTATATTCATTGTTTCTTCTTTCTTTTTTTTTTCCTTAGTGACCATCTGAATATAGTTTTGTGGTTTATATTTTTCACAATCACAGGGTTTTGGTAATCTATTTTTCAAAGTGATATTGAATGTTAATTAAATTTTCTGCAAATGAATTGATTTGTTAATTATATTTTCTACAAAACTGATTTGTCAGTTATTGATTTATTAATTACATTTTACTGGTGCCGATGAATCTAGGAGCAATGGCTTGAAAGTGAAAGTAGTTTAACTTCTACCTGTATTACTTCTGTTGGCAGTATATCTTACATGATTAAAATGATTAGGGAAGCTCAGTTGTGATTGAGGAAAGAATTTAAGACCAACTTGAAGAACGAAGTTAATGATAGAAATCAATAAGTACAGCCCTAGAGTTGACAAAATTGAGATCATGTTTGATAAAGAATTACTTTGCCGAATTGTTGGTTTGTTACATAATCTGATTTGACTCCACATTGGAACTATAAATTTTTTTGCCTTAAATCAATATTTGGTAGCATATAATTGCTTCTAAGCTTCGATGATTTCATCCCATTACTAAAGAAATAACTTGGTTACCATCAAGATTCACTAAAATCCATTTCTGAGATGAGTCAAGTTTGTATAGTTGCATTTTAGCGTTATAGATTCAATTTTGTGCCTTACTTTTGCTATCAAATGACATCATTTGTCCCCTAAATTATTGGGTTTGAATTCTTTTGTGTTTCTCAAGAAGATTTTGTTGATAATTCCATCCCTAGCTCTAGTTAGATAAGATCGAAAAATTCTCCCTTGCTTAATCGTGTGGTTGAAAGTGGTCATTACTCAATAGAGTCTGCATTTGTTTCTTTAGTGTTTGTATTTTCATTTACAACTCTATGTGGATTTTTGAATTTTTGAAAAAGGGGACAATTTCCAAAGATAGATAGAACAGAGAAACATAAACTTTTTTTGTTTTTTCTAATGCAGATGATGAACGGAATCACAAAAAAGATCCATTTCAAGTTTCACTAGATCAGGTCTATTTTGCTTGCAGAAGCAAACAACATTAGAAAATAGTTCCTGTTTAGTTTCATTTCTCATCAGAAGGCAAATGAAACTTCTTTTACTTGGAATAAATGTTTGATATACCAATACATCCTAAGAAACACACACAGTTAACCTAGAGTGAGATTGAATAGAGTTTGAGTTTGAGATTTTTATTTTGAATTTCACGAAGATCAATTTTTTGTGAGAGAATAGCTGGGATTCAAAAGTGATAAGTTTACACACTCCTAGTCATTAGTACTTGAGTTGATGAAGATGAAGAGGTAGATCGTTCTATATACATAACAAATCAAAAATATATAATCAAAATTCCCATCTCAAATGGTATAGAAACATCGGTTCACAAATCATATCATTTTTTCAAAGAAATTTCAAATTCGGAAACCATATCATGGTTGCATTGAATACTTGGAAATGAATTCGAGGCATAAAAGGAAACCAAATCCGCCTACCAACGTTTCTATGGACTGGGGAAAATAAATACTCCATTACAAAATGGTCATATTAGACCTATATGGCTATATAGAGTATTTAAAACAAAACATCTCATACATAATGCAAGTGATTCTTTATTTTTGTACTTGTATCTTGGGGCTTTATTTATGTTGCTTTAAGCCAAGCTATTGAATTAGTTTATCAAAATCCTTGAATCTATGTTTTTGTATATTGAATGTCAGCAATGAAGAAGCAACTTTGCATTTTGCCATTTTTTACATATACACTGCTAGAATGAAAGCTTTTTAGTCTCCTTCTATCTTAAATTTAAGTTGTACAAAATTTACTTACATGTTGCAGTATGGATGGCCAAAATATTATTAATCTTTGAGGTGATGAAGATAATAGTTTGTTGCCCAATTAAAATTCTAATTTTGTAGAGAGTGAGCTTCAGTCAAATAGCAAACCTTCAAAAAGACTACTACTTCAACTGTGTGGTCATACTTCAAAACTTAGGGGTTGGAAAAGATGGAAAGCCAAGAGCAGAATGTCTTGGTTGTAGAAAAAAGTATGTAGCAGGAGAGTCTAAATATGGGACTTCTAGCATTAGTTATTATATCAAGGCCAGTCATCAATTAAAATCTCAGCTTCAAGATGTGGGGAATATACTTATACATAATGCTGGGAAGGTAATTAGAAACAGAAATATTTCTCAAAAAATTCTATGTGAAAAAATTGCGAAAGCAATTATAAGGCACAACCTTCTTTTTACATTCGTTGAGTATGAATGGATTAGAGATATTCTTAAATATTGTAATCCTGATTTGAAAAAAATTTCTAGAAATACTACTGCATCTGATATATGGGAGCTTTATATGGAAAAAAATACTTTAAAATAAAGACTAGATGATATTCTTAGTTGAATATGCCTCACATCTGATGTTTGGACAACTTGCACATCTGAAGGTTATATATGTTTGACTGCACACTTTATTGATATCAAATGGAAATTGAATAGTTTCATACTCTCTTTTTTGAATTTCCCTCCTCCCTATTCAGGAGTTGAATTGGCAAGAAAAGTTTTTGATTTGTTAAGAGAGTGGGGAATAGAGAGGAAAATATTTTCAATAACCTTGGACAATGCATCTTGTAATGACAATATGCAAGACATTTTGTGGGAGCAGCTTTGTTTGTAAGATAGTTTGTTATGTAATAGAGAATTTTTTCATATTCGTTGCTCAGCACATATTTTGAATCTAATTGTGCAAGACGAAAGTTTAAAAGTGGCTAATGATCTTTGCATAAGATTAGAGAGAGTCTGAAGTATGTTAAAGGGTTGGAAGGGAGAATGAAGGCTTTTGAAGAATGTGTTAGACAAATGGGCATTCAAATGGGGATTCATTTGAGATTAGATGTATCTACAAGGTGGAATTCTACATATATGATGCTTGAAAGTGCTTTGAAATATCGACGTGCATTTTTTAGTCTTTCTTTAAGTGATAGAAATTATAAGTATTGTTCATCATTGGAAGAATGGACAAGGGGTCAATAGATGTTTGAATTTCTTTGATATTTTCTGGAGATTACTAAGTTGATATCTGGTTCCTCTTACCCTACCTCTAACTTGTACTTTATGTAAGTTTGGAAAATTGAGTGTTTATTGGTGAATAATGTGAATAATGAAGATGTTGTCATAAAGGACATGGTTACAAGGATTAAATCTAAATTTGACAACTATCGGAAGGAGTATAGTGTTATTCTTGCGCTAGGAGCTGTTCTTGATCCTTCCATAAAATTTTAGTTGTTGGAGATGTGTTATAAGAAGGTTGATCCAAGTACTACTTGTGAGAAGATGGATTTTGTGAAGAAAAAGATGAAGATGTTGTTTGAAAAATATTTAAAAAAATCAGCAAATGCATCAAGTTCTTTTTCACATGAGATTGTGTCTTCTATTCAACCAAGTGAAAGTAGATTGGAAATAGATGTCGATGATTTGTATAATCTGTTATCTCCAACAAATGTAAGTTTCTTTAATATTATTGTTTAGTTTAAATATTTGAATATCTTCAAATTTAAACATTCTCTACTAATGTCATGATTTTTTATTTTGTATGCTTCTTTGATTAGGATTTTAAGATGTTTGTTAGTCAAGTTATTACCATGACTGGAAAATCTCAATTGGAGACATACTTGGATGGGACAAAGCTGGAATGGAGTCATTTCTAAAATATGAATGCCTTACAATATTGGAAAGACAATAGGTATAGATTTCCTTATTTAACTTTGATGGCTTCTAACATTTGAGCATTCCAATTACTACAGTGCTTCAGAATCTGCATTTAGTATTGGTTCTCAAGTCCTTAATAAGTATAGGAGCTGCCTTTTCCCTCAAAATGTACAAGCATTTTTATGTGCACGTAATTGGTTTTATGGTTTTATTCCTAAGGGTAAGTAATAAGTGTTAAGATTGATAAATATAAATTTCTTTACTTTAAATCTAATTTTTAATTATCATAAATTTATGTTTAAATTTACTTTATATTTTACGTTTACAGATGAAGATGATGAGATGACATTAAAAGAATCAACTACATCTAAAGTGGATTCAAATGTTCCGGAAGATGAAGATGAAGAGGATTAGAAAATTTGCTCCAGACTTGAATATTTGATAACAATCTAAAATTCTCTCCATTTTTATCAATTTTTTCTTTTAGGTTAATGTTTCTTTTTAAAGTTACAATTATTTTGCTATTATCTACTTTCTCAATTTATTTTTTAGGCATAAAGCATATTTAATATTTAGAAATTAGAACCTGATAGAATTTACATGTAAAAATAAAAATAAAAAAAGGAGTTAGCCCGTGGATTGGCCATAACGGGCTACGAACTAGGGATTTTCCTGCTCGCTATGCCCCGTTTAAGCAGCAACCCGCAACGGGTAGGCTCGTTTGACACCACTAAAAAGAGTGTATTATTTTTTATGTCATTATTACTCTCCTAATGAGATAATCTCTTGAGATTTTTTAACCAACACATTGTAATCAAATGTTGTTGACGGTAAGGTCTTAGTGAATAGATATATCAAGTCAACATATTTTTGGATTTATTGCACATCAATATCAGATTTCTTTTCGAGTTTATGGGCAAAAAGAATATTGTAGAAATGTACTTTAACGTGTCTTCTTTAATATGTTCCAAATTTTATTATTATCCAAAAATAAAGTTAAAATTCCTTCTTAAAGATATAGATTTATCTTGAATATAATAATACATTAATCATGATCACACATAATCTCAACCAACTTCGTGAATTTCTATTTATTCAATATGAGTTGAATAATTAATTGTTATAGTTAACACTTGTCTATAAATGGCATAGTTTGTGTGCATCATGTAGATAACTTATACCTTGTATATCTATCTCAACAAGAGTGAGATTTTCTCAATATTTAGAAACTATCTCAAAGAGATATCAAATGACTAGTTTAATACCATCTCAAAACTCATTAATTAGATAATAACTAGAATAGATATCCACTTGTATACATACAAGTATATTCATGTACTAATGGTGAAGAGTTATAGTACTTCAAGACTAAATAGTTTTTCAATATCTATTTATAAATATAAAATATCTATATCATGCGTAATAATCCAACAACCGTTGATGTGCCGTGTACATGCGAAACATATGTAAGATGTTCAACCAAAACAAAATATTTATTTTTCAAAACCTTTGGTTACAATACTTGCTTTTTTGAATTTTTCAAAAAAATATATTGATCAAGAAATTATTCTTTCTTTTGAATATTTTATTTTCCAAATTAAGATAACCCTCGCGCTTTAGCATGCTTCAAAATTATATAGCTATAGAATCATATATTGATCTGGTTGGGGCATTTATTAGAGAGAAATATCTATGTATAGCTAAATTATTAGGCTGAACAACTCTAGAAAAGTTATTTAAACAATCAATTTGTAATTCTATACAAATGAATAATCTTTTGAACTTTTAGTTCATTAATATTTGTACATAGATTAAGATAATAAAGGACACATATGATATCAATTTTTTTGATTGATTGATGATTTTCTCTCCCCAATGTGTAGAACACTATATCAACAAATTATGAAATAATAATATTTTCTAACAAAGAAATACATACAGTCAACATAGCTACGTATAGACTTTATTATACGTGGACATAATCGATCATTATTTAATAAGAATTCAATAAGACATTTTCATTATTTTCTACAGGAACAATCTACTTATAAGCAAATATCTTTTGCTATCTTTTTGAGATTACACTTCAAATTTATAATTTCTCATGGCAATGCATGTACACTTCAAGTATATTTTGTGAATGAATCATCCAAACTTTTCATATTTTTCATGCAGACTTTATCATTTTGAATTTGCAAAAATCAACTCGAAAAATCCTTATTTTGAATTAACATACTATGTGTATTAGTACCATTAAAGTTTTATACATGTGTGGTTTCAATATTTTCCAATTATTTTAAGATCTCATTATTGTCATAATTTTCAGGTACTTAGATTTCTTTTAGAAATAATGCACTAGTAACATTTGGGAAAATTTTTGCTAGAATTTATGACCGCTTGACTTAACATATATGACTTATCTACCATATTTTGCTCCTTTTGTGTGCGAGAAGTTTGTTTTCTTGGAATTTACTTATCTACCATATTTCTGTTGTGTCTCAAATTTATTGTCAGTGATAGATTATCCTTCAGGGACAT
The DNA here is from genome assembly GCA_030512225.1 of Rauvolfia tetraphylla. Classification (NCBI taxonomy): domain Eukaryota; kingdom Viridiplantae; phylum Streptophyta; class Magnoliopsida; order Gentianales; family Apocynaceae; genus Rauvolfia; species Rauvolfia tetraphylla. The sequence goes on from JAJQKT010000060.1 coordinate 2,699,789, forward strand.
TAAATACAATATGACCGTTCTTTGTTGAGTGTTGATCATTTAATACACCTAGCTACTTAAATTATCCTAGCAACTTAAGGTATCTTTTATGATGATCAAGATGAGACATGTACTAATATATTTATCCAACCTCATATTTTCTTCTCTTTACATTAAGACAACATATTCAAAATTAACAAAATATAAATCTCTCTGTTGAGATTTGCTCCCAACATATTTGATAATATCTTTAAAGAACTATCTCAATAACTTGTAGATGAGTAATATAAATATACATAGCGCATTTCTAAATCTTAAAGGAGAAATATTTAGTTTATAACTACAAATCAACTACAACTACAAGAAAATATCAGATTAGAAATCGAAATTTAAAACTCGAAAAATTATTTTCTAATTAGATACCAATTTGAAACCGCTAGGAAAACGGTTTCAAATCGGTTCCTAATTGGTTTCAAATATTTTTCATTTCTGATAAATTTTATAACAGGTTTCAAATCGATTTCAAAATTCCGTTTCAAATCGGTTTAAAATAAAATAAGTTTCTAATCAATTTTTAAATTAATTTTTTCTTTTTAATAGATTAAGAAATTAGTTTCTAAATCAAATATTTTTCTTTTTTGATGGATGAATTTTATAATCAGTTTCTAAATTAAAAATTTTTAGTTTTTAATATATGAAGAAATTAGTTCCTAAATCAATTTTTTGATGAATTTTATAATCGATTGCAAATCAAATTAGTTTCTAAATTAATTTTTTAATATTTTAATAGATTAAGAGATCGGTTTCTAAATCAAATATTTTTTCTTTTTGATGAATTTTTAAACAGTTTATAAATTAAAAATTTTAAGTTTTTAATGTATTAAGAAATCAGTTTCTAAATCAAAATTTTTAGTTTTTTGATAAATTTTATAATTGGTTTCATAATTTGGTTTCAAATCAAATCGATTTCTAAATTAATTGTTTTTATTTTCTAATAGATTAAGAAATCTATTTCTAAATCAAATATTTTTCTTTTTTGATGAATTTTGTAATCGGTTTCTAAATTAAAAATTTTTATTTTTTAATATATTAAAAAATTAGTTTCAAATCGATTTCTAAATGAATTTTTCTGATTTTTAAAATTTTTTAATGAATTTTATAATTAGTTTCAAAATTCATTTTTTAATTGGTTTCGAATCAAATTAGTTTCTAAATTTAAAATTTTAAGTTTTTAATATATTAAGAAATCAGTTTCTAGATCAAAATTTTTAAATTCTTTTGATGAATTTTATAATTAGTTTCAAATTGATGTCTAATCAGTTTCTAACCATATACTTTAGAGCGGTTCTAAATTTTTTCTCAATCAGTTTCAAAACCCTATTGCATTTTAAAATCGATTTCTAATATATTTGTCAGCCTCAAATTAGTTTCTAATCAGTTTCACAAATAATATTTAATGTTAAGATTTTAAATTATAATTATGGTTTATAATTTGACATTGTACACCTTTGATGAATTTAAATGAATTATTGTGACCAACATATAATTAGTATATGTATATATTTTGATTATGCATATATATAATTATCTATAGTGGAGTAAACAGTTGTATAATTTATTTGTTATGTACTATTTATATTTAAGATATATATTGATTTATATATACTTATTTTCAATCATTATGCAAGTATAATCAAATATCATACAAGTGATTTATGCTTAACAATAGTATAAGTATATAGGTATGTAAAATAGTAATTATATATAATGCCAATATATTTTGTCTGTATAAATAAAATTACGAATATATTTTGTCTGTATAAATAAAATTACGAATTTTTATTAATTGATAAACACACTTAATAAGTTAATAACATGACTTTATATCATATTAAATAATTATAATCGTATAAGTATACAAGTATGTAAAACAATAATTATATATAATACTAATATGTTTTGTCTTGTATAAATACAATTAGAAATTTTTTATTAATTGTTAAACATACTTAATAAGTTAATAGCATGAGTTTATAACCTATTAAATAATTATAATACATATTATTGATTTGAAATTATAATATATACATATATAGTATAAATAAAAAAAATTACAAAAGAACATAATAATAGGAAGCTTAGCCTGGTAGAGGAGCACATGCTCCCCACACTAGAAATTAGAGTTCGAGTCTTGCAAAGGGCAAATTTCACCCAAATTTTTTTAGTATGCATACACTCGCGCACTTGTGCTCGTGACCATGCGTTGGGCACCTCTGATCTGGCTAGCTGATCCTGGTTGATTGGCCGACCCGATAATTTTTATTTATTATTTATTTTTGAAAATCGATTTTGAATTGGTTTCTAAATTTGGTTTCAATTTGATTTCTAAATGTAGTTTCAAATCGGTTTCTAAATTTGGTTTCAAATCAATTTCAATGCGGTTTGAAAACTGATTGTTATATTTGATTAAAAAGGTTGTTCTTGGGTCAATTTTGAAACCGACTAGATCCAGTTTCAAAATTGGATTCAATTCGATTTCAAAATTGAAACCAATTTGTTCACTTTCAAAATCAGGTCGCGACCATTATTTTTTAAACTGATTTTCTGCGATTTCAAATTAGTTTAAAATTTACTTTTTTCTTGTAGTGTACAATGAGGAAGACTTATAATAATACATTGGCAAAATACAAAATAAGTGTTACTATATATATAATAAATCACAATGTAAATATATTATGTAGGATATTTTACATTTATTTAATATAATACAACTAGTATTATTAGATATGTCATTGGGTTAATATCAAGCATGAGCTCATTATTAATAAATCGCAAACCACAGGTTGCAAAATTCAACAATATAATTGGTTTATTAATGCATCAACTAAAAATTTCTTCGTATTTAACCCAAAATCAACACATTCAACATCATGTAATTCTGGTAATATTCAAATAATTAATTTATGCAAACAAAGTAGCACATGAAAATTTGTCATATTAGGAAACTTTTGATTTCATAATATTTTCACAAATTTATAATTATTCTTCATATTTTAATGATTCAAGATAGTGCAAATGGTCATGCCAACTAATAAATTATATAAATCAGTAATTTTAGGTTTACACAATTTCATAAAGTCTATGGAATATGAACTAGAAAAAAGAATGGCTATATCTACGATTGACGTTTATTCTAGGTTATAATAGTAATGCGTAATCTCAAAAGTTCGTTTATTAAATGTCTCGATATAATTAGAATATCATTAATGTTAAAATAATCATACTATATGAAGAATAATGTATTGCAAAATCAATTATTAGGTGAAGATTCGGTAACTCTTCTAGAGTTTTTAATCAATTAACTCTTCTAAAGTTCTTAATTAACTAGTTCTTCATGAATTTTGTATTACCATTAATACTTTAGACGTATATGTTAAATTTGTCCAAATGAACTACCAATATTGTTTAGACTAAATAATATATAAATACTATAATATAAATATATAGTATGAAAACATTCAAATAATAATCACAAAATCATAAAAAATAGAAAAAAATAATTTGATAATCCAAAAAAAAAATTATCAACATTGGAAACACCAAAAATTTCTTTTGGATATTTAAAGGAATTGGTTACACTCACATGCGTCATAGCAATGTTATTGATACTAGTATCATTGCTATCAGTAGCACAACTTAGGGAAGTAAAGTAATATTTTGCTTTTCTTTTAAATCAATACTTAATAGAGATTTACAATATGTTTAACGTACTACAGATATGTGACAAAAGTAGCATATTAGAATTATTAAATCCCTTTTCTCTTCTCATTATTTTCTCACTTATGCTGAGCATCCATATATTAAGAATTGAATGAGTCATTCTTATCAATATAAGAACAAAGATTATATCAGTTGCAATTCACTACAAGAAAACAAGGGATTAGTGATGGCACCTAGCGATGAAAAATTCTGTCACAAATTTTGTGATGGAATAGCGACCAAAAGGTTACCGAAACAATAAGTTGTCCAATAGTAATAGGTTGTCGCTAATCCCTCGCTAAATAGTAAGAGATTAGCAATGGAGACCTTTTTCCCAAATAAGAGGGAATTTATTATTATTTTTGAGATAAATCATCGCTAACGCTCGCTAAATCGCGTGGGATTAGCAATGGATATATGATTTCAATATTAAAATTTACTTTTACATACACGGTCGATAATCCATTACTAAATTAGGGGCCGGGGGCTTAGTGACGGAAATATATTTTTTAAACTAAAGTTTCTTGTTACAATTTTTGAAAGGATCCACTGCTAATCCCCTGCTACTTACTGACGGAATATAAAGGTTTTTATTTATTTTTTCTATTCGTCTAATCTAAGTTCTCTCAAATTTGCAAGGGATTAGCGAAGGAAACCTATTTTTCAATTTACAATAAATTTTTTCTAGGGCTCTATTTAGTTGTTGCTAATCCCACGCAAATTAACGAGGGCATAGCTATGACTTTCCAAGTTTTAAATTCCCATTTGTTTTTTTTTTTTTTTGGAATGGATAATTTTTATGGTTTTTATCTTTTTTATAGCTAGCATCGCTAATTGGTTGCAAATTAGTAATGGATTAGCTAGGGAATGTTGGATTTTTGTTACTTTCTATTGCTAATCCATTACCGGTTTTTTAATGGATTTGCAGTGGAACTTATTTTTCAGTATTTTCTTTGATGATTTTTCTCTTGTTTGTCATAGATTAAATGGGGGACATTGATCCGTGGACAATGCATATTCCTTCACAATATTATACCTTGTGTATCATAACTACTCCTTTTAATTAAACTTAAGTTATGCATACGATATATGATTAATGTGTAACATTAGCTTAATGAATTATTGATTATAAGGAATATTTTTAATACAATATAGTAGTAATATTGATTAAGTAACGTTGAATTAATTCTGTGAATTATTAATTTTTCTTAAATTGAGACGGAATAGCTAGTGAAAGATAATTTTTGAGTAAAAATATATATTTTTATTATTCTGTAACCGTCCATAGGTAATCCTTTGTTATATTGCTATGGATTAGCGACGAAAAATTAATTTTAAAATATAATTAAATAATTTTTTATTTTGTAGTTGCCTGTCGCTAATTCGAAAAGCAAATTTGCGAGGGATTAGAGACGAAAATTTAATAGAGTAATTTTTTATTTTGGTCGAGATAACCGAAGGTAATCCCTTGCAAATTTGCCAGGGATGAGCAACAAACCTCTAGTTTTCAGTATAAATAAAATATTTCTTTAAAAATAAATAAGTGTTAGCGACAGGTTTTTTCCCTCACAAATAGGTTTTTATGGGTGAAGACTTAGCTTTCTTCACCCATTTTGCCGTGACTGCCTTTTTCTCCAATTTCTATTTCGACCCCTCCACCTCAGGCAGTCAACCTCTGCCGGCTCGCCTTTTATATGAGCCCCAATTTCGGTGTAGTAAGTTCTTCTATGCCTCACGCCATCATCGGTGCTGCTATCTGTTGAACTAGATTGTCGCCGGCCGCGTGCATGGGGTTGTTCTGCAACCAACATTGTAGCAGCAACAGAAGAGGCAATCTGGCGATGATTTGACCTTTCCTCACGCGTCTCAAAGCCCATTTCATTAAGAGGTAGCTTTTCTTCCTTTGATTTTAGTTTTGTTGGACAACTCGACGGGGAGGAGTTTAATCAGTTGGAACATATTTTTTATGTTTAATATTATGCCAATTCCAATTAGCCTGTTCCTTTTATTTTGTGATATTGAGATGATTGGTGTGCTTATAATTTTCCTGTTTAGCATTGTTTTGGATTGTCCATTAAATTCTCTTCGTCACTGAGCTTTGGGTTAGAGACAGAAGCGTTTCCACAATTGTATGTCTGAAAACCCTAATCAATTGGGGTTAGCAAATATTAATTCAGTTTTAAAATGGCTAAACTCTTTTGTCTACTTTGTCTTGAGTTTGCCTCTCTTCCCCTATGGACATTCATATGTTTTTTTCTATCCTAGTTGACCAAAAAAATTAAAATATCCCAGAATTGTTTATTCATTTTTTTCAAGTGTGTATTTCATGTTTTTAGTTAGGAAGGCTGAACTTTCTCATGCACTATCTTCGTTGAAGCATTTGCTTTGCCTTTTCTTTTTCTCTCAATTTCCTGACTATTGACATTTTGGTGCCACCTCCATATAAGATGCATACATTTGTAGAATTACTTTTTGGTGCTCATTTTTTTAGTGAATTGTGTCCTTTGGTATATGTTTCTTTTGCTTGATCTCTTATGAACTCAAGGCAGATCAAGTTATGAATTTTATTTCCTCTTGGACTTTTGTATTTGCCCCAGTCATGCGTGCATTTTAAGTTGTGTTAACTTGTGAAAATGAAGTTGAGTTCTAGAATATAGTTACCGTAAGGGATTGAGTAGCTAGTAGTAGTATTTAATTCCTATTTTGCGTAGATAACAAAACCACCTTTCTAATACAAATTAATACTCCTTCGGTTTCAATCTTTTATGAATTTTATGACTTGTTGAAACTTTAATGGTCACAATGTTGAATTTGAATTGGCATTTGTGCCTCTCAACCCTAGACCCTAGACCCTAGAAACCTAGAAACCCTCAAAATATGGTGCAACATATTTTTTAAATGTATAATGTGTAATGTTTGTTAATGTAGATGGATGATCGTAGTTAGATGTCTATGAGACATGTGCAAGGAATCAAGGGGATTACAATTGAGTATAAAGAAGGGGTAAAGAGTTTTATTGCCTACTATATGTTGAAAGGGCAAACTTCATGGCTAAGATATCTATGTACAAAATGTGAATACAAAGCTTACCTATCTCCTGATGAAGTGAAGATGCACTCGTACAAATTTAGATTTGTCCCAAATTGCTTTCATTGGACAAGTCATGCCAAGGGTTTCACTATAGTGTAGCCAACATCTACACCACCCGGTACCTCTACCTAGTCAACATCCGTCAATAGATTCCAACAGATGGTAATCGATGGAGATTTTCCAATAGAACCACCATTATCTGTTGATGTTGAAGAACCTCCTTATTCTGAGACAAATAAATTTTATGACATGTTAGCAGTTGCTAATATTCCAATGTGGGAAGGATGCACGAACTACTCAATTTTATCAATTGTGTCTCAGTTGTTGAATATCAAATTTGAGAACAACATTTTAGAAAGATGCTTTAATCAGGTGGTGCAATTGATGAAGGAGGTTTTACCACGCAACAATAAGCTCCAGGATGACTTACATCAGACAAAGAAGATGGTCTTGGGACTTGGTTTTCCAGTTTAGAAGATAGATGTCTATCCTAATAGTTGAATGCTTAATTGGAAGGATGATACTGATAAGAAGGATTGCAAATTTTGTGACCATGTTTTCTACATGCCGAGATAGAAAGTCAGGAGGAATAAGCAGAGAAAGGATGCCCCTTTCAAAAACATGTATTACTCTCCATTTATACCAAGACTCCAAAGACTCTTTACATCTAAAACAACTGTTGCACACATGAGATGGCACGTACAGAGTCAACTAGAATAGGGGTTATGAGCTATCCAAGAGACGGTGAAGCATGGCAGCATTTCGATCGTGCCTATCGTGAGTTCGCCACAGAGGTTCGTAATGTGCATCTTGTGTTGTGTAGTGATGGGTTTTCACCTTTCAAAATGTCGGGAAAGCAATATTCTAGTTGACATGTCATTGTTAACCTGTACAACTTGCCACTGTGGATGTGCATGAAAGATCCATTAATGTTCCTAACAATAATGATTCCAGGGCCAGAGAATTCGAAGCAAAATATTGATATTTATTTGCAACTACTAGTGGGTGAATTACAATAGTTATGGTGTAATAGAGTCCGACATATGATATATCAAGGCAGCAAAAATTTAAAATGTGAGTGGCACTTTTATGGATTATTAATGACTTTCTCGCATATGGTATGTTAAGTGGATGGAGTACATCTAGTAGATTGGCATGTCCCTACTGCATGGAGAAAACAAAATCTTTCCAACTACAGAATGGGTCGAGCCAATCGTGGTTTGATTGTCACCTACAGTTCTTGCCCCTAAATCACCCATATAGAAAGGATACCAAGTTGTTCAGAAAAGACAAGGGCCATGAGATCTCCTAACCCTTAAGGCGATCTTCTACAGATGAGATGTGGCATAGGGTGTTCACCTTGCCCAAGATAGTTAATACAGCCATGGAGATTGGTAAGGATGATGATAGAGGCATATATCATAATTGGGCCAAAAAGAGTATCTTTCGGGATTTGCCACATTAGAAATGAATCTGATTTGTCATAACATAGACGTCATGCGTAATGAGTAAAATATGTTCGACATGGTGATGGATGTCAAAGGTAAATCAAAGGATAATGTGAAGGCTCGGTGTGATGTTGAAACCTATTATAATAGACTTGAGTTGCACGTCACTAATGTCTGTCAAGGGAATGTTTCCATTCCGAAGACTACGTATTCACTAAAGTCAGAATAGAAGAGACTTGTACTCGAGTGGGTGAAGGATTTTCGGCTCCTGCGTGGGTATGCATCTAATTTGGGTAGACGTGTTGTCTTGAAAGAACTGAAGATGTCAGGAATGAAAATCCACGACTGTCATTTGTTCACGGAGAGATTGATTCCAATTGCATTCAGAGAATTCCTGTCGATATCAATATGGAATGTTTTAACAGAGTTAAGTCTTTTCTACTGCTACTTCTGATCCCCTAAACTATCGGTATCTAGTATGATGGACTGGAGCACAACATTCCAATTCTCATTTGTAAATTGGATAAGATTTTTTCACTTGAATTTTTGACGTAATGGAGCATCTATTCATCCACTTGCCTTATGAGGCAATAGTTGGTGGCCCTGTTCAGTACTAATAGATGTATCCCTTTGAGAGGTAAATTATAGTTTGTAATGGCAAACGATATTGGTTTGGACTTGTTGTCTATTATAATGTATATAAATTAGTCCGTCATTCATATTTAGGTTTTTATATCGTTTGAAAATTAAGGTGAAGAATAAGGCAAGGTTAAAGGGTCTATTTGCATTGCTTATTTAATTGAAGAAGAATCAACATTTTTTTTCGTATTATTTTGAGCCGCACGTGCACACAAGACAGGTAACCATTGCCCGAAATAACGAAGGAGTTGTCGGCATGAACTTGCATGGCACCAGATTCTCAATATTCAATGTTTCAGCAAGGGTGATTGGGCAAATTCAAACTCGATATCTAACCCCAGACGAATTGAAAACACCCACGAATTATATATTTCTCAACTGTGAGAAGGTGCAACCTTTTATAATGTATGTCTGCGCTATAAACCAAATTTTAAAATCACACAAGCCATGTTTTGTTTTAATTTCTTCGGACCCATAATTGGACTCATGTTTATGTTAAAGGAAATTTAAGAACGAATTGCAATCGGTTGCAACATATATAACAGAGAAGGAAATAGATAGGAGAAATGAGGATCAGTTCTTGACTTGGTTTACGACATATGTAATTGTTTATCATAAGGAATTTTTCTTACTATGTTTTTAATTACCTTATTTAATAAGTTAGGACTCACAAGTGGCCTTGTTATAGGTCCATCATCCTCAAAATAATGTAACTAACAAAAATATTAGAAACTTGGCTTGGGGACCTTCGGCGTAGGTAGAGTCCTTTCATGGGTATTCTATAAAGGGGTTTAGATTACACACACATGATTACGGGATTGGGAAGGAAATAGTCAATAGTGGAGTTTGCGTCAAAGGCGATAAGGAAGACAATAGAAATAGTGACTATTATGGAATATTGAAAGAGATTATTGAGGTCTAATTCCTAAGAACTCTATTGGAATATTGAAGGAGATTATTGAGATTGTTATGGAAATTGATGGCTTGTCACGATTGATGTAATCGCAGTTGATACACCATATCAAGAAGATGCGGATGAGGATGTAGGCAATTATTTATTAGAGGATTTCGAAAATGAATAGGTTTAGTTTCACATTTTCTTTGGACATCAATTGTCAATTTGACAAAGTGAAGGGTTATTCTGTATTTATTTACTTAGGATCTAACTAGTAATTTTATGTGTGTTTATAGGATGTCTACGGACTGATCAACACTAGAAGCAGATCACAGATGGGATGAGCATACTCCATCTCTACTACCGTTGCTCTCTTCTGAGTTACCGGTCGTGTTACAAACCTACATCGATACCTTCCACTACTGTATCTATACTTGGATTAGATGTCTCAAATACTCGCATTTAGATTGCACCTAACAGTTATAGGTTCGTTTTGTCTTTTTTAAAATTTTTAAACAATCTCCGTGTATTAAAATTCTTCACTTGTAATTGTATTTTTTTTGTATTTTAATAGTTTCTCCCCATCAGCAGAGGCTGTCAGGGAGATAACACATATATTTCAACATCACTACACTGGCCCATACATTAGATTCGCGAATACTCCTGTAGATGTACGAAACACGTGGTTCGACCTATAGAGTGTATGTAAAATCGTTGAGCGATGCTCTTATTTTTTTATATTGTTAACATTTGCGTTAAAATAACCGTAGTTGAATGTTTTTCTTTCTAATCCTTTTGTAGAGTTGTTTTTTATGGCTCCCTCACCACAACGATAAAATACAGGATATTTGGGATAAGAAGTATTGTGAGCAACTTTTTGATCAACTATCCAAGGCCCTGGCTAAGCAAAAATCTCTAAAGTGGATTCTCTAAGATTATTGGGAGCAGATGTTACAACAATGGAGCATTAAGGGATTTTAGCACATATCTTTTGTTGCTAAGCGGAATAGAGTTTTTGCTGGAGATGTATCCAGTATGAGCAGGTCTGCCTCTTTTACGAAATATGAGACTAGGATGGTAAGTTTAATTACTTTACACTTAAAATTTCATTTAGTAAATATTCTCTAATTTAGTAAACTTTGGCATTTTTTGTCTTCAAATTGTAGCGAAAAGAGAAGAGAGATGACTTTCATTACGTGGAGTTATATGAGAAGCTTCACACTTTCTATAGTGGGCTGAAGCAAGGTAAGTTTGTTATGCACGAAAAACTTTGGTAAGACTTAACTGCTTTTTACAGTTATGCATACATTATGAGGATTAATTATTAGCATTTACATCAAGGTTTCATTTTTTAATTTCTGCAAGATAATGTTTAAGTAATCAAGGAAAGTTATTCTCAGCAAGTGTCTGAAAGTTCTGTGACTTCTTGTTTACCACTCGACGAGAAGTCACAGTGAGGGTTTCAAGAAGAATTGTGCTTTTGGATTGGGAGGCATCCCAGGTTAGAAGAAGGTTGGATCCTTCTTCGAGGGCAAGATCGAGTACTTTATCATCGTCTGATGTTAGTCATCTTCAGAAAAAAGTTGGATGACGAGATGCAGTAGTGACAAAAGGTTAAGAGGAAGGTTTAGAGCATGGCACATTACTTATTGTTTCTATCACAGACTCTAAATCTACCACCTCCTCCTATGTTCCTTGGCTTTGTTGATGGTACCGATGATGAGGATGATGATGACTACTCAATCGATCTGCAGGATGACCATCCTCTATCCCAAGGCCCCACCTATCCGCCACCACCATCTCCTCAAACTCCAACTCCAGCTTCTGCCTCGATAGCTAGTTGATATATTAGAGCTTCATTATGTAGATTTACAATTTCGATTCAATATTTGATCTATTACAGATATTTTATTCGGCTATTGTATTTTTATTTGTATTTTATAGCTTGTTATTTACATACAAGGCAGTTGGAGTTTTAATATTGATATATTGAAGTTTTAATTTTAATTTTTTATAGGAAATTTAATATATAAAAATATTATTTTTAATAAAAAATTATTTAGCGATGGAATAGCAACTGAAAAAATAAAAAACTAAAAAAGAAACAAGATCCCTTGCTAATCCATAGTTAATTATCGATGGAAATAATATGCAAATTAAGAAGAGGAAATTTCCTAGTGACGAATTAACGACGTAAATCAAAATATGAAAAATTTTAAATATCTGTTGCAAATCCGTTGCAAGTCATCAACTACTTAGTAACGAATTAGCAACGAAAATAATAAAGTTTAAAAAATTTAATGACACCATCGCAAATCTGACGCTAATTTGCAACAGATCAACAAAGACCGTAATAAGTCCGTTGCAAATAACATGCTAATCTGCAGTAGATTAGCGACAGACATGAGTAATAGAAATAAAACTTGTAGCAAATTCGTCACTGTAAGACCTAAGAGGGGGGGGGGGGGTGAATTAGGCCTTTGGCTAATTAGTAAAAATCTTTTCCCTTTTTGCAAATCCTTTGCCATAATAAAAGCTCTTCTTCAAATTCACAAGCTCTAAATTTATATATGATTTAATGGTTGAGACAAGATGATCAAATAATAAAACCACAACCAATCAATCAACAATTAAGAATAAAAAACAATAACACAAGTATGTAAACAAGTAAAGCTATAAATAAATAAATACACAATTTATAGTGGTTCGATCTTTCCAAGATCTACATCTACTACCTTGAGTCCACACTCAAGGATTTCAACAAATTCACTATATGCTTAATTCAATCAATTACAAGAGAGGCTCACCCTTCAATGGGTTTTACTACAACAACCTCTTTTCAATCTAATAAATAAGGTTCACTCTTATCACTAAGAGTTTTATGTCACTAGACAACCTAGACCAATCTAATCCAAAGCTCACCCTCACCAATGGTTTTACACAACAACCTTGATTAATCTAGTATATGGCTCACCCTCCACAAGGGTTTTAAGTCTCTTGACAACCTTGTATCAATTACAACAATAATGTAAAGAAAGAGTTTGAATGTTAACAACACTTCTTGGTGGATGAATACAATTGCTAGCACCACTTCACTTCTTGCCTTAGGAATCTTGAATTTTAACTTTTGAGCACAAGGTAATTTGAGAGCTTTTCAAATAATTTTGATGTAAAACAAGTTAGAGCTTGAAGGATTTTGAATGTTCAAAAGTTCTTTAAAAAATCTGGAGTTTGTGGCTTTTATAGATTTGAAAATTGGCTTTAACAGTCATAAAACGACTAGTTTCAGAAAATTTGAACGATCGAATTTTTGGTCGAATTTTTCGGACCTACTGTTAACAATGCAGGGAAAATTCGGACGACCGAATTTTTATCCCGCTTCCGAATTTGCGTCTGAATTTCTCTGGAAAAATAGTAATACTGTTCATTATACATTACTGTTCACATACTGTTCACAATACTGTTTAAAACTCGGATGACCAAAATTTTTCAAGTGCGTCCGAACGTGTGTCTGAACTTCTCTGGAAAAATAGTTGATACTGTTCATAATGTAGAAAAAATTCGGACGACCAAATTTTCTCTTATGCATCCGAATTTTTTAAACTTTGTCAAAACATATTCAAATCAATTCAAACAAGTTGGAAAACCTTCTAGCCTAAAAGATAAGTCATTAAAGACCTTTTAATTGCAAAAACCATTGATGAAAACTTAATAATTAAGTTAAGTTCAACACCATTGAAACTTTTGAAATCAAGTTTTGTGCTCTCAATTGCAACTCATAGATTCCAAGGCTTAAGAGTGTAGGGTTTACCAAGTTTACCTATTAAGCACATGTAACCTATACTTCATGTCTTCAAAGCCTTCAATAATCTTGAACAAACTCTTCAATCTTCAATCACTTTGACATATTGGAGTTATTCTTGCATTATGGCTTCAAGGCAATGAGACTTCATACTTCTTAATCCACAAATCCTATCACACAACATACAAGCATGTTAGTCCTTATCAATGTTTGTCATTATTCAAAACTAATCATAGCTAAATGATTTGCCCTTAGGGCTAATAGTCACTAATTAGCTGTGGATTTGGGACGAATTGGAGGTGCTGTCGTCGCAACTTTGTCCCAACTTACCGTTGGATTAGTGACAGATCTTCCGTTGGAATAAAATATAAACTCCAAAATTATATTTATTCATATTCGTCGCAAATCTCTCGCTAAGTTGGTTGGTCAAACCAATTTCATCTCGACGCAAATCCATCGCTACATTGCGACGAGATCATATGTTTCGTCGCAATTAGCAATACTTGTTTTAGCAACGGACAAATCTCTTGCTAATCTATCACAAGGGCAGTTTAGTGACGGATTTGTCTGTTGCTAATGTCGTAGTTTCTTGTAGTGATTGTAGTCATTGCCAAAGTTTTTTACATAAATAAATTATAAGCTCTAATGATATTCATTTAGTCTCAGAAGATATAAAAATCAAAATATTTCTGAGAAACATTCTTCTCAGTATTGCAACTATAGGAGAATGTTTGAGGTATAAGAAAGGAAAAATATTTTCTATATCACATCATTAACATATTTCTCCTTACGACTTTGATTGAAGAGAAATTCTAAACGTGATAAAATTTTGTATACTAATAGACATATTTGTATCTACACTAAAAAAAAAATTATAACTAGCACTCATATAATAATAATTTTTTAGTGATTGCATATTTCTTTCAATATTTGCTAATAATCAAGTGGCTCTGATGCTTTAGTATTTTCTAAATAGTGTTTTCAAGACACACTATATGCAAATGGATCTTAGCACCATGTATATGTAAAAATTGGCCTCTTTTCAAAAATATCAACAGTCAAAGATCCAATTTTGAGATTTGTTATGAAAATGATTATAAAGCTAAAAAATTTGACGGTAGAATCTCTTGCTTTCATATAAACCTCAAAGATTTAGTGGCAGAATCTCATGTTGATAACATATTTTGAATTTGTAGGTTATAAACTTGCAGAGAAAAAATAGAAAGAACACAAAAATTTTATTAATCTTCTCTAAGAGTGTATTTGAGTGAATGAATGAATACAATACTTCAGTCTAAAGTCCTCTTTATAGGACTAAGGAGTACATATCACTAAGAAGAGTTAGAAAAAAATTTAAAGATGAATTCTATAAATAATTAAAGATATGATAAAACTCTATCATCTATCTTCTAGAAGAATAGAATATTTTTATCCCTAATATTGAATTATTTTTTTTGATCTTAGATAATAGACATCCATCAAAATATTAATTTCATAATACTCTTGTTTAAGAATTAGATAGTAGCTGGAGGCATTTCACTTACATTCTTTAATCTCTCTCTCCTTTAGTTTTTTTTCCCCAATTCTTTGGCTTAATTAGTAAGAAAGAAATAAGAATATTGAAAATACGTAGTTAATGTAATCCAGTGTAATCTTAGGTGTTTAATTATAGGGTCAAACTTGGTATTCCAATTAATTTTAGTTAAAATCACATACAATTGAAAATTGATGTAAATTTGAGAGGGTTATTAAAGCAATTAAACGCATAACGGGGTAAAATTCTTTCCAAGGAAAGCTTAAGGGGGTAAAACGCATTTAACCCAAAATATTTTGAGACAGATGCATAAACAACGAGATACACGGCAAGCAACAATAAACCATATACCATCTGAACGGGGAGGGCAAGAAAAGAAGACAGGAGAACATGGAGAACACTAAAAATTAATTCCAAGATAGTTAATTCCAAGTTAAAAATTCTGGAAAAAGTACTTTTAGAATTCAAGCCCACTTTCAGTTTAGAAACTTCATGAGAAGTATCAGTAAAAAGACGAAGTCCCTGGTTTTCAATTTGCGTTTATAGTATCTTTTATTCTAAAAAAAGGGTAAAAATGAAAAAAATTATTACCATGAATTACTTCTCTAACACTCTCCGCGAGTTGTTTGCAGTTGACATGGCCACTTCGCTTGTAGAGCTCAAAGTCTCCGTCAATATACTAAGTGGATGCAATGCTCGATAAAGGAGCTGTGGGCTTCGAATTGTTATGAATCAAGAAATTGAATAGAATTTAAATTTAAAATTTTTTTAATTTTAAATATTTTATAACATTATTTTTTATAAAAATAGAGATAAAATTAAAAATATAAAATTTATTTCAAACAGACTCTCAACCTAAATATGTGAGGGACGAGTCAAAAGCAATTTAATGAATAGAAAAGGTAAAGTTGAACAGAGAAAGAGTTCACATATATAGTAAATAATTAATTATTATATAATTAAATAATTATTTAAAAATTATTATATAATTTTTATATTAAAATTTATTTAATATGTATTAAATTATAACCAATTGAAAGTATTGCTTAACAACAAAGAAAAAGCCACGAATCTAGAAACAATTATTGCGACTACTTGATACCGCATAAAATGATCAAAATACATTAAATAATAAAAAAATATAAATAATATAAATAGTATATTAGCCACAAAAATTGTTGGTCCCTCCCAAATCCAAAAGGCAAATGGCCAAGTGTCCATAAGAATAAAAAAGCCACAGGGACGTATGTACTACTTACATTACATAAGTCGGATTATCAAACGATATGATTTTACTAAAATATTATGAAGTATACCAACGGTAATAATTATTCTAATAATTGTTACATTTACTAAAAACGCCACATGGCATTTTCTTGATTTGACGACCTTCCATTGGACGCCTTGTCTCTTTTAGTGGTTTCAATCAAGTTGTCCGAGTTGGGTCCTTGTCCGGACTTTTGAGCACTGAGCCCCAACTATAACTGGGCGAAGCTTGACTTCTAGTTTCTTGTTTTGGCATTATTGGAAGTTGACGTGTACTCATTTGGTAGTTGTGTTCCAAACACGCCAACTTACACCAAAGGTAGACTTGCCGTTGGCATGGTGAAATGTAGAATCCTAATAGAAGGGTTCAACAGAGAGGATTATATATGATAAATAAAGAACTATTTACTAATAATAAAATAAAAAATTAAATAATTTAATCTTTCTTATTTTTACATTTGAATACTAAAAGATATTTTAATTTTTTTAACTTACTAAGTTCCTGTTATTTTTATATTTGGATGCTAAATGCCTTTCTATTTTTTTTAACTTGTTAAATTTCTTTTATTTTTATATTTAGATACTAAAAAATCTCACAAATTTTTAAACTTATTGAATCCTTATTATTTTTACATTAGGACACTTTCGGACCTTTCATTTTACTTTCTTAACTTTATAAACCTCTATAATTTATTTCATTAAATGAATTTATTAAGTGGCTCGTAAAAACTATACGGATTTTAGAAGTTAACAAAAAAAGGCCTTGAAATGTCTAAATATAAAAATATTAGAGATTTAGTAAGTTAACAAACAAATTGAAAGGTCTTTTAGCATCCAGATGAAAAAAAAAAAAGAGGAACTTAATGGATTCTATGCGGTCTAATTAGCGCAGGGCCAAGTCTCATCACTTGCTTTTTATTATGCTCGTGAGTCATGAAAAGATTTACGTGATTGATCAATAAAGTGCAGTGGCATTTTTAATATTTAATGATGGGCCCAAGATTTTTTGGCACAACGTGCCTGTATAGCCACGGGTATTTGCAGTGCCCACTCACTTTTGCTTTTACATATTTTACAATTCTGCTTTTTTTTTAAAATTATTTGGATTGATTTAGGTTAATTAATTAATTTTTTCTTGAAGGATAACAGATCAGAAAAATAGTTTTGAAATGAAAGAAGAAAATTATACGAGTATTTCATCAAGCCAACAAGAATCTATTTCTTTCAACTTTAGTAAAAAAAAGCAAAGAAAATTAATGAAGTCTCGATCTAAAGTATGAGATCATTTCACAAAGTATACTAATGACGTCGAAGAAGTAAAAGTTTTTTATAACTATTATAAGTTTGAATATTCTGCAAGTTCTTACAAACATTGCACCAGTACATTGAAGAATCACGTGGATAGTTGCATGAAAAATCCACAGAATAACCTTACAAATATAACTCAGTTAAAACAACAACCACTTTCAATATATTGGAGCAGTAAAGTTGGTTCCATAGTCAATTGGAGATTTAATCAAGAAGATACAAAGAAGGCATGTGCATACATGATTATTGTTGATGAGCTACCATTTAGTTTCATTGAAAAGAAAGGGTTTAAGCATTTTATGTCCATTGCATGTCCATTTTTTCAAATCCTATCTCGTACTACCATTACATGAGATTGCTATAATTTGTATTTGGAGGAGAAAGTGAAATTGAAGATTTTTTTGAAACATTTAGCTAAAAGGATTAGTCTTACCACTGACTCTTGGACTTCTGAGCAAAGAATCAATTACATGTGTTTGACTGCTCATTTTATAGATGATGATTGTGTGTTGCATAAGAAAGTTTTGAATTTTTGTCCAATTGATAGTCATAAAGGTGAGGCTATTGGAAAAAGAGTGGCAAATGTTTACTTGATTGGGGGATTGACAATGTATTTGCAATTACTGTTGATAATGCAAGTTCAAATGATGTTGCCATAAATTATTTAAAAAGACGATTTTCTAGTTGGGGTACTTATTTGCTTGGTGGTAAATATCTTCATATGAGATGTTTGGCTCACATAATAAATCTTATTGTGACTGATGGTTTAAAAGAAATAACTCCTTCTATTTCTCGTGTTCGGGGAGCAATTAGATATATAAAACAATCTCCAAGTAGGTTGAGGAAATTTAAGGAGTGTGTTGATATGGAAAAAATTGAAAGTAAGAAGCTATTGTGCTTGAATGTTCCTACTAGGTGGAATTCAGCTTACTTGATGTTGGACACGGGTTTGATGCTTGCAAAAGTATTTGAAAGACTTGAAGAGGTAGATCCACATTACAAGTTATTAAGGGAAAATGATAGGCTGAATTGTGAGGATGATTGGGAGAACATTTCACGTTTTGTAAAGTTTTTGGAACATTTTTATGAACTCACACTTCGGATTTCAGGTTCATTGTATGTAACTTGTAATCAAGTGCTTCATGAGCTTAGTGATGTTGCTAAGTTGTTGAGTACATGGCAAGAAAGTGATGATATTGAGTTGAGAATTATGGCAGGATAAATGAGAGAAAAATATGATAAATATTGGAAAAACCCAGTAAAGTTTAATTTTATTGTGTTTTATGCAGTCATTCTTGATCCTCGGTTTAAGTATGATTATGTTAAGTGGGTGATTGAAAAAATGTATCCATATGATGTTGAACTTGATCTTGTGGGTAAGGTAAAAGAAGGGCTTTGTGCATTTTTCAAGGAGTACAAGAAGTCAAGTTCTTGTCAAGAGTCTCATACTCCTGCATCTTTATTGTTGTCATCTTCGAATGTCTATTCTACTTTAGTATCAAGTTAATATTCAAGTGACTCTTGTGTCCCACCATTGAAAAGACGTTCTTTGATTATTGATAGTAGGTGTGAGTATAGTTTGCATAAGAAAGAGGGAGGGATTGATAATAAAAATGAATTGGACAAGTATCTTGGAGAAGAGTATGAAGAGGGAGAGGATGAGTTCGAAATCTTGAAATAGTGGAAGTTAAATGCGCCAAGATTTCCCATTCTTGCTAGAATAGCTCGTGATATATTAGCTGTTCCCGTGCCTATGGTTGCCTCTGAATTTGCATTTAGTACGGGATGTCAGATTCTTGATACATTTAGGAGTTCATTAACTCCTAGGATGGTGCAATACCTAATGTGTGCTAGAGATTGGATACGAAATGAAGCACATTCAGTTAGAGTTGAGGAAGATATCTATTTTCTTGAAAGAATAAACAATGATAATTTTTTATGCTTTTCTATTTAATTTTTTTTGTTATTTACGTACTAACTAACATATTCATCGTTTGACTGTTTCTTTTTATATCTTTATCAGAATTTGACAAGGACGTTCATGAATCAACAATTCTTGATCTTTGAAGATCAAAGTAAGCTATCATGAATCAGCCTTGAGTGGAAGTCAAGGGCCGAAGAATGAGAAGAATGCTCAGATTTTTAGTTAATTATGTAATTCGATCATTATTATACTTGTATAATTTTAGTTGTTTAATTAGTTATATAATTCAATTATTATTGTACTCGTATAATTGCATTTGATTTAATGAGGAGAATGACAAGATTTTTGAAAACTTAATACGTTAAAATTAGGCTAAATTCTTTATTTATTAACATTTGAAAAATTTAATTTATTTTTATAAAATTCGGTTTGAGTACTTAATAGGTTTGGTTCAGTTTATGAAAAAAATTAAATAATTGATTTTTCTCCAAATAACGAACCTGATTTTTCTCCAAACCGACTATATGAACACCCCTAAGTGGAACTGGCCTTTGGTGATTGGACAGTTAATACAGGACTGGCCTATCGTTTAATGCTTCGGGCCTGAATGACCTAAAAGAATGGAGTGAATTAGATCTTCGGCTAATTATAAAACATCTTTTCCTTTTTAGCAAATCATTTGCCTAAATAAAAACTATTCTTTAAATTCACAAACTTCAAGTTTATATGTGATTTGATGGTTAAGACAAGATTATCAAGCTATAAGACCACAACCAATCAATCAACAATTATGAACAAATAATAATAACATAAGTATGTAAACAAGTAAAGCTATAAAGAAAGGAACACACGATTTATAGTGGTTCGATCTCTCCAAGATCTACATCCACTACCTTGAGTCCACACTTAAGGATTTCAACCAATTCACCATATGCTCAATTTAGGCAATTACACAAGAGACTCACCCAACAAGGGTTTTATATCAACAAGGCTCACCCTTCCACAAGGATTGTAAAGACAACCTAAAGACCAATCTAATCCAAGGCTCACCCACACACGAATTTTACACCGCAACCTTGATTAATCTAGTCTATGGCTCACCCTTACCAAAAGGATTTTACGTCACAAGATAACATTGTATCAATCACAACAATAATGTAAAGATAGAGTTTGGATGTTACCAACACTTCTTGGTGGATGAATACAATTGCTAGCACCACTTCACTTCTTGCCTTAGGAATCTTGAATTTTAACCTTTGAGCACCAGGCAATTTGAGAGATTTTCAAATAATTTTGATGTAAAACAAGTTAGAGCTTGAAGGATTTTGATTGGTCAAAAGTTCTTTTGAAAATGTGAAGTTTGTAGCTTTTATATATTTCGAAAATCAGTTAAAACGGTCATAAAACCGCTAGTAACGGCTAGTTTCAGAAAATTCGGACGATACTAAATTTTTCTTGTGCGTCCGAATTTCTCTAGAATATATTGTTCATGTAACAGTGTTACTGTTCACTAGTACTGTTTAAAATTCGAACGACCGAATTTTTCTAGGTGCGTTCGAATGTGCGCCCGAATTTCTCTGAAAAAATAGTTGGTACTGTTAACTTGAACAGTAGTTACTGTTCATAGTGCAGGGAAAATTCCGGCGACTGAATTTTCATCCTGCATCCAAAATTGCGTTCGAACTTGCATCCGAATTTTTCAAACTTTGTCAAAATATATTCAAATCAATTCAAATAAGTTGAAAAACATTCTAGCCTCAAAGATAAATCATTAAAGACCTTTTTAAGTGCAAAAACCAGTGATGAAAAACTTGATAATTTATGTAAGTTCAAAACCATTGAAACCATTTAAATCAAGTTTTGTGCTCTCAATTGCAACTCATAGATTCCAAGGCTTAAGAGTGTTGGGTTTACAAAGTTTACCTATTAAGCACATGTAACCTACACTTTATGTCTTCAAAGCTTTCAATTATCTTGAACAAACTCTTCAATCTTCAATCACTTTGACATATTGGAGTTGTTCTTGCATTATGGCTTCAAGGCAATGAGACTTCATACTTAATCAACAAATTCTATCACACAACATACAAGCATATTAGTCCTTATCAATATTTGTCATTAATCAAAACTAATCATAACTACATGATTTGCCCTTATGGCTAACAATCTCTCCCTTTTTGATGATGACAAACTTTGATGCAAAATGTGATGGATTTAAACAATGTAGTACAAAGAAGTATTAATGTCAATGATAGATAATAACTAATTTAGCATATTGACATACAAAAGGCTCAATATGAGCTAATGACCCAACCAACCTCTATTTACCTCCTTCCTTCCAACAACTAGGATAGAAGATATAGCATTCAAGCATTAAGAAAACTTCTAAGAGAGGTTTTAAAGGTCAGAAAAGATTAACAATGCTCCTCCTTAGATTGTGCTCATTTTTCAACAAATTTGGACTTGAGATATTGTGCATCCGAATTCTGACATATCAAGTCCAAATTGTAAAATAAGTGAAATGAAGGCTACAATTTTTGAAAATAACATTTTCTAAGGCTGTTCAAACATATTTGAAGAGATTAAAATATATTTTAATCAATTTGAACAACAAAAGAGCATTTGTTTGGCAACAAATATGGATGCATCCGAATTTCTGAAACATGCATCCGAATTTTGAAATTTCAAGTCAAAACTGTAAATATGTGAGATGGAAGCTATAATCTTTGAAAATAAGCTTTTCTAAGGTTGTTCAAATATGATATGAAGTATTAAAATAGTTTTCAAACAAATTGAACAACAGAAAAATATTTTTGGCAAGAAAGTTTGGATGCGTCAGAACTTTTAGTTTGCATCCGAACTTTAAGTCCAAACTTTTGGTCATAAGTTTGAAATGATGATTTTGCACTTTTAAAAGAACTATAGAAGTACTCAAATATGTATGTCCACAAAGACACTCAGTTTAGCTTTGCAAAATCACAAAACTAATGCATTCAATTGTTTTCATGAATCAATCCAAAATCATAGGTCAAGTCAAGAACCAAGTTCAAGATTTCAATCTCAACTTAACCATATTCCAAAATCTCAGAAAATAACCAAAACCTCACATATTATAACATATTCAATTTAAATTTCAAATGCAGCCAAATATTTTCACAGTATACATTCATTTTACATATTAACGTATAACACATCAGCACATAGTACATTTATAGAAAGCACATTTACATTACAACAAGCGCATGGCACATTTTGTAGTCATTCTTTGGATTTTGCAAAAATTCACACATTTTCTCTTCATGCATAAGGAATTCCACTACTATTTCAGATTTTATCACATTTCTTCTCCCCCTTTTGTCATCAATCAAAGGTGGAGTAAGAGTACTTGGACAACAAAAGTGAAACAAAAGAAGCTCTTATCACAAGGATTTCATATATTGAGCTTCAAAACATTATAATGACTAGAAAGGCACAAGTAAATTTCAATGTTAAAGCATAACATGTGCATCAAGGCATAAACTAAGATAAGCAACAAAATAGAGTTTAGGGATAGAAAGGTTTAGTCTTGGATGTGCTTCATGGTCTTCACTTCCAAATTTGTTCGTTGTGATGGCCATGTTTCCTTGATCTCTATATGCTGGGGTCCTTCATTTGCTGACTCCTTGCCCGTGTAGTTCGACTTTGGAAAGTTACCAATCGAGAGGATCTTTGGATCGTCTTCCTTTGAACCACATTTTCCTCCTCCCTTGGTTGAAGGAAATTGGTGATGAATTTTTTTTATTTGACTTTATTAAATTCTCTTCACCTCTTTCTTCTTGCTTGTTCTCTTAGGTAAAAGTTTTTCATTCTAATGCTCTTCTTCTTGCTTGGGGTGCTTCTCTGCCTTTTCCTTCATCTTTGTCTTCTTCTTTAGCAACAAATTGACATCCATCTTAATTTTCATTGTCATTACTATCATCCTTATTGCTGCCATCTCCACCCATATTACCTTCTTGATCTTCATTTTTCTCTTCACTGTCCTCTTTCTCATCTTCTTTCTTTTCTTCTTCCTTGGTTTTATAGGAACTTGCACTATTTAAAACCATTTGAGAAATCTTTTTCAAGTTTTCTTCCATATTCTTGACTCTAGCTTCTAAACCATCAAATTTGCCAAGAATCATTGGAGCAAAGGACTCGAAGAATTTGTCCATCTTCTTCATTTCCTTTACATGGTTGTTCAATATCTCTTGAAACACCTTGGAAACTATGGTATTACCTCTAGTGAGAATATCACATTCAACTTATTTTCCTTCAATGGAGGATACCTCTTCAAATAGTCTTCTTTTTGTGGGGAGTTGCTCTCCCTCACTTGGTGACTTATGCTTCTTTTTTTTTTTCCCTTTCTCTAGCAAGGATTTACTCTTCATCCTCTTATTCTTCTTCATTTTATTCTTCCTTCTCTTCATTATCAGCATCAAGTGTCTAAAGAATTCTCTTTAGTGAGTTGTTGGTGTAGACTTCTTTACTCTTTATTGGTAAGCCACTAGAAGACAATTGCACTTGGAGATACTTGAAAATTCCTATTAATAACCTTCCATATGGCAATGCCTTGTGCTCGATTCTTCTAGCTGCCATTATATTCTTTAGCACTATATATCCAAAATTCATTTTTCTTTTCTTATGCATGGCTAGCATAATTACAGCATGCATATTATCAACAGAAGATTTGTACCCAAAGTATGCTATAATCAAGGTAGTAAGCATGTGATGCAAAACTCTTTCACTAGTATCAAAAAGCTTTTATCTCTCTCTCCTTTCTAGTCTTGAGGCTTCTACCATTTATATAGGCATTCTCAATTCTTTCATGTGAGTATAACTCATTTATAAAACAATGTCCCCCCAGAAGAATAATGCCTAAACCCCAACATCCTCAACATCACAAATTCTATTGAGTAATGCATTATCAATCTCAAAAATCAACTTTTGATATTCTTGAAGAATACCACTGAATAGCTTTATTACCAACTTGCTCAACTCTTTCTTCCTTAATTTTTGCTTAAACTTCATAAACGAAGGAAGGTAATAGCATTCATCACACACAAGCAAACTAGTCCAGCTCATATCATTTAAAAAATGAGAGTATATTACATACTTCGGATAGTTTGATGACATCCACCTTGTGGCTCGAATTTGTCTTATGGTTCCTTTTCGTCCAATCATCAAATTCAGTAGCAGCCTCCACAGTGACAAATCTATGCAGCCATGGCATGCTTTGAGGAACATAAACCTTCCTTGGTTCATTGATTACTGGACCTCCTTCTCATTCTTTGGCTTTTCCCTTTCATTTTCTCATGCTAGGCTTTTTTGTCCTCACTTGGAGCTACAACACTTGAATATACTCATTAGTTATGGAATTTTGAAATCCCTAAGCTTCTTCTAAGATTGGTCAACCTTTCTTCGGCCAATGGCTTAGTAACGATATCATTAATTTGTTCATTAATGCAAACATGCTTTAAACAAGTATTACCCTTAGTAGAGTGATCTCTAATGAGATGAAGTTTGATCTCTATATGCTTTGTCCTAGTTTGTTGAATAGTATGATGATCAAATTTATTGCATTAGTGTTATCACATAACATAGCCACACATTTGAAATATAGACCATAATCATTAGAGTATCAGTAAGGTAATAGAGAATGTGTTTAACAACAATCAATTGAAACTCTTTAGGACAAGATGAAATCTAGCACACAAGCACATCACAAACATAATATTGGCACTAGTTGCTGTCAAATAGAGTTGACTACTCCTATGACACCTTTTTATTCTTGTCAAGCATAGTGGATAAACTTATGGAAGTGCTTATACCTTAACTTGATTCATGAAAGTGCCATCCTTGATTTGCTTGATTTGTAGGCCAAGAAAGAAATTGAGTTTTCTTATCATGCTCGTTTCAAATTTATTTTGCATTAACTTGGAAAACACATCACAAAGTGAAGTATTAGAAGTACCAAACATTGTACCATATATTTGAACAAGTTATAAATCATTGTTACAAGAGGTTTTAATGAAAAGATTTATGTAAAGTTTTCTTAAAAAATAAATTGTGAAAGAGGAAAACTATTGAATATTTCATACCAAGCTCTAGTAACTTGTTTCAATCCATATAAGGCTTTTGAGAGTTTGAAAGCATAATTAGGAAATTTTTCATGAGTGAAATCAAGAGGTTGTTTTACATAAAATTTCCTCATTAATAAACCCATTTGAGAAAGCACTGTTAACATCATTTGAAAGAGTTTGAAACCTTTAAAACATGCAAATGCCCAAAGAATTCTAATTGATTTAAATCTACTAATCGGAGCTAAAGATTCATTATAATCAATGACCTATTCTTGATTGAATCCTTAGGCAACAAGTCTAACCTTGTTTCTAACAACTTCTCCGGATTCAATAAGTTTATTTCTAAAAACCATTTAGTTCCAATAATGGAATGATCATGAGATTTAGGAATATCCAAATTTGGTATCTTTCAAATTTACTTAATTCCTCTTGCATAGCAATAATTCAAAAATCATCACACAATGCATCATCAATACTTTTAGGATCATATGAGATAAAAGAATAAAGTTATCGATAAAATACCGTCTTATGTTTACTCCTTGGGAGATATCACCAATGATTTGCTCCTTAGGGTAGCCTTTTTGGATATCCTAAGTTCTTTGGGAGCTCTTGGTCACCACTAGATTGGTCATCTTGATTTTGTTCAATCATTTCTTCCTCATTGGTATGATCCTCCAAAGTTGGTGCTTGAAGATGGGTTTGATAGTCAGTCATAGATGTACCTACATCATCTTCATCTTTTCTTTCCAAGTAAATGTAAGATTCATCAAAACTAACATGAATGGTTTCCTCATCATGTAAGGTTCTTTTTGTTATAAACTCTATATGCCTTTTTGTTAAAAGAATAGCTAAGATATACCTATATCTGTCTTTCTATAAAATTTAAGTAAGTTATCACAAGTATTCAAGATAAGACATTTATAACCAAATACTTTAAAATATGCAACTTTAGGAGTTATATAAAAGAGAACTTCAAAAGATGTTTTTCTTCAAAATGATCTTAAAAGAATTCTATTCATCATAGCATGTGTTGTTAATGGCTTCGGCTCAAAACATATTTTTGAAGAAGACTTTTCACAAAGCATAGATCTAACCAATTTTTTGTAAAGTTCAAAATTTTCTTTTAATAACACCATTTTGTTGTGGGGTTTTTGCATTTGAAACAATTATATGAAATTAAATTTTCATCACAAATTTTGTAAAGACTTGGTTGTAAAATTCTCCCATTGTCACTCCTAATAGAAATCAATTTTGCACTCAAGAGAGGTTTGAATCTTTTTGAATAGTTTTACAAACTTATGAAACACATCATCTTTTTGAGCAAAGAAGACTACTAAAGTAAATATTGAGAAATCATAAACTGCTACTAAGGCATACTTCATGTCATCAATACTAGAGTTCCTCATAAGTCCAAATCAATCCATATGAACAAGCTCATGATGTTTTGAGGTATAAAAGCATTTCATGGGTTTGAAAAATTCTTTTGTTTGTTTTCCATATTGACAAGTATCTCAAAGAAAATTTTCTCAAAACACATTTTTAGCAACCTCAAACTAAATCTTGATAGAAAAGTTTGTTCAATAAATCCATGTTCAGGTGACCAAATCTTCTATGCCAAGAAAATCATTATCATAAGCAACAAGACATTCAAGCTTATCAAGATAAAGCGCACACTGAAATATTTTGTGAGTAATTGATCAAAATCACAAAATATCATTTTGTCATACAAGTTCGGACGACCGAACTTATGGTCTACATCCAAACTTCAAGTCCGAACATTTTGTAAAGTTTTATAAAGATGTTTTTGGCCAAGCAAATGCATAGATATTCAATCATAGCTATTTTAATCAGTTTATCATGAAATATAATCAATTTCAAGAAGTTTTGAGGTGAAAATTATTTTCTTAGGTTTGAAAGAAAATTTTGTTTGTTTTTCATATTGGCGAGAATTATAAGGATGATTTTTCTCAAAACGAATTTTTGATAATCCTTTAAGAAGTAAAACAATAGTCAACAAGTCCATGCTAACATGATCATGTTTACTATACTATAAATAACCATCATTATTATGAGTGGAAAATCATCTAACTTTATAAGCAACAAGTTCATCAAGGCAAGGCACATAACCATTACTAATGCAATTTGCAACAAAAATAGTTCTACCACTGACACCATCAAATATAATGCAAGTATTACATTTAAATTCAACTTTTCAATCATTGCTACATAATTGACTAATGCTAAGCAAGTTAT
Organism: Rauvolfia tetraphylla; assembly: GCA_030512225.1. Classification (NCBI taxonomy): domain Eukaryota; kingdom Viridiplantae; phylum Streptophyta; class Magnoliopsida; order Gentianales; family Apocynaceae; genus Rauvolfia; species Rauvolfia tetraphylla. The sequence continues at coordinate 2,727,784 of JAJQKT010000060.1, forward strand.
AGTTCAAATCAGCACTAAGCAACATTAGTTTAAAAAGAAGAGAGGAACCTTTACCAGCATTGGTTACTCCAAGAATTCTTCCTTTCTTCTTGTCTGAAAAACAAATCCTTCATTGGTTGCTTTGACCTTGCTTATGAATGAGGTGTTTTCTTTTATTCTTTAAGCCAACATCATCAATATGCCACTTAGTAGTGCTTGAGTTTGAATTGACGAGTACCTGCAATAAAGAAGAGGAAGTATCCTTTGGTACCCATACTTTCTTGGGTCCATGAGGGTTAGTAATAATTCCCTTAACTCTCCAAATGATTTTTACACCATTCTCTACTTTTCTTTTAATATAGCATTTGGTGACTTTATGTCAATGTTTTCTGCAATAAGTACAACAAGTATGATGCATGAAAGTAGAAGTAGTTCTAACAAAGAAGTTGTTATATTTAGGCATATTGTTTACATAATTATAGCCAAGACCATTTTTGACAAGAGGAGATCTTTGAGCTCCAAGAATTTTATCAAGATTGTCCCTTCCCTTTGTAAATTTTTCTATACATGATGTAAGTTCATCAACTTTGTTTTTCAAAGTCTCATGATCAACAAGCATTCTTTCAAGAGACAAAATCTTTTCACAAAGAATCTTATTTTCAAGGGACATGTTTTGTAAAGAGATATTTAAAAATTCTTTTTCAATATTCAAGCATTCAATAGAATCAAGAAGCTTTTTATTTTCACAAAACAATTTTGAATTCTCATTCAATAAATCATCAATTTTGGTTTTCATTTCCTTATTCCTTTTTGAAGCATTTTTTAATTTTCCATACATCTCAATAAGTAATTCACTAGGATCATCAATATCATCATCATAAGAAGTAGAGGTAGATGGAGTAGGCTGTACCTCATCTTCTATTGCCATGAAGCACATATTTGCTCTTTCCTCTTCATGAGTGACTTGAAGTAGCTTCCACATTTCATGAGCAGAATCACATTCCATCACTCTATTGTATTCATTGACGACCAACGGACAACAAAGAATGTTCATTGCTTGGTAGTTTAATGTCATCTTCCTTGAATCGCTCTCATCATACTCCTCAATGGGCTTTGCTTCCCTTGTGACTCCATCAGCTTTCAATCTCAATGGCACATAGGGACCTTTCTCAATAATATTCCACAATTCATAGTTAATAGAACAAATGTAAATCTCCATCCTAGACTTCCAGAAAGTATAATTAGAACCATCAAACAATGGAGGTCTATTAGTGGAGGAACCTTCCGTATAAGGCAAATTTGATAAACTAGCCATATAATCTTTACTTCTAGGTTGTTAGACCTTTAAAAGAATACCTCGCTCTGATACCAATTGAAAGATCTAAGAGGGGAGGGGGTGAATTAGGTCTTCGGCTAATTATCAAAAATCTTTTCCCTTTTAGCAAATCCTTTGCCTTAATAAAAGCTATTCTTTAAATTCACAAATTTCAAGTTTATATGTGATTTGATGGTTAAGACAAGATTATCAAGCTATAAGACCACAACCAATCAATCAACAACTATGAACAAATAATAAGATCACAAGTATGTAACAAGTAAAGATATAAAGAAAGGAACACACGATTTATAGTGGTTCGATCTCTCCAAGATCTACATCCACTACCTTGAGTCCACACTCAAGGATTTCAACCAATTCACTATATGCTCAATTTAGGCAATTATACAAGAGGCTCACCCAACAAGGGTTTTATACCAAAAACCTCATTTGCAATCCTACAAATAAGGCTCACCCTTCCACAAGGATTTTATATCTAAAAACAACCTAAAGACCAATCTAATTCAAGGTCACCCACACACAGGTTTTACACCACAACCTTGATGAATCTAGTCTATGGCTCACCCTTACCAAAAAGATTTTACGTCACAAGATAACCTTGTATCAACCACAACAATAATGTAAAGACAGAGTTTAGATGTTCCCAACACTTCTTGGTGGATGAATAAAATTGCTAGCACCACTTCACTTCTTGCCATAGGAATCTTGAATTTTAACCTTTGTACACAAGGAAATTTGAGAGCTTTTCAAATAATTTTGATGTAAAACAAGTTGGAGCTTGAAAGATAAAGTTCTTTTGAAAATCAGGAGTTTGTGGCTTTTATATATTTTGAAAATCAGTTAAAACGGTCATAAAACGGCTAGTAACGGCTAGTTTCAGAAAATTCGGACGACTAAATTTTTCTTGTGCGTATGAACTTTTCTGAAAAATACTGTTCACACAAACAGTGTTGCTGTTCACTAGTACTGTTCAAAATTCAGATTTTTCCAGGTGCTTCTGAACATGCATTCAAATTTTTTCAAACTTTGTCAAAACATATTCAAATCAATTCAAACAAGTTGGAAAATGTTCTACCCTCATAGATAAGTTATTAAAGACTTTTTAAGTGCAAAAACCAGTGATGAAAAACTTGATAATTTATGTAAGTTCAAAACCATTGAAACCATTTAAATCAAGTTTTGTGCTCTCAATTACAACTCATAGATTCCAAGGCTTAAGAGTGTAGGGTTTACAAAGTTTACCTATTAAGCACATGTAACATACACTTTATGTATTCAAAGTCTTCAATCATTTTTGAACGAACTCTTCAATCTTCAATCACTTTGACATATTGGAGTTGTTCTTGCATTATGGCTTCAAGGCAATGAGACTTCATACTTCTTAATCCAGAAATTTTATCACACAACATACAAGCATATTAGTCCTTATCAATATTTGTCATAATCAAAACTAATCATAATTACATGATTTGCCCTTAGGGCTAATAGGGCCCATGTTTTTGTTTTTTTATGTAGATAAATAATAGGGAAAAACAGATCACATAGACAGTCAGTTTTCTAATACTTGGAATTTTGTTTGAAGTATGAAATTTGCTACAGATCTACGATATTAGAATTATGGGTGAACTTGAATTAGTTTTTAAATAAATAAAAGTTTATTTTTTATTAAATTCTATTTTTTCTTTCGCAAACAATTTACTTTTATAATTCTCAATATAATTTAACCCCAAAAAAAAATTCAATCCAGATATGACTTTATAACTTTTGGCATTTCCTTGTAGTACTTTGTCCAAACTTTCTTTTCTGGAGATAAAATGTTTGGGAAAAAATAGCATGGAGCTTTCTGTTCCCGACTAACCATGAATGAGCCTCTCTTTCTTCGGTAACTATAACTTCAATATTACGCTACTAGTGTAAAAGTCTATGCTATGCATGGGTATTAAATTTTTTTACTTTTAATAACAATTACTGAAATGTATTTTTAAAAAATTATAACTATGAATAAAATTTATTTCTTTAATAAAAAATTTTATTTATTTAGAAGTAATTGTAAGTTAGGAAGAAGTTGTAAAAATGACTATACATGCTCATTATTATGTGTATTTGAAAACAATAATAAATTTCTAACACTATTTCTTTGCCATTATAAATAAAGAATTGAGTAAGAAATGATCCAACTTACCATTACGAATGATGAAATAATTAAAATATTAAATAGTAATTTACAAAATTACTTATAAAAATAAGAAAGAAAAGAAATCAAATACTTAAACAATTATGAGCTCTTTGAAGAAAAAAGAAAAAAACTTGAATTCGCCTGATGAGGATACCTATACAAAAAGTGAAATAATTAAAACTTTAAATATTTACTTATGAATTTACTTATAAAAATCAGAAAGAAAAGAAATCAAATACTTAAACAACTATGAGCTCTTTGAAGAAGAAGAAAAAAACTTAAATCCGCTGGGTGAGGGTACTTGCACAAAGAGTGAAATGATTAAAACTTTAAATATTAATTTATGAAGTTACTTTTAAAATTTAAAAAGAAAAGAAATCAAATATTTAAACAACTATTATAATACTAAAATATTTCTAAAATAAACTAATTATACTTTAACCATAAAATATTCTTAAAATATTATCATAATCAAATCTTTAATAGAACAAAACTATTGTAATATTTAGTTCAATTTTTATTCCATACTACTCCCTCCATCCAAAATTGAATGATTACAACATAAACTATTTATTTTAATAAGTGAAGAAAAATGTGAAAACTATGATAGCATAAACTATTCATTTGGGATAAATTTATTGATATTTTTTTATTAAAAAGATTTTTCAAGTACTAATTTTATGTTGATATGTCACACGTATTATTATTATAATTATTATTATTTTTTTGCTGAATCATATCAAACTTTTTTGTGTTTTCCAAGCTTGTCCTCTCAAAAAATTTCAAAATTTAAAAAATTAATAATATTAAAAACCTCAAAGTAAGCTTATTTCAATTGTAATTTTCTTACACTAATTCTTAAAGAAAGCCTCCACTAAAAAATTAATATAATATATTTACAATAAAATCATGATGAATATTAAAATATCTCTCCTTCCTTGTTTCTTTCTACTCCTAAAAAATAAATAACTTACAAAATAAAATATATTAGTGTTTTAGATTAAAAAATTCAAAGAAAGGTTTTTTCAAAATTAAAAAATTCTCAGGTCATTGCTCAAAATTTTTCCAAATAAATAGTGTTCTTGATCCAAAAAAAAGAAATCATAGTATTATTGAAAAACTTAAGAAGTAGTGAATTAGGTTTTTAGCTAATTTTTGAAAATTTTTCTTTAACAAAATCTCCTTTAAAAGTTCACAACCTTCAAATACTTATAAGTTTGAAATAGAGTGGTTGAGAGAAAAAAAAGTAGCCAATGAAATAGCAATTAAGATTAACAATCACAACAAACACAAGGCAATAAAGATAGCACATATAAGTGAAAGCAATAAATAATAAGAGAAGTACACAACAATTTGTAGTGGTTCGATCTCTTCAAGATCTACATACACTGCATTGAGTCCACACTCAAGGATTTTTATCAATTCATTAAATGCTTAAGTCAAACAATTACATAATAGAATTACATAATAGGCTTACCCTTAAAGGATTTTACACCAATAACCGTACTTTTCAATTCAACAAACAAGGCTCACCTTTACCTAAAAAGGTTTTATGTCACAAGACAATCTTAAACAATCAAATCAAGGCTTACCCTCTCAAAAGAGTTTTATATCCTCAAGAAAACCTTGATTAAACAAAGTAAAGATGAGATAAGAATAGAAATTACCAATCAATATGGTAGATATTCAACAAATCTAGCACCACTTCACTTTTACTTTTGGAATCCTTGGATAATCACATGAAACACATGAACAATGAAAGCTTTTCTTTGATTTTTTATGTTCTCAAGATAATAGCATGTAAGTTTATCAATCTTGCGCAAAATCTGAGTTTCTAGCCTTTTGTATAATTCAAAAAATTCAAATACAACATTAAAAAAATGGCTAGTAACGGTAAAATTCAGTTGTTCAAACTTGGACCTTTGTATCCGAATTGGTCGTCCAAACTTTTTTGTTTACTAGTGTTGTAGGAAAAGTTTGGTTGTCTAAATTTACATGCGAATTGAAGTCTGAACTTTTTAAAACTTTGTCAAATCATTTGAATTTTAGACAAAATAAGTTTGAAACCATTTTATACTAAAAGATAAGTCATTTAAAATCTTTTGAATTATAAGCCGTTATCAAGCACTTTATTTTTCAAAGAATCATGAAAAACTTTTAAACTTATCAACAAAGTTTAGGCTAGATCAAAATAGCTTGTGGTTCAACATTCAATAATTGCTTAAAACCAATCACTCAATCATCAAGGCAAGGTGATCAACTATACAATCATACATAATCATCTTGATCAACCAATGCTCCACTTAAAATCATATAGGCTCAAGAATAACTTAAAGCCATATAAACCAACATATGAACCAACTACAACTCAAAACCATCATTCTCATAACATTAATGCCAATTAACATAGTAGACCACAATTAACATTGTAGATTCATCATATTCATCAATGTAAAGTACATTTTACAATAACTTCTCCCTTTTTTGTCATCAATCAAATATGGGGTAATGAAAGTGAAAATAAGACATAAACAAAAGAAACATAAGCTCTCAACACTAGTGTATCATCATTGAGTTTTAAAGCATCACATAAGTTAGAAAGGCACATAGAAAGATGAAACATGAGAATATATAGACCATACTAGATGAATGGACTAGGCATGGCACATAATACATAAATTATACGAAGTACATAAGTAAAGTAAGATAGAGTAAATTAGTGCTTAGTCTTGAATTCTCTTCATTGTCTTCACTCCATATTTGCTGGTTATTGCCATATTCCTTTTTAGCTCAATATGTAGAGGCTCTTCACTTGCCTGCTCTTTGCAAGTGTAATTCGGTCTTGGACTTGTGGCTAACCGAGATGATCTCCTTGATCCCTTTTTTTTAGCCACATGCTTGACTCTCCCTTGGCTAAAGGTCATGGCAGATGGTGAGGTAATCTTGGCCTTTTCAATCAAGCTTCCCTCTTGATTTCCACCTTCTTGCGGCTCTTCTTGATCTCCATTATCTTGTTGTGAGTGTTCAACCCTTTCTTCATTCTTCTCACTGTCTCTTGCCACAAACTCAAAGTCACCTCCATGATCATCATTATCATTGTCATCACCATCATTATCATTGTCATAATCCTTATCCTTTTCTTCTTTCTTTTCTTCCTCATCTTCTTCATTATTTTTTCATCTCTTACTTGATGTTTAGAGAATCCTTCACCACTTTTGGTATTCTTTAATAGTAGCTCCTCTATGTTCTTCACTCTTGTGTCCAATCCATCCAATTTTTCAAGAATGACGGGAGGAAATGATTCAAAGAATTTATACAACATCTCCATTTCTTTAATGTGATTGCTCAAGGCTTCTTGAAATAGCTTGGCAATTATGGTGTCTCCTCTAGTAACTCCTTCCTCACTTGGCATCTCTCAAACATTTTGATTCAATATTTGCATGTGTTAATTGTTTCAAAAGTTATATTGGTATTGAGATTTTTATTCAATATAATTATTTTTTATATTTATTTAATTTTTTAAAAATATTAATATTTTATTTTTATTTTCATGCTATTATATTTTTTATTTTCATTAAATATATTTGTATTTGAGTTTTAGTGATCATAATTATTTCTTGTGTTTTTTATTGTAAAATAAAATTATTTTTTTCTTTCTCTTTCTTGTTCTTGCAAAGGTAGAAATTAAAGTATATTTATTTACTCTTGATTATTTTATTCGTATAATATTCTAATAATAGTATTAATTAAATAATCGATGCTATAGAGGTTATATGATCCATTTACATATTCCATTACATTATATTTTGGAATTAGAAAAAATTTGTAACTTAAGTAGATGAGTTAAAATATTATTACTTAGTAGTTAAAAACCTAGTTAAGAACTTTTCTATTAATTCTTTATGTATAATTATTATTTTTTATTTGTTCATATTTTAACTCATGTAACTCCCACATAGCACTTATGATTTAAATTTTTAATAATAATGCTAATAGTAATATAAATAACAACAACAAAAATAATAAACTACTAGAGTACTCTTCTTTTCTTAAAAAAAATAAAAATAAAAGTACTTTTCTTTAACTAATGTAACTCCCAAATAACTCTTATTTTTTATTACTCTTTATGTAACTCTCAAATAATTGTAATTAAATTGGAGTTTAAAGGATGGATTTATATGAAATAATTATATTTGTACACCCTGTGTGCTTTTAATGTCATATAATGAGTCCATCAAAATAATAATAATTTATTATTCTAAGGGCATTTTAGGCAATCCAAAAAAGAAAGAAACAACAAAGTTTAAATCTCCATGACCCCTATCCATACTTTTAGTATAGTATAGGTATAGATATAGATTGAGGAATGTTTCCTTCTTCAAATAATCTAATTTTTGAGTGAGGTTGCTCCCCCTCACTTGATACATCATATCTTTTGTTTGTTTTTCTTTCTCTTGCCAAAGCCTCTTCTTCTTCATCATCTTCTTCTTCAATCTCCTCTTCTTCTTCATTATCTTCAATATCCTCCATCTTTTCATTCCTTTGAGGAGTTTCTCTCCTTGTCCTCCATCACCATCTCATCAAGAGATAATTGCATCCTTTTAAAGGACTCATTAGTGTAGATTTCTCCACTATGTATGGCATTTCCTTTTCCAGAAAGTTGAACTTGGAAATGGTTGAAATTTTTGGTTAGCGATCTTCCATAGGGTAAAGCTTTGGTTGTCGTCCTCCTTGCACCAGTCATGTGTTGCAAAGCCATATACCTAAAATTTAACCTTCTATGTTCATGTAAAGCAAGCATTATCACGACATGCACGTTACCAACAGAAGACTTATGTCCAAAATTGAGAATACTCATAGTGGCAATCATATTATGCAGCACACGCCTTCTAGCATTAAAAGCTTTGATTTCCATTTCTCTTATTGATCTAAATCTCCTACTGTTGGTGAAAGCTTCTTCAAACCCTTCATTTGTAAACAACTCATGAATGTAACAACATTGGCCCAATCAATAATATCTTGCATCATTATCATCCACTCTACAAATTCTATTGACTAGAGCATCATTAAATTCAAAATCAACTTGAGATACTCCAGATGAATACCATTAAACTTCACTATCCCCAACATACTCAACCCTTTCCTCCTTAAGATTTGCATAAAATTCATACACAGGGGTAGAGTAATATTCTTCATTAACCACAAGCAAGCTACTTCATCCAATTTCAGCAAAAAGTAATAGTATATTACCCACATTAGAGAATTTTCCCAAATCAACCTTATGCTCGGGGATAATTTTCCTACTACTTTTGTTCTATTCTTCAAATTCCATAACCGCCCTTGTCAATACAAATCTATCTACTCTTAGGGTGATTTGCGGAATACGAATCCTTCTTGATTCATTGATGATCAGCCCTTCATCAACCATCTTTTCTTTCCCTTTTCCCTTTGCAACATTTGCCCTCTTTGAATGAATCATGGTGCTTATCTTTTAAGGAATGTCAGTTTCAAGGTTAATCTAGGGCTTAGAACACGAAAATGGGAAAGATTTCAAGTGTAAATGGTGAAATATGAAAGAAATTTAAGTTTGGCTGAGACTGGGTTGAGTGGGTTTTGAGAGAAGAGAGGATTCAGATGGTAGAAATGAGAGAAATGGTCGTTCCAATAGTTTTAAAACCACTGTAATCGCAAACTTTGGATGACCAAACTTTTTGGTCTACATCTGAACTTGCGTCTGAATTTCTTTGTTTCTTCAACTTTAGCAAATTCGGACGACCGAATTTTTTGTCATGCGTTCAAACTTGCGTCCGAATCTTTCTATCTAAAATATTCTTTTGAGCAGTTCGAACGTCCAAATTTTAGAACATGCATCTGAACCATGCGTTTGAATTTTTCCTATTTTTGTCACACTTTAACACACACATTAATAATAGAATTTTAAAATTCTTAATCTTCTTCTAAGGTAGCAAAACTATTCCTCAACCAAAGGCTTGGTGAAAATGTCGGTAATTTGTTCATTTGTGCACACATAATCCAAGCATATATTAACTTTAGCTACATGATTATGAAGAAATCTCTATATGTTTAGTCCTAGAATGTTGAATAGGATTTATGCTCAAATTAATGGCACTAGTATTGTCACGTAAAATAGGTATACCTTTAAAATCTAATCCAAAATCAAGTAGAGTGCGATTCATCCGTAACACTTGAGCACAACAACTACCGATGACAATATATTTGGCGTCGGTGGTTGACAATGATACATAAGCTTGTTTCTTGCTATACTAAGATACGAGACAACTACCAAGAAATTGACAATGACCATTTATACTCTAAAGTTCAACTTTGTATCCTGCATAGTCGGCATCTGAATAGGAAATAAGGTCAAAATAAAATGATTTTGTAAACCAAAGACCTTAATCATGTGTATCAATAAGATAACAAAGAATACACTTAACGACAATTAAATGAGACTCCTTTGGACAAGATTGAAATCTAGTATATAAGCACACGACAAACATATTGTCCAGCATACTTGTGGTAAGGTAAAGCAAACTACCAATCATATCTCTATATAGCTTTTCATTAACATTTTTACCTTTCTCATCTTTGTCAAGTTTAGTTGATGAACTCATAGGTGTGCTAATACTTTTTGATTGGTCCACTCCAAGTCTCTTCAATAACTCCTTGTATACTTGGCTTGATTTATGAAACTGTCATTTTAGGTTTGCTTGATTTGTAGCCTAAGAAAGAAGTTGAGTTCTACCATCATGCTCATTTTGAACTTATTTTGCATTAACTTAGCAAATTCCTCACAAAGAGAAACATTAGTAGCACCAAATATGATATCATCTACATAAATTTGCAGAAGTAAGAGATCATTATTGCAAGAGATTTTTATGAAAAGAGTTGCGTTAAATTTTACCTTTGAAAATTCTTTTGAAAGTAGAAACTACTTAATCTTTTATACCAAACTCTAGGAGCTTGTTCCAAACCTATAAAGCTTTGAATAGTTTGAAAACATGGTTAGGAAATTTTTCATGAGCAAAACCGGGGGATTGTTCCATATACACTTCTTCATCAATAAAACCATTTAGAAATGCACTTTTGACATTCATTTGAAACAACTTAAAACCTTTAAAGTAGGCAAATACCAAATGCATTCTTATAGATTCAAGTCCAGCTTTTGGATCAAAAGTTTCATCACAGTCAATGCCTTCTTCTTGATTGAATCCTTGGGCAACAAGTCTAGCCTTGTTTCTAACAACTTCTCTGGATTCATTTAGTTTATTTCTAAAAATCTATTTTGTACCAATAATGAGGTGATCATGGGCTCTTGACACAAGAGTCCAAACTCTTTTTTCACAAATTGATTTAATTCATCTTGCATAGCAACAATCCAAAAATTATCACACAAAGCATCATCAATATTTTAGGCTCAATGTGAGATAAAAGTACAAAGTTGTCTATAAAATACCGCCTTATTTTAACACCTTGAGAGACATCACCAATGATTTGGTCCTTAGGGTGGCTTCTTGCTCATCTTAGATCCTTTGAAAAGCTCTTGATCACCACTAGATTGGTTATCTTATTCTTGCTCAATCATCTCTTTTTCATTGGAATAATCTTCCAAAGTTGGTGCTTGAAGATGAGTTTGATTATTATTCATTGAAGTACCTACATCATATCATCTCTTCTGTTCAAGTATATGTTAGATTCATCAAAACTCACATTTATGGTTTCCTCAACACATAAAGTTCTTTTATTGTAAACTCTATAAGCCATTTTGTTAGAAAAATAACCAAGAAGGATGCCTTCATCCGATTTTCTATCAAAGTTTTATAAAATCTTGATTGTAAAACTCTCTCTCATTGTCACTTCTATTAGAAATTAATTTGTAATTAAGGGAGGTTTGAACATTTTTAAAAGTTTCATAAATTTATGAAAAGCTTCTTCATCCTTTTGTGATAAAAATAGTACCCAAGTAAATCTTAAAAAATAATCAGCAATAACATACGCATAAATCTTACCACCAAAATTGGTGGTCCTCGTTAGCCCCGAATAGATCTATATGAACAAGTTCAAGAGGTTTTGAAGTAGAATCCATTTTCTTGTGTTTGAAAGATGTTTTTGTTTCTTTTTCATATTGCCATGCATCACAAAGATGATATTTTTCAAAACGCATTTTAGACAATTCTAACCAAATCTTGTGAGAAAATTTTGTTCAACAAATCCATACTCACATGATCTAATCTTCTAAGCCAAAGATATCTATCATTATCATGAATGGTTAGGCACTTCAAATCATTCGCAACAAGTTCATCAAGATATAGCACATATACATTTCTAACTCTATTAGCGACAAAAATGATCTTGCCACTTACACTATTAAGAATAGTACAAGTATTACATTTAAACTCAACTTTGCATCTATTATCACATAATTGGCTAATACTAAGAAAATTGTATTCCAAATCATCAATGTGCAAAACTTGTTTAATAAGAGGAGAAGATCCTTTACCAATATTAATTACCTATACCAAGGATTCTTTCTTTGTTCTTGTTACCAAATGTAACAAAGCCTACATTTGTAGTTTGGTGCTCACTTATAAGAGAGGCATTTCCCATCATATGTCTTGAGCAATTACTATCAAGAAAACCACTTAGTTGCACTTGATCTTGGAGGGAAGTGTACCTACAATAAAGGAGAGGAAGTAACCTTTGGTACCCATATTTTCTTGGGTCCATGGGAGTTAGAAATGATTCCCTTTAGTCTCCAAATGGTTTTAACACCATTTTCCACTTTTCTTTTCACATAACATCTAGTGCCTTTATGCCCATGTCTTCCACAATAAGTACAACAAGTATGAGGTATAGAATTTGAAGTAGCTCTAACAAATAAGTTGTTATATTTAGGCACATTGTTTACACAGTTGTAACCAAGACCATTTTTTGACAAGAGAGGATCTTTGAACTTCAAGAAGTTTATCAAGATTGTCCCTTCCTTTTTAAAATTTTTCAACACATGAAGTAAGATCATCAACCTTCTTTTTCAAAGTTTCATGATCAACAAGTATTTTTTTTAAGAGACAAAATCTTTTCACAAAGATTCTTATTTTCAAGGGACATGTTTTGTAAGGAAACATTTAAAACTTCTTTTTCGATATTCAAGCATTCAATAGACTCAAGAAGCTTTTTGTTCTCACAAAATAGTTTTGAATTTTCATTCAATAACTCATCAATCTTAAATCTCATTTCTTTGTTTCTTTTTGAAACTTTCTTTAACTCTCCATACATCTCAACAAGAAGATCACTAGGATCATCAATATCATCATCATAAGAAATAGAGGTGTAAGGAGTGAGTTGTACCTCACTATCCATTGCCATGAATTACGCATTTGCTTTTTCTTCATTTTCATCTTCACTTTCATGAGGGGCTTGAAGTAATTTCCACATGTCATGTGCAAAGTTGCATCCACTCACTCTATTGTAGTCACTCATGTTCAAAGCACATCTAAAAATGTTCATAGTTTGATAATTCAAGGTCATCTTCTTTAAATCACTTTCATCGAATTTTTTAATCACCTTTGGCTTTCTTGTGATTCTATCAACTTTCAACTTCATAGGAATGCATGGACCTTTCTCACCAATATTTCACAAATCAAAATTAATCGAACAAATATAAATCTTAATACGAGATTTTCATAAAATATAATTTGTTTCATCAAAAAGTGGAGGTTGGTTTATACAACATCCTTTCTAATAAGGGAGGTTTGAAATATTAGCCATAGGACCTTTAACTTCTAGGTTATTAAACCACAAAAAAAAAAAAAGCCTTGCTCTGATACCAGTTGAAAAACCGAAGATGGGGTGAATTAGGTTTTTAGATAATTTTTGAAAATTTTCCTTTAACAAAATCTCCTTTAAAAGTTCACAACCTCCAATTACTTATAAGTTTGGCATAGAGTGGTTGAGAGAAAAAGAGTAGTTAATGAAATAGCAATTAAGATTGACAATCACAACAAACACAAGGCAACAAAGATAGCATGTATAATTGAAAGCAATAAATAAAAAGAGAAGTACACAATAATTTATAATGGTTTTATCTCTTCAAGATTTACATCCATTACCTTGAGTCCACACTCAAGGATTTCAACTAATCCATTAAATGATTAAGTCAAACAATTACACAATAGGCTCACCCTCAAAGGGCTTTACACTAATAACCTCTTTTTCAATTCAACAAACAAGGGTCACCCTCATCTAAAGTGGTGTTATGTCACAAGACCATCTTGAACAATCAAATCAAGGATCACCCTCCCAAAAGGATTTTATATTCTCAAGAAAATCTTGATTAAACAAAGTAAATATGAGATAAGGATAGAAATTACCAATCAAGATGGTAGATATTCAACAAATTTAGCACCACTTCACTTTTACTTTTGGAATCCTTGGATAATCACGTAAAGCACATGAACAATGAAAAATTTTCTTTGATCTTTTATTTTCTCAAGATAATAGCATATAAGTTCATCACCCTTGCTCAAAATCTGAGTTTCTAGCAGCCATTTGTATAACTCAAAAATTCAAACACGACATTCAAAAAATGACTAATAACGGCTAGTAACAGTAAAATTCAGTTATCCAAACTTGAACCTCTGCATCTGAATTGGTCGTTCGAACTTTTCTGTTTACTAATGCTACATGAAAAGTTCGGTCGTTTGAATTTTGCATCTGAATAATTCGGTTGTCCAAATTTGCATCCAAACAGGAGTTCGAACTTTTTAAAATTTTGTCAAATCATTTGATATTTAACCACAACAAGTTTTAAATCTTTTTGGACTAAAGATAAGTCATTTAAAAGTTTTTCAACTATAAGCCGTTATCAAACACTTTATATTTCAAAGAATCATGAAAACTTTTTAAGCTCATCAACATGGTTTAGGCTATATCAAAATCGTTTGTGCTTCAACATGCAATGTATAGATTCCAAATGCAAAGAGTGTATGGTTACAAGATGTACCTATTAAGTGAAAGCAAACCTACACTAAAGTATCTTCAAAGCCTTTAATCTTTTGAACAAACTTTGTATTCTTCAATCACTTGAGCTCATTTGAGTTGTTTTTTCATATTAGCTCCAAGACAATGAGATCACTTTGCTTCTTGAGTCCAGCAATCTTATTATACAACAACTACTTAAGTTAGTCCATATCAATATTTGTAATAATTAAAACTGTAAGATTTGCCCTTATGACTTACAACTATTATACTTATTATACTTTGCCTTAGCACTAGGCTTGGTAAATGCCACTCTACTATCTGATAACAAAATAGCGGAACGTTTGCTCACCAAACCCTATCATCAGGGACTACGCAAGTAATATTAGTGATAAAATATATAAACAAATTAAATTATCTGCATCAATATGTTTGAGAATGAAAAACAAACCTTCTCTGTAGACGTAACGTCCACTTGGTCGCGATAAGTGCATAGCACATGCATCGGTAACGAAGTAAGATCAAACGTTACGGACCAATGAGCACCTTATGCAGTTTGTATCGGAACGGGTACCTGAGGCTCTAAACGGCCTGGCCGCAGCATTGGAATCCACTCCCAAGCCCATAGCTGCACAGGGGTCACTGCACTGTGCACCTTGCATGCATTCACTAGAGAAGCATCACAGAGGCATCAATATAAATATCCTAGCACTTTGCTACCCCAACTATATGAGCCGACAACATCCAAGTCCTCAAGCAAACGGAGATAATGTAGTTGTACCTTATTGTTCAAGTGATTGAAGAACAAGTGACCTCCAAAAAGTATTAAGCAGCAACCCCCCGATGGATGATCACCAAGCGATCTCATAATAAAAGCCTCAAGTGGCTCTTTTTACAGCTTATGTCCTGAAACCCAAAAGTCTCTTGATAATGTCAATCCACTCTGATTTAGAGTGGGTATATGGAGGTCGAATAATCTGCAGACCATCAATAGGCAAATCCCATAAAATCGCTATATCCTATAATGTAATACTTGCCTCACCGCACGTCAAATGAAAGCTATGTGTCTCTGGACACCATCATTTTACCAATGTTGTAATAAGTGCGTGGTCTACTAATCTGAATCCGATTCAAGCCAATGCTACAAATCTTGCTCTATTTATCAACTCACGAACTCTAGTTGGAGCCCCGCTATATGTATCATAAAATATGCGATCAAAACGTCGAACTCTTAAACACTTCTCCGTGCTCTCCCTATAGCCCTCCCAAATCAACGCTGACTGATGTTCCGATTGCCTACTGAGAAAAATCAGTTCTATCAGCCTGAGATGTATATCTACAGGTACTCTACTAGTATCCATCTATATGTTGCTTTTATAGTCTAATAAGTAAATGTTGTTTTTTTAAATATTTAAAAAAATTTTAAAAACCAAGAAAAACAAAAAATAAAATATCAAAATAACCATAAAAAATACAAAGCGAACCAATAATGCAATGAAAAGTAAACAAACAAAAAATAACATTATGCATTAAATTTAAATCTTAAATTAAATTAATATTTAAAAAATTTTTAACTACCAAGAAAAGTAAAAAAATAAAATATCAAAATAATTATTAAAAAACATAAAGTGAAACAACAAACAAAAACCTTTACACATCAAACAACAAAGAAAATCAAAAGAAATAAAATAAATAAAATTTACAACCCAAAAATTGAGAAAGAAAAGCACCAAAAAAAAAAAAAAGAAACACAGAAGAAACGAAACCAAAGAGCAAAAAATGAAAAAAAAATGGAGAATGAGAAGCACAAACCTTTCTCTGCAGTCGATTTTTCTCTACAAGCTGGAAGCTCACTTCTATTATGCAGCTTGGGAGTGCTTCTTCTCTCCGCGTTGGGAGGGAGAGGAAGGAGAACAATAGCACCATCCCGGTGTCGCGTTTTTGGCGTGGTTTTGTGCGCGGACAATGACGCTATTGTAGTTGGTGTCATTTCAATGACGCCAACGCCAACGCCAACCACAATGGCGTTATGGCCATCTGCGGCCCTCTCCCATAAAACCAGGCCACTTTAGTCTTATTTTTCAAAAAAGAGATCCAATTTGGGTAAAGACCCTATATATAGAGATCAAGATTTACAGAACTAACACCGCTAGAAAAATAACCGAACAATCTCATCACCACAACCGGCATGTCAAGCAGAGAATTATTAGAAAGAGATTGAATTTCCAATTGCCATTCACAACTTTACACAGCAGCCAGGACCTAATTGTTTTTATTCAGCACCCAAACTAAAAAAGGCCTTATTGTTGCTGTGTTGTACTGAATATCTCAGGTTCACCACTCACGAGTGCACACCACGAGAGGGGAGAGAAGAGGATCAGAAGCCCCACCAATAACAGCATCCATACTTCTGACCTGCAGCAGACAATTAAGTGCTCTTTCGATGATCTTGCCGGGAATAAGTGCCGGCACCCCCGGCTGAAAAGGACATACCAGCTCACCACATATTCGACCAACACTATCCTCAATTCTCGATTTTGTTTTACGAGCGAAGAAAGCATCCCCCGGGGCTCGGGACTCATGCTTACATTTTCAATCGGGTGCCAAGTGCTCGTAACCATTGCCATCGTCTTTTGTGCACTTTCCCGGGTGCTAAAAGTGCTGATAGATGCTCCAATCTCGAGATAAGCCGAAGACGTGCTCCCTTTGAGTCCCCTGAGTTAAATGCTAGTGTAATAGATTGAGTTCCAACAAGTTCAGCAATGGCATCACAGTCCCTACGCAAGAAATCATCAGCCTCGAAACCAGAAACACCAAGCTGTCTTGGGCCGATTGTGATTCGCAGTGGATCCGTAGCAGGAAAGGAAGGAAAGTCTGCAAGATTAAGGACTGAGATTTTAGGAATTTTATTCATTAAATTTCTTGCTTCAACAGCCAATCTAATTGCTCTACTCAAAAGTAATTTCTACGCTTTCATCCAGTTGAGCCCTTGCAACATCAAGTGATGATGAAAGCAAATAACTTGGGCTGCTACTTTGAAGAGTTTGAAGGCATTTGCAGATTCTGTATCTATCAACAATATTACCAGACATGTGTAACATCAAGGACTGTGTCAGAAAGCACAAAGCTTTGTGTAGACTGTATAGAGAGATCATCACCTTACTAAGGGCTGAGTTGGGTAGTTATCCAGCAACCAAAAAAAAAACTATATCTTATTGTTGTTTTCTTGTGCTGAATATCCCAAGTTCACCACTGAGAACTCAGGGAGCGCAGTCCAGAAGAGAGGAGGGAAGACGATCGAAGCCCCCACCAATAATCGCGCCCATATTTCGACTGTCGCAGATAATTAAGTGCTCCTTCCGTGATGATCTCGCCCGGGAATAAGCGAGGGCGTCCCCGGTGGGTAAGGGACATACAAGCTCACCACATATTCCACCAACACTATCCTCAATGCTCACTTTTGTTTTACTGAGCAAGAAAGCATCCCCCAGGGCTCAAACTCATGCTTACATTTTCAAATGGTGCCAAGTGCTCGTAACCATTGCCATAGTCTTTTGTGCACTTTCTCGGGTGCTGAAAGTCTTTGATAGATGCTCCAATCCCGAGATAAGCCGAAGACGTGCTCCCTTTGAGTCCCCGAGTTAAATGCTAGTGTAATAGATTGAGTTCCAACAAGTTCAAACGAATGGCACCACAGTCCCTACGCAAGAAATCATCAACCTCGAAAACCGTAAACACCAAGTCGTCTTGTGCCGATCGTGATTCGCAGTGGATCCGTAGCGAGAAAGGAAGGAAAGTCTACAAGATTAAGGATTGAGATTTTAGGAATTTTATTCATTAGATTTCTTGCTTCAACAGACCAATCTAATTGCTTTCTACTCAAAAGAAATTTCCGCGCTTTCATCCGAGTTGAGACCTTGCAAGATCAAGTGATGGTGAAAGCAAATAACTTGGGCTGCTACTTTGAAGAGTTTGAAGGCATCTGCAGATTCTGTATCTATCAACAAGATTACTGGACATGTGTAACATCGAGGATCAGTGTCGTAAAAGCACAAAACTTTGTGTAGATCTGATAGAGAGATCGACACCTTTACTAAGGGCTGAGTTGGTTAGTTATCCAACAACAAAAAAAAACTATATCTTATTGTTGTTTTTCTTGTGCTGAATATCCCAAGTTCACCACCGAGAACTCGGGGAGCGCAGATCCAGAAAGAGAGGAGAGAAGACGATCGAAGCCCCACCAATAATCGCGCCCATATTTCCGACTGTCGCAGATAATTAAGTGCTCCTTCCGTGATGATCTCGCCGGGAATAAAGCGAGGGCATCCCCGGTGGGTAAGGGACATACAAGCTCACCACATATTCCACCAACACTATCCTCAATGCTCACTTTTGTTTTACGAGCTAAGAAAGCATCCCCGAGGCTCGGACTCATGCTTACATTTTCAAATGGTGCCAAGTGCTCTGAACCATTGCCATCATTTTTTGTGCACTTTCAGGGTGCTCGAAAGTGCTGATAGATGCTCCAATCCCGAGATAAGCCGGAAGACGTGCTCTCTTTGAGTCCCCGAGTTAAATGCTAGTGTAATAGATTGAGTTCCAACAAGTTCAAGCAATGGCACCATAGTCCCTACGCAAGAAATCATCACCTCGAAACCGAAAACACCAAGTCAGTATTGTGCCGATTGTGATTCGCAGTGGATCCGTGGCGAGAAAGGAAGGAAAGTCTCGCAAGATTAAGGATTGAGATTTTAGGAATTTTATTCATTAGATTTCTTGCTTCAACGACCAATCTAATTGCTCTACTCAAAAGAAATTTCGCGCTTTCATCCAGCTTGAGACCTTGCAGCGATCAAGTGATGGTGAAAGCAAATAACTTGGGCTGCTACTTTGAATAGTTTGAAGGCATCTGCAGATTCTGTATCTATCAACAAGATTACCAGACATGTGTAACATAGAGGACTGTGTCAGAAAGCACAAAACTTTGTGTAGATCAGATAGAGAGATCGAAAGACCTTACTAAGGGCTGAGTTGGTTAGTTATCCAACAACAACAAAAAAAAAAACTATATCTTATTGTTGTTTTCTTGTGCTGAATATCCCAAGTTCACCACTGAGAACTCAGGGAGCGCAGTCCAGAAGAGAGGAGAGAAGACCATCAGAAGCCCCACCAATAATCGCGCCCCATATTTCGACTGCCATGCAGATAATTAAGTGCTCCTTCCGTGATGATCTCGCCGGGAATAAGCGAGGGCGTCCCCGGTGGGTAAGGACATACAAGCTCACCACATATTCCACCAACACTATCCTCAATGCTCACTTTTGTTTTACGAGTGAAGAAAGCATCCCTGAGGCTCAGACTCATGCTTACATTTTCAAATGGTGCCAAGTGCTCAGAACCATTGCCATCATTTTTTGTGCACTTTCTGGGTGCTGAAAGTGCTGATAGATGCTCCAATCCTGAGATAAGCCGGAAGACGTGCTCCCTTTGAGTCCCCAGGTTAAATGCTAGTGTAATAGATTGAGTTCCAACAAGTTCAGCAATGGCACCATAGTCCCTACGCAAGAAATCATCAGCCTCGAAACCAGAAACACCAAGCTGTATTGTGCCGATTGTGATTCGCAGTGGATCCGTGGCAGGAAAGGAAGGAAAGTCTGCAAGATTAAGGATTGAGATTTTAGGAATTTTATTCATTAGATTTCTTGCTTCAACAGCCAATCTAATTGCTCTACTCAAAAGAAATTTCCGCGCTTTCATCCAGTTGAGACCTTGCAACATCAAGTGATGGTGAAAGCAAATAACTTGGGCTGCTACTTTGAAGAGTTTGAAGGCATCTGCAGATTCTGTATCTATCAACAAGATTACCAGACATGTGTAACATCGAGGACTGTGTCAGAAAGCACAAAACTTTGTGTAGACTGTATAGAGAGATCAGCACCTTACTAAGGGCTGAGTTGGTTAGTTATCCAACAACAACAAAAAAAAAAAACTATATCTTATTGTTGTTTTCTTGTGCTGAATATCCCAAGTTCACCACTGAGAACTCAGGGAGCGCAGTCCAGAAGAGAGGAGAGAAGACGATCAGAAGCCCCACCAATAACTGCGCCCATATTTCTGACCTGTCGCAGATAATTAAGTGCTCCTTCCGTGATGATCTCGCCGGGAATAAGCGAGGGCGTCCCTGGTGGGTAAGGACATACAAGCTCACCACATATTCCACCAACACTATCCTCAATGCTCACTTTTGTTTTACGAGCGAAGAAAGCATCCCTGGGGCTCGGGACTCATGCTTACATTTTCAAATGGTGCCAAGTGCTCGTAACCATTGCCATAGTCTTTTGTGCACTTTCGCAGGGTCCCGAAAGTGTCGATAGATGCTCCAATCCCGAGATAAGCCGGAAGACGTGCTCCCTTTGAGTCCCCAGGGTTAAATGCTAGTGTAATAGATTGAGTTCCAACAAGTTCAAGCAATGGCACCACAGATCCCTACGCAAGAAATCATCGCCCTGAAACCCGAAAACACCAAGTCTGTCTTGTGCCGATTGTGATTCGCAGTGGATCCGTAGCAGGAAAGGAAGGAAAGTCCGCAAGATTAAGGACTGAGATTTTATGAATTTTGTTCATTAGATTTCTTGCTTCAACACCAATCCAATTGCTCGATCAAAGTAATTTCGCATTTTCATCCAGTTGAGCCCTTGCGGGAATCAAGTGATGCTTTGAAAGTAAATAACTTGGGCTGCTACTTTGAAGAGTTTGAAGGCATCTGCAGATTCTGTATCTATCAACAAGATTACTGGACATGTGTAACATCGAGGATCTGTGTCTGAAAGCACAAAACTTTGTGTAGACTGTATAGAGAGATCAGCACCTTGACTAAGGGCTGAGTTGGGTAGTTGCTGATGAAATCTGAAATGAGCACCGTGAGCTTCATCAACAATTAGAGGAATATCATGAGAATGACATAGCTGAGGTATCATATCCAAATCACTACAGATACCATGATATGTCGGAGATACAAGAAGCACTGCAGCTGCTTTTCGACCTTCCATTTCCAGTTCCTTAATTGCCCTCTTTACCTGGTATAACAATTATCTTCAGTTCATTGCTGTAGTAAAATATTGAAGGACTCTATCATACCTATGTATCTTAACTCCAGAGAAATCACTTTTAAGACATGCCACTGCAACTAAAATAAATACAAAATTTATATATAAGCCGCCCTTGCCTGTGAAGGAGTAATGCCACCAGAAATATTCCAGTTAGGATCATACTGTGGCATGATGTACTTTGGCAGTGCACCAGACATTACCATACCACATATGGCTGAGAAATGAGCATTCCGAGGAAGAATGAGAATGTCTCCAGGTGAACAAGTAGCCATAATTGCAGCCTGGATTCCGTATGTAGTACCCCCCACAAGGAACCATGTTTCTGATGCTCCAAACAGTTCAGCTGCCTTTCTTTGTGCTTCTAAAATGGGCCCTTTCGGAGCATAAAGGTTGCCAATCTATGGAAGCACAGAAAAATCGTGAAGTAACGGTTTTTCACCAATGAGATGGGTTAGAGATGGTGGCGCGGCATGTCCCGTATTATGTCCTGGGAAGTGAAAACTTGTAGTATTTTCTTCAGCTACAGCCTTTAAAGCGCTAATAACAGGAGGGAGCTTGTAACCTTCCACATCTGCAGAGTTGTCGGTAGTAATAACATCGGTTGAGACAGACCCTACAATTCTTTGTTGCCACTGCAAGCATTTGTTCTGCAAGTAAATTTTACAAAGACTAGCAAAAGTTATATTCTAAGATAAATTTGTTCTTTCCAAATGATGAAATTAAAGAATATTATGTGAATAAGGAAACAAATTTGAGATAGTTGATTTATTTATATGCTGCAAATCTTAGTGATAGCACAGGTATAAGTGACACTTTCACATAAGAATAGCTCAAACTTCAAAATGGTAACTAGTCTGGCCTTCAATACTTGCCAAAATTCATCTTTTACAGGAAAAACGTTTGTCATGTCAATCACAAAACCCAAAAGATTATTTATTGCTACATTCAATTCATCATAGAAGTATCAACTATAACATTCTACTGAGTATTGAAATATCTGAAAATCCAGAGTTACATCAAAACGCACTTAAATCTCAAAATATTATGAAGAATCTGACATTCTCGGCTACTTTAGGGTATAACTTGGAACCGATTTTCCCCGTTATGAATTTAAACCTCCCAATGCCGCTCAAATTCATAAAACAACGGAACCATTACCCAATATGAAACTTAACTGACTCAAAAATTCATGAGCATCCTGACGCCAACAACTTTTACAGCAAAAGAATTGAATGGCAGAGAATTCCACACTTCAAGAAACACAAAAAATCATCCCCAGAGTTGCAAGTTACAACAGCATTTGCAGTTAAGAATCAGTATTTTCCAAGAACAGTAAGCAAATGTAAAGAAAAAGAGAGATTAGCCCAAGATTTTTACTTTTGATTTACGAGGTTTAGACCTCCCATTGCGTCTGCCGACCCAACTCCCCCTCCCGCCCACCCCCCCCCCAAAACTCAGAATAAAACTCTGAACAAAACCACAAAATGGTTGGTGTTAGACAAATTTAGTTCGTCGTTAGTGTGAATTATGGTAGGAGCTTAATGAGAAACTACAGAAATGGATTCATCTGTATGCCTTTGTGGACAGAAGAAGACTTATACCATATCCAGAAGAAGAGCAGAAACCATTATGAAAGCTGCTTACAGGAAGGTCTTCATGCTGGGACCATTATATTTTGTGACAGGCCCCAGAATTGAAGGACCCACATAGTTAGCTGGCCCGATGAATCTCAAGATATCCTCTTGTTTTGTTCCTTGCGGCATAGGAAAGGGTTTTGGGATAACTTGATAGTACATTGGGTGTTTCTTTTTTTTTTTTCCCCTGAGTACCAGGTAGGTGTTGTTGGGATGCAAACTAAGTCCCACATGGAAAAATTGATGGAAGAGTTGTCTAAATATAAGATTCAAGATAACTCCATTAGTATGAGGCCTTTTGGGAGATACCCAAAAACAAATCCGTAAGGGCTTTGCCTAAAACGGACAATATCATACTAATGTGGAGTTAAGGCGACGTTAGACAATTCCTAACAAGTGATATCAGAGCCGATGGTTCGTCTGGGTGACGTGGCACTGTGTGGGAAGCCCCCCTCGTTGGAGATCTGCGGTTGATGCCTTGTGTCAAAAGTCTTCCTGATAATGTGGTGGTCAGGCGGCGTGTCCCACTGGTTGGTAGCGGCGGTGCAAGATGGTTTGCAGATCAAATGGATTACCTCTGAAGGAGAGGTCATGACCTGTGTGATCATTAGTTTGAGGGGAGGATTCTTGGGATGCAAACTAAGTCCCACATGGAAAAATTGATGGAAGAGTTGTCTAAATATAAGATTCAAGATAACTCCATTAGTATGAGGCCTTTTGGGAGATGCCCAAAAACAAATCCGTGAGGGTTTAGCCCAAAGCGGACAATATCATACTAATGTGGAGTTTAGAAAACGTTAGACAATTCCAACAGGTGTTTCTTGATTTGAAGATGTATGATGTCGTGCGGTCTGCCGGTCTCCTTTAGGCCTAGTTGGGTTCGCAAAGGGGAGGAGAAGGGAGAAGGGGAGAGGAAGAGACACTATTTATATTTTTTAAGAGAAGTATTTATATTTATTTTAATTTTATGTGGTACGTGAGGAAAAGAAGAAAATTAAAAATATTTCTCCTTATTTAGTTGTGAAATACCTAAGAGGGGGGTGAATTAGGTATTTGGCTAATTTTTACAAATTCAAACCTTTTAGATTTATAGATCAATAACAGATGATATGGATAAAAGAGAAACAATTTATGGCAAAGCAATATAAGAAATATAGAAAAATGAACACAAGCAATTTATAGTGGTTCGATCCTCAAGATCCACCTCCACTACCTTAAGCCTACACTTAAGGATTCTATGTGCTCAAGTTCACAGATTACAAAAGAGGCTCACCACACTATGGTTTTACACTTACAACCTCTTCTAGTAATTTTTACAAACAAGGCTCACCACACTATGGTTTTATATCTCAAACAACCTTGAATTACAACTTCAAGAATCACCCTTATCTAAAGGGTTTTATGTTATCAAGATAACCTTGCTAGAGCTAGTAGATCAACATAATTTCATAAGTAAAGATGAGTGTTTAGATGTTACCACTTATTGGTAGAAATTACACAAAGTTGCACCTTCACACTTTGATGTCTTTAGATTGATCAATTGAATGCACAAGACATAAGAGAGCTTGGGAAATGTTTGTAATAGACTTTTGAAAGCTTAGAGTATTCAAGGATTCAAAACTTACAAAAAATTGCACGTTTATATCTTTTATAGAATTTGAAAATCAGTTGAAACAGCTATAAAAGGCTAGTTAACGACTTTTTTCAGGAAATTCGGACGATCGAATTCTGCGTTCGAATTTTTTGGACGACCGAATTTTTTCAGCTTCGTCTGAATCTTCGTCCGAATTTCTTTGGAAAAACAGTGACCATGCTGAAGACCAAAATTCGGACAACCGAATTTTTTTTCATGCGTCCGAATCTTCTTTCGAATTTCTCTGGAAGAACAATTGCAAACTTTTGCTACCAAATACCGAATTTCTTGGAATTATGTTCAAACTTTGTAAAATCATTTGAAATTTAACTTCCAAGGATTTGAAATACATTTGGTATATATAGAAAACTTATTTAGACAAATATCAATTTGGAAACCAAAATTAAATTCCTTTGATCATATAAAGTTTACTTAACAACTTTTAGGACACAAAACCACATTTACTAAGAATTCATTCAAAGCCTTTTTAAAATTAAGAAACCAATTCTATGCTCTCTTATGCATTCAATAGGCTCCAAGACATACAAGTGTAGAGTTTACATAGATATTAGCTATCATCATACCTACTCTACACTTCAAGTCTTCAATGCCTTGAGTTCATCTTTGAATAAACCTCAAAAGACTCATAACTTTTTGAGGTTGTTCTTGCTCTTTGGCTTGAAGGCAATGAGACTTCAAACTTCTTTCTTCATAAATCCTATCACACAATATAAACATGTTAGTTCTCATTAATATTTGTCATTAATCAAAATTACATGATTTGTCCTTAGGGCTAACAATCTCCCCCTTTTTGATGATGACAAACTTTGATGTAAGATGTGATGGATTTAAACAGAGTAGCACAAAGAAGTATTCATGTCAATGATATAAAACAAGCAATTTAGCATATTGACATACACAAGGCTCAATATGAGCCTATGACCCAACCAACCTCCATTAACCTCCTTCCTTCCAACTAAACTAGGATAGAAGATATAGCATTTAAGCATTTAGAAAACTTCTAAGAGACATTTTAAGGTTTTTAAAAGCTTATCAATGCTTCCCCTTAGATTGTGCTCATCTTTCAACAAATTTGGACTAGAGATACTATGCATTCGAATTTTGACATATCAAGTCCGAACATTAAAATAAGATAAATGAAAGCTCCAAATTTTGTAAATAAGCTTTCCTAAGGTTGTTCAAACATATTAGAAGAGATTAAAACATATTTGAAACAATTTGAACAACAAAATAGCACATTTTGACAACACAATATGGATGCATCCGAATTTTATAGCATGCATCCGAATTTTGAACCATATGCGTCCGAATTTTTAAACTCATGCGTCCGAATTTTTAAGCTCATGTCCAAACTGCAATAGATTCAATATAATTGAAGTTTTAAAATGACATAAAGGTTTCATAATGTTGTTCAAACATAATGGAAGAGATTAAGACAGATTTGAATCAATTTGAACAACAAAAGAATACATTTTGACCATAGATATGGATACATCCAATTCTTTAAACCTTGCATCCGAATTTTAATGCATAAAAATTCATATTGCAGCAGACTAAGTTCACATATTGCAACATGCAGCATCATTAAAGACTAAGTTCACATATTCATTAAAGACTAAGTTCACATATTGCAGCATATTTTTCTCCCCCTTTTGTCATCATTAAAAAAATAAAGGGATCAATGAAAATGAGATGTTCAAGGTAGCATATAAAAGAAGCTCTCACCACTGAGATTTCATCATTGAGCTTCACTATTACATAAAATGCAGCAAAATACTTAACAAGTTCAGAATAGAAAATGTAGCAACATGCTAAATAAGATAAATGAACAAAATACAGTAAAGAGTATAGAAAAGAAGTCTTAGTCTTGTGATGATGAAGTTGATAGGGAGGCTCGGCTCACTCCTTTCTTGATGGCCAAGTGCTTAACTCTTCCTTGACTGAAAGAGATTGTTGCTGGAGATACAATTGCAGCTTGAGCTACTTGACTTCCTGCCACTGGTGGATCTTCATGAGCATATTCTTGCTCTTCTTCTTCTGTTATAATCTCTTCATTTCCACCCTGATCATCATCTTCATCACTGCTGTCCTTATTGTCTCCTTTCTTTGCTTCTCTATCTCTTTCTTCCTCATTTCCATTTCCTTTATAGCTCTAAACTCTCTTCCATTGGTAAATGCTTCTTCAAATCTAACATATGTGAAGAGTTCACGATCATAGCAATGCATGGATGGTGAATAATATCTAGCTCCATCGTCACCCACTCCACATATTCTATTTATCAATCCTTCATTGAATTCAATGTCTATTTGTGATACTCTAGACGAATACCATTGTATCACATTATCCCCTATTATCTCAATTCTCTCCTCTTTGCATAGAATTCATATATCAAAGTAGGATAGTATTCTTCATCAATGAATAGCAAACTACTCCAACCAATATCATTGAAACAAGATATGACAATATCCATGCTTGACAGTTTATCAATATCCACCTTATATCCAGGAATGATTTTTCTGCTACTCTTATTCCATTCATCAAATTCATGAGTAGATTTAATTGAGACAAACCTGTCAACCCTAGATAGTGTTTGAGGAATACGAATTCTTCTTGGCTGATTGACGATTGAGTCTCCATCTCCTTCCTTAGTCTTTTCTTTTCTTTTCTCAACATTTGGCTTCTTTGTTCTCACCATGATGTTTTCTCTTGAGAAGGATTGGTTTTCTGTATGAAATTAGGGCTAGAAGTTTAAAAATGAAAGAAAATCGGGATGAGAATGTGTGATTTTGAAGGGATTTTGATTTGGATGTGAATGGGTATGAGAGGTTTTAAAAAGGATGTGAAATTCGGAAGTTGAAGTGTTGAGAAGATTGTTTAATCTTCATTTAAAGGGTCACGTCCGTAAAATTTGGACGACCGATTTTTGAGGCCTGCGTTCAAATTTTCGAGCGAAAGTTTCTGTTTCTTCAGTTCAGAAAATTCGGTCGACCGAATTTTCTGACCTGCGTCCGAATTTTTGATCAAAAGTCTCTGTTTCTTGTCACTCAGAAAATTCGGTCGACCGAATTTTCTGTAGTGCATCCGAATTTTGAATCGAAAATTTCCTGTATTCACCAAAACTTCAATACACACATTAGTCATTGAATCTTGAAATTCCTAAGAGTCTTCTTAGGTGATTGAACCTTTCCTCAGCCAAAGGCTTTGTAAATATGTCAGCAATTTGATCATTTATATTTATATATTCTAAGCATATATCTTTCTTAATCACATGATCACGAATGAAATGATGTTTTATCTCTATATGCTTAGTCCTAGAATGTTGAATGGGATTTATGCTCAAGTTAATGGCACTAGTATTATCACATAGTATGGGCACACAATTGAATTTAAGACCATAATCAAGTAAGGTATGCTACATCCATAGCAATTGTGCACAACAACTACCTGCAGCTATGTATTCAGCTTCTGCAGTGGATAAAGACACACAAGCTTGCTTTTTACTGAACCAAGATACAAGACAACTACCAAGAAATTGACAATGACCACTTGTGCTTTTTCGTTCAACTTTACAACCAGCATAATCCGCATCAGAATATCCAATAAGTTCAAAAGATGAAGTTTTTGAAAACCAAAGGCCATAGTCATGAGTATCAATCAAATAACGAAAAATTCGTTTGACAGAAATTAGATGAGATTCTTTAGGACATGATTGGAATCTAGCACACAAGCATACAACAAACATAATATCTGGTCTACTAGCTATGAGATAGAGTAAACTTCCGATCATACCTCTATATAATTTCTCATCAATACTTTTACCTTTCTCATCTTTGTCAAGTTTAGTTGATGAACTCATTGGAGTACTTATTCCTTTTGCTTGATCCATTCCAAACCTTTTCAATAGCTCCTTAGTATACTTTGCTTGATTGATGAAGACTCCATCCTTGGTTTGCTTAATTTGCAGCCCAAGGAAGAAACTTAGTTCTCCCATCATGCT
This sequence comes from Rauvolfia tetraphylla, assembly GCA_030512225.1. Taxonomy (NCBI): domain Eukaryota; kingdom Viridiplantae; phylum Streptophyta; class Magnoliopsida; order Gentianales; family Apocynaceae; genus Rauvolfia; species Rauvolfia tetraphylla. The sequence goes on from JAJQKT010000060.1 coordinate 2,756,668, forward strand.
CATCTCAAATTCATTTTGCATAGTTTTAGCAAACTCTTCACAAAGGGAATTATTAGTAGCACCAAAAATGATATCATCAACATAGATTTGCACAAGTAAAATATCATTTTTAGAAGACGTTTTTATAAAAAGAGTTGTATCTACTTTTCCTTTTGTAAAGCCTTTTGAAAGAAGAAAACCACTTAATCTTTCATACCAAGATCTTGGAGCTTGTTTCAGTCCATATAGAGCTTTAGTTAATTTGAAAACATGATTTGGAAATTTTTCATGAATAAAGCCAGGAGGTTGTTCTACATAAACCTCTTCTTCAATAAAACCATTTAGAAAAGCACTTTTGACATCCATTTGAAATAGTTTAAAGTCTTTAAAACAAGCAAATGCCAAGAGTATTCTAATAGACTCTAATTTGGCCACTAGAGCAAAAGTTTCATCATAATCAATACCTTCTTCTTGATTGAAGCCTTGAGCAACAAGTCTAATTTTATTTCTAACAACTTCTCCTAGTTCATTTAACTTATTTCTAAATATCCATTTTGTACCAATAACTGAATGATCATGAGGTCTAGGAACAAGAGTCCAAACTTTATTTCTCTCAAACTGATTTAACTCTTCTTCCATAGCAATAATCAAGAAATTATCACACAATGTATCATCAATATTTTTAGATTCAATATGAGATAAAAGGGCAAAGTTATCAATAAAGTACGGTCTTGTTTTGACTCCTTGAGAGACATCACCAATGATTTGCTCCTTAGGATGACTTCTTGCATATGTGAGATCCTTTGGAAGTTCTTGATTATTGCTTGATTGACCATCATGTTCTTGCTCAATTATTTCTTCTTCTTTAGCATGATCTTCCAATGTGGGTACTAGGGGTTGAGTTTGATTTTTAACCATTGAGGAACCTGCATCATCTTCATTTCTTTTTTGAAGATAAATATTAGATTCATCAAAGGTTACATGAATAGTTTCTTCAACACATAATGTCCTTTTGTTATAGACTCTATATGCCTTTTTATTTGATGAATAGCCTAGAAATATGCCTTCATCAGATTTTCTATCAAACTTACCAAGATTGTCACTAGTGTTTAAAATAAAGCACTTACAACCAAACACTTTAAAATAGACAATTGATGGAGTTTTATCAAATAGAAGTTCAAAAGGTATTTTTCTTATCAAAGGTCTTAGTAAAACTCTATTCATTACATAACATGCTGTATTTACAGCTTCAGCCCAAAAGTATTTAGGTAAAGTGTTTTCACAAAGCATTGATCTAGCCATTTCTTGTAATGTTCTATTTTTCCTCTCAACAACACCATTTTGTTGAGGTGTTTTGGTAGCTGAAAAATTATGAGTGATACCATACTCATCACAGAATTTTGTAAAATCTTGGTAGCAAAACTCTCTTCCATTATCACTTCTAATAGAGATTAGGTTGCAATTGAGAGAAATTTGAACCTTCTTGAAAAGTTTTGAAAATTCATAAAATGTTTCATCTTTTTGTGATAAAAAGATTACCCATGTAAATCTTGAAAAATCATCAACAATCACATAAGCATATCTTTTACCACCAAGACTAGTAGTCCTCATAGATCCAAATAAGTCCATGTGAACTAGTTCAAGAGGCTTTGAGGTAGAAACCATTTTCTTTGGTTTGAAAGATGTTTTCGATTGTTTTCCATATTGACAAGCATCACAAATACGGGTTTTATCAAAATGCATTTTTGGTAATCCTCTAACTAGTTCTTGAGTAGAAAGTTTGTTCAATAAATCCATGCTCACATGTCCTAATCTTCTATGCCATAAAAATCCATCATTGTCATGGATGGCAAGACATTTAATATCATTAGTGATAAGCTCATCAAGATATAGCACATATACATTACTAACTCTTTTAGCAACAAATATAGTTTTATTACTTGCACTATCAAGAATAGTACACGTATCACATTTAAACTCTACTTTGCAACCATTGTCACATAATTGACTAATGCTAAGTAAATTATATTTTAAACCATCAATAAGTAGAACTTGCTTGATAAGAGGGAAGGAACCTTTACCAATGTTACCTATTCCAAGTATTTTCCCTTTCTTCTTATCTCCAAACGTGACAAAACCTTCACTTGTAGCTTGAAGCTCACTAACAAGTGATGCATTTCCAGTCATGTGCCTTGAGCAGCCACTGTCAAGAAACCATTTAGTGGCACTTGATCTTGAGGCAAACTGTACCTATACCAAATTGGAAAGAGTGATTTTTGGTACCCATATCTTCTTGGGTCCAAGAGGGTTAGTAATAGTTCCTTTGACTTTCCAAATGGTCTTCACCCCATTTTCTATCTTTCTTTTTGTAAAGCACTTAGAAACTTTGTGTCCTTGCTTACCACAATATGTACAACAAGTATGAGACCTATAATGAGAAGATTCTTTAACAAATAACCCTTTTGGTTTTGAATCAAAACAATCATGTGTAAAACCGAGACCATGTTTTACAAATGAGGATCTTTGATAACCAAGTAATTTATTTAAATTTTCTCTTCCATTTGTAAATTTCTCAATGCATAAAGTAAGATCATTTACTTTCCTTTTTAAAAGCTCATGATCTTTTAGCATTGATTCAAGAGAAACAATTGTTGAACAAAGTTTTTTGTTTTCAAAAGATACATGTTGTAAGGTAGTATTCAAAACTTCTTTTTCAATGGTAAGAGAATTAATGGTCTCAAGATGTCTATCATTTTCAATACATAATTTCGAATTTTCATTTGAAATATCATTAATTTTGGATTTCATTTCTTTATTTCTTCTTGAAGCCTTTTTCAGTTCTTCATACAATTCTACAATTAAATCACTAGAATCAATATCATCATCACACAAATTTGAAATAGAGGGTGAAGATTGTACCTCATCATCAATGGCCATAAAGCATATGTTGGCCTTCCCTTCACTTTCATCCTCACTTTCTTGTTGATCCCACGATCCAGCTAGTCCTTTTCCTTTATTGGCAGATTTCTTTCTGTTTTTGTTTTCTCTTTCCCTCTTTAACACTTTGGGACAGTCAGCAATAAGATGCTCTCTACTCTTGCATTCAAAACATTGAGGTTTATATGATGAGGATTGTCCACTCTTCTTGACTGGCTTTCTTCCTTTCTTGAGAAATTCCTTTTTGTAGAATCTCTTGAACTTCTTCACTGCCATTGCAATTTCTTCTTCTCCACTGTTTCCTCCTTCTTCTTCACTTGAAGATTATTCTTGTTCACTCAAGTTATTTGAGGCATTAAGAACTACTCCTTTTCTTCCCTTTTCCTCATCTTCCTTATCATTCAACCGTTTCATCTTCATTTCATGTGTAAATAGTGATCCAATAAGCTCTTCAAGAGGAAGAGTTTTTAGATCTTTGGACTCCTCAATAGCAAGCGTCTTTGGCTGCCAAGATTTTGGTAGAGCATCCAAAATCTTTCTGTTTTGCTCTCCCATAGTATAGCTCAAGTTCACAGATTACAAGAGAGCCTCACCACACTATGGTTTTACACTTACAACCTCTTCTAGTAATTTTTACAAACAAGGCTCACCACACTATGGTTTTATATCTCAAACAACCTTGAATTACAACTTCAAGGATCACCCTTATCTAAAGGGTTTTATGTTATTAAGATAACCTTGCTAGAGCTAGTAGATCAACACAATTTAATAAGTAAAGATGAGTGTGTAAATATTACCACTTGTTGGTAGAAATTACACAAAGTTGCACCTTCACACTTTGATGTCTTTGGATTGATCAATTGAATGCACAAGACATAAGAGAGCATGGAAAATGTTTGTAATAGACTTTTGAAAGCTTAGAGTATTCAAGGATTCAAAACTTACAAAAAATTGCACGTTTATACCTTTTATAAAATTTGAAAATCAGTTGAAACAGCTATAAAACTGCTAGTTAACGGCTAATTTCAGGATCAATTGAATGTTCGTCCGAATTTATCTGGAAGAACAGTGACCATGCTGAAGACCAACATTCGGACGATCGAATTTTTCTTCATGCGTCCGAATCTTCTTCCGAATTTCTCTGGAAGAACAGTTGTAAACTTTTGCTACCAAATACCGAATTTCTTTGAATTATGTTCAAACTTTGTAAAATCATTTGAAATTTAACTTCCAAGGATTTGAAATAAATTTGGTATATATAGAAAACTTATTTAGACAAATATCAGTTTGAAAACCAAAATCAAATTCCTTTGATCATATAAAGTTTACTTAACAACTTTTAGAACACAAAACCACATTTACTAAGAATTCATTCAAAGCCTTTTTAAAATTAAGAAACCAATTTTATGCTCTCTTATGCATTCAATAGACTCCAAGACATACAAGTGTAGAGTTTACATAGATATTACCTATCATCATACCAACTCTATACTTCAAGTCTTCAATGCCTTGAGTTCATCTTTGAATAAACCTCAAAAGACTCAAAACTTTTTGAGGTTGTTCTTGCTCTTTGGCTTGAAGGCAATGAGACTTCAAACTTCTTTCTTCATAAATCCTATCACACAATATAAACATATTAGTTCTCATCAATATTTGTCATTAATCAAAATTACATGATTTGCCCTTAGGGCTAACAAGTTGGATTGAAAAATAGAAAAGATAGGGAGAACATTTTGTTATATTTATAAAATTAATCTTCACTTGAAATATCTAATTATGATAAAATTTTAATGGCCAATCTTAAAATGCTTTTAAATATGATGTAAGAATTTTCTCTTTGATAATTAATTTTGTTTATTTTAGACTCATAAAGATTTGTAATTTTCAATAAATAAAAAAGCTTCAAGAATGCAATATATAAATAAAATTTATAATATTTTGAGAGAGCAAAATAGTCTTTTAAAACCATTTACATCCCGATCCGTCCACTCTTAGATGGATTGGTTTTACGGATGTGGAAGAAAATGATTCTCCCTTCGCATTTACTTCTCCTTCTTCTCTCCTCTGAACAAAATAAAGTAAAATATTTATTTATTTCTTCTTTTAATTCCCTCCTCTTTTCCTCCCAATCCAACTGAGCCTTAATGAAGAAAACCTTCTATGCAACCCCTGCACCGCAATAGGTGCACCACATCAGGATTGCATATGCCGTGCAGCCAGCCACCCAGATTTCTCCACAGCAGCATGATATCCACATAAGATGTCTGGTGACTTGGAATTGCAAGATATTTAAAAATAAATAAAAGGCCGTCTCCGACCTCGTGATTACCCAGGTTTTAAACACTTCCACTGCCTTACTCGTGTTCTAGGGAGCATTGTAAGATTTTTTTAAAAAATTTATAAAACAAATTATTTGTAAAAAATAGAATCTAAATTAAAAATTTGTGTTGAATTCAATCAAAAAGCCAAATTTATGTCAAGACAAAATATTTATAGATTTTGCTGAAAGAGTGCAGACAGTAATACGTGCTATCGAAACAACTAAAAACCAACTCTTTGAGGCTTCTGTTGAGCGTACAAGATGTCCTTTTATCCAAAGTTCTAGGCATTTCTTTGTCGAACTCTAACTGCAACTTCCGAATCTGACTCTTTACGTCCGATCCTTCACTTCTTGCTCTTTTCCTACGCTGATGTGAAGCAAGAGATTGGCTTGAAAATCCCCCACCAAGATTCACATGTGATGTTCTGGAATTTCTAGGGGTGCAAACAAGAATTTAAGCGGCTTGGTGGTGTGGCAATGGCAGGAGGACGGTCGGCGGGAAGGGGAAAGAGGAAGAAGACGAGTGAGGGTTTGTATTTAGCTTTATTTTTTATGTTAAAATTCTGTTAGCTTTATTGTTTATTTTTTAGGAATAACACGTGGTTGTTGACTGAGTTACTTGTAGGGAAGAGAGTTTTGTTGAACAAGTGGGTGTTCAGAATCAAGGCTGAACCAGATGGCAAAAGGCTCGGTTAGTGGTTAAAGGATATTCACAAAGGAAAGGTATTGATTATGCTGAAATATTTGCTACTGTGGTGAAATTAACTACTATTCGAATTCTGTTGAGTATTGTTGCATCAGAAAATTTGCACCTGGAGCAAATGGATGTAAAAACAACATTTTTACATGGAGATTTAGATAAGGAAATCTATATGCAGCAACCATAAGGATTCGTTGTTCCAGGGAAAGAACATATGGTGTGCAAGCTCAACGGAGGTTGTATGGACTAAAGCAAGCACCTAGATAGTGGTACAAGAAGTTTGACTCTTTCATGAGCAAGAACGGTTTTCACAAAAGTGAAAAGGGTCAGTGTTGTTATTTCAAAAAATACACTGATTCTTATGTGTTTCTACTCTTGTATGTCGCTGACATGTTTATTGCAAGTTCTAGTATGAGGGAGATAAATAATCTGAAGGCAAGCCTGTCTTCAGTGTTTGAGATGAAGGATTTGGGTGCAGCGAAGTAGATTCTTGGGATGAGGATTTCTCGTGACAGATCTGCTGGTACTTTAAATCTATTTCAGAAGTAGTACATTGAGAATGTGTTGTCCAGATTCAGGATGAATGATGCTAAACCTAAGACTACTACATTAGCAAACCATCTCAAATTGTAAAAGGAGCAGTCACCCAAGACAGCTGAAGAGCGTGAGCACATGGTACTCGTTCCATATGCTTCTGCAGTTGGGAGCTTGATGTATGCTATGGTCTGCAATAGACCAGATATAGCACATGCAGTGGGAGTTGTTAGCAGGTACATGTAAAACCCGGAGAAAGAATATTGGGAAGCTGTGAAGTGGCTTTTGAGATATTTGTGAGGTACATCTAGTACTTCACTTTGTTATGGAAATGACAAAGTGATTCTATAGGGTTTTGTGGATGCTGATCTTAGTGGGGGTGTGGACTCGAGCAAGAGCACTTCCGGGTATATCTATACTATAGATGGAACAGCAGTGAGCTGGATATCCAGGCTTCAGAAGTGTGTTGCCCTTTCATCTACTGAGGTTGAGTATGTGGCAATAGCTGAAGTTGGGAAGGAGATGATATGGCTGACAAATTATCTGGAAGAGTTGGGCAAGAAGCAGCGCGAGATGATTCTTTACACAAATAGCCAGAGCACCATATAGTTGGTGAAGAATCCAGTCTATCATTCGAAAACAAAACATATCAGAAGACTGTATCATTTAGCTCGCAGGACAGTGGAAGATGGTGATATGTGTTTGGAGAAGATAGAGCGTGCAAAGAATCTAGCAGACATGTTGACAAAATGTGTTGATGTTGGTAAACTTGGGTTGTGCAAAACCTTGGTTGGTCTTTTGTAGCTTATACAGATGTTGCGGTGCGGTAAAGATATTGATGATATAGAGACATTTTTTTTTTTTGAGAATGCATTTTCTTTTTGGTGACTAGATTAGTCTCCAAGTGGGAGAATTGTTAAGTTTTGGAGCCTGATTAATATTTGATTAATATTTTAGGATGTACCTTTTATTCTCTGTGTAGTTATTTTTTATAGTATGTATTTTCGGTAACTGTAAATACTTAAAAATCATCAATATGTAACCCTACCGCTGTGGAGTTTACTTACGGGAGTTACCATGTATTTTATTTCTCCTTAGATTTCTCTCTCTTTTTGCTTCTTCGTTTCTTGTTTTCTTCATTAGAGATTGTGTGGTATGTTCTTGATCCTAACAGTAGTCAATGGTAGAGTCAGGACCATAAGGATGGTAGGGGCACTCATGTATACATAGAATATCAATCTATTAAAATGTTTCGATGTATATGAAATATAGGGTATGATTGGATATGATTTGATTTTGAAATTTTTGTTTTGAGTTTTGTAAAAGTTAAATTATTTATGAAAGAAGATGCAGGTCCTGTATTTTAAATTTTAAGTTTGATTTTAGAATAAGATGTTGTCCAAGTAGAGTTATAAAAAAATTATTATAATTAATTCAAATGAATGCAAACACCAACATAGTGTAGCTTGATTGCGAAATGAATTTTAGCTAAGAATATGAGATGCTAGGTTGCAAGTTATGCAGCAGAAACAAGAATCAAAGATGAAATCGAAAGAACTCACTTTTTTGTCTTGTTTTTTTTTTTAAAAAAAACCCCACTTTATTGTATTGTGATGGCAATCAATAATATTAGTGGATTAGTGGCTTTAAGGCTTGCGACAGACTTGGATCTAAGCTAGGAGAATACTTCCCAAAGCAAGTGCAAATAGAGACAAGCAAACTAAGTGGTTTGAAGAAAACAGAACTGACACAAGTAGGAAGAGGAGTACTAATCAAATCAGTTGCACAAGCTTTACCCTAGCATATAGTTTTACTCCTACAAAGAATTTGTTCACAACTGGACATATTAGTGAGAGAATTTTGGTGGGTCATAACGAAGATAAGTCGAGGCATCGCTACTTGAAATCCTGGAGTTCCATATATGCTCCCAAAACTACTAGATGACTGGGTTTTAGATCATTCAAAGAGTTTAACAAGACACTTATTGTGAAATAAGAATGGTAGTTATGTAAGAAAGAGGAGAAACCGTGGATAAAACTGATTAAGGCAAAATATACGAGGGAGGAAGATTAGGGACCTTGAGAAATGCCAAAAGGGATGGCCATGGATTTGGAGGGACATATGTGTGGGATTTCAACTCACTAGGTCCCATACCTATACTACAAATAATAGAAGGCTGCAGAAACAATAGAGTCAACAAATTCGGCTGAGGAATTGGCCAAATTCATGCATAGTCAACAAAGGCTGGAGAGGCGGTGTCTACAATTTTTTTTTTGCAGCGTCTACCAAATTTTACGGAAGATGTTTGCTCTCATTGCTTATAAGTAGCAAGCAATTCTAAAGAAGAAGGTGTACCAGAGAGATGGAAAGAAAAGAAAGAAGAGAAAGGTAGAGAGAATAGAGTGAGGTTTTGCCATTTCTTCTTGTGAGGTTATTTTCATCTATTTTCTTGATATCCACATAGTTTGGTGAGGATAGTTGTGTGACCTTCTAGTATATCTAGAAGAAGAATCTTGTTATCCCATTTTTATAGTGGAAGTATCGGTCAATATCTGACCCGTGATTTTTACCCGTTTTAGGATTCTCTACGTAAATCCTGGTGTTAGTATATTTTTTATATTTTTGATTGCCAGAATTATATTTATTAGTGGTTATTGATAAATTCTCACTTTATCAATACTGGTATTTTTGAGAGAGTCAATTTTATAATCCTGGTAGTGTGTGTCATTTATTTTGTGATTTAATTTTGTTGAGTTGTGTTTATTTTTTATTATTTATCCAACCTCCCAACAAAGTAATATCAGAGCCATGTCAGTTTGTTTTAAATAGAGGAGTCAACTTCTTCTTCTGGTAGTATGATTAAATTGACCTTTAGTAACTATGCTATCTGGAAACCTGGAATGGAAGACTTGTTATATTGTAAAGATATGTACAAACCCATCTTGGTGATGTTGCAAAACCAAGGGTATATATGATATTGCATGGGCAAAAAATGCACAGAAAAACTATTGGTCATATTAGAAGTTGGATTGACCAAAGTCTGTTCAACCATATTTCAGACGAAACAAGAGCAGATGTGATATGGAAAAAATTAGAGACCATGTTTGAAAGAAAATATGGTCTTAACAAAATTTCTTTGTTAAAACAGATTACACGACTGCGGTACAAAGAAGGAGCAAATATGTTCGAGCACCTGAATGATTTTCGTGGATTAATAAATTGCACCGTGCTGTAAATCTGAACCTAGATGAGGAGGTGCAAGCACTCTTACTATTCATTTCACTCCCAAACAGTTGGAAAACACTTGGTGTTTCTATTTTTAATTCTACTCCACGTGGCGTTGTTACATTGGAGATGGTTAAAGAAGTTTTATACAATGAAGAAACTAGGAGAAAAGATCAAGGATTAAATTCAGAGCCTCAAGGACTTGTTGCAGAAAAGAATCAAAGGAGGGGGAGAAGTAAGTCCAGAGGTCCCTACAACAGATATGACAGATCAAGAGGTAAGTCTAAGTCTAGAAGAGATATTGAATGCTTCTATTGTCACAAGAAGGGGCATTACAAGAATGAATGTCGGAAGTGGAAGACAAATCGAGCCAATACAAAAGATGAAGACAAGGAGAAAAATTCAGAGACAGCTGCCATAGTAACCGATGATGAGATCGAACTTGGTTGTGAAGATTCTAGTATTAACCTAGTTTGTCACAACAGTGACTAGGTTATTGACTCAAGAGCTTTTTATCATGTTACTTCTTATAGAGAATTCTTCTCATCTTACACTCTGGGAGATCTTGGTCATGAAAAATAGGAAATGATGGCTCTTGCAAAATAATCGGTACTGGAGATATTCACCTCAATTCCAATACCAGTTGTCAACTAATTTTGAAGAATATGAGACATGTACCAGATGTTCGTCTCAACCTCATCTCTACCAGCAAGCTTGACGATGAAGGTTATACAAATTACTTCAATTATTGAAAATGGAAGTTAACAAAAGGAAATCTTGTCATCGTCAAAGGTACAAAAGCAAGTCCACTTTATGTTATGAAAGCAAAGTTGAGCAACGGAGAAGTTAATACAATTTCAAAATCTTCCTCAGATCTTTGGAACAAAAGACTTGGCCACATGAGTGAGAAAGGGCTCCACAGACTTGTCAAACAACAACTCCTGCCTGATATAAAAAGTGTAAGTCTTAAGTCTTACACTCATCATTTAGTTGGAAAATAACATAGAGTTGCATTTCAAAAATTTCTTCCATCTAGAAATTTATTTCCTTTGGAGCTGGTTCATACTGATGTATGTCATACGGGTGAAAAAACTCTTGGTGGCGCATTATATTTTGTGACCTTCATTGGTGATTTTTCTAGGAAGGTATGGTGTTTCATTTTGAAGTCTAAGGATCAAGTTCTAGACAGTTTTAAGGATTTCCATGTCAAGGTGGAAAGAGAAATAGGAAGGAAATTAAAATGTGTAAGACTTAAGAGGGGGTTGAATTAGGTCTTAAGCTAATTATCAAAATCTTTTCCCATTTTGCAAATCCTTTGCCGTAATAAAAGCTCTTCTTTAAATTCACAAACTTCAAGTTTATGTGTGATTTGATAGTTGAGACAATATGATCAAATAATAAGACCACAACCAATCAATCAACAACTAATAACAAATAATAATAATGCAAGTATGTAAACTAGTAAAGCTATAAGGAAATGAACACATGATTTATAGTGGTTCGATCTTTCCAAGATCTACATCCACTATCTTGAGTCCACACTCAAGAATTTTAATCAATTCACTAAATGCTCAATCCAAGCAATTACACAAGAGGCTTACCCTTCAATAGGTTTTACCACAACAACCTCCATTCAATCTAATAAACAAGGTTCACCCTTATTACTAAGAGTTTTATGTCACTAGACAACCTAGAACAATCTAATCCAAGGCTCACCCTCACCAATGGGTTTTACACAACAACCTTGATTAATCTAGTCTATGACTTACCCTCCACAAGGGTTTTAAGTCTCATGATAACCTTGTATCAATCACAACAATAATATAAAGATAGATTTTGTATGTTACCAACGCTTCTTGGTGGATGAATACAATAGCTAGCTCCACTTCACTTCTTGCCTTTGGAATCTTGAATTTTAACCTTTGAGCACAAGGCAATTTGAGAGCTTTTCAAATAATTTTGATGTAAAACAAGTTAGAGCTTGAAGGATTTTGAAGGTTCAAAATTTCTTTTAAAAATCTGGAGTTTATGCCTTTTATAAATTTGAGAAATTGGCTTTGACAGTCATAAAATGACTAGTAACACCTAGTTTCAGAAAATTCGGACGACCGAATTTTTCATCAAAATTTTCAGGCGTCACTGTTCACGTGAACAGTATTAATGTTCACCGTATTGTTCACAATACAGGGAAAATTCGGACGACTGAATTTTCATCCAATGTTCGAAATTGCGTTCGAATTTCTCTGAAAAAATAGTGATACTGTTCATTGAATAGTAAATTCGGGGGCCTAAAGTTTTCTAGATATGTCCAAATATGCGTCCGAATTTCTCTGGAAATATAGTTGACACTGTTCATGTGAAAATTGCTACTGTTCACAATGCATTCTTTGTCAAAACATATTCAAATCAATTCAAACAAGTTGGAAAACCTTCTAGCCTGAAAGATAAGTCATTAAAGACCTTTCAAGTGCAAAAACCATATATGAAAAACTTAATAATTTATGTAAGTTCGAAACCATTTAAATCATTTAAATTAAATTTTGTGCTCTCAATTGCAACTCATAGATTCCAAGGCTTAAGAGTGTAGGATTTAAAAAGTTTACCTGTTAAGCGCATGTAACCTACACTTCATGTCTTCAAAGCCTTCAGTCATCTTGAACAAATCTTCAATCTTCAATCACTTTGACATATTGGAGTTGTTCTTACATTATGGATTAAAGGCAATGAGACTTCATACTTCTTAATCTACAACTCCTATCACAAAACATACAAGCATAATAGTCCTTATCAATAGTTGTCAGTAATCAAAACTAATCAAAACTACATGTTTTGCCCTTAGGGCTAACAAAATGTATCAGGGCAGATAAGAGTGGTGAATACAAAGACCCTTTTGAAGCTTATTGCAGGAGTCATGGTATTAGACTTGAGAAAAGTATGCCAAAGACTCTAGAACACAATGGTGTAGCTGAACGGATGAATAGGACAATCACAGAACGCATCTGATGCATGCTTTCTCATGCCAAATTGCCAAAACCTTTCTGGGGTGAGGCAATGAGAATAGCAGTCCTCTTGATTAATCTTTCTCCATCAATTCTTTTGGGTAGTGATATTCCACAAAGAGTTTAGACAGAGAAAAAATTCTCCTAGAAGCATTTTAGAGTTTTTGGCTCAGAGCATTCGTTCATATTCTCAAGGATGAAAGGTCTAAACTTGATAGTAAGGTCAAACAATATATTTTCTTGGGATATGAACATGAAGAGTTTGGATACAGACTTTGGGATCCTGTTGATAAGAAACTAATTATAAGTGAAGATGTCTTCTTTGAAGATCAAACTATTGAAGACATCAAGAAAGATTTCAAGTTTATAGCTTTTATAGAATTTGAAAATCAGTTTTAACAGCCACAAAACGGCTAGTAATGGCTAGTTTCAGAAAATTTGGATGACCGAATTGTGCGTCCGAATTTTTCAAACGTTGTTGTTGCAAATTCTGGAAAGATTCGGACGACCGAATTTTTTCCCTGCGTCCAAATCTTCGTTCGAATTTCTCTGAAAAAACAGTAACCATGCTGAAAACAAAAATTGGGACGACTGAATTTTTCTTCATGCGTCGGAATCTTCGTCCGAATTTCTTTGGAAAAACAGTAACCAGTTTTTGCTACAAAAATCGGACGACGGAATTTTTTGAAAGTAATTTCAAACTTTGTAAAATCATTTGAGATTTAACTTCAATAAGTTTGAAAACCTTTTGTTTGTATAGATCAGTTATTTAGACATATATAAGCTTGAAAATCATAATCAAATTTCTTTGGTCATGCAAATTTTACTCAAAATCTTTTAAGATACAAAACCACATTCATCAAAAAGTTCATTCCAAGCCATTTAAGATTAAGAAGCTAATTTTATGCTCTCTTATGCATTCAATAGATTTCAAGACACACAAGTGTAGAGTTTACATAGAGATTTACCTATTTAGCATATACTCTACACTTCAAGTCTTCAATGCCTTTAGATCATCTTTGAACAACCTTCTTCAAACTTCAACCACTTTGCTTTTTTTGAAGTTGTTCTTGCACTTTGGCTTGAAAGCAATGAGACTTCATACTTCTTAGTTCACCAATCCTATCACACAATATATAAGCATATTAGTCCTTATCAATATTTGTCATTAATCAAAAACTAAATGATATGCCCTTAGGGCTAACACCACCAGTTCTGCAACCACAACCAGAACTTAGAAGATCCACTAGAGAAAGAAGGTCTTCAACAAGATATAGTTCTCAAGAGTACGTACTGCTCACTGATGGAAGAGAACCAGAAACTTATGAAGAAGCTGTAAACCATGAAAGTAAGAATGAGTGGTTGAAAGTTATGCAAGAAGAGATGAAATCCTTGCATGACAACCATACATATGATTTGGTGAAACTTCCTAAAGGGAAAAGAGCCTTGAAGAATAAATGGGTCTACAAGCTGAAAGTAGAAGGAAATATCTCCAAACCAAGATACAAGGCCAGATTGGTTGTAAAAGGCTTTTATCAAAAGAAAGGTATTAATTTTAAAGAAATAGTTTCTCCCGTAGTTAAAATGTCTTCTATTCGAGTTGTTCTTGGACTAGCAGCGAGCTTGAATTTAAAAATGCAACAACTTGACGTGAAGACAGTCTTTCTTCATGGAGATCTTAAAGAAAATATTTATATGGAGCAGCCAGAGGGGTTCAAAGTCAAAGGAAAAGAACACCTTGTTTGTCAACTCAATAAACATTTGTACAGATTGAAGCAAGCACCAAGGCAGTGGTACAAGCAGAACATGGCTATCGCAGGACTATATCAGATCATTGCGTGTTTATAAAGAAATTTTCTGATGGTGATTTTATTATCCTCCTACTTTATGTTGATGATATGTTAATTGTTGGCCATAATACTGCCAAAATTACTAGGTTGAAGAAGAAGTTAAGAAAGTCTTTTGCAATGAAAGACTTAGGGCTAGCAAAACAAATTCTTCGAATGAGGATTACTCGAGATAGACAAAATGGTAAACTTTGGTTGTCTTAGGAGAAGTATATCGAGAAAGTTTTTGAATGTTTCAACATGACCAAGGCCAAGGCAGTTTCTACTCCACTAGCAGGTTACTTCAAGCTCAATACGAAGCAATGTCTTAAAAGTGAGCAAGATAAGGAAGATATGAAGAAGATTCCCTATTTTTCAGCTATTGGTAGTTTAATGTATGATATGGTGTGTACCAAGCTTGATATAGCTCATGTAGTTGACGTAGTCAGTCGATTTTTCTCTAATCTTGGCAGAGAACATTGGAATACGGTCAAATGGATACTTGATATTCTATATTTGTGCTTCATATAATGATCATTTTGAGCTCACATTTCTGCTAAATTTTGGTGTTTTGATCACCATTTACACTCCCTTTATCTCTTATTTGCTTTAGGTGAGTTTATTGAAGATTTGGAATTAAATGAAGCAAACAAAGAGATTTTACACAGTGAAAGAAAAAAACAGAGAAATGCAGAGGAAAACAGCCTGGTAGACATATTTCAAGTGGGATTTTGACTCGCATGAAGATTTCAAATGCAAAAATAGAATTCTATACAATTATAGAGGACATTCTGAAGTTTTCAGAATGGTAAAATTTGTGTCAATCGGAGTTCATTTTCCTACCCTACTTATGCTGCAAAGACACCTGTTCTGCATTGGGTTCCATTTTTGACATAGTTCGGTATAATGCTCATATCTTGCGTTATAGATGACCAATTGAGGTGATTCAAATCTCTATAGAAATATAAGATCCTGAGATACAACGTTTATGAAGAGATCAAGACCTAGATCAGCTGATATAGTGCTCTGAATTCACCTAGAAGGCAAAATAGTGTCACAGTCGGGTAGCAGAAGCTTGCACCAAAACTGGGGGCAAGCGGCACCGTTTGTGTCGATCTGAAGCTACTTTTAAGCTTCTTTTCTCTCTCTTTTAGGGCAGATTTTACTACCCCTTTAGGGCAGAAACGAGAGGGGCCGAGAGGAGTGGACAGAAAACAGCAAAACACCAAGAAAACACACCAAATTCTTCTTCCAATCCATCAATCTTGCAAGAGAAATCAAGAGAGAAGGTTGAATCCTTGAAGAAGGAGAACATCCACCTTGAAGATTCATGGAAAAAGCTGCAACTTTCTCAACAAAATCGTGAAGAACTTCAACCTTGAAGAAGAGAGGAGATTTCAACCATGGAAATGAGCAATTCTCTCTCTTTCTTTGTTGTTTTATGTTCTTTAATTTGTAATATGTTGATGAACTAAATTCTTGAATACATGGATGATTATGAACCCTAGTTTTTATTTATGTGAATGAATTGTTTCCCTTGGTTGATTGAGCTCAAATTTCTTGTGGATTGTTTGTCGGTTTGATTGGTTGAATTGATTTGGTGGATAAGAAGTGAAACTTATCAACCAAAGGACATTTTTATCACATAGGTAATTCTAGGGGGATTAAACATTCAAGTATTGTTTTCTCAATTGAATTCTCTCTTGCAAACAAAATTTAGTTAAGTTGGTTTAATTAGCTAAGTTAGACTTCTATTCATAGTAGTAATTTCAACCATTTTCACAAGCAATTTTGATAGGCTAAACAATAGAATAAAAAGTGAGTATTGATATTTAACCAACCCCGTGGATTCGACATTTGAATTTACTTGCCATTGTACTACTCATAACAATAGGTGCACTTGCCTAGTGTTTGTGTGCAAATTGTTAGAGATTGTGATAAAAATTTAGTATAAAGGCATAGAATTAAAAAACAACAAGTTTTTGGTGCCGTTGTCGGGGAGTAATTGGTCAATATTAGGAAAGCTCAAACTCTATTGATCTAGTCATTTTACTTGTTAGTTTGTGTAATACTTGTTACTAGTGTTAGCATTTGTTTTCTTGTTTGTAATTTTGTTAGTTATTGGTGAATTGAAGTACTTAGTTTGTGTTGCTCTGTTTTTGTTTTGTTTAAACTGTTTTTCCATTTTTGTTCTGTTTTAGTGAAGAAAAACAAAAAATTCCTTGCTTTAAACATTTACTTTTATTTGTGGTGAAGGTGTGAATTTGTTTTGGTTTATGATCTCAAGTGATTCGGAGGAATTGCCTCAACTTAATTCCCAAGGTGAACAAATTTTTCATTGGGATCCAAGGGGTATCAATCTTGAAGTAGTACTTGAGGGAGTTGAAATTGAAGCTGAAAATATTCAACAAGTGAACAATATGGCACACAATGGGAATGAAAGGCAAAGAACTATGGGAGATTATGCACGACCTTCTTTGTTAGGAACGGAGTCAAGCATTGCTCGGCCAAGAGTTGAAGCAAACAATTTTGAGATCAAGCCAAATATTATCCAAATGGTTCAACAATTGGTGCAATTCGATGGTTTGCCGGACGAAGACCCAAATGCTCACTCACATTGCCAACTTCTTGGAAATATGTGATACTTTCAAGATTAACGGGGCTTCCGAAGATGCTATCCGCCTTCGACTATTTCTATTTTCATTGAGGGATCGAGCCAAGTCATGATTGAAGTCACTTCCACCGGGCTCTATTACTACATGGAACGATCTTGCCGAGAAGTTTCTCGCTAAATACTTCCCTCCGGCAAGGACAGCCAAGCTAAGGAATGACATCTTCTCTTTTCAACAAATGGAGAGTGAGAGCTTATATGATTCTTGGGAGAGGTGGAAAGAGCTATTGAGAAAATGCCCACATCATGTTCTAGATTTGGGGCTGCAAATGCAAACATTCCACAGTGGGTTAAATTTCCCTTCCAAACAACTTATTGATGCTTCTTCGGGAGGAACTACAAATTTGAAGACACCGAAAGAGTTACATGATCTTATTGAAAATATTGCAATGAACAATTACCAATGGGGAAATCCTAGACCGAAAGCCAAGGCTAATGGAGTACAAAATGTAGATATGATGATGGCTTTGGAGGCTAAGTTTGAAGCCCTAAACAAGAAGATCGAGAGCTTAATTCGGTCATCTTAAATCTCCCAAGTGATGATGGCTTGTGACTTTTGCGGAGATGGTCACCCAAATCATGAATGCCAAATCATGGGAACTTCTAATACATTGTCATCGGAGCATGTGGACTATCTTGGAGGAGGGAGGCAGCCCAACAATCCTTATAGCAATACTTATAATCCGGGGTGGCGGAATCATCCAAACTTTTCATGGAGTAATCAAGGACAACAAAGACCGCTACATCCTCCTGGTTTCCAATCTTCATCAAGCTCTCGACCCCCACCATCTCTTCCTTACGAACATCAACCTCCTCCACCTCCTCAACCACCGGTGAAGTCTAGCCTTGAGGAATTAATGACAAAGTTTATTGCGGCAACAAAAAATCGGTTCCAAATTCAAGAAGCATCCCTAAGGAACCAAGAGACTTCAATTCACAACTTGGAAAATCAAATAGGCCAATTGGCGAAGCTTGTTTTGGAAAGGCAAGTTGGAACCCTCCCAAGTAATACCGAGCCAAATCCGAGAGAACATGCTAAAGCCATCACTTTGAGGAGTGGGAAGGAATTGGAGGTTCTAAAGCAAAAGGAGCAAGAAACAGAAAAAGGGGAGATAGAACCATTGCATGTTGATGATGAAGAAAAGATTGAGAAGAAAGAAGCACAAAAGAAAAAAGAAATTCCAGAATACAAGCCAAAAATTCCATATCCTGCCCGACTTCAACAAGAGAAAAAGGATGAACAATTTGGTAAATTTCTTGAACTCTTTAAGCAATTGCATATCAACTTACCGTTTGTTGAAGCTCTTTCACAGATGCCAAGATATGGTAAATTCTTAAAAGAGATCCTTTCCAAGAAAAGAAAGCTAGAAGAGTTCTCAATGGTGACATTGAACGAGGAATGTTCAGCCATTCTTCAGAACAAAAACAAGTTACCCCAAAAGCTAAAGGATCCAGGGAGTTTCACTATCCCTTGCACTATTAGTAGTTTGTCAATTGGTAGAGCATTAGCAGATTTAGGAGCTAGCATTAATTTGTTGCCATATGAGATGTTTAAAAGTTAGGGTTGGGTGAACCTAAACCTACTAGTATGAGCATTCAATTGGCAGATAGATCGGTTAAGTATCCTAGGGGAATTATTGAAGATGTGCTTGTGAAAGTTGATAAATTCATATTTCCGGTTGATTTTGTGATACTTGGCATGAATAAGGATATTGATGTGCTATTAATTTTAGAGAGACCTTTTCTAGCTACCGCTAAGGCTAATATAGATGTATGTGAAGGAAAATTGACCCTTAGGGTAGGAGAAGAAGAAGTTATTTTTAAAGTTCCTGAGGCTATGAAACATTCTTTTGATCATGATGATACTCTTTATAGGATAGATGTTATTGGTAACATTGTCTCTGATTATGTGCAGGAATTATTGATTGATGACCCTTTGAAAATATCGCTATTTCAAGGTGAAAAAATAAAGAAGGGGCAGCATGAAGTTGACCAAATTATAGCACATTTGGAGTCATCCCCATTCACAACCAAAGGGATGATGTTTGATAAGATTGAAAGGGAAAAAGGGAGTAGAATGAAATCTTCCATTGAAGATCCCCCAGAGTTGGAGCTGAAGAAGTTACCAGATCATTTGGAATATGTTTTTCTTGCAGATAATTCTAAACTTCCGGTGATCATTGCAAACAATTTGCAAAAAGAGCAGAAACAAGAGCTCATCAAAGTGTTAAAGAAGCATAAAAAGGCAATGGCGTGGAAAATCTCTGACATCAATGGTATTAGTCCTTCATTTTGCACCCACAAAATATTGATGGAAGAAGACTTCAAGCCAGTGGTGCAACCCCAAACAAGGTTAAATCCAAACATGAAGGAAGTGGTAAAAGCGGAGGTAATCAAGGTTCTAGATGCCGGTCTTATTTATCCTATCTCGGATAGTCCATGGGTTAGTCCCGTTCAAGTAGTCCCCAAGAAAGGAGGGATGATTGTGGTACCCAATGAGAAAAATGAGCTGATTCCCATGAGGACCGTGACGGGATGGAGGGTATGTATCGATTACCGGAAGCTCAATGATGCCACTCGGAAGGATCATTTTCCACTGCATTTCATTGATCAAATGCTTGAGAGACTCGCGAGTCACAGGTATTATTGTTTTCTGGATGATTTTTCTTGGTATTTTCAAATTCCAATAGCCCCGGAGGATCAAGAGAAAACTACTTTTACTTGTCCTTAAGGTACTTTTGCTTACCGTCGTATGCCATTTGGTCTATGTAATGCTCCTGCTACTTTTCAAAGATAAAATCATAAGGAGATGTGTAGCATACCCTGAGAATATAGACATTTTGGAGCATTGCCATAAAGGTCCAGCCGGTGGTCATTATCAAGCTAATGGAACAGCCAGAAAGGTACTAGAATCAGGATTCTATTGGCCAACTTTGTTTAAGGATGCCCAAAGGTATGTTGAAAAGTGTGATAATTGCCAACGTACAGGTAATATCTCAAAAAGACATGAAATGCCTCTCTCTACATTTCAAGTTTGTGAAATATTTGACTGTTGGGGTATTGATTTCATGGGTCCTTTTCCAAAATCTTTTGGTAATACATATATTTTGGTCGCAGTTGATTATGTCTCTAGATGGGTCGAACCCCAAGCTTTGCCCACAAATGATGCTAGAGTAGTTGTTAAATTCTTGAAGAAATTGTTTACTCGCTTTGGCATTCCTAGAGCTATAATAAGTGATAGGGGAACTCACTTTTGTAACCAACAACTTGAGAAAGTCTTGCATCGATTAGGTGTTACTCACAAGATGGCAACGCCGTATCATCCTCAAACTAGTGGTCAAGTAGAAGTTGTTAATAGAGAAATCAAAAGAATTTTGGAAAAGATTGTTGAGCATACTAGAAATGATTGGAGTGTTAAGCTTGATGGTGCTTTGTGGGCATATAGGACAGCATACAAGACTCCCATCAGGTCTACTCCATATAGATTGGTTTATGAAAAATCTTGTCATTTACTGGTGGAGGTTGAGCATAAAGCATATTGGGCTATCAAGTTGGTTAACTTTGATCTTAACATTGCAGGAAAGCAAAGAATGCTCCAAATCAACGAAATTGATGAATGGAGGAGAGAAGCCTATGATAATTCACTAATCTACAAGGAGAAGGTGAAGCAATGCCACGACAAACATGTGTTGCCAAACCGAGAATTTAAGGAAGGAGATCGAGTATTATTGTTCAATTCTCAGTTGAGGCTCTTTCCCAGAAAGCTCAAATCTAGATGGTCCGGACCGTTTGAAGTAAACAAGGTCTACCCTTATGGTGTAGTGGAGGTTGTACATCCAAATAAAGGAACATTTAAAGTTAACGGTCATCGACTCAAACTCTATCATGGAGGGGATCCTAAGGGACTTGAAAACGTTTCTTTAATCCTCCATGATCTGGATTCTTGGATATAAAAAATAAAAAAAAAGAGGAGAGCGAAGCTGGCCCGGGAGCTAGTGGTAGAGCAAGCGGTGCATGAACGCTATATCTGGGGAGTTCTCTTTTCTCTTTTTCTCATTCTCTTTCTTTATTTTCTTTTTATGTTTTTATGCTTGAATTCTAATTTTGTCCTTGTTTCCAACTTTCTCTTATGCATTCTTGTTGTGTAGTATATAGAAGGTGCAGCTTGCTGCTCATATGGGTTTACCCACCCTTCACGTACGAAACAACTCTTTTGTTAACCGTTTTTGTGTTTGTTTTTTTTGGAGTGCAATCTTTAAATTTCTATTTATAGTCTTTTGTATATCTTTCTCCCAACATTGGGACAATGTTGCCTAGTGTGGGGGAGTTGGCTTTAGTATAGTTTATTTTTATGAATTATGGATGAATTTTCTTGTTTTTATTTTTGGAATCATCAAGGGATTTCAAAACTTGCATGTTCAATCTTTTCTCAGAGAGCAGTTATACAATCATTCTAAATGTCTTAACTAGTACCTTAAACTTGATTAACTAAGCACCCCCTTGTATTCTTTGCTTGTATAAAATTCATCTTTTAAGCACATTTTCCTTTGCTTTTATTGTCATGATTATGGAATTGAATCTTGTGTTATTGGCCTTAGAATTCAACATAACTTTTACCCTAGAACCTGCATTCACTTGCCTTGAGGCAAAATGAGTATGTAACCTTAGTTTGATCTTGAAATGATGGTAATAGGTCTTCTTTGTCCCGATTGAACCTTTCTAGCCACCGCTCTTTATTTTATCCGTAGTACCTTTTTTTTTGAAGCTTTTGTGCATAAATTTTCCAATCTATATTCTAAATTTTTCCTTCTTTCAAATTTTAAACTCCACTCTTTATATTTAACCCTTCTTTGCTAGAGCTAAATTCATTTTTTACCCTTAAGTTAGCAAAGAGTATTGAGGAAATTGAAACAATGGGTGGAATAGAAGATGATAGGAAAAATAGGCTTTATAAAAAAAAAAGAGAGGGGGGGGGGGGGTAAGAGAGGTGAGATTACCTTATATGATCGGGAATTGGATAACACCTCAATCCAAAAAAAAAAAGAGAAAAAAAAACATTGTTATATATTTGTCTATCATTGAGAAGACTTCTTACATTTCTTGATGCCTTCAAGATGTATAAATGTTTTCATTGTTATTTTTGTGAATTTTGTCATGATTGAGGTTAAATTTAAGAGTTGATAAAGATGGTGATGACGGACAAGTTGTGGGTTGAAGCATAATATGTGCAAATGGTTGAATTGAAAGCGAGGGGATTTTGTAGAGAATGGGAGTTTGTGGTTGAATGTAGGGGAATGGTGATATTCTTTGTGGCTAATAAGGGTTATTACTTTTGTTTTATGTCTCATTCCTTTCTCTTTAGCTCTCATTTCTTTGACTTTGAATTCCCTACCTTTCGTTTGGCACCTTAAACTTTTCCTGAGCCAAATATTACAAGTATAAAAGTCCTACCTAATCGAGGATAATTTTTTATTACCGTATTAGTGGAGAGGTTTTGTAAATGCCGGGCTTATGGGGTATTATGCTTTCTTGATGAGAATTCCTTGGCCAATAACATGAAACTCACTCTTATAATTTTTTAGCATTTGCGGTAGCTGGAAACAAAACACACACGGATTCTTGCTTGCATTGTAAGACAAGGGGGTGATTGTTTAATCTTTGTGATGGATACGTATGATGACTTTTAGATTGATTGTGTAGAATTCTCAAGAAGCAATGCTTTCTCTATTTTGCACTCCTTTGTAATACTTAAAACAACTCTTTATTTCTCGTAGATTATTGTTTAAATTTCTTAATTGTTTTGTAGTATTGCTTGGGGACAAGCAATGTCTAAGTGTGGGGGAGTTTGATATTCTATATTTGTGCTTCATATAATGATCATTTTGAGCTCACATTTCTGCTAAATTTTGGTGTTTTAATCACCATTTACACTCCCTTTATCTCTTATTTGCTTTAGGTGAGTTTATTGAAGATTTGGAATTAAATGAAGCAAACATAGAGATTTTACACAATGAAAGAAAAAAACAGAGAAATGCAGAGCAAAATAGCTTGGTAGATATATTTCAAGTGGGATTTTGACTCCCATGAAGATTTCAAATACAAAAATGGAATTCTATATAATTATAGAGGACATTCTGAAGTTTTCAGAATGGTAAAATTTGGGTCAATCGGAGTTCATTTTCCTACCCTAATTATGCTGCAAAGTCACCTATTCTGCATTGGGTTCCATTTTTGACACAGTTCGGTATAATGCTCATATCTTGCGTTCTAGATGACCCATTGAGGTTATTCAAATATCTATAGAAATATAAGATCCTGAGATACAACTTTTATGAAGAGATCAAGACCTAGATCAGCTGATATAGTGCTCTGAATTCACCTAGAAGGCAAAATAGTGTCACAGTCGGGTAGCAGAAGCTTGCACCAAAACTAGGGACAAGCGGCGCCGTTTGGTGTGATCTAAGCGCACCGTTTGTGGCGATATCAAGCTGCTTTTAAGCTTCTTTTCTCTCTCTTTTGGGGCAGATTTTACTACCCCTTTAGGGCAGAAACGAGAGGGGCCGAGAGGAGTGGACAGAAAACAGAAAAACACCAAGAAAACACACCAAATTCTTCTTCAAATCCATCAATCTTGCAAGAGAAATCAAGAGAGAAGATTGAATCCTTGAAGAAGGAGAACATCCACCTTGAAGATTCATGGAAAAAGCTGCAACTTTCTCAACAAAATCGTGAAGAACTTCAACCTTGAAGAAGATAGGAGATTTCAATCATGGAAATGAGCAATTCTCCCTCTTTCTTTGTTGTTTTATGTTCTTTAATTTGTAATATGTTGATGAACTAAATTCTTGAATACTTGGATGATTATGAACCCTAGTTTTTATTTATGTGAATGAATTGTTTCCCTTGGTTGATTGAGCTCAAATTTCTTGTGGATTGTTTGTGGGTTTGATTGGTTGAATTGATTTGGTGGATAATTGATTCAAAATCAGGAATTTTTGTATTGTTTTGTGGCTTTGATTGATTGAACTGTTTGGGTTTGACTATTTATTCATAATCTAGAAATTTTCACTTGGAATTGAGAAAGGAAGGGTGAAATAGACCATACACAAACAATGGGAATGATTTAGGTGACTAGAGATACAAACCTAAACATCTTCTTGATAATTAGAGAAATCTAATTAGAAATTCATAATTCTTAATGCATTCTTGGGTTGAATTGGTTAGAAAGAGATTTCAACTAATTAATCTAAGAATAGAGAACTTTCATCTAGAGATAGAGTGAGTTCTATCATTGGAATTTCATCAAACATAAGAAGTGAAACTTATCAACCAAGAGACATTTCTATCACATAGGTAATTCTAGGGGGATTAACCATTCAAGTATTGTTTTCTCAATTGAATTCTCTCTTGCAAACAAAATTTAGTTAAGTTGGTTTAATTAGCTAAGTTAGACTTCTATTCATAGTAGTAATTTCAACCATTTACACAAGCAATTTTGATAGGCTAAACAATAGAATAAAAAGTGAGTAATGATATTTAACCAACCCCGTGGATTCGACATTTGAATTTACTTGCCATTGTACTACTCATAACGATAGGTACACTTGCCTAGTATTTGTGTGCAAATTGTTAGAGATTGTGATAAAAATTTAGTATAAAGGCATAGAATTAAAACACAACAATACTCAGGTATCTTAAAGGTACAACGAGATGTTGTCTGTATTTTGGTAATGAAAAACCTATATTAGAATATTATACAAATGCAGACATGGCTAGAGACATTGATAGCAGAAGATCCACTTCAGGATATCTTATGAAGATCGGAGGAGCAGTAGTTTCTTGGGTCACTCTTTGTATTACAGAAGCAGAATATATAGCAACTACTGAAGGATGCAAAGAAACCTTGTTATTGAAGAAGTTCTTACGGGAATTAGAAATTATGCAAGAAAGGTACGAACTTTACTGTGATAGTCAAAGTGCTATCCATCTTTGCAAAAATTCAACTTTCGATCCTCGATCAAAACACATCGATGTTCGGTATCATTGGATCTGAGATGTCTTGGAGTCAAAGGAAGTAATACTCGAGACGATACACACTGACAAGAATGGTGCTGACATGATGACCAAGTCATTGTCCAAAGAGAAGTTTAATTTTTGTAGAAGAGAAGCTGGTATGGTAGAACTCCCTTAATGAGTTGAAGGGAGAGAATTGTGGGATTTCAAATCATTGGGCCCAAACCTATACTACAAACAATAAAAGGCTGCAGAAACAATAGAGTCAACAAAATCGGCTGAGGAATTGGCCAAAATCATGCAAAGTCAGCAAAGGTTGGAGAGGCGATGCCTACAATTTTTTTGTGGTGCCTGCCAAATTTTACGGAAGATGTTTGCTCTCATTGTCTATAATAGCAAGCAATTCTGAAGAAGAAGGTGTACCAGAGAGAATGAAAGAAAAGAGAAAAAATAAAGGTAGAGAGAATAGAGTGAGGTTTTGCCATTTTTTTTATGAGATTATTTTCATCTCTTTTCTTGATATCCAGCTAGTTTGGTGATGATAGTTTTGTTACCTTCTAGTATATCTAGAAGAAGAATCTTGTTATCCCATTTTTATAGTGGAAGTATCGATCAATATCCAACTCGTAGTTTTTCCCCGTTTTGGAGTTTTCTACGTAAATCCTGGTGTCATTATATTTTCTATATTTTTTATTATCAGAATTATATTTATTAGTGGTTATTGATAAATTCTCACTTTATCAATACTGGTATTTTTGGGAGAATCAATTTATAATTCTGGTAGTGTGGGTCATTTATTTTGTGATTTAATTTTAATGAGCTGTGTTTGTTTTTTATTATTTGTCCCAACCTCCCAACAATATATGACAGCAAGGATGTTTTGCTTGATGGCCTTTGTTACAAAATTAGTGGTGAGTTGGATCTTAGCATCACTAAAGATCCATGGATACTACGCATAAAAGGTTTTAAGTTCCTAGCAGGTACGCATTTGCCAAAATCAATCAGTAACGTTAAAGACCTCATTGTGCAGCACACTAACACCTTGAATATTAATTTGATCCAAAATTTATTCCTTGAACATGTGGCAGAAGCTGTCATGGAGTTACACATTCCTCCATTCTTGGAGCAAGACTCTCTAGTATGCAACCCTCCAAGTCAGGAGACTTTGCTATGAGAACAGCTTACAGGAATGTACACAAACATAAATTCAACACCAACTCTGTAATACCAAGAGGATTCTGGTAAAAACTACGGGAGGCAAAACTGCACAGCCGACGCAAGCGAAACTGTTCTCGCAAAAGCTAGGATCAGCAAAATATTCCAGGTAGAAGATCAGATATGCCATTTCTACCAAGGAGAAATCAAAGACTATGAACACATTTTCATCCAATGTCCTCTGACAAAAGCTCTATGGATGAACTCAAGATGGGAAATCAGACTAGAAGCGGTCAAAGAATGGACTATCCAAAGATGGATCGAAGAGCTAGTAAATCAAGAAAATATGTTCCCCCTAAGTGTAGCAGAAAAACAATAGATGCTAAATTTTGTCGTGGTATGCGTGGAGAGACTGAGAATAAAGAAAAGGTCCAAAAAGTATTATATTTTAAAACGGACGGAGGGAGGAGTAGTAAAAACAAATTCAGGGGCAGCAGTTACCTCATAAACACATACTGCCCAGCTAGAATAATATTACGAACAACCCACATAACCACAAGATAAATTTTCAAGTATTTCAAGAGTACATGCAATGAAGAAAATTTGAGGATAGAACATAATGACTATCCCCTTGGAGATTTTTATTTTATTTCTTGTAAGTCCTGGAGAATTTATTTTATTAGTGGAAAGGTTAGATATAGCACAAAGCAAGCCCATATCTGGAAGACATTGTGGTAGACATTATTTTATCCATTTGGTAAAAATTTCCTCGGTTAATTGGTGGTTGGCTGCCAATATCAGTGGCAGAGCCACCTTCCCAACTCTTGAATTAAAATTTTATAGCTGAAAATTCGTTAAGCACTTTTTGAGAAAATGTATTATTAGCACTACAATCGAACCACATAGAACCGATAGCAACCAAATGAAATAAGCCTGTCAGTGATGTCTTTTTTTTTGCTCGTCTGCAAATCCCACTTCATATATACTAGAGTTCAAACAGAGTTTTGAAGTGTTGAGGTGTGAAAGTCTTTAGTCTAACTTCAAATAAAAAATTAACGAGTGGAATATTAGTCATTAAGTAGGCCTTGGAAATTGAGCTGTCATTAGCTGATAAGGAAACTTATCCCTATAGCTATTGCAAAAATTAAAGTTCATGGTTCTATTATTAATTAGTTTAGGTCTCCGGCGCTCACACGAAACCAATTGCTGATTCAATTAGTGATCGCATGGATATGATGGCTTTGATAACATTTTGTATTTATATTGTGAGTTATGAATTAAAATAAAATTAAAAAATTTTATTAAAGAAAATAGATATTAAAATTATAAATTTAATAGTGAAATTTAATATATTATAAATTTAATATAATATGTTGTTTAAATTTAAATAGTGTGGTGACATGTAAAAATGATTTAGAATGTTAGATTTTAATTTTTCAAGTGATAAACTGAACGTGTAGCAAGACACATGTTTGAAATGTGTTTTTGATACCCTGAAGTATGAGAAGGCATTACGATAATGTGCTTATAAGGGTGCATTGTATTTTTCTATTGGTATTGAACTTCTTGAACTATTGATGTAAGTATGTGTTATTATAATGCATTGTGAAGTATTATAACTTGTTACCATAATGCGTTCATAAGTGTATATCGCATTCTTTTGCTGGATATTGAACTTTTTGAATTGTTGGAATTAAGAACCTATTATTGTAATGCGTTCTTTTATGACATTGCATTCTTTTGTTGCGTTGTGAATTTCTTGCAATTTTTTAGTCTTAATATGCATTATCGTAATACGTTCAAATAGCTAAAAAAATCTACTTCAATCATCTTTACTAGTGATCAGGCATTTTTCTTTTCCTTGTTTGAAGTTGTCAGAAGTCTTTATTTTTGTTTTGATGGTTATATTTTTATTTAAATTTAGTTGTGGGTGTTTGATTTCTGAGTGTTAGGAACTTCAATTACTGATGTAGAAAAGAATGTAAGTGTGTTTGCTTTGGTGCATTGTGATTACAGTGACGGATTTGGTGTTTCACATGCAGCGAAGTACATTTGATGGTGACGTAAAATTTTGGGTACTTTGTACATTTGATGTTGCAGTTCTTACGATATTTGTATAATATGATAGTAGGTGTTTGAAGTTTAGTTGTTGTGAGTTTGCATTGTTGGTGTGAGAAGAAATGCAGTTGTGTTATTTTCGGGATGTTCTAAGTGTGGTGGTGTCTTTGGTGTTCTACATTGAGTGAAATTTGTGTGAGAATTAACTAAATTTTTTGTTAATATGTGAAATTTGTGGTGTTCTTTGTGTCTATTTGAAGAGTCACCGGATGCAAGGTTTTTATTTTTTTGCAGACATGGTATTGATGAATAAAGATACGTTTTTTTTTCTTTTTTCTCGTTCCTTTTGAGGTTTTTCTAGCTGATCATTCTCATCATTTGTATAAATCCAGACAATTGAGAAGAAAAAGTTTACTATAAATGGAAATTCTTGAATCTATTCAATATGTATGTTTATCATATCAAATTAAATATATGAGAATGAGATGATGGGAACTGATTACTTGAAAGGCAGCATTGTGGTGTCTTATATAGTGTATGCTAAATAAATGTAAATTATGTATACCATAATTCTATCTAATGGAATGTAACAAGTTATTTTGTAAGCTAAGCTAGTTGACTTTGAGTGAAGTGTGAGTTTTGGCTGATTACTCTTGAAGTTAAGATGGCTGATTGTTTAGTATTGATAATAAATTCTTATTGTTTTGATCTATAGGAAAATGTGAGGGATGTATTTATTCTTTCAATATTTAACAGTTATTAATAGAAGGTGTTTGGTGAGCAAACTTTTAGTAAACTTAGGATGCTTATATTATTTCCTATCAATAATATATGATGAATATGCAATCATGTGCATTGTTTTCATTTCTTGTAGCTAGTGTTAGCAGATAAGAGATGTGATTTTAGAGCAGTATATTCTGATTGTAAAGTTTTGAGTCAAAAGGAAGAAAAGACAGGAGTATATTCTGTTCATAGTGGTTTACAATCATTTTGAAATGAAATGTATTGCTAAATTGAATTTTCAATTGAGAATTTCTGTTAGTTAGAAACTATTAGTCTTATGATTTCTATCACTGGTGGTTTGCTTAGTATTTTGCAGAGTCTAAACAAGGATTTCGTGTATTGGTTTGTGCCAAAGGGCAATATTTGGTGTGATATTTTTCTATTGCATCATAACAGAAGCAGTAATTGTGAGGTATTTTTCGTTTGGAGACTAAAATTTTGATATTCGTTTTTCTTTTGCTCAAAAGCTATTTGTAATTTTTATTTTCATTTTAATTCTTAGATTATTTTTATGATTTATCAATGAATGATTTTAAGAGGATTGATTTTTTGATAGTGAAAGAAATGTAACTATTTTTATTTTTGAATGTTGTGATTAGAGTGGTGGATTTGGTGTTTTGGATAGAATAAAATTTATCCAATAGTGAGGTGAATGTTTGAGTAGTTAAAGCATATAGAGTTTTAACTATCTTTAAAGAGAAACAAAAGGCAGGTTGATTTTTTGTGATGTTTTTCAGCTAGCAGACAAAATATACACAAGAGACATGCTTGTCTCACTTAGCTAGTTCTATGTTGGTTTCATTTGTTACACACAAAAAAGCAACAAAATGTAGGCTAATTTCTGCTAATGTTTTTGAGTGAGCATATCAAAAACTATTGATCTAGAAAATGTACAGAAGAGACATAGTTCTCTTTTTAGTCATACTTTACCTTCTTGGATGCACTTATATGGCTTGAGTCAGTGCTATTGTCGATGTCTACATTTTCTAGTTTATCAAAATCCACAAGCAAACATTTTTTTGTTGATTTTTCTACTTTTGTATTTGTCATATTTTCAAATTGTTAAGATGTGAATTTAATGAACATTGGAGCATTGCATATTTTAATAGGTTTAGGTATTACCTTAAGTGGAAGCGGTGCCTTCTTCTTTCTTTTCTTCTAGCAACATTTGTCTAGTAGCAGTCAATGTATTTGCTTCAAAGAAAATTGCAAGTTAAATCTTTGTGTGCTTGAACTAGGTTTTATTTTTGTTGGTTTGATATGCACCATGAATTTCTTATCTTGTAGATTACATATAGCTGGTTCAATTGGTAGATTGACTTCCTGCATGATCAACGTTGGTATTACATGATATATACAATTTGGAAATGCAGTTGTACATTAAATTTATTTAATGTAGTTTTGATACCTGTTAAGAAAGCTTCATTGCTTGCTTTCCAGTTAGTAATAGTAGGTTTTTTAGCAATGTGTCCAAATGTAGTTGTTGTTATGGTTCTATATTGATTAGAAACATCAACTTCGACATCGCATATGTTATTTTTTTCTATATATATGAGTGTGACAATTGTGTGTTTGAATGGAATTTATATATATCTTTGATTGAATATTGCACCTTGGTTTTGCATATGTATTTTCACCATAGTAGATGCATGGAAATTTCTGTCACGGTTTTGTCAATGTAACAGAAAAATAATTTTTGCGGCTCATATAAAAAACCTTTGCAGTTGATTAGGTAAACTTATTGAACCTTTGACTCATACAATCTATAATTAAAGAGAAAATGAGAATTTAAAATGATAAAGAGTGTTTGTAAGCATTGTTTTAATTCAAGAACATTTCTTGCTTATTTTCTTTTGCTAGTTAACTATTCAAGAAGCTTGCAATTGGAACATTGATTTATGTACTTGGTCTCCCGTATGTGTTAATGTATGTTATGTTCCAAAGGTTTTTTGTAGTTGTCAGTCATGTTTAGTTTTAGTGACAAGGGCTTCTTTATTTTTTATTTCCATGTTAAGTTTTTTTGAGATAAACTTATGTTAAATAATGCAATTTAAAAGATAACATGACACAAAAAATCTATAGAATATAATGGATCATAGAGAAACAGAGTAATGTAGAAAGATTTATACAAATGTAGACCCATCATTTTCTGCAGGAAAAAGTGAAGAATGTAAGTTGATTTACCAGCTTTTCCCACTATATTCGAAAGCAACCAAAGCAGCTTGGTTTAGTGCGTTTCAAAGCAAATGGAGAAGCTGAAAAGGAAACGAAGTTGTGAGCTTTTTGAAGGACAATAGCAAAGAAGTTGAAATTTTCATCCAATAATGATGTTTCATCAACCTTTCCCACGGTTCTTGATGTCTTCTTATTTCTGTTCTTCTAATCTATTTCGGAGCAAAAGTGACTTGGTACAATATTTATGAAAAACTTGTTTCTTCTCTATAGGATTCTAGAATTAGATTTGCCATCCTCTTTTTTGGATTCTAGAATAAGTCATTTTCCTTTTAGAATTCTAGAATTAGCCATCTCCTTTTGCTTTTGGATTCTAGAATTATCCAAACAAAAGAGAGAGAGAGACAAGAAAACCCTTAATAGAACATACATATTACTATAATTGTCATATTTAGGTTAGCCATCCTCTTTTTTGGATTCTAGAATTAACTATTTTCTTTTCTAAATTCTAAAATTAGCTATCTTCCTTTTCTATTGAATTCTAGAATTAACCAAGCACGAAAAGAAAAAGACAAGAAAACCATTAATGGAACGTACATATTACTATAATTATCATTTTTATCCAAATTTGATTTAATTACACATTGATCAAAAAAATTAAAAAAAGTAGCAAGTATTTTCAATATAAATAAATAAATTAGCAATTCAAGTTAAATAATTTCTAATTAGTTAAGTAAAATGTAGAAAGAAAATAGAATAGAAATTCTATGTCTATTCTATTTCATTTTAATAATTAATAAATGAGTTTTGACTCTATCCTACAAAATAAAATATCAAGATAAAGATAAATAATAATTAAATGCGATCTATTTGTGACCTTGGATGAGCCGTAACTTTAATAATAATTTAAAATTTTAAATTAAAATAATAATAACAAATCTTTTATTTAGATACTAGATGAATCAACAAGTTATCAACATTTTTCTAATCAATTTACTTATGCATTGGTTTATTAAAAGAGGAAGGGATTTCTTCATTCCTACCTACATAACTTTCTAGAACCGTCTTCATGATACATAACTCCTTTGACTCTCTCTATTGGTGGTTCACAGGTATAATGCATAGCATAATTATACATATATAATATATTATTGTAATACAATTTTTAATTTAGTTTATAATCATTATGTAAGCATAAGAAAGTGTTAACAATCATGCTCCTTTAATTCTACAAAATAATAAACTATGATGATCATATACTCTTATGCAAGAACAAATTATGATAAAATACATTGCTTAGATTTAGAGATTTAAAAAATTGACGACACAAAAAAAAATTGCAATTTAAAATTTTTTTAAAAAATAAAACAAATTTTTAATCGAAAACAGATTTTGGTAATGTAGTGTAAGAAATTCACGATTGATAATAATGCATCCTTAGAGCTAAAAAAATGCATTATAATAATGCGCACTTATATCGGAGCTTCAAAGCATTTACGACTTGAGAGAAGAATGCGATGTAAGAAACAGAACACATGATGCTAATGCGTTCAATGAACACATTTGGTAATGTGCACTTAATTCAGAGGTTCAAAACATTCACGACATAAGAGAAGAGTGCGATGTAAATATAGAACGCATGATTATAATGAGTTCTTAGACTTCAAAAGTAATTAAAAAAAAAAGTTGACCGTGAATTAGAAGAATGTGTTAATGATGATCAAAACTCAAATTTTGTATATCACTTAGATTAGATAATGAACATAGTCATGCCTTATGCATATATAATTATGAAATTTGTAATTAGATACATCAATTCATTCAACTATAAGACACTAATATACATTTAATGAAATGATCTGTTGCTAAAATCAATGAATTTAATCTATTTCAGGAAAATGATATATTGTTGAAGTCTCAAAGCTTAAAGCATTGTCTTTTACAATTTCCAATACCATTACATTGAATTTAACTATATTTAATGATTGAAAATATTAATATCTTCACATGGTCAATGATATATATATATATAGCTCATAGGCGTTTGTAATTGTAAATTTTATAACAAAAATGCATCAGATAAGGGGGAAAATGTGGCAGTGCCTTCGTTGTTGAAGGAAGAAGCAACTCCCAAGAAACTAATCTTTTTCTAAGAAACTGTTCAATACCCTCCAAAAAAGTAAAGTAGAAAACTTCTCCAAGAAAGGACTTATAAAGTTATCTAATAGTAG
This sequence comes from Rauvolfia tetraphylla, assembly GCA_030512225.1. Classification (NCBI taxonomy): domain Eukaryota; kingdom Viridiplantae; phylum Streptophyta; class Magnoliopsida; order Gentianales; family Apocynaceae; genus Rauvolfia; species Rauvolfia tetraphylla. The sequence goes on from JAJQKT010000060.1 coordinate 2,790,271, forward strand.
CTAAAAAGTCTCATGGAAATTCAGCCAAAAAAACAAAAAATCTCATCGAAAATTACTCTATAAAACAATAAATAATGTGGAATATAAACCCACATACGAAGACAAAGAACGCGGAATGAATATGAGGCGGCGGTGATGCTCCATGGAAGGTTTTCTTTTGCTTTATTTTTCTGGAAGTAAGTTCTATATAGAAGAAATATAATACAAGAATTGAAAATCCTTATTTCGTGTATTTATATATTTTTGTCAATATTTCGTCTTTAAATTGCTAAATTAATTAGTGGATGTTTGTAGAATCATGTAAGGAAATTGGTTGATGAAGAGCATCGAGGAGATCACCTTAGATATTTTTTTCCTTTTTATACCAGCCTCTCACTAATATTCTCTCTTTTCATGTTGCTTTTTGCCTATAGTTCGACAGAAGATCTAAACATTTATATTTATATTTTCTCTCTCTCTTTTTTTTTTTTTTTTTTTTTGCAGTTATTAGTTACTCGTACTCAAGTAATTGAATGATCTTCTAATTCAAATAGAAAAAGAAAAAGAGGAAAATTTTGAAGGACAAAGCTCTTTAGTCAAGTAGAAGAAGGGGGATTCTTGAAAAGAATTAAAAAAAAAGAAAAGAAAAAACATCATCTTTATTCTACAATTTATCATAGCTTTTGATTCATTTGAGGTCTTTGTGATCAAATCTCTATTTTGTTTTTTAATGATGAGAAGTTTAATTTGATTTAATTGGTAGGCTTATCTAATTCAAATCTTTTAAATTTTTCATGAATATTTTGTAGTATATTTTAAAATACAATGCAACGCGCAAGCTATCCAACCAGTGTTATCTAAGTGATATACTAAGTACCGATTTTGGTCTTCGTTCAACACATTGCAGTGATTCGTTCTTTGCTTTTTCTGATTTTTGTAACCAAATGATGCATTATCGTAACGCATTCACATATGGATGCATTATGGCAACGCATTTATAGACTATTATAATACTGAAACTTTTGTCCATACGGACGCATTATCATGATACGTTCAATACTTTTATGGATCTAATTTCAGTTCTTTGAACGCAATACCATGAAGGGATAAATGCTTACCGTAATGCGTTGGTCCACCAACCTGAACCCTTTGAACCTTTGCTCTTATGAACGTATAACAGTAATGCGTTGACATACTGTTATGATATCTAAACCTTTTGAAACTTTGTCTTATATAGATGCATTACGATAATGCGTCTGATATTTCATATTTGTGCTCCATATAATTATCATTTTGAGCTTAATTTTATGTTAAATTATGATGTTTTAATCACCATTTATACACCCTTTATCTCTTATTTGCTTTAGGTGAGATTATTGAAGATTTGGAATTAAATGAAGCAAACAAGGGCAATTTATACAATGAAGAAAAAACAGAGAAATGTAGAGAAAAAAATAGACTGGTAGAGAATTTACAAATGTGATTTTGACCTCCATATAGATTCCAAAGGTAAACGTCGTATTCTAGACAATTATAGAAAACATTCTGTAGTTTTTTGAATGGTAAAATTTGTGTCAATCGGAGTTCATTTGCCTATCCTGCTTATGCTGTAAATTCACCTATTCTGCATTGTGTTCCATTTTCGATACAGTTTGGTAGAATGATCATATCTTGAGTTCTAGATACCCAAGTGAGGTGATTGAAATCTCTATGGAAAGCTACGATCCTGATCTACTCTATGGAATGCTCAGAATTCACCTAGAAATCAAAATAGTGTCACAGTCGTGCAGCATAACCTTGCCACAAAACTGGGGGCAAGCGGCGCCATTTGTGTCGATCTGAAGCTGTTTCTTAAGCTGCTTTTCTCTCTCTTTTGGGGCAGATTTTAATACCCCTTTAGGGCAGAAACAAGGGGGACGGCTGAAGTGGGAGAAAAACACCAAAAAACACAAGAAAACTCACTCAAATCCTATCCCAAATCTTCATCTTTCCAAGAGAAATCAAGAGAGAAGATTGAATCCTTGAAGAAGGAGAACATCCACCTTGAAGATTCATGGAAAAAGCTGCAACTTTCTCAACAAAATCGTGAAGAACTTCAACCTTGAAGAAGAGAGGAGATTTCAACCATGAAAATGAACAATTCTCCCTCTTTCTTTGTTGTTTTATGTTCTTTGATTTGTAATATGTTGATGAACTAAATTCTTGAATACTTGGATGATTATGAACCCTAGTTTTTATTTATGTGAATGAATTGTAGTTTTTATTTATGTGAATGAATTGTTTCCCTTGGTTAATTGAGCTCAAATTTCTTGTGGATTGTTTGTGGGTTTGATTGATTGAATTGATTTGGTGGATAATTGATTCAAAATCTGGAATTTTTGTATTGTTTTGTGGCTTTGATTGATTGAACTGTTTGGGTTTGACAATTGATTCATAATCTGGAAATTTTTACTTGGAATTGAGAAAGGAAGGGTGAAATAGACCATACACAAAAATGGGAATGATTTAGGTGACTAGAGATACAAACCTAAATATCTTCTTGATAATTAGAGAAATCTAATTAGAAATTCGTAATTCTTAATGCATTCTTGGGTTGAATTGGTTAGAAAGAGATTTCAACTAATTAATCTAAGAATAGAGAACTTTCATCTAGAGATAGAGTGAGTTCTATCATTGGAATTTCATCAAACATAACAAGCGAAACTTATCAACCAAGGGACATTTCTATCACATAGGTAATTCTAGGGGGATTAATCATCCAAGTATTGTTTTCTCAATTGAATTCTCTCTTGCAAACAAAAAAATTAGCTAAGTTGGTTTAATTAGCTAAGTTAGACTTCTATTCATAGTAGTAATTTCAACCATTTTCACAAGTAATTTTGATAGGCTAAACAATAGAATAGAAAGTGGGTATTGATATTTAACCACCCCCGTGGATTCGATATTGAATTTACTTGCCATTGTACTACTCATAACGATAGGTGCACTTACCTAGTGTTTGTGTGCAAATTGTTAGCGATTGTGATAAAAATTTAGTATAAAGGCATAGAAATAAAACGCAACAAGTTTTTGGCGCCGTTGCCGGGGAATTTTGGTTAATATTAGGAAAGTTTGAACTCTATTGATTTAGTCATTTTACTTGTTAGTTTGTATAATAATTGTTGCTAGTATTAGTATTCATTTTGTTGATTGTAATTTTGCTAGTTATTGGTGAATTGAAGTGTTTAGTTTGTGATTCTTTGTTTTTGTTCTATTTTTGTTACTTGTGTTAGCATTTATTTTCTTGTTTGTAATTTTGTAAATTATTGGTGAATTGAAGTGTCTAGCTTGTGTTTTTGTGTGTTTGCCCTGTTTTAGTGAGAAAACCTTGGTTTGAATTTTTAGTGAGCATTTCTTGTGTTGAATTTTTGTTTGTATTTTTATTTAAGGAATGAGCTTTTTGTTTCATGATTTGTGACCACAATCCTCTCAAGTGATGATGTCTTATGACTTTTGTGGAGGTAGTCATCCAACCTATGAGTGCCAAGCCATGGGAACTTCCAATGTATGGTCAATGGAGTAAGGGAACTATTTGGGAGATAGGAAGCAATCTTACAATTCATACAACAATACTTATAAGTCGGGATGGCACAATGATCCGAACTTCTCATGGAACAACCAAGGGCAGCAAAGACCAACACATTCTCTCTATTTCCAAACTTCATCAAGTTCCCAACCCCAAGTATTCCTTCCTTATCAATACCAACCTCCTCCACCTCCTCAACAATCGGTGAAATCTAGCCTTGAAGAGTTGATGACAAAGTTCATAGCGAATACCGAAACTCAAGTTCAAACTCAAAAAGTCCGTAACCAAAGAATTGAAGCATCCTTAAAGAACCAAGAGGCCACTCTTCAGAACTTGGTGAAGCTAGTTTCAGAAAGACAAGTTGGGACTCCCACAAGCAATACCGAGCCAAATTCTAGGGAGTTGGCTGAAGCTACAAGTTTGAGGAGTGGGATGGAATTGAATGTCTCACAGCCCAACGTGCAGGAAATAGAAGAAGGGAAGATGGATGAGAGGCTACATGTTGAAGATGAACAAGAAGGAATTGAGAAAAATGAAGAGCAGAAGAAAAAGGATGAAGACCCTTTGGAGATATCTTTGTCTCAAGATGAAGGATCAAAGAAGGAGCATCATGAAATTGGTGAAATCATGGTACATTTGGAGTCATCTAAAGTCACAACTGAAGGGGTAGAGTTTGACAAAATTGAGAGGAAAAAAGAGAGTAGAATGAAGTCTTCCATTGAGGATTCCCCGGACCTAAAGTTGAAAAAGTTGCTGAATCATTTGGAGTATGTTTTCCTTGTGGAGAATTCTAAGCTTCCTGTGATCATTGCAACCGATGTGCAAGAAGAGCAGAAAGAAGAGCTCATAAAGGTGTTAAAGAAGCATACAAAGGAAATGGCATGGAAGATTTCTAATATCAATGGTATTAGTCCTTCATTTTGCACCCACAACATATTAATGGAAGAAGGCCTCAAACTAGTGGTGCAACCCAAAAGGTGGAATGACCAAAATTAAATTTTCAAGCCAGGAGATCAAGTGTTATTAAATGATTCTCAATTGTTCACGAGTAAGTTTAAGTCGAAGTGGACTTCCCTGTCTTTGGTAAGTAAAATACTTCCATATGAAGTTGTGAAAAGCTATCATCCAAAAAAGGGGACATTAATGTAAGTAAACTTAGACTTAAACTTTATCATTTTGGAGTTAGAAAAAAGAGAAGATCATTTCCACACTCCTATGACCCGGGGGGATAAATGATTTTCACCATCTTTGCTCTTCTCACTTGTACATAATTTTGTTTAATGTGGTTTTGAGTTTGAAAATTTTAATTTTTTTAATTGTTAAGAGTTTTATAATGTGTTGATTGGTGTGTTTTTAAGTTTGTAATCAATTATTTTTTGTTAAATGTCGTTGTTGAATATGTAGTGTTTTTGTGTAAAAATATATATATATATATATATATATATATCTAAACGGCACCTGGTACTGTTCATCGCGGGGTTACTGTTCACGGGTTGTTTTACTGTTCATCAAAAAACATTTCCCCATTTTTTTGTTCTTTCTTGCTTTCTTCTATGCCTGCCATTTGTTTGATGAAATGCTACAATGAAACTTGTTAAATTTGTGATCTTTTTTATTACTTTGCATTATTAGCTTACTATAGACTTCCTTCATTTGATTTAGTGATTATTTTATTTAATTTTGTTACTAAGCATGGTTAAGAGTTAATTAGCCTTTGTTTTAAATTTTAGTGATAATTGTTTTTCATGTTTAGCCAATTTGCACTTTTCATTTTTTATTTTTGTATGCATTACTTGTAACGTTCTTTGTGGCATTTGTGTTTTCACGCTGGTAGACTAGTTTCTCTTAACGATTGATTTTTAAAAAGAAAGAATGCCAAAGAGAACCGCAGCTCGAGAAACTCCATATAGCCCAACAACAAATCCTTGAGCAACAGCAAATTTTGGGCCATCAATGTGCCAGCATTGCCGAATCTCGCGCAACACTCCTTCAGCCCAGGCTTGAGTGGTGGAGTCAGCGATATAGGAACGAAAGGGAGTTCTTTCTTTTCTATTTTTGCTCTTTTATTTATTTATTTTATTGCTATGTTTTTATGCTTCCGCTTTCATTATGTCATTGTTTCTAACTTTCTCTCATTTCTTTTTGCTGTGAAGTATGTAGAAGGTACAGCTTGCTGCTCATATGGGTTCGTCCAGCCTTCACGTACACCCAGCCATGTTTCTCACTGTTTTTGTGTTTGGTTGTTTGGTGTGGCGTTCTATTGTAGTTTGTGTTATGTATTTTTATTTATGCTATCTTTGGTTTATTTCCACCCCAACATTGCGGATAATGTTGTCTTAAGTGTGGGGGAGTTGGTTTTAGTAGTATAGGCTATTTTCAAGATTTTTGTTGAATTTGTTTGTTTTTATTTTTGGAATCTTCAAGGTACTTCAAGACTTGCATGTTTATCTTTTCTCAAAGAGTAGCTATACAATCATTATAAAGGCCATAACTAGTACCTTAAACTTAGATTAAGTATGCACCCCTTGTATTCTTTGCTTGTATGGAATTTATCCTTTCAGCACATTTTCTCTTTGATTTTGTTGTGATGATTATGGAGTTGAATCTTGTGTTATTGGCCTTAGAATTCAACATAACTTTTTAGAATTCAACATAACTTTTACCCTAGAACCCGCATTCACTTGCCTTGAGGCGAAATGAAGTAACCTTAGTTTGATCTCGAAATGATGGTAATTCTTTGTCCCGATTGAGCCTTTCTAGCCACCGCTTTTTATTTTTATCCGTAGTACCCTTTCTTGAAGCCTTTGTACGTAAATTTTCTAATCTATATTCTAAATTTTTCCTTTTTTCTAATTTTAAACTCCACTCTTTATAATTAACCATTCTTTGTGAGAGCTAAATGCATCTTTACCCTTAAGATTAGCAAAGAGTATTGTGGAAATTAGAACAAAAGGGTGAAATAAAAAAAAGAAGAAAAAGGAAAAGAGTGGTGAGATGACTTTATATGATTGGGAATTGGATTATACCTCAATAAAAAAAGAGAAAAAAAGAAGAAAAAGAAAAAAAAGAGAAAAGAAAAAAAATTGTTATATATTTGTCTATTATTGAGAAGGCTTCTTACATTTCTTGATGCCTTCAATATGTGTATATGTTTTCATTATTATTATTGTAAATTTTGTCATGATTGAGGTTAAATTTATGAGTTGACAAAGATGGGCGATGATGGAAAGATTGTGGGTTGAAACTTAATATGTGCAAGTGGTTGAATCCAAAGTGAAGGGATTTGGTAGAGAATGGGAGTTTGTGCTTGAATGTAGGGGAATAGTGATATTCCTTATGGCTAATAAGGGTTATTACTTTTATTTTATCTCTCATTCCTTTCTCTTTAGCTCTCATTTCTTTGATTTTGTATTTCTTACCTTTCGTTTGGCACCCTAAACTTTTTATGAGCCTAAAGTTACAAACATAAAAGTCCTACCTAATCGAGGTTAAATTTTGGTTACTGTATTAGTGGAGAGGTTTTGTGAATGCTGGGTTTATGGGGTATTATGCTTTCTTGGTGAGAATTCCATGGCCAATAATATGAAATTCACTCTTATAATTGTTGAACATTTGTAATTGGCTGGACATATACACACACGCGGATTCTTGCTTGCATTGCAAGACAAGGGGTGATTGGTTAATCTTTGTGATGGATACTTAGGATGACTTTTAGATTGATTGTGTAGGTTGCTCAAGATTTCTCAAGAAGTAATACTTTCTCTATTTTGTACTCTTTTGTAATACTTCAAGCCACTCATTATTTCTCGTGGATTATTGTTCAAATTTCGTAGTTGTTTTGAAGTATTGCTTGGGGACAAGCAATGTCTAAGTGTGGGGGAGTTTGATATTCCATATTTGTGCTCCATATAATTATCATTTTGAGCTTAATTTTATGTTAAATTATGGTATTTTAATCACCATTTATACTTCATTTATTTCTTATTTGCTTTAGGTGAGATTACTGAAAATTTTGAATTAAATGAAGCAAACAAGGACAATTTATACAATGAAAAAAAAACAGAGAAATGTAGAGAAAAAATAGACTGGTAGAGAATTTACAAGTGTGCTTTTGACCTCCATACAGATTCCAAATGCAAAATTAGTATTCTAGACAATTATAGAAAACATTCTGCAGTTTTCGGAATGGTAAAATTTGTGTCAATCGGAGTTCATTTGCCTACCCTGCTTATGGTGCAAATTCACCAATTCTGCATTGTATTCCATTTTCAATACAGTTTGGTAGAATGATCATATCTCTATGGAAAGCTACGATCCTGATCTACAACTTTCATGAAGACATCAAGACTAGATCAGCCTATATGATACTCGGAATTCACCTAGAAATCAAAACAGTGTCACAGTCGTGCAGCATAACCCTGCACCAAAACTGGGGGCAAGCAGCGCCATTTGTGTCGATCTGAAACTGTTTTTTAAGCTGCTTTTCTCTCTCTTTTGGGGCAGATTTTAATACCACTTTAGGGCAGAAGCAAGGGGGACGGCTGAAGTGGGAGAAAAACACCAAAAAACACAAAAAAACTCACTCAAATCCTATCCCAAATCTTCATCTTTGCAAGAGAAATCAAGAGAGAAGATTGAATCCTTGAAGAAGGAGAACATCCACCTTGAAGATTCATGGAAAAAGTTGCAACTTTCTCAACAAAATCGTGAAGAACTTCAACCTTGAAGAAGAGAGGAGATTTCAGCCATGAAAATGAACAATTCTCCCTCTTTCTTTGTTGTTTTATGTTCTTTGATTTGTAATATGTTGATGAACTAAATTATTGAATACTTGGATGATTATGAACCCTAGTTTTTATTTATGTGAATGAATTGTTTCCCTTGGTTAACTGAGCTCAAATTTCTTGTTGATTGTTTGTGGGTTTGATTGATTGAATTGATTTGGTGGATAATTGATTCAAAATTTGGAATTTTTGAATTGTTTTGTGGGTTTCATTGATTGAACTGTTTGGGTTAAAAATTGATTCATAATCTGAAAATTTTTACTTGTAATTGAGAAAAGAATGGTGAAATAGACCATACACAAACAATGGGGATGATTTAGGTGACTAGAGATAGAAACCTCAACATCTTCTTGATAATTAGAGAAATATAATTGGAATTCACAAACCTTAATGCATTCTTGGATTAAATTGGTTAGAAAAGATATTTCAACTAATAATTTAAGAATAGAGAACTTTCATCTAGAGATAGAGTGAGTTCTAATTAAGGAATTTCGTCAAACATAAGAAGTGAAATTTATCAACCAAGGGACATTTCTATCACATAGGTAATTCTGGGGGGATTAACCATCCAAGTATTGTTTTCTCAATTGAATTCTCTCTTGCAAACAAAAAAATTAGTTAAGTTGGTTTAATGAGCTAAGTTAGACTTCTATTCATAGTAGTAATTTCAACCATTTTCACAAGTAATTTTGATAGGCTAAACAATAGAATAGAAAGTGGGTATTGATATTTAACCACCCCCGTGGATTCGACATTGAATTTACCTGCCATTGTACTACTCATAACGATATGTGCACTTGCCTAGTGTTTGTGTGCAAATTGTTAGCGATTGTGATAAAAATTTAGTATAAAAGCATAGAAATAAAACACAACAGCGTTCAATTACTGTTGTGATGTCTGGACCTTTTGCTTGGTCGTTCCATTTTTCCATTTTTCTTTAAAAGAAAACTGATGGTCTAGATTCATTGTTTATGGGAAGCTTCCCAGAGAAAATTCCAACTTTTCTTCCGCGTCAGCTAGAGTATTCCAGAATGCCTTCTCTTTTCTCTTTCCTGCTACTTGATCCTTTTTCTTCCTCTGCATTACAGTGCCTCCCTCCACCGATTGTCTTCCCTCTGACTCTATCGTTGCTTTGCTAGGTAAGTTCCAAAGAAAAATTTCCCCCTCCGTTCTTTTCCCATTGAAAAGTTGCAACTTTTTTCATATCAATGCTTGCTTATGTTCGATTTTTCCTTTTATTTTTGATAATCTTAATCTTAGTAAATATTTTCTCTTTCATGTTTGTATTCAGAAGTTCAAAGCTTTTCTTGTCTTGATATTCAATGTGTTTTTCTCTTTGAAGAACGGTTTTGCATTTTTTTTCTATATTTGTTCCCTCCGATTACTCCATCGGACAAAGCCCTCTATCTTTTTTTCCCCTCTTTAATATGCTTTTTCTCATCTCAGGTTTGCACAACCAATTGGAGGCTTGGATGAGATCAGTAGAGCCTTAATGAGTAAGTTCAATGTCTTTACAAAACCTTTTGTTAGATAAATATTTACATATCTTGCGTTTTTTCTCATATTAGTACCATTCTTTATTTAGAAGTATGATGATAGGTGTGACAAGTTTTTAGATAAGTCATGTTCAAAACTTTAATCTTCAATCTTTGTGAATTTACTAAAACACAGTTTAGATTGTAGCTCGAGATTTAATTTACATTTCTAATTTCATCTTAGAATAAATCACCATATTGATTGCTATGTTTTTTCGCTTGGCGGCATTAGTCCCCATTGATTTATCATAACTTTTCAAGTCCCTAATCTAAAATTGAGCCAAATTTATAGTCCTTCCACCACCAGCTGCAATGGAGTTTGACAAAATGGAGCAAGAGTTAATCACATGATTTCTGTAGTGAAGGGAAAAATTAGAAGACCAAGTTATCAACTCTTTCGTAGACGTCCCAATTAGAGTTTTTACTCCTCCGTCCCTATTATTGATGAACAATTGCAAACTTCCACCACTGTCTAATCCTCCCTGACATTATTTTTAAAAAACTAAATTGAATCTTCCCTTTTATTGATTAATTGAGTAAAAAGATAAAATTAGAATTTTAATTTCTATTTAAAGGTTAAATTAGTCATTTAAACATTTTCGATCGAAAAGGTTGAAATTTATCCCTTAATTTACAATTTTAAAAGAAGTGGTACTCAATTGACAGGACTCTTAACTTTGGAGCACTAAAGTAGCATTAACCCAAAAAAAATAAAGGGCACAAAAGACTTTTCATACTTTTCAGAGATTTGAATTGGCCAGCCAATGAAATTTGACCCTTGATTGACAATTAAAAAAGATGTGGTACTCAATTGACAACACTCCTTATTTTAAGATACTAAATTGGTATTAACTCAAAAAATTAAGGCAGGATCAAGATATTCAGAAGCTACAACAAAAGAAGTAAGAGTCTGCACAATCAAATTTAGGGCTGAAAAATAGAAAAAAAAATTACATTATCTATTGCTTATGACTTTTAAGACTTTAAAAAAACATAGAAATTTGCACAGTTCTTCTTATGTTATAAAAACATAGAATTCTTACTTGTCAATTAACAAAGCTTAACATAGTACAAAATCCCCCTTCCAAACTGCATCCCCATTTACTCTGCTGATTCATAAACTACTTATAAGAGTAAAACTTGAGCTTTATTGCCAGTGTCTTTTAATCATTTAACGTTTTTACCTCTCCTTCCCTAATTTTTGGTTTAGAACGTGTTAGGACTGCTCGAAACCACGCACAGAGACAATAATAGGGAGGGAGGGATAAAACCCCTAAATTAGCTATTAGGAAAAGTACTGGTAACTTGGTCTTTCAATTTTTCTCTTCATTATAGAAACCACATACATAGCTCGTGCTCCATTCTGCCGAACTTTGTTGTAGCTAGTGGCGGAAAGACATAAATTTGGCTCAATTTTAGATTAGTGACTTGAAAAGTTAAGATAAATCAATAAGGACTAATGCCGGCAAGCAAAAAATATTAGGGATCAATATGGTGATTTATCCTTTTATCTTATCTTATTTTTCATGTTTAGACATTCAGAAGTTGAAAGAGCTAAATTTGGGATATAACAGTGATTTCAAATGCTATCCTGCTACAAATAAGAGGTTCGTTTTCTCTTTCTCACTTATCTTTCTTGTTTAGACCTTCAGAAGTTGAAAGTTCTAAATTTGCAATTTAACATGATTTCAAATGCTAACCTGGTACAAGTAAAATGTATTTTTTCCTTCTTTATCTCCTTGGAATAGTTATTAGAAATAAATATTTCCTAACCTAAATATATGTACATACAAATAAAACAATAAATAGGAAGAAGACAAATATTGGGCCAAGAATTTTTCTGCATGTGTATTGATGTGCTTCATAAAATGGGTAAAGAGGCTAAACATACAGGTAAGTCTAGAGCTAGTTTTGGATTGACACAGGCAATAATACTTAGAAAGCATAAACTTTACAATTGTTGACTATTGGAGCAGATTTATTGTCATCTTGCTATTCTCTTTAAAATTAAAGTAATGATTGCCAATTTCAGTCTCAATGCTAAGGCTTTAATTGTGCATGTGATGTCAAATACATTTTCTTTGTCCCCATTCTTATGATGTCTGTCTTATACTGTAGTTGTAGTTGAAGTATCATTTCGACTGGCATATCTTTTATGTATTGCTTTGAGCAGGTTTACTGAATTGGAAACCTTAAACCTGCATTCATGTTGGATTTAGGGTGAAGTGTTGATTAACTTGTCAAGTTGTTTCCAAAACATTATTTCTAAGATTCGATCTATATTTACTAAGTAATTGTTATTCATAGATGATATATCTCATATAATATATGCTACTGCATTGTATATGTGTGTGTGTGTGCACATTTTTTTTTTCTTTGCTACATTTGGGGAGGGGGAGGTTCTTTCTTTTAACTTGAATTATATAATAGCAAACACATTATTTTGTATATCTCAATACAATATATGGTACTACATTGCGAGTATTTATTATTGGTGCATTGTCACTTCTCAATGTTTCATCATCCAGGTCATTTTTCCCTAATGTCAATTGAATTATTTGATTTTAATTTAATGCCACTCTGGCCATTAGTTGGATCATTTTGGTCTTCATATTTCAGGCCTTTTCTTTAAAATTTTATTCAGAATTTTATCATGTGATACAAGGCTATGATTACTGGTTTGTTTTAGGTTGGTATTCATCACTTCCAAACTCAATATACAATTTATGATTTAGTTCTTTGAGTTTTATTGATCTTTTGTTTTAGAATTTCTTACAAATGTGTTTCTGAAATGTAAATTGTCATTTTTAATCTTTTCATGCTATATGTCACTGCGAGAGCTTCCCTTTCTCCTTTTCAAAATGGTCTGTTGCAATCGCTTCCAAAATTGACATTTCATATGCTAAGGTCTACTCAGAGACTGATAGGGACTCAAAAACTTGTTTATTCATGGTGTAAGATATTCAAAACTACTAGACTTTACTCTTTGGATTTACTATCAGATACAGGTTCTGGTTATGAGAACTTGAAGGCCTAAATGAAATATTGTTGCCCAATTTAGGTTAATGTCCTATCCTTCTAAGGGCTCTATTACTATTTGTGACAGGAGGCTTATCTTCAATTTAGGGTTATTTGCTTGTATAATTTCATATGTTGCTCCCCAAGTTTCAAAATTAGGCTTTTTTCTCAATTAAAATTGACTATCAAAATTGAGAATGCTTTTGAGTTGTCTTATCTTTTTTGTTTCCGTTATTAAGGCTCGCGAGAACCCGGAGGAAAGGTAGATTAATTATCAGTGTCGTTGTTCATTTCTTGAGGTAAGTATCTCTTTATTTTTTCTTATAAATTTCAAAATATTTTCTATGCCTATTAAGCACTTTCTTCACCTTTATTTTCTCTCATCTATTGAGCTCTTCCTTAAATTTTTTAATTCTTTGGGTGATATATCTGAATTCTGCTTCGTTTTTTATCAATATACTCTATGCTTTAGAGCTTTTGGATTGTAAACTTTCCTTCACATTTTTACTTCAGTTTTAAGTATATGGAATGCCCAATATTACTCAGACCCTATCCATATATTGTAGTACGTTTTTAAGTGTCTGCTGATATACTTTTTAGTTAGGTCATAATACTCTTAAACTGATCAATGTAACGATACTTCAGAAAGTACTTTTGCAAACTGATCACTCCATATGGATTTTACCTATGTTCAATCACAACGTCATATAGTTGCATATAAATTTAGACTGTGGATGATGACCTTTTGGAGTTATGGCTCATCTCCTATCCGCAAGTCACATAGCTATAACAGCATGTGACTTGGAACTCAAAGTAATTTGAACAAGACTTAGTTATCCATGCCTATGGCACTACAAGTTGATTTTTATAGAAGGTTGGTATCAATGAATGTAAAGAAAAATCAGATTAGATACTAGGTTCTTTGATGTCAAGAAAATATTAGATAAATTAGTTGTATGTCTGTGATCTAAACAATATATTATGAAAACAATTTCATATTGCAATCTTTTAATATTAAATTTACAATTTCAATGTCCGTTTATCTTAGTCTATTATTTTTTCAATTTTATTTTAATCCATAATTTACAATACGATAACTAAAAACTTACCGTGAACACTATATCTACAGGATCACTAATTTGATCATTGACCTACGCGCGGGAGACCTTGACTAGTAATTATTAAAGGCGCGAAACCACAAAAGTCAAAATAACCATGTTTTAATTTATCAAAAAAAAAATTGTTTTTCACGAGGTTTTCATTTCATTCAAATCTATGTGTAAAGACGAAGATATACTTACGTTTGAAATGGTCTCAAGTCTCAAATTCAATCTAGTATCTGTACAGGCAGCAACCTAGGTTTAGATCCATTTGCTTGTCAGAAGGACCCAATGTGATTCATCTTGTTTTGGATTACCATTCTTGGCAAGCCTGTCTAGAAAGCTGAGGCATCTTCACCATATCTACCACTGCACCATAATTAAGAATATGTAGTAGGTAATATGTTCACATTTAAATGTCTCACAGATAAAAAAAATTTTGCTTTCAAGCTCCTAAAAAAATGTTGAACCTTGTGAAAGACCCCAAAGAAACTTTTGTTTTTGTTGACTTCTTTTATAGTCATCTTAATAATTTGTATACATCTCACAAATTGCATATATGTCAATAAAAACAGCACATGTTGATGAAAAAGGAACATTAAAATAACTAACAACCCCTCCTTAATAAGTTGGTCTTTTTGTCCATACTGCGTAATTTTATTAGCGTGTATACAGTTTGGATGATTGATACATATTACTAGGTAACCATAATAAAACTGCTCCCTTCATAGTTTTTCTTGCTTCATTTAAAAAATAGGCGGAAATTATGGCCACTAACTAAATTAATGGCATTCATTTACTACGTGGAATTTTGCTCTAAACCGTTTCATATTTTATTGAACTTTTATTTATGCACCAGGATGGTATTTCTTCTTCGAAATTACTTTATCAAGTACGACGAAGTAACAAAGGAAAAAAAGGTAAAATACCTTAATTTTCTGATAGAAAAAAATGAAAAACATTTACCTAAAAAAGGATCCCTGAAAAAATTTTGAAGAATAGTCTTAGAAGTGAGGTTTATAATTGTGGAATGTCTATTCTCACTTGCAAATGAGAAAAGGTACATGTGCTTATAATGGTAAAAAAAATGTTATTACCAAGTACCACTTTGTGACAAAGGAAGCAGTGATTCACTTCTTGACAAAGTGGTAAGAAATTGAACATTTTCTTCACCATTATTAGTAGATTGTACCTTCTTTCCCACATGTAAGAATAGATGTGATGACAAAGGTTATGGGGGCCACCAAATAGGGATTACATTGTCCCTTAAAGATACTTTGAACTGAACACATGATAGGACAAATTTTTATTTTCATAACATCTTCTTTTTCTAGACACAGAAGTCAAGGAATAGGTACATGAGCAATAGTACATGCAACCATCCTTTGCAGAACAATCTCTATTTCTCAATTGCTCAACTGAACCCCACCAGTGTGTATTTTTCCCACATAGATTCAGCAATCAAATCTCTCGATGTTGCTTCGGCGTATAACCCTGCATTGCCCTGAGCCAAATGAGACGTTGTGCCTCTCCACCTTGCCACGTGCATTTTCAGCTTCATTCTGAATCTCAAAAAAAAATAAGTCATTTATGTCATTCATTCGAATGATGTTATGAACTACACAACATGAGAGGATAATGCGATTTGCCTCCCCATGCTATAGGGTGGCATTTTCTTAGTCAATATTGGATAGCGCTTCATCAATACTCTGAATGTTCACTCTATGACACTTTTCCTGGAAGAATGTCTTTGGTTGAACAATTCTCATTCACCATGAAACCGTTGAATATTGGATAATTCACTTTTATGGTACCTCTCACCCTTGAATGATGCAAAAAAAATAGGTTGATTAGCAAACCCGACATCGATAAAATAGTATTTTTCTGTTAAACTAATTAAACATTTAGTCAATTTTCAAAAATAATTTTCAAAGTATAACAATTAGTAGGCTTTTGATTGGATTATGTTTGTGCATAATACACCTAATCTTTGGTACCTTCAGTGGGACTTGGGAATTCCGCAGCTTTCTTGGTTATTGCATCGAAAAGAATTTTGGAATCGTGTGCACTCCTTTCTCAACCTATTTCTATATGTCTCATGGGTCGATCCTATGTGTTTTGGCTATCGCCCCAATACAGTCCTACAATATCCCATCCACATTACACATTATTTCTCAATGATTGCAGGCATTCTTTTACTTAGAAACTAAAAAATCAATCCTTAGGTGATAAAGCAATGCATGAAAAGACAACATGCAGATTCTTACCATGAACAAAAGCACTCCCTAGTTTGATATAGTACGGTGCTAATGCTTATAAGCACTGCGACATTTTCTTGACATGTTGAGAAATAGTCTTGCTAGAATGTTGGAAATGCTCTGCTTTATCATTGTACTTGTTATCCCTAGTTACAACATGTAAGAAATTGCCAGACTTTCCCTCACATCAACTCTCTATTGGGGACCCAATGACCTACAGCAACCAAATCATTCCATAATCATATGAATGGATCCTTAGCTATGTGCAAATTCTGCCAAATTCACACTAGATGACCATTGAGGAGTTCATCCACCCATATTGATCCCTTTAGGATGGATGTGAGAAATGATAATTTTTTTCTTCTACCTTGAAACACCATTCTGTAACTCATTACCATCATTAACTGCATTCTTCTCATCTCGCATTCCTCTTCACTAGAGTTTGTTTCATCCGCTTCCGTCAAATCTTTAGAGAAAAGTGGGTTATTATGGATCTCACCTGGTCCAGTCATTATAGAAGCACTGAAATAGTGCATTGCTAGAAAAATTTTCAACCTAACCCGCTATTACAAGTGGTAAGATATGAGGGATATTTTCAGCTCTCTATCATGACAAGGAATATT
The DNA here is from genome assembly GCA_030512225.1 of Rauvolfia tetraphylla. NCBI lineage: Eukaryota > Viridiplantae > Streptophyta > Magnoliopsida > Gentianales > Apocynaceae > Rauvolfia > Rauvolfia tetraphylla. The sequence continues at coordinate 2,807,133 of JAJQKT010000060.1, forward strand.
TAAAGGACTTATTCTACCGACTCATCTAGAACCCTTTTTTTTAAAACCTGTACCTAACAGATTCTTTTTATTTTTCAGATTAGAGAATTGTATCAGAATGAGAATCTAGCAAGATTGTTTGTGGTGTGTTGTCGTACAGTTGTTCCCTTTCAAATTATTCAGCACCATAGAACAATATTAAATTCTTTAAACCTTCACTGCTCAAGCACATGAAATTATTATAGTATTAGAGTAGTACATGGGTTACATTTTAACATTATCAACCTTAGTTACTCAAGAAAATATTACATATCAGAACTGGTCTTCTTGGTCCACCTAGTCGATAGAAATCGGGGCATCTGGGCACAGTATGAATTAGGGATTAACTAGGCAGAAGATTTAAAATGTTCAACATCCCCAAATGCCGTTATCGGTAGTAGGGAAGGCATGGTTGTATAAGAAGAACTTGCATATGGCACATTGGTGGAAATCAATTGAATTTCCCATGCGTTTTTTGCTTCTTAGATAGAATCAAAGCCCTTGCAAGAGTTTTCTCGAAAATCATTTACTGAGGCATGACATTCTTTCTTCCTTTAAAGACGATGTACACAGCTTTCCTACCCATCGATTCATTCTTACAACAGTGGAAGCCTTTGTAACTCATTATATAGAATAAAAAGGGACATATTTTCTCAGTCATGTTTCTCAACTCTACCTTCTCTCAGAAAACGGAAAAGTCTGTGACCTTTATGATATGATTGGTGTATGATGCATTACCCTCCTTTTGCAGAATAAGTAACAAGCATACATGCACCAATCACAGGACTCCCCAAAGTAAAACCCTTTTTCTGTTCACCATAGTTTACCTACCTGTTTGGCAACTTTAGTACACAGTCACATATGTTCATCACTTTTATATTCACTGTAGTGCAGGTTTTCTGTCCTTCATCTACAATCACACCACTTTACCTTGGATGGTATCACACACAACTTTGGATAAACTCTGAAATAATGTATCACTTTTTTGCAGTGTGATCTTTTCTTGCTTTGTACAAAGAGTTGCAGTAAAATAATGGAAAAGAAAATTGATTATGACAGGGTCATCATGCCTTGGGGAAAAGGGTGATGCACACCATTAAATGCATAACCAATGTTGTTTGTGGTTGCGTGAATTATGGGTGATTAAAGAATTCCCAATTTACTTCTTGGTGGTTGATTGGCTAGCATATTTGTTTGTTTAATTGGAAATCAAATAGCCATTTCATCTCAAAATTGAAGTATTAAGCCCTTAAATGTATTTGAATTTTAAATCTCTCTTGCTTTCTCATTCATACTCTTATGGCTTTGATGGATGGACTTAACTTTTATGCATTAACATGTAAATCATAAACTTCATGTTTCTATGTGAATCTTGTTTGTTTTCATCAAGTAACATGATTGTGATATATGTAGGGCTTGATGAAATACTTTTTGTAGCTTGTTCTTATTTTTAAATGTTGTTCTGTATATAACCTTATTTGTTATTATTCATATTTTTCCCCCTTATTAGCTTTGTGCTTTGCTCTACATTGATTGTTCTTTGAGTTACTCAATAGAGTAACATGATTCCCATATACAGATAGATTCAGAAGAATAGGTTCTCTTCTAACACTAAATCCTAACATTTTGTGCTTTTGTGTCCTGAGTAATTTGGTTTGAGCCATCTGATGTGATTGTAACGCATGCACTGTTGTTGGCATTAGACTTCCCTTCTAAATCTTGTTTGCAGGAATGCTTCTCTTCTTTCCAACAATTTCTGTAAAGACAATTCGTAAAACAAGTTTATCCCTAATGGCTTACTAAAGCTTAATAAAGTGGGGATATCAGGTTAGCTATTCATTTTAGTTTGTCTTTTAGATTGAAAATGTTAGGGTCTAGTCCTTTATTAGTGGTGGTAGAATATCTTCTACTAATTCCAAGAGCTGAAAGTAGGAAGTGGTACTTATAAAACTGTAAAATTCATTCAAATACTCTCTTAATATAGGTACAAGTAGGTGACTACCTAAATACATTTTTCTGTGGTCCTATTTGCTCTGCTTAAATATTCCAAAGTCAATTTAACTAGGGAGAATTCACTCACAGACAGGACTTCACCATCTTTTGTAATAGCCAAAGTCATCAATCGAACTCTCCATGTTTTATAAATTACATAGATGTAAAAAGACACACGGGTTCTGAATATTATACATTACAAAGTAAGAGGACTTCGATCCTCATTCATAACAACAAGTTGAGGAGGCCGGGGAAGAATTGAAAACTGCCCTTGCTCCTCTTACATCACAATTTTACATACATTTCTCCCTTCAGGGCATGAATCAGCTGGAGGGAATCAGCTGCATATCATGAGTTAACAAAATGAGCAATTATAGAGAGACAAGACAGCAACTGCATGTGGCACCCTCACACTATTTTCCCTATAAATTTGAAACCAGGTAACATCCCAACAACAGAAAATGCAAAAACTTGAGAGAAAGGACATGTTGAGAAGTAGTTTTTCATTTAAATGTTTAGCTGCTACCAAGACTGCATAAAGCAGCCTGATCAGAAGACTACTTTAACATATTCACAAATTAGTTACCAAGGCAAAGCAGAATCAAATACATGCTATGTCTCACTCTAGCATTTTCTAACCACATCAAAATTAGTTCTACAAGATTGCTGTGAATAGAACTCAAGAAATGAAGTAAGGTGTGTACCATCAATTAACAAAATAAGCAAAAACAAAGGGAAACGTTTGCTACCACTATAATAGCTCATTTTTTCTGTTCGCAAACATGAATTTGAAACCTCTAAAGTAATGAATAAACAGAAATGTAGAAACATTGTATAGAATATGTCGCAACAATTTTTTTGGCTATTTTCATGGTAACAAAAATTGTATATGCATAAGCTGGTTAGAAGAATAGTTTAATACAAGCTCTGTCGAGCACTAGCATTTTGAAACCACACAACAATATCAGTGGTGTGTACTGACAAGCATACATCTCAAGAAACCAAACTAACATTACTCCCAACCAATATTATATCTATGTATCATAGCGCACTACTTCAAGAAAACATAGCAAAAGCAGTCAGGAAGGGCATAATAAGTGAGTTTGAAAGAGGTGCCTTTTAAAGGATCCCAACTGCAACCTCTTTGTTTCTCAAGAAGTCATTTCATTGTTCTGTATTCCTTTCTCATCTGACTATACTTCCCGTACAGCTAATTTTTATTATAGGATCGGCCTCTTATATCAAACCACTCAATCACAACCTCCTTCTACCCCTCAGTAGTGAAGCCTCCTCTGGATAACATTCTTTTTTGGATAATTGTACAATTTAGTTCCGGTTGTTTCAATTCTTGGACAGTTTAGTCCCTATCGAAATATTTTAACTCTTTCGATCCTTTATCTATTTTTTAACAAATTTATAAGTCCTTTCGGTGAATTTCAGACAACTTTCTTGCCAAACCCAGCACACGCCATTCACGTGAGGTCAATTTGGAGGTTGAATTTGTCAATGCAAGGTGTCCCTCCTCTCTCTCTCTCTCTCTCTCTCTCCCCCTCATGTGACCCATTTTGCAAAACAATCAAATTAGGGCTAACAAACTCAATCAAATTAGGGCTAAGGTGTTCTATAGTTGGTTTGAACTAACTTCTGGAATTCTGAAACATGAACAACGGAGCTGGTCGCTGCAAACAACTGGAAGAGAATCCTACAGCATAGAAGAGCCAAAAAGAGATAGCAGCAAAGGCATTGAAGGCATGTATATTCGAGGACTGATTGACGAAATTCCCAAATACAGTAAGTTTTTATCACTTTATTAATTTGTAATTCTTGGGATTCAATATCGTTTATGTTTTTTTACCAATAACTTGTAGTACTTTGTCTCTACATATGTGCATCCATTGTCAATTTGCCAAACATTTTGTCAGTGGTGTAGTTCTGTTAATGTTCCCAGGTTTGATTTGTTTATTATACATGATGCACAAAATAATTCCAAGTCTCGTCCTTTATACTATTTAACTCTTTATCCATGGATAAAAGGATTGCAGTTTATATATTATTTAAATTGAGATGATGTTATAGAACTTCCTATCAATTGAGATTGTATGTATGGTTTATGTGAAGTTTTTCCTTTTCTTTTGTGGCAAATTGTAGAATCTAGGCCAGGTTATTTTAGTATCATGGTTAGACATTGGGGCAAATTGGTTGACATAAGGAACTCTAAAGACTATGAGGGTGGGATTGTTACTATTTTTTATCATTGTAATAAAGATTTTATGTCGATGGTGGAGTTGGATAAGATGGCATATGCATTAGGATATGATACATATGTGAGATTTTGGTGGAGAAACCCTGAAATCTTTAGTATAGCCACCTGGAATTTTTTAATGACAGACTCTGACGTGGAGAAAATGTGTGTATATGGCATTGAAAAGGGTATCGTGCCCCTGTTCTTCAAGCATGAAGAAGGCACACAAAAGTTTGAGTTCATCCAATTTCTACCAAAAGATAATCCACCAACACAGCTGAGGACTCTTCAAATTCGCACTAGTCAAATTGGCAGCAAGAACATTAATAACACGCCTGAGGACTCTTCAGAAGGTTGTAGTTTTCATGAGAGTGACAATGATTCTTCTGAGCGTGATAATGATCTATATGATAAATTTGTTGATCAAGGGCTTGAAGGCTTCGATGAAAATGTAAGTGCAGAGGTAAAGCAGCAAAAAACACAACAACATCCTAGCACTGATTAGAATACAACTCCTTCACACCAATTTGAGCAACAAAACCAAACAAGGGGAGAAAGAAAGACAAGTGTCAGAGGTAGAAAACAAAAATATGTGGCTGATTCAGAATCTGAGATGGAACTATTTGATGGAGGGTCATTTTCAATTCCAGAACAATCTGAAAGTGAAGATTCAGATTGTGAATTCTTTGATTTCTATTCTAGCTCAGATGAGAAAGGAATAGCAAGACCTAAAATGAATTTTCCCAAGTTTATGAGTGACAAAGATATGGCAGATCCAGTTTTTGAGGGTGGCATGCTATTTAACACAAAAACAAAATTGATTTCTACAGTGAATGAGCATGCAATCCAGCAACACAGGCAGATTTACTTCATAAAGAATGACAAGATTAGGGTGAGGGTAGGTTGCAGAGGTTGTAACTGGCTTCTTTATGCTCATACAGTAGGTGATGGATTCTCATATCAAATAAGGACGTTGCAAGAAAAGCATAACTGTTCAAGAACACAAAACAATAACAAGGTAACTGCAACTTATCTTGCTAAGAAGTATTTAGATTATTTCAGGAGTGAGAATGGAGTAAATGTACTTGAATTATAGGAAAACATTCACACCGAGCTTAACATTAATATCTTTGTATGGAAAGTGTATAAAATCAAGTCCATTGCCAGAACTTTAATACAGGGTAAATATAGAGAGCAATACAAGCTGCTATGGGATTATTGTGAAGAGTTGAGAAAGAGTAATCCAGGCACTACAGTGCACTTATAAACAGTCGAGGATGAGGAATCCTGTTATTCTGTTTTTAGAAGAATGTATGCGGGCTTACATGCATTGAAGGTTGGTTTTATGGCAGGCTATAGGAAAATTATTGGTTTGGATAGTACATTTCTTAAGGGCCCTCACCCTAGTGTTCTTCTAACAATTGTGGGAGTTGATATAAACAATTGAATTTAGCCTATTTCCTATGCAGTCACTAAATCTGAAAACAAATCCTCATGGTCATGGTTTATTTTAGCACTAATTGAGGATCTTGGAATCTACAGACCATAAAACTGGTGTTTCATTCTAGATAGGCAGAAGGTAAAATACATCTTCATTTATTTTTTGAAACTTATACCTAGAGTTTTTTTTTTTTTTGTTTGCTACTAACCTAATGTGTGTTGTTTCAGGGTCTGATCCCAGCTGTTCAAGAATTACATCTAGGGATAGAACACGGGCATTGTGTTAGGCATCTGCACAACTATTTCAAAATGTTGCATCCTGGTAATGCTTTGAAGGATATGTTCTGGAGGTGTGCAAAGGCAACGTATGAGAACAAGTTCCAAGCTAAGATGCAAAGATTGAAAGAATATGATGAGAAGGCTCATGAGTGGCTGGCCAAGAATACTTCACCTCAGCACTGGAGTAGATCACACTTCAACAAAGTGTGATGTTTTGCTCAACAACCATAGCGAAACTTTTAACAGAAACATATTAGCAGCAAGAAACAAACCAATTCTGGGACTACTTGAGAGAATAAGGGTATATCTTATGCTAAGGCTGCAATCAAGAAGGGAATGGATTAAGAAGCAGCAAGGGAAAATATGCCCTAGAATTGCAAAGAAGTTGGAAAAAATCAAGGACAAATCTGCATATTGCAATCTTTCTTTGGCTGGAGACAGAAAATTTCAAGTTAAAAGTGCAAATATGGAGCAATTTGTTGTTGATCTAACATTTGAACTTGTTCCTGTAAGATGTGGTATTTATCTGGCATCCCCTGCTCCCATGTCATGCCTGCCTTAGGGTTGGAGGGTGAAGAGCCGCAGGCATATGTGCATGAATACTACAGCATAGATACATTTGTTAGGGCGTATAAACCTATAATCATTCTAGTTAACGGGCCAAATAACTGGCCCAAAACAAGGATTAGGGAAGTGCTCCCTCCTAAACATTTGAGGACGCCAGGCAGACCCAAGACAAGGAGGAGGCTTGAGGCTGGAGAAAGGCAATCCAAAGTGAGAAAAGGTGGCTTACAAAAGATCTCCAAATTTGCTTTTTGGAAGGCTAAGTGTAAGGGTTGTGGGCAAACTGGACATACAATTAGAAAATGTCCGGCTCAGTCCACTAATGAAAATGTTCTTGTTCAAAATGGTGATGAACAAGTTACTGAAAATAGTTATGGCCACAACTTGAATAAATGCACCAAGTGTGGCATATTGGGTCAAAACAGCAGGTCATGTGATAGTTCGCAAGAAGTAGATGGTTCGAGTATTAGGGATGGTTTTAATGCAACTCAAGAGTCTACTGTAACAGCAACAACCGCAGGAGTTGATGGAATATAAGAGTTGACATGCCATTAAACCCTATTAATACGGCTGGAGACGTATGTGATTTGTGTTTTATTTATTTTTTACAGTAATAATCATTTCGGTCTTTTATTGATCTTGTTTGACTCTAGGTTTCTGCCAAGAAAAGGAAGCAAGTAAGATGTAGTTGGTGCTTGGAGAATGGACATAACAGGGCTGCTTGCAAAAAACCTGGGGCAAAGCTGCATCCTATGAGAAAATATGGTATTACTACAAAGAACTGTGACTAGTCCTAAGGCACAAATGTTGCAAATAGTTTGCTAAAAACTTTTTTTGTTATTTTGCTGGAAACCAATGTAATGGAATGGATGCTGAAAACTATTTTTTTTGTTAGCTATCTGTAGGAAGATGCTTATGTGTTTTGTAAATTGGGCTAATTTGAATAGCTTTTTGTGTTGAGGATTAAAGCTTCTTACAGGCTCTGATGTAAGGCCAGATTTTTGTCACATTGTTATACTTTATGCCAGATTAAAAAATTTAACTCATTTCATGGCAAATGGTTTGTTTTGTCATGTTTTTTCTCAATCAATTTTTGTTCATTTTATATTGCAATTAGATTAACAGGTATGGCCTTAACGTATTATGTAACAGAAGAAGGAATAAGATAGATTGCATTACTACAGATCCCATTACATTACACCACCCAATTGTTCACAAAAAAGCACATAGAATTGAAAATCATTCCTTTCTACTAACTGCCAACACTATCTGTCAGTGCTATACAGGCACTACATTTCAACAGTCCTAATGCTTATCCAAAAAACAAATATGTCATCTCCCTCCGTTACAATTCTTCCTAATTCATCAACCAACATAAGATAAAGAATATCCATGAAAACATCAATGCAATCCATAAGGCCCTCTTTCGCCTCACATACTCCTCTCTTTCAGCTTCATTTTGCTTGATTCTTCTGAGCAGTCCCCGGTTCACCTTACAAGATCTCTCATCCATGGGAGGATCATACCAAGAGAAGAACCCACAACCACCAATTTCCTACAAATTACATCTGAAAATCATGAATGTAGATCAAATAGAAAAGATACCAAAACCATATTTAAAGGCCTTACATTATACTTTTCACACCCCAAGAACTTTCTGACTGGATTCCAATCAGTCCATGAAGTCCGCAAAACAGCTGCATTTTTGCAGTAGCATCACCTTGCTAGGTTAGATGTTGCCGCCATTTTAGCACGCAGCTCTTGCACTTGGGATTGAAGGAATCTTGGAAGAGAGTTGTGGCAGATTAATCTTTTGAGAGCCAACTCGCATTTGTCTGCATTTCGGTAAGATATAGGCAAAATAGGTCACGTGAGGGAGGGAGGGAGGGGGAGAGAGAGAGAGGAGGGACACCTTGCATTGACAAATTTAACTTCCAATTTGACCTCACGTGAATGGTGCATGATGGGTTTGGCAAGAAAGTTGTCTGAAATTCACCGGAATGACTTATAAATTTGTTTGAAAATAGATAAGGGATCAAAAAAGTTAAAATATTTCGACAGGGACTAAACTGTCCAAGAATTAAAACAACCGGGACTAAATTGTACAATTATCCTTCCTTTCTCCAATATGAAAAAAAATTAAAAAAATTAAAAAGGTTATGAACTACATGAATTCTATTTCAGTTAATGTAGTAATAGGAAACCGTTACAATATATTCTGCTAAGAAATTTATAATATGTAAAAGGCTAGGAATGGCATTGATTGATCAACAATTAGTTAGCTACTTGTTTCGACGCTTGCGAACCACACTTGGTAAATGGTTGGAGTCAGTTATGGTCATCAATGTCTAGGAAGCTCAATTCAACTTGGACTGGCTGTTAAATTTCGGAAGGGATCATTAACTCATGCGGCGTTTTGAGCAAAAGGAGAAACACACTGGTATTGAAACTGAAGACTAACCTTGTCATCCTAGTTGGAGTTCGCAACAATGTTGTAAGGGCCTAAATTAGCTATCTTGTCTTGAAAGTGACCGGGCAAAATAAGGGGGTATTTTGCAAACCAAACAAATCATACAGAACAACACCCTAACCCTATGCTCTAAATCGATTTCCTTCAATAAACCTCAGTATTCAGTTAAATGAACATCATTTGTACACTACACACTTCCAACATACAAATATCCTTGGTTGTGCTTTCTTCCTATGTAATATGACAGTGGTTGTTGTTCCAACAAACAAACTTGTAGTGAAGTTTTACTTCATTGTTGAACAACCAAATAAACTCTTAGTCAAGCATTAAATCTGCAAAATTGAACAAATATTCACTACTCTCACACCATCCTTAGCTAAACGCTAAAAATCTCATATCAAAAAAGTTATGCGCCGCATGAACACATAATACCCTTTAGTACACTAATCAGGAAAAAAAATTACAGCAAAAAAGTCATAGATGCACCCATATGCAGTTCCATAGCAAAATCAATCAATTTGGATTCAAAAAAGAAGTAGAGCGCATATGTTGCAAAAACTGAGGTGATTCTGAAATGGTGAACACAAACATTGACCAGTAGTACAGAACACAAATGGTCTCCTTTCTAATAGTTTAAACAGAAGCAATCAAATTGAAGAGGACAGCTTATGGGATACTTACCCGAAATTCTGCAATGGAAGTATTGCTCTCTGAAGTGGTAGGTCCTCTGTTTAGCTCTGACTATAAACCCTCATTCACTGCAGAAGAACGAAGTTGACAGCCTCCTTGAAGAGCTTCTCTCTTATGGAGCTCTCTTTGTACAGCGGTAGTTGCTCCGAGCATAATTCCTCACTGACTCCTCTCACGGTGGTTGTCCTCAGACAGGTGCAATTATTGAAGATTCTTTAATTCAAGGGGTAAGTTACACGCGTTGTTACCATTCCACGATGGATCGAGTTTTTTAAAACACCAACCGAACCAGAGAAGACCCATTCTGCGACGTTGGATCTTTTGCAAACGAAATAGATCCAGTTCTCAGCCTAGCCCAAAGGGCCAAAGTGCTAAATGCATTTATTTAATCAATGGGCTGGGTTAGAGATGTTGTCCAAGCAATGCCTTCATTTCTTTCGAATCTATGTGTAAAGACAAAGATATCCCTTACCTCGGAAATGGTCCCAATCTTTCAGATTTATCCGCAGTATGTGCACGATCATTTTTTCTTTTTTTTTTTCCCCTTTGGGTATAAAAATCTTACCATAAAACTCGCGAATATGAACTGCATTTCATGCTCCTTATAATTTTTTCTTTTTTCAAGAAAAATATCTAGGGGTCCAAAATACCCATGTTTTCAACCTCATCAATTTTCAGTATCAATTTGGGATTCAGACTTACAGAAAAGTACTGAACAATTTCATCATCACTGACAGTCAGGTCATTCGGAGGAACTATCAAGTTTCAGCGTTATAATTTTATAAGAAATAGATATTGAAATGTGGTTCCAGATCCAACTGCAATTTTCAAAATAGTGTCAGATATACATAACAGTTTCCAGTCAATTCAGATGTTCTCAATAATGTATACACTTGGATGAGTAATCTTCTGAACTTAAGAAACCCTAACATGTAGTATGAACAATTGAACAGGGGCGAAAAGATTATGGTACTGGCCACAGAACGCCTTCAGTTTCTTGAAGGGCAAATGGATACTCCTTGCTGGCCCATCACTTTGCATTGCTGAATGAATCCACCCTATGCATGCCGCAAAAATATTGTTGTGATTAAACATTCAATACGTGTATGGATGGTCAGCACCATTGCAATCCATCGGCTATTTTCTGTTAGCTGCTCTCACTAGGAACTTAGCTAGAACACTTTATGTGGTATGTCCTGCAAAGGGATAGGGCTCATATCATGTAAGTCTTCTTTTACCTCTGCAGCCGAGACCCTTTTGTTGTAATCTTGTCCTGTGTGTCCAAGATTCACCACTTACAAGTCAAGGATTGCATACCAGAAGGGAGGAGAGAAGATGATCAGAAGCCCCACTTATAACAGCACCCTTTCTTTTGACCTGCAGCAGATAATTCAATGCTCCTGCTGTGATGATTTCACCAGGAATAAGCACTGGCACTCCTGGCGGGTACGGACATACAAGCTCTCCACATATTTGACCAACACTATCCTCAATGCTCACTTTTGTTTTACGAGCAAAGAAAGCAGCTCTGGGGCTCAGACTCATGCTTACATGCTCAAGTGATCCCAAGTGCTCAGAACCATTCCGGTCGTCTTTTGTGCACTTATTGGATGCTGAAAATGCTGATAGATGCTTCAATCCTGAGATAAGCCTCAAAGCATGCTCCATTTGAGTCCCCAGGTTAAATGCTAGTGTGATAGATTGTGTTCCAACTAGTTCAGCAACAATGCCAAAATCCCTGCTTAAGAAATCATCAGCTTCAAAACCAGAAAGACCTAGCTGTCTCGTGCCAATTGTGATTCGTAATGGATCGATAGCAGGAAAGGATGAAATATCTGCAAGTTTAAGGACTGAGATTTTAGGAATTTTATTCATTAAATTTCTTGCTTCAACAGCCAATCCAATTGCTCTATCCAAAGTAATTTCTGCACTTTCATTCAGTTGAGCCCTTGCAGCATCTAGTGATGCTAAAAGTAAATAACTAGGGCTGCTACTTTGAAGTGTTTGAAGGCATCTGCAGATTCTATATCGATCAACAAGATTACCAGACATGTGTAACATCGAGGACTGTGTCAGAGAGCACAAAACTTTATGTGTAGACTGTATAGAGAGATCAGCACCTTGGGAAAGGGCTGAATTGGGTAGTAGCTGATGAAATCCGAAATGAGCTCCATGGGCTTCATCAACAACTAGGGGTATATTCTGAGAATGACATAGCTGAGATATTGTAGCCAAATCGCTACAAATACCATGGTAAGTTGGAGATACAACAAGGACTGCAGCAGCTTTTTGACCTTCCATTTCCAGTTCCTTGATTGCCCTGTCGACCTGGTACAACAGTTATCATCAGTCCATTGACTGCACCCAAAAATGAAAGGACTCTATCATACCCATATATCTTAACTTTAAAGAAATGACTTTAAGACATGTAACTGGAAATAAAAAAAAATTCAAAGTTCGTTTTTATGCTTCCCTTGCCTGTGCAGGAGTAATGCCACCAGAAATATCCCAGTTAGAATCATAATGAGGCATAATGTACTTTGGCAGTGCACCAGACACTACCATAGCAGATATGGCTGAGAAATGAGCATTCCGAGGAAGAATAAGAATGTCTCCTGGTGAACAAGTAGCCATAATTGCAGCCTGAATTCCACATGTACTACCCCCCACAAGGAACCATGTTTCTGATGCTCCAAAAAGTTCAACTGCCTTTTTTTGTGCTTCCAAAATGGGCCCCTCTGGGGCAAAAAGGTTGTCAAGCTCTGGAAGCTCAGGTAAATCATGAACAAATGGTTTTTCACCAATGAGATGGGTTAGAGATGGTGGTGCTGCATGTCCTCTGTTATGACCCGGGAAGTGAAAACTTGCAGTGTTTTCTTCGGCTGAAGCCTTTAAAGCACTAACCAGAGGAGGGAGCTTGCGACTTTCCGCTTTCTGAGAGTAGTCAATGGTAATAGCATCCGTTGAGATGGATCCTACAATTTTGTGGTGCCACTGTAAGCCTTTGTTCCTCCTCTGCACCAGAAGGCACTTATCCTGGAAGTAAATTTCAGAAAGACTTGCAAAAGTTACATTTTAAGGTATTCTTGTTCTTCCCAAATGATGAGGTTAAAGAATTTTATGCGAGTATAAAAAACTTGAGATAGTTAATTCATTTATATACTGCACATCTTAGAGATAGCACACAGGCATGAGTGACAAATTCACGTATGAATGGCTCAAACTTCAAAGTGGTAATTAGACCAACCATCAATACTTGCCAACATTCATTTTTTACAGAAAAAATGTATGTGATATCAATCACATGAACTGGTTTTCTATTCCTTGCAAGACGGTTTTGGTTTTTATTGCTGCATTCAGTCATCATAAAAGAATCAATCTAGTGCACCAATTTATATGCACATGTTTAAAGTGCAAAAGTTGAAGTTCCCTTTCACCTAGAAGTTAACCTTTTTCAAATAATATGAGCGGATGCAAACCATACTATACAAAAATATTTGAATCTGGAGACCCTAGAAACAAATATAAATGATTATTTTGATGAAACTTGTCTTATATCAAGACAAGAAAAGGACCTCCGTTAGGTAGTTCCATTAGATGTGAGCTAGTAGCAATAATTACATTACTGAGTGGAAAGAAATGTTTATGCAAAAACAGCTACATCAATCAGTCATTTTATAAAGTTTAAATAAACAGTTGATCTTTTGGTCTCAGTTGTTATTTTTTCTCCAGGATGAATTTTAGGAAGCAGAGAGTTTCGTACGGTCTATGCTGTTCTAGCATTACTCCAAAATGGAAGAAGCTATTATAGTCAAACTAGACATGAAAGAAACATATGTTCTTTTCTCCTGACACAATAAAGTACCTAGCACCTACCTGCATTTGAATTACCTGGGAGAATTGGAAAGCATAACGCTGTGCTCCATTTATCAACCAAAAACTTATGCCACAACAAATGAATTACAGTAAACAACTAGGTCAAAGTTCAAATGCTTCTTTAATGCTCTAGCTAATAAAAAAATGGAAACTATACAAACCATGGTGATGACAATTAACAGTAAAAAGGACTGAAATTGCAAGAATATGGACAGTCAGCTAGGTGTTATTGAGCTCCCGCAAAAATGGGCGCAGGAAATGGGAATTGGATCATGATATCTTATTTCAGTAGCAGACCCACACGAAAATCTCAGCGATGCCGCGGAGAATCAACCATCAACTGTACCATTCTACTCGGTACTCAAATTATTTGAAAATATAAAGTTAACAAAGCATACTTGAACTGCAAAGCTATCAAGAATGAGACAATTCTGGGCTAATTCAGGGTATGACTTGGAACAAATTTTCCACATAACGAAATCAAACGCCTTAATGCCGCTCAAATTCAGAAAACAACAAGGCCATGGCCCAATATGAAACCCATCTCAAACTAAATGTTCATTAGCATCTTGATGCCAATAAATTTTGCAGCAAGAGAACTGAATAGCAGAGTAATCTACACTTCAAGAAACCCACTAAGTCATCATCAAATTTGCAAGCTACAACAATCTATAAGTACCAATCAATATTTTCAAAGAACAGAAAGCAAATGCAAGGAGATTTCCCAAGATTCTTACTTCTGATACACAAGTTTTAGACCTTCCATTTTGTCTGCCGACCCCGCTACTCCCAGAAAGACTAAAACTCTGACAAAAACCCACAAAATGGTTGGCGTTAGACAAATTCAGTTCGTCGCTAGCGTGTAAATTATGGAAGGAGCACAACGAGAAAACCAAAGAATTGGGTTCATCTGTACGCGTTTGTAGTGGAAATAGACATACAATATCCAAAAGAATAGCAGGAACCATTGTTGAAGCTGCTGAAAGGAAGAGGGTCCGGAATTCGAATTGCGATAAGATGGCCGTGGGTCATTTAGCCGTCAGATGCAAAATTGGGTGAACCCGGTCCAAGGCATCACTTGTGGACCGGGATCTTTTTTTTTTTTTTTGGGTAAACAAAATGAAATTTTATAAATATAAGTTCCGGATAAATGTCCTTTATATATTTATGTTTGGACACTTTAATCCCCCATTGAATTTTTTTTTATGGTCTCTAATAATTGTTCCTTACTTAGTTCTTCTAGTTAATTCTATGGTAATCTTTCGACCAAGTTGAACATGTGAATTAATTTTGTAACTTTTACCACAAATTTAGAGTGTATTTGGCTCAATCAAACACACAATTTGATATAACTTCTCTTTTCACAAAAAATTCACTTTAACGAAACTCAGGACAAAAACTCTCCCAACAAAACACAATCCAAATACACCGTCAAACTTGGTTATAGAAGTTTCTTCTTTCCATATCAAAAGAAAAAAAAGTGACTCAAAAAAATGAAACATTAGTACGTGTGCTGATTGCAACTAGAAAAGCTTAGGGTTTTTAATCTTTTTGTCTTCCTAATTTTTAATACATTCAATTTTAGATCCTGATCTCCTCCAATAAAACTCAGGTGTTCGCCCAATATTCATTCATAACTAGTGTTAAAGCTCGCGCATGCGCTAATATTTATCTACTTATTTTTTTAATAATAAATAGTATAATTTTTTAAAAAAATAATTGATAGATAATATTATATTTAAATATTTGAACTTCTTGTACTCTATTAATATAGAAGATAAGTTATAGCTCATTATTAATATTATTTACTAAATTTTTTTTACTGAAATCAAATTTTATTTAAAATTTTAGATATAAATCTTTTCAAATTCTATTAGTTGAAGTAAGATTCAAAATCTTTTCATATGCCTTTTTTGACTCAATATTTTAATTTTATTTATATTTTTTGTTGCTCCGCCATTAGTAATGAATGAAGTCATTACACTACGGATGTTATTGAGTTGTGTGTTTCAGTTATGTACTTAAGCTAAGAAATAAACTGAATAAAGAGCTATAGTTATATATATAAGATAAGTTCATAATAATTAGTAGTATTCAAAAATTTTAAAGTTTATTATTTAATAATTAATATTATTTATAGATTCATTGGTTTTACAATTAATTACATATCATTAAACATTAAAATGATTAGTAGATTCAATGTACTTCAAATGAATTGAATTTCATAAAAATTAATGTATAGTTATTAAAAATTAATGTATAGTTAAATATAAATATTTTCACATTCTATTAATTGAACTCAGATTCAAGATCTTTTCATCTACCTTTAAGTCAATAATTATAGATTCATGTATTCAACATATTTAATTACATAAATATTTGTGACATTTACTTTGAAATAATTGAAAGTCTATTTAATCTCATATTGAATTCATGTTCTTCTATTAATAAATCAAAGATATCTATCTCAACTAATTTATTCAATCTATAGTATATAGAGTAGTCCTTAATCATAAGAATTAATTTGTTAAATGCATTGTATATAGAAAAGTCCTCAATGAAAATAATTAAGATACTATTTAATTAATGTAGTATTTAATAAAAATAATTTCACCATAGATAAGGTGATTATTTATAGATATGAGTTCATATGGGCACATTAATTAATGAAGTAATAAATTTCTTATATCCAACTTGGCATTATTAGAGTTAACTTAAGCTTTAAAATTTACACGTTACTTCCTTATGATTCAACCTCAACTTTAATATATATATATATATATATTTGAACAGCACTCACTCACACGCAGAACATCATTACTAGTACATTGAGAAGCTAATATTAGTGCGTATTCAACACTTATAGTAGCAATAGCAAAAGCCAACTAGGAACTTGGGACGCTTGATGCAGAAGCCATGATCAGCACTCTCATTTTTCTTGCATGCTTCACTGCAGGTGCGATGTAGGAGGCAAGGCCCTATAAACTTGTTGCTCCTGCTCTTGCAAAATTTGGCTTCAATCATTTGTCCCTCTGCCTCAAAATTCATACAGTTTTAAACAAACTGAGAGACAGTTCCTTCCTTTATTTCATGAAAATTTAATTAATGTTGATTCTTTTTATCTTTAGTGCAATCACAAAAACTTTTTGAAATTTTCTTTTTGAATGAAATTCTTTGAATTGAAGTAATCCGATCAATGACTTTACTGTTTATTATATTACCGTGATATTACTATTTTATTTACCAATTAGGAGCAAAGTTGGCAAAATACTTATCGTATACTTTATAATAGCACGCACAAAAATTTTTATGTCAATATGAGATATATATTAATTTTTCACTTGAATTGAGAAAATTTTGGCAGAGTGTAATTCAATAATATAAATTTCATCACACGAATCAAATATATAATACCAAAAAAATCAAGGAATACTTACCAAAGCTTGCAATCATGAGGAGGAGGAAGAAGAAAGCAAAGGGTTTTGCCATGCTAACTTGAAATTTACCCATTAGTAATATCATCCGGTGATAATCCTTGTTAGTGGATCAAAATCAAGGTTCGGTATTTATACGGAAGATTATCGATGCTTGTCAACTAATCTCAGCAACTTTTTATTCAAATAATTGTATATGGTAGTCAATCTCAAGTATAATATTAATCCGGTGGTAATTTTGAGAATAAAAAATTTAATTCTGGATATGATTAATCCATATTATATGTTTGAATTGGTAAAATTCTCAACTGCCGGCATCTTTTTTTTTTTTTTTTTGAGTGAATTGCTTGCATCATTAAGAAAGTGAATACATATCTTTTAACGTTTATTTCAATTACCAACAAGAGTTAGATCCAAGTAGAAGGAACTTTTAGTGTCTCGGATTTGAACTCTCTCTCTTAAGGGCCACAACAAGGGGAAAAAAAAACGTTTATTTCAATTACAAAGGATAGAATTTGAACAATTTATCACTCAAAATTCAACTAAGGATATGATTCATTTAACTACTTGATATTATAAGTTCAAAATGGTAAATCAATTCTCAATTGCTGGCATCATTGTGAGAGTGAATTTATGAATTTTTAAACATGACTTATTATTCAAAACTCATAATAGATTTACAGATATAATAGAAAATGTAGTATATTAGAAAATTTCAAACCGTGCAGGATAGATCAGCTGATTGAGAGGGATAGGAAAGAGAGGAGGAGAAGATGGGATCACCGGAAAAGGATAGCCGCCAGTTGTCAGATAAAAATTGACAAATAGCCTATAAAATGCAAAAATAGTTTTAAGCTGTTCTCAATTATTTTTTATTTTTAATTTTAGCTTAAAATTTTGAAAAACTATTAAATCTCACAATATTTTTGGAAAAAAAGGTTAAAAGGGTGAAGGACGGGCAAATATATCGGTACCTAAAATTAATATAAAAACATTTATAAAAATTTTAAACAAAAAGGAAGCAAAAGTGAAATGACGAATGGTATTGACACTTATGGGGCCATCATATTGACCTTTTCAATTCACTTGACAAATAGGAAATTAATGGTAACGCATATAGAGTTTGATTTTAAAATCGAACTTAAAATTTTAAATATATGATTTATATCTTCTTTCACAAATAATATAACTTTTACGAAAATTTAAGACAAAAATTTTAAAATCAAATTCTATCCAATCATACCCTAAATGGGCTGTTAGTTATTTAGCAAAAAAAAAAAAACAAAAGGTCTATTAGTTCATCTGGTTAATTGAGGGTAGATATGGAATAGAAAATATGAGTCCATCCTGTATTTCCATGTTCTAGTTGTAGACCAGTAGTGGCTTCAAATAGATGCAATTTTTAGTTTGGATTTTCTATATATATATATATATATATATATATATATATATATATATATATTACCAAAACACTTTTACTTTCTCTCCTCCTATAAAAGTTTTGTGCTTCTATTCTCATTTTCTAAAATTTTAAATTTTTAATTAGTTAGAAAAGTTTTGATTGGCTAAAAGATTTTAGACTTTTAAATTTATCTAAATTTATATTATAACTTTTAAATTTTAAAACTTTTAAACTTCTTATCACATCTCCACATCTCTTATCACTTACTCATTATTAGAATTAGTTAAAATTAAATTTATTTTTTTCCAAACACACATTTATACATGTATACATCTATACATACATCTACACACACACACACACACATATTAAAACACTTTTACTATATTTCTTCATATAAAAGTTTTGTACTTCTATTTTCATTTTATAAAATTTTAAAATTTTAATTAGTTAAAAATGCTTTGATTGGCCAAGATATTTTAGACTTTTAAATTTATTTATATTTATATTATAAATTTTAAATTTTAAAACTTTTAAACTTCTTATTACATCTCCATATCTATTGTCACTTATCCATTATTAGAATTACTTAAAATTGAATTCATTTTTTTTCAAACATACATCTATACATACATACTAGCCTAAACCCGTGTGATGTATAGATATACTTTAAAAATAAAAAATATTAATATTATATTTTTAAAAATATATAAAAAATATTTTTTACCTCTCAAAATATATATGTTTAGAAAAAAATCAAATATCACAGAACAATAAAATTTTATTTGTTCAAAAATATCAAATATCTTCTTTCTCATCTTGAACTCTTAACATTTGATATTTACCTATTTTAAAAACTACATGATAGGCAAATAATAGAGTAGGAAACACAATGTAAAATTTTTAGCCTTGAAACCTGTAATCAAAGCTGAAGGAAACAACAACTCTGATATTTTAAAAAGAAAAAAGAAAAAAAATAAATTAAAGCACTTACATCTATTTATGAAGTACCCAAAATTCAATTCAAAAAACTATTATGTAGGTAATAATTATGATCTAAAGTTTAAACACATTTTAGTGTAATCAAATAAATAAAAAAGATTCATTTGCATTGCTTACGGATGCACTAATAAAATACGCCAAACAAATTATCAAATTTTATATTACAAAAGAAAAATAAAACACAGATTAGTTATTGAGTGAAGGAGTTCAATCTAAAGAAATAAAAACATTAAATGAAGTTTTAGGTAATTCAATCAAATTAAAGTAAATACATCATTTAAGATAATAATAAAAGGATTCCAAAAGAATTGATAAAATACAACACTCAAATGCTTATAAAAAAAAACCTATAAATCTGATGGAGAAAGAAAGAAAGAAGTGAAAGAATTACATTAATATTAACAATAAAAAGGAAAAGTATAAAGAGTGTAGTTTTTTGATATGAAGAGATTTGAGTGATAATTAAATTAAAAAAAATAAAAAAGATGGTTACATTTTAGAAAAGAGAAAAGAAGAAGAAAAGAATGTACAGAAGAGAATAATAATGATGTGCATTGTGTGTGGAAGAAATGGGTAGACATTCAAAATTTAACTTTAATAAATTTAATTTAAATTAAGAGATTGTATTAAACAAAAATGATAAAATAAAAATTATGTTTGTTTACAATTATTGAATAAAGTTTTACTTCTACAAAGTAATTGGAAATAGATAATTTATTTTTCTAAAAAATATGAAATTCAAAATTTAACTTAATATATAAATATAAAATTATTTTAATAGGTTGAAAATAATTTTAACCAATGAAAAATTTTAAAAGTAATAATTAAAGTCTCAAAGTTTTACAAAGTAATTTAATATATAATTAAAAATTATAATTAATAAATAAGTTAGTTTAAAATTATTTTAATAGATTAAAATGATTCCAACCAATCAAATTTTGAAGACTAATTCAAAAAGTAAAAAATTTAAGAAATTAAGATAATTAAAAAACCAATCTTAAAATAATTGTTTACTGCTACCAACCACATAAAGAAATACAAAATTCAGAAAGTCTTTGCTTCCTATTCTCCTAAGGCATAACTATATTAAGAATTACTCTTCCCTTTTAAGGATGAAAAAAAAAGAAGAAGAAATATAAACTTTCATCTAAAAAGAGAAAAAAATATGACTACCTTACATCTATTTCTTTAATAGTTACTTCATGAATTGTGAGTAATTAATATTAAAATATATATATTATTTTTTCTCCTCCTCCAAAATGCTTGAAACTCTATCCCTAATTTACGTTATTATATCACATGATCCAAAAGGTTCTTTAATTTATGATTTATGAATTATCTTACGGGTTCTGTCTCTTATACTTATTAGAGACACAAAAGGTTCTTTAGTTACTAACATCTTTTTTTTTTAAACTTTAAAGTTTATTCAATAACTTATCACTTATACAACAATTTATAAATATTTCATTTTCCTCCTTTGAAGGTTATAGATCAAGCAAAAAGATACGTTTGGATTTGATACTCAAACTAATTTACATGTTTCATATTTTTAATGTTTTGACTAATAGATTTGCTTAGCATCATTGTAGATCTCCTAGGTTTGTTTGGCAGTTTCATTAGGAGAATAAAGACTCTATAGAAGGTATTGTGAATTTAGCATATTGTATTTCATTTGTTTATGCATTATTCCTTTTTCGTTTGTTATTGGTCATGTTATATATAATTTTTTTTAATTTTTTCAAATGAGTCTAAAAGACCTGATGGAGAGAAGGAAGGAGAATAAGAATTATAAAACTATCTCATATTGTAAGTTTTCTTTCTTTGATTAGTTTCTCAATATTCTCACTTGCAGTTCTTGAAACCATTCTTTTCAAGGCATATTTAGGTTTATTATACTTGCTTTGTATGCCTTTTGTTCTTAATTCATTTAGAATTCCACTATGGCAACAAACATTCAATTTTGTTTAAGGATATATTTTTTCTCTAATAATATTATTATTTTAAGCATTGAAGTTGAAATCTTTGAATTTTATTAAAAATTAATATTATGCAGTCTTTAAATTATGTTTGTTATTTTTTAAAAAATTAATATTATGCACCCGTGCATTGCACGAGACTTTTTTAGCTAGTATATATATATATATACTTGAAAATAATATTCGTGCGCTTTTCGAAACTTATAATGATGTACTTTTTATCATTTTCTTCTTTTTAATGAAGTATATATGTTTGATTTTTATGAAAAAATAAAGTTCAAAATAAAAAAGGTTAAAAAAGGTTAAATTTCTATCTAGATTCGCTGCATAAAGACTTGAAATAGAAATTTCCGAGGCCTAAGAGAGGAAGATCTCTGTGTCTCCTTTGCAAAATACAGTACACACACACACACACACACACACACATATATATATATACTTATATATATACTTATATATTTTAATTAAATATTTTTACTCTCTTTCTTTCCTTAAAAGCCTTGGCGTATTCATTATTATTTTTTAAAATTTTAAATTTTTTACTAGATAAAAAAATTATTATTGATTAGAATTTAAACTTTTAAATTTAAAAATCTCAATTCTTAACCCTACTTCCCCCATTAAATTTCCTAATTTGTGTTATTTATATTTTCTCTTTCTACATCTTTCATGCCTTTTTTTCCACTTTAATTGGATTATGTATACTAATATATATTTTCAATTCTTCTAATAAAAAATTAGTAAGTTTTTACTTTCTTTGACAGGTTTTGAAGATTCATGTATTCCAACAACTTCATTTTTATTACAAAGCTTTTTCTTTTTTTTTTGATGGGATGATTTTAAAAATATTTATCTATTTAATCATTGGTATCAATTACTCTAACTTCATCATTTATATGCTAAAAATTAAGGACAAGAGTATCTAATTGTCTATTAAAATATTCTTTTATCAAAACATGCATGACTTTGTAGTATATTGGATATGAAATATAATGGTTGATGATTTTTGAGTTTTTTCTTTTTTGATCTTTTCATCAAGTGGATTAAAAGAAAAAAATAATTTTTGTAAATTATAATAAGTATAATAACACTATAATTGTTTCCTAGTGGATCAAGAATACTATTTCTTAGAAAACATTTGAGCAATAGTATGAGAATTTTTTAATTTTAGAAAAGCCTTTCTTTGATGTTTTTAATATAAAATTATAATATTTTTATTTTGTAAGTTATTTATTTTTAGGAGCAGAGAGAGAAAAGGAAGGTTAGAGGGATTTTAATATTTAGCATGATTTTATTATAAATATATTATTTTTTTCTTAGCGAAGGCTTTTTTTAAGAATTAGTGTAAGAATATTATAATCAAAATAAGCTTACTTTGAAGTTTTTTAATTTTTTAATTTTTTCTTTGAGGGGATAGGTTTGGAAAAACAAAAGAATTTGATAAACTTTAGCTAAAAAAAAGATAAGTAAATGTGATGTATCAACATAAAATTAATACTTTATAAATCATTAATCTCTTTTCAAGAGTTTTTAATAAAAAGTGTCAATAGTTTTATATAAAATGAATAGTTTATCTTATTGGATTTGACAAAAAAAAATTTTTGGCTTACTAAAATGAATAGTTTATGTTATTGGATTTGACAAAAAAATTTTCCTTACTAAAATGAATAGTTTATATTGTAATCATTCAATTTTGGATGGAGAGAGCAGTATGTAAAAGAAATTGAATAGATATTACAATAGTTTTTTCTCTTAAAATTTGATCATGATAATATTTTATAAATATTTTGTGGTTAAAGTATAATTAGTTTATTTTAAGAACATTTTAATATTACAATAGTTATTTAAATATTTAATTTACTTTCTTTCTGATTTTATAAGTAATTTCATAAATTAGTATGTAAAGATTTTGTGCATGTACTCTCACCGTGCAGATTCTAAGTTTGTTTTCTCTTTCTTCAAAGAGCTCGTGGTTGTTTAAATATTTGATTTTTTTTCTTTCTTCTTTCTATAGTAATTTTATAAATTAATATTTAAAGGTTTAATCATTTCATCCTTTATGCAGATAAGTTGGGGGGTTTCTTAATTAATTTTTATTTATTTAGAATGAAAAAAAAATCAAATTGGGAGTTTATTATTATTTTTAAATATATATAATAATGAGTATGTATAGTTATTTTTACAACTTCTCCCAACTATTTCCTACAATTACTTCTAAGTGAATAAATTTTTTTATTAAACACATAAATTTACTTCATAATTATAATATTTAAAAAATACATTTCAATAATTAATTTTTAAAAATAAAAATTTAATATATGTACATAGCACGGACTTTTACGCAAGTATATATATATATATATATATATATATATATATATATATATATATATATATATATATATATATATATATATATATATATATGAGTAAAAGTATAGATAATAGACAATAATGTAATACTTATCCACTAATTAATCTCTTGAATATTAAATTACAAAAACAAGAGCCTTTCTTATCCTTTTTGCTGGCTTTAAGCACTTTTCAGGTTGGATTGCGCAGTAAGTAGAACCCAAAGATACTACTGTATCTAGCAGAGAAGGTTTTTTTCCAAAAAAAAAATAAAAATTTGGGGCTAAGTGGATTTTCCTTTTGTTGATATTATTCTAATAGATATATGATGTTGGAGAACTTTGAGATTGATCCAGAAGCTATTCTTAGGATAAGAAATATGGCAAGCGTTAGAATTCTTCAACTATGTATATAGTGTTATGAATTTAAGTGTTGGCAATGCAGAATTAAAATAAAAGCGTCACTCAATATATTTGGAGAATAATATAAATCTAAAGAAAAGAGAGAATATAGAGAGATAAAATAGAACTCAAGAATCAAGACCAATTCATCATCATCTTATTAATGTCATCATATGACCCTATATATAGGCTCATAATACAAGAGCTTATGGAAACTCAAAATCTAATAGAGTAAGGAAACCAAATCTGATTAGGAGTTATATTTTGGAAGCCGAGTTCCCTTTAGGAAACTGACATATTTTGGGAGTCGAGTTCTCTTCAGGAAACTGACTAATATGACTATTCACATATTATTTCATAACACTCCCCTTTGGATGTTCATTTGGATATTCATTGCATAAGAGTATGCTCGTTAAAACCTTACTAGATAAAAAAAAACCTAGTGGAAAAAAAATTTTAGTGAAGGAAAAAGAGTACACTACTCTTTATGCTATATTTACTCCACCTGATGAGGTAATCCTTTTAAGATTTCTTAACCGCCGCATTCCAATTTTATTCACCAATTTCTCAAATGTTGCGACTGGTAATGCCTTAGTGAATAAATCTGCCAGATTGTTACATGATCGAATTTGTTGCACATCAATATCACCAATCTTCAGGAGCTCATGAGTAAAGAAAAATTTTGGTGAAATATATTTTGTCCAATCTCCTTTAATATATCCTCCTTTTAATTGAGCTATACAAGTTGTATTATCTTCATATAGAGGAGTTGGAATTCTATTTCTAGAGGATAATTCAGAATTCTCTT
Organism: Rauvolfia tetraphylla; assembly: GCA_030512225.1. Classification (NCBI taxonomy): domain Eukaryota; kingdom Viridiplantae; phylum Streptophyta; class Magnoliopsida; order Gentianales; family Apocynaceae; genus Rauvolfia; species Rauvolfia tetraphylla. Next base: position 2,832,079 of record JAJQKT010000060.1, read on the forward strand.
GAATATAATAGATTATAGATCTCAACCATACACATTCTCGACTAACCTCATGAAGGGCTATAATTTCCGAATGGTTAGATGAGTAGCTACCATGGATTGTTTTGTAGAACGTCATGAAATAACAGTACCACTATGGGTAAATACATAACCAGTCTGAGAACGTGCTTTATGTGGATCGGATAAATATCCAGCATCCGCATAACCAATCAACTTCAAGTTGGTTTTATTTGAATAAAATAATCCGAAATCTATAGTATCTTGGAGATATCTAAGGACATACTTAACACCATTCCAATGTCGTCTTGTGGGAGAATAACTAAACCTTGCTAATAAATTTACTAAAAATGATATATCAGGTCTTGTATTATTAGCAAGATACATCAGTGCACCAATTGCACTAATATAAGGCACTTCAGGACCAAGTAGTTCTTAACTATCATCCCGAGGTCGAAAAGGATCTTTATTCACATCCAGTAATCTAACGACCATTGGAGTACTCAATGGATGTGCCTTGTCCATGTAAAATCTTTTTAGAACTTTCGTTGTATATGTTGATTGGTGAATAAAACATCCATCTTCCAGATGGTCAATTTGTAGACCAAGGCAAAACTTAGTTTTTCCAAAATCTTTTATCTCAAACTCTTGTTTCAAGTAATTCACCGCATCTTGAAGCTCTTCTAGAGTTCCAATAAGATTGATATCGTCAACATATATAGCAAGTATCACAAATCCTGAAATATACTTCTTAATGAAGACACATGGACATATTGGATCATTTTTGTATCCTGCTTTTAATAAGCTTTCACTAAGACAGTTACACCACATGCGTCCAGACTGCTTTAAGCCATACAATGACTTTTGTAACTTAATAGAATAATCTCCACGACAACCAAATTTACATACTGCAGGCATGTTGAATCATTCTAGAATTTTCATATAAATATCATTGTCTAGATTTTCATATAAATAAGCAGTCACTACATCCATCAGACGCATATTAACATTTTCATTTACTGCCAGACTCACAAGGTATCAAAATGTAATTGCATCCACTACAGGTGAATATGTCTCATCATAATCAATACATTGTCTTTGTGAAAAGCATTGTGCAACAAATCGTGCTTTATATCTCACGACTTCATTATTCTCATTTCGCTTTCGTACAAATACTCATTTATAGCCAATGGGATTTATACCTTCAGTTGTTCGGACTACAGGTCCAAAAACTTCACGTTTTGAAAGCGAGTTCAATTTTGATTGAATCGCATCTTTCCATTTTGACCAATCGTTTCTATGTCGACATTCTTCAACTGATATTGGTTCAAGATCCTCATTATCTTTCAAAACATTAAGTGCTACATTGTAAGCAAATGAGTTATCTATAGTCATTTCCATTCGATTCCAACTTCTGCCGGAAGTCGTATAATTGATAGAAATTTCTGTATTATTTTCAGAATCTTGAACATTTTCATCAATTTTCTCTTGGTCATTTTTCTCAGATTCTTCAATATGATCACTTTGATAATATATTCCTCTTTTCTTACGAGGATTTCTATCTTTTGAACCAATATGTCGACCACGCTTCTGGCGTTCTTTTGATTCAAAAATCTTAAAATTTTTTCAAATATTATGAATGTTCATTATTTCAGGAGATAATTCTTTTAAATTATGGAATATAAAAGGTTAGGAGTTACAACCTAAGTTATAATATTCATCATTTATAAACTACTATCCTCATTACTTCTATTATTTTAGAGAACAAAAGATATCATGAGAGGTTATAGAGAAGATTACTAATGACCAATGATAGAAATGATCATTTTTAATTCTATAAATAAGAGCTTGTAAGAGTATAGATACATTGTGAAAAGTTCTCACTAAAATTTTAATTTTTACATTTCTTATATTTTTTATTTTTTTATTTTACTATAGTTCAAAGTATTTTTGTTGTCATTTTATAATTAATTTTTGTATCTATCACGATCGAATTTTACAACACGTTATCAGCACAAAATCTCTGTTGCTAAAATTTAAAATTTAATCAAGACAAACAAAGAAATATTTTTCTATCTCTAAATTTTTACAAAATTAAAAAGTTTTACTCTGATATTTTTTAAAATAACTATTTATTATAGAAACTAGATTTTGAATTCTCTAAGTGCAATAGAACTGTCAGACAACATTGTAAAAAAATAGGACTCAAAAGTACCATTACTTGAAAAGATGGAATCTTCACTCTATATTATAAGTAATGTCAAATCCAAATTGCAACTTTATGTCAATACCACCAAATCATTTTCCTTTTTCTTGAAATTAATCTTATGGTGGTGGGAAAGTTTCCCGTGCTTCTACAGCCTCCCGCCAAATCCTTTTCCTTTTTCATCCGTTACTGAACTTTTTACTGCAATTAACCTAATGGCGGGAAATTTCCTCACGGTGCACTGTTTTATCATAGCTTTGTTCTTCTTTCTTCTTTCTTCTACCATGTAGTAAGATGAGTTCTTTACTCATTACCAATAATTCTCAAAAACAAAAGCGACTTACAATTGCTCAGAATTCATTCTAAAACAAACCGAAGATGGGTGTATCAGAAAAGGGTCAATTTTAGAAGTTGCAACCTTGTTTTCTACCTCATATAGTACTGTAATATGAATTTGGAGAAGTGCAAAAGCTTGCATTGCAAATGGAAGAAATATTGACGTATGCCGGAAGAGATGTGAAGGAAGAAAACGCGTTCAGATTGATCCTAATAAAATTTTAGAAGTTCCTCTCAGACGCCGCACAAACATACCATCTTTGGCTCTAGCACTTAATATGTCGAAGTCCCCAATGAAAGAAGGATACATAAGGCCTCACACCAACGCCATAGAGCCTACTTTAACAAACCAAAACAAGAAGGCAAGTATGCAATGTTGCTTACGAATGATTGACCAAGGTACAATTGATTCAAATCCTAAATTTATTGATATGCTTGATTTTGTTCATATTGATGAAAGATGGTTCTAACTAACAAAATGGACAAAGAGGTATTTCCTCCGACCTGATGAACCAGAGCCTATTCTTACTTGCAAAAGTAAACGATTTATCACTAAAGTGATGTTTTTTGCTGCTATTGCGCGTCCATGATTCGATACGAACGGTAATGAAACATTTTCAAGGAAAATAGGAATATTTCCCTTTGTATTTAAGGAAGTAGCCAAACGCAATAGCAAAAATCAGAACGCCGGAACATTCGAAACAAAACCAATACTTTCAGTGAATAAAGAGATCACAATGGAGTTTTTGCTTGAGAAGGTGTTGCCTACAATACGAGCCAAATGGCCAGATGCTTCTTCAAAAACCATCTTCATCCAACAAGACAATGCAAAGCCTCACATTTGCTATTGATGATCAAGGATTTACTGAAGTTTCAAAGGAAGGTGGTTTTAATTTTCAATTGTGTTTTCAGCCTACAAACAGCCCTGATCTTAATGTGTTGGATCTTGAATTTTTTAGGGCAATCCAATCACTGCAGTACCAGCAAGCTCCTAGAACTATTGATGAATTAATTTTTGCTATTGAGAGAGCATTCAATGAGTTATCTGCCAAATGCCTTAATCGCGTTTTTTAACTGTGCAATTTGTATGATAGAGATCATAAAAAATCATGGTGGAAATCATTAAAGGGTTCCACACATGAACAAAAGCAGATTAGAAAGTAACGGGAATTTGCAGCTTCAACTCAATTGTGGTATTGATATAGTGAAGGATGCAATGTCTATCTTACAACAATGTCATGCTTTGCAGGAACTTCAATTGGGTTGTCTTTCTTTTGGTACTTCGCATTAGTGCAGTAATGAAAAAGTTAAGGGAACTTTGCACTAGTGGAGTCCGGTTACAGTGCTATACGTTCAGTTTCTCCGCACGAACAGTATCAAATTTAATTCATCGGATCAGTAAAATTTTACAAATTTTTAAAAAATATATATAAGAACAAAAAATATAATTTGTCGGATCAAATTTCAAATTAGATATAACATATCAAATTCAATCTTGTACGTATAACAAATAATATGTGCAGAACCGTAACTTTGGCTGCACTAGTAATGACTGTACTTTCTCTTCTCTCTCTTCCTTTCTTTTGCTAAGTATTAATTGTGAATATAGACGGTTACAAATTTGAATGTAAAAAATCATGTCTAGAATATTTTGAAATTATGGAATTTATTCTACTTCATGAACTGGGTACTCCTGTGCCACTTAGCTTGATCGTTGAGCATATTTCAATTTTCCTTTTTGTTTTGTTGGCTAAAAATCATGATTTTTTATGCCTCCAAGTTTTTTTTGGTTAAAAGAAAATTATATCTAAAAATTTATTGAGAAAACTCACAAGGATGAGAAGAATCCCAGTGCCTCTGATTTTAAAAAAATTCAGAAAGTGGAAAAGGTCAAAAAAAAAAAAAACAAAGATAAGATGCAATTGTGATGAAAAACTGCTAATTGTGGTATACGTCTTTGCTGCTGACAATGATTTTTTAAATTTATTGTAGAGTATTATCAAATGAAAAGTTAGTTAATTTTTGTCATTAAAAAATTGTGGAGAAAATTTAAGTACAAGACTAACTTGTAAGCAGACATACTCATCGCGCCTCGGAGTTCGTGCAAAAATTCAAATTAAAACGGCAAAGTTGGAACTTAAGTAAAAAGATGTTTAATATTTTAGGAAGGAATTAAATGTTTTGGCACATATTAATATATTTAGAAGATTAAGTAAAATTAAATTAAAAAAATATTTATTCTTTATAAATTATTATCTTATTATTTTTATTATTTTACAATACATAAAAAATTATAAGAAGTAAATTATATAAGTTATAAAAAATATTATTAATAAAAAATTAATATTTAATTCTATAAATAAGAATTTATAATAGTAAATATATTATAAATGTTATGAATTTAATTGTTGGCAACACTGAATTAAAGCAAAAATATTACTCAACATGTTTGGAGAATAATATAAAACTAAAGAAAAGAAAAGATAGAATATAGAGAGAGAAAGTAGAATTCAAGAAATAAGACTAAAATTTGTCTTTCATTAATGTCATCATATGGCCCTATATATAGGCTCATAATATAAGAGTTTATGAAAACTCAAATTCTAATGTTGAAAGGAAATCAAATCTGATTAGGAGTCATATTTGGGAGTTCAATTCTCTTCAGGAAATTGATTAATATGAACATGCACATATTATTTCATAACACTCCCCTTGGATGTTCATAACATAAAGAATATGCCTCGTTAAAACCTTACTAGATAAAAACTCAGTGAGAAAAAAAACTCTAGTGGAGGAAAAATAGTACATTATTCTTTATGTCTTTATTACTCTCCCTGATAAGAAAATCTTTTAAGATTTCTTAACCGATACTTTCCAATCAAATGTTGCAATCGGTAAAGTTTTAGTGAATAGATTTGTCAAATAATCAAATGATCAAATTTATTGCACACCAATATTACATCTCTTCTAGAGCTCATGAGTAAAAATATAATTTATATCTCCTTAGATATATTCCAAACTTTATTATCATCTAACAATATAGTTGGAATTCCTTGTTAGATGATATAGATTTATCTCGAATATATTAATCATGATCAAATATATTCTCAACCAACATCATGAATTTCTATTACTTCAACATGAGTTGAAGATGTGACTGTTATAATCAATACATATCTATAAATGCATGGTTTATGTGGATCATATAGGTAATTTATACCTTGCATATCTATCTCAACAGGAGTCGAATTTTTTCAATATTCGAGATAAACTATCTCAAGAAGATATCAATAGGCAAGTTTAATGTCGTTTTAAAATTCATTGGGTAGAGAAGAACAATAATAGATATCTGCTTGTATGCAAACAAGTGTATTTATGATCTAAATTAAAGAGTTATGGTATTTCAAGACCAAAGAGTTCTTTAATATCCTTTAATAGATATAAAGGATCTCACAAATAATAACCGAATAATTATTGATGTACTATGTCCATGTGAAATATCTTCAGGATGTTCAATCAAAACAAAATGTTGATCACAATACTTGCTCCTCTAAATTCTTCAGGAAAAATATCTTGATCATTAAATCATTTTCTCTTTTGAAGATTTTATTTTAAAAATCAAGAGATCAATCACACTTCAGATATGTATCAAAATCATATATCTATAGAATTTATATATTTGTCCTGTTGGGATATTTATCCAAATAGAAATATCTATAAGTAGAACATTATATTGGCTAACTCTACAGGAGTCAGACAAACAATCAATATGTAATATTATGCAAATAAACAATATTTTGAACTTCTAATTCATTAATACTTGTGCATAGATCAAGATAATAAAAGTCATAAATGATATCCTCTTTAATTGAAGTTTTTCTCCCCCTAATGTTGAGAAAACTATGCCAATCAATAGATTGTACAATAAGGATATATTATGATAAAGAAATACATATAGCAAGTATAGCTACGTATAGAATTTCTTTATATATGGACATATTCAATCATTTTTTCAATAAAAATTCACTAAGATAATATCATTTTGTTTTACAGGAACAATTATATGCTTCAAGCATATCGAGTCCATTAGGAACTTCAAATATAAATACTATTATCAAATGATAATAAATATAAACACATATTAAGTGTTATCATGCACTATTATATCCACTACTATAAATATATTTCTTCGTTATCAGTGTCACGTTTTACGAAGAATCATACGTCATAACTCATGACAATATTCACTTTTGTGGTTCGTATTTTATAAGCAAATATTAATTGTTATCTCTTTGGATTACACTTCAAGTGTATAATCCCTGTTGGAAATACATGTACACTTCAAGTGTACTTGTGAATAGTTTAAACTTTTCATATTTCTCATGCGAACTTTATCATTTCGAGTCTGCAGACCTTGATTTGAAAATCATCAACACATTATGCGCATTAATATCTTTAAAGTCATATACTTGTGCGATTCTAATAGTTTCCAATCATGTTGAGATCTCATCGTTTATCATAGTTTTCAAGTACCTGAATTTTTTCTGAAAATAATTTATCAATTATGTTTTGGGAGAAAAATTTTGCGGGAATTTAAATCTCATCGATTTAACATATATGACCATTTTAAAGCTTTGCTCCAGTGAGGAGTTTGTATTTTTGGAATCGAATTATCTACCACATTTCAGTTGTGTCTCAAATTTATTTGTAGTGGTAGATTATCCTTCAGGGATATCAAATAGGAGCATTCTTTGCTGAATGTTGGTCAATTAATATACATGGCTATATAAATTATCCTTTGAACTTCTGGTTCAAGGTATCTTCTATGAGGATCAAAATAGAAGATCAAGATGAGACACATACTAATATCTTTATCCAGCCTCATAATTTCTCCTCTTTATGTTGGGGCAACATATTCAAAATTAACAAAATACGAATCTCTCCATTGAGATTTGCTCCCAACATATTTAATAATCTATTTGAGAACCCATCTCATTACCTTTGTGGTGGAGCAACATACATAGTGCATCTCTAAATTTTAGTTTCTGACCACAAACCAACTACTATGAGGAGAATTATAATGTGTTGGTAAAATACGAAATAAGTGCTAATATATCACAGTCATAAACATTCTGAAGGATGTTCAATATTTATCTCAATACAACTAGTATTATTAGGACAAATTATGTCTTTGAGAGAATCTTAAAACATGAGCTCATTATCAATGAATTGTGCAAACTACAAATTGCAAAAACAATATATTCATAAGACTATTTGTTGATGCATCAACTAATAATTTCTCCATATTCATCCCAAAATAACACATTCAACCCCAAGTAATACTGACAACTTTTAAATAAAACAAGTAGCACATATAAATTCATCATATTAGGAAATTTCTGATTCCAAAATAAATTTATAATCATTCTTCGTATTTTAATGATCCAAGATGGTCCAACCGGTTATGCCAACTAATAAATTATTTATCAGTAAACTTCAAGTTTACTCAATATTGCATCTCAAATTCATAATTCTATACAATATAACTCTAGAGAGATAAATAGTGGTATTTATAATTGACATATATTTCTTGTCATAATGGTAATACATATGTCTCAAAATTTTATTCATCAAATGTCTTGATATACTGATAATATAATCAATGCTCAAAAAGTTTTACGAGACTATATGGATAATGATGTATTACAATCATTGACCATTAGGTGAAGATCTGGTAGCTCTTCTGGAACTTTTAATCAATTAACTCTTCTAGAGTTATTTGATCAATTAGTTCTTCAAGGACCTTGGCATTATCATTTATACTTTGGACATATATTTTAAATTTTGTCCAAATAAATAACAAATATTGTTTAGACAAATTGTATCTTCACCATTCTTGATCCAAAATAAACTAAAATAACAAAGGAAAGTAGCAATTCGGTAATTTAAAATTTTGATTGACATTCAAAATGCTAAAAACTCTTTCTGGATATTTAAAAGAATTGGCTACGTTCACATATGCCATATTAATATTTTCGACATAAGCATCATTAGTATCAGTAGCATGATTTAGGGAAGTAAAGCAATATCAATAATTAATAGATATTCATAATATGCTTGACGTACTACAGGTACGTGACAAACTTTCATATTGCATCAATAACATGTTAGAATTATTACTTTCCCTTTTTCCTTCACATTATTTTCTCACTTCTGGTAAGTATCTATTCATTAGGGATTTAATGAGTCATTCTTATAGTATAAGAACAAAGTGTATTTCTACTAGCTGCGACCAAAATCTCGTATATAAATATATTATAATTTTTAATGTCATTCACTTCAGGGAATGATATAAAAATATTTGGTCGAGCGTCAAAATATTTTATCAAGGACTCATTTAGTCTCAGAAGATATAAATTCAAAATACTTCTGAAAAACCTTTTCTAGATATTGCTATTGTAAGCCCTAAGGGCAAATCATGTAATTTTGATTCATGACAAATATTGATGAGAACTAATATGTTTATATTGTGTGATAGGATTTGTGAAGAAAGAAGTTTGAAGTCTCATTGCCTTCAAAAGGAAGAGCAAAGAACAACCTCATTAAGCTATGAGTCTTTTGAGGTGTATTCAAAGCTAAACTCAAGGCATTGAAGACTTGAAGTGTAGAGTAGGTATGATGATAGGTAATATCTATGTGAACTCTACACTTGTATGTCTTGGAGTCTATTAAATGCATAAGAGAGCATAAAAGATTGGTTTCTTAAATTTAAAAAGACTTTTGAATGAATATCTAGAAAATATGGTTTTGTGTTCTAAAAGTTTTTAAGTAAACTTTAAATGATCAAATGAGTTTGATGATGATTTTCAAACTTATATTTGTCTATATAAGTTATCTATATATATCAAATGTATTTCAAATATTTGGAAGATTAGTTTCAAATGGTTTTACAAAGTTTAAACACAATTCCATTAAATTCGATCGTCCGAATTTGGTAGCAAAATTTGCTACTGTTCTTCCAGAGAAATTCGGAAGAAGATTCGGACGCAGCAGGAAGAATTCGGTCGTCCGAAAAATTCGGCCGCAGAATTCGGTCGTCCGAATTTCCTGAAAGTAGCCGTTAACTAGCCGTTTTATAGCTGTTTCAACTGATTTTCAAATTCTATAAAAGCTATAAACGTGCAATCTTTTAGAAGAACTTACAATTTGAATATTCTAAGCTTTCAAAAGTCAATTACATCTTGTGCATTAAATTGATCAATCCAAAGACATCAAAGTGTGAGGGTACAATTTTGTGTAAATTCTACCAACCAGTGGTAACATCTACACACTCTTCTTTACTTAATCACTTGTATTGTTCTACTAGCTCTAGCAAGGTTATCTTGATAACATAAAACCCTTTAGATAAGGGTGATCCTTGAAGTTGTGAGTCAAGGTTGTTTGAGATATAAAACCATAGGTTGGTGAGCCTTGTTTGTAAAAATTACAAGTAGAGGTTGTATGTGTAAAACCAAAGTGTGGTGAACCTCTCCTGTAATCTGTGAACTTGAGCACATAGTAGAGTTATTGAAATCCTTAAGTGTATGTTTAAGGTAGTGGAGGTAGATCTTGAGGATCGAACCACTATAAATTGTTTGTGTTTATTTGTTTACATTTCTTATACTGCTTTGTCATAAACTGTGGTTTATTCTCATTCACTTAATCTGCAATAGGTCTGCTCATCTATAAAGGTTGAATTTGTGAAAATTAGCCAAATACCTAATTCACCCCCCCCTCTTAGGTATTTCAGCTACTACAAGAGTATGTTAGAAATATGAGAAAGGAAAATTCTTTTATTCATCACATTACTAGTGATATTTCTCCTTATAACTTTAATTGAGGAGAAATTCTAAAAGTAATAAAAATTTTGCATACTGATATACATAAAATATTATAGGCACACTTATAACAAATCATAACTAGTATTTATATAACAATCATCTTCTGCTGATTGTACGTTTCGTTCACAATTTGCCAGTAATCAAATGGCTTTGATGCTTTGTATTTCTTAAGTGGTGTCTTCAGGACCCACAATATCCAAATACATATATTCTAGTAGCCATGATTATATAGATTATTCATACCATATCCGCGTCTATGTCGATGGTTTCGACCATGACTATGATCTCTTCCAGGGCTATAACCATTGGTTCTAATGCATTCACTCACAAATTTAAAATAAATTGTGTTTTTGATAGAATGATTATCTTCTGGTAGTCAAATATTTCTTTTAGATCATTCCACAAAAAAAACGGATCTTTCACAAAAAGATATTCCGCCTTTAGATCCTCATAGAAATTATGGCGGCGAAAAATCATGGCTTTTATACGATTTTAAGATGGTGTCTGCCAGACCCATTATATCTCAATAAATTTGAGCATCTAATGTATATGACATATAATTCTTTCTATAAATATTAAGAGTACAAAAACGAGTTTTGAAAAGTTTGCCATGAGAATTCAAAGATAGAAAAATATCTCTTTTTTTCTTGATTAAACTCTCAACTTCGGTGGTAGAGATTCGTGCTGATAACGTGTTATGAATTTAAGTGTTGGTAACGTAGAATTAAAGCAAAAATATTACTCAATATGTTTGGAGAATAATATAAAACTAAAGAAAAGAAAAGATAGAATATAGAGAGAGAAAGTAGAATTTAAAAAATAAGACTAAAATCTGTCTTTCATTAATGTCTATGACCTTATATATAGGCTCATAATACAAGAGTTTATGAAAACTCAAATTCTAATGAGAAAAAAAAATCAAATCTAATTAGAAGTCATATTTGAGAGTTCAGTTCTCTTCAGGAGATTAATATGAACATCCACATATTATTTCATAACAATAAAAATTTTTAATAAAATTTTAATTTTTATATCCATTGTATTCTCTTATTTTATAATTAATTTTTGTATATATGACAACTAAATTTTACAAAAACAAAATAGTTTAAGGATATGTTCTTATAATTTAGCGAATTTACAATTTTTTTTGGATATAGATAGCGAATTCCCATTCAAATTCTTCATACATCATGGCTTATGATTGAAAAATGAAGCCGATGTGGCACATGAGACAAGATTACGAACGTACGGATGAAAGCGACTGCTGGACGTAACTAAACTATCCAATCAATGGCCAATTGCCTGTACTCTCCCGCGCTTATTTCTATATTTCTGCTTCCCTATACTTGCGCTAGAATCAGCTAAATCCGGTATTGGATATTGTTACGTAGATACAATCTAGTAATGACACTCGGATTCTGCCCATAAGGAGATATATGTCATCAGTTCAGATCACAATTCAGTCCATTCTGATAGGGGGCACTTGAACTATCTAACGTATGTTTGATATTTCTAAATATTAAAGGGGCATTTTGTCTCCAGTTATACTCTTCTTTGAGGTTTTCTGGTTGTACCCTCTTCTTGAAGAAGAAAGCAAAAAATGGATGAATCATCAAACAAGTCTCTCGTCTTTGCCTACTATGTCACTGGTCATGGGTATGGTCATGCCACTCGTGCTGTTGAGGTATAATTCTGTGTGCACCTTTTAGAATCAGGGATCATGGAGTTTTTTGAATCATTTCTTTTTCGGGGTTTATTTGTCTGATTCTTGGCCGTGTTTATGAGTATGTTGGATTTGAATTAATGGGAAATATTTTGTGGGTTTTTCTTGATTTGAAGATCTTTGTCGTTGCCTACCGATGCAGTGCTTGATAGTTCAGATGGAAAATTTTACTTCTGATCTAGATCTAAAATTATGATTTTGAGATCTGGTAGACCTAGAAAGCTTCTAGTATTCCCCATCGCTGTGATCATAGTTTAGCAGTGGATTGCCAATGTAGGCCTTGGAGAACCTACATAACTGAGGTTCAAGCGATTAACAAATCGGCTAGCCATTAATTTGCGAATTGAGCATCAGAAAGTTGGGCAGATTCTTGCTGTTCATGGTTTCCTTTTCACTAATCAGGAATCACAGATTTTTGCTTCATTGGTAAACTGAATTATTGTCAAAAAAAAAAAAAGAAAAAGAAAAAGGACCTTTTATTGCTGTGCTACTGGATGTGAAGCAGTGAAGGTGCTTTCACAGTTGACTGATGATAAAGATATTTAAAGCATCAAATGAAACTCCTTTTTACATGTATCTTAAATTCTTTGGGAATAGCTAAACTTAATTATAAACAATTCCAGTGTATTTTGTCTTTGAAATAATCAACTAACTGTAAATGCTGTATTCTAAGGATTAAATTTTCTTTTCATGACTCAGTCCGTTGGCTCCTTTGCTATGCGTCTCTGTGGCTGATATGCTGAAAGTTAGCACTAGCATAATACTGTGTCTAACTAATCATGGCCTAGAGTCTATTTTTTTTGAAACTTTTTTTGAATAATTTAAAAAATGGTACTGTTCTAGAGATGATTTCTCTCTCAGTAGAGACTGTTGCATTTACTTATTGACCTTTCCAGGCTGCCTAGCCATTGAGATCACCCATGTGAACTCAGAATGGCAGCAAGTGGCCAATCAAAAGAGTAAATGTTTACCAAATGGGTAAAATTATGTCTGCCACAGTGTCTTATTCTTGAAACTTGATCTTTTGTTATGCAGGTTGTTCGTAATCTTATTCTAGCTGGGCACTATGTCCATGTGGTAACCGTTGTCCCCGAATATGTTTTTACTATTACAATTCAGTCACCTAGGCTTTTCATTCGTAAGGCAAGTTTCTCTAATCCCCATTAAAATTCTTATAGCGACATTTTGATTACATTTTGCTGTGTAACTTAGTCATTTCCTACTTTTAACTTGTCATTAGTTAAAATGTTTTAGAAACTTTTGCATCTTCGACATAGTTGGTCTAAAATATTGTTCTTTTGAAAAGAGCTAATAAAATTAATTCATGTTAGTTTGGCCAGAAGTACGAAAAGCTTCATTGTAATTCTAGGGCAAGTATTTAATCTAGTATTGGAGTTACTGAAATTATTCTGTACCTTTAAGGATTAAAGTTCTACACTAACACCAATATTTTCTGTATGTGATTTCCATAGAAATTTTATATTGTGTCTTGCAGGTACTATTGGATTCTGGGGCTGTTCAAGCAGATGCTTTGACTGTTGACCGTCTTGCTTCATTGGAAAAGGTATCATCAATTTCCTAGTAAAATTTTCTAAGTTTTCAATTCACTTCAGAAGCTTTACAGGCTATTAACTCACACTCTCTCTTACTAACTTATTTTTGGTTAACAGTACATTGAAACAGCTGTAGTACCACGGGATGCAATTTTGGCAACTGAAATTAGTTGGCTCAGATCCATCAATGCTGATTTAGTGGTATTCGCATGCTTCTAAGATATTTCCAGATGGACCTCTAGTTAGTATAGACTTATGCATGTAAACAAAAGAATATTCTGTGGTTGTTATAACCTTACGTAGCCTTTCTGTGTTTCCTGCATCCTTCAATGCCATTAGATTTCCGATGTTGTTCCTGTTGCGTGCCGTGCTGCTGCAGATGCTGGAATTCGCTCAGTTTGTGTAACCAACTTCAGGCAAGCTTCAAGTTCCCTGTCAATAATCTATGAGGAAATTACTTTGTCAAAATCTTCATTTCATTCAAAGTTTAAAGAACTTTCTCAGAATTTGCTTTAGTATTTGGTCTTCTATACTGGGTGGTCATGTGAAGAGGAGTACTCTAACTGCTTAGAGTTTTCTTTGTTTCTGTAGGAATGAAACAAAATTTAGATGACTGTAGATGATGTTTGTTTGAGCAGACGAATGAAACCATAGTTTACATTACGTTTCATTACTCGTGAGTTTATAATGTTGACCTAGGCATTGTTCAGAAATCATCTCAGCAATGGTTAGGCATGATTTCAGGAATTTGTTTTGCTTTTGTTTTCATCAGAAATCATCACCTCCATCAGAAAATTGAAGTATTAGACAGGTTTTTAATTCACTTATGGTTCTATCTTCAAGAAGATTCAATCCAGTTTTCGAGAAGTAGAAAATGAACTTAAAATTGTTTTTACATGTTTTGCACCATCATGTTTCTCAGATGATGTGGTCTTGTAGATTAATGACTTGAGAAACTGGTCATGCTGACATTAACATTGTCTGTTTCTGTTATCATGCGTGCACATTTTCTTTTCTTTTTTCTTTTTTGTTTTCTTGGACTTCTCCTTTCTAGTCATGTAATACAAACTTGATTATGAGTTCATCTGGTGTATTTAGTTCCTAAATCTCTGTTTGCTTTCTTTCTATGCTTTATGCTCTTGTGTAGCCGTGCTGCAACATTAGTCTGAAAATGTTTAGCAGATTATTTCCTCTAGCACTAGTTCTTTGGTTCTTGAACTAAAAATATAGTACTTGCAAAATTGTGTATTTATCATTAAACAAGTTTAGGTAGATATCATTTCCATTTGAAAAAGAAATTTTAACATTTCAAAATTATTTACCAAATTGAACCTTTGCCAGTACATCATAAGCATGTGGAAATCAAAAAAAATTATCACTCTCATTTTTTGCCTCTACCAATGCCAGTTGGGATTTCATCTATGCGGAGTATGTGATGGCGGCTGGACATCATAACCGTTCAATTGTTTGGCAGGTGATTTCTTTGGAAAGATGATGCTCATCTCTCACATCCACCTTTCCATTCTGGTTTTAGGAGATTATTTATATCATTTTATTCACTTTAAAATGCCCTTTTACACTAGGATGAGTAGGCATTGCTTTTGTATCTTTCTGAAAACAATTCCTCCTGGAATGGGGTGGGTTGTAAGATAATTAGTACAGGAAGTTCCTTTTTCCTGACTTCTTAAGTAACCTGGCATGTGCTTGCTCTCTGGATTCCCGGAAGTGCTACTCAGGAAGTAGATAAATACATTGTTAGAAATTTCAATCGATTGTTTAACTAGATGACATGCTCAATTGTTTAACACAAGAGTTTCCAAATTAATTTTGTTCCAGCTCTAACTTCAGTTATCCACCTTCCATGTTTTCTATGTCACATTAATGCCTGGATGTCTGAAATATTGCTTTGATTGATTGCTTTGCTTGTGCATGTGATGTTGCAATTTTGGTTCTGCTAAGTTTTAATTTGTTCTCAAATAATTATGCAGATAGCTGAAGACTATTCTCATGCTGAACTCTTGATTCGTCTCCCAGGATATTGCCCTAGTATTTCTTCCACAATTTATCTTTTCTACTAATTCTTGTCTTCTGTTATTATTTTTTTTTGCTTTTATTAGCTTAAAATCTCAATTTCCACATCATATATCCAGTATTTAGTTTGGGGTTGCAACTTTGGCTTCTCTTCTATATTTGATCCATTTGATTTTTTCTTTTGCTGGAGAAGGAAAAGAAGATGATCACCTGAATATTATATTATTTATTTTACAATTACAAACAAAATCATTTGATTTTGCAGTGCCTGCTTTTCGTGATTTTGTTGATGTGCCTCTTGTAGTGAGGACGCTTCAAAAATCCCGAGCTGAGGTTTGCTTCCTATAATTGAAGGCCTTTATTGATATAAACTTGTTTCATATATGATCTTCCAATATTTTCTTGTGCAGGTCAGGAAAGAGCTGGGTATTGGAGACGAAACAAAAGTGCTAATTTATAATTTTGGCGGGACTGTAAGTTCATGTTGCTACCAGTTCTTATTCTTGTGGATAGAACTATGAGTGTTCAGTGGACCCTTAAAATCTCTTGCCAAGTTTTGTTGTTTTTCTTTCTTATTGATTTCAGACTCTAAATTTTAATTAATAACTTCTTACCATAGTATATGTTTTGCTTTGATATTTATGTCCTAAATGCATAGACCTTTTTGCTAGAAAAACTTCTAGCAATTTATACTCCATTGTCAATCTTGATATATCTTGGAACTTTTACTTTTATGTTTTCTATAAATTTATTTCATTACTGGGGTTTGAAATATCATGCTGCTGTATTTGATCACCAAATGTCTGGTCAAGAATTTATAAGCAGAGGAAATACTCCCTCTATTCCAAATGGAAAGAAAATTCTTTTTTCTAGTACTTCAGGATTCAATTCAAATTTTGAACTTCCTGAATTGCTTGGCTGTTCATATTTCTTTTTTTAATGAAAGTCTTAACTCTAAAGTGCTTTTATTTCTAGATGAGTTATGCCCCAAGAGACATTATGGAGCTTGTCCTGCTTGCTTCCTGAAAATTTATATTAATCCATGTAGCAACTCCATTATTTTCTGTTTTCTATTCGAAAATATTTTCATCTTCAACAATTCTGTTGTACTAATCTCTATGGCCAAACTAAACTGTCCAACATAGGACACATAAGATATGTACTGAACTGATATCTTCATTTGTTGCAGCGTTCTGATTGCATATTGAAGGAAGACTATCTACCTGCAGGCTGGATTTGCTTGGTTAGTTTCCTTGGGATTCAGTCACTGGTCTTTACTCTTATTCAAGTCATCAGGGTATGCTTCTGTGTAAAATAGTTATTCCTCGTTACAGGTATGTGGTGCTTCTGAGGAACAGGAGCTTCCTAAAAATTTTATGAGGCTACCTACACAAATTCACACACCTGATCTAATTGCTGCCTCAGACTGCATGCTTGGTAAAATCTATTAGGATTGGGATAGTATGATGTTTTGCCTTTGCATAGCTTGGTGTGACTTTTGCTACCATTTTCTTTCAGGTAAAATTGGATATGGCACAGTAAGTGAAGCATTAGCATACAAAGTCCCGTTTGTATTTGTACGCCGAGATTATTTTAACGAAGAGCCATTTCTTAGACATATGCTTGAGGTAATCTGTTTCACTTGTGCCTCTTCTCTTTTTCTTGGTTAGAAGCAGAACAGCTTGGAGCTTATTTCAGTACATATACATATATTGTGAAACAGCATTTTCAAAGTGGTGTTGAGATGATTAGGAGGGACCTGGTTACTGGACGATGGGCTCCGTATCTCAAAAAGGCTATTAATTTGAAACCATGCTATGACGGGGGTGTCAATGGTGGAGAGGTATATTTCGGTATTTTATGTTATTATTGAGTTAGAATAGTCATTGAGGCTTATCCTGCTGCCTTTTAAAAGTTGACAAATGCTTTCTACATCATTGATACCGCTATACTTGTTTCCTGGCATTTGATTCTTTATGTATCAAGATTCTAGAAAGTTAAGAATTTTGGGTTTGGTCCTGAGGCTAGTCACTTGAAAAACGCAAATTATATTCTCAGTTCTCTAGTCTTATAGAAAATGGAGGAGTGGAAGAATCACTAGGAGAACGTTCAATGCTGAATACAGAAAGGAACAAATATCATGGTTCATAGATATAAATATATAAGTCAGTAACATTAATGATAAATAAATCACCCAACTTATTATAGCTCTACTTCTTCATGTTCGCTGGTTTCTCGAAATAAAAAATCTGAGAGTTTTTCAGGATATCTAGTTAATTATCTAGAAAATGAACCTCGAGGGCTTTCAGTTTCAAGGTTTATGTCAGGGTTATTGGCATCTTTGGCTTTTTCTTTTTCCTCCAATTATATCTTGTAAACTTCTTTTCATCGATAATCCCCTTCATCCAGCATTGTGGTGCAACCCAGCTCTCTCTCTCTCTCTCTCTCTCTCTCTGCACTCGGGTGAAACTGTCCATGCTTGTGCTTTTGTATAGCTTATTTTTCTTCCAATTCTTGAACCCTGGAAATCTAATACCTCATTTATTTTTTTAGGTGGCTGCTAGATTGTTAGAGGATACAGCTTTTGGCAAAAGTCATGCTTCCCGTGAAGTAATGTCTATTCAGTTGCATAATCAGATAATAAATAGAGTGAATAACTTTTTGAACACCCCTTTCGAACTTATTTTGAAAGAGATTGACCATTTTCTTTAAGCAAGTGAATCGTCAATCTGATTGTACACTGTCTCCTCCGCTTACTTCATTTAAGATACCTGTTTCCTAATGATGCATTTCTGGAAGTGAATTTAAACAATCATTTATCACATTCAGTGTCATGGTCATGCTAATCTTCCTTGTCTGAAAGAAAAATATTGCTATTCTGGTGGCATTTATGCTCTTCAACTACTAGTTCTTAGAGGAATTATGTTTGTTTTTGAAGGCATATTTTGAATTTTGTTTCATCCTAGGAAAGAGTAGGCAGTGGCATCTAATATTCTGCAGTGACTGACAGTGTTAAGCCTCTATTTGTGTTGAGGCTTTCGCTGTTTATTGTTATTTTTGGTGGATGATATGGAAACAAATGCTTCTAAAATTAAACGATATCCTGAACTAGAAAAGGTTATCTAACTAGACATGGACATAAGATCAGTTTCATCAACTAGATAGCAGCATTACACGTTCCTTCCTCTGGAAATGCTTTATTAACAGAAATAATCACGCTAGTTTATGTTATCAATTGCTAGTTTCTCTTTTGTTAGAAGTATTAAATGTCTCTGTACGTACTTTTTGTTGACAATGTCGTTTCTATCTGGTTTTATATTGTAGCTTAGTGGATCAAGGAGGCTGCAAGATGCAATTGTTCTTGGGTATCAGCTTCAGGGAGTCCAGGGAAGAGATATGGCTGTTCCAGAGTGGTACTCCGTTGGCCAAAATGATTTCAGTTTTAGAACTATTTTGCCAGATCATGTCGGAAGCAGCCCACGTTCAGAAAAGTACATTCTCAATCTTGCTTGTTCTGGTTTCCTTTCCTTGTGGAATTACTTACTTCTTTTAGTTATTTTTATTGATTGTATCTGAATGTTTGACAAATCTTTTCTTCCCTTCTGAACCCCACAACAATATTTTGCAGAAATACGGAATATGTTATTCTTCATGGAGATCACCATGGTCTTCGAGATACTAAACATTTTCTTAAGGGCTTGGTAGAATTACGCGCCTTATGTGTTCCTGGGGTTGATAAAATCAACCACTCCCGAGAAAGTCTGGCAGCTGCAGCACTATTCAACTGGGAGGTATTTCTAAGTTTTGTCTTTTGGTTGCTGATTGGTTAAGTGAGAAATACAGAAGAAAATCAAGTATTAAAGGCATGCAATAATACCTCAATGAGGGTAGAATGACTACCCATAAATTTGGATATTTCATTTTCTCGAGAGCCAGATTGGCAGCCTGATTTCCTTTCTGTTTCAACAATCTGGAACGTTTAGATTTGTCAAGTATGCTTGGAGATTTCATAGTTTGGAAAACCAAACTTGCACTCTAATTTCCTTTTTGTTTCAACAGCCTGAACTGTTTAGATTTGAAACTGTCTCAAGTCTTAGTAACTGCTTAAACCAGCTGTTGCTTGAATCTAATACAACCCAATGCCATTCATCAGGTTCACCGTACACACTTTAAAACCCTTTTCCAAGCTTTAGGAATAATTTTTTGTTTCATGGGCCTACTTTATATAATTTTTATTACCCTCTAATAACTGTCATAACTCTTTGTAAATTATAGATACTAAAGACCCTTAAAGTAATGTAGGTTCCAATCTTCCCTATATCCGTCCTACTACTACCACTATTCTATTCTCCTAAGTATTTTTTTTAACCTTTTCAAATACTCTTCTTAAAAATTTCAAGCCCTTTCTATTGATATTGTAAATTTGTGAACAAATAATCAAGTTGTGATTTGGGAGTTATACATACTGATTATTGAGTATCTCTAGTTGTTGTTAGGAAAAGGAGTAGTATATACCGTATAGAATTTGTATTTGCTTATGACAAGGTCTTTCTCTTTAATTCTATTTTTTAGTAAATCATTTCTTTATTTAATTTTTTAACTCTTGAAGTTATCCATGTTATCTATGTTGAACAAATTAATTGTTTCTCTATGTAACTCCCAAATTATTGCCGTATAGTTATCAAAGACCATTAAAATGACAATAATTCATTTCATCAGAGTTAAAAAGTAATTTTACTGAAAGGCTTTTTAGGCTATTCAAAAAAGGAAGAAACAAACAATTTTAAGTTACCAGGAACCCTATCCATACTTTTTGTGTAGTATAGATGAAACGATGAAATGCATAAGGTTCCCAGGCCAAATATACATATTTGAAGATATGTACTGCACTTATTATCCATTCTTTTCCATCTCATTTGCATTCTCCAAAAGTAGTATTAGTTCTATAACATGATGATATATATAGCACTTCTTACGTTTTTGTTGCAAACATGATGAATTTTAGTTCTGTAACAGCATTATACAATTAGACTTTATCTTTATTGATTGTTTTACTTTTTGTTACTAAATGGATGACTAATCACATTATTGATCTATAAAATTAAACTTTTTAAACATATTTTTACATGGTAATCTCACTATTCACTAAATCAGTACTTTCAATACGTTTGACGAATTGTTGCAGCATTCTTATATAGGAACATAGACTAATTATCAGTTATACATCTGTAGTCAATGATCTTACAATTATAAGTGATTTATATTAACCCTTGTCTTTGTCTGCCAAACAATAGGAGAAATTCCTAACATCTGTTTCACTCATATTCTATATCTGTTTTTGCTCTGAAAGAATGTACTAACTGCTCTTTGAAACTTAGTTTTTTTTTATTTTCATTTTTGGTGAATATCTTTGTTGTCCAGGAGGAAATTTTTGTTGCTAGAGCACCCGGGAGGTTAGATGTAATGGGAGGCATTGCAGATTATTCTGGAAGTCTTGTTCTTCAGGTTTTTTTTCCATTTATTTCTATGAGTGTCTGACCAGGAACTACGTTTGGGAAGAGAAAATTATATCTTTAACTGTATTGCAATTTTTCTACCTTTCAGATGCCTATAAGGGAAGCATGTCATGTTGCCGTGCAAAGGAACCATCCCAGCAAGCATAAGCTCTGGAAGCATGCTCAAGCCAGGCAGGAATCAGGAGGAAAAGGGCCAATACCTGTTCTCCAAATAGTATGCAAATGCATTTTACTGCAGGGTCATTTCTGGTAGAAAGCTTAGTGTCTGTGTAATTTTTCCTAGCTTTTCTCAGAGAGCAGTACTGCTGAATTTTCCTTTAAAATGCTTTCCTTAAAAGTGAAAGAGTTTGGTAAGAACACCTGCAAATATCTTGTGAAGCAAGAAATGAATAAATTTTTCGTTTAAGTTTTTGTTGATCTTCACCTTATTTTTAACAAAGTATTGGAAGTTAAACTTGTAGAAACGAAATGTTGATCATTCAATCTTCCCATTGAATTCAATTTTCCTGCATTTGGTCACTTGTTTATGCAGGTTTCTTTTGGTTCAGAGTTGAGCAACCGTGGACCAACATTTGACATGGACTTGTCAGAATTTATGGATGGTGATAAACCTATCTCATACGAAAAAGCGCAAGAATACTTTGCTAGAGACACATCCCAAAAGTAAGTCAATTTTTGTCTAAGATGACGCTATAGCTTCAATAACATTACCTACAAGTCTTTACTGAAAATATTTTTCCTAGGTGGGCTACTTATGTTGCAGGGACAATTTTGGTATTAATGAGTGAGTTAGGTGTTTGTTTCAAGGACAGTATGAGCATAGTGGTAAGTTTCTCTGTCTGTCTATCTTTCACTCTCTGCTATTGGTCTAATCCTTGATATCCCTTTACTGCTGCATATGTTTTATTCTTGTGTGTAAGGAAATGGCAACTAGCAACTACATATGCTTTATTTTTCTCGATTTAGATAAGCAGGACAAATAGCTGTCCTTGTGTTACTGAGCAATTAATAAAATTGGAACTGCAGCACTCTACTATTCAGAAAATTAAGAATTATACAAAGAATGACATGAAACCGTAAGAAAATAACTGCTCTGAGTGGAAAGAACCTTTCCAGGTGACTCTGACAAAGCCATCACATGAGTGGTTGTACTATTGAACAATTTTAAGCATCGTATAGCACATTGCAGGATGATTTACTGTAGCAAATGATAATGAGGAATTCAACGTCTTATGCTACCCATGTTTACTATCAATTTTATCACCTTTAGGATGTCATAGTTCTAGCAAAACATCAACATATTCACTGGTATGTAGTACATAAAGGGAAATTGATCTCTTCTGAGGAGAGGTCACAGCCCTTTGCAGTCCCTCTATCCTATTTTATATGGTGTTATTGCTATTCCCTGATGGCAAAAAATGTTTGCACTTTCCCTGAGATGAATATCTGTCATTCTTTTTGGCACCTAAAGGGTTGTTAGGCCTACCACTTGTTACCAGACCTAATGGATTTGAGACAAAGTATACTGTGGTTTTTACCATTCGTAAATTAATTTTTCGATTTTCTGGTAAAAGCTAATTGGTACTTCTAGAAAGTTTAGAAACTAATCTACTAATCTTTCAAATCTCTCTTTTCTGCCTTCCTGGATTCCAATCTTGGCTTTCACAGAAGAACTTTGGGGTTTTAATAATTAATTTTTTAAACTTGTAATTCTAAAATTACTGTATCTTGTATCAGGTATGCTCAGATGTTCCAGAGGGCAAAGGTGTATCATCTTCTGCTGCAGTAGAAGTAGCGAGTATGTCTGCAGTTGCCGCTGCTCATGGTATGCGGTCATAAAATTTCTAGAATTGGAGTTACCTTGAGTCGTCACTTTGCCTAAGATTGTATTAGTTCATTGTTTTGTAGCTTTTTGTTCTGACCGATCTTTATCAAGATATCACTTATTGATAGTGTTTCTTTCTCACTGATATATATCTTTTCACTTGATATTGGCAAAAATTTGGAAAATATTTATAATTCTCCTAGTTCTTGCTATGAACATAATAGTTCTTGTTAGAGCTGCTGTTGGTCTTATATGCTACTTTAATATTCCTTACAGCATGAGATTTGTATGGTCGAAATCTCTTGTCTTTTGAAATTAAGTTTTTTTACCTATTACTTTTCAACATTATTTCTTTCGTTACTATTCAAAGGAACAAACTTCAATAATGATGTTACTATATTTTTCAAGAGACTATTTTTCATTCTGTGAATTGGTAGATACATGTGAATGATGAATGTCATGAACAAAAAATGCAGTAATATAAGAATTTTACTCCAGATGATCTGAAGTGGATGAGACATTTGGAAGTAAAATGGATATCATGTAAACTGCTATTTCCAAATTTGCCACTCTGTTTCATTGTTTCTCTGCTGCATGGTCCGTCTATATCACATTCTTGATATGTAGGTTACTCTCTCATGATATTCTAGTTGGTAAGAATCAGCTCTGAGCACAACTTTCGGGGCCTTTGTTCTTCAATTCACAATTCAAATATAGAAGCTCTAAAGATTCTCATTCTAAAGGAGAAATTCTTATATCTTTTATTTTGTTAAAGATGCATTGTAGTGAGGTTATGCAACATTTTGACACAAAAATCATCTGGGCTTGATCTTCCAGACCACTGAATTTGAAATGAAGTATACCTTGACAGTGCCCTCCGCTATTGAGCAAGTCATTCTATGACACTAAACAATAGGCAAAACTAGATGCGGTTGAAGCATAAGCTATCTGCCCACTATTGGTCTTGGAAGTTTAACCTATCCCAAGGTTACAAGTGCTCATATCTATTGTATCTGTGAAAATTCTTAATGACTACCAAAATTGTTGGGCAAATGCTTCATAAAATAGGATTTTCCTTTCTTTTGGTTTTGTGCAATTTGTCTTTCATCTTTTAATTATCCTACTGACCAGCAAATACAATCCTAAGTTGTTGCATTTTGCCCAGGCACTAAAGCTATTTTCTTCTTAACAAATTAGAAGATAAATTATAAGAACTAATAAATACTTTTATCACTATCATAATCATCATAACACTATTATTATGCTTTTTAGTATTTGCTAGTGCTACTATAACTCTTCCTGTACCCTTTCACAACATTGATTCTGAACTTTCCTCCTTTCGTGCAGGGTTGAATATCTCTCCTAGAGATCTTGCTTTGCTCTGCCAAAAGGCATGCCTTTTATCTGCTGTTTAAGATGGCTTTATTTTAGGTCTGGTTATATTTTTCAGTTCAGATGGAAATAAAAGCTTCTAGTTGGTGCTTTTAATAGGTGGAGAATTGTGTTGTTGGTGCTCCATGTGGAGTAATGGATCAGATGGCTTCTGCATGTGGCGAAGCAGACAAACTCCTTGCTATGATCTGTCAGGTTAATAATTTCTCGTTCAATTATTCCATAAAGGATGGATGATTATAAACATAAACAAATTTTCTTTTCCATGCAGCCAGCTGAGGTACTAGGACTTGTTGATATCCCAGCTCATATACGGTTTTGGGGGATTGATTCAGGAATACGTCATAGGTTTGGAACCGGAAAAATGTCATTTACTACATGTTTTATCGTGTTTATATTTCCTGTTAGAGTTATTATGATATAAAAGCTATGAACGAGATTAGCATAACCTGAGGGAAGACCTAGATTATTTTTTCTGCTGTAGGCCAAAATCAGGCTACCTATATTTTCTTCTTTGTGAGGAGAGTAAACTTAAACATTCTTGCTTCTAAACTATTTTCTTGAATATCATGAGTTTCAACTACTTTCTTTTGGATAGATCACATGTAGAGTTTGAAAATTCACAAGTTGTGTTGTTTCCTACTCAAGCAATGAAGCTGTCTGTATCAACTTTTTGCGTGTATAGTCCTCTGTTCTGCTCAATATGGTTTTTTTTAACAGAAATGGAGACTATCTTTTTGTAGTTCTTGATGTTTGACTTTAAATTCTAAGTTAAGCATTCATTCAAGATTGGTATTGCATTACTGGTCTGTGATGGCCCTCTAGATGTGTAAATGATCTCTCAATTTACCTGCTTCTACTGCAGTGTTGGTGGTGCAGATTATGGGTCTGTGAGAGTAGGTGCTTTCATGGGCAAGAAGATATTAAAGTCTCTAGCATCTGAACAGTTGTCTGGCTCGTATTCGGAAAATAACTCCATCCAAGAAGCTGAGATGACAGATGAGGATGGCAGAAATATGCTTGAAAATGAGGCTTCACTTGATTTCTTATGCAACCTCTCACCTCATAGGTAATTTCAAATGTGCAGTTACATCTTTTTCATTGTTTCTTCTCACTATTTCAGGATACCTGATAATAAGACATTTCTCCAATTTCAGATATGAGGCATCTTATGCCAATAGACTTCCGGAGTTTCTGCTTGGCCAGGAGTTCATAGATAAGTATGTGAAACATGATGATTCTGTAACAGTTATTGAGAGAAATCATAGTTATGCAGTGAGAGCACCAACCAAGCATCCTATTTATGAGAACTTCCGAGTCAAGGTCAGTGATCTCATTTAGCTGTCCATAAATGGTATTTCTTGATAGCATAGATTGTCATTTGAAATTGAACTAATAATTTATACATTGTGAAATGAGATAGATTGTTTAGGACGAACTTTTGCATAGCATCTTTTAGGAATACCTCAAAGATCAACCATATAATTAAGATTGCCTTAATTAGCATTTGGGCAAAGAGTGATAATCTATAACTGGGACTAAATATATGCTGAAATTAAGTGAACTTTCAGAAGGCTTCCAAAGACAGTAATTGAATTTTGAGTCTTGAATTTATACTATTTGTCCTATCTTTTTTATATATTATACTTAATCTTGACCAATCTAAGTGGAGTTTGTTTGAGGAAAGATAATTTATCAATATCAACTAGAAACACCCACACTTTAGGGGTATGTTAATTCATTAAGCAATTACATTATGCTGTTCTCTAAACATGAGGTTGACAACTCATCTCATGCCAGAAGGGTAAAAAGAACAAGAAAAGGAAATAGTGTCGAGAGATTCAGCAATATCTATAGGTTATGCACCTTTGCATTAGTAGCTCACGAGTCAAGTA
This sequence comes from Rauvolfia tetraphylla, assembly GCA_030512225.1. Taxonomy (NCBI): domain Eukaryota; kingdom Viridiplantae; phylum Streptophyta; class Magnoliopsida; order Gentianales; family Apocynaceae; genus Rauvolfia; species Rauvolfia tetraphylla. The sequence goes on from JAJQKT010000060.1 coordinate 2,858,430, forward strand.
GATGATTCACCAATCTTTAGGCTGGACTAATTCCCCCATCCTATGCAATTAAAATATCTATTAAGTTTAGCACGATTCAACTGTATCGTGTCCGCCACAACCACAATGGTCCTGCCTGACCGTTGGTAGCTAGAGGGACACTTGGTTCCCAAGCGGTTTTTGCCCTAGCAGAACTGTTTGTGGTATAATAGATTGAGTCTGGCCAATATCAAATGGCAGATCATGCAATTGTTTTAGCAGATGTACAATATTTGGCACAATTTATTTATGTCACCTAAATTAGTGCTTTGGAAGAAACAGGTTCCACGGTGCTTCTAGATCTAGCATGGTAAATAATGCGGAGAATGTAATGTTCTGGGTGCTGAGCAATAGTAGCATTTTAATGGATGGACATTGTTTATTTTCTTATTCTAAAATAAACTTTTAAAGATCTATTTATGGTTTCTAACTGAATAGCTTCAGTTATCTTTGATGGGGAACTTAAACTAGGAAAGAGAAAGGTCATATTGATTTTCCATATGATAAGCCTTCTTTTAGTTCTTCAAACCACTCAACTAATTGAATTTTTAGCTGTGTTTCGGATCTTCTGTGTCAAACATGTATGTTAATTACAGTTCAAAGTTCTTAAAGTTGTATGATATGAACTTGCTAAATGACTGCTCAGGCATCATGCTCGGGATATAGTATTTAATCTTAAAACTCCACTCAACTGTTTCACCTTTATGATGTAGACGTGTACTCTTCTCCTTTAATTTTTTAATCAGATAAGCATTGTTGGAATTTAAATAGCGATAACTGCTTTTCTCTATGCTATTATATTGATGGTGAGATTTCCCTTTCTGTTTTCTGTGTGAATCATTGTCTAGGCCTTTTCAGCACTACTAGCTGCTGTGCCCTCAGAGTATCAACTTTCTGCTCTGGGAGAAATGATGTATCAGGTTCCATTCTTGAACATATTCTCTTATTTTCCTTTGTCATTTAACATACTGCCAACCGGTCAGGTTTATGCCCCCATTCTTTGAATTTACTATTTCATCTGTAAATTTGTTTGGGTCCCCCCCTCCCCCTCACACACCCACACAACCATATTTTGTGGTTTAAGAAAGAAAAAAGAAGAGTTTTTAGAACTTTACAGGCTTGATTTGCTTCCTGTTTAACAGTATACTCTCTAATTGTCCAATGTTAACAGTGTCACTACAGCTACAGTCACTGTGGACTTGGATCTGATGGGACTGATAGGTTGGTGGAACTGGTACAAGAAATACAGCACAGTATATCGACTAATTCTGAAAAGGAGGGTACATTGTTCGGGGCAAAGATTACAGGTGGTGGATCTGGTGGGGCAGTTTGTGTTATTGGGAGGAACTGTGTGAAAAGCAGTGAGCAAATTCTTGAGGTAAATGTACAAAGTTCTCTTTGCTTGGTCAACAAAATCCAAAGGCTTTTTCTTGTGGTTAATTCCATTTTTATAGAAAGCTTTGCATGATGCCGTTCTTTTTGGCATGCTTTGTTTTGTGTAAATTAACATTTTATTACTTCATGGTTCAATGATACAATTTGGAATAATGCCTACACATAATGTGTCAAATGAGCGTCACATAAGAATATTAGTCATGCAAAACATGAAGAAAAGATAAAAGCCATTACTTAGTCTCTCCCCTCATGTTTATCAAGAAGCAATATAATCTGTCATCCATGATTATAGTATATATGCTTATCTTTGAAAGCATTACTGATCAACTCTTTTTCTGCAAAACCTTTCAAGCAGTCGAAAACCGAGCTTTTTTGCTTGTGTCTCTGTAAAGAATCATATGCATCTGCAAACAAGTTGAATAAAACATTATCTTGGATATTTCCTTGTGAACCAAAGAACAATTTATCTGAAAAGTTCCTTTCCTTTTTATTTCCTGCCTGTAACATTAGAATTTTCCTCTCTTCTATTTGGTTCATGCTCGTGAACATAAGAGATCGCCACATTACATATTTCCTCCCTCATTTTTCTACTCTTGGTTGTTTATTTTAGTACGAAATTTCTTTTGGTTAATTCTGAAACTTAATCTGTCTTGTTTTCCATCTGCAGATTCAGCGAAGATATGAAGCTGCTACTGGTTTCTTACCCTATATCTTTGAAGGATCTTCACCAGGCGCTGGAAGATTTGGTTACATGAGAATACTCCTCACATCTTAACGATCCTTTTTGCTCTGCCCTGTTTTAGGGTTTCACGTGAAATTGATCAACTGATAACATCTATTCTTTTCTCAATTCCTATTCTTAAAACTCTGTGCCTTCACATATTGTATAGTATCATATCAAGCTAGAGATATATTGACATTGTTTTTAGTGATTTTTACTATTTAGTCCTTTTTTATGCTTAGAGTAGACAGACAGAATTTTTTTTGATCTTTTTATGCTACAAATCTCCCATCTCTCCCTCTTTATTATTTTATGTTTGTTTTTTGAAAATTCGAACTTGTTTAATGATTTAAAACTTTGTAGTAATTGTTCGGGTTTAAATTTATTACATGCAAAGCTCATTTTGAAATTTTTTCAAGTTTTTGGCATTTTATAAATACCCTAAAAATATGTAATAATAATCGTCTTGAAAATATAAAAAGAATTAACATATACAAATAGATAACAAGAAGTTTGGGAACAAGAATAGTGATTTCTAGAAGATGAAGAAGAAGAAGAAGTGAAACCCTTGGTTATGGCCAAAGCTCGATTATGGCTGAAGAAGAAGAAAACCCTTGGTTGAAGCACACAAGGAAATGAGTTTAGAGAGAGAATGAAAAAGGAAGAGAGAATTTTATCGAACTATTTTAATTTATTCTTAGTTTGTGTGCACATGATAATTTTATATTATTTTATAAATTATATGTTAAAAAGTCAATTAAAAAAATATTTCTTTTAATTTAAAATATAAAAATTTTAATTATTTTTTAAAATTATTTTTATAATAACTTTTATTATAAATATAATTTTTTATTTTTATTAAAGTAAATTTTATTAAAAATAAAATATTTTTATATTTTTAAATTTATATAAAAAACTAAAAAAAACTTATATCTTAAAACAGATTGAGTAACATCAAAGATCTTAAACCCCCACAACGTGAAGCACCGATGAGTAAAATCCTTCACCGACGGCCTCACCCGAAGACAATGCACATGCATGCGTCTAATTATGATATGAAACACAGCCGCAAAGTGCTTTACAGTAATTCTCAAATGCAAACATTGTCTTTAGACACTTTGTGTAAAGCTAACATATGAGTTGGCTTCAGACAGCCTTGTAAACACGTCGTATTTGGATCCACGCGATGCTTTGATGCTACATTCACTATCTTAATCATTCGTGGACATCTTATTTATTTATTAAAATAAAAAATATATAAAATAAAATTATCTTATTATATATTAGATTAGATATTTTATTATTTATTAATAAGTAAATAATTATTACGATATCAATAAATTATTAACTTATTAAAATAAAATAATTTAAAATTAAATATTTATAAAATATTTTATTTAACGATTGATTTGATAAGTTTTATTTTAACAAAATTTTCACTTCACCCATATAATTCTTCAAAAGAAAGTCATTGATTTGTAATTAAAGTGGTCGATAATTAAACTCTACTAATACGGAAAACAAAAATAAATTTGTAAATAAGAAATCATAGCATTTTTGAGATATTTGGTAAATGAAAGCTTCATTTTGATTAATTTGTAACTTTTACCTGGTTAATTATTCTGCCTTATTAAGTAGGAGCTGGATCCTCTCCACAGCTCCTTCATCTCCCACTGCCACAGAGTTTCTAGTTGCTACAACGCAACCAAAAAAAAGTTATAAATCTATTATTTTGGAAGTACTTTTCTTCTTCTAAATAAATAATTTTTGAAAGATCTAGATTTAAATAAAGAATATAAAAAGAATTTTCATTAAATAAAGAGAAATGGTAATTCAATTGGTCTGTGTTTGCGTTCTTCTATACTAATTTGCATCTCGAAACGTTTACTATATATAACTTGTAGTATGACAAATTTGAAGTCTTGCAAATTTATGTCTCTTTACACCCCACATAGTTGGTGTGAAAATTGAAATTGTAATCAGTAGCCTGTGTCCTAGACAGTAGAGGATCTGTTCCGCTTTGAAAAATGGTGAAAGAGAAGGGCGCTTCAAGGGTCCTAAAAGTCCTTTCTGAGTCAAGAAATCGACAACTTTCACAAAGAAAAGGCTACAATCCAACATGTATAGTACCAATGACTGTCCTCTTGTCTGATGTCTAAAATGAACATACACAGAGCATATAGTACCATAAAATCTTGCTTTTCCAAATTAAGATCTTCAAGAAAGAATAAAGTCTGAGATCGCAATATAGAATTTGCAGTCCCTTTGCAAAACATCACATGCTTTGCCGCTGAGGTAAATTATTGCATTTACAAAGCATGCTGTTCATAGACCTTTTCTCCTGTGGCGCCCTCCCACCCCCGTCTCTCCCCCAACAAGAAGTTAACAACACCACCACCAAACAAACAAACAACAAAGAAGAGTTTTCTGCCTTTATAAATGAACGAAATAAACAACTCCTTGCTGCGTCCCATTACGTCTGAGAGAGGCTTGCATGAAGAAGAAGAGAGAGGATTGCAGCCAAGGATGACTTGCCGGCCAGAAATATGCAAGTTTATGAACGTTGCCGGGGAAAATCGTCGGTCCGGCAAGTTGTCCTTGGCTACATTTCGTTCTCTTCTTCTCATTTGAGGCTCTAGAGATCAATCCTTTTTGTTGCAGAAGGTTCCGAAAGCTGGTGCTGCAGAAATTAATTGTAATTTCCTGGTTTCCACACATTGTAAGTCTAAAATTTCATTCCATCAGCATTATTAATTTTTCCATGAATTAGTGTTAAATCTTATTAAAACAGCAATATGATGAAATATCTCAGTTCCATTGCATTTTCTTAAAAACATCTTTTATATATCTAACTAGCATGACGTTTACTAATATGAAACTTTGTACTAAAATTTATGACTATTTTATTCTACACACTAATATCTTTTTTAATTCTTATAATTTAATTTTCAAAGACTCGTTTTGTTTTATTAGATCACTTTTTAACGTCTTTCTTTCGCCACTAGAGACACGCACTCATACACTAATATAAAAGCTAGTTGTGCCTTAGTCTTAGCTACATCTATGTACCTTAACTTTATCAGTTATATCAAAATAGCTTCCTCTTGTGTAGTGATCATTTGCATCATTGACTGAACTCAGTTGCATATAACTAATACAACTCTCTACTGTTTTGACCTTTGTACTTCAAGGATCAAATGATCCAATTTCTTAAGGATGATTCACAATCATGCTTCGTATAGTACTTAAACATAGCTTAGTTTCTATATTTTTGGATTGGAATTTAAGAACTAGTTTTCTTATTATTGCTGTAGCTAAAACATTAAATACAGACCTTGATATATCAATTCGGGAATTTATTTTTTCTTTTTTCTTCCTTTCGGGGCGGGGGGCCCGGGGGGGGGGGGGAAGGGGGGAGGAAGAGATGGGAGTTCATGTACTTCTAGTGTTGTTTATCAAAATTTTATCTGACCTCCATTAATTAGGCTTTCATGAATTTAGAGCCACCCAAAACATTAACTCCTTAATACGAGAAACTTTACTAAGGTGTGGTTCTGATAGCTGTTGCTAGACATAATTCTATAGATTCTAATTTTTTTTTATACATTTGGGGAACGAAAATATAAATTATAGTCAAAACCTACTGTCTAGTAAACAGTACTTCTAACCAATAAAGCTACCTCTTTGTCACCGTGAAAAGGACTGGTTCGGCCATGCAAGAGCCATCTGTCCATGCAGATTCATCCGCAGATCTGCAGGTAGTGAATAAATCCCTGGATCCTGAACCCTGACAAGCGCTATTCGAAAGTTTCTGAGAATTTAGCAAATCCCTAAATGGGAAGACTCGTAGAGGTAGTACAGGAATTTTTGCAGTTCAGGAATAGGATTCTACCATTGAATATCCGTTCAATGATGATGGATTCGTTTTAAACAATTACGCAAAGGAAAACAGCGGAAACAAAATTTGCCTGAGGGAACCGTTCTAACTAGGCAGTGATAGAAATAACATGAACATACTAAAACTAGAATATAATAAATGGGAGCGGAATGATCTTCAGTTATGCCTTATACCTTATACCTGTGATTGAGGGTAAGCTACTTGATCTTCCCTCTCCTATCCCTCTTGACATTCTATTTGGATATAGTGATGGGATCCTATCTCTCTTGACTTTACGTTTGGATATAGTGATGGGTGGAACACACAAACAAAATAATTATTTAGAGAGATGAAGAGCTTCTAATGCTTCTATAACTTGTACACTAGAGAGAGGGACCAAGAGCATATATACATATATATATATATATATATATATATATATATATATATATATAATGACTCTCATATTATACATTATTAAATTAGAAAATTTTCATGAAGTCTTTTATGACATATGTAACTTACATAATAATCTCTCATAAAAGATTATAGCGAGAATGAGGATAGTGGTTCTTAAATAGATATTACAACTTTGATCATAACTCCTAAACCTTCATTTCCTTAACTCATATGGTTGGTTAATCATGACATGTTGGTTATAATTTTAAGTGGTCATGAAGGCCACATTTCCAACAGGCAGGATTCTAAAGCTCTAAGAAAAGTGTAATTAATTTGCTATTAATTTTTAATTTTTCAATAGTGGATTTGTCGCCACTTTGTCCATTACGAGCATTTGGTCCTTTCTGTCCATTTTCCTGCTTTTCTACTAAACAGCGTAGGAGTCATTGCCTAACCTCCACAATTTATTGTTTTTTTGTTTTAAATGTTCAATTATGGGCGGCTTTAAAATATATTAAATTAAGACTAGTAGAGGAAGATAAAAGAGAATTAGAGGATCTAAAAGGCATGCTATAAAGATAAACTTCTTCTGTTAGATAATCGCTTGACCTCTTGTACAATTTCAACTATGGTCAAAGTTGTAGATGTCTGGATCTTAGTATAATGAATGTTAGCAGATAACATTTTGCAATAATCATTATTACGTACGTAATATAAAAGTACTTAATCGTACCCTCCAATCACGATGTTGTTGCTAGTAGTTTAAAATTTTCTGTCTAATAATTTTATTTACTTTTTATTTTAGAAGGCTAGAAATCAAGTCCCCCCCCTTCCCCCCTTCCACCCCAACACACACGCACACACACATGATTATTTGTCCTAGTAGTCTGGGCTGGGGGCCTTCTTCCTCCAACAAAGAATGTAGAAAAAGGGGGATTAGTGGAGATTCATAGTAGTTTGTTTCCTTTTGTTTTATTTTTTGGTGGATTTACAAACACTGCTTAAATCTTTATCTTTAAATTTCAGTTTCTCCATGAACTTGGTTTTTTTTCCATGAATCACTTAGAAGGAAACAACTTTTCCATGAGCTCTTCAACTTTAAATTGATATTTTAAACAATTGCATGGCTACCTTTGCACCCTCCAAGGAAAATCTACATTTTACAAGTTTCGCAATCTCTTAAGAAGCCATGTTAGACTTCTTTCAAGAAACCTCCGTTATGACATAGATCTCTATTGGACCTAACAAAAAGAAAATCTATCTTCTTAAATGCATTTTACTCCCTTAAGCATTTTTTATTAAGGCATTACCTACGCAAACGTTCCATTTCTCCAGTAACCCGCTGAAACTTTCTTCTAATTGCAATCTTTTTAATTAAGCATTTAAAGATAACTTTTACTCTTAGTAAATAGGGACAATTAGGATAGTATCGTTAAAGTTTGTCCAAATTACGTAATAAACTTTTTTATTTGAAAAACTTGGTAATAAAACTTGGTGTTTTTGCTCAAAATGGGTGGCTACGGTGGTTGCCACCAGTTGATTGTCAATGTTGATCAATAATTGTGGGCACTAGTTATTGGTACTTGGGAAGGACTAAAAGGTACAATTGGACACTTGGTAGTGGATTGGATTTAGAGCCTTTAGCCCTTGCCATTGGATTCCACATGATTCCACTTCTCATTTTCTTGATACTAGGTCACAGGTATGGCCGTGGCAAGGTTGAGGTTTGCTAGTTGCCAGATCAAAGACTCAGATACGTATGGTTCAATGTTGAAAGGAATAGGAAGAAGTTTTGCAGGCAAATTCGTTTATTGGTGGTGTTTAGGTTGGAGCGGCTTTTTCCTGCTTAGGATTGGGTTTAGGTTAGATCGTAAAGGGCTTGGACTTAAGGGTTGGTGCTCTGGTACAGATTGATTGGGTGTATGTTAAGCTGGTTGGGCTTTGGTTGAACTATGTTGTGTGATGGGGCTAGTTGTGTTTCTTCTATGGTCAAAGGCAGGTTCTCGTTAGGCTGGGTTTTTTCTTCAGAATAGGTTCGTTTAAATTGTTTTCCATAATACTGCTAGCACACGTGGCGGCAGAGGCCGAACTATGTAGAAGCCCAAATATCCCCTTAAGAATTTAAAAAATTAGTGTTAAAGTACGCACATGCACGAATGCTTATCTACTTATTTTTTTAATAATAAATAGTATAATGTTTTTAAAAATAATTGATAGATAATATTATATTTAAATATTCGAACTTCTTGTATATTAATAGAAGATAAGGTGTAACTTATGATTGACATTATTTACTAAATTTTTTTTAATCAAATCAAATTTTATTTAAAATTTTATATATAAATATTTTCAAATTATATTAATTGAAGTAAGATTCAAAATATTTTCATATGCCTTTTTAAATATAAATCTTTTCAAATTCTATTCATTGAAGTAAGATTTAAAATCTTTTTATATACTTTTTTTGACTCAATATTTTAATTTTATCTATATTTTTTGTTACTCCGTCATTAGTTATGAATAAACTCATTACACTACTGATGTTATTGAGTTGTGTGTTTCAGTTATGTACTTAAGCTAAGAAATAAACTGAATAAAGAGTTATATACATACATATATATATATATATATATATATATATATATATATATATATATATATATATATATATATATATATATATATATATATATTCATTGTTTAATATTTAATATTATTTATTGATTCATTGGTTTTATAATTAATTACATATCATTAAATATTAAAATGATTAGTAGATTCAATGTACTTCAAAATAAATTGAATTTCATGAAAATTAATGTATAGTTATTAAAAATTGTAAAAGTCCATTGCTTTAATTTTATTAGTAGTCATTACTTTATTATCTATTTAATTTCACAAACATTAAGGTGATTAGTAATTTTATGAGCTTATGTAGGCACATTAATCTATATCCTCATAAATGAACATAATTTCACTTGGCATGATGAGAATTCAAATAAATCTAAAATTATCCACATGTCACTTCTTTATGATTCTTCCTCAACTTATATATATATATATATATATATATATATATATATATATATATATATATATATATATATATATATATATATATATATATATATATATATATATATATATATGCTTATAATTTATATGACCTCTTTAAAATTATCATTATAGACTAGCATAACAACAAACAAAATTAAATGTCAGTATTCTTAGGGATAGTCAAGTATTAATACTTACTATTATCTTATTATTTAGCGTACTAATCTGTTGAGAAAATGATTAAAATAAATTAACGAAGAACAAAGTCTAACTTCCTAACTAAAAGTCCCCTTAACTATCCTTAATTACAAGAAGAAATTCAACTGAAAAAGTAATATTTGAATAGAAAATCACACAATAATTACCTCTATGAAATGAATTTCTCTTGATTAATCGGTTTCCCTATCCCTTAGTTGGTGGAGTTTATAAATTAAAGCTTACTTTATCTCTAGTTGAAAGTTTTCTACTTTTAAATTAATTAGTAGAAATCTCTTTCTAACTAAATTAACTTAAGAATGCATTAAGACTATGAATCATTAATTAGATTTCTCTAATTATCAAGAAGATGTTGACACCCTAATCTCGAGTCACCAAAATTAACCCTATTGGTGTGCTACAGTTTATATCCATCAAAGTAATTGAGAGCCTGACTTATAATATTACAATTAGAGAATATAAAACATTAGAGGAAGAGTAGAGAATACTCATTTTCATGTCCTTAACTCCCTTCTTCCTCAATGCTTGAAATCTCCACTCTGGCCTTAGTAAAATGGGAGCTTTGACTTGAATTTTCAAGATCAATGCTTTCTTTCTTCAAAGATATAATATTTTCTCTTGATTTCTCCAGCAAAGGTGGAAGATTTGGGCAAGTTTTCTCTCTTAATATTTCACTTTTTGTTCTTGAAGAAACTCTCTCTCCAGCACTCCTAAAAAGTATCTTTAAACTATATATTTATACACATGTCTAAAAGATGAGGGAGAAAAAATGTGAATATTTTGCATTTTGGCTCAAGCAGTGCTGCCTAGAAGCCTCTAGGTGGCACCATTGTTGTGAATATTCTATCCTCCAACTTCATTCAAGTGTGTAGAATCTTTTCATTTCTTCTTTTCACTTCAAATCTTCAACAAACTCAAAGAAAGGAAGGGAGGTATACACAGTAATTAAAACACAAAATTTCAACAATAATTTAACCTCAAAATGATCATAAAAAGAAAGCATGAATAGCATATATCACATACATCCCACAGCCTCTTTGCTCACATCAAGAGGACATTTGTGAAAGCTGACAAAATTCCCCTCTGGTTGACTCATCACATTTCTTCTATATAGCAATTTTAGCTATTGTGGGATTTCTTTCAATAAACCGCTTATTGGCAACTAGATTTTTGTGTGTTGTTGCTAACACTTAAAATTCATCCTAGGGCCAAATTTGTCCGACAGATCCATCATGTCGATTAAGAGTTTTATGTCAGTACCCGACAAACTTGTCATTGCAAACAGCTACAAATAATTGCCAATAACTTCTGGAAGACTGTGAGAAAATCAAGGAGCACAGACAAGCAATGTTATTGTATTTAACACACAATGTGTATACCCAACCGAGGCACTAACAATAACAATTTATCAAATAACAATGATGATGGCAAGTCCAAATAGTCCGAGTATAAAGCAGCGTCATAACGAAAAACAAAAAATAAAATCAATAAGAGAACCTGGAATCTTAAATCAAAATCTAGAAAGTATAGACTAATAATCGACTAATAACTAATTTTCCTTCAAGAAGTTTTTCACTCTAGTTACCGGTATGACGGGTATAGCGACCTTTCTTACATTGACGTAGTTCATTTCGATTACCTTGAACCTTCTCAGTTTGCCAATATCGAAAAATAGAAAATATGGAGAGAGAGAGAGAGACTACTTAGAGCTTAACTTCTAAGAAGTCCAACTTTTCAAGTCTTTTGACCATGGATTTCCACCATTAAATGGCATCTTCCATATTATAAGATAATATCTAATATGTTATGAGTAATTCTCAAAATTAATTATGACTAACTAATCATAATCTCAAACAATTAGGACATGCAAAGTTGCCATTTCCAACACATTCTAAGTACAAAATTCTATTTTCCATCCTGACTTTATGCATATGTGTTCAACATGCACATTATATCAAAAGTATATTCACTAAATATTTGAGAAAAGCGTGAAGAAAATTTCACCAAAGGTTTGCTGGTAAGCTAGGTTCCAATTTGCTTTTAGTTCTTCCTTTTTTTAATGTTATCTGAAAAAAATCTTAAATTTTAGAAAAGAGACGACATTTTTTTTTTGTATTTTATAAGAAATAAATATTCTTAATTCCCTTATGCCTGTAATATAAATTTGGTGTGTACTTGTATTACATGAGTTCCATAACTAAGTAGAGAAGGCAAATATGAACCAAAAGGTTTCATCAAAACAACTTTAATAAAGAATTCAATGATTCAATACTTATAAAAGAAATGGATAACATCTGACATCCACATCATACAATAAATCAAGCATGGAGATTCCACCATTGGTCAAATCCAATTACGCATGTTGTTGAGGAAGGACGCCACCTACTTCTTCCGAAATATTGAGAAAAATAATGACAATGAGAACAAAAATAAAATTCGGTTTTTGGGATACCTTGCAACAGGCACAAGAATTTGAAAACAAAAAAGACTTGAAGAATCTGTTTATACACCCGCATCTAAGCTGAGAAGATGAGCTAAAGCATGCCTCCAACCTATCTATGACCCTAATAACTTGGAACTGCAAATGGTTGGCCAAACCCGAGGTAGTTAGAGCACTGGAAGTGATTATAAACTCTCAAAAGCATTCTATCATCTTCGTCTCTACGACAAAGAAATCTTCTCTCCCTAGGATTTCCAAAATTATGAATTCTGTAGGCTTCCCAATTCATTGAGCAATACCGGCAAGAAACATAGCAGTTTGGTAATTTATTTGAAAGAAAAAAGTGAAACGGTAACGGGAATTGGTTGGCTATTGGTCAGACAGTTTATGGTTGAATTTAGAGAGAGCTTGATATTTCTACACTACTATGTGTTCGTGTATTGCCATTTGTTTAAAAAAACAATGGAACATACACTATTTTAAAATAATATTAAAAAAACTAAAAAAAGTAACAGCTAAATTAAAATAAAAATATTAATTCAATATCAATATATCAATTCCCCTGCAGCAGTCCCAAATTTTGACATGAACAAAATGAACTAGCAAGTATACTAGGCTATAGTCATGTAATACAATGATGTAGAGTATCGTTCTCACAGAGAATTGTTATTAATATATGAATTCTTGTAATCTTTGCTTTAATTTAGCCCAACTAAGTAGAAGAAAATTTTCAAGTTCAATAACTACATGAAAAGAAATAAAATATAATTCAACATTAATTAATGTTCAAGATGCAATCTTTCAGGTATCTAGGAGGAGTTCATCAATTTCACCTTTATACTTCTTATAAGTTATATCATTGAGTTCATCAATTTCACCTTTATACTTCTTATAAGTTATATCATTTATGTATTTCAATGGCTAATGAGCGTTCTCAATTGTTTAATACCTCTCTTTGATGTCTATTAAGCCTATTCAACTATATTCCAAATTCAATCTAAAAGACTGCATTAAATTCCCACACTCAATTGTTTCACAAACCACACAGATATATTCCTATTATATATGCAATTTGTGACTTATTTACCCAGTCTTTAAGCAAAAACATCTCTCTAAATCTCTTAACCTACTGTCACTAGAAGGAAAAACCACTTTTGCGACGGCTATTTGCAATGGCAGAGTCCGTTACCATTTTCCGACGGATTTGCAACAAAACTGTTACAAACGAAAAAAATTGGCAAAATTAGCGACGGAAAAAGAATAGTCGCAAATTTGGTGCTATTTGTGACAGATTTGCAAAGGAATTGAAAAAAGGATATTTAAAAAAATTTACATATATTCTGTTGCAGATTCATTACAGAATTGCGACAGAAAAGACAAAGAAAATATTAAAAAAAGTTTTATTTTGCCTTCGAAAAATCCGTAGCCAAATGGCGATGGATTTGCAATAGCTATTTTCGTCACAATAGAGCTACGAATTTGTGATAAACATTTTAAAAAAGGAAAAATTTTATATATTTCGTTGCCATATAGCTACGGAATTGCGACAGATAGAAAAAAAATATTAAAAAAAATTTTCCATACCGTCGCAAATCCATCGCCATAGAGCTATTGATTTGCTACGGAAAAATACAATTAAAAAGTTTTTTTAATTTCTGTCGCAAATTTGTACGTATACGACAACAGATTTGCGAGGACAGAAGAAGAAAATATTAAAAAATTTTTATTAATCTGTCGCAAATCCGTCGCTAGGTAACTACTGATTTGCGATGAACAAAAAGTAAAAATATTTTAAAAATTTTCCGTTGCAAATCTGTAGTTATACATCGATAGAAATAAAAAATTTTATTTTTCCCCGTAAATCCGTCGTAATATTGCTACGAATTTGCGACGTAAGGTAAAAAATAAAATAAAAAATATTTGCCATCGCAAATCCGTTTCAAATTAACTACGGATTTATGACGGCACATTTTTTGTGACAAATTTGCAATAGATTTGTAACGGAATAATTTTTTTCTTCCTATTCTTGTATCCTTATTTATTTTTTGTAAGCCATATCTCACGGTGTTCATAAATGTATTATTTAATTAAACATATATAGCATGAACGGCGGTTGTAATATGTAATATAAAATATTGGTACTCTGTAGTTAGTAGTCTTTATATGAAGACACATATGAATATATATTCTGTAATTTATTATGATATAACATATCTATTGATTATAATAACACATGATACAAAACATATAAAAGTATATTACATATGTGTATAATACTAATAGTTATAACTTTGAGTATGACCAATTTATAATATGTAATGTTATACAACATATAGTGTTGATGGGGTAAATACATATACTAGTACAACAATATATGATAATTACATGCGTATATTTCATAAATATTGATTATTAATAAATCTTAACCATAAACTTATTAGAGGAGTGGAAGAGAAAGAAAAATACTTAAAAAAAACACAATAGAAATTAATTTTTGTCGCAAATTCATCACAAATGTGTTCCAACTTTGTGACACTTTTGTGACGAAATTTGAAATTTTTACCTACCAAAAAGGCCGCCACATTGAAATTGATTCTGTTGCAAAACCGTCACAAATTTACAAGGGTTTTGCGACGGTAAATTTAGCTATTGAAAAAAAATAAAAATATGCGTCGCAAATTCATAGCATAATAGTGACGGATTTGCGATGGCTATTAATAAAAAAATTACAAATAAATTCCGTCGCAAATCAGTTGCTATTTTGCGACGAATTTACGGCGGACAATGTCGTCGCAAGCTCTAGATTTTTAACAAAATCTGAGCTCTCGTTTTTCCTCAGTCTTCCTTCCACCCCATTTGTTTTCCCTCTCGGTCTCCCTAGTCAACTGCTGCCGCTGCCTCCCCTTCCCTGCCTCGCCTTCACTGCTTGCTATCGCCGTTGCTACTAGCTTGTCATTTGCTGTCACTGCTGCCATGCCCGTCGCCCAGTCTGCACTGTCTGTCACTGAGCCACGCTAGCCCATACCTTGCTTGCAGCGCCGCGCCTTACCTCACCTCGCCCAGCCCACCCGCCCGCACTGCATGTATATTTTCATTCTTTTTTCTGTTTTATAATATATATATATATATATATATATATATATATATATATATATATATATATAATTTTATGTATTTTCCTTATTTTTTGTCCCGTTATTTTTTTCATATCTTGTTTTTTGTGTTGTACTTTTTTTCTAGAATTTTAGTTTTATGTTTTTCATGTTTTTCGGTATATTTTCGTTCTTTTTTCTGTTTTATAACTTTCTTATATTTTTTTATTTTATGTATTTTCCTTATTTCTAAAAATATATATATATATATATATATATATATATATATATATACATATATATATATATATATATATATATATATATATATATATTTTATGGATGGACCTTCGGGACATGTGGTTCTAAATATGGAGTATAAATAAAAAATTATAAAATTTATTATATATATATATATATATATATTTTTTTTACATATTTGGTATTTTTTTTAATGACTTTGCAGAGCCATTATCGATGGCTCCCAGAGCATGCTGATCAGATACGGCGTATTTGTGACGACAAATGCACTCGTCGCCTATCCGATTAGCTATCAAAGGCTCGGTGCAAGGGAAAATGTCCATCGAGGATATCTCCTGAAATTTGGAGTCAATTTTAGCGAGATCATTGGAGAACGGAACAATTCAAGCTTGTTTCAGCTGTTGCTAAGCGGAACTGAGTAGCTGTTCCTGGACCAACTCACACGGGAGGATGCATCTCCTTCAGCAAGCATGAGCGTCGGATGGTAATAATTATTTTTATCATTGTTATTTAAATATAATATAATTACTTAACATTATGTTAATATAATTGCAGTGTAAGGAGCGAGTAGATGACTTCCACTTCACTGATATGTACGAGGCGACGCACAGATATAAGAATGGCCCAAAAAAGGGCATGTTTATCAATGAGAAATCACAACATACGCTGGTAAGTTTACGAATTATATTAAGAATATTTTATATTAATTTTTTAATATTATACACTGTCATGAATTTACGATGCATATAATTTATAGGATAGCATCAACGTTTTTAAGGAGCACTATTAGCAGATGGAGTCTCAGGATTCAGTGACTTCTCAGCATCCACCAGATGTGAAGTCCTTATTTGTGGAAGTTGCTGACGGTGTTTCGAAGAATCAGATTTTTGGATTGGGTTCCGAGGCAGCTCACGTGATCCGGAGGTTATGTCAGTCCACGTCGCCCTCTATTCATACGGCTTGCTCAATTACATTGCATTCAGAGTACGCATCTCTTCATAGTCAGTTGGAGAGAGAGAGGTCGATGATTATTTCCAACATCACTTAGCTAGCTTGGACCAGTATTTTCGAGTAATGTTCGAGGCACTACATCTGCCGCCACCGCCTTCTCCACCTCTACCTTCTTTTCCGATATCAGATTCTGAAGATCGGGCAGATGGGACTGATGAGGATTACATAATTTTTTGAAACATTGAATTTTCGTTGCAAAATCTTTGCAAATTTGTGACGATTTTGCGACGAATATAAATTTCTTTAAAAAATTAAAAAATCTGTCGAAGAATAAAGGATATAGAAAGAATTAAGAACAAATTGAGAGTTGGAATATTTAATCTCCAACAAGACTTGAATCCGACTCTTGAACAGAAATTGAAAGATGAAAAGCTCGAGAGGTTGTCCCCCAAGCAGTCTTCTTCAGTTACAAAGGTTTAGGTCTTAAATACATCATAAAATCGTACCAATTGGAAAGGGTTTCAAAAGGGTGAAATTATAGTTTTTTGATATTCTGACCATGCACTGTGCGCCCACCATAGTGAGGTTCCCTGCACTCTGTAGCAACTGGAATTTCAACCCTACTATATTATTTCATGTTGAGCACCCACTATAATGAGATATTGGGTGCCCGGTAGCTTTTGATAAGAGATTTTGAATTTTGCTTAATTTCTTTAATTTTTGGTATGATTCTCCTCTTTCTTTACTTTTCTTATGCAATTCAAGTTGCATTTTCTACCTATCAATCAATAGGACTGTCAATTGGGCCGGGCTGGTTGGAGCCCGACTCTTTCGACCAGCTTAATTGTGGGCTCGGACTCATATTTTCAGCCCAAATAACTTTTCGGGCCGAGCTGAGGCTATGGTAAGCTCAGTCCGATTTCAGCCCAACTCATAAAATATACATATATAAAATATATTTATATGTATATATATATTTTTATATAATAATAATATTATTATATTATTAAAAATATTATTCTTATGTAAAAAATTCAAAAAAATCAGGTTAGGGCCGCCCTGAGTTCTAACCTAATAAAACCGAGCTCGGGCTCATATTTTCCAACCCGAAAACAATCGGGCAGAGCTCAAGCTTAGCAACGTGACGGATTTGCGATGAAAAATAAAATTTTTTATTTCTGTCACTGTATAGCTACAGATTTGCAACGAAAAATTTTAAAAATATTTTTACTTTGTTTTCGTCACGAATCCGTAGCTACCTAGCGACGAAATTTTGATAGATTAATAAAATATTTTTAATATTTTCTTCTTTTGTCCATCGTAAATATGTCGCCGTATATCTACAGATTTGCGACGAATATTAAAAAAAGTTTTTAATTCTATTTTTCCATCGCAAATCTGTAACTCTATGGCGATAGATTTTCAACAGCATGAAAAATATTTTTTAATATTTTTTCCTATCCATCGTAATTTTGTAGCTATATGGCGACAGATTTACGACAAAATATAAACTTTTTTCTTTTTTTTTAATATCCGTCGCAAATTCGTAGCTCTATTGCGATGGAAATAACTGTCGCAAATCCGTAGCCAAATGGCTACTGATTTGTCACGCCAAAATAAAATATTTTTTAAATATTTTTTCTTTTCCGTCGCAATTCTATAGCAAATCTGCGATGGATTTGCGACGGAATATGTGTAAATTTTTTTTAAATATCATTTTTTTCCAATTTCGTTACAAATTCGTTGGCGACGTATTTGCGACTATTCTTTTTCCGTCGCTAATTTTGCCAATTTTTTTTCGTTTGCAGCAGTTCTGTTGCAAAGCCGTCGTAAAATGGCGACGGACTTTGCTGTTACAAATTGCCGTTGCAAAAGTGGTTTTTCCTTGTAGTGATAGTCTAAATCTTCTTTGATGGACTAGAATGAAATTATTTTGTGGTAATGTTCCGAGTACTATCAAAAATCTTAAAGAGGAAACAGTAAATCTTTAGGACATTCCACAATCCTCGTTTAATATTGATCAAATGAAAAAGTCCAAAAGGAATTAGGTGACTTTCTGAAGAAAAGACAAATTCTCTAGTGGAATAAACTTAATGTTAGATGGTTAGGAAAGGGAGATAGCAATACTAATTTCTTGCACCTTTCCACTATTATCCACCTTAGGCATAACTGAATAGATTACGTAATGTCTAACTTTGATGTTTGCTTTCTGATAGGGACAACTTTGGAAATATGTTTCAAAGTAAGTTTTAATGATCTGTTCATTACCTCTTCCCCATCACTTCCATATGATATGTAGCATCTCATTTTGGATTCTATAAATGAATCAAAAAATATTGACCTATGTGTTATGCCTAATGCATATTACATAAGGAGCATAGTTTTCAGCATGAAATTAGGAAAAAGTCGAGGTCCAAATGAATGATACCTTGCCTTTTCAAGTCATATTGGTACATCATTAAAGCTATAGTGGAAAATGCTGTCGAATTATTCTTCAACCATGGCTATATGCTTAAAGCTTGCAATCATACCTTTATTGCTCTAATTCTTAAGAATGATAAAAGTCAATACATATGCTAATCGTACCCCATTTTTATGATCATTTTGAGTTTCAATTTTTGTTGAATTTGGGTGTTTTAACCACCATTTATATTCCCTTCTTTTCTTCCCTTGTTTCAGATGAGTTTGTTGAAGATTGGGAGTGCAAAGAAGCAAGGATGAATATTCTACACATTTAAAACGACGTTACAAGGGCTTTATTTTCGGAGCAAGTTGCACCACCCAGATCCATGTAAGTGGTGCTCTTGTAACTAGTTTTCTGAAACTGAAAAAATTGCCTAATAGAAGCCAAGTGGTGCCACTTGAGCCCAATTATAGATTTTTTGCAATTTTCCTATCTCATTTTTAGAGTGTGTGTGTTTGTGTGTGCGTGTGTGTTTTTCCACACAAAACAGAGTGGGCAAGGGTTTCTTGAAGGGCAAAGAAAGATCACTTTCTTGAAGAAGAAATTCTACAAGCCTTGATCTTTGTAAGAAAAATCAAGAAAGAAGATTATGTCTTGAAGGAGAGAACCCCTATCTTGAAGGTTCAAGTTCAAGCTTCTAATTTTCCAAGGCCAAATCAGAGATCTCAAGCATAGAAGAAGATAGGAGTTGAAGACATGAAAATGAGCTTTGTTTACTTCTCTTCTAATGTCTTGTATTCTTTATTTTGTATTATTATGAGCTAGAATCTTGAATACTTGGATCGTGATAAACCCTAATTATTATCTATGTGAATGAATTTGGTTCCTTGGTTAACTGAGCTCTAATTTCTTATGTATTTTTTGTTGAATTGATTGCTTGGATTAATTTTGATTGCTAATTGATTCATGATTTTGGTTTTTCACTCGGAATTGAGAAAGGAAAGGTGAAATAAACCATAACACAAATAATGGGGCTGATATAAGTGACTAGAGATGGGGTCTCACAAACAATATCTTCTATTTTCAACAAATAAAGAGTGAAAGTTTATATGCTTCTTGGGAAGAGATAGAAGGAGCTCCTAAGAAAATGTCCACATTATGGTCGAGATTCGGGGTTTCAAATGCAAACATTCCATAGTTGGTTAAACTTCCCTTCCCAGCAATTCATTGATGCTTCTTCAGGAGGGACCACAAGTTTGAAGACCCCAAAAGAGTTACAATACCTCATTGAAAATACTGCCATGAACAACTACCAAATGGGGGAATCCTAGACGAAAGTCAAGGCTAGTGGAGTACACAATGTAGACATGATGATGACTTTGGAGGATAAGTTTGATGCCCTAAACAAGAAGATCAAGAGCTTGAGTATGTCACTTTAAACCACCTAAGTGATGATGGCTTGTGACTTTTGTGAAGGTGTTCATCCAAACCATGAGTACCAAACCATGGAAACTTCCAATACATTGTCAATGGAGTATGTATTTTATCTTGGAGGAGGAAAGCAAAGCAACAATTCTTATAGCAGTACTTATAACCTGAGGTGTTGGAATCATCAAAACTTCTTATGGAGCAATCAAGGGCAATAAAGACCAATACATCCTCCCGGCTTCCAGGCTTCGTCAAATTCACGACCCCAAGCATCCCTTTCTTATCAACATCAACCTTCTCTACCTCCTCAACAATCAGAGAAGTCTTGCTTTGAAGATTTAATGACAAAGTTCATAGCGACAACCAAAACAAAGTTTCAAGGTTAAGATGCGCTCTTTCAATGTATTGAAGATATTTAAGGAATCAAGATGCCTCAATACATAACTTGAAAAATCAAATAGGCCAATTGACAAAGCTCATCTTAGAAATACAAATGAGAAGTTTACCTAGGAATACGAAGCCCAATCCGAGAGACCGTGCGAATGCGGTGACTTTGGGAAGTGGAAATAAATTGAAAGTTTTAGAGTGCAAGGTGATGTCTCAAGGCATTGGGGAAGGAAGAAATAAAGTTGAAGATAAGGTTCTTGAGAAGAAGGAAAATCATAAGAAGAAGGTGGTTCCGAAATATAAGCCTGAAATTTCATACCTGAAAAGATAAGCAATTCGGTAAATTTCTTAAACTATTAAAACAATTGCATATTAACTTATTCTTTGTTGAAATTCTTTTGCCGATACAGAGATATGCTAAGTTCCACAAGGATGTCTTTTCGAAAAAAAAGAGGCTTGGAGAGCTTTCAATGGTAACTTTAAGTAAAGAATGCTCCGCTATCCCTCAAAACAGGGGAAAAGTAGCTCAGAAGCTAAAGGCTTCAGGGAGTTTTATTATTCTTTGAACTATTTGTAGTCTTTCTTTTGATAATTCATTGACTAACCTAGGTGCTAGCATTAACTTCTTTTCGTTTGATGTTTTCAAACAATTAAGCCTAGGTGAACCAAAACCTACTAGGATGAGTATTTAATCTGCGGATGGTTCATTTAGATATCCTAGGTGTATTTTTGAGGATGTGCTTGTAAAAATTGATAAATTTATATTTTTGATTGACTTTGTGATACTTGACATGGATGAGAATATTGAGGTTCATTTGATCTCAGGAAGACCCTTTCTAGCTACTATTGAGGCTAATATAGGAAAGCTAACCCTTAGGGTAGAAGATGAGGTCGTCTTTAGAACTTTGAAACCTTTGAAACATTCTTTAGATCGTAATCATTCTTGTAGTAAAGTTGATGATGTAGATGCTCATGTTTCTGACTCTTTGTAGGAAACCTTGCTGAAAGACTCTTTGAATCTAGATTTAATCCAAGACGATGATGCAAAGAAGAAGAAGAAGAATCAATTAGTAGAAAAGATTGTGGCTTATGTAGATGTCTCCAAGGGAAATGAAGGAAACTATTGTACAAAAGATTCTTCAGCAAAAGTGAAAATGAGGCATGACCAAAACATTGATCAAAATCAAGATTTCAAACCGTGAGAGCAAGTGCTATGAATGACTCTCAATGGAGGTTGTTCACGAGTAAGATTAAATCTAAATGTACCGATCCATTCTTGGTAAGTAAGGTACTCAGCAAACATAGAATTAAACTTCATCATGTTAGAGTGAGAAAGAAGATAGGAAGAGAGTCTCTAAGCTCCCATGACCCAAGGAATGAACAAGTTTCACAAAATAAGATCTCTTCTTTGTATGTAGTTCTCTTTTATTTTGTGTAGCTAGTTTGTATTTGTATGATGTTCTTGTGGTGTTTTCATATGTTTTGGTATTAAGTTTGGTAAAATGTTAGTATTATGGTGTTTTGTTGTTTGGGCAGGAAAGGGATTAAAGAAGGATTTGAATTTTCCTTTTATTTTGCTTCTCTAGGAAGATTTATTTACTTTATGCTTTACTTAAATGGTTGGATGAGGCCTGCCATTGCTTGGACCAAACCAAGTGATACACCTTGACCGCTGTAAACTTGTTGCAGCATAACTAGTTTGAAATTGCGCTGCTTGGATCATACCAAGTGGTGTCGCTTCACTGTTCATCAGTATCCAATTTGTAGAACTAGTTTAAAATGGCGCTGCTTAGAAGGGACCAAGCAGCGTCGTTTTACTGTTCACACCAAAAAAAATTTCAAAGCACAAAGTTGCGATTGCAGCTTCATTTTTTCCCTCTCCCTCTCTCTCTCTCTCTCTCTCTCTCTCTCTCTCTCTCTCTCTCTCTCTCTCTCTCTCTCTCTCAGGTCTATCTTCTCTCTACACCCTAAACAAATGTTCACCCAAACTCCCTCAATTTTTCTTCCCCACATTATTTTATGCCTGCCACGAGTTTGATGAAATATCACAATAAACTTTACTTGCTAAATTTGTGATTTTGTTTACTATTTTTGCATTCCATTAGCCTAGTTTAGCTTTCTTTTCTTTAATATTGTAGTTAGTTTACTTAATTTATTTAGTTAGTGTGCTTGATTATACAATTAGTTTATCAACTTTAGTTTTTAATTCTAGTGGTAACTTGTTTTTAGTTGCTCCGTGAACTTGCAATTTTCATTTTTTTTTTTTGTTTAACCTTTGGTAGAGTACTTGTTTTAAGGAATTTTCCATTCAAGTATTATTTTCTTAATCGAATTTCTTCTTACAACTAAGGTTAGTTAAGGTGATTTTAATTAGTTAAGTTAGACTTTTATTCTTAGTTGTTTATTTTAATCATTTTCGTAATTGAATTAGTAGACTAAACAATAGAGTAAAAGTGAGTAATGTTATTTAATTATCCCGAGGATACGGCATTTGATTTACATATCATTATACTAATTTAAATGATAGGTGTACTTGCCTTGTGTTTGTACACTAATTCGTGGAGATTGTAATAGAATTGTTTAAAAGGGTACATAAAACATCTAGTCAGAAGGTTGAACACTTCAGACCTGTCTCTCTTTGATATATCACGTACGAGATCATCACTAAGATTATAGCTGATAGGTCGAAGCATGTTCTGGACAGAATTATTTTCCTTTTCAGTCTGCTTTTATCCTTAACATAACTATGATGACAACAATATCATTTCTCATGAGATTATCACCTTAGCAAGAAGAAAGGTAAACTTGGTCTTATGGCTCTAAAATTAGATATGACTAAGCCTATGACAAGGTGAAATGTTCCTTACTCGGGAATATTTTGATGTGCAATGATTTCCGTGATAAATTTATACTCCTTCCACATGAATGTATTTCAGCTTTCTTCTTTTTTTTTTTTATTAATGGATTCCCCTTTGGCGTTTTCACCCCTACTAGAGGTCTTAGACAAGGGGATCTCAATGATTCTCCTCTCTTGAGTCTATAAAAAATAATATAATGCAGGATAGAAAATTTTGCTATATTTTCAATTGATCTATACGTAAATATATACAACATCTCAGAGAGTTATATTAGGAAACATTTACAGCAATTACTATGACAAAGATATTATACATCAATCTCGGCTAATACGTCCCCGCAAGATTGAAGTTCCATCGGCAAGACCAATCTTGGTACGTAACAATGTAGTTCATTGATGCGACAAGGGTTTTGTCAAGAGATCAGCAAGTTGATCTTGTGTGTGAACATGGCGAACATGAAGGGTCCATTTTTGGACAAGGTCGCAGACAAAGTGTAAATCAATTTGAATATGCTTCATCCGAGAATGATTAATTGGATTAAAACTCAGATGTGTGGCGCCAAGATTATCACATAGCAACAAGGGAGGCACATTGAGTGGAAAACAGAGTTCATTAAGGAGTTCAGCCACACGGTTTCAGACGCAGCATTGGCAAGAGCACAATATTCAGCTTCCGTCGATGAGTGAGCAATAGCTTGTTGTTTCTTGGAGCTCCAAGAAATGGGATTCTTGCCAAGAAAACTAATATAAGCCGAAGTAGAGGTTCTGTCATCCACATTCCCTGCCCAGTCAACATCAGAGAAGGTTTGTTTCAAGTAATGAAGCAATCTCTTCATGGCTGTCCAATGAGCTGTAGTTGGCTTATGCATGAATTGAGGTAGCTTATTCGCAACAAATGATATGTCCGGTCGGGTCAGTGAAAGATACTGAAGACTACCAATGACACACCGAAAATCAGTGCTGTCAACAGGTGTTGTGCAATCAAACAATTTCAGAGAACCAGTTGTGCATAAAGGAGTGGGCACATCCTTAGCACCAAGCATATTTGTTGTGGACAATAAGTCACGAATGTATTGATGCTGTGACAAGAACAAACCAGCACGAGTAGGAATAACCTCGAATCCCAGAAACAAGCTAAGGTTTCTCATATCTTTTAAGGAAAACTTTTCACCCAATTTCTGAATAATGTGATCCACAAACTGAGTATCACTGCCTGTAATTACAAGATCACCAACATAAACCAAAAAATAGCAAGGGAGAGAACCATGTGTATAAATAAATAGAGAAGAATTAGCTTTGGAATTTTTGAACCCAAGCTGAAGAAGAAAAATTCTCAGAGCTATGTACCAAGCTCGAGGAGCCTGTCGAAGCCCATAAATGGCTTTTCTCAATCTACACACATAATCAGGTTTACTGGTATCTTTAAACCCTGGTAGTTGCATCATATAAACAATTTATGTGAGGGTTCCATGTAAAAAAGCATTGTTGATGTCCATTTGTTGTAAGGGCCACCCATTCATCACCGCTATAGTCAAAACACATCAAATAGTGGCTGGCCTAACAACAGGACTGAAGGTTTCCTTGTAATTGAGGCCCGGTCTTTGATTATAGCATTTGGCCACAAGCTTGGCCTTAAATTTATCCACCAAGCCATCAGTTTTAGTTTGACTCTAAACACCCATTTACAACCCACGGGTGTACAGTTTGGTGGAGGTGGAACTAAATCCCAAGGTCATGTAAGATGGGAACATTCGAATGAGAACCAGAATTTCTAAGAACATCAGTCAAAGGAAAATTAGGAGAAGGGAGAGGGGGATTACTTGGAGGTGAAGGAGATGCACGAACATCGGCCGGAAGCACATGTGAGGGTGCCGAATCAGAGGAATGCACGGACTGAGAAGAAACTCGCACAGGATGAGAAGAAAAAGGAATAACGGAAGTAGGACACATATGAGAAGAGGATACGGTTTGGGCTGGGATCTGGTCTTGTGTGGATTGAAAAGGCAGTAGTTTCTCATCAAACAATACATGCAGAGACACATAAGTTTTGTGGGTCTTAAGATCCAAATAGATATAGGCATTTTGAGTTCGAGAATACCCTAAAAAAGACATCGACTAAATTCTGAAGATCACCAGTGATGTTATGGGAGGCAGCGGAATCAAGGAGCCATTTTTGCTCTTTCATGGTAGAAGTAGCCGCACTGTTTGCAGTAATTTCACTGGGCTTCAGCTGAGGACATGGCCGAATGGCCCAACGCATCACAGAGTTGGTATTTGGGCCTATAAGGCCGCTGGTTGTTGTTGGGCCGATTGGAGCCTTTGGGACGTCGGCCATCGCGAAGTCCACCTCGAGCGAGACCCATTCGGCTTGCTATAGCTGCGTTGTTTACCTCTCGAAGTACCAGACTTCCTGATTGTATAATTTACAGTGGCTACCAGTTGCTGAGTAGTAGTTTCAAGACGGTGCAAATAATTTTCGCGGCTGACCAGAAGATCGTGGAGCTCTTCAAAGGCAAGGGACTTTTCGCGAGCTCAGATTGGTGCGGCAATTTCCCTAAAATCAGAACCTAAGCCATTAAGCACATAGAGGGTTAGGTCATCATTAGAAATGGGGTGGTCAATAATGGCAATTTCATCTGCCGGAGACTTCATAGCGTGTAGATAATAAGAGATAGGCCGATTTCCATGCTGGATTAAGGTGAGTTCCTCTTTTAATTGCATAGCCCGAGTTAGTGATTCGCTAGCATATAGAGTGTTCAATTTTTTCCAAGCCTCATGGGATGTTTTGCTGTGGCAATTAGTGGGGTTATGGTAGGGGAACTGGAAGCAAGAAGGGCATTGAGTATAAGTTTGTTTTGTCGAACCCAATGAGTTTTGTGTAGGGCAGAGACAGAGAGATCACTCGGAGAGGGGCAGTGAGAGATACTGGTGACATAATCAAGCAAATCATATCCTATAAGTAAGGCTTCAAATTGAGCACGCCATTGAGGAAAAGTAGGAGGAGTCAATTTTTCATTAATCTGAGCAGTTATATTGAGAGCAACAATAATGGTTTCAGTGGAGGAAATGGGGTGGGTGCTGAGATGAATTTGAGGTTGCTCGGGGGAGGAAGCCATTGGGGATATGGGAGGGATTGACTCGTTGGAGATGGGCTGATACAATATAAAAAGAATAAAATGCAGGATAGAAAATTTCCTTATATTTTCAACTGATATGTACGTAAATATATACAACATCTCAGAGAGCTATATTAGGAAACATTTACAGCAATTACTATGACAAAGTTATTATACACCAATCTCGGCTAATAATCACATAAATTCAAATGGCTTGATTGTAGGCTGAAATCATGAGGATTTGATTTGATATTGATTTTCTTGATTTTGTCAATCTTCCTTAATAGCTTCATCACCAGTGCTGAAATGAAAGGTCTTATTCATAGGGTTAAAATTTCTAGGGAAAGTCCTCCTATATCTCACCCAATGTTTGCTGATGACCATCTCATTTTCTGTAGAGCAAACAATGTTGAGCAGATGAAATCAGAAAATGCCCAACAACCTACTGTAACTGGTCTGGACCAACTGTCAATCTTAACAAAATCAGACATCTATTTCAGTATAAACGTGCAGTTAAACAGAATATCTTGGAGATTTTTGGGATGAAAGAGGGTAACCCAAGCGAAGTTAGCTTGGCACTTTCTCTAAAACAAAGTCTAAATCTAAAGCATCCCATTTCTTAATTGACAAAGTAAGGAACAATTTCATAGCAGGGAATAATCTTAAGTTATATTTATTTTAACAGATCGTTAATCAATTAGAAAAAGTTTTTCAGAACTAGTTATATTTCTTAATTTATATTTGCATAATTAATCTTATTGAGAAAAATACCACATGATTTGGTCTTTAAAACCATCGAAGTTTCTCACAATATTTTTCGAGCTCTTGCAGAGGTTCAAGCATGTTTCAGAGGAATTTCTTGGGATGTTCAAAATTTGGTTTCAAGCGGTTTTCCGACCCAAATCGAAAAAATTATTGTCTGAACTGAAAGTTTAGCTTTGACTTACCCTCAACAGACAAACCCTCCATAATATTGAATACCTACTATTGCGGTCTTTATTATCTAATGAAGAATAATAGAAGGAAAATGAACAGAAAAGAACCTGTACTCTAAAAAATCATCAACAAATTACTGGACACAAGATGAATATCATAGCTTTGGCACTGCGGCTGTCAATGGATAGAGTAGAAACCCAGACTCTATCTGGTCCTGTGAAGGTTGGGTATGAAATGGAATGTACAAGTTTGTCCAACCCAAGACTCAGGACCTGATAATGGGTATGGGACGGATACATCACATTCCAGATCCTATATATAAATGATAATTAAAAACAATAGATAATAGACTAAATAAATAGTATAAAGATACTCTGCAAATTTGCTTATTTATAATGATTTGAACAGGGTTCCTTTTATTTAGTTTTGTTGCAATATATCTGCAATTTGTTTCTAATTGCTTATTCTAATCTTACAAGAATCTTTCTATTAGTTTGGTACATGAATTCGTGGATTGTGTAGCATGATGTGACCTACTAAGTCAAATGCCAATGAACAACTTATTATATAAGGATTTTATTCTTGTAGATGAACTCAGTAAGATATAGTGTAAATTTTTTTTTAATTGTAATCCGATATATCTAAACACGTTCCAATACCCAATAAGATTAGGTATGGGTTTACTTTGTGCGGACCCGCCATGAGATTAGGTAGGATTCAATAGGATTAATATGTTAATAGGTCTCGATTAATATGCGTTTACAGCCCTATCAAACACCATGTTGAAGCTAATGAAATTAGAATTGTTAATATGATAGGCAGTTTTAATCATTTGGCAGAGTATTAAGAAGGAAATCGATCAAGCTGTTCAATGCTCTCAAGCGATCGACATGAGAAAAGAAATTGAAGAGCTAAAAAGAAAAGTGGTTGAAGTGAACTCTCTAATGATAATCAAAATTTCCAAAACTCAACAAAAGAATAAGAGCTAATTAACAAAACTCGTAATTTTGCCCGATAACGCAATTCGCAGGTCTGGTGAGTTGACAATGCCACTCATGCAAAAATAAATATTTAAAGTTGTCAATGGATTTTACTCTTCATCAGTCAGGTGCAAATCCCATATAGGGAAACAATCTCAATATAACAGTTCATACGAACATGCAAATTTTACAGAAGCAAACATGCAAATTTTACGGAAGCTGTTCATTTTTTTCCTTTAAGGGATGACTGAAGCTTCGACTACTATTTAGGCAGAGTCTATAGCAGCATACGCAAGGAGTTGTTCATTCTTCTCAAATGCAGACATCTTTTCTTCTTCAAGGACGACTACTGCTTCGATTCCTCCTTCCGGAGAACCTATCAAGACGAATATGTCCTTTATTTGAGGTTCGAACGTACAAACCCATAGAGGCTTTCTCCATCCAAAATCAACATCATAAAATGGGAATCCACACCAGCTGCTGGAACGGTAGACATCAAAGCTGCTAATATTATGCTGCTTCAAGCATAGTTCAAGCTCTTGCATTTGTGATTCATAAGTAAGCTCATCCTCGGAAAGATCCTTCGATTTCAGCTTTGCTTTCTTTAATTGACCAACCAATGCTGGGAAATCCATTCTTTCATCTTCATTAACACAGAAATTGAATGAGAAGATATTTCCAATAGCATTTTGTGGCAGTTTTATAAGGGGACGAATATTCATAGGTTGGAGTAGCACTGATGGCCGAGAGGAGCCGCAGTTGGCTGATCTTGTTGCAACCATGGCAGATTTGTAGAGGAGTGCAGTCACAACGTCCACCCGAGTAGGTTTCTGAGTACCTGAGTAAATGGCTTTCGATTTCAGCTTCTCTATCTCTGTGGCAGGGAAGATGAATCTCCTTGTTACACAATTTTGGGCCGGAACATATGGTTCACAAAATACATCATCTTGATGCGGAAAGACAGAGTCAGCAACTAATAGCGGAGACGGTTCGTAAGACGAAAGGCATGTAGAAGCAGCCCAGTCCTTCATAAACGCAGCCAATGTACATGCATCAGCCACTTTGTGAGATATGCCAAAAGCAATGGCAACTCCTCCACACTCAAAATGGCTGAGCTGAACGACCGCTAAACTGTCGTCGTCAGCAGGAACTTCCCGAGGAAGGACTAGGTATTTGGCATGTGATTTTCCACGCTTCAGAATATCATAGACGGGGCAGTGAATTTGCACTTCCACGAACTCGACCCCTTCGTCATTGCAGTGGATGTGGCTATTTCCAACAAGCTTGCCTGCAAATGGGTAATAAGCATCTAGAGTTTTCGAGAGAGAATTTTGAAGCTGTTGACGAATTGTTGAACTCTCACGACCGGGATTGGCGTAAAAAAATGCAGCAGATACATAAAATGAGGGTATTACTTGATCATAAGAGGAGAGATTGTAATGGCTGAGTGATCGAGGGGTGGGAGAAGCGGGTTTGATGATTGACTTGGAAACTATCTCAACCAAGGGTGCCATTTTGCTCATGACATTACTCGGGACAGGAACCTCCCATATATAGCCGAAAGCTATACGTTTTTTTTTTTTTTTTATGGGTAGCCGAAAGCTATACGTTAAACTTGTATTATTTTGTCAAACTAATGCCTCAAAATTTTATTGCACCATTTCAACTTGGCGCACACAATGCATTGCCTCTTTCCAGTTCCTTTTACCAAGTTGGTCAAAGAATGGAAATGTCACAATATCAATTAATTATTAAAAAAATCCTTATAGAAAATAATTATCTTCTCTTTTAAAAATATATTTTTGCTAAGAATTCTTCCATCCATTCCGTTCCGTTAAAGGTAAAGTAACAACTCGGTCAAACTAATCTAAATAGGTCTGGATTCTTTACATTTTTATATAACACTCTCTTAATATTTTTAATTATAAAAATTTTATTCATATATTTTAAATAAAATAAAATAAATCTTAATATCTAAAATATAAACATTAAAAATTAAATATTAAAATTGAAAATATTATAAGCAGTTTTACAAAAAAGATTTTGAGTGAATCCAAATGGTCAACAAATGAGGGTTTTGAGGTTTGCTTGTACATGAGTCAGATATGGCGTGCTATGAAAATTGAAATAACCTACGCATTTCGTTTTCAATCTTTTCAATGTATTCCCCAGTGGGCTGCCTCCAATTTTGAACTGTTAGAAGAATACAAAATTCATAATGCTTCAATGATGGAATTTGAGGAATAGTAATGGTTTTCAATGCATGAATTTGGTTGCTGTTATCTTCACTAAATGGTAGAAATGGACTCATTCTTGAGGTTGAAAAAAATGCTAAGTACCATCAAACTCGGATATATCTGATTTTTAATGCATGAATTTTGTTTGCTGTTATTTTTACTAAATGGTAGGAAATGGACTCATTCTTGAGGTTGAAAATGGACTCAAACTCAATAGTTAAAAAAAGTCATATCTAATGATGGTACCGTAACGAGAATATACGTTGTTGAATAGATATTAATTTCATTTAAAAAGATATTAATTTCATTGAATTTTTTTTTAATTGCATCTTTATTAAATTAAAAAAAATTACCAAAGAGACCCATATATATACACTTTTATAATGCGGAAAAATAAAATTCACAGTATACAATAAGGCACCTAATTTTTTGTTACTTTGAATGCTTGCTAGTTTTAAACCTACCCTTACGCCATTTTAAAGGTACAAACACATTATTACATGGTTATTCAACAAGACTAATATAAAGATCAGAAAATCGATGCCTTCATTTATAAAAGTCTCCGAGGGTTGAATAGGGCCAATATGTAGTGGCAATTCTATTAGATTTTCCTTTGGAGGATTGAACGTTGACTGGTGACTTTGTGAGTTTGTTGCCCATAACAGTTTTGTCACTATGCTCCCGGGTTGACTGACGTGCTGAACAACCTCGAAACTACTCCTATCTTATGAAAAATCATTGAAAGCATAACCGGGAATAATCTTAAGTTGAGAATTTTATTTAATTTTTATTTATTTTAATTGATTATTAATGACTTAGAAAATGTTTTTCTAAACTAGTTTATATTTATTAATATATTTTTAAACAAATAATCTTATTGAGAAAACTACCCTGTGATTTGGTCCTTAAACCGTCTCTAATTCGTTCAAAATATTTTTGAAGCATTCAGGCTTGTTCGAAATTTGGTTCCAAGCTGTTTTTTGACCCTCACCTTGCAAATCCTGCATCATTATCAATACCTACTAGTTCAGAAGTCTTTATTACTTTCTCAGTTCAATTTGTTTTGATAATATTTGATCGTGCATAAAGTTTTATATGAAAGTTTAAATTGTATTATAAAAGGTAAGAAATATATAGGTTAATGAGTATTTATACCAAATCTAAATATATAAAAATAATATAGAATGAAGTTAATAATTAATTAATAATATAAAATATATAAAAATATTTTTTATAAAAATATTAATTATTTTAAAATATTTCAATGTAATAAAAAAATATCAGAAATGGGACGAACGGAGTATCTAGCTGAAAGCTTATCTTTAGTCGTGTTTTTTAGGATCTAGTTAAGAGATATTCAATGGTGACTTTTCTAGCCTACGCTCAATCAAAAATTTTATGATTTTATCTTCAGACTTTCGTAGCCACTCTGTGTTACTCCAAGTGGATAACGGTTTTTTACTATTCATCAAGGAAATGAAAAGAAAATTATGTTTGTCATGCCCAAGAATGCAACCCGCAGGTCTGGCAATCAACTGCTTTTTGCCGTATGTACAGGATCGATTTTGAATCGTTGGATCAAATTTGAAATCTGATCCAATAATTATAGAAATTTTTAAAATATTCTTTTCTAAAATGAATAAGTAGATCCACGAAATATGATTCGTTGGATCAGATTCTAAATCTGATCCAACGAATCCGATTCAGTCCAACTAAATCGCTGGCGGCAGAAGGCATGGTCAACTTGTTGATAGACATTCTCACTGTGCAAAAAATAAATATCCAAATTGACAATGGCTTTTTACTATTTATGTGGGGACTATTAGTAAAAAGAATTTCATGTTTTATGTTTTTTAAATGTTTAAAAAATAGATTTTTATTATAATTTGAATTTTGTGCAGGAAGATTCAACATAGGAGAAACATAAGGAAAGTTTGTTGGTAATTTTTTTCTTTGAAATATGAAGACAGATTAAGGAGTGGGCATAAACCCCCATAATTGTATTTTTACTTTTTTCTCTCACTTAAGTAAGTCATACAAATATATGGATGATATCTTGGTTACGAATTTAGTAAATTATCCGAATATTTCTTTGATGGGAGAAAATGCTAACCACTATCTATTATATGAGGTTCGGAATCTATGTTATACAGTGCATGTGTAAGACTATAAAGACATTCATATGAATCGAAATTATTTTGAGAATTACTTGAATAATTGTTTTTGTTAGGTAGAAATACTTGATAACTATGACTAAAAATACGTAAACATTTATAATTTTTATTATAATACATATGTGATTCATACCTATAAAATATTGTTTCATATGCTATTACAGCCTACCTTTAATCATGTTATTCAAGAGAACTCAATGGTGACTTTTCTAGTCTGCACTCGGTGAAAATTTTATATGAATTTGTTTTCGGACTTTGGTTGCCGCTGTACTTTCTCTGTCAACGAAAAGGCTTGTTTAAATACTCAGTATTTGAGCCGACACATACAGTTTGGGCATCCTTTCTTGGTCAGAATTAGAAGATTTCTTTAATCACAAGTAGAGATACGATTTTATCAGGTTTTCAAATTGCATCACAAATTATGATTTTAAAAAAAATTGAAATCGTACCTAATCATTAAAATCTTTAAAGAACAAGAGTGCCGATTGATTCAATCACCATTCACCTTCAATCTGACTTCATTACCCATGTATTGCACAACATCGGAAGAATATATAGGCCAGGAAAGTAGCCAAATGGATAAGGGGTTTTGTGTCACTTATCGGTTCTCCGTTGTCAAAGAGCTCTCATAAGAATGCAGGTGATTGCCGCATTGCCTTAGAATGGGAATCAATCAGTTGGTAAGAACACTTCTCTGGCAGATAAAAATGTAATATTCTTCAGCAGGGCATTATCCGAAAACGAAAAAGGAAAAGAAAAGTCCTCATGGCAATATTGTTATATTGATCTTATAATGAAGGCCATGTCATGGCCGTGTAGTGGAATGTTTGACGACGTAGAAAGGTCATTGACTTTTTGAAAGAATATAGCATCTATTGATACACATGGAAGTATTGTTATTCTTATACGAAGAATGTATTATCTTCTTATGATTTGTTCTGGAAAGAGGCTATGAATAATGATACAGACTCGTTAATTGCAAATAAAATCTGAAAATTAGTTTACCACCAGGACCACAGACAAGTATAAGGCAGGATTTATTGCAAAATGGTTTATCACAAAAAGAAGATCTCGTCTCTTTGATTCTTCCTAAATAGTTGTTGCTAAATTAATGTTCATTAGATTTTTATCGCCGCAGCTGCAAGTTATAGTTACATATAATTAATGAATTTCAACTTTGCATTTTGAAAATGAGATATAATCAGAAGAAGAAATCTATATGTTTCGTTCAGGAGTGGGTTCATATATGGAGGCCAGACATTAAAAGTTACTTTATGGTTTAAAGAAGCACTAAAACTGGAACATCAAAATTATTATGAATATGTCAATTATATTATGTTTATAATCGACCATAATAGTTGATTGTATATGGTAAGAGTTAGATGATTATGTCAACTGTGTTTGCATGAGTTTGTTTTAGTTTTGCTTGATCTTTATCAGTTACTGTAGTGAATTTGGTTCTGGCAAGAATTTCACGATAGCAACAACACACGAAAATCTAGTTGCTAATGTGATTTATTGATTTCAATTGACAAGCTTGTACCAACTAAAAGAAATCCCAGAACTTCTGAAATTGGTATATAGAAGGAATGTGATGAGTTAGGCAAATGTGAATTTTGTCAGCTTTCATAAATGTCCTCTCTGATGTCAGCAAAAAGGCTGTGGGATGATTGTGATATATGCTATTCACACTTTATTTTTATAATCATTTTTAGCTTAAATTATTGTTGAAAATTGTGTTTTAATTATTTTTTATGGCCTCCTTCCTCTCATCTCTCATGGCCTCTCTTGACCTCCTCCAAGAACCCTATCCCTCCCTCTTCGCATCCTATATATATCTCTCCAAAAAAATGAGAAAAAAATTTCAGAAATCAGTCTTTGGACCAAACGGCGCCGTATGGTCTCAGTTTTGCTATAGTTTTTATGTTGTGAGACAATGGTAGGTGTTTTGATTTCTTGATAAATTAAGAGCACGAAATCAGCTGATCTAGGTTTTGATGCCTTCATTAAAATTTATGATGTTAGCTTTTCATAGGGATTTGAATAACCTCAATTGGACATCTAGAACTCAAGATATGATCATTATATCAAAATGTGTCAAAACTGGGACAAAACCCAAGACAGGTGATTTGCAACATTAGCAAGGTGTCCAAAAATACTTGTATTGATATAAATTTTACCATTATGAAAACTTCAGAATGTCTTCTATAATTGTCTAGAAGATTACTTTTACACTTGAAATTTCTATAGAGGACAAAATCTCATGTGAAAATTCTCTATCATGCTGTTTTGTTCTGCATTTTTCTACTTTTTTCATTGTGTAAAATCTCCTTGTTTACTTCATTCTATTCCAAATCTTCAATAAAATTACTAAAAGCAAATAAGAGAAAGGAGTGAAAATGGTGATCGAAATACCAAAATTCAGTAAAAATTTAATCTTAAAATGATCATTACATGAAGTGCAAATATGAGATATCAAATTCCCCCACACTTGTACATTGCTTGTCCCCAAGCAATACTATAAAACAAATAAGAAAATTGAATAACAACCACAACAAATAAAAAGTGTTTTGAAGCATTTCAAAGGGGTGCAAAATAGAGAAAGGGCATTACTTTTTGAGAAATCTTGAGCAATCTACACAATTTATCTAAAAGTCATTCCAAATACCCATCACAAAACTTAAACAATTACCCCCTTGACCACCAATTTGGAAACTGATTTTCTGCGATTTCAAATCAATTTCAAATCTTTATTTTGAATTTGATTTGTTGGTTTTAAAATTGTCATTTTCCTAGTGGTTTCAAATCGGTTTCTAATAAGAATTTGATTTTTGTAGTTTCAAATTTCAATTTAAAATAAGTTATTTTTTTGTAATGTTTTCATGTCCTTAACTCCCTTCTTTCTCAATGCTTGAAATCTCCATTTTGGCCTTAAAAAAGTGGGAGCTTAGACTCGAATATTCAAGATCAATACTTTCTTTCTTCAAAGATACAATCTTTGCTGTTGATTTCTCTTACAAAAATGGAAGATTTGGGCAAGGTTTCTCTCTTGAAATGCCACTTTTTGTTCTTGAAGAAACCCTCTCTCCAATACTCCTAAAAAGCATCTTTAAACTATACATAAATACATACATACATACATATAAATATGCATACAAATACAAAATCCAAAGGAAACTTGGATTTGGAAATAAATATAATTATCAGTAATTATTGGTAGTTTCCTAAACATCTCAAATTTCTAACATGTTCCAATCAGTTGGGAATGAGAAACTAGCACTACAAGAAATTTTCATTTTTGCAACGGAATATTCCGTCGCAAATCCGTAGCAAATTATAAATTTCGACGGATTTGCGACGAAACAGTTCGTTGCAAAAATAGAAGTCTCAAATTTGCGACGGACGACATATCCGTCGCAAATTTGCGACGGGTATGCATTTCCGTCGCTGATTTACTACGGAATATTTCCGTCGCAAATCAGCGACGGAAAATTTCCGTCGCAAATCTGCGACGGATATGTCCGTCGCAAATCCGCGACGGAATATATCCGTCGCAGATTTGCAACGCAATTGCGATGCAACTCAATTTTTAATTTAATTTTTATGTG
The DNA here is from genome assembly GCA_030512225.1 of Rauvolfia tetraphylla. Lineage (NCBI taxonomy): Eukaryota > Viridiplantae > Streptophyta > Magnoliopsida > Gentianales > Apocynaceae > Rauvolfia > Rauvolfia tetraphylla. The sequence continues at coordinate 2,894,984 of JAJQKT010000060.1, forward strand.
TACAAAAAATTTTTAATTCAATTGCGATGCAACGCAATAAGTGATAATTTTCAATAATTTTTAAATAATTATTCTTAAAAACTAAGCATAATCAATAGAATAATTTAAAATAAAATATTAAATTAAAATAAATATAATGAATCCGTTATATGTCAATATTTTATGTGTACAAAAATGAAAAAAATTAAACAAAATCTATATAACTATAGAAGACGGTGCTGCAGACGGTGGAGGAGGCGGAGGTGGATCTGGAGGGCCAGTCGTTGGAGGATGGTCGTCAGGCGGATCGATCGTGTAATCCTCACCAGTCCCGTCTGTCTGCTCTTCCGAATCTGGTATCGGAAAAGGAGGTGGAGGTGGAGAAGGCAGCTGAGGCAGATGTAGTGCCTCGGACATAACTCGCAAATACTGGTCCAAACTAGCAAAGCGTTGTTGAAAATACCCGCGCATCGACCTCTCTCTCTGCAACTGACTCTGAAGAGATGCGTACTCTGGATGCGATGTAATCGAGCAAGCTGTTGGTGCAAAGGGCGTCGTGGACTGACATAACCTCCGTCGCATGTGAACTGCCTCGGAACCCAATCCAAAAATCCGATTCTTCGAAGCACTGCCAGCAACCTCCACAAATAGGGACTTCTCATCCGGTGGATGCTGAGAAGTCACCGAATCCTGAGACTACACCTGCGAATAGCGCTCCTTCAAAGCGTTGACGCTATTCTGCAAATTGTGTACGTCATAAATTTTTAATGGTGTCGAACAGTAAAATAATTAATATGAAATACATAGTAATATAATCTGCAAACTTACCAACGTATGTTGTGATTTCTCACTGATAAACGTGCCCTTTTTTGGGCCAATCTTATATCTGTGCGTCGCCTCGTACATATCGGTGAAGTGGAAGTCATTGCCATACTCCTTACGCTACAAGTATATTAATATAAATATTTAGTAATTATATTAGAATTAAATAACACGAATAATAATTACCATCCGACGCTCGTGCTCGCTGAAAGAAATGCATCATCCCGTGTGAGTCGGTCCAGGCGCGGCTGCTCTGTTACGCTTAGCAGCGGCTGAAACACGCTTGAATTGTTCCGTACTCCAATGATCCCGCCAGAGTTGGCTTCAAATGTCAGGAGATATCCACGGTAGACATTTCCCTTTACACCGAGCCTTTGAGAGCTGATCAGATAGGCGACGAGTGCATTTGTCTTCCCAACTTCTAGGAAGTCCAACTTTCAAGTCTTTTAACAATGGATTTCCACCTTTAAAAATGGCATCTACCATAATATAAGATAATATCTTTGCATGTTATGAGTAATTCCCAAAATTGATTACGACTAGCTAATCATAATCTTAAAAAATTAGGACATGCAAAGTTGTCATTTCCAACACATTCTGAGTACATATGTGTTCAATATGCACATTATATCAAAAGTATATTCACTAAATATTTGATAAAAACGTGAAGATAATGTCACTTGAGATTTGCTGATAAGCTAGGTTCCAATTTGCTTTTAGTTCTTCCTTTTTTAATGTTATCTGAGAAAATCCTAAATTTTAGAAAAGAGATGACATTTTTTTTTTTTTGGAGAGTATTAATTAGGAAATCGAACAAGGTGTTCAATGTTCTCAAGCGATTGACATTAGAAAAGAAATTGAGGGGCTAAAAAGAAAAGTGGTTCAAGTGAACTCTCCAATGGTAATCAAATTTTCCAAACTCAACAAAAGAATAAGAGTTAATTAACAAAACTCGTAATTTTGCCCTAGAAAGCAACTCATCATGCCACTCATCACGCAAAAATAAATATTTAAAGTTGTCAATGGATTTTACTCTTCATCAGTCAGGTGCAAATCCCATATAGGGAAACAATATCTCAATAAAACAGCTCATACGAACATGCAAATTTTACAGAAGCAAACATGCAAATTTTACGGAAGCTGTTCATTTTTTTCCTTTAAGGTATGACTGAAGCTTCGACTACTATTTAGGCAGAGTCTATAGCAGCATACGCAAGGAGTTGTTCATTCTTCTCAAATGCAGACATCTTTTCTTCTTCAAGGACGACTACTGCTTCGATTCCTCCTTCCGGAGAACCTATCAAGACGAATATGTCCTTTATTTGAGGTTCGAACGTACAAACCCATAGAGGCTTTCTCCATCCAAAATCAACATCATAAAATGGGAATCCACACCAGCTGCTGGAACGGTAGACATCAAAGCTGCTAATATTATGCTGCTTCAAGCATAGTTCAAGCTCTTGCATTTGTGATTCATAAGTAAGCTCATCCTCGGAAAGATCCTTCGATTTCAGCTTTGCTTTCTTTAATTGACCAACCAATGCTGGGAAATCCATTCTTTCATCTTCATTAACACAGAAATTGAATGAGAAGATATTTCCAATAGCATTTTGTGGCAGTTTTATAAGGGGACGAATATTCATAGGTTGGAGTAGCACTGATGGCCGAGAGGAGCCGCAGTTGGCTGATCTTGTTGCAACCATGGCAGATTTGTAGAGGAGTGCAGTCACAACGTCCACCCGAGTAGGTTTCTGAGTACCTGAGTAAATGGCTTTCGATTTCAGCTTCTCTATCTCTGTGGCAGGGAAGATGAATCTCCTTGTTACACAATTTTGGGCCGGAACATATGGTTCACAAAATACATCATCTTGATGCGGAAAGACAGAGTCAGCAACTAATAGCGGAGACGGTTCGTAAGACGAAAGGCATGTAGAAGCAGCCCAGTCCTTCATAAACGCAGCCAATGTACATGCATCAGCCACTTTGTGAGATATGCCAAAAGCAATGGCAACTCCTCCACACTCAAAATGGCTGAGCTGAACGACCGCTAAACTGTCGTCGTCAGCAGGAACTTCCCGAGGAAGGACTAGGTATTTGGCATGTGATTTTCCACGCTTCAGAATATCATAGACGGGGCAGTGAATTTGCACTTCCACGAACTCGACCCCTTCGTCATTGCAGTGGATGTGGCTATTTCCAACAAGCTTGCCTGCAAATGGGTAATAAGCATATAGAGTTTTCGAGAGAGAATTTTGAAGCTGTTGACGAATTGTTGAACTCTCACGACCGGGATTGGCATAAAAAAATGCAGCAGATACATAAAATGAGGGTATTACTTGATCGTAAGAGGAGAGATTGTAATGGCTGAGGGATCGAGGGGTGGGAGAAGTGGGTTTGATGATTGTCTTGGAAACTATCTCAACCAAGGGTGCCATTTTGCTCATGACATTATTGAGGACTGGAGCCTCCTATATATAGCCCAAACCAGTACGTTAAATTAACTTTTAGACCTCCTTATTATATTAGAAGGTTTTAAAATAATTAATTTGGTTGCTGTTATTTTAACTAAATGGTAGAAAATGGACTCATTCTTGAGGTTGAAAACAATGCTAAGTATCATACACTCGCAGATATGGTTAAAAAACAGTTATATTTAATCATAGTGGTACGGTAAAAATATAATTTAATTCTAATAATTAGATTTTATACTTTTTTATTTTCTTTTAAAATGATATTAATTTCATTGAATTTCTTTTTTAAAATTGCATCTTTATTAAATTAAAGTAAAAATTACCACAGAGACCCATATATAAATTTTCATAATGCGGTAAATATAAAATCCACAGTATACAATAAGGCACCTAAATTTTTGTTACTTTGAATGCTTCCTCGTTTTAAACCTTCCTCGTATACTTTCTACCCTTACGCCACTTTAAAGGGACAAACACATTATTCAATAAGACTAATATAGAGATCAGAAGTAGGAATCATTCTGAAGCCTTATCGATGCCTTCGGAGGATTGAACGTTGACTGCTGACTTTGTTGCCCATAACAGTTTTGTCACGATGCTCCCTGGTTGACTGACGTGCTGAACAACCTCGAAACTACTCCTATCTTATGAAAAATCATTGAAAGCATAATGGCGAATAATCTTAAGTTGAGAATTCCATTTAATTTTTATTTATTTAAATTGATTATTAATGAATTAAAAAATGTTTTTCTAAACTAGTTTATATTTATTAATATATTTTTAAACAAGTAATCTTATTGAGAAAATTACCCTCACCTTACAAATCGTACATCATATTGAATACTTACTATTTTTTAAGTCTTTATTTCTCCCTCTGTTCAATTTTTTTCATAATATTTGATCGTGTAAGGAATTTTATATAAAAGTTTAAATTGCCTTATAAAAGTAATATTAAAGTATAATAAAAAGTAAAAAATATGTGGGTCAGTAGTTATATTCTGTCAAATCAAAATATATAAAAATAATAGACAATGAGATTAATAATTAATTAATAGTATCTAATATATTAAAATATTTTTTATAAAAAGTATCAATTATTTTAGAATATCTCAATATAGTAAAAAAATTATCAAAAATGTGACAAAGGGAGTATCTAGTCGAAAGCCTATCTTTAGTCGTGTTTTTTAGTACTCCCTCCGTCTAATTTTATTTAACATTATTTGGCAGGATACAAAATTTTATATAAATATTTAAATTATATTTTAAAAGTAATATTATAGGATAATAAAAAAATATATGAGTCAGTGGATACCTCATGTTAAATTTAAATATATAAAAATAATATATAGTAGAATTAATAGTTGATTGATAGTATAAATTATATTAAAATATTTTATTTTATAAAAAAATATTAGTTATTTTAGAACGTCTTAATATTATAAAAATATCAAACAAAATAGATAGGAACAAGCGTCTAGTTAAGAGATATTCAACGGTAACTTTTCTAGTCCATGGTCAATAAAAAATTTTATGATTTTGTCTTTGGACTTTGGTAGCCGCTGTGCGTTACTCCAAGTGGATAATGGGTTTTTTCACTATTCATCAGTGAAATGAAAGAAAATTATGTTTATTATGCCCAAGAATGCAACTCACAGGTCTGGCTGAAGGCGGGGTCAACTTCTCGATTGATACTTCACCATGCAAATATAAATATCCAAATTGACAATGGATTTTACTATTTGTGTGCGGAATATTAGTAAAAGTTTCTCATGTTTTATGTAGTTTATATGTTTAAAAAATAGATTTTTATTATAATTTGAATTTTGTGCAAGAAGATTCAACATAGGAGAAATATAAGGAAAGTTTGTTGGTAACTTATTATTATTATTTTTTTTTGTGAAACATGAAGACAACCCGATTTAAGGAGTGGGCATAAACCCCCATATAGAATTGACATTGTATTGTTGGAAGAAATTCAAGTAATTACCTTACCTTTTTTCTCTCACTTAAGTAAGTCATACAAATATATGGATGATATGATTGATTATGATTTTAGTTAATTATCTGAATATTTCTTTGATGGGAGAAAATCCTAACTACCATCTATTATATGAGGTTCCTAATCTATGCTATACAATGCATGTGTAAGACCATAAAGATAGACTAAAATAGACATTCATATGAATTGAAGTTATTTTGTTTCTAAGAATTACTTGAATAAATTTTTTGTTGGGTAGAATTACTTTAATAACTATGACGAAAAATACGTAAATGTTTATAATTTTCTTTACAATACATATTTGATTCATACCTATAAAATATTGTTTCATCTAAGTGATATCTTAAAAATGAGTTTTGGTTGTCATTCAAAGCAGTATCGTCATACGTTCTCTGTTTTTTTTTTTTTACTATAACGCTCTGAGGACGTATTACCACTATGCGTTTTCCCCATCAGAATGCAATATGATATTACGTTCATATGCTTGGGGCTACTTGAACCTTTTGAACTTTTGCTAATAGTAGAATGCATTACAATCATGCGTTGTGTTTGTTTGAACGGATTTTTTAGTTGCAATGCGTTTTTCTCATACGTTATTCATTTCAATTGAATGAAGTGCGCATAACGATAATGCGTTCTAAATCAATAGCAATGCTCCATCTCTGTAGAACTGGTTTGAAGTGGTATTGCCAGTACCTCCACCGGCGACACTGTTACACTGTTCATCTCAACCAAAAAAAAACAAAAAAGCCAGAATCTGCAAGCTTTTTATTTTCATGTTTGATTAATTCTAAAATTCAACAAAAGCGGAATATAGTTAATTCTAGAGTTAAAAAATGAAGTACTTGATTCTAGAATCTGAAAGAGAAAATGAGTAAAGCTCACTAATCTAAAAACGACAATTGTAAAAATATGTATGTTCCATTAAAGATTTTCTTTTTTTTTTCTTTCTTAGATAATTCTAGAATTCATCAAATGTAAAAAGGAATGGCTAATTCTAGAATTTAAGAAAGAAAATGGTTAATTTTAGAAACAAAAAAAAGGATCACTAATCTAATTATCAAATATAGCTAAATAAAAATGATAATCATAGTTATATGTATGTTGTACTACAAGTTTTCTTTTCTTTTTCTTTTCATGTTTGATTAATTCTAAAATTCAATAGAAGTGGAACATAGCTAATTCTAGAGTTTAAAAAACAAAAATGCTTGATTCTAGAGTCTAAAAGAGAAAATGACTACTGATGACTAATCTAAAAATGCCAATTTTAATAATATGTATGTTCCATTAAAGATTTTTTTCCCCTTTGATAATTTTAGAATTCATCAAAAGTAAAAAGGAATGGCTGATTCTAGAATTCAAGAAAGAAAATAGTTAATTCTAGAAACAAAAAAAATGATCACCAATCTAATTCTATAATCCAATATAAAAAAAAACAAGCTTTTCATACATCATTCTACCAAATCACCTTTGCTCCACAATAGATTGAAAGAAGAATGGAATAGGAAGAAGACAACAAAAATGGAGGGAAAGGTAGATAAAATGTTATTATTGGATGGAAGCTTCAACTTCTTTGCTACTTCCCTTGAAAAGGCTTACAATTTTGTTTCATTTTCAGCTTTTCCATTTCCTGTGGAACACGCTCAATCAAATTGCTTCGGTTGCTTTCAAACTGGTAAATTAGCTTACTTTTTTTACTTTTGATTGCTAAAAATTATTTGTTTACCTCTGTTCTCACTTTGTATCTCTATAATCCATTATATTATATACAATTTTTGCATTTTGTTACCTTTTAAATTGCATTATATAACAGAAGTTTATATCAAAAAACTTAACATGGAAATTAAAGAATGAAGCAGTCCTTGCCACTAAAACTAAACATAATTGACCATGCAAAATTTTTGGAGCATAACATTACATTAACAAACAAGAGGGACCAAGTACAGTACAGAAATCAATGTTCCAATTGCAAGCTTATTGAATAGTCAAGTAGCAAGAGAAAATGAACAACAAATGTTCTTGAAACCAGCATTATCTCAGTTTGCAACAAGAGTCCCAGTACAAACATGAAGACTGAAAATAGGAATTCCTTTGACACACAAACTATACAGCAAAATGGTAGCAAATACCGGAACGATGATATCAAACATATCACCAAATGCCTTAGGAAAAAAAAGAGGAACTCTTACTGATATTCTATATTTATGCTTCATATAATGATCATTTTGAGCTCACATTTCTGCAAAATTTTGGTGTTTTAATCACCATTTACACTCCCTTTATCTCTTATTTGCTTTAGGTGAGTTTATTGAAGATTTGGAATTAAATGAAGTAAACAATGAAGGAAAAAAAACAGAGAAATGCAGAGGAAAACAGCCTGGTAGACATATTTCAAGTGGGATTTTTCATAATGCAATGCTGTTATTTTATACAATTATAGAGGACATTCTGAAGTTTTCATAATGGTAAAATTTGTGTCAATCGGAGTTCATTTTCCTACTCTACTTATGCTGCAATTCACCTATTCTGCATTGGGTTTCATTTTTGACACAGTTCGGTAGAATGCTCAGATCTTGAGTTTTAGATGCCCAATTGAGGTGATTAAAATCTATGTGGAAAGATAAGATCCTGAGATACAACTTTTATGAAGACATCAAGACCTAAATTAGCTGCTATAGTGCTCTGAATTCACTTAGAAGTCAAAACAGTGTCATAGTCGGGCAGTAGAAACTTGCACCAAAACTGGGGGCAAACGGCACCGTTTGGTGTGATCTAAGCGGTGCCGTTTGTGTCGATCTAAAGCTGCTTTTAAGCTGCTTTTCTCTCTCTTTTGGGGCAGGTTTCAATACCCCTTGAGGGCAGAAACAAGAGGGACGGCTGGAGTGGATAGAAAACAACAAAAAACCTACCAAAAACTCACTCAAATCCCATCCGAAATCTTCATCTTTGCAAGAGAAATCAAGAGAGAAGATTGAATCCTTAAAGAAGGAGAACATCCACCTTGAAGATTCATGGAGAAAACTGCAACTTTCTCAACAAAATCGTGAAGAACTTCAACCTTGAAGAAGAGAGGCGATTTCAACCATGAAAATGAGCAATTCTTCCTCTTTCTTTGTTGTTTTATGTTCTTTGATTTGTAATATGTTGATGAACTAGACTTTTGAATACTTGGATGTGTATGAACCCTAGATTTTACTTATGTGAATGAATTGTTTCCCTTGGTTGATTGAGCTCAAATTTCTTGTGGATTGTTTTTGGGTTTGATTGATTGAATTGATTTGGTAGCTAATTGATTCAAAATCTGGAATTTTTGGATTGTTTTATGGGTTTGATTGATTGAACTGTTTGGGGTTAAAAATTGATTCATAATCTAGAAATTTTCACTTGAAATTGAGAAAGAAATGGTGAAATAGACCATACACAAACAATGGGGATGATTTTGGTAACTAGAGATAGAAACCTAAACATCTTCTTAATAATTAGAGAAATCTAATTGGAAATTCACAATTCTTAATGCATTCTTGGGTTGAATTGGTTAGAAAGAGATTTCAACTAATTAATCTAAGAGTAGAGAACTTTCATCTAGAGATAGAGTGAGTTCTATCATTAGAATTTCACCAAACATAAGAAGTGAAATTTATCAACCAAGGGACATTTCTATCACATAGGTAATTCTAGGGGGATTAATCATTCAAGTATTGTTTTCTCAATTGAATTCTCTCTTGCAAACAAAAATTAGTTAAGTTGGTTTAATTAACTAAGTTAGACTTCTATTCCTAGTAGTAATTTCAACCATTTTCACAAGCAATTTTGATAGGCTAAACAATAGAGTAGAAAGTGAGTAATGATATTTAACCACCCCCGTGGATACGACATTTGAATTTACTTGCCATTGTACTACTCATAATGAGAGGTGCACTTGCCTAGTGTTTGTGTGCAAATTGATAGAGATTGTAATAAAATTAAGTATAAGGGCATAGAAATAAAACACAACAAGTTTTTGGCGCCGTTGCCGGGGAGAAATTTTGTTAATATTAGGAAAGCTTGAAATCTATTAATTTAGTCATTTTGCTTATTTGTTGTTATAATACCTATTGCTAGTGTTAGTATTTGTTGTCTTGTTTGTAATTTTGTAAGTCATTAGTGAATTGGAGTTCTTAGCTTATGTTTCTCTGTTTTTGTTCTATTTTAAGTAAGTGTTCTTTGAGCTAAACTTTTACTTTATTTGTGGTGAAGGTGTGAATTCTTTTGGTTTATGACCTCAAGTAATTCAGGAGAATTGAATCAACTTAATTCTGAAGTTGAGTAGATTTTTTATTGGGATCCAAGGGGTATAAATCTAGAGATGATACTTGAAGGAATTGAAGTTTATTGGGATCCAAGGGGTATAAACCTAGAGGTGATCCTTGAAGGAATTGAAGTTTATTGGGATCCAAGGGGTATAAACCTAGAGGTGATACTTCAAAGAATTGAAGTTGAAGGTGAGAATTCTCAAATTGAGAACACTATGGCACATGACGGAAATGCAAGGCCAAGGACAGTGGGAGACTATGCACGACCTTCTTTGTTAGGAGCGGAGTCAAGCATTGCTTGGCCAAGAGTTGAAGCCAACAATTTTGAAATCAAGCCAAATATCATTCAAATGGTTCAACAATTAGTGCAATTTGATGGTTTGCCAGACGAAGACCCAAATGCTCATATTGCCAACTTCTTGGAGATATGTGAAACTTTCAAATTTAATGGGGCTTCCGAAGATGCCATCCGCCTTCGATTATTTCCATTTTCATTGAGAGACCGAGCCAAGTCATGGTTGAAATCACTTCCACCGGGTTCCATCACTACATGGAACAATCTTGCCGAGAAGTTCCTCGCTAGATATTTCCCTCCGGTAAGGACTGCAAAGCTAAGAAATGATGTCTTCTCTTTCCAATAAATGGAGAGTGAGAGCTTATACGATTCTTGGGAGAGATGGAAGGAGCTATTGAGGAAATGTCCACATCATGGTCTAGATTTGCGGCTTCAAATGCAAACATTCCATAGTGGATTAAATTTCCCTTCCAAGCAACTTATTGATGCTTCTTCGGGAGGTACCACTAGTTTGAAGACACCGGAAGAGTTACAAGACCTCATTGAAAACATCGCCATGAACAACTACCAATGGGAGAATCCAAGACCAAAAACCAAACATAGTGTAATGCACAATGTAGACATGATGACGGCTTTGGAGGCAAAATTCGATGCCTTAAACAAGAAGATTGAGAGCTTGAGTTTGTCACCTCAAACCTCTCAAGTGATGATGGCACCTCAAACCTCTCAAGTGATGATGGCTTGTGATTTTTGCGGAGGTAGTCATCCAAACCATGAGTGCCAAACCATGGGAACTTCTAATGCATCATCAACGGAGCATGTGGATTTCCATGGAGGAGGAAGGCAACCCAACAATCCTTATAGTAATACCTATAATCCGGGTGGCGGAATCATCCAAACTTCTCATGGAGCAACCAAGGACAACAAAGACCGTTTCATCCTCCCGGCTTCCAAGTTTCATCAAATCCTAGACCCCAAACATCTCTTCCTTATCAACATCAGCCACCTCCACCTCTCCAACAACCGGTGAAGCCTAGCCTTAAAGACTTGATGACAAAGTTTATTGAAACTACCGAAACCCGGTTCCAACATCCAGAAGCATCCCTGAGGAACCAACAGGCTTCCATTCACAACTTGGAAAATCAATTAGGCCAACTGGCAAAGCTTTTTTCCGAAAGGCAAGCTGGAACTCTCCCAAGCAACACCGAGCCGAATCCAAGGGAACATGCTAAAGCTATTACCTTGAGAAGTGGAAAGAAATTGGAGATTCCGAAGCAAAAGACGCAAGAAAAGGAAAAAGCGAATAAAGATGAGCCAGTGTATATTGAGGTTAAAGAAAGGGTTGAGAAGAAAGAAACACAAAAGAATAAGGAAACTCAAGAATATAGGCCAAAGATTCCATATCCTGCCAAACTTCAACAAGAGAAAAATGATGAACAATTTGGTAAGTTTCTTGAACTTTTTAAGCAATTGCATATCAACTTACCATTTGTTGAAACTCTTTCGCAGATGCCAAGATATGCTAAATTCCTAAAGGAGATCTTTTCCAAGAAAAGAAAGCTGGAGGAGTTCTCAATGGTGACATTGAATGAGGAGTGTTCAGCCATTCTTCAAAAAAAGAACAAGCTACCGCAAAAGCTAAAGGATCCAGGGAGTTTTACTATCCCTTGTACTATTGGTAGTTTGTCAATTGGTAGGGCATTAGTAGATTTGGGTGCTAGCATTAATCTGTTGCCATATGAGATGTTTAAAAATTTGGGATTGGGTGAACCTAAACCAACTAGAATGAGCATTCAATTGGTCGATAGATCGGTGAAGTATCCTAGGGGAATTATTGAGGATGTACTTGTGAAAGTTGATAAATTCATATTCCCTGTTGATTTTGTGATACTTGACATGAGTGAGGATGTGGAGGTGCCTTTGATTTTAGGAAGACCTTTTCTAGCTACCGCTAAGGCCAATATAGATGTATGTGAAAGGAAGTTAACCCTTAGGGTAGGGGAAGAGGAAGTTATTTTTAAAGTTCCTGAGGCTATGAAATATTCTCTTGATCATGATGATTCTTGTTTTAGGATAGATATTATTGATGACATTGTCTCTAACCATGTGCAGGGATTATTGAATGATGATCATTTAGAGGTATCCTTTTTGCAAGATGAAGAAGCAAAGAAGGAGTATCATGAGAATGGTGAAGTCATAGCACATATGGAGTCATCTCCAATCACAACCGAAGGGGTGGAGTTCGAAAAAATTGAGAAGGAAAAAGAGGGTGGAATGAAGTCCTCCATTGAAGAACCCCCGGAGCTAGAGTTGAAAAAACTGCCGGATCATTTGGAATATGTTTTTCTTGTAGATAATTCTAAACTCCCGGTGATCATTGCAACCGATTTGCAAGGAGAACAGAAAGAAGAGCTCATAAAAGTGTTAAAGAAGCATACAAAAGCAATGGCATGGAAGATATCCGACATCAATGGTATTAGCCCTTCATTTTGCACCCACAAAATATTGATGGAAGAAGACTTCAAACCGGTGGTACAACCTCAAAGAAGGCTAAACCCAAACATGAAGGAAGTGGTCAAAGCAGAGGTAATCAAATTTTTTGATGCCTGTCTCATATATCCTATCTCGGATAGTCCGTGAGTGAGTCCTGTCCAAGTAGTTCCCAAGAAAGAAGGGATGACCATCGTGCCTAATGAGAAAAACGAGTTGATTCCCATGAGGACCGTGACCGGCTGGAGAGTGTGTATAGATTATCAGAAGCTTAATGATGCCACTCGGAAGGATCACTTTCCACTGCCTTTCATTGATCAAATGCTTGAGAGACTTGCCGGTCATAGGTATTACTGTTTTCTTGATGGTTTTTCAGGTACTTTCAAATTCCAATAGCCCCAGAAGATCAAGAGAAAACTACATTTACCTGTCCTTATGGTACTTTTGCTTTCCGTCGCATGCCTTTTGGTTTATGTAACGTCCTGCAGCTTTTCAAAGGTGCATGTTAGCTATTTTTGAGGGTTTAGTAGAGGATATTATGGAGGATTTTATGGATGACTTTTCTGTTTTTGGTGATTCTTTTGAGTTTTGTTTGAAAAATCTTGAAAAATTTTTGCAAAGATGTGAAGAAACCAATTTGGTTTTGAATTGGGAGAAATGTCATTTTATGGTTAAAGAAGGCATTGTATTGGGGCATAAGATCTCTAGCAGGGGCATCGAGATTGATAGAGCCAAGGTAGAAACTATAGAAAAATTGCCACCACCTACTTCGGTAAAGGCAATTAGAAGTTTTCTTGGTCATGCAGGGTTCTATAGAAGGTTTATAAAAGATTTTTCTAAAATTGCTAAACCTTTTACAAATTTGCTCGAAAAAGATGCGCCCTTTGTGTTTGATGATACACGCTTAATTGGTTTAACTTTGTTGAAACAAAAATTGATTGACTCTCCCATATTGGTGGCCCCCGATTGGTCCATTCCCTTTGAACTAATGTGTGATGCAAGTGATTTTGCAGTAGGGGCAGTGCTTGGACAAAGACGAGAAAGGCATTTTCAACTGATATACTATGCGAGTAAGACCATGACGGAAGCACAAGAAAACTACACTACAACCGAGAAGGAGCTTCTTGCCATAGTTTTTGTTTTTGATAAATTTCGCCCCTATCTTGTTTTGTCTAAAGTCATTGTTTATACTGATCATTCGGCACTCAAATATCTTCTCAACAAAAATGATTCAAAGCCTAGACTAATTAGGTCGGTACTTTTATTGGAGGAATTTGATTTGGAGATAAGAGATAAAAGGGAGCAGAGAATCTTGCCGCTGATCATCTATCAAGGTTGGAGAATCCACATTTGGAACAATTGAACGAGAAAGACATCAATGACACATTCCCTGATGAGAGGTTATACTTGGCTCTGGGTAATGATGATCACACTCCATGGTTTGCAGATTATGCTAATTATATTGTAGGTCGGATCTTACCAAATAATTTAACCTCTCAACAAAAGAAGAAATTCTTTTCGAAATTAAAGTACTATCTTTGGGAAGATCCGTTTTTGTTCCGTATTTGTGCAGATCAAATCATAAGGAGATGTGTAGCCTACCCTGAGAACATGAACATATTAGAGCATTGCCATAAAGGTCCGGCTGGTGGTCATTATCAAGCCAATGGGACAACAAGAAAGGTACTTGATTCGGGATTTTATTGGCCGAATTTGTTTCGAGATGCCCAAAGGTTTGTAGAAAACTGCGACAATTGCCAACGGACAGGTAATATCACAAAGAGGCATGAAATGCCCCTCTCTTCATTTCAAGTATGTGAAATCTTTGATTGTTGGGGTATTGATTTCATGGGTCCTTTTCCAAACTCTTTTGGTAATGCATACATCTTGGTTGCAATTGATTATGTCTCTAGATGGGTGGAAGCCCAAGCTTTGCCAACAAATGATGCTAGAGTGGTTGTTAAATTTTTTAAAAAATTGTTTACTCGGTTTGGCATTCCTAGAGCCATAATTAGTGATCGGGGAACTCATTTTTGTAACCAACAACTTGAGAAGGTCTTGCTTCAATTGAGTGTTACACACAAGATGGCAACCCCTTATCACCCTCAAACTAGTGGTCAAGTGGAAGTGGTTAATAGAGAAATCAAAAGAATTTTGGAAAAGATTGTTGAACATACTAGGAAGGATTGGAGTGTTAAGTTTGATGATGCTTTGTGGGCATATAGGACTGCATACAAGACCCCTATCGGGTTTACTCCATATAAATTAGTCTATGGGAAGTCTTGTCATTTACCAGTTGAGGTTGAGCATAAAGCATATTGGGCAATTAAGTTGATTAATTTTGATCATGATCTTGCAGGGAAAACCAGAATACTCCAAATTAATGAACTTGATGAGTGGAGGAGAGATGCCTATGAGAACTCGCGAATCTACAAGGAAAAAGTGAAGCAATGGCATGACAAGCACATATTGTCGAATAGGGAATTTAAGGAGGGAGATCAAGTGCTATTATTTAACTCTCAGTTGAAGCTCTTTCTTGGAAAGCTCAAGACACGATGGTCCGGACCATTCGTGGTCCACAAAGTTTACCCTTATGGGGTAGTAGAAGTTACACATCCGGATAAGGGAATTTTCAAGGTTAACGGCCATCATCTCAAACATTATCATGGAGGAGATCCCAGAGAACTTGAAAAAGTCATTTTAATCCTCCATGATCCAAAAGATAAGTGATCTTTTATGTTTATTTAGTTAATTGTACATAATTTTACTTAATGTGATTTTGAGTTTGAAAATTTTAATTCTCTTAAATTGTGAAGAGCTTTATAATGTGCTATTTGGTGTGTTTTATTTTAGTTTGTAGTTAATTATTTTTTTGTTAAATGTTGTGGCTGAATATATTAAAAAAACAAAAAAATTCAAAAAAGCGCCGTTTGGACTAAATCAAACAGCACTGAGTCACTGTAGACGCAATTCCAGTTCTGCCGAACTGGAGTAAAACGGCGCCGCTTGGTGCATTCCAGGCGGCGCCGTTTCACTATTCACCCACCAAAAAAAAAACATTTTCGATCCAGTTTCTGAACTGGATTAAAACGGCGCCGCTTGGTGTGATTCAGTCAGCGCCGGTTTACTGTTCACTATTTCAAAAAAAAAAAAAGATGCAAGTCGCGTTCTGCCAAACAGCGCCGTTTTGCATTTTCATAAAAAAAAAACCACAAAATCCACAACCGAAACCTGTTCTTCTTCCTCTCTTTTCTCTCTTCTTCCTTCTCCCTTTCTCGGTTCTCTCTTTCCATTTTCTTTGTTCAAGAAATTCCAACCTTCCCATATTTTTCTTACACCTCAATTCATCCTCCCACTTCTAATTTTTGAAGATTCTTCTTCTTGACTCAACTTTGAGGCACAAGAACTTTCAAGCACTCCATTAGTTTGTCTCTTTAACCTTTTCTCTTGCAATCTTTATTTATTTATTTTTCTTTGGGTTAAATGCTTTAGTAATTTATGATTGTGATGCATTTGTTTGTTGTTGGCTTGCAATTCTTCTCTAATGTTGTTGGTTATCTCTTGTTTTCCTTTATGCCTACCATGTGTTTGATGAAATGCCACAATGAAACTTAATTGTTAAATTTGTGATATTCTTTACTACTTTGCATTCCATTAGTAATATAGAATTATTTTTATTAATTTTATAGTTAGTTTATTTAATTTTATTACTTAATATAGTTACTAGTTAATCACCTTTGTCTAAAATTTTTAGTGATAATTTTTTTTGTTTTCTCTCTTGTTTAGTTAATTTGTAATTTTCATTTTTGTGTGTATTCTTGTCAAGTTATTTGTGGCATTTGTATTTTCACACAGGTAGCCTAATTTCTCTTTAAGGGTTAAACGCACAACCCAAAAAGCCTAAATGCACAAGGGATGTGGCCTCCTCTTCGAGAGCCGACCCTTTCTCACCATCACCCCAAGTACCCCCATCTAATATTTCCTACCTCCATTCTACTCGTTTCACCGATGATCAACATCGGGAATGGTATGCTTCACGTCAACAAAACTCCATGATCATTGAGCGTACCATTTCCCCTAAGGTGAATGAGCTATTTAATATTTCTGGTTTATTCCAAGCCATAGGATGGAGGACTATCCTTAACCTCTCCGGTACTTACTATCCTGTCCTTGTCAAAGAATTTTATGCCGATATTAGGGATAAATTTGACAAATTTGGCAAGGTCCTTCATACTCAGGTTAAGGGTCAATCAATTGTCATCACCCGTCCTCTTTTCGCTGAACTTCTTCACGTTCCTGATGAAGGGAATTGGGTTCGGATAGACAATTAAAAAAAAGAGGTACTCTCGGACCGGGAGTGGGATTTTAAAACAGCTTGGCGAGCATTACATTTAACATATAGCAGAATGAGTACAAGTTATGGTTTTAATGCCAATACCCTTTCCCCTAGGCTTCGTTTAGTAGTCTATTTACTTGCTTTTAATGTTCTGCCTAGGGCGAGTGGGTTAAATGAGATTCGATACTCGGACATTTATATTACTGACAAACTGCTTACTCGATCACCCATTCCATTAGCTTCCATTTTACTAACACAAATGAATGAGGTGGTTGCATCCAATTTTACCACAAAAACGTTTATTTTTCCTCTTCTTATCACACAAATTCTCCGACGCTTTAACGTGGATTTTTATAGAGAGGTTGCCCTTTCCACATCGGCTTCTGAGGTGCTCAATACTGTGGCTACCAATATGATGATGAGAGGATTGAATGGATCACGAGATTTGACGTTGAACTTCAGCAAGATATCCATCCTACGGCCGGCATGCATGTAGATCCAGAAAGCGTCCACTGACCTCATCCTAACATCGCCTCATCATTCACCGCAGATTTTTCAAGCCGAAATGCACACAACATTTGCTGAAATCCAGATTCAATTGGGTCGCCTTTCTGTGGCAGACCATACTCGCCAAGAACAGCTCGACGAACTCCATCGAGGCCAACAACAAATCCTCGAACAACAGCAACTTTTGGGCCAACAATACGCCAGCCTCGCTGAATCACGAGCAACGCTCCTTCAGAATCAAGAGCAACTTATGCACACAATGCAATGACAGGAAGCGTATCTCACCGGGCTTTGGCGACAACTTTTTCCAGGAGCTAGCCCCGGGTCGAGTGGTGGCACCGGCGGTATATGACCTACAAGGAGTTATTTCTTTTCCATTTTCTTTTAACCTTTTATTTATTTATTTATTTTCATGCTATGTTTTTCTACTTTCGTTTTACTTATGCCATTTTTATTTATTTATTTTGTTTTCTTTCATTTTCTTTGGCTGTGAAGTATATAGAAGGTGTAGCTTGCTACTCACGTACGAAATAGTTATGTTTTTCACCGTTTTTATGTTTGGTGGTTTAGTGTGGCATTCTTTTGTAGCTTATGTCATATATTTCTATTTATGTAGTCTTTTGTTTTTTCTCTCTTCCAACATTGCGAACAATGTTGTCTTAAGTGTGGGGGAGTTGGCTTTAGTAGTATAGGTTATTTTCATGATTTTCGTTGAATGCTCTTGTTTTTATTTTTAGAATCTTCAAGGTATTTTAAGACTTGCATGTTTAATCTTTTCTCAAAGAGTAGTTATACAAGCATTCTAAAGGTCATAACTAGTATCTTAAACTTAGATTAAGTAAGCTCCCCTTATATTCCTTACTTGCATGGAATTCATCTTTTAAGCACATTTTCACTTTACTTTTGTTGTGAAGATTATGGAATTGAATCTTGTGTTATTGGCCTTAGAATTCAACATAACTTTTACCCTAGAACCTGCATTCACTTGCCTTGAGGCAAAATGAGAAAATAACCTTAGTTTGATGTTGAAATGATGGTAATAGGCCTTCTTTGTCTCGATTGAGCCTTTCTAACCACCGCTCTTTATTTTATCCGTAGTACCCTTTCTTGAAGCCTTTGTGCATAAATTTTTCAATATATATTCTAGATTTTTCCTTCTTTCAAATTTTAAACTCCACTCTTTATAATTAACCATTCTTTACGAGAGCTGAATGTATTTTTACCCTCAAGATTAGCAAAGAGTATTGTGAAAATTATAACAAAAGGGTGGAATGGAAGATGATAGGAAAAATAGGCTTTATAAAAAAAAGAGAGAGGGAATGGGGGAAGAGTGGTGAGAAGACCTTATATGATCGGGAATTGGATTACACCTCAATCGAAAAGAAAGAAAGAAAAAAAAAGAGAAAAAAACATTATTATATATTTGTCTATTATTGAGAAGGCTTCTTACATTTCTTGATGCCTTCAAGATGTATATATATTTTCATTGTTATTTTTGTGAATTTTGTCATGATTGAGGTTAAATTTATGGGTTGACAAAGATAGTGGTGACAAACAAGTTGTCGGTTGAAGCATAATGTGTGCAAGTGGTTGAATTCAAAGTGAGGGGATTTTGTAGAGAATGGGAATTTGTAGTTGAATGTAGGAGAATGGTGATATTCTTTGTGGCTAATAAGGGTTATTACTTTTGTTTTATGTCTCATTCCTTTCTCTTTAGCTCTCATTTCTTTGACTTTGAATTTCCTACCTTTCGTTTGGCACCCTAAACTTTCCCTGAGCCTAATATTACAAGCATGAAAGTCCTACCTAATCGAGATTAAATTTTGGTTACCGTATTAGTGGAGAGGTTTTGGAAATGTCGGGCTGATGGGGTATTATGCCTTCTTGATGAGAATTCCTTGGCAAATAACATGAAATTCACTCTTATAATTTTTGAGCATTTGCATTAGCTAGAAGCACAACACACACGGATTCTTGCTTGCATTGTAAGACAAGGGGAAGATTGTTTAATCTTTGTGACGGATACTTAGGATGACTTTTAGATTGATTGTGTAGATTGCTCAAGATTTCTCAAGAAGCAATGCTTTCTCTGTTTTGCACTCCTTTGTAATGCTTCAAAGAACTCTTTATTTCTTGTGGATTATTGTTCAAATTTCTTAATTGTTTTGTAGTATTGCTTGGGGACAAGCAATGTCTAAGTGTGGGGAAGTTTGATATTCTATATTTGTGCTTCATATAATGATCATTTTGAGCTCACATTTCTGCAAAATTTTGGTGTTTTAATCACCATTTACACTCCCTTTATCTCTTATTTGCTTTAGGTGAGTTTATTGAAGATTTGGAATTAAATGAAGCAAACAAAGAGATTTTACACAATGAAGGAAAAAAAAACAGAGAAATGCAGAGGAAAACAGCCTGGTAGACATATTTCAAGTGGGATTTTTACATCCATGAAGATTTCAAATGCAAATGTGGTATTCTAGAAAATTATAGAGGACATTCTTAAATTTTCATAATGGTAAAATGTGTGTCAATCGGAGTTCATTTTCCTACTCTACTTATGCTGTAAAGTCACCTATTCTGCATTGGGTTCCATTTTTGACACAGTTCGGTAGAATGCTCAGATCTTGAGTTCTAGATGCGAAATTGAGGTGATTAAAATCTCTGTGGAAAGATAAGATCCTGAAATACAACTTTTATGAAAACATCAAGGCTTAATTAGCTGATATAGTGCTCTGATTCACCTAGAAGTCAAAACAGTGTCACAGTCGGGCAGCAGAAACTTGCACCAAAACTGGGGGCAAACGGTGCCGTTTGGTGTGATCTAAGCGGCACCGTTTGTGTCGATCTAAAGCTGCTTTTAAGCTGCTTTTCTCTTTCTTTTGGGGCAGGTTTCAATACCCCTTGAGGGCAAAAACAAGAGGGACGGCTGGAGTGGACAGAAAACAACAAAAAACCTACCAAAAACTCACTCAAATCCCATCCGAAATCTTTATCTTTGCAAGAGAAATCAAGAGAGAAGATTGAATCCTTAAAGAAGGAGAACATCCACCTTGAAGATTCATGGATAAAACTGTAACTTTCTCAACAAAATCGTGAAGAACTTCAACCTTGAAGAAGAGAGGCGATTTCAACCATGAAAATGAGCAATTCTTCCTCTTTCTTTGTTGTTTTATGTTCTTGGATTTGTAATATGTTGATGAACTAGACTTTTGAATACTTGGATGGGTATGAACCCTAGATTTTACTTATGTGAATGAATTGTTTCCCTTGGTTGATTGAGCTCAAATTTCTTGTGGATTGTTTTTGGGTTTGATTGATTGAATTGATTTGGTGGATAATTGATTCAAAATCTGAAATTTTTGGATTGTTTTGTGGGTTTGATTGATTGAACTGTTTGGGGTTAAAAATTGATTCATAATCTAGAAATTTTCACTTGAAATTGAGAAAGAAAGGGTGAAACAGACCATACACAAGCAATGGGGATGATTTTGGTAACTAGAGATAGAAACCTAAATATCTTTTTGATAATTAGAGAAATCTAATTGGAAATTCACAATTCTTAATGCATTCTTGGGTTGAATTGGTTAGAAAGAGATTTCAACTAATTAATCTAAGAGTAGAGAACTTTCATCTAGAGATAGAGTGAGCTCTATCATTAGAATTTCACCAAACATAAGAGGTGAAATTTATCATCCAAGGGACATTTCTATCACATAGGTAATTCTAGGGGGATTAACCATTCAAGTATTGTTTTCCCAATTGAATTCTCTCTTGCAAAGAAAAATTAGTTTAGTTGTTTTAATTAACTAAGTTAGACTTCTATTCCTAGTAGTAATTTCAACCATTTTCACAAGCAATTTTGATAGGCTAAACAATAGAGTAGAAAGTGAGTAATGGTATTTAACCACCCCCGTGGATACGACATTGGAATTTACTTGCCATTGTACTACTCATAACGATAGGTGCACTTGCCTAGTGTTTGTGTGCAAATTGTTCGAGATTGTAATAAAAGTGAGTATAAGGGTATAGAAATAAAACACAACACTTACGCTGAAGACGTCTTGCACGCAATACTCTATCTGTGGAAACAAAACAACAGATCTTAGCAAGAAGACAGGCAGCATATAAATAGAAAAACGAAGCTGGAAAATCCAACATTGGTTTGCTCATTCTTGACAGTGAACCAAAAAAAGATGAATTTTATGATTATCAAAAGTTATTTCAAACAATAAAAGAGACGCTTACTGCAGCTCTGGAATAGGATTATGCCTATCATTTCAATAGCTCTCAAGCAAGTGGTTCTACAACAAGACTTTCTGGACAACAAATACCTTATTTTGTGTCTATACAAAACGAAGATTAGTCAAATGGAAGAAATTTTCAGTATGTATTTGCAAATACAACTTTTCATCCTCAAGTTAAGTTTAACAATAAAATATTCTCTTTCATGCATCTTACTTTGCAATCTAATACATTTATTCTTATAGCGAATGACCGCTTAAATTCTGCTACTATTTGTGAAAGGCAAGCAGTTGATAGCCCATTAATTTTACCAACAGTGCCTTATTGCGAACATTGTTTTGCACAAGAGATTTCATAGTGAGCCACCAAAATTTTGTTGAAATGAAGGAGAAATAATGTTATATGTCATCCTATGTTGTATGACTTGGTTCGATTATATGTCAATGATGATGATGAAGCTATTAAGTTCAGAAAGCATGTAAGATCATACAATAATCATTTTACATTTACTGTATTTGCAACAAAATATGATTCAGAGATGACCAAAAAAAAAACAAAACGAGTCTACACTTTCAAAATTCAAGGACAAGTTTATCACCTTTTAGAGCATCTAAAACCTGAAGGTCAAAAGGAAACAGGCATTCAAATATATTTCTATGATACAGATGCTGAGATATTCAAAAGAGTTGAAATTTGTCCACAGTTTAATGTTCAAACAATAAAATTACTTATGCGAATATTGGCCAGTAATCCATATACAATCTTCTTCAAAAGTTTAAATTATGTGCCTTACCTAGAAGATTGCAAAATTATGTTGAACAAGGATCCTACTCTAGACCAAAGAATCTACAATTTTTCGTTTGTGTCACAAGTTGCTACAATATTCACAGAATCATAATACTATGAAATAGAAAAAGCTTGTCACAAACAAGTTTATACACATTCCAATTCAAGTCATAGAATCTACCATGCTTATAGTTGCTGTGATCCATTAAAATATCCTTTAATCTTTCCATATGGACAAATTGGTTGACATTATAATATACCAAGACTACCATCAAAAAGATCATCATAAAGAGATAGAGTTGATCTTGTATAGAATAAGCACGTACCAACAATCAACTCTGTACCAGATTTTTTGGAAATAGAAAAAAAAAGGTAAGTAATCAATAATATTTCATTTTACTTCTTCAAATAAAATACTTATTTCACTTTTACTAATATAGTTACTGCTTTCATTTCTCACTTGCAGGAGCACAGGAGCACTTGATGGCAAGAAAAAAACAAATAGAGTGAGTTACAGAGAATATTACTGCTATAAACTTCAAATGAGATCAGATGAAAAATCGATGCTTCTACATACTGGAAGACTAAATATATTTGGTAAGCCAAATATATTTCTTGCAATTACTTGCAATCCAATGTGGCCTGAAATACAAGAATGTCTTTTACCATGTGAATTAGCTCAAAATCGATGACCAAATTTGGTATCAAGAGTATTTAGAACTAAATTAGAATTATTAAAGATTGAGATCATGAAAAATCATGTCCTCAGTGAAGTTACAGCATTTGTATTCATTTTTGAATTTCAGAAAAGAGGTTTGCCACATGCTCATTTTTGTTAATAATGAAACATAAATCAAAACCTTTGAATCCTAAAGCCTATGATAGATTATTATGTGCTGAAATTCTATATGAGTCAGATAATAAATATTTGCATGATATAGTTATAAAACATATGAGCATGGACCTTGTGGAAGTTACAATCTTAAAAATCATTGCATAAGAAATGGAAAATGCAAAAATCATTATCGAAAACCATTTTCAAAATATACCATAGCAGGAGGAGATGGTTGTCCCTGTTATCGTAGAAGAAATAATAGGAAAATAGTGAAAGTTAGAGGTCAAATGTTAGAAAATAGATGGGCGGTGCCTTACAATAAATATCTGCTGTCATTATTTGATTATTATACGAATGTAGAAATTGCTCAACAATAATGCTAGTCAAATAGTTATATAAATATGTTTACAAAGGTCTTGACAAGGTGACTTATCAGATAGTTTATGATGATTCTTATGATGAGATACAACAATTTCAGGCAACTAAATGGATTTCTCCACCAAAAGCTATTTGGAGATTATATGCCTTTCCACTTAGTGAAATGATTCCGGTTGTATTCACTTTACAAACACATCTAGCTGACCAACATCCAGTGACATCCCAAGCAAATATTAATATTAAAAATGCATTAAAACTTCCAAACATATCAAACACAATGCTCACAGAATTTTTTGTCATGAATAAGACAAATGCAATAGCAATCAAATTGAAGTGTCTCTACAAGTAATATTCTCAGTATTTTGTCTGGTCAAGCACTGATAAAATTTGGACAAAGCAATATTCTATGATAGGAAGAATGGTAACTGTGTCACTTACTGAAGAAGACAAATACTATCTAAGACTACTTTTGTCTCATGTTCATGGACCAACATTCTTTTAGGATTTGTTAATAGTAGATAGAAAATTATATACATTTTTCTGTGATGCAGAAAATGCAAGAGGTTTACTCCATTCTGAGAATGACATTGAGTTGTATCTTGAAGAAGCTGCTTCTTTTCAGATGCCAAAAACTCTACGGCATTTATTTGTTACTATTTTGGTTTTCAAAGGACCAAGTGATCCAAAAAAACTTTGGTAGAAATTTGAATTTCAATTAAGTAAAGATTTTATTCATCACAAACAGATCACTGGTTTCAAAGTAGAATAAATAAGAGGAAAGGTTATTGAAGACATAGATTCTTCTTTGCAAAGCATGGGAAAATCTATGGATGACTGTTGTGTTTTTGTTGTCTATGCCTTTATACTCAATTTTATCACAATCCTCAACAATTTGCACACAAACACAGGGCAAGTGCACCCATCGTTTAAATTAGTATAATGGCAAGCAAGTTTAATTATCGTATCCACGGGGATGGTTAAATACCATTACTCACTTTCTACTCTATTGTTTAGCCTAACAAATTTGTTTCTGAAAATGATTGGAACAACTACTAGAAAAAGGAATCTAACTTAACTAGTTAAACCAACTTAAATCTTGCTTGCAAGAGAGAATTCAATAGAGAAAACAATACTTGGATGGTTAATCCCCCTAGAATTACCTATGTGATAGAAATGTCCCTTGGTTGATAAATTTCACTTCTTATGTTTGATGAAATTCCAATGATAGAACTCACTCTATCTCTAGATGAAAGTTCTCTACTTTTAGATTAATTAATTGAAATCTCTTTCTAACCAATTCAACCCAAGAATGCATTAAGAATTGTGAATTTCCAATTAGATTTCTCTAATTACCAAGAAGATGTTTAGCTTTCTATCTCTAGTCACCTAAATCATCCCCATTGTTTGTGTATGGTCTATTTCAGCCTTCCTTTCTCAATTCCAATTGAAAAAATCCAGATTTTGAATCAATTGTCAATCACCCTTCCTTTCTCAATTCCAAGTGAAAAAAAATCAGATTATGCATCAATAATCCACTCAATCAATTCAACCATTCAAACCACAAATAATCCACAAGAAATTCGAATTCAATCAACCAAGGAAACAATTCATTCACATAGGCAAAATCTAGGGTTCATACCCATCCAAGTATTCAAAAGTTTAGTTCATCGACATATTACAATTCAAAGAATATAAACCAATAAAGAAAGAGTAAGAATTGCACATTTTCATGGTGTAAAATCTTCTCTTCCTCAAGGTTGAAATTCATCACTGTAGCATGGAGAAAATTACAGTTTTTTCCATGAATCTTCAAGGTGGATGTTCTCCTTCTTCAAGGATTCAATCTTCTCTCTTGATTCATCTTGCAAGATTGATGGATTGGAAGAAGAATTTGGTGTGTTTTCTTGGTGTTTTGCTGTTTTCTGTCCACTCCAATCGGCTGCCTTGTTTCTGCCCTAAAGGGGTATTGAAATCTGCCCCAAAAGAGAGAGAAATGCAGCTTAAAAGTAGCTTCAGATTGACACAAACGGCGCCGCTTATATCACACCAAACGGCACCGTTTGTCCCCAGTTTTGGTGCAAGTTTCTGCTGCCCGACTGTGACACTGTTTTGACTTCTAGGTGAATTTAGAGCAATATATCATAAAAGTTGTAGATCAGGATCTTATATTTCCACAGAGATTTGAAGCACCTAAATTGGGCATTTAGAACGCAAGATCTAAGCATTCTACTGAACTGTGTCAAAAATGGAACCCAATGCAAAATAGGTGAATTTGTAGCATAAGTAGGATAGGCAAATGAACTTCGATTGACACAAATGTTACCATTATGAAAACTTCAGAATGTCCTCTATAATTGTATAGAATACCACTTTTACATTTGAAATCTTCATGTTGGTCAAAATCTGACTTGAAATATGTCTACTAGGCTATTTTCCTCTGCATTTCTCTATTTTTTTCTTCATTGTGTAAAATCTCTTTGTTTGCTTCATTTAATTCCAAATCTTCAATAAACTCACTTAAGCAAATAAGAGATAAAGGGAGTGTAAATGGTGATTAAAACACCAAAATTTTGCCGAAATGTGAGCTCAGAATGATCATTATATGAAGCACAAATATAGAATATCAATGACTTTGAGTTTGCTCCATATATGTTGAAGGTTTCTCTTCAACAAAAAATGACATGAGAACTTGAGTATGAAAAGAACATTGATGTTTTAGAAGAAGATCTTTTAAATATAAACAAGCTAAATGAAAGGGAAAAACAGGATTTTGAACAAATTTTGACAACTGCTATGCAAGAAACAACGAAAAGCTTTTTTATTGATGAACTAGGTGGAACAGGAAAAACATTCTTATACAAAATACATTTGGGTGCAATAAGATCAATTTGATTTATTGCAATAACAACAGCAAGTTCTGGAGTTGCTACATCATTACTACCAAGAGGTCGATAGCATACTCAAGGTTTAAGATACCATTGGATACTTAAAAAACTAATGCATGTCAATTGAGCAAGCAAAGCAGCACCACAAAGTTGATTAGAGAAGCAAAATTGATCATATGGGATGAAGCTCTAATTGTTAATAAACATGCAATAGAAAGCTTTAACTTCTTGTTACAAGACATCATGGATAATCAAGAAATGTTTGGGAAAAAAGTTATTGTTTTTGGAGGTAATTTTCGTCAAGTTCTACCAGTTGTTTGAAATGGATCAAAAGAGAAAATTCTTAATAGCAACTTGTTAAGATAAGATATTTTGCCTAAGTTACACAAATTGAAGTTGACAGAAAAAATGAGAGCTATTGAGGACCCTTCATTTACAGCTTATCTGTTACGAATTGGTGATGGAATTGAGCCTATTGATTATAATGATAATATCCGATTGCCCCAACATATGATCATACCATTTATTGATAAAGAAACCTCAAGTTTGGACTGAATTTCACTTATTTTTGCTAATTTAACAAAGGTTCAATCTTTAGGACCAACTTGGATGAGTTCCCATTCTATTTGAGGTTTAGATTAGGGTTTTATTGCATTCTTTTTTCTTGAGTTGTGTTTTGAACTAATTTTTTTTCTCAGTAGCAATAGATTTACTGTTTCCTGCGATGAACAAATGTTAGTTAAGGTTGATCTTCTTCCCTTTGCTTTTACTCTTGTAATTTAACTGGTTTAAAACTTACAATGATATGGAGATTCTCTTTGCCTTTCTGCTCAATAGTTGCATACTCAACACTTAGTAAAAAGGAAATGAACAAAAAATATTCTAGTAGACAATTTGGTTTCCTGGAGATATATGATGTATTGAACTCTAGATCATATTGATTTACTAAATATTCTAATAACAGCTCCATAACTGATATAATTGCTTCTAAATGCATATGATCATTCTTGCTTAACTCAACTCATACATGAGTTCATCAACTCTTTGATCTCATTCTAGGATATACTTGCTACCTAGAAAGTTATTTAGTCTTCAATTACCATTCACTTGGTTACAATAAAGGATTTTAAATGCAAACAGAAGAATAGAAATAACAACAAATCAAAATTTATAGTCAGAGAACATAAAAGAAATTTTACTCAGGATTTTTCTTTAACTTATTTATTTAACTTATCCAATTAACAACAAATCACAAAAAAAAGTGCAAAAAAAATTTAACAACCTTAAATATAAAAAAGAATATTTTAATAATTCTTGAATATTGAAAATGAAATCTTACCACATTCCTATAAACACTTACGAAAAATGCACTCTAAAAGGAAACGAAATTCCCTGTGCATAAACACAAATATTCCAGAACCTGCAAAACATCATTCAAATTTCATATATTCAAAAACACAAACCATACCATATTACTTATTTCCTCCTCTGAAATTTAATGCTTAATTCCTCTTTACTTTATCTTTATCAAATACTTTGCAGTGATAACTGATGGATGAAAAAGAAATAAAGAAACAAAGTTCACACTAGAAAAACAACCAATTGGTTCCAGAGTTTTCCTTCCTACCTGCCAAAATCTGATACAAAGAAAAAAAATAAAGTTTAACTAAGCTAATGTTTAAATGAGCTAAATGCAATATCTTACTGAACTTTAAGGATGCTGGGAGAAACAAGAATTCTGTAGAAACTATATCAAAAAGTAAAAGCCCAAACATAAAGAAAAATATCTGATTTATAGTCGGAGAACATAAAAGAAAATTTATCCATGATTTTTCTTTAACCTATTTGTTTAACTTCTAAATTAACAACAAATCACAAAAAAAAAGCAAACATAGTTCTACAAGAAGCTTAAAAATAAAAAGCATATTTCAGTAATTCTTGAATATTGAAAATGAAATCTTACCACATTTCTATGAAAACTTCTTTAAACTGCACTGTGAAAACACACGAAATTCCCTGTCCATAAGAAATAAAGAAACAGTGTGTACATTAGAAATACAACCTATTGGCTTCAAAGTTTTCCTTCCTAGTTGCCCAAATATAATGCGGCCAAAAAGAAGAACTAAAGTTTAAGTGAGCTAAATGCAATATCTTATTGAAAGTTAAGGATGCAGGAAGAAACAAAAACTCTACAAAAATTGTATCAAAAAACAAAAGCTCAAACATAAAGAAAAATATTTGCCAGATAATTGCCGAAAATCATAAACCAGAAAGACACATTTTTTCTAACAGTAACGATCCAAAATCAGAACAACTAAACTTCAACAATCTACTTCCATATTATCAAAATACCATAAGAATAACAACATAAAAAATCCAAAATTTTACCTCAATATCACTTCTAATTCGCTGCATGCTAGCACCGCAAGCACCGAATCCAACAGTACAATCACAATGCTCTAACGCAAGTACACTTGCATTCATTTCTACATTAGTAATTTAATGCTTTCACACTCAGGAGTCAAACACCCATAACAAAATTGAAACACAAAAGAACCAGCAAAACCCAAAAATGAAAAAAAAAGTTCCAGACACTTCGAAGAAAAAGAAACAAAAAACGCTCGATCAGAAGTGAAGGAAGTTGAAATAGATTTTTTTACCCCATTAGAATGCATTACAATAATGGGTCTACATACTTAAAAATCACAACAACAAAATGCATTATATATATCAATGCATTACTACAATGCGTTCTTAATATCAGAACGCATTACAACAACACGTTCTAAATTTGACCAATTCAAAATGTTTGATTTACAATACAAGAATGCAATGTACATATATAAACGCATTATAGAAATGCGTACTAACGTTCATAACGTATTAATAACACGTTCTAAGCTTCAATAGTCCAAAAGGTTCAATATCCCATAGAAATAGCAAATGTACACTTATTAACGTATTTTTAAAATACGTTCTTACTACTATATTAAATTTTTCACTAGTAAAATTAAAATCTTTACATATTATTCCACTATTTAAATCTAAACAAAACATTATATTAAATTTATAATATATTAAATTTCACCACTAAATTTATAATTTCAATCTATTTTCCTTAATTCATTATTATCAAATTTTTATCAAAATTATACATACAAAATTTTATCAAAATTATTATATCTACAGAATTAATAATTCAATCATCAAATACACGCGGTATGGTATTAAACCTACCGTTAGTCGTGTTATTCAAGAAAACTCAATGGTAACTTTTGTAGTGCACACTCTGTGAAAATTTTATATGATTTTGTTTTTGAACTTTGGTTGCCGTTGTACGTTCTCCGTCAACAAAGTCTCATTTAAGTACTCAGTATTTGAGCCAACACATATTGTTTGGGCATCCTTTCTTTGGTCAAAATTAGAGGTAGGAATGGTGTGCGCCCTTTAATCGCAATGTTTGCCCATTGACTTCCTGTAGTGCATTTGTACATTATGGTTTCACCTATATATAACACTTGACATGCATTCTTGGAACCCGTTGATTACGGATAGAGGCCCGGTAACCTCTAGTGAGTCTAGGTAAAAGGAGTCCAATGTTAAGGAAGAGACCAATCCTAAGAAAGAGATAATTTTAGTATCCACAGGCATAGGTTGGTGGAAAAGATAAAGAATCCAGTGTCATGTTGAAAAACATCAAGAAGAGTCCTCCTTGATCCGAAAGGACATCTAATAAAATTTGAATAGGACTAAGGAGTTATAAAAAGAGAGGTAGAAGGAAGGATTGAGAAACAGCACTCTCTCAAAGCCTGGGGTGTTCAATGTACTGAATGACACTGTTTTATCAAGTTTTTAAACTGCATCACAAATTACAATTTAAAAAATTTTGAAATCGCACCCAATCATTAAAATCTTTAAACAAGAGCCGTTTAATTCAATCACCATTCACCTTCACTCTGACTTCATTACCCATGTATTGCATAACATTGAAAGAATATATAGGCCAGGAAAGTAGCCAAATGGAAAATGGATATTGGGTCTCTTATCGGTTCTCCGTAGTCAAGAGCTCTCATAAGAATGCATGTGACTGCCATATTGCCTTAGAATGGGGAATCAAACAATTGGAAAGAACACTTCTCCGGCAGGTAAAAATGTAATATTCTTCAGCAGGGGCGTTATTCGAAAACCAAAAAAAGAAAAGAAAAGTCCTCATTGCAATATTGTTATTGTGATCTCATCATAAAGCCATGTCATGGCTGTAGTGGAATATTTGACGACGTAGAAAGGTCATTGACTTTTTGAAAGAATATCGCATCTACTTATACATATGGAATTATTGTTATTATTATATGAAGAATGAATTATCTTCTTATGATGTTGTTCTGGAAAGAGGCTACGAATGAGGAAATAGACTCGTTAATTGCAAATAAAATCTGAAACTTAGTTGATTTACCACCAGGTTATAAAACAACCGGGTGTAGCCAGGTCCTTCAAAGGAAATTATAACGCAAATGGGACCATAAGGAAGGATTTATTGCAAAAAGAAGATCTCCTTGATGCACTCTAGCACCCATCGATAACTGTCTGTCTGCTCAGTGCTCATTCACGTGCCGTCAATGAGAAACTTTTGACCTATCAGGGTCACACCAACAATCTTCAAATATGGCATATTATACCTATTTTAATTAATTTGTTAAATTAAATAAGAATGTGTACAACTGCAATGCTACATAATAGAAATATAACGAACCTATTAGTCTTGTACGTCGTATCCATTATTAGGACAAATGGATAAGCACGAGCAAGTAATGTAGAATCTGGATGAGTAAAAGCACACTCACTAAGAACTTTAGATGCCGGCTCAACTCTATACCAATGGATATATCCATGCTTAGTGAACCACCGTCCGACCTTCCATACTCGCAACTCTTAATTTGTGTCGAGCATTATACACTGTCTTCGTCCTGCGTGACAAATCAACACAAACGTATATTACCCAACCCCTTGCACAAAATTTAATATCAAGTACATAAACGTACAAGTACTAAACAATATGTATTAAAATGAGCACACATACCTAACAACTGTTCTCGGGTTCTCCCGTTTCAAACAATTTAAAATATGTCTGGGCTGTACGTGACATTTGCTTATTTCTTCTGTGATCTTTAACTCTCACTGTGTCATCCGCACAGCAAATGAATGACCGTGTTGGACTCCGAGCTTGTGGTTGTGCGTTCCGCATATTATTGCAAGACTTCACGCTCCCTCGTAATATTCTCTACCCATTAGCTTTAGCAAATAGTGACAATTTTTTCGTTTGCTTGGGCTTTCTTTCCTAAGCCCGCACCTCTGGTGCCGATCCATCCTTCGGAACAGAAATAAATTTTCGGTATGCTCCGCCCCTCTCATACCTAAGCTCGACAAATACGTTGCCTGTTCCGTCACTTTTTCTAGAACGAGCAATTATCAACAATGTACTTACCTGTACTGCTACCGCTTTTGCCCATTTTACTCGAAAATATATCTTCCGTTCTAAAAAAATGCTCAAATCATCGACTTTGTCCAGATCCAAGAATTCTTCAAATGAATCTGATGATGATGATGGACCTTGGCCATCCCTGTAAAGCGCTTGATAAAATCCCGCCTTTCGGCCCTTTCGGTGTTCCTGCAATTCATACATCATACTTGTCAAATGTGAGTTATTGTGTTATATATGTTTCGACAATTTTTTAAAAAATGAATACCATAATAACTACGATACTTACGACAAGTAATGTACCGTACAATATAATTACAAACAATAAAAAATACAATAACACAATTAAATAAGTGATTACTTCAAATTTAAAAAAAATCATAAATTTAGCACAATTTTGGACACATTTTTCTAGATACTGGCGAAACTAAAAGGATAATTTCGCTAGCTCCTGGCGAAATTCTTGTTCCAGTTTTGCCAGGAGCTGGAAAAATAGTGAAATAGTTTTGCCAGGGATGGGTGAAATTATACCACAATTTCTAGCAATACATAGCGAAAATTTACACTGCAATTGGCGAAATAAAACATGATTTTTCACCAAATAAGTTTCAAATATTTTTATTTTTAATAAATTTTATAATTAATTTTTAATTAGAAACCGATTAAGATATGTTTCAAGAGTTAGTTTCTATTTGGTTCCAAATAAAATCAGTTTCTAAATTAAATATTTTTTATTTTTTTGTCGATTAAGAAATCGGTATCAAATTGGTTTCTAAACTAAATATTTTTTAAATTTTTTGATGAATTTTATAATTGGATTCTAAATAGAAAAAAATTAATACATATATATATATACATATATATATATATATATATATATATATATATATATATATATTATTTTTTATGGATTAACAAATCCATTTCTAAACCAAAAATTTTTTAAATTTTTGATGAATTTTATAATCAGTTTCTAAATTCAATGTTCTTTATTTTTTATTCATTAAGAAATCAGTTTCTAAATTCAATATTCTTTATTTTTTATTCATTAAGAAATCAGTTTCTAATTAGAAACTCGTTTTAAAATTCTATTTCTAATCAGTTTCTAAATTTACTATTTTTTTATGTATTAAGGATTCAGTTTCAAATCGGTGTCTAAACCAAATATTTTTTATTTTTTTATCAATTTTATAATCGGTTTCAAATAAAATAGGTTTCTAAATTAAATATTTTTTTTATTTTTTATGAATTAAGAAATCGATTTCTAAACCAAATATTTTTTATTTTTTGATCAATTTTATAATCAATTTCAAATCAGTTTCTAATTAAAAACTGATTAAACTCAATTTTAAAATTCAGTTTCTAATCGATTTCAAATATAATCAGTTTTAAACCCTATACTCTAAAGCGGTTCTAAATCAGTTTCTAATCGGTTGCTAAATTATAATGCTGTTTTAAATTTATTTCTAATATGATAGAAATCTTAAATAAATTTTTAATCAGTTTCAAATTGTAGATTATAATTAAGAATTATGATGTGACATACTACATCTTTGATATATTTAGACGAATTACTGTGATCAATATATAATTAGTATATATATGTATTTTGATTATGCACATAAATAATTATCCACAATTTAGTAAATAGTTGTATAATATATTTATTTTATATTATGTATGTTTAAGACATATGTTGATCTGTATATACTTATTTTTAATTATTATAAAAGTATAATAAAATATGATACTGGTAATTTATAATTAACACTCGTATAAGTATACAAGTATGTAAAATAAATTATATATAATACTAAAATATTTTGCCTATATAAATACTGTAATGAATTTGTTATTAATTGATAAATGCACTTAATAACTTAATAATATGAGTTTATAACTTTAAAAAATTAGAAATGTTTCATTGAAAATTAAATTTATAAAAATTAAATTTTATAATCAGTTTTAAATCAGTCTCCAATTAAAAACTTATTAGAATCGGTTTCAAAATTTGATTTCTAAATTAAATAGTTTTAATTTTTTTATGGATTAAGAAATCGATTTCTAAACTAAATATTTTTTATTTTTAGATACAATTTATAATTAATTTCTAACTAGAAATCAATTAAATCTGTTTCAAACTTCAGTTTCTAATCGATTTGTGTGAAACAATATTTATTAAGTAAATGATATATTTGTCTTTTCTAGTAACAATGGAGGACAAATTTGTATTTACAATATCTAGACCAGCTTTGATTGCTTTTGATTGGAAAAAAAAAGGTTTAACGAGTTATTTAAGCAATTAAATGTTTATGCGTGAGTGTAATGTGCTACTTGAAAGTGTAGAGATACAAAATTTTCAGGAATTTGGTCTATTTCCCAACTAAATTGCGGCGAGACCTAGATGAATTTCTAAAAGGGACAACCTCTTTTCCTTGAGCTCTTCAAATATTAAAGGGTTTTAAGAAAATCCTTAGTCCGTCACCTGGAAAATCTACGTTCACAAGCTACTCAAACTCTTAATAAAGCAACTTTACAAATATTTCAAGTAACACCGAATCTAAAATATATGTATATTGATTGGTATATTTAAACATGAAAAAGAAAAGATTGTTGGAGGATTTTAAATTTTGGAGGATTTATGTCCATTTGGCTTAGAACATTATTCAATAATATAATATAACAACATAAAAAACCATAAGCGGTTAGAAGCATAAGTTTCAATTAGAACGGTTTACTAATATAGGATGATTTATAAATAATTTTAAAAGTTTTTATCCTTCAAATATTGTATTAAGAAAAATACATTAATCAAATGTTTTTGAAAAAAAAAAATTATGAATACAATTTTGCGCCAAAATCTGGTGCACCGCCATCAGATTGTTGGTGTCCGCGTGGGGGGCCAACAATCTGGTTGTGATGTTGGGCATCTAGCTCAGGCGCCCAACTTTTTTTTAGACTGTTTTAATTTTTTATATTTATTTATTTAATTATTTTAAATTTATATATTATTAATTTTATTTAATAGACTTTTCTTCCTACTTTAATTTATATTAGGTGCTTGATTTTGAAAAACTTTTTGTAATTATTTATTTATTTCTTTATTTTAAACTTATATTATATTATTAAATTTTATTTATTTTGTTTAATATTTTGTAATTTTTTATTTACGTATATATTTTTCCTAATTAATATAATTAAATTTAATTTGTGATTGCCCATGTAGTCACTTATTTGTTTAACTTAATTTATTTAACTAATTAATTTAATATATTTATTTGTTTTACTTAAATTTATTTATTTATTACTTATTTATATTTTTAATTTTTTTATTTATTTAATATTTATTATTTTAAAAAATTTATTAATTTATTATTATGTTAATAAATTTATGAAATATAAAATTTTATTTGACAATAGTATTATTATTCTCTTTAAAATATATTATTAATCAGTATTTATATTTTTTACTGATTTTTTATTTTGGAATGATAGAGTATTTGAGGAATGATACATTATCAAAAAATTTTGAAGAGTTTTTTCACATAAATTATCGATTTTCTACCACAGAAGCATTTCAAGAGTGAGTGACAAATGTTGGTAATCTATTAAATAAGTTATTTGCAATTTTATCTTCAAAGAAAAATAAAAGTGGAAGCAGAACGAGTCGTGTGGATTAGTTGTGAGAGATCTAGCAAATATAGCGAGATAAAAACTTATGTTATGAAAAAGACTAGCAAATAGACCACAGCAAAGAAATATAATTGTCCATTTTTACTAAAAAGAGTAGAGGTAGAGGATGGCAGTCAGCAATTAGTTGTTCAAGAAGGTCGATACAACAATGCTCTTATTAATAAATTTTATTATTAAAATTTTTAAATTATTATTATTGAATTATAAATTTAAATATTAATAAAAATTTTACAACATTAATAATGAAAAATTAAAATTTTAATAAAATAATATTTATTAAAATAAGTTTTTATTATATTTAAAAAAAGAAAAAAAAAGGAGGGGGTGCCCAAGTTGTGGATTGGTACCTGAAACAGGTGCCACGCCTCGGAGGGGCATGCTGTTCCAGCTTGGGCGCACCACCACTTGTTTTTTGAAAAAATAAATTTATTGAAGATTAAAAGTGTAAAAAATTATCTTACGTCAGTAAAATTATTAAGTATAAAATAATTTTCTTATTATTATTATTGTTGTTGTTGTTATTCAACCTTTTTGGAAACACGTTAACTAATCTCAGTATTAACTTTAACATACTTTCTAAAAAAGTTTAAAAGTTGTTATTAATAATAATAATAATGTAAAAATGCATATGTAAATATTCTTCTTTTTTTAATTCAAGGTTATATGTCTTCTATGGCCCAACAACTTCAAAATGTTCATTGATCAATCTATAAAAAAACATTGCAGTTTCGAATAAGTGAAAGATTTGTGGTTATTTAATTAACTAATAGAAATGCATTAGTTACAAATAGCAGATCCAAACCAGGAGCCACGAACTTTATAAATTCAAAGAAATGCGAATATAATGACTACGGATGTGTAAATGGATTAAGGAAAATTTGAAGGATTTATGTCATGAAAGACATTAGGTAACATTGTGGTTGGATTATCCAAGAAGAGATTGATGATATGTCCTTCCTCATCTAACAAAATCGCATGTTCTTCATGGGGTCATTAGTCCAGCCACCGAACCCCGAGGCGTTGGTTGTGGTGGACTTTACGGTCCAACTCTTTCTGGAGCAGCTTCCTTGCTCATAGCTTCTATCCCTGTATTGATTTCCTTTATCTTTTGCTCAGTTTTACGTTCTAGAACATCGAGATCTGCTATCGTCAAGTTTAGTAGCTCTCTTTTGCCAGTCAACAAACATTTGAACATTAATTCGTTGAGCTCTTTTTCACGATTTTGTAAGCACTGTTTGTTCAATTGTTCTTTGAGTTTGACAATTCTTTCTCTCAAGTAGGATTATAGATTTTTATTATAATTTGAATTTTGTGCAGGAAGATTAAACATAGGAGAAACATAAGGAGAGTTTGTTTGTAATTTTTTTCTTTGAAATATGAAGACAAATTAAGGAGTGGGCATAAACCCCCATATAGAATTGTCATTGTATTGTTGGAAGAAATTCAAATAATCACCTTACTTTTTTCTCTCACTTAAGTAAGTCATACAAATATATGGATGATATCTTGGTTACAAATTTAGTATATTATCCGAATATTTCTTTGATGGGTGAAAATGCTAACCACTATCTATTATATGAGGTTCCGAATCTATGCTGTGCATGTGTAAGACTATAAAGACATTCATATGAATCGAAATTATTTTAAGAATTACTTAAATAATTATTTTTGTTAGGTAGAATTACTTGATAACTATGACTAAAAACACGTAAACATTTATAATTTTTATTATAATACATATTTGATTCATACCTATAAAATATTGTTTCATATGCTATTACAGTCTACCTTTAATCATGTTATTCAAGAGAACTCAATGGTGACTTTTCTAGTCTACACTCGGTGAAAATATTTTGTGAATTTGTTTTCGGACTTTGCTTGCCGCTGTACTTTCTCCGTCAACAAAGTCTTGTTTAAATACTCAGTATTTAAGCCAACACATACAGTTTGGGCATCCTTTCTTGGTCAGAATTAGAAGTTTTCTTTAATCACAAGTAGAGATACAATTTTATCAGGTTTTCAAATTGCATAAGAAATTATGATTTAAAAAAAAATTGAAATCGTACCTAATCATTAAAATCTTTAAAGAACAAGTGCCGATTGATTCAATTACCATTCACTTTCAATTTGACTTCATTACCC
Source organism: Rauvolfia tetraphylla (assembly GCA_030512225.1). Lineage (NCBI taxonomy): Eukaryota > Viridiplantae > Streptophyta > Magnoliopsida > Gentianales > Apocynaceae > Rauvolfia > Rauvolfia tetraphylla. The sequence continues at coordinate 2,932,615 of JAJQKT010000060.1, forward strand.
ATGTATTGCATAACATCGGAAGAATATATAGGCCAGGAAAGTAGCCAAATGGATAAGGGGTATTGGGTCACCTATCGGTTCTCCGTTGTCAAAGAGCTCTCATAAGAATGCAGTGTTACAAATTAGTGCAACTTACTACTGACTTAGTTTTTGCTGATTGAGTCAAGTTAGTTTTAGTTTTCCATGTATTTAGGAAACTGATGTTCTTTTATTTAGGAGTTAGTGCCTTTTATTTAGAAAAATAAACTGATATAGTTGAGTTTTTTTGGGGTTCTTTTAGTATTTATAAGGCTGTAATTGTTATCAGAAATTATTCATTTGAGAAATAAAATCACAATTGCAGTGCAGTAGATTTTTCCTTTGGCTATTTTCTGGTCTGATATTTCTTTCATGGTATCAGAGCCTTTGCTGCCTATTCAAGTGTTTTATTCCTCAATAAAGATGAATGGTGGAAGCAGTGTCTCTATAGACAAGATAGTTGGTAACAATTATAGTTACTGGAGGCTTTGCATGGAAGCTTATCTGCAAGGGCAGGATTTGTGGGATCTTATCTCTGGTGATGATACTGTAATTCCAGAAGATATGCCACAGAATGCAAAACTAAGGAGGAAATGGAAAATTAAGTGTGGCAAAGCTTTGTTTGATTTGCGAACATCGATTAGTCAAGAGTATATCGAGCAAGTTCATGATGTGAAGTCACCAAAGCAAGTGTGGGAGACACTTGAAAGGTTGTTCACTCAAAAGAACACGATGAGGTTGCAGTTTTTGGAGAACGAACTTGCAGGGATGACTCAAGGTAAATTTTCAGTTTCAGAATATTTTTTGAAAGTTAAAACCTTGTGTTCTGAAATTTCAGAATTGGATATGGAGGAGCCTGTGAGTGACGTTCGTTTGCGTCGTTATCTTATTCGTGGACTGCGGAAGGAGTTTATGCCATTCATCTCTTCGATACAAGGATGGGCAAATCAACCTTCTATTATTGAGTTGAAGAATCTGCTTTCAAATCAGGAAGCATTGATGAAACAAATGGCCAGCAACAACAAGCAATCTCCTACTCTAGTTGAGGATGCTCTTTATATAAAAGAAAAGGCCAAAAACAATTCTTTTCAAAAACATTCCTTAGGAGACAACAAGCAATCCAAAGCTGAAGAATGGTCAAGAGGCAATTCAAAAAGTTGTTATAAGTGTGGAAAGCCAGGACACTTAAAGCGGGATTGTCGTGTGAAGGTGGTATGTAATCGGTGCGGGAAAACAGGCCATATTAAACAAAATTGTCGAGTAAATATTACTGGAGCAAATGTTGCACATGAAACAAATGAGTTTGATCAACTTGGGTGGGAGCAATGCTTATCCATTGAAGTTGTTGATGAACCTGTTACTGTGAATTCTGCTGAGCAACAAACCAATGTGGAAGCATATGCTAATATCTCTATTGATTACAGCAAGGATTGGATTGTTGATTATGGCTGCTCTCATCATGCAACAGGAAATGTCTCTTTGCTCTCTGATGTTCGTCCACATAGTGGAAACAGAGCCATTATTACCGCTGATAATTCATTACATCCAGTGGTGAAAGAAGGAAATTTCAACATCAAGGAAGATATTTCAAATGCTGAAAGCATTTCTCTCAGAGATGTTTATCATGTTCCAGGTTTAAAGAAGAATCTTGCTTCAGTTTCTCAGATTGCTGATTCTGGGAGGTATGTTCTTTTTGGTCCAAAAGATGTAAAAATTATTTCCAATATAAAACAACTTGAAGCTGATGTTTTAACTATTGGAAAAAAAAAAGATTCACTCTATGTATTGTCTGCAAGTGATGCATATGTTGAAAAGACAGGTCAGAATGCAAGTATGACACTTTGGCATGCTCGGTTAGGCCACGTTGGCTATCAATTGCTGTAGGAAATCTCCATAAAGAAACTCCTTCATGGAGTTCCTCTCTTTAAAGAAATTCGTCAAGATGTGGTTTGTCCTGGTTGCCAATATGGAAAATCACATCGCCTTCCTTTCCCAAATTCAAATAGTAGAGCTACTGCTGCGCTACAGCTGGTACATTCTGATATGATGGGTCCAACAAGAACACCCAGTTTCAATGGTTTTCATTATGTAATGATTCTTGTGGATGATTTCTCTTGGTACACTTGGGTGCTTTTCTTAGAACAAAAAAGTGAGACCCTCTCCAAATTTATTCAGTTCAAGGAGCAGGTGGAGAAAGAATTTGGGCTACCAATAAAGTGTCTACAAACTGACAATGGAGGAGAATACATGTCTGATCAGTTCCAAAATTATTGTAGAGAACATGGAATTCGGCGTCAAATGACTTGTCCAGAAACTCCACAACAAAATGGAGTTGCTGAGCGCAAGTTGCCACGTCTCACATCCATGTGCTTGTCATGGTTGCATGCAAAGAAGCTTCCGAGAGAGCTATGGGCAGCAGCTATTCAATCAGCCTGTTGATATTCTATATTTGTGCTTTATATAATGATCATTTTGAGCTCATATTTATACTAAATTTTGGTGTTTTAATAACGATTTACACTCCCTTTATCTCTTATTTGCTTTAGGTGAGTTTGTTAAAGATTTGGAAGTAAATGAAGCAAACAAAGAGATTTTACACAATAAAGAACAATAGAGAAATGCAGAGGAAAAATAGACTGGTAGACATATTTCAAGTCAGATTTTGACCTCCATGAAGATTTCAAATGCAAAAGTGGTATTCTAGGCAATTATAGAGGACATTCTGAAGTTTTCTGAATGGTAAAATTTGTGTCAATCGGAGTTCATTTGCCTACACTACCTATGCTGCAAAGTCACCTGTTCTGCATTGGGTTTCATTTTTGACATAGTTTGGTATAATGATCATATCTTGAGTTTTAGATGCCCAATTGATGTGCTTCAAATCTCTGTGGAAATATACGATCCTTATCTACAACTTTCATGAAGACATCAAGACCTAGATCAGCCGATTTAGTGGTATAAATGCACCTTAACATCAAAACAATGTCACTGTCGGGCAGAAGAAACTTGCACCAAAACTGGGAGCAAGCGGCGCCATTTGTTGTGATATAAGCGGCACCATTTGTGTCGATCTGAAAACAGAAAAACACCAAGAAAACAAACCAAATTCTTCTTCCAATCCATCAATCTTGCAAGAGAAATCAAGAGAGAAGATTGAATCCTTGAAGAAGAAGAGCATCCACCTTGAAGATTCATGGAAAAAGCTGCAATTTTCTCCATGCTACAGTGACGAATTTCAACCTTGAGGAAGAGAAGATTTTACACCATGAAATGAGCAATTCTTACTCTTTCTTTATTGGTTTATGTTCTTTGATTTGTAGTATGTTGATGAGCTAAACTTTTGAATACTTGGATGGGTATGAACCCTAGATTTTGCCTATGTGAATGAAGTGTTTCATTGGTTGATTGAATTTGAATTTCTTGTGAATTGTTTGTGGGTTTGAATGGTTGAATTGATTGAGTGGATTATGGATGCATAATCTGGAATTTTTGTTCACTTGGAATTGACAAATAAAGGGTGATTGATAATTAATTCAAAATATGGATTTTTTCACTTGGAATTGAGAAAGGAAGGGTGAAATAGACCATCCACAAACAATGGGGATGATTTAGGTGACTAGAGATAGAAACCTAAACATCTTCTTGATTCTCTAATTGGAAATTCACAATTCTTAATGCATTCTTGGGTTGATTTGGTTAGAAAGAGATTTCAACTAATTAATCTAAGAGTAGAGAACTTTCATCTAGAGATAGAGTGAGTTCTATCATTGGAATTTCATCAAACATAAGAAGTGAAATTTATCAACCAATGACATTTCTATCAAATAGGTAAGTCTAGGGGGATTAACCATTCAAGTATTGTTTTCTCAATTGATTTCTCTCTTGCAAACAAAGATTAGTTAAGTTAGATTTCTTTTCCTAGTAATTATTCCAACCATTTTCTCAAACAAATTTGTTAGGCTAAACAATAGAGTAGAAGTGAGTAATGGTATTTAACCATCCCCGTGGATACGATATTTAAACTTGCTTGCCATTATACTAATTTAAACGATGGGTGCACTTGCCTTGTGTTTGTGTGCAAATTATTGAGGATTGTGATAAAATTGTGTATAAAGGCATAGAAATAAAACACAACACCTGTCATGTCATCAATCGTCTACCTCCATGGCCAGGGACAAAATCATCTCCTTTTGAAGCACTATACCAACAAAAACCCAATGTGAGTTATTTTCGAGTCTTTGGCTCAGTGTGTTATGTTCATATCTCAAAAACTAATCGAACTAAACTTGACCCAAGAGCAAGGCGTTGTATTTTTGTTGGTTACGATACTCACAGGAAAGGATGGAGATGTATGGATCCAGAAACAAAGAAAGTTGTTGTTTCTCGTGATGTGGTATTTGACGAAGTTTCATCTCATGAGATTCATGTAGATATGAATAATAGCACAGCTGATCTTTCACCTTTCTTCAGTGATGATGCATCCAATGAAAGGGGAAGTATTACTACTCCTTCTGGAGAAAATATTCAGCAAAAGGAGATTATAGGGACTGCTACTCGGACGTCTTCCAGACAGAGAAAGCAGCCTGATTATTTAACTAATTATGAAGTTCAGTTAAATCATTGCTCTGTTGTGTCCTGTTTTTTTATGGGAGATTCATATGAAAATGAACCTCATTCTTACAATGAAGCTAAAGGCATTTCTGAATGGGAAGAAGCAATGCAGGAGGAGATATCAGCTTTAAACAAGAATTGCACATGGGAGCTTGTTCCAAAGCCATAGAATGTTGAATTAGTTACTTGCAAATGGGTTTACAAGTTGAAGAAAAAAGCTGATGGTACTGTCAACAGGTATAAAGCTCGTCTTGTTGCTCGTGGTTTTTGTCAGCAATATGGTCTGGATTATGAGGAGACTTTCAGCCCTGTTGCTAAAATGGTGACAATTAGAACAATCATTTCATTAGCTGCTTACAAAGGCTGGAAATTGTGGCGATTAGATGTGAAGAATGCTTTCCTTTATGGAGAGTTGGATTGAGATATTTTTATGGAGCAACCACATGGATTCATTTCTAAGGAGTTTCCAGATTATGTGTGCCGACTCAAGAAGTCTTTATATGGCCCCAAGCAAGCTCCACGTGCATGGTATGGTAAAATCGCTCAATATCTTAGCTTCTGTGGTTTCAAGTCTTCGGATGCAGATTCAAGTTTATTTGTTAAGAAAACAGCTTCAGTATGCACAATGCTCCTTCTCTATGTGGATGACATGATCATTACAGGTAATGACAATGCTGAAATAACTCATCTTCAAAATGATTTGTCTCTTCGTTTTGAAATGAAGAGTTTGGGAGAAGTGAGTTGTTTTCTTGGTTTAGAGGTTGAAAAATCAGATGGATATTTTTTTTCTCAAAAAAGATATGCAGAAAACTTACTGAAGTGTTTTCCTATGGGGGAATCAAAAGCAATGACTACTCCTATGGAACCTTGCTTGAAGTTAATTAAAGATTGAGGGAAACTGCTAGAAGATGCAACATTATTTCGACAGCTTGTTGGTAGCTTATTCTATTTAACTATCACGAGGCCTGATATTTCATACTCTGTAGGAGTCATCTCTCAGTTCATGGACAAACCATGTGAGAGTCACTTAATTGCAGCAAAAAGGATCCTTCGATATTTCAAAGGCACTCTAAATTTTGGGTTAATGTATAAGCATCATACATCATTTCTTTTGACTGGTATTGTAGATGCAGATTGGGCTGGTGACGTAAATGATAGGCGCTCCACAACAGGGTATTGTTTTAATACAGGTTCAGCAGCTATCTCATGGTGCAGTAAGAAACAAACTACTGTTGCTCTTTCAAGTTGTGAAGCTGAATATATAGCAGCTACTATGGCCACTCAAGAGTGTATTTGGCTAAAGAGGCTTATTCAAGAAATGTTCTATGTCTTGGACTATCTAGTCCCCATTCATTGTGACAATGAAAGTGCAATTAAGCTTGCTGGAAATCTAGTTTTTCATGCCCGCACAAAACACATTGAAACACACTACCATTTCGTTCGAGAGAAGGTTTTGACTCAGGATATTCAACTACTAAAAATACGAACAGAAGAACAAGTTGCTGATATATTTACTAAAGCACTTAGTAAAGCAAAGTTTGAAATGTTTCGAAGTGCTCTTGGTGTCGTTGATAGTAAGTTTGCACTAAGGGGGAATGTTACAAATTAGTGCAACTTACTGCTGACTTAGTCTTTGCTGATTGAGTCAAGTTAGTTTTAGTTTTCCATGTATTTAGGAAACTGATGTTCTTTTATTTAGGAGTTAGTGCCTTTTATTTAGAAAAATAAACTGATTTAGTTGAGTTTTTTTGGGGTTCTTTTAGTATTTATAAGGCTGTAATTGTTATTAGAAATTATTCATTTGAGAAATAAAATCACAATTGCAGTGCAGTAGATTTTTCCTTTGGCTATTTTCTGGTCTGATATTTCTTTCATGCAGGTGATTGCCACATTGCCTTAGAATGGGAATCAATCAATTGGTAAGAACACTTCTCTGGCAGATAAAAATGTAATATTCTTTTGCAAGGCGTTATCCGAAAACAAAAAAGGAAAAGAAAAGTCCTCATGGCAATATTGTTATTGTGATCTTATAATGAAGGCCATGTCATGGCCGTGTAGTGGAATGTTTGACGACGTAGAAAGGTCATTGACTTTTTGAAAGAATATAACATCTATTGATACACATGGAAGTATTGTTATTCTTATACGAAGAATGTATTATCTTCTTATGATTTGTTCTGGAAAGAGGCTATGAATAACGATACAGACTCGTTAATTGCAAATAAAATCTGAAAATTAGTTTACCACCAGGACCACGGACAAGTATAAGGCAGGATTTATTGCAAAATGGTTTATCACAAAAAGAAGATCTCGTCTCTTTGATTCTTCCTAAATAGTTGTTGCTAAATTAATGTTCATTAGATTTTTATCGCTGCAGCTGCAAGTTATAGTTACATATAATTAATGAATTTCAACTTTGCATTTTGAAAATGAGATATAATCAGAAGAAGAAATCTATATGGTTCGTTCAGGGGTGGGTTCATATATGGAGGCCAGACATTAAAATTTACTTTATGGTTTAAAGAAGCACTAAAACTGGAACATCAAAATTATTAAGAATATGTCAATTATATTATGTTTATAATCGACAATAATAGTTGATTGTTTATGGTAAGAGTTAGATGATTATGTCAACTGTGTTTGCATGAGTTTGTTTTAGTTTTGCTTGATCTTTATCAATTACAGTAGTGAATTTGTTTCTGGCAAGAATTTCACGATAGCAACAACACACGAAAATCTAGTTGCTAATGTGATTTATTGATTTCAATTGACAAGCTTGTACCAACTAAAAGAAATCCCTGAACTTCTGAAATTGGTATATAGAAGGAAAGTGATGAGTCAGGCAAATGCGAATTTTGTCAGCTTTCATAAATGTCCTCTCAGATGTCAGCAAAAAGGCTGTGGGATGATTGTGATATATGCTATTCACACTTTATTTTTATAATCATTTTTAGCTTAAATTATTGTTGAAAATTTGTGTTTTAATTATTTTTTATGGCCCCCTTCCTCTCATCTCTCAATTCGAGTGGATTTATTAAAGATTTAAAATGAAAAGAAGTAAAGAAAAGATTCTACAAACTTGAATGAAGTTGGAGGATACAATTTTCCCTTGACTAATTTTTTAACCGAGCGGTGTTGCTTGGTGGCAGGCAGTGCCACTTGAAACCAAGAACTTTTGTGTGTTGTGTGTGTTTTAGATGCCCTTATACTTAATTCTATTTCAATCTTTAATAATTTGTATACAAACACAAAGTAAGTGCACATATCGTTGTTATTAGTATAATGGCAAGTAAATTTAAATGTCATATCCACGAGGATGGTCAAATATCATTACTCACTTTTCATTCCATTGTTTAGCCTATGAAATTTGCTTGTGAGATAATAGAAATAATTACTAAGAATAAAAATCTAACTTAACCACTAAAATTCACTTGATCTAAAATTTAATTTGCAAGAGAAAATTTCAATTGAGAAAGTAATACTTGAATGAAAAATTCCCCTAGAATTACCTATGTGATTGAAAAGTTCCTTGGTTAATGAATTGCCCTTCTTATGTTTGATGAAATTCCTCAATTAAAACTCGCTTTATCTCTAGATGAAAGTCCTCTACTCTTAAATTAATTAGTTGAAATCCCTTTCTAACCAATTTAACCGAATGATGCATTAAGATTTCTGAATTTCCAATTAGATTTATTTAATCACCAAGAAAGTTTTGAGATTTCTATCTCTAGTTACCTAAATCACTCTCATTGTTTGTGTCATGGTCTATTTCACCTTTCGTTTCTCAATTTTAAGTGAAAAATCCAGATTATAAATCAATTATCAATCAAATAAATTCAACTAATCAAATCCACAAATAATCCATAAGAAATCGAAAATCAATCAACCAATAGAACCAATCATTCACATAGATAATAACTAGGGTTCATAACCATCCAAATATTCAAGAATTTAGCTCATCAACATATTACAATTCAAAGAATATAAAGCAACAAAGAAAGAGGAAGAAATGCTCATTTTCACGCTTCAAATCTTCTCTTCTGCAAGGCTTGAAGTTCTCCAACTTGGTTGTAAAAAGTTGCGTTCTTCAGTTTGAATCTTCAAGATTGATTGTTCCTTCTTTGAGAATTTGATCTTCTCTCTTGATTTCTCTTGCAAAGATTGATGATTTAGGAGAGGTTTTTGTGGTTTTTCTCTATGTTTTTTCGCCTCTATTGGCCTCCTCCAAGAACCCTACCCCTCCCTCTTAAAAACCTATAGCATCCTATATATATTTCTCCAAAAAAATAAGAAACAAATTTCAGAAATCAGTCTTTGGACCAAACGGCACCGTATGGTCTCAGTTTTGCTATAGTTTTTATGTTGTGAGACAATGGTAGGTGGTTTGATTTCTTGATAAATTAAGAGCACGAAATCAGCTGATCTAGGTTTTGCTGCCTTCATTAAACTTCATGATGTTAGCTTTCCATAGGGATTTGAATAACCTCAATTGGACATCTAGAACTCAAGATATGATCATTATACCAAAATGTGTCAAAACTGGGACAAAATCCAGGACAGGTGATTTGCAACATTAGCAGGGTGTCCAAAAATACTTGTATTGATATAAATTTTACCATTATGAAAACTTCAGAATGTCTTCTGTAATTGTCTAGAAGATTACTTTTACATTTGAAATTTCTATAGAGGCCAAAATCCCATGTGAAAATTCTCTATCATATTGTTTTGTTCTGCATTTTTCTACTTTCTTCATTGTGTAAAATCTCCTTATTTACTTCATTATATTCCAAATCTTCAATAAACTCACCAAAAGCAAATAAGAGATAAATGAGTGAAAATGGTGATCGAAATATCAAAATTCAGAAAAAATGTAATTTCAAAATGATCATTACATGAAGTACAAATATGAGTTAAATTCCCCCACACTTGGACATTGCTTGTCCCCAAACAATACTATAAAACAAATAAGAAAATTGAATAATAACCACAACAAATAAAAAGTGTTTTGAAGCATTTCAAAGGGGTGCAAAACAGAGAAAGGGCATTACTTCTTGAAAAATCTTGAGCAATCTACACAATTTATCTAAAAGTCATTCCAAATACCCATCACAAAACTTAAACAATCACCCCCTTGACCACCAATTTGGAAACCGATTTTCTGCAATTTCAAATCAATTTCAAATCTTTATTTTGAATTTGATTTGTTGGTTTTAAAATTGCCGTTTTCCTAGTGGTTTAAAATCAGTTTCTAATAAGAATTTTATTTTTGTAGTTTCAAATTTCAATTTAAAATAAGTTATTTTTTTGTAATGTTTTCATGTCCTTAACTCCCTTCTTCCTCAATGCTTGAAATCTCCATTTTGGCCTTAAAAAAGTGGGAGCTTGGACTCGAATATTCAAGATCAATGCTTTCTTTCTTCAAAGATACAATCTTTGCTGTTGATTTCTCCTACAAAAATGGAAGATTTGGGCAAGGTTCTCTCTTGAAATGCCACTTTTTGTTCTTGAAGAAACCCTCTCTCCAATACTCCTAAAAAGCATCTTTAAACTATACATACATACATACATACATATAAATATACATACAAATACAAAATCCAAAGGAAACTTGGATTTGGAAATAAATATAATTATCAGTAATTTTCAAATCCAATTATTGGTAGTTTCCTAAACATCTCAAATTTCTAACATGTTCCAATCAGTTGGGAATGAGAAACTAGGCCAGAGCCTAACTTCTAGGAAGTCCAACTTTCAAGTCTTTTAACAATGGATTTCCACCTTTAAAAATGGCATCTACCATAATATAAGATAATATCTTTGCATGTTATGAGTAATTCCCAAAATTGATTACGACTAGCTAATCATAATCTTAAAAAATTAGGACATGCAAAGTTGTCATTTCCAACACATTCTGAGTACATATGTGTTCAATATGCACATTATATCAAAAGTATATTCACTAAATATTTGATAAAAACGTGAAGATAATGTCACCTGAGGTTTGCTGATAAGCTAGGTTCCAATTTGCTTTTAGTTCTTCCTTTTTTTAATGTTATCTGAGAAAATCCTAAATTTTAGAAAAGAGATGACTTTTTGCAGAGTATTAAGTAGGAAATCGAACAAGGTGTTCAATGTTCTCAATCGATTGACATTAGAAAAAGAAATTGAGGGGCTAAAAAGAAAAATTGGTTCAAGTGAACTCTCCAATGGTAATCAAATTTTCCAAAACTCAACAAAAGAATAAGAGTTAATTAACAAAACTCGTAATTTTGCCCAAGAAAGCAACTCATAATGCCACTCATCATGCAAAAATAAATATTTAAAGTTGTCTCAATGGATTTTACTCTTCATCAGTCAGGTGCAAATCCCATATAGGGAAACAATCTCAATGAAACAGTTCATACGAACATGCAAATTTTACAGAAGCAAACATGCAAATTTTACGGAAGCTGTTCATTTTTTTCCTTTAAGGTATGACTGAAGCTTCGACTACTATTTAGGCAGAGTCTATAGAAGCAAACGCAAGGAGTTGTTCATTCTTCTCAAATGCAGACATCTTTTCTTCTTCAAGGACGACTACTGCTTCGATTCCTCCGTCTGGAGAATCTATCAAGACGAATATGTCCTTTATTTGAGGTTCGAACGTACAAACCCATAGAGGCTTTCTCCATCCAAAATCAACATCATAAAATGGGAATCCACACCAGCTGCTGCAACGGTAGACATCAAAGCTGCTAATATTATGCTGCTTCAAGCATAGTTCAAGCTCTTGCATTTGTGATTCATAAGTAAGCTCATCCTCGGAAAGATCCTTCGATTTCAGCTTTGCTTTCTTTAATTGACCAACCAATGCTGAGAAATCCATTCTTTCATCTTCATTAACACAGAAATTGAATGAGAAGATATTTCCAATAGCATTTTGTGGCAGTTTTATAAGGGGACGAATATTCATAGGTTGGAGTAGCACTGATGGCCGAGAGGAGCCGTAGTTGGCTGATCTTGTTGCAAGCATGGCAGATTTGTAGAGAAGTGCAGTCACAACGTCCACCCGAGTAGGTTTCTGAGTACCTGAGTCAATGGCTTTCGATTTCAGCTTCTCTATCTCTGTGGCAGGGAAGATGAATCTCCTTGTTACACAATTTTGGGCCGGAACATATGGTTCACAAAATACATCATCTTGATGCGGAAAGACAGAGTCAGCAACTAATAGCGGAGACGCTTCGTAAGACGAAAGGCATGTAGAAGCAGCCCAGTCCTTCATAAACGCAGCCAATGTACATGCATCAGCCACTTTGTGAGATATGCCAAAAGCAATGGCAACTCCTCCACACTCAAAATGGCTGAGCTGAACGACCGCTAAACTGTCGTCGTCAGCAGGAACTTCCCGAGGAAGGACTAGGTATTTGGCATGTGATTTTCCACGCTTCAGAATATCATAGATGGGGCAGTGAATTTGCACTTCCACGAACTCAACCCCTTCGTCATTGCAGTGGATGTGGCTATTTCCAACAAGCTTGCCTGCAAATGGGTAATAAGCATCTAGAGTTTTCGAGAGAGAATTTTGAAGCTGTTGACGAATTGTTGAACTCTCACGACCGGGATTAGCATAAAAAAATGCAGCAGATACATAAAATGACGGTATTACTTGATCATAAGAGGAGAGATTGTAATGGCTGAGGGATCGAGGGGTGGGAGAAGTGGGTTTGATGATTGTCTTGGAAACTATCTCAACCAAGGGTGCCATTTTGCTCATGACATTATTGAGGACTGGAGCCTCCTATATATAGCCCAAACCAGTACGTTAAATTAACTTTTAGACCTCCTTATTATCTTAGAAGGTTTTAAAATAATTAATATTTTTTATTAAAAATATTTTAATATATTTTATATTATTAATTAAATACTAATATACTATATATTATTTTTATAAATTTAAATTTGATATAAAATATTTGATTCACATATTTTTTACTTTTTATTATATTATATTATTTTTATAATACAATTTAAATTTTTATATAAAATTTTATATAGGTAATAAAATAAAACGTTGAATTATTATTTTGTTAAACTAATGCCTCAAAATTTTATTTCACCATTTCAACTTGGCCCACGCAATGCACTGCCACTTTCCATTTCCTTTTACCAAATTGGTCAAAGAATGGAAATCTCACAATATCAATTAATTATTCAAAGAAATCCTTATATAAAATAATTATCCTCTCTTTTAAAAATACATTTTTGCTAAGATTTCTTCCATTCATTCCGTTCCGTTAAAAGTAAAGAAAGGACTTGGTCAAACTAATCTAAATGGGTCTGGAAATCTTAATATATAAAATATAAACATTAAAAATTAAATATTAGAATTGAAAATATTATAACCAGTATTACAAAAGATTTTGAGTAAATCCAAATGGTCAACAATTGAGGGTTTTTCCTTGTACATGAGTCAGATATGGCGTGCTATGAAAACTGAAATAACCTGCTCATTTTGCTTCCAATCCTTTCAATGTATTCCGCTGTGGGCTACCTCCAATTTTGAACCGTTAGAGGAATACAAGATTCATAATGCTTCAATGATGGAATTTGAGGAATAGAAATGGTTTTTAATGCATGAATTTGGTTGCTGTTATTTTAACTAAATGGTAGAAAATGGACTCATTCTTGAGGTTGAAAACGATGCTAAGTATCATACACTCGCATATATGGTTAAAAAAGTTATATTTAATCATAGTTGTATGATGAAAATATAATTTAATTCTAATAATTATATTTTATATTTTTTTATTTTCTTTTAAAAAGATATTAATTTCATTGAATTTCTTTTTTAAAATTGCATCTTTATTAAATTAAAGCAAAAATTACCAAAGAGACCCATATATAAACTGTAAATATAAAATCCACAGTATACAATATGGCACCTTTTAACTAAATGGTAGAAAATGGACTCATTCTTGAAGTTGAAAACGATGCTAAGTATCATCAAATTCACAGATAAGGTTAAAAAAAGTTATATTTAATCATAGTTGTGTGGTGAAAATATATGTTGAATAGTAATTTAATTCTAATAATTAGATTTTATACTTTTTTATTTTCTTTTAAAAAGATGTTAATTTCATTGAATTTCTTTTTTAAAATTGCATCTTTATTAAATTAAAGCAAAAATTACCAAAGAGACCCATATATAAAATATAAAATCCACAGTATACAATATGGCACCTATATTTTTGTTACTTTGAATGCTTCCTAGTTTTAAACCTTCCTCGTATACTTTCTACCCTTACGCCACTTTAAAGGGACAAACACATTATTCAATAAGACTAATATAGAGATCAGAAGTAGGAATCATTCTGAAGCCTTATCGATGCCTTCGGAGGATTGAACGTTGACTGCTGACTTTGTTGCCCATAACAGTTTTGTCACGATGCTCCCTGGTTGACTGACGTGGTGAACAACCTCGAAACTACTCCTATCTTTTGAAAAATCATTGAAAGCATAATGGGGAATAATCTTAAGTTGAGAATTCCATTTAATTTTTATTTATTTAAATTGATTATTAATGAATTAAATAATGTTTTTCTAAACTAGTTTATATTTATTAATATATTTTTAAACAAGCAATCTTATTGAGAAAACTACCCTCACCTTACAAATCGTACATCATATTGAATACTTACTATCTCTGAACTCTTTATTTCTCCTTCTGTTCAATTTTTTTTATAATATTTGATCGTGTAAGGAGTTTTATATAAAAATTTAAATTATATTATAAAAGTAATATAAAAGTATAATAAAAAGTAAAAAATATATGGGTCAGTAGTTATTTTATGTCAAATCAAAATATATAAAAATAATAGATAATGAGATTAATAATTGATTAATAGTATCTAACATATTAAAATATTTTTTATAAAAAATATCAATTATTTTAAAATATCTCAATATAGTAAAAAAAATTATCAGAAATGAGACAAAGGGAGTATCTAGTCAAAAGCCTATCTTTAGTCGTGCTTTTTAGTACTCCCTCCGTCCAATTTTATTTGACAGTGTTTGACGGGACACAGAATTTTATACAAATATTTAAATAGTATTACAAAAGTAATATAGGATAATAAAAAATAAAAAATATGTGAGTCAGCGGGTACCTTATGTTAAATTTAAATATATAAAAGTAATATACAGTAAAAAAATTAATAATTGATTGAAAGTATAAACTATATTAAAATATTTTATTTTATAAAAAATATTAATTATTTTAGAACGTCTTAATATTGTAAAAATATCAAATAAAATAGATAGGAACATGCGTCTGGTCAAGAGATATTCAACGGTAACTTTTCTAGTCTACGGTCAATAAAAAATTTTATGATTTTGTCTTGGACTTTGGTAGAAATGGGTTTTTTTACTATTCATCAGTGAAATAAAAGAAAATTATGTTTATTATGCCCAAGAATGCAACTCACAGGTCTGGATGGATACTCTCACCATGCAAATATAAATATCCCAATTGACAATGGTTTTTACTATTTGTGTTGGGAATATTAGTAAAAATATTTCATGTTATATGTTGTTTAAATGTTTAAAAAATAGATTTTTATTATAAGGAAAGTTTGTTGGTAACTTATTATTATTTTTTTTTGGTGAAACATGAAGACAACCCTATTTAAGGAGTGGGCATAAACCCCCATATAGAATTGTCATTGTATTGTTGGAAGAAATTCAAGTAATTACCTTACCTTTTTTCTCTCACTCTCTCACTTAAATAAGTCATACAAATATATGGATGATATGATTGATTATGATTTTTGTTAATTATCTGAATATTTCTTTGATGGGAGAAAATCCTAACTACCATCTATTAAATGAGGTTCCTAATCTATGCTATACAATGCATATGTAAGACCATAAAGATAGACTAAAATAGACATTCATATGACTCGCAGTTATTTTGTTTCTAAGAATTAATTGAATAAATTTTTTTGTTGGGTAGAATTATTTTAATAACTATGACGAAAAACACATAAATGTTTATAATTTTCATTACAATACCTATTTGATTCATACCTATAAAATATTGTTTCATCTAAGTGATATCTTAAAAATGAGTTTTGATTGTCATTCAACACAGTATCGTCATGCGTTCTCTGTTTTTTTTTATTATTATAACGATCTGAGGACGCATTACCACTATGCATTTTCCTCATCAGAACGCAATATGATATTGCGTTCATATGCTTGGGGCTGCTTGAACCTTTTGAACTTTTGCTAATAGTAGAATGCATTACAATCATGCGTTGTGTTTATTTGAATGGATTTTTTAGTTGCAATGCATTTTTCTCATACGTTATTCATTTCGATTGAATGAAGTGCACATAACGATAATGCGTTCTAAATCAATATCAATGCTCCATCTCTGTAGAACTGGTTTGAAGAGGTATCACCAGGATTTCCACCGGTGACGCTATTAAACTATTTATCTCAACCAAAAAAAAAAAAGCCAGAATCTACAAGCTTTTTATTTTCATGTTTGATTAATTCTAAAATTCAACAAAAGTGGAATATAGTTAATTCTAGAGTTAAAAAAGGAAGTACTTGATTCTGGAATATGAAAGAGAAAATGAGTAATGCTCACTAATCTAAAAACGACAATTGTAACAATATGTATGTTCCATTAAAGATTTTCTTTTTTATTCTTTCTTAGATAATTCTAAAATTCATCAAATGTAAAAAGGAATGGCTAATTCTAGAATTCAAGAAAGAAAATGGTTAATTTTAGAAACAAAAAAAAAAAAAGGATCACTAATCTAATTATCAAATATAGCTAAACAAAAATGATAATCATAGTTATATGTATGTTGTACTACAAGTTTTCTTTTCTTTTTCTTTTCATGTTTGATTAATTCTAAAATTCAATAGAAGTGGAACATACCTAATTCTAGAGTCTAAAAGAGAAAATGACTACTGATGACTAATCTAAAAATGCCAATTTTAATAATATGTTTTTTCCATTAAAGATTTTTTTCCCTTTGATAATTCTAGAATTCGTCAAAAGTAAAAAGGAATGGCTGATTCTAGAATTCAACAAAGAAAATAGTTAATTCAAGAAAGATAAAATGTTATTATTGGATGGAAGCTTCAACTTCTTTGCTACTTCCCTTGAAAAGGCTTACAATTTTGTTTCCTTTTCAGCTTTTCCATTTCCCCTAGAACACACTCAATCAAATTGCTTCGGTTGCTTTCAAACTGGTAAATCAGCTTACTTTTTTTACTTTTGATTGCTAAAAATTATTGATTTACCTCTGTTCTCAATTTGTTTCTCTATAATCCATTATATTATATACAATTTTTGCATTTTGTTACCTTTTAAATTGCATTATATAACAGAAGTTTATATCAAAAAACTTAACATGGAAATTAAAGAATGAAGTAGTCTTTGCCACTAAAACTAAACATAATTGACCACGCAAAATGTTTGGAGCATAACATTACATTAACAAACAAGAGGGACCAAGTATAGTACAGAAATCAATGTTCCAATTGCAAGCTTATTGAATAGTCAAGTAGCAAGAGAAAGTGAACGACGACATCAAACATATCACCAAATGCCTTAGGAAAAAAAAGAGGAACTCTTACGCTGAAGACGCCATGCACGCGATACTCTATCTATGGAAAGAAAACAACAGATCTTATCAAGAAGACGGGCAGCATATAAATAGAAAAAGGAAGCTAGAAAATCAAACATTGGTTTGCTCATTCCTGACAGTGAACCAAAAAAAGATGGATTTCATGATTATTAAAAGTTATTTCAAACAACAGAAGAGACCCTTACTGCAGCTCTAGAATAGGATTATGCCTATCATTTCGATAGCTCTCAAGCAAGCGGTTCTACAACAAGACTTCCTGGACAACAAATACCTTATTTTGTGTCTATACAAAACGAAGATCAGTCAAATGGAAGAAATTTTCAATATGTATTTGTAAATAAAACTTTTTATCCTCAAGTTAAGTTTAACAATAAAATATTCTCTTTCATGCATCTTACTTTGCAATCTAATACATTTATTCTTATAGCGAATGACAACTTAAATTTTGCTACCATTTGTGGAAGGCAAGCAGTTGATAGCACATTAATTTTACCAACAGTGCCTTATTGCGAACATTATTTCGCACAAGAGATTTCATAGTGAGCCACCAAAATTTTGTTGAAATGAAGGAGAAATCATTTTATATGTCATCCTATGTCGTATGACTTGGTTCTATTATATGTCCAAGATGATTATGAAGCTATTAAGTTCAGAAAGCATGTAAGATCATACAATAATAATTTTACATTTACTGCATTTGCAACAAAATATGATTCGGAGAAGACCAAAAAAAGAAACAAAATGAGTCTACACTTTCAAAGTTCGAGGACAAGTTTACCACCTTTTAGAGCATCTAAAACCTGAAGGTCAAAAAGAAACAAGAATTCAAATATATTTCTATGATACAGATGCTGAGATAATCAAAAGAGTTGAAATTTGTCCATAGTTTAATGTTCATACAATCAAATTACTGATGCGAATATTGGCCAGTAATCCATATACAATCTTCTTCAAAAGTTTAAAATATGCGCCTTACCTAGAATGTTGAACAAGGATCCTACTCTAGACCAAAGAATCTACAGTTTGTCGTTTGTGTCACAAGTTGCTACAACATTAACAGAATCATAATACTGTAAAATAGAAAAAGCTTGTCACAAACAAGTTTATACACATTCTAATTCAAGTCATAAAATCTACCATGCTTATAGTTGCTATGATCCATTAAAATATCCTTTAATCTTTCCACATGGACAAATTGGTTGACATTATAATATACCAAGACTACCATCAAAAAGATCACCATAAAGAGATAGAGTTGATCTTCTACAGACTAAGCGTCTACAAACAATCAACTCTGTATCAGATTTTTTGGAAACAGAAAAAAAAGGTAAGTAATCAATAATATTTCATTTTACTTCTTCAAATAGAATACTTATTTCACTTTTACTAATATAGTTACTACTTTCATTTCTCACTTGCAGGAGCATTTTATGGCAAGAAAAAAACAAATAGAGTGAGTTACAGAGAGTATTACTGCTATAAACCTCAAATGAGATCAGATGACAAATCGATGCTTCTACATACTGGAAGACTACTACAACAATATGTAATCGACATGTATGTAAAAGTGGAAAGCCAAAGGCTGGAATTCCAAAGGAATAGACAGAAACAAATAAGGAGTGAACTTTTTCAAGGTCTTCTTGATTCAATTTCAATTGGAGAAACAAAAAGTTCAAAAGAAAATCATTTTTCCTGTATCGTTCTTGGGTGGTCTTAGAGATATGGGGAAAAGATACATTGATGCTATGGCATTAGTTAAGCATTTTGGTAAGTCAAATATATTTCTTGCAATTACTTGCAATCCAATGTGGCTTGAAATACAAGAATGTCTTTTACCATGTGAATTAGCTCAAAATCGACCAAATTTGGTATCAAGAGTATTTAGAGCTAAATTAGAATTATTAAAGATCGAGATCATGAAAAAGCATGTCCTTGGTGAAGTTACAACATTTGTATTCATTATTGAATTTCAGAAAAGAGGTTTGCCACATGCTCATTTTTTGTTGATAATGAAACATAAATCAAAACCTTTGAATCCTGAAGCCTATGATAGATTATTATGTGTTGAAATTCTATATGAGTCAGATAATAAATATTTGCATGATATAGTATAAAACATATGAGCATGGACGTTGTGGAAGTTACAATCTTAAAAATCATTGCATAAGAAATAGAAAATGCAAAAATCACTATCCAAAACCATTGTCAAAATATACCATAGCAGGACGAGATGATTGTCCCTGTTATCGTAGAAGAAATAATTGGAAAACAGTGAAAGTTAGAGGTCAAATGTTAGAAAATAGATGGGCGGTGCCTTACAATAAATATCTGCTGTCATTATTTGATTATTATACGAATGTAGAAATTTGCTCTACATTAATGCTAGTCAAATAGTTATATAAATATGTTTACAAAGGTCTTGACAAGGTGAGTTATTAGATAGTTTATGATGATTCTTATGATCAGATACAACAATTTCAAGCAACTAAATGGATTTCTCCACCAGAAGCTTTTTGGAGATTATATGCCTTTCCACTTAGTGAAATGATGCCGGTTGTATTCACTTTACAAAAACATCTACCTGACCAACATCCAATGACATCCCAAGAAAATATTAATATCAGAAATGCATTAAAACTTCCAAACATATCAAACACAATGCTCACAGAATTTTTTGTCATGAATAAGACAAATGCAACAGCAATCAAATTGAAGTGTCTCTACAAGTAATTTTCTCATTATTTTGTCTGGTAAAGAACTAATAAATTTGGACAAAGCAATATTCTATGATAGGAAGAATGGTAACTGTGTCACTTACCGAAGAAGAAAAATATTATCTAAGACTACTTTTGTCTCATGTTCATGGACCAACATTCTTTAAAGATTTGTTAATAATATATCAAAAATTATAAACATTTTTCTGTGATGTAGAAAATGCAAGAGCTTTACTCCATTTTGAGAATGACATTGAGTTGTATCTTGAAGAAACTGCTTCTTTTCAGATGCCAAAAACTATACGGCATTTATTTGTTACTATTTTGGTTTTCAATGGACCAAGTGATCCAAAAAAAACTTTGGTAGAAATTTGAATTTCAATTAAGTAAAGATTTTATTCATCACAAACAGATCACTAGTTTCAAAGCAGAATAAATAAGAGGAAAGGTTATTGAAGACAAAGATTCTTCTTTGCAAAGCATGAGAAAATCTATGAATGACTTTGAGTTTGCTTCGTATACCTTGAAGGTTTCTCTTCAACAAAAAATGACTTGATAACTTGAGTATGAAAAGAACATTGATGTTTCAGAAGAAGATCTTTTAAATATAAACAAGCTAAATGCAAGGCAAAAACATGATTTTGAACAAATTTTGAAAACTACTATGCAAGAAACAACGAAAAGGTTTTTTATTGATGGACCAGGTGGAACAGGAAAATCATTCTTATACAAAATACATTTGGGTGCAATAAGATCAATTTGATTTATTGCAATAACAACAACAAGTTCTGGAGTTGCTACATCATTACTACCAAGAAGTTGAATAGCACACTAAAGGTTTAAGATACCATTGGATACTTCAAAAACTAATGCATGTCAATTGAGCAAGCAAAGCAGCACCACAAAGTTGATTAGAGAAGCAAAATTGATCATATGGGATGAAGCTCTAATGGTTAATAAACATGCAATAGAAAGCTTTAACTTCTTGTTACAAGACATCATGGATAATCAAGAAATGTTTGGGAAAAAAGTTATTGTTTTTGGAGGTAATTTTCATCAAGTTCTACCAGTTGTTTGAAATGGATCAAAAGAGGAAATTCTTAATATCAACTTGTTAAGATCAGATATTTTGCCTAAGTTACACAAATTGAAGTTGACAGAAAAAATGAGAGCTATTGATGACCCTTCATTTACAGCTTATCTGTTATGAATTGGTGATGGAATTGAGCCTATTGATTTTAATGATAATATCCAATTGCCCCAACATATGACCATACCATTTATTGATAAAGAAACCTCATTGTTGTAATTGGTAAACTTTGTCTTTCCAGATTTGTCTCTTTTCGACACCGATCCAACAATTGTCATAAAAAGAGCACTTTTGATACTAAAGAATAATTGTGTTGATGACATAAATGACTTGACGATTGACAAATTTCTAGGAGATCCAGTACTCAACACAAGTGTGGATAGAAATCTCAAAGATCAAGCAAACTATGGAGATTTTCTCAATAGTCTACAATCCATTGGTCTACCACCTCACAAACTAAAGCTGAAAAGCAATTGCCTAATTATACTGTTAAGAAATATCAATCCAACATAGGGTTTATGTAATGGCACATGATTGATCTGCAAGGAGTTGAAGAAGCACATTATTTATGCTGAAATTGCTATGGACAACACTACAGAAAATCAGTGATTCTTCATCCAATTCCATTGGAGTCATCTGCTAGTGATAAACATGGCATTCCTTTCAAACAAACACAGTTCCTAATTCGACTATGCTTTTTAATGACAATAAACAAAGCTCAAGGACAGGCATTGGATTCAATTGGAATATATCTAAGTGAACAAGTTTTTTCACATGGACAACTATATATTGCTCTGTCTAGAGCAAATTGCTCTAGCAACATCTAAGTTTTAATCGTTCCACCAACATTTGAAGAAATGTCTGCTCTAACTCCCACAAGGAATATAGTCTATCCAGAAGTTTTTAAACTTTCATTCTACACTAACTAATACCTAGGGTAAATTGCAACAAAAACTATTGTTACATTGTGCAAACTAATATATTGATCACACATTCCTTTTTACTCGAGCCTATAGACAAATATTCACTACAACTTGTAGAAACGCATTTACTATATCTGTTCAAATTATTTCAATTAAATTTTGCAACCTTATCATGTACAAGTTTAATGTGCTAACATTCTCTTTTCGCCGATCATGAAGACCATAATTTCAGTTATGTCTATCATACCGGGTATGATCAATTGGAGTGCGAAAGTTCGAGTACAAGAAAAAATGCAAGTTTGAAATTCAATCACAACTCCAGAAAAAGTATACCACAAGATAATTCCATTAATGATGAGGTCAGTTAAACCATTTCACTTTTTTTAAAAAAAGAAAAATGATACAAAAATAACATATCTATGTCTTCTTCTATTAATGTCAGGGAAATAGAGGTATTGGTATACTCTTTGATAGAAGTGATGACCTCTATCATGAGAAGTTCATTCCTTACAAGACCTACTATGTATCAAATGCAATAGTTGAATATGCGAAACCACAATTTATCAATGATGGTATCACAATTCAGTGGATACATGTTAGCCCCTATCAAAATGACTTTATGGAATGAATTTACTGAAAATAAATGCAATATTTTGAATGTGTTTTGCATGTTAGCCCCTGTTGTGTTTTGCAAAACAGTTGGCGTCAGAACATTCAATAGTACATAAAATATTCAACAACACGTGACAACAAATTTCTATTTTACATCATTCCATACTACTACTGATAAATTACTAATCAATTTCAGAATTACAGGTCTGAATCTGAAAACAAGATACACGACAGCCATCAACATTAATCCTCCAATAACAAAAGTACGACAATTAAGAAATTGGTAAGCCTATCAATATAAATTTAAGAATATATGTTATGCATGTACAATTAAAAATTTTTAATAGAATACTTTTTAAACATGATCACTTTAACTACATGACAAATAGGGCTATGAGAAATCAACACATTCTGACTAAAAAAATCAATGAAAGACAATACAAAAACTTTGACCCTACATATTTATTTCAACTAGACTAAAAAATCACACCAATAACAGAAATTGAAACAACATATAAGGTTTGTCTAATCCATCTTATAAAAAAATGCTTACAAACATTTTTTATGATCTTAAACTCTTATTTCCTCTTTTATCACATATTGTATGGGTCAAAGGTTCAATAAGTTTAGCAAATCACCAACAAACCTTTTTTTATATAAGCTGTAAAAGCTATTTTTTTGCTACGTTGGTAGAACCAAGACAGAAATTTTCATGCATCTAGTGTGGTGAACAAACACATACAAAACCAAGGTAAAACATTCAATCAAAAATATATATAGATTGCATTGAAATACACAATTGTCGCACTCACATATATAAAAACAAACAATAGATGTGTTGTCGAAGTTGATATCTCTGATGAGTATGCAACCATAACAACAACTGCATTTGGACACACTTGCTGAAAAACTACTATTGCTAACTGGACAGCAAGTAATGGAGTTCTCTCGACAGGTATCAAAACTACATTAAATAAATCTCATATACAATTACATTTCAAAGTTCTCTATATCATATAATATTAACATTAGTTATGCAGGAAGTCAATTACCAATTGAACCAGCCATATGCAATCTACAAGACAAGGAATTCAAATAATAGATAAAAACACATAGAAATGAACAAAAAAAATATCTCTGCTTGAAGATTTTGATAAATCAGAAAACAAAGACATAGACACTAGCACTGTCTCAAACTATGTAAGTGCATCGAAGAAGGTAAAATATGACTCAAGAGACAGCTATGTCTCTCATGGATATTTTCCAACTCAATAGTTTTTGATACACTCACTACCTTTTGTCACTATTTTGTCTGTAACAAATGAAACCAGCATAGAACCAACTACTAAATAAGACAAACGTGTCTTTTGAATATATTTTTGTCTGGCCACTGTTGGACAATTACAACTAATAACATTTCAGATTTTGTTTGTAGAATGGCTTTGAACTACAATTTACACTCACAACCGTTCATGATCCAACCTTCATATAGTCATTCACATTTTATTAAACAAACATGTAGATCATTGTTGTTAAAGAAAGCATTTAGGGATTGTCCTAATAACTTAAAAGCCTTCCATGTTCTGGTACCTATTTGTCATCCTTTTTCTTCTCTCAGAGGTGCCAGCCACATTAAGAAATCAAACTCTTTGATCTCATTGTAGCATTCAGCTTTTCAAATTTGTGACAATTTACTCCATTCACAGACCCTTCAATTTAAGGATCTGCTCCTATTGTTGTCTAGATTCAAGTTTGGACTGAATTTCACTTATTTTTGCTAATTTAATAAAGGTTCAATCTTTAGGCCCAACTTGAATGAGTTCCCATTTTATTTGAGGTTTAGATTAGGGTTTTATTGCATTCTTCTTTCTTGAGTTGTGTTTAGAACTAATTGTTTTTTCAGTAGCAATAGATTTACTGTTTCCTGCGATGAACAAGTGTTAGTTAAGGTTGATCTTCTTCCCTTTGATTTTACACTTGTAATTTAACTGGTTTAAAACTTACAGTGATATGGAGATTCTCTCTACCTTTTTGCTCAATAGTTGCATACACAACACTTAGTAAAAAGGAAATTAAAAAAAAATATTCTAGTAGACAATTTGGTTTCCTAAAGACATATGATGTATTGAACTCTAGATCATATTGATTTACTAAATATTCTAATAACAGCTCCATAACTGATATAATTGCTTCCAAATGCATATGATCATTCTTGCTCAACTCAACTCATACATGAGTTCATCAACTCTTTGATCTCATTCTAGGATATACTTGCTACCTAGAAAGTCATTTAGTCTTCAATTACCATTCACTTGGTTACAATAAAGGATTTTAAATGCAAACAGAAGAATAGAAATAACAACAAATTAAAATCTATAGTCAGAGAACATAAAAGAAATTTTATTCAGGATTTTTCTTTAACTTATCCAATTAACAACAAATCACAAAAAAAAGTGCAAAAAAAATTTAACAACCTTACATATAAAAAATAATATTTTAGTAATTCTTGAATATTAAAAATGAAATCTTACCACATTCCTATAAACACTTACGAAAACTGCACTCTAAAAAGAAACGAAATTCCGGTGCATAAACACAAATATTTCAGAACCTGCAAAACATCATTCAAATTTCATATATTCAAAGACACAAACCATACCATATTACTTATTTCCTCGTCCTAAATTTAATGCTTAATTCCTCTTTTCTTTCTCTTTATCAAATACTTTGCAGTGATAACTGATGGATGAAAAAGAAATAAAGAAAACAGTGTGCACATTAGAAAAACAACCTATTGGTTCCAGAGTTTTCCTTCCTACCTGCCAAAATCTGATACAAAGAAAAAAAACTAAAGTTTAACTAAGCTAATGTTTAAATGAGCTAAATGCAATATCTTACTGAACTTTAAGGATGCTGGGAGAAACAAGAATTCTGTAGAAACTATATCAAAAAGTAAAAGCCCAAACATAAAGAAAAATATCTGATTTATAGTCGGAGAACATAAAAGAAAATTTATCCATGATTTTTCTTCAACCTATTTGTTTAACTTCTACAATTAACAACAAATCACAAAAAAAAAAGATCAAAAAAAGTTCAACAAGAAGCTTAAAAATAAAAAGCATATTTCAGTAATTCTTGAATATTGAAAATGAAATCTTACACATTTCTATGAAAACTTCTGTAAATTGCACTGTGAAAACACACGAAATTCCCTGTGCATAAGAAATAAAGAAACAGTGTGCACATTAGAAATATAACCTATTGGCTTCAAAGTTTTCCTTCCTAGTTGCCCAAATATAATGCGGCCAAAAAGAAGAACTAAAGTTTAAGTGAGCTAAATGCAGTATCTTATTGAACTTTAAGGATGCAGGAAGAAACAAAAACTCTACAAAAATTGTATCAAAAAGCAAAAGCTCAAACATAAAGAAAAATATCTGCCAAATAGTTGCCAAAAATCATAAACCAAAAAGACACATTTGTTCTAAACACAACGATCCAAAATCAGAACAACTAAACTTCAACAATCTACTTCCAGATTATCAAAATACCATAAGAATAACAACATAAAAAATCCAAAATTTTATCTCAATATTAGTTCTAATTCGCTGCATGCAAGCACCGCAAGCACCGAATGTAATAGTACAATCACAATGCTCTAACGCAAATACACTTGCATTCATATCTACATCAGTAATTGAATGCTTTAACACTCAAAAGTCAAACACCCATAACAAAATTGAAACACAAAAAAAACTAGCAAAACCTAAAAAGAACCAATAATTCTTGAATATTTCAGTAATTCTTGAATATTGAAAAAGAAACAAAAAATGCTCGATCAGAAGTGAAGGAAGTTGAAATAGATTTTTTTTACCCATTAGAATGTATTACAATAATGGGTCTACATACTTAAAAATCACAACAACAAAATGCATTGGATATATCAATGCATTACCACAATGCGTTCTTAATATCAGAACGCATTACAACAATACGTTCTAAACTTGACCAATTCAAAATGTTTGATTTGCAATACAATAATGCAATGTACATATATAAACGCATTATAGAAATGCGTACTAATGCTCATAACGTATTAATAACACGTTGTAAACTTCAATAGTCCAAAAGGTTCAATATCCCATAGAAATAGCAAATGTACACTTATTAACATATTTTTAAAATACGTTCTTACTACTATATTAATTTTTTCACTTGTAAAATTAAAACCTTTACATATCATTCTACTATTTAAATCTAAACAAAACATTATATTAAATTTATAATATATTAAATTTCACCACTAAATTTATAATTTCAATCTATTTTCTTTAATTCAATATTATCGAATTTTTATTGTACTTCACAACTTATAATATATATACAAACTTTTATCAAAATTATTATATCTATAGAATTACTAATTCAATCATCAAATACGCGCCGTATGGTATTAAACCTACCGTTAGTCGTGTTATTCAAGAAAACACAATGGTAACTTTTCTAGTCCACACTCCGTGAAAATTTTATATGATTTTGTTTTCGGACTTTGGTTCCCGCTGTACGTTCTCCGTCAACAAAGTCTTGTTTAAATACTCAGTATTTGAACCAACACATACTGTTTGGGCATCCTTCCTTTGGTCAGAATTAGAGGTAGGAATGGTGTGCGCCCTTTAATCCCAATGTTTGCCCATTGACTTCCTGTAGTGCATTTGTACATTACGATTTCACCTATATATAACACTTGACATGCATTCTTGGAACCCGTAGATTATGGATAGAGGCCCAGTAACCTCTAGTGAGTCTAGGTAAAAGGAGTCCAATGTTAAGGAAGAGACCAATCCTAAGAAAGAGATAATTGTAGTATCCACAGGCATAGGTTGGTGGAAAAGATAAAGAGTCCAGTGTCATGTTGAAAAACATCAAGAAGAGTCCTCCTTGATCCGAAAGGACATCTAATAAAATTTGAATAGGACTAAGGAGTTATAAAAAGAGAGGTAGAAGGAAGGATTGAGAAACAGCACTCTCTCAAAGCCTGGGGTGTTCAATGTACTGAATGACACTGTTTTATCAAGTTTTTAAACTGCATCACAAATTACAATTTAAAAAATTTTGAAATCGCACCCAATCATTAAAATCTATAAACAAGTGCCGTTAGATTCAATCACCATTCACCTTCACTCTGACTTCATTACCCATGTATTGCATAACATTGAAAGAATATATAGGCCAGGAAAGTAGCCAAATGGAAAATGGATATTGGGTCTCTTATCGGTTTTCCATAGTCAAAGAGCTCTCATAAGAATGCATGTGACTGCCATATTGCCTTAGAATGGGGAATCAATCAATTGGAAAGAACACTTCTCCGGCAGGTAAAAATGTAATATTCTTCAGCAGGGGCGTTATTCGAAAACCAAAAAAGAAAAGAAAAGTCCTCATTGCAATATTGTTATTGTGATCTCATCATAAAGGCCATGTCATGGCTGTAGTGGAATGTTTGACGACGTAGAAAGGTCGTTGACTTTTTGAAAGAATATAGCATCTACTGATACATATGGAATTATTGTTATTATTATACGAAGAATGAATTATCTTCTTATGATATTGTTCTGGAAAGATTCTATGAATGAGGAAAGAGACTCGTTAATTGCAAATAAAATCTAAAAATTAGTTGATTTACCACCAGGTTATAAAACAACCTGGGTATAGCCAGGTCCTTCAAACAAAATTATAACACAAATGGGGCCATAAGGAAGGATTTATTGAAAAGAAGATCTCCTTGACGCACTCTAACACTCATCGATAATTGTTTACCTGCTCACTGCTCATTCACGCGCCGGCAATGAGAAACTTTCGACTTATCGGGGTCACGCCAACAATCTCTAAATATGACATATTATACCTATTTTAATTAATTTGTTAAATTAAATAAGAATATGTGCAACTGCAATGCTACACAAAGTCAATAGAAATATAACGAACATGTTAGTCTTGTACGTCGTATCCATTATTAGGACAAATAGATAAGCATGAGCAAGCAATGTAGAATATGGATGAGTAAAAGCACACTCACTAAGAACTTTGGATGCTGACACAATTCTGTACCAATAGATGTATCCATGCTCAGTGAACAACTTGAAAAGTTATTGAACCACTGTCTGACCTTCTATACTCGCAACTCTTAATTTGTGTCGAGCATTATACATTGTCTTCGTCCTGCGTGACAATGCAACACAAACATATATTACCCAACCCCTTGCACAAAATTTAATATCAGGTACATAAATGTACAAGTACTAAACAATATGTATTAAAATGAGCACACATATCTAACAACTGTTCTCGAGTTCTCCCGTTTCAAATAATCTAAAATATGTCTAGACTGAACGTCACATTTGCTCATTTCTTCCGTGATCTTTAACTCCCATTGTGTCATCCTCACAGCAAATGAATGACCGTGTCGGACTCCAAGCTCGTGGTTGTGCTTGCCGCATATTATTGCAAGACTCCATGCTTTCTCGTAATACTCTCTACCCATTAGTTTTAGCAAACAGTGACATTTTTTCTTTTCCTTGGGCTTTGTTTCCTAAGCCCGCGCCTCTAGTGCCGATCCATCCTTCAGAACAGAAATAAATTTTCGGTATGCTCCGCCCCTCTCACACCTAAGCTCGACAAATATGTTGCCTGTTCTATCACTTTTTTTCTAGAACGAGCAATCATCAACAATGCCCTCACATGTAATGCTGCCACTTTCGCCCATTTTACTAACTCCTTCTTACTCGAAAATATATCTTGTGTTCCCAAAAAAGGCTCAAATCATCGACTTTGTCCATGTCCAAGAATTCTTCAAATGAATCTGATGATGATGACGAACCTTGGTAATCCTTGTAAAGCGCTAGATAAAATCTCGCCTTTCGGCCCTTTCGGTATTCCCGCAATTCATACATCATACTTGTCGAATGTGAGTTATTGTGTTACATGTGTTTCGACTATTTTTTTAAAAAAGAATACCATAACAACTATGCTACTTACGACAAGTAATGTACCATACAATATAATTACAAACTATAAAAAATATAATAACACAATTAAATAAGTGATTACTTCAAATTTCAAAAAACAAAATCATAAATTTAGCACAATTCTGGACACATTTTTCCAGATACTAGCAAAATTAAAAGGATAATTTCGCCAGCTCCTGGGGAAATTCTTGTTCTAGTTTTGCCAGGAGCTGGCCAAATTAGTGGTATAGTTTCGCCAGGGATGGGTGAAATTATACCATAATTTTTAGCAATATGTAGCGAAAATCTGCACTGCAATTGGCGAAATAAAACATGAATTTTCACCAAATAAGTTTCAAATATTTTTATTTTTAATAAATTTTATAATTAATTTGTAATTAGAAACTGATTAAGATCTGTTTCAATATTTAGTTTCTATTCGATTCTAAATAAAATCAGATTCTAAATTAAATATTTTTTATTTTTTTATAGATTAAGAAATCGGTATCAAATTGGTTTCTAAACTAAATATTTTTTTATTTTTTGATGAATTTTATAATTAGATTCTAAATAGAAACTAATTAAAATTGGTTTCAAAATTCAGTTTCTAATTAGTTTTAAATAAACTCAGTTTCTAAATTATATATATATATTTTTACTTTTTATGGATTAAGAAATCAGTTTCTAACCAAAAATATTTTTTATTTTTTGATGAATTTTATAATCAGTTTCTAAATTAAGTAATTTTTATTTTTTATGCATTAAGAAATTAGTTTCTAATTAGAAACTGATTAAAATCGATTTCAAAATGCTATTTCTAATCAATTTCTAAATTAAATATTTTTTATGTATCAAGGAATCAGTTTCAAATCGGTATCTAAACCAAATATTTTTTATTTTTTGATCAATTTGATAATCGGTTTCAATTAAAATAGGTTTCTAAATTAATTATTTTTTATTTTTTATGAATTAAGAAATTGGTTTCTAAACCAAATATTTTTTATTTTTTGATCAATTTTACAATCAATTTCAAATGGATTCCTAATTAGAAACTAATTAAAATCAGTTTCAAAATTCAATTTCTAATCGATTTCAAATATAATCAGTTTCTAATCGATTTCTAAACCCTATACTCTAAATCGGTTCTAAATCAGTTTCTAATCGGTTGCTAAATCATAATGCAGTTTTAAATCAGTTTCTAATATGATTAAAAATCTTAAATAAGTTTTTAATCAGTTTTAAATTGTAGATTATAATTAAGAATTATGATGTGACATCACCGAATGTAAAATATATGTATATTGATTGGTATATTTAAATATGAGAAAGAAAAGATTTACCTACAAGATTTTAAATTGTGGAGGATTTATGTCCATTTGGCTTGGAACATTATTCAATAATATAATATAACAACATAAAACACCCATAACAAAATTGGAAGCATAAGTTTCAATTAGAACGGTTTACTAATATAGGATGATTTATAAATAATTTTAAAATTTTTTATCCTTCAAATATTGTATTAAGAAAAAATACATTAATCAAATGTTTTTGAAAAAAAAAATTATGAATACAATTTTGCGCCAAAATCTGGTGCACCGCCATCAGATTGTTGGTGTCCGCGTGGGGGACCAACAATCTGGTTGTGATGTTGGGCCTCTAGCTCAGGCGCCCAACTTTTTTTTAGACTGTTTTAATTTTTTATGTTATTTATTTAATTATTTTAAATTTATATATTATTCATTTTATTTAATAGACTTTCTTCCTACTTTAATTTATATTAGGTGCTTGATTTTGAAAAAAAATTTTTAATTAATTATTTATTTCTTTATTTTAAACTTTTATATTATATTATTAAATTTTATTTATTTTGTTTAATATTTTGTAATTTTTTATTTACGTATATATTTTTCCTAATTAATATAATTAAATTTAATTTGTGATTGCCCATGTAGTCACTTATTTGTTTAACTTAATTTATTTAACTAATTAATTTTATTTATTTATTTTTTACTTAAATTTATTTATTTATTACTTATTTATATTTTTAATTTTTTTATTTATTTAATATTTATTATTTTAAAAATTTTATTAATTTATTATTATGTTAATAAATTTATGAAATAAAAAATTTTATTTGACAATAAAAGTACTATTATTCTCTTTAAAATAAATTTATTATTAATCAGTATTTATATTTTTTGTTAATTTTTTATTTTAGAATGATAGAGTATTTGTGGAATGATACATTATCAAAAAATTTTGAAGAGTTTTTTCACATAAATTATCAATTTTCTACCACAGAAGCATTTCAAGAGTGAGTGACAAATGTTGGTAATCTATTAAATAAGTTATTTGCAATTCTATCTTCAAAGAAAAATAAAAGTGGAAGCAGAACGAGTCTTGTGGATTAGTTGTGAGAGATCTAGCAAATATAGCGAGATAAAAACTAATGTTATAAAAAAGACTAGCAAATAGACCACAGCAAAGAAATATAATTGTCCATTTTTACTAAAAAGAGTAGAGGTAGAGGATTGACAGTCAGCAATTAGTTGTTCAAGAAGGTCGATACAATAATGCTCTTATTAATAAATTTTATTATTAAAAATTTTAAATTATTATTATTGAATTATAAATTTAAATCTTAATAAAAATTTTACAACATTAATAATGAAAGAGTTTAAAAGTTGTTATTAATAATAATAATAATAATAATAATGTAAAAATGCATATGTAAATATTCTTCTTTTTTTAATTCAAGGTTATATGTCTTCTATGGCCCAACAACTTCAAAATGTTCATTGATCAATCTATATAAAAACATTGCAGTTTCGAATAAGTGAAAGATTTGTGGTTATTTTATTAACTAATAGAAATGTATTAGTTACATTGTGGTTGGATTATCCAAGAAGAGATTGATGATATGTCCTTCCCCATCTAACAGAATCGCATGTTCTTCATGGGGTCATTAGTCCAGCCACCGAACCACGAGGCGCTGGTTGTGGTGGACTTTGCGGGCCAACTCTTTCTGGAGCAGCTTCCTTGCTCATAGCTTCTACCCCTGTATTGATTTCCTTTATCTTTTGCACAGTTTTGCGTTCAAGAACATCGAGATCTGCTATCGTCAAGTTTAGTAGCTCTCTTTTGCCAGTCAACAAACATTTGAACATTAATTCGTTGAGCTCTTTTTCACGATTTTGTAAGCACTGTTTGTTCAATTGTTCTTTGAGTTTGACAATTCTTTCCCTCAAGTAGGATTATAGATTTTTATTATAATTTGAATTTTGTGCAGGAAGATTAAACATAGGAGAAACATAAGGAGAGTTTGTTTGTAATTTTAACCGAGCGGTGTTGCTTGGTGGCAGGCAGTGCCACTTGAAACCAAGAACTTTTGTGTGTTGTGTGTGTTTTAGATGCCCTTATACTTCATTCGATTTCAATCTTCAATAATTTGTATACAAACAAAAAGTAAGTGCACATATCGTTGTTATTAGTATAATGACAGGTAAATTTAAATGTCATATTCACGATGATGGTCAAATATCATTACTCACTTTCCATTCCATTGTTTAGCCTATGAAATTTGCTTGTGAGATAATAGAAATAATTACTAAGAATAAAAATCTAACTTAACCACTAAAATTCACTTTAGATAAAATTTAATTTGCAAGAGAAAATTTCAATTGAGAAAGTAATACTTGAATGAAAAATTGCCCTAGAATTACCTATGTGATTGAAAAGTCCCTTGGTTAATGAATTGCCCTTCTTATGTTTGATGAAATTCCTCAATTAAAACTCGCTTTATCTCTAGATGAAAGTCCTCTACTCTTAAATTAATTAGTTGAAATCTCTTTCTAACCAATTCAACCGAATGATGCATTAAGATTTGTGAATTTCCAATTAGATTTATTTAGTCACCAATAAAGTGTTGAGATTTCTATCTCTAGTTACCTAAATCACTCTCATTGTTTGTGTCATGGTCTATTTCACCTTTCGTTTCTCAATTTCAAGTGAAAAATCCAGATTATAAATCAATTATCAATCAAATAAATTCAAGTAATCAAATCCACAAACAATCCATAAGAAATCGAAAATCAATCAACCAATAGAACCAATCATTCACATAGATAATAACTAGGGTTCATAACCATCCAAATATTCAAGAATTTAGCTCATCAACATATTACAATTCAATGAATATAAAGCAACAAAGAAAGAGGAAAAAATGCTCATTTTCACGCTTCAAATCTTCTCTTCTTCAAAGTTTGAAGTTCTCCAACTTGGTTGTGAAAAGTTGCGTTCTTCAGTTTGAATCTTCAAGATTGATTGTTCCTTCTTTGAGAATTTGATCTTCTCTCTTGATTTCTCTTGCAAAGATTGATGATTTAGGAGAGGTTTTTGTGGTTTTTCTCTGTGTTTTTTTGCCTCTCTTGGCCTCCTCCAAGAACCCTACCCCTCCATCTTAAAAACCTATAGCATCCTATATATATTTCTCCAAAAAAATGAGAAACAAATTTCAGAAATCAGTCTTTGGACCAAACGGCACCGTATGGTCTCAGTTTTGCTATAGTTTTTATGTTGTGAGACAATGGTAGGTGTTTTGATTTCTTGATAAATTAAGAGCACGAAATCAGCTGATCTAGGTTTTGATGCCTTCATTAAACTTCATGATGTTAGCTTTCCATAGGGATTTGAATAACCTCAATTGGACATCTAGAACTTAAGATATGATCATTATATCAAAATGTGTCAAAACTAGGACAAAATCCAGGACAGGTGATTTGCAACATTAGCAGGGCGTCCAAAAATACTTGTATTGATATAAATTTTACCATTATGAAAACTTCAGAATGTCTTCTATAATTGTCTAGAAGATTACTTTTACATTTGAAATTTCTATAGAGGCCAAAATCCCATGTGTAAATTCTCTATCATGCTGTTTTGTTCTACCTTTTTCTACTTTATTCATTGTGTAAAATCTCCTTATTTACTTCATTCTATCCCAAATCTTCAATAAACTCACCAAAAGCAAATAAGAGATAAATGAGTGAAAATGGTGATTGAAATGCCAAAATTCAGTAAAAATTTAATTTCAAAATGATCATTACATGAAGTACAAATATGAGATATCAAATTCCCCCACACTTGGACGTTGCTTGTCCCCAAGCAATACTATAAAACAAATAAGAAAATTGAATAATAACCACAACAAATAAAAAGTGTTTTGAAGCATTTCAAAGGGGTGCAAAACAGAGAAAGGGCATTACCTCTTGAAAAATCTTGAGCAATCTACACAATTTATCTAAAAGTCATTCCAAATACCCATCACAAAACTTAAACAATCACCCCCTTGACCACCAATTTGGAAACCGATTTTCTGCGATTTCAAATCAATTTCAAATCTTGATTTTGAATTTGATTTGTTGGTTTTAAAATTGCCGTTTTCCTAGTGGTTTCAAATCGGTTTCTAATAAGAATTTGATTTTTGTAGTTTCAAATTTCAATTTAAAATAAGTTATTTTTTTGTAATGTTTTCATGTCCTTAACTCCCTTCTTCCTCAATGCTTGAAATCTCCATTTTGGCCTTAAAAAAGTGGGAGCTTGGACTCGAATATTCAAGATCAATGCTTTCTTTCTTCAAAGATACAATCTTTGCTGTTGATTTCTCCTACAAAAATGGAAGATTTGGGCAAGGTTTCTCTCTTGAAATGCCACTTTTTGTTCTTGAAGAAACCCTCTCTCCAATACTCCTAAAAAGCATCTTTAAACAATACATACATACATACATACATATAAATATACATACAAATACAAAATCCAAAGGAAACTTGGATTTGGAAATAAATATAATTATCAGTAATTTTCAAATCCAATTATTGGTAGTTTCCTAAACATCTCAAATTTCTAACATGTTCCAATCAGTTGGGAATGAGAAACTAGGCCAGAGCCTAACTTCTAGGAAGTCCAACTTTCAAGTCTTTTAACAATGGATTTCCACCTTTAAAAATGGCATCTACCATAATATAAGATAATATCTTTGCATGTTATGAGTAATTCCCAAAATTGATTACGACTAGCTAATCATAATCTTAAAAAATTAGGACATGCAAAGTTGTCATTTCCAACACATTCTGAGTACATATGTGTTCAATATGCACATTATATCAAAAGTATATTCACTAAATATTTGATAAAAACGTGAAGATAATGTCACCTGAGGTTTGCTGATAAGCTAGGTTCCAATTTGCTTTTAGTTCTTCCTTTTTTTAATGTTATCTGAGAAAATCCTAAATTTTAGAAAAGAGATGACTTGCAGAGTATTAAGTAGGAAATCGAACAAGGTGTTCAATGTTCTCAATCGATTGACATTAGAAAAGAAATTGAGGGGCTAAAAAGAAAATTGGTTCAAGTGAACTCTCCAATGGTAATCAAATTTTCCAAAACTCAACAAAAGAATAAGAGTTAATTAACAAAACTCGTAATTTTGCCCAAGAAAGCAACTCATAATGCCACTCATCATGCAAAAATAAATATTTAAAGTTGTCTCAATGGATTTTACTCTTCATCAGTCAGGTGCAAATCCCATATAGGGAAACAATCTCAATGAAACAGTTCATACGAACATGCAAATTTTACAGAAGCAAACATGCAAATTTTACGGAAGCTGTTCATTTTTTTCCTTTAAGGTGTGACTGAAGCTTCGACTACTATTTAGGCAGAGTCTATAGAAGCAAACGCAAGGAGTTGTTCATTCTTCTCAAATGCAGACATCTTTTCTTCTTCAAGGACGACTACTGCTTCGATTCCTCCGTCTGGAGAATCTATCAAGACGAATATGTCCTTTATTTGAGGTTCGAACGTACAAACCCATAGAGGCTTTCTCCATCCAAAATCAACATCATAAAATGGGAATCCACACCAGCTGCTGCAACGGTAGACATCAAAGGTGCTAATATTATGCTGCTTCAAGCATAGTTCAAGCTCTTGCATTTGTGATTCATAAGTAAGCTCATCCTCGGAAAGATCCTTCGATTTCAGCTTTGCTTTCTTTAATTGACCAACCAATGCTGAGAAATCCATTCTTTCATCTTCATTAACACAGAAATTGAATGAGAAGATATTTCCAATAGCATTTTGTGGCAGTTTTATAAGGGGACGAATATTCATAGGTTGGAGTAGCACTGATGGCCGAGAGGAGCCGTAGTTGGCTGATCTTGTAGCAAGCATGGCAGATTTGTAGAGAAGTGCAGTCACAACGTCCACCCGAGTAGGTTTCTGAGTACCTGAGTCAATGGCTTTCGATTTCAGCTTCTCTATCTCTGTGGCAGGGAAGATGAATCTCCTTGTTACACAATTTTGGGCCGGAACATATGGTTCACAAAATACATCATCTTGATGCGGAAAGACAGAGTCAGCAACTAATAGCGGAGACGGTTCGTAAGACGAAAGGCATGTAGAAGCAGCCCAGTCCTTCATAAACGCAGCCAATGTACATGCATCAGCCACTTTGTGAGATATGCCAAAAGCAATGGCAACTCCTCCACACTCAAAATGGCTGAGCTGAACGACCGCTAAACTGTCGTCGTCAGCAGGAACTTCCCGAGGAAGGACTAGGTATTTGGCATGTGATTTTCCACGCTTCAGAATATCATAGATGGGGCAGTGAATTTGCACTTCCACGAACTCGACCCCTTCGTCATTGCAGTGGATGTGGCTATTTCCAATAAGCTTGCCTGCAAATGGGTAATAAGCATCTAGAGTTTTCGAGAGAGAATTTTGAAGCTGTTGACGAATTGTTGAACTCTCACGACCGGGATTGGCATAAAAAAATGCAGCAGATACATAAAATGAGGGTATTACTTGATCATAAGAGGAGAGATTGTAATGGCTGAGGGATCGAGGGGTGGGAGAAGTGGGTTTGATGATTGTCTTGGAAACTATCTCAACCAAGGGTGCCATTTTGCTCATGACATTATTGGGGACTGGAGACTCCTATATATAGCCGAAACCTGTACGTTAAATTAACTTTTTACTATATTTCTTATAATAATTATAGTAAAATATTTTAAAATAATTAATACTTCCTATAAAAAGAAATATTTTAATATATTTTATACTATTAATTGAATACTAACCTATTATATATTATTTTTATAAATTTAAATTTGATATAAAGTACTTGACTCATATATTTTTTACTTTTTATTATATTATATTATTTTTATAATATAATTTAAAATTTTATATAAAATTTTATATCAAGTCAATCACAAATAAGACGGATGAATTATTACTTTTCAAACTAATGCCTCCAAATTTTATTTTACCATTTCAATTTGGCCCACACAATGCACTGCCACTTTCCATTTCCTTTTACCAAATTGCTCAAAGAATGAAAATCTCACAATATCAATTAATTATCCAAAGAAATCTTTATATAAAATAATTATCCTCTCTTTTAAAAATATATTTTTGGTAAGATTTCTTCCATTCATTCCGTTCCGTTAAAAGTAAAGAAAGGACTTGGTCAAACTAATCTAAATGGGTCTGGAAATCTTAATATCTAAAATATAAACATTAAAAATTAAATATTAGAATTGAAAATATTATAACCAGTATTACAAAAGATTTTGAGTGAATCCAAATGGTCAACAATTGAGGGTTTTGAGGTTTCCTTGTACATGACTCATGAGTCAGATATGGCGTGCTATGAAAACTGAAACAACCAATGTATTCCAATCCTTTCAATGTATTCCGCTGTGGGCTACCTCCAATTTTGAACCGTTAGAGGAATACAAGATTCATAATGCTTCAATGATGGAATTTGAGGAATAGAAATGGT
This sequence comes from Rauvolfia tetraphylla, assembly GCA_030512225.1. NCBI lineage: Eukaryota > Viridiplantae > Streptophyta > Magnoliopsida > Gentianales > Apocynaceae > Rauvolfia > Rauvolfia tetraphylla. Next base: position 2,971,067 of record JAJQKT010000060.1, read on the forward strand.
TTTTAATGCATGAATTTGGTTGCTGTTATTTTAACTAAATGGTAGAAAATGGACTCATTCTTGAGGTTGAAAACGATGCTAAGTATCATACACTCGCATATATGGTTAAAAAAGTTATATTTAATCATAGTTGTATGGTGAAAATATAATTTAATTCTAATAATTAGATTTTATACTTTTTTATTTTCTTTTAAAAAGATATTAATTTCATTGAATTTCTTTTTTAAAATTGCATCTTTATTAAATTAAAGCAAAAATTACCAAAGAGACCCATATATAAACTTTCATAATGCGGTAAATATAAAATCCACAGTATACAATATGGCACCTTTTAACTAAATGGTAGAAAATGGACTCATTCTTGAAGTTGAAAACGATGCTAAGTATCATCAAATTCACAGATATGGTTAAAAAAAGTTATATTTAATCATAGTTGTGTGGTGAAAATATACGTTAAATAGTAATTTAATTCTAATAATTAGATTTTATACTTTTTTATTTTCTTTTAAAAAGATATTAATTTCATTGAATTTCTTTTTTAAAATTGCATCTTTATTAAATTAAAGCAAAAATTACCAAAGAGACCCATATATAAACTTTCATAATGCGGTAAATATAAAATCCACAGTATACAATATGGCACCTATATTTTTGTTACTTTGAATGCTTCCTAGTTTTAAACCTTCCTCGTATACTTTCTACCCTTACGCCACTTTAAAGGGACAAACACATTATTCAATAAGACTAATATAGAGATCAGAAGTAGGAATCATTCTGAAGCCTTATCGATGCCTTCATTTATAAAAGTCTCCGAGCGCGTTGAATTGGGCCAATGTTTAGTGGCAATTCTATAAGATTTTCCTTCGGAGGATTGAACGTTGACTGGCGACTTTGTGAGTTTGTTGACCATAACAGTTTTGTCACGATGCTCCCAGGTTGACTGACGTGCAGAACAACCTCGAAACTACTCCTATCTTATGAAAAATCATTGAAAGCGTAATGGGGAATAATCTTAAGTTGAGAATTCCATTTAATTTTTATTTATTTAAATTGATTATTAATGAATTAAAAATGTTTTTCTAAACTAGTTTATATTTATTAATATATTTTTAAACAACTAATCTTATTGAGAAAACTACCATCACCTTACAAATCGTACATCATACTGAATACTTAATATTTCTGAAGTCTTTATTTCTCCCTCTATTCAATTTTTTTTATAATATTTGATCGTGTAAGGAGTTTTATACAAAAGTTTAAATTGTATTGTAAAAGTAATATCAAAATATAATAAAAAGTAAAAAATATGTGGGTCAGCAGTTATTTTATGTCAAATCAAAATATATAAAAATAATAGATAATGAGATTAATAATTGATTAATAGTATCTAACATATTAAAATATTTTTTATAAAAAATATTAATTATTTTAAAATATCTCAATATAGTAAAAAATATTTATGAGAAATGGGACAAAGGGAGTATCTAGTCGAAAGCCTATCTTTAGTCGTGTTTTTTAGTACTCCCTCCGTCCAATTTCATTTGACAGTGTTTGAAGGGACACAGAATTTTATACAAATATTTAAATTATATTATAAAAGTAATATATGATAATAAAAAATAAAAAATATGTGAGTCAGCGGATCCCTTATGTCAAATTTAAATATATGAAAGTAATATATAGTAAAATTAATAGTTGATTGATAGTATAAATTATATTTATTTTATAAAAAATATTAATTATTTTAAAACGTCTTAATATTATAAAAATATCAAATAAAATAGATAGGAACATGCGTCTAGTTAAGAGATATTCAACGGTAACTTTTCTAGTCTACGGTCAATAAAAAATTTTATGATTTTGTCTTCGGACTTTGTTAGCCGCTGTGTGTTACTCCAAGTGGATAATGGGTTTTTTTACTATTCATCAGTGAAATGAAAGAAAATTATGTTTATTATGCCCAAGAATGCAACTCACAGGTCTGGCTGAAGGCGGGGTCAACTTCTTGATAGATACTCTCACCATGCAAATATAAATATCCAAATTGACAATGGTTTTTACTATTTGTGTGGGGAATATTAGTAAAAGTTTTTCATGTTTTATGTTGTTTAAATGTTTAAAAAATAGATTTTTATTATAATTTGACTTTTGTGCAAGAAGATTCAACATAGGAGAAATATAAGGAAAGTTTTTTCGTAACTTATTATTTTTTTTTTTTTGGTGAAACATGAAGACAACCCTATTTAAGGAGTGGGCATAAACCCCCATATAGAATTGTCATTGTATTGTTGGAAGAAATTCAAGTAATTACCTTACCTTTTTTCTCTCACTTTCTCACTTAAATAAGTCATACAAATATATGGATGATATGATTGATTATGATTTTAGTTAATTATCTGAATATTTCTTTGATGGGAGAAAATCCTAACAACCATCTATTATGTGAGGTTCCTAATCTATGCTATACAATGCATAAGTAAGACCATAAAGATAGACTAAAATAGACATTCATATGAATCGAAGTTATTTTGTTTTTAAGAATTACTTGAATAAATTTTTTTGTTAGGTAGAATTATTTTAATAACTATGACGAAAAACACATAAATGTTTGTATTTTTCATTACAATACCTATTTGATTCATACCTATAAAATATTGTTTCATCTAAGTGATATCTTAAAAATGAGTTTTGGTTGTTATTCAACGCAGTATCGTCATGCATTCTCTATTTTTTTTTTATAACTATAACGATCTGAGGACGCATTACCACTATGCGTTTTCCCCATCAGAACGCAATATGATATTGCGTTCATATGCTTGGAGCTACTTGAATCTTTTGAACTTTTGCTAACAGTAGAATGCATTACAATCATGCGTTGTATTTGTTTGAATGGATTTTTTAGTTGCAACGCGTTTTTCTTATACGTTATTCATTTCGATTGAATGAAGTGCAAATAACGATAATGCGTTCTAAATCAATAGCAATGCTCCATCTCTGTAGAACTGGTTTGAAGCAGTATCGCCAGGATTTCCACCGGTGACACTGTTAAACTGTTCATCTCAACCCAAAAAAAAAGCCAGAATCTGCAAGCTTTTTATTTTCATGTTTGATTAATTCTAAAATTCAACAAAAGTGGAATATAGTTAATTCTAGAGTTAAAAAAGGAAGTACTTGATTCTGGAATATGAAAGAGAAAATGAGTAATGCTCACTAATCTAAAAACGACAATTGTAACAATATGTATGTTCCATTAAAGATTTTCTTTTTTTTTTCTCTGTTAGATAATTCTAGAATTCATCAAATGTAAAAAGGAATAGCTAATTCTAGAATTCAGGAAAGAAAATGGTTAATTTTAGAAACAAAAAAAAAAAGGATCACTAATCTAATTATCAAATATAGTTAAACAAAAATGATAATCATAGTTATATGTATGTTGTACTACAAGTTTTCTTTTCTTTTTCTTTTCATGTTTGATTAATTCTAAAATTCAATAGAAGTGGAACATAGCTAATTCTAGAGTCTAAAAGAGAAAATGACTACTGATGACTAATCTAAAAATGCCAATTTTAATAATATGTTTTTTCCATTAAAGATTTTTTTCCCTTTGATAATTCTAGAATTCGTCAAAAGTAAAAAGGAATGGCTGATTCTAGAATTCAACAAAGAAAATAGTTAATTCAAGAAAGATAAAATGTTATTATTGGATGGAAGCTTCAACTTCTTTGCTACTTCCCTTGAAAAGGCTTACAATTTTGTTTCCTTTTCAGCTTTTCCATTTCCCCTAGAACACACTCAATCAAATTGCTTCGGTTGCTTTCAAACTGGTAAATCAGCTTACCTTTTTTACTTTTGATTGCTAAAAATTATTGATTTACCTCTGTTCTCAATTTGTTTCTCTATAATCCATTATATTGTATACAATTTTTGCATTTTGTTACCTTTTAAATTGCATTATATAACAGAAGTTTATATCAAAAAACTTAACATGGAAATTAAAGAATGAAGTAGTCTTTGCCACTAAAACTAAAGATAATTGACCACGCAAAATGTTTGGAGCATAACATTACATTAACAAACAAGAGAGACCAAGTATAGTACAGAAATCAATGTTCCAATTGCAAGCTTATTGAATAGTCAAGTAGCAAGAGAAAGTGAACAACAAATGTTCTTGAAACCAACATTATCTCAATCTGCAACAAGAGTCCCTGTACAGACATGAAGACTGAAAATAGGAATTCCTTTGACACACAAACTATACAGCAAAAAAGGTAGCAAATACTGGAACGACGACATCAAACATATCACCAAATGCCTTAGGAAAAAAAAGAGGAACTCTTACACTAAAGACGCCATGCACGCAATACTCTATCTGTTTAAACAAAACAACAGATCTTAGCAAGAAGACGGGGAGCATATAAATAGAAAAAGGAAGCTGGAAAATCAAACATTGGTTTGCTCATTTCTGACAGTGAACCAAAAAAGGATGGATTTCATGATTATCAAAAGTTATTTTAAACAACAGAAGAGACCCTTACTGTAGCTCTGGAATAGGATTATGCCTATCATTTCGATAGCTCTCAAGCAAGGGGTTCTACAACAAGACTTCGTGGACAACAAATACCTTATTTTGTGTCTATACAAAACGAAGATCAATCAAATGGAAGAAATTTTCAGTATGTATTTGCAAATAAAACTTTTTATCCTCAAGTTAAGTTTAACAATAAAATAATCTCTTTCATGCATCTTACTTTGCAATCTAATACATTTATTCTTATAGCGAATGACCTCTTAAATTCTGCTACCATTTGTGAAAGGCAAGCAATTGATAGCCCATTAATTTTACCAACAGTGCCTTATTGCGAACATTATTTTGCACAAGAGATTTCATAGTGAGCCACCAAAATTTCGTTGAAATGAAGGAGAAATCATATGTCATCCTATGTCGTATGACTTGGTTCGATTATATGTCAATGATGATGATGAAGCTATTGAGTTCAGAAAGCATGTAAGATCATACAATAATCATTTTGCATTTACTACATTTGCAACAAAATATGATTCAGAGATGACCAAAAAGAGAAACAAAATGAGTATACACTTTCAAAATTCGAGGACAAGTTTGTCACCTTTTAGAGCATCTAAAACCTGAAGGTCAAAAAGAAACAAGAATTCAAATATATTTCTATGATATAGATGCTGACATAATCAAAAGAGTTGAAATTTGTCCACAGTTTAATGTTCATACAATCAAATTACTGATGCGAATATTGGCCAATAATCCATATACAATCTTCTTCAAAAGTTTAAAATATGCGCCTTACCTAGAATGTTGAACATGGATCCTACTCTAGACCAAAGAATCTACAATTTGTTGTTTGTGTCACAAGTTTCTACAATATTAACATAATCATAATACTATGAAATAGAAAAAGCTTGTCACAAACAAGTTTATACACATTCTAATTCAAGTCATAAAATCTATCATGCTTATAGTTGCTATGATCCATTAAAATATCCGTTAATCTTTCCACATGGACAAATTGGTTGACATTATAATATACCAAGACTACCATAAAAAATATCTGCATAAAAAGATAGAGTTGATCTTGTATAGACTAAGCATGTACCATCAATCAACTCTGTATCAGATTTTTCGGAAATAGAAAAAAAAGGTAAGTAATCAATAATATTTCATTTTACTTCTTCAAATAAAATATTTATTTCACTTTTACTAATACAGTTACTGCTTTCATTTCTCACTTGCAGGAGCATTTGATGGCAAGAAAAAAACAAATACAGTGAGTTGTAGAGAATATTACTGCTATAAACTTCAAATGAGATCAGATGACAAATCGATGCTTCTACATACTGGAAGACTACTACAACAATATGTAATCGACATGTATGTAAAAGTGGAAAGCCAAAGGCTGGAATTCCAAAGGAATAGACAGAAACAAATAAGGAGTGAACTTTTTCAATGTCTTCTTCATTCAATTTCAATTGGAGAAACAAAAAGTTCAAATGTTGGAAAGAAAATCATTTTTCCTGCATCGTTCTTGGGTGGTGTTAGAGATATGGGGAAAAGATACATTAATGCTATGGCATTAGTTCAGCATTTTGGTAAGCCAAATATATTTCTTGCAATTACTTGCAATCCAATGTGGCTTGAAATACAAGAATGTCTTTTACCATGTGAATTAGCTCAAAATCGACCAAATTTGGTATCAAGAGTATTTAGAGCTAAATTAGAATTATTAAAGATCGAGATCATGAAAAAGCATGTCCTCGGTGAAGTTACAGCATTTGTATTCATTATTGAATTTCAGAAAAGAGGTTTGCCACATGCTCATTTTTTGTAGATAATGAAACATAAATCAAAACCTTTGAATCCTGAAGCCTATGATAGATTATTATGTGCTGAAATTCTATATGAGTCAGATAATAAATATTTGCATGATATAGTATAAAACATATGAGCATGGACCTTGTGGAAGTTACAATCTTAAAAATCATTGCATAAGAAATAGAAAATGCAAAAATCACTATCCAAAACCATTTTCAAAAGAAACCATAGCAGGACGAGATGATTGTCCCTGTTATCGTAGAAGAAATAATTGAAAAACAGTGAAAGTTAGAGGTCAAATGTTAGAAAATAGATGGGCGGTGCCTTACAATAAATATCTGCTGTCATTATTTGATTATTATACGAATGTAGAAATTTGGTCAACAATAATGCTAGTCAAATAGTTATATAAATATGTTTACAAAGGTCTTGACAATGTGAGTTATCAGATAGTTTATGATGATTCTTATGATCAGATACAACAATTTCAAGCAACTAAATAGATTTCTTCACCAGAAGCTATTTGGAGATTATATGCCTTCCCACTTAGTGAAATGATGCCGGTTGTATTCACTTTACAAAAACATCTACCTGACCAACATCCAGTGACATCCCAAGCAAATATTAATATCAAAAATGCATTAAAACTTCCAAACATATCAAACACAATGCTCACATAATTTTTTGTCATGAATAAGACAAATGCAACAGCAATTAAATTGAAGTGTCTCTACGAGTAATTTTCTCAGTATTTTGTCTGGTCAAGAACTGATAAAATTTGGACAAAGCAATATTCTATGACAGGAAGAATGGTAACTGGGTCACTTACCGAAGAAGACAAATATTATCTAAGACTATTTTTGTCTCATGTTCATGAACCAACATTCTTTCAAGATTTGTTAATAATAGATCAAAAATTATATACATTTTTCTGTGATGTAGAAAATGCAAGAGCTTTACTCCATTCTGAGAATGACATTGAGTTGTATCTTGAAGAAACTGCTTCTTTCAGATTTCAAAAACTCTACGGCGTTTATTTGTTACTATTTTGGTTTTCAATGGACCAAGTGATCCAAAAAAATTTTGGTAGAAATTTAAATTTCAATTAAGTAAAGATTTTATTCATCACAAACAGATCACTGGTTTCAAAGTAGAATAAATAAGAGGAAAGGTTATTGAAGACATAGATTCTTCTTTGCAAAGCGTGGGAAAATCTATGAATGACTTTGAGTTTGTTTCGTATACCTTGAAGGTTTCTCTTCAACAAAAAATGACATGATAACTTGAGTATGAAAAGAACATTGATGTTTCAGAAGAAGATCTTTTAAATATAAACAAGCTAAATGCAAGGCAAAAATAGGATTTTGAAAAAATTTTGACAACTACTATGCAAGAAACAACGAAAAGCTTTTTTATTGATGGACTAGGTGGAACAGGAAAAACATTCTTATACAAAATACATTTGGGTGCAATAAGATCAATTTGATTTATTGCAATAACAACAGCAAGTTCTAGAGTTGCTACATCATTACTACCAAGAAGTCGAATAGCACACTCAAGGTTTAAGATACCATTGGATGCTTCAAAAATTAATGCATGTCAGTTGAGCAAGCAAAGCAGCACCACAAAGTTGATTAGAGAAGCAAAATTGATCATATGGGATGAAGCTCTAATGGTTAATAAACATGCAATAGAAAGCTTTAACTTCTTGTTACAAGACATCATGGATAATCAAGAAATGTTTGGGAAAAAAGTTATTGTTTTTTGAGGTAATTTTCGTCAAGTTCTACCAGTTGTTTGAAATGGATCAAAAGAGGAAATTCTTAATAGCAACTTGTTAAGATCAGATATTTTGCCTAAGTTACACAAATTGAAGTTGACAAAAAAAATGAGAGCTATTGATGACCCTTCATTTACAGCTTATTTGTTACGAATTGGTGATGTAATTGAGCCTATTGATTTTAATGATAATATCCAATTGCTCCAACATATGACCATACCATTTATTGATAAAGAAACCTCATTGTTGTAATTGGTAAACTTTGTCTTTCCAGATTTGTCTCTTTTCGACACCGATCCAACAATTGTCATGAAAAGAGCACTTTTGACACTAAAGAATAACTGTGTTGATGACATAAATGACTTGACGATTGACAAATTTCTAGGAGATCCAGTACTCTACAAAAGTGTGGATAGAAATCTCAAAGATCAAGCAGACTATGAATATTTTCTCAATAGCCTACAATCTATTGGTCTACCACCTCACAAGCTAAAGCTGAAAAGCAATTGCCTAATTATACTGTTAAGAAATATCAATCCAACATAAGGTTTATGTAATGGCACATGATTGATCTGCAAGGAGTTGAAGAAGCACATTATTTATGCTGAAATTGCTATGGACAACACTATAGAAAATCAGTGATTCTTCATCCAATTCCATTGGAGTCATCTGCTAGTGATAAACATGGCATTCCTTTCAAACAAACACAGTTCCCAATTCGACTATGCTTTGCAATGACAATAAACAAAGCTCAAGGACAGACATTGGATTCAATTGGAATATATCTACCTGAACAAGTTTTTTCACATGGACAACTATATGTTACTCTGTCTAGAGCAAAATGCTCCAACAACATCTAAGTTTTAATCATTCCACCAACATTTGAAAAAATGTCTGCTCTAACTCCCACAAGGAATATAGTCTATCCAGAAGTTTTTAAACTTTAACACTACACTGACTAAAACCAAGGGTAAATTGCAGCAAAAACTATAGTTACATGATGCAAACTAATATACTGATCACACATTCTTTTTTACTCGAGCCTATAGACAAATATTCACTACAACTTGTAGAAACGCATTTACTATATCTGTTCAAATTATTTCAATTAAATTTTGCAACCTTATCATGTACAAGTTTAATGTGCTAACATTCTCTTTTCGCAGATCATGAAGACCATAATTTTAGTTAAGTCTATCACACCGTGTATGATCAATTGGAGTGCCAAAGTTCGAGTACAAGAAAAAATGCAAGTTTGAAATTCAATCAAAACTCCATAAAAAGTATACCACAAGATGATTCCATTAATGATGAGGTTAGTTAAGCCATTTCGCTTTTAAAAAAAAAGAAAAATGATACAAAAATAACATATCTATATCTTCTTCTATTAATGTCAGGGAAATAGAGTTATTGGTATACTCTTTGATAGAAGTGATGACCTCTATCATGAGAAGTTCATTCCTTACAAGACCTACTATGTATCAAATGCAATAGTTGAATATGCGAAACCACAATTTATCATTGATTGTATCACAATTAAGTGGATAATTTCTGGTAGAACAATCGTTGAAGATAGGCCAAATAACATTCAAGACACAACGATTGGAAATTTTCAATCCTCATCATTCAAAGACTTCCCACAATATGTAGATCGTGAACAATCAATCGGTAAGATCAAATATGTTGCTACTATGTATATGTTTGTCATTTCATATGTCCTTGCAATTGTCTTGAATATCTATCCTATCAAAGAATCACATTACACGACTTCAATGTGCCGAGACATCTTGCTTATAAATGAAGAGTAAGAATTTACTGTTTTGTACTACAAAATGAAAAAAAAAACTCATAAATACAGTAAATTAAAAAAGTCTTCCCTATTTCAACTACATGTTAGCCCCTATCAAAATGACTTTATGGAATGAATTTACTGAAAATAAATGCAATATTTTGAATGAAATACAAGATACACAACCTATTGTGTTTTGCAAAACAGTTGGCGTCAGAACATTCAATAGTACATAAAATATTCAACAACACGTGACAACAAATTTCTATTTTACATCATTCCATACTACTACTGATAAATTACTAATCAATTTCAGAATTACAGGTCTGAATCTGAAAACAAGATACACGACAGCCATCAACATTAATCCTCCAATAACAAAAGTACGACAATTAAGAAATTGGTAAGCCTATCAATATAAATTTAAGAATATATGTTATGCATGTACAATGACAAATTTTTAATGGAATACTTTTTAAACATGATCACTTTGACTACATGACAAATAGGGCTATGAGAAATCAGTACATTCTGACTAAAAAAATCAATGAAAGACGATACAAAAACTTTGACCCTACATATTTATTTCAACCAGACTAAAAAATCATACCAATAACAGAAATTGAAACAACATATAAGGTTTGTCTAATCCATCTTATACAACAATGCTTACAAACATTTTTTTATGGTCTTAAACTCTTATTTCCTCTTTTATCACATATTGTATGGGTCAAAGGTTCAATAAGTTTAGCAAATCACCAACAAACCTTTTTTTATATAAGCTGCAAAAACTATTTTTTTTCTACATTGGTAGAACCAAGACAGAAATTTTCATGCATCTAGTGTGGTGAACAAACACATACAAAACCAAGGTAAAACATTCAATCAAAGATATATATATATATATATATATATATATATATATATATATATATATATATATATATATATATATATATATATATATATTGCATTGAAATACATAATTGTCACACTCACATATATAAAAACAAACAATAGATGTGTTGTCGAAGTTGATATCTCTAATAAGTATGCAACCATAACAACAACTGCATTTGGGCACACTTGCTGAAAAACTACTATTGCTAACTGGACAGCAAGTAATGGAGTTGTCTCGACAGTATCAAAACTACATTAAATAAATCTCATATACAATTACATTTCAAAATTCTCTATATCATATAATATTAACATTAGTTATGCAGGAAGTCAATCTACCAATTGAACCAGCCATATGCAATCTACAAGAAAGGAATTCAAATAATAGATAAAAGCACATAGAAATGAACAAAAAAAAAATCTCTGGTTGAAGATTTTGATAAATCAGAAAACAAAGACATGGACACTAGCACTGTCTCAAGCTATGTAAGTGCATCGAAGAAGGTAAAATATGACTTAAGAGACAGCTATGTCTCTCATGGATATTTTCCAACTCAATAGTTTTTGGTACACTCACTACCTTGTGTCACTATTTTGTCTGTAACAAATGAAACCAGCATAGAACCAGCTACTAAATAAGACAAACGTGTCTTTTGAATATATTTTTGTCTAGCCTCTGTTGGACAATTTCAACTGATAACATTTCAAATTTTGTTTGTAGAATGACTTTGAACTACAATTTACACTCACAACTGTTCATGATCCAACCTTCATATAGTCATTCACATTTTATTAAACAAACATGTAGATCATTGTTGTTAAAGAAAGCATTTAGGGATTGTCCTAATAACTTAAAAGCCTTCCATGTTCTGGTACCTATTTGTCATCCTTTTTCTTCTCTCAGAAGTGCCAGCCACATTAAGAAATCAAACTCTTTGATCTCATTGTAGCATTCAAGTTTTCAAATTTGTGACAATTTACTCTATTCACAAACCCTTCAATTTAATGATCTGCTCTTATTGTTGTCTAGATTCAAGTTTGGACTGAATTTCACTTATTTTTGCTAATTTAACAAAGGTTCAATCTTTAGGCCCAACTTGGATGAGTTCCCATTCTATTTGAGGTTTAGATTTGGGTTTCCATTGCATTCTTCTTTCTTGAGTTGTGTTTTGAACTAATTGTTTTTTCAGTAGCAATAGGTTTACTGTTTCCTGCGATGAACAAGTGTTAATTAAGGTTGATCTTCTTCCCTTTGATTTTACTCTTGTAATTTAACTGGTTTAAAACTTACAATGATATGGAGATTCTCTCTACCTTTCTGCTCAATAGTTGCATACACAACACTCGGTAAAAAAGAAATGAACAAAAAATATTCTAGTAGACAATTTGGTTTCCTAGAGACATATGATGTATTGAACTCTAGATCATATTGATTTACTAAATATTCTAATAACAGCTCCATAACTGATATAATTGCTTCCAAATGCATGTGATCATTCTTGCTTAACTCAACTCTTTGATCTCATTCTAGGATATACTTGCTACCTAGACAGTCATTTAGTCTTCAATTACCATTCACTTGGTTACAATAAAGGATTTTAAATGCAAACAGAAGAATAGAAATAACAACAAATTAAAATCTATAGTCAGAGAACATAAAAGAAATTTTATTCATGATTTTTCTTTAACTTATTTATTTAACTTATCCAATTAACAACAAATCACAAAAAAAAGTGCAAAAAAAAAAATTAACAACCTTACATATAAAAAATAATATTTTAGTAATTCTTGAATATTGAAAATGAAATCTTACCACATTCCTATAAACACTTACAAAAACTACAGTCTAAAAAGAAATGAAATTCCGGTGCATAAACACAAATATTTCAGAACCTGCAAAGCATCATTCAAATGTCATATATTCAGAGGCACAAACCATACCATATTACTTATTTCCTCCTCCTAAATTTAATGCTTAATTCTTCTTTTCTTTCTCTTTATCAAATACTTTGCAGTGATAATTGATGGATGAAAAAGAAATAAATAAACAAAGTGCACATTAGAAAAACAACCTATTGGTTCCAGAGTTTTCCTTCCTACCTGGCAAAATCTGATACAGAGAAAAAAAACTAAAGTTTAACTAAGCTAATGTTTAAATGAGCTAAATGCAATATCTTACTGAACTTTAAGGATGCTGGGAGAAACAAGAATTCTGCAGAAACTATATCAAAAAGTAAAAGCCCAAACATAAAGAAAAATATCTGATTTATAGTTGGAGAACATAAAAGAAAATTTATCCATGATTTTTCTTTAACCTATTTGTTTAACTTGTACAATTAACAACAAATCACAAAAAAAAGAGCAAAAACAGTTCAACAAGAAGCTTAAAAATAAAAAGCATATTTCAGTAATTCTTGAATATTGAAAATGAAATCTTACCACATTTCTATGAAAACTTCTGTAAACTGCACTGTGAAAACACACGAAATTCCCTGTGCATAAGAAATAAAGAAACAGTGTGCACATTAGAAATACAACCTATTGGCTTCAAAGTTTTCCTTCCTAGTTGCCCAAATATAATGCGGCCAAAAAGAAAAACTAAAGTTTAAGTGAGCTAAATGCAGTATCTTATTGAACTTTAAGGATGCAGGAAGAAACAAAAACTCTACAAAAATTGTATCAAAAAGCAAAAGCTCAAACATAAAGAAAAATATCTGCCAGATAATTGTCGAAAATCATAAACCAGAAAGACACATTTGTTCTAACAGCAACGATCCAAAATCAGAACAACTAAACTTCAACAATCTACTTCCATATTATCAAAATATCATAAGAATAACAACATAAAAAATTCAAAATTTTACCTCAATATCAGTTCTAATTCGCTGCATGCAAGCACCGAATCCAACAGTACAATCACAATGCTCTAACGCAAATACACTTGCATTCATTTCTACATCAGTAATTGAATGCTTTAACACTCAAAAGTCAAACACCCATAACAAAATTGAAACACAAAAAGAACCAGCAAAACCCAAAAAGAACCAATAATTCTTGAATATTTTAGTAATTCTTGAATATTGAAAAAGAAACAAAAAAATGCTCGATCAAAAGTGAAGGAAGTTGAAATAGATTTTTTTTACCCCATTAGAATGCATTACAATAATGGGTCTACATACTTAAAAATCACAGCAATAAAATGCATTGTATATATCAATGCATTACCACAATACGTTCTTAATATCAAAACGCATGACAACAACACGTTCTAAACTTGACCAATTCAAAATGTTTGATTTACAATACAAGAATGCAATGTACATATATAAATGCATTATAGAAATGCGTACTAACACTCATAACGTATTAATAACACGTTCTAAGCTTCAATAGTCCAAAAGGTTCAATATCCCATAGAAACATCAAATGTACACTTATTAACGTATTTTTAAAATGCATTCTTACTACTATATTAATTTTTTCACTTGTAAAATTAAAATCTTTACATATCATTCTACTATTTAAATCTAAACAAAACATTATATTAAATTTATAATATATTAAATTTCCCCACTAAATTTATAATTTCAATCTATTTTCTTTAATTCATTATTATCGAATTTTTATTTTACTTCACAATGTATAATATATATACAAAATTTTATCAAAATTATTATATCTATAGAATTACTAATTCAATCATCAAATACGCGCGGTATGGTATTAAACCTACCGTTAGTCGTGTTATTCAAGAAAACTCATTGGTAACTTTTCTAGTCCACACTCCGTGAAAATTTTATATGATTTTGTTTTCGGACTTTGGTTGCCGCTGTACGTTCTCCGTCAACAAAGTCTTGTTTAAATACTCAGTATTTGAGCCAACACATACTGTTTGGGCATCCTTTCTTTGGTCAGAATTAGAGGTAGGAATGGTGTGCGCCCTTTAATCGCAATGTTTGCCCATTAACTTCCTGTAGTGCATTTGTACATTATGATTTCACCTATATATAACACTTGACATGCATTCTTGGAACTCGTAGATTATGGATAGAGGCCCAGTAACCTCTAGTGAGTCTAGGTAAAAGGAGTCCAATGTTAAGGAAGAGACCAATTCTAAGAAAGAGATAATTTTAGTATCCACAGGGATAGGTTGGTGGAAAAGATAAAGAGTCCAGTGTCATGTTGAAAAACATCAAGAAGAGTCCTTGATCCGAAAGGACATCTAATAAAAGAGAGGTAGAAGGAAGGATTGAGAAACAGCACTCTCTCAAAGCTTGGGGTGTTCAATGTACTGAATGACACTGTTTTATCAAGTTTTTAAACTGCATCACAAATTACAATTTAAAAAATTTTGAAATTGCACCCAATCATTAAAATCTTTAAACAAGTGCCGTTTGATTCAATCACCATTCACCTTCACTCTGACTTTATTACCCATGTATTGCATAACATTGAAAGAATATGTAGGCCAGGAAAGTAGCCAAATGGAAAAGGGATATTGGGTCTCTTATCGGTTCTCCGTAGTCAAAGAGCTCTCATAAGAATACATGTGACTGCCATATTGCCTTAGAATGGGAAATCAATCAATTGGAAAGAGCACTTCTCCGGCAGGTAAAAATGTAATATTCTTCAATAGGGGCGTTATTCGAAAACCAAAAAAGAAAAGAAAAGTCCTCATTGCAATATTGTCATTGTAATCTCATCATAAAGGCCATGTCATGGCTGTAGTGGAATGTTTGACGACGTAGAAAAGTCATTAACTTTTTGAAAGAATATAGCATGTACTGATACATATGGAATTATTGTTATTATTATACGAAGAATGAATTATCTTCTTATGATGTTGTTCTCGAAAGAGGCTATGAATGAGGAAATAGACTCGTTAATTGCAAATAAAATCTGAAAATTAGTTGATTTACCACCAGGTTATAAAACAACCCGGGTGTAGCCAGGTCCTTCAAACGAAATTATAACACAAATAGGACCATAAGGAAGGATTTATTGCAAAAAGAAGATCTCCTTGACGCACACTAACACCCATCGATAATTGTCTGCCTGCTCAGTACTCATTCACGCACCGGCAATGAGAAACTTTCGACTTATCGGGGTCACGTCAACAATCTCCAAATATGGCATATTATACATATTTTAATTAATTTGTTAAATTAAACAAGAATATGTGCAACTGCAATGCTACACAAAGTCAATAGAAATATAACGAACATGTTAGTCTTGTACGTCATATCCATTATTAGGACAAATAGATAAGCACGAGCAAGCAATGTAGAATCTGGATGAGTAAAAGTACACTCACTAAGAACTTCGGATGCTAACACAACTCTGTACCAATGAATGTATCCATGGTCAGTGAACAACTTGAAAAGTTATTGAACCACTGTCCGACCTTCTATACTCGCAACTCTTAATTTATGTCGAGCATTATACACTATCTTCGTCCTACGTGACAATGCAACACAAACATATATTACTCAACAACCCCTTGCACAAAATTTAATATCAGGCACATAAACGTACAAGTACTAAACAATATGTATTACAATGAGCACACATATCTAACAACTGTTCTTGGGTTCTCCCGTTTCAAATAATCTAAAATATGTCTGGACTGAACGTGACATTTGCTCATTTCTTCCGTGATCCTTAACTCCCATTGTGTCATCCGCACAGCAAATTAATGACTATGTCGGACTCCGAGCTCGTGGTTGTGCTTGCCGCATATTATTACAAGACTCCACGCTCCCTCGTAATACTTTCTACCCATTAGTTTTAGCAAACAGTGACATTTTTTTCTTTCCCTTGGGCTTTCTTTCCTAAGCCCGCGCCTCTAGTGCCAATCCATCCTTCGGAACATAAATAAATTTTCGGTATGCTTCGCCCCTCTCACACCTAAGCTCGACAAATATGTTGCATGTTCTGTCACTTTTTTCTAGAACGAGCAATTATCAACAATGTCCTCACCTGTAATGTTGCCGCTTTCGCCCATTTTACTAACTCCTTCTTACTCGAAAATATATCTTGCATTCCCAAAAAAGGCTCAAATCATCGACTTTGTCCATATCCAAGAATTCTTCAAATGAATCTGATGATGATGACGGACCTTGGCAATCTTTGTAAAGCGCTCGATGAAATCTCGCCTTTCGGCCCTTTCGGTGTTTCTGCAATTCATACATCATACTTGTCGAATGTGAGTTATTGTGTTACATGTGTTTCGACTATTTTTTAAGAAAAGAATACCATAACAACTACACTACTTACGACAAGTAATGTACCGTACAATATAATTACAAACTATAAAAAATATAATAACGTAATTAAATAAGTGATTTCTTCAAATTTCAAAAAAAAATCATAAATTTAGCACAATTCTGGACACATTTTTCCAGATACTGGCAAAACTAAAAGGATAATTTCGCCAGCTCCTGGGAAATTCTTGTTCCAGTTTTGCCAGGAGCTAGCAAAATTAGTGGTATAGTTTCGCCATGGATGGGTGAAATTATACCATAATTTTTAGCAATATGTAGCAAAAATTTACACTGTAATTGGCGAAATAAAACATGAATTTTCACCAAATCAGTCTCAAATATTTTTATTTTTAATAAATTTTATAATTAATTTGTAATTAGAAACCGATTAAGATCTGTTTCAAGATTTAGTTTCTATTCGGTTCCAAATAAAATCAGATTCTAAATTAAATATTTTTTATTTTTTTATAGATTAAGAAATCGGTATCAAATTGGTTTCTAAACTAAATATTTTTTTATTTTTTGATGAATTTTATAATTAGATTCTAAATAGAAACCAATTAAAATCGGTTTCAAAATTCAGTTTCTAATTGGTTTTAAATAAACTCGGTTTCTAAATTATATTTTTTTTTTATTTTTTATGGATTAAGAAATCAGTTTCTAAACCAAAAAAGTTTTAAATTTTTTGATGAATTTTATAATCAGTTTCTAAATTAAGTAATTTTTATTTTTTATGCATTAAGAAATTAGTTTCTAATTAGAAACCAATTAAAATGCTATTTCTAATTAATTTCTAAATTAAATATTTTTTATGTATCAAGGAATCAGTTTCAATTCGGTGTCTAAACCAAATATTTTTTATTTTTTGATCAATTTTATAATTGGTTTCAAATAAAATAGGTTTCTAAATTAATTATTTTTTATTTTTTATGAATTAAGAAATCGGTTTCTAAACCAAATATTTTTTATTTTTTGATCAATTTTATAATCAATTTCAAATCGGTTTCTAATTAGAAACTAATTAAAATCAGTTTCAAAATTTAATTTCTAATCGATTTCAAATATAATCAGTTTCTAATCGATTTCTAAACCCTATACTCTAAAGCAGTCTAAATCAGTTTCCAAACGGTTGCTAAATCATAATGCAGTTTTAAGTCGGTTTCTAATATGACTAGAAATCTTAAATAAGTTTTTAATCAGTTTCAAATTGTAGATTATAATTAAGAATTATGTTGTGACATCCTACATCTTTGATGTATTTAGACGAATTACTGTGATCAATATGTAATTAGTATATATATGTATTTTGATTATGCATATAAATAATTATCCATAGTTTGGTAAACATTTGTATAATGTATTTGTTTTATATTATGTATGTTTAAGACATATGTTGATCTGTATATACTTATTTTTAATTATTATACAAGCATAATCAAATATGATACTGATAATTTATAATTAATACTCGTACAAATATACAAATATATAAAATAAATTATATATAATACTAAAATGTTTTGCCTATATAAATACAGTTATGAATTTGTTATTAATTGATAAATGCACTTAATGACTTAATAATATGAGTTTATAACTTAAAAAATTAAAAATGTTCCATTGAAAATTAATTTTATAAAAATTAAATTTTATAATCATTTTCAAATCGGTCTCTAATTAAAAACTTATTAGAATCAATTTCAAAATTTGATTTTTAATTGATTTCAAATAAATTTTATTTCTAAATTAAATGTTTTTAATTTTTTTACGGATTAAGAAATTGGTTTCTAAACCAAATATTTTTTAATTTTTAGATAAAATTTATAATTAATTTCTAACTAGAAATCAATTAAATCTGTTTCAAACTTCGGTTTCTAATCGATTTGTGTGAAAACCTATTTATTAAGTAAATGATATATTTGTCTTTTCTAGTAACAATGGAGGACAAATTTGTATTTAAAATATCTAGACCAGCTTTGATTGCTTTTGATTGGAAAAAAAAGGTTTAACGAGTTATTTAAGCAATTAAATGTTTATGCGTGAGTGTAATGTGCTACTTGAAAGTGTAGAGGTTAAAACTTAAAAGTACATTTAACAATTTTTTCACGAATTTGGGATATTTCCCAACTAAATTGCGGCGAGACCTAGATGAATTTCTAAAAGGGTCAACCTCTTTTCCATGAGCTCTTCAAATATTAAAGGGTTTTAAGGTAATCCTTAGTCCGTCACCTGGAAAATCTACATTCACAATCTTGTCAAACTCTTAAGAAAGCAACTTTACAAATATTTCAAGTAACACCGAATGTAAAATACATGTATATTGATTGGTATATTTAAATATGAGAAAGAAAAGATTTACCTACAAGATTTTAAATTGTGGAGGATTTATGTCCATTTGGCTTAGAACATTATTCAATAATATAATATAACAACATAAAAAACCATAAGCGGTTAAAAGCATAAGTTTCAATTAGGACGGTTTACTACTATAGGATGATTTTAAAATAATTTTAAAAGTTTTTATCCTTGAAATATTGTATGAAGAAAAAATATATTAATTAAATGTTTTTGAAAAAAAAAATTATGAATACGATTTTGCGCCAAAATCTGGTGCACCGCCCTCAGATTGTTGGTGTCCGCGTGGGGGGCCAGCATCTGGTTGTGATGTTAGGCATCTAGCTCAGGCGCCCAACTTTTTTTTAAACTGTTTTAATTTTTTATTTTATTTATTTAATTATTTTAAATTTATATATTATTAATTTTATTTAGTAGACTTTTCTTCCTACTTTAATTTATATTAGGTGCTTGATTTTGTAAAACTTTTTGTAATTATTTATTTATTTCTTTATTTTAAACTTTTATATTATATTATTAAATTTTATTTATTTTGTTTAATATTTTTGTAATTTTTTATTTACTTATACATTTTTCCTAATTAATATAATTAAATTTAATTTGTGATTGCTCATGTAGTCACTTATTTGTTTACTTAATTTATTTAACTAATTAATTTTATTTATTTATTTGGTTTATTTATTTTTTACTTATTTATATTTTTAATTTTTTATTTATTTAATATTTATTATTTTAAAATTTTTATTAATTTATTATTATGTTAATAATTTTATGAAATAAAAAATTTTATTTGACAATAGTATTATTATTCTCTTTAAAAGAAATTTATTATTAATCAGTATTAATATTTTTTGTTGATTTTTTATTTTAGAATGATAGAGTATTTGAGGAATGATACATTATGAAAAAATTTTGAACAGTTTTTTTCACATAATTATCAATTTTCTACCACAGAAGCATTTCAAGAGTGAGTGACAAATGTTGGTAATCTATTAAATACGTTATTTGTAATTCTATATTCAAAGAAAAATAAAAGTGGAAGCAGAACGAGTCAAGTGTGGATTAGTTGTAAGAGATCTAGTAAATATAGCGAGATAAAAACTAATGTTATAAAAAAGACTAGCAATAGACCACAGCAAAGAAATATAATTGTCCGTCTCTACTAAAAGGAGTAGAGGTAGAGGATGACAGTTGGCAAGTAGTTGTTCAAAAAGGTCGATACAATAATGCTCTTATTAATAAATTTTATTATTAATTTTTAAATTATTATTATAGAATTATAAATTTAAATCTTAATAAAAATTTTACAAAATTAATAATGAAAAATTAAAATTTTAATAAAATAATATTTATTAAAATAAGTTTTTATTATATTTAAAAAAACAAAAAGCCAAAAAAAAAGGAGGGGGTGCCGAAGTTGTGGGGTGCAGGTGCCACGCCTCGGAGGGGCATGCAGTTCCAACTTGGGCGCACTACCACTTGTTTTTTTAAAAAAATCAATTTATAGAAGATTAAAAGTGTTAAAAATTATCTTACATCAATAAAATTATTAAGTATAAAGTAATTTTCTTATTATTATTGTTGTTGTTATTCAACCTTTTTGGAAATACGTTAACTAATCTCAGTATTAACTTTAACATACTTTCTAAAAAAGTTTAAAAGTTGTTATTAATAATAATAATAATGTAAAAATGCATATGTAAATATTCTTCTTTTTTTAATTCAAGGTTATATGTCTTCTATGTCCCAACAACTTCAAAATGTTCATTGATCAATCTATATAAAAACATTGCAGTTTCGAATAAGTGAAAGATTTGTGGTTATTTTATTAACTAATAGAAATGCATTAGTTACAAATAGCAGATCCAAACCAGGTGCCACGAACTTTATAAATTCAAAGAAATGCGAATATAATGACTATGGATGTGTAAATGGATTAAGGAAAATTTGAAGGATTTATGTCATGAAAGACATTAGGTAACATTGTGGTTGGATTATCCAAGAAGAGATTGATGATATGTCCTTCCCCATCTAACAAAATCGCATGTTCTTCATGGGGTCATTAGTCCAGC
This sequence comes from Rauvolfia tetraphylla, assembly GCA_030512225.1. NCBI lineage: Eukaryota > Viridiplantae > Streptophyta > Magnoliopsida > Gentianales > Apocynaceae > Rauvolfia > Rauvolfia tetraphylla. Next base: position 2,992,569 of record JAJQKT010000060.1, read on the forward strand.
CACCGAACCCCGAGGCGTTGGTTGTGGTGGACTTTGCGGTCCAACTCTTTCTGGAGCAGCTTCCTTGCTCATAGCTTCTATCCCAGTATTGATTTCCTTTATCTTTTGCTCAGTTTTGCGTTCAAGAACATCGAGATCTGCTATCGTCAAGTTTAGTAGCTCTCTTTTGCCAGTCATCAAACATTTGAACATTAATTCTTTGAGCTCTTTTTCGCGATTTTGTAAGCACTGTTTGTTCAATTGTTCTTTGAGTTTGACAATTCTTTCCCTCAAGTAGGATTCTTGATTCGACATTTTCTTATTCTTCTCCATCTCTGGTAGGCGATTGAATTGCGAGATCACTTGTTGAACTCCCAGGATGCTCGGCCAAACTTCGGGTACAGTATTATATGTGCTGTATATAACCGCGCAAACATTAACACCACAAAGAGTACTAAGTTCGCTTACCTTGTTAAGAAGCCCCTTCTTCCTCTTCTTATATGCTGCTTTCCTTCTCCCGTCGTTCACTATGAATCCGAGTTTGACCTTGTTTCTTGCCATGGCTGTAGCAAAGTTTCAAAGAAGCTTTTTTTATGCAGAAAAAATTTGTAGAAAAACTTGCGTGATTGTGAACTCTGAATCTTCAAAGCTGTATATAATGTTTTAGAGATGCAAAATCTTGAACGCAAGGATGTCTTACATGCCAAATATATCTCTGTGTTGGACACTAAACTTGTAATTTAGAATACAATCAACTTTTACTAGTTTGAATGATTGGCCTCATCAAAATCGCTGAAAATTTAGCCAATAAAGAAAATTTCTCACGCATGAGATTTCTTACCATTGAATAACAAGGTACACTAAATACACCAGAGTGTTGAGTTTCTAATTTTAATTAAATTCTGCCTTCCGCGTTGAAATTTAAATAGATATTCGGAACTCTTTATCAATACCCAATTTTCTTACATGCCAAATCTAACTTTTTGTAGAACACTTGGAACTATTTTTAGAAGATACATAATGTGAAGAATTCATTTGAGTTTATCTCTATTTTGACTATTCTAAATGATTCACCTTAGCAAAATTTGTGAAAAATAGTGCAAATGATGAAAATTTTTCTTAGCTTTTAGTAAGAAGATACTGTAAGAACATGTTAATGCAGAGCTGTTGTTGAAGCATATTGTGCATTATATTTAGAAAAAATAGGTACTGAGAGACCTACTATATTAGTAGCAATTATATACGTTGAATGTGTCAAATATATCTGTTTAATAGAATCAGACCTTATGATTTAGGTGGTTATAGGAAGTATTTAATTTGAGTTTATCACTAATTTTACTACTTATCTCTTTGTAGAAAAATACCCTTATGATTTAGGAGATTATAGGAAGTATTTATTTTGAGTTTATCTCTAATTTTTGTACTTCTAACAATTGCCTGACTATAATTAAAAATATGATAACATTGTTATGAATTTGTTGACGCGCAGTCGTCGTTGACACAGCAAAATCATAATACTAATGTAGAGAACTTAATAAAGAAATTATAATGTAGAGAAAGGAGAAAACTATAGAGAAAAAATAGAGAGAGAGAACAAGAGATCTTTATTGATTCTCTAAGAGTAAATTGATCAATGAATGAGTGTATACAACAACTCAGTCTAGAGCCCTATTTATAGGGTTCAGGGGTACATCCAAATCAGAATAGGTATAGGGTAATCAGAAGACAAATCATATCACTAATCAAATATATGATAGAACTCTACCATCTATCTTCTGGATAGTTGGAGTATCTTTATAACTCTGATAATGGACATCCATAATAATATTAATTTCATAACACTCCCCCTTGGATGTCCATTGCATAAGAGTATGCCTCGTTAAAACCTTACTAGATAAAAAAACCCAGTGGGAAAAACTCTAGTGAAGGAAAAAGAGTACACTACTCTTTATGCCATATTTACTCCCCCTGAGGAGATAATCCTTTAAGGTTTCTTAACCGCCGCATTCCAATTTCGTTCACCAATTTATCAAATAATGCGGCTGGTAATGCCTTAGTGAATAAATTTGCCAGATTGTCACATGATTGAATTTGTTGCACATCAATGTCACCACTCTTCAGGAACTCATGAGTAAAGAAAAATTTTATCATATCTCCTTAGATATATTCCAAACTTTATTATCATCCAACAACATAGTTGGAATTCCTCATTAGAGGATATAGATTTATCTCGAATACATTAATCATGATCAAATATATTCTCAACCAACATCATGAATTTCTATTACTTCAACATGAGTTGAAGATATGGCTACTATAATTAACACATGCCTATAAATGCATGGTTTATGTGGATCATATAGGTAACTCATACCTTACATATCCATCTCAACAAGAGTTGAATTTTTTCAATATTCAAGATAAACTATCTCAAGGAGATATCAAAAGACAAGTTTAATGTCATCTCAAAATTTATTGGGTAGAGAAGAACTAGAATAGATATCTGCTTACATACAAACAAGTGTATTTATGCTCTAAATTACAAAGTTATTGTACTTCAGGACCAAAGAGTTCTTCAATATCCTTTAATAGATATAAAGGATCTCGCATATAATAACCCAATAAAAATTGATGTGCTATGTCCATGTGAAACATCTTCAGGATATTCAATCAAAACAAAATGTTGATCACAATACTTGCTTCTCTAAATTCTTCAGGAAAAATATCTTGATTATCAAATCATTTTCTCTTTTCAAAATCAAGAGATCAATCACGCTTCAAGCGTGTATCAAAATCATATAGTTATAGAATTCATATATTTGTCCTGCTAGGACATTTATCCAAATATGAATATCTATAAGTATAATGTTATATTGACTAACTCTACAGGAGTCAGACAAATAATCAATATGCAATTTTATGCAAATAAATAATATTTTGAACTTCAAGTTTACTAATGCTTGTGCATAGATCAAGATAATAAAAGTCATAACTAATATCCTCTTTTAATTGATGATTTTCTCCCCCTAATGTGGGGAGCACTATACCAATCAGTAGATTGTATAATGAGGATATATTCTTATAAAGAAATACATATAGCAAGTATAGCTACGTATAGAATTTCTTCATATATGGACATACTCAATCATTCTTTCAATAAAAATTCACTAAGATAATCTCATTATGTTCTACAGGAACAATTATATGCTTCAAGCATATCGAGTCCATCAGGGACTTCAAATATAAATACTATTATCAAATGATAATAAATATAAACACATATTAAGTGTTATCATTCACCATTATATCCACCACCAGAAATATATTTCTTCGTTATCAGTGCCAGGTTTTACGAAGAATCATACGCCATAAATCATGGCAAATATTCACTTTTGTAGTTCGTATTTTATAAGCAAATATTAATTGCTATATCTTTGGATTACACTTTAAGTGTATAATTCCTGCTGGGAATACATGTACACTTCAAGTGTACTTGTGAATAGTTTAAACTTTTCATATTTATCATGCGAACTTTATCATTTCGAGTCTACAGACCTCAATTTGAAAATCCTCAATATATTATGCGCATTAATATCTTTAAAGTCATATACTTGTGCGATTCCAATAGTTCCCAATCATGTTGAGATCTCATCATTTATCATAGTTTTCAGGTACCTGAATTTCTTCTGGAAATAATTTATCAATCATGTTTTGGGAGAAAAATTCTGCTGGAATTTAAATCTCCTCGATTTAACATATATGACCATCTTAAACCTTTGCTCCAATGAGGAGTTTGTATCTTTGGAACCGACTTATCTACCACATTTCAGTTGTGTCTCAAATTTATTTGTAGTGGTAGATTATCCTTCAGGGATATCAAATATGAGCATTCTTTGCTGGATGTTGGTCAATTAATATACCTGACTATATAAATTATCCTTTGAACTTCTGGTTCAAGGTATCTTCTATGAGGATCAAAATAGAAGATCAAGATGAGACACATACTAATATCTTTATCCAGCCTCATAATTTCTCCTCTTTATGTTGGGACAACATATTCAAAATTAACAAAATACAGATCTCTCCATTGAGATTTTCTCCCAACATATTTAATAATCTCTTTGAGAACCCCATCTCATTACATTTGTGGAGGAGCAACATATATAGTGCATCTCTAAATTTAAGATGGGAAATATTTGGTTTCTGACCACAAACCAACTACTATGAGGAGAATTACAATGTGTTGGCAAAATACGAAATAAGTGCTAATATATCATAGTCATAAACATTCTGCATGATGTTTAATATTTATCTCAATACAATCAGTATTATTAGGACAAATTATGTCTTTGAGAGAATCTTAAAACATGAGCTCATTATCAATAAATTGTGCAAACTACAGGTTGCAAAAACAACAATATACATACGACTATTTGTTGATGCATCAACTAATAATTTTTCATATTCATCCCAAAATAACATATTCAACCCCAAGTAATACTGGTAACTTTTAAATAAACAAGTAGCACATATAAATTCATCATATTAGGAAACTTCTGGTTCCATAATAAATTCATAATCATAATTCGTATTTTAATTATCCGGGATGGTCCAACCGGTCATGCCAACTAATAAATTATTTATCAGTAAACTTCAAGTTTACTCAATATTGCATCTCAAAATTCATAATTTTATGCAATATAACTCAGGAGAGATAAATAGTGGTATCTATAATTGACATATATTTCTTGTCATAATGGTAATGCATATGTCTCAAAATTTCATTCATCTAATGTCTCGATATATTGATAATATAATCAAAGCTCAAAAAGCTTTATGAGACTATATGGAGAACAATGCATTACATAATTGACCATTGGGTGAAGATCATGTAGCTCTTCTGGAGCTTTTAAGCAATTAACTCTTCTAGAGTTATTTGATCAATTAGTTCTTCAGGAACTTTGCACTACCATTTATACTTTGGACGTATATTTTAAATTGTGTCCAAATAAACAACAAATATTGTTTAGACAAATTGTATCTGCACCATTATCGACACAAGTATTGACTAAAAACTCTTTTTGGATATTCAAAAGAATTGGCTACGTTCACATATGCCATATTAATATTATCCATGACTCATTTAGTTTCATAAGATATAAATTCAAAGTGCTTTTAAAAAGTTTTTTCTAGATATTGCTACTACAGGAGCATGTTAGAAATATGAGAAAGGAAAAATCTTTTATCCATCACATTACTAGTGATATTTCTCCTTATTACTTTAATTGAGGAGAAATTCTAAAAGTAATAAAATTTTGCATACTGATAGACATAAAATATTACAGGCACACTTATAATAAATCATAACTAGCATTTATATAACAATCATCTTCTGGTGATTGTATATCTCATTCACAATTTGCTAGTAATTAAGTGGTTTTGATGCTTTGTATTTCTTAAATGGTGTCTTCAGGACCCACAATATCCAGATGCATATATTCTAGTCGCCATGATTATATGGATTATTCTTACCATATTCGCGTCTATGTCGACGGCTTCGACCATCATTACGACCTCTTCCAGGGTCATAACTATTGGTTCTAATGCATTCACTCACAGATTAAAAGTAAACTGTGTTTTTGATAGAATGACCATCTTCTGGTAGTCAAATCTTTCTTTTAGATCTTTCCAAAAAATAAGTGGATCTTTCACGATAAAATATTCCGCCTTTAGATCCTCATGGAAATTATGGCGAAGAAAAATCATGGCTTTTATAAGATTTTGAGATGGTATCTGCCAGACCCATTATATCTCAATAAATTTAAGCATCTAGTGTCTATGACATATAATTCTTTTTATAAATATGAAGAATAAAAACGAGTTTTGAAAAGTTTGCCATGAGTATTCAAAGGTAGAAAAAATACCTCTTTTTCTCTTGATTAAACTCTCAACTTCGGTGGCAGAGACTCGTGCTGATAACGTGTTATGAATTTGTTGACGCGCAGTCGTCGTTGACACAGCAAAATCATAATACTAATGTAGAGAACTTAATAAAGAAATTATAATGTAGAGAAAGGAGAAAACTATAGAGAAAAAATAGAGAGAGAGAACAAGAGATCTTTATTGATTCTCTAAGAGTAAATTGATCAATGAATGAGTGTATACAACAACTCAGTCTAGAGCCCTATTTATAGGGTTCAGGGGTACATCCAAATCAGAATAGGTATAGGGTAATCAGAAGACAAATCCTATCACTAATCAAATATATGATAGAACTCTACCATCTATCTTCTGGATAGTTGGAGTATCTTTATAACTCTGATAATGGACATCCATAATAATATTAATTTCATAACAAACATAGGTATATATCTTAATACTTTAAAAAACACACAGTTTTTGTCAAAATCTATTCTCGTGTGTAAGATGCTGCTCTTATTATTTAAGAGATAAGAAAGACTTTTTGTTAAGTTTACCTCTTTTTTTTTTTTTTTTGAATAGATCATATATTGTTACAAAGCGGTACATAGTCCTATCAATACAGGCCCTGGCCCGCGGGCTAGTTCGTATATGCGGGTTTGGGCTTAGTATGCCAAAGCCCGTTTAAAACGCGGGCTTTTTGGCTCATCACTCCGTTTAACTCGCGGGTTATCGCGGGCCGGATGCGGGCCAACCCATTTTTTCTTTTTAATTTTTTAAAAAAATTTTTAAATAAAAATGACGTCGTTTTGATATTTTTAAAATATTTAAAATTTTTTTTTCCTGAAACAGCATCGTTTTAATGTTTTTTGGCAAAACGTCAGCACAAATAAAATTCTAATATAATATAATATTTCTTTAATAAACTACAACTATAATATTCATAGGCTCTCAAGATTAACTATTACACAAAAAACATGATGTATCAGACCCATACCCATTCGACAAAGCCTTATGGAGTCCGGACCTGAGTCCTGGTTAATGGGTATATCTCTTGGTCTATACCCGACCTTAGCGGATTGGAATCTGGTACGGTCTGTGTCTCTACCAGACCCTTTGCAACCCTAGTGAGGATTATGTATTAGTAGATATTACATTCTTTAAATTAAGAAGGTTAACAATAGAAATTATATAAAATATATAATTATTTTAGGAAAATTAAATTTCACTTATGAATATCTTAAAAATGAAATGTGGACATCTAATAGTAGACGGGAGGGGGAGGGTATTTCACACACTAGGGCTATGTGTTAGTAGATATTACTTTCTTTAAATTAAGAAGGTTAACAATAGAAATTATATAAAATATATAATTATTTTAAAAAATTAAATTTCAATTATGAATATCTTAAAAATGAAATGTGGACATTTAATAGTAGACGCGGAGGGGGGGTATTTCACAAAAATATGAAAGAATATAATAAAAAAGTGAGATTGTTAGATGGAGCTGGAAATGCATCTTCAACTGCCTTTTCAGTACTTCAGATTTCAAATCTAATTGATAAATAAAGTGCAGACACTTCGTTAGGGAAGTAGTAAACTGAAGCACAACTTTCCGTCGTGCTTTTCCCATTTTCGTTATTCTTTTCTTTCTCTTCTCTCCCATTTTCATATTTTCCCTTGAAATAAAGGGAAAATGTGGTTCATTAATAAAAAAATATGAATTACATTAGGATAGAATCGGATGTTATTCCCATTTACCCTCAATATTTGGATGACACAAAAAAAAAATAGAAACAAATTTTATGGGTGTAATGAGCTGTCCACAAATGGTTAATGGGAAATTATAACTATTTTTCCTTTAGAAAATGAAGAAACCTTTCTATATTATCATCTACTCTAGAAATAGTATAGATTTATTAAATATCGTTATTGCTCTAATGTTAGAGAACCAATATTTTATGACCAACCCCTCCAAAGTGGGGTGGTTGGGAAGTATTTGGTTAAAATGACCAAATATGTAATCGGAACAATTATTACTGTCCTTCAATTTTTTCGCTCCAACCAAATAAGAAAAATTATTTGTAATTTATTTCTCTTTCATCCATACCAAACAAAATTAAAACAAATGCATTTACTTTCCCAAGTGAAATAAATGGTGCCATAGTATGTCCGCTTCCCCCCTCCTCCCCTTCGAGACCCAAACAAATGATGACAACTTTAAATTAATAAGGATATCATAATGTTAATGATGGTAAAATTGGTAAATTGTACAAGTTAAAAAATACTCCTTAAATTTTATATCAAGTCAAAATAGGACATTTAATAGAATGTTAAAAACGAGTAAAATTGTTTTAATACTTGGAGTTTTCTTATGAAATAATGTAATATTCATCAACGTCTTTGGCATTAGGTTGCGGTCTTCATGGCTTTTGCAGCACATCGGCAGTTGTCCACATATAGAATACAGAGGATTTGTAGGACGTTTGCAGATGCCGCTATGCATCAATGCATTTCTTGAATAATTAAATAATTTAAACTAATTTGAAAATCAAACCAATTAAACTCATTGTAAAATTAATCAAATTAAACTCGTTAAATTAATTTAAAATAATTTATAAATTAATCAATTTAATGCAATGTATAAATTAAAAAATTCAAACTATTTAAGATGTTTTTACACACACATATTATAACTCTATATATTGAATTAGGTGAAATAGTTTAGTTTAAATTAAATTTAAAATTAGTTCAATTTTTATTATTTTAAATTAGCATAATGATCTTACATAATTTGATTTGCAAATCTTTTTAATTTAGTTTAATTTAATTTGTATGTATGTATGTGCGCGCTGTGTATGTGACAAAAAATTACAAAAAGTAACCGAAAAAGAAAGGAACACAAAATGCAAAATTTTATTAAAATAATGTGAAGTCCTTATAATAGCACTAATCCAATAATAGATTTCAAGGGACTACATTTTGGGTCCTTGCAACGGTTGTGGGGTTCATGGCTTTTGCAGCACATCCACAGCTGTCCACACAAAGAATGCAGAGAGGATTCGTAGAAGGCTTACAGATGCCGCTGTCAATGCATTTCTTGAGACAATTTTGATCACAAGCCGCATCCACAAGAACAAGAAAGCCTGTGAATGCCATCCACATGATGAGCATTATTGCAAATTTTGATTTGATGGTCATGATGCTGTTTTTTCCCACTCTCAGAATCTGCCTTTTGGTAGCTGTAGCCTGTAAGTTTGTCTAAGGAAGCATAAGCATCTATATAAAGGGGGCTCTTGGTCAGCATGTATATTTCATTAGCAAATGTAGGTATTCATCTATTAAATAATTTACCTATTCTGAGACATGAGAATTAAGTTGCTACCTGTTATGAAATGAAAACTGAAATAGCTGACAACTTGCATATTAAGAAAATTTCATCATTATCTTTATACCTTCTAAGGGAAGCATTTCTTTAAAATCATCAAACTATAAAATAACGTGTTAAAAAATATAAGTAATTTAAAACAAATTGTGTAAGAATTTGCTTTTTTTGAAATTGATTTGTCAAATGAATTTGTTAATTTTCAGTTTCCTACCGTTTAGTGAAATATCACATATTGGTAATTTATATAAAAACTAACCTCTCGTAAGTATCTTTTGCAAATGGAAAGTTTTTCAGTATAATTAGTAGGAAAAAAGAAAAAAAAAATACAAAAGTTTCTGTTTTATTTGGCTTAAGTCCTTCAGAGTATAGATGGTCAAGAACAGATAAAGATTGAAGATCGGAAAAATAAATAAATAAAATTTGGTTACGTTGTTCATAAGAGATACTCATTTTATTTTATTTTTTTATTAGTCAAAATGCATAAACAATACACAGAATTCCAAATATATTAGAACTTAGAGGACCATTTTACCCTTCCCTTGATTATAGAATAAAACTTAACTCTCTTCCTTAATTAGATTTCTCTCTCCTCCTCTCAAAAGGATCCCATTTCTGTCTCTCTAATGGTAGTTGTTCATTGGAATGTGATAAAAACCTTTACCAATATTCATAAATTTGATAACTAAAAATGAACAACGAAACGACCTTTTTTTTTTACTATTAAAAAAGAACGGAGTGAGTATGTTATTAATAATTAACTAGTGTTAAAGCCTGCGCATGCACGGATGTTTATCTACTTATTTTTTTAATAATAAATAGAATAATTCTTTTAAAAATAATTTCTAGATAATATTATATTTAAATATTTGAACTTCTTGTACATTAATAGAAGATAAGGTGTAACTTATGATTGACATTATTTATTCAAAATCTTTTCATATGTTTTTTTTAGATATAAATCTTTTCAAATTCTATTTATTGAAGTAAGATTCAAAATCTTTTCATATGCCTTTTTTGACTCAATATTTTAATTTTATTTATATTTTTTGTTACTCCGCCATTAGTTATGAATGAAGTCATTATATTACTGATGTTATTGAGTTGTGTGTTTCAGTTATGTACTTAAGTTAAGAAATAAACTGAATAAAGAGCTATAGTTATCTATATATAAGATAAGTTCATAATAATTAGTAGTATTCAAAAATTTTAAAGTTTATTGTTTAATATTTAATATTATTTATAGATTCATTTGTTTTATAATTAATTACATGTCATTAAACATTAAAATGATTAGTAGATTCAATGTACTTCAAAATGAATTGAATTTCATGAAAATTAATGTATAGTTATTAAAAATTGTAAAAGTCCATTGCTTTAATTTTATTAGTAGTTATTACTTTATCATCTATTTAATTTCACAAAAATTAAGGTGATTAGTAATTTTATGAGCTTATGTAGGTACATTCATCTATATCCTCATAAATGCACATAATTCCACTTGGCATAATGAGAATTTAAATAAATCTAAAATTATCCACATGTCACTTCTTTATGATTATTCCTCAACTTTAATATATATATATATAGATTTTCCGTTTAGGGTGGCTAAAAAACAACTAACTGTTTTAACCGTTAAACAAATAAAAAGAGGGTATATGTACTTATTTAATGATCCAAAACTGTATCTTCATTCCTAAAAGCATTCCAAGCAGGAGTGGGATTATAATCGCCCCAAATTGGTTACTTCTAATCCGTCTGTTTCCATCAAACCCAGAGCAAACACTTTGCAAACTGATTGGGCTAATCGATGAGGCCCAGCCCCATTAGTAGCCGATGATTCCAATTGTGACTATGGTCCAAGGGGTGCGGGCAACCTCCATTGGAAGTAGCAGTGTGTGGATGGTAGAAACAAACAAAGCAAATCAAGAAGCTGACGAAGCCGAAGAAGACATCAGATTGGATCGGGTATACTCCCTTGCCGGAAGTGCATCGACAGAGGCCGAAGTCACCAAACCGCACACAGAGGAGGAGATGTCAGAGAAGTGTACGGAGCTAGTGCAGGTCCAAAAGCACAAAATTTCCCGCCCATCAACTTTTGTAACAAAGTGCAGCGTATTGATGGCATCACCAATTTTTAGAAGGACCACAATGTTCAAAAATCGAACTGGACGAAATAATCGAATCGAATCGAATTGAATTTTAGATTTGGTTTAATTTTTATAATTTTTTAGTTTGATTCGGTTTGATTATTAAAATTATATACATTTTGGTTTCGATTTTTTGTTCAGATTATCGAACCGAATCGAAGAATTAAAATTTTTAAAAAATTACAAGAACGTATTATGCTAATAAATTTTGTATTTATTTTTAAAAAATAAATACAAGAACATATTATGGTTATGCGTTTTCTTATATTTATTTTTTTAAAATAAATACAAGAACTCATTACCATAATGTGTTCTTGTATTTATTTCGATTTGAACCAAACCGAACCGAAAAATTAAATAGTAAAACTGAACAGTAGAATGGTTCGGTTCGATTTCAAAAAAAAAAAATCAAACCAAAAACTAAATAGTAAAATCAAAACCGAACCTAAAAACCAGTTTGAACACCCTTACCACATTGTATGACCGAAGTTTAATTTTTAATTATTATGTTTTAGATATTTGTCCCAATCTCATTGCTATTTTGAGACAGATTTGAGATGTAAATAAAAATTGAACTTTTAATTATTATATTTTAGATATCCGTCGCAATTAGGTCACAGTTTTGCTATGGAAATAAAAATTTAATTTTAAATAATTATTTTAATGTGTCCCTTGCAAATCTATAGGTGCTCTGCGATGTATTTGCTATAGAAATAAAAATTAAATTTTTAATTATTATTTTTTGATGTCCATTGCAATTAGGGCAACGAATTTGAGATAGAAATAAAACTCTAATTTTTAATTATTATGTTTAACCGTCGCAATTACATTACTTTTTTTGTGATAGATTTGTGATAGAATTTAAAATTAATTTTTAATTATTATTTTTTAAAATTTTCAATTGCAATTCAGTTGTTGTTTTTTGAAGAATTTGTGATGACTTAAGAATCCGCTGCAAAATTTAATCAACCTTTTCCTCATAGCTGTTTTGTCACAATTCTGTCATAAAATTTGCAACAAATTATCCGTCGCAAATGTCTGTTGTAAATTCTATATTTTTTGTAGTGTTTTACAAGGAATAAGCGTCAGTAAGTGATACAGATAAGATTATTCTATTCTTTACAAAAAATAATAGAGTCAAAGAAGTAGTTTAATTGATAAAGTATTCCTTATCATATCGAAAAAGTTGACTTTCATGTAAAAGACCACTACTATATGTATTTATTTTTTGGACTATATGTAGTGCGAAAAATTTTTATTATTTCATTTAAATTTTGAAAAGTATTTAAAATCCTCTGAAGCATTTGGTCAAAAAAGTTCAGATTTACGAAAAACGACAGCGAATTTTTACGTAAAAATGTTAGTTTTTCGAACTATTCATCAATTTATATCGTTTTATATTAAATCGGGGATGTTCCGCCAACTGAGTGGCAACATGAGTTCCGCCAACTGAGTGGCAGAATTCGATAGTGAATTTCGCCAGCAGTTGGCGGAATTAACCAGCAAATTCCGCCAGAAGCTGGCAGAATTTGCTAGTCAATTGTACTCAAAGTTGTACCCGTTTTGGGTACAATTTGAAGGCTAATTCCGCCAGAAATCTGGCGGAATTATCCCGCAAATTCTGCCAAATTCCTGGCGGAATCTTTTGAAGTGATTCCGCTAGGAATTTGGCGGAATCTCTAGCGAAGTTCCGCCAGAAACTGGCAAAATTTCTGACAGAATTCCATCAAAACGGGCAGAATTATTCTTTATTTCCATCAGAATTTAATTTAAGATGCTAATTTTATTTAAATTAATTACAGTCGACGTTGTAGTTTTAATTCAATTTATCGTAGTTGTATTAATTTAATTTATCTTAATTTAATATTAATTAATGTTAGTTTAATTATGTTTATTTATTTACCAAGGTTGATGATAGTTTAATTTAATTGTCACTGATAGTAATTTTTGTTAAATAAGTGTTGTAGATGACGGATCCTTCCCAGTGATGACGCGTTGCATCGCAAGATTTGGGACCAATTTCCGACCGCAGCGGTCGATTGCACGGTCGTCATCCTATTACGACATCTGCCAGACAGCGAGTTAGTGCGGCGAGGTGCAGTACCAGCGACATCCCCGTCACAACGGCGAACGTCACACGAGGCATTGATTCGACGCAGTTCGTCCCACATATGCCGTGGATTCCCGGGATGTACGCGCCTATGCTGGGATACGTACCGTATCCTTGGCCCCCGATGACATCGCCAGCTGGGGTCGCACCGGGCTATTATTCGGGGGGACCTTCCTACCCAGTTCAGACACATAGCGGCCATGCTGAAGACGTGGGCCCAACATACTACCGGGCACCATCGGTCCCGGTTGCGCCGTACAGACATCCGGAGGATTACGACAAGGGATCAGGCGCTGCGGATGATGTGCAAGCTGGGGAAGACCCGGCGTCTGATGCGGACTATGATATGGATGCGGGTGCGGATATGCAGGAACCCGCAACCGACATAGTGAGGAAGTTGAGCCCCGTCGGGGTTACCCCTACGATCTCCAGATACGGCATGTTGTACCTATTATAATTGATCAGGAAAAATAAATAAGCGAACAATCTCTTCCATTTGTTTAAATTGAAGAACTTTATGTGTAACTGCAGTGCAAAATAAAATTACAAAGAATTGTAATGTTACGAACCGGTTAGTCTTGTACGTCGTATCCATTATCAGTACAAACGGGTACGCACGAGCAAGTAATGTTGAATCTGGATGAGAAAAAACACAATCACTGAGGATTTCGGCTCCGGCTCAACTCTGTGCCAATGGATATATCCATGATTGGTGAACATCTTGAAAAGTTCTTGCACAACTGTCCGTCCTTCCATACACTCAACTCTTATTTTGTGTCGAGCATTATACAATGTCTTCGCTCTGCGGCAATACGAAACCCAAATAAAAATTGTCCACACATTTACAAAATTTAACAGTAGTGCATAACTGTTCAAGTAATTAGTATAATATCTTTGTTACATGCAAACATACCTAACAACGGTTCTCGGATTCTCCCGTTTCAAATGATCCAGAATATGTTTAGGCTGAACGTGACATTTGCTCATTTCCTCCTTGATTTTCATCTCCCGCTCTGTCATGCGGGGGGCGAGGGCATGCCCATGTCGGATCGCGAGCTCGTGATTGTGTTTGCCGCATATTACGGTCAAACTCCACGCCCCCTCATAATGCTCCCTACCCATTAGTTTTAACAGACAGTGACATTTTTTAGTACCCTTCGACTTTCGTGACTTCGTCTGCACCCCCGGTTATGCTCCATCCTTCTGAAGAGTAATGAATTTTCTGTAGGCTCCGCCCCTCTCACACCTAAGCTCGACAAAGCCGTTACCCGTTCCGTCACATTTTCGCGACCTAGCAATTATCAACAAGGTCTTTACCTGTAATGCTGCCGCCTTCGCCCACTTTACTAACTCCTCCTTACTCGAAAATATATCTTGCGTGCCTAAAAAGCGACTTAGATCTTCCATTTGGTCAAGATCAAAAAATTCTTGAAACGAATCTGACGACGATGAGGGGCTTTCACCATCTCTGTAAAGTGCTCGATGAAATCTTGCCTTCCGGCCTTTTCAGTTTTCCTGCAATACATAAAACGCACTTGTCCAATGTCAGTTACTACATTACGTGTCTCTTGGTTATTTTTAAGGCATCAAGAGCCGTAACAATAAAGCTATTTACGATGTGTAATCTAACATACAATATAATTATCAAGTATAAAATTATACAACAATACAACTAAATAAGTGATTATCAAAAAAAATTAAAAAAAATTGAAACTATATGACAAGAATCTGGCGAAATTCTTGGCATAATTTCCCGAGAATCTGACGAAATTATTGGTCATATTTCGCCAGAATCTGGCGAAATTTGTCCAGAATTTTCGACAGACCTTAGCGGTTTTATTCCATGAGTTTCGCCACTTTATGGCGGAACTCTTCAGAAAGTTCCGCCACTCAGTGGCGAAACCTGTGCCAAATTATCAAAAAAACAAGGTAAATACAAATTTAAAGAGATTGTAGTAACTTTTTACCTCAAACTCGAGAGAATTCTTCGTAGAATCTTTGCTCATTGCTATATTGCGATAAAATTCTTGTGTTTTTGTATGAAAAGTGTGGCTTTTTTAAAGAAATGTTAGAGAGAATTGTTGGAGGAGGGAGAGACAGAGGTTTGAAAATGAAAATATTTCACACTACATATAGTCCAAAAAAATTTGTATATAGAAATGACAGATGTCAAGATAAGAGGAACTTAAACTCAAGGACGAATAGCAGACAACTGGCTAAGGGAGTGCCTTAGGATTTTCTAACTTCTCTCTCTCTCTCTCTCTCTCTCATATATTAAATTATGAGTTTTATACTAAGGGATAACCACTTCACTTAATGCTCTCTACTAGCTTTTGTGCACCGAAGTTTGGTGCTTGCTAGCAACTCTTCTACAATTCTTGGATCACCATCTTTGAGCCTTAAAACTAGGTAGACATTTTATGCAGCCACTTATTAAGCCTCTTCACTCGAGAGTCAATCTCCTCTCATTTGCTTCTTTTTAACTCAAAAGGGAGGCTTTTCTCCTCCTAACAAGTGACATGTTCTCAATTGTTTAAAATAAGATATTTATAATTTTGTTAGCTTAAAATAACTTATTTGAAGATAAAAATTATTTTTAAACTATTCTCAATTGATTATTCATTTTGATTTCAGCTTAAATAACTTTTTTAATAAGCTATTTGTAGAGGCTACTATAAGGATGATTTTTTTAAAAAATTATACTTATTAAAAGTGTTAAAAATAAAAATTTTTATTTTAATTTAAGTACAATTTTTTTTAAAAAAATACTTATTTTTAATAGCTAAACAAAAATTTTGACAATCCAGAACACAACCTAAGAAACATAACAACCACCACATTCACAATTTATCTCACTATTACAACCTTTATTATAGATTACAGTATCTAAATTACTTGAAGTTAATCAAGTGAAGTTTGCAAATGTCAAAGAAAAAATGAAATCCCTAAATGAAAATTGGTGAATATAGTCAAAAAATTAGAGGCTTGTCATAGTTTGATTTTTAAAGTATTTTTTGAACATATTATATTACCTTATGCCAAAATGGCCCCGCCACCATTATATTCAACAGAATTCAACCAGAAAAAACGGCCCATGCCAACATTTAGGGGGACCTTTATCCCACATGAGAGTTTCTATCCAAAAATCTTACACATGAAACACATGTGAGATTCAATTTTTATTCCTTTTTATTTTGATCTCTTCTAGGTTTTTAATATGTTTGAGAATGCTATTAGTGGGAAAAAAACTTTAATAATTTAAATGTGACAAGCCCCCCTAACTTTAGAAAATATATTAGCCATTTTTGCATATGTTAATTCAAGTGACAAAATAACATGCAATTTCTTCATGCTAGAACTCACAATTTTAAAACAAAATTTCCAACTATGAATATAATATGTGAAAGTCTACACTACTAAGAAAAACATACTTGAGAATACTTTGCTTCATTTTGTTACTAAAAATTGCGGAGGAAACTCAACTTTGATAATCTTCGAGTCTGACATATCAATATAAATCAAGTTCGTGAAACAGGGACTCACAAGTTTCCTAAAACGAATAGTACTTTCAGTTAAAGAGCAAGCTACAAAAAGTCCTCTTTATGCTCCCTGATATTTAAGGATTTCAAAATTTTAGCCCTTTTCTTATGGAAGCACTATTGCTTGCAGCGCTGGGCATTCATCTACCAGCAAGAATCCTCGATTCAAATCAAGAAATCTCAAGGTTTGAAAAGTAAACTTGAATTATTTTTCTCTTAAGGCGAAATGACAGCACTTGTCTAATTCTCCAAATTGGCACTTCTTGGGAAATTTTCCTACGATAAAGCGGAAAGGAGGAACTTGGGCAGAGAATTTCATACCATTGTATTGAAATATTCCTTCCAAATAGACCTTTGTGTATGATGTTTGATTAGCCCGGGATCAGGGACTTAAATGGTGGTGCAAAGCACCAATTGACACCTATGGCACAAATATTTTTCGGCAAGAAATATTCCTCCACCAACAAATCTTATTTAGTCACTAAAATGAGATCAAGGAGAAAAAATAATTAGTAAATTTATTACTCTTTCTATTTTAAGACACGAATATTTAACTTTTACAATAACTTGTTATCAATATAAATAATCACGTATAGCGTTATCATGAACGAAAAGATTCTCTTGTCAAACGCCTAATTGTTTTACTCTTATTACACGATTGATTGCCTAAAGCAAAAAACAAAATAAATTTTCCAAGCGGTATGTTCCGATTACTATTGTCAAAATAATCTTCTGCTAGAACTGAAGCTTTGCAATCCAACGGGGAGAGAGTGGAGTACAGAACGCGCTACATGGAAAGATGATCGAGTGTGGTATCGTGGAGGATGGAAAACCTTGCGCAGATTCAACAATTATGAAGAAAGTGATTTTGATTTGTGAATTTGTAGAGATGGATGAAGACAATAAGAGGTTCGTGCTGAAAGTTAGTATTCTTCAAGTTGGAGATGAATGAAGGCTCAAATTTACCGTTGCTCTTTTCCTTCTTTATTTTGTATTTTTTAAATATTTAACTTTTTGTAAATTTTAAAAATTATTTTTTAAAATTTACTCTTATTATATTTTTTATTATATTAATAAATTTAATTAAAAATATAATAAAAAATACATTTTTTTCTTTCTTAATCTGTAAAAAAATAAGACAAAATATCTTATATTTTAAAATAGAAGAAAATAAAAAATAATTTTTTCTATTGTGTAACGAACTCTAGAATTTGAAAATAGAAAATAATTTTTTCTATTGTGTAACTAACTCTAGAATTTTGAAAATAACTTTATATTATTATTCTATTTCTTTATTTCAGACTACATTAACTTCATTTCATGGCCATAGCCATTTATTATATAAATCAGCTAAAATGCAACTACATTGGCAGGTACTTTATGTAACAAGGTTCCAGAAGAGGATCTGTTTTTGGCTAAACTATAAAGTTTATCGCATGATGACACGTCTATTTAGAAAAGGAAAAATATATATATTCAAAGAAAAGGAAACATTAACAGTACTTGAATCCGTGCTTATTCTGAAAGCTTTGTGTGTTCTTTTCCACATGCCATCGCTTAATGAGCGCTGGGGACTAGCGGCCACCCAATTAGTCATTGGAAAGGACCGACCACCACGTGTTTGTGGGATGTTTGTCAACAAGTACGGTAGCAGATAATTTTTTTTAAAAAATAATTTTAGTGTCTAAAATTTACTTACCCTTAAATTATAAAGTAATTAAATCGCAAGATGTATATAAATTTATTTTTAATTTTTTAAAATTTTTATATATTATTACACACAAATAACTATCTTCAAACTAATTGTTCTACTATCCATTTAAGTTCCTAACAATATCACATCTGGATGTTGCATTCGACCCGCACCCTTAAGAGCCTGAACGGCGGCTTTCGCCTCTGCCATATATGCACCTGAGGCAGGGAAGCGGCTCGGAAGGAAACCAGATTAGGCTGTCTTGCTCCGATTTGTTTGGAATATGAATTTTGAGGATTGCAGCAGCCACCTCCTCAGAGAAGCAATTATTCACTAGTGCTCTGTTCCAAGAATTCTGCCGCAAGTCGAACAAGTCCCCAAAAAATTCCTGCACATTCTCCTCGATTTCATGTGGTTAATTTGATGTGAAAGATCAGGAATCCACGGGTCTTCGAAAATTCGAAGTACTGAGTCCATCCCAATCTTGTCGCATGCTCCCCTTTTCAATGATTCTAGGCATTTAACAAGTCCATTCCAAATCCAAGCCCCGTGTCCAGGAACCTTCTCCGTCTCAATTTTTTTCCTGGATCGGTGGTACATATCTACCATCCAAGTTTGGTCACAAATACCTCATTCACGTCTGCACTCGTTCTAAAACCAAGGCCTCCTGCGTCTTTTGGAGTGCACAGTTCCAATTCTTTAGGCATAGTGCTGCTATTTTCATCCTTCTTCCCCAAAAGAATTCTCTCATGCATCTATCGAATTGTTCGCACATGCTGTTTGGGAATTTAAATGTTTGCATGGCATAACTTGGTAAGGCCTGGCCACTGATCGATTTGATCAAAACACATCTTCCAGCCTGGGATAATGTCTTCATCCTCCAGCCAGGGGATGGTATTTTATCCCAGACCCATCTCTTTCGCAAAAAAATATATGTTTTCTATAAGAGATAAACCACTCTGAATCTTCGTAACCATGAAAAATTAAATGATCATAAAGAGAAAATTATAAATAATTAATTACTCTATCCATTTCAAAATATATATTTTACTTGCTTGTTTCAAAATATAAATTTTTTTATATAAAGACTTTATTTATTATTTTATTTTTAATTTTACTCTTGCTTCCAACCAACTACTTAAATACTTTTATTTTTCAAAAACCATTAGTTTTCTAACTAACTACCTTAAATATCAATCCTCAATGTTAAATTTGAATTTGATACACTAATCAATAATTTTTAAATAAGAATATTTTAAACATCTATCAAACTTTTTTTATAAAATTTATTAAAATTTTAATTCTCGTGTAAAAAAAATAAGATATATATATTTGAAACGGAGGGAGTAATAATCATCCTCCGTTTGAATTTGCTCTCTAATTGTGTATAAGCATAATCAGTATATATTAAACTTTGAAAAACAGAAATATTCACAAGCAGTAAATGTTGAGAAACTAAAACTTGGGACCTGATCCACTCCAGAAGATACCTCTAAAGGAGGAAGATTCCCAAATCTTTTTTTTTTTTTTTTTTTTGCTAATTTTCATGTTGGTTGATCTGACATAAGAGTTCCACATGAAGTTAATTTCCAAATCTTATAAGAAAGATAATTGCATACAAACTAATTATTAATGGGGGATAATAAACTCAATAAGCTTAGAGCAGAAAGCCCTCTCTTTGTTGGCATTGTTGCGAAAGGGCTGGCCCTCTCACCGGTCCAACCACAACTTGTGCTGGGCTGCGTTATGTGAATCCAGATAGTCTTTGATTGAGTTTTGGCTGAGAAGGGGGGCAAGTGAGAGGATGTTCTTTCGATGCAATCTAGAACATCGATTCCAATCGAAAATGTTAATCTAGTTTAATTTTATGATATTTCGGCTTGATTGAATTCAGTTTATGAAAAATTGTATATTGTTATGAATTTATTGATGCGCAGTCGTCGTCGACACAGCAAAATCATAATACTAATGTAGAGAACTTAATAAAGAAATTATAATGTAGAGAATAGGAGGAAAATATAGAGAGAAAATAGAGAGAAAGAACAAGAGATCTTTATTGATTCTCTGAGAGTAAATTGATCAATGAATGAGTGTCTACAACACCTCAGTCTAGAGCCCTATTTATAGGGTTCAAGGGTACATCCAAATCCAAATAGGTATAGGGTAATCAGAAGACAAATCCTATCACTAATCAAAGATATGATAGAACTCTACCATCTATCTTCTGAATAGTTGGAGTATCTTTATAACTCTGATAATGGACATCCATAATAATATTAATTTCATAACACTCCCCCTTGGATGTCCATTGCATAAGAGTATGCCTCGTTAAAACCTTACTAGATAAAAAACCCAGTGGGAAAAACTCTAGTGAAGGAAAAAGAGTACACTACTCTTTATGCCATATTTACTCCCCCTGATGAGATAATCCTTTAAGGTTTCTTAACCGCCGCATTTCAATTTTGTTCACCAATTTATCAAATGATGCGGCTGGTAATGCCTTAGTGAATAAATCTGCCAAATTGTCACATGATTGAATTTGTTGCACATCAATGTCACCACTCTTCAGGAGCTCATGAGTAAAGAAAAATTTTATCATATCTCCTTAGATATATTCCAAACTTTATTATCATCCAACAACATAGTTGGAATTCCTCCTTAGAGGATATAGATTTATCTCGAATACATTAATCATGATCAAATATATTCTCAACCAACATCATGAATTTCTATAAGTTGAAGATGTAGATGTTATAATTAACACATGCCTATAAATACGTAGTTTATGTGGATCATATAGGTAACTCATACCTTGCATATCCATCTCAACAGGAGTTGGATTTTCTCAATATTCGAGATAAACTATCTCAAGGAGATTCAAAAGCAAGCTTAATGCCGTCTCAAAATTTATTGGGTGGAGAAGAACTAGAATAGATATATACTTGTATGCAAACAAGTATATTTATACTCTAAAGGATCTCACATATAATAACCCAATAACTATTGATGTGCTATGTCCATGTGAAACATCTTCAGGATATTCAATCAAAACAAAATATTGGCTTTTCAAAACGTTGATCACAATACTTACTCCTCTAATTTCTTCAGGAAAAATATCTTGATTATCAAATCATTTTCTATTTTCAAAATCAAGAGATCAATCACACTTCAGGCGTGTATCAAAATCATATATCTATAGAATTTATATATTTGTCCTGCTGGGATATTTATCCAAATAAAAATATTTATAAGTAGAATATTATATTGACTAACTCCACAGGAGTCAGACAAAGAATCAATATGCAATATTATGCAAATAAATAATATTTTGAACTTCTAGTTCATTAATACTTGTGTATAGATCAAGATAATAAAAGTCATAAATAATATCCTCTTTTAATTGATGATTTTCTCCCCCTAACGTGGAGAACACTATGTCAATCAATATATTGTACAATGAGGATATATTCTGATAAAGAAATACATATAGCAAGTATAGCTACGTATAGAATTTCTTTATTTATAGACATATTCAATCATTCTTTCAATAAAAATTCACTAAGATAATCTCATTATATTCTACAGGAACAATTATATGTTTCAAGCATATCGAGTCCATCAGGGACTTCAAATATAAATACTATTATCAAATGATAATAAATATAAACACATATTAAGTGTTATCATGCACTATTATATCCACCACTATAAATATATTTCTTCGTTATCAGTGCCAGGTTTTATGAAGAATCATACGCCATAACTCATGACAATATTCACTTTTGTGGTTCGCATTTTATAAGCAAATATTAATTGCTATCTCTTTGGATTACACTTCAAATGTATAATTCCTGCTGGGAATACATGTACATTTCAAGTGTACTTGTGAATAGTTTAAACTTTTCATATTTCTCATGCGAACTTTATCATTTCGAGTCTGCAGACCTCGATTTGAAAATCCTCAACATATTATGTGCATTAATATCTTGAAAGTCATATACTTGTGCGATTCCAATAGTCCCCAATTATGTTGAGATCTCATCATTTATCATAGTTTTCAGGTACCTGAATTTCTTCTGGAAATAATTTATCAATCATGTTTCGGGAGAAAAATTCTGCTGGAATTTAAATCTCCTCAATTTAACATATATGACCATCTTAAGCCTTTGCTCCAGTGAGGAGTTTGTATCTTTGGAACCGACTTATCTACCACATTTCAGTTGTGTCTCAAATTTATTTGTAGTGGTAGATTATCCTTCAGGGATATCAAATAGGAGCATTCTTTGCTGGATGTTGGTCAATTAATATACCTAGCTATATAAATTACCCTTTGAACTTCTGGTTCAAGGTATCTTCTATGAGGATCAAAATAGAAGATCAAGATGAGACACAAACTAATATTTTTATCCAGCCTCATAATTTTTCCTCTTTATATTGGGGCAACATATTCAAAATTAACAAAATACGGATCTCTCCATTCAGATTTTCTCCCAACATATTTAATAATCTCTTTGAGAACCCATCTCATTACCTTTGTGGTGGAGCAACATACATAGTGCATCTCTAAATTTAAGATGAGAAATATTTGATTTCTGACCACAAACCAACTAATATGAGGAGAATTACAATGTGTTGGCAAAATACGAAATAAGTGCTAATATATCATAGTCATAAACATTCTGCAGGATGTTTAATATTTATCTCAATACAATCAGTATTATTAGGACAAATTATGTCTTTGAGAGAATCTTAAAATATGAGCTCATTATCAATAAATTGTGCAAACTACAGGTTGTAAAAACAACAATATACATACGACTATTTGTTGATGCATCAACTAATAATTTTTCATATTCATCCCAAAATAACATATTCAACCCCAAGTAATACTGACAACTTTTAAATAAAATAAGTAGCACATATAAATTCGTCATATTGGGAAACTTCTGGTTGCATAATAAATTCATAATCATTCTTCGTATTTTAATGATCCGGGATAGTCCAACCGGTCATGCCAACTAATAAATTATTTATCAGTAAACTTCAAATTTACTCAATATTGCATCTCAAATTCATAATTCTATGCAATATAACTCAGGAGAGATAAATAGTAGTATCTATAATTGACATATATTTTTTGTCATAACGGTAATGCATATGTCTCAAAATTTCATTCATCCAATGTCTTGATATACTGATAATATAATCAATACTCAAAAAGTTTTACGAGGCTATGTGGAGAATGATGTATTACAATCATTGACCATTAGGTGAAGATTTAGTAGCTCTTCTAGAGCTTTAAAGCAATTAACTCTTCTAGAGTTATTTGATCAATTAGTTCTTCAAGAACCTTGGCATTACCATTTATACTTTGGACATATATTTTAAATTTTGTC
This sequence comes from Rauvolfia tetraphylla, assembly GCA_030512225.1. Taxonomy (NCBI): domain Eukaryota; kingdom Viridiplantae; phylum Streptophyta; class Magnoliopsida; order Gentianales; family Apocynaceae; genus Rauvolfia; species Rauvolfia tetraphylla. The sequence goes on from JAJQKT010000060.1 coordinate 3,016,740, forward strand.
CAAATAAACAATAAATATTGTTTTGACAAATTATATCTTCACCATTGTTGATCCAAAATAAACTAAAATAACAAAGAAAAGTAGCAATTCGATCATTTAAAATTTTGATTGACATTCAAAATGCTAAAACTCTTTCTGGATATTCAAAAGAATTGGCTACGTTCACATATGCCATATCAGTAGCATCATTACTATCAGTAGCATGATTTAGGGAAGTAAAACAATATTAATAATTAATAGAGATTCATAACATGCTTGACGTACTACAGGTACGTGACAAACTTTCATATTGCATCAATAACATGTTAGAATTATTACTTTCCCTTTTTCATTCTCATTATTTTCTCACTTCTGGTGAGTATCTATTCATTGGGGATTTAATGAGTCATTCTTATAGTATAAGAACAAAATGTATTTCTGCTGCTAGCTGCGACCAAAATCTTGTATATAAATATATTATAATTTCTAATGTCATTCACTTCAGGGAATGATATAAAAATATTTGATCGAGCGTGAAAATATTATATCAATGACTCATTTAGTCTCAGAAGATATAAATTTAAAATATTTCTGAAAAACTTTTTCTAGATATTGCTACTACAAGAGCATGTTAAAATATGAGAAAAGAAAAATCTTTTATCCTGATAGACATAAAATCTTTTAGACACACTTATAACAAATCATAACTAGCATTTATATACTAATCATCTTCTGGTGATTGTATATTTCATTCACAATTTGCTAGTAATCAAGTGACTTTGATACTTTGTATTTCTTTAAATGGTGTCTTCATGACCCATAATATCCAAATGCATATATTCTAATCGTCATGATTATATGGATTATTCTTACCATATTCGCGTCTATGTTGACGGCTTCGACCATGATTACGACCTCTTCTAGGGCCATAACCATTGGTTCTAATACATTCATTCACAGATTTAAAGTAAACTGTATTTTTTGTAGAATGACCATCTTCTGGTAGTCAAATCTTTCTTTTAGATCCTTCCACAAAAAAATGGATCTTTCACAATAAGATATTCCGCCTCTAGATCCTCATAGAAACTATGGCGGAGAAAAATCATGGCATTTATATAATTTTGAGATGTGTCTGCCAGACCCATTATATCTCAATAAATTTGAGCATCTAATGTCTATGACATATAATTCTTTCTATAAATATCAATAGTAAAAAACATGAGTTTTGAAAAGTTTGTCATGAGAATTCAAAGATCGAAAAAATACTTCTTTTTCTCTTGATTAATCTCTCAACTTCGGTGGCAGAGACTCGTGCTGATAACGTGTTATGAATTTATTGATGCGCAGTCGTCGTCGACACAGTAAAATCATAATACTAATGTAGAGAACTTAATAAAGAAATTATAATGTAGAGAATAGGAGGAAAATATAGAGAGAAAATAGAGAGAAAGAACAAGAGATCTTTATTGATTCTGTGAGAGTAAATTGATCAATGAATGAGTGTTTACAACACCTCAGTCTAGAGCCCTATTTATGGGGTTCAGGGGTACATCCAAATCCAAATAGGTATAGGGTAATCAGAAGATAAACTCTATCACTAATCAAAGATATGATAGAACTCTACCATCTATCTTCTGGATAGTTGGAGTATCTTTATGTGTATCCAGATAGTCTTTGATTGAGTTTTGGCTGAGAAGGGGGGCAAGTGAGAGGATGTTCTTTCGATGCAATCTAGAACATCGATTCCAATCGAAAATGTTAATCTAGTTTAATTTTATGATATTTCGGCTGGATTGAATTCAGTTTATGAAAAATTGTATATAATTTGCTTCGATTTTTTGAAATTAAAAAACTAAAATTTTAAAATATTTATTTATAGATGTATTACTATAATGTGTTTAATTAAAAATTAAAAATTTATATATAAATGCATAAATGTGTTTATATTTGACAAAATATTTTTGTAATGCGTTCTTATGCTCCTTCTCATGTTTATATATGATAAAGCATTTCTGTAATATGTTCTTATGTTCATCCATCTCCCTCTTTTTTTCCTCTCCTTTTCATTAATTTTCTTCCTCAAAAATTCATTTGGAACCGAACCGATGCTTGCTTCAATTTTCCCAAATCAAAAAAACTTAAACTTTAAAAAAATTATTTATGAACACATTACTGTAATGTGTTTAACCGAAAACTGAAAAGAAAAATTATTTCTGAACACATTACATAAATGTATTTATATCTAATAATGCATTTCTGTAATGCGTTGTTATGCTTCTCCTTCTCCTTCTTTCTTTTACTCTCCTTTTCATTTTTTCCTTAGAAATTCAGTTCGAAACTAGACTGAATTAATTTATTTCGGTTAGTTTTAATTTATTTTGATTTTTTAAAAATTCAATTTGATTTGATTTTTTAAAAATATTTATAAAATATAATCAAAAATTAAAAATTTAAATTGAAAACCAATGAACACCCCTAAGAAGTGAGCAACAAAGCTAAGCTCATTAGACAAAGGAGAGCTAATCATAGCCTATTCTTTGGGTACTTGGATGTCGTTATGTTGTGCTGATACTGTAGATAGCTTCAGACTTCTCTTTGAAAGTTTATTAGTAGCATTTCTTTTAGCAGCAAATGGTACAAACTCCCCAAGTCAAGCTCAGGGCTGCTTCTAAACTAATTATAAAGTGTTGAGATTCCATGTTAAATTCTTAATATAATAATTAATTACTTATCACAATTCTCCTCTCTTTGAAGTACTTTTTAAGGGTGAAGTTAGGTCAAATTCATTTTTCAATATGGTATCAGAGCAATATTATGTTATTTATTTATTTTCAAACTTTACGCTGTAGGTGTTCAATCCTAAAAGTGAAAAAGTGTGTTAAGATCTCATATTAACTTAGTAATATAATAATTAGTTACTTATAAGGCTTGAATAGTTCTTTTTATTTTGAGGTACCTTTTAAATTTAATATTAGAGCTAAACTCATTTTTTAACATAAAAGATTACTCTATACATGGATGTAGCGCCTGGTAATATCGTGGACTTGGTATTTTTCCATTGCTTGGGCTGCTTCCAACAGTAGTAAGTCTGAAAGAAAAGATATATAAGACTGTTTCTACATTTACTTCTTTTATTAATTTTAGTAAGGTGAAATATCTTTTTTATGAAAAAAATAATGCATATATACTTGAATCGTGACTGTTTTGACGAGTTATACAGGGTAAGACATCACAACCCTAGATATATAACAACTAAATTTTTAAAAGTTGGGATTATATGTGGAGAAAATAGGCCTACCTTTGATTCGGTCCTCAGTGTGGTTAACTTTTTTTATACGCATATCCCCATTTCCTTATGAGTAACGAAATCTACGTCTTACCTCACTATATGGAATAAAGAAATGTTGTCGAAGTCGGCTTTGATCACTTCTTTCCTGTATACTGTTCCAGCAAATGGCCAGAAAAAGAGAATGCAGAGCACAGACGTGCTTTCAAATTGCAATCCCATGTGACTCATAATCTCTTGTATTGATTGCAATTCTTATATAACCCACTGAAGATGACCCTTATGCTATTATTAATAACCGTTCAAATATTTCGTATTGAGTACACATTATTTCTCTGAAATTGTCAACAAAATCTCCACTATATATATAACACATGAAAAAGGGCAATATATGCGTACTTGTAAAATAATGCTTGCGCGCTGTGGAGGCTATGTTGCTGTCTTCTGCATGTTCGATGAAGAACAGAAAATAAATAAAGTCTGTATTAAGTGTCCTGGTTTGTTTTGATCTTATTCAAAGGAAGGATTTATTTTTTGGATTGAGTTTTAGTTTGAATTTTTTCTTTTTTTTTGAAAAACATAAAGTAACTTGTCTGGCAGAGCAAAATAAAACATAAACTAAAAAAATTGAAAATTTTTCACTATAAGTTATAATCAAAGTATATATATATAGATATGTATATACACCAAGTGGATTCTATTTTTACTCTTCTCCTTGTATCTCATGCAATCTTTTCCATGGATCATGTGGCCTGTGCAGTAATTGGACTAACGAAATTTTTTTAACACACTGATATTTCTCGTGATATTATAAGAGCAAATTTTTATCCAAATGACAATTATCCTATTATAGGAAAATTGATCTTTGGTGGTATGCAACAAGCTTCAGGAAAAGCTATTTAAGTGCTACAAGAAAATCTTTGCATAATACTTAACAGCCTATATTCTTGTTACAAATTTCAGATTAGCAAGTAGAAACATAAGCTCTGTAAAAATCGAAGACTACCGGATGACAAAGTACAAACGCTGGTAATCTAATATTAATAGTATAGCATGAAGGAGCCAACCCAACCAAAAGCACAGATAACAACACTAACCATCACACAAACAATGGACTGTTTAGTGTGATTTATATGGAGATTTATCGATCTTACAATACGGTTCAATCTGGCTAAAATGGAAAATCAAGTCCTAGTAGGGACGTTCCCTTATATAATTCCCAGGAGGGTCGTAGTTGCAAGTCACAAACCACCCGCCGTTGGCACATTTGGCCCTGGCACAGCCCAGATGATGGGAGTTGCGCCAGACAACCTGAGTGTAATGCAGGCACTCGTCGCCGACGCAAGAATTGGAGCCATAGTTGTAAAATGGCTTCTCCCCAACCCACATATTCACAGCATCCAGAGCAGAAAAGACACCGCCGCCTTCTGCAATATTCTCACCGTACGGTCCTCCTGAATGCTCCAGGTCGCAGTCGGCTGCCCTCTGGTCTGCATACCTCTGAGCATACGACGCCACATTGTTGTCCCACATAAGAGGCTGAACCCCAACTTGTGCCCGAGCTACATTATGGGCATGAAGGTAGTCCTCATGGGAGTTTTGGGCAACGACGGGAAGGCTGAGGTTCAAGGAGAAGATTAGAAATGTGACTAGTAAAATGTTGCAGAACTCCATTTTCATTTTCTTGTTTTTTCTTGCAAAGGGTGAAGATGATAACTGGTATTTATAGAGGGTCTATGCACAAAAGTCACTCTCCAAGGTGACTAATATCAAATAGGCATCCTCTAGATCAATTTTCTATGTGAGTAAAAGAAAGTATATTATGAGATATGAAATACCCCCCCCCGCCCCCCCATATATGTATTCAATTGATAAAATATCCCATTTCTTGAAATGCGAAGTCATGCCATGTTCCTTCGTTGTGGTCTACTTTCCCGACTCCTTTTGAGGAAAACTTCCACACTGAAACATAAAAATCATTTAGAAGAGAGGTTTGAAATATTTTGTTAACTTTCAACTAATATCAACTAAAAATTTGAATCAAAATCACCGAAAAAGTAAAAAAGAAATGGAGCATATGCACGAAAATATAATAATCTATTAGTCTTTAATTCAATTTATTAGCTAACTGTTGTTGAACGTTGATCTCGCATGAGAATATATAGAATTTGTAGGAGTTAATTAATTAGTGCAAATAAACCATATTCTTGAAAATGTAGAGAATTTTAGCATAGGACTGACCTGCTCTTATTCTTTTCTGTTAACTATATTAGAAATCCTCAATTTTATAAAGTTAATAATCTATTTGAAGTTTTTTATAGGAAGAAAACTTTATCTCACTATATTAGTCATTTTCAAAAGATATAATTTAAGGATCACATCATTTTTTTTTTTTTTTGGCTAAATACATACTTTCTCTGATGAAGTTTAGTTACGGTCTTGTGATATGCTTTTGTTTTTACATAACTCGTGATAGAAAGTCATTTTCACAACATTTTCCCATATTCTTGTCTGATTCCATACAAATTTGTCCTTTTTGAACCAAATCGATGTATCTTAGAGCTCACAAAATCCACATTCTAGGCTTCATTTAATCATTCAAATTTGTATTTTTATACATGATTGAGTTATTCTAATTGTTAATTTTTTCTAAATAATATGTATATAATTATTAGTTACTAAAATAGCGGCGACATGTGAATCGAGGTCGCTGTCCAAGAAAATGCTTTTGTTCTTTAATCTTAATTTTGGAGAAGAATATAGTAAATCAAATCGGAAAACCTTCTTTCAATAGATATTTTTTAAAAAATTATTGGTGAAATCATAACTTAACTCAAAAGAGGGAGATGATGGAGACCATTGAATGAAATGTCGGACTTTTCTACTGTCTTTTGCATAATTGATGCCGAGAAATTTTCGCAGTAAAACTTGTTAGCCTTTAAGACTTGACCCAACTTTATAAACGCCATTACCGGTAGCAAATCACGGTAGGCAACCTTGTCGATCGCAATAATTTCAGGAGCTATATATGACTTCATTTCCTCCCTAAATTATTAAGGTATCTTGGGTTGAACGTTGAAGAAGCAGATGATGCAATTTCTTACCCTCTGTGTGTGTGTGTTTTTTTCTTTTTCCTTGAGGAAGAAGAGAATTTATTAATAAATTAAATCAGAAATTGCAGGATTAATTACTAACATTCAAAAGGAAAGAGGTTAACCAAGAATAATTGCCTAAGGTCTTGGCGTTTTTGAGCTAAAGGGTAAGTTGGAGTATTTTCTCTTACTTCACAAGCATGGAACGGATAGTTATTCTTACTTTATTTATAAGGGACTGAATTCTACATTCGGAATATTATTCGTGAGATTGAATAGAATTTAGCTTTGAGATTTTTTATTTTTAATTTTGTAAAAAAAAATTATTTGTAAAAAAAATAAAATTCAAAATAAAAAATTTACATTATCTTCGTTTTCAAACTCTATTTTGTACTTTCAAGAATTCCAATCTTTGGACGAGGAAAATCTTTAGAATCATTTTTCAGACATTGAATAATTAGACAATCAACTTTTTTCTTTTCTGGAAAAATAAAAATTACGAAACTACAGTTTCTAAATTCTAATGGTTCCATTAGACTAGAAATGCCCACATAACATTTCCCGCATCACCTGTTTCTTTTTATAAGAAAAAGGTGGATTTATGCGGTCCCATTGAAAAGCAGTCAGATGAGTTTATCTCAAAGTGTTGAAAAATCTTAACCCTCTGGGGAGAAATCTAAATTGCAGCAATCATATCTAACAGAATTGAGGGTTTCGGCTCACATGGATAGCAGTTGTATAGAATATTCCAACAGCATAACCATCACTTTGAAAAGAAAGGTTACGAGAGCTTTTTTTTTACGAGAAGAAAACAAAAACCAAATCTTCACCTATAGTGTGTTTGTCCTGCCCGAATGCGCCATTTTGCGCTAATTCAGGGACAGTCTACCCTAAATTTAGATCCATCTCTAAATTCAACATGTAAACTTCAAAAAAGAAAAGACAAGTGCGAACAAAATCAAATTTTCTGTTTTTTTTTCCTTCTTTTCCTTTCTGGATACTATATTGGGCGAGAGAGCAAATATTGCAGAAATGATCTCAAAAATTACTAACGAACTGCACTGAGTTCTGAGTGGCAAACACCACACGACTACAAACTCTTGTTTCACAATGTAAACATAAATCCATGCAAGTACTTACATTCCATTCCAAGACCAGAAATAAAGTTTAAAAATTTCTTTTCAAATTTTAATTCACCCTACGTTTCAATGGCATCCAAAACCCGCAACAAAATTGCATCATTAATTAACCCCTAGATTGAAGCCACAGCTTAAAAAGGACGTTCGCCAACGTAATTGCCGGGGGGATCATAGTTGCAGATGACAAAAGTCCAATGGTTGTTCTAGCGTAGAACCTTAGCACAGCTGATCCTAGCGGTATCACGCCACAAGACCTGCGTATAATGCCCTCACATCTCGCCTGGTGCACAATCATTTGAGAGGTAGTTATAGAAGGGCTTGTCGTCCGCCCACATCTCCACGACCTCGGCTGCCATCAAATCTCAAGACGCCTCTGCAAGATTTTCGCCTTAGGGTTCTTCAGAATGCAGCAACTCACAATCTGCAGCCCTCTGGTTGGCGTAGTTCTGGGCATATTGTTAAATTGTGTAAAGCAGAAGAAGAAGCAGTCTAGTGAGAGAAAGAAGTTGCTCTGTATTGAGAAACTCTGGAAGTTTCATTGATACTCCAAAAATTGAAGAAGAAGAGTATAGAGAAAACAATATATACATCAAGTGGCGTTTAACTTAAGCTAACTAACTAACTTCAACTAAACTAGCCAGCTGGCACTTTGACTAAAATGCTGAACTGGAACTGAACTGTGAGCTGAGCTGGAACTTGAGCTGGACAAATGTGAACCATACTGATCATCGCAATACCCCCCCACAAGCTGGAGGTGGAGCAAAAATAGACTGAAGACCAAAAGAAGATAATAAGAATTGAAAACGAGCCACTGGAAGAGGTTTAGTAAATAAGTCTGCCAACTGATGCTCAGAAGCTATAGGCAAAGGCTTCACAACTTCAGCTTGAAATTTCTCACGGATGAAATGACAGTCTAATTCAATGTGTTTAGTTCTTTCATGAAACACAAGATTTTCAACAATGTAAATAGCAGACTGATTATCACAAAAAAAGTGGAATAGAACCATCTTGAAATATGTTCAAATCGGCAAGAAGAAATTGTAACCATTGTAACTCACAAACACAAGTTGCCATAGCTCTATATTCAGCCTCTGAAGAACTGCGAGGAACAGTAGTCTACTTCTTGGCTTTCCAAGAAATCAAAGATTGCCCCAGGAAAATCCAAAAGCCAGTGACAGACCGCCTAATATCTTCACAACCTGCCCAGTCATTGTCACAAAATGCAGTCAGTTGCAATGAAGAAGAAGTGGAAAAGAAGACCCCTTGGCCTGGAGAACCTTTAAGATACCTAAGAACCTTATGAGCTGCTTTCAAATGATGCTCAGTAGGACAATCAAGGAATTGACTGAGTTGCTGCACCACAAAAAGCTATATCAGGTCGAGTAATAGTTAAGTACAACAACTTGCCAACTAAACGTCTATAGGCTGTGGAAGAGGACAAAAGTGGAGAATCATTCTTGGCCAGCTTACAAGTAGAATCCATAGGAACAGAAGAAGGTTTACAACCATGAAACCCTGTTGCATGCAGTAAATCCCATGTATACTTTCTCTGATTCAGATTTATCCCTTTTGCAGACCGAGCTACCTCCAAACCAAGGAAGAACTTTAATTCTCCAAGATCCTTAATACTAAAAGTGTCATGTAAATAAGACTTAACAGTCTTAATATCCTGAAGAGAACTACCAGCTAGAACAACATCATCTACATAAACTAGCAAGGCCAAAAAAGATGTACTAGTTTGTTTGACAAACAGACTATAATCACTCTTGGATTGAGTGAAACCAAGTTGAAATAATGCTGCTGTCAATTTGGCATTCCACTGCCGGCTTGCTTGCTTGAGGCCATATAAAGATTTCTGCAATTTACATACCATGCCTAGAGGAACTGAAAAACCAGGAGGTGGAACCATGTAGACCTCCTCAATCAAGTCACCATGCAAGAAAGCATTGTTAATATCAAGTTGATGTAAATATCATCCTTTAATAGCTGCCAAGGCTAATAAGGTACGGATAGTAGTGATTTTGGCAACAGGAGAAAAAGTGTCTAAAAAATCAATGCCAGCTTGCTGAGTAAATCCCTTTGCAACTAATCTGGCTTTAAACCTCTCTATAGAACCATCTGATTTGTGTTTGATTTTATACACCCATTTACATCCAATTGGAACCTTGCCTTTTGGTAAAGGAACTAAAATCCATGTCTGATTGTTTTCTAGGGCTGTAATTTCTGCTTTCATAGCCTCTTGCCAAGGTAAATGTTGCACTGCTTCATCATAATTCTTTGGTTCTACTGCACCAGTAATACTCAAGACAAACCGGTGATACTTAGGTGCTAATTGACCATAATGCAGAACATTACTTAAAGCATGAGGAGAAGTAAAAGTGGAATGACAAACATAGTCTTGCAAATAAGAAGGAGGATGATGAGGTCTGGAAGATCTCCTCACTTGAGGAATAGAAGATTATGCTAAATCAGAAGAAATGGTATCTGAATTGGATGTAGGAGAATGAGAAGGATCAAAAGAAACAGAAGAATCAAAAGTCAAGAGATCAGAAGCATAAGAAGGACAAACAGATTGTTCTGTAGAAGCAGAAGAAGAAGAAGGGGAAGAAGAAAAAGAAACTGACAAATGCAAAGGAAATTTTGTTTCATGGAATATCACATTTCTGGAAACAAAAAGCTCTTTAGTGTTATAGTCAAGAAGAATATGACCTTTACTTGTAGAAGAAGAACCAAGATTAACACAAGCTCTTCCTCTCTGTTATCAAACTTAGTTCTCCCTTGAGAGAGAGTAGTAGCAAATGCTAAGCAGCCAAAGACTTTAAGGGAATAGAAATCAGGTGGTTTTGAGTATAAAAGTTCATAAGGAGTCTTATTACTAAGAATAGGAGTAGGTGCAATGTTGACCAGATAAGTAGCATGAGATACACAATATCCCCAATAAGAAAGAGGCAAATTAGCTTGAAGTCTCAAACTTCTAGCCACATTCATAATATGCTGATGTTTCCTTCCTACAATGCCATTTTGTTGTGGAGTTTCAACACAACTGGTTTGGTGAATAATTCCTTTGGACTGATAGAATAAAGAAAGATGGAATTCTAATCCATTGTCAGTTCGAAGGATTTTAATATGTTTTGAAAACTGAGTTTCTACCAAAACAGAGAAAGATTGAATCAAGCCCCTAACTTTTGATTTATGTTTGAGCAAATATACCCAAGTAAAACGGCTATGATCATCAACAAGAGTAAGAAAATATTGATGACCATGAATGGTTTTATGTTTATAGGGACCCCAGATATCAGCATGAACAAGATCAAAACAAGCTGCACTAGAAGACATACTAAGAGAAAAAGCAAGCTTCTTCATTTTAGTAAGAGGACATACAGAACAGATATGATCTTTAGGGAGACTGATATTGGAATGGTTACATTGAAGCAATTTCATTCTAGGCAAAGACATATGCCCAAGTCTGTAATGTCATATCCAAGTATGTGGAATACTGCCTGAAGGTATACAAGTGGAAGAAACAGTTTCTGAACAAGCAACAGAAGGATTCATGGAAGCAAAAGAATCTAAACAAGTTGAAACAGAAGATAAATCTGAAACAGACTTAGAAAAAACAGAAGCAGATTGAGTTGAAACTGAAACAACTGAAGTTGGTAAAAGATAAAGACCATTGCACTTCTTAGCTGATCCAGTCATCCTCGAAAGTGCAATGTCCTGTATTACACAGAAATTTGAATAGAAATGAATAGCCAAATAATCATTTTGAGTAAGCTTACTCAAGGAAATAAGATTGAATTGAAACTGAGGAACACACAAGACATTCTCAAGAATTAGATGCTCATTTAAATGAACTCTGCCTCTATGAGTAGCTTTGACAGATTGACCATTAGGGAGAGTAACAAAGGCATCAAAAATAGGAACACTAAACACAAAGGAATGTAGTGAATTGCAAATATGATCAGAAGCACCAGAGTCTACAATCCAGTTTGAAGAGAAATTGTACCTTCTTCAGTAGTATTATTAGCAAAACTAGCTGTAAGTGCTGTGGCTGCATGCTCCACTGACTGCGGCTTCTGAGTTGACTTTAATAAGGCCATGAGTTGCTGACATAAATCTTGATTAAGAAACACTCTAGAATCTGATTTCACACTTTCACCAGCAGTTCTATGATTGCTCACATTGGACCTAAAATCTTCCATAGTCTGATTAACCAAAGAATTTGTTTTCCCTTTACCTTTGAAATTAGGTGGATAACCATGCTTCTTGTAGCATCTATCCATTGTGTGTCCAAGTTGACTACAAAATGAACATTTGAGCAACCTTGAACCTCCAAATTTTCGATTGCCAGTCTTTCCAAATCCCCCAGTATTAAGTGCATTAACAGTACTAAAATGCAGATCATCCATGGGCCGCTGACTTAATAGTACATGACCCCCAATAGGAATAGAAGTAGAATTTACCAACTGCCTCTCATGCTTAATAGTCATACTAAAAGCTTGTTTTATAGTAGGCAGTGGAATCATGAGTAATATTTGAGATCTTACATTAGCAAATTCTTCATTTAAGCCTTTGACAAACCGAATCACATAATCATCCTCAAAATATCCACGCATTGTATTATAACCCCCACAGTTACAGACAGGATCACAAGCACACGCAGGAATAGGCCTTAATACTTGCATTTCATCCCAAAGAATCTTCAACTTAGTAAAATACTCAGTTATTGAAAGTGTACCTTGTTTCAATCCATAAAATTGTTCTTGTAAATCACTGAAGCGATAAGCATCTCCATGACTAAATCTTTCTGCTAAATCGTTCCAAACTTCATATGCAGTATTATACCATATCACACTTTGCTTTATAGTAGGTGAAACCGAACTGAGAATCCAACCGAGCACCATTTTGTTGCATTGCCTCCAACAATCAAACATTCTATCACCTCGTGGCACTGGTTGTATTGTTCCATCCACAAATTGAATCTTGTTCTTCAAAATCAAGGCATTGGTCATTTCTCTGCTCCAAATGTGATAATTGTGTTCATCCAAAGGTGGAGACACTAATTGCAAATTCGGATTGTCGCCGGCATGTAATGAAAAAGGATTTGACAACACAGCGCTTTGATTCGCCATCAGAAAACAAAGAAAACTACTGGAATTTGATTCCGCACTACAAAAAAAATCTAAACACGAAGTTGCCCTAGCACAGGACGGAAAACCAAAGAGAATTCTCCAAATTACAGAGCAATGCAACAAAAGAACTAAACTGCAAGAATCAAGAATGAATGCTTACATTCTTCGGGCAAGAAAGAAGAACGTGGCTTTGATACCATGTTAAGTTGTGTAAAGCAGAAGAAGAAGCAGTCTAGTGAGAGAAAGAAGTTGCTCTGTATTGAGAAACTCTGGAAGTTTCATTGATACTCCAAAAATTGAAGAAGAAGAGTACAGAGAAAACAATATATACATCAAGTGACGTTTAACTTAAGCTAACTAAACTAACTTCAACTAAATTAGCCAGCTGGCACTTTGACTAAAATGCTGAACTGGAACTGAACTGTGAGCTGAGCTGGAACTTGAGCTGGACAAATGTGAACCACACTGATCATCGCAATAATATTGCACGAGGGTGGTGTTCCAAGTCAATGGTGGGAGACCAAGCGGTGCACGAACCTTGTTGTGGGCAGCGACAAGGTCTTGGGGGCTAATCTTAGCGAGGTTGAGATGAAAGAGGTCGTGAAGGAGGCAAGCAGAGCAGTGACCATCAAAAACCCCATTTCTCTTGCTTGTCGAAACTGGAAGTCGGGTCAGAGCTTGCAATTTCTTGAGATATTTGTAGACAAGTTGGGGATGGGGGTTGGACCGTAAAGATAATTTTAGAAACATTTATGCCCTGATAAACACAGTTTTAAGTTAACGATGATAGGTCACAAGACTGCAATCCAAGATTAGTAGAAAGCCACTATTTGCAACTTCTTTTGTTCTTCCTTTTTTTTAATGGGGGCAAGAACCCACCAAGGAATTACGATAAAACAAATGATATCCTTGGGAGGCTTGCGGTGTTATTCGCAAGTTCCGTTCAATTCCAGTGGAGTGGTGCCCAGCACCTAGCCGCATCCTACGTCGATAGTGTTGCCGTTTCAAATTAATTTTGTTGTTGGAGATAGATCTTGTGAATGGTGGTGCGGAGGTTTACTCCATTAACGAACAATGTTCGCCGTTTTTTTTTGTTGACATGAGAGACCATATTACCAAAAGAATCTATCATGGAATGCGGCGGAAATCTCCACTACAAGAGATGAGATAATTCAAGCGCAATAAAACCATTACAATAAGTTCTAAGAAATATCGAGTATCATAAACTCAGGGCATATTTTAACAGGAAAAATATCTCCCGGTGAAAGCTGCCATTCCATTATTATCAGTGTCTTGAGTTGCAGGTACTATGAAGCAGAAAGCGCAAGTATATTTTGATGATGAAGCCAGCTCAATGAATAAGCAATGTAACTAAATGAATACCTGTTACAATGCGAAGTTCTCAAAAATCTCACCGAAAATTACAGAGGAATATTTTTCTTACAGAGACAGTCTCATTTCACAGAATGCTTATGCAGATAGTCAGACATGAATATCTTTCACTAGAGGTCTAGAAGAGCACTAAAGCAGTAAAATCAAATCCTACAAATGATAGGAGTATATATGTGATAAAAGCCACCCCCAAAAAAAATACCAAAAGAAAAAAGATGGAAAATTAAATAATTACAATGAAATAATTGAAAGCCCTCACTGTTAAGTAACTCTTGCTCTTAATGTTATAGAGATGAGCAATTAACAAGTCACCCCAGGTATCTGTAATTCCTGGTAAGCACCAGGGCACGCAATCATCATGTTTCTTACCACCTGCAGTGGAGGGATGAGCATCAGTCCTGAACTCACTCATGTGGGTTAAGTCCAAAATGCAGAAGCTAGAGCCATGAAGAGCGCTGTATAAATGTTGATTCACAAGGCGTGGCTCCGCATTTGTTCCATTGTTTTCAATAGAGAAAAATTCCTCCACCTATAACAAAAACCAAAGTTATGAACTAAAATAGAGCAAATAGCTATTCTACCTGAATATAAAACAAAACTAATTGACTCTGCAACCCACTAAAAAGGCTTACTTCTCGTGGTGTCAAAAATGTCTTGAAGATTGTGTTCGGAAGGACAAGGATGCGCCTGGTCGCATTCTTTTCTGAACGAATGATATCTGTCACAAGAAACCCAGAGGGTAAGCAAATCTCTAATTCAAACTTTGAGGTATGTATGTCCTTTAGCATAAGGAAAGATGGCTAGGAGTGAAGTACCAAAGAGAAATTCCACAACCCCCAGGTTTCCCCGTCCTTTAGCCAGTCAGCTAGGATCAACCATTTTGCTAGCTCCAATAGAATGCGCGAAAGAAAATGGCACCATAACATGTGATTCAAGACCCTATCAATGCCAACAACAGGAGGCACTGGAGGCACCAAAGGCATGCCCTTTTCAAAAAATAGCATGGGTGATTTTACAGGGTCAAACTTGGAACGAGCCCACCATCCAAAGCCACATATGTGGAAGTTAGACGACAAGGAAGAAAATACAATCACTCTTGTGAACGTCTCTATACATAAAGCATGAGAAAAAAATTCTTTCAGAAACATACACTACCCACTAAAACAAATATGATCACAGGTGGACCTTACAAGGCACAAAAACCACCCAGATAATCAGAGTTAAATCCAATCACTTAGTCATCTCAGAAAGTTGCACCCAGAACTGGCTTCATTAGTCAAGATTGGGCTACTTGTGGACTTTCGGTTAATTATCATTTTTACAACCTTGTCTGCAATCCAATAATGCAGTAGTTTGTGGTAGATTTACATTGATTTGATGGTGGGGGAAGCGCAAAATGAGATGAAAGGACGAAAGAGGAGTGCAAAGTATTAAATGAGAAATTCTACCTTATATTTCAAGTATAATATAGAGTACAGAGCACAGTATGGTCCTTTTACTGAAAGCTCAGAATGCTAAAGCAGCATCCAACAGGCAAAAGATCAAAATCAACAGGTAGGTCAATAACATGGCTGTTTTGGCTTTGTACAAACTTTCATTTGCTGCTTCACTAATGGTTTCTCCTGTTGAATCATCCTTGTTGAAGTGGCTAATTTACCCAAGGTTTCCCTAAATCAAAATCCGAATCACTTCTTCCTAAAGCTAAAAACCCACAACACCAGCTCCCCACCCCAAACCCCACTGAAAGAAGGAAAAGAGAGACAAGAAAATGAAAAACTGCTGGGCACAATCTGAAGATACAATTTTGCACTTCTCTGATTCAGTCAAAAGAAAATAGTTGATCTAGCTCAAGAAAAAAAAACTGAAAACCCTACCGCATACAATCGAAGCCAGGTATCAGGTATGCTAGTTCAATTATCCTAAAAGAATGGAGTATAAACTACATAGTGACTGCTACCTAGCTACAAGCTGGACCAAACAAGTAATTTACTGGAACATAAGTATGTGATCAAGTGTCAACACATTCTCTCCTTTGCAATTAATCCTTCAACAACAACAACAACAAAAAAAAAAAAAAAAAAAAAAGAAGAAGAAGGAAGAGGAAACGAAACAGTGAGGTATGTCCACAAACCCAGAGGTATATAGGAACTCTACTAGTTGGAATTTAATCCAAAATATTTTTGTATGAGAATTAGGTACTTTCATTTGATCAGAAGTAGTGGGAGGATACACCATCCTCATGTCTGGGCTAATTTCTTATCATGCACAAATGGCTTAATACTTGATACCTGAAGAAAATGTAAATGGCAAAGAAGCATTCAGTGTGTTGCAATTTTTCACATGTCTGTCATGTGAAGAAGATCTTCAAGCCTTGAAGAAGTGCAGCTTCAAATTTAAAATCTCGGCATTGCTTTAATTATATGTCACATAAAGAAGCTCTGAAATCTTGCAATTAGTACATCTTCAAATTAAACTCTCAGAAGTGCTTTTACTAGTCATATAAATGCTACTATAACATAGAAAGAATGTTAATCAAATTAAACCCAGTGGGAAGTTGTCACCTAATGATAATAATGACATTTACAGGAACAATTACAGACCTCTGAATTGTTGGATCACTAGAAATTGAAAGTTTGTGAAGGCAAAACCTCCCTATAGTATTTACAAAATATGTTGAACTAGGTATGAGGTCCAAAAAGCGTAAATCTAACATCAATTTCAGTATCGCAAATGACTTTAACCAACTAGATGTGAGCAAAACTACCAAATATTCTTACTTTGGCTTATTTAACAAAGGAAACAAAATGCAACAATGATAACTATAGGAAGATACATTTAAATTACACCATAAATTCTGAGACAAGTTTACAGAGCAGGAAAGGGGAAACATTCCAACAAGTCAATCATCAAGTAGTGCAAAATCTGAAAAAAAATAAAGGAGTAATTGCAGAATATTTCACCAGATTACAACAGAACATCCTTGGAAAATTTGAACCTCAAAACTTCAATTGGGAAACAACAGGCTTCTTAACAGACTAGTAAACACCAATTGGCCCCCACAATCCCAAGGAAAAAAATAGAGCAAAGTAATTGAAGTTCGTATCGTGCCGGATATCTTAAAGTTCAAGTAATGGACCTAGTTTCAAAATACAGACCCTATCATTACGACTGCAAGAAATCCAGCAGCCACAAAGGAAAGGAGATAAGAGTAGATCATCAATCAACATATGTTACTATTTTCCAATGTGGGAATTTTTCAGTAGGTACAAAATTGTAATATATTTTTGCGTGCTTATAACAGTTATACTTTGGGAATTTTTCAGTAGGTACAAAATTGTAATATACTTTTGCATGCTTATAACAGTTACACTTACAGCATAGCTGCCATTAAAATCCCCAGACTTAGTCAGAAAATAGTGAAATGTTACAACTGCATTGCATCTAAATATCCAGAAAATTTCTTCAAACTGTTTCTTTTCATGAGCAATAGAACACTGAACCATCTGGAGACAATCAAACTACATTTGCAAGTTTCTTATGAATCCCACATAAAACATTTAATCACTCCTTACCAACCATAACGAGCCAAAAGATTTGTGTGATGATATGCACTGGTAAGGTTATATTTGAGAAAGGTGAAGCCACGATCAGCTCCAGCTGGCCGCCACTTTCACCTCATTACTGACTCGCCTCAGTGTGCATAAGAGCGAAACAAACATATTCCCATTAAGGAATCACCCGCAAACCCTGCACTGTACAAGTTCCATAAGGCCCATAAATAGCAAAAGATAAATGGATAAAAATGTTTTGGAAATTACTGCAAAAACTATCCCGAATCAAAATCTACACTTCCCTCTGCATCATGCTTTATATTTTGATGTGGAAGATATGCAATATGCTTCTTATTATAATAAAAAAATTAAAGAAGAGAAGAACACCTAACTATCCACACAACCACAGAAAGAACCAATTCGACTCTTAGTTTTCTAACTCCATTATCTCGAAAATGACCTTTCTTTTTTCTGAAGTTTAAAGGAACTCCACATTTTTCTAGCACAAAGACTAATTTATTTGAGAAGAACACTTTCGATTTATATTTCAGCAATCTTTATTTTCCACTTCCCATGAATCAAGAAGAATGAATTCCCGTACAACCTTTGCTATGCTTGTAGAGTGTATCCACATACTGACCTACAATAACCTTCGCTATGCTTCTACAGTGTGTAGTTGTATATATCCTCCCAATTAGAAAAAAATTCTAAGTCAAATTTTGCAGAGCAAAACATAAATATGTATCACGAGCAAAATGCAAACTTTAAACAAAATTCAACCGGTGAACGAGTGGACTATGTATCGAAATGTATGTTATTAAGAGCTAGAGAGAAGGGACAATACCGATACTAGTGTTCGTAAAAAGTTGAAGGAAGAGAAGAGGATCAAACTGGGGAAGCTCACAGCGGTGCGGTTTCCAATGCCAATTAACAGTGTCAAGAGCATTATATTTGCTACTGCCAATGCAGTTCCATCCTTTGAAAATCTCCTTGCAGGTATGATCGTATTGCAAACCTTTGCCCCGCGGGTCGTAGATCCATTCGCCATCGGAGTAGTCACACTCGTTCAAGTTTGCTGGTGCTCCGTCGCCGGTCTTCAATGTCGCCGCTACTTCATTCGCCGGAACTCGCAAAGGGAGCAGAGAGGTTTTGAAGAGGGAGGAACCGAGGAAGAGAGAGCCGAAGCAATACGAATGAAAGTGAATAGCTGTAAGAAGATGCCGTTTTCCTCTTGTGCTGCTTACGGTGGGACTGATCTCTTCTGGCCATTGAGGAGATCGCTGACGCACTTCAGCGCCGCCTTTACTTACAGGTTTGGAATTATAATTAGGATAATTGTACAATTTCGTTCTTCTTGTTTCAATTCCTAAATATTTTAGTGCCTGTCCAATCCTTCTAACTTTTATAATCCCTTACCAATTTTCGCATAAATTAATTAGTCTTTTTAGTGAATTTCAAAGTATATTTTAGTCAAACCAATCACGTGCTAGAGATAAATTTGAAGGGTAAATTAAATAATGTAAGTTGTCCTCCCTCTCTCTCACACACGTGACCATCAGCATCTATTTTACCCAAATGCTGACTAGCTCCCAAAGGATTCAATCTGCCACAACTCCCCAAGATTCTCTCAACCCCGGTGTTCATTCCGTTATTCATTTCGATTTCGATGAATAATTTAGTTTTGATTTTATATTTTTTTTAAAAAATTAAATTGAATCAAATTATTGTCAAAATCGAACCGAACAGAAATAATTATTTCAGTTCGGACAAAAAACTGAATTTTATAGAGAAAAAAACAGTTCTGTAAAAATTAAAATTTAAAAAACTCACCATATATGAAAAAAGTAATCATTAACAAGCTCACAAGCATCTTTCAGGAAGAAAAAGAAAAAAGGAAACTCATCACATATTCTATAGAAATTGAAATGAGGTTACAGTCACAATATCAAGAATGAGCATAAAATAGTGCAAATTTAAAATAACTGCCCGATATATTTTTCATTTTCAGAAGCACATTTTCGAATTGTACTTTGGGTTGGAAACGAGTAGCATATCCACTCACAGTAGAAACTGGCGCATCATTCTTTTTTGTCATCTTATTTTGATGTCTTGTCCTCTTTCTTCTTCTCTTGTAGACCAATACCAGTGACACTCAAATCAAGGAAATATGAGAAATGATTATGCAAACCTTAGGTAAAATGTCAATTTTCTATAATGAGAAGCTTGGCTGTTTATATTCAACAGGAGTCATGTTAAATCTGTTGTATTTGATACCCAAAACAGAAAAAGAAAAAAAAAAGTTATAGATATGCCTATAAATAATACAAAAGAACATCAAGATTTCAAGAAGATAGACATTAACAAATGTTACACTCAGTTATACATGAATTAGTTGAATTCAGCACATATAACACAGAACAATACAAAAGGTAATAACTAAAGAAAATAAAAGGTCATGAGATGCCAAGATATCCAACATAGAGAACTACAAAGGCAGAAGCTCCAAGCTTTAAGCATCAAGAATCACATAGGAAGATGTTGAACTATGTCTCTGCTGGATTGCTATATGCTAATTCATACTGCTTGACATATCATTGACCTTCATTTAGGTCCATGATCAGAGTTACAAAAACTGGAGGATCTTTACATTCTAATGAATCTAGAATGAATTTGGTTCTAATATATGAATTGAAAGAATGAAAAAATTGGTTAGCAAAGTGAGTTCATCATTGACTTAAAAGCAAGACTAACGATAGGCAGAGACTTCCTCCAATGCCTCCATATGCTAAGATAATTAATGATCAAGTTTCACAATTAGATCCATCAATTTAAAATGTCGAAAATGAGCATGAGAATATTAAAGGCAGAACCAGAAAATTACAAACAATTAGCAGCGTGCCATGACTGAAATCCAGAAGCAGTGATTTTAGATTCATGACCCAAGTTTACCTTATAAGTTTAAACTTCAAAGGTCAAAAATGGTTGATTCCAAATTTGTAAGTTCTATGAAATTAAAGAAGAAGTCAATTAGTCTCCCAAACAAAAAATAGTATAAGATAATATATACCAAAAAGAAATTAAATAAGGAAGTACTAGATATAAAGAAAATTATCAGAATCTATTTTTTCAAGAGTATCAATATCCTCTTCAATAGCAATAGGACAGGTCTCATTCCTCATCCAATCTTTGGCACACATGAGACATTGCACCATCTTAGGAGTTAAAGAACTTCAAAATGTGTCAAGAACATGCCCTCCCATACTAAAAGTTGATTTGGAAGGAACTGTGAAAATAACAATAGCAAGAATATCATGAGCCATCTAAGAAATTATAGGAAATCTAGCGGCATTCAACTATCACCACTTTAAAATATCAAATCCATCTTCATCCTTTTTTCTTTCTTCTCCAACGTACTTATCCAATTCATTTTTGTTATCAACATCTCCAACCTCATTGATGAAAATATTATACTCGCGTCTAGCGTCCAAATCTAAATTTCTCCTCTTCAAAGATGGTCCACTTAGTTCTTTGTTTTACTTACTTGACGTTGAACTAGAAGATGTACTTAAAGATACATGCGGGGATGGTGCACCGAGAACTTGACTTGCATTTAATTTCTTATAGTCCTCAAATAACTCATACATCCCTTCCCTTACCTTTGTAACAATATTAGTGTTCTAGGAATACATTCTATAAACCACCCATTCAATGTAATGTAATTTGAAACGAGGATCAAGAATGACTGCATAAAAAATAATGAAGTTTAACTTTTCATTATTTCTCCAATACTTGTTATACTTCATTTCATTCTCATTGTCATTTCGCTCAACTCAAAATCGTCACTGTATTGCCATGCTCTCAACAATTTCACCATATCACTAAGTTCATGGAGAATTTGATTAGAAGTTACATATAATGAGCCCAAAACCTGCAATGTGAGTTCATAAAAGTGTGACAGGAACTTCACAAACCGTGAGACATTACTTCAGTCCTCCTCACTTAGCAACCCACTACCCTCCTCATGTGTCAAATTAAAACTAAAGTGCAGATGTATTTCTTCAAGCCATTCGAAAGCTTTCATAAGAGTCAAAGCAGTGTCTAACATTAAATAAGTTGAATTCCACCTAGTGTAATGACCTGAACAAAATTGCAATCGAAGAGAAGCGGTGGTGGTGACCCAAATGCGGGCAGAGGTAGCAGCGCCGGCGGCCAATGAAAAATAAAGCAACATGGAGCTGGAGACTGGAGAAAAGGATGGAGAAGTCAGAAGAGGAGAGTGGTCACTAATCAGTGGACTCAGGAAAAGAGGGGAATCAAGAATAGCGAAAGACTGAAGACCTAGACATTTTTAAAGTTTGTTGATGGATTATAGTAATGGGTTCTAGGTTTTTTTTTAAAAAAAACAATTGAACGCATTAAGTAAACGCGTTCTTTATTTTTTTAAAAAAATAATTTAGTTTTTTGGTTTGGTTTTCGGTCTTATGACATAAACTAAAAATCGATCCGATTTTTTAAGAAATTTGACAAATCGATCCGAATTGAAAATTTTAGTATTGCACCGAGTAATGAACACCCCTAAATATAAGCTATTTTCCATTCATGAGTTAAATTTTTTAATCTGGCATAAAGTATAACAATATAACAAACATCTACCCTTATATTAGAACCTATAAGAAACCTTGATCCTCAAAACAAAAAGCCATCCAAATTCATTCCATTTACAAAACACATAAGCATCTTTCAAAGATAGCTAACTAAACTGTCATTACATAGGTTTCCAGCAAAAGAACAAAATAATTTCAAAAAATTCCTAATATTTGTGCCTTAGGACTAGTCGAACTTCTTTGTAATAACATCATATTTTCTCATAGGATACAACTCTGTCACAGATTTTTTGCAGGTAGCCCTGTTATGTCTAGTCTCGAAACACCAACAACATTTTACTTGCTTCCTTCTTTTGGCAGAAACCTTGAGTCAAACAAGATCAGTAAAAACTAAAAAAATGACTGTTAAATGTAAAAAATAAACAAAACACAAATCACATATGTGTGCAACCTTAATAGAATGCATTGGCATGTCAAGTCCCACATTTCCATCAACTCTTACAGTTGTTGATGTGATAGTAGACTCTTGGATTGCAGTAAAACCTTCGCTAATAGCTGCAGCATCTGTTTCTTGCAAATTGTCACAAGACCTGCTATTGTGACTCAATATGCCATCCTTTGTGCATTTATTCAAGTTGTGTCCATAATTGTTTTTAGCAACTTCATCATCACAATTTTGAACAAAAATAGTTAATGGGTTGAGCGGATTTAGAGATCTTTTGTAAGCCACTTTTTGAAACTTTTGCTTGCCTTTCTCCAGGGTCATGCCTTCTTTTTGTCTTGGGCCCTCCTGGAATCCTCAATTTTTTAGGAGGAAGCACTTCTCTATTTCCTACTGTAGGCCCATTATTAGGCCTATTTCCTGGAATGATTATAGGTTCATATGCCCTAATAAATGCATCTATATTGTAGCATTCATGAACATATGATTCCAAGTCTTCACCCTCCAACGCTAAGGCAACCATGGCACGGGAGCAAGGGATGCTAGATAAATCTCACATATTGCAGGAACAAATCCTAAGTTTAGTATCAACAACAAATTGCTCCATATTTGCACTTCTAAATTTTTTTATCTCCAGCCAAAGAAGGATAGCAATATGCAGATTTGTCATTAATTTTTTCTAACTTCTTTGCAATTCTAGGGCATATTTTTCCTTGCTTTCTCATAATCCATTCCCTCCTTAATTACAGGCTTAGCATGAACTATACCATTATTCTCTCAAGTAGGCCCATAATTAGTTTGTTTCTTGCTGCTAATATGTTTTTGTTAAAAGTTTCATTGTGATTGTTAAGCAAAACAACACACCTGGTTGAAATGTGATCTACTCAAGTACTGAGGTGAAGTGTTCTTGGACAAACACAAGCTTTCTCATCATATTATTTCAATCTTTGCATCTTAGCTTTGAACTTCTTATGATACTTTGCCTTTGCACACCTCCAGAACATATCCTTCAAAGCATTAACAAAATGCATTTTGAAATTATTGTGTAGATGTCTAACATAATATCTATGTTCTCTCCTTGGAAGTAATTCTTGAATGGTTGGGATCAGACCTTGTAAATAACATGTCAGGTTAATGGCATGCCAAAAAATTATTCTAACAAAAGTTTCAAAAAATAAATAAATAAACAGTTGGGATGACTTTGCTGAATTAGTAGTAGAATTAAGAGAGAATGTAAGTGATATTAAGATGAATTAATAATATCACTATTACTGTTGTAATGTCATCTATTTTGATGGTCTAGTACCTATTTAGACTGGTTCTTAGGTGCAACGGTGGCTGGAAACAAATAATTGCATTTTTTACTATATTTAAAGAACAAACAATGAAATGGCCTTTGTTGGTTAGCATTATTTCTTGAAGCATACAATCATTATCATAAAATAAAGAGCCAACCAACAACTCAAATAAGCAATGCCAAGAATATGAGCAATTTGCAACCACACTTTCTACAAAATTAAACAACAATAAAGATATGTGTATAAGCATCCAATTTGGCACCAAACAATGGATCACATGTTCCCATTAAGTTCTATCAAATAAAGACAGCTTGACAAAGAAAATTCCAAGGTAAAGTTATACGCTAGAGAAATCTAGTCATTGCCCCAATTAACTTTCAAAAATTAATGTCAAGCCTATAAACTATTACACAAGAACAATGATCATCATAGATGTACATTAATCCTAACATAAAGTGCCTAATCTCTTATTCACATTCATCTCAAATGGTGCTTCTCAACCAACTAGTTTGCTACCCTTTTCCTTTCAACATGCTACATCTTGAACCCTACAAAAAAAAACAAGCTGCTCTTGCAAATCTCGTGAAATGTAGGCTAGAAATCTCTTTTAACAGATATACCTGAACATGCTGCAAGTTGCTAGGTTCTTCTTGAGTAGTTTTTGCTGTGAATGGGTGGCTGATTTCAACATGATTAGGATGGATATCTTGCAAACTACAATGCAAGTCCTCTTGTTATGTTCATATGCACTACATTTTTCACATTTGTTGTTGTGACTTTACTCACTTGTAGCTGCATTTTTTGATTGTTCAGCCTCATTGCCCTATTTTGATGCCGGTAGGTCCTTGTATTGTATTTGGACTATCCACAAATAGTGCACTTTGCAATCACATTTCCTTTTCCAAGGATCTTCCTTGGTTGTCTTATAGTTGAAGGGTTCTTACCCTTATCTGGTTCTCTTCTTTTCTTTGTCTTTGGTATTCCTGGCATTTTAAGATTTACAAGAGGAAGAACGGGAGGTCTGCCAGTCATTGGCTAATTGTTAGGACTATTTACAGGGCAAATCATTGGCTCATATGTCTTAAAAAATGACTCCTCGCTATAATAGTTGTGTACAAAGTCTTTCAGATTCTTACCCTCCAATCCATCACAGCAACAACATGTTCACAAGGTATGCCACACAAAATTCACTTCCTACAACTACGTGTTCATAGATCTAGATTGACCACAAATTGTTGCATGCTCATTTCCCTTACCTTAAATTTTGAATTCCTAATATAAGATGGGAAGCAAAATTGAGATGCATCTCTTAACTTATCTAACCTCTTCCTGACCTTTAGGCATATGCATCCATGACTTCCTACTTTGCAGCCTCAAAATTAAAAAAGCTCTTATTCTCTCCAACAAAACCAAGATTGGCTTATTTCTAGCAATTAGGATATTATAGTTGAAAGCCTCACAGTAGTTATTAAGGAAGATATCGTATTTTGTGGCAAAGCTAAAATGAGATCTACTATAATATTTTGCACTTGTGTTTTCAATCAACCACATGTGTGATTTGAGATTAAGTTCTTTCAAAGCCTCCATTTGAGATTCAAACCTATTCGCATATGACACTTTTGCACAGCTCCACATCATATTCTTTAATGCCTCTTCAAAAAATCTTCTTTTGAAATTATTGTGTAAGTGCCTTACACAAAAACTATGTCCAATTCTAGGTAACAATTTTGCAATCTCAGGAATAATCCCCTGCACAAGTTGATAAATTCAACAGGTTAGTTCATTATTTCTTGTACAACTATAAAGGCAGTTTAACTCGCTTTACCTTTTGCCTATCTGACATGAAACACCAATCTTCAAGTTTGTGTATTCTCAAGTCTTCAGTTAAATTTGAGATAAATCAGGTCTAGCTTGCCTTATTTTTAGCTTCAACAACTACAAAAACCACAGGATATATTCTATTGTCAACATCCACTCTAACTGCTGTAAATAGAAAAACTGGATGCAACCTTTTCAAGTGGTAGTCTTCAAGGCCTAATATCGTCCTACCATTAGCAAGAAATCAGTCTTCAAGGCATGTAAGCACACACACAATCTCTTAAAATTATACTTTCCATTCTCCTCATCATAATGTGTAGTTGCATAAACACTAGAACCAAGATTACTCCTTAACTTCACACAGTAGTACTAGATCAATTTGTACTAGTCCTTATAATTGGCATGTATAATTTTCTTAGCCTTCACAATAGTCTTGTAGGCCTATTCCTTGATATATTAACATTCAAATATATGTGCGTCTTATCTTGAAATTCAAAAACTACAATGTCATTTCACTCTTAAAGTTTTCCAAGCACCTCATAGCCAAAAATATTTGTAGCATGTTTGTGCTCAATAGTTCTTGAACAAGTGTGTTCAGACTAGGCTGCCTTGATTTGAAAACCAAGAGTTTTTTTAATGCTAGAGGCAAATACCAACCAGTCACAATTTTTTCTTCTGCAACATGCCCTCACCCAGCCACTATTATTCTTCTTGAAGTAAACAGGTTTTCCCCACTTAATTGCGTGGCTGATCACAACTCTTTGGAACTCCTCCTTGGACTTGAATATTGTTCCAATAGTGAAATTTGGATCTTACATTTGCTAGCTGCATTAAATCGGGGAAAACTCTACCTCAAGTTCCTCTTACTATCATCAAAGCTAGACTATGAGTTAAAGAAGTCATCTTCACTAGAATCTGCATTCTCAAGCTCCTCTTCACCAGCACCTATAGGTTCATATAGGTCCAAGTCTAAATCTACAGTATAGATCCATTGCTTTATTGGCTTTCTTTTGAAATCGGTAGGTATGGCTGCAGGATCTGAGGTTGCATAGTAGTTTTGAGATAGATGTGCTTGCTACTTCTCACATCAATCTTGTTCTAGTTGGGCAAATGGCTCTGCATTTGTGTTTTGCATATCCTGCTGATCAAATTCAATAGATTCATCACCTACCACTAAGACATTTGCAGCTACACTCTTTGAGGCTATTTTCATCACATTACGCCTTTTCCTATTTTTCAATTTTGTATTCAAAATTTTCTCAAAACTAGCAATATCATCATCAACAAATTCAGCCTAAGCCTCTTATCATTGTCACTCTTCTCATACTCAGAATCATTAAAAGGTCTCCTTCAGAAGAATCTTGAACTTTTGCAAACAACCTCATCTTCACCTTACTTGTTGTACTGCTACTTTCATCCTTCTTCCTAGCACTGCTTGTCCTAGACAAACATATATGTTTCCTTCTGTTCCTTTATCCTATATTTCCAACTATAGGGGTAACTTGCTCTCTTATAGCATTCCCAACCCTAACACTCTTCTCACCAGAATCCTTATAGCATCCCGAACCCTAACCCTCCTCTCACCAGAATTCTAATCAATTGATAATAAAGCAATAGCATTTAGACTTTTTTTGTAAGGGTCTGGACTTTTTAGGCTTGGTTCACGTCTAAAGAAGAGCTCCACTTCTTTCCTTCTCACTCTTGATTCACACATTTTCCCTACATCATCATTAGTCATCAAGAAAACCCAACCAAGACCTCCGTCAACAGTATGATCTTTTTAAAAATAACCAGGACAAGTGTTATATCCTAACTCAGATGCAATTTTATCAAGAATTACCAAAGATATCTCCCTTGGAATGCACCGGTCGTAGAAATCAACATTACCCCCTCCCATATTGTTTATAAACTAATGTCTCAACTAATTTCCCTCCATGACATCTTTTTATTATAAAAAAACTCATCAACAGAACCAGTTCATGTTACAAGACAAAAAAATTTCAAGTAATGCCTATTTAAAATTGCATAACCCCAGAAAAATATAGCAGCTATATTACACAATAACATCATATTCTCAAAAGAATGACCTTTTAAATAATGAACAAAAATCTATTGGAGTACAGTTCTACAATATCCTAGTGAAAAAACTTGCTGCTCATCGTAGTATGGAGGAGACCCATTCAATGGACGTCGCTGCATTTCGTTGTTCTTGACTTGGAATCGGTAGCTTGAACTTCAATTTCAACGGAATCAATGAGTTTAATCAGGCTTCGGTCTACAATTTTGGTGCCACTAGCAGAAATGAAGTAAGGGAGGATGAGAGATGAATGGGAGGTTAGGGCTTTTTGCAGTTATGTCAAGTGAGAGTCACGCTGTTAAAATAGAGGGAAAAACTTGCATGGACAAGTTTGCCCCTGCTGAAAATGACATGTGGAACACTTGTGCGCAAAAAAATGGCTGGATTCCACCGAGCTACTGGTGGCAATGATTCTTTTGGCAATTTGTAAATTTTTTAAGGTTTCTTAAGGCTGAAAAAAAAGAACAAGGACTCCATCACTAAAGCTTAAAACATTCAGGGACTAAATGAGCTAATTTTTCAGGAAAAAACATATAAGCAGATCTAGCCAAAGAATTTATGACGTGATTCAACTTTAAAAAAAATTTATAAGTTTTATATTTCAAATTTATACTATAATCTTTTAAATATAAAAGTAACCTCACTGATCTTTTAAGTACTCCAAAAGAGTATAAAATTTAATCAATATCAGGTAAAATAATTTTTTTAGAAATAACTAAGCACAAAAGAGTTTTAAGTGCTTCAAAAGAGTTTAAAATTTAATCGATATCATGTAAAATGATTTTTAAGAAAAACACTAAGTGCAAAAGAAAGAAAAAAGAAGATAGGTCCTTTGTCTTAAGAATAGAATAATATTTAAAATAAAAAAATAACAAGAGAAAGATTCCAAACGTAATTGCTTCTACAGTTCAGACAAATGTTATTTAATGAATTTTTAAATTGCTGCTCTCGTGTATGGATAGAGGAAGATTCCAAATGTAATTGCTTCTACAGTTCAGACAAATGTTATTTAATGAATTTTTTTCTTTAAAAAAATATAAAAAGAAATGTCGCTGTGCAACTAATGCAATTTGGTAGGCTATCTATCAAATATGCATGCAACTAAATTGGAGTAATTCATATTCAAAATTCAATTGTATATATATTATACTAATCTAAAGATGGGTGCTACACATGAATATTTAATTGAAAAAACAATGTGAAAAATAAAAATAAATCAATAATTAAGTAATTTCACAAGAAAATAACAGAAAATAGATTTGTTTGTGAACGTAATGCACTGGCAGAGAGCAGACGTGGAAAAAACACCCATAACATGCACAAACAAAAGAATAATACGGTGATCCTCTCACCTATTTATAAAGAATTCCGTGTATGTTATGTATTTGGAAATTATATTAATGTAACACATTTATCTTTTGAGTTCATCTTTTATTTGTGTCATTCTTCCTTTTCTAATTAATAAATATTTAGATTGGATTCTATTACAAAACTCAATACAAAATTTTCACTTTTGATCTGGTTCGTCTCTCACAAAAAATTCTATTTTACGAAATTCAAAGTAGAAAATCTCAAATCAAAACGCTATATAATTACATTAGCAGCCAAAAGATAGATAGAATGACATTAGCAGTGTATAGCTTAATTAACCTCTAAGTTTAATTGCTTCACTATCCCCTGAAAATTCTAATTAATAAATCATGTTGGGAAAAAATTAGTTAAATCAAGTTATTTAATTTAAATTCTAATAATGACATTACACGTTTCAACTTTCTTTTCCTTTCCCATTTTCTTTTCTCTTCTCCCTGCCATTCTTCCTCCCCCTCCTTCCTCCTTCCTCCTCCCTCCGCTGTGTTACCGTGCCACCAGTTTACCGACATCTCTTCCCCTGCTTCCATTTCTGGTTTCTAATCTTGTTAAAGTTACAAATTCATGTTGCTGCTGCCGTGGTTAAAACTAGTAAAGTTCAGCCTAAAGCTGAAATCTCTTCGGAAAACCTTTTTTTTTTTTTTTCTTTTGGAAGGAAAAGGCCATTTCATTATGTGAAATCGTATGCTCGCGCAGCAGCAAGTACATCAGGAGGAATGTCATTCAACCACACCCCCAGGGGAGGGGGGGGGAGGGGAAGAGGGCAAGATATACTTCACATAAATGAAGTATTTTTTTTTTTTACCTTCTTTTTGTTCAGTACGAAAGAAAAAAATGTGTGAGGACAAGAGGAGAAAAAAAAATTATTACATGATTTTACTTTTTCATCTCTTATTCTCTCTTACTCAATATTTTAAGTTAAAACATGAGAGTAAATGTGTTACTAATATCTTCAATTCATTTCTCTCTCAAGTGATACCTCTCTTGATTCACTTTCCCTCTGTTTTTCACTTCAATCAAACGTGGTAATTGGGGCATTTACTTCCCCTCCCATTTTCCCTCCATATTACACCCCAACCAAATTATGCCCTAGTGCTAGTGGAGTGCAATCCCAATTATGCCAATCTGGGTCCGCTTCTGCATATCCCTTTTGTAAGACGTGCAAGATCGAATTATAGTCGCAGAATTATATAAATGATCTAATCCAACAGCGACGAATTCTTTCATATTTTTTATAAATTTTTTTCACCACCTCAACTGTTAGATCAGATCGCCCATCTAATCCAACAGCTATAACGTGCAGGACCGGATCCGAAATTGCAATTTTGCTAAAAGATAATCCCTTGTCTCCTGACAAAGGCAACACCCCAATATACATTTTTAATTCATTAAATACATGACCTAATGGGGAAAGGTCACTCCCAGAAGCAGTCACACGCTGGATAACTCCAAGTGCATACATTCGATCTGGACTCTGGTAATGCCAGATCTTCTAGGCAATTGTAAAATCTGGGCTTTCCAGATATTCCGGTGCTTCTCATTCTCCTGCAACACGATCATCTTCGTTAGATCTCTGAAGCTCCCAACCTGCGCATTCAGCCATGCAGGGCCCCTCTCCAATCCTTCCCACACCTTGCTCGGATATTCTTCCAACAAGTACAGAGACGTCAGACGGTCATTGAACGAGTTCCTTCTCTGCAACCAAGTTGTAGTCTTTCTGGATCAGCCATAGGAGGTTTTAGACGTGCCATTTTCAAATATCCAGTTACTGAGCCTTCGCCCCATTCATCAATTGCAGTCTGCTGAGGAAGATCTTTCTCGTTTTAGTGGGTTAAAGTTTCCTTCATCTCTATGTACAGAATTTTATCTTTTGTTTAAAGGTTGAGAAATATTCTTGCCCTCATTTGTTAGCTCAAAAGGAACTTTATTTAGTCACTTCCTGCATGTTGATGTTTTCCTTGCCGTTATGACATGTTTGAGTTAACAAAATTGCTAGTTTTCCCCAATAAAAAGAAAAAGAAATCCATGCATGTATATTCATCTTCTTTCTCATTATTATTATTATTGTTATTTCCAGCTCTGACCTCCGAGCATGTGAAAATTACAAGAATACCTACGAGATATGTGCCTTTGTAGTTTATTATCTTTCAAGCCTTTAGAAACAAAATAAGATAAAGAAGAGTAAAATGAAGTGCCATAAAAAGTGTCATTGCTAAAGCGGTATAAAAATACTGAAAAAAAGTGATAAAGTACAATATGCATGCAAAGTTGCATGACCATATCCCACAAACTTGTACCAAAATACCACAACAAGGTTTATGCCAAAATACCCTACTCTAAGTAGTAAAGAAATCTCCGTATTTCTTTAAACAAATTGTATGACATTGTTTGTTAGAAGCCGAGAGCTTCAGGTTAAAGAATTGTACCTTCCCCAGTAAAATACTATCAGCACTTGTCATCTTCCATGGTGACTCTTTCAACTCTAAAATTGGTTTCCCTTTTGCCAGAGATCCAGAGAGAGAAAGAAAGTCCAACTGAACCAAACCGATCAAGTAGGCTTTATGCAATATCAGAAATGTCAAATGTACATTATACCTAAATCAAATCAGCAACATACATAGGCATTTAATCTATTTGTGTACTGTAGTAATCCTTGATATCCACCTGAAAAGAAAACAATAATTCAAAACCAAAGCTTGGCAGACAGCCTCGAAAGTTGACAAAACATATGCAAGACGATTATCATTGGTCTACAGATTAAGAATATATGAATTCAACAATTCTTATCAATAAACCATTGTAGCATAATAGACAAAAAGAAAAAAGTGTAGAATTTATTCTCGTAGAACCAGACATATGACCAGAACTAACAAGAGGAGTATAAATGGCTTTCAGTGAACAAACAATAAGATTCAACATTTTGCATTCAGTGAAATTTTGGGACAACTACCTAAAGTATAGAGGATATTGAAGGTACTTGCGACAGAAACATACCCAATGCAAAACCAGAGATGATACAAACACATTCTAAGAATATCCTAACCTTCTTTTCCATATAAGGGAGCAGCCACTTAGCATGAACTAAAACATGGCAAGGCTCAAAATCATCGGATTTGTGAAGGAGAGCAGAGGATGCCAGATGCGTCAGCACCAATTGCAGCAAGATCACAGACATTACATACTTGCCCCTGCTGGTCCGGAACAAAATGAGTACCACAATAAGGACAGGTTACGTCCTTCTGTCCACGGTAAATTGGAATATAGGTGGCTCCACACGCCACAAAAGGATTTCTGAAGTCGTAATTCAGCTGAGAAACGTCTCTCATGTTCCTCTCTGCAGCCTGAAGAACAGAACGTGCTGATTTGCTTTGGTTCTCAGCAGTTGGATTGGTTTCCAAGAGTCGCCTGGCAAAGTTGGCTGCAGTACTCAAATTACCAGCCTTGTAACAAACAGTCATAGCATTCATTAGGGCAAGTCGCAAGTGAGGAAGCTGAAGGTTGCAATGAGTGAAGTAAGCAGCTAGCTCCTGCTGACGAACAGGGTCGTCCTTCAATTCCCTCCTCCTTAATTCCATTTTCAAACCCAGAACATATTCCTTCGCAATGACAATCAATTCCTTAACTTCATCCACTTCCCTCCGTGTCTCAACAACAATAAGAGGAATTGTTTGAAGTATAGACATAAAAAGTCGTAATGCTTCAGTAAATTTTCCACCAGTTGTAGCCTTGTAACCAGCCTTCAGCTTCTCTTCCAACTGAGAAAAATTAAAAGTAAGTGCAGGTGGACCCCGCACATTTGGACCCTCGGACCCACTCCAGGCCCTTTCCAAAGCTACAGTGATTACTGGTGCAGAAGAAAAGGCACGTAGATAAGAATGGCTACCACTGCAAAGATCCGTAAACAATGGCTTCAAAGGAACAAAATTTTTTATTCCGAGTTGTCGGCTCAGTAGACGCATTGCAGTGTCAAAATTTCCAGCAGCTGCATGTTCAGCAGCAGTGAATGACTTCTGGACCCAAATTTGGGTAACAGGCATACCAGGTGTGGGAGCAACTAATACAGAAGATCGCAGGTTCACAGCTTTTGGAGTATCAGCTTCAGGTGGCAAATCCAGATCCTCAAGATCCCATCCTCCTTCCTCATCATTTTCTTCATGTGCTTCCTCATCCTCCAAAACTTCACTGATGTCCCCATTCTGCAAGTTGTCTACTTCTCCAACATCCAAAGTTTCACCCCAATCAGCATCTGCAGCATCTTCATACTCTTCACTACCCTTGCCAGCATTATCAAGACCACCCTCAAAGATCCCTCGGGTAACCATTAGTAAGGGCCAATCTCCACCACATAATATGGGTTTTGGTGGAATCAACAAAGAGGATGACTTACCCTTTGGCAAACAAGGAACATTCCCACCCAGAGCTTCTGCAAGATGTTGGGAAATATCATGAAGCCCATGGACCAAAGCGGTGATATATGCAAGTGCCAAATGACCAGCATTCTCCAACATCTTAACACGCTCTTGAATGTCTCCCAAGTAAAGGGCGTTGTGGAACTGACCCATGACATCATTCTTAACTTCAGCAATTTTCATCATTTTCGACAGCTTATCCAAATTACCAGTTATCAAGTAAAGGAAGGATAGTCTTTCAAAGTTCTTTGTCCTCTGGTATGCATACTCAACAATGCCAGAATTACCCTGACGAAGGGCCTCCACCCCCAGCCTGTACCAGTGATCCTTCTTATCAATCTCTTTAGCTGCAGCAACCGCTATCTGAATGTTCCCACTTTCAAGAGCCAAGTTGAAGCGAGTATCCTCATCCTTCACAAAATGGAGAGCAACTTCTGGAAAACCCTTCTGCTGCAGATATGCAATCATTGCTTGGCCACATAGTTCAGAGTTCCTAATCATGCTCATAACTTGGTCATATCTCTTCCTCAGCAGAGACAATTTGAAAATGTACTCAGTTGAATCAATAATAATAGGACGACATCTCCCTTCTCTGTCTAAACAAAAGATTGAACTTCCATATATTTTCGTGATATATACAGGTACATCCAGGGTCTTGATAATTCCACTGTCCCCATTTGGAAGACAATACTTGATGTGCGTTAGTGTTGTGTATATGAATACACCATTATCATCCCAAGCTCCACTCTTGACACGAATTGTCTCATGAAGAGTGCAACGATGCACAAGTCTTTTATCAGTTATAACAATAGAATGCTTGCTCAGCAAAGCAATACTTTCCATGTCATGTGACCAGACAACATACCTAACTAAAGAAGTTTGAAGGTCCCCGAGAACAATTCTCTGCTGGAGGTCAAAAATGACTACTCTATCCTCTGCCCTACAGACCAAGTTCCCAGTGCCTGCATAAAAGATGGCATCTGTAGCAATTGGGAGTATACTCTTTTTGACAATCTCATTTTTCAGGTTCTTGACTAGCACTTGGTTGGTGCTCTTCTCAAGCACAGCAAACCTATTACGAGCCACAAAAACTGCAGATGCCCCAATACCTCTTTTGGCCTCTTGAACAGTATCAACTCTACCAGAGCTGTCTTTAGGTATAATGTAGAGTTCATAAGAACCTCCATCCAAGTCTGAACAGATCAATGCAGCATTTTCAGTGGCACTGTAAGAAAGAGTATGGGGACCTTGATTTAAGCTGTTAGAACCAGGCCTACGAATAGGTATCAACTGAATATCTTTCTGAGTTGAGTATTCAAAGGCACGCAAGAAACGATCTTTCACATAAAGCAAAGAATCTCCACTCAAAGAAAAAGCAGGACGTTCCCTCTCCAATTTGAATACTATCATGCCGCTGTCATGGCCAGCTGCCAGAAGATTCATCTCAGGATGAGAAGCCAGGATCCAGAATCTGTCATGTTCTCTACGGAACGTCTGAAGACCAGTCCTTTTTGTGGCATCCCACACTCGAATGCTCTTATCTTCTGAATTTGAGACAATAATTTCCTGTCTTGGATGGAATAGAACACACGAAACATTGTTCATATGGCCTCTCAATGTGTCCACTTCCCAGGCCTTTGTGTCTGAGGAGAAACAAGTACAAGAATATCTGCTGTTAGAAGCCAAAGCTAAGCCTATATTCATTGGATTTGAAGGTTTCATTATCACAGCATAAAATTTTGTCCTCTTCAGCATCAGACATAGTCAACAAACTTTCCACCCTCATGAATTTTCTTTATAGTAAAAAATAAAATATAGATCACATTTTGGGAGTAATCTTTAGAACTGTAGAGGAATTTAGTGGCTTAGGTAATGAAATTGTTGTGTTCCTCAACACCCCATTTACCCAGGCCAATACCACTCATGAAATTGAAAGAACAAATTAAAGGAACATCAATTAGCATATAATAAAATCATGCAAAAAGAAAGATTACAAAGTTGACCCTTTTCACATCCATTTCCAACTCAATAACACTTCACATAAATACAAATGCACATGTGAACTACTAAAATTAATACCTTAATCCTAAGTATCAGCTCATTTAACCTCTTTCATTGCAAAACAAAGATTGCAACTGCCAGATTATTCTAGTAAAGACATTATTTTAGAATATTTCACAAGTAGTCTTAGCAGAAATGACTTTTATTTAGCCCACTTTGGAGGCTTTGAGTGTAATCAAGCACACATTCAATGGGTTGACAAGATTAGTGCATAAAAATGAATAAAAAGTAGATTTGCCTGATTTTCTAAAAGCATTGCCCCGCAGCAATTACTTTGAACCCCTCCGGTAACTTTCATAAATTGCAATTATAAATTAAGCTATGTGATAATCTTAATGCTTATTTAAACCAAGCTAACCCCCCCAGAAATTGATGTTAGACAATTGTGATGGCAACTAAATGAGACTAGACAATTTTGAAAAGAAAATTAAAACAAAAAGTCCGTGGATTTACCATTCATTCGCCAAATTTTCACCTGACGATCATCGGCACCAGAGACAATTAAAGGCAGACTGGGGTGGAATGAAGCCCAGTTCACTCCTCGATCATGGCCTTCTAGAACATACTTTACAACGGTATCAACCCCCCCGAAGAAATCTGCGTTCACTTGACTCAACCGAAGGATGTCATCAGCAGGAGAAACTGTTTTCTTCCTTAAGGCGCCAATATCCCAAACTCTAATAGTCTGATCCAAGGAGGCTGACACAACCAGATCCTCTTTGGGATGAAATGATGCACACATCACATAGTGATTGTGCCCAGTCAAGACAGAGATACAAGTTCGAGACTGCCAGTTCCATATTCTAATTGTCTGATCATCACTTGCACTTACAATCCATGGGTACTCATGGTGAAATTGAACAGTACGAATGTAATCAAGATGCCCAAGCAGGGTGAACAAACACCTGTGCAACTTATAGTTCCAAACCTTAATTTTATAATCATCCCCTGCAAAAGAATATACAAACAAACTGCAGATAAAGATTCATTTCCTCCATTAGGAGGACTTTTGATGCATAACGTAACAGCCAAAAGTAAATATTGGTATTTGCCAGATAAAAGCAGAACTAGTGTTCAGGCATCAGATCTGATTTCAAAGTATCCAATCATGAGGGATTAGATATAACAAATAGATCGAAACAGAATCAATCGGACCTCCGAGTTAGTCTTTCTAGTTAATGAGTAAAGAAATCAATCAAACGGAAAATCAATGTTTGCCATGTAGTTATAAAGAAGAACAAGAATGAGCCCAAACCAGTTCCTAATCTAATTAACAATGGAGGTTGAAGAGGAATGATGATCAAATAAATTTTAAGAAGTTACATTGGGAGAGCATCAAACTAAAAATTAGAGCACTATACTTACAACATTTAACATTAGCATAAGAAAATTAAATCCATCGATCACAGATAACAAACCCCAGTAAGAAACAGCGAACAAAGCGTTTCTAAAAATCCAAGTGTTTTGATCCGGGGTCGCATTATTCAAATAATTAAAGATTTTCCGAAGAAAATCAAAATCACATAATTAAAGAATTAAATCTTCAGCAGAAAATAAAAGCACCTCCAGAGACGAAGAGAGGCTGGGATTTGTGAAAGTGAACTCCACGAACTGGGCCTTCATGTTCATCAAAGCGATCGATGAGAGTGCCCATACGATAGTCCCAGAGCTGGATCACGCCACTGTGAAGACTGGCCAAGATCCATGGCCTCTTGGTATGGAAACTCAATCCCTTAACTCGATTACTCTTCGTCTCAAACTTAGTTAACATTTTCTATATATCGATTCCAGATTTTCTCCTCAAAATCTCAATAGACCCAAGAAATGAAATGACTCAACTGGCTCACACTGAAAGAACAGTTAGGAATTGCTTTTCTCGCCTTGGCACTGTTTGCCGTTGGCGATTTTGCTTAGTTGCTAATTTGCCTTCTAAGAATTCATTTAGAGGGATAAAAAAC
Source organism: Rauvolfia tetraphylla (assembly GCA_030512225.1). Lineage (NCBI taxonomy): Eukaryota > Viridiplantae > Streptophyta > Magnoliopsida > Gentianales > Apocynaceae > Rauvolfia > Rauvolfia tetraphylla. Next base: position 3,054,346 of record JAJQKT010000060.1, read on the forward strand.
CGATTTAATCCCTGAAGTTAGGACCTTCTTATCATTTCGTCCCACAAGTATCTTTTAACTTTTATAATTCCTAAATATTTTACATATTATTTAAATAGTTTCGGCACTATACTTTTTAATAAATTTTTACCAAAACTATGATGTACTGAACACATAATATTTCTATGAAAGTATATTTATTTAAATAATACAAAGAATTGAAAAAAAAAATTTGTAATGAACTACAAACTTTTGGGATAAAATAAAATAATTTTTTTTAATTTTTTAATATTTATTGTATAAATATGCACTCATAAAAATCTCACGTCCTCGTCACATGCTATTTTCTGACAAAATCTATGGAAAAAGTGATGGGATAACTATTTTTACACTAGGTAAAATATTTAGGGCCCTCAAAGAGTGCAAAGTACTTGTAAAATCTAATAATAACAATTTTCTAACTTTTGGGACTAAATTAGTTATTTTTCTTTGAAAAATAAGTATGGCAGATTTGGAAAAGAGGAAAAAGGAAACAATAAGAAAAAGTACTCAGAGTTTCATTAGTTTTGATTTGTGCTTTCCTATGTTTTTTTATGAATTTTCACACTTTACAACAATCAAAATATTAGGTCTGTTGGATTTAAGAAAATAGGTTACTTGCTAAAATACTCCTTATTGAATTTGTGTTTATTAGACGTCTTTCTACTTCCTTCGTCTATTTCTTATGTAATAGTATATGATTCATTAAAACAAAAGAAAGAAAAATTATTCGACGGGCTGGCATTTGGCGTAAGGATATGCCATAGTTCAATGTCAGTGTGTATAGTGTTCCTTTCATCTAAAGTTCAATATTCTCAATTCAGCCTTTAGCATATCTTAAGATGAATATTAATATTGTTTATTTCATTAAAAAATGGGTACTTTAAAATTTGATAACCAAGCTCTTTGATTTAGACTTTACTTGGTTCATGGAAGGAAGGGAGAGGAAAAATTAATTTAGACTTTATTTGGTTCATGGAAGGAAGGGAGAGGAAAAATTAAAGTGGTACATTTACTTCTACTTTGTTAGATTTTAGTAGAAGAAAAGTAAATTTTAAATCGTTCCACTTATAAAAGAGATGAATTTGCTTACATGAATCCCCTTCAAATTTACTTTTAGCGTATGTCATCTTCCAAACAAACAAATAAGTCATTCATTTACTTCTTTTTCCCTTTTCCTCCCTCTTCCCATCCACAACCAAACAATTATTCAAGTCATATAAGTTCTACACTCAACCTCCTCTTCCCCATTCTTTTCTCCTTCTCTCCTCCACTATTCTTAAACTACTATATATCCTCATATTACTTCATTTCTCTTAGCATTCACTTATTTTTTTTATAGTTTTAATATTTTTAAAATTTTTCTCATAATTATCTGACAGTATCATATTGATGGGAGATAAGATGGAAGAGAGTCCATAAAATAGAACATAAAATTCTAAACAAAAGAAACAACCATAATCTAATTTATTGTGTCTTTAATTCCACTCAACTCATGAAACACATACTTGCTCCTCTTTTTCTTTTTCTGTTTTGAGGGTTACTTGTTTGTCACACTACAAGAAAATACAGAATTAGCGATGGACATATCTGTCGCTAATCCATTGCCAACCTCTATTAGCGACGAAAAACTTCCTCGTTAAATACATAGTCACTAATTGCGATGGCATCACTATTCTGTCACAATTAGTGAAGGATTTGAGATGAAAAAAATGGTCAAATGGTTATATTATGAATAATTAGGTGATAGATTTACGATGGACGATAATATATTTAAATTTTTAAAATAAAAAATTTCTATTATTTTTTCAAGAAATATTCGTTGCTAATTAGCGACGGATTTGTAACGAACATAAATTATAATTCAAAATTAAATAATAAAAATATGTAAATTATTATTTTAAAAAATTTTAAAAATAATGTGAATCGGGCTAACCATACCCAATTTGGCCCAGCAAACATAAATTATAATTTAAAAATAAATAATCAAAAAATATACAAATCATTTTTAAAAAATTTTAAAAATAATATGGATTGAGCTAACCTAACCCGATTTGGCCCTAGTCACCCGCGGCCAGTGATTCGAGTTAACCTGATCTGATTTTATTGTGAACCATATAATCCTCATATATGCTTCATTTCGCTAGATTCCTTCAAATTTGAAGGATGTCTACCTCCACTAGATTAAGTCACTTTTTGTGTTTTATTTTACTATATAATATCTTTATATTATATATTTGCTATTATATATTATTATATTAATAATTACTTATATTATAATATAATTATATTATATTACATCTCATTTATAAATTAATATTTTTTATTCTTTTCTATTCGTATCTGTCGCTAATTCCTCGTAAATTTGTAACTAATTAACGATAGCTACCTAATTTTCAAATTAGTATTTTTTAAAAAAAAATTCAGCAGCTGTTACTAATCCGTCACAATTTTGTAATAAATTAGCAACAAAAATATGTAAAAAATAAAAATATATATTCTAATTAAAAATGAAAAGGTAGTTGCTAATCTGTTGCAAATTTGCTACGGATTAGCAATGGTCTTCTCAGTAAAAATAAAAAATGGCTTCCAGAATATTAATTATATATTAATGATCCTTTCTTCTACTGAGGTATATATATGTCTATTTGTTTATACATATACTATAAATATATGTTATATTATACTTATATCTTACATACATGTGTTATTAATATATTATACTTCTATTTTTGCATGGTTTATTACATGTGTACTTCATAGGAATCATCTTACTTAGTAATTGATATCTATTATTCAATATAATTTATTTTATTTCTATTCATATTTTTCATGTTAAGTAAAAAAATAATATTATTGAATTAGAATATATTATTTTTCATATTTTACATTTTCATCGCTAAGCCGTTGCAGATATGCAACGAATTAGCAATGGCCTTTTAATTTTTAAATTAGAATATATTTTTTTAATTATTACCCATTTCCATCGCTAATCCCTCTTAAATTTGTGACGAATTAGCAACGACCTCATAATTTTTAAATTAAAATATATTTTTTTTTATTTTTTTTCACGTTTCTGTTACTAATTCGTTGCAAATTTACAACGTACTCATAATTTTTAAATTAGTAAATATTTTTACAATTTTTCACATTTCCGAGGCTAATCCATTGCAAATTTGTAACGGATTAGTCATGCCCTCTTAATTTTTAAATTAGAAAATATTTAAAAAAATCTGTGGCTAATTCCTCACAAATTTACGAGAGACTAGCGACAGATTCATACTTTTGGTCAAAATACGGCATTGGTAGCTTTTCTTTTGCTAAGTTGTCACAAAATTAGTTATAGAATTTTCCATTGCTAATATCCATCGCTAATTGTGTGTCTTCTCGTAGTGTCTTAGAACTAAAATAGTTTAGTGAGAGGAACTGAGAAGTTTGGTTATATTTTCGCATGAAAATTTGAAGGTTTGTTAATTTACATTTGTTGTTTTCCTTCATCCCAATGTAGCTACGATTCTGGTTTCTTCATTGAGATCCCTTCATAATTTAGTACGACGATGATTCTTCTCAGTGGAATAGCTGAAAAACTCGTGCAAGTTATCATTAACTATGGGATGTTCACTCAATTCTTCTGGTGAGTTGAAGGGGTTTGAATTGGATGGTCGTAACGAGTTATTCATCTTTGAAAGTTGGCAGTTTGCTTTCAATCTTATAAATTCTGTCGCCGAAATAGGTGTGACATAAAATCAGAAAACCCAACTCTCGTAAGGTTTTCTTTCGGCCTTCTTTTCTTCCTCTTCTACAGCTTTGCTTGATGTTTTGACATGGAATAACTATAGTGTCAGACGGTTCCTCTATGCACCATCAAATCTTGTTAACACGGCACTTCGCTCTGCTACCTGAACTTCTTTGCTCTCCTCCCAAAGCGCACTTGTTAGGACGAGCAGGGAAAGCAGAGAGAAAAGAAAGAAAAACAAGAACTCCAAAATTCTACGTGGTGTTCAAAAGATTTGATTTTATTATTTAATTTTTTATTCTATTTTTTTTAAAAAAATTGAATCAAATCGAATCGAAAAACTTCGGTTCAAATCGAATTTTATAAATAACTCATTTCAATAATGAGTTCTTATATATTTCTTTTTTTAAAAAATAATACAAGAACGCATTACCATATTCTTTTATTATTTTTTAAAAAATTTATTTTTGGTTCAATTTTCGTTTTATAATGCTTGCTTGTATTATTTTTTTAAAAAAATTGATTTTCGGTTTGATCACAAAAACCAAAAACTAAACCAAAATTTTTACAAATTTAATAAATCGAACCAACTAAAATATCAAAAAACTGAACTGAAATCAAAATTTCGATTCGGTTCATTTTTGGGTTCATTTCGATTATTGTATACCCTTCACGTCAGTCTGAATAAACTTCGTGATATATAATTGTTGGAATGACAAAATTACTAACCCTTGCACCTTTACAAATAAAGTTACAAACTCTCCGTCTTGAGTTCATATCCCAATTGGTAGCCAAGTAGGTACACATATATAGCCCTAAACTAGGAACTCCTTATTTATTATGTGTTCCTCCCCCTAACTTTTTCTTAAATCTACCCAGTTGGGATATTGAGAAAACTATCTAACATATCCTCTTTTTTCTCAATTTTCTTAATTATAACAAAATAAGAAAACCTGAACCTCTCATGATGCTCTCAGAACATTGAGAAATTCCTAACTCATTGCACCTTTTTATTTTTCCTGGTAATAGCAAAAAAGTATAAGCATGTTTTACTAGCTCGTGCTTTGTGGATTTGATTAAGCTGAGCTTAATAGCAAACATGACGAGTATTACTTATCCAAATTTCTTGAAAGCATAGGAAACTCCATGTATATCCCAGAAATACTCTAGGCGTTGATCAAGCTAAGCTCTCGATTACTATTCGAATAAAATATATAAAGCAACTATAAATTATCCCAAATTTACTACAAATATCTATCATTATGAGAGTAATATATTGATGTTCTTACACCCTATAATTGACACAACAATCAAATGTAGAGTTTAGAAAGCAACTACTAAAAGCTGTACTAGCTAGGATATCTTTCGTGTACCGGATATAAAAATTAGTATTGCTTTAAAGATATTATATAAAGTTCAAGCTGTAGATGTTGGTGCCGGTGCTGCTGCTGCTGCATCTTCTGCTGTCTGATCGAGGGCCACTGGTGTTCCTTCTTCTGATGCCGATGGTAGCGGTTGTATCGCTTCTTCTGATGGCGGTAGTAGTTCTGCTTCTTCTGCTGTCTGACTGTGGGCCGGTGGGACTCCTTCTTCTGATGCTGGTGCTGGTGTTTGCGTTGCTTCTTCCAGTTGTGGCAGTGGTGCTTCGCCATCAAATAGATAAGCCTTCAGAAGGAAAATCTCAAATGTTCCATCTTCATGCAACTTATTGCGACGAATGGCTAGCGTGATAGGTCCAGGCAGATCAAATGCGATCGTGAACCGGCCAACCTTTTGCTCATCAGTTTGAGCTCTTCCTTCCACCACAGCTGTTGCTGTAGTTGTTTCGCCATCACGGATCGCTCCCACTAGTTTCATTCGCATTTCATGCTCAAGTCCATACGCCACATAAACTGGGAAGAAAATCTTGTTAGCAAAAGATTTTGCCCACTTCCCCTTTTACCTTGTAAAGAAGATGCATGCAGTCAAGATTTCCAGCTGGATGAATGTTAAGAGAGTATATATTCTAAAGAACCTTAACAAAATACTTTACCCAAATCACGCTGCGCAGTAATTGGCAATTGAACTTTGATCCAATACGCATCGTTGTTTGCCATAATCTGTACAAGGCGTCCGGGAAATCCCTGCAACCTTTTATGTGCCACGCCAGTCAAACTGACTGATGGAAACATCTTCACCATCCTGCTGTCTCTGCAGATTTCTAGTTCGTAAAGTTTTCCTCTAAATTGAGATGTTTATGAGACCAAGAAGATGTTTCATGTTTTAAATATTCACACACTTAAAGCTTGGTGGGGAGTGGGGGGAAGAGAGCAGTTGTACAAACTAAACAAAATATGAGACATTCTATTTTGGACGGAGGAAATAGCAAATCTAAATTATGTATGAATCAACTATTGAGTAGGTAAAAGTGAAAGAATTTAGCTGGAAGCTTTTCGTGCTTGCTTGTTAAAGAAACTTAAATACGAAGCATATCAATGTAAATATAATTAAAACCTCCAACTATTTAATTAAAAGTAAAAAAGGGAAGATAGATTTGCAAAAGCTTGGAGTAAAAGAGGAACTCTAATAACTTGCTACAAGTAGCAATTCATGAGGAAATCTAATATCATGCATTGGTGGCTTCTTAGAGAGGGGGATTCATGTATTCTTTACCAAATCCCTTCAATAATCATTGTTCGTGAGAGCTGCGGAAGGCAAGAAATTGTTTGCCTTAATTTACATATTTATTTAGATAACAAAGTCTTTCTTAATGCAGATGGTGCAACTATTGGAGTTATCTCTTGGGAAGGGGGCCACGGCTCCTTTCTTTTGGTTTTATACCTTTTCTTAGGGTTTAACAAATGGGTAAGGGTTTTGCTAAACCATACCCATTTGAAGGTGCATTTCTTCAACCAAAAAAAAAAGTTAAATAAATAAACAAATAAATAAATGCTACAAGTAACTAGAGATGCATGAATAGCACATCCATCAATTAAGACCTATTAGAAAACCCTAGTACTTACACATACATATCAACGAAGGTCAATGGATTGACTCCTGAGTGAATATTTTTTTAAAAAAATAAAAAATTTAGGACATATAATTTCTTTTTTCAAGGAAATCATTTTTATGCATAAGGGTTTACTTATCTTTGAGAGATCCGAAATGGAAAATTTTCCAGAAATCAGAAGCCCATCTGAAGCATAGATTCAATTGGAAGCAAATGAAACGAAATGAACCGAAACATATCCAATCAACTAAGCGATGGGGAAGAAAAAAAAAATGAAATGAAACATCAAACAGAAACCTATCAGCAAGCAAAAAAGCCAACTCGCAAGAGAAACCATAAACTCAGAGATACAAATCAGAAGAGAAAGACTTACAGAGATGTAAACCAATTGGCTGCCGTTGTCCAAGTCCTCCACACCGGTCGAAGGAATCGATCACCGTTTCTCTAGTGCCAATGGAGCAGCTTTAATTTCAACGCAGAACAGAGCGGCGCTGTAATGAAGCTCGTACAAGAATTTATATAGGAGGGGTTCTGGCAGGTAAGGAAAGCCAGCAAAGTCTGATTCATTTCACCATTTGTCAACAGCCAGGCTTAGGTTTGTTAAGGTAATTTTTTGCCCCCTCTTTTGGTTTGGTAGACTTCAAAAGATAAGAGTTAATATTCAGTTGAAACATTATTGTCTTCTTTCTAAGGAAAATCTATATCTTATTCTGAGAAAAAATATGATATTTTGAAACGATTAATCCGACCAAATTATATGAACTGAATATTCTTTTCACAAGGTTGTCTTGTTGATTCATATTTGTTAGAAGATCGCTATGCGTTGTCGGCGAAAACATGATCTAGCTTCTATCTTCATGTTTGTGCACGTTTTTCATGAAGGAAATTCGACTCCAGATGCACTGGCAAACAATGTAGTTGTTATTCCTTTGATAACTTTGCTAGTTTGCCTCAGTTCATTGGTTGTTATTTGGATTCTGCACAGCTACCTAATAAACTGCGTTTGAAGATTATTTCTTTGGCTACTGTTGGTTCCACTTTCATAAAAGGCAAACTTCCATGCCTCTAATTTTATATCCTTCTATATTTTCAATTAATAAACTTGTAGGAGTCCACGCAAAACCCTCCACCATCAAAGGCTGCTTTCTTATTTTTTATTCCCTCTGTTTCAGAATATAAAACCTTTTGTTTCTTCCTTCCTAAGATGATTAGCCTTTTACGAATTTTAAAAACAATTTTTCTTAAATTACCCTTACCATAAATGAAATTCTCTCGTTCTCTATTGTATATTAGTAGAATTAGTTAAGGATATAAGCATAAAAATATTTTAGTCTGCTACATACACTGAACTAGAGCAGCTTCCAGGTCTGCAGTCTACATATATACCTTTAGCTTTCATGTTGCTCTATATTTGACCTAGTAAACATTACTCCAATAAGGATTGCATTCTGTCTAAATATTTTTTGAAAAATGTTAAACCTAAATAGGAGTGTATTCTGCTCAGGATACCAAGATAACTTCACTTGATAGAATTTATGAATTAACTGAAAATAGACAAAAAGGGGGGAGGGGAGGAGAGAACAGCATTAAAATTTTCAGTTAATGCACTTGGATCAAATGATTCCACTGGTAAAACCAGATGCAGAAAACCACTAATGAGCTTCAAACTTCACTATACACGACTACTTAGAACAACAAAACAAATTACACGAACTATACAGTCATTCTGTATCTAAGGAAGGGATTATATCATCTCAAAAGGGGTGCTTGGGTAAAACATATTTTAATGCTATATTCTGATCTTACTTTTTTCTTTAATTTATTTATCATTTTTTTTATTTTTCTTCTTTGTCATTCTCTTTTATCCCTAAGAAGAAAAATATATTGCTTGTAAAAATCAAAAAGAAAGTTCGGTGTCCAAAGTTTTCAAAATTTATGTCACTGATCCTTGAGTTTAAAAGAATTGTTAAATAAGTCTCAAATTTAGAACTTTTACGCGAGTTGAGAGTTAGCCAAGTCTACATATCATTTTTGCATCATGTTAATTAAGTTAATAGAAGTAGAAAAAAATCATATTCATTTTTTCTACTTTCTTCACCTAGATCAGGAATTAATTAATTATGTGATATAAACAAATAAATTTCTTAATTTAAAAGTAATCCAAAAATCGGCTCTGAGGCCTTTTGGTTCCACATCTTTTTTTTTTTTCTATGTACTACAAAGTTCGGATCCTAAAGTTTAGGATACAAATCAAGCAATCAACCACTAAACTATTATCTTGTCAAAAACAGGTTGATTGCCCCAATTTTATCCACTTATACAATGTTGGATATTGGCATGATTAGGTGAATGAAAAATAGTTTTTGCATCACCTATTAATGATGTATAAGTGGGAGATGTACTCACTTTAATTGGCAACAACTTAATGTATCTTGGATAATACAAATTCATTTATTTGGATTTGTTATACATGGATATCTAGACATTCATTGTATTTAGATGAATCCCTACATAGATACATGGAACTTGGTTACATTTTAATGGATAGTTGCAAAGAATTCTAATAATTACTTGACGGGTTTCAATTATAATTTTGTTATTGTTTAATGCCAATTACATGTTCCTACCACTTTACCTAGTCTATAAATAAGTGCCTCCTATTCTGTTTTACGGATGACTAACAAGCAAATCCTCCTCTTTTTTATCTATCATCATATGCATATTTTACTTAGTGTTCTTGATTAGTTTGTTCAAGTTCGTTGGGTGAAGAGTTTTTGTGCTTACTATTTCATAGCTTCCGTTGTATCCTGGAAGACAGACGTCCTATTCAACCTCAAGCACATAACTTGAGGGAGCGAATCTGTTTTAAGGAGATCGTGTTGAACACGAGCCTCGGATAGTTATCTTCTTTCTATAATCAATGTTTATTTTATATTGATTATACTATTCAGCCATATTTTATATTTCATTTTGTTTATTCTATCATTGTTTATTTTATATTTCATTAAAGCGATTGAAACGCATCATTTAGTAAACTAGAAGTTTACTGATCCGAATAAATTTTTTATTTGGCACGACCAATTAGGTCATCCTGGATCCATTATGATGCGAAGAATTATTGAAAATACATATGGTCATACATTCAATGGTCATAAGATATTGAATCCAAATGAATTCAATTGTGTTTCTTGTTCTCAAGGAAAATTGATAATTAAACCAGCACCAAAAAAAAAGTAGGAGCTGAAGCTCCTTCATTTTTGTAATGGATTCATAGTGATATATGTGGATCTATTCATCTATCATGTGGACCATTTAAATATTTTATGGTCCTAATTGATGCATCGATCCGATGGTCGCATATGTGCCTGTTATCAACTCGCAACTTGGCATTTGCAAGGCTACTTGAGCAAAAAAGTGATGTTTGCAGGCACAATTCCTAGATTATCCTATTAAGAAAATTCATTTAAATAATACTGGTGAATATTTTTCTCATACTTTTAATGCATATTGCATGTCAATTGGTATAAGTATTGAACATCATGTACCTTATATTCATACACAAAATGATTTAGTTGAATCGTTAATTAAAAAGTTAGAGTTGATTGCCAGACCTTATTAATGAGAACAAAACTCTCTGCTTCTACTTAGGGATATGCTATTTTGCATGCAGCAGCACTTATACGTATAAAGCTAGTGAGTTATCATAAGTACTCTCCTTTGCAATTAGCTTTTGGTTCTTAACCAAATATATCACATTTGAGAATATTTGGGTGTGCAATATATTTTTCAATTGCTCCAAATCAAAGCACCAAGATCAAAGATAAAAATCATCGAAAAAGAAGATTGCTAATCAAGACCATACTGTAGTTACGACCATTCATCACTCTATTGAGAATTAAGATGGCACAAGTAGTGAATCAAATTGCTAAACAAAAATTTATTACTCTACTAAACTCTCACTTACAAATCACCAAACACTCACAATTAAAGTGTATTTAACTTCTCACTAGACACTCTAACACAAGTAATTCTCACTCTTTTTTTCTCTTATTTGCTCACTGAATGGAGCACCTCACAATTACTTGCACTCTTCACTCTTTCTTGCATACTCACTTCTGCTAAACACTAGCCTATTTATAATCTTGGTTCTCCAACTTTGGCAAATTCTAGAACTCTCTAATTGCTTCTTATTTCAAGAGAACTCTAGATATCCTTTGAGTCAAAATTTGTTATTCCAACTTTCTTGAATATTCTTCAACTTGCTTGAATTTTTTAGAATTTGCTTGAATCTTCTAGAGAGTTATGGATGACTCTCTCAACACACTCCATAACCAGAAGTTGTACCATAAGAATACTCCTTTCAATCTAAGGAGTTTACATCTAACAACAATGTTCAAATTTTGCCATGAGAGTTTCAAATCTAATCAAATTGGACATGAAGGTGGATGCAACGATCAATTGTATCATGGAGAAAGGAAGAAAGAGAATGAAGAGATAGAGGCGGCGGTAGGAAGGAGAATGAAAACTTAGAAAAAGAAAATTTTGATTTTACTATTTTTTTCACTCTTTTTTGGATGGTATGTTGCTATTCTGTTGTGATTGAAAAACTGTATCAAAATTTTTTAAACTTATGTTTGGTGGAATTGCCTGGTCGCTTTAGTCGAAGGAGAAGAAGATGGCGGATATTGCAGAGATGGCAATGTTAGTTGCCAGCAAACGACCTCTCTATCGGATTTCAATCTTCTTTTCTTTCTTTATCTCTTCCAATATTCTAAATCTTGTTTATTCTCTTGGCATCTTAACATGTTGTTGCACCAGATGAACGAGGAGGTAAGAGCCACTCATTGTGGAAAGTTTCAATCTGATACAAAGAAGATTTAGTGACGGCGGTAATTGAAATAATCGCTTGTCGTGGTCAAATTTTTTATTTTTTTGAGTAGAAGAAAAAAAAGAAGAAACATATAAAGAGAAAGAAAAGGAAAAAATTTTTAGTGGTTGTTATCTGAATTAAATAATATATGTTTTGACAAAAATAACCTCAATCATATCACATGAATGTCATGTGATATAATATCGTCATGAGTTAACGGTAAAAATAAATAGAAGTGTCAAATTTGATAACTTTTTAAAGTTTAAGTTTTCAAACATTATATTTTCTAATTTAAGTGTTAAACTTAATAATTGACAATAGTTCGAATGTCTATGTTATTTTTTATCTAATTTTAAAATAAATAAAAAATATAAACTTATACAATGCACAACTCGCAATCTAGCTTTGATTTACAATTTGGGGGGAAAAAATAATCGTTTAGAATGGTTCCCTGACCAGAGTAGAGTTCTATCTCAATAACTTCGTCCAGGAATTGCCTCTGGGGCAAAATGATTCTTTATCAAGAAAATGTAGAACAAGCTTTCATTTTTATCTTTATTCTTGGCTGAACGTTTTCTGTTTCAGTACATTGTCGTAAGTCTACGTCAAAGGTCCTATCTTATAGCTCAATGAATTCAATTCAAATATCATACACGACAATCTCTGATCATCCCACGAGATGATTTTTCTTCCAGAAATAGAAGGTTTTTGCTCACTGTAGGCTTCTTTTAAAAAAAAGAAGTAGATTAGGCCGGGAGAAAAGGGGGAAGGCGTATTCTGGACGTAACGCCATCTGGGATGGCGTTATGCCCAGGCTATAACGCCATCTCAGATGGCGTTATAGTAAAACCCTATCTTCCTTCCCCACCTGCGATCACTTTCAGCCTCACTTCTTCCCCACCCCGCCCTCTCTCACGCGGAAGCTCGCCGACGTCTCCTCTGGAACTCCGGTGACCATCCCATTTTCATCTCTTCTCTCTTTCCAGCCGCACAGCAAGTCTGCCGAAGATTTTTGTCTCTTGCTGTCGGAAAAGATTTTCATCCCATTCGGCCTTTCCGCGGTATTCCTCTTCTTCCTTTCATTCCCTCTTTTTTTTTTTTGCCGTTTATTGCATGTGTTTTTTTTTTTTGTGCATTATATTTTATTTTCTTGCATTAGCTTTTATATTTATGTTTTTCTTGCATTATATTTTTGTGCTCTCAAGATGAAAATTTTCTTAGTAAATTTAGAAGTAATATTAAAAATTTAAAATTTATATATTTGAGTAAGTTAATTTTAAGTAATTATTTAATTTTTTTATTTATTTCATTATATTATTATTGTTATCATTGAATATATATTATTTGTAATTTTTTATTTATTTTATTATATTGTTATTGTTATCATTGAATATGTGTTATTTGTAATTTTTTATTTATTTTGTTATATTGTTATTGTTATCATTGAATGTGTGTTATTTGTAAATTTTTATTTATTTTGTTATATTGTTATTATTATCATTGAATATGTGTTATTTGTAATTTTTTATTAATATTAGTTAGAATATCTGAGACGCAGTAATTATTTAATATAATATAAATTTTTTAATTGTCATTAACCTTTTAATTAGATAATGATAATAAATAAAATATATAATTTCGTTCGATAAAATTATATTTCATTGGATAGATAGAATTGTAGATGGATGTCAGTCGAGCTCCTGCAGGTGTTCATCCCGGGCCGATAGATCCGAGTTTGCTGAGTCGACAGTCGGAGCATCAGTCAGCATTAGTATGGGAGGGCTATAGAGAGACTTTAGAGGAACCTCTAAGAGTACGTCGCTTTGACCGTGTATTTTATGATGCATATGATGCGGCTCCGACTAGAGTTCACGAGTTGATAGATAGAGTCGGGTTCGGAAGGTTGGCTCTAGTAGGGTTCAGGCCCGTGGACCACTCACTGGTTACGGCGTTGGTCGAGCGATGGCGTCCAGAGACGCACACTTTTCATTTGACGTGTGGTGAGACCACCATTACATTGCAGGATGTATCGATCCTGTGGGGTTTGCCTATCGATGGTCATCCGGTGATCGGTCCTCCGTACACTCATTCTAAAATGGAGTGGATTGAGATGATCGATACACTTCTCGGGTTTAGGGTTATGCCTTCTGACGTCGTCGGACACAAATTGCGGAAGGAACCTCTAGAGTCATTTATTACGAGACCAGTTAGTGATCGTACATCGGAGCAGGATTGCGTCTCGCTGGTGCGTGGACTGCTTCTTATGCTTATGGGAGGACATTTATTCTCAGACCACTCAAATAACCAGATACCGTTACGTTATTTGCGTCTACTAGAGGATTTAGACGAGGTCGGGTCATATAGTTGGGGCAGTAGAGTGCTTGGATACCTGTATCGGTGCCTTTGTGATGCCTCGTTAGGTGATGCACGTGAGATTCACGGACCTGTTACCCTATTACAGTTGTGGGCGTGGGAGAGAATCTCGTTTCTGCGGCCTGCTAGACTTCAGCCCCGTATACCCATCCCTCCACATGCAGCATACGGAGCTCGTTGGTCCGTGCCATTTGATGCCAGCTTATTACCGACGCACGTACTACTAACATACCGGGATCAGTTAGATGTCATGTCTGATCATCAGGTATATTGTCATTTCAATAATTTATTACTCAAATTATATGTTTCATTGATTAATTCTTCACATCATGATACATTTATTTTATCTTCAGTTTACTTGGATGTCATATGATGCTGGTTCTTTCCCAGTAGATGATATTTGGAGGGCAGAGGTCCCTTTAGTCTGTTTTGAGATTGTAGAGTGGCATTTTCCTCGGCGGGTGATGAGGCAGTTTGGCCTACAGCAGTTCGTACCTCCAGTGTGCGACACACGCCGAGATTTACATCGTTACGGGACCCGTGGGACTAGTGGACGTGACTGGCGTAGATTAGCATCTGGGCGAGCCTTACAGATTACGTTGTTGACGGTGTTTTCGCCTCCTGTGGACCAGTTGCCACCCCTGACTACAAAGAGTGGTATCGCGCTCGTACGAGATTACTAGTAGGGAATCCTGTGCACCGCCGGAGGGCTCTTGCTGGTTACCATACCACCGGCTCTGCTTCTACGATTTTGGTTAGTCTTATTTATTTTGATTAGTTTTTAAAGCAGTATTTGAATGTAGCATACTTTTGTTGATACTTGTAATTCTTGCAGGGTGCGACATTACAGCAGTGTATGAATGTAGCATCAGATGCAATGTCATCGGCCCCTCCTCATTCTCGATCTGCATTCCAGCGTATATTAGAGTTGTGCAACAGAGGGCTGACAGCAGTTGGAGATGTCATTACCTGTGGGGCTATACACTGTGGGGCAGATACTGCTATCCCACCCTCGAGACGACGACCCCGAGATAGAATTCCAGAGCGTGGAGCAGCAGGTGTTCGAAGAGGTGCCAGGCGCAGAGTGGAGCGTCGACAGCAGAGGGGTCCAGTGGCTGGTGTCGACGATGCCACACAGCAGTGTCCCGGTGACGTAGCCGACCTTCCCGGGGACGCAACAGACCTTTCCGAGCACCCTCCTCCTGACACTAGCTTGACCCTCGAGACACCGTCCGCAGACTATTATCCAGCTTTCGCTAATCCGATCACAGATGACTCAGGTCCCTTCGGTTATGCTGATATACCTGACGATGATACATTTTTGTCGGATGTTTTTGGAGAGCACTTGACTCCGGAGATGCAGTTACGGCGATCTACTCGGACCCGTTTCGGCCCTAACGTGTATACCCCCGCGTATTGGCAGTAGTGTTTGACGCGTATTGTATGTTTATGTTGTCCTAATCATTCGTTCAATGAAGACTATGTCTCTTTTTTTTTTTTTTATTAAGGGAACTGGAATGAGATTATAGAAAGAACGCGTAATGAGATAGTAAAAGACATAGATACTAATCCACACAAATTTTTTAACATAGATAGTAAAAGAAATAAATACTAATCCACACAAATTTTTTAACATAGATAGTAAAAGACATAGGTAGTACATGACATATATAACACTCAACAATTTAAATTTATTAACAATACATGTAAAACAGCAGTTCTAACTCGTACTAGGCCCGGCGGGGGCAGTAGCTGGACAATTCCTTCTGTTATGTCCAACTTGATGGCAGCATCTGCATCTTGGAGGAGAGTTGGGGTTACGGTAATCCATGTCGGAGCGAAACCTTGTTGTTCTGAGACGGCCTCGATTGTTCTTCATATTCGGAAAATAAAAGGACATGTTAAACGAAGCATCTCGCCACAAATTCTCGTTTGCAACCGGATAGAAACTGAACTCGTAAGTCTTCTTATATGATTCCTTTGAGTATATGGCCAATACAAATTCGGCACCATTCCACCCTTTTTTCCTACAGACAGCCAGAGCATGCGAATAAGGCTGCCCGTATATGTGCCATTTTCCACAAGTGCACGCTCTGTCCCCCATATGCACTGTATACACATGGTTACCTCTTTCATCGCCTCTTACAACTGATTGCACACTGTAAAGCCCTGTTTGAGCGTTATACTGAACTACCCTATGTGATCTGGCCTTGCTTTCATTTGTCGCGTACTTATCCTAAATCCGTCTGGTAAAGGGGTGTCTACAGTTGTGAGCCTCCTCTCTATGCTGGTTGAAGTATTCAACCATCTTGTGAAAAATCATCTCGACGAGTGCCTTGAGTGGTAATGCCCTAGACTTCTTTAGAACGCTGTTCAATGACTCCGATAGGTTTGTAGTCATGATACCATACCGATAGCCACCGTCGTGTACCGTGGTCCACTTCTCAAATGGAATTGCGGCCAGCCAATTGAAAGCCTCCGGATGTCTTCTTTTAATTTCGTTCATGAAGTAATTGAACTTTGAAACTTTAGTTGCCGTCCCTGCCTGCCACATCAAACTTTTAAGCTCCCTGTTTTTAAATTTTAGATTGAAATTGGCCCTAATGTGGCGCAAGCAGAATCTGTGCTCTGCATATGGAGGTTGCCATTTCTCTTGCTGTCCTATTGAGTTCAGAATACCTTTGTGCCGGTCAGATATCAAGCAGATGGGATGGGTGTCAACCACAAATTCCCGAAGCAGGCCGAGGAACCAATTCCAACTTGTTGAAGACTCCTCGTCAACAATCGCAAATGCTAGAGGGAAATCATGGTTATTGGCATCTCAACCGCTTGCGATTTACAGCACTCCCTTATAAACACCTCTAAGGTGTGTTCCATCAACTGATATAACTGGACGACAGTGCTTAAAACCTGCAATTGAAGGTTCAAATGCCCAAAATACAAAATTAAACACTAACCGTCCAAGCGTACTCGAACGATGGTGTAGCCATCTGACAATGGTGCCTGGATTAGCATCTTGTATTGCTTGCATATACCGTGGAAGAACGGCGAATGTTGAGTTCCAATCTCCAAACAGCAGTTCGATCGCAGCTTTCCTGGCATACAACCCTTTCTTGTAAGTGCATCCGGTTTGAAATAGTACTTGAACCTCCTCTACAATGTGCTTCACGGGTGTTTCCGAGTCAATCCGTATGAGATGCGTAATATGCCTGCCGATGTAGCGACTTGACATGTTCCGGTGGATGTTGTCTACCGCATGTACTAAGCAGGTGTGTTCTGCATTGTATACAGTTATCTGCCACATACCATGCGTAACTTTTTTGATTATGCGTATATACCATAAGCATATACTCTCATCAGTTGACTGTGAGCATTTCGCAGTCCATTGGTCCGACTTACTCCTCACAACTTTGAACTCACGACCCACCTGAATCGACCATTTCCGGACTACATATACAGCTTCTTCCTTATCTCGAAATCGCATGCCTCGTCTAAGTTCATGTACAGAATCATTCCAATCATCTAGTTGGACCGCATCATCGCATGTCCAATCGTTTAACTGCGCTCCCGATCCTATATCCTGGAAGCACTCGTACATTCGGCGGTCTGTTGCGATCTGGCTGCTAGAACCGGTCTGCGGGTTTTGTATTGCATAATATGACGGGACCACCGGATGGAATGTCTGTGCTGGTTGAATTGGCTGCTCTTCATTCTCATCCGAACTTTCATCCTCCGCTTCAGCAGGTACTTCTGACTCAGGATCACCATCAACATCAAAAGTTGGACCTAATGAGTCGGCAACAGCTGCTCCGTATAACATTCTCGGTTCGGTTGCCACGAACTCAGTTACCTGTGTAGTATGAATCTCCATCGATGATTCATTAAGGGTATGACTTTGGTGATAGTCAACTGATTCATACCCGTCAGCATATCTGTTTGTGTTGGCTGGAATTTCTCCATGCTGTTGTTCTTGGACCTGCATTAATTGAAAATCGACAAGAATATGCACACCAGCACGACCAAACTTTTATTGGATATCCCATAGTAGATCCATTTGATCTTCATCATCCAGACTAATAGCGCTATAGAAAACATGATTGAATTCTGGCGAAAAATATGACCACCGTAGAATCATACGAATGCACCACAAAGCCGAATCCATGTTTTTAATGCCACATATTTTTTGTACCAACTCGTTGTAAGAAACTTTGCGCCTAAGGATCCAACTTTCTTTTGCTACTCCGGAAAAGTATGCTCCGCGATCATCGTTCAGAATTTCAGCATCCCAAAATAAAAATATTCTAATTGGATTCAAAAGAGCCATTTTACAAACGAAATAAAATGACTCAAAATTTTAGAACGAAGCAAATTGATTAGCAAAATGAGAAGAAGGAGATTTTGAGTGAAAAAGACTCAAAATTTTAGAACGAAACAAATTGATTAGCAGAATGAGAAGAATGAGATTTGGAGTGAAAGAGCTCTTCGGTAGTCAGAGCCTTTTATAGTTGAGTTCGTCTACTTCAAGATAATGTTATAACAGTAAGAGAGATTCAGAATCTACAAACAATGCGGAATGTGTTATGTAAGTGATGGATTCGTATGGCTGGTGTCGATTCGACGGGAGAAAAATAAGGCGCATGTATTGAATTTGTGGTGTGGGTGAAAGACCCGTGAACTCTATAACGCCATCTGAGATGGCGTTATAAGCAAAAAATGCTTATAACGCCATCTCAGATGGCGTTATAGGCGTGTCGTATTCCGCTTATAACGCCATCTTGGATGGCGTTATAGCGGGGTATAATGCCTCCCAAGATGGCGTTATGTCCAGAATAGGAATTTCCCCCCCCCCCCCCTCTTACTTGCCCAATCTAATCTTTTTTACAAAAACAGGTCTAAATCAAGCAAAAACCCAGAAATAGAAGCAGGGCCAAGGTTTGACCGTTCCTCGACTGTTTCAGCCCCTGTACTGAGAACAGCAATGGTGGAAATTTCCGACTCCAACGCTATTCCAAAAATCCAATGCATCAGGAGAATGTCAGTTAAACTAAATAAAATTAGGCAGGAACGCACATTAAGAGAGACGGTGCCGTTTGGCAAATGAGAAGGGTTATGCGCTGCCGTTTCGGAGATAAACTTGGAACGTTGGATAATTAGCAGTTGAGCATGGATGGTCCAGATTGTTTCTCTTTGCATTTAAATTCTAGTTAGCAGAATGCAGATGGTGTGAATTTTGCCGGGTTGTTTTGCATTGTTCTTCTTCCTATTTTCTTTCCTGCAATTCTCTCTTTCCCAGGCTCTGTATCTCTCCGTTTATTCAAATAAAATCTCTGTTCCTTTAATTCTTTGCATTCAATTTAGTTGAATCATAACAAATTGGTATCAGAGCGGTGATCCTCGGCAAGCAGCGTCAATGGCGGGAACTAGAAGTCAGAGTCATCAGGAGCAAGTTTCATCTAATGCTGGATTGCACAACGAGATTCAAGAGTTATGTACTACGGTGGAGATTCATGGTAGCAAAATGGAGGATGTGGACAGAACTATCAAGAAGTTGACACTTCAACATGATGAGCTCAGATCTGCCATGGCGAAGGTTTATTCAGAGTCTGCCAATCATAGGTCTGAAACTCAACAAATCAGTTCTACGATGCAAGGATTAGAGAGTAAGTTTGAATCTCTAACACTTAAGCTAGATCAGTTATTGAATTTGAGGGGAATTGATGGTAATGGGAGAGGTCCTCTGGGAGGGTCTTCTGGAAACCAGATGAATGCTGGGGTTAGGGAGTCATTTGGAGGACGAACTGGGGAAAAATATGGGGTTAAATTGCCTAAAATTGATTTTCCCTATTTTGATGGTAGCAATCCGAGGGAATGGATTGGTAAATGTCATCGTTACTTTAACATTCATCAAATTCCTGATCATTTGAAAGTAGAGATAGCTGAAATGTATGTTAAGGGAAAGGCTTATGTATGGTTGCAGAGTTATAGAGCTAAGATGGGGGATGGTGTAGTGAGCTGGGTTGAGTTTACAGAGGCTGTTTGTAAGAGGTTTGGAGAAGGAAATTCAACAGCAGTGGTGGGAAAATTTTGTAAAATCAGGCAAATGGGGAAGGTGTCTGATTATATGGAGCAGTTTGAGCAATTAAAAGCAGTATTTATGAGATCCATTAAAAGCATGCCTGAAGAATATTATGTATCAGTTTTTTTTAGTGGACTTAAGGAGGAGATTAGGGTACCTTTTCAGATGTTTCAGCCTGACACATTGGAAAAGGCATTTGAGCTATCCTTGTCCCAAGAAGCAAGCATTGAAAGCTCTAGTAAGGGTTCTAAGTCCTTCACTAAGACAGTTTCATCTACTGGTTCAGTGTTGTCCACTGCTAAGTCAAATTTTGTTCGACCAGAGAAGGTTTCCAGTTTTCAGAATTCTAGGCCTGAGTTGAGGGAACCTATTAAGTTTAAGAAAGTTCCTTGGGAGGAAATTCAGAGAAGGAGGGAGAAAGGGTTATGTTTCAAATGTGGGGAAAAGTATCATGTTAATCACAAGTGTGCACTAAGTGAGATCAATGTTATGGTGGTTAATGAAGGATTGATTGTGGATGATATTGATGGGGAGTTGCAGTTACTTCAAGAGGTGATTAATGAAGGTGAAATCGCTCCTATAGTGGGGGAGGAAGTAGAGGATTCAGTGCATATCTCTGTGAATGCTATGGAGGGCAATGCTGCTTATAATACCATCAGAATTGAAGGAAAAATTAAGAAGAAGGTGGTTTCCATATTGATTGACACTGGTAGTACTCATAGTTTCATAGACAGGAAACTAGTGAAGGAATTGGGTATGATGAGGGAACAAACTAGACCATTGGTGATCACTGTGGCTAATGGAGCTCAAATGTGGTGCACTGAGATATGTAAAAGAGTTGCTTGGGAAATGCAAGGGCATGAGTTCCAGCACAATCTTAATGTGTTGGAGCTGAATGGGAGTGATGTAGTATTGGGAGTAGATTGGCTTAGACAATTCAGTCCTATAATTTTTGATTTTGAAAAGTTGAATCTCTCTTTTGATAAGGGAGGAACTCGAGTGAGTTTAAACGGAGGAGTGCAGAGGGCTGAATTGAAGGCCATTCGGGGCAAGACCTTAAATAAATGGGTAAAGGATGCTGCTGGAGTATGGTTGGGACAACTACATTCCATCACAGCTGAAGGAGCAAGTGTGGAACAAATTCCAGATCAGGTGAGAGCAGTTATTGATGAGTTTAGAGATGTGTTTGGGACACCAAAAGGATTACCACCCTATAGGGGGCATGAGCATGGGATTCCACTGATTAATGGGGCTCAGCCTTTTAAGCAGAGACCTTACAGATTTCCACATAGTCAGAAGACTGAAATTGAGAGGTTGGTACAGGAGATGTTGCAGGAGGGTATCATCCAGCCTAGTTCCAGTCCTTTTTCCTCACCAGTCATATTGGTCAAAAAGAAGGATGGTTCTTGGAGATTTTGTGTGGATTTTAGGCTACTAAATTCTATTACCGTTAAGGATAAATTTCCTATACCTGTAGTGGATGATTTATTAGATGAATTGAAGGGAGCTGAATTTTTCACCAAAATTGACTTGAGGGCTGGCTATTTTCAGATCAGAATGAAAGAAGCAGACATACCTAAAACTGCTTTCACTACTCATTTGAGTCATTATGAGTTCAGAGTAATGCCATTTGGATTGACTAATGCTCCTGCCACATTCCAGGCCTTGATGAACAAGGTATTTGGTCCTTATATCAGGAAATTTGTGTTAGTTTTCTTTGATGATATTCTGGTCTATAGTTCTGATTTGATTGCCCATGTGGAACATGGTAGAACAGTTCTTTCTTGGTTGAGACAACACAGTTTAATTGCAAAGATGAGTAAGTGTTCATTTGCTCAAAGAGAAGTAGAATATTTGGGTCATGTGATTTCTGGAGAAGGAGTAAAAACTGATCCTAAGAAAATTACTGATGTCATGAATTGGCCATCTCCCAAATCTGTTAAGCAGCTCAGGGGATTTTTGGGGTTAACGGGATACTATAGAAGATTTGTGAAAAACTATGGTGTACTCTAGGCCTTTAACTGCCTTATTGAAGAAGAATGCTTTTTGTTGGGATCATGAGGCTGAACAAGCTTTCCAGAAGTTGAAAGAGATGATGTGCCAAGCTCCAGTGTTAGCAGTGCCAAATTTTTCCAAAACTTTCATAGTGGAAACTGATGCCTGTGATGTTGGAATGGGGGTTGTACTGATGCAAGAGGGGAGGCCTATTGCCTATTTCAGCAAAGCACTGGGTGTTAGAAGCTTAAGCTTATCAGTATATGAAAATGAGTTATTAGCTTTAGTCACTGCAGTCTCTAAATGGAGGCATTATCTGGAGGGACAGCATTTTATTATCAGGACTGATCATCAGAGTTTAAAATTTTTGTTAGAGCAAAGGATCACTACTACTACTCAACAGAAATGGTTGGCTAAGTTGATGGGGTATGATTTTGAAGTGCAGTATAAAAAGGGTTCTGAAAATGGGGCTGCTGATGCTTTGTCCAGAAAGGAAGAGCTGCAAGGAGAAATACAAGTGATGACTTCTGTGTTACCATTGTGGGTGAATGAAATTGTGGATAGTTATGGTGAAGATGAAAAACTGCATGATGTGATGGCACAGTGCATTTTGGGAGCTACATCAGATTATTCTTACCAGAATGGAATTCTTAAATTTAAAGGAAGGATTGTAGTGGGGCCAGAAAAAGAAATAAGAACCAAGTTGATAGCAGCAATTCATGAATCTCAGCTTGGAGGGCATTCTGGAATAGAAGCTACATATCAGAGAGTTAAGAAGATTTTCTATTGGCCTAAAATGAAGGAAGATGTGCAGACAGTGGTGCAGACTTGTGATACTTGTCAGAGGAATAAGGATGAACATGTTCATTACCCAGGATTATTGCAGCCAATTCAGTTCCTGACAGACCTTTCTCTCATATCACAATGGACTTCATTGTGGGATTACTAAAATCAGAAGGCAAGGATGTTATCTGGGTAGTAGTGGACAAGTTCACTAAATTTGCTCATTTTGTAGGCCTAACTCATCCCTTTTCTACCCAGAAGGTTGCTGATGAATTTATTGATAAAGTATTCAAGATCCATGGACTTCCCAACTGTATTACCAATGATAGAGACACCATTTTTACCAGTCAGTTCTGGAGAACTTTGTTTTCTTCATTGGGGGTTAAGTTGCAGCTTAGTACTGCATATCATCCCCAAACGGATGGGCAAACTGAAAGGGTAAACCAGTGCTTGGAAATGTATTTGAGGTGTTTTTGCAGTCAAAGACCTCATAAATGGCATCACTAGTTGCCTTTGGCAGAGTGGTGGTATAATTCCACTTATCACACTGCTATTAAGATGAGTCCTTTTGAGGCTTTATTTGGACTCAAACCTGCAGCATTTGGAGAGAATGTGATATTGGAAGAAGTCAGACATGCTCATGTGGCTGACATGTTACAAGAAAGAGGGAAACTGGATGCCTTACTCAAGGAAAACCTGGTTAATGCAGCAAATAGAATGAAGCAGTTTGCTGATAAGAACAGAACAGAAAGGCAATTTGAAGTAGGAGACTGGGTGTATCTTAAATTACAGCCTTACAAACAAAGTTTTGTATCACAAAGGAAGAATTGGAAATTGACTTCTAGATTCTATGGACCGTATATGGTGATTGCAAAGGTTGAAAGGTTGCTTACAAACTACAATTACTTCCAGAATCAAAGCTTCATCCAGTATTCCATGTTAGTTTGTTAAAAAAAAAAGTAGGAGAGGGAACAGTAGCTCAAATTCATCTTCCTGTGCTTGACAGATATGGACAACCATTGTTGGAACCTTATGCAATTCTGCAGAGGAGATTAGTCAAGAAGCAGAATAGAGCTGCAGTGCAATGGCTGATACAGTGGACTAATCTTAGTCCTGAGGATGCTACATGGGAGGATGCACAAGATTTTTTGCAGAAATGGCCTGGGTTTAGCCTTGAGGACAAGGCTTCTTAAGGGGGGAGTATTGTCAGTTAAACTAAATAAAATTAGGCAGGAACGCACATTAAGAGAGACGGTGCCGTTTGGCAAATGAGAAGGGTTATGCGCTGCCGTTTCGGAGATAAACTTGGAACGTTGGATAATTAGCAGTTGAGCATGGATGGTCCAGATTGTTTCTCTTTGCATTTAAATTCTAGTTAGCAGAATGCAGATGGTGTGAATTTTGCCGGGTTGTTTTGCATTGTTCTTCTTCCTATTTTCTTTCCTGCAATTCTCTCTTTCCCAGGCTCTGTATCTCTCCGTTTATTCAAATAAAATCTCTGTTCCTTTAATTCTTTGCATTCAATTTAGTTGAATCATAACAGAGAACAATAGCTTTTGACCCTCCTTAAGCGGGGATGTATTTTCCTCCTCTACTTTCACTTTCTGGTTCCATTTGATTGTCATCTTCAAACACCTAAGCTAGAGCTCTTCAAACCACAATAGAAATATGCCTCCACTGCTGCCAAATTGGAGACCCAACGAAATTCTCCATTAAAAATCAGTAGCAAAAGCTAATTCAAGCCAAAGATTCCCATTTAATATACACTTCACTAAGAAACCTATGCATTTTTATGTGGGGAGGCTATTTCAGATGTTAATTTATCTTTAAATCTAGATGGTGACAGTGTTGCTCAAGAAGAAGATAACTCGGAACGGGTATGCCTTGTCTGCATTGCTATCTCCTCTTTTTCTTTTCTTGTTGGGACTGGATTCTTTAAATTCTTTTGAGTTTTCTATATTCAAAATCTCAATGTACTGGTGGCACGACGTCTCTGTTTTGTCATTTACAGTATTTGAAGCATTAAGTTGTTTAAAATCAGTTGAATATTGACGCGGGTTGCTTTTATTCTGTTAATATTCTTTCTTTTTACAGTGAAAATGGAGATGTTTCATGCTTAATCCCATTTTTAAAGACTTTGAATTCTTAGTATGCTAATGGAAAAGTGTGGAAATTTTTGTTATTTTAGTTATTTGAATTTATTTTTGCTGGTTTCATTAGTCGTGAATGGGTCACCGGCCCCTTATATTGTTCTGTAATTAAGTTAAAATCCAATTTGTTCTCTTCAATTCCCGTTATTTCTGCTCAAGTTCCAAGAAAAAAAACTGCTCTATTGAAGGATCTCTAGTATTGATTATGCTGTTCCATATTTTGGAAGCCAGATTCCAAGGAAGCTGAGTGTAGTTGTCTTATAGTCTAACTTAAGAAAGTGATACATACTTAAAAAATAAAAAAGGTACTGCATTTGACATGGGACTTAAAACAACTTAAAACCAAATTTCAAACAGATTCTGGGAACTGTGAAAAGGTAGGCTACCATGGAAACTAGAAATCTCCTGTTTGTGGCATTCTTAAATGATAGACTACCTGGAACCTAATATTAGGATATGAATGTTCTTCCCGATGTATGGAATTGTTGTTGATGCTCAGCCTCAGGAAATGAGTATGTTGTTTTGGCTGCAGAAAAAGTAAATAATAGAGATATTGCCATGTATATAATTCTTATGTTGAAAATCTGGGCATGACAATCATTATATAAATTTTCTATGGAAAGGCATCTGGCATAGGATTGAACAAATTTTTTTTCTATGATGCAGCCGACACTACCAGACCATCTTGAGACTTTTTTGCTCACGATCTCTGTGCATTTTTAATAGATTTTCATTGAAAATTTGAAATTTTTTCACCTTTTCAAGGTTTGCCCATCTTGGGATTTTCTGCTTATCATTTTTTCAACTTTTCTGATTCTAATGCATGATGAGGATGTCAGGACATAGTCACTCTTGTTTGCATACAACATATATTAACAAATTTATGTCTCCTTGTTAATATAAATCTTGAACGCAAAATTGATCAATCTATACTACAATTTATAGGAATGGGATGGTACATTGTATCCATAGCCTAATTGTTTTGGCTGTTTTTACAATAATATTACTTGACTACATTCTAATAATTTTTTTCCAACATAAATTTCAAGACATTAAGAACTAACACATAGCAGGTACTGTAAGTCCCTTTTGGCTGCCACCTCCAACTTAGTGGTAGCATATTAGTGTAACAGTTGGGGCAGCAGTATAGCTAATCTGCTAAAAATCTATGGTATACTACACTTCCTGTCTCACATTAAGATGAAACAGATGGAGGCAGAACAGGTTAATTTGTCAATGAGGCAAATGATGAAGTCTTCTCTTCTTCAAAGGCACCACTGAGCTGTAAAGTTCCTCTATATTGCTTGTTGTTGGTTTTCAATGGCTGATGTTTGCTAGTGAAACAGAAAATCGGAGAAGTCTGGGAAAATATGTTACATTTTCCTTGGTTCTTCTTGTTCTTGACAGGCTAGGAAAATAAATAAACAACAGAGAAAGAAACAAAGTTTAGGCTGAAGAGATTACTAAATCAAGCCAGAATTTGGGGACATATATCTGAAGCCAAAAGGCTGATAAGGTAGTAAGAATTGATAACGGACTTGAGAAAAAATACAATCAGAAACCACTTGATTTTCATTTGTATTTAGTCTTCTCTTCAATATTTCTATTACTTCATTTCTTTCTAAGTCCTTGTTAGAGTTCATTGCCTCGAATTTCCATCTTCCTAAGTATAAACATTGCAACAGAATGTACGAGATTATCTTAGACTCTCAAGATTAGGAAAGTATGCTGATTGACCTTGAGTTTTATATTGGGATCATGGTCTACTATAATTCTGTATCTGCAAATGGGTAGGCATCGAGAACAACGTAATAAAGTAATATGCCATTTATATATAATCTTTTTTTGAACTAAGCATGCTTGAACTTATTCAGGAAAAATAAGCATGTGACAACCCATTGTAATTGCCTTAGTTGCCCCAATCAATCTTCTTCCTTCATGACCGTGTTTATTGCTGCCTGCTTCCTGAACAGCAAACACTGATATCCATTTGTAACCTCCTCTACTTTCACTTTCTGGTTCCATTTGTAACCTTGCTTCAATTCTGGTTTGCATTTTTAGTCGTATAGTTTGATATTTGGTTCTCAATTTGCTGCAGAATTTTACAGCTTGATTGTGGATTTTTGGACTGATCATTGCATTGGACCTGGATTACTCAAAGATGGATAGAAAAGGGAAGAAAGAGAGAGGCTTCTTCAAATTTTTTGTCCCTCATAGAAGTGCCCAGAAATTGGTAAGTTTCTTCTTTCTCTAATGACTTTTGCTCTGTTTTTCTTCTATGCTTAATTTCTTTGGCCTGTTCATCCTGTTGACTTAAAGTCTGTCCTCTTTCTTGCTTGATTGGCTGAGGTTTCAGGAGAACTCAAAGTATATCTCTTCCAGAAGGAGATCTAGAAAATAACTTCGTAAATTGATGCAGAGATGAGAACTTGATGGAGAAAATTACTGGATTTCCTCTGCTCTTTCTTTCTATATTTCCTTGAGATCCATTGTTGCCATATCTGAATGCCGAAATATCCGACTCATTTGATCAAAAGAGAACCATCATGACTATCTTTTTCTCTGTGTGTTCTCCTAAGGCGATTGAAGTCCTTTGAATATGTGGGTAGTCTTTAGGAGCTCCAAGCTACTCTGTAGTATGCATACAGAAACATGCTCACTTATCATACCTGTATGATAGCCATGTTAATCCTTATAGTGCAATGAATCTGAGCTCAGCTTCTTCTAGTGCTGTACCCTGTTAGTGCACTATATCAAACCAAATGAAGTAACATAGTATAGTGAGTCACCATACTGTTATCTGTGTTATTATTTTTTTGACATGCGGTAGTTGCAGTGACTGTGAATTTGGGAATGCAAAGTGAAGTAACATGGTTTGGCCTAGGAAATAAGGTAGCTTTTTCTACGTTGTACTAGATAAAGGGATTGCGGTTAAGGCATTGCTTTACTGGCTCTATCCACCACTGTGGAGTGGGGTCTCCTGGTGAGTCAAGTAATAATTTCTGCTTATAGGGAAGAAACATCATCAGACATTGAGAAGTATTCTCCAAAGACCTCAGAAATGATAATTGAGATTATAATTGTATGTTACTAGTCATCAAACTCCTGGAATATGGCAATTAAAAACAAAAACCCTTTGGCCATGCATTTTGCACAGTCTCTTCAGGGTTCTTTCGCATTATATTGATTGGAGTGTTGTACGATTCTTGAAACTCGCTCACCATGTGATGCTGAAATTCAAGTAGTAGATAGTGGATATTTGAGGGACCATTTCTCTTGCCATTAAATTTTGGGCAGTTTCTTTCAGTTTGGACTGGTAAAGCATAGATATCATACATACCTTAACTGGATTCAGAGAGAGAGAGAGAGAGAGAGAATCTTGCTGTATTTTGTTGACTACAAATGACAGTTACTCGGATGCAAGAAAATTAGATTTGATCTGGATATACACATGTTATCTGTTTAGATACATTTCTGTAGTTGTGTTTGTTTTTACAAAATTCTCAAGGGCATATTTTACTGGGCAGAAAATTCCCACAGCCTATACACGCTACAAGAAAGGCAATCTACAAGCAAAGATGTTCCTCAGGGATCGATATGGCAATCTTTGGACTGTGGACATCGAAGAAATTGGGAATGAACTATATTTCACTGGTGGTTGCTGGACATTTGTTCAAGAAAATTCTTTGGACATTGGTGACTTCTTAGTTTTTTAGTATGGTTCTCATGACACTTTTGAGGTAAGGATATTGGGAAGCACCTGTTGTCAAAGGTCGGAGTAGGAGGTCCTAGAAGTCGATTAGTTGGAGAGGATCAAGTATCTCTTCAAAGTGAAGAAGAAGAAGAAGAAGAGGAAGAAGAAGGGGAAATAGAAGAAGAAGAGGAGGAGGAGGTGGTGATCCTAAACTTGAAGTGTGAGTTCTGAAATTTTCCTTTGCTATAATTCTTGTAAATTCTTGTTTACCTTCGAATAACTAATTTTAACACTAATCAAGAGCTTCTTATTTGTCTATGGGATTGATTGATCAGCCGGTACTGGAGAACCAAGTCATGTAAAAGACAAAGGTGTGAGCAAAACACTAAAACCAACTACCTCTGCTGCCGAAATTTCAAAATCAGGATGCATCTCACCACCAATGAATCCTTATTTTGACACGAAAATCAGGCGAAAGAGAATGAATGAATTGGTAGGATTCCATTGGTTTATTTAGGTTTTCTTTTTGTTGCTCTCATTCAATGGTTTCCAGAAAGCTTA
Organism: Rauvolfia tetraphylla; assembly: GCA_030512225.1. Classification (NCBI taxonomy): domain Eukaryota; kingdom Viridiplantae; phylum Streptophyta; class Magnoliopsida; order Gentianales; family Apocynaceae; genus Rauvolfia; species Rauvolfia tetraphylla. The sequence continues at coordinate 3,083,591 of JAJQKT010000060.1, forward strand.
TGAAACACTTATAAACCACTTCTCTTATGGTTTCTATAGTATGTTCCCGTCGAGGTCATTAAGGACTACAATCTTGATCTCCCGCCGGCGATAATCCTTCGCGATTCATCAGGAAGAGAGTGGCCAGCAAAGCTCAAAACATGGAAGGATGGCAGAATATGGTATTATGGAGGATGGTAATATGTTATTCTTTGGGAATAACCTAAGGGATCTCCCTGAACTTGAAGCAAGTAATCATATGCTATACTCAATCTTTTGTATTTGTTTGCTATGTGTGAAACTACTTTTCAATATTCAAAGGAAGCTGCCTACCTCTATCAAAACAGATCACTTGAATAAATGCTTATAATCTGGAGAACATATTCCTTATTATCAAACTCAGGTGGAACTTGAAAAAAAGAGAATTTGATTTCAATGGTGTCATTTGCTGAAACACCACATTTAAGGTGGCTTTCAAGGGAAGAAAAAAAAATTACTTTTTTTTACTTTTTTTTTACTTTAGATCTCACTTTTCACAAACAATTCGCTTTTATAATTCTCAATATAATTTAATTCAAAATAAATTTTAATCCAAGTTAGGCTTTAATTTTTTACCCAAAAAAAAAGAAAGAAAACACCGCATCAAATTTTTAAATTGAAAAAATAGAAAAAAGGCCTACAACATTTTGATGGTCCAATTGTAAAGATCCAAAGGCCTTGGAAAGATCCAAAGGCCAGACTATAATATGTGAAATTGAGAGAAGCCCACAAGGTAACGATTTCTTTCTCTTTTCCAACCACCAACCAACCTCTTCACATTTTTGGCTTCGGGACATAGAATTGCTAATGGTGGTTATCTCTGGTTTTATGACTTAGTTTGACAAAGAATTCCTCAACTTTTTTAGACATTCAAAATCCCCTACAACACTCTCGATACTTTCAATTATAGCATTAAATTTTTAGAGTTTATCTTGTTTAGTTCAAAATATTAATATAGTAGTGTCAAACGGCCCGGCCCGCTCCGGGCCTGCCCGGCCCGTCACAGGCTGGCCTTAAAATGGGCTGAAAATTCCAAACCCGTAGCCCACGATAGCCAACCCTCGGGTTAAACGGGTTAGTCCACGGGCTTTTACACAAACGACGTCGTTTTGTAAAAATAAGTAAAACGACGTCGTTTTGATAAAAAAATATATTTTTTAATATTTTAAAAAGATCCAAACGACGTCGGTTTGAGAAAAAAATATTTTTTAATATTTTGAAAAGATCAAAACGACATCGTTTTAAGGGAGAAAAATTCAAAAAAAAATAAAAAAGAAAAACGGGCTAGCCCGCGGGTTAGGCAGAGCAGGCTTAAAAAGCCCGCGATTAAACGAGCTTGGACATCCTAAGTCCAAGCCCGTTAATACGGGTCAGTCCGTGAACTTTGGCCCGTATTGACAGTGATATATTAATATATGAATGAAAGTTTCTATAATTAGAAATATTACTGAGAGTATTATACAAAAGTATTACAGGAAATTCGAACGCCTTTATAAATTATCTAATTTTTATTAATAATATTTTAAAAAAATACCCTACAAACTGTTTTTTCCTTGTCAAAAAGAGCCTAAATTAGTTGAATTATCCAAGCCAATAGTATTTGGTTCCAGATCCTCTAGAATCTCATAATTACCAATAAAGCCACATTATGGACCTTTCAGAAAAATTCCCAATCCCTTCGCAACCCCAAAGATCCAATGCTTTTTCTAAGAAAAAGGTAATCAAAATAAAATTCGCCTGAAATTCTTTCCCGTATGGTCATTATCTGTAATTATCATTCTGATTCATTTGATCTGGATATTTTCCCCCATCAGAGCATCAATTTCTGATGTTGACTCAATTATGACATTCCACATGATTAACCACCACTAGCATTAAATCTTGGCCCTACAATGTGGAAGGTCTATGTTAAATCTGCCTATACGCATCACATATTATTCAAATCTTTTCCAAAAGATGGACAAATGTGTTGGAATCTATCACCATGTTTAGGCCACTAATTGTTTCAATTGGGTTGGGATTCCCTCAATAGAATAGAAGATTGTAATGCACATTGTCACATAAGAATGAAGTAAAAGTTAAGAGCATCGACTTATTAACATTCATTTGTACTCTTTTAACTTAATCTCTTCCTTGTTTTGTGTCTAACAATGAGAGTTTGAATATAAATTATTCATAAATTTTCTACTAGTAATGCGATAAGAGTGCAATTTCATATCCACCATTTACCATGAAAGAACCCTAATGTGTCCTAATCAATTCTCAAAGGTCAAAACTTGACCTCTCAACATCCCTTAATGTATAGGGTACCCTACTTAGAAGGGCTGTCTAGATCAACGGCACATGTATTAGTGGATTATATAAGGTTTTCATGAGCTGTCTTGTGGGATCCAATAAGGCAAAAACATTGAGTTGGCAAAGAATTTTGCATTAAATGCTGATTTTGGCTTATTGCATTTGCAACTTGAGCCAAGCACATCCTTGTGCCTCTACCCTGTGCAACTCTTTTTGTCTTTGTGGCTTTCTTTCAATCTTGTCAGCAAAAGTATGTTGAGGCACATATCAGATTCCATTGGCTACACTACATTTTCCAGTCATTCTTAATGGGATTCGCAACAATTTAGGATGATTTCCCCAATCCATTGGCAAACCTGAGCCATAAAAATTGTGTTGTCTAAATGCTGGAGATAGAAAATATGCTTCGACACTTTTTTATATTTTGCAAAAGTTATTGTATTTTATAGTTTTTAATAATTAATAATTATATTACACATTATTTTTATTAAAGTAACATATATCGTGAATTAAAAACTAAGTCGATTCTTACATGCCTTTATTTGTATGCATCATAAAAATGAAACAATTATGTGCAAAGTTGTTGGATTGGCTTCATCTAATCATCAAGTGAATATGGAATAGGGTTAATATTCCAATTACATAATTAACTTGTAATTTTAAAAAATCAAGGTTCATTTCTGAATTATTATAAAGAAAAAAATCAAGAAGTAAGAATTGAAAATGAGGCAAGCTCTAATCAATGCCATTGTGTAGAGCTAAATAGACCAGCCAAGGGGGAAAAAAACATATTTACGCAAACATATTCTCATATTTAGGTTTTCCAAGAAAACAACAAATTAAGAAAATAATTCATTGAAAAGATTTCTTTTTATTTTCTTTTTATGACTACAAGAGGAGCACCCCATTGCTCAAGAAAATTTACTTGTACTCGATAGAGATTGAACTCTTATATTGTTAGTTGGACGAAAATAAAAGAAAAAAAGTAATTAACGAATGTTCAAATATACATATTCACTTATAAATAATTTTTTAAGTATAACGAAATATGTCAAATTCTTTATTTTTTTAAAAAATAAAGCTGATAGAAAATAATTTCTCCAATAAAATCTTGAGAAGGGGGGGAAAATCACAAGCAAAAAGGAATATGCATTAGAAAAAGTTTACTCAACCTTTTCCAGCCTTTTACTTTGACAACAACGGATCAATTGAAAAGCAGAGATTCCAAAGGGGCCAATGAAAGATTTTCATGTCGGCCAATTTATGTGTGGGTCTCTTAATATATTTGGGAGAATAGTAATTTTGACCAATTATAATCAGAATTTGGGAAGATCAATAGTCAAAAACTTTAATTTTGTTATCTTTTGAAAGAAAAGAAAAAGGAAACAAAGTCTGCTCTGACCTGTTTGATCAGTCTGTTCTCATTTTCTCTCCTTCAAATTTTCCAAGAGAATTCAAGGGAGAAAATTTAGGGTGAATTTTCAACTGTTACTGCAACCAAAAGAACTAAATATTTATTAGAATTGTTTCTTTGAAATTAATATATTCACTAGTATCATCATCTCGACTATCATGGTACGATATTATTAAAAAAAAAGAGATATAGATCAGATTCAAAATCTATCGTCTAATAAAATTTGATCTTTTTCTGATCAATTTTCATATGATTAAGTTACTTGTATCAAAGATTTTTACTCCTCCAATTGGTGGCTATTACCCAAAATTTCCAGCTACAACCAATGAACTACACGGGCAAGAAAGAAAAGAGAAGAAGAAAATTTGCCCCATAAAATATTTTCCTAAATTCTACTTCTAGTTCAGTCTCAATCTAGCAAGAACCGCAATGGTCCCGCAGCCAGAACATCACTTGCATGGCAACTTCTTATTGGTTCTGACCAACATTACTTTTGGTCCACCTCTTGGGGGACACAATGACCCCATTTAATGAAGACATGTTAAATAAATCAGGCCCTACAGAACCTTAGTATACTCTTGCAAAGTAACAACAATCTTCCCCTCCTTCTTCAACTACAAAATATAGAGCTTAGTAAAGTAAGATTTTCATCCTTCAATTCTATTAATATCTCCTCCAAATCTTGATGTTTTTTTAGCCACTTAGAATAAGAAAGCTTCATATGAGGAAACATTCTAACACATTGTTCCCTTTAGGGCACTCAAAAGCAAAATAGAACCAATGGGAACATTTGATGGTCCCTAAAGTTTTGCCTTGTGGTCACTACTGCTATGTTTTCTTGTAAAAGATACATTCAAATGAGATTTTTCAAGAAATCTCAAATGTTCTCTATCATTAGTGCGTTTCATTGACTCTATTTCTATAAGTTAAGTCAACTCATTTTGAAAAATTAGGAGCAAATAAAATTTATTATGCTATTGATTATATACAAGTTAAAATACTATTTAACAGTAATTTCTTTTATCTGTGTTTATAATACCCTATATGATAAGAGTTGAAGTCGCCTAACTATTAAATTGAGAATTCAATTCTTATCGAGGATAGGTTTCTTCTCCTCTTTAATATGAATAGTACTGCTATTTTTAATATAAGTTTTGTATGTTATCAATTACATACTTTATACCGATAGCAAACTCTTATAACTATCACACAAAGGGGGAAAAAAAAAAGACTCATATCTTGTTGCCGATATTATAATTGAATAGTTCAAATGTTTTGCATGGAAATTTAGTTTTTAATTCATAAAACAAGTAATTTTACTATACTAACAAAAGATCCACAACAATAGTGGAGATTTATAAATTATTGATATTCCAATCAAAAAGAAATTGTAGATATAGCTAGACTAGATATAAAAGTATCATCTATGACAAGAATCAAATTCTTAACTTACCAATTAGAATGGTCAACTTTTACCAATTCATAAACAAAGTGAGCAACCAGCTAAAGCAACATAATAAAAATATATTATACCTTTCTATTTTCCCAATAGTTAGTCATCAATGAGATGACCAGAAAAATACAAGGATACTATCATAAGGCATCAAATCTTACTCCATTACAAGTAATATTATTACATTGCCAAAGAATGGAGAAAGGACTTTCAAATGGAGACTTGCCACTCAACAACAAAAGAAAGGGTTCCACCAATGCTTACAATTATTAGGGCAAAGAAACTTGGCACTACCAATAGAAGCCAATTGCAAATGGCATAGCCAAAATCATGACTTTATATTGTGTTGTGGAAGTCATGAAAAGCCATCCATGAAGACAAGCCATTAAGGGCCCTTATGTATCCATTGATGTAGCCAAGTGCAATTGATGTTCAAGCTTGAAAAAGAATTCTCAACTGACTTATTCAAGTCATGTTGATTATTTTCATGACCTTTTCATGTTATGAAAAAATAAATAAATACTCTTTTCGTTTTAAAATATAAGTTATTTTGATAATTTTTGTATAAATAAGAAAGTAAAAATGTCTTTCTTATTATATTTTTAATTAATTATATTAATATAATAAAGAATAAAATAATTATATTTATAGTAAATGTAGTTTTAAAAAAATAATTATTAAAATTCGTAAAAGATCAAATATTTTAAGAAGAAAGAAAATAGTTAAAAGACCTTATATCTTAAAATAGAGAGAATATTACACACGAATATTGTTAATTTTTTGAAAAAATCAAGAAGACATATTCTAAAGAAGTTGAGAATTTAGGAAATCAAAGGTTATATTCAACTTTGGCACCATGTTCTTTTTAGGATCGCATACTCTATGATAGAGTTCCTCTTTGAACCACCAACTGGGATTTATAAGTCAATTTTGTACGAAGATCAAATTATTTGAAAGAAAATATGTAGTGAGGAGACTTAGACCTAAGGTCATCAAAGAGGTCGCCTATGCACCCACCATTTTTAACCCGTTGTGTAGCTTGTGTTTGTGGTTCGTAGGTGCTTTGCTTTTCATTTTTGTTAGAAGAAATTCATATTCCATATTCTACTTTTTCTATTAAGAATTAAATGTATATTTTTCTTATATAAAATGTATAAGACAATAGACATTTAAATTTAAATGGGATATCATTTTTCTTGAGAACTATGATCCATTTATAATTGTACCTGAATAAAAGGTGAAAAATAAGAACACTATATAATGCTACTTTTGAATTAATTGAAGAGAAACTAATGAGTAAATTTCATATAAAATAAGAACGATTCGCCAGGAATTATATTTTCGTTTCAAAGTAAAAACGTCATATATTCTATCCACATTTCCTCCTTAATATATCAAAAGAATTTATATCATTTCCACGATATATATAATCCAAACTAACTTCCTTTTCTTTGTCCAGTCTCGAATTCTCTCCCAAAACAACAGTGCTTCTCTTTTTCTTGGGACCTCAGCTTCGATTCTCCTAGGGACAAAATTTCTATCATTTTCTCTGTGTCACCATAAAGGATACATGACAAAGGAGAAAAACAAGCGAAAGAAACAAGGCAGCATCCCATGTGAGTTCTTGTGATTTTGCCTTCTTGTTCCATACAACTTGACCGTAGTATTATCCACTTAACTTCATCTGCTCCTCCCATGGAAATCTCAAAATCATTCTTCACTGTTTTGATGGATGGATTCAACCATGAATTGCTAGGAGAGTTGAAAGATTCTCATCCATTGTTAGAAAGTCACATGTTTGTAGGAGAAGGAAATCTCATACTAATCAGAAGATATATAATTATAAATGCATAAATATCATTTTAAGAACTTAAACATCTTAAATCGAGTTGAAACCTAATTGAAAGAGAAAAATTAGACATAAAAATTTCAATATTCACGACAACTATAAGCTCCAAACCTTAAACTATAAAAATAAACATCAATTAGGATCTAATTATGATTCTTGTAGACCTGAATTATTAATTTATTAGGCCAAGAAAACGCAGTAGACAGTAAAATCATTAGTCATCTTATGCCTCCAAGCAGTAGGCAACGACAATGGTCTTTTATCTACCGTGTTTTTGAAGGCTGTAAAATTATTGAGAGACCAGAGTTATTCACTTGTTGTAAGACAAGGTAACAGAATGACTAACTGATGGGAAGACATTGTATGACTTTACTACAACATTGTCCCATGCATAATGAGGGTTCGTAATAGTAATATTCGTAGGATCTCATAGTCTTCTTCAAATTAATTATTATGTTCGTGCCCATTTCTTGTGAACCTTTTACGCAGAAAAGAAACCCATACATAAAGCACTTACCCCCCGCCCCAAAAAAAAAAGGCCATACATAAAAGATTTACTATTTAGATAGCTAAGAATCAAATTTTGACATTTAGATGAGAATATAAGTATCAGGAATTAATGATATGTCTCGTAAGGCTATATAGCATATTCTTTTTCGTAGAGCTCTTTTATTTAGAATAAAAGATACTACGCGATTTCAGAAGATTACACAATAAAAAAAGTATCAACACTTCTACATTACAAATAGAAGCAGCAGATCCTTTTTTTTTTTAGTGCTTAAATTTTTTTTTAATTACTAAAAATAATTTTTAAAAATTTTTTTATTTAACAAGTAAAATAATATTCTTAATTTTTATAGTTTTAATAAGTAAATATTATTTTTAAAAAATATTTTCAGAGTATGTAACTTCTCAAAAATAATTTTTCATCTTATTTAAGCTCAAGTCAATAATAAATAAATAATTAAGAATAATTTTAAAATATTTTTTAAATTTAAAAATTATAAATACTTTATATTAAACAATTAAGAACAGACTTTTAGTTATTTTTATTATAAATGAAAAAAAATCATACATTTAAATTTTAAAAAAAAACACTCTCAACTTAACATTAATTGAAAGTCTCAATTTTTATCACTCGAACAAGAGATAAGAGTATTGACATTTTTCATATGGCTTTGTCGTATAGAAAATGGAGCCATCGAGAACTAATTTAATAATTGACATTACACATTAGTCATGATCACGGATCAATTCAACGCTCTAAGCCTATATCCCTTCACAAGTTATTGATTTGGTATGTGGTTCGTACAACTGTCCGTGTTGATACGTTGGTTATACCTAATTTTTGCTTCTCGGGGATGTCAAAGGTTATTCCTACTTAGAATTTTTTTTTTTTTTTTTTGCATATGAAGCATATAACTGAATTTATTTCGTGGAGGGATGATAAAGGTTAACACATGATTGGATTAATTAGTCTCACATCATCGTATGTTTGATTGGTTTTTTAGTACTTGAAATAATTTCAATTTTGTTTGAATGAGTTATTATTGATATATGGGACCAGAAAGGATTAGATAATCTCATACTTAAGAAGATTGGAGAATCAAGAAGCAACAACAGTTGGAGCTTTCCTTGAAATTACTTTAACTTAGTTTCAAAACTGTTTTTTTTAATTTTTTTAAAATATTTTTTCCAAAAATAATGGTCCCTGCAACCTCCTGTGCGACTAAATTGGGTATATTTGAATTTTATTTAGTTAGAAGAGTTTTTGTCTTGAGTTCTGCGAAAGTAAATTTTTAATTAGAGAAAAAGTAAGGCTCAATTATATATTTAATTGGGATCAAACACTATCTAAATAAACTCCCAATAAACTCTTGCACTCACATAAGTCATTGAATAAGGGTAAAATCGTCTACCGCTAAATTTTCCTTCTAAATGTCTATAATCTAATGAAAATAGAATATGCGCATGAATGACTTATGCAGACATTTAGAAAAAAAAAAGTTGAAAATTAACGATGTTGCCCTTAATTATTTTTCATTTTTTCTTTTTTTTTTCCCCCTGATTTCATTTGCACATGGAGATAACAAAAGAAAGCATTATCTTTGTGAATGGAAGAATCAAGAATTTATATAGAAATATATATCCACTGACAGAGTGACAGTTCAGTTTGACGGCCCTAAAGATTGCTGCATTTTAGTGGTGATGATGCAGCGCAGAGACTAATTTTAATATTTAGGTGAGCGTCTATTTCAGAATAAATTATTGTATTCATACCTAAGCCACGTTCTTTGTATAAATTGGGAATTAAAATATCTCTTTTGGCCTAAAATACAGATTAGTTGGGTGAGTAAATGAGTATTTGCATGTGACGGTGGCGTGGGGGTAGTAAGTACTATTGGGCCCTAGGAAGGGGCCATATGGAAAATGAGAATGAGTTCTTTGCACCCACTTGGAGAACTTTAAAATATTATATAATAATTTTGCCAAAATAAATTCGAAAATTATAGAGTATCAGATCGCAAAAAACCTCAAGCTCGCTTCATGTTGGAACTAATTAGGTGCTCATGGTTTGGTTTGATTTGGATTTAAGTATTTTTCAAAACCAAACGAATAACTTCGCTTTAAAATCTTTGAAATCATTAAAATTCTCAAACCGTTAAGTTCGGTTTGATTTAGTTTGAATGGGTTGAAGTGTATTAAAATTAAACTTTTTTTCAAACTTATATTAAGATTATTAGGAGATAATACAAAGGGTAATAATATCAAAATTTATGGTTATCAGAATATTAATCAATATTTATACAACGTAAAAGAGCATAAAATATTATTCAAACGACATAAAGTACCAAACATTACAATATTGTGAGTTTGTCCAACTACTATTATTCAATAACATTAGCAAAAATTTAACGTTTTGTTCGAATATTTTTTACTCTAAAAAAATTCACTTAATATCATACATAATACAACAATAAGAATATAGTAAAATATAAAACTTCGAAAATACTAAGTTTTTGGAGAATATTATGAACGTTCTCACGACCAAATATATAATCTATATACCTATTCCTTTTCCATTTGAAAATCAATCATGTGTATTGTAGCAATCCTTTGCGAAGAAATGTGACCTATATTAAGTTTTTGGAGAATCAAGGCTAAATATATAATCTATATACATGTTTCTTTTCCATTTGAAAACCAAGCCTATGTATTATAGCAATCATTTATGAAGAAATATGGCCTATGTTGTACCAATGCAATTAAAATGTTGTCAATGAAATCACCCCTAACCTCTTTTTCCATTCTTCTTTATCAAAACCAGCATATTTCTTGCATCGTCAGTTTTTTTTCCTAATTTAAATTTATTTCATTTTATCAAAAATTAACTATCACATGTGTTTAAAGATTATAAGAAGCCAATACATTGATATCCAAGAGTCTTTATAATTGAAACCAATAATGTTCCAAAATTTTTATGTCCAGAACCTTAACTAAAATGAAGCTTAAAACTAATTCATTCATTTGCTAAACGAGTCCTCATTGACAAAACCTAGTAGAAAATAAAATTTAAGATAAATTATAATTTAGACTTCTTTTTTTTTTATTCAGAAAATGATGTTTATATGAAATATAAAGATAAAATTTTATACAAAAATAGTTTTCGCTTAACGAATCACTCAATAAGCAAAACTAATCACATAATCTATTTAAAATAAAACAACAAAAGTTTGGTTCGGTTTGATTTGTTTCAAACCAAACCAAATTTTCGATTTGAAATTACCCGAAACTGAAACCAAACCAAACCATACTACAAACTATAAATTCTATTTGAATTTGTTTAGATCGGTTTGAGTTGTTGTTGAACGCCCTAGAAACTAAGTTCAAGGAGAAGCATCACAAAAGTAAGTTACATGATGCTCGGCATGAGCTCAAGCTTGAAAAGAAATAGAATATATAGCTTGACTCGGATTGTTTATACCCTTATTTTCGATTATATACCATCTTTCGTTGAAAAAACAGAAGCAAAGAAAAAATAGTCTTCTTACATATATAGTAATTTTCCTGTTTAAAGTTTTTTTCTTTTTGAAAGACAGGTAAAAGTTGAATATTTATATTTTTATCTTAATGAAGTATGTAAGGATCTTCTCCATTTATTGCACTCAAGTTTCTCTCCATTTTATGTTCCCAAGAATGTAAATATTCTTACACATCTTCTGGCCAGATAGGGTTATGTTCTTTCCATTTGTACCCTTTTTTCCTCTTTTAAGAAACAAAAACAAAAAAAAAAAAGAAAAGTTGAGTGTTATGAATTTAATGGTGAGAAAAAGTGAACTTACTTTTGAAAAAGGGAAAACCAGTGGAAAAAAGAAATTTTGGTAAATTAATAGATATTCCAACTTTGAACTTCTTTGTTGTATTTTTTATAAAAAAACAGAATTACATAAATGAACAATAAAAGATGCTCCAATTTTTTTCCAAAAAATGGTCCCTCATTTTCTTTTTGAACTAATTTTTCCTTCCCGAACTCAAATTTAATTCGAGCCGAATTGAAGTCCTCAAAGAGAAAATTTATCATAGTTTTCAATCTAAAATTGCAAAAATAATAGTGTATATATATATATGTGTGTGTGTGTGTGCATCATTTGTGAGTACTTTATATGGAAAGATCAACGTTGAAGTTGGGAGGAATTTTTGCAAAGACAGCTACACTTAGTTAAGAAAAGATCCCAAAAACATGGTAGGGACACAATAATATGGGTCAAACAAACAGTCATTGGAAATTAAAGGATCAATAATTCCTTTTTTTTTTTTCCAATAAAAATCTGGCCACAGCCACTCTTGAATTATTTCATAATCAGATCACAGTATATTATAATCTGTGGATCAATTGATTTTGGAATTTTGTTGTTAGTAATTACTTAAGCCACTTGACAAACTTTTCATTTTCCTTTCACATACCATTTTTTTGCCCTTTCTCAGAAAGTACAGAATTGCTAAGAGAATGAGGATATTTACCAACTGGGTAAATTTGTAAAATTTAAGTCCTTCCATAGTGAAACTTATTGAGGTGAAATTATAGAACTTCTTCAAAAATAAGTCAAACATTCGATCATTCGGGCTGAGGTTTTTTATAATATTTTTGTGTTATATTTTTTATAATAATTTTAAATATATAATTTTTTATTCATATATTTTAAAATTAATAAAATAAATCTTTAATTTTAAAAAATAAAGTATAAATATTAAATATTATAATTAATAATATATTAAAAAATGTACTAAAAGATGAGCATTATATCATTGGATTAAAATTAAGCCTTCTCTTAATTACGGTTGTCCATAATCGATCCAACATTATGAGAAAGAATTAAATTAGACTGATGATGGGGATGAATCTTAAATCCTAATCTCAAAGGTACGTATTAGGGAGGTTGGACAAGATTTAATCTAAGCTTTGTATGGTACATTGAACTGATAGGATAATTGATACTTTCCGTGAGTTGACATCGCTGTGCAAAAGCGGGAATCTTATACGTTTACGGCATAAAAGTCCACCCAAATCCTTATTTTTTTCTTTTTCTTTCTTAGCATTAAAAGAAAAAGGAAAGAATATGCATTTGATGAGTATGAAATCCAAACCAATAATTTTTCAAAAAAAGAAAACTTCATTCTCTTCTTAGGCCAAGAAAGGGAGGCGCTTTTTCTGGATTTTTATACATCTTTGTAACCCTAATATTCTGAAAAATAATAAATATTACATTCATCTAAATTTGTGTATAAACTTTTCTTCTCCTCCTCGGCTCCTCCCAACCCCATCCAAAGGGCAGGAAAAAAAATTACATTACGTCTAGGTTAAATATCCATTAAACACATTAGTCCATGAATGTTGAGATAGTAAAGATTCTTCAATTTCTAAAATGTTTGACTTTTTTAAAAAAATAGTAATATTAATATAAAAAAATAATAATTGTGCATTTTTTTCTTTGTTACGTAAAGATTATCCATTAATAGTGAAAATAGTCAAAACCATTACAACTAAAACAGTCTTCAAATTACTTCTTTTAAGGGAGGGAATTGAAAGATTGAGATAATCTGATACAAAAAATAATAAAAATTACGCAATGATTTGAAACTTATGATAATAAAAATCTCCTACACCCTAGATACCTAAAGTGGGTACAGTATAATATTTTTAATACTAGAAACGAGATAAAAAAATACAGTTCAATCTCTTTCACTGCAACTGCATCGCCATCCTTGAAATACATAGACAAGCAAAAATTAGTATTTACCTCCTCCATAAAAGACGACAATTTAAAAAACTATGGGAGTATCAACGATTTTAAAAATTGCCTATGAAAGAAGTAAAATACTGAAAGAGGACCCAGATTTAATTTGGATAAATAGATTTCTCCAAAGTGAAGGAGAGAAACAGCAAGATTAGGTTGCAAAGGAGCTCATATGTGCTGCTTGAATCTTGATGAAAGTTATGTAAAAAAAAATATAGTATGATTTACAGTCAAAATAAGGTGTAGGAGCATACAAAAATGCCAAGGGTCAGACAAAATCTGATTGCCGGTCAAGGCCCATGGCCAGATAAGAAGTGACTAGCCAAAACCAACAAGCAACAAGAAAATGGAGGAAAAGAACAGAAGGAAAAGGGAGAGAATTCAGCCAGTATCTAGTCACCGGTCAAGGCCCATGGCCAGATCTAGTCGACGAAGAGGAGTCCGGCCAAGATTCGGTCTTTGGCCGGAGCCAGTAACCAGATCTAGCAAGAAAAGAAGAGCAGAAAATGTCGCACACTGAGAAAGAGGGATAGATAGAGGTGGGAGAAAGTTAAGAATCTGGCAATGGCGATCTTCGGGTGTGTGTCCTCTTTGGAGTTGAGACTTATAATTGTGCATTTATCTAGTACAAGAGTGCCCCTCCTAATGTATTATGGACGATTTTGAATGATACTTATTTTGTTTTCAAAAGTAATTGTGCTTTTATCGATAAAAATCATAATCTATAGAAAGTGAAGATCGTATAAAATTTACTACCTGTTTCTAGCTAGTTGGATACAAGATAGTCTTGCCCCCAACCCTTGGATTACTCAAGGAACCAAAACATTGTAAGAGTGTATTTAAATAGTATTTAAGTTTGTACAAAATTTAATAAAAATAAAAATAGAAGTATCTGTGCATCAATATTTGTACCTAGGTCCTAGAATGACATTCCATTACTCAATAATTGATAATAACACCACCTAGTACAACAATCTCAATAAGTTTTCTGGACAAAAGCAGTAACAAATTTAATGCGTTGAGTTCAAAAGTCAAAACAAATAAATCTTTGTCGTCTCACAGTTTTGTCAAAAAGATTCCTCTTACTTTCTGTTTGTGTTTGTTGCATTGTTGAGCACTCATATTAGAAATATAAATCTTTTTATTGAGATAAAATATATTTTATAATTTTAATAAATAAAAAAGGAAAATAAATAAATTAAAATTAAAAAATATATAATAAATATTTTTTAAACTATGTAAAACAACTTATATTTTGATCGAAGAGATAAAACATTGGGGGTCAAGTGTTTCCTCTTGGCTTCAAGTAAAAGAGCACTGACTTCCCAACACATTATTAGTAAGCTATAATTGGATCATCCAAAAAAAAGAAAATTCCCCAATAATTTCTCTTAATTCATCATTGAAAGGTTTTAGTGGTGTCTCATTTTTTGGTCCAATAGCATCATTAATGTTTTTTGACTTGTGTAAGAATCATTATGAGTCCTTTTTCCTCCCTTAGCCTTAATGCCTTATAATTCTAACTCAAAAGTCAAAATTCTACTTTTAATTTTTTTTTTTGGGTAAAAAGAAGATTTTATTGCTAGCCGAAGAGTACATAGTAGGAAATACAGAAGTTAAGTAGTACACAAAATTTTCCTTGGGTACATAGTCCCTAAGAAATCAGGCAGCAAAATATCTGTAGCATAATTTGGATATCTTCATTGCAAACGTTCCCACGCTTGGCAAGTAAGTTGGCCAGGCAGTTGGCTTCCCTGAACACAGAAGCGAGTCTGCATCGAGGAATAAGGGAGGCTAGGAATCTGCAATCATGAACAAGATTTGCAGAGAGAGGACATTGTTAGAGTGATACAGATTGATGACAACTTGTGAGACTATATTGATTTCAAGATTTTGTGTGTTTTTATTGACAGCTTTCTCTAAGGCTTGTCTAAGGGCAAGAAGTCCAGCTTCAGTATTTGTTGAATGTGCTAATTTCGTGGTAGAGCCAGAAATCCAAGCTCTAGTGTGATCTCTAATTACTCCTCTAGACTCTAGCCCCTTCTTCATCTAGGTTGGCTAAGTGTTGAGAGATCTCACATTGTAATATAATAATTAATCACTTATAAGATTTAAGTAATTTTTTCCTTTCAAGAAATCTTTTGTGATAGAGTTAGGTCCAAACTTATTTTTCAACATGATATAAAAGCGACATTAAATTATCCTTTTAATTTCAAACTTCACACTCCAAATCAGTCTTGGGCTTGAAGGATGTGTTGAGAGATCTCATACTATAATATAATAATTAATTATTTATACTGCTTAAATAATCATTTCCCTTCGAGGTATCTTCTAGAGTGGAGTTAGGCCAAACTATTTTTCAACACTAGTGAAAATATATCAGTATTTAATTGCTTATGTTAAAATTGAACAAAAAATTGACTTAATATTATACTACTCACTCCGTTTAAAAAATGTAAGGTTTTTACCCTTTTTTCACATAAACTAAAGAAAAAAGAAAATACAAAAGATATTTTTCCTATTCTATTTTTAATTAATTCTATTAATATAATAGAGAATAAAAAGACAGAAAATTACCAAAATATTTTATATTTTGAAACGGAATGAGTGTATTAAATCTTTATAAAAAAGAGAGAAAATTACCAATAGGTTTTTCTTAGAGAATGGTCTTTATATTTGAAATGGCTAGATCCTTATAGAAATATTGGGCTTCCACTAGATTTTAGAAAATAAATTTTAACTAAGATTGAGAGAAATCTTAAGAATTTCTTCATAGAAATCCTTATTTTACGTTTTTCACTAAATAGGAAATGAAAGAGGACAATCAATTTAACAAGATTAGTCTCTTAAAGGCGTTTACTTCAAGATCAATAAACTAATAGTTCAAAAGCTATATGTTCTACAATCGTATAATTGAAATTTGATTTTTTTTAATTTTTAAAAACTATACGTGTATATTTACACTGGGTTTCAATCCTAAACTCATTTCATTTTTTATCTCGTTTCTCTTCTTATAAATAATTTACTTATGTAAAACGCAAAAATTTTAAAAGTTAGAATCTATCCAATCTCATCCTAACAAGTTGTCTCAATTAAGGATGCAACTTCTATTGTAAACACTAGAAAGGAGAAAAACAATCTCGAGGGCTCAACAAGAGCTAATGTAATAGTTTAGTTCTTAAAACGCTCCTTATAAGATTGGAAAATCTCGAGTTTGATACTCATAGATGCAATTTCTACCTAATTTCATAATAGTATAACATTCCTTAAAACCAAAAAAATATAATTTGGTTAGAGTGCTCTCATCATCATGTGCCAAATAGATCATATAGCTGTTAGATTTTAATTCAACAATTGAAAACTTATATATATATATATATATATATATATATATATATATATATATATATATATATATATATTGAGACGTCCTAAAATAATTAATATTTTTTATAAAAGAAAATATTTTAATATATTTTATACTATCAATAAATTACTAATCTTATTATATTATTTATATATATTTATATTTAATATAAAATACTCGTTAATTTATATATTTTTTATTTTTTATTATATTATATTATTTTTATAATATAATTTAAATTTTTACATAAAATTTTATATTCAATTAAATACTATAAAATAAAATATAACGTAAAGGGTATTTCATAATGTGCTACAAAAAGTGCCCTCATTATGTAACTGACTTAAAAAAACAAAATTTTTTCGGGGATAAAAACAAGAAAAAACAATGTTGAGGGGATTGTATCTAGAAGAGGTAAAAATTGCAAAAGGGACTGCAGCGTTAATCCCAAGACGCGTGTCTTCAGAAGCAACTCTTATACATGCATGCAGATAGTACACTGGATATTACTAAATAAAAGGGAAAGCGTGCAAATAAAGCCACCGCTTTATCGCATATACACAGAAGACAACAACCGATTCCAGTAGACGGCGATTCCTTCGAGATTTTCATGCGTGGGGTCGCTCTCAATATCTCCTCCTTTTTAGGCCACAGCAGCCCTCAATATTTATTTATTCACATTTAATACCCACCTGTACCTCCAAAATTATTTTAATATTTCATTTCTATTTAATTTGCTGATGTAATAGTAAATTTTATTTATTATTTCCCGGTAAATATGCCGGAATTTCGGCTGCGAGAAAAGCCACGGTTCACCAAACCACTTTTTCTTCCTTAATGTTTCTTAATTAAAATAAAATAATTGGAAGAAAAAGGTTGAAATTTTAATTAAAAAATTTTTTATCTTAAATTTTATAAAAATAAATTTTTTATAAAAAATAAAATATAATTATATATTTAGTTAAATTAAATACTATCAAATGAATTCTTATTACGTTTTAAAATCTTTTAATATATTCTTTAATTTATTAATTAAATTATATTATATGAAATTATGTTATTGTTCAAATTTATTATTGTTTTTAATCTAATAATATAATTTAATTTAATTAATATATTATATAATATTTTAAAAATATATTTAAAAATTTTAAAATCGTCTATTAGTTGTTTGTTGACTGGTTGATGTGTTGTAGGATTGAGGTGACTTCGGGGGCCTTTAAACTGAGCAAATGAAACATTCTACAGCAAATAGGTTCTCTTACTTTGGGTAGCCACAACGGGTTTATATCAATCTATTCTGTTTACTTACTAAAAACATTTATACACATTAGTGAGAAATGGTTGGTAGAAAATAAATTTAATTTTTTAAGAGCATAATATAAAATTTTTATTTTATCTTACGAACCTTTAATTCTTGTATAATAGATTAAAAATATTATATTATGAGATTGAGTGAGATATAACATACTCTTTTCGTTCAGAATTGACTATCTATTTTTTATAATAATTATATATTTTATTTAAATTTTTATTATTAACCTTTTAACTTAAATAAATTAACCCCAATATAATGATTCATCACTAACTTTTTTAACTCTCTTGAGTTAAAAAATTTAAACTTAGTTAAATAAATTTTTTAATTTATTTGTCAGGTCAATATAAGATATTTAATATTAGCGGGGGAGAGTAGTACTTAGAATATGTTAAAATTTTATATATTTTAAAATTAAGTATATGATTAGATAGAATTTCAAAATTAAAAATTTTTATTTTAAATTTTATAAAAATTAAATTATTTATGAGAGAATGTATAAGTTTTATAATTAAAATATTAAAATTAATTTTAAAATGAAAATCTTACCTAAAAAAGTAATAATGTACTTAAAAAATCATTTTATCTTTTTTCAAAAGAAAACCCACTTTATCTTTCTGTTATTGGGCCGCCCGGAAAGGGGGAGGGGTTGGTTGGGAAGGTCTCGGTAAAATTTGGAGGATAAAATAATAAAAAAAAACAAGTTGAAACACGTTGGACGCCTGTGACTGGTCGGTCGTGCCAAAGGAATCTGAATGGGCCATACTTGATTTTCCATTTTGCGGCTCAGCTCATTTTAAAATTGAAAGCCGATTAGCTTTATAAGGGAAGCTGAGTAGCCGACCAAACCACTTTTGGCGGCGAAGACACGCCGACCAGAAATTGACGGTCGAGATTCGATTTCATCGTCGGTCAAAGGCCAAAGGTATCCCACGTCAGCTTACATTTCCAATCCGTCCAAAACTTGCGTTCACATTGGTCAAATTGGTGGCCCCTCGCAGCACTACTCCAGGAAACATGGCATTTGGGGCCCATATGGCTCCACCAATCAAAAATGTGAAAAGAAACAATAAAGCTTTATTAGCTTTTACTTCATTTTTTGAATAGCAGTTTAATTTAAATTTTTTATTTATGTTTCTAGTAATTGAATAAGCAATTGATTATATTTGACCATAAATTATTTTTAATTTTTTCTTTTAATTAAAATTTTTATTTTATTTTTTATATACAAATATTTTTTTCGTTAGCATATCTAATAACCATTGAAATGTACAGTTCTACTGAGTTTCATATATATTCTATTTAATTATGTTTCTAATGGATTTGCTTATCTTTATTCACGAACTATTTTTGTTCTATTTTACTCAATTTTTTTATTGTGTTCAAAAAACAAGAATAGTTTATGGATAAATTTAGTAAATTCTTCTTAATACCAAAAATATCCTTGTAATAGCACATTTCATTAGTTATTTGATCCACAAACACGAAAATAGTTTGTGTATATAAAAAATAAATTAAATTAAATTAAGAAAAAAAATAGTTGATGGAGCCCTTTTCTCCATATAGAATAAGTCGGGCTGAAGTTGATTTTTTTTTTTTTTGAAAATCCATTGAAAGCAATTTCTTACCTTTTGTTTGGATCAGTAAGGTAATGCAAATCATTTGGAATCAATCTTTTAATGGGTGATTAACATTCTAATGAAAAATAAAATCTATTATTTTGATTGATAATTATATTTTCTAAGAAGAGAAATTGGCTATATTTGTCTTTAAATTATTTTTATTTTTCTCTTCTTAATCAAAAAAAAATATTTTATCTTTTTATTTATATGAACTTTTTTAAAACAATTATATTTGTCAAATTTTGAATATTATGTTAGATTTTGGTAAGGAGAGTCATATTATAAGCATGAGTCATTATTTTTAATGATAATTTTATCTATTTATAACTATTCATCTATTTTTTAACAATACTCAAATTATACGAGTAAAAAATTAATCAGACCGAATACCTTAAGTAAATGAAAAATGGTGACAATAAAGTAGTATTTTCTACACTTTCAAACTATTCTTCTTTATTCCTCCTCCTTCTGACCCATAAATGGACAAAAAATATCCTTAAAAATTATTACACATATTTAAAGTGTGACTCTCCCCACTAGATTCTATCGTGATATTTTTAATTTGACAAATATAGTTATTAAAAAATATTTTATATAAAAAGATAAATAAAATTCTTAATAATTAATAAAAAAAAGCAAAAATAGTTTAAAGTTAAAGATAACTGATTTCACTTCTAAAAATTAGATGTTTAGTTAACATTGTCCATTTGGGAGAAGGATTTTGTAAATTCAGACGCCCACCTAATTGACCATTGTTAGTGATTTGCCTTGAGCAGCAGAATTTAGTAACATACTTAATCATAGTTTTCTCCAAGCTCCAATATTGAAAATTTTATTGGGAAAATAAATTGGGACTATCATAGAAATTCAAAAACTTCAAATAAAAATTTCGAATTAAGGAATAAGAAAGACGATGGGTTAAAAAAATATGCATCGTTCATGTGGCTGCCACACTGGAAATAGTAGCTTTATCAAGATGCTAAAAAACATAATTTTCAATAATAATACTTGAAGTTACTATTTCAAGAGAATGGTTAAATTAGTTCAATTCCGAAATTCAATATAAAATTTTTATTCCGAGTCTCACTTTTTTTTTTACGAATAATTTATTTTTACAAATTTCAAGATAAAAAAATTTTAAATCTAAACTCTATTCAAATATAGCTTTAATAAATATATCACATACTTTGATAGTCCCTCCCCATTTCATTTTTCACTAAAGGAAAAACTCTGAAAAGTGGAATGTAAAACATTGAAATGGTTATTACTTGTTTTTTCCTCTTTTAATTGTGAGGATGATTACTTAATGTATTTTCCTTTTCTTTATACTATAAGATATGAATTTTCTAAATTATATATATTTTAATAATTGCACAGTTTGACAATCTTAAAAAGATGTGTATTTTTTAAAAAAAAAAATCTACTACAAGACAAGAATATGATTATGAGAGTACGTTATGTTATTATTACTATATAGTTTGGAGTTTTGTCAAGGATATACAAATTTCCTAATATTATTCTACTAATAAAAATAATATTATCCTTATAGTATTACCTATAGTTACATGGTTTCGACCATCCGTTAAAATTAAAATTTAAAAAATTTATGAAAAACACAAACTTTTTTCCCCACCATCCATATTTTTAATTTTTCCCCCTTCCATCAAGGGAAAAAAATCTAGGGTAATCATCAAAATATAAAAATACAAGTACTTGACAAAATTAGTCTCAAAATTATTTATATTATTTAACTTAGTCTTAAATTTTATTTTAATTCTAAATATGTTTATTTGAAAACGAATAGTCCCAATCACCATTTTTTTACGACAAAAATGTGATATATTCATGCATAATTTTCGGACAAAATAAACAAATTTAAAATTTAATTTGCCGATTACTAATCAAAATATATATGAAAAAAATGACAAGACAAGGTGGAGCTGTCGACGT
This sequence comes from Rauvolfia tetraphylla, assembly GCA_030512225.1. Taxonomy (NCBI): domain Eukaryota; kingdom Viridiplantae; phylum Streptophyta; class Magnoliopsida; order Gentianales; family Apocynaceae; genus Rauvolfia; species Rauvolfia tetraphylla. The sequence continues at coordinate 3,105,170 of JAJQKT010000060.1, forward strand.
CAAATATGCAAGTGGGGCCCAAACCCCCTCAAAGTAAGCCAACATCATGGAGCAGTTAATGTCATAATGAGAGATTAAAGGTATAAAAAGAAAAGAATGACTAAAAGTGTCTTAAATTCCACTTAATCACTTCTTTAATCATTATTAATAACCTTAATGGAGTATTCCGTGCAGCGCGCATGATAGAACCAAGCAAAGAAAGATGGAATCCCTTTTATGGAAAACTGAAAAATTTCCCTTAAAGGTTCAAAAAGGAGATGGAGCCTAGTAATGCAAATGTACAATATTGCCCTTTATGGTATATTTTAATTGAAAACAATTTTTAATTGGTATTAATAGAAAGAATTGTAGATATTTATATCATTCATTATTTTTGGTTGCTATTAGGGGAAAAAAATTTAAGAAATATGAAAAGAGAAAGGTGGATTTTGACATCATTGAAAGATCTCTTGTTGTCCATCAAATTACATTAATGAATTGGTCAATTTTCAACATTGCTTTCTTTGTAGTATTCATTTTCACCATCATTACTCGTGAGCTCACGTAATTATACAATTCAAGCGTGTTAATGCTAGCATCATAAGTTGATTTGAAATTGCATTATCATTTTATCTCATGTTCTAACCATTTCTCTCTCTCTTTTTTTTTTTTTTTGTAATAAAGAGGTATATTTTATTTTATTTAAACTTTTGCTATTATAATAACAGAGAGTATATTATATTAAAAGAAGCTCGTGGAATCCAATTAAGACGGAAAATGTCCTTAGAGTTTTTGATGATTCATTCATTAGTGTAAGGAGTATAATTGTATAATTCTCGAGCAATAAATTATTGGTGCAAAATAGTTTCCTTTTATCAAATTGTTTTTTAAAAGACTAATAGAAAATATGACACAATTTCCAAAATCCACAGATAACATTAACTTCTTTTTCTGCATTTTTTTTTTGGGAGCTAAAGTGTTCCTTATACTAAATTAAATTCTATCTAATGCTTAGTTTGGTTTCAAAAGGGAAGGGGAGGGGAGAGGGGAGGGAATGAGGCATCTTTTACTTCCTCTAAGGGAAGTATTTATTTTTATTTTTATTTTATTTAGTATGAGAGAAATGAAAGTAAATTACAAATATTTTTCTTTATTTGGTTGAACGAAAAGTGGAAGGAAATGAAAGAATATTTTATCATTCTTATAAAATTACCATCTTTTTAAATTGAAGAATTATGATAAAAGTGAAAGTCGATAGCATAATATTTTTTTAAGTATCAAATACCTCTCAAACCTTCTAAACGTGGAATGATTGAAATTGCTGATATGAATCCCCATTCATATTTACTTTCATCCCTTATCTCCTTCCAACCAAATGAAGTAAACACCCATTTACTTTCTCTTTTATTTTCCTTTCCCTTTTCCACTCTTTTTTCCTTCCAACCAAACTAAGCCTAAAGAAACTAATTTATCCGCTAATAAGAAAATTGCTCATTCAAAATCTTCAACTGAATTTCACTTTTTCTTTATACATTCTTTTCCTCTATGAACCCTTTAAGAGCTTGGACGTGATAAGATGTGTATAAGAAATATCATAACATATAAGACAAAATAATTCTTTGTAATACATGATTATACCTTTACTTGAATTTTTATTTTTCAAGCAATATTAATGACAACATTTTAAGCAAAATAAAAGAGAAAATCTTGCACAAGCTATAGATTCAAGAATTTAATCATTAATCCATTTCATTTTTTTTAATAAAAACCAACCTGTATAGTGGGAGGTTTTGGCATCAACCTCTTCCAATTTATTCAAATAAGAAGAAAAATAAATAAATACAATGATGGTGCATAGACCTTCCCTCTTGAGTAGGTAAAGTAAATGAAAAAAAAAATGAAAAGCCAAATTTAAAATATGTGTCATGAATCTAGAAAATTCATTGAAGAAACTAATTAGAAAAGAAGTAACAACATATATTTTGGTAATTAAAACATTAATTTAGTAATTGATGATGATGAATAAAAAGAGTGTAGGAAGATGGATTGCACCTATGCTTCTTCCCCTAGTTTATCACTTGTACATTTTTTTTTTATCTTTTGTCAATTTCATTAAAGGAGAACTGAGGAATATATGCCGAATTTGATTTTCTCTCTAGATTAAATAATTAAAAGACATTACCATTCTATTCATAAATTTAAGGGAAAAAACTTAAAATCAATCCTAATACTTAAGTGATGATCTTCCTAATTAATGTCCATCCAAAAGGAAATAAAAATAAAAGGGGAATTTGCTATTGGGTTGAGAATGCAAATCATTAGAATTACTGGGGGCCTTAGACTGAAAATACTTAGAAATAATGGAAAGTTAAAAGCACGAGTGCTCTAGGGACCCTAAGGGCATATCTGTATAAAAGAATTGCCCTTTTCATGCCAGCTTATAAAAAGTGTCTGTACATGATGAAATTAAAAGGACCACCCTATAAGTAATCATTAATATTTAATAATAGTGTTACTATGATATAGATATGTACTAAGATTTTGTACATCAATAAAGCAGCAACATAAGTTTTTCAGATATTGCATATTATTGCATTTTACTATAATTATTTGTTGGATAAAGCATAACCAAAATGATACATCAATAAATAGGCTATCGTGGAACAATTAAATAAAGTAATTAGGCACAATTATAGTCATTAATAATGTCACACTAATATTGTACTAACTCTACTTTTGTAAAACTTGTTTTAAAAAAGTGAATATTTCGCTCACATGACCCTATAACTTGGTTCGATAAATTGTGGAGAGATAAATTATGATAACTTAGCAATTCCTGAATTGGGAGGATTAGTGTCTGGTGCCCACAAGGAGTCCACCCACTTTAGATGAAACTCCTACCCTGCAGCTGCCATGACTCGATCCTGAGTCATTGTTCCCAATCTACCACTCAGAAACCAGCTGAGCTGCCCATGCGGGCACTTTTATAAAACTTCATATGAAGGAGAGTGGAATATTCAATCGATAGATTTGAGGGACTATGTAATGCATATAATTCATGATAATACTTCCATCTACTATAATATATCGAATGACATGTTTGAAATATATCTCAAAAAATAATATAACTAGCTTTCTTTTGTACAATATTTATTGTATAAGAAACTTTATTTTACTTGTTTTTGTTGAAAAACGGACTTAGACCTACCTCTATTCTTAAAAAGTATCTCAAAAAGGGGATGATTGTTCAAATCTTATAAGTGATTAATTATTATATTAAAAAATCAATGTAAGATTTCAACACACCTCTCCTCATGTTTATAACTAGATATTAAGAGCATAAAACTTGAAAATAATTAGGTGACCTAACATAACTTGTATACCGTGTTAAAGAGTAAGTTTGAGTCTAATTCTACTCTAAAAAGTATTTCAAAGAGTAGATAATTACTCAAACTTTATAAATAATTAATTATTATATTAAAAAGTTAATGTGAGATCTTAATATGTTTACTTAATTACATATTTAGAGAACGATCTCTTTATATTAGGTTTTACTAGTTAGAGGTTAGTCGGAATCAAACCATAAACATGTTACTACTAAACAAACTGGTCGAATAAATTACTACTATTTGAATAGTCATTTGTCTTAATTAATGAAGGCAAGCGGGTTAGAAAGAGAACGACAACGATGGTCAAAATCTGTTCAATGCCATGCGAATTAATCGAAATCCATAACGGCATCTTCTACTCGTGGTTTATCTATATATACTTCAAAAGCGGGGAAAACGAAAATGGATAACGCCACATGTGGTGATGGTGTATTTATACCTCGATCAAGTTCCTAAAGGTGCAAAAAGAATACAAAAAATATACAAGTTCGATTGTATGTTTAATTCAGAATTAATTCTTAATTTTTAATGTTGAGAAATAAAATTAAGATTCAAGCACTTTTTATTAGTAAAAGATTTTTAATTTAATTAATACTTTCCTTTTAACTTTTTATATTCTTTTTTTATATTTTTCATAAATAAAAAGACTTTAATCTTTATAATTAGTTTGTTTAGAAAATACTTGAGTACAATTTTTTGAATTTATTTTGAGTATTAAAATATTTTTAATTATAAAAAAATAAGAGAGAAAAAAAAATAAAAAAAGAGTACCAATATCACTTTCTTTTACTTTATTAATAAAGACAAGGGAAACAAAATGAAAGAGCTTGCTACTTGGGGAGAAGGAAATTGGTAAATTTCTTATCAAGATAAACTCTTGTCCGATTTCTTTTTTTTTTTTCTTCCCCCTTAATGCCCCGCCATTTTCAAACTAGAAAATGTGAGAAGAAAGAGGAGAGATCGTTCGCGGGCGAGAAGATGTAGGAGAATAAGGAGATGATGGATTTTTTGTTCATTTTACTTGAGATTGTGAGAGTTAAATTTGGAATAACATATTTAAAATTTTATGAAATTGTACTTTTGGTTAAAACTATTTAAAGGAAATTTTACATTTGCCTCACGTTCAATTAACAATTGAAAAAAAAAAAAAGACCTCTTAATTGACAATTATCCGAAACTGAATCTTTTTTTGGAATCAATCCTTATATTTATTCGTGGAATAAAATATTTAAAATTTTGAAAAAAATTTTACTTTCGATTAAATCTATTTTGAATAAATTGTACATTTGGCTCACTTTCAATTAACAATTGAAGAAAAAAAGACCTCTTAATTGACAATTACCCCAAATTGAATCCTTTTTGGAATCAAACCTTATATTTCTTGGAGTTAAACTTTACGAATGAGTTAAATTTTATCAAATAAATAGACTCGAGTCGTAATAAAATCTAATTGAATAAGTCTTGCTTTTTTGTTTCTGTGGATCCTTTTGAGAGGAAGGAAACGTGAGTTTTACCAAAGGAAAACAAAAGAGAAGGGCAATTTTGTGAATGCAAAAAAATAGTTGACTCATAAATTTTTTTTAGAAAAGAAAAAACTCTATAAATAAGAATTAGAAAAAATTTCTCATAAAATCATTAAACTATATATAGATTTCGATTTTTACCTATCCCTTATTCTCTCTAAAACTATATGCTTATAGTATTTTTTTATAATTAAAATACTTTATTCATTAGAAATGAAAGATGTTACACAAATGAATTTAAAATTCTGGGGTAATATATAAAATATCACATCTCAATATTTTCTATAATAAACACATTTCGATATTCTCTTCAATATTTTCTATAATAGAAAATAATAAAAATAAACACATTTTGATATTCTTTTCAATATTTTATTTGCCATTCTTAATTACTGATAAAAAAAACTCGGTTTCCTGTCTTTTTTGAACAGTAACTTAAAAAACCTTAGATGTATCAATGATCTTAAAAATTATTTAAGAAGGAGATAAAAAATCAAGAATTAGCTATATGCTTTCACCCTTTAGAAAATTATTAGTGCATTGTAGGTGAGAACCATCACGAAATTAAGTGTGAAATGATAGCGTTAGAAAAAAAAAAAAAGACATTCAAAAGATATTCACAAGTATAAAAAAATAAAACTAAAATTTTGGAAACGAAATTGAAATGTAAGAATAATTTAGGCTGTGCTCAGATATCATTTTTAACAAAAGAAATTTTATTTTCATTGTGAATTATATTTTTTATAAATAATTTATTTTTATAATTTTAATATAATATAATTAAAAAATACTTAATTCAATCTTATTATAAAAATTTTAATATAATATAATTAAAAAATACTTAATTCAATCTTATTTTTAATGACATTACCAATATTTCCTTAAAAATTACTATTGTTACAATAAATTAATGAAAAAAGTTAAAAAATAAAAATAAAAAAAATTATTTATGAGTGTATCTTTAATTAACCATATAGTCAACTTTGTGAGGCCATAGTCATCAGTCGCATCAGCCCATCCTCGATTAAAGAGAGAGAAAGAAAGACACCCTGAAATATTAATAAACAATCAATTTTTGTACAGCAGAGAAGAAAGAGGAAGAAGAGAAAGAACGAGAGAGAGAGAGAGAGAAACCGAGCAAGACAGAAGCCAAAATGCTTCTCTCATCAGTACAAATTTTACAAAAACCCCATTATTGAATTGAATTCCTTCATGAGTAGAGAGAGAGAGAGGGGAAAAAGATTGCAGAGAAAGTGAAAACTTCTTTCATCATCAAGGAAAAAGAAAAAGAAAATCGGGGAGAGAGAGACATGAAAGTAGATTCGTTGTTTTGAAGATCAAGAAGAAGAGTTTGTAGTTATACTTAACCACTGTCAATATAGAGAGAGAAAGTAGGGGAGAGAGAAAGGATGGGGAGTTTTTCTGTGCGTGTCTGGGGAGTGTAGTGTAGAATAGGGGGCAATTGAAAAGTAAAAACAGCAGCATTTTGCAATTTGGTCTCTGCAATCCTCAACATCCCCTCCTTTTCCAAAGCTCCTCTTGTCCCCTCCTTCTCTGCTCCCTTCCTTCTTCCCCTTTTTTCAATATACCCTTTTCTCTCTCTTGCCTTTTCCCGGCACCGGGCACCCGCCGGGAAATCTCTCCGGCTCCGGCCTTTTGCAAGATACGGAACCCTTTTCTTCGTTCTTGATCTTGACCTAAAAGTTCAACCCTTTACCATTTCCCTTTAGTTGGAAAGGGTACTTCTTTTTTGTATTTGTTTTTATTATTTGAGCTGAGAAGAAGTGGGAAAAAGCTGGTTTAGTGTTTGATCCATTGAGCTCGCTGTTCAGTTATCTTTTTTTCTTTTGGAGTTTTGAATCTGAAGGCAGCTTTGCTGAGCTAGCTCAAGCTTGGATTTTTGCGTCGTTCTTCCATTTTTTGGCTGCGGAGTTCTGATTATCCGGCGAAGAAATGGGTCTCCGATGAAGTCTTGTACTATTATTTTTTAGCTGAAAACACGAAAATCCCTGCTCAAACGGTAAAATGAAGACAGCGGCCAATGGTGCTGGTGCTCCATCAGCGACGGCCACCGGTAACCCCGCCGAAGGTCAATTTCCTTTTACTCTAAAATACTCTCTCTGTCTCTCTCGGCATATAATTGGAACTAAAAATGAAAAAGAACGAAATCTTAGCGAGGTTTTCCATGACTTCCCAGTAGCTCGGTATAGCATCGCCCGGTATGCTGCCGGAGTTTTTCATCCTTACTATTCTACCAAATCATGAAAATCATTTTTCAGGAGCATTTTTGTACAGTTGATTTTAATCATTTTCATATTTGAAATTTTTTTCCATTCTGCATTTACTTGGTCAGTTTCTTGGAGAAATTGAAGTGCCGTCAATCTGATGGGCTAATTGCTAAGTGGGAATATTTTTTGCAGGTGAGAAGAAGAGTATAAACCCAGAGCTATGGCAAGCATGCGCTGGTCCTCTGGTGAACCTGCCGGCCGGTGGGACCCACGTTGTCTACTTCCCTCAAGGCCACAGTGAACAGGTGGCTGTGGGTTTGTAGTTATTTGATGTCTATATTTATACTTTCTGTGTCTACATGGGTGTGTTTTTGTATTACCATATGCATCTTCCTCCATCCCGGTGGCGTTGCTAACGTGCGCCTTTATGGTGTGTCCGCTAAATGTTAAACAGCATAAGTCAGTTACTGACTTACTGCATAATACCTCATGATGTAGTCACATGTATGGTATCCATTATTGTGTCATAGCTGATGGCTTAAGTTTTTAAAAAATATTAACTTCAAAATAAAAAAGAAGGGTTTTTTAGAATTATCAGCTGCACCACTGAGATTCTTGAATTTGTAGTTAGATCCCTGCAATGGTTTTCCAGTGTCTGTTTGGGGAAGAACAGCATATTTTCCTTACTGATAAATAAAAAAAAGTACTTGGAAATGTTGACAATATTATGCAGTTTGCATTTGTGGTGGTTTGTTGGTCTGCTGCCTTGATTGACTTACTCTGTAAAACTTGGAAACACGATTCGGGTTTTCTTCAAATGCACGTAGTTGCATTTTGCCTAAAATGGTCTGCTGTGTATTGACCTTATCTTGACGCAAAAGGGTGACAATTAGGTTTCCTTTGCCAATGTGAACCGGTACTCCAATATTTTGGGATTGCTGACAAGCAGAGGGTTTATGAAGTTAATAACCTTTTCAAATTTTGGACGAAGATTTTATGGTCATTCTAGGCTATAGTAAAATGTAAGATGGTGTTAATGCATAGACAGAATACTGCAGTTAGACGGCTACCATGGCCTTTACAGTCTGTATTACTTGTTTCGGAATTGGACTTAGTATGCCGTTGTTACTATTCTTTATAGAAGTGAATGTAATGGTCTTCACTAAAGATGTTGTAATCTACTGGTCCTTGAGTATCCCTACGAGACGGTAACTAGCACATTTACATATTGATCATGGTACATCACCGTAATTTTCTGGAATGAGTTGAGAGCTTCTGGGATCTTGTAAATAGAAAAAAGAAAAAGGAAAAAAGAAGAGAGTACTATAGTTGTCTGTAAGGTTTTTCTTTGTTGTTTTGTAAAGTTTATCAGATAAGTTCCAACTGTAGAGCAATACACAAGGTTAGCCCTGAGGTCTCCAATTAAGTGTGAGTAGTAATTTGGACACTGAAATGAATTGGGTTTCTATGGCTTAAAGAATTCTTTTCATATTGATTCTTGTCTGTTATTTTACTGAACATATCTGTTTTGCGATTCCTGCGGTTAAAAGTTTATGCTTTGTATATGTAAATTATTTCATTCTGATTTTCTTTCTCTTTTATGTTCTTGAAATTTGTGATTTTCAGGTTGCGGCATCTATGAAGAAAGATATGGATGCTCAAATTCCAAACTACCCTAACCTTCCATCCAAGCTACTATGCCTTCTCCACAATGTGACGCTACATGTATGGCTGGATTAAATTTGTGTTCTTACTTAAGTAATATTTAGCTTCCTTGTTGCTTATATATGTTCTCTCATTTTTTGTGATTTTTCAGGCAGATCCAGAAACTGATGAAGTGTATGCTCAGATGACACTCCAACCTGTTCCTTCGGTAAGAGTGTCCAATGGTAGAAGTTGTTCTTGTTTGTTCTCTTTCTGATGTTTATTATAATGTGATAAGGATTAGAATAGTATCTCATTGTAAATTTGGGAAGGGGTTACCGAAGGGTAGGGAGTAGCATAGGATAGGAGATTCTAATTGCTGTTCTTTGTAGAACCTCTTTAACTGAGGATGTTTCAAGTTGGAATAGTAAAAGGCTAATTCTCATTCATATTTCATTGGCAGTTTGACAAGGATGCATTATTAAGATCTGATTTGTCTATGAAGGCAAATAAACCACAAACAGAATTTTTCTGCAAGACTTTGACAGCTAGTGATACTAGTACTCATGGAGGTTTCTCTGTTCCTCGCCGTGCAGCAGAGAAGATTTTCCCCACTCTGGTAACATGAAGAAGGATTTCTTTCTGTCTTTTGGCTTTTCTTTTATTGTTGATTCCAACTTTTAATCATCTATTGTTGATTTGTTATAGGATTTCACAATGCAACCACCTGCTCAAGAACTTGTTGCCAGGGATCTCCATGACAATTTATGGACATTTCGCCATATCTATCGGGGTAGGTTTTAAGTGGAAGCTGTATTATCTTGGCCCCACAGACAGACATATAGATACATGGAAAACAATGTTCAAGTTTCTTCATGTTATGTTTCTTAATCTTCCAGGCTTCATGCTTTCTGTTTTGTAGGGCAACCAAAACGTCACTTGCTAACCACTGGATGGAGTCTTTTTGTCAGTGGAAAGAGGCTTTTTGCAGGGGATTCAGTCTTGTTTATTAGGTAAAGCTAAAATTAGCATTTAATGATTCTTTTATATACTTTTTAGGCTTTAGCATCCGAAGCAAATGACAGAAGTGATAAAGCTGGAGAGTTTTTTCTTGAATAGTCCTACTTTTTCTAGTAGGGCCAATTTTTGGACCTCAATCCTTGATATACTATTAATATTCTTAATGGTTGCAAACAGGGATGACAAACAACAACTTCTATTGGGCATTAGACGGGCTAACAGGCAACCTACGAACTTATCGTCATCAGTTTTATCAAGTGATAGCATGCATATAGGAATTTTAGCTGCAGCAGCTCATGCAGCTGCAAACAATAGCCCTTTCACTGTTTTTTATAATCCAAGGTAAAATTCCATATATTAATTTATATATCCTTTAGTTTCAGTTACTCAATCTCACTACAAAACTAATGATAATTATTCTTATTGTGTATAGTTAAATAATTTCAGTTTTTACTTTGCAGTGAATCTACTGTTATAGTTCCGCTTAAGAGTCAACTTCATTTTGGAAACTGTGTTCTGAAATGATTTTACTTGAATATTATCAGGGCTAGTCCGTCAGAGTTTGTGATTCCTTTGGCCAAGTATTACAAAGCAGTTTGCAGCAATCAAATATCTCTTGGCATGCGGTTCCGCATGATGTTTGAAACTGAAGAATCTGGGACAAGAAGGTAGCTCTACTTGCTTGTGCTCATGTATACCTTGTTAGGATATGTTTCTCCCTTACCTTTTAGTTGCTGGGGAGGTGTAGGATAAGATGCTGGCCAAATTGATGGAGTCAGGGTGTGGTTTTGAATATATGATGATTGCATCTGCCTTCCTGTTGCACGTTTTGATTATTGGATCTATGAAGTTGAAAACATTCAATACCTGTCTTGCAGGTACATGGGTACAATTACAGGGATCAGTGACCTGGACCCAGTAAGGTGGAAGAACTCACAATGGCGTAATTTGCAGGTAGAAATCGAAACAATGGAACTCTTTAAAGCACCCACCTTTGGGCTTTGTTGGTGAGGTTTATCAATTTTCATTCTCCATTAGGTTGGTTGGGATGAGTCAACTGCTGGAGAAAGACGTAATCGTGTCTCAATTTGGGAGATTGAACCTGTAACTGCGCCATTTTTCATCTGCCCTGCTCCCTTCTTCAGACCAAAGCGGCCTAGGCAACCAGGAATGCAAGGTAGAAAAGATGATCCTACTTTTATGCAGTGAACTTTTTTCAGTTTCCAGTTTTATGTATTGCAGCTTTTCTTCTCTATTAACTGTAACTGTGTTCTTTAGTTTGTCAGCGAATAAATTGATGTTATCTCAAACATGCACTGGATTTTGTTCTATTCGATGTCTTTGTTTATGGTGTTGAATCTGTCATGGTTGACTAGTGCCACTATCAAAACCCACCTAATTGGTCATCCCTAACAGAAGTGCTGATTCCTCTGCGAAGATAACTGGAATTGTATCGGGTGATTCAGTTGTCCAGCCAGAAAAGATTAGGATGAACTAAACAATGCACTAGATGTAATTTTTGTCATATCTTGGTCAATCTTGACCTATAAAGGAATATGTCTGAATATTGCGTCACTTATGGTAGGGTAAATTATGGTAGAAATATTGAATGTACTCCTTGCGATAAATTGGAGTTTTCATTTTCAGCTGAACAAATAATTTAAGTTCTAAAGGCTTTTTTTGCTGGGAGGGTTACTGAAGTATCCTATTTGCTTTTTCCTTGCAGATGATGACTCCTCAGATCTGGATAGTATATTTAAGAGGACAATGCCATGGCTTGGTGATGATTTTGGTATGAAGGATCCACAAGCACTACCTGGCCTGAGCTTAGTTCAATGGATGAACATGCAACAGAATTCATCCTTAGCCAACTCGATGCAGCCAAATTACCTACAGTCTTTATCTGGTTCTGTTCTACAAAACTTAGCGGGAGCAGATATTTCTCGTCAATTAGGTTTGCCTGGAGGTCAAGTTCCTCAGCAGAATAACTTACAGTTCAATGCGCAGAGGCCAGCCCAGCAACCACAACACCTTGATCAGCTGCAAAAGCTGCCAGCTGCTTCGCTCAATCCGTTGGGCTCCATAATTCAGCCACAGCAGCAATTGACTGATATTGCACAGCAGCAAAGGCAAAATTTAATGAATCAAACATTACCCAGCAGCCAAGTGCAAGCTCAGCTCCTTCAGGCTCAGAATCTGGTCCAAAGTCAGAATGTTCTTCAGCAGCAACAAGCTGCCACTCAGCTTCAAAGAAACCTCTCTCAGAACCTGCAGTCCTCACAGTTGCAACAGCAGCAGCAGATGTTGAGTCAGAATCAACAACAAAATCTGACGGGTCCGCAATCCAATGATCCCATTAGCCAACAGTTCCATATGCCTGAGAACCAAATTCAGCTTCAACTCTTACAGAAGCTCCATCAACAACAGCAATCATTTCTAGCACAACAATCAGGGTTGCAGCAGCCGTCCCAGCTTACACAAATCCATGATCAACAAAAGCAGCTCTTAGATGTACCTCAGAGCTTTCCAAGGTCTATGACATCCAGCCAAATACTGGATGCCTCTCAAACGACCTCTACCTCACTCCCACAGTCCAATGTTAGCCCGCAACAGATGACAAGAACCAGTAGCCAAAATAATCTCCGATATAATCAACCGTCTCTGCAAGGAAAGCCACTGCTTCAGCAGCAGCAGCAGCAACCTGGAGTGCTTCCTGAATCACAGGGGCATGTGGGACATGCTCTAACTCCAACCAATCAACTCTCTGCAGCTGGCAGCAGTTTACTAACAGGAGCTGCTGGTGGGGGCCAGTCTGCTATCACTGACGAGATTCCTTCTTGTTCTACTTCTCCATCCACAAATAACTGCCCAAATATAGTTCAGCCAATCATGAATGGTAGGACTCATCGCAGTACACCAACGGTTGACGAAATTACTCAGCCATCTGCAACCCTCTTAAGTTCTACTGGTCTAGAAACCATGTCTGCCAATGGTCACTTAGTTAAAGATATGCAGCAGAAGCCTGAAATTAAGCCTTCATTGAACATTTCAAAGAGTCAGAACCAAGGATTTTTTGCTCAGCAGACCTATCTTAATGCATCTGGAGCACAGATGGACTATTTGGACAGTTCATCTTCAGCCACTTCTGTCTGTCTTTCTCAAAATGATGTTCAGCTGCAGCAGAGTACCAACCAAATGTCTTTTAACTCTCAGCCAGTATTGTTCAGGGATACAAATCAAGAAGGAGAAGTTCATGCTGATCCCAGAAGTAATGTTTCTTTTGGGGCTAACATTGACAACCAAATGGGAATGCCTATGATGCCTGACTCTGTGATGACAAAATGCACGATGGGATCAGGTAAGGACTTCTCAAACAGTCTTGCTTCTGGAATGCTTCCCAGCTATGAGAACCCCAAGGAGTCTCAGCCTGAGCTCTCATCATCAATGGTTTCCGGGTCATTTGGTGTTCCAGATATGGCATTCAACTCTATTGATTCTGCCATCAACGAAAATGGCTTCATGAATAGAAATGCCTGGGCCCCACCACCACAACTACCTCGTATGCGAACCTATACCAAGGTCAGAATTGGAATTTTATACTGCTGGAAATCAGATCATGTGGTTTCCTTCTTGAAATACTGTATTCCCCTTTCTTTTATTGCTGACTTGGTAAGTGCTTTGAAGGTTTATAAGCGAGGAGCTGTTGGAAGATCAATCGATATTACAGGTTACTCGGGCTATGAAGAACTTAAACAGGATCTGGCTCGTAGATTTGGTATAGAGGGACAGCTAGAGGACCGTCAGAGAGTAGGTTGGAAACTTGTCTATGTGGATCATGAAAATGATGTTCTGCTAGTTGGTGATGACCCTTGGGAGTAAGTCAAACACTTATCCTATACAATTTTCATTTTCTTCATGTTTCCCCACCACATTTTATTAAGACTTTGAACTCTCAGTCCCTTTATGCTTTTTCATTTACAACTTAAAGAGTGGCTCTGCATTGTTGAAAATCTTTTGAAATTGATTAATTTGATCTCACTCTCTTTCGGAGTCATTTTTGCCATCTAGGCTGCTCTGATTTTTCGAACTATGACTTGTCAAATGCCCTTGAAAATTATGTAATATGGAATATACATCTAATCTGTCTTGAACCTTTTTCAGGGAGTTCGTGAACTGTGTGCGCTGCATCAAGATTCTTTCTCCTCAAGAAGTCCAGCAGATGAGCTTGGATGGAGATTTTGGGACCAGTGTACTTCCCAATCAGGCCTGTAGCAGCTCTGATGGTGGGAATGTGTAAATTACCTTAGCTAGAGTTTTAGCTATTCTTCGTCAGCAAGGCTGATAGTGTTGCTAGTAGAAGTTTGTTTATCAACTCAGACATGGCAGAAATGAGATCAGCGGCCATTCTTCCTCAAAAACTCGAGCAACAGGCAAAGTACGGGTACCACGGGGTCTAGGTAAAATCAAATGACCCCCCTTCACTAGTTGTAGCTTATAATTTCCTGGGCATACGAACCCAACGGCAGTTGCCCAGGAGAGGAAGTGGCCGAGTTTGATCTGCCTTTGGATGAATTTTCATGACTTTAGAGGCAAAAGTGAGGTGCATTAGTTAGAGTTCAGAAAAGATTCAGTCCTAGCACCATTCAAAATCTGCAAGTTTCTCTTTGTCATTGAGATCAGCGGAGAATTTTTTTCTTCATCTCATACATTGGGAATCCAGCCTCTGAGTTGCAGTATAGTAAGAAAGCTTGAAATCTTGTAATGGTGTAGTTGCCGAGTGTATAGTTGTGTAGATTTCTCTCTTAACCTTTATGAAATTTCTCAGATGAATTTCAGAAAATCTAATGCCAAAGTTTGGGCATCTCAACTCATCTGCCCAACTACTCAATTGGAATCAAATTTACAATTCATTCTTGTTGATAAACTTCAAAAATTCTCATCCTGAACTTGTCAGTTGCGATCTAAAACGCGCAACAGCAGAGTAACGAAGGGTTTTATATGTAAATTTGAGATTAAGGTATGAATCGGATGAGTTGCTTTTTGTAAATCGGGAATCAGTTTTATTTGAAGAGAGAGTGAGAGGGGGAGGGATTTTGGTCAACAACATTGGGAGGAATGAGATTTCTCGATGATTTTAACCCTTTGTAATCACGTGCATTGCTGATGCCCCAAGAGTTAGTCAAATTTTACATTGGAGATGATGGCATGGATTTTTTTAACTGTACATAAATTCTTTAAGTATTCTTAATTAGTATTGTCAAATAGGCCGTTGGCCTTTTTGACTGTGTAATTACACAGGTTTGAACTTAACTAGTTAAGTTTTGTTTTAATGTGGGCCTAATCAGCCCGCTTTGTTTGACCATCGGTTCTTTTTTTTTTATGCTAAAGTTAAATTTTAGTTTAGTATTTTAAAATTTTTACTTGAGCTCAAATATTTAATGTAATTCTAACTATATAAGTGTTTCAACATTAAGTTAAAAATGTAATTTTTTAAATTTAAACTTGAAGAATTTAATAAAGTTTTGATTGAAATATTCTTAGACGTTAGAAATATAATAGAAAATGAAAAGCATGCATAAGATTAAGGTTAAGGTTGATTGACTTAATTTTATGAATTAATTATTGTGTTATTTTAAATTATTTTTTATATAAATTTATATAAATTAAAAATTATATATATATATATATATATATATATATATATATATATATATAAAACTAATATTTCAAAAATATTAGTGATTGACCGAAGATTATTTTTATCTCAATTATAAATTTATATGATTTCACATGTACCTCAACACGGTATCGACCAATACCTCAACACGGTATCTACAATTCTAAAGGTGTAAAGTATATGATCTCATAGTCTTTATAATGCCATTGTTTGAAGAGAAATCAACATTTAATTTTGTTTTACCTTGTCCCAGAAAATTCTTCTGAACGAATGCAACTATCGCACGTTAGTTTGGTCTCAAAAACTCTTAGTTTACGCCTGCATTTTGAGCAGCAGCTGTATTGCCAACCATTGTAAGTATCAATCTCTAAAATATCAACAAAGTGTAGCATTTTTTTCCTGCAACAAAAGCAGACTGATTATTAGATCTTTTCATATTTAAGATTAAGTAAAGTGGAATATAGATCTGCTAGGATTTTTTTTTCATTCAGCTGCATGAAGCCATGAAACATACCATCTAATCTCCATGTTCAATCATTTCATTTAGTTATGCCCTGTCTTCTTATTTGCCTCATAATTTGGTCTTGTTAGCACAACGGATGGCACATTAATTTTGACACTCTTTCAGTAGCTACAGTTTCTTCAAACCTGAAAATTTGAATTCTTTTAAGAAAAAGAATCAAAGCCTTTTTTTTTTTGTCAATATATGTATATATTTTTCGGCAGTTACATTTTCCGGAAGTTGAACACTTCAAAATCGTCCAAGTTAACATATATTTTGGTCGCACTACTACTTTCAATAGACATCTTGGTGTCTTCTTTTTTCACAATCATTGAAGTAAAAATCACAATTTGTGTTTCCTCACTCTCCAGAACAGAAGACGGCTGTATCACGTTTGCTAAACTCTCCCAAAGAGTCACACGCATTGTTTTTTTTTTCTACAAAACAAATTTTCTGGGGAGGTTATGTTTTTTTTTTTTGCTTTAACTTCCAAAATTGTCATATTTGACTTACTTATGATCTCGAATTGTCATTGATTGTAAGCTGATATGGTGTCCTCTACTTATTTGATCCTGTACCTGTGAGATTTCAGAGATCACTCCTATGACATCTACATTTTCAAATATTTTTTCGATCAATAAATTTCTAAATCAATTATCATTACTATCAGTTCATACAGTAGACATATGTTACCTACTAAGACCCTTAAATCTCCAGCAAGTTTCTCAATGTCATTAAATATCTTGAATCTGAATCTATGCCGAGGAATGTCTGGCATGTTCTTGATGACTTCTTCAATATAAGTACTTCCATCAATCAGTATCTGTAGATCTTCATCTATGACTCTATAAAGTGGATTTGGATTTTGCACGGTGAAGTTCTTCATTAAGTAGAACTTTCTTTCTTCTATAGAATCAAGATATTCAGGAATAAACTTGCTTCTACTGATGCAGTGCTTCATGTTATCCTATAATAAGAATTAAAAATTAGAGCCACACAATAGATAGCAAAACATTACAACATGCACGTATGTTTTAAGTATGTCATTGATTCAATATGCTGTCCTATAGGGTTGAAGGTTTATGGCAACTTCTGGCCTGTAAATTCAGAGTAAAGTTACTTGTCTCTTCAAACCATTTCCTAATTATGGAATTCATTTTCCAAAGTAATCTGAGCTTTGGTATTTGTTTTTAATAAAAGCTTTCAATTCTATACTAATAGAAGAATACAACATGTATGTATGTATATTTGTTTTGATTTGAATTCACCTTCTGTTTACAATTTCATAGGTAAGGAGTTCTACGATTGTTGGAATTGGGCAAAAATCTGTTTTAACTCATTGACAATGTCAAGGGACTTAATTCCATGTTTTCTCCTATTTCAGAAGCAAGAGCAATTAACAGTGGAAAGGAAGGCAGAACATGGTTGAAAATTCATGCCTATTATTTGCCAGTAAGTTCACAGTTCAATTCTTTTTCATTAGAATGTAAATGATTTCTTCATGAAGTTTTCCTGATTATGGAATTCATCTTTCCAAAGTAATTTGAACTTTGGTATTTGTTTTTAACAAAAGTTTTCATTTCTCTGCTAATAGAAGAATACAACATGTATGTATATATATATATATTTGTTTTGATTTGAATTCTCCTTCTGTTTACAATTTAGTAGGTAAGAGGTTCTAAGACGGTTGGAATTCTTTTTCATTAGAGTGTAAATGATTTCTTCATGAAGATTTCCTTTTGGAAATTTAGTCATGAAGGGAGTCAGAATTTGCATAAAAAATCATTTAAACATTTATGGAGTTAAAGATATCCTTATGTTTAGACAGATGGAAAGCATCAAAATTTTGATGATCAAAATCTGCAATCAAATAAATACATGAATCAAATTAACACATGGTTTATGTTCAATTCAGTTTGGGATCAACAACTTTAACAGAGCACTGCAACATCATATTGCCTAATGAAATTAATATTGCTCATGTTATGAATCCATCCATCGTCATCAACCTGCAACCAACCTATGATTACATAAAGAATATTACATAACATGTTACTTTACCTTTTCAACCAAGATCAGCAGATCAATACTCATCATTTCCTCAGGTCTTTGTGCGTTGTATGTATTCCATAATCTGACCACTCGAACCAAAACTCTCTTCTCCTGCTTTCCCTTGCTCAACTGATCTAAAAATACATACTGCATCTTTCCTTTCCCCATGTTGCAACAGTTTTTTATTTCCTTTGGTTTGAGAATTCAGAATTTCATGCATAGTGACATTTACCTTGTCACTTGCAGATATACATCCAGATGGAAGCTGTAATGTTCCTCCAATCAGAGCATGCTTCATTAATTTCATCTAAGACTCTTCATATGCCGCATGTGTGATTCAGTGCTAACACAGCAAAGCAATCCTTCTGGTAAAGTCAATAAGTTATGTACTGTGTAATGGTTAATTACTATTATAATATAGATGAACAACAGCTGTTGTTTAGTGTTTATCTATTAATGAATTTAAGAACTTTATCTCAACTCATTTATGTTATGAAATAATTGAAAGTCTATTTTGGAATATTTATTTAACCTTATATTGAATTCATAGTTTTCTATTAATGAATGAAGGATATCAATCTCATTCCATTTATTCAATTCATTGTATGTACAATAGTCTTTGATCATAAGAATTAATATGTTGAATCCATTGTATGTAGAAAAGTCCTCAATGAAAATAATTAAGATACCATTCAATTAATGTAGTATCTAATAAAAACAATTCAACCATAGATAAGGTGATTATTTATGACTATGAGTTCACATGGGCACATAAATCAATGAAGTAATAAATTCTTAACATCCAACTTGGCATCATTAGAGTTAACTAAAGCTTTAAAAATTCCACATGTCACTTCCTAATGATTCAACCTCAACTTCAATATATATAGATTTCTGTGAGGGACTCCAAAGCAACTGCTTGGCCACAATTGAAACAGGATTATCTTTGTTCACCTGTTATTATCTTACTTTGATGCTTGCTATTTTCGCATTAGTAGATTGCTTTTAAGATACATAGTTTCTCAGGTTTCTGATATTTGAATCAGTTTAGCAGAACATGATTTTCTTCTGGAGCTGCAGATGCCTAACAGAAAGAAGAAAGTGAGAGTAGTTCTAAATATTTGTTCTGCGGCAACTCATAAATTCGACTTTGTTCCAGTCTTGAACTTCAATGATTGATGTATGTCTCTGGAAATCTCATGAGGGTTCAATCAATCATTATTTGAAAATATTTTGTTTGATTGAGAGAGGGATATCTTGGGGAGCTATTCTTGCTTATATAGCTCCCTGCATAAATTGAATGTGATTATTGGATAACATATACTACACTTCGGTTGCTGCATGCGTAATTTACCCTTACAAGAGAATAACAACATCGTTATTCTTTGATTTTCAGTCCTCTCATCTCTAATCACATTTAAATAACGGGAAGTTATAGTAGGAGTATAAAATTGATAAAGAGATGGTATTCTCTGTTATCCCTTTCTCCATGATTACAGACGGACTGATGCCATTAGGGAAGGACTTCTCTATCTATCTTGCTTCTAGAGAAGGAATGCTTTCCCATTGTGAGGATTCTCAGAAATCAAATTTTACCGAAAATGTATTTTCAAATTGTCATTGATAGAGGTATGTTGAACAGAATATTTCACGGATTAGACAATATTCACCTGATTATGTGATATAGTAGCTTCAAGAACGGAGGTTCATGTCCTGCGCTATTACACTTGCTTCAAATGTAAACATCCCTAGGCCATGAAAAACTTAAACAAGCTCTGATTTATATTTTTATATATTGGAAATCCATCTATGGATGATAAGAATGATAATCTGCTACCAAAAGATGAAAATTCTGATCCAATATAGATATCCTATTTATTTGAAACAGTCATTTGCTAGTAATGATCTTTCTAATGTCTGCTATCAATTCTTGCTGCAATAGACATCTGTAGAATTGAATTGTGCTCAGTCTTGGCTGTTCAATGCATCAATGTCTACTCCCCTTCCCCCTCCCAAAACAACCAGTACTGGAACTCAAACTGCTTCAATGGCGTAGGGCCTTCCATGGCCCTGTCCCTAATAAAACCTTATGTTCCTTCTAGTTGAATTCTTCTACATACCGAGAATGTGTATCTTGAATTTTCATTTTTCAGGTTGGAAGCCAATGAGTTTGTGATCCAAAACCTCAAGCTTTCCTTGTACAGTTGCATGCAATAGAGAAGTTATCCAAAACCTCAAGCTTTCCTAAGCAAGGGTAGAAGGTTGTCGGCTCATGGTGATGTTCACAAGGATTCTCCTTGTTTGAAGAAGTTGAATTTGGATGTTTGATCACTGGAATTTGGAACTATATCGTGAAGAATTTAAGTGGTATTAATAGTGAATGGAGCATTTAAACAAGAACTAAAGTATACAATTAAAACTCTCACTTATAAGTCACTTAACACTCAATTATACTATACTTAATGCCACGTTCCATGCTTGCGGGAGTGACATTATGGTATCAGAGTGGTTACAGGAAGTGTGGGTGTGTGAGAACTAAGAGCTACTTCATATGCAATGGGAGCCATCTCTATAGTCTCACACCACTGGTTTAGCATTGGGCTAAGGATGATAGGGCGCCTAGCAGGGACGTTAGGGCCTTAAGGAGGGGTAAATGTGATATCTCACATGGATTGCGTAGAAAAATTGTGATATGTACATGAGCCTAGGTTTAAAAATCCATAGTCAATTTGTGAGATTCATGAGTAGCTCGTTCGGGCCCGTGGACATAGAGCATGACATTATGGTATTAGAGCTCTAGGTTCATTCTTAGGTTCAATTTGGTAAATCCAAAACGAGCCATATGAGATTATAATGTAAGTTTAGTTGTTCAGGGATAGTTAGTTTTTGTTAGTTTTGATAGTCGTTTTTGTTTTGCAGGTTAGTAGTATGGCTGAGCGAGACATTGCATCGCATATAGACAATAGATGGGGTTTATCAGGCAAACACCATTATTGATATAGCGCGTGCATCGAAGACGTCTTCATCTTATTCTATATGGAAGATAGTTCTAGAGAGATCGGTGTCATTGTTGGTAGTTATGTCTGTGAATGGGCCAGTAGATGGGCCTACTGTGGGAGCCTCTATGGTAGGCAGATCTTTTGAGAAGGACCCTAGTGAGCTACCTTCTAAGCCTAAGCCTGTCGAGACAGTCATAGATACCATTACAAGAAAACTGAAAATTTGCAACGGACTATTCCGTCGCAAAATATAAATTGCGACGAATTTGCGACGGAACTGTCCGTCGCAAAATATTAAGTCCCAAATTTGCGACAGCCGTTATATCTGTCGCAAATTTGCGACGGCTAGAATATTCGTCGTAAATTTGCGACGGAATAAGTTGCGTCGCAAATTTGCGATAGATATATGTCGTTACAAATTTGCGACGGTAATTTTTCGTTGCAAATTTGCGACGGCAATTGTCCGTTGCAACTTTGCGACGACAATTTCCTGTTGCAAATTTACGACGGATAGAATAGTAGTTGTAAATTTGCGACGGAATATTCTATCCGTTGCAAACTTGCGACGAATATGTGGCGTCGCAATTCCGTTGCAAATTGGCGACAGAATTGCGACGAAAATTTACTTTTTAAAATATTATTTAATTTAAAAATATTAAAAATTACAATAATTTTATAATTATTTTTATTGTGAATATTAATTATTAATTATTAAAAGTAATTATTAATTACAAATACAATTTAATATGAAATATTAAATTTTAATTAAATATTTTAAAATTTTTTAAAATATATTTTTCAATAAAATTTAAATAATTATTTTAAAAATAAGCATAATTATTGAATAGTTAAAAATAAATATAATTAATCCATTAATTGTCAATATCTTATGCGTATAGTATGAAAAATATTATACAAAATTTATTATGTAACAATAGAAGGCGGCGCTGCAGACGGTGGAGGAGGCGGAGGTGGATCTGGAGGGCCAGTCGTTGAAGGATGGTCGTCAGGCGGATCGATCGTGTAATCCACTACAAGAAAATGCGCTTTTAGCGACAGATATCAGTGACGGCCGATATCCGTTGCTATATTAGCGATGGATTTGCGAGGGAGAATGTGACGTTGACAAAAAAAAATTGTCGTCGTTAATCCCACGCTAATTAGCGAGAGACTCGCAATTTTATTTTTAAAAATAATTTTTTAAATTCTGATATTAATGCCATCGCTAATCCCTCGCTAATTAGCGAGAGATTAGTGAGGGACTCGTAATTTTATTTTTTTAAAAAAATATTTTAAATTCTGATATTAATGTCGTCGCTAATCCCTCGCTAATTCGCGAGGGATTAGCGAGGGACTTGTAATTTTATTCTTAAAAATACTTTTTTTAAAATTTTGAAAGTAATGCAGTCGCTAATCTCTCGCTAATTAGTGAGAGATTAGCGAGGGACTTGTAATTTTAATTTTAGGAACACAATTTTTTTAATGTTGATATTAATGTCGTCGCTAATCCCTCGCTAATTAGCAAGAGATTAGCGAGGGACTTGAAATTTTATTTTTAAAAATAAATTTTTAGTTCTGATATTAAAGTGAATTTGTTCATATAACATATATTATTTATGTTGCAGGGAAAAAATATTAATATTATATTACATATAAGATGTGTGACTGTAATGTTAGGAATTATAATTTCTATAGCATTCATTGTGTACTGTTTCAATTACTATAATTTGTAACGATAATTGGAGTTATTTGGATTTGATTTTTATATTATTTGGTTAAATTTGTTAAATTATTAATAATTTTTCATACTTTATTCTTGCTAATTCTCAACATGTTTTATTTTGTATTAGTCGTGCAATAAAATTTCAATAGGATCAATTTAAAAATTTATGGTGGCATTTTATCTGATTCATGAAATTTCGGTCGCTAATCCCTCGTTAATTAGCGAGGGAATAATGATTGGATTATTAGAAAATTATTTATAATTTAAATTTCTACTTTAGTGAGGGATTAGCGGCGGAATAGTGATTTCATTATTAGAAAATTATTTCTAATTTAAAATTTTGATTTTTCGTCGCTAATCCCTCCTTAATTAGCAAGGGATTAGCGACGGAATAGCGGTTGCATTATTAGGAAATTATTTCTAATTTAAATTTTTGATTTTACGTCGCTAATCCCTTGCTAATTAGCGAGGGATTAGTGACGGATACATAAAGTCGCACCATTGTTATGCATTCTAATTGAACGCGGTAAAACGCGTCATCAGTTTGATGCATTCTTATTAAAACTACATAAGAACGCGTTCTTGAAATGCGTTGTTAATTTGAATTTGGTGAACTTCGAGCAGAAAGGACTGTGAGTTCTCTGAAGAGCATTCAACGGCAACCAAACCCTTCCTTCCCAACCGACTGTAGAGGAAATTCGGCCACTGATTCAGGCGTGTCGATTCAGCAACAAAGAGGTAAAATTTTTAGCTCATTTAGCTTTATTGAATTCTTGGAATGGTTTGATTACTGATTTGCATTGTGGGATTTGCTGTGGTTTTCTGCTTTTGGGAGGCAGATTGGATCTTAATTCCAATTGGGTTTTATATAATTTGATTCGTTGCCCTTTCATCTAATGAAATAAGAAGGTAATTCGGATGTTAGGAAGCTTTTGGAATGGTTTACTTTTTGAAACTGTTTGCCGAGAAACCGCATTGTCATGATATATGAGTCACTTGCAGCTTCGGGCGAACAGAATTAGGAACAGTAATGGGGTTATTGTCTTTGTTTGAGGCATGTGAAGTCGTTTAGGGTTTTAATTTTAGCCTTTGTTGGGGTGGCGCAGTAATTGAAGTTTGCAAGTGATTTAATTCCCTTGGTCTGCTCGTCGTTGGTTGGCTTCACTAGCTTAACCGAGCAGTAGATGATGAATCATGAGCCTATAGAAGAATCTGGCTAAGCAAGAAAGCTAATCAAGTAAAACCAAAAGCCTAACTCGGAAGACAAGGATTTTAAATGGATATTCTTGCATGCCTCATCTGTTGCCGAGTGAAAGACTATGTAATATAAAGGGAAACTTGGGATTAGCGCATTATAGAAATTCTGGGAGCAGATTTTTGGACGCCATTTCACTTTACTTAATTCTAGGAGCAGATTCGTTTGAAGAGCATAATTAACTTTCAACAGAAACAAGGAAAATATTGAGCCTAGTTTTTTATTTTATTCAATCGTTATTTCTGAAATTTTTAATTCTTATTTTATGCCATTGTTATTTCTGAATTGCATATGGTTATTTTTTGCTTTTTGATTGTTGAATTGAATATTCTTATTATCTGCAATTATATAATGACTATAAAGGCAAAAAGCTAGCACTAAGTTGTTATGGCATTTGGGGGAGATGAGAGGAAGACGAAAGTTTGAGAAAAGAATAGGTCAAAATTGTACAGTAGATTGGAGACACGAGTGTGCAATTGGATTAGCATAGCCTAACTTGCTTTTTGATTGCAACAGTTTATTAGGTAAGTTTACATAATATTCCATCAAATCTTATAGACTAATTGAAGTCTAAATGATTGCCATATAGTAAATTCAAGAGTGAATTACAAGGCGATGCATCCCATATAGCAAACAAGGAAGTTGACAGGAGATTAGAGGATGACTTTTTAGCATGGTTTAGAACTTATGTAATTCTTCAACTTGTCTTTTTTATCCAGTAATGCTTTATTGACCGTTCTTATTGTCCCCCTAACATGTAATTTTGTTATAGGTTAACCATCCTGATAATCACGTGAGTGACAAAAATCTTAAAAGCTTGGCTTGGGGTTTTTCGAGGCAGGTGAAGTCTTTCCATGGGTATTTCATAAATGGTTTTAGATTTCACACAACTGATTACGAAATGGGAAAGAAAACCGCCAATAGTGGAGTTTGCATCAAAGGCAGAGAAGAGAATATGGGTGACTATTATGAAATTTTAAAGGAGATTATTGAGGTGCAATTCCCTAGGTCTCCCAGTCAGAAGGTTATCTTGTTCAAATGTGATTGGTTTGATATAAATGTTAACAAGAGAGTGAAAGTGCATCCACAATTTAAAATCGTAGACATTAACTGCCGGAGGAAATACCCAAAGGACGACCCATTTGTGTTAGCTCAGCAAGCCAATCAAGTATATTATGCATACTACCCAGGCTATAAAAGGAACAAGTCTGATTGGATAATTGTTTGTAAATTGAAGGCTCGTTACGTAATTGACGCACCTATAGTGGATCGACCATATCAAGAGGAGGTAGACAACTCCATGGCCGTTAATGTAACCGCAGATGATGAGATGATTGGTGGACTTGCAAGTGAAGTGGGAGAAGGTGAAATAGTTGATATTCAAGAATTAGGAACACAAAAAATTTGGATGTGAATGCAGAAGAAGTAAATTCGGATACGGATTCTTCCACGGATGATTATTTGGGTGATGATTTATTAGATAATGAAGAATGTGAATAGGATTGGTTTCTTTCAAACGTGAGCTAACATTTTATATTAATTTGTTTACCACTTATTTTGTATTATTATATTTATCCTCTAAGTTGTTTACTGTTGTGTATATTTAGATTATGTCTACCGGTAGAGCAGTACCGGAGCAGCTGGAGTCTAGGGATAATCGGACTCAGTCTCCAATTCCGGGTTCGCAGATACGTAGGATGCTACATTTACACTCTCCAGACTCTTCAGGACAACAACGAACGCCTACATCGATATCTTCCATAGCTGCATCTGCGCCTGGAGCAGATATCTCAGATCCACGCATTTTGATTGCACTTGATGGTGACAGGTAATTACTAACTATTTTTAAAATTATTTCGACTTGGTACACACCGAAGCTATCTTGGTGAAGCGTATTTTTTTTCACCGCTGAAGCTTTTTATCATCATTGAAATTTTGTGTAAGAAGCCTCTTTATCGAAACATTCAAGAGCATATCAGATTGTCAACGTGTTAAATAATCTTTAAAATAACTTTCTTGGCATTTGTTTTTATGAAACAGTTTCTCACCGTCGATGGATGCTGTTAGAGAGAGATCACTGATATTTCAACGACGTTACACTGCCCCTTATGCCAAATTTGCAGATATTCCTGTAGATGTTAGGAACATGTGGCTCAATTTATGCATTGTAAGTATAAAAATATATAAATTTTATTCTTTTCATATTCTAGAGGTAGGTGTTAATATAATGATCCTAGTAATTATATAACAGATGTTTTTTATCTAATAGTTTTGCGGAGTCGCTTTAGGTGGCTCCCAGAGCATAGCGTTCAGATACGAGAGGTTTGGAACAAGAAATGTCGCGAGCGACTTTCTGATTAGTTAAGCAAGGCACGCGCTAAACAAAAAAGTCCAAATTGGATTTCACCTGAATTTTGGGAGCAGATGCTACAGGAGTGAACAACTGAGGTGTTTCAACGCGTCTCATCTGCAGCTAAACGGAATAGAGCTGTTGGTAGTGGTACATCTCACACAGGAGGGTCTATATCTTTTACAGAGCATGAGAATCGGATGGTACGTGTCATTAGTTCATATTTTTTAAAAATTGTTCTTACATATTTTTAACAAAAATTAATATTTTGTATTTTTATATTAAAATTATAGCGGAAATAAAATGGTAATGACTTTCGTTATGTGGAGTTATTTAAGAAACTGCAAACTTTTCAAAGAGGGTCAAAGCAGGGCGAGTTTGTCAATGAGAAGTCACGACAAACTGTGGTATGAATTAACTGTATTTTACACTTATAAAACTTTAACTATAGTTGTTAATATTTATACATCGTTTTTTATTCTTTATTTCTGCGGGATAATGTTAACGCAATTAAGGAGCGTTATTCTCAGACGGAGTCTGAAAGTTTTGTGACTTCTCGACAACCGCCTGACGAGAAGTCACTATTCCTTGAGGTTAGGGGAGGATTCAAGAAGAATCGCGTCTTCGTATTAGGCTCTGAGGGATCGAAGGTAAGACGGAGGTTAGATTATTCTTCTACTTCTGAGGGTAGTCACTATTCCCACGATGTTATCCAGCTACAGAAGAAGTTGGATGACGAGACGAAGATGCGGAGAAAAGTTGAGAAGAAGTTGTGTCACGTGCAACAGAATATGACAAATTACTTATCTTTTCTATCACAAACTCTGAATCTGCCTCCGCCTCCGTTGCTTGGTGAAAATGATGATACGGATGATGAGGATGACGACGAATACACAGTTGACCCACCGGATGACCATGCTCCTCCTCAGGGCCCAGCAGATTCTCCACCGCCCTCAGCCCCAACTCTGGCATCTGCCGTGATGGCAAATTAATATATTAGAGTTTTATTTTACAAATGTATAAATTTATTTGATATTTTATATTTTACAGATATTTTATTTATTGATTTGTATTTGTAATAGTATTGCATTTATATTATCCACGTACAGCAGGTTACAAGGTTTTAAGTTTTGAAATTTTATAGGAAAATTGTATATAATTTTATTAAATTGTTTTTTAAAAAATAATATTTTAACGACGGATTATTAATTTTTTAATTAAAAAATAGCGACGGAACAATAAAATATAAAATAACTCAGAAATAAAAGTCCGTCACTAATTCGTCACTAATTAGTGACGGATGTTGAGACGGATTACTTAAATTAAAATAAAAAATTAAAAATTTGGTCACTAATCCGTCGCTAATTAGCGATGGATTACTTAAATTAAAATAAAAAATACTTAATGTCCCTCGCTAATCGCACGCAGATTAGCGACGGATTTTGCTTCGAAAAAAATTAATTTTAAATAAAAAGTTATGAAGTTCCGTCGCCAATCCCTCGCAAATTAGCGACGGATAAATTAACTTTAAATAAAAATTTGAATTTCCGTCGCTAATTACTCGCTAAGTTGCGAGGGATTAGCGACGAAAATTTAAATTTTTAATTTTTAATTAATTTATCCGTCGCTAAAATCTTTAGCCGCAGTCGTTGATCAATAATTTTTTCCCTTGCAAATCGGTCACTAATTGCGAGGAAAATACGTTTTGGTCACAATTTGTGACTATTTTTTTAGCGACTGAAATTTCCGTCACTAATGCCGCGTTTTCTTGTAGTGATCCTCATCAGCCATGCCTTCCTGGTCTTCAGAATCTGGTATCGGAAAAGGAGGTGGAGTGGAGACGGCGGCGGAGGCAAATGTAGTGCCTCGGACATCACTCGCAAATACTGGTCCAAGCTATCAAAGCGGTTTTGAAAATACTCACGCATCGACCTCTCTTTCTCCAACTGACTATGAAGATATGCATACTCTGGGTGCGATGTAATCGAGCAAGCTGTCTCGGAACCCAATCCAAAGATCCGATTCTTCGAAACATCTCCAGCAACTTCCACAAATAGAGACTTCTCATCCGGTGGATGCTGAGAAGTCACTTAATCCTGAGACTCCATCTATGAATAGCGCTCCTTCAGTGCGTTAACGCTATCCTGTAAATTATATGCATCGTAAATTTATGACAAAGTATAATAATAAAATAATTAGTATAAAATATTTTTAATATAATCTATAAACTTACAAGCGTATGTTGTGATTTCTCACTGATAAACGTGCCCTTTTTTGGGCCATTCTTATATCTGTGCATCGCCTCGTACATATCGGTGAAGTGGAAGTCCTCTCCTCGCTCCTTACCTTACAATTAATTAATATAAATGTTAGGTAATTATATTATATTTAAATAACAATGATAAAAATAATGGTTACCATCCGACGCTCATGCTCGCTGAAGGAGATGCATCCACCAATGTGAGTCGGTCCAGGAACGACTGCTCGGTTCCGCTTACCAGTGGCTGAAATACGCTTGAATTGTTCCGTTCTCCAATGATCTCGCCAAAGTTGGCTCTAAATATCAGGAGATATCCACGATGGACATTTTCCCTTGCACCGAGCCTTTGATAATTGATCGGATAAACGACGAGTGCATTTGTCTTCCCAAATACGTCGTATCTGATCAGCATGCTCTGGGAGCCATCGATAATTGCTCTGCAAAGTCATTAAAAAAAAACAAAATATGTAAAATAAATAA
The DNA here is from genome assembly GCA_030512225.1 of Rauvolfia tetraphylla. Taxonomy (NCBI): domain Eukaryota; kingdom Viridiplantae; phylum Streptophyta; class Magnoliopsida; order Gentianales; family Apocynaceae; genus Rauvolfia; species Rauvolfia tetraphylla. The sequence goes on from JAJQKT010000060.1 coordinate 3,134,251, forward strand.
ATAAATAAATAAATAAATAATATATATATATATACACTTACACTCCACATTTGGAACAACATATCCCGAAGCTCAAATGGGACCGCATCAAAATTAGGATACGGTCCAGTGAAATGCCGGTGAAATGTATCCGATATGGAATGCACCGTTCCCTGTGAAGGGAAGAAGCTGTTACATTAAACAAATAAAAAGTTAGTAATTAAATGAAATATTCGAATTTTTTCTTTTTAAAATAAATAGAAACTTACTCGTTGCCACTCGGGGCTATCAGAATGCTGGCATCCTCTGCTTGAATCCCACCTGTAGAAGCAGTCGTAGAGGGTACCGCAGAAGTTGTGGTTAAAGGCGTCCCCTCAGTCCCCACTGCTCGTGTGTCATCATCAGTTGGTAAAGGCATCGGTCCGGGTAAAGATGGAGAAGGAGTACGATCACCCGCCCCAAATGAACGTGATCTACGGGGAGGCATATTTCCGTCGCAAATCCGTCGCCGAGTAGCGACGGATTTGCGACGCATTTTATTTTCAAAATTAATTAATGTATTCTGTCACAAATCCGTCGCAGTTCTGCGACAGATTATATTTTCAGATTTAATTAATTTATACCGTCGCAAATCCGTCGCTATTTTTTGGCGAAAAAATTTAATGCTATGAAATTATTTCAGTGTGGTGAATTTTTTGGCGGAGAGAGATTTTCAAATTTTGTCGCAAATGTGTCGCAAAATTGCGACAAAATGGCGACGAATTTGTGACGAAAATTAATTTCTAATGTTTTTCTTAAGTATTTTTCTTTGTATTCCACTCCCCCAATAAGTTTATGGTTAATATTTGTTAATAATCAATATTTATAAAATATACGCATGTAATTATCATATATGTTGTGGTAGTGTATATATTAATCTCATCGACACTATATGTTGTATAACATTACATATTATAAAGTGGTCACACTCAAAATTATAAGTATTAGTATTATACACATATGTAATATATTTTTATATATTTTGTATCATGTGTTGTTATAGTCAGTAGATATGTTATATCAAAATAAATTACAAAATATATATTCGTATGTTTCTTTATATAAAGACTTCTAACTATAGAGTACCAATTAATATTTAATAATACATATTACAACTATCGTTCATGCTATATATGTTTAATTAAATAAAATATTTATGAACACCACGATGTATGACTCATAAAAAAAATAAAAGGATGTAAGAATGAAAGGAAAAAAATATTCCGTTGCAAATCTGTTGCAAATCCGTCGCAAAAAAAAGTTCCATCGCAAATCCGTAGGTCATTTGCGACGGATTTGCGACGCCTATTATTTTTTATTTCTATTTTTTGAATTGCGTCTTGCGACGCAATTTATTTAAATATTTTTTATTTCTATTTTTTGAATTACGTCGCAAATCCGTCGTAGATCTGCGATGGATTTGCGACGCAATTTATTTAAACATTTTTTATTTTTATTTTTTTGAGTTGTGTCGCAAATCCGTCGCAGATCTGCGACGGATTTGCGACGCAATTTATTCAAACATTTTTTATTTCTATTTTTTGAATTTCGTCGCAAATCTGTCGCAGCTCTGCGACGGATTTGCGACGCAAATTATTCAAACATTTTTTATTTCTATTTTTTGAATTCCGTCGCAAATCCGTCACAGATTTGCGATGGATTTGCGACGCAATATATTTAAACATTTTTTATTTCTATTTTTTGAATTCCGTAGCAAATCCGTCGCAGATCTGCGACGGATTTATGACGAAATTTAATCTGTCGCAATTTTAATCACTTATTTCGTTTGTCGCAGTTCTGTTACAAAGCCGTCGCAGATCTGCAACGGAATTTGCCGTCGCAATAGTCCGTCGCAAAATTTATTTTTCCTTGTTGTGTACTTTTGTGGGAGAGACTGCTGGTGGAGAGAGGTTACCTGATTCTCCCATTCCTGCTTACCCTCTTACTACTGTTCCTGCAACATTTTCCTTATCTGTTGGATCGGCCTCTTCATTCTCGATTTTTTCACCATTGCATGAGCCAATTAGCCCATATTTTTGTCTTTAATGCTTACTATATGAGCATTGTTTTCATACAGAGGGTGAGCGTATTGCGGGGTTAAAGAGAGAGTTGAGACGATCATATCGTTTGTTGTGTTATTTACGGTGCGATAGAGAGCATGAGGCTATGAGAGCCAACTGCTGATGGAGAGAGGTTACCTGATTCTCCCATCCCTGCTGACCCTGTTACTCCTGTTCCTGCAACATTTTTCTCATATGTCGGATCAGCCTCTTAATTTTCGGTTTTGCCACTATTGCATGAGACAATTGGCCCCTATTTTTGTTCTCAGTGCTTACCATGTGAGCACCATTTTCATGCAAAGGGTGAGCATATTGCGAGATTAAAGAGGGAGTTGAAGTGATCAAATTACTTCTTGTGTTCTTTATGTTGCGATAGAGAGCATGAGGCTACGAGGGCCGATATGCTAGAGGTGAAGTTAGATAGGATGGTAGAAGCTCATGCTGCTCGTTTGCGTGAGATTGAGGAGCTGACACAAGATTGCGATAGTTTGATTCGGCAGTTTGATGAGACCTTAGCGTTTGCTAAAGCATGATTTTAGGGGATTTGTGACCAGCTGAGAGCACGAGCAGGATCTTCAGCGAGTCACAACCCTTAATTAGAGACCTTTATTTGTCTACCTGTATATATTCTCTTTTCTTATGTGTATATGTGTATATGATTATCTAACTTATGGCTGTAGTCTATAAGGACTTGGGGTCGTACGGGATCTCAAATTTTGTAGTGTAGCGGCCCGTTGCTTATGTATTTGGTATGTCTTGGGTGAGATGGCCTAGTAGGTTATCTATCTTTTGTATCTGACTCTATTTTTGACTATATATATATATATATATATATATATATATATATATATATATATATATATATATATATATATATATATATATATATATATCTGTGTGTGTGTGTGTGTGTGTTTGTGTGTATGTGTGTGAGTGATACCCCCAACCCCTCTGATAGGTTCTATTGCGGCTGAGTGAGGTACCAGCATGCCTCTTGGCGCTGATGTGTTCAAATACGAATCGCATTCGGAGAATAAGAAAGGAGAAAAGTATACATATAATACAATATAATATAATTATACGAAACATAAGTGGAAATACATAAATACATAAGTAGATCTTGTATCTTATATTATCCAAATTCAACATTCATTTATAGATAGTTGTACAACAGACTTCTCTCTCTATCTAGCGAGAGGTAATATAAAAGGTATAATCTGATCAAACACATATGTGAGCCCCTCCACGAGCTAACTCTGAAGCGAATCAAAAAATTATTGTTATGATCCATAGTTTATATCATTTGAAAATAAACATTAAAAAAAATTTGTGAGCTAAAAAGCTCAGTGAGTTCGCATGTGCGATGGTGTGTTTCAAAATATGAGGGTAGATGCATATGCACAGTAATTCAAAGGTGTTTTATATCATATAAATTTTCTTGTTTCAAAATAATATATAAATCTCATGATCATGTTTTGGGCTTAGCTAGTTTAAATATTAGGATGTGAAAGTCGGTGAAGTAACTGACTTTGCTCAGCAAAAATCTAGTGACCCATGTGTCACTTGTTTAATGACTCCTTCTTTTTTTTTTTTTTACAAAAACATAGAATATTCTAGAGTGACTAAAAATGTGCAAGAATATATTTTAAAATAAATTAGCCTAACATATAATAATTTTCTCAAATACTTTATATATAAAAAATATATACTCAATTGCAAAATAAACACGGCTAGACCATTTCTAAGGTGGGATGTTACAATATATATATATATATATCTATCTGTGTGTGTGTATACTTGTGTAATATTTAATAATTTAGTGTTTTATTTAGGCTTAGACTTATGCCTAGAATACCCTAGAGAGGTTCACTCAATAGATTAGAATTTATCATCTTTAGGGATTTTGACTAAGGTTTAGTTATTTGAATTTGTAGAAAATTTGCACAAAATTTTAAGATGTGAGTACCGTATCTCTAGCAATCATGTAAGTTTACAAACTGATACTCACTATATTTTTAGTGCTATCAATATTTATAAATAAGAATATTTGTTATTCATTAGTATGAATATATATTATTTTTAAAATTACTTTAGTTTACTTATTTTTAAATTGGAGAGGTTCTCCAAAATATTTTTTACTTGTGCACTAGAAATACTTAGGAGTGGTGGTCCAAGTAGGTATTTATTAGGTTTGAAATATTATAATATTTGAACATGTTCTATAGATAAAAGTAAGCTTTGGAAAATATTTTATTACATATTTTTAAAAAATCATGTGCATTTTTATGGCATTTTTGAAAAAATTTGCATTTATATGTTTGGACTGGCAGACGGCTGTTATTTTAAAATTATGTTGAAATTGAATTTGGTTATGTATTTGGATTAGTCTGGATGGGTACTTGAGTTGCCTTTGAAAATGTGCATAAAAACTCCGTCCCAACCAGATATGATTTGAAATATGATTTGAATATGAATATGATGTGATTGGAATATAATTTAAGCTTGAAATTTTAGTGGATTGTATTGTACGTAGCTAGTCTCTAGTACTAGGGCCTCTTCCCTTTACGTGAAACCTATAGACTCTGGATTGTGGATTCACTTGAAATGGGACGTAGTATGTCAGGGAGGACTTGACCCAATTGGTACTACGTTTATTTATTTGCAATCACCTAACAAGAAGTTAGGAGAGGCTTAATGTTGTGGTTGGTCATAAGGGTTAGGCTGGGAGGTGCCCCAGAACTTATTCACCTGGTATTTGTGTGGAGATGCATAAGGTAGTTTGTAAAGTTGAATATTTGCTCTGGTGTGTGGCTAGTTTTGACTACAAAATGCCTATATTTGACTACTGATAATCTCATTATTAGTTCCGGTAGATTTACCGTTGAGACCAGCATTTGATTGTCTGTCATATTTGATAAATTCAGGTTGAGGAGCTACGCTGATGTGTGTTAATTCGCTCAAACTTTCTAACTATGCCCAAACTCCATCTTTAGTTTTATACATTTTTGCTATGCCCAAACTCCATCTTCAGTTTTATACATTTTTGTGAAGAAAAAATATTTATTTGCATATGAAGAACTTTGAATACTATCATGCATGTGCATTTACTCATATAATTTTGAAATCACAGGCACACACATAAATTTACTGAGCTTTCTGTCTCACATATATTTTAATACTTATTTTAGATGGATTGAACCAAGAAATCAAGATGTGATCTTCCTGTTAACTATGACATTAGCCCAGCTCATGGGAGAACTTTATGTATTTAGCATGTATACTTTTGTGAAGTCTTGTATCTTTTATTTTTTCTCGTAGTTAGAGAGAGAAGTTTGTAATAGTAGATTGTAGATAAATGATCTACCTACATGTGTATAAAACTTTTGCTGTTATTTTTTTTTGTGTATTATTGTATATGTATTTATCCCTTATTTCTCCACCGAACACTCTTTGAACTTGTATTTGGTAGTGTCAAAAGATATGCTAGTACCTTACTCAATCGCAATAAAACTTAACAGAGAAATTAAAAGTATCACACTCAATCTCTTAATTTTTTTACAAGATACTCTACGCAAATAAACTTCATTTTTCCTTTTTCCTTTTTCCTTTTATTTTACTCACTCAACTCACACATTTCCTTGCTTTTCATAACCACTAGTTTATTTATATCTGTTTCTTTCAACAACTTTGCTTATATCGGGTAGCATTTTTTAACTTGACTAGGAACTTCTTTTCGGAAGCTTCCCTCCTGAGTATTCTAGAGACACTATCTCTCAAAAGTAAAAATTGGCTGCTCATATTTTGTTAATTTTCTATAGAATAGTTGGTGATTCTCAACGTATAGATGGTTTATAACTTCTCCCTCTCTGAATCATGGATAGCTTTACCCCAACCGTGAAGTTCAGAGAATAACCTGATCCAATTGCCCCTTTCTTTCTCTCGCCGGGCCCCCCCCCCCCTCCCCCCGTTCGGCCCTTACTCTTGACCCGTCTGTTCCTGCCACCAGCCCACCACAGCACCACCATCTGAAGCAGAGGCCTACCGCCTGCCCCCAAGACAACCTGAGCCTCAAGCGTGTCGACCATGGCAAGCATATATCCAACAGCCATTGACCTAGGACAAAATTACAATCCTCCATCACTACCCCCAGAAAATCAAGATAACTTTGCGTCTGAGCAGTACCCAGACGCCAAGAAGGGTAGTGGCAATGGAGGAGGATGTAGTGGTGGTGGATTAGATGTCAGTGCTCCAGGTGATCTTGATAGGACTAGAATTATTAGGATTGGCCCTCCTCCTACATGTCACTCGAAAGTTTTGACCTCCAAAGGGCTCAGAGACCGCCGTATTAGGCTATCAGTTGGCACCGCTATACAGTTCTATGAACTGCAAGATAGACTTGGTTATGATCAGCCTAGCAAGGCCGTGGAATGGCTGCTAAAGGTGGCGGCTAGCTCCTTCGTTGAGCTTGCCTCCATTGATACATCATTTGTCAACATTTCCCAGCATCTAAGTGATGACAAGTGGTCTAGTACAGGAAGCAATCATGGGTTTGATTTAGCAGAAACTGAAATGGAAGGTGAAGTTTATATTTCGCACCACTTTCTTACCTTTCAAATTCCTTTTCCCATATGGCTATACTGGAATTGTGAAACCCCCTATCTCTTGGAATTCAAGTGCATTTTGTATTTTTTATTTAATTATTTTGAGGACATTTTTTTAAGATACATTTTTTATTAATTATATAAAGTATTTTATTAGTCATATTGGATACCACCCTATATGATTTTCGTGTAAATTATTTTGGTATTTTATGCTTAAAATATTTATTCCTTACTGCTATTCAATTTCTTATTAAATAACTATACTCTTTTTTTTAAAAAATTATTGTAACCTTTATTTGATTTTATTTTGATAATATTTCAATAAGATGCATACTTTTATTAATGATGGAAATTATTTTAAAGATATTATTTTTATTATTTTTAAATTTAAAGTATTTATATTTTTCTAAATTTGGATAAATAACTCCTACAGATTAATTGTTTCTCCTATTATTATATTTAATGTAATCTTTATTACATCTCAATGTAACTTTCACTTATTATAATTATAATTGTAACTCTCACCTTAATGTAATTATTTTTCTCCTCTTTTCAATATAATTTTTATTCATTTTAATAACTGATTTTCAGCAAATATCTAATGTTATTAAGTGTAAATATTAATTATACAATCCACCATATGCATGCATCCAATTATAAAGAAAAAACAGAGAAATTAATTAATTTTATTATGTCAATGGGTAAGTTTTGCACCATGTGCATCATAAATAGCAAAGTTTCTTCCTACCATTTTCTTTTACTTTCTGTTACAAACCTAAGTCAAAGAATACCAACCATTTAGAATTTCCTTACGTAATGTGCTTCATGTCCCTAATATATATATAAAAGTAGGTTATTAACTAAATGTAATTAATTATTGTTATTATAAGATCAAAAAATTAGAGAGATTAATTAGTGAAGTTATTATTATCTTAACTTATTTTTTCTTTAACGGTTCAAAATAATTAATATAAACCCATAATATAATATAACATTAGGAGTATTTTAGGTAATTCAAAAAAGAAAAAATAACTAAGTTTAAATTTCTATAATTTATATTTTTAGTATAGTATAAATATATATATATAATTAAAATATTTATTTTAACATATTAAGGATGGTTACTAAGTAATTGATTGTGATTGTTGCTACAGTATTTTTTCGCGTTTCCGCCTTGCAAGAATAGGGCGTGACAGGAATGCTACCCATTTACAAGACTCCAGACCTTACGAGTAAGGCCAGGATCGAAAACATTTTCAGACTGATTGGATCTGTCTACTGGCCTAGCTGTTGGCTTTTGTAGGGTTAAAAGAATTATGATCTTTTCTTGAACCCTTTCGATGTTTTTTACCATGATATGACTTCAAGTTGGAATCATCATGTGTAGAAATGGTTATTTACTCATACACAAGCAGAAACTGAGAAAAAAAAAACTGAAATTCTTGAATTCTGGAGAATTCTGAAATATCCCTTCTGTTGCTTTTCAGGCGATGGTATTTGTGGCTCAAACATTCTGCAGCATAATCCTTTATTTAGTAACTCAATGGAGCCAAGTAGCTGGCACATTTTACCTATGTCTGCTGAACAAAACCTGTGTAGAGGAGACCACCATCTTTGTTCGTTAAATTTGCCTGCATTACCAGTTCCTCAGCAGAACAATGTATTAAATGTTGCGCAGGGGCCAGCCACTTCACAACACCTTGATCAGCTCAAGAATTTGCCGGCCACTTCCCTGGGTTCCGTATGTCAGCCACAGCCTGAATTGTAGTCATCGTCGTCATTACTGCTTTCACAATTTCGTCAGTTACTGAGGAATGCTACCTACTCGAACTTGTCTACATTCAGTAATCAGGTATTCATCAACTATTTTCAGAAGGAGTTTTAAAGTGTTGAACATGACATAATCATTGCAAGACTGGCTTTAGACAAAACATAGCAATCCTGAACTCTATAACATCTGTAATATTCTTATTATAGAATTTTTATTTATAAATTTTAGATTATAAAAGATAAATCTAAACTCTAAAAAAATTAAATAAAAAAATTTTATAAAAAGAAATGTTACAAGAGATATTACAGAGGATTAGGAGTGGAACCATTAGTCACATTCTATGCTATAATATAAATAGATGTCTAATGAAATCCAAATATGTCATTTGTCAAAAGCAGGTACGCAATTCGCTGAATACTAACCTAATTGCCCTCTGATTATCAGCTCATGTCATTTGGAGGTGCGAGTCAGGAAGGGGAAGTTCAGAGTGCTGAAGAAAATTACCTTGCATGTGAGGATAAGATGGATGTCTGAGTTGGCATTGTCCATAATGCCTTTTCCCTCGGCTTGGCTACATGAGATAAATGGGTGCTATTAGGGAACGACTGCAACAATAATCGTACTTAATTGTCGTAGTCTGGTGATATTCTTCTAATGTATTCTATATTATTAAAACATATCTTATGAATTAATGAAGTCATTCCCAAAAGGGGGAGGGGGTTGAGGTTTATAGTCTTCACCATTAGTGCAGCTGCCTGCATTCAAATCCTTTTAGGATAGGCCATTTCTTTATATTACGGAAACGAGGAGTTTAGGGGCTTATACAGCTAGTAGTTAGTGTAAGACTTTTTTGTTTCTTTTTTTATTTTTAAAAATATTTTGTCTTTTTTCAATTTAAAGGATTTTTTAAAAAAATTACTCTTATTTATAAATATAATTTTTTATTTTCTCTTATGTAAGTAGAGAATAAAATTAAATTAAATAAGAATATAATATAATTTTTTAAAATTTTCTTTAATTTTAATTTATATAAAAAGAGTAAAAAAAACTTATATGTTGAAACAAAAGAAATAGCATCAAAGATTTTGGCAAATTACCAGTATTCAGGCCATGTACCAATTATAGTGTTCTTCTCTTCCAAAATTTTGATTTTTTTTAGAACGCAATAGTAAATAAACAATTACTTATGATTGTGTGTTTTAGGCTCTTTCCAAAAGTTCAAGGAAAATTCCAAAGTTTTACTGAACAGAGCCTGATTCTTATTTTCTTCTGTAGATATAAGTACAAAAGCTTGCATTGGGAATGTACACGATCTTCTGCAGAATTACTGAAATTCCATGTAACTTAGTGGATGTGGGAATTATTGAAGATGAACCATTTAATTGATGTCCAGTTACAACAGTACCTACCTAGTTATTTTTTGATTTCTGCAATTGTCATTGGGAGACGAATTTCTGGAAGGGGAAGCTCAGACTGCTTACAAAAACAATGCTTCTTCGGGAGACAAAATTGATCTGCAGATAAGATTGTCACTGGTGCCTCTCAATCCATGACTGGAAATGGAGTGATCGAATCAGGTCATATCCTACTTCTCGGGCATGCTTCCAATTTCTGAGAATTCACAGGAAACCTAGCCTGAACTTTTCAGCAGAACTGTCTTATGTGTCACATAGATGGGATGTGTGTAGATATATATATATATATGAGGTCCCTTAAATGTGGTCCTTTCCCTAGATATGTTGTGTTATTTTCTCTACAATTTAACCCCTTGTATTTATCGCATTTGGGCTTGCAAAGATTTCTAGTATTCTGCCTCAATTGGTGTCGGGCATCATACTGGATTTGCAGAGCTTTAAGAGATCTTGCTCATGTATCTGAGACTAGGATCAGAATTTGTCTTTGCAGATTATAAGAACTATATCCAGCAATCATAAAGCTTGGGAGTAAATGCACTCCCTAGTTGAAAAACTCATCTATTTTAATAGATATGCCAGACAATGATGAGTCTTGGCCCTTGAGAGCAACTACACCCTTTTGAGGCATTCATTTGTTTTTATATTTTACATCGTTTTCGGCTTTCATCCATGCAGCAAGATGCTCGTTTTTGGTAAATTTGGTTTTTGTTTTGAATGGTTGTCAATTTATGCTTCAACAAGAATGACATAGTGATCTTTCTTTACAACTAACTCTCCTGGTTCAAAATCTCTTTGAAGATTCATTTGTGACTAAAGTTAGGGCTTCTTCTCATAGTGAAGCAAAGATACAAATTTAGTGAATAAAATCAACCGCAAGATCAAAGCATAGCAGGTAAAGAACATACAAGCTAGATTCTGTTTAACTGTGATGCTAAACTTTTAATTGTCCTCTTCATAAGCACTCTCCTATAATAAATAATTTCTGTGAGGGACTCCAAAGCAACTGCTTGGCCACAATTGAAACAGGATTATCTTTGTCCACCTGTTATTAGCTTACTTTGATGCTTGCTATTTTCGCATTAGCGGACTGCTTTTAAAGATACATAGTTTCTCAGGTTTCTCATGTTTGAATCGGTTCAGCAGAATATGATTCTCTGGTTTCTCATATTTGAATCAGTTTAGCAGAATATGATTTTCTTCTGGAGCGGCAGATGCCTAACAGAAAGAAGAAAGTGAGAGTAGTTCTGAATATTTGTTCTGCGGCAACTCATAAATTCAACTTTGTTCAAGTCTTTAACTTCAATAATTGATGTATGTCTCTGGAAATGTCATGAGGGTTCAATCACTTCTTATATGAAAATCTTTTGTTTGATTGAGAGAGAGATAATCTTGGGGAGCTATTCTTGCTTGTATAGTTCCCTGCATAGATTGAATGCGATTATTGGATAACATATACTATACTTTGGTTGCTGCATGCCTAATTTCCCCTTACAAGAGTACAACAACAGAGTTATTCTTTGATTTTCAGTCCTGTCATCTCTAATCACAATTCAATAAGGGGAAGTTATAGTAGAAGTATAAAATTGATACAGATATAGGATTCTCTGTTATCCCTTTCTCCATGATTACAGAAGGACTGATGCCACAAGCGAAGAACTTCTCCATTTATCTTGCTTCTAGAGAAGGAATGCTTTCCAACTGTGAGGATTCTCAGAAATCAGAACTTGAGATTTTACCAGAAATGGATTTTCAAATTGTCAACAATGAAGGTAAGTTGGACGGAATATTTCACAGATCAGACAGTGTTCACCTGATTATGTGATGTAGCAGCTTCAAGAATAGAGGTTCATGTCCTCCGCTGTTATACTTGCTTCGAATGTGAACACCCCGAGCAGTACTAAACTGTAATACAATCAGCATCTTGCCTGAACTTTTTAACATTAGATGGGTTGAGTGCTTCTGTTTAGAAACTTTACGCGTATTTACTCAGGCCATGAAAAACTTAAACAAGCTCTGATTTATATTGGTATAGATTAGAAATCTATCTATGGATGATGAGAATGATAATCTGCTACCAAAAGATGAAAATTCGAATCAAGTATAGATATCCTATTTATTTGAAAGAGTCATTTTCTAGTAATGATCTTTCTCATGTCTGCTGTCAGTTCCTGCTGCAATAGTCTTCTACAGAATTGAATTTTGCTCAATCTTGGATGCAATGTCTCCCCGCCTCATCCTAGAACAATCAGTACCGGAACTGAGACTGCTCCAATGGCGTATGGCCTTCTACGGCCTTGGCCCTAATAAAACCTTCTGTTCCTTCCAGTTGAATTCTTCAATCCGCCGAGAATGTGTATCTTGAATTTTCATTTTTCAATTTGGAATCCAGTAGGTTTGTGATCCAAACCTCAAGCTTTCCTTATACCATTGCATGCAACAGAGAAGTTATTCACTGCTAGTGAAGCACTCCGATTCTTTTCGGAATAAGCAAGGGTAGAAGGTCGGCTCATGGAGATGTTCACAAGGATTCTCCTTGTTAGATGAAGTTGAATTTGGATGTTTCATCACTGGAATTTGGAGCTATAGATAGTTAAACTTCTCCCTCTGGGAATTATGGATAGACTACCCAACCGTGAAGTTTCGAGAATAACCTGATCCAATGGCCCCTTTCTTTCTCTCGCCCCACCCTCTGCGGCCTTTACTCTTCACCCGTCTGTTCATGCCACCGGCCCACGACAGCATCACCATTTCAAGCAGAGGCCTGCCCCCAAGATATCTTTAGCCTCGGGCATACCGACAATGGCAAGCATATATCCAACAGCGATTGTCCTAGGACGAAATTACAATCCTCCATCAGTATCCCCAGAAAACCAAGATAACTTTGCGTCTGAGCAGTACCCAGACCCCATGAAGGGTAGCGGAAATGGAGGAGGATGTAGCGGTGGTGGGGTATACGTCAGTGCTTCCGGTGGTCTTGGTAGGACTAGGATTACTAGGGTTGGTACTCGGGCACATAGAGGTAAAAGTGAAATTTTGGACCTCCAAAGGGCTCAGAGACAGCTTTATTAAGCTATCAGTTGGCACTGCTATACAGTCTAACTGCAAGGTAGATTTGGTTATGATCAGCCTAGCAAGGCCGTGGAATGGCTGCTAAAGATGACGGCTAGCTCCATCGCTGAGCTTCCCTCCATTGATACGTCGTTTGTCAACATTCCCAGCATCTGATTAATGACAAGTGGTCTAGTACAGGAAGCGATCATGCGTTTGATTCAGCAGAAACTGAAATGGAAGGTGAAGTCTATATTTCATACCACTTTCATACCTTTCGAATTCCTTTTTTCAGATACTGGAATTGGGATACCCCTATTTCACAATGAGATAACACAATGAGATTAAGTGTAAGAAGGACAAATGAGATATGAACATAAGTCTAAGCATACAATCAATTTGAAATATTTATTTTTTAATGTAATAAGGACAATTCGGTGCTGCTAGGCTCGTAAATTGTATTTAGAGCCTATGCGCAGGGGCGTGACAGGGATGATACCCATTTACGAGACTCCAGACCTTATGGAGTTAGGCCATGATCCAAATTTCAGCCTGATTGGATCCGTCTGCTGGCCTTGCTTCTGGCTTGTAGTTCAAAGAATTATGTTATTCTCTTAAACCCTTTTGATATTTTTTCCATGAGATAACTTCAAGTTGGAATCGTAACGATTAGAAGTGGTTACCTACTCATACACGAACTGAAACTGAGAAAAGAACTCAAATTCCTGAAAAGCATTTCTGGAGAATTCTGAAATAACCCTTCTGTTGCTTTTCCCGCGATGATATTTGTGGCTCAAACATTCTGCAGCATAATCCTTCGTTTGCTAACTCAATGGAGCCAAATAGCTGGCAGCTTTTGCCTATATCTGTTGGACAAAACCTATGTGGAGGAGAGCACCATCTTTGTTCGTCAAATTTGCCTGCATTACAAGTTCCTCAGCAGAACAATGTACTAAATGCTGCGCAGGGGCAAATCACTTCACAACTAAAGGTGTTCATTGATTTGAAGAAAATTTAGTTTTAGTATTTAGAAAATTTTTATTTTTTTATTTTTTAAAAATCAAACTAAATCTAATTTACCTAGAGAAAACTGAAATATACAAAATTAAAAGTTTTAAATTTTAAAATAACATAAATTATATTCTAACATTAATCGTAATCTTAATTAAAATCTAATTTAGTTTTAATTATTAATTTTCAAATAGTATTTATAAAATTAAGTATTTTAAATTTTTAAATAACTTTAATTAAAATATAGTTTAATTGTGTTTATTAACCTTCAGTTATACTTAATTATTAATTTTAAAAAATTATTTTTTTCAATTTAACTTAGTCCAAATTAAAATTGAATTGAAATTTAATTTAAAATTAAAAATTAAAAAATTTTCAAATTAAAAAATTAAAAAATTAAATTAAATTAAATTTTGACTCAATTTAATTTTTAAATTTTTTTCATATAATACAAACCCCCTATCCGGCCACTTCCCTGGATTCCGGTCCAGTTAGGGTGCTGACGCATTTTTTTTCGGCACATGCGGATAACTTTTGACCGTTCGATTGGTTACTTTTTATTGTCTTTTGATCCGACAGTTATGAAGCATGAGGAGTATTTTGGGTAAGTAAAATTATGGGAGAAAAAAGAGAAAAGTTTGAAACGATTTGAAATCTATTTTTTCACCTACTTTCTGACACATACTTTTTTCAACCACTTTCTTCAACTAATTCTACCAAATTCTCTCTCTTTTTTTTTTCTCTCTCTTCTTTCTGTCTTTCTCTCTTCTGTATTCTCTCCACTACTGCTCTGAAAGTCTTCAAATATTAAAGAACAAAATGATTCATTCTCTTCAAGATCGTCATTTTGTATTAAACGGTTTCGACGAACCTTCAAGTTTTCTTTCGAGTTTAAAAATAATTTTTTCAAATTTACTAATAGCCAAAATGAAGTTAGATATTATGAGTTTTTGTTAGACTGTTGGTGGCTACTAGGCTATAGAAATCTTCAATAAAAATAGATTTATGGTCCGCATGCGGAGGTAAGAAAACGATATGTTAATTTTTTTGGTTTGAAGAATGATTTCGGCAGTGGAACACTCTTATGACTTCAAAGAATGATTTTGATGGTAGAGAATTTGGTCAGACGTTATCTTAAGAGTGAATAGTTATTCTCCGCTAAGTGAATAGTTATTCACTTAACATATCAAGTGAATAGAACCACTATATCAAATAATTATTCATAAAAATCTAAATGGATATTTACGTGAAACTAAATATATCTGATATGATCAGATGTTATCTTAAAAGTGAATAGTTATTCTCCGCTAAGTGAATAATTATTCACTTAAGGGTGGCTTAACAAATCAAGTGAATAGATCTACTATATCAAATAATTATTCATAACAATTTGAATGGATATTTACGTGAAACTAAAAATATCTGATTTGGTCAGACGTTATCTTAAGAGTGAATGTTTATTCTCCGCTAAGTGAATAATTATTCACTTAAGAGTGACTTAACATATCAAGTGAATAGATCTACTATATCAAATAATTATTCATAACAATTTAAATAGATATTTACGTGAAACTAAATATATCTGATTTGGTCAGATGGTCTGTTAAGAGTAAATAATCATTCTGCGCTAAGTGAATAATTATTCAATTAAGAGTGAATAATTATTCACTTAAGATATCAAGTGAATAGATTTGAATGGATATTTACATGAAACTAAATATATCTGATTTGGTCAGATGGTATGTTAAGAATGAATAATCATTCTCCGCTGAGTGAATAATTATTCACTTAACATATCAAGTGAATAATATACCATATCAAATAATTATTCATAAGTGAATAATATACCATATCAAATAATTATTCATAACAATCTGAATGGATATTTACATGAAACTAAATATATTTACACAACCCTTAATTCAACACAAACTCCTATTACCATAATTATTTGTTACTGTAAAGAATACACATTTAGAGATGAAATAGAAGATACCAAGAAAAAATAATATTTAATATAACAATATTCATTTAACAACAATAATAGATTTTTTGTCTTTACTCTTCAGGTACAACAAATTACCACTCTTCTAGATAACCTGATTTTTTGTCTTCACTCTTCAGATGTAACAAACTTCCACTCTTCTCGATAACCCACTTTTCATATCAAGAACTCCATTCGGAATGTCTGCAACTGTATTGGATGAATTTGTGAAGATTGACTAATGGATCTTTCACACAACGTCCTTTACCTTCGTTGATACTAACTTTGATTGCAAAAGAATAATAGCGAACAAAATAGAGAAGAGAGAGGGGGGAGAGAAAAATAGTCAATCTGCTAAAGATTTAAGAGAGAAGATAGATGAGAAAACAAGAGATTTAATCTTTAAGGGAAGGGATAGATGAGAGAGAGAGAAAAGTAATTGGAATGAACATGGGAGAGAGAAATAGATGGAGAAAAAAACAGATTATTTTGTTTATGAATAGAAAGTTTTAGGTGAAAGTTTTAAAATAAATTTTGCTCCAAAATACTTTTGATCTCTCATAACTATTAGATCAAAAGATATTAATATAATGATTATAAAAAGTATCTCACACATACTTAAGAAAAGAATACTTAACATATTCACTGTAGCGCCTGGATTCCATATGTTTGCCACCGCCTGAATTGTTGTTATCGCCCTCGTCACGGGTTTCTGTGGGATCATTCTCAACTCATTGGTCCCACACATAACAAATGCAAGAAGAAAAATTCAACAAGGCTATATTTTTCTTGCAGAGCAATACCATTTTTCAGCCTATAGCAATAGTACTTTTCCAGAGGCTTTGCATGAAGAATTAGCAAAAGCCATGTAAAAGTCAAAAATTTCGGCTGGAGATGATGTGAAGCCATGCCTCGCCTGCCATTTTTGGTGGATAGTGCCTGAATCTCTAGCCCACAAATACCATGTCTTCTAAAACAGAAAATTGCACCACCAAGAAGAAGAGAAGAAGAAGAAAGGAGAGAACGAGTAATCATACTGAGATATAGAGAAAAAATAGAGTAAGAGTTATTTATTTATTTTAATTTATTACTTTTTTGTAAGATTAATTTTAATATGAGATTTATTTATATTTATTTAATTTAATGAGAATATTTGTACTAATATGAGATTTATTTATTTCTATCTAATTTAGTAAAGATATTTGTACTACCTTCTAATATATTTAGAAGAAAAATTTATTATCTTATTTTTATAATGAAAGTTTCGATCATCGTAATTTTTAACTGTTTTAAAATTTTTCACATAAATCCTGATATCATTGTATTTTTATTTATGTGAAACTGATGTCATTATTTTAAAATTTTTCATGTAAATCTTGATGTTATTGTATTTTTTATTTATTTAAAAAATAAGAGAAAAGTAAATTTTTTTTTTGTTAGAAAGCCAATCCAAATACAGCCTAATTGTTGAACATGAACCATGGCTTTGGATTGTTTACGAAATGACTTCAGTTGAACCTTAGTGCTCCGGATTCTCTATAGCATCTTCTATTCGAATTCTCTATAGTTTTTTCTATCCGACTTCTCTATAAAATTTTATGTAATACTCTCTTAGGTCTCGTGTGATTGTTAAGAATTCTGTACTTGAAAAATACTTAAACACACATAAAATAAAAAAAGACTCCATTAACTATTTTTTTCCTACTCTCACCTCTCTCTTTTCTTTCTCTGTTCATGACTCGTTTCCTTTCTCTTTTATAACTTTTCTGTGTCTCTTCTCATCCTCTCCTCCTCTACAATTTCCAAGCAAGCGTAAAAGTTTTGAGTTACTCAAATAATTATTCCATTAATGTTTGAAGTTTGAAAAACTAATGTTCATCTATTATTTGTATTTTTAATTCAAACTTAAATTTTTCGACATCTTTATTGTACCATTCGTTTGTATCTATAGTTCTACTTTTTGTTCTATTTGATGATTCTAATTAAAATTTTATATTATATGTATCCAAGGTACTTTTGACATATTGATAAAAATATAAATTCCTTACCCAATTATATTTTATTGAACCAAATATTTTAAAATAATTTTTATTAATTTTCTACTTAACATTCCAAACAAGATAAATAAATCTTTGTGTATTTATATTTCGTAAATTTAAATTCCAAGTAATCATATTCTTAGTACAACTTTCCTTTTCTGCTAATCAAACGAAGCCTTATAACAGTTCTATTATAGAATTTTCATTTATAAATCCTAAACCATAAAGATAAACTTCAAATTATAGAACATAAACTCTAAATAAAAAAAAAATCTCTACAAGAAGATGTTACAGGAGATGATACAAGATATGTTCTGGAGGATATGAAGTGGAACTAGACAGTTACAGTCTAAGTCAGTTGTCAAAAGCATGTACACAATTTGCTGAATACTAACGTAATTGCCCTCTAATTCTCAGCTCATGTCATTTGGAGAAACGAGTCAGGAAGGGAAAGTTCAGAGTGCTGAATAAAATTACCTTTCATGTGAGGATACGATGGATATCGAGTTGGCACTGTCCAAGATTCCTTTTCCGTAGCTCCATGAGATAAATGAGTGCTATTAGGGAGCGAACTGCCCCCAACAATCGCAATTATCGTAGTCTGCTGAAGTTCTTCTGATGTATTATCTACTAGTATGACATATCTGGCGAGTTGATAAAGTCACCCATTTTTCTATTCTCAAAAAGGAAAGGGAGATTGGGGGATTGTGATTTATGATCTTCACCATTAGATATAATTATGACTATACCTTAACGGTACATTTATTGTTAAAGTTACACTTTGGAATTTTTTTTTTCCCTCTCCAAATCCAATGACGTCGCAAATCAATAGTGAGGAGACCAATATAATCTTACACGAATTACACAGACTCACCCACAAAACAATTCATATAAATAACCGCTTTGGCCCAAGAATGAAGGCACGCCCCTCGAATATGGTTTTAAGTTCAAATACATATTTTTCTTCCAATAAAAGGAGAAGAATTTTCTTTCTTTCTTTCTTTCTTTCTTTTTTTTTTTTTTTGGCTAAGTCTTTAAGAAGTTTGTTTCTTTTGATGATTAAGAATGCAGTTCAATGAATAAGGAGTCTTTAACAAACTGTACGAAACAAAGATTTGTAGGAGTTTAACCTGAAAGTTCTACTTGTGAAGTTTCCTTCAAAATGATCCGTTTAGAAGACAGATGGTTGAGGGGCATAAAGGACATTTTAAGTAGTTAAAATTTGTAAGATATTTAAAATTTTTAAAAAATCATCATTAGTCTGACATCTTCAACCACTCTTACTAAATTATGTCTTTCTCTCTCTCTGTCTTCTATCTTCTCTCTGTTACTATTCTAAAACTTTTCAAATATTGAAGAACAAAATTATTCATTCTCCTCAAGATATTTACTTTGTATCTAATAGTTTCGACAAGCCTTAGAGTTCTCTTTTGAAATTAAAACTCATTTTTTCATATTCACTCATAGCTAAAATAAAGTTAGATATATGGGTTTTCATTGGGATATTTGTAGCTTCGACGTTGTGGAAATCTTCAATAAAAATAAGATTTATCTGGATTTTAATAGTCTACTTATGGAGGTAAAGAAAGTGTTATGTTGATTCATTACTTATCAAATTGTGAAATGAATCATTATTCATATCGTGAACTAAATAATTTCTTATGATAGAGTGAATAATTATTTACTACTTGTTGAATATTAGTCATAAAGTGAATAATTATTTGCTTGTCAATTACTAGTCATGAAGTGAATAATTATTTCTTTATTCGTTGACTTAGGATTAGCTTGATCAATTATTTAATAAGAAATGAATAATTATTCACTTAGTCAAATATTAGTCGTGAGGTGAATAATTATTCACTTATCAAATATTAGTTACGAAATGAATAATTATTCCTTTATTTGTTGACTTAGGATTGAACTAATTAATTATTTAATAAGGAGTGAATAATTATTCACTTGTTATGAAATAATATGTGAATGTTCATATTAGTCAGTTTCCTGAAGAGAACTAGACTCCCAAATATGACTCCTAATCAAATTTGATTTCCTTTCCCCATTAGATTTTGGGATTCCATAAACTCTTGTATTATGAGCCTATATATAGGGCCATGTGATGACATTAATAAGATACAGATTAGTCTTGATTCTTGAATTCTACTTTCTCTCTCTATATTCTATCTTCTCTTTTCTTTAGTTTTATATTATTCTCCAAACATATTGAGCGAAGCTTTTGCTTTAATTCTGTGTTACCAACACTTAAATTTATAACACGTTATCAGCACGAGACTCTACCGTTACATCTTTGAAATTTATATGAGGGCAAGAAAGTACGAGTCTCTACTACCGAAATTGAGAGTTTAATCAAGAGAAAAAAGAGGTATTTTTTCTAACTTTGAATTTCCATGATACACTTTTAAAATTTATGTCATAGATACTAGATGTTCAAATTTATTGAGATATAATGGGTCTGGCAGACACCATTATTAAAAATAATACATCTATCATCTCAAAATGGTATAAAAGTCATAATTTTTCTCTGCCATTATTTTCATGAGAATCTAAAGGCAAAATATCTTACTGTGAGAAATTCACTTATTTTGTGGAACGATCTAAAAGAAATATTTGACTACCAGAAGATGGTCATTTTATAAAAAACACAGTTTACTTTAAATCTGTGAGTGAATGTATTAGAACCAATGGTTATGACCCTGGAAGAGGTTGTAGTCATGGTCGAAGTCGTCAACATAGACGTGGATATGTTAAGAATAATCTATATAATCATGGTGATTAAAAAATATGTATTTTGATATTATGGGTCCTGAAGACACCATTTAAGAAATACAAAGCATCAGAGCCACTTGATTACTAGCAAATTGTGAATGAAATATACAATCACCAAAAGATGATTAGTATATCAATGCTAGTTATGATTTGTTATAAGTGTGTCTAAAAGATTGTATGTCTATCAGTATGTAAAAAATTTTATTACTTTTAGAATTTCTTCTCAATTAAAGTTATAAGGAGAAATATCACTAGTAATGTGATGGATAAAAGATTTTTCCTTTCTTATATTTCTAACATGCTCCTGTAGTAGCAATATTTAGAAAAAACTTTTCAGAAGTATTTTGAATTTATATCTTCTGAGGCTAAATGAGTCCTGAATAAAATATTTTGATGCTTGACCAAATATTTTTATGTCATTTCTTGAAGTGAATGACATTAGAAATTATAATATATTTATATACGAGATTTTGGTCGCAGCTAGTAGAAATACACTTTGTTCTTATACTATAAGAATGACTCGTTAAATCTTCACTGAATAGATACTCACCAAAAGTGAGAATATAATGAGAAGAAAAAATGGAAAGTAATGATTCTAATATGTTATTGATGCAATATGAAGTTTGTCACGTACCTGTAGTACGTAACGCATGTTATGAATCTCTATTAATTATTGATAATTCTTTACTTTCCTGAATTATGCTACTTATAGTAATGATGCTTGTGTCGATAATATTGATATGACATATGTAAACGTAGTCAATTATTTTGAATATTCAGAAAGAGATTTTAGCATTTTGAATGTCAATTAAAATTTTAAATTATCAAATTGCTACTTTCCTATGTTATTTTAGTTTTTCTTGGATCAAGAATGGTGAAGATATAATTTCTCTAAATAATATTTGTGTTTATTTGGACAAAATTTAAAATATATGTCCAAAGTATAAATAATAGTACAAGGTTCCTGAAGAACTAATTGATCAAATAACTCTAGAAGAGTTAATTGATTTAAAGCTCTAGAAGAGCTACATGATCTTCACTCACTGGTCAATTCTGTAATGCATTATTCTCCATATAGTCTCGTAAAACTTTTTGAGCATTGATTATATTATCAGTATATCAAGACATTGGATTAATGAAATTTTGAGACATATGCATTACCATTATGACAAGAAATATACGTCAATTATAGATACTACTATTTATCTCTCCTGATTTATATTGTATAGAATTATGAATTTGAGATGCAATATTGAGTAAAGTTGAAATTTACTAATAAATAATCTATTAGTTGTCATGACCGGTTGGACCATCCCGGATCATTAAAATACGAAGAATGATTATGAATTTATTATGGAACCCCAATTGTTTTTTCAATGCCTTCCGAGCCCCCCACGGCAGCCCGCCTGCCCAAAGCCCTCCCCTGTGCGAGCTCGCCGAGCCCCCCCCCACACGCCCACGCGCGCTGCCGAAGCCCACCGCTTTAGCACCCGTGCTCGCCATTAACCCCCGCGCCCGCCGCTGCGAAGCCCACCCCCGCGCCCTTCTCCCACGTCCTGCAGAGGCTGGCCCCGCCTACGAACCGCTGCCGAAGCGCGCTGCAGCGCCACGGCTCGCTGAGGCCAGCCCGAGCGGCCCGCATCCACTGAGCCGTCTGCCGAGCACCCTGCCGCGCCACGGCCTGCGAGCCCAGCCGCGACCGCCCAGCCCTACGGCGCCCGGCCCAGCCCAGCGACCGCCCAGCCCTGCGCGTCAGCCATAGCCATCGACACTTTCGGCCACTGCCAGCGCACGGCACCGACGGCCGCCCGGTAAGTCTTCTTCTTTCAATTTTCATTCCCTCATTTTTTTGCCGCGTCAACTGTGTGTTTCATTTTTTTTTGGTTTTTTTCTTTTTTTTTGTGATTTTTTATGTTATTTCTGTTTTTTTTAGTATTTTTCAGTTTTTTCTGTTTTGTGATTTTTTATGTTATTTCTGTTTTTTTGATTTTTTTCAGTTTTTTCTGTTTTCTGATTTTTATGTTATTTTTGTTTTTATGATTTTTTTTGTTATTAATTTTTTCTATTTTTGGCAGATGTGTTTTATGTTTTTTATTGCACTATTTTATAAAATTTGTTAATGGAGACTGGTATTGATGTGTTTTAATTTTGTTAAGATGTTATTTCATTTACGAAGATGTTTATGAATTTTGGGTATATTTACGTGGATTTAATATTTGGGAGAGTTTAATTTGAATTTGGAGATTGATTGTGGTGGCCTTGCGCCTGGAAAATGTCAATTTTACAGTGGAGATGCTGTCGAATTTTTTTTACACTTGTCTCTAAGTTTTTGACTTTATTATAACAAGAAGTAAAAAAATCCTAATTTTTTTGTGAAATTAGGTAAAATTTAATAGGCAATATTTTGTGTACAGTTCTTCCTGTTTTTTATTTTTTTTTTCAGTGCTTTTTAATTTTTAATGTAGATGGATGATCGTAGTTGGATGTATAAGCGACATACGCAAGGGATTAAGGGAATCACAAATGAATATAAAGATGGGGTTAAGGGTTTTATAGCTTGTTGTTTGTTGAACGGGCACACTTCGTGGTTGAGATGTCCTTGTGCGAAGTGTAAGAACAAGGTGCACATTTCTCCCGATGAAGTGCAGGTGCACTTGTATAGGTTTGGATTTGTCGCCGATTATTACCGTTGGACCAGTCACGGTGAGGTCTTACTCCGTTGCATCTAGGGACAATTCCAACCAATTTTGAATCACAATTTATCCCTAATAATCCATTTCAACAGATGGTAATGGATGGCGTTGGTTCGGACCATCTTTTAGACCCTCCGGTGGGTGTCGGCGATGAAGAACCTCCCAATGTTGAAGCCAAGAAATTTTATGATATGTTGAAATCTGCCGATACTCCTTTGTGGGATGGATGCACGAACCATTCGCAGTTATCATTTGTTGCTCGCATGCTGAATATTAAATCTGAGAATAATATTTCAGGAAGATGTTTTAATCAGGTAATGCAACTAATTAAGGAGGTTCTGCCAAAGGATAATCTGCTTCCGGAGGACTTGTACCGTACCAAGAAGATGGTTTCTGGACTCGGCTTGCCTGTGGAGAAAATAGATTGTTGCCCAAACAGTTGCATGCTTTATTGGAAGGCAGATGTTGGTTTGCGGGAATGTAAGTTCTGTGCGAGTCCCCGGTACATGCAGAGGAGGAAATTTCGGAAGAATAGACAGCCAAAAGATGTCCCTTTTAAGAAAATGTACTACTTTCCCTTGACTCCGAGATTGCAGAGGTTGTATGCATCAAAAACGACTGCAGAACACATGAGGTGGCACGCTGAAACTGTGCAGAATGAGGGATTGATGAGTCATCCACGAGACGGTGAAGCATGGCATCATTTTGATTGTGTGCACGTGGAATTTGCGAAAGAGGCCCGCAACGTACGTTTAGCGCTATGCACTGATGGGTTCTCACCATTTGGAATGTCGGGAAAGCAATATTCCAGTTGGCCTGTCATTATTACGCCGTACAACTTACCACTGTGGATGTGTATGATGGATGCTGTGATGTTTTTGACAATAATTATTCCAGGGCCGAGGAACCCGAAGCATAAGATCGATGTCTATCTACAGCCGCTGGTGGAAGAATTACAAAATTTGTGGAGCACTGGAGTGCCGACTTATGACGTCTCCAAAAAAAAGAATTTTCAAATGCGAGCTGTCCTCCTATGGACCATTAATGATTTTCCAGCTTATGGTATGTTGAGCGGTTGGAGCACTGCCAGAAGACTGGCTTGTTCATACTGTATGGAGCAAACAAAGTCATTTCATCTACAACATGGCTCAAAGCAATCTTGGTTTGACTGTCACCGCCAGTTCTTGCCGATATATCATCAATACAGAAGAGACGGAAAATCATTTCGAAAGGATCGTGGTCGTGAGACCTCTCAACCTATTAAGCGATCTTGCGGGGATGAGATGTGGCATAGAGTCAGCGGTTTGCCGAGAATTGTCGATACTGCGGCGGAAGTTGGCAAGGATGATGGTAGAGGTGTTTACCACAACTGGGCTAAGCGTAGCATCTTCTGGGACTTACCGTATTGGAAATCAAATTTAATTTGTCACAATGTTGACGTCATGCACAATGAAAAGAATGTGTTCGAAAACGTGTTTAATACTGTAATGGACGTGAAGGGCAAGTCAAAGGATAATGTAAAGGCTCGGCGAGATTTGGAGGTGTATTGTAATAGGCCGGAGTTACATATTACATGTGTCGGAAATGGTAAAGTTTCTATGCCGAAAGCTAAGTACTCTCTAACGAAGCAAGAAAAATGGGTTGTATTGGAGTGGGTTAGGGATTTGAGGCTGCCCGATGGATATGCGTCTAACTTAGGTCGGTGTGTTGATTTGAACGGGTTGAAGATGTCGGGCATGAAGACGCATGACTGTCACGTATTTATGGAAAGATTGCTTCCTATTGCATTTAGAGAGTTCCTCCCTGCCGCTATTTGGAATGTGCTAACGGAATTAAGTTTATTCTACCGGGATTTATGTGCTCCAAAACTGTCAACATCTCGTATGAGAGAGTGGGAGAAGAACATAGTAATCCTACTGTGCAAGTTGGAAAGGATATTTCCTCCTGCATTTTTTGATGTGATGGAGCATTTAATGATTCACTTACCTTACGAAGCAAGGATTGCTGGTCCGGTTCAATATAGATGGATGTACCCGTTTGAGAGGTTATGCCTTCTGACATGAGTATTTAAACTGTTTGTTTTAACTACTCGATGTAGAATTTCTAACACCGTTAAAATGACAAAGTGCAGGTTCTTATATCGCCTGAAGTTGAAAGTAAAAAATAAGGCAAGGTCGAGGGATCAATTTGCAATGCATATTTGATTGAGAAGGCGTCTACGTTTTTTTCTTACTACTTCGAGCCGCATGTCCAGACTAGACATACAAATCGCTCGAAATGACGAAGGTGTTTCGGGAAAGATGTGGGTTGTCCATATGTAATGCGACGAGCAAGGTGATCGGGAATACAATTACCGGATACCTTTCTCCCAGGAATTTAAGGCAATTTGTTAATTACATATATCTCAATTGTGAAGAGATACAACCGTTGGTAACGTACGTCTTTTTTTCATATTTTTCATTTGTTTTATCGATTCTTCGTGGTTTACTGACACTCGACTTATACAATGACTATGAAACAAAGTAAATTAGAGTTGAATTGCGGTCTGCCGACCCCTGTACAACGGAGGAGGAAATTGATAGGAGATTTGAGGGCGAGTTTCTCATATGGTTCAGGGCTTATGTAAGTTTTTTTTGTCGCGTAGTAATGAACAAGGCTTAAAAAAAATTGTTCTAAATAGTCAAGAACACCGTTTATATGTTGCGAGTGCAAGATCATCAAAATAACGTAATGTGACTGAAAAATATTAAAAGTCTATCCTGAGGGACCTTCAAGGCGAGTGAAATCTTGTAAGGGATATATAATAAATGGTTTTGATTTCATACGCAAGATCATGGAGTCGGAAAGAGGACTATTAATTGTGGCGTATGGGTTAAGGGCGAGGACAAAGATATTGGCGGCGAGGGAGCGACTATTATGGGATTTTTGAAGGAGATCATTGAAGTGCGGTTTCAGGGATTCCATCTAGGGATGTTATTTTATTTAAGTGTGACTGGTATGATCCCGTGCTATACGAGGCGTCGGGATTCATCCACATTACCAAAATGTAGATGTTCATTCCAGGGAAAAGATACCCCAAATATGATCCATTTGTATTAGTCGTGCAAGCTCGAGCAAGTATACTACGCCACTTATCCTGGAAGTAAAAGAAATAAGTCTGATTGGGTGGGAGTATGCAAATCGAAGGCTCGTCATGTCATCGATGCACCTATTGTTGAGAGACCATACCAAGAAGATGTAGATGAATCGATCACATTCAGTGTACGTGGTGAAGATGACATAATCGGCGAACTTGTGCATGAAACAGGTGAAGGGGAGATTCTGGATGATATATATATCCACATTAATGTATATATCTATATATTCTCTATATATTTAATTTTTTTAAATAACTTTGCAGACACGTTATCGATGGCTTCCAGAGCATGCTGATCAGATACGACGAATTTGGGACGACAAATGCACTCGTCGTCTATCGGATCAGCTCTCAAAGGCTCGGTGTAAAGGGAAATGTCCACCGTGGATATCTCCTGACATTTGGAGCCAACTCTGGCGGGACCACTGGAGCACGGAACAATTCAGGCGTGTTTCAGCCGCTGCTAAGCGGAACAGAGCAGCCGCGCCTGGACCGACTCACACGGGAGGATGCATTTCCTTCAGCGAGCACGAGCGTCGGATGGTAATGATTATTTTTTCTTGTTATTTAATTCTAGTATAATTACTAAATATTTGTATTAATATATTTTTAGCGTAAGGAGCGTGGAGATGACTTCCATTTCATCGATATGTACGAGGCGACACAAAAATATAAGAGTGGCCCAAAAAGGGGCACGTTTGTCAGTGAGAAATCACAACATACGTTGATAAGTTTACATATTATATTACTCCGTATTTTATATTAATTGTTTTATTCTTAGAATCCGTTATAAATTTACGATGTATACAATTTGCAGGATAGCGTCAACGCTTTGAAGGAGCGCTATTCGCAGGTGGAGTCCCAGGATTCGGTGACTTCTCAGCAACCACCGGATGAGAAGTCCCTATTTATGGAGGTTGCTGGTGGTGCTTCGAAGAATCGGATTTTTGGATTGGGTTCCGAGGCAGTTCACATGCGACGGAGGTTATGTCAGTCCACGTCACCCACTGTTCCGACAGCTTGCTCGATTACATCGCATCCAGAGTACGCATCTCTTCACAGTCAGTTGCAGAGAGAGAGGTCGATGCGCGGTTATTTTCAGCAACGCTTTGCTAGTTTGGACCAGTATCTGCGAGTTATGTCTGAGGCATTACATCTACCTCCTTTTCCGATACCAGATTCTGAAGAGCAGACAGACGAGGCTGGTGAGGATTACACGATCGATCCGCCTGACGACCATCCTCCAACGACTGGCCCTCCAGATCCACCTCCGCCTCCTCCACCGTCTGCAGCACCGCCTTCTATACTTACATAGATTTTGTTTCATTTTTTTCATTGTTGTACACATACAATATTGACATTTAACGGATTTATTATATTTATTTTAATTTAATATTTTATTGACTATGCTTATTTTTTAAGAATAATTATTTAAAAATTATTAAAAATTATCGGTTAAAAATTTTAAAATATTTAATTTAAAATTAAATTAGAAATTAAATAATAAAATATTTAATTTAAAATTAAATAATAAATAATAAATTAAATAATAAATTTAAATAATTAAATCCGTTGCAGATTTGCGACGGATATATTCCGTCGCAAATTTGCGACGGATATCTTCCGTCGCAATTCAGCGACGGATAATATTCCGTCGCAGAATTGCGACGGATAATATCCGTCGCAATTCAGCGCCGGCAATGTTGCGTCGCAAATTTGCGACGGATAGTAGCCGTCGCAAATCTGCGACGGATATAAATCCGTCGCAAATTTGCGACGGAAATGTTATCCGTAGCAAATTTGCGACGGAAATGATGTCCGTCGCAAATTTGCGACTTCTATTTTTGCGACGAACTATTTCGTCACAAATCCGTCGCAATCTATAATTTGCTACTAATTTGCGACGGAATAGTCCGTCGCAAAAATGAAAAATTCTTGTAGTGTTTGTGAAAAACGTCTAGAGTATCAAGATTTTTTCTGTTAAAGAAATCCAGCAGAAGAACCTGGATGAAGGTGTTTGAAAGCTCTTCCCATTCCACGCTGTTAAAGAGAAAGGTCTCTTCGCTGCAAATTTCTTAGAAAAGAAGTAAGTTTCTTCTCTCTGCGCTGTAGGGTTTCCCCCAAGGATTTGCAGGCTTGCAAACTTTTTGTCACGTTGATGGAGGGATCAATGCACAGCTTATATATATACATATATATATGTAATCCAGGAAAAAAAAAAGAAAAGGATAGTTCTTTTGGGTCTTAGTACGATTTTCTTCAGTAATAATAAGTTAAATTATATTTACACTCTTAAATAGGTGTCATTACAATTTGCCTCCAACAGAATAACGGTTGATGCTACATTTTATGCCTATCCCCCTGTTTCTCCGTTGGAAAATAAATACGAGTATAAACATAATAAATGATCATAAGTTTATAAGCAAATGGGAAGGCACCATACCTCTGATTGTGTTAATTGCAATCTAACGAAAGCGTTATAGCTTTGTATAACACTTTACCCGAGATGTTATACTTGTGCTTAAGGTCTTATTTAGATTATATTTTTTTCAATTAAAAATATAATTAGATTTTTTTTTACAAAAGAAATTATTTTTATTTTTTACAAAAAAAATTATTTCTACGAAATTTAAAAAAAAAATTTCTTAGCCAAATACAATTTAAATACATGCAAGTTTCATTTTGATGCCTCCACTCACAAGAACCATCGGCTACTATTGCTATATTTGGATATTGCCATTATTAATCGTATTGATGCATATTGACTTTAGTTGTTTGTCGCTAAATCAATTTAGTTTAAGATATTCTTGTGCCAAGGGGAAATTAAGAAGAATTTTTTTTAGAAAGAAAAAGAAAAAATGATGAATTAAATAAACAAAGTGTTGGAAAGTCTACTAGTTTTCTCGAAAACATTGTCAGATATTTTTGTGCGAATGAAATGTTAACATTTTCATTTTGGGATGTTTACTAAATAAATATTTTTTCTTTAAATTTTAATATTTGTTTTTTTTAATGAAGTAATATAGGCTTCTATATTTTTAACTTAAAAAAGTATCACATAATTTATAATTTATTTTTCATTTAAAATATGAATCTTAGCATTAGCCTTTTGACTTTTTGGATAGTAAAAATTCAACTATAATTAATTAAGATAGTAATTTTAGTTGACAAAGATTTTTAAGAGCCTCCTTGCTGTTATCTTCTCTTTTTAAAAACTAAAAATCATTTAATGGCGTCTTTGGATCCTTTTAGTAGTAAATAGCTATTCTACAAAAATCCACCGTCGGATTTCCTTGAAATGTCAAATTTATAATAAATAAGGTGATATATTTCTATATTATTATTTTAAGAATAACTTATTAAAACAGAGCAAATAAATCCTTCAACTTTATGATTTCAACGTAACTAATTAATTGTTGAATAAAATTATTATGTTCGAATCTTAAAATATTAAAAAAAATTATAAAATTTTAACGTCTTTCAACATTTAAGTAATTAGTATTTCAAAATATATCTTTCTATAAATCAAATTATTGAATAGACTTTCTTATTGTATTTGGAATCTCCATTCTTCCAAGTTTTCCACAATCGTTAGAAAAGAATCAAATAGAATTTTCTAACAAGACAAGACAAGACACTTTTGAGGAGAAAAATGAAGACTAGACTTTTGCTCAACTTCAGCAGTCAACATTGACTATTCCAAGCAGCCAGCAAAAGTACTTAGGCAGAAAACAAATCCCAGGAGACCGTCATGTTTCTTTTCGCCAATTTTAGTAAAACTCGACAATTCAAGATTTTCTTTCGTGCTGAATTTGAACTCCCCAAGTGAATTTGAAATATTAGGTTTCACATTTTTTTCAACCGACAAGGTTTTAGGTACTATGGCATATCTTGAATGACTTACGTTCCTTAAGTCTCCACGTCTAGGCACAATCCTTCTTCCTTTCTTATCTTTTCATATACACTGATTGCATTATGATGTGAACTCAAAATATGTCAATATCTTTAATCAATTAAATTATCATCTTTTCATGTCTTTTTCCTTTAATTAGAAATACAAACCTAGAAATGTGTCATAAGTCATGAGTACGTGAAAGAACGGATATTTACCCAGAAGAACTTCGTCACCAAGGAGAAATGTAGAAAATTCTTAGCAGACTTGAGAGAAATGGCAAGATTCAACAAGATGTTGCTCAAGATTATACTTTTTCTCCTATCTTATAACTCCCTGGAGTTTTCGGTTGCACAAACTTGGATCAAAGCTGGCTACTGGTATGCGGGTAGTGGATATCCAGTTCCGGGCATCAATTCAGCTCTGTTTACTCATCTTGTTTGTGCATTTGCACACATAAATGCTTCAACTTATGAGCTCTCAATCTCTTCCTCTAGTGAACCATATGTATCCACCTTCACAGAAGTTGTCAAGCAAAAGAATCCATCAGTTGTTACTCTGCTATCTATTTGGGGAGGAGAAACAAAATCCTTCATGGGTGGAGAAACAAACTCTTCTGTGTTCTTCTCAATGGTGAGTCAATCGTCTCGAAGAAAATCCTTTATTGAATCTGCAATCAGAATAGCCCGATCATATGGATTTCATGGCCTTGAAATATTCGGAGCAAATCCGGACAGCCCCAGAAACATGACCAACATGGGAACTTTCTTGGAAGAGTTGCGAGCAGCTACAGATTTGGAATCAAGTACTTCGCGTTTGATTCTGACAATGGCAGGTTATTATTCTCCTGAGCGGAAGTCAATGACTTACCCTGTGCAATCAATTCGAAGAAACTTAGACTGGGTACATCTTATGTCCTATGACTATTACATGTCTTCAATAGATAAGTTTACAGCAGCACATGCTGCACTATATGATCCACGGAGTAACCTAAATACTGACTATGGTACAAAGGAATGGATAAGCAAAGGATTACCAGCTAATAAACTGGTCCTTGGTTTGCCATACCATGGCTATGCATGGGCACTCGTAGACCCCAGAGACAATGCAATGGGTGCACCAGCAAAAGGTATGGCCATATCTGCAGATGGATCAATTGCATACAAGCTTATCAAGGAGTTCATCTATAGTTATGGAGCTACTTCAGTGTTCAACTCTACCTATGTGGTCAACTACTGCACATCTGGTTCATTTTGGATAGGTTTTGATGATGTAGAGGCAATCAAGATTAAGGTCTCATATGCAAAGGAGAAGGGTCTGCTCGGTTACATTGCTTGGCAAGTACCCAACGATGATATGAAGTGGTCGCTGTCCAGAGCAGGTCATTGATGCCTTATCTTGTCAATCTGAATATGATAGCATTTTGGTAGGATTAATTGTTGGTATCTACACCAAAAGGAAGAGATTTGCACGGAAAGCACATTCTTATCTATGATACTTTTGAAAAGAGTATATGTTAAACCAACCGAGGAAATATCTAATCTATCTGCAGAACCTTAAAAGTTCTCTTCCAGCTCAGATAACATGGATAGGTTAACAGTACATAAGTTAGCGCTAAATCAAGCAGATGAATACAGAAAAAAAGAAGTTTAAAACTGAGAGATGCCGATTAAGAGACAAAGCTTAATTAATATGGTCACTAAATTCACAGCACAAGAAGCAGCCGGAGATCCAGATAAAAGGCAAAGATTACTGAAAATACTGGTGCCTACTGCTGTTATGGCTATTCTCCTAGGTGCAGCAGTATATTGTTTCCGAAGAAAAATCATCACTTGGAAAGGTAATCATCTAAGTACGCATTATCCTATTAAATAGCTATGCAGACATCAAAGTAACAGAAAAGATATTTGCAATCTTTGCAGCATCATGGATCAATGTTTCAAAGAAGAGAGCAGTTCCTCCTAATCTGCAGGTTTTCAGCTTTGCTAGCATAAATGAAGCAACAGAGAGTTTCTCAGAGGAAAATAAGCTGGGTGAGGGTGGTTTTGGTCCTGTATACAAGGTAATATTAGGAAGCGGACCTGTCTAATTCCTTGATGTATGAATTCAATGTTTAGGGAATTCTAAGCCAGCACTGATGTCATAACTGGACTAAGGAATGTAATGGAATATATGTGGACTAATAGATGCTAAAAGTGGTATTCTTGGAGATCTCTTATTTCACCTGACAAAAACAGCCACCTGCAGCCAGGCAAACAAAGTAGAGATTTCATTCTCTAGTCATTAGATAGATAAATTTTTTTCTTGGTTGAAAGCATTCTGGAGCCAGAAAAACAAATCCGAGATTTCATTTTGTCCTCCCTAAGTGCACATTATTCGGGGTCAAAAGCATTCTGGAGCTAGAAATATAGTTACGAAACTTTAAACCTGACAGCATAGTGTGGAACAAGAATTGGACTAGAAAATGATGTCCAGAACAGCTATGATCGCTGCTTATACAAATAGGACGAACTCATCAGAGTCATTACTCGATCTAGCCCTTTTGTCCTTAGTAAGTACACATTATTCTGAGTCAAAAGCATTCTGGAGTTAGAAATATAGTTTTGAAACTTTAAAACTGATAGCCTAGAGTGGAACAAGAATTGGACTAGAAAATGATTTCTAGAGCTGCTACAATGGCTGCTTATACAAATGGAAGGGACTCATTAGAGTCATTATTCAATCTAGCCATTGAATAGAAAAATTCATAGAATAAGAAACAGAAGGCCCTATAAAATTTTTGGAGGAAGAATCTTATTACTAGCTTATTATAACTGAATACAAAGCATTTTGCACTACTAATAGTTTGTCAAACATAAAAAATTTAATCAAGGCACGATTTCTTTGAGATAGTTTAATTTATTCCTAACCAGCCTCCCTTTCATAAACTAATCCATTAACGACTATAGAAATGTGATAGAGATCAGAAAGGAAGCACTGCATCATCTAAATGTTCTCTAGACATAAGTGTTAACATGACTCCAAAGTCCAAATCACATTCTGCTGTGAAATTAGCTTTTCTTTAGAATGGTAGAAGTGATTTTCATAAACTAACTTCTGCCTCAATGCTTCATGTTCAATTTGTGCATTCCAAAATGTGAAAGAATATGCTAGAGTTCGGAAAAAGATAACATGTAGGCAAAACTTCAAATGTTACTACTTGAACTAAATAACGTCTAATTAAAATAGTTTCATTTGTATAATATTCACTACTAATTTTGGTGTTCAAATTGCCAGGGAAAGTTAATTGATGGGCAGGAAATAGCTGTGAAGAGATTGAAAGAAAATTCTAAACAAGGATCAGAAGAGTTCAAAAATGAGCTTACACTTTCAGCAAAATTACAACATGTCAACCTTGTAAGCTTGTTGGGATTTTGCACCGAAAGGGAGGAAAAGATTGTGGTCTATGAATACATGCCGAACAGGAGCTTGGACTTTAACCTTTTCGGTTTGTCATCTCTTACATTTCAGTAATTTGGATCTTACACTTCTAGAAAAGCCTCAATTTTGCATATATTTAAATACAAAATCAGTCTACTTCTGATGAATGTATTATGAAGTATCAAACATAAATTAAACAGTTAACATCTATTTAAGGAGCAAGCTAGAAGTGGAAAATTATGCCTTCTATTGGCTTTTTTTTGTCGTTATTGTTGGTTTGTTTAGAACATTCTTTCTCTGGTAGAGTCCCAGAGATATACTGTAACTCAAGTTCATGTTTTTCTATTACTTTAGAAATTTTCCCTTTAACTCAGCAGAGTAAGGTGGGATATGGCTCAAAACAAGCATCAACAGAGGGTAGGTGTTGAGGCTATGTACTATTCATCAAAGACTAACCATTTGATTCTGTTTGATGCAGATCCAATTAGGAGGTTGTCATTTGATTGGGGAAAACGTGTTCATGTAATTGAAGGGATTACCCAGGGTCTTCTCTATCTCCAAGAGTACTCAACATACACAGTAATCCACAGAGACCTGAAAGCGAGCAACATTTTACTGGATGCTGAGATGAAGCCTAAAATATCAGATTTCGGTATAGCTAGAATCTTCAGAAAAGACGAGGCTGAAGCAAACACAGGAAGGATTGTTGGGACATAGTAAGGCCAATCAGAACTCACTTATTACTTTTTACTATCAGATACTCACTCCTTTTTCTTTTCTTCTTCCTTCATCTTGATTAAGCGGATATGTCCCCCCTGAATATGTGAAACGAGGCATCTACTCAAGAAAGTACGACGTCTACAGCTTTGGGGTTCTGCTCTTGCAAATTTTAAGTGGCAAAAGTAATTCATGTCTATATGGTGACCAGAAGAATATAAATCTTTTGGAATATGTGAGTAACTACACAAGCTCCTGACTATAACTGTGATTCAAATGTTTGTATGCAAATGATAGTCACAAAAAAACTATTTTTCAGGCATACAAAATGTGGGAAACTGGCAATGCCGTGGACTTTCTGGATCCATCACTTGACGATGCTTCATCATCATGCAAGCTTGTCAAATGTCTACAAGTGGCGTTGCTGTGTGTTCAAGAAAAATGGGAAGACAGGCCATCTATGATAGAGGTTTATTCCATGCTGAAGAATGAAAATGAAGCTTTACCAACTCCTAATATACCTGCCTTCTCAATAACTGAAGATGAACTTAAAGAAAACAAATTCGCATCATGCGAAGAATTTTGTTCATCCAATGCGGTGACAATTTCTGAACTTCTTCCTCGTTGATGCTGCTAGTTTCCAGAAGTATAATTAATACGTAGTTCAATGCTTTCAACTCCAATTGTCCAAGGATTTGTATAGTGTTAACTTGTTTAATATAAGTTAAATTAATCAGTCATTTTCCCCTCTACAGCATAGACTATCTCAAAGCCAACCTCAAATACAACAATGATTTTATGATTCTTGGGGAATCTACATACCACTAAGAAAATCTTCTTTTCTTCTCATTTTCCAACTAATTGACAATTTCCACATATTCTTACTCTTCTTAATCACTATGAAGAATTCACAAAGTTAAAGAAACAAAAGTTAGGATCTCAAAATCCTAGGCTCCTCCTTATCATGGCTGAAGTTTTGCCTGCTATACATTACTTGATGCTGAAAGGGTCCAAAACCCAATGACCAGCATAATAGCAGTCTCCAACGATAAGGTAGTTTCAGTAGCCCATCATGACTCAACAGAAAGAAATTATGCTGGCACACCTTCATCTGTGATGCCACAGCAACAAATCACGATGCCATACTCATAGCCCTTTTATCTCTTCAGCAGCAAAACAACCCCATCCCCCACCCCTCGCTTTTCCCATGACATCTGGGGATTTTCATATTTGAGTAATCTATCAAATATAAAGGTTATATATATCCAGAGAAGCACCCTTCGACAAGCATAGCACAAACCGTTTTCCATTCTGATCATATGAAAACTTGACACTGTTATGAAATAAATAAGCAAACAATAGACGAATTGTCCACATTTGCCACATTTAATGCCCCGCAGATAAAAATTGGATGTAAATCGTGTATTCCATCTAACCACTACATGTATCCACGTATCAACACAGGTAGGCAAGAGTTCATTAGATCAAACCCCGGTTAGCAGCGGACTCAGATAAAAAGCATATCAAAAGCAACAAATTGATGGTAATGCAACATTTCCAATAAAGGCATAAATGGAGAAGAATTAAAATCGATGCTTTGATCCTGACCTGAAATTCTTCTTGTTGGGTTGCTCCTTTATGACCCTCCAATATCTGCGCAACCAATATTTTCTCCTTAAAAAAATCTGTTGAACACCGACAAACCAGAGGACACATGCAGATCTTGGAGTGAGATTTGCAGCAAAGTCCCACTGCCACTTCGGCAATGGAGCTTGAGAATGAACTTGGCAGAGGAACCAGGAATTCATCAAGCAGTTTGTAACAACAGAGACCAAGAAATGGTTTAAGAAGAAACGGAGTGACAAACATCTGACAGGAGATCGTGCCAACAGTAGACATTCCCCGAGGGCACTATTAGGAGGCATTCTCAGCGGCGCCCTCGACACTACACTCAGCGGCCCCCGTCGGTGTTAGTTAAATTGGAGAATTAAGAGGCGGGAATGAAATTAAGTTGGACGACATCGTTTAGCGAGTAAAGTGGGTTTCGCTGCTGTTTAAGGAATAACCTAGAGCGTTGGATATTTGGCGGTTGATCATGATGGCCAGATTTCTTTCTTTCCCATTTAAATTTTAGTTAGCAAATTGCATAAAGGTATGGATTTTGTCGTGTTGAATTTGTTCTTTTGCTTTTTGATTTCCTGCATTTTCTTCCCCAGACTCTGTATCCTTCCATTAGTTCAATAAAATCCTTCTACTCTCTTAAATTTATGCGTTAAAATTTAGTCAAATAATAACAAATTAGTATCAGAGTTGTTGATCTACAGGAAGTGAAAATGGCGGGAACTAGGAGTCAGAGTCACCAGGAGCAAGTTGCATCTGATGCTGGATTGCACAATGAGATTCAGGAGTTATGTACGACAATGGAAGTTCATTGGAACAAAATAGAGGATGTGGATAGAACCATCAGGAAGTTAACACTTCAACACGATGAGCTCATATCTGCCATGGCGAAGGTCTATTCTAAGTCATCCAATCACAGATCTGAAACTCAACAAATCGGCTCTACGGTGCAAGGATTGGAGAGTAAGTTTGAATCTCGTACAGTTAAGTTAGATCAACTATTGAATTTGAGGAGAATTGATGGTAATGGGCATGACTCTTTGGGGGGGGGGGGGGTCTCCTGGAAATCAAATGAATATTGGAGTTAGGGAAACAATGGGTGGACAATTTGGGGAGAAGTATATGGTTAAACTAGCTAAAATTGATTTTTCCTATTTTGATGGTAGCAATCCGAGTGAATGGATTGGTAAATGTCAACGTTATTTTCACGTCTATGAAATTCCTAATTACTTTAAACTAGAGATAGCTAAGATATATGTTAAGGGTAAGGCTTACATATGGTTGCAGAGTTATCGATCTAAGGTGGGGAATGGTGTAGTGAGTTGGTTGGAGTTTGCAGAGGTTGTTTGTAAGAGGTATGGAGAAAGAAATTCAACGGTAATGGTGGGACAATTTTGTAAGATCGGACAAATGGGGAGGGTGTCTGACTATATGGAGCAGTTTGAGAAATTAAAAGCTGTGTTTATGAGGTCCATTAAAGGCATGCCTCAAGAATATTAAGTATCAGTTTTTTGAGTGGACTTAAAGAGGAGATTAGGGTACCTGTTTAGATGTTTCAGCCTGATACATTGGAGAAGGCATTTGAGCTATTCTTATCCCAGGAAAAAACATTGAAAGCTCTAGTAAAGGTTCTAAATCTTTCACTAAGCCAGCTTTATTTACTAGATCAGTATTGTCCACTGCCAAATCAAAATTTGC
Source organism: Rauvolfia tetraphylla (assembly GCA_030512225.1). Taxonomy (NCBI): domain Eukaryota; kingdom Viridiplantae; phylum Streptophyta; class Magnoliopsida; order Gentianales; family Apocynaceae; genus Rauvolfia; species Rauvolfia tetraphylla. The sequence continues at coordinate 3,172,158 of JAJQKT010000060.1, forward strand.
TTGTCCAGAGAAGGCTTCTAGTTTTCAGAATTCTAGGAATGAGCTGAGAGAGCCTATTAAGTTTAAGAAAATTTCTCAAGAAGAAATGCAGAGGAGAAGGAAGAAAGGGTTATGTTTCAAATGTGGAGAAAAATATCATACTAATCACAAGTGTTCACTGAGTGAGATCAATGTTATGGTGGTCAATGAAGAAGTGAATGAGAATAAGGGGGATGGGGAGCTGCAATTGATGCAGGAAGTGATTAATGAAGGGGAAATTGTCCCAATAGTGGGGGGGAAGTAGAGGATACAATACATATTTTTGTGAATGCAATGGAAGGAAATGTTGCTTTTAATACCATCAGAATTGAAGAAAAAATTAAGAAGTAGGAGATCTCCATATTAATTGACATAGGCAGCATTCACAGTTTCATTGACACTAAGTTAGTGAAAGAGTTGAGTATGGTAAAGGAGCAAACAAGGCCATTGGTGATTACTATGGCTAATGGAGCTCAAATGTGGTGCACTGATATGTGTAAGGGAGTTACTTGGGTAATGCAAGGGTATGAGTTTCATCACAATCTAAACGTGCTGGAACTGAATGGGAGTGATGTAGTTCTGGGGGTGGATTGGCTTAGACAGTTCATTCCCATCATTTTTTATTTTGAAAAGCTGAATCTCTCTTTTGACAAGGAAGGAACTAGAGTATGTTTAAATGGAGGAATGTAGAGGGCTGAATTGAAATATTTTTTGGGTAAGACACTAAAGAAATGGGTTAAGAATGCTACTGGAGTATTGGTTGGGACAACTATGCTCCATCACAGTTGAAGGAGAAAGTGTGAAAAAAATTCCAGACCAAGTGAAAACAGTTATTGATGAGTTTGGAGATGTGTTTGGGACACCAAAAGGACTACCCCTTTTTAGGGGCCATGAGCATGGAACTCCATTGATTAGTGGGGCTCAACCTTTTAAGTAGAGACCCTATAGATTTCCACACTGTCAGAAGGCTGAAATTGAGAGGCCTGTGCAGGAGATGTTGCAGGAGGGTATTATCCAACCCAGCTCTAGTCCTTTTTCCTCACCAGTCATTTTGGTCGAGAAGAAAGATGGTTCTTGGAGATTCTGTATGGACTTTAGACAGCTAAATTCTGTCACTGTTAAAGATAAGTTTCCTATACCTGTAATGGATGATTTACTGGATGAGTTGAAGGGACCTAAATTTTTCACCAAGATTGACCTGAGGGCTGGTTATTTTCAGATCAGGATGAAAAAGGTAGACATATATAAAACAGCTTTCACTAACAATTTGGCCCATTATGAGTTTAGAGTAATGCCACATTCCAGGCCTTGATGAACAAGGTATTTGGTCCTTATATCAGGAAATTTGTGTTAGTTTTTCTATAGTCCTGATTTCATTGCTCGTGTGGAACATGTTAGAACAATTATTTCTTTGTTGAGACAACATAGCTTTATTACAAAGATGAATAAGTGTTCTTTTGCTCCAAGGACAGTTGAATATTTGGGTCATGCGATTTCTGAGGAAGGAGTAAAAATTGATCCTGAGAAAATTACTGATGTCATGAATTTCCCATCACCTAAATCTGTTAAACAGCTCAGAGGATTTTTGAGATTAACTAGGTACTATAGAAGATTTGTGAAGAACTATGGTGTGCTATCCAGGCCTTTAGTTGTCCTATTGAGAAAGAATGCTTTCTATTGGGATATCGAGACTGAACTAGCTTTTCAGAAGTTGAAAGAGTTTGGTTGGGACAACTATGCTCCATCACGATTGAAGGAGAAAGTGTGAAAAAAAATTCCCGAGACCAAGTGAAAACTTGATTATTGATGGGTTTGGAGATGTGTTTGGGACACCAAAAGGACTACCCCTTTTTAGGGGCCATGAGCATGGAACTCCACTGATTAGTGGGGCTCAACCTTTTAAGTAGAGACCCTATAGATTTCCACACTGTCAGAAGGCTGGCGAGAGGCACATGCGGGGAGATGTTGCAGGAGGGTATTATCAAACCCAGCACTAGTCCTTTTTCCGCACCAGTCATTTTGGTCGAGAAGAAAGATGATTCTTGGAGATTTTGTATGGACATTAGACAGCTACATTCTGTCACTGTTAAAGATAAGTTTCCTATACCGGTAATGGATGATTTACTGGATGAGTTGAAGGGACCTAAATTTTTCACCAAGATTGACACGAGGGCTGGTTATTTTTCGAGATCGGGGATGAAAAAAGGTAGACATATATAAAACAGCTTTCACTAACAATTTGGCCCATTATGAGTTTAGGGTAATGCCACATTCTAGGCCTTGATGAACAAGGTATTTGGTCCTTATATCAGGAAATTTGTGTTAGTTTTTCTATAGTCCTGATTTCATTGCTCGTGTGGAACATGTTAGAACAATTATTTCTTTGTTGAGACAACATAGCTTTATTACAAAGATGAATAAGTGTTCTTTTGCTCCAAGGACAGTTGAATATTTGGGTCATGCGATTTCTGAGGAAGGAGTAAAAATTGATCTGAGAAAATTACTGATGTCATGAATTTCCCATCACCTAAATGCATTAAAGCAGACTCGGGAGGATTTTTGAGATTAACTAGGTACTATAGAAGATTTGTGAAGAACTATGGTGTGCTATCCGGGCCTTTAGTTGTCCTATTGAGAAAGAATGCTTTCTATTGGGATATCGAGGCCCGAACTAGCTTTTCGAAGTTGAAAGAGTTTGGTTGGGACAACTATGCTCCATCACGAGTTGAAGGAGAAAGTGTGAAAAAAAATTCCCGAGACCAAGTGAAAACAGATTATTGATGGGTTTGGAGATGTGTTTGGGACACCAAAAGGACTACCCCCTTTTTAGGGGCCATGAGCATGGAACTCCAGCGATTAGTGGGGCTCAACCTTTTAAGTAGAGACCCTATAGATTTCCACACTCGTCGGAAGGCTGGGCGAGAGGCACGTGCGAGGGAGATGTTGCGAGAGGGTATTATCAAACCCGGCACTAGTCCTTTTCCCTCACTGATCATTTTGGTCGAGAAGAAAGATGATTCTTGGAGATTTTGTATGGACATTAGACAGCTACATTACATCCTTTGTTAAAGATAAGTTTCCTATACCGGTAATGGATGATTTCTTGGATGAGTTGAAGGGACCTAAATTTTTCACCAAGATTGACACGAGAGCTGGTTATTTTCGGATCGGGATGAAAAAGGTAGACATATATAAAAGCGACTTTCACTAACAATTTGGCCCATTATGAGTTTAGGGTAATGCCACATTCTAGGCCTTGATGAACAAGGTATTTGGTCCTTATATCAGGGAAATTTGTGTTAGTTTTTCTATAGTCACGATTTCATTGCTCGTGTGGAACATGTTAGAACAATTATTTCTTTGTTGAGACAACATAGCTTTATTACAAAGATGAATAAGTGTTCTTTTGCTCCAAGGACAGTTGAATATTTGGGTCATGCGATTTTCGAGGAAGGAGTAAAAATTGATCCTGAGAAAATTCACGATGTCATGAATTTCCCATCACCTAAATGCATTAAACGACTCGAGAGGATTTTTGAGATTAACTAGGTACTATAGAAGATTTGTGAAGAACTATGGTGTGCTATCCGGGGCCTTTAGTTGTCCTATTGAGAAAGAATGCTTTCTATTGGGATATCGAGGCTGAACTAGCTTTTCGATAGTTGAAAGAGTTTGGTTGGGACAACTATGCTCCATCACGATTGAAGGAGAAAGTGTGAAAAAAAATTCCCAGGACCAAGTGAAAACTTGATTATTGATGGGTTTGGAGATGTGTTTGGGACACCAAAAGGACTACCCCCTTTTTAGGGGCCATGAGCATGGAACTCCAGCGATTAGTGGGGCTCAACCTTTTAAGTAGAGACCCTATAGATTTCCACAGCTGTCGGAAGGTCTGGCCCGAGAGGCTCGTGCGAGGGAGATGTTGCGAGGAGGGTATTATCAAACCCAGCACTAGTCCTTTTTCCGCACCAGTCATTTTGGTCGAGAAGAAAGATGATTCTTGGAGATTTTGTATGGACATTAGACAGCTACATTCTGTCACTGTTAAAGATAAGTTTCCTATACCGGTAATGGATGATTTACTGGATGAGTTGAAGGGACCTAAATTTTTCACCAAGATTGACACGAGAGCTGGTTATTTTCGGATCGGGATGAAAAAAGGTAGACATATATAAAAACGACTTTCACTAACAATTTGGCCCATTATGAGTTTAGGGTAATGCCACATTCTAGGCCTTGATGAACAAGGTATTTGGTCCTTATATCGGGAAATTTGTGTTAGTTTTTTCTATAGTCTCGATTTCATTGCTCGTGTGGAACATGTTAGAACAATTATTTCTTTGTTGAGACAACATAGCTTTATTACAAAGATGAATAAGTGTTCTTTTGCTCCAAGGACAGTTGAATATTTGGGTCATGCGATTTCTGAGGAAGGAGTAAAAATTGATCCTGAGAAAATTACTGATGTCATGAATTTCCCATCACCTAAATCTGTTAAACAGCTCAGAGGATTTTTGAGATTAACTAGGTACTATAGAAGATTTGTGAAGAACTATGGTGTGCTATCCAGGCCTTTAGTTGTCCTATTGAGAAAGGAATGCTTTCTATTGGGATATCGAGCCTGAACTAGCTTTTCGAAGTTGAAAGAGTTTGGTTGGGACAACTATGCTCCATCACGATTGAAGGAGAAAGTGTGAAAAAAAATTCCCGGGACCAAGTGAAAACTTGATTATTGATGGGTTTGGAGATGTGTTTGGGACACCAAAAGGACTACCCCCTTTTTAGGGGCCATGAGCATGGAACTCCAGCGATTAGTGGGGCTCAACCTTTTAAGTAGAGACCCTATAGATTTCCACAGCTATCGGGAAGGCTGGCGAGAGGCTCGTGCGGGGAGATGTTGCGGGAGGGTATTATCAAACCCGGCACTAGTCCTTTTTCCTCACGAGTCATTTTGGTCGAGAAGAAAGATGATTCTTGGAGATTTTGTATGGACTTTAGACAGCTAAATTACATCCTTTGTTAAAGATAAGTTTCCTATACCGGTAATGGATGATTTCTTGGATGAGTTGAAGGGACCTAAATTTTTCACCAAGATTGACACGAGGGCTGGTTATTTTTGGGATCGGGATGAAAAAAGGTAGACATATATAAAACAGACTTTCACTAACAATTTAGCCCATTATGAGTTTAGAGTAATGCCACATTCTAGGCCTTGATGAACAAGGTATTTGGTCCTTATATCGGGAAATTTGTGTTAGTTTTTCTATAGTCTCGATTTGATTGCTCGTGTGGAACATGTTAGAACAATTATTTCTTTGTTGAGACAACATAGCTTTATTACAAAGATGAATAAGTGTTCTTTTGCTCAAAGGGACAGTTGAATATTTGGGTCATGCGATTTACGAGGAAGGAGTAAAAAATTGATCCTAAGAAAATTACGATGTCATGAATTTGCCCATCACCTAAATACATTAAAGCATGACTCGAGAGGATTTTTGAGATTAACTAGGTACTATAGAAGATTTGTGAAGAACTATGGTGTGCTATCCGGGCCTTTAGTTGTCCTATTGAGAAAGAATGCTTTCTGTTGGGATATCGAGGCTGAACTAGCTTTTCGAAAGTTGAAAAGAGTTTGGTTGGGACAACTATGCTCCATCACGATTGAAGGAGAAAGTGTGAAAAAAAATTCCCGAGACCAAGTGAAAAGCATGATTATTGATGGGTTTGGAGATGTGTTTGGGACACCAAAAGGACTACCCCTTTTTAGGGGCCATGAGCATGGAACTCCACTGATTAGTGGGGCTCAACCTTTTAAGTAGAGACCCTATAGATTTCCACACCTGTCGGGAAGGCTGGCGAGAGGCACGTGCGGGGAGATGTTGCAGGAGGGTATTATCAAACCCAGCTCTAGTCCTTTTTCCTCACCAGTCATTTTGGTCGAGAAGAAAGATGATTCTTGGAGATTTTGTATGGACTTTAGACAGCTAAATTCTGTCACTGTTAAAGATAAGTTTCCTATACCGGTAATGGATGATTTACTGGATGAGTTGAAGGGACCTAAATTTTTCACCAAGATTGACCTGAGGGTTGGTTATTTTCAGATCAGGATGAAAAAGGTAGACATATATAAAACAGCTTTCACTAACAATTTAGCCCATTATGAGTTTAGAGTAATGCCACATTCCAGGCCTTGATGAACAAGGTATTTGGTCCTTATATCAGGAAATTTGTGTTAGTTTTTCTATAGTCCTGATTTGATTGCCCGTGTGGAACATGTTAGAACAATTATTTCTTTGTTGAGACAACATAGCTTTATTACAAAGATGAATAAGTGTTCTTTTGCTCCAAGGAAAGTTGAATATTTGGGTCATGCGATTTCTGAGGAAGGAGTAAAAATTGATCCTAAGAAAATTACTGATGTCATGAATTTCCCATCACCTAAATCTGTTAAACAGCTCAGAGGATTTTTGAGATTAACTAGGTACTATAGAAGATTTGTGAAGAACTATGGTGTGCTATCCAGGCCTTTAGTTGTCCTATTGAGAAAGAATGCTTTCTGTTGGGATATCGAGACTGAACTAGCTTTTCAGTAGTTGAAAGAGTTTGGTTGGGACAACTATGCTCCATCACAGTTGAAGGAGAAAGTGTGAAAAAAATTCCAGACCAAGTGAAAACAATTATTGATGGGTTTGGAGATGTGTTTGGGACACCAAAAGGACTACCCCTTTTTAGGGGCCATGAGCATGGAACTCCACTGATTAGTGGGGCTCAACCTTTTAAGTAGAGACCCTATAGATTTCCACACTGTCAGAAGGCTGAAACTGAGAGGCCTGTGCAGGAGATGTTGCAGGAGGGTATTATCAAACCCAGCACTAGTCCTTTTCCCTCACCAGTCATTTTGGTCGAGAAGAAAGATGATTCTTGGAGATTTTGTATGGACATTAGACAGCTAAATTCTGTCACTGTTAAAGATAAGTTTCCTATACCGGTAATGGATGATTTACTGGATGAGTTGAAGGGACCTAAATTTTTCACCAAGATTGACCTGAGGGTTGGTTATTTTCAGATCAGGATGAAAAAGGTAGACATATATAAAACAGCTTTCACTAACAATTTAGCCCATTATGAGTTTAGAGTAATGCCACATTCCAGGCCTTGATGAACAAGGTATTTGGTCCTTATATCAGGAAATTTGTGTTAGTTTTTCTATAGTCCTGATTTGATTGCCCGTGTGGAACATGTTAGAACAATTATTTCTTTGTTGAGACAACATAGCTTTATTACAAAGATGAATAAGTGTTCTTTTGCTCCAAGGAAAGTTGAATATTTGGGTCATGCGATTTCTGAGGAAGGAGTAAAAATTGATCCTAAGAAAATTACTGATGTCATGAATTTCCCATCACCTAAATTTGTTAAACAGCTCAGAGGATTTTTGAGATTAACTAGGTACTATAGAAGATTTGTGAAGAACTATGGTGTGCTATCCAGGCCTTTAGTTGTCCTATTGAGAAAGAATGCTTTCTGTTGGGATATCGAGACTGAACTAGCTTTTCAGTAGTTGAAAGAGTTTGGTTGGGACAACTATGCCCCATCACAGTTGAAGGAGAAAGTGTGAAAAAAATTCCGGACCAAGTGAAAACAGTTATTGATGGGTTTGGAGATGTGTTTGGGACACCAAAAGGACAACCCCTTTTTAGGGGCCATGAGCATGGAACTCCACTGATTAGTGGGGCTCAACCTTTTAAGTAGAGACCCTATAGATTTCCACACTTGTCGGGAAGGTCTGGCGAGAGGCTCGTGCGGGGAGATGTTGCGGGGAGGGTATTATCAAACCCAGCACTAGTCCTTTTTCCTCAGCAGTCATTTTGGTCGAGAAGAAAGATGATTGTTGGAGATTTTGTATGGACATTAGACAGCTAAATTCTGTCACTGTTAAAGATAAGTTTCCTATACCGGTAATGGATGATTTACTGGATGAGTTGAAGGGACCTAAATTTTTCACCAAGATTGACCTGAGGGCTGGTTATTTTCAGATCAGGATGAAAAAGGTAGACATATATAAAACAGCTTTCACTAACAATTTGGCCCATTATGAGTTTAGGGTAATGCCACATTCTAGGCCTTGATGAACAAGGTATTTGGTCCTTATATCAGGAAATTTGTGTTAGTTTTTCTATAGTCCTGATTTGATTGCCCGTGTGGAACATGTTAGAACAATTATTTCTTTGTTGAGACAACATAGCTTTATTACAAAGATGAATAAGTGTTCTTTTGCTCCAAGGAAAGTTGAATATTTGGGTCATGCGATTTCTGAGGAAGGAGTAAAAATTGATCCTAAGAAAATTACTGATGTCATGAATTTCCCATCACCTAAATCTGTTAAACAGCTCAGAGGATTTTTGAGATTAACTAGGTACTATAGAAGATTTGTGAAGAACTATGGTGTGCTATCCAGGCCTTTAGTTGTCCTATTGAGAAAGAATGCTTTCTGTTGGGATATCGAGACTGAACTAGCTTTTCAGTAGTTGAAAGAGTTTGGTTGGGACAACTATGCTCCATCACAGTTGAAGGAGAAAGTGTGAAAAAAATTCCAGACCAAGTGAAAGCAGTTATTGATGGGTTTGGAGATGTGTTTGGGACACCAAAAGGACTACCCCTTTTTAGGGGCCATGAGCATGGAACTCCACTGATTAGTGGGGCTCAACCTTTTAAGTAGAGACCCTATAGATTTCCACACTTGTCGGGAAAGGTTTGAGCGAGAGGCTGTGCGGGGAGATGTTGCAGGAGGGTATTATCAAACCCAGCACTAGTCCTTTTTCCTCACCAGTCATTTTGGTCGAGAAGAAAGATGATTCTTGGAGATTTTGTATGGACATTAGACAGCTAAATTCTGTCACTGTTAAAGATAAGTTTCCTATACCGGTAATGGATGATTTACTGGATGAGTTGAAGGGACCTAAATTTTTCACCAAGATTGACCTGAGGGCTGGTTATTTTCAGATCAGGATGAAAAAGGTAGACATATATAAAACAGCTTTCACTAACAATTTGGCCCATTATGAGTTTAGGGTAATGCCACATTCTAGGCCTTGATGAACAAGGTATTTGGTCCTTATATCAGGAAATTTGTGTTAGTTTTTCTATAGTCCTGATTTGATTGCCCGTGTGGAACATGTTAGAACAATTATTTCTTTGTTGAGACAACATAGCTTTATTACAAAGATGAATAAGTGTTCTTTTGCTCCAAGGAAAGTTGAATATTTGGGTCATGCGATTTCTGAGGAAGGAGTAAAAAATTGATCCTAAGAAAATTACTGATGTCATGAATTTCCCATCACCTAAATACATTAAAGCGACTCGGAGGATTTTTGAGATTAACTAGGTACTATAGAAGATTTGTGAAGAACTATGGTGTGCTATCCAGGCCTTTAGTTGTCCTATTGAGAAAGAATGCTTTCTGTTGGGATATCGAGACTGAACTAGCTTTTCAGTAGTTGAAAGAGTTTGGTTGGGACAACTATGCTCCATCACAGTTGAAGGAGAAAGTGTGAAAAAAATTCCAGACCAAGTGAAAACAATTATTGATGGGTTTGGAGATGTGTTTGGGACACCAAAAGGACTACCCCTTTTTAGGGGCCATGAGCATGGAACTCCACTGATTAGTGGGGCTCAACCTTTTAAGTAGAGACCCTATAGATTTCCACACTGTCAGAAGGCTGAAACTGAGAGGCCTGTGCAGGAGATGTTGCAGGAGGGTATTATCAAACCCAGCACTAGTCCTTTTCCCTCACCAGTCATTTTGGTCGAGAAGAAAGATGATTCTTGGAGATTTTGTATGGACATTAGACAGCTAAATTCTGTCACTGTTAAAGATAAGTTTCCTATACCTGTAATGGATGATTTACTGGATGAGTTGAAGGGACCTAAATTTTTCACCAAGATTGACCTGAGGGCTGGTTATTTTCAGATCAGGATGAAAAAGGTAGACATATATAAAACAGCTTTCACTAACAATTTGGCCCATTATGAGTTTAGGGTAATGCCACATTCTAGGCCTTGATGAACAAGGTATTTGGTCCTTATATCAGGAAATTTGTGTTAGTTTTTCTATAGTCCTGATTTGATTGCCCGTGTGGAACATGTTAGAACAATTATTTCTTTGTTGAGACAACATAGCTTTATTACAAAGATGAATAAGTGTTCTTTTGCTCCAAGGAAAGTTGAATATTTGGGTCATGCGATTTCTGAGGAAGGAGTAAAAATTGATCCTAAGAAAATTACTGATGTCATGAATTGCCCATCACCTAAATCTGTTAAACAGCTCAGAGGATTTTTGAGATTAACTAGGTACTATAGAAGATTTGTGAAGAACTATGGTGTGCTATCCCGGCCTTTAGTTGTCCTATTGAGAAAGAATGCTTTCTGTTGGGATATCGAGACTGAACTAGCTTTTCAGTAGTTGAAAGAGTTTGGTTGGGACAACTATGCTCCATCACAGTTGAAGGAGAAAGTGTGAAAAAAATTCCAGACCAAGTGAAAACAGTTATTGATGGGTTTCGAGATGTGTTTGGGACACCAAAAGGACTACCCCTTTTTAGGGGCCATGAGCATGGAACTCCACTGGTTAGTGGGGCTCAACCTTTTAAGTAGAGACCCTATAGATTTCCACACTGTCAGAAGGCTGAAACTGAGAGGCCTGTGCAGGAGATGTTGCAGGAGGGTATTATCAAACCCAGCACTAGTCCTTTTCCCTCACCAGTCATTTTGGTCGAGAAGAAAGATGATTCTTGGAGATTTTGTATGGACATTAGACAGCTAAATTCTGTCACTGTTAAAGATAAGTTTCCTATACCGGTAATGGATGATTTACTGGATGAGTTGAAGGGACCTAAATTTTTCACCAAGATTGACCTGAGGGCTGGTTATTTTCAGATCAGGATGAAAAAGGTAGACATATATAAAACAGCTTTCACTAACAATTTGGCCCATTATGAGTTTAGGGTAATGCCACATTCTAGGCCTTGATGAACAAGGTATTTGGTCCTTATATCAGGAAATTTGTGTTAGTTTTTCTATAGTCCTGATTTGATTGCCCGTGTGGAACATGTTAGAACAATTATTTCTTTGTTGAGACAACATAGCTTTATTACAAAGATGAATAAGTGTTCTTTTGCTCCAAGGAAAGTTGAATATTTGGGTCATGCGATTTCTGAGGAAGGAGTAAAAATTGATCCTAAGAAAATTACTGATGTCATGAATTTCCCATCACCTAAATCTGTTAAACAGCTCAGAGGATTTTTGAGATTAACTAGGTACTATAGAAGATTTGTGAAGAACTATGGTGTGCTATCCATGCCTTTAGTTGTCCTATTGAGAAAGAATGCTTTCTGTTGGGATATCGAGGCCGAACTAGCTTTTTCAGTAGTTGAAAGAGTTTGGTTGGGACAACTATGCTCCATCACGAGTTGAAGGAGAAAGTGTGAAAAAAAATTCCAGACCAAGTGAAAACTAGATTATTGATGGGTTTGGAGATGTGTTTGGGACACCAAAAGGACTACCCCCTTTTTTAGGGGCCATGAGCATGGAACTCCAGCGATTAGTGGGGCTCAACCTTTTAAGTAGAGACCCTATAGATTTCCACACTTGTCGAGAAAGGTTTGAGCGAGAGGCTGTGCGGGGAGATGTTGCGGGGAGGGTATTATCAAACCCGAGCACTAGTCCTTTTTCCCTCACCGATCATTTTGGTCGAGAAGAAAGATGATTCTTGGAGATTTTGTATGGACATTAGACAGCTAAATTACATCCTTTGTTAAAGATAAGTTTCCTATACCGGTAATGGATGATTTCTTGGATGAGTTGAAGGGACCTAAATTTTTCACCAAGATTGACACGAGGGCTGGTTATTTTCGGATCGGGGATGAAAAAAGGTAGACATATATAAAACGACTTTCACTAACAATTTGGCCCATTATGAGTTTAGGGTAATGCCACATTCTAGGCCTTGATGAACAAGGTATTTGGTCCTTATATCGGGAAATTTGTGTTAGTTTTTCTATAGTCTGATTTGATTGCTCGTGTGGAACATGTTAGAACAATTATTTCTTTGTTGAGACAACATAGCTTTATTACAAAGATGAATAAGTGTTCTTTTGCTCCAAAGGAAAGTTGAATATTTGGGTCATGCGATTTACGAGGAAGGAGTAAAAAATTGATCCTAAGAAAATTACTGATGTCATGAATTGCCCATCACCTAAATACATTAAAGCAGCTCGAGAGGATTTTTGAGATTAACTAGGTACTATAGAAGATTTGTGAAGAACTATGGTGTGCTATCCAGGCCTTTAGTTGTCCTATTGAGAAAGAATGCTTTCTGTTGGGATATCGAGGCCCGAACTAGCTTTTCGAGTAGTTGAAAGAGTTTGGTTGGGACAACTATGCTCCATCACGAGTTGAAGGAGAAAGTGTGAAAAAAAATTCCGAGACCAAGTGAAAACTTGATTATTGATGGGTTTGGAGATGTGTTTGGGACACCAAAAGGACTACCCCCTTTTTTAGGGGCCATGAGCATGGAACTCCAGCGATTAGTGGGGCTCAACCTTTTAAGTAGAGACCCTATAGATTTCCACACTTGTCGAGAAGGTTGAGCCCGAGAGGCTGTGCGGGGAGATGTTGCGGGGAGGGTATTATCAAACCCAGCTCTAGTCCTTTTTCCCTCACCGATCATTTTGGTCGAGAAGAAAGATGATTCTTGGAGATTTTGTATGGACATTAGACAGCTAAATTACATCCTTTGTTAAAGATAAGTTTCCTATACCGGTAATGGATGATTTCTTGGATGAGTTGAAGGGACCTAAATTTTTCACCAAGATTGACACGAGGGCTGGTTATTTTGGGATCGGGGATGAAAAAAGGTAGACATATATAAAACGACTTTCACTAACAATTTGGCCCATTATGAGTTTAGGAGTAATGCCACATTCTAGGCCTTGATGAACAAGGTATTTGGTCCTTATATCAGGGAAATTTGTGTTAGTTTTTCTATAGTCTGATTTGATTGCCCGTGTGGAACATGTTAGAACAATTATTTCTTTGTTGAGACAACATAGCTTTATTACAAAGATGAATAAGTGTTCTTTTGCTCCAAAGGAAAGTTGAATATTTGGGTCATGCGATTTACGAGGAAGGAGTAAAAAATTGATCCTAAGAAAATTACTGATGTCATGAATTTGCCCATCACCTAAATCATTAAAGCAGCTCGAGAGGATTTTTGAGATTAACTAGGTACTATAGAAGATTTGTGAAGAACTATGGTGTGCTATCCAGGCCTTTAGTTGTCCTATTGAGAAAGAATGCTTTCTGTTGGGATATCGAGGCCCGAACTAGCTTTTTCGATAGTTGAAAGAGTTTGGTTGGGACAACTATGCTCCATCACGAGTTGAAGGAGAAAGTGTGAAAAAAAATTCCGAGACCAAGTGAAAACAGATTATTGATGGGTTTGGAGATGTGTTTGGGACACCAAAAGGACTACCCCCTTTTTAGGGGCCATGAGCATGGAACTCCAGCGATTAGTGGGGCTCAACCTTTTAAGTAGAGACCCTATAGATTTCCACACTTTGTCGGGAAGAGTTTGGCGAGAGGCTGTGCGAGGGAGATGTTGCGGGGAGGGTATTATCAAACCCGAGCTCTAGTCCTTTTTCCCTCACCGATCATTTTGGTCGAGAAGAAAGATGATTCTTGGAGATTTTGTATGGACATTTAGACAGCTAAATTACATCCTTTGTTAAAGATAAGTTTCCTATACCTGTAATGGATGATTTCTTGGATGAGTTGAAGGGACCTAAATTTTTCACCAAGATTGACACGAGGGTTGGTTATTTTTGGGATCGGGGATGAAAAAAGGTAGACATATATAAAAGCGACTTTCACTAACAATTTGGCCCATTATGAGTTTAGGGTAATGCCACATTCTAGGCCTTGATGAACAAGGTATTTGGTCCTTATATCGGGAAATTTGTGTTAGTTTTTCTATAGTCTGATTTGATTGCCCGTGTGGAACATGTTAGAACAATTATTTCTTTGTTGAGACAACATAGCTTTATTACAAAGATGAATAAGTGTTCTTTTGCTCCAAAGGAAAGTTGAATATTTGGGTCATGCGATTTACGAGGAAGGAGTAAAAAATTGATCCTAAGAAAATTACGATGTCATGAATTTGCCCATCACCTAAATACATTAAAGCAGCTCGAGAGGATTTTTGAGATTAACTAGGTACTATAGAAGATTTGTGAAGAACTATGGTGTGCTATCCAGGCCTTTAGTTGTCCTATTGAGAAAGAATGCTTTCTGTTGGGATATCGAGGCCCGAACTAGCTTTTCGATAGTTGAAAAGAGTTTGGTTGGGACAACTATGCTCCATCACAGATTGAAGGAGAAAGTGTGAAAAAAAATTCCGAGACCAAGTGAAAACAGATTATTGATGGGTTTGGAGATGTGTTTGGGACACCAAAAGGACTACCCCCTTTTTAGGGGCCATGAGCATGGAACTCCAGCTGATTAGTGGGGCTCAACCTTTTAAGTAGAGACCCTATAGATTTCCACTGCTGTCGAGAAAGGCTGGCCCGAGAGGCTGTGCGAGGGAGATGTTGCGGGGAGGGTATTATCAAACCCGGCTCTAGTCCTTTTTCCCTCACCGAGTCATTTTGGTCGAGAAGAAAGATGATTCTTGGAGATTTTGTATGGACATTTAGACAGCTAAATTACATCCTTTGTTAAAGATAAGTTTCCTATACCCGGTAATGGATGATTTCTTGGATGAGTTGAAGGGACCTAAATTTTTCACCAAGATTGACACGAGGGCTGGTTATTTTGGGATCGGGATGAAAAAAGGTAGACATATATAAAAGCGACTTTCACTAACAATTTGGCCCATTATGAGTTTAGGGTAATGCCACATTCTAGGCCTTGATGAACAAGGTATTTGGTCCTTATATCGGGAAATTTGTGTTAGTTTTTCTATAGTCTGATTTGATTGCTCGTGTGGAACATGTTAGAACAATTATTTCTTTGTTGAGACAACATAGCTTTATTACAAAGATGAATAAGTGTTCTTTTGCTCCAAGGAAAGTTGAATATTTGGGTCATGCGATTTACGAGGAAGGAGTAAAAAATTGATCCTAAGAAAATTACTGATGTCATGAATTTCCCATCACCTAAATACATTAAAGCAGCTCGAGAGGATTTTTGAGATTAACTAGGTACTTATAGAAGATTTGTGAAGAACTATGGTGTGCTATCCAGGGCCTTTAGTTGTCCTATTGAGAAAGAATGCTTTCTGTTGGGATATCGAGGCCCGAACTAGCTTTTCGATAGTTGAAAAGAGTTTGGTTGGGACAACTATGCTCCATCACGAGTTGAAGGAGAAAGTGTGAAAAAAAATTCCAGACCAAGTGAAAACTTGATTATTGATGGGTTTGGAGATGTGTTTGGGACACCAAAAGGACTACCCCTTTTTAGGGGCCATGAGCATGGAACTCCACTGATTAGTGGGGCTCAACCTTTTAAGTAGAGACCCTATAGATTTCCACCTGTTGTCGAGAAAGGCTGGCGAGAGGCTGTGCGAGGGAGATGTTGCGGGGAGGGTATTATCAAACCCGGCTCTAGTCCTTTTTCCCTCACGAGTCATTTTGGTCGAGAAGAAAGATGATTCTTGGAGATTTTGTATGGACTTTAGACAGCTAAATTACATCCTTTGTTAAAGATAAGTTTCCTATACCTGTAATGGATGATTTCTTGGATGAGTTGAAGGGACCTAAATTTTTCACCAAGATTGACATGAGGGTTGGTTATTTTGGGATCGGGGATGAAAAAAGGTAGACATATATAAAAGCGGCTTTCACTAACAATTTGGCCCATTATGAGTTTAGGGTAATGCCACATTCTAGGGCCTTGATGAACAAGGTATTTGGTCCTTATATCGGGAAATTTGTGTTAGTTTTTCTATAGTCTGATTTGATTGCTCGTGTGGAACATGTTAGAACAATTATTTCTTTGTTGAGACAACATAGCTTTATTACAAAGATGAATAAGTGTTCTTTTGCTCCAAAGGAAAGTTGAATATTTGGGTCATGCGATTTACGAGGAAGGAGTAAAAAATTGATCCTAAGAAAATTGCTGATGTCATGAATTTGCCCATCACCTAAATACATTAAAGCGGCTCGAGAGGATTTTTGAGATTAACTAGGTACTATAGAAGATTTGTGAAGAACTATGGTGTGCTATCCAGGCCTTTAGTTGTCCTATTGAGAAAGAATGCTTTCTGTTGGGATATCGAGACTGAACTAGCTTTTCGATAGTTGAAAAGAGTTTGGTTGGGACAACTATGCTCCATCACGAGTTGAAGGAGAAAGTGTGAAAAAAAATTCCCGAGACCAAGTGAAAACTTGATTATTGATGGGTTTGGAGATGTGTTTGGGACACCAAAAGGACTACCCCTTTTTAGGGGCCATGAGCATGGAACTCCACTGATTAGTGGGGCTCAACCTTTTAAGTAGAGACCCTATAGATTTCCACCTGTTGTCGAGAAGGCTGGGCCCGAGAGGCTGTGCGGGGAGATGTTGCGGGAGGGTATTATCAAACCCGGCTCTAGTCCTTTTTCCCTCACCGATCATTTTGGTCGAGAAGAAAGATGATTCTTGGAGATTTTGTATGGACATTTAGACAGCTAAATTACATCCTTTGTTAAAGATAAGTTTCCTATACCTGTAATGGATGATTTACTGGATGAGTTGAAGGGACCTAAATTTTTCACCAAGATTGACCTGAGGGCTGGTTATTTTCAGATCAGGATGAAAAAGGTAGACATATATAAAAGCGACTTTCACTAACAATTTGGCCCATTATGAGTTTAGGGTAATGCCACATTCTAGGCCTTGATGAACAAGGTATTTGGTCCTTATATCAGGAAATTTGTGTTAGTTTTTCTATAGTCCTGATTTGATTGCCCGTGTGGAACATGTTAGAACAATTATTTCTTTGTTGAGACAACATAGCTTTATTACAAAGATGAATAAGTGTTCTTTTGCTCCAAAGGAAAGTTGAATATTTGGGTCATGCGATTTACGAGGAAGGAGTAAAAAATTGATCCTAAGAAAATTGCGATGTCATGAATTTCCCATCACCTAAATACATTAAAGCGGCTCGAGAGGATTTTTGAGATTAACTAGGTACTATAGAAGATTTGTGAAGAACTATGGTGTGCTATCCAGGGCCTTTAGTTGTCCTATTGAGAAAGAATGCTTTACTGTTGGGATATCGAGGCTGAACTAGCTTTTCGATAGTTGAAAAGAGTTTGGTTGGGACAACTATGCTCCATCACGAGTTGAAGGAGAAAGTGTGAAAAAAAATTCCAGACCAAGTGAAAACTTGATTATTGATGGGTTTGGAGATGTGTTTGGGACACCCAAAAGGACTACCCCCTTTTTAGGGGGCCATGAGCATGGAACTCCAGCGATTAGTGGGGCTCAACCTTTTAAGTAGAGACCCTATAGATTTCCACTGCTTTGTCGAGAAAGGCTGGGCGAGAGGCTGTGCGAGGGAGATGTTGCGGGGAGGGTATTATCAAACCCAGCTCTAGTCCTTTTTCCCTCACTGAGTCATTTTGGTCGAGAAGAAAGATGATTCTTGGAGATTTTGTATGGACTTTAGACAGCTAAATTCATCCTTTGTTAAAGATAAGTTTCCTATACACGTAATGGATGATTTCTTGGATGAGTTGAAGGGACCTAAATTTTTCACCAAGATTGACACGAGGGGTTGGTTATTTTGGGATCGGGATGAAAAAAGGTAGACATATATAAAAGCGAGCTTTCACTAACAATTTGGCCCATTATGAGTTTAGGGTAATGCCACATTCTAGGCCTTGATGAACAAGGTATTTGGTCCTTATATCAGGAAATTTGTGTTAGTTTTTCTATAGTCCTGATTTGATTGCCCGTGTGGAACATGTTAGAACAATTATTTCTTTGTTGAGACAACATAGCTTTATTACAAAGATGAATAAGTGTTCTTTTGCTCCAAGAAAGTTGAATATTTGGGTCATGCGATTTACGAGGAAGGAGTAAAAATTGATCCTAAGAAAATTACTGATGTCATGAATTTCCCATCACCTAAATGCATTAAAGCGGCTCGAGAGGATTTTTGAGATTAACTAGGTACTATAGAAGATTTGTGAAGAACTATGGTGTGCTATCCGAGGCCTTTAGTTGTCCTATTGAGAAAGAATGCTTTTCGTTGGGATATCGAGGCCGAACTAGCTTTTCGATAGTTGAAAGAGTTTGGTTGGGACAACTATGCTCCATCACGAGTTGAAGGAGAAAGTGTGAAAAAAAATTCCAGACCAAGTGAAAAGCTTGATTATTGATGGGTTTGGAGATGTGTTTGGGACACCAAAAGGACTACCCCTTTTTAGGGGCCATGAGCATGGAACTCCACTGATTAGTGGGGCTCAACCTTTTAAGTAGAGACCCTATAGATTTCCACCTCTGTCGGAAAGGCTGGCCCGAGAGGCTGTGCGGGGAGATGTTGCGGGAGGGTATTATCAAACCCGGCTCTAGTCCTTTTTCCCTCACCGAGTCATTTTGGTCGAGAAGAAAGATGATTCTTGGAGATTTTGTATGGACTTTAGACAGCTAAATTCATCCTTTGTTAAAGATAAGTTTCCTATACCGTAATGGATGATTTCTTGGATGAGTTGAAGGGACCTAAATTTTTCACCAAGATTGACACGAGGGCTGGTTATTTTGGGATCGGGATGAAAAAAGGTAGACATATATAAAAGCGGCTTTCACTAACAATTTGGCCCATTATGAGTTTAGGGTAATGCCACATTCTAGGGCCTTGATGAACAAGGTATTTGGTCCTTATATCGGGAAATTTGTGTTAGTTTTTCTATAGTCTGATTTGATTGCCCGTGTGGAACATGTTAGAACAATTATTTCTTTGTTGAGACAACATAGCTTTATTACAAAGATGAATAAGTGTTCTTTTGCTCCAAAGGAAAGTTGAATATTTGGGTCATGCGATTTACGAGGAAGGAGTAAAAAATTGATCCTAAGAAAATTGCTGATGTCATGAATTTCCCATCACCTAAATACATTAAAGCGGCTCGAGAGGATTTTTGAGATTAACTAGGTACTATAGAAGATTTGTGAAGAACTATGGTGTGCTATCCGAGGCCTTTAGTTGTCCTATTGAGAAAGAATGCTTTCTGTTGGGATATCGAGGCTGAACTAGCTTTTCGAGTAGTTGAAAAGAGTTTGGTTGGGACAACTATGCTCCATCACGATTGAAGGAGAAAGTGTGAAAAAAAATTCCAGACCAAGTGAAAAGCTTGATTATTGATGGGTTTGGAGATGTGTTTGGGACACCAAAAGGACTACCCACTTTTTAGGGGCCATGAGCATGGAACTCCAGCTGATTAGTGGGGCTCAACCTTTTAAGTAGAGACCCTATAGATTTCCACAGCTTTGTCGAGAAAGGCTGGCGAGAGGCATGTGCGGGGAGATGTTGCGGGGAGGGTATTATCAAACCCGGCTCTAGTCCTTTTTCCCTCACCGAGTCATTTTGGTCGAGAAGAAAGATGATTCTTGGAGATTTTGTATGGACTTTAGACAGCTAAATTCATCCTTTGTTAAAGATAAGTTTCCTATACCTGTAATGGATGATTTCTTGGATGAGTTGAAGGGACCTAAATTTTTCACCAAGATTGACATGAGGGGTTGGTTATTTTGGGATCGGGATGAAAAAAGGTAGACATATATAAAAGCGAGCTTTCACTAACAATTTGGCCCATTATGAGTTTAGGGTAATGCCACATTCTAGGCCTTGATGAACAAGGTATTTGGTCCTTATATCGGGAAATTTGTGTTAGTTTTTCTATAGTCTGATTTGATTGCCCAGTGTGGAACATGTTAGAACAATTATTTCTTTGTTGAGACAACATAGCTTTATTACAAAGATGAATAAGTGTTCTTTTGCTCCAAGGAAAGTTGAATATTTGGGTCATGCGATTTACGAGGAAGGAGTAAAAAATTGATCCTAAGAAAATTGCTGATGTCATGAATTTCCCATCACCTAAATACATTAAAGCAGCTCGAGAGGATTTTTGAGATTAACTAGGTACTATAGAAGATTTGTGAAGAACTATGGTGTGCTATCCGGGCCTTTAGTTGTCCTATTGAGAAAGAATGCTTTCTGTTGGGATATCGAGGCCGAACTAGCTTTTCGATAGTTGAAAGAGTTTGGTTGGGACAACTATGCTCCATCACGAGTTGAAGGAGAAAGTGTGAAAAAAAATTCCAGACCAAGTGAAAACTTGATTATTGATGGGTTTGGAGATGTGTTTGGGACACCAAAGGACTACCCCTTTTTAGGGGCCATGAGCATGGAACTCCAGCTGATTAGTGGGGCTCAACCTTTTAAGTAGAGACCCTATAGATTTCCACTGCTTTGTCGAGAAAGGCTGGCGAGAGGCATGTGCGGGGAGATGTTGCGGGGAGGGTATTATCAAACCCGGCTCTAGTCCTTTTTCCCTCACCCGAGTCATTTTGGTCGAGAAGAAAGATGATTCTTGGAGATTTTGTATGGACTTTAGACAGCTAAATTACATCCTTTGTTAAAGATAAGTTTCCTATACACTGTAATGGATGATTTCTTGGATGAGTTGAAGGGACCTAAATTTTTCACCAAGATTGACTCGAGAGTTGGTTATTTTGGGATCGGGATGAAAAAAGGTAGACATATATAAAAGCGACTTTCACTAACAATTTGGCCCATTATGAGTTTAGGGTAATGCCACATTCTAGGCCTTGATGAACAAGGTATTTGGTCCTTATATCGGGAAATTTGTGTTAGTTTTTCTATAGTCTGATTTGATTGCCCGTGTGGAACATGTTAGAACAATTATTTCTTTGTTGAGACAACATAGCTTTATTACAAAGATGAATAAGTGTTCTTTTGCTCCAAAGGAAAGTTGAATATTTGGGTCATGCGATTTACGAGGAAGGAGTAAAAATTGATCCTAAGAAAATTGCTGATGTCATGAATTTCCCATCACCTAAATGCATTAAGCGGCTCGAGAGGATTTTTGAGATTAACTAGGTACTATAGAAGATTTGTGAAGAACTATGGTGTGCTATCCAGGGCCTTTAGTTGTCCTATTGAGAAAGAATGCTTTTCTGTTGGGATATCGAGGCCGAACTAGCTTTTCGATAGTTGAAAGAGTTTGGTTGGGACAACTATGCTCCATCACGAGTTGAAGGAGAAAGTGTGAAAAAAAATTCCGAGACCAAGTGAAAACTTGATTATTGATGGGTTTGGAGATGTGTTTGGGACACCAAAAGGACTACCCCTTTTTAGGGGGCCATGAGCATGGAACTCCCGCTGATTAGTGGGGGCTCAACCTTTTAAGTAGAGACCCTATAGATTTCCACTGCTTTGTCAGAAAGGCTGGCGAGAGGCATGTGCGAGGGAGATGTTGCGGGAGGGTATTATCAAACCCGGCTCTAGTCCTTTTTCCCTCACTGAGTCATTTTGGTCGAGAAGAAAGATGATTCTTGGAGATTTTGTATGGACTTTAGACAGACTAAATTCATCCTTTGTTAAAGATAAGTTTCCTATACCTGTAATGGATGATTTCTTGGATGAGTTGAAGGGACCTAAATTTTTCACCAAGATTGACTTGAGGGTTGGTTATTTTGGGATCGGGATGAAAAAAGGTAGACATATATAAAAGCGACTTTCACTAACAATTTGGCCCATTATGAGTTTAGAGTAATGCCACATTCTAGGCCTTGATGAACAAGGTATTTGGTCCTTATATCGGGAAATTTGTGTTAGTTTTTCTATAGTCTGATTTGATTGCTCGTGTGGAACATGTTAGAACAATTATTTCTTTGTTGAGACAACATAGCTTTAATTACAAAGATGAATAAGTGTTCTTTTGCTCCAAGGAAAGTTGAATATTTGGGTCATGCGATTTACGAGGAAGGAGTAAAAATTGATCCTAAGAAAATTGCTGATGTCATGAATTTCCCATCACCTAAATGCATTAAGCAGCTCGAGAGGATTTTTGAGATTAACTAGGTACTATAGAAGATTTGTGAAGAACTATGGTGTGCTATCCGGGCCTTTAGTTGTCCTATTGAGAAAGAATGCTTTTCGTTGGGATATCGAGGCTGAACTAGCTTTTGAGTAGTTGAAAGAGTTTGGTTGGGACAACTATGCTCCATCACGAGTTGAAGGAGAAAGTGTGAAAAAAAATTCCGAGACCAAGTGAAAAGCTTGATTATTGATGGGTTTGGAGATGTGTTTGGGACACCAAAGGACTACCCCTTTTTAGGGGGCCATGAGCATGGAACTCCCAGCTGATTAGTGGGGCTCAACCTTTTAAGTAGAGACCCTATAGATTTCCCACCCTTTGTCGAGAAAGGCTGGCGAGAGGCTGTGCGGGGAGATGTTGCGGGAGGGTATTATCAAACCCGGCTCTAGTCCTTTTTCCTCACCCGAGTCATTTTGGTCGAGAAGAAAGATGATTCTTGGAGATTTTGTATGGACTTTAGACAGACTAAATTACATCCTTTGTTAAAGATAAGTTTCCTATACCTGTAATGGATGATTTCTTGGATGAGTTGAAGGGACCTAAATTTTTCACCAAGATTGACTTGAGGGGTTGGTTATTTTCGGATCGGGATGAAAAAAGGTAGACATATATAAAACGAGCTTTCACTAACAATTTGGCCCATTATGAGTTTAGGGTAATGCCACATTCTAGGCCTTGATGAACAAGGTATTTGGTCCTTATATCGGGAAATTTGTGTTAGTTTTTCTATAGTCTGATTTGATTGCCCAGTGTGGAACATGTTAGAACAATTATTTCTTTGTTGAGACAACATAGCTTTATTACAAAGATGAATAAGTGTTCTTTTGCTCCAAAGGAAAGTTGAATATTTGGGTCATGCGATTTACGAGGAAGGAGTAAAAATTGATCCTAAGAAAATTGCTGATGTCATGAATTTCCCATCACCTAAATCTGTTAAACAGCTCAGAGGATTTTTGAGATTAACTAGGTACTATAGAAGATTTGTGAAGAACTATGGTGTGCTATCCAGGCCTTTAGTTGTCCTATTGAGAAAGAATGCTTTCTGTTGGGATATCGAGGCTGAACTAGCTTTTCGAGTAGTTGAAAAGAGTTTGGTTGGGACAACTATGCTCCATCACGATTGAAGGAGAAAGTGTGAAAAAAAATTCCGAGACCAAGTGAAAAGCTTGATTATTGATGGGTTTGGAGATGTGTTTGGGACACCAAAAGGACTACCCCTTTTTAGGGGCCATGAGCATGGAACTCCACTGATTAGTGGGGCTCAACCTTTTAAGTAGAGACCCTATAGATTTCCACACTGTCAGAAGGCTGAAACTGAGAGGCCTGTGCAGGAGATGTTGCAGGAGGGTATTATCAAACCCAGCTCTAGTCCTTTTTCCTCACCAGTCATTTTGGTCGAGAAGAAAGATGATTGTTGGAGATTTTGTATGGACTTTAGACAGCTAAATACTGTCATTGTTAAAGATAAGTTTCCTATACCTGTAATGGATGATTTACTGGATGAGTTGAAGGGACCTAAATTTTTCACCAAGATTGACTTGAGGGCTGGTTATTTTCAGATCAGGATGAAAAAGGTAGACATATATAAAACAGCTTTCACTAACAATTTGGCCCATTATGAGTTTAGGGTAATGCCACATTCCAGGCCTTGATGAACAAGGTATTTGGTCCTTATATCAGGAAATTTGTGTTAGTTTTTCTATAGTCCTGATTTGATAGCCCGTGTGGAACATGTTAGAACAATTATTTCTTTGTTGAGACAACATAGCTTTATTACAAAGATGAATAAGTGTTCTTTTGCTCCAAGGAAAGTTGAATATTTGGGTCATGCGATTTCTGAGGAAGGAGTAAAAATTGATCCTAAGAAAATTACTGATGTCATGAATTTCCCATCACCTAAATTTGTTAAACAGCTCAGAGGATTTTTGAGATTAACTAGGTACTATAGAAGATTTGTGAAGAACTATGGTGTGCTATCCAGGCCTTTAGTTGTCCTATTGAGAAAGAATGCTTTCTGTTGGGATATCGAGACTGAACTAGCTTTTCAGTAGTTGAAAGAGTTTGGTTGGGACAACTATGCTCCATCACAGTTGAAGGAGAAAGTGTGAAAAAAATTCCAGACCAAGTGAAAACAGTTATTGATGGGTTTGGAGATGTGTTTGGGACACCAAAAGGACTACCCCTTTTTAGGGGCCATGAGCATGGAACTCCACTGGTTAGTGGGGCTCAACCTTTTAAGTAGAGACCCTATAGATTTCCACACTGTCAGAAGGCTGAAACTGAGAGGCCTGTGCAGGAGATGTTGCAGGAGGGTATTATCAAACCCAGCTCTAGTCCTTTTTCCTCACCAGTCATTTTGTTCGAGAAGAAAGATGATTGTTGGAGATTTTGTATGGACTTTAGACAGCTAAATACTGTCACTGTTAAAGATAAGTTTCCTATACCTGTAATGGATGATTTACTGGATGAGTTGAAGGGACCTAAATTTTTCACCAAGATTGACCTGAGGGCTGGTTATTTTCAGATCAGGATGAAAAAGGTAGACATATATAAAACAGCTTTCACTAACAATTTGGCCCATTATGAGTTTAGGGTAATGCCACATTCCAGGCCTTGATGAACAAGGTATTTGGTCCTTATATCAGTAAATTTGTGTTAGTTTTTCTATAGTCCTGATTTGATTGCCCGTGTGGAACATGTTAGAACAATTATTTCTTTGTTGAGACAACATAGCTTTATTACAAAGATGAATAAGTGTTCTTTTGCTCCAAAGGAAAGTTGAATATTTGGGTCATGCGATTTCTGAGGAAGGAGTAAAAATTGATCCTAAGAAAATTGCGATGTCATGAATTTCCCATCACCTAAATACATTAAAGCGGCTCGAGAGGATTTTTGAGATTAACTAGGTACTTATAGAAGATTTGTGAAGAACTATGGTGTGCTATCCGGGCCTTTAGTTGTCCTATTGAGAAAGAATGCTTTTCTGTTGGGATATCGAGGCCCGAACTAGCTTTTCGAGTAGTTGAAAGAGTTTGGTTGGGACAACTATGCTCCATCACGATTGAAGGAGAAAGTGTGAAAAAAAATTCCGAGACCAAGTGAAAAGCTTGATTATTGATGGGTTTGGAGATGTGTTTGGGACACCAAAGGACTACCCCTTTTTAGGGGCCATGAGCATGGAACTCCCGCTGATTAGTGGGGCTCAACCTTTTAAGTAGAGACCCTATAGATTTCCACCTGTTGTCGAGAAAGGCTGGCGAGAGGCATGTGCGGGGAGATGTTGCGGGGAGGGTATTATCAAACCCGGCTCTAGTCCTTTTTCCTCACCGAGTCATTTTGGTCGAGAAGAAAGATGATTCTTGGAGATTTTGTATGGACTTTAGACAGACTAAATTACATCCTTTGTTAAAGATAAGTTTCCTATACCTGTAATGGATGATTTCTTGGATGAGTTGAAGGGACCTAAATTTTTCACCAAGATTGACTTGAGGGTTGGTTATTTTTGGGATCGGGATGAAAAAGGTAGACATATATAAAAGCGACTTTCACTAACAATTTGGCCCATTATGAGTTTAGAGTAATGCCACATTCGAGGCCTTGATGAACAAGGTATTTGGTCCTTATATCGGGAAATTTGTGTTAGTTTTTCTATAGTCTGATTTGATTGCCCGTGTGGAACATGTTAGAACAATTATTTCTTTGTTGAGACAACATAGCTTTAATTACAAAGATGAATAAGTGTTCTTTTGCTCCAAGGAAAGTTGAATATTTGGGTCATGCGATTTTACGAGGAAGGAGTAAAAATTGATCCTAAGAAAATTACTGATGTCATGAATTTGCCCATCACCTAAATACATTAAGCAGCTCGAGAGGATTTTTGAGATTAACTAGGTACTATAGAAGATTTGTGAAGAACTATGGTGTGCTATCCGGGCCTTTAGTTGTCCTATTGAGAAAGAATGCTTTTCTGTTGGGATATCGAGGGCTGAACTAGCTTTTCGGTAGTTGAAAGAGTTTGGTTGGGACAACTATGCTCCATCACGAGTTGAAGGAGAAAGTGTGAAAAAAAATTCCGAGACCAAGTGAAAAGCTTGATTATTGATGGGTTTGGAGATGTGTTTGGGACACCAAAGGACTACCCCTTTTTAGGGGCCATGAGCATGGAACTCCCGCTGATTAGTGGGGCTCAACCTTTTAAGTAGAGACCCTATAGATTTCCACTGTTGTCGGAAAAGGCTGGCGAGAGGCTGTGCGGGGAGATGTTGCGGGGAGGGTATTATCAAACCCGGCTCTAGTCCCTTTTTCCTCACCGATCATTTTGGTCGAGAAGAAAGATGATTCTTGGAGATTTTGTATGGACTTTAGACAGACTAAATTACATCCTTTGTTAAAGATAAGTTTCCTATACCTGTAATGGATGATTTACTGGATGAGTTGAAGGGACCTAAATTTTTCACCAAGATTGACCTGAGGGTTGGTTATTTTCAGATCAGGATGAAAAAGGTAGACATATATAAAAGCGAGCTTTCACTAACAATTTGGCCCATTATGAGTTTAGGGTAATGCCACATTCCAGGCCTTGATGAACAAGGTATTTGGTCCTTATATCAGTAAATTTGTGTTAGTTTTTCTATAGTCCTGATTTGATTGCCCGTGTGGAACATGTTAGAACAATTATTTCTTTGTTGAGACAACATAGCTTAATTACAAAGATGAATAAGTGTTCTTTTGCTCAAAGGAAAGTTGAATATTTGGGTCATGCGATTTTCCGAGGAAGGAGTAAAAATTGATCCTAAGAAAATTACTGATGTCATGAATTTGCCCATCACCTAAATACATTAAGCGGCTCGAGAGGATTTTTGAGATTAACTAGGTACTATAGAAGATTTGTGAAGAACTATGGTGTGCTATCCGGGCCTTTAGTTGTCCTATTGAGAAAGAATGCTTTTCTGTTGGGATATCGAGGCTGAACTAGCTTTTCGAGTAGTTGAAAGAGTTTGGTTGGGACAACTATGCTCCATCACGATTGAAGGAGAAAGTGTGAAAAAAAATTCCGAGACCAAGTGAAAAGCTTGATTATTGATGGGTTTGGAGATGTGTTTGGGACACCAAAAGGACTACCCACTTTTTAGGGGGCCATGAGCATGGAACTCCAGCTGGTTAGTGGGGCTCAACCTTTTAAGTAGAGACCCTATAGATTTCCCACCTGTGTCGGGAAAAGGCTGGCGAGAGGCTGTGCGGGGAGATGTTGCGGGAGGGTATTATCAAACCCGGCTCTAGTCCTTTTTCCCTCACCGATCATTTTGGTCGAGAAGAAAGATGATTCTTGGAGATTTTGTATGGACTTTAGACAGACTAAATTACATCCTTTGTTAAAGATAAGTTTCCTATACCTGTAATGGATGATTTACTGGATGAGTTGAAGGGACCTAAATTTTTCACCAAGATTGACCTGAGGGCTGGTTATTTTCAGATCAGGATGAAAAAGGTAGACATATATAAAACAGCTTTCACTAACAATTTGGCCCATTATGAGTTTAGGGTAATGCCACATTCTAGGCCTTGATGAACAAGGTATTTGGTCCTTATATCAGGAAATTTGTGTTAGTTTTTCTATAGTCCTGATTTGATTGCCCGTGTGGAACATGTTAGAACAATTATTTCTTTGTTGAGACAACATAGCTTTATTACAAAGATGAATAAGTGTTCTTTTGCTCCAAGGAAAGTTGAATATTTGGGTCATGCGATTTTACGAGGAAGGAGTAAAAATTGATCCTAAGAAAATTACTGATGTCATGAATTTGCCCATCACCTAAATACATTAAGCAGCTCGAGAGGATTTTTGAGATTAACTAGGTACTATAGAAGATTTGTGAAGAACTATGGTGTGCTATCCGGGCCTTTAGTTGTCCTATTGAGAAAGAATGCTTTCTGTTGGGATATCGAGGCTGAACTAGCTTTTCGAGTAGTTGAAAAGAGTTTGGTTGGGACAACTATGCTCCATCACGAGTTGAAGGAGAAAGTGTGAAAAAAAATTCCGAGACCAAGTGAAAAGCTTGATTATTGATGGGTTTGGAGATGTGTTTGGGACACCAAAAGGACTACCCCTTTTTTAGGGGGCCATGAGCATGGAACTCCCAGCTGATTAGTGGGGCTCAACCTTTTAAGTAGAGACCCTATAGATTTCCACTGTTGTCGGGAAAAGGCTGAGCGAGAGGCTGTGCGGGGAGATGTTGCGGGGAGGGTATTATCAAACCCGGCTCTAGTCCTTTTTCCCTCACCGAGTCATTTTGGTCGAGAAGAAAGATGATTCTTGGAGATTTTGTATGGACTTTAGACAGACTAAATTACATCCTTTGTTAAAGATAAGTTTCCTATACATGTAATGGATGATTTCTTGGATGAGTTGAAGGGACCTAAATTTTTCACCAAGATTGACCTGAGGGTTGGTTATTTTCAGATCAGGATGAAAAAGGTAGACATATATAAAACAGCTTTCACTAACAATTTGGCCCATTATGAGTTTAGGGTAATGCCACATTCTAGGCCTTGATGAACAAGGTATTTGGTCCTTATATCAGGAAATTTGTGTTAGTTTTTCTATAGTCCTGATTTGATTGCCCGTGTGGAACATGTTAGAACAATTATTTCTTTGTTGAGACAACATAGCTTTATTACAAAGATGAATAAGTGTTCTTTTGCTCAAAGGAAAGTTGAATATTTGGGTCATGCGATTTCTGAGGAAGGAGTAAAAATTGATCCTAAGAAAATTACTGATGTCATGAATTTCCCATCACCTAAATATGTTAAACAGCTCAGAGGATTTTTGAGATTAACTAGGTACTATAGAAGATTTGTGAAGAACTATGGTGTGCTATCCAGGCCTTTAGTTGTCCTATTGAGAAAGAATGCTTTCTGTTGGGATATCGAGACTGAACTAGCTTTTCGGTAGTTGAAAAGAGTTTGGTTGGGACAACTATGCTCCATCACGATTGAAGGAGAAAGTGTGAAAAAAAATTCCGAGACCAAGTGAAAAGCTTGATTATTGATGGGTTTGGAGATGTGTTTGGGACACCAAAGGACTACCCCTTTTTAGGGGGCCATGAGCATGGAACTCCAGCTGATTAGTGGGGCTCAACCTTTTAAGTAGAGACCCTATAGATTTCCACTGTTGTCGGAAAAGGCTGGGCGAGAGGCATGTGCGGGGAGATGTTGCGGGAGGGTATTATCAAACCCGGCTCTAGTCCTTTTTCCCTCACCGAGTCATTTTGGTCGAGAAGAAAGATGATTCTTGGAGATTTTGTATGGACTTTAGACAGACTAAATTACATCCTTTGTTAAAGATAAGTTTCCTATACCTGTAATGGATGATTTACTGGATGAGTTGAAGGGACCTAAATTTTTCACCAAGATTGACCTGAGGGCTGGTTATTTTCAGATCAGGATGAAAAAGGTAGACATATATAAAACAGCTTTCACTAACAATTTAGCCCATTATGAGTTTAGAGTAATGCCACATTCCAGGCCTTGATGAACAAGGTATTTGGTCCTTATATCAGGAAATTTGTGTTAGTTTTTCTATAGTCCTGATTTGATTGCTCGTGTGGAACATGTTAGAACTATTATTTCTTTGTTGAGACAACATAGCTTAATTACAAAGATGAATAAGTGTTCTTTTGCTCCAAGGAAAGTTGAATATTTGGGTCATGCGATTTTACGAGGAAGGAGTAAAAATTGATCCTAAGAAAATTACTGATGTCATGAATTTGCCCATCACCTAAATACATTAAGCGGCTCGAGAGGATTTTTGAGATTAACTAGGTACTATAGAAGATTTGTGAAGAACTATGGTGTGCTATCCGAGGCCTTTAGTTGTCCTATTGAGAAAGAATGCTTTACTGTTGGGATATCGAGGCTGAACTAGCTTTTCGGTAGTTGAAAAGAGTTTGGTTGGGACAACTATGCTCCATCACGAGTTGAAGGAGAAAGTGTGAAAAAAAATTCCGAGACCAAGTGAAAAGCTTGATTATTGATGGGTTTGGAGATGTGTTTGGGACACCAAAAGGACTACCCCTTTTTAGGGGGCCATGAGCATGGAACTCCAGCTGATTAGTGGGGCTCAACCTTTTAAGTAGAGACCCTATAGATTTCCACCTGTGTCGGAAAGGCTGGCGAGAGGCTGTGCGGGGAGATGTTGCGGGGAGGGTATTATCAAACCCGGCTCTAGTCCTTTTTCCCTCACCGAGTCATTTTGGTCGAGAAGAAAGATGATTCTTGGAGATTTTGTATGGACTTTAGACAGCTAAATTACATCCTTTGTTAAAGATAAGTTTCCTATACCTGTAATGGATGATTTCTTGGATGAGTTGAAGGGACCTAAATTTTTCACCAAGATTGACACGAGGGCTGGTTATTTTCAGATCAGGATGAAAAAGGTAGACATATATAAAACAGCTTTCACTAACAATTTGGCCCATTATGAGTTTAGGGTAATGCCACATTCTAGGCCTTGATGAACAAGGTATTTGGTCCTTATATCAGGAAATTTGTGTTAGTTTTTCTATAGTCCTGATTTGATTGCCCGTGTGGAACATGTTAGAACAATTATTTCTTTGTTGAGACAACATAGCTTTATTACAAAGATGAATAAGTGTTCTTTTGCTCCAAGGAAAGTTGAATATTTGGGTCATGCGATTTTACGAGGAAGGAGTAAAAATTGATCCTAAGAAAATTACTGATGTCATGAATTTGCCCATCACCTAAATACATTAAGCGGCTCGAGAGGATTTTTGAGATTAACTAGGTACTTATAGAAGATTTGTGAAGAACTATGGTGTGCTATCCGAGGCCTTTAGTTGTCCTATTGAGAAAGAATGCTTTCTGTTGGGATATCGAGGCTGAACTAGCTTTTCGGTAGTTGAAAAGAGTTTGGTTGGGACAACTATGCTCCATCACGATTGAAGGAGAAAGTGTGAAAAAAAATTCCGAGACCAAGTGAAAAGCTTGATTATTGATGGGTTTGGAGATGTGTTTGGGACACCAAAAGGACTACCCCTTTTTAGGGGCCATGAGCATGGAACTCCACTGGTTAGTGGGGCTCAACCTTTTAAGTAGAGACCCTATAGATTTCCACCTGTTGTCGGAAAAGGTTTGGCGAGAGGCTGTGCGGGGAGATGTTGCGGGGAGGGTATTATCAAACCCGGCTCTAGTCCTTTTTCCCTCACCGAGTCATTTTGGTCGAGAAGAAAGATGATTCTTGGAGATTTTGTATGGACTTTAGACAGCTAAATTACATCCCTTTGTTAAAGATAAGTTTCCTATACCGTAATGGATGATTTACTGGATGAGTTGAAGGGACCTAAATTTTTCACCAAGATTGACCTGAGGGTTGGTTATTTTCAGATCAGGATGAAAAAGGTAGACATATATAAAACAGCTTTCACTAACAATTTGGCCCATTATGAGTTTAGGGTAATGCCACATTCCAGGCCTTGATGAACAAGGTATTTGGTCCTTATATCAGTAAATTTGTGTTAGTTTTTCTATAGTCCTGATTTGATTGCCCGTGTGGAACATGTTAGAACAATTATTTCTTTGTTGAGACAACATAGCTTAATTACAAAGATGAATAAGTGTTCTTTTGCTCCAAGGAAAGTTGAATATTTGGGTCATGCGATTTCTGAGGAAGGAGTAAAAATTGATCCTAAGAAAATTACTGATGTCATGAATTGCCCATCACCTAAATCTGTTAAACAGCTCAGAGGATTTTTGAGATTAACTAGGTACTATAGAAGATTTGTGAAGAACTATGGTGTGCTATCCAGGCCTTTAGTTGTCCTATTGAGATAGAATGCTTTCTGTTTGGATATCGAGACTGAGCTAGCTTTTCAGAAGTTGAAAGAGTTTGGTTGTGACAACTATGCTCCATCACAGTTGAAGGAGAAAGTGTGAAAAAAATTTCAGACCAAGTGAAAACAGTTATTGATGGGTTTGGAGATGTGTTTGGGACACCAAAAGGACTACCCCTTTTTAGGGGCCATGAGCATGGAACTCCACTGGTTAGTGGGGCTCAACCTTTTAAGTAGAGACCCTATAGATTTCCACACTGTCAGAAGGCTGAAACTGAGAGGCCTGTGCAGGAGATGTTGCAGGAGGGTATTATCCAACCCAGCTCTAGTCCTTTTTCCTCACCGGTCATTTTGGTCGAGAAGAAAGATGGTTCTTGGAGATTCTGTATGGACTTTAGACAGCTAAATTCTGTCACTGTTAAAGATAAGTTTCCTATACCTGTAATGGATGATTTACTGGATGAGTTGAAGGGACCTAAATTTTTCACCAAGATTGACCTGAGGGTTGGTTATTTTCAGATCAGGATGAAAAAGGTAGACATATATAAAACAGCTTTCACTAACAATTTGGCCCATTATGAGTTTAGGGTAATGCCACATTCCAGGCCTTGATGAACAAGGTATTTGGTCCTTATATCAGCAAATTTGTGTTAGTTTTTCTATAGTCCTGATTTGATTGCCCGTGTGGAACATGTTAGAACAATTATTTCTTTGTTGAGACAACATAGCTTAATTACAAAGATGAATAAGTGTTCTTTTGCTCAAAGGAAAGTTGAATATTTGGGTCATGCGATTTCTGAGGAAGGAGTAAAAATTGATCCTAAGAAAATTACTGATGTCATGAATTGCCCATCACCTAAATCTGTTAAACAGCTCAGAGGATTTTTGAGATTAACTAGGTACTATAGAAGATTTGTGAAGAACTATGGTGTGCTATCCAGGCCTTTAGTTGTCCTATTGAGAAAGAATGCTTTCTGTTGGGATATCGAGGCTGAACTAGCTTTTCGGTAGTTGAAAAGAGTTTGGTTGGGACAACTATGCTCCATCACGATTGAAGGAGAAAGTGTGAAAAAAAATTCCGAGACCAAGTGAAAACTTGATTATTGATGGGTTTGGAGATGTGTTTGGGACACCAAAAGGACTACCCCTTTTTAGGGGGCCATGAGCATGGAACTCCCGCTGATTAGTGGGGCTCAACCTTTTAAGTAGAGACCCTATAGATTTCCCACCTTTGTCGAGAAAGGCTGGCGAGAGGCATGTGCGGGGAGATGTTGCGAGGGAGGGTATTATCAAACCCGGCTCTAGTCCTTTTTCCCTCACCCGAGTCATTTTGGTCGAGAAGAAAGATGATTCTTGGAGATTTTGTATGGACTTTAGACAGCTAAATTCATCCTTTGTTAAAGATAAGTTTCCTATACGGTAATGGATGATTTACTGGATGAGTTGAAGGGACCTAAATTTTTCACCAAGATTGACCTGAGGGTTGGTTATTTTCAGATCAGGATGAAAAAGGTAGACATATATAAAACAGCTTTCACTAACAATTTGGCCCATTATGAGTTTAGGGTAATGCCACATTCCAGGCCTTGATGAACAAGGTATTTGGTCCTTATATCAGCAAATTTGTGTTAGTTTTTCTATAGTCCTGATTTGATTGCCCGTGTGGAACATGTTAGAACAATTATTTCTTTGTTGAGACAACATAGCTTTATTACAAAGATGAATAAGTGTTCTTTTGCTCCAAGGAAAGTTGAATATTTGGGTCATGCGATTTCTGAGGAAGGAGTAAAAATTGATCCTAAGAAAATTACTGATGTCATGAATTGCCCATCACCTAAATCTGTTAAACAGCTCAGAGGATTTTTGAGATTAACTAGGTACTATAGAAGATTTGTGAAGAACTATGGTGTGCTATCCAGGCCTTTAGTTGTCCTATTGAGAAAGAATGCTTTCTGTTGGGATATCGAGACTGAACTAGCTTTTCAGTAGTTGAAAGAGTTTGGTTGGGACAACTATGCTCCATCACAGTTGAAGGAGAAAGTGTGAAAAAAAATTCCGAGACCAAGTGAAAAGCTTGATTATTGATGGGTTTGGAGATGTGTTTGGGACACCAAAAGGACTACCCCTTTTTAGGGGCCATGAGCATGGAACTCCACTGATTAGTGGGGCTCAACCTTTTAAGTAGAGACCCTATAGATTTCCACAGCTTGTCGGAAAGGCTGGCGAGAGGCTGTGCGGGGAGATGTTGCGAGGGAGGGTATTATCCAACCCAGCTCTAGTCCTTTTTCCTCACCGGTCATTTTGGTCGAGAAGAAAGATGATTCTTGGAGATTTTGTATGGACTTTAGACAGCTAAATTCTATCACTGTTAAAGATAAGTTTCCTATACCCAGTAATGGATGATTTACTGGATGAGTTGAAGGGACCTAAATTTTTCACCAAGATTGACTTGAGGGCTGGTTATTTTCAGATCAGGATGAAAAAGGTAGACATATATAAAACAGCTTTCACTAACAATTTGGCCCATTATGAGTTTAGAGTAATGCCACATTCCAGGCCTTGATGAACAAGGTATTTGGTCCTTATATCAGGAAATTTGTGTTAGTTTTTCTATAGTCCTGATTTGATTGCCCGTGTGGAACATGTTAGAACAATTATTTCTTTGTTGAGACAACATAGCTTTATTACAAAGATGAATAAGTGTTCTTTTGCTCCAAGGAAAGTTGAATATTTGGGTCATGCGATTTCTGAGGAAGGAGTAAAAATTGATCCTAAGAAAATTACTGATGTCATGAATTTCCCATCACCTAAATCTGTTAAACAGCTCAGAGGATTTTTGAGATTAACTAGGTACTATAGAAGATTTGTGAAGAACTATGGTGTGCTATCCAGGCCTTTAGTTGTCCTATTGAGAAAGAATGCTTTCTGTTGGGATATCGAGACTGAACTAGCTTTTCAGTAGTTGAAAGAGTTTGGTTGGGACAACTATGCTCCATCACAGTTGAAGGAGAAAGTGTGAAAAAATTCCAGACCAAGTGAAAGCAGTTATTGATGGGTTTCGAGATGTGTTTGGGACACCAAAAGGACTACCCCTTTTTAGGGGCCATGAGCATGGAACTCCACTGATTAGTGGGGCTCAACCTTTTAAGTAGAGACCCTATAGATTTCCACCTGCTGTCGGGAAAGGCTGGCGAGAGGCACGTGCGAGGGAGATGTTGCGAGGGAGGGTATTATCAAACCCGGCTCTAGTCCTTTTTCCCTCACTGAGTCATTTTGGTCGAGAAGAAAGATGATTCTTGGAGATTTTGTATGGACTTTAGACAGCTAAATTCTGTCACTGTTAAAGATAAGTTTCCTATACCTGTAATGGATGATTTACTGGATGAGTTGAAGGGACCTAAATTTTTCACCAAGATTGACCTGAGGGTTGGTTATTTTCAGATCAGGATGAAAAAGGTAGACATATATAAAACAGCTTTCACTAACAATTTGGCCCATTATGAGTTTAGAGTAATGCCACATTCCAGGCCTTGATGAACAAGGTATTTGGTCCTTATATCGGGAAATTTGTGTTAGTTTTTCTATAGTCTGATTTGATTGCCCAGTGTGGAACATGTTAGAACAATTATTTCTTTGTTGAGACAACATAGCTTTAATTACAAAGATGAATAAGTGTTCTTTTGCTCCAAGGAAAGTTGAATATTTGGGTCATGCGATTTTATGAGGAAGGAGTAAAAAAATTGATCCTAAGAAAATTACTGATGTCATGAATTGCCCATCACCTAAATACATTAAACGGCTCGAGAGGATTTTTGAGATTAACTAGGTACTATAGAAGATTTGTGAAGAACTATGGTGTGCTATCCAGGGCCTTTAGTTGTCCTATTGAGAAAGAATGCTTTACTGTTGGGATATCGAGGCTGAACTAGCTTTTCGGTAGTTGAAAAGAGTTTGGTTGGGACAACTATGCTCCATCACGATTGAAGGAGAAAGTGTGAAAAAAAATTCCGAGACCAAGTGAAAAGCTGATTATTGATGGGTTTGGAGATGTGTTTGGGACACCAAAAGGACTACCCCTTTTTAGGGGCCATGAGCATGGAACTCCACTGGTTAGTGGGGCTCAACCTTTTAAGTAGAGACCCTATAGATTTCCACTGCTTTGTCGGAAAAGGCTGGCGAGAGGCACGTGCGAGGGAGATGTTGCGAGGGAGGGTATTATCAAACCCAGCTCTAGTCCTTTTTCCTCACCAGTCATTTTGGTCGAGAAGAAAGATGATTCTTGGAGATTTTGTATGGACTTTAGACAGCTAAATTCTGTCACTGTTAAAGATAAGTTTCCTATACCTGTAATGGATGATTTACTGGATGAGTTGAAGGGACCTAAATTTTTCACCAAGATTGACTTGAGGGCTGGTTATTTTCAGATCAGGATGAAAAAGGTAGACATATATAAAACAGCTTTCACTAACAATTTGGCCCATTATGAGTTTAGAGTAATGCCACATTCTAGGCCTTGATGAACAAGGTATTTGGTCCTTATATCAGGAAATTTGTGTTAGTTTTTCTATAGTCCTGATTTGATTGCCCGTGTGGAACATGTTAGAACAATTATTTCTTTGTTGAGACAACATAGCTTAATTACAAAGATGAATAAGTGTTCTTTTGCTCCAAGGAAAGTTGAATATTTGGGTCATGCGATTTTTGAGGAAGGAGTAAAAATTGATCCTAAGAAAATTACTGATGTCATGAATTGCCCATCACCTAAATCTGTTAAACAGCTCAGAGGATTTTTGAGATTAACTAGGTACTATAGAAGATTTGTGAAGAACTATGGTGTGCTATCCAGGCCTTTAGTTGTCCTATTGAGAAAGAATGCTTTCTGTTGGGATATCGAGACTGAACTAGCTTTTCAGTAGTTGAAAGAGTTTGGTTGTGACAACTATGCTCCATCACAGTTGAAGGAGAAAGTGTGAAAAAAATTCCAGACCAAGTGAAAACAGTTATTGATGGGTTTGGAGATGTGTTTGGGACACCAAAAGGACTACCCCTTTTTAGGGGCCATGAGCATGGAACTCCACTGGTTAGTGGGGCTCAACCTTTTAAGTAGAGACCCTATAGATTTCCACACTGTCAGAAGGCTGAAACTGAGAGGCCTGTGCAGGAGATGTTGCAGGAGGGTATTATCCAACCCAGCTCTAGTCCTTTTTCCTCACCGGTCATTTTGGTCGAGAAGAAAGATGGTTCTTGGAGATTCTGTATGGACTTTAGACAGCTAAATTCTGTCACTGTTAAAGATAAGTTTCCTATACCTGTAATGGATGATTTACTGGATGAGTTGAAGGGACCTAAATTTTTCACCAAGATTGACCTGAGGGTTGGTTATTTTCAGATCAGGATGAAAAAGGTAGACATATATAAAACAGCTTTCACTAACAATTTGGCCCATTATGAGTTTAGGGTAATGCCACATTCCAGGCCTTGATGAACAAGGTATTTGGTCCTTATATCAGTAAATTTGTGTTAGTTTTTCTATAGTCCTGATTTGATTGCCCGTGTGGAACATGTTAGAACAATTATTTCTTTGTTGAGACGACATAGCTTAATTACAAAGATGAATAAGTGTTCTTTTGCTCAAAGGAAAGTTGAATATTTGGGTCATGCGATTTCTGAGGAAGGAGTAAAAATTGATCCTAAGAAAATTACTGATGTCATGAATTGCCCATCACCTAAATCTGTTAAACAGCTCAGAGGATTTTTGAGATTAACTAGGTACTATAGAAGATTTGTGAAGAACTATGGTGTGCTATCCAGGCCTTTAGTTGTCCTATTGAGAAAGAATGCTTTCTGTTGGGATATCGAGACTAAACTAGCTTTTCAGAAGTTGAAAGAGATGATGTGCCAAACACCGATGTTAGCAGTACCAGATTTTTATAAAAATTTCATAGTCGAAACTAATGGCTAATGCCAGTGATATGGGTATTGGGGCAGCATTGATGCAAGAAGGGAGGCTATTGCTTATTTCAGCAAGGCACTGGGTGATAGAAGTCTAAGTTTATCAGTATATGAAATGGATTTACTGGCATTAGTCACTGCAATTTCAAAATAGAGGCACTACTTGAAAGGACAACATTTTATTGTCAGAATTGATCATCAGAGTTTAAAGTTTCTACAGGAGTAAAGGGTCACTACCACTGCTCAACAGAAATGGTTGGCTAAGTTAATGGGATTTGACTTTGAGGTACACTATAAAAATGGTTCTGAGAATGGGGCTGCCGATGCTTTGTCCAGAAATGAGGAATTGTAGGGTGAAGTTCATGTGATAACTTCAGTAATATCCTCATGGGTAAATG
This sequence comes from Rauvolfia tetraphylla, assembly GCA_030512225.1. NCBI lineage: Eukaryota > Viridiplantae > Streptophyta > Magnoliopsida > Gentianales > Apocynaceae > Rauvolfia > Rauvolfia tetraphylla. The sequence goes on from JAJQKT010000060.1 coordinate 3,210,530, forward strand.
AGATTGTGAAAAGCTATGGAAATGATGAGAAACTCCATGATATAATGGCCCAATGCATTCTTGGAATTACAACATATTGCTCATATAAGAATGGTATTCTCAAGTTTAAAAGTAGGATTGTAGTGGGAGAAGAAAAGGAAATGAGAACCAAATTAATACAAGCAATTCATGGATCTTAGATTGGCGGGCATTCTGGGATAAAAGCTACATATGAAAGAGTTAAGAAGTTTTTTTATTGGCCTAATATGAAGGAAGATGTGCAAGCAATCATGCAGACTTGTGATAATACTTGTCAGAGGAATAAGGATGAACATGTTCATTATCCAAGATTATTGCAGCCATTCAGGTTCCTGACAAACCTTCCTCTTATATCACAATGGATTTCATTGTGGAATTACCAAAATCAGAAGGCTAGGACGTCATTTGGGTAGTGGTAGACAAGTTCACTAAATTTGCTCATTTGTAGGCCTAACTCATCCTTTTTCTGCTCTGAAAGTTGATGATGAATTTATTGAGAAAGTGTTCAAGATGCATGGACTTCCCAACTGTATTACCAGTGATAGGGACACAATCTTTACTAGTTAATTTTGGAAAACCTTGTTTTCTTCTTTGGGGATTTAAGTTGTAGCTTAGTACTGCATATCATTCCCAAACGGATAGGCAAACTCAGAGGGTAAACCAGTGTTTAGAAATGTATTTGAGGTATTTTTACTGTCAAAGACCTCATATATGGCATCATTATTTGCCTTTGGCAGAATGGTGGTATAATTCCACTTATCATACTGCTATCAAGATGAGTCCTTTTGAGGCTTTATCTGGACCCAAACCTACAGCATTTGGGGAGAATGTGGTGTTAGAAGAAGTCAGACATGCTCAGGTGGCTAAAATGCTATAGGAAAGAGGGAAGCTGGATGCTTTGCTTAAAGAGAATTTGGTTAAAGCAGCTAATAAAATGAAGTAGTTTGTTGACAAAAACAGAACTAAAAGGCAATTTGAAGTAGGAGACTGGGTGTATTTGAAATTACAGCCTTATAAGCGGAGTTTTGTATCACAAAGGAAAGACTGGTAATTGACTTCTAGGTTTTATGGACCATATATTGTGATTGCAAGGGGGGAAAGGTAGACTACAATTACCTCCAGAATCTAAGCTGCATCTAGTTTTCCATGTTAGTTTGTTGAAGAAGAAAATAGGAGAGAGGGCACTGGTTCAAATTCACCTTCCTATGATTGACCGACATAGTCAATCATTGTTGGAGCCTTATGAAATTCTGCAGAGAAGACTAGTTAAGAAGCAGAACAGAGCTGCAGTTCAATGGCTGATCTAGTGGAATAATCTTGGTCCTGAGGATGCTATGTGGGAGGATGAGATGAATTTTTGTAGAAATGGCTTGGGTTTAGCCTTGAGGACAAGGCTTCTTAAAGGGAGGGGGGGGTCGAGGGGGCATTGTTAGTTAAATTGCAGAATTAAGAGACGGGAATGAAATTAAGTTGGACAACGTCGTTTAGTGAGTAAAGTGGGTTTTGTGTTGCCGTTTAAGGAATAATCTTGGAGCGTTGGATATTTGGCGGTTGATCATGGATGGCCCAAATTTCTTCCTTTCCCATTTAAATTTTAGTTAGCAGATTGCAGAACGGTATGAATTTTTGCCGTGTTGAATTTGTTCTTCTGCTTTGTGATTTCCTACATTTTCTTCCCCAGACTATTTATCCCTCCATTAGTTCAATAAAATCCTTCTGTTCTCTCAAATTTATGCATTAAAATTCAGTCATATTATAACAGTTTGTCGTTGTCGGGGACAAACTGAGGGGACTAACTGAGAGTAGAGAGCAGCCCTTGAGGGCATCCTTAACGAGGCACTAATGATGCCCTTGACAGCGCCCTCGGGGCAGATCCCAACAACCCATCTAGTGATAGCTCTTATTCTTTGTTTCTGCAATTTCTTTTTAACAAAATCTTGGGGAACCAGATGAAGGTTCCTCTTGAAACAATTTCTTTTTTCTTTCCCTTTTCTTGGATATTTCTTTTTGTCTTTTTTTTTAAAAAATTGGGAACTTGTTCCATTTTGATTATTTTTGAAGATTTTATTTTTATTTTTAAATTTGTTTTAGATATATGAATATTTTAAAAATCTGTTAAGAATTTCTTAAGAGAATTTTGAAGTTTAAAGAGAGAAATATTTTTTGGTTAATAAAAAAAACTACATTACAATTAATAATTTAGTATACTGTGGCAGTTTCTTTTTATGAAAAAATAGACTAAAATGATTTTATTTTAAGGAAGCCTTTGCTACGACGCTAAATTAAAATGCATCATATACTATATAAGATTTTTTGTAGGCGTCCCTATAATGCTTTTTGTATTATATATATCTATAATGTCATACAAAAGAGCATTTTAAAACCTGTTTCATTTCTTCTCTAATTTGCAATATGAAGTCATGATTCATGAGATAATCAACAATACATAATGGTGCCTGTTTCCTTTGAGTTCCATGAAATCCATATGCGATTTCTTTTTTATTTCTTTCTTATCTTCTTTTATGGTTGATTAGCCTTCGTCCTTTATTTATTTATTTATTGGTTAAGTAAGTTTAACATTTTGTGAATTTGTCCGCAACCACCATTTTTTAAATCAACTTTTTATGGTTTCAAATCTTTGTTTTGAAACAATTTGAAAAATTGATTTGGCGATTTTAAAATTATTTTTTAATATACTATGTACAGTAGATACGAGATCAATGACCTTGCATACTGTATTGATAGCATTTATCTTCACGATATTTTTGATCCAATTCCATCTTTTCTCATTGTCTTTTGTCTACTTCTATTATGATTACCATGATTATATTGAAAATTTCTGCCACAGCCACATCCATGTCCACGGCCTCGACCACTACCACGACATCTTCCAGGGCCAAAACTATATGTTGTAACTGCATTCACTTCAGGGAGTGGGGTAGAACCTGTTGGTCTAGCTTTATGATTTTTCATCAATAACTCATTCTTTTACTCAAGCATAAGAAGGCAAGAAATTAACTCAACATCTATATCTTAAAACCCTTCTCTCAATATTGTTGTTGTAAGGCAATATTCGAGGCATAAAAAGTAAAAAATATTTTCTGTAACATATCGCATCATTGATATTCTCTCCCTATAATTTTAATTGGGATGAAATTTTAAACACTGTAAAATTATAATCACTTATAGATTTAAAATATTGTAGCGGTAAGTGTATCCAATCACACTGTGCTTTTAGTAGAATAAATATCTTTTGGTGGTCAAATATTTTATTTAGACATTTCCACAAAACAAGTAGATCTCTTAAAGTAAGATATTCTGCTTTTAGATCCTTATGAGATGATGACAAAGAAAGATTATGCCTTTTGCTTGATTTTGAAATGATGATGCATTATTTTAATAATAGTGTTTGCCAGACCCATTGCATCTAGATGAATTTGACAACTAATTGTTTTTCAGAAATATTAAGAGCAAACAATTTGAGCTTTTGTATGCTTTCTCGTGGAAATTTAGAGATACAAAAACACCTCTTTTTTGTCTTAATAAACTCTAAACTCTGGTGGTGGAGACTCGTACGGATAACATGTTATAAAATTTGGTCGTAATAGCACAAAAGCTAACTATAAAATAACAACAAAGAAGATTTTGATCTATAGCAAAAGAGAGAAAGGGAAAACACAAGAAATATAGAAAATAAAATTTTATTAAGAGCTTTTCATAATACATCCACACTTTACAAACTCCTATTGATAGAGTTGAAAATGATCTTTTCCATTATAGGTCATTAGAAGCCTTCTTTATAACTTACGTAATTTACCTCCTCGATCTCCAATATTCTCTAAGATAATGGAGGTAGAGGTCTATAAATGATGGATATCACAACTTTGGTTATAACCTCTAACCTTTCATATTCTATAACTTAGAAGAATTATCTGTTGAAATAATCGAGATTCATATATTTCATAATTGAAATGAACGTAATGGTACTAATACATGTAAGACCACAGACCAATTTTCTTTAAATGAATTATCATTCAATTATCAATTTGCTTAAATTAATTATCATTCCATTATTGCAATTAATGAAGTTTAAAGGATGTTTGAAGGTTAAAACTATTTTACTATTTTTATGAATAGATTTTCAACAGTTACAGTATTCACAATGACTTTTGTTTGAATGTTCAAAAAAATTTAGTTATTATAGACTTCTTATAATAATTTATTTCTAGTGTGTTTCACACCAGTACGTAGGTTGGCTGTCAAAAGTTTCATATGAATATGTATTCATATGAATACAATATGTCCACGTTACAAAATAGCTTGAACATCATAACAAATGCCAAAAGACGGGGAAAAAAAGGAACTTCTTCCATCCCACAAAGATAAGTTTACTTAAGACTATCAATGAGTTTAGACCAACCCGTTCGGCCCGAAGTAAAACAAAGTTCATGCTTCATTTAAATTCAAGTTGTGCAAACAAACCTCGACTGATCATTGGCCTAACTCACATATAGTTAAAAATGTAAGCCATAAGGGCAATTCTTATAGTTTTGAATATGACAAACATTAATATGAGTTAACTTGAGTATTTATTGTGTACTAGGATTATTGGATTGTGGAAGCTAAGAAGTCTCATTTCCTTGAAGATAAATACTAAGGACAACTCAAATATGCTCAAATATTAAAATGTATGGAGCATGTCCCAAGGATTGAAGACATTGAAGATTTTAGTGTAAGTTTACATTTGCTTAATAGGTATATCCTTATAAACCCTACACTAGATTGTCTTTGGAATCTAAAGAATCTTCAAGAGAGCTCGAAACTTGGTTTTCAATCTTAAAAGATTTTCATCACACATGTTTTATCAAGTTTTTGACAATGGCTTTTGGATTAAAACTCTTAAAAAGATCCATTTTATGGTCTACAATGATTTCAAACTATTGTATTTGATTTCTATACATTTTGACAAAGTTTGAGTAGTTCAATCTCTAACTTGGACGTCTGAACTGAAAACCTTGGCTACTGAATTTTTAGAGAAATTTAGAAGCTAGGGTCCAAATTTGGCTGACCGAATTTATCCTGCCAACCTGAAAACAAAAAAAAAAAAATCAAATGATTATTCGAATGCACGAGTTCATGTTCGATCGACCGAATTTGACTATTACTAGCTGTTATTTGAGCATTGCAACTGACTTTTAAACCCTATAAAAGGCATAAACATCAGATTTTTGAGTAGTTCTTGAGCCTTTAAGAATCTTTAATCTTCCCAATAATTCTTTATCAAAAAGCTCTCTTTTATCTTATACTAAAATCTTGAATTATAAGATTCCATAGATAAAAAGATGGAGGTGTGCTAAATTTGCCATCATCTACCAAGTTGTTGGTAACATCTTTTTCTCTTACTTCATTTATTTGTTCTACTCAAGGTTATATTAAGGATATAAAACCCTTTTGAAAGGGTAAACCTTGATTGTTGTTAGTGAAAAGAGGTTGTGGAGTAAAACCCTTGTTGGGCGAGCCTCTTTTGTATCTTGCATAACTTTTGTTATAGTGGTATTTGGGTAAAATCCTTAAGTTAAGGCTCACAGTAGTGGATATAGATCTTATGTGATCGAACCACTATAAATTGCTTGTGTGATCTTCTGTCTTCTCTATTTTTATTTGAGAACTTATTGTGCTATAGTTTATATCTTATTGTGATTTTGATTTCAAAATTCTTCCAAGCTATTTTGTCAAAAAAAAATTTCAAAAAATAACCAAAGACCTAATTCACCCCCATCTTAGGTCTTCCAATTGGTATCAGAGCTTCGGCTTCTTGTGAAGGTTTTACAACCAGAAGTTAAGATCTTATGGCTAATGGAATCACTAGGGAACTAAAACCATTGGATGAATATTGTGCATTAGATGAACATCTTGAGTTGTTCATTGGATGTTAATGAATACAACCGAGTATGTGGATATGACATCGCTCATAACATATGGAGAATTCTTCAAGTGACGCATGAAGGAAATAATCAAGTAAAGTAGTAATAAGAGATTAAAAGCCATTGACCATGAAGTAAGGAGAGAGCATTGGTGACATGTTCACTAGATTTACCAACATCTCCAACGATTTGAATTCATATGGGAAAAACTATTATCTTGGAGAACAAAATAGAAAGATCTTGGATGCTCCACCCAAATCTTGGAAACCAAAGACTCTTGCCATTTAAGAATCAAAAGACTTGAAAATTCTTCCTCTTGAAAAACTCATTGGACCATTGCTTACCCACGAGATGAAGTTCAAAAGAATATTGAATTAGAAAATGAGGAGAAAGGGAGAAAACGAGTGGTACTTAAAGCCTCCGACAATCTTAGTGAGCAAGAGGAACCATCTAGTGATGAAAAAGAAGATAGAGACGATGATGAGATGGCTATGGTAGTGAAAAAGTTCCAAAAAATCTATGAATAGGGATTTCATAAAAAAAGAATAAGGCCTTCCAAGAAAGGAGGACAATCATCTTCATTATTTAAGCCTCAATGTTATGAATGCATGAGTACCGAACACCTTGTAGCCGATTGCCCTAAAGCATTATAGAAGAAGAGAAAAGTCAAACTTAAAAAGAAGAAATTTCTCAAGAAAGGAAAGGAATTAGTGGGCACTTGGGATCAACATGCCAATGAAAATAGTGAAGATGACAATAAGGAAAGAGCAAATGTGTACTTCATGCCTATGGATGATGAGGTACAATCTATTCCTTCAACCTCTACACATTGTCATGATGATGTTGATTATCCAAGTGAATTGCTTGTGCATATGTATAGTAAGTTGAAAAAGGTTTCAAAAAGAAACAAAGAGATGAGATTCAAAATTGATGAATTATTGAACGAAAATTCAAAGTTATTTTGTGAAAACAAAAAACTCATTGAATCCATCGATTGCTTGAACATTGAAATAGAAGTTTTAAATGTTTCCTTGCAAAACATATCTTTTGAGAACAAATCTCTTTGTGCTAAAATCTCTTCTCTTAAGAAAATGATTGTTGATTATGATTCTTTAAAAAACAAAGTTGTTGATCTCACCTTATGCGTTAAAAAGTTTACAAATGTCAGAGATAATCTTGATAAACTACTTAGATCTCAAAGATCTACATTTGTGAAAAATAGTCTTGGATATAATCATACGAACAATGTTTCAAAATACAAAAATTACCTTGTCAAAGCTACATTTACTTTTGTGTCTCATATAGTAAAATGGTCACAAGGCCACTAGATGCTATGTGAAAAGAAAAGTAAAATGTGGTATTAAAATCATTTAGAGAGCTAAGGGAACTATTAATTGCCCCTTTAGACTCAAGAAAATGTGGGTACAAAAAGTCACTTTCTCTTATTTGATGTAGGTACATATCCCTTCAAGATCAAGTACTCCTAAGTGGTACTTTGATAGTGGATGCTCAAGATACGTGACATGAAATGCTTCACTCATTAGTGAACATCAAGCTACAAATGATGGATTTGACACCTTTGGTGAAAAGAAGAAAGGAAGAATTTCTGGAGTAGGTAATATTGGTAAAGGATCTTCCCTTTTAATTAAACAAGTTTTGCTCATTGATGACTTGAAATACAATTTGCAGAGCATTTGTCAATTTTGTGACAATGGATAAAAAGTTGAATTTAAATGTGATATTTATACCATTCTTGATAGTATAGAGTGAAATTTGAACCTTTTTGACTAGCCAGCCCTAACCTGTTTTTTGCTTATCAGTTTTCTTTTTGTTTCGCTATTAGGAGAGACATGCCATATTATGTCATGTAACTTTTATTTTTCTAGTTTTAAGATTATTCCAATCTTACAACTTCCATCTATTTCTGTATTAGAGAAGTTTGATGATTTTTTTTATATCAATGAATAATCTATTATTTAGGGGGGGGGGGAAAGAAAAGGTATACAATGTACATGAACTCAAACACATTATTACGCTATAAATTATTTGAGAGATCTTTTTATTTTACTTTTACATTTATTAGGTGATTAGCATTAACAATTCTTTAAGCGTAAATGGTAGAATCTATTCAATAAACTTTACTAATTAAATAAATTATCAACTTATTGAAGAGTTGAATGCGTTATTTATGGGCATAGAACTTTACAAAAGAATGTGGTAATAACCAAAAGAACCAAAACTGCCAGCTTCTCTTCTATCATCCTTTATTATTTTTCGCTTTTGCACATTCTCAAACAAAATTACATTAACTGTAGATGTACATGAGTCTACACGACAGTTCAAGTATTTGAGATCAAAGATGGTGAAAGATCTAAGTTTTGTCATGATTTACAAATTGAACATTTGAAAGATGAAACTTATGTTCATCAATCGACATATACTAAATTATTTAAAATATTTTATATGGACCAAACATATTTTTAAGTACTCTAATGATTGTTTGGCTATTAAATGTTATTAAAAATTCTTTCCGGCTACATGAGAAGAATGAAGAACTGCTTGATCATCAAGTGTAATATCTAAGTGCAATAAGTATATTAATGTATTTTGTAAATAATATACATTCTAACATATCATTTGTAGTAAATTTGTTAATAAGTTCCTATTGCATTATTTGATCAATATTAAAGTTGGCACTATTGTACAAAACTTGGTTTAATTGGAAAAAGATGTCCTAAAAGAGCATGATAAAGATTTCGTGATGAAAGATTTGGTAAATATTATCACATATCTTTTACTAAAAATCATTAAACTCAAGGATATTTGCTCCATGCTGATATATACAAGTTGTGACCGAAGTAGAAAATACATTAGAAGAGTTATTTGCAGTAAACATCTTTTATGGAGTTCTTATTCTAAAAGTATTATGTTGCTGTTCAAGTACGTTGATGATGATGTTTTAACATTACAATTGGAGGCACTTGTAGAATTTTGACCTCCTTTTACAAGTTTTTTGGGAGAGAATGTGGTTGTGTTGACACGAATTAGAGATTAGAAGAGACTGGAAGGATTATAATCAAAACATCAAGGAAAGGGAATCTTGCAATATTTTGTTGATAGGAGTTAATAGAAACGTTGGAGGATGTCCACCATATTTAGCATGGCGATTTTGTGGGTTATTAAAAAAGATTGGCCTTATTTTTTAAAACAATGTACTAAAAGGGTCTTGTTTTGGGCAGGGATTTTGTAGATGGCCATAGCATCATTTGATTTGGCATTATAGGAGGCTATAACATTAAATCATAATGCGTCATAGCTGACTTCATAAAAGTAACTCTGCCACATATATAATATCTTGATTTGACTTATAAGGATATAAAACAAAATCAAAAGGCCTTATAGCAATGCACTGACTTTGTACACAAATAATTTCAGGTTTTCGTATGAATATATATAAAAAATGGTTTGGGTGCATGCTTCTCATGTGAGCAAAGGTAATCTTAGGGAAAATAAAAAATATAGTGGCTTTCCACCTTGAATTATCTTAGTTGATTCTCGTGTTTGAAGCAGATGCATGTATATTTAAGTTTTGAAAACTAAAGTAAATAATTCCTAAAATTTTTTGAATGAATTTTTTTCTTCTTTACATTAGAGAAATGAAAATGGAATAAAACACATAACTTTACCTTTATTAGAAACACTCAAATGTTAAAAAAAGAAAGAAGACAAAACTAAAAATTTCATAAACATATACTAGTATATCATAGAACTTAAATTTTTATTTATTCTATTAGACAAGTGCTCTCGAAAACATAGAAAAATAGTAAAATTAAATAAGAATACATCTTACACCATTTCTTTTGTTATAACCATGCATATGGTAGTTGCTGCACCTTGGATGAGAGTGTGGGTTATGATAATCCATGTCGGAACTGTACCTCATGGTTCATATTTGCCGTTGATTGTTCTTCACGCTTGGAAGATAAAAGATAATATGAAATAGTGCCTCTTACCACAAATTTTCGTGGGCTATCATATTAAATTGGACTCTTAGTTCTTTCTATATGATTCTTTCTATATCATATTAAATTATGCACTGTTCCATCCCTTATTCTGACATACAACCATCACATACGAACAAGGTAGCATGTATATGTGTCATTTTCCACAAGTACAGGTTGTGTCTCTTATATGTACTGTATACACATGGTTTCCTCTATCATCACTTCATATTGGTGACTGAACATTGTATACTCCTGTATGTGCGTAATATTGCACTACCCTGTAGGCCCTTACTTTTCTCTGGTTTGTCACAGTCTTTTTCCAGATCCTATTGGGAAAAATGTGTCAGTCTTCGTGTGCTTCTTCCCTACGCTAGTTGAAGTACTCGACCATCTTGTTAAATACCATTTCTCCAAGAGTTTTTAGTAGTAAAGTCCTCAATTTCTTCAAGATGTTGTTCAATTACTTAGATAAGTTTGCAGTTATGATTCCATGTCTATATCTACCATCAAACAGCACAATCCATTTCTCCAGTGGAATTGCATTTAGCCAGTTGAATGCCTTTAAGTTCCTTCTTTTAATTTTGTTCATCAAGCGGTTAAACTTTGAAACCTTGGTTGCGGTCCCCGCCTACCATATCAAACCTTTCAACTCTCTGTTCTTGAATTTTAAATTGAAGTTAGCCCTTATGTGGAGTAGAAAAAATCTGTGGTGTGCGTAAAAAGGATGCCACTGCTGTTGTTGGCTAACTGAATTTAAAATGCCCTTGTGGCGATCCGATATCAGATAGGCCTTGACCACATAATGTCGAAGAAGATTATGAAACCAGTACGAACTTGCTGAAGACTTCTCATCAACAATAGCAAATGCAAGAGGGCAAACATGATTATTGGCATCCTATCTACTTGTTATTATCATTACTCCTTTATAAACAACTCTCAGTGAGTCCCATCAATAGATATAACTGGTTTGCAGTATTTGAATCCAGCTATCAAATTTTCAAATGGCTAAAATAAATAGTTAAAAATAATATTTTGGTGTGCTTAAATGGTGATGTAGCCAGCGAAAAATAGTGCCCCAGTTGCTATCTTGTATTGATTGCATATACTGTGGAAGAATAGTAAATATTTACTTCTGATCTTCGAATAATAGCTCAATTGCAACCTTGGCTCGAAACTGTATGCCTCATTGGAGATCCTCTGTTGAATCATGTCAGTCATCAAGTTGAACAACTTCTTTGGATGTCCATTGTTTAACTTTGCCCTTGATCCCAAATCTTGGAAGTATTCTTATGTGTGTTGTTTGCGGCCCAACCGACACTAGATCAACTAGCGGGTTTTGAGGTAATTAGGGTGTAACCCCCTACTAGAGAGTGTGAGGTTGCCGAATCGGCTGCTCCTCACATTTTTTTGAACTCTCTAAGTTTGCATCGGCAAGAACATCTGATTCGGGATCACCCTTGACGTTGAAAGTGGAACCTAATGAGTTTGCCATCACGAATTTGTATAACATTGTCGGTTGGGATGCCACAAGTTTCGTTACTTATGTCACATGATTTTTCAGGTGCTACTGCATGGCAAAATAGCAACCATGTTGCTATCAAGCCCTAGGTCTTGTTGATTTTGTGCTTGCGATGGTTGGTAATCTAAGAGAATGTGCATGCCAATTGATATTCTATATTTGTGCTTCATATAATTATCATTTTGAGCTTGATTTTATGTTAAATTTTGGTGTTTTAATCACCATTTATACTCCCTTTATCTCTTATTTGCTTTAGGTGATATTATTGAAGATTTGGAATTAAATGAAGCAAATAAGGGAAATTTACACAATGAAGAACAATAGAGAAATGCAGAGGAAAAACAGACTGGTAGACATATTTAAAATCCGATTTTGACCTCTATGAAGATTTCAAATGCAAAAGTGGTATTCTAGACAATTATAAGTTTTCAGAATGATAAAATTTGTGTCAATCGGAGTTCATTTGCCTACCCTATTTATGCTGCAAAGTCACCTGTTCTGCATTGGGTTCCATTTTTGACACAGTTTGGTATAATGATCATAACTTGAGTTCTAGATGCCCAATTGATGTGATTAAAATCTCTGTGGAAAGGTAAGCTCCTGATCTACAACTTTCATGAAGACATCAAGACCTAGATCAGACGATTTGGTGGTCTGAATGCACCTAGAAGTTAAAATAGTGTCACAGTCGGGCAGCAGAAACTTGCACCAAAACTAGGGGCAAGCGGCGCCGTTTGGTGTGATATAAGCGGTGTCGTTTGTGTCGATCTGAAGCTGCTTTTAATCTGCATTTCTCTCTCTTTTGGGGCAGATTTTGATACCCCTTTAGGGCAAAAACGAGAGAGAGGGCTGGAGTGGACATAAAACAGCAAAACACCAAGAAAACACACCAAATTCTTCTTCCAATCCATCAATCTTGCAAGAGAAATCAAGAGAGAAGATTGAATCCTTGAAGAAGGAGAACATCCACCTTGAAGATTCATGGAAAAAGCTGCAATTTTCTCCATGCTACAGTGACGAATTTCAACCTTGAGGAAGAGAAGATTTTACACCATGAAAATGAGCAATTCTTACTCTTTCTTTATTGGTTTATGTTCTTTGATTTGTAGTATGTTGATGAGCTAAACTTTTGAATACTTGGATGGGTATGAACCCTAGATTTTGCCTATGTGAATGAAGTGTTTCATTGGTTGATTGAATTTGAATTTCTTGTGAATTGTTTGTGGGTTTGAATGGTTGAATTGATTGAGTGGATTATGGATGCATAATCTGGAATTTTTGTTCACTTGGAATTGAGAAATGAAGGGTGATTGATAATTAATTCAAAATCTGGAAAATTTCACTTGGAATTGAGAAAGGAAGGGTGAAATAGACCATACACAAACAATGGGGATGATTTAGGTGACTAGAGATAGAAACCTAAACATCTTCTTGATAATTAGAGAAATCTAATTGGAAATTCACAATTCTTAATGCATTCTTGGGTTGAATTGGTTAGAAAGAGATTTCAACTAATTAATCTAAGAGTAGAGAACTTTCATCTAGAGATAGAGTGAGTTCTATCATTGGAATTTCATCAAACATAAGAAGTGAAATTTATCAACCAAGGAACATTTCTATCACATAGGTAATTCTAGGGGGATTAACCATCCAAGTATTATTTTCTCAATTGAATTCTCTCTTGCAAACAAAAATTAGTTAAGTTAATTTAATTAGCTAAGCTAGACTTCTAATCCTAATAGTAATTTCAATCATTTTCACAAACAAATTTGATAGGCTAAACAATAGAATAGAAAGTGAGTAATGATATTTAACCATCCCCGTGGATACGATATTAAATTTACTTGCCATTATACTACTCATAACGATAGGTGCACTTGCCTAGTGTTTGTGTGCAAATTGTTAGAGATTGTGATAAAAATTTAGTATAAAGGCATATAAATAAAGCACAACAAGTTTTTGGCGCCGCTGCCGGGGAGTTTGGTTAATATTAGGAAAGCTTGAAATCTATTGATTTAGTCATTTTACTTGTTACTAGTGTTAGTATTCATTTTGTTGTTTGTAATTTTGTTAGTTATTGGTGAATTGAAGTGTCTAGATTGTGTTTTTGTGTGTTTGCCCTGTTTTAGTGAGAAAACCTTGGTTTGAATTTTTAATGAGCATTTTTTGTGTTGAATTTTTGTTTGTATTTATTGTTAAGGAATGAGTTTTTTGGATTATGATTTATCAGCACAACCCTCTCAATTGATGATGTCTTATGACTTTTGTGGAGGTAGTTATCCAACCTATGAGTGCCAAGCCATAGGAACTTCCAATGCATGGTCAATGGAGCAAGGGAACTATCTTGGAGAAAGCAAGCAATCCCACAATTCATACAACAATACTTATAATTCGAGATGGCACAATTATCCGAACTTCTCATGGAGCAATCAAGGGCACCAAACACAAACATATTCTCCCGATTTCCAAACTTCATCAAGTTCCCGACCCCAAGTGTTCCTTCCTTACGAATACCAACCTCCTCCACCTCCTCAACAATCGGTGAAATCTAACCTTGAAGAGTTGATGACAAAGTTTATAGTGAATAACGAAACCCAAGTTCAAACTCAAAGGGCCCTTAACCAAAGAATGGAAGCATCCTTAAAGAACCAAGAGGCCACCCTTCAAAACTTGGTGAAGCTAGTTTCAGAAAGACAAGTTGAGACTCCTGCAAACAATATAGAGCCAAACTCTAGGGAGTGGGCTGAAGCTACTAGTTTGAGGAGTGGGATGGAATTGAATGTCTCACAACCTAACGTGCAAGAAATAGGAGGAGGGAAGATGGATGAGAAAGTGCGTGTTGAAGATGAACAAGAAGGAATTGAAAAGAAGGAAGGACAAAAGAGAAACGATGAAGAACATTTGGAGATTGCCATAGTTCAAGGTGAAGAAGCAAAGAAGGGGCGATGTGAGATTGATGAAATCATACTACATGTGGAGTCATCGCCATTTATCATCAAAGAGATGGAGTTTGAAAAGATTGAAATGGAAAAGGAAAGTAGAATGAACTCCTTCATTGAAGATCCTCCGAAGTTAAAATTGAAGAAGACACTAGGTCACTTTGATTATTCTTTCCTTGTGGACAATCCAAAACTCCCAATAATCAATGGTTTTAGTCTTTTATTTTGCACCCACAAAACATTAATAGAAGACGACTTCAAACCGATGGTGCAACCCCAAAGGAGGCATGACCAAAATCAAGTTCTCAAGTCGGGAGATCAAGTTTTATTGAATGACTTTCAATGGTTTACGAGTAAGTTTAAGTCTAAATGGACTTCCCCATTTTTGGTAAGTAAAACACTCCCATATGAAGTTGTGAAAAGCTATCATCCAAAAAATGGGACATTAATGGTAAGTAAACTTAGACTTAAACTTTATCATGTTGGAATTAGAAAGAAGAGAAGATTGTCTCCACACTCCTATGACCCGGGGGTAAGTGATTTTCACCATCTTTTCTCTCCTTGACTTGTACATGATTGTATTTAATGTGGTTTTGAGTTTGAAAATTTTAATTGTCTTGAATTGTAAAGAGTTTTTTAATGTGTTGTTTGGTATGATTTTTATGTTTGTAATAAATTATTTTGTTAAATTTTGTTGTTGAATTTGTAGTTGAGTATGGCAAAACTAAACGACGCCGGGTTACTGTTCCGGCGCGGTTTTACTGTAGCAGTACAATCCAGTCGGCAGAACTGGATTGAAACGGCGCCGCTTGGTGTGCTCCAACGGCGCCGGATTACTGTTCATCGCTGGGGTTACTATTCATGAGCCGTTTTACTGTTCATGAAAAAAAAAATTTTTTTTTTCCTTTCTTCCCATTTTGTTGATTCTTTTTTTGCTTTCTTTTATGCCTATCATGTGTTTGATAAAATGCCACAATGAGACTTGTTAAATTTGTAATCTTTTTTATTAGTTTGCATTCCATTACTATAGACTTTCTTTCTTTAATTTAGTGGTTAGTTTATTTAATTTTGTTACTTAGCATGGTTAAGAGTTAATTAGTTGTTGTTTTAAATTTTAGTGATAATTTTTTTTCTTGTTAAGCCAATTTGTACTTTTCATTTTTTTTGTTTTTTTATTTTTTTTGTTTTGTTTTTGTGTGTATTACTTGTAACGTTCTTTGTGGCATTTGTATTTTCACATTGGTAGACTAGTTTCTCTTAACGGTTGATTTTGAAAAAGAAAGCATTTCATAGAAACCACAGCTCGAGGAACTCCATATAACCCAACAACAAATCCTTGAGCAACAACGAATTTTGGGCCATCAATTTGCCGGCATCGCCGAATATCACGCAAAGCTCCTTCAGCCCAGGCTAGAGTGGTGGAGCCGGCGGTTTATGAATAAAGGGGATTTATTTTATTGGTATGTTTTTATGCTTCTACTTTCATTATGTCATTGTTTCTAGCTTTGTTTCATTTTTTTTTTTGCTGTAAAATATATAGAAGGTGCAGCTTGCTGCTCATATGGTTTCGCCCAGCCTTCACGTACGAAACAACTATGTTTTTTTTCACCGTTTGTGTGTTTGGTCATTTGGTATTGCTTTCTTGTGTAGTTTGTGTTGCATATTTCTATTTATGCAATCTGTTGTTTCTCTTACTCCCAACATTGAGGACAATGTTGTCTTAAGTGTGGGAGAGTTTAGTTGGCTTTAATAGTATAGGCTATTTTCATGATTTTTTTTTGATTGAATTTGCTTGTTTTTATTTTTGGAATCTTCAAGGTACTTCAAGACTTGCATGTGTTATCTTTTCTCAAAGAGTAGTTATACAAGCATTCTAAAGGTCATGACTAGTACCTTAAACTTAGATTAAGTAAGCACCCCTTGTATTCCTTACTTGTATGGAATTCATCGTTTAAGCACATTCCACTTTGCTTTTGTTGTGATGATTATGGAATTGAATCTTGTGCTATTGGTCTTAGAATTCAACATAACTTTTACCCTGGAACCCGCATTCACTTGCCTTGAGGCGAAATGAGTAAGTAACCTTAGTTTGATCTCGAAATGATGGTAATAGGCCTTCTTTGTCCCGATTGAGCCTTTCTAGCCACCGCTCTTTATTTTATCCGTAGTACCATTTCTTGAAGCCTTTGTGCATAAATTTTCCAATCTATATTCTAGATTTTTCCTTCTTTCAAATTTTAAAACTCCACTCTTTATATTTAACCCTTCTTTGCGAGAGCTAAATGCATTTTTACCCTTAAGTTAGCAAAGAGTATTGTGAAAATTGGAACAATGGGTGGAATGGAAGATGATAGGAAAAATAGGCTTTATAAAAAAAAAAGAAAAGAGTGGTGAGATGATCTTATATGATCGGGAATTGGAACACACCTCAATCAAAAAAAAAAAAGAAGAAAAAAAAAGGAGAAAAGAAAAAAAAAATTGTTATATATTTGTCTATTATTGAGAAGGCTTCTTACATTTCTTGATGCCTTCAAGATGTATATATATGTTTTCATTATTATTATTGTAAATTTTGTCATGATTGAGGTTAAATTTATGAGTTGATAAAGATGGGTGATGATGGAAAGATTGTGGGTTGAAGCTTAATATGTGCATTGGTTGAATCCAAAGTGAAGGGAATTGGTAGAGAATGGGAGTTTGTGGTTGAATGTAGGGGAATGGTGATATTCCTTGTGGCTAATAAGGGTTATTGCTTTTGTTTTATATCTCATTCCTTTCTCTTTAGCTCTCATTTCTTTGATCTTGAATTCCTTACCTTCGTTTGGCACCCTAAACTTTCCCTGAGCCTAATATTACAAGCATGAAAGTCCTACCTAATCGAGATTAAATTTTTGTTACCGTATTAGTGGAGAGGTTTTGTGAATGCCGGGCTTATGGGGTATTATGCTTTCTTGATGAGAATTCCTTGGTCAATAACATGAAATTCACTATTATAATTTTTGAGCATTTGCATTAGCTGGAAACACAACACACGCGGATTCTTGCTTGCATTGTAAGACAAGGGGTGATTGGTTAATCTTTGTGATGGATAATTAGGATGACTTTTAGATTGATTGTGTAGATTGCTCAAGATTTCTCAAGAAGCAATGCTTTCTCTGTTTCGCACTCCTTTGTAATACTTCAAACAATTCTTTATTTCTTGTGGATTATTGTTCAAATGTCTTAATTGTTTTGTAGTATTGCTTGGGGACAAGCAATGTCTAAGTGTGTGGGAGTTTGATATTCTATATTTGTGCTTCATATAATTATCATTTTGAGCTTGATTTTATGTTAAATTTTGGTGTTTTAATCACCATTTATACTCCCTTTATCTCTTATTTGCTTTAGGTGATATTATTGAAGATTTGGAATTAAATGAAGCAAATAAGGGAAATTTACACAATGAAGAACAATAGAGAAATGCAGAGGAAAAACAGACTGGTAGACATATTTAAAATCCGATTTTGACCTCTATGAAGATTTCAAATGCAAAAGTGGTATTCTAGACAATTATAAGTTTTCAGAATGATAAAATTTGTGTCAATCGGAGTTCATTTGCCTACCCTATTTATGCTGCAAAGTCACCTGTTCTGCATTGGGTTCCATTTTTGACACAGTTTGGTATAATGATCATAACTTGAGTTCTAGATGCCCAATTGATGTGATTAAAATCTCTGTGGAAAGGTAAGCTCCTGATCTACAACTTTCATGAAGACATCAAGACCTAGATCAGACGATTTGGTGGTCTGAATGCACCTAGAAGTTAAAATAGTGTCACAGTCGGGCAGCAGAAACTTGCACCAAAACTAGGGGCAAGCGGCGCCGTTTGGTGTGATATAAGCGGTGTCGTTTGTGTCGATCTGAAGCTGCTTTTAATCTGCATTTCTCTCTCTTTTGGGGCAGATTTTGATACCCCTTTAGGGCAAAAACGAGAGAGAGGGCTGGAGTGGACATAAAACAGCAAAACACCAAGAAAACACACCAAATTCTTCTTCCAATCCATCAATCTTGCAAGAGAAATCAAGAGAGAAGATTGAATCCTTGAAGAAGGAGAACATCCACCTTGAAGATTCATGGAAAAAGCTGCAATTTTCTCCATGCTACAGTGACGAATTTCAACCTTGAGGAAGAGAAGATTTTACACCATGAAAATGAGCAATTCTTACTCTTTCTTTATTGGTTTATGTTCTTTGATTTGTAGTATGTTGATGAGCTAAACTTTTGAATACTTGGATGGGTATGAACCCTAGATTTTGCCTATGTGAATGAAGTGTTTCATTGGTTGATTGAATTTGAATTTCTTGTGAATTGTTTGTGGGTTTGAATGGTTGAATTGATTGAGTGGATTATGGATGCATAATCTGGAATTTTTGTTCACTTGGAATTGAGAAATGAAGGGTGATTGATAATTAATTCAAAATCTGGAAATTTGCACTTGGAATTGAGAAAGGAAGGGTGAAATAGACCATACACAAACAATGGGGATGATTTAGGTGACTAGAGATAGAAACCTAAACATCTTCTTGATAATTAGAGAAATCTAATTGGAAATTCACAATTCTTAATGCATTCTTGGGTTGAATTGGTTAGAAAGAGATTTCAACTAATTAATCTAAGAGTAGAGAACTTTCATCTAGAGATAGAGTGAGTTCTATCATTGGAATTTCATCAAACATAAGAAGTGAAATTTATCAACCAAGGAACATTTCTATCACATAGGTATAATTCTAGGGGGATTAACCATCCAAGTATTATTTTCTCAATTGAATTCTCTCTTGCAAACAAAAATTAGTTAAGTTAATTTAATTAGCTAAGCTAGACTTCTAATCCTAATAGTAATTTCAATCATTTTCACAAACAAATTTGATAGGCTAAACAATAGAATAGAAAGTGAGTAATGATATTTAACCATCCCCGTGGATACGATATTAAATTTACTTGCCATTATACTACTCATAACGATAGGTGCACTTGCCTAGTGTTTGTGTGCAAATTGTTAGAGATTGTGATAAAAATTTAGTATAAAGGCATATAAATAAAGCACAACACCAATCCTACCAAACTATGGTTGAATATCTTACAAGAAGTCCATTTGATCGTCATCATCTAGGATAATAACATTGTAGAACATCCAATTGAATTCTGGCAAAAAGTATGGTCATCGCGAAGTCATGTAGAGGCACCACGCAGCTGGATCCATTCTTCTAATAGAAAATATCTTTTGTACCATTTCAGAATGAGAGAAATGACGCCTACGGAAACAAAATTTTTGTATTGCTTCAGTGAAAAATGCTCCAGTCTCAACATTCCTGATTTCACAATCCCAAAACAAAGATATTCTAGTGGGATTCTATAAAGCTATTAACCTATGATCATACAGTAAATACTTTTTTGTGTGAGTAGCAAATATGTTGTAGTAGGAAGCTTACATGGAAACTTTTGAATATAAGTTACCACTGGATTACGAGGATGCCCATGTGATAAATAAACAATTGAAAAAACACATCGTCTAAAGATCTGATGGATATGTTTGAAAAAGTAGGACAAAAGAAGGTACGTGGTCGCCATATGAGGATTCAAAGTCAATGAATCTTTATAATGGATGCATAAATACAGGGTAGTTCATGTGAAAATAGACTCCAAACAGCCTCAAAGTAAGGAATGAAAAAAAAAACAAATTGCTAAAGTAATGGAAAAAAAAATTTATAATTGGATGCATAGGGAACATGACAAAAGTAAATATTCGTACTAAAGTAACCACAAAAAATTTTAAACAACTATGGAATGAAATATTTTTATAGATTTGTACAACCCTAATGCCAATTAGAAGGTGTTTACATAACTCTATCGCCGCAATTGTAACTCCGGGACTCTCTAAGTAACTGTGATAGGAACATATCATCCTCCTGTCCAGCAACATCTAAAGTAGGCTCAGGTGGCCATAGGTGATAGTCTTTAGCTAGAGGCTTCAGGTTAAGGTTAGTATCGAAGAGTGTGTTATCCGATAGAGGAGCTAGTGCATTCTCTATTGGAGGAGCTAGCCCCTGTTTACGATGTCTATGCTCCGCTTGAAGCTTTTCACCTCGTTTAATGCCAGTGGCACTACGCTAGGGAATGCAATCTCAGGGTCCTCGTTGGGAAGGTTGTATGGCAACATCAACCCCATATCATATAGGGCCACATCCAATAATTTCTCCACCTATTGAAAAACCCGATCACATGAATCTATAATGTGTTGAAAAATGCTCTAGGACTGTGGAAGGGCTGATGACATTACATCCATCGAAATAGAGAAGAATTGTTGCAGGATTGAACCGTCTACAATAATTAGATAAAAATGATTAAAAAATAATAGAAATATAACAAAATGATAAAATTCAAAAAATAACTAGGAAGCAATTATTGCGTCAAAATAGCTGAGCAGTATCCTAGAAGAAGATCTAGTGGTGTGGTAACCCTTGATGGCCCCTCGGCCAATGTATTGGATTTTCAATTAGCACTCGTATGTATGCACGATACCACACTAAGTAATCCCACGGAGCTATGTGGACATACCATCATCTAAGCGGTCTTTACGAATATCCTATAAGTAGATTAGGGATGCGTGTGTTGCCCTTCAGTGTCATATGCTAAAGGTATAAACTACTCCACTCTGTACTACCTCATTACCCGACTAGGTAAATGCAACTCCGCTATCTCAAAACAAACAAGTGAAACTCCTGCATGCTAAACATCATCAAATAGGAATGCTCTGGTAGCTTATGTCAACTATGTAAACTGCACATACAATCCATGTAATATGGTAAGACAAAATTTATTTAAAAATCAAACAAAATAATGCAGATATTGTGGGTATGAAAATGAACATCCTCTATAGACATAACATCTAACTTATCCTAGTAAGTGAGTAGCATGTGCGTCGATAACAGGCTCACGTCGAACGGTGCGGACTAATAACACCCATATGAGGTAAGTGGACAGACAAGTACACGAGGCTCTAGTATGGCAGGCTATAACAATGGGATCAGCTCCCATGCCCAGAACTGTACAAATGTGATAGCATTGTGAATTTCACTAGCATCTCCCAAAAGCTACATTACATAGGCACCGATATAAGCATGTGAATAACTCCACTACCCTAACTATAGGACCCGGTAGTAACCAAATCCTCTAGGAAGTAGAAATAACGTAGTGATATCTTATTATTTGAGTGATCGGAGAACAAATGATCTTCCATGAGTATAAGCAGTAGTCCACGTGTCAATTGCACATATTCTAGCTCCGATGGATGATCACTAATGTGGTCTCATAATAAATGCCTTAAACGGTTGCTTATGCATCTTGTGTCCCATGTGATCTGTGTCGTAAATTTGATTCCGAGAAGTTTGTTGATAATTTCAATCTACTCAGATGTAAAGCGGATATATGGAGGCCCGATAACAAGTTGACCATCAATTGACAACCCTCATAAGATCACTACATCTTGCAGTGTAATCGTGGCATCACCATATGTCAAATGAAAAGTATGGGCCTATGGATGCCATCGCTCGACCAACATCATGACAAATGCGTGGTCAATAGACCTGAACCTGACTTGAACTGGTCCTCCAAATCTGGCTCTATCTATTAACCCATGAAGTCTAGTCGGAGCCCTACCATATGCATTATAAAATATGCAGTCAAAGCATTGTACTCTCAAAAAATCCTCTAAAGTCTCCCTATAGCCATCCCAAATCAATGCTGGTTGATGCTCCAATTGTCTGATTAGCAATTTTGGGTATATTAGCAGGGGATGAACATCTATAGGTACTCTAGTCACACCACCTACAATTCTTCAGATTGAGTGGTTTTTCAAATTAATCAATCTACACACTAAGTGCTTTTTAAATGGGTGGTTTGTAAATATATATATATTTTTGATAATGTATACTAATAGTTTTTTCTAATTATTTGTACAACATATCAACATTTAAATAACAATATATTTCAATAGAATAAATCCCATGTTATGCCAATCAAGGTTTACCAAAAATTATAAACAATGTTTAGGCAAAAAAGTAAAATTTTCTTACAATAATAAAAACTAACCAATAGTCAAAAGAATTACATAAACAAAACAGAATTTTCAAAGGCAACCTTTCACACACAATATACACCATAGTTACTTAAATTATAAATTAAGAAAAAAATTGAACTTGCATAATTTACTAAAAAATAACTCTAAAAAAAAAGAAACAACTAAACAAAAAATATAGATGAGAGAAAAGGAAAGGAAACAATCAAGATGGGACAAGAAAAAAGAAAGAAAACAAAATTGCAGAAGAAAGGAAAGGAAAAAAGGAACAAAAACAACCAAGACCGCCACCGCAAGATTGAGAAGAAAGGGAAAAAAAAAAACAAATTCAAGCTCGGATCCAAATCGGAGGTCATGGAACAACAGAAAATTGCAGAAAAAGAAAACAAAAGAAAACGGAGGCAGAAAAATGGGAACATGTTGTTGGGTTGGGTCTTCATTGCCGCTGCTGTGGGTATGGAGAGTTCGGTGCAGTGTGCTGTCTGCCACTGCTACTGGGATGAGGGTTTGAAGAAGGTTATAATGCCCCGAAGAGATGGTTATATAACTTTTGAATGATGTCATTTTTTTGGCCATTTTAAAGTTATAATGCCATATATTAGATTTTTTAATCAGAATCTTAATGACGTCTTTTCGTTTAGTGGTATTATAATGTTAAATCAAAAGGTATTATGACCAAATAAACAATCTCCACCTAGCTCAAGGCCATTTTAATACAATTTTTGAAAAGAAATCCAATCTTGGCGAAACCCCAGATTTTGCGGTGTACTATTGAAAGGATTTCAACATCTCGACAAAGAGAAATTGCCACATCCATAGAGTAATCACTAGATGATAGCAATAAATTATTCTTGTACTTTTTGGGATAATCTGCACAACGTATTATGGAGTTAGTATCGGATGAAGCATTAGCCTTATACTTGCTGCAAACTTGGGCTCATGGACCGCTTGGCAGACCGAACAACGAATTGAGAAATTGAATCCACATACTAATGGCGTGGTTGAAGTTAATGTTGACGCTGTTTGGACCGAAGCCTCTTGTGGAATAGGTGCTGCAATCCGGAACCATCAGAATCACCTTTTGGCAGCAAAAGCAATAGAATTGCCATATATTTCTTCAGTGCTTCAAGCAAAAACTCAAGCAGTTCTACATGGAGATTTGTTTGCCAAAAAACTTTGCTAGGAGCACATCACAGTGGAAACTGGTCCCTCCATAGTTATTTCTAAATTATCCTCTAATAGTACAGATATCCCCGAGATGGGAGCTTACCTTCAAACCATTAGAGAGCTTTACCTAAATCTACTTCCTTTTCATTATCTCATATTGACCACAAGGTCAATTCTCTGGCACGTTTACTACCCCATAAAGCTAGGATTTTACACTCCTGTACTTGGATTGAAATTATCCTAAAAATTTAACCCTCTTAGCTACTTTGGAATCCTGTTAATAAAATCATTCTATTTTATTTTTCAAAAAAAGAATACTATTAAATGCTTATTTTTTTAAGTGCATTTTTTGACAAATTTTCTCCTTCTAGATGGTATTTTAGTCCCTTCAATCTTCACTCTATTCAATTTTAGATTGTAAATTGAAAATTATAAATTATAAATTTTAGATGGAAAGGGTTTGCTTGGTATGTAGATTAAAATATATTGATTCGTACATTCTCGATTATATGAGAAATCCTGAGACTAATTATTATACCACCTCTGCTCTTGATAAAGAGTCAATATAAACTAAGAAAATTTATAATTGGATTGCAACGTAACTTGAGAAAAATTAAAATTTTCTTCTTTTCATGGAGCAAAATTTTGTGTTTCTTCCATTTGCAATTCAATGTCCAGTTTCCTATTCATTTTATAGAGAAAAGTGGACATTCAATTCTAAATTAAAGGAATATTTTTCTATATACAAGAAGAGCGAATGATATAAATGAAACCCATGATCTATACTTGGATATTTTTTTTTTTTACGTTTTGTTTCTTTAAAAATAATGTTTGTGACTCATACGACTCAATCTATTTCAAAATACACAGTCTTTTTGTATTTTTATTTCTTTTTTAAATGTTTAACTTTTTATAAATATTAATGATTGCTTTTATAAAGTTTCCCTCACGTATACATATAATTCATTCATCATTCATTTATTATATTAACGAAATCAGTAAAATGTATAAAAGAAAAAATACCCTTAATCTATTCAAAAAAATGTAAAATGACTTTATATTTTAAAATAGATAGAATATTAAAATTTACCTTTTTGAAGATATATGCAAACCAAACCCAGTGGAATATTTTCCATCTTTTTGCTGACATTCTGTAACTTCAGATTCCGCTCAACTCACCTTCTTCAAAATATAAAACTTTTAGAGTCTTTTTCTCTTTCTCTAAATATTTAGTCTTTTGTAAATTTTAAATATTATTTTTACAATTATCCTCACCTATAAATATAAATTTCCCATTCCTTTTCATGTTAATATAAAATAAATTAAAATAGTTAAAAATATAGCATTTTTTTTCTTTCCAAAAGGTCTCATATTTTAGAATAGGGGGAGTATCATGAACGAGAATATTCCTTCTTTCAAGTTGCCATGCATTTTGTATATACTTGGGTAGAAATATCATTTCTTTTGGCGTAAACTTCCAAGGTGGAAATATCAAAAACCTTTAAAATGAAGAAATATTAAGAATTTCAAGTTTGATAATGTCAATTTGATGTCATCCGCTAAATTCTAGCTCTATTTTCTCACCGCCTAATCCCAAAATTCAAGTAAAATTTTATGTGTGAGATTAATTTTTTTATAAATAATTCAACTTTTATAAAATTTATAATAAAATTTAAAAGTTAAATTATATTCAATCTCACTCTTATAATACACGTTAGAATAAAATATGTGTAGGTTGAATGTGAAACGTTTCCTTTTTCTTTAAAGATGAGCGCAATAGGTGCTCCACACAACACAGTACATAGAGAACGGCAAAACAAATGCCAAAAGAGAGAAAGAATTCGTCGTACTAACTAGACCTGTAATATGCATGGATGGCGACGTCTTTTTATAATACATATACTGAACAATATATATTAGACTAGAACTCGATGCTACTAGGACTACGATTTCCTTCTCTTTTTTGTGATAAGTTAGCAGTCCGGTTTTCACTGCAGGACTGATTTTTAACCGTTGGATCAGATTCAAAATCTGATTCAATAACTGTCAAAATTTTTAAATTTTTTTTTAAAAATAAATACAGAAAATTCATAAAATATTATCTGTTAAATCAGATTCAGAATCTGATCTAACAGATCAGATCCAGTCCTAGATTGGTGGACCGGAACTAAATTGATAAGTTAGCATCAATTTTATTGACTTTTCAGCTTGGAATCTTCTAATAAATTGTCTAGTAGAAAAAGTCACATTTGACGGCGGAGGGTTTGGCGTAGACTATTACTTGTTTATTAAAAGAAGAAAAGGTACAAATCCAAGAAGAGGACATGGAGCCTCACCTCAGAATGCAGTTGGAAACAAATCTTCTTCTACATAATCATATGCCGTGCAACAAGAATCAAAGAGTACAAAAAGAAGACAAAAAAATACTTCAATTCTAATAGAGTCTAATAGAAGGAACGCCCTTTTGATCCAGCTGAAGAAGTCCTCTGGAGAGAGAAGGAAGCTCTTGAGGAGAGAAAAATCACAACTGAAGTTAGCTAAACTGTCTGCAACTTTGTTACCCTCACGAGAAACATGGAAGACACTGAAATAAAGCTGACTTATAAGCAGAAGCAAGAAATGCTGCAAGAACATATCCAACCTCCATGGATCAGCCCGTAATAGCATGCATTACAAGAAAAACTGATATTAGCGACGGATAGCTCCGTCGCTCAATTGCGACAGAAACTAATTTTCCTCGCAATCAGCGACGGATTTGCGTTCGAAATAAAAAGTGGTCAAAGTCTTTGGCTAACCTATTAGCGACGATTTTTGCAATGCATTAGTGACGGATAAATTGATATTTTTTTTAAAAAAATTTATAATTGGTTGCTAATCCGTCGCTAATTAGCGACGGATTAGCAACACAAAACGTATCCGTCGCAACCTCAATAGCTAATTTATATTTATATTTTTTACTTTAATTTAATTTTCCGTCGCTAAACCATCGCTACGTAGCAACGGATTAGCAACAAATATTTAAATTTCAAAAATATTTAAATTTTAGCTATCCGTCGCTATAATTTAAAAAAGTTTAAAATATCTATCGCTAATCCGTCGCTATGTTTTTAAAAAATAAAAAATATCCGTCGCTAATCCGTCGCTATGTTTTTAAAAAATAAAAAATATCCGTCACTAATCCGTCGCTACTTAGCGACGGATTAGCAACGAATATTTGAATTTCAAAAATATTTATTTTTTTAAACCTTCCGTCGCTAATCTGTTACTAATCCGTCGCTATATTTTAAAAAGTTAATTAAAAAATATTTTTATTAATTATATAAAATTATCCTGTAAAAATTTAAAAATTAAAACTTCATAAAATAAAAATATTGTACGTGAATAAATATCAAGAGAAGGAAATACTCTTACAAATACAAATCAATAAATAAAATGCCTGAAAAATATCAAATATCAAATAGAGTCATCCATTTACAAACTAAAATTCTAATATACTAATTAGCCTGCACGGCAGATGCCGGAGTCGGAGCTGAGGGCGGTGGCGGTGGCGGTGGCGGTGGCGAATCCATGGGGCCTTGGGGAGGAGGATGGTGATCCGGTGGGTCTACTGTGTAGTCATCATCATCGTCATCATCAGAATCATCATTCTCACCAAGCAATGGAGGCGGAGGCAGATTCAAAGTTTGTGACAAAAATGATAAGTAATCTGTCATACTTTATTGTACGTGACGCAACTTCTTCTCAACTTTCTGCCGCATCCTTGTCTCGTCATTCAACCTTTTTTGTAACTGAATAACATCGTGAGACGATGAAATAGGTGCTCCCTCAGAAGTAGAAGAATGATCCAACCTCCGTCTGACCTTCGATCCCTCAGAGCCTAATCCAAAGACACGGTTCTTCTTGAAACCTCCCCCAACCTCAAGAAACAGTGACTTCTCGTCAACAACCTGACGAGAAGTCACAAAACTTTCAGACTCTGGCTGAGAATAACGCTCTTTAATTGCGTTAACATTATCCTGCAGAAATAGGAAATAAAAGCTGTATAAGTATTAAGAATTACAATTGCTATCTTATAAGTACAAAAGAAAGTTGATTCGTGCCAAAGTTTATCGTGACTTCTCACTAACAAACTCGCCCTGCTTTGACCCTCTTTGAAAAGTGTGAAGTTTTTTAAATAACTCAACGTAAGTAAAGTTATCACCTTTTTCTTCCGCTATGATTTCAACATGAAAGATACAAATATTAATTTTTGTAGGAAAAAATTTAAGAACAAGTTTAAAAATTGTAGACTAATAAAACATACCATTCGATTCTCATGCTCCGTAAAAGATATAGATCCTCCCGTGTGAGATGTGCCACTAACAACAGCTCTATTCCGTTTAGCTGCAGAAGAAATGCGTTGAAACCCTTCTGTTCTCCACTCCTGTTGCATATGGTCCCAAAATTCAGGCGAAATCCAATTTGGACGTTTTTGTTTAGCACAAGCCTTGCATAACTGGTCAGAAAGTCGCTCACGACACTTCTTATTCCAAATATCCCGTATCTGATCGCTATGCTCTGGAAGCCACCTAAAATGACTCTGCAAAATCATTAAATAAAAATATGCCTGTTACATAGTTACTATTATGATTATATTAACACATATCTCAACAATATAAAAAGAATAAAATTTGGATGTTTTTATACTTACAGTCCATAAGTCAAACCACATGTTCCTCACATCCACAGGAATATCTACAAATCTGGCATAAGGTGCAGTGTAGTGTCGTTGAAATATCAGTGATATCTCTCTAACAGCAGCCATCGATGGGGAGAAATTATTTCAACACAACGAATATTCAATTAACCATTACAAAATTTGACAAAGAAGCTTGTTAAATTAAACTGGAACGATGATAAAAAAAAATTTAACTTTTTAAAAATACGCAAGTTAAAAATACCTTGAATGTTATGCAAATCAACTGCTATTTAAAAATAAATAGCACTTACCTGTCACCATCAGGTGTAATCAAAACTCGTGTGTCTGAGATGTCTGGTCCAAGCACAGATGCAGCTGTGGAAGGTATCGATGTAGGTGTTCGTTGCTGTCCTATAGATGATTGTGAGTGCAATGGTGGCAAGCTGCGCAATTGCGAACCCGGAATTGGAGACGGAGTACCATCATCTCTACTCTCAGACTGCTCTGGTAGTCCTCTGCCAGTAGACATAATCTGGTTTAACACATATGACAATAAAAAAGTTAGAGTCTGAAAATATAAATATCAAATAAATTATTCATCAAATTGTAAAATATTAGCTCACATTTGAAAGAAACTAATCATATTCATTTTCTTCATTATCTAATAAATCATCTCCCATATCATCATCCGTAGGAGAATCCGTATCCGAATTATCTTCTTCTACAACCACGTCCACATTTTGTTGCGGTCTTGATTCTTCAATAGCTACTACTTCGCCTTCTCCCGATTCATTTGCAAGTCCACCAATCATCTCATCTTCAATGGAAACATTAACAGCCATAAAATCGTCGGTCTCCTCTTGATATGGTCGATCTACTATAGGTGCGTCAATTACGTGACGAGCCTTCAGTTTGCAGACAGTTATCCAATCAGACTTGTTCTTTTTATAGCCTGGATAGGATGCATAATATACATAACTGGCTTGCTGAGCTAACACAAATGGGTCGTACTTTGGGTACTTCCTCCTGCTGTTAATGTCCACCATTCTAAACTGCGGATGCACCTTCACTCCCCTATTAATAGTTGAATCAAACCAATCACACTTGAACAAGGTAACATTATGACAAGGAGACCTAGGGAATTGCACCTCAATGATCTCCTTCAAGACTCCATAATAGTCTCCCGTATTTTCTTCTCCACCTTTGACTCAAACCCACTATTAACGGTTTTCTTTCCCATTTCGTAATCGTACGAGAGAAATCTAAAACCATTAATCAAGTACCCATGGAAAGACTTCACCTGCCTCGAAAGCCCCCAAGCCAAACTTTTAAGATTTTTGTCACTAATATGATTGTCAGGACGGTTAACCTATAACCAGTAATAGGAACGGCAAGTTATAAAATACTCAAAAAATAATATAAGAGGGTAACAATTACATTAGTTCTAAACCATGCCGAAAACTCATCTTCTAATCTCCTGTCAACTTCTTTATCCGTAATTTGTGGTGCAGTAGCTTGTAATTCGCCCTTGAATTTTCTGTATAATAATCACTTATTGTGAGGATTAGTGTATCAGCATACTAATGCACCGCTTTAAGTTATAGTAATATTATTATAACTGACCTAATAAACGGCTGTAGTTCATCACAATTGAGAAATATATAAATTGTAGCTGCCTTAAGTTCCTCGGATGTTAGATATCTGGTTTGGATTTGCCCGATCACCCTTCCTGAAGTATTGTATATTGACAAACTAGGGCCATGCATATTTGATTCACTAACACCTTCATCATTTCGAGCAATGCTTGTATATCTTGTCTGCACGTAAGGCTCAAAATATTAGGAGAAAAATGTCGATGCTTCTTCAATTAAGTAAGCATTGCAAATCGATCCTTCAACCCTTGTTTTATTCTTAACCTTACTTTTCAAGCGGTACAAGAACCTGAAATATCAGTTATAAATTAAAAGTACATTACCTCACACGACAGTTAAAGCAAATGAGAAAGTAGACATTGTCAAAGGTATATTTACCGTTCGAATGGATACATCCATCGGTACTAAACAGGACCAGCTACCCTCGTTTCATAAGGCAGGTGGACCAAAAGGTGCTCCATCACGTCAAAGAACCCGGGTGAAAATATCTTTTCTAACTTACAAACCAGAATTGCAATAGTTTTCTCCCATTCCCTCATATGAGCTTACTGATAATTTAGGAGAACACAGGTCACGGTAGAAAATACTTAACTCTGTTAGGCTGTTCCATATTGGAATTGGAAGAAGTTCTCTGAATGCAATTGGAAGTAATCTCTCCATGAAGACATGACAGTCATGAGATTTCATTCCTGACATTTTCAGCTCTTTCATATCAACACATCTTCCCATATTAGAAGCATATCCATCAGGAAGTCGAATATCCTTCACCCACTCAAGAACGAGTCTCCTCTGTTCCAATGTTAGCGAATATTTAGCCTTTGGAATGGAAACTTTCCTATCACTAACACTAATAACATGTAACTCAGGCCTGTCACAGTATATCTCAACATCACGGTGAGCTTTCACGTTGTCTTTCAATTTACCTTTTACATCCATAACGGTGTTAAACACATTATCAAAGACATTTTTCTCATTATGCATCACATCTATGTTATGGCGAATCAGATTAGTTTTCTAATATGGTAAATCCCAAAAGATGCTCTTCTTGGCCCAATTGTGATAGATTCCTCTACCTGCGTGTCTCCCAACTTCTACAGCAGTGTCCACTATCTTTGAAAAATTGCACAGTCTTTCCCACATCTCATCTCCAGAAGGTCGCATTATGGGTACGGATCTCTCACGGCCCCTATCTTTTCTGAATGACTTTGTATCCTTCCTGTATGAGTGGTCGGAGGGCAAGAATTGCTGGTGACAATCGAACCAAGATTGTTTCGACCCATTCTGCAACTGAAATGATTTTGTCAACTTCATGCAATAAGGACAAGCTAATCTTCCTGCTGTACTCCATCCACTTAGCATGCCATAAGCAGGAAAGTCGTTAATAGTCCACAAAAGTGCTGCACGCATCTTAAAATTTTGCTTGAACGAGATGTCATAGGTCGAGACTCCACTACACCATAAATGTAATAATTCATCCACCAAAGGTTGTAGATAAACATCGATCTTATGTTTTGGATTCTTTGGCCCCGGGACAATTACTGTGAGGAACATCACTGGATCTTTCATGCACATCCAAGGAGGCAAGTTATAAGGAGTAACAATAATGGGCCAAGTAGAATATTGCTTTCCCGACATTCCGAAAGGTGAAAACCCATCGGTGCATAGACTAAGACGAACATTTCGAATTTCCTCGCTAAATTCAGGATGGATCCGATCGAAATGGTGCCAAGCTTCACAATCTCTTGGATAGCTCATAACTCCCGACTCCGACTGGCTTTCTGCATGCCACCTCATATGTTCGGCTGTCGCTTTAGATGCAAATAGTCTCTGGAGTCTGGGTGTCAAAGGAAGGTAATACATCTTTCTGAAAGGAACATCCTTATGTTGTTTATTTTTGGCGATCTTCTTGTTTGACATATATCGGGCATGACCACAAAACTTGCATTCTTTTTTGTCTATATCCCCTTTCCAGTAAAGCATACAACTGTTCGGACAGACATCTATCTTCTGAGCAGGCAAACCAAGTCCAGATACCATCTTTTTTTTCTGATATAAGTCATCTGGAAGCTTATTATTGCTTGGCAAGACCTCCTTCATCAATTGTAGCACCTGATTAATATTTAGTAATCGAGAAACAACCGATAACAACGAGTGTGTTGTGCACCCGTCCCATACAGGAGAGTCAGCCTTCTCCAACATATCATAAAATCTCTTAGCTTCTACATTGGGTTGTTCCTCGAAATCAGAAGATGGCGGAGGGTCTGTCAGAAACTCTCCACCAACTCCCTCTATTACCATCTGCTGCAATTGATTAATTGCAGCCGGCCGAACAGAGGTGCCAGCTACTGTGCACGTAGGCTGCGCTGGCGTAAGATCCTCGCCATGACTTGTCCATAAGTGATAATCAGAGACAAAGCTGAACCTATATAAGTGCATCTCTACCTCATCCGGAAATAGGTGAGCTCTATTTTTACATTTTGCACATGGACATCTTAGCCATGATGTCCAACCTTTCGACAAACAATAGGCAATAAAACCCTTTACCCCTTGCTCATATTCTAATGTAATCCCCTTAATCCCTTGCACGTGTCTCCTGTACATCCAACTACGATCATCCATCTACAACATTTTCCACACATTATCTATTAAGAAATTGTTAAGAAAATTTTGACAAAGTCTCCCCTAAATTAGGCTTTTCTGGTAGATATGCACTAAAATCTGAGAATCACTTTGGACCCCAACCGAATTCACTGCTAGGCTGGGCAGAGTGCCAGCCCTTCAGCAAGATAATTAAGACCTCCTAGGTTATTATTCTATGTCGTTTCTATTCTCAAAGTTCCGAACTGCAACTAGGAGAATCTACAAGATCCATGTATATTACAAATTACAGTATGTAGTACTCTTCGCCAATAAATAGTAAAACTATTTTTCTAGAGGTTATTACATCACTGGCGCAGATTTAACTTGTGCCCAATTCAGGTTTAAGTGGACAAGTCATAATCATAAATATTGAAGTTAAATCTATATATATATATATATATATATATATATATATATATATATATATATATATATATATATAAAAGTTGAGGAAGAATCACAAAGAAGTAACATGTGGACAATTTTAGATTTATTTGAATTCTCATTATGCCAAGTGAAATTATGTGCATTTATGAGCA
This sequence comes from Rauvolfia tetraphylla, assembly GCA_030512225.1. Lineage (NCBI taxonomy): Eukaryota > Viridiplantae > Streptophyta > Magnoliopsida > Gentianales > Apocynaceae > Rauvolfia > Rauvolfia tetraphylla. The sequence goes on from JAJQKT010000060.1 coordinate 3,243,723, forward strand.
TATAGATTAATGTGCCTACATAAGCTCATAAAATTACTAATCACCTTAATTTTTGTGAAATTAAATAGATGATAAAGTAATGACTACTAATAAAATTAAAGCAATGGACTTTTACAATTTTTAATAACTATACATTAATTTTCATGAAATTCAATTCATTTTAAAGTACATTGAATCTACTAATCATTTTAATGTTTAATGATATGTAATTAATTGTAAAACCAATGAATCTATAAATAATATTAAATATTAAACAATGAACTTTAAAATTTTTTAATACTACTAATTATTATAAACTTATCTTATATATATAACCATAACTCTTTATTCAGTTTATTTCTTAGCTTAAGTACATAACTGAAACACAAAACTCAATAACATTAGTAGTGTAATGACTTCATTTATAACTAATGGCGGAGCAACAAAAAATATAGATAAAATTAAAATATTGAGTCAAAAAAGACATATGAAAAGATTTTGAATCTTACTTCAATGAATAGAATTTGAAAAGATTTATATCTAAAAAAGGCATATGAAAAGATTTTGAATCTTAATTCAATTAATAGAATTTGAAAAGATTTATATCTAAAATTTTAAATAAAATTTAATTTCATTAAAAAAATAAAGGCATATGAAAATATTTTGAATCTTACTTCAATTAATAGAATTTGAAAAGATTTATATCTAAAATTTTAAATAAAATTTGATTTCATTAAAAAAATTTAGTAAATAATGTTAATCTTGAGTTACACCTTATCTTTTATATTAATAAGGTACAAGAAATTTAAATATTTAAATATAATATTATCTATCAATTATTTTTTAAAAAAATTATATTATTTATTATTAAAAAATAAATAGATAAACATCCACACATGAGCGGGTTTTAACACTAGTAGGGAGTTATAATCATTCTCCAATTAGTCTAATATTTTAGCTTTAGATCGAGGAAGAGATGGGGATTCCAAACGAATAAGAGGTTGAGTTAGGTGGATTTCTACACGTGGAGTTAGGTTGAAGGCTGGATTTGGATTGTCAACTTTGAAAGATGTATGTGCAATTAGGTCTCTGTGTGCACTCTACGACCCTATCTATCTATAATATACCATGGGCAAGAGATCATTAAGATTTAAATTTATTTTATTTTTTCTTTTTTAAATAGTAATAAATACTCTTTGGTTGGATGAATTAATTTCTTTTTATCGTCCAAATACCTCAAAGTTATGTATAGAATTTGGACAATTCATTTTGGCATTCTAAATGTCCAAAAGTAATATCTATAATATAAACAATGTAAGTATTTATTAATTAATTTATTTTAAAATTAATAGAAAATTTTGTAAATATTTATTAATAAATATATACTAACTTTTCCACTTACGTTACAAATTCTTCTACCCAAAGTAATATAAGAACAAACTATCTAACCTCAATAAAAAAACAGGAAAGGACATTGATATTTTAGAAAAATTAAAATAACTTGAAAAATAATTATACTAATTAGATATTGTAAATACCATTATAATTTATAACAAGTATAAAATATAACAACATGAGATTAAGTGATTTTTATGAAATTTTCTATATTAGTAAAAATAATATCTTTTTTATTGGAATAAATTGATTAGATAAAAGGATAAAAGTAAAAAATATTTATTTTCTAAAAAATAAAATAATTATAAAAATTTAATAATTTAAATACTAAAATATTTTATGAAAAAGTTTAAAATGATAACATAAAGTATAAAAAGACTATTTAATATTTCACGAAGAAATAAAAATATATCTTATTTGAACATCATGTAAATAAATAAGAAAATGACAAAAAATATACTTAAATCTTTATCATTGAAAAAATAAAAAAATTATTATTATTAAAAGGCTAAAATTATCATAAAAATTATAATGTTAATTGAAAATATCAAAATTGAATGTTATTTAATAAAAACAATACAATGACATAAGATGTAAAAGTAAATTATATGACCTTCATGAAATAGTTTATATAATTAGTCAAAATACGAATTTTATTTTAATATTATAAAAATAATTAAATAGCAAATAAAAAATATCATTCATTCTCCCTTACTAAAAAAATAAAGACAAAATTATTAATTTTATAAAAAATTTAAACAAAATATTTAATACGTACAAAGTAGGTACTAAATGGGCCAAACAATTAGAGTATTTAAGTCAAGAGAGGAAAGTGGTTAAGAGATATCGACCAAACAGACAACGAACCATGCAGAAAACAAAGGAAATGTGCGGAAAAGACTCAGAAAATGTTCTCTCGTGAATCAGAAAAATATACTTCTTCAATTGCACTTTTGTAAATTTTAAAAATTATTTTTTAAAAATTACTTTCATCAATAAATATAATTCTTCAATTTTCTTTTACGTTAGTAAAGAAAGAATTAAATTAATAAAAAATATAACAGAAAAATATCACTTATTGTTTTCCTTAATTCAAGAAATGCAACTTAAGAAATCCGCACGGCCAGGTCATATCAGAGAGGCATTCACTGTGAAGAATCTAAACAAATGAAATAAACAATCTTTAACTTTCGAGAAGAACCTGCAGATTAATTACATATATCGCGCTTTCCTAACATTAACAACAACAACGACGACAATAACAACAATGAAATGAGGTAAGGTGGATGATGATGCATTTCATGAACTCAATCTCAAATATTACCGGACTGAAACTCAAAGTCTGGTTCAGGGTCTAGGTAGATTGTCGGAATCCGCAACTTCGGATCCTGCAAAGAGTAGACAAATGAGCCCTTGTAAGGCAAAGACGTTGAAGAATGTCAATCTTGAATTTCAAGTAGAGATCCCAAATGACACATTTGAAATGCAAAATCTTGATTTTCTCTGTCAATGAGGTGTCAATGAGGAGTTTAATGAAACGATCATGTCCGTGTAGTACTTTTTTTTGCGGTAATATTCATGACTCTACAAGAAGAAAGAAAGTGATACAGAATTTACCTCCGCAGCAAGAAGAATATCCTTCATCTGAAAATTTTAATTTTTGGTTTTAACTTGAAGGTCCTCATTTCCAAGTTCCTCCTGTTCTGCAACAATCTCGTCGACAGAATTCACAAGTTTCTCGCACCGAAAGACGTTCATCACTTTCAAGGTAGGAAGCATTCTGAATCTAGAAGGAACCTCATCAAGATATTTGCAATCCTTCAGAATAAGCTGCTGGAGTTGGGGGAAACAATCTGTTGATACATTCCATTCTTCAATATCTGAAAAGCATAACTTTAGGTACTTTAGGTTCAGGAACTCATCATCTTTCACATCCCATCTGTTGTGTTCAAACTTAGTATCTAGTAGTTTGAAAACTTCAAGATTGGGCAGCTTGCCAATTGCAGATATCACGCTTTCTGATAGAATAGGGCCATTCATTGCCAATTTACTAAGAGTGGACGGTAAGCCGAATTCAGGGACAGAGAGCTTTACCTTGTAGGCTAGCAATCTTAATGATTTAAGCTTACTAAGAAAGTCTGAAAGTCGTACACAAAAGGTTAAACGAATGCTCAATTTTCGAACATATGGCATCCTTCTCAATTGCCATTTGAGCTCATCTTCCAAACACTCCCTGCATGACATAAAAGATTCTAAAGCATTCAATTGAAGTGACTTGTCAACTAAATCATCTATGCCATAGAATTGCGAAGGCCCTAAATATAAATATCGTAAACTTGACATATTCCATATAGTTGTAGGGATTGAGTTCTTGACATCTAAGAGGAGATGCTTCAATCTTGAAAGGTTGGCTATTGATGGCACAATGTGAAAGGCACCCCGAAGTGCCAAGTACTGCAAAGCAACTAGTTGCGTGACAACATCACTCTGCAAATTTTTGTCCCAGCATTCCAACTCCAACATTCTTAGGAATTTGAAACAGACAAAGAAGAAAGAGGCTTCAAGAATTTCCACAGAAACGGGAGAGAGTAGAGTACGGACAGTTGATGCTACAGGTTCTAATTCAGATGAAGGCAGGCAACCTTCCATATGTAAGCATAGCCGATACGACTGCTGCATTATGTCAATATTGGAATGACTATCAGAAATATTTGGCACCGCTAAAAAGTTTTCTTCCTTGGCTTTTTCTAAACATAACTCCCGCACCAAATCATGAACAACACACTTCTTGATCCCATATTTGGAACTTCTCTTGGCTACAATTAACAGGCTTCTACTGACCAAATCCATCAAGTACTCATCCGCTACATCCTCCAAGCTTTTATCCTCATGTTTCTGTACGAACCCCTCAGCAATCCAATATTGGGTCAACCTCTTGGAAAGAATTGATTCATCCTCTCGAAATGCAGCAAGATAAAGGAAGCAAGACTTCAAATAATCTGGCAAATGCTTGTAACTTAGTTCCAGAATGTCCATACACCCTTCCTTTGCTACCCGTGACTTTAGACTTTGCGCAATTTTCTCCCAATAAATCAGATTACCGTCTGCATTTGCAAGTAAACCTGCAATCGCCACAATGGCTAAAGGCAGCCCTTTGGAATTTTCTGCAATCTTCTGTCCAATAACTAGCAAATTCAGAGGAAAACCATCTTTATAAGACAGCTTCTGTTGTAGTAATTTCAAGCTATCCTCAGGTGAGAGTGCATGAGGCTCAAGAATAATGCAATCATGTTTAGCGTCCAAAGCAACTTTATGAATTCTACTGGTAAACATAATTCTGCTGCCATTCTCGTCATTTGGAAATGAAGCTTTTAAATAATTCCAGGCCCCAGTATCCCAGACATCATCAAGCACAATGAGATAATTATTTCCTTTCAAACATCTGTAAAGCATTTCAGCCAAGTCTTCATGACTTTTATTAGAGATATCATCTTTATATAGAGTTTGATCGACTTGTTTCAAAATGTCAATCAATATATCTTTAATTTTATATTCTTGAGAGATGCAGCGCCATGCATATTTTTGAAAATGAAGCCGAACACGAGGTTCATAATAAACTTTCTTAGCAAGAGTTGTCTTACCTAGACCCGGCATGCCAACAATTGCAACAATTTCGCGCTGAGGTAATCCTCCTGTAAGGCAACTAATTATCTTCTCTTTCTCATCTGTGAAACCCACCATGACATCATCCATTCCGGTGTTGTTAGCTTGAGGAGGACTCTTCGGATTCACCATTTGAAGGAAGACTCTCTTGTTGGCCATCTGAGCATGTCTGGACTTGTTCAGCTGAGTCTTAATGAACAGAATTTTTTCTATGACATCAGAAAGGTACATCACATTATGCCAATAATTAGTAGGATCAGAAAAGAAACAGCAGTCAATGAAATACTCGGCAACGTATGCCATCCTACTGATTTGCGTCTGCAGATCTTTAATTTCTTCATTCTCATCTTGCAGCTCGAATACTCCCATAAGCGAGGGATTAAGAGACTCTAGCAACTTCTGGACAGTCATAACTTGATGTCTTTGATATATTGTGCAAGTCTCATATTTCAGCTTTTCCTTCAGATCTTCAATGAAAAAATTCAAGAATCCTTGTGCATTTGTCCTGGGGAAGTTTCTCCATGATACAGCTTGCATCTCAAGCTGAAGCTTTCTGATTTCGGCTTCGGCTTGATTTATCTTTTGTATTAGATCATGAAGAAGAGAATTGCTTCTACTGGGCATGTCCTTTTTCAAATTGCTTGCATACAGCGAGCAAATTAATGATGCCGCCTCGTTCACACAAAAATTTCTCTGTATCGATATTAACTTCTCCTCTTCATCACCCTCTCGCGGGGGATGCACAAGAAATGATATGAAAAATGCAAGCCCATGTTGGAGTATTTCGAAACCATCATCAGTGGGGAGAAGAAGATCCTCTAAGAGTATCTCAAGAAAACGTGCAACAGCTATTCCCTTCAAATAAAAATCAAGTTCTTGAGATGGATTTAAGGCCTTCAGGGCTCCAAGGTACAGCTCCGCAAGCTCTATGGTGCGAGGCTTAAATTTTTCTATCAGATTAGAAACCATAGCATTTACTTTTTCATCTAGCTCGTCAACCCAATAAAGAAATGTTACAGCAGTCATCTCTGGTGAAATATTGGCCTCCCATCGATAGATCTGACAGATCAAGTAAAGCTTGTTTAAGAACTGGATGCAACTGCTGAAGCTTTTGCAGAAACATTTCAATAACCTCAAGGTCATTTTCACAATCCTTGTCCAAGGCATCTAATTCCAGTAATACATCAGCAAGGCAATCTTCGGCTTCTACTGTTTTAGTAGTGTAAAGGCCTGACAATTTCTCAGAGTACCACTGGAATGTTTTGAGCAACGGCAGCTCCTTTTGAAGGGTCTGCAACATATCTTTCTGAAATGAAGTCAAGAAAGTTGTATCCACAACAGGGAGACTCTCTGCCGCATCATAAACAAAATTGCGAAGAATTTTTATTGCAATCTTCATCGTGAATTTTTAAGGCTACTGGAAGATAGACGGGAGGTTTGGAGGACGATCCTATATGAAATCTGTAAAGGAAATTCCGAAGGATGATTTTAATGCTTTTAGGGTTTGTATTCGTACAAATATCAAAATCAAAGGAACTTTTATCCTTCTGTTCCACAAGAGAATTTTATTCTCTTTATGGAAGAAAGTCTCTTTATTCTCTTAATACTCCCTCCATTCCACAAACATAAGTTCACTCTATCTTTTCTTCTATCTCAATTTATATGCCTATTTCCATTTATAAATTAAGGATAGTTACTTGGTTAGTTTTCTTTTCTGGTCCTAAATATTATGCATAAATATCAATAAATCTTTTCTCTTTTAGAATTCTTTTCTCAGAGGACAATTTATGATTCTCTTAAATATAATAGATTATAAATATCAACTATATAGATTCTCAACTTGCCTCACGAAGTGCTATAATTTCATAATGATTAGATAAGGTGACTACCGTAAATTGTTTCGCAGAATGCTATGAAATAGCAATACCAACATAGGTGAAAACATAACGAGTTTTATTTGAATCAGATAAATATCTAGCATCCGCATAACCATTCAACTGCATATTTGTTTTATTTAAATAAAATAATTCAAAATCTATGGTTACTTAAAGATATCTAAGGACATGTTTAACACCACTCTAATATCATGTTGTGGGAGAAGAACTATATCTTTCTAACAAGTTCATAGAAAATAATATATGAGTCTTGTATTATTAGCAAGATACATTAGTGCATCAATTGTACTAAAATAAGGTAGTTCATGACTACGTAGCTCTTCACCATCTTCCCAATATTTAAACGCATCTTTATTCATATAGAGTGATCAAATGACCATTAGAGTACTCAATTAATGTGTTTTATCCATGTGAAATATTTTTAGGACTTTCATCATATATATCAATTGATGAATAAACTTCCATCTTCCAAATGTTCAATCTGTAGACCAAGATAGAACTTGGTCCTTTTAAAATCTTTTATCTCAAATTCTTATTTTAAATAATTCATCGTATCTTGAAGTCTTTTGGAGTTCCAATAAGATTGATATCATTAACATATATTGCGAGTATCACAAATCTCAAAATATATTTCTTAATGAAGACACATGGAGGTATTGAATCATTTATGTATCTTGATTTCAATCAACTTTCACTAAGGCAGTTATACCACATGCATCCCAATTACTTTAAGCTATACAATGATTTTTGTAACTTAATAGAATAATTTCCATGGCAACCAAATTTATATGTTGTGTGCATTTGAATCCTTATGGGATTTTCATATAAATGTCACTGTCAAGATTCCCATATATATAAGCAATCACCATATCCATTAGACGCATTTTAATATTTCATTTATTACCAGACTCACAAAGTATCAGAATATAATTGCATCCACCATAAGTGAATATTTCTCATCATAATCGATATCTGATCTTTGTGAAAAACCTTGTGCAATAAGTCATTTTTGCACAAATATCCATTTATAACCGATGGGCTTAACACTTTCAAGTTTTCGAACTACAAGTACAAAAACTTTACGTTTCAAAATCTAGTTCAATTCTGATTGAATCTCATATTTCAATTTTGACCAATCATCTCTATGTCGACGTTCTTCAACCAATGATGTTTCAAGATCCTCCTTATCTTTTAAAACATCAAGTACTACATTGTAAGCAAATGAGTTATCTACAATTATTTTCATTCGATTCCAAATTCTACAAGAATTTATATGATTGATGAAAATCTTTGTATTATTTCTAGAATCTTTGATGTTTTCATCAACGATCTCTTGGTCCTTTTTCTCATATTTTTCAATATGATCACATTAATTATTTGATCATTTTTCTTTCGAGAATTTCAATCTTTTAAACCAAAAGGTTTGCCACGCTTTTGGTGTGATTTTAATTCAACAGCTATAGGTGTTGGGTTTTACTCTTTCGAGACTTGAACCTGACTACGAGCATCCATAGCTAGCAGATATGATTTTATTACTTTTGTAGAGTCGCTAAAGGCATTTGCCAATTGTTTCGCCATCTTTTGTAAATGAATTATCTTTTGCAATTCCAATTCACTCATGCTTGTGCATGGATCGAGATGATTTAATGATGTTATCCAAGCAAACTCTTTCTTCTGTGATTTATTTTTCCTCTAATAGACTCATTAAAATGGCAATTAGTGAATCTTGTTGTAAATAAATCTCCAGCCATAAGTTCCAGATATTTTATTATAGAGGGAGAGTTATATCCAATATATATCGCAAATCTCCTTTCAGGGTCTATTTTGGTTCGTTGATTGTTGTTATGAGAATATATATCGCACATCCAAAAATTCTCAAATGAGAGATATTTGGTTTAAAGCCAAAAGCTAAATGCAAAAGAGAAATTTATGATATCTCGAAGGCCTAATATACACAAGTTCTGCAGCATGCAAAATTGCATGTCCCCAAACTAATATAAGGAGATTGTTCTCATTAAGAGAGGTCTAACAATTAATTATAATCCCTTAAAAAATGACTCAACTAAACCATTTTGACTATGCACATGTGTGCTACAGGATGTTTAACAATTATGCCAATTGACATGCATTAAGTATCAAAGTTTCAGAACAATATTTGGCTACATTATCTAGATGGATTTTTTAATGGTATTTAAACAAGTAATCTCGCAAACACTATGTTGCAAGTCAATAACAAACAAACATACAACAATTGGATCAATAGATTAATTAATACCATAAAATATCTAAATTTCCCACATGATGGTTGAACATGCATCATATATCACCAAGAATTCGTTTTAGAAATGAGGGAGATTCAACACCCTTTGAATTTTCAATGGGTGACCATGTGTATTCTTAACTATTTTTTGCATCATAATTAATCCTAGATGACCTAAATGGTTATACAAAAAGCCAAATGTAACAAGATCTGTAAATGTTTTGTTCATAAAATGATGCACTTTAACAGAATTAATGTTTGCATAATATAGTCCAAAATAATGAGATGCTAATTTCTCTAAAATCGATTTCTCTCTAGAGACAGTTTAAATAATACAAAGATATTCAAAGTTATTTTCCTCCATTGTTTTAATATGATATCTATTTCCGTGGATATCATCAAAACTCAATAAGTTTCTTCGAGATTTTGAAAAAAATAATGCCTTATTAATAGCAATTATTGAACCTCTAGGCACTAAAATACTAGCTTTTTCAGCTCCTTCAATCAGTTTTTCACTATCATTTATAATACAAATATTTGTTTCTCGCATATTCAAATGAGAGAACTATCTCTTATTTTTAAGTACTGTGTGTGTAGTTCCACTATCACTAAGGCAAATATTATCGATGGCACTTTTAGAGTCATAATAAGGAATAAGACCATCTGTACACATCAAAATATAAATTTGAATACTTAAATAAATAAAGTTTTATTACAAAGGAAATTTGAAATAAATCACTAAAAATTATTATAAAGAAAATATAGATAAACATAAAACTTAACTAGGAAAAAGCTCGAAAGAAGATTCAACAAAACTCTTATTTCTTTTGACATTTTTATCACCAATCAAATTGTCAACTCTTCCTTCTAGATGCTCAAAAAAATCAGCTACATCTAAATGAGTTACATCAACAATGACATCATCAAGATTATTATCATCACCATCTTCGAGAGTTGAATTTTGAAAAGCAAAGTTGCAAAATTTACTTTGGGACTTTTTTCTTTCTTCTTAATTGATGCTTGGTAAAATTCAATTAGATGCTTTGTCGTACAATAGGTACACGACCAATGACCTTGCATACCGCATCGATAGCATTTATCTTCATGATCTTCTGGATCCACGTTCTTCACTTTTCCTTTCTTATTGTTTTTGGTCCACTTTTGGCAATTTTTATTATTTTTTGTGTCTGATACTCTATTCTGATTGTCATGATTATATAGATGATTTCGATCACGGCCACGTCACTGTCCGTAACCTCGACCACGACTTCTTCTCGGGCTATAACCATAAGTTCTAATTATATTCACTTCAGAGAGTGGAGTAAAATCCGTTGGTCAAGTTTCATAATTGTTTATCAATAGTTCATTATTTTGCTCAGCCACAAGAAGGCTAGAAATTATCTCAGCATACTTCTCAAAACCCTTCCCCTGATATTGTTGCTACATGAAAATTAGAGAATGTTTCATCTAACATATCATCATCAACGGTATTATGTTCGCATAATTGTAATTCAAATATAATTTCAAACATTACAGATTTTTACTTACACTACAAGAAAATGCAGCGTTAGCGACAGATGAATCCGTCGCTAATTAAGCTTAGCGGCGGATTAGCAACGGATTCGCCCGTTGCTAAAAGGTCACTAATTGCAACAGAAACGTATTTCACTGTTTTAGCGACGAATTTGCGTCGAAAAAAATTATTCATCAATGCTTAGCGCTAACCTATTAGCGACGGATTTTGCAGTGAATTAGCGATGAAAATTTTAAATTAAAATAAAAAATATTAAAATTCCGTCGCTAATCCCTAGAAAATTAGCGATGATTTTTAAATTTTTTGATTTTTGATTTTTTTACCACTCTGTCGCAAAATCCCTGGAGGTGAGGGCGGTGGCAGTGGCAGTGACGAATCTCTTGGGCCCTGGGGAGGAGGATAGTGATTCGGTGGATCAACTGTGTAGTCATCGTCATCCTCATCATCCGTTATTGCCACCAAGCAATGGAGGCGAATGCGGATTCAGAGTTTGTGATGAAAACGATAAGTAATCTGTCATATTTTTTTGCACATGAATCAACTTCTTTTCAACTTTATCACATCTTTGTCTCGTCATTCAAATTCTTCTCAACTTTCTACCGCATCTTTATCTCATCATCCAACTTTTTCTTAAGCTGGATAACATCGTGGGACGAGAAAATAGCTACTTCCTCAGTAATAGAAGAATGATCCAATCTTTGTCTGACCTTCGATCCCTCAGAGCCTAATCCAAAGACGCGGTTTTTCTTGAAACCTCCCATAACCTCAAGAAATAGTGACTTCTCGTCAGGTGGTTGACAAGAAGTCACAAAACTTTCAAACTCTAGCTGAGAATAATGCTCTTTAATTGCGTTAACATTATCCTGTAGAAATATAAAATAAAAGCTCTGTATAAATATTTAACAATTATATTTGCTATTTTATAAATGTAAAAGAAAGTTGACTCGTACTTTGTCGTGACTTCTCATTGAAAAACTCACCCTACTTTAACTAAAGTCATCACCTTTTTTTCTCTAAATTTCAATATAAAAAATACAAAATGTTATTTTTTCTAAAAAATATGTAAGAACAAGTTTAAAAAATGTAAACTAATGATATGTACTATCCGATTCTCATGCTCCATAAAAGATATAGACCCTCCCGTATGAAATGTGCCACCAGCAACAGCTCTATTCCATTTAATAGCAAAAGAAACGCGTTAACACCACTCATTTCTCCACTCCTATAGCATCTGCTCTCAAAATTCAGGTGAAATCCAATTTGGACGATTTTGCTTAGCGCGGGCTTTGCATAACTGATCAAAAAGTTACTCACGACATTTCTTGTTTCAAATCTCCCATATATGATTGCTATACTCTGGGAGCCACCTAAAACAACTCTTCAAAACCATTAGATAAAAAAACATCAGTTACATAATTACTATTAAAATTATATTAACACCTATCTCTACAATATAAAAAGAATAAAATTTATATATTTTTATACTTAAGGTGCATAAATCGAACCACATGTTCCTCACATCTACAGGAATATCTACAAATCTGACATAAGGCGCAGTGTAATGTTGTTGAAATATCAGTGATATCTATCTAACAGCATCTGTCGATGGTGAGGAACTATTTCATTAAAACGAATATTCAATTAAATAGATTCTTTAACAAGTTGATAATCTGATATCTTTTAGAATGATGCACCATTACATGTTTTGACAAAGAAGCTTCTTAAACACAATTTCAAAGATGATAAAAAGCTTTAACGGTAAAAAAATACGCTTCTCAAATATAACTTCAATGTGTACCAAGTCAAAAAAATTTAAAAATAGATAGTATTTACCTGTCACCATCAGGTGTAATCAAAATGCGCGTCTCTGAAATATCTGCTCCGGGTGCAGATGCAGTTGTGGAAGGTATCGATGTAGGCATTCGTTGTTGTCCTGACGAGTCTAGAGAGTGCAAAGGTAGCAACCTGTGTAACTGCGAACCCGGAATTGGAGACGGAGTACGATCATCCCCAGACTCAGACTGTTGTGGTATTGATCTGCCGGTAGATATAATCTAAACACACATAACAATAAACAAGTTAGAGTACAAATTTTATAATACAAAATAATTGTTAATCAAATTGTAAAATGTTAGCTTACGTTTGAAATAAACCAATCCTATTCATTTTCTTCATTATCTAATAAATCATCATTAATATCATCATTCGTAGAAGAATCCGTATCCAAATTAACTTTTCTACATTCACATCTATATTTTTGTGTTCCTAATTCTTGAATATCTGCTATTTCACCTTCTCCCACTTCAGTTGCAAGTCCACAAATCATCTCATCTTCAATGGTTACATTAACAGCCATGGAATCGTCGACCTCCTCTTGATATGGTCAATCCACTATAGGTGCATCAATAACGTGACGAGCCTTCAATTTGCAAACAGTCATCCAATCAGACTTGTTCTTTTTATAGCATGGGTAGCATGCATAATATACTTGATTGGCTTACTGAGCTATCACAAATGGGTCGTACTTTGGGTACTTCCTCCTGCAGTTAATGTCTACGATTCTAAATTGTGGATGCACTTTCACTCCCTCATTAACGGTTGGATCAAACCAATTACACTTGAACAAGATAACCTTCTGACAGGGAGACCCAGGAAATTGCACCTCAATAATCTCCTTCAAGATTCCATAATAGTCTCCCGTATTCTCTTCTCCGCCTTTGACGCAAACTCCACTATTGGCGGTTTTCTTTCCAATTTCGTAATCGTACGTTTGAAATCTAAGACCATTTATGAAATACCCATGAAAAGACTTCACTTTCTTCGAAAGGCCCCAAGCCAAACTTTTAAGATTTTTGTCACTCACATGATTTTCAGGATGGTGAACCTATAACAAAACTACATGTTAGGCAGATAATACAAACGGTAATTAAAACATACTCAAAAAAAGGCAAGTGGAAGAATTACATAAGTTCTAAATTATGCTAGAAAGTCATCCTCTAATCTCCTGTTAACTTCCTTATATGTTATATGTGGTGCAACGGCTTGTAATTCACTCTTGAATTTACTATATAGTAATCATTTCAACTTGAATTAGTCTATAAGAATTAATGTAACACGTGACTTATATAGTAGTAATATTATGCAAACTTACCTAATAAACGGTTGCAACTCCTCGCAATTGAGAAAGATATAAATCGTAGTTGCCTTAAGTTCCTCTGATGTTATATATCTGGTTTGAATTTGCCGATCAGCCTTCTTGTAATATTGCATATTGACAAACTAGGGCCATGCAAGTTTTGTTCGCTAACACCTTCATCATTCCGAGCAATGGTTGTATATCTTGTGTGCACGTGAGGCTCAAAATAATATGAGAAAAATGTCGATGCTTCTTCAATTAAGTAAGCATTGCAAATAGATCCTTCAACCCTTGCCTTATTCTTAACCTTATTTTTAAAACAATACAAGAACCTGAAATATCAGTAATAAAGTATATACATTATATTATACGTCCATTATAGCAAATAAGAACAGTAAATCGTCAAACAAACATTTACCTCTCGAATGGATACATACATTGATACTGAAGGCCAGCAACCCTGGCTTCATAAGGCAAGTGGATCGAAAGGTGCTACATCACGTCAAAGAACCCCAACAGAAAAACCTTTTCTAACTTACAAGCCAGAATTGCAATAGTTTTCTCCCATTCTCTCATATGAGATACCGATAGTATAGAAGAACACAAGTCATGATAGAAAATACTTAACTCTATTACAATGTTCCATATTGGTATCGGAAGAAATTCTTTGAAAGCAATTGGAAGTAATCTCACCAGAAACACATGACAGTCATGAGATTTCATTCTTGGTATTTCTAGCTCTTTCATATCAACACATCTTCCCAAATTAGAAGCATATCCATCAGGAAGTCCAAGATCCTTCACCCAGTCGAGAACAAGTCTCTTTTGTTCTGGTGTCAGCGAATATTTAGCCTTTGGAATGGAAACTTTCCTTTCACTGACACGAATAACATGTAATTCAGGTCTGTCACAATATACCTCAATATCACAGGGAGCTTTTACGTTGTCTTTTGATTTGCCTTTTACATCTATTACGGTGTTAACGCATTATCAAAGACATTTTTCTCATTATGCATTACGTCTATATTATGGCAAATCAGATTAGTTTTCTAATACCGCAAATCCCAAAAGATACTCATTTTAGCCCAATTGTGGTAGATGCCTCTGCCCGCTTTCCTCTCAACTTCTATTGCAGTGTCCACTATCTTTGGCAAATTTCACACTCTTTGCCACATGTCATCTCCAAAAGCTCGTCTTATGGATACGGAGGTCTCACGGCCCCTATCTTTTCTGAATGACTTTGTATCCTTCCTGTATGGGTGCTCCGAGGGTAAGAATCGCCCGTGACAATCAAACCAAGATTGTTTCGACCCATTCTGCAACTAAAACGATTTTGCTAGCTCCATACAATAAGGACATGCTAATCTTCCATCTGTACTTCATTCACTTAGCATGCAATAAGCAAGAAAGTCATTAATAGTCCATATAAGTGTTACACGTATTTGAAAATTATTTTTCTTCAAAATGTCATATGTCAGGACACCACTACACCATAACTGTAATAATATATCTACCAAAGGTTTTAGATAAACATCGATTTTATGTTTTGGGTTCTTTTGCCCTAGGATAATTACTGTGAGAAACATTACTGGATCTTTCATGCATATTCAAGAAGGCAAGTTGTAAGGAGTAATAATAATGGGCCAACTAGAATATTGCTTTCCCGACATCCCGAAAGGAGAAAACCCATCGGTGCATAGTTCAAGACCAACATTTCAAACTTCCTTGGCAAATTCCGAATAGGTCCAATTGAAGTGGTACCAAGCTTCACAATCTCTTGCATGGCTCATAACTCTCGGCTCTGACTGACTCTCTATATGCCACCTCATATGTTCAGTAGTCATTTTAGATGCAAATAATTTTTAGAATCTTGGTATCAAAGGAAGGTAATACATCTTTTTGAAAGGAACATCCTTATGCTCTTTATGCTTCCCGATCTTCTTCTTTGACATATATCGGGCATGACCATAAAACTTGCAATCTTTTCTATCTATATCATCTTTTCAGTAAAGCATACAACTATTCAGACAAATATCTATCTTCTGAATAGGCAAAACAAGTCCCGAGACCATCTTCTTTGTCTAATATAAGTCATCTGGAAGCTTATTATTGCTTGGCAGGACCTCCTTCATCAGTTGCATCACCTGATCAAAACATTGCTCTGAAATATTGTTCTATGATTTAATATTTAACAATCGAGAAACAACCGATAAAAACTAGTGCTTTGTGCATCCCTCCCATATAGGAGTGTTAGCCGCTTCCAACATATCATAAAATCTCTTTGCTTCTTCATTAAGTGGTTCCTCAAAATCGATAGATGACCAAGGGTGTATTAGAAAGTCTCCACCAAATGCATCAATTATCATCTACTACAATTAACCGAGATTGGACGAACAGAGGTATCAATTACTGTAGATGTAGGCTGCCTCGGATTCAGATCCTCTCCATTGCTTGTCCAACAATATTAATCAGAGACAAAGCCAAGCCTATACAAGTGTATCTCCACCTCATCGGGAGATAGGTGAGCTCTATTCTTACATTTTGCACATGGAGATCTTAGCCATGACGTCCAACCTTTGGACAAACAATAGGTAATAAAACTCTTTACCCTTTGCTCATATTCTATTGTAATCCCTTTGATTCCTTGCACGTGTCTCCTATACATCCAACTACGATCATCCATCTATATTAGACAGCATTGGCTTAATAAATTTTTAAAGTTTTCTACAACATTATCCTAAAGTTCTCAATTAAGACATCCTTAAGTAAAATTTGATAGAGTCTCCCCTAAAAAATAGACTATTCTAGGTGCAAAGGTCACTCCAAATTCAACTCATAAGATAACCAAAAAAAATATAATATCACATATCTTTTCTACAACAGAGAAATATGCATAGTATTCGTGCATTCATAAAGTAATTCTTGCAAAAAGTTATCTCCACTATGCCCAAAAAGAAGGTATCTTGATATACATCCCTTGTTAACTTTCCTATATTTTAGACATGCATCCCAAAATAGGCATTAATTTTTCCGGTTCCGTTTCTTTCTTTCTTTCTCTCTTTCTGGGCTAGGCATTAATTTTTAGTTGGTAAATGATTGTAAATCACTTAAGAATCACCATTAAATGATTGTAAACAAAGTTGATACAGTCTAAATTATTTGATTATAAACTCACTTCTCCATAAAACTCAAGTTCTAAAAACGTCAGAAAACTATTTCAAATATTACATCGCTCTTGTATATACAACTTGCAATGAGCGTGATGTAACTCTCTTAGAGAAATGTTTGTAACAGAATCTTTTGATACTTCCCACGTTGGAAAGAATTAGGATCATGATACAAAAAATTACACTACCAACAACCCAATGAAACAATTTTTTTCTCCCTGAAGTTCAGAGCACTTTAGTCAATAGTATGTAGATTCTCAGTGACTTTGCCACCAAGACCAAAGAAATTATGGATAAAGCATGAGGCTGCTAGAAGACCAAGGAAGGAACACAGTTCTAGATATGAAAACAGATTAATCAGTCTATCTAGCGGGACTTTCTTAAAGTAACAATAATGACAATAATATAATTCATCACTTCTTTGACTTTTTTCCAGAGTATCTACGTGCCAAAGAAAAGCATTGGACCACCAGCGGCAAAAAAGTCCATTCATAATAGCAGATCTTACTGGGTATCACTATCATGGAGGATTTTTATCCTAAAGCCAAAACAAGAAAACTTCAACTTCAACAGTACATTTTTCTCCATAATTTCTAGTAAAACACTTTTCTCGCCTATCAACTTTCTTTACAACGCTGGTCTCCTTTTTGAGGCATTTCGCTCAATTATGCTATTTGTACCACTGTGTATGCTAAACAATTACCATCACTAACCACAGATAAAATGAGAGTCGGGAATTTCTTACAGAGTATGTTTTATGCATTATATAGCAACATAAAAATCTTCCTCTGCCAACTGAACTATTATCTCAGTTCAAACTTGCAGCAACAACTTCTTTTATTCCTCAGAATGCATGCTCGAGTACAAATGTGTGCTAGTAGAGAGCAGAGGATGATGCATATTACAGCACAAGCTTGAGAGATGTTTATATTAATCCAAACGGTGACAGAAGTGAGTAGATTCTTCTTTATTGTTTGTAAAAGAAACAATTCTAAGTTCAATATAGTCAACAAAAAACAAATCAGGGAAGGTTTAAAATATGTACAGCAAGATATTTTTAATTGCAGAATCCAAATTATGGAAGAACGGCCCCCAAATATGATGCTTTTGGATAACTGAGTTTCCTATGCAGACAGAGTCGTCCATTCTGTTTGAATGGTACTGCTAAATTCAGTAACACAACGCATTTCTATTAAATGTGCCAAGAACATCTACACAACGTGAAGAACACATTCCAAGAATGCGTTGTTCATGCAAATAAATAAAAATGCATCCTATTGATGCGTTCGTCACGCAGCTAGCAGGCTAAAAACCAGCCATAACAATGCATTCCATCAATCCCATTAGTGACGCATTCAAATAAGCCTTCTTAACTCACAAGTCCAAAAGAACACATGATTAT
Source organism: Rauvolfia tetraphylla (assembly GCA_030512225.1). Lineage (NCBI taxonomy): Eukaryota > Viridiplantae > Streptophyta > Magnoliopsida > Gentianales > Apocynaceae > Rauvolfia > Rauvolfia tetraphylla. Next base: position 3,262,154 of record JAJQKT010000060.1, read on the forward strand.
TATGCGTTCTGCTCCTGTATTGGTCGCTAATTGGTCGGAAATTTAATTATAATGCATGTATATAATGCATCTTTATTGATCCGTAGCTAATCCCTCACAAATCTGGATTAAAATAAAATTTGTAGTGGCATTTAACTGTTTTTTAATCTGCGTCACTAATCCCTCGCAATAAATTTAGCGACAAAAAAATTTTAGAATTTAAAATTTTATTTTTAATATTAAAATTAGCTTTTTAGTTTTAAAAGTGCATGGTAAATTACCATATCCTGAGTTATAGACATCTAATTGAGGTGATTCAAAGTTTGTGGAAAGCTAAGATCATGATCTATAATTTTATGAAGAAACCAAGGCCTGTATCATCCAATTTTATGCTCTGAATTTACCAAGATGTCAAATAACTATTGCAGTCTTGGTTTTGTAGCAGAACAAAGTTTTATTGTAGAAAAACCGAGTCCAGGTGGCACAATGGATTATGTAACAATGGATGAAAAATTGAGTTTAAATGTGATACATGTATCATTCTTGATAGTATAAGTGGGAAAACTATTTTTGTTGCAAATAGAGTTGGGAATGTATATGTGCTATATCTTGGTAAACTTCTTGCCAATGATGTTAAATGTTTTGTCGTTCATGATAATAATAGTTTTCTTCGGCACAGAAGATTAGGTCATTTGAGCATGAATTTGTTGAACAAACTTTTCTTTCAAGATTTGGTTAGAGGATTGCCAAAAATGTATTTTGAGAAAAATCATCTTGTGATGCATGCCTATATGGAAAAAAAAAAAAAGAAGAACACCCTTCAAACCCAAGGAAATGGTGTAAACTTCAAAACCTCTTGAACTTGTTCATATGGATTTATTTGGGCAAATGAGGACCACTAGTCTTGGTAGTAAGACATATACATATGCCATAGTTGGTATTTTTCAAGATTCACTTCGGTACTCTTTTTATCACAAAAGGATGGAGTGTTTCATGAATTTGTAAAACTTTTTAAACAGGTTCAAACCTCACTTGATTGAAAATTGATCTCTATTAGAAGTTAGAAGATTTTACAAAACTTTGTGATGAAAGTGGGATTGTTCATAACTTTTTGGCTGCCAAAATATCTCAACAAGATGGGATTGTTGGAAGGAAAATTTTTACTTCACAAGAAATAGCTAGGTCTAAGCTTTGTGAAAATTCTTTGCCAAAATATTTTTGGGTTAAAGCAGTAAACACCGATTGTTATGTTATGAATAGAGTTCTTTTGAGACCATTTTTTAGAAAAAAATCCTTTTTGAACTTCTATTTGATAGAATACCCTCTATTGCTTATTTCAAAATGTTTAGTAGCAAGTGCTTTATACTGAATATGCGTGAAAATTTTAGAAAATTTGATAGAAAATTGGATGAAGATATATTCCTTGGTTATTCCTCTAACAAAAAAACTTGTAGAGTTTACAATAAAAGAACTTTATGTGTTGAGGAAACCATATATGAGAGTTTGATGAGTCTAACATCTACTTGGTGATGCGAACCCTAAGTATAGAAACCTAGAACCCAACAGCAAACTTCCACAAATGCCCAAGGATGTGTGAAAAAGGTTTCAAGAACCCTTAACCCGTTGGATATATGACCCAAGAACCAAAGGTATAAACAAAAACCCTAAACCCATTATCAATAAAGATAAGAACTTAAGGTATAATTCAAATGAATGAACCACAAGTTGAATAACTTGATAAGTTCAAGAAGTTCTTTCAAGAACCAAAGAGAGAATGTATTCTCACAAAAAATATTCATGACATCATGTTCATCTCCACTTCCTTCAGTTACAATGTCACCATCATCCCTAATCACCATGGCTCTTTTATTTGGACATTGAGAGAATTTGTGACCTGTTCCCAAACACTTAAAGCATTTTAGATCTCTTTGTCTTTGGGTTTGAGAATTGGTACCTTTATCTTGACTAGAGGTGACTCCCTTGGCTCGAACATCTTCCTTTGTTTTAGAAGCTGCCTTTTCTTCCTTTCGACTCCAATTGTTCTTCCAAGATGAGGAGGAGCTTGAACCAGCCCCAAATTTCGGACCAACACCAGCTCTTGAAAATCCCTTCCGCTTGAGTTGTCTTTCCACCTTAATAGCCATATGTACCATGTCCTCCAATTCCACATAATGGTGAAGCTCCACTATGTCTGCAATTTCCTGGTTGAGGCCATTCAAAAATCTGGCCATAGTAGCTTCTCTTTCTTCCTCAACATCAGCCCTAATCATTGCAATCTCCATCTCCTTGTGGTATTCCTCCACACTTTTAGACCCTTGAGTCAATCCCTGCAATTTTCTATATAAATCTTTGAAGTAATAGTTAGGGATAAACCTCTTCCTCATGATTGTTTTCATTTCTTCCCATGTAGAGATAGACCTTTCTCTGTTTCTACGCCTACTAATTAACAATTGATCCCACCAAATGAGTGCATAGTCAGTGAATTCAACAGCAGCTATTTTTTACCTTTTTTCTCCTCCGAATAGTTATGGCACTCGAACACCATCTCCACCTTCGCTCCCACTCAAGATATAAATCGGGATCACTCTTCCCCTGGAATGGTGGAATTTTCATCTTTATGGTCCCCAAATTTCTATCTACTCGATCTCCCCTTCTTCTCCCAACGCGTCTCTGTCGGTCGTAGTTAGTTATTTCTCCTTCAGATTCATGGCTGGGTTCTTCTTCTTCTTGTTCCTCAAATTCTTCGTATTCATGTTCAACTCGTGCAGCTCTCCTTGCAACTCGTGGTACATTAGGAGCTACAATGGGATTTCTTTTTGGTTGGCCTCTCGGCATGCTCGCTAAGATTTGCTCGTGGCCATTCAATTGATCTTTAATATCCTCCATCGCCGTGTGTAGCCTTCGGAATTCTTGTTGCATGGCCTGCATGACAAAAGACTCTTGTGCACTAGAAGAACTTTCCAAGTGTTCCTTGGAAACCATCATATACGCTGCACTTTAAAGATTAGTAGAAAATAATCCTCACTTTCTCTCGTGTATCTCTCTATTTTAGGCTCTTTTTTTTTTGTAATAATCTAACACTTAGCCTTTTACCACTCAACAAACTCTCTTTTAGTTCTTTGAGAACTAATCAATCAAATCAAGTAGTCAAGTTTGTAGCAATTCAACAACCTAATAGTGTAGATCAAATTATAGAAGTCAAAGAAAGTAAAAGGAACTAAATTACTAGAAAGAAATCAAAATTTAGTCAATTAGAGCTCATACTTATTAAAAGGAATAGAAGAAATCAGAATAGGAATCAGCATTTTTTTTTTGCTTTCCTAAAAGGAATTAGGAAGAAATCAGGAGAATCTTTTGGAGTGGTGCCCAATTTTTATGACTCTAGGAATCTTCCTTCCTTTTCTTCTCCAACTGACCTTCTTTTTGTGGTCTTCTTTTTCTGTTTTTTTTTGGACGATTTTTTCTTCTTCTTTTTTTTTTTGGACGATTTTTTTCTTTTTTTTTTTGGATGATTTTTTTTTCTTTTTTTTTTTTGGACGATTTTTTTTTTTAGTAACTCACAAAAGGCACAACTTTGACACCAAGAACGCAACAAAAGAATAGAACTTTTGATTAAGTAGGCTGAGTATAGAGAGACACGGATAACAACAAGATCAACAACGAAAATCAAAGAAAGGAAAACGAAAGATAGTAAAAACCTGATTCACAGCCTTCGCTCTGATACCAAGATGATGCGAACCCTAAGTATAGAAACCTAGAACCCAACAGCAAACTTCCACAAATGCCCAAGGATGTGTGAAAAAGGTTTCAAGAACCCTTAACCCGTTGGATATATGACCCAAGAACCAAAGGTATAAACAAAAACCCTAAACCCATTATCAATAAAGATAAGAACTTAAGGTATAATTCAAATGAATGAACCACAAGTTGAATAACTTGATAAGTTCAAGAAGTTCTTTCAAGAACCAAAGAGAGAATGTATTCTCACAAAAAAAATTCATGACATCATGTTCATCTCCACTTCCTTCAGTTACAATGTCACCATCATCCCTAATCACCATGGCTCTTTTATTTGGACATTGAGAGAATTTGTGACCTGTTCCCAAACACTTAAAGCATTTTAGATCTCTTTGTCTTTGGGTTTGAGAATTGGTACCTTTATCTTGACTAGAGGTGACTCCCTTGGCTCGAACATCTTCCTTTGTTTTAGAAGCTGCCTTTTCTTCCTTTCGACTCAAAAAAATATTTTTTTTTCGTCCAAGCCTTGGGCTGAATTTTTGGGCCCATCAATTTGGCTGCCCAATGGACTCCAAAATAGTTGGACAGCTTGCTTGTAGTAAATTAATGATTGTTGATCCATCTTGTACATAATATAGCCTTGAAAAACTCATTTGTTATTGGACTAGTGGACATCTTCAATGGATCTTGATCACCTAAGTTTGGCGCCTCTTGATTCTCATCATTCCCTCTTTCCTCGAAAAGATTCGTCCTCGAATCTAGTCCTACATCATCAGAGCACGTAATAAGTTCAAAAGAAACAAACGCAAGAGAAAATTTGGCTTAATAAGCGCATGTATGGGAAGGGACGTACATAATTGGATCCAAGCAATATGCAACCATTTGAGCAAAGTATCTCATATAAAAATGAAACATTTTAACACATATCAAAGGAATAGTTTGCATACTTTTCAACCAAGGCTCTTCATAGAATTGCATCAAAAGTAACTTATACAACAGTTTTGTTCCCTTCATCGCATAAGCCATCTCATTAAAATAGAAGGAACGAATTGATTCAAGAAATGGGTTTTTAAATGGTAAATGGAAACAAAAACTTCCTTCAAGCACATGCATAAATTTAAATTCATGAAGTATGCAAGTAGCAAATCCCAACATATCAATCCCATGACAAACTTCATAAGTTCTTAGCATTTTAAACACCTCCTTGAAGGGTAAGTGGTATTTCCAAAGCCTTCCATAACAAAAATCTCCATTATCAAGCAAGGAATAAGTATTAGTCAGACCATGCAAAATGTAGTTCTTCAACATTCCAGCCACATTTTTTCCAAAATCACACAAAGTTATTTGTTCAAAAATATGCAACGATTCTAAATTACAAGATATCTCAAGATATGAAATGGGTTCTTCAATGGCCTCAACCAGGAAATTGCAGACATAGTGGAGCTTCACCATTATGTGGAATTGGAGGACATGGTACATATGGCTATTAAGGTGGAAAGACAACTGGCTGTTTTAGTGGTACTTAGAAGGGAGAAACTATATGCTAACTTACAAAAGTGTGCCTTCTGCACTAATGAGGTAAATTTTCTTGGTTATATTGTTAATGCTAATGGCATACAAGTTGATCAAGTGAAGGTAAAGGCGATAAAAGAATGGCCGCAACCAGCTCAATCGACGCCATGCTAGATGGGTTGAATTCATTGAGTCCTTTCCTTATTTGATCAAGTATAAACAAGGTAAGGATAACATTGTTGCTGATGCTTTATCTCGAAGGTATGTTCTTATTGCTAAGTTAGATTCCAAAGTACTTGGTTTTGAACATATTAAAGAATTATATGTGGGTGATCATGATTTTGCTAACATATATGGTGCATGTGAGCATTCATCCTTTGGAAAGTTTTATAGACATGAGGGATATTTATTTAGAGAGAATAAGCTATGCATACCTCAAACATCCATAAGAGAACTTTTAGTAAGAGAAGCACATGGGGGTGGTTTGATGGGGCATTTTGGCATTACCATACTCACTGGGAAGATCAATTTTGTAAGCATTGTCGTTAATCTTTTCAAGCACTTGAAAAGGTCCATCTCCCCTTGGATGCAACTTGGACTTTCTTTGTTGGGGAAATCTTTCTTTCCTCATATGAACCCAAACCCAATCACCAGGTTCAAGTAACACTTGCTTTCTCCCTTTATTGTGTTGGTCAGCATATTGCTTGGTCCTTCGTTCAATTTGCAACCTCACTTTTTCATGCAAAGAACGAATAACTTCAGCTTTCTTCTTACCATCCAAGCTAGCTCGTTCCTCATCTTGGAAGAACAATTGGAGTCGAAAGGAAGAAAAGGCAGCTTCTAAAACAAAGGAAGATGTTCGAGCCAAGGGAGTCACCTCTAGTCAAGATAAAGGTACCAATTCTCAAACCCAAAGACAAAGAGATCTAAAATGCTTTAAGTGTTTGGGAACAGGTCACAAATTCTCTCAATGTCCAAATAAAAGAGCCATGGTGATTAGGGATGATGTTGACATTGTAACTGAAGGAAGTGGAGACGAGAAGATGCCATCGTTAATAGAGGAAAGTGAAGAAGAGGAAAGAAGAGAGGAAGAATGTGGGGTTGTTGGAGATGTTTTAGTGGCTAGAAGATCATTAAACTTGCAAGCTAAGGAGGATGACAATGAGGTACAAAGGGAAACTATCTTCCATACTCGATGTCATGTTCTTGACAAAGTTTGTAATGTTATAATTGATAGCGGGAGTTGTACAAATGTGGCTAGTACTTTGTTGGTAAACAAATTGCAGCTACCAACTCTTAAGCATCCTAAACCCTACAAGTTACAATGGTTGAATGATAGTGGAGAAGTAAAGGTCAACAAGCAAGTTGTGGTTGCATTATCTATTGGGAGATACAAGGATCAGATTCTTTGTGACGTAGTGCCTATGCAAGCAAGTCATATTTTGTTGGGCAGACCATGGCAATATGATCGAAGGGTTACTCACGATGGATATAGCAATAAGTATTCATTTGTATTCAATGGCATATCTATAACCCTCTCACCCTTGTCCCAAACACAAGTGAATGAGGATCAAAAAAGGATCCAAGAATACTATGAAAAAGAGGCTGTTGAGAGAAAAAAAGGAGAGAAAATTGAAAAATATTCAAAAGAAAAAGAGAGGCCAAGAGATAAAAAAGAGAAGAGAGAAGAGAGTGAAAAAAAAGAGAAGAAGTTGAGTATTTTTGCGAGTGCAAAAGAGATTGTGCGAGAGCTGAGTTTAGGGCATCCTTTGTACATACTTTGGTGCAAGGAAGCTTTTATTGCTACTATTAATGAAACTAACTCTTTTCTGCCTAGCACTGTTTGTACTCTTTTGCAGGAATTCTCTGACGTATTTTCGGAAGAACTACCAAAAGGATTACCACCTTTGAGAGGAATTGAACATCAAATAGATCTCATTCCTGGAGCATCAATTCCAAACAAACCAGCTTATAGATGTAATCCGGAAGAAACGAAAGAGATACAAAGACAAGTTGATGAACTCTTGGAGAAAGGCCTTGCAAGAGAAAGTATGAGTCCAAGTGCTGTCCCAGTCATTCTCGTACCTAAGAAGGATGATTCTTGGAGAATGTGTGTGGACTGTAGAGCCATTAATAAGATCACGGTAAAGTATCGCTTTCCTATACCTAGGTTAGACGATATGCTTGATGAGTTACATGGGGCAAGTTTATTCTCCAAAATTGATCTAAAATCTGGATATCATCAAATAAGACTTCGTGAAGGAGATGAATGGAAGACTGCATTCAAAACTAAACATGGTTTGTATGAATGGTTAGTAATGCCTTTTGGTCTAACTAATGCACCAAGTACTTTCATGCGTTTAATGAACCATGTTTTGCGCCCTTTCATTGGAAAATTTATCGTTGTTTATTTTGATGACATCTTAATCTATAGTCACAATTTGGAGGAACATGTTTGCCATTTAAGGGCTGTTTTAGTGGTACTTAGAAGGGAGAAACTATATGCTAACTTACAAAAGTGTGCCTTCTGCACTAGTGAGGTAAATTTTCTTGGTTATATTGTTAATGCTAATGGCATACAAGTTGATCAAGTGAAGGTAAAGGCGATAAAAGAATGGCCGCAACCTGCCAATGTTAGTGAGGTAAGAAGTTTCCATGGATTAGCTAGCTTTTATAGAAGATTCATTAAGAACTTCTCTACAATTGCTGCACCTTTGACTGAATGCATTAAGAAGAATGTAGGCTTTAAGTGGGGAAAAGAGCAAGACGATGCTTTTAATGAATTGAAAGAAAAGTTGTGTTCTGCTCCTTTACTTGCATTACCTAATTTCACTAAAACTTTTGAGATTGAATGTGATGCTAGTGGAATAGGTATAGGTGCTGTACTTATGCAAGAAGGAAGGCCAATAGCTTATTTTAGTGAAAAACTAAATGGGGCTGCTCTAAAGTATCCAACTTATGATAAGGAGTTATATGCATTAATTAGGTCGTTGGAAACTTGGCAACATTATCTAAGGCCAAAAGAATTTGTTGTTCATACTGATCATGAAAGTTTGAAGTTCTTGAGGGGACAAACAAAGCTCAATCGACGCCATGCAAGATGGGTTGAATTCATTGAGTCCTTTCCTTATTTGATCAAGTATAAACAAGGTAAGGATAACATTGTTGCTGATGCTTTATCTCGAAGGTATGTTCTTATTGCTAAGTTAGATTCCAAATTACTTGGTTTTGAACATATTAAAGAATTATATGTGGGTGATCATGATTTTGCTAACATATATGGTGCATGTGAGCATTCATCCTTTGGAAAGTTTTATAGACATGAGGGATATTTATTTAGAGAGAATAAGCTATGCATACCTCAAACATCCATAAGAGAACTTTTAGTAAGAGAAGCACATGGGGGTGGTTTGATGGGACATTTTGGCATTAAGAAGACTTTAGATGTATTGAGGGAACATTTTTTCTGGCCACATATGAAACGAGATGTTGAAAGGCTATGTAATAAGTGTATTACTTGCAAACAAGCTAAATCTAGAGTTATGCCACATGGTTTGTACTCACCATTACCTATCCCTTACGAACCTTGGACTGATATTTCCATGGATTTTGTTCTAGGATTACCTAGATCAGAAAGTGGAAAGGATTCTGTTTTTGTTGTTGTTGACAGGTTTTCCAAAATGGCACATTTCATACCTTGCAAGAAAACTGACGATGCCTCTCATGTCGCAAATTTATTTTTCAACGAAGTTGTGAGGCTACACGGCATACCTAAGAGTATTGTAAGTGATAGAGATGTTAAGTTCTTGAGCTACTTTTGGAAAACTTTGTGGGGTAAGTTGGGAACAAAACTACTATTCTCTACAACTTGTCACCCTCAAATTGATGGACAAACTGAGGTAGTAAATCGAACTTTAACTACTTTATTGCGTGCCATTATTCAAAGGAATTTGAAGAATTGGGTAGAAAGTCTACCTCATGTGGAGTTTGCATACAATAGGAGTGTACATTCCGCCACTAATTACTCACCTTTTGAGATTGTTTATGGTTTGAATCCATTAACTCCTCTAGATTTGAAGCCTTTTTCACACATCCTTGGGCATTTGTGGAAGGAGCATAACACAACTTTTCTTTCAATTCATTAAAAGCATCGTCTTGCTCTTTTCCCCACTTAAAGCCTACATTCTTCTTAATGCATTCAGTCAAAGGTGCAGCAATTGTAGAGAAGTTCTTAATGAATCTTCTATAAAAGCTAGCTAATCCATGGAAACTTCTTACCTCACTAACATTGGCGGGTTGCGGCCATTCTTTGTTGGGGAAATCTTTCTTTCCTCATATGAACCCAAACCCAATCACCAGGTTCAAGTAACACTTGCTTTCTCCCTTTATTGTGTTGGTCAGCATATTGCTTGGTCCTTCGTTCAATTTGCAACCTCACTTTTTCATGCAAAGAACGAATAACTTCAGCTTTCTTCTTACCATCCAAGCTAGCTCGTTCCTCAATTGGCAAAGGCTTCAAATCTAGAGGAGTTAATGGATTCAAACCATAAACAATCTCAAAAGGTGAGTAATTAGTGGCGGAATGTACACTCCTATTGTATGCAAACTCCACATGAGGTAGACTTTCTACCCAATTCTTCAAATTCCTTTGAATAATGGCACGCAATAAAGTAGTTAAAGTTCGATTTACTACCTCAGTTTGTCCATCAGTTTGAGGGTGACAAGTTGTAGAGAATAGTAGTTTTGTTCCCAACTTACCCCACAACTTTGGACGTTTTTTTTTTTCTTTTTTTTTTTGGACGATTTTTTTTTTTAGTAACTCACAAAAGGCACAACTTTGACACCAAGAACACAACAAAAGAATAGAACTTTTGATTAAGTAGGCTAACTATAGAGAGACACGAATAACAACAAGATCAACAACGAAAATCAAAGAAAGGAAAACGAAAGATAGTAAAAACCTGATTCACAGCCTTCGCTCTGATACCAAGATGATGCGAACCCTAAGTATAGAAACCTAGAACCCAACAGCAAACTTCCACAAATGCCCAAGGATGTGTGAAAAAGGCTTCAAGAACCCTTAACCCATTGGATATATAACCCAAGAACTAAAGGTATAAAGAGAAACCCTAAACCCGTTATCAATAAAGATAAGAACTTAAGGTATAATTCAAATAAATGAACCCACAAGTTGAATAACTTGATAAATTCAAGAAGTTCTTTCAAGAACCAAAGAGAGAATGTATTCTCACAAAATTATTAATGACCTCCTCTTCTCCTAAAAAAAATCCTATATAAATAGATATCTCAAAACCCTAACCTAATTGGTTTTGGATTTGGAGTAAGTGGCTGAAACACAAATCCTTAATGGGCTTGGATTTGTAGCTAATTAAATCCTACTAAGGAGTAAACATAAAACAATAGATATGGGCTTTAATAATTAAATGTTCTTAGCCCAAACAAACTTAAAAACTAATTAAAAGACTCCTAAAAATAAGGAAATTTCGTCCAGCCCTTAGATTGAATATTTGAGCCCATTAATTTGCTATCTTGGACATCAATTTGGCTGCCCAATGGACTCCAAAGTGGTTGGACAGCTTGAATGTAATAAATTCACCATCATTGATCCTCCTTGCACAGCATACACCCATGAAAGATCTTCATTCTTTGGTTGTTTATTCCTTATACTTTCAAGCAATGCACTCAAGGTCTCTTTCATCCTCTCCAATTCCACATAATGGTGAAGCTCCACTATGTCTGCAATTTCCTGGTTGAGGCCATTCAAAAATCTGGCCATAGTAGCTTCTCTTTCTTCCTCAACATCAGCCCTAATCATTGCAATCTCCATCTCCTTGTGGTATTCCTCCACACTTTTAGACCCTTGAGTCAATCCCTGCAATTTTCTATATAAATCTTTGAAGTAATAGTTAGGGATAAACCTCTTCCTCATGATTGTTTTCATTTCTTCCCATGTAGAGATAGACCTTTCTCTGTTTCTACGCCTACTAATTAACAATTGATCCCACCAAATGAGTGCATAGTCGAGTGAATTCAACAGCAGCCTATTTTTTACCTTTTTTCTCCTCTCGAATAGTTATGGCACTCGAACACCATCTCCACCTTTCGTTCCCACTCAAGATATAAATCGGGATCACTCTTCCCCTGGAGTGGTGGAATTTTCATCTTTATGGTCCCCAAATTTCTATCTACTCGATCTCCCCTTCTTCTCCCAACGCGTCTCTGTCGGTCGTAGTTAGTTATTTCTCCTTCAGATTCATGGCTGGGTTCTTCTTCTTCTTGAAAAGATTAACGACAATGCTTACAAAATTGATCTTCCCAGTGAGTATGGTAATGTTAGTGCTACATTTAACATTTCTGACTTATCTCTCTTTGATGTAGGAGCTGATTCGAGGACGAATCATCTTGAAGGGAGAGGGAATGATGAGAATCAAGAAGCATCTAGATCCAGTGATCAAGACCCATTAAAGATTTCCGCTGGCCCAATCACAAGAGCTAAGGCTAAGAGGATGAAAGAGACCTTGAGTGCATTGCTTGAAAGTATAAGGAATAAACAACCAAAGAATGAAGATCTTTCATGGGTGTATGTTGTGCAAGGAGGATCAATGATGGTGAATTTATTACATTCAAGCTGTCCAACCACTTTGGAGTCCATTGGGCAGCCAAATTGATGTCCAAGATAGCAAATTAATGGGCTCAAATATTCAATCTAAGGGCTGGACGAAATTTCCTTATTTTTAGGAGTCTTTTAATTAGTTTTTAAGTTTGTTTGGGCTAAGAACATTTAATTATTAAAGCCCATATCTATTGTTTTATGTTTACTCCTTAGTAGGATTTAATTAGCTACAAATCCAAGCCCATTAAGGATTTGTGTTTCAGCCACTTACTCCAAATCCAAAACCAATTAGGTTAGGGTTTTGAGATATCTATTTATATAGGATTTTTTTTAGGAGAAGAGGAGGTCATTAATAATTTTGTGAGAATACATTCTCTCTTTGGTTCTTGAAAGAACTTCTTGAATTTATCAAGTTATTCAACTTGTGGGTTCATTTATTTGAATTATACCTTAAGTTCTTATCTTTATTGATAACGGGTTTAGGGTTTCTCTTTATACCTTTGGTTCTTGGGTTATATATCCAATGGGTTAAGGGTTCTTGAAGCCTTTTTCACACATCCTTGGGCATTTGTGGAAGTTTGCTGTTGGGTTCTAGGTTTCTATACTTAGGGTTCGCATCATCATCCAACGGGTTAAGGGTTCTTGAAGCCTTTTTCACACATCCTTGGGCATTTGTGGAAGTTTGCTGTTGGGTTCTAGGTTTCTATACCTAGGGTTCGCATCACTTGGATAGGAAAGATGATGATGATATAGTTACATCCATGAATGATAATCAAACTCATCTTCAAACTGTAACCCTGGAAGATCATGCAATGAAGAAGACATGATTGAGCAAGAACAAGACAATCAACCTAGCGGTGACCAAGAGCTACCAAAGGATCTAAGATAAGTAAGAGGCCACCTTAAGGAGCAAATCATTGGTGATGTATCTCAAGGTGTTAGAACAAGACGATACATTATTGACAACTATGCAATTTTATCTTACATTGAGCCTAAAAATATTGATGATGCATTATGTGATGATTTTTGGATTGTTGCTATGCAAGAGGAATTAAATCAATTTGAAAGAAATAAAGTTTAGATTCTTGTCTAAAAACCCCTTGATCACCCTGTTATTGGCACAAAATAGGTCTTTAGAAACAAACTTAATGAATCTGGAGAAGTTCTTAGAAATAAGATTAGACTTGTTGCCCAAGGATTCAATCAAGAACAGGGCATTGATTATAATGAAACTTTTTCTCCGGTAGATAGACATCAATCTATAAGAATTCTTCTAATATTTGCTTGCTTTAAAGATATTACATTATTTCAAATGGATGTCAAAAGTACTTTTCCAAATGAAAAGGAGGTTTATGTGGAACAACCTCCTGGTTTTGCTCATGAAAAGTTTCCTAGCCATGTCTTCAAACTTTTCAAATCTTTGTATGGTTTAAAACAAGCTCCTAGAGCTTGGTATGAAAGATTGAGTAGTTTTCCTTCTCCGAAAGGATTTTCAAGAGGAAAGGTTGACACTACTCTTTTCTAAGAGTATTCATTATTTGGCGTAATTCAAAAAACTAAATCGAACTGAACTAAAATATACATTTGACGTAATTCAAAAAACTGAACCGAACTGAACTAAAATATACATTTTGGTTCGGTCCGGTTTGATTTATCAAAATTTTTTGAAATTTGGTTCGGCTTTTGATTTCTGTTCTCAAACCAAAAATTGAACTAAAAAACTAAAATTTTAAAAAAAAAAATTATATGAGTGCATTTTGGTAATGCGTTCTTGTGTTAAAAATTAAATTTTGGAGATAAAATTTCCTTAAGAAAGCATTATCAAAATGCATTATTTTTCTTCTTTTTTTCATTTTGGTTTTCAACTGAACCGAACATAATTATTTTTTGTTCAGTTCTGTTTGGTTTGATTTTCTAAAAATTTTTGTTTGGTTGGTTTTGTAATTTTTTTGAAAAATCGAACTAAAAATAAAATTTCAAACTGAAAAACCGAACTAAAATCTGAATGAACAACCTTACTCTTTTCATAAAAACCTTTTGCAATAATGATCTTTCACTTTTCAAATATATATTGATGATATTATATTTGGGGCTACTAATGTTTTACTTTGTGAAGAATTTGCCAAGTTAATGCAAAGTGAATTCTAAATGAGCATGATGGGAGAACACAACATCTTTCTTGGGCTACAAATGAAGCAAACCAAGGATGGCACTTTCGTAAATCAATCCAAGTGTACCAAGGAGCTCTTAAAGAGATTTAGAATAGACCAAGCAAAAGGTATAAACACTCCAATGAGTTTATTAACCAAACTTGACAAAGATGTGAAAGGTAAAAATGTTGATGAAAAGGTATATAGATCCATGATTGGAAGGTTGATTTATCTTACCTCTAGTAAACCGGATATTATGTTTGTCATATGCTTATGTGCTAGATTTCAATCTTGTCCTAAAGAGCCTCATTCAGTCGCTGTGAAATATACCCTCCGTTCTTTGATTGATACATACGAATATAGCCTTTTGTTTTTAAAATCCTCTTCTTTTGACCTTGTTGCATATTCGCATGCCGACTACGCTGGATGCAAAGTTGAGCATAAAAATACTAGTGGTTATTGTCAATTTCTTGGTAGTTTTCTTGTATCTTGGTATAGTAAGAAACAAGCATGTGCGTCATTATCTGCCGCCGAAGCCGAATATATCGTTACCAGTAGTTATTACGCTCAAGTACTATGGATGAAGCACACTTTACTTGATTATGGCTTAGATTTCAAATGTGTGTCTATTCTATGTGACAATACTAGTGCTATCAATTTGAGTATAAATCTCATTCAACATTCTAGGACTAAGCATATAGAGATCGAATATCATTTCATTATTGATCATGTAACTAAATGTGATATATACTTGGACTATATGAATGCTATGGATCAAATTGCTAATATATTTACCAAGCATTTGGCTAAGAAAAGGTTTTGTTACCTAAGAAGAAGCTTAGAAATTTCAAAATTCAATTACTAATGTGTGTGTTGAAGTGTGGCATAGTTCAAAACAGATTTATCAAGTGTGGCATAGTTCAAAACAGAGAAAATTCAGATGCATAGTTCTTATGCAGACATCCAAACTTCCTTTAGAAAATTCCAAACATAAAGATTCGAATGAAAGTTTGGACACATGATCAAAAATTTGGTCATTGGAATTTTCTAAGCTAAAGAAATATAAAAATTCAGACACAAGTTCGGATGCATACCTAAAAATTTAGTTGTCTGAACTTTGTGATTTTAGCAGTTTTTAAACTATTCAACCGATCAAATTCTTCATTTTAAACCATTCGAATTCTCTCTTCTCACAAAACCCACTCTACCCACTTTCATCCATTATTTCTTGAAAAATCTGTTGATTTTCTTGTTCTCCACTCTTTATTGTTCTTGAAATCCTTATTTCTTAGGAGAAACTCATCATAGTTTGCCGAAAGAGGGTTAATGTGGCTAAAGGCAAAGAAAAAGCCAAGGTTGGAGATGAAGGACTCATTATCAACAAACCAAGGTGGGTTCTCATTCCACAATCAAATCTTGGAGTTGATCTATTCATTTCTACAAGAGCCATGGTTGAATTTGAGGAATGGACCAGGAAGGGTAGAAGGATTGCTCCTGGCCATAGAGTGGATTTGGATAAACTCATCAATATGGGTAGTATGCTTTCTCTCTTTGGTGAGATAGGTTGGGGTAGTTTGCTTGGGGTGAATGAGGATTATTATCCCAGTCTTGTTTATGAATTTTATACTAATTTTAAGGAAGAAAAGTATTGAGCATGTTGGAGATAGCATTATTCAACGGTATTCATCTATAGTATCCCAAGTAGACTTTAAATTTAATGATGCCTTAGTGAATCGCATTTGTGGTGTAGATGATATTGGTGCTAGATATTATTTTTTGGGGCACTATTGTTATATCCATGAATTGTTCACCAATGAAAGGTTTGAAGAAGCATTCGCTAATGGTAGGACATTTAGGTCCATTAGGGAAAGAGAAATCAAAGCCTTTGATGCTAGAGGATGTTTTATACATTACATGATTACTACTATGATCATCCCTAATTTTGGACATAAATCATCGGTTAGCAATATGCATATGGTGATTATGCTTACCCTGCAAGAGTATAGGAGAACGACCACAAAGCATTGCCATATGGGAGACTGTTGATAAAGATCTTCAAACACTTCAATGTCCAACTCCCTGGAAAAGGAAATCCTATGAAAAGTGGGGAAATCTACACCAATTAGTCTCTCAAGATAATGCAATTGACACTAGGTGAGGATGGAGTATGGAGGATAAGAAGAGAAACTCCTCTAGGGGTGAGAAAAGAGAATCTAGTGGTGATGAAAAAGAGGAGGAAGAAAATGAAGAAGAATAGGAGGATGAAGAAGAGACATTAGCTAGAGAAAGGAAGAGTAAGAAGAGGCATGATTTATCAAGTGAGGGGGAGCAACCTCACACAAAGAGAAGACTATTTGAAGAAGAGCCTACTCAATTTTATCAAAATCATGGAGACATGCCTAGTAAGAAGGGAGTTACTAGAGGTAACACTGTTGTAGCCAAGATGTTCCAAGAAGCCTAGAACACCATATAAAGGAGATGGAAAAGATATATAAGTTCTTCGAATCTTTTGCTCCTATGGTGCTAAGTAAGTTGGATAGCTTGGATACTAGGGTGGAAAAGAACCCTCTAGGCCTCAAGCTAAGGATGACAAGGATGATAAAGGGGATGAGGAAGCTAAAAAGGGAAAGAGGATGGAAATAATGATGATGATGATGATCAAGGAGGCAAATTTGAGTTTATGGCTAGAGACAATGAGAAAAATGAGGGTGTGTCAAAAGGAGCCACAAGAAGGTGGAACCCAAGAAAGAAGCTTGATAGAAAGAGCTAAGATCACTTCACCATCCACCGCATCATTTGGCCAAGGAAAAGTCAAGCACGTGGTCAAGAAGAAGGGCACAAGGAGATCCTCCCGGTTGGCTACAACACCAAAGCCAAACTACACTGGCAAGAAGCAAGAAAGTGAGGGGCCATCACTACCAAAAAATGTGGTGTGAAAACGATGACAAAAATCAAAGACTAAGGACTCCCTAACCCTCTCTCTCATTTTACTTCTGTACTTAGTCTAGTTATTGTACTTTTATTTCATACTTAGTTAATGTATCTAGAATATTTTATGTACTTTCAAGCTTTGACCTTCAATGTGCCTTTCTAGTTCATGTGATCTTTTGAAGCTCAGTGATGATATCATAGTATTGAGAACTTATGTTACTTTTGTTTTCATATTTGCTTCACTTTTATCTCCCCCATGTGATTGATGACAAAAGGGGGAGAAGAAGTGTTATGCAAAATGTGTACTTTGATATACTTTGATATTTGCTATGGTGAATGTGGTTTAGTACATGGCATTATGGTTTATTGATGTGTGCTCATTAAAATGGGGAGAAGAAGTTGCACAATGATTGGCTTTTGGAATGGTTATTGTGTGCTCATTGGCATTTTGGCATTTTGAGGATGATCTTGAAAATGCCTTGAGTTGATTTATGCATTGGTTGATTAAGATGATTATGAATAGTTGATCACTTGCTTTGATAATTTTGTGATTGGTTTTAAGCACTTATATTGAAAAATCTAACTTTTGACAACTTTGCCGAACTTGAAATTTGGACACAGACCCAAAATTCGATCATCCGAATTTTCTATCAAAATGAAAATTTGATAATTCTTGCTTAAAATTGTCATTTCTTGGTTAAAGAATGAAGATTTTAGAGGACTTGATCTTTCAAAACTCACTGTGTTTGATTCTTGTGACTTGATGTTTCAGAACTTTCAAATTTTCAAAATCCAAGTCCAAATATGTGCATTATTTAGGGGGGGAGGGGGGACTTTGCATATTAAGTATAACCTCTAAAACCCTTCTTAGAATTTCATCTAAATACTTTTGTACTATATTTTCTATTTTGATGGAAAGAAGGAGGTTTATTGAGGCTAGTTGTGTCATAGGCTCAAGTGTTAAGCCATGTTTATGTCATTATGCTATGTTATGTTTAAAATTGATTTTCAATTGGTATCATCTTAAATTAGTACATAATGTAATTACTTCTCTGTGCTTAAATTGTCTAAATCCATCACATTTTACATCAAAGATTGTTATTATCCAAAAGGGGAGAGATTGTAAGCCCTAAGGGAAAACCATGTTGTTTTGATGAATGACAAACATTGATCAATGAACCGGCCTAAGAAAATAATATTGATTAATCTTGATATGGACTAATGTACTTAATTGTTGTGTGATAGGATTTTTTAATTAAGAAGAATACAAGTCTCATTGCCTTGAAGCTAAAAGTGCAAGAACAACTCAAGGTTATCTTTGGAATCTAAAACATTTTTCAAGAGAGCTTCAAACTTGGTTTTCAAACTCAAAATGATTTATCATACAAATGTTTTTACCAAGTTCATGACAATGGCCTTTGAATTAAAGATTTTTTGAAAAGATCCATTTTATAGTCCAAAATGATTTCAAACTTATTGTGCTTGATTTTTAATATTTTTGACTAATTTGGACTTCCGAACTTTATTTCATGGCTGCTAAATTTTCAGAGAAATTTGGATGACCATTTGGACGTCGATGCCCAATTCAGTCGACTGAATTTATTCTAGAAGCCTAAAAAGAGAAAAATTCAGACGATCATTCAAATGGAGAGATCCAAGTTTGGTCGACTGAATTTTATTTTTAGTAGTCATTACAAGCCATTTTTTGAACGTTGCAACTGATTTTTAAATTCTATAAAAGACATGAACTTCAAATTTTTGGAAAGTTTTTTAGCCTTTAAAAATTTTTTTCTTCCCAATCATTCTTTATCAAAGCCCTCTTTTGTCTTGGGCTAAAAAGTTCAAATTCAAGACTCCTTAGACAAAAAGGTGAAAGTGTGCTAATTTGTCATCATCTACCATGTTGTTGGTAACTTTCTTATATTTTACTTCATCTACTTATTGTTTTCAAGATTATCTTGTGGATATAAAACTCTTGTAATAGGTTGATCCTTGATTATTTATAATTGAAAAGAGGTTGTGGTGTAAAACCCTTGAGCCTTTATTATATTGTTGATCAACTTGTGTTATAGTTGAGTTTGGTTGAAATCCTTGAGTTAGGGCTCAAGGTATTGGATATAGATCTTAAGTGATCGAGCCACTATAAATTACTTATTTTATCTCCTCTCATCCCCCTTTAATTTTGTAATCTTATTGTGTTTACTTGCATAACTTGTTTAAGTGTTTGATTTCAAACATCTTCCAAATAGATTTTCATTAAAAGGAAAAAAAATTGAATATTAACCAAAGATCAAAATCATCCCCTCTTAGATCTTTCAGTGTCAGTTAAACCTATTGCATCTAGATGAATTTGAGCATCTAGTGTTCATAACAGATAGTTCTTTTCAGAAATATCAAGACAAAAAAATTCAAGCTGTGTAACGTTTGCCAATGAAATTCAAAGATAGAAAAATATCTATTTTTGTCTTGAATAAACTTTGAAACTCCATGGGCCAAACTAGTGCTGATAACGTATTGTAAAATTCGTTCGTAATAGACACAAAAATTAACTATAAAATACCAACGCTGAAGACTTTGAACTATATAAAAAAACAAAGAGAACATAAGATGTATAGAAATTAGAATTTATTGAGAGCTTTTAACAATACATCCACATTCTTGCATGATCCTATTTATAGAATTAGAAGTGATCATTCTCATCATAGGTCATTAGTAGCCTCCTGATGAGATCATATTTTAATCATTATTTAGAATTAATTTCTCACTTATTTAAGGGCTAATTGATATAAATCTTATGACTTTGACTTGTTTTGGTGAATTAAATATTTATGTACTTAGTATGTATTAATTAAGATGATTTTATTTATAAAGTACATTTTAATTCACTGATTTTACTAATTATTGATGCAGGGGTAAGATGGTAATGTCAAAAGAAGAAAAAGGAAGATTCTAAATTTGACTTTGATTTGGAATAGGATTTGGAATCCAAATTGGATTTAAACTCCTAATACACCAAAAGTAAGAGGAATTCGGCAGCCAATGAGAAGGCAAAATTAGGGCAGCCAAAGCAAGGAATTTGGGAAGCCTAAGGGAAAAGAAATCAGGCAGCCAAGGAGAAAAAGAATCAATTGGACAAGATGGAAGGGGGGACGA
The DNA here is from genome assembly GCA_030512225.1 of Rauvolfia tetraphylla. Taxonomy (NCBI): domain Eukaryota; kingdom Viridiplantae; phylum Streptophyta; class Magnoliopsida; order Gentianales; family Apocynaceae; genus Rauvolfia; species Rauvolfia tetraphylla. The sequence continues at coordinate 3,282,251 of JAJQKT010000060.1, forward strand.
AGGACAAGGTTGACCGAAAAAAGAGGGAGCGAAAAGAATTTGGGCAGCAAGCTTGAGAAATAGGGGATTATCTTCTTCTATTCTCTTGTTTTGTTTTCTTTATTCTTTTAATTTATTTTATGTTAATCAAATTTATGGCTTCGAATATTCGGATCATGAATAGCTAAATCTTTTGTGACTAAGACCTTCGATAAAGGCTGAAACTCTTATGAATTTAATTTATTTCAATTAAAGATTGTTTCTTTAATCTCGATTTTGGTTAATTGTTATTATTGTTTTTAATGCTTGTAAGTTTCTGGCCAATTCTTGCATGCCTTTAAATTTATTCTAGTGGCTGAGAAGTGCTAGTTTAAATTGGATCATGGTAATAACAACACATCGTAAAACTGACTAGAGATAGATTCGGTTTCTTTGTGTGGTTTCTAGCGAGTAGGAAACAAAAGTTAGGGAATTCCATAGAGGTGTTTGCAGCTTTGATAATTAAAATCACGTAGAGATACGATTGGTTTATTAATTAAAATCAGTGGATTTTGTGATTTTAGATATGGAGGATGATTTTGATCTACCTTTGATTTTAGGAAGGCCTTTTTTGAATACTAGTAGAACCTTAATTGATGTGGAAAAAGGTCAAATAACATTGAGGGTTGGGGATGAATGTATACAATTAAATGTTTTTGAATCATTGAGTAATTCCTCCAAGGGAGAATCTATATGTGCTATAAATATTCTTGATGTTGTAGTGGATGATTCTTCTAAAATTTTTGCAGAAAAATTGAATTCAAAATGGAACAAACCATTCATGGAAGAAGGAGAGCTTCCAAAAGAGGACATTGAGGATAATGTGAAAAAAAGAAAGTTTTTCTTAAAGCGGCACAAAGTCAAATATGGTTTGACAAGAAGAATGCTTATGGGCAGAGAAGATTGTCTTTTCTATGATCCTCCTTAATTCTTGCTCTTACACAGAAAGTCAAGCTCGAGACTATAAACGAGAACTACTATTTAAGTTGCTTTGTTTCTTGATTTTTTTTTCTTTCAAGTTTTATATAAAAAAAAATAGCCTTCCCTTATTTACTTTCTTTAATTTCTTTGTAGGATGTGCTTGAGCCTAAGTGGAGCTCCCATAAACCGTTAAAGCTTGGACTTTCTTGGATGTTTCGTTGATTCGGCTAAGTCTCTTAACCCTCTTTGTGATTTCTTATATTTGAACACTGAGGACAATGTTTATTCTTAAGTGGGGAGTAGGAAATTGGCTATTTCATTTTGACAATTTTTTGAAAAATTTTCAGAATTTTATGGTGTAAGAGTTTTATTTCAAAAAAATTTCTGAAAATCGTTTGAATGTTAGGTAATTGAATCTTATTCTTGAGGAGTTATTGTGATTGTTTATATGCGTCGATTGGAAAGTAAAGAAATGAATTTAACCTTGCATAATGCCTTTGTTAATTATTCTTAACTGTGGAATTTAAATTATTTTTATTGACCATGATCTTGTGAATTGATGAGATATTTAGACTTTATTATATATTTGATGACACTCTTTTTATCACAACAACACACTAGAACTTGTTTTATTACATGCTCGAGGTGAAATATAAGGTTTCTCTGGTTTACCTTAGAAACGATGGTCATAGGCCTTCTTTGGACCGTTTAAGCCTTTCAAGCCTACCTTTAGAGTTATCCCTAGTACCCTTTTGTACCTTAATGAGTCAATTTCCTTGCATAAACACTTAATATTTTAACCTTTAGCTTTGTAGAGAGCTTGATTTATACTTCAATACTTTTGTGCTCCTTGGAATTGGGATATTAAGGTTTTGAAGGAAAGAAAGATTGAGAGGGTATTGAAAAGGGAAAACATGATTTGCTCTATATTATTGTTTTGAAAAAAAAGAAAAAAAGAAAAAAAGAAAAAAAAGAGAAAAAAAATTGAAAAAAAATTGAAAAAAAAAGAAAAGAAAAAAAAAGAAAGAAAGAGTGCTTATTGCAAGTTATAGTCATAAAATATCCAAAGTTGATGTATACATGAAAAAGGAATGAATTCCTCGGGAGTGAATTTAGTTATTGAGATTCTTTGTACTAAAGGAGCAAGAAAGGAGTTGGAGTATATGTTTATGATTTGGGGGTCAACTTTTCTTTGCAAGCTCTCTTCTCTTTGTTTTGTCTCCTTATATCTTTCATTTGTTAGCCAATTCCCTAGCCTAACATTACAAGTGCTAAAGTCCTACCTGATCTAAGTGAAGCCAGAGTACCTAAATTAGTGGAGAGTGTAAGATTACAAACTTATGATTGTGTGAATTTTTAATATATATGTATATGGTTGTGATTATAAAGGTGATGATTGGGTGTATAATATTGTCTAGACATTGAATCAATAGCTTGGTTGTGACATGCTTCAAAAAAAAATTCTTCTTTCAATTTTCACAGTTATGTTGTATTAACATTGTTATTATTCTTGGTTATTTATCTATCAATCTTTCTAGTTGATGCATATGGATGATCATTTTTAATGGAATGAGAAAGTTGATTTCAAGTTGAATGATTCCATGTCTAATGTTCTTGAGTTTTTCTATCTTTGCTCGAGGACGATCAAAGTCTTAAGTGGTGAGTAGTTGATGAGATCATATTTTAATCATTATTTAGAATTAATTTCTCACTTATTTAAGGGCTAATTGATATAAATCTTATGACTTTGACTTGTTTTGGTGAATTAAATATTTATGTACTTAGTATGTATTAATTAAGATGATTTTATTTATAAAGTATATTTTAATTCACTGATTTTACTAATTATTGATGCAGGGGTAAGATGGTAATGTCAAAAGAAGAAAAAGGAAGATTCTAAATTTGACTTTGATTTGGAATAGGATTTCGAATTCAAATTGGATTTAAACTCCTAATACACCAAAAGTAAGAGGAATTCGGCAGCCAATGAGAAGGCAAAATTAGGGCAGCCAAAGCAAGGAATTTGGGAAGCCTAAGAGAAAAGAAATCGGGCAGCCAAGGAGAAAAAGAATCAATTGGACAAGATGGAAGGGGGGGCGAAGGACAAGGTTGACCGAAGAAAGAGGGAGCGAAAAGAATTTCGGCAGCAAGCTTGAGAAATAGGGGATTATCTTCTTCTATTCTCTTGTTTTGTTTTCTTTATTCTTTTAATTTATTTTATGTTAATCAAATTTATGGCTTCGAATATTCGGATCATGAATAGCTAAATCTTTTGTGACTAAGACCTTCGATGAAGGCTGAAACTCTTATGAATTTAATTTATTTCAATTAAAGATTGTTTCTTTAATCTCGATTTTGGTTAGTTGTTATTATTGTTTTTAATGCTTGTAAGTTTTTGGCCAATTCTTGCATGCCTTTAAATTTATTCTAGTGGCTGAGAAGTGCTAGTTTAAATTGGATCATGGTAATAACAACACATCGTAAAACTGACTAGAGATAGATTCGGTTTCTTTGTGTGGTTTCTAGCGAGTAGGAAACAAAAGTTAGGGAATTCCATAGAGGTGTTTGCGGCTTTGATAATTAAAATCACGTAGAGATATGATTGGTTTATTAATTAAAGTTAGGAGCTTTTCACTAAGAGATTGGGTCTAGCTTATAATTGGGAATTCTACCATTAACCAAGTCGAAAATTAATTTGAAGAAATTAATTATTTGTCATAAGAGGAGTAAGCTGGATTTGGAGTGTCTTAGTCTATTCATTGCCATTGATTTTTAATTAATATAATTATTGATTTCTGTGTTTATTATTATTGTTATTTATTTTTATTGGTAATTAAATTTTAGATAAAATCACCTTTATTTTAGTTTAAGTTAGGTTATAAGTAAAAGAATTTTGCAGTTAGGTAGCAATCCTCGTTGAGACGACTTGTACTCACTACTTTATTACTTATTCGATATTTGTGCACTTGCAAATTTCACATCACCTCCTCTATAACTTAGATAACTTACCTCTCATGATCTCTCATGTTATCTAAGATAATAGAGGTAATGGGGGATTGTGGTTTATGAATGATGGATGTTACAACATTAGTTGTAACCTCTAACCTTCCATATTTCATAACCTGGGTAAATTACCACTTTGAATAATGAACATTCATAATAACTTGCATTATCTTCCAATATTGAATCAAAGGCAAAACGTCATATCTTAGTATTGAAAACTTAAAGAATACTTCATCCGCTTCAATGTAAGTGTCATTATAGAAAGTTTATTTTGTAAAATAACTGCCATTAAATAAAAATTTAATATTATTTTTCTTATTTAGCCTCATAATAATAATAATAATAATAATAAGACATCCTGTGTAGTAAATAATGGCAATTCCATACATTGTACCTTCCTATGAGAAGAGAGAATATTTAATTAATGGTAGACTAGTCAGTCTAATTAGTGTATTAATATGTGTAAAGATTTTTAAAATGACTTAAATTGAAACAGATAGAGTACTATTTTAAAAATAATTAATTTATATGAGTAAAAGTTACCTTAGTATTAATAAAAGGCATATAAACAAAACATTAAAAAAACTATTAGTTTAACTACATTAAACAACTTCCTTAATCCGTATGAAAAGGCAAGTAGACCTATCTTTGTGGGACAAATGGAGTAATACGCATATTGTCTTTTTGTTGGAACAAAAAAAAAATAGTGTTCTCTATATCGCATTTCTTTTAACAGTATTTGAGTGGGTGTAGAGTTTTAGACAAAAATTTAAATTATTTATAAAAGTAATATAGTATAATAAAATATAAAAAACGTGTGTGTCCGTAGATATTTTGTGTCAAATATATATAGTGAAAATAATAATTTATTAAATATATTATTAAAATATATTTTTTTTACAAAATGTATTAAATATTTTAAAATATCATAATATAATAAAAAAGTGAGTAGATATGTGATGGAAAGAGTAGCTATTAGTCATCCAATCTTAGCAATTTCAAAAAGGGGACACAGGTATCTTCATTTTTGCACGCTATGGTTCTAATATCAATAAAATTAATATTCTTCACTCGTACTATATAAGAGGGATTTTTATAGTCGACCTTGGTATCAACAATATCTTTTCTTTAGCTTCCCAAGAATTATCAAAGCAATGTTTAGTCTTCTTATTTTAGAGATTCAAAATGAGTCCATTTATCTATGTTCATGCCCATATGAACCGGTTTGTGCTTTTATCAGTTTGTAAAAGATGTAAGACTTCTGTCTTTCTTTGATTTTTGAGAGAAAAAAAGATTAATCTTTCATTCACTAATCTGATAAGGTGAGTTTGTTAATAATACTCTGTTGATCCAAAATTGCATGCCACTTCTCTTGAGATAATTAATTTTTTCTTTAGACTTTCATAAAATTTATTCATTTAAAGAATTCAAACTCTATTAATACATATCATTCTCCTTTTTAATTAGTAGTAATATTACTCTAACCACTACAAGAAAACTACAAATTTGAGAAAGACATTTGAAGTCGAACAAAATTAGTTTTTAATTAGAAATCGAATTGAAACTGCTTTAAAACTATGTATAAAATGTTTGCAAATCGGTTGCTAAATAATGCATGAAAGATAAACGTGCAATATTAGAACCGTTTTGAAACCGTCGGATCGGTTTCAAAACATTTTTAAAAAAGAACGTAAAAATAAATAAAATCGATTTCAAATAAGGTAATTGTAAAATCGGTTCTGAAAATATGGCTTCTAATCCTTTCAAAACTTTTCGCTTTCTAATCGGTTTCAAGATGAATTCAATTCTATACGGATATCTAATATGTGTTGGGTTATAAGATGTATGTTTCTAATCGATTTCTAAATATTCAGTTTCAAATTGATTTCAAAATGCATCGGTTTCAAAACTTATTCTTTTTTTTATATTTTTTTGGGGGGTTTCAAATTGATTTCAAATTTGCATTCAAATATCTTTCGGCTTCTAATTAGTTTCAAGAAAGGTTCAATTTTATACGGATATGTAGCATGGATTAGATTATCATATGTTTGTTTCTAATTGTTTCTAAAGATTCAGTTTTAAAGTGTTTTCATCATTAATTCTTTTTTATATTTTTTTGGAGGGAGTTTTCAAATCGATTTCAAATCAGTTTCTAAACACACTGGTTTCAAAACAATTTCTAAATTTTTCAATTTCAACTCGGTTTCAAATTGCTTTCAAAATCATATTCAATAGCTTTGGATTTTTATTCAGTTCAAATAACATTAGTTCCAATGCAATTCCTGAACCTTATACCCTATAGCAGTTGTAAATCAATTTGTATATGGTTTTAAAATCTACAAGCACTTTCTAATCAGTTTCAATCTAGTGGCCCAACACCTAATTAGTTAAAACGTAATATTTAATATTAAGATTTTTAGATTATAATTAAGGTTTACAACATAACATCCTAAACTTTTGATGGATTTAAACGAATTATTGTGATCAATGTATAATTAGTATATATATATAATTATCTATAGTCTGGTACACAACTACATGGCATATTTGTTTTGTATTAATTATATCTAGGATATATATTGACCTATACTGATTTCAATTATTATACAAGTATTATCTAATACCATACAAATATATATAGTTCTATAGTATATATTATATATAGAATATTTCTCATCTATGGAATAATTTTAAGGTTACCATGACATATCTCACATATTAATAAAGAATAAATTAAATTAGGTAAAGATACAATAAAAAAAATATTTTTTATTTTTTTCTTCTTAAATTTATGTAAAAAGTATCAAAGCATCTTATATTTTGAAACAGATGTGAGCATATGTGTATACACATACACAAACATCCATTTAATGCTTATCTTCAGTTACACTTTAAATATGGTTATATTTATAGAAGACATGTTTCAATACATTTCTTATTTTCATAAAATTTCTAAATAGTTTTACGAAGAAATCTTTGTTTCAATCATATATAGATGTAATTATTAGAAAATCTATTAACATATTTTAGTAAACATTTATATATTTAAAATACATAGTAATAAATAACCATTATATAAATTAAAGTATTAATACATTTCTATTAGAGTGATAGCATATATATGAATATGTATGTGTACATAAATTAATTAAGTGAAGTAATTATATATATATATATATATATATATATATATATATATATATATATATATATATATATATATATATATATAACTCACAAGGCTCGGGAGAGCCGTACTTCAAAAAGGCACTCGTCAAGGTAGGAGAACCCTTACACTTATGAATGCTACCAGCTTCTGCCGAGCATCCCATGTGGGATTCTTGGCAACAGTAGACCATTGACCACACGGCCCGGTGTGACCTGCTCACACACAGCGTCCACCACGATTCCGCGGGCTCGATACCACAGCTTGGCCAAGAACTCACAAGGCTCGGGAGAGCCGTACTCTCAAAAGGCACTGCCAAGGTAGGGAGAACCCTTACACTTATGAATGCTACCAGGTTCTTGCCGAGCATCCCATGTGGGATTCTTGGCAACAATGAGACCATTTACCACACGGCCAGTGTGACTCGCTCACACACAACGTCCCACACATATATATATATATATATATATATATATATATATATATATATATATATATATATATATATATATGTATGTATGTATGATCAATTCAAAAAAATATAAATATTTTAATTTTTATCAAAATATAATTATTTATAAACAATTTATAAATATAATAATATTAAATTAAAATATAAATATATTATATTGTAAAATAAGACACAAACCTTAACTTATTCCATTGGTAGCGCATAAGCTCCAAAATTTGAACTTCTGCGAGTGCGAATACCGCGCACAGCAAAGAGGCTAGATTTTCTAGTTTATGCACACACTCGAGTGAGTAGTGCCAGTAGGCTGACAGGCGCATGAACGCACGTCAGATCAGGCCCGTAGTGAATTTGGGTTGCCATTCGTGTAGGGTTTTATTAGATCAGTTTTTTTATTTAATTCTTTATTTTTTCAAATTAATTTTTAAATAAAAATTTAACTATTTACTTATTATTGAAATCGATTTCAAATCGGATCCTACAAGATCAATTTTTGTTTTAAATTCATTCTTTATTTCTTTAAATCAATTTTTAAACAAAATTTAAGAATTTCAATTCCAATGCAATTGCAAGACCGATTGTTATATTTAGTTAAAAATATTAATTTTTTTATTAATTTTAAAACAGATATTAGTTTCATAATGTTGGTTGCAAATTTGAAACTAACAGTATCGATTCCCATATTAGATTGTGACTACTGAAATTGCGACCAATATTGTTTCAATTTCAAATCTTAGTTTTGAAACTGAATTTCAAATATGATGTTTTCTTATAATGAACTTACCTAATTCTACAAGAAGGGAGCATTGAAAAGTTTAATATTTCTCTTTAAAGAAAAAGGAAGTGACATTTTATTTCTGCTGTGTGTTTAAAAATGAAACTGAAATTATAGAACAAGAAAGTAAATTTTTCTTCAGCCGCCTGAAACAAAAGTTTTTTTTTTCTTTCGAGAGAGAGAGAGAGCTGTTAGTGCTTCTCACAACTTATTCTTGCAATATTATAAGCAAAGTCACACTATCAAATTAGTGAGCCTAAAAGGATTTGAGCCTTTCCTTCAGTTATCCAACACTTTTGCTGTTCTGCTTTCCACCCAAAGATGCTTAACTGACAAAACCATTGCACATGGAATTAGGGACGATTAAAATTGGAAAATTAATTGCATAATAAAGAAAAATATTTACAGAGTTGATATATACGACATTGTCTAAAATTTTTCTAAAGTAGAAATGTCAAAAGCCATTATCACAAGAACAGTATTTTTTTTAATTTCAGAAATAAAATGTATTTTTTCTAAAGCAGTTTGGTCAATTTAATGTGAAAAAATAGTCAATTTAGTCCTAAAAAAGTTAGGTGTCTAACATATTATGTTCCAAAAAATTTTTTTCTGACATTATAGTTCTTAAAGAATTTTTATTCAACTAACAAGATTTAACTAACATGTGATGCCGTGTTATAGGTGCATGATATTTTGAACCTTATTAATTAAATAAAAAAATTTTAAGAACTATGACGCCAAGAAAAATTTTTTTGGAAACATAACATATTATGCGCTTTATTTTTAGGACTGGTTATTTTTCCATTTAATGTCATCGGTAGAGTTTTTATAATGCATATTGGAATAAGATATGTGTAGTTTAGCTGTCAAAAGTTTGTTTCTATTCGTTGTGAATAAAAGAAATGACACAAGACAATAAATGACAACCATGATTCATTAAAAACAAAAGAAAAAAGTTACGAGTATGAGTGAAATTTGAACCTATTTGGTTGGCCTGCTGTAACCCGTTTGCAGCTTTTCAGGTTTCTTTCTGTTTTCCAATTAGGTGAGCTACGCAATGTAACGTGAACTAAATATTTTATTACTCTATAATTGCTTTGAGAATCGTTTTATCGTTTTATGTAACTGAGCATTCTTGACAATTCTTTTCATGCAAGGTCCTACAAGGACCAGACACATCCTTAAATACTTTGATGATTGTTTAGCTATTAGATGTTACTAAATATTCATTCTAACAGCAAGATAACAATGAAGAACTGCTTGTTTGGTTACTAATATATAGTGCAATTGGTTACTAATGTATTTTACAAATAATATAAATCTTGACGTATCATTTGTAGGAAATTTATTAACAAAATATAGTTTATCTTCTACATGCTGATATTAGATTGATAATAAAGTTTTTTTTTGTATCTCTAAAGATAACTGATTTCAAATTATTTTATTCAAAGAAAATAAAAAACATGTATTCATTTGATATGCATAACCCCATTGTTTATCTATTCTCAACAAAGTATGTTCTCAAATAAGCTATAATTATTTATATGTGGCAATGTCACTATATCATGGTATTCGATAAAACATCGTAGAGCAGCAATATCTTTAATCATGCAGAAATAATAGGCATTCATGAAACAAGTTAAAGATGTATGTGATTGTGATCAATAATTATAATTTGTGCTCTCAAAAAGAAATTCCTACGACATTGTACGATGGTAATGCAATTTGCATGGCTTAATTGAGAGAAGGATATATCAAAGAAGATAGGAAGAAATATATTTTATTTAAATTCTTCTTTACTTATTAGTTCCAAAAGATGGGTAAAATTGTTGCGCTACAAAATTGAACATATGATAATTTGGTAGATTTATTTATTAAGAAATTACTGATTGTAACTATTAAGAAATTGATCAATAAGATTGGCAAAATCATTAAAGGAAGGGAGATAGAAATAGAAAGAATATAATAAATACTCCTTGAAATATATCAAATAACTTATATTATGAAATAAATTTATTTATACAAATGACTTATATTTTATATAGTTCTATAGTATAGTATACGCTATATTTTTGTAGTATAGAATATGCTATTTAATATCTTAATATTTCTAAAATATAGACTTGCAACTTTTGACGAAAAGGGTCTTTTTTTCTCAAAAAAAAAAAAACCTAGGAACTAAAATACTATGTTGTGGAATGAAAGAGAAAGAGCAATAATAGTAAACTACCAACTTGTCACCAAAATCATATCCTTTTATCTCATAAACGTATCCTTTTACCCGAATTTTATTGAACAGAAAACAAAAAATGCCTGTAGCAGCAGAAGATTGCAAGTGTCTTATATGTTAAGTTTTTCAAAAAAGGTATCTTCTATATTGAGGGCGTCAAGGTGTAGCAACATTAATTGAGAATTCTTATATTCTTTAGGATTAAATCTAAAATGATCATTTGAAGTTCCAATTGTCACTTAAGGATATGAATTTTTCCTTTGAAAAAAAGGTCCCTTGAAGTTTGGGAGGTTTGGCAACTAAAGCCCACCTTTTAGTTTACTTAATTTCTAGCCTCATCCCAAATATTGACTCCACCGTCAGGCAACCATTATTCTTGTAATTATTGCTCTTACAAAGCAATAGAGTCTATGTTTTCACCTGACACACTCTCCCAACTTCAAGGGATTCTTTGCAGTTAACCATATTCTTTAATAGATAAACAAATGGAAATGTAAATCGTTAATACAAAAGTTTTTTTTTTCTTTGAAGAGAGAGAGAGAGAGAGCTGTTAGTGCTTCTCACAGCTTATTCTTGCAATATTATAAGCAATGTCACATTATCAAATTACTAAGTCTAAAAGGATTTGATAAGGCCAATGTAATGTCATCGGTAGAATTTTTATAAGGCATATTGGAATAAGATATGTGTAGGTTAACTGTCAAAAGTTTGTTTCTATTCCTTGTGGTCATAGAAGAAATCAAAAGACAAGAACAAAAAATAGTATACTAAGCTTGATGATGAAGTCTTTCTACAATGCACATTGACAAATGTAAACTAGAGTCGAATTTCATACTAGTAGGCCTTCATGTAATTCCCATTGACATCCGAAAAATTAATCTTTCATGCTATCCAACTAATATAGTATTGGAGAACTAAAACAAAATAAATTCCTGTAAAAAATAAATAAATTCTATATAATTTAATATTTCATGATATAGTTCATTCACGTATAATATGTGAGATCTAAATGAGCAACAAATGACAACTGTGATTCTATATAATTTGATAAGGTCGATCGATAAGAAAAAGAATGAATGGCCCAGATTGTTTCCACTGTGATCAGACGCTTGATGAGAAAGAATATGATATTTTGTGAATAAATGTCATTTTTAAAAAATAATAAATAATTTAGATTGAATTATTTATTTATTTTTTTTCTAATCATTATTATTTTTTCTTTAAATGGGAACCAAGCTAATGGTTCCTAAGATTGTAACTACTCTAATCAGATTAAAAATATCCCGAATGGATTGCCTTTACCTCCAATATGTGTTCCAATGGTTTCATTATCCTCCAGGCCGAACTGAACATTACAAGTTTGAATCTCACTGAGTACACAGAGCTCGCCACTTCGATGGTGTTCTACGAAATTGCGGTAGTCGGCCTATAATGCCTGAGCCCATAGAGTTAATTGCTTGACTTATTAGTGTTTTCTGCTTATCAGTTTTATTTTTGTTTCCCTATTAGGAGAGGTATGCAATGTTATGTTATGTAACTTTTATCTTTCTACTTTTAGGATTATTCCAATCTCACAACTTCCATCTATTATTGTATTACAGAAGTTTGAAGATTGTTTTGATTATAATGATATATGTCATTTTTATATCAATAAACAATCTATTATTTAGGCAAAACAAAAAGGGAAAGGTATGCAATGTACATGAACTCAAACACATTACTACGCTATAAATTCTTTGAGAGATCTTTTTATTTTACTTTTATATTTATTAGGTGATCAGCCTTAACAATTCTTTAAGCGTAAAGGGTAGAATCTATTCAATACAAAAAAAAAGTATTTACTAATTAAGTAAATTATCAACTTGTTGAAGAGTTGAATGCATTATTTATGTGCGTAAAATTTTACAAAAGAAAGTGGTAATAACCCAAAGAACCAGAACTGCGAGCTCCTCTTCTATCATCCTTTTTTATCTTTTTCTTTTGCACATTCTCAAACAAAATTACATTAATAGTAGATGTACATGAGTCTACACGACAATTCAAGTATTTGAGATTAAAGATGATGAAAGATCTAAGTTTTGTCTCGATTTACAAATTGAACATTTGAAAGATGACACTTATGTTCATCAATCGATATATATTGAAGTATTTTTAAAATGTTTTCTATGGACCAAACATATTTTTTAAGTACTCTGATGATTGTTCGGCCGTTAGATGTTATTAAAAATTCTTTCCGACTACGAGAGAAGAATAAAAAACTATTTGACCATAAAGTGTAATATCTAAGTGCAATAAATATATTAATGTATTTTGCAAATAATATACTTTATGACATATCATTTGTACTAAATTTGTTAATAAGTTGCTATTGCATTATTTGATCAATATTAAAGTTGGAACTATTTGTACAAATCTTGGTTTAATTGGAAAGAGATGTCCTAAAGATCGTGATAGAGATTTCGTGATTAAAGATTTTGTAAATATTATCACATATCTTTTATTAAAAATTATTTACGAAACTCAAGGATATTTGCCCCATGCTGATATATACAAGTTGAAGAGAAGCAAAATCACGGAGTTGAAAATACATCAGAAAAGTTATTTGCAGTAAACTACATCTTTTATGGAGTTCTTATTCTAAATGTACTATGTTGCTATTCAAGTTCGTTGATGATGATGTTTTAACATTACAATTGGAGGCACTTGTAGAATTTTGACCTTCTTCTACAAGCTTTTTGGGAGAGAATGTGGTTGTGTCAACGCGAATTAGAGATTGGAAGAGGTTGGAGGGATTACAATCAAAGCAGCAAGGAAAGGCAATCTTGAAATATTTCGTTGATATGAGTTAAATAGAAACGTTGGAGGGTGTCTACCATATTTAGTATGGGGATTTCGTGGATTATTACCAAGATTGGGCTTATTTTTTAAAAAATACACTAAAAGGGTCTTGTTTTGAGTAGGGATTTCATGGATAGCCATAATGTCATTTAGTTTGGCATTATAGGAGGCTATAATGTCAAATCATAATGTGTCATAACCGACTTCGTAAATCAACTCTACCACATATATAATGCCTTGATTTGCCGTTATAAAGCTATAACACCAAATCAAAAGGCGTTATAGCAATGCATTGACTTTGTAAACAAATTATCTCTGGTTTTCATGTGAATAAAAAAAAGGTTTGCGTGCATGATTTTGCATGTAAGCAAAGGAAATCTTGGGGAAATAAAAAAGAAATACTGGCTTTCCACCTTAAATCATCTTAGTTGATTCTCGTGTTTGAAGCAGATGCATCTATATCTAAGTTTCGAAAACTAACGTAAATAATTCCTAAAATTTTTAGAATGAATTTTTTTCTTCTTTACATTAGAGAAATGAAAATTGGGAACAAAATACATAACTTTGCCTTTATTAAAGACACCCAAATGTTAAAAAAAGAAGGCAAAACTAAGAATTTCATAAACAAATAGTAGTATTTCATAGAACTTAAATTTTTATTTATTTTGTTAGACAAGTGCTCTCAAAAGCATAACATAATAGTGAAATTAAATAGGAATATATCTTACACAGAGCAAAACTAAGAGGTAATTGGCCTTATAGAGTCGATAAGGCCATAATTTCTTCTGTTATGACCATGCATATGGTAGTTGTTGCACCTTGGAGGAGAGTCTGGGTTATGAAAATCCATATTGGAACTGTACCTCGTGGTTCATAGTTGCCCTTGATTGTTCTTTATGTTTGGAAAATAAAAGATCATATGAAATAGTATCTCTTGCCACAAATTTTTGTGGGTTATCGAGTTAAAACTGGACTCGTATATCTTTTTGTATTATTCTTTTGAGTATATAACCAACATAAATAGTACACCATTCCATCCCTTATTCTGACATACGTGTGTGAACATGACAGCTGATATATGTGCTAATTTCCACAAATATAGGTCATGTCCCCATATGTACTGTATAGACATTGTTACCTATACCATCTCTTTGTATTGGAGACTGAACGTTATATACTCCTGTATGTGCATAATATTGCACTACCATGTACACCATTACTTTTCTCTGGTTTTTCACAAGCTTATCCCATATCTTTTTGGAAAAAAGGTGTCAACCTTTCTTGTGTTTCTTCCCTGTGCTAGCTGAAGTACTCGACCATCTTATTAAATACCATTTCTCCAAGATCTTTTAATAGTAAAGCCCTTGATTTCTTTAGGACGCTGTTCAATGACTTATATAAGTTTGCAGTGATGATTCTATGTCTATATCTGTCGTCATGCAGCACGGTCCATTTCTCTAATGGAATTTCATTTAGCCGGTTGAATGCCTCCAATCGCTTCTTTTTAATTTTGTTCATCAAGCGGTTAAACTTTGAAACCTTAGTTGCAGTCCTCGCCTACAACATCAAACCTTTAAGTTCTCTGTTTTTGAATTTTAAATTGAAGTTATCCCTTATGTGGAGCAGACAAAATATATGGTGCGCGTAAGAAGGATGGCACTATTATTGTCTAACTGAATTCAAAATGACCTTGTGGCAATTCGATATCAAACAAATGAGACAAGCCTCAACCACATATTATTGAAAAAGACTAAGAAATCAATTTTAACTTGCTGAAGACATCTCGTCAACAATAATAAATGTAAGAGGGTAAATATGATTATTGACATCCTACCTACTTGTGATTACCAGTACTCCTTTATGAACACCTCTCAAGTGAGTCCTATCAACAAGTATAACTGGTTTGCAATACTTGAATCTGGCTATCGAGCGGTGTCAAGCAATGGCCAGTGTTCTTTGTTTCTGCGGTTTTTTTTTTTTTAACAAAATCTTAGGAAACCAGATGAAGGTTCTCCTTGAAACAATTTCTTTTTCCCCCCTTTCCTTGGGTATTTATTTTTGTCTTTTATTTTTTAAATTGGGAACTTGTTCCCTTTGTGTTTTTTTAAGATTTTATTTTTATTTTTTATTTTATTTTAAATTTATGAATGGATTGAAAATTTGTTAAGAATGTTGTTGAGAGAGAGAAAATTTAGAGAATTTTAAAGTTTAAAGACAAAGAGTTTTCTATTGGAAAAATAACTACGCTGCAATTAACAATTTAAACAATGCAATAAACAATTTTCTTTTTTGAAAAAGGGGACTAAAATGGTTTTGTTTTAAAGAAGTGTTTGCTACGATGCTAAGTCAAAATGTGTCATATGCAATATATGATTTTTTATGTGTGTCCCTATAATATTTTTCATATGGTGTTATATATATGTATAATGTCATACAAAAAGACATTATAGAGCTTGTTTCATTTCCTCTCTAATTTGCAATCTGAAGTCATGAGACAATCAACAATACAAAAGGGTGCCTTTTTTCTTTGAGTTCCATGAAATCCATATGTGATTTCTTTTATATTTTTTCTTTCTTATCTTCTTTTTTGTTTGATTGGCCTTGGTTATTTATTTATTTATTTATTTTGGTTAAGTAATTATAATATTTTGTCAATTTGTTTATAACATGTGATTTTTTTGCTTGCATTTTTTTTGTTGTGTATATAATATTTTTTTCTTCATACAATTTATTTTTCTTTAATTGAAATTTTGCTTGAGAATTTGTTCTTGGATTATATGTTTTTGTTCCTAGTTTTTGGTGAATTGTTGGTTGGCATAAATTGAGCTTATTATAAATTGTTCAATTATTCAGTTTTTTATTAAGTAGCAAAAATTCTTGAATAGCTTTTTTATGTTTTATAATTTAGAAGAAAAAATGAGAAAACTTGTTAGAAAAATATCTTTACAAATGATTCAAAATCCTAAAAAAATTAAAAGCTCAAAAATTTCAAATAATCACTTTAAATTTATAGAGCAAAAGCGGTTACTCTAAAAAGTAAATCTAAACACTAAAACCCAGAAATCCAAACCCCTTAAACATTAAATTCAAACCCAAACCCATTAACCCATAAATCCGATATTCTCTCTCTATACTCTCTCTTCTATTTTTTAAATTTTATAGTAAATACACATAGACATATATAAAAACTTTAAAAATTAGTTTTGATTTTTAGTTTTTGGCATATTTTTTTTTTTTTGGGTGTATGACATGAGAAGACGAGAGAGTATTAACTTTTACTTTTATTTCCTTTCCTTTCCCTCAGTATTGCTAGATACTCCACTTACTACTGAAATATGTGATTCTAAATTTAGTATTTTTCTTCAAAAGTAATATTGTTTTTGTGGTAAATAAAAATAAAATAAAGTTATTGTTGTTATGAATTTAAGTGTTTATAACGCAGAATTAAAGCTTAAGGGTAACTTAACATGTTTTGAGAATAATAATATAAAATTTTTAAAAAAGAAAAAAGTAAATATAGAGAGAGAAAGTAGAACTCAAGAATCAAATATATATCCCTTATTAATTTCATTATATGGCCCAATATATATGTTCATAATATAAGAGTTTATGAAAACTCAAAATCTAATAGGGAAAGGAAATCAAATCTGATTAGGAGTCATATTTTGAGAGTTTAGTTCTCTTCACAAAACTGACTAATATAAACATACACATATTATTTCATAACAATTGTTCATTTTTTATTAGTTTATTTCTTTTGCATTGTGAAAATGCGTAGCTTCAAGCTGTCTACTAAAATTTATTTGTCCTTTTCTTTTTTCCTGTTATGAAATAATATGTGGATGTTCATATTAATCAGTTTCCTGAAGAGAACCGAACTCCCAAATATGACTCCTAATCAGATTTGATTTCCTTTCCCCATTAGAATTTGAGTTTTCATAAACTCTTATATTATGAACCTATATGTAGGGCCATATGATGACATTAATGAAGGACATATTTTAGTCTTGTTTCTTGAATTCTACTTTCTCTCTCTATATTCTATCTTTTCTTTTCCTTAGTTTTATATTATTCTCCAAATATATTGAGTGATGCTTTTGCTTTAATTATGCGTTGCCAACACTTAAATTCATAACACGTTATCAGCACGAGTCTCTGCTACCGAAGTTGAGAGTTTAATCAAGAGAAAAAGATGAATTTTTCTACCTTTGAATACTCATGGAAAACTTTTCAAAACTCGTTTTTTATTCTTGATATTTATAGAAAGAATTATATGTCATAGACATTAGATGCTCAAATTTATTGAGATATAATGGATCTGGCAGACACCATCTCAAAATCTTATAAAAGCTATGATTTTTCTCCGCCATAATTTTCATGAGGATCTAAAGGCGGAATATTTTATCGTGAAAGATCCATTTATTTTGTGGAAGGATCTAAAAGAAAGATTTGACTACCAGAAGATAGTCATTCTATCAAAAACACATTTGACTTTAAATTTGTAAGTGAATGAACCAATGGTTATGACCCTGGAAGAGGTCATAGTCATGGTCGAAGCCATCGATATAGACGCGGATATGGTAAGAATGATCTATATGATCATGGCTACTAGAATATATGCATCTGGATATTGTGGGTCCTGAAGACATCACTTAAGAAATACAAAGCATCAAAGCCACTTGATTACTAACAAATTATGAATGAAACATACAATCACCAGAAGATGATTGTTATATAAATGTTAGTGATGATGTGTTATAAGTGTGCCTAAAAGATTTTTATCTATCAGTATGCAAAATTTTTATTACTTTTAGAATTTCTCCTCAATTAAAGTTATAAGGAGAAATATCACTAGTAATGTGATGGATAAAAGAAATTTCCTTTCTCATATCTCTAACATGCTCCTGTAGTAGCAATATTGAGAAGAAATTTTTCAGAAGTATTTTGAATTTATATCTTCTGAGACTAATGAGTCCTGAATAAAATATTTTGACGCTTGACCAAATGTTTTTATGCCATTCCCTGAAGTGAATGACATTAGAAATTATAATATATTAATGTACGAAATTTTGGTCGCGGCTAGTAAAAATACATTTTGTTCTTATGATATAAGAATGACTCATTAAATCCCCAGTGAATAGATACTCACCAGAAGTGAAAAAAAATAATGAGAAGGAAAAAGGGAAAGTAATAATTTTAACATGTTATTGATACAATATGAAAGTTTGTCACGTACCTGTAGTACGTCAAGCATGTTATGAATCTCTATTAATTATTGATATTGCTTTATTTCCCTAAATCATGCTACTGATAGTAATGATGCTTATGTAAAAAATATTAATATGGCATATGTGAACGTAGCCAATTCTTTTAAATATCCAGAAAGAGTTTTTAGCATTTTGAATGTTAATCAAAAATTTTAAATTATCGAATTGCTACTTTTTTATGTTATTTTAGTTTATTTTGGATCAAGAATGGTGAAGATACAATTTGTCTAACCAATATTTGTTGTTTTTTGGACAAAATTTAAAATATATGTTCAAAGTATAAATGGTAGTGCAAGGTTCCTGAAGAACTAATTGATCAAATAACTCTAGAAGAGTTAAGTGCTTAAAAGCTCTAGAAGAGCTACTAAATCTTCACATAATGGTCAATTGTTGTAATATATCATTCTATGTATAGTCTCGTAAAACTTTTTGAGCTTTGATTATATTATCAGTATATCGAGACATTGGATGAATGAACTTTTGAGGCATATGCATTACCATTATGATATGAAATATACGTCAATTATAAATACCACTATTTATCTCTCCTAATTTATATTGCATAGAATTATTAAATTGAGATGCAATATTGAGTAAACTTGAAATTTACTGATAAATAATTTATTAGTTGGCATGACCGGTTGGACCATCCTGGATCATTAAAATACGAATTATGATTATGAATTTATTATGGAACCAGAAGTTTTCTAATATGATGAATTTATATGTGCTACTTGTTTTATTTAAAAGTTACCAGTATTACTTGGGGTTGAATGTGTTATTTTGGGATGAATATGGAGAAATTATTAGTTGATGCATCAACAAATAGTCTTATGAATATTATTATTTTTGCAACCTGTAGTTTGCACAATTTATTGATAATGAGCTCATGTTTTAAGATTCTCCCAAAGACATAATTTGTCCTAATAATACTGGTTGTATTGAGATAAATATTGAACATCCTGCAGAATGTTCATGACTATGATATATTAGCACTTATTTCGTATTTTGCCAACACATTATAATTCTCCTCATAGTTGTTGGTTTGTGGTCAGAAACCAAATATTTCCCATCTTAAATTTAGAGATGCACTATGTATGTTGCTCCACCATAAAGATAATGAGATGGGTTATCAAAGAGATTATTAAATATGTTGGGAGCAAATCTCAATGGAGAGATCCGTATTTTGTTAATTTTGCATATGTTGTCCCAACATAAAGATGAGAAATTATGAGGCTGAATAAAGATATTAGTATGTGTCTCATTTTGATCTTCTATTTTGATCCTCATAGAAGATACCTTGAATCAGAAGTTTAAAGGATAATTTATATAACCAAGTATATTAATTAACCAACATCCAGCAAAGAATGCTCCTATTTGATATCCCTGAAGGATAATCTACCACTACAAATAAATTTGAGACACAACTGAAATGTGGTAGATAAGTCGGTTCCAAAGATACAAATTCCTCACTGGAGTAAAGGTTAAAGATGGTCATATATGTTAAATCGATGAGGTTTAAATTCCTGCAGAATTTTTCTCCCAAAACATGATTGATAAATTATTTCCAGAAGAAATTCAGGTACCTGAAAACTATAACAAATGATGAGATCTCAACATGATTGAAAATTATTGGAATCGCACAAGTATATGACTTTAAAGATATTAATGCGCATAATATGTTGAGAATTTTCAAATCGAGGTCTGCAGACTTGAAATGATAATGTTCGCATGAGAAATATGAAAAGTTTAAACTATCCACAAGTACACTTGAAGTGTACATGTATTCTCGTCAGGAATTATACACTTGAAGTGTAATTCAAAGAGATAACAATTAATATTTGCTTATAAAATGCGAACCACAAAAGTGAATATTGGCATGAGTTATTGCATATGATTCTTCGTAAAACCTGACACTGATAACGAAGAAATATATTTATAGTGGTGGATATAATAGTGCATGATAACACTTAATATGTGTTTATATTTATTATCATTTGATAATATTATTTATATTTGAAGTCCCTGATGGACTCGATATGCTTGAAGCATATAATTGTTCCTATAGAACATAATGAGATTGTCTTGGTGAATTTTTATTGAAAGAATGATTGAATATGTCCATATATAAAGAAATTCTATACGTAGCTATACTTGCAATATGTATTTCTTTATCAGAATATATCCTCATTGTACAATCTATTGATTGACATAGTGTTCTCCACATTAGGGGGAGAAAAACTTCAATTAAAGAGGATATCATTTATGACTTTTATTATCTTGATCTATGCACAAGCATTAGTGAACTGGAAGTTCAAAATATTATTTATTTTCATAAAATTGCATATTGATTGTTTGTCTGACTCCTGTAGAGTTAGTCAATATAATATTATACTTATAGATATTCCTATTTGGATAAATGTCCTAGCAGGACAAATATATGAATTATATAACTATATGATTTTTGATACACGCTTGAAGCATTGTTGATCTCTTGATTTTGAAAAGAGAAAATGATTTGATAATCAAGATATTTTTTCTGAAGAAATTAGAAGAGTAAGTATTGTGATCAACGTTTTGAAAAGCCAACATTTTGTTTTGATTGAACATCCTGAAGATGTTTCACATGGACACAACACATCAATAGTTATTGGGTTATTATATGTGAGATCCTTTATATCTATTAAAGGATATTAAAGAACTCTTTGGTCTTGAAGTACCATAACTCTGCAATTTAGAGCATAAATACACTTGTTTGCATACAAGCATATATCTATTCTAGTTCTTCTCTACCCAATGAATTTTGAGATGGCATTAAGCTTGCCTATTGACATCTCCTTGAGATAACTTATCTCAAATATTGAGAAAAACCAACTCCTGTTGAGATGGATATGTAATGTATAAGTTACCTATATGATCCACATAAACTATGCATGTGTTGATTGTAACAGCCACATCTTCAACTCATGTTGAAGTAATAGAAATTCATTATATTGGTTGAGAATATATTTGATCATGATTAATGTATTCGAGATAAATCTATATCTTCTAACAAGGAATTCCAACTATATTGTTGGATGATAATAAAGTTTGGAATATATCTAAGGAGATATGATAAAGTATATTTTCAATCACAAACTCCAGAAGAGATGTGATATTGATGTGTAATGAATTTGATCATTTGATTATTTGACAAATCTATTCACTAAGACTTTACCGATAGCAACATTTGATTGGAAAGTATCGGTTAAGAAATCTTAAAAGATTTTCTTATCAGGGGGAGTAATAAAGACATAAAGAATAATGTACTCTTTTTCCTCCACTAGAATTTTTTTTCCCACTGGGTTTTTATCTAGTAAGGTTTTAACGATGCATATTCTTTATGTTATGAACATCCAAGGGGGAGTGTTATGAAATAATATGTAGATGTTCATATTAATCAGTTTCCTGAAGAGAACTGAACTCCCAAATATGACTCATAATCAGATTTGATTTCCTTTCCCCATTAGAATTTGAGTTTTCATAAACTCTTGTATTATGAGCCTATATATAGGGCCATATGATGACATTAATGAAGGACAGATTTTAGTCTTGTTTCTTGAATTCTACTTTCTCTCTCTATATTCTATCTTTTCTTTTCTTTAGTTTTATATTATTCTCCAAATATATTGAGTGACGCTTTTGCTTTAATTATGCGTTGCCAACACTTAAATTCATAACATTTCCCTTTTAAATTTTTCTTGATTTATTAGTTTTTTTGTCCTTTCTTTTCCTCTTTAATTTATTCCCAAAGATTAATTTTTAACTGCATTTTTTTTTTGTGGAATATCACTAGTGTAAGATAATTGATGTAAATAGTCAATGCGGGATTTGGGGAGGGGAATGGCAACTGTCCCCAGCATTTTTGAAATCCTCTTTATAGGAGCTTAATTAAAATAATTTTCTCTCCAAAGAATATATTTCGACCCCAAATAAATTTCTTCCCTCCTTTGCCCCTCCCCTCCCCACAAAAATAAAAATAAAAAGAAAAGATTGCTTATTTTGGTATTAGCTTTAAAGAAAATAAATAAATGTATAGAGTTAGTAATTTTTTTCTTTTTCATTTTAACACATACATTGGTCATGCTATATTCTCTTTATTTTTATTTTTGAACTCTATTTTGAACATACTTAACTTGACCCTTAGTTGAACACTCATGAATTTGGTTTGTTTTCATTCTCCAACCCAGATTAGGTTGGTTCAGAATGAGTTTCTGTTTATATGTGTTGGATTAAAGGGTATCGAATCAAAACTTTTTTTCTGTGATGCTATTCTATGGGATCAGTTATATTGCTTTGATAGCTATGTCGAGGCGTACAAATTTTTGTTTGTATATCGGTATGTTGGTTTGCTTGAAAGGGTTCAAGCGTTTGTTCAATTTGGCATTTCTAGTTTTAATGCTAAATTTGACTTGTAATTTAATTATCGGTTAATAAAAATGAGATTCATAGGCGATTGAGTTGTTAAAACAAAAAAAAAAAAAGAGTATAATTTAGAATTTATGCTTGGTTTTAATATAATATGTAAGTTTTTTTTAATGTACTTCCTTTGTGTTATATTTTTAGATGTTATTCAAAGAAATTAAATAAAATATTTTTCATTTTACGTACTTTAATATGTCTCTTTTGTTTTATTAATAATTGTTTATTGATATTTATTAATTATAACTTCATTGTTAACAAGTATAGAGTTATCACTTTAATTTTAGAGTTGACTTATATAATTGGTTTTCACCCCTAACATCAAATTGTTGGATCTGCCATGTAAATAGTTGTACTTGTGAAAGTAGTTTTATTGTAAATGAAGCTTTTTAAATCATTAAATTATGTTTTTATGACTTTAAATCATTCAATTGAATTTGAAAAAAAAAATTTTGAGCATTTTTTTATCAATAATCTAAAACAAATCTAGAAAAAGATCATAAAATGTGAGATAAATCATTTTTATTCTTTTTGGTTTATAAAAAGTACTAATAAGTTAATGTGATAAATGTGATTTCATCTGAAGTCTCAAAATGTACAAAATTATCGATAAAATCTCATCAAAGAAGTAAAAATCATAAGTTAAAAAATTGAATATTATAAATCTTATTTTAACTTACGCTCCTACACTAAAATGTTGGTTTTGCCCTATGTAAAAAATAAAATGGATGTTACTATGAATATGTAGCCAATACTTGAGAGATCTGGCATAATTATAGAATCAACATTACTTCTAAGAAAAAAAAAATTCTAAACCCACGAAGTACATTGCTAAAGTAGGCTACCTATTTGCCTCTCTCATACTCTTCGCTAATGACAAGGATTGAATTAAAGAGTAGTAGACCTTTAATATTTAATCACGTTATCAATATTTTTTAAAATTCCTTTTTGTGTACTAGCTTTTAAATTTTCAGTCATATTTTCTTTAAATTTACCTCTCAATATTTGTAAAAAATTATTTATATGGGATAATATAGATTTTCACCTCGCAAGATTAAGATTTTGGTTATGGTTATGATTAATTCTAGTAATTCATATGCTTGTTGTGCACATATGCTTTAACATAGATCAAGGCCAATTCAGTGATGAAGATTGTTTTGTTACACTCTATATAAGAAGTGACAAATACTTGGAAGAATTCTTAAGTTTCAAGTTTTGTTCAATAATTTTTTTTCCTCTATCACCACAACTCCCTGCTCTTCCAGTTCTTTGAAGCTTGCGAGAGGTGATATCAGGAGGGCACCATGCCAGTGGCCATTTGGAACGAAATGTCATGTTAAATTGTTTTTGAATCTTGAACTACTAATCGGAATTTGTTAGATAATATATAATCGTAAAACGTGTATTTTATTCTTATTATTATTTAAAAATAATATGATTTAAATATATTTAGCTCTCTGTCTTGAGTAAAGGCAAGAAGAACAGATGAGCTGATACGGTAAAGGAGAAACTAGTCTTTTTACTTTTTTTTTTTTAATGAATAAAGGAGAAACTAGTCATTACGTGCTATCATACATACGTAAACAATTCTTACCTATAAAATCATATTCTATGCAGATCACTAGATTAGATTTGGCAAAAGAATTACATTTTCTGGTGATATATATTTATTAAACTTAATATTATATCCATTTCCTTCCCAAAAAAAAAACAATTATTTATATTCTTTAAAAAATGAAAAAGATAAAAAGACTCCCTTGTCCTTTTGGTCGTTGCCGTTCTCTGGTCACGCCTTCTGAGCTCAGCTCAAAAGCCCTAATCTGTACGCTTTAGCACCAGTTGGCCGCGACTGACAACGCCGGCGAAAGCGCTCTCTTCCGCCACCGAAATTCAAAAACCAGAGGGTTTTGGTTTTGGGGAGTTAATCTCTTGCGGTAAATTTTGTTCTTGTTTTCTGCTGCTGCTGCTGCTTCTGCATTTGCTTTTTTATTTTTTTCGTTATTGTGTTTCAGATAAGTGTTTGAACTTCAGTAAGTGATGGATTCACGACAATGATTTTTGACTGATGGAGGGAAAAATGCTGGTGGTTTAGCAAAGATTATACGAGGGATAGGGTGGAATATAATTAATTGGGGAGCAGGGAAGGTTTCGGAGCTTTTGCTTTTGAAAGAGAAGCAATGGCGGTAGATATGTATGGATTAGAGCTTTGCTTATGAACTTCCGAATTTGAAAGTTTCAATATTTGTAGCATTTTCTCTTGCCTTTTATTCTAGAATTCTGTCTGTTTTTGCTAGTGAAGCCCTATTATAATTCTATATTCATATTCTTTAAATGGTAATTCTTGCCTAATTACACAACTGAGATGTGCGAAAAATTGTAACAAGAAAGTGGGGAAAAGGAGAAGAAGACAAGATGAGAGACGTTTACTTGGAAAGGTATATGAAATTTGTTCTCAGTGATTTTGTGAATTTATCTTCTGCAGAAAATTAGACTGCCTACATAGATTGAGAAAGTTGTAACTGAAGATCTTATAAGTAGTATTGCAAACGGTAGGAATGGAGGAGTCTCCCACTCTTGGGAAGCGGAAAGAACCAGAAGAGAACACAGATAATAAGGAAGCAGTAAATCAGGAATCGGCCCCAAAAAGGCGTAATTTGGCTCAGACATGTGTCCATGAGGTGGCAGTTCCAAGTGGATACATTTCTAGTAAAGATGAGTCTGTTCATGGAACACTTTCAAATCCAATTTATAGTGGGGAGATGGCCAAAACCTACCCTTTTAAGCTTGACCCATTTCAGGAAGTTTCAGTAGCATGTTTGGAACGGAATGAATCAGTTTTGGTTTCAGCACACACTTCAGCAGGAAAAACTGCTGTTGCTGAATATGCAATCGCAATGGCTTTCAGGGATAAGCAGAGAGTTATATATACTTCCCCACTGAAGGCTTTGAGTAATCAGAAGTACAGAGAGTTAAGCCAAGAGTTTTCAGATGTGGGATTGATGACTGGTGATGTCACAATCTCACCAAATGCTAGTTGTTTGGTGATGACAACAGAGATTCTTAGGGGAATGCTATACAGGGGTTCTGAGGTTTTAAAAGAGGTTGCCTGGGTTATATTTGATGAAATTCATTATATGAAGGATCGTGAAAGGGGGGTTGTTTGGGAGGAGAGCATAATATTCTTGCCTCCTGCTATTAAGATGGTTTTCTTGTCTGCTACTATGTCAAATGCAACAGAGTTTGCTGAATGGATATGTAATATTCATAAACAGCCCTGTCATGTTGTTTACACTGATTTTCGGCCAACACCTTTGCAGCATTATGTGTTCCCTATGGGTGGATCTGGGCTGTATCTTGTGGTAGATGAAAACGAGCAGTTTAGAGAGGATAATTTTGTGAAGTTGCAGGATACTTTCACAAAGCAGAAGCCTGGTGATGGTAACAAGGGTGGGAATGCCAAAGCAAGTGGTAGAATTGCAAAAGGTGGAAATGCTTCTGGTGGCTCAGATATATACAAGATTGTCAAGGTGTGTGATAAAATAGTTGATATTACTATTTTCAGCTTGCATATTCATCAGCTCTGGCTTTATATAATCCAATCATGTTGTATTGATTTTTACTTATGTTACTTTTCAACTTCCTTGAGCTTTGTATAAATAATGAAGTAGAAATTGTTTCATTTTTATTTACTATCAGTTTTGCTGTATGTCAGTTTGATGTATAGGTTCTGTTATCAATGTGAAATTCTTTCATTACCTTAATATAATCAATTATGATTTATTATTTATATATGTCTACTTCCTTAAGCTTTTCTTATAATTATATAATGAAGTAGAACTTGTCTCAAATTTTATTTATCATTTTTTTGTTGTTTACCGGTTTGATCATACAATCCTATTTCCAAACAGAGTTCTTTGGGTATTCAATTTTAATTTACTTTTATTTCAGATGATTATGGAGCGTAAATTTCAGCCAGTCATAATTTTTAGTTTCAGTAGAAGAGAATGTGAACAACATGCGATGTCAATGTCCAAGCTTGATTTTAATACAGAAGAGGAGAAAGAAGTGGTTGAGCAGGTTTTCCGAAATGCAGTGCTCTGTTTGAATGAGGAAGATAGAAGTTTACCTGCTATTGAACTTATGTTGCCATTGCTTCAACGTGGTATTGCTGTCCATCATTCTGGACTACTTCCTATTATCAAGGAATTGGTGGAACTTCTCTTCCAAGAAGGGCTTGTAAAAGCTCTCTTTGCCACAGAGACGGTAATATTGCCCCGCAGATACTAAATGCTCAACTATCTTTTTCTCAATTGGGTGCTATTTCTCTCAAAGTAGGAAAGTTCATTGGTGAATTCCCTTCAATTTATTGAGGCTATGTTTCTGAACTTGTGTTTTTCTGTTTGATAGTTTGCTATGGGTTTAAACATGCCAGCAAAAACTGTGGTTTTTACCAGTGTTAAAAAATGGGATGGTGATAGCCATCGTTATATTGGTTCTGGTGAGTACATCCAGGTAAGTGTCATAGCAATTCACCAAAGGTGATTGTTGGCAGGTTTATTGCATCATCCCAGTCTAATTTTCGTCTGTTTCTCTAGATGAGTGGAAGAGCTGGACGCCGTGGGAAAGACACACGGGGAATTTGTATAATAATGATTGGTGAACAGGTTTTTTTTCAACTTGGCTGTCTCAAAATTTTTGTGTTGGCTTCAGAACTGCCACTTATAATAATATCAGAATGCACCTTTCCATTTTTAGCTGGAATATTACTTGCTCCCTATTATCATTTTCTTGTTTTCAAGAAGAAGGCAAGCTAGTGGGATAACTTTTCTGTGGTGATCATGCAATTTACGTTTATTAGATGGAGATGAATACGCTGAAGGACATGGTTTTGGGAAAACCAGCACCATTGGTTAGTACATTCCGGCTCAGCTACTACTCAATTTTGAATTTGATGAGCCGGGCTGAGGGTCAATTTACTGCAGAGCATGTGATCAGGAATTCATTTCACCAATTCCAGTATGAAAAGGTTTCCCTCTTCATGCATATTTATTAGCATTAGGAAAAGTAGGAGAATTTTTATTGATCTAGTTTTTCGGTTCTATCTATATTTGGCTAATATTTATTTCCACTCTAGGCATTACCTGATATGGGGAAGAAGGTATCCAAGCTGGAAGAGGAAGCTGCAATGCTTGATGCATCAGGGGAGGTAAAAGTTTTTTACTTCATATCTTTCTGGTATATAATTTATTGACATACAACACTAACTGTAATTCTTCTGTGTCTATTTGCAGGCTGAAGTTGCTGAGTATCATAAGCTTAAGCTTGAAATAGCACAATTAGAGAAGAAAATGATGGCAGAAATAACACGACCAGAAAAAATTCTTTATTTTCTTCAGCCTGGTCGGCTGGTATGTTTTGAGAGAGTCCTATCTGGATCATCAAGACATTTCATAATTAAATTTCCATTTCTATTTTTGCAATTAAACTTTGGGCTTTGCCATTAATCATCTTTCCGTGAGAATGTTGAGTGATGTATGTTTTCATTTGTCATGATTGGGTGGTAGTGATCCTTGTCTCTGCTATACGTTGGATATACTTGATAGACATTAATGAGAATGGTCTTTGATGGAAACGAAATAAAATCACAAGTCTATCTCTACACCAATGAAATATCTAGAAAAGAGAATGGGATGCTTGAATTTGGTATCGAGTTGCCCTACTTTGGTGCCTGTAGGTGTTGAAAGCTTTCCAGCCAAAGTATCAAATTTCTTCTTCTCTTGTTTTGCTTAGATTTTCATTGTTTCTTGGGCATTCAAATGGTAATCTCAATAAAGAGAACAAATAAAGGGAAGAGGTTAATGAATCTAAATAGCTGAAGGTTCATGTAAGTTGGAGCTGTTAGTTGAAACTGAAGAGTTTTAGCAATGATACTCCTTGGAGTACGACAACCTCGGTTGCACAAGTTGTTGAAGACGAAGCTCTTCAATATGTGGTGCAAAAGAAGGAAAACTTTTCGTGTATTTGGTAATTTGATTGGAAAAACTGGGAGAAATCTGGGCCATTTTTTGATTATCTTCTTTTGAAAACTAATTATATTTGAGGAATTTTGAATGCTTTTTCGCATAAAATTGATTAAAATATGAATTAGGAATGTGAATAAGATAAAATTTTACATGAGCTTCAGATATTCTTAACAATTTACTTCATGTCTGTAATCAATTGGATAGGCAGAATCTGCTTTCCCTATTAATGGACTGAGTTTTCAGAAAGTTCATCGCAGATTTCCCTGACATGCTTTCCAAATTTGTTTCTATGGAATGTTAGTACAAGCTTCAGATGGTGGTTAACTTCTTCATCTGGATGCTGATATTTGCTCGTCTTGGCTTTATAGTTTCCTGCAATGTATCTCATTTGTCTCATGGTATGATAGCACTCAAGATTCCATTTTTTTGTGCTTGAACAAATTGGCAAAAAACACTGCTGTCCTCTCTTCTTTCTAATTCTTTTTCATAATGAGCAGCTTCAGTCTTTTTTGCTATTACCCATTCAGATATTTTCCGTATAGATATATCCAGGACTTATCCTTGTGTCGTACAAACTGAGGATGGTGGAATGCAATTAGCAATTGGGCAAAGAATATTTGGTTTCCAAATTAGTTGTTAGTTACTTCCTTTGGGGCAGGACAAGTGTTTTGACTGTGCAATCAGGACAACTATGTTAAGAGTGAGAGAGTTAAAGAGAATATAGGAGGGAAATTGCAAATATCTGAAATTGAGATTGAAGCTTGTGTAGGTGCATGGGTAAACCACCTTTGTGAAGAGAAAAGCAAATGGGGAAAAGGGGGAAAAAGAGGTAGCCTCAGTTCATCCTGCTCTGAAGCACTCATTTTTGTTAATGTTTGCTGTCATATCTGTGGCATGAGAACAAGGCCTTGCAGGAGGACATTGAGTAAAATGCCATGGACTATCCCTAACTGATGTCAAGCATGGAAGTGTACGCATTTGTATGTAATTTTTTTACCTGGGCATTGGCCCAGGATAAGCATGTAATATTTTCTCTATCTAGATTGGCGTTTATTATCATTTGCCACTGTTAAGAAAGTCATCTGCACAGTCTACTACTGAATGCACGGGAGAGAAAAAATTTCTGTTCTGGCCCCTATAATATTCATTTAAATCGTCTTTAATATAATGAAGATATTTTATATGTGTATGGAGATAATTCTCTATCAAAATCTAATTTTTCTCAAATATTGGGTAGTCTTTTATGTTTCCCTGGAAAATAGAATCACTCATCAATTGGAGGTAAATATATTGGATTTAATAGTGGAGCAAATGTATTTTAAATATGGACCTCTTTTCTACTATTCACAGCAGTAGGACTTTTGTCCCACTGCGGAAGAAGAAAGTTTTCTCACACACCCTTTTTCAAACATTCTTTAACTGCAACAATTGAGTGTTGCTAAAATACTTTTGCCTCATTTTATTTCTTTGGAAAAAGAAAATTGTTCAACACAAGGAATCCTCCTGATATTTTATTTGATTAGTTACTTCTTAGGCTGAGAGGAATGGAATTTCTTTTCATTGTTGGTAAAGGCTTTTGGACTGCATTTCAGGATGCTTGAAGGGCAGTGAGCTAGTAGGTGGAAAATGAAATGCAATGGTAGTGATGACCATAGGTGGGTTGATCTGGGGCGAACTCTTGTTTAGTTAGTAATCATATGGTTCAGTAGTGAAACTTGTGATAAAGTTGGGGTTGGGATTTTTTTTTTCCTTTTTTGGGGCGCAGGGGGTGGGTGTGTGTTATCATAGCTATCACCCTCCATGAAAGGAAAAAAGTTAAAAAAGGGCAATGCTAGTGATTGCTACAGTTGCACACTGGTTGAAAGTGCTGGTTCTATAGTTTATGTTTTCAGTGACAAGAGGGGAAAAAGAGGAAAGAGAACATGTTTCTACAAGTTTATGTTGTCACAGGTCCATCACCATTTTTCAAAACTTTGACCCAAAAGGAAAGCCAAGGATTAAGATGAGGGAGTCATGGGAAGAATCATCATATAATGTCATTGGATGCTGACATGGATTATTGGTTATTATTGCGGTTTTTTAGATGCTAATTCCTGAGGCTTTTATTTGTGCTTTTCATTGTTTTAGTGGAGCGATTAAAAAATGTCTGAAACCAGTTAAGAGTTATTAATACCCTGTTTTAATTCATTATCATCTGTATCATTTTGTTTGTATTTTGGTGGGTTCTTCAAAGGGTCTGATAAAACGGGGCCAGCCCTTTAGTTTTGAATTTTAAGCTTATACTCTATATTATTCAAAAGTATTCCTCCTATTATCCTCTTGAATTCTGTTTTTCTGTTTTCTTCCCTTCCATGTCTTATTTTCACACCCACAGACACTTTCTTGATGATTTGCAGGTGAAAGTGCGGGAAGGGGGAACAGATTGGGGTTGGGGTGTCGTAGTCAATGTGGTGAAAAAGTCCCCTCCACCATTGGGTTCTTTGCCCGCTGCACTGGCTTCAACACGCGGTAATAGCTATATCATAGATACATTGCTTCATTGCTCTCTTGGTTCAAGTGAAAATGGTTCTCGTCCAAAGCCATGTCCTCCTCGTCCTGGAGAAAAGGGAGAAATGCATGTGGTGGGTTGATATACTAGTGTTGCGATTTTTATTCATAGCCTAATTCCTTTCAATGGAAAGGAATTTTCCTATTGTGGTTAGATTTCTTAGTGAGCTTACACTACGGATTCTCAAAAATGTCAATTTTATGGTTTAGGTACCTGTACAATTGGGCTTGATTTCCACCATCAGCAAAGTGATGCTATCTATTCCTTCTGACCTCCGCCCACCAGAAGCAAGGCAAAGTACACTTCTTGCTGTGCAAGAGCTGGGGAAACGTTTCCCACTTGGCCTTCCAAAGCTTAACCCTGTCAAGGTATATGTGCAGATTTTTTCTAAATGTCACACGTGTGCAAACATAAACACGATAGTTCAGGATAAGTTACAGATATCTCTCTCTGCTTTGCATCTGCTTTATTTATTTATTTTCTTTCTCATTATACATTACAATTGTGGATTTCTACATCAGCCACTAGTCTTTCAGGAATTTTTTAGTATTTAGCTAAGGAAATATCCCTGGAAATGCTAATCATAACTCATCAAGAATCATCATAAGGCAATTGGTTGAAGGTTAGCTGCTGATTTATCATATTAGTTAATGGTGCTTCTCTCCATATGAAACCCACTATGTGCAAATCTTTTTTTCTCTCATATAAACTTTTCTTTGTCATTTTCTTCATATGTTTGCTTTTCTGTCATAACCTATCTTCTCTGGAAGTTATATTTTGATAAGAACTTATTATGCCCGTGGAATTTGCTTTTGGCAGGACATGGGCGTTAAAGATCCTGAATTTGTAGAGTTGATGAATCAAATTGAGGAGCTTGAGCAGAAATTGTTGGGTCACCCGCTGAATAAGGTTTGGTGAACTTGCTGTCTTCTTAATGTGTTTCTTCATTTGATTCTGTAACTACTGGAGGTAGTGATATGCATTCCTAGAAGCTGTATGGATGTACTTGTGCTAAACCTCCTTTATTTCCATGCTTCTGCATTACAGTCCCAAGATGAACATCAACTTAGAAGTTTTCAGAGAAAAGCTGAAGTGAGCCATGAAATTCAACAATTAAAATCCAAAATGCGTGACTCTCAGGTACTCTCAAATTTCAGGAGTAATCCTCTTCTAATAGAGTTCAACCTTATCTAATTATGTACGCCTCACAGACATTCTTGTGTGTCTTTATTTTACCTTATGTATTGCATTAACAATTGGCTAGAAAATTCAATTAATCTGGGGCATAGTTTGTTTAAATTGGGAGGAAGACATGCTTTTCATTTTATTGGTTGCCGTATAGGCTTCTACCTATGATTGTGACCTTGACTTCAGTTTCTGAGGTTGAATGTTTGAACGTAAATGTACATAGATTAATTGGAGGCAAGGAATGGAGATATAAGAGAAGTTCTATACTAGAAAAGCATTATACTTCTTTAATTTCTTGAAATTTATTTGCACTCATCATGAGGAACCTCTCCATATGTGTTCTATATCTTTCGTGTTCAACATCTTGAATTCTGTGGATGAGTTATCTGGCTAAGTTTGGTTCTTGTCTGATCTTAAGAATATTTTTATGCAGAGCCAATTGAAATTAGAAGTTTTCCTCTGATGATATTTTCTATGAAGTGTGACATTAGATTGATTTTTCCATTACGATTAGTTTACATAAATGCTTTTGAGGAATGGTAATAATACTTTCTTATGGTGTCAATATTTTGTTGCTGTAAGCTTGTTTAATTCCTCTTCTCCCTTGCCTTTTGTTGTTGATTTTTTCGATTATGTGAGGCTGTGTTGTGAAATTTATTGATGCTGACATACTGCTGCTGGCTATTTTTGGGGGCACCCCCTCCACCGTGTCGGAACAAAAGGAGATTAAATTTTAAAATATGGTCATACTGGAATTGAAACTTCTTTCTTACATTCAGTTAGCTTGAAATCTGTAGCCTGTCTATTTAGCCATTGTCATATTTAACATTCAATACTGTTTGACTATTTGCTGATGATATAGCTTGATGATGTCTGTCTGTTTTTAGCTTCAAAAGTTCCGTGATGAACTCAAGAATCGTTCGCGGGTTCTGAAAAAGCTGGGTCACATTGATAGTGATGGTGTCGTCCAGTTGAAAGGACGGGCAGCCTGCTTAATAGACACTGGGGATGAACTCCTTGTTACAGAGTTGATGTTTAACGGTGAATATTTTTTTGGTGTTTTTGACTTTTCTATATGCTGATTTAAGTTAATTAGTTTGTCTAATATTTATATTAATTTGAAAACTTATTTAATATCCTCAACCCTTTCTTGATGTGAACTCTAGTGAAATTCTTCTGTGCATGCTTGTAATTTTGCTTCTATAATCTCATATACCATCTCTGGATGAAGAAAATTATTCATTAGTAGAGAGCTGTGGTGGTTGATTATTATACTGATGATTTTGTGCATTAAAAAAACTTTAACTATGTGCACAGGAACATTTAATGATCTTGATCCTCCTCAAATTGCGGCACTGGCAAGTTGCTTTATTCCAGGTGATAAATCAAATGAACAAATACATCTGAGAGCAGAACTTGCTAAACCATTGCAGCAGCTCCAGGACAGTGCAAGAAGAATAGCAGAGGTATATCACCTCTTATCCTATTTTTACATTTACTATGTTAAAAACTAAGGCAACTGATCTTAACTCTTAATACGTAATGCATTGGCCACATAATGAGATATCCCCTTAACCTTTTTTACTTGCACTTTCCTTGTCTATCACCATGTTATTCAAAACCTAATGGTGCATTATTGGATCTTGAGCATGTGTTATCCATATTCTTTTGATGTGGTGCTACTTAAATGGCAGGATAGATTAGGGAAGCTGGTAACATTCTGCAACCTAATATAAAATGCAATCAAGGTGGAAAGAAAAAAAAAATTACCACTGGGAGTGAAGAATGTGATGTGAATTAACAATGTTTCTTTACTTCGCAGATACAACATGAATGCAAATTGGAAATTAATGTGGATGAATATGTGGAAGCATCAGTTAGACCGTATCTCATGGATGTAATTTACTGTTGGTCAAAGGTAATTTTTATTAAATTTAACATCAGCATGATTAACTCCATGTTGTTGCAGAAATTTGAAGAGAATGTTTTCCTCTGATGCTATGTGAGTTATACATGTCATTACATAATTGTTGAAGTTTGAACATTTCAATGCTGATTTGTATTATCTTTTGTTTCACAATTGATGCATGTGGTTATATTATCTGCAATTCAATGTCAGAATAAATATCTTCTCCCTATGTATTATCTTTTTGCTATTGCTTTTTCCATTTGTCGATTGGTGAGTTTGCCGGACGGGGGAATTGGAAACCAATGAGTATGATGTCCATCATTTCGAAGTGCTTTACCTCAACCTGATTTTGATGTTTGCTTATGTTCCCTTGAGACTGAAGTCAACCCAGCTCTGCCTTTCCCAATTATTTGGGTTTAGCTAATCAGCTTCTCTGTACATTCTGGGATAAATTACTTGTCATTATTATGCAGGGCTCTTAGCATGAGTTTACAATATGATCCAAGTTGATCACTCATTTGTGTGCCTGCAGAAGTATTTTTGTTACTCATTTTACGATGCTGATCACAACTTTGAGCATGACACACTGCATACAGCAAGAATAATACACTTGAAATTTGTTCACTTTGCTTATCTGATACTGATTGTAGCAAGGTCCAGAACGCCCAAGAATTTCATGCTCACTGCAACCACTATTCACCTAACCCTGAAGAGTTATGACATGGCTTAATTCTTCTTGTATGCTGTTTGTTGGAAACTTGAATCCCCGGTTGTTATATTTTCATCTTTGCAGGGGGCATCTTTTTCTGAGGTCATTCAAATGACCGATATTTTTGAGGGCAGCATTATTCGTCTAGCTAGAAGGCTTGATGAGTTTCTAAATCAGGTAAATCTAGCTGGTCATAATAATTTTTCTTTGCTATACTGGAGATCTTTGTGCTTTTAAAAAATAAAGATGGGCTTTCCGTTATTTTGGGTGTCAGAAGCAAATGAAGACACAAATGTAGAAACATAAGGGAAGAGGATATGGAGGGACAATTTTTTTTTTTAAGCTTAAAAAAGATATCCTTTTAATCTCCTTCTAGATGATGTTTTTCCTTGAGCTCTTTTAAAATACGTTTAGAGCATCGTTTTGTATTTTTCCTGATACCAATATTGTCTTTTGGTATTAGTAACTTCTTCGTGGAGTTAATGAATTATTTTGCCTTTCCATTAGTCATTTCAGGAAGGATTATTCCTCATGTAATCTTCTCCTTTGAACTTTACCCAAGTAGGATCTAGGTTGTACTGGGCCTCGCAAATTGCTCTATAGAAACATCTCTTGCACCACTTTAAATACGACTAGAAACTTGCTTCAGAATACTGTGCTTGGCGAAGCCAGTCTGATAATATTTCTGAGTTTGTGGCAGTTGAAATCAGCGGCTCAGGCTGTTGGGGAATCTAGCTTGGAGAATAAGTTTGGTGCTGCAAGCGAAAGCCTTCGCCGTGGTATAATGTTTGCGAATTCTCTTTATCTCTGATGGTATAATAATATCCTCTGGTGTATATTTCAGAACTTCTTTTTCCCAGCTAAAGAAGCTGCAATTTTGTTAGTCCAGTAACAGTTAGCATTGTAATATCTAGGTTGATGATGTATACATGTCCATTTTTAACAGTTGCGGATCAAAGAAAGAAATAGTGAATTTAGCATAAGAATCCCTTTGACTTGTTAAAGCTATTTTTTTACGGCCTTCTTTTCATTGAAGAAGGCCCTATTGTAATACCGTTTATTTTGTGAAAATTATTTTAGTTATATATTTAGATGCTCCGTACTGCCACTGATTCTCTCACTGTGCAATCTGTGTATTTTACTTCCCCAGATTTGGTCTTTCCCCCTAAAGATAAAATGGAGGGGAAAAAAGAAAGGTTCTCCAGATTTGGGTTCAATGGGGGACCGTCCATTTTGTATATCCATCTCATTTCAGCTCCGAGTTGCTCTTCGCCTTGCTTTTCTAGAACAGTTTCTTCTCTCATGTTTAGCTAACTTTGTTAGTTTTCAATTGCATTTTCTCAAGTATTGGTCCATGGACTCCATATCGATATTGTATAGTAGAAAATCTTCCAGCATCTACTATAAAACATAAGCCTTGTTCGTGTGTGCAGCCAACCAATTAATTTTCTCCACGTGTACATGATATCCACATCAGTATGTCCAACTTCGATCACTAATCTAAATATGAGTCTATGACACACCAAAAAGTGTGTCATCTGCAGTATCTCACTCATATAAGTCTGCAAATTCAGGACTCCAAATTAATGAAAATCATGAGGGAGAATACTTTATATATGAGTCACGAAGGGCAGGGGAGATTGTTAAATCAACCAAAATATATAAAAAGATTCAGTATGAAATATTTGAGTACATTAATTCAATACAAAGCACCAGAAACTTATATTTTAACCTTTGATTGGTTTGAAGACAACTGTGGAATGTTTTGCAATGTGCAAGCTGAATTGCCCTCCCTTTTCACTGACATCTATCTTGTCGAAGCCATGAGGGGCATGCATTTCAAAATTTGTTACCAGTTTAGCAATCACAAGTCCAAGAATTGGCAGTGCAAGGATGATGCCGGGGCAGCTTCTTCTTCCCATTCCAAATGGCAAATATCTGAAATCCACCTTCCCACCAGCAACAGCAGCTTCAGTGCCATTTTCTTCCTCCGAGAACCGTTCTGGCCGGAACTCATTAGGGTTCTTCCACCATGCAGGATTATTAGCCAGCCACCAGGCATTGACCACTACCTTTGATTCTTTAGGTATGGTGTAGCCGCCTAATTTGGCCTCTTCAAGATTCATATGAGGTACAAGCAAAGGTATTGGTGTGTGCAGTCTTAAAGTTTCATTTACTGTGGCTTGAAGATATGGTAATTCTTGTAGGTTTGATTCTGTGACTGGTTTTCCTTGAAGAACAGTTGAGATTTCATCTCTGATCTTGTTCTGAACTCTTGGATGATTTACTAGCTCAGCTATTGCCCACTCCATAGACCATAAAGTTGTTTCTATTGCTGCAACATTGATGTTTTCCACAATGTATAGCACATTTTCTTCACTGATTTCTCCTTTCATTTGTGCATCTATTATGTGATCAATTGCACAGCTTATTTTGTGCTTTTCTCCATTTTCAGCCATTATTTTCCTGCATAAAATCATAAATATTTTCATTAATTCTTGCTGAACTCTCTTGCAATCCTAACAAATGCTGCTGGAAAACTACAAAGATATGCAAATTAAACCCTCCTTTAAACATGTTGGTAATATTGAGAAACAATAAGATTTACTTACTTTCTTAACCAAAGTATGAAACTGAAAGAGAAGATGTTATTACCTTCTTTTCTCGACATAATAATTGTTGAAAAATGCAAGCCTTCTCGTCTGCAAATCCCTGCACTTGTTTAGGTAGCCTCTCAAGAATGGTCTAAGCAGAGGAATAAAATCACCATAATTATACTCAAAACTTTGAGCCAATCTACTTCTCTCTGAATTGAACTGAGTTGCTTGAATGAACATCGGATCATTTTGTGACTCAAACTTTGCGTCAAACATCATTCTATACATAATGTTGTATAGCATCAACTGCAACCTTTTTCTGATAACAATACCCTCTGTCCTTACTGTTTGATCACTTTGCAAGTCATGGACAACTAAGTCCATTTCATTCTCCCACATATAACTATACTGATGAACAACCTTGTTGGTGAAGAATGGAAGAGTCATGATTCTTCTCATTTTTCTCCAATGTTCACCATAGATTGTGAACACCATGTCTTGGCCATTGCCTGTGAAAATGTCGAACACAACGTTTCGCGGGCGAGAGCCGAATTCGACCCCTTGTGTGTGTAGGACATGGTTTGCTAGGTCAGGGTTGGATACCACGGCTAGGTTTTTTGAGCCGAGCTTGAGCAAGAATATTGGCCCATATTTCTCAGACATGGCGGCTAGTAAACGATGATTTAAGTCATTGCCTACTTGTAACCAATTGCCAAATATGGGGAAGGAGGATGGCCCGGGTGGGAGTTTAGTTGATTTTTTGGTGTGGAGAAAATGTTTGATGAAGAAAAGTAAAGAGATTGTGAACAAAAGAGAGTTGAGTGGTGAAGGAAAGGAAACGTTGGGAGAAAATAGTTTGATGGCAGAGAGAACTGTAATTGCAAGGAGAATGCAAAGAATGGATTTGTTGAGAAAGTTGCCCATGTTGTGATTGTATGAGAGAGAAATCAAGAAAGGTATAGTGCGAGGAGGAAAGAGAGGGAAAAAGACCTTATATATGGCTTTCCAAAGTGGAGTTAGGAAGGTTGTGTTTTGATGGTTTTGAGAAAAACCCATGGGCACTCTGATGAATCTAGGTAGGAGAAGGATCTACCATTTCCTAAGTCAAATGTTGGTGGTTGTTATGGTTGGTGAAGAACCGTGGGACAAATAGTTTAGCATATTGTGGATTTGATTGAAACAAATCAACACGTTTTTCATTAATTTTGACTTGATTTTGTTTTAAGGTAGTAACTTATTGATAAAAGTTTTTTTTTTATGAGGTAAAAAAAATTTATGTAATATGAATTTAACTTTTGATTAAAAGATAAATTTCGCATTCTTAGTAAAATTTTTCTTTGAGTTGATAATGACTATATTAAAAAAAATATATATCGACAAAGATAAGACAATATCTTACTTGATAAAGCCCTTTTTACTAGGATTTTATTTAGATAGCGGCTCAAACCAAGATTTCCTGGGTTTGAAGCATAGACCTCATTTGGACAGGTTTGGTCTGGGACTCAATTACTCAAACGGGTAGCTTGGCAATGAGGACGCGCTAGATGGCGGATTCTTGATGCTTATTGGACACAATGTCTAACGTCTTCCCTTATTTCTTTTATAATAATAGTGTAGGATCTTTCTAAAAAAAAAAAAGTCAACAAATTTGCAGTTAGTGTTATGAATTTGTTGACGCGCAGCCGTTGTCGGCACAACAAAATAGTAATACTAATGTAGAGAGTTTAATAAAGAAATTATAATGTAGAGAATAGGAGAAAACTATAGAGAGAAAATAGAGAGAAAGAACAAGAGATCTTTATTAATTCTTTGAGAGTAAATCAATCAATGAATGAGTGTATATAACACCTCACTCTAGAGCTCTATTTATAGGGTTCAGTGGTACATCCAAATCAGAATAGGTATAGAGTAATCAGAAGACAAATCCTATCACTAATCAAAGATATGATAGAACTCTACCATCTATCTTCTGGATAGTTGGAATATCTTTATAACTCTGATAATGGACATCCATAATAATATTAATTTCATAACACTCCCTCTTGAATGTCCATTGCATAAGAGTATGCCTAGTTAAAACCTTACTAGATAAAAAACCCAGTGGAAAAAACTCTAGTGAAGGAAAAGAGTCACTACTCTTTATGCCATATTTACTCCCCCTGATGAGATAATCCTTTAAGGTTTCTTAACCGTCGCATTCCAATTTTGTTCACCAATTTATCAAATGATGCGGCTGGTAATGCCTTAGTGAATAAATCTGCCAGATTGTCACATGATTGAATTTGTTGTACATCAATGTCACCACTCTTCAGGAGCTCATGAGTAAAGAAAAATTTTATCATATCTCCTTAGATATATTCCAAACTTTATTATCATCCAACAACATAGTTGGAATTCCTCCTTAGAGGATATAGATTTATCTCGAATACATTAATCATGATCACATATATTATCAACCAACATCATGAATTTCTATAAGTTGAAGATGTGGCTGTTATAATCAACACATGCCTATAAGTGCATAGTTTATGTGAATCATATAAGTAACTTATACATTGCATATCCATCTCAACAAGAGTTGGTTTTTCTCAATATTTGAGATAAGTTATCTCAAGGAGATGTCAATAGGCAAGCTTAATGCCATCTCAAAATTCATTGGGTAGAGAAGAACTAGAATAGATATATGCTTGTATGTAAACAAGTGTATTTATACTCTAAATTGCAGAGTTATGGTACTTCAGGACCAAAGAGTTCTTCAATATCATTTAATAGATAAAAAAGGATCTCACATATAATAACCCAATAACTATTAATGTGCTATATCCATGTGAAACATCTTCAAGATGTTCAATCAAAACAAAATATTGACTTTTCAAAACGTTGATCACAATACTTACTCTTCTAATTTTTTCAGGAAAAATATCTTGATTATCAAATCATTTTCTCTTTTCAAAATCAAGAGATCAATCACACTTCAGGCGTGTATCAATATCCTATATCTATAGAATTTATATATTTGTCCTGCTGGGTTATTTATCCAAATAGAAATATTTATAAGTAGAATATAATATTAACTAACTCTACAGGAGTCAAACAAACAATCAATATGCAATATTATGCAAATAAATAATATTTTGAACTTCTAGTTCATTAATACTTGTGCATAGATCAAGATAATAAAAGTCATAAATAATATCCTCTTTTAATTGATAATTTTCTCCCCCCTAATGTGGGGAACATTATACCAATCAGTAGATTGTACAATGAAGAT
Organism: Rauvolfia tetraphylla; assembly: GCA_030512225.1. Classification (NCBI taxonomy): domain Eukaryota; kingdom Viridiplantae; phylum Streptophyta; class Magnoliopsida; order Gentianales; family Apocynaceae; genus Rauvolfia; species Rauvolfia tetraphylla. Next base: position 3,323,644 of record JAJQKT010000060.1, read on the forward strand.
ATCTTCTAACAAAATACATATAGTAAGTATAGCTACATATAGAATTTCTTCATATATGGACATATTCAATCATTCTTTCAATAAAAATTCACTAAGATAATCTCATTATGTTTTACAAGAACAATTATATGCTTCAAGCATATTGAGTCCATCAGGGACTTCAAATATAAATATTATTATCAAATGATAATAAATATAAACACATATTAAGTGTTATCATGCACTATTATATCCACCACTATAAATATATTTCTTCGTCATCCGTGTCAGGTTTTACGAAGAATCATATGCCATAAATCATGGCAATATTCACCTTTTGGTTCGCATTTTATAAGAAAATATTAATTGCTATCTCTTTGAATTACACTTCAAGTGTATAATTCCTGCTGGGAATACATGTACACTTCAAGTGCACTTATGAATAGTTTAAACTTTTCATATTTCTCATGCGAACTTTATCATTTCGAGTCTGCAGACCTCGATTTATAAATCCTCATTATATTATGCGCATTAATATCTTTAAAGTCATATACTTGTGTGATTCCAATAGTTTCCAGTCATGTTAAGATCTCATAATTTATCACAGTTTTCAGATACCTGAATTTCTTTTGGAAATAATATATCAATGATATTTGAGAGAAAAATTCTGCTGGAATTTAAATCTCCTCGATTTAACATATATGACCATCTTAAGCCTTTGCTCCAGTGAGGAGTTTGTATCTTTGGAATCGACTTATCTACCACATTTCAGTTGTGTCTCAAATTTATTTGTAGTGGTAGATTATCCTTCAGGGATATCAAATAGGAGCGTTCTTTGCTGGATGTTGGTCAATTAATATACCTGACTATGTAAATTATCCTTTGAACTTCTGGTTCAAGGTATCTTCTATGAGCATCAAAATAGAAGATTAAGATGAGACACATACTAATATTTTTATCCAACCTCATAATTTCTCCTCTTTATGTTGAAGCAACAAATTCAAAATTAACAAAATACATATCTCTCCATTGAGATTTGCTCCCAACATATTTAATAATTTCTTTGAGAACCCATCTCATTACTTTTGTGGTGAAGCAACATACATAGTGCATCTCTAAATTTAAGATGAGAAATATTTAGTTTCTAACCACAAACCAACTACTATGAGGAGAATTACAATGTGTTGGCAAAATACGAAATAAGTGCTAATATATTATAGTCATAAACATTCTGCAGGATGTTTAATATTTATCTCAATACAATCAGTATTATTAATTTGAAAAGTATTAGGATAATTTAATAATTTTGTTGGTTATTAATTTGGAAAAATGAATCATATGTAATCTACAAAATTGATGAGGTTCATGAAAAGGTTTAATATGTGGGTTGTCAAAACCTGATTGGGTAAAGTAAAAATATTTATAAAATGACAGTGCTCCACTTGATCTTCTCCGGAAACTTTTGCTTAGCAAGCAACCCCTGTTCTCTATTGGAATTCATTATTTTTAACTTTTGAAAGAGTAAAAGAAATTTTTTCAAAATAAAAAATAAAAAATAAAAAGAAAGATTATAAGTCAAGTCACACTATTGATAAAAATATTGAATAGATTAAATTATAATCAAAGACGAATTTTTAAATAAAGAAGATATGCAATTTAATTTAAATATTATATTTATTTTATAAAACAAATAATTAAATATCACATTTCAACTGAATTATTGTTAAAATTTAAGTACTCAATTTTTACACTATAGTTAAAAAGTTTAATATTTTATATTAAACATAACATATTTGGCCCCACCTGATCTCCTAAGCCATTCCATTTATGGTAATTAAAATCATTTAATTAAATCATATGACTAGAAATCAACTTCATAATTCAAACAAGTAAATGCTACAATAGCAAACAATCTAATGGGAGATTAACTCAACCTATCCAAGTGTATCGAACTAACAAACAATCACAAAGGACTTGACAAATGTCTCCCCGGCTTGTAAAAATACGTTAAAGCTCGAATAACCATGAAGAGGAAAAACCATGAGACCGACCCTTAACTTCACCTGCAAAATCTTTGCTATCAACAAAATTTGAAGATTTACATGGGAGTCTAAACAATAAAAAAGTAAAATACATGCCAAAATGAAGCAACAAACTTCATCAAATAAAACAGAGCTACTGTCTGACAATAATATCTCTGAAACTAAATGTAGATTACAGAACAATCTTGTTGTCTCGATGGAAGAGCAAGGTCTCTTCTACCACCACTCAAAACATCTGGCAAATCATGGAAAATTTTCTCCGCTTTTCTTCTGTCTTCTTCTCTCTCACACGCCCGGTTGAAACACAATCTTCTCCATAATAACCACCAAAAAACTCCATAATGGCCAAAGAATTGGGTTGAGGGCTCAAATCCTACCGGAGGCATCAAAATCCCCCCGAACATATGCGAGTTGGTAGAACAATCAAGGAACTCTCGCTGTCAGCGGCAGGGTGAGGGCTCGACTCCTACTGAAAACTTGAGAGCTATATTTGATGGGGATATAGTGGAACAATCAATTTGGAACGAGTCCATTGTGCACAGTAGTGTACAAGGACCTTGGAAACCTGAGACCCGTCCAAAAATAGTTAAACTTAACTTAAAAAACTTAGATTATCAAAAAAAAAAAAAAAACTCCATAATGACATCTGCAAATTTACTGTTCATTTGAGCTTTGCAAATGCTCCTCCAAATTGACACTATTTGATCAATTGAATTATTACATTATTGACAATTAAGAACTCTCCTATGATGTATATGTAACGATTCTCCCTCATTTTTAAAATAAAAAGTTAAACGATCTCCAACTATTTAACGTTGTCAGGATAATGAGAATAGGAAAAACATTATCAAAATTGCTCTGCAACCTAAGAAATGCACTGGGACAAATCAATTGTTTTTAAAGTTGATTATCAATAATTCATATCAGAGAGGCATTCATCTTGGAGAATCAAAATAAATGAAAGAAAAAATCTTCAACTTTTTAGGAAAACCTGCAGATTAATTACTTATATCCCGCTTTCTTAACATTAACAACAACAATGGAATTAGGTAAGGTGGATAATGAAGCATTTGATGAACTCAACATCAAACTATTGCCGGACTGAAATTCAAAGTCTGATTCAGTGTCTAGGTAGAGTCCTCAAGATTGTCGGAATCAGCAACTTCAGATCCTGCAAAGAGTAGACAAATTATCTCTTGTAAGGCAAAGAAGTTGAAGCATGTCAATTTTGTATTTTAGGTAGAGACCCCAAAATGATACATTGGAAATACAACATTTAAATTTTCTCCGTCAATGAATTGATCATGTCCGTGCTGCACTTTTTTAATGGCAATATTCATGACTCTTCAGGAAAGAAACTAAGCGAAACAGAATTTACCTTCGTAGGAATAATAATATTCATCATATGAAGAATATTATTCTGCTTTGATTTTAACTCGAAGGTCTTCATTTCCAAGTTCCTCTTGTTCTGCAACAATCTCCTGTATAGAATTCACAAGTTCCCTGCACCCAATGACTTTCATCACCTTCAAGGTAGGAAGCACCCCGAATCTAGAAGGAATCTCAGTAAGACATTTGCAATGCTTCACAATAAGCTGTTGCAGTTGGGGAAAGGAATACGTGGATGCATTCCATTCTTCAATGTCTGAAAACCGTAACTTTAGGTACTTTAGGTTCAAGAACTCATCATCTTTCACATCCCATCTTTTGTCTTCAAGCGCAGCAGGTACTAGTTTGAAAACCTCAAGATTGTCCAGCTTGCCAATTGCAGACATCACACTTGCCGATAGAATAGAGCAATTCATTGTCAGTTTCCTAAGAGTAGATGGCAAGTCAAATTCAGTGACAGAGAGTTTTACTCCATAGACTCGTAAATCTAGTGATTCAAGCTTATGTAGGAAGTCCGAAAACCGTACACAAAAGGTTACACGAACGCCCAATTTCCGAACATTTGGCATCTTTCTCAATTGCCATTTGAGCTCTTCTTCCAAACACTCCCGGTAAGACGTAAAAGATTCTAAAGCATCTAATTGAAGTGACTCGTCAACCAAATCATCCATACCATAGGACTGCGAGTACCCTAGATGTAAATATTGTAAACTTATCATATTCCATATAGTTCTAGGGAATGAAAACCCGGTCACGAGCTTCAACAGGAGATGTTTCAATCTTGAAAGATTGACTATTGATGGTACAATGTGAAATGCACCCCGAAGTGCCAGGTACCGCAAACAAACTAGTTGCTCGATTGCATCACTCTCATAATTTTTGTCCAAGCATTCCAACTCCAACATTCGGAGGAATTTGAAACAGACGAAGAAGAAAGAGGCTTTAGCAATTTCTACAGGCTCGGGAGAGAGTAAAGTACGGACTGTTGGTGCTGCAGGTTCTAATTCAAAAGAAGGCTGGCAACCTTCCATATGTATGCATAGCCGATACGACTGCCGCATTATGTCAACATTGGAAGGACTATCAGAAACATGTGGTACCAGTAAAAAGTTTTCTTCCTTGGCTTTGTCTAAACAAAACTCCCGCACCAAATCATGAAGAACACATTTCTTGATCCCATATTTGGAACTTCTCTTGGCTACAAATAACAGGCTTCTACCAACCAAATCCATCAAGTACTCATCCGCTACATCCTCCAAGCTTTTGTCCTCATGTTTCTGCACGAACCCCTCAGCAATCCAATATCGGGTCAACCTCTTGGAAAGAATTGATTCATCCTCTCGAAATGCTGCAAGATAAAGGAAGCAAGACTTCAAATAATCTGGTAAATGTTTGTAACTTAGTTCCAGAATATCCATACACCCTTCCTTTGCTGACTTTAGGCTTTGAGCAATTTGCTCCCAATAAACCAGATTAGCACCCGCATTTGCAAGTAAACCTGCAATCACCACAATGGCTAAAGGTAGCCCTTTGCAATTTTCTGCAATCTTCTGTCCAATATCTAGCAAATTCAGAGGAAAACCATCTTTATAGGACAGCTTCTGTTGTAGTAACTCCAAGCTATCCTCAGGGGAGAGAGGATGGGGCTCATGAACAATGCAATCATGTTTAGCTTCCAAAGCAACTTTTTGAATTCTACTGGTAAACATAATTCGGCTGCCATTCTCGTCAGTTGGAAATGAAGCTTTTAAATAATTCCAGGCCCCAATATCCCAGACATCATCAAGCACAATGAGATAATTATGTCCTTTCAAACATTTGTACAGCATTTGAGCCAAGTCTTCAAGACTTTTCTTAGAGATATCATCTTCATTGGGAGTTTGACCGACTTGTTTCAAAATGTCAACCAAAACGTCTTTAATTTTATATTCCTGAGAGATGCAGCGCCATGCATATTTTTGAAAATGAAGCCGAACACGAGGTTCATGATAAACATTCTTGGCAAGAGTTGTCTTACCTTGACCAGCCATGCCAACAATTGCAACAATTTCACGCTGAGGTAATCCTCCTGTAAGGAAACTAATTATCTTCTCTTTCTCGTCTGCGAAACCCACCATGACGTCATCCATGCCGGAATTGTTAACTTGAGGAGAGGGGACGCCCTTAGAATTCACCTTTTGAAGGAAGACACTCGTGTTGCCCATCTGAGCATGTCTGGACTGGTTCAGCTGAGTCTTAATGAACTGAATATTTTCTATGACATCAGAAAGGTGCATCACATTATGCCAATAATCAGTAGGATCAGAAAAGAAACATGAGTCAATGAAATACTCGGCGAGGTATGCCATCTTAGTGATTTGCGTCTGAAGATCTTTAAGTTCTTCATTCTCATCTTGCAGCTCGAATACTCCCATAAGCGAGGGTTTAAGAGACTCTAGCAACTTCTGGATAGTCATAACTTGATGTCTTTGATATATCGTGCAAGTCTCATATTTCAGCTTTTCCTTTAGATCTTCAATGAAAATATCCAAGAATCCCTGTACATTTGTCCTGGGGAAGTTTCTCCGTGATACAGCCTGCATCTCAAGCTGAACCTCTCTGATTTCGGCTTCGGCTTGATTTATCTTTTGTATTAGATCATGAAGGAGAGAATTGCTCCTCCTGGCCATGTCCACTTTCAAATTGCTCGCATACAGCGAGCAAATTAAAGATGCCGCCTCAGTGACACAAAAATTTCGATGTATCGAAATTAACTTCCCCTCTTCAGCGCACTCTCGCTGGGGATTCACAAGAAATGATATTAAAAATGTAAGCCCATGTTCGAGTATTTCAAAACCATCATCAGTGGGGAGAAGAAGATCCTCCAGAAGTATCTCAAGAAAACGTGCAACAGCTCTTCCCTTCAAATAAAAATCAGGTTCTTGAGATGGATTTAAGGCCTTCAGGGCTCCAAGGTACAACTCCGCAAGCTCTATAGTGCGAGGCTTAAAATTTTCTATCAGATTAGAAACCATAGCATTTAGTCTTTCATCTATCTCGTCAACCCAATAATGAAATGTTACAGCAGCTGCACTGTTAGCCCAGTCTTTCATACTATTGAAGAAACTGTACAATTGATCAGCATGTTGATCTCTTGAAGCAAAGTGAAAAATTGCAGAAACGAACTCTAACCTCTTTTCAACAGCTCCAATCTGCTTTTTGACTGGGGCAATCATATCAGGTTTCCGAACCAGGAGATACTTCAGATTCTTGACGGCAATATCTAGGAGTTCCTTGCAATCATCTGTGCTGAAATATTGGCCTCCCATTGAAAGATCTGAGAGATCAAGGAAAGCTCGTTTAAGAACGGGATGCAGCTGCTGAAGCTTTTGCGGAAACATTTCAAAATCCTGAAGGTCATCTTCAACATCCTGGCAAGGTGCTTCTAATTCCTTGAATATGCCAACAAGGCAATCTACGGTTTCTATTGCTTTAGTAGCAGAAGGCAAATCAACCTCGAGAAGACCTGACAATTTCCCAGAGTACCACAGGAATGTTTTGAGCAACGGCAGCTCCTTTTGAACGGTCTGACATACATTTTTTTGAAATGAAGTCGTGGCAGCTATATCCGCAACACGGAGGTTCTCTTCAATAGCATAAACCAAAGTGCGAACAAAATCTATTTTTCTCTCCATCGGAAATTTTTAGGGCTACTGGAAGATAGACTTGAGGTTTTGAGGACAATCCTATATGAAGTCTGTAAAGGAAATTCCGAAGGATGACTTCAATGATTTTAGGGCTTGTATTCGTACGGGAGATCAAAATCAAAGGAATTTTCGCCCTTCTGTTCCACACAAGATTTTTATTCTCTTTATAGAAGAAAGTCTCAACAATTTGGAAGATGCTTTCAGAATACTCCCTCCATTCCTCGAAGATAAGTTCACTCTCGCTTTTTTTTTAAAAAAAATTATAGACCTATTTCTCTTTATAAAGTATAGTTATTTGGTTAATTTCTTTGTCTGCCTCTATGTATTGTGCACGATTATCAATAAATCTTTTCTCTTCTTAAACCATATTAACACTTATATTATCTTCTAATATTGAATCAAACGCACTACTTCATATCATAGTATATAGTATTGAAAAATATAAATAACACTTCATCTATTTTAATATAAGTATTATTATAAAAATTTTTATTTTGTAATAAAATAAATATCGTTGAATAAAATTTTAATTTTTTTCCTTATTTATCCAAATATAAAAAAGATATCTTATGTAGTGAATAGTGCAGTTTCATTATTTAGTTTAGTTAGTCACTTCAGTTAGTGTCTTCGTGTAAAAATTTTTAAAATAAAATTTAAATTGAAACAGACGATGTACTCTTTTAAAAGTGATTAATTATATGAGTAAAAATTATTTTAGTATTAATAAAAGGTATATAAAGAAAAAGTAAAAAATTATTACTTTTACTATATTTACTAACTTCCTTAATCTGCATGAAATACAAGTAGACCTATCTTTGTGGGACAGAAGGAGTAATATGCATCTTGTCTTTTGGTTGCAATGAAAAAAAAAAAAAAAAAGCACTCCGTGCGTTTCAATAACTACAAGCAAGTAAATTTTTCTTTAGCCCGCTTAAACAAAAGTTTTTCTAGTTTGATAAAGAAAAATATTTATAGAATTGATATACACGACATTTTCTAACATCTTTTTACAGTAGAAACATCAAATATCATAAGAATATTTTTTTTTCAAATTTCAGAAATAAAGTATTTTGAACATTTGAGAAGACCAAGGTAACGTCATAGGTAGAAGAGTAAAAGAAAATTGAGTTTTTGCAACAGACTATTCCGTCGCAAAAAATTATTTGCGACCAATTTGCAATGGAAATAACCGCCACACAATTTAAGTCGCAAATTTACGACGAATTTGTGATGAAATATCTTTGACCAAATTAGTCCAAAGAAAATGTACAACATATTTTTATTTTTTAAAAAGAAAATATAAAGCCATTGCAAAACCGTCACAAAATTGTGATGATTTTGCTACCGATTTTTTATATTTTTTTTAAAAATATATTTCCTTCATAAATTTATCGCTATTTTGCAACAATTTTGAAACACATATTGAAATTTTTTTTAAAAAAAAATTATTTTCCGATTTAGTCACAATTTTGCGACGATTTAGCGACAGAATTATTTAATTAAAGAATATAAAAAATTCTGTCACTATTTAGTTGCAAATTTATGACTATTTAGCGACATAATTATTTAATTTAAAAAAATTAAAATTTATTTTTATGTTCTTTTATAACTAATATATTAATTCGTCATAAAATTGTTGTAAATTTGTGACTATTTTGTGATGGATTTTTATTGTGATTATAAAAAATAATAATTATTTTTGTCACTGATCAATTATAAATTGATGATAATTTTGATACGAAAATTCATCCATAAATTATTATTATAAATACAATTCAATTTGAAATTTTAATTTTTAATTGTTGTAAAATATTTGTCGCAAATTCATTGTAAACTCCGTTGCACGTGAGTTGCCTCGGAATCCAACTCAAAAATTCGATTCTTCGAAACACCACCATCAACTTTCACAAATAGTGACTTTTCATCCGATGGCTGTTGAGAAGTAACGAAATCCTGAGACTCTAACTGTGAATAGCACTACTTCAAAGCAATGAAGTTATCCTATAAATTATATATATTATAAATTTGTGACAGTGTATAATAATGAAATAATTTATATAAAATATTTTAAATATAATCTTTAAACTTATTAATGTATGTTGTGATTTTTCACTGATAAACGTGCCTTTTTTTAGGCCATTCTTATATGTGTGCATCGTACATATCGGTGAAGTAGAAGTCATCTTCGCGCTCCTTACGTTATAATTATATTAATATAAATATTAAGTAATTATATTATATTGAAATAACAATTCTAAAAATAACGGTTACCATCTGACGCTCGTGCTCGCTAAAGGAGATGTCCTCCCGTGTGAGTTGATCCAGGAGCGGCTACTTTATTTCACTTAGCAACAGTTGAAACACACTTAAATTGCTCCGTGCTTCAGTGATCACGCCAAAGTTAGATCTAAATTTCGAGAGATATCCACGATGGGCATTTTCCCTTACACTGAACCTTTGATAGCTGATTCGATAAGCGTGAGTGCATTATGTCATCCCAAATACGCCGTATCTGATCAGCATGCTTTGGGAGACACCAATATATATATATATATATATATATATATATATATTATGTAAGTTTTATAAGGCATATTGGAATAGGATGTGTGTAGTTTAGCTGTCAAAAGTTTGTTTCTATTCGGTGTGTTCATAGAAGACATCAAAATAGATGCCAAAAGACAAGAAGAAAAAATAGTATTAGTAAGACTGATGATGAAGTCTTTCTAAATGCACCCAAGAAATTACGCTTCATTTATGAAACAAAAAAGAAAGAAAAAAAGAAAGCTTTCTTCTTATCTATTAACAACAGGAAACGAAATATATGATATATTTTTGACCCCCAACTCTCAATCTTGCATCCGTGACTGGGGGACTGTGAGTTAGATTGAAATTTGAACCCATTTGGCGGCTTTCTCTAACCCATTTCCAGCTCATCAGTTTTCTTTCTTTTTTTTGCTAAATAATAATTATCCATTAATAGTTAAAATGAGAGACCATTATAATTAAAAGAGTTCTCCAAGTCGTTTTTCAATACATCAAATGAGGAGAACTAAGTATTGTGATAACCCAATACAAAGAATAAAAATTTATATAATGGTTCGAAAACTAAGTAATATAAAATATCCTACACTTTAGATATCTAAAATGGGAATAATATAATAATACTATAGTAAAGAAATAAATAAATACACTTCGTTCTTCTTCGTTACAACTGCATCACCATCCTTGAAATGCAAAAATAAGTAAAATTTAGTATCTACCTCATCCGTAAATGAGAGTAATTTAAAAAATTATGGACATATCAACAATTTAAAAATTGTCTAAGAAAGAGGCAAGACTCTAAAAAAGGCCTAGATTGATTCCGGGTAAATAGATTACTTCAAAGTGGATGAACGAGACGACAGTCTGTGAAAGAGCTCGTCTGTGCAATTTGGATTTTAATGTAAGTTGTGTAGAAAAAATTTATTATGATTTGCAGTCAAAATAAGGGATAGAAATATACGAAAGGAACAAGAAACAAAGGAACAAAGATCCGGCCAAGGCCAGTACCGGATCTGGCCTGAGAAGAAGGAAGAGGATGTTGGGCATAGAGGGGTAGAAAGAAGGGGGAGAAAGCGGGTAGGGCTTCTTAGTTTCCCTTTGAGTGAGCTATGTAATGTGACATGGATGAAAATATATTATTACTCTATAAGTGCTTTGAAAGATCCTTTTATTTTACTTTTATATTCATTAGGTGAGCAGCCTTGATAATTCTTTTGGAGTAAAGACTAGAATCTAATTCAATAGAAAAAAATGTATTTACTAAGTCAGTAAATTAATAATTTATTGAAGAGTGGAATGCATTGCTTATGGAAGCAGAATGTAATAAATGAAAGTGGTAATAAACCTAGAAGAACTCAGATTGCCTGCTTCTCTTCTATCATCCTTTTGTATCTTTTTCTTTTTCTCCTTCTCAGACAAAATTATATTAACCATAGATGTACAGTCTACATGGCAGTTCAGGTATTTAAGATTAAAGATTTTTAGAAGAACTAAATTTTTTCTTATTTCACAAATTGAACATTTGAAGGATAAAATTTTTTTCATTAGTCAATATATATCAAGAGTGTTTTGAAATGGTTTTATCTGGATCAGACACATACTTTAAGCATTCTAATGATTATTTGTGGTGTAAGATGTTACTCTCTCTATTTATAATTGAATATTTTATTTTGATTTAGTATAAAATTTAAAAAATAATTTTACTATAGAAAAACTATTATGATATTATTATTAATTAAAAATATTAATAATATGACCGATATGTTAGTGAAACTTTCATTTTTTAATCAAGAAAATGAAAGAGGTTATGTTAGCGAAGCTTACTTATCTTAAATTAAAAAAATTATGAATAAAAGTTTAGATAAATATATAATTATTTTAAAAAATAAAAATTAAATTATAAATTTTTTATAAAAATATAAATATTCAATCGTGAACATAAAAAATATTACAGATCCTCTCTAATTGCTAGAGAAGGATAAAGAACCATTGGTAATGAATTACAATATCTAAATACAATTGTTGCATTGATATATTTTAAAAAAAATACACCTCGTGATATTTCATTTATACTAATACTATGTATCATGTCTTATGTTGCTCCAAACAAAGATAGGACTACTAAATCAGTTTCAAAATATAAAAGGTGTATTTGAATAGTATTTTATTTAAAAATTTAATGTAAATTTTTTATTTTAAAATTTATTTTTATAAATAATTATTTTTATAAAATTTAAAATAAAAAAACTCAAATTAAAATAAAAACTTTTCATCTTTTCACCTTTTTGAACGTGTCAAAATACCTTGCACTATTTATAAATAATTATTTTTATAAAATTTAAAATAAAAAAACTCAAATTAAAATAAAAACTTTTCATCTTTTCACCTTTTTGAACGTGTCAAAATACCTTGCACTATTTATAAATAATTATTTTTATAAAATTTAAAATAAAAAATCTTAAACTAAAATCTAAATAAAAAGCCTTTCCATCTTTTAACCTTTTCGAACGTGTCAAAATGCCTTGCACTATCCAAACTTAACTGGAGTCAGTACTTAAACAGTTTCATGGGGACGCAAGTTTGTGTATTATTGCACGCCATGGTTCCAAGAATTATCGATAAACTGAATATTCTTTTCTCTCGCTTTCCAAGAATTATCAAAGCAATGTTTTAGTCTTCCTATTTTAGAGATTCAAAAAGAGTCCATTTATCTATGTTCATGCCATATGAACCACTTTCTGCGTTTATCTTTTGTAAAAAATGTAGGATTTGTGTCTTTCTTTGATTTTTGAGAAAAAAATATTATAATCTAATAACTTTATCACTAATCTTATAACATGAGTTTAGTCTTTTAAAATAATATATTTTCTCTTTAAACTCTCGTAATTAATTATTTTATTTATTTAAAAAATTTAAACTCTACTAATACGTAAATTTTATTATTATTCTCTTTAGTTAGCAATAATATTATTTTAACTTACGAAATTCTCAAAGGAGGGAGTATTGGAAACTTTCATATTTCTCTTAAAAAAGGGACATTTCTGTTGTGTGTTTAAAAAGAAACTGTAATTATAGAATAACAACAAGCAAATAATTTTTTTTCTTTAGCCGGCTGAAACAAAAGGTTTTTATTCTTTGACGAGCGTGAGAGAGAGAGAGAGAGAGCTGTTAGTGTTTCTCACGACTTATTTTTGCAATATTATAAGCAAAGTCACACAATCAAATTCGTGAGACCAAAAGGATTTGAGCATTTCCTTCAGTTATCCAAAATTTTGGGTGTTATGCTTTCCACCCAAAGATGCTTAATTGACAAAACCATTGCAGATGGAATTGGGGGAAGAAGCAGATTGGAAAATGAAGCATATAATAACGAAATATGTATAGAGTTGATATCGACGACATTGTTTAAAAATTCTCCTCCATCAGATGAAACAGTAAGCAGAAAGCATACATCAGATACACGCATCTGTCTTTTACTTGCACTATCTCATCATCTGGAGATGCAACTTTGGGAAGGTTTTCATCTGAAAGAATGCGGATGGTTGCTCTTATGGCATTCCTCATCTCACTAATGACAGCCCCACCTTTACCAATAAGGCATCCAATTTTGGATTTGAGTATAAGAAGTCGAGTTGTGATTATAGGATCATCTAACTCTTTTTCAGTTTTCTCACTATATCTAGGCTGCAAGCGCATTGTTGCATTAATTGTAGGGTATGCTTATTCAAATGTCTAAGATGAAAAATTTCAATTACCACCATTATCACTTGGCCTTATTCCTTGTATCAATTAGCGATGGGCAGCAGTGATCGGCAGCAAGCGGTGTTAGCGAACCAAGTATGGCTAGATGCACGGAAGCCTTTGGCTCCAATCGTGAACTGCAGAATACTGCGCGGGTAGCCAAGCCACCCGTGCGGCCGTTTGGCCTTGTACATGTGCCTAAAGGATAATTCAGCTACAATGCATGCTGGTCAAATAATATTTAATGATGAACAGTTACAAACGGTTACCATAACTCAAGGAGGGAAATGTGGCATGAACAATGAGAAACGGTCCATAACAACTGAAATAACTAAAGGGACCGTTACAACAGTTACAATCATTAATGGGAGGATATGATGGCTGAAATCATGGAGACCGCAACATTATAGTATGCTCCTATAAATAAGAGCTCTTAAGCTCATTATAGCCTATTGGGACAGATATCCAGAAACATTGTCATTTAGACTTGTAATAACATATGCTATTCTTGTATCTTCGACTTTTCTTTGCGTAGTGCTTGGAATGCTTGGGCTTAGCCATGCTGGTGTAGTGCTAGGTTGTTAGGATTAATAGGCTTAGCAACTCGAGTGTCGTGCTGGGTTGTTGAGAGTGATGGTATTGTGCTAGCTAACTATCTTGTATTTTGCTTTTATTCAATAAACATAAAACGTGAAACTTCCACACCAAAAAGTGTCTTTCTTATACTTTGTCCCATTTCCGCTGCATTTTGCTCCAATCCTTGCCGAGTTGGTGCCTTGGTTGCCCCAGAACATCAAGTTGGTGAGGAAAGCTCACACTCCAATAGATTCCGCATCGAGCAACTGGAAAGAAGTCATGCTCAACTCTTGAGCGGATTGGATCGAGTGACATTCAAAATTGAAGGTATGCAGTCTAATTTCTTCAAACTATTTAGCATGCTGGAAAATTGAGATGTTAGTTCTTTGAGCAAACTTACTCTTGAACCACGTGTGCGGTCACATATTGTGAGGAGAACTGTTGACCCCATCGATGAAGAAGACGGTAGATCCTACAGCTTCCATAATGCAAATCAGTCATGAACGGGATAGACAAACCAGGTCTAACCCATTGTATGATGACTTTGAAAAGCGGATAGATGATGAGGCAAATGATTCTCCTGCTAGTCTTACATCAAGTTTCTTCGGCTTTTTGCGAGCAGAAACTCTTGCTGTCCTAGAAGGAATGCACTTCCCACTTGGATTGGGCTTTAATGACATTATATTGGAAAGTGACTCACAAATTCTCATCTGTAAAGTCTCTTCCCATGAAGAAGACCTTTCGAATGTATGTTCTTTGATCTCCATTATGAAATCCCTAAGCCTTTCAATTTAGTTCTATTTTTTTACTCTTGCAAAGCGAAAGGGAAATATGCTGGCTCACTTAATTGCCTAGAAACCCTTTATGCTGGCTCATCTTTTCATCAAAAAAATAAAAAAAGATCACAATTCAAAATGGCAAAGGTGAAATTGCTCTAGTAACCAGACAATTCCATAGTAACATCTGCAAATTAAATGCTCATTTGAGTTTTACTAACACTCCTTCAACGTCATACCAACTGGTCATTAAAATCATATTCTTGTCTCCTCAAAATTATATCATTTTATCTGAATTTTCATTTAGGAAGAAATTTTAGTTTGGCACGTAAAAGATTGCAAATGTCTTGCAAGCTAAGGCATCAAAGCATACCAATGTAGAATGAGAACTCTTGTACTATTTTTCCAGACGGATCAAGGAACAAAGATATTAATTGAAATGGGAAAAAGGAAAAGGGAATGAAAGATTTTAATCAATTGAATTATTAGATTATTCACGATTAAGAACTCTCATATGAGGCATAGGAAATGATTCTCCCCTATTTTTAAAATAAAAGTTGAATGATCTCCAACTATTCAACATTGTCATAATAATGAGAATAGAAAAACATCAACAAAATTGCAACTCAACTTAATCAATTGTTCTTAATGTTGAATATCAAATATTCATATCAGAGAGACATTCATCTTGGAGAATCTAAAGAAATGAAAGAAGCAGTCTTCAACTTAAGTAGATATATTGTGCTTTCTTAACACTAACAACAACAATGAAATGATCAGGTAAGATGGATGATGAAGCATTTGATGCACTCAATCAGAAACTACTACCTGACTGAAACTCAAAGTGTACGTAGAGGTCTCAAGATTGTCGGAATCAGCAACTTCGAATCCTGCAAAGAGTAGGCAAATGAGCCCTTGTAAAGCAAAGACGTTGAAGAATGTCAATCATGGATTTCAGGTAAAGATCCCAAATGACACATTTGAAATACAAGATCTTGGTTTTTTCTGTCAATGAGGAGTTTAATGAATTGATCATGCCCTTGTAGCACTTTTTTTTAGTGGTAATATTCGTGACTCTACCAGAAGAAAGAAAGTGAAACAGAATTTACCTCCGCAGCAAGAAGAATATCCTTCATCTGAAAATTTCAATTTTCGGTTCTAACTTGAAGGTCCTCGTTCCCAAGTTCCGCTTGTTCTGCAACAATCTCGTCGACAGAATTTGCAAGTTTCTCGCACAAAAGAACCTTCATCACTTTCAAGGTAGGAAGCACTCCGAATCTAGAAGGAATCTCAGTCAGATATTTGCAATCCTTCAGAATAAGCTGTTGGAGTTGGGGGAATGAATCTGTGGATACATTCCATTCTTCAATGTCTAAAAAGTGTAACTTTAGGTACTTTAGGTTCAGGAACTCATCATCTTTCACATCCCATCTTTTGTCTTCAAGCACTGTATCTGCTAATTTGAAAACTTCAAGATTGGGCAGCTTGGCAATTGCTGACATCAAACTTTCTGATAGAATAGGGCCATCCATTGTCAATTTTCTAAGAGCGGATGGCAAGTCGAATTCAGGGGCAAAGAGCCTTACTCTGTTGACTACCAATTTTAGTGATTTAAGCTTGCCAAGAAAGTCTGAAAGTCGTATACAAAATGCTAAAGAAATGCCCAATTTTTTAACATATGGCATCCTTCTCAATTGCCATTCGAGTTCTTCTTCCAAACAATCCCGGTATGATGTAAAAGATTCTAAAGTATCTAATTGAAGTGACTCATCAACCAAATCATCCATGCCATAGAATTGCAGGTGCCATAGATGTAAATATTGTAAACTTATCATATTCCATATAGTTCTAGGAATTGAATTCATGACCATCAACTCTAGATGTTTCAGTCTTGAAAGGTTGGCTATTGATGGCACAATGTGAAATGCACCCCGAAGTGCCAGGTACCGCAAACAAACTAGTTGCGTGATGGCATCAGTCTCATAATTTTTGTACCCGCTCTCCATATCCAACATTCGGAGGAATTTGAAATAGACAAAGAAGAAAGAGGGTTCAGGAATTTCTACAGGCACAGGAGAGAGTAAAGTACGGACCGTTGATGTTGCAGGTTCTAATTCAAAAGCAGGCAGGCAACCTTCCTTGTGTAAGCATAGTCGATACGACTGCTGCATTATGTCAATATTGGAATGACAATCAGAAATATTTGGCACCAGTAAAAAGTTTTCTTCCTTGGCTTTTTCTAAACATAATTCCCGCACCAAATCATGAACTGCACACCTCTTGATCCCATATTTGGAACTTCTTTCGGCTACAAATAACAGGCTTCTGCTGACCAAATCCATCAAGTACTCATCCGCTACATCCTCCAAGCTTTTATCCTCATGTTTCTGTACGAATCCCTCAGCAATCCAATATCGGGTCAATTTCTTGGAAAGAATTGATTCATCCTCTTGAAATGCTGCAAGATAAAGGAAGCAAGACTTCAAATAATCTGGTAAATGTTTGTAACTTAGTTCCAGAATGTCCATACACCCTTCCTTTGCTACCCGTGACTTTAGAGTTTGAGCAATTTGCTCCCAATAAACAGGATTACCATCTGCATTTGCAAGTAAACCTGCAATCACCACAATGGCTAAAGGTAGCCCTTTACAATTTTCTGCAATTTTCTGTCCAATATCTAGCAAATTCAGAGGAAAACCATCTTTATAAGACAGCTTCTGTTGTAGTAACGCAAAGCTATCCTCAGGTGAGAGTGGATGAGGCTCATGAATAATGCAATCATGTTTAGCTTCCAAAGCAACTTTATGAATTCTAGTGGTAAACATGATTCGGCTGCCATTCTCGTCATTTGGAAATGAAGCTTTTAAATAATTCCAGGCCCCAGTATCCCAGACATCATCAAGCACGATGAGATAAGTATTTCCTTTCAAACATCTGTACAGAATTTCAGCCAAGTCTTCAAGACTTTTGCTAGAGATATCATCTTTATCTGGAGTTTGATCGACTTGTTTCAAAATCTCAATTAATATGTCTTTAATTTTATATTCTTGAGAGATGCAGCGCCAGGCATATTTTTGAAAATGAAGCCGAACTCGAGGTTCATAATAAACGTTCTTGGCAAGAGTTGTCTTACCTTGACCCGGCATGCCAACAATTGCAACAATTTCGCGCTGAGGTAATCCTCCTGTAAGGGAATCAATTATCTTCCCTTTCTCGTCTCTGAAACCCACCATGGCATCATCCATTCCGATGTTGTTAGCTTGAGCATGGGGAGCGCCCTTAGAATTCACCTTTTGAAGGAAGACTCTCGTGTTGCCCATCTGAGCGTGTCTGGACTTGTTCGCCTGAGTCTTAATGAATTGAACTTTTTCTATGACATCGGAAAGGTACATCACATTATGCCAATAATTAGTAGGATCAGAAAAGAAACAGGAGTCAATTAAATACTCGGCGATGTATGCTATCCTAGTGAATTGCGTCCGAAGATCTTTAAGTTCTTCATTCTCATCTTGCAGCTCGAATACTCCCATAAGCGCGGGCTTAAGAGACTCTAGCAGCTTCTGGATAGTCATAACTTGATGTCTTTGATATATCGTGCAAGTCTCATATTTCTGCTTTTCCTTTAGATCTTCAATGAAAAAATCCAAGAATCCTTGTACATTTGTCGTGGGGAAGTTTCTCCATGATGCAGTTTGCATCTCAAGCTGAACCTCTCTGATTTCGGCTTCGGCTTGATTTATCTTTTGTATTAGATCATGAAGGAGAGAATTGCTTCTCCTGGCCATGTCCACTTTCAAATTGCTCGCATACAGCGAGCAAATTAAAGATGCCGCCTCAGTGACACAAAAATTTCTCGGTATCGAAATTAACTTCCCCTCTTCAGCACACTCTCGCTGGGGATTCACTAGAAATGATATTAAAAATGTAAGCCCATGTTCGAGTATCTCAAAACCATCATCATTGGGGAGAAGAAGATCCTCCAGAAGTATCTCAAGAAAACGTGCAACAGCTATTCCCTTCAAATAAAAATCAGGTTCTTGAGATGGATTTAAGGCCTTCAGGGCTCCAAGGTACAACTCCGCAAGCTCTATAGTGCGAGGCTTAAAATTTTCTATCAGATTAGAAACCATAGCATTTAGTCTTTCATCTATCTCGTCAACCCAATAAAGAAATGTTATCGAAGCTGCACAGTTAACCCAGTCTTTCATACTATTGAAGAAACTGTACAATTGATCAGCATGTTGATCTCTTGAAGCAAAGTGAAAAATTGCAGAAACGAACTCTATCCTCTTTTCAACAGCTCCAATTTGCTGTTTGACTGGGGCAGTCATATCAGTTTTCCGAACCGGGAGATACTTCAGATTCTTGACGGTAAAATCTAGGAGTTCATTGCAATCATCTGTGCTGAAATATTGGCCTCCCATCGAAAGATCTGAGAGATCAAGGAAAGCTTGTTTAAGAAAGGGATGCAGCTGCTGAAGCTTTTGCAGAAACATTTCAAAAACCTGAAGGGCATCTTCAACATCCTGGCACGGTGCTTCTAATTCCTTGAATATGCCAACTAGGCAATCTACGGTTTCTATTGCTTTAGTAGCAGAAGGCAAATCATCCTCAAAAAGACGTGACAATTTCCAGGAGTACCACAGGAATGTTTTGAACAACGGCAGCTCCTTTTGAAGGGTCTGAAGTTTATCTCTCTGAAATGAAGTCATGTCAGCTGTATCTTCGACACGGAGCGACTCTTCAAATTTATAGAACAAAGCGAGACAAAATGCTATTTCGCTCTCCATCGGAAATTTTTAAGACTACTGGAAGAAAAACTTGAGATTTGGAGGACGATCCTATATGAAGTCTGTAAAGGGAATTCGGAAGGATGACTTTAATGGTTTTAGGGTTTGTATTCGCAGCGGAGATCAAAATCAAAGGAATTTTTACCGTTCATTCCACACAAGATTTTAGGGTTTGTATGCTTCTAGGGTTCCACACGAGATTTTTATTCTCTTTTATGGAAGAAAGTCTCAACGATTTGGAAGATGAATTCTTAATACTCCCTTCATTCTACAAAGATAAGTTCACTCTCTTTTTTCTTCTGTCCCAAATTATAAGCCTATTTCCTTTTATAAAGAATAGTTACTTGGTTAAACAATATCAACACTTACAGTATATTTTAATATTAAATGAAGGCAAAACTTCATGCCATAGTATTTTAAATTATAAAATTTTTTCCGTCGCTGGCAAGGGACTAGCAACCGATAGACGATTTTAATTTTAAAAATAAAATTTTTAATTCTTAGATCTGAGCTGTCACTAATCCCTCGCTAATTTGCGAGGGATAGTTAAATTTACAATTAAAAATAAAAATTTTAAATCCTAAATATTTCACTCGCTAATTAGCAAGGGACTAGCAAGGGAACGTATAGATACCTTATCGAAAAAATTGTATTCAAAATTCATATAGTGTGTCGCTAATCCCTCGCTAATTAGTAAGGGATTTACGACGAAATAATTAAATTTATGTGTTATTTTAGTTGCAATTATATAATTCTAATTCTTTCACAAATCCCTAGTCAGTTAGCGAGTAATTAATGACGGACTTTATGAATTTTAAATTTATTTTTTAGATGCAATTATCTTATAGCATTTCATCACTAATATCTCGCTAATTTGCTAGAGATTAGCGACAAAATAATTTTAGATTTGAATAGAAACAGTCTTGTAATTATTCAATCCCTATTCTGTCGCTAATCCTGCGCTAATTAGCTAGTGATTAGTGACGGAATAATTAAATTTTAATAAAAATAGTTTTGTAATTATCCAATCTCTAATCCGTTGCTAATCCCTAGTTAATTAGCGACGGAATTTTAATTTTTTATATTTCCATGGGTGTTGTAAATCATAGGTGTTGTAAATATGTGAATAATCGGTGCTTCTTCATTATATTGTGTGCATGTATCATAAATAATTATTCTAATTAAATATACATTGTATTATTAATATCGTACATATATAATTTTATAAAATTAATATATAGGTATAACATATATTATTTATATATCAGGAGAAAATATATTGTATTACATATTAGATATATTAGTGTAATGTAATATATTATAATTTTTATAGCATTTATTGTTTTTTGCTTCAATTACTATGTTTTCTAATGGTAACATAAATTATTTGGAATAAATGTTCGTATTATTTGGTTTAATTTTATAAATTATTAATAATTATTTTAGATTATTCTCGCTAATTCCTAACAAGATTGAGGGAAGTATTAGTTGTGGAATAAAATTTTAGTTGGATTAAAATAAAATTTATATTGGCATTTACGTGTATTTTTAATCTTAGCAAGGGATTAGCAATGGGTCATTAAAGATGCATCATATACATGCGTTTGCAAATTCTGTTGCATAAAGAGTGCATCCTCAGGATGCGTTCTAATTTAATTTCTAACTGATTAGCGACCGCTTGGAGAAGAACGCATCATAATCATGCGTTCTTTTGGGCTTGTGAGTTAAGAACGTTTGATTTGAATGCATTACTAATGCATTGTGATGGCTGGTCTTTAGCCTTCTAGCCACATGACGAACGCATCAATAGGATGTGTTCTTATTTATTTTCATGAAGAACGTAGTCTTGGAATGCGTTCATCACGCTATACAGTTGTTCTTGGCACATTTAAGTAATGCGTTGTGATGCTTAATTTTACAGCATCATTCTAATAGAATCGGCGCCTCTCTCTACAAATATCGAACAAAAAAAAACCTTCCCCCCCATTGTCGGCCTCTTTCGTTGATATTAAACTAATTGAAGACTGATTCAAGATAATTTTCTCCGCCAACAAGAGGGAAACTTTTCAGCTCATTCGTTTGTGTATGTTTTTGGGTTCTTGTGTGTTGATTTGAAGCATTGTTTGTTGGGATTTTCTGTTCATTCGTCAATGACAAAAGCAGCATTGGAGTCGCTTTTTTTCTTTTAATTTAGTTCTAATGATTTTTTAAAGTAATGAATTTTAACGGGGTTTGTTCATTCAACAATTAGAATGCAAACCATGAAAATTCTGTACCAAGATGCACGTCAAAAACTTTGGAGGCACACTTGATTTTGTGGATTAATGCTTCCTCCAATTTCGACAATTTGCTTTTGCCTCATTATGTAGGTCATCAATACTGGATTTCACTTGGCCAAAAACAAAAAAGATCAATATTTGGTATCATTCGTGGAGGAAAAATGAGGATGAAAAGATAGATTTTGATTTCTAAATTTCTGGTGTCAAAAACTGTTTAATTTTACTTTTTTTAAAAGAAATTTGGATTTGTATTTTTGCTTTTGTGCTTGAGGTGAATGGAAAGATCTTTTCTGCATTTTCAATAAGGGACTTTAATATCTAGATTTCTTCAGTATTGCTGAAATAAAGCTGTTAAGTCTTTATTTGAAGGTTTATATAGTAAATTTCAACAGACTTGAAAATGGTGTTGAAATCATTGTTAGGCGGTCCGGTTACGGTGTTGAAGCCCTCTTTTTTAACACATGCGGACAACTTTTTCACCATTCAATTGGCTAATGTTTATTGTTTTTTATCTGACAATTATGAAGCATGAAGGGTATTTTGGACAATTGATTGTTATAGATAATTGATTGTTCACATACCGAGTGAATAGATCTACCATATCAAATAATTATTCATAACAATCTGAATGGATAGTTACATAAAACTAAATACATATGATTTGGCCAGATGGTATGTTAAGAGTGAATAATTATTCTTCGCTAAGTGAATAATTATTCTCTGCTAAGTGATTAATTATTCTCCGCCGAGTGAATAATTATTCACTTAACATATCAAGGGAATAGATCTAGCATATCAAATAATTATTCATAACAATCTGAATGGATATTTAAATAAAACTAAATACATCTGATTTGGTCAGATTGTATGTTAAGAGTGAATAATTATTCACCGCTAAGTGAAAAATTATTCACCGCTAAGTGAATAACTATTCACTTACATATTAAGTGAATAGATCTACCATATCAAATAATTATTCATAACAATCTGAATATATATTTACTTGAAACTAAATACATCAGATTTTGTCAGATGGTATATTAAGAGTGAATAATTATTCTCCGCTGAGTGAATAATTATTCATTTAAGAGTGAATAATTATTCTCTACTGAGTGAATAATTATTCACTTAACATATCAAGTGAATAGATCTACCATATCAAATAATTATTCATAACAATCTGAATAGATATTTACATAAAACTAAATACATCTGGTTTGTCAGATGGTATGTTAAGAGTGAATAATTATTCTCCACTAAGTGAATAATTATTCACTTAACATGTTTCTCATTAATTTGCAATGTTTAGCGCAACCCCATGGTCAACAGCTTCGCTCTGTGTTCAACAATCTCAGTGATTCTCTATTGCCACATCTACTCTTGGATGCTTTATGAATAATTATTCATAATTTTTCCAGACTGTATGAATAAGTATTCACCACTACATTAATGTGAATTTTTGCATTGAACAAACTCGAGCATAGTACAAATAAAAGAAATGATACATACTAGTTACATAAATTTACACTCGTTATTGTATAAAACTCTAATAAAAAATATGCATTCTACTATTATTCTCTCCTCCTCATCAATATTATAAAGACAATCATTACTTTTTAATTTTTTTCCCAACATAACACAACCCTTACATTCAACACAAATTCCTATTATCATATTTATCTTTTACTGTCAAGAATACACCATTAGAGATTAAATAGAAGAGATCGAAAGAAATGATTATTTAATTACAGTATTGATTTTGGAATCTGTATATTTTGTGGTAATTGCATTGAGTATTGTCCAACAAATTGTTTATGCAAATACTTTTATGCATACCTCTTCTGGTTGATCCACACCATACTCTATTCTCGTAAGATGATACACACTAGCTAACAGCCCTCCGGGTGCTACATCATAGGCGCATTGGGAGCATAGATAATTGTAACCATATACATATAAAATGACAAACATTACTTGAAAGCGGCTCTTCTGCTCAGAAACGAAATGTTCCAAATGTTCCTGGAAATTCTTGCTCCCATTGGACCATTTGTATCTATATGCATCAGGATTCCGATTCATAGATCTCTCGGTTCGAGAAATTAGTTATGTATCAACGTTCCAACAAAAATACTTGTATGCACCAAAAATCGTGAGTTCGCTGGGGTAAATACATTAAAAAGGGACAAATTTTAGCCAACGGTGCTGCTACGGTTGGTGGTGAACTTTCTTTGGGGAAAAACGTATTAGTAGCTTATATGCCATGGGAAGGTTACAATTTTGAAGATGCATTACTCATTAGTGAACGTTTGGTATATGAAGATATTTATACTTCTTTTCACATAAGGAAATATGAAATATTTCAATTGCGCTCATATTCATTACTGTAGGAATTGGGTTCAAGCTTTCCCCAGCCCCTTCTCATCAATGGACTCCTGACGTATACGAAGGAGTGCGGTTCGTTCGAGAAATTCCTACCTCTCTATCTATCTCTGAGATGTTTGGATTTTTCAAAACTCCATGGACATGCAGAAGAGAAATGCTATCCCCACTCGGACCAAGACAGAACTTTTACAGGCAGTGGTTATGATCGATTCGATAGAAAGGAAGGCATAGTGTGCATTTTTCGTTGGGGATTTCCTGGAAAAATCGTCACATAGCATAGCGATCAAATACAGGAGATTTGGAATAAGAAACATCGTGAGCGACTTATGCAAGGCCTATGCTAAGCAAAGACGTCCAAATTTGATTTCACCTGAATTTTGGGAGTAGATGCTACATGAGTGGAGAACTGAGGTGGTTTCAATGCATTTCTTCAGCTGCTAAAAGGAATAGAGCTGTTGCTAGTTGCACATCTCACACAGGATGATCTATATCTTTTACGGAGCACGAGGATCAGTTGATACGTTTCATTACTTTACATTTTTTAGATGTGTTCTTAAATATTGTCTACAAAAAATAGCATTTTGTATTTTTTATATTGACATTATAGCAGAAAGAAAAAGCGAATGACTTTCATTATGTGGAGTTGTTTTAGAAACTTCACACTTTCCAAAGATGGTCAAAGCAGGGCGAATTTGTCAATGAGAAGTCACTGTAAACTTTGGTACGAATCAACTTTCTTTTACATTTATAAAATAGCAATTATAATTGTTAATATTTATACAGAGTTTTTAGCGTTATTCTCAACCAGAGTCTAAAAATTCTGTGACTTCTCGTCTACTACCTGATGAGAAGTCACTATTCCTAGAGGCTGGGGGAGGTTTGAAGAAGAATCGCGTCTTCGGATTAGGCTCTGAGGGATCGAAGGTTAGACAGAGGTTGAATCATTTTTCTACTTCTGAGGGAGTAGCTATTTCCTCGTCGCACAATGTTATCCAACTACAGAAGAAGTTGGTTGACGAGACAAAAATACGGCAGAAAGTTGAGAAGAAGTTGAGTGACGAGATAAAAATACGACAAAAATTTGAGAAGAAGTTGCATCGCATGAAAGAGAGTATGACATATTACTTATTATTTCTATTACAGACTCTGAATCTGCCTCCGTTTGTGCCTCCGTTGCTTGGTGGCAATGATGCTACAGATGATGAGGTTGACGATGACTACACATTTGACCCACCGGATCACCATCTTCCTCCCAGGGCCCCATATATTCACCACAGCCATTGCCACCACCACCACCCTCAGCTTCAACTCCGACATCTACCGTGAAGGCTAATTAATGTATTAACATTTTATTTTGTGAATGTATGACTTTATTTGATATTTGATATTTGATATTTTCTAGATATTTTATTTATTTATTTGTACTTGTAAAAGTATTGCTTTTGCTTCATATTTATTCACGTATAACATTTTATCAGGTTTTAATTTTTGAATTTTTACAGGACAATCCTACATAATTATTTAAAATATTTTTTAAAAATTAAAAAATTAGCAACGAATTAGCTACAGATTAGTGACAAACATTACTAAATTTTATTTAAAAATAGCAACGGATTTTAAATATGCGTCTCAAATATTAAATATTTAATATCAGTTGCTAATCCGTCACTAATTTGCGAGGGATTAGCAACCACTTTTTTCTTTTTCTATTTTAATTTAA
Organism: Rauvolfia tetraphylla; assembly: GCA_030512225.1. Taxonomy (NCBI): domain Eukaryota; kingdom Viridiplantae; phylum Streptophyta; class Magnoliopsida; order Gentianales; family Apocynaceae; genus Rauvolfia; species Rauvolfia tetraphylla. Next base: position 3,349,548 of record JAJQKT010000060.1, read on the forward strand.
AATTTCTGTCTCTAATTCGTGGAAAAATACGTCACTAATATGTTAGTGCTAAAGCTTTGCCCAATTAGCGATGGCTTTTTTAGCGATGGACATTTCCGTCTCTAATTCATCACTAAACCTAGTTAGCAACGGATTACCGAAGGATTCCTTCGTCGCTAACGCCACTTTTTCTAGTAGTGTGGCACACAGTTTGGTAAAATGATCATATATTAAGTTATACACATACAATGGAGGTGATTCAAATGTCTTTGGAAAGTTAAGATCAAGATCTATAACTTTTATGAGACACCAAGACCTTGATCTTTCAATTTAATACTCTGAATTTACCAAAAAATCAAATAATTGTTGTGGCCACATTTTTACTTAAGAGAAGGCTGCACTACTGTAGAGAAGTAAGTTCAAGTGGTGTCATTTGAGCCGGCAGTGCAAAATTTTTCGCATTCTCTCTCTCTCTCTCTCTCTTTTTGGGATATATATAAATAGTTCTTTGGGGCTGTTTCGGGGAAAGGCTTGCAAGAGTTTGGAGGGCCTAAAAGAGAGGCTTTTGGGAGGAAAATTCCATTCCTAATCTTTCAATTTGCAAGAGAAAGTAAGGGAGCAGGTGGAATCTTTGAAGAAAGTGGAGACCAATTTTGAAGATTCAAATTAAAGAACTCATCTTTCCACAACCAAGTTGAAGAATTCCAAGCATTAAAGGAGAGAAGAATTGAAGTTGTCTAACATATTTATAGAGTTGATATATACAATATTGTCTAACATCTTTCTAAAGTAGAAATGTCAAAAGCCATTATTACAAGAACAATTTCTTTTTCTCAAATTTCAGAAATAAAATATTTTGAACGTTTGATAAGGCCAATGTAATGTCATCGTTAGAGTTTCTAGAATGCATATTGGAATAAGATAAGTGTAGTTTAACCTACTCTAACCCGTTTGTCAGTTTTCTTTCTGTTTTCCAATTGGATGAGCTATGCAAGATGACATGAACTAAACGTTTTATTACTCTATAATTGGATTGAGAAATCCTGATATTTTATTTTTACATTCAACAAGTGCGCACTCTTGATAATTCTTTTCACATAGGGTTCTATATGGACCACATACATCCTTAAATACTCTGATGACTGTTCAACCATTAGATGATACTAAATATTCATTTCAATAGCGAGAAGAGAATGAAAAACCACTTGGTTGTGAAGTAAAATATCTAATTGCAATTGGTTATTAATGTATTTTGCGTATAATATAAGTTTAGAAATATCATTTGTAGTAAATTTATTAACAAAATATAATTCATCTCCAACCTGATGATTTTAGATTGATATTAAAGTTTTTCTTATATCTCCAAAGGAAATTGATCTCGAATTGTTTTATTTAAAGGAAATTAAAAACTTGTATTCATTTGATATGCATACACGAATTGTTTATCTGTTCTCAAGAAAGTATGTTCTCAAATAAGTTTTATATATGGCAATATTACTATATCATGGTAATCTATGAAGCGGTGTATAGTAGCAATATCTTTAAATCATGCAAAAATTAAGAAAATTATAATTTTTCCTTTCAACAAGAAATTCCTATGACATTGTGTGAGGGTAATGCAACTTGCATGGCTCAATTGAGAGCATGAATACATCAAAGAAGATAGAAAGAAACATATTTCATTTAAATTTTTCTTTACTTATTAGTTCCAAAAAAAGAGTAAAATTGTTGCGCGACAAATTGGAACATATGAGAATTTGGTAGACTTATTTATTAAGAAATTATTGAGTGTAACTTTCAAGAAGTTAATCAATAAGATTGGAAAGAGCATTAAAAAAAAAGAGGGAGATAGAAGTGAAAAAAAAATATAGTTCCTCCATCCCATTTTATTTAACGATGTTTGATTGGGCACGAAGTTTTATGTAAAAGTTTAAGTTGTATTACAAAAATAATATAGTATTAATAAAAAGTAATAAATATATGGATCAGCGGTTATTTTACATTAAATCTAAATATATAAAAATAATATATGGTGAATTTAATAGTTGATTGATAGTATAAAATATATTAAAATATTTCTTTTTATAAAAAGTATTAATTATTTTGAGATGTTCTAATATAATAAGAATGTCAGATAAAATGTGACGGAAAGAGCAATAAATACTCTTTAAAATGTGTAAAATAATTTATAATATTATAAAATAAATTTCTTTATATAAAATGACTTATATTTTATATATTTATATAGTACAGTATATGCTATCGGTGGAGCCACAAATTTAGCACTGTCAAACGGGCCGGCCCGCTCCGGCCCGCACGGGCTGAACAGTAAAACGGGCTTCGGTGGGCTGGCCCGTTTGGCCCGCGGACTGGAAACCCCCAGTCCGCGGCCCGCCACAGTAAATCCGCGGGCTAAACGGGCTAGCCCGCGGACTTTCAAAACGACGTCGTTTTGAGAAAAAAAAATTAAAAACGACGTCGTTTTGAGAATAAAAAATTTAAAAATAATTTTAAAAATATCGAAACGGTTAAAAACGACGTCGTTTTGAGGAAAAAAAGTTTTAAAATTTTTTAAAAAGAAAAACGGGTTGACCCGTGTCCGGCCCGCTCCGGCCAGCTCCGGCCCGCGTTAGTCCGCGGGCTAAACGGAGCCGGCCGAAAAAGCTCGCGTTAAAACGGGCCGGTATTCTTTCGGCCCATATTCGTCCATATTCTTTATAAAACGGGTCGGCCCGCGGGCTGAGGCCCGTTTTGACATTACTGCACAAATTTGGACTCCAACTCAAAATTAAGAGTCAATTTTGACACTAATGTGATGAGGTGTCAAAATTCCATCACTTTACGCCAAATATTTTAGTCTTTCTAAAATAGAGAGATACAACGTTTAAATAAAAGGGTCATTTTTCAAAAAAACTAAAAAAATAAAGAACGAAGGAACTAAAATACTGTATTGTGGAAGAAAAGAGAAAGAGCAATAATCCTAAACTATGACTTCCTAAACCAACTTGTCACCAAAATCATATCCTTTTATCTCACATTCGTATCCTTTTGTCTGAATTTTCATTGAACAGGAAAAAACAAAAATTTTATTTTTTTCTCTATTTACCCTCATAATTTTTTTCAAACAGGAATCTTGTGCATTAAATAATGGTAGTTTCTTAAGTTGTAGTTTTCTACGAAGAGAAAAACTATTTAATTAAGGGTAAACTAGTCAATTTAATTAGTATTTTAATATGCGTAAATATTTTTAAAATGACACTTAAATTGAAATGGATGGAGTATTATTTTAAAAATAATTAATTTATATGAGTAAAAGTTCTGTTAATATTAATAGAAGGCATACAAGGAAAACATTAAAAAAATTATCAGTTTAACTACATTAACTAACTTTCTTAATATAAATGAAAATACAATTAGACCTCTCTCTGTGGGATAGGAGGAGTAATATGCTTCCTGTCTTTTGGTCGTCTTTTGGTTGCAACAAACAAAAATAGTATTCCTTGCGGCCCATTTCTTTTCAGATATGAAGTTTTGTATAAAATTTAAATTATCTTATATAAGTAATATAATATAATAAAAAATATAAAATATATGAATTAATAAGTATTTTATATTAAATTTAAATATATAAAAATAATATATAATGAGAATAATAATTGATTTATAATATATTATATATTAAAATATTTTTATTAAATATTTTTAAATATCATAATATAATAAAAATATCAATATATATGTGTCGCATGCAGTAGCTACTGTGTTATCTAATCTTAACAATTTCATAAGCGGGGGACACAGGTACGTGTGTTTTTGCACGCCATGGTTCCAATATCGATAAAATTAATATTCCTCAATCCAACTATATAAGAGGGATTTTTATATTCTACCTTGGTATCAACAAAGTCTTTTATGTAGCTTTCCAAGAATGATCAAACCAATGTTTAGTCTTCCTATTTTAGAGATTCAAAAAGAGTCCGTTTATCTATGTTCATGTTTGTGCTTTTATCGTTTGTAAAAAGATGTAAGATTTCTGTCTTTCTTTGATTTTTCAAAGAAAAAAGATTAATCTAACTTCAGTCACTAATGTGATAACGTGTGCTTTCTTGTAATATTCTCTTTTTTTTTTTAATTATATCTCTTCTCTATTAAAATAATATATTTTTTCTTAAATTTTCATAATTAATTTTATTCATTTAAAGAATTCAAACTCTACTAATAATAAGTTCTATCATTACTCTCTTTAATTAATAATAATATTACTATAACTTACGTAATTCTAGAAGGAGGGAGCATTAAAAACTTTAATATTCCACTTAAAAAAATGAAGCGATATTTTATTTTTGTTATGTGTTTAAAAATAAAATTGAAATTATAGAATAACTACAAGCAAATAAAATATTGGAAGTTCAAGAAGAAAAAATATTTTCTATGTCACATCACTAATATATTTCTCCTTATAATTTTAATTGAGGTGAAATTCTAAATGTGATAAAATTTTATATACTAATAGATATAGAATTTTGTAGTCACACTTATGACTAATCATAATTTGTTATGAAATAATATATGTGGATGTTCATATTAATCAGTTTCCTGAAGAGAACTGAACTCCCAAAATATGACTCCTAATCAGATTTGATTTCCTTTCCCCATTAGAATTTGAGTTTTCATAAACTCTTGTATTATGACCCTATAAATAGGGCTCTAGACTGAGGTATTGGATACACTCATTCATTGATCAATTTACTCTCAGAGAATCAATAAAGATCTCTTGTTCTTTCTCTCTATTTTCTCTCTATAGTTTTCTCCTATTCTCTATATTATAATTTCTTTATTAAGTTTCTACATTAGTATTACTATTTTGTTGTGCCGACGACGACTGTGCATCAACAAATTCATAATACGTTATCAGCACGAGTCTCTGCCACCGAAGTTGAGAGATTAATCAAGAGAAAAAAGAGGTATTTTTTCTACCTTTGAATACTCATGGCAAACTTTTCAAAACTCGTTTTTTATTCTTGATATTTATAACAAGAATTATATGTCATAGACACTAGATGCTTAAATTTATTGAGATATAATGGGTCTGGCAGACACCATCTCAAAATCGTATAAAAGCCATGATTTTTCTCCGTCATTATTTCAATGAGAATCTAAAGGCGAAATATCTTACCGTGAGAGATCTATTTTTTTTTAAGGAAGGGTCTAAAAGAAATATTTGACTACCAGAAGATAGTCATTCTACCAAAAACACAGTTTACTTTTAATGTGTGTGTGAATGCATTAGAACAAATAGTTATGACTCTGGAAGAGGTCGTAGTCATGGCCGAAGCCGTCGACATAAATGCGGATATGGTAAGAATTATCCATATAATCATGGCAACTAGAATATATGCATCTGGATATTATGGGTCCTGAAGACACTATTTAAGAAATACAAAGCATCAAAGCCACTTGATTACTAGCAAATTGTGAATGAAACATACAATCACCAGAAGATTATTGTTATATAAATGCTAGTTATGATTTGTTATAAGTGTGCCTATAATATTTTATGCCTATCAGTATGCAAAAATTTTATTACTTTTAGAATTTCTCCTCAATTAAAGTTATAAGGAGAAATATCACTAGTAATGTGATGAATAAAAGAATTTTCCTTTCTCATATCTCTAACATGCTCCTGAAGTAGCAATATTGAGAAGAAGTTTTTCAGAAGGATTTTGAATTTATATCTTCTGAAACTAAATGAGTCATGGATAAAATATTTTGACGCTCGATCAAATAAGTTTATGACATTCCCTGAAGTGAATGACATTAGAAATTATAATATATTTGTATACGAGATTTTGGTCGCAACTAGTAGAAATATACATTGTTCTTATACTATAAGAATGACTCATTAAATCCCCATTGAATATATACTCACCAGAAGTGAGAAAATAATGAGAAGAAAAAAGGGAAAGTAATAATTCTAACATGTTATTGATGCAATATGAAAGTTTGTCACGTACCTGTAGTACGTCAAGTATGTTATGAATCTCTATTAATTATTCATATTTTTTTACTTTCCTAAATCATTCTACTGATAGTAATGATGCTTATGTCGAAAATATTAACATGGCATATGTGAACGTAGCCAATTCTTTTGAATATCCACAAAGAGTTTTTAGCATTTTGAATGTTAATCAAAATTTTAAATTATCGAATTGCTACTTTCTTATGTTATTTTAGTTTATTTTGGATCAAGAATGGTGAAGATACAATTTGTCTAAACAATATTTGTTGTTTATTTGAACAAAATTTAAAATATATGTCCAAAGTATAAATGGTAATGCCAAGGTTCTTGAAGAACTAATTGATCAAATAACTCTAGAAGAGTTAATTGATTAAAAACTCCAGAAGAGTTACCAGATCTTCACCTAAAGGTCAATGATTGTAATGTATTGTTCTCCATATAGTCTCATAAAGTTTTTTAAACTTTGATTATATTATCATTATATCGAGACATTGGATGAATGAACTTTTGAGGCATATGCATTACCATTATGACATGAAATATATGTCAATTATAGATACTACTATTCATCTCTCCTGGTTTATATTGCATAGAATTATGAAATTGAGATGTAATATTGAGTAAACCTGAAGTTTACTAATAATTTATTAGTTGGCATGACCGGTTGGACCATCCCGGATCATTAAAATACGAAGAATGATTATAAATTTATTATGGAATCAGAAATTTCCTAATATGATGAATTTATATGTGCTACTTGTTTTATTTAAAAGTTGTCAGTATTACTTAGGGTTGAATGTGATATTTTGGGATGAATATGGAGAAATTATTAGTTGATGCATCAACAAATAGTCTTATGAATATTATTGTTTTTGTAACCTGTAGTTTGCACAATTTATTGATAATGAGCTCATATTTTAAGATTCTCCCAAAGACATAATTTGTCCTAATAATACTGATTGTATTGAGATAAATATTAAACATCCTGTAGAATGTTTATGACTATGATATATTAGCACTTATTTCGTATTTTGCCAACACATTGTAATTCTCCTCGTAGTTGTTGGTTTGTGGTCAGAAACCAAATATTTCCCATTTTAAATTTGGAGATGCACTATGTATGTTGCTCCACCACAAAGGTAATGAGATGGGTTCTCAAAGAGATTATTAAATATGTTGGGAGTAAATCTCAATGGAGAGATCCGTATTTTGTTAATTTTGAATATGTTGCCCCAACATAAAGAGGGGAAATTATGAGGTTGGATAAAGATATTAGTATGTGTCTCATTTTGATCTTCTATTTTGATCCTCATAGAAGATACATTGAACCAGAAGTTCAAAGGATAATTTATATAGCCAGGTATATTAATTGACCAACATCCAGCAAAGAATGCTCATATTTGATATCCCTGAAGGATAATCTACCACTACAAATAAATTTGAGACACAACTGAAATGTGGTAGATAAGTTGATTCCAAAGATACAAACTCCTCACTGGAGCAAAAGCTTAAGATGGTCATATATGTTAAATCGAGGAGATATAAATTCCAGCAGAATTTTTCTCCCAAAACATCATTGATATATTATTTCCAGAAGAAATTCAGGTACCTGAAAACTATGATAAATGATGAGATCTCAACATGATTGGAAAATATTGGAATCGCACAAGTATATGACTTTAAAGATAGTAATGCGCATAATATGTTGAGGATTTTTAAATCGACGTCTGCAGACTCGAAATGATAAAGTTCGCATGAGATATATGAAAAGTTTAAACTATTGACAAGTACACTTGAAGTGTACATGTATTCCCAGCAGGAATAATACACTTGAAGTGTAATCTCAAAGAGATAGCAATTAATATTTGCTTATAAAATGCGAACTACAAAAGTGAATATTGCCATGAGTTATGGCGTATGATTCTTCGTAAAACTTGGCACTGATAACGAAGAAATATATTTATGGTGGTGGATATAATAGTGCATGATAACACTTAATATGTGTTTATATTTATTATCATTTGATAATAGTATTTATATTTGAAGTCTCTGATGGACTCGATATGCTTGAAGTATATAATTGTTCCTGTAGAACATAATGAGATTGTCTTGGTAAATTTTTATTGAAAGAATGATTGAGTATGTCCATATATGAAGAAATTCTATACGTAGCTATACTTGCTATATGTATCTCTTTACCAGAATATATCCTCATTATACAATCTGCTGATTGGTATAATGTTCCCCACATTAGGGGGGAGAAAATCATCAATTAAAAGATGATATTATTTATGACTTTTATTATCTTGATCTATGCACAAGTATTAGTGAACTGGAAGTTCAAAATATTATTTATTTGCATAAAATTGCATATTGATTATTTGTCTGACTCATGTAGAGTTAGTCAATATAACATTATATTTATAGATATTCCTATTTAGATAAATGTCCTAGAATGACAAATATATAAATTCTATAGATATATGATATTGATACACGCCTGAAGTGTGATTGATCTCTTGATTTTGAAAAGAGAAAATAATTTGATAATCAATATAGTTTTCCTGAAGAATTTAGATAAGCAAGTATTGTGATCAACATTTTGAAAAGTCAATATTTTATTTTGATTGAACATCCTGAAGATGTTTCACATGGACATAGCACATCAATTGTTATTGGGTTATTATATGTGAGATCCTTTATATCTATTGAAGGATATTGAAGAACTCTTTGGTCCTGAAGTACCATAACTCTGCAATTTAGAGTGTAAATACACTTGTTTGCATACAAGCATATATCTATTCTAGTTCTTCTCTACCCAATAAATTTTGAGACGGCATTAAGCTTGCTTTTGAATCTCCTTGAGATAGTTTATCTCGAATATTGAGAAAATCCAACTCCTGTTGAGATGGATATGTAAGGTATGAGTTACATATATGATCCACATAAACTATGCATTTATATGCATGTGTTGATTATAACAGCCAGATCTTCAACTCATGTTGAAGTAATAGAAATTCATGATGTTGGTTGAGAATATATTTGATTATGATTAATGTATTCGAGATAAATCTATATCCTCTAAGGAGGAATTCCAACTATGTTTTTGGTTGATAATAAAAGTTTGGAATATATCTAAGGAGATATACTCATGAGCTCCTGAAGAGTGGTGACATTGATGTGCAACAAATTCAATCACGTGACAATCTGGCAGATTTATTCACTAAGGCATTACCAGCCGCATCATTTGATAAATTGGTGAACAAAATTGGAATGCGGCGGTTAAGAAACCTTAAAGGGTTTTCTTATCAGGGGGAGTAATAATGACATAAAGAATAATGTACTCTTTTTCCTTCACTAGAGTTTTTTTATCCCACTGGGTTTTTATCTAGTAAGGTTTTAACGAGGCATATTCTTTATGTTATGAACATCCAAGGGGGAGTGTTATGAAATAATATATGTGGATGTTCATATTAATCAGTTTCCTGAAGAGAACTGAACTCCCAAAATATGACTCCTAATCAGATTTGATTTCCTTTCCCCATTAGAATTTGAGTTTTCATAAACTCTTGTATTATGACCCTATAAATAGGGCTCTAGACTGAGGTATTGGATACACTCATTCATTGATCAATTTACTCTCAGAGAATCAATAAAGATCTCTTGTTCTTTCTCTCTATTTTCTCTCTATAGTTTTCTCCTATTCTCTATATTATAATTTCTTTATTAAGTTTTCTACATTAGTATTACTATTTTGTTGTGCCGACGACGACTGTGCATCAACAAATTCATAACATAATTAACGTTTATACAACAATCATCTTCTAGTGATTGTATATTTTTTTCAAAATTCACTAATGATCAAGTGGTTTCGATACTTTAATATTTCTTGAATTGTGTCTTCAGTACTCATTATATCTAGATGAATTTTAGTATCATGTATGCGAAACAAGATGTCTCTTTCATAAATATCAAAAGTCAAAGATTCAAGTTTTGAGGTTTGCTATGAAAATTCAAAGTTAAGTAAGAGAAGTACATTTCTTACTTGATTATAAAGTTCAAAAATTTGGCGTAGAATCTCGTGTTTCTTGCCTTCATATAAACCTGAAGGATTTAGCGGCATAGTCTCATACTAATAATATGTTATAAATTTGTTAGTACGTAGTAGCCATTGTAGAAAAGAACCTGTAAAGAAAAAATAGAGAGAGAATATAAGAATTTTATTGATCTTCTTTGAGAGTGTTTATGAATACAATGAATGAATGAATGAGTAAATCTAATACTTCAGTCTAAAATCTTATTTATAGGTTCAGGGTTACATATTATTAAATTCAAATTTAACACTAGAGATTATGTTTTGAGTGGTTAGTTAGAAACTAATAATTTTTTAAAAATGAGTATTTAAATAGTTAGTTGGATGCAAGAGTAAAATTGAAAACAAAATACTCTTTATGTTTCAAAATATATGATTTTTTTACATTGGAATTAAAATTTTAGTAAATTCTATAGAAAATTTTGATAGTTGTCCAATGAGATTATATTTTAATCATTGTTTAGAGCTAATTTCTCATTTATTTAAGGACTAATTGATAGAAATTTTATGATTTTGACTGATTTTGGTGAATTAAATTATAGGTACGTAGTATAGATTAATTAAGATGATTTTATTTGTAAAGTATAATTTAATTCAATAATTTTACTAATTATTGATATATGGGTAAAATGGTAATTTTAAGAGAAGAAACGATAAAAGAAGAATCGGTTAGGGAAAAAAAGGAAAAAAAATCACCATGCCATTCAAGTGAATAAAGTTGATTTTGACAAGGATTGCAATCTGAAGAAGAAAAAGGAAGCTTTCAAAATTGACTTTGACTTGACCAAGAATTTGGAATCCACATTGAATTTGAATTCCAAAGAGACTCCTACACACACACGTGCGCGTATTTATGGCAAAAGTTCTCTAGAGAAGAGAGAGGACCGAGGGAAGGAAAAAAGTTGAAGGCTTGGGATTCGATTGCAAGCTCATTCATGCTCTTCTATTTCTTTTCTTTCTTTATTATTTTATAATTTTATATCAGTTAAATTCATGACTTTGAGTATTTTATTCAAGAGTAACTAAAGTATTTTGTGACTAAGACCTTCAAGGAAGGCCAAAACTCATATGGATTTAATTGATTTCAATTAAAGATTGTTTCTTTGATCATGATTCTGGTTAATTGTTATTATTGTTCTTAATACTTGCAATATTCTAGCTAATTTTTGAATACCTTTAAATTTATTCTAGTGACTAAGAAGTACTACATTAAATTGAATCATAGTGTTATGTGTTTTTCATGCCCTTATACTCTATTCTATCATAATCTTCAACAACTTGCACACAAATACAAGGCAAGGACACCTATCGTTATGATTAATATAATGGCAAGTAATTTAAATATCGTATGCACGAGGATGATTAAATATCATTACTTACTTTTCACTCTATTGTTTAGCCTAATAGTTTTCCTTATGGAGATGATAGAAACAAACTACTAGGAATAAAAATCTAATTTAACTAATAAAATTCAGTTTATCTAAAATTTAGTTTGCAAGAAAAAATTTCAATTGAGAAAATAATACTTGAATGGAAAATCCCACTGGAGTTAACTATGTGATAGAAAAGTCCATTGGTTAGTGAATTCTCCTTCTTATATTGGATGAAATTCCTCAATTAGAACTCACTCTATCTCTAGATGAAAGTCTTCTACTTTTAGATTAATTAGTTGAAATCTCTTTCTAACTAATTCAACCTAAGAATGCATTTAGATTTGTGAATTCTAATTAAATTTCTCTAATCACCAAGATAGTGTCGAGATTCCTATCTCCAGTCACCCAAATCACTCTCATTATTTGTATCATGGTCTATTTCATCCTTCCTCTCCCAATTCCAAGTGAAAATTTTAGTTTATGAATCAATTAACAACGAAATCAATTCAAGCGATCAAATCCACAAATAATGCATAAGAATTCGAAATTCAATCAGCCAAATAAACCATTCATTCACATAGATAAAAACTAGGGTTCATAACCATCCAAGTATTCAAGAATTTAGCTCATAATTTTACAAAATAAAGAATATAAAACATCAGAAGAGTAGAGAATGCTCATTTTATGACTGAACCACCAATATTCTATGCTTGAGATCTTCACTTTAGCCTCGGGAAAATTGCAGCTTGGACTTGAATCCTCAAGGCAGATGTTCTCATTTTTCAAATATTCAATATTCTCTCTTGATTTCTCTTGCAAAATTGAAGATTTTGGAGAGTTTTTTGGATTTTTTTTCTTTGTTTTTTGGCCTCCCTAAACCGTAGACTGCCTCCCTTTCAAATGCGAAAGAGAGGAAAAAATGCAGAAAATGCTGTTTCGGCCCAAATGATTGCTTGGTCCCCCACCAAGTGGTGCCGCTTGTAACCACTTTTCTACAGTGTTCTATGCGACTGTGACAACTATTTTGGCTTCTTGGTAAATTCAGAGAATGAAATAGGACAATATATGTCTTGATTTCTTCATCAAATTTATAGATCATGGTCTTAGACTTTCACAGAGCTTTGAATCACCTCAATTGGACATCTACAACTGAAGATATGATCATTATACCAAAATGTGTGAAAACTACAACCAAATCCAGAAACACTGACTTTGCACAGTGTGTAGGGTGGCCAAACGAACTCGGATTGACATAAATTTTACCATTCTAGAAACTTCAGAAAGTACTCTATATTAAAGGGACATATTTGTCGTTCACCAATAAGGCAAATGATAAATGTAGTTGTATGTCGTTCACCAATAAAGCAAATGATATGTATCAAAGACTCCACAACACAATTGTGTAGCTGAACGGATGAATAGGATAATCACAGAACACATCAGATGCATGCTTTCTCATGGCAAATAGCCAAAACTTTTCTGAGGTAAGGTAATGAGAATAGCAGTCCACTTGATCAATATTTCTCTGTCAATTCCTTTGGGTGGTGATATTCCACAAAGAGTTTAGACAGAAAAGAAGTTTCCTACAAGCATTTGAGAGTCTTTGGCAGTAGAGCATTCATTCATATTCCCAAAGATGAAAGGTCTAAACTTGATAGTAAGCCCAAACAATGTATTTTCTTGAGATATGGACATGAAGAGTTTGGATACAAACTCTGTGATCCTGTTGATAAGAAATTGATTAGAAGTAGAGATGTTGTCTTCTTTGAAAATCAAACCATTGAAGATATCAAGAAAGATGATAAACCAAGATCGGATCCATAAATTCTAGTCAACTTAGATCCAACATCTCAACAGATCAATCAAGATGAGCACGAGGAAGCTGAGGCAGAGCAGGACAATGATGATGATGTTCCGGTAGCTGAGCCAGTAGTACCTCTAGTTCCACAACCACAGTTAGAACTTAGCAGATCCACTAGAGAAAGGAGGCCTTCAACCAGATATAATACTCAAGAGTGCGTGTTGCTCACTGATAGGGGAGAACCAGAGACTTATGAAGAAGCTGTAAACCATGAAAGTAAGAATAACTGGTTGAAAGCTATGCAAGAAGAGATGAAATCCTTGCATGACAATCATACATATGATTTGGTAAAACTTCCTAAAGGAAAAAGAGCCTTGAAGGACAAATGGGTGTACAAGCTGAAGGTAGAAGAAAATATCTCCAAACAAAGAGACAAGGCCAGATTGGTTGTGAAAGGCTTCTATCAAAAGAAATGTATTGATTTTGAAGAAATATTTTCTCATGTAGTTAAAATGTCTTCTATTCAAGTTGTTCTTGGACTACCAGCCAGCTTGAACTTGGAAATTTAATAACTTGATGTGAAGTCAACCTTTCTTCATGGAGATCTTGAAGAATAATTTACATGGAGCAGCCAAAAAAAGCACCTTATTTGTCAACTCAAGAAAAGTTCGTACGGATTGAAGCAAGCACCAAGGCTGTGCTACAAGAAATTTGATTCTTTCATGGTAGAACATATCTACATCAGATCATTGCATGTTTATAAATAAATTTTCTGATGGTGATTTTGCTATCCTTCTTCTTCATGTTGATGAAATGTTAATTGTTGGCCATGATACTGCCAAAATTACCAGGTTGAAGAAGGAGTTAAGTAAGTCTTTTGCAACGAAAGACTTAGGGCCAGTGAAACAAATTCTTGGAATGAGGATTGCTCGATATAGAAAAATGGTAAACTTTGGTTGTCTCATATAATGTATATTGAGAAAGTTCTTGATCGTTTCAACATGAGCAAGGCCAAGGCGATTTCTACTCCATTAGTAGGTCACTTTAAGATCAGTACGAAGCAATGTCCTAAAAGTGAGCAAGATAAGGAAGATATGAAGAATGTTCCTTATTCTTCAGTAGTTAGTAGTTTAATGTATGCTATGGAGTGCACCAGGCTAGGTATAACTCATGTAGTTGGCGTAGTCAGAATATTTCTCTCTAATCTTGGCTGAGAGCATTGGAATGCTATCAAATAGATACTCATGTATCTTAAAGGTACAACAAGATATTGTCTATGTTTTGGTAATGGAAAACATGTATTAGAATGCTATATAGATGCAGACATTGATGAAGACATTGATAATAGAAGATCCACATCAGGATATCAAGCAGTTTCTTGGCAAAGCAGATTACAAAAATGTGTCGCTCTATCTACCACAAAAACAAAGTACATAGCAGCTATTAAAACATGAAGGAAACCTTGTGGTTGAAAAAATTCCTACAATAATTAGGAATTAAGAAAGAAAGGTATGAACTTTATTGTGATAGTCAAAGTGCTATCCATCTTCGCAAAAATTCAACTTTCTATTCTCGATCTAAGCACATCGATGTTCGGTATCATTGGATCCGAGATGTCTTGGAGTCAAAGGAATTAGTCCTTGAGAAGATACACACCGACGAAAATGGTGCTGACATGATGACCCATTCACTAACAAAAGAAAAGTTTGACTTTTACAGAAGAGAAGCTGGAATAGTAGAGCTCTCTCAATGAGTTGAAGAGGGAGATTTTTTAGTATTTTCAACTCACTTTTACACAATTTCAGTCAAGATTTACAACTTCAATAGTGGTTGCTTTCTAGAATGGCTGCTAAAGTTTAGTCAACAAATGCTGGTATTGCTGCAAAGATTCAAAAATTTCAGCAATGGTGGTTGAAATTATGGCTGAATTTTGCTATAAATACTGGACATTTGAAAGAGATTTTTAAATTGTGGCTGAATTTTGCAATAAATACTGGGCATTTGAAGGAGATTTTACATCGGATGAGAAGAATGGAGAAAGAGAAGAAAAGAGAGAAAAGAAATGAGAGAAGAGAACGGAAAAAGGCTGGGAAAGTAATTAGAGTGAGAGTTATTTGGTCATTTTGATTTGTCATATTTATTAAATTACTTTTCTTCTTTTTTCTTGATATTCACGTAGTTTGGTGAGGATAGTTGTGTTACCGTCTAGTATATCTAGAAGAAGAATTTGTTATCGCATTTTATAGTGGAAGTTTCGGTTAGTATTTGACTCGTGATTTTTATCCATTTTTAAGATTTTTCACGTAAATTCAGGTGTCAGTATATTTTCAATATTTTTGTTGTCAGATTTATTTTTTATTAGTGGTTATTGATAAATTCTCACTTTATTAATACTAGAGTTTATGGGAGAGTCATTTTAATTCTGGTAGTGTGGGTCATTTAGTTTGTGATTTATTTTTTATTGTGTTACTTTTATTTGTTCCAACCTCCCTACACTAATTAAGTAAATTAAAAATTTATTGAAGAGTTGAATGCATTACTTATGGAAGCAGAATGTAATAAAAGAAAGTTGTAATAAACCTAAAAGAACACAAATTGCCCGCTTCTTTTCTATCATCCTTTTTTTTAAACATCTTTTTCATATGAACCGGGTTGGGTAAAAGATGTAAGATTTCTGTCTTAGAAAAATGATTAATCGAATAACTTCATTCACTAATTTGATAGCGTGAATTTGCTTATAATATTCTCATAGTTCAAAATTTTATATCTCTTCTTTTAAGATAATATATTTTATGTTTAGACTCTCGTAATTAATTACTTTATTCATTTAAAGAATTTAAACTCTATTAATACTTAAAGACTTATCATTATCTACTTTAATTAGTAATGATTTTATTCTAACTTTAGTAATTCCAGAAGGAGGGAGTTTTGAAAACCGTAATATTTCTCTTAAAAAAGGGAAGTGACATTTCATTTCTGTTGCTTGTTTGAAAAAAACAGAAATTATAGAATAACTGCTAGCAAGTAAATTTTTCTTTAACCGGCCGAAACAAAAGTTCTTTTTTCTTTGATGATTGTGTGTGCGTGTGTGTGAGAGAAAGAGAGCTGTTAGTGCTTCTCACAACTTATTCTTGTCATATTATAGCTATAAGCATAGTTATAAAAAATTTTTGGTGTTCTGTTTTCCACCCAAAGATGCTTAACTGACAAAACCATTGCACATGGAATTAGGGACGAAGCAGGAAAATTAAGTATATAATAAAAAAGAATATTTATACATTGTCTGACAGCCTTTTAAAGTAGAAATGTCAAAATTATCACAATACACGAGAACAGTTTTTTTTTATTTTTTGAATTTCAGAATACAATTTTTTGAACATTTGATAAGGCCAGTGCAATGTCATCGGTAGAGTTTTTATAATGCATGTTGGAATCAGATATGTAGTTAGCTTTCAAAAGCTTGTTTCTATTCGCTGTGAATAAAACAATTGCTACAAGACAAGAAATAACTTGCAACAAATGATAAATATGATTCATATAAAAAAAGGAAAAATTATGATTTGAACCTATCACTACAAGAAAACAACAGATTTAAAGTCAAAAATCAATTTTTTAATTAGAAACATATTTTAAACTACTTAAAGTCAGTTTTAAATTAATTCTAAATGAATTATTTTTTATTTTCCAAGAGGTCTTAAAAATGAGTGTTAAATTAGTTTTTAATTAGAAACAAATATTTTTTAGTCTCAAACCAATTTCAAACCGATTTTAAATGAATTATTTTTTATTTTTCAAGAAGCTTTGAAAATTGATTTACCAATTTTTATCGATTTTAAAATTCAGTCTGTAATCAGTTTAAAAGAAAATCAATTTCTAAACCCATGAGCTATTTTTCGGGCTCCCCCTCCACCGTGTCGGAACAAAAAGAGATCAAATTTTAAAATATGGTCATACTGGAATTGAAACTTCTTTCATACATTCGGTTAGCTTGAAATCTGGAGCTTGTCTATTTAGTTATTGACATATTTAACATTCAATATTGTTTGACTATTTGCTGATGATATAGATGTTATTTGGCACAATCCGACCTAGAAAACTAAATGAAAGAGAAAGAAGCCCCCTCCCTCTTTGTAACCCATCTCAAAATTTGTACTATTCTCCCACATTAGATAAAAGTAATCTGTTTGAGTGGTACTTGGAGACTAGGCAAAATTTTGCTGAACTCCGTTATCAAATTTTTCCAAGTGTGTTCTTTCCTTATCTCTTTTATTTTGTCTTTATTTATTGTTATTATTTTTTTCGATTATAGTATTCAATATTATTTGTCGGGTATATTTATAGTATTTTATATTTTTCAATTCATTAGAAGTTAATTTTAAAAGAAATTATTAGCCGAAATTCCCAACAAGTGGTATCAGAGTCAAAGGTTCATCATTTGCTTGTTTGTTTCTCTTGAAATAGTGATTGTTGGGTATTGTATCTTTAATTATCTACAAAAATTTTATCTAACGAGGTTGGTATTTAAGCAGTCCACTTGTGACCCTTCAATCTTTCCTGAAAATTTTCTTTGAATAATTTTTGGTACAATACTCAATGTTTTTTTCGAAATGTTGAATACTAGATTTTAGTTCTGTAATGACATCTATTAGAAATGTAGTACAAGACACATCAGTTTCCTCTTCATCATGGTCGAGGATTCCAATGTCCAGTTTGAAATTAGCAGTAGAAATATTTGACGGTACTGACCATGTTAGATGTGGCAAGGAGAAATCTTGGATTCCCTTTTCCAACAAAGTCTTGACATTGCCATTGTAAAAAACAAACTGGAAGATATTGAAGAAAAAGATTGGAATATTATGAATCGGTTGGCATGTGGAACAATTCGATTGTGCTTATCTAGAGAGCAGATGTATGCTTTCAAGAATGAGACTCACTACAAGAAAAACTGATATTAGCGACGGATACATCAGTCGCGAAAATTGGCGTCGCAAATTGTGACGGAAGCTCATTTTCCTCGCAATCAGCGACGGATTTGCGTCTGAAATAAAAAGTGGTCAAAGTCTTGGGCTATCCTATTAGCGATGGATAATTTGATATTTAAATTAAAAATTAATTATCGGTTGCTAATCAGTCGCTAATTAGCGACGGATTAGCGATAAATAATAGGTCGGTAGTAATCTCGATAGCTAATTTATATTTATTTTTTATTTTAATTTAATTTTGCGTCGCTAATCCGCCGCTAATTAACAACGGATACTTAAATTTCAAAAATATTTTAATTTTAACTATCTGTCGCTAATTCGTCGCTATATTTTACAAAAATTTAAAATCTCTGTTGCTAATTCGTCGCTATCTTTTTAAAAAATTAAAAATATCCGTCGCTAATTAGCGATGGATTAGCAACGAATATTTTAATTTGAAAAATATTTAAAATTTCAACCGTTCGTCGCTAATCCGTTGCTAATCCCTCACTATATTTTAAAAAAAGTAATTAATAACCGTCGCTAATATATATATATATATATATATATATATATATATATATATATATATATATATATATATACATATATATATTTAAATATTTTTATTATGTATATGAAATTATCCTGTAAAAATTAAAAAATTAAAACTTCATAAGGTGAAAATATTGTAC
This sequence comes from Rauvolfia tetraphylla, assembly GCA_030512225.1. Taxonomy (NCBI): domain Eukaryota; kingdom Viridiplantae; phylum Streptophyta; class Magnoliopsida; order Gentianales; family Apocynaceae; genus Rauvolfia; species Rauvolfia tetraphylla. Next base: position 3,368,469 of record JAJQKT010000060.1, read on the forward strand.
GTGAATAAATATTAAGAAAATGCAATACTATTACAAATACAAATCAATAAATAAAATGTCCGAAAAATATCAAATATCAAATACAGTCATCCATTTACAAAATAAAATTCTAATATACTAATTAGCATCGGACTGACGAATCTCGGGAGTCGGAGGCGAGGCGGTGGCGAATCCATGGAGCCTTGGGGAGGAGGATGGTGATCTGGTGGGTCAATTGTGTAGTCATCATCATCGTCATCACCAGTATCATCATTGCCACCAAGCAATGGAGGCGGAAGCAGATTCAAAGTTTGTGACAGAAATGATAAGTAATTTGTCATACTCTGTTGCACGTGACGCAACTTCTTCTCAACTTTCTGCCGCATCTTTGTCTCGTCATTCAACCTTTTTTGTAACTGGATAACATCGTGAGACGAGGAAATAAGTACTTCCTCAAAAGTAGAAGAATGATCCAACCTCCGTCTGACCATTATAGAATAAACATCTATTCTAAATAAATTATGTTATACACCATTATAGAATAAAGTAATTGAGGTAATGAACAATGAATACCATAAAAATTATAATATATTACACTACACTAATATATCTTATATTTAATATAATATATTTTCTTCTAACATATATAAACAATATATGTTATACATACATATTAATTTTATAAATTATCTATGTATGATATTAATAACAGATTGTACATTTAATTAGAATAAAAATATACGATATACGGAGATTATATAATAAAAAATAGTGATCATTCATAGAGTTACAACACTCATGGAATATATAGGAAAAACTAAAATAAGAATGTTAAAAATATTCAATATCCGTCGCTAAGCCCTCGCTAATTAGCGAGGGATTAGTGACGGAATGGGGTTTCAAAATATAACAAAATTAAAAATTTTAAAAATATACTATTTTCGTTGCTAATCCCTCGCTAATCAGCGAGGGCTTAGCAACGGAAGAGGGTCTCAAATTTCTCAAATTAAAAATTTTTTAAAATTATTATTTCCGTCTCTAATCAGCAAGTGCTTAGCAACGAGAGAGGATTTCAAATTTCTCATATTAATTTTTTTAAAAATTATTATTGCCGTCGCTAATCCCTTGCTAATCAACGAGGGATTAGCAACGAAAGAGGGTTTCAAATTTCTCAATTTAAAAATTTTTAAAAATTATTACTGCCGTCGCTAATCCCTCGCTAATCAGCGAGGGCTTAGCAATAGAAGAGGGTTTCAAATTTCTCAAATTAAAAATTTTTAAAAATTATTATTTTCCTCGCTGATCAGCGAGGGCTTAGCAACCGGAGAGGGTTTCAAATTTTTCATATTAAATTTTGTTAAAAATTATTATTGCCGTTGCTAATCCCTCGCTAATCAACGAGGGCTTAGCAACGCAAGAGGGTTTCAAATTTCTCAAATTAAATTTTTTAAAAAATTATTATTGCCGTCGCTAATCCCTCGCAGCGAGGGATTAGCAACGGAAAAGGGTTTCAAATTTCTCAAATTAATTTTTTAAAAAAATTATTATTGTCGTCGCTAATCCGTCGGTATAGGTTTTCGATTTCCTTAAATTAAAATCTTTAAAAAGTTAGTACCGCCGTCGCTAAGCCCTCGCTAATCAGAGCGACGGTGCGGGGTTTCAAATTTCCCAAATTAAAAACTTTATAAATTTATTACATCCGTAGCTAATCCCTCGCTAACGTCAGAATTGGTTTAAACATTGCCGTCGCTAATCCCTCACTAATTAGCGAGGGATTAGCGATGCATTTTATTTTGAATTTTAAAAGTTATTTTTAAAGCTGAAATTATCTATCCGTCGCAAAGCCGTCACAAATTAGCGACGGTATTGCGGCGGACTATGTTTTTGGTCAAAGATTTGTTGGTAGTCGCTAATCCGTCGCTAATTTAGCAACGGAAAATGGTCGTCGCTAAATTCCGTCGCTAATATTAGTTTTTCTTGTAGTGACTTTTGTGCACAAATTGTGGAAGGTGTTGGAGGACACATTTCTGTAGAAGAGTGGTCAAAATAAGCTCCTTATAAAAAAATACTGTTCCGATTTGATTACCAACTAGGTACAACTATGAATGAATACATCACTATGTTTAATCAATTAGTAGCAGACCTGTTGAATTTAGATGTGAAATATGGGGATGAAGATTTGACTTTGATGTTGTTATCGTCTCTTCCCGATGAATTTGAACATTTAGAGACTACGTTACTTTATAAGAGGAAAAATGTGTCGTTGAATGCAGTTTATTCTGCTTTGCATATCATGAATTAAGAAAGTAAGATAAGATGAAAACCAAATCAATGACATTAGAAGAAGCATTGGTGGCAAGAGTTCGTCAGCAAAGCCAATCAAAGGGGAGGAGAGGAATGTCCAAATCAAAGGGTCGAGTTGTTACGAAAGATAAGTGTACTTTTTGTCATGAGAAAGGGCATTGGAAGAAAGACTGTCCAAAACTGAAGAAGAAAGGGAAGACTCCACAAGATGCAAATGTTGCAGAATGCAAGAGTGATGCGTAATCAAAAATTTCTCTTGTGGTTTTACCTTAAACATTGAATACTGATAAATGAATATTGGATTCAGGTTGCACCTATCATATGTGTCCTATTCGGGAATGGTTCTTTAAATTTCAGAAACTTGATGGCGGAGTTGTCTATATGGACAATGATAATCCATGTAAAACAACTAGGATATTTTTCAATCAAGCTGAGGAATCATGATGGAACTATTAGAATTTTACGAGATGTGTAGTACGTGCCAAAGTTAACGAAGAATCTCATCTCATTAGGGGCTTTAGAATCAAAAGGTCTAGTTGTGACGATGCGAGATGGAGTTCTTAAAGCAACTTCAAGAGCACTGTTGATGTTAAGAGGCGTAAGAAAAAACAATATGTATTACTATCAAGGTAGTACAGTGACACTACAAGAAAAAATGAATTTTGCGACGGAAAATTGTGAAGGCTTTGCAACAGAACGGCTACGGGGAAAATAACTGCAACGGATTTGCGACAGAATTTCAAAATAAAAATAAAGAAAAGTAAAAATAAATTCCGTCGCAAATCCGTCGCAGATCGGCGACAAATTTGCGACGGCATTGAAAAATAAAAATAAAAAAAAGTTAAAATAAATTCTGTCGCAAATCCGTCGCAGAACTTTTTAACTTTTTTTTATTTTTATTTTTCAATGCCGTCGCAAAATTCCGTCGCAAAATTTGCGACGGAATTTATTTTTACTTTTCTTTATTTTTATTTTGAAATTCCGTCACAAATCTGTTGCAGAACGGCGACGGATTTGCGACGGAATTTATGTTAAAATATTTTAATTTTTAATTTAAATTCCGTCGCAAATCTGTCTCCGATAGGCGGCGGATTTACGACGAGATATTAAAAAAAGAAAATAAAAATAATTTCGTCGCAAATATGTCGTAGATTTGCGACGGATTTGCGACGAAAGAATTTCTAAAAATTTTTAAAATTTAATTAAATCCGTCGCAAATCCGTCGCAGAAATGCGACAGATTTCCGACGGATTAATTTTTTGTATCTTTAATTATTTTTGTATCTTTAATTATTTTTAAAATCCCTCATATTCTTGTATTTTTAATTATTTTTTTGAGTCATAGCTCATGGTGTTTATAAGTGAACTATTTAAATATTTATAAATATAGTATGCTTGTAATATTTAATATGAAATATTGATACTCTATAGTTAATTGTCTTTTTATAAAGACACATACGAATATGTATTTTGTAATTTATTTTGATATAACAGATCTTTTGACTATAATGACACATGATACACAATATATAAATGTGTATTTCATATATGTATAGTATTAATATATACACATATCTTTGAGTAGAACCAATCTATAATATATAATGTTCTACAATATATAGTGTTGGTGGGTTAATTAATACATATAATAGCACAACATATATTACAATTAAAATGAATTTATTTCATAAATATTGATTATTAACAAATACTAACAATAAACTTATTGGAGGAGTGGAAGGGAAACAAAAGAACTTAAGAAAACACATTACAAAATTTATTTGGTCGCAGATCTGTCGCAAATCTCTCGCAAATTTGCGACTGATAAATCCGTTGCAAATCCGTAGCAAATTTGCGACGGATTTGCAACGGAATTTAAAATTTTCACATTGGAAAAAAGGCGCCACATTGAAATTAAATCCGTCGCAAATTCGTCGCAAAGTAGCGACGAGTTTGCTACAGAATTTTTAGACAATGGAAAAAAAAATTTAAAAAAATGGGTTGCAAATCTATCACCAATTTGCGACGTATTTGCGACGGAATTGTTACCGTTAATAAAATAATATTTAGGCAAAAATTTTGTCGCAAATCCGTCATAAAATGGCGACGGATTTGTTACAGAATTTTTACCTTTAAATAATTAATAATTTAAAATAATTCCGTCGCAAATCCGTCGCAGTTTGGCGACGGATTTGCGACGACAGTCCGTCTCAAACACTGAACAATTTATTTCACAAAGTCTTTAATTTCTTCATTCCTTCGTCCAATCTTCTTCCTCCTCACCGCTGCCCGCCCTCTGCCAATCCCCACTGCCTCCCCTCGCCGCTGTCCCGCCCAGCCCGCCGCCTCCCGGACGCCAGCTGCCCACCCTGCACCTGCAGCACCAGCTCCAGCGTGCTGCAGACAGCCTCGCATGGGTGCCGCCCCAGCAGCTAGCCCGCGTCCCGACCCGGCTTAGGCTCGCCCGCGTGCCGCGCGCCCAGCCCTCAGCTCTCCCGCGTGCCGCCCGAGCCGCCACGCCCGCTGCCGCAGCTCCCGCACCCAGCCCGCCGCGCCGGCGCATGCCGAGCTCGCCTAGCCGGCGTGCCGACCCGATCCACTGCAGCGCTGGTCTCGCCCAGCGTCGCGCGCCAGCCTGCCTCTCCCCGCATGCCGCCCTGAGCCGCCGCGCTGCGTGCCTAGCTGGGCGCCAAACGATCCGCCCGCGTCCGCCCAGCTCTGCCGCGCCCACAGCCTGCCGACCAAGGTAAGATTTCCCAGGATTTCTTTTTTTTTCAGTTTTTTAATGATCTTAAATGGCGAATTATTATTGCAGATGGGGTATTAATTTTTCCCTTTTTTTGGGCAAATTATTACCTGTTTTTTTTCTTTTTGTTTTAATTTAGAAGTTTTCTTATTTTTTTGTTTTTTTTGTTCTCTTATTTGATGTATTTGTTTCTACTTTTTTATACATTTATTATTTTTCTTGTAATATTTGCATCTGTTTTTTCAACTTTGGTATTTTTTTGGCTGATTTTTTAATTTTTTAATTGAGCATGACTTTAATGTTTTTAAATTTTATGAAGATATTTATACTATTTTTACGGTGGCGTTATGAATTTTTAGATATATTTAGTTGGAATTAATTGTTGGGAGAACTAAATTTGGCTTTGGGGATTGATTGTGGTGGCCTTATGCCTGGAAAACGTCCATTTTACAAGGGAGATGCTGCCGAATTTTTTTTTCTTACTTAACACTTGTCTAAGTTTTCGACTCTATTTTAACAAGACATGCCAAATTCTTGAATTTTTTTCTTGGAATTTGGTAAAATTTAATAGGCAAAAATTTTTAATGTAGATGGATGTATAAGCGGCATATGCAAGGGATTAAGGGAATTACAAATGAATATAAAGATGGGATTAAGGGTTTTATAGCGTACTGTTTGTCTAACGGGCACACTTCGTGGTTGAGATGTCCTTGCGCGAAGTGTAAGAACAAGGTGCACCTTTCTCCAGATGAAGTTCAGGTGCACTTGTATAGATTTGGATTTGTCGCCGATTATCACCGTTGGACCAGTCACGGTGAGAGTCTTACTCCGTTGCATCCAAGGATGATTCCAACCATCTCTCAATCCCAATCTACCCCTATTAATCCATTTCAGCAGATGGTAATGGAGGGTGTTGGTTTGGACCCTCAATTAGACCCGGCGACGGGGATCGACAATGAAGAACCGCCAAATGCAGAAGCCAAGAAATTTTATGATATGTTAAAAGCTACGGATACTCCTTTGTGGGCTGGATGCACAAATCACTCGCAGTTATCATTTGTTGCTCGGATAGAATATTAAATGTGAGAATAATATTTCAGAAAGATGTTTTAATCAGGTTCTACCAAATGATAATCTGCTTCCGGAGGACTTGTACCATACCAAGAAGATGGTTTCTGGACTCGGTTTGCCTGTGGAGAAAATAGATTGTTGCCCAAATAGTTGCATGCTTTATTGGAAGGCAGATGTTAGTTTGCGGGAGTGTAAGTTTTGTGGGAGTCCTCGGTACATGCAGAGGAGGAAATTTTGAAAGAATAGACAGCAAAAAGAAGTCCCTTTTAAGAAAATGTACTACTTTCCCTTGACTCCGAGATTGCAGAGGTTGTATGCATCAAAAATGACTGCAGAACACATGAGGTGGCACGCCGAAACTGTGCAGACTGATGGATTGATGAGTCACCCACGGGACGGTGAAGCATGGCATCATTTTGATTGTGTGCATGAGGAATTTGCGAAAGAGGTTCGCAACATGCGTTTAGCGCTATGTACTGATGGGTTCTCACCAATTGGAATGTCGGGAAAGCAATATTCGAGTTGGCCTGTCATTATTACTCCGTACAACTTACCACCATGGATGTGTATGAAGGATGCTGTGATGTTTTTGACAGTAATTATTCCAGGGCCGAGAAACCCGAAGCATAAGATCGATGTCTACCTTCAGTCGTTGGTGGAAGAGTTACAAAACTTGTGGAGAGTTGGGAGTACCTACTTATGACGTCTCCAAAAAATAGAATTTTCACATGCGAGCTGCCCTCTTATGGACGATTAATGATTTTCCAGCCTATGGTATGTTGAGCGGTTGGAGCACTGCCGGAAGACTGGCTTGTCCCTATTGTATGGAGCAAACAAAGTCATTTCATCTACAACATGGTTCAAAGCAATCTTGGTTTGACTGTCACCGCCGGTTCTTGCCGTTAGATCATCAATACAGAAGAGACGGAAAATCATTTCGAAAGGATCACGGTCGTGAGACATCTCAACCGATTAAGCGATCGTGCGGGGATGAGATGTGGCATAGAGTCAGCAGTTTGCCTAGAATTGTCGATACTGCGGCTGAAGTTGGCAAGGATGATGGTAGAGGGGTGTACCACAACTGGGCTAAGCGTAGCATCTTTTGGGACTTGCTGTATTGGAAATCAAATTTAATTTGCTACAATGTTGATGTCATGCACAATGAAAAGAATGTGTTCGAGAACGTGTTCAATACTGTAATGGACGTGAAGGGCAAATCAAAGGATAATATAAAGGCTCAGCGAGACTTGGAGGTGTATTGTAATAGGCCGGAGTTACATATTACATATGTTGGAAATGGTAAAGTTTCTATGCCGAAAGCTAAGTACTCTCTAACGAAGCAAGAAAAAAGGGTTGTATTGGAGTGGGTTAGGGATTTGAGGTTGCCCGATGGATATGCGTCTAACTTAGGTCGGTGTGTTGATTTGAATGGGTTGAAGATGTCGAGCATGAAGACGCATGACTGTCACGTATTTATGGAAAGATTGCTACCTATTGCATTTAGAGAGTTCCTCCCCGCCGCTATTTGGAATGTGCTAACGGAATTATGTTTTTTCTATCGGGATTTATGTGCTCCAAAGCTGTCAACATCTCGTATGAGAGAGTGGGAGAAGAACATAGTAATCCTACTGTGCAAGTTAGAAAGGATATTTCCTTCTGCATTTTTTGATGCGATGGAGCATTTAATGATTCACTTGCCTTACGAAGCAAGGATTGCTGGTCCGGTTCAATATAGATGGATGTACCCATTTGAGAGGTTAGGCCTTCTGACATGAGCATTTAAACTGTTTGTTTTGACTACACGATATAGAATTTCTAACACCGTTAAAATGACAAAGTGCAGGTTCTTATATCGCCTGAAGTTGAAAGTAAAAAATAAGGCAAGGGTCGAGGGATCAATTTGCAATGCATATTTGATTGAAGAGGCGTCTACATTTTTTTCTTACTACTTCGAGCCGCATGTGCAGACTAGACATACAAATCTGGCTCGAAATGACGAAGGTGTTTCAGAAAGATGTGGGTTGTCCATATGTAATGCAGCAGGCAAGGTGATCGGGAATACAATTACCAGATACCTTTCTCCTGAGGAATTTAAGGCAGCTGTTAATTACATATATCTCAATTGTGAAGAGATACAACCATTGGTAACGTACGTCTTTTTTTCATATTTTCGCTGGTTTACTGATTCTTCGTGGTTGACAGCACTCGACTTATATAATGACTATGAAACAGTAAATTCAGAGCTGAATTACGGTCTCCCGACCCCTGTACAACGGAGGAGGAAATTGATAGGAGATTTGAGGGCAAGTTTCTCATATGGTTCAGGGCTTATATAAGTTTTTGTTTGTCGAGTAGTATTCAACAAGGCTTAAGAAAAATTGTTCTAAATAGTCAATAACACTGTTTATATGTTGCAGGTGCAAGATCATCAAAATAACATAACAGATGAAAATATTAAAAGTTTGTCCTGGGGACCTTCAAGGCAGGTGAAATCTTGTAAGGGATATATAATAAATGGTTTCAGATTTCATACGCAAAATCATGGAGTCGGAAAGAGGACTATTAATTGTGGCGTATGGGTTAAGGGCGAGGACGAAGATATTGGCAGCAGGAGCGACTATTATGGGATTTTGAAGGAGATCATTGAAGTGCAGTTTCCGGGGATTCCGTCTAGGGATGTTATTTTATTTAAGTGTGACTGGTATGATCATGTGCTTAACAGGGGCGTCAGGATTCATCCACATTACCAAACTGTGGATGTTAATTCCAGGAAAAGATACCCCAAATATGATCCATTTGTATTAGCTGTGCAAGCTCAGCAAGTATACTATGCCACTTATCCTGGAAGTAAAAGAAATAAGTCTGATTGGATGGGAGTATGCAAATCGAAGGCTCGTCATGTCATCGATGCACCTGTTATTGAGAGACCATACCAAGAAGATGTAGATGAATCGATCACATTCAGTGTACGTGGTGAAGATGATATAATCGGCGAACTTGTGCATGAAACAGGTGAAGGGGAGATTCTGGATGATAATGAACCAGAAAATACGGAATATGATGACATGATTGATTCTGATACAGAAGTTGAAAGTGAATGGGAATCAGAAGATGATCCGAGTGAGGACGAAAATAGTGAATAATTTATTGTATGTATGCATTTCCTTACATATACTACGTACTTATTTATTTTTAACAATTTAATTTATATTATTTTTTACATATTACTAATGATTACATAGCTAACGAAAATTTTCTTCTTTTTCAGATGCCTCCACGTAGGTCACGTTCGATTGGGATGAGTGATCGTACTCCTTCTCCGTCTTTACCCGGCCCGATGTCTTTACCGAGTGAGGATGACACACGTGGAGCGGAGTCCGAGCATACTCCTTTGACCCCAGCTTCTGTGGTACCCTCTATGGATGCTTCTACAGGTGGGACTAAGACAGAGGAAGTGCGTATTCTGATAGCCCCGAGTGGCGATGAGTAAGTTTCTATTTACTTTTGCGGGAATGTATTCAAATTTTTTGAAAGGATAACTAACTATTCATCTGTGTAATGGAACAGTTTTTTCCCAGCGGAGGGGACGGTGCATTCGATATCGGATACGTTTCACCGGTATTTCACTTGACCGTTTCCTAATTTTGAGGCGGTCCCATTAGAGCTTCGGGACATGTGGTTTCAGATGTGGAGTGTAAGTAACAAATTATAAAATATATATCCACATTAATATATATATCTATATATTCTCTATATATTTAATTTTTTTAAATAACTTTGCAGACACGTTATCGATGGCTTCCAGAGCATGCTGATCAGATACGACGAATTTGGGACGACAAATGCACTCGTTGTCTATCGGATCAGTTCTCAAAGGCTCGGTGTAAAGGGAAATGTCCACCGTGGATATCTCCTGACATTTGGAGCCAACTCTGGCGGGATCACTGGAGCACGGAACAATTCAGACGTGTTTTAGCCGCTGCTAAGCGGAACAGAGGAGCCGCGCCTGGACCGACTCACACGGGAGGATGCATTTTCTTCAGCGAGCACGAGCGTCGGATGGTAATGATTATTTTTTCTTGTTATTTAATTCTAGTATAATTACTAAATATTTATATTAATATATTTGTAGTGTAAGGAGCGCGGAGATGACTTCCACTTCACCGATATGTACGAGGCGACACACACATATAAGAGTGGCCCAAAAAAGGGCACGTTTGTCAGTGAGAAATCACAACATACGTTGGTAAGTTTATAGATTACATTACTCCGTATTTTATATAAAATGTTTTATTGTTAGAATCCGTTATAATTTTACGATGTATACAATTTGCAGGATAGCGTCAACGCTTTGAAGGAGCGCTATTCGCATGTGGAGTCTTAGGATTCGGTGACTTCTCAGTAACCACCGGATGAGAAGACCCTATTTATGGAGGTTGCTGGCGGTGCTTCGAAGAATCGGATTTTTGGATTGGGTTCCGAGGCAGTTCACATGCGACGGATGTTATGTCAGTCCACGTCACCCTCTGTTCCAACAGCTTGCTCGATTACATCGCATTCAGAGTACGCCTCTCTTCACAGTCAGTTGCAGAGAGAGAGGTCGATGCGCGGTTATTTCCAGCAACGCTTTGCTAGTTTGGACCCGTATTTGCGAGTTATGTCTGAGGCACTACATTTGCCTCCGCCGCCTTCTCCACCTCCACCTCCTTTTCCGATACCAGATTCTGAAGAGCAGACAGACGGGGCTGGTGAGGATTACACGATCGATCCGCCTGACGACCATCCTCCAACGACTGGCCCTCCAGATCCACCTCCGCCTCCTCCACCGTCTGCAGCGCCGCCTTCTATAGCTACATAGATTTTATTTCATTTTTTTCATTGTTGTACACATAAAATATTGATATTTAACGGATTCATTATATTTATTTTAATTTAATATTTTATTTTTAATTATTCTATTGATTATGCTTATTTTTTAACAATAATTATTTAAAAATTATTGAAATTTATCGCTTAAAAATTTTAAAATATTTAATTCAAAATTAAATTATAAATTAAGTTGCGAGGAATTATATCCGTGACGGATATTTTCCGTCGCAGATTTGCGACGGAAATATTCTGTTCGGAAAACCTTGATCTTTATCCCTGTCTGGTTTTCAACTTCAGCTTTCCACTTAAGAAAACTCCATGCACATCATCCTTGTTATTCATAGTAAACACCCAAACTCTTCTGGAAAAATAATCAACGACAGTGACAAAATAATGCCTACCACTGATTAACGGAGTCTTGACAGATCTCCCCACATCTGAGTGCACATAATCCAGAATGCCCTTGGTATTGTGGATTGCAGTGCTAAATTTCACTCTTCGTTATTTTCCCAGAACACAATGCTCACAAAATTCAAGTTTGCAAGTTTTTATACCTTTCAACAATCCCTGCTTGGCAAGAATTTGTAAGAATTTTTTACCAGCATGTCCCAACAGCATACGCCACAGTTTCGTTGCTTCGACATCCTTCTTGATACTTGAAGTTGCCGTTGCTACTGTCCCCATCACACTACAAGAAATTTTCATTTTTGCGACGGACTATTCCGTCGCAAATCCGTAGCAAACGATAAATTGCTACGGATTTGCGACGAAATAGTTCGTCGCAAAAATAGAAGTCGCAGATTGGCGACGGATATCATTTCCGTCGCAAATTTGAGACGGATACCATTTTCGTCGCAAATCAGCGACGCAAATCTTTCCGTCACCGATTTGCGACGGATATTTTCCGTCGCAGATTTGTGACGGAAAATTTCCGTCACTGATTTGCGACGGAAATATATCCGTCGCCAATCTGCGACTTCTATTTTTGCGACGAACTATTTCGTCGCAAATCCGTAGCAATTTATCGTTTGCTACGGATTTGCGACGGAATAGTCCGTTGCAAAAATGAAAATTTCTTGTAGTGTGATGGGGACAGTAGCAACGGCAACTTCAAGTATCAAGAAGGATGTCGAAGCTAACAAACCGTGGCGTATGTCGTTGGGACATCTTTCGGGTAAAAAATTCTTACAAATTCTTGCCAGCGAGGATTGTTGAAAGGTATAAAAACTTGCAAACTTGAATTTTGTGAGCATTGTGTTACGGGGAAAATAACGAAGAGTGAAAATTTAGCATCGCAATCCACAATACCAAGGGCATTCGGGATTATGTGCACTCGGATATGGGGAGATCTGTCAAGACTCGTTAATCGATGGTAGGCATTATTTTGTCACTGTCGTTGATTATTTTTCCAGAAGAGTTTGGGTGTTTACTATGAATAACAAGGATGATGTGCTTGGAGTTTTCTTAAGTGGAAAGCTGAAGTTGAAAACCAGACAGGGATAAAGATCAAGGTTTTCCGAACAGACAATGGTGGAGAATACAAGAGCGATCAATTCCTAAAGGTATGTGAAGATTGTGGCATAAGGAGACATTTCAAAATTAGAAAAACATAATAGCATAATGGGTGTGTCAAAGCTTATGAACAGGGCATTAGTGGAGAAAGTTTATTGTATGTTGTCTAATGCTGAGTTAGGCATGGGGCTAAGGCTATAACATATGCTCAATATCTGGTCAATCATTTGTCATCATCTGCTATAGATGGAAAAACTCCTTTAGAGGTATAGTCTGGAAAACCTACTACTGATTATGATACTTCACGTGTTTTTGGTTTTATTACATATTATCATTTGAATGAATCAAAGTTGGATCCACATGCAAAGAATGCTCTATTTATGTGCTTCAATGCTGGAGTTAAGGGATACCGTTTGTAGTGTCTAGAGGTAAAGAAGACGATAATCATTAGAGATATTATATTTGATGAATCTGGCATGTTGAATAACATAAATCCAAAAGGGGTTGATGGGCACTCCACAGTAGGTGGAGTGTATTCTGAAGCAGTTGGAGTTTGAGCAGGCAGCGATGATCCCAACAAATACCACCATTAGTGACTCTCCGAGGGCAGAAGAAGAGTTAGATGAGGAATCGAAGCCAATTTCCATTAGAAGAACATGATAAGAGATTAAAAAACCTACTTGTTTTACTGACATGCTATCTTATGCACTTCCAGTTGTTAATGATGTTCCATCCACTTACCCAGAAGCCATCCGAAGTTTAGAAAGTGGTAGATAGGCATGTGCAATGGAAGAAAAATTCAATCTTCCGAGAAGAACAAGACGTGGAAGCTGGCACAACAACCGAAGTGCAAGAAGTGCTCAGAGACTAGGCAAAATTTTGCCAAACTTCGTTATTAAATTTTTTCCGAATGTTTTCTTTCATTATCTCTTTTATTATGTATTTATTTATTGTTATTTTTTTCAATTATAGTATTAAATATTATTTGCTAGGTATATTTGTAATGTTTTATATTTTTTATTTATTAAAATTTAATGTTAGAAAAAATTATTATCCAAAATTCTCACAATAGCTTGATGATGTCTGCCTATTCCTAGCTTCAAAATTTCCGCGAAGAACTCAAGAATCGTTCGCGGGTTCTGAAAAAGCTTGGTCGCATTGATAGTGATGCTGTAGTCCAATTGAAAGGCCGGGCAGCCTGCTTAATTAGACACTGGGGATGAACTCCTTGTTATAGAGTTGATGTTTAACGGTGAATATTTTTCTGGTGTTTTTGACTTTTCTATATGCTGATTTAAGTTAACTAGTTTGACTAATATTTGTATTAATTTGAAAACCTTTGTTAATCTCCTCAACCCTTTCTTGATGTGAAATCTAGTGAAATTCATCCGGACATCATGCATGTAATTCTGCTTCTATAATCTCATATACCATCTGTGGATGAAGAAAATTATTCGTTAGTAGAGAACTGTTGCTGCTGATTATTATACAGATGTTTTAGTGCATGGAAAAAAACTTTGACTATGTGCACAGGAACATTTAATGATCTTGATCCTCATCAAATTGCGGCACTGGAAAGTTGCTTTATTCCCGGTGATAAATCAAATGAACAAATACATCTGAGAGCAGAACTTGCTAAATCATTGCAGCAGCTCCACGACAGTGCAAGAAGAATTGCAGAGGTATATCACCTCTTATCCTATTTTTAAGTTTATTAGATTAAAAACTTTGAGCATGACACTCTGCATATAGCAAGAATTATACAGTTGAAATTTGTTCACTTTGCTTTTCTGATAATTGAAGCAAGGTCCAGAACACCCAAGAATTTCATGCTCAATGCAATCACTATTCACCTAACCCAGAAGAGTTATAATTACCAATTTTTAGTTAGATCATTAAAATTGACACAATATTTATCTTAGGACGTAATTTCAAAGGCGTATAGTAAATTTGAGATCACATCTGTTAGAATAATTAACTAAAAATTACGATAATTTTAAATATGTTAATAAAATATATAAAAGCTATACTGAATTTATTAAAATGGTCAATTACTAGTAGCTTTTCATTTTCCAACATGATGTGGATCTATCAAGTAGCTTGTTTCTCAGACTTGAGTATTTATTTAATTTTAGTTAATGTACAAATTTTTATTTCCTTCTACTTTTTTTATTGGGGCGTTGGGAGAATCGAAGTCGGGACCTCTGGCAGCCCAAGCGAGAATCATACAATTAGACCAAACCCAGTTTTATATTTCCTTTTACATATTTAACCGTAACATGAGAGTTTTAAAATAATTGTGAACGTTCTGATTTACACAAAGGTCGGGCATGATTTGTCTCTCCAAATGCTGCCCTGCCTCCATTAGTCTGACGCATTTGCCCTTCTTTCTTTCTCAAATCTCCATTACATCCTCCGACCTCTCCTATAAATCAAACCAGACCAGAGAGGATAGTAAAAGGTCCAAAATAACGGCGCTGGATTGTTCATTCGGTGATTTGGTTTGATTTTGGTAGAATAATTTAGTTTTTAATTTAATTTATTTTTTTAAAAAAAATTAAATCGAACTGAATTATTGATAGAAATTGAATCAAACTGAACTGAAATAATAAATTTTGATTCGGTTCGAGTTGAACAAAAAACGAAATTCATTGAGAAATAAAAAATATATATCCAGTTCTCTTCCTTCTTCTCCTGTAAAGTGCAAACCAATTCCAAAAAATAAAATCAAAGGTAGAACCAAAAAATAAAATCAAAGTCAGAACAAGAATTCTTGAATGCCATATTCAGCCATCATCCATATCTCAAAGCTGCTATTCATTACTTCAAGCTCAAGAGACAATCATTTATAATTAGTAGTTTTCTCTTAATTCCAGTGTGGAAACTATGAGAATTTGGCACCTCCATGACTTCTCTTACATTTGCAATGACTTGACCATAAACTCCAAATTAATAATAAATAACGAGTAGCGATTCTACAACGGATTCACTAATGACGGTGTAAAAACTCAAAAAATCATCAACATATGAATTGTTTTAATTTTTTAAATTTCTACAGTAAGGTTTGTCATGTGTAGGCTGAATTCCATTGGGGGGGGGAAACCTCCATGGTGAATTCCCCAATACATGGTGGAATTCACTAGAGTTCCCCCATGTATTGTATTGGCAGAACTCACTGTAGAAATCCACTCAAAAGTTTTTTAAAATCGATCATTTTAAAGTAGATTTTCATAATGTTTATATACATAAAGATGAAAAAAATAATGTAGTTTAGAAACTAATCTTATTTTTAGCAAATTCAAAGTAGTTTTCTATATATCTATGTTTTGATGTTTGAAATATTTGAGAGAATGTAAAAAAATTAAAAAATAAATAATAAAAATAAAATTTTATTTACTATATATAATAAAAACAAAAATTGTATATAGCAATGTCCTTAAGAATAGACAATCTTTGCGTCTTTGATTTTGTCACTTCATACGAGCAATTTGAAAAAGGACAAAGTTGAAATTAATTATACCATAAACGGCAAAAACGTGAAGATGCAAATTTTAAAATTTATATTGTTCCATTTGGAGATTTTTAGAATTTTTACGAAAACATTTGCAACAATAATAAAATTAAATAAACACCAAAGTGCAAGATATAATCAGCTTGATATATGTAAACCGATCTATATGCTAATATTTTTTTAAAGCAATCAGAAAGAGTTCATTCAAAATCGACTTTAATGGCCAAAGTTACTTTTATAAGGATATTCCTTATCTAAATAGTATGGACACGATAGAGTACACGTCCAATATGGGAGGAAAAAGAAACATAGTAAATGCTTAGAATTTATTTATATTTTTACTATCATGGGTATATAAATAAACATTATTGTATAAGCCAATGACCACCCTTCATTATTTCCCTTTTTAAAAAAATACCCCTCATTATTATTCCATTTGGATATTTTTTTCTCTTTCTTTTTTTCTGATGCAAAATTACATTAACCGTGTATGTATATATGGCCAACACGAAATTTATTGGTCCTTCATAGTAGTTTTCTCACCTTCAAACGGCTTATTTTGGTAAATCCAACTGGAAAGTACTCCCTCGAGTATAAGTTACTAGTGAAAAATTATATTAAAACTATATTAATGAAATGAGTAGTTGGGTTTGATTTATTGAGTCAAATGATTAAAAAGCTGTATTAAAACTTTGAATATAATTAATAGGAAGAATGACCTATTTAATCTTCAAAGTTTGAAATAAAATATAATAACATTCTCAAAAAAATTTTTGATTGTTATAATTCTTATTGAATTTTTTCTTCGTTTAAACACTCCAATCACCAATCTCTTATTCATCCCTTATATATACGAAATAGAAAAATTAACAAATCTCTAATTCATCCCTTGTATATAAAAAATAAAAAAATTAGTAGATGACTATTTGTGAGGTTAAAGAGTTAGTTTATACTATTAATCATATTTATATTTATTTAGTAAAATCAATGTTATTTCTACATTGAACCTCTCATCTTTGAGTTGTTGAAACAGAGAGGACAGTTGCTAAATGTGATCACGTGTTGAGCAAGTGAGATAGTTTTGAAGAAAAATGAGTAAGATTATCTAATTTACATTTGAAAATTCAACACGTAACGACGACATAATAGTTATTTGCCAGAGTTCAGAACAGATATTGGAGGTTGGGATTGTCCATCTCCAATAGAGTCTTATATATTTATATTTAGAAATTAGAAAGTTCGGATTTTGTTAGATTTGGTTTCCTCATATAAATCCGATTGCTGATTTCTATTTCTATAAGATTTTATATTAAAATCTAATAAGGTTATCATCAACATCATTTCTGGCTTCTTACACGGAAACAATTGACTACAAAAACATGGGTCAGCTAGCAAAACGATACAAGGGATAAAACTAAAGATTACTTACGGCTTCCGATAATAAAAACATAAAATTACAGACATCGATAAAACTAAAGATTCGCAGTGTTCATTATCCTTTTCAAACATTTCGTAGTAGATGTCTTAGGAAAAGAATTTTATATTCCTTTCATTTCAAAATATATAATTTTTATTTGCCTTTTATACAAATTAAAAAAATAAAAAAAATAAGAGATATTTTTTTCTATTATATCTTTAATTAATTCTACTTATATGATAAATAATAAGAAAATTATATTTATGATGAAAGTAACTTTATAAAAATAATTTTAAAATTCATAAAAAGGTCAAAGATTTTGAAAAAATAAAATAATAAAAATATATTATATTTTAAAATAAAAGAAATATTATATAATTAGTATAGTAGTTGATGTAGATCTATCAAGTAGAATAGAGTATTTCTTATGAATTTGTTGACATGGAGTAATCGTCAACACAATAAAATCGTTATAGTAATATAAAAATTTTAATAAAAAATTACAGTGAAGACGATATATAGAGAGAATACAAGAGCTTTTATTGATTTTCTGAGAGTAAATGAATAAATCAATAAGTGTCTACAATATATTAGTCTAAAACCCTATTTATAGAGTTCAGGGTTACATATCAATAAGAAGAGATAGGGAAAAATCAGAAGATAAATTCTTTCACTATCTAAAGTTGTGATAGAACTTTATAATCTATCTTCTGGTAGGGTAGAATATCTTTATCTCTAATATTAGATTATCTTTTTGATATCAAATAATAGACATCCAAAATTATAATAATTTCATAGCACTCCTCCGTAGAAGTCTATTATATAAAAAATATGTCTTGTTAAAATCTTACTAAATAAAACCCAATAGAAAAAAAACTCTAGTGAGAGAAAAAGAATAAACTATTCTTTATGTCATTATAACTCCTCATGATAAGATAATTTTTTGAGATTTTTTAATTGACATTTTCCAATCAAATATTGCTATTGGTAAAGTCGTAGTGAATATATTTGTTTAATGATCAAATGATCAAACTTACTGCCCACCAATAGCAGATCTCTTGTAGAGTTCATAAGTAAAAAGAATCTCATGAAAGTATATCGTATCTCCTTTGATATATGTCAAACTTTATTATCATCTAACAACAAAGTTAAAATTCCTTCTTAGAAGATAGAGACTTATCTCGAATACATTAATCATGATCACATATATTCTCAACCAACATCATGAATTTCTATTTCTTCAACATGAGTTGAAGATGTGACTATTATAATCAATACATGCCTATAAATACATGGTTTATGTGGATCATATAGGTAACTTATACCTTACATATATATCTCAATAGTAGTTGAATTTTTTAATATTCGAGATAAACTATCTTAAGAAGATATCAAAAAGCAAGCTTAATGTCATCTCAAAATTTATTGGATAGAGAAGAACTAGAATAAATATCTACTTGCATGTAGACAAATGTATTCATGTACTCAATTATAGTGTTATAGTACTTCAGGACCAAAGAGTTCTTCAATATCCATTGATAGATATAAAAAAATTTTATCACGCATAATAACTCAATGACCATTGATGTATTATGTCTATGTGAAACATTTTCAGGATGTTCAATCAAAAACAAAATGTTGATTTTTTAAACTTCTCTAAATTTCTCAAGAAGAATATCTTAATCATCAAATCATTTTCTCTTTTGATGATTGTATTTTCAAAATAAAGAGATCAACAATGTTTCAAGTGTGTATCAAAAAATTATATGTCTATAGAATTCATATATTTGTCCTGTTGGGATAGCTATCCAAATAAAAATATTTATAGTTAAAATATTATATCAACTAACTCTACATAAGTCAGTCAAACAATTAATTTGTAATTTTATACAAATAAACATTATTTTAAACTTCTAGTTCATTAACACTTGTGCATAGATCAAGATAATAGAAGTAAAAAATGAGATCATTTTTCAATTGATGATATTCCCCCCCCCCCCTTCCTAATATGGAGAACACAATTTTAATCAACAAACTATACAATAAGAATATCTTCAGACAGAGAAACACGTATAGCAAGTATAGTTACGTACAGATTTACTCACACATGAATATACCTGATCATTCTTTCAATAAGAATTTACTAAGAAAATCTCATTATGTTCTACAAGAACAATCCACTTATATGCTTCAACCATATCGAGTCCATCAGGGACTTCAAATATAAGTACCGTTATCAAGTGATAACAAAGATAAATACATATTAAGTATTATCATGTACTATGATATCCATTACTAGAAATACAGTTATTCATAATTAGTATCATGTTTTACGAAAAATTAAACGCCGTACGTCATGCCAAATATTGAATTTTATAGTTCGCAAATATCCATTACTATATCTTTGGTATTATACTTCAAGTGTACAATTTCTGCTGGGAATATATTTACACTTCAAGTGTACAATTTCTGCTGAGAATATATTTACACTTCAAGTGTACTTATGAATAGTTCAAACCTTTTATATTTCTTATGCAAACTTTATCGTTTCAAGTCTGCAGACTTTGATTTGAAATCTTCATTCTGAATCAATATATTATGCGTATTAACATCATTGATGTCATATATTTGTGCGCTTCTAATATTTTCCAATCATATTGAGATCTCATCATTGTTATAGTTTTTTAAGTTTCTGAATTTCTTCTAAAAATAATATATCAATTATGTTTTGGGGAAAATTCTGCTAGAACTTAAATCTCATTAACTTAACATATATAACAATCTTAAGTCTTTGCTCTAGTAAGGAGTTTGTATCTTTGGAACCTACTTATCTACTATATTTCAGCTTTCTCTCAAATTTATTTGTAGTGGTAGATTGTCCTTCATGGACATCAAATATAATAGGAGCATTTTTTTTTGTCGGATGTTGATCAGCTAATATGCCTGGCTATATAAATAATTCTTTAAACTTCTGGTTAAAGGTATTTCCTATGAGGATCAAAATAGAAGATTAAGATGAGACACAAATTAATATCTTTATCCAACCTCATATTTTCTCCTCTTTATGTTAGGACAACACATTCAAAATTAACAAAATGTGAATCTCTCACTTGTATTGTCCTTCATGGACATCAAATATAATAGGAGCATTTTTTTTTGTCAGATGTTGGTCAGCTAATATGCCTGGTTATATAAATAATTCTTTAAACTTCTGGTTAAAGGTATTTTCTATGAGGATCAAAATAGAAGATTAAGATGAGACACAAACTGATATCTTTATCCAACCTCATGTTTTCTCCTCTTTATGTTAGGACAACACATTCAAAATTAACAAAATGTGAATCTCTCACTTGAGACTCGCTCCCAACAAAGTTGATAATCTCTTTTAAAATCCCTCTCATTACTTTTGTAGTAGAGAAACAAACATAATGAACTTCTAAATTTTAGATAGGAAATATTTTGTTTCTGACCATAATCCAATTGTTATAAGGAGAATCATAATGTGTTGGCAAAATACGAAATAAGAGCTAATACATTATAATAATGAACATTTTGCAAGATATTTAATATTTATCTCAATACAATATAAACCAGAAGAGATGAATGGTAGTATCTATAATTGACATATATTCCTGGTCATAATGATAATGCACATGTCTCAAAAGTCTAAACATCTAATATCTCAATATAATGGTAGTATCATTAATGCTAAAATAATGAGACTATATGAAAAATAATGCATTACAAAATTAACCATTAGGTGAAGATCATGTAGCTCTTTTGGAGCTTTTAATCAATTAACTCTTTTAGAGTTATTGATCAACTAGTACTTCATGAACTTTGTACTATCATTTATATTTTAAACATATATTTTAAATTTGTCCAAATAAATTATCAATATTATTTAGACAAATTTTATCTTCACCATTCTTGATTCAAAAAAAACTAAAATAATATATAAATACTAGAATATAAATATATAATATGAAACTGTCAAATAATAATCACAAAATGACAAAAAATATAAAAGCAATAATTTGATAATTTAAAATTTTGATTAACATTCAAAATGCTCAAAATTTTTTTTTTGGATATTCAAAAGAACTGGCTACATTTCATATCAATATCATCAATGCAAGTATCATTACTATCAGTAGCGTAATTTAGGAAAGTAAATCAATATCAATACTTAATAAAGATTCATAACATGCTTGATGTACAACAGGTATGTGACAAACTTTCATATTGCATCAATAACATATTGGATTATTACTCCCACTTTTTTCCTTCTCATTATTTTCTCACTTCTAGCGAGTATCTATTCACTGAAAATTTAATGAGTCATTCTTAAAATATAAGAATGCATTTCTACTAGCCGTGGCCAAAATCTCTTTCATAAATATATTATAAGTTCGAATGACATTCATTTCAAAGAATGACATAAAATCAATTGTTCGGATGTCAAAATATTTTATCAATGACTCATTTAGTTTCAGAAGATATAAATTTAAAATAGTTCTGTAAAACTTTTTCTCTATATTGTTACTACAGGAGCATGTTAGAGATATGAGAAAGAAAAAATCTTTTATTCATCACATTACTAGTAATATTTCTCCTTATAACTTTAATTGAGAAGAAATTCTAAATACGATAAAAGTTTGTATACTGATAGACATAAAATATTTTATGTATACTTATAACAAATCATAACTAGTATTTATATAACAATCATCTTCTGGTGATTGTATATTTTACTTTAAAATTTGCTATTAATCAAGTAGTTTTGATGTTTTGTATTTTTTAAATAATGTCTTCAAGACCCTCTACATCCAGATACATCTATTCTGATTGCCATAATTATATGGATAATTTTTACCATGGCCGCATCCTTGTCCACAGCTTCGACCATGACCATGACCATGACCTTTTCTAGGGTCAAAACTATGGATTCTAACTATATTCACTTACAGATTTAAAGCAAATGTGCTTTTGGTAGAATGACTATCTTTTAGTGATCAAATCTTTCTTTTAGATCCTTTCACAAACACAAATAGATCTCTCAGGATAAGATATTCCGCCATTAGATCATCATGGTGATGATGACACAGAAAATTATTACTTTTGCGAGATTTGTGATGATGCATTATTTTCAACAATGGTGTATGCTTAATCCATTGCATCTTGATAAATTTGAGCATCTAGTGTCCATGATAGATAGCTCTTTACAGAAATGTCAAGAGCAAAAAAATTATAATTTTGTAAGATGTGCTATGGGAATTCAAAGATTAAAAACAAAAATCTCTTTTTTCTTAGTTAAACTCTAAACTCTGGTTGTAGAGACTCGTGTTGATAACATGTTATGAATTTGTTGGCACAAAGGAGTCATTGACACAATGAAATCGTAATACTAATATAAAGAATTCAATAAGAAAACTATAATGAAGAGAATATAGAGAGAAAGTGAAAAGAAAATAGAGAGAACACGAGAACTTTTATTGATTTTCTGAGAATAAATGAATGAATCAATTAGTGTATATAATATATCAGTATTAAACCCTATTTATAGGGTTTAGGGATACATATCAATGAGAAAAGATAATAAGAAATCAGAAGATAAATCTTAGTGTCTAAAGATATGATAGAACCCTATCATCAATCATTTATCTTTTGGTAGGATAGAGTATTTCTATATATGATATTATATTATCTATTTGATATTAAATAATGAGCATCCACAACTATATTAATTTTATAACATTATTTATTATTTTATAATTAATATACAATTTTTTTCCTGTGACATTGGCCAACTCGCCGCGAGAATTTTCTATAGAACCAAATGAGAAACTGCCTCCATTTTTAAATGTATATGACTTGTGGCGTATTTGAATAATCATGTTTAGTCTTAAAATAAAAGAAATAAAATAAATAATTAGTACTCACAATTGCTATATGAGATTTACTTATTCGTTTCAATGTAAGTATCATTGTTAAAATTTTATTTTGTTACAAAATAAATATTATTAAATAAAAATTTGATTTTTTTCTTTATTTACTCTTATAATTAAGTAATTGCATTTTGTGTAATAAATAATGATAGTTTCTTATATTATAATTTTTGCTGAAGAAAGAGAATATTTAAATAAAAACAAACTAGCTAGTTTAATTAGTATATTAATATATGTAATGATTTTTAAAATGACAATTAAATTGAAATGTAAGAAGTATGATTCAATTTGTCTTACTTTGAGGCATACAAATAATATATACTTCTATTTGATTTGGTTGACTAAATCAAGTAAGATACTACTAACAACAGATTTTACTCATCCAACTATAAAATTTACATCAACTCTAAGAAACTATACAGATTTACATATTCACTTCTAAATTTTTTAAAAGCGAACTAAGGTGTTTTTTAGCAACCAAAAATACGAAAAAACTCACAAAAATTGATATAAAATTAAGATAAAATATATTTTCTTAAAGCGTCAACTTTGGACTTTAGATTTTCTAATTATATGCTGTTGTATATTGTATAGTATATTCATTAAATTACATTGAATGTGTCTATATCATTGGATTAATAAAAATTAATAAATATAAATTAACCACTTAATTCTATTAAGGGATGTATTAAATCATGAATTTAAAAGTATCATGAATTTTTCTGCTGGCCGTTTACCTGGTCGTTTTAGTTTTGATTTAAGTCCATGCAATTGGTCGCATTCTTTACCTCTTCTTGGGCCTACTCATTCTAATCCAAGTCGGTGGATTGGGCTAATCTTTTTGATAATCATTTGACGAACTTGGTCTCGCTGATCCCTCTCTCTCTCTCTCTCTCTCACAACGAAACTCACCTAATACTCCGGCTGTAGGAGCCCACGGCTTTACCCTCGATTCTGCAGTGTAATCGTTCTGTTGCCAAAGCGCACTATCTACCAATAATCACCGGTGGTCATCACCTTGTCCGCTGGTGCATTAACCTAGCAAGCAGAGACAAGACAGACAACCAATGGGTAACGAGAATTAGATAATGGGATAATATGATTATTTCATTTTGATGGGAGTAGTCTTCAATATTGATATTTCTCTTTGTAATTTGAGGATTGTTGTTTTAATTTCCATGGGTTATTGATTTGATGTTGTGGGGTGTCAGAAAAATGAAGCTACTTTCACTATTCATTCTTGTAATTTTGTGAAAATGTGATGAACTTTTCTGTTTTCTTTTACCATCATCGGAGATTTCTTCTGCTTTCCTTTACCATTATCAGAGATTTCTAACACAAACTACAATTACTCAAATTAAATCTTACACTAGGTAATTATAGTTCTTCCCGTATCCGATTATATTAAGTGGTATTAAAGATATTCATTGATATTGACAACTAATCACGGATTCTTTTATTTAAAGAAATCAAAATTTACATTGGTTGGATATGCATACAGTTTAATATAGAAATTTAAATATCTAAAATTAAATATTTTGAAAGAATCAAGTTTTACCTTAGTTCATAAATCAAACGTTTGAAAGATGAAGTTCTTGTTTATGTTTTAAAAAGGTTTTACATGGATCATGCAAATCTTTTAAGTGATCCTTCACCCCCATTAGATGTTACTAAAGATTCTCTCTAACCATGATTGGAGGACAAAGAACTACTTAGCCGTGAAGTATACTATTAAAATGATACTGGGAATCCTTAAATCTCTGTCTTCTATGATAGGTAAAATCCTCCGAGTCAAATATTTTCCAGAAGGCTTCAAAACCTTCCTTCATCTGGTGAAGTCTCTTAGAAGGTCGAAACATACTGACTGTGAAACTTAGCCAGAGAGTCAGGAATGCTCATTCAATTGATATCATGAATGCTAAATGGCTGCCTAGGCAGCATAATTTCTGCATTTCTTTTCCCTTGCGGGTCGACATGCATGAAAGATAGGTGGCGGAGCTAATAGATTTTGATGTTGGCGGGAAGATAGATTACGTCAGATATTCCACCCTTATGATGCTACTAAAATACCTAACATTCTGATTAATCAGGCCTATCCGGTGGATGAGAAAATTTGGCACTTCACTAAGTATGGGACTTACACTGTCAACATCTGGGCGTATGTGGCTTTCAACTACCTACACCAACTTTTGCAAGGAGCCTTTTCTCCCCAGGAAGTTGAGTATAGATTTTGGCATACTCTCTAAAGTATCCAAACCTATGCTAAGCCGCGTTAATTTATTTGCAGTTACAATGTGTACAAAAGACTCAATCGTGTCTCGCCTAATTGCGTTTTATGCAATATGGGGCTTAAGCACATGTACCACACCCTCTATGAATGCCCTCATGCCCAACGAATCCGGCATACGTTATGGCCCTATGAAGGATATGGTGCAATAGAAATAAAATACCTTTTTTAGGCCATGAGGATAACCCAGAATATTTATTGAAGCAAATTCGTGCACTAACATGGAAACTCTAGAATTGCTGCAAACTTGGGCTGATGGACAGCTTCGCAGACCGAACAAACGAATTAAGAAATGGAATCCACCTCCTAATGGCGTGGTTAAGTTAATGTGGATGCTGTATGGACCGAAGCCGCATGTGGAATAGGTGCTGCAATCCGGAATCATCAAAGTCACCCTTTGGCAGCAAAAACAGTATTTCTTCAGCGCTTCAAGCAAAAACTAAAGCAGTTCTACATGGAGCTTTGTTTGCTAAAGAACTTTGCTAGGAGCACATCACAGTCGAAAGTGATTCCTCCATAGTTATTTCTAAATTATCCTTTGATAATACATATATCTCTAAGATGGGAGCTTCCCATCAAAGCATTAGAGGGCTTTACATAAATCTACTTTCGTTTCATTATCTCATGTTGGGCACAAGAGCAATTCTCTAACACGTTTACTAGCCCATAAAGCTAGGAATTTACACTCCTGTACTTGAATTGGAAATTATCCTAAAAATGTAACCTTCTTGGCTACTTTGGAATCCAGTTAATAAAATCTTTCTATTTTAATTTTCAAAAAAAGAATAATATTAAATGCTTTTTTTAAGTGCGTTTTATGACAAATTTTCTCCTTCTAGATGGTATTTTAGTCCCTTCAATCTTCAGTCTTTTGAATTTTATATTGTAAATTGCAAGGGTTTGCTTCGTACATATATTAAAATGTATTGATTCATACATTCTCGTATTATACGATAAATCCTAAGACTAATTATTATACCACCTCTACTCTTGATAAAGAGTCACATATAAACTAAGAAAATTTATAATTGGATTGCAAAGTAACTTGAGAAAAATTAAATTTTTCTTTTTTTCATGGAGCAAAATTTTGTGCTTCTTCCATCTGAAATTTAATGTCCACTTTCCTATATATTTTATATAGAAAAGTGGACATTCAACTCCAAATGAGAGGGATACTTTTCTATATACATGAAGAGAACAAAAGATATAAATCAAAACCATGATCTATACTTGGAAAAAGATTTCTTTTTCAATGTTTTGTTTCTTCAAAAATAATTTTGTGACTTATTCCACTCAATCTATTTCAAAATATACTGTCTTTTGGTCTTACTCTTTTTTAATATAAATTTGAATAATTATTTTTCTAAAGTTATCCTTTCTCTTATATATAATTCCTCCATCTTTCTTGTGTTACAAAAAATAAATTAAATTAGTAAAAAGTATAAAGAAAAAATACTTTAAATCTATTAAAAAATGCAAAACGACTTTATATTTTTAAATAGAGTATTAAGATTTACCTTTTTGAAGATACATGCAAACCGAACCTAGTGAAATATTTTCCATCCTCTCATGTTTGCCGCCATTCGATATCTTCAGCTTCCCCACAACTCACCTTCTGTAGTGTTAAACTCCCACAGTTTTAAAAGATAAGGCATTTTGGACTATTTTCTTCTTCTCAAAATATTTATTCTTTTGTAAATTTTAAATATTATTTTTAGTAATTATCCTCATCTATAAATATAATTCTTTTATTCTTTCTAATGTTAGTATAAAATAAATTAAAATAGTTAAATATATATCATATTTTTCTCTTCCCAAAAGGCATTATATTTTAGAATAGAGGAAGTATCATGAACAAGAACATTCCTACTTTCGGATTGCCCTCCATACTTGGGTAGAAATATCTTTCTAATTCTTTTGGGTAAACTACCAAGGTAGAATTATCAAAAACCTTTAAAATGAAGAAATATAAAAAATTTCAAGTTTGATAAAGTCAATATGATGTCATCTGCTAAATTTTAGCTCTATTTGAACACTATTTCATTTTGGAATCCAAGACAATTTTGTGTATGAAGTTCATATTTTCTCTCACAAATAATTTAACAGTTAAAAATTCTATAATAAAAATTTCAAAACCAAACTCTATCCAATCTTACCCTTATAATACTTGTTAGAATAGAATATGTGTAGGTTAGAGTGTGAAACGTTTCCCTTTTTCTTTGAAGTTGAGCGCAATTAATGCTCCACCTCACACAATACATAGAGAACAACAAAACAAATGCCAAAAGAGAGAAAGAAGTCGTCGTACTAACTAGACCAGTAGAAATAAAAGCATAAAACCATAAAAGCATGTAATCAAATAAATAAAAAGATAAAAATATAAAAGAGAGAACTCCCCTTGTGGCCGTGCTTATACACTGCCTGCTCCACCACTTGGTCCCAGGCCAGCTCTTGAGAATAGTTGGCGCCAGAGGCCAGTAAGATACGCTTCTTGTCTCTGCATTGCTAGCATTAGTTATTCTTGACGCAAAAGAAGCATCACTTGAGAGTCGGCGACATCGGTGCATTGTTGGCCCAAAAATTACTGTTATTCAAGGATTTGCTGTTAGGCTTGATGGAGTTCCTCGAGCCTTTCTTGGTGAGCTTGATTAGCCATAGAGAGGTTGCCCAATTGGATCTGAATTTATGCATAGGAAGTGTGCATTTCAGCATGAAAATCTGCGGTTTGAATTTGGTGCACGGTCTCTAGGTCCACAAGCATATGTTCTATAGCAGGTAGCCTTGCCGACAAAGGGCATCAAATTTGGTGAGCCATTTATTTCTCTTATCATCATATCTGTAGCCACAGTTTTGGAGTGTCTTCATGGTGAGCACTTTAGAAGCCGACATTGAAGTGATAACCTAACCGCAGAAATCCACGTGATCAGCTAATTCGGGTGATAAGTAAAGGAAAAACAAATGCTTTAAAGCCTGATGCAACCACTTCATTCATTTGGGTTAGTAAATGGAAGCCAAGGGAATGGGTGATTGACTATGCAATTTGTGGGTGATTTAAATATCAAAACATCTAGCCTTAATGAACCCACTCACTCTAGGAATAACATTAAAAGCAAGCTAATAAACTACTAAATGAAGCCTAGGGGATAAACTATTGGCATCAAATCCATAGCTTGAACCAATTCTCCTATGACTATGATCTAATGCTTGCCAAGTGGCCGTAAAATCCTACTCCCGGTCAAAAGGCACCTTTTTTTTTTATTGTCCACACCAAATCGGGGATTTGGAGAATTTCAGCTATAATGGGTCATGCGCTGACAATTCGTTAGCCCTTAACCTAAGTATGAATAACCTTGTCAAATTTGTCATCTTTATCTCTAATATTAGCATAAAACTCTTTGACAAGGACATGATAGTAAGTGCCGAAAAGGTTAAGGACATGCCCCCATCCTATGGCTTGAAAGCGACGGGAAATATTAAACATCTCTTCCCTCTCAAAGGAAAGGGTATGTTCAATGATCATGGAGTTGTGTTGGCGCAAAGCATACCATTCCCGATATTGATCATTGGTGAAACGAGTAGGATAGAGATATGGAAGATTCAGTAGATGTGCTTGGGATGAAGGTGATGAAGGGCTGACTCCCAATGAGTAAGCCACATCCCTTATGCGTTTAAGCTTTTTGGGAGGGACGGTGGTTTTTTTAAACATGCTCTTGTTCCCACAATCAACCTTAAGAACAATGCTCTACCGAAGGTTAAACACAAATGCCACAAATAACGTTATAAATAACACACAGAAAAATGAAAATTGCAAATTTACTAAGCAAGTAAAACAAGTTACTACTAAAACTAAAAACAAAAGTTAATAAACAAATTATACTCTTAAGCACTCTAAATGAAGAAATTAAGTAAGCTAACTATGATATTAAAAAAAGAAAACCAAACTAAGTTGACTGCAAAAATAGTAAAGAAATTTACAAATTTAACAAGTAAAGTTTACTGTGGCATTTCATCAAACACATGGTAGGCATAAAGTAATAGGAAAGAAGCATGAAAATTGATAAAGATCTACCCAACAACAACAAAAATCGACTCAACAATCACAATTTAAGACATTAAACATCAACATTATAACAATTAAACAAGAGAAATCAAGAATTCAAGGAAAATAGTTAGAGGACAAACAAGCCCTAGGATGAGTTTTTGAAAGCTCTTGCATTTTGAAGCTCCAAAGTTGACCCAAGAAGGAGAATCTTCAAAACCTAGAAGTTGAAAGATGGTTTTGGGTGAAAATTTGAGGGAGTTTAGAAGAAAAAGTTTGGGATGAAGAGGGGAAAGAGGGGAATGTTAAGAAAAGAAAAGAGAAGTCGCAGCTTCTCGATTAAAATTTCTTTTTTAAGAGGGTGAACAATGAAACGACATAGCCTGGACCATCAAACCAATTTTGCAGAACTGGGAACCGCTACAGTGAAGCGACACCGCCTCAATCCAATTCTGCAGAAAATGCCGCTTGCTCTTTTGTTTTTTTTTTTTTTACCAAGAAAATAAAAACACTCAACTACAAATTCAACAACCAATTCTAACAAAATAATAACTTACGAATATAAAAATCACACCAAAAAACACATAGCATAAAACTTCACAATTCAAGACAATTTCACTCAAAACCAAAATTAAGCAAAATTATGTACAAATGAAAAACAAGTATTGAAGATCACTTATCCTCCGGATCATGGAGGATTAAAGAGACGTTTTCAAGTTCTCTAGGATCTTCTCCATGATAGTGTTTGAGCCGGTGGCCGTTAACTTTGAAAAATTCTTTTTTCAAATGTGCAACCTCCACCACACCATAAGGGTAGACTTTGTTTACCACGACCGGTCCCGACCATCGCAATTTGAGCTTTTTGGGAAAGAGCTTCAATCGAGAGTTAAAACATAATGCTTGATCTTCTTTCTTAAACTCCCGGTTTGGCACACATGTTTGTCATGCCATTGCTTCACCTTTTCTTTGTAGATTCTTGAATTCTCATAGGCATCTCTCTTCCATTTATCAAGTTCATTGATTTGGAGCATTCTTTTATTTCCTGCAAGGTCAAGATCAAAGATAACCAACTTAATTGCCCAATATGCTTTATGTTCAACTTCAATTGGCAAATGACAAGCCTTCCCATAAACCAATATATATGGAGTACACCCAATGTAGGTCTTGTATGCCATCCTGTATGCCCACAAAGCATAATCAAGCTTAACACTCTAATCCTTTCTAGTATGGTCAACAATCTTTTCCAAAATTCTTTTAATTTCTCAATTAACAACTTCTACTTAACCACTAGTTTGAGGATGATGAGGGGAGGGGTAGTCATCTTGTGAGCAACACCTAATTGAAGCAAGACTTTCTCAAGTTGTTGGTTACAAAAATGGGTTCTCCTATCACTAATTATAGCTCTAGGAATGCCAAAGCGAGTAAACAATTTTTCAAGAATTTAATCACTACTCTAGCATCATTTGTAGGTACAATTTAAGCTTTCACCCATGCAGAGACATAATCAATTGCCACCAAGATATATGTATTACCAAAAGAGTTTGGAAAAGGACCCATGAAATCAATACCCTACCAATAATGTAGAGAGAGGCATTTCATGCTGTTTTAAGATATTACCTATCCGTTGGCAATTGTCACACTTTTTCACATACCTTTGGGCATCTTTAAACAAAGTCGGCCTATAGAGTCCAGACTCAAGTACCCTTCTCGCTATCCTATCGACATGATAATGACCACCGGCCGGGCCTTTACGGTAATGCTCCAAGATATCCATGTTCTCGGGGTATGCTACATATCTTCTTATGATTTAATCTGCACAAATTTGAAACAAAGATGGATCCTCCCAAAGATAGTACTTTAACTCTGAACATAATTTCTTCTTTTGTTGAGGAGGTAGGTTCTTTGGTAAAATCTAACCCATAATATAGTTAGCATAATCTGTAAACCAAGAAATATGATCATTGTTACCTACAACTGAGTATAGCCTCTCATCAGAGAACGTATCATTAATGTCTTCCTCATTCAATCGCTCCAAATATGGGTTCTCCAATCTTGGTAGATGATCAATAGTAAGATTTTCTGCTCCCTTTTTGTCCCTTATTTCCAAATCAAATATCTGTAATAAAAGTACACATGTAATTAGTCTAGGCTTTGTATCATGTTTGTGAAGAAGATATTTGAGGGTTGAATGGTCCATATAAACAATGCCTTTAGACAAAATTAGATAAGGATGAAATTTGTCAAAGCAAAAACTATAGCAAACAACTCATCGGTTGTACTTCTGTTAAGGTCTTACTTGCATAGTATATCGGTTGAAAATGTCTTTCTCATCTTTGTCCAAGCACTGGCCCTACTACAAAATCACTTGCATCACACATTAGTTCAAAGAGGAGGGACCAATCGAGGGCAACCAATATGGGAGAACAATCAGTTTTTGCTTCAACACATTGAAAGAAATTAAGCATTTCTCATCAAACACGAAAGGCACATCTTTTTCAAGAAAATTTGTGAGAGGTTTGGCAATTTTCAAAAACTCCTTTATAAATCTTCTATAGAAACCAGCATGACCAATAAAACTTCTAATTGCCTTTACCAAAATATGTGGTGGCAATTTCTCTACAGTTTATATCTTGGCTTTATCAACCTCTATGCCCTTGCCAGAAATCTTATGCCCCAACACAATGCCTTTTTAACAATAAAATGACACTTTTCCAAATTCAAAACCAAATTGGTTTCTTCACATCTTTACAAAACTTTTCAAGATTTTTCAAACAAAGCTAATATAGAGAAATCACCTATAAGGACCTAATAATATCCTCCACTAGACCTTCAAAAATAGCTAACATGCATCTTTGAAAAGTAGCAGGAGTTACAAAGACCAAAAGGTATGCGACAGTAAGCAAAAGTACCATAAAGACAAGTAAATATAGTTTTATCTTGATCTTGTAGGGCTATTGAAATTTGAAAATACCCTAAAAAACAATCAAGAAAACAATAATACCTATGGCTGGCGAGTCTCTCAAGCATTTGTTCAATGAAAGACAAGGGAAAGTGATCCCATGGAGTGACATCATTGAGCTTTCGATAATCAAAGTATACCCTCCATCCTGTCACCGTCCTCATGGGAATCAACTCGATCTTTTCATTAAGCACCACGGTCATCCCTCATTTCTTGGAACTACTTGGACGGGACTCACCCACAGACTATTCGAGATAGGGTAAGTAAGACCAGCGTCAAGAAGCATGATTACCTCCGCTTTTCCCATTTCTTTCATGTTTAGATTTAGCCTTCTTTGAAGTTGCACCACCGGCTTGAGGTCTTCTTCCATCAATATTTTGTGGGTGCAAAATAAAGGACTAATACTATTAATGTCGAAGATTTTCCATCCCATTTCCTTTTTATGCTTTTTTAACACTTTGATAAACTCTTCCTGCAAACCGGTTGCAATGATCATCAGAAGTTTAGAATTATCCGTAAGGAAACATAATCTAAATGATCCAGTAACGTCTTCAATTCCAACTTCGAAGGATCTTCAATAGAAGGGTTCATTCTACTCCCTCTTCCTCTTTCAATCTTCTCAAACTCAGTCTCTTTGGTTGTGAATGATGTTGACTCCAAATATGCTATGATTTCATCAATCTCATGATGGCCCTTCTTTGCTTCTTCACCTTGAAACAAGGATATCTCCAAGGCCATCAATTCATTATTCCTACACATGATCGGAGACAAGGTCATCAATAACATCTATTCTATAAAAGAATCATCATGATTAAGAGAATGCTTCATAACATCGGAAACTTCAAAAATGACTTCTTCTTTACCTACTCTAAGGGTCAACTTTCCTTCACCCACATCTATATTGCCCATAGTGGCAACTAGAAAAGGACTCCCTAAAACTACAAGCACCTCAGCATCCTTATTCAGGTCAAGTGTCACAAAATCAAAAGGGAATATGAATTTATCAACTTTCACAAGCACATCCGCAATAATTCTCCTAGGATACTTCACCGATCTATAAGCCAATTGAATGCTCATTCTAGTAGGTTTAGATCACCCAACCCCAACTTTTTAAACATGTCATATGGTAACAAATTGATGCTAGCCCCTAAATCTTCTAATGCATTACCATCTGACAAACTAAGAATAGTGTAAGGGATAGTGAAACTCCTTGATTCCTTTAGATTTTGGAGTAGCTTGTTCTTTTTCTGAATAATTGCTGAGCACTCCTCATTAAATATCACCATTGAGAACTCTTCTAACTTTCTTTTTTTTTCTTTTGAAATTTAGCATGTTTTGGCATCTGCGAAAGAGCTTTAACGAACGGTAAGTTGATATACAATTGCTTAAAAATTTCAAAAAATTTACCAAATTGTTCATCTTTTTTCTCTTGTTGAAGTCCGGTAGGATATGGGATTTTTGGCTTGCATTTTGGAATTTCCTTTTTCCTTTGTGCTTCTTTCTTCTCAATCTTTTCTTTATCGTCAACATGCACTAGTTCATCCATCTTCCATTTTTTCTCTTTCTTGCACCTTTTGCTTTGGAACCTCCAATTCCTTCCCACTCCTCAAAGTAATAGCTTTAGCATGTTTCCAATGATTCGGCTTGGTATTGCTTGGAAGGGTTCCGGCTTGCCTTTCCCAAACGAGCTTTGACAATTGGCCTATCTGATTTTTCAAATTGTGAATGGAGGCCTCTTGATTCCTTAGAGATACTTTAAGGCTTTGGCTCCGTGTTTCTTGAGTTTGGAACTAGGTTTCGGTAGCTGCAATGAACTTTACCATTAAATCTTCTAGGCTAGACTTCACCAGTTCTTATGGAGGTGGAGAAGGTTGATGTTGGTAAGGAAGAGATACTTGGGGTCAGGAGCTTGATGAAGCTTGAAAGCAAGGAGGATGTAGCTATTTTTGTTGCCCTTAACTGCTCCATGAGAAGTTTGGATGATTCTGCCACCCTGAGTTATAAGTATTGCTATAGGGATTGTTGGGTTGTCTTTCTCTTCTAAAATAATCCACATATTTCGTTGATGATGAATTGTAAGTTTCCATGATTTGACACTCATGATTTGGATGACCACCTCTGCAAAAGTTGCCATCATCTCTACACTATATACTCCACTAGTCTTGACTTTCAGTGTAGGATTCCCCCATGGGTAGTTGTTCAGGGCAATATTTTCAATGAGGTCTTGTAATTCTTCAGGTATCTTCAAACATGTGGTCCCTCTTGAAGAAGATCAATGAGCTGCTTGAAAGGGAAGTTTAATCCACTATTTAATGTTTGCATTTGAAGTCCTAAATCGAGACCATGATGTGAAATTTTCATCAAAAGCTCCTTCCATTTCTCCCAAGAATCATATAAGCTTTCATTCTCCATTTGTTGAAAAGAAAAGATATTGTTCCATGAAGTAATGGAGCCCGGTTTAAGTAATTTCAACCATGACTTGGCTCAATCCGTCAATGGAAATACAAATAGCCAAAGGAGAATGGCATCTTTGGAAGCCCCATTAATCTTGAAAATGTCACATATCTCCAAAAAGTTGGCAATATGAGCATTCCAGTTTTCGTCCTGTAAACCATTGAATTGCACCAATTGTTGAACCATTTGGATAATTGATATTCTATATTTGTGCTTCATATAATGATCATTTTGAGCTCATATTTCTGCTAAATTTTGGTGTTTTAATCACCATTTACACTCCCTTTATCTCTTATTTGCTTCAAGTGAGTTTATTGAAGATTTGGAATTAAATGAAGCAAACAAAGAGATTTTACACAATGAAGAAAAAAACAGAGAAATGCAGAAGAAAACAGCCTGGTAGACATATTGCAAGTGGGATTTTGACCTCCATGAACATTTCAAATGCACAAGTGGTACTCTATAAAATTATAGAGGACATGCTGAAGTTTTCATAATGGTAAAATTTGTGTCAATCGGAGTTCATTTTCCTACCCTACTTATGCTGAAAAGTCACCTGTTCTGCATTGGGTTCCATTTTCGATGTAGTTCGGTATAATGATCATATCTTGCGTTCTAGATGCTGAATTGTGGTGATTCAAATTTCGATAGAACTCTAAGCTCCCGATCTACAACTTGTATGAAGACATCAAGACCTATATCAGCCGATATAATGCTCTTAATTCACCTAGAAATCAAAACAGTGTCACAGTCGGGCAGCAGAAACTTACACCAAAACTGGGGGTAAGCGGCGCCGTTTGGTGTGATCTAAGTGGCACCGTTTGTGTCGATCTGAATCTGCTTTTAAGCTGCTTTTCTCTCTCTTATGGGGCAGATTTTCATACCCCTTTAGGGCAGAAACAAGGCAGCCGATTGGAGTGGATAGAAAACAGCAAAACACCAAGAAAACACACCAAATTGTTCTTCCAATCCATCAATCTTGCAAGAGAAATCAAGAGAGAAGATTGAATCTTTGAAGAAGGAGAACATCCACCTTGAAGATCCGTGGAAAAAGCTGCAACTTTCTCAACAAAATCATGAAGAACTTCAACCTTGAAGAAGAGAGGAGATTTCAACCATGAAAATGAGCAATTCTTCCTCTTTCTTTGTTGTTTTATGTTCTTTGATTTGTAATATGTTGATGAACTAAAATTTTGAATACTTGGATGGGTATGAACCCTAGATTTTGCCTATGTGAATGAATTGTTTCCTTGGTTGATTGAATTCGAATTTCTTGTGGATTGTTTGTGGGTTTGAATGGTTGAATTGATCGAGTGGATTATTGATGCATAATCTGGAATTTTTGTTCACTTGGAATTGAGAAAGGAAGGGTGATATATAATTGATTCATAATCTAGAAATTTTCACTTGGAATTGAGAAAGGAAGGGTGAAATAGACCATACACAAACAATGGGGATGATTTAGGTGGCTAGAGATAGAAACCTAGACATCTTCTACATAATTAGAGAAATCTAATTGGAAATTCACAATTCTTAATGCATTCTTGGGTTGAATTGGTTAGAAAGAGATTTCAACTAATTAATCTAAGAGTAGAGAACTTTCATCTAGAGATAGAGTGAGTTCTATCATTGGAATTTCATCAAACATAAGAAGTGAAATTTATCAACCAAGGGACATTTCTATCACATAGGTAATTATAGGGGGATTAACCATCCAAGTATTGTTTTCTCTATTGAATTCTCTCTTACAAGCAAGATTTGAATTGGTTTAACTAGTTAAGTTAGATTCTTTTTCCTAGTAGTTATTCAAAACATTTTCACAAACAAAATTTGTTATGCTAAATAACAGAGTATAAAGTGAGTAATGATATTTAACCACCCCCGTGGATACGACATTTGAATTTACTTGCCATTATACTACTCATAACGATAGGTGCACTTGCCTTGTGTTTGTGTGCAAATTGTTGAGGATTGTGATAAAAATTTAGTATAAAGGCATAGAAATAAAACACAACAAGTTTTTGGCGCCGTTGCCGGGGAGAAACTTGGTTAATATTAGGAAAGTTTGAAATCTATTGATTTAGTCATTTTACTTATTTGTTGTTATAATACCTATTGCTAGTGTTAGTATTTGTTGTCTTGTTTGTAATTTTGTAAGTCATTAGTGAATTGGAGTTCTTAGCTTATGTTTCTCTGTTTTTGTTCTATTTTAAGTAAGTGTTCTTTGAGCTAAACTTTTACTTTATTTGTGGTGAAGGTGTGAATTCTTTTAGTTTATGACCTCAAGTAATTCGGGAGAATTGAATCAACTTAATTCCGAAGTTGAGCATATTTTTTATTGGGATCCAAGGCGTACAAACCTAGAGGTGATACTTGAAGGAATTGAAGTTGAAGGTGAGAATCCTCAAATTGAGAACAATATGGCACATGACGGAAATGCAAGGCCAAGGACAATGGGAGACTATGCACGACCTTCGTTGTTAGGAGCGAAGTCAAGCATTGCCCGACCAAGAGTTGAAGCCAACAATTTTGAGATCAAACCGAATATCATCCAAATGGTTCAACAATTGGTGCAATTTGATGGTTTACCGGACGAAGACCCGAATGCTCATATTGCCATCCGCCTTCGATTATTTCCATTTTCATTGAGAGACCGAGCCAAGTCATGGTTAAAATCACTTCCACCGGGTTCCATCACTACATGGAACAATCTTACCGAGAAGTTCCTCGCTAGAAGTTCCATCACTCCTGCAAGGACTGCAAAGCTAAGAAATGATATCTTCTCTTTCCAACAAATGGAGAGTGAGAGCTTATACGATTCTTGGGAGAGATGGAAGGAGCTATTGAGAAAATGTCCACATCATGGTCTAGATTTGGGGCTTCAAATGCAAACATTCCATAGTGGATTAAATTTCCCTTCCAAGCAACTCATTGATGCCTCTTCGGGAGGTACCACTAGTTTGAAGACACCGGAAGAGTTACAAGACCTCATTGAAAATATCGCCATGAACAAATACCAATGGGGGAATCCAAGGCCAAAAACCAAACCCAGTGGAATGCACAATGTAGACATGATGAGTTAAACAAGAAGATTAAAAGCTTGAGTTTGTCACCTCAAACCTCTCAAGTGATGATAGCTTGTGATTTTTGCGGAGGTAGTCATCCAACCCATGAGTGCCAAACCATGGGAACTTTTAATGCATCATCAACGGAGCACGTGGATTTCCTTGGAGGAGAAAGGCAACCCAACAATCCTTATAGTAATACCTATAATCCGGGGTGGCGGAATCATCCAAACTTCTCATGGAGCAACCAAGGGCAACAAAGACCGTTTCATCCTCCCGGCTTCCAAGTTTCATCAAATCCTAGACCCTAAACATCTCTTCCTTATCAACATCAACCACCTCCACCTCTCCAACAACCTGTGAAGCCTAGCCTTGAAGACTTGATGACAAAGTTCATTGAAACTACCGAAACCCGGTTCCAACATCAAGAAGCATCCCTGAGGAACCAACAGGCTTCCATTCACAACTTGGAAAATCATTTAGTTCAACTGGCAAAGCTTTTTTCCGAAAGGCAAGCTGGAACTCTCCCAAGCAACACCGAGCCGAATCCAAGGGAACATGCTAAAGCTATTACCTTGAGAAGTGGAAAAGAATTGGAGATTCCGAACCAAAAGACGCAAGAAAAGGAAGAAAGGATTGAGAAGAAAGAAACACAAAAGAATAAGGAAACTCAAGAATATAGGCCAAAGATTCCATATCCTGCCAGACTTCAACAAGAGAAAAAGGATGAACAATTTGGTAAGTTTCTTGAACTTTTTAAGTAATTGCATATCAACTTACCATTTGTTGAAGCTCTTTCGCAGATGCCAAGATATGCTAAATTCCTAAAGGAGATCCTTTCCAAGAAAAGAAAGCTGGAGGAGTTCTCAATGGTGACATTGAATGAGGAGTGTTCAGCCATTCTTCAAAACAAGAACAAGCTACCGCAAAAGCTAAAGGATCCTGGGAGTTTTAGTATTCCTTGTACTATTGGTAGTTTGTCAATTGGTAGGGTATTAGCAGATTTGGGTGCTAGCATTAATTTGTTGCCATATGAGATGTTTAAAAAGTTGGGATTGGATGAACCTAAACCAACTAGAATGAGCATTCAATTGGCCGATAGATCGGTGAAGTATCCTAGGGGAATTATTGAGGATGTACTTGTGAAAGTTGATAAATTCATATTCCCTGTTAATTTTGTGATACTTGACATGAGTGAGGATGTGGAGGTGCCTTTGATTTTAGCAAGAACTTTTCTAGCTACCGCTAAGGACAATATAGATGTATGTGAAGGGAAGTTAACCCTTAGGGTAGGGGAAGAGGAAGTTATTTTTAAAGTTCCTGAGGCTATGAAATATTCTCTTGATCATGATGATTCTTGTTTTAGGATAGATATTATTGATGACATTATCTCCAACCATGTGCAGGGATTATTAAATGATGATCATTTAGAGGTATCCTTGTTGCAAGAAGAAGAAACAAAGAAGGAGTATCATGAGAATGGTGAGGTCATAGCACATATGGAGTCATCTCCAATCACAACCGAAGGGATGGAGTTCGAAAAAATTGAGAAGGAAAAAGGGGGTAGAATGAAGTCCTCCATTGAAGAACCCCCGAAGCTAGAGTTGAAAAAACTGCCGGATCATTTGGAATATGTTTTTCTTGCAGATAATTCTAAACTCTCGGTGATCATTGCAACCGATTTGCAAGAAGAACAGAAAGAAGAGCTCATAAAGGTGTTAAAGAAGCATACAAAGGCAATGGCATGGAAGATATCCGACATCAATGGTATTAGCCTTTCATTTTGCACCCACAAAATATTGATGGAAGAAGACTTCAAACCGGTGGTACAACCCCAAAGAAGGCTAAACCCAAACATGAACGAAGTGGTCAAAGCAGAGGTAATCAAACTTCTTGATGCCGGTCTCATATATCCTATCTCGGATAGTCCGTGGGTGAGTCCCATCCAAGTAGTTCCCAAGAAAGGAGGGATGACTGTTGTGCCTAATGAGAAAAACGAGTTGATTCCCAAGAGGACCGTGACCGACTGGAGAGTGTGTATAGATTATCGGAAGCTTAATGATGCCACTCGGAAGGATCACTTTTCACTGCCTTTCATTGATCAAATGCTTGAGAGACTTGCCAGTCATAGGTATTACTGTTTTCTTGATGGTTTTTCGGGGTACTTTCAAATTCCAATAGCCCCGGAAGATCAAGAGAAAACTAAATTTACCTGTCCTTATGGTACTTTTGCTTACTGTCGCATGCCTTTTGGTTTATGTAACGCTCCTGCAACTTTTCAAAGGTGTATGTTAGCTATTTTTGAGGGTTTAGTGG
Source organism: Rauvolfia tetraphylla (assembly GCA_030512225.1). Classification (NCBI taxonomy): domain Eukaryota; kingdom Viridiplantae; phylum Streptophyta; class Magnoliopsida; order Gentianales; family Apocynaceae; genus Rauvolfia; species Rauvolfia tetraphylla. Next base: position 3,408,945 of record JAJQKT010000060.1, read on the forward strand.
AGGATATTATGGAGGTTTTTATGGATGACTTTTCTGTTTTTGGTGATTCTTTTGAGTTGTGTTTGAAAAATCTTGAAAAAGTTTTGCAAATATGTGAAGAAACCAATTTGGTTTTGAATTGGGAGAAATGTCATTTTATGGTTAAAGAAGGCATTGTTTTGGGGCATAAGATCTCTAGCAGGGGCATCGAGGTTGATAGAGCCAAGGTAGAAACTATAGAAAAATTACCACCACCTACTTCGGTAAAGGCAATTAGAAGTTTTCTTGGTCATGCAGGGTTCTATAGAAGGTTTATAAAAGATTGTTCTAAAATTACTAAACCTCTTACAAATTTGCTTGAAAAAGATGCGCCCTTTGTGTTTGATGATACATGCTTAATTGTTTTCACTTTGTTGAAACAAAAATTGATTGACTCTCCCATATTGGTGGCCCCCGATTGGTCCATTCTCTTTGAACTAATGTGTGATGCAAGTGATTTTGCAGTAGGGGCAGTGCTTGGACAAAGACGAGAAAGGCATTTTCAACCGATATACTATGCGAGCAAGACCATGACGGAATCACAAGAAAACTGCACCACAACCGAGAAGGAGCTTCTTGCCATAGTTTTTGCTTTTGATAAATTTCGCCCCTATCTTGTTTTGTCTAAAGTCATTGTTTATACTGATCATTCGGCACTCGAATATATTCTCAACAAAAATGATGTAAAGCCTAGACTAATTAGGTGGGTACTTTTATTGCAGGAATTTGATTTGGAGATAAGAGATAAAAAGGGAACAGAGAATCTTGCCACTGATCATCTATCAAGGTTGGAGAATCCACATTTGGAACAATTGAATTAGGAAGACATTAATGAAACATTCCCTGATGAGAGGTTATACTTGGTTTTGGGTAATGATGATCACACTCCTTGGTTTGCAGATTATGCTAATTATATTGTGGGTCGGATCTTACCAAATAATTTAACCTCTCAACAAAAGAAAAAATTCTTTTCGGAATTAAAGTACTATCTTTGGGAAGATCCGTTTTTGTTTCGTATTTGTGCAGATCAAATCATAAGGAGATGTGTAGCCTACCCTGAGAATATGAACATATTAGAGCATTGCCATAAAGGTCCGGCTGGTGGTCATTATCAAGCCAATGGGACAACAAGAAAGGTACTTGAGTCAGGATTTTATTGCCCGACTTTGTTTAGAGATGCCCAAAGGTATGTAAAACACTGTAACAATTGCCAACGGACAGGTAATATCTCAAAAAGGCATGAAATGCCCCTCTCTACATTTCAAGTATGTGAGGTCTTTGATTGTTGGGGTATTAATTTCATGGGTCATTTTCCAAACTATTTTGGTAATGCATACATCTTGGTTGCAGTTGATTATGTCTCTAGATGGGTGGAAGCCCAAGCTTTGCCAACAAATGATGCTAGAGTGGTTGTTAAATTTTTAAAAAAATTGTTTACTCGCTTTGGCATTCCTAGAGCCATAATTAGTGATCGGGGAACTCATTTTTGTAACCAACAACTTGAGAAGGTCCTGTTTCGATTGGGTGTTACACAAAAGATGGCAACCCCTTATCACCCTCAAACTAGTGGCCAAGTGGAAGTGGTTAATAGAGAAATCAAAAGAATTTTGGAAAAGATTGTTGAACATACTAAGAAGGATTGGAGTGTTAAGCTTGATGATGCTTTGTGGGCATATAGGACTGCATACAAGACCCCCATCGGGTTTACTCCATATAGATTAGTCTATGGGAAGTCTTGTCATTTACCGGTTGAGGTTGAGCATAAGGCATATTGGGCAATTAAATTGATTAATTTTGATCATGATCTTGCAGGAAAAACCAGACTGCTCCAAATTAATGAACTTGATGAGTGGAGGAGAGATGCCTATGAGAACTCACGAATCTACAAGGAAAAAGTGAAGCAATGGCATGACAAGCACATATTGTTGAATCGGGAATTTAAGGAGGGAGATCGAGTGCTATTATTTAACTCTCGGTTGAAGCTTTTTCCTGGAAAGCTCAAGTCACGATGGTTCGGACCATTCGTAGTCCACAAAGTTTACCCTTATGGGGTAGTAGAAGTTGCACATCCGGATAAGGGAGTTTTCAAGGTTAACGACCATCGTCTCAAACACTATAACGGAGGAGATCCCAGAGAACTTGAAAAAGTCTCTTTAATCCTCCAAGATCCAAGAGATAAGTGATCTTTTATGTTTATTTAGTTAATTGTACATAATTTTACTTAATGTGATTTTGAGTTTGAAAATTTTAATTCTCCTTAATTGTGAAGAGCTTCATAATATGCTATTTGGTGTGTTATATTTTAGTTTGTAGTTAATTATTTTTTGTTAAATGTTGTGGCTGAATATGTTAAAAAAAAAAAAAATCCAAAACGGCGCCGTTTGGACTAAATCAAACGGTGCCGGGTCACTGTGGACACAATTCCAGTTCTGCCGAACTAGAGTAAAACGGTGCCGCTTAGCGGCGACATTTCACTGTTTACCATAAAAAAAAAGTGGCGTTCTGATCCAGTTTCAGAACTGGATTGAAACGGCAACGCTTGGTACGTACCAGGCGGCGCCGTTTCACTGTTCACCATCACAAAAAAAAAAAAACTTTTTCGATCCAGTTTCAGAACTTGATTACAACGGCGCCGCTTAGTGTGATTCAAGTGGCGCCGGATTTCTGTTCACTATTTCAAAAAAAAAAAAGAAAAGAGAGAGACGCAAGTCGCGTTCTGGCAAACAGCGCTGTTTTGACTTAATCAAACGGTGCCGTTTTGCATTTTGATAAAAAATAAAACCACAAAACCCACAAACGAAACCTGCTCTTCTTCCTCTCTTTTCTCTCTTTTTCCTTCCCCCTCTCTCGGTTCTCTCTTTCCATTTTCTTTGTTCAAGAAATTCCATCCTTCCCACATTTTTCTTACACCTCACTTCATTCTCCCACTTCAACTTTGAGGCACAAGAACTTTCAAGCACTCCATTAGTTTGTCTCTTTAACCTTTTCTCTTGCAATCTTTATTATTTTTTTTCTTTGGGTTAAATGCTTTGGTAATTTATGATTGTGGTGCATTTGTTTGTTGTTGGCTTGCAATTCTTCTCCAATATCTCTTATTTTCCTTTATGCCTACCATGTGTTTGATGAAATGCCACAATGAAACTTAATGGTTAAATTTGTGATATTCTTTACTACTTTGCATTCCATTAGTAATATAGACTTATTTTTATTAATTTTATAGTTAGTTTATTTAATTTTATTACTTAATATAGTTACTAGTTATTTCACCTTTGTCTAACATTTTTAGTGCAATTTTTTTTCTTTTTCTTTTTCTCTTTCCTTTCTTTTCTTGTTTAGCTAATTTGTAATTTTTATTTTTATGTGTATTCCTTGTAAAGTTATTTGTGGCATTTGTATTTTCACATAGGTAGTCTAATTTCTCTTTAAGGGTTCATTTTGGAAAAGAAAGCATGCCGAGAAAAACCACCTCCCAACCCAAAATGCCTAAACGCACAAGGGATGTGGCCTCCTCTTCGGGCGCCGGCCCTTCCTCACCATCACCCCAAGTACCTCCCTCCAATATTTCCTACCTCCATCCTACTCGTTTCACCGATGATAAAAATCGGGAATGGTACACTTCACGTCAACAAAACTCTATGATCATTGAGCGTACCATTTCCGCTGAGGTGAATGAGCTGTTTAATATTTCTGGTTTATTCCACGCCATAGGATGGAGGCCTATCCTTAACCTCTACGGTACTTACTATCCTGTCCTTGTCAAAGAATTTTATGCCAATATTAGGGATAAATTTGACAAATTTGGCAAGGTCCTTCATACTCAGGTTAAGGGTTAACCAATTGTCGTCACCCGCCCCCTTCTCGCTGAACTTCTTCATAATCCTGATGAAGGGAATTGGGTTCGGATAGACAATAAAAAAAAGAGATCCTCTCGGACAGGGAGTGGAATTTTAAAACAGCTTGGCGAGCATTACATTTAACATATAGCAGAATGGGTACAAGTTATGGTTTTAATGCCAATACCCTTTCCCCTAGGCTTCGTTTAGTGGTCTATTTACTTGCTTTTAATGTTCTGCCTAGGGCGAGTGGGTTAAATGAAGTTCGATGCTCGGACATTTATATTACCCATAAACTGCTTACTCGATCACCCATTCCATTAGCTTCCATTGTACTAACCCAAATGAATGAGGTAGTTGCATCCAGTTTTACCACAAAAGCATTTGTTTTTTCTCTTCTTATCACACAGATTCTCCGACGTTTTAATGTAGATTTTCGCGGAGAGGTCGCCCTTTCCACATCGGTTTCTGAAGTGCTCACCACAAGAACACTGCAAAACTGCGGCTACCAATATGACGATGAGAGGAATGAATGGATCACGAGATTTCACGTTGAACTTCGGCAAGGCATCCATCCTACGTTCGGCATGCATGTAGATGCAGAAAGTGTCCGCCGACCTCGTCCTAACATCGCCTCATCATCCACCGAAGATTTTCAAGCCGAAATGCGCACAACATTTGCTGAAATCCAGATTCAATTGGGCCGCCTTTCTATGGCAGACCATACTCGCCAAGAACAGCTCGACGAACTCCATCGAGGCCAACAACAAATCCTCGAATAGCAGCAACTTTTGGGCCAACAATACGCCGGCCTCGCCGAATCCCAAGCAACGCTCCTTCAGAATCAAGAGCAACTTATGCACATAATGCAATGATAGGAATCGTATCTCACCGGGCTTTGGCGACAACTTTTTCCAGGAACTGGCCCCGGGTCGAGTGATGGTACCAGCAATATATGAACAAAAGGGCAGTTCTTTCTTTTCTATTTTATCCTTTTATTTATTTATTTATTTTATTGCTATGTTTTTATGGTTCCACTTTCATTATGTCATTGTTTCTTCCTTTCTTTTATTTCCTTTTGCTGTGAAGTATATAGAAGGTGCAGCTTGCTGCTCATATGGTTTTGCCCAGCCTTCACGTACGAAACAGCCATATTTTTCACCGTTTGTATGTTTGGTTGTTTGGTGTGGTGTTCTGGTGCAATTTTTGTTGTTTGCAGTCATTTTTTTTATTTATTTATTATGAAGCTTTCATTTTGTTGGATTCAGTTCACTATATTTCTGTTTATGCAATCTTTTATTTATCTCTCTCCCCAACATTGTGGACAATGTTGTCTTAAGTGCGGGGGAGTTGGCTTTAGAAATTAGAAATAGAAGTTACTTTCAAGATTTTTGTTGAATTCTCTTGTTTTTATTTTTGGAATCTTCAAGGTGTTTCAAGATTTGCATGTTTTATCTTTTATCGAAGAGTAGTTATACAAACATTCTAAAGGTTATGACTAGTACCTTAAACTTGGATTAAGTAAGCACCCCTTGTATTCTTTGCTTGTAAGGAATTCATCTTTTAAGAACATTTCCACTTTATTTTTGTTGTGATGATTATGGAATTGAATCTTGTGTTATTGGCCTTAGAATTGTACATAACTTTTATCCTACAACTGCATTCACTTACCTTGAGGCGAAATGAGTAAGTAATCTTAGTTTGATCTCGAAATGATGGTAATAGGCCTTCTTTGTCCCGATTGAGCCTTTCTAGCCACCGCTCTTTATTTTATTCGTAATACCCTTTCTTGAAACCTTTGTGCGTAAATTTTCCAATCTATTTTCTAAATTTTTCCTTCTTTCAAATTTTAAGCTCCACTCTTTATATTTAACCCTTCTTTGCGAGAGCTAAATTCATTTTTTTATCCTTAAGTTAGCAAAGAGTATTGTGGAAATTGGAACAATGGGTGGAATAGAAGATGATAAGAAAAATAGGCTTTATAAAAAAAAAAAAAAGAGAGGGGGAGAGGGCGGGGAAAGAGTGGTGAGATGACCTTCTATGATTGGGAGTTGGATTACATCTCAATCGAAAAAAAAACATTGTTATATATTTGTTTATTATTGAGAAGGCTTCTTATATTTCTTGATACCTTGATGTATATATGTTTTCATTGTTATTATTGTGAATTTTTTCATGATTGAGGTTAAATTTATGGGTTGACAAAGATGGTGATGACGGACTAGTTGTGGGTTGAAGCATAATGTATACAAGTGGTTGAATACAAAGTGATGGGATTTTGTAGAGAATGGGAGTTTGTGGTTGAATGTAGGGGAATGGTGATATTCTTTGTGGCTAATAAGGGTTATTACTTTTGTTTTATGTCTCATTCCTTTCTCTTTAGCTCTCATTTCTTTGACTTTGAATTCCCTACCTTTCGTTTGGCACCCTAAACTTTCCCTGAGCCTAATATTACAAGCATGAAAGTCCTACCTAATCGAGATTAAATTTTGGTTACCGTATTAGTGGAGAGGTTTTGTAAATGTCGGGCTTATAGGGTATTATACTTTCTTGATGAGAATTCCTTGGCCAATAACATGAAATTCACTCTTATAATTTTTGAGCATTTGCATTAGCTGGAAACACAACACACATGGATTCTTGCTTGCATTGTAAGACAAGGGGGTGATTGTTTAATCTTTATGATGGATACTTAGGATGATTTTTAGATTGATTGTGTAGATTGCTCAAGATTTCTCAAAAAGTAATGCTTTCTCTATTTTGCACTCCTTTGTAATACTTCAAAACACTCTTTATTTCTTGTGGATTATTGTTCAAATTTCTTAATTGTTTTGTAGTATTTCTTGGGGACAAGCAATGTCTAAGTGTGGGGAGTTTGATATTCTTTATTTGTGCTTCATATAATGATCATTTTGAGCTCATATTTTGGATATATTTTGGTGTTTTAATCACCATTTATACTCCCTTTATCTCTTATTTGCTTTAGGTGAGTTTATTGAAGATTGGAATTAAATGAAGCAAAGAAAGAGATTTTACACAATGAAGAAAAAAAACAGAGAAATGCAGAAGAAAACAGCCTGGTAGACATATTTCAAGTGAGATTGTGACCTCCATGAAGATTTCAAATGCGAAAGTGGTATTCTAGAACATTATAGAGGACATTCTGAAGTTTTCCTAATGGTAAAATTTGTGTCAATCGGAGTTCATTTGCCTACCCTACTTATGCTGAAAATTCACCTGTTCTGCATTGGGTTCCATTTTTGACACAGTTCGGTATAATGATCATATCTTGCATTCTGGATGCCCAATTGAGGTGATTCAATTTTTTTGTGGAAAGCTAAGATCCGGATCTACAACTTGTATGAAGAATCAAGACCTAGATCAGCCGATATAATACTCTAATTCACCTAGAATTAAAAATAGTGTCACAGTCGGGCAGCAGAAACTTGCACCAAAACTGGGGACAAGCGGCGCCGTTTGTGTCGATCTGAAGCTGCTTTTAAGCTGCTTTTCTCTCTCTTTTGGGGCAGATTTCATACCCCTTTAGGGCAGAAACAAGGCAGCCGATTGAAGTGGACAGAAAACAGCAAAACACCAAGAAAACACACCAAATTGTTCTTCCAATCCATCAATCTTGCAAGAGAAATCAAGAGATAAGATTGAATCCTTGAAGAAGGAGAAATCCATCTTGAAGATCCGTGGAAAAAGTTGCAACTTTCTCAACAAAATCGTGAAGAAGTTCAACCGTGAAGAAGAGAGGAGATTTCAACCATGAAAATGAGCAATTCTTCCTCTTTCTTTGTTGTTTTATGTTCTTTGATTTGTAATATGTTGATGAACTAAAATTTTGAATACTTGGATGGGTATGAACCCTAGATTTTGCCTATGTGAATGAATTGTTTCCTTGGTTGATTGAATTCGAATTTCTTGTGGATTGTTTGTGGGTTTGAATGGTTGAATTGATTGAGTGGATTATTGATGCATAATCTGGAATTTTTGTTCACTTGGAATTGAGAAAGGAAGGGTGAAATAGACCATACACAAACAATGGGGATGATTTAGGTGACTAGAGATAGAAACCTAAACATCTTCTACATAATTAGAGAAATCTAATTGGAAATTCACAATTCTTAATGCATTCTTGGGTTGAATTGGTTAGAAAGAGATTTCAACTAATTAATCTAAGAGTAGAGAACTTTCATCTAGAGATAGAGTGAGTTCTATCATTGGAATTTCATCAAACATAAGAAGTGAAATTTATCAACCAAGGGACATTTCTATCACATAGGTAATTATAGGGGGATTAACCATCCAAGTATTGTTTTCTCTATTGAATTCTCTCTTACAAGCAAGATTTGAGTTGGTTTAACTAGTTAAGTTAGATTCTTTTTCCTAGTAGTTATTCAAAACATTTTCACAAACAAAATTTGTTAGGCTAAATAATAGAGTATAAAGTGAGTAATGGTATTTAACCACCCCCGTGGATATGACATTTGAATTTACTTACCATTATACTACTCATAACGATATGTGCACTTGCCTTATGTTTGTGTGCAAATTGTTGATGATTGTGATAAAAATTTAGTATAAAGGTATAGAAATAAAACACAACAATAATATTCTGCTTGATCTCAAATTGTTGGCTTCAATTCTGGGTCGGGCAATGGTTGACTCTGCTCCTGACAAAGAAAGCCTTGCATAGTTTCCCATTGTCCTTTGCCTTGGATTTCCGTGTCCATTTCCATTCCATATTGTTCTTGGGTTGAGGATTTCACCTTCAATCTCAAAATTAAGCTCAATCAATTCCTTCGTATTACTCAGAGTCATATACTAAAGCGTTCACACCTTCACCACAAATACAAGCAAAAATTCAACCCAAGGAGTTTTTACTAAAACAAACAAGCAATCACTAAAATAGAACAAACACACAAAAATACAAGCTAAACACTTCAATTCACCTGTTACTAACAAAATTACAAACAAGAAAATAAATGCTAACACTAGTAACAGGTATTATAAAAGCTAACAAGTAAAATGACTAAATCAACAGAGTTTAAGTTTTCCTAATATTGACCAATTTTATCCCCAATAACGACGCCAAAACTTGTTGTGATTCCTGTGCCCTTATACTCTAATCTATCACAATCTTCAACAATTTGCACACAAACACAAGGCAAGCGCAAGTACCGTTATGATTAGTATAATTGCAAGTATCATCAAATGTCATATCCTTAGAGATACCATCACTCACTCTTTACTCTATTATTTAGTCTACGAATTCAATTATGAAAATAATTGAAATAAACCACCAAGAATAGTAATGTAACTTAATTAATTCTAACTAGCTTAACTAATCTTGCTTGCAAGAGAGAATTCAATTGAGAAAACAATACTTGAATGGAAAATCTCCCTAGAAAATCTCTTGGTTGATTATCTTTCCCTTTTTATGTTTGGTGAAATTCCTATATTAGGACTCGCTCCATCTTTAGATAAGAGTCCTCTACCCTTAGATTAATTAGTTGAAATTTCTTTCTAACTAATTTAACCTAAGAATGCATTTAGACTTGTGAATTTGTAATTAGATTTTTCTAATTACCAAGAAAATGTTGATGCCTCTATCCCTAGTAACTTAAATCACCCCCATTGTTTGTGCATGGTCTCCTTCCTTTCTCAATTCCAAATGGAAACCCCAACTCATGAATCAACCAACAATCAAGTTCATTCAAGCAATCAATTCCACAAACAATACGTAAGAAATTGGAGCTCAATTATCCAAGAAAATAAATTCATTCATATAGATAATAACTAGGGTTCATGACCATCCAAGTATAAAAATATTTAGCTCATCATCATATTACAAATCAAAGAACATAAAGCAACAAAGAAAGAGAAATAATTGCTCATTCTCATGTCTTCAAATCTTCTCTTCTTCAAAGTTTGGTGTTCTTCAACTTGGTTGTGAAGGGTTATGTTCTTGAGCTTGAATCTCCAAGATTGATAGCTTCTTCTTCAACGATTCTACCTCCTCTCTTGATTTCTCTTGCAAGAATGAGATATCACAAAAAAGAGAGAAAAAAATACAAAAAAGAAAAACTGTTGTGGCGGAAGTCACACTATCTAGCTTCTTGCAACAAGCACCGCTAGGTCAAGTCTAAGCAACGCCGCTTGTTTTGCTATAGTAATCCTCTGTTATCTGACTGTTATAGTTTTTTGACTTGGTGAATTTACAGCATGAAATCCGACAATATAGGTCTTTATGTCTTCATGATTGTTTTAGATCATGATTTTACCATAAAGCTGTGAATCACCTCAATTGGATATATAGAACTCAAGATATCATTATTTTAGCAAACACTGTCAAAACCGAAATCAAATCTGGAGACACTGATTTTGCACTATAATTAGGGAGGCCAAACGAGCTTGAATTGATATGAATTGTACCATTCTAGAAACTTAAGAATGTCATCTACAATTGTCAAGAAGGATACTTCTGCATTTGAAACCTTTGAGGAGGTCAAAATCCCACTTAAAAATGCTTTGTTCTGCTGCTCTGTCCTACATTCTTCTTCTTTCTTCCTTCTATGTGTGTAGAATCTTCTCCATTGCTTCATTGTACTCCAAATCTTCGATAAACTCACCTAAAGCAAGGAAGAAATAAAGGGAGTATAAATGGTGATTGAAACACCAAAATTCAACAAAAATTTAAGGTTAAAATGATCATTACATGAAGCACAAATATAATATATCACCATTCATGAAACAAGTTGAAAATATATGTAATTGTGATTAATAATTCTCTTTATTGAGAATTATTATAATTTATCGTCTCAAAAAGAAATTCCTATGAAATTGTATATGGGGTTGCAACTTGCAAACTCAATTGAGAAAAAGAAATATCAAAGAAGGTAATAAGAAACATATTTCATTTAAATTCTTCTTTACCTATTAGTTCCAAAAGAAGGGTAAAATTGTTATGCAACAAATTCAAATATATGATAATTTGGTAGATTTATTTATTAAGAAATTACTAACTGTAACTTTTAAGAAGTTAATCAATAAGATTGTCAAAAGCATTTAAAAAAAAGAGAGAGGTAGAAAAGGAAAAACTATAATAAATACTCTTTGAAATGTGTAAAATAACTTATATTATAAAATAAATTTCTCTATGTAAAATGACTTATATTTTATATATTTATATAGTATAGTTTATTCCTTTTAATGTCTTAATCTTTTTGAATTATAGAGTTAACTTTTGACGAAAAGGGTCATTTTTCGCAGGGAAAAAAATGGAGGAACTAAAATACTATGTTGTGGAAGAAAAGAGAAAGAGCAATAATAGTAAACTATGCCTTCCTAAACCAACTTGTCACCAGAATCATATGTTTTTATCTCATAATCGTATCCTTTTATCTGAATTTTCATTTAATAGGAAAAAAAATGTCTGTCATAGAAGATTGCAAGTGTCTTGTATGTATTCTATTTATTTATTTTGAAAGCGGGTATCTTGTCTGTTCGTTTTACAAATATGGTATCTTGTGTGTTGAGGGCGTCAAGGTGTAACAACATAAATTGAGATTTCTTATTGTTAGCCCTAAAGGCAAATCATGTAGTTATGATTAGTTTTGATTAATGACAAATATTGATGATGACTAATATGCTTGCATGTTGTGTGATAGGATTTGTGGATTAAGAAGTTTGAAGTCTCATTGCCTTGAAGCTAAAATGCAAGAACAACTCCAATATGTCAAAGTGATTGAAGATTGAAGAGTTTGTTCAAGATGTTAGAAGGCTTTGAAGACATGAAGTGTAGGTTGCATGTGCTTAATAGGTAAACTTCGTAAACCCTACACTCTTAAGCCTTGGAATCTATGAGTTGCAATTGAGAGCACAAAACTTGATTTAAATGGTTTCAATGGTTTTGAACTTATCTAAATTATCAAGTTTTCATACATGATTTTTGCACTTAAAAAGTCTTTAATGACTTATCTTTTAGGCTAGAAGGTTTTCCAACTTGTTAGAATTGATTTGAACATGTTTTGATAAAGTTTGAAAAATTCGGATGCAAGATTCGGACGCAGGATGAAAAATTCGGTCGTCCGAATTTTCTTGCAAAAATGAAACAAGTACTCACTATTCATGTGAACAATGACTGACTGTTCTTCCCGGAGAAATTCGAAAGAAGATTCGGGACGTAGCTGGAAAAAATTCGGTCGTCCGAATTTTCCCCGCATAGTGAACAGTAAGTGAACAGTGCGTCCGAAAATTTTCGGCAAAAAATTCGGTCGTCCGAATTTTCTAAAACTAGCCGTTACTAGCTGTTTTAACTGATTTTTAAATTTTATAAAGGCTAGAAACTCTAGATTTTTTAAAGAACTTTCGCACAAAAGAAATCCGTGAAGCTCTAACTTGTTTCACATCAAAATTATATCAAAAGCTCTCAAATTGCCTTGTGCTCAAAGATTGAAATTCAAGATTCCAAAGCCAAGAAGTGAAGTGGTGCTAGCAATTGTATTCATCCACCAAGAAGTGTTGGTACCATTCAAACTCTCTCTTTTATATTATTGTTGTGATTGATACAAGGTTGTCAAGAGACTTAAAACCCTTGTGGAGGGTGAGCCATAGACTAGATTAATCAAGGTTGTTGTGTAAAACCCATTGGTGAGGGTGGGCCATGGATTAGATTGGTCTAGGTTGTCTAGTGACATAAAACTCTTAGTGATAAGAGTGAACCTTGTTTATTACATTGAAAAGAGGTTGTTGTGGTAAAACCCATTGAAGGGTGAGCCTCTTGTGTAATTGCTTGGATTAAGCATATAGTGAATTGGTTGAAATCCTTGAGTGTGGACTCAAGGTAGTGGATGTAGATCTTGGAGAGATCGAACCACTATAAATCGTGTGTTCATTTCTTTATAGCTTTACTTGTTACATACTTGTGTTATTATTATTTGTTCATAGTTGTTGATTGATTGGTTGTGATCTTATAGTTTGATAATCTTGTCTTAACCATCAAATCACATATAAACTAGAAGTTTGTGAATTTAAAGAAAAGCTTTCATTAAGGCAAAGGGTTTGCAGAAAGGGAAAAGATTTTCGATAATTAGCCAAAGACCTAATTCACCTCCCCTCTTAGGTCTTTCAATTGGTATCAGAGCTAGGTCTTCATTTTAAGGTCTAACAACCTAGAAGTAAAGATTGTATGGCCAGTTTATCAAATTTACCTTATACGGAAGATTCCTCCACTAATAGACCTCCATTATTTGATGGTTCTAATTATATTTTTTGGAAGTCTAGAATTGAGATTTACATTTGTTCTATTAACTATGAATTGTGGAATATTATTGAGAAAGGTCCCTATGTGCCATTGAGATTGAAAGCCGATGGAGTTACAAGGGAACCGAAGTCCATGGAAGAGTATGATGAGAGCGATTCAAGAAAGATGACATTATACTACCAAGCAATGAACATTCTTTGTTGTGCGTTGGTTGCCAATGAATACAATAGAGTGATGGAATGTGATTCCGCTCATGAAATGTGGAAGCTACTTCAAGTTACTCATGAAGAAGAAAGAGCAAATGTGTGCTTCATGGCAATGGAAGATGAGGTACAACCTACTCCATCTACCTCTACTTCTTATGATGATAATATTGATGATCCTAGTGAATTACTTGTTGAGATGTATGGAAAATTAAAAAAGGCTTCGAAAAAGAATAAGGAAATGAAACTCAAAATTAATGAGTTATTGAATGAAAATTCAAAATTATTTTGTGAGAACAAAAAACTTCTTGAATCTATTGATTGTTTAAATATTGAAAACGAAGTTTTAAATGTTTCTTTACAAAGCATATCTCTTGAAAATAAATCTCTTTGTACAAAAGTTTCTTCTCTTGAAAAAATGCTTAGTGATCATGAAATTTTGAAAAAGAAAATTAATGATCTTACATCATGTGTTGAAAAATTTACAAATGGAAGAGACAATTTTGACAAACTACTTGGATCTCAAATATCTTCTATTGCTAAAAATGGTCTTGGTTACAATTATGTCAATAATGTGCCTAAACATAACAACTTCTTTGTTAGAGCTACTTCTACTTCTTTCCATCATACTTGTTGTACTTATTGTGGAAAACATAGACATAAAGTCACCAAATGTTATGTTAAAAGAAAAGTAGAGAATGGTGTAAAAACCATTTGGAGAGTTAAGGGAACTATTACTAATCCCCACGGACCCAAGAAAGTATGGGTACCAAAGGATACTTCCTCTCCTTTATTGCAGGTACACTACAATTCAAACTCAAGCACCACTAAGAGGTATATTGATGATTTTGGCTTAAATAATAACAGAAAACACCTCATTTATAATCAAGGTCAAAGCAACCAAAGAAGGATTTGTTTTTGAGGCAAGAAGAAAGAAGGAATTCTTGGAGTAATCAATGTTGGTAAAGGTTTCTCTTTTCTTTTTAAACAAATGTTACTTAGTGCTGATTTGAACTATAACTTGCTTAGCATTAGTCAATTGTGTGACAATGAATAAGAAATTAAATGCCAACATGCGAAGTTTCAATTGAGAATCCCTTTTGTTAAGATTTGAAAATTTGCCAACCATGACTTGTCAATTGCTTCTATGAAGTTGATTAGGTAAGATTGATGATATGAGATTGAATTCATGGTTGATATGTTTTTGAAATTGATTATATGTCATGATAAAATGATTAAAATAGCTATGATTGAATATCTATGCATATGCTTGGCCAAAAACATCTTTATGAAACTTTACAAAATGTTCGGACTTGAAGCTTGAATGTCTTGTTGCTTATAATAATGATTGATTTTCTTGGCCTAGAAGATTTGGTCACGTGAACATGGACTTGTTGAACAAACTTTCCTCTCAAGATTTAGTTGGAGGATTGCTAAAAGTGTGTTGAGAAAATTGTCTTTCACATACTTGTCGATATGGAAAACAAACAAAAGAATCTTCCAAACCTAAGAAAATGACTTTCACTTCAAAACCTCTTAAAAATTGTTTATATGGATTGTTTGGACCAATGAGGATCACTAGTCTTGATGGTAAGAGGAATTCATATATGATTGTTGATGATTTCTCTAGATTTACATGGGTGATCTTTCTAGCTCAAAAAGATGAAGTTCTTTCATGAATTTGTAAGACTTTTCAAAAGGGTCCAAATCTCTCTTGTGTGCAAATTGATTACTATTGGAAGTCACAATGGGAGAGAATTTTACAATCAAGATTTTACAAAACATTGTGATGAGAATGGGATTGCTCACAATCCTTTGAACTTATATTTGATAGAATACTCTAGAATTTAAACATACATGACTGGTTGTATCAAATATACATGAATACGTGTAACAAAGTACTTTATATTGAATACTACTTGCATGTATTGCCTATTTCAAAGTTTTGGTTACAAGTGCCTTATATTGAATATGTGCGATAACTTGGAAATTTTGATAGAAAATTGAATGATGGGATATTCCTTGGTTTTTCCTCTAACAACAAGGCTTATAGAGTTTCTAAGAAAAAGAACCTTACATGATGAGGAAACTATTCATGTTAGTTTTGATGAACCTTACATTTACTTGGAAAGAAAAGATGAAGATGATGTAGGTACATCTATGAATGACTATCAAACCCATCTTCAAGCACCAACTTTGGAGGATCACACCAATGAGGAAGAAATGATTGAACAAAATCAAGATGACCAACCTAGTGGTGACCAAGAGCTCTCAAAGAACCTAAGATATTCAAGAGGGCACCCTAAGGAGCAAATCATTGGTGATATCTCCCAAGGAGTAAAAATAAGGCGGTACATTATCAATAACTTTATTCCTTTTATCTCATATGAGCCTAAAAGTATTGATGATGCATTGTGTGATGATTTTTGGATTATTACTATGCAAGAGTAATTAAATAAATTTGAAAGATACAAAACTTCAAAATTCCTAAATCTCATGATCATTCCATTATTGGAACTAAATGGTTTTTAGAAATAAACTCAATGAATCCGAGGAAGGTGTAAGAAATAAATCAAGATTTGTCACCCAAGGATTCAATCAAGAAGAGTGAATTGTTTATGATGAAACCTTTGTTCCGAATGCTGGACTTAAGTCCATAAGAATGCTTTTAACTTTTACTTTCTTTAAAGGTTTTAAATTATTTCAAATGAATGTCAAAAGAGCTTTTCTAAATGGTTCTATTGAGGAAGAGATTTATGTGGAACACTCACCCGGTTTTGATCATGAAAAGTTTCCTAACCATGTTTTCAAATTATCCAAAGCTTTGTATGATTTAAAACAAGCTCCTAGAGCTTTGTATAAAAAAATTGAGTGTTTTTCTTCTTTCAAAAGGATTTTCAAGAGGAAAGGTTGACACTACTATTTTCATTAAAAAAAAAAAACCTCTTGTAACAATGATCTATAACTTGTCCAAATATATGATACAATTCTTTTTTGGTGCTTTTAATACTTCACTTTGTGATGTGTTTGCCAAGTTAATGTAAAGTAAATTTGAAATGAGCATGATAGGAAAACTCTATTTCTTTCTTGGCCTACAAATCAAGAAAACCTAGGATGTCACTTTCATGAATCAAGTTAAGGTATAGGCACTTCCATAAGTTTATCAACTATGCTTGACAAGAATAAAACGGTGTCATAGGAGTAGTCAACTATATTTGACAGCAAGTAGAGCCAATATTATATTTGTCATGTGCTTGTGTGCTAGATTTCATCTTGTCCTAAGAGTCTCATTTGATTGCTATTAAACACATTTTCTATTACCTTATTGATACTCTAAGTGATTATAGTCTATATTTCAAATGTGTGGCTATGTTATGTGATAGCACTAATGCAACAAATTTAACCATCATATTATTTAACAAAGTAGGACAAAGCATATAGAGATCAAATTTCATTTCATTAGAGATCACTCTACTAAGGGTAATACTTGTTTAAAGCATGTTGTATTAATGAACAAATTAATGATATTGTTACTAAGCCATTGGCCGAAGAAAGGTTTAACCAATCTTAGAAGAAGCTTACAGATTTCAAAATTCAATAACTAATGAGTGTATTCAAGTGTTGTAGCTCGAAGTGAGGACAAAGAAGCCTAGCATGGGAAAAGGAAAGGGAAAAGCAAAAGAAAGAGAAGGAGGACCAGCGATCAATGAACCAAAGAAGGTCTATGCTCCTCAAAGCATGTCATGACTAGATAGATTTGTCATAGTGGAGGCTGCTACTGAATTTGATGATTGAACAAAAAGGAACCATAAGACAAATCCAAGTCACAAGGTGGATATCATCAAACTATCCGAAATGGGTAATATACTCTCAGTTTTTAAATTATGTGAGCTGGACTAGTTTGCTTGTGTTTGGTGAACGCTATTAGCTTCCTTAGTTTATGAATTTTAATCAAATATTAAGGAAGAAAGAGTTGAGCAAGTTGGTAATAAAGCTATGCAGTGGTTTTCTTCAAGAATATCACAAGTTAATTTTTGAGATTGATTATGCATTGCTCCATAGAATTTGTGATGTTGAGGATGTTGGGTTTAGGCATTATTCTTCCGGGGGGACATTGTTTTATAAGTGAGTTATACTCACATGAAAGAATTGAGAATGCCTATATAAATGGTAGAAGCCTCAAGACTAGAAAGGAGAGATAGATAAAAGCTTTTTGATGCTAGTAAAAGAATTTTGCATCACATTCTTACTACCTTTATTATAGTATACTTTGGGCACAAATCTTCTGTTGATAATATGTTTGTTGTAATTATGCTAGTCATGCTTAAGAAAAGAAAAATGAATTTTGGATATATAGTGCTAAAGAATATAATGGCAGCTAGAAGAACCGAGCATAAGGCATTGTCGTTTGAAAGGTTATTAACAGGAATTTTCAATTATCTCCAAGAGCAATTGTCTTCTAGTGGTCTACCAATAAAGAGTGAAGAAGTCTACACCAACAACTCACTAAAGGGAATTCCTTGGACACATGATGATGATAATGTATGAAGGACTAGAAGAGAAACTCCTCTAAGGGGTGATAGAAGAGATGCTAGTGATAATGAAGAGAAGGAAGAAGAAAATGAACAAGAAGAAGAGGATGAAGAGGAAATCCTTGCTAGAGAAAGAAATATAAAAAGGAAGCATGAGTCACCAAGTGAGGGGGAGCAACTCCCCACAAAAAGAAGACCATTTGAAGAGGTATCCTTCATTGAAGGAAAATAAGTTGAAGGTGATAATCTCACTAGAGTTAATACCATAGTTGCCAAGGTATTTCAAGAGGCACTGAACAACCATGTAAAGGAAATGAAAAAGATGGACAAATTCTTCGAGTTCTTGGCTCCAATGATTCTTGGCAAATTTGATGGTTTATAAGCTAGAGTCAAGAGTGTGGAAGAAGACTTGAGAAAGATTTCTCAAGTGGTTTTAAATGGTGCAAGCTCCTATAAAGCCAAATGAAGAAGATCAAGAGGATAATATGGGTGAAGATGGCAGCAATAAGGATGATAGTTATGACAGTGAAAATTGAGATGGCTATTAATTTGTTGCTAAAGAAGAAAGAAGATGAAGAAAAAGGCAGTGAAGCACCCCAAGAGAAAGAAGAGCATGAGAATGAAGAACAAAGAGGTAAAGCTCAAGAGAACAAGCAAGAAGAAGAAGGTGAAGGGAGTTTAACAAAGTCAAATCACAAATCCATCACCAATTTCCTTCAGTCAAGAGAGAAGGAAAATATGGTTCAAAGGAAGAAGATCCAAAGATCCTCTCGATTAGTAACTTTTCAAAGTTGAACTACACGGGCAAGGAGTCAACAAATGAAGGACCCCATCATATAGAGATCAAGGAAACATGGCTATCACAACGAACAAATTTGGAAGTGAAGACCATGAAGCGCATCCAAGACTAAGCCTTTCTATCCCTAAACTTTATTTTGTTGCCTATTTTAGTTTATGCCTTGATGCACATGTTATGCTTTAACATTGAAATTTACTTGTGCCTTTCTAGTCATTATACTGTTTTGAAGCTCAATATATGAAATCCTTGTGATAAGAGCTTCTTTTATTTCACTTTTGTTGTCCAAGTACTCTTACCCCACCTTTGATTGATGACAAAAGGGGGAGAAGAAATGTGATGACAAAATGTGTGAAAATATGAAATAGCAGTGGAATTCCTCATGCATGAAGAGAAAATGTGTGAATTTTCTGAAAATCCATGCATATGTCAAGGGGGAGAAAGAATGACTACAAAATGTGCTATGTGCTTGTTATAATGTGAATCATGCTGCAATGTGTGCTAATGTGTGCTATGTATATGTTGATGTGCAATAGATAATGAGTAATGTGAAAATATTTGGCTGCATTTCTGCATTTGAAATTTAAATTGAATATTTTATGATATGTAAGGTTTTGGTTATTTTCTGAGATTTTGGAATATGGTTAAGTTGAGATTGAAATCTTGAACTTGGTTCTTGACTTGACCTATGATTTTTGATTACTTCATGAAAACAATTGAATACATGAATTTTGTGGTTTTGCAAAGCTAAAATAAGTGCCTTTGTGGACATACATGTTTGAATACTTCAACATTTCATTTTAAAAGGCAAAATCATCTTTTCAAACTTGTTGCAAAAATTTGGACTCAAAATTTGGATGCAAGGTTCAAAAATTCGGATGCATGTATATTTGTTGCCAAAAAGTGCTTCTTTGTTGTTTAAATTGATTCAAATATGTTTTATTCTCTTCCATTATGTTTGAACAACCTTAGGAAAGATTTATTTCACATTAAACTTTCATTATATTGAATTTATTGCAATTTGGACTTGGAATGTCAAAATTCAGATGCATGAGTTTAAAAATTCGGATGCATGTTCTAAAATTCGGATGCATCCATATTTTGTTGTCAAAATATGCTCCTTTGTTGTTCAAATTGATTCAAATATGTTTTAATCTCTTCTAATAAGTTTGAACAACCTTAGGAAAGCTTATTTACAAAATTTGCAGCTTTCATTTTACTTATTTTAAAGTTTGAACTTGCTACGTAATATTGAATACATGAATTTTTTGGTTTTGCAAAGCTAAACTAAGTGCCTTTGTGGACATACATGTTTGAATACTTCAACATTTCATTTTAAAAGGCAAAATCATCTTTTCAAACTTGTTGCAAAAATTTGGACTCAAAATTTGGATGCAAGGTTCAAAAATTTGGATGCATGTATATTTGTTGCCAAAAAGTGCTTCTTTGTTGAAAAATTCGGATGCATGATATCTCTAGTCCAAATGTGTTGAAAAATGAGCACAATCTAAGGGGGAGCATTGTTAAACTTTACAACCTTAAAACCTCTCTTAGAACTTTTTCTAAATGCTTAAATGCTATATCTTCTATCCTAATTGTTGGAAGGAAGGAGGCAAATGAAGGTTGGTTGGGTCATAGGCTCATATGGAGCCTTTTGTATGTCAATGTTCTAAATTGGTTGTTTTCTATCAATGACATTAATACTTCTTTGTACTACATTATTTAAATCCATCACATTTTGCATCAAAGTTTGTCATCATCAAAAAGGGGGAGATTGTTAGCCCTAAGGGCAAATCATGTAGTTATGATTAGTTTTGATTAATGACAAATATTGATGAGGACTAATATGCTTGCATGTTGTGTGATAGGATTTGTGGATTAAGAAGTTTGAAGTCTCATTGCCTTGAAGCTAAAATGCAAGAACAACTCCAATATGTCAAAGTGATTGAAGATTGAAGAGTTTGTTCAAGATGTTAGAAGGCTTTGAAGACATGAAGTGTAGGTTGCATGTGCTTAATAGGTAAACTTCGTAAACCCTACACTCTTAAGCCTTGGAATCTATGAGTTGCAATTGAGAGCACAAAACTTGATTTAAATGGTTTCAATGGTTTTGAACTTATCTAAATTATCAAGTTTTCATACATGATTTTTGCACTTAAAAGGTCTTTAATGACTTATCTTTTAGGCTAGAAGGTTTTCCAACTTGTTAGAATTGATTTGAACATGTTTTGACAAAGTTTGAAAAATTCGGATGCAAGATTCGGACGCAGGATGAATAATTAGGTCGTCCAAATTTTCTTGCAAAATGAACAGTACCCACTATTCATGTGAACAACCCACTATTCATGTGAACAGTACCGACTGTTCTTCCAGAGAAATTTGAAAGAAGATTCCGACGCAGCTGGAAAAATTCGATCGTCCGAATTTTTCCCCCACATAGTGAACAGTAAGTGAACAGTGCGTCCGAAAATTTTCGGCCAAAAATTCGGTCGTCCGAAAAATTCGGACGCAGAATTCGGTCGTCCGAATTTTCTAAAACTAGCCGTTTAATTGATTTTTAAATTTTATAAAGGCTAGAAACTCTAGATTTGGTCTAGAGTTGTCTAGTGACATAAAACTCTTAGTGATAAGAGTGAACCTTGTTTATTACATTGAAAAGAGGTTGTTGTGGTAAAACCCATTGAAGGGTGAGCCTCTTGTGTAATTGCTTGGATTAAGCATATAGTGAATTGGTTGAAATCCTTGAGTGTGGACTCAAGGTAGTGGATGTAGATCTTGGAGAGATCGAACCACTATAAATCGTGTGTTCATTTCTTTATAGCTTTACTTGTTACATACTTGTGTTATTATTATTTGTTCATAGTTGTTGATTGATTGGTTGTGATCTTATAGTTTGATAATCTTGTCTTAACCATCAAATCACATATAAACTAGAAGTTTGTGAATTTAAAGAAAAGCTTTCATTAAGGCAAAGGGTTTGTAGAAAGGGAAAAGATTTTCGATAATTAGCCAAAGACCTAATTCACCCCTCCTCTTAGGTCTTTCACTTATATTCTTTAAGAATAAATCCAAAATGATCATTTGAAGTTGGTTAATGAAGATCTAAGAAGTTGGTTATGGTTTCTTAAAACCTTTGTGAAAGACCTAAGAAGGGGGGGGGGAGGGGGGAATGAATTAGGTCTTTGGCTAATTTTCATAAACTATTTCCTTTTATAAATTGAGTTAGAGCAGATTATGATTACTTGTTTCAATGAGAGAATAATTAAATCAATGACAAGGTAATAAACAATCTACGAACAATGAATACAAGTAGTTTATAGTGGTTCGATCTCTTCAAGATCTACGTCCACTACCTTGAGTCTACACTCAAGAATTTCAACCAATCTACTATATGCTCAAGTTCAATAATTACATAAGAGGCTCACTACACAATAATTTTACACCAACAACCTCTTTAGTAATTCTACACACAAGGTTCACCTTACTAAAAGGATTTTATATTTACAAACAACCTTGAATCAAAATTTCAAGGATCACCCTTACCTAAAGGATTTTATGTTACAAGAAAACAAAATTAAATGGATAATGGATGAAATGTTACCACTTCTTGGTAGATAATTACACACTGTTGCACCACTTCACTTTGTTGTCTTTGGAATCTTGAATGATCACCTGTAAGCACAAGACAAAAGAGAGCTTTGATATTTACAAAAGATTTTAGAATGTTAAGATTTCTCAGATATTCAAAACTTACAAAAATTTGAGAGTTTATAACTTTTATAGATTTCAAAAATCAGTTTTAACAGTGATAAAACTGTTAGTAACAGCTAGTTTCAGAAGAATTCGGACGACTGAATTTTTTTTTGTGCTTCCGAACTTTACTGTTACATTCTGTCTGAAAAAATTTGGACGACCAAATTTTGTCCAGTGCATCTTAACTTGCGTCCAAATTTCTCTGAAAAAATAGTAACCATACTGGCAGGCAAAATTCGGACCACCAAATATTTTCCCTTGCATCCGAATTTCTCTGGAAACACAGTAGCCATTTTCAAAGTTTAGACATATGAACTTGCGTCCGAACTGTTCAAACTTTGTAAAATCATTTGAAATTCAACTTCAATAAGTTTGAAAATATTTTGTATGAATAGATAAATCATTAGACACTTTTAAATTCAAAAATCGTTATCAAGTTTACTCTTTGATCATACAAAGTTTACTCAAAATCATTTAAGACTCAAAAAACACACTTATTAATGAAAAGTTCATTCAAAGCCATTTAAGATTCAAAATAAAGTTTTGTGCTCTCTTATGCATTCAACAGATTCCAAGACAAGCAAGTGTAGGGTTTACAAAAGATATACCTATTAAGCACACGTAACCTACACTTCATGTCTTCAAAGCCTTCAATCATTTTGAACAAACTCTTCAATCTTCAATCACTTTGACATATTGGAGTTGTTCTTGCATTTTGGATTCAAGGTAATGAGACTTCATACTTCTTAATCCAACAATCCTATCACACAAATGACATAAAGATTAGTCCTCATCAATGTTTGTCATTCATCAAAGCTAATCATAACCTCATGATTTGCCCTTAGGGCTAACAATCTCCCCCTTTTTGATGATGACAAACTTTGATGCAAAATGTGATGGATTTAAACAATGTAAAATATAGAAGTATTGATGTCAATGATAGATAATAACCAATTTAGCATATTGACATTCAAAAGGCTCAATATGAGCCCATGGCCCAACCAACCTTCATTTACCTCATTCCTTCCAAC
Source organism: Rauvolfia tetraphylla (assembly GCA_030512225.1). NCBI lineage: Eukaryota > Viridiplantae > Streptophyta > Magnoliopsida > Gentianales > Apocynaceae > Rauvolfia > Rauvolfia tetraphylla. The sequence goes on from JAJQKT010000060.1 coordinate 3,432,382, forward strand.
AAACAACTAGGGTAGGATGTATAGGATTTAATCATTTATAAAAGGTTCTAAGAGAGCTTTTAAAGGTTGTAAAAGTTTAACAATGCTCCCCCTTAGATTGTGCTCATTTTCAAAAAAATTTTGAACTGAGGACTATTCGTCCAAACTGCAATAAATTCAACATAATGAATGTTTATAGTGAAATAAAGCTTTCCTAAGGTTGTTCAAACATAGTAGAAGAGATTAAAACATATTTGAATCAATTTGAATAGCAAAAGAGCATTTTTTGGCAACAAAATATAGATGCATCCGAATTTCTGAAACATGCATTCGAATCATGCATCTAAATTTTGAGATTTCAAGTCCAAACTTTAAAATATGTAAGATGAAAGCTGTAATTTTTTAAAATAAGCTTTCCTAAGGTTGTTCAAATATGATAGGAAGGATTGAAATAGTTTTCCAATAATTTGATCAACAAACAAATATTTTTGATAAGAAAATTTTTTTGCATCCGCATTTTTGGTCTACATCTGAATTTCAAGTCTGAATTTTTTATAGCAAGTTGAAAAAGATGATTTTGCATTTTTAAATGACCTGTAGAAGTACTCAAATATGTATGTCCATAATGACACTCAATTTAGATTTGTAAAACTACAAAACTCATGCATCCAATTGTTTTCATAAGGTAATTCAAAATCATATGTTAAGTTAAGAACCAACAACTTAACCAAATTCCATAATAATCTTAGGAAATAACCAAGATGTCAAGCTTCAAATGAAGTCAAATGGTTTCACATAACACATTCATTGCATATAGCAAAATTTGCAGTCATCATTTACACTATTAGCACATAGTCATCATTTACACACATAGCACATACCATAATTTGCAGTCATCATTTACACTATTAGCACATAGTCATCATTTACACACATAGCACATAGCACAATTTTGCAGTCATCATTTTTTCTTCCCCTTTTGTCATCACTCAAAGATGGGGTCAATTAAAATGAGACTAACAGTTTAGCAATTATCATAGGGCCAAAGTATCATTAGTAAATGAAGCTCTCAACACTAAGGTTTCTTCTCTCTAGCAAGAGTTTCTTCTTCATCCTCCTCTTCCTCAATTTTCTCAATTTCTTCAATCTCTTCTCTTCTTGGAGGAGTTTCTCTTTTAGTTCTCCATATGCCATCTTCATCAAGAACTAATTGCATTCTTTTAAGAGTGTCATTAGTATAAATCTCTCCACTCTTAAATGCTTGTCCTCTCACTGGAATTTTAAGTTGAAAATGTTTAAAGATTCTTGTTAACAATCTCCCATATGGTAATGCCTTGTTCACTGTTTTCCTTGCACTAATCATGTGCTTTAAGGCCATATATCCAAAATTCAATCTTCTATGCTCATGCAAGGCTAACATAATTACCATATGCATGTTAGCAATAGATAACTTATGTCCAAAATTAGGGATAATCATAGTAGTAATCATGTGATGCAATACTCTTCCTCTAGCATCAAATGCCTTAATTTCCCTCTCCCTAATGGATCTAAATTCTCTACCATTAGTGAATGCTTCTTCAAATCTTTCTTTTGTGAGTAATACTTTGCCCCACTATCATCTATTCCACAAATTCTACTGACCAATGCATCGTTGAATTCAAAATCTACTTGAGATACTCTTGAAGAATACCATCGCACTACATTGTTTTCCCCCAATTGTTCTATTCTTTCCTCTTTGAGATTTGCACAGAATTCATAAATAATTGCAGGGTAAAATTTCTCATCAATTGCTAACAGATTACTCCAACCAATATCACCAAAAAGAGATAAAACATTACCAATGTTGGAGAGCTTTTCCAAATTCATCATGTAACCAGGAATTATTTTTCTGCTCTTCTTATTCCAGTCCTCAAATTCAGATGCTGCCTTGATAGAGATGAATTTGCCCAATCCAGATGATTGAGGGACCTTATTCTCCTTGGTTCGTTTATAATCAATCCACCATCCTTTGCCTTTCCCTTTCCTTTCTCAACACTTGCTCTCTTAGTTCTCACCATCTTAGATTGCAAGAGAATGATTTGTAGGAAGTGTTTAGGACTTGGAACTAAAAAATTCAATCAATTTGTAGTGAAAGATATGAAATTTCAGAGAAATTTAGGTTTTGACGCAAGAGGGTTCAGTGGGTTTCGAGAGAAAATGAAGTTTGAAAGTTATAGATGTGAAATATGACTGGAGAAAGTTTGGACGTCTGAATTTCTCTCAATGCATCCAAATCATGCATCCGAATATTCCCGGTTCTTGTCACACTTCAACACACAAATTAGTAATTGAATTTTGAGATACCTAAGAGCCTTCTTAGGTGATTAAACCTTTCCTCAGCCAAAGGCTTTGTAAATATATCAGCAATTTGATCATTTGTATTCACATATTCCAAGCATATATCTCTTTTAGCCACATGATCACGAATAAAATGATGTTTGATTTCTATATGCTTAGTCCTAGAATGTTGAATGGGATTAATGTTTAAATTGATAGCACTTGTTAGTAAATCTTGTAAACATATCACGAATATTCTCACCTTGCTTCATGGTGAATAGCTCATAATCCCTTACTAGCATAGCAAGCTTTGACTCCTTTACTTGGTTTGTACCTTCTTGTGTTACTTGAAATAATCTCCACATATCATGGGCAGTGTCACATCCACTAACTCGATTATATTCTGTTACATCTAGTGCACAGCTTAAAATGTTCATGGCTTGATAATTCAATGTCATTTTCTTTGAATCATTCTCCTCAAATTTGTCTATAGGCTTTGGCTCTAGAGTCACTCCATCGGCTCTCATTTTCATTGGTACGTAAGAACCTTTCTCAACAATATTTCACAAATAAAAGTAAATAGAATAAATATATATCTTAACTCTAGATTTTCAAAATGTATAATTTGTTCGATTAAACAAATGTGGTCTATTAGCCATAAGATCTTAACTTCTAGGTTGTAAAACCACACAAAGAAGCCCTTACTCTGATACCAATTGAAGGACCTAAGAGGGCGGTAAATTAGGTCTTTGGCTAATTTTCGTAAACTATTTCCTTTTAAAAATTGAGTTAGAGCAGATTATGATTACTTGTTTTAATGAGAGAATAATTAAATCAATGACAAGGCAATAAACAATCTAAGAACAATGAACACAAGCAATTTATAGTGGTTCGATCTCTTCAAGATCTACATCCACTACCTTGAGTCTACACTCAAGGATTTCAATCAATCTACTGTATGCTCAAGTTCAATAATTACATAAGAGGCTCACCACACAATGGTTTTACACCAACAACCTCTTTAGTAATTCTACACACAAGGCTCACCCTACTAAAAGGATTTTATATCTACAAACAACCTTGAATTAAACTTTGGTTGAAAACTTGGTGTTTAGGCAACTAGGAGCTTGTTTGCTAGACCTATATTGCATGTCTTGTTTTCTTAACATGAAATCTAAATTTTTATGTGAGCTTTTGTGAAAATATTTTTCTTTCATTAAAGAAAACTATCAAGAATACATAGATCTCTAATTTCAGTTTGATTTTCTTGGATTTTAAAGCTAAAAATGCAAAAGGACCAAAGATTTTCTCGAAGCATTTATGTTGCTTCATGTTTTGTTTGAAACTCTTGAAAAAATACAGGGGGACTGTTTTGTGGTTTTTGAGATGCATTAAAATTTCAGATGTTAAAGCTGTAAATTTCCAGCTTTGTGTTTTATAAGAAAATGGTTTGGTACAGCCTTGGTTTCCGCAAGAAAATGGCTGAAATTTTACTACAAAACTAGTGTAGAAAAGTGCTAAAAGGTAGCACAATTTTTGTTTGAAAAAGAGGTCCAAATCAGAACTTATTTCCTATTTCTATGGATGAGAAATCTGAAATCTTTGATGAATAACATGTTAAGATGAAATCCTGATTGAACAATCGTTTGGACAGCTTGCATTCCATGTAGAAAAAGATGGAAACTCTTCTATACAACAATAAGTGCATGCGATAGTTATGATTTGTTAGAAGGATTGTATATGAGAACTTGGGATGGCCTTATTTTCTAGACGTTTTTGCTGAAATATATGGCCAAAAAAGGAAGTAAAGGCTGACCGGTCATGGAGCTTAAAAGCTAGTGGTATAAGAGATAGAAACAGCCTTGATGATAAAGTGTGATGGCTAAAAGCAAGAAGGATATAGTTGAGGCTAGTGAGGGATTTAATGGGCTTAAAGTTCAAGGAAAATAATTGGAATCTTGCATAAATAATGTACTGAAGTGTATGGTTGAAGAGCGAATAATTTGGACAGCATATAACCTAGTAAACAAACCTAATATACCCATCACTTACAAGAAGATCTAGTAGTAGTTTGAGTAGTTATGATAGGAATGGTTAAAAAGGACTTCAAAGGACTTCAATTTCAAGACTTTTAGGCATAATAATAAGCTAACAAGAGGCTGAATTTCTAGAAATTTAAGGACCTTATAACCAATCAATGTAAAGACAGAAAAAGGGGAAAATTGAGCTATAAACAACTAGAAAATCAAAGATGACGGAATTTGTTTGAATTAAAATTTAAGAATAAGGATAGAAATAATAGAAATAGGATAGGGTATCTAGAGGACAATGTTAAGATAGTAGAAATCATGTATGTTAATGAAATAAATAAATAAATAAAATGAAGAGATATAATAAAATAGTTTTTAGAGAAAAATCTCTACAACGCTATAAGAGTTTAGAGATTACTAATACTTTGAATCTTCATAAGTGGTAAAGTAATTTAATTAATCTCAAAAAATTTAATTAATTCTAAAATAAAAGAATTTACATCGTAAAATGTGTATTGCGCTAAAAAGTTTCTTAGGACTATTTTCTTACTGTAAGCAAAAATAAGTAGGTTATATAGTCGTAAGATGCACTTAAACATAAAATTTTTATTAATTAAGCAATAGTCACGTACTTCGATATATTAAGAAAATCTGAATGTTCGATTTTGTAGGAATATAGATAGTAAATCTACTCCGACTACAGGAGAATTTGAAAATTGAGACTTACCTATTTCTAATGCCAAATATCAAGAAACAAAGGCATTGTTTTGTAGGAGAACCATTTTTATACTATCATAATCTGAAAAGTTATTAAATCGGGAAGCCTTTCCATTTTTGGAAACACTTTCTATTTATGGAAAGTTTCTAAATTTGGAAAGGTTTGGCATGATTGACTAGCAAGTTCCATTATTTATTGATGCACTACTTGCATTGGAAAAGCATGGGAGTTCTAATTCTATTAGGGTTTCTATTTTTAGGAACTTCTATTTTTTTTTTTGAAAGGATGTGTTGGAACTTTATTCCAAAACCTGATAAGTTTACCTTTGGGAAATGAATCATGTATATGGGGATAGTATATTTAGAAACTTGCACAGAACTTTTTGAAATTAAAGACAGGCAGTGAAAGTTTAACTGGTTGGTCAAACTGCAAACTTGATAAGGACATATGGCTATTTGGGGCTCATGTATCTAAAATCCTGCCTCGACCTATATTGTCTATGTATGAAAAGCCCAAAAATACCAAATAGGGGGTGCTTGGACGACATCCAGCGACAACCCTAATGGGAGTCCAGACGACAAAACGATTTCTATAGAAATGAGAGACCCACAAAGCAAGCGCACTATGCAAGGCGAGTCACTCGTACGAGGGCCTCATCATCACTGGTATGAGGTTTATTCTAAACTCTGTGAGCGGTACCACGATATCAAGGGGCGTTGGTGATCGGGGAAATGATTGGCCTGATTGGTTGCCATGTTAGGTTCTCGTATAGCGCCGACGGGTTCAATTCCTAATCTGGCAACGAGGCCAGGAGATTAGCTCGAACCCAGGTTAGAGGTCTGAGGGTTGAGATGGTAGGTGCCCCATCGTTCTAATCCTCTGGGACTATTATGAGCAGTTAATGTGCACAATGATTAGGTGTTTAGGTAGTTATAACTTGGGATTTCGAATAGCTCCCGATGAACCTGTGACTGGCTAATAGAAATGTCAATGTAAAAAGGAACATAGGGTTATATTGGTTATTCTATTTTGTACTCGGATAATATTCCTAGCAAGAGGCAGGATAAATATTCTTTTCGCTCTGTCCTATGTATGAAAGAAATTTAAAAGAAAAAAAATGTTTTCGAACATTTTACAATTACCTGTTTACACATAAAATATTTTCATGAATACACACACACACTCAAACTCACTAAGCTTTCTGACCCACACTCTTTTAATAACATGTTTTCAAATGGCCTTGAACCAAAGGCGAATTAGTAGTACATCCAGATTGGATTCGTCGAGTGATCTTGGAGATTCCTCTGCCTTTTCATCTATTTTTTTTTCCTTTTGTATCTCTCAATTATCTCGAGAGCTTTTGTTATATACTTAGACCATGCCAGTTTTTGATTTGTTGTGACTTCTTATATGTCTAGGTCTATAATTTAAATCTTCTGATCTGTTTATTTGCATTTATTATAAGTACTATTATAACTCTGGACAATTATGTAAGGCCAAAATCTAGTGTCGAGAGGCACGTAAATACCCTACTTAGCCGCAGTGGACCCTAGTGGAGGGGTTGGGTGTGTCACAACCCTAATGATCCATAAGTTTGTAACTATGTTAATCACATTAAAACACTACAAGAAAAAACCAATTTTGAAACTGATAAATCGGTTTCAAAACAAGGATTTAAAATCGTAGAAAATCGATTTCAAAATTGGTGGTTGCGGCCCAATTTTGAAACTGAAAAAAGCCGGTTTCAATTTTAAAACCGAATATAGTCGATTTCAAAATTGATCCAAGAACTAATATGTTTAATCAAACACAATAACCGATTTTGAAACCTCATTGGAACCAATTTGAAGCCGAATTTAGAAACCTATTTGAAATTAAATTGAAACCAAATTTAGAACTAATTTGAAACCGAATTTAGAAATTGATTTTAAAAAATAAAGAATATATTAAGAAAGTACTAGGTCAATCCAGCCCGACCTGGCCAGCCAACCCGGATCAGTTGGCCGGATCAGGCGCATGTTCTCAGGTGCCCAACACGTGACCGTGAGCCCATGTGCGAGTATGTATGCACGCGCAATAATTGGGGCTAAAATCGCCCCTTGCAAGACTCGAACCCTTGTTGCTGGTGTGGGGAGCATGTGTGTTATTCTTCCTATTGTGTTATTCTTCTGTAATTACTTTATTTTTACTATATATGTATATATTATATTTTTAAATCAATAATAACAATTATAATTATTTAATAGGTTATAAACTCATATTATTAACTTATTAAGTGTGTTTAATAATTAATGAAAAATTAGTAATTGTATTTATATAGACAAAACATATTACCAATATATATATTGTTTTACATACTTGTACACTTATACAATTAGAATTATTTAATAGATTATAAACTCATGTTATTAACTTATTAAGTGTGTTTAATAATTAATAAAAATTCATAATTATATTTATATAGACAAAGCATATTAGCATTGTATATATATAATTACCGTTTTACATACTTGTATACTTATATGACTGTTAAGTATAAATCACTTATATGATATTTGATTATATTTGTATAATAATTAAAAATAAGTATATATATATCAACATATATATATCTTAAACATAAATAGTACGTAACAAATACATTATATAGTTGTTTATAGCTCACCCTTACCAAAAGGATTTTACGTCACAAGACAACCTTGTATCAATCACAACAATAATATAAAGATAGAGTTTGGATGTTACCAACACTTCTTGGTAGATGAATATAATTGCTAGCACCACTTCACTTCTTGCCTTTGGAATCTTGAATTTTAACCTTTGAGCACAAGACAATTTGAGATCTTTTCAAATAATTTTAATTAAAATAAGTTAGAGCTTGAAGGATTTTGAATTTTCAAAAGTTCTATAAAAAATTTGGAGTTTATGACTTTTATAGATTTGAAAAATTGGCTTTAACATGCATAAAACAGCTAGTAACGGCTAGTTTTAGAGAAGTTCGGACGACCAAACTTGGCCTTCTGCGTCCGAACTTGCGTCTGAATTTCTCTAGAAAAATAGTAGTACTGTTCATTGAACAGTGTTTGCTGTTCACTGAATGGTGGTACTGTTTATAGTACAAAAAAGTTCGGACGTCTGAATTTTTTCTTATACGTCCGAACTTGCGTCCAAACTTTTTTAAACTTTGTCAAACATATTCAAATCAATTCAAACAACTTGAAAAACCTTCTAGCCTATAAGATGAGTCATTCAAGACCTTTTAAGTGCAAAAATCATTTATGAAAACTTGATAATTAAGGTAAGTTCAAAACTATTGAAACTTTTCAAATCAAGTTTTGTGCTCTCAAATGCAACTCATAGATTCCAAGGCTTAAGAGTATAGGGTTTACAAAGTTTACCTATTAAGTACATGTAACATACACTTCATGTCTTCAAAACTTTCAATTATCTTGAACAAACTCTTCAATCTTCAATCACTTTGACATATTAGAGTTGTTCTTGCATTGTGGCTTCAAGGCAATGAGACTTCATACTTCTTAATTCACAAATCCTATCGCACAACATACAAGCATATTAGTCCTTATCAATGTTTGTCATTAATCAAAACTAATCACAACTACATAATTTGCCCTTAGGGATAAAAGAAACTAAATTTTGAAACTGATTTCAATCAATTTCTAATTAGAAACTGATTATAATATTCATCAAAATAGAAAAAATTGATTTAGAAACCAATTTAAAACTGATTTCTTAATTTATTAAAAATAAAAAATTTTAATTTAGAAATCGGTTTGATTTGAAATCAAATTTTAAATCTAATTTTAATCAGTTTCTAATTAAAAACCGATTATAACATTTATCAAAATAGAAAAAATTAATTTAGAAACCAATTTCTTAATTCATTAAAAATAAAAAATTTTAATTTAAAAACCAATTAGAAACCATATGATTTGAAACTAAATTTTGAAATTGATTATAAAATTTATAAAAAATTAAAAAATATTTAAAACCTATTGAAATCGTTTTCCTAACTATTTTAAATCGATTTCTAATTAGAAATGGATTTTTACCGTTTTAAAATTCGATTGCAACTATGTTGTTTTATTGTAGTGACAGGATTCCGAATGGAGTACCTTTATCTCCAATATGCGGTTCAATGGTTTTATTTACCTTTCAGTTGAACCTTAAGGGATAGAACTCACTACCTGATGAGTAAATTAAAAAATTGCAATAGTCAGTTTATAATATTTGATCATATAAGATTAAAATTTGACTCATTAGTGTGTTGGTAGAGATGTGGTGATATGGTTGAGCGATATATTAATTTGCAGTAGGTAAACTAAGGTGTTTTTAGGCTTAAACTGCATTAATTCTAGTGCATGTTGAGTTTTATATGAAGATTACTCTTCTTTACTTGGTTTGTTATGTAGGGCAAAATAGAAGAATCTGCGAGGAATTGTAGGGCGAAATAGTCAAACAAAAGAGGAGAGAAGAATGAGGCTCTGATTCACTGATTGAAAGAGACTCGGCGTCTGTCGGATTTCGACCTGGAAAGAATGCAAAACAGAAAGTCAAACTCAGCCTATTACCATTCTGAAACTCCAACTATGGCTCAATATCTTGGAACTGTCCTCAACATTGTTGGATTCAAGGAGGTCAGCACCTCAGCAACTTTTGCTTCCTGCATTGAACGGACAAATTAGCCTTTATAAGACAAATTTCTTGAAGAATGTCAAAGTGACGATGCATTTGAAATTCAAGATTACAATTTACTCTATTCATCAAAAAAAAAAAAAACTCTGTCAAGAAAAAAGAAAGTGAAATCGAATTTACCTCTGCAGAAATAAGAGTAGCACCTATTCTTCGTCCGGAAAAACTGCTGTGATTTGAACTTTAAGGTTATCATTTCCATATTCTTGTTGTTCCGCAACGATCTCGTGGGCAGAATTCACAAGTTTCTTGCACCGAAATACCTTCACCACCTCTAAGGTGAGAAGCTGCCCGAAGCTAAAAGGAATCTCGTCAAGACAGTTGCAATGCTTCAGAATAAGCTGTTGGAGTTTGGGGAAGGCATCTACGGGTACGCTCCATTCTTTAATGTATGAGAAGTGTAATTTTAGGTACTTCAGTTGCGGGAACTCATCATCTTCCACATCCCATCTGTTGCCTTCAAAATTGGCACTTAATAGTTTGAAAACCTCAAGATTGGCCAGATTGCCAATTGCAGATATCACACTTTTTGATAGAACAGCATCTACTATTGTCAGTTTCTTAAGAGTGGATGGCAAGTCAAATTCAGGGCCAGAGAGCTTTCTATTGACCGTCAATTTGAGTGATTCAAGCCTAGTGAAAAAGCCAGATAGTTGTAGACAAAAGTCTAAATCAACACTCAATTTTTGGACATTTGGCATTCTTCTTATTTGCCACTTGAACTCTTCTTCCAAATAGGTCCGCCACGATGAAAAAGATTCTAAAATATCCAATTGGTATGACTCATCACTCAAATCATTTCTGCCGTAGAAATGCGAGGTCCCTGTATATAAACATCGTAAGCTTCTCATATTCCATATAGTTCTAGGGATTGAACTATGGACGCTCAAAAAGAGATATTCCAGTCTTGAAAGGTTGACTATTGATGATACAACGCCAAATGCACCTCGAAGTGCCAAGTATCGCAAATATACTAGTTGTGTGATGGCATCAATCTCATAATTTTCCCCCCAGTATTCCAATTCCAGCAGTCGAAGGAATTTGAATCGGATAAAGAAGAAAGAGTCTTCAGGAATTTTTAAAGATTTGAAAGATATCAAAGTACGAACAGTTGAAGCTGTAGGTTCTAATTTAGGAAAAGATAGGCTACCTTCTCTGTGTATGCATAGTCGATAAGATTGGTGAATGGTGCCCAAGGAATGATTATCAATAGTATTTGTCACCAGTAGAAAGTTTTCTTCCTTCTCTTTTTCCAAACAGAACTCTCTCACCAAATCATGAACAACACACTTCTTGATCCGATATCTAGAACTTCTCTTGGCTGCAAATAAGAGGCTTCTATCAATCAGATCCTTCAAGTACTCATTTGCTACATCCTCCAAGCTTTTGTTCTCATGTCTCCGAATGAACCCCTCAGCGATCCAATATCGGGTCAACCTATTGGTAAGAATTTTTTCATCCTCTCGAAATGCGGCAAGATAAAGGAAGCAAGGTTTCAAATAATCTGGTAAATGCTTGTAACTTAGTTCCAAAGTGTCCCCCCACCCTTCCTTTGAAATCTGTGGCTTTAGACTTTCGGCAATTTGTTTCCAGAATGCCAGATTACCATCTGCTTTAGCAAGTAAACCTGCAATCAATACAATGGCTAAAGGTAGCCCCTTGCAACTTTCCGCAATCTTATTCCCAATATCAAGCAAATTTAGAGGAAAACCATCTTTGTAAGACAATTTCTGCCGTAGTAACTCCAAGCTATCCTCAAGTGAGAGGGGATGAAGCTCGTGAAGACTGCAATCAGGTTTAGCTTCCAAAGCAACTTTATGAATTCTACTGGTTAACATAATTCTGCTGCCATTCTTGTCGTCTGGAAATGACTCTTTTAACTCCTTCCAGGCCCGAATATCCCAGATATCATCCAGCACAATAAGGTAAGTATTCCCTTTCAAACATTTGTGCAACTTTTCAGCTAAGTCTTGACGACTATTACTAGAAATATCATCTTTATCTAGAGTTGGATTGACATCTTTCAAAATGCTAACCAATATGTCTTCAATTTTATTTGCTTGAGATATGCAGCACCATGCATATCTATGAAAATGAAGCCGAACACGAGTTTCCTGAAAAACGTTTCTGGCAAGAGTTGTCTTTCCTTGTCCTGCCATGCCAACAATTGCAACAATTTCGCGCTGAGGAAATCCTCCTGTAAGGAAACTAATTATCTTGTCTTTCTCGTCTGTAAAACCCACCATGACATCATGCATGTCAGTGTTGTTAGCTTGAGGAGGGAGGAGGCCACCAAAATTCATTTTTTCACCAAGGACTGTCGTGTTGCACATCTGAGTGTATCTGGACTTATTCAGCTCAGTCTTAATCAATTGAATTTCTTCTATGACGTCAGAAAGGCACACCACATTCTGCCAATAATTAGTAGGATCGCTCAGAAAACAGGAATCAATGACATAGTCGGCGCCATATGCCATCTTTCTGATTTGCCTTTGAAGATCTTTAAGTTCCTTATTTTAATCTTGCAGCTGACATACTCCCAAGAGCGAAGGCTTCAGAGACAGTAGCAACTTCTGGATTGTCATAACTTGATGTCTTTGATATCTGGTCAAAGTGTCATGCTTCAGCTTTTCCTTTAGATCTTCAAAGAAAAAATCCAAGAATCCTTGTAAATTTGTCCTGGGGAAACTATTCCAGGATGCAATTGGTATCTCAAGCTGAAGCTGCCTGATTTCAGCTTTAGCTTGATTTACCTCTTCTACCAAATCATGGAGAAGAGTATTGGTTCCCTTGGCAATGCCCTCTTTCAAATTGGATGCGTACAGTGAGCAAATCAGAGATGCCGCCACATTGACACCAAGATTGCTCTGCGTTGGAATTAACTTCTCCTCTTCAGCATTAATCTCGTATGGTGGATTCACATGAAATGATATCAAAAATGTGAGCCCATGTTGGATGATGCCGAAACCATCATCTGTAGGGAGAAGAAGATCCTCCAGGAGTATTTCAAGAAAACGTGCAACAGCTGTTCCCTTCAGAAAAAAATCAGGTTCTTGAGAAGGCTTTAAGTACTTCAGGGCTCCCAGGTACAACTCTGCAAGCTCGAGAGTGCAAGGCTTAAATTTCTCTATCAGAAGAGAAACGGTAGCACTGAGGCTTTCATCTATATCGTCAACCCAACAAAAAAATGGCACAGTTGCAGCCCTGTTCGCCCAGTCTTTAATATGATTGAAGAAACTGTTCAATTGATCAACACATTGATCTCTTGAAGCAAAGTGAAAAATTGCAGAAACGAACTCTAACCTCTTTTCAATAGCTCCAATTTGCTTTTTGACAGGGCCAATCATATCAGGTTTTAGAACCAGGAGATCCTTCAGATTCTTGATTGCAATATCAAGGAGTTCCTTGAAGTCATCTCTGCTGAAATATTTTCTTTCCAGTAAGAGATCTGACAAATCAAGGAAAGCTACTTTAAGAAGTGGATGTAAGTACTGAAGCTTTTGTGGAAACATTTCAAGAGCCCGAAAGGTCAAATCTTCATCATCCTGGGAATCTACAGCTTCTAATTCCTCGAATATGCTAGCAAGGGAATCTACAGCTTCTATTGCTTTAGTAGCCGAAAGCAAATCATCCTCGAAAACACGGGACATTTTCCCAGAGTACCACCCGAATATTCTAAGAAATGGCAGCTCCTTTTGAAGGTCTTCAATTGCATTCTTTCGAGGTGAAGTCAATAAAGCTGGATCCGCCTCACGTAGCCACTCTTCGACGTGATCAACCCAAACACGAACAAATTCCATTTTTCTCTCCATCACTCCCTGATTCAGATAGACTAAATGGTTTGGATGGAGATGTATTTGAATTCTGTGAAAGAATTTCGGAAGGATGATTTTAATGCTAATGGAAGGAAGTCTCAAGACTTGGAGGATGCTGTTAGTGGAAGAGAAATGTGTAATGTTCTGCGAAGCAAGTCACAAGTATAAGACTTGACTTTTAGTTATCTCCGACTTTTGCAGAACCAACTTCGAGGGTAAGATGTTTTTTTAATCAAGTTCATGTTACCTCGTTATTTTTGTCTTTTTGTGGATCAGATCCATGTGTTTCTTAATTATTTGCTCATGGGAAGCCGCAAATCACGTTGGATGGTAATATTCTACTTCCCTCGTAATAGAGTTCGGTTATAATCTTGCACGGTGTTTTTATTGCATATATAAGATTAAATCTGATCTATCAGATTAGATTACGGATCTAATTAACAGTTGTAAAAATTGATAAATTTAAAAAAAAATATATGTAAAGACAAAAAAATATGATCCGTCAAATTTGATTTCAAATCTAATTTGACAAATCAGATACAGTCCTACCCGTTCTAATAGTAACCACAGCCTCAGAATACTACTTCCTTTGCATTCCAGATTTTCTGTGGGTAATATTCTTTTAAGAAAGTAATATTTTTATGAGACTATTTTTTTTTATTTTTGAATCTTTTAAATATTGTTTTGGTTAAGAAGATATACTTATCACTGTTTATTAACTAAAAAGAACAAAAAGGTTATAATTCGTGACACAAGCATCAAAATACCCATCAAAATTTGTGGTCATAGAAGTACTCAAAATCTCACCGTTATTGATAATTATAATATCTGGTTATACAAATAAATAGTCAAAATTTACTTATAGTTAATATTTTTTTTTTGTGTTCGAACAGCCAATTTTACTTTACTAGTTCAAGTATATTTATGCATTATACGATTCTACTCTTTTAGGCATAAAAATGCAACTTTGAGCAGCCACGGAAGTTCAAATTTGATTAGTTTCAAATTTAATCTCCTATAGGCCTTCTTAAGCCAACCATTCCCGCAAATATTTATAGCAGCCAAACTTTTGATATATTAGTAGAGTTAAATCAATTCTTGATATTCCTTTTCTTCAATAGATCGACGCGAGGCATGGCCAAACTTTTGGAAGGACGAAACTACAGTCGTGGGGTGCAGGAAGTAGCAATTTGGCCTTAGTTGTTAAAAACTAGAGACCAGTAAAAATCTTTGCAGGGAGGGAAATCTTCTAAGTGAAGATCAAGAGATCTATTAGAGTATAAGCATTGGGATTAGTAATCTAAATTGAGGGGACGACCAATAAATTTCTTAAATGACCGTCTTTTTAACTCTTTAGTTAATGAACAAGGATAGATATATTCTTTTTATTCATAAAAAAGGTTCAAATGATTCAAAAATTAGAAAGAAATTGAAAGAAGCTTTTAAATGAGTGAGAATATCAATTTTCTTTCTTTATTATAATATTTTTTTTGTTTGGATCCTATAATAAAAATGTTACTAGGAAAATGCTAAAGAAGATGTTACGAAAGATTTGAATTGCTTCTTACGTCTAAATTAAGTACCAATTTTTCAATATAAAATGAATAGAAAAATAAATATTCATTTTTAAACGAAAGAAATATTATATATTATATTAGGTTAGATCATTTATTTTTTCATTCAATTATTACAAGAAGGTAGTTTAATTAGTTAAAAGTGTCTCTTACTAAAGAATAATCATTACCTCACCGAAATAATTTACCTACGAGTTCGGGAAACAATCATATTCAAAAATATTTATCACCAAAAAATTTAATCATGGGGTGTTAGTTGTCCTTCATACAAACTATATCCTATTAGTATTACAATTATTAGTCGACGAAATTTTTAAAATTTTCATCAAACTTAATAATTCTTCTAAATAATATGCTTAGTTTAATTAGTCAATATATAGCAATATAAATAATTAAGAAGTTAAGAGGTTAAGAGGGTCGATTAAAAATTGTCATTTATAGTCAAATTGTATAAAGTGCAAAGTTGTTGACTATTTAAGTCCCATTAATTGACCACCGGCTCAGAATAAAATATTTTCTTTCCTCTACTTCAAAAACAAAGGAAAAATAGCTATTGTATTGGAAAATTATTCTAATTTCCAATCAAGAGTTTAACAATATTTTATTTTTTTCATAATTCAACACAATGGGGTTAATATTGGCAAGGTTAATGTGTCGTAGAATTGCTTCAATGGCTAATCCAAGTTTCAAAAGCATCGATCGATAAGTGTCTTATTACAAACTGTACAAGGTATGCCTCTGAAGCCTTGTTCGAATGGAAAAAATTACCTTGCAACCAAAAGGTTGGAGGATTATTTCTCTCCCCTTAAAGGAATTATTCTTCTACTTGTAATAATTTTAATTTTAACTTTGATTGTTGATTATTTATAATTTGTACTAATAGTGTGGTAATTCTTATTTTTTTAAAAAAATTGTACAAATTTTACTTGGCATGTAAACTAAATTTTACTACGAGACTATAAATAATCCAATAATTGAAAATTTAATATTCATGTATTCGATGCCACAAATTTATAACCATAAATTTCCACAACGAGGAGCTTATTTTTTAAAAAAAAAACATTGACAAGAAAATGTAAGTAAAAATAGATTATAAATAAATTTATTACAATTGGAAAATCTTGAAAACAGATCATTCAACATTTTGTATTATAATTTGCGGTTTTCATGCGATAAAACATCGGAACATGCAATCTTTATTTTGCACTTGAGTAGGATGTACTAATAAAAAGATGATCATAATTTATTGCATATTGGAAACCTCAAAACGAATCATAGAATTCTGGAATAATTACACTTGTACCCTTAAGGTTTGTGTTTGCTGTTTTGTTAATAATTATTCTTGTAGTTTATGAATTTTATATTTATACGATAACTTATAAATTAATATTTTCCTTTCTTTTCTTTAATTATATAATAATGTTATCGCTTTTTTAGAAATTTTATAAAATAGTATTTCACAAAACTGCAATGAATATAGTTGTTAGCCAATATTTTGTAAATTTTTAGAGAAAATTAGGGCATTGAAAATTTCACAAAATTGATATAAAAATATGGAACGTACAAGATATAAAATAGTACTATATTTTTTTCCTTTTTTGGATTTTTCTCATAAATTTGAAATGAAATATAACTTTAGTTAATTTATTTATTTATTGACTAATTAAGAGTTAGTCATTTACAATACAGGGAGGAAAAGTAAATGCCCCTAATTTATTAAGAAGAAAGAAAAAGAGAAAGATCCATCTCTAATATTATACTTCTTCCATTTCAAAATATATGTGCTACTTTGTACTTTCTTTTGTTTCAAAATATAAGTTCTCTTTTTATATAAAGGTTTCATCTATTACTTTGTTTTCAATTTTATTCTTGTCTCCAACCAACTATTTAAATACTTTTGAATTTGACACACTAACCAAAAATTTTTGAATATGAACCTTTTAGACATCTATCAAAATTTTCTATAAAATTTATCAAAATCTTAATTATCGTGTAAAAAAAATAAGTCATATATTTTAAAACGGGTGGAGTATGATAGATCAAAACATCCCAAGTTATGTGATGTGAAATTGGCAAATGCACGAATCTCAAATAAGTACCAGTTGTCCCTATGAGGATAGTTATCTAACGGTAAAATTCTCTTACTCATAACTTGTAGTCCTAACAATGTCCAATAGGGGGGTGAATTGAACTATTTTAAAATTATTGATTTTTTAAAGCGGAATAAAAATGTGAAAGTTGAAGTGGTACTAGCTGACTAATAAGACAAAAGATGAAATCCAGTATGAGTGTCAAGTTAATTTTTCAGTGTAACATTAGTTTGAGTGTCATAAGACAATTTTATTGGACTTAATGTGCAAGCAACTTTCCATTGCTTTGGAAAATGCATAAAGGCGAATAGCCAAGCTAATCAATACAATACGAAAATAACTTCAAAAAGTTATCAATCTAATTAACACTTTGAAAGACATTTTATGTGACTTTGTCTGAATATCAATTTTAGCATGTCTTTCCATTGTGTGGAGAGTATGCTTTGAACTTAATTATTTTTTTGAAGATATGTTTGCAAATTGAAAGATAAATTCGAGTAAACTAAGCAAACAATTAAAGCTTAGAGAAGTAAAAACAAAACGAGGCACAAGAATTTTTATAGGCATGCCTACTTCCACTCTTTGAGAATCTCATCTTAAGTATTTTCACTAACCAAATCTCTTTAATGGTGAAGAATCAAACCATACAATCCTAAGTATCTTACAATCGAGAAACTCTCAAATTGTACCAACTAATTTTACAAATATATCTAGTAACTATTTTCCACTCAAGAACATTCTCGTCTTTGGTGGCACAAGTTTATAACCGACATTTATGAACCGTGAAGAGATGGGGATGAAAAGATTGAGACTTTCACTTGCTTCCACTATCAGCTCACACATTGCACTTTTTTTCTTTTTTGTCCAGAAGTGTTTTTCTCTCAGATTTCAGCTTTTTTGCTTTTAACTTGAAGAACTCTTGACTTCTTTGAGAAACACGTATACATCTCTTGAAGATTTAAGGGTGCAAAGGGTTATATTTATAGTAGATACAATATCTTATGAAAAGATTAAAGATAATTTAGTCGAATGGTGCTTTGATCAAGTCTTATTCATAGGTTAAAAAGTTTTTTTTAGAAAAATTAACGTTTTGTAATGCATATGTGAACATGTGAATTCCAGTCGTCCTAATTTGATTCTTTAACAGAAAGTCAGCTTATTCCTTTTGTCTCAAAAATTGGTTCAAAACATATTTTTACTATTTTACTATAAGTAACAAAAGTCAAAACTTAACTACTTTTGAAAAAGTGATTCTAACTAGTTGTAAAGTTAAAAAAAAGGTTATGGCTAGCTATAAAGGTGCGCTGATGCGTGTCAGATGAACAGTAATAAGTTACCATCATATTGACTCACCTCAAGATTCTACGTTATGGAAAAAGTAGCTTGACACAAATAGGATTGTCAATTGGGCCGAGTTGGCTCGAGCCCAACTCGTTCAGCCCGAATAACGTTTCGGGTCGAGCTAGAACTGAGGTAAGCTCAGCCCGGCCCGTAAAAATATATGTACATAAATATATTTATATGTATATACATATATTTTTTTATAATAAAATTATTATTATATTATTAAAAATAATTATTATTATATAAAATATTTTTAAAAATTGAGTTAGGGCCGACCCGAGCCAAGGCTCACATTTCCCCAACCCGATGTTAATCGGGCCGAGCTCAGGCTTAGCAAAGCCCGACTCACTCAGCCCGATTGACAACCCTAGACACAAATGAGTCTAGCTTGATCGTTTTGAAAGTAGTTTGATATAAAGATCAAAGCCAAAACATTTTGCCTGAAAGATTTCCAAATGCAATTTTTGAAAAAAACTTTTGAGACATATTTTTAAGACTAAAGACTTTGGTTTTGACTAAAGCACACATTGTGACATATTATCTTAAATCAATTCTTAATAGGAATTTAAAGATTTATACCCATGAATGTACACTACTGGATTCTTGAACTTATGTGGCTTGATCACGATGATTCAAGGTATATTCTAAAATCATCTCAGCAAATATTCATAAGATTATTTAAAACATGTTTTATTAGTCATTAAAATCAGAAGGTTGTATCCTTGAGCCAATATAACCAAACTTAAACCAAAATAAAACTTTCTTAATTTAAAAACTAATTACTAATAAAAGAAGTAAAAATTATTTTAATTAAAATCAATTGCAATGAATATATTAAAATACTCCAAATACAACTTATTCCTCCTCTGCAAAATAATTAATTCTTTTAATTTAATTATCGAATTAGTTAATGGTAAAATTATTAATTATAAGTTAAAGACATAATCTCTCAGTGAAAAGTTTCTAACTTCAACTAGTAAGACAAGCGTATCTCTATATAGCTTTCATCATCAAAACTACATACACCTCTATTGAATGTCCTAAATTTTTTTTCCTACTCATTAAAAATAATACAAAAGAAATCAAATCAATCTTTAGTTAATTTTATGATGTGTTATTATTATCACGATCTAATTTAATTTGTTACTTCTCAGCCAACTAAAATAAATCCAAAATCATGCTATAATTGGTCAAAAATTACAAATATTAAAATCAATAACAATAATTAACCAATATCAAGATTAAAAGAATAATTTTTAATTAAAATCAATCAGATGCATAAGAGTTTTGTCTTTCATTAGAGATTTTGATCATAAAAGATTTAGTTATTTATAATTGCAATATTCAAAACCATCAATTTAGTTAAGATAAAATCCAGAAAGTAAAGAATAAAATAAAAAGGATCAAAAAGGCTGGTTGAAGATGCTTGCAATCAAGCCCTTGATTTAAAGCTTTTTCCACAATATAACACCTCATGTAAGAGTTCAATTCGTGACTTTGTATCCACATTAACCATCCGCTTACCGTCTTAAACTGTTAGATAGCTACTTTTTTAGCATGAACAATATCGTACAACCACCAAAAAACAAAAGAAACCATCAAGCAAAAGCAAACTGAAGAACTTTCAAAACCCTATACACTGGAAGATCAAATAATCTAGAAAAACTATTACAAACTGATTGTGGAAGAAACTGATTGTGGATGACGCGTCACTTGTACCACACTGAAACTCAAAACTCTGATTCAATGTCCTAAGATTCAATATCTTCAAGATCATGGGAATTCAAGGAGGTCAGCTCCTCAGCAGCTTGGTTTCCTGCAATGACTGGACCAATTAGCCACAGAGCCCAAATACGTTGAAGAATGCCAATCTTGAATTCGTGGGTATTCAAATCTTTGAAGTCTACTGATGTCCATGTAGCACTTTTTTACTGGCAATATTGATGAATCTATAAGAAGAAAGAAATTGGAAGAGAATTTACCTTCGCAGGAAGAAGAATGGACAAATATGCCTTCATCTGAAAATTCTGTTGTAACTCGAAGGTCCTCATTTCCAAGTCCCCGTTGTTCCTCAACAATCTCATCGACAGAATTAGCAAGTTTCTTGCACCGGAAAACCTTCATCATTTTCAGGGTAGGAAGCTGTCCAAATGTAGAAGGAATCTCATTAAGATCATGGCAGTCCTTCAGGATAAGTTGTTGAAGTCGAGGGAAGGCTTCTTCAGATACATTCCATTCTTCAACGTTTGACGAACGTAACTTTAGGTATTTCAGGTTCAAGAATTCTTCATCTTCCATGTCCCATCTTGCCTCTTCAAAATAAGCTCGCAATAATTTGAGAACCTCGAGATTGGGGAGCTTGCCGATTGCAGATACAGTGCCTGCTGACAGGGTAGGACCATCTATTGTCAGTTTCCTAAGGGTGGACGGCAAGTCAAATTCAGCGGCAGAGACCTTCCTGCTGACCTCCAAGTACAGAGATTCAAGCTTACTTAAAAAGCTTGCTAAGCTTGGTAGCTGTATGGGAAATTCTAGCCGGATGCGCAGTTTTCGAACATTTGGCATCCTTCTCAATTGCCATTTGAACTCTTCTTCAGTAGTATAGGTACTATAGTATGATGAAAAAGTCTCTAGGTTATCCAATTGAAGAGACTCGTTAACAAAATCATCTCCCTCAAATATCCCCTTTTGAAGATACAGATGCCGCAAACTTCTCATATTCCATATAGATTTTGAGAGAGAACTTGAATACAGAATGATACTCAACAGCAGAAATTCCAATCTTGAAAGGTTCACTATTGATGATGGGACATCAAATGCACCGTTGAGTGCCAAGTACCGCAAATGAACTAGATGTATGATGGCTTCAATGTCAAAGTCTATCCAGATACGACTCAGGTTCAAAACTCGGAGGAATTTGAACCTGATAAAGAAGAAAGAGGCATTATAAAACCCTCTACGCACAGGAAGAAATAAAGTGCGGACGGTAAAGACTCTAGTTTCTATCTGAAAAGGGAGCCAATGTATCCTAGGAAAGCATAGCCGATATGATTGCCACACTTTGTCAACACGGGAATGATCATCAGAAATATTTGGCACCAAAAAGAAGTTTTCTTCCTTAGCTTTTTCCAAACAAAACTCCCGCACTAAATCATGAACAAAACATTTCTTGATCCCAAATCTGGAACTTCTCTTGGCAACAAATAACAGGCTTCTATCCACCAGATCCTTCAAGCAGTCATTTGCTACATCCTCCAAGCTTTGGTTCTCATGTTTCCATACTAACCTCTCAGCAATCCAATATCGGGTTAAACTCTTGGCGTCAATTGTCTCATCCTCTTGAAATGCTGCAAGATAAAGAAAGCAAGCTTTCAAATTATCTGGTAAATGCTTATAACTCAATTCCAAAATGTCCATGCATCCTTCATTTGCAAATTGTGACTTTAGACTTTCAGCAATTTGTTCCCAGAATGCCACATTACCATCTGCTTTTGCAAGTAAACCTGCAATCGCTATGATGGCTAAAGGTAGCCCTTTGCAACTTTCAGCGATCTTCTTTCCAAGATCGAGCAAATTTAGAGGAAAACCATCTTTATAAGACAGCTTCTGCCGTAGCAACTCCAAGCTATCCTCAAGTGAGAATGGATGAAGCTCATGAAGACTGCAATCACATTTAGCTTCCAAAGCAACTTTATGAATTCTACTGGTAAACAGAATTCTGCTTCCATTCTGATCATCTGGAAATGACTCTTTTAACTCGTTCCAGGCCCGAATATCCCAAATATCATCCAGCACAATGAGGTAAGTATTCCCTTTTAAACATCTGTACAACATTTCAGCTAAATCATGACGACTTTTATGAGACATATTATCTTTATCTAGAGTTGGATTGACATCTTTCAAAATACTAATCAATATGTCTTCAATTTTATATGCTTGAGATATGCAACACCATGCATATCTGTGAAAATGAAGCCGAACACGAGGTTCCTGATAAACCTTCTTGGCAAGAGTTGTCTTTCCTTGTCCTGCCATGCCAACAATTGCAACAATGTCGCGTTGTGGGAATCCACCTGTAAGGCAATTAATTATTTTCTCCTTCTCATCTATGAAACCCACCATGACAATATCATCCATTGTGGTGTTTTTTGCTTGAGGAAAGAGGACGCCACCAAAATTCATCTTATCACCAAGAACTTGCGTTTTGCATAACAGAGCAGATCTGGGCTCAATCTTAGTAAACTGATCAATTTCGGCTATGATATCAGAAAGGCCCATTGCATTATGCCAATAATCCAGAGGAGCAAAAGGAAAACAACTGTCAATCACATAGTCGGCACGGTAGACCATCCTGCTGATTCGCGTCCGAAGATCTTTGAGTTCCTCATTCACATCTTGCCGCTCAAGAACTCCCACGAGGGACGGCTTAAGAGACAGTAGCAGCTCTTGGATAGTCATAACTAGACTTCTTTGATATTTTGTCATAAATTGATATTTCAGCGTTTCCTTTAAATCTTCAACGAAAAGGTCCAAGAAATCCTGTACATTTGTCCTGGGGAAATTATTCCATGATGAAGCTGGTATCTTAAGCTGAAGCTCTCCGATTTCAACTTTGGCTTGATTTACCTTTTCTACTAAATCATGAAGGAGATTGGCTCTCTTGGCCGCGTCCTCGTTCAAACTGCTTGCATACAGCGAGTAAATCAAAGATGCGGCCTCATGGACACAAAGATTTTGCTGTGTTGAAATTAACTTCCCCTTTAAAGGTGGATTCACAAGGAATGATATGAAAAATATGAGCCCGTGTTCCTGCATTTTTTTGCTACCAGACGGCGGAGCGGCCACCGTTGTTTTTTTTTTCCTTTTTAAAAAATACAGGTATAGGTTTTTTGAAGGAGGAGGAAAGGAGTCAAATGGGTCAAATGAATCAAGAGAAGTTATTAAAAAAATATTATTATAATATAATTTTAAATTTAATTATATAAAATTAAAACATAATTATTTTAACTTTTTTTTATTTAATAAATTTGAGTTTAAATTATGAACAAATTTTACTCTTAAGAGTGGAACTCATGCTTTTAGCAGAAGCGAAATTTATTCAAATCTTATGTTTTTTTTATTGGAGTGTCAAACTAAATAATTGGTGAAAATTTAAGTATTTGTGACATTTTTTGTCCTTTTTAAAAATAAGTTACCTATAATTTTCTAGATTAAAACAATTTTTGAATGGTTTTCACTCATTTTGAATTGAAGAAGTTGAAAAATGTTATTTTTCACTTTTATTTATTAAAATTGTTATAATTAGAATATTTATTTTAGTTATAAATATTATTTTTTCAAAATGTTTCATCATTTAAAAAAAATTAACAATGGTAAGCAGGGCTTATAAACGATACAAATCCTTTCTAATATATTTTGTAACATTCTCCATGAAAATTTCCTTTTATGGTAATTTTCATCATAAATCCTATATTATAAAAGATAAATTATAAATTTTTAAAATATCAATTTAAATAAAAATTCTATAAAATTAGCGCTATAAAAAATATTACGGGAGATGTCACAAATATTACGGTCCTCATGCAAACAATAAAAATGGCTTCTTCTGCACAGGTATTGCTCTAGCATTCTTGGCGAGGCAGGCAACTATCCGATTTGTTTCTTAGTAGTAGTGAGTCAATATGCAGTGATGAATCCGGAAGCGGAGCCACCTGTAATAAGACAAAATATGACCATGGTAGGGTAGATTTGTGCAGCTTGAATATAAAATCAGGGCAATAGCAACTTCTGAATCACTGATTATTAGAATTCTTGAGGTGTCAACACTTCTACAAATAAAACTAGTCAAGGCGCTCGCGCAGTGCTGGGAAATCTGCTCATTGAATTTTGTAACCGTAATTATTTTAATTGATTTTATATATAATTTTTAATGTATTACAATTTTTGTTGTTATTATTATGTAATTGATAATATATAAATAAATATTTTACAGTAAAATAAAGTAGATGATGCATGAAATTTCAAATAACAGAATATGTATCATTTAAATTTAACTATTTGATTATCATTGAGATTCATACAATTATACTTTATAAGATAAAAAAAAAAAATATTCTCACAAACTTATATGTATATATTATTAGTTACAAAATCGACTAAATCTACTATTATAATAATAAATTGTGACAGTAACACTCAATTTGGACACTGGCCATTATGTTTTGGCACATTTTTTAAATTTTATTTTATAATTTTAAATTATAATTCAATTACAATTATTCAAAATCAATTAAAATTTTGACTAAATTTAATAAAAATTAATTGATAAGATCTATGAACTATTAAAATTTGTTACCCAAGCACCACAACATAGTTGGTGACACCCAAGCTTGGAGTCTCACCACATTTATTTTTTATTTTGTATTTTTAACATTAAAATAAATTTTCATAAAAATTATTGTATTATTTTTCTTAATTTATTTTTTATGACATTCAAACCTAAAAGCATATTCATATTCTCAGACAATTAAACGCATATCCATATTGCGTTTAAAATTTGAATTGACACTATTTTTTAGCTGCTGAATTGACAAATCTCAACCATTCATTTTATAGTCTAATGGTCTTATTTTGTACAAAAATAAAAACAAAGCAAAATCATTGCAAATTTTCAACAAGCCTTTTAATAATACTTTTAATAATAGGTAGATTATAGAAAACTAGGATTTATTCTAACAGCTACCCATCGATTACAAAATATCTCAAGATCATTTGCATATGCACGAAAAAATCACTGCACTCTTAATCTAGCTAATTTTACAGTATTTTAAGTATTATTATGTTGTTTTAAAATAATTTTTTAATTTTTATATATATTAAAAAATAAGAGATATTTTTTAATATTTTTATTTGATTATATTAATATAATAAAATATTAAATAATTATATTTATCATAAAAATAAATTTAAATAGCTAATTTTTAAAATTTATAAAAAATTAAAATATTTTTTTAAAAATAATTAAGAACTTTAGAGACAGAGCGAACACGTAAAGGTCAATTTATCATCGTAAGAGGGACAATTCACTTCACCATATCATTACAAGTCACATTGCATTATTTCATAATTATCCAAGTTAGGAGGTGGTTGATCGGTCATTTCCTTCGAGAACATGACTTGGACCAACCACTAAAGCTTACAATGTGATGATATTTAAATGGTGTATATAAAAAAAAAAGTGCGTCAATCATCAATATTAGTATAATATTTTTTATATATTATTAATGTATTTATTATATTATATATTATACTAGATAAGATACAATATATAATGTATCAACTTATCACAATAATTATTTAAACATTTAATGCGGTTTCAAATCTTTTGTTTGTGGTAGTGTCAAGTTACAAATTTGTGCCATTTGTTTAGTGGGTGACACGATAAAAATAGGTGATAAATATTATATTTTTCTCTTATTATTTTTATTATTTTTCATTTAATCTTTTAATAAAGAATCATTATTTTCATTTTAACAAAGAATGAATTAATATGGAATTTTTCTCTTAAAATTTTACTTGAGATTATTTCATTCTTGAAGTTATTTCTCTTGCGAGAAAATTGGAAAAATACAAAAGGAAGAAAAGAACCAAGACTGGCTTCTAAGAGGAAGAAAAAAAGGAAGAGAAGGAAGGGGGGGCGTGTGTGCAGGGGGAGGGGGATAGACAAAGGAAAGAAAATTTGAAAAGATGTGAGCCACGTGAAGAAGAAAGAAGCAGAGTCAAAGGAGACGAGAAAGGATAAGGATTCTGGAGTCCTCCTACCAAAAGAAGTCATGTGGCTGTTGAAATCGAAACCATGACAATCTGCATAAGTGAGCACGGCCATTCGAAGGAGTACCGGCGCCGATCAAACAGGGGCAAAACAGGGAAAATCCCGGAGAAGTACCGGTTTGGTTTGACGTTGAAGCGGTCTGATTTTTTGCATTTCTTAATATGGGCTTAAGCCTGATCCGCGGGCATAAATAAATGGACGGGCTTAAATTTGCTAGTCCAAATTCGTCTTTAACGTGAATTTTTTAACCTGTTTCATTTAGCTCGCGGGCTAACATAGATCGAAGCGGGCAAAAGTTCATATTTTTTATTTTTATTTTTTTACAAATATTCATTTAAAATGAAGTCATTTTGTATTAATTTTTTTAATATTTAAAATTTAATAGAATTTATATATATATATATATATATATTGGTCTGCAAACTAGTCCGTTTAGCTTGCGTATTAGTTATTACAGGCTACGAATTTAAGCTTTTCAACTCACGGGTCAAACAGACCAGCCCATTTTGACCATTTTAAAGGCCAACCCTTGTCCGGCAGGGCCGAGTCAGAACGGGCTAACCCATTTAACACTACTCTTTCTTGGGAGTTTTTGACCGGTGAAAGGGCGGTCCAAGTGCACATTTTAAAGGATTTTTAATTTTTCTTTTCACTTTCTTAAGTCTCATAGGGTCAGTATTAGTATAAAAGGATTTATTTTACATATGATTAAAGATTAGCAAAAAAAATTTTACACACAATTAAAGAGTGTTTTAGCATTTTTAAAGATGGTTAGAAGCTCCAAAGAAGATTGAAGTCTTTAAGGTTTGATTTTTTTTATTTTAATTATTATTTGTAAACTCTTTGATGTTCATTGGAGTTGTTTTGGATGTTAATTTCATTATATTAGGTTAGAGACCTAATTAACTAGGGTTAATATAAAGACTATGTGTTTTTATTAATTTAATTAATTTGAAAATGCTTGCTTTACCGAATTATTTATGTTATTAATTCTTATTACTTGAACTTAATTCTTGCAATTGATTGGATACCTTTTGCATAATTTAAAATTTAATTTTGAGACCTAACAATGATAAATTGAATATGAACTATGGTAACAATAACAGTTAGTAAAATTAACTAGAGATAAAATAAATTTCTATATGTGATTTATGTAAGTAGTTGGTCCATCTAATAACATAAATTTTTAACAGTTAAGCAAGAAAGGTAGAATCTTTACAGAAATAATACACCCGTTGGATCATTAGTCTTTGTTAATTTATTTATTATTAATTATTTCTTAATTATTTTGTTCTATTTGTTTATTTAGTTAAGTTTAATTTCTGTATTTGAATTTGATCGGTTTGAATTAACTGTAGATATCATCACTAATTAGCTTGTAGTGGATTTGTAATGATTTTGTATTATCTTTATCTGGAAATAAAACTGGACCGTTGAATCTTGGAATGGATGGCTGAGGTATCTCAATTAAGCCATAGAGGAATAGTCAATTAAGTTTCTAAGTGTAAAATAATGATATGTTGAGGCTGAAGAATTAAAAATAAACAATAGAAAAACGCAAATTGATATCGTGTTCTAATGGTCAAATCAATTTGATTTCATATTGCGTTTTTGTTCTTATGCGTTCAACCTACGTTATCCAAAGGAAAAAAAACAATTGGTCAAATCAATTGATTTCATATTGCGTTTTTCTTCTTCTTATGCGTTCAACCAATGTTATAAGAAAAAAAAACACAATGTCGCATTGCGTCCTTCTCCCTTCATCTTTGTATGCAAAAGAATTATATTTTATAATAATATAAATATTTTTATATTTTATAATAATCATAATTATAATTATTGAATTGAATATTTGGTGTTACCTTCATGATAAACTAAAATAAGAAATAAATATTTTATTTTTAAAAATACAAATATGTACAAATAAATGAAAATATAAACTATAACACATGTTTTGAAATGATTATTATTATAATAATTCATTAAATTATTTTCTAACATATGTTAAGTATACAACACATTATAATAATTCTTTTGTGATAATTATTTTGACTTTTTATATCATTAATTTTAAGATATGTGATATATTTTTGTTTTACTTGCGTGTCAATATTTTAGTACATATTTTTTAAAAACTATAGATAAAATTAATTGCTATGTCTTGTGCGTATTATAATTTTAATAAATTTTATCAAAAATTTATTTAGGAAATTGGCTCTGAATGCCACTGAAGAATGCACTTACTGCTTGTCTTGCCACTAAACTTTTTTTTTATTCTTTCATGCCATTTAACTATTTTCGATTAGCTAATTCTGTCACTCAGCCACCACAAACGGCGGAATCCGGCGAAAAATAGCATGCTCCACTCACGTGCTGAGAATTTGAGTTTTTTTTATCAATAATTGGCTATGAATGCCACTAAAGAATGTATATACTATTTATTTTGCCATTAAACTTTTTTTTTATCGTTTCATGCCATTCAACTATTTTTGGGTGGCTAATTATGCCATTGAAGAATTTGATATTTTTTAAAAAATAATAAAGGGCATAGTGGTCAATACAATTCTCATTCCATCAATTTCTCACTTACCCGAACTAAATCTATTTTTATCCATTTGAGAACCCAATTTAAAACATAACAGATTAATTTCATAAAAATGGCCAAGGTTGTTGTCCGTCTCAATTTCTTGTGTCTAATTAATAGCAAGATTTGTATCCAAAAAAAAAAAAATGGCCCGTTGGCGTTCATTGCCAAGGTTGGTGTCAGTCTTAGTTTATTGTGTCAATTTCAGTTTCTACCGAGGTAAATTAGGTCCAAATCAACAATCTAGCTTCTGCAGCAAGTAAAGAATTACAACAAATGGCACCGAAAGAAGAACCATTGTGACTGTTTGATGAAGTTAATCTATTAGGTTTTAAATTGGGTTCTCAAACGGATAAAAATGGATTTAGTTTAGGTAAGTGAAAAATTGATGGAAGGAGAATTGTATTGACCACTATGCCCTTTATTATTTTTTAAAAAATATCAAATTCTTCAATGGCATAATTAGCCACCCAAAAATAGTTGAATGGCATGAAATGATAAAAAAAAAGTTTAATGGCAAAATAAATAGTAAGTACATTCTTTAGTGGCATTCATAGCCAATTATTGATAAAAAAAACTCAAATTCTCAGCACGTGAGTGGAGCATGCTATTTTTCGCCGGATTCCACCGTTTGTGGTGGCTGAGTGGCAGAATTAGCTAATCGAAAATAGTTAAATGGCATGAAAGAATAAAAAAAAAGTTTAGTGGCAAGACAAGCAGTAAGTGCATTCTTCAGTGGCATTCAGAGCCAATTTCCCAATTTATTTATGTGTGTTGTGTAAAAATAATAGGTTATTGTAT
Organism: Rauvolfia tetraphylla; assembly: GCA_030512225.1. NCBI lineage: Eukaryota > Viridiplantae > Streptophyta > Magnoliopsida > Gentianales > Apocynaceae > Rauvolfia > Rauvolfia tetraphylla. The sequence goes on from JAJQKT010000060.1 coordinate 3,462,174, forward strand.
CAAATTTACATTTAACATTAAATATTTGTTATTACAAATAATTTGTTAAAAATTTGATGAATTTTTAAAATAAAATTATTTCAATAATAATTGCTTTTGAGACCATGATAAAATCAAAAATAAAATCAGAAATAAAGATTTTATTTTTAACAATAAGTTCATGTACAAATAAATTAGCTTCAAGGATGTAGCAATTAAATGACTCTGATAGATTGTTGCAAAGCATGTTGCTCTTCAAATATGTAGCGAAAAATGCTCTAAACCAGTCCATTAACCACCACCCATCTATATGCATCTTGATCATAATCTTCAAGCTCTTTCAAGGTTGCCATGTAGAGCTGCTCGTTGCTGCTCTTAGCAATCTTCCATAGCAAATCTTTCAGTGCCTTTCCCCTATGTAGCTTTTTGATATTATAATACATGTGTTGCACGCAATACCTATGGTCAGCATGGGGCAAAACTTCTGCAAGTGCTGCATCCAGTCCCTAGTGATAGTCATCAAACAATTTAGTTATTGAGTATAAATTTCAAGTGTGCATCAAAAGTATTACACATATAAAGTTTAGATAATATTTGATTAGAGAGAATTGCATATCTTCTGCCTGTCTGATATAAAAGTCCAGCCATATCCATCATTTGGAATCTCTAAATCTACTGAAAATAAGTCAAAAAAACCACCACCACTATTTTGTGGCCTCTTTCTCAACAACGGCATAAGCTTTTAGCCACCAACCATTATCAGCATCAGGGGCCTCTGCACTTAACAACTGTCCTTGGTATACCCCTTTTATGTGGCAGCCACCCACCCCAATTAATGGTCTATATACTGTCAAAAAACACTTCTTCAATGGCCCTAAACAACAATACATCCTCATAAATCTTGGTCTCTTTCTTAGTTCCCTAAAATTCTCATGCATAATCTCAATTGTGCTCTCCATATGAGTTCTCTTAAGCTCAGCTGTGCCCATACCCTACCATATTGCTCCTCTATTGAGCAAGTAATTCTTTCTTTTGCAATTTTCTTTGTTGCATAGGCCTTCCACTTTGTTACCTCATATTTGAAATCTTCGTCTATAGCCTGTCTTATGGACTTTGTACATATCTTAGGTTCGATTTTTATAATCTCCTCAAACCTAGTAGCTATCCACTTAGAATTTATGAGAGGATTATTCCAATGATGATTGCAATTGTTATGTTCATTCCTCATTATCTTAATAACTAGGTCCTTACTTAGAGTGGCGGGTTCAACTGATGCAAATATAAACCACCCACAACCATGTGTTCTACACTTGGCCTTGACTTATGTGGTTCACTTGGTTTGAATTTGCAGGCCCTTCCCTCATTGATCATGTAGTTTTTCAAAGCATCTTTGAACTCTTGGTTACTACTAAATCTCATGCCAACTTCAAAGTGTGGCCTCAATATGTCCCTCTCAACATTGAAATAAGTGTACCTCCCTCCTGTTTGCTCATCCTCATTGCTTGCATCTCCACTCATGTCTCTCAACTCATCATCTAATGGTTCATCAGCTAATTTTTCAATAGGTACTTTGGTTCTCTCACCCTACTGACCAACTTCATTTTCTTCACCTAAATCTACATTCCGATCAAATAATTCATCATCTTTACAGTATTGATCATTATCTGTAAATTGTTCCATTTCATAGTTCTCATCACTGCTATCTTCAAAACCTTCACTGCTACTGCTCTTATATAACTGTGTCCCATCATCCCTAGAAGCTCTCATATTATTGCAATCACCCCTTTCTTCTCTTACAAACCTAGCACTACCTACTCCCTCCCTACTCATGCTTCTGATCACCCCTGTTCACCTCTAAAACTCTGGTTATTTTTTAAAATTCCAACGGTACCTATATTTTCTTCAAAGTTAGCATCTAACCTCTGCTCTTGTTCGATATTGTGACCCCAGTGTCTATAGTATTTTACCCCAACATAGACATTGAAAATATCATCAAAGAATGTATCATCATGTAAAAAACCATCTCTAACATTTTGTTGTTGATGCATCTTGTCTGCCTGAACCCCATTTGCATTTGCCACTGCACTTAATTGATGTTCAAGTGTTATTTGACTTGCATGAGTTTCTTCTAGTACCTGGAACATAGTGTTAACTAAATCTTTTTGTTGCATTTAGTCAAAAAAATAATAATAAAAGCAGTAAAATGATACCTTTTATTATCATTTAATAATAAAAAGATTTATTTTTTTGTTGCCCTCTTGTACTTGGAGCACATTGCTAACTGAATCATTCTGCAGTTGCAAAGAAGGATATGCGGCATGTTCATGTGCACTTCCCAGTGTGTTTCCCAACTGTTCTCTTAATTTTTCTTCCCAAAAATTTTTTATGCTTTTGATTCGTGAAACTAATTCACACATTGAGCATATCTTCTTGTCCCCTCTTAGTTTGACTAGACCATTTCTCAAGTCACTAGATGGTTCTAAATAATAGTACACCATTGTTTTATCATTATATCCCAACTTCTTCAATATATCCTCTATCTCATGTATTGATATCCTGTCAACACTACAACGGTCTACATAATCAATTTTCCCACCAACATAACTCCTAGAAATATCACCAGATATCTGGCCACCATGGTAAAGTTTAATTGTGAAGTACTCATCATCTGCATCTGTTATTTACAGAACATGCATGATACAATCGATAACTTTTTCAACAAGCATAACATGTATAATCACAACATGAACCCCTGAGGTAAACTCTATGATCTCATCATTATTAGATACAGAACAAAATTACAAAAGAAAATCAATAGTGCACTTAGTTCACAACCAGCGATGCATTTACACCACAAACAATGCTGAAATTGATGTGAAATAGGTACAATTGTATAAAAAACGCTAAAAGAAAAAGAAGACAATGATATAGTGTCAGAAGCAACTAAAGAATAGATTATTTTTGAAAAAACAACTAAATTGAAAAAAAAAAGAATCTTTGAACAAAATATAATAGGTGGAGTCAAGAATACTCAAATAGATTAACCAAAAAAGAACATATGTTCCACAAATGCAAAATAAGACCAGCAAAAACTGAAGAAACTTACCGTATAAACTATACGGATCTCTGATATTCCAAGGCCTTGCAAGATTTTTTTTGTGCTTTTCTTTGGTTGAACTGTATCTGCATATATCGACATAATATCACAAGTTCCTAGTAGTTAGGCACTAACATTTTTTTCTCTAAAGTGGGAATGAAAGACGGGAAAAATAAAAAAAAACCTAGTTATTATTGTTGGATAAAGAGGAAGATAATGAGAAAGGGGAGATAGACGTTAATTTTCTCTCTAAATGTAGCTTATTGTTCTTCATATTACTTTTGTCTTTTTGTCTTTTTTCTTTGTTTTAAAAGAATTCAAATAATTTTTATTTGATGTTCCAGATTTGCCCCACAAGCAGTCATGTGGTAGTCATTTCCTCATGGATTAACATTACAAACAAATAAAAGAGGACAAAGCAAAATTCTCTTTTTAAAAGTTGAATGTTAAACTTCAAAATTTGAGTAACGTTTAAAAACAAATTGAATTGTTTATCCTTATTTTTAATTTGAATCTTAGTATAAAATGGTTTGTTACATTATATAAAGAAAAAGTCTTCCTAAATACACAAAAATATTATGAAATAATATGTAGATGTTGATATTAGTCAATTTCCTGAAGAGAACTCGACTCCCAAAATATGTCAGTTTCCTAAAAAGAACTCGGCTTCCAAAATATAACTCCTAATCAGATTTAGTTTTCTTTCTCTATTAGATTTTGAGTTTCCATAAGCTCTTGTATTATGAGCCTATATATAGGGCCATATGATGACGTTAATAAGATGATGAGGAATTGGTCTTGATTCTTGAGTTCTACTTTCTCTGTCTATATTCTCTCTTTCCTTTAGATTTATGTTATTCTCCAAACATAATGAGTGACACTTTTACTTTAATTCTGCGTTGCCAACACTTAAATTCATAACACGTTATTAGCACGAGTCTCTGCCACTAGAGTTTAAAGATTAATCGAGAAAAAGAGGTATTTTTCTATTTTTGAATTCTCATGGCAAACCTTGCCAAACTCGATTTTTTTGCTCTTGACATTTCTGGAAAGAATTATTCGTCTTGGATACTAGATGCGCAAATTCATCTAGATGCAATGGGTCTAGGAGACACCATTGTAAAAAATAATGTATCATCATATCAAAATTGTGCTAAAGCCATGACCTTTCTCCACCACCATCTCCATGAGAATTTGAAGGCAGAATATCTTACCGTAAGAGATCCACTTAATTTGTGGAAGGATCTGAAAGAAAGATTTGACCACAAGAAGATCATCATTCTACCAAAAGCACGGTATGATTGGATGCACTTACGGCTACAAGATTATAAATCTGTAAGCGAATATAACTCCGCGATGTTTAGAATTACTTCTCAATTAAAATTATACGGAGAAAACATCACTGACACTGATATGTTAGAGAAAACGTTTTCTACTTTTCATGCCACGAATATTGTTCTGCAGCAACAATATCGAGAGAAAGGATTTAAGAAATATGCTGAATTAATTTCTTGCCTTCTTGTGGCGGAGCAAAATAATGAGCTATTAATGAAAAATCATGAAGCTCGACCAACAGGTTCTACTCTACTCCCTGAAGTGAATGCAGTTAGAACCCTAGAATATGGCCCTAGAAGAGGTCGTGGTCATGGTCGAAATCGAGAATACTGACGCGACCATAGTAGAAAACATCCATACAATCATGGCAAACAAAATAGAGTATCGGGTGTCAAAAATAACAAAATCCACCAGAAGTGGGTCAAAAACAACGAGAAAAGAAAAGAGAAGGACGTAGATACAGAAGATCACGAAGATAAATGTTATCGGTGTGGTATACAAGGCCATTGGTCCCGTACCTGTCATACGGCAAAGCACCTTGTGAGCTTTATCAAGCATTAATTAAGAAGAAGAGTAAAAGTCCTGAAGCAAACTTTACTTCTCAAAATTCCATTCACGATGATGGTGATAACAATAATATTAATGATGCCATTGTTGATATAACTCATCTAGATGTGGCTGATTTTTTTGAGCACCCAGAAGGAAGAATTGACCACTTGATTGGTGATGGAAGTGTCCAAAAGAAATGAGAGTTCTATTCAATGTTTTTCCTAAGTTTTAGTTTAGTTCATGTTTAGTTATATTTCTTTTGTAATAATCCTTAGTGATCTACTAATTTCGTTTGTAATAGAACTTTATTTAAGTATTTAAACTTTATATTTTTATATATTCATATGGCTCTTATTCCTTATTATGACTCTCAAAATACCACTGAGGATATTTGCCTCATTGATAGTGGTACTACGCACACTATACTAAAAAGCGAGAGATATTTCTCTTGTTTGAATATGGGAGAAACAAGTGTTTGCACTATAAATGGTAGTGCAAAACTGATTGAAGGCTCTGGAAGAGCTAATATTTTATTGCCTCGAGGCACAATAATCGCCATCAATAAGGCATTATTTTTCTCGAAATCTAGAAGAAACTTATTGAGTTTTAAAGGTATCCGTCGAAATGGATATCATGTTGAAACAATAGAGGAAAATAAATTTGAGTATGTTTGCATTACTCAAACTGTCTCCTGAAAGAAATCTATCTTAGAGAGATTTTCATTTCTTTCTTTTGGCCTATATTACACAAAATTAAATAGTGTTGAGATGCAGTATTTAGTTAACCAAAAGTTTACTAATCTTGCTACATTTAGCATTTGGCATGACCGTTTGGGTCACCCAAGATCAATTATGATGCGAAAGATAATTGATAATACGCATGGACACCTATTGAAAGATCAAAGGGTATTGAATAAATTTTCATGTGTTGCTTGTTCTCAAGGAAAATTGGTTATTAGACCATCCCAAGTAAAAGTGGGATTTGAGTCCCTCATGTTTTTAGAACGGATTAATGGTGATATATGTGGGCCTATTCACCCACCATGTGGGTAGTTTAAATATTTTATGGTGTTAATTGATGCATCGACCCGATGGTTGCATGTTTGTTTATTATCTACCTGCCCAAATAATTCACCTGAGAGAGCAATTCCCAAATCACCCTATTAAAATGATCCGTCTAGATAATGCTGCTGAATATTGTTCTCAAGCCTTTGATGTTTACTGCATGTCAATTGTCATTATTGTTGAACATCCTGTAGCACATGTTCACACTCAAAATGGTTTAGCAAAATCATTTATCAAAAGATTACAATTAATTGCTAGACCACTTTTAATGAAAAATAAATCTTCTTGTATTAGCTTGGAGACATGCAATTTTGCATGCTGCAACACTTGTGCATATTAGGCCATCAAGTTATCATGAATTTTCTCCTTTACCTTTGGCTTTGAACCAAATATTTCTCATTTGAGGATTTTTGGATGCGCAGTGTATGTTCCTATAACACCCAATCAGCGAACTAAAATGGGTCCTCAAAGGAGATTGGCGATATATGTTGGATATGATTTTCCCTCTATAATAAGGTATCTTGAACCTATGATGGGAGATGTATTTATGGCAAGGTTCGCTAATTGTCATTTTGATGAGTCTATGTTTCCCAAGTTAGGGGGAGATAATAAACCAAAAGAAAAAGAGCTTGTTTGGACAATAACTTTGAATTATCTAGATCCGCGCACAAGCGTGAGCGAATTTGAAGTTCAAAAGATAATTCATTTATAAAAGATAGCAAATCAATTGCCGGATGTATTTGCCGACTCTACGAGAGTAACAAAATCGCATCTACCAGCTATAGATGCTCCTCTTCGGGTTGAGATCCCAGAAGATCAAAATTCTACACCTGTAGCTGTTGAATCAAAAGCACACCAGAAGCGTGGTCGACCTATTAGTTCAAAAGATAGAAATCCGCATAAGAAAAGAGGATCAAATGATCAAAGTGATCATATTGAAGAATCTGAGAAAATGGACCAAGAGATAATTGATGAAAATGTTCAAGATTCTGAAAATAATACAGAAATTTCTATCAATTATACAACTTCCGGAAGAAGTTAGAATCGAATGGAAACGACTATAGATAACTCATTTGTTTACAATGTAGCACTTAATGTTTTGAAAGATACTGAGCATCTTGAACCAACATCAGTTGAAGAATGTCGACATAGAAATGATTGGTCAAAATGGAAAGATGGGATTCAATCAAAATTGAACTCGCTTTCAAAACGTGAAATTTTTAGACCTGTAGTCCGAACACCTAAAGGTGTAAAGCCCATTGGCTATAAATGGGTATTCGTACGAAAGCGAAATGAGGACAATGAAATCATGAGATAAAAGCATGACTTGTTGCACAAGGTTTTTCACAAATACAACGTATTGATTATGATGAGACATATTCACATGTAGTGGATGCAATTACATTCCGATACCTTGTGAGTCTGATAGTAAATGAAAATGTTAATATGCGTGATATGAAAATCTAGACAATAATATTTATATGAAAATTCCAGAAGGATTCAACATGCTTGTAGCATGTAAATCTGGTTGCCGTGGAGATTACTTTATTAAGTTACAAAAGTCATTGTATGGCTTAAAGTAGTCTAGACGCATGTGGTATAACCGTCTTAGTGAAAGCTTATTAAAAGCAGTATACAAAAATGATCTAATATGTCCATGTGTCTTCATTAAGAAGTATATTTCAGGATTTGTGATACTTGCTATATATGTTGACGATATCAATCTTATTGGAACTCCCGAAGAGCTTCAAGATGCGGTGAATTATTTGAAACAAGAGTTTGAGATAAAAGATTTTGGAAGGACTAAGTTTTGGATTGGTCTACAAATTGACCATTTGGAAGATGGATGCTTTATTCACCAATCAACATATACAATGAAAGTCCTAAAAAGATTTTACATGGACAAGGCATTGAATACTCCAATGGTCGTTAGATCACTAGATGTGAATAAAGATCCTTTTCGACATTGGAATGATAGTGAAGAATTACTTGGTCCTGAAGTATCTTATCTTAGTGCAATTGGTGTACTGATATATCTTGCTAATAATACAAGACCTGATATATCATTTTCAATAAATTTATTAGCAAGATTTAGTTCTTCTCCCACAAGACGACAATGGAATGGTGTTAAGCATGTCCTTAGATATCTCCAAGATACTATAGATCTAGGAATATTTTATTCAAATAAAACCAACCTGAAGTTGATTGGTTATGCAGATGTTGGATATTTATCCGATCCACATAAAGCACGTTCTCAGACTAGTTATGTATTTACCCATAGTGGTACTGCTATTTATGGCATTCTGCAAAACAATCCATGGTAGCTACTTCATCTAACCATTCTGAAATTATAGCCCTTCATGAGGCTAGTTAAGAATGTGTATCCTCTAGAAATAGAATTCCAACTCCTCTACATGAAGATAATATATCTTGTATAGCTCAATTAAAAGGAGGATATATTAAAGGAGATAGGACAATACATATTTCACCAAAATTTTTCTTTACTCATGATCTCCTGAAGAGTGGTGGCATTGATGTGCAACAAATTCGATCATGTGACAATTTGGCAGATTTATTCACTAAGGTATTACCAACCGCAATATTTGAGAAATTGGTGAACAAAATTGGAATGCGACGGTTAAGAAACCTTAAAAGGATTACCTTATTAGAGGGAGTAAATATGACATAAAAAGTAGTGTACTCTTTTTCCTTCACTAGAATTTTTTCCCACTGGGTTTTTTTTATCTAGTAAGGTTTTAACCTAGCCTAGTTGGACAAAGGAGACCCCTGTTTGACCGAGGAACTATTGAGTGACACTTTTACTTTAATTCTGCGTTGTCAACACTTAAATTCATAACAACAAACTATTTATGGGGATGCATTTTACCCATATTTTTCCATTTTTATCTTTTTAGATTCATGAATTGATTTCTATATCAATTTTTGCTCATCAACACAAGTCAGAACACCCTTTCCCATTTCTTACTTCTCTTCGTTTTGGCTGACATCCTCCTCCTCCTCCTCTCCTCTCCTCTTGGCTACTGACTTTCACCCTCCACATCGCCTCGCTTTTTTCTCTCTTTTCTTCCTTTTTCTTCCCATATTCTTCGTATCTCCTCTTCACCCTTCATTCTCTTCTCTCTTCTCGGCCGCACATCTCTTTGTCTCCTCTAAGGCCATGCACCTCTTTCTTTTTCTTTCTTCTTCAGTCGCACTCTCTTTCCCTTCTCTGTCGTGACCCCTCCTTTCCTCTTCACTTCTGCCCGTTCGTCACAGGGCCTTCCGCCTCCTAGCTGCCCAGTCGCGACTTAAACAATAGTTGTTAGGTAAATTTTAAAACGAAAAAGTTGTTACGCAATGGGGATGCCAGCAGACCCGATTAAATTGAGGGCCAGTTCCAACCTAGCCTAGTTGGACAAAGGAGGCCCCTGTTTGACCGAGGAACTATTGAATGACGCTTTTACTTTAATTCTGCGTTGCCAACACTTAAATTCATAACAACAAACTATTTATGGGGATGCATTTTACCCATATTTTTCCATTTTTATCTTTTTAGATTCATGAACTGATTTCTATATCACTTTTTGCTCGTCAACACAAGTCAGAAAACCCTTTCCCATTTCTTACTTCTCTTCGTTTTGGCTGACATCCTCCTCCTCCTCCTCTCCTCTCCTCTTGGCTACTGACTTTCACCCTCCACATCGCCTCGCTTTTTTCTCTCTTTTCTTCCTTTTTCTTCCCATATTCTTCGTATCTCCTCTTCACCCTTCATTCTCTTCTCTCTTCTCGGCCGCACATCTCTTTGTCTCCTCTAAGGCCATGCACCTCTTTCTTTTTCTTTCTTCTTCGGTCGCACTCCCTTTCCCTTCTCTGTCGTGACCCCTCCTTTCCTCTTCACTTCTACCCGTTCGTCACAGGGCCTTCCGCCTCCTAGCTGCCTAGTTGCGACTTAAACAATAGTTGTTAGGTAAATTTTAAAACGAAAAAGTTGTTACGCAATGGGGATGCCAGCGGACCCGATTAAACTGAGGGCCAGTTCCAACCTAGCCTAGTTGGACAAAGGAGACCCCTGTTTGACCGAAGAACTAGGCCTAGGGTTAGGATTGTCAATTGGGCCAGGCTGACCTGAGCCCGGCTCGTTCGACCCTCTTAATTGCGGGCTCAGTTCGATTTTAGCTCGACCCGTAAAATATATATATATATATATATATATATATATATATATATATATATATATATATATATATATTTGTATGTATGTATGTATGTATGTATATATATATATATATATAATAATATTATTATATTATTATTAAAAATTTATTATTATATAAAAAATTTTAAAAAATCGAGTTAGAGCCGGCCTGAGCCCAAGAGATCCGAGCTCGAGCTCATATTTACCGGCCCGAAAACAATCGAGTCGAGCTCGAACTTAGCAAAGCACGGCTCACTCAGCCCAATTAACACCCCTACCTAGGGTAAGGGAAAAAAATCCTTCCGCCGTTGGGGACGAGCCAAGGAACAGCTTAATTGTTTCTCCATTCCTGTCCAACCGCAGTCGTTACCTATTTTGTCTCTAACTTTCCCCACTTATATCTTTTGTGTGTGTGTGTGTATATAAATAAATAAATAAATATATATATATATATATATATATATATATATATATATATATATATATATATATATATATGTATATAGTGATATTCTTCCTCATCTTTTTAACTTCTTTTGGAAATTACTTATTTAATTAAGTTCTTTTAGAAATAAATAAACAAATATATTGAAGTGAAGAAATGCTCCTTCTATTTTGAAATATAAGGTCTTTGGGACTTTTTTCTCTTCTCAAAATATTTAATATTTTATAAATTTTAAAGATTATTTTTTAATGTTATTTACACCTATAAATATATTTTTTTTATTCTCTCTAATATAAGTAAAAAATAAATTAAAATAATTATGGATATAATAGAAAAATTATTTCTTATTATTTTATTCTTCTTTAATATATACAAAAGATATTAAAAAGTCTTATATTTTGAAACAGAATAAATATTACAATAGATGTCACATGATTCTTTTGGAAAAGTTATAATAATATATTTATCTTGAGGTTATATAGAAAAGAATATAAGATGAAATTAATTATCAAGACGGTTATCTTGAAGGATTTCGTTTTTAGCTCCAAGCATTACAAGAGGACTACAAAGAAAAAGAATGAATTTTACTTAGCAAAAAGAAAAAAAAAGGAATGAATAAGAGCAGCAAGTCTAAAGTCCATTTGGGTTTCATCCATAAGACAAACAAAACAAATCCAGAAGTGAAGAAGAGGCCCAAGGCAAAGTTAGCATTGCTCAGAACTAGAAAAAGCTCTAGCTTGGGTTTTTTCTAAAAAATAAGGAGCCTTTTGTCCATGTGGTCTTTTATACGTAAGATAGAACAAAGTCCGCTTGAGCTTGGAAAAAATAAAAGAAGAGAACCTACGGCCTTATGTAAATAAGTGACCTCCTCCAAATTCCTACATACGGTTTGTCCAGCTCGCCAATGGCAGGCCTCAAAAGGAGTAAACTAGTCTAGGCCTCCTCTTCTGCCGGCTGGAAGAATTCTGGCCCATTCTCTGTTTATAGCTTATAAGGTCTGTGGTTCAAAATAATAATTTTCTTTGTTTATAATTAAAAAATAGGGAAAAAGTTGACAATTGTCTCCAAGGAAGATCACATTTAATAATAATACAAAAAAGCTAGCCCGGTCTGAACAAATTAAATCCATGTATGTTCATATCTACATATAAACGAGCCTGAGTTGCGAGTTTTTTTTTTTTTTTGGTAAATTTTAGCTTAGCCATTTGTATTATTGTCACCATCAAAAATACAATTAGATACTACATCAAGTTTCTCCTTGATCAAATAAGGCAGCAGGGAGTTTTACATAGTTGCGAGTTTCGACCTAATGCAATTTCCCCTCAAAATTTTCACCTAATTCAAAATTGTATACTTTTAGTGGTAGAAAGTACAGGTAAGTTACAAGCTTTCTTACCCAAAAACTTGTATAAAGCCAAGGACATTGCAAAGCAAAGAAGGAGAGGACCTTTCACTATGGTTTTAAGTACAAGATTGGTACTAAAATGGATCAGTTTTAGAGTATTTGTCGTTGTGTATAAAAATTGAACTTCCTAATTAAATATTCTATTTTGATTTGGTATAAAATTTAAAGAAGATTTTTGACTTATTATTCAATTCATCAACTTTATCCTTATTAATTAGAAGTCAATGATAAAACTCACGTATTAATTGAGTTTGTCTCTTAAATCAAGGGAGTTAAAGAGATTAGTAGTTAACCCATGTATTTGTAAATTTTATTTATTTTTTTAAATCAAGAAAATTAATAGTGAAAGCTTATTCAAAATATATAATTATTTTAAAAAAATAAATATTCAATTGTAGATATTTTAAAAGAAAAATATGAATATTTAATTATAGACAAAAGAAATATTATTTTTGAAGATTTCCATTTAAATAGTAAGATTTGTTTTATCCCAACTAACTCTGTCAACATTATCGATTAATAAATAAAAATTATCATTTATATCATAATGAAAATAGGATTGTTTTCGCAGCTTTGAAGTTCACATCCCTTGAAGTTCAAATCTTAGCTGCAAATTGTTGCCACGGTGATGAGTAATTAATAGCTTCACTCGGTATTGACAAAACTCCATCTTCAATTGATTGGAGGGCGTGGGGACGGTGCGTGGGGGCATAAATGCTGCAAGAAGTAATAACTAGTAGAAATTAAAACATCACAGGGAATGGAAAGTAGGGAACATAGTCATGAGTAGGGCTGTTCACTATTTGAAGAAACCCGAATAATCGAACCAAATCGAATTTTAATTTAGTTTTCGGTTCGATTTTTTTAAATTTCGATTTGGAGAAAAATCAATTTTTCATCTCCAAATTAAATTTCGGTTTGGTTTCGGTTTAGACCAAGCCAAACCGAAAAATCGAATTTTCTCCAAAGTTTCTCTAAATTAATAATTAAGTTAATTAAAAATTAATAATCTTAATTAAGTTAATTCTTAATTAAAGTTATTTTAAAATTTAAAATAATTAATTTTTGTATATTTTTAGAAATATTATTTAAAGACTAATAATTCAAACTAAATTAGATTTTAATTAAGATTATAATCAATATTAGAGTATAATTAATATTATTTTAAAATTTAAATTATTAATTTTATATATTTCGGTTTTCTCCAAACCGAATTTTCTCCAAACCGAAATATTTCAGTTTGGAGAAAATTCGGTTTGAAGGTAAATTAGGTTTGGTTCGGTTTTGAAAAAAAATGAAAAAAACCGATTTTTCTCTAAATAGTAAAACCGAACTTTCTCCAAACCGAACCGATGAATACCCCTAGTCATGAGGACATACAGGTAGCCGGTAGGATCCGGGGCATGGGAAATTCTAAAACTTATATATATATATATATATATATTCTGAGGTAATAAATTCAATTATTAAAAATTGAATCGTATATAAATCCTCAAATCTTCAGAAAAAGAAAGATATATAAATAATTTAAGATATTTATTTTAATATAACAAGAATAATGAATAAATAATTAATACAACGTGACATTACGATATTAAAATTTTTAAAACAATTATCAAGTAATTACTCTATTTATTTTAAAATATATGTTATATTTTTATTATTTTTGTTTGTTTTAAAATATAAATTCTCTATCTGTATAAAGACTTCATTTATTATTTTATTTTTAATTTTATCCTTAGTTCTAACTAACTATTTAAATGTTTTTGTTTAAAAAATTATTAATTTTCTAACTAATTACCTTAAATACTAATTTTTAATATTAAATTAGAATTTAATACAGTAATTAAAAATTTTTAAATAAAAATATTTTAAATATTTATTAATTTTTTTTTATAAAATTTATTAAAATTTTAATTTTTATATAAAGAAAAAATATATATTTTAAAATAGATGAAATAATTATTAGTCAGCTGGCCTATAAGTCGCACTCCGAGCCACGGGCACGGTGAGCGATAAAGATGGGGTAACTGACCATTTCCTCAATGTTATAAGCCAAATTGCAGCGTCCCCAGTTGAAAGGGACGTGATCGAAGAATCGTCAACATAACTTGCGGCATTTCATACGGTAAACTCAATTAGAAACGCTATAATTGTTCTGACAATTGTTGCGATTCTTCATAAACCCGTTTTTGTACACTTAGTTCCTTTTTCCATATAAAAACCATTGTCAATGCTGGAGGATTAAAGCGTAGACCTATAACTGAGAGTGAAAAGCTTTATGGGGTTTTACATTTTAGTCATGTATATTTTAATTTTTGTTAAATAAAATGTAAGATTTAAAAATATTAAAAATAGGAAAAAGTAAAAAGGTTTTTCTGTTTGAGTTGCAAACCAAATACAAAAACACTAGAAAGTCAAGGCTGTTTTCAATTGGCCTCAGACCTATACCAGCCCTATTTCCTCGGGGGAGCCTGTGTCCTACTGCAATTGGCATTCTTTTTATGCACGAATGGGACTGCATTTGTAAATCAAATTTGTGACCTATACCTTAAAAATAAATATTTTAACTAATTGTTAAAAAACTAGATTCATGCCTAAAATATCATATTGAAACATTGAGTATTAGTCTAACTCCACCCTCAAAAATGCATTTTGAGACAAAAAAGATTATTTAACTCTTAAAAGTGATTAATTTTTATATTTAGAAGACAATGCAGGTTCTCAGTATAATTAAATTACTAAATTACTACTTTATTTTATTATTTGATAAAAATATCAGTGACTTCGTACTATACTAAAATATATAATTATGAAGGCAGTGTGGCAAACCCTAGTGGAATATTTTTAATCTTCACATATTTTCTGGGCTCATCTTTCTACTAAATCATGAAGAAGAATATTACTTCCGAGGGCAATGTTCCTCTTCCAAATTGCTTTTATGCAATGAGCAAATCCATTTTTTTGGTCCAGAATTAAATGTAATTTTTTTATATAAAAGGAATAGAAAAGTATATATACAATTCTAGATGGAAGGATTTAATATATATTTGTAAGCATTAGATATTTTTCTTGTAGTACATGCCGCTATTTACTCTTCAAATAATGAGATATTTTTTGAATGATAAGAAAAAGAAAAAGGATGAGAGAACGTAGAATATATAACGAGTTTTTTAATTTCTTTAACAAAAGATTGTTTTATTCAGATCTCACGGGCAATTAGTGGTGGAATTTATATGTTAATAAAATTTAAATTTTTTAAATTAAAAAAGTTAGTTATAAAAATTTAAAAAGATATTCTCTTTGAACATTTTTATTTGTCAAAAAGACCATTCTCTTCTTCATTTTCAATTTTCAAATTTTTGAACTCGAGAATATTCTTATAGGTAAGGTTCCAAGTTTCCTCTTATTTAAACATTGAAAAACTAAGAGTATTTATATAGCATCATCTTTTAAAATTAAATATTAAATTTTCAATGGCCACTACCAACTAATTCCAGCTTAAAGTGCATAACTCTAACATTGCAATTGAAAAAATAAAAAGGTTTAAAATAATAGTATTTTAATCTTCGATTTATTTGGGATTGAGTGCTTCATTTTCCTGCGTGTTTTGGTCAGACAAAAATGACCTTGGGGAGTAATATGTTTGTTTTAGGGAAGTGAATATTTTTTTTTAAATAAATTAAAATATAAATGTGAACATTTAATTTTAGATGGCGTGAAGAATATTTATTTATATAGCCATATGAGTGACTGTCTCCTGCATTCTCCCCTCCCCCCCACCTTTTTTTTTTTCTTGTTTAATGAATACTACACTATTGCAAAAAGTGCTTTACCAGCTGATGAATTATCGATTGGACTCATAATATGTCAATGATTAGTAGTATTAACTCCTATTAGTCTTGTAATGAACCATTCTCGTGGGTTTTATGTCATAGTCAACTTCTGTTAGTTTATCTTACGCCCTACAAAGATCAAAAAGATGGTTGATATAAAGTATGTAGCAAAATTAGCTGTGAAGGCATCTAGTAAAGAAGAAAAACAGATATTGTAGTTGATACAGCACCACATTTTTTAATACCATTGTAGACGGTAGAAATATTAGAAGCTTATATAGTGAATCTTATAATTTTCCTCCAAAATACAGAAACAGAAAATAAGAAGAAAAAGATTCATAGATCAACAAATGGGCTTGGCATTTGATTGAGCTTACAATGTTTTATTTGATAATGGTGCTTCTAATCCTTTGAGTGACCAAATTGCCACGATTGAGAACTATCATGACCACAGAAATCGTCCTTTTTTTTTTTAATCCGAAAACAAATACGATGAAAACTATCTTTCCAATGAAGCAAAGACGTTGACGAATGTCAATCTTGGAGAGATCACAACGTGTAACATTTTCAAGATTTCAATCTATTATGTCAATAAGAAGTTTAACTACCTGATCATGTCCTTGCGCAGCACTATTTTAGTGGCAATCTTCATGACTCTTAAGAAGAGAGAAAGTGACATAGAATTTACCTTGCAGGAAGAAGAATGGGCACCTAGTCTTCATCTGAAAAATCAGTTGTGATTTGAAGGCCAACATCTCCAAGATCCTCTTGTTCTGCAATGATCTCACGAACAGAATCAACAACTTTCTCGCACCGGATCACCTTCAGCACTTTCAAGGTAGGAAGACCTCCGAACCTAAAAGGGACCTCAGTAAGATCAGAGCAATACTTCAGAATTAGCTGTTGAAGCTGGGGGAATGAATCTGTGAATACATCCCATTGTTCAATGTCTGACCGCCGTAACTTTAGGTATCTTAGGTTCAAGAATTTATCATCTTCCACATCCCATCTTCGATCTTCAAAATCAGCATCCAATAGTTTGAGAACCTCAAGATTTGGGAGCTTGCCGATTGCAGACATACTATTTACTGATAGAGTAAGGGTATCCATTGTCAGTTTTCTAAGGGTGGATGGCAAATCTAATTCAGTGGCAGATACCTTCAGGCGCCTGAACTCCATATTTAGAGATTCAAGCTTACTCAAAAAGCCCGATAGGGGTATGCAAAAGTTTAACGAGACTCCGAGTTTTCGAACATTTGGCATCCTTCTCAATTGCCATATGAACTGTCTTTCAGAATAGATAGTATAGTCTGATACGTAAATCTCTAGATTGTCCAATGGAAGTGACATGTCAATCGAATCCTCTGTAACTTCGAACATTCCCGACAGATATGCATATCGTAAACTTCTCATATTCAATATAGCTCTTGGGAAAGGATCTTCGACTCTTAACATTAAAAATTCCAGTCTTGAAAGGTTGACTATTGATGATCCAATTCGAAATGTACCCCAAAGTGTCAAGTGCCGCAGATAAACTAGTTGCGTGATGCCATCAATCGAATCAGATCTCCCCTCGCAGCGCAAACACAACACCCGGAGGAATTTGAACCAGATAAAGGAGAAAAAGGCTTTAGGAATCTCTGCAGACTCGAAACAGAGCAAAGTATTGACCCTTGATGCAGTTTGTTTCAATCCAAGAAATAGCGGGCTATCATACATTTGAAAGCATAGCCGATAATAGTGCTGCATGGTTTGGACGGAATGATTATTAGAAAGATTTGATACGAGTAAAAAGTTTTCTTCCTTAGCTTTTTGCAAACACATCTGCCGCACCAGATCATGCACAACACATTTCTTGATCCCAAATCTTGAACTTCTCTTGGCTACAAATAATAGGCTTCTTTCAACCAGATCCCTCAAGTGCTCATTTGCTACCTCTTGCAGGCTTTTATTCTCATGTTTCCTTATGAATCCCTCAGCAATCCAATGTGTGGTCAAAGTCTTGGCTGGAATTTGTACATCCTCTGGGTATGCTGCGAGATAAAGAAAGCAAGGTTTCAAATAATCTGGTAAATGCTGGTAACTTAATTCCAGAATTTCCATGCACCTTTTCCCTGCAACCTGAGAATTCAGACTTTCAGCGACTTGTTTCCATAAATCCAGATTACCATTTGCATTTGCTAGTAAACCTGCAATCACCACAATGACTAAAGGTAGCCCTCCACAGTTTTCTGAAATGTGCTCTGCGATTTGGCGAAGATGTAAGGGAAACCCATCTGCATAAGATAACTTCAGCTGCAGTAAATTCCAACTATCCTCGAATGAGAGTGGAAAAAGCTCAAGAAGACTGCAATCGCATTTAGCTTCCAAAGCCACCTTGTGAAGTCTACTGGTAAACATAATTCTGCTCCCCTTATTATCATCCGGAAATGAAGCCTTTAACTTGTTCCAGGCTCTAATATCCCAGATATCATCCAGTACAATGAGGTAAGTATTTCCTTTCAAACATCTGTACACCTCTACAGCTAAGTCTTCATGACTTTTGTGGGAGATATCACCTTCACGAACAGTTGGATTGACTTGCTTTAAAATATCAAGCAGCATGTCTTTAATTTTAAATTCTTGAGAAACACAGTGCCATGCATACTTTTGAAAATGAATCCGAACACGAGGTTCGTGATAAACCTTCCTAGCAAGAGTTGTCTTACCTTGACCTGGCATACCAACAATTGCAACAATGTCGCGTTGAGGTAATCCTCCTGTGAGGCAATTTGGCAAGTGAACTGCCGTTCTCATTGCCTCACCCCAGAAAGGTTTTGGCAGTTTGGCATGAGAGAACATGCATCTGATGCGTTCTGTAATTGTCCTGTTCATCCTTTCAGCTACACCATTGTGTTGTGGAGTCTTTGGTACACTTTTCTCAAGTCTGATGCCATGACTCCTGCAATATGCTTCAAAAGGGCCTCTGTATTCACCACCATTGTCAGCCCTGACACACTTCAATTTTCTTCCTGTTTCTCTTTCCACCTTGACATGAAAGTCTTTGAAAACATCTATAACCTGGTCCTTTGTCTTCAAAGAAAAACACCATACCTTCCGAGAAAAATCATCAATGAAGGTCACAAAATATAATGCACCACCAAGTGTTCTTTCACCCATATGACATACATCAGTATGAACCAACTCCAAAGGAAATAATTTTCTAGATTGAGGAAATTTCTGAAATGCAACTCTATGTTGTTTTCCAATTAAACAATGAGTGCAGGATTTGAGACTTACACCTTTTACATCAGGCAGATGTTGTTGTTTGACAAGTCTCTGGAGCCCTTTCTCACTCATGTGGCCAAGTCTTTTGTGCCAAAGGTTTGAGGAGAATTCTGAAACTGTATTTACTTCTCCGTTGCTCAGCTTTGCTTTCATCACGTAAAGTGAGCTTGCTTTTGTACCTTTAGCGATGACAAGATTTCCTTTTGTCAGCTTCCACTTTCCGTCGTTGAATTGGTTTGCATAACCTTCATCATCAAGCTTGCCGGTGGAGATGAGGTTGAGACGAACATCTGGAACATGTCTCACGTTCTTTAAAATTAATTGACAACCGGTACTGGAATTAAGGTGAATGTCTCCAATACCGATTATTTTGCAAGAGCCATCATTTCCCATTTTTACATGACCAAGATCTCCTGGAGTATAAGATGAGAAGAATTCCCTGTGAGAAGTAACATGATAAGAAGCTCCTGAGTCAATAACCCAGTCACTATTATGACAGACTAGGTTAATACTGGAATCATCACAAACAAGTTCGATTTCATCATCGATTGTTGTGGCAGCTGTCTCTGAATTTCCTTCCTTGGCTTCTCCTTTTGTGTTGGCTTGATCTTTCTTCCATTTCCGACATTCATTCTTGTAATGCCCCTTTTTGTGACAATAGAAGCATTCAATATCTCTTTTAGACTTGGACTTACCTCTTGATCTGTCATATCTGTTGTGGGGATCTCTGGACTTACTTCTCCCCCTCCGGTGATTCCTTTCAGCAACAAGTGCTTGAGACTCCGAATTTAATCCTTGATCCTTCCTCCTGGTTTCTTCATTGTACAAAGCTTCTTTGACCATCTCCAATGTAACACCACCACTTGGAGCAGAATTTAAGACAGAAACAACAAGTGTTTCCCAAGTATCAGGGAGTGATGTGAATAGTAAAAGTGTTTGCACCTCCTCATCTAACTTCAGATTTACAGCATCGGTGCGATTTATTAATCCCTGAAAATCATTCAGGTGCTCGGACATATTTGCTCCTTCTTTGTACCGCAGCCGTGTAATCTGTTTCAGCAAAGAAACTTTGTTAAGGCCATATTTTCTTTCAAACATGGTTTCTAATTTTTTCCACAGCACATCTGCTCTCATTTCGCCTGAAACATGATTGAACACACTTTGGTCAATCCAACTCCTAATATGACCAATAATTTTTCTATGCATTTTAGCCCATACAACATCAGATATACCCTCTGGTTTTGCAACATCACCAAGAATGGGTTCATACATATCTTTACAATATAACAAGTCTTCCATTCTAGGCTTCCAAACAGCATAGTTACTAGAAGTCAATTTAATCATGCTACCAGAAGAAGAAGTTGACTCCTCCATTAAAATAAATTGACCAAGGCTTTGATACCACTTTGTTGGGAGGTTGGGATAAATAAAACAAAACAATGAAAAATAAATCCCAAAATAAATAACCCACACTACCAGGATTAAAATGACTCTCCCAAAACTCTAGTATTGATAAAGTGAGAATTTATCAATAACCACCTAGCAGAAATAAATATGATAAAAATATTGAAAATATTCTGACACCAAGATTTACGTGGAAAACTCCGAAACGGGTAAAAACCACGGGTCAAATATTGACCAATACTTCCACTATAAAAATGGGTAACAAATCTTCTTCTAAATGTACTAGAAGGTAACACAACTATCCTCACCAAAATAAGTGGATAACAAGAAAAAGAGATGCAAAACAAACTCACAAGAAGAATAGCAAAACCTCACTCTATTCTCTTCTCTCTTTCTTTCCTTCTCTCCCTTTCTTTTCTTTCTCTCTTGGTGCAAATGTATGCTTCTAAACTTGGCTATTTATAGGTGAAATCTAGCCAACATTTCTTGACTTATCCTACCCTAATTTTTTTTTGCCAAACAATTTAGCCTCCATTTTGGAATTTTGACTAGCCAAACTTCCTTGATTTTGAGCTTCAATTTTTGGACTTTTGATTTCAATTTTGATGGCTATCTTTTTGAGTTGAAACTTAACAAGTATGCCAGCAAGGCCATCTACTGCATCTTCAAGAACTGTAGATAGGCAATCTACAGCATCAATAAGTGGCTCTGAGCACTGAAACTCTTTCACTCTCATTAAAGCAAATTGAAGCAAGACGTCTTCAAGATTCTGCTTCTTCATTTCCTCACTTTCACTTTCTTCATTATTCTCGAGCATGTTAGCAAGGCGATCTACAGCTTCTATTGCTTTAATAGCAGAAGGCAATTCTTCATCCTCGAAAACATATGACAATTTCTCAGAGTACCACAAGAATATCTTGAGGCACCGTAGCTCCTTTTGAAGGGTCCGAATTAGATCCTTCCGAGGTGAACTGAAGCAAGCTGGATTCATCTGAGCAAAAAATCCTTCAAAATCATCAATCCGATTGCGAACAAACTTAATTTTCCACTCCATCACTCCCTGATTGGTGTAGTGATTCACAGAGGTTGGAGGAAATTTGGAAGTTGGATTGATGTCATTTGATGATGAAGGCAGAATATGGAAATCTAAAGGAAGTTGGGAATACACGGCGGCTGAAGTTTTAGCATTGTTAATTGAATGAAACTATGCATTTAATAATGAATTAGATTAAAAATTTGTCTCTTTGGCAGTTCTCGCTTTACGTGTTGGACAGTTTTTCTTTTTTAAATTAAATTTTATTGATCGGAATAAAGTATTAGAGGAAGGACTTAGGTTTTAAGGTCTCCCTATAATAAGTATTTCTTCTTCCCATACCACTAAGTTTATCAAACTATTAATATGGAATATAAGGGTGTGCATTATTTTCAAAAAAATTAAAAATAGCACCGAATAGAAATTTAATTCGATTATCGATTTGATTTTTTAAATTTTAGTTTGAAAAATATTTTGAATTTTTCATCTTCAAATTAAAATTTGATTTAGTTTTATCGAGTCGAACCTAAAAAATGAATTTTTCTAAATTAATAATTAAGTATAATTAAATTTTAATAACTCTATTAAATTAGATCTTAATTAAAGTGATTTTAAATTTTAAAATACTTAATTTTATATATTTTTACAAATACTATTTAAAAATTAATAACTCAAACTAAATTAGATTTTAACTAAGATTATTTTTAAATTCAAAATACTTAATTTTGTATATTTTCACAAACACTATTTGAAAATTAATAACTTAGATTATGTTAAAATATAATCAATATTATTTTGAAATTTAAAATTTTCAATTTCATATATTTTAGTTTTCTACAAGTTGAATTTTTTAGTTTTGAAAAATTTTAATTTGAAGGTAAATTAAGTTTAGTTTGGTTTTAAAAAATATTTAAAAAGTTAATTTTCTCCAAATAATAAAACTGAATTTTTTCAAAATTGAATCGATAACACCCGTGGAATCTAGGAAATGATAAAACCGGAAACACCATTACAAGATAATGAGGAATGCTAGGCAGATCAATTTGACTCAGAAAATTCGGATCACAATAATAGAGTATGCCTTTAGGGCGAAGGAATGACTACAAATGAGGAGAAGAGGAAAGAGACGTTGTTGAGTGGTTGACTTTTCTAATGCAATTACGTAACTACCCCTATTGATCTGATTAAACAGTTGTTGATTTCTAAAATACTCTTTAATGTCTACTTTGGATTAGACATAAAAATTAACCAAATCATCCTTCCATTGCTTAGGAGGAAAAGTCAAAATAAAATAAAATTTTACTTTTTGTATTTTACAAAAAATATTATTTAATATCAGAATAAAATTTCACAATAAATTACTTAAATGTCATATTAATATATTGTGTTAATAAAATTAAATTATACCCAAAAAAGTTAAATTAAATATTTATTTATATAATTTTATTTAAATAAAATTCATACAAAAAATTTAAAACATCAAATATTTTAAATATTGAAGCACAATTTAATTATAAAGATAACTCTTCATTTAAATCAACCTAAAAGAAATACTATTAGTGTGAAAAGGCCTTTCCCATTTCCTCTTGAAATCACCTTTCCTATGGAAAAATCTTTACTATTTCAAATTTTTATATCAAATGCTAAAATTGAATGAAAAATTAAAAAAATCATTCCATTCTATTCATATGTATCAAATATACTATTAGATTTTAACGCCTCCTATTCAAAAGTTGAGAATTGACTATTCTAAAATAGTCTATTAAACTAATAATGTGGAATATAGCAAATGACAAAAACCGGAAACCCCATTATAATATAATGAGGAATGCTAGGCAGATCAATTTGACTCCGAAAATTCGGATCACAATAATAGAGTATGCCTTTTAGGGCGAAGGAATGAGTACAAATAAGGAGAAGAGGAAAGAGAAATTGTGGAGTCGTTGACTTTTATAATGCAATTACATAACTACCCCTATTGATCCGCGAATCAGTGCTGTAAAAATGTATGAGCAAGTCTATGCAACTATTTTAATTAGGTGTCAGTTCTGAGTCTTCTGACTGCATAATTTCTTAAGTTTCTTGAAATATAATTGATGCATTGGATTCTCAAATTAACAGTACTTTTAGGTGTACTGTTTCTTCTCTTCGACTGCTCAAATCAAGCACGCATTTGCCACACTATTAGTTGAGATTTACAGCTCAATGTCTTAATTTAAATAGTTTATAAATATTTACTTTTTAAACTATTTTCAAAAAATATAAAGTAATTAAGCAACATATATATAATTACGTTTTAATAAATAAACGAAGTATTCAAAAGGAGGGTTTCACCAAAGAATCAAAATATTTTTTAGAAATTAAAAAAGATATCATTGTAATTATTTGATTCGTTAATTTATTTGTAAGTCTCTTTTTATATGATAAACAACGTTAGAAAAGCCAGTTAATATATTCTCTTTTTCTAAGTTTAAATGCCCAATTTTGACTTGAGACAAAAATTAATTAGAGTAATTTAACTATAAATATATTATAATAATATCTTTATTAATTAAAAATATTAACTTTAGGGTTCACGTTTTAGTCGAGCTAATTATGGGAGTTCAAAGAGAAAATATGTTTATTTTAAAAAGGTCAAATTTTATTTTGAATAACTTAGGGTATGATTGGATAGAGTTTGGTTTTGAGATTTTCTGTCTTGGATTTTGGGAGAGAGAAATTTTTGTGAGAAAAGAAGTGAGATGTGAGATGAGAAATTTGCATTGAGTTCCGTGCGGAACCAATCCAAGTAGACCCTTAAAATAGTTATGTAGGCTTTTTTTTTTTTTTGATAGGGTGTGTTTTAAGTTTTTCTTTATTTCTTTGACGTATAACTCCTTTTGGTTATAAACGACATGGGTGTTGAAAAATGGTCACCCCAATAAATAAATAAATAAATAAATATATAAATATATATATATATATATATATATTATTTATTTTTCATTTGACATTGCACTGGATGTGAGAATTTTATGAAACACCAAACGGTGGTTGATTTCTAAAATACTCCTTAATATCTACTGTGGATTTGACACAAAAATTAATGAGGATAGTGTGGCTGTGATAGGGTCATATGTTTGTAGAAATAGAATTCTTTAAATGAAGGACGTTAATTATGAGAGTTTAAAAAGATAATATATTTATTTTAAAAAATTAATATTTATTTTTTAACAAATTAAAATAAAAATGTAGATATTTGATTTGAATACAGAGAGTAATATTTATTTATGTAGCCATTTGGGTGATTGTTTAGTCTTAAAGCAAAGTATTTAGACACAGGTTGGATGAGCTCTGTTAATTTATCTTATTTTAAGCAGAGTCACACAGATCTATAAGATTGCTGATACAAAAGTATGTAGAGAAGTTAGTTACGAGGGCATCTTCATAAACACATTGTTTCATTACCATAGTGAAATCTTGTAATTTTTCTCCAAATTACAACGGGTGATGAACTTCAATTACTTCTACTTGTATTATAGTCAATCAGCAACTTTTATTCAATTTCTGGGTAAGTGTCCTCAGCAACTTTCGTTCTCCGGCATCCCTGTAATACAAGTATGAACAATGTAAAGCTTGAAAGCATGAAGAAATTCCACAATGATACATTAAAATTTGATTCCTAAGGAATTCAATAAACTGATGTCCCAGCAACACTATTTTGTTGGCAATATTTCTGGCTCTAGAAGAAGGAAGAAAGTCAAATAAAATTTACCTTCGTGAGAAGAAGAATGAATACGTATTCTTCATCTGAAAAATCTGTTGTGATTTGAAAGCCATCTCCAAGATCCCGTTGTTCTGCAACGATCTCGTCAACAGAATTAGCAAGTTTAGGGCACTTAGAAATCTTCATCTCTTTCAAAGTAGGAAGCGCCCCAAATCTTGAAGGAATCTCAGTAAGATAATAACAACGCTTCAAAATAAGTTGTTGAAGAACGGGGAAGGCATCTGTGGATGCATTCCATTGTTTAATGTTTGAAGACCTTAATTTGAGGTATTTTAAATTCAAGAATTCTTCATCTTCAACATCCCATCTTGGGTCTTTAAAATAAGCTTGCAATAATTTGAGAACCTCAAGATTCTGGAGCCTGCCAATTGCAGATATCATACCAGCTGACATAATAGGGACATCAATTATCAGTTTCCTCAGGGAGAGTGGCAAGTCGAATTCAGCGTCACGGAGCTGAGAAGTGACAGACAACTTTAATGATTCAAGTTTCCTTAGAAAGCCTGATAGTGATACATAAAATCGAAAACTGATACTCAGTTTTTGAACATTTGGTATTCTTCTCAACTGCCAATTGAACTCTGCTTCTGAACAAGTATAGTCTGACGAAAAAGTCACTAGATTATCTAATTGAAAGGACTCGTCAACCAAATCATCCATACCTTCGAATGGCCTTCCACTTAGATATAAATGCCGTAGGCTTCTCAAATTCCATATAGTTTTTGGCGACGAATAACCAGGGACATACAACAAGAGAAATTCCAACCTGGAAAGGTTGACTATAGATGGTGGAACATCAAATGCACCTTGAAGTGCCAAGTACCGCAAATGAGCTAGTTGCATGATTGCGTCGATGCCAAAACATATCTTGCCGCAGTCCAAGTCCAACACTCGCAGGACTTTGAACAAGATGGAGATGAAAGGGGCACGAGGATCCTCCATAGGTTCAAAAAAGAGTAAAGTGCGGATAGCTGGTATTGTAGGTTTTAACTCAAAAGACGGCCATTCTTCAGTATGAAAGCATAGCCGGTATTGCTGGTGCATCGTGTCAAAGGAATGATCATCCGATATATTTGGCACCAGTAAAAAGTTTTCTTCCTTAGTTTTCTCCATACAGAACTCCCGCACCAAATCATGAACAACACATTTCTTGATCCCACATCTGGAACTTCTCTTGGCTACAAATAATAGGCTTCTATCAACCAGATCTATCAAGTACTCATTTGCTACATTCTCCAAGGTTTTGGTCTTGGGTTTCTTTATGAACCCCTCAGCAATCCAATATCGAGTCAACCTCTTGGCAAGAATTGTTTCATTCTCTGGAAATGCAGCAAGATAGAGAAAGCAAGGTTTTAAATAATCTGGTAAATGTGTGTAACTTACTTCTAGAATGTCCATACACCCTTCCTTAGTAACCTGTGAATTTACACTTTCAGCAATTTGTTTCCACACAGCTAGATTACCATCTGCCTTTGCAAGTAAACCTGCAATCACCACAATGGCTAAAGGTAGCCCTTTGCATGTTTCTGCAATCTGCTTTCCAGTATCGAGCAAATTCGGTGGGAAATCATCTTCATATGATAGCTTCAGTTGTAGTAACTCCAAGCTATCCTCAGGTGAGAGTGGATGAAGCTCATGAAGACTGCAATCATGCTTAGCCTCCAAAGCCACAGTATGAATTCTACTGGTAAACATAATTCTGCTCCCATTCTTGTCATCAGGAAATGACGCTTTTAACTCTTTCCAGGCCTTAATATTCCAGATATCATCCATCACTATGAGGTAAGGTTTTCCTTTCAAACATCTATACAACCCTTCAGCTAAGTCTTCAAGACTTCTACAAGTAATGTCATATTTTGGATCAACTTGTCTTAAAATGTCAATCAATATGTCTTTAATTTTGTATTCTTGAGAGATGCAGCGCCACGCATATTTTTGAAAGTGAAGCCGAACACGAGGTTCACGATAAACCTTCCAGGCAAGAGTTGTCTTACCTTGACCTGCCATTCCGACAATTGCAACAATGTCGCGTTGAGGTAATCCTTCTGTAAGGCAATGAATTATTTTCTCCTTCTCATCTTTGAAACCCACCATGACATCATCCCTTGTGCGCTTGTTATGTTGAGGAGGGAGGATGCGGCCAGAATTCATCTCATCACCATGGACTCTGTCATTGCACATCTGAGCATGTCCGAACTTATTCAGCTCCGTCGTAATTAACTGAATTTCTTCTATGATATCAGAAAGTCCCATCACACTATGCCAATAATTAGTAGGATCAGAGAGAAAACAGCAGTCAATGATATAGTCGGCGCGGTAGGCCATCCTGCTGATCCGAGTTCGAAGATCTTTAAGTTCATCATTTTCAAATAGTCCTATGTGCGAGGGATTCAGAGACAGTAGCAACTTCTGGATAGTCATAACTTGATGTTTTTGATATGTTGTCAAGGTCTCATATTTCAGTTTTTCATTTAGATCTTCGAAGAAAGAATCCAAGAATCCTTTTACATTTGTCCTGGGGAAACTATCCCAGGACAAGGCCGTTATCTCAAGGTGAAGCTCTCTGATTTCTGCTTTGGCTTGTTCCATCTTCTCTGCTAAATCATGAAGAGTACTGCTTCTCTTGGCAATGTCCTCTTTCAAATTGCTCGAATACAGTGTGCAAATCAAAGATGCCGCCTCATTGACACAAAGATTTCTCTCTGTTGGACTCAACTTCCCTTCATCATATTCCGGTGGTGGATTCACATGAAGTGACATGAAAAATGTAAGCCCGTGTTGGAGCAATTCAAAACCATCATCAGCAGGGAGAGGAAGATCCTCCAGGAGTATTTCAAGAAAACCTGCAACAGCTAGTTGCTTCAGAGTAAAACCATCTTCATCAGACGGCTTTAACGCCTTCAGGGCTCCCAGGTACAACTCTGCTAGCTCGAGAGTGCAAGGCTTAAATTTCTCCATCAGATGAGAAATGGCAGCATTCACTCTTTCATCTATTTCATCATCCAAATAAAGAAATGGTAGACCTGCTGCGCTGTTAGCCCAATCTTTAACATGGTTGAAGAAACTGTTCAATTGATCAACATGTTGATCTCTTGAAGCAAAGTGAAAAATGGCAGAAACGCACTCTAACCTCTTTTGAACAGCTCCAATTAGCTTTCTCTCGGAGACAATCACATCTAGTTTTGGAACTAGGAGATCCTTCAGATTCTTGAGGGCAAAATCTAGGAGTTCCTTGAAGTCAAGCTTGCTGGAACATTTGCATTCTAGCGAGTGATCTGACAAATCAAGGAAAGCTTCTGTAAGAACTGGCTTCAAGTGATACATCAATTCTTGATAAAGCTCTTCCAGAAAACTTTCAAAATAACATCTCCGTTGTTTAAATTTGTTGCTTATTGCAGCTAGGCAATCTACAGCTTCTATTGCTTTAGAAGCACAAGGCAAATGATCCTCCAAAACATGTGACCAATTCTTCAAGCACCACATGAATATTTTGATCAACGTCAGCTCCTCTTGAAGCTTACGAATTTGAACTATATTGACACGGGGCCTGAACAAATATGAACCATGATGTCTCACAACTCGTCCGTACGCTTTCAAAGTATCATCAACCCAAGTTCGAATGAATTCCAACTTTTTCTGGATCGCCATCTGATTCATTCTCACAATGGTTAAAGAAAATCTGCTAGAAGGACTAAAGATTTGGAGGAACAAGCAGGGTGATTTTATGTGAACTCTGTAAAGGAAATCTAAAAGGAAGATTTTAATGCTAAAGAACAAAGACTAGAGAGTGGAGAAAGGAGGACGGCGATTTCATACAAATTTATGGAGGAGCTACTCTGCAAATTATCAACCCAAGTGTAGATCATTTTTCTCTTATTTGGATTTGGGCAGACTGACTCTCATGATGGGTTTGGGGATCAAATCTTGTAAGGGAAAGTGGGAAGGTGGATGTTAATAGAAAGGGGACAAAGACTTAAATATCTGGTGGAATTAACCAATGCGAAAAGAGAGAAAACAAAAATTACCAATTTTACTCCAATATCACTGTGGTAGAGTTTTTGTATGACACGTAAGTAACCTTGAAGTTTGACCCTACCTGACTGGCTAGTGAGGAAGGCTATAAAATCATTTGTGTGTGTAGATATCATTATACAAAATAAAAAAATTTTAATCTAATATTATATTGCTAAAATAATCTTTTATTTTCAAGAAGAAATATTTAAAATCTTAACATTCTATTTCAATTCCCATACCTATTATTTGCTAAATATACCTAGAAAATCTAAAACAATATATTTTAAAAATGATGTCTTCCTTAGCCCGTGAGGAAACAGACTAAGCCCAGTCCGGCCTGTTTAAAAGCCAGCCCCCCATCGGCCAACCTGGGCCAGCTGGCTTGATAGCAGTAATCATAAGCGAAAATTTGCACTTTCTGCCCAATTCACTAACTGATTTTCAACAATAGCGTATAATGACTTTTTTATTAAATAAATTGAACTACCTGTTATGAAATAATATATGTGAATGTTCATATTAATCAGTTTCCTGAAGAGAACTAAATTCTCAAAATATGATTCCTAATCAGTTTTGATTTCCTTTCCCCATTAGAATTTGAGTTTTCATAAACTCTTGTATTATGACCCTATAAATAGAGCTCTAGAATGAGGTATTGTATACACTCATTCATTGATTGATTTACTCTCATAGAATTAATAAAGATCTCTTGTTCTTTCTCTCTATTTTCTCTCTATAGTTTTCTCCTATTTTCTATATTATAATTTCTTTATTAAGCTCTCTACATTAGTATTACTATTTTACTGTGCCGACAACGACTGCGCGTCAACAAATTCATAACACGTTATCAGCACGAGTCTCTGCCACCGAAGTTGAGAGTTTAATCAAGAGAAAAAGAGATATTTTTTCCACCTTTGAATTCCCATGGCAAATTTTTCAAAACTCGTTTTTTTTTACTCTTGATATTTATAGAAAGAATTATATGTCATAGACATTAGATGCTCAAATTTATTGAGATATAATGGGTCTGGCAGACACCATCTCAAAATCATATAAAAGCCATGATTTTTCTCCGCCATAATTTCTATGAGGATCTAGAGGCGGAATATCTTATTGTGAAAAATCCATTTTTTTATGGAAGAATCTAAAAGAAAGATTTGACTACCAGAAGATGGTCATTCTATCAAAAACACAGTTTACTTTAAATCTGTGAGGTAATACATTAGAACCAATGGTTATGACCCTGGAAGAGGTCGTAGTCATGGTCGAAGGCGTCAACATAGACGCGGATATGGTAAAAATAATCCATATAATCATGGCAACTAGAATATATGCATCTGGATATTATGGGTCCTGAAGACACCATTTAAAATAATACAAAGCATCAAAGCCACTTGATTACTAGCAAATTGTGAATGAAATATACAATCACCAGAAGATGATTGTTATGTAAATGCTAGTTATGATTTGTTATAAGTGTACCTATAATACTGTATGTCTATCAGTATGCAAAATTTTATTGCATTTAGAATTTCTCTTCAATTAAAGTTATAAGGAAAAATATCATTAGTAATGTGATGGATAAAAGATTTTTCCTTTCTCATATTTCTAACATGCTCCTGTAGTAGCAATATCTAGAAAAAGTTTTTCAAAAGTATTTTGAATTTATATCTTCTGAGACTAAATGAGTCATTGATAAAATATTTTGACGCTCGACCAAATATTTTTATATCATTCCCTGAATTGAATGACATTAGAAATTATAATGTATTTATATACGAGATTTTGGTCGCAGCTAATAGAAATACACTTTGTTCTCATACTATAAGAATGATTCATTAAATCTCCAGTGAATATATACTCACCAGAAGTGAGAAAATAATGAGAAGGAAAAAGGAAAAGTAATAATTCTAATATGTTATTGATGCAATATTGAGTAAACTTGAAGTTTACTGATAAATAATTTATTTGTTGGCATGACCGGTTAGACCATCCCGGATCATTAAAATACGAATTATGATTATGAATTTATTATGGAACCAGAAGTTTCCTAATATGATGAATTTATATGTGCTACTTGTTTTATTTAAAAGTTACCAGTATTACTTGGGGTTGAATGTGTTATTTTGGGATGAATGTGAAAAATTATTATTTGATGTATCAACAAATAGTCGTATGTATATTGTTGTTTTTGCAACCTGTAGTTTGCACAATTTATTGATAATGAGCTCATGTTTTAAGATTCTCCCAAAGACATAATTTGTCCTAATAATACTGGTTGTATTGAGATAAATATTGAACATCCTGTAGAATGTTCATGACTGTGATATATTAGCACTTATTTCGTATTTTGCCAACATATTATAATTCTCCTCATAGTAGTTGGTTTGTGGTCAGAAACCAAATATTTTCCTTCCTCAATTTAGAAATTCACTATGTATGTTGCACCACCACAAAGGTAATGAGATGGGTTCTCAAAAGAGATTATTAAATATGTTGGGAGAAAATCTCAAGGAAGAGATTCGTATTTTGTTAATTTTGAATATGTTACCCCAACATAAAGAGGAGAAATCATTAGGCTGGATAAAAAATATTAGTACGTGTCTCATCTTGATCTTCTATTTTGATCCTCATAGAAGATACCTTGAACCAGAAGTTCAAAGGATAATTTATATAGCCAGGTATATTAATTGACCAACATCCAGCAAAGAATGCTCCTATTTGATATCCCTGAAGGATAATCTACCACTACAAATAAATTTGAGACACAACTGAAATGTGGTAGATAAGTCGATTTCAAATATACAAACTCCTCACTGGAGCAAAGGCTTAAGATGGTCATATATGTTAAATCGAGGAGATTTAAATTTCAGTAGAATTTTCCTCCAAACATGATTGATATATTATTTCCAGAAGAAATTCAGGTACCTGAAAACTATGATAAATGATAGGGAACTATTGGAATCGCACAAGTATATGACTTTAAAGATATTAATGCGCATAATATATTGATTCAGAATGAGGATTTCCAAATTGATGTCTGCAGACTCGAAATGATAAAGTTCGCATGATAAATATGAAAAGTTTAAACTATTCACAAGTACACTTGAAGTGTACATGTATTCCCAGCAGGAATTATACACTTGAAGTATAATCTAAAGAGATAGCAATTAATATTTGCTTATAAAATGTGAACCACAAAAGTGAATATTGCCATGAGTTATGGCGTATGATTCTTCGTAAGACCTGACATTGATAACGAAGAAACATATTTATAGTGGTGGATATAATAGTGCATTATAACACTTAATATGTGTTTATATTTGTTATCATTTGATAATAGTATTTATATTTGAAGTCCCTGATGGACTCGATATACTTGAAGCATATAATTATTCCTATAGAACATAATGAGATTATCTTAGTGAATTTTTATTGAAAGAATGATTAAGTATGTCCATATATGAATAAATTTTATATGTAGCTATACTTGCTATATGTATTTCTTTATCAGAAGATATCCTCATTGTACAATCTATTAATTGACATAGTGTTCTCCACATTAGGGGGAGAAAAACTTCAATTAAAGAGGATATCATTTATGACTTTTATTATCTTGATCTATGCACAAATATTAATGAACTAGAAGTTCAAAATATTGTTTATTTGCATAATATTGCATATTGATTGTTTGTCTAACTCCTGTAGAGTTAGTCAATATAACATTATACTTATAGATATTTCTATTTGGATAAATGTCCTAGCAGGACAAATATATATATTCTATAATTATATGATTTTGATACACGCCTGAAGCGTGATTGATCTCTTGAATTTGAAAAGAGAAAATGATTTGATAATCAAGATATTTTTCCTGAAGAATTTAGAGGAGCAAGTATTGTGATCAACATTTTGAAAAGTCAATATTTTATTTTGATTGAACATCCTGAAGATGTTTAATGTGGACATAGCACATCAATTGTTATTGGGTTATTATATGCGAGATCCTTTATATCTATTAAAGGATATTGAAGAACTCTTTGGTCCTGAAGTACCATAACTCTACAATTTAGAGTATGAATACACTTGCCCACGTGCAAGTAGATATCTATTATAGTTTTTCTCTACCCAATAAATTTTGAGACGGAATTAAGCTTACTTTTTGATATCTCCTTAAGAGAGTTTATCTTGAATATTGAGAAAATCCAACTCCTGTTGAGATGGATATGCAAGGTATGAGTTACCTATATGATCCACATAAACCATGCATTTATAGGCATGTGTTAATTATAGCAGCCACATCTTCAACTCAAGTTGAAGAAATAGAGATTCATGATGTTGGTTGAAAATATGTGTGATCATGATTAATGTATTCGAGATAAATCTATATCATCTAAGGAGGAATTCTAACTATATTATTAGATGATAATAAAGTTTGGAATATATCTAAGGAGATATGATAAATTTTTATTTATTTCATGAGCTCCTGAAGAGTGGTGATATTGATGTGCAACAAATTCAATCATGTAACAATCTGGCAGATTTATTCACTAAGGTATTACCAGCCGCATCATTTGATAAATTGGTGAACAAAATTGGAATGCGGCGTTTAAGAAACCTTAAAGGATTATCTTATTAGGGGGAGTAATAATGACATAAAGAATAATGTACTCTTTTTCCTTCACTAGAGTTTTTTATCCCACTGGGTTTTTATCTAGTAAGGTTTTAACGAGGCATATTTTTTATGCTATGAACATCCAAGGGGGAGTGTTATGAAATAATATATGTGGATGTTCATATTAATCAGTTTCCTGAAGAGAACTGAATTCTCAAAATATGATTCCTAATCAGTTTTGATTTCCTTTCCCAATTAGAATTTGAGTTTTCATAAACTCTTGTATTATGACCCTATAAATAGGGCTCTAGACTGAGGTATTGTATACACTCATTCATTGATTGATTTACTCTCAGAGAATTAATAAGATCTCTTGTTCTTTCTCTCTATTTTCTCTCTATAGTTTTCTCCTATTTTCTATATTATAATTTCTTTATTAAGCTCTCTACATTAGTATTACTATTTTACTGTGCCGACAACGACTACGCGTCAACAAATTCATAACACTACCACTTTATTATCTTGTTTTTCTTGGAAAATAAAATGAATAATTCGTACTACTAAAATATCATTTTGTGTATATGTACACACCAAACCTAGTGGTCTGTTTATCATCTTCGGAAGCGCGCCGATATTCTATAAATTTCGCCCCCCGTGCACTCAGCTTTTTTCAAACTAAATCATGAAGAATATGATATTTTTTTTCTTACCTGACTATAGAGCAAATTGGATTAGTCGTAGCCAGTAATAAGTGAAACAAATTATTCTAAACCTAAGAAAGCTAAGCATGAATGGATGTATAAAGAACAAACAGATGTAACAGGTTAGTGCTCCTTCCTTTAAAGAAATGCATTTACTAATTAAATAAATTATCAATTTGTCTTTCCCCTACGTATCGTTTTAGGTATTAATCATGACATCAAGTGATATGATGGGAACAATAATATATTAGTACTCGTAGAATTATTGAAAGCTTTTCTTTTTCTTTTCACTTTTATATTGACTTTGGTGGACGGTCGTTTTATTTAGGAATAAATTCCCCAAAAAGGATCGCCAATTAGATGTGGATGTCCTTATCTATGAAGTGCCGCAAATTGGGAAAATTGTGGCACAAGTTCCGCCAATCTTGGGCAGAATTTGTGTCACAAATTCTCCCCAAATTGGAGGAACTTGTGCCACAAATTCCGTCTAAAATTAGCGAAAATTGGTCATAATTTTTGCTAATTTTGAACAAAATTTGTGTGCTAATTTCGTTATTTATTGGTGCAAGTAATGTAAATTGGTATTTTTTAAAAAATTAATAATTTTGTAATCGATTTTGAAGGTTTTTATATGTAAAAAAATGTAAAATTAGATATTATTTGATAAATTAAACTTTATTTACTAAAAAATATAGTTATTATTGACAGATTTAAGTTTTAGTATTTTAAAATTTTGAAAAAAACTTAAAAATTTTTAAAAATAAATAATAAATAATAAAAAAAATTTTATTACATATAATCTAAAATAAAACTTCAAATAACTATCCTATAAACAAACTCTATATCAAATTTATAATAATATTCTTTAATTTATATGTCTTTTCTGCTGCAAACTTTTCAATCTACTTTCCAATATATGCGCACATTTCTATAGAATTTAAACAGTGCAGCAAATGAAATGGGTCAACTCAAGATCATTGCATGTTTCCTTGATCGTTCCACATTCAGGGGAAACATTATTTCTTGAACTTTGTGTCCTTTTAATTATTTTATTATTATAATTATTTTCTTCTCTTTCACATTGGTGGTAGCCCTATAACCATAGGTTTACTATAGGTATATAAACTAGAGGTGTGTGTATAAAAAATTATTTTAATTTCAAAACTTCACTAGGAAAAGAACTCTAATTTTATAATGTTCAAATGAGTGAATATGACTCTTGAGTTTATAAGAAAATTTGCAATATTAAAGACAACTATTAATTATGATTTTATCAAATATTTTTTTTATTTAATAATAAATATTATTTTAAAAATATTAACACATATTAAGATAATAATAAAACTGATTAATTTATTTTTATTTTAATATTCTTCTTCCTCATAAAAAATTATAATATAAGAAATTATTATATTTATTACCTTCAATGACTCTATATCTTTTAGTATTTTTTCCCTACACTTTCTGGTATACCATTAAAAACAGGACATGTGTCTATTAAATTTGACGACTCCTAATCCTCTTGACTCCAACTCCGTGAGGCTCTACAGACACACACACACACACACACACACACAAACTCTCTCTCTCTCTCTCTCTCTCTCTCTCTCTCTCTCTCTCTTAGTTTGATTGACGATGCACCCATCCGATAAGAGAAAGAACAAAGGTGACAAAAAGGTGATTTGGCTACGAGGTTGAATAGTATTTTGCTCCGCACGTGCAGCACTTTCAGCTATTAAAGTAATATTTTTAAAAATTACAAAGTTATTATTAGATAAAAAATATTAATATTTATATCAATTTTGTAATATTATAAAAATTTAAATAATTATTAACAGAGGTCTGAATAATTATTCATTGCACAAAATTTCTCTCTTGATTTATTTAAGTATTTGTGAATCATTATTTGGTATGAAGTTTTAAAAAACCGTGAGGTTATTATTACATGTCAAAATATTAATATTTTAGATCAAACTATTAATATTTACTCAATTCTGTTTGTGGTCTTGAATAATTATTTTAGAGATTTGAATAGTTATGCATCACATAATTTGTGAATAAGTATTTGACGTAGTGTATAAAAAAATTACTAAGTTATTATTATATAATAAAATATTAATATTTACATTAACTCTGTATTGTTATAGTGGTGAATAATTATTCTTAAATGTTTGAGTAATTATTTACAATACAATTTTTTCTTTTGAATAATTAATCTCTAAAACAATAAACTTATTTTTTAAAATAGTAAGAATCATTACAGAAAAAGTAAAAGTAGATATAAGTATTTTTAAAATAATAAAAAAGACCAACTACTGAAATATTCAACTATCAAAATCGTTTTTAAAGTCACAAGAATCA
This sequence comes from Rauvolfia tetraphylla, assembly GCA_030512225.1. NCBI lineage: Eukaryota > Viridiplantae > Streptophyta > Magnoliopsida > Gentianales > Apocynaceae > Rauvolfia > Rauvolfia tetraphylla. The sequence continues at coordinate 3,499,240 of JAJQKT010000060.1, forward strand.
ACATAAAGCAACCCATCACCGATTCCTTCAATTCTCATTATTTTAAATAATTATTCACTAATAAATTAATAATTATTTATTACTTAAATTTGAGTACTTGTTTAATTCAACTTTGAAATTAACTCAAGAACATAAACCATACACCATTGGAATCTAGCCAAGATAAGGGTTATGTTCATCTTTAAAATCTCTCCATTTTTAAGAATCAATAATTCATTTCCGAACTACAAACATCACTCACAAAAAATATTTACTCTCGAAAGAGTCAAAATTTTGATTTACAAAAAAAAATGTCAAAATCAATTAATAATCACGAGTATATCTTATTTTAGAAATATAAAAACTTATATTTTATAACAAATATGAAAGACGTATCGACATTTTTTATTTTTGAGTTCGAGATTTCATATTGAATCCAATTTTTCATCAAATTTTGAAATTATTCTTAGACTTCAATTTTAACTTTGTTGTTGTCTATTCAAAGCAAATCCATTTAACTCGTAGTTTGATAGCATATGTTTAGAATAATGGGAAAGAGAGAAAGAGAATCAGAAGATTTGATAAATTTAGTAGAGAGAAAGAGAAAGTCAGATTTGACATATGAACTTGAATTACAGTTCACATTTTGAATTGGGTTTGGATAATTGTACAATTTAGTCCCGATTGTTTCAATTCTTGGACAGTTTAGTCCCTATCAAATTATTTTAACTTTTTTTATCCCTTACCTATTTTCGAACAAATGTATAAGTCCTTTCGGTGAATTTCAGACAATTTTCTTACCCGACCCAGCATGCCCCATTCACTTTGGAGGTCAAATCTGTCAATACAACTATCCCTCTTTTCTCTCTCTCTCCCTCACGTGACCCATTTTGCCTATATCTTACCGAAATGCAGACAAATAGGAGATGGCTCTCAAAAGATTAATCTGCCACAACTCTCTTCCAAGATTTCTTCAATTCCAAGTGCAAGAGCTGCGTGCTAAAATGGCTGAAACATCCAACCCAGCAAGGCGATGCTACTGCAAAAATGTCGCTGTTTTGCGGACCTCATGGACTGATTGGAATCCAGCTAGAAGGTTCTTGGGGTGTGAAAAGTATAATGTAAGGTCTTTAAATATGGTTTTGGTGCATTTTCTATTTGATCTACTGCATTCCTGATTTACAGATGGAATTTGTAGAAAATTGGTGGCTGTGGGTTCTTCTCTTGGTATGATCCTCCCATGGATGAGAGATCTTGTAAGGTGATCCGGGGGCTGCTCAGAAGAATCAAGCAAAATGAAGCTGAAAAGGAGAAGTACATGAGGCAAAGGAGGGCCCTATGGACTGCATTGATGCTTTCATGGATATTCTTTATCTTATGTTGGTTGATGAATTAGGAAGAATTGTAACGGAGGGAGATGATAGATTTGTTTTTTGGATAAGCATTAGGACTGTTGAAATGAAGTGCCTGTATAACACTGACAGATAGTGTTGGCAGGCAGTATGTAAAAAAGAATTATTTTCAATTCTATGTGCTTTTCTGTGAATAGGGGATCTATAGTAATGCAATCTGTTTCATTCCTTCTTCTGTTACATAATGCGTTAAGTCCATGTCTGTTAATCTAATTGCAACATAAATGAACAAAAACTGACTGAGAAAAAACATGACAATACAAACCATTTGCCATGAAATGAGTTAAATTTTTTAATCTAGCACAAAGTATAACAGTGTGAAAAAAATCTGACCCTACATCAGAGCCTGTAAGGAGCTTTGATCCTCAACACAAAAAACTATCCAAATTAGCCCCATTTACAAAACACATAAGCATCTTTCTACAGATAGCTAACAAAAAAAAAAAGGGTTTCCAGCATCCATTCCATTACATTGGATTCCAGCAAAAGAAGCAAAAAATTTTCTTGCAAAGTATCCGCAACATTTGTTCCTTAGGACTAGTCACACTTCTTTGTAGTAACACCATATTTTCTCATAGGATGCAGCTCGCCCTCGTGTTTTTGCAAGTAGCTCTGATATGTCCAGTTTCCAAGCACCAACTGCATCTTACTTGCTTCCTCTTCTTGGCAGAAATCTGGAGTCAAACAAGATATGCAAAAGATTAAAAAGATGATTATTATTGTAAAAAATAAATAAAACACAATTCACTTACATCTCCAGCAGTATTAATAGGGTTTAATGGCATGTCAACTCTTATATTTCCATCAACTCCTGCAGTTGTTGCTGTGACAGTAGACTCTTGAGTTGCATTAAAACCGTCCATAATACCTGAACCATGTACTTCTTGCGAAATGTCACAGGACCTGCTGTTGTGACCCAATATGCCACACTTGGTGCATTTATTCAAGTTGTGTCCATAACTATTTTCAGCAACTTGTTCATCACCATTTTCAACAACAACATTTCCATTAGTGGGCTGAGCCGAACATTTTCTAATGTTGTGTCCAGTTTGCCCACAACCCTTACACCTAGCCTTCCAAAAAGTAGATTTGGAGATCTTTTGTAAGCCATTTTTTCCCACTCTGGAATGCCTTTCTCCAACCTCAGGCCTCCTTCTTGTCTTGGGTCTACCTGGCATCCTCAACTGTTTAGGAGGGAGCACTTCCCTGACAATATGTAGTCCCACATACATTCTTCTAAAAACAGAATAACAGGAATCCTCATCCTCGATTGTTTCTAAGTGCACTGTAGTGCCTGGATTACTCCTTCTCAACTCTTCACAATAATCCCATAGAAGCTTATATTGGTCTCTATACTTTCCCTGTATCAAAGTTCTGGCAATGGACTTGATTTTATACACTTTCCACACAGTGATATTAATGTTAAGCTCGGTGTGGACTTTTTCCTGGAATTCAAGTACATTCACTCCATTCTCACTCCTGAAATCATCTAAATACTTCTTAGCAAGATAAGTTGAAGTTACCCTGTTATTGTTTTGTGTTCTTGAACAGTTGTGCTTTTCATGCAATGTTCTTATTTGATATGAGGATCCATCACCTACTGTATGAGCATAAAGAAGCCAATTACAATTCTTACCTCTGCACCCTACCCTTACCCTAATCTTGTCATTCTTGATGAAGTAAACTGCACTGCGTTGTCTGGGATTGCATGCTCATTCACCTGCAGAAATCAATTCTTTTTTGTGCTAAAAAGCATGCCAACCTCAAAAAGCTGGATCTTCCATGTCTTTGTCACTCTTAAATTTGGGATAGTTCATTTTAGGTCTTGCTTTGTTCTGTCTCATCGTAGCTAGAATGGAACTCAAAGAATTCACAATCCCCGAATCTTCGGTTTGATTGTTCAGAACCGAAAATGACCCTCCATCAAATAGTTCCATCTCGGATTCTGAATCGACCACATGTTTTTGTTTTTCTATCTTTGACCCTTGTCTTTCTTTCTCCCCTTGTTTGGTTTTGTTGCTCAAATTGGTGTGGAGAAGTTACATTACGATCGATGCTAGGGTGTTGCTTTGTGTTTTCTGTTGTCTTACCTCTCGCACTTACATTTTCATCGAAGCCTTCAAGCCCTTGATCAACAAATTTATCATATAGATCATTATCATCCTCGAAGAATCATTATCACTCTCATGAAAACTACAATCTTCCGAAGAGTCCCCGAGCGTGTTATTAATGCTCTTGCTGCCCGGTTTGACTCATCGTCAATTTGAAGAGACCCTCACTTTGTGTTGGTGGATTGTCTTTTGGTAGAAATTGGATGAACTCAAACTTTTGTGTGCCTTCTTCATGCTTGAAGAATAGGGGCACAATACCCTTCTCAATGCCATATACACACATTTCCTCCACGTCGAGTCCCGTCATTAAAAAATTCCAAGCACCTATACTAAAGATTTCGTGGGTTTCTCCACCAAAATCCCACATATGTATCATATCCTAATGCATATGCCATCTTATCCAACTCCACCATAGACATAAAATCTTTATTACAATGATAAAAAAATGGTAACAATCCCACCCTCATAGTCTTTGGAGTTCCTTACATCAACCAATTTGCCCCCATGTCTAACCATAATACTAAAATTACCTGAACCAGATTCTGCAATTTGCCACAAAAGAAAAGGAGAAACTTCACATAAACCATACATACAATCTCAATTGATAGGAAGTTCTATAAAATCATCTCAATTTAAATACTATATAAACTGCAATCCCTTTCTCCATAAATCAAGAATTAAATAGTATAAAGGACAAGACTTGAAATTATTCTGTGCATCATGGATAATAACCAAATCAAAATGGGGGACCATTAACAGAACTGGACCACCGACAAAATGTTTGGCAAACTGACAATGAATGTATTCTATGCATCGTGCACAATAAACAAACCAAAACTGGGGACCATTAAAAGAGTACTACAAGAAATTGGTAAATAAACATTAACGATATTGAATCCCAAGAATTACAAATTAATAAAGTCATCGAAGCCTTACTGTATTTGGGAATTTCGTCATTCGGTCCTCGAATATACATGTCTCCAATGCACACTGACTACTATCTCTTATTGGCTCTTCCGTGCTGTAAGATTCTCCTCCAATTGTTTGCAGCGACCAGCTCCGTTGCTCAAGATTCGGAATTCCAGAAGCTCGGTTCAGACAAACTATCAAACACCTTAGCCCTAATTTGATTGAGTTTGTCAGCCCTAATTCGATTGTTTTGCAAAATGGGTCACGTGAGGGAGAGAGAGAGAGAAGAGGGATAGTTGTATTGACAGATTTGACCTCCAAAGTGAATGGGGCATGCTGGGTCGGGTAAGAAAATTGTCTGAAATTCACCGAAAGGACTTATACATTTGTTCGAAAATAGGTAAGGGATAAAAAAAAGTTAAAATAATTTGATAGGGACTAAACTGTCCAAGAATTGAAACAATCGGGACTAAATTGTACAATTATCCATTGGGTTTGCACTTTGGACGGGAATTGAAATTTGTTTTATCTCAAATATATCTTTGAGTACCCTTAGCCGTTAGATGAAGAAAAAGCTCATCTAACAGCTGAGATTGCTGTCTACACGTGCGGAGCAAAATGTTGTTTAGCACTATAGCCAAATCGAAAAAAAAAAAAAAAAGAGATCAGCAGCCCACGAAGTGCCCAAGCCAAAATGATATTTTCTTGTTTCATAATAAATGTTATTATAAAAAATTTTATATATATTAATTATAATAATAAAATTGACTAATTTATTTCGATAATAATTTTTATTAAAAAAATTATAATATAATTCTTGTAACAAATTTGTTTCTTAATAAATTTCAAATGTATGCACGTGCACCAAACGGGCCGTAAAACTCGTTTCACCTAATTTCGGTTGATCAGAACAAGAAAATACCATTAATTTAAAATAAGATCTGGAGAGTTAGTTACAGAGGAGTCTTTCTGTTCCGACTCTCCTCTGGTCCATACTTTAGTGGTATCTTGGTGGTTAATGGATATTTTAGTGTTATATTCCATTTTTTAAGTAGAAGAGTTCATCATACAAGCTGTTATTATTACATTAAATTTTCAAAAGTTGGCTGCTTAAGGTCCCAATTTTAACAATTCGAGCTGTATGCATGACGGATGTATTTCAGAAAAAGAAAAGGTTAAATGTATTATTATATTTATATTATTAATTAAAATTCTCAAAATAGTATAGATGATTAGTTTCACTTTGTTTTTATTATTATTTTCACTTTGAGGCTGAATCACTAGGAGATGACAGGTAAAATTTTTGAAGGTTAAGTTAACTCTAATGATGCAAAGTTGAATATTGAGAATTCATTACTTTGTTGACTAATGTGCCCCATATTAACTCATATAAATAACTAATCACCTTAATTTTGATAAAATTCAATTTATGTTAAAAATACATGAATCTACTAATTACTTTAATATTAATAATATGTAATTAATTATATAATCAATGAATCTTTAAACAATATTAAACAATAGACTTTTAAACTTTTAGATACAACTAATGATCTTGAATTTATCTTAAATCTAATATATAAATAACTAATCACCTTAATTTTGGTGAAATTTAATTTATATTAAAATACATGAGTCTACTAATTACTTTAATATTGATAGTATGTAATTAATTATATAATCAATGAATCTTTAAACAATATTAAACAATAGACTTTTAAACTTTTAGATACAACTAATGATCTTGAATTTATCTTAAATCTAATATATAAATAACTAATCACCTTAATTTTGGTAAAATTTAATTTATGTTAAAATACATAAATCTACTAATTACTTTAATAATAACAATATGCATTAAATTTATTAATAGATAATCACAAATGCATTATCTATTATAGTAAAGTTATTTAATAAGTTTATGAAATTTATAAATTTATATAAGTAAATAAATACATGAACTTAATAAAATCTCTTCAATTATTTATATTTAATAATTGAATAACATTAACATGCGTAGTACATGTTTATCTTATTATTATTATCATTAATATTAAAAACACAAATACATGAACTTAATAAAATCTCTTCAATTATTTATATTTAATGTTGAATAACATTAACAAGATGTATAGTACATGTTTTCATTTCATTATTATTAGCATTAATATATAATTCACATATTTTACATTACATGTGTATGTTACATATTTTATATCTTTTATCTCTTATATATAAATAACTAAACAAAATAGCTAATGAGTATGCACCAAATGAAATTTAGATTAAATTGAAAAAGTTGAAAGTAGAAAATGAATGAAAAAGAATAGGCAAATGAAAAGACAAAAAAATTTGAAGTATCATTTCTAAATCTATACTTTTCTAATTTTATTCGTTCAAAGCATCATTAAATTACAAAAGGATAGTTGAGAGGTTTCTTCACTAAAATAAAAAATAAAAAATTAAAAAAACTTGAATTTGTAACGATTATATTTTAATGGCAAGAGTTAATTAAAGGAGGATATGTATTTTATTTTATAGTTATCAGATTATCTAAAGCCTAAGATGCTAGACTATCATTTTCATTCCCTGGCTTATAAAATAATGATGGCGATGATCTTCAGAGACTAAAACTCCTTTTGACGTCATTTGAAAATGAAGATGACTCTTCTACTCCATAATTCACAATCACAGTGATAAGCCAACTTTTTTGCAAATTCATTTCTTACCTCTAAACCTTTATTACAAAATTGTTCTCAATTGTTTTAAGATTTTGCTTAAAAAGTCTCTTCTTATTTTTTTATGTGTTTAAACATGATTAGGATGATAGACTGGAAACAATTACTGGCGCATCAGCTTTAGACAAGTTAAAAATTATCTTGGCTCTTTCTTCATCCGATTTATTTTTTACGTTACATCTTTTATTTGTATTTAGTAGTATTGTCTCATTAATTTTTTCCTTTTTCTTTGTTTGAAAAAAACTGTCTTTGATTTTTGTAATTTTATTAAACTTATGTATTTTTAATTCTTTAGATTTTTAATTTTTTATATATTTTATAATAATTTAATATAATCTATTATTTACTTTTCTAAAAATTAATACATCTGTTACAATACAAACAAAATAACAAAACACACAGCGTATGAGTATTCACACTAATTCATAATAGAATAACAAAACTCAAAACCTCTCGAGATATTGAGAAACTCCTAGCATATCCTTATACTCAACTACAAAACACAAACCTTTGTCTCCTTTCTCTCCTCCCTACGGCAGAACCTCGCTCAGATAGTTCCCTTCTCCCAATTTGAAACATTCAGTTTTTATACCACTTGTTAAAACGGGCAACTAAGCAAACATAGAATATAGAGAGAAAAGAAAGAAAAAAAAAACATCAAAATTTTTAATGCAGTTTAGCATTTTAAATAAACTTACGTCCACGACCCAAATAGTAAAGTTGCACTATGTAAATTTTGAGCGAACAAAAATTACAAACCCTCATATGACGCGCAACTCACCATCTGAGTTGGTACCACATATGATACTAAGTCGTTAAAATCAATCTTAAACTAGGAGATCTTTATTTATTAAGGTGTTTATCCCTTATTTTAATGCATGGTGATTGATTTAGCCAAAAGAAAAAAAAGAATATAATATGTAGGTTAGCCGTAAAAATTTCTCGTTTTTGTGCAACCGTTTCAGAGAAATATTTTAGAGTACAGACACTGTTGCTTTTCTAAGTAATAACAACAAACAAAGATACAAGAATTTCCCCCAATCAATCCCCCCACCCACCTCCCCCCCCCCCCGCCCCCACTAAAAAGAAGAAACAAAATAAAAGAAGATATGAGATAAATCCACCAAGCAAAAGCAAACTTGAAGAACCTTTCAAACTGAGGCACAGTTGATGATGAAGTCCTAAAACCATTACATGTGTATCATAATCAGTCTGGACTGAAACTCAAACTGTGAATTCAACTGCCTGGAGACTCATCAACTTCTGGTCTTCTTGCAATGATTAGCCCTATAACGCAAATACGTTTAAGAATGTCAATGATCTTCATATAGTTCTATGAGGAAATTACAAAATGAAGCATTCAAATTTGATTCAGCACTTTTTCAATGGCACTGTTCATGACTCTATATAAGAGGAAATTAAGTGAAACAAAATTTACATTCAAGTGAAGAAGAATAGATACCTATTCTTCAACTGGAAAATCTGTTGTGATTTGAAGACCAAAATCTCCGAGATCTTGTTGTTCTGCAATGATCTCGCGGACAGAAGCAATAAGTTCACGGCAACAAGAAACCTTCATCACTTTCATGGCAGGAAGCACTCCGAATCTACACGGAACCTCGGCAAGACGGTAGCAACTCTTCAGGATAAGTTGTTGAAGTTGGGGGAAGGCATCTGTGGAGACATTCCATTCTTCAATATATGATCTGGTCAACTTCAGGTACTTTAGGTTAAAAAATTCATCGTCTTCCACATCCCATCTTTGGTCATCAAAATTGGACACTTTTAACTTGAGAACCTCAAGATTAGGCAGCTTGCCAATTGCAGCTATCGTATTTGCCGGTAGAGAAGCTCCTTCCATTGTCAATTTCCTAAGAGTGGGTGGCAGCTCAAATTTAACAAAAGAGAGCGTTGAACGGATCGACAAATGTAGTGATTCAAGTTTATTCAAAAACTCTGATAACCGTACAGGGAACTCCAAAAAAATTTTCAATTTACGAACATTTGGTATTCTTCTCAACAGCCATTTGAACTCCTCCAGGTCCCAAGAGCAATACAATGATGAAAAAGTCTCCAAATTATCTAACGGAGAAGACTCGCCAATCAAAACATGCATATATTTAACCCCACTGTTAATTAGATATAAATGTCGCAAATTTCTCATATTCCATATAGTTTTAGGGAATTCATCAGAACCTTCGGCATTCAACATGAGAAATTCCAATTTCGAAAGATTGACCATTGCTGATGGGACGGAAAATGTACCCGAAAGTGCCAAATATCGCAGATGAACTAGTTGAACAATGCCATCAATGTCAGATTCTATGTTGATGCAGAGCAAGTCCAAGACGCGCAGGACTTTGAACCAGAGAAAGAAGAGAGGGCCAGAACGACGCTTCAACCGCTCAGAAAAGATTAAAGTACGGGCAATTGGTGCTATAGATTCTGGCTCTAACGATGGCCAGCATCGCGTCTGAAAGCATAGCCGATATGACTGGTGCATTGTGTCAAAGCAATGACTGTCAGAAATATTTGGCACCTGTAAAAAGTTCTCTTCCTTACCTTTTTCTAAACATAACTCTCGCACCAAATCATGAACAACACATTTCTTGATCCCAAATCTGGAACTTCTTTTCGCTACAGATAACAGGCTTCTACCAGCCAAATCCATCAGGTACTCATTCGCTACATCCTCCAAGCTTTTGTTCTCATGTTTAGGTATGAAACCCTCCGCGATCCAATATCTGGTCAACTTCTTGGCAAGAATTGGCTCATCCTCTTTAAATGCTGCAAGATAAAGAAAACAAGGTTTCAAATAATCTGGTAAATGTCGGTAACTTAGCTCCAGAACATTCATGCACCCTTCCCTTGCAACCAGTGACTTTAGACTTCTAGCAATTTGTTCCCAGAAAGCCGGAATGCCGTCTGCTTTTGCAAGTAAACCTGCAATAACTACAATGGCTAAAGGTAGCCCTTTGCAATATTCTGCAATCTGCCTTCCAATTTTGAGCAAATTTAGAGGAAAACTTTCTCTGTAAGATAGCTTTTGTCGTAGTAACTCGAAGCTATCCTTAGGTGAGAGTGGATGAAGCTCATGAAGACTGCAATCAGGATTAGCTTCCAATGCCACTGTATGAATTCTGCTGGTAAACAGAATTCTGCTCCCATTCTTGTCGTCTGGAAATGACGCTTTTAACTCCTTCCAGGGCCCAACATCCCAGATATCATCTAGCACTATGAGGTAAGGTCTTCCTTTCAAACATCTATACAGCATTTCAGCTAATTCTTCATGAGTTTTATTGACGATATCATCTTCTTTTAGAGTTGGATTGACATCTTTTAAAATGCTAATCAATATGTTTTCAATTTGATATGCTTGAGATATGCAGCACCATGCATATTTCCGAAAACGAAGCAGAACACGATCATCACGATAAAGCTTCTTGGCGAGAGTTGTCTTACCTTGACCTGGCATGCCAACAATTGCAACAATGTTGAGTTGAGGCAATCCTCCTGTGAGGTAATTAATAACTCTCTCTGCCTCATTTTCTAAACCCACGACGACGTCTTCTGTTGTGGTGTTCTTAGCCTGAGCAGGGAGCTGTATGCCACCAGAATTCTCAGTATTTTTGGACTTACCGAGCTCATTCTTAATGAACTGGATTTCTTCTGCGACATATGAAAGGCAGATTACACTATGCCAATAATCGGTAGGATCAAGAAGCAAAAAGGAATCCATGACATAGTCGATGAAGTATGCCATTCTGCTTATTCGCATCTGAAGATCTTTAAGTTCCTCATTCTCATTATGCAGATGAAATAGTCTCATGATCAAGGGCTTAAGAGCCAGTAGCTCCTTCTGGAGAGTCATAAGTTCATGTCTTCTATAAGTGGTCAAGGCTGCATCATCGTTCCCCTTTTCGTTTAGATTTCGGAAGAAAATTTCCAAGAATCCTTGTATGTTCGTCCTGGGGAAAATATTCCTTGATGGAGCTGGTATCTCAAGGTGAAGTTCTCTGATCTCAGCCTGGGCTTGATTCATCTTCTCTAGTAACTCATGAAAAAGAGTTTTGCTTCCCTTGGAGATGTCCTCTTTCGAATTGCTTGCAAAGAGTGAGCAAATCAAAGATGCAGCCTTATTGACACAAAGGCTGTTCTGTTTTGAAACTAACTTCCCAATTTCAGCATACTCCCGCGGGGGATTTAAAAAAAATGATATGAAAAATAAAAGCACATCTTGAAGCATTTCAAAACCATCATCAGTAGGAACGACAAGATCCTCCTGGAGTATTTCAGCAAAACGTACAACAGCTATGTGCCTGAGAGAGAAATCAGGTCCTTTGGATGGCTTTAAGGCCTTCAAGGCTCCAAGGTACAACTCTGCAAGTTCCAAAGTGCAAGGCTTGAATTTCTGCATCAGAGAAGAAACCATAGCATTCACTCTTTCATCTGTTTCGTCAACCCAATAGAGAAATGGTACAGCTGCTGCACTGTTTGCCCAATCTTGAATACGGTTGAAGAAACTGTTCAATTGATCAACATGTTCATCTCTTGAAGCAAAGTGAAAAATTGCAGAAACGCACTCTAACCTCTTTTCAACAGCACCAATTTGCTTTTTGACTGGGGCAATCATATCAGGTTTTAGAACCGGAAGATCCTTCAGATTCTTGACGGCCTTGGCGAGGAGATCCTTCAAGTGATGTTTGCTGAAGCATTTGCTTTCCAGCGAAAGATCTGACCATTCAAGTAAAATCTCTTTAAGAACTGGCTTATAGTACTGAAGCTTTTCCAGAAACATATCGGAAGCCTGAAGGATCAACTTTTCAGTATCCTCGGATTCAACATCATAGCACTTCATGAATATGTCATCAATATCATGGGCTATGCCGGCAAGGGAAGACATTGCTTCTATTGCTTTAATTGCAGAAGGCGCTTCAACCATAGCTGCACACGCCCCGTTCTCCCAGCAGAGGGTGAATATTTTGAGGAATGATAGCTCATTTTGCATGGTCTGAATTTGATCATTGAAAGCGGCAGTCCAGATATCATCTATATCAACCCAACAAAGGAGACAATCTTCGAAAGCATCAGTCCATCCAGAAGCCATTTTTATTTCATCTTCTGAATCATCTACATCAAGCCAACAAGGGAACATGTTGGTTTTTTTTTTTTTTTTTTTTTGCTGAATTTGAAGATGTTGGGTTTCAGGATCGAATTTTGTAAATGAAATCTGGAAGGATGACTTTTTGACAAATGGGAGACCAAAGATTTGGAGGAACGAGGAAGATGATTTTATATAAATTTGCGAAGAATGATTTTGATGATAGTAGAAGAAGAGGAGAGTAAAGACTTTACGTTGAAATCTTTTCTCTTGTTTGCCAGTTAAAGCGCACATAAGACGAATCTTTTTCATACGGACGCATATATAGTACAGAAATAGTGATAATTTGCCACCATGGCGAACTTTTCATTACACCCGTCCGATGGCTTCTCAAAAAATCTCAACCATTCAAGGAGACAGTACGAAACTTAGAAGAGGTAGACTTGTGTAACGCAGCACTAGTCAGCAATTCTCACTCCTGTTCATATCTTTTTCCTTTTATTTTCTTTGTAGCGGTCAACTTCTTCCGTCTTTTTTCCTTTTCTTTTTTGCCACTACTATATGTAGTTTATTTTTAGACTATATGTAGTGCGAAAAATTTTCATAATTTCATTTGAATTTCGAAATATTTTCAAAATCCTCTGAAGCATTTGGTGAGAAAAATTCAGATCTACGAAAAACGATATCGAATTTTAGCGTAAAAAGGTTAGTTTTTCGAACTATTCATTAATTTACATTGTTTAATGTTAAAAAAACATCAAAATCGGCCAAAAAACGACCGATTTTGATGTTAAATTCTTCATGCAAGAGTTCCGCCAACTGAGTGGCGGAATTCTTCGAAGAATTCGCCAAGCAATTGGCGGAACTCCAGCGAGAAAATTCCGCCGATGTCCGGCGGAATTTTTCGCCCAAATTGTACCCAAAAGCGGGTACAATTCAAAGGTAAATCCGCTGATTTCGGGCGGAATTCCTATGCGGGATTCCGCCAGGAATCTGGCGGAATTCCTATGAGGGATTCCGCCAGGATTCTGGCGGAATTCACGGCAAGAATTTCGCCGGTGCATGGCGGAATTTCGGCCTAGAATTCCCGCCGGTGCATGGCGAATTCTCGCTGAATTCGCCATGCACTCAGCGAAATTCAAGCAATAATTCCGCCATGAACTGGTAGAATTTTTTGCAGTGAATTTTAATTTATCGTAGTTTTAATAATTTAATTTATCTTAAGTTAGTATTAAATAATATTAGTTTAAATACGTTTATTTATTTACTGGATTGATTATTGTTTAATTTAATTATCACCGACGGTATTTTTTGTTAAATAAGTGTTGCGAGATGACGGATCCTTCTCGTCGCTGACGCGGTGTATCGCAAGACTTGGGACCGATTTCGGATCAGCGGGATGGGTCGATTGCACGGTCGTCATCCTATTACTGCATCTGCGCAGACAGAGAGAGAGTGCGGCGAGGCGCAGATGCAGCGACATCCCGCCGTAAGCGGGTCGACGTCACACGGGTATTGATTCGACGAAGGTCGCCCCACATATGCCGTGGATTCCCGCTAGAGAAACACTTTGGATTTCGGCTTTCCACGGGTGTCTTCGGTTTTGTGACGTTGTGGAGCCGTATATGCCCGATCGTGTCCCTACGCCCGGTTCGGCGAGTGCGGCAGATTCCTACCACACCCGATCCCTGCCGAAAAGAGGATTACAGTGCCGCGAACAACCGGGAGATATGTCGTCAGATGCGAGTGCCCTGAGATGAATTCAGGGAACGGCCCGAGAACCACATCCTTGGTAGGACTCGGCTCGGCGCACACGCCGTCCCCACCGTCGGCATGCACTCCCAGTACTCTGCCGGTACCTTGCTAGGGACGCATCCCTCCATTCGGGAATCTCGGTATGCTGCTGCGGGAGTTAGTAGGCCCGGGCCCGCTCCCATCACAGCGCAGCGATCATACGATCCGCTCCTACCCTATGTTGATGAAATATAGGGTTTTTTTCCCTCATTTAGTGCTTTGTTATTAATCGTTTGACTTGCTACCTTGCGGCGATGGGATATGCTACTGCCGTCTTTCGTTGCGGGTATTACTGATGTGCAGCAGCTGACCCCGGCACAACGAGATGCCACGCTTCAGGATGTGATACATATATTGACCGAGCGGGAGCATTGTTTGGGAGGTGCGGAGCGCGCGGGCCCGTCCGGCTCGTAGGGGTACACCGAGAACCACATGTGTTCTTTTACGTTTTTTAAACCTTTGAAAGACGCTCGTTTTGTAATATTATAGTATGATGAGAACGAGTAAATATTGATGCCAAACTATCACAAATTTGATTATATTTAACTTGGTTTGCTTTCAAATAGACAAACTTGTATTCGATCTCAAGTACAGTCCAAATAAAAAAAAATTAAGTAGACGCTAGGGACCGCCAGTGCGCAATACGCTCGAGTAATGGTGCGTCCCACCCTTCAACAGCCGCGCGGCGGTACCGCTGCCATGACGGATGCACTTCTGGAACCGGAAAGCCATCCTCAAGCCGAAACTGTTACAATGAAAATATCAAAGTAGTTAGGTGCCGAAAAAAAAATAGAAACAGAAAATGATAAAAACACAATAAAGTGATAAATTTACTAACAGCGACGAAATGATTAGCGTCTTCCAGTAGACCAATAACCAGGATTGCGGTCGCTGTATCGCTGTGCGTGTCAAGTGGTAGATACGTCCAACACTGCGAACGAGATAAACAGGAGAAGCGGGGACGTTGTATGTTGTTGCGATGACCCAACCCATATGCAGTAAGGTTAGCCACCTATCCATAGAAAGTGGGCTGATCGGTAACCCAGTGCTCCAGTTGGTGTAGAAGGGAGATAACCCTGCCCGATCCACCAATGATCTCTTCGTACAGTGACGCGTTACGATGGACATCTCGCCAAAGCTCCTGTCTCACCTGAAACCAAGCATCCTCGCCCCCGTACCTCAAATGTGCAATAGCTCGAAATCCACAATTACCATCACCCTAACATCGACCCAATCGTGGATATAGGGGGACGATGAAGGGACGGAAGCCGGCCGCCCATGGGAATATTGGGTACACGGAGTCACCGCGTCCCGAGGCACCGTGGGCGAACCATATCCGCGGCCCGCTGGACCTCGAGCCCCTACCTCTCGACCCGCTACGCCCACGAGAGCCGCTAGAAGATCTGCCACGAGACCCACTGCTACCGGACGACCGTTTGAAGGCACTGCGTGAGACCTGAATGTACTCCCAGTGGGACTTATCTCTTTTGGTCGAGTCTCGTTTTGGCCGGCCTTTGGTCACTTTGCTTGGGGGCTCCTGCAGCCCTGAGAACTCGGGATATAACATCTGAGACATCTGAACTGCAAAATGTCGGCGCTCAGCTGGTCCTCGCTTCATCATCAACTTTGCAAAGTCTCGAATTGCCCGCATATCATCAAACGGGTGGGGCTGAGAAATGTGCAAATACTGCGATGCAGCCGTCGAGAAGTCCAGTGCGCTCCGAGCGGATGCGAGTCATCAACAACAAAGCGGGCTGGCCCGTGGTCATACGCGCATGATATCTCGCAAGCGCGGGAAGCCCGTGGGAGGTCGCGCCCAACATCCACAAAGACTTGTATCATAACGAATCTTTTTGACCCGGTCCCACTCGTTTAGTATGATCTGTATTGCTTTGTGAGACACTTTGTAACAAAGTGGATTCAGGATCGGGTGCGTGTTGAGGTGGTACTTATCCACGTAACGGCATTGTTCGAGAGTTCCTCTAATCTCCGATATCTGAGACTCGATCATCGAATGTAATTTTGACCATACAGATATCGAGCAGCGCGGACGCCGTCCCCAAGGTACGATTTCGTCGCCGAATGTGCGCCCTACTGCACGATTGGTCGTCTCGGTCCCGAAGTGCATGATCCGTCTGTCCAAACCCTGTACAAATTGTTCCCGATGCTGGGTCCAACCAAGTCTCATCTATGTAACTCATCAACTTACGAAAGTGGACCATGGCGACCGCATATTCGAATAGCGCATCCGAAACTCCTCGTCCGTCTTGGAATCAACCAAACGTCTCCACGTGCTTTTGGAAAAGCGTTCCGCAATGACCTTGTCCCCACATGCCTTGTAGCATCGGCTTCAGCGTTCTTGAAATGTGTCGGCGACATAATAAGTGCTCGAAGTAGGAAATGTATCACGCAGCGCTTGCATCAACCCGAGCTCCCGATCGATTTACGATAGCGTTTGGAGGACAATTGATGTCAAATATCATTTCACGCACTCCAGCGACCCATCGCTAGCTATCCGCTTGCTCAGATCTTGATCCAGTAGCCGGCAATGAGGAAGTTGCGCCCTGTCGGGGTTACCCCTACGATCTCCAAATATGGCATGTTGTACCTATTACAATTATTCAGGGAAAAACATATAAGCAAACATTTCTTTCAATTTGTTTAAATCGAAGATCGTTATGTCTAACTGCAGTGCAAATGAAAATTACGAAGAATTGTAATGCGACGCACCGGTTAGTCTTGTACGTCGTGTCCATTATCAGCACAAAAGGGTACGCACGAGCTAGTAATGTTGAATCTGGATGAGAAAAAACACAATCACTGAGGATTTCTGCTCCCGGCTCCACTCTGTGCCAGTGGATATATCCATGATCAGTGAACAGCTTGAAAAGTTGTTGCACAACTATCCGTCCTTCCATACTCGCAACTCTTAATTTGTGTCGGGCATTATATAATGTCTTCGCTCTGTGAAAAAACAAAAGCCAAATCAATATTGACGACACATTTACAAAATTAAACAGTACTGTATAACTCTTCAAGTAATGAATATAATATATTTGTTACATGCAAACATACCTAACAACGGTTCTCGGATTCTCCCGTTTCAAATGATCCAGAATATGTTTAGGCTGAACGTGACATTTGCTCATTTCCTCCGTGATTTTCATCTCCCGCTCTGTCATGCGAGCGGCGAGGGAATGCCCATGTCGGATCCCGAGTTCGTGATTGTGTTTTCCGCATATTACGGCCAAACTCCACGCCCCCTCGTTATGCTCCCGGCCCATGAGTTTTAACGGACAGTGACACTTTTTAGTACCCTTCGGCTTTCGTGACTTCGTCTGGACCTCCGGTTCTGCTCCATCCTTCTGAACAGTAATGAATTTTCTGTACGCTCCGCCCCTCTCACATCTAAGCTCGACAAAGCCGTTACCCGTTCCGTCACCTTTTCGCGACCGAGCAATTATCAACAACGTCCTCACCTGTAATGCTGCCGCCTTCGCCCACTTTACTAACTCCTCTTTACTTGAAAACATATCTCGCGTGCCTAAAAACCGACTTAAATCTTCCATTTGGTCAAGATCAAAAAATTCTTCAAACGAATCTGATGACGATGAGGAGGGGCCTTCACCGTCTCTGTAGAGTGCTCGATGAAATCTTGCCTTCCGGCCTCTCCGGTTTTCCTGCAATACATAAAACACACTAGTCCAATGTCAGTTACTACATTACGTGACTCTTGGTTATTTTTAAGACATCAAGAACCATAACAATCAAGTTATCTACGATGTGTAACCTAACATATGATATAATTATCAAGTATAAAATTATACAACAATACAACTAACTACACAAAAAAATTAAACAAGATTGAAACTATATCATAAGAATCTGGCGAAACTGTGATGAATTTCGCCAGCTTCTGGCGAAATTCTTGGAATAATTTCGCCAGATTCTGGCGAAATTATTCCTTGAATTTCGCCAGATTCTGGCGAAACTCGTGGAATAATGTCGCCAGAATCTGGCGAAATTCAGCCATTAATTTCGCCAGAATCTGGCGAAATTATTCCACAAATTTCGCCAGATCCTCACGGTATTAATCCAAGAATTTCGCCGGAAGCTGGCGAAATTTGTCGGATACTTCCGCCACTCAGTGGCGAAACTGTGCAAAAATTCAACAAACTAAGAAAATATGAATTTAAAGACAATGTAATAGATTTTTACCTCAAACTCGAGAGAATCCTTCGTAGAATCTTTGCTCATTGCTATATTGCGATAAAATTTGAGTGTTTTTGCATGAAAAGTGTGGACTTTTAAAAGAAATGTTAGAGAGAATTGTTGGAAGAGAGAGAAAGAGAAGTTTGAAAATAAAAATTTGTAACACTACATATAGTCCAAAAAAAAACTGTATATAGAAATCACGTTCTTTTTTTCCCCTTTCCTTTGCCCTAAAAATTACTATTTCACCCTTGCGCAGTAAAAATAAGAATTTAAGGTATTAAATCATGTTGTAAAATTTAGTTGTAATAGATACAAAAATTAACTATAAAATAATAACAAATAAAACTTTGAATTATAGCAAAGAAAGAAAGAGAGAATACAAGAAATATAGAAATTAAAATTTTATTGAGAGTTTTTCATTATACATCATCTAACAAACTACTCCATACAGTCCTATTTATAGAGTTGGATGTAATCTTTCCCATCATAGGTTATTAGTAGATTCCTCTATAACTTGCATAACTTACTTCCAATAATCTCCATATTCTCTAAGATAATAGATCTAACAGGGATAATAGTTTATAAAGGAAAGGTATTACAACTTTTGTTGAAATTCCTAACTTTTCATATTTTATAACCTCAAGCATGAATTAATACTTGGATATCCACATATTTGATATATTCATAAGACTTCCCTTCGGATGTCCATTACATAAAAAATATGCCTCGTTAAAACCTTTCTAGATAAAAATTCAATGGAAAAAAATTCTAGTGAAAGAAAAAGAGTACAATATCTTTATATCATTATTGCTCCCCCTCATTAGATAATCTTTTGAGATTTCTTAATTGATACTTTTCAATTAAATATTGCTATCGGTAAGGTTATAATGAAGAGATTTGTCAAATTATTAAATTGTTGAATTTAATGCACATAAATAACATATTTCTTCTAGAGTTTATAGTAAAAATAATCTAATGAAATTAAATTTTATTGTATCTTTTTTTGATATATTCCAATCTTTATTATCATCCAACAATAAAGTTGAAATTTCTTCTTAGAGGGTATATGTTTATCTCAAATATAACAATGAATAAATTATGATCACACATATTCTCAACCAGTTTCATGAATTTCTATTTCTTTAACATGAATCGAAGACGGGATTGTTATAATCAACACATCTATAAATGACTTGGTTTGTGTAGATTATACAAGTAACTTATACCTTATATATTCATCTCAATAGGAGTTGAATTTTCTCAATATTTAAGATAAACTATCTCAAGGAGATATCAAAGGGCAAGCTTAATGCCATTTCAAAATTTATTGGGTAGAGAAGTACTACAATAGATATCTACTTGCGTGTAGATAAGTGTGTTCATGCACTAAATTACAGAGTTATGTTATTTCAGGACCAAAGAGCTCCTCAATATCATTTGATAGATAAAGGATCTTATCACGTATAATAATCCAATGATCATTGATGTGCTATGTCCATATGAATCATCTTTAGGATGTTCTTTTTTTTCTCGGTTCATCTTTAGGATGTTCAATCAAAACAAAATGTTAATTTTTTGAAACTTTGATCACAATATTTATTTTTCTAAATTCTTCAAGAAGAATATGTTGATCATCAAATCATTTTCTCTTTTAAGGATTTTATTTTCAAAATCAAGAGATCAATTATGCTTCAAGCATGTATCAAAATTAAATGGCTATAGAATTCATATGATTGTCCTGCTGGAATATCTATCGAAATAGAAATATCTATAACTAGAATATTATATTGACTAACGTTACAAAAATCAGTCAAACAATCGATTTGCAATTTTATACAAATAAATAATATTTTGAACTTTCAGTTCATTATTGCTTGTGTATAAATCAAGATAATGAAAGTCATAAGTGATATACTTTTTTCGATTTATTATATTCTTCCATAATGTGGAGAACACCATTTCAATCAACAAATTATGCAATTAAGAATATCTTCTGACAGAGAAACACATATATCAAGTATAGCTAAGTATAGATTTACTCATACATGGACATACTTAAATATTCTTTCAATAAAAATTTACTAAGACAATCTTATTATATTTTATAACAACAGTCCCCTTATATGCTCCATGCATATCGAATCAATTAGGGACGTTAAATATAAGAACCACTGTCAAATGATAACAAAGATAGACACATATTAAGTGTTATCATGTACTATTATATCTATCGCTTGAAAATATATTGCTTTGTAATCAGTGGCAGATCTTACGAAGAATTATACGCCATAAATCATGAAAAATATTTACTTTTATAGTTCGTTCTTTATGAGCAAATATCTATTACTATCTCTTTAGAATTACAGTTCAAGTGTATAATTTCTATTGAGAATATATATACGTTTCAAATATGAACCTTGTTGCAATTATCTCTAAGTAAAATTGAGTGGATCAAATCCAAATGAGTGATGGATTGACTCTGGTGCTACTAGGTACATTTGCACTAATAAAGATCTATTTACTACCTTCGAAGCAAGTGCAGGAGAAAAGATGTTTAGGGGAATTATGCCTCTGTTGCTATTAAAGGTCAAGGTAAAGTGCTATTGAAGATGACCTCTAGAAAAACTTTGACTATGAATGATGTGTTGTATGTGCCAGAAGTACGTCAAAATTTAGTGTCTGGATCACTACTGAACAAGCATGGATTTCACATAGTATTTGAGTCTGACAAAGTTATTTTGTCAAAGTCTGGAATGTATATAGGAGAAGGATATGCAACCGATGGATTGTTCAAGTTAAATGTAATGACTATGATCAATAAAGGAAATAAGTCTTCCGCTTATTTGCTTGAGTCTTCTAATGTATGGCATGGTAGACTAGGTCACGTTAATTATGATATAATATGTAGGTTAATTAACTTCAATCACATTTTCTCATTCCAAATATTCGAAACAAAAATGTGAAATTTGTGTTGAGGCAAAATTAACAAGGTCAACTTTCCAAACAATTGAAAGAAATACCAAACCTCTTGAATTGATTCGTAGTGATGTTTGTGATTTAAAATTTGTTCAAACAAGAGATGGTAATATATATTTCATTAATTTTTGATGATAGCACAAAATACTATTATATGTACTAAAAAACAACAATGAAGCTTTAGAGAAGTTTATTCTCTACAAAAATGAAGTTGAAATCAACTTAACAAGAGAATTAAAAGGTTTAGAAGTGATAGGCATGGAGAATATAAAACACTAATAGGTGATTTACGTGCATAACATGGAATTATGCATGAACTAACTCCACCTTATTCTCCTCAATTAAATGATGTTGCTGAACGTAAAAATCGCACTTTAAAAGAAATGATGAATGCGATGCTACTTAGTTCAGGATTACCACAAAATATGTGGGGTGAGGCTATTTTATCAAGTAATTACCTATTGAATAGGATACCCCAGAAAAAGCAAGATAAATCTCCTTATAAGTTATGGAAAGGAAGGAGATTGTCCTATAAATACTTGCAAGTGTGAGGATGTCTTGCTAAGGTGTTTGTTCCAACACCAAAAAGAATAAAGATAGGTCCTAAAACTGTGGATTGTATCTTTATTGGCTATGCCCATAATAGTAGTGCTTATCGGTTTCTTGTGGATCATTCAAAAATTTCAGAAATACATAAGAGCACGATAATGGAATCAAGTAATGCATCATTTTTTGAAAATATATTTCCTTGTAAATCCAATAGTGGAGTAAGTTCGTCTAAGAGAACATTTGAAACTATAAATCAAGGAGAGCATGACATTGAAAATCTTGATTCAAATTATGAATTCGAACCAAGATGTAGCAAAAGAGCAAGGATGGAAAAATCATTTGGAGATGATTTTCTAACTTATTTGTTAGAAAAGGGACCACTAACACATTCAGAGGCTGTAAATTCATCTGAAGGTTCTTTCTAGAAAGAAACCTTTAAAAGTGAAGTTCATTCTATTTTACAGAATCACACTAGGGAGTAAGTGGATCTTTCTCCTGGTTGTAAACATTTAGGGTCCAAATGGATTTAAAAGGAAATTGAAGCCTGATCGATCAATTGATAAGTATAAAGCCAGTCTTGTAATAAAAGGTTACAAGCAACGGGAAGGCTTAGATTATTTTGATACTTAGTCTCCTGTGACGAGAATAATTCTATTCGAATGATTCTCGCAATTGCAACATTAAGAGATTTAGAGATACTTCAAATGGATGTGAAAACAACTTTCTTAAATAGAGATTTAGATGAAGAAATCTATATGGTACAACTTGAGGGATTCATGGTCCCTAGAAAAGAAAAGAAAGTTTGTAAATCGGTTGAATCATTGTATGGTTTAAAACAAGCACCGAAGAAATGGCACAAAAAATTGACATGCAATAATTACCAATGGTTTTAAAATAAATGAGTGCGATAAGTATGTCTATACAAAAAAAATTGGAAAATGGCTACGTCATTTTATGTCTTTATGTGGATGACATGCTTTGTTGGTAGTGATGAACAAATGGTCAAATCAACCAAGAACATGTTGAATACAAAATTTGACATGAAGGAAATGGGACTTGCAAATGTGATTTTATGAATTAAAATCGTAAGAGCGTCCGATGGTTTGATTTTGAGCCAGTCTCATTACATGAAAAAAATTCTTGAGAAGTTTAACAAGAACGATTCTGGCTATGCCAGAACACCATTAGACATTAGTCTTCGTTTATCCAAAAATAGAGGAGAAAATATTTCTCAAGTGGAAGACTGAAGAGTTATTAGAAGTCTAATGTATTTAATGAGTTCTACTAGACCAGACATTGTTTTCGCGGTTAGTAAACTCAACATATATATGAATAATTCAAGTACAAATCATTGGAAAGCACTAAAAAGAGTACTTAGATATCCATGGTATACTCGAAATTATGAATTTCACTATACTCGATATCTAGTTGTACCTGAAGGATATACAGATGCTAGTTGGATAACCATGTAAAATGTTCAAACTCTACTAGTGTATACGTGTTTATGTTAGCTAGTGCTGATGTGCCTTGGAAGTCTTCAAAACAAATAGTTATTTCTAGATCCATAATGGAATCTAAATTTATAGCTTTGGATAAATGTGGAGAAGAAGTTGAATGGCTATGCCAATTTTTAGAAGACATACCCAAGTAGGAATGGCATGTATACCACCAATTTGTATTTATTGTGATAGTCAATCAGTAGTTGGTGGAGCACAAAGTAATATATATAATGGTAAGTCTAGACAAATACGTCGGAGACACAATACCATTAAGCAACTGGAGTTATTGCTATTGACTATGTAAAGTCAAAAGATAATATTGCAGATTCATTGACCAAAGGGTTAAATAGAGAGTTAGTTGAAAAGCTGACAAAAGGAATGGGTTTAAAGCCCGTGAAAGAAGAAGCTTGATAAAGGAAATCCAACCTAGTTGACTGGAGATCCCAAGATCTAGGTTCAATGGGATAAACTAGTTATCAAATCATTGGATAACCTCAACCTATTCGTTTATTGAAACAGTGATCATAGAGTGATAAGGATAGCAATATTTTGCTTTAATAATTCTTAAATAAGTAATTAGTTTACTTGAGACTTAAGTAAATTACCTATGTGAGAGAGAAGCGTGGCCACTTCAAAAGAGATTTGTGTTGGGCTCCATTCTCGAGAAACTCTCACTGAACCAAGTTGATGTTCACGGGCTAAACAAATATAATCATGAGAACTGAACAATCTAGATTTTGATTTCTATGTGAAGTATATGTTTCTTTTACACAAAAGAAAGTATGACAGTTCAAAAACGTCATGTCTAGATAGCTAGCAAAGTCCATATACCTCACCCACAATGGAAGATTCAAAGGGTAACTGTCACGCCCCGAACCCGGACTAAAGACCTAGTACCCGAAGCGCAACACGACTATGTTCCTGAACTGAAATTCAGAAACACATAGTCCTTATAATCATAGAATACTAACCTCATCGAAACTAATCCAAATAGTACAGAGGTAAATACTAAATAATTTCAAAGCACATAAGAAGATTTAATAAAATATCTCAAATTATTTTTTTTATTAAAACAACCCCAAATACTACTCCTTAATATCAATCGACTTTTGGAGAAATCTCGATCCACCTTCAGTTCTTGATATCTTGCTAATATCAATCGACTTTTGGATAAGGAATGAGCTATCACTCAATAAGTAATTAAATCCCTTCTCCAAACAATGATCAAAATATTTATACATATATAGAGTTAAGTTCTTGCAAATAATTTTGTTTTAAAGGACATAAATAGAATTCAGTGATACTAAAATTTTTCTTTAAAAGTTCAATAATATATATATATGTATTTTTTTTAAAACAAATCTGGGTTGAGATCAAATTTCAACTCATGAACTAATGGGTAATAATATAATACGTAACTAAACAAATTGTTCAATTTATTGGGCCTTGGCCCATAACCATTGTTAAGCCACATATACATGGCTTGTTAGCCCAGACCATTGCTGGCCCAATTTCCAACTTCAGCCCAACAGACCACAACTACCAGCTTGGAATTCACTGGGCCCAAATATTTTCACTAGTCTAGTATTCTCACCAATTCAACCTTCTGCCGTGCAAACACCACAAAAAAAGTTGTTTTTTTAATTTCCCTTCATTCTGTCATGATTGATTTTTTTTTTGGGCCACAAGACAGAGACGATTTCAGCGTCACTGTCCACTGCAATTCCACCACAATTATTCTCTGCAATTCATACAGAAACACCACCCATTCACCTGATAACAATAATCAAATCACAGAAATCTTTCTTTCCAAACCATCTCCACAGAATACATGTCAACTTCGTCAGTTTCAGCCAGATCAACAGTAACAAAAAGAAACCTGGATTTTCATCCAATTTCAACCACAGAACGATAGAAGGATAAAGAAATCAGGTAATGGATAATTAATATGTAATGGGTTCCAAATAAATTTCCTAGGGTGATCGGGACAGGACAGAACATAAATTTCTCATCACGAGGATCAGAACAAAACAGAACAGAATTACTTCACAGGATATTCTCAATGCCCAAACAGATTATTGAAATCATAAACAAATAATCTATTTTACAAAATATTATAGACATAAATCGTGCACGCATTATTATTATTATTATTATTATTATTATTATTTTTAGGTTAGTATGAAGGGATTAAATCACTTACCTGAAAATTTTCGACTCTAACTATGTGCCTCTTGCTATTCCCTTCTAGTGCTCTCCTTCTACCTCTCCGCCGGTAGAATTCGGTGTCCGTCCTTGGCCGGTATTGACTCTCTCACGCTCGTCGTCAGCAGCCGTCACTGAAAGAACCCTTTTGTTAGCCGTATATCTAACCCTAAAAGAGGTTTTCCTAACCCTAATGAACTTTTTATATAACTAATTCTTTTAAATTGCAACTAAACCCCCAATAACATAACTATTTCATTTATTATTATTTTCCCCAATCCTAACCTGGGCCATGAATTGGGCCGGATCTTACATTCTACCCCCCAATAAAAAGTTTCGTCCTTAAAACTCACGAACCTTGCTCGATGAAGATGTGTGGATAATTCTTCTTTACTTCTTCCTCCAATTCCCACGTTGCTTCCCTTGAAGTATGGTTTGACCATTGAACCTTGACATAAGGTATACTCCTACATCTTAATACTTGGTCCTTCCGATCTACAATTTGCAGTGGGTACTCTGCATACGATAAGTCTTCACGCACATGCAATGGTTCTTCCTCCAACACATGCTCGGGGTCCGATACGTATCGTCTCAGTTGAGATACGTGAAACACGTCATGGACTCTTGATAAGACCGGTGGTAAAGCAAGGCGATATGCAACATCTCCTACCTTTTCTAAGATCTCGAACGGTCCAATATACCGCGGACTCAATTTACCATTCTTGCCAAAACGCATAACTCCTTTCGTTGGTGATACTCGTAAATATACTTTTTCTCCGCACTCAAGGTTTAAAGGCCTTCTCTTAAGGTCAGTCCAACTCTTTTGCCGATCTTGTGCTGCTTTAAGCCGTTCTCGAATTACTAACACCTTTTCCTGAGTAAGTTGTACAAGTTCCGAACCAATAATCAATTTCTCTCCTACCTCATCCCAACAAGTAGGTGATCTACACTTCTTTCCGTACAAAGCTTCATAAGGGGCCATCCCTATACTAGCTTGATAGCTATTGTTGTACGAAAATTCAATAAGCATCAAATAATCTATCCAATTCCCCTTAAAATCAAGGATATAGGCTCGCAACATATCTTCTAAGGTTTGAATTGTTCTTTCAGATTGCCCATCTGTTTGAGGGTGGAAAGCAGTACTGAGAGTTAGTGTAGTCCCCATTGCTTGACTAAAGCTTTTCCAGAATCAGGAGACGAATCGAGGATCCCTATCAGACACGATACTTACAGGGACTACATGAAGCCGAACTATTGTCTCCATATACAATTTAACTAATTCATCCATGCTAGCCGTAACTTTCATAGGTAAAAAGTGAGCAGATTTCGTTAACCTATCCACAACCACCCAAATAGTATCCTTCCCACTCTTCACTTTAGGTAACCCCGTGACGAAATCCATAGTGATATGTTCCCATTTCCACACAGGTATCTCTAATGGCTTAAGCAAACCCCCTGGGCATTGATGTTCTGTCTTCACTTGCTGACACACTAAACACATTGATACGTATTCTGCTATCTCTCGTTTCATCCCACTCCACCAAAAATATTGTTTTAGATCCCGATACATCTTAGTTCTACCGGGGTGAATAGAAAGCCTGGAGTTATGAGCCTCACTTAAAACTTTTCTTTTCACCTCTGCACTCCTAGGTACACAGAGTCTTCCACGAAACCACAAACTCGCGTCATTATAAGTTCTAAAGTCAATTTGAGAACTTTTTATCACTCCTCCTTTTATTTTCTTCAGTTCCTCATCACTCTCCTGAGCAACTTTGATGTGTTCGATTAATGTCGGTTGCGCCACTAGAGCCGCTAAGTATTCCCCAGTCGACTCTATTGTCTCGACCCTTAACCTTTCTAACTCGAAAGTTAGTTGCTTCTGTTGCGTAATCAAAGCTGATAAATTCCCTATAGTTTTGTGGCTCAGAGCGTCAGCAACCTTGTTAGCTTTTCCGGGATGATAACTTATTTTCAAATCATAATCCTTAAGTAACTCTAGCCATCGACGTTGCCGCATGTTTAATTCTTTCTGTGTAAAGATGTATTTCAGACTTTTATGGTCAGTAAATATGTCGCACTACTCTCCATACAAATAGTGCCTCCAGATTTTCAAAGCAAAGACGACTGCCGCTAATTCCAAATCATGCGTCGGATAATTCTGCTCATAAGGCTTCAACTGTCGTGATGCATACGAGATCACGCGATCGTTTTGCATTAAAACACATCCTAACCCATTTTTCGAAGCATCACTGTAGATTGTAAATCCCCCCGATTCAGTTGGCAAGGTTAGGACTGGCGCTGTAACCAATTTTTGTTTCAGAGTTTGAAAACTCTCTTCACAAGCTGTACTCCAAACAAATTTAATACCTTTTTGTGTCAGTTGAGTCAAGGGTGTTGCAATTCTCGCAAAATTTTCTACGAACTTTCGATAGTAACCTGCTAATCCCAAGAAACTACGTATTGTAGTAACATTAGTAGGTCTTGGCCAATCTACCACGGCCTCTATCTTCTTGGGATCAACCGATATCCCAACTTCTGATATTACGTGTCCTAAAAATGTCACACTCGTCAACCAGAATTCACACTTGCTGAGTTTAGCGAAGAGCTTCTTCTCTCTCAAGGTCTGTAACACGATTTGAAGGTGTTCAACATGTTCTTCCTCAGAAGAGGAATATACCAAGATATCGTCTATAAAGACAACGACGAACTTATCCAAAAATGGCTTGAATATTCTATTCATCAAGTCCATGAACGCTGCGGGAGCATTTGTCAACCCGAAAGGTATCACCAAAAACTCGTAATGCCCATAACGAGTTCGAAATGCACTCTTTGGAATGTCCTCCTTCTTAATTCTAAGTTGATGATAACCTGACCGTAAATCAATTTTAGAAAATACTTTGACCCCCTTAAGTTGATCAAACAAATCATCAATCCTAGGTAGCGGATATCTATTCTTGATGGTGATCTTATTAAGTTCCTTGTAGTCTATACATAGTCTCATACTCCCATCTTTTTTCTTAACGAACAATACTGGTGCTCCCCAAGGTGATACACTCGGTCGGATAAATTTCATATCCAAAAGTTCCTGAAGTTGGATTTTTAACTCTCTCAATTCTGCAGGAGCCATCCTATAGGGTGCCTTCGATATCGGTTCCGTCCCTGGGGTCAGATTAATCTCAAACTCAATCTCCCTCTCTGGGGGTAACCCTGTTAATGTTTCAGGAAATACATCTGGGTACTCCTTGACTACTGAAATTTCTTCTAATTTCAAACTATTCATCTTTTCTTCAATTGCATAAGCGAGATAGCCAATACAACCCTTTCTCAACAATCGGTAAGTTCGAACAGAAGAAATCACATATGGTACGGTACCCTATTGCCCTTTAGTTCCACTCCGGAAAAAGAACTCCTCTCTCCCCAGAATAGCAAACCTTACTTTCTTTCCCCGACAATCCACAATTGCGTAGTTCTTAGATAACCAATCCATTCCTAAAATTATGTCAAAATCTCTCATGGGAATTTGTATTAGATTTGCCATGAGTTTCTTCTCCCCAATTCCTAGTGTTACTCCTCGATGCACGTATTAGAAATTAATATCTTATCGCTAGGAATCAACACACGGTACGGCTCATCTAAGAGCACAGGTTTCAATTTGAGAGTCTTAGCAAAGCTACTAGAAATAAAAGAGTGCGACGCTCCGTAATCAAATAATACATAAGCAGGTACAAGATTAATTGATATTATACCTGTTACCACATCCTCCGCTGCTTCCGCTTCTTCCTTAGTGAGTCGAACACTCTAGCATTAGATTTTTGTTGTGGGTCTGTCGGCCGCACAGGGTTTGGTGCTGGCAAAGGACATTCACTAACCCTGTGTCCTATCTTGCCACATCGAAAGCATGCACCGAAATTCCATCGGCACTCCCCACTATGGACTCGATGACAGGTTCTACATTCTCCTAGTAGCGCTCCCGTGGACATATTAAGCGGATGGGGTGGTCGCACCTTATTTGCCTGTTGGAATCTACTTGACGTTCCTGTCCCTTGACCCTGACGGTTCACAGGCCTCGGTCTTTTCCCATCATCACCTCTTCTAATTTCTGCTTCCACTAGAAGACTCGTCTCGTAGGCCTCCTCAAAATCTCGAGGACGCACTGCTGCCATCCTTGCCCTAATCCTAGGATGTAATCCTCGAGTGAACTTTAACACCTTCATGTTAGTATCGTTCATGATCGCCCTAGCTTATTTTCCGAGGGCATTAAACTTTCCCGCATATTTTGACACTGTCATATTACCTGCTTGTACCAAATCAAAGAATTGACTTTGCTTCTCCAACCTTAGTGTTTCTGGAAAATAATAGTCCAGAAACACTTTCTTGAATGTTTCCCATGTCAGGTGGTGTCTTGGTGGTGCATAAATTGGTGCTGCTGCGCCACTCCTCCATTTTTCTGCCTCACCTACTAGGAAAGGTAACACTACCCCTTGTTTTCATATCATCTGGTACGTCCATTATATCGACTTCAGTGGGTCAGAAAATAGATTGGTTTCGGAAGTACCAGTGAGTCCACACGCCCTAGTGTTGATTAAGATGGCCACTCAGAAAAGGAGGAGTGGAAATCAAAAGCAAGCCAAAAGAAGTGTGCTTTGGGGCAAAAAAGAAGCACCAGGTCTACGGTCTCGCAACCAATGCCCCAATTTGGACAACTATCATTAGTTAATATGTGTCTCTGCAAAAGATGATTCCTAGTGGGTGAACTGAACGATTGTGGAGACAAAGTCGGAGAAAGTGCTGAACCTTAGGACCTACTTTTAAGTTTTCCAAACCCAACGCCAGTCTCTGATGGGGTCACTGATGGAGGTAAGATCAAGAGCTGTCACGACTGGAGTTCCAACTTCCAATGGAAGGAATCCTCACGGTTACTAACTTTAATGTCATCACTCATCAGGTAATGAAAAGGGTTGCGTTGAGAGGTTCCATTTGGGCACTGGACCAATGATTGTCACTGACTGGAATTTTTTCTTGTTGGGCATTATGAGGTCCAATGAGGAAACAATGAAGGGGTCAAAGACCAATCCATCAGCATTTTCATATTGATGGAACCACTACCAGGTTTGGGGTGAACGAACTCTCTACCTTGGTAGGTGCAATGTTTCGCCTCAACAGCTTGGGCCCAAACAGCCTTTTTTCCCTTGAAACTCTGCAGTTAAATTTGCCGCCGGAGCAGTTGCTAGATCTGATCCAAAGCCCAGCATCCTTTATGGGTTTAGTGTCTGTGTCCTTTTGACCAAGTGAGAAAATCTGCGCTAGCTTTATCATTGCATTTGCAAATTGTACTATTATAATTCAATTTTATTTTTGCCTTTTTCTCTTTCTCTCTTCTATCATGTTGATCGAGTCGACTAGGGTGCAGAACCCATTTTATCCTGCACGTGCAGAATTAAATCTAGGCCGTTCGATCGGCCTAGATTTGATCCAACGGTCGGACTCTTCCAGGGGTAGTCTGGGCATTGAGCAGTCAGAAATTTTCAAATTTTGCGCGATTTTTCATAGCAACCTGGACACTCAACCATCATTTCGAGCAAGGAAGAAATACAAACGACGGCTCGAGAGAAATAATTATGGCAGAGATACATCCTCATTTCCCATTTTCGAACAATCTCTCTCTCTCTCAGCAGCCTCCCTCTTTCTCTCAGAAACTCTTCCTTTCAACTTCTCGCCTCCCTCTTTCTCAGAAACTCTCCGGATCAACTTCTCAAACTGATTCCATCTTTCAACTAAGATACCAAAAAAGGTCCCAACTTTTGAAAGCCCAACCGTTGAAATGGCGAATATCCAAAGATCGGAGAACATCAAGTTTCAATTTCGGTGCAGAACGAGCCACCTCTTGAGCGCGAACCAGGCACTCCGGAAGCATCCCGATCGGAAGCAGAGGATGAAAGCCTTGGCGAAGGCCGGTTTCAAGCAGTTGACGGAGCTCCGATTGTTAACCATCAACACTCCGATCGTGCACAGACTTTTAAAACAGTTTGATTGGAAAAATTGAGTCTTCGGCATCGATAGCGAACGAAGTGTTAAAATAACTGAAGAAGATGTTGGAAGAGTATACGGGCTGCCAGTTGGAGGGGAGGAAATTGTTTTTGAAGACGGTGGAAAGGCAGCTTCAAAAAATGCCTACAATTTCGGATTGAACCTTGGATTGGAGCCCTCTGCAAAAAACTGTGTTTCTTTTAATGATCTAGAGGATCGGTTGTCAAATTTTGAAGGTGACAGCCATACATTTGCTATTCTGTATATCCTGCTTGCCATCGGAACCCTTCTCGCACCAAAAAATTCAAGAAAAATAAACCTCACACACTACACACAGTATTTGGAAGACGTAGAAAAAATCTCTAGTTACAATTGGGGGAGACATGTTGTGGAGTTCCTAAACGCAGGGGCAACCTTCTTTGCAAAGAAAGCAAAAAAAAAGCATGCCTCTTGGCCAGAGGGCAATCTGCACATTCTTCTGGTAATAACAATTATGTAGTTAGTCAATAATAATTATTCTTTCAGTAAAACTTGTGCATTGTGTTGTCCAGTTAGGGCGCTGGTGACAATTATGAAGTTAAGCAATAATAATTATTTTTTGAACTATCTATGTGCATTGTTTAGTTTAGAATGATTGTTGAGGACGTTGGGAATAATTATGATGTTCAGCAATAATAATTATTCTTTCAACCACCTGTGTGCTTTTGTATTGTTTTGGAACAGTTGTTGAGGTCCACAGAAATAAATATGAAGTTCAGCAATAATAATTGTTCTTTCAACCACCTGTGTGCTTTTGTATTGTTTTGGAACAGTTGTTGAGGTCCACAGAAATAAATATGAAGTTCAGCAATAATAATTGTTCTTTCAACCACCTGTGTGCTTTTGTATTGTTTTGGAACAGTTGTTGAGGTCCACAGAAATAAATATGAAGTTCAGCAATAATAATTGTTCTTTCAACCACCTGTGTGCTTTTGTAGGGTTTTGGAACAGTTGTTGAGGTCCACAGGAATAAATATGAAGTTCAGCAATAATAATTGTTCTTTCAACCACCTGTGTGCTTTTGTAGGGTTTTGGAACAGTTGTTGAGGTCCACAGGAATAAATATGAAGTTAAGCAATAATAATTATTCTTTCAACTGTCTATATGCATTGTTTATCTTAGAACGGTTGTTGAGGACGGCGGGAATAATTATGATGTTCAGTAATAATAATTGTTCTTTCAATCACCTGTGTGATTTTTGTAGGTGCGGTTTGCTGAGGAAGTGCAAGGAATAGCAGATGGTGAGCTTCCCTGCTCTTGGTGGAATGGAAGCAGGATTGTTCAGGCTTGCGCCACATTGCCCCTTACTAGCTCAAGGGAAGCAGAAATCCCTGATGATGCAAGCATTGATGCGCAAAGGGCCTCAGAGAAGGCATCTCTTTTGGCTAAAAGGCGGATCTATATGAAGAAGCTGAAAAGGATAGACGAGAAGTTGAAGGAGTTTGAGATCGAGGACCAACCTATTATTTTGGCCTTCGGTTCAAAGGGAAAAAGAGGGACAAGAAGACCTAGGCCATTCCCAAATGAGGAGCCAGCCGGTGAGTATAGCCAAGGCTAACTGTTTTTTTTTTCATCTGGAATAATTGTTCTGTTATGAAAGAGCAATTATTCTACGTATGTGGAATTGTTTAGTTGGGATAGCATAATTGTTCTGCTATACGATAACAATTATTTATATAACCAAGGTGTGAATATGCTAATTGTATTAATCCTAATCCCTTAGCTGCAGGAGAGCAGCAGGGCCAGGATCCTGTTATATCTTTGGAGGGAATGAACAGGGGCAATGGTGGTGGAAGCCCCTCCCTCGAAGAGGAAAATGAACCCATTCTAGAGCCTGTTTTCGAAGGTCTCTATTTAATCACTTTTTTACTAACAGTTGCTAATATTGCCTCGAATAATGAGAATAGTTAACGCTGGTAAAATCTCTTATAGACACGGTAGTTGCAGAGGAACAAGGGAGAGAGGATTATGCAAAGGCCCCTGATTTACAAACTGATGAGCCGGTTGACATAGGAATCGTTGAGGACCAAGGTGGAGTCTTCGAAGCGATTTCAGAGGTAAAGAATGAGGTAGGAGAAGAGCATCAAGCACTAGATAAGTGGGCTACAACCACTTACCATAATAGAGATAGAAGGTAACCGTCCTAATCAGTACCTCTATCAGTCCACCATTGATGCATTTAGCCATCTCCTCAACCGAGAACAGGTTGCCTCCGGCAAAGTTAGAAGATTCTACTTCACTTGCCAAATAGGGGTAATTATTCACAAGCTTGTTAATAATTATTTTTCTCACGTTGCAATAATTTGTCAGATGGCTAATTATATCACTAAACATACAGGCAAATACCGTCAACGGGGCTGCAACCGGGGAGGTCAAAACCGCAGAAATGATTGAACAAGAGGTTGCAGACCTCATCAAATGCCTGCCTTATTTCACCCCAGATAAGCCATTCGTTCTCTCTGACTGCAATCTGGTTAGTTATGGTCATTTCTTTATATTTTTTAACAACATTGTCATTAGGGCTGTCAACGGGTCCAAATGGGTCCGGGACACCCTGTTCCGGACCCGGACCCGATTGACATTAATGGTTCCGGACCCGGACCCGATTACCCGACGGGTCCAAATAAGATGGACCCGGACCCTACCCTATAGGGTCCGGGTATACCCGATAAAATTTTTAATATAAATTTATAAATAATTGACCGTTGATCAAACACATCTAACGGTTATAAAAAATTTAAATATATAAAATATTTATTATTTAAAATTTAAATCGGGTAATCGGGTCCGGGATACTCTATCCCGGACCCGGACCCTATTAGAAGATATATTATCGGGTCCGGGTTCGGGTCCGGGTAAATGGGTATGACTATTGTTCCGGACCCAGAGTTATCGGGCCGGGTCCCGGGCCAGGTCCGGGTAAACGGGCAAAATTGACAGCCCTAATTGTCATATATGTGGTAATAATTATGAACCTGGCATTTCTTCAACAGTTCTTCTTCCCAACCCTCCGGTCTGAGCATTTCTTTCTATTTGCTGTTGAATAGCAGGCCATGTCAAGAAGTGTTTGATGATGTGCATCGGCCAGTTGGGGTTGGGGTAGGGGTGGATTTTGGCGAGTTTGTCTGGGACGTTCCTAGGGTTCCTATGCAGCCAGATGGTTCTAGCTGCAGTTTATTTGTCTGTCTGATGATGGAGCGGTGGGTTGGTCATATCCCACAGGATTGTTATGCGCTGTGGCCAAAAGCAGAATTCATTGACAAGACTAGGCGCAAGATAGTTGCCAGAATTTTATGCCAGCCCGAGAACCGCATACGGGATGAGATCCTCGCAGCTGCATGGGGGTGGAAGCTTAGCTTGCCAGAAGCTGCTTCGGGGGCTGGCGGGAAGGGGAAAAAACGGAACTATTAATGTCTTGTATTTTTTTTGTAACAACTGTCTGCCGTTGATTGTATATGATACATGTACAGATTATCCCTCTTTTAGTCGTTTATAACAGTTACTGGAATGTGTAATACAGGGGCCCTTTCAGATGGTTGCTTAAATCTGATTAAGTTATATAACAATTATTCTGCACATCAATAACAATTATGAACCCGCATGCATTCGAGTCTTTGCAAAAGGCAGATGAGCAAAAGGCGGATCTATAACAGAATGTTAACAGATTATCTTCAACGGGTACAAATGCTAAAAGCATGTTCATAGTGTTAGACTTAATCGAATAAACTCTGAATCATCTGCTTCTACTCCTTCATCACCACGGATGTTTGCTTCTTCGGAGATGGATTTGTTCATCTGCCTTTTAATTGCCGCTTTTTTCTTTTGCCGAGCACGTTCCAGGAAGCTTCTAAGTCTCTTTTTTGAGCGGTTAGGGTTAGGACGAGATTTTATCGTCTTGCCTTCTTTGCGCGCATCCACCGCATCTGGAGTTAGGCTTGGTTCACTCGCTGCCAAAATAGGAACAGAATAATTATTCACTAGCGACAGAATAAATATGATTTACAGAATAATTATTCCCGTAGAGGTAGAATAAATATGCTTACACATATTGCGCGGGACATGAACAACATGGCGCCCATCAGCGTCGTCGCAGGGAATGGCGAGCATACTCTGTGCGCGCCTGAACAGAGCATCAAGTTCCAAATCAACCATGTTGAAAACCACATCGTCTTGGCACACACTTGTGGCTAGCATTACCATTTTGCTCGTGAGCAACTGGTAGCGTTCGCCATATTCGTTGGGCCGGTTTTGACCTTCCAATCCAGAAGTTGGATAATTGATGCAACTCTTGACATTCTTAGTCCATCTTCTCAACACGTATTGTTGCGGCAATGTCCTCATGCTGTAATTTCCCAGAGAACCAAGAACATCCATAATCTTGAGGACATGCCTACAAAAGATTCCAAGCGTTTCGAACAAACGGCAGGTGCATTGTAGGATCATTTGTTCAGTGTCTACGCGTACAATGCGCTTGTCTACTTTTGGGGTCTCACATGCGTCACTGTCCTTATAGACGTGGTACGCAAGAAGCCCATTGCCGGTATCACTCGATTCACATTTCTCAATCATATATTCAAACGTTCGATGATATTGCTCCTGAAACATCGCGAATATGTTTGGGGTATACTGCTCGGCTGCACACCTTGCCAGCGGGCTCAATAAGAAGTTATTGTTGGGTAACCTGGCATATTTTGAGAATAATTATTCCTTTACATATGAACAATTATGATAGACAGTTGGAATAATTATGTCTCCAGAAAAGAATAATTATTCCAGAAACCTGTCATTGGCCAAGAAATCCATCTTCTTCTCAGCTTCACGTCGAATGTCCACCATCCTGTTGAAGTGTCCGAAGAATTGGATCAGGTTGTGGTCTGCCTGGTGATATCCTCGTATAACCCCGTTACAAGACTCGCTTAGCTGTGTAGACACCATGCCTGCAGTGAAATGCTGCTTAACCCAGGCCGATGACCACTGCCGACGAAAACCATGGATCCTATCCAACCATCTATGGGGACCATCGGGAAAACATTCCTCAAGCATCTTGCTCCAAACAAAATTGAACTCCTCTTCATCGTCAACATCATACATTAGATAATGCAACTTATCCGCAAACTTCGGGGTATACATTTGTGTTAGATTCTTTTGGGCATTTTGCCTTATATGCCAAGTACATAAAGCATGAAATGTACTTGGTAAAACTAACTTAATTGCAGCTTCCATGGCAGCGTCTTGATCAGTGAATATAGTCCTAGGGGCCTTATCGGACATACATCTCAGGAATGTCCTGAATAGCCACTCAAAGGACTCCGTTGTCTCGTCATACAAGAGAGCAGCACCAAAAACACAACTTTGGTGATGATGATTGAAACCCACAAAGAGAGCTGTTATGCATATGATAATAATTGTTACTAACTCATAAATAAGTTTAGACATACCAATAGTAATAATTATGCACCAACTAATAGAATAATTATTCTAGACCTACCAACATGAAGATAATTCTTATTTGTTCTATAAGTGGTGTCGAGATAATTGAAGTAATAATTATTACCAACTCATAAATAAGTTTATAAATACTAAAAGTAATAATTATTCAAAACGAATAGCATAATTATTCTAGACCTACCAACAGGACGATAATTTTTATTTGTTCTATAAGTGGTGTCGAAAGTTATTGAGTCTCCAAAGTAACCATAATCCATCTTCATTCTAGCATCTGCCCAAAATATGTTAGCAATCCTTTCTTCGTTATCTACTTCGATGTCGTAGTAAAAGCCAGGGTTGCGATACGCTTCATTATGAAAGTATTCTTGTAATGCTGTTGCCTCCCCAAGAACCATTGCCCTTTGTCTTCTTTTGGTTAAGTGATTCTTTAGATCTGTGGAAAGGAAACCAAGGCTGGCTTTACCCCCTGCGCCCAAAGCCATCACTTCGTATGATGATCTAAGCCGAATGCCGGCATCTTCGTTCAGTTCAGCCACCACACCTTGAACATTACTAATACGGCGGTTAGACTTGAGCATGTATGAAAATTCTTTTGAATGCAGAGGATGGTTGTGACCTATAATCCAATCATTTATAACATACACCCCCCTCCTCTGATCAAGCTGCATTCTTATATTGGCCCGGCAGCCTGTTCTCTCCTCCAATCTTTTACGCTCGATAAAGGGTCGTGCCTCAATGTGGCTAGCATCTGGTCTTGTGTTCTTCGGATCTAGATTGCTGCCCTTTCGGAATCCTTCCTTGTTACACACGTATTTCATGTAAACAACTTTGTTCGTCTTGGGGCATTTTTTCTCGTACATGATCCTAGTTCCGAACCCCGTTTGGTGGGCATAGCTATTGTAGAATGCATGAGCATCGTCCACGGTTGAGAACTCCATTTTCTTCATTTCTTCAATACTTGCTGCGACAGTATGTAATAATTATTAATAATACTAATAATAATTATTCCTCTTGCAGTGAGGTATTGCATTAGCAAACAGGTTCTTTGTTAATAATTATTCTGTACTTATGGAATAATTATTCTCATGCTTATTACTCACAAAGAGATTTACCATTCTCATTGTGGCAGTTATCAAGATCCATGCACACAGAAGGTTGAGGCTGGATGCATTGCGCTTCTGCATTTTCGGATACAACCTTCAATATAATAAATACTCGTTAGAATGTATCTCAATTGTCCAACCTATGTGGCTGTGTAACTTGGGGGAAAAAAAAAAGAGAGGCAAGCCTGAAAATCATCTCTTCTTGGGGAGGCAACATGAAGCAATTATGAAACTAATTTCGAATGTATTACCTGGTGCATGGTTTCGAATACTTCTGGCATAATGGTAGCGATTTCCGGCGATGAGTGACAAGAAAAGGAAGAGGCATTCGGGGAGGAAGAATGAGAGAAGAAGGAGGAGAGAGAAGGATGAGAAATGAGAAGCAGAGAGTGTGAAGTTCCTCTATAAACATATATTTAGATGAGAAGTGACTTGATCTTCTTGATGGATTGAAATGATGGTTGAGTGTCCAGGTTGCTATGAAAAACCGCGCAAAATTTGAAAATTTCTGACTGCTCAATGCCCAGACTACCCCTAGAAGAGTCCGACCGTTGGATCAAATCTGGGCCGATCGAATGGCCCAAATTCGATTCTGCACGTGCAGAATAAAATGGGTTCTGCACCCTAGCCGACTCGCATGTTGACAGAACATGTAGACTTCTGTCAGCAAAAGGTGGAAGTCCCAGAGATTTCTGTCCTTTGCCAGTTATTGGCGCAACTCCATTTCATGTCACCAAATTTGGCGAAACTCATCATCATTTAAAATTTAATTATATTTTTTAATAATTATGAGTTAAAATTGTATAATTATATGAGTTATTTCATTAGGATAAATAGACCTTTTTAAAGTATCTGAAGTAATAAAAAAATAATACTTTTGCAATTGTCCGTCACCCACTATTATATATTTTTCTCTCATTTATAAAATATTATTAGGTGTATCAATTTTTTCTTAAAGTTTCACTTTTTATTATATGTACTTCTAGATTTAAAAAAAAATTGATATATGACAATTTAATAATAATGAGATATAAAATAGAGCAAATAAGTTAGATAAATCATGAAAAACAATATTCTTTTCCTTCATAATGTCCTCTCGGAGGGATTGACTTTACGATCTATACTCGCACTTTAACACGGAATAGTATAATTCTTGAATAGATTGCAACTAACTTACAAATGTTATAATTTATCTTTTCCTTCTATTATTCTTGAAAATGTGTTGCAAATAATTTGTCATATAGTAGTTGGATGAGATTTACATTGTATTTTCTCCGTTCACTTTTATTCACATTATGCTCTACTCCGGGTAAAGATTCGCCCGATTTGGATTTGCACATATAGGACAAACACTCCCGCATTACCATTTCTTTTTGTTATGACTTTCTACTTTTTTTCAATTTACTTCTACCAAGTTTGTTCATTAATAGTTTAAGATCAACTCGTGAAATCATCTCGGATTTAGAAAAGGAGAGAGATATTTATTTTACACTTAAATTAATGAAATGGATAAAATAGGTCTTTTAAGCTATAATTCATACGTAATTATAAAGTTGTGTTTGACTATTTTTTTGACAAATAAAATTGAATGGAAAGAGTAATTTATTGTCTTTTAAGTTGACATATACGAATATCAAAACAAAATTGTTGTGTATAACTATATAGGAAAATTAGTTACAAAGGCACATATATTTGATATTCGAAATTGCTTTAATAGTATGGTAGAAATATTATAAGTAGAAGTCTTGAAAGCAAAAAAATTATTATAATTTTTTTACAAACTATAAAAACGGAGAATAAAAAGAATAAGAACCTGGACATTTGA
This sequence comes from Rauvolfia tetraphylla, assembly GCA_030512225.1. Lineage (NCBI taxonomy): Eukaryota > Viridiplantae > Streptophyta > Magnoliopsida > Gentianales > Apocynaceae > Rauvolfia > Rauvolfia tetraphylla. The sequence continues at coordinate 3,539,170 of JAJQKT010000060.1, forward strand.
TAAAGTCAACCGTTGATCGCATCCGTTGAAATTTTATAGGGCTTAATAGAACATAATTTATTGCTGCTTTCTAAATATTAACAACAAATAAAAGACACAAAATTCTCTCAAAAAAGAAAACAAAATAAAAGAAGATATGAGATAAATCCACCAAGCAAAAGCACACATGAAGAACCATCAAATAAAATGAGGTACAATGGATGATGAAGTCCGAAAACCATTACTTGCAAGTCTCCTCATCAACTTCTGGGTGGGCTCCTTGAAATGATTAGCCCTATAACGCAAATGCATCAAAGAATGCCAATCTCGAATTGTACTACGAAGAAATTATAAAATGATGCATTTAAATTTGATTCAGCGCTATTTTAACGGCAATGTTCCTGACTCTATATAAGTGGAAATTAAGTGAAACAAAATTTACCTTCAGATGAAGAAGAATGGACAACTATTCTTCAACTGGAAAATCTGTTGTGATTTGAAGGCTAACATTTCCGAGATCTCGTTGTTCTTGAATGATCTCACGGACAGATTCAGCAGTACGTTCAGCACATTGATTAACCTTCATCACTTTCATGGTAGCAATCGCTCCGAATCTAAAGGGAACCTCAGAAAGACTATAGCAATTCTTCAGGATAAGTTGTTGAAGTTGGGGGAAGGCATCTGTGGAGACATTCCATTCTTCAATGTGTGGACAGCATAACTTCAGGTACTTTAGGTTCAAGAATTCATCATCTTCCACATTCCATCTTTGGTTATGAAAATAAGAACTGTCATCATCTTCCACATCCCAGCTTTGGTCATCAAAATTAGAATAGTATAATTTGAGAACCTCAAGATTAGGCAACTTGCCAATTACAGATATCACACTTGTCGATAGAGTAGATTCATGCAATATCAGTTTTCTAAGAGTGGATGGCAGCTCAAATTCAACAGCAGAGAACCTTAAATCCACCGACAAATAAAGCGATTCAAGTTTACTCAGAAAGTCTGATAAACGTACATAGAAATCCAAATGTGTTGAGAAGTAAGGTGGCACAAATAGTGAATCGAATTGCTAAACAAAAAATTTATTACTCCACCAAAATCAACTCTTACTTACAAGCCACCTAACACTCACACTTAGAGTGTATTTAACTTCTCACTAGACACTCTAGCACAAGAAACTTTCACTCTCTTATTCTCTCTTATTTGCTCACTCAATGGAGCACCTCACACTTACTTGCACTCTTCACTCTTTCTTGCACACAAGCTTCTCCTAAGCACTAGCCTATTTATAGGCTTGGCTCACCAACTTTGGCAAATTCTAGAATTCTCTAATTGCTTCTTACTTCAAGAGAATTCTAGATATTCTTTGAGTCAAAAATTGTTACTCCAACTTTCTTGAGTGTTCTTCAACTTGCTTGAACCTTCTCCAACTTTCTTGAATATTCTAGAATTTTCTTGAATCTTCTAGAGAGTTATGGATGATTCTCTCAACACTCCCCCTCATCCATTACTCTCTCTTCTTCGTGTAGTCATCCCGAGCTCTCTTCGAAATTCTTCAAACTTTGCACCATTAAGACTCTTGGTGAAGATATCCGCTATCTGCTCTTCTGTCTTTACGTACTTCATGTTGATATCTCCACAAAGCACTTTTTCTCGGACAAAGTGATAGTGAACCTCTACATGCTTTGTTCTTGCATGGAATACTGGATTTTACTGCAAGTTGAATTGCTTTGATTGGTTGTCACGACATAATGTCACCTGCATCATTTGTTGATTGATGAAGATCCTTTAGCGATTGCAACAACCACGTGCACTCTTGAGCGGCCATTCTTTGCAGCACGATATTCGGCCTCGGTGCTTGATAATGACACTGTAGGTTGTCTCTTACTACACCATGAGATTACTCCCGATCCGAGGGTTAAACATGTATCCAGTGAGTTGATCGGCGAGTGTCATGGTCACCCAGCGTAATCAGCATCACAATATCCCGTCATCTTACTTGCGTCTGTCTTCTTATAAAATAAGCCATAATCTATAGTTCCTTTTACGTACCTTAGTATTCGTCTTCTTTCGCTTCTAGATGGGGGCTTCTTTGGCTTCTGCATAAACCGACTTACTACTCCGACTGACATATGAAATATCGAGGCCTTGACAATGTTAGATAAATTAAACTTCCCACGAGCTGCGAGTACATTGTCACGTCCTCGAGCTCTTTTCCTTCTATTGCGCTTAATCGAGCATTCATCTCCATCGGTGTTGATATGGGCTTGCAATCAATCATTCCATACTTTTGTAGAAGATCTCTAGCATACTTCTCTTGACATAGGAATATCCCATTATTTTCTCGATCTATCTCCGAGGCCAAGGAAATGCTTTAGCTCCCCAAGCTCCTTCATACGAAATCGTACTTGAGAGATTTGACCTAATCTGCTCGATCTCTTCTTGATGATCTCCGGTGATGATGAGATCATCCACGTACCACGAGTATTATGGCTAGCTTTCCTTCTCGACTTTTTGATGAATAGGCTTGAATCTGCTGGTGCCACCGAATATCCGTTATGTATTAAAAACTCCGCTATCTTCCCGTACTCACGCTCTAGGTGCTTGTTTTAATCCATAGAGCGCCTTCTTTAACTTGCATACATACTCTGGGTATGCCTTACTCTCGAACCCTCTTGGCTGCTGCATATATATTTCTCGATCAAGTTCTCCATGTAAGAAAGCATTTTTAACATCCATTTGCCATAATCTACAGGACTTGCTTGCAGCTAAGGCAAGTAATACTCTTCTTGTAGTGATCTTGGCTACTGGATCTGAATGTCTCGTCAGTAATCTAATCCAGTATACGTGAGAATCCACGAGCCACTAGTCGAGCCTTGTATCTATCGATTGATCCATCGATTTTGTCTTCAACTTATATACCCATTTACATGAAATGGGTTGTACTCCCTTTGGTTTTTGGCACTAGGGTCCCATGTCTCATTCTGTCTTAGTGCTCGAATCTCTTCCTCCATTGCTATTCTCCATTCTTTCTTACGGGAATGCTTCCTCGTATGAGTCGAGTTCTTCAACTATTGCTGCATTCGCATACTTGGGGTTTGGTCTTCTTTATGCGCTTGATCGTCGGAGTTGTGGGCTTGCTTCATCTTCTTCATCTTCTTCTACTTCATATTGACTTGGCCTCACGATCTTCTATTGTTTTGTGTGCTCCAGTTTTCCATGGATTCTTTGCTTTCCTTGAAGCTTGTTCTTCAGTTGGTAAATCTTCTTCGTCTTCTTTGGATGATGAAGAATCTCCCCCTCGCTCTTCTAATCTTTCTTCGATCTCTTCCTCAATTTCCTTGAAACTTGGTAATTTCAAGGCTTGAGATGACCACCGAGAAGATACTTCATCGAACTACGACATCTCGGGATACATAACATTTGCTCAGTATGCTGGATTGCAGACAAATCCAACCCTTTCTTCGAGGATCATATCCTATAAAGATGCGATGGATAGCTTTCTTGTCGAATTTACTTCTTAAATGGGCGGGCACAAGCACGTAACAGACACATCCGAATACTCGAAGGTGAGACACCGAAGGTTTCTTCTTCCAAAGCTTCTCATATGGTGAAGTAAAACCAAGCTTTGCTTGTGGCAGCCTGTTAGTAATATATACTTGCCCGTCTTCATACATTACTGCCCAAAATCGTGCTTGTACATTTTTGGCATGTAGCATGCTTCTACAAGTCTCTCGCCGGATACTGTTCTTTCTTTTCTGCAACTCCATTTTCTTTGTGGAGTGTTTGGACATGTCAGCTGTCAGTCGTATTCTATTCTTCTTCAAGAATTCAGTGAACTCGTACGAGGTATATTCTCCGCCATTATCTGTACGAAGGCACTGTATTTGACGACCTACCTCATCCTCCACTTTTTCCTTGAATGCTTTTAATTTTTCTAATGCTTCTGATTTTTCCTTCATAAAATCTATCCAAACATATCGAGAGTAATCATCGATAAATGTTATCATATAGCGATATCCACTTACCGATGGTTGCTTCATCTGGTCCAAACACGTCCCGAGTGTACCAACTCTAAAGGTGTCTTGGCTCTAAAGCGTTGACTCCTCATATGGTAGTTGGTGTGCTTTTCCATACTGGCATCCAGCACATACTATGTTGTCTCGAACTTCTAATTGTGGAAGACCATTGAGCATTGCTTTCTTCATCATTGCCTTTAATCTGGTATAGCTTACGTGTCCCAATCGTGCATGCCATAAATGCGGTGTCTCATTCTTCCTCGTCTTGTCTCGCATATCGTTTGTTTCTGCGACATTACGTGAGACCGACTCCACTTTGCGTCCTTCCATAATTGGTGGTCCCTCACGGCTTCAATTGCTTTGATATACCTTCACGTCTTTTTGGACCAAACACCACAATATTGCCCTGCTGCAGTTAATTGTGATCTCGAGAGAAGATTCTTCTTCATACCCAGCACATATAATACATTTTCTAATTCCACTTCGGTTGAGTTGAAAGCGAGGTATCACATTCGCCTTGCCAACGTGCGTGATTGGCATCTTGGAATTGTTTGCGATCACCACAACTCGATTTCCATCATACTCTTCCATATTCGGATCTTTTCCTTATCTCCTGTCATGTGATTGGAGCACCCAGAATCTACTATCCAATCATTTTTAAAATTGATCAAATTATCACTTACCGCGACCAAGGCATGATCTTCTTCTAGTGCAAGGGATGCTTGAAAATCCCATTCATCTTCACTGCTATTTGTCTTCTTGGAAATAGCAGTATTTCCTTTTGCGTGATTGTGCCAACAATCTCGAGCAAAATGTCCTTTCTTCCCGCAATTATAGCAGACGTCACCCTGTCGCTGATTTCTTCGATTGTTGCCTCCTTGTGGTTTATCTCCCCCTGGTTGAGAGCCTTTCCAAGGGCGTACTTGTCTTGAGATTTGTCTGCCTTGATTCTTACCTTCTTCAGAATTTTTCTTTCCTTTGAAAGTTCGCCTCCTGGCAAAGAGTGCTTTCTCCTCATCTTGGTCTGAGACTCTAACTTTTTGTTTGTTTAGAGCCTCTTCATCGACCCTAACATATTTTCCAACTCATTGAGAGTTGGTTCTTTAGCCCATCCACGTGTTGCTGCTATGATGGGATTGAATTCATGACGAAGCCCTCGCACTATTATCCTTCTCATCCTTGTCTCGTCGACAGGATGAAGCGGATCTAATTTTGTAATTTTCTCAGACAAAAATTTAACTTTGTCAAAGAACTGACTTACAGTCATATCGCCTTGTGTGAGTGTCATCAACTCATTCTCGAGCCTCTGCAACTTGGAGTCATTCGCCTTTGCGAAACACTCTACTAATGTGTCCCATGCTTCCTTTGGAGTTTTTGCATCTTTAATTTTATCTAAGTATCGTTTCTCAACTGTTAAGGCTAAGATAGATAAAGCCTTACCAGCATTCGTGTCCCACTTTTTGTACTCCGTTGCATTCTCCCTTGGAGGTGGCATTGTCTGGTTGCCGTCGATCATCTCCCATAAGCCTTGTCCTCTCAAGTAAAACTTGAGACGGATACTCCATTCACTGTAATTGTCGTCGTTGAGTTTCTCGATAGTATTAACGAACTCCGCCATTATGAGTTGGTGATTCCTCGTCTCGATCAACCGACTTCACAATCTTACACGAGTAGAGTCTCCACGTACCACGGATATTGGCTAGCCAATGTCGAGCACGGTCCCTGACCGTCTATTTCGACAGAGCCTCCTCGTAGCGTGATTCTCGATCGACGAACTGGAATACGGTCCCTGACCGTATCTACCTTAATTTTGACAGGCACACAACAACTGGCTCTGATACCACTTGTTGAGAAGTAAGGTGGCACAAATAGTGAATCGAATTGCTAAACAAAAAATTTATTACTCCACCAAAATCAACTCTTACTTACAAGCCACCTAACACTCACACTTAGAGTGTATTTAACTTCTCACTAGACACTCTAGCACAAGAAACTTTCACTCTCTTATTCTCTCTTATTTGCTCACTCAATGGAGCACCTCACACTTACTTGCACTCTTCACTCTTTCTTGCACACAAGCTTCTCCTAAGCACTAGCCTATTTATAGGCTTGGCTCACCAACTTTGGCAAATTCTAGAATTCTCTAATTGCTTCTTACTTCAAGAGAATTCTAGATATTCTTTGAGTCAAAAATTGTTACTCCAACTTTCTTGAGTGTTCTTCAACTTGCTTGAACCTTCTCCAACTTTCTTGAATATTCTAGAATTTTCTTGAATCTTCTAGAGAGTTATGGATGATTCTCTCAACAAAATGAACTTTCAGTCTTCGAACATTGGGCATACTTCTCAACAGCCGTTTCAACCCTAACTCCTCTAGCTTATTTTCGGAACTCCTGAATTCAAAAGTCTCTAGATTATCTAACTGAGAAGACTCGTCAATCAATTGAGCGATGCAACTGTATCCACGGTCAAGCAGACATAAATGTCGCAAATTTCTCAAATTCCATATAGTATCAGGGAATTGAAAAAGACCTCTGGCATTCAAGATGAGAAATTCCAATTTCGAAAGATTGACTATGGCTGATGGGACTCTAAATGTACCCCTAAGTGCCAAGTATCGCAGATGAACTAGTTGAGTAACGCCATCAATGTCAAATTTTATGTTGATACAGAGCAAGTCCAACACCCGCAGGACTTTGAACCAGAGAAAGAAGAGAGGGCCACGACACTTCAACGGCTCAGAAAAGATTAAAGTACGGACAATTGGTGCCGTAGGTTCTGACTCAAACGACGGCCAGCATCGCGTCTGAAAGCATAGCCTATATGACTGGTGCATTGTGTCAAAGCAATGATTATCAGAAATATTTGGAACCAGTAAAAAGTTCTCTTCCTTACCCTTTTCCAAACATAACTCTCGCACCAAATCATGAACAACACATTTCTTGATCCCAAATCTGGAACTTCTTTTTGCTACAAATAATAGGCTTCTACCAGCCAAATCCATCAGGTACTCATTTGCTACATCCTTCAATCTTTTGTTCTCATGTTTCTGTATGAAGCCCTCCGCGATCCAATATCTGGTCAACTTCTTGGCAAGAATTGGCTCGTCCTCCTTAAATGCTGCAAGATAAAGAAAACAAGGTTTCAAGTAATCTGGTAAATGTTGGTAACTTAGTTCCAGAACGTTCATGCACCCTTCGCTTGCAACCAGTGACTTTAGACTTTTAGCAATTTGTTCCCAGAAAGCCAGATTGCCGTCTGCTTTTGCAAGTAAACCTGCAATAACTACAATGGCTAAAGGAAGTCCTTTGCAATCTTCTGCAATCTTCCTTCCAATCTTGAGCAAATTTAGAGGAAAATCATCTATGTAAGATAGCTTTTGTCGTAGTAACTCAAAGCAATCCTCAGGTGAGAGTGGATGAAGCTTATGAAGACTGCAATCAGGATTAGCTTCCAAAGCCACTGTATGAATTCTGCTGGTAAACAGAATTCTGCTCCCATTCTTGTCGTCTGGAAATGACTCTTTTAACGCCTTCCAGGGCCCAATATCCCAGATATCATCTAGCACTATGAGGTAAGGTCTCCCTTTCAAACATCTATACAGCATTTCAGCTAATTCTTCATGAGTTTTCTTGACGATATCATCTTCTTTTGGAGTTGGATCGACATCTTTTAAAATGCTAATCAATATGTTTTCAATTCGATATGCTTGAGATATGCAGCACCATGCATATTTCTTAAAATGAAGCCGAACACGATCATCACGATAAAGCTTCCTGGCGAGTGTTGTCTTACCTTGACCTGGCATGCCAATAATTGCAACAACGTTGAGTTGAGGTAATCCTCCTGTAAGGCACTTCATTACTTCCTCCGCCTCATCTGTAAAACCCACAATGACATCATCCGTTGTGTTGTTGTTCACCTGAGCAGGGAGCTGTATGGCACAAGATTTCTCAGTGTTTCTGGTCTTATTCAGCTCAATCTTAATGAACTGAATTTCTTCTGTGACATAAGAAAGACACATCACATTATGCAAATAATTAGTAGGATCTAAAAGCAAAAAGGAGTCCATGACATAGTCGGCGCAGTATGCCATTCTGCTGATTCGCGCCTGAAGATCTTTGAGTTCTTCATTCTCATCTTGTAGATAAAATACTTTCATGATCAAGGGCTTAAGAGCCAGTAGCTCCTTTTGGAGGCTCGTAAGTTCATTTCTTCTATACGTGGTCAATGGCACATCATACTCCCACTTTTCATTTAGATCTTGGAAGAAAATTTCCAAGAATCCTTGTATGTTCGTCCTGGGGAAAATATTACTTGATGGAGCTGGTATATCAAGGTGAAGCTCTCTGATCTCAGCTTGGGCTTGATTCATCTTCTCTAGTAAGTCATGAAAAAAAAAATTGCTTCCCTTGGCGATGTCCTCTTTCGAATTGCACGCAAGGAGTGAGCAAATCAAAGATGCAACCTTATTGACACAAAGGCTGCTCTGTTTTGAAATTAACTTCCCAATTTCAGCATACTCCCGCTGTGGGCTGATAAAAAATGATATGGCAAATAAAAGCCCATCTTGAAGCATTTCAAAAGCACCATCAGAAGGAAGGACAAGATCCTCCAGGAGTATTTCAACAAAACGTTCAATAGCTATTTGCTTGAGAGAGAAATCAGGTCCTTCGCACGGCTTTAAGGCCTTCAGGGCTCCAAGGTACACCTCTGCAAGCTCCAAAGTGCAAGGCTTGAATTTCTGTATCAGAGAAGAAACCATAGCATTCACTCTTTCATCTGTTTCGTCAACCCAATAAAGAAATGGTACAGCTGCTGAAGTGTTAGCCCAATCTTGAATACGATTGAAGAAACTGTTCAATTGATCAACATGTTCATCTCTGGAAGCAAAGTGAAAAATTGCAGAAACGCACTCTAACCTCTTTTCAACAGCTCCAATTTGCTTTTTGACTGGGGCAATCATATCAGGTTTTAGAACCAGAAGATCCTTCAGATTCTCCACGGCCTTAGCGAGGAGATACTGGAAGTGACTTCTGCTGTAAAATTTGCTTTCCAGTGAGAGATCTGACCAGATATCTGACCATTCAAGTAAACTCTCTTTAAGAACTGGCTTATAGTACTGAAGCTTTTCCAGAAACATATCGGAAGCCTGAAGGCGCAACTTTTCAGTATCTTCGAATCCAACAACGTCGTGCTTCATTAATATTTCTTTAATATCCTTGGCTATGACATCAAGGGAATCCGTTGCTTGAATGGCTTTCGCAGCAGAAAGCCCTTCATCCATGGCAGCACGCGCCCAGTTCTCCCAGCTGCGGGTAAATATTTTGAGGAACTGTAGCTCTTTTTCCACGGTCTGAATTTGATCCATGGAAGGGGCAGTCAAGTGATCAAACGTATCAATAACCCATCGATTGAGCCCATCTTCTAAATGACGAACCCATTCAGAAACCATTTTTAATTCTCTCGCTATCTGATTGAAGTGGTGCGGCTTACAGATGCATCTTGGATTTCAGGATTGAATTTCGTAAAGGAAATCTGAAAGGATGAATTTTTCGGAGGACGGTTTTATACGAAATTTGCGAATGATTTTTCTGATAATAGAAGACTAAAGAGTTTGAGGATGATTTTATGTTGAAATCTTTTCTCTGGTTTGCTTTCGCCTCTCCACTCCGCCATTCATAGCTGACAAAGGAGGAATCTTTTTCATTTATTAATTCAGTGGTTCATTTAATAGTTAAAGTAATGATTGAATTGTAAAAATAAATTATTTATAAAAATTATTTAAAATATAAAATTTTTAAAAATAAATTTTTTTAATTGAATTTTTATTTAAATATTTTTTAATACATATATTTGAGGATGAAATATTTTTTATTTTAAAATAATAATTTTTTTAAGATAAATATTTTTCATTTTATAGTCAGCTACTAATTTGAGTAAATAAATACTCATATTATATTATTATATTATTCATATTTTAATAAGAAAAATTATATTATTTATACTTTTTGGCAAATAGTTTTATATAAATTTGTGAAGGAAATTTATGAAGAAAAAATGGTCAATTTAATTTTAAAAATTAAATACTTAATATATTATAATTTTAAAAGTTTTTTTATTATTATAGTCATTAAAAAAATTTTGTTCAATTAAAAAAATTCAACTAACATTCGTTGATATATGATAAGTGTTTAACATTTTAAACCTCATTAGTTGAACAAAATTTTTTTAAAGATTATAATGATAGATAAAAATTTTTAAAACTATAACATATCAAATACGTAACGTTTATGATTAAATTAATTATTTTTCCTTATGAAAAATAATTTTGATGATTGTAGAAGAGGAAAGTGGAAAGACTCCGAAAATATGAATACTTATTGATTTAAGCCTCGAAATGTTCTTGGGAAATCAGTCCATGCGTAGTATGTATAATACACTTATACACTTATAAATATGAGAGACACTAACAGCGTTTCCTTTGCAAAAAAACGAACGATTGACCCTATTTAGATTGCTTTTCAATCTAAATTTTATTTTATTATTTTTCTTTTTTATTTTAAATTACTTTTTATTAAAATTAAAAGTAAATCTTACTAAAATACAAAAATCAAAGAAATTTTTTATTTTAAAATTCAATTCAAATATAAACTTTTTAAAAATAATTATATGTGCAAAAGCTCAATGAATTACCCTTTTTAGCTGATTCTAAAAACGTTTTTTCAGTGAAATTGAAAATAATTACTATTCTTTACCATAAAGGATTACAATCTATCAGGAATCGTAAAACCATTATTTTTAAATCCTACTTTATAAGCCCAAAAAAGGTCCACTTATCTATAGTCATGCTCTCAATTTTCAAATTCGCGCTTCCCTCTTTGTAAAGGATGTAAGATTTTCGTATCTCTTTAATTTTTCGACGAGAAATGATTGCTTGCTCTCCACTTATTAATTTAATAACGTAATTTTGCTAAAAATGTTAAAAAAATAAGCTATATTAAGGAAGGCGACTTTTTTAAAGGAAGAAGTATTTTTAATTTTGTTTAAATTAAAAAGAATAAAATAAGTTATATTTTTTAATTATATTTTAATTAATTTTATTTATCTTTTATTAATATAAAAGAGAATGAATGAATTATATTTATAATTAAGGGTGAATATAAAAAATTAATTTTAAAATTAATAAAAAATTAAATATTTTAAGAAGAGAAAAAATGAGTTAAAAGATATTATATATATATATATATAATATCTTTTAACTCATTTTTTCTCTTCTTAAAATATTTATATTATATTATATATATATATATATATATATATATATATATATATATATATATATATATATATATATATATATATATATATATATATATTACCAAAACACTTTTACTCTCTCTCTTCTTCTAAACCTTCTAAGGTCTTGATTCTATTTTCTAGAGTTTTTCAATTTCTAATTAAAATAATTTTCTCACATTTTAACTCCAATTCAAACTCTAATACTATACAAACTCTTCTACTAATATTGTAATTTAAAATGTATTTTTTAATTTAAATCAAAATTTTAATAACTTTTCACTATCTACACATAACTTCATCTATTGTCACTTTCTCCACAAACTTTTTCTTTCTTCACAAACTTTTCCTCATAAGATTTTTTTTATCGTCGATCATCTTATTTTTTCCTAATTAAAGTCTTCTTTTTTCAAATTAAAAAATAATATTTTAAATTTTTTTTATGCATGTTACTTTATTCTCTTTATTTTTTTCTTTTATTTTAATGTTTGACATCTAAATTTAATAAATAGTATTATAGATTTGATTTTCTATTTCTGTTCTTGAAGAAATAATTTACTTTCTTGAGAAACTTATCAATACTCAATGTATCTCTTATTGTTCAAAAGATTTTATGAATTAATTTTTAAAAAAAATATTTTATTTTCTTTAATTTATTGAGAACTTCTTTGTGTACAAGTGAGATGTTTATGAATTTATTTATTTTTAGAGAAGAGTTTTTTTTTTTTTTTTGGTTGAGAACCTTTTGGGATAGATGCCAAAATAAAAAGATTATCTCATGCTTCTTCCTTTAAAATGGAGAAAAATATATGAGTGTTATACATGTTATAAGCATAATGCACATTAAGGATATTTTAATTTTTCATTCAAATTAGTATTTTAGCTTTATTATTTTTAAATTTAAAAATATGTATTAGAGGCTTCTTTAGTTAAATCCTGTGAAACGAAAGGTATGCAACTTTTTGTTTTATTTTTAATTTATTTTTTCTTCTTCAATATGAGTTCATGTAATTCCTTTTAGGAATAATATATATATTTTGAAACTTTTTGAATTTTTTAATTATCAACAAGTTTTCAAGTTGTACATAACTTTTATATGTAGTTATTCATTTGTTTCATTTTTGTTAGCTTCTTTTAACTCCAATTCCAACTCTAATACTATACAAACTCTTTTACTACTAAAAAAAACCAAAGCCTACTTCCAACTCTAATACTATACAAATTAATCTACTACTATTGTAATTTAAAATGTATTTTTTAATTTAAATCAAATTCTTAATAACTTTTTCATATCTCCACATAACTTCATCTACTATCACTTTCTCCACAAACTTTTTCTTTCTTTACAAACTTTTCCTCATAAGGTTTTTTATCGTCAATCCTCTTTTTTTAAATTAAAAAATAATATTTTAAATTTTTTTTTGATACATGTTACTTTATTTTTTTCTCTTTCACTTTAATATTTGACCTCTTAATTTAATAAATAGTATTATAGATTTGATTTTCTATTTCTGTTTTTGAAGAAATAATTTATTTTTTCTTGAGAAGCTTATCAATGCTCATTGTATCTCTTATTGTTCAAAAGATTTTACGAATTAATTTTTTTAGAAAATATTTTATTTTCTTTAATTTATTAAGAACTTCTTTGTGTACAAGTAAGATGTTTATGAATTTATTTATTTTTAGAGAAAAGTTTTTTTTTTTTTTTTGTTGAGAACCTTTTGGATAGAGACCAAAATGGAAAGATTATTTCATGCTTCTTCCTTTAAAATGGAAAAAAATGTATGAGTGTTATACACATTATAAACATAAGGCACATTTAGGATATTTTAATTTTTTATTCAAATAAGTATTTTATCTTTATTATTTTTAAATTTTAAAAAATTTCTTAGAGGTTTCTTTAGTTAAATCCTGCAATTCCTTTTAGTTTATTTTTTCTTCTTCAATATGAGTCAGTGTAATTCTTTTTAGGACTAATATATATATATATATATATATATTTTAAACTTTTTGAATTTTCTTATTATCAACAAGTTTTCAAGTTATACTTGACTTTCATATGTAGTTATTCATTTGCTCTCTTTTTGTCAGTTTTTTTTACTTTTTAGTTTTATTTTTAGCATCATTAATGTTTTTTCCTTTTACATCTTTCATGTATTTTCTTTTTTTATTTTGATCGAATGATAGAATATATTTTATATTTTTAGTTATGTTAATAGAAAATTATTGAGTTTTTGTTTTATTTAATAGATTTTGAAGATTCAATTTTTTTTTCGTTTGTTTGAACGAAAGACTTTAGGAATATTTAACTGTTTAGTTCTTAGTATATATTACACTAATTTGATCAATATTTATTACTATCTAATTTGATCCTTCATTTGCTAAGTTTTAAGGATAAAAGTGTTTAATTTACTATTAAAACATTCCATACCATAATATGCATAATTTTGTAGCACATTAGACATGAAATGTAATAATTAATAGGTTTTATTTTTTTATTTTTGTCTTTTTACCAAGTGAATATAAAAGAAAGAAATAATTTTGTAAAGTATATGAACACTATAGTTTTTTGTGATGGATCAAGAAAACGATTCTTTTTGAAAAAAGTTGAATAATGACTGATAATATTTTTTATTTTGAAAATCTTTATTTGAGGTTTTTAATTATAAAATACTAATTTTTTATTCTTTATGTTATTTATTTTTTAAGAATGGAGGGAGACAAGTAAGGGGAGAAGAATTTTAATTTTCACAATGATTTTATTACAAATATGTTCTATTTTTTTTCTAAAGAGTCAAAAATAAATAATTAAATGATAAAAAATTCTCTTTTTCTCATATACATAACGGGGGGTAGGAGGTAAATACGACAGAATAATTGAAAGAAAATATCGTAAAATTAATTTACTTTAAATATATAGAAAAAAAGTATAACTTACATGTCACTAAAAAAAGACATATTCATGGTCGTGCTATTAAATGTATTTTTTTAGTGATATTTAGAACAAAATTTTTCTAAAAAAATCTATTCTCATTATACACTTATTTTTTTAAGAAGTAATGTATATCCCCTGCAAAAGTGTTTTGGAGGAGGAGAGAGAGTACAAGTTACTCATAGTTGTGCTATTAAATATATTTTTTTAGTGATATTTAGAACAAATTTCTCTTTTTAAAAATCTCTTCTTATTATATATTTATTTTTTAAAAAAGTAATGTATATCCCATGCAAAAGTATTTTGGAGGAGGAGAGAGAGTAAAAGTGTTTTTATTAATGTAAAAATTTTATTAATGTTTTTCAATATCTATAAATTTATTAAAATCTATTTACATGTTAAAACAGCATGACAGTTGTTAGACTTACTTTATGGGGAGAATTTTTCTGTAATGAGGGAAAGCAACTATCAGTTGTAGTAAATGAAAACACAGTTCTATTGGCATGTGAGATCATAGTGAAAATTTATCAAGGTATATTACTTAATTTAATTTGATTATTATCTTAAAAAATTATTCATGTTATATCAATTGTTGCATACATGGCCATCACTTTGCACAAATAAATCAAGCAGGTTATATATTAACCAAAATTTAGAATTTGCTAATATCAGTAGACGATGGTAAGTTTATATGTATAGATTCATTCATTATACTTTACTTTTTTCCTTTACGTATGCTTTTTTTGTATTTATGTATGATGAAAATTGTTGTGCAAATATACTTGCAGCTTGGATGAAGAGAGCTTATTTTTCTACTACACAATTGTTATTGAATATTTAATAAAAAATTAAATATTTTAAGAAGAGAAAAAATGAGTTAAAAGATATTATATATATATATATATATATATATATATATATATATATATATATATATATATATATTACCAAAACACTTTTACTCTCTCTCCTCCTCCAAAACTCTTTCACCTCCAATCCTAATTTCTAGAATTTTAGATTTTTGTTATTAGTTAGAAAAAATCTGATTAGTTAAGATGATTTTTTGTATTAAATTATTAATTAATCAAAATCTTTCTCATTTGAAATTTAAAAAATCATAACTTCTCATTAATTATCTACTTACCCATTATCTCCTACTTACCAACTAACCTATTATCTCCCATTTCTTTATTTGGTTCATTTGTGACATTCATCTTTTTTTCCTTCTACATCCATTTTTTTTTTTTTTTAAGGGAAGGTTTTCTTTTTGCATATTTTGGAGTGATTAAAGTCTCTTCTTTTTTAACCAAAATCAAGATAATAATTTATTTTTAAGGCCTCATTTATATATGAACTTTCATAGATAAAATATTTATTATATATCAGATGACGAGTAGTAAACAAAATAGTATTGTTTGAATAGAAATACAGAAAGCACACACCACCGATATCAGAACACGCATTTTGATCACAAAGCCTTTTATTTTTTTCTTTGAGTGGATAATTTATAAATGTTTATCTATTTAGATCCTTTGTATCTATTACTTTAATTTGATCCTTCATATGATAAAATTTAAGGACAAAAGTATCTAATTTCCTATTAAAATATTCTGCATCAAAATATGCATGATTTTGTAATACATTAGAGATGAAATATAATGGTCAATGCTTTTTGAATTTTTTCTTTTTTTGATCTTTTCATCAAGTGGATTAAAAGAAATAAATAATTTTTATAAAGTATAATAAGTATAATAACATTATGATTTCTTTCTGGTGGATCAAAAATACTATTTTTTTTTTAAAAAATTGAGCAATGTTCTTAAAATTTTTTAATTTTGGTAAAAATCTTTCTTTGAGGTTTTTAATATAAAATACTAATATCTTATATTTTATAAGTTATTTATTTTTTTAAAGTAAAGAGACAAGGTATGGGAAAAGGATTTTAATATTCATTCTAATTTTATTACAAATATATTATATTTTTTCTTATCAGAGGCTTTTGTTAAGAATTTATTAGGAATTAGTGTACAAATAGCACAATTAAAATAAGCTTACTTTTAAGTTTTAATATTAATGAATTTTTTTAATTTTAAATTTGTTCTTGGAAGGAATGAACTTCGAAAACATAAAATAGTTTGATATGATTTAGAGAAAAAAATAAAATAATAAGTAAGTGTGACATATCAACATAAAATTAGTACTTTATAAATCATTAATATATTTTTAAGGGGTTTTAATGAAAAAGTATCAATAATCTATACTTATCTATATATATTAATAAAACACTTTTACTCTCATTTCTCATCTAAAAGCTTTGGAGTCTTCATTCTTATTTTTTAGAATTTTAAGTTTTTTTACTAGATGGAAAAGTTATTTTAATTTAATCTTTTAAATTTAAAAATTCTAATTCTTAGCTCCACTTCCCCCATTAAATCTCCTAATTTGTGTTATTCATATTTACCTTATTCACGTTTTCTCCTTCTATATTTTTCATGTATTTTTTTATTTTAATTAGATTATGTACACTAATATATATATTTTCAGTTATTTTAATGAAAAATTAGTAAGTTTTTGTTTTCTTTGGCAAGTTTTGAAGATTCATATATTCTAACAACTTCGTTTTGATCACAAAACTTTTTTTTGAGTGGATGATTTAGAAATATTTATCTATTTAATTCTTGGTATCTATTACTCTAATTTGATCCTTCAAATGCTAAAATTTAAGGATAAATGTGTCTAATTATCTATTAAAATATTATGCATCAGAATATGCATAACTTTGTAGTACATTGGACATGCAATGTAATAGTCGATAGTTTTTAAATTTTTTTCTTTTTCTTTACTCTTTTCATCAAGTTGATTAAAAGAAATAAATAATTTTTATAAAGTATAATGTGTATAATTACACTATGATTTCTTTCTGGTAGATCAAAGATACTATTTTTTGGAAATTTTTTAAGCAATGTTCTATGAACTTTTTTATTTTGGAAAACCCTTTCTTTGAGATTTTTAGTATAAAATATTAATATCTTTTATTTTGTAAGTTATTTATTTTTTAAGAGTAGAGAGAGAAGGAAGGAGAGAGGGATTTTAATATTCATCATAATTTTATTGTAAATATATTATATTTTTTATTAGCAGAGGCTTTCTTTAAGAATTAGTGTACGAATATTACAGTTAAAATAAGCTTACTTTGAGGTTTTAAATATTAATAGATTTTTTAAATTTTAAAATTTTTTCTTTGAAGGGCTAGGCTTGGGAAACACAAAAAAGATTGACAAGATTCAGCAAAAAAAATATATATATATAAATAAGTGTGACATATCAATATAAAATTAGTACTTTACAAATCATTAATCTCTTTTTGAGGGATTTTATATAATATAAAGAGTTTATACTATCATATTTGACAAATTTATTTATTTGCTTATAATATAGATAGTTTGTATTGTAATCATTCAATTTTGAATAGAGGAAATAGTATGAAAAATAAATTAAACTTGATATTACAATAGTTTTTATCTCTTAAAGATTTGATCATGATAATATTTTAGGAACATTTAGTGGTTAAAATATAATTAGTTTGTTTTAGGAACATTTTAGTGTTATAATAATTGTTTAAGTATTTAATTTCTTTTCTTTCTAATTCTTATAGATAAATTTATAAATTAGTATTTAAAGTTTTAATCATTTTACTATTCGTGTAGGTATCCTCACTAGGCGGATTCATATTTTTTTTTCTTTTCTTAAAAAGCTCATAGTTGTTTAAATATTTGACTTATTTTCTTCTAATTTTTATAAGTAATTTCATAAATCAATATTTAAAGTTTTAATCATTTCACATTTTATGCATGTATCCTCACCAGGCGGATTTAAGTGTTTTTTATTTTTTTAAAGAGCTCATAGTTATTTAAATATTTGATTTCTTTTCTTTTTAATTTTTATAAGATTCAAGTTTTTTTTTCATTTTCTTCAAATAGCTCATAGTTGTTTAAGTATTTGATATCTTTTCTTTTTTATTTTTATAAGTAACTTCATAAATTAATATTTAAAATTTTAATAATTTCATCCTTCATGCATGTAGGTTGGGGTGTTTCTTACTCAATTCTTTATTTATTTATTGTTGTTTAGGAATTTATTGTTATTTTCAAATACACATAATAATAGGCATGTATAGTTTTTTTATATAATTTCTTCTTATTATTACCTATAATTACTTCTAAGTGAATAATTTGTTAGTAAACACATAAATTGACTTCATAGTTATAATTTTTTAAAATATTTTTTAATATTTGTTATTAAAAATAAATAATTTAATACCCGTGCATAGCACGGGCTTTTATGCTAGTATATATATATTACCAAAACACTTTTACTCTCTCTCTTCTTCTAAACCTTCTAAGGTCTTGATTCTATTTTCTAGAGTTTTTCAATTTCTAATTAAAATAATTTTCTCACATTTTAACTCCAATTCAAACTCTAATACTATACAAACTCTTCTACCACTAAAAAAACTAAAGTCCACTTCCAACTCTAATACTATACAAACTCTTCTACTAATATTGTAATTTAAAATGTATTTTTTAATTTAAATCAAAATTTTAATAACTTTTCACTATCTACACATATCTTCATCTATTGTCACTTTCTCAACAAACTCTTTCTTTCTTCACAAACTTTTCCTCATAAGATTTTTTTTATCGTCGATCATCTTATTTTTTCCTAATTAAAGTCTTCTTTTTTCAAATTAAAAAATAATATTTTAAATTTTTTTTATGCATGTTACTTTATTCTCTTCATTTTCTCTTTTATTTTAATGTTTGACATCTAAATTTAATAAATAGTATTATAGATTTGATTTTCTATTTCTGTTCTTGAAGAAATAATTTACTTTCTTGAGAAACTTATCAATACTCAATGTATCTCTTATTGTTCAAAAGATTTTATGAATTAATTTTTTTAAAAAATATTTTATTTTCTTTAATTTATTGAGAACTTCTTTGTGTACAAGTGAGATGTTTATGAATTTATTTATTTTTAGAGAAGAGTTTTTTTTTTTTTTGGTTGAGAACCTTTTGGGATAGATGCCAAAATAGAAAGATTATCTCATGCTTCTTCCTTTAAAATGGAGAAAAATATATGAGTGTTATACATGTTATAAGCATAATGCACATTAAGGATATTTTAATTTTTCATTCAAATTAGTATTTTAGCTTTATTATTTTTAAATTTAAAAATATGTATTAGAGGCTTCTGTAGTTAAATCCTGTGAAACGAAAGGTATGCAACTTTTTGTTTTATTTTTAATTTATTTTTTCTTCTTCAATATGAGTTCATGTAATTCCTTTTAGGAATAATATATATTTTTTGAAACTTTTTGAATTTTTTAATTATCAACAAGTTTTCAAGTTGTACATAACTTTTATATGTAGTTATTCATTTGTTTCATTTTTGTTAGCTTCTTTTAACTCCAATTCCAACTCTAATACTATACAAACTCTTTTACTACTAAAAAAAACCAAAGCCTACTTCCAACTCTAATACTATACAAATTATTCTACTACTATTGTAATTTAAAATGTATTTTTTAATTTAAATCAAATTCTTAATAACTTTTTCCTATCTCCACATAATTTCATCTACTATCACTTTCTCCAAAAACTTTTTCTTTCTTTACAAACTTTTCCTCATAAGGTTTTTTTTCGTCAATCCTCTTTTTTAAAATTAAAAAATAATATTTTAAAATTTTTTTGATACATGTTACTTTATTTTTTTCTCTTTCACTTTAATATTTGACCTCTTAATTTAATAAATAGTATTATAGATTTGATTTTCTATTTCTGTTTTTGAAGAAATAATTTATTTTTTCTTGAGAAGCTTATCAATGCTCATTGTATCTCTTATTGTTCAAAAGATTTTACGAATTAATTTTTTTAGAAAATATTTTATTTTCTTTAATTTATTAAGAACTTCTTTGTGCACAAGTAAGATGTTTATGAATTTATTTATTTTTAGAGAAAAGTTTTTTTTTTTTTTGTTGAGAACCTTTTGGGATAGAGACCAAAATGGAAAGATTATTTCATGCTTCTTCCTTTAAAATGGAAAAAAATATATGAGTGTTATACACATTATAAATATAAGGCATTTTAATTTTTTATTCAAATAAGTATTTTATCTTTATTATTTTTAAATTTTAAAAAATTTCTTAGAGGTTTCTTTAGTTAAATCATGCAATTCCTTTTAGTTTATTTTTTCTTCTTCAATATGAGTCAGTGTAATTCTTTTTAGGACTAATATATATATATATATATATATATATATATATATATATATATATATATATATATATATATATATATATATATATATATATATATATATATATTTTAAACTTTTTGAATTTTCTTATTATCAACAAGTTTTCAAGTTATACTTGACTTTCATATGTAGTTATTCATTTGCTCTCTTTTTGTCAGCTTTTTTTACTTTTTAGTTTTATTTTTAGCATCATTAATGTTTTTTCCTTTTACATCTTTCATGTATTTTCTTTTTTTGTTTTGATCGAATGATAGAATATATTTTATATTTTTAGTTATGTTAATAGAAAATTATTGAGTTTTTGTTTTATTTAATAGATTTTGAAGATTCAATTTTTTTTCGTTTGTTTGAACGAAAGACTTTAGGAATATTTAACTGTTTAGTTCTTAGTATATATTACACTAATTTGATCAATATTTATTACTATCTAATTTGATCCTTCATTTGCTAAGTTTTAAGGATAAAAGTGTTTAATTTACTATTAAAACATTCCATACCATAATATGCATAACTTTGTAGTACATTAGACATGAAATGTAATAATTAATAGGTTTTATTTTTTTATTTTTGTCTTTTTACCAAGTGAATATAAAAGGAAAAAATAATTTTGTAAAGTATATGAACACTATAGTTTTTTGTGATGGATCAAGAACACGATTCTTTTTGAAAAAATTTGAATAATGACTGATAATATTTTTATTTTGAAAATCTTTATTTGAGGTTTTTAATTATAAAATACTAATTTTTTATTTTTTATGTTATTTATTTTTTAAGAATGGAGGGAGACAAGTAAGGGGAGAAGAATTTTAATTTTCACAATGATTTTATTACAAATATGTTCTATTTTTTTCTAAAGAGTCAAAAATAAATAATTAAATGATAAAAAATTCTCTTTTTCTCTTATACATAATGGGGGGTAGGAGGTAAATACGACAGAATAATTGAAAGAAAATATCGTAAAATTAATTTACTTTAAATATATAGAAAAAAAGTATAACTTACAATGTATTTTTTATTTCTTTCTTTTCATCTTATTTACTTATACTTAATCATTAGTACATAGTTTTTTAATTAAATACATAAATTTGGCTCATATTTTTTGTAATATTTCTAATAACTATTTATATAATAACACATATTAATTTATATTTATAGTACTTTTTTTAAAGAAAATTAACTCTGTCACTAAAAAAAGACATATTCATGGTCGTGCTATTAAATGTATTTTTTTAGTGATATTTAGAACAAATTTTTTTTAAAAAAATCTATTCTCATTATACACTTATTTTTTTAAGAAGTAATGTATATCCCCTGCAAAAGTATTTTGGAGGAGGAGAGAGAGTACAAGTTACTTATAGTTGTGCTATTAAATATATTTTTTTAGTGATATTTAGAACAAAATTCTCTTTTTAAAAATCTCTTCTTATTATATATTTATTTTTTTAAAAAGTAATGTATATCCTATGCAAAAGTATTTTGGAGGAGGAGAGAGAGTAAATGTGTTTTTATTAATGTAAAATTTTTATTAATGTTTTTCAATATCTATAAATTTATTAAAATCTATTTACATGTTAAAACAGCATGACAGTTGTTAGACTTACTTTATGGGGAGAATTTTTCTGTAATGAGGGAAAGCAACTATCAGTTGTAGTAAATGAAAACACAGTTCTATTGGCATGTGAGATCATAGTGAAAATTTATCAAGGTATATTACTTAATTTAATTTGATTATTATCTTAAAAAATTATTCATGTTATACCAATTGTTGCATACATGGCCATCACTTTGCACAAATAAATCAAGCAGGTTATATATTAACCAAAATTTAGAATTTGCTAATATCAGTAGACGATGGTAAGTTTATATGTATAGATTCATTCATTATACTTTACTTTTTTCCTTTACGTATGCTTTTTTGTATTTATGTATGATGAAAATTGTTGTGCAAATATACTTGCAACTTGGATGAAGAGAGCTTATTTTTCTACTACACAATTGTTATTGATGTCGAATGCTAAAAGAATAAGGATATCAGATTATCAAGCACTATCACAGGTAATAAACTGTTACAGATGAACAAGATAATTAAATATGACTTTTAATTGTTATTCTCTTTTTTTTTCAGGAAAGGCACTTTTGCATAGTTACTTATATAAATAGCATAGATATTGAAAATTTATGGTATGAGTCCTGCAACAATTGTGATAGTGTAACAGAGTGTGTTTATGGAGAGCAAATGTATACTGAATGCAATGATACAGTTGAAACAATATCAAGGTAACTAACTACTACTATATAAATAAGTTATTTTGTTACCTTTTATTGATTGTGCTCCTTTTAAAAATTTTGAAGATATTGATTTTTTGTTCAACTTAAAGATTTTACTAGAAGTATATATACCTTTCTAAAAGACAAACATGCAGAGTTTGTTATTCGTTATCCAGCGAGTTATTTACGAGATCTACAATCAAAGGTATTTATCTATGTAGATGTGTATATATCTCTCAATATATAATTTATCAATTACAATATTTAATTATAAATTTTACACAACATATGTATTATTGAGAGATTTTTATTTACATGACATTCAGGAAAATGGACACAAGTTAGTAGAAGACCATGTAAATTTCTGCATAGGCTTGCATTTATATTTGTGATGCGTGCACCTATATTCAAGGAAGATAAAAGTCTTTCGCTCTTAATTAGTAACTTTTGTCATTAAAATAAATTAGTGTGAAGAGTGTTTACAACTTAAAAAATGTGCAAAATTTCTTGATACATTTAATTAGATAATATTGTATTAAATTAAGATGTTAAGCAATTTGCTATGCTTATAATTTCTTAAATATATAACTAATAAATTTTTTTAATTATTGAATTTGCAGATGGTGATCTCTTTATTAAGACATTAGAAGAGTTATTAAACAAGTACTTTAGCATATTATCAGGTTTAACTTGCTTAATTATATGTATACATCTTACGAATATTTGACATTCTAATTATTTATTTTATATTTTATTATTCATTATTAAAATAATTTGTGTAATAATTTTTTATTATAAATTATTTCTCCGTACATAGCACGGGTTTTTTTAGCTAGTATATATATATATATATATATATATATATATATATATATATAAAGGTGAGATAGAAGACGAGTCAAACCAAAGTTGAAATAACAGAACATCGACAAATATGTGAACACGAAATAATATAAAAGTGAAAAAAAAGGAGCTTTCAAATAATGCTAAGTAGTAATATCATATCACGTGATATCGATTTCGTTCGATTTCCTCATTTGAGTTTTATTTCATTCTTCAATTAAAATTTTACCTCTCAATTGAGAATTGAAGATTTCGAAAAATAAAATTGGAATTCGACAGTTAAATTAAAAAATTAATCAAATTGGAATTGACAATTAAATTAAATAATTAAAACTTAAAAATAAAAATTATATAAAATGGAGGTAGTATTAATGCATTATTTTGATCATTCAATTTAATTAAAACCTAGCACAAAAAAAAGACAAAAAACTATGTCTGACGCCTAACATGAGAAGTGCGAGATAAATAAATTACTAATTTAAATAATCAGTAACTGCGTTTCTTTCCTATCAGCGCTCTCATGAATATAAAAGTAAAATAAAAAAAGCTTTCAAAAGAGTAATTTATTTATCTAAACAAAATACTAATTTACTTTTGTTCAATCACATAGCTCTCCTAATAAGATATAAGAATATTAATTAATTAGAAAATCCCCTACGGAAGTGTTATCATGGGCAGAGGAAAGGCACCGGTAATCTTAGGGTGTATTTAGATAGGGTTTGATTTTGAAATCGAACTCAAAATTTTAAGTGTATGATCTATATTTTCTCTCACAAATAATTCAACTTTTATAAAACTCAAAATAAAAATTTCAAAACCAAACTCTATTCAATTAAACCCTTAATTTTTTTGTGTTTACGTAATTGTAAAAATATGTACATATATTTAGATGAATGAGAACACAATGCTTGTCAGTCCTATACTTAATACTTCTCGTTCATATTTTTGTTCACATTCCTTGGGTCACCATCTCAATAAATTAGCTCCTTGTAGGGCTGTCAATCTAGTCCAGTAAGTTGGGTTTAGCCAAACTTGAGATCGGCCTCAACTAAGACATATTGAGGCCGATCTTGGGCTCAGTCCAAACAGGCTCAATAATGTTGAGCCTGAGCTCGACTAACATGAGCTCATGCCGAGGTCGGGTCAATTCGAAATAATTTTTTTCTTTTATTTTTTAAAATAATAATAATGTATTTATTACTATTAAGTAATAAAAATTATATAAATATTATATATAAATTTTTAAAAATTATATATTTAGGTGATATAAATATTAAATAATTAGATACATATATTAACTATTAAATAATAAAATAAAATAAATATTAATATTAAGTTTTTTTATTTTTTAAAATTTACGTTGACTAATGAAAGAAAAATATAGATGCATGTGTGTGTATAAATATTTTTATAACTAATCAAATCATTAGTTATCATATCATCTTTCCTACAAAGAAATTTTATCAACAAAATTATAATTATAAATAAATTATAAATATTTTTATGTGGTCAAAAAATAAAGCTCATTAATATTATTTTGATATATCAATTAAAATAATTAAAGAAAAGAAGTTAATAGTATTATAATAACATACCAAAATAGAAATATACTATGGCAAATATAATAGCAATATATATTTTAATTGTCACTGTATATAATAAGATTGATTTATATCTAGTACAAAAAGAATTATTTATATTAATAAATATTGACATAAGTGCGGATAAAATACTTATAATGAGAAGAAATTAGTTTATCATAATCATAATATTATCGATATACACAAATATATAGAATTAAGATTATTTTTTTAAGAAAAGAAAGAAATATACAACTACATAGAATCATAAATCTTTGAAATCCTCACTCACTCTTTTTGAAAAATATGAGAAAAATCTTTTCTAATATATATACATATCGATTTTATAAATTATAACTATAAAGTTTGAAATGAAAATTTGATATACCAAATTCTTACAAAATGATACATAAACAAAATTATTTATACAAATAGAGATTTTTAATCTATAAAGTTAAATATATAGTATTAGACACAAACTATTACTATTATATAAATACATTATTAATATAATAAAAAATAATTATATTCGAGTTAAACTTTTAACGAATTGATTCTATATAAGTCCGAGTTCATCTCGAAAATATGTTCAGACTTAATATTTAAGTTTGAATTCAATTCGGCCCTAACCTAAATAAAGTTTGATCCTTAAATTTCGAACTAAATAGAACTAGACTCAGACCAATCTAATCCAATTAACAATTCTAGCTCCTTTCAAGAATACGGGTAGTCTTACCTCCAGCGGTATAGGTGATTTGATAAATGATTAAATAATTGAGATAGAAACACTCTGATAATATAACTATAAATTCATATAGTATTAATTCTCTACTAAAATATTGGCCGCCATCCTTCGATTTACACAAGGAGCCTCAAGGGGATTTGCCTCGGTAACTTTCCCCCTTAAATCCAAAAGAATACGGGCAGTCTTGTGCCTTTCGAACACTTGTAAACCGACAATTATTTTGTCGGTCAAGTATCTTTGGGGTGGAACCCACATCATTAAAAGCATTAAAGGACAGGCTCAACATCCCTCTTTACTAATCTGATAATGTGACAAGAATGAGTTGGTGGAGCCACTGGCAGCTCTCCTTTTTTAAATGACAAAAGCTCCGGTCTTATTTAAATTGTTTTTTAATTTAATTTTTATTTTATATTTTATATTTTTTGTTATAAATCTTCTTTTATAAAAATTAAAGATAAATTTTATTAAAATATAAAAATTAAGAAAACCTTTTATTTTAAACTTCAATTCAAATATTAACTTTTTGAAAATAGTTAGATGTGCATTACAAAAGTTCAATGAGTTATCCCTCTCAAATAGTTCAAAAAACTTTTTTTTTGTGAAATTTGAAAATAGTTACTATTCTTCACTGTAAAGGATTATAATTTATGTCTAGTTTTTTACGAATTGTAAAACTATTATTTTTAATTCCTACTTTATAGACTCAAAAAAGGTCCACTTATATATGGCTATGCCCACAGAATTCAATTCGTGCTTCCATCTTTGTAAATCGTATTTTTGGAATTATATATTAATTAATTTATTTTTTTATTTTTATTTTATTTTTTATTAACATAAAAAATAAAATAATTATATTTATGAATCGTAATAAATATAAAAAATTAATAAAAAATTAATATTTTTAAAAAATAAAATAAAAAATTTATATTTTAAAATAAAGACAGTCAAGCCAAAGTTGAAATAATAGGACATCAAAAAATATATGAACATGAAAGACATTCCCCCTGGATTTGGGCCATTTGGCACGTTTCTATTGTCAAAATAATATTTTCATAGGCAGAATCACTAATACTAATTTAAGAAACATAAAGTAACAATACAATGGTCCAATTAGTTAAAAACATTCCACGTCAGTACTTTTCTTTGGATTAATTACATTTATCTCCTCAAAGTTTAACCAAACTGCAAATGAATCCTTGGGGTTTCACTAAACCACAAAAAGCCCCTTGTCACTGACAAAGAAGAAACGACGTTAATGGAATGAGGAAAAAGACATCCTTAACCCACAATTTATTTTCTTAGAAAAATAGAGAAGGAAAAAATTGATAATAAAAAAGAAAAAGAAATCCCCTTGTATATTTTCTATAATCCCGTACCAGATTAAGATTTCTTTAACCAATATTTTACTCGTTTCTTGAGGCAACAATAATTAATTATACATCTTCTTCGACACTGTTCACAACCTCTGAAGCTTCTCTTCCTTTGTCAGTTCTTTGACATGCTACACCATTATCTCAATTCTTGCTCCTAGTTATTACCACCATAGATCTAAGATTCTGCTCCAATGGCCCTTCTTCTTCCGCTTCCACTTCTATTCCAAAAAGTTCATATCACTTGCCCATTCTGTCTCTCTTCAACAATTTAACATTTTCCTTAACCAACACAAAAATCTACCCGCAAAAAGATCGAAATATCGAACACTGTTTTCTCTATTTTTTATTTTTTCGTATATATTCTCCGACCAATATCTACAAAATATGTATATGAGTGGGGAATGTACAAAGATTGAACATTGATGTCGAGAACAAACAACAAAGTCCACAAATAAAAAAGAATTCTAAATTTACATGTAATAAAATCAGAAACATAAATAACTAGTTAAGATAAAATTCGTATATCAGTATTCATCTTATTTAATGAATTTTCTTAATTTATTTTCTTGATGGTTGAGTATCTAAGGTATTTTTATAGATTTGGAAAAGAGGAGGAATTGGTCAAATAATGCATTGAATTTGTGTTGTTGAACTAAATTGTTGTTGCAAATTGTTACCGATCGACTAGGAATCTCCACTTCTACGAAGACCCTTTGGTCTAAACAACTATTGGTCCCCAGTTATCTTTTAATGTATGTTAAGGCCTAGCTTGTATTGAGACTCAATTTAGGTTGGATTGAACTTTGAAACTCGGCTCAAAAAGGGGCCAAAAGCCTGCCTGTTGGGTTTGAAAAGGAAGATGTTTAGGTTCTCTCTTGGGTAGCGTTGTGGCAAGATTTTGATTCACTTTTAAATTCCCACTGGAAATTTTCGCACGGCTCCACATCTTCTTATAACTAGGTGTGAACTGAACATTTGATGACTCCACACACAATAGATTTCGTAATCCGCCTCATAAATAAGGTAGCCTCAGACGGAGACCTCTAGACGAGTCAACAAAGTTTCGTTTGGCCTAATTCAAGATGAAAACAATTGAGAGGGAAGCTCCTAATAGTCGTCTAGTGCTGAATGGGCGTCGACTATCCGGTACATGAAGCAAGGTAGCTACACTAGCGTGAATTGGAAAAAAACAAATATGTTTAATAGAGCATGTGAAATATTCCTCATATGTTATGCTAAAATAATATTAAGCAATAGTGTTCCAAACTTGGACAATAGCAAAACAGTAGAATATAGTCCTGCAGAGACAACGCGAGAATGTCCTTGCGCATCATTGTCGACTACTCACAGACCAACTGCTAGCTACGTAACACTAATAACCAGTGTCAAATAACACTAAAACATGAATCAACAAGCACTCAAATTGAGAAACCAAATAATAATACCTACATCCGCCCTAAACATTTGTCATTTAAGCCGAAAACGAAATCCAAAATGACATAAACAAAATGTAGTAAAAGAACTACTCCTATGTGCTGTGTCGCCAATCCCTGAACTCGCCCCCAAGCCGTCGTCGACCTCCTGCTACTTTTGGGAACCTCTTGCTAGGAAATCATCGTCGACATCCTCCAATGCTTCTTCCAACTTAGGCTTCACATATGGCAACTGTAGGACCCTTTTCAAATCATCTCTCACCTTTTATAGCTTAGACTTGTACCTCTTCCTCTGCTGTTTTTGGGCTCTTTTCAGATTATGTAATTCCTGTTTGACTTCCGCCACAAGTGCTATAGCATCCATCGACGACATTCATCCACTTGAAGTCCTTACCACTGCCGATGCCCTAGCTTCGTCCCTCGCCTCCTCACGCTATTCCTCCCCGACCTTACTTCTCTGTAACTGTATTGCAGTGTGGTTAGCCTTCCAAAAGAACACCTTAATTTCCTCATAATTGTCCCTATATGAAAGCACCACACTTCTCTAATATGCCTATAAGCACTGCTCCATAGGACAGTCTCCTACTGTGATTGTTTAATGTTAATCCTAGTTTGTGAATGAATAAGTCTCTGAAGTTAATCTGCCTTTGGTCCATTGCCAAGAAAGTCAGTACCAACTCCGTTAGGTCCTTCCCAAAATGACATTGTAGGCATTGGATGACAATTGCTCCAATAACTCTAGCTGTCAAGGTCATCCCATTCACCTTCTGCTCCGGGCCACTGTACAAAAACGTGCATGCATGACCTTTCAAAGCACTGCACTCCTCTACTGGCACGCTATCAGTTTATGATATGCAAAAACCATCGTCGACAAATCCAGACATTTAGCTTACCAGAGATAGAGTTAACGAAATTTCAACTCTTTTGATGTAAGATCTTGCCAACGGATGGTCAGCCTCGTTCCTTGCTATCCACAGGTTGGCATAAGATAGGTGAACCAGGTTGGGCATGGTAACTAGTTGGTCGAAGAGCTTCTACCACCCTTGGTACTTAACTATATTAGACAAGCCCTTGATGCCCACAACTCAGACAACTTTGACAGCTGACCTGGGACAATGCTTGCTTTTGAAATTTCGACTTGAACCACTACTCAAACTCGCGGCATACAAAAAGGTCTAGCCTGGTTACAGGCATGGACTTGAACTTCCGAGTTAAAGGAACGTCACTGGTTGGCCGTGGAATCTTCAGCCGAAGGTGCTTGCGCACTGCAATGTTGGTCACACGTGACCCACCATTTAACTTGCACCACCTCATACGTTTGCCACTAATGGGATGTGGGTCTCGTAACGAGTGATTGGGGAGCAGTTATTGAGACACCAACTGAACGATTTGACATGTGTTTATACAGTTTCCTTGTTTTACATAATAAAAAGCCTTTTTTCAGAATTTGGGCCAATAATCGAGACACGATGGTATTTCATAAATATACAATCAACTGTACTATTTCATTAGTCGACTATAGTTGGTTTCTTAAGCTCTAACAGAAGTCGACTATGACATAATGTAGGGTTGTCATCGTCTTCGGCTAATACTACATTTTAGTTGGGAGTCAACTGGTGATGCTGCAGAACACATCGACTAAGCATTAAAGGCTTTTGATCCAACTCTTGCAGCAAGAGACTCCACTCCTGACGATATCGAAGCGCTTCTGTTCAACTCTGTTGTGTGTGAAGATATCTGTTGCATCCCTGGAGCTCCCTCTCTCGCGAATAAGTTTGCATCGTCAAGTAGTGCACCTCCCCAAAAACTGCATACCTATCTGCAAAAAGACAGATGGTCCTACCAACAAACGGGGAGGTCAAACTGTTAGCAATGTAGGGCTACATCCTACAATAGGTACTCGCACCTTATAGAACTACTCCTACTCACTTTGTGATGCCGTGATAACAACCAGTTTGTTGTCGAATTCCAAGGGCACCATTTTTGCTGCACCATGCATCAAAAGTCATGATATCGAGAACACAGGCCCAAGATTTTTGAAATTAGCACGTGCTGGGTGATTCTTTCGTATGAATGATTATTCTTTGACCACTGAATAATTGTTCGTACCAGCAAAGCAAAAAGGTACATGTTGCTTTTTGGCCTAAGACTTTTTTCTAATTTTTTTTTGTAAAAAATTTTACCCTTACATTCAACAACTCAACGATATGTCCTGCCAAGCTGTGTGTGCAGATTGTTTCACTATCCTCCCAATACATTACGCAGTTTGTGAAACTAATCTTTAAGGAATTTTTAAGTAAAAATAATGTGCTGATTACTAGCAGTATGTATAGTTTTATAGATGTATAGACTATAGTTATCACCTTGAAAATTTGACAGTCGATCCTCTATAACATTAACAGAAACATAGTTTTTTGTTGACGACTCCAACCCAAGAGCTCTTTCAAAATAAAAGGCATGCATAGAAGTTGCCTTTTTGCTGTCTTCAAAAACTATTTCGTTTTGCTCCTATCAAGAGCCGTACACTCTCCCAGCGTCGTCCTCCGTTATCTCCATTCTCTGCTCGTTGTTAATCACAAAGATTTTATTTTTTTCAGTCATACTGCTTCAAAAGAATATGCACGAAGGAAGTGTTTATGGTGTCTAGTACTGTCAAAACGGGCCTAAGCCCGTCAAACGGGCTTGAACTTAATAAATCCAAGTCCGTTTTATCGCGAACTTTTTTAACCCGCTCCGTTTAGCCCGCAGGCTATTACTGGCCGGAGCGGACTAGCCCGCTTTTTTTTTTTTAAGATAGTAAAATGACGTTGTTTTACCATCTCTTCTCTTTTGAGTTTTGAGACTGTTTAATCAAAATGACGTCGTTTTGATACTGTTTGATCAAAACGACGTCGTTTTACAGAAAGCCCGCATACTAATCCGTTTAGCCCGCAGGCTGTGAATTGGGAGTTTTTAGCCTGCGGGCCAAACGAGTCAATCTGTGTTAGCCCATTTTACTGTTCAGCCTGGAGCGGCCCGTTTGACAATACTAATGGTATCTACTTGGAGCTCTCTCAACCAATGAAAACCAATCTTTGCCAAGGTTCCCAGTCTTTACTTGCGATCGAGATACTTTTGGAAAGTCCTATTTGCCTATATGATATGGCTACTTCTACAGTGGAACTGGGACCTACATCGAAGTCATTTTTCGTGGCCACGTCTGACTGGTTTTGGAGGGTAATGCTTGTTGCTAAAGCTGCTATTTTTTTGATATTTTGGACACAATTTAAGAGAGAGTGAGTTGCAGCGAAATTAAGTTACATAGAGAGATTATGAAGATGGAAATGGTAACATGCTTCGTTTGAATAATTTTTTGATGGCTTCTCGAGTCATCGTTTGCAATTTCTCTGGTTCTGGATACTTAGGTTGATGTGAGATCATCATTACGCAATGCAAATTTAATTTTTTTCTATTTTCTTTGATTTTTTAGGATCGATTTTTACTTCATAGATTGCCTCTAAGAGGTCTAAGCCATTGTATCAAATTGTGACCGATCAGTGGTCAGAATTGCTTTTAGGGATGGATGTCGCATCTATACCATAGTCGACTCAGTCGCAAAGTTCTCATATTCCATATAGCTTTAGATGATATATAACCACCAACATTCACCATAAGAAAATTCAATTTCTAGTGACTGATACTTTAGTAGTTTTTAAATAGTATCCTTGTGATCCATTATATCCAAAAGAATTTTAACATCAGGTATATAAGGCACTCATTCTCTTTTAAAAGATATCAAGAATAAACAATTCAAGTAGAATTAAGTAAAAGAAGTACTTTTGTGCTTTGATTATAAATTCTAAAAATCTGGTGATAGAGTTTTGTACCTTTTTATCTTTGCTACAAACTTCAAAGAGGAAAACAGGAGAGGTAGATAATTGGAGAGACTTATGTTGATGGTGTATTATGAATTTATTGGTGCGTAATAGTCTACGGTACAAAAAAATCGAAATAAAAAATAAGAAAACTATAATTGAAGAATATAGAAATAAAGTTGTAAAGAGAAAATAGGAAGAACTATAATCAATATGTAACAGCTTAATAATAATAAAACAAAGAATGAGACACAAAATAAAACAAATAATTTAGATAAATCATGATGAACAATATTCCTTCCCTTGATAATGTATTCACATGAAGGGATTGACATAACAATCTATACTCACAAAAATTTTATCACATAGTAGTTGCCTAGTTGGATGCCATCTACATTGTATTCCTTTTGTTCACTTTTATTCAATGTCTTCACATGAAGGGATTGACATTACAATCTATACTC
The DNA here is from genome assembly GCA_030512225.1 of Rauvolfia tetraphylla. Lineage (NCBI taxonomy): Eukaryota > Viridiplantae > Streptophyta > Magnoliopsida > Gentianales > Apocynaceae > Rauvolfia > Rauvolfia tetraphylla. Next base: position 3,572,282 of record JAJQKT010000060.1, read on the forward strand.
ACAAATATTTTATCACGTAGTAGTTGGAAGAGATATACATTGTATTCCTTTTGTTCACTTTTATTTGTTACAAGTTGACAATTTTCTTGTTCATTTTTATTTTTCAAATTTGTTAATTTGAGGGTGTTTAACTAGTTTAAGTTTCACATATAACCTTATTTAAAGAATATTTTAAATGATAATTAAAGAAAAGAGAGAGGTATTTGTTTTACACTTAAAATTAATAAAATGGATAAAACATGTCTTTTGAACTATAATTAATATGAAATTCTACAATTGTGTTTGAGCCTTTTCTTTGACAAATAAAAGTGTACTGAATGAGTAATTTATCTTATTTTAAGTTACGGTATATGAACATCGAAAATAATACTACTGTGTACTACTATATAGAAAAAATAATTACAAGGGCATCTAATAAAGAAGAGGCACATAATTTGATATACGACACTGTTTTTATAGCATGGTAGAAATACTAGAAGTCTTAAAAGTAAAACAAATCATAATTTTTTTAAATTACAAAAACAGAGGAATAAAAAGAAAAAAAAACTGAACATTTCAGCAGTTGATCCCATCTGTTGAAATTTTATAGAGCCTAATAGACCAAAATATGTAAGTTAGCTGTACAAATTTGTTTTCATGAAACCACCTTAGAGACAAATTGCAGAGTGCACAGTCTGCTGCTTTTTGAACAGTAAACACAAATCTCTAGAAAGAAATTTTAGATGATGAAGTAGTTGAGTAACGCCTGAAGAACCATCAAATAAAATGAAGTACAATAGATGATGAAGTCCGAAAACCATCACTTGCAAGTCTCCTCATCAACTTCTGGGCTCCTTGAAATGATTAGCCCTATAACGCAAATGCATCAAAGAATGTCAATCTCGAATACTACGACGAAGAAATTATAAAATGATGCATTCAAATTTGATTCAGCACTATTTTAATTGCATAAGAGAAATTAAGTGAAACAAAATTTACTTTCAAGTGAAGAAGAATGGATACCTATTCTTCATCTGAAACATCTGTTGTGATTTGAAGGCTAACATTTCCGAGATCTCGTTGTTCTTGAATGATCTCACGGACAGATTCAGCAGTAAGTTTAGGACATTGATAAACCTTCATCACTTTCATGGTAGCAATCTCTCCAAATCTAAAGGGAACCCCAACAAGGTAATCACAACCCTTCAAAATAAGTTGTTGAAGTTGGGGGAAGGCATCTGTGGAGACATTCCATTCTTCAATCGTTGCGCGAGCCAACTTCAGGTACTTTAGGTTCAAGAATTCATCATCTTCCACATCCCATCTTTGGTCATTAAAATCAACATAACCTAACTTGAAAACTTCAAGATTAGGCAACTTGCCAATTGCAGATATCATACTTCCCGATAGAATAGCTTCATCCATTGTCAGTTTCTTAAGAGTGTATGGCAGATCAAATTCAGCAGGAGAGAGCTCTACATCGACGAACAAATATAGTGATTCAAGTTTTCTCAAAAAGTCTGATAACCGTACACAAAACTCCAATAAAATTTTTAATGTTCGAACATTTGGTATTCTTCTCAATTGCCATTTCAACTCCTCCAAGTCCCAATAGGAATGCAGTATTGAAAAAGTCTCTAAATTATCTAATTGAGAAAATTCATCCAAATCAATTATATCTACGAATTGACTATCAATCAAATATAAATGTCGCAAATTTCTCATATTCCATATAATACTAGGGAATTGACCAAGACCTTCGGAAATCAACATGAGAAATTCCAATTTCAAAAGATTGACTATGGCTGATGGGACGCAAAATGTACCCGAAATTGCCAAGTATCGCAAATGAACTAGTTGAGTAACGCCTTCAATGTCAGATTCAATGTATACGCACAGCAAGTCCAACACACGCAGGACTTTGAACCAGAGAAAGAAGAGAGGAGGGGCGCAACCATACTCCAACCCCTCAGAAAAGAGTAAAGTACGGACAATTGGTGCTGTAGGTTCTGACTCAAAAGACGGCAAACATCCCGTGTGAAAGCATAGCCGATATGACTGGTGTATTGTGTCATAGCAATGACTGTCGGAAATATTTGGCACCAGTAAAAAGTTCTCTTCCTTACCTTTTTCCAAACATAACTCTCGCACCAAATCATGGACAACACATTTCTTGATCCCAAATCTGGAGCTTCTCTTTCCTACAAATAACAGGCTTCTACCAACCAAATCCATCAAGTACTCATTTGCTATATCCTCCAAGCTTTTGTTCTCTTGTTTCTTTATGAAGCCCTCCGCGATCCAATATCTGGTCAACTTCTTGGCAAGAATTAGCTCATCCTCCTTAAATGCTGCAAGATAAAGAAAACAAGGTTTTAAATAATCCGGTAAATGCTGGTAACTTAGTTCCAGAACGTTCATGCACCCTCCCCTTGCAACCAGTGACTTTAGACTTTCAGCAATTTGTTCCCAGAAAGCCAGATTGCCGTCTGTTTTTGCAAGTAAACCTGCAATAACTACAATGGCTAAAGGTAGCCCTTTGCAATCTTCTGCAATGTTCCTTCCAATTTCGAGCAAATTTAGAGGAACATCGTCTCTGTGAGATAGCTTTCGTCGTAGTAAGTCAAAGCTATCCTCAGGTGAGAGTGGAAGAAGCTCATGAAGACTGCAATCCGGATTAGCTTCCAAAGCAACTGTATGAATTCTGCTGGTAAACAGAATTCTGCTTCCATTCTCATCGTCTGGAAATGACGCTTTTAACTCCTTCCAGGGCTCAATATCCCAGATATCATCTAGCACTATGAGGTAAGGTCTTCCTTTCAAACATCTATACAGCATTTCAGCTAATTCTTCATGAGTTTTATTGACGATATTATCTTCTTTTAGAGTAGGATTGACATCTTTTAAAATGCCAATCAATATGTTTTCAATTTGATATGCTTGAGATATGCAGCACCATGCATATTTCTTAAAATGGAACCGAACACGATCATCACGATAAAGCTTCTTGGCGAGAGTTGTCTTACCTTGACCTGCCATTCCAACAATTGCAACAATGTTGAGTTGAGGTAATCCTCCTGTGAGGTAATTAATAACTCTCTCTGGCTCATTTTCTAAACCCACGATGACGTCTTCTGTTGGGGTGTTCTTAGCCTGAGCAGGGAGCTGTATGCCACCAGATTTCTCAGTATTTTTGGACTTACCGAGCTCATTCTTAACGAACTGGATTTCTTCTGCGACATATGAAAGGCAGATTACACTATGCCAATAATTAGTAGGATCAAGAAGCAAAAAGGAATCCATGACATAGTCGATGAAGTATGCCATTCTGCTTATTCGCATCTGAAGATCTTTAAGGTCCTCATTATCATTATGCAGATCAAATACTCCCATGATCAAGGGCTTAAGAGCCAGTAGCTCCTTCTTCAGAGTCATAAGTTGATGTCTTCTATAAGTGGTCAAGGCTGCACCATAGCTTCCCTTCTCTTTTAGATCTCGGAAGAAAATTTCCAAGAATCCTTGTATGTTCGTCCTGGGGAAAATATTCCTTGATGGAGCTGGTATCTCAAGGTGAAGTTCTCTGATCTCGGCTTGGGCTTGTTTCATGTTCTCTTGTAAGTCATGAAGAAGGATATTGCTTCCCTTGGAGATGTCCCCTTTCAAATTGTTTGCAAAGAGTGAGCAAATCAAAGATGCAGCCTTACTGGCACAAAGGCTGCTGTGTGTTGAAGTTAACTTCCCAATTTCAGCATACTTCTGCGGTGGATTGATAAAAAATGATATGAAAAATGTTAGCCCATCTTGAAGCATTTCAAAACCATCACCAGTAGGAAGGACAAGATCCTCCAGGACTATCTCGAGAAAGAGTGTAATAGCTATTCGCCTGAGAGAGAAATCAAGTCCTTCGGATGGCTTTAAGGCCTTCAGGGCTCCAAGGTACAGCTCTGCAAGCTCCAAAGTGCAAGGATTGAATTTCTGTATCAGAGAAGAAACCGCACCATGCACTCTTTCATCTGTTTCGTCAACCCAATAAAGAAATGGTACAGCTGCTGTAGTGTTAGCCCAATCTTGAATGCGATCGAAGAAACTGTTCAACCGATCATCATGTTCATCTCTTGTAGCGAAGTGAAAAATTGCAGAAATGCACTTTAACCTCTTTTCAACAGCTCCAATTTGCTTTTTGACAGGGGCAATCATATCAGGTTTTAGAACCAGAAGATCCTTCAGATTCTTGACGGCCTTAGCGAGGAGATCCTTCAAGTGATGTTTGCTGAAACATCTGCTTTCTAGCGAGAGATCTGACCATTCAAGTAAAATCTCTTTAAGAACCGGTTTATAGTGCTGAAGCTTTTCCAGAAACATATCGGAAGCCTGAAGGCGCAAATTTTCAGTATGCTCCAAACCAACAACATAGCAGTTCAGGAATATTTCTTCAATATGCTCAGCTATGCCGGCAAGTGAATCCATTGCTTCTATTGCTTTAGTAGCAGAAGGCCCTTCATCCGTAGCAGCACGCGCCCAGTTCTCCCAGCAGCGGGTGAATGTTTTGAGGAATGGTAGCTCCTTTTGCATGGTCTGAATCTGATCCCTGGAACGGGCGGTCCAGAGATCATTTCTATCAACCCAACAAAGGAGCCAATCTTCTAAATCATCAACCCATTCAGAAACCATTTTTATTTCTCTTGCTCTCTTATTGGACATGTTGGTTTTTTTTTTTATTTTTTTGTTGCTGAATTTGAAGATGTTGGGTTTCAGGATCAAATTTTGTAAATGAAATCTTGAAGGATGACTTTTTGGCAAATGGGGGACCAAAAGATTTGGAGGAACGAGGAAGATGGTTTTACATAATTTGTGAAGAATAACTGCCCTGTTCGAGGAGGTTTGCTTGTATAACGCAAGCACTAGTTAACAATTCTGGCCCGGACCACGTGACTCTAGGCCCACACGGCCTGACTCTTGTTCTTGTCTTTTTTCCTTTTATTTTCTTTGTTGCGGTCAACTTCTTCCGCCTTTATTCCTTTTCTCTTTTTTTGATCAAACCATCGCCAAACCACATTTGCTTCCCTCGCTTTCTGATTGAAGATGTTGGTTTTTTTTTTTAACTGAATTTGGAGAAGTTGGGTTTCAGGATCGAATTTTGTAAATGAAATCAGGAAGGATGACGTTTGGCAAATGGGAGAATAAGGTTTTAAAAGAACGAGGAAGATGGTTTTATATAAATTTGTCAAGAATGATTTTGATGATGGTAGAAGAAGAGAAGAGCAAAGACTCATGAAATATGAATATTCTCCTATAATTGCAGTTTGATATTTATTTATATTAATTTTTTTAGTTAAGTTATATTGAGAATCGTAAAAGTTAATTATTTGTAAAATGAGAGATGAGGTTAAAATGAAAAAAGTGAAAAAAATAAAAACAACTCAATGTAAAAATTAATCCAAGTTAGCCCTGCTCCCTTACAAAACGGATGATTGGCTCTATTTAGATTGCTTTTCAATCTACATTTTATTCTGCGTTTATCTTATTTTTTATTTTAAATAATTTATTTTTTATTTTCTTTCATAAAAGTCAAAAGTAAATTTAAATAAATACAAAATAAAAAACTTTTAATTTTAAACTTCAATCCAAATATTGACATTTTAATAAAATAGTTATATGTGCCTTACAAAAGTTCAATGAATTACCCCCTTTCGGATGGTTCAAAAACCCCTGTTTTCAGTGAAATTAAAGGTCCACTTATCTATGGCCATAACCGCACAATTCAATTCGTGCTTCCATCTTTGTAAAGGATATAGGATTTCCGTATCTCTTTAATGTTTTGGAAAGCAATGATTGCTTGCACTTTACTTACTAATTTAACAACGTAATTTTGCTGGAAACGTTGCAAAAATGAGTTATATTAAGGAAGACGACTTTTCCAAAGGAAGTAGTTGTCTTAATTCTGTATAAATTATCAAATAAAAAATAATTTAAAATTTTTAATTATCTTTTAATTAACTAGCATAAAGCATGTGTTTTACACGGTGTATATATATTTTACTTTCTAAACAATATATTATAAAAATAAAATTTTTTAAAAATTTTATTCTAAATGTCACTGAAAAAATATTTTTAACAGCGCGATCATAAGTAAGATCATTTTTTTTAAAAAATTATTCTAAATATCACTGAAAAATATTTTTAACAGTGCGACCATAAGTAAATCCATTTGTTTTAGTAACAGAGTCAACTTTTTATTAAAAAAATATTATAAAGAAAAATTAACACAGATTATTATATAAATAATTATTAGAGTTATTACAAACAGTATGAAGTAAATTAATGTATTTAATTAAAAAATTATCCAATAATGGTTAATCATAATTAAATTAAGATGAAAAGAAAAGAAATAAAAAATACATTATAAATCGTACTTTTTTTCTATAGCTTTAAAGTAAATTAATTGTATGACATGATTTTTTAATTATTTTGTCGTATTCATCTCCTACTCTCATTATGTGTAAGAAAAAAACAAGAGAATTTTTTATTATTTAATTACTTATTTTGACTCTATAAAAAATAGAATATATTTATAATAAAATTATTGTAAAAATTAAAATTTTTCTCTCCTTACTTGTCTCTCTCTATTCTTAAAAAATAAATAACATAAAAAATAAAAAATAGTTTTTTATTAAAAACCTCAAAGAAAGATTTTTTCAAAATAAAAAGATTCTCAGGTTATTGCTCAATTTTTTTTTTAAAGAATCATGTTTTTTATCCATCACAAAAAAGTCATAGTGTTAATGTACTTTATAAAAGTATTTCTTTCTATTCTATTTACTTGGTAAAAAGACAAAAATAAAAGCCATAAAAACTATTAACTATTACATTTCATGTCTAATGGACTACAAAGTTATGTATATTCTGGTGCAAAATAGTTTAATATGAATTTAGACACTTTTATCCTTAAAACTTAACAAATGAAAGATCAAATTAGATAGTAATAGATATTAGTCTAATTAGTGTAATAGATACCAAGAACTAAACAGATAAATATTCATGAAGTCGTCTCCTCATACAAACGAAAAAAAAAAGTTTGTATCTTCAAAACCTATCAAAAAAAATAAAAACTCAATAATTTGATATTAAAATAACTAAAAATATAAAATAGATTATATCATTCAATCAAAACAAAAAAGAAAAAGTATGAAAGATGTAAAAAGAAAAAAAAATCAATGAAGTAAAAAATAAAACTAAAAAATAAAAAAACTGACAAAAGGGGGATAATTGAATAATTACATACGAAATTCATGTACAATTTAGAGATTTGTTAATAATCAGAAAATTTTTAAAAAATTTAAAAAAATTTATTCCCAAAAGGGATTACACATACTCATATTAAAGAAGAAAAACCTAAATAAAAAATTAAAATAAAAGTACATACATTTTATTTTGCAGGATTTAATTGAAGAAATCTCTAAGACATATTTTAAAATTTAAAAAATAATAAAGTTAAAATACTTATTTAAATAAAAAATTAAAATATCGTAAATGTGTATGATGTCTGTAACGTATATAACACTCATACATTTTCCTCTATTTTTTTTTAAAAAAGTATGGGACAGTCTTTACATTTGGCCTTTATCCCAAAAAGTTCTCAAAAAATCTTCTCTAAAATAACTAATTTCATAAATATTTTACATGTACACAAAGAATTTTAAATAAATTAAAGAAAAATAAATATTTTATTAAAATAATAAATTTATAAACATCTTTTAAATAATAAGAGAAGTATTGATCATTGATAAGTTATTTAAGAAAATCAAATTTATAATATTATTTATCAAATTCAGAGGTCAAACATTAAAGTGAAAGAGAAAAAAGAAGATAATAAAAGTAACATGTATAAAAAAATTGAAAAGATTATCACTTTAATTAAAAAAAAGAAGACCCTAATTAGAGAAAAATAAGAGGATCTGATAATAAAAACTTTATGAGTAAAAGTTTGTGAAAAAAGAAAATGTTTGTAGAGATAGTAACAGTATATGAAGTTATGAGGAGATAATAAAAAGTTACTATAAATTTAATTAAAATTAAAATATTTATTTATGATAAACTAAAGTGTTATTTTATCTCTTAATTAATCACAAGTCTCCTAACTAATAAAAATTTTTAAATTATAGAAATTAGAATTAAACGGATAAAGTAACGTAGAAGGTGAGTCAAGCTAAAGTTATTGAAGTAATAGAACATCGACAAATATGTGAACACGAAAGATATTCCGCTAGGTTCGATGTGTATTTACCATCAAAATAAGCAAATTACAAGGAGAGCCCACGGCCTCTCCCCCTACTCTCTCCACAGACTGTTGCTGCTCTATCTTCTTCTCCTATGCTGATCTGATCAGATTCAAGCTCCATCATAATATTTTCTTCCTTTTGTGTTTTTCGACTATCACTCTATCTTTTACCTAAAAATTATCATAATCTCTTCATCAAGTATTTTTCATCCAGATTCAAAGCAGCATGATTTATCACTATTCTTTTCAGATAGATATTTAATACTTTTTTATTTAAAATTTTGTTCTTACTCAGACTAAATATTGGCTATTCTTCAATATTTTATCTCTTTTTTAGGTTATTTTCAAGACTGTTAATAAGAATATTTTGAGTTGTTATTCAAAGAATATGATAAAGTTAGATTTCTCGTGTCAATAATGTCAAGAATTTTGAAGAAAAAACTATTTGAAGGGTTACGGAGCGTTTATTTTTGTTATTTATTGTTGTATTTTATTAATTTGTGTAACTTAATCTCACATTTTTATTAATGTAATATCTAAATTACTCATTAAAAAAATTTGTAGTGTCCATTCAACTTTTTAAACATTTCATAGTAAATGTCTTTTGAAAAGAATTTCATATTTCTTCCATTTCAAAATATAAAATTTTTAAATCTTTTTTGCATAGATTGAGGAAGGAATATTTTTTCAATTATATCTTTAACTAATTCTAATAAAGAATAAAAAATTTAAATTTATTATAAAAGTAACTTTTCAAAAATAATTTTAAAAATTTATAAAATATTAAATATTTAAAAAATATAATAAAATAACTAAAATAACATATATTTTAAAATAAAAAAATTATAGAATTATGCTTTATCAAGTAGACTAGAGTATTTATTTAATGTTATAGTTAATGATTATTTCCTGTCACATTGGCCAACTCGGCGCTAGAATTTTCTAGATAACCAAATGAAATACTTTCTATATATATATATATATATATATATATATATATATATATATATATATATAACTTCACCGACTTTGGTGAAATGACTTGTGTGTTACTTTGTCATTATTATTTTAATTTTTTTACAAAACATGTTAAGAATATTTTCAAAAATAAATAACCTAGTTTACGATAGTTTTATCAAGTGATTTTATTCTAAGTGATAGTTGAGGATTGAGTTTTAGTCGACATTCAACGCATTATGCGTTTAGCATTTGAACCTTTTGGACCTTCCAATATAGGCGCATTATATCAATGCGTAGAAGAAAATTCTAAAAGCAAGGAAATGACTCGCTGAATGCGAATTCTGGAAGACTCTTCCCCATCACTGTTCCCATTATTACTCCACCGATCTTCTCTCTCCCCATAGATTTTCTCTCTCCAGCCCCTTTTTTTCTCTTCTAGATCATGGTGCGAGTGTTCCAGGTCCCGTGGGGCGCCATTTGAGGACGATGGCCGAAGAAAATGCTTACCTGGCGGACTTGAGTTGCGACCCAGGTCTGGCGAATTGGCTTGCTGGTCGAGCTCGTGAGGAGTAGACACGCATGCTTAGAAGAAGCATTGCAAAGAAAAGAAAAGCACTCCAATCTCAGGTGGGGCGTTGCTTTTTTCTTGTTTCATGATACAGAAGAATGGGTATGAAGTTTTTCTTCTTCTGTGTGTTGGAGCTGTTTACGGTTAAGAACAAATTTTAGATTCCAATTTTGTATAGGTAACCGGAGAATGTGAAGGAAGCTGTGAATTGGGAAGAAACGAAGTTTCAACACCTGCAAACGGGGTGTTGCAGACAGGCGTAAGTTACGAGTCCAGTAAATATCATTTGTTCGAAAGTTAGTTTCTACGTTTTTACTTGTGTTGGTCTACCGAGGGCTGCTGCTTTCATTTTTCTGTTGTAGAATTTTCATGCCAAGTATAATGAACCTTTTTTTTTTCCCTTTCAGATTTTAATCTAGGCCTTTGATTTTCTAAATTTCTTCTAGAAAGAACAAATTATCATAAGTTCTTATATTTTAAATTTTCGCTGACTAATAATGTATTATCATAATGCATTTTTAGTTATTTTTGATATCTTGAAGATAATTTTGATCATATGTATTATTATAATGTATTCTTTATTTTTAATTTTATAATAAATTTTTTAAAAAATTAAAGAATATATTATCATAATATATTTTTTATTTCTTAAATTTTTTTATAAAAAAATGTATGATGAGTTCTTATTTTTAAAATTTGTATTGAATAAGAACGCATTATCATAATGCATCCTTAGTTTTTTTATAAATAACCCATTATCATAATGCATCTTTATTTATTTTTCTCAAACAGATAACGCATTATTATAATGTGTTTTTATTTATTTATTTAACAAATAACGTATTATTGTAATATACTCTACGTTTATATTTGATAACAATGCAATACCGTAATGCATTTTCTATTTTACTTTTTTATTTTTATAATTTTATATTATCATAATGCGTTCTTTATTTTTACATTTGTAATCATTTGTGCATTTTTGCTTTGGTCATTGGTCTACAAGAAATGTTGTTGAGTTTTGGATATTCTTTCAAAACTTTTTGAACGGTTCTTATCAGGATTTTTTTACAATTAAAGATTAATTTATAATTTAATTATTAAAAAATTCTTTAAATTTTATATCCAATCAATGTAGATAATGTGATTAAATCCATAATGAGTGATATTTTATTCCTATTAAGTGTAGCCATGACAATATTAATAGAAGTGTGGTTATAATGTTGTTTGTTAATATCAAAAGATGTTATATAGTTGTATTTAAATTGAGTTTTATTTTAAATTTAAAATTTTTAGATCTAATTTTTTCTTATAAAGAATTTATTTTTTAAAAAATAAAAAATTTAAATTCTATCATATTCAACCTTACTTAACATAAAAAGAAAATAAGGCGTAGAGTCTATTGTATAAAAAGTAACATAATGAAAAAGAGAGACATTTTAATGAGTTGTAAAAGATTTTATATATAAATGTGTGTGTGAAGCAAAGAGCATTTCCCTATTTTTTTCCTATTCATAGAAACTTTTTTATTGATATGAAATATTTTATTTTTCATAAAAAAACTACCGCGAGCATTTCTCTTTTTGCAAAATAAGAAAATGAACGTAAAGGATTATTTGGTACTACTTCTTACTGCACATGTGAAAAAAGTGAATTGAGTTTGTTTTGAGTTTTATAAAAATAAATTATTTATAAAATAAAAAGTAAAATTTAAAGTGAAAAAATTATATTGACTTTTGTAAACAAAATCCAATCCAAATATAAGGAGTGATTTTCGATAAATTAGAGTTACATAATAAGAAGCTCTTATCTAAACAATACGTTATATTAAATTTATAATTTTAATTTATTTTCTTTGATTTATTATTTTTAATCTTATTTTAATTTATAATTTATAATATATATATAAAATTATATTAAAATTATTATATTCACGAAATTACTAATTTAATCACTGATTGGTTCCGCACGTAGTACGGGAGACCTTAACTAATATATAAAAATTATAAACTCCACTTTCAAACGAACACACTTATACTGTTTTTATAATGGAATTTTACATATTATATGTCTATTGGTATAACTATTTAACATCTTGTATTTTATGTTTATATACAAAATAGACTAGCTGAATTATTTATTAAAGTTTACAATTGATTGTTAGACAATTTTTTGATAAGAACGAAAGTTTATACATCATACTTCTCTTTTCAATTAGTATATAGTTTTGAACCAATCATTTTTCATTTGTGGATTTTTTGATGTGTTATTTACATTCCAATGGTGACAAATCAACGCATTAAAATGTGCCCTCAGAGAGAATTAGGAATTTTTGTTGGTTTTGAATTTCCCTTTATAATAAGATATCTTAAACTATTAATAAGAGATGTATTTATTGTAAAATTTTATGATTGTAAATTTAATGATACAATTTTTCCCACATTAAGGTGAGAAAATAAGTTATCCAATTTCTTCTTTGGAAAACCAATCAAAAGCCCCCATTGCAAGAAAATTTTAATTTTGAAACTGACAATTTGATTTCAAAAATAAGGATTTGAAATTGTAAAAAATCAGTTTCAAATTTGGTAGTTGTAGCATGATATTAAAATTAAAAAAATCAGTTTCAAATTTGAAATCGGTTTTAAAATCGAATATTGTCGGTTCTAAAATTGACCCAAGAACTAACTTTTTAAATCAAATATAGTATCCCATTTTGAAACTGTATTGAAATCAATTTTTTAAATTGATTAGAAATCAATTTGAAAAAATAAAAAATAAATACAAAAAAATTAGATGACCCGACTTCGCAGACCAATCCACTCGAGTCAGCCAAGCTGGGTCATGCGCATGTGTGCATGCACCAATAATTTGAGAAAATTTTCTGCCTCATGGTTCGAACAAGCATTGCTGGTGTGGGAAGCATGTACTTCTTCACTAGACTAAGCTTGTTGTTGTAATATTCTTCTGTAATTATTTCATATAATATATATATGATTAAACAAGATGATCAAATAATAGAACCACAACCAATGAATCAATAATTAAGAACAAGAGATAGTAACACAAGTATGAACAAGAGATAGTAACACAAGTATGTAAATAAGTAACGCAATAAAATAATGAACATACAATTTACAGTAGTTCAATCTCTCTAAGATCTACATCCACTAACTTGAGTCCACACTCAAGGATTTCAATCAATTCACTAAATGCTCAAGTCAAACATGTTAGCCCTAAGGGCAAATCATATAGTTGTGATTAGTTTTGATTAATGACAAACATTGATAAGGACTAATATGTTTGAATGTTGTGTGATAGTATTTGTGGATTGAGAAGGAAGCAAGTCTCATTGCCTTGAATCCACAATGCAAGAACAACTCCAATATGTCAAAGTAATTGAAGATTGAAGAGTTTGTTCAAGATGATCGAAGGCTTTGAAGACATGAAGTGTAGGTTACATGTGCTTAATAGGTAGACTTTGTAAACCCTACACTCTTAAGTCTTGGATTCTATGAGTTGCATTTGAGAGCACAAAATTTGATTTGAAAAGTTTCAATGGTTTTGAACTTACCTTAATTATCAAGTTTTCATCAATAGTTTTTTCACTTAAAATGTCTTTAAAGACTTATCTTATAGCCTAGAAGGTTTTTCAACTTGTTTGAATTGATTTGAATATGTTTTGACAAAGTTTGAAAAAGTTCGGACGCATAAGAAAAAATTCGATCGTCCGAACTTTTTCTGCACTATGAACAGTACAACTATTCAGTAAATAGTAACAGTACCATTATCCAGAGAAATTCGGACGCAAGTTCGGACGTAGAAGGCTAAGTTTGGAACAGTATTTTCCAGAAAAGTTCGGACGCAGAGGAGAAAGTTCAGACGTCCGAACTTCTCAGAAACTAGCTGTTACTAGCCGTTACTAGACGTTTTATGACTGTTAAAACCAAATTTTCAAATCTATAAAAGTCATAAACTCCAATTTTTTTGTAGAACTTTTGAACATTCAAAATACTTCAAGCTCTAATTTGTTTTACATCAAAATTATTTGAAAAACTCTCAAATTACATTGTGTTTAAAGGTTAAAATTCAAGATTTCAAAGGCAAGAAGTGAAGTGGTGCTAGCTATTGTATTCATCCACCAAGAAGTGTTGGTAACATTCAAACTCTCTCTTTACATTATTGTTGTAATTGATACAAGGTTGTCAAGAGACTTAAAAACCTTGTAGAGGGTGAGCCATAAACTAGATTAATCAAGGTTGTTGTGTAAAACCCATTGGTGAGGGTGAGCCTTGGATTAGCTTGGTCTAGGTTGTCTAGCGACATAAAACTCTTAGTGATAAGGGTGAACCTTGTTCATTAGATTAAATAGAGGTTGTTGTGGTAAAACCCATTGAAGGGTGATTCTCTTGTGTAATTGTTTGGATTGACCATTTAGTGAATTGGTTAAAATCCTTGAGTGTGGACTCAAGGTAGTGGATGTAGATCTTGGAGAGATCGAACCACTATAAATCGTGTGTTCAATTTTCGTATAGCTTTACTTGTTTACATACTTATATTATTATTATTAGTTCTTAATTGTTGATTGATTGGTTATAGGCTTATTGTTTGATCAGCTTATCTCAACCATCAAATCACATATAACTTGAAATTTATGAATTTAAAGAAGAGCTTTTATTAAGGCAAATGATTTGCAAAAAGGGAAAAGATTTTTGATAATTAGCCAAAGACCTAATTCAACCCCCCCCTTTAGATCTTTCAAAACAATTACAAAAAAGGCTTACCATTCAATGGGTTTTACCATAATAACCTCTTTTACACAAACAATCAAGGCTCACCCTTCACTAAATGATTTTATGTCATTAGACGACCTTAACCAATCTAAGTATTGATGATGCATTGTGTGGTAGATTTTAATCTTGTCTTAAGGAATCTCATTTGATTACTGTTAAACACATTCTATATTACCTTATTGATACTCTAAGTGATTATGGTCTAGATTTCAAATGTGTGGCTATGTTATGTGATAACACTAATGCAATAAATTTGACCATCATACTATTCAACAAACTAGGACACATCATACAGAGATCAAACATCATCTCATTAGAGATCATACTACAAGGGATAATATTTGTTTAAAGTATGTTTGCATTAATGAACAAATTGATGATATTTTCACTAAGCCATTGGCCCAAAAAAAGTTTGGGCAATCATAGAAGAAGCATAGGAATTAAAAAAAATTCAATAACTAATAAGTGTATTCAAGTATTGTAGCTTCAGGTGAATTTTGAATGTAGGGTTTGGATGCATACAGAACATTCAGACGTCCAAACTTCCTTTCAGAATATGTCATAGCAATTTGAACATTTTTACAATTCTAAATTCCTTTAGCCATCTAAATTCCTTACTTTTCAAAACTCTATCCACCTATCCTCATCCAAACTCAAAATTTTCTCAAACTTCATTATTAAATCACATATTCCACTTGATTCCCATATTCTAAGCACTAAATAGTTTTTGAAAATCATATCCTTTCTCTGAAATCAACAATGGCAATGATAAAGAAGCCTAGCATGAGAAAAGGAAAAGGAAAATGGAAAAGGGAAAAGGAAAAGGGAAAAGCCAAAGAAAGAGAAGGAGGACCAGTGATCAATGAACCAAGAAAGGTTCATGTTCCTCAAAGCATATCAAAGCTTAATAGATTTATCACAGTGAAAGATGTTACTGAATTTGATGATTGGATAAAAAGGAACCGTAAGATAAATTCGAGTCATAAGTTGGATGTCATCAAACTATCTGAAATGGGTAATATACTCTTATTTTTCAATGATATGAGCTGGACTCTTGTGTTTGATGAATACTATTACCCTTCCTTAGTTTATGAATTTTATGCAAATATTAAGGAAGAAAGAGTTAAATAAATTGGTACTAAAGCTATTCATTGGTATTCTTCAAGAGTATCACAAGTTGATTTTGAGATTAATAATGCATTGCTTAATAGAATTTGTGATGTTGAAGATGTTGGATTTAGGCATTATTCTTCTGGGGGGCATTGTTTTATAATTTAGTTATACTCACATGAAAGGGTTAAGAATACCTATACAAATGGTAGAGAGAGATTTCAATGCTAGTGGAAGAATTTTGCATCACATTCTTACTACCTTAATTATACAATACTTTGGGCACAAATTTTCTATTGATAATATGCCTGTTGTAATTATGCTTGCCATGCATAATGGAAGAAAAATAAATTTTGGATATATAGCACTAAAGCATAAGGTAATGTCATATGAAAGTTTTTTAAAAAGAATCTTCAAGCACTTCCAAGTGCAATTACCTGCTATGGGATTACCTATGAAGAGCAGAGAAGTCTACACAAATGACTCTCTCAAGAGAATCCAGTTGACATTTGACGAATGAGTATGGAAGACAAAAAGAGAAACTCCATTGAAAGCTGAAGATAGAAATGAGGAAGAAGAAAGTACGAAGAAGAAGAATCCGAAGAAAATGAAAAAGAAATTCAAGCCCAGGAAAGAAAGTCCAAGAATAGACATGAGTCATCAAGTGAGAGAGAGCAACTCCCAACAAATAGAAGACTATTTTAAAAGGTTCCTTCTATTGAAAGAAAAGAAGTTGAAGGTGATAATCTCACTAGAGGTGATACCATAGTTGCCAAGGTATTTCAAAAGACATTAAACTGTCATGTAAAGGAAACGAAGAAGATGTACAAATTCTTCAAGTCCTTTGCTCCAATTATTCTTGGTAAATGTGATGGTTTAGAAGTTAAAGTCAAGAATACGGAAGAAGACTTGAGAAAGATTTCTAAAGGGGTATTAAATGGTGCAAGTTCCTCTAAAGCCAAAGAAGAAGAAAAGAAAGAAGGTGAGAAAGAGGACAGTGAAGAGAAAAATGAAAAAGATGAAGAAGATAATATGGATAGAGATGGAAACAATAAGGATTATAGTAATGACAGTGAAAATAGAGATGACTATCAATTTGTTTCTAAAGAAGAAGACAAAGATAAAAGAGAAAGTAGTGAAGCATCCCAAGAGGAAGAAGAGCATGAGAATGAATAACAAAGAGGTAAAGTCCAACATGTAAAGCAAGAATAAGGAGGTGAAGGGAGTTTAACAAAGTCAACACAAATCACAAATCCATCACCAATTTCCTTCAGCCAAGGAAGGAGGAAAAATATGGTTCAGAGGAAGAAGATCCAAAGGTCCCATCGGTTGGTAACCTTTTAGAAGTCGAACTTCACAGGCAAGGATTCAGCAAATGAAGAACCCCATCATATATAGATCAAGGGAGACATGACCATCACAACAAACAAATTTGGAGTGAAGACCAGGAAGTGCATCAAAGCTTTTCTATCCCTAAACTCTATTGTGTTGCTTATTATAGTTTATGACTTGGTGCATGTGATATGCATTAACATTGAAATATACTTGTGCCTTTCTAGTCATTATAATGTTTTGAATCTCAAGATAAAATAGAAGGTAGCGAAGCATCCCAAGAGGAAGAAGAGCATGAGAATGAATAACAAACAGGTAAAGTCCAAGAGGTAAAGCAAGAAGAAGGAGGTGAAGGGAGTTTAACAAAGTCAACACAAATCACAAATCCATCACCAATTTTCTTCAGCCAAGAAGGAGAAAAAATATGGTTCAGAGGAAGAAGATCCGAAGGTCCCCTCAGTTGGTAACTTTTCAGAAGCCAAACTACACAGGCAAGGATTTGGCAAATGAAGAACCCCATCATATACAGATCAAGGGAGACATGGCCATCACAACAAACAAATTTGGAGTAAAGACCATGATGCACATCCAAGCTTTGCTATCCCTAAACTCTATTGTGTTGCTTATTATAGTTTATGACTTGGTGCATGTGATATGCGTTAATATTGAAATTTACTTGTGCCTTTCTAGTCATTATAATGTTTTGAAGCTCAATGTGTGAAATCCTTGTGATAAGAGCATCCTTTGTTTCACTTTTGTTGTTCAAGTATTCTTACCCCATTTTTTATTGATGACAAAAAAGGGAGAAGAAATGTGATGACAAAATTGGAAAATGTGGAATAGTTGTGGAATTGCTCGTGCATGCATTGAACAGAAAATGTGTAAATTTTATGAAAATCCATGCATATATCAAGGGGGAGAATAAATGTTTTGATTGCTAAAAAATCTGTCCTCTTGAAATGTTGTTGCATGCTATTTATTGTTGCATGCACACATATATTGTTTGAGCTTTTTAAATAGTATATTTATATAAAAGAATGAGCTATTTAAATGATTTTCAATTGATGCCAAATAGGAAAAATTGCTCAAATTGTTAATAGCTTGCATCTGTGGTGTCATGTTGAGTTACATTATGTTGTACTTGGGTTACATTGATGCCAATATTTGTTTGCTAAAGTTTGTACAGTTATATGATTAATTGGATTGATCTTACCTCACAAATTTTGTGTTTAAAATCAATCAATTTCAGTTTAGACTTGAAATTCATATGCATGTTCTGAAATTCGGATGTATGTTTAGAAATTCGAATGCATCCATATTTTATTGCCAAAAAGTGTTCTTTTGTTGTTCAAACTTATCCAAATCTATTTTAATCTCTTCTACTATGTTTGAACAACATTTGGAAAGCTTCATTTCACTTTCAACATTTATTATGTTAGATTTATGATAGTTTGGAATCATAGTCTACAGTTTAAATGCTTTTTGAAAAATGAACACTAAGGGGGAGCTTTGAAAACTATTTATAACCTTTAAAATCTCTTTTAGAAATATTTTTATGTTTGTTAAATGCTATATCTTCTAGTTGATGGAATGAATGAGGTTTATGGAGGTTGGTTGGCCAATACGCTTATTTTGAGCCATATTTATGGCATTATGCTATATTATCATTATAGTTGTGTTTCAATTGGTATCATTTTCAATTAGCATATGACATAAATACATTTCTGTGTTTAAACATTTTAAATTCATTACATTTTGCATCAAAGTTTGTCATCATAAAAAGGGAGAGATTATTAGCCCTAAGGGCAAATCATGTTGTTCTGAGTAATGACAAACTTTGATCATTGCAAAGTCCAATGAGAATAATGTTGATTACTTTGATAAGGACTAATGTGCTTAAATTGTTATGTGATAAAATTTTTGGATTGAGAAATATACAAGTCTCATTGTCTTGAAAAATTCGAACTCCAATTTGAACAAAGCTGAATTTCCAGAGAAATTCGAACTACCGATTCAGATGAGGGTGTCCAAATTCGGTCGACTGTATTTGTTCTACAGTAAAAATTTCAGAGAAATTCAGATGGCAATTCGGATGCAGGAGTCCAAATTTGATCAATCAAATTTTATTGTTACTTGTTGTTTTTTGAACGTTTGAACTAATTTTTAAACCCTATAAATTTTAAATTTTTGTGTAGATCTTTAATATCTTGAAATCTAAGAAGTTCCAACTTATTTCACCTTAAAATTATTTGAAAAGTTCTCAAATTTTCTTGTGCTTAAAGGTTGAAATTCAAGATTTCAAAGGCAAGAGGTGAAGTGGTACTAGCTATTGTGTTTATCTACCAAGAAGTGTTGGTAATATTTGAACTCTATCTTTACATTCTTGTTGTGATTGATTCAAGGTTGTCAAGAGACCTAAAACCCTTATGAAGGGTGAGCCTTTGATTAGATTATTTAAGGTTGTCTAGAGACATAAAACTCTTATGAATGGTGAGTCATTGACTAGATTGATCAAGGTTGTTGTGTGACATAAAACCCTTTTGTGAGGGTGAGCCTTTGATTAGATTCGTCAAGGTTGTCTAATGACATAAAACTCTCTGATGAAGATAAGCCTTTGATTAGATATTGGTTAAGGTTGTCTAGTGAGGACCATGAAGTACATCCAAGACTAAGTCTTTTAAATTGACTTAATTCTTCTTGCATAGCATTAATCCAAAAATCATCACATAATGCATCATTAATACTTTTAGACTCAATATGAGATAAAAAATAAAATTATTGATAAAGTACCGACTTGTTTTTACTCATTGGAAGACATTACCATTGATTTGCTCTTAGGGTGCCTTCCTGGACATCTTAAGTCCTTTGGAAGCTCTTGGTCACCACTAGGTTAGCCATCTTGATTTTGTTCAATCATTTCTTCCTTATTGGTATGGTCCTCCAAAGTTGGTGCTTGAAGATAGGTTTGATAGTCATTCACAGATGTACCTACATCATCTTCATCTCTTCTTTCCAAGTCAATGTAAGATTCGTTAAAACTAACATGAATAGTTTCCTCATCATATAAGGTTCTTTTCGTTATAAACTCTATAGGTATTTTTGTTAGAAGAATAGCTAAGAGATATAGCTATGTCTGGTTTTCTATCAAATTTAAGTAAGTTATCACAAGTATTCAAGATAAGACATTTATAACCAAACACTTTAAAATATACAATTTGAGGAGTTCTATAAAAGAGAACTTCAAATGTTGTTTTCCTTCAAAATGATCTAAAAAGAATTCTATTCATCATAGCATGTGTTGTTTACGACTTCGGCTCAAAAATATTTTTAAAGAATAATTTTTCACAATGCATAGATGTAGCCAATTTTTGTAAAGTTCAAAATTTTCTTTCAGTAACACTATTTTGTTGTGGGAGTTTTTTATAGCTGAAACAATTATGTGAAATTCAATTTTCATAACAAATTTTGTAAAGACTTGTTTGTAATATCTCTCCTATTGTCACTTTTAATGGAAATTAATTTGTAGTCAAGGGAGGTTTGAACCTTTTTGAATAGTTTTACAAACTTATGAAATACTTCATCTTTTTGAGCAAAAAAGAATACCAAAGTGAATATTGAGAAATCATCAACTACAACTAAGGCATACTTCAAGTTAGCAAAAAAAGTCCAAATCAATCCATATGAACAAGTTCAAGATGTTTTGAGGTCTAAAAGCATTTTCATGATTTTGAAAGATTCTTTTGTTTGTTTTCCATATTGATAAGTATCTCAAAAATAATTTTTTCAAAACACATATTTGGCAATCCTCTAGCTAAACTTTGAGAGGAAAGTTTGTTCAAAAAATGCATGCTCACATGACCTAATCTTCTATACCAAGGAAATTCATCATTATCATAAGCAACAAGACATTCAAGCTTATCAAGATAAAACACACATTTAAATATTTTGTGAGTGATTGATCAAAAGCACAAAATATAATTTTGTCATACAAGTTCGGACAACTGAACTTATGGTTTGCATCCGAACTTCATGTCCGAATATTTTGTAGAGTTTCAAGAAGATAATTTTGACAAACCAAAGGCATAGATATTCAATCGTATCTACTTTAATCAACTTATCATGGCATATAATCAACTTTAGGAACATATCAACCACGAATTCAATATTACATCATCAATTTCATATCAATCATCAAAGTTATCTAATAAACTTCAAAGAAGCAATTGACAAGTCATGATTGACAAATTTTCAAATCTTAACTAAAAGCATTTTAAACTAAAACTTTATATTTTGGCATTTAACTTCTTATTCATTGTTACATAATTGACTAATGCTAAGCAAGTTATAGTTATTCATAAATATAAAAGTAAAATAAAAAGAGCTTTCAAATACGTCAATAAAGTATAAATTATAATTTATTTATCTTAAAAATTAGTAATAATTTATTTTTACTCAATCACATAGCTCTCTCAATAAGATATAATAATATTAATTGGAAAATTTCCAAGGGAAGTGTATCAACGGCAGAGGGAAAGTCCCAAATCCCTATACACTTAGTAATCTGATTAGGTGATTTTGGTTATAATATTGCAAGAATGAGGTGTATTATGAGTTTAGAAATTCTCACATTAAATATTTCCTTTTGAATATAATAAAACTAGCATAAAGTTTGTACTTTGCACGGTGTATATATTACTCTCTAAAAAAATAAGTATATAATAAAAATAATTTCTTAAAAAGAAAATTTTATTCTAAATGTCACTAAAAAATATTTTTAACAGTATGACAATGAGTAAGCCCATTTCTTTTAGTAACAAAGTCATTTTTCATTAAAAAAGTGTCATAAAGAAACAGTTATTAGAGTTATTATAAAAAAATATGAAGTAATTTTATGTATTTAATTAAAAAATTGTGCACTAATGATTAATCATAAGTAAATTAAGATGAAAAGAAAAGAAATAAAAAATACAGTATAAGTCATATTTTTTTTCTATATCTTTAAAGTAAATTAACTATGCGACATGGTCTTTCAATTATTTTGTCGTATTCATCTCATACTTTCATTATGTGTAAGAAAAAAAAGAGAATTTTTTATTATTTAATTATTTATTTGGACTCTACTAAAAAATAGAATATATTTATAATAAAATTATTGTGAAAATTAAAATTTCTCTCCCCTTACTTGTCTCTCTCTATTCTTAAAAAATAAGTAACATAAAAAAATAAAAAATTAGAATTTTATATTAAAAACTTCACAGAAAGAATTTTTCAAAATAAAAAGATTCTCAGGTTATTGCTCAATTTTTTAAAAAGAATCTTGTTTTTTATCCATCACAAAAAATTCAGTGTTAATGTACTTACAAAAGTATTTCTTTCTTTTATATTTACTTGGTAAAAAAAAACCATTAACTATTACATTTCATGTCTAATGTACTACAAAGTTATTCATATTCTGGTGCGAAATATTTTAATATGAAATTAGATACTTTTATCCTTAAAACTTAGCAAATGAAGAATCAAATTAGATAGTAATAGATATTTGTCTGATTAGTGTAATAGATACCTAGAACTTAAACAGATAAATATTTATGAAGTCATCTCCTCATACAAATGGGAAAAAAAAGCTTGAATCTTTAAAACCTATAAAAAAAACTCAATAATTTTCTATTAAAACAATTAAAAATATAAAATAGATTATATCATTCAATTAAGACAAAAAAACAAAAGGTATGAAAGATGTACAAAAAAATCAACGATTCTAAAAATAAAACTAAAATATAAAAAAATCAGACAAAAAGGGGATAAAAGAATAACTATACATGAAAGTCATGTACAACTTGCAGATTTGTTAATAATTAGAAAATTCAAAAAAATTTTAAAAAATATATTTTATTCTCAAAAGGAATTACACAAACTCATATTAAAGAAGAAAATTTTAAATAAAAAATTAAAATAAAAGTGCATACATTTCATTTTGCAGGATTTAACTGAAGAAACCTCTAAGACATATTTTAAACTTTAAAAATAATAAAACTAAGATACTTATTTAAATAAAAAATTAAAAGATTCTAAATATGTCTAATACCTATAACGTATATAACAATCATGTATTGTTCTTTATTTTAAAAGAAAAAACATGGGACAATCTTTCCATTTGGTCTTTATCCCAAAAAGTTCTAAAAAAAATCTTCTCTAAAATAACTAATTTCATAAACATTTCACATGTACACATAAATAAATTAAAGAAAAAGAAATATTTTATTAAAATAATTAATTGATAAACATCTTTTGAATAATAAGAGAAGCATTGATCATTGATAAGCTATTTAAGAAAATCAAATATATAATACTATTTATCAAATTTAGATATCGAACATTAAAGTGAAAGAGAAAAAGAAAGAGAATAAGAGTAACATGTATCAAAAAAAGAATTGAAAAGATTATCTCTTTAATTTGAAAAAAGAAGACCATAAACAAAGAAAAATAAAATGACCTGACAATAAAAATTTTATGGGGAAAAGTTTGTGAAAAAAGAAAAAGCTTATGGAGATAGTGACTATAGATGAAGTTATGAGGAGATAGTGAAAAGTTATTAGAAATTTGATTTAAATTAAAATATTTATTTATGATAAACTAAAGTGTTTATATTATTTTATCTCTTACCTAATGACAACTCTTCTAACTAATAAAAAAATTAAAATTCTAGAAATTAGAATTAGAGATTTGGGAATTTTGGAGGAGGAGAGAAAGTAAAAGTATTTTGATAATATATATATATATATATATATATATATATATATATATATATATATATATATATATATATATATATATATATATATATAGATGTATAGATTTAAAATTATCTCATTTCTTTATGTCACTCCAATTCCTTTGAGTTCTCATATCTTCTATAAAGTCTTATATATTTACGTTTGTAAATTAGATAGTTCAAATTTTGTTAGACTTGATTTCCTCATGTGGCTTCCGTCGTTGAGTTCTTCTATTTCTGTAAGATTTTACTAGCCAAAAAACTAGTGCTATGCAAGGTTATATATATCTAGTAAAATTAAAAATCAATTCTAAAGAAGCTTCAAACTTCTTTTTAATTAATAAATTAAATCATCAAATTGCTAAATCAATCTATTATGCTTAGTTCATGCATAACAATCTATAAAAAATTATTGAAATAGTCGGCTCTTTCATACAAGTACATTTCATTCATATTCACGACTTTGCATTCTAAATGCTTAGAATTCCCTAATGAATATAAATCTTCGATGCTACATTTTAGTAATTGGAGAAAAATTTATCCCAATGCACCACCCATCTATACCATTCGAAAAGTAATAGATATTGAAGTGACATATATAACAGATGTATCTCATTGATATGTTTCAAGTTTTCTTCTCTTGCAAATACCATTATATCTCATTGATGACTCTTAAATTTTGTGACATCAATCCAATGTCAATGCTGATTTATTCAAATATTTGAATATCAGTAGCATGGTCGCTTTTTTGAAGGAGTATGTGCTTACTTCTTTGTAGTCTTACTAGCTTAGAATTAATTTTTTCCTTCGTATAATCCAACATACTTAAACTCATACTATAAAGAAAAGTTTTTTAAAAAATGAATCTTGTCCAATAAAGTAAAGAATGATTAAAAAAATGTAAAAAATTAATTAACCATTCCTAAAGTTAGTAATAATGCATATGCTTGACTATGATTGTACTTTTATAAATGCTTTAGAAATAATGTGATAATTTAAATAGCTAAATAGAGAGAAAAAGATTGGAGAATAAAAAATAAAAAATATTACAAAAAATTGAAAGAATTATTATCTTTTACCAAAATTACAATAATTAAAGTTTCTAGAACAATTGCAAATGGTGAAAATTAAAAAATTAAAAACATACATTACAAAACAATTACACGAAAGACTAAAAAATATTACTTTTTACACGAAAAAAAATATTAGAAAAAATAATTAAAGAATAAAAAAATTACACGAAAGACTTGAAGGAATTATTACTTTTTACCAGAATTGCAACAACTGCAAAGTTCTGGAATGATTACAAGTGGCGGTAATTAAAAAATAAAAAATTAAAATATATTACATAAAAGAATTGAAGGAGTTTAGGTGACAATTGTAAGTTTGTGAAATAAAATAATTCAATGATAGATTTTCATAAAATATTGAGTATAATAGATTTCAGTGTTAAATAATAATAGAATTTATAAAAATAATTAAGAAAGATTTATATTAAATTAGAAGATTTATTAGATAGTAATAATTAATTGAGTTTTATTAAATATGTATTTCTACTCTATAATAAATAAAATTTATAAAGATAACTTTAGAATTGAAAGTTGATATGTAGTATCCACCAATAAAATATTTTTAAAAAAATTTTAAAATTAAAAATTTTAAAAATAAAGATGAGAGATTTGAAGGTATAATAAAAAATGAGTAATATTTTTATAATATATATATATATATATATATATATATATATATATTAAAACTTTATTTGAGATAGCTCAGCCAGATAAATCTTCTACATATATTATCCTACTCTATTCAAATGAGGTTATCATCAACGTCATTTCTGGCTTCTAACACGGAAACAATTGAGTAGAAACACAAGGGTCATCTGAGAAAATAAATACTCAAATTAGCAAAACAATGCAAGTGACATACACATCATTTTTGCAGTTTCAAGAGCCCAACATCATTTCTGGCTTCCGATACCAAAAACATTAAATTACAGACATAAATGAGAGAGAGAGGGACGAAAATGTCTTTTTTGTTAAACATGTAATATTAAATCTGAATTATTGAATTAGATTTTAAATTTAATTTAATGATTATAAAATTTTTAAATTTTTTTAAAAATATTTTTAAAAGATATCAAATATTAATTATTAAATTAGATTTTAAATTTAATTTAATAATTAAGATTTAATTATGTACAATGACAATAATTAAGATTTAGGTGTTATGAAATTAATATTATTATGGATGTCCATTATCAGAGTTATAGAGATACTCCAACTATCCAGAAGATAGAGGGTAGAGTTCTATCATATCTTTGATTAGTGATAGGATTTGTCTTCTGATTACCCTATACATATTCTGACTTGGATGTACCCCTGAACCCTATAAATAGGGCTCTAGACTGAGGTTTTGTATACATTCATTCATTGATTGATTTACTCTCAAAGAATCAATAAAAGCTCTCTTGTTCTTTCTCTCTATTTTCTCTCTATATTTTTCTCCTATTCTCTACATTATAATTTCTTTATTAAGTTCTCTACATTGGTATTACGATTTTGTTGTGCCGACGACGACTACGCATCAATAAATTCATAACACGTTATCAGCACGAGTCTCTGCCACCGAAGTTGAGAGATCAATCAAGAGAAAAAGAGGTATTTTTTCCATCTTTGAATTCTCATGGCAAACTTTTCAAAACTCATGTTTTTTACTCTTGATATTTATAGAAAGAATTATATGTCATAGACATTATATGCTCAAATTTATTGAGATATAATGGGTCTGGCAGACACCATCTCAAAATCTTATAAAAGCCATGATTTTTCTTCGCCATAATTTCCATGAGGATCTAAAGGCGTAATATTTTATCGTGAAAGATCCACTTAATTTTTTTGTGGAAGGATCTAAAAGAAATATTTGACCACCAGAAGATGGTCATTCTACCAAAAACACAGTTTACTATAAATCTGTGAGTGAATGTATTAGAACCAATAGTTATGACCCTGGAAGAGGTCGTAGTCATGGCTGAAGCCGTCGACATAAATACAGATATGGTAAGAATTATCCATATAATCATGGCAACTAGAATATATGCATCTGGATATTGTGGGTCCTGAAGACACCACTTAAGAAATACAAAGCATCAAAGCCACTTGATTACTAGCAAATTGTGAACGAAACATACAATCACTAGAAGATGATTGTTATATAAATGCTAGTTATGATTTGTTATAAGTGAGCTTAGAAGATTGTACGTCTATCAATATGCAAACTTTTATTGCATTTAGAATTCTCCTCAATTAAAGTTATAAGGAGAAATATTACTAGTAATGTGATGAATAAAAGAATTTTCCTTTCTCACATCTCTAACATGCTCCTGTAGTAGCAATATTGAGAAGAAGTTTTTCAGAATTATTTTGAATTTATATCTTCTGAGACTAATGAGTCATGGATAAAATATTTTGACGCTCGACCAAATATTTTTATATCATTCCCTGAAGTGAATGACATTAGAAATTATAATATATTTATATACGAGATTTTGGTCGCAGCTAGTAAAAATACACTTTGTTCTTATACTATAAGAATGACTCATTAAATCCCCAGTGAATAGATATTCACCAGAAGTGAGAAAATAATGAGAAGAAAAAAGGAAAAGTAATAATTCTAATATGTTATTGATGCAATATGAAAGTTTGTCACGTACCTGTAGTACGTCAAGCATGTTATGAATATCTGTTAATATTGCTTTACTTCCCTAAATCATGCTACTGATAGTAATGATGCTTATGTCGAAAATATTAATATGACATATGTGAACGTAGCCAATCCTTTTGAATATCTAAAAAGAGTTTTTAGCATTTTGAATGTCAATCAAAATTTTAAATTATCAAATTGTTACTTTTCTATATTATTTTAGTTTATTTTGGATAAACAATGGTGAAGATACAATTTGTCTAAATAATATTTGTTGTTTATTTGGACAAAATTTAAAATATATGTTCAAAGTAAAAATGGTAGTACAAGTTCTTGAAGAACTAATTGATCGAATAACTCTAGAAGAGTTAATTGATTAAAAACTCCAGAAGAGTTACCAGATCTTCACCTAATGGTCAATGATTGTAATGCATTGTTCAACATATAGTCTCATAAAATTTTTTGAACTTTGATTATATTATCATTATATCGAGACATTGGATGAATGAACTTTTGAGGCATATGCATTACTATTATGACATAAAATATACGTCAATTATAGATACTACTAATTATCTCTCCTGGTTTATATTGCATAGAATTATGAATTTGAGATGCAATATTGAGTAAACTTGAAGTTTACTGATAAATAATTTATTAGTTGGCATGACCGGTTGGACCATCCTGGATCATCAAAATACGAAGAATGATTATAAATTTATTATGGAATCAGAAATTTCCTAATAT
This sequence comes from Rauvolfia tetraphylla, assembly GCA_030512225.1. Taxonomy (NCBI): domain Eukaryota; kingdom Viridiplantae; phylum Streptophyta; class Magnoliopsida; order Gentianales; family Apocynaceae; genus Rauvolfia; species Rauvolfia tetraphylla. Next base: position 3,600,523 of record JAJQKT010000060.1, read on the forward strand.
GATAAATTTATATGTGCTACTTGTTTTATTTAAAAGTTGCCAGTATTACTTAGGGTTGAATGTGTTATTTTGGGATGAATATGGAGAAATTATTAGTTGATGCATCAAAAAATAGTCATATGTATATTGTTGTTTTTGCAACCTGTAGTTTGCACAATTTATTGATAATGAGCTCATGTTTTAACATTCTCCCAAAGACATAATTTATCCTAATAATATTGGTTGTATTGAGATAAATATTAAACATCCTGCAGAATGTTTATGACTATGATATATTAGCACTTGTTTCGTATTTTACCAACACATTGTAATTCTCCTCATAGTAGTTGGTTTGTGGTCAGAAACCAAATATTTCCCATCTTAAATTTAGAGATGCACTATGTATGTTGCTCCACCACAAAGGTAATGAGATGAGTTCTCAAAGAAATTATTAAATATGTTGGGAGCAAATCTCAAGGGAGAGATTCGTATTTTGTTAATTTTGAATATATTGCCCCAACATAAAGAGGAGATATTTTGAGGTTGGATAAAGATATTATTAGTATGTGTCTCATCTTGATCTTCTATTTTGATTCTCATAGAAGATACCTTGAACCAGAAGTTCAAAGGATAATTTATATAGCCAGGTATATTAACTGACTAACATCCAGCAAAGAATGCTCCTATTTAATATCCCTGAAGGATAATCTACCACTACAAATAAATTTGAGACACAACTGAAATGTGGTAGATAAGTCGATTCCAAATATACAAACTCCTCACTTGAGCAAATGCTTAAGATGGTCATATATGTTAAATCGAGGAGATGTAAATTCCAGCAGAATTTTCTCCCAAAACATGATTGATAAATTATTTCCAGAAGAAATTCAGGTACCTGAAAACTATGATAAATAATAAGATCTCAACATGATTAGGAACTATTAGAATCACACATGTATATGACTTTAAAGATATTAATGCGCATAATATGTTGAGGATTTTCAAATCGAGGTCTGCAGATTCGAAATGATAAAGTTCGCATGAGAAATATGAAAAGTTTAAACTATTCACAAGTACACTTGAAGTGTACATGTATTCCCAGTAGGAATTATACACTTGAAGTGTAATCTAAAGAGATAGCAATTAATATTTGCTTATAAAATGCGAACCACAAAAGTGAATATTGCCATGAGTTATGGCTTATGATTCTTCGTAAAACCTGGCATTGATAACGAAGAAATATATTTATAGTGGTGGATATAATAGTGCATTATAACACTTAATATGTGTTTATATTTGTTATCATTTGATAATAGTATTTATATTTGAAGTCCCTGATGGACTCGATATGCTTGAAGCATATAATTGTTCCTGTAGAACATAATGAGACTGTCTTAGTGAATTTTTATTGAAAGAATGATTGAATATGTCCACATATGAAGAAATTCTATATGTAGCTATACTTGCTATGTGTATTTCTTTCTTAGAAGATATCCTCATTGTACAATCTATTGATTGGTATAGTGTTCCCCACATTAGGGGGAGAGAATCATCAATTAAAAGAGGATATTATTTATGACTTTTATTATCTTGATCTATGCACAAGTATTAGCGAACTGGAAGTTCAAAATATTATTTATTTGCATAAAATTGCATATTGATTGTTTGTCTGACTCCTGTAGAGTTAGTCAATATAACATTATACTTATAGATATTCCTATTTGGATAAATGTCCTAGCAGGTCAAATATATGAATTCTATAATTATATGATTTTGATACACGCCTGAAGCGTGATTGATCTCTTGATTTTGAAAAGAGAAAATGATTTGATAATCAAGATATTTTTCCTGAAGAAATTAGAAAAGTAAGTATTGTGATCAATGTTTTGAAAAGCTAACATGTTGTTTTGATTGAACATCCTGAAGATATTTTATATGGACATAGCACATCAATTGTTATTGGGTTATTATCTGCGAGATCCTTTATATATATTAAAGGATATTGAAGAACTCTTTGGTCCTGAAGTACCATAACTCTGCAATTTAGAGCATAAATACACTTGTTTGTATACAAGCAGATATCTATTCTAGTTCTTCTCTACCCAATAAATTTTGAGACGGCATTAACCTTGCTTTTGAATCTCCTTGAGATAGTTTATCTCGAATATTGAGAAAATTCAACTCCTGTTGAGATGAATATGCAAGGTATGCATTACATATATGATCAACATAAATCATGCATTTATAAGTATGTGTTGATTATAACAGCCACATCTTCAACTCATGTTGAAGTAATAAAAATTCATGATGTTGGTTGTGAATATATTTGATCATGATTAATGTATTCGAGATAAATCTATATCCTCTAAGGAGGAATTCCAACTATGTTGTTGGATGATAATAAAGTTTGAAATATATCTAAGGAGATATGATAAAATTTTTCTTTATTCATGAGCTCCTGAAGAGTGGTGACATTGATGTGCAACAAATTCAATCATGTGACAATCTGACAGATTTATTCACTAAGGCATTACCAGCCGCATCATTTGATAAATTGGTGAACAAAATTAGAATGCGGTGGTTAAGAAACCTTAAAGGATTATCTCATCAGGGGGAGTAAATATGGCATAAAGAGTAGTGTACTCTTTTTCCTTCACTAGAGTTTTTCCCACTTTGGGTTTTTTTATCTAGTAAGGTTTTAACGAGGCATACTCTTATGCAATGGACATCCAAGGGGGAGTGTTATGAAATTAATATTATTATGGATGTCCATTATCAGAGTTATAGAGATACTCCAACTATCCAGAAGATAGATGGTAGAGTTCTATCATATCTTTGATTAGTGATAGGATTTGTCTTCTGATTACCCTATACCTATTCTGACTTGGATGTACCCCTGAACCCTATAAATAGGGCTCTAGACTGAGGTTTTGTATACATTCATTCATTGATTGATTTACTCTCAAAGAATCAATAAAAGCTCTCTTGTTCTTTCTCTCTATTTTCTCTCTATATTTTTCTCCTATTCTCTACATTATAATTTCTTTATTAAGTTCTCTACATTGGTATTACGATTTTGTTGTGCCGACGACGACTACGCATCAATAAATTCATAACATTAGGTAAGTAATAGTGCATTTCTTTTTTACGTTATAACAATTCGATAATAACGACAAAAGAAAAGAAAAAAGACATTATTGGTTAGGCAACGATGCCATTTGATTTGGCATCATATCAAATGACATCATGACTAAACGCGATACTTTTACGGAGAAAAGGTCACTCTTGATAAAAAGCTTCCAAAAATAAACGTCATTTCTATATGTAGTTTTTTTTACACTATATGTAGTACGAAAAATATTCATTATTTTATTTTCATTTCGAAGAGTTCTTAAAATTCTCTAAGACATTCGGACAAAAAAATTTAAATCTACAAAAAATGACGAAGAATTTTTGTAAAAAAATGATAATTTATCAAACTACTCATAATTTTACATCGATTTACACAGCAAAAACTTAAAAATCGACCTTAAAATGATTGATTTTGAAGTAAATTAATTAATTTCATAAATTTCGCCAACTGAGTGGCAAAATTTGAGGAGAAATTCCGTCAATTTGTGGCGAAATTCCTCCTCGAATTCCGCCACAAATTGGCGGAATTTGAGGAACAAATTCCGCCACTATGTGGCGAAATTTACATAGTGGCGGAATTTGTTCCTCAAATTCTGCCACAATTGTGGTGGAATTTGAGTATCAAATTCCCCCCAATTTGTGGCGGAATTCGCGGAGGAATTTCGCCACAAATTGGCAGAATTCTTCCTCAAATTTCACCACTCAGTTGGCGAAATTTGTAGAATTAATTAATCGACTTCAAAATCAATCATTTTAAGACCGATTTTTAAGTTTTTGCTGTGTAAATCGATGTAAAATTATGAGTAGTTTGATAAATTATCATTTTTTTACAAAAATTCTTCGTTATTTTTTGTAGATTTAAATTTTTTTGTCCGAATGTCTTAGAGAATTTTAAGAACTCTTCGAAATGAAAATGAAATAATAAATATTTTTTGCACTATATATAATTAAAAAAAAACTAAAATAAATTGGTTTCAGGAGTACCAGAGGGTCCACACGCCCTAGGATTGATTAAGATGGCCACTCAGAGGAGTGCAAATCAAGAGCAAGCCAAAAGAAGTGTTCTTTGGGCTAAAAACGAAGCACGTGGTCTACGGTCCTGCAACGAATGCTACAATTTGGACATTGGACTGTAGACTGTTGAACGCAGTGATGGATTCAGTGATGATGCATACTGGCATTGAATGCAATATCATGTTGCGCTCTGCGTGATATTAATTGAACGTGAAGATCAATAACGCAGTTGTCTGTTGGATAGTACTCACAAGATTCCATCAACACAAACAGAAGCAATTGCAAGACGAACAAGATAAAAGGCTCCCTCAAGATTAAAAAAAAAAAACTTCCCGAAGAAAAAGCACAAGACAGATCATCATAAAAAAGAATAAAAATCCAAGAAGCAGTGGACTTCCCCAGACATCAGCTAAAACATCAATCTGACCAACAAAGATCTAGCATTCCCGCAACATCAAAAGGACAAGAAAAAGTTACCACCAATACAAAGGATGCTGAAAATGCACCAACAGAAAAGGCCAAACACGATAAAGGAATGAACAAAGCATCCATTCTGTCATTACCAGTCCAACCAAGAAAGTCCCATTAGATAGAACCTTTTGAAACTTTTTATAATCTCACTGAAGTATAACGATTTTTTATATTAAATTATCTAAACATATTAATATAATAATATTTTTAATATTCAATTTATATTTGCCAAACCTATTTTTACAGATTTGTTTTCTTAAAAAAGTAATCTTAACAATTTTTACATCCATCCTTGCATCTAATTAGATAAAGCCTCTTAAAACTTTTTTTTTCCTGATCTTACTAATCATGTAAACATATCAATATAACACATTTCCCCTACTCTATCTTCATTTCCCCAATCTATTTTTACAAATTCCTTTTCATCAATAAACAATTTAAACATAGCGCGGGGGCTCGAACTAGTGAGTTTTCCAAACCCAACGCCGGTCTCTGTTGGGGCATCATCAACATCACTGGTCTCTATCCTAGTTTCAGGGAGGAATTAGCAGAGAAAGAGCCGTCACTACTGGGGTTCCAATGGAAGGAATCCTCACGGTTACTGACTTTGTTGTCATCACTCATCAGGTAACTTAAAGGGTAGCTTTCAGAGGTTCCAATAAGGAAGGCCCGAAGGGGTCCAACTCCAATCCAATTATCGGCGATTGGAACCACTACCAGGTTTTGGGGCATTAAACTCTCTACCTTAGTTTTCACAATTTTTTGCCCTAACGGCTTTTTTTCCTCGAAAAACTCTCGAATTAAATTTTGCCGCGAGGGCTTTGTTACATCGGCTCCCAAGCCCACCATCCTCTCTGCGTATAGGGTCTCTGTCCCATTTGACCAAGTCGAGAAATCTCTGCTAGCTTTATCAAATGCTTTTGCTAATACTAGCGAGCGAGGGATTTGATTTGAGAAGTAACAAATATAAATTAGGCCAAAGCTCATTTCATTGTTGAAAATATAAGTAATTTTTACGTGTTTACTTCTATTGGTTTTGACAATATATTACAAATAATTTATCACATTGTATTCCCTCCATTTACTTTTATTTGTTAAAAGTTGACAATATTTTTATTCACTTTTTTTTGTTAAACTTGTTAATTAGAAGGTGTTTAACTAGTTATGTTTCACATATAATCTTATTTAAAGAATATTTTAAATGATAATTAACGAAAAAAGAGATTTATTTTGCACTTAAATTAATGAAATGGATAAACATGCAAACTACTCCACGGAAAACTTGCAAGATATACATATTGTTGCTTTATGAATATTAACAACAAATAAAAAGGCATAAAATCCTCTCAAAAAATAAAAAAAAATAAAAGAAGATATGAGATAAGTCCACCAAGCAAAAGCAATCTCGAAGAACCACCAAATAAAATGAGGTACAATGGATGAAGAAGTCCGAAAACCATTACTTGTAAGTCTCCTCGTTCATCAGCTTCTATGCTCCTTGCAATGATTAGCCCTATAATGCAAATGCTTCTAAGAATGTCAATCCCGAATAGTGTTATGAAGAAATTATAAAATGATGCATTCAAAATTGATTCAGCACTATTTTAATTGCATAAGAGAAATTAAGTGAAACAAAATTTACTTTCAAGTGAAGAATAATGGATACCTATTCTTCATCTGAAACATCAGTTGTAATTTGAAGGTCAACATTTCCGAGATCTCGTTGTTCTTGAATGATCTCACGGACAGATTCAGCAGTAAGTTCAGGACATTGATAAACCTGCATCACTTTCATGGTAGGAATCTCTCCAAATCTAGAGGGAACCTCAGAAAGACAAAAGCAAAACTCCAAGATGAGTTGTTGAAGTTGGGGGAAGGCACCTGTCGAGACATTCCATTCTCCAATGTTTGAACAGCTTAACTTCAGGTACTTTAGGTTCAAGAATTCATCATCTTCCACGTCCCATCTTTGGTCATCAAAATCATTATCTTCCGCATCCCGTCTTTGGTCATAAAAATTAGAAGTGTCTAATTTGAGAACCTCAAGATTAGGTAGCTTGCCAATTGCAGACATAACACTTGTCCATAGTGTAGCACTATACATTGTCAGTTTTCTAAGAGTGGATGGCAGCTCAAATTCAATGACAGAGCGCTCTAAACGAATTGACAAATATAACGATTCAAGTTTACTCAAAAAATCTGACAACCGTATATTGAACATCAAAAAGATTTTTAATTTTCGAACATTTTGTATCCTTCTCAAATGACACTTGATATCCTCCAGGCAACCGTAATCCGATGATGAAAAAGTCTCAAGATTATCTAATTGAGAAGGCTCGTCAACTAAATCATCCATACATGCCAATGGGCGGTCATTTAGATATAAATATCGCAAATTTCTCATATTCCATATAACTTTAGGGAATGGAGTATAATCTTTGGCATCCAACAAGAGAAATTCTAATTTCGAGAGATTGACAATGGCCGATGGGACACGAAATCTACCACGAAGTGCCAAATATCGCAAATGAACTAGTTGAGTAACGCCATGAATTTCAGACTTTATGTAGAAGCAGAGCAAGTCCAACACACGCAGGACTTTGAACCAGAGAAAGAAGAGAGGGGCACGACGATCCATCTGCTCAGAAAAGAGAAAAGAGAGAGGGACACGACAAGCAGAAAACAGTAAAGTACGGACATTTGGAGCTGTAGGTTCTGATTCAAACGACGGCCAGCATCCCGTCTGAAAGCATAGCCGATATGACTGGTGCATTGTGTCAAAGTGATGATTCTCAGAAATATTTGGCAACAGTAAAAAGTTCTCTTCCTTACCTTTTTCCAAACATAACTCTCGCACCAAATCATGAACAACACATTTCTTGATTCCAAATCTGGAACTTCTTTCTGCTACAATTAATAGGCTTCTACCAGCCAAATCCATCAGGTACTCATTTGCTACATCCTCCAAGCTTTTGTTCTCATGTTTCTGTATGAAGCCCTCGACGATCCAATATCTGGTCAGCCTCTTGGAAAGAATTGTGTTGCGGAATTGGCGTGGTAATGGATAAATATGTAGTTCGGGTAGTTGATGATAAAATGAGAAGTAAAATAATAAATGGAGGAGACACAAGATTTACGTGGAAACCCTCCAATGTAGAGGGAAAAAACCACGGGGCAAGAGAGGAGTAAATGCACTATGAAAAATATGGAGAAGATACAAATGGTTTTACACCCACACAAAGAATACACTCAAGATAACACCTCACTACACTCAATAAATATAACAAGAGTGTGTATATATATGAAGAGGTAGTATATGAAAAAAGAGAGAGGATAGTTTAGGGAGAAGCTCTTGGAGGATTTCTCTCTTGGATGAATTCCTCTCTTTTGGATGTCTTATGGATGTCTTCTTTGCTCCAAGCAAGATTGCCTTATATAGAGATATATCACCATGTGAACAAACTTCAAGTCTTCCTACCATTGTTGAAAATGTGTTAAGTTAGCTCACCAAACATAGCCAACCAATATTGTACCATCTTAGTCCAAGTTAGGTCACCAAACATAGCTAACCAATATTGAATTTTCTTAGCCACCCAAAGACTAAGATAAATCATGAAAAACATGTGACCAACCAATATAGACTTTGAAGTGTGAATCTTAGAATTGTAAGGCAATTTTAACAATCTCCACCTTGACTTAAATTCTAAGATGATCTCCTTATAAAATGATGTGCATATTCCTCTTTTGCCATGCCCTAAAAGGCGCTTTAGAATTGGTGAACACCAATCAAGTCCAAGCAATGCTTAAACTTGATATTTGGAGCTGGTTTCGTGAGCATATCTGCGAGGGATTATGAGTCATCGCAATTTTCTTCACAATGATCTTCCCATTTGCTACAACATCCCGAATAAAATACTGTCTCACATCAATGTGCTTGGTCCTTTCATGATACATCTGATTTTTGGTTAAATGAATAGCACTTTGACTATCACAAAATACAGTAACAACATCCTGTGTTAAACCAAGATCGATAACTAAAGCCTCTTAACCAAATTGCTTCTTTGATACCTTCGAGTGATTGCAATATATTACTGCCTCAAAAGTCGTTGATAGTGCCACAATAGATCGTAGAGCTAGCTTTTCCAAACTAATGACGAAATTGCATAAAGTAAAAACATAACTCGACAAAGACCTTCTCTTATCAAGATCACTCGCATAATCGAGTCAACATATCCAACAACAATATTTGGTGTCACCTTATTCCTATCAAAAACCAATCCGGTTCTGCGAGAACCTTTCAAGTACCGAAATATCCATTTAGCTGCTTGCCAATGTTCTTTACCTGGATTACTCATGTATACTGCTCACAACACTAATCTACTGTGTAAGATTAGGTCTAGTGCATACTATAGCATACATAAGACTACCTACTTTGCACTAGAATAAAGGTACATATGACATTTGCTCTTTCTCTTTATTAGGTCGAGGGCAAGAATCGGATGATAATTTAAAATGAGACTGCAAGAGAGAGTACTCACAGGTTTTGAGTTATTCATGTTGAATCTCTCAAGAACTTTCTCAATGTAATTTCTTTGAGATAAATATAATTTTCCAGCTGATCTGTCTCTATGAATCTCCATACCAAGAATTTTATTTGCAGCACCAAGATCTTTCATCTCAAATTCACTGCTCAATTGATCTTTCAATTCTTTGATTAGTAACTTATCACGAGCAGCAATTAACATGTCATCAACATATAACAATAAGTAGACAAAAGATCCATCTGAAAACTTCTTGTGATAAACACAATTATCATACTGACTATGACAATACCCATTTTCAACCATAAAGGAATCAAACCTTTTGTACCATTGTCTTGGAGACTGTTTTAGTCCAATAAAGAGACTTCTTCAAGTGACAAACGTAGTCTTCTTTTCCGGGAATAACAAATCCTTCGGTTGTTGCATATAAATCTGCTCCTCGAGCTCTCCATGTAAGAAAGCGGTCTTGACATCAAGTTGTTCTAACTCAAGATCCTGCAAGGCAACAAGGCAAGAAAGTACACGTATAGAAGTGTGACGAACAACGGGGAGAAAACAACTTCATTAAAGTCTCACACCATGTTTTTGAGTATAGCCTTTAGCAACTAAACGTGCTTTATATCTTGCATCTTCAACTCCGGGGTTGCCTTCTTTCTTCTTATAGACCCATTTACATGCCTACAACTCTTTTGGCCTTTTGGCAATTTCTACCAACTGCCAAGTATCATTCTTGTGTAGAGATTCAATTTCTTCTTGCATCGCAACCTCGCCACTCGGAAGAATTAGGACACAAGATTGCTTCAGAGTATGTGTGAGGTTCTCCACCTTCAATCGTATCCTCTGCATCTGCAAGAGCATAAGCAATTAAATTTTCTCCATTATATCTTTCGAGCCGTTTGATTTCTCTTACGGGTCTATTTTTGGCAATAGAATAATTTTCACGATAATCCGGTTCAATGGAATCGTGAACCTCCGATGTGATTGGAGATGAGGAAATATTCTCTTCACTAGGAGTTGGTATTTCAAACTCAAGCTCCACCTTCTCGTTGGTATTCTTTGAATCACCGTGTCAAAAAGAACTCGACAATTTCTTTTTCAGGGGAGAATTAGCACATTTTCATTGAAAGTAACATCCCTACTAATAATTACTTTCTTAAGTTACGGGACACCATAGCGATACCCTTTCACACCGGATGCATAACCCATAAATATGCATTTTTCGAGCTCTAGGCTCTAATTTTCCACTGGTTTACATGTGCATATGCGGGGACATCCAAAAATTTTCAAATTTGAATAATCAACTGGATTACTCGACCAAACTTCCTACGGAATCTTGAAGTCAAGCCCGATGTGTGTGGGAGAGCGATTCACCAAATAACATGCGGTAGATGCGAGCTTGACCCAAAATTCTTTAGGCAAGGCGGCATTAGAGAGCATACAACGAACTCTCTCCATCAATGTCCTGTTCATCCGTTACGCAACGCCATTTTGTTGAGGCGTGCACGACAACAGTATAGTGTCTCATAATTCCTTCATTTTCGCAGAGCGTGTTGAAATCACCTCCACAAAAATTCTAGACCATTATCGGTCCCTGAGTCGCTGACCTTCTTCCTGTCTGGTTTTCTATTAAAATCTTCCATTTCTTAAAAGTGGAAAAAACTTCATCTTTGTGCTTTAAAAAATAAGCTCGAGACTTTTACGAGAAAAATCATCAATAATGGTCGACATGTAACGATGTCCTCGCTTTTGAAGGAACACGTGAGGGTCCCCAAAGATCCGAATGAATATAGTCAAGAGTACCTTTGGTTCTATGAATTCAGTACCAAAACTTAATCTTTTTCCACTACTGAGAATGCAATGTTCACGGAACTCCAACTTACCGAGTATTCGACCACACAAAAGACCTCTCTTGCTCGAGGATGGTCATTCCCTTTTCACTCATATGGCCAAGACGCATATGCCATAAGTTTGTGACTTTTGAATCGACATAGATGATGATACAGTGCGGAACATCATGTGATGAGATCCTTGCAACACATATAAAGTCCCAAATCTGTTAGCTTTCATTAAAATAAGAGCACCTTTAGAGGCCTTTTAGAACTCCACCTTCAGTTGTATATTTACACCCAAGGGACTCCAGGGGGTGCCAAGAGAGATAAGGTTAGTTTCAAATCGGGAACATGTCTAACACAGGTTAAAGTTCTAATCATGCCATCATGCATTTTAATTCTAATTGTTCCTTTTTCCAACGACTTTACTACTGAGCATTATTCCCACATTAAGACAACACTACAATCAATCGATTCATAAGTGGTAAACCAATCTTTATGAGGACACATGTGATAAGAACAACGGAATCTAGAATCCATTCCGTTTTAGATCTAGTTCCAAAATCGATATGAGATAAAACTTCACCTTGAGACTCTTTTTGAGCAATACTTGCTTGATTTGAATTTTCTAAATTCTTTTGATTATTGTTTTCGCCTCTTTCTTGCTTATTCTTCAACTTAAAGCATTACGAAATCACATGTCCCTTTTTCTTGCAATAGCGACAAAATTTCTTATTATCTCGGCCTCTAGACTTTGATCTGGATTTACTTTTCTTTGCTAGTATCTTGATCCATAGTTCTCCCTCTAACAATTAACCCTTGAACTTCATCCTTTGAATTATTCTCATAGTCATATTTTTTCTTTAGACAAGAGATTTTGTTTGACTTCATCAAATGTTAGGGTCTCATTACTACTAGTATAACATAATATCCTTAAAAGATTACAGTATGGCCAGGGGAGTGAGCATACTAACAAAAGCGAACTTTATCTTCATCACTTTGATTTCAACATCCAAATTTTCCAAATCAACTATGATGGAATTAAACTCATTAAGGTGAGTTTTAATGTGTGTACCTTCAACCATCTTAATGGTAAAGAGCGCTCGCTTGAGGCGAATCTTGTTGGCAAGATTTTTTCGTCATATACTGATGACTCCAACTTGAGCCACATACTGCAGTTGTATCCTCCTCGATAACCTCTCATGAGAACTTCTTTGGATAAACAAAGTTGGATTGCTTGACAATGCTTTTTCATCCAACTCTTCCCAATCTTCATCCAGACATGGTGTTCGAGCTTTTTCGACTTTCCCGCAAAGGGGCCTTTTTCAACCGATCTTTGGGTGAGAATGGCCATCATCCGAACTCGCCAAATGCCAAAACTAATTTTTTCCATCAAACTTCTCAATATCAAATTTCATGATAGAAGCCATGTTGTCAAATCCAAATAAATATTACAACGCTACGATACTGAGTTTGTTGCGAAATTGGCGTGGTAATGGATAAATATGTAGTTCGGGTAGTTGATGATAAAATGAGAAGTAAAAATAATAAATGGAAGAGACACAAGATTTACGTGAAAACCCTCCAATGTAGAGGGAAAAAACCACGCAGAGCAGAGAGGAGTAAATGCAGCTCATGAAAAATATGGAGAAGATACTAAATGGTTTCTACACCCACACAAAGAATACTACTCAAGATAACACCTCACTACACTCAATAAATATAACAAGAGTGTGTATATATATGAAGAGGTAGTATATGAAAAAAAGAGAGGATAGTTTAGGGGAGAAGCTCTTGGAGGATTTCTCTCTTGGATGAATTCCTCTCTTTTGGATGTCTTATGGATGTCTTCTTTGCTCCAAAGCAAGATTGCCTTATATAGAGATATATCACCATGTGAACAAACTTGAGTCTTCCTACTATTGTTGAAAATGTGTTAAGTTAGCTTTCACCAAACATAGCCAACCAATATTGTACCATCTTAGTCCAAGTTAGGTCACCAAACATAGCTAACCAATATTGAATTTTCTTAGCCACCCAAAGACTAAGATAAATCATGAAAAACATGTGACCAACCAATATAGACTTTGAAGTGTGAATCTTAGAATTGTAAGGCAATTTTAACAAATTGGCTCATCCTCCCTAAATGCTGCGAGATAAAGAAGACAAGGTTTCAAATAATCTGGTAAATGTTGATAACTTAGCTCCAGAACGTTCATACACCCTTCCCTTGCAACCAGTGACTTTAGATTTTCAGCAATTTGTTCCCAGAAAGCCAGATTGCCGTCTGCTTTTGCAAGTAAACCTGCAATAACTACAATGGCTAAAGGCAGCCCTTTGCAATCTTCTGCAATCTTCCTTCCAATTTTGAGCAAATTTAGAGGAAAAAAGTCTCTGTAAGATAGCTTTTGTCGTAGTAACTCGAAGCTATCCTCAGGTGAGAGTGGATGAAGCTCATGAAAACTGCAATCAGGATTAGCTTCCAAAGCCACTGTATGAATTCTGCTGGTAATGAGAATTCTGCTCCCATTCTCGTCGTCTGGAAATGATGCTTTTAACTTCTTCCAGGGTCCAATATCCCAGATATCATCCAGCACTATGAGGTAAGGTCTTCCTTTCAAACATCTATACAGCATTTCAGCTAAGTCTCCATGAGTTTTCTTGACGATATCATCTTCTTTTAGTGTTGGATCGACATCTTGTAAAATGCTAATCAATATGTTTTCAATTTGATATGCTTGAGATATGCAGCACCATGCATATTTCTTAAAATGGAACCGAACACGATCATCACGATAAAGCTTCTTGGCGAGAGTTGTCTTACCTTGACCTGCCATGCCAACAATTGCAACAACGTTGAGTTGAGGTAATCCTCCGGTAAGGCAATTGATTATTTCCTCTGCCTTATCTGTGAAACCCACCATGACATCATCCGTTGTGCTGTTCTTAGCCTGAGCAGGGAGTTGTATGCCACCAAAATTCTTAACATTTCTGGACTTATTCAGCTCAGTCTTAATGAACTGAATTTCTTCCATGAAATAGGACAGGCTCATCACATTATGCCAATAATTAGCAGGATCAAAAAGCAAAAAGGAATCAATTGTATAGTCGGTGCAGTATGCCACTCTGCTGATTCGCATCCGAAGATCTTTAAGTTCCTCATTATCACTATGCAGATCAAATACTCCCATGATCAAGGGCTCAAGAGCCAGTAGCTCCTTCTTCAGAGTCATAAGTTGATGTCTTCTATAAGTGGTCAAGGCTGCATCATAGCTCCTCCTCTCTTTTAGATCTCGGAAGAAAATTTCCAAGAATCCTTGTATGTTCGTTCTGGGGAAAATATTCCTTGATGGAGCTGGTATCTCAAGGTGAAGTTCTCTGATCTCGGCTTGGGCTTGTTTCATCTTCTCTTGTAAGTCATGAAGAAGGAAATTGCTTCCCTTGGAGATGTCCCCTTTCAAATTGGTTGCAAAGAGTGAGCAAATCAAAGATGCAGCCTCATTGGCACAAAGGCTGCTGTGTGTTGAAGTTAACTTCCCAATTTCAGCATACTTCTGGGGCGGATTGATAAAAAATGATGTGAAGGACCATCTTGAAGCATTTCAAAACCATCACCAGTAGGAAGAACAAGATCCTCCAGGACTATCTCGAGAAAAAGTGTAATAGCTCTACGCCTGAGAGAGAAATCAAGTCCTTCGGATGGCTTTAAGGCCTTCAGGGCTCCAAGGTACAGCTCTGCAAGCTCCAATGTGCAAGGCTTGAATTTCTGTATCAGAGAAGAAACCGTAGCATGCACTCTTTCATCTGTTTCGTCAACCCAATAAAGAAATGGTACAGCTGCTGTAGTGTTAGCCCAATCTTGAATGCGATCGAAGAAACTGTTCAACCGATCATCATGTTCATCTCTTGTAGCGAAGTGAAAAATTGCAGAAATGCACTTTAACCTCTTTTCAACAGCTCCAATTTGCTTTTTGACAGGGGCAATCATATCAGGTTTTAGAACCAGAAGATCCTTTAGATTCTTGACGGCCTTAGCGAGGAGATCCTTCAAGTGATTTTTGCTGAAACATTTGCTTTCCAGCGAGAGATCTGACCATTCAAGTAAAATCTCTTTAAGAACTGGCTTATAGTACTGAAGCTTTTCCAGAAACATATCGGAAGCCTGAAGAAGGATCAACTTTTCAATATCCTTGTACCCAGCAACACGGCCCTCCATGCATATTTCTTTAATAACGTCGGCTATGCCGGCAAGGGAATCCATTGCTTCTATTGCTTTAATAGCAGAAGGCACTTCATCCATAGCACCAAGCGCCCAGCTCTCGCAGCAGAGGGTGAATATTTTGAGGAATGATAGCTCCTTTTTCATGGTCCGAATTCGATCTATGGAAGGGTCAGTCCAGGTATCATCTATATCAATCCAACAAGGGAGCCAATCTTCTAAATGATCAATCCGTTCAGAAACCATTTTTATTTCTCCCGCTCGTTGATTGAAGATGTTGGTTTTTTTTTTTTTTTTGCTGAATTTGAAGATGTTGGGTTTCAGGATCGAATTTTGTAAATGAAATATGGAAGGATGACTTTTTGGCAAATGGGAGACCAAAAGATTTGGGGGAACGAGGAAGATAGTTTTACATAATTTGTGAAGAATAATTTCGATGATAGTAGAAGAAGAGAAGAGTAAAGATTTTACGTTGAAATCTTTTCTCTTGGTTGCCAATTAAGGCGCGCACAAGACGAATCTTTTTCTATCTTATCTAATACGGACGCTTATATAAAACAGAAATAGTGATAATTTGCTACCGTGGCGAATTTTTCATTACACCCATCTGATGTCCAGTTGGGATCCGGTTTTGTAGGTTTTTTTTGTAAAATGTGTAGGATTAAATATAAACCGTTAAATCAAATCGGTTGAGATTAAAACATGTGGTGTTGGATCAAATTTAACGGATCAGGTTTTGATGAGGACGCGCAGGATTTTTTCGTCTGATGTCTGCTAAAAAAATCTCAGCCTTTGAAAGAGACAGTACGAAACAAAGACCTTTACTCTGGCCTGTTCGAGGAGGTTTGCTTGTATAGCGCAACCACTAGTCAACAATTCTGCCCCGGACCACAGACTTTAGGCCCACACGGGCTGACTCCTGTTCTCGACGTTTTGCTTTTCTTTTCTTTGTTGCGGTCAACTTCTTCAGCCTATATTCCTTTTCTTTTCTTTTTTTTATCAAACCATCGGTAAAACATATTTGTTTCTCTCGCTTTCTGATCGACGATGTTGGTTTTTTTTTCTTTTTTTTTTAAACTGACTTTTAAGAAGTTGGGTTTCAGGATCGAATTTTGTAAATGAAATCTGGAAAAATGACTTTTGGCAAATGGGAGAATAAAGGTTTTGGAGGAACGTGGAAGATGGTTTTATATAAATTTGTGAAGAATGGTTTTGATGATGGTAGAAGAAGAGAAGAGCAAAGACTCAGGAAATATGAATACTCTCATATAATTGCAGTTTGATATTTATTTAGATTATTTTTTTAGTTGAGTTATATTGAGAATCGTAAAAGTGAATTGTTTGTAAGAGAAGAAGTGAGTTTAAAATAAAAAATTAAAAAAAATAAAAACAACTCAATGTAAAAATTAATCCAAGTTAGCCCTGCTCCCTTACAAAACGGATGATTGGCTCTATTTAGATTGCTTTTTAATTTATATATATTTTTTACATTTATCTTATTTTTATTTTAAATATTTTTTTACAAAATTTAAAAGTAAATCTAAACAAATACAAAAATAAAAAACTTTTAATTTTAAACTTCAATCCAAAAAATAAGAAAATAAGTTATTTTTAATTATATTTTAAATAATTTTATTTATTTTTATTAATATAAAAATAAAAAAATTATTTATAACTAAATATAAATATAAACAACTAATCTTTAAAACTGACAAAAAAATTAAACGGATAAAGTAGTGTAGAAGGTGAGTCAAGCCAAAGTTGAAATAATAGAACATCGACTGTTGCTGCTCTACTTCTCCTATGCAGATTTGACCAGATTCAAGCTCCATCATAATCTTTTCTTCCTTTTGTGTTTTTCGACTATTACTCTTATCTTTTACCTACAAATTAGGATTTTTACCGAATTTAGTCTTTTTTTAAAAAAAAAAAGTATTAAGATAGACTAAATTAGGTAAAGAGAGTACTAAATTAGATATAATGCCAAAAAAAATAACGTTATGTCCAGATTCTATAACGCCAGATGGCGCTACCAAGCCTTTGCTAGTCTTCTCCAACAATGACAACCCGCTCCAACGCAGCTTTTTTTTTTTTTTTTTTTGCTTTTGTCTGTTGCTTCGGTCGGCAGCGAAGGTATAATATTAACCCTCCGATTCATTACTTTGCCCAGGATTTTCGCCTGTTCATGAAAAGAAGTTACGTGCAGAGAATCTTGAATAGGGGGCTCAATATTATTGCCTATTGGTTTGGTTAAAATTCTTCTCTCAATATTGAACTAAATAGGCTAGTGAGATTTGTTGGATTGCTGAAGGCTATTAATTAAAAAGTTAAAAAGTTCAATTCTTATCCAACAACATGGAGTATATTTTCTCCCTTCATAAGAATTGTATTTGATTTTATTCTTTGTGGAAAACAATTATGCCATAAAGATTTCTCAATTTGAATCAGATAATAAGCTCAAACTTTATGAGATATACACAAGATGAAACAACTCCAATGGAAGCCAAAAATTTGCATCAAGAATATACATTTATTAGTTGGCCCTGCATTTGTTGCTTCTACATAATTCTTGCCTTATTTGCAGTCTCTGTACCGAAAATCAGCTATACAATGGAAGATCTGAAGACTATTGTAGAAGCAAAAAATGCAGCGCAAATCTCCTCAGTTGCGCTTAAAGCTGGGCAGAGGCCCTCTATTTGACCTTGCCCTCAAGTCAAAGTCAACTTCTGTTCAACGTTACTTTTGAAAGTCTTTCACCGCACTCAGTTGGCTCTGGCTGCGCAGCATATGGCTGGTTCAAGCTCTCCCACAGAGATGCGCACTTTCTCCGTGCAAAGCCAACTCTCCCCTTCTCCAAGTCATAAACCACCTCAAAACCCTGTTGCTGGTAATTCCCCAGCAACCCGGCGGGGCTGCCGTTCATCAGCATCATATACCCGACCTTTCTCTTCGTCTTTCCATCATCTCCGGCATCCACAAACTCGTAAAAGTAATTCCTTCGGGGGCATCGCCACGCTCGAATTCCCACCAAAATGTAACCTGCTATTGGGGTTTGCGAGGACCGCTGAAAATGCTGCTGGGGAGAGGGGGCATTTAAACTGAATCAGTAAAAATAGCTAGAGGGGAGAAGGGCTCAGTATGCGTTGTAGGTGTCTATAACGCCATCACTGGTGCCGTTATAGAAAAAGCTATAACCCCATCAGAGATGGCGTTATATAGAAGACATAACGCCATTTCTTTTGCCGTTATGTCCATTGTAGTATTCCCCCTCTTATTTCCAGTCCACCGTAGTTCATTTATGAAAGAAATGGTCCAAACTGAGTAAAAACTCTACAAATTACCATAATCTCTCTATAAAAAATTTTTCATCCAAATTCAAAACTTAAAGACATGATTTATCACTATTCCTTTCATATAGGTATTTAATACTTTTTTCATGTAGAGTTTTGTTCTTACCCATATTAGATCTTGGCCCTTCTCTAATAATTTATCTCTTTTTTAAGTTATTTTTAAGACTATTGATATGTTCATAGTCTTTTGAGTTGTTACTTAAAGAATGTGATGAAGTTGGATTCCTCATATCAATGATGCCAAAAATTTCAAAGAAGAAACTAGTTGAAGGATTATGGATCGTTTGTTTTTTGTTATTTCTTGTTGTTTTTTAACCACCTAGTGTGGTTCTTTGTCTGTTATCATATGTATTTTATCAATTTGTGTAACTTAATCTCCTATTTCTATTAATTTAATATCTAAATTACTCATTTAAAGAAATTCGTAGTGTCCATTCAACTTTTTAAACATTTCATAGTAGATGTCTTTCGAAAAGAATTTCATATTCCCTGTATTTTAAAATATAATATTTTTTATCTTTTTTACATAGATTGAGGAAGGAATATCTTTTCAATTATATTTTTAACTAATTCTGATAAAGAATAAAAGAATTAAATTTACGATAAAAGTAACTTTTCAAAAATAATTTTTAAAATTCATAAAATATCAAATATTCTGAAAAAAATAATAAAACGGCCAAAATACTTTATATTTTTTAAAAAAAGAATATTATATAATTAGTATAGCGGTTGGTGTAGATCTATCAAGTAGACTAGAGTATTTATTTAATTTTATAATTAATGAAACACTAGAATTTTATTTCCTGTCGCATTGGCCAACTCGGCACTAAAATTTTCTAGATAACCAAATGAAATACTTTCTCTATTTTAAAATATATATAACTTCACCGATTTTGGTGAAATGAGTTGTGTGTTACTTTGCCATTATTTGTTTTTTATAAATATGTTAAGAATGTTCCCAAAAATAAATAACCTAGTTTATGATAGTTTCATCAAATAGTTTTATATATAAAAATTACAAACTCCACTTTTAAACGAATACACTTATACCGTTTCTATAGTAGAATTTTACATATTTTATGTCAATTGGTATTACTATTGAACATTTTACATATTATGTTTATACACAAAATGGACTAGCTAAATCATTTATTAAAGTTTACAAGTGATCATTAGACCATTTTTTGATAAGAATAAAACTTCCTACATCTGTTTAGAGACATGCTATTTCCCTTTTCAATTAGTATATAGTTTTGAACCAAGCATTTTTCATTTGAGTATTTTTTGATGTGTTATTTATGTTCCTATAGTGGCAAATCAACGCATTAAAATGGGCCCTTAAAGAAAATTAAGAATTTATGTTGGTTATGAATCCCCCTTATAATAAGATATCTTAAACCATTAATGAGAGATGTATTTATTGCAAAATTTTATGATTGTAAATTTAATGATACAATTTTTCCCGCATTAGGAGGAGAAAATAAGTTATCCAATTTCTTCTTAGGAAAACCAATCAAAAGCCCCCACAACAAGAAACAGTCAAATTTGAAACCGACAATTCAATTTCAAAACAAATATTTGAAATTGCAAAAAATTAGTTTCAATTTTGGTAGTTCCAGCCTGATATTAAAATCGGAAAAAAGCTAGTTTCAAATTTGAAACCGATTTTAAATCGAATATTGTCGGTTCTATAATTGATCCAAGAACCAACCTTTTTAACCAAATATAGTATCTTATTTTGAAACCAATTTTTGAAATTGATTAGAAATCGATTTGAAAAAATAAAAGATAAATAGAAAAAAATTAGATGACCCGACTCAACCAGGTTGGGTCATGCGCGTGTGTGCATACGTCAATAATTTGGAAAAATTTGCCATCTCATGATTCGAACCAGCATTGCTGGTGTGGGAAACATATGCTTCTCCACCATGCTAAGCTTGCTGTTGTGATATTCTTCTGTAATTATTTTATGCGTAATATATATGTATATATTATATTTCTAAATCAATAATATGTATTATAATTATGTCTTAAATAATAGATGATATAATTTTTTTAAGTAATCCTATTTATAACATAACTTAGAGAAATAAAATATTATAAGATGTGATTTATTATATTATATTGTTAATATATTATTTTGAAACTGACCATGTAAATTTAAATCTAATTTGAATTAGCACATAAAAAATGTTTCTAATTGTTATTAACTGATTAAGTGAGTTTACTAATTAAAACAATTCGTAATTTTTTATATATGAACAAAACATATTAGCATTATATATAATTACTATTTTACATACTTGTACACTTATACGAGTATTAATTATCAATCACCTGTATGATATTTGTTTACACTTGTGCAGTAATTAAAAATAAGTATATATAGATCAACATATACTGTAAATATAAGTAGTACAAAATAAAAATATTATACAATGTTTACTAAACATAGATAATTATATATATATGAAACACCTAAGAGGGAGAGGATGAATTAGATCTTTGGCTAATTTTCAAATTCTTTTCCCGTTTAGCAAAACCTTTGCTTAATAAAAGATCTTCTTCAAATTCATAAACTTCAAGTTTATATGTGATTTAAAAAGAATGGTTAAGACAAAATGATCAAACAATAGAACTACAACCAATCAATTAATAATTAAGAACAAGTGATAGTAACACAAACACACAAGGATTTATAGTGGTTCAATCACTCCAAGATCAACATCCACTACCTTGAGTCCATACTCAAGGATTTCAATCAATTCACTAAATGTTCAAGTCAAGCAACTACACAAGAGGTTCACCCTTGAATGGGTTTTACCACAATAACCTCTTTTACACAAACAATTAAGGCTCACCCTTCAACAAAGGATTTTATGTCATTAGACAACCTTAACCAATCTAAGTATTGATGATGAATTGTTTGATGATTTTTGGATTATTTCTATGCAAGAGGAATTAAGTCAATTTGAAAGGCTTAGTCTTAGATGATTGTGTGGTAGATTTTAATCTTGTCCTAAAGAGTCTCATTTGATTGCTGTTAAAAACATTATCTATTACCTTATTGATACTCTAAGTTATTATGGTCTAAATTTCAAATGTGTGGCTATGCTATGTGATAGCACTGATGCAATAAATTTGACCATTATACTACTCAACAAACTAGGACACAATATATAGAGACCAAACATCATCTCATTAGAAATCATACTACTAAGGGTAATATTTGTTTAAAATATGTTTGCACTAATGAACAAATTGATGATATTTCACTAAGCCATTGGTCGAAGAAAGGTTTTGCCAATTATAGAAGAAGCATAGGAATTTTAAAAATTCAATAACTAATGAGTGTATTCAAGTGTTGTAGTTTCAGGTGAATTTCAAATGCTGGGTTTAGATGCATACAGAACATTTGGATGTCCAAACTTTCTTTCAAAATATGTCATAGCAATTTGGATATTTTTACAATTCTAAATTCCTTCAACCTTCTGAATTCCTCACTTTTCAAAACTATATTGACCCATCCTCATCCAAAACTCAAATTTTTCTCAAACTTCATTATTAAATCATAGATCTCGCTTGATTCCCATATTCTAAGCACTAAATAGTCCTTGAAAATCACATCCTTTCTCTAAAATCAACAATGGTGAGGACAAAGAAGTCTAGCATGGGAAAAGGAAAGGGAAAAGCCAAAGAAAGAGAAGGAGGACCAGTGATCAATAAACCAATGAAGGTTCATGTTCCTCAAAGCATATGAAAGCTTAATAGATTAATCACAGTGAAGGCTGTTACTAATTTGATGATTAGACAAAATGAAACCGTAAGATAAATACGAGTCATAAGTTGATGTCATGAAACTATCCGAAATGAGTAATACACTCTCATTTTTCAATGATATGAGCTAGACTAGTTTTCTTATATTTGATGAATGTTATTACTCTTCCTTAGTAGACATTGTTTTATAAGTGAGTTATACTCACATGAAAGGGTTGAGAATGCCTATACAAATGGTAGAAGCCTCCAGACTATAAAGGAGAGAGAGATAAAAGATTTTGATGCTAGTGGAAGAACTTTTTATCACATTCTTACTACCTTGGTTATACAATACTTTGGGCACAAATCTTCTGTTGATAATATGCAAGCTGTAATTATGCTTGCTATGCATAAGTGGAGAAAATTAAATTTTGGATATATAGCACTAAAGCATAAGGCAGTGCCATATGAAAGGCTATTAAAAAGAATTTTCAAGCACTTCCAAGTGCAACTACCTGCTATGGGATTACCTATGAAGGTTAGAGAAGTCTACACAAATAACTCTCTCAAGAGAATCCATTTGACATTTGACGAAGGAGTATGGAAGACAAAAAGAGAAACTCCACTAAAAGTTAAAGATAGAAATGAGGAAGAAGAAAGTAAAGAAGAAGAAGAATTCGAAGAAAATGAAAAAGAAATTCAAGCCCAGGAAAGAAAGTCCAGGAGTAGACATGAGTCACCAAGTGAGTAAGAGCAACTCCCTCACAAAAAGAAGACTATTTGAAGAGGTTCTCTCTATTGAAGGAAAAGAAGTTGAAGGTGATAATCTCACTAGAGGTGATAACATAGTTGCTAAGGTATTTCAAGAGATATTGAATAGCCATGTAAAGGAAATGAAGAAGATGTACAAATTCTTTAAGTCCTTTGCTCCAATGATTCTTGGCAAATGTGATGATTTAGAAGCTAGAGTCAAGAATATGGAAGAAGACTTGAGAAAGATTTCTAAAGTAGTTTTAAATGGTGCAAGTTCCTCTAAAGCCAAAGAAGAAGAAAAGAAAGAAGATGAGAAAGAGGAAAATGAAGAGGATAATGAAAAAGATGAAGAAGATGATATAGATAGATATGACAACAATAAGGATGATAGTAATGACAATTAAAATAGAGATGACTATCAATTTGTTACTAAAGAAGAAGACAAAGATAAAAGAGAATGCAGTGAAGCATCCCAAGAGGAAGAAGAGCATGAGAATGAAGAACAAAGAGGTGAAGTCCAAGTGGAAAAACAAGGAGAAGGAGGTGAAGATTGTTTAACAAAGTCAACATAAATCACAAATCCATCACCAATTTCCTTCAGCCAAGGAAGGAGGAAAAATATGGTTCAAAGGAAGATCCAAAGATCCCCTTGGTTGGCTACTTTTCAAAAACTGAACTACATGAGCAAGGATTCGGCAAATAAAGAACCCCATCATATACAGATCAAGGGAGACATTGCCATCACATAACAAACAAATTTGGAGTGAAGACCATGAAGCGCATCCAAGACTAAGCCTTTCTATCCCTAAAATCTATTTTGTTGCTTATTTTGGTTTATAACTTGGTGTATATGTTATTGTGCCTTTCTAGTCATTATAATGTTTTGAAGCTCAATATGTGAAATCTTTGTGATAAGAGCATATTTTGTTTCATTTTTGTTGTCCAAGTACTCTTACCCCATCTTTGATTGATGACAAAAAGGGGAGAAGAAATGTGATGACAAAATTGGAAAATGTGGAATAGTAGTGGAATTGCTCATGCATGTGTTGAACAGAAAATGTGTGAATTTTATGAAAATCCATGCATATATCAAGGGGGAGAATAAATGATTTGATTGGTAAAAAATCTATCCTCTTGAAATATTGTTGCATGCTATTTATTGTTGCATGCACATATATGTTGTTTGAGTTGTTCAAGTGGTATACGTATAAAAAAATGAGCTATTTAAATGATTTTCAATTGATGCCAAATAGGGAAAATTGCTCAAATTGTTAATAGCTTGCATCTGTGGTGTGTACTTGGGTTACATTGATGCCAATATTTGCTTGCTTAAGTTTGTACAGTTATATGATTAATTGGATTGAGCTTACCTTGCAGATTTTGTGTTTAAAATCAATCAATTTCAGTTTGCACTTGAAATTCATATGCATGTTCTGAAATTCGGATGTATGTCTAGAAATTCGAATGCATTTATATTTTGTTATCAAAAAGTACTCTTTTGCTGTTTAAATTGATCCAAATCTGTTTTAATCTCTTCTATTATGTTTGAACAACCTTAAGAAAGCTGTATTTCACTTTAAACATTTATTATGTTAAATTTATTACAGTTTGGACTCATAGTCTACAGTTTAAATGCTTTTTGAAAAATGAGCACCATCTAAAGGAGAATTTTGAAAATTATTTCTAACATTTAAAATCTCTCTTAGAAGTATTTTTATGTTTGCATAAATACTTCTTTGTGTTTAAACATTTTAAATTCATTACATTTTGTATGAAAGTTTGTCATCAGCAAAAATGGAGAGATTGTTAAACCTAATGACAAATCATGTTGTTCTGAGTAATGACAAACTTTGATCATTGCAAAGTCCTATGGGAATAATATTGATTATTTTGATAAGGACTAATGTGTTTAAATTGTTCTGTGATAGGACTTTTGGATTGAGAAGTATACAAGTCTCATTGTCTTGAAGCTACAACGCAAGAACAACTCAAATATGTCAAATAGATAGAAGAGCTTGTTCAAAATGATTGAAGGCTTTGAAGACATGTAATGTAGGTCACATGTGTTTTAATAAATAAACTTTGTAAACCTTACACTCTTATGCCTTGAAATTTATGAGTTGTATTTGAGAGTATAAAACTTGATTTGGAAAGATTTTTTTTAAATCTTGAATTTGCAATATAAAGTTTTCATTAACTGCTTTTGCACCTAAAAGGTTTTCAATAACTTATCCCTGATGATAGAAAGTTTTCAAACTTACTGTGGTTGATTTCTAGTCATTCTAAACTAAGTTTGAAAAATTCGGACTCCAATTCGAACGTCTAAATTTTACCTCATGAAAGCTGAATTTTTAGAGAAATTTGGACGACCAATTCAGACGAGGGTGTCCAAATTCAATTGACCGTATTTGTTCTATAGTAGAAATTCTAGAGAAATTTGGATGATAATTCAGACGCATGAGTCAAAATTCAATTAATGAAATTTTACTGTTACTAACTGTTTTTTAACGTTTGAGCTAATTTTTAAACTTATAAAAACCACAACTTTAGAATTTTGTGTAGATCTTTAATATTTTGAAATCTAAGAAGTTCAAACTTATTTTACATCAAAATTATTTGAAAAGCTCTCAAATTGCCTTGTACTTAAAGGTTGAAATTCAAGATTCTAAAGGGAAGAGGTGAAGTGGTGCTAGCTATTGTGCTTATCCATTCAGAAGTGTTGGTAACATCTAAACTCTATCTTTACATTCTTGTTGTGATTGACTCAAGGTTGTCAAGAGACATAAAACCCTTGTGAAAGGTGAGCCATTAATTAGATTGGTCAAGGTTGTCTAGAGACATAAATTTCTTGTGAATGGTGGTAAGCCATTGACTAAATTGATCAAGGTTGTTGTGTGACATAAAACCATTTGGCGAGGATGAATCTTTGATTAGATTGGTCAAGGTTGTCTAGTGACATAAAACCTTTTGGTGAGGGTGAGCTTTTGATTAGATTAGTTAAGGTTGTCTAGTGAGGACTGTGAAGAACATCCAAGACTAAGTCTTTCAAATTGACTTAGCAATAATTCAAAAATCATCACATGATGCATCATTAATACTTTTAGGCTCAATATGAGTTAAAAGAATAAAGTTATCGATCAAGTACTGTCTCGTTTTTACTCCTTGGGAGACATCACCATTGATTTGCTCCTTGGGATGGCCTCTTGGATATCTTAAGCCTTTTGGAAGCTCTTAGTCACCAATAGGTTGGCCATCTTGATTTTGTTCAATCATTTCTTCCTCATTGGTGTGGTCCTCTAAAGTTTGTGCTTGAAGATAGGTTTGATAGTCATTCATAGATGTACCTACATCATCTTCATCTCTTCTGTTCAAGTAAATATAAGATTCATCAAAACTAACATGAATGGTTTTCTCATCATATAAGGTTCTTTTCATTATAAACTTTATAGGCATTTTTGTCAGAAGAATAGCTAAGAGATATACCTATGTCTGATTTTAGATCAAATTTAAGTTATCACAAGTATTCAAGACAAGACATTTATAACCAAATACTTTAAAATATACAATTTGAGGAGTTCTATAAAAGAGAACTTCAAACGGTGTTTTTCTTCAAAATGGTCTAAAAAGAATTCTATTCATCATAGCATGTATCGTTTACAGCTCTGGCCCAAAAATATTTTTGAAGAATAATTTTTTGCAAAGCATATACGTAGCCAATTTTTGCAAAGTTCAAAATTTCCTTTCGTTAACACCATTTTGTCGTGGGGTTTTTGCAGCTAAAACAATTATGTGAAATTCAATTTTCATAACAAATTTTGTAAAGACTTGTTTGTAAAATTGTCTCCCATTGTCACTTCTAATGGAAATCAATTTGCAGTCAAGGGAGGTTTGAACCTTTTTAAATAGTTTTACAAACTTATGAAACACTTCATCTTTTTTAGCAAAGAAAAATACCAAAGTGAATATTGAGAAATCATCAACTACTACTAGGGCATACTTCAAGTCATCAATACTAGAGTTCTTCATAAGTCCAAATCAATCCATATGAACAAGCTCAAGATGTTTTGAGGTCTAAAAGAATTTTCATGGGTTTGAAAGAATCTTTTGTTTGTTTTCCATATTGACAAGTATCTCAAAGATAATTTTCTCAAAACACATTTTTGGCAATCCTCCAATTAAACCTTGAGAGGAAAGTTTGCTCAACAAATGCATACTCACGTGACCTAATCTTCTATGCCAAGGAAATCCATCATTATCATAAGCAACAAAACATTCAAGCTTATCAAGATAAAACACACATTTAAACATTTTGTGAGTGATTGATCAAAAGCACAAAATATCATTTTGTCATACAAGTTCGGGCGACCAAACTTATGGTCTGCATCCAAACTTTAAGTCTGAACATTTTGTAAAGTTACAAGAAGATGAACTTGACAAACCAAATGCATAGATATTCAATCGTAGCTACTTTAATCATATTCTCATGACATACTCATGACATATAATCAACTTTAAGAACATATCAACCACAAATTCAATACCACATCATCAATTTCATATCAATCATCAATGTTATCTAATAAACCTCATAGAAGCAATTGGAAAGTCATGATTGAAAAATTTTCAAATCTTAACTAAAATCATTTTTAACTAAAACTTCACATTTTGGCATTTAACTTCTTATTCATTATCACACAATTGATTAATGGAAAGCAAGTTATAGCTTAAATCAGTAAGAAGTAACATTTGTTTAATAAGAAGAGAGGAACCTTTACCAATGTTGGTTGCTCCAAGAATTCTTCCTTTCTTCTTATCTCAAAAACAAATCCTTCATTGGTAGCTTTGACCTTGTTTATGAATGAGGCATTTTCCGTTATTCCTTGAGCAACATCATCAAGATACCACTTAGTAGCGCTTGAATTTGAAGAGAAGTGTACTTGCATTAAAGGAGAAGAAGTATCCTTTGGTGCCTATATTTTCTTGGGTCCATGGGGGTTAGTAATGATTCCCTTTACTTTCCAAATAATTTTAATACTATTTTCAACTTTTCTTTTCACATAACATTTGGTGGCTTAATGCCAATGTCTTCCACAATAAGTACAAAAAGTATGAGGCATGAAAGTAGAAGTAGCTCTAACGAAGAAGTTGTTATGTTTAGGCACATTGTTAATGTAATTATAGCCAAGACTATTTTTGACAAAAGGAGATCTTTGAGCTCCAAGAAGTTTAACATATTCAAAACTTCCTTTTCAACATTTAAACATTCAACAGAATCAAGTAATTTCTTATTCTCATAATATAGTTTTGAATTATCATTCAATAACTCATCAATCTTCAATCTCATTTCCTTTTCTCTTTGACATCTTCTTTAGTTCACTACACATATAAACAAGCAATTCACTAGGATCATCAACTTCATCATCAAAAGATATAAAAGTAGAGAGAATAGATTGTACCTCATCATTTAATGCCATAAAACATATACTAGCTCTCTCTTCTTTATGAGTGACTTGAAGTAGCTTCCACATTTCATGAGCGGAGTCACATTCTATCACTCTATTGTATTCATTGATGACCAATGCACAACAAAGAATGTTCATTGCTTGGTAGTTTAATGTCATATTCCTTGAATCGCTCTCGTCATACTCTTCCATGGGTTTTGGTTCCCTTGTAACTTCATCAGCTTTCAATCTCAATGGGACATAGGGATCTTTCTCAACAATATTCCACAATTCATAATTAATAGAACAAAGGTAAATCTTAATATTGGATTTTCAAAAAGTATAATTAGAACCATCAAGTAATAGAGGTCTATTAGTGGATGATCCTTCCATATAAGTCAAATTTGATGTATTAGCCATAGAATCTTAACTTCTAGATTGTTAGACCTTATAAAGAAACCCTTGCTCTGATACCAAATGAAAGACCTAAGAGGGGAGTGAATTAGATCTTTGGCTAGTTTTCAAATTCTTTTCTCGTTTAGCAAAACCTTTGCCTTAATAAAAGCTCTTCTTCAAATTCATAAAACTCCAAGTTTATATGTGATTTAAAAAGAATGGTTGAGACAAGATGAGCAAACAATAGAACCACAACCAAGAAATCAATAATTAAGAACAAGTTATCGTAACACAAGTATGTAAGCAAGTAAAGCAATACAGAAATAAGCGCAGGATTTATAGTGGTTCGATCTCTCCAAGATCTACATTCAATATCTTCAGTCCACACTCAAGGATTTCAATAAATTCACTAAATGCTCAAGTCAAACAATTATACAAGAGGCTCACCATTCACTAGATTTTACCACAATAACCTTTTTTACACAAACAATCAAGGCTCACCCTTCACTGAAAGATTTTATGTCACTAGACAACCGATTGAAATCTACCACATAATCACATGGCAAACATAATGTGGGGTCTACTTGCTATCAGATAGAGTTGACTACTCCTATAAAAATTTTTCATTATTGTCAATCCTAGTTGATGAACTTATGGGTGTGCTTATACCTTAGCTTGAATCATAAAAGTGTCATCCTTGGTTTACTTGATTTATAGGCAAAGAAAGTAACTGAGTTTTTCTATCATGCTCATTTCGAATTCACTTTGCATCAATTTGGCAAATTCATCACAAAGTGAAGTATTAGAAGCACAAAAAATTATATCATATAGTTGGACAATTAACAAATCATTGTTACAAGAGATTTTTATGAAAAAAGTTATGTTAACTTTTCTTTTAAAAAAACTTTTGAAGGAAGAAACTACTCAGTCTTTTATACCAAGTTCTAGTAACTTGTTTCAATCCATATAAGGCTTTTGAGAGTTTGAAAACATTGCTAGGAAATTTTTCATGAGTGAAACCAGAAGGTTATTTTACATAAATTTCCCCATTAATAAAACTATTTAAAAAGGCATTTTTGACATCCATTTAAAATAATTTAAAACCTTTAAAACAATCAATTGCCAAAAGCATTTTTATAAATTCAAGTCTAGCTACCGGAACAAAAGTTTTATCATAGTCAATGCCCTCTTCTTGATTGAATCCTTGGGCAACAAGTTTAACCTTGTTTCTCACTTCTTCTCCGAAATCATTTAGTTTATTTCTAAAAACCTATTTTGTACCAATAACGGGGTGTTCAAGGGGTTTAGGAATAAGTTTCCAATTTTTTTCCTTCTTTCAAATGGACTAGGATTTCAATCAATTCACTAAATGCTCGAGTCAAGCAATTACAAAAGAGGCTCACCATTCAATGGGTTTTACAACAATAACCTGTTTTACACAAACAATCAAGGCCCACCTTTTCACAAGGATTTTATGTCTCCAAAAAATTTTGACCAATTTAATCAAAAGCTCACCCTCACCAAAGGGTTTTATATCACACGACAACCTTGGTCAATCGAGTCAATGGATCAACCTTCACAAGGGTTTCATGTCTCTAGACAACCTTGACCATTCTAATCAATGTCTCACCCCTCAAAAGGGTTTTATGTCTCTTGACAACCTTGAAATAATCACAACAAGAATGTGAAGATAGAGTTCGGATGTTATCAACACTTCTTGGTGGATAAACACGATAGCTACACCGCTTCATCTCTTGCTTTTGGAATCTTTGATGAGATTATATTTTAATCATTATTTAGAATTAATTTCTCACTTATTTAAGGGCTAATTGATATAAATCTTATGACATGACTTGTTTTGGTGAATTAAATATTTATATACTTAGTATGAATTAATTAAGATGATTTTATTTGTAAAGTACATCTTAATTCACTAATTTTACTAATTATTGATGCAGGGGTAAAATGGTAATGTCAAGAGAAGAAAAGATGAAAGAAGAATTGGCTAAGAAAAGAAAATAAAAATTTACCATGCCATTCCAAAATCCATAAAGATTCAATTTAAAGAGGAAAAAGAAAGATTCCAAAATTGACTTTGATTTGGAATAGAATTTGGAATCCAAATTAGATTTAAATTCTTAATACACACCTATATATAGAGAAAAGAAGGATTGCGGCAGAGAGGGGAGAGGGGGCAGAGACCAAAAGCAAAAGATTCAGAAAGAAAAAAAAAGAGAAAAGGGGGGCTGACCGAAGCAAAAATCTGGGCAGCAAAAAGAAGAGAAATTTGGGCAACAAGGAGGAAGAGAAATCAGCAGAATCAATTGCACAAGAAAAGAAGGAAAAATCGACAAAGCAATTTTGACAAAGGAAGGGTTGACTGAGGCAAAGATAGAGCAAAAAGAATAGGGCAGCAAGCTTGAAAAACAGGAGATTCGTCTTCTTCTATTCTCTTGTTTTGTTTTCTTTATTCTTTTATTTTCTTTATTTTAATTGAATTTATGACTTTGAATATTCGGATTATGAATAGCTAAATCTTTTGTGACTAAGAACTTCGATGAAGGCTAAAACTCTTATGAATTTGATTTATTTCAATCTTGAATTTCAACCTTTGAGCACAAGACAATTTGAGAGCTTTTCAAATAATTTTGATGTAAAATAAGTTGGAACTTCTTAGATTTCAAAAGATTAAAGATCTACACAAAATTTTGAAGTTTTTAGTTTTTATTGAATTTAAAAATCAGTTCATATGTTCAAAAAACTGCAGGTAATAGTAAAATTCGATCGAATTTCACTATTACTAGATGTTTTCTGAACATGGCCAAATTTGGACTCCTATGTCTAAATTTCTTTGGAATTTCTACTATAGAACAAATTTGGTCGACCGAATTTAGACACCCTTGTCCAAATTTCTCTAGAAATTTAACTTTCATAAGGTAAAATTCATACGTTTGAATTTTTCAAATTTAGTTTAGAATAACTAGAAATCAACTACAGTAAGTTTGAAAACTTTCTATAGTCAAGGATAAGTCATTGAAAACCTTTTAGGTGCAAATTCATTAATGAAAACTTTATATTTCAAGTTCAAGATTTAAAAAATAATCTTTCCAAATCTAGTTTTATGCTCTCAAATGCAACTCATAGATTTCAAGGCATAAGAGTGTAGGTTTTATAAAATTTACCTATTAAGGCACATGTGACATACACTACATGTCTTCAAATCCTTCAATCATCTTGAACAAGCTTTTCTATTTCTTTGACATATTTGAGTTGCTCTGTAGCTTCAAAACAGTAAAACTTGTATACTTCTCAATTAAAAAATCCAATCACATAATAATTTAAACACATTAGTACTTATCAAAGCAATCAGCATTATTGTCATAGGACTTTGCAATGATCAATGTTTGTTATTACTCAATGTTTGTTATTACTCAAAACAACATGTTATTGGGTTTGAAATTGATTAAAAGCCAATTTGAGACAACCAATTATATTAGAAACTGATTTAAAATCGCATTAGGGTATGGCAACTGATTAGAAAATAATTTAGAACTTATCTAGGGTATAGGATCTAGAAACTGATTTTTGTTGAAACCAATTAGAAACCGAATTTTGGAACCAAATTTTATAATCAGTTTATAAAATTTCGTTCCAAAATAATCTGTTTCTAATTAGAAACTGATTATAAAATTTAACAAAAAATTAAAAAATATTTGGTTTAGAAACTGATTTGAAGCCGATTTCTTAATCCATAAAAAAATAAAAAATACTTAATTTAGAAATCGATTTTGTTTAAAAATGCTTAGAAACTAATTAGAAACTGAATTTTGAAATCAATTTTAATCAATTTTTAATTAAAAGATGATTATAAAATTTAACAAAAAATTTAAAAATATTTTGTTTAGAAACTGATTTCTTACTTCATAAAAAAGTAAAAAAAAAAATACTTAATTTAGAAACTAATTTTATTTAAACCAATTAGAAACTGATTTGAAACGAACTATAAAATTTATTTTAAAATTTTGGTTTAGAAACCAATTTCTTAATCCATATAAAATATAAATACGTAATTTAGAAATTAATTTTATTTGAAACTGATTAGAAACTAATTAAATACTAAATTTTAAAACTGATTTGAAATTGATTATAAAATTTATTAAAAACTAAAAAATATTTGAAACTAATTTGAAACTATTTTCTTAGCAATTATAAATTAGTTTTAAATTAATTTCTGATTAAAAACTAATTAAAATTAATTTCAAAGTTTGATTTTAAATTTGTTGTTTTCTTGTAATGCCCGTAATACAAAGTTTAGTATATACAAGTATCACTTTTATCAAAAAGCTAAAATACTCAAAGCTGAACAATAGCAATTAATTTACCTCTGCCACGATTTTTAATTGCCAGGGAGACCTCAAAGATTGACAAGAAGCGCGAATATAAATTATATTAATTGAAGTTTAAAGTTAACAACATCACAGGCCCTTCTGGGTGGTCAGGCACAATATTCTACAGGTTGTACCATTAGGAGATCCCAACTGAGAAAAGGATAGTTTGAGGAAGTGCTAGCTTAAGGAATGTTTACATAAATCCTACATCTAATATCCTAATCCTTCCATTTCAATTAAGCTTTTATATTTTTTTCTTTCTCAAAATATTTGACCTTTTATAAATTTAAGAATTATTTTCTAATGTTATTCTCATAATAAATATTATTATTTCATGCGGCCCAAGTTGCGCTACTAGAGTGTAAATTTTTTCAAAATATTTTAAATATTACTTGTTTACTTCTATAATTACAATTTTTTATTAAATACTATTGTCAAATTTAAGTTGTATTAATTGTCTTAATCATTTGTATTAGTACAATCTATTTAAGTTTGATAATACGGCAAGTATTAGTAAGATATTTTGAACAAAACACGACATATGTATTGTAGGAGAACAAAAAATATCGCAAAATGAAATTTCATAAAAAGTTTTATATAGATGGCCAAGGTCTGTTGTAACATCCCGTCTTATAAAAGTTTTGTGTGTTTATTGTGTGATAGGAAAAATAATTTTGCCAACACTAAATTAGGCTATTTAATTTTCTTCTTGGCTTGACTTCTTCCTTGTCAATTAAGGTATGATTTCATATTATTTTGTTTTGTTTGAAAGTTTCCTTGTTTGTTTTATAATTTTTTTAAATTTATAGTATAAATTATTTATTTAGTAAAAGTTGCTTATTTTATTATTTATAGTGTAAATTGTTTTAGTACAAAAATATATATATTTTAGAATTTGAAATAGATTTGAGAGTGGCAAAATATTGAGTATTGGATAAAATTTGATATTTGTGAAATTTTATTAAGTATATAAATATTTGATATTTTTAATTATAATTTATTAATTTTAAAAATATTTTGACTAAGATTTAATCATTTAAATTTGTAAGAAATTCATATATTTCTATAGGCAGCGAGTAGCATATATATATATATATATATATATATATATATATATATATATAGCGATTAGTTGAGTTTATAAATCGAACTCACTATATTTTTATATTTTTAGTAGTATTAATATTTATTATTCATAAATATAAATATATATATTATTTTAAAAATTATTTTAGTTACTTGTCTTCACAAGTGCCATTGTGAAGAGCATTATGCTTACTGATCGTGATCGAGAATGGGTGAATATTCTACTTTAATTTCTCTAATTGTTCGGTGTTATAAACGTAGATGCTTTGCACACACCCAAAAAATACTTTAATTTCTCTAATTGTTCGGTGTTATAAACGTAGATGCTTTGCACACACCCAAAAAAAAAAGTTTGTCTCTTTTTTAAATTTATTTATGGTAAAATCGTTTCTTGTTTTGCTATAATTTATTTTCTGGCTTATTTATTTTTATTAGTTATGGTAAAATTGTTTCTTGTCTTCAATGGTGTTTCTGTTATTTAGAGAGTGGCTTCTCATGAGGAACTTCAACCATGTAGAAAGTTGAACTTCAATATCTTGTCAGTGACAAATTCGGTCGAGGAAAGGGAAAATGAGGGAAATGACATTAGTTTCACGGAGATTAACAACAACGAAATTGTTGTTTGTGATCCTATTTCAGTGAAAATGATACCAAAGATAGTTGCGGAGTTTGAAAGTGGAGACGCACTTGTTAGCACCAACCAATACATGGATGCAACTCTCATATGTTTACTTTTGACTAAAAAGGTTGAGTTGAAATCCCGATGAAGCTCCCTGCTCCAAAAGGCTGCGCAGCATTTCCTTCTCTGTGGTTGTGCTCAGTCCAGACTAACCGGAAGCCGGATAGAAGGCACCTATAATGAGATAAGATTCTAAAATCATCAGATAAAGAAAAGGGGAGCTTTGAGCGGTTCCATTTGAGCTCCACATAAGCGATGTTACTGTTAATTTTCCCTGTAGCTCATTAAGAGGTCCAATAAGGAAGGCTCGAAGAGGTCCAGCACCAATCCAATATCGGTCTGGAGGTTAAGATTCTGCCCATTCCCAACACACCATGTCCAGCCCTTTCTATATAGGTTTTTTTTTTTTTTTTTGCTAAGTAAAAGTTTAACCTTCTATTTCTTCGGAAGAAAATGACGAAGACAAGTCAGTGCCTCCTCTATCATAGAGGAGAGAAGGGGGGATTTGGGAGAGGGGAATACAACCAGATTTATCAGAATTTTTAGCCCAGTGTGCAATGTTATGGGCCAAGGTATTACAATGACGGGAAACATGCTTAATTTTCCATTTTTTCAGATTTTGCAGGATGTCTCTGCCAATTTGAATGAAGTCTTGTCCTGTCCATTCCATTGCACTTTCTTGACCACATTTAAGCAATCACCTTCCACAATAGTGTTAGAAAATCCTTTCTGGTTGGCTATCCTGATTGTCATCAGAACTGCATTGGCTTCAGCCATGAATGCATCTCCCATAAGATCGTGTTTCACGTGAATCTCCAAAATTTTCCCTTTATCATCTCGATAGCTGTAGTCATGCGGCAGCGATTCCTTGCTTTTTTAATGATGCATCAAAATTATACTTAAGCTATCCGATCGGTGGAGGATGCCAGTTTTGTGACAACTGTGTGCTGGCTTTGTTTAATTTTCTTTGCAAAGCAGCTTTCCAATAATCCTTGGCCAGTCTATAGATGGATCGGAATGATTCTCCCCAATCTGGCATAGGTTCTCCATGCTTTACTCTGTTTCTTATCTACCATAAATGTTCCATTGCCACAGCTACAAAGTTTAGCATCTCTAATTTTTCCTCTTGAGTAATAGGAAATTTGTTGCTTTGGTTCAGCAGCTCTCTGATCCATTCTCTGATATCCCAATTCTCATAAGCAGCCATGCGCAATTGCCATCTTGAGTTTAGCCATAATGCCACAGTAAATGGACAATTGATAAAAAGATGTTCCATCGTCTCATCTCCTTCTCCACAGATCAAACAAGTCTTATCCCTTACGTTCTAATGCAGCGCAAGTCTTGAAAGGGTAGGCATTGTCTGTGATAATATCTTCCACAAGAAATGCTTATGCCGATTATGGAGGTTTGATTTCCATAGATCTTCCCATATTTTCCTACTGATAGATGCACTGTCTCTAAATCTTTCTTGATTTTCCAAGGAGTATTCCGACTTGAGTGTGAATCTCCCTGTCTTGGAGGGAGACCAAATTGGCAAGTCATGCTCCCTATTGGGAGGAATTGTAACTTTAAGAATAGCTCTGGCTATCTCTGGTGGGAAATTATGAACAACCATCTCCAAATTCCAGATTTTAAGATCTTCAAACATAAGCTCTTTAACAAGGTTTGGCGAATTAGGTTCCTGTAGATCAAGTGGTGGTTTGAAAGCTACTGTGTTGGGGATCCAAGGGTCACTCCAAATTTGAACTGAGGTATCATATCCAATACTATAGTAGAAACCTTCATGTAACAAGTCTTTGCAATCCCAGATCCCATTCCAAATCCAAGAACCTCCTGTTGGCCTTGTTTCCAAGTCTAGAAGCCTCCTTCCCCTCAGGTATCTTGAGCGTATTAGTTGCACCCATGTTTTCTCAGGTTCCGAATATATTGTCCAAGCAAGCTTAGCTATGAAAGCTCTATTGGTGTCTACTGTCCTCCTAAAGCCCAAGCCACCAGTAAATTTTGGTGTACATATCTCATCCCAAGCTTTTAGATATAAATGTCGTTGATCATCAGTCCTAAAACCCCACCAAAAGTCTCTCATGATATTATCCAATTTCTTGCAAGTGGATTTTGGCAAAAGAAAAGTCTGCATCACATGGGAAGGAATTGCCTGAGTGACTGATTTTATCAAGACCCCACGACCAGCTTGTGACAAAGAATGCATTTTCCAGCCATTGAGTTTCATCCTTAGCTTCTCAACCAATCCCTCGAATGCTACTGCTTTAGAGTTGCCTTTACAAAATGGAGTCCCTAAATATTTAGTATTGTGTTGACATTCATTCATCTGTAATAAAGAGCAGATCTCCAGTCTCTGATTATACACCACATTTTTGCTGAAGTGAATGCTTGACTTTTGTAGATTTATCAATTGACCGGACCAGCTACAGAAAGTTTGCAAGCAATTCTTTATCTGATTAGCATCCTTATTGTCAGCCCTACAAAAAATAGTTAAATCATCTGCAAACATCAGGTGGGAAATAGCAGGACTTTGGCTACTGATTTTAACTCCATGGATGTTTCCTTCAGTTTCCAGTTTTGTGATCAGTCTAGACAACAAGTCAAAATAAATGGTGAACAAAGCCGGTGCCATAGGGTCACCTTGTCTAAGGCCCCTGGAAGGGGAGAAATGTCCAAAGGAAGATCCATTGATAAGGATTGAGAATGTGGAAGTGGATATACATGTGTGTATTAAGGAAACAAACTTTTCAGAGAAGCCATGGGACTTGAGAATAAGAGAAAGAAGGGGTCATTCTACTCTATCATAAGCCTTAGCCATATCTATCTTAAGGGCCATGAATCTCATTCTCCCTTTTCTCCTATTCATATTGTGCATCACCTCATGGGAAACAATAATATTATCATTCATACTTCTTCCCAGAATAAAAGCAGTTTGGACAGGAGAAATAATCCGATCAAGAAATAAGCCTGTTAGCAATAATTTTGGTGATGGTCTTGTAAATTAGATTACAGAGAGAGATAGGACGATATTGATCAACTCTGTGGGCTTCATCTAATTTAGGAATGAGAGCAATGAAAGTATGATTAAGCGCTTTCAAGAGGTGACCATCTATGAAGAAAGACTGAACAGCATGGATTACTTTAGACCCTATAATATTCCAGTAGTGTTTGTAAAAGTTAACATTAAACCCATTTGGACCAGGACTCTTACCAGTTACCATGGAGAATACACACTCTTTAATGCAATTAGAAGATGGGATAGAACAAAGTTCAGAATTTTCCTCACTGGATATAGTGGGTGAGATGAGGTGGTTAAGATTTGTGGGGAAAATCGGGTTTGAAGAAGTAAACAAATCCCTATAGTAATTCTCAAAAGTCGTCCCAATATTTTCCCATCCTGAAATCCAATTATTCACAGAGTCTAAAATGAAATCAATATGGTTATATCTGCGATTAATTATAGTAGAGAGGTGAAAGAACCTGGTATTGGCATCACCATCCTCCATCCAAGAAGCTTTGGATTTCTCCCACCATAAAAGCTGCTCCCGCTGAAGAAGTTCATCAAGTTCATCCTGTAGTTCTCTCTCTTTGGTAAGAATAGAAGAGGATTGGGGAGAGGACTGAAGCTGTTCAAGACTTTCTTTAACGTCTTTGATAGCTTGCTGGAGTTTGCCAAAGTGGGTTTTATTCTATTTTTTCAAGGCTAGTTTAGCAGATTTCTGGCTAGAGAAAAGGTTGAATTGAGGAGAGCCTGGATGCGATTCAGACCAAGCCTTGTAAATAATCTCAGTGGACGTAGGGTCCCTTGTCCACATAGTGAAAAATCTAAAAGGCTTCGGCAAATTAGCATCTGACGGATTAGTATCCAACAAAATTGGTCTGTGATCCGAAAATTGTGAGGTAAGATGTGTAATAGCAGCTTTCGGAAAAAGTAACCTCCACTCTGTGTTCACCACCCCTCTGTCTAGGCGAATTTGGATGTTTGCTTTTCCAACCCTCTTATTATTCCAAGTAAACGGAGCACCACCATAGCCCAAATCTATTAGAGCACAGTCATTCAAAAATTGCGAAAAGCCTCCTCTACTACTGGATGCAAAAGGACGCCCTCCTTGTTTCTCACATTGGTTAGCAAAGCTATTGAAATCACCTAAAACAAGCCAAGGACCATTAAAGACTTCTCCTACTTGCTTCAAATTATCCCAGAATATGTGCTTTTGGGAGTTTACCACTGGTCCATAAACTCCCGTAATCTGCCAGGTTTGCTTGGGTGGAACACCAAAGACAAGACAATTTATGAGGTGATCATTAGCTATAATAACTTGAACATCAATATGCCTTCTCCATGCCATTACCAGCCCACCAGATAGACCAACAGAAGGAACAAAATGAAAAGAGGGAAAGCCAAAAAGAGACAGAGTTCTACACACTCTACTGCGTGAGTGCGTTTTAAGTTCAGACAGGAATATGATTTGAGGTTTGTGGGTGTTCAGAATGTTCTTCAAAGCTCGTTTAGCCGCCGGCCGCCCACAACCGCGGCAATTCCAGGCTAAGACTCTCATTGTTCAATTGGGGGCTTGATAAGGCCCGCCTCCTTGGCCATTGATTGGATTGTAGGACTTTCAGGTTGTAACTCTTCAATGATCAGATTTCCTGTGTTTGATTGAAGTGCAGATTGTTGGTTTCTAGCTTTTCTAGCTTCTCTCTTGATGTGGATAAACCTTCTTCGTGTCACTGTGATTCTTTCTTCATTAACCATAAGAGTCTCATGATCAGAGTTATTTGCTTCCTCCTTGAACAGCTTAGTGTCTTCCAAATGAGATACAGTGTGGGATAGGAGGAGGTTCGAGAGTTTTAGATTCAGATGGGGAATTTCAAACTGTTCGGTCTCAGAGGAGTTTGTTGGTGTGGTTTCTATTCTGAGACGTTTCTGTGAAGGGAGATGATGGGGAGTGGTTCGCTTACCAGTAAAGGTTTTTGTCGAGTATGGATAACCGGTGGGGAATTTAGGCTGGTGATTTGTGATTGGTAAATTCTCAGAGTGAGTTGCTTGGCCTAAAACGGAGATGGGCAGGCCTGGGTTAGATGGGTTGGGTGCTTGGGAGGTAGGTAAAGATGGGTTGGGTGGGATATATGCTTGGGCCATAAGAGTTGGGCTTAGATCTTGGTGTAGCCAAAGGTTGGGATTGAGATTATTTTTGGGTGAGAGGCTTGTACTGGGGTAATTCAAGATATTTCTTGGGATGAGAGAGGTTGAAGTGTCATGTTCAATCTGATCACTTGCCTCGTTCGTCTCATAGACTGCGTTTGCAGTACAGTACTTCTGCGGCGATTGAGGGCAATTTACCGGGTGAGCTTTACTACCAGCCTCGGATTCTCTGGAAATCAAAACCTCCTCCTGAGGCATCGGTGTCGCTTGATTTAAGCTAACATTCTTACCCAGCAAAGCGGCAGAGTGCAACCAAGGTCCAAAAGCTTCTCGAGGGTCTCTAGGGCCAAACACCATATGAGGACTTTGATTACAACTATTCTCACAGTCACCCATTCTTCCACATCTATAGCAAAAATCTGCAAGTCTTTCATATTTAAAACTAATCCATAATTTGCCTCCATCTTTGCGGTCCAAGAAAAAACCAGTCTTCAAGGGCTGAGAGATATTAATGTTGACTCTAATCCGCAAAAATGTTCTCCTTCTGAGATTACCAGTCAGTTGCTTCTCCATTTCTATGAATTTACCAGCAAAGTTTCTATGTTTATTTATAACTATTGACCCAATTCACCGTTTTGAGTAGTTACCACATACTGGTACTAAGCCATTATACTCAATTAAAACTAGGAGGTCCTTATTTATTAAAGTGTTAATCCCTTGCTTTTTCTTAAATCTTTCTGATATTGAGAAAACTACCTAACATACACAAATTGATGAATGAGGGATGGAACTGGGGTAAATGAGGGCGGAGCTCCTAATCTCTTGTTAACGGTTTAGTTATTGTACTGTACGTTTGTTTTTGCAAGACATACCAGTTGTAATTATTGAATCAGATTCGATAATTGTGAAAATTTATTAAATTTTTTAAATATATATATAATAAATAATATAATTTATTAAATTAAATTTTAAATTTAATCTAACGAACCATATTATATCTACACGTCATGAAAAAAAAAAAAACGTGCGAAACTAAACCAAATCGCCCAGTCACGACGCTGTCTTCCCCCACCCACCTGTGCCTACAAGGGGGATTGGAATGGATCCTTGTTCCTAGCCAAAAGGAATCCCTATCCTCGACCTTCCCCGAGTAGAGAATTGAGGATAAAAGTCCCTATCAGACTGAATCAGGAATCGAAGATAAAAGTTTTCAACTATGCTAAAAATAAAAAATAAAAAATAATTTTATTGCTCTTATATAATATAATTTTGGAAAAACATAATTCAAATGCCTGTGAAAATCACACCAAATAAAATGTCTAACAAATAACTATAACAAAAAATAATAAATTATTCTTAAAAGAAAATATTAACTCAAGTTATAACACAATTTAGATAAAAAAAAGTTAGTGTTTACTTATTAAAGAAATCAGAACTTTTTTTGGTACTTAGTAAAAATTGAAAAAAGAACATTTTTTTAGGTAATTTGTAAAAAAGAAAAAAGAACACTTTTTAAAGTATTTTTAATGTAAGTAGCCTTTTTCAAGGGAAGTTGACTGACGATCGGATCGGATCGGATCGGATTTGAAAAAAAAAAAAAAAAAGATATCCTAGAGAGTAGAAGCACTTGATGAAGAGCTGTACCAATGGGATTCAAAAACTGTAACAGAACAGGACGCATTGAAGAAAAGACATAACTCTCCCAAGACGCACGCTTATAAAATATGACTCTCATAAAGAATTTTTAGTTTACTTTAGTTTCAAAATTCTCACCAATTTTCAGTTTGTTTTTTAAAAATATATAGTTTATTTATTTTCAAAGTTCAATGTAAATTATTATATATACTCTCTGTTCACAATTAAATATCTCATTTTAACTTAATATAAAATAAAGAAGAGTAATTTGACTATTAAAAAAATTACTATGATATCTTTATTGATAAAGAGATAGTAGGAAGCGAGTTAGACAAAAAGAAAAGTAATTTGGAAAACAAAAAAAAGAAGTGACTTGGACAAAAAGAAACGAATTGGCTTAGGACTCGCATGTTAGGGTGGTCATTCTGTACGTTCATTTTTTTTGTTAAATTAATTTATGAATTTGAGGATGTTTGATCATTAAGTTAAAAACATAACCATAGTTTAAGAATATTTTAAATGGTGATTAAGGGGGAGAGAAAGAGATTTATTTTACACTTATCAATGAAATGGATAAAACAAGTCTTTTGAACTATAATTCATATTAAATTCTACAATTTTGACAGAGAAAAGTAAATGGAGGACATAATTTATCTTATTTTAAGTGGAGATATACCAATATTGAAAAGATGAATCCACCATGCAAAAGCAAACTTGAAGAACCATCACAAATGACGCAAAATCAATTCAGACTTAAATTCAAACTCTGAATTTCAAATGCCTTCGTGAGTCGCCTCATCAACCTTGCAATGATTTCCCTATAACGCAAATGCATCTAAGAATGTCCATCTCGAATAGTACTACGAAGAAATTATAAAAGATGCATTCAAATTTGATTCAGCACTATTTCAATGGCAATGTTCCTCACTCTATAGAAGAGGAGATTAAGTGAAACAGAATTTATCTTCAGGTGAAGAAGAATAGACACCTATTCTTCAACTGGAAAATCTGTAGTGATTTGAAGGCCAACATCTCCGAGATCCCGTTGTTCTGCAACGATCTCGCAGACAGAAGCAGTAAGTTCAGGACACCGAAAAACCTTCATTACTTTCATGGTAGGAAGTACTCCGAATCTAGAGGGAACCTCGACAAGATAATAGCAATACTTCAAAATAAGTTGTTGAAGCTTGGGGAAGGAATCTGTGGATACATTCCATTGTTCAATGTTTGAAGAGCCTAACTTTAGGCACTTTAGATTCAAGAATTCATCATCTTCCACATCCCATCTTTGGTCTGTTGAGAAGTAAGGTGGCACAAGTAGTGAATCGAATTGCTAAACAAAAATTTATTACTCCACTAAACTCAACTCTTACTTACAAGCCACCTAACACTCACACTTAGAGTGTATTTAACTTCTCACTAGACACTCTAGCACAAGAAACTCTCACTCTCTTATTCTCTCTTATTTGCTCACTCAATGGAGCACCTCACACTTACTTGCACTCTTCACTCTTTCTTGCACACATGCTTCTCCTAAGCACTAGCCTATTTATAGGCTTGGCTCACCAACTTTGGCAAATTCTAGAATTCTCTAATTGCTTCTTACTTCAAGAGAATTCTAGATATTCTTTGAGTCAAAAATTGTTGCTCC
Organism: Rauvolfia tetraphylla; assembly: GCA_030512225.1. Classification (NCBI taxonomy): domain Eukaryota; kingdom Viridiplantae; phylum Streptophyta; class Magnoliopsida; order Gentianales; family Apocynaceae; genus Rauvolfia; species Rauvolfia tetraphylla. The sequence continues at coordinate 3,643,989 of JAJQKT010000060.1, forward strand.
AACTTTCTTGAGTGTTCTTCAACTTGCTTGAACCTTCTCCAACTTTCTTGAATATTCTAGAATTTTCTTGAATCTTCTAGAGAGTTATGGATGATTCTCTCAACACTCCCCCTCATCCATTACTCTCTCTTCTTCGTGTAGTCATCCCGAGCTCTCTTCGAAATTCTTCAAACTTTGCACCATTAAGACTCTTGGTGAAGATATCCGCTATCTGCTCTTCTGTCTTTACGTACTTCATGTTGATATCTCCACAAAGCACTTTTTCTCGGACAAAGTGATAGTGAACCTCTACATGCTTTGTTCTTGCATGGAATACTGGATTTTCTGCAAGTTGAATTGCTGATTGGTTGTCACAGCATAATATCACTGCATCATTTGTTGATTGATGAAGATCCTTTAGCAGTTGCAACAACCACGTGCACTCTTGAGCGGCCATTGCTGCAGCATGATATTCAGCCTCGGTACTTGATAATGACACTGTAGGTTGTCTCTTACTACACCATGAGATTACTCCCGATCCGAGGTTAAACATGTATCCAGTAGTTGATCGACGAGTGTCATGGTCACCAGCGTAATCAGCATCACAATATCCCGTCATCTTACTTGCGTCTGTCTTCTTATAAAATAAGCCATAATCTATAGTTCCTTTTACGTACCTTAGTATTCGTCTTACTGCTTCTAGATGGGGCTTCTTTGGCTTCTGCATAAACCGACTTACTACTCCGACAGCATATGAACTATCAGGCCTTGACAATGTTAGATAAATTAAACTTCCCACGAGCTGCCGGTACATTGTCACGTCCTCGAGCTCTTTTCCTTCTATTGCGCTTAATCGAGCATTCATCTCCATTGGTGTTGATATGGGCTTGCAATCAATCATTCCATACTTTTATAGAAGATCTCTAGCATACTTCTCTTGACATAGGAATATCCCATTATTTTCTCGATCTATCTCCAGGCCAAGGAAATGCTTTAGCTCCCCAAGCTCCTTCATCTGAAATCGTACTGAGAGATTTGACCTAATCTGTCTGATCTCTTCTTGATGATCTCCAGTGATGATGAGGTCATCCACGTAAACGAGTATTATGGCTAGTTTTCCTTCTCGACTTTTGATGAATAGGCTTGAATCTGCTGGTGCCACCGAATATCCATTATGTATTAAAAACTCTGCTATCTTCCCGTACCACGCTCTAGGTGCTTGTTTTAATCCATAGAGCGCCTTCCAAGGGCGTACTTGTCTTGAGATTTGTCTGCCTTGATTCTTACCTTCTTCAGAATTTTTCTTTCCTTTGAAAGTTCGCCTCCTGGCAAAGAGTGCTTTCTCCTCATCTTGGTCTGAGACTCTAACTTTTTGTTTGTTTAGAGCCTCTTCATCAGCCAACATATTTTCCAACTCATTGAGAGTTGGTTCTTTAGCCCATCCACGTGTTGCTGCTATGATGGGATTGAATTCATGACGAAGCCCTCGCACTATTATCCTTCTCATCCTTGTCTCGTCGACAGGATGAAGCGGATCTAATTTTGTAATTTTCTCAGACAAAAATTTAACTTTGTCAAAGAACTGACTTACAGTCATATCGCCTTGTGTGAGTGTCATCAACTCATTCTCGAGCCTTTGCAACTTGGAGTCATTCGCCTTTGCGAAACACTCTACTAATGTGTCCCATGCTTCCTTTGGAGTTTTTGCATCTTTAATTTTATCTAAATATCGTTTCTCTACTGTTAAGGCTAAGATAGATAAAGCCTTACCAGCATTCGTGTCCCACTTTTTGTACTCCGTTGCATTCTCCCTTGGAGGTGGCATTGTCTGGTTGCCATCGATCATCTCCCATAAACCTTGTCTTCTCAAGTAAAACTTGAGACGGATACTCCATTCACTGTAATTGTCGTCGTTGAGTTTCTCGATAGTATTAACGAACTCCGCCATTATGAGTTGGTGATTCCTCGTCTCGATCAACCGACTTCACAATCTTACACGAGCAGAGTCTCCACGTACCACGGATATTGGCTAGCTAATGTTGAGCACGGTCCCCTGACCGTCTATTTTCGACGAGCCTCCTCGTAGCGTGATTCTCGATCGACGAACTGGAATACGGTCCCTGACCGTATCTACCTTAATTTTGACAGGCACACAACAACCTGCTCTGATACCACTTGTTGAGAAGTAAGGTGGCACAAGTAGTGAATCGAATTGCTAAACAAAAATTTATTACTCCACTAAACTCAACTCTTACTTACAAGCCACCTAACACTCACACTTAGAGTGTATTTAACTTCTCACTAGACACTCTAGCACAAGAAACTCTCACTCTCTTATTCTCTCTTATTTGCTCACTCAATGGAGCACCTCACACTTACTTGCACTCTTCACTCTTTCTTGCACACATGCTTCTCCTAAGCACTAGCCTATTTATAGGCTTGGCTCACCAACTTTGGCAAATTCTAGAATTCTCTAATTGCTTCTTACTTCAAGAGAATTCTAGATATTCTTTGAGTCAAAAATTGTTGCTCCAACTTTCTTGAGTGTTCTTCAACTTGCTTGAACCTTCTCCAACTTTCTTGAATATTCTAGAATTTTCTTGAATCTTCTAGAGAGTTATGGATGATTCTCTCAACATGGTCATCAAAATCAATATCACGTAATTTGAGAACCTCAAGATTAGGCAGTTTGCCAATTGCAGATATTATACTTGCGGATAGAGTAGTTCCATCTATCGTCAACTTCTTTAGAGTAGGTGGCAGCTCAAATTCAGCAGCAGAGAGCTCTACATTAACCCTCAAATGTAGTGATTTAAGCTTGTTCAAAAAGTCTGAAAGCCGAACACAGAACTCTAAACGAATACCCAACTTTTGAACATTTGGTATCCTTCTCAATAGGCATTTTAACTCCTCCAGCTCTGAATAGGAATGGAATGACACAAAAACCTCTAGATTATCTAATTGAGAAGACATATCACCCCAATCATCTATATCTTTGAATCCTCTTTTAGATACGTATAAATGTCGCAAACTTCTCATATTCCATATAACTTTAGGGAATTGACAACCGTTGACAGACAATATGAGAAATTCCAATCTTGAAAGATTGACTATGGATGATGGGACCCAAAATGTACCCCAAACTGCCAAGTATCGCAAATGAACTAGTTGAGTAATGCCATCAATGTCGGATTTTATCTTGATGCAGTGCAAGTCCAACACACGCAGGACTTTGAACCAGAGAATGAAGAAAAGGTTAGGAGGAGAAGCCACATTCTCAGAAAAGATTAGAGTTCTGACAATTGGTGCTGTAGGTTCCAACTTAAAGGACGACCAACATTGTGTTTGAAAGCATAGCCGATATGACATGTGCATAGTGTCTAAGCTATGATCATCAGAAATATTTGGAACCAGTAAAAAGTTTTCTTGCTTGGCTTTTTCTAAACATAACTCCCGCACCAAATCATGAACAACACATTTCTTGATCCCAAATCTGGAACTTCTTTTAGCTACAAACAACAGGCATCTATCCACTAGATCCATCAAGTACTCATTTGCTACATCCTCCAAGCTTTTGTCCTCCTCATGTTTCCTTATGAAACCCTCCGCAATCCAATATGTGGTCAATTTCTTTGCAGGAATTGTTTCATCTTCTTCAAATGCAGCAAGGTAAAGGAAGCAAGGTTTCAAATAATCTGGTAAGTGCTTGTAACTTACTTCGAGAATGTCGATGCACCCTTCCCTTACGACCTGTAACTTTAGATTTTCAGCGATTTGTTTCCAAAAAGCCAGATTACCGTCTACTTTTGCTAGTAAACCGGCAATTACTATAATGGCTAAAGGTAGCCCTTTGCAATCTTCTGCAATCTTCTTACCAATATCCAGCAAATTTAAAGGAAAACCTTCTTTGTAAGGCAGTTTCTGCTTTAGTAACTTGAAGCTATCCTCTGGTGAGAGCGGATGAAGCTCATGAAGGCAGCAATCAGGTTTAGCTTCCAAAGCCACTTTATGAATTCTGCTGGTGAACATAATTCTGCTCCCATTCTCGTCGTCTTGAAATGACGCTTTTAACTTCTTCCAGGCCTCAGTATTCCAAATATCATCCAACACAATGAGGTAAGGTCTTCCTCTCAAACATCTATACAGCATTTCAGCTAATTCTTCATGAGTTTCATTGAGGATATGATCTTCTTTTAGAGTTGGACTGACATCTTTTAAAATGCTAATCAATATATTTTTGTTGCGGAATTGGCGTGGTAATGGATAAATATTTAGTTCGGGTAGTTGATGATAAAATGAGAAGTAAAATAATAAATGGAAGAGACACAAGATTTACGTGGAAACCCTCCAATGTAGAGGGAAAAAACCACGGGGCAAGAGAGGAGTAAATGCACTATAGAAAATATGGAGAAGATACAAATGGTTTTACACCCACACAAAGAATACACTCAAGATAACACCTCACTACACTCAATAAATATAACAAGAGTGTGTATATATATGAAGAGGTAGTATATGAAAAAGAGAGGATAGTTTAGGGAGAAGCTCTTGGAGGATTTCTCTCTTGGATGAATTCCTCTCTTTTGGATGTCTTATGGATGTCTTCTTTGCTCCAAGCAAGATTGCCTTATATAGAGATATATCACCATGTGAACAAACTTCAAGTCTTCCTACCATTGTTGAAAATGTGTTAAGTTAGCTCACCAAACATAGCCAACCAATATTGTACCATCTTAGTCCAAGTTAGGTCACCAAACATAGCTAACCAATATTGAATTTTCTTAGCCACCCAAAGACTAAGATAAATCATGAAAAACATGTAGCTAACCAATATAGACTTGAAGTGTGAATCTTAGAATTTTAAGGCATTTTAACAATCTCCACCTTGACTTAAATTCTAAGATGATCTCCTTATAAAATGATGTGCATATTCCTCTTTTGCCATACCTTAAAAGGCCTTTAGAATTGGTGAACACCAATCAAGTCCAAGCAATGCTTAAACTTGATATTTGGGACTCGGTTTCGTGAGCATATCTGCGAGGATTATGAGTCATCGCAATTTTCTTCACAATGATCTTCCCATTTGCTACAACATCCCGAATAAAATACTTTGTCTCACATCAATGTGCTTGGTCCTTTCATGATACATATGATTTTTTGGTTAAATGAATAGCACTTTGACTATCACAAAATACTGAGTAACAACATCCCTGTGTTAAACCAAGATCGATAACTAAAGCCTCTTAACCAAATTGCTTCTTTGATACCTTCGATGATTGCAATATATTACGCCTCCGTCGTTGATAGTGCCACAATAGAGCGTAGGCTAGCTTTCCGACTAATGACGAATTGCATAAAGTAAAGACATAACCTGACAAAGACCTTCTCTTATCAAGATCACCTGCATAATCAGAGTCAACATATCCAACAACAATATTTGGTGTCACCTTATTCCTATCAAAAACCAATCCAGTTTCTGCAGAACCTTTCAAGTACCGAAATATCCATTTAACTGCTTGTCAATGTTCTTTACCTGGATTACTCATGTACCTGCTCACAACACTAATCGCTACGTGCAAGATCGAGTCTAGTGCATACCATAGCATACATAAGACTACCAATCGCACTAGAATAAGGTACATATGACATTTGCTCTTTCTCTTCATTAGGTCGAGGGCAAGAATCGGATGATAATTTAAAATGAGCTGCAAGAGGAGTACTCACAGGTTTTGAGTTATTCATGTTGAATCTCTCAAGAACTTTCTCAATGTAATTTCTTTGAGATAAATATAATTTTCCAGCTGATCTGTCTCTATGAATCTCCATACCAAGAATTTTATTTGCAGCACCAAGATCTTTCATCTCAAATTCACTGCTCAATTGATCTTTCAATTCTTTGATTAGTGACTTATCACGAGCAGCAATTAACATGTCATCAACATATAATAATAAGTAGACAAAAGATCCATCTGAAAACTTCTTGTGATAAACACAATTATCATACTGACTATGACAATACCCATTTTCAACCATAAAGGAATCAAACCTTTTGTACCATTGTCTTGGAGACTGTTTTAGTCCATAAAGAGACTTCTTCAAGTGACAAACGTAGTCTTCTTTTCCAGGAATAACAAATCCTTCTGGTTGTTGCATATAAATCTGCTCCTCGAGCTCTCCATGTAAGAAAGCGGTCTTGACATCAAGTTGTTCTAACTCAAGATCCTGCAAGGCAACAAGGGCAAGAAGTACACGTATAGAAGTGTGACGAACAACAGGAGAAAATACTTCATTAAAGTCTACACCATGTTTTTGAGTATAGCCTTTAGCAACTAAACGTGCTTTATATCTTGCATCTTCAACTCTGGGGTTGCCTTCTTTCTTCTTATAGACCCATTTACGACCTCTACAACTCTTTGGCCTTTTGGCAATTTCACCAATCGCCAAGTATCATTCTTGTGTAGAGATTCAATTTCTTCTTGCATCGCAACCTGCCACTCAGAAGAATTAGGACACAAGATTGCTTCAGAGTATGTGTGAGGTTCTCCACCTTCAACTGTATCCTCTGCAACTGCAAGAGCATAAGCAATTAAATTTTCTCCATTATATCTTTCGAGCCGTTTGATTTCTCTTTCAGGGTCTATTTTTTGGCAATAGAATAATTTTCACGATGATCCGGTTCAATGGAATCGTGAACCTCCGATGTGATTGGAGATGAGGAAATATTCTCTTCACTAGGAGTTGGTATTTCAAACTCAAGCTCCACCTTCTCGTTGGTATTCTTTGAATCACTGTGTCAAAAGAACTGACAATTTCTTTTCGAGGGAGAATTAGCACATTTTCATTGAAAGTAACATCCCCTACTGATAATTACTTTCTTAAGTTCGGACACCACAAGCGATACCCTTTCACACCCGGATGCATAACCCATAAATATGCATTTTTCGAGCTCTAGGCTCTAATTTTCCACTGGTTTACATGTGCATATGCGGGGACATCCAAAAATTTTTAAATTTGAATAATCAACAGGATTACTCGACCAAACTTCTTACGGAATCTTGAAGTCAAGTGATGTGTGTGGGGAGCGATTCACCAAATAACATGAGGTAGATGCGAGCTTGCCCAAAATTCTTTAGGCAAGGCGGCATTAGAGAGCATACAGCGAACTCTCTCCATCAATGTCCTGTTCATCCGTTTCGCAACGCCATTTTGTTGAGGCGTACCGACAACCGTATGGTGTCTCATAATTCCTTCATTTTCGCAGAACGTGTTGAAATCACCTCCACAAAATTCTAGACCATTATCGGTCCTGAGTCGCTTGACCTTCTTCCCTGTCTGGTTTTCTATCAAAATCTTCCATTTCTTAAAAGTGGAAAAAACTTCATCTTTGTGCTTTAAAAAATAAGCCCAGACTTTACGAGAAAAATCATCAATAATGGTCAGCATGTAACGATGTCCTCCTTTTGAAGGAACACGTGAGGGTCCCCCAAAGATCCGAATGAATATAGTCAAGAGTACCTTTGGTTCTATGAATTCGGTACCAAAACTTAATCTTTTACGCTTCACGAGAATGCAATGTTCTACGAACTCCAACTTACAGTATTCGACCACACAAAAGACCTCTCTTGCTCAGGATGGTCATTCCTTTTTCACTCATATGGCCAAGACGCATATGCCATAAGTTTGTGACTTCTGAATCTGACATAGATGATGATACAGCTGCGGAACCTGTAACAGTATATCCTTGCAACACATATAAAGTCCCAAATCTGTTAGCTTTCATTAAAATAAGAGCACATTTAGAGACCTTTAGAACTCCACCTTCAGCTGTATATTTACACCCAAGGGACTCCAGGGTGCCAAGAGAGATAAGGTTCCGTTTCAAATCAGGAACATGTCTAACACCGGTTAAAGTTCTAATCATGCCATCATGCATTTTAATTCTAATTGTTCCTTTTCCAACAGCTTTACACTGAGCATTATTCCCCATTAAGACAACACCACAATCAACTGATTCATAAGTGGTAAACCAATCTTTATGAGGACACATGTGATAAGAACAACCAGAATCTAGAATCCATTCCGTTTTAGATCTAGTTCCAAAATCAGTAACAGACAAAACTTCACCTTCAGACTCTTTTTGAGCAATACTTGCTTCAGCTGAATTTTCTAAATTCTTTTGATTATTGTTTTCGCCTCTTTGCTTGCTTATTCTTCAACTTAAAGCATTCACGAAATCACATGTCCCTTTTTTCTTGCAATAGCGACAAAATTTCTTATTATCTCGGCCTCTAGACTTTGATGCTGGATTTACTTTTTACTACTAGTACCATGATCCATAGTTCTCCCTCTAACAATTAACCCTTCAGCTTCATCCTTGAATTATTCTCATGGTCATAATTTTTCTTTAGACAAGAGATTTTGTTTGACTTCATCAAATGTTAGGGTCTCATTATTACCGTATAACATAATATCCTTAAAGTTACGGTATGACCGGGGGAGTGAGCATACTAACAAAACAGCTTTATCTTCATCACTGATTTCAACATCCAAATTTTCCAAATCAACTATGATGGAATTAAACTCATTAAGGTGAGTTTGTATGGGTGTACCTTCAACCATCTTAATGGTAAAGAGGCGCTCCTTGAGACGAATCTTGTTGGCAAGATTTTTCGTCATATACAATGACTCCAACTTGAGCCACATACCTGCAGCTGTATCCTCCTTGATAACCTCTCGCAGAACTTCTTTGGATAAACAAAGTTGGATTGCTGACAATGCTTTTTCATCCAACTCTTCCCAATCTTCATCCGACATGGTGTTCGGCTTTTTCGACTTTCCCGCAAGGGCCTTTTTCAACCGATGCTGGGTGAGAATGGCCATCATCTGAACTCGCCAAATGCCAAAACTAATTTTTCCATCAAACTTCTCAACATCAAATTTCATGATAGAAGCCATGTTGTCAAACCCAAATAAATATTACAACGCTCTAATACCAGTTTGTTGCGGAATTGGCGTGGTAATGGATAAATATTTAGTTCGGGTAGTTGATGATAAAATGAGAAGTAAAATAATAAATGGAAGAGACACAAGATTTACGTGGAAACCCTCCAATGTAGAGGGAAAAAATCACGGGGCAAGAGAGGAGTAAATGCACTATGGAAAATATGGAGAAGATACAAATGGTTTTACACCCACACAAAGAATACACTCAAGATAACACCTCACTACACTCAATAAATATAACAAGAGTGTGTATATATATGAAGAGGTAGTATATGAAAAAGAGAGGATAGTTTAGGGAGAAGCTCTTGGAGGATTTCTCTCTTGGATGAATTCCTCTCTTTTGGATGTCTTATGGATGTCTTCTTTGCTCCAAGCAAGATTGCCTTATATAGAGATATATCACCATGTGAACAAACTTCAAGTCTTCCTACCATTGTTGAAAATGTGTTAAGTTAGCTCACCAAACATAGACAACCAATATTGTACCATCTTAGTCCAAGTTAGGTCACCAAACATAGCTAACCAATATTGAATTTTCTTAGCCACCCAAAGACTAAGATAAATCATGAAAAACATGTGGCCAACCAATATAGACTTGAAGTGTGAATCTTAGAATTTTAAGGCATTTTAACAATTTTCAATTCGATATGCTTCAGATATGCAGTACCATGCATATTTCTGAAAATGAAGCCGCACGCGAGTGTCATGATAAAGATTTTTAGCAAGAGTTGTCTTACCTTGACCTGCCATACCAACAATTGCAACAATGTCGAGTTGAGGCAATCCTCCTATAAGGCAATTAATTATTTTCTCCTTCTCATCTGCGAAACCCACCATGACATCATCTGTTGTCGAGTTCTTAGTCTGAGCAGGGAGCTGAATGCCACCAGATTTCTTAGTGTTTCTGGTCTTATTCAGCTCAATCTTAATGAACTGAATTTCTTCTGTGAAATAAGAAAGACACATCACATTATGCCAATAATTAGTAGGATCTAAAAGCACAAAGGAGTCCATGACATAGTCGGCGCAGTATGTCATTCTGCTGATTCGCATGCTAAGATCTTCAAGTTCCTCATTATCATTATACAGATCAAATACTTCCATGATCAAGGGCTTAAGAGCCAGTAGCTCCTTCTGAAGAGTCATAAGTTCGTGTCTTCTATAAGTGGTCAAAGCCGCATCATATTTCCCCTTTTCGTTTAGATCTTGGAAGAAAATTTCCAAGGATCCTTGTATGTTCGTCCTGGGGAAAATATTCCTGGATGGAGCTGGTATCTCAAGGTGAAGTTCTCTGATCTCTGCTTGGGCTTGTTTCATCTTCTCTTGTAAGTCATGAAGAAGGGTATTGCTTCCCTCGGCGATGTCCCCTTTCAAATTGCTTGCATAGAGTGAGCAAATCAAAGATGCAGCCTCATTGACACAAAGGTTGCTGTGTGTTGAAGTTAACTTCCCAATTTCAGCATATTCCTGCGGAGGATTGAAAAAAAGTGATATGAAAAATGTTAGCCCATCTTGAATCATTTCAAAACCATCATCAGTAGGAAGGACAAGATCCTCCATGATTATCTCGAGAAAACGTGCAATAGCTATTTGCCTGAGAGAGAAATCAAGTCCTTCGGACGGCTTTAAGGCCTTCAGGGCTGCCAGCTCCAAAGTGCAAGGCATGAATTTCTGTATCAGAGAAGAAACCGTAGCATTCACTCTTTCATCTGTTTCGTCAACCCAATAAAGAAATGGTACAGCTGCTGCTGTGTTAGCCCAATCTTGAATACGATTGAAGAAACTGTTCAATTGATCAACATGTTCATGTCTTGAAGCAAAGTGAAAAATTGCTGAAACGCACTCTAACCTCTTTTCAACAGCTTCGATTTGCTTTTTGACTGGGGCAATCATATCAGGTTTTAGAACCAGAATATCCTTCAGATTCTTGACGGCCTCAGCAATGAGATGCTCGAAGTGAAGTTTGTTGAAACATTTGCTTTCCAGCGAGAGATCTGACCATTCAAGTAAGATCTCTTTAAGAACTGGCTTATGGCACTGAAGCTTTTCCAGAAACGTATCGGAAGCCTGAAGGAACAACTTTTCAGTATCCACGAATCCAAAAACAGACTTGTCCCAGTATATTTCTGCAATATCCCTGCCTATGTCAGCAAGGGAATCCATGGATTCTATTGCTTTAGTAGCAGAAGGCCATTCATCCATGGCAGCACGCGCCCAGTTCTCCCAGCAACGGGTGAATTTTTTGAGGAATAATAGCTCCTTTTGCACGGTCTGTATTTGATCCATGGAAGGGGCTGTCAAGAAATCATTTCCATCAACCCAGTAATGGAGACAATCTTGCAAATCATCAACCCATTCAGAATCCATTTTCGTTTCCCTCGCTCTCTGCTTGAAGCGGTGTGGCTTAAATTAGACGTTGGGTGTCAGGACCGAATTTGTAAAGGAAATCTGAAAGGATGATTTTTGGAGGAATGCGGAGGATCGTTTTATATGGAATATCGAAGGAAATTTGGGAAGAATGATTTTAGTGCTAACAGAAGAAGTTTTGAGGATGGTTTTATGTTGAAATATTTTCTCTGGTTTTCTCTGATCCATTTATTGCGGCCGAAGGAAGAACCTTTTTTATTTATGAATTTGGTGATTGATTTGCTGAATCGATTGTATTCCCAAACAAAAAAGAAAAACATAAAAAAGGGCTTAAAATATTAGGGTGTATTTGACTTGGTTTTTCAAAAAAAAAAAATCGATCATCAATAATTTACTTTTATAATTTCTCTATACAAATTTATTAAAATAAAATAAAATTCAAATTAGACCTTAATTATTATTAATTTTGAAATTAAATAGTTTATTTAAATAAAAAGATAAAAGTAAAAGAAAAACATCTTGACTTTAAAACTCTTGATTTGTGTGTATAGATTTAAAAAAAACCAATATTTTGAAAGCATGATTATTATAAGTTCTCTAGTTTTCCTTTTAAGTAAAATAAAAAGGTGTGATTATTATCGTATGTGATGACTTTTTGCGTTATGTTCCTAATCACACATTGGTTAGGATTAAGGAATTTCTAAAAAGGTATATAATTTAGTCCCATATTATTTTATTAGAAAAAATTATTTTTATATTTCCTTTTACTTTGTTCAGCTTGGCGTAAGAATTTTAAAATAATTGTGAACGGTCTGATTCACAAAGCTCGGGCCTGATTTGTCTCTTCCCCCCATTAGTTTGACGCATTTGCCCTTCTTTCTTTCTCAAATCTCTATTAAATCATCCAATTTCTCCCATTATTAAGCAAACCAAACCAAAGAGGAGACTAAAAGGTCCAAATAACCTCGCTACGTACGAGCATTAACACAAATTAACCTAAAAAACATGACAAGTGCAAGACAAATAAATTACTAATTTAAATAACTAGTAATTACATTTCTTTTCTAAATTGACAATATTTACCATACTCATGAATATAAAAGTAAAATAAACATAGCTTTCAAACACTTCGATAAAATACAATTTGTAATTTGTTTATCTTAAAAAATAGTAGTAATTTATTTTTGCTCAATTACATAGCTCTCTCAATAAGATATAATAATAGTAATTAATTGGAAAATTTCCAACGGAAGTGTTATCAACGGCAGAGGGAAAGGCTCAAATCCCCATACACTTATTAGGTGATTTTGGTTATAATATTGCAAGAATGAGGTGTATTATGAGTTTAGAACTTCTCTTACATATGCAAATGACTTGACCATTAAATTTAAAAAAGAAGCGACCTTTGGGTCTTTGATTTTGTCACTTCATAAGAGTAACTTGAAAGAGGATATTGCCAGAGGAAGGAATATTCCTCCTCACGATTTAGTCTAGACAAAGTTGAAATTTATTATACCATAAGGGCAAAAATGTGAAGATACAAATTTTAAAATTTATGTTGTTCCATTTGGAGCTAATCAATATGAAAAGAAGGAAAGCACTTCCAACAATAATAAAAGTAAATTATATTAACGGTGGATGTATATATGGCCAGCACGAAATTTATTGGTTCTTCCTACTAGTTTTCTCAACGTTAAACTGCTTAGTTTGGTAAATCCAACTAGAAAGTGCTCCCTCCCGTCTAAGTTGCTTGTAAAAAAAGGTAACTTTCACATATATTAATGAAATGAGTTGCTATTGCGACGATTTAGCGACAATATTATTTAATTTAAAAATATTAAAAATTTAATTTCGTCGTAAATTCGTTACAATATCGTTATAAATTTATGATAATTTTACAATGATTTTTATTATAATTATTAAAAATAATAATTATTTTTGTCACAGATCCAGTGTAAATTGGTAATAATTTTGATACGAAAATTGGTCCATAAATTATTAATTAATATAATTATTATCAAAAATTCGTCGCACTTTTTAATTATAAATGCAATTTAATTTGACATTTTAATTTTTAATTAAATATTTTTAAATTTTTTAAATAATGTTTTTTAATAATTTTTAAATAATTATTTTAAAAATAAGCATAATTATACAATAATTAAAAATAAAAAATAAATTAAAATAAAATATAATTAAGCCATTAAATGTCAATATTTTATGCGTACAACATTGAAAAATATTATACAAAATTTATGTCACTATAGAAGGCGGCGCTGCAGATGGTAGAGGGGGCGGAGGTGGATCTAGAGGGCCAGTCGTTGGAGGATGGTCGTCAGATAGATCGATCGTGTAATTCTCATCAGTCCCGTCTGCCCGATCTTCAAAATCTGGTATCGAAAAAAAAGGTGGAGGTGGATGTTGAGGCAGATGCAGTGCCTCGGATATTACTCGTAAATATCGGTCCAAGCTAGCAAAGCACTGTTGAAAATAATCGTGCATTGACCTCTCTCTATAACTGACTATGCAGAGATACGTACTCTGGATGCGATGTGATTGAGCAAGCTATTAGAACAGAGGTCGACGTGGACTGACATAACCTCCGTCGCTAGTGGTGTAAAATGGGCCAGCCGGCACCGGCCCGACCCTGCCCATCGCGTGCTGGCTTTGAAACGGACTGGCGCGGGCTGAGAACCCTCAGTCCGCGGGCTAAACGGGCCAACCCGTGGGCTTTTCAAAACACGTCGTTTTTGTCTAAAAACATCAAAACGATGTCGTTTCAAGGGAAAAAAATTTTTAAAATATTTTAAAAACATCAAAACGACATCGTTTCTTATTTAAAAATTTTTTAAAAAAATTAAAAAGAAAAAACGGGTTGGCCTGCATCCGGCCTGCATTAACCCGCAGACTAAACGGAGCGGGCTAAAAAGCCCGCGTTTTAAACGGGCTTGGGCATACTAAGCCCAAACCCGCATATACGGGCCAACCCGGAGGCCAGACCGCGGGCTTTGGCCCATATTGACAGGACTATCCGTCGCACGTGAGTTGCCTCGAAACCCAATCCAAAAATCTGATTCTTCGAAATACCGCCAGTAACTTACACAAACAGGGACTTTTTATCTGGTGGATATTGAGAAATCGCTGAATCTTGAGACTCTATCTGCGCATAGCGCTTCTTCAAAATATTGATGCTATCCTGCAAATTATATATATAATAAATTTGCGACAGTATATAATTATAAAACAATTAGTATAAAATATTTTTAATATAATCTGTAAACTTACTAGCGTATGTTGTGATTTTTTTTCACTGACATACATGCCCTTTTTTGGGGCCATTCTTATATGTGTGTGTCGCCTCGTACATATCGGGGTTTTTTGGGGCCATTCTTATATGTGTGTATTGCCTCGTACATATCGGGGAAGTAGAAGTCATCTCCGCGCTCCTTATGCTACAATTATATTAATATAAATATTAAGTAATTATATTATATTTAAATAATAATGATAAAAATAACGGTTACCATCCGACGCTAGTGCTCGCTGAAGGAGATGCAACATCTCATGTGAGTCGGTTCAGAAACGGCTGCTCTGTTCCGCTTAGTAGCAGCTAAAACATGCTTGAATTGCTCCGTGCTCCAGTGATCCCGCCAAAGTTGGCTCCAAATTTTAGGAGATATCTACGATAGACATTTCCTCTTACACCAAGTCTTTGATAGCTAATTCGATAGACGACGAGTGTATTTGTTATCCCAAATATACCGTATCTAATCAGCATGCTCTGGGAGCCATCGATAACGTCTTTGCAAAGTCATAAAAAAATACTAAATATGTAATATATATATATATATATATATATGTGTGTGTGTGTGTGTGTGTGTGTGTGTGTTTGTTTTACTTACACTGCATATTTGGAACCACATGTCCCGAAGCTCCAATGGGACCGCCTCAAAATTAGGGTACAATCCAGTAAAATGCCTGTAAAATGTATCCGATATCGAATGCACTGTCCCCTCTGATGGGAAGAAACTATTCCATTACACAAATAAATAGTTAGTTATTTAACAAAAAATTCGAATAATTTTTTTAAAAGTAAATAGAAACTTACTCGTCACCACTTTGGATAATCAGAATATGGGTATCCTCTGTCTGAACCCCACCCGTAAAAGGGTACTGCAGAAGCTGTGGTCAAAGGCGTATGCTCAGACTCCATCACTCGTGTGTCATCCTCACTCAGTAAAGGCATCGTTCAAGGTAAGGATGGAGAAAGAGTACGATCATCTATCCCAAACGACAGTATTGAACGTGATCTACGTGGAGGCGTCTGAAAAGTAGTAAAACATTTGTTAGCTATGTACTCATTAATTATTTGTAAAAATTAACTTTAAATAAATTAAAATATTAAATAAATGACGTAGCATGTGTATACATTGGCATACAAGTTATTCACTGTTTTCGTCATCTAATAAAGTATCAACATTATCCTTGCCCGAATCATCTTCTGATTCCCATTCACTTTCAACTTCAGTATCAGAATCAGTAACGTCATCATATTTCGTGCTTCCTAATCCATTATCATCCAAATCTTCCTTTCACGTGATTCGTGCACAAGTTCACCGATTATATCATCTTTACCGCATATACTAAATGTCGTTGATTATCTACATCTTCTTGATATGGTCTCTCAACAAAGGGTGCATCAATCACGTGACACGCCTTTAATTTGCATACTCCTATCCAATCAGACTTATTCCTTCTACTTCTAGGATAGGTGGCATAGTATACTTGGTGAGCTTGTACAACTGACACAAATGGATCATATTTTGGGTACCTTCTCTTGCAATTAACATCTACAGTTTTATAATGTGGGTGAATCCTGACACCTCTATTAAGCACAGAATCATACCAGTCACACTTAAATAAAACCACATTCTGATATGGAATTCTCGGAAACTGCACTTCAATAATCTCCTCTAAAATTCCATAATAGTCGCTCATGTTGTCAATATCTTTATCTTTGCCCTTAACCCATAATTAATTGTCCATAAAAGCGCAACTCGCATCTGAAAATTTTACTTTTTTGAAACGTCATATGTCGGCACTCCAACTGACCACAAATGTTGTAACTCTTCCAGCGGTGGCTGTAGATAGAGACGTTGACCTTATGCTTCAGGTTTCTCGGTCCTGGAATAATTATTGTAAAAAACATTACAGGATCCTTCATACATATCCACAGTAAGAATGACGAACCAACTAGAATACTGCTTTCCCGATATTCCAAAGGGCGAGAACCCATTAGTGAATAGCACTAAACTCACGTTCCGAACCTCTTTCCCAAATTCAACATGCATTTGATCAAAATGATGACATGCTTCACCGTCCCGTGGATGACTCATCAATCTCTCATTCTGTACACTTTCAGCATGCCACCTCATATGTTTTGCAATTGCTTTAGATGCATACAACCTCTGCAACCTTAGTGTCAAAGGAAAGTAGTACATTTTCTTAAAAGTGACCTGTTTTTGCTGTCTATTCTTCCGAAGTTTCCTCCTCTGAATGTATCGGGGACTCCCGCAAAACTTGCATTCTCACATACCAATATCCTCCTTCCAAGAAAGCATGCAATTATTCGGGCAACAATCTATTTTTTTCACTGGCAAACTAAGTCCAAAAACCATCTTCCTGGTATGGTACAAGTCCTTCGGAAGCTGATTATTCTTTGGTAGAACTTCCTTAATTAGTTGCATTACCTAATTAAAACACCTCTCTGAAATATTATTCTTAGATTTAATATTTAGCATGCGAACAACAAATGGTAACTGCGAGTGATTTGTGCATCCATCCCACAAAGAAATATTGGCAAATTTTAATATGTCATAAAATTTTTTGGCTTCTATATTAGGAGGTTCTTCATCGTCGACACCCGACGACGGGTCTATCTGATGGTCCAAACCAACGCCATCCATTACCATCTGTTGAAATGGATTAATAGGCATAGGTAGGGATTGAGAATTGGTTGGAGCCATATCCGGATGCAACAAATCAAGACTCTCATCGTCGACACCCGACGACGGGTCTATCTGATGGTCCAAACCAACGCCATCCATTACCATCTGTTGAAATGGATTAATAGGCATAGGTAGGGATTGAGAATTGTTTGGAGCCATATCCTGATGCAACAAATCAAGACTCTCATCGTGACTGGTCCAACGATGATAATCGACAGTATCTACACTATAAAATGGACGTTTTCCAGGCACAAGACCACCACAATCAATCCTTCATGTTTCAATTTAATTCTCACAACAATTTATTCCACGTAGATATATCCAAAATTTATAAGACAAACAAAAATATTATAAGCATTATCACAAAATTAAAGAATATTAAAAACATACCAATTACAAAAATAAAAAACAGAACAAAAAAATACAAAAAATAGAACAATAAAATACTGAAAAAATAGAACCAAAAAAACAATACAATAAAATACAGAAAAAAATAGAACAATAAAATATGGAGAATAAAAAATAGAAAATAAACAAAAAATTTACAATTTACCTATGCCGTGAAGAAATTTGGCAGTGGCGGAGGTCCTACAGCGGCGGGTGGGTAAGGCAACGCAGGCAGCAGGCGAGGTAGCGCAGACGAGACAGTGTGGGTGGCGGGTGAGGTTGCGACGGGCAGAGGTTAAGATGGGCAGCGAGGAATCGACTGCTGGCTGACAGGGAGACCGAAAGAGGGAGAAATGGTGGGAGAGGGAGACCGAGAGAGGGAGAAATGAGAGTGCAGATTCTGTTAAGAAAAATGACATTGTGATGGTAATTTTCGTCGCAAATTCATAGCCGAATAGCGACAGATGTGCACGGATATTCTTTTTAATTTTATTTAATAATGGTAACAAATCTGTCGCTATTCTGCAACAATTTTGCGACGGATGTTTCTTTTATTCTTTTGAAAAATGACTAAAATATCTGTCACCAATGCGTCGCAAATTTGTGACAGAATCAATTTCAATGTAGCGGCTATTTTTTGCAGCTGAAATTTTCAAATTCCGTGCCAAATGTATCCCAAATTTGTAACGATAATTAATTTCGAATATATTTTTAAGTATTTTTCTTTCTCTTCTACTCCTTCAATAAGTTTATGATTAAGATTTGTTAATAATCAATATTTATGAAATATAAGTATGTAATTATCATATATGTATGTAATTATCATATATGTTGTGCTAATACATGTAATAACCCCATCAACACTGTATGTTGTATAATATTACATATTATAAATTGGTCATACTCTAAGTTATAACTATTAGTATTGCATACATATGTAATAGATATGTTATATCAAAAATAAATTATGAAATACATATTCATATGTATCTTTATATAAAGAATACTAACTATAAATTACCAATATTTCATAGTACATATTACAAGTGTATTGTATGCTATATATGTTTAATTAAATAGTACATTTATGAACACCACGAGATATGACTCACAAATTTAATATGGGTAACAAAAAATAAGAGGAATAATAATTCAGTGCAAATCCATCACAAATCTATAGCAAATAAGTCACCCATCGCAAATTTGTAGTTATTTTGCGATGAATTTGCGATGACCAATTTTTTATATTTTTTTCTCAAAACCTCGCAAATCCGTAACTATATATATGGTGATGGATTTTTTTAATATTTTTTTTTCTTTTATGTCGTAATCATGTAGCTATACTGTGATGGAATAGCGACGAAATTTATAAATTTTTCTACTTTTTCTTTTCTATCGCAAATCTGTAACTATATGGCGACACATGTGCGACGGGATATAAAATTTTTTTCTAATATTTTCTTTTTCGTCGCAATTCTGTAGTTATATAGGAACAGATTTGCGACGGACTATATAAAAACTTTTTTAAATATCTACTTTTTCCTTGCCGTCGCAAATCCATCGTAAAGTGGCGACGTATTTGATGCTAATTTTTTGCCGTCTCTATTTTTGCCAACTTATTAAATGGTAACAGTTTTGTTAAAAATTCGTCGCAAATTTACGGCGAATTTTTCCATCACAAAAATAATTTTTCTTGTAGTGATTGTGATATTCAAATTTCACAAACATATCAGCACAAAGATAGTTCATATGCATCAAGAGATAAAATAAAAGGTTTTAATTAAGAAGATAAAAGTATAATTAGTTTTTGAATAAATATAACCAATTTTTCTTAAATTAATATGGCATGATGATTCCTTCCTATAATATATAATTATATCTAATGATCGCTAATAAGTACAAATGTAAATTAGAGTGAAATATGCTCGTAAATTTCACCTAAATCAGTTAATTATTATACTTCAGTGGGTTAATCATGTCATCATGTGCTATGAGGTCATACAATTCTCAGTCTCAAGAGAGGCAGAATTCGGTCGGATTAGCTATGACCTAAGTGGGTCAAAAAATATAGCGGTTTTTGAAGTACCAGAGTCCACACGCCGTAAGATGGCCACTCAGAAAAGGAAGAGTGGAAATCAAGAGCAAGCCGAAAGAAGTATGCCTTGGGCCAAAACGAAGCACATAGGAAATTAATTACACTAGATTGAATTTTTATTTAAATTAAATTATATTAAAAATTATAAAAATAAATTATTTATAAAAAAGTAGTGTTCAAAATAAAAAATGATAAAAGTAAACTTAATTAGATTTTAGTTAAGTTAACAATTAAGTATAATTAAAATTTAATAATTCTAGTTAAGTTAAATCTTCATTAAATTTTTTTATTTTAAATTTAATTTCATATATTTTTACAAATCCTATTTATAGATTAATAACTCAAACTAAATTAGATTTTAATTAAGAATATTGTATATTTTCACAAATATTATTTGAAGATTGATAACTTAAACTGAATAAGAGTATAATTAATATTATTTTAAAATTTAAAATTCTTAAATTTATATTTTGATTTTTTTCAAATTGAATTTTTTCTAAACTAAAATATAATTTTGTATATTTTTACAAATATTATTTAAAGATTAATACCTTAAACTAAGTTAGAGTATAATCAATATTATTTTTAAAAAATCAATTTTAAAAGTAAATTAAGTTGGGTTTTATTTTTAAAAAATATAAAAAATTAATTTTTCTTCAAATATTAAAGCTGAATTTTCTCTAAACTAAACTAATGAACTTCCCTGGCTGATTTTAGGGTTTGTGTCCCTTTCCATTTGACAAATTGAAGAAATCTCTGCTAGCTTTATCAATGCTTTTGCAAATGCTACTACCGTTATTAGATTAATGTGTGAAGAAGAATTAGCCTTTTCAATCTCAAAAGTGAAAGAGATACATAAATCTTTTATTTTCATTTTCTTGTTTCTTTCCTTTTTTAGCTACTTGAAGTCATGTAGGCATGGCCATAGATAAGTGGACCTTTTTTTAAGTATCTAAAGTAGGAACTAAAATTAATACTTTTAGAATTTTCTTTTTTACTATAAGTACTTGTATATTTTTTTAAAAGAAAATTAAATATGTGACAGTTTAACAACAATGAAACAAAGAATAAGATATAAAATAGAAGAAATGATTTTGATAAATCATGAAGAATAATATTCCTTCTATTCCTTCCGTTGAAGGGATTGACTTTACCTGTATTCACACTTCTATGCAGAAAAGTAGAATTCTTGAACAGACTGCAACCAATTTGTAAAATGTCCAGATGAATGCTCATTTTTTGCAGTATTTTATTGCGAAACTACATTATCATATTACGTAATTAAAGAGGGATTTGATTTGTGAAATAATATTTATAAATTAGACCAAGCTCATTTCATGTCTATAATTGATATTTTACTTCTCGTATAATGAAGGGCCATTGCCTTATGTAGTAATGTTTGTTGAAAATATAAGTCATCTTTCGGTGTTTACTTCAACATTTTAAATGATGATTAAGGAAAAGAAAGAGATATTTGTTTGACACTTAAATCAATGAAATGAATAAACTAGTTCTTTTAACCTATAATTCATATGAAATTCTACAATTGTGTTTGAGTCCTTTTTTGACAAATAAAAGTGAATACAATGAGTAATTTATCTTATTTTTAATTCAGGAATACAAATATTGAAAATAATAGTGTCGTGTACAACTATATAGGAAACTTAGTTACAAGGGTATCTGATAAAGAAGAGGCACATATATTTGATATACGACATTGTTTTAATAGCGTTATAAAAATATTAGAATTCTTCAAAGTAGAAAATCATATTTTTTTTACAAATTACAAAAATAGAGAATAAAATGAAAAAAAAAACTAGAAATTTTGATAAAGTCAATCGTTGATCCCCATTGGTCGAAATTTTATAGAGCTTAATAGGACATAATGTGTAAGTTAGCTGTAAAAAATTGTTTTTGTAAAACCACTCCAGAGAAAAATTGCAAGGTGCAAATACTATTGCTTTTTGAACATTAACAATAAATAAAAGGCATAAAATTCTCCCAAAAAAGAAAAGAAAATGAAAGAAGAAATCCACCAAGCAAAAGCAAACTTGAAGAACCATCAAATAAAATGAGGTACAATGGATGAAGAAGTCCAAAACCATTACTTGTAAGTCTCCTCGTTCATCAGCTTCTTGCAATGATTAGCCCTATAACGCAAATCCATCTAAGAATGTCAATCTCGAATAGTACTATGAAGAAATTATCAAATGATGCATTCAAATTTGATTCTGCACTATTTTAATGGCAATGTTCCTGTCTCGAAATTAAGAGAAACAAAATTTAACTTCAGGTGAAGAAGAATATGCACCTATTCTTCAACTGGAAAATCTGCTGTGATTTGAAGGCCAGCATCTCCGAGATCTCGTTGTTCTGCAATGATCTCGAGGACAGAAGCAACAAGTTTAGGACACAACGAAACCTTCATCACTTTCAAGGTAGGAATCACTCCGAATTTAGAGGGAACCTCCGTAAGAAAATAGCATTTGTGCAAGATAAGTTGTTGAAGTTGGGGAAAGCCTTGTGGGGATACATTCCATTGTAGAATGCCTAAGACGTTAACTTCAGGTATATTAGGTTCTGAAATTCATCGTCTTCCACATTCCATCTTTGTTTATCAAAATCAGAAGCTTGTAGTTTGAGAACCTCAAGATTAGGCAGCTTGCCAATTGCAGATATCGTACTTGCCGATAGAGAACCTCTACTCATTTTGAATTTTCTAAGAGTGGATGGCAGCTCAAAATTAGCGAAAGAGAACTCCATATTGACCTCCAAATGTAGTGATTCAAGCTTACTCAAAAAGTTTGACGACCGTACATAGGGCCCCAAAAAAATTTTCAGTTTTCGAACATTTGGTATTCTTCTCAAAAGCCCTTCGAACTCCTTCGGGTACTGAGGATAATTCAATAATGAAAAAGTCTCTAAATTATTTAATTGAGAAAACTCGTCAGTCAAATCATCGATATCTTCAAATGTTCCTTTCACATATAAATGTCGCAAACTTCTCAAATTCCATATAGCTTTAGAGAGTCGAATAAAGCTGATATCCAACTTGAGAAATTCCAATTTCGAAAGATTGACCATGGCTGATGGGATGCAAAATCCACCAGAAAGTGCCAAGTATCGCAAACCAACAAGTTGGGTGATGGCATCAATATTAGAGTTTATGTAGATTCGGGCCAAGTCCAACACCCGCAGCACTTTGAACCAGAGAAAGAAGAGAGGGGCAGTAAGATACTTCCTCTGCCGCTCAGAAAAAATTAAAGTACGGACAATTGGTGCTGTAGGTCGTGACTCAAAAGACGGCCAACATCGCGTGTGAAAACATAGCCGATATGACTGGTGCACTGTGTCAAAGCAATGAAAATCAGAACTATTTGGAACCAGTAAGAAGTTCTCTTCCTTACCTTTTTCTAAACACAACTCTCGCACCAAATCATGAACAACACATTTCTTGATGCCAAATCTGGAACTTCTTTCTGCTACAAATAATAGGCTTCTACCAGCCAAATCCATCAGGTACTCATTTGCTACATCCTCCAAGCTCCTGTTCTCATGTTTCTGTATGAAGCTCTCTGCGATCCAATATCTGGTCAACTTCTTGGCAAGAATTGGCTCATCCTCCTTAAATGCTGCAAGATAAAGAAAACAAGGTTTCAAATAATCTGGTAAATGTTGGTAACTTAGTTCCAGAACGTTCATACACCCTTCCCTTGCAGCCAGTGACTTTAGACTTTTCGCAATTTGTTCCCAGAAAGCCAGATTGCCGTCTGCTTTTGCAAGTAAACCTGCAATAACTACAATGGCTAAAGGTAGCCCTTTGCAACCTTCCGCAATCTTCCTTCCAATTTTGAGCAAATTTAGAGGAAAACCGTCTCTGTAAGATAGCTTTTGTCGTAGTAACTCGAAGCTATCCTCAGGTGAGAGTGGATGAAGCTCATGAAGACTGCAATCAGGATTAGCTTCCAAAGCGACTGTATGAATTCTGCTGGTAATCAGAATTCTGCTCCCTTTCTTGTCGTCTGGAAATGAAGCTTTCAACTCCTTCCAGGGCCCAACATCCCAGATATCATCTAGCACTATGAGGTAAGGTCTTCCTTTCAAACATCGATACAGCATTGCAGCTAAGTCTTCTTGAGTTTTCTTGACGATATCATGTTCTTTTAGTGTTGGATTGACATCTTTTAATATGTTAATCAATATGTTTTCAATTTGATATGCTTGAGATATGCAGCACCATGCATATTTCTGAAAATGAAGCCGAACACGATGATCACGATAAAGCTTCTTGGCGAGAGTTGTCTTACCTTGACCCGCCATGCCAACAATTGCAACAACGTTGAGTTGAGGTAATCCTTCGGTAAGGCAATTGATTACTTCCTCTGCCTTATCCGTGAAACCCACCATGACATCATCCGTTGTGCTGTGCTTAGCCAGAGCAGGAAGCTGTATGCCACCAAAATTCTTAACATTTCTGGACTTATTCAGCTCAGTCTTAATGAACTGGATTTCTTCCATGACATAAGAAAGGCTCATCACATTATGCCAATAATTAGCAGGATCAAAAAGCAAAAAGGAGTCAATGATATAATCGGCGCAGTATGCCATTCTGCTGATTCGCATCCGAAGATCATCAAGTTCCTCATTATCATTATACAGATCAAATACTTCCATGATCAAGGGCTTAAGAGCCAGTAGCTCCTTCTGGAGAGTCATAAGTTCGTGTCTTCTATAAGTGGGCAAGGCCGCATCATATTTCCCCCTTTCGTTTAGATCTTGGAAGAAAATTTCCAAGGATCCTTGTATGTTCGTCCTGGGGAAAATATTACTTGATGGAGCTGGTATCTCAAGGTGAAGTTCTCTGATCTCTGCTTGGGCTTGTTTCATCTTCTCTTGTAAGTCATGAAGAAGGGTATTGCTTCCCTCGGCGATGTCGGCTTTCAAATTGCTTGCATGGAGTGAGCAAATCAAAGTTGCAGCCTCATTGACACAAAGGTTCCTGTGTGTTGAAGTTAACTTCCCAATTTCTGCATACTCTTGCGGCGGATTGATAAAAAATGATATGAAAAATGTTAGCCCATCTTGAAGCATTTCAAAACCATCATCAGTAGGAAGGATAAGATCCTCCAGGACTATCTCGAGAAAGAGTGTAATAGCTATTCGCCTGAGAGAGAAATCAAGTCCTTCGGAAGGCTTTAAGACCTTCAAGGCTGCAAGGTACAGCTCTGCAAGCTCCAAAGTGCAAGGCTTGAATTTCTGTATCAGAGAAGAAACCGTAGCATTCACTCTTTCATCTGTTTCGTCAACCCAATAAAGAAACGGTACAGCTGCTATAGTGTTAACCCAATCTTTAATGCGCCTGAAGAAACTGTTCAATTGATCAACATGTTCATCTCTTGCAGCAAAGTGAAAAATTGCAGAAATGTACTCTAACCTCTTTTCAACAGCTCCAATTTGCTTTTTGACAGGGGCAATCATATCACGTTTTAGAACCAGAAGATCCTTCAGATTCTTGACGGTCTTAGCGAGGAGATCCTTCAAGTGATGTTTGCTGAAACATCTGCTTTCTAGCGAGAGATCTGACCATTCAAGTAAAATCTCTTTAAGAACTGGCTTATAGTACTGAAGCTTTTCCAGAAACATATCGGAGGCCGGAAGGCGCAACCTTTCAAGATTCTCGAATCCAGCATTACAGAATTGAAGGAATATTAGTGCAATATCCTTGGCTATGCCAGCAAGGGAATCCAGAACTTCTTTTGCTTTAGTAGCAGAAGCCAATTTATCCTTGGCAGCAGGCGTCCAGTTCTCCCAGCTGCAGATGAATATTTTGAGGAATGATAGTTCCTTTTGCATGGTCTGAACTTGATCCGTGGAACGGGAAGCCGAGGAATAATTATCAACCCAGTAAAGGAGCCAATCTTGTAATTCATCAAACCAAACCATATGTGTTTTTTTCCCCATTTTTTTTTTTGGCTGAATTTGAAAATGTTGGGTTTCAGGATTGAATTTTGTAAATGAAATCTGGAAGGATAATTTTTTGGCAAATGGGTGACTAAAAGATGGTTTTATATAAATTTGTGAAGGAAATTTGTGAAGAAGGATTTTGATGATGGTAGAAGAAGAGGAGGTAGGACTCGGGAAATATGGACACACTCCTATAATTACAGGGTAATATTTATTCATTCTTGCAATTCAGAATCATTATTGATTTACTCCTCGAAGAGTGTGTGGGGAATTGGTCAACTTGTTCGTGTTTACTTTCTTGCCGGTGGGGCAGTCCGTGAGTAGTCATGTCAAAACGGGCAGGCCGGCTCGTTTTTTAAAGAATATGAACGGATATGGACAGAAAGAATATCGACCCGTTTTAATGTGAGCTTTTTCGACCCGTTCTATTTAGCCAGTTAACTAATACGGGCCGAAGCGGATCAGTCTGTTTTTTTTAAAAATTTTTTCCTTAAAATGACGGCGTTTCGATATTTTTAAAATTATTTTTAAATTTTTTTACCTCAAAACGATACTGTTTTTAAAATTTTTTTCTTAAAACGACGTCGTTTTGTCCAGCTCGTTTTACTGTTCAGCCTGTGCGGGCCTGTCCGTTTGACAGTGTTATCCGTGAGGGAAGGTTGTCGCTTTCCATCTATTGTAAACCGGCACTGATATTGGTAGAAGTGTAAATTGGGTTAAGTGAGGTGGGTTTTATTAAGTTTAAATTTGATTTGATTATTTTTGAACAGATAAATATGAGTCTAAATTTTATTTTCTCGGGTTTGGGCTCAAATTCGAGTCGATTCTAACTTAATTTTTTAAAATTATTTATATAATAATAATATAATATAATATAATAATATTATTATATAAAAATATAATATATATATATATATATATATATATATATATTACGGGTCGAGTTGAGCTTCTCTTAATTTGAGCTTGGGTCAAAAAGTTATTTGAGTTGAAAATTTCAGCCTGAGTCCGTAATTAAGTGAACTGAACGAGTCGGGCTCAAACCAGTCCAGTCCAATTAACAGTCGTAGATGTTGGCAGCCAAGAATCTTGTGGGTGGAAACCAGATCATCTAAAATACCATGAGGAGAGCCTCAAAATCCCTCTTAATTTACTTACTAATTTGATAATTAGGACTGTCGGGCTAAATGAGCTGAGTTATACCAAGTTTGAGCTAGCCTCATTTTGTTTGGACTCATATAACAACTAGTTTGAGCTCGACTCGCACGAGTTCTGACCTATCAAGCCTAGCCTGAATTTTTTAAATAAATTTATTTTATATTTTATATTTTTCATATTTCTAATTTTCACTCTAAAAAATTTTCTTGTTTTATTTTTTGAAGAATAGTTAATGTTATGCATTTTAGATTTTTTAACTAGTAGTATTCCATAATTAAAATAAAAGGTAAAAAATTAGTTTACTATGCTATTATTTATATATAGATATAATAACATTATTATTATTGTATTATATATATATATATATACTTAATTATGTGCAAATCTAATTTAATTAAACTCAAAGTTAGTCCGAGCTTAATTTGGACATCAAAATCATCAGGCTTGAGATCTATTAGATATTGAGTGAACGGGCCAAGTTCGGGCTAACTCGAAACCACTGGCAATCCTACTAGTAATGTGAAAAGAATGAGTTACGTTGAGCCACTAACAAATCTCCTTTTCAAAACCAATAATTGGCCTTCTTTAGATTGCTTTTCAATTTAAATTTTTATTCTATGATTTTTCATTTTTATTTTAAATAATTTAATTTCTTTCATAAAAATTAAAAGTAAATCTTACTTACTAAAGCACAAAAATTAAAAGCGCTTTTTATTTTAAACTTCAATCCATATAGTGACTTTTTTGAAAATAGTTATATGTGCCTTACAAAAGTTAAATGAATAATCATTAATCCCTTTCAAAAAAACTTTTTTCGGTGAAATTAAAAATAGTTACTATTCTTTACTATAAAGGATTAAAATGTACGTCTGGCTATGCTCAATCACATAGCGCTCCCAATAAGACATCATCATAGTATTAATTAATTGGAAAATTTCCAACGGAAGTGTTAAGAGGGAAAGGCTCAAATCTCTATACAATTGGTAATCTGATTAGGTGATTTTGGTTATAATATTGCAAGAATGAGGTGTATTATGAGTTTAGAACTTCTCTTACACATGCAAATGACTTGACCATTAAATTTTAAAAAGAAGCAATCTTGGCGTCTTTGACTTTGCGACTTCATGAGAGTAATTTGAAAGAGGACATTGCCAGAGGAAGGAATATTCCTCCTCACGATTTAGTCGAGACAAAGTTGAAATTTATTATACCATAAGGGCAAAAATGTGAAGATACGAATTTTAAAATTCGTATTGTTCCATTTGGAGCTACCCAATATGAAAAGAAAGAAAACGCTTGCAAACAATAATAAAAATAAATTATATTAACCGTGGATGTATATATGGCCAACACGAAATTTGGTAAATCCCTCCTGTACTTGTAAAACAAAGTAACTTTCACATATATTAATGAAATGACCAAAAAAATCATCTTAAAACTTTGAATATACTTAATATTATGTTTGTTGAATTAATAAATGTGAGGATCCGGTCATGCAGTGCCATTTTACAGTATTGGATTCTAATCGTTAGATCAAATTTAGCATATGATCCAAAGGTTATAAAAGTTTACAAAATTTTTTATTTTTTAAATAAATTTAAGAGTAAAAAAATATGATTCGTTAAATTAAATTTTAAATTTGATTCAACGAATGAAACTTAATTATTTAGAAATCAAAAAATATAATTTATTAAATTAAATTTAATTCTGCACGTCTTACAAAAAAGACGTGTACCAAAGAATCCTTGGCCCATTCAAGAGCCCAACATCATTTAGAGCTTCCAATACGAAAAATATTAAATTGCAGACATCGATAAAACTATATTAAATTGCTCCTGTCTAAGATACTTGTAAAACAAAGTAACTTTCACATATATTAATGAAATGACCAAAATATCATCTTAAAATTTTGAATATAATTAATATTGTGTTTGTTGAATTAATAAATGTGAGGATATAGTTGAAAAAATGAATAAATATAATCTTAAATTCATAAAATGACAAATAATTTGGGACAAACAGATTAATTTTTTAACAAGTAATTTATTATGGAAAGAGTAAAAAATAACCAAAACAAGTTGTTTCCAAAGCTAGAAGGAAGAATTAAACATTTAACTAAAACAGAACAATATGAGTAAGATATAACTTAATTAGGAATAGTTCCATTTAATTAGAAACTTTAGGAAATTAATGTCATACAAGCACAGACACAAGCATATTGAAATAAAATTTTTTCTAACATATATCCCGAAGTATATATATTTATAGATTAGTGAAAATATATATGACAGTTTGAGTTTATCGTAAATGTTACAAAATTTTTCTCTGTTAATCTTGCACTAATCATCACTAATGTAGATTTTCTTATATTAAATATTATCCTTTCAAATGTAACAAAATTTGAAATTATCTCATTTCTTTATGCACTCTAATTCCTTAGAGTTCTCCTATCTCCTATAGATACTTATATATTTACATTTGGAAATGCGAAACTTCAGGAGGTTTTGTGGGATTTGATTTCCTCGTATAACTCCATTAGCTGAGTTCTTCGATTTCTGTAGGATTTTATATTACAATCTTCTTTGAGATAGCTCAGCAGGATAAATCTTCAACATATATTACAGTATTCTAATCTAATGAGGTTATCAGCAACGTGATTTCTGGCTTCTCACGTTGGAAACAATTGATCAGAAACACATGGGTCATCCAAGTAAATAAATACTCAAATTAGCAAAACGATCCAAGTGACATACAGCTCATTCATTCGAGTCCGGATCCGGTCCTGCAGTGCCATTTTGCAGCACGTGTAGGATTGGATTCTAATCGTTCGATCAAATTTAACATCTGATCCAACAGTTATAAAATTTTACAAAATTTTTGATTTTTTAAAAATATATTTAAGAGTAAAAAAATATAATTCGTTAGATTAGATTTTAAATTTGATACAACGAATCAAATTTAATTATTTAAAAATAAAAAAATATAATTCATTGAATCAGATTTGATCTGGCATACTTTGCAAAAAGACGTGCACGACCGATTCCTTAGCCCATTCAGGAGCCCAACATCATTTAGGGCTTCCAATATGTAAAACATTAAATTGCAGACATCGATAAAACTAAAAATTCGCAGTGTCCATTCTCCTTTTAAGACATTTCATAATAGATCAGTAGGACTGTCAATTGGGTCAGGCTGACCCGAGCTCGGCTCGTTCGACCTATTTAATTGTGGGCTCGGGTTGATCTTTCAGCCCGAATAACGTTTTCGGGCCGAGGTAAGCTCAACTTTCGATTTCATATGTAACTTAGTAATATATATATATATATATATATATATATATATATATATATATATATATTTATATGTATATATATATATATTTTTTTATATAATAATAATATTATTATATTATTAAAAAATATTATTATTATATAAAAAATTTTAAAAAACCCCGAGCCCGAGCTCACATTTCTCCAGCCCGATGTCAATCGGGCCGAGCTCGGGCTTAGCAAAACTCGGCTCACTCAGCCCGATTGACAGCCCTAAGTAGACGTCTTCCGAAAAGAATTTTATATTCCTTTTATTTTAAAAAATATATATTTTTAATTTTTATGTAAATTTAAAAAATTATTATTATATATTTAATTAATTTTATTTATATAATAGAGAATAAGATAATTATATTTAAGATAAAAGTAACATTACAAAAATAATCTTTAAAATTTATATAACGTTAAATTTTTTTTAAAAAAAATAAAAATAAAAATATCTTATATTTAAAATAAAAAGTATTATATAATTAGAATAGTAGGTTGTGTAGATCGATAAAGTAGACTAGAGTATCATTTAATAATTAAAGTATGATTTTTTATTTGTTGTCACATTAGCCAGCTCGACACGAGAATTTTTTAAATAATTAAACGAAATACTATTTCTATTTTAAAATATATATCTTAATTTTTTATCTATTTTAAAATATTTGTAATATTATTTATAAAAATGATTTATATCTTATCTCTTTTTTATTTATTTTATACATTTATTTAATTTTTATAATTGTTTTCAAAATCATAATTGTAGCACTATAAAATAAAATTATGATATATATTTAGAAATAGAATGAGAAGTAAGTAATGATGAATTATTCACTTGTGGTGTATTTAAATAGTCATATCGGTAACAATAAATTTTCAATTCTTAATATCTATTAGTCTTAAAATAAAGAAATATAATAAATAATTAATAATCACGATAACTAAATGAGATCTACTTCAGTTTGTTATAGTATAAGTATCGTCGAATAAAAATTTGACTTTCTTTTCTTTATTTATTCTTATAATTAACTAAATGTATGTCGTATAGTAAATAATGGTAATAATAAGTTTAATTAGTATCGTAATATGTGTAAAAAATTTTAGAATCACACTTAATTTGTATGATTCAACTGAAATTGCATTCCCTTGAGAAAAATCAATAATTGTTTATCCACAATAATTCTTGGTGTCCTAGTGAAATAAGAGATTTCTCTAACAAAATTAAAAATCCGAGTTGACCTGCAAATGTTGGAGAAGGATTTACTCTTTTAGGTTCAAAATATCTACTTTAAGGAGGTTATTTTAGATTAAATTTATAACATGAAGAACATGTTGGCCTTCTAAGAAATTAAAAAACGAACTAAGGTGATACCAAGTTACCAAAAATACGATAAACTTAGAAAAATGATATAAAAGTAAGAAAAAATTTCTAAAGGGTCAATTTTGGGCTTTAGATTTTCTAACATAACCAATTTATCTTGGTATGATGGGATAGGATTTGGCTTTAAAATTTTTGTCTTGAATTTCTAAAAGTTAAATTATTTGTGAGAGGAGATGTTAGTCCCATACTTAAATTTTTTAGTTTGATTTTAAAACCAAACCCTGTCTAAGATTAATATGACATGATGATTCCTTCATATAATATTCTACTAGTAGTGTCAAACGGGCCAACCCGCTCCGGCCCATTGCGGGCTGAACAGTAAAACGGGCCAACGCCGGCGGGAAACCCCTAATCCGCAGCCTGCGATAGTCAGTCCGTAGGCTAAACAGGCCAGCCCACGAGCTTTCTGTAAAACGACGTCGTTTTGATTAAACAGTATCAAAACGACGTCGTTTTGAGAGAAAATGTTTATAAAAAAAAATGGGCTTCAACGAGAGAGAAGAGATGACACAAAACGACGTCGTTTTGCGTCGTCTTTAAAAATATATATATACAGGCTGGTCCGTATCCGACCTGCTTCTACCCGCGGGCTAAACGGAGCGGGCTGAAAAAGTCAGCGTTAAAACATACCTATAATTGTTAGATCTACATCCGTCTATTTTACTCAACCCGCGAGCTTAAATCCATTTTGACCCGCAAGCTTAAATCTATTTTGACAGTGCTATATTCTGCCCATTCCTAATATACCAAGCGGAGCCCTTTCTACAGGTAGGAAGGCCTAGCTTAAGCCTTTCCTTGTTGACGGAACCACTTCCAGGTTTTGGGTCGTCAAACTCTCTACCTTGGTTTTTACAATTTTTTGCCTATGGTAGACGGTGAAGGATCAAGTCCTTTACATCATTTTTTCAAAACGTGAATGACGAAATATTATCTGTTAGATCAAATTTTAAATCTCATCTAATACTCCTAATTGTATTTTAAAAACATTTCAAATTTTAAAAATTATTAAAAATTTAATACAACGGATGATATTCAATCCTGCTATAAAAATTCAGTGCAAAATCGGATTCGAACTGACGTTAGACTTGGGCCCAGACAGCCTTTTTCTCCTTGTAAACGTAAATTTTGCCGCAACGGCTTTGTTAGATCGTTTCCCACGCCGACCATCCTTTACAGATTTCGCGTCTGTATCCCATTTGACAAAGTGAAGAAATCTCTGCTAGCCTTATCAATGCTTTTGCAAATAGTAGCGCGAGGGGTAATTCGAGATAGAAGAGGAGGTGGCTTTAATGAGGGTGTTCCTACCAGCCAAAGAAAGCATCCTAGCTTTAATTCGGGAATAGCCCTCAGTCCTCTATTTCCTCTTCCAAATTGCTGATTGTGCGGTGAATAAAATAAAGGCGTAACCTCATTGATATATTATCTTCTTATTTAAAGAAGAATACTAAACTTCTTAAAACAGCTCATTTTTTGCAACATTCTGAGCAAAATCACATGATTAGGTTTGTATGTGAAGAAGAATTTGTCTTTTCACTATCAAAAATTAAAGAGACAGAAATCTTACATCCTTTTTTTTTCTTTCCTTTTTGGCTAAGTCAAATCATGTAGGCATGGATAAGTTGACTTGTATCCAAAGTAGGAACAAAAACTAATTTTGCGATTGTCCGCCTTCCTTTATTATATCATTGTCTCATTTATAAAATACTATTAAGTGTATCATTTTTCCCTTTAGAGTTTCTCTTTTTACTATAAGTACTTCTATATTTTTTATAAAAGAAAAAATTGATGTGTGAAAGTTTAATAATAATAAAATAGAGAATGAGACGCAAAATAGAACTAATGATTTAGATAAATCATGAAAAATAATATTCCTTCCCTTAGATAATGTCCTCACTTGAACTTGAAGGGATTGACTTTACAATCTATACTCACAGTTCTACGCAGAAAAGTAGAATTCTTGAACAAATTGCAACCAATTTACAAAATGTCAAAATAAATGCTCATTTTTGCAGTATTTTATTGCAAAATTACATAATCATATTACGTAATTGATTGCAGATGAATTTGATTTGTCAAGTAACATATATAGATTCATTGTTATACTATAATATAAGAGTCACTGCCTTTTGTAGTAATGTTTTTTGAAAATATAAGTCATCTTTAAGTGTTTACTTCTATTAGTTTACCATTGATCCCATCCGTTGAAATTTTATAAAGCCTAATAGAATATAATCTACTTCTGCTTTCTGAACATTAACAACAAACAAAAGACACAAAATTTTCTCAAAAAAGAAAACTAAATAAAAGAAGATATGAGAAAAATCCACCAAGCAAAAGCAAACTTGAAGAACCATCAATGGACGCTAAGTCCGAAAACCATTACTTGTAAATCTCCTCGTTCATCAGCTTGTGAGCTCCTTGCAATGATTAGCCTTGTAACGCAAATGCATGTAATGTTGAGAAGTAAGGTAGCACAAGTAGTGAATCGAATTGCTAAACAAAAATTTATTACTCCACTAAACTCAACTCTTACTTACAAGCCACCTAACACTCACACTTAGAGTGTATTTAACTTCTCACTAGACACTCTAGCACAAGAAACTCTCACTCTCTTATTCTCTCTTATTTGCTCACTCAATGGAGCACCTCACACTTACTTGCACTCTTCACTCTTTCTTGCACTCAAGCTTCTCCTAAGCACTAGCCTATTTATAGGCTTGGCTCACCAACTTTGGCAAATTCTAGAATTCTCTAATTGCTTCTTACTTCAAGAGAATTCTAGATATTCTTTGAGTCAAAAATTATTGCTCCAACTTTCTTAAGTGTTCTTCAACTTGCTTGAACCTTCTCCAACTTTCCTAAATATTGTAGAATTTTCTTGAATCTTCTAGAGAGTTATGGATGATTCTCTCAACACTCCCCCTCATCCATTACTCTCTCTTCTTCCTGTAGTCATCCCGAGCTCTCTTCGAAATTCTTCAAACTTTGCACCATTAAGACTCTTGGTGAAGATATCCGCTATCTGCTCTTCAGTCTTTACGTACTTCATGTTGACATCTCCACAAAGCACTTTTTCTCGGACAAAGTGATAGTGAACCTCTATATGCTTTGTTCTCGCATGGAATACTGGATTTTCTGCAAATTGGATTGCTGATTAGTTGTCACAGCATAACGTCACTGCATCATCTATTGATTGATGAAGATCCTTTAGCAGTTGCAACAACCACATGCACTCTTGAGCGGCCATTGCTGCAGCACGATATTCAGCCTCGGTACTTGATAATGACACTGTAGGTTGTCTCTTATTACACCATGAGATTACTCCCGATCCGAGGTTAAACATGTATCCAGTAGTTGATCGACGAGTGTCATGGTCACCAGCGTAATCAGCATCACAATGTCCCGTCATCTTACTTGCGTCTGTCTTCCTATAAAATAAGCCATAATCTATAGTTCCTTTTACGTACCTTAGTATTCGTCTTACTGCTTCTAGATGGGGCTTCTTTGGCTTCTGCATAAACCGACTTACTACTCCGACAGCATATGAAATATCAGGCCTTGACAATGTTAGATAAATTAAACTTCCAACGAGCTGCCGGTACATTGTCACGTCCTCGAGCTCTTTCCCTTCTATTGCGCTTAATCGAGCATTCATCTCCATCGGTGTTGATATTGGCTTGCAATCAATCATTTCATACCTTTGTAGAAGATCTCTAGCATACTTCTCTTGACATAGGAATATCCCATTATTTCCTCGATCTATCTCCAGGCCAAGGAAATGCTTTAGCTCCCCAAGCTCCTTCATCTGAAATCGTACCGAGAGATTTGACCTAATCTGTCTGATCTCTTCTTGATGATCTCCAGTGATGATGAGGTCATCCACGTACACGAGTATTATGGCTAGTTTTCCTTCTCAACTTTTGATGAATAGGCTTGAATCTGCTGGTGCCACCGAATATCCATTATATATTAAAAACTCTGCTATCTTCCCGTACCACGCTCTAGGTGCTTGTTTCAATCCATAGAGCGCCTTCTTTAACTTGCATACATACTCTGGGTATGCCTTACTCTCAAACTCTCTTGGCTGCTGCATATATATTTCTCGATCAAGTTCTCCATGTAAGAAAGCATTTTTAACATCCATCTGCCACAACCTCCAGGACTTGCTTGCAGCTAAGGCAAGTAATACTCTTACTGTAGTGATCTTGGCTACCGGACTGAATGTCTCGTCGTAATCTAATCCGTACTTCTGTGAGAATCCACGAGCCACTAGTCGAGCCTTATATCTATCAATTGATCCATCAGATTTTGTCTTCAGCTTATATACCCATTTACAGGAAATGGATTGTACTCCCTTTGGTCTTGGCACTAGGTCCCATGTCTCATTCTGTCTTAGTGCCTGAATCTCTTCCTCCATTGCTATTCTCCATTCTTTCTTCTGGGATGCTTCCTCGTATGAGTCAGGTTCTTCAACCATTGCTGCATTTGCATACTTGGAGTTTGGTCTTCTTTGTCTGCTTGATCGTCGGAGTTGTGGGCTTGCTTCATCTTCTTCATCTTCTTCTACTTCATATTGACTTGGCCTCTGATCTTCTATTGTTTTGTGTGCTCCAGTTTTCCATGGATTCTTTGCTTTCCTTGAAGCTTGTTCTTCAGTTGGTAAATCTTCTTCATCTTCTTTGGATGATGAATAATCTCCCTGTCGCTCTTCTAATCTTTCTTCGATCTCTTCCTCAATTTCCTTGGAACTTGGTAATTTCAAGGCTTGAGATGACCACCAGGAAGATGCTTCATCGAACACGACATCTCGGGATACATAACATTTGCCTGTGTCTGGATTGCAGCAAATCCAACCCTTTCTTTGAGGAT
Organism: Rauvolfia tetraphylla; assembly: GCA_030512225.1. Lineage (NCBI taxonomy): Eukaryota > Viridiplantae > Streptophyta > Magnoliopsida > Gentianales > Apocynaceae > Rauvolfia > Rauvolfia tetraphylla. The sequence continues at coordinate 3,680,514 of JAJQKT010000060.1, forward strand.
CATATCCTACAAAGATGCAGCGAATAGCTTTCTTGTCGAATTTACTTGTCAAATGGGCGGGCACAAGCACGTAACAGACACATCCGAATACTCGAAGGTGAGACACCGAAGGTTTCTTCTTCCAAAGCTTCTCATATGGTGAAGTAAAGCCAAGCTTTGCTTGTGGCAGCCTGTTAGTAATATATACTGCCGTCTTCATACATTCTGCCCAAAATCGTGCTTGTACATTTTTGGCATGTAGCATGCTTCTACAAGTCTCTGCCAGATACCTGTTCTTTCTTTCTGCAACTCCATTTTGCTGTGGAGTGTTTGGACATGTCAACTGTCGTCGTATTCTATTCTTCTTCAAGAATTCAGTGAACTCGTACGAGGTATATTCTCCGCCATTATCTGTACGAAGGCACTGTATTTGACGACCTACCTCATCCTCCACTTTTTCCTTGAATGCTTTTAATTTTTCTAATGCTTCTGATTTTTCCTTCATAAAATCTATCCAAACATATCGAGAGTAATCATCGATAAATGTTATCATATAGCGATATCCACTTACCGATGGTTGCTTCACTGGTCCAAACACGTCTGAGTGTACCAACTCTAAAGGTGTCTTGGCTCTAAATGTTGACTCCTCATATGGTAGTTGGTGTGCTTTTCCATACTGGCATCCAACACATACTATATTGTCTCGAACTTCTAATTGTGGAAGACCATTGAGCATTGCTTTCTTCATCATTGCCTTTAATCTGGTATAGCTTACGTGTCCCAATCGTGCATGCCATAAATCTGGTGTCTCATTCTTCCTCGTCTTGTCTGCATATGCTGTTTCTGCTGACATTACGTAGACCGACTCCACTTTGCGTCCTTCCATAATTGGTGGTCCTACTGGCTTCAATTGCTGATATACCTTCACGTCTTTTGGACCAAACACCATAAAATTGCCTGCTGCAGTTAATTGTGATACTGAGAGAAGATTCTTCTTCATACCTGGCACATATAATACATTTTCTAATTCCACTTCAGTTGAGTTGAAACGAGGTATCACATTCGCCTTGCCAACATGCGTGATTGGCATTTTGGAATTGTTTGCAGTCACCACAACTCGTTTTCCATCATACTCTTCCATATTCTGGATCTTTTCCTTATCTCCTGTCATGTGATTGGAGCACCCAGAATCTACTATCCAATCATTTTTAAAATTGATCAAATTATCACTTACCGTGAACAAGGCATGATCTTCTTCTAGTGCAAGTGATGCTTGAAAATCCCATTCATCTTCACTGCTATTTGTCTTCTTGGAAATAGCAGTATTTCCTTTTGCGTGATTGTGCCAACAATCTCGAGCAAAATGTCCTTTCTTCCCGCAATTATAACAGACGTCACCCTGTCGCTGATTTCTTCGATTGTTGCCTCCTTGTGGTTTATCTCCTCCTGGTTGAGAGCCTTTCCAAGGGCGTACTTGTCTTGAGATTTGTCTGCCTTGATTCTTACCTTCTTCAGAATTTTTCTTTCCTTTGAAAGTTCGCCTCCTGGCAAAGAGTGCTTTCTCCTCATCTTGGTCTGAGACTCTAACTTTTTGTTTGTTTAGAGCCTCTTCATCAGCCAACATATTTTCCAACTCATTGAGAGTTGGTTCTTTAGCCCATCCACGTGTTGCTGCTATGATAGGATTGAATTCATGACGAAGCCCTCGCACTATTATCCTTCTCATCCTTGTCTCGTCGACAAGATGAAACGGATCTAATTTTGTAATTTTCTCAGACAAAAATTTAACTTTGTCAAAGAACTGACTTACAGTCATGTCGCCTTGTGTGAGTGTCATCAACTCATTCTCGAGCCTCTGCAACTTGGAGTCATTCGCCTTTGCGAAACACTCTACTAATGTGTCCCATGCTTCCTTTGGAGTTTTTGCATCTTTAATTTTATCTAAATATCGTTTCTCTACTGTTAAGGCTAAGATAGATAAATCCTTACCAGCATTCGTGTCCCACTTTTTGTACTCCGTTGCATTCTCCCTTGGAGGTGGCATTGTCTGGTTGCCGTCGATCATCTCCCATAAGCCTTGTCCTCTCAAGTAAAACTTGAGACAGATACTCCATTCACTGTAATTGTCGTCGTTGAGTTTCTCGATATTATTAACGAACTCTGCCATTATGAGTTGGTGATTCCTCGTTTCGATCAACCGACTTCACAATCTTACACGAGCAGAGTCTCCACGTACCACGGATATTGGCTAGCCAATGTCGAGCACGGTCCCTAACCGTCTATTTCGACAGAGCCTCCTCGTAGCGTGATTCTCGATCGACGAACTGGAATACGGTCCCTGACCGTATCTACCTTAATTTTGACAGGCACACAACAACCTACTATGATACCACTTGTTGAGAAGTAAGGTGGCACAAGTAGTGAATCGAATTGCTAAACAAAAATTTATTACTCCACTAAACTCAACTCTTACTTACAAGCCACTTAACACTCACACTTAGAGTGTATTTAACTTCTCACTAGACACTCTAGCACAAGAAACTCTCACTCTCTTATTCTCTCTTATTTGCTCACTCAATGGAGCACCTCACACTTACTTGCACTCTTCACTCTTTCTTGCACTCAAGCTTCTCCTAAGCACTAGCCTATTTATAGGCTTGGCTCACCAACTTTGGCAAATTCTAGAATTCTCTAATTGCTTCTTACTTCAAGAGAATTCTAGATATTCTTTGAGTCAAAAATTGTTGCTCCAACTTTCTTAAGTGTTCTTCAACTTGCTTGAACCTTCTCCAACTTTCCTAAATATTCTAGAATTTTCTTGAATCTTCTAGAGAGTTATGGATGATTCTCTCAACATGTAAGAATGTCAATCTCGAATAGTACTGTGAAGAAATTATTAAATGATGCATTCAAATTTGATTCAGCATTATTTTAATGGCAATGTTCATGACTCTATATAAGAGGAAATTAAGTGAAACAAAATTTACCTTCATATGAAGAAGAATGGACACCATTCTTTAACTAGAAAGTCTGTTGTGATTTGAAGGCCAGCATCTCCAAGATCTCGTTGTTCTGCAATGATCTCGCAGACAGAAGCAGTAAGTTTAGGACACCTAGAAACCATCATCACTTTTATGGTAGAAATCTCTCCCAATCTAGAAGGAATTTCAGTAAGATAATAGCAAACCGGCAGGATAAGTTGTTGAAGTTGGGGGAAGGCATCTGTGGAGACATTCCATTCTTCAATCTTTGAGCTAGTCAACTTCAGGTTCTTTAGTTTCAAGAATTCATCATCTTCCACATCCCATCTTTGGACATCAAAATTAGAACTGCGTAATCTGAGAACCTCAAGATTAGGCAACTTGCCAATTGCAGATATCATACTTGCTGATAGAGAAGCTCCACGCATTGTCAATTTCCTAAGAGTGGATGGCAGCTCAAATTCAACGGCAGAGAACTCTAAATCAACCCACAAATATAGTGATTCAAGTTTACTCAAAAAGTCTGATAACCGTGCGTAGAACTTCAAATAAACATTCAATTTTCGAATATTTGGTATCCTTTTCAACGGCCATTTCAACTTCAAACTGAAAAAGTCTTTAGATTATCTAATTGAGAAGGCTCCTCAACTAAATCATCTATGTATTTAAATCCACTGGCACTTAGATATAAATGTCGCAAATTTCTCATATTCCATATAGTTTTAGGGAATTGATTAAGAACTCCAGCATCCAACATGAGAAATTCCAATTTTGAGAGATTGACTATGGCAGATGGGACGCAAAATGTACCACGAAGTGCCAAAATATCGCAAATGAACTAGTTGAGTAACGTCATCAATGTCAGATTTTATGTAGATGCAGAGCAAGTCTAACACACGCAGGACAATTGCTCAGAAAAGAGTAAAGAACGGACAATTGGTGCTGTAGGCTCTGACTCAAACGACGGCCAATATGGCTTGTGAAAGCGTAGCCGATATGACTGGTGCATTGTGTCAAAGCAATGATTATCAGAAGTATTTGGCACCAGTAGAAAGTTCTCTTCCTTACCTTTGTCCAAACATAACTCTCGCACGAAATCATGAACAACACATTTCTTGATCGCAAATCTGGAACTTCTTTCTGCTACAAATAATAGGCTTCTACCAGCCAATTCCATCAAATAAACTAATTGAGCTATCAACTTTGTTACCTTACATTTCTTGAAAAATAGAATGAGGGATTCAGATGCTACAGCAAATTATCAAAATTCCTTCCCTTGGTAATGTCCTCACTCGAAGAGATTGATAATGTCCTCTCCTGATGTAGCAATGTTTGTTTATGTATCTCTACTTAGCTATTAGCATTGACAATGTGTTACAAATAATTTATCACATAGTAGTTGGTCAATCTTTTGTTTATTTTTATTTTTAAATTAATTTATGAATTTTAGGGTTTTTGATTAGTTAAGTTCTAAACATAACCATATTTAAAAAAATAATTTAAATGGTGTTTAAAGGGGAGAGAAAGAAGTTTATTTTACACTAAAATCAATGAAATGCATAAAACAAGTTTTTGAACTATAATTCATATTAAATTCTACAATTTTGACCTTTTGTATGTTTTGGTCTTTTTTGATAGGGAAAAGTGAATGGAGAAAGTAATTTATTTTATTTTATATGTAGAGATATATGAATATTGAAAATATTATAGAAAAATTAGTTTTGAGGGCATTTAATAAAAAAAAAGACACATGTATTTGATATACGAGATTGTTTAATAACATATTCATAGAAATACTAGAAGGCTTAAAAGTGAAAAGTCATGTTTTTTCGAATTACAGAAATATAAAATAAAAAGGAAAAAGAAGCCAGATGTTTTGATAAGGTCAACCCTATACCATCCGTCCATGTTTTATAGAGCATAATAGAATGTAATATATAGTTTAGGTAGAGAGTAGCTTTCTAAACATTAATAACAAATAAAAGATGCAATAATTTTTCCAAAAAAAAAGTAGTAAAAGAACATACATGATGAATCCACCATCAAAGCGAACTTAAAGAAGCGTCAAACAAAATGAGGCACAATCAATCTAGACTAAAATTCAAACTCTGAATTCAAATGCCTGGGTGAGTCTCCTCATCAACTTCTGGGCTCCTTGCAATGATTTGCTCTGTAATGTAAATACGTTTAAGAATGTCAATCTTGAGTTGTACTATGAAGAAATTCCAAATGATGCTCTCAGACTTGACTGTATATAAGAAGAAATTAAGAAAATGAAGTAAAATTTAGCTTTAAGGTGAAGAAGAATGGATACCTATTCTTCATCAAAAAAATCAGTTGTGATTTGAAGGCCAACATCTCCGAGATCCAGTTGTTCTGCAACGATCTCACGGACAGAAGCAGTAAGTTCAGGACACCTAGAAACCTTCATCACTTTCATGGTAGTAATCATTCCGAATCTAGGGGGGACTTCGACAAGGACATCACAATCCTTCAAAATAAGTTGTTGAAGTTGGGGGAAGGCATCTGTGGAGACATTCCATTCTTCAATGTTTGGATAGTGTAACTTCAGGTACTTTAGGTTCAAGAATTCATCATCTTCCACATTCCATCTTTGGTCAACAAACTCAATATCAACTAATTTGAGAACTTCAAGATTAGGCAGTTTGCCAATTGCAGATATCATACTCCCCGATAGAGTAGCTCCACGTATTTTCAGTTTCCCAAGAGTGGGTGGCAGCTCAAATTCAGCAGCAGAGAGCCCTAAATCAACACACAAATATAGTGATTTAAGCTCACTCAAAAAGTCTGAGAGCCGTACACAGAGCTTTAAACGGATAGACAATTTTTGAACATTTGGTATCCTTCTCAACAGCCATTCGAGCTCCTCCAGCTCTGAATAGTAACGAAATGACGTAAAAACTTCTAAATTGTCTAATTGAAGAGACTCGTCATCCAAATCATCCATATCTTTGAATCGTCTTTTAGAGAGATATAAACGTCGCAAACTTCTCATATTCCATATAACTTTAGGGAATGGATAAAATCGGACCCTCAAAATGAGAAATTCCAATCTTGAGAGATTGACTATGGATGATGGGACACGAAAGCTACCCGAAAGTGCCAAGTATCGCAAATGAACTAGTTGCGCGATTGCATCAATGTCAGATTCTAAGTCGATGCAGAGCAAGTACAACACGCGCAGGACTTTGAACCAGAAAATGAAGAAAGGGTTACGAACAGATGCCACATTCTTAGAAAAGAGTAGAGTTCGGGCAATTGGTGCCGTAGGTTCGAACTTAAAAGAAGACCAACATTGTGTTTGAAAGCACAGTCGATATGCCATGTGCATTGTGTCTAAGGTATGATCATCAGAAATATTTGGAACCAGTAAAAAGTTTTCTTGCTTGGCTTTTTCTAAACAGAACTCCCGCACCAAATCATGAACAACACATTTCTTGATCCCAAATCTGGAACTTCTTTTAGCTACCAACAATAGGCATCTATCCACCAGATCCTTCAAGTACTCATTCGCTACATCCTCCAAGCTTTTGTTCTCATCATGTTTCCTTATGAAACCCTCCGAAATCCAATATGTGGTCAATTGCTTGGCAAGAATTCTTACATCTTCTTCAAATGCAGCAAGGTAAAGGAAGCAAGGTTTCAAATAATCTGGTAAGTGCTTGTAGCTTACTTCGAGAATGTCCATGCACCCTTCCCTTACGGCCAGTAACTTTAGGTTTTCAGCGATTTGTTTCCAGAAAGCCAGATTACCGTCTGCTTTTGCAAGTAAACCTGCAATTACTATAATGGCTAAAGGTAGCCCTTTGCAATCTTCTGCAATCTTCTTTCCAGTATCGAGCAAATTTGGAGGAAAACCATCTTTGTAAGACAGCTTCTGCTGTAGTAACTTGAAGCTATCCTCTGGCGAGAGCGGATGAAGCTCCTGAAGGCTGCAATCAGGTTTAGCTTCCAAAGCCACTTTATGAATTCTACTGGTGAACATAATTCTGCTCCCGTTCGCATCATCTGGAAATGACGCTTTTAACTCCTTCCACGCCTCAATATTCCAGATATCATCCAACACAATGAGGTAACGTTTTCCTTTCAAACATCTGTACAGTATTTCAGCTAAGTCTTCATGACTTTTATTGGAGATATCATCTTTTTCTAGAGTTGGATTGACATCTTTTAATATGCTAATTAATATGTCCTTAATTTGATATGCTTGAGATATGCAGCACCATGCATATTTTTGAAAATAAAGCCGCACGTGACTGTCATGATAAAGCTTTTTAGCAAGAGTTGTCTTACCTTGCCCTGCCATACCAACAATTGCAACAATGTGGAGTTGAGGCAATCCTCCTACAAGGCAATTAATTATTTTCTTCTTCTCGTCTTCGAAACCCACCATGACATCATCCGTTGTGGCATTCTTCGCCTGAGCAGGAAGCTGGACGCCACCAGACTTCTTTGTAATTCTAGACTTATTCAGCTCAATCTTAATGAACTGGATTTCTTCTATGACATAAGAAAGGCAAATCACATGACGCCAATAATTAGTAGGATCAAGGAGAATACAGGAGTCCATGACATAGTCGGCGCAGTATGCCATTCTGCTGATTCGCATCTGAAGATCTTTGAGTTCTTCATTGTCATCTTGCAGATAAAATACTCCCATGATCAAGGGCTTAAGAACCAGAAGCTCCTTTTGGAGTCTCACAAGTTCATTTCTTCTGTAAGTGGTCAAGGCTGCATCATAGTTCCCCTTTTCATTTAGATCTCGGAAGAAAATTTCCAAGAATCCTTGTATGTTCACCCTGGGGAAAATATTCCTTGATGGAGCTGGAATCTCAACGTGAAGCTCTCTGATCTCAGCTTGGGCTTGATTCATCTTCTCTAGTAAGTCATGAAGAAGAGTACTGGATCCCTTGGCGATGTCCTCTTTCAAATTGCTTGCAAAGAGTGAGCAAATCAAAGATGTAGCCTTATTGACACAAAGGCTGCTCTTTGTTGAAATTAACTTCCCAATTTCAGCGTACTCCCGCTGTGGATTGACAAAAAATGATATGAAAAATAAAAGCCCATCTTGAAGCATTTCAAAACCATCATCAGTAGGAAGGACAAGATCATCCAGGAGTATCTCGAGAAAACGCACAATAGCTATTTCCCTGAGAAAGAAATCAGGTCCTGCGGATGGCTTTAAGGCATTCAGGGCTACAAGGTACAGCTCTGGAAGCTCCAAAGTGCAAGGATTGAATTTCTGTATCAGAGAAGAAACCGCAGCATTCACCTTTTCATCTGTTCCGTCAACCCAATAAAGAAATGGTACAGCTGCTGTAGTGTTAGCCCAATCTTGAAGATGATTGAAGAAACTGTTCAATTGATCAACGTGTTGCTCTCTCCAAGCAAAATGATAAATTGCAGAAACGTACTGTAACCTCTTTTCAACAGCGCCAATTTGCTTTTTCACGGGGGCAATCATATCCGGTTTTAGAACCAGAAGATCCTTCAGATTCTTGATGGCCTCATCAACGAGATACTTTAAGTCAAGTTTGCTAGAGCATTTGCTTTCCTGCGAGAGATCTAACCATTCAAGGATAATTTCCTTAAGAACCGGCTTGTAGTACTGAAGCTTTTCCATAAACATATCGGAAGCTTGAAGGAGCGACTTTTCAGTATCCTCGAATCCATTGTAATAACTTTTCCAGTATATTTCGACAATATACTCGCCTATGACGAAAAGGGAATCCGCGGCTTCTATTGCTTTAGTAGCAGAAGGCGATTCATCCTTGGCAGCACACGCCCAGTTCTTCCTGCAGCAGAAGAATATTTTGAGGAATATTAGCTCCTTTTGCAGGGTCTGTATTTGATCCTTGGAAGAGGCAGCCGAGAAATCATTCCTATCAACCCACTTAAGGAGACAGCCTTGCAAATTATTAACCCATTTAGGATCCATTTTCGTTTCTCTCGCTCTCTGATTGAAGCGGTTTGGCTTAAAGATGTTGGGTTTCAGGACCAAATCTGTAAAAGAAATTTGGAAGGATGATGTTTTGGAGGAAAGAGGAGGATGGTTTATATGAAATGTTGAAGGTAATTTGGAAGAATGATTTTAATGCTAAGGGAAGAAATTAACAACTTCGGGGATGATTTTATGTTGAAATATTTTATGTTGAAATATTGCGGCCAGAGGAAGAATCTTTTTTATTTATTAATTCGGTGATTTATTTGGTAGCTCACTAACCCCAATCCTAAAAAATTGCACTTTAATAAGCCAAATTGCATCCACCATTCTTCCTACATCCTCTTTTTTATAATTTTTTTATTCTTTTCTTTCTCAGACAAATTACAATAGCATAATTGCAGAAGAAATCTTCAAAAGATGAATTTTACATTACACCCAAGCTTGAATTGACTGTCAGAAAGCAATAATAAAAAATAAGGCTTAATTTTGATTTTAAAATTTTTATTTTAAATTTTATAAAAATTAAATTATTTATTAAAAAATATTAATTTTATATTTAAAATTTTATATTTAATTTTAAAATTAATTCTGTCTAAAGAGAACTAAATCTCTATTAGAAAAAGGATAGCTTGAATTTAGGATTCTTGATTTGATCAATTACGAGTAGCATTTCCTGGATCTATCAAGTAGCTTGTCAAGTCTAAGAGACAACTCCTTGATAGACTTGAGTATTTATTTAATTTTAGACCTAATGTACAATTTTTTATTTCCTTTTTGACCTCTCTCACCCAAAGGGGGAACCATACCACCGGATCAAACACGCAGTCTTATATTTCCTTTTACAGTGGTTCCCTTGGCATGAGAATTTTAAAGTAATAGTCAACGGTCTGATTCGCAGAGCTCTGGCCTGATTTGTCTATGCACATGCTGTGTCAATTAGTTTGACGCATTTGCATACTTTCTTTCTCAAATCTCCATAAAAAGCAAACCAAACCAAATAGGAGAGTAAAAGGTCCAAAATAACCTCGCTATGTACAACCATTAACACAAATTAAGCTAAAAAACATGTCCAGTGCGAGGCAAATAAATTACTAATTTAAATAATTTAGTAATTGTATTTTTTAAAATTAAAAATACAGACTACGCCTATGAATATAAAAGTAAATTAAAAAGAGCTTTCAAACACTTTGATAAAGCAGTGATTTATTTATTTTAAAATATATAATTTATTTTTGCTCAATCTCATAGCTCTCTCAATAATATATAATAATATTAATTAATTGAAAATTTTTCCAACCGAAGTGTTATCACGAGCGGAGGTCTATTAAGAGCTTAGAAATTCTCTTACATATGCGATGACTTGACCATTAAATTTAAAAAAGAAGCAATCTTGGCGTCTTTGACTTTGTCACTTCATAAGAGCAATTTGAAAGAGGACATTGCCAGAGGAATGGTGTTCTTCCTCCCGATTTAGTGGAGACAAAGTTGAAATTAATTATAGCATAAGGGCAAAAATGTGAAGAATTTTATATTGTTCCATTTGGAGATTTAAAAGTCGTACATGGAGGTGGCCACTATGAAAGGAAAGAATGCAATCTTGAATTTATAAGATGACAAATAATTTGAGACAAAAAAATCATTTTTTGATAAGTAATTTAAGATGAAGAGAGTAAGAAATAACTAAAAGAAATTATTTCTTTCACACTAGCATTATACACACGATAGAATTTTGGATTAGTGACATCTTAATATTTGGACGTTTTAACTAGTGAAATTATATTCTATACATGTTTTTAATTTTATAGATCAACAATGCTTTCTTTTTTATTTTTTCTATTTTTTAATCTTCCCATTTGGAAAAATGAGAAAACTATCTAACTTATCATTTCTTTTCTCAAATTTTCAAATCCATCTATATATATATATATATATATATATATATATATTATAGAAATGTAACCCTTTCTTTCTTATGACTTCAAACCTCCCATTCTAATTTTTTAGAGTTTTTATTTTTTTAATTAGTCTTCAAAAATTTGATTGGTTAAGATTATCCAATCATTTAGGATAACTTTAAACTACTTATCTTTATCATTTTTGTTTATCCAATCTCTTAATTTAAACTAAATTCATTAAAGCTAAATTCTTAACTAATACATTAATTTTAATTTTTGAATTTTGTATATAATATATATATATATATATATATATTATTTATTTATTTAATAAAAATATAACCCTTTCTTTCTTATGGTTGCAAACCTCTCATCCTAAAAATCTTAGTATTTTTACTTTTTTAATTATTCTTAAAAAATTTAATTAGTTGTGATCATTTTCAATCTATTAAGATAACTTTAAACTAACTTATGTATTTAATTTTAATTTTAAAGCATCTATATTAAATTAATTTATGCAAATAAGAGAGTTTAATTACTACTTTAAAAAAATTTATTAGTTAGAATCATTTTTTAATTTATTAAAATAATTTTAAACTAACTTATAAATTAATTTAATTTTTGAATTACGTAAGTGTAGGAGATCTTAATTATTACTTTAAATTTTTTTGATTGGTTAGAATTATTTTTAATCTATTAAAATAATTTTAAACTATCTATATATTAACTTGAATTTTAAATTATCTTAATTTCTTAGAATTTTTACTATTTTAATTAGTATTAAAAATTTTGATTGGTTATTATCAATTTTAATATACTAAAATAATTTAAAACTAACTTATACATTAATTTTAATTTATAATTCTATATATTAAATTACTTTGTAAAAGTATGAGACTTTAATTATTACTTTAAAAATTTTTGATTGGTTAGAACCATTTTCAATCTATTAAAATAATTTTAAACTAACTTATAAATTAATTTAATTTTGAATTCGTAAGAGTAAGAGATCTTAATTATTACTTTAAAATTTTTTGATTGGTTAAAATTATTTTTAATCTATTAAAATAATTTTAAACTATCCATATATTAACTTAAATTTTAAATTATCTTAATTTCTTAGAATTTTTACTATTTTAATTAATATTCAAAATTTTGATTGGTTATTATCAATTTTAATATACTAAAATAATTTAAAACTAACTTATACATTAATTTTAATTTAGAATTCTATATATTAAATTACTTTGTAAAAGTATGAGACTTTAATTATTACTTTAAAAATTTTTGATTGGTTAGAACCATTTTCAATCTATTAAAATAATTTTAAACTACTTATATATTAAATTGAATTTTAAATTATTCTAATTTTTTTATAATTTTTTTCTTTTAATTAATCTTCAAAATTTAATTGGTTAGGATCATTTTCAATCTATTAAAGTAACTTTAAACTAATAAATTAATTTTAATTTTAAATTTCGTATATTAAGTTACGTTGTAAAAGTATGAAATTTCAATTATTACTTTAAAATTTTTAATTGGTTAGAACAATTTTCAATCTATTAAAATAATTTTAAACTACTTATATATTAACTTGAATTTTAAATTCTATATTTTTTTATGAAATTGAATTCAGTATATTGAGTTACTTTGTAAATGTAGGAAACTTTAATTATTTAATTTGCTTAAAATTTTTTTAAACTACTTATATATTAACTCGAATTTTGAATTTCATATTTTAAAAAAAATTAAATTATGTATATTTAGTTATTTTATAAAAGTAAAACTTTAACTATTCAGTAGTTGTCAACAAACATGATCTTTATATTTATAATTTTTGTTTAACCCAATTTCTTAATTTAAACTAAATTTATTAAATCTAAACATCTAATATCTACCTATTTCTTCTACACATAGTGTACATCATCATCATTCTCTTCTGCATATTATTTTCTTCTTCTCTTCATATGTATGCTTTTTTGATGTTTTGTTTATTTGACATAATTTTTATTTGATTTTTTTCCTTTGATGATATGTGATAACGATTTTATGAGGATATAACATAATCTCACAGTTACCTCTGTTTGCAAATTTAAGGCCTTTGGAGAATCTTATACGTAATATAGATTAGCTTCTTTGATAGACAAAAATGCACGATAATAAGAGGTACAATTTTGAACCATACTATAGAAAATAATGGATTTATCTTTTTTATTTTTATCTTTTTTTTGTGAGAATTTAAGCTTCGTATACGTAGATGTGAATTAGAACAGGTGATCCGAGGTTCCCATACAAAGATTTCTTTCCTTTAATCTCCAAGGAAATAATCTAAAATGCTTTAACGATAAGAAGAATGTTTTAAATTTGATTACTTCAGGAAATTGCTCTACAGGATTTCCAAGTCAAAGAAATTAGACTATGACTTTACAGGATAAGCCATTATGTAAAATGAAAAACTATTCCTATTCTACGATATCAATCCCATAGTTATTTTCTAATCTATGTAGTCTATAAGAAAACTCCAAGAATTTGACAAATATAGTACTCCATTTATTTCCACCAAGTTTGATTCTAATGTAATGTTTAGTTTTTTATAAGTAAACCTATATTACTTCGGATATATTTGTGCTTGGGTTTTATATCAAATGCAAACACGTGAGACCCATAAGAGAACAAAAAGGCAAGCTAGCTAGGAGAACACAAGGTTAGAAGGAAGAATTATTAGATTTGATGGTTTTAATTTGTCTGTTTTCTACAAGGGCACACAAGGCAAAAGTTTTTTAACTTTTGAGTTAAATAATCTCAATTTTGGAGTGTTTTTACATGTCCATCAAATTATAGTATGACAAGTTTTTATTTTTATTGTATGATACACTTATCAAATTATCTGTGAAGAAAAATAAAAAAATATTTAATAGATTTAAGAGATGATTTCTCCATTTTCTATTAATGCTTTTTTGTCCTCAAACATACTTCATTATTGTTTAACCTCTTAATTGGTTTCGAGAAATACAATTAGTTAGTACTTTTTTTCCAAAAAAAATACTTAATATGAATTTAATTGGTTCAAAGCCTTTGAACTTCATTATTGTTTAACGTCTTAATTGGTTTCAAGAGATAACATTAGTTAGTGCTTCTTTTTAAAAAAAGAAAATAAAATCCTTAATCTGAATTCAATTGGATCCGAGCCTTTGAATGTGTTTTTGATTTGTTTTCTTTGTAAAACTCAACATTTGTTTTTAGTCTGTTTCATTTTGAAATATTTCGAATCATAACTTGATAAGATATTAAAAATTATAAACTATGAAATAGAGATGATATTTTACTAAAACAAATTATATATAATTATCTTCTTTCCATTTTTGTTTTATTACATAACTATCATTTTATTTTTTCAACTATCTCCATGGGGCTCTCCATTGGTACTCTACATCTAATTTTTCGCATTTAATAATAACCTACTCTTTTTTCTTTTTCTTTTCAATAAGAATCAATAATCCCCTTTTGTGATTAAATTATAAGTCATGCATGTTTATGGGTTGAATATGTGGACTATAATAATTGGGTAGGAAAGCAAATATTCCAACCAAAATTTACTTCACTCTAAATCAACACAAGTACGATCTACTAAAACTCTACCAAAAAAGTCTCGATATTGACAATGCGTCTTATAAAAGAGTGATGATATTTTTGGAGGATATTTACTACTTATTCCTATTGTTACCCATGATCACTCCTAAGCAAATTTTTTTCTATTAAACACATAAATTTGTTTTATAGTTTATTGGCTATGTAATTAAAAATAAAAGTTTTATTAAATTTATAATGCAATTAGTTGTTAATTTTTTATTAAATATATTTCAATAATTATAATTAGAAATAAAAATTTTAATATCCATGCTTATAAGATCATCATAAGATGCATGTTTCATGGACCCTGTGGTGATACTTTCCCAAATGCTCCATGTATGATAAATAGTAAATGTTCAAAGCACTACCCGAAAAAATTTTGTAATGCTACAACAATAGAAAATGATAAGTATGTAGAATACATATGCTAAAATGATTTAAGTAAAAGAGTTACAATAAATGATTTTACTTTCAATAATAGGTAAGTTATTCCTCATCTGAGAGATTTGTTGGTATTGATGGATGCTCAAATAAATTTAAGAGTATCGTCAAATATTTGTACAAGTACATGACCAAAGGATTTGATAAAGTACATATTCTTCTTGAATTAAATGTCAATACATTAAATAATGACCAACAACGATATCGAATTGTTGACGAGATTAAACATTATTTAGATTGTTAATATGATCATAAAAGATTATAGTGCAAAAATGAATATTGCTCTCAAAGATAGGCATACAGACTTTGTACTAAGGTGTTCAGTTGATCATCTAAATGAAATGCAAAGACAGGTGTTGGTATATTCATACTTCTGAAAAAAAATTTTGAGCACATCAAAAAGTTATGTGATTGCTCAAATATTTTTAATTTTATAGATTCAACTCTAAAATATAATATTTGTGGAAAAATGGATTAAAAATTTTCATAAACATATCAATTCATGCAAAGATCGTGCGTTTACATTGATGGTTCGAGTACTACATGACGTCAAAATTATAAAAATTCATCACTAATAATATTTGTTTTATGTGTCGATTGGTGTGAAGAATGTTCTCATCTGCAAAAGAGAATCATAATATAACATATTCATTTGTGAAATTATCTTTCAATAATATGTTTATGCCTCTTTACTATGTATTACTTATTATAATATTTATTTTTTTATTTTTGTTCGATTGACAAAATTATCAATAGCATTTGTTAAAACTTTCATACTGGATATCAAATTTTAATTAATTAATTAATTATTAGATCGATTGTAATGATTTAGTAATTTGATAATTTAATTTATTAATTAAAAAGAAGTTTGAAACTTTTTTAGAATTGATTTTTTATTTTACTAGATATATTACTACAAGAATTGTATTTAAAAAATATACATATTACCGTGCATAGCACGGGTTTTTGGCTAGTATATACATATTAACAAAACACTTTTACTCTCTCTCCTACCCTAAAAGCTTTGGAGCCTTTATTCTTATTTTTTAGAATTTTAAGTTTTTTTATAGATAGGAAAGCTATTATTGGTTAAAATTTAAACTTTCAAATTTAAAAATCTCAATTATTAGCCTCACTTCCCCCCCCATTAAACCTCCTAATTTGTGTTATTCATGTTTATTTTAATCAGTTTTTCCTCTTTTTACATATTTTATCTCTTTTTCTTTTTTTTTTGTTTTAATTAGATTATGTATACTAATGTGTATTTTTAATTCTTTTAATAAAAAATTAGTAAGTTTTATTTTCTTTGGTAGGTTTTGAAGATACATATATTCCGAAAACTCCATTTTGATTACAAAGTTTTTTTTTTTTTTGCTTTGAGGGGATGATTTTAAAAATATTTATCTATTTAGCTGTTGGGATCTATTGCTCTAATTTGATCCTTCATATCCAAAAATTTAAGGATAAAAGTGTCTAATTGTCTATTAAAATATTCTATATCAAAACATGCATAATTTTTTTGTAGTACACTGGACGTAAAATATGATAGTTAATAATTTTTGTATTTTTTGGTCATTTTCGTCAAGTGGATTAAAAGAAAGAAATGATTTTTATTAAAGTATAACAAGAATAATAAAACTATGATTTCTTTTTGGTAGATCAAGAACACTATTTTTTTAAAAAAAATTTAAGTAATGATTTGAAAATTTTTTAATTTTGAAAAAATGTTTCTTTGAGGTTTTTAAAATAAAATACTAATATATTTTATTTTGTAAGTTATTTATTTTTTAAGAGTAGAGAAAGGCAAGGAAGGGAAGATAAATTTTAATATTGGCTATAATTTTATTGCAAATATATTATTTTTTCTTAACGAGGGCTTTCTTTAAGAATTAGTGTAAGAATATCACAATTAAAATATACTTACTTTGAAGTTTTAATATTAATTTATTTTTTAAATTTTTGATTTTTTTAATGATCCGGATGGACTTGGAAACACAAAAGATTTTGATAAGACTCAACCAAAAAGAAAAATGATAAATAAGTGTGATATATCAATATAAAATTAGTACTTTATAAATAATTAATCTCTTTTTGAGGGTTTTTAATAAAAAAGTGTCAATAATTTTATATAAAATAAATATTTTATGCTATCGTATTTGAAATTTTTTTTCTTCGCTTACTAAAATAAATAGTTTATGTTATAATCATTCAATTTTTTATGGAAGGGGTAATGTGAAAAAGAAACTGAACTGGATATTACAATAGCCTTTTTCTCTTAAAGATTTGATCATGATAATATTTAAGGAATATTTTGTACTTAAAGTATAATTAGTTTATTCTAGGATCATTTTAGTATTATAACAGCTGTTTAAGTATTTGATTCTTTTCTTTTTAGTTTTTATAAATAAGTTCATAATTTAGTATTTAAAGTTTTAATCATTTCACCCTTCATGTAGGTATCCTCGCCAAGCAGATTCAAATTTTTTTTTCTTTAAAGAGCTCATAGTTGTTTAAATATTTAATTTTTTATTCTTTCTTATTTTTATAAATAACTTCATAAATTAGTATTTAAAGTTTTAATTATTTCATCTTTCGTGCAAGGAGGTTGGCATGTTTCTTACTCAATTCTTTATTTATTTAGAACGATAAAGAATAAATTCGAGAGTTTATTATTTTTTTTAAATACACATAATAATAGACATGTATAGTTATTTTTATAACATCTTTCTACTATTACTTACAATTATTTCTAAGCAAATAATTTTTTAAAACACATAAATTTACTTCATAGTTATAATTTTTTAAAATATATTTCAGTAATTTTTATTAAAAATAAAAAAATTTAATATCCATGCATAACGCGAGCTTTAACGCTAGTTACAATAGAATAAGAAAACTCAAAATGTTAAAAGAACTCCTGACGTATCCTTATCGTATTAACCCATTACAAAAACCTAAAACTTTGGCTCCTTTTCTCTCGACGCTAGGGCCGAACCTCGCTCTTCGCTATGATATTTCTCCTCTCCCAAGTTGAAACCTCGCTCTTCACTCTGAATTTGAGACTACTTGTTAAGCCCAAACTTTATTCTGATACCATTTCTTAAGACTGACAACTAAAGCAAACACGCAATATAGAGAAACAAAGAAAAAAAATATCAGAATTCAATGTGGTATAATCTTTCAAATAAACCTACGTCCACGACTACGTCCACGACTCAAAAGGTTAGCTTCTACCATGTAACTTTTGAACGGACAAAAATTACAAACCATCACATGACACAACTTAGCATCTGGGTTGGTACCAAGTCGGTATATTCAATCTTAAACTTGGGAAAGTAACAAATATTTACAAAAAAAAAAAAAATGTAAGCCTAATGTAGGTAAATGAAGGGACTAGTGTTTTAGCTTCATTTGAAAGATACGGAATTTGTTCAATGTAAAAATTTATATTAACTTTAATACAATATCATTTATAAATGGATAAAAAAATTATATCAAAAGTAAAAAATTTATCGCAATGGAATAAATTTTTGCTTCAAATTGCCATGCAAAATGATATTATGTTAATTCACTATAATTGAGTAACTATTTACATAGTGGTGAATGATTTTACATGCAATCTTGAATAATTATTCATAAAGGCTTAAATAATTATTCACCACATATATATGTGCCTTGTTATCTTTTTCCAAGTGTATTTGAGATTATAAATATGCAAAAATTTGTATCAAAATTAAAAAATTATACTGTAATGAAAATAGCATTATGTTAATTCACCACAAAAGTGTGAATAATTATTCACAACATATATATGTGCTTGATATATTTTTTCGAAAACATTTGAAATTATAATAGGCAAAATATTATATCAAAAGTAAAAAAGTATATTACAATGAAGGTAATTTCTACTTTAAATTATCACACCAGAATAACACTATATTCATTCACTATAGAAGTTTGAATAATTATTCACATATACAAAATAATTATTCACTAACAAAAGTTTGAATAATTATTAATGCAGTAGCGAATAATTATTCACCACACAATGTTCTCTCTTGAATAATTAATATCTACAATAACGAGAATTACTCTTCAGATATACTAGATAAGTATTGAATGAAAAGTTTTAAAAATCGAAAGGTTTCCCTTTACTTTAATTTTTCCTTTATTTTATTCAATTTTGAATAATGATTCATAAGGATTTAAATAATTATATAGTTATTAAATAATTATTTAAGTAGTATTGAATAATTATTGATTACACATATTTTCTTTTAAATAATTAATCTTTAAAATTATTAATACTTATTACTTAAAATAATAAAATACATTACAAAAGAAGTCAAAGCGTGCCTGTTAATATGAAATGTGTTAAAATATTAAATATTTTAAAATATTTCAATATAATATAAATTGTGTTAGAAAGGTGGAAAGGACATAAGAAGGGTCCTCGGCCATCCAAAGTTGGGTGTAAGTGAAATGCAAACCATGCCATTACCTAACAGGCGAGTCAGGACGCCTTCTAACAAACTTAATACTATAGTAATCAAGGATGCTCAAATAGTCACATGAGTTATACGACCAAGCTCATAGAAACAGTTGCCTTAAGGCGCCAAACAATTAACGGAGCATCACTCTCCAACTTCATAGAAGAAAAACAAAATGAAGCTCAAGTTTTTCAGTAATTTAAGCAAAACTATATATGATTATTCTGTAATTGAAAAGGGATTTGATTTCTCTGTCTCGGAATTTGGTCAAGCAGGGATTTGAGCTTTTCCTCTTATTACGGTTCACGCTTCCATTAGAGATTTTATCATGCCTATTGAGGCATAGAAAGATCAAAAAAAGTGTCTTCTACAATTATATGGGAAAATTTAAAAAGAAATATTTTAAACTAATTGAGCTATTAACTTTGTTACCTTACATTTCTTGAAAAATAGAATGAAGGATTCAGATGCTAAAGCAAATTATCAAAATTCCTTCCCTTAATAATGTCCTCACTCGAAAGGATTGATGGTGTCCTCTGTCTCGTGTAGCAATGTTTATTTATGTATCTCTATATTTCTAGGGGTGAAAACACAAATTATCTATCTTTTAGTTTTTAATTCTATTAGCTATTAGCGTTTACAATGTGTTATATGTAGTTCGGTTTGGTTTTTAAAAATTATATATTTTTTGGTTCTATTTTTTGTTGAGGTTATCAAATCGAAAAACGAACCGAAAAACTAAAATTTTAAAAAATAAATATAAGAACGCATTGTGTTAATGAGTTCTTGTTTTTTTTTAAAAAAAATAAATACGAGAACTCATTACCATAATACGTTCTTGTATGAATTTCGATTTGACTTGAACCGAACCGTAAAACTGAATCGAAAAACCATTTGAACACCCCTACTTATTATCACGCTTCCATTGGAGATTTTATCATGCCTGTTGAGGCATAGAAAGATCAAGAACATTGTCTTCTACAACTATATAGGAAAAACGAAAAAAGAAATATTTTAAACTAATTGAGCTATCAAAATTCCTTCCCTTAATAGTGTCCTCACTCGAAGGGATTGATAATGTCCTCTGTCTCCTGTAGCAATATTTGTTTATGCTTCTCTACTTCTCTCTTTTATTATTTTCTTCTATTAGTTATTAGTTAATAATGTGTTACAAATAATTTATCACATAGTAGTTGGTCATTCTTTTGTTTATTTTTATTTTTTAAATTAATTTATGAATTTATGGGTGTTTGATTAGTTCAGTTCCAAACATAACCATATTTAAAAAATATTTTAAATGGTGATTAAAGGGGAGAGAAAGAAGTTTATTTTACATTTAAATCAATGAAATGCATAAAACAAGTTTTTGAACTGTAATTCATATTAAATTCTACAATTTTGATCTTTTGTATGTTTTGGTATTTTTTGACAAGGAAAAGTGAATGGAAAAAGTAATTTATTTTATTTTATACGTGGAGATATACAAATATTGAAAATATTGTTGTGTATAACTATATAGAAAAATTAGTTATGGGGACATTTAATAAAAAAGAGACAAATGTATTTGATATACGAGATTGTTTAATAACATATTGGTAGAAATAATAGAAGGCTTAAAAGTGAAAAATCACGTTTTTACGAATTACAGAAACAAAAAATAAAAAGGAAAAAGAAGTCGGACGTTTTGATAAGGTCAACATTGATCCCATCCGTCCATGTTTTGTAAAGCATAATAGAATGTAATATGTAGTTTAGGCAGATAGTAGCTTTCTGACCATTAATAACAAATAAAAGATACAATAATTTTC
Source organism: Rauvolfia tetraphylla (assembly GCA_030512225.1). Lineage (NCBI taxonomy): Eukaryota > Viridiplantae > Streptophyta > Magnoliopsida > Gentianales > Apocynaceae > Rauvolfia > Rauvolfia tetraphylla. The sequence goes on from JAJQKT010000060.1 coordinate 3,701,703, forward strand.
TCAAAAAAAAAGAAAAAATAGTAAAAGAAGATACATCATGAATCCACCATGAAAGCGAATTTCAAGAACCGTCAAACAAAATGAGGCACAATCAATCTAGACTGAAATTCAAACTCTGAATTCAAATGCCTGCGTTAGTCTCCTCATTAACTTCTAGGCTCCGTGCAATGATTTTTCCTGTAATGTAAATACGTTTAAGAATGTCAATCTTGAGTTGTACTATGAAGAAATTCCAAATGATGCTCTCAGAATTGACTGTATATAAGAAGAAATTAAGAAAATGAGCTAAAATTTAGCTTCAAGGTGAAGAAGAATGGATACCTATTCTTCATCTGAAAAATCAGTTGTGATTTGAAGGCCAACATCTCCGAGATCTAGTTGTTCTGCAACGATCTCACGGACAGAAGCAGTAAGTTCAGGACACCTAGAAACCTTCATCACTTTCATGGTAGTAATCACTCCGAATCTAGGGGGGACTTCGACAAGGCACCAACAATGCTTCAAAATAAGTTGTTGAAGTTGGGGGAAGGCATCTGTGGAGACATTCCATTCTTCAATGTTTGGATAGAGTAACTTCAGGTACTTTAGGTTCAAGAATTCATCATCTTCCACATTCCATCTTTGGTCAACAAACTTAGTATGAACTAATTTGAGAACTTCAAGATTAGGCAGTTTGCCAATTGTAGATATCATACTTGCCGATAGAGTAGCTCCATCTATTTTCAGTTTCCCAAGAGTGGGTGGCAGCTCAAATTCAGCAGCAGAAAACTCAAAATCAAGCCACAGATATAGTGATTTAAGCTTGCTCAAAAAGTCTGAGAGCCGTACACAGAACTCTAAACGGATAGACAATTTTTGAACATTTGGTATCCTTCTCAACAGCCATTCGAGCTCCGCCAGCTCGGAACAGGTACGAAATGACGTAAAAACTTCTAAATTAGCTAATTGAAGAGACTCGTCATCCAAATCATCCATATCTTCGAATCCTCTTTTAGTGAGAGATAAAAGTCGCAAACTTCTCATATTCCATATAACTTTAGGGAATGGATAATATCGGACCATCAAAATGAGAAATTCCAATCTTGAGAGATTGACTATGGATGATGGGACCCTAAATCTACCGGAAACTGCCAAGTATCGCAAATGAACTAGTTGCGCGATTGCATCAATGTCAGATTCTATGTCGATGCAGAGCAAGTCCAACACGCGCAGGACTTTGAACCAGAAAATGAAGAAAGGGTTAGGAAGAGATGCCACATTCTTAGAAAAGAGTAAAGTTCGGGCAATTGGTGCCGTAGGTTCGAACTTAAAAGAAGACCAACATTGTGTTTGAAAGCACAGTCGATATGCCGTGTGCATTGTGTCTAAGGTATGATCATCAGAAATATTTGGAACCAGTAAAAAGTTTTCTTGCTTGGCTTTTTCTAAACAAAACTCCCGCACCAAATCATGAACAACACATTTCTTGATCCCAAATCTGGAACTTCTTTTAGCTACCAACAATAGGCATCTATCCACCAGATCCATCAAGTACTCATTCGCTACATCCTCCAAGCTTTTGTTCTCATCATGTTTCCTTATGAAACCCTCCGCAATCCAATATGTGGTCAATTGCTTGGCAAGAATTCTTACATCTTCTTCAAATGCAGCAAGGTAAAGGAAGCAAGGTTTCAAATAATCTGGTAAGTGCTTGTAACTTACTTCGAGAATGTCCATGCACCCTTCCCTTACGACCTGTAACTTTAGATTTTTAGCGATTTGTTTCCAGAAAGCAAGATTACCGTCTGCTTTTGCAAGTAAACCTGCAATTACTATAATGGCTAAAGGTAGCCCTTTGCAATCTTCTGCAATCTTCTTTCCAGTATCGAGCAAATTTGGAGGAAAACCATCTTTGTAAGACAGCTTCTGCTGTAGTAACTTGAAGCTATCCTCTGGTGAGAGCGGATGAAGCTCCTGAAGGCTGCAATCAGGTTTAGCTTCCAAAGCCACATTATGAATTCTGCTGGTGAACATAATTCTGCTCCCGTTCGCATCATCTGGAAATGACGCTTTTAACTCCTTCCACGCCTCAATATTCCAGATATCATCCAACACAATGAGGTAAGGTTTTCCTTTCAAACATCTGTACAGTATTTCAGCTAAGTCTTCATGACTTTTATTGGAGATATCATCTTTTTCTAGAGTTGGATTGACATCTTTTAAAATGCTAATTAATATGTCCTTAATTTGATATGCTTGAGATATGCAGCACCATGCATATTTTTGAAAATAAAGCCGCACGTGACTGTCATGATAAAGCTTTTTAGCAAGAGTTGTCTTACCTTGCCCTGCCATACCAACAATTGCAACAATGTGGAGTTGAGGCAATCCTCCTACAAGGCAATTAATTATTTTCTTCTTCTCGTCTTCGAAACCCACCATGACATCATCCGTTGTGGCATTCTTAGCCTGAGCAGGAAGCTGGACGCCACCAGACTTCTTTGTAATTCTAGACTTATTCAGCTCAATCTTAATGAACTGGATTTCTTCTATGACATAAGAAAGGCAAATCACATGACGCCAATAATTAGTAGGATCAAGGAAAATACAGGAGTCCATGACATAGTCGGCGCAGTATGCCATTCTGCTGATTCGCATCTGAAGATCTTTGAGTTCTTCATTGTCATCTTGCAGATAAAATACTCCCATGATCAAGGGCTTAAGAACCAGAAGCTCCTTTTGGAGTCTCACAAGTTCATTTCTTCTGTAAGTGGTCAAGGCTGCATCATAGTTCCCCTTTTCATTTAGATCTCGGAAGAAAATTTCCAAGAATCCTTGTATGTTCACCCTGGGGAAAATATTCCTTGATGGAGCTGGAATCTCAACGTGAAGCTCTCTGATCTCAGCTTGGGCTTGATTCATCTTCTCTAGTAAGTCATGAAGGAGAGTACTGGATCCCTTGGCGATGTCCTCTTTCAAATTGCTTGCGAAGAGTGAGCAAATCAAAGATGTAGCCTTATTGACACAAAGGCTGCTCCTTGTTGAAATTAACTTCCCAATTTCAGCGTACTCCCGCGGTGGATTGACAAAAAATGATATGAAAAATAAAAGCCCATCTTGAAGCATTTCAAAACCATCATCAGTAGGAAGGACAAGATCCTCCAGGAGTATCTCGAGAAAACGCATAATAGCTATTTCCCTGAGAAAGAAATCAGGTCCTTCGGATGGCTTTAAGGCCTTCAGGGCTACAAGGTACAGCTCTGGAAGCTCCAAAGTGCAAGGATTGAATTTCTGTATCAGAGAAGAAACCGCAGCATTCACTCTTTCATCTGTATCGTCAACCCAATAAAGAAATGGTACAGCTGCTGTAGTGTTAGCCCAATCTTGAAGATGATTGAAGAAACTGTTCAATTGCTCAACGTGTTGCTCTCTTGAAGCAAAATGGGAAATTGCAGAAACGTACTCTAACCTCTTTTCAACAGCGCCAATTTGCTTTTTCACGGGGGCAATCATATCCGGTTTTAGGACCAGAAGATCCTTCAGATTCTTGATGGCCTCATCAACGAGATCCTTTAAGTCACGTTTGCTAGTGCATTTGCTTTCCAGCGAGAGATCTAACCATTCAAGGAAAATCTCCTTAAGAACCGGCTTGTAGTACTGAAGCTTTTCCATAAACATATCGGAAGCTTGAAGGAACGACTTTTCAGTATCCTCGAATCTATTATAACAACTTTTCCAGAATATTTCGACAATATAGTTGCCTATGCCAGCAAGGGAATCCACGGCTTCTATTGCTTTAGTAGCAGAAGGCGATTCATCCTTGGCAGCACACGCCCAGTTCTCCCTGCAGCAGAAGAATATTTCGAGGAATGATAGCTCCTTTTGCATGGTCTGAACTTGATCCGTAGAACGAGTAGACGAGGAATAATTATTAACCCAGTAAAGGAGCCAATCTTGTAATTCATCAAACCATCGGTAAACCATATTTGTTTTTCTCGCCTTCTGATTGAAGATGTTGGTTTTTTCCCCTTTTTTTGGGGTGAATTTGAAAATGTTGGTTTTCAGGATTGAATTTTGTAAATGAAATCTGGAAGGATAATTTTCTGGCAAATAGGTGACTAAAAGATTTGGGTTTTATATAAATTTGTTAAGAAGGATTTTGATGATAGTAGAAGAAGAGGAGGAAGGACTCGGGAAATATGAACACACTCCTATAATTACAGGTAATATTTAGGGTTAATTGCAAAACACCCTCTTAAGTTAGGGGGTCTGGCACTTTAGTGCTAAAAATTAAAATATATGTAATTTACCCCCAATCATCAAAGTCCCTGAATTAAGGCTTGAAAAATTACATAATTGTCCCTGAAATTACATATTGCAAATTACCCTTGAAGTTAGAGATTGAGCAATTCAGTATCAAAAGTTAAAATATATGCAGTTTACCCCCAACGACTGTCAATCAAGATTTAAAAATTAGATGCAATGAATTCTCTCTAAAACTACTCCAAGGGCCAAGTCCAAGGAGTTTCAAAATGGAATATAAAAATAAGAATAAAGAGCACATAATATCTTAAATAAAGTAATAGAATTAAAATTAATATAAAAAATAGATTTAGAAAAATTTACTAACTCTTAGATTCTTTTATTTATTTTTAAGTCTAATTACGAAAATAAAAAAATTTAGGAAGGCATAATTTATTTTTGGGGCTCAAAATCCTTAATTTAGCATAGCAAAACAAAGTCTTTTAAAAATGTACCGCACCCCCACAAAAAAAAAAATGCCCCTGCCTTAGGTAGCTACATGGAGTAGTTTTAAAGAGAATTCATTGCATCTAATTTTCACATTCGGTGATGATTTGATTCTAATATATATATTTTTTAATTTCTTAATGGAGGTTTGATTCTCTTTTCTTTCTCTTCTTTCTAAGCTTTTTGAGTGAGATAAGTCGTCGTCACTCATTTTGACCATCTTTTCCTCTTCTCAACTTTTGTGGACTAACGGTTGCTAATTTGTTTAACTCTTGATTGACAGTCGTGGGGGTAAACTGCATATATTTTAACTTTTGATACTAAATTACCCAATCACCAACTTCAAGGGGGTAATTTGCAATATGTACTTTTAGGGATAATTATGTAATTTTTCAAGCCTTAATTCAGGGACTTTGACGATTAAGAGATAAATTATATATATTTTAACTTTTGGTACTAAAGTACCAGACCCCCAACTTTTAAGGAGGTATTTTGCAATTAATCCTAATATTTATTCATTCTTGCAATTCGGAATCATTATTGATTTACTCCTGGAAGAGTGGTTGGGGAATTGGTCAACTTATTCGTGCTTACTTTGTTGCCTGTGGGGCAGTCCGTGAGGGAAGGTTGTCGCTTTCCATCTGTTGTAAACCGGCACTGATGTTGGCAGCCAAGAATCTTTTGGGTGGAAACCGGAACATCCAAAATACCAAGAGGAGAGCCTCAAAATCCCTCTTAATTTACTTACTAATTTGATAATTAGGACCGTCGAACTAAATGAATTGAGTTATACCACGTTTGATAATTAGCCTTACTTTGTTTGGACTCATATAACAACTAGTTTGAGCTCGACTCCCACGAGTTCAGGCCTATCGAGCCTAGTTTGAAATTTTTTAATAAATTTATTTTATATTTTACATTTTTGTTATTTCCAATTTTCACTCTAAAATATTTTTTTGTTTTATTTTTTGAAGAATAGTTGATGTTATACATTTTAGATTTTTTAACTAGTAATATTCCATTATTAAAATAAAAGGTAAAAAATTAGTTTACTATGCTATTATATATATACTAGCCAAAAACCAGTGCTATGCACGGTAATATGTATATTTTTTAAATACAATTCTTGTAGTAATATATCTAGTAAAATAAAAAATCAATTCTAAAAAAGTTTCAAACTTCTTTTTAATTAATAAATTAAATTATCAAATTACTAAATCATTACAATCGATCTAATAATTAATTAATTAATTAAAATTTGATATCCAGTATGAAAGTTTTAACAAATGCTATTGATAATTTTGTCAATCGAACAAAAATAAAAAAATAAATATTATAATAAGTAATGCATAGTAAAGAGGCATAAACATATTATTGAAATATAATTTCACAAATGAATATGTTATATTATGATTCTCTTTTGCAGATGAGAACATTCTTACGCGTCAATCGACACATAAAACAAATATTATTAGTGATGAATTTTTTATAATTTTGACGTCATGTAGTACTTCGAACCATCAATGTAAAGCGTACGATCTTTGCATGAATTGATATGTTTATGAAAATTTTTAATCCATTTTTTCCACAAATATTATATTTTAGAGTTGAATCTATAAAATTAAAAAATATTTGAGCAATCACATAACTTTTTGATGTGCTCAAAAATTTTTTTTCGAAGTATGAATATACTAACACTTTGTCTTTGCATTTCATTTAGATGATCAACTGAACACCTTAGTACAAAGTCTGTATGCCTATCTTTGAGAGCAATATTCATTTCTGCACTATAATCTTTTATGATCATATTAACAATCTAAATAATGTTTAATCTCGTCAACAATTCGATATCGTTGTTGGTCATTATTTAATGTATTGACATTTAATTCAAGAAGAATATGTACTTTATCAAATCCTTTGGTCATGTACTTGTACAAATATTTGACGATACTCTTAAATTTATTTGAGCATCCATCAATACCAACAAATCTCTCAGATGAGGAATAACTTACCTATTATTGAAAGTAAAATTATTTATTGTAACTCTTTTACTTAAATCATTTTAGCATCTGTATTCTACATACTTATCATTTTCTATTGTTGTAGCATTACAAAATTTTTTCGGGTAGTGCTTTGAACATTTACTATTTACCATACATGGAGCATTTGGGAAAGTATCACCCACGAGGGTCCATGAAACATGCATCTTATGATGATCTTATAAGCATGGATATTAAAATTTTTTATTTCTAATTATAATTATTGAAATATATTTAATAAAAAAATTAACAACTAATTGCATTATAAATTTAATAAAACTTTTATTTTTTAATTACATAGCCAATAAACTATAAAACAAATTTATGTGTTTAATAGAAAAAAAATTTGCTTAGGAGTGATCATGGGTAACAATAGGAATAAGTAGTAAATATCCTCCAAAAATATCATCACTCTTTTATAAAGTAGCATTGTCAATATCAGAGACTTTTTTTGGTAGAGTTTTAGTAGATCGTACTTGTGTTGATTTAGAGTGAAGTAAATTTTGGTTGGAATATTTGCTTTCCTACCCAATTATTATAGTCCACATATTCAACCCATAAACATGCATGACTTATAATTTAATCACAAAAGGGGATTATTGATTCTTATTGAAAAGAAAAAGAAAAAAGAGTAGGTTATTATTAAATGCGAAAAATTAGATGTAGAGTACCAATGGAGAGCCCCATGGAGATAGTTGAAAAAAGAAAATGATAGTTATGTAATAAAACAAAAATGGAAAGAAGATAATTATATATAATATTTTTTAGTAAAATATCATCTCTATTTCATAGTTTATAATTTTTAATATCTTATCAAGTTATGATTCAAAATATTTCAAAATGAAACAGACTAAAAACAAATGTTGAGTTTTACAAAGAAAACAAATCAAAAACACATTCAAAGGCTCGGATCCAATTGAATTCAGATTAAGGATTTTATTTTCTTTTTTTAAAAAGAAGCACTAACTAATGTTATCTCTTGAAACCAATTAAGACGTTAAACAATAATGAAGTTCAAAGGCTTTGAACCAATTAAATTCATATTAAGTATTTTTTTTGGAAAAAAAAGTACTAACTAATTGTATTTCTGAAACCAATTAAGAGGTTAAACAATAATGAAGTATGTTTGAGGACAAAAAAGCATTAATAGAAAATGGAGAAATCATCTCTTAAATCTATTAAATATTTTTTTATTTTTCTTCACAGATAATTTGATAAGTGTATCATACAATAAAAATAAAAACTTGCCATACTATAATTTGATGGACATGTAAAAACACTCCAAAATTGGGATTATTTAACTCAAAAGTTAAAAAACTTTTGCCTTGTGTGCCCTTGTAGAAAATAGACAAATTAAAACCATCAAATCTAATAATTCTTCCTTCTAACCTTGTGTTCTCCTAGCTAGCTTGCCTTTTTGTTCTCTTATGGGTCTCACGTGTTTGCATTTGATATAAAACCCAAGCACAAATATATCCGAAGTAATATAGGTTTACTTATAAAAAACTAAACATTACATTAGAATCAAACTTGGTGGAAATAAATGGAGTACTATATTTGTCAAATTCTTGGAGTTTTCTTATAGACTACATAGATTAGAAAATAACTATGGGATTGATATCAGTAGAATAGGAATAGTTTTTCATTTTACATAACGGTTTATCTCGTAAAGTCATAGTCTAATTTCTTTGACTTGGAAATCCTGTAGAGCAATTTCCTGAAGTAATCAAATTTAAAACATTCTTCTTATCGTTAAAGCATTTTAGATTATTTCCTTGGAGATTAAAGGAAAGAAATCTTTGTATGGGAACCTCGGATCACTGTTCTAATTCACATCTACGTATACGAAGCTTAAATTCTCACAAAAAAAAGATAAAAATGAAAAAGATAAATCCATTATTTTCCATAGTATGGTTCAAAATTGTACCTCTTATTATCGTGCATTTTTGTCTATCAAAGAAGCTAATCTATATTACGTATGAGATTCTCCAAAGGCCTTAAATTTGCAAACAGAGGTAACTGTGAGATTATGTTATATCCTCATAAAATCGTTATCACATATCATCAAAGGAAAAATAATCAAATAAAAATTATGTCAAATAAACAAAACATCAAAAAAGCATACATATGAAGAGAAGAAGAAAATAATATGCAGAAGAGAATGATGATGATGTACACTATGTGTAGAAGAAATAGGTAGATATTAGATGTTTAGATTTAATAAATTTAGTTTAAATTAAGAAATTGGGTTAAACAAAAATTATAAATATAAAGATCATGTTTGTTGACAACTACTGAATAGTTAAAGTTTTACTTTTATAAAATAACTAAATATACATAATTTAATTTTTTTTAAAATATGAAATTCAAAATTTGAGTTAATATATAAGTAGTTTAAAAAAATTTTAAGCAAATTAAATAATTAAAGTTTCCTACATTTACAAAGTAACTCAATATACTGAATTCAATTTCATAAAAAAATATAGAATTTAAAATTCAAGTTAATATATACGTAGTTTAAAATTATTTTAATAGATTGAAAATTGTTCTAACCAATTAAAAATTTTAAAGTAATAATTGAAATTTCATACTTTTACAACGTAACTTAATATACGAAATTTAAAATTAAAATTAATTTATTAGTTTAAAGTTACTTTAATAGATTGAAAATGATCCTAACCAATTAAATTTTGAAGATTAATTAAAAGAAAAAAATTATAAAAAAATTAGAATAATTTAAAATTCAATTTAATATATAAGTAGTTTAAAATTATTTTAATAGATTGAAAATGGTTCTAACCAATCAAAAATTTTTAAAGTAATAATTAAAGTCTCATACTTTTACAAAGTAATTTAATATATAGAATTCTAAATTAAAATTAATGTATAAGTTAGTTTTAAATTATTTTAGTATATTAAAATTGATAATAACCAATCAAAATTTTGAATATTAATTAAAATAGTAAAAATTCTAAGAAATTAAGATAATTTAAAATTTAAGTTAATATATGGATAGTTTAAAATTATTTTAATAGATTAAAAATAATTCTAACCAATCAAAAAATTTTAAAGTAATAATTAAGATCTCTTACTCTTACGAATTCAAAATTAAATTAATTTATAAGTTAGTTTAAAATTATTTTAATAGATTGAAAATGGTTCTAACCAATCAAAAATTTTTAAAGTAATAATTAAAGTCTCATACTTTTACAAAGTAATTTAATATATAGAATTCTAAATTAAAATTAATGTATAAGTTAGTTTTAAATTATTTTAGTATATTAAAATTGATAATAACCAATCAAAATTTTTAATACTAATTAAAATAGTAAAAATTCTAAGAAATTAAGATAATTTAAAATTCAAGTTAATATATAGATAGTTTAAAATTATTTTAATAGATTAAAAATAATTCTAACCAATCAAAAAAATTTAAAGTAATAATTAAGATCTCCTACACTTACGAATTCAAAATTAAATTAATTTATAAGTTAGTTTAAAATTATTTTAATAAATTAAAAATGATTCTAACTAATAAATTTTTTTAAAGTAGTAATTAAACTCTCTTATTTGCATAAATTAATTTAATATAGATGCTTTAAAATTAAAATTAAATACATAAGTTAGTTTAAAATTATCATAATAGATTGAAAATGATCACAACTAATTAAATTTTTTAAGAATAATTAAAAAAGTAAAATACTAAGATTTTTAGGATGAGAGGTTTGCAACCATAAGAAAGAAAGGGTTATATTTTTATTAAATAAATAAATAATATATATATATATATATTATATACAAAATTCAAAATAAATAATATAGATACATATATATATATATATATATATATATATATATATATATATATATATATATATATATATATATATATATATATATATATATATATATATATATATATATTACCAAAACACTTTTACTCTCTCTCCTCCTCTAAACCTTCCAAGAACTTTATTTTATTTTCTAGAGTTTTTAAATTTTTAATTAAAACAGTTTTCCCACATTTTAACTCCAATTCCAAATCTAATACTATACAAACTCTTCTACTACTAAAAAAATTAAAGCCCACTTCCAACTCTAATACTATAAAAATTATTCTACTACTATTGTAATTTGAAATGTATTTTTTAATTTAAATCAAATTCTTAATAACTTTTTACTATCTCTACATAACTTCATCTACTATCACTTTCTCCACAAACTTTTTCTTTCTTCACAAACTTTTCCTCATAAGGTTTTTTTATCGTCGATCCTCTTTTTTTAAATTAAAAAAGTAATATTTTAAATTTCTTTTTTTATATATGTTGCTTTATTCTCATCATTTTTCTCTTTCACGTTAATGTTTGACTTCTAAATTTAATAAATAGTATTATAGATTTAATTTTCTATTTCTGTTCTTGAAGAAATAAGTTATTTTTTCTTGAGAAGCTTATCAATACTCATTATATCTCTTATTCTTCAAAAGATTTTACGAATTAATTTTTTTAGAAAATATTTCATTTTCTTTAATTTATTAAGAACTTCTTTATGTACAAGTAAGATATTTATGAATTTATTTATTTTTAGAGAAGAGTTTTTTTTTTTTAAGAACCTTTTGGGATAGAGACCAAAATGGAAAGACTATCCCATACTTCTTCCTTTAAAATGGAGAAAAATGCATGAGTGTTATACACGTTATAAGCATAAGGCACATTTAGGATATTTTAATTTTTCATTCAAATAAGTATTTTATCTTTATTATTTTTAAATTTTGAAATATGTCTTAGAGGCTTCTTTAGTTAAATCCTGTAATTCCTTTTAGTTTATTTTTTCTTCTTCAATATGAGTCCGTATAATTTTTTTAGTTTACTTGTTCAAATAAATCAAGCAGGTTATATATCAATCAAAATTTAGAATTTGCTAATATCATTAGACGATGGTAAGTTTATATGTATAGATTCATTCATCATACTTTGCTTTTTTCCTTTACGTATGCTTTTTTTGCATTTATGTATGATGAAAATTGTTATGCAAAGATACTTGCAGCTTGGATGAAGAGAGTTTATTTTTCTATTACACAATTGTTATTGATCTCGAATGCTAAAAGAATACGGATATCAGATTATCAAGAACTATCGCAGGTAATAAACTGTTGCAAATGAACAAGATAATTAAATATGACTTTTAATTATTGTTCTCTCTTTTTTTTTTCAGGAAAGGTACTTTTGCATAGATATTGAAAATTTGTGGTATGAGTCCTGAAACAATTGTGGTAGTGTAACAGAGTGTGTTTATAGAGAGCAAGTGTGTAATGAATGCAACGATACAGTTGAAATAATATCAAGGTAACTAACTACTACAATATAAATAAGTTATTTTGTTACATTTTATTGATTGTGCTCCTTTTAAAAAATTTGAAGATATCGATTTTTTGTTCAACTGAAAGATTTTACTGGAAGTATGCATACCTTTCTAAAAGACAAACATGTAGAGTTTGTTCTTCGTTGTCCAGCGAGTTATTTACGAGATCTACAGTCAAAGGTATTTATCTATGTAGATGTGTATATATCTCTCAATATATAATTTATCAATTACAATATTTAATTATAAATTCTACACAACATATATATCATTGAGAGATTTTCATTTACATGACATTCAGGAAAATAGACACAAGTTAGTAGAAGATCATGTAAATTTTTGCATAGGCTTGCATTTATATTTGTGATGCATGTACCTATATTCAAGGAAGATAAAAGTTTTTTGCTCTTAGTGCGAGACAACTAAATTACTAAATAGTAAACGAAAAAAGCTTTCAAACATTCGATTAAATAGTAATTTATTTATCTAAAAAAAAAGGATTGCTCCCAATAAGACATCATAATATTAATTAATTGGAAAGTTTCCAACGGAAGTGTTGGGTAATTTTGGTTATAATATTGCAAATGACTTGACCATTAAATTTAAAAAAGAAGCAATCTTGGCGTCTTTGACTTTGTCACTTCATAAGAGCAATTTGAAAGAGGACATTGCCAGAGGAATGATGTTCTTCCTCATGATTTAGTCTGAGACGAAGTTGAAATTAATTATAGCATAAGGGCAAAAATGTGAAGATACAAATTTTAAAATTTATATTGTTCCATTTGGAGCTAGTCAATATGAAAAGAAAGAAAACGCTTGCAAACAATAATAAAAATAAATTATATTAACTATGGATGTATATATGACTAACACGAAATTTGGTAAATCCAACTAGAAAGTACTCCCTCCTGTCTAAGATACTTGTAAAACAAATTAACTTTCACATATATTGATGAAATGACCAAAAAATCATCTTAAAACTTTGAATATAATTAATATTGTGTTTGTCGAATTAATAATGTGAGGATATTGTTGAAAAAACGAATAAATACAATCTTAAATTAATAAAATAACAAATAATTTAGGACAAACAGAATAATTTTTTAACAAGTAATTTATTATGGAAAGAGTAAAAAATAACAAAAATAAGTTGTTTCCAAAGCTTGAAGGAAGAATTAAATATTTAACTGAAACAGAACAATGTGATTAAGATATAACTGAACTAGGAATAGTTCCATATAATTACAAACTTTAGGAAATTAATGTCACACAAGCACAGACACACGCATATTGAAATAAAGATTTTTCTAACATATGTCCCGAAGTACATATAATTATAGATTAGTAAAAATATATATGACAATTTGAGTTTATCATAAATGTTACGAAATTGTTGTCCGTTAATCTTGCACTAATCATCACTAATGTAGATTTACTTACATTAAACTAGCCAAAAACCCGTGCTATGCACGGTAATATGTATATTTTTTAAATACAATTCTTGTAGTAATATATCTAGTAAAATAAAAAATCAATTCTAAAAAAGTTTCAAACTTCTTTTTAATTAATAAATTAAATTATCAAATTACTAAATCATTACAATCGATCTAATAATTAATTAATTAATTAAAATTTGATATCCAGTATGAAAGTTTTAACAAATGCTATTGATAATTTTGTCAATCGAACAAAAATAAAAAAATAAATATTATAATAAGTAATACATAGTAAAGAGGCATAAACATATTATTGAAAGATAATTTCACAAATGAATATGTTATATTATGATTCTCTTTTGCAGATGAGAACATTCTTCACACCAATCGACACATAAAACAAATATTATTAGTGATGAATTTTTATAATTTTGACGTCATGTAGTACTCGAACCATCAATGTAAACGCACGATCTTTGCATGAATTGATATGTTTATGAAAATTTTTAATCCATTTTTCCACAAATATTATATTTTAGAGTTGAATCTATAAAATTAAAAATATTTGAGCAATCACATAACTTTTTGATGTGCTCAAATTTTTTTTTCAGAAGTATGAATATACCAACACCTGTCTTTGCATTTCATTTAGATGATCAACTGAACACCTTAGTACAAAGTCACGTATGCCTATCTTTGAGAGCAATATTCATTTCTGCACTATAATCTTTTATGATCATATTAACAATCTAAATAATGTTTAATCTCGTCAACAATTCGATATCGTTGTTGGTCATTATTTAATGTATTGAAATTTAATTCAAGAAGAATATGTACTTTATCAAATCCTTTGGTCATGTACTTGTACAAATATTTGACGATACTCTTAAATTTATTTGAGCATCCATCAATACCAACAAATCTCTCAGATGAGGAATAACTTACCTATTATTGAAAGTAAAATCATTTATTGTAACTCTTTTACTTAAATTATTTTAGCATCTGTATTCTACATACTTATCATTTTCTATTGTTGTAGCATTACAAAATTTTTTCGGGTAGTGCTTTGAACATTTACTATTTATCATACATGGAGCATTTGGGAAAGTATCACCACAGGGTCCATGAAACATGCATCTTATGATGATCTTATAAGCATGGATATTAAAATTTTTATTTCTAATTATAATTATTGAAATATATTTAATAAAAAATTAACAACTAATTGCATTATAAATTTAATAAAACTTTTATTTTTAATTACATAGCCAATAAACTATAAAACAAATTTATGTGTTTAATAGAAAAAAATTTGCTTAGGAGTGATCATGGGTAACAATAGGAATAAGTAGTAAATATCCTCCAAAAATATCATCACTCTTTTATAAGGCACATTGTCAATATCGAGACTTTTTTGGTAGAGTTTTAGTAGATCGTACTTGTGTTGATTTAGAGTGAAGTAAATTTTGGTTGGAATATTTGCTTTCCTACCCAATTATTATAGTCCACATATTCAACCCATAAACATGCATGACTTATAATTTAATCACAAAAGGGGATTATTGATTCTTATTGAAAAGAAAAAGAAAAAAGAGTAGGTTATTATTAAATGCGAAAAATTAGATGTAGAGTACCAATGGAGAGCCCCATGGAGATAGTTGAAAAAAGAAAATGATAGTTATGTAATAAAACAAAAATGGAAAGAAGATAATTATATATAATATTTTTTAGTAAAATATCATCTCTATTTCATAGTTTATAATTTTTAATATCTTATCAAGTTATGATTCAAAATATTTCAAAATGAAACAGACTAAAAACAAATGTTGAGTTTTACAAAGAAAACAAATCAAAAACACATTCAAAGGCTCGGATCCAATTGAATTCAGATTAAGGATTTTATTTTCTTTTTTTAAAAAGAAGCACTAACTAATGTTATCTCTTGAAACCAATTAAGACGTTAAACAATAATGAAGTTCAAAGGCTTTGAACCAATTAAATTCATATTAAGTATTTTTTTTGGAAAAAAAGTACTAACTAATTGTATTTCTCGAAACCAATTAAGAGGTTAAACAATAATGAAGTATGTTTGAGGACAAAAAAGCATTAATAGAAAATGGAGAAATCATCTCTTAAATCTATTAAATATTTTTTTATTTTTCTTCACAGATAATTTGATAAGTGTATCATACAATAAAAATAAAAACTTGCCATACTATAATTTGATGGACATGTAAAAACACTCCAAAATTGGGATTATTTAACTCAAAAGTTAAAAAACTTTGGCCTTGTGTGCCCTTGTAGAAAATAGACAAATTAAAACCATCAAATCTAATAATTCTTCCTTCTAACCTTGTGTTCTCCTAGCTAGCTTGCCTTTTTGTTCTCTTATGGGTCTCACGTGTTTGCATTTGATATAAAACCCAAGCACAAATATATCCGAAGTAATATAGGTTTACTTATAAAAAACTAAACATTACATTAGAATCAAACTTGGTGGAAATAAATGGAGTACTATATTTGTCAAATTCTTGGAGTTTTCTTATAGACTACATAGATTAGAAAATAACTATGGGATTGATATCGTAGAATAGGAATAGTTTTTCATTTTACATAACGGTTTATCCTGTAAAGTCATAGTCTAATTTCTTTGACTTGGAAATCCTGTAGAGCAATTTCCTGAAGTAATCAAATTTAAAACATTCTTCTTATCGTTAAAGCATTTTAGATTATTTCCTTGGAGATTAAAGGAAAGAAATCTTTGTATGGGAACCTCGGATCACCTGTTCTAATTCACATCTACGTATACTGAAGCTTAAATTCTCACAAAAAAAAGATAAAAATGAAAAAAGATAAATCCATTATTTTCCATAGTATGGTTCAAAAATTGTACCTCTTATTATCGTGCATTTTTGTCTATCAAAGAAAGCTAATCTATATTACGTATGAGATTCTCCAAAGGCCTTAAATTTGCAAAGCGAGAGTAGCTCGTGAGATTATGTTATATCCTCATAAAATCGTTATCACATATCATCAAAGGAAAAATAATCAAATAAAAATTATGTCAAATAAACAAAACATCAAAAAAGCATACATATGAAGAGAAGAAGAAAATAATATGCAGAAGAGAATGATGATGATGTACACTATGTGTAGAAGAAATAGGTAGATATTAGATGTTTAGATTTAATAAATTTAGTTTAAATTAAGAAATTGGGTTAAACAAAAATTATAAATATAAAGATCATGTTTGTTGACAACTACTGAATAGTTAAAGTTTTACTTTTATAAAATAACTAAATATACATAATTTAATTTTTTTTAAAATATGAAATTCAAAATTTGAGTTAATATATAAGTAGTTTAAAAAAATTTTAAGCAAATTAAATAATTAAAGTTTCCTACATTTACAAAGTAACTCAATATACTGAATTCAATTTCATAAAAAAATATAGAATTTAAAATTCAAGTTAATATATACGTAGTTTAAAATTATTTTAATAGATTGAAAATTGTTCTAACCAATTAAAAATTTTAAAGTAATAATTGAAATTTCATACTTTTACAACGTAACTTAATATACGAAATTTAAAATTAAAATTAATTTATTAGTTTAAAGTTACTTTAATAGATTGAAAATGATCCTAACCAATTAAATTTTGAAGATTAATTAAAAGAAAAAAATTATAAAAAAATTAGAATAATTTAAAATTCAATTTAATATATAAGTAGTTTAAAATTATTTTAATAGATTGAAAATGGTTCTAACCAATCAAAAATTTTTAAAGTAATAATTAAAGTCTCATACTTTTACAAAGTAATTTAATATATAGAATTCTAAATTAAAATTAATGTATAAGTTAGTTTTAAATTATTTTAGTATATTAAAATTGATAATAACCAATCAAAATTTTTAATACTAATTAAAATAGTAAAAATTCTAAGAAATTAAGATAATTTAAAATTCAAGTTAATATATAGATAGTTTAAAATTATTTTAATAGATTAAAAATAATTCTAACCAATCAAAAAAATTTAAAGTAATAATTAAGATCTCCTACACTTACGAATTCAAAATTAAATTAATTTATAAGTTAGTTTAAAATTATTTTAATAAATTAAAAATGATTCTAACTAATAAATTTTTTTAAAGTAGTAATTAAACTCTCTTATTTTCATAAATTAATTTAATATAGATGCTTTAAAATTAAAATTAAATACATAAGTTAGTTTAAAGTTATCTTAATAGATTGAAAATGATCACAACTAATTAAATTTTTTAAGAATAATTAAAAAAGTAAAAATACTAAGATTTTTAGGATGAGAGGTTTGCAACCATAAGAAAGAAAGGGTTATATTTTTATTAAATAAATAAATAAATAATATATATATATATATATATATATATATATTATATACAAAATTCAAAAATTAAAATTAATGTATTAGTTAAGAATTTAGCTTTAATGAATTTAGTTTAAATTAAGAGATTGGATAAACAAAAATGATAAAGATAAGTAGTTTAAAGTTATCCTAAATGATTGGATAATCTTAACCAATCAAATTTTTGAAGACTAATTAAAAAAATAAAAACTCTAAAAAATTAGAATGGGAGGTTTGAAGTCATAAGAAAGAAAGGGTTACATTTCTATAATATATATATAGATATGTTTTCCTTTCAAATGTAACAAAATTTGAAATTATCTCATTTCTTTTTGCACTCTAATTCCTTAGAGTTCTCCTATCTCCTATAGAGACTTATATATTTACATTTGGAAATGCGAAACTTCAGGAGGTTTTGTTGGATTTGATTTCCTCATATAACTCCAGTAGCTGAGTTCTTCGATTTTTGTAAGATTTTATATTGCAATCTTCTTTGAGATAGCTCAGCAGGATAAATCTTCAACATATATTACAATATTCTAATCTAATGAGGATATCAGCAACGTGATTTCTGGCTTCTCACATTGGAAACAATTGATCAGAAACACATGGGTCATGCAAGTAAATAAATACTCAAATTAGCAAAACGATCCAAGTGACATGCAGCTCATTCATTCGAGTCCGGATCCGGTCCTACAGTGCCATTTTGTAGTATTAGATTTTAATTGTTAAATAAAATTTGACATCTGATCCAACAGTTATAAAAGTTTATAAAATTTTTTATTTTTTAAATATATTTAAGAGTAAAAAAATATAATTCATTAAATTAAATTTATAAATTAAATTTAATTATTTAAAAATTAAAAAATATAATTCATTAAATCAGATTTAATTCTATATATTTTTTAAAAAATGTGAATCCTTAGCCCATTCAAGAGCCCAACATCATTTACGGCTTCCAATACGAAAAACATTAAATTGTAGACATCAATAAAAATATAGATCGCAGTGTCCGAAATGACGGTAGACTTGGGCCCACACAGCCTTTTTCTCCTTGTAAACGTAAATTTTGCCGCAAAAGCCTGTAAAAGATTCTAAGCATTTCGAATAAACAACAAGTGCATTATAGGATCATTTGCTCAGTGTCAATGCGTACAAATAATTAAGGTAAGGAAGAAGGTGAAAAAACGAGATTGTTAAAGTTTTAACTTGTTTTGTAACAATTGTTCTCAGTGAATGTATATGATACATGACAGCTTGCAATCATTTAGTCGTGGTTAATAATTATTCTCCATATCAATAATAATTATTAAAGTAAGGATTACAGGGGCCCCTTTTGATGTTTGCCTAAATCTAACATGTTTTATAACAATTATTCAACCTTCAATAACAATTGTGAACGCGCACTCATTTGAGTCCTTACTGTTTGCACAAGTATAAAATTTTCTATAACAATTTATCACCTCATCAATAACAATTGTTTTTGATACATGACAGCTTGTCATCATTTAATCGTGAATAATCATTATTCTCCACATCAATAACAATTGTTAGGGTACGTTAACAAGCATTGTAGGAATAATCTTTCAACGAGTACAAATACTAATAGGATATTCACAACATTAGATTCAATCGATTAAACTCTGAATCGTCTATTTCTAGTATTTGCTTCTTCTACACTAGATTTGTTCATCTTCCTTTTGATTGCCGTTTTTTTCTTTTGCCAAGTATATTCTAGGAAGCTCCTAAGTCTCTTTCTTGAGCGGTTAGGACTGGGACGAGATTTAATCGTCCTGCCAACTTTGCGCGCATCCGATGGAGTTGGAGTTAGGCTTGGTTCAGTCGCTGTCAAAATAGCCACAGAATAATTATTCCCTAGTGATAGGATAATTATGATACTCAAGAGAATGAGCATAATGTTTACAAATACTGCGTGCTACATGAGCAAGCTGGTAGCCATCAACGTCATTGCAGGGAGTGACGAGCATGCTCTAAGCGCACATGAACAGAGCATCAACCTCCACATCAACCATGTTGAAGACCAAGCATGGCCAAGAACATCATAATCTTGAGGACATGCCTGCAAAAGATTCTAAGCATTTTGAACAAACGATAGATGCATTGTAGGATCACTTGCCCAGTGTCAATGTGTATGATGCTTGCTGCGGTAGTACGTAATAATTATTAATAATATTAATAATAATTGTTCCTTCTATATATCACAATTATAGTCTTTACGAATAAACTACTCTCCTGCAGTGAGGTATTGCATTAGCAAACCGGTTCTTTGTTAATAATTAATCTGTACTTATGGAACAATTATTCTCATGCTTATTACTTACAAAGAGATTTACCATTCTTATTGTGGCAGTTATCAAGATCCATGCACACAAAAGGTTGAGGCTGGATGCATTGTGCTTCTGCATTTTCGAATACAACCTTCAATATAAGAAATACTCGTTAGAAGGCATCTCAATTGTCCAACCCATGTGGCTGTGTAACTTGGGGAGAAAAAAAAGAGAGACAAACCTGAAAATCATCTTTTCAAAACAAATACAACATGAAGCAATTATGAAACTGGTTTCGAATGTATTACCTGGTGCATGGTTTCGAATATTTTCGGCATAATGGTGGTGATTTTCGGCGAGGAGTGATAAGAAAGGGAAGAGGCATTCGGGAAGGAAGAATGAGAGAAGAAGGAGGAGAGAGAGGGATGAGAAATGAGAAGCAGAGAGTGAGAGGCTTTCTCTCTAAGTTTGTATTTAAATGAGAAGTGATTGAAATGATGGTTGAGTGACAGGATGCCCATGAAAACCGTGCAAAAATTTAAATTTTTAACCCCTCCATGCCCATATTACCCTTAGAAGACCTCAACCGTTGGATCAAATTTGGACCGATCAAACGGTCCAGATTTGATTCTGTACGTGCAGAAATAAAAGGGTTCTGCACCCTATCCGAGTCGTCCTTTTTACAGATTTCGCGTGTGTATCCCATTTGACCAAGTGAAGAAATCTCTGCTAGCCTTATCAATGCTTTTGCAAATACTAGCGCGAGTAAAACAAAGGCGTAACCTCATTGATATATTATCTTCTTATTTTAAGAAGAAGAAGAATACTAAACTTCTCAAAACAGCTCATTTTTTGTAACATTCTGAGCAAAATCACGTTATTAGGTTTGTATGTGAAGAAGAATTCGTCTTTTCACTCTCTAAAGAGAAACAGAAATCTTACATCCTTTTTTGGCTAAGTGAAATCGTGTAGGCATAAATAAGTTTACTTCTATTAGTCTACCATTGATCCCATCTGTCGTTATTTTATAGAGCCTAATAGAACGTAATCTACTTCTGCTTTCTGAACATTAACAACAAACAAAAGACACAAAATTCTCTCAAAAAGAAAACAAAATAAAAAAAGATATGAGATAAATCCAACAAGCAAAAGCAAACTTGAAGAACCATCAAATAAAATGAGGTACAATGGATGCTAAGTCCGAAAACAATTACTTGTAAGTCTCCTCCTTCATCAGCTTGTGAGCTCCTTGCAATGATTAGCCCTATAACGCAAATGCATGTAAGAATGTCAATCTCGAATAGTATTATGAAGAAATTATTAAATGATGCATTCAAATTTGATTCTGCATTATTTTAATGGCAATGTTCATGACTCTATATAAGAGGAAATTAAGTGAAACAAAATTTACCTTCATATGAAGAAGAATGGACACCTATTCTTCAACTAGAAAATCCATTGTGATTTGAAGGCCAGCATCTCCAAGATCTCGTTCTTCTGCAATGATCAAGCAGACAGAAGCAGTTTAGGACACCTAGAAACCATCATCACTTTTATGGTAGGAATCTCTCCGAATCTAGAAGGAATTTCAGTAAGATAATAGCCACTACAAGAAAATACATGATTAGCAACGGTCAAAATCCGTGACTAACTTTGCGACGGTTTAGCAAGGAAAAATATAACTTTAACCAATAAAAAAATTCTTCGTAAATCCATCACTAATTAGCTACTAATTTGCGACGGATAGCTAATTTAAATATTAAAAATAATTTTTTTAATTCTCAATTTTTTCCGTCATAAATTCGTCGGTAATTAGAGAGAAATTTGTGATGAATAGCTAATTTAAATATTAAAAATAAATTTTTTAATTCTTATTTTTTTCCTCGTAAATCCCTTGCTAATTGACTAGGAATTTGCGATGGATAGTAATTTAAATATTAAAAATAATTTTTTTTAATTCTCAAACTTTTTCGTCACAAATCCGTCGCTACTTAGCGAGGGATTTGCGATGGTTGCGACGGATAGCTAATATAAACATGAAAAATCTATTTTTTTACTTCTCAATTTTGTAGTCGTCACTAATGCTTTGCAAATTCACGAGAGATTAGCAACGGAATAGTATTTTCTAAATTATAATTTTTTTATTTTTACTTAGTTCAGTAATATTATTTTTCTACTTGACATCAAGAATATGAATAGAAGTAGACATATATACTACACATTAATATTTAAGTTAGCTATTTATCGCAAATTCCTCGCTAATTACCGACGGATTTATGACGAAAAAAATTGAGAATTAAAAAAATTTATTTTTAATATTTAAATTAGCAATCCATCGCAAATCTCTCGCTAATTAGCAAGGGATTTGCGATGAAAAAAATTGACAATTTGAAAAATTATTTTTTTATTTTTAAATTAGCTATCCATCGCAAATCTATTGCTAATTAGTAAGGGATTTGCGACAAAAAAAAAGATGAGAATTAAAAATATTTTGTTTTTAATATTTAAATTAGCTATCCGTAGCAAAACCATCACTAATTAGCGACGAAAAATTTAGAGATTTAAAAAAATTTATTTTTAATATTTAAATTAGCTATCCGTCGCAAATCTCTCACTAATTAGTGACGGATTTGCGACGAAAAAAATTTAGAATTAAATTTTTTTAATATTTAAATTAGCTATCCTTCGTAAATCTCTCGCTAATTAGCGATGAATTTGTGACGGAAAATTGAGAATTAAAAAATTCGTTTTCAATATTTAATTTAGATATCCGTCGCAAATTCCTCGCTAAATAACGATGAAAAAAATTGAGAATTAAAAAAAATATATTTTTAATATTTAAATTAACTATCAATTGCGAATTCCTCGCTAATTTGTAATGAAAAAAATTGAGAATTAATTTTTTTTTTAAAATTTAAATTAGCTATCCATCGCAAATCTCTCGCTAATTAGAGATGTAAAATTTTGATAATTAAAAAAATTTATTTTTAATATTTAAATTAGCTATTCGTTGCAAATACCTCACTAATTAGTGACGAATTTACGACGAAAAATTGAGAATTAAAATTTTTTAATATTTAAATTAGTTATCATTCGCAAATCCCTCACTAATTAGCGATGAATTTGTGATGAAAAAATTAAAATTAAAAAATTTATTTTTAATATTTAATTTAGCTATCCGTCGCAAATCACATGAAAAAAGTTGGGAATTAAAAAAAATTAATTTTTAATATTTAAATTAGCTATCTGTCACGAATTCCTTACTAATTTACGATGAATAGCAACGGATACGAACTGAAAAAATAAAAAAAACTACATTAATTTATAAATTAGATTTAATAATAATATAATAATATTATAATATAATAATAAATATACAACATAAAAATATTTTATGATAAAATAAAACACAAGAATTGACTTGGTCCAGTGGAGGAAGACATCCTCCAACTCTGAGGGATCAAAGGTTCGAATCCCCATTTTTCAAGCAAAACAAAGCACTTAAGAGAATTAAATTAAGATTGGGCTAACGCGATCTATTAGAGCCAAATCTAGCTAACTCGATCCACTGGAACCAAATATGGTTGGGTTAGTCCAATCCATATTATTTTTAAATTTTAATTTTAAAATTTTTAAATAATAAATTATATATTTTTTATTATATATTTTTAAATTATAATTTTATTTTTGGGTGAAATCGGGTCGGGTTAGCCCGATTCATATTATTTTTAAATTTTTAAATAATAATTTATATTTTCTTTATTATTTATTTTTAAATTATAATTTATATTCGTTGCAAATCCGTTGCTAATTTGCGACGAATTTTTTTTGAAAAGTAATTTTTAAAATTAAATTTTTTAGAATTAACAGTAATTTTTTATTTTTAAAATTTAAATATATTATTATCCATCGCAAATCCGTCGCTAAATTGTTCGCAAGATAGCCCTCTGATTATTTTTTCCCCATCGCTAATTGCGACAAAAGAATGATGTCATCGCAATTAGCAACATTTTATTTAGCGAAAGAATTTACCTTCATCATCAAGCTTGCTGGTGGAGATGAGGTTGAGATGAACATCTGGTACATCTCTCACATTCTTTAAAATTAGTTGACAACCGATACTGGAATTGGGATGAATGTCGCCAATACTTATAATTTTACAAGAGCAATCATTTCTTATTTTTACATGACCAAAATTTCCCGGAGTGTAAAATGAGAAAAATTCCCTGTGAGGAGTAACATGATATGAAGCTCCTAAATCAATAACCCAGTAACTGTTGTGACAAACTAGGTTAATACTGGAATCATCACAAACAAGTTCGATCTCATCATCGGTTGTTGTGGCAACTGTCTCTGGATTTTCTTCATTGGCTTCACCTTTTGTATTGGCTCGATTTTTTCTTCCATTTACGGTATTCATTCTTGTCTCGCCCTCTTCTGTGACAATAGAAGCATTCCACATCTCTTTTAGATTTTGACTTACCTCTTGATCTGTCATATCTGTTGTGGGGACCTCTAGTCTTACTTCTTCCTCTCCTGTGATTCTTATATGCAACAAGTGTTTGAGGCTCCAGATTTAATCCTTAATCCTTCCTCCTGGTTTCTTCATTGTACAAAGCTTCTTTGACCATCTCCAATGTAACAACACCACCTGGAGCAAAATTCAAAATAGAAACAATAAGTTAGTCCAATCCATATTATTTTTAATATTTAATTTTAAAATTTTTAAATAATAAATTATATATTTTTAAATTATAATTTTATTTTTGGGTGAAATCGGGTCGGGTTAGCCCGATTCATATTATTTTTAAATTTTTAGTTTAAAAATTTTTAAATAATAATTTATATTTTCTTTATTATTTATTTTTAAATTATAATTTATATTTGTTACAAATCCGTTGCTAATTTGCGACAAATTTTTTTTAAAAAGTAATTTTAAAAATAAAATTTTTTAGAATTAACAGTAATTTTTTATTTTTAAATTTTTAAATATATTATTATCCATCGCAAATCCGTCGCTAAATTGTTCGCAAGATAGCCCTCTGATTATTTTTTTTCCCATCGCTAATTGCGACAAGAGAATGATGTCATCGCAATTAGCAACATTTTATTTAGCGAAAGAATTTACCGTCGCTAATCACTATTTGCAATAGATTAGCGACGGATATGTCCGTCGCTAATTTCGTATTTTCTTGTAGTGAGCAACCCCGCGGGATAGGTTGTTGAAGATGGGGGAAGGCATCTGTGGAGGCATTCCATTCTTCAATCTTTGAGCTAGTTAACTTCAGGTACTTTAGGTTCAGGAATTCATCATCTTTCACATCCCATCTTTGGACATCAAAATTAGAACTATATAATTTGAGAACCTCAAGATTAGACAACTTGATAATTGCAGATATCATACTTGCTGATAGAGAAGCTCCACGCATTGTCAATTTCCTAAGAGTGGATGGTAGCTCAAATTCAACGGCAGAGAACTCTAAATCAACCCACAAATATAGTGATTCAAGTTTACTCAAAAAGTCTGATAACCGTGCGTAGAACTTCAAATAACTTTCAATTTTCGAATATTTAGTATCCTTTTCAACAGCCATTTCAACTTCAACTTCTCTAACTTATAATCGCAACCCCAGACTGAAAAAGTCTTTAGATTATCTAATTGAGAAGGCTCCTCAGCTAAATCATCTATGTATTTAAATCCACAGGCACTTAGATATAAATGTCACAAATTTCTCATATTCTATATAGTTTTATGGAATTGATTAAGAACTCCAACATCCAACATGAGAAATTCCAATTTTGAGAGATTATGTTGGGAGATATGAGCAATTAAAGGACACAATAAATATCACAAGTGAATGACTCACACTATCGGGATTTTAAAATTGACTCTCCCGAAAATGTCGGTATTGATAAAAATGAGAATATATCAATAACCACTAATAAATATAATTCTGGCAATCAAAAATATAAAAAATGCACTGACACCAGGATTTATGTGGAAAACTCCTAAACGGGTAAAAACTACGAGGCAGATATTTACCGATATTTCCACTACAAAAGTGAGATAACAAGATTTTTCTTTTGGATATACTAGAAGGTAACACAACTATCCTCACCAAACTAGGTGCTTTGATCGAGAATGGAAAGTTGAATTTTTTCAAAGATGAATTGCACTTTGACTATCACAATAGAGTTCATACCTTTGTTGCTTAATTTCCAATTCTCGAATGAATTTCTTCAACCACAGGATTTCCTTGCTTGCTTTAGTAACGGCTATGTACTCTGCTTTTATAGTATAAAGAGCAACACATTTTTGTAATCTGTTTTGCCAGGAAATTGCTGCACCTCCAAACTTCATCAGATATCCTGATATGGATCTTTTGTTATCAACGTCTCCAGCCATGTCTGCATCTGTATAACATTCTAATACAGATTTTCTATTTTCAAAACACATACAATATTTTGTTGTACCTTTAAGATACCTTAGTATCCATTTGACCGCATTTCAATACTCTCTACCAAGATTAGAGAGAAATCGACTGACTACGCCAACTGCTTGAGCTATATCTGGTCTGGTGCACACCATAGCATATATTAAACTATTAACTGCTGAAGAATAAGGAACCTTCTTCATATCTTCCTTTGCTTTGTACTGAGCTTGAAGTGACCTGCTAGTGGAGTAGAAACCGCCTTGGCCTTGCTTATGTTGAAACGGTCCAGAACTTTCTCAATATACTTCTCCTGAGACAATCAAATTCTACCATATTGTCTATCTCTAGTAATCCTTATTCCAAGAATTTGCTTTACTTGCCTTAAGTCTTTCATTGCAAAAGACTTGCTTAACTCCTTCTTTAACCTAGTAATTTTGGTAGTAATATGGCCAACAATTAACATGTCATCAACATAAAGTAGGAGGATAATAAAATCACCATCCGAAAATCTCTTCACGAACACACAAGGATCTGGTATAGTCTTGCGATAGCCATGTTCTAACATGAAAGAATCAAATTTCTTGTACCACTACCTTAGTGCTTGCTTCAACCCGTACAAGCTCTTCTTGAGTTGACAAATAAGGTATTCCTTTCCTTTGACTTTCAACCCCTCCGGCGGCTCCATGTAGATTTCTTCTTCAAGATCTCCATGAAGAAAGGCCGTCTTTACGTCAAGTTGTTGAATTTCCAAGTTCAAGCTAGCTGCTAGTCCAAGAACAACTCGAATAGAAGACATTTTAACTACAGGAGAAAATATTTCTTCAAAATCAATACATTTCTTTTGATAGAAGCCTTTCACAACCAACCTGGCCTTGTATCTTGGTTTGGAGATATTTTCTTCTGCCTTCAACTTGTAGACCCATTTGTTCTTCAAGACTCTTTTCCCTTTAGGAAGTTTCACCAAATCATATGTATGATTGTCATGCAAGGATTTTATCTCTTCTTGCATAACTTTCAACCATTCATTCTTACTTTCATGGTTTACAGCTTCTTCATAAGTCTCTGGTTCTCCTGCATCAGTGAGCAGCACGTACTCTTGAGTACTATATGTGGTTGAAGGTCTCCTTTCTCTAGTGGATCTCCTAAGTTCTGGTTGTGGTTGTGGAACTGGTGGTATTGCTGGCTCAGTTATTGGAATATCATCATTGTTGACCTGCTCTGCCTCAACTCTCCTGTGCTCGTCATGATTGATTTGTTGAGCTGCTAATTCTAGGTTGACTGGAATTTCTGGATCCAGTCTTGGTTTATCATCTTTCTTGATCTCTTCAATGGTTTGATCTTCAAAGAAGACAACATCTCTACTTCTAATCAATTTCTTATCAACAGGATCGCAGAGTTTATATCCAAACTCTTCATATCCATATCCCAAGAAAATACATTGTTTGACCTTGCTATCAAGTTTAGTCCTTTCGTCTTTGGGAATATGAACGAATATTCTGCAGCCAAAAACACTTAAATGCTTGCAGGAGACTTCATTCTCTGTTCAAACTCTTTGAGGAATATCACCACCCAAAGGAACTGACGGAGAAAGATTGATCAAGTGGACTGTTGTTCTCATTGCCTCACCCCAGAAAGCTTTTGGCAGTTTGGCATGAGAAAACATGCATATGTTGCATTCTGTGATTGTCCTATTCATTTGTTCAGCTACACCATTGTGTTGTGGAGTCTTTGGTACACTTTTCTCAAGTTTGATGCCATGACTCCTACAATATGCCTCAAACAGGCATCTGTATTCACCACCATTGTCTGTCCTGACACACTTCAATTTTTTTCCTATTTCCCTTTCCACCTTGACATGGAAGTCTTTGAAAACATCCAGAACATAGTCCTTTGACTTCAAAGAAAAACACTATACCTTTCGAGAAAAATCATCAATAAAGGTCACAAAATGCATCACCAAGTGTTCTTTCACCCATATGACATACATTAGTATGAACCAGCTCCAAAGGAAAATATTTTCTAGATGGAGGGAATTTCTAAAATGCAACTCTATGTTGTTTTTCAACTAAATAATGAGTGCAATATTTGAGACTTACACCTTTTACATCGGGCAGAAGTTGTTTGACAAGTCTCTAGAGCATTTTTCACTCATGTAGCCAAGTCTTTTGTGCCAAAGGTCTGAGAAGGATTCTGAAACTGTATTTACTTCTTTGTTGCTCAGCTTTGCTTTCATCACGTAAAGTGAGCTTGCTTTTGTAACTTTAGCGATAACAAGATTTCATTTTATTAGCTTTCACTTTCCGTCGTTGAATTGGTTTGCATAACCTTCATCATCAAGCTTGCTGGTGGAGATGAGGTTGAGATGAACATCTGGTACATCTCTCACATTCTTTAAAATTAGTTGACAACCGATACTGGAATTGGGATGAATGTCGCCAATACTTATAATTTTACAAGAGCAATCATTTCTTATTTTTACATGACCAAAATTTCCCGGAGTGTAAAATGAGAAAAATTCCCTGTGAGGAGTAACATGATATGAAGCTCCTAAATCAATAACCCAGTAACTGTTGTGACAAACTAGGTTAATACTGGAATCATCACAAACAAGTTCGATCTCATCATCGGTTGTTGTGGCAACTGTCTCTGAATTGTCTTCATTGGCTTCACCTTTTGTATTGGCTCGATTTTTCTTCCATTTCTGGTATTCATTCTTGTAATGCCCCTTCTTGTGACAATAGAAGCATTCCACATCTCTTTTAGATTTTGACTTACCTCTTGATCTGTCATATCTGTTGTGGGGACCTCTAGTCTTACTTCTTCCTCTCCTGTGATTCTTATATGCAACAAGTGTTTGAGGCTCCAGATTTAATCCTTAATCCTTCCTCCTGGTTTCTTCATTGTACAAAGCTTCTTTGACCATCTCCAATATAACAACGCCACCTGGAGCAAAATTCAAAATAGAAACAATAAGTGTTTCTCAACTGTCTGGGAGTAAAGTGAATAGTAAGAGTGCTTGTACCTCCTCATCTAGCTTTAGATTTACAGCATCGATGCAGTTTATTAATCCCTGAAAATCATTCAGGTGCTCGAACATATTTGCTCCTTCTTTGTACCGTAACTGTGTAATTTGTTTCAACAAAGAAACTTTGTTAAGATTATATTTTCTTTCAAACATGGTCTCTAATTTTTTCCACATTACATCTGTCCTCGTTTCGCCTGAAACATGATTAAACACACTTTGGTCAATTCAACTCCTAATATGACCAATAGTTTTTCTATGCATTTTAGTCCATACAACATCAGATATATCCTCTGGTTTTACAACATCACCAAGAATAGGTTCATACATATCTTTACAATATATTAAGCCTTCCATTCTAGGCTTCCAGATAGCATAGTTACTGAATGTGAATTTAATTATGCTACCAGAAGAAGAAGTTAACTCCTCTATTTTAAAAAAAACTAACCAAAGCTTCGATACCACTTTGTTAGGAGATATGAGCAATTAAAGAACACAATAAATATCACAAGTGAATGACTCACACTACCATAATTTTAAAATTGACTCTCCCAAAAATACCAGTATTGATAAAAATGAGAATTTATCAATAACCACTAATAAATATAATTCTAACAATCAAAAATATAAAAAATGCACTGACACCAAGATTTACGTGGAAAATTTCTAAAAGGGTAAAAATCACGGGTCAAATATTGACCGATACTTCCACTATAAAAATGAGATAACAAGATTCTTCTTCTAGATATACTAGAAGGTAATACAACTATCTTCACCAAACTAGGTGGATATCAAGCAAAGATATGAAAATAATCTCATAAGAAAAGTGGCGAAATCTCACTCTATTCTCTCTGCCTTTCTCTTCTCTCTTTTCTTTCCTTCTCTCTGGTGCAAAAAAAAAAGAACTTCTACACATGCCGGTATTTATAGGAGCAATTCAGCATAAAATTCAACCTCAATTCTTGACTTATGAGATGAAATTCAAGATTTTAAAAATTCAAGCTACAATTGCTGAAGCTGAATTTTCAACAATCATCTTCTAGATGTTAGTTGTAATTGTTGACTAAATTTCAGCAGTCATTAAAGCTGCAAATCTTGGCTGAAATTGTGAAAAAATGAGTTGAATTCTTTTGATAAATTGACTATGGCAGATGGGACGCAAAATGTACCACGAAGTGGCAAATATTGCAAATGAACTAGTTGAGTAACGTCATCAATGTCAAATTTTATGTAGATGCAGAGCAAGTCTAACACACACAGGACTTTGAACCAGAGAAAGAAGAGAGGGGCAGGAAGATACATCAACTGCTCAGAAAAGAGTAAAGAATAGACAATTGGTGTTGTAGGCTCTTACTCAAACGACTGCGTGCTTTGTTATCTTTCTTAAAATACATTTAAGATTATAAATATGTAAAAATTTATATTAAAATTAAAAAATTATATTATAATAAAAGTGACATTATATTAATTCACTACAAAAGTATGAATAATTATTAACCACACAATATTTTTTAAATAATTAATATTTACAATAACGAGAATTACTATTTAGATATAGTAGATAAATATTCAACGAAAAGTTTTAAAAAATCGAAAGGTTTCCCTTTATTTTAATTTTTTTTTATTTTATTCAATTTTAAATAATGATTCATAAGAATTTAAATAATTATGTATATAGTCTTGAATAGTTATTAAATAATTATTTAAACAGTTTTGAATAATTATTCAGTACACATATTTTATTTTTAAATAATTAATTTTTAAAATTATTAATACTCATTACTTAAAACAATAAGATTAGTTACAAAAGATGTCAAAGTATGCCTGTTAATATGAAATGTGTTAAAATATTAAATATTTTAAAATATTCTAATATAATATAAAGTGTGTTAAAAAAGTAGAAGGTACATAAGGGTCCTCGCCCATCCAAAGTTCGGAGTAGGTGAAATGCAAACCATGCCATTACCTAACAGGTAGGGGTGTTCCCTATATGGGTTGATCCGAATATCCGAACCGATCCGAATCGAATTTGGTAATTCGATTCGGTTTTTTATTAATTCAGTTCGGTTCGGTTCGATTTTTTTAATTTTGAAGAAATTCGGTTCGGTTCGATTTAGACAAAGAACGCATATTTGACATGCATTCAATGCCTGGCTGAAGAAAAAAAAAAAGACGCATTAATTGAATGCGTTTACTGGCGGGGGAAGTAAGAGGAATTAGGGTTTTCGTCTCATTCTCAACTTCTCGTCCCCGTCCCATTCCACCGAATGCACAGCCCTAGTCAGAGAGGTCAAAAACCCTCGTTAAGCCCTTGAGAGTTGAGCTGAATTTGCAATTTGCGGCCTCTAGAACTTTCAGTTCACGCACCACCGCACCGTTCATCAGGGTTAATCAGGCTCACGCAGAAATGGTGTGGTTTCAGTGTGAAGATTGTGGAGACAATTTGAAGAAACCAAAGTTGCCCAATCATTTTCGGATGTGCTCTGCTTCCAAGGTCTCCTTTTTGCTTTCATCTTCTTCCTCTTATTGGTTTTGTTTTAATTATTTTCTTCCAATTTGGTTCATTTAATTCCAAAATCTGGATTTCGAGCTCAAACTATGATTTTGTATAGTTATCATGCATTGATTGTGGACAAGTATTTGGGCACCAAGATGTTGAAGGACACACTCAGTGCATCACGGAAGCGGTATCTTGATTTCCTTATCTTTTGAGCTCTTTCTTACTATTGGTAGAATTTTATAGCCGGATGACGTTGTATAGTATGAGCATTCTAAGACAGGAAATGGATGAGATTTAAGGAATATTTTGAATAAGGAAACCAGTCTGTTAAACTTTCTTTTTTCTTTCAAATTTTGTCTCGCTTTCCCTTTTCCCTAGTTTCTGAAGGGAATTTGAGCCTGAATATGTGTAAATGATATTCCTATTCACTACTGCGGCTAGTTTTTGCGCGTTGTGTTGTTGGTTGTTGTGTGGATAAGTTTTTTACTGTTTCTTATTGATCAAAATGGTTCATGATGCTCAGGAAAAGTATGGTCCAAAGGGCCAAGGAACTGCGGGGAATGCTTCAAATGCTAAGCCAAACTATGCGTCAAACCAGAAACCAGAGTGCCAAACTATGCTTTCATCTTCTTCCTCTGAATTTCGGTTTTTTGTACAAACCGAACTGAACCGAAATTTATAATTCGGTTCGGTTCGATTCGATTTATGAATCCACCATGAAAAGCAAACTTCAAGAACCGTCAAACAAAATGAGGCACAATCAATCTAGACTGAAATTCAAACTCTGAATTCAAATGCCTGCGTGATTCTCCTCATCAACTTCTGGGCTCCTTGCAATGATTTGCCCTATAATGTAAATAGGTTTAAGAATGTCAATCTTGAGTTGTACTATGTAGAAATTCCAAATGATGCTCTCAGACTTGACTGTATATAAGAAGAAATTAAGAAAATGAAGTAAAATTTAGCTTTAAGGTGAAGAAGAATGGATACCTATTCTTCATTATCTAAAAAATCAGTTGTGATTTGAAGGCCAACATCTCCGATATCCAGTTGTTCTGCAACGATCTCACGGACAGAAGCAGTAAGTTCAGGACAACTAGAAAACTTCATCACTTTCATAGTAGGAATCAGTCCGAATCTAGGGGGGACTTCGACAAGGTCATCACAATCCTTCAAAATAAGTTGTTGAAGTTGGGGGAAGGCATCTGTGGAGACATTCCATTCTTCAATGTCTGGATAGTGTAACTTCAGGTACTTTAGGTTCAAGAATTCATCATCTTCCACATTCCATCTATGGTCAACAAACTTAGTATGAACTAATTTGAGAACTTCAAGATTAGGCAGTTTGCCAATTGCAGATATCATACTCCCCGATAGAGTAGCTCCACGTATTTTCAGTTTCCCAAGAGTGGGTGGCAGCTCAAATTCAGCAGCAGAGAGCCCTAAATGAACACACAAATATAGTGATTTAAGCTCACTCAAAAAGTCTGAGAGCCGTACACAGAGCTTTAAACGGATAGACAATTTTTGAATATTTGGTATCCTTCTCAACAGCCATTCGAGCTCCTCCAGCTCTGAATAGTAACGAAATGACGTAAAAACTTCTAAATTATCGAATTGAAGAGACTCGTCATCCAAATCATCCATATCTTCAAATCCTCTATCAGAGAGAGATAAAAGTCGCAAACTTCTCATATTCCATATAACTTTAGGGAATGGATAAAATAGGACCCTCAAAATGAGAAATTCCAGTCTTGAGAGATTGACTATGGATGATGGTACACAAAATTCACCCGAAAGAGCCAAGTATCGCAGATGAACTAGTTGCGCGATTGCATCAATGTCAGATTCTATGTGGATGCAGAACAAGTCCAACACGCGCAGGACTTTGAACAAGAAAATGAAGAAAGGGTTAGGAAGAGATACCACATTCTTAGAAAAGAGTAGAGTTCGGACAATTGGTGCCGTAGGTTCTAACTTAAAAGAAGACCAACATCGTGTTTGAAAGCACAGTCGATATGCCATGTGCATTGTGTCTAAGGCATGATCATCAGAAATATTTGGAACCAGTAAAAAGTTTTCTTGCTTGGCTTTATCTAAACAGAACTCCCGCACCAAATCATGAACAACACATTTCTTGATCCCAAATCTGGAACTTCTTTTAGCTATCAACAATATGTTGGGATGCAAACTAAGTCCCACATGGAAAAATTGATGGAAGAGTTGTCTAAATATAAGATTCAAGATAACTCCATTAGTATGAGGCCTTTTGGGAGATACCCAAAAACAAATCCGTGAGGGCTTAGCCCAAAGCGGACAATATCATACTAATGTGGAGTTAAGGAGACGTTAGACAATTCCTAACAAGTGGTATCAGAGCCGAAGGTTCGTCCTTGGCTTGTTTGTAGCTGGGGATTATAGCTTTAATTATCTAGGAAAATTTTGTCTAAGGAGGTTGGTATTTAAGCGGTCCACTTGTGACCCTCCAATCTTTCCTGAAAATTTTCTTGGAATAATTTTTGGTACAATACTCAGTATTTTTTCTGAAATATTGAATACTATATTTTATTTTTGTAATGGCACATATTAGAAATGTAGTACCTGAGACATCAGTTTCCTCTTCATCATGGTCGAGGATTCCGGTGTTTAATTTGAAATTAGCAGTAGAAATATTTGATGGTACTGGCCATTTCGGTATGTGGCAAGGGGAAGTTTTGGACTCCCTTTTCCAGCAGGGTCTTGACATTGCCATTACAGAAAATAAACCGGAAGATGTTGAAGATAAGGATTGGAATATTATGAATCGGTTGGCGTGCGGAACAATTCGATCATGCCTGTCCAGGGAGCAGAAGTATGCTTTCAAAAATGAGACTTCTGCGTACAAATTATGGAAGGCGTTGGAGGACAAATTTCTGAAGAAAAGTGGTCAGAATAAGCTCCTTATGAAGAAAAGGCTGTTCCGATTTGATTACCGACCAGGTACAACTATGAATGAACACATCACTATATTTAATCAATTAGTAGCAGACTTGTTGAATTTAGATGTGAAATTTGAGGATGAAGATTTGGTTTTGATGTTGTTATCATCCCTTCCCGATGAATTTGAAAATTTGGAAACTACGTTACTTCAAGGGAAGGAAAATGTGTCGTTAGATGCTGTTTGTTCTGCTTTGTATAGTCATGAATTGAGAAAGCAGGATAAGATGAAAACCAAATCAACGACGTCAGAAGAAGCATTGGTGGCAAGAGGTCGTCAGCAAAGCCAGTCAAAGGGGAGAAGAGGAAGGTCCAAGTCAAAAGGTCGAGCTGTTGCCAAAGATGAGTGTGCTTTCTGTCATGAGAAAGGACACTGGAAGAAAGACTGTCCAAAGCTGAAGAAGAAAGGGAAGACTCCGCAAGATGCAAATGTTGCAGAATGCAAAAGTGATGCGGAATCAGATATCTCTTTAGTGGTTTTGCATTTAGCATCATCACTTCCAAATGAGTGGATATTAGATTCAAGTTGCACCTATCATATGTGTCCTATTCGGGAGTGGTTCTTTGAATTTCAGGAACTCGATGGTGGAGTTGTTTACATGGGCAATGATAATCCATGTAAGATAACCGGGATAGGGTCAATCAAGCTGAGGAATCATGATGGAACTATCAGAATTTTGCGGGATGTGCGGTATGTGCCAAAGTTGAAGAAGAATCTAATCTCATTGGGGGCTTTAGAATCAAAAGGCCTAGTTGTGACGATGCGAGATGGAGTTCTTAAAGCAACTTCAGGAGTACTGCTG
Organism: Rauvolfia tetraphylla; assembly: GCA_030512225.1. Classification (NCBI taxonomy): domain Eukaryota; kingdom Viridiplantae; phylum Streptophyta; class Magnoliopsida; order Gentianales; family Apocynaceae; genus Rauvolfia; species Rauvolfia tetraphylla. Next base: position 3,737,673 of record JAJQKT010000060.1, read on the forward strand.
ATGTTGAAAGGCGTGAGGAAGAATAATCTGTATTACTACCAAGGTAGTACAGTGGTGGGGACAGTAGCAACAGCAACTTCAAGTAGCAAGAAGGATGCCGAAGCAACGAAGCTGTGGCATATGCGGTTGGGACATGCTGGTGAAAAATCCTTGCAAATTCTTGCCAAGCAGGGACTGTTGAAAGGTACAAAGACTTGCAAACTTCAATTTTGTGAGCATTGTGTTCTTGGAAAACAACGAAGAGTGAAATTTGGCACTGCAATCCACAATACCAAGGGCATTCTGGATTATGTGCACTCAGATGTGTGGGGACCTGCCAAGACTCCGTCAATCAGTGGTAGGCATTATTTTGTTACTTTCGTTGATGATTTTTCCAGAAGAGTTTGGGTGTTTACTATGAAGAACAAGGATGATGTGCTTGAAATTTTCCTTAAGTGGAAAGTTGAAGTTGAAAACTAGACAGGAAGAAAGATCAAGGTTCTCCGAACAGACAACGGTGGAGAATACAAGAGCGATCCATTCCTGAAGGTATGCCAAGATTGTGGCATAAGGCGGCACTTCACAGTCAGAAAAACACCGCAACAGAATGGGGTGTCAGAGCGTATGAACAAGACATTGGTGGAGAAAGTTCGTTGTATGCTGTCTAATGCTGGGCTAGGCAGAAAATTTTGGGCTGAGGCTATAACATATGCTCAACATCTCGTCAATCGTTTACCATCATCTGCTATAGATGGAAAAACTCATTTAGAGGTATGGTCTGGAAAAATGCACTATCGATTATGATACTTTGCATGTTTTTGGTTCTACTGCATATTATCATGTGAATGAATCAAAGTTGGATCCACGAGCAAAGAAGGCTCTATTTATGGGCTTCAACGCTGGAGTTAAAGGATACCGTTTGTGGTGTCTAGAGGCAAAGAAAACAATAGTCAGTAGGGATGTTACTTTTGATGAATCTGCCATGATAAAAAATCTAGATGCAGGAGGAGTTGTTGATGACACTTCGCAGCAGGTGGAGTGTATTTCGAAGCAGGTGGAGTTTGAGCAGACAGTGGTGATCCCAGCAAATAGCACCACTAGTGACTCTCCGAGGGCAGAAGAAGAGCTACATGAGGAAGAGGTTTCGACCCAAGAACCTCTACAGCAATCGGAGCCAATTGCCGTTAGAAGAGCAAGACGAGAGATTCAAAAACCTGCTCGTTTTACTGACATGGTAGCTTATGCACTTCCAGTCGTCGATGATGTTCCATCCACTTACCCAGAAGCCATCCGAAGTTCAGAAAGTGCTAGATGGCCGGGTGCAATGGAAGTAGAATTGCAATCTCTCGAGAAGAACAAGACGTGGAAGCTGACGCAACTACCGAAGGGCAAGAAGGCTATTGGATGCAAATGGGTATTTGCAAAGAAAGAAGGATTTCCTGATAAAGATGAGATTCGCTACAAGGCAAGATTGGTGGCTAAAGGCTACGCTCAGAAGGAGGGAATTGATTATAATGAGGTATTTTCTCCAGTTGTTAAACATTCCTCCATTAGAATTTTGTTGGCCTTAGTAGCGCAGTTGAATTTGGAGCTAGCTCAACTTGATGTGAAGACCGCGTTCCTACACGGTGATTTGAAGGAGGAAATCTATATGACTCAGCCAGATGGATACAAGGTTGCTGGTAAGGAGAATTGGGTTTGTAAACTAAGTAAATCATTGTACGGATTGAAACAATCTCCGAGGCAATGATACAAGCGATTTGACAGGTTTATGAAGGGTCAGAAGTACACAAGGAGCAAATACGATCATTGTGTGTATTTGCGCAAGCTTGAAGATGGTTCCTACATCTACTTACTCTTATATGTTGATGATATGCTGATAGCAGTGAAGAGCCAAGTTGAGATTAACAGATTGAAGGCTCAGTTGAGTAAGGAGTTCGAGATGAAGGATTTAGAGGAAGCCAAGAAGATTCTCGGCATGGAGATAAACAGGGACAGAGAGAGAGGCAAGCTTTGGCTGACACAGAAGCAGTATTTGAAGAAGGTATTACAACGTTTTGGTATGCATGAAAATACAAAACCTGTAAGTACCCCACTTGCTCCTCATTTGAAACTTAGTAGCCAGTTATCTCCAACAACAGATGAAGAGCGAGAATACATGGCGAGAGTCCCGTATGCAAATGCAGTTGGAAGCTTGATGTATGCAATGGTGTGTACGAGACCAGATATTTCACAAGCTGTTAGTGTTGTGAGCAGGTACATGCATGATCCAGGCAAGGGTCATTGGTTAGCTGTGAAATGGATTCTACGGTATCTTCAAAATACCGCAGATGTTGGATTAGAATTTGAGCAGGATGAATCACTTGGTCATTGTGTAGTTGGATATTGTGATTCTGATTTTGCAGGTGATTTGGATAAGCGGCGATCTACAACTGGCTATTTGTTCACTTTAGCAAAAGCGCCAGTAAGTTGGAAGTCTACCTTACAGTCAACGGTGACTTTGTCTACAACAGAGGCAGAGTATATGGCAATTACAGAGGCTGTGAAGGAAGCAATTTGGCTTCATGGGTTGCTTAAAGACTTGGGAGTTGGTCAGAAACAACTTGAGGTTTATTCTGACAGTCAGAGTGCTATTCATTTAGCTAAGAATCAAGTCTTTCATGCACGAACGAAGCACATTGATGTTCGCTATCATTTTGTACGGGAAATTCTTGAAGAAGAGGAGATCCTTTTTCGGAAGATTCATACTACGGAGAATCCTGCAGATATGTTGACCAAGGTGGTTACAAGGGCCAAGTTTGAACACTGTTTAGACTTGGTTAATATCTTGCACATTTGAGTTAGCGCCTCACGGCACAAAATTTGGAAGCACCACGAGGACTGTTTTTATTTTTGTTTGATTGAGAAGCTTTGTATTTGGTAGGATTAGAAGTTAAGCCAAGGTGGAGATTTGTTGATTTTTGGCTTTAGAATCAATCCCACATCGGATGTTTTGGGATTTAAGGGGGAGTTTGAGAGTTATAAATAAACTCCTCCTCCCCCTATTAGATCCATCCCAAAAATCTTTGTATCTTCTCCCACTATAATAAAAGCGGGCTGCTTGAGTGGTGCTCGGAGACTAGGCAAATTTTGCCGAACTCCGTTATCAAATTTTTCGGGTGTGTTCTTTCCTTATCACTCTCTTTCTATTCCACATTTAATTGTTATTATTGTTTATTTCCGATTATAGTATTCAATATTATTTGTCGGGTATATATGTAGTGTTTTGTATTTTTCAATTCACTAGAAGTTTATTTTAGAGGGAATTATTACCCGAAATTCCCAACACAATAGGCATCTATCCACCAGATCCTTCAAGTACTCATTTGCTACATCCTCCAAGCTTTTGTTCTCATCATGTTTCTGAAATACCTAAGAGGGGGGGGGGGTGAATTAGGTATTTAGCTAATTTTCGCAAACTTAAACCTTTTAAGCGTTTAGACCAAGAACAAGTTATGTAAGCTAATTATAGATAATTAATAGCAAGACAATGATGAAAGCAGTAGTAAAGAACTCTAACAATTTATAGTGGTTCGATCCTCAAGATCTACGTCCACTACCTTAAGCTCACACTTAAGGATTTCAACAAATCTACTAATTGCTCAGGTTTACAAATTACAAGAGAGGTTCACCACACTTTGGTTTTACACTCACAACCTCTTCTAGTAATTTCTTACAATACAAGGCTCACCAACCTATGGTTTTATATCTCAAACAACCTTGAATCACAACTTCAAGGATCACCCTTATCTAAAGGGTTTTATGTTATCAAGATAACCTTGCTAGAGCTAGTAGATCAACACAATTGAATAAGTAAAGGAGAGTGTGTATAAGTTACCACTTGATGGTAGATATTACACAAATTTGCACCTTCACACTTTGATGTCTTTGGATGGATCAATTGAATGCACAAGACATAAGAGAGCTTAAGAAATGTTTGCTAAATGCTTTTGAATGCTTGGAGTTTTCAAGATTTCAAGAGTTACAAAAATTTGCATGTTTATGGCTTTTATAGAATTTGAAAATCTGTTAAAACGTTCATAAAACGGCTAGTAATCAGCTAGTTTCGAAAAATTCGGACTACCGAATTTCTTGGTCAGCGTCCCGAATCTTCGTCCCAAATTTCTCCGGATGAATAGTAACCATGTTTGAGAACAAAAAATTCGGACGACCGAATTTTTTCTGTCGCGTCCAATCTTCTTCCGAATTTCTCCCGGAAGAACAGTGACCATGCTGAAGGCCAAAAAATTCGGACGACCGAATTTTTTTGGCTGCGTCCGAATCTTCTTCCAATTTCTCTCGGAAGAATAGTAGCAAACTTTTGCTACAAAAATTCGGGACGACCGAAATTTTTTTGAAAGCATTTTCAAACTTTGTAAAATCATTTGAAATATAACTTCAATGAGTTTGAAAAACATTTGATATATATAGAAAACATATTTAACTATATTTAAGCTTGAAAACCATGAACATATGAGGTTTACAAACATATCTTATAAAAAAGATTCATTCAAAGCCTTTTAAGATCATAAGATTATTTTTATGCTCTCTTATGCATTCAATGATAACCAAGACATGCAAGTGTAGAGTTTACATAGAAATTTACCTAAACATTAAATGCACTCTACACTTCAAGTCTTCAATGCCTTTTGATCATCTTTAGAACAACATTCTTCAAACTTCAAATACTTGCTTAAATGAAGTTGTTCTTGAACTTTTGCTTCAAAGCAATGAGACTTCATACTTCTCAAATTACAGAACCTATCACACAATAATCAAACATTTTAGTCCTCATCAATATTTGTCATTAATCAAAACTATATAATTTTCCCTTAGGGCTAACAGTTTCCTTATGAAACCCTCCGTAATCCAATATGTGGTCAATTTCTTGGCAAGAATTCTTTCATCTTCTTCAAATGCAGCAAGGTAAAGGAAGCAAGGTTTCAAATAATCCGGTAAGTGCTTGTAACTTACTTCGAGAATGTCCATGCACCCTTCCCTTACGACCTGTAACTTTAGATTCTCAGCGATTTGTTTCCAAAAAGCCAGATTACCGTCTGCTTTTGCAAGTAAACCTGCAATTACTATAATGGCTAAAGGTAGCCCTTTGCAATCTTCTGCAATCTTCTTTCCAGTATCGAGCAAACTTGGAGGAAAGCCATCTTTGTAAGACAGCTTGTGCTGTAGTAACTTGAAGCTATCCTCTGGTGAGAGCTGATGAAGCTCATGAAGGCTGCAATCAGGTTTCGCTTCCAAAGCCACTTTATGAATTCTGCTGGTGAACATAATTCTGCTCCCATTCTCATCATCTGGAAATGACGCTTTTAACTCCTTCCACGCCTCAATATTCCAGATATCATCCAACACAATGAGGTAAGATTTTCCTTTCAAACATCTGTACAGTATTTCAGCTAAGTCTTCATGACTTTTATTGGAGATATCATCTTTTTCTAGAGTTGGATTGACATCTTTTAAAATGCTAATTAATAAGTCCTTAATTTGATATGCTTGAGATATGCAGCACCATGCATATTTTTGAAAATAAAGCCGCACGTGACAGTCATGATAAAGCTTTTTAGCAAGAGTAGTCTTACCTTGACCTGCCATACCAACAATTGCAACAATGTGGAGTTGAGGCAATCCTCCTACAAGGCAATTAATTATTTTCTTCTTCTCGTCTTCGAAACCCACCATGACATCATCCGTTGTGGCATTCTTAGCCTGAGCAGGAAGCTGGACGCCACCAGACTTCTTTGTAATTCTAGACTTATTCAGCTCAATCTTAATGAACTGGATTTCTTCTATGACATAAGAAAGGCACATCACATGACGCCAATAATTAGTAGGATCAAGGAGAAAACAGGAGTCCATGACATAGTCGGCGCAGTATGCCATTCTGCTGATGCGCATCTGAAGATCTTTGAGTTCTTCATTGTCATCTTGCAGATAAAATACTCCCATGATCAAGGGCTTAAGAACCAGAAGCTCCTTTTGGAGTCTCACAAGTTCATTTCTTCTGTAAGTGGTCAAGGCTGCATCATAGTTCCCCTTTTCATTTAGATCTCGGAAGAAAATTTCCAAGAATCCTTGTATGTTCACCCTGGGGAAAATATTCCTTGATGGAGCTGGAATCTCAACGTGAAGCTCTCTGATCTCAGCTTGGGCTTGATTCATCTTCTCTAGTAAGTCGTGAAGAAGAGTACTGCATCCCTTGGCGATGTCCTCTTTCAAATTGCTTGCAAAGAGTGAGCAAATCAAAGATGTAGCCTTATTGACACAAAGGCTGCTCTTTGTTGAAATTAACTTCCCAATTTCAGCATACTCCCGCGGTGGATTGATAAAAAATGATATGAAAAATAAAAGCGCATCTTGAAGCATTTCAAAACCATCATCAGTAGGAAGGACAAGATCCTCCAGGAGTATCTCGAGAAAACTTACAATAGCTATTTTCCCGAGAAAGAAATCAGGTCCTTCGGATGGCTTTAAGGCCTTCAGGGATACAAGGTACAGCTCTGGAAGCGCCAAAGTGCAAGGATTGAATTTCTGTATCAGAGAAGAAACCGCAGCATTCACTCTTTCATCTGAGTGTTAGCCCAATCTTGAAGATGATTGAAGAAACTGTTCAATTGATCAACGTGTTGCTCTCTTGAAGCAAAATAAGAAATTGCATAAACGTACTGTAACCTCTTTTCAACAGCGCCAATTTGCTTTTTCACGGGGGCAATCATATCCGGTTTTAGAACCAGAAGATCCTTCAGATTCTTGATGGCCTCATCAACGAGATACTTTAAGTAAAGTTTGCTAGAGCATTTACTTTCCTGCGAGAGATCTAACCATTCAAGGAAAATTTCCTTAAGAACCGGCTTGTAGTACTGAAGCTTTTCCATAAACATATCGGAAGCTTGAAGGAGCGACTTTTCAGTATCCTCGAATCCATTGTACGACTTTTCAGTATCCTCGAATCCATTGTAATAACTTTTCCAGTAAATTTCGACAATATACTCGCCTATGCCAAAAAGGGAAACCATGGCTTCTATTGCTTTAGTGGCAGAAGGCAATTCATCCTTGGCAGCACACGCCCAGTTGTCCCCGCACCACAAGAATATTTTGAGGAATATTAGCTCCTTTTGCAGGGTCTGTATTTGATCCTTGGAAGAGGCAGCCGAGAAATCATTCCTATTAACCCAGTAACGGAGACAACGTTGCAAATTATTAACCCATTGAGAATCCATTCTCGTTTCTCTCGCTCTCTGATTGAAGCGGTTTGGCTTAAAGATGTTGGGTTTCAGGACCAAATCTGTAAAAGAAATCTGGAAGGATGATGTTTTGGAGGAAAGAGGAGGATGGTTTATATGAAATGTTGAAGGTAATTTGGAAGAATGATTTTAATGCTAAGGGAAGAAATTAACAACTTCGGGGATGATTTTATGTTGAAATATTTTTTCGGGTTTGCTCTCGCCATCTATTCCGGCCGGAGGAAGAATTTTTTTATTTATTAATTCGGTGATTTATTTGGTAGCTCTCTAACCCCAATACTAAAAAGTTGCACTTTAATAAGCCAAATTGCATCCTCCATTCTTCCTACATCCTCTTTTTTATAATTTTTTTTCTTTTCTTTCTCAGACAAATTACAATAGCATAATTACAGAAGAAATCTTCAAAAGATGAATTTTACATCACCCAAGTTTGTATTGATCGCGGGAGAATAATATTATATTAGATTTCGTAAAATATATATTATTTATTAGAAGAGATGTTAATCTTATATTTAAAATTTAAAATTTTATTTTAAAATTAAATTCTATCGAAATACAGACTAAGTATCTAATAAAAAAGAGAGAAAATAAAGGCTTGAATTCAGAATTCTTAATTTGATCAATTACGAGTGGCATTTCCTTTCCAACATGGTGTGGATCTATCAAGTAGTTTCTCAAGTCTAAGAGACAAGCTACTTGATAAACTTGAGTATTATTTAGAGTGTGATTAGATAAAGTTTAGTTTTGAGATTTTCTGTCTTGAATTTTGGGAGGAAAAAATTTTTTTGAGAGAAAAAGTGAGATGTGAGATGAAATATTTACATTAGATTTCATGTGGAATCTAATACAAGTAAAGCCTTAATTTTAGAGTTAATGTACAATTTTTTATTTCCTTTTAGACCTCTCCCACCCAAAGGGGGAACCATACCACCGGATCAAACACGCAGTTTTATATTTCCTTTTACAGTGGTTCCCTTGGCATGAGAATTTTAAAGTAATAGTCAACGGTCTGATTCGCAGAGCTCTGGCCTGATTTGTCTATGCACATGCTGTGTCAATTAGTTTGACGCATTTGCATTCTTTGTTTCTCAAATCTCCATATAATCCTCCAACTTCTGCTAAAAACCAAATCAAACCAAAGAGGAGAGTAAAAGGTCCAAAATAACCTCGCTATGTTCAAGCATTAACACAAATTAAGCTAAAAAACATGTCAAGTGCGAGACAAATAAATTACTGATTTAAATAATTAGTAATTGTATTTTTTTTAAATTAAAAATACAGACCACGCTTATGAATATAAAAGTAAATTAAAAAGAGCTTTCAAACACTTTGATAAAGTAGTAATTTATTTATCTTAAAATATATAATTTATTTTTACTTAATCACATAGCTCTCTCAATAAAATATAATAATATTAATTAATTGAAAAAATTTTCCAACGGAAGTGTTATCACGAGCGGAGGGAAAGGCTCAAATCCCTACACAAATTTTAAAATTTATATTGTTCCACTTGGAGATTTAAAATTCGTACATGGGGGTGACAAATAATTTGAGACAAAAAAATCATTTTTTGATAGGTAATTCAAGATGAAGAGAGTAAGAAATAACTAAAAGAAATTATTTCCAAGATTAGAAGGAAGAAATAAACCTTTAACTGAAACATAAAAGTACGAGTGATATTTTACTATAATAACTAAGTTGTTTAGAAACTTTAGGAAATTAATGTTATACAAGCACAGAGACAAGCATTTGAAATAAGGGTTTTTCTAACATATGTCCTGAAGTACATGTATTTATAGATTAGTGGAAATGTATATGACAATTTGAGTTTATCATAAATCTTACAAAATTTTTCTCTTGTTAATCTTGCACTAACCATCACTAACTTAGATTTACTTACATTAAACATTATCCTTTCAAATGCAATAAAATTTGAAATTATCTCATTTCTTTATACACTCCAATTCCTTACGCTACATTTGATACATTATAATGAAATGAAGTGAAATGTCTTTCCACCAAAAATGCACTTAGAATTCTCTTTCCATTTCTATTGTTTGGAAGGAAACATCATAATGGAAAAATGATTCATTTTCTGTATTTAGTAAAATTATTATTTAATATCATAATGGAATAAAAGTTTGCAAGAAATGACTTAAATGCCCTACTAATATATTGCATCAAATCAAATTATACCTAACAAAAAATGTTAAATTAAATATTCATTTATAAAATCTCATTTAGATAAAACTCACACTAAATTTCAAGAACATCAAATATTTGAAATATTGAAGTATAATTTAGTCATAAAGATAGTTCTTTTTTTTAGATAAAAGTAAAGAAAATAATACTAAGATAAATAAAATAAAGTCCAAAAATAAATTATACTTTTTCTTAATCGAATATTATCAGGGTATAATGATCAAATAATTTTTTTAGAATTCTTACTTTTCTTGCAATCATGTTTTCGTAAATTTTTGTAAGATTTGATATTAAAATCTTATTTGAGATAGCTCAGAAAGATTAATCTGCATTCAATTTTTTGCAGTGTCCATTCAATTTTTTAGGGCTAATTTGTATTGGTTTTAAATTAAAGTTCTGTTTTATTTTTTTTAATTTGAATCTTACTTTTTATCTCATAAATAATTTACTTTTATGATTCTCAATGTAACCTAACTATAAAAATCCAATACAATCTCACCCTTGAACATTTCATAGTAGGTGTCTTCAAAAAAGAAATTTCATACTCCATCCGTTTTAAAATATAAGAGTTTTTTTGTCCTTTTTATATAAATTAAGAAATAAATATCTGTTCTATTATTTCTTTAACTCATAGTACTTATACAAAAAAGAATAAATGAATTATATTTATAAAAATGATTTTACAAAAATAATTCTTAAAATTTATAAAAAGTTAACATTTTTAAAAAAGATAAAATGACTAAAATATTTTATATTTTAATATAAAAATAATATCATATAATTATTATAGTAACAGGTCTAGATCTATCAAGTAGACTAGAGTATTTAGTTTCATAATTAATGTACGATTTTTTATCTCTTGTCACATTGGCCAGCTAGAAACGAGAAATTTCTAAATAACTAAATGAAATAATTTTCTATTTTAAAATATCTATGACTTGTGGCTTTTTTAAAATAGTCATGTTGGTAAAAATAAATCATTAATTTTTAATATTTATCAGTCTTAAAATAAAGAAACATAATGAATTATTAATAACCACAATAGCAAGATGAGATCTACTCTTTCTGTTTTAATATAAGTATCATTTTAAATATTTTATTTTGTTATAAAATAAGTGTTGTTGAACAAAAATTTATTTTTTTTATTTATTTACTCTTACAATTAAGCAATGGCATAATTTCTTTTCTTTACAATAAATAATGATAGTTTTTTATGTTATAATTTTTTTAAGAAGAAAATATTTAATTTAAAAAATTTCCATAAATATCTTTAAATTATTTTCAACTTTCCCATAATACGAAGAACTTTGTTTTTTTTTTTATATCATTATACTATTATCTGTGTTTTATCTTGGATGCAGCCCATGTTAGCGGTGGCTTCCGGGAGATAGAAACGCACGCAGCTCATGTGCAGATACATCCAAGGGCAAAAATGTTAGCACACCCCCTGCCCTCCAAGAAAAGCCACCCTATCCTCTAACCCGCCCCAAATTTTGCCATTTCCCACCCAAAAAACAGGGTGATCTCTGCTTTCTTCCCTTCTTTCTACTCTCGTTCGATTCTCATCATTGCTGCAGATTGGGGCACATTTCATCACTTTCCCAACACTGAAAATACTTCTCTAAGTGAACCCAGTTGAGAAGTAGTTTTGGTCTAAGCAAAATGCCATCTTCAAGCTCAGCAAATGCCTCTATATTGTCTTGCCCTCGAAATGTTTAAACCCAGAAATCACAGAATCACTATGCCACTCCTGATCTATCAGAAAACATGACAAAAGTAAATAATGCATATTGTAATACAGGAAGATACGACCAAGAATTGTTGGGTTGCATTACAAGCTATTAGGAAAGAATTCTACTATTTAAACCAAAACATGAAGAAAGAACAAAACAATTTCAGTTTCATAATTCTATAAATTTGAACCAAAACCAAATGGAATAATTATCCTGCCATATAAATAGGTATCTAAACCATTTTTCTGAAAAGCAGAAGTATCATTCTTCAAGTATTTTCGCATCGCATTTCTTTTCCGCTTAATCGTTTTGACTCCAGTCTTGTTCATCTTAATTCCGATTTGCTTGCATCATAAAACGCAAGAGTAATCGTCTTAATCCAGTAAAACTCTCTCTTTAATAACTAGAGCTGTCAATCTAGCTTTATCAAGTACGAGCTCGACCTGATTTTTTTGGTTAAAAAGTAAGTTTAAGCCCAGCTCACTCATACTCGAGCCTAAGTGGTCAAACTTTTTTTTTGCATAAAACTTTTTATATTTTTATCTTTAATTTATAAAATTTTGTTTAATTTTTTTAGAATAATTAATACTTTACTTTAAAAAAACTTTTTAAATTTATATTTAAATATTAAATATTTGTTAATTAAAAATAAAAATAAAAAATTAATTAATTATACTATTATTATATATAATAATAATAATAATATCTTTTTAATAAGATATAATAATATTATATATATATATACACACATTTGTGGGGCGAGTTGAAAATGAACTAAACTTATCTTAGTTTGAGCTCGCTCGAATATTATTTAGACTGAAAAAATAAGTTCGAACTCGCAATTAAACCGGCTGAGTTCGGGTCACTCCGATCCATTGACAATCTTATCAATAACATGTCGAACATTATCAACTGCTCCTTTTTCATATTCCAGTAACCAAAAAGGGGGTAAAAGATCGGGATAAAAGACCAACCAGTTTATAGAACTAGGGGACCAACCAATTAATAGAACTAGGCTGTTCTTGAAATACAAATCAAGCCATGCCAAGAATCAAATATTGAAGCCCAGAACCCAAAGAAACAAGGCTATTTCTAGAGCCCAAAATAGGGAACTTAGAGAGACAACAAAGCCTCTTTCAAGATTTCATTAACCTGTCATCTATGGCAATTTTAGAGGCAAAATTTTTTTGCATATTGATAAAAAGTATGCTTCCATAGAAAGAAGAAATTTCGTCAGTGTCCAAATCGTCATTGAAGAAGCTTAGGCTTGTGAGTCAGGAGATCTTCCTACTGAGCTAGAAGATAGAATTTTGCCTGGACCAAAACTAGTTCTCCCTGGGCTCTCCTAGGGAAGTATTTAGTGTTGGAAAAGTGATGAAATGTGCCCCAAATCTGCAGTAATGATGAGAATCGAACGAGATTGGAAGAGGTGAACAAAGCGGGGAAGATGACTTGTACCCAGATTGGATTGGGATTCATTTTGGATTGCATTGAACTTTTAAACTCAACCCAAAAAGGCACCAAAAAAATTCGGACTGAGAAGGAAAATGCTTGGCTTTTCACTTAGCCAACGTTGTGGCAACATTTTGATACATTCAAAGTCTCCACGGACTGGTGGATGGCTCCGCATATTTTCCCTATGTGACAACTGAATATGTAACGAACTCACACATTACAGATACGGCGGGCCAGCGCATAAACAAGGTAACCTCGGACGGAGATGTTCAAATGAGTCACTTCCTTAGAAGGGCCCAAATCAACACAATAAAAATTGATAGGGAAATACAACAGGTTTGGAGTGATTAAATATTTATTCAAATTTTCAAATTCTCTTGAAAAGGCCTTTGCTTAACTTTTGGTAAGAAAAGGCTTTTCTTACTTCTTCTTGGAATGATCTTTTCACTAGAAAGTTTTTTTCCACTTTAATTTTACAAACTAAACACCAAAATAGAAAGAAAAGTGAAAAAAAATCATTTCATTTCATTCTATTACATCCTAGTCTACCATAAATATCATAAGTTTTAACACATAGTATTAAGGATATCATTAAAAATAATAAAATATAAACAAAAATGACAATTTTGCTTTATTAAAATATGAAAAATCACTTAATGGAGTGTGATAGAGTAATAGAGGCTAAGGGTGAAATTAGAAATGGATACAATATTAAACTATCATTAAGATACAATACTAAACTATCATTAAGATATATACTTTGAATAACTAAGATAGAAGATATAGCATTTAAGCATTAAAAAAACTTCCAAGAGAGGTATTAAAGGTCAGAAAAGATTAACAATGCTCCCCCTTAGATTGTGCTCATTTTTCAACAGGTTTGGACTTGAGATGCTGTGAATCTGAATTTTGACATATCAAGTTCGAACTGTAAAATAAGTGAAAAGAAAGCTGTAATTTTTGAAAATAAGCTTTCCTAAGGTTGTTCAAACATAGTAAAAGAGATTAAAACATATTTGAATCAATTTGAACAACAAAAGAGTATTTTTTGGCAACAAAATATGGATGCATCCAAATTTCAGAACATGTATCTGAATTTTTTTATCATGCATCTGAATTTTGAGATTTCAAGTCCAAACTACAATAAATTCAATATAATGAATGTTTAAAGTGAAATAAAGCTTTCCTAAGGTTGTTCAAACATAATGGAAGAGATTAAAACATATTTGAATCAATTTGAACAACAAAAGAGCACATTTTGGTAACAAATATGGATGCATCCGAATTTCTGAAACATGCATCCAAATTTTTAAATCATGCATCCGAATTTTTAAATTTCTAGTCCAAACTATAAAATATGTGAGATGGAAGCTGTAATTTTTAAAAATAAGCTTTTCTAAGGTTGTTCAAATATGATAGGAAGGATTAAAACAGTTTTCAAATAATTTGAACAATAGAAAAATATTTTTGGTAAGAAAATTTGGATGCGTCCGAACTTTTGATCTGCATCCGAATTTCAAGTTCAAATTTTTGGCAACAAGTTTAAAAAGATGATTTTGCATTTTCAAATGAACTGTAAAAGTACTCAAATATGTATATCCACAATGGCACTCAGTTTAGCTTTGTAAAACCACAAAATTCATGCATTCAATTGTTTTCATGAAGTAATTCAAAATCATAGGTCAAGTCAATAACCAAGTTCAAGATTTCAATCTCAACATAACCATATTCCAAAATCTCAGAAAATAACCAAAACCTCACATATTATAACATATTCAATTTAAATTTCAAATGCAGCCAAATATTTTCAGAGTACACATTCATTTTACATTTCAACCTATAACACATCAGCACATAGCACATTTACAGCGAGCAGTTACAGTACATCAAGCACATAGTACATTTTGTAGTCATCATTCTTTCTCCCCCTTGACATATGCATGGATTTTCAGAAAATTCACACATTTTCTATTCATGCATGAGGAATTCCACTGCTATTTCACATTTTCATACAATTTGTCATCACATTTCTTCTCCCCCTTTTGTCATCAATCAAAGATGGGGTAAGAGTACTTGGACAACAAAAGTGAAACAAAAGAAGCTCTTATCATAAGCATTTCATATATTGAGCTTCAAAACATTATAATGACTAGAAAGGCACAAGCAAATATCAATGTTAAAGTAATAAGCAACAAAATAGAGTTTAAGGATAGAAAGGCTTAGTCTTGTATACGGTTCATGGTCTTCACTTCCACATTTGTTTGTTATGATGGCCATGTTTCCCTTGATCTCTATATGATGGGGTCCTTCGTTTGCTGACTCCTTGCTCGTGTAGTTCGGCTTTGGAAAGTTACCAATCAAGAGAATCTTTGGATTTACTTCCTTTGAACCACATTTTCCTCCTCCCTTAGCTGAAGGAGATTGGTGATGGATTTGTGATTTGACTTTGTTAAACTCTCTTCACCTCCTTCTTCTTGCTTGTTCTCTTGGGCTTTACCTCTTTGTTCTTGATTCTCATGCTCTTCTTCTTCTTGGGGTTCTTCACTGCCTTTTCCTTCATCTTTGTCTTCTTCTTTAGCAACAAAAGGATTGCCATCTCAATTTTCACTGTCATTACTATCATCCTTATTGCTGCATCTTCACCTATATTATCTTCTTGATCTTCTTCATTTGACTTTATAGGAACTTGCACCATTTAAAACCACTTGAGAAATCTTTTTCAAGTCTCCTTCTATATTCTTGACTCTAGCTTCTAAACCATCAAATTTGCCAAGAATCATTAGAGCAAAGGACTCAAAGAATTTGTCCATCTTCTTCATTTCCTTTACATGGTTGTTCAATGTCTCTTGAAACACCTTGGCAATTATGGTGTCACCTCTAGTGAGATTATCACCTTCAACTTCTTTTCCTTCAATAGAGGATACCTCTTCAAATAGTCTTCTTTTGTGGAAGGTTGCTCCCCCTCACTAGGTAACTCATGCCTCATTTTAGTTTTCCTTTCTCCAGCAAGGATTTCCTCTTCATCATCTTCTTCTTTATTTTCTTCTTCACCACTACCACATCTTCTATCACCCCTTAGAGAAGTTTCTCATCATCAAGTATCCAAAGCATTCTCTTTAGTGAGTTGTTGGTGTAGACTTATTTACTCTTTACTGGTAAACTACCAGAAGACAATTGCACTTGGAAATACTTGAAAACTCTGATTAACAATCTGCCATGTGGTAAAGCCTCACGTTTGGTTCTTCCAGCTGCCATTATATTCTTTAGCAATATATATCCAAAATTCATTTTTCTTTTCTTATGCATGGCTAGCATAATTATAGCATACATATTATCAACAGAAGATTTGTGTCCAAAGTATGCTATAATCAAGGTAGTAAACATGGGATGCAAAATTCTTTCACTAGCATCAAAGGCTTTTATCCCTCTCTCCTTTATAGTCTTGAGGCTTCTACAATTTGTACAAGCATTCTCATCCTTTCATGTGAGTATAACTTACCTATAAAACAATGTCTCTCAGAAGAATAATTCCTAAACCCAACATCCTCAACGTCACAAATTCTATTGAGCAATGATTACCAATCTCAAAAATCAACTTGTGATATTCTTGAAGAATACCATTGAATAGCTTTATTACCTATTCGCTCAACTTTTGTTTTTCTTAATATTTGCATAGACTTCATAAACTAAGGAAGATAATAGCATTCATCAAACAAAAGCAAACTAGTCCAGCTCACATCATTTTAAAAAATTAAAGTATATTACCCATTTCGGATAGTTTGATGACATCCACCTTGTGGCTTGGATTTATCTTATGGTTCCTTATTATCCAATCATAAAATTCAGTAGCAGCATCCACTGTGACAAATCTATCTAGCCATGACATGCTTTGAGGAACATGAACCTTCCTTGGTTCATTGATCACTGGTCCTCCTTCTCTTTCTTTGGCTTTCCCTTTCTTTTTCTCATGCTAGGCTTCTCTGTTCTCACCTGGAGCTACAACACTTGAATACACTTATCATTTATTGAATTTTTAAATCCCTAATCTTCTTCTAAGATTGGTAAGATTGGTCAAACCTTTCTTCGGCTAATGGCTTAGTAAAAATATCATTAATTTGTTCTTTAGTGCAAACATGCTTTAAACAAATATACCCTTAGTGGAATGATCTCTAATGAGATGAAGTTTGACCTCTATATGCTTTGTTCTAGTTTGTTAAATACTATGATGGTCAAATTTGTTGCTTTAGAGTTATCACATACATAGCTACACATTTGAAATACAAACCATAATCACTTAGAGTATCAATAAGGTAATAGAGAATGTGTTTAACAACAATCAAATGAGACTCTTTAGGACAAGAAGAAATCTAGCATACAAGCACGTGACAAACATAATATTGGCTCTACTTGCTGTTAAATAGAGTTGACTACTCCTATGAAACCTTTTTATTCTTGTCAAGCATAGTTGATAAACTTATGGAAGTGCTTATACCTTAACTTGATTCATGAAAGTGCCATCCTTGGTTTGCTTGATTTGTAGGCCAAGTAAGAAATTGAGTTTTCCTATCATGCTCATTTCAAATTTACTTTGCATTAACTTGGCAAACACATCACAAAGTGAAGTATTAAAAGCACCAAAAATTGTATCATATATTTGAACAAGTTATAGATTATTGTTACAAGAGGTTTTTATGGAAATAGTAGTGTCAACATTTCCTCTTGAAAATTCTTTTGAAAAAAGAAAACCACTCAATTTTTTCATACCAAGCTCTAGGAACTTGTTTTAAATCATACAAAGCTTTGGATACTTTGAAAACATGGTTAGGAAACTGTTTATGATCAAAACTGGGTGATTGTTCCACATAAACTTCTTCCTCAATAGAACCATTTAGAAAAGCACTTTTGACATTCATTTGAAATAACTTAAAACCTTTAAATCAAGTAAAAGTCAAAAGTATTCTTATGGACTTAAGTCTAGCATTCGGAGCAAAGGTTTCATCATAATCAATTCTCTCTTCTTGATTGAATCCTTTGGTGACAAATCTAGATTTATTTCTTACACCTTCCCCGGATTCATTGAGTTTATTTCTAAAAACCATTTAGTTCCAATAATGGAATGATCATGAGATTTAGGAATTTCCAAATTTTGTATCTTTCAAATTGATTTAATTCCTCTTGCATAGTAATAATCCAAAAATCATCACACAATACATGATTAATACTTTTAGGCTCATATGAGATAAAAGAATAAAGTTATTGATAAAGTACCGCCTTATTTTTACTCCTTGGGAGATATCACCAATGATTTGCTCCTTAGGGTGCACTCTTGAATATCTTAAGTTCTTTGGGAGCTCTTGGTCACCACTAGGTTGGTCATCTTTATTTTGTTCAATCATTTCTTCCTTATTAGTATGGTCCTCCAAAGTTGGTGCTTCAAGATAGGTTTGATAGTTATTCATAGATGTACCTGCATCATCTTCTTCTTTTCTTTCAAAGCAAATGTAAGATTCATCTAAACTAACATGAAGGTTTTCCTCATCATATAAGGTTATTTTCATTATAAACTCTATAGGCATTTTGTTAGAAGAATGGTTAAGAGATATACCTATATCCGGCTTTCTATCAAATTTAATTTATCACAAGTATTCAAGATAAAACATTTAAAACCAAACAATTTAAAATATGCAATTTGAGGAGTCCTATAAAAAAAACTTCAAAAGATGTTTTTCTTCAAAATGATCTTAAAGAATTCTATTCATCATAGCATATGTTGTTTATGGCTTTGGCTCACAACATATTTTTGAAGAAGAATTTTCTCAAAGCATAGATCTAACCAATTTTTGTAAAGTGTAATAAATTTTTTTTATTAATAACACTATTGAATTGTGGGGTTTTTATAGCTAAAATAATTATATGAAATTCAACTTTTATTACAAATTTTGTAAAGACTTGTTTGTAAAATTCTCCCATTGTCACTTCTAATGGAAATCAATTTGCATTCAAGGGAGGTTTGAACTTTTTTGAATAGTTTTTTTTATTTATTAAACTAATGAAGCACTTCATCTTTTTGAGCAAAGAAGAATGCTAAAGTGAATATTGAGAAATCATCAACTACTACTAAGGCATACTTCAAGCCATCAATACTAGAGTTCCTCATAAGTCCAAATCAATCCATATGAACATGCTCAAGATGTTTTGAGGTCTAAAAGCATTTTCATGGGTTTGAAAGATTCTTTTGTTGTTTTTCATATTGACAAGTATCTCAAAGACAATTTTCTCAAAACACATTTTTAGCAATCCTCCAACTAAATCTTGAGAGGAAAGTTTGTTCAACAAATCCATGCTCACGTGATCAAATTTTCTATGCCAAGAAAATAGATCATTATCATAAGCAACAAGACATTCAAGCTTATCAAGACAAAACACACATTCAAAACTTTTGTAAGTGATTGATCAAAATCACAAAATATCATTTTGTCATACTAGTTCGAGCGACCGAACTTATGGTCTATATCCAAACTTCAAGTCCGAACATTTTGTAAAGTTTCATAAAGATGTTTTTTGGCCAAGCAAATGCATAGATATTCAATCATAGCTATTTTAATCATTTTATCATGACATATAATCAATTTCAAGAACATATCGACCATGAATTCAATCTCATAATATCAATGTTACCTAATCAACTTCATAGAAGCAATTTACAAGTCATGGTTGACAAATTTTCAAATCTTAACAAAAGGGATTCTCAACTGAAACTTCGCATGTTGGCATTTAACTTCTTATTCATTGTCGCACAATTGACTAATGCTAAGCAAGTTATTTCAAATCAGCACTAGGCAACATTTGTTTAAAAAAAAGATAGGAACCTTTACCAACATTGGTTACTCCAAGAAATCCTCCTTTTTTCTTGCCTAACAAACAAATCCTTCTTTGGTTGCTTTGACCTTGATTATGAATGAGGTGCTTTCTATTATTCTTTAAGCCAACATCATCAATATACCTCTTACTGTTGCTTGAGTTTGAATTGAAGAGTACCTGCAATAAAGGAGATGAAGTATCCTTTGGTACCCATACTTTCTTGGGTCCGTGTGGGTTAGTAATAATTGTCTTAACTCTCCAAATAGTTTTTACACTATTCTCTACTTTTATTTTAACATAACATTTGGTGACTTTATGTCCATGTTTTCCACAATAAGTACAACAAGTATGATGCATGGAAGTAGAAGTAGCTCTAACAAAGAAGTTATTATATTTAGGCACATTGTTTACATAATTATAACCAAGACCATTTTTGACAAGAGGAGATCTTTGAGCTCCAAGAATTTTATCAAGATTGTCCCTTCCTTTTGTAAATTTTTCTATACATGATGTAAGGTCATCAACCTTCTTTTTCAAAGTCTCATGATCAACAAGCATTCTTTCAAGAGACAAAATCTTTTCACAAAGAATCTTATTTTCAAGGGACATGTTTTGTAAAGAGACATTTAAAACTTCTTTTTCAATATTCAAACAATCAATAGATTCAAGAAGTCTTTTGTTTTCACAATATAATTTTGAATTTTTATTTAATAACTCATTAATTTTGAATTTCATTTCCTTATTTCTTTTTGAAGCCTTTTTTAATTCTTCATACATTTCAACAAATAATTCACTAGGATCATCAATATCATCATCACAACAAGTAGAAGTAGAAGAAGTGGATTGCACCTCATCATTTATTCCCATAAAGGACATATTGGCTCTTTCATCATATGTTAATTGAAGAAGTCTCCACATATCGTGAGCGGTGTCGTATTCACTCACTCGATTGTATTCATTCACGTCCAATGCACAACTCAATATGTTCATTGCTTGGTAGTTTAAAGTTATCTTTCTTGAGTCGTTCTTATCAAGTTCCTCCATAGGCTTTAGTTCCCTTGTAATTCCATCAGCTTTTATTCTCATAGGCACATAAGGACCTTTGTCAATGATACTCCACAAATCAAAGTTAATAGAACAAATAAAAATTCTAATTCTAAATTTTCAAAATGTATAATTAGAACCATCAAACAAAGGAGGTCTAATTTTAGAGGAACCTTCCATATAAGGTAAATTTGATAAACTAGCCTATAATATTTACTTCTAGGTTGTTAGACCTTAAAAAGAAGACCTTGATCTGATACTAACTGAAAGACCTAAGAGGGGGGGTGAATTAGGTCTTTGACTAATTATCAAAAATCTTTTTTCCTTTTTTGCAAATCCTTTGCCTTAATAAAAGCTTTTCTTTAAATTCATAAACTTCAAGTTTATATGTGATTTGATGGTTGAGACAAGATGATCAAACAATAAGACTACAACCAATTAATCAACAACTAAGAACTAATAATAATAATACAAGTATGTAAACAAGTAAAGCTATACAAAAATGAACACACGATTTATAGTGGTCCGATCTCTCTAAGATCTACATCCACTACCTTGAGTCCACACTCAAGGATTTTAACCAATTCACTAAATGGTCAATCCAAACAATTACACAAGAGGCTCACCCTTCAATGGGTTTTACCACAACAATCTCTATTCAATCTAATAAACAAGATTCACCCTTATCACTAAGAGTTTTATGTCACTAGACAACCTAGACCAATTTAATCCAAGGCTCACCCTCACCAATGGGTTTTACACAACAACCTTGATTAATCTAGTCTATGGCTCACCCTTCACAAGGGTTTTAAGCCTCTTGACAACCTTGTATCAATCATAACAATAATGTAAAGAGAGAGTTTGGATGTTACCAACACTTCTTGGTGGATGAATACAACAGCTAGCACCACTTCACTTCTTGCCTTTGGAATCTTGAATTTCAACCTTTGAGCACAAGGCAATTTTAGAGATTTTCAAATAATTTTGACGTAAAAAAAGTTAGATCTTGAAGGATTTTTGAAGTTTTAAAGTTCTACAAAAAATCTGGAGTTTATGACTTTTATAGATTTAAAAAATTGGCTTTAACAATTATAAAACGGCTAGTAACAGCTAGTTTCAGAAAATTCGGATGACCGATTTTTTTTTTGTGCGTCCGAACTTATCGTCTAAATTTTACTGTTGCATGTTTTCTGAAAAAATTCAGACGATCGAATTTTTCTCATGCGTCCGAATTTACATCCGAATTTCTTTGGAAAAACAGTAACTATGCTGGTAAGAAAAATTCGGACGACCGAATTTTTCATCCGAACTTGCCCCCGAATTTTTTGGAAGCACAGGAGCCATTTTAAAGTTTGGTTTTCAAACTTTGTAAAATCATTTGAAAATCAATTCAATAAGTTTGAAAACATTTTGTATGAATAGATAAGTTATTTAGACATTTTTAAATTTAAGAACCATTATCAAATCTCTTTGATCATACAAAGTTTACTCAAAATCTTTTAAGACTCAAAAACACACTTATTAATCAAAAGTTCATTCAAAGCCATTTAAGATTAAAAAATAATAATTTTGTGCTCTCTTATACATTCAATAGATTCCAAGACAAACAAGTGTAGAGTTTACAAAAGATATACCTATTAAGCACATTCGACATACAATTCATGTCTTCAAAGCCTTCAATCATCTCGAACAAACTCTTCAATCTTCAATCACTTTGACATAGTGGAGTTGTTCTTGCATTTTAGCTTTAAGGCAATGAGCCTTCATGCTTCTTAATCCAACAATCCTATCACACAAATGACATAAAGATTAGTCCTCATCAATGTTTGTCATTAATCAAAACTTAATCATGACCTCATGATTCCTTAGGGCTAACAGATACCATTATTGGCCATTGTTTGATGTATTGACATTTATTTCAAGGAGAACATGTGCTCTGTCAACTCTTTTGGTCATGTACTTATACAAATACTTGACGATACTTTTAAATTTTACTTTCTCAATATTTATGTGAGCATCCATCAATTCCAACAAATCTCTCATATGAGGAATAATGCACATATTATTGAAAGTAAAACCATTTATTGTAATTATTTTACTTGAATTATTTCGGCGTTTGTATTCTACATACCCATAATTTTCTCTTGTTCTAGCATCACATAATTTTTTTGGGTAGTACTTTGAACATTTACCATTTACCATACATGGAGCATTTGGGAAAGTGTTAGCCTTAAGGGCAAATCATGTAGTTTTTTATTAATGACAAATATTGATGAGGACTAATATGCTTATATATTGTGTGATAGGATTAGTGAATTAAAAAGTATGAAGTCTCATTGCCTTGAAGCCATAATGCAAGAACAACTCCAATATGTCAAAGTGATTGAAGATTGAAGAGTTTGTTCAAGATGATTGAAGGCTTTGAAGACATGAATTGTAGGTTACATGTGCTTAATAGGTAAACTTTGTAAACCTTACACTCTTAAGCCTTGGAATCTATGAGTTGCAATTGAGAGTACAAAACTTAATTAAAATGGTTTCAATGTTTTGAACTTACATAAATTATCAAGTTTTTCATCAATGGTTTTTGCACTTAAAAGGTCGTTAATGACTTATCTTTTAGGCTAGAAGTTTTTTCAACTTGTTTGAATTGATTTGAATATATTTTGACAAAGTTTAAAAAGTTCGGATGCATAAGAAAAAATTCGGTCGTCCGAATTTTTTCTGCATTGTGAACAGTAAGACTGTTCACATGAACAGTATCAACTATTTTTCCAGAGAAATTCGGACACAAGTTCGGACGCACATAGAAAAATTCGGTCGTCTAAATTTTAAACAGTACTGTGAACAGTAATAATGTTCACGTGAACAGTGACGTCCGAAAAATTCGATGAAAAATTCGGTCGTCCGAATTTTCTGAAACCAGCCGTTACTAGCCGTTTTATGACTGTTAAAGCCAATTTTTCAAATCTATAAAAGTCATAAACTCCAGATTTTTAAAAGAACTTTTGAATATTCAAAATCCTTCAAGCTCTAACTTGTTTTACATCAAAATTATTTGAAAAGCTCTTAAATTACCTTGTGCTCAAAGGTTAAAATTCAAGATTCCAAAGGTAAGAAGTGAAGTGGTGCTAGCAAGTGTATTCATCCACCAAGAAGTGTTGGTAACATCCAAACTCTATCTTTATATTATTGTTGTGATTTATACAAGGTTATCTTGTGACATAAAATCCTTTTGATAAGGGTGAGTCATAGACTAGATTAATTAAGGTTGTGGTGTAAAACCCGGGTGAGCCTTGGATTAGATTGGTCTTTAGGTTGTCTTTAGATATAAAATCCTTGTGGAAGGGTGAGCCTTGTTTGTAGGATTGCAAAGGAGATTGTTGGTATAAAACCCTTGTTGGGTGAGCCTCTTGTGTAATTGCCTAAATTGAGCATATAGTGAATTGGTTGAAATCCTTGAGTGTGGACTCAAGGTAGTGGATGTAGATCTTGGAGAGATCGAATCACTATAAATCGTGTGTTCATTTCTTTATAGCTTTACTTGTTTACATACTTGTGTTATTATTAGTTGTTAATAATTGTTGATTGATTGGTAGTGGTCTTATAGTTTGATAATCTTATCTTAACCATCAAATCACATATAAACTTGAAGTTTGTGAATTTAAAGAAGAGTTTTTATTAAGGCAAAGGATTTGCAATAAGTAAAAAGATTTTTGATAATTAGCCAAAGACCTAATTCACCCCCTCTTAGGTCTTTCAGAAAGTATCACCACAAGGTCCATGGAACATGTATCTTATGATGATCTTATAAGCAATTGGATTAATTTTCTTGTCTAGTATTTCAGCTGATATAATTTTATCTACTGGATTCGGTGTATTTGGCTTATCTCCTAGTGCCAAAGTTAAAGTTAAATGCGTATGTGGATGATCTCATTTTTGAAATTATATTATTGAGATATATGTATAAATAAAAATAAATTTGAGAAATAAAGAAAATTTAAGGATATAGATTTATTATTTATAGAGGTAGAAAAGTAATACATGCAAATACTCTACCGAAGAAATTATTCTTCTTAAGATAATCCATAAGCTTTTTTTGTTTTATGTGAAAGACTCATGCAACAATATTTGATTTATCTTCAACACGCTGACGTGATATTCTCATTAACTCCTCTTCTATTTCTATCCATTTGGAATTACAAGTAAATGTAATGAAAAGGTCTGAAGGACCAAAATACCTACATATTGCTATCACATCTTGATAGTGTTGAATCATATTTCATGGTCCTCCTGTAAATAAGAAGGTAACACAAATCTTCTACCTATGGTCAAGGCATCAATATCTCCAACAGCGATTGCATCTTCTAAACCCTGGTATAGATCTGCACTTAAATTTGATTGGTGAGTCCTTATATAATTCAGTCTATTATGCTCAATTCACACATAATAATCTATAAAAAATTATTGAAATAGTTGGTTCCCTCATAAAAGTACATTTCCTTCAAATTCACAACTTTGCATTCTAAATGCATAGAATTCCCTCATGGATATGAATCTTCGACGCTACATTTTAGGAATTGGAGAAAAATTCATCCCAATGCACCACCCATTTGTACCATACGAAAAAAGTAATGGATATTGAAGTGGCATATAAGACAGATGTATCTCATTGATACGTTTCGAGTTTCTCTCTCTTGCAAATACCACTATATCTCATTAATGGCTGTTAAATATGTTGACACCAATCCAATTTCAATGTTGATCTGTTCAAATTTTTGAATTTTAATTGCATGGTTGGTTTTTTTTAAGGACTATATGTTTCCTTCTCTATAGTCTTGCTAGCTTAGAATTAAAGTTTTTCTTAGTATGATCCAAAATACTCAAACTCATACTGTAAATAAAATTTTTTTAAAAATGAATCTTATCCAATAAAGTAAAGAATGATTACAAAAAATGTAAAAAATTAATTAACCATTTATAAAAGTAATAATAATGCATACGGTTGACCATAATTGTACTTTTATAAATACTTTAGAATTCATTAGAAACATGTAATAATGTGATAATTTAAATAGGTAAATGGGAGAAAAAGACTGGAGAATAAAAAATAAAAATAATTATAGAAAAGAATTGAAAGAATTATTATCTTTTACCAAAATTACAATAATTGAAGTTTTTGGAACAATTGCAAGCGGCGAAAATTAAAGAAAAAAATTAAAAATATTACATAACAAAAGAAACATCACAGAAAAATAATTAAAGAATAAAAAATAAAAAATTATAGAAAAATTTAATGAAATCATTACCTTTTACCAAAATTGTAACAATTGCAAGTGGCAGCAATTAAAGAACAAAAAATGAAAAACATCATACAAAAAAAATAATTATAGAAAAATAATTAAAGAACAAAAAATAAAAAAAATAGAAAAAAATGAAAGAATTATTATCTTTTACCATAATTGTAACAATCGCAAGTGGTAATAATTAAAAAAATTTAAAAATATTATAGAACAAAAAAAATATTACAAAAAAATAATTAAAATACTAAAAAAATACTAAAGGAATTTTATCTTTTTTCCCTCTTTTTCTGTGAGTAGGCAATTGAAATGTCCAACTTATGATGTCTGTTGGACTATTAACTGTAAGTTTTTTTTTTTTTGTTCCAACACAATTAAAATGTTGAACAGTATAATTTTTATTTCTTGCTGATAGTTTCTTTTGTAGATACTAACTGAAGAGTTTGTAATGATTGGTTGCATGAGAAATATATGACATGTTTCTGTGTATTTTTTCATTAGATTAATTGTGTATGTGTGTCATATCCAGTGATATACATACAGAAACATTGCAAAATATAATTAAAAAAATTTTAAAAAATTATAGAAAATAATTAATGAATTATTACTTTTTACTAAAATTACAACAATTGCAAGTGACGGCAATTAATGAATAAAAATCTAAAATATTATAAAACAAAAAATTACATAAAATAATTAAAGAAATTATTACCTTTTGTCGAAATTGAAATAATTGTAAGTGGGGCAATTAAAGAATCAAAAAATTAAAAATATTAGAAAAACTAATTAAAGAAAAAAATTATAGAAAATACTTGAAGGAATTTTTAACTTTTACCAGAATTGCAACAATTGCAAGGTTCTAGAATAATTGCAAGTGGCGAAAATTAAAGAATAAAAACTTAAAACATATTACAGAAAGAATTGAAGAAGTTTAAGCGACAATTGCAAGTTTGTGAAACAAAATAATTGAATGATAGGTTTTCACAAAAAATTGAGTATGATAGGTTTCAGTATTAAATATTGAATAGAATTTATGAAGATAATTAAGAAAGATTTATATTGAATTAGGAGATTTATTAGATAGTAATAATTTATCGAGTTTTATTATGTATGGACTTCTACTCTATAATAAATAAGATTTATAAAGATAATTTAAGAATTGAAAGTTGATATGTAGTATCCATCAATGAAATATTTTTGAAGGAATTTAAAAAATTAAAAAATGTAGAAAATAAGGATGAGAGGTTGGGAGGCATAACAAAGAAAAGGTAATATTTCTATAATATATATATATATAAGGAAAGAAGCCAATATTTGTTTAACGATATTTATTTTACAACAAAATTTTACATTAACACTTATATTGAAACGATGAAGTATTCTTTAATATGAGGGATTTTCATACTCTACCTTGGTATCACCAACATCTTTTCCGTGGCTTTTCAAGAATTATCAAGGCAACATTTGTTCTTCCAATTTTAGAGATTCAAAAACCGTCCACTTATTTATGGTCATGTCCATGTGGAACAGTTTTTGCTTTTACTTTTTGTTTATTGTTGTAAACGGTGTAATTCTTCCAATCTCTGGATTGATGTTTTAAATAAATAAAAATTATTAGATAAATGAACTAAATTATCGATGATGCATGCAAACCATATTCATAAATTATGTGTTTATTGTGTATATAATTGGTTGATTTTAAGTATAATTTGTAATTTTTGCGTTGGATTTAATAATGCAGTTATTATTTATATAATTAGTTAATTTTGAGTGTAATTTGTAATTTTTGAGTTAGATTTCATTTCTTTTGTGATTTTGATTGATAGGTAGAAAAAATAACTCAGATTGCAAAAGGAAAGAAAAGTAAAGTAAGAAGAGAATCCAACCTAAAATTCTAGAGGAAAGAGCAGAATTTGATATCTAAAATTTCAAAAGATACCAGAAGCCCAATATATCATTATAGCGGGCGTTCGGCATGAAACATCACAGTAAGTTGAAATTGGCTTAAACTCGTGCAATGTACAGATATATTTTTAAAATAAAATTATATTTTTAAAAATAGAGAGATCATAATTGTTAGGTACTTTAGACCGTAATTTGTAATGATATTTTTTTAATTAACCCATTAAGTCAGATAATGAACGATTTCAAAAAATAGTCTTAATGGATTATTTAATAAAGGAATTAAAAGTTGATGTATCCGAATGATTTCCTATGTCTTGGGCTTTTTTATGGAGGGGGTAAATCAAGGCAAATGAAAATTGAAATAAAGTACTAACATTGATGTTTAAATAAAAGTTTATTTATTTCAATGCAAATTATATAGTATTTATCTGTTTGTTTTCTCCTATTAAGTGGATAATTATTTTGGTTTAATAGTTTAAAAAATATAAGAAAGAAAGATGTCGGGAGATGCATGAACAAACTATAACATAAAATGGAGAAAGAGTATGAAAGGGAAGAAAAAGTAAAGAAATTAGAAGAATATTAGAAGTAGATATTATGAGCAATGCCATTGTAGTACTACCAGATAAAAGAAGGCAGAATATTAAAAAAATACATAATATGTAAAATAATAGAGTATGAAACAAAATGTAGAATTTTAGGTCTTCAAGCCTATGATTAAAATGTAGAATTTTAGGTCTTCAAGCCTATGATTAAAGGTGAATGGAGCAGACAATCTGATATTTTAAAAAGAAAAAGAAAAAAAATTGGAGCACTTACATCTACTTATGAAGCACACCTAAAATTCAAGTTTGAAAAATTATCATGTAGGCAACAACTCTAATCCAAAGTTTAAATATATTTTAGTGTAATCGAATAAATAAATAAGATTCATTTGCATTGCCTAATGATGCACTAATAAAATATACTAAAGAAATCACTAAATTTTATATTACAAAATAAAATATATATTAGATTTCGAGTGAAGAAGTTCAATCTGAAGAAAAAAATCCTCAAATGAGGTTTTAGGAAGTTCAATCAAATTAAAGTAAAGGCATTATTTAAGGGAACAATAAAAAGATTCTAAAAGAATTTATAAAATACAACACTCAAATACTTATGAAAAAATATAAATTAAATGGAAAAAAAATGAAGGAAGTGAAAGAATTACATTAAGAAGTGACGATAAAAAGAAAAACTTTTTAAAATAACAATTAAAGTCTCCTACTTTGACAAAGTAACTTGAAATAAGAAATTCAAAATTATAATTAATGTATAAGTTAGTTTAAAATTATTTTAATAGATTGCAAATGATTTAGTTTAAAATTATTTTAATAAACTAAAAATGATTCTAAATAATCAAAAAGTTTTAAAGTAATAATTAAAGTCCCTTATTTTGACAGAGCAACTTAAAATACAAAATTAAAAATTAAAATTAATGTATAATTTTAATAGATTGAAATAATTTATTTTAAAATTATTTTAAGAAATTAAAACTAATTCTAACGAATCAAAAATTTGAAAGTAATAATTAAAGTCTCATAATTTTACAGAATAACTTAATATACAAATTTAAAATTAAAATTAATGTATAAATTAGTTTATAGTTATCTTAATAGATTTAAAATGATCCTAACCAATTAAATTTTTGAAGACTAATTAAAAAAAGTAAAATCTCTAGCAAATTAGGATGAGAGATTTGGAGTTATAAGAAAGAAAGAGTTACATTTCTATAATATATATAGATTCCAGTAGAATGTTTTCAGATTGAATGTTTTATTTATATAGTTATGAAAAACATAATTGAATGTTTTCATTTTAACAAAAAAGTTAGAATATCAAATGTATACAATCAGTAAAAATGATTAAAATTCTAAAGTCATAAAGAACCTATAATTCCCATAGTTTTTGAAATCTTTAATGAATGAAGAAATAAAAATGAGTGCTCTTTATATGGCTCCTTAAACATGGAAATTTTAAAAGAACCGTTACAAATTTCCATTATATGAAGAAAAAAACCATTCCCATTTTCATTTTGTTCCTTAAAACATTTTCATTTCTAGTTTGAAAAAATGTATGCAGTGTATAAAAGGATGATAAATTTAAATCCTTTAGCGGTTAAAGTAGTCTCAAATAAACAACCACTTATTATCTTTATCCATCTTTATTGGTTAAGGGTTTTAAATTCTTGATCTAGTTGGAAACTTTCGTATGTGTATTCCTTAGAGATATGGTTTCCAAACATTATCATAAAAATAACTCAAAAGAAACATCATCTAATACACAAATTAGTTTTAAAACTTTTTCAAAAGTAGAGGTAACTTAAATTTTTACTAGTTTTGTCCCTTAAATATCAAAGTATAGTTCCATTTATTAATCTCACTGCATACTTTATGGTGAAATAATCAGAATATCATAGAATGTTCACTTCCATCATTATTCCTTCCCTTCTCCTTATTTTGAAACCGTCTAAAGTATTAAGTACTTCAATTTTATCAAACAAGGATAAGCAAAGACCTTATTGTGAATAATTCTCAACAAATGGAATAAGATATCTCTCAGGTTTTGTTCCCAAAAAAAGTATTCAAAAATACTTAAATTATCAATAGTTTCGTTCCATTAAATTTCAAAGTATAGTTTCATTTTTTTTAATCTCACTAAAAATACTTATGATCTCAGGTTTTGTTCCAAAAAAAAGTATTCAAAAATACTTAAATTATCAATAGTTTCATTCCCTTAAATTTCAAAGTATAGTTTCATTTTTTTAATCTCACTACATGCTTTATGGTGAAATGAACAGAATATTATGGAATGTTCATTTCCATCTTTATTCCTTTCCTTCTCCTTATTTTGAAACCTTTTGAAGTATTAAGTACTTCAATTTTATTAAACAAGGATAAGCAAAACCTTATTGTGAATAATTATTAATAAATAAGATAAGATATCTCTCACCATTCACTAAAAAAATTAAAGTATTCAAAAATGCTAATGATCTCAGGGAAGTCAGAACTTATCTAGTATTTTCAGTAATCTTGATAAGTTTACCTTACCTTTTGTAATCCCAATAATTACTAAAAATTAAAAAAATCCTAAACTTCAAGGATTTATTGCCTCATTTAGTAATCTTTATAGAGATATTTTACAATCTCTGACACACATATGTCAAAAAATAGATGAGCTTTAAATGATGACACACACTTTATGCCAATTACGTTATTATGTAGGATTGAAACTAATATACGAGTGGGTCTGACTTGAATATTTGAAAAATATTTTTAAAATTTAAAATTTAAAGATAGAGTTAAGCAATTTAACTTTAAAATAAAAATTTCAAAAATAGTAACTCATGGAATTTGTTTTCAAAAATAATGTTTTAAAATTGATCATAAACCTCGACTCTTCCAAATGCATCCAAATCTAAATGTATTTTATTTTTTTAAAATCATGCACAAAATTAGCGAATGCATTACAAAATAAATTTTTTATGTGATGAATATAAAACGAGTTCATTTCCATACGAGTCATTCAATAAATAAAGGTAAGATTATTATAACATTCCAATATTATTCTTATAAAATACCATTATAAGAATAGCATTAAACTGCATTGGTATTTTTTAACTGGAATACTTACCCATTTATAAATATTTCCTTTATCACAAGACACAAATAATATTTTATGTGTCATTTATAAATATTTCCTTTATCCTTTATCACAAGACACAAAATAAATTTTTTATGTGATGAATATAAAACGAGTTCATTTCCATACGAGTCATTCAATAAATAAAGGTAAGATTATTATAACATTCCAATATTATTCTTATAAAATACCATTATAAGAATAGCATTAAACTGCATTGGTATTTTTTAACTGGAATACTTACCCATTTATAAATATTTCCTTTATCACAAGACACAAATAATATTTTATGTGTCTTATATTGTCTTTATTTCCCTTTATATACATGGTCAAAGATTAAATAATTAACCATTCATCTTTATGTGTGTACAAACATGTATATAATTATGAGCACGTAAGAAGAGATGCCAAAAAAAAAGAATCAATAATGACTCAAAACTTAAAATCAAATGTAACATATAATCAAACCTTATCCTTACTTATACACATTTCTACTATATTGTGCATGCCAAAATTTTCATTGCAAAGGATGTCACAGAATAACATTAAAATTGTAAAATAATTTTTTTTCAAGTCATAATCAAGGGGAAAAAACATAATAACCAAAAAAAAACTCTTTAATGCTATGAATCTCAAACAATCAGTTCATGAATCAACTAATGTCAATTCAAAAGTAAATTCTCATATTTAATGTGTCAAAATCACTAGTTATAATAAAATTTACCAAAATACTTTATAATAAGATAAATAAACTAAATTGGTAAGAAAAATCATCCATACTTGTGGGCATAGAACACTTTTCTAAATGTCTAATTTATAGTCTTATTTCAATTAATCCCATCAAAATAATAACCTTCTTGTGTGGCTGAGTTATTGTTTCAATGAAGTAATTACCATTATTCTACATGTCAGCATTCAACCTCTTAATTTTATGAGGTTGAAATTATCTTTATATACTAAATGCTTGAAAAGTTGTGGCTACTTCTAAGCACCTGATATAAAATAAACCTCCACGATGATATTCAAGAATGTTTTTAAATTTGTCAACTTATCATAATATTGACAAAATCAAAATAGTGTACAAATATAGAATAAATAAGGTGCATAATAAATTTTTATTTTGATAATTACTAATCACGAAACTTAATATAAGTAATAATCCTTAATACTTTAAAATACTTGGTATGTCGTGGCTACTCCAAAATATATAACACAATTATATTTCTAAAAAGTACTTTCAAAATATCAACTATCATTATGTTGATGAGGTTTTGTATGTATAGTATACATAACATAATAATTATGCCTCTAAAATTATTTACTACCTTATCGATGTCATTATTTAGTTGTCGAAACTTTATGTGGCTAATATTCTTTTGTGTGAAGTGTTTAAGATGATACTCTTAAACAATTGATGTAAATAAAAATATGTTTTTATGACATCATAAATAATTATTTTAAAAAATCAACTTCACTAGATGTCAATTTGCATGAAAATTGTATAGGGAAATGAGATTTAACCATATCATATTTAATTTCATGACATTTTTTTTGTCAAAATACAATCCAAAAATATATTGAATAGTGTCGTTGAATTAAATGAAATAAATCAATGTCTCAAGTTCAAAGAGACTTTATAGAGGCACTATTTGAATAAATCTTGATGTCTTCAAAGTTTAAGACTTTAATGGAAGGAATAAAATATTCTTACCCTAAATCTATAACAAATTTTTGATTGAAACATAAAAATTAAAAGTTTAGTTTTAATGTTACAAATAAGCCCATAAACTGAACAAAAATTTTGATTGAAACTTAAAAATCAAAATTTTAACTTTAAATTTATGAATAAGCCCATAAACTAAAAGTTTAAGATGCTTTAAGAGGTTGAAATTAGTTTTGATACTACATAAAATAAATTTAATATAAACATAAATTAAATATGTCTAGCAGAAAAAATAAATAAAAGCGTACCTTTAGCCTTAATTTCTCAAGTAATTATAGAGAATCATACCATGAATTTGAACCGCCTTAATTATACTTTCTCTGAATTATTTCGTATAGGAGTCTTCTAGCCTATATTTATAAACATCATAAAACACTTGAACTGATGTGTTGCACAGGCTTTATATAAGTTAGGTTATGTACCCTTACATGACGGATACCGATTAAAGTTTCCTTCCATCAAGGAAACATCTAAATTTTTTTTTAAAATCATAACCAATCATATATATATATATATATATATATATATATATATGATTTACTTAGATAGAAGAAATATAATAATTATTTCCAATATATAGGTCATATTTAGGTGTTTCAATGAAAACCAAAATCTTACAAAAAGGAGAATGGAATTATGGGAGAGGAGAATGGGATGCTGCAATTTAGTTTTACGATGCCTGTAAATTTTAATTCAACTTTCTCCTATCAGCAGCCGTAAATTATGTCAATCTTGACACTTGGATTCCGTTCCTTTCAAGTATATATAGACACTACAATTTGACCCTTTTTATATATATAACAGGATGAAGCAAGAGGAGCTGAAACTTTTGTTTCTTCTAGTTTCATTATACTGCAAAACTGAACGAACTGCTCAATCGGAAGATGGTCACTACAGCAATGGGCTTTCACTGTTACAGCGAAAGAAGCGGTAGATTCCATTGAAGGCAAAGCTTCTGTACTTTAAGGGATTCGTCGGAGCAGTCGCCGGAGACCATATGTCACAGTCTACATGACTTAGCGTGAAGGTAAATTATGTTTTAATTTCTTAATTCTTACCGAGTGACTAATATTGCCACTAAAATCGGTGCACAGACATGAGTTACGTACAT
The DNA here is from genome assembly GCA_030512225.1 of Rauvolfia tetraphylla. Classification (NCBI taxonomy): domain Eukaryota; kingdom Viridiplantae; phylum Streptophyta; class Magnoliopsida; order Gentianales; family Apocynaceae; genus Rauvolfia; species Rauvolfia tetraphylla. The sequence goes on from JAJQKT010000060.1 coordinate 3,771,962, forward strand.
TAAATTCTATATTGAAAGAATGCATTGGAATCGTCATAATTAATGTCGACATTTGGGGATTTCTTTACACGCCATCAAAGATTGACATTCTTGTAAAATTGGTGTAATATTTAATCAGAATAACAATAAAGTAAAATAGACAAAGAAAGAAGATAGAAGAATAGTAGAAATAAAATTCTTTCTTCTATTTTCTTATATATTTTCATCCTATAGCTTCTTCTTTATATAGCCATAGAAGAAACACTCCATTAATTAAAGATAACAAATTAATTGTTCTATCTTATATTAATGGAGAGAGAGGATAAGGTTCAGGTTTCCATTTAGATAAAATCGTAGGACATCCACTTTTACTTTTGTGTTTATAACACTCCCCATTGGATGTCTTCAAATATAAAGAATATGACTCGTTAAAAACTTACTAGATAAAAAAACTCAGTGGAAAAAATATCTAGTGAAGGAAAAAGAGTATACTATTCTTTATATTTACTCCCCTTGTTGACATGATTCTTCAAGATTCTTGAATCAACACATACCGATCTTGTAGATTATTATTTTCTTAAAAGTTGCGGTCGGTAGTGTCTTTGTAAACAAATCTGCCAAATTATCATATGAATGAATTCGTTGCACATCTATTTCGCATTTCTTTTGGAGCTCATGAGTAAAGAAAATTTTGGATGAAATATGTTTCGTCTTATCTCTTTTTATATATCATTCTTTCAATTGAGTTATACAAGCTGCATTATCCTCATATAATATAGTAGGGATTTCTCTCTCAAAGGATAAATTACAACTATCTCGGATATAATGAACCATTGACTTAACCACACACATTCTCGACTTGATTCATGGATTGCTATTAATTCAGCATGATTTAAGGATGTGGCTGTTCTAGACTGTTTTGTATATCGCCATGATATAGCAGTATCACCACTTGTAAATAAATAGCATGTCTAAGAATGTGTCTTGTGGAGATCAGATAGATAACTAACATCCGCATATCCAACTAATATAGATTTTTGACTCTTTTGAATAAAATAATCCGAGATCAATTGTCCCCTAGACATATCGAATGACATGTTTGATACCATTCCAATGTCATCGAGTAGAAGAAGAACTGTATCTTGCTAACAAATTTACAGCAAATAATATATCAAGACGTGCATTATTTGCAAGATACATCAATGCTCCAATTGTACTAAGATATAGTACTTCATGACCAAGTAATTTTTATCATCTTCTCGTGATCAGAATGGATCTTTAGAAACATCCAGTGATTGGACAATCATTGGAGTACTTAAAAGATGTGTCTTGTCCATGTAAAATGTATTTAGGACTTTTTCAGTATATGTTGATTGATAAATAAGGATTCCATTTTTCATATGTTCAATTTGTAAACCAAGACAAAACTTGGTTCTTCCAAAATCATTAATCTCAAATTTCTTTCTCAAATAATCTCTTACTTTCAGAAGCTCTTCAGGATTCCTAATGAGATTAATATCATCAACATATATCGCAATAATCAGATTTCTTGATGAAAGCATATGGATAAATCAGATCATTTTTAAATCCAACTTGCATCAAGCTCTCACTGAGACAATTATACCACATACTTCCAGATTACTTCAATCCATACAGGGATTTTTGGAATCTAATGGAATAATTTTCTCGAGTGCTTGATGTACATACTTTAGGCATGTGAAATCCTTCAGGGATTTTCATGTAAATTTCATTATCTAGATTTCCATATAAATATGCAGTAACTACATCTAGAAGATACATATCAAGTTTTTCATGTACTACCAAACTTACCAAATATCAGAACATGATGCATCAATCACATGAGCATATGTCTTCCCATAATCAATTCCAAGTATTTGTGAAAATTCTTGTGCTACAAATCGCGCTTTATATCTCACGACTTCGTTTTGTTCATTTCATTTTCGCATAAATACCCATTTTTAACCAACTGGTTTTACACCCTCTAATGTTCGGAAAAAACCTTACGTTTTGTAAGTGAGTTTAGTTCTGATTGAATTGCATCTTTTCATTTCAACTAATCAGGTCTACGTCGACATTCCTCAACTAATCTTGGTTCAGGATCTTCTTTATCACTTAAAACATCAAGTGCTACATTATATACAAAAGTATGATCAGGAATCTTATTTATTCGATTCCAACTTTTACCTGTAGCAATAAAGTTTATGGAATCCTGAATATTAAGATCAGAAATCTCTTGGTCCTTTTGTTCTAACTCTTCAGAATGAACACTTTGATCATTTAATCATCTTCTCTTTTAAGGATTTTTATCTTTCGAACCAAGAGGTCGGCCATACTTCAGGCGTGTTTTAGAATGAATAGCGATAGAGCTTACATTTTCTCCTGTTGGGACATCTATTTGAATAAAAGCATCTATAGCTAGAAGATGTGCTTTAGTAACTCTTCTGGAGTTTGCAAAAACATCAAGCAAATGATTTTTAATTCTTTGCAAATGTATTATCTTTTGAACTTCAAGTTCACTAGTGCCTGTGCATGGATCAAGATGACTTAATGATGATGTTTTCGAAGTAATGTATTTTTTTTCAATGGTTGATTTTCTCCCCCTAATGTGGGGAATACTGTTTCATTAAAATGACAATCACTAAACTTGCAGTAAAGACATCACCTGCTAATGGCTCGAGATACTTGATGATAGATCAGTAAACTTCTGGTTCACTAATGATACATTTCAATTGACATAATTTTGGCATAGTATACACCATATAAGAGAGATAGTAGTTTCTCAAATACATCTTTTTTACTTGAAATAATTGCAGTAATACATAGATATTCTACATTCATATCATTCATTGTCTCAATGTAATATCCGCTTTAATGGATACCTCTAAAACTCAATAGATTTCTCTAAGACTTTGCAGAGAATAATGCATTATGAATGACTAGCATAGTTACTTCGAGTAAAAATACGCAAGCTCTTCCAAAGCCATCAATGAATTTTGTACTACCATTTATAGTATGAACATTTGTCTCACCCATATTTAAATAAGAAAAATATTTTTATATTTAAGTATAGTGTGCGTTGTTCCACTGTCAATATGAGACACATATCTCCATCTCCATTCTTTGATCCAGAAGAGTGAATAAGAGCCATATAGCCTTCAATATAAATAAAAATTTAAATAATTACTTTTTAAAGTAAAACTAAAGAAAGTAAGATATTGATATTTATTATAATATGAAAATTACAATGTATTATTTATTGTGAAACTAGTCATAATTAATAGAAATTCATAAAATCTTTAAATGATGAAAATAAAAGTATCAAGTCTTCGGGACTTGTCCATCACCAATTAGGTTATCAACCTTTACTTCTGGATATATAAAGAAATTAGCCACATCTAAATGAGTCACATCAACAGGTATATCATCATTATCATCATTTTCAATATGTAGGGAAGTCAAATTTCTCTCAACATTTTTATTTTTCATCTTAAGGGATGCTTAATAGAGGTTAACAAGATGTTTGGTTGTACTACAAGTACGAGACTACTGTCCTTGCATTTCGCATTACATTCATCCTTATGATCTGCCGAATCAATTTCTTTCCCTTTTCTTTTCTCATTCTTTTTTTATTTCGAGGAACTTTTCTCATTACCATGAGAATAGAGAATATTTCTACCATGACTGCATCCACTAACACGGCCACGGCCACGACCTCGGCCTCTTCCATAGCTATAATCTCTAGTCGCATTCACTTTAGGGAATGGAATGGAGCCAGTCGACTGGGCTTCATGATTCTTCATTAATAATTCATTATTTTGTTTAGTCACAAGAAGACATGAAATCAGATCATAATACTTCTGAAAGCCTTTCTGTCGATATTGTTATTTCAAGAGCATATTCAAGGCATGAAATGTGGAGAATATTTTTTCCAACATATCAACATCAGTAATGTTCTCTCTACATAATTTCAATTGAAAAGTAATTATGAACATGGCTGAATTATACTCATTAATAGATTTAAAATTATGGAGTCGCAAATGCAACCAATCATGTAGTGCCTTTGGAAGGATGACCATCTTCAAGTGGTCAAATATCTCCTTCAAATTATTTCACAAAATAAGTGGATCTTTTACGGTAAGATATTCCACCTTCAAATCTTCGTGAATATGATGACGGAGAAAAATTATAGCTTTGGCACGATCTTGATTGAAAGTTGTATTATTTTCTTTTATGGTGTCTCCAATACCCATTGCATTTAGATGTATTTTAGCATCAAGAGTCCAAGATAAATAATTTTTTTTCTAGTAATATCAAGAGCTACAAACTCAAGTTTACTAAGATCAGCCATGGAAATAAAACTTGTAATATAAAAACTTACCTTCACCTTCAAATCTCCAAAGTTGTATAACTCTTTTCCAAATAGAAAAAAGGTAGAGACTCGTGCTGATAACATATTGTAAAATTCGTGTAATACTTAAACAGAATAACAATAAAGTAAAATAGACAAAGAAACAAGAGAGAAAATAAACACGGAACAATAGTAGAAATGACATTTGTTTTGCTATTTTCTTATATATTTTCATCCTATAACTTCTTCTTTATATAGTCGTAGAAGAAACATTTATTAATTAAAGCTAACAAATTAATTGTTTTATCTTTTATTAATGGGGAGAGGGGATAAGGTTTAGGTTTCAATTTAGATGAAACCCGTAGGATATCCACTTTTACTTTTGTGTTTATAACAATTCTTTAATTTATTTACTTTATTACTCTAATTTGGCTGATGTTTGCCGAAGTTTCTTGTTGTAGATGTTCAGATCAGACGGTTGCTGGGTAGCTGATAAACTCCTTTAATTCCAGCAATTAGTAGGAAACTTAGCAGTCTTTGATTCTGATAGGACTAATGCTATATTCCGTCAACAATCATTTTGTAATACTTTTCTTCTTTTATTTGATGGTTCTTTAACTTTGATTTTGATTGAAGGATTAATCCTTTTGTATCTTTTTTTGTTGTTAAATTTTTTCCTTTTTCAAGTGTTTCTAGATAAATAATATTTAAATTTTGTTAAAGACTAAATATTTTGAGAAATAAAAAAATGACCTAAAAATTTGAATCAAATTGTGTGTGTGTTTTTTTTCTCAAGAATGATTGGTAATTATTCACAATAGAAAAAAACCTTCACAATTACTAATATGCTCATCTAAAGACTGGAGCAGTTCACCATATGCTTTATAGATATATATAAAAAAAGACATTCGCAGTGTAACTTTAAAGGTAATATAAGTGATTAGTTTCATTTTGTAAGACAAAGAAATAAATTGGTAGCTGTTATAAATTTGTTGACGCATAGTCATTGTCGGCACAATGAAATCGTAATAGTAATATAAAGAATTGAATAAAAAAAATATAATGAAGAATATAGAGAGAAACTAGAAAGAAAATATATAGAGAGAGAGAGAACACAAGAGCTTTTATTGATTCTCTGAGTATAATAAATGAATCAATGAGTGCCTTCAATACATCAGTCTAAAGCCTTATTTATAGAGTTCAATGGTACATATCAATAAGAAGAGGTCGAGAGCAATCAAAAGACAAATTCTATCACTAATTAAAGATGTGATAGAACTCTACCATCTATCTTCGAGATAGTTGGAATATCATTATAACTCTGATATTGGGTTACCTCTTTGATATCAGATAATAAACATCCACAATATTAATTTCATAACATCCCCCCTTGGATGTCCATTGCGTAAGAGTTTGCCTCGTTAAAACCTTACTAGATAAAAAGATCCAGTGGGAAAAATTCCAGTGAAAGGAAAAGAGTACACTACTCTTTATGCCATATTTACTCTCCTTGATGAGATAATCTTTTAAGATTTCTTAACCAATGCTTTCCAATCAAATGTCGATATCGGTAAGGTCTTAGTAAATAGATTTGTCAAATAAGCAAATGATCAAATTCATCGCACATCAATATCACATCTCTTCTAGAGCTCGTGAGTAAAAATATACTTTATCATATCTCCTTAGATATATTTCAAACTTTATTATCATCCAACAGTGCAGTTAGAATTCCTTCTTAGAGGATATAGATTTATCTTGACTACATTAATCATGATCACACATATTCTGAACAACATCATAAATTTCTACTTTTTCAACATGAGTTGAAGATGTGGCTGTTATAATCAACACATGCCTATAAATGCATGGTTTATGTGGATCATATAAGTAACTTATACCTTGCTTATACATCTCTACAAGAGTTGAATTTTTTAATATTCGAGATAAACTATCTCAAGGAGATATCAAAAGGCAAGCTTAATGACATCTCAAAATTTATTGGGTAGAGAAGAACTAAAATAGATATCTGCTTGCATGCAAACAAATGTATTTATGCTCTAAATTGAAGAGTTATGCTACTTCAGGACCAAAGAGTTCTTTAATATCCTTTAATAGATATAAAGGATCCCAAGTATAATAACCCAATGACCATTGATATCCTATGTCCATGTGAAACATCTTCAAGATGTTCAATAAAAATAAAATATTGATAATAATACTTGCTGCTCTAAATTCTTTTAGAAAAATATTTTGATCATCAAATCCTTTTCTCTTTTACAGATTTTATTACCAAGAATCAAGAGATCAACAATGCTTCAAGCGTGTATCAAAAATTATATGGCTATAGAATTTATATATTTGTCATGCTGGGACATTTTTTTCAAATAGGAATATCTATAAGTAGAATGTTATATTGACTAACTCTACAAAAATTAAATAAACAATCAATATGTAATTTTATGCAAAAAAATAATATTTTGAACTTCCAGTTTATTAATTCTTGTGCATAGATCAAGTTAATGAAAGTAAATGATATCTTCTTTGAATTGATGATTTTCTTCCCCTAATATGGAAGATACTATGCCAATCAATAGATTGTACAATGAGGATATCTTCTGATAAAGAAATACATATAGCAAGTATAGCTACGTATAGAATTTCTTCATATATGGATATACTCGATCATTCTTTCAATAAAAATTCACTAATACAATCTCATTATGTTCTACAGGAACAATTATAAGCTTCAAGTATATCGAGTCCATTATGGACTTCAAATATAAGTACCATTACCAAATGATAACGAAGATAAACATATATTAAGTGTTATCATGCACTATTATATGCATCACTAGAAATATATTTCTTCGTTATCAACGCTAGGTCTTACAAAGAATCATACGTCATAAACCATGACAAATATTCACTTTTGTAGTTCGCATTTTATAAGCAAATATTAATTGCTATCTCTTTGGGATTACATTTCAGGTGTATAATTCCTACTGGGAATACATATACACTTCAAGTGTACTTGTGAATAGTTTATACTTTTCATATTTTTTATGCGAACTTTATCATTTTGAGTCTGCAGACTTCGATTCGAAAAATTCTCATTCTAAATCAATATATTATGCGCATTAATATTTCAAAGTCATATATTTATGCGGTTCCAATAGTTCCCAATCATATTGAGATCTCATCATTTGTCAAAGTTTTCAGGTACCTGAATTTCTTCTGAAAATAATATATTAATAATATTTGGAGAAAAATTCTACTGAAATTTAAATTCCCTCAACTTAATATATATGACTATCTTAATTCTTTGCTCCAATAAGGAGTTTGTATCCTTGGAACTACCACGTTACAATTGTGTCTCAAATTTATTTATAGTGGCAGATTGTCCTTTAGGGACATCAATTATAATAGGAGCATTATGTATCGGATATTGGTCAGTTAATATACCTGGTTATATAAATTATCATTTGAACTTCTGGTTCAAGGTATCTTCTATGATGATCAAAATAGAAGATTAAGATGAGACACATACTAATATCTTTATCCAAACTCATGCTTTTTCCTCTTTATGTTAGTACAACATATTCAAAATTAACAAAATTCGAATCTCTCCCTTGAGATTCACTCCAAATAAATTTGATAATCTCTTTCAAAACCCATCTCATTACATTTGTGGTGGAGCAACATACATAATGTATCTCTAAATTTAGGATGAAAAATATTTTATTTCTGACCACAAACCAACTACTATGAGGAGAATCAAAATGTGTTGGCAAAATACGAAATAAGTGCCAATATATAACAGTCAATAACATTCTGCAGGATGTTCAATATTTATCTCAATACAACCAGTATTATTAGGATAAATTATGTCTTTGGGAGAATGTTAAAACATGAGCTCATTATCAATGAATTGTGCAAACTACAGGTTGCAAAAATAACAATATACATAAGAATATTTGGTAATGCATCAACTAATAATTTCTCCATATTCATCCCAAAATAACACATTCAACCCCAAGTAATACTAGTAACTTTTAAATAAAACAAGCAGCACATATAAATTCGTCATATTAGTAAACTTTCGATTTCATAATAAATTCATAATCATTCTTCGTATTTTAATGATCCGGGATGGTCTAACCGGTCATGCCAACTAATAAATTATTTATCTGTAAACTTAAAGTTTACTCAATATTGTATATCAATTTTATAATTCTATACAATATAAACCAGGAGAGATGAATAGTGGTATCTATAATTGATATTTTATGTCATAACGGTAATGCATATACCTCAAAAGTTTATTTATCCAATGTCTCGATATACTGATAATATAATCAAGGCTTAATCATTAACTGAAGATTTGGTAGCTCTTCTGGAGCTTTTAATTAATTAACTCTTATAGAATTATTGATCAATTAGTTCTTCAGGAACCTTGCACTACATTTATACATTGGACATATATTTTAAATTTTGTCCAAATAAACAACAAATATTATTTAGACAAATTGTATATTTATCATTCTTGATTCAAAACAAACTAAAATAATATATAAATATTAAAATATGAGTATATAGTATGAAAAATTTTCAATAATAATCACAAAATGATAAAATAGAAAAGTAACAATTTGATCATTTAAAATTTTGATTAACATTCAAAATACTAAAAACTCCTTTTGGATATTCAAAAGAATTGGCTACATTCATATTTGTCATATCAATATCATCGATATAAGCATCATTACTATCAGTAGCATAATTTAGGGAAGTAAAGCAATATCAATAATTAATAGAGATTCATAACATTCTTGACGTACTACAGGTACGTGAAAATTTTCATATTGCATCAATAGCATGTTAGAATTATTACTTTTTCTTTTTTTCTGCTCATTATTTTCTCACTTTTGCTGAGTATCTATTCACTGGGGATTTAATAAGTCATTCTTATAGTATAAGAATAAAGTTTATTTTTACTAGCTTCGACCAAAATCTCGTACATAAATATATTATAATTTCTAATGTCATTCACTTCAAGGAATGACATAAAAATATTTGGTCGAACATCAAAATATTTTATCCAGGACTCATCTAGTCTCAGAAGATATAAATTCAAAATAATTTTGAAAAACTTTTTCTTGATATTGTTATTTCAGGAAGATGTTAGAGATATGAGAAATGAAAAATATCTTATTCATCACATTACTAGTAATATTTCTCCTTATAACTTTAATTGAGAAAAATTCTAAATGTAATAAAATTTTACATACTGATAGACATAAAATCTTTTAAGTACTCTTATAAAAAATCATCACTAGTATTTAAATAACAATTATCTTCTGATGATTATATGCTTCATTCACAATTTGCTAGTAATCAAGGGACTTTCACGCTTTGTATTTCTTAAATGATGTCTTCAAAATCCGCTATATCTAGATACATCTATTCTGATCGCCATGATTATATGGATGATTTTTATCATAGCCGCATCTAAGTCCACGGCTTCAACCACGATCATGATCTCTTCTAGGGCCATAATAAACTGTGTTTTTGGTAGAATAACCATCTTCTAGTGACCAAATCTTTCTTTTAAATCCTTCCACAAAACAACTAGTTTTTCACAGTAAGATATTCTGCCTTTAGATCCTCATAGAAATGATGGCGGCAAAAAATCATGGCTTTTATGTGATTTTGAGATGATGATGCATTATTTTCAACCATGGTGTCTGCTTACCCATTATATCTCGATAAATTTGAGCATCTAGTGTCTATGACATATAGTTTTTTTGATAAATATCAAGAGTAAAAGAAACGAGTTTTGAAAGGTTTGCCATGAGAATTCAAAGATAGAAAAAATATCTCATTTTTCTTTAGATTAAACTCTCAACTTCAGTGGCAGAAACTCGTGTTGATAACATGTTATAAATTTGTTGTTGCTCAGTCATCATTGGAACAATAAAATCATAATAGTAATATAAAGAATTGAATAGAAAAACTATAATGAAGAATATAGAGAGAAACTAGAAAGAAAATAGAGAGAACACGAGTTTTTATTGATTCTCTGAAAGTAAATGAATGAATCAATGAGTGCTTTCAATACATTAGTCTAAAACTCTATTTATATGGTTCAAAGGTACATTTTAATAAGAAGAAGTAAAAAGTAATCAAAATACAAATTCTATCACTAATTAAAGATGTGATAGAACTCTACAATCTATCTTCTGAATAGTTAGAATATCATTATAACTCTGATATTAAATTATCTTTTTAATATCAGATAATAGGAACCCATAATATTAATTTCATAACAGTAGCCAAACTATTTAGAAAAAATCATTTTTCGGTAATATATAATGAATTCAATTTACATCTCGTTTGTATAGTATGGTGATATCCGCGTTCGAATAACACAAGAACCGTAGTGTTGGAGCCCGTGAAATTCGTACAACGTTTAGCACAAGCCTCCTAAGGCCCAAACGGGTGTACAGCCCATGGACATATTGGGCTATCTTTCAGAAATTTGGTATATAATTTGGTTAAGGGAAGATGGCTGACGATCCGATCGAATCTGATTTGAAAAATAAAAGATATCCTAGTGAGTAGAAGCACTTGATGAAGACATTGAAGAGAGAAGTTTTATCCTGTTCATTTTATAATTTATGTTCATCTTATAATTTATATATCTATCAATTACAATAAAAAATGAGAAAGAAAATACAACTTTATTACTTAGTGAGTAGTTAAATTTTCATATGAGATGAAATTTTTCTTCTCCGTATTTTGTTGTGATTGATAATTATATAACTTATAAGATGAACATAAGTTACTCAATAATCAAAATAAAGCTGCTCCATTGAAGGGTGGTACCAATGGGATTCTAAAACTATAAAAGAACAGGACGCATTGAAAAAATGGCACATCTCTCTCAAGACACGCCTATAAAATAAATATGACTTTCTCATAAAGAATTTTTAGTTTACTTTAGTTTCGAATTAATCATTTCTTAGTGAAGTTTAGTTTATATTTCGTTAAAAGCCTTGCGTCTCTTGCAAGGTATCCTTTAAGCTTTTCGATAAGAAATAGGTAGCATGCTTGCTTAGTAAATTAATGGTTCATCGACAATCGTAATATAGAAACAACATTTCATCGACAATCGTAATATAGAAACAACATGCAGTAGCTAAATTAATGGTTCACACTAATTAATTGTAATCGTAATCGTAATCGTAATCGTAATCGACAATCGTAATTAATGGTTCACACTAGCATTATACACACGATGGAATTTTGGATTAGTGACATCTTAATATTTAGCTATGGGTATCTATTACTCTAATTTGATCCTTCATATGCAAAAATTTAAGAATAAAAGTATCTAATTGTCTATTAAAATATTCTACATCAAAACATGCATAATTTTTTGCAGTACACTGAACATGAAATATTATAGTCGATTATTTTTTATTTTTTTTGGGTATTTTCGTCAAGTGGATTAAAAGAAAAAAATAATTTTTATAAAGTATAATAAGAATAATAACACTATAATTTTTTTCTAGTAGATCAAGAACACTATTTTTTTAAAAAAAAATTTAAGTAATGATTTGAAAATGTTTTAATTTTGAAAAAACCTTTCTTTGAGGTTTTTAAAATCAAATACTAATACCTTTTATTTTGTAATTTATTTATTTTTTAAGAATAAAGAAAGGCATGGAAGAGAAGATAAATTTTAATATTCGCCATTATTTTATTTTTCTTAGCGGGTACTTTCTTTAAGAATTAGTGTAAGAATATCACAATTAAAATATACTTACTTTGAATTTTTAATATTAATTCATATTTTAAAATTTTTATTTTTTTCTTTGGGAGGATGGACATGGGAAACACAAAATATTTTGATAAGACTCAACCAAAAAAGAAAAATGATAAATAAGTGTGATATATCAATATAAAATTAGTACTTTATAAATCATTAATATCTTTTTGAGAGTTTTTAATGAAAAAATATCAATAGTTTTATATAAAATGAATAGTTTATACTATCGTATTTGACAAAGTTCTTTTATTTACTAAAATAAATATTTTATGTTATAATCATTCAATTTTTGATGAAAGGAGTAGTATGAAAAAAGAAATAAATTGGATATTACAATAGTTTTTTTCTCTTAAAGATTTGATCATGATGATATTTTAGAAATATTTTGTGGATAAACAATAATTATTTTATTTTAGAAATATTTTAGTATTAAAATAATTATTTAAATATTTGATTTATTTTCTTTCTAATTTTTATAAATAACTTTATAAATTATTATTTAAAATTTTAATCATATCACCCTTCGTGCAGGTATCCTCAGCAGATTCAATTTTTTTCCTTTTTCTTCAAAGAGCTCAAAGTTTTTAAGTATTTGATTTTTTTAATTTTTTTCTTATTTTTATAAGTATATTCATAAATTAATATTTCAGATTTTAATCGTTTTATCATTCGTGCAAGTAGGTTGGGGCATTTCTTATTCAATTCTTTATTTATTTAGAATGACAAAGAAATAAAGTAGGGAGTTTATTATTTTTTCAAATATATACATGATAATGGGTATGTAGAGTTATTTTTACAACATCTTCCTACTATTACTTAGAATTACTTCTAAGTGAATAATTTTTTTTTGTAAAACACATAAATTTACTTCATGGCTGTAATTTTTTAAAAATATATTTCAGTAATTGTTATTAAAAATAAAAAAAATTAATATCCCTGCATAGCACGGGCTTTTGCGCTAGATATGAGAATTTGAGCAATGATATGATAACTTTTTAATTTTCTGTGAGGTTTTTAATATAAAATACTAATATCTTTTATTTTGTAATTTATTTATTTTTTAGGAGTAAAGAGAGACAAATAAGTGAAGAGATATTTTAATATTTACCATAATTTTATTGTAAATATATTTTTTCTTAGCAGGGATTTTCTTTAAGAATTAGTGTAAGAATGTCACAATTAAAATAGACTTATTTTGAGGTTTTAATATTAATGTCTTTTTAAAAATGATAAATAAGTGTGATATATCAGTATAAAATTAGTACTTTATAAATCATTAATCTCTTTTTGAGAGTTTTAAATAAAAAAGTGTCAATAATTTTATATAAAATAATATTTTATGCTATCTTATTTGAAAATTTTTTTCTTCACTTACCAAAATAAATAGTTTATGTTATAATCATTCAATTTTTTATAGAAGGGGTAATGTGGAAAAGAAACTGAACTGGATATTACAATAGCTTTTTTATCTTAAAGATTTGATCATGATAATATTTAAAGAATATTTTGTGCTTAAAGTATAATTAGTTTATTCTAGGAACATCTTAGTATTACAATAGCTGTTTAAGTATTTGATTTCTTTTCTTTCTGATTTTTATAAATAACTTTATAAGTAGTATTTAAAGTTTTAATCATTTCACCTTTCATGTAGGTATCCTGCCAAACAGATTCAAATTTTTTTTCTTTTTCTTTAAAGAGCTCATAGTTGTTTAAGTATTTGATTTTTTTATTCTTTCTTATTTTTTATAAATAACTTCATAAATTAGTATTTAAAGTTTTAATTATTTCATCTTTCGTGCAAGGAGATTGGCATGTTTCTTACTCAATTCTTTATTTATTTAGAATGATAAAGAAATAAAGTCAAGAATTTATTATTTTTTTCAAAGACACATAATAATGGGTATGTATAGTTATTTTTACACCATCTTTCTATTATTACTTATAGTTACTTCTAAGTGAATAATTTTTTTAAAACACATAAATTTACTTCATAGTTGTAATTTTTTTAAAATATATTTTAGTAATTATTATTAAAAATAAAAAAATTTAATACTCGTATATAGTACGAGCTTTAACGCTAGTTACAATAGAATAAGAAAACTCAAAATATTAAAAAAACTCCTGGCATGTCCTTATCGTATTAACCCATTACAAAAACCTAAAACTTTGGCTCCTTTTCTCTCCACGCTGGGGCCGAACCTCGCTCTTCGCTATGATATTTCTCCTCTCCCAAGTTGTAACCTCGCTCTTCACTCTGAATTTGAGACTACTTGTTAAGCCCAAACTTTATTCTCATATCATTTGTTAAGACTGACAACTGAAGCAAACACACAATATAGAGAAAAATAGAAAAAAAATAAAAATATCAGAATTCAATGTTGTATAATCTTTCAAATAAACCTACATCCACGACTCAAAAGGTAAACTTCTACCATGTAACTTCTGAACGGACAAAAATTACAAACCATCACATGACACAACTTACCATCTGGGTTGGTACCAAGTCGGTATATTCAATCTTAAACGTGGAGGTCCCTATTTGTTAACGTGTTCATCCCTTTCTTTTTCTTAAATCTTCTCATGTGGGATATGGAGAAATTGCCTAACACAAAAAGATTGAGGATGTCACTGTAAATGTTAAATTATTAGGTAAAATCATAATTTTGCCTTATTTATGACACATGAAAAATAAATGAATGCAATTTAATAATTAAGTAAAGGCTAAGGGTGAAAAATATAATGAATTATTTTTTAATATTCTAAAGTAACAAATATTTACAAAAACAAAATGTAAGCCTAATGTAGGTAAATGAAGGGACTAGTGTTTTAGCTTCATTTGAAAGATACGTACTCGAGTTTGTCTAGTTTAATGTAAAAATTTATATTAACTTTAGTACAATATCATTTATAATTGGATAAAAAAGTATATCAAAGTAAAAAATTTACCGCAATGGAGTAGATTTTTGCTTCAAATTGTCATGCAAAATGATATTATGTTAATCCACTAAAATTGAGTAATTATTTACGCAATGGTGAATAATTTTATATGCAATCTTGAATAATTATTCATAAAGGCTTAAATAATTATTCACCACATATATACGTGCCTTGTTATCTTTTTTTCGAATGCATTTGAGATTATAAATATGCAAAAATTTGTATCAAAATAAAAAAAAATTATACTATAATGAAAGTGACATTATATTAATTCACCACAAAAGTGTGAATAATTATTCACAACACAAATACGTGCTTGATATCTTTTTTCGAATACATTTGAAATTATAAATAGGCAAAACATTATATCAAAAGTAAAAAATTATATTGCAATAAAGGTGATTTCTACTTTAAATTATTACACCAGAATAACACTATATTCATTCACTATAGAAGTTTAAATAATTATTCACATATACAAAATAATTATTCACTAACAACAGTTTGAATAATTATTAACGCAGTAACGAATAATTATTCACCATATAATGTTCTCTCTTGAATAATTAATATTTACAATAATGAGAATTACTCTTCAGATGTACTAGATAAGTATTGAATGAAAAGTTTTAAAAAATTGAAAGGTTTCCCTTTACTTTAATTTTTCCTTTATTTTATTTAATTTTGAATAATGATTCATAAAGATTTAAATAATTATTTATATAGTCTTAAATAGTTATTAAATAATTATTTAAGTAATATTAAATAATTATTAATTACACATATTTTATTTTAAATAATTAATCTTTAAAATTATTAATACTTATTACTTAAAACAATAAGATACATTACAAAAGAAGTCAAAGCATCTCTGTTAATATGAAATGTGTTAAAATATTAAATATTTTAAAATATTCTAATATAATATAAAGTGTGTTAAAAAGATAGAAAGGACATCAGAAGGGTACTCGCCCATCCAAAGTTGGGTGGGAGTAAGTGAAATGCAAACCATGCCATTACCTAACTGGTGAGTCAGGACGTTGCCCCACTTCCAACAAACATAATACTATAGTAATCAAGGATGCTCAAATAGTTACATGAGTTATACGACCAAGCTCATAGAAACAAAATGAAGCTCAAGTTTTTCAGTAATTTAAGTAAAACTACATATGATTATTCTGTAATTGAAAAGGGATTTGATTTCTCTGTCTCGGAATTTGGTCAAGCACGGATTTGAGCTTTTCCTCTTATTACGGATCACGCTTCCATTAGAGATTTTATCATGCATGTTGGGGCATAGAAAGATAAAAAACATTGTCTTCTACAATTATATGGGAAAAATTAAAAAAGAAATAATTTAAACTAATTGAGCTATTAACTTTTTTACCTTACATTTCTTGAAATATAGAATGTAGGATTCAGATGCTAAAGCAAATTATCAAAATTCCTTCCCTTAATAATGTCCTCACTCGAAGGGATTGATAGTGTTCTTTGTCTCGTGTAGCAATATTTGTTTATGTATCTCTACATCTCTTGGGGTGAAAACATAAATCATCTATCTTTTAGTTATTACTTCTATTAGTTATTATCGTTGACAATGTGTTACAAATAATTTATAACATATTAGTTCGTCATTCTTTTGTTTATTTTTTTTAAATTAATTTATGAATTTGAGGGTGTTTGATTAGTTTAGTTCCAAACATAACCATATTTAAAAAATATTTTAAATGGTGATTAAAGGAGAGAGAAAGAAGTTTATTTTACACTTGAATCAATGAAATGCATAAAACAAGTTTTTGAACTATAATTCATATTAAGTTCTACAATTTTGACCTTTTGTATGTTTTGGTCTTTTTTAAAAGGGAAAAGTGAATAGAAAAAGTAATTTATTTTATTTTATATATGGAGATATACGAATATTGAAAATATTATTATATATAACTATATAGAAAAATTAGTTCTGAGGGCAATTTAATAAAAAAGAGACACATGTATTTGATAGGCGAGATTGTTTAATAACATATTGGTAAAAATACTATAAGACTTAAAAGTAAAAAGTCACGTTTTTACGAATTACAAAAATAGAAAATAAAAAAAAAAGAAGCCAGATGTTTTGATAAGGTCAACCCTGATCCCATCCATACATGTTTTACAGAGCATAATAGAATGTAATATGTAGTTCAAGCAGAGAGTGGCTTTCTGAACATTAATAACAAATAAAAAATACAATAATTTTCTCAAAAAAAAAAAAGAAAAAATAGTAAAAGAAGATACATGATGAATCCACCATGAAAAGAGAACATCAACAACCGTCTAACAAAATGAGGCACAATCAATCTAGATTGAAATTCAAACTCTAAATTCAAATGCCTGCGTGAGTCTCCTCATCAACTTCTGGGCTCCTTGTGTTGTGTTAAACACTCAGGATCTAGTAAGCTTTAGAAACACACAGAAATGAGAGAAAATTTCATTTCTATATCAACAGAATAGAATTTACAAAAACTCTCAAAACTATCCACTCTCTGGGATTAATTCCTCTACTGAAAATTCTAATACACAATTCATCAGGGAAAGCCTTCTATTTATAACCAAAATGAGGTAGGTAATTGGTGGCCAAACTTCAAAGTTGATAGCTGACCGGTGCAATCTTCAAACTTCAACAATAGTGGCTTCAAGCTTCGATAATAGTGGCTTTCAAACTTCAACAATTGTGGCTTTTAATAATAGTGACTAGATATTCAACAATTCTCCACCTTTAGCCACATTTGAAACAAGTTTCATCTAACAATAATTCCAACTATGTCTCTCCATAACTCTAACTTATCTCGAGTAACCACTTTAGTAAACATGTCTGCTGCATTCTCCTTCGTATGGATCTTCACTAGTCTCACTTCACGTATCCAACGATAATGAATATCAAACTTCTTATACTACTGTCTTGGTACTTGCTTTAATCTGTATAAGCTTTTCTTAAGCTTACAAACGAGATTATCACCAGAAATCTCAAATCCTTCTAGCTGCTCCATGTAGATTTCTTCTTTTAGATCTCCGTGAAGAAAAGCTATCTTCACGTCCATCTGTTCAAGCTCGAGGTTCATATTTGCAACCAAGCCAAGTATAACTCTAATAAATGTCATTTTGACAACTGGTGAAAATTTTTTATCAAAATCAATTCCTTTCTTCTGCTGGAATCCTTTGACTACTAATTGAGCTTTGTATTTCACCACCTTCTCGTTGCCATCTTTCTTCAGCTTGAACACCATTTATTTTGCAATGCCTTCTTCCCTTTTGGAAGTTTGACGATCTCATAAGTTTGATTTTTATACAGAGATTCTATCTCTTCCTGCCTTGCAAGCAGCCACTTTTATTTGTCAGTAAGAGATATTGCTTCTTGGAAACTCTCTAGTTCTCCATCTTCAGTGAGCAAAAGATATTCAGAATTTTAATATATCGTAGAAGGAATCAGTCCTCATTCAGATCTTCGAACATTTGGAACGGTTTGACAAGATTCACCATCATCTTGGCCTTGTGATGGTTTCGAAATTTCTAGAGATGTGGATTGAGTCTTCCCCTGCTCAACACCCTTTTCTTCCTTCTCTTCATCTGCTTCTGGCACGTCTTCTAGCATTGCATCATTATTGATCACAGATGGTACTAGTCCTTCATCTGAGAATTGAGTGTCAACACTTGACTCTTGAGACATTATGGGCTTTCTAATATCTTCTCTTGTCTGGTTTTCATGAAATACGACATCTCTGCTTCTGATCACCTTCCTCTCTCTTGGATCCCATAACCTGTATCCAAACTCTTCATCTCCATAGCCAATGAAAATACATGTGCATATGCCAAATATCCAAATACTATCAATTGTGAGTATGTTAGATCTTTTCCAGATCACAAATTTCTTCGGAACATAAAAATTTAGTGGTACTGATGGCGATCAGTTGATTAAGTAGCATGCAGCTCTTATTGTTTCTTCATAGAATGGCTTTGACAGCTTTGCCTTGATCATCATGCTTCTAACTCTGTCCATAATGGTCCGATTCATCCGCTTAGTTACACCATTATGTTGCAGGGTGTGGGAAACAGTCTTCTCATATTTAATGCCATTACTCCTGCAGTAGGCTTTGAACATCCAAGAAGTATACTCGCCCCCATTATCTATTCGAAGACATTTCAATTTCTTTCCTGTTTCACAC
The DNA here is from genome assembly GCA_030512225.1 of Rauvolfia tetraphylla. NCBI lineage: Eukaryota > Viridiplantae > Streptophyta > Magnoliopsida > Gentianales > Apocynaceae > Rauvolfia > Rauvolfia tetraphylla. The sequence goes on from JAJQKT010000060.1 coordinate 3,791,277, forward strand.
TCCACCATAGTATATGCTTGAAGTAGTCCAGAACCTGATCCTTCGATCTAAGGAAATAGACCCATACTTTTTGAGAAACATCATCAATAAAAGATAGGAAATATCTATTATCTCTTAATGAATCAACCTCCATGGGACCACAAACATCAGAGTGCACAAGATCAAGTAACTCTGATTTTCTTGTTGATAAAATATTAAAGGAGATTCGATGTTGCTTATCAAATAAGCAGTGACTACAAGGATTAATTGTATCATCCTTGTCAATGTTGATAAGTTTTTTTCTCATTTAGAGAAGATAACACTTTCTGGCTAATATGTCCTAATCTCTCATGCCACAAATTTTGAGAATTCTCCTTCTCTACAACATTGAGATTTTCTGTACAGATCTTCATATGAGTCTTGTACAATGTATCGCAAATGTGTCCTCGAGCGACTGTCAAAGCGTCATTTGACAACTTCCATTTGCCTTTACTGAAATGGTTATCATAACCCTATTTATCAAGAGCTATACATGAAAGAAGATTAAGTTGAAGATCAGGTACATATCGACCATCCTTCAGTGTAATGGTACTCCCAATGTTTGTCTTGATCTGGACATCACCAATTCTTACAATTCGTGAAGAAGTGCAATTTCTCATCTTCACAATTTTAAAGTCTCCAGCTTGGTATGTTATGAAGTAGTCCTTATGGGGAGTCAAGTGGTAGGATGCTGCAGTATCTACCACCCATTCCGAATCTTCTATTGAGACATAAATGCGTATATCTTCAAGAGTAGAACAAAATGTTACTTCTCCAAGAATGATAACTAGCATTTCTTCACCCTTGTTCTGCTTCAAAATTGCTTTTACTTTGTTCCTCGAGCCATTTGTAACAGTTCTTTTTCATATGACCCTCAATGCTACAATGATGGCATATATAGGTCGGTTTCTTGACATCAGTAGATCTGCCTCTACTTTTGCCTCTACCTCTGCTTCTGCCTCCGCCTTTGCCTCTAACTCCTCGTTGTTGCTTCCCATGTTGTCTTATTTAGTTCTCCGATACAAGAGCATGGGTCTGATCCGTGCCCATGTATATTCTTTTGGCCTCCTCATTGAAAAGGGCATCTTGTACTATAGGCATGGTAATTTTGCCATCTGGGGCTGAGTTGCTAAGGGACACCACAAGTGTTTTCCAACTATCAGGTAGAGAATTGAGTAGAAGGACTCTAAATCTCATCTGCAAGTGGCATCTCAACAGAAGACAATGATTTATAAGGTTTTAAAATTTACTGTTGTGCTCGGCAACTGAAGTTCTATCCTTAAACTTTGAGTTTATTAATCACCTCATCAACAGGGCCTTATTCTGAGTAGTTTTGGCTTGATACATATCTTCGAGCTTTTTTCAAAGAGCATATGCCTCTGTCTCCTGTGCAACATGGTGGAAGACACTATTGTCAATCCATTGCCGGATTTGACCAATAGATTTTCGGTTCATTTTCTTCCAATACGTCTCCTTAGATTCATCAAGTTTGACACCCTTCAATTCAATAGGATCATAGAGGTCTTTACAGCTGAGAAGATCTTCTATCCAATGTTTTCACAATGTGTAATTATTGGCCGTAAGTTTAATCATTACTCCATATGATTCTTCTATTTTAATTTAATAACAGAGTTGAATTACTAAAAACAGACCTCATCGATGAGTCCAGACAGTCAAAAAATGTGGATTTGACTCGTCGTTGGTCAAAAACCAATTTAGAGGTAAGTTGACTGGTCGATGGTATGGCTTTTGACTGGTCGATGACATGGTTGCTGACTGGTAGATGACGTGGCAGATGACTAGGCAATGATGTGGCGGTCGATTGGGCGATGGCGTGTCAATCATGGATGTAAAACCACAAATTTTAGTTTTTACCAAATAATTTTTCAAGTGATTTTATGATAGCTATAAATTGCTAAAAATCTATTTTATACATTCTTAAAATAAAGAGAAAATATACATTATAAGTATTAGGGTAAATCTATAATGAAAAAAAATTGAAGGATGGTTTTGCAAATTATTTTGTATAAAAAAAAAAAGGAAAGAGGATCAGCAATACGGCTGATCCCCCTTCCCCAATTTTCCCAATTCTCCCATTTCCTTCTTTTTCTCTCTTCTCTTCTCTTTTCTCTCTTCTCTCTTCAATTCTTCACCAAATCTTCACACAATAATTCAAATCCTTCAAACCCAGGTTTAGAACAACATCAAAGTCTCCAAATCTAGGTAAAATCTTCAATTTTTTCTTATTATTGTTGAGTTTAATTATTTTCGGGAATTACTGTAGCAGTAACTTTGTATGAATTATAATAAATTGTTAGATGCTCCGATTTTGTTCAATTTTTGAACGAAGGTTCTTGTTGTCATAGTATACCTACAGAAATATTTTCGTTAGGTTTTAAGCATGTTTGATATTTTTCTGAATTTTTGAAAAATCTGGACAAATTTATTTATTTTTGTAAATTTTTGTTTTGATTAAATATTGAGTATTCAAATGTTTATTAGATTGTTATAATGAAAAAAAAGTATAGAAATAAATAAAAAGAATTAAACAGAAAATTTTTCTGAATTGTGAATTTTATTAAAATAAATTATTTTAATTTCCCTAAATTGGTATATTAGGAATAAAATGAAATAATTGAGATTTTTGTGGAGAATGGTGGATTTTATTAAAATTAATATTCTAATATTTTTATTCCCAAGAAAAGCAGGTAGTTTCTATTTTGAAATAATTTTACGAAATTAAATAATTTTTAGTCATGCATTCATTCATGTATATATATGTGTGTCAATATTTGAGCATTTTAGAGTGATATTAAATTCGCTTATTGCTACGTAATTATATATTAGGTCCCGAGATTGTCGAGGTAGAACCAAGGGTGGAGTAGCGTAGATTTATGCTTTTCACTTGAGGTGAGATTTCTATCTTACTTGTGGAGGTTGAGGACCACAAACTCCTAACATTTTAAGTTATATATTTTTTTTATATATTTTATTTAGTTAATTTACGCTAAGTAAAATATTTATTTTGCCGTGGCTCGGCTTTTATGAATAAATGTGTTGTTAAGCTTCAATTGTTATTTTGCCGTGGCTTAGCTTTTGTGAATCAAAGTGTTGTTAATTTGAAATTGTTGTTTTGCCGTGGCTCAGCTTTTGTGAATCAATGTGTTGTTAATTTGAAATTATTATTTTGCCGTGGCTCGGCTTTTGTAAAAATATATAGTAGTAATATAATTTGTTGTTTTGCCGTGGCTCGGTTTGTGTATTAATATAATATACTAAACCATGAGAATTGCTTGGTTGTTGATGAGGTGTAAATGTGAATTATGTGTAAACTCCGCCGTCGGGATATGAATTGACTCCCCTGCAGGGTGAGATTATTGATTTGTGTGGAGAGTCCCTTTGTGCCGTATGTGAGAAGGCCATTGGGAGATGTTGTGTGGAGAGTCCCTTTGCGCCGTGTGTGAGAAGGCCATTAGGAGGTGTTGTGTGGAGAGTTCCTTTGTCCCGCGTGTGAGATGGCCATTGGAAGGGCGGCGGAAGTTTTTATGTGCGTATATGGACTCGAAAGAGTCGTGTGAATTGTGGTTGTTGATTTGAACATTATTTTCAAAATAGTGATTAGTACTTGAATGTACATATATATAAATATATTTTATTTTACGTGATTTTCACATCATACTATTATGTTGTACTAAATGAAGTTATTATCATAAAACAAAAAAAAATCAAGGATAACTTATGTCTATTTTAAAAGTGTTATAAATTTAGTACGGTATATTTGTTTTCAAACTGTACAAGTACCTAGAGATTTCACTGGGCTTCGTAGCTCATTATTCTCTCATTATATTTCAGGATTTTCATAGTTGAATTCAGAGTATAGTTCTCTTTCTACGTCGCACGTGACAGTTGAGTCCTCAGCAGCAGCTAATATTGTAGAGGCTTTTATCATTTGTAATTATTTTTGGGTTGTTAATGCATTGTAACATTTCACGTGGTTATTAATTTAATTAGTATATGTACAGAGAGATTTCAATCTTTCGAAATAATTATGTTTTGTATAAACCATTTTATGTATTCTTTTGCTATAGAACGGCCGGTGCGCCCTATATTATTTTTGTTATTATTTGTTTAAATACTATTAGAATTTAAATTCGTATCATATAGTGGTACTACAGGTTGCATTGCACCTCTGGAACAGGAAAGTGATGATTCACTCCTAGGTAGGGCCCGCCCTGGAGTGGGTCGTTACAATTTTGGTATCAGAGCTTAGGTTATAGATTCTGTAGACTCTTTAGTTACATGCATCATACAAGTTTTAAGAGTGAGTCTCGATTTTGTAGGCTGCTGAGGATGTCACGTGGTCAGGGAGGACGGAGAGGTCGTGTTAGGGGACGCGCTCGGGGAAATTTACGCGGTAGGGGTCATGGCCGTGGTAGCCTACCTCATTATCCCCCTGTTGAGGAAGCACTTAGCAGAGGGAATGGTGTAGCACGACGTGCGCGTTGGGTAAATAGTGTAGCTCCACCCGTAAACATTTCAGTTCCTCCAACCCAACCTAATACTGAACAGACTCGACGTTCTCCTGATGAGGTTGCTTCAGCGGCTACTGCTTTACAGCCACCAGTTACAGCCCAACGGTTCCCCACCTGTCGAGGTACAAGGTATAGAAGTAAATCCTTCGGATCCTATGACTCGAGTTGCATTAGGTTTATTGGTTAGAGCAGCAGAACAGGGGACTTTAGATGGATTGTTAGGAAGACCAATGACTGCACCTACACAAGTCACTAATGGACAGGCAGGAAATGGAATAGATATACTAGATCGTTTTCTGAAGAAAGATCCTCCGAAATTTTACGGGACCGAGAGGCCTACGATGCTTATGGACTGGATCAGAGATATGGAGCGTATATTCGAGGCCATGGATATCAATGATGATCGTCGAGTCAGACTTGCAGTTTATAGACTTTATGCAGATGTCCGAGATTGGTAGGATACTAGGAAACGTGATCTCCCTCAGCCTGTGACTTGGGAAAAATTGACAGAGGAGTTGAAGAAAAAGTATTGCTCTGAGGCACATTTGTCTGCTATGACCCGAGAACTTCATAATCTGAGACAGGGTAGTATGACAGTACAACAGTATGAGCGACGTTTTTCAGAGTTAGCAAGGATGCTGCCACACCGAATTCCAGATGAGGAGAGGAGATGCACCGACTTCTATAATGGATTATCAATGGATATTAGACATCGACTATCTAATATTTCTTATGACGGGTTCTCAGACTTGTAAGTAAAGCACTTAAGGTGGAGGCGGATATATTTGAAAGAGGGGGATATGAGTCACATTCTAAGAGGATTAGGACTGATTTTAGAAGAGAAATTAGGCAGAGACAGAGCAGTCAGTTTGGCAGTTCAAGTCAGAGAGGTGGTAGTTCATCCAGAGGATTCTCCGGTCAAAGGCCATTCTTATCAGATAGACAAAGTGGACATTCAGGATTCATTACCCAGAGTACAGCCTCCTTTCCTCAGAGACAGCTAGGTAAAACAGCAACTAGCAGTAATACTGGAGCACTTCGAGCTAGTGGATTATGTTTTAAGTGTGGGAGACCTGGACATATAGCAGCTAATTGTCGTGAGGGAGGTATCGTGTGCTATATATGCCGTCAGGCAGGATATACAGCTAGGGATTGCCCTCAGGGTCAGATAGGAATTGCTGCACAGGAAGGACCAAGGATAGCAGGATTCGGATCCATACCGTCTACGGGACGAGGGGGATTTCAAACTAGCAGAGGTAGAGGTCATGAGAGTCGAGGAGGCCAAACTAGTGGACGTGGATTATATCAGGGTAGAGGAACAGTCCAATCGAATGGCAGAGGTCGAGGTCATATTTATGCAGTGACTCATCAACAAGCACAAACATGTCAGGGTATTGTTACAGGTATTGCTCGCCTTTTTGATAGAGATGCTAAGCTATTATTTGACTCTGGAGCATCTCATTCTTTTATATCTTCATCATTTGCATTATATGCTACAATTCCCATATCTAGCCTAGCGTATAGTCTTGTGATTGAGACCCCTACTGGCGCTACATTTGTTATTAAAGATGTGTATCGAGGCTGCGAGATTTATTTTGGAGATCGTGTGCTAATTGCTGACTTGATGCCTTTTGCGATGGTTGATTTTGATTTGATACTCGGGATGGATTGGCTTAGTCATCATCATGCCCTAATTGACTGCAAAAGAAAAGAAGTAATGTTTAGAGCCCCTGGACAAGAACCATTTCGTTTCTTTGGTGATCGACAAATTCTTCCTTCCAGCATCATCTCAGTTATTTCTGCCAGAAAGTTGTTAAGAAAAGGATGTACTGGTTTCTTAGCACATGTGGTCGATATCGAAAAGAGTGGGGTTAAGTTAGAGGAGATATCAATAGTAAAAGAATTCCCTGATGTTTTTCCCAATGACCTACCTGGGCTTCCCTCAAACCGAGATATAGAGTTTGCAATAGAAGTGGTACCTGGCACATCACCTGTTTCTTTGACACCCTATCGTATGTCGCCAGCTGAGTTAAAGGAGTTGTATACACAATTACAAGAACTTTTGGATAAGAAGTTTATTCAACCGAGCACTTCACCTTGGGGTGCACCTGTACTATTTGTGAAGAAGAAAGATGGCTCATTTAGATTGTGTGTCGATTACAGACAATTGAACAAAGTTACTATTAAGAATCGGTATCCACTTCCACAAATTGATGACTTGTTTGACCAACTGAGAGGAGCTAGAGTGTTTTCCAAAATTGATTTGCGTTCGGGGTATCATCAATTGCGAATTCAAAAGGAAGACGTACCAAAGACAGCTTTTCGTACAAGATATGGACATTACGAATTTTTGGTTATGCCTTTTGGTTTGACAAATGCCCCAGCTGCCTTTATGGATCTCATGAATAGAGTTCTCAAACATTTTCTTGACCAATTTGTGGTAGTTTTCATTGATGACATATTGGTGTACTCTGAAAGTGAGGAGAAGCATAGCCAACACTTGAAAGCCGTGTTAGAGACGCTAAGAAGAGAACAATTGTATGCTAAGTTGTCCAAATGTGAATTTTGGTTGGATCAAGTGGTCTTCTTAGGTCATGTTGTTTCGGGGGAAGGTATTAGTGTGGACTCGCAAAAGGTGCAAGCCGTGCTGAATTGGAAACAACCCACAAATGTAACCGAAGTTCGAAGCTTCTTAGGTTTGGCAGGGTATTATCGAAGATTCATCCAGGGATTTTCAATTATTTCAGCTCCTATAACTTGTCTCACTCGGAAGAACGAATCATTTGTCTGGACCGATGAGTGTGAACAGTGCTTCCAGCTATTAAAAGAGAAATTAACTACCGCACCAGTTTTAACTATTCCATCCGGGACCGATGGCTTTGTGATATACAGTGATGCCTCGAAGAAAGGGTTAGGTTGTGTTTTGATGCAGCATGGTAAAGTTGTCGCATATGCCTCTAGACAGTTAAAGGTGCATGAACAAAACTATCCTACCCATGACTTAGAATTAGCGGCCATTGTATTTGCATTAAAGATTTGGAGACATTACTTATATGGAGCTACTTGTGAGGTTTTTACTGATCATAAAAGTTTGAAGTATTTTCAGACACAAAAGGAGTTGAATTTGAGGCAAAGAAGATGGATGGAGTTGATTGTTGATTATGACTTGATTATAAACTATCATCCAGGGAAGGCTAATGTAGTTGTGGATGCTCTAAGCCGTAAAGAGACTGGTACTAACACCTTGGCATGTTTGAGGAACAGATGTAGAGGTGAATTAGAGGAAATGAGGAAGTTATCTATATCATTCGGAATGTCAGTAAATGGAACTCTACTTGCACATATAAGAATTAGACCAGTATTATTAGAGAGGATTCGGTTGGCTCAAGAAAATGATACTACCTTTCATGAACTTCGAGAGCAACTGCAAAAAGAAGAACATACTGAGTACTCGGTTCGTGATGATGGGATACTCGGTGTTTAGAGGTCAAGTTTATGTTCCGGATGATACAAACTTAAAGAGAGAGATTATGGAGGAAGCACATGATTCTATATACACCATGCACCCTGGGGAGTACCAAGATGTATCGGGATTTACGTGAACTCTATTGGTGGCCAGAATGAAAAAGAAACATAGCGAGAATATGTATCTAGATGTTTGATATGTCGACAAGTTAAAGCAGAGCACCGACATCCCGACTGGGAGTATTGCAACCACTTCCCATTCCGGAGTGGAAATGGGAACATGTTACCATGGACTTTGTATCCGGACTACCGCGAACTCGCGTTGGACATGATGCGCTTTGGGTAATAGTCGATCGATTGACCAAATCTGCTCACTTTTCTGCCGATACGATTCACCTATTCACTAGAAAAAATTGGCAGAGATTTACGTCAAGAACATTGTGAGATTGCATGGAGTACCTGTCAGCATAGTATCAGATCGGGATCCTCGCTTTACTTCCAGATTTTGGAGAAGTTTTCAACGAGCACTTGGGACAAAACTTAATATGAGTACAGCCTTTCATCCACAGACAGATGGGCAATCAGAGAGAGTTATACAAATTTTGGAAGATATGTTGCGTGCTTATGTTATGAGTTATTCCACTAGTTGGGATGGTGACTTGCCGCTCATTGAATTTGCCTACAACAATAGCTTTCAAACTAGTTTGGGTACAGCACCGTTTGAGGCTTTGTATGGAAGGAGGTGCAGGACTCCAATATGTTGGATGGAGGTGGGAGAAGCCAAGATATCCAGTGTCGAGTTAGTGCAACGCACCACAGAAAAGATTCCAATCATTAGAGAACATCTCCGGGTAGCACAAAGTCGGCAAAAGAGTTATGCGGACAAGAGACGTAGAACATTGGAATTTCAACTAGGAGACTGGGTATTTTTGAAAGTATCACTGTGGAAGGTCATTCTTAGATTTGGACGTAAAAGAAAACTAGGGCCGCGTTATGTTGGACCTTATGAGATCACTGAAAAGGTTGGCCCTGTTGCATATAGATTGTCATTACCTGCGGAGCTTAATCGCATCCATGATATCTTTCATGTATCTACTCTTCGAAAGTATATAGCAGATCCTTCGCATGTGTTGATTGAACAACCCGTAAATTTGGAAGAGGATTTGACTTATGTGGAGTAGCCGGTGCAAATAATTGATCGGAAGGTGCAAGTATTAAGAAGTCAAGTTATTCATATGGTTAAAGTACTTTGGAGAAACCATGGCATAGAGGAGTCTACGTGGGAACGCGAGGAGCTTATGAGAAATCAATACTCTCATCTTTTCTCGAATTTTGCCTAACCTGTAAGGTAGCATTTATTTTAGAGGGTTAGATATGATTGCCTCATACATTGCATAGGCATTTTAACATTCATTATTATTTAACGAATCGTCATTTTTTATATAGATATGCACTAGTTTTCAAAAATATTTTTATACATGTGTACTCCTTTTCATTGAAATTTCGGGGACGAAATTTATTTTAGAGGGTTAGAATTGTAAAACCACAAATTTTAGTTTTTACCAAATAATTTTTCAAGTTGTTTTATGATAACTATAAATTGCTAAAAATATATTTTATACATTCTTAAAATAAAGAGAAAATATACATTATAAGTATTAGGGTAAATCTATAATGAAAAAAAAATTGAAGGATGGTTTTGCAAATTATTTTGTATAAAAAAAAAAGGAAAGAGGATCAGCAATACGGCTGATCCCCCTTCCCTAATTTTCCCAATTCTCCCATTTTCTTCTTTTTCTCTCTTCTCTTCTCTTTTCTCTCTTCTCTCTTCAATTCTTCACCAAATCTTCACACAATAATTCAAATCCTTCAAACCCAGGTTTAGAACAACATCAAAGTCTCCAAATCTAGGTAAAATCTTCAATTTTTTCTTATTATTGTTGAGTTTAATTATTTTCGGGAATTACTGTAGCAGTAACTTTGTATGAATTTTAATAAATTGTTAGATGCTCCGATTTTGTTCAATTTTTGAACGAAGGTTCTTGTTGTCATAGTATACCTACAGAATTTTTGAAATTTTTCTGAATTTTTGAAAAATCTGGACAAATTTATTTATTTTTGTAAATTTTTGTTTTGATTAAATATTGAGTATTTAAATGTTTATTAGATTGTTATAATGCAAAAAAAGTATAGAAATAAATAAAAAGAATTAAACAGAACATTTTTCTGAATTGTGAATTTTATTAAAATAAATTATTTTAATTTCCCTAAATTGGTATATTAGGAATAAAATGAAATAATTGAGATTTTTGTGGAGAATGGTGGATTTTATTAAAATTAATATTCTAATATTTTTATTCCCAAGAAAAGCAGGTAGTTTCTATTTTGAAATAATTTTACGAAATTAAATAATTTTTAGTCATGCATTCATTCATGTATATATATGTGTGTCAATATTTGAGCATTTTAGAGTGATATTAAATTCGCTTATTGCTACGTAATTATATATTAGGTCCCGAGATTGTCGAGGTAGAACCAAGGGTGGAGTAGCGTAGATTTATGCTTTTCACTTGAGGTGAGATTTCTATCTTACTTGTGGAGGTTGAGGACCACAAACTCCTAACATTTTAAGTTATATATTTTTTTTATATATTTTATTTAGTTAATTTACGCTAAGTAAAATATTTATTTTGTCGTGGCTCGGCTTTGTGAATAAATGTGTTGCTATGCTTGATTTGTTGTTTTGCCGTGGCTCAGCTTTTATGAATAAATGTGTTGTTAAGCTTCAATTGTTATTTTGCCGTGGCTCGGCTTTTGTGAATCAAAGTGTTGTTAATTTGAAATTGTTGTTTTGCCGTGGCTCGGCTTTTGTAAAAATATATAGTAGTAATATAATTTGTTGTTTTGCCGTGGCTCGGTTTGTGCCGTATGTGAGAAGGCCATTGGGAGATGTTGTGTGGAGAGTCCCTTTGCGCCGTGTGTGAGAAGGCCATTGGGAGGTGTTGTGTGGAGAGTTCCTTTGTCCCGCGTGTGAGATGGCCATTGGAAGGGCGGCGGAAGTTTTTATGTGCGTATATGGACTCGAAAGAGTCGTGTGAATTGTGGTTGTTGATTTGAACATTATTTTCAAAATAGTGATTAGTACTTGAATGTACATATATATAAATATATTTTATTTTACGTGATTTTCACATCAGACTATTATGTTGTACTAAATGAAGTTATTATCATAAAACAAAAAAAAATCAAGGATAACTTATGTCTATTTTAAAAGTGTTATAAATTTAGTACGGTATATTTGTTTTCAAACTGTACAAGTACCTAGAGATTTCACTGGGCTTCGTAGCTCATTATTCTCTCATTATATTTCAGGATTTTCATAGTTGAATTCAGAGTATAGTTCTCTTTCTACGTCGCACGTGACAGTTGAGTCCTCAGCAGCAGCTAATATTGTAGAGGCTTTTATCATTTGTAATTATTTTTGGGTTGTTAATGCATTGTAACATTTCACGTGGTTATTAATTTAATTAGTATATGTACAGAGAGATTTCAATCTTTCGAAATAATTATGTTTTGTATAAACTATTTTATGTATTCTTTTGCTATAGAACGGCCGGTGCGCCCTATATTATTTTTGTTGTTATTTATTTAAATACTATTAGAATTTAAATTCGTATCATATAGTGGTACTACAGGTTGCATTGCACCTCTAGAACAGGAAAGTGATGATTCACTCCTAGGTAGGGCCCGCCCTGGAGTGGGTCGTTACAATGGATGCTGACTAGACGTCTTCTTCCTCAGGCTGCCTGGATGTAGCAGAAAATGAAAAAATTTAGAGGAATAGAGCAACCTTATTTTTGCTCTTGTGATCTCTCCAGATCTCAATTTTAACCTTCGAAAATTGCGTTGTGCTCCTCTTGGCACAAGGAATCCAATGGTATGCTCAAAATCATGATTTGAATAAGTTGAAAATTTTAAAAATTTTCCAGTGGCTCCACCGTTAACTTAAAACCTAAAACTCTGATACCACTGATTGTGTTAAACATTCATGATCGAGTAAGCTTTAGAAACACACAAAAATGAGAGAAAAATTTCTTTTTATATCAATAGAATAGAATTTATAAAAACTTTCAAAACTATCCACTCTCTAGAGATTAATTCATCTACTGAAAATTCTTATACACAACTCATCAGGGAAAGCTTTCTATTTATAGCCAAAATGAGGTAGGTGATTAGTGGCCAAACTTCAAAGTTGATGGCTGGTCGGTGCAATCTTCAAACTTCAACAATGGTAGCTTCAAACTTTAATAATGGTGGCTTTCAAACTTTAACAATGGTGGCTTTCAATAATGATGGCCGGATATTCAATACCTTGCAATGATTTGCCCTATAATGTAAATACGTTTAAGAATGTCAATCTTGAGTTGTACTATGAAGAAATTCCAAATGATGCTCTCAGACTTGACTGTATATAAGAAGAAATTAAGAAAACGAAGTAAAATTTAGCCTTAAGGTGAAGAAGAATGGATACCTATTCTTCATTTGAAAAATCAGTTGTGATTTGAAGGCCAACATCTCCGAGATCCAGTTGTTCTGCAACGATCTCACGGACAGAAGCAGTAAGTTGAGGACACCTAGAAACCTTCATCACTTTCAAGGTAGGAAGCACTCCGAATCTAGGAGGAATTTCAGGAAGATAAAGGCAATACTTCAGGATAAGTTGTTGAAGTTGGGGGAAGGCATCTGTGGAGACATTCCATTTTCCAACATTTGAGAACTGTAACTCCAAGTATTTTAGGTTCAAGAATTCATCATCTTCCACATTCCATCTTTGGCGAACAAACTCAGTATGAACTAATTTGAGAACTTCAAGATTAGGCAGTTTGCCAATTGCAGATATCATACTTGCCGATAGAGTAGTTCCGTTTATCGTCAACTTCCTTAGAGTGGGTGGCAGCTCAAATTCAGCAGCAAAGAGCTCTAAATTAACCAACAAATATAGTGATTTAAGCTTACTCAAAAAGTCTGAGAGCCGGACACAGAACTCTAAACGGATAGACAATTTTTGAACATTTGGTATCCTTCTCAACAGCCATTCGAGCTCCTCCAGCTCTGAATAGTAATGAAATGACACAAAAACTTCTAAGTTATCTAATTGAAGAGACTCATCATCCAAATCATCCATATCTTCGAATCCTCTTTTAGAGAGTTCTAAACGTCGCAAACTTCTCATATTCCATATAACTTTAGGGAATAGATAAAATTGGACCCTCAAAATGAGAAATTCCAATCTTGAGAGATTGACTATGGATGATGGGACACAAAATCTACCCGAAAGAGCCAAGTATCGCAGATGAACTAGTTGCGCGATTGCATCAATGTCAGATTCTATGTGGATGCAGAACAAGTCCAACACGCGCAGGACTTTGAACCAGAAAATGAAGAAAGGATTAGGAAGAGATGCCACATTCTTAGAAAAGAGTAAAGTTCGGACAATTGGTGCCGTAGGTTCTAACTTAAAAGAAGACCAACATTGTGTTTGAAAGCACAGTCGATATGCCATGTGCATTGTGTCTAAGGGATGATCATCAGAAATATTTGGAACCAGTAAAAAGTTTTCTTGCTTGGCTTTTTCTAAACAGAACTCCCGCACCAAATCATGAACAACACATTTCTTGATCCCAAATCTGGAACTTCTTTTAGCTACCAACAATAGGCATCTATCCACCAGATCCTTCAAGTGCTCATTCGCTACATCCTCCAAGCTTTTGGTCTCATCATGTTTCCTTATGAAACCCTCCGCAATCCAATATGTGGTCAATTGCTTGGCAAGAATTCTTTCATCTTCTTCAAATGCAGCAAGGCAAAGGAAGCAAGGTTTCAAATAATCCGGTAAGTGCTTGTAACTTACTTCGAGAATGTCCATGCACCCTTCCCTTACGACCTGTAACTTTAGATTCTCAGCGACTTGTTTCCAAAAAGCCAGATTACCGTCTGCTTTTGCAAGTAAACCTGCAATTACTATAATGGCTAAAGGTAGCCCTTTGCAATCTTCTGCAATCTTCTTTCCAGTATCGAGCAAATTTGGAGGAAAGCCATCCTTGTAAGACAGCTTGTGCTGTAGTAACTTGAAGCTATCCTCTGGTGAGAGCGGATGAAGCTCCTGAAGGCTGCAATCAGGTTTAGCTTCCAAAGCCACTTTATGAATTCTGCTGGTGAACATAATTCTGCTCCCATTCTCATCATCTGGAAATGACGCTTTTAACTCCTTCCACGCCTCAATATTCCAGATATCATCCAACACAATGAGGTAAGGTTTTCCTTTCAAACATCTGTACAGTGTTTCAGCTAAGTCTTCATGACTTTTATTGGAGATATCATCTTTCTCTAGAGTTGGATTGACATCCTTTAAAATGCTAATTAATATGTCCTTAATTTGATATGCTTGAGATATGCAGCACCATGCATATTTTTGAAAATAAAGCCGCACGTGACAGTCATGATAAAGCTTTTTAGCAAGAGTTGTCTTACCTTGACCTGCCATACCAACAATTGCAACAATGTGGAGTTGAGGCAATCCTCCTACAAGGCAATTAATTATTTTCTCCTCCTCGTCTTCGAAACCCACCATGACATTATCCGTTGTGGCATTCTTAACCTGAGCAGGAAGTTGGACGCCACCAGACTTCTTAGTAATTCTAGACTTATTCAGCTCAATCTTAATGAGATGGATTTCTTCTATGACATAAGAAAGGCACATCACATGACGCCAATAATTACTAGGATCAAGGAGAAAACAGGAGTCCATGACATAGTCGGCGCAGTATGCCATTCTGCTGATTCGCATCTGAAGATCTTTGAGTTCTTCATTGTCATCTTGCAGATAAAATAGTCCCATGATCAAGGGCTTAAGAACCAGTAGCTCCTTTTGGAGTCTCACAAGTTCATTTCTTCTGTAAGTGGTCAAGGCTGCATCATAGTTCCCCTTTTCATTTAGATCTCGGAAGAAAATTTCCAAGAATCCTTGTATGTTCACCCTGGGGAAAATATTCCTTGATGGAGCTGGAATCTCAACGTGAAGCTCTCTGATCTCAGCTTGGGCTTGATTCATCTTCTCTAGTAAGTCATGAAGAAGAGTCCCTTGGCGATGTCCTCTTTCAAATTGCTTGCAAAGAGTGAGCAAATCAAACATGTAGCCTTATTGACACAAAGGCTGCTCTTTGTTGAAATTAACTTCCCAATTTCAGCGTACTCCCGCGGTGGATTGACAAAAAATGATATGAAAAATAAAAGCCCATCTTGAAGCATTTCAAAACCACCATCAGTAGGAAGGACAAGATCCTCCAGCAGTATCTCGAGAAAACGCACAATAGCTATTTCCCTGAGAAAGAAATCATTTCCTTCGGAAGGCTTTAAGGCCTTCAGGGCTACAAGGTACAGCTCTGGAAGCTCCAAAGTGCAAGGATTGAATTTCTGTATCAGAGAAGAAACCGCAGCATTCACTCTTTCATCTGTTTCGTCAACCCAATAAAGAAATGGTACAGCTGCTGTAGTGTTAGCCCAGTCTTGAAGATGATTGAAGAAACTGTTCAATTGATCCACGTGTTGCTCTCTTGAAGCAAAATGAGAAATTGCAGAAACGTACTCTAACCTCTTTTCAACAGCGCCAATTTGCTTTTTCACGGGGGCAATCATATCCGGTTTTAGAACCAGAAGATCCTTCAGATTCTTGATGGCCTCATCAACGAGATCCTTTAAGTCACGTTTGCTAGAGCATTTGCTTTCCAGCGAGAGATCTAACCATTCAAGGAAAATTTCCTTAAGAACCGGCTTGTAGTACTGAAGCTTTTCCATAAACATATCGGAAGCTTGAAGGAGCGACTCTTCAGCATCCTCGAATCCATTATCATAACTTTTGCAGAATATTTCGACAATATACTCGCCTATGCCAGCAAGGGAATCTATGGCTTCTATTGCTTTAGTAGCAGAAGGCAATTCATCCTTGGCGGCGCAAGCCCAGTTCTCCCTGCAGCAGAAGAATATTTTGAGGAATAATAGCTCCTTTTGCAGGGTCTGTATTTGATCCTTTGGAGAGGCAGCCGAGAAATCATTCCTATCAACCCAGTTAAGGAGCCGACCTTGCAAATAATCAAACCATTGAGAATCCATTTTCGTTTCTCTCGCTCTCTGATTGAAGCGGTTAGGCTTAAAGATGTTGGGTTTCAGGGAAAGAGGAGGATGGTTTATATGAAATGTTGAAGGTAATTTGGAAGAATGATTTTAATGCTAAGGGAAGAAGTTAACAACTTCGGGAATGATTTTATGTTGAAATATTTTTCTGGGGTTTGCTCTCGCCATCTATTGCGGCCAGAGGAAGAATCTTTTTTATTTATTAATTCGGTGATTTATTTGGTAGCTCACTAACCCCAATCCTAAAAAATTGCACTTTAATAAGCCAAATTGCATCCTCCATTCTTCCTACATCCTCTTTTTTATAATTTTTTTATTCTTTTCTTTCTCAGACAAATTACAATAGCATAATTGCAGAAGAAATCTTCAAAAGATGAATTTTACATTACACCCAAGCTTGAATTGACTGTCAGAAAGCAATAATAAAAAATAAGGCTTAGTTTTGATTTTAAAATTTTTATTTTAAATTTTATAAAAATTAAATTATTTATTAAGAAATATTAATTTTATATTTAAAATTTAAAATTTAATTTTAAAATTAAATTCTGTCGCTAAATCTCTATTAGAAAAAGGATAAAACAAAGGCTTGAATTCAGGATTCTTGATTTGATCAATTACGAGTAACATTTCCTTTCCAACATGGTGTGGATCTATGGAGTATTTATTTAATTTTAGAGTTAATGTACAATTTTTTATTTCCTTTTAGACCTCTCCCACCCAAAGGGGGAACCATACCACCGGATCAAACACGCAGTTTTATATTCCTTTTACAGTGGTTCACTTGGCATGAGAATTTTAAAGTAATAGTCAACGGTCTGATTCGCAGAGCTCTGGCCTGATTTGTCTCTGCACATGCTGTGTCAATTAGTTTGACGCATTTGCATACTTTCTTTCTCAAATCTCCATAAAAAGCAAACCAAACCAAAGAGGAGAGTAAAAGGTCCAAAATAACCTCGCTATGTACAACCATTAACACAAATTAAGCTAAAAAACATGTCCAGTGCGAGGCAAATAAATTACTAATTTAAATAATTTAGTAATTGTATTTTTTAAAATTAAAAATACAGACTACGCCTATGAATATAAAAGTAAATTAAAAAGAGCTTTCAAACACTTTGATAAAGCAGTGATTTATTTATTTTAAAATATATAATTTATTTTTGCTCAATCTCATAGCTCTCTCAATAATATATAATAATATTAATTAATTGAAAATTTTTTCAACCGAAGTGTTATCACGAGCGGAGGTGTATTAAGAGTTTAGAAATTCTCTTACATATGCAATGACTTGACCATTAAATTTAAAAAAGAAGCAATCTTGGCGTCTTTGACTTTGTCATTTCATAAGAGCAATTTGAAAGAGGACATTGCCAGAGGAATGGTGTTCTTCCTCCCGATTTAGTGGAGACAAAGTTGAAATTAATTATAGCATAAGGGCAAAAATGTGAAGAATTTTATATTGTTCCATTTGGAGATTTAAAATTCGTACATGGAGGTGGCCACTATGAAAGGAAAGAATGCAATCTTGAATTTATAAGATGACAAATAATTTGAGACAAAAAAATCATTTTTTGATAAGTAATTTAAGATGAAGAGAGTAAGAAATAACTAAAAGAAATTATTTCTTTCACACTAGCATTATACACACGATAGAATTTTGGATTATTGACATCTTAATATTTGGATGTTTTAACTAGTGAAATTATATTCTGTACATACTTTTAATTTTATAGATCAACAATGCTTTCTTTTTTATTTTTTCCATTTTTTTAATCTTCCCATTTGGAATATATATATATATATATATATATATATATATATATATATATATATATATATATATATATATATATATATATATACTACCAAAACACTTTTACTCTCTCCCATCCTATAAAAGTTTTGTGCTTCTATTCTCATTTTCTAAAATTTTAAATTTTTTAATTAGTTAGAAAAGTTTTGATTGGCTAAAAGATTTTAGACTTTTAAATTTATCTAAATTTATATTATAACTTTTAAATTTTAAAACTTTTAAACTTCTTATCACATCTCCACATCTCTTATCACTTACTCATTATTAGAATTAGTTAAAATTAAATTTATTTTTTTCCAAACATACATCTATACATACATCCACGCACACACATATAAAAGCTTTGTACTTCCTATAATTATTTTATACTCTCCCCCCATAAAAGCTTTGTACTTCCATTTTTATTTTATAAAATTTTAAATTTTTTAATTAGTTAAAAATATTTTGATTGGCCAAGATATTTTAGACTTTTAAATTTATTTAAATTTATATTATAACTTTTAAATTTTAAAACTTTTAAACTTCTTAGTACATCTCTATATCTCTTGCCACTTATCCACTATTAGAATTACTTAAAATTGAGTTCATTTTTTTCCAAACATACATCTATACATACATACTAGTCTAAACCCGTGTGATACACAGATATATTTTTAAAATAAAAAATATCAAAATTATATTTTTTAAAATATATAAAAAATATTTTTTACCTCTCAAAATATATGTGTTTAGGAAAAAAAATCAAATATCACCAAACAATAAAATTTTATTTGTTCAAAAATATCAAATACCTTCTTTCTCATCTTAAACTCTTAACATTTGATTTTTACCTATTTTATTCCTGTCAATATAAAATCAAGAGTAATATTGATTACATCGAATATACTTTTAGCTTTTTAAAAATTTTTAATTCACATACAAATATTGCAAATATCTTTTTGTAAAACATAAATAACATGTATCATTTATTAAATCAAAGAAATTTTAACTTATTTAAACTCTTATTAGTTTAAAAAAAGCTCCCTTATTTGCTTCATTAATCAAGTTGTCTTTTCTGTTTCCCAAAAAAATTTCTTAATGACAATCTATTTCCCTTTATCAATAATAAAGAGAAATTATAATTATTATTTTTTTGAACTTTAATTTGTAATAGCATTTTTTAATTAATTTATTAAGTCAGATAAAGAACGATTTCAAACTGATCTTAATAGATTATATAATAAAAGAATTAAAAGTTAATATATATAAATGATTTCTTATTTTTGAGGCTTTTTTTGGGTGATAAATCAAAGTAAATAAAAATTTAAACAAAGTATTGATATTGATGTTTAAATAAAAATTTATTTATTTCACTGTAAATTATATAATTTTTATCTGTTTATTTTCTCCTAATAAGCAGATAATTATTTTGGTATAATAGTTTAATAAATATAAGCAAGAAAGATATCGGGAGATATAATTGTAAAATATAACATAAAATGAGAAAAAGAAAGTATGAAAGAGAAGAAAAAATAAAGAAATTAGAAAAACACCAGAAGTAGATGTTATGAGCAATGCTATTGTGATACTAAGAAATCAAAGAAGGCAGAATATTAGCAAAAAAGTATATAATAGGTAAAATAATAGAGTAAGAAACATAATGTAAAATTTTTAGCCTTAAAACCTGGGATCAAAAGTTAATGAAACAGACAACTCTGATATTTTTTTAAAAAAAGAAAAAAATAGAGTACTTACATTTACTTATGAAGCACTCAAAATTCAAGTTTGAAAAACTATCATGTAGGCAACAATTCTAATCCAAAAATTAAACAAATTTAAGTGTAATTAAATAAATAAAAAAGATTCATTTCTATTGCTTAAGGATGCATTAATAAAATACGCCAAAGAAATTATCAAATTTTATATTACAAAATAAAACACAAATTAGATATCGAGTGAAGGAGTTCAATCTAAAGAAATAAAAACCTTAAATGAAGTTTTAGGTAATTCAATCAAATTAAAGTAAATACATCATTTAAGAGAATAATAAAAGGATTCCAAAAGAATTGATAAAATATAACACTCAAATACTTATAAAAAAACCTATAAATCAAATGGAGAAAAAAAGAAAGAAGTGAAAGAATTACATTAAGATTTAATGATAAAAAGAAAAACATAAAGAGTGTAGCTTTTGGATATGAAAAGATTTGAACGATAATTAAACTAAAAAAAATTTAAAATTGTGGTTACATTTTAGGAAAGAGAAAAGAAGAAGAAAAGAATGTACAGAAGAGAATAATAATGATGTGCATTGTGTGTGGAATAAATGGGTAGACATTCAAAATTTAACTTTAATAAATTTAATTTAAATTAAGAGATTGCATTAAATAAAAATGATAAAAATAAAAATTATGTTTGTTGACAATTATTGAATAAAGTTTTACTTCTACAAACTAATTGGAAATAAATAATTTATTTTTATAAAAAATATGAAATTCAAAATTTAACTTAATAATGGGTTGAAAATAATTTTAACCAATGAAAAATTTAAAAAGTAATAATTAATGTCTCAAAGTTTTACAAAGTAACTTAATATATAAAATTAAAAATTATAATTAATATATAAGTTAGTTTAAAATTATTTTAATAGATTAAAAATGATTCCAACAAATCGAAGTTTGAAGACTAATTCAAAAAGTAAAAAATTTAAGAAATTAGGATAATTTAAAAACTATTCTTAAAATACTTACTTACTGTTACCATCCAGATAAAGAAATATAAAATTCACGAAGTCTTTGCTTCGTATTCTCCTAATGCGTAGCTATATTAAGAATTACTCTTTCCTTTTGAGGGAGGAAAAAAAAAGAAGAAAAAATAGAAACTTTCATCTAAAAAGAGAAAAGAATATGACTACCTTGCATCTATTTCTTTAACAGCTACTTTTTGAATTATGAGTAATATTGAAATACATATATTACTCTTTCTCCTCCTCTAAAATGCTTAAAACTTTATCCCTAATTTACGTTATTATATCACAGGATCCAAAAAGTTCTTTAATTATGATTTATGAATTATCTTACGGGTTCTTTCTTTTATGCTTATCAGAGGCACAAAAGGTTATTTAGTTACTAACATCTTTTCTTTTTTAAAGTTTAAAGTTTATCCAATAACTTATCACTTATTCAACAATCTATAAATATTTTATTTTCATCCTTTGAAGGTTATAGATCAAGCAAAAAGGTACGTTCGGATTTGATACTCAAACTACTTTACATGTTTCATATTTTTAATGTTTTCACTAATAAATTTGCTTAGCATCATTGCAGATCTCCTAGGTTTGCTTGGCAGTTTTATTAGGAGAATGAAGACTCTATAGAAGGTATTGTGAGTTTCGCATATTATATTTCATTTGTTTATGCATTATTCATTTTTCGTTTGTTATTGGTCATGTTATATATAATTTTTTTATTTTTTTCAAAGGAGTCTAAAAGACATGATGGAGAAGGAAGGAGAACAAGAATTATAAAGAATGAGAATAAGAATTATAAAACTATTTCATATTGTAAATTTTCTTTCTTTGATTAGTTTTTCAATATTCTCAGTTGCAATTCTTGAAACCATTCTTTTCAAGGCATATTTAGGTTTATTATACTTGCTTTGTATGACTTTTGTTCTTAATTCATTTAGAATTCCACTATGCCAACAGACATTCAATTTTGTTTAACGATACATTTTTTCTCCAATAATATTATTATTTTAAGCATTGAAGTTGAAGTCTTTGAACTTTATTAAAAATTAATATTATGTAGTCTTTGAATTGTGTTTATTATTTTTTCTTTAAATTAATATTATGCACCTGTGCATTGCACGGGCTTTTTTAGCTAGTCTATATATATTAATAAAACACTTTTACTCTCTCTCCTATCCTAAAAACTTTGGAGTCTTTATTCTTATTTTTTAGAATTTTAGGTTTTTTTTATAGATAGGAAAGTTATTATTGGTTAAAATTTAAATTTTTAAATTTAAAAATCTCAATTATTAGCCTCACTCCCCCCCCCCCCATTAAACCTCCTAATTTGTGTTATTCATGTTTATTTTAATCAGTTTTTTCTCTTTTTACATCTTTTATCTCTTTTCCTTTTTTTTGTTTTAATTAGATTACGTATACTAATGTGTATTTTTAATTCTTTAATAAAAATTAGTAAGTTTTTATTTTCGTTGGTAGGTTTTGAAGATTCATATATTCTGAAAACTCCATTTTGATTACAAAGTTTTTTTTTTTTTGCTTTGAGGGGATGATTATAAAAATATTTATTTATTTAGCCATTGGGATCTATTACTCTAATTTGATCCTTCATATGCAAAAATTTAAGGATAAAAGTGTATAATTTCCTATTAAAATATTCTATATCAAAACATGCATAATTTTTTGTAGTACACCAGACGTGAAATATAATAGTCGATAATTTTTATATTTTTTGGACATTTTCGTCAAGTGGATTAAAAGAAAGAAATGATTTTTATAAAATTATAACAAGAATAATAAAACTATCATTTCTTTTTGGTAGATTAAGAACACTATTTTTTAAAAAAAAATTAAATAATGATTTGAAAATTTTTTAATTTTGAAAAAATCTTTCTTTGAGGTTTTTAAAATAAAATACTAATATCATTTATTTTGTAAGTTATTTATTTTTTAAGAGTAGAGAAAGGCAAGGAAGGGAAGATAAATTTTAATATTGGCTATAATTTTATTGCAAATATATTATTTTTTCTTAGCGGGTGCTTTCTTTAAGAAATAGTGTAAGAATATCACAATTAAAATATACTTACTTTGAAGTTTTAATATTAATTCATTTTTTAAAATTTTGATTTTTTTAATGATCCGGATGGACTTGGGAAACACAAAAGATTTTGATAAGACTCAACCAAAAAGAAAAATGATAAATAAGTGTGATATATCAATAAATAATTAGTACTTTATAAACAATTAATCTCTTTTTGAGAGTTTTAAATGAAAAAGTGTCAATAATTTTATATAAAATAAATATTTTACGCTATCGTATTTGAAAATTTTTTTCTTCACTTACTAAAATAAATAGTTTATGTTATAATCATTCAATTTTTTATGGAAGGGGTAATGTGAAAAGAAACTGAACTAGATATTACAATAGCTTTTTTCTCTTAAAGATTTGATCATGATAATATTTAAGGAATATTTTGTGCTTAAAGTATAAATAGTTTATTTCTAGGAACATTTTAATATTATAATAGCTGTTTAAGTATTTAATTTTTTTCTTTTTAATTTTTATAAATAAGTTTATAAATTAATATTTAAAGTTTTAATCATTTCACCATTCGTGTAGGTATCCTCGCCAAGCAGATTCAAATTTTTTCTTTTTTTTAAAGAGCTCATAGTTGTTTAATTCTTATTTTTATAAATAACTTCATAAATTAGTATTTGAAGTTTTAATTATTTCATCTTTCGTGCAAGGAGGTTGGCACATTTCTTACTCAATTTTTTATTTATTTAGAATGATAAAGAAATAAAATCGAGAGTTTATTATTTTTTTCAAATATACATAATAATAGGTATGTATAGTTATTTTTATAACATCTTTCTACTATTACTTACAATTATTTCTAAGTGAATAATTTTTTTAAAACACATAAATTTACTTCATAATTGTAAATTTTTTAAAATATATTTCAGTAATTTTTATTAAAAATAAAAAAAAATTAATACCCATGTATAGCGCGAGCTTTAACGCTAGTTACAATAGAATAAGAAAACTTAGAATGTTAAAAGAACTCCTGACGTATCCTTATCGTATTAACCCATTACAAAAACCTAAAACTTTGGCTCCTTCACTCTGAATTTGAGACTACTTGTTAAGCCCAAACTTTATTCTGATACCATTTGTTAAGACTGACAACTAAAGCAAACACGCAATATAGAGAAAAAAGAAAAAAATATATCAGAATTCAATGTGGTATAATCTTTCAAATAAACCTACGTCCACGACTCAAAAGGTAAACTTATACCATGTAACTTTTGAACGGACAAAAATTACAAACCATCACATGACACAACTTACCATCTGGGTTGGTACCATGTCCGTATATTCAATCCTAAACTTGGGAAAGTAACAAATATTTACAAAAAAAAAGAAAAATGTAAGCCTAATGTAGGTAAATGAAGGGACTAGTGTTTTAGCTTCATTTGAAAGATACGGAATTTATTCAATGTAAAAATTTATATTAACTTTAATACAATAGCATTTATCAATGGGTAAAAAATTATATCAAAAGTAAAAAATTTACCGCAATGGAATAAATTTTTGCTTCAAATTGCCATGCAAAATGATATTATGTTAATTCACTACAATTGAGTAACTATTTACGCAATGGTGAATAATTTTACATGCAATCTTGAATAATTATTCATAAAGGTTTAAATAATTATTCACCACATATATATGTGCCTTGTTATCTTTTTTTGAGTGTATTTGAGATTATAAATATGCGAAAAAACTTGTATCAAAATTAAAAAATTATACTGTAATGAAAGTAACACTATGTTAATTCACCACAAAAGTGTGAATAATTATTCAGAACACATATATGTGCTTGATATATTTTTCCGAATACATTTGAAATTATAAATAGGCAAAATATTATATCAAAAGTAAAAAAGTATATTACAATGAAGGTGATTTCTACTTTAAATTATCACACCAGAATAACACTATATTCATTCACTATAGAAGTTTGAATAATTATTCACATATACAGAATAATTATTCACTAACAAAAGTTTGAATAATTATTAACACAGTAGCGAATAATTATTCACCACACAATGTTCTCTCTTGAATAATTAATATTTACAATAACAAGAATTACTCTTCAGATATACTAGATAAGTATTGAATGAAAAGTTTTAAAAAATCGAAAGGTTTCCCCTTACTTTAATTTTTCCTTTATTTTATTCAATTTTGAATAATGATTCATCAAGATTTAAATAATTATTTATATAGTATTGAATAGTTATTAAATAATTATTTAAGTAGTATTGAATAATTATTGATTACACATATTTTTTTTAAATAATTAATCTTTAAAATTATTAATACTTATTACTTAAAATAATAAGATACATTACAAAAGAAGTCAAAGCGTGCAAGTGAAATGCAAAGTTAATATGAAATGTGTTAAAATATTTTAATATAACATAAAGTGTGTTAAAAAGGTGGGTTTTTGCTCACTGTAGACCTCTTTTAAAAAAAGAGGAGTAGATTAGGCCGGGATAGAGGGGGGGTTGCTTATTCTGGACATAACGCCATCTGGGGTGGCGTTATGTCCAGGCTATAACGCCATCTCAGATGGCGTTATAGCAAAACCCTATCTTCTTTCTGCCGTCACTTTCAGCCGCACTTCTTCCCCTTCCCCACCCCGCCCTCTCTCTCGCGGAAGCTCGCCGACGTCCCTGCCTGCGGTCTCCGGTGACCATCACGTTATCCTCGGCGCGCTTTCCAGCCGCACAGCAAGACTGCCGGCGTAATTTTGTCGCTTGCTGTCGGAGAACATTTTCATTGCATTTGTTGCATTTGCTGCCGCGGTAAACTCTTTTTTCTTCCTTTCATTTTCTCCTTTTTTTTTTGTACCGTTTGTTGCTTTTTTTTTTTTGTCCATTGTACTTTATTTTCTTGCATTAGTTTTTATATTTATGTTTTCCTTACATTATATTTTTGTGCTCTCAAGAGGAAAATTTTCTTAGTAAATTTAGAAGTAATATTAAAAATTTAAAATTTATATATTTGAGTAAGTTAATTTTAAGTAATTATTTAATTTTTTTATTTATTTTATTATGTTATTATTATTTTTTATTTATTTTATTATATTGTTATCGTTATCATTGAATATGTGTTATTTGTAATTTTTTATTTATTTTGTTATATCGATATTGTTATCATTGAATATGTGTTATTTGTAATTTTTTATTTATTTTGCTATATTGTTATTGTTATCATTGAATATGTGTTATTTGTAATTTTTTATTAATATTAGTTAGAATATCTGAGACACAGTAATTATTTAATATAATTTAAATTTTTTAATTGTCATTAACCTTTTAATTAGATAATGATAATAAATAAAATATATAATTTCGTTCGATAAAATTATATTTCATTGGATAGATAGAATTGTAGATGGATGTCAGTCGAGCTCCTGTGGGTGTTCATCCCGTGCCGATAGATCCGAGTTTGCTGAGTTGACAGTCGGAGCATCGGTCAGCATTAGTATGGGAGGGCTATAGAGAGACTTTAGAGGAACCTCTGAGAGTACGCCGCTTTGACCGCGTATTTTATGATGCATATGATGCGGCTCCGACTAGAGTTCAGGAGTTGATAGATAGAGTCGGGTTCGGAGGGTTGGCTCGAGTAGGGTTCAGGCCCGTGGACCACGCACTGGTTACGGCGTTGGTCGAGCGATGGCGTCCGGAGACGCACACTTTTCATTTGACGTGTGGTGAGACCACCATTACATTGCAGGATGTATCGATCCTGTAGGGTTTGCCTATCGATGGTCATCCGGTGATCGGTCCTCCGTACACTCATTCTAAAATGGAGTGGATTGAGATTATTGATAGACTTCTCGGGTTTAGGGTTATGCCTTCTGACGTCGTCGGACACAAATTGCGAAAGGAACCTCTAGAGACATTTATTACGAGACCAGCTAGTGATCGTATATCGGAGCAGGATTGCATCTCGCTGGCGCGTGGACTGCTGCTTATGCTTATGGGAGGACATTTATTCTCAGACCACTCAAATAACCAGATACCGTTACGTTATTTGCCTCGTTAGGTGATGCACGTGAGATTCACGGACCTGTTACCCTATTACAATTGTGGGCGTGGGAGAGGATCCCGTTACTGCGGCCTGCTAAACTTCAGCCCCGTGTACCCATCCCTGCACATGCAGCATACGGAGCTCGTTGGTCCGTGCCATTTGATGCCAACTTATTACCGACGCACGTACTACTAACGTACCGGGATCAGTTAGACGTCATGTCTGATCAGCAGGTATATTGTCATTTCAATAATTTATACTCAAATTATATGTTTCATTGATTAATTCTTCACATCACGATACATTTATTTTATCTTCAGTTTGCTTGGATGCCATATGATGCTAGTTCTTTCCCAGTAGATGATATTTGGAGGGCAGAGGTCCCTTTAGTCTGTTTTGAGATTGTGGAGTGGCATTTTCCTCGGCGGGTTATGAGGCAGTTTGGCCTACAGCAGTTCGTACCTCCAGCGTGCGACACTCGCCGAGATTTACATCGTCACGGGACCCGTGGGACTAGTGGACGTGACTGGCGTAAAACGCATGCGTCATTGATTAGTATCTGGGCGAGCCGTACAGATTACGTTGTTGACGGTGTTTTCTCCTCATACAGACCCGTTGCCACCCCTGACTACATAGAGTGGTATCGCGCTCGTACGAGGTTACTAGTAGGGAATCCTGTGCACCGGCGGAGGGCTCCTGCTGGTTACCATACCACCGGCTCTGCTTCAACGATTTTGGTTAGTCTTATTTATTTTGATTAGTTTTTGAAGAAGTGTTTGAACGTAGCATACTTTTGTTGATACTTGTAATTCTTGCAGGGTGCGACATTGCAGCAGTGTATGAATGTAGCATCAGATGCCATGTCATCGGCCCCTCCGCATTCTCGATCCGCATTCCAGCGTATATTAGAGTTGTGCAGCAGAGGGCTGACAGCCGTTGGAGATGTCATTACCTGCGGGGCTATACACTGTGGGACAGATGCTGCTATCCCACCCTCGAGACGCCGACCCCGAGATAGAATTCCAGAGCGTGGAGCAGCAGGTGTTCGCAGAGGTGCTAGGCGTAGAGTGGAGCGTCGACAGCAGAGGGGTCCAGTGGCTGGTGTCGACGATGCCGCACCGCAGCAGCACGACGACGTAGCAGAGCTGCCCGAGGACGCAGCAGACCTTCCCGAGGACGCAGCAGACCTTTCTGGGCACCCACCGCCTGACACTAGCTTGACCCTCGAGACGCCGTCCGCAGACTATTATCCCGCTTTCGCAGAGTCGGTCACAGATGATGCAGGTCCCTCAGATTATGCTAATATACCTGACGATGATATATTTTTGTCGGATGTTTTTGGAGAGCACTTGACTCCGGAGATGCAGTTACGCCGATCTACTCGGACCCGTTTCGGTCCTAACGTGTATACCCCCTCCGATTGGCAGTAGTGTTTGACCCGTATTGTATGTTTATGTTGTCATAATCATTCGTTCAATGAATACTATGTCTCTTACTTTTTTTTATTAAGTGAATGGAATGAGATATTACAGCAGAACGCGTAATGAGATAGTAGAAGACATACATACTAATCCACACAAATTTTTTAATATTGATAGTAAAAGACATACGTAGTACAAGACATATATAACACTCAGCAATTTTAATTTATTAACAATACATGTAAACAGCAGTTCTAACTCGTACTAGGCCCGGCGGGGGCAGTTGCTGGGCAATTCCTTCTGTTATGTCCAACTTGATGGCAGCATCTGCATCTTGGAGGAGAGTCGGGGTTACGGTAATCCATGTCGGAGCGAAACCTTGTCGTTCTGAGACGGCCTCGATTGTTCTTCATATTCGGAAGATAAAAGGACATGTTAAACGGAGCGTCTCGCCACAAATTCTCGTTTGCAACCAGATAGAAACTCAACTCGTAAGTCTTCTTATATGATTCCTTTGAGTATATGGCCAATACAAATTCGGCACCGTTCCACCCTTTTTTTCTACAAACAGCCAGAGCATGCGAACAAGGCTGCCCGTGTATGTGCCATTTCCCACAAGTGCATGTTCTGTCCCCCATGTGCACTGTATACACATGATTACCTCGCCCATCGCCTCTTACAACTGATTACACGCTGTAAAGCCCTGTTTGAGCATTATACTGAACCACCCTGTGTGATCTGGCCTTGCTTTCATTTGCCGCGTACTTATCCCAAATCCGCCTGGGAAAGGGGTGTCTACAACTGTGAGCCTCCTCTCGATGCTGGTTGAAGTATTCAACCATCTTGTGAAAAATCATCTCGACGAGTGTTTTGAGTGGTAATGCCCTAGACTTCTTCAGAACACTGTTCAGTGACTCCGATAGGTTTGTAGTCATGATACCATACCGATAGCCACCGTCGTGTACCATAGTCCACTTCTCAAGTGAAATTGCGGCCAGCCAATTAAAAGCCTCCGGACGTCTTCTTTTAATTTCGTTCATGAAGTAATTGAACTTTGAAACTTTAGTTGCCGTCCCTGCCTGCCACATCAAACTTTTGAGCTCCCTGTTTTTAAATTTTAGATTGAAATTGGCCCTAATGTGGCGCAAGCAGAATCTGTGCTCTGCATATGGAGGTTGCCATTTCTCTTGATGTCCTATTGAGTTCAGAATACCTTTGTGCCGGTCAGATATCAAGCAGATGGGATGGGTGTCAACCACAAATTCTCGAAGCAGGTCGAGGAACCAATTCCAACTTGTTGAAGACTCCTCGTCAACAATCGCAAATGCAAGAGGAAAAACATGGTTATTGGCATCCCAACCACTTGCGATTAACAGCACTCCCTTATAAACACCTCTAAGGTGCATTCCATCAACTGATATAACTGGACGACAGTGCTTAAAACCTGGAATTGAAGGTTCAAATGCCCAAAATACAAAATTAAACACTAACCGTTCAGGCGTACTCGAACGATGGTGTAGCCATCTGACAATGGTGCCTGGATTAGCATCTTGTACCGCTTGCATATACCGTGGGAGAACGCCGAACGTTGAGTTCCAATCTCAAACAGCAGTTCGATCGCAGCTTTCCTGGCACACCACCCTTTCTTGTAAGTGCATCCGGTCTGAAATAGTACTTGAACCTTCTCTACAATGCGCTTCACGGGTGTTTCTGGGTCAATCCGTATAAGATGCGTAATATGCCTGCCGATGTAGTGACTTGACATGTTCCGGTGGTTGTTGTCTACCGCATGTACTAAGCAAGTGTGTTCTGCATTGTATACAGTTATCTGCCACATACCATGCGTAGCTTTTTTGATTATGCGTATATACCACGAGCATATATTCTCATCAGTTGACTGTGAGCATTTCGCAGTCCATTGGTCCGACTTACTCCTCACAACTTTGAACTCACGACCCACCTGAATCGACCATTTCCGGACTGCATATACAGCTTCTTCCTTATCTCGAAATCGCATGCCTCGTCTGAGTTCATGTACAGAATCGTTCCAATCATCTAGTTGGACCGCATCATCGCATGTCCAATCGTTTAACTGCACTCCCGAACCTATATCCTGGAAGCACTCGAACATTCGGCGGTCTGTTGCGATCTGGCTGCTAGAACCGGTTTGCGGGTTTTGTGTTGCATAATATGACGGGCCCACCGAATGGAATGGCTGTGCTGTTTGAATTGGCTGCTCTTCATCCTCATCCGAACTTTCATCCTCCGCTTCAGCAGGTACTTCTGACTCAGGATCACCATCAACGTCAGAAGTTGGACCTAATGAGTCGGCAACAGCTGCTCCGTATAACATCCTCGGTTCGGATGCCACGAACTCAGTCACCTGTGTAGTATGAATCTCCATCGATGATTCATTAAGGGCATGACTTTGGTGATAGTCAACTGATTCATACCCGTCAGCATATCTATCTGTGTTGGCTGGAATTTCTCGATGCTGTTGTTCTTGGACCTGCATTAATTGAAAATCGACAAGAATATGCACACCAGCACGACCAAACTCTGGTTGGATATCCCATAGTAGATCCATTTGATCTTCATCATCCAGACTAATAGCGCTGTAGAAAATTTGATTGAATTCTGGCGAAAAATATGACCACCGTAGAATCATACGAATGCACCACAAAGCCGAATCCATGTTTCTAATGCCACATATTTTTTGCACCAACTAGTTGTAAGAGACTTTGCGCCTAAGGATCCAACTTTTTTTTGCTGCTCCGGAAAAGTATGCTCCGCGATCATCGTTCAGAATTTCAGCATCCCAAAATAAAAATATTCTAATTGGATTCGAAAGAGCCATTTTACAAACGAAATAAAATGACTCAAAATTTTAGAACGAAGCAAATTGATTAGCGAAATGGGAGGAAAGAGATTTTGAGTGACAGAGACTCAAAATTTTAGAACGAAATATATCTGAAGAGTGAATGAGAGGAAGGAGATTTTGAGTGAAGAAGCTCTTCGGTAGTTAGAGTCTTTTATAAGTGAGTTCGTCTACTTCAAGACAATATTATAACAGTAAGATAGATTCAGAATCCGCGAAAAATTCGGAATGTGTTCTGTACGTGAGGAATTCGTATGGTCGGTATCGATTCGTCGGTAGAAAAATACGGCGCATGAATTGAATTTGTGGTGAGGCGGTAAGGCCCGTGAACTATATAACGCCATCTCTGATGGCGTTATAAGGAAAAAGTGTATAACGCCATCTCAGATGGCGTTATAGGCGTGTCGTATTCCGCCTATAACGCCATCTTGGATGGCGTTATAGCATAAAGCTATAACGCCATCCTGAAAGGCGTTATAGCATAAAGCTATAACGCCTCCCAAGATGGCGTTATGTCCACAATAGGGATCCCCTCCCTTTCCCCGGCCCATTCTAATCGTTTTTACAAAAACAGGTCTAAATCGAGCAAAAACCCTAAAAAGGTAGAAAGGACATAAGAAGGGTACTCGCCCATCCAAAGTTGGGTGCAAGTGAAATGCAAACCATGCCATTACCTAACAGGCGAGTCAGGACGTTGCCCCGCTTCTAACAAACTTAATACTATAGTAATCAAGGATGCTCAAATAGTCACATGAGTTATACGACCAAGCTCATAAAAAACGGTTGCCTTAAGGCGCCAAACAATTAACTAAGCATCACTCTCCAACTTCAAAGAAGAAAAACAAAATGAAGCTCAAGCTTTTTAGTAATTTAAGCAAAACTATATATGATTATTCTGTAATTGAAAAGGGATTTGATTTCTCTGTCTCGGAATTTGGTCAAGCAGGGATTTGAGCTTTTCCTCTTATTACGGTTCACACTTCCATTAGAGATTTTATCATGCCCGTTGAGGCATAGAAAGATCAAAACAGCGTCTTCTACAATTATATGGGAAAATTAAAAAAGAAATATTTTAAAACTAATTGAGCTATTAATTTTGTTACCTTACATTTCTTGAAAAATAGAATGAAGGATTCAGACGCTAAAGCAAATTATCAAAATTCCTTCCCTTAATAATGTCCTCACTTAAAGGGATTGATAGTGTCCTCTGTCTCGTGTAGCAATGTTTGTTTATGTATCTCTACATCTCTAGGGGTGAAAACATAAATCATCTATCTTTTAGTTTTTACTTCTATTAGCTATTAGCATTTACAATGTGTTACAAATAATTTATCACATAGTAGTTGGTCATTCTTTTGTTTATTTTTATTTTTTAAATTAATTTATGAATTTGAGGGTGTTTGATTAGTTTAGTTCCAAACATAACCATATTTAAAAAATATTGTAAATGGTGATTAAAGGGGAGAGAAAGAAGTTTATTTTACACTTAAATCAATGAAATGCATAAAACAAGTTTTTAAACTATAATTCATACTAAATTCTACAATTTTGACCTTTTGTATGTTTTTGACTTTTTTGGCAGAAAAAAGTGAACGGAGAAAGTAATTTATTTTATTTTATATGTGGAGATATACAATATTGAAAATATTATTGTGTATAACTATATATAAAAATTAGTTCTGAGGGCATTTAATAAAAGAGAGACACATGTCTTTGATATCCGAGGTTGTTTAATAACATATTGCTAGAAATACTAAATGAAATTAAGAAAATAAAGTAAAACTTAGCTTTAAGGTGAAGAAGAATGGATACCTATTCTTCATCTGAAAATTCAGTTGTGATTTGAAGGCCAACATCTCCGAGATCCAGTTGTTCTGCAACGATCTCACAGACAGAAGCAGTAAGTTCAGGACACCTAGAAACCTTCATCACTTTCTTGGTAGTAATCACTCCAAATCTAGGGGGGGACTTCGACAAGGTAGTCACGTTCCTTCAAAATAAGTTGTTGAAGTTGGGGAAAGGCATCTGTGGAGACATTCCATTCTTCAACAGTTGAGCACCTAACTCCAAGTATTTTAGGTTCAAGTATTTTCAGTTCGGTACGGTTTGGTTCAATTTTTTGTTTAAGTTATCAAATCAAAAAACGAACTGAAAAATTAAAATTTTAAAAAATAAATACAAGAACGCATTATGGTAATGAGTTCTCGTATTTATTTTTAAAAAATAAATACGAGAACTCATTACCATAATGCGTTCTTGTATGAACTTCGATTTGATCCAAACCGAACCGTAAAACTGAATAGTAAAACTAAAACCGAATCAAAAAACCGTTTGAACACTCCTACTTATTACGGATCACGCTTCCATTGGAGATTTTATCATGCCTGTTTAGGCATAGAAAGATCAGGAACATTGTCTTCTACAACTATATAGGAAAAACTAAAAAAGAAATATTTTAAACTAATTGAGCTATCAAAATTCCTTCCCTTAATAGTGTCCTCACTCGAAGGGATTGATAATGTCCTCTGTATTCTGTAGCAATATTTGTTTATGTGTCTCTACTTCTCTCTTTTATTGTTTTCTTCTATTAGCTATTAGTTAATGATGTGTTACAAATAATTTATCACATAGTAGTTGGTCATTCTTTTGTTTATTTTTATTTTTTAAATTAATTTATGAATTTATGGGTGTTTGATTAGTTCAGTTCCAAACATAACCATATTTAAAAAATATTTTAAATGGTGATTAAAGGGGAGAGAAAGAAGTTTATTTTACATTTAAATCAATGAAATGCATAAAACAAGTTTTTGAACTGTAATTCATATTAAATTCTACAATTTTGATCTTTTGTATGTTTTGGTATTTTTTGACAAGGAAAAGTGAATGGAAAAAGTAATTTATTTTATTTTATACGTGGAGATATATGAATATTGAAAATATTATTGTGTATAACTATATAGAAAAATTAGTTCTGAGGGCATTTAATAAAAAAGAGACACATGTATTTGATAACATATTGGTAGAAATAATAGAAGGCTTAAAAGTGAAAAATCACGTTTTTGTGAATTACAGAAACAAAAAATAAAAAAGAAAAAGAAGTCAGATGTTTTGATAAGGTCAACCTTGATCCCATCCGTCCATGTTTTGTAAAGCATAATAGAATGTAGGGAAATTGGCTCTGAATGCCACTGAAGAATGCACTTACTGTTTGTCTTGCCATTAAACTTTTTTTTTATTCTTTCATGCCATTTAACTATTTTCGATTAGCTAATTCTGCCACTCAGCCACCACAAACGGCGGAATCCGGCGAAAAATAGCATGCTCCACTCACGTGCTGAGAATTTGAGTTTTTTTATCAATAATTGGCTATGAATGCCACTAAAGAATGTATATACTATTTATTTTGCCATTAAATGTTTTTTTTATCGTTTCATGCCATTCAACTATTTTTGGGTGGCTAATTATGCCATTAAAGAATTTGATATTTTTAAAAAAATAATAAAGGACATAGTGGTCAATACAATTCTCATTCCATCAATTTCTCACTTACTCGAACTAAATCTATTTTTATTCATTTGAGAACCCAAGTTAAAACCTAACAGATTAACTTCATAAAAATGGCCAAGGTTGTTGTCCGTCTCAATTTCTTGTGTCTAATTAATAGCAAGATTTGTATCCAAAAAAAAAAAAAAAAATTGGCCCGTTGGCGTTCATTGCCAAGGTTGGTGTCAGTCTTAGTTTATTGTGTCAATTTCAGTTTCTGCCGAGGTAAATTAAGTGCAAATCAACAATCTAGCTTCTGCAGCAAGTAAAGAATTATAACAAATGGCACCGAAAGAAGAACCATTGTGACTGTTTGATGAAGTTAATCTATTAGGTTTTAAATTGGGTTCTCAAACGGATAAAAATAGATTTAGTTTAGGTAAGTGAAAAATTGATGGAAGGAGAATTGTATTGACCATTATGCCCTTTATTATTTTTTAAAAAATATTAAATTCTTCAATGGCATAATTAGCCACCCAAAAATAGTTGAATGGCATGAAATGATAAAAAAAAAAGTTTAATGGCAAAATAAATAGTAAGTACATTCTTTAGTGGCATTCATAGCCAATTATTGATAAAAAAAAACTCAAATTCTCAGCACGTAAGTGGAGCATGCTATTTTTCGCCGGATTCTGCCGTTTGTGGTGGTTGAGTGGCAGAATTAGCTAATCGAAAATAGTTAAATGGCATGAAAGAATAAAAAAAAAGTTTAGTGGCAAGACAAGCAGTAAGTGCATTCTTCAGTAGCATTTAGAGCAAATTTCTCTAGAATGTAATATGTAGTTAGGTAGAGAGTCGCTTTCTGAACATTAATAACAAATAAAAGATACAATAATTCTCTCAAAAAAAAAGAAAAAATAGTAAAAGAAGATACATGATGAATCCACCATGAAAGCGAACTTCAAGAACCGTCAAACAAAATGAGGCACAATCAATCTAGACTGAAATTCAAACTCTGAATTCAAATGCCTGCGTGAGTCTCCTCATTAACTTCTGGGCTCCTTACAATGATTTTCCTTGTAATGTAAATACGTTTAAGAATGTCAATCTTGAGTTGTACTATGAAGAAATTCCAAATGATGCTCTCAGACTTGATTGTATATAAGAAGAAATTAAGAAAATGAAGTAAAATTTAGCTTTAAGGTGAAGAAGAATGGATACCTATTCTTGATCTGAAAAATCAGTTGTGATTTGAAGGCCAACATCTCCGAGATCCAGTTGTTCTGCAACGATCTCACGGACAGAAGCAGTAAGTTCAGGACACCTAGAAACCTTCATCACTTTCATGGTAGTAATCACTCCGAATCTAGGGGGGACTTCGACAAGGCACCAACAATGCTTCAAAATAAGTTGTTGAAGATGGGAGAAGGCATCTGTGGAGACATTCCATTCTTCAATGTTTGGATAGAGTAACTTCAGGTACTTTAGGTTCAAGAATTCATCATCTTCCACATTCCATCTTTGGTCAACAAACTTAGTATGAACTAATTTGAGAACTTCAAGATTAGGCAGTTTGCCAATTGCAGATATCATACTTGACGATAGAGTAGCTCCATCTATTTTCAGTTGCCCAAGAGTGGGTGGCAGCTCAAATTCAGCTGCAGAAAACTCAAAATCAAGCCACAAATATAGTGATTTAAGCTTACTAAAAAAGTCTGAGAGCCGTACGCAGAACTCTAAACGGATAGACAATTTTTGAACATTTGGTATCCTTCTCAACAGCCATTCGAGCTCCGCCAGCTCTGAACAGGTACGAAATGACGCAAAAACTTCTAAATTATCTAATTGAAGTGACTCGTCAACCAAATCATCCATATCTTCGAATCCTCTTTTAGAGAGATCTAAACGTCGCAAACTCCTCATATTCCATATAACTTTAGGGAACGGATAATATCGGACCATCAAAATGAGAAATTCCAATCTTGAGAGATTGACTATGGATGATGGGACCCTAAATCTACCCGAAACTGCCAAGTATCGCAAATGAACTAGTTGCGTGATTGCATCAATGTCAGATTCTATGTCGATGCAGAGCAAGTCCAACACGCGCAGGACTTTGAACCAGAAAATGAAGAAAGGGTTAGGAAGAGATGCCACATTCTTAGAAAAGAGTAAAGTTCGGGCAATTGGTGCCGTAGGTTCTAACTTAAAAGAAGACCAACATTGTGTTTGAAAGCACAGTCGATATGCCATGTGCATTGTGTCTAAGGTATGATCATCAGAAATATTTGGAACCAGTAAAAAGTTTTCTTGCATGGCTTTTTCTAAACAGAACTCCCGCACCAAATCATGAACAACACATTTCTTGATCCCAAATCTGGAACTTCTTTTAGCTACCAACAATAGGCATCTATCCACCAGATCCTTCAAGTACTCATTTGCTACATCCTCCAAGCTTTTGTTCTCATCATGTTTCCTTATGAAACCCTCCGCAATCCAATATGTGGTCAATTTCTTGGCAAGAATTCTTTCATCTTCTTCAAATGCAGCAAGGTAAAGGAAGCAAGGTTTCAAATAATCTGGTAAGTGCTTGTAACTTACTTCGAGAATGTCCATGCACC
This sequence comes from Rauvolfia tetraphylla, assembly GCA_030512225.1. Taxonomy (NCBI): domain Eukaryota; kingdom Viridiplantae; phylum Streptophyta; class Magnoliopsida; order Gentianales; family Apocynaceae; genus Rauvolfia; species Rauvolfia tetraphylla. The sequence continues at coordinate 3,828,529 of JAJQKT010000060.1, forward strand.
CTTCCCTTACGACCTGTAACTTTAGATTTTCAGCGATTTGTTTCCAAAAAGCCAGATTGCCGTCTGCTTTTGCAAGTAAACCTGCAATTACTATAATGGCTAAAGGTAGCCCTTTGCAATCTTCTGCAATCTTCTTTCCAGTATCGAGCAAATTTGGAGGAAAACCATCTTTGTAAGACAGCTTCTGCTGTAGTAACTTGAAGCTATCCTCTGGCGAGAGCGGATGAAGCTCCTGAAGGCTGCAATCCGGTTTAGCTTCCAAAGCCACTTTATGAATTCTGCTGGTGAACATAATTCTGCTCCCATTCTCATCATCTGGAAATGACGCTTTTAACTCCTTCCACGCCTCAATATTCCAGATATCATCCAACACAATGAGGTAAGGTTTTCCTTTCAAACATCTGTACAGTGTTTCAGCTAAGTCTTCATGACTTTTATCGGAGATATCGTCTTTTTCTAGAGTTGGATTGACATCTTTTAAAATGCTAATTAATAAGTCCTTAATTTGATATGCTTGAGATATGCAGCACCATGCATATGTTTGAAAATAAAGCCGCACGTGACAGTCATGATAAAGCTTTTTAGCAAGAGTTGTCTTACCTTGCCCTGCCATACCAACAATTGCAACAATGTCGAGTTGAGGCAATCCTCCTACAAGGCAATTAATTATTTTCTTCTTCTCGTCTTCGAAACCCACCATGACATCATCCGTTGTGGCATTCTTAGCCTGAGCAGGAAGCTGGACGCCACCAGACTTCTTTGTAATTCTAGACTTATTCAGCTCAATCTTAATGAACTGGATTTCTTCTATGACATAAGACAGGCACATCACATGACGCCAATAATTAGTAGGATCAAGGAGAAAACAGGAGTCCATGACATAGTCGGCGCAGTATGCCATTCTGCTGATTCGCATCTGAAGATCTTTGAGTTCTTCATCGTCATCTTGCAGATAAAACACTCCCATGATCGAGGGCTTAAGAACCAGTAGCTCCTTTTGGAGTTTCAAAATTTCATTTCTTCTGTAAGTGGTCAAGGCTGCATCATAGTTCCCCTTTTCATTTAGATCTCGGAAGAAAATTTCCAAGAATCCTTGTATGTTGACCCTGGGGAAAATATTCCTTGATGGAGCTGGAATCTCAACGTGAAGCTCTCTGATCTCAGCTTGGGCTTGATTCATCTTCTCTAGTAAGTCATGAAGAAGAGTACTGCATCCCTTGGCGATGTCCTCTTTCAAATTGCTTGCAAAGAGTGAGCAAATCAAAGATGTAGCCTTATTGACACAAAGGCTGCTCTTTGTTGAAATTAACTTCCCAATTTCAGCATACTCCCGCGGTGGATTGACAAAATATGATATGAAAAATAAAAGCGCATCTTGAAGCATTTCAAAATCATCATCAGTAGGAAGGACAAGGTCCTCCAGGAGTATCTCGAGAAAACTTACAATAGCTATTTCCCTGAGAAAGAAATCAGGTCCTTCGGATGGCTTTAAGGCCTTCAGGGCTACAAGGTACAGCTCTGGAATCTCCAAAGTGCAAGTATTGAATTTCTGTATCAGAGAAGAAACCACAGCATTCACCCTTTCATCTGTTTCGTCAACCCAATAAAGAAATGGTACAGCTGCTGTAGTGTTAGCCCAATCTTGAAGATGATTGAAGAAACTGTTCAATTGATCAGTGTGTTGCTCTCCTGAAGCAAAACGAAAAATTGCAGAAACGCACTCTAACCTATTTTCAACAGCACCAATTTGCTTTTTCACTGGGGCAATCATATCCGGTTTTAGAACCAGAAGATCCTTCAGATTCTTGATGGCCTCATCAACGAGATCCTTTAAGTAACGTTTACTGGAGTATTTCCTTTCCAGCGAGAGATCTAACCAATCAAGCAAAATTTCTTTAAGAACCGGCTTATGGTACTGAAGCTTTTCCATAAACATGCCGAAAGCTTGAAGGAGCAACTCGTCCAATCCATCTTCATCTCCTTCCAAGGCTGTTTCGTAAATATCCTTGATTCTGCCAGCAAGGGAATCCATGGCTTCTATTGCTTTAGTGGCAGAAGGCGATTCATCCTTGGCAGCACACGCCCAGTTGTCCCCGCACCACAAGAATATTTTGAGGAATGATAGCTCCCTTTGCAGGGTCCGTATTTGATTCTTGGATGAGGCAGTGAAGAAATCATTTCCATCAACCCAGTCATCGAGACGATGTTGCAACTGATGAACCCATCGAGGATCCATTTTCGTTTCTCTCGCTCTCTGATTGAAGTGGTTTGGCTTAAAGATGTTGGGTTTCAGGACCGAATCTGTAAAGGAAATCTGGAAGGATGATGTTTCGGAGGAACGAGGAGGATGGTTTTATGTGAAATTTTGAAGGAAACTTGGAAGAATGATTTTAATGGTAACAGAAGAAGTTAACAACTTTGGGGATGATTTTATGTTGACATATTTTCTCTGGTTGACAAAGGAGGATCGTTTTTATTTATTAATTCGGTGATTTATTTGGTAGCTCACTAATCCTAATTTAATAACCCAAATTTCATCCTCCTTTTAATAAATTTTTCATTCTTTTATTTCTCAGACAAATTACAATAGCGTAATTACAGAAGGAATCTGCAAAAGATGCATTTTGCAATCATTTCTTTACATTACCCCAAGCTTAAATTGATTGTGATATTAAAAATTAAGTCTTCACTCCAAAAAAAAAAACAAAAAAGACAAAAACAAATGCTTGAATTCAGGACTCAGAAGCTTGAATCATTTCTGGCTTCTGCCACGGAAACAACGGATCAGAAACACATGGGTCCTCTCAGTAAATAAATACTCAAATTAGCAAAAAGATACAAGTGACACAGCTCATTTAAATTTACGGCTTCCTTCCAATAAGAAAAACATTAAATTATAGATATCCATAAAACAAAAAATTTGCAGTGTCCATTCAATTTTTTAGGGCTAATTTGTATTGGTTTTAAATTCAAGTTCTGTTTTATTTTTTAATTTGAATCTTATTTTTTTATCTTATTAATAACCACAATTGCAAGATGAGATCTGCTTTTCTGTTTTAAATATTTTTTTTTGTTATAAAATAAGTATTGTTGAACAAAATTTTAATTTGTTTTATTTCTTTACTCTTACAATGAAGCAATGGCATAATTTCTTTTCTTTACAATAAATAATGATAGTTTTTTATGTTATAATTTTTTAAAAAGAAAATATTTGTTATGAAATAATATGTGAATGTTCAGAGAACTGAACTTCCAAAATATGACTACTAATCAGATTTGATTTCCTTTCCCCATTAGATTTTGAGTTTTCATAAACTCTTGTATTATAAGCCTGTATATAAGGTCATATGATTTCATTAATAAGTGGGAGATCAGTCTTGATTCTTGAGTTCTACTTTCTCTCTTTATATTCTATCTTCTCCTTTCTTTAGTTTTATATTATTCTGCAAACATATTGAGTAACGCTTTTGCTTTGATTCTGCGTTACCAACACTTAAATTCATAACACGTTATCAGCACGAGACTCTACCACTACATCTTTGAAATTTATATGAAGGCAAGAAAGCACGAGTCTCTGCCACCGAAGTTGAGAGCTTAATCAAGAGAAAAATAGGTATTTTTCCTACCTTTAAATTTCCATGACAAACTTTTTAAAACTCGTTTTTTTTTACTCTTAATATTTATAAAAAAAATTATATGTCATAGATACTAGATACTCAAATTTATCGAGATGTAATGGGTTTGGCAGACACCATTGTTGAAAATCATCATCATTTCAAAATCGCATAAAAGCCATGATTTTTCTCCGTCATAATTTCTATGAGAATCTAAAGGCGAAATATCTTACCGTGAGAAATCCACTTATTTTGTGGAATGATCTAAAAGAAAGATTTGACTACCAGAAGATGGCCATTTTACCCGAAGCACAGTTTACTTTAAATATGTGAGTGAATGCATTAGAACCAATGGTTATGACCCTGGAAGAGGTCGTGAACATAGTCACGGATATGGTAAGAATAATCCATATAATCATGACGATTAGAATATATGCATTTGGATATTGTGGATCTTGAAGACACCATTTAAAAAAATGCAAAGCATCAAAACCGCTTGATTACAAGCAAATTGTGAACGAAATATACAATCACCAGTATAATTTGTTATAAGTGTACCTATAATATTTTATGTCTATCAGTATACAAAAATTTTATTACTTGTAGAATTTCTCATTAATTAAAGTTATAAGGAGAAATATCACTAGTAATGTGATGGATAAAAGATTTTTCCTTTCTCATATTTCTAACATGCTCCTGTAATAGCAATATCTAGAAAAAGATTTTTAGAAGTATTTTGAATTTATATCTTCTGAGATTAAATGAGTCCTGCATAAAATATTTTCACGCATGACCCAATATTTTTATGCCATTCCCTGAAGTGAATGACATTAGAAATTATAATATATTTATGTACAAGACTTTGGTTACGACTAGTAGAAATACACTTTGTTCTTATACTATAAGAATGACTCATTAAATCCCCAGTGAATAGATACTCACCAGAAGTGAAAAAATAATGAGAAGGAAAAAAGGAAAGTAATAATTCTAACATGTTATTGATGCAATATGAAAGTTTGTCTACCTATAGTACATCAAGCATGTTATGAATCTTTATTAATTATTGATAATTCTTTATTTTCCTAAATTATGCTACTGATAGTAATGATGCTTGTGTCGATAATATTGATATGGTATATGTGAACGTAGCCAGTTCTTTTGAATATCCAGAAAGAGTTTTTAGCATTTTGAATGTTAATCAAAATTTTAAATTATCGAATTGTTACTTTTCTATTTTATTATTTTGTGATTATTATTGAAAAGTTTTATCATTTACATATTATTTTAGTTTATTTTGGATCAAGAATGGTGAAGATACAATTTCTCTAAATAATATTTGTGTTTATTTGGACAAAATTTAAAATATATGTCCAAAGTATAAATGATAATGCAAGGTTTCTGAAGAACTAATTGATCAAATAACTTTAGAAAAGTTAATTGATTAAAAACTTTAGAAGAGTTACCAGATCATCACTTAATGGTCAATGGTTGTAATACATCATTCTCTATATAGTCTCGTAAAAATTTTGTGCCTTGATTATATTATCAGTATATCGAAACATTAGATGAATGAACTTTTAAGGCATATGCATTACCATTATGACATGAAATATATGTCAATTATAGATATCACTATTTATCTTTCCTGATTTATTGTATAGAATTTGAATTTGAGATGCAATATTAAGTAAATTTGAAGTTTACTAATAAATAATTTATTAGTTGGCATGATCGGTTGGACCATCTCAGATCATTAAAATACGAAGAATGATTATGAATTTATTATAGAGTTAGAAGTTTCTTAATATGCCAAATTTATATGTACTGCTTGTTTTATTTAAAAGTTACCAGTATTACTTGAGGTTGAATGTGTTATTTTGGGATGAATATAGAGAAATTATTAGTTGATGCATCAACAAATAGTCTTATGAATATTGTTGTTTTTGCAACCTGTAGTTTGCACAATTTATTGATAATGATATCATGTTTTAACATTCTCCAAAGACATAATTTTTCCTAATAATACTGGTTGTATTGAGATAAATATTGAACATCTTGTAGAATGTTAATGACTATGATATATTAGTACTTATTTTGTATTTTGCCAATACATTTGATTCTCCTCATAGTAGTTGGTTTGTATTCAGAAACTAAATATTTCTCATTCTAAATTTAGAGATGCACTATATATGTTGCACCACCACAAAGGTAATAAGATGGGTTCTCAAAAAGATTATTAAATATGTTGGGAGCAAATCTCAAGGGAGAGATTCGTATTTTGTTAATTTTGAATACGTTGCCCTAACATAAAGAGGAGAAATCATGGGGTTAGATAAATATATTAGTATTCATCTCATCTTGATCTTCTATTTTGATCCTCATAGAAGATACTTTGAACCAGAAAGTTTAAATAATAATTTATATAGCCAGTATATTAATTGATCAATATCTAGTAAAGAATGCTCCTATTTATATAGCCAAGTATATTATTATGATGTTTTCAGAATATTTCGACAATATAATTGGCTATGCCAGCAAGGGAATCCACGGCTTCTATTGCTTTAGCAGCAGAAGGCGATTCATCCTTGGCAGCACATGCCCAGTTCTCCCTGCAGCAGAAGAATATTTTTTTAGGAATGATAGCTCCTTTGCATGGTCTGAACTTGATCCGTGGAACGGGAAGACGAGGAATAATTATTAACCCAGTAAAGGAGCCAATCTTGTAATTCATCAAACCATCGGTAAACCATATTTGTTTTTCTCGCCTTCTGATTGAAGATGTTGGTTTTTTTTCCCTTTTTTTGGGGTGAATTTGAAAATGTTAGGTTTCAGGATTGAATTTTGTAAATGAAATCTGGAAGGATAATTTTCTGGCAAATGGGTGACTAAAAGATTTGGAGGAACGGGGAAGATGGTTTTATATAAATTTGTAAAGAAGGATTTTGATGATAGTAGAAGAAGAGGAGGAAGGACTCGGGAAATATGAACACACTCCTATAATTACAGTGTAATATTTATTCGTTCTTGCAATTCGGAATCATTATTGATTTACTCCTCGAAGAGTGTTTGGGAAATTGGTCAACTTATTCGTGCTTACTTTGTTGCCTGTGGGGCAGTGAGGGAAGGTTGTCGCTTTCCATCAGTTGTAAACGGGCACTGATGTTGGCAGCCGAGAATCTTTTGGGTCGAAACCGGATTATCCAAAATACCAAGAGAAGAGCCGCAAAATCCCTCTTAATTTACTTACTAATTTGATAATTAGGACCGTCGAACTAAATGAGCTGAGTTATAATAAGTTTGATAATTAACCTCATTTTGTTTGGACTCATATAACAACTAGTTTGAGCTCGACTCCCACGAGTTCAGGCCGATTGAGCCTAGCCTGAATTTTTTTAATAAATTTATTTTATATTTTACATTTTTGTTATTTCCAATTTTCACTCTAAAAAATTTTTCTTGTTTTATTTTTTGAAGAATAGTTAATGTTATACATTTTAGATTTTTTAATTAGTAATATTCTATAATTAAAATAAAAGGTAAAAAATTAGTTTATTATGCTATTATTTATATATAGATATAATAACATTATTATTATTGTATAAAATATATATATAATATGTATAATATTTTTTATTCTTACTTTATAGGATCACAGAAGGTCCACTTATCTATGGTCGTGCCTGCAACATTCAAATCGTACTTTCATCTTTGTAAAGGATGTAAGATTTTCGTATTTCTTTAACTTTTTGGAGAGAAAATTAAAATTAATAAAAGATTAAACATTATAAAAAGAGAAAAAGAAGCTTTCAAATATGCCAAGTAGTAATTTAATTTGTCCACATCATATCACGTGATATGGATTTCAATTGATTTCCTCACTTGAGTTTGATTTCATTCCTCAATTAAAATTTTACCTCTCAATTGAGAATTGAAGATTTTGAAAATAAAATCAGTTAAATTAAAAAGTTAATCAAATTGGAAAATTAAGTTAAACTATTAAAACTTAAAAATAAAAATAGGAAAATTAAGGACATTTAAAAATTGAAAAATTGAAAACTATGAAAAATTGTCTAACCTAATGCATTATTTTGATCAGTCAATTTAATTAAAAAATATTAAAAAAAGAAAAAGGCCAAAAAGTATACCCGACACTGTTTTACTTGGATTGGGTTTCACACGGAACCCAATGCAAATTTTTCATCTTACATCTCACTTTTTCTCTCACAAAAATTTCTCTCTTCCGAAACCCAAGACAGAAAATCTCAAAACCAAACTCTATCCAATCACACCCAACATGACAAGTGCGAGACAACTAAATTACTAATTTAAATAATTAGTAATTGCATTTCTTTTTGATATAAAAGTAAACGAAAAGAGCTTTCAAACATTCGATAAAATAGTAATTTATTTATCTCAAAAAAAAATTTGCTCCCAATAAGACATCATAATATTAATTAATTGGAAAGTTTCCAACGCAAGTGTTGGGTGATTTTGGTTGTAATATTGCAAATGACTTGACCATTAAATTTTAAAAAGAAGCAATCTTGGCGTCTTTGACTTTGTCACTTGATACGAGTAATTTGAAAGAGGATATTGCCAGAGGGGGGAACAACACGATTTAGTCGAGACAAAGTTGAAATTAATTATAGCATAAGGGCAAAAATGTGAAGATACAAATTTTAAAATATATATTGTTCCATTTGGAGCTAGCCCATATGAAAAAGAAAGAAAACGCTTGCAAACAATAATAAAAATAAATTATATTAACTGTGGATGTATATATGACTAACACGAAATTTGGTAAATCGAACTAGAAACAAAGTAACTTTCACATATATTATTGAAATGACCAAAATATCATCTTAAAACTTTGAATATAATTAACATTGTGTTTGTTGAATTAATAAATGTGAGGATATAGTTGAAAAACATGAATAAATAAAATCTTAAATTCATAAAATGACAAATAATTTAGGACAAACACACTAATTTTTTAACAAGTAATTTATTATAGAAAGAGTAAAAAATAACCAAAACAAGTTGTTTCCAAAGCTAGAAGGAAGAATTAAACATTTAACTGAAACAGAACAATATGAGAAAGATATAACTGAACAATGAATAGTTCCATTTAATTAGAAACTTTAGGAAATTAATGTTATACAAACATAGAGATAAGCATATTGAAATAAAAGTTTTTTTAATATATGTTCCGAAGTACATATATTTATATATTAGTGAAAATATATACGACAGTTTGAGTTTATCGTAAATGTTACAAAATTTTTCTCTCTTAATCTTGCACTAATCATCACTAATGTAGATTTACTTACATTAAATATGTTTTCCTTTCAAATGTAACAAAATTTGAAATTATCTCATTTCTTTATGTACTATAATTCCTTAGAGTTTTCCTATCTCCTATAGAGACTTATATATTTACATTTGGAAATGCGAAAGTTCAGGTTTTGTTGGATTTGATTTCCTCACATAACTCCAGTAGCTGAGTTCTTCGATTTCTGTAAGATTTTATTTTACAATCTTCTTTGAGATAGCTCAGCAGGATAAATCTTCAACATACATTACAGTATCCTAATCTAATGAGGTTATCAGCAACATGATTTCTGGCTTCTCACATTGGAAACAATTGATCAGAAACACATGGGTCATCCAAGTAAATAAATACTCAAATTAGCAAAACGATCCAAGTGGCATACAGCTCATTCATTCAAGTCGGATCCGGTCCTGCAGTGCCATTTTGCAGCATTGGATTCCAATCGGTAGATCAAATTTGGTATTTGATCCAACGGTTATAAAAGTAAATGTATAATTAAGTAAATGTATTTTGTATAATAAATAATGGTAATAATAAGTTTAATTAGTATCTTAATAAATAATGGCAATGATTAGCCCTTTAACGCAAATGCATGTAAGAATGTCAATCTCGAATAGTATTATGAAGAAATTATTAAATGATGCATTCAAATTTGATTCTGCATTATTTTAATGGCAATGTTCATGAGTCTATATAAGAGGAAATTAAGTGAAACAAAAATCTACCTTCATATGAAGAAGAATCGACACCTATTCTTCAACTAGAAAATCTATTGTGATTTGAAGGCCAGCATCTCCAAGATCTAGTTCTTCAGCAATGATCTCGCAGACAGAAGTAGTTTAGGACACCTAGAAACCATCATCACTTTTATGGTAGGAATCTCTCCGAATCTAGAAGGAATTTCAGTAAGATAAAAGCCACTATAAAATGCCATTAGCAACGGCCAAAATCCGTAACTAACTTTGCGATGATAGCTAATTTAAATATTAAAAATAAAATTTTTTTATATTCTCAATTTTTTCCGTCGCAAATTTATCGCTAATTAACGAGGAATTTGCTACGGATAGCTAATTTAAATATTAAAAATAAATTTTTTAAATTTTTAATTTTTTTCGCCACAAATCCATCGCTAATTAGTTAGGAATTAGCGATGGATAGCTAATTTAAATATTTAAAATAAATTTTTTAAATTCTTAATTTTTTCCGTCTTAAATTCCTTACTAATTAGAGAGGGATTTATGATAGATAGATAATTTTAATATTAAAAATAATTTTTTTTAATTCTCAATTTTGCTACCGTCGCTAATCCCTCGCAAATTTGCAAGGGATTAGCAACAGAATAGTGTTTTCTAAATTATAATTTTTTATTTTTATTTAGTTCAGTAATTTAATTTCTCTACTTGATATCAAGAATATGAGTAGAAATAGACATATATACTACACATGTATGTCATATTATATTTATTTTATACTTATACATATTATCTTATATGTATTTGTTATTAATATATTATACTACCAGATATTCATGGTTTATTACAATTGTATTACCCAAGATTAATATTACTTAATAATTGATATCTATTATTAAATATAATTTTTTTTACTTCTATTCATCATATTCATGCCAAGTAGAAAAATAATATTATTGAACTAAGTAAAAATAAAAAATAATAATTTAGAAAATACTATTTCGTAGCTAATCCCTCGTGAATTTGTGAGGCATTAGCGACGGCCGCAAAATTGAGAAGCAAAAAAAATAGATTTTTTATGTTTAAATTAGCTATCCGTCGCAAATCTCTCGCTAAGTAGCGACAGATTTGTGATGGAAAATTTTGAGAATTAAAACAAATTCATTTTTAATTTTTAAATTAGATATCCATTACAAATCTATTGCTAATTAGCAAGGGACTTGTGATGAAAAAAATGAGAATTAAAAATATTATTTTTAATATTTAAATTAGTTAGCTGTCGCAAATCTCTCGCTAATTAGAGACAAATTTGTAACAAAAAAATTAAAAATTAAAAAAATTTGTTTTGAATATTTAAATTAGCTATCCATTACTAATTAGCGACGAATTTGCGACGGAAAATTTTGAGATTTAAAAAATTTTGTTTTAAATATTTAAATTAACTATTCATCACAAATTCCTCGCTAATTAGTAATGGATTTGCAATGAAAAAATTCAGAATTAAAATTTTTTTAAATATTTAAATTAGCTATCCTTCGCAAATCTCTCGCTAATTAGCGACGAATTTGTGACGAAAAATTGAGAATTAAAAAATTCGTTTTTAATATTTAATTTAGATATCCGTCGCAAATTTCTAGCTAATTAGCGACGAAAAAATTAAGAATTAAAAAAAATTATTTTTAATATTTAAATTAACTATCAATCGTGAATTCCTCTATATTTTGCGACGAAAAAATTTGAGAATTAAAAATTTTATTTTTAATATTTAAATTAGCTATCCGTATCAAATCTCTCGCTAATTAGCGACGGATTTACGATAGAAAATTTTGATAATTAAAAAATTAATTTTTAATATTTAAATTAGTTATCTGTCGTGAAATCTTCAGTAATTTATGATGAATAGCAACAGATACGAACAAAAAATTTAAAAAATCTATATTAATTTATAAATTAGATTTAATAATGATATAATATAATTATAATATATTATTATTAATATAATAATAAATATACAACATAAAAATATTTTATGATAAAATAAAATACAAGAATTGACTTGGCCCAGTGGAGGAAGACATCCTCCAACTCTAAGGGATAAAAGGTTCAAATCCCCCTTGTTCAAGCAAAACAAAGCACTTAAGAGAATTAAATTAAGATTAGGCTAATCCGATCCATTGGAGCCAAATAGAGCTAACTCAATCCACTGGAACCAAATATGGTTGGGTTAATTTTAAAATTTTTAAATAATAAATTATATATTTTTTATTATTTATTTTTAAATTGTAATTTATGTTTGTTGCAAATCCATCGCTAATTTACGACGGTTCTTTTTGAAAAGTAAATTTTAAAATCAAAATTGTTCACAAGATAGCCCTTTAATTTTTTTTTCCTGTTGCAATAGAATGATGCCGTCGCAATTAGCGATATTTTATTTAACGAGAGAATTTTTCATTGCTATTCGTCGCTAATGACTTTTTGTAACAGATTAGTGACGGATATGTCTATCGTTAATTCCGTATTTTCTTGTAGTGAGCAACCCCGCATGATAGGTTGTTGAAGTTGGGGGAAGGCATCTATGGAGGCATTCCATTCTTCAATCTTTGAGCTAGTCAACTTTAGGTACTTTAGGTTCAGGAATTCATCATCTTCCACATCCCATCTTTGGACATCAAAATTTGAACTGTATAATTAAGAACCTCAAGATTAGGCAACTTGCTAATTGCAGATATCATACTTGCTGATAGAGAAGCTCCACGCATTTTCAATTTCCTAAGAGTGGATGGTAGCTCAAATTCAACAGTAGAGAACTCTAAATCAACACACAAATATAGTGATTCAAGTTTACTCAAAATGTCTGATAACCGTGCGTAGAACTTCAAATAAACTTTCAATTTTCAAATATTTGGTATCCTTTTCAACAGCCATTTCAACTTCAACTCCTTTAACTTATAATCGCAACCCCAGACTGAAAAAGTCTTTAGATTATCTAATTGAGAAGGCTCCTCAACTAAATCATCTATGTATTTAAATCCACTGGCACTTAGATATAAATGTCACAAATTTCTCATATTCCATATAGTTTTAGGGAATTGATTAAGAACTCCAACATCCAACATGAGAAATTCCAATTTTGAGAGATTGTGTTGGGAGATATGAGCAATTAAAGGACACATAAATATCACAAGTGAATGACTCATACTACCGGGATTTTAAAATTGACTCTCCCGAATATATCGGTATTGGTAAAATTGGAATTTATTAATAACTACTAATAAATATAATTATGGCAATAAAAAATGTAAAAAATGCACTGACACTAGGATTTACTTGGAAAACCCCTAAACGGGTAAAAACCACAGGTTAGATATTGACCGATACTTCCACTACAAAAGTGAAATAACAAAGTTCTTCTTCTAGATATACTAGAAGGTAACGCAACTATCCTCACCAATTCTCGAAGGAATTTCTACAACCACAGAATTTCCTTACTTGCTTCAGTAGCGGCTATGTACTCTGCTTCTGTAGTAGAAAGAGCAACACATTTTTTTAATCTGCTTTGCCAGGAAACTGCTGCACCTCCAAACTTCATCAGATATCCTGACATGGATATTTTGTTATCAATGTCTCCAGCCATGTCTGCATCTGTATAACATTCTAATACATTTTTTTCATTTTCAAAACACAGACAATATTTCGCTGTACCTTTAAGATACCTTAGTATCCATTTGACCGCATTCTAATGCTCTCTACCAGGATTAGAGAGAAATCGACTGACTACGCCAACTGCTTGAGCTATATCTGGTCTGGTGCACACCATAGCATACATTAAACTACCAACTGCTGAAGAATAAGAAACCTTTTTCATATCTTCCTTATCTTGCTTATTTTTAGGACATTGCTTTATATTGAGCTTGAAGTGACCTGCTAGTGGAGTAGAAACCGCCTTGGCCTTGTTCATGTTGAAACGGTCAAGAACTTTCTCAATATACTTCTCTAGAGACAACCAAATTTTACCATATTATCTATCTCGATTAATCCTCATTCCAAGAATTTGCTTTGCTAGCCCTAAGTCTTTCATTGCAAAAGACTTGCTTAACTCCTTCTTTAACCTGATAATTTTGGCAGTATCATGTCCAACAATTAACATGTCATCAACATAAAGTATGAGGATAATAAAATCACCATCAGAAAATCTCTTCACGAACACACAATGATCTGGTGTGGTCTTGCGATAACCATGTTCCAACATGAAAGAATCAAATTTCTTGTACCACTGCCTTGGTGCTTGCTTCAACCCGTACAAGCTCTTCTTGAGTTTACAACATCAAGTTGTTGAATCTCCAAGTTCAAGCTAGCTGCTAATCTAAGAACAACTCAAATAGAAGACATTTTAACTACGGGAGAAAATATTTCTTCAAAATCAATACCTTTCTTTTGATAGAAGCCTTTCACAACCAACCTGGTCTTGTATCTTGATTTGGAGATAATTTCTTCTGCCTTCAGCTTGTAGACCCATTTGTTCTTCAAGGCTCTTTTCCCTTTATGAAGTTTCACCAAATCATATATATGATTGTCATGCAAGAATTTTATCTATTCTTGCATAGCTTTAAACCATTCGTTCTTACTTTCATGGTTTACAGCTTCTTCATAAGTCTCTGGTTCTCTCCCATCAGTGAGCAGCACATACTTTTGAGTATTATATCTGGTTGAAGGTCTCCTTTCTCTGGTGGATCTCGTAAGTTCTGGTTGTGGTTGTGGAACTGGTGGTATTACTGGCTCAGTTATTAGAACATCATCATTGTTGACTTGCTCTGACTCAACTCCCTCGTGCTCATCATGATTGATTTGTTGAGGTGCTAATTCTAGGTTGACTGGAATTTCTGAATCCAGTCTTGGTTTATCATCTTTCTTGATGTCTTCAATAGTTTGATCTTCAAAGAAGACAATATCTCTACTTCTAATCAATTTCTTATCAACAGGATCTCAGAGTCTATATCCAAACTCTTCATATCCATATCCCAAGAAAATACATTGTTTGACCTTACTGTCAAGTTTAGTCCTTTCGTCTTTGGGAATATGAACAAATGTTCTGCAACCAAAAAATCCTAAATGCTTATAGGAGACTTCATTCTCTGTCCAAACTCTTTGAGGAATATCACCACCCAAAGGAACTGACAGAGAAAGATTGATCAAGTGGACTGCTGTTCTCATTGCCTCACCCCAGAAAGGTTTTGGCAGTTTGGCATAAGAAAGCATGCATATGATGCGTTCTGTGATTGTCCTATTCATCTGTTCAACTATACCATTGTGTTGTACAGTTTTTGGTATGCTTTTCTCAAGTTTGATTCCATGACTCCTACAATATGCTTCAAAAGGGCTTCTGTATTCACCGCCATTACCTGTCCTGACATACTTCAATTTTTTTTCTATTTCTCTTTCCATCTTGACATGGAAGTTTTTGAAAACATCTAGAACATAGTCCTTTAACTTCAAAGAAAAACACCGTACCTTTCGAGAAAAATCATCAATAAAGGTCACAAAATATAATGCACCACCAAGTGTTCTTTCACCCATATGACATACATTAGTATGAACCAGCTCCAAAGAAAAATATTTTCTAGATGGAGGGAATTTCTAAAATGCAACTCTATGTTGTTTTTCAACTAAACAATGAGTGTAGGATTTGAGACTCACACCTTTTACATTGGGCAGAAGTTATTGTTTGACAAATCTCTGGGGCCTTTTTTCACTTATGTAGCCAAGTCTTTTGTGCCAAAGGTCTGAGAAGGATTCTGGAACTGTATTTACTTCTCCGTTGCTCAGCTTTAGCGATGGCAAGATTTCCTTTTGTCAGCTTCCACTTTCCGTCGTTGAATTGGTTTGCATAACCTTCATCATCAAGCTTGTCGGTGGAGATGAGGTTGAGACGAACATTTGGTACATCTCTCACGTTCTTTAAAATTAGTTGACAACGGGTACTGGAATTGAGATGAATGTCGCCAATACCTATGATTTTGCAAGAGCCATCATTTCTTATTTTTACATGACCAAAATTTCTTGGAGTGTAAAATGAGAAAAATTTCCTGTGAAGAGTAACATGATATGAAGCTCCTGAGTCAATAACCCAATCACTATTGTGACAAACTAGGTTAATATTGGAATCATCACAAACAAGTCTTCCATTTTAAGCTTCCAGATAGCATAGTTACTAAAGGTCAATTTAATCATGCTACCAGAAGAAGAAGTTAACTCCTCCATTTACAAAACACTAATCAAAGCTCTAAAACCACTTTTGTTGGGAGATATGAGCAATTACAGAACACAATAAATATCACAAGTGAATGACTCACACTATTAGGATTTTAAAATTGACTTTCCCAAAAATACCGGTATTGATAAAAATGAGAATTTATCAATAACCACTAATAAATATAATTCTGACAATCAAAATATAAAAATGCACTGACACCAAGATTTACGTGGAAAACTCCTAAACGGGTAAAAATCACGGGTCAGACATTGAACGATACTTCCACTATAAAAATGAGATAACAAGATTCTTCTTCTAGATATATTAAAAGGTAACACAACTATCCTCATTAAACTAGGTAGATATCAAGAAAAGATGTGAAAATAATCTCACAAGAAAAATGGAAAAATCTCACTCTATTCTCTCTGCCTTTCTCTTCTCTCTGGTGCAAAAAAAAAATTCCACACATGCCGGTATTTATCGGAGCAATTCAGCACAAAATTCAGCCTCCATTCTTGACTTATGAGATGAAATTCAAGATTTTGAAAATTCAAGCCGCAATTGCTGAAGCTGAATTTTCAACAGGCATCTTCTAGATGTAAGTTGTAATTGTTGACTAAATTTCAGCAGCCATTGAAGCTGTAAATTTTGACTGAAATTGTGAAAAAATGAATTGAATTCTTTTGACAAATTGACTATTTTTATATGATCTTAAATAGTTATTGAATAATTATTTAAACAGTATTGAATAATTATTCATTATATATATTTTATTTTAAATAATTAATTTTTAAAATTATTAATACTCATTACTTAAAACAATAAGATACATTACAAAAGATGTCAAAGCATGCCTGTTAATATGAAATGTGTTAAAATATTAAATATTTTAGAATATTCAAATATAATATAAAGTGTGTTAAAAAAGTTGAAAGTACATAAGAGTCCTCGCCCATCCAAAGTTGGGAGTCGATGAAATGCAAACCCTGCCATTACCTAACAGGTGAGTCACGACGTTGCCCCACTTCTAACAAACCTAATACTACAGTAATCAAGGGTGCTCAAATAGTCACGAGTTATACGACCAATCTCATAGAAACAGTTGCCTTAAGGCGCCAAACAATTAACTGAGCATCACTTTCCAACTACATATGATTATTCTGTAATTGAAAAGGGAGTTGATTTCTCTGTCTCGAAATTTGGTCAAACAGGGATTTGAGCTTTTCCTCCTATTACGGATCACGCTTTCATTAGAGATTTTGTCATGCGTGTTGAGGCATAGAAAGATCAAAAATATTGTCTTCTACAAGTATATAGGATAAAATAAATAAATAATATTTTAAACTAATTGAGCTATCAATTTAGTTACCTTACATTTCTTGAAAAAATAGAAGGATTCGGATGCTGAAGCAAATTATCAAAATTCCTTTCCTTAATAATGTCCTCACTCGAAGGGATTGATAATGTCCTCTGTCTCATGTAGCAATGTTTGTTTATGTATCTCTACTTCTCTAGGGGTGAAAACATAAATCATCTATCTTTTTTGTGTTTCCTTCTATTAGCTATTAGTGTTAAGAATGTGTTACAAATGATTTATCACATAGTAGTTGCTCATTCTTTTATTTATTTTTATTTTTTAAATTAATTTATGAATTTGAGGGTGTTTGATTAGTTAAGTTCCAATCATAACCATATTTAAAAAATATTTTAAATGGTGATTAAAGGGAAGAGAAAGAAGTTTATTTTACACTTATATCAATGAAATGCATAAAACAAGTTTTTGAACTATAACTCATATTGAATTCTACAATTTTGACCTTTTATATGTTTTGATCTTTTTTGACGGAAAAAGTGAATGGAGAAAGTAATTTATCTTATTTTATACATAAAGATATATGAATATTAAAAATATGATTGTATATAACTATATAGAAAAATTAGTTCCGAGACACATGTATTTGATATACTAGAAGCTTTAAAAGTAAAAACACACATTTTTAAGAATTACAGAAATAGAAAAGAAAAAGAAACCAGACGTTTTGTTAAGGTCAACCCTGATCCGATCCGTCCATGTTTTATAGAGTACAATAGAATGTAATATGCACTTTAGGCAGAAAGTAGCTTTCTGAACATTAATAGCAAATACAATATACAATAATTTTTTCAAAAAAAAAGAAAAAATAGTAAAAGAAGATACATGATGAATCCACCATGAAAAGCGAACTTCAAGAACCGTCAAACAAAATGAGGCACAATCAATCTAGACTGAAATTCGAACTCTGAATTCAAATGCCTGCGTGATTCTCCTCATCAACTTCTGGGCTCCTTGCAATGATTTGCCCTATAATGTAAATACGTTTAAGAATGTCAATCTTGAGTTGTACTATATAGAAATTCCAAATATACTCTCAGACTTGACTGTATATAAGAAGAAATTAAGAAAATGAAGTAAAATTTAGCTTTAAGGTGAAGAAGAATGGATACCTATTCTTCATCAAAAAAATCAGTTGTGATTTGAAGGCCGACATCTCCGAGATCCAGTTGTTCTGCAACGATCTCACGGACAGAAGCAATAAGTTCAGGACCACTAGAAAACTTCATCACTTTCATGGTACTAATCAGTCCGAATCGAGGGGGGACTTCGACAAGGTAATCACAATCCTTCAAAATAAGTTGTTGAAGTTGGGGGAAGGCATCTGTGGAGACATTCCATTCTTCAATGTCTGGATAGTGTAACTTCAAGTACTTTAGGTTCAAGAATTCATCATCTTCCACATTCCATCTTTGGTCAACAAACTTAGTATAAATTAATTTCAGAACTTCAAGATTAGGCAGTTTGCCAATTGCAGATATCATACTTGCCGATAAAGTAGCTCCATCTATTTTCAGTTTCCCAAGAGTGGGCGGCAGCTCAAATTCAACAGCAGAGAGCTCTAAATCAGCCAACAAATATAGTGACTTAAGCTTACTCAAAAAGTCTGAGAGCCGTACACAAACCTCTAAACGGATAGACAACTTTTGAACATTTGGTATCCTTCTCAATAGCCATTTGAGCTCCTCCGTCCCTGAATCGTAAAGAAATGACGAAAAAACTTCTAAATTATCTAATTGAAGAGACTCGTCATTCAAATCATCCACGAATTGAAAATTTCTTTGAAAGAGATATAAATGTCGCAAACTTCTCATATTCCATATAACTTTAGGGAGTGGATAAAATCTGGCCATCAAAATGAGAAATTCCAATCTTGAGAGATTGACTATGGATGATGGGACAAGAAATGTACCCGAAAGTGCCAAGTATCGCAAATGAACTAGTTGCGTGATTGCATCAATGTCAGATTCTATGTGGATGCAGAGCAAGTCCAACACGCGCAGGACTTTGAACCAGAAAATGAAGAAAGGGTTACGAAAAGATGCCGCACTCTTAGAAAAGAGTAAAGTTCGGACAATTGGTGCCGTAGGTTCTAACTTAAAAGAAGACCAACATTGTGTTTGAAAGCACAGTCGATATGACATATGCATTGTGTCTAAGGTATGATCATCAGAAATATTTGGAACCAGTAAAAAGTTTTCTTGCTTGGCTTTTTCTAAACAGAACTCCCGCACCAAATCATGAACAACACATTTCTTGATCCCAAATCTGGAACTTCTTTTAGCTACCAACAATAGGCATCTATCCACCAGATCCTCCAAATACTCATTTGCTACATCCTCCAACCTTTTGTTCACATCATGTTTCCTTATGAAACCCTCCGCAATCCAATATCTGGTCAATTTCTTGGCAAGAATTCTTTCATCTTCTTCAAATGCAGCAAGGTAAAGGAAGCAAGGTTTCAAATAATCTGGTAAGTGCTTGTAACTTACTTCGAGAATGTCCATGCACCCTTCCCTTACGACTTGTAACTTTAGATTTTCAGCGATTTGTTTCCAAAAAGCCAGATTGCCGTCTGCTTTTGCAAGTAAACCTGCAATTACTATAATGGCTAAAGGTAGCCCTTTGCAATCTTCTGCAATCTTCTTCCCAATATCGTGCAAATCTGGAGGAAAACCATCTTTGTAAGACAGCTTCAGCTGTAGTAACCGGAAGCTATCCTCTGGCGAGAGCGGATGAAGCTCATGAAGGCTGTAATCAGGTTTAGCTTCCAAAGCCACTTTATGAATTCTGCTGGTGAACATAATTCTGCTCCCATTCTCATCATCTGGAAATGACGCTTTTAACTCCTTCCACGCCTCAATATTCCAGATATCATCCAACACAATGAGGTAAGGTTTTCCTTTCAAACATCTGTACAGCATTTCAGCTAAGTCTTCATGACTTTTATTGGAGATATCATCCTTTTCTAGAGTTGGATTGACATCTTTTAAAATGCTAATTAATATGTCTTTAATTTGATATGCTTGAGATATGCAGCACCATGCATATTTTTGAAAATGAAGCCGCACGAGACGGTCATGATAAAGCTTGTTAGCAAGAGTTGTCTTACCTTGACCTGCCATACCAACAATTGCAACAATGTCGAGTTGAGGCAATCCTCCTATAAGGCAATTAATTATTTTCTCCATCTCGTCTGCGAAACCCACCATGACATTATCCGTTGTGGCATTCTTAGCCTGAGCAGGAAGTTGGACGCCAGCAGACTTCTTAGTAATTCTAGACTTATTCAGCTCAATCTTAATGAACTGAATTTCTTCTATGACATAAGAAAGGCACATCACATGACGCCAATAATTAGTAGGATCAAGGAGAAAACAGGAGTCCATGACATAGTCGGCGCAGTATGCCATTCTGCTGATTCGCATCTGAAGATCTTTGAGTTCTTCATCGTCATCTTGCAGATAAAATACCCCCATGATCAAGGGCTTAAGAACCAGTAGCTCCTTTTGGAGTCTCATAAGTTCATTTCTTCTGTAAGTGGTCAAGGCTGCATCATAGTTCCCCTTTTCATTTTGATCTCGGAAGAAAATTTCCAAGAATCCTTGTATGTTTACCTTGGGGAAAATATTACTTGATGGAGCTGGAATCTCATGGTGAAGCTCCCTGATCTCAGCTTGGGCTTGATTCATATTATCTAGTAAGTCATGAAGAAGAGTACTGCTTCCCTTGGCGATGTCCTCTTTCAAATTGCTCTCAAAGAGTGAGCAAATCAAAGATGTAGCCTTATTGACACAAAGGCTGCTCTTTGTTGAAATTAACTTCCCAATTTCAGCATACTCCCGCGGTGGATTGACAAAAAATTATATGAAAAATAAAAGCCCATCTTGAAGCATTTCAAAATCATCATCAGTAGGAAGGACAAGATCCTCCAGGAGTATTTCAACAAAACGCACAACAGCTATATGCCTGAGAGAGAAATCAGGTCCTTTGGATGGCTTTAAGGCCTTCAAGGCTCCAAGGTACAACTCTGCAAGTTCCAAAGTGCAAGGCTTGAATTTCTGCATCAGAGAAGAAACCGCAGCATTCACTCTTTCATCTGTTTCGTCAACCCAATAAAGAAATGGTACAGCTGCTGTAGTGTTAGCCCAATCTTGAAGATGATTGAAGAAACTGTTCAATTGATCAACGTGTTGCTCTCTTGAAGCAAAATGAAAAATTGCAGAAACGCACTCTAACCTCTTTTCAACAGCTCCAATTTGCTTTTTCACGGAGGCAATCATATCCGGTTTTAGAACCAGAAGATTCTTCAGATTCTCGATGGCCTCATCAACGAGATTCTTTAAGTCACGTTTGCTCGAGCATTTGCTTTCCGGCGAGAGATCTAACCAATCAAGGAGAATTTCTTTAAGAACCGGCTTATAGTACTGAAGTTTTTTCATAAACTTATCTGAAACTTGAAGGAGCAACTCCTTGAATCCAGTCTCATAACTTCTCCAGAATCCTCTGACAGTATCCTTGCCTATGTCAGCAAGGGAATCCATGGCTTCTATTGCTTTAGTAGCAGACGGCGATTCATCTTTGGCAGCACACGCCCAGTTCTGCCTGCGGCAGAAGAATTTTTTGAGAAACAGTACCTCCTTTTGCAGGGTCTGTATTTGATCCTTGGAAGCGGCAGTCAAGAAATCATCTCTATCATCCCAGTAAAAGAGCCACTGTTCCAAATGATGAACCCAATCAGAATCCATTTTCGTTTCTCTCGCTCTCTGATTGAAGCGGTTTGGCTTAAAGATGTTGGTTTTCAGGAACGGATCTGTAAAGGAAATCTGGAAGGATGGTTGTTTTTACCGTTCATTATTAGTCCGATTAACTAAATACTAAAATTGCACTTTAATAACCCAAATTTCATCCTCCTTTTTATAAATTTTTCATTCTTTTATTTCTCAGACAAATTACAATAGCATAATTACAGAAGAAATCTGCAAAAGATGCATTTTGCAATCATTTCTTTACATATCCCAAGCTTGAATCGACTGTGAGAGAACGATATTAAAAGTTAATCTCCACTCAAAAAAAAAAAAAAAAAGACTAAATCTGAGTTGTGGCAACATTTTGATACATTCAGAGTCTCCCCGGACTGGTGGATGGCCACGCATATTTGTTCCTATTTGACCACTGAATATGTAACGAACTCACACAATTACAGATGCCGCGGGCCAGCGCATAAACAAGGTAACCTCGGACGTACATGTTCAAATGAGTCACTTCCTTAAGAAGGACCCAAATCAACACAATAAAAATTGAAAGGGAAATACAACAGGTTCGGGGTGATCCCGATGCGGAGGGATTATTACTCAGATTGACTTTATTTTTAAAATAAGTGTATTAAAAGAATCTTGTTTTGTGAAGAAATTTTATAAATAGGCATAACTCTATTTGATTTAGTATTATAATATTATAATGTTAAATTATAATGTATTATAACAAAATATCTCTGTCATATATATATAAAGTCTTTTGATTTGATATTATAAATATATAATGTTAAATCGAAGATATTATAATTTTATATCAACTTATTAATTTTTTTTTTATGAGTTTGAGACAAAAGCTAGTTTCAATCTTAAGGAATAAACAATAGGCACTAGTCTTGGTTGAAAACAGTAGACAACAAACAAAGGCAATCTTAAAAGGAAATAATAAATATATTAACATTCCATTTGGAATTATCCTAATTGATTCTGTTTGAAGCAGATGTATTCATATCTAAGTTTTAAAAACTAAAATAAATAATTAAAGCTATTAGTATCTTTAGAAAATTAAGAATTTCATAAACAAATACTAATATTTTATAGAACTTAAATTTTTATTTACAAATACTAGTATTTTATAGATCTTAAATTTTTATTTAGAAATAGAAGAAAAATACTATTAGAAGAAAAAATACTATTAGTTTTAATTATTTATTTTGGTTTTAGAATTTAGATATGCATGCATTCGCTTCAAACACAAGAATCAATTAGGATAATTCAACATGGAGAGCCAATATATTTTTTGTTTCCCTTAAGATTGCCCCAATATATTTTTTGTTTCCCTTAAGATTGCCTTGGTCTTTTGTCTATTGTTTTCAAGCAAAACTAGTGCCTAGTGTTTATTCCTTAATATTGAAACTAGCCTCTGTCTCAAACTTGAAAAAGAAAGAAAATTGGCAAGTTAGTGTAAAATTATAACTCCTTTTGATTTGACGTAATAGCTTTATAACACCACATTAAAAGGCATTATATATGTGTCATAGATGCTTCATTATAATGCATTATAATTTGATGTTATAGCCTCCTATAACGCAAAACCAAACAAGACCTTTTTAGTTTATTTCTTTAAAAATAAGACCAATCTTGATAATAACCCCGATGTTAGTCGACTAGCACTGATTGGCCATTGTCTATGACGCTTACAAAAAAAAAGTACTTGCAGTCAACTAAAGAAAATCTATAGTTTATGTTTGGATTTTTAAGGACGTACAGGATCAAATCTGCTCCGTTGGAGCAGCTGATCTAACAGATCAAATTTTTTATCACAATCGTCGAATCAAATTCGAATCTGATCCAATGGCTGTAGATGAGTCATGCACGTGCAAGAGAGGCACAATAAAGCTAAGGAGAATTAGTTGGATCGATAAAGAGGGGCAGTGGTAAATGCTGTTGAGGAAGAGATGGAGCTTGTTGAACCTATTCAGTTGGTAAGTTTAGAGCCAGATCTTGGAGTTTGAGAAAAGGCATGTGGACTATTTTAACATGAGTTTGGTTTATGTTTGGGCTAGTCCCAGGTAGGACTGTCAATTGGGCCGGGCTAGCCCGAGCTCGGCCCGGCTCGGCTCGTTTTTTGAGGGCTGAGCTTTTTTCGAGCTAAGGCGGAGCCGGGCTAGAGCCTGAATTTTCGGCTCGTTTGTGAATCGGGCCGAGCTCGGGCTTGGCTAAGCTCGGCCCGTTATAAGCTCGGCCCGATCATATATCTAATAATAATTTATAATTATATATTATAATTTCTTGATATAATAGAAATTTTGTGTATAATACTATATTAATGTCATCATAACTATATAGATTAAAATTTTATGTGTTTTGATATAAATAAATTTGTTTATATTTCACTTTCAAAAAAATTTAGTGTGTAAAGTTTTTACTTCCACCACTTTAAAATTATATTTTAGAAAAGCAATGTGGTTTAATAGTTTTAATTCTTAGCAGATTTGGCAACAATATGCATGCTATTCAATCATAGAGTCTATTTATGAGATTGTAACTACTTATTGAGCTTATCATAATTCTAAGGATATTAAGTATTAACACAGTAAATGCGTAGGTATGAATATTATTACCTTTACTAACACGAGAAATATAAATCATATGAAAGAAGAAGATAAGATCTTAGCATAGTCTTCTAATTGATTTTTGCACTTGTAATTTAGAATATTCCAAAGTAAATATTTAGTTTTATAAAATAATATATTCTACATATTCACTTTCGTAATTAATATATTTAACTAATTTCACAAAATATAATTTTTTTTCACTTCTCAACATAAATTTAGAAAGAGAAGAGAAAAAATTATCAATTACTTAATGGTTAATACTTATATTATATAACTTATAAGGTGATTAGTAAAGTGATTAGTAAACTTTAGTATTAGCCCAATATCTTTTTAAAAAATCAATATTTATTATTAGGGCACATTAGAAGATTGTTTTTTTGTGTATTAATAACTTAATATGCATTCAAAATATTAAACTGCTTACTATACAACAAACTCAGATGGTAGATATCTGCAAATTTGGTTGATTCTCTATACAAAGAAACACAGTGGTGATGTGTTTTAGTGCTTTGGTGCCTAGTTTCATCGTTGGAAATTCACTGATTTCTGAAGTTATAGGATCATTCTTCCTCTTTTCCAGTTACTTCATATTGAAGCACGACATACCAGATTATCAGATTTTAATGCATTATATATCTCTGTTTAAATATCCATTTGAAGGGTTCTTGATCAATAAATTCTCAGACTCTGGTAGTTTGGTGCTCCACTTTTGTTGATTTGTCTTGGTTGGAATTTAATGTGGTTGAGATATTGCTACAATACTTTATTTTGCTATGGTAGTTTGTTTTTGTTGATTTTCAGATAGACGTTTACTTAGTTTCTAGAGATATTGTTTAATAATATATGCAAATTAGTTGAAAGTTATTGTTAGACAAGTATTAAGACATTAATTTGTGAAGGCAATCATAATTTGTACTGAGAGGATAATTTGTAAAAATAATAAAAAATGAATATGCATATTTCGGGCTCAGCCCGAGCTCGGCCCGAGATCATAAGAGCTGAGTTCGGGCTCAATATTTGTGAGCCCGATCGGGCTGAGCCCGAGCTCGGGCTCAATATGATGTTACTCGGGCTGAGCCCGAGCTTAGGTCGGCTCGGCTCGTAGAGCCCAATTGACAGGCCTAGTCCCAGGCTCCCAGCAACTTTTTATTTTTTGATTTGGCAAGAGGGCCCAAAATTCATTAGTAAATGGCAAAATCTTGGGGATGTCGGGGGATTTTTTCTTCAAAGAAAATAGATGTTTTGATATTTTTACCCCTGAAAATATTTGCACAGGAACTACATGTGTGTGTACCCACCGGAAACCACCCCTGACATTAGGTGTGTCAACAGGTCTAAACGTGTTCGCATACCTTATCCTGGATCTAGACCCGATTGACACCTATCGGTACCAGATCGATCCGTTTATCCAGCGGGTCTAAATAGGATGGACCTGAACCCGATCCTATATGGTCTCGATTCGGATCCAAGTAGACTCGATAAAAATTTTAATACATGAAAATTTAAATAACCGTTGGATCAAAATATATCTAATAATTGTAAAAAAATCAAATATATAAAATATTTATTATTAAAAAATTTAATCAGGTCCCAGGTCTATAGGGTCCAGAATATTGCGTACCGTATACATGCCCAATTAGAATATGTATTATCGGGTTTGGGACCCAGTCCAGATACACGGGTATAAATAGTATATCGAATCTGATATTATCGAGTTGGGTATGGGTAAGATCCGACCCATTAACAGTCTTACCTGAGATGGGTAGTGTTCCAAAATAAAACATACAATAATAGTGTAATGGTATAAAAAAAATAAAAACAAAGGTCTCGAGATTACAAGACTATGATAAATAGTTGAAGGACATTAATAGAGATTTTTTATTTTAATTAATAAAAAATTAGTCAGTTCAATTAAAATTTTAGTATTTATATTTTTGTGCGTAAGTCAGATTTTAGTCATCCAACTATAAAAAATTTACATAAACTCTAAAAACCTATACAAATTTACTTATTCAATTTAAAATTTTAAAATTTTAGCTTTCATCCCTTCTACCATAGTATTCTTTTAGATCTATCACTTCTAAGGTTCATACAATTCATTGGTATTGATGAATTGGTAACTCGTTGTTGAGTTCTTTTCTTTTTTTGGAAAATAAGTAGCCATTGCATTCCCTTGTTTAGTTTTAACAATAGGTGTCATTTGATTGTCAAAACAAAAGTGGATAGAAAAAGTAATTATATTTTTAATTTTAAATTCTTATGCTTGATTCTTCATTTATCTTTAAAAAAGGGAATATAATTCCTCAAATTCGAAAAAATAAATAAAGAATACTATGAAATTGAATTCTTATGTGGAAGTGATATTATGATTCATTTCCTGAGGAATCTGACAAAAATAAAGATAAAAAAATTAAAATTTAATAAATAACTTATTTATATTGAGTTTTTTCTTTTCTATTTTTTTTATTTTTTATCTTCATTCTTAATCATCATTCCAGTGCAATTATTTTTTAATTTAAAATTGTATAATTTATTATTTTATATTTTTTAGAAATTAAATTTTAAAACTTTAATAAATTAAATATAAAACCTATAGTTTAATATTATATAATAATTATACAACTCACAAATATATATAGAGAGAATTCATTCTACAGACCTATTGTGTTCTGTATTTCCCATGTATTTGGTTGCATTTTTTTCCTCTTCCTGGGCCAATTCATTCTAATCCAAGTCCGTATATTGGGCCTGAATCTTTTGGATAATCATTCGGCGTACTTGGTCTGTTCTGTTGATCAACCCCCGCCCGGGGTCTGTCTCTCTCGATTGAGCGAACCTCACCAAATACTCCGGCTGTACATGCCCAAGGCTTCACCGCCTCCGCTGCCCTGAACTCTGCGGTGTAAGGGTTCTCTTTCCAAATCGCAGTATCTACCTCCGGTGGTCATCATCTTGTCCGCCGGCGCATAAATCCAGCAAGAATAGAGAAGACAGACAACGAAATGGTAAGTAGACTTAGATAAGGGGATAATAAAATTATTTCATTTTGAAGGGAGTAATCATGAATATTGATATTTCTCTTTGTAATTTGAAGATTGTTGTATTAGTTTCCATGGGTTATTGATTTGATGTTGTGGTGTCAGAAGAATGAAGCTATTTTCAATATTCATTCTTTTAATTTTGGGAAAATGTGATGAACTTTTCTGCTTTCCTTTACCATCACCAGAGATTTCTTCTGCCTTTTCCTTTTCTTAATGGGTTTAGTTGGCTGGCCGGTTACTCAGCCTAGCCCTGGCAGTCACCAAACTCGGACAATTCTCCCCGACTTGTCCTGCGTTGCGTGCGCATTAGTCATTTCTCCGAGTTGACGGTGTCCTTTTCCAGTAGTGCGGGCATTGGGCCGAATTTGACTCGACTCTGCCGGGACTTTGAACTATGCTTGTGCATTTGCAATGTGATGGAATCTTATGCCTTCTGCTTTAACAGCGCATGTATCTTTTTATTTCTTGGTTGGGTGTGATAATTCTTAATACAGTTGCATTAGTTTTGTTTGCAAATGTTATTCTTGGATTATAGAGTCAGATAATATTGCTTGTAATAGAACAAGCAATGGCAGCTTCTCTTTCCTTTCAGTCTCTTTTTACTTAATTTAATTGTTGTTTCAGGTTGTTGTACCATTTTGAATAGGATTTCTTTCTCTTTCTGATTTGGATTGAGGTCATGGATCGACCAGGGCATGATTATGCCAGTGCTATGGCCTTTGCCCAACAACAACAAGCAGCTAACATTTCACAACAGCAGCAGCAGTTTGGTTTTCATCCACAGCATCAACAGTATCCTCCCTCAGCTCATGGCCCTCCTTTTCTGCCCCCACACCCTTCTATGCAACAGTTCCCTTACCCACGGCCCGTGCAGCAACCACAATATCCTCATGCTCCTCCCCACCCACACATGCTTCATATGCCACAGCAACAACGGGCACCACCAGCTTTTCCACCGCATATGCCCCCTCACCTTGTTCCCCCGCCCTTCCATGGTCCATATGATTCTGCTCCACCCCCTTCCCCTCCTCCCTCAGATCCTGAACACCAAAAGCGTATTGATAAACTAGTAGAGTATGCTGCCAAGAATGGACCTGAGTTTGAGGCCATGATTCGTGAGAAACAGCAAGATAATCCTGATTACAGTTTTTTGTTTGGTGGTGAAGGCCATAACTACTACCGTTACAAGCTTTGGATGGCAACAAGACCTTCAACAGGCCCCTTCAATCCTTCCTTTCCCTCTTCTTCCATAGCTATGATGCATCCTCCAAATCCTATGATGAGTCCATCACCTTTGGTTGCTCCTCAGTTAAGTGGCCCAAGTACTGCAGTGCCTGCTGGAATGATGGGTGCACCTCACATGCATCAACCTCCTTTTCCACCTCTTTATGAGCAACACCCCCCTCAGGCCTTTGTTGGCCATAGCCGACCAGATTATGATCAGTCTTACAGGTCTTTCAGAGGTTTAGCTAGGCCACTTCCGTCTGATGTTGAAATGGAGCTGAATAATATTCTCAACAATCTCACTGGTACAAAAGAATCGATAAAAGGTGCTAAAAACTGGTTCATGCAGAGGCCTCCTTTTGTACCAGCTCTTGCCGAGGCACTTAAAGAGCAAATTCTTTCCTTGGATGACTCCGAGAAACAGCTGCATATAATATATCTTGCTAATGACATTCTGTTTGACAGGTATTATTCCTGTTGGTACTTATTCTGCAGATGAATATATATTTGATTGTGAGATTTGTTGACTACATTTATGTGTACTTCATTTGTTGTTTTATTATCTTAGTTTCATTTACCAGTGGACTCTATTCTTGATTAACTTTTGGTGTTCACAGCTTAGTGCAGAAATAATACATTACATAGTAGTCTGGCAAACTCTAGCATTATCTACTTAAAATTATTTCCTCCATGAGTGTTCAAATAAGCGTGGAAAGTAAGTGATTAAAAGGTATAGATCATGAAGAAGCATTTATTCTTTACCCCTTCCTGGAAGAGTATAAGCAGATTCTAATTTTTCCCTGAATTGTGAAAGCAAAACCAGTGTCAGATCTAAATTTACAGACTGAGACCATCTGGTTCTCCTAACTGTTAACTTATGAAGTGCCACTATCTTGTTGCAGTGACAGATGGAAGGAAAAGATTCTAAGGTAGTTGCTCTGTAATATGGGCGAATCAAGATAATTATTTGCAATTTTCGGTATCTTACTTGTGATGAGGGACAATTCCAATTTGCTAAAACTATTGTGTTTAACAGATTTTCTTGTCACTGTGGACCTATTGCTGATTGAAGAATGTTAGGCTCATAAATTTGCTCACTTTGGTGTTAAAGGTTCTCATGAATTTTGAGTTGCATAATTATATTGCATTACTCAGCAATTGCCTTATTTATTTGCAAACATTGGTCCTTAGTTTTTCTTCTCATAAAAGATAACCAAATGGAAAACATTACCGTTATAGTGTATTCAAGTTCTTATGTTGGAGAGGATGTTGGAATAGCTGTAGCATCCATTTATGTCATTAATCTGAGTGTATTTCACCATATTAAAATCTAATTAGTGTATTCTAAGTTTAAAAGTAGTAAAAATAGTAACTGTTGCTGATCCAAACAAGGTAATGCTCTGTTACTTTCTTACTTTTGAGCACCTGTTTTTGTGATAAGTAGTAGATGAGAAGAGACATAGCCCTCCAAATGCAAAAAAAATTCATTTTATTGTTAATGCAATCGCTGTAAGATTCATAAGGTTTTGGGGTATTCTGTTTGATCTGTTATATGTGTTGTCTGGATCGCTTGTGGATATCTTCTAAAGATTTTGCATGTTCCAAAATTATCATACTTGCACTGAGTCCTACCCAGTCAAATTTTGCTTTGAGAATATGATACTTACTAACAATTAAAGGATGTTATTTGTGCTGAAAAATTAATCAAATGTAAGTCTTTAAATGTGTCTATTTTGAGTGGTCTGCATTTAACTTATAAAGGAAATGTGAAAGCACCTTTGCTGATAATTTCATACAACTAATTTTTGCTTTTGCAATAAAAGGTTATTCAGAATATTGTCCCTCATAACTCTAATTGTTTTTAAGGCAAACACATTATTCTACAAATTGAAAATTAGAAAGGGCATTGCCTAGTTACTTTTTATCCTTACATATAGTCTTGTCTGAGGTTTTGCTACGAGAATTCTCTTTATCTACAAGGGGAGAGCATTCACTAGGTTGTTTTGATTACTTTGTGCTATAAGGTTTGTGTAGGTTCTAGCAAATTGGTTCTAGCAAATTTAACTTTGGTTCAATATGTGGACACCTTTGTTGATGCCCTTTAGTAACTCTCTTTTGCTCGCTTTGTTTTACAGATTTCATATGATCAGTTTGGTTCAGCATTGTTACTTATCCATGACCAAAATAAATAATAATTAAATAAAAATTTACATCTCGTGTATGTTTGTAAAAAATGACAAAAAATGACCTTAGGACCTGCTCTAATCTTCCTCCAAAGTTATTCACAGGACTGTATTTGAATACGAATGAACCGAGTGCCAATTCATTGTGCTTGATTCAATTAATACTCGAACAACATTCAAGTTCGTTTGCTTATCATCCATGCTTAAATTTGTCTTTCGGTTCGTTTTCGTTTGTTTATTAGTTTGTAAAGTTGAAAATTCGTTCATATTCGGTTGTTTAGTTTCATAAGTCATTTAAGCAGTTCGAGTTCAAGTTGTTTGAATATGTATGTAAAATGTGTTTTTTTTTTGTGTTGGGGGGGGGGGGGGGTTTGTTCGCAAACATTTGAATTTGTTTGCAAATGAGATCATTTTTGTTCGTTTATTTGAGCTTCACATGATTATTACACAGAAACTTTTTTCAAGCTTGAATGAGCTTCTCTGGCAAAGTTCTAATTCGAATCACAGCTCTGGTTAATCAAGGATCTTGAATGCAACATAATTTGTAGGTTTTGATTCAAGCATTGATGTTGATGCTCTCTATAGAAAGAATTTCAGAACAAATGGTAGAATGAACTGGAAATGGTAAATAAGATAAAAGATGTAATAGTTGTAACAGTCTAGGAATGATGAGCCACAACTATGCAGGTCCTACCACTTAATTTATTGTGGGTCAGATGGTAATTTGGATATAGTCAGCTGCTGTTCTAAATCTTGTGTCAAAGTCAAATTTGAACATTCAATTTGGGGAGAGGAGTATCATTGGTTTCTTATTTTGCTCTTTATTATGATTAATGATGCATATTCCACGGAATCCAATAGTTCTCATTCCTGTAAACTGCCTCAAAAGAGATGAAGTTATCTCCTGGTGTGGGGGATACTAGGATATACTCAGAATTTAGGACTTTTCTTTTCATTCTTTTTTCCTAGCCCCTGCTTGTAGAATCTTCTTTTTCGCTGTTGGCACATAATGATTTTTTTATCTGCCTGATTTTGCAGCTTTCAGAGACGGCTTAGTCCGCGTGAACTTGATAATGAAGCACTTGCTTTCAAGCCTGTGTTGGGCTCCATGCTTGCCAGAATTTACCACAACCCTGTAAACAAGGAAGAAAATCAATCGCGGCTTAAAAAAATTTTGCAATTTTGGGCATCCAAGGAAGTTTATGATCAGGATACTATTTGTGCAATTGAAAATGAGATGATTGGTGGGATGCCAACGAGTTCTTTTCCTCCTCCCCAAAGAGACTTGTCCAATTTGTCCCCAGGCCCATCTGCCTCTGCAGGTAGCATTCAAGTTTCTACCCTATCTGCTGAAATTAAATTTGAATGGACAAAACCATTTTACATGCAAGGACTGTAGTTTCGAATAATGCATGCATTATTTCTAATATGTTGTAGTGGAAATCGAGTACTCTGAATGTAATTTGAATTTCTATTTGTGCAGTAGCACATCAGGCAGCATGGCAGATGGATAAGCAAACTTCATTCCCGAATTTGCAGGATCAAGAATATCAGGATAAACAAGTTCCTTCCTTGCAACAACCCTTGGCATCTCAACAATTTCATCCTTCTTCAGTTCCTTCCACTGTTTTTGCAGGGAATGTGCCTATACCACCTATGCAACCAGGGAACCAACCACCTGGAACTCATACCTTGCAAGCACCTACAAGCAGTGTTGGTGAAAAACTGCCTCCATATCCTTTATTTCCTCCTGGTCTTATCCCTGGAATGGTCAGAAAGATGCAGATTGGAAGTGGAGTACCCTATTCTCCAATGAGCCCTCTGGATATCCCAACTGTCATACCTCCTTCTAATGTGTCTCCATCTGAAATTCTTGAGAGGGTATCAAAGTTCTTTAAAGAGATTGGAGAGGTTAACCCTTCTGAAGGACCAATGAAATCCTCGGAGTCCAGAGATGATTATGATGAGTATGAGAGAGAGTCTCCTGTTCGCAAGGGAGGAGCTTGCATCCCTCCTCCTCCTAACCTATTTGTGGACCCAGAGTCAGGTACTTTTCCTGATGGAAGTGTGGAGCAGAAACCTGGATCAAGTGACTCGGGAAGACTGGGGCTTGGGGCTACAGCAAACCCTAACGAACCAAGTCAATATGACGATGTTTACACGTCTTATCGGAAACAAAGCAGCACCACCTATCATTCGTCCATGAGTGCCAGAGCTACTGCAAGGTGAAACTAGTTTTGGCGTTTCCATGGTTCTTAGCTCTAGGAGAACAGAACGTTGCTGGAACTTAGGACATTCCTGATAGATGAGAATCTTTAGTTAGATATAAACTCTTTCCTTGCCCCTCATCGAAAGTTATTCAACAAGGTTTTAAATGCTTTGCTGTAAATTGCGGGCTTGTTCTTGGTTATTGTCTGCTAATTAATCAATTAAGACATAAATCTTTGATCATCTGTGTTTCCTTCACCTGTTTCCTTCTTGGGGAGGCGTTAAAATGAGAATGAGATCCAACTGTTGTGCAACCTCTGGCAACATATGCTTCTGCAGGAGGTAATTGCTTCGTTTACATCCTTGGTTCTCCTTGTCTTCCTCCCCTGCTCTCTTCTCGGTTATTTCTGGTTTATAACCTGTTACACAGAGGATTTTGAAGCAGGGAGGAGTTTCCTTTTGGGAAACCGGGGTTTCTTCGATAAGGAAGCGAAGTGATGATCGTGAATTGGGCTCCGACGAGTAAAGATCATGAAAAGGTTTTAGTTTTTTCGTCAAATGTTGGAACTCTGAATCCCGCATTTTGCTCACAATTGAATCATACTCGCAAAAACTAAATTTTTTTACAAAAGAAACCAATCTGAGAGGAGGATGCGGTTCGTGAGCGCATTGGAGAACGACCTCGCAATCGCGTTTTAGACTCCAAGCGGATTGATTCTCTTTTGGATAATGGATTTTTTTTTTTTGGTCGAATGAATGTGACTATGTTATTGAATTAAAATATATTAATAATTTAAAATTAATTACATAATTTTATATGATACAATTTAATTAATGCACTAAAAATTCTGCAAAAAAATATGAAATCCAAGAACGATTTTTCAAAAAAAGTAAAAGATTCTTAAAAAAGTAAATCAATTGAAATAGAGCCCATCCTTAACCGACGGGAACAAAATAAATTTGCACTTTTTTCCTGATAAATCTTTTGTTTTTTCTTTCACAAAAGTTATGAACTCCGTTCAAATTAAAATTTTCTCAAATAAGGAACAATCCAAGTGGTGTAGACCGAAACGAATCGAGAGATTACATTGAAAAATTATAAGCTGCCCGGTGAAAGTAACTTAATTGGTTAAGATGCTTGTTCTTAAAAATTAAAGCACTATGTATTAGACTAATATATATATATATATATATACATACTACCAAAACACTTTTACTCTTTCTCCTCTTTTAAAACTCTCAAATCTCTAATTTTAATTTTAAAAATTTTAAATTTTTTTTATTAGTTAAGAGAGTTGTCATTAACTAAGATATTTTTTTATAATAAAATAATTTAAATAGTTTAGTTTATTATAAACAAATCTTTTAATTTAAATTAAATTTCTAATAACTTTTCATTATATTTACATAACTTCATTTACTATCACTTTCTCCACAAATTTTTTCTTTCTTCATAAACTTTTTCTCGTAAGGTTTTTTTTGGTCAGATCCTCTTATTTTTCTCTAATTAGGGTCTTCTTTTTTAAATTGAAGAGATAATCTTTTCAATTCCTTTTTTGATACATATTGTTCTTAATTCTCTTCTTTTTTCTCTTTCACTTTAATGTTTAATCTCTGAATTTGATAAATAGTATTATATATTTGATTTTCTTAAGTAGGTTATCAATGCTCAATGCATCTCTTATTGTTCAAAAGATATTTATAAATTAATTATTTTTAAAAAATATTTTCTTTTCTTTAATTTATTGAAAAATTCGTGTGTACATGTGAGATGTTTATGAATTTATTTATTTTTAGAGAAGATTTTTTATTTTGTTGAAAACTTTTTGGGATTGAGGCCAAAATAGAAAGATTACCCCATATTTTTCTTTTAAAATAGAGAAAAATATATGTGTTATACACGTTATAGGCATCAACACATTTAGGATATTTCAATTTTTATTCAAATAAGTATTTTAACTTTATTATTTTTTAAAATTTAAAATATGTCTTAAAAGCTTTTTAGTTAAATCCTATAAAATGAGATGTATGCACTTTTCTTTTAATTTTTTTGTTATGTTTTTCTTCTTTAATATGAGTCCGTGTAATTTCTTGTGAGAACAAAATATATTTTTTTAAAATTTTTAAAATTTTTTTATTATCCACAAATTTGTAAGTTATACATGACTTTCATATGTAGTTATTCATTTGTCCTCTTTTTGGCAACTTTTTTTTTTTATTTTTTAACTTTATTTTTAGCATCATTGATGTTTTCTCTTTTTACATCTTTCATGCATTTTCTTTGTTTGTTTTGATTGAATGATATAATCTATTTTATATTTTTAGTTATTTTAATAGAAAATTATTGAGTTTTTATTTTCTTTGATAGGTTTTGAAGATTCAAGTTTTATTTTTTTCGTTTGTTTGACGAGAGGAATATTTATCTGTTTAGTTATTGGTATCTATTACATAAATTAGATCACTATTTATTACTATCTAATTTGATCCTTTATTTGCTAAGTTTTAAGGATAAAAATATCTAATTATCTATTAAAACATTCAACACTAGAATATGTATAATTTTGTAGTACATTAGACATAAAATGTAATAGTCGATAATTTTTATTTTTTCTAAATGAATATAAAAGAAATAAGTGATTTTGTAAAGTACATTAATATTATAATTTTTTTTATGATGGATCTAAGAACATGTTTCCTTTGAAATAAAAAATTGAATAATAACTTAAGAATCTTTTTATTTTGAAAAACTATTTCTTTGAGGTTTTTTAATATAAAATACTAATATTTTTTATTTTTATGTAATTTATTTTTTAAGAATGGAGAGAGATAAGTAAGGGAAGGTAAATTTTAATTTTCACAATAATTTTATTAAAAATATAATTTATTTTTAAAAAATCAAAATAAATAATTAAATAATAAAATTTTTTCTTTTTTTTACACATGACAAAAATAGAAGATAAATATAACAAAATAATTAAAATATTATGTCGTAAAATTAATTTATTTAAAAAATATAAAAAATACATCTTATAATATATTTTCATTTCATTTCTTTTTATTTAATTTACTTAGTGCATAATTTTTAATTAAATATCATTTTTCTTCATTTTAATTTATTTATAATTAATTATTAATACACAATTTTTTATTAAATACATGAATTTATTTAATATTTTTTATAATAACTAATAATTATTTATATTAATTTTTGATATTTTTTTAAAAAAATTAATACTATCGCTAAAAAAAACGCAAGACTTTGATCACACTATTAAAAATATTTTTTAATAATATTTAAAATTAATTTTTTACAAAAATAATATATATTCCCCGTGTTTTATACTAATTATCAAAATAATGTCAAAATAGCATACGTATTTATATACAGTAATATAAAAAATATATGTATTCTGTGTCTCGCAAACCCGAAAATTAGGTCAACTAATAATCCAATGTAGACTAATCTTCAAGAACTAAAAGTTGTACTCAATCATAACCAGTACGAGCAACAGTATATAGGCAGTTATTAGATACATCTATTAATAAGAGTCTTTAAACACTGGAATAGTTTCCTCCTTTCATCTATCTGATCAAAGTCCTCTGCTTCTCTGGTTTTCCAACGCACTTCATCAATTTCTCAAATAACATTTCTGAACAATCATCGTCGTCCCTTCAAAAACTGATACTTGGTAAAACTTTATTTAAGGTCCTCTTCTTTCTCTTCTATTTTTTGCTTTATTTAGTTCTTTCTTTATTTATCTATAGGTACCGTGCTACTAAGCTGCCGCTACACCAGCAACACACTGCATTGTGCCGGAGCATGGCGAGACGGAGTACTCGTGGGGTTTCCTTGCTCCGGAAACACGCTTTTCTTTGCGTTCATCAATGGCTATTTGCTTGCAACGACACTCCGCGCTGCAAAATGCCTTTTCGCCTCTGCAATGCCAATACCAAACTAAGTCAACGCACCAGAAAACTCCGAATATTGATATAGTACGGAATCCAATATGTCTAAATATGATTCCCAGAGAAAAATTCATATCAATGCGTATGCTAACTAGGTTTCTTTAAGCATCTAGCAAATTTTCACTGCTCATAGCTGCAAAAGGCAAACTTCCACGGCATTGGTACTCATAAATTGGGAAAGCATCACATCCTGAATAGGATCTTTCTGGGCTGGAATAACTTTGGACAATGGCAACTGCTATAGTTTTGATGCGTGGAAAACACCAGATAAATACAAGTGACTAATTATAAACGAGTGAAGACGAAGACATGCAAGGCCAAAGCCAAAAAGGTCGTGGGAGAGAAGGTGTGGGACATGCATGCCAGCTTTTGAGAATGTGAAGAAATAGAAGATTGCTGTACAAAATATCTAAGGGTGGTGACACTAAAGGACAAAAGCATCAAAATTATACAATGAAGGTAGCTATGCCCTAAAGTTATTAAACGTTGACGATGACTTGAAAGAATGTCAAATGAAGTTGAGAAACACGAGAAAAACGTATAAGGCACATAACATTTAGAAAATAATTAAGACTCTAAAAGAGTACACTGAGGAATATTTCATCCACACAAGTTGCAATTATTTGCTTGGAAAATATTTCCCTCAAGTATTACTTTCAGCAAATAATTTAGAGAACATAGACATTTCTCTCCACCAGAATTAAGACAAGAACAAGCATTAAGCCATTGACATCAACATCTATTGAGTGAGTCTTAAACAACTTGACAGCTACAGAGACATTACTTGAGTCTGCCAATGAAGTAAACTGCTATCATAAGGAACTTATGACAATTGATTTCCTTATTTTGAGGAAAGCAATGCATTTTTATAGAAATTGGTTCAAAAGCCAAAAAAGAACAAAAAAAAGAATCATTTCTAGCAGTGATGTGCAAGTAGAACAGATAATATAAAACAATGCTACGAGGATTACCAAGGTAAAAATGAATTACTCAACATCATATTACTCAGGAAGATATCAGAGAATATTAGCTTCAAACTTTTTCAAGATCGAGATGATTCCAGGCCGGGACTTATAACGGGTTCAGGTCTTTTAGAGCTCAAATCCCTCAGCAAAAATCAGACAAACAAGTTAATAAAATTTTCTCCCCTGTACTCCTGTCTCAAAGATAGTACACAGATCTGGCAACAGGGAACTACTTTTATTGTTCGGAAACAGGGAAAGAGATTCTGCAGAGGCTGATGCTGTAAATCAGGGAGTTCGTGCAAATGAAAATATGTAATCCTATCTCCTATCTATCCATCTTAACCATGTACTACGTCAAACTGCATAGACACAGGAAAAAAATGATGGAAATTGAAGCAAAGAAAGGCTGATTACAATGACGTAGTAATCTTTCTAGGAAACAACATGAAATATGACTCAAAAAATGCAATTCAATTGAATCACTATAATTTCGATTTTTTTCCTATGAACTTATCTTATAACCTATCTATCTTTTCCCTATAAAGAAAAGCTAGCATTTATTGCTCAACCAATCCATTAATGTACATCCTCTCATAGTCAGCTCTGCAATCACATAAATGTATGCATCTCAGCCAACTAACAAAGCCAAAAACTCACAAGAATTGAGACAGTCACAACTTTAAGCTTAGATTGCTACGACCAAGCTAAATTCTTGAATCTCTTTCAACTTACAACAGTGATTACAGCAAATAATGGGAGGAGGGCATAATAAAAAGGCAAGCAGAGTCAAATTATATCCAGAAAAATCAACCACATATTCTAAATGAAAACATCATAAATATCATATCAGCCTTATCAGGTCCACATTTACAGGACTAACATATGACCAAATGGTCCCACTGAATATTTTTCTTAGCCAACTGCAGTAATACTAAGTTTACCAACAAGTAAAGGATCTGAATGATTTCCTCCAAAAAAAAATAAATAAATAAAGGATCTGAAGGATGATGACGCTATTCTTTTTTGGGATGCATTCGTGATCAAACCTTATACCAGCTCACTGCTTGCATCAAAGAGGCTGAAGAGAAAGAAAATTCAGGAATCCCAGAAAAAATAACCAGAGCAGAAACCCAGAACTATTACTGGTAACAGAGTTTCCAGATCTCTTTGCATACTTCAAGCTGTTATTATTAGAAAGTACCATGAGGCAATAATGTCAAATATGAAGAAACTTACTGAACATAAGTTGTTACCGTAAAAGACTAGGAAATCAGAGAGCAGTTTTAAGAATGACTGACCGGGAGGCCGGGGCGAGGGGGGGGGGGGGGTGGGGGTGTTGACGGACTCCTGAATTCAACCGTTGAAGCCCTTAAATCTTATTTCCCAAAACCAACCAAGAAAATCACCAAAAGAGATGAACCCTTCCATACTCAAAAAAGCATCCAAACACAGCTCAATGAATAACAGTGCTTACAGAGAAGCTAATTATGGACAAGCTATAAGTAATAAAATCAGTTTAATGCATTACCTATACATGAAAATGTCCAATCCCTGAAGCTTCTTCTTACAAAGAAAGCAAGAACTCAAAAAATCTGCCATCTGAAAAGCTTCCGTCTGACCAGCACGACCCAGTCCATAGGAAGCAGGCACCAACCCGGAACTATTGGAGGTGATTTTCACGGACCCGTTAACAACAAAATTTTTATTCTCCAAAGACCCACCATCATCAAAGTACTCTCTCTTTTTGATTCGATTGTCCCCAACATGTGAGATTACACAAGTGTATTCCTCACACAATTCCATTTCTTCAACACTTGGGCGCTTCAACATACCTGAATTTCCATTAGAATAACTAGTTGGACTTGTGTTATTGTTCGGAGATGGAGGGTTGGACCTTTTGTTACTCAGAATTGGGATTGGGTTCGATGATTTTGGTGACAGAGCTAAAAGTGCATTTCTGTTAAGGAACTGATCTTGAAAATTATATTCATTCTTGCTATTGCCGTTCATGGCTGCGAGAATTCCAAGACCAACAACACCATTTGGCTCTTCAAAGTTCTTAGGAGATTTGATAGGAGGTGATGGTGATTTTTCAGGGGTCTCAGTGAGGGTGAAAATAGAAAGATTTATCGACAGTCTCTTTTTGCCGTTCATGCCAGCCATTTCTATCCCTCACACGCACACGCACACGCACAAAAAAAAAAAAAAAAAAAGTTCAGAGAAAGAGAGATTCTTTCCGGAAATCCCTAGGAAATCTCTCCTTCTCTAACACTCTCCGGCACTCGAACTTGTCTGTATTAGCACGTTGAAATGAATTTGAAAGAAGCCCTGATGATTTTGCAGATACAGATGATCTCTGTGCTGAAGATGGGATAGTGGGTGGGGGGAAAGAAGAGGAGAAAAAGGGGATTAATGGCCTAATGGGAAGAAACCACCATCACCTTTAAGTGGCTCCCTCTCTCTTTCTCCCCACAAAGGCCTCTGGTCTTCCAAGGAAGGGAGAGGAATATAAGCAGTGACAGATAAAAAATCTTGTGAGCAATAGAAGGAGGCTCCATCCCTCAAAAAAAAAAAAAAAAAAAAAAAAAAAAAAAAAAAAAGACGAAACAAAACAAAGGGGAGAGAGAGAGAGAGAGAAGGAAAGAAAAACGACCATTTTTGAACGATTAAAAAAAATGAAATATTAGGCGTCCGTAAAATTAATTTGGAAATTTTAATACAAAGTTGTATATACATTTGGGGATTAGGAGAATTTGTAATGAGATTATCACATGTCGCTTCAAATTTTATTTCTTTTATATATATCAAGAGGGATTGTGGTTTCAACCGAAACCTCTAATCCCACAAAGAATATTTTTATTATTGATTCAATATTTTATCACTTTATTTTTTAATATTATAAGTAATAATTATTTTTTATGAGGTATTTTTTACTAAATAAAAATGTATTGTATTCAATACTTATAAATAAAAAGTTCATTCTTTTTTCTTAATTTTTTAAAATAATTTATGGTGAGATTAAATTAAATTTTTTTCAGTTGAGTTGTATTAAAAATTATAAAAATAAATTATTTATAATAAAAAAGTAAAATCCAAACTAAAATAGTAAGAAAAAAATTAAATTGAGTTGCAATTCTGGGCTTTAAAATTTATTTTTTTTAAAAAAGAAGGTTTCAATTTCACTTCTTTTTATATATCAGGAAAAAATATAATTCAAAAAAAAATCTTTACTCGATAAAAAGTATTTTTATCATTGAGTTATTATTTTATTATTTTACTAGAAAAATCATAATTTTATTTTTATTTTTTTTATTTTACTAAATTATAATAATGTCTTTTTTCATAATATTACGCTATTTTTAATAACAGAATTTAGTTAAAAAATATATATTTATTGAATATACATGATAATTATTCTTTAAATAAAAATAGACGGATTATTTTTTAATAAATTTTATCGTTAAAAAGTGATAAAATGATATAAGAAGGAAAAAAAATATAATGACATGAAAAAATAAAAATAAAATTCAATAACACAAACTAAAATAAAGCCTTTCTTTCCCATTAAACTTTAAAGATTTTACTCTGTAGTTTCTTCATCAAGAAAATTTTAGAAAGAAAAGGAAATCTTTTTCCCGTATGCAATTTCTAAACGAAAAGAAAAGTTAGCCCATAGTGGTGGGAAAAAAAATTCTTTAAAAAAAAGTGATGAAAAAAATAATTTCACTTGTCTCTTTATATCATCTGAAATAAAAGAAAGGAAAATCAGACAAAAAGAAAATAATTGGAGGGCCCCCACTAAATGAAGAAATGTAAGTGGTCAGTGGGCCACCACAAAAAGCAATCATAAGGGCAACTTATGAGAGCTGTCCTCGGCTTTTCACGCACACTCATGACGTGACTTCTGATGGGATCTCAACTGTACACGTGCTACAGGTGAC
Source organism: Rauvolfia tetraphylla (assembly GCA_030512225.1). Lineage (NCBI taxonomy): Eukaryota > Viridiplantae > Streptophyta > Magnoliopsida > Gentianales > Apocynaceae > Rauvolfia > Rauvolfia tetraphylla. Next base: position 3,870,689 of record JAJQKT010000060.1, read on the forward strand.
GTCACTCGCTCTGCTCCTTATATTTCGCTGGTTTCGAGTCCTACGTGGCAGCTGAGGGATTTCTGTTTGGTTACTGTGCTGTACAGCACTCAGCTGCAGCCGTCAGATCAGATCTCAATCTGATCCGTCGACGGCTGCAAAAATTTTTTAAATTTTTCAAAAAATATATATATATAAATAAAAAAATTAAATTTGTTGAATCAATTTTAAATTGATCTAACGCCAGGACGTACACAACCTGAACCAAATCGGCGAGATTTTCACCTGAAACTCAGAACTGTGACTGCGAGCGTGAATTTCCACGAGGGTCGGTTTTACTACTACTGCGGGGAGCATGTGATTTTGGTGGAATTTCACGTGACGGATTTCGTCTGTTTCTAGAAGTACCACGGCAGTATGACTAGAACTTGACGACGAGGAGTTTTTTTTTTTTTTTTTAAAGACAGACAACGAGGATTCTTGAAAGAGCTGTGGAAGCTTGAATTCTTGAGCGACCATATTTAACACTGTAAATTCCATTTTGGTTGTAATGCCATGCCATTTAAGGAATAGCTTAAATGGAATAAGCATAACTTGGTTCGTGTTTGGTTTCAACTTTGAACTTTGAAAAAAGAACTGAAATTCCAAGCATTTTCAACTTAATTTGAATTCAACTCTAATAATCAATCGACTTAACTTAAATGTGTTAAGATTTTTTATTTTTTTAGAAAAATTATATATTTTATTAACGATAGAGATTAAAAACATCAATAAATACATTTAAAAAATTAATTTTAATTAGCTCTTATTCATTTAGAAAATGTAATTCGAGAAGAAATTATATAAATAAAACTATAATTACAAATTTCACAAAATTAAATACAAATGAAAAAGTTTTAAAAAAAATATTAAGGGGCAACCGCCACTCCTCACTAGGACTGTAAATGGGTCCAAACGAATCCGGGATACCCTGTTCCGGACTCGGACCCGGACCCGGACCCGATTAACTATTATTTGCACCGGACCCGTCCCGATTACCCGACGGGTCTAAATAGAATAGACCCGTACCATACCCTATAGAGTCTCGGGTCGAGTCTAGGTAGACCTGATAATATATTTTAATATAAATTTATAGATAATTAACCGTTGGATCAAATACATCTAATGGTTATAAAAAATTTAAGTATATAAAATATTTACTATTCAAAATTTAATCGGGTCTGGAACTTTGTGGACCGTACCCGTACCTATTTAGAAGATGTATTATCAGGTCCGGATAAACGAGTATGAATATTATCCCAAACTCAAAATTATCGGACCGAATCCGAATAAGATCCGAGACAGCCCTACTCCCTCACCCACAACCCCTCCACGAATGCAATGGACTAAGTGCTCATCAGCAGCCAAATATAATATTTTAGGATTTTAAGATCGCATTTAGATAAGACAACAAAATATAATAAATGTATAATAAAATCTATCATAGTATGTCATCTTACTATGACGTAAAAGAGAAGAAAAACATAAAAGCAAGTCGGACGGAAGTATGGGGTTGGGTATCCAGCTTTCCTATTATTAATATTTTTTCCTCTAAAATTAAATATTATATTCTAATTTGTTAAAAAAATTTAAAAAATAATTTAATTATAATTAAATTATTATAATATTATTATTAGTTAAAGAGGTTAGTAGTGAGAATAAAGTCTGTCTTTTAAATTAAAATAGTCAAAGAAATCAATGATTGGATCATCACATTATTAGAGTTTAATTACTTAAATTTAAAAAGTTAATATCGTAGGTTTGAATAAAATATATAATTATTTTGAAAAAATAAAATTTTAATTTCAAACATCTGTTAAAAAAAATAGATATCTAATTTTGAATGGAAGGAATATTAGTATTAGACCACTTACGTACCTATAAAATTTTCTTCACTTTCCATTTCCTTGTTGGATAAGAAAAAGGTATATAAAAAATCATTTTTTTAAAAAAAAAAATTTCCACTGACCGTTGAAACAGGTCTTGCAGGTTGATCAAGTCGGAATATTCGAACGGACAAACAGATCTCACTTGAGTTTTCTTTTACCGTTTCATTTATATTATTCTTTTTCCCGTTGAGTTTCGCGAATAAGCTCAACCTTTTCTCTTTCTCTTTTTCTTTTTCTTCCACTTTTTCAGAAAATAGTTTTATTTTATTATATCCTAAAAGTTGACAAAACTTGCTCTTCTTCCCTAATTTTGTTCCGATATACTTCTCGAAGGAACGAGAATCCTTGAAAAATTTTCCTCAAAAGGAAAAAGGTAAATTTTGTTATTACAATTTAAACTTGAGTCATTTCTTATTACTTAAATTATTTCATTTTATTCTCCAAATTAAAAAATTTAGTTCATTTTTTCATCTTCTTCTAAAAACTAATAATATTGACGTTGTTTCCTCAAAAAAAAAAAATCAATATCGACTCTATTCTGGTAGTTTATACGAACAAAAAAAGCCTTAAATCTTTACCCAATTATGTTAGTTGAATTTATTCTAATATTATCCTTCAAAAAAGTCTGTTTTAATCTAATAATTACTATATTTTTCCTTATATTTTAATAATCCTATTTTGTACACTCAAAATAGATCCATAACAATCTGAGAAAAGGCCATAATGGTAAATAAACACAATTCATTTAGATCTCCTGGTCCAATATAAATGAGAGAAAATACAGGGATTGAAATCCCAATTTTTTGGTTAAAAAGTCACAACGATTGCCACTCCAATGGTGCTTCATCGGCTAAGGACCAATCTACTAGCGGTGCCCCTTTTTTGGTTCAATGATTCGGTAGATTGTTGTTCTAATTAGCAGAGTAGGGTTTGGACCCGTTTTAGTTGAGTTTCTACCCAATAATTTTCATTCACTAACTCAGATTAATTCTGGAATCGATTCTTATTTGACTTCTTGTTTGGTTGCACCTAAAATTCAAAGCATTGAGAATATATATCACGCGATGCAACACCAACCAAACCAATTAATGAACAAGACAAGTCAGATTTTTTTTTATTTTTTGGGTTTTTAAGTTCAAAAAGTATTATTCTGGTTTGAAAATTATGTCACCCTAAATGAGGAACATAGAATCTATCTGATGCACTAAACCAAACAAAGATGCCTCAAAATCAAAATATCAGTCACAATGACACCATAAAAGTGTCTTACCACCCACACCATCTACTTAGAATAATCTCTTCTATTTTTTGTTTTATTTTATAATAAATTATTACGTATCTTATTTTTTCTTTTATAATTCTTCTTCTTTTTTTTTTTTACAAATTCTATATTCTTTTAAAAGAAATTTGAATGTAACAACGTAATACCACTACCCTAACTCCCCCGAAAAACAACCAATAAAGAAAGAAAGGGAGGGAGAGAATTTGGCCCTATTATTATATATTTAATAATAATATCAGCATATATTGTAATCTCGATAATTATAATATCATACACAAGTTAATTGATTAAAGCTCATGGATTAAGTTTTGATGCACTCTACATTGATGTTGGCTCCACACCTTAGTGATGAGTCCCTTTCTCAAATGGAACAGTTTGATTAAAGGGGACTACTCAAAGAAAGAGTATAGAATATTGCCATTCAATGACTTCCCTAACTCTTTTCTTTCCCTTTGAATTATGAAACTTTGTACCAAAGGGCAAAAAGAAAATCTCCAGGGACCACACCGCCTCTTAGTTCTTACTAGCGGTGTCTGCTTTCAAAACCAATTTCTATTCGTTGGAAATTTTTTTGGTGTGTGTGTAGTTGTTACACAAGACGACAGGTTAATTACAAGAGTATCGTAGTTTCTTTCAATTTCGTCCTTTATATTATAATCTCTTCCGATGATATATTAAATTTAATTTTATGATATGCATATATTTTAAACTATTCAATATTGCAAGCGGGACCAGTTTTGCATGGTCCAAAACCATTCATGGAATTGCAGCCACTAACATTCTTTTCCTTCAATTTAGTAAGAAACACAAGCGATATCTGCTCATTGCACCGTCCGCTGTATGAAAACAAAATAAAGGAGTCCAGTGGCTTTCGGTTCTTTGTACGTAACGAAGACAAGCATACAAAAAAGAAGCTTTGGCTAGAGTGATTAGGGTCGTCAATAAGTCGAGTCTTACTCGAACTCAATCAAGATTCAGTTCGATAATATCAGATTCGGTATACTATTTATACTCATTTATTCAGATTCAATCCTGATCTGATAATATATATTTTAATCGAATATGAGTATAGTACGCAATGTTTCGGACCTAATAGACCTAGTATTCAATTAAATTTTTTAATAATAAATATTTTGTATACTTGATTTTTTTACAATCTTTAGATGTGTTTTGATCCAATGGTCATTTAATTTTTTTATGTATTAATTTTTTTATTTTTAAAATTATTATCAGGTCTACTCGAACTCAAATCGAGACCCTATTAGGTAAGGTACGTGTCTAATCTATTTAGACCCGTCAAATAATCAGATCGAGTTTGATATCTTTAATAGTCAATCAAGAACGAATCCAAACACGAGTGTCTCGAACCTGTTTGGACCCAACGTCTAAGAGTAATGATATTGGCATTGTCTCCTTTCCTACGACTCCTTTTGATGCAATAACTACGTACACTACGCTGTTATTCTTTCAAATCAGATCAGAAGGTTAGAAGTTCGATTCCTATTTGATAAATAATTTATTCTTCTTTTAATAGAGTTAATTTTCTTCTTTAATAGTATTTCTATAATTCTCATCAATAATGTAACATTTCTTATATTAGAATATCACACTTTTTTTTAAAACTAAAAAGACTATATTCTGTGTTCCTTTTCTTTGAAGTGGCTTTCAATGAAAGAAAACTTTGTTGCTAAACATACTGCTTTTGATTGGTACAAATTTTCCAAAGTAAAGCAAATAGTTCAGCAAATCAAAATCCAAAATATCCTAAATCCGATTCCTGAGTTTGAGAGATTGCAGGGAACTTCAGTTGCACCTTATTTCTGGCTAAAAAAAGACTAGAGAATCAAAGTTAGAGGAGATGAAATGTTGAAATTCAATAACGAATTCATGGATGTAGATGGCTATTGCTATCAATCAACGGATAAGAATTTTTTAATTCTTAATTATTAATCAAATATGATAAATATTTAAATTTAAATTACGTTTCACTACACTATAAAAAAAATATTATTTCCATAACATATTAGAAGCATATGGTTGTGCATCGCACGAGCTATAAGCTAATGTATTGGCCTTAGAACAACTCAAAAAGGAAAATATAAAATTTAATTTTGATTTTCTTTTCTGAATTAAAATTTTTATTGATTGACTACTTTCTTATGTCAATATCCAATTCCTACAATTTGGGATCCTTACTAAGGCCCAATCCGTAGCCCAATATTAGGGCTCTTTTGGACACAGAGCCCAATACAGTTTGAATAGTAATTTTTTCTAAAAAATAATTTACTTTTTTTTTTAAAAAAAGAGTCAACTTTGAACCATATATTTTCTTCACCAGATAAATCCATAGAAAATGAAATTTTAAAAAATATCCACAATCCAAGCACATCCTTATCTTATTACCAAAGTTCATTTAAACGTTTAATTACATGAATCAACACTATCAAAAGATTTTTTCTTAAAAAATATTATTAAAAACTTTCTAATTCTCACTCCCCTCCAATGTCTTATTAAATTTGTTAAATATAAGTAATAAACATAAAAAATGTACGTTATTAAAAAATAGATCGTCTTTCTTTTGTAAAAAATATTGGCGTATTTCTACTACAACCATAAATTATTCGCGCTCAACAAGATGCAACAAGAAAATTTAGAATGTAGTTGGATCGTAGAAATAAATTATTTGTAAGATAAATAAAATAATTTATAAATTAAATTTGTCAATTTCTCTAAAAATTTTCCATTTGATAGGTGAATCATTACTTTGAATTTTAATATAAAATTTATTTTTATTAATAGAAAAGCTTACTATGAAACATGCATTGCTTAACTGTGAAAAATAAAAATTTCTTTTTTTTTTGGATAAAAGAAAAGCTTAACTATGAAACATGAAGCTTGACCGGCAACAGAAGCACATTTTGTGCTTGATTTATGAGGAAAATTAACACAACAGTTTAATGGCTAAAAGCAGAGTGGGCCCTTCTACTGTGATCCACAATATGTATTGCTTTTCTTTTTATATTTATTTATTTTCTTTTCTGGGAAAAATCCAGTAACGGCTCGCTTTCTTTTTCTCTGCTGAAGCATGGAAGCTCTGATACCAATTCGTATGAAAATTCATGTGAACACATTCCAAGCTAAGCGTTTTCAGTTATCTTGCAAGAGAGATGGCCATGACAATCAATCTTCGTCTCTGAAGGTTCTATATGTTTCTAAATCTCCATGTATTCGTCTACATACTTTTCATTTATGTGATAATATTTGCACTGTTCTTGAAAAGATTTTTATGTTTCACATGTTTGTTTTCTTGGGCTTTTGTGAATTTTTTTTCTGGACATATTTTAGAGCTAGTAGCTGTAGCTGTTGTCGATTGACGATTTTGTGATGTGCGCTCCAAACTATAGATTGATAACATCTTAGTAGGTTACTGAAAATGTTTGGGTGAATGTTTTTCGTGGGGAGAAGAAAGCTGGAGCAGGATGTTAAATCTGAATTCTATTTACCGTTAAAGTTCACATTTTGGGATAATCCCCTAGACTAAATTCTGAAAATTTTGGAGTTTGTGGGGAAGGGGTTGCTTTTGAAGTCGTGATATCGCTAGATCCTTAGGAGAAGATATGCTTTTATGTTGATTTTTCTGTGGAGCTAAATACTTATATCGCATCTTGTATATCAATTTGGACAAGTGAGAATAGAAACCAAATTGTGTTGAACTTGAGGAAATGTGGCTCTTGATGCATCAATCGGTTCTCTTGGCTGGGGCCTTGACAAAGAATGGGCTTGTGCATCATTTTGTTGGATATAGAGTAAAAGATCACCAAGGCAGATTCTGAATGAAAGTTGCAAACGTATAGCATTATTGTTAACTTTTTTTTTTTTTTTTTCTTTCAAACTATTCCTTTTGGTGCTAGGCGTCCTGGTTTTACTTCTATCTTTTTTTCCCATTGTCTTTGCTCATACTAGAAACGAGAAATGAATTCCTGTTTGAATTGAATCTGAAACTACACTTGATGAAAGTGGTAGAGACCCCTTTTATCTTGTCTTCCTTATTCCTGACTCTTGATTTTGAGTTTAAGATATATTATATGCTCAGAATTATGTTCACACTAGCATCATCATTATGTAAGATATATTTTCAATTAACTGCTATCTCTAGTTAATCCAACTGAAAAGTATCCCTCATATGAAGGACTGAAGATAGCTATAGGTACTAGCTGTCTGCTAGTTCCAGATTTCATTATTATCTAGATAGTATTATAGTTTGATCTATTTCAGTTTGAAGATAGTCAGTGATGCATATAAGCTAGTGGTTCCAAAATTTTATTCCCATCTAGGAAGTTTATCATTGTATCCCAATTTCCTTAATATCCTTAGATCATTTCTGGTTCTCTTGCATGCACTCCAATAGCCTAACAGGGTTTATAGAAGCTAATCTAGACAAACTTTTAGCAATTTTGAACTCGATTGTAGCCAATTTCCCACAAATATCCAATATAGTTTAATGAACTTCTAAATTTTTAATTACTTGAGATGGATTACCTATTTTGTCTTTATGGTTATGCTTAGTGATTCAGAATAATCATAATTTTTTATTAACTTATTTAGAGCTTACTTTAATTTGTTGCTACCTTCATCTAACTCTTATAGTGTTATAGTTGCTTGATATTTATTTTTTCCCCTCCTTCCGTACTTTTATAGGCATGGATGATAAATACTGCATTATGCTGCTGGCTGGCATGTTTAATTCATCTCATATCACATTTCAATTTCGTTCTTCTTATGTCATTGATGTTCTTTTGCTTCCCGTTTCACTTAAGGAAAATTGTCCTTTAACAGAGACTTTGGCGAAGAAAGCAAGATGGAAATTCTTATCAAGGTGATAATTGCATGGACTATGGCTGGATTGGCCTAGGCTTAAGCAGAAATTGTTTACCTGATGTTGCTGAAGAGTTTCTACTCAAGATGAAATCTGAAGGATTTAGGCCTGACATCTCCACTTTGTCAGCTCTTATGCTTTGCTATGCCAATACTGGTTTATTCCCTGAAGCACATGTTATCTGGGATGAAATTCTTAGTAGTTCTTTTGTACCCTCTGTTCCTATTGTTTCAGAACTAATTTATCTCTGTGCAACTGGTGGACATTATGATATGGTAATCAGACTTTTGCAACAAATACGCTTGAAGAACTACAACCTATTACCTGATATTTTTGCACAGGCAATCTCATGTTTTGGAAAGAAAGGGGAACTTGAGTTGATGGAAACTATGTTAAAGGAGATGAAATCTATGGGTTTCTCTATAGATTCCGTCACTGGAAATGCTTTTGTAATTTATTACAGCATTTTTGGTTCAGTGGCTGAGATGGAAGATGCTTATGCCCGTCTCAGGAGTTCACAGATTCTCATAGAGGAAGAAGCAATTAGAGCTGTTTCTTCTGCTTATATCAGGGAAAGGAAATTTTACAGCTTAGGAAAGTTTGTAGAGAATGTGGGTCTTGGCAGGAGAAATGTAGGAAATCTCTTATGGAATCTTCTGCTGTTATCTTTTGCTGCCAATTTCAAAATGAAAAGCTTGCAGAGAGAATTTGTGAGAATGGTGGAAGCTGGATTCCATCCTGATCTCACTACCTTTAATATTCGAGCTCTAGCGTTTTCAAAAATGTCATTGTTTTGGGATCTGCATGTCAGCCTCGAACATATGAAACATAAATCAGTGGTTCCTGATCTGGTCACATATGGTTGCTTTGTTGATGCATATTTGGAAAGAAGACTTGGAAGGAATTTGGAATTTGTCTTGGGCAAAATGAACGTCAATGATTGTGTTACAATGTTGACAGATGAAAAAGTGTTTGAAGTTATGGGAAAGGGGGATTTCCACTCAAGTGCAGAGCCACTTTTGGAGTTCAGAAGTAAAAGAAATTGGACCTATAAGGAGCTAATAGAAATACATCTAAAGAAAAAATACCGGAATAATCAAGTCTTTTGGTATTACTGATAACTGGTGAGACATGTAGACCATGAATTATTCCAATGCAATTATGATTGAGACAAGAAGTTGCTGGTGTCTAGCCATTAGGACTCAATGAATGATCCACTTTAGGGGAAGAAAACACGAAATCGTAAACCTTTGTCCAAGTACTCATTTCTGGTGAGACATGCAGGCCAAGAGTCATTTGAATGGAGCCTGTATGTTTTAATGAATCATGGACTTGGGGGGTCAAACAAAACTGCTAATCCTACAACTGAATTTGTATCGCATGAGGAGTAATCTATTTGAAGACTGCTTTTTCTTTTTGGAGGACATAAGTATGCAATGGACAAGACTTTATTGGCGTAGAGGATTAAGCCACACAAGGAAGAGATTAAGGAGCAAATACGGAGGATAAGTTTATGGGGATTTTATGTAACATAGCCCCCCCATCCTGGTGATTTGAAGCGTTTATAGTTTCCCTAATATGAGATGTCAATATACTGAAATGTTACTCAAGTATGTATGGAGTTCTTTTGTCTTCTCCCTTCCTCTTCTCTATCTCAGCAGGATTGGCCACCAAAATTGTTTCTTTTAACCTGATAGGATTTTATTTCAAGCAGGTAATGTATGAAACTTCAGGATGATAATATTATGCGATTGAACAATGTTCAATGTGCTTTCTTTACTCTCTAAATAGATCTAGTATAGTATTAAAGGAAAATAAGCAATATGAACCACTCTTTTGTCATCTATCCAAATGATCATGGAAGTGGATGTTACCAAGATATTGATCCTTATGTCAAGGTAAAAAGTGAAAGAGTTTTGACTGAGATTCTGAGTATCATGTACTTCAAACTAAACATTAAGAACTTAGGTGGTTTTAAATTTCATAATAGTTTAGAAACTTAGAAGTTTTCTATGGAATTGCAAATCAAAACAGCGTAAAATATTAATGACAGGATACAAATTGCAACAAATAGTTCAACCTTGTTAAGAAGACTGAATTAGTTTAAAATGTCTTTCAAATATAGAGTTTGATCACATGGGCATTTTTTCACCAAAGAAAAGGAAGTAACAATAAGCTTGGTGAAAAAAAGGAAGCCAGGCTGAAAAGGAAAAACTTGGATCAAATTCTGGTGAACACTAGAGCTCTTTGTCAAACTTCAGTCTTTCAGCCTGAATAAATTGGCAAAGGAAAAAGATTATCATATCATCTTCAAACCATTGAACCTGCAGTTGCTTCGCAATTTACACTTGATCTTCTTTCTGGAAAATATGAGCTGCTGACTTGCCCCTTCTGCTTTCATGTTCAGATGCTGGCATCTGAGGCTCACTTCTCTGCAGTATTATTGAAAAACTTAATTCATTTAAAATAAGTAACGTGGGAAAGAATTCTTTTCTAAATAATAAGTTAATGTTAGGTATGAAGTTATGAGTATTAGAAGCAAGAAGAGGATGATAGAAGAAGAGATCATGAGGGGAAGGGAGATGACATGAAGAAAGAAGGAAAATTTTTTGAAACAAAAACTGTATGCCTCCCACTCTATATTTGACGGTGGGAATTCGGCTCGAGCCATTACCTTCTTCAGCACTCTTTGTCCTAATGCATCAACAGGTGATCAGATACATAGTAGGGTAGCAAGTTAATATTACTGCCTAACAGAATGCATCCACAGATTATCAAAAGATTTTCAACAGTTTTGATCTGCATTGTATACTTTCCTACTGGACTACTTATATGGTCTTTTTAGAATAAAATCAAACTTCAGAAGCTTTGTATAAACAACTTACCACAGAGTCAGAGTTTTGGTTTTCGGATGGAGAGGTTTTTGAACTGGTATGTATCACCGCGATGCTTGGCATTATTTCTTCTGCTAGTGCTCTCAGCCTGTTAAGCTCAGGTAATACTACACCACGGAGATCTGGTCTATCTTTCTTCCTCAATTCTGTGCATTTAAGAGCTAACTTGGCAAAATTCAAAGCCTCCTCGACTGGCCAGTCTGTAACTGCTGGATCAAGCGTATCAGCGAATGTCCCACTCTCAATCGCCCTTTCAACGTGGTGAGCGAGACCCATTGGGGGTTTTGCTGTAATTATCTGAAGCAGCACTACTCCTAGTGAATAAATGTCAGATTTTATCCCAAGCATACCAGTTTGTTGATATTCCGGGTCAATATAGCAGAATGTTCCCGCTGTTGATGTCATTAGATATTGAGTTACAGAATCAGCCACAGAGGGAGGGACAAGCCTGGCTAAACCAACATCACTGATCTTGCTTACGAAGTTGCTATCAAGCAAAATGTTGGCAGGTTTCAGATCGCGGTGAACAAGTGGTTCAGGCTTGGTCTGGTGGAGGAAAAGAAGCCCAGTGCCGATCTCTGCAGCTATTTTGAACCTTAATTGCCAAGGAAGTGCTGGGGTGTTTCCTCTACGGAAAAGACGATCATCTAAGCTCCCATTTGCCATATACTCATAGACAAGGCAGCCATACTCTGGGCATGCTCCAAGAAGCAGAACCATGTTGGGATGTCGTATACAGCTAAGAACTTCAACCTAGATCAGCATGTTAAGATCAATGTTTCTCCAAAAAGGATTTCGGTAAAAGCAGATATTTACTGTATCTATATCTATCAATAGAATAATTTCAAATTAGGCAGGGAAAAACAGCTCGATGAATTTGGTTGCATGGCATATTTGGTCACAACTACTGTTTAACCGTTAAAAATTGTTTGCATGTGTTGCTTAATCAAGTGTATACAGCTCACTTGCATGTGCTGCTTAATCCGGTTTATAAAGCTCGTAATGTTTCAGATGTTCATTGTGACTGTTTGCCTTTCCACGTTGTATTATTTGTTGCCTAGTGTTATGCTATATCTGGTATTTCCAAGTTTAGTAGGATTTTCAGAATTGCATGAAGATTTCTATACCTCTTGCTGAAACTGTGACCTTCCTTGAGCTGCATCAGGACGAAGAACCTTTATTGCAACAGGTGTGTGATCTAAGTAACACTTGTAGACTGGCCCATATCCCCCTTCCCCAATTTTGCGAGAATCTGCGAAATCTTCTGTTGCTGTTTCAATCTCCCTTATTGAGTATTTCCGGTACCTAACATCACTTTGTGCTAGCACATCCCATACCTTTTTCTTCTCCTCTGCTTCTTTGAGTGCTTTCCTTTCAGCATTAATTCTCTTCTGTGCTTCCAGCTCTGCAATTCTCTGAGATGCTTCAGCTGCTTCAATGGCTGCTTTGCATTTTGCTTTTTCTTTCTCTGCAATTGCGAGTGCTGCTTCCTGAGCTAATTTTGCCTCTTCTAGCTTTTGTTGCTCCTCAACTTTCCAGCGGTGAAGTTCCAAGGCCTTACACAGATTTTTTTTTTCAAATTTACTTAGCTTGAACATGATGTGAGGATCAATCGTTGGCATCTTTTGCTTGAGGTATACTTGATTTGATACACTCAATAGAAGACATAATAGCCTAAAAAACCTAGAAGGAATTTAAGCTCTTGTAATTACCTTCTGTTTTGCGGTCAGTGCTTCCTTACATGCTGTGCTATACATGTCCATTGTTTGCTTGAGCTCCTGCTTGAGCCTTCTCATCTCAGCTTCTACTTCATCCTACATGTTGGAAAGACATTTCCAATTTTAAGTACGTTTTTTTGCTGTGGTTTGCTAGTCAATTATCTGCTTGCACAGAATCTTTTACTTGAGATCTATGTAAATATTAGATGTCCATGCCCTGTTAAATTGATGTTGTGGAATGACACAAAAATGCCTTTTTGGCTGAACCTAAGATTTTAACATGAGATTTTCAGTATATCAAAATACCACAAGGAGGAGGAGATGGGGATGTTATAGCTGAAAGGTGATTAATTAAAAGATGACTGAAAATTAGAAAAGATTTCGATAACTTCTTCAGTTGGATCAAATTTCCTATTCTGCTTATTTCATTTCCTGTATGCTGCTTGTAGATAACCAAAAAGCAACTAAATTCTGAAAATAAAAGTGAACAGGAATCTTCTGAATACCGCAATAATGAAACAACAGTAAAGCATTTCTTTAAAACTTGTGAGTAATTAAATATGGATATGTATCATATATTTACGCAGGCTACCTGAAGAAATTCATGAACTTTCTTAGTCAGGAAACAGGAATGCTCAAATGCAGTTCTTTCTAATGTCTGTAGGAATCAGGGATAAAAATATGTAGGATATATTAACTGTTTAACCGATCCTGATCCATATGAGATAGACTTGATAATTCCATTCGTTCTGAGGGATATATTCATGTCAGATGCCACTATTTTATTAGTACTAATTTCCCGAGAATCGTGAAGTATACCTTCTAAATTGTATTAGCTATTGACTATAATCAACAGTAATACTTACATTCCATGAATGAGATGCGGTTGATGATTCAAGTTCTAAAACTGTTGCCTGATAAATAGTTTTGGTTGATGGTTGGATCCGAAACTTGACAAAAGACCTAAAACTTCAACGGCATTAAGTTAATGGTCATTTCATGCTTTAGTGCTTCTACAAATGATTTACTCTTTGTTTTCATTTTGACTAAAGTTTTCTTGAAAATAGTCTATGAGTGGCTCACATCATGTCTGGTTGCAGGTAAATGAAGGAGGATTTAAGCAAATTTGGGACTTAATTTGCGTACCATGCTTTGAGCAGATGATGACCATGATGTGCCACTTTCCTGTGAGCTTGAGAATGGTGAACCAAAACTAAGTCTGTTCTCCGTTTCTGAGCTGTTAGAATGACGAGGAGCAAAAGCCATGTCCTGATGGTCGGATGAAGGGAGTAAGCGTTCAATGCTTGGCCTGCCAGAGCTCACAAATGATATATCTGTATCTGGTAAAGAGAGCTCCCCATACAGCTTGGTTGAAGCTTTACCCCTATTAAATGGTGATCTAAATAAAGAAGTTCAATTAGTTCGGTGACTGTAATGCTTTAATCTTACTTCTAGAAGATCGAGTAAAATACATACTTATAATCTTGCTTCCTTTGATCTGTGGAATTTACTTACGTGAAGGTATCTTAGAAGTTCTAGACAGAAATAGTGCAATTCTTATTAATTCATGAACTGATCTTATTAGTTTGCCATGAGGAATGCCGAGGTAATAAAAATATATGTTCTGTGTTCCTCTGTATTAATTCATGAATTGCATATAATCACTAGCACGCAGAGGAACTATATTATGTTGCTCAACTTCGATGGCTTTAATTTATGTGAAGCTTACTTGATAGAATCTGTATCTTCGGTCACATTTCGAAGTGCAACGGGTGATTTTTCTGGAGGAACACCTGCGGTGTTGGGATGACTGGATCAATTTCTCTTCCAGGATTACTGAAAAAGGCATTATTGAGACATCACAAAATGAAACTGCAGATTCTAACCTTTTGCTCCATTTCCTTGCGTAAAACGATCTGCTAAACCAGGATTGCTCCTGCTTTGATATTGTATTTGGTGGGGGACTTGTTTTGGAAGTGAAGGTGAAGCAGGTCTCGATGTTGAGATTTTCCCTTTCGCAATGACATATATGTCGCAAAACTCTGCTGCAGCTTTGGAAACGCCATTTGGGACATCTATATTCTTGAATTTCCTGATGAGAATGTATTAGTGATGAGGTAAGGATCAATCCATGGCAAAGTTCTTTTAATATATATATATATATATATATATACTATACTAAAAGTATGGATAGGGGTCATGGGGATTTAAATTGTGTTGTTTCTTCCTTTTTTAAATTACCTAAAATACCCTTAGAAAAATAGATTATTTTATTTTAATTGACTAACCAAAATAAGACACTAAGAACATACAAGTTATACAACTATAATTATTTTATATAAATTCATCCTTGAAACTCTAATTTAATTATAATTATAAATTATTATTATTTTAATGGACTAACCATAAAAGAACACTAAGAGCACACAAGGTGTACAACTATAATTGTTTTATATAAATATATCCTTGAAACTCTAATTTAATTACAATAATTTGGGAGTTATGTAAAGGGTAATAAAAATTAATTTGGAGTGTTATAATAATTGCACATGCTAGACATATATTATCAAAACCTTCAAGTATTAAAGAAATACTAATATTTAATTATTATTACTTGAATGTTACACTTTATTATGAGATTAAAAAGACAAATGAGTTACTGTAAGGAAAACTCTAAATATTAAAGAGATTAATAATGAGTTATTAGAAAAGAGAGGAAAAGAATCTCTAAGTGTTGAAAAGAAAAATAAAATTATTGAAAAATATTAAAGATAATTGTGTAGATAGTACATTGTTAGATATAAAAGAAAAAATGTTGATATTGAGATTTAGAGTGATAAAAATGAATCATTAAAAAATTTTGATATATTACTAGCATTAAGAGAAAAATTTAAATATCTATCTTTAATTGTTATAAAAAGAACTCCTCATCAAAGTGGCTAAGTATGTCCTCTAATAATTAGAAACATGAAACATCATTCATATTTTCTCCAATACAAAGTTGTATATAATATTTGAACAATTTACTTTGGTGCTCTCAATTGTCCAAAATATGGACAATACATTAACCTACTAATTACTAATTTATTTTGGTATTAATAGAAAATTTTGTAACTACTTATTAATAAATATATGCTAACTCTTCTAGTTAAGTTACAAATAATATTACTTTTAATAATATATAATATATTACCTTGATATTTTTAAAATTATCACTAAAATTATAATATTAATTAAAAATATCAAAAATAAATTTTATTTAATAAAAAATACAATAACATAAGATGTAAAAATAAATCATATGATCTTTATAAAATAATTTATATAATAAGTAAAATTTTTATTTTATTTTAATATTATAAAAATAATTAAATATCAAATAAAAAATATCATATATTCTCTATCACCAAAAATGAATTAAAAAATTATTATTTTATAAAAAAATTAAATAAAATATTCAATATGTGCAATTGCACGTAAATAATGCTAGTTTTTTAAAAAATTATATTTGTATTTATCAGTTTCTGCGAATCTCAAGATGTACAGCAGCAAAACTAAATGTATTATTATTTGGCAAAACTAGGTTTGACGTTTGCTTGTCAAGTACCATCAAACTTTTGTTCCCTTCCTGCCTTTTCTTTTTCTTTTGCAAAGATAGTTAGCTGGTAAAGAACAGATATATAGGAAAAAAGATATCATACCGAACCAAACCATTCCTGGTTGAAGCACCAATAACTAATTTCTTGACAAAGTTTAGCTTGACATAGTCACATATTGCTTTTACTATGTCCATGTCCTCCACTACAACTTCATTAACTCGTATCTGTTGCAAGATTTAGCAGAGAAAATAAGAAGGGAGCAGGTAGGATAAGAAAATTTGTTTTGAAGAACTAATGATACAGAAAGAATGGAGTAAACGACAAAAAGAAATGCTTGAATAAGAAATCTCGTCATGGTTTGAGCTTCTGATAGAACATATCATTTCCTTGTCTGCAGTTGATTATCCTTTGTTTTAACTTTACATTTGGTGATTAAGGAACTAATTTGATCATTCTTTGTGATTCAGTTTCTTCCTTTATTAGTTTGTATTTTTTTAATTTTCCTTTTGGAATTTTTATATGATAGGTAACAGAAGAAAACGTCCTGTGACTGAGAGGCTATTTCACCAAAAGGGCGGGAAAGAAAAGCAAAGGAAACACTACAATTCGAGAAGTTTGGGACTGCTACAGATCTTACATCCTTGCGAATGCAGAAGCATCGGAAGGGCAGGAACAATTCCCTGGCTTGGCTATGATCAAGTCCATTCTTGTATCCTCTCGAAATGTTATCACTAACATCAGAGGCAGTCATATGATTTCCACCTGCAATGGTATGAAAATTTTGAAATTCCATTTTATGGAGATAGTCTCTGCAAAAACGATATACATTGTGAAAGTCATGCTGCAAATGTTATAAGAGACATGCAGGCAGGACAGGAATGTTATTGTTTGCAAGCAAATCTATTATAGTTTTGAGCATTTTCTTTGCATTTGGTTTTTAAGACTCACTTAGAAAATTCTATAGTTTTTTCTTACTAGTGCTGCCTTTTCTTGTTACTAGCACAAAACACGTGCAAATATTGCACATGTTAAATATTTCAAAAGTTATATTTGTATTAAAATTTGTATTTAATATAATTATTTTTTATATTTATTTGATTTTTAAAATATTAATATTTTATTTTTGTTTTCTTGCTATTAAATTTTTTTTATTAAATATATTTGCATTTGAGTTTTAGTAATCATAATTATTCATTGTATCTTTTATTGTAAATCAAAATTATTTTTTCTTTCTCCTTGTTCTTGTTCATGTAAAGGTAGAAGTTAAAGTACATTTATTTACTCTTGATTATTTTATTTATATAATATTTTAATAATATTATTAATTATATAATCTATTCTATGGATATTATATGGTCCATTTATATCTTTCATTACATCATATTTTTGAATTAGAAAAAATATTGCACGTGTTAAATATTTCAAAAGTTATATTGGTATTGAGATTTTTATTCAATATAATTATTTTTATATTTATTTTATTTTTAAAATATTAATATTTTATTTTTATTTTCATGCTATAATATTTTTTATTTTTCATTAAATATATTTACATTTGAATTTTAGTAATCATAATTATTCTTTGTGTTTTTTATTGTAAAATAACATTATTTTTTCTTTCTCCTTCTTTTTATTCTTGCAAAGGTAGAAGTTAAAGTTACTCTTAATTATTTCATTTGTATAATATTCTAATAATAATATTAATTATATAATTTATTATATAGAAGTTATATGGTCTATTTATATCTTTCATTACATTATATTTTTGAATTAGAAAAAATTTATAACTTATAGTTAAAATATTATTACTTAGTAGTTAAGAACATAGTTAAGAACTTTTCTATTAATTCTTTATGTATAATTATAATTTTTTATTTGTTCATCTTTTAACTCATGTAACTTCACATAGCACTTATGATTTAAATTTTTAATAATAATGCTAATAGTAATATAACAACAACAAAAACAATGAACTAATAGAGTACTCTTCTTTTCCTAAAAAAAAAAAAGAGTACTCTTCTTTAATTAATGTAACTCCCAAATAACTCTTATTTTTTGTTATTCTTTATGTAACTCCTAAATAATTAGTAGTTAAGAACCTAGTTAAGAACTTTTCTATTAATTCTTTATATATAATTATCATTTTTTATTTATTCACCTTTAACTCATGTAACTCCCACATGGCATTTATGATTTAAACTTTTAATAATATTGCTAATGATAATATAAATAACAACAACAAAAATAATAAACTAATAGAGTACTCTTCTTTTCCTTAAAAAAAAATAAAATAAAAGAGTGCTCTTCTTTAACGAATATAACTCTTATATTTTTGAATTAGAAAAAATTTGAAACTGAAGTAAAGGAGTTAAAATATTATTACTTAGTAGTTAAAACCCTAGTTAAGAACTTTTTTATTAATTCTTTATGTATAATTATTATTTTTTATTTGTTCATCTTACTCTTTATGTAACTCCTAAATAATTGTAATTAAATTAGAGTTTAAATGATGGATTTATATGAAATAATTATATTTGTATACTTTGTATGCTTTTAATGTCCTATGGTTAGTCTATCAAAATAATACTAATTTATTTTTCTAAGGGCATTTTAGGTAATTCAAAAAAGGAAGAAACAACTAAGTTTAAATCCCCATGACCTCTATCTACACTTTTAGTATAGTATAGATATAGATATAGATAGATAGATCGAATTTCCATTTCTCCATACGTGATGCTTGATGCATTGGTGATGATTTGTTCATTCTCAGAAATGAACATCTAAGCCAAGAAAATAATAGTCCATCTGCAAGAAAATCGTCATCTCAATTGATTCATTTTGGAATAATTTTGTGTAGTTTTTGATGAAAAAGTGATGTAAATGTTTTGCAGACAATTCATAGACACATCAAAGTATCAGCATTGCAATATCATAAGCTTGATTTTATGGTTATTTTTCCACAATCAAATCTTGTCGCAAATCTAATCTCGTGACACATTGATTAAAGATTCAAAGTTGAAAAGATATAATCATAATTCTATGTAGTATGTGTATATATAGATATATAGATGCATACTTGTCATACATAATATCTATATAATGGCACATTCAAAAAAACATAAGTGACTGTATTGATGTACTTATGAAAAAGTTAAAGATCCAATGAATGTTTTACAATGTGGTGACCAAACTTAAGAAAGTGGGATAACAGGAAAGAGAAATACCAGGTTGAGGACCAGAAGATGGCCTTTGGTTGACATGCAACAATGTAACCCATTTCCCTTTGCCAAGAAGATTATCAACTGCCCATTTCAGAGCATATTGGCTACCTTTGTCTATGTCAATTGCCACAACAACTGGCTCTTCTTTTCTTTCCCCATTTCCTCTTTGGCTCGGCATTAGCGTTTTCTTCTAAGCCTAGAAACAATGGAAAATATTCTAAGAAAATTAAGAAAAAAAAAAAGA
The DNA here is from genome assembly GCA_030512225.1 of Rauvolfia tetraphylla. Taxonomy (NCBI): domain Eukaryota; kingdom Viridiplantae; phylum Streptophyta; class Magnoliopsida; order Gentianales; family Apocynaceae; genus Rauvolfia; species Rauvolfia tetraphylla. The sequence continues at coordinate 3,890,430 of JAJQKT010000060.1, forward strand.
CAACGTTGAACCGAAAGAAATCCAAATATATAGCTCTCCAGATGTTGGTGAATTCCAAACAAGAAGCAAGAACTCTTCCCCTCTGGGATTTTCCTTTGACAAGTTTCCCTTTCCTTTCCTTTCTACAAAAAGAAAGCTTAAACCTTTGGAAACCGTCTCTTGTTTCGTCTCAAGAGGATCAGAGATGGGCCACAAACTTTTAGGCTTCCTTCTCCTTTCCTCTTTCTGGGTGAAGCAAGAGAGAATTCAAAACCTTTTTTTCCAAATTCTGTCTCGTTAAGACATAATACCAGAGTCATCTGAAGTCATCTTTCATTTGTGGGATTTTCCTTATTTCTAGGTAAAACTTGTCCACCTGCAGTTATGATGTTAAACTGAGAGAAAGAAGCTTATGAAAGAGGGGAGGGGGGGGGGGGGAGGGGTTGGGGATATGTTTTCTCTTTTTCTTTTTTCTTTTTTTCCTTGGTGCATTGCAAGGTAGAAGGCCAAGCAATATATGTAATTTCTTTTTCTTTTTCAAGGAATATTTATACTTTATAATATATATTTTTATTATGTCTAATGTTTCTTCTTCAGCCGAGAATGTAATGTGGAAAAATTGGACAATTTAATCCCTTTTATTTTTATATTTAGACACTAAAAAACTTTTTGATTTTTTAACCTACTAAAGCTTTCTTATTTTTATATTTAGATACTAAAGGACCTCTCAATTTTTTTAAATTGTTAAATCCCTCTTGTTTTTATATTTGAATACTAAAGGACCTTTTAATTTTTTTCAACTTACTAATTCCTTATTATTTTTATATTAGGACACTTCAGGGCCTCTCATTTCTTTTTTAACTTCTTAAATCTCTATACTTTGTTTCATCAAAAGGATTCATTAAATAGCTCGTAAAAAATATAAAGATTTAAGAATCTTTTTTTTTTAAAAAAGGCCATGAAGTGTCCAAATGCAAAACCTAGAGGGATTTAGTAAGTAAAAAAAATTGAAAGGTCCTTTAGTGTTCAAATGTAAAAATAAAAGGAACTTAGTAGGTTAAAAAAATCACCCTTTAATATTCAAATCGTAAAAACAAGAAGGATTTAGCAAGTTAAAAAACATCGAACATGAAATAAAATAGAATAATTCCAAAAAAATATCCTTATTTTTCTTCTTTTTTCCTATATCTTTTCGAAAGTATAGAACTCTTGACACAATTCATAAATTAATGGAATGTCTAATCTTTTTCGTAATTAAAAAGTATATTTTGAAATATCTATTTAATGATGTTACAAAAAGTTTTTTATTCAAGGATTAAGTTAAGTTATTGATCAACAAACAAAAATGACATTTTTAAAAGATGAAATTAATTCATAATCACTTTTTTTAATATTATATATATAGTAAACAAAAGTCCGTTGGTCTAATTTGGAAACGTAAGATAACTTTTGATGGTCTTTTAATGTCCAAACATAAAAACAAAAGAGACTAAATTATCTAATTTTTCATGTAATTTGTGAAAATGCCTTTTCAATCTATTTAGTGGTCCATTCAAGCCAGAATAATACACAAAATATTCAGATTTTGTAATAGGATGAGTCAGAGAAATTTGCTTTATAGAAATATAATAAATCTATATTCAAGTTTCCTGGCAACATATCTTGAAAAGATGATTTTCTAAGTGGATATATACACGTATATGTCTTGTTTGGGTATACTGAGAGAATCCAACATTGTGACAAAGTGGAAACCGGATGCGTATGTTACTTAAGAAACTAATATATAAATTAGTCTGAATTTGTTACTTACTTTAATGAATACGAAAATTAATTTAAATAATATGAAAAACATGTGGATAATAAATTGATAGTATAACTATTCATTCAATATAATTGGCTTTTCAGTTTAAGGGGTCTACTAATATTGAGATTCAGTCCAAATTTTTTCAATTAGGTCAATTTGCATATTGTTTTAATTAACTTATAATTATTATAATTATTTCAAATGGATTGTTAGGCTAGGCCAACTAGGCCAGAGGTGGCGATTATAATTTCCCCGCAGCTCCAAGGATAGAGATTGATTCCATCCCCACATGAGGGCTTTCAACGGGTCCAAATGGTTTCGGGAGACTCTATTGCAAACCCAGACTCGATTGACAGTCAAGGGTATCGGATCCCACCCAATTACCCGAAGGATCTGAATAAGTTAGACCCTACCCTATCGATAAGATCTTAGTTTGGGTCCAGATAGACCCGTTAAAAATTATTAAAATAAAGAAAATCTAGTAAAAAAAATAATTTAAATGTCATGCCATAAACTGAAAAAAATAACAAACTTAATATCTCTAAACACAATGATTATTTGCCTATCATGCCATAAACTACAATTATTTGCCTATTAGGAAATTTTCATTCAACAAGACATATGCAAAGTTGCAATCTACAGACCAATCTCAATTAGACACCATGAAAGTGGATAATTTAAACAAAAGCTACAGTCTTTGTTATTTTCTTGTCTCTGTCTAAATCTTGCAAGCAGAGAAAATAATAAATGATTAGGAATCACGAGCACCTAGTTGTTCCTCTAACCTACTATTTTTATTATAAGAAGAAAAGATTATTTCGTATAAAGTTATTATTTGAGTAGGCACCAGATTGGATGTTGCTCCCAAAACTATCTAATAAAGGGCATTATTCACCGAGAACGGGCTGAGACTTACAATTCGAAGACCAAGTCAGAGATGACAGTGGCTAAGAGGGTTTCCATGAACTTCCGTTGGGAGAATTGGGAGATGAAGTACATTGTTAGCCCTAAGGGCAAATCATGTAGTTATGATTAGTTTTGATTAATGACAAACATTGATGAGGACTAATATGCTTGTATGTTGTGTGATAGGATTTGTGGATTAAGAAGTTTGAAGTCTCATTGCCTTGAAGCTAAAATACAAGAACAACTCCAATATATCAAAGTGATTGAAGATTGAAGAGTTTGTTCAAGATGTTAGAAGGCTTTGAAGACATGAAGTGTAGGTTGCATGTGCTTAATAGGTAAACTTTGTAAACTCTACACTCTTAAGCCTTGGAATCTATGAGTTGCAATTGAGAGCACAAACCTTGATTTAAATGGCTTTGAACTTACATGAATTATCAAGTTTTCATTAATGGTTTTTGAACTTAAAAGGTCTTTAATAACTTATCTTTGAGGCTAGAATGTTTTCCAACTTGTTTAAAGTGATTTGGATATGTTTTGAAAAAATTTCAAAAATTCGGAAGAAGATTCGGACGCATGCAGAAGAAATTCGGTCGTCCGAATTTTGTGAAGAATTTTCTGCACTGTGAACAGTGAACAACGCATGAATAGTAACAATGTGAACAGTGAACAACGCATGAATAGTAACACGATGAAAAGTGAACAACGCATGCATAGTAACAATGTGAACAGTGAACAACGCTTGAATAGTAACACTATGAACAATGAACAACGTATGAATAGTAATACTATTCACGTGAACAGTCACTATTCATTTGAAACGTTTACTATTCGTTCAGAGAAATTCGGACGAAGCTGAAAAATCTAAATTTTTGTGACCGGTGCATGAATAGTGCATGAACAGTACCTTTATTCACACGAACAGTGCATGAACAGTACCACTATTCACATGAGACTTGTTGATCATGAGACTTTGAAAAAGAAGGTTTATGAGCTTACATCATTTATAGAAAAATTTACAAAAGGAAGGGACAATCTTAATAAAATTCTTGGAGTTCAAAGATCTCCTCTTGTCAAAAATGGTCTTGGTTATAATTATGTAAATAATGTGTCTAAATAAAACAACTTCTTTGTTAGAGCTACTTCTACTTCCATGCATCATACTTGTTGTACTTATTGTGGAAAACATGGACATAAAGTCACCAAATGTTATGTTAAAAGAAAAGTAGAGAATGGTGTAAAAACCATTTGGAGAGTTAAAGAGAATTATTACTAACCCTCACGGACCCAAGAAAGTATGGGTACCAAAGGATACTTCCTCTCCTTTATTGCAGGTACAATTTAATTCAAACTCAAGCACCACTAAGCGGTACATTGATGATGTTGGCTTAAAGAATAACAGAAAACATCTCATTCATAATCAAGGTCAAAGCAACCGATGAAGAATTTGTTTTTGAGACAAGAAGAAAGGAAGAATTCTTGGAGTAACCAATGTTGGTAAAGGTTCCTCTCTTCTTTTTAAACAAATGTGGCTTATTGCTGATTTGAACTTTAACTTGCTTAGTATTAGCCAATTGTGTGACAATGGATAAGAAGTTAAATGCCAACATATGAAGTTTTAGTTGAGCATTCTTTGTTGTTAAGATTTAAAGATTTGCCAACCATGACTTACCAATTGCTTCTATGAAATTGATTAGATAACATTGATAATGTGGAATTAAATTCATTGTTGATATGTTCTTGAAGTTGACTATATGTCATGACAAGATGAATAAAATAGCCATGATTTACTATCTATGCATTTGGTTTATCAAAATCATCTTCTTAAAACTCTACAAAAAGGGTTTGGATGTAGACCATAAATTCGGTCGTCCGAATTTATATGACAATATGACATTTTGTGATTTTGATCAATTACTTGCAAAATGTTTCATTATGTGTTTTATCTTGATAAGCTTGAATGTCTTGTGACTTACGATAATGATGGACATTCTTGGCATAGAAGATTTGGTCAGTGAATATGGATTTGTTGAACAAACTTTCCTCTCAAGATTTAGTTGGAGGATTGCTAAAAATGTGTTTTGAGAAATTGTCTTCAAGACACTTGTCAATATGGAAAACGAACTAGAGAATTTTTCAAACACATGAAAATTCATTTAGACCTCAAAACATCTTGAGCTTGATTCATATGGATTGATTTGGACTTATGAGAAACTCTAGTATTGATAACTTGAAGTATGCCTTAGTAGTAGTTGATGATTTTTCAATATTCACTTTAGCATTCTTCTTTGCTTAAAAGGATGAAGTGTTTCATAAGTTAAAAAAAAAAAAACTATTCAAAAAGTCTAAACCTCCTTTGAGTGAAAATTGATTTTCATTAGAAGTGATAATGAGAGATTTTACAAACAAGTCTTTACAAATTTTGTTTTGAAAATTGAATTTCATAAAATTGTTTCAACTGCAAAAACCCCACAATAAAATGGTGTTATTAAAAGGAAAATTTGAACTTTGTAAAAAAATTGGCGAGGTCCATGCTTTGTGAAAATTCTTCTTCAAAAATATTTTTGGTTCAAAGTTGTAAACATCACATGCAATGAAAAATAGAATTCTTTTAAGATCATTTTGAAGGAAAACATCTTTTGAATTCTCTTTTATAAAATGCCTAAAATTGCATATTTTAAAGTGTTTGGTTATAAATGTCTTATTCTGAATACTTGTGAAAACTTACTTAAATTTGATAGAAAATTGGATGTAGATATATCTCTCAACTATTCTTCTAACAAAAAAGGCCTATAGAGTTTATAATGAAAAGAATCTTATATGATGAGGAAACCATTCATGTTTATTTTTGATGAATCTTACATTCACTTGGGAAAGAAAAGATGAAGATGATGTAGGTACATCTATGAATGAATATCAAAGTCATCTTCAAGCACCAACTTTGGAGAATCATACCAATGAGGAAGAAATGATAGAACAAAATCAAGATGACCAACCTAGTGGTAACCAAGAGCTTTCAAAGAACTTATGATATCCACAAAGGCCACCCTAAGGAGCAAATCATTGGTGATATCTCCCAAGGAGTAAAAATAAGGCGGTATTTTATCAATAACTTTATTCTTTTATTTCATATGAGCCTAAAAGTATTGATGATGCCTTGTGTGATGGTTTTTGGATTATTGCTATGCAAGAGGAATTAAATAAATTTGAAAGATACAATATTTTGGATATTCCTAAATATCATGATCATTCTATTATTGGAACTAAATGGTTTTTAGAAATAAACTTATTGAATCTGGAGAAGTTGTTAGAAACAAGGTTAGACTTGTTGCCTAAGGATTCAATCAAGAAGAGGAAATTGATTATGATATGAAACCTTTGTTCCGAATGTTAGACTTGAGTCCATAAGAATGCTTTTGACTTGTACTTGCTTTAAGTTATTTCAAATGAATGTCAAAAGTGCTTTTCTAAATGGTTCTATTGAGGAAGTGGTTTATATGGAACAATCACCCGGTTTTGCTCATGAAAAGTTTCCTAACCATATTTTCAAACTATCCTAAGTTTTGAATGGTTTAAAACCAGCCCCTAGTTTCCTTGAGTAGTTTCCTTCTTTCAAAAGATTTTCAAGAGGAAAACTGAAACTACACTTTTATAAAATCCTCATGCAACAATGATCTATAACTTGTCCGAATACATGATACAATTTTTTGTGCTTCTAATACTTCACTTTGTGATGTGTTTTCCAAGTTGATGCAAAGTAAAATTGAAATAAGCATGATAGGAAAACTCAATTTCTTTCTTGTCCTACAAATCAAGCAAACCAAGGATGGCACTTTTATGAATCAAGTTAAGGTATAAGCATCCATAAGTTTATCAACTATGCTTGACAAGAATAAAATGGTTTCATAGAAGTAGTCAACTCTATTTGACAGCAAGAAGAGCCAATATTATGTTTGTCATGTGCTTGTTTGCTAGATTTCATCTTGTCCTAAAGAGTTTCATTTGATTGTTGTTGAACACATTCTCTATTACTGTATTGATACTCTAAGTGATTATGGTCTATATTTCAAATGTGTGGCTATGTTATGTGATAACACTAATGCAATAAATTTGATCATCATACTATTCAACAAACTAGGACAAAGCATATAGAGATCAAACTTAATCTCATTAGAGATCACTCTACTAAGGGTAATACTTGTTTAAAGTATGTTTGCATTAATGAACAAATTAATGATATCATTACTAAGCCATTGGCCGAAGAAAGGTTTGACCAATCTTAGAAGAAGCATAGAAATTTCAAAATTCAATAACTAATGAGTGTATTCAAGTGTTGTAGCTCCAGGTGAGGACACTAAAGCCAAGCATGGGAAAAGGAAAGGGAAAAGCCAAAGAAAGAGAAGAAGGATCAGTGATCAATGAACTAAGGAAAGTTCATGTTTTGCAAAGCATGTTATGGCTGGATAGATTTGTCACAGTGGAGACTGCTACTGAACTTGATAATTGGACAAAAAGTAACCATATGATAAATCCAAGTCACAAGGTGGATGTCATCAAACTATCCGAAATGGTTAGTTCTTGATAAGGATGGAATATGGAGAACAAATGCAGAAACTCCTTTAAGAAAGAGAGAGTCGAACATGAGGGGAATAATGTAGTTCAATGGTATTCCTCTAAAGTATCTCAAGTGGACTTTGAGTTCAATGATGCCTTGGTGAACAAAATTTGTGGAGTAGATAATAGTGAGGCAAGATATTACTCATTGGGACATCATTGCTTTATTCATGAATTGTTCACAAATGAAAGATTTGAAAAGCCTTATTGTATGGTAGACTATTAACAAAAATGTGAGGAGTTTGAGGAAGAAGAAAATGATGAAGAAGAAGAGGATGAAGAGGAAATCCTTGCTGCAAAAGGAAAACTAAAATGTGGCATGAAGTGAGGGGGAGCAACCTTCCACAAAAGAAGACTATTTAAGGAGGTACTCTCTATTCAAGGAAAAGAAGTTGAAGATGATAATCTCACTACAGGTGATACCATAGTTGCCAAGGTGTTTCAAGAGACATTGAACAACCATGTAGAGAAAATGAAGAAGATGGACAAATTCTTCAAGTCTTTTGCTCTGATGATTCTTGGCAAATTTGATGGTTTAGGAGCTAAAGTCAAGAATATGGAAGAAGACTTGAGAAAGACTTCTCAAGTGATTTTAAATGGTGTAAGTTCCTATAAAGCAAAAGAAGAAGAAAAGAGATGGCAGCAATAAGAATGATAGTAATGCTAGTAAAAATTGATATGACTATCAATTTATTGCGAAAGAAGAATGCAAAAGATGAAGGAAAAGACAGTGAAGCATCCCAAAAGAAGAAGAGCATGAGAATGAAGAACAAACAAAGGGGTAAAGCTCAAGAGAACAAGCAAGAACAAGGAGGTGAAGGGAGTTTAACAAAGTCAAATCACAAATCCATCACCAATTTCCTTCAGCCAAGGGAGGAAGAAAATGTGGTTCAAAGAAAGAAGATCCAAGATCCTCTCGATTGGGAGCTTTCCAAAGCAGAAATACACAAGCAAGAAATCAACAAATGAAGGACCCTATCATATAGAGATCAAGGGAGACATGGCCATCATAACAAACAAATTTGGAAGTGAAGACCATGAAGCACATCCAAAGACTAAGCCTTTCTATCCCTAAACTCTATTTTGTTGCTTATTTTAGATTATGACTTAATGTACATGTTATGCTTTAACATTGAAATTTACTTGTGCCTTTCTAGTCATTATAATATTTTGAAGCTCAATATGTGAAATCTTTGTGATAAGAGCTTCTTTTGTTTCACTTTTGTTGTCCAAGTACTCTCACCCCAAGTTTAAATTGCTGATAAAAAGGGAGAGAAGAAGTCAATTTATTATTGTTGAGATGCTACATAATGATTATTGCTGTTAGGATGATAATTATTTGACTAGAACTATACTGTTTATAAGAGTTGGTCAATACATTGCTAAATTGTCAAATGAGAGTTGATCAATATACTGCTTATATGTGATACATGTTGTCTCATTTTCATTAACCCCATCTTTGAGTGATGACAAAAGGGGGAGAAGAAATGTGATGACAATATGTGTGAAAATATGAAATAGCAGTGGAATTCCTCATGCATGAATAGAAAATGTGTGAATTTTCTGAAAATCCATGCATATGTCAAGGGGGAGAAAGAACAAAATATGCTATGTGTTTGTTGTACTGCAATTGCTTGATGTAATTGTGATGTGTAATGTGAATGTGCTATGAATGTGTACTGTGAAACTAATTGGTTGCATTTGAAATTTAAAATGATTGTTTTCTGAGATTTTGAAAATGGTTAAGTTGGGATTGTGAAGTTTTTATCATGGTTCTTGACTTGATCTATGACTTTACATTACATCATGAAAACAATTAAATACATGAGTTTTGTGGTTTTGCAAAGATAAACTGAGTGCTATTGTAGCTATACATATTTGAGTACTTCTATAGTTCATTTGAAAATGCAAAATCACTTTTTCAACTTGTTTCCAAAAATTTGGACTTGTCAAAAATGTTTTTTCTGTTGTTCAAATTGTTTAAAAACTGTTTTAATCCTTCCTATCATATTTGAACAATCTTAGAAAAGCTTATTTTCAAAAATTAAAGTTGTTATCTCACATATTTTACATTTTGGATTTGAAATCTTAAAATTCGGATGCATGATTCAAAATTCGGATGCATGTTTCAAAAATTTGGATGCATCCATATTTTGTTGCCAAAATGTGCTCTTTTGTTGTTCAAATTGATTCAAATATGTTTTAATCTCTTCCATTATGTTTGAACAACCTTAGGAACATTTTATTTCACTTTAAACATTCATTATATTGAATTTATTACAGTTTGGATTTAAGATTTAAAAAATTCGGATGCAAGGTTTAAGAATTCAGATGCATGTTCTGAAATTCGGATGCATGCATCTTTTGTTGCCAAAATGTGCTCTATTGTTGTTCAAATTGATTCAAACTTGTTTCAATCTCTTCCACTATGTTTGAACAACCTTAAGAAAGCTTATTTTCAAAAATTGAAGCTTTCATTTCACTTATTTTACAATCCGGACTTGATATGTCAAAATTCGGATGCATAGCATCTCAAGTCCAAACTTGTTGAAAAATGAGCACAATCTAAGGGGGAGCAATACAATCATTTCTGACCTTTAATACCTCTCTTAGAAGTTGTCATAATGATTAAATGCTATATCTTCTATCCTAGTTGTTGGAAGGAAGGAGGTTAATGGAGGTTGGTTGGGTCATAGGCTCATATTGAGCCTTTTGTATGTCAATGTGCTAAATTGGTTATTTTCTATCATTGACATTAATACTTCTTTGTGCTACTTTGTTAAATCCATCACATTTTGCATCAAAGTTTGTCATCATCAAAAAGGGGAAGATTGTTAGCCCTAAGGGCAAATCATGTAGTTATGATTAGTTTTGATTAATGACAAACATTGATGAGGACTAATATGCTTGTATGTTGTGTGATAGGATTTGTGGATTAAGAAGTTTGAAGTCTCATTGCCTTGAAGCTAAAATGCAAGAACAACTCCAATATATCAAAGTGATTGAAGATTGAAGAGTTTGTTCAAGATGTTAGAAGGCTTTGAAGACATGAAGTGTAGGTTGCATGTGCTTAATAGGTAAACTTTGTAAACTCTACACTCTTAAGCCTTGGAATCTATGAGTTGCAATTGAGAGCACAAACCTTGATTTAAATGGCTTTGAACTTACATGAATTATCAAGTTTTCATTAATGGTTTTTGAACTTAAAAGGTCTTTAATAACTTATCTTTGAGGCTAGAATGTTTTCCAACTTGTTTAAAGTGATTTGGATATGTTTTGACAAAGTTTCAAAAATTCAGAAGAAGATTCGAATGCATGCAGAAGAAATTCGGTCGTCCGAATTTTGTGAAGAATTTTCTGCACTGTGAACAGTGAACAACGCATGAATAGTAACAATGTGAACAGTGAACAACGCATGAATAGTAACAATGTGAACAGTGAACAACGCATGAATAGTAACAATGTGAACAGTGAACAACGCATGAATAGTACAATGTGAACAGTGAACAACGTATGAATAGTAATACTATTCCCGTGAACAGTATACTATTCATTTGAACCGTTTACTATTTTTCCAGAGAAATTCGGACGAAGCTAAAAAATTCGATCGTCCGAATTTTTGTGACCGGTGCATGAATAGTGCATGAATAGTACTTTTATTCACATGAACAGTTCATGAACTGTATCACTATTCACATGAACAGTATTTTTTAAAACTAACCGTTACTAGCCATTTTATGGCTGTTTAAACTGATTTTTGAATTCTATAAAAGCCATAAACTCCAGATTTTTTAGAAGAACTTTGAACTAAACAAATCCCATATTCTCTAACTTGTTTTACATTAAATTGAATTGAAAAGCTCTCAAATTACCTTGTGCTCAAAGGTGTACATTCAAGATTCCAAAGGCAAAGTGTAAAGGTGCAACATTGTGTAAAAATCTACCTACATGTGGTAACATCTACACATTCTTATCTCCTTATTAAATTGTGTTATTTTCTACTAGCTCATTTGCAAGGTTATCTTGTGACATAAAACCCTTTTGTGTTAGGGTGAGCCATAGACTAGATTAATCAAGGTTGTAGTGTAAAACCCGTGTGAGGGTAAGCCTTGAATTAGATTAGTCTTGAGGTTGTCTTTAGATATAAAACCCTTGTAGAAGGGTGAACCTTGTTTGTATAATTACTAGAAGAGGTTGTGAGTGTAAAACGATAGTGTGGTTAGCCTCTTATGTAATTGTTGAATTTGAGCATATAGTGGATTGGTTGAAATCCTTGAGTGTGGACTCAAGGTAGTGGATGTAGATCTTGGAGAGATCGAACCACTATAAATCGTGTGTTTATTTTCTTATAGCTTTATTTATTTACATGCTCATGTTATTATTACTTATTGATTGTTGTTGATTGATTGGTTGTAGTTTGATGATATTATCTTAACCATCACATCACATATAAACTTGAAGCTTGTGGAATTAAAAAAGAGCTTTTATTAAGGCAAAGGATTTTCAAAACAACGAAAAGATTTTGATAATTAGCCTAAGACCTAATTCACCCCCCTCTTAGGTCTTACATACATATTAGAGGAAATTAATCTAGGAAATGTGGAGAGAGTTGGTAATGGTATCAATAAGAATAATGGTAAGAAGACAACTCCGGTGGTTGAAACTTGAAAGGTCAACTGGGTTTGAGCAATGGCAGAGCAAAAAGAATAGTGCAGAAGAAACTGTGAATAAAGAGGTTAAGAAGAACGGGAGTCGAGCAAGTAATGTGGAAAGTGAGCTGCAGAAAGTTATTGAAGCTGCTTCGTCCTCTTGAGTCTCAACGAGCAGAGTGACGGCCATGAATATGATGATGGAAGAAAACAAGGAAGTTCCTAGGGTTCGAGGCTTAACAGTTTAGGAATTGTGATATAATTTGTGAATCATACACCGTTGGATCAAAACATATCTAACGGTTGTAAAAAATTAATTATATAAAATATTTATTATTAAAAATTTAATCGGATATCAGATCTATCTGGTTCGAAATATTAGATACCATACTCTTTCCCATTTAACATATATATTATCAGGTCCGGGTCCGGGTTGAGTAAATGAATATAAATGTTATTCCATACCCGATCTTATCGGGTCGGTCTAGATAAGACCCGACTTATTGACAGCCCTATTGGGGACGCTAGGGTGGGCCTGGCGGAAGGGGGTCCCTGCGCACCTGGTCCCCATCTCTTTTCTTAGTACTCATTGCATGTTTTGCTTTGAAAGTTAGCTTGCAAAAGGTTGGAATTTTTGAGAAATAATGAAGTTTTGGTTAGGGTGATAATTATTTGGTGTAATTTGAAAAAATAAATTGAATTGAAATTTATATTTGAGTTTGATTTTTTATATTTTGGTTTGGTTCGATTTATATAAAAATCAAGTATATTTCGATTCGGTATTTGTGCTCAAATAAAAAATCGAATCAAAAAATTTATTTTTTTTAAAAATAATATACTAAAACATTACGAAAATATATTTTTATGAATAATACATTTATATAATACGTTCTTTTATAAGAAAATTAAAATTTTAAAATAAAATTATATATTAATGCTAGGACTGTCAATTGGGCCGGGCTAGCCCGAGCTCGGCCCGGCTCGGTCCGTTTTTTGAGGGTTGAGCTTTTTTCGGGCTAGGGCTGAGCCGGGCTAGAGCCTGAATTTTCGGCCCGTTTGTGAATCGGGCCGAGCTCGGGCTTGGCTAAGCTCGGCCCGTTATAAGCTCAGCCCGATCATATATCTAATAATAATTTATAATTATATATTATAATTTCTTGATATAATAGAAATTTTTTGTGTATAATACTATATTAATGTCATCATAACTATATAGATTAAAATTTTATGTGTTTTGATATAAATAAATTTATTTATATTTCACTTTCAAAAAAAATTAGTGGGTAAAGTTTTCACTTCCAACACTTTAAAATTATATTTTAGAAAAACAATGTGGTTTAATAGTTTTAATTCTTAGCAGATTGGCAACAATATGCATGCTATTCAATCATAGAGTCTATTTATGAGATTGTAACTACTTATTGAGCTTATCATAATTCTAAGGATATTAAGTATTAACACTGTAAATGCGTAGGTATGAATATTATTACCTTTACTAACACGAGAAATATAAATCATATGAAAGAAGAAGATAAGATCTTAGCATAGTCTTCCAATTGATTTTTGCACTTGTAATTTAGAATATTCCAAAGTAAATATTTAGTTTTATAAAATAATATATTCTACATATTCACTTTCGTAATTAATATATTTAACTAATTTCACAAAATATAATTTTTTTCACTTCTCAACATAAATTTAGAAAGAGAAGAGAAAAAATTATCAATTACTTAATGGTTAATACTTATATTATATAACTTATAAGGTGATTAGTAAAGTGATTAGTAAACTTTAGTATTAGCCCAATATCTTTTTAAAAAATCAATATTTATTATTAGGGCACATTAGAAGATTGTTTTTTGTGTATTAATAACTTAATATGCATTCAAAATATTAAACTGCTTACTATACAACAAACTCAGTGGTGTATGCTGCAAATTTGGTTGATTCTCTATACAGCAAACACAGTGGTGGTGTGTTTTAGTGCTTTGGTGCCTAGTTTTATCGTTGGAAATTTACTGATTTATGGAGTTATAGGATCATTCTTCCTATTTTCCGGTTACTTCATATTGAAGCACGACATACCAGATTATTAGATTTTAATGCATTATATATCTCTGTTTAAATATCCATTTGAAGGGTTCTTGATCAATAAATTCTCAGACTCTGCTAGTTTGGTGCTCCACTTTTGTTGATTTGTCTTGGTTGGAATTTAATGTGGTTGAGATATTGCTACAATACTTTATTTTGCTATGGTAGTTTGTTTTTGTTGATTTTCAGATAGACGTTTGCTTAGTTTCTAGAGATATTGTTTAATAATATATACAAATTAGTTGAAAGTCATTGTTAGACAAGTATTAAGACATTAATTTGTGAAGGCAATCATAATTTGTAGTGAGAGGATAATTTGTGAGAACAATAAAAAATGAATATGCATATTTCGGGCTCAGCCCGAGCTCATAAGAGCCGAGCTCGGGCTCAACATTTGTGAGCCCGTTCGGGCTGAGCCCGAGTTCGGGCTCAATATGATGTTACTCGGGCTGAGCCCGAGCTTAGGTCGGCTCGGCTCGTAGAGCCCAATTGATAGGCCTAATTAATGCATTATAGACGTGCCTTCTTATTCTTTCGTTTTCAGTTTAAGTTTCTGAACCGAACCAAACTATAATAATTAGTTAGTTCGAGTTCTAAAAAATTTTACCAAATCGAATCGAAAACTAAAATATCGCACCGAATACCAAACTTAATCTGAATGAACACCCTAGTTTTGGATGAAGGGGAAGAACCGAGTGTGGCTTTGCAAACGAACCTGCGTAGATACTGCTACAGATAGCAAAGCCGACGCCTGGTTTGAAAATTTTCAGGCCCTTCTTTTCTTTTTTTATTTTATGAAAAAGATTTCTTGCTTTCAAAATCAGTTTTCAAGTCCGAACATCTTAACTGTGTTTTGAGCTTTGAAAGTGAATTATGAAGTTGCAAACTGCATTTTCGCCTGAAAGTGTTCTTCGAGAATCAAACCTCGTTATAATCAATGCTTTGATTGATTGTTTGTATGATACTCATTTCCAAGATGGCTTGCTAATTTTGCAAATGATTAAGAGAATGGTGATGAAGTTGAGACATGAGAAGAAGAGGATTAATTTAAAGTGAAGCTTGGAGTAAGCCATGTCGGATTTCATTTGTTAGAACTTAATAATGCTATGTTAAGTGGAATTGAACCCCTATTAGTTCTTTTGGGACAATTTGTTTACTTCTTACGGTGATTTACTTTTGTAAATCAATAATTTATCAAGTTAATAAAAGTTTACCATCTTGAGTTGTTTTCTAAGTTCAATTGGAGGATTCATGTATATTTGAGGAGAAGTTTTATCTCAGTCACATTGTAACTTATATGCACTAGCAAAAAAATATGTGCTATGCACGATCGTATATATATATTTTAAATACAACTCTCATAGTAATGTATCTAGTAAAATAAAAAATCAATTCTAAAAAAGTTTCAAACTTCTTTTTAATTAATAAATTAAATTATCAAATTGCTAAATCATTACAACCGATCTAATAATTAATTAATTAATTAAAGTTTGATATTCAGTATGAAAGTTTTAATAAATGCTATTGGCAATTTTGTCAATCGAAAAAAATAAAAAAATAAAAATCATGATAAGTAATACATAGTAGAAAGGTATAAACGCATTATTCTAAGATAATTTCACAAATGAATATGTTATATTGTGATTCTCTTTTGTAGATGAGAACATACTTCACACCAATCAACACGTAAAATAAATATTATCTGTGATGAATTTTTATAATTTTGACATCATGTAGTGCTCGAAACATCAATGTAAACGCACGATCTTTGATGAATTGATATGTTTATGAAAAATTTCTAATTCATTCTCCTGATATACAAATATTATAGTTTAGAGTTGAATCTATAAAATTAAAAATATCTGAGCAATCACATAACTTTTTTATGTACTAAAAAAATTGTTAGAAGTATAAATATACCAATACCTGTCTTTGCATTTCATTTAGGTGATCAGTTGAATACCTTAGTACAAATTCTGCATGCCTATCTTTGAGAGTAATATTCATTTGTGCATTATAATCTTTTATGATCATATTAACAATCTAAATAATGTTTAGTCTCATTAATAATTCAACACTATTGTTGGTCATTATTTAATGTATTGATATTTACTTCAAGAATTGGTCATATACTTGTACAAATATTTGAAGATACCCTTAAATTTATGTGATCATCTATCAATACCAACAAATTTCTCAGATGAGGAATAACCCACATATTATCAAAAGTAAAATCATTTATTGTAACTCTTTTACTTGAATTATTTTGATATTTGTATTCTACATACCCATCATTTTCTATTGTTGTAGTATCACCAAATTTTTTCGAGTAGTGCTTTGAACATTTATCATTTACCATACATGAAGCATTTAGGAAAGTACCACCACAGGGTCCATGGAACATGCATCTTATGATGATCTTATAAGCACGGATATTAAAATTTTTATTTCTAATTATAATTATTAAAATATATTTAATAAAAAATTAACAACTAATTGCATTATAAATTTAATAAACTTTAATTTTTAATTACATAGCCAATAAACTATAAACAAATTTATGTGTTTAATGGGAAAAAATCCACTTAGGAGTGATCATGGGTAACAATAGGAATAAGTAGTAAATATCTTCCAAAAATGTCATCACTCTTTTATAAAGTACATTGTCAATATCGAGACTTTTTTGATAGAATTTTAGTAGATCGTACTTATGTTGATTTTAGAGTGAAGTGAATTTTGGTTGGAATATTTTCTTTCCTACCCAACTATTATAGTCCACATATTCAATCCATAAATATGCATGGCTTATAATTTAATCACAAAAGGGGATTATTGGTTCTTATTGAAAAGAAAAAGAAAAAAGAGTGGTGATTATTGAATGTGAAAATTTAGATGTAGAGCACCAATGGATAGCACCATCGAGATAGTTAAAAAAAGAAACTGATTATGTGGTAAAACAAAAATGGAAAGAAGATGATTATATATACTATATTTTAGTAAAATATAATCTCTATTTCATAATTTATAATTTTTAATATCTTATCAAATTATGATTTGAAATATTTCAAAATGAAACAGACTAAGAACAAATGTTGAGTTTTACAAAGAAAACAAATCAGAAACACATTCAAAGGCTCGGATCTAATTGAATTCTCATGATTCTCACGTGTTTGCACTTGATATAAAAACTCAAGCACAAATGTATCCGAAGTAATATAAGCTTACTTACAAAAAATTAAACATTACATTAGAATCAAACTTGGTAGAAATAAATGGAGTACTATATTTGTCAAATTCTTGGAGTTTCCTTATAAACTATATAGATTAGGAAACAACTATGCGATTGATATCATAGAATGGGAAGAGTTTTTCATTTTACATATTGGCTTATCCTGTAAATCCATAGTCTAATTTCTTTTTACTTGAAAATCCTGCACAGCAATTTCCTGAAGTAATCAAATTTAAAACATTCTTCTTATCATTGAAGTATTTTAAGATATTTCCTTAGAGATTAAAGGAAAGTTCGGATTACTTGTTCCAATCCACATCTACGTATACGAAGCTTAAATTCTCACAAAAAAAGATAAAAATAAAAAAGACAAATCTATTATTTCCATAACATTGTTCAAAACTGTACCTCTTATTATCGTGCATTTTTGTCTATCAGAAAAGCTAATCTATATTACGTGTAAGATTTTCCAAAGGCCTTAAATTTGCAAACATAGGTAACTGTGAGATTACGTTATATTCTCATAAAATTATTTTCACATATCATCGAAGGAACATAAAAAAATTAAATAAAAATTATGTCAAACAAAAAAAAAACATAAAAAAAGATACATATGAAGAGAAGAAGAAAATAATGTGCAGAAGAGGATGATGATGATAATGTGCAATATGTGTAGAAGAAGTAGGCAGACATTAGATGTTTAGATTTAATAAATTTATTTTAAATTAAAAAATTAGATTAAACAAAAATTATAAATATAAAGATCATGTTTGTTAACAACTACTCAATATTTAAAGTTTTACTTTTACAAAATAATTTAATATACATAATTTAAATTTTTAAAAATATAAAATTCAAAATTCGAGTTAATATATAAGTAGTTTAAAATGATCCCAAATAATTATTTTTTTAATTAAATTTAATAATTAAAATTTTCTACTTTTACAAAGTAACTCAATATATGAAATTTAATTTCATCAAAAAAATATAGAATTCAAAATTGAAGTTAATAGATAAGTAGTTTAAAATTATTTTAATAAATTAAAAATGGTTCTAACCAATAAAAAATTTTAAAGTAATAATTAAAGTCTCATATTTTTACAATGTAACTTAATATACGAAATTAATTAATGTAAGTTTAAAGTTACTTTAATAGATTAAAAATGATCCTATGCAATCAAATTTTTAAGACTAGTTAAAAAAGTAAAAATTATAAGAAATTAGAACAATTCAAAATTTAAGTTAATATATAAGTAGTTTAAAATTATTTTAATAAATTGAAAACAGTTCTAACAAATAAAAAAATATAAAGTAGTAATTAAAGTCTCGTACTTTTACAAAATAACTTAATATGCAAAATTTAAAATAGAAATTAATGTATAAGTTAGTTTAAAGGTACTTTAATAGATTGAAAATAATCCTAACTAATTAAATTTTAAAGATTAATTAAAAAGAAAAAAATTATAAGAAATTAGAATAATTTAAAATTTAAGTTAATATATAAGCAGTTTAAAATTATTTTAATAGATTGAAAATAGTTCTAACCAATCAAAAATTTTTGAAGTAATAATTAAAGTCTCATACAAAGTAATTTAATATACAGAATTCTAAATTAAAATTAATGTATAAGTAAGTTTTAAATTATTTTAATATATTAAAAATGATAATAACCAATCAAAATTTTGAATACTAATTAAATAGTAAAAACTCTAAGAAATTAACATAATTTAAAATTCAAGTTAATATATAGGTAGTTTAAAATTATTTTAATGGATTAAAAATAATTCCAACCAATCAAAAAATTTTAAAGTAATAATTAAAGTCTCCTACTTTTACTAATTCAAAATTAAAATTAATGTATAAGTTAGTTTAAAATTACTTTAATAGATTCTAACTAATAAAAAATTTTTAAAGTAGTAATCAAAGTCTTCTATTTTCATAAAGTAACTTAATAAAAAATTTTAAAGTAATAATTAAAGTCTCCTACTTTTACTAATTAAAATGTATAAGTTAGTTTAAAATTACTTTAATAGATTAAAAATAATTTTAACTAATAAAAAAGTTTAAAATAGTAATTAAAGTCTTCTATTTGCATAAAGTAACTTAATATACATACTTTAACATTAATATTAAATATATAAGTTAGTTGAAAGTTATCTTAATAGATTGAAAATGATCACAATCAATTAAATTTTTTAAGAATAATTAAAAAAGTAAAAATGTTAAAAATTTAGGATGAGAGGTTTGCATCCATAAGAAAGAAAGGGTTACACACACACACTTATATATAGATATATAATATACAAAATTTAAAAATTAAAATTAATGTATAAGTTAAGAATTTAGCTTTAATGAATTTAGTTTAAATTAAGAGATTGGATATCAAAATTTTGAAGACTAATTAAAAAATAAAAACTCTAAAAAATTAGAATAAGAGGTTTGAAGTTATAAGGAAGAAAGGGTTACATTTCTATAATATATATATATATATATATATATATATATATATATATATTCTATAAATTACAAATCTGCCAATCACAACAAAGCATGTAGAAGAAAAATATTATTTCATTGTTTAGTGGGTAGTTAAATTTTCATATGAGATTAATTTTTCTTTTACATATTTTGTTGTGTTTATAGGTGTGTAACTTATAAAATGCACATAAATAACTCAGTGACCAAGATAAAACTTCTTAAATTTGAGACTCACACTTTAATCCATGAGAGTATTGCCATGTCATGTTCTGGTTACGGGGTGTGAAAAAATATACTTGGTATTAGACAACCATTCTCTTCACATTCATGAATTGTTGGAATTGCAAAAGATTGTTGATTTTAGGATTAAAAAATGTTTCCAACCCATTGGTTTTAAGGTCATGAATATAAATTGCTCTTACAATTCAAGAAAATCCATTTATGTAGAATATTATGATTGGCAATCAAAGAATTAATGAAGGTAATTTACTTCTTGATGCCCTAATCTTTCATTTAGCAGTGAAAAACTTCAATAAACGCACATGTTTGCATATGTAAGTCAAAACAAATAAATGAATTGTTGCACTATATAAGTTACATTTCTCTATTCTTTAAGGCGATCGAAATGCGTTCTTATGATTGATCTTAATCTCAAGAATTTAACCAAACCAATTATAATGAAACAATATATGCATATAATTCAGAATTCAACTCAATATTGCAATTAATATCTAAACGCGTTTGGTTCCCAAGTAATCATAATAACAAAAATATGTCTTTTAGCATAATTTCTTCCTTCTTTATTTGTACCTAAAATGATAATTCATTAAAAAATATAATTTTTTTACTAATATTCACGTCACTTTTTACGTAAAAACATTGAAGTACAAAAGTTTCGAAACTTTAGTATAAAATCATAAGAATAATTATCTAAAATATTTCTAGAATCCATTTTAATTTGTAATATTTGGAAATTGAGGTTGTAAAGGAAACAAAGTGTTTTAATTAAGTTTTAGAATGTTGAATTGGTAATTTTAAAAATCATAAACATAGGCACTTGAGTATAGGAATGTGGAATATTGCTATTGTCTACATAAAGGGAAATTTACTCTAGATCTAATGTATGGGTTTAGCCCCTCCCATTCTATTTTTCTAAAAGCACCCAAAGAACTTTATGTTTCATGCCACCAATTCTAGCCATAGATGAACACCAAGCAGACTACATTAGGTAATTTAAGCAGGTTTCTCTCAAAAAAAAAAAAAAAAGAGTAACATCTATTTTTTATTTATGAGATGCAATATTTTCATACACTGCTCTACATAACAACACTAGATCAAGAACTATAGGAAGAACAATTTATACTCCCCTTGCTCGTCAGTTTCTCATTTCATCCCACCAATAAAAGGCCTTCTCATTTCAACTCCAATCTCCACACTTGTCTTATAAATTCCATCTGAAAGAACATATTTGAAGCAAGCCTAATCTCTCATCACCATTAATCTGCCTCCAAAGATCACTCAAATTTTGTACAAAAAAAGAAACAAGTCCTTGTTGCATTTGTGTTTTACCAAATTTCCTACTCAACCATGTGTTGTTGCATCAAAATCATTCGAAACTCCTCTTGATGGAGAGCCTCCTTCACTTGTATATGAAGAGTAGAAATCATCATCACCGTCCCTCTCTTTGATTTCTTGTATCCTCCCCACCGCCTCGGCTATATCCCACCTTTTATCAATCTCAGTCTCGCAGCAGCTCAAAGCTATCTTCAACATCTTCATCATTTCACCTTCACTGTTTTTCGCTCCCTTCATTTCGGGATCCAAAACATCTGAAGTACATTCATCGTTGACAAGAGATTGTACGAAAGTTGACAAATCTGTGTCACTTCCCTTACCTGCTTGCAAGAAGCTTGATGGGAATTTTCCAGTCAAGATTTCTAGAATCAGTATCCCAAGACTCCAGACATCAGTCTTCTTCGTTATCCGGCCATTTAATCTGAATTCTGGTGATTTATATGCTACCATTTGCTCCTGAGCATGTTCTAAATTCACTACTGGAAGCAATCCATAGTCAGTGAGCAATGGCTCAGAAGATTCATTAAGAAGGACATTTGAGGATTTCAAGTGAGCATGGGGTGCAATTAGGCTTGGAAGTGAATTGTAGAGATACAAAAGACCTTTGGATACTCCTTTAATAATTTTCAATCTTGTCGGCCAATCCGGGGTCGGTTGGCCACGGGACTTGTTACCTGGAATAACAATGTTAATTAGAGATTATATATCAAGAAAGTACTCACTGAATAAGAGCATGAAAATACATATGAAAAGAAAGAGAGAACCAACGTCGAAAATAGTGCATTTCTTGAACAATCTAAACCAGTTTTTCAAAATTTATAAATTGCTTCGTATTTAGATCAAGTGTCATCATTTTTTGATTGGCCAGACTCGACGATCATTCCAAACCTAACTTCTCCAAAGACCTATTTCTATTTGAGCTACCATTTTGTTCTCGTTTCTCTATTACAGTGTACTCATTTGCTTGCTTTGTTCGGACGTAGGCCTAAAGGCCAAACCACCTAAATCTCTATGTTGTTGCTTGGTTTTTATTGATTTCTTGTGATTTAGTAAGATCTACTAGAATGAGAACTTACATTCTCATCCAATTATGGAGTAAGAAAAGTTATTAGGTACAAGAGATTTCTTAAAAAACCTAAGAGGTCGTCGAGTAACAAAGGACAGATAGATACTTACCGTGAAGTTGAACAGCCAGGCTGACATTGTTTACATGATGCGAAATCAAAAGCTTCTCTTCTTTTCTATAGTAGAAAGCTACAAGAGGAAGCAAGTTCCTATGACTCAATCCTCCTAGCCTTCTCATGTGCTCATGAAACTCTTCCTTGTTCACATTGTTCATTTGTCTATACCTCTTTACCACCATCGTTTGCCCAGTGCCTAGAGCAGCTTTGTAGCTAGATCCGAACATCCCACTGCCTAGTATTTCAGCAGAGGCTCTGAGAAGATCAGACATGTCAAACTTGTCAACATCGTCCCTCAAGAAAGAAAGTTTGAGACTCTGATCAGTCTTTCTTTCCGGGGATCGGTTCGGAGACGTCCCTCTTTCCATGTTGTCTAAATCATGAGAGGCAGTAACTTTCTTGGGGCTTTCTGCCGGCACTGGTGAATCCTCTTCTTCTGCAGGCATTTTCTTCCGCCGTTGGAGGATGATTATAACTGCAATTATAGCAGCTAGTGCTATCGAGCTAGCAATTGTAACAACTACTATAGTTGCAACAGAGAGCTTTGGCGACGTTTTACATGGTAGCAATGGTGCACCACAAAGATCCATATTGCCTGCTCATGGAGGAAAATCAAAATAAATTGTTTGTCATTTTCAAAATCCTGGGAAAAATGAGTCAAAATTTTTTATTCTACTTTCTATTCCACGCTCTGTCCTATTGTTATCAAACTATCATATGACAGTTTTTCTTTTTAAAAGGATATAGAATATATAAGAAAATAAGGAATCTTTAAGAGAAAATTGGGTCGAGTTTTATAAATGAGATAGAGGATAGAACAGATTATTCTAAAACAGAAAAGTAGGCAAAATTTTGTCCAAAAGAAAAAATTAAGTACTTAGAAAGATTTAACTTGCCCAAGAATGAAGATTCATCCAACTTGCTGAGAGAAGCGGGGATTTCACCCTCGAAATGATTGTTGGAAAAATTCACCGAAGTCAATCTTTCTTGAGTAAAATCTGGGATTTGTCCAATAAAATCATTATCTTCAAGACTCAGCTCGATGAGCTTTGGCAACCTCGTCAAGGACAACGGAATCATACCGCCGAACTTGTTGTGTGACAAATGAATTTTCTTGATCGAATTCATGCCATGAAAAGCATCTGATAGAATATTCCCCGAGAAGTTGTTATGCGACAAATAGATGGTCTTCAAGGAACTCAGTTTCTTGATTTTTGGCAGAGGACTATCAAAATGATTATGCATTAAACTGATGGTTCTCAAAGTTTTCAACCCACTAAGAGAATCCAAATCAATAATACCGCTTAATCCCATGTTTTCAAGTTTTAGCCCCCACACAAGCCCATTGTCACATAACACGCCTGCCCAGTTCTCGTTGTCACCATCACAAGGTGGCTTATCAGAATCCCAGTCAGCCAATGCAGTAACATTTTCAAGGGAATCTCTAAACTGGCGAAGAATTTCGGCTTCAGATTTACCTCTAGATGTAATAACCTGCTGCAGCATAAGTATTGAGATCAAAGACAAGGAGAAGATGTTCGCGTTGTGGTTGCGAGCCATGATATTGAGCATTGGTGCGCGCACTTGTAGGTGCGCGCCCTCTGGGAGGGCTCTTTCGTATGAAAACGAATGCTTTTGGTTGAGAAAGAGATGGAGAATGAAATGAAGGCCGGGATGAGAATATTTGTGTGGGCATAGAATGAAAAAAAGAAGAAACAACACTAACTGAGAGAGAGAGAAAGAGGGAGAAAGAAGTGCCAAGACATGAATGGGATGGGAGAGAGGAGTTGTGGAAATTGACCTAGTCCTCTCCTTTTGCATGCATGGGATTTTCCATTCTTCTTTTGCAGAAGTTTGCGGTTTACCTTTGAGTTAGCCTTGCAAATTTCAATGGAATGGTTGTCTTCTTCTTGACCGTCCTCTAATTTTTGTCCTGTGGAACATGTATGTTGACTAAAAGAGTTAATAACTATCATCCTTTATATATAGCATATGCATCTTTATTATTATAAAATGAATATATGTTTATTTTAAGGATGTATCAGAGTTAAAAATATAAATATTCAGTCAAACTAAAAAGAGTAATTTTTAGATTGAATTAAACTAATTTTAACAGAAGAATATCGTCTTTCCCTCCAAATTATGAGTTCTTGAAAGAAAATTTATTTCTTATTTGAAATACCTCTTTTTTCCTAAAAGAATCCACACAAATATGTTTACAGATTTATATACGTATACTAAGTTTTTGAGGGGTAGGATCGCGTTTAAAATGAGGTTCAACTAAGTTATCCACATATTACTTAAATCAAGAAGGTTAGCTTATAAGTGTATATAAGTATATTAAATTTTTATAACTTTATATGAAACTTATATTATATAATTTTATAGTGTATGTATTTATTATTTATGTAATTAAGTTTAGATTTATATCCCTTAGTTAAATCAAGAAAGATAATTTCGAAAGTTTAGATACAAAATATATGTATACTTTTTGAAAGGAAAAAAATCATACTAAAAATAGAATTAAAATAATATAAGCCTCAAGTCTTCTAATATAGTACACCAATAAAATATTTCCTAATATGGTAACATCATTAGATTAAGGAGAGTTATGAGATTTGAACTAATCACAATATTCTATATGGAGCAATTTATATTGGTATATATTAAATAATGATTAGAAGATTTATGGCTCACTAGTTTTCATCAAAGGAGGCAATATTTTAAGATGAATTTGACAAGAATAATCACTACGGAAGATCCTTGGCTATAGAATGAATAGTCCCTTTTTTTGACTTACAATGTAATGTTGATAATTTTTGCAAAATTAACTCAAGAAACAAAACAGATTTTTCGATTGAATTCCGTATATCCAACATCGACAAGGCAAAGGCCATCAGGGGGAGCAGGAGGCGCGGTGGCACGCCTGCAAGTGGCATCCATCAGTTTCAACAGTGCATCATCTTCTGCTCCGGCAGCTGCCTCTCGCACTGCTGTTGCTACAAGAACTCGAACCATCTACCAAGTATTGAAAAAACCCAGAAAAGATATTTCCTAGAGATAGATATTTCCGGGTTCAGCTACTGAGTGATGACAATTCCAATGACTAAAGTTGAGCCAATTCAATAGAAAGGACTGGTGGATTTGGATTGGTTTCCTCATGGAAATGAATGCACCTTTTTCTACTTTTTTCACCCGGGTCCTAGTCCAATTTGTTTATTACACTTGGGACATCCCAAGGAACTGATACCAAGAGACGTGGAACAACAACATCAAAGGAGCAACATGCTTACCAGTAAGAAAAGACGTATATTTTTGTCACTTCACGCGCTTCTTCTTCTTTTATTTATTTATTTTCTTGGATGGGGTGGGGGTGTCTTTTCTAAGAACTACTGAGCTCCCAATTATTTTTGAAAAGAGCGTTGGATTTTCATGGCCATCAATTTAACTGAAAGTTAGAGATAAAATATCACGTGGACTACAAAATCCAAGTTCATTAAACAGATTTATCCAATATTATGCGCCAATTATTATATGGATTTTCTCATAGTTCGTAAGAGAAGGATGCATCTAAGGACAAATAATATATTTGATTCAACATGTTTCTAACAAAAAACTGGCTGCATTTTACCCAACATGTCTGATTTTCTGGCTACTTTGACAGAGGGGAAAGTAATTACCTTTCGCAAGAAGCGATTAGCAACCAACTCGATGCACATGATCTTTGTAGGGATCCCATCCTTGGATGTTGTAAACAGAACCCATGGAAAGAGTAAGGCAAAACAGAAATTCAGAGTCACATAAAAATTGATCTTGGCAAAAAAATCATTAGCAATAACTGCATGATTTGAAAATATGCCTGAGAGAGTCCAAAATTGGAAGTCACCCTACCTCAGACACAACAACCACCTAAAGTAATCGCAAAAGTTGATCAGAAGTATTGATATCTTCTTAAATTTCTATAATCAAACTCATTATTTATCTTTGATTATAAATTCTACATCCTGAGGGCTTCAGATAAATATTTCAGACATGCTGCTTCTGCATTGAAGGTAAACCAGAAAGACAATTGGACATGGAAAAACACAATTCAGTATGATAAACTGACTCACATGTACGAGGTATACAACTTATATTCAGTCAGTTCACTGTTACCAATTACTTCTCTCTTTCCTACCCCAAGAGGGAAAGAAAAGGAAAAAGTGATGGAAATGTAGGGTATCAGGAAAGCAAAAAGACAGTTCCTGAACTAACCTCTCCTCCTACTATGTTTCATGAGAAATGCATATTTCATGTATAAGGCAGCAATTCTCCCTTCAACATAAAGTGAACCCCCTACTTTAATTTCAATCACATTGCAGAGGAGATAATTTCATTGTCTTAGCAGTTCATTTCCATCACTATAGGCTATTGAATCAATTTGACAAGAATGCTCCGAGTACACATCTTTCAAATAGTCTGGCATAGATAGTAATTTCTTTTCCTTGAAATAATGAACTTTTTATTCATTCACCACAGACAGACAGACGGACAGACACACACACACACACACACACAGAATTCTTGGAATTTTATTCAAGACATTGTCATTTCATCCTTGGTCAATGTGATCGACTTATAACTACCATTTAAAAAGAAATATTATTAAGCCTGGCACTAAATGTCTCTAAGACTGCAGATACCTGTCCACATGGCAAGAAGGCTTCAGCTGCTCGGGCATGGAAGACAAAACATTCAGTTGGTGGACCTCTGAAGCATATAAAACATTATCAGATAATAAAGTGGTAGTTTGGTAACATCAGTACAACATTATCAGAAAGAATAAAGCGGTTGACCATGCCAAGATGAAACTCACTTCATAAATGATTCTAGATACTGACAAGCTACCGTAGACATGATTGGCCAAAAAGGAAAGAACTATAATCAACTGGATCTTAATTAAAGGAAGTGGAAACTAGAAATACATTGGAATAAACTAGTAATCGGAAAACTGGCTTTTGTTTTCCATTTTGGAGGAAGAAAAACTAGCTTTCAAGCCTTAGTATTGAATAATATCATGACAATAATTTGCCAGATGAGACTACGCATATAAGGAAACCAATATAGGCATCACTCATACAATCAATCAAATAGCTCAGTGAAAGTACCCTTAAAGATTTTAGCTTTTAATCACTTACCCTTTATCCAAATAACCAAATTTGAAATAATCATCAAAATTGCCCATGCAACCTGATAAGTACTAGTTCGACACGATTCCAATTTCCATTGTGCAAACATGATACACAACTTGCAATTTCAATCCAATCAAATGCAATAGAAATTAAGTTCATCAGAGACTTTTGCATTAGGGAAACAATGGTTTTGAATGTCCCGAGTGAAAAATTTAAGGAGCCAAGAAATGAAATCTAGAGGTTCCACTATTGGAAAAGGTACAAGATCCTGAACGTGAAACTAGGAAGTAGGTATCATACAAAACAAAAATCAGTTGTCAAATTCTTGGAGCAACAAACTGGTAAACAGCAAAAAGGACCAGAATGATTATCATGCTATCAGGATGAACAATCTGCCAAAGTACAGGCCCTGAATGAAGCTGACACTTCGGAATTGTAACCTCTAGTTTTCCAAGATGCAAAGCATTAAAGAAATGCTTTTTATTAAAAGCTCAGCATGATTCAATTAAAGACTGTCGAAGCAATAGAAGTAGGCTGAATTTGATATCTGAATGCACTACAAAATCGTAATGGCATAGATAACCTTGAAATAACAAAGAACCAATAACAGTAATCAAAAATCTGAATCTTACACATTTCTTGAGGCTTTTGTATCTCTTGCAAACATCTTGTATGATAACAATTTTCCTTCCAGTTGTTGCATAAGCCTGTCAACCCTGCTTACTTCAAACATGGTTGGTTTATTTCCAGAGCCTATTCCATCCTTGCTATTATCAAGCTCACGATCAATACTTCTATCAAAAGCATAATTGCTATTAATATCTTGTTGGAAAAATGTATTACTATAATTGGCATTCTCCTCATTGCCAAGCTCAGGCTCTTCTCCATTATTGAAAGGAAAGATATAAAAATAACGCCTCCATTTCGCAGAGAAGTTCGGATGAAATTCACGTGATACCTATTGACAGTTAGATTCTCATCAGTACGTTATCTAATTTTTCTTCAGACATGAAGAAAATAAGGTCTCTTCATATATTTCTACAGAAGTCCAGAAAGTAGAAGCTTCACTCTTGCATGTAAATTACACAATCACAAACTTTGTATTACCTCAGAAACTGAAATGACTCTGATCTTTCCTGGTTCTGTGTTGTTTATGGCATCAACAATTTCTTGAGGTTTAACATCCTTTCTCCAGGTATCTAGCGATAAAAGCAGTTGAAGAATAATTGGACTATTTTCTGGAAATCCAAGTCCAATGTTGCACCATGTTCTTAGAATATAGAACACAAATAAACAGACAAGGACCAAATTCTGATTTCTTTATATGAACATGCATAAATTTTTTGAAGGTTGAATGTCACAATCCAACAACCCAAAAAGGGAGAAAAAAGAATGAACTAATAAAGGATGTGGTTAGAAAGAAAACATGTAAAATTGTGAGTAGCTAACCCCACAGAATGTTACATCATTTTTCTGTATACAAAATGATGATCTTGAAACAAAAACCAGTGTCCATGTGTTATTGCAGTACATCATCCCATTTGGTAATGAGATAATATAGCTAGGGGTGTAGAGATGAAGGGATTGGCTAGCAGGGGCCATGGCCCCTCCTAACGCTGTTGCTAAACCTTTCGTGGTTTTACTGCATGTTGATGATTGTTGACCCTCAAAGACAACGCATTATAAGATTTCACTAACATAAGTAAAATTTTGCACAAGTCCCATGTAGACCATCTGAACTGACAGTTTGGGCCTAGGGATATCTAAATCAGTTTATACATTTTTTCCCTAAGCAAAATTAGTCCATACCTTTGGAAATATAAAAGCAATTACAATGTGCAAAATTTAGTAATGAAAAATATTGGATTCCTCAAGGTTAAGATGAGCAAGAACTGAGATAGGTCATTACAGTTACCAAAATGAAAGGTTAATAGACTAGAACTATACAAGCCATGTAACATACAGAATGAGCAAACTTGTTGAAAAGCTGTCACTCCTTTGTCAGTGCGCCCAGCAACTACAGCACAGCCTTCTAATGGTAAATTCTTTTCTTTTAGGAGTTGAGCTTTCTTTTCGTCAACAAATTTCCCCAGAGATCGTTCAACTATACTACATAGAGAAGCAATTTAGAATATAATGTTATGAACTTGAACGATAAAGATTCAGAGCAATATAGAGAAACGTTTCACATTACACTTCAATACCAAGTCATCATGAACCTATAGGAGAAGAAGAGGACATCAACTATTAAACATTGAATGCAAATAACTAGTTATTAAGCTTCACTCAAATTGGCACGAACATTCAGGGAAGGCTTTGAGTGTTGACCAGCGTATGCATAAGAGGGGCAGGAAAAGGAAGTGTTTTTTGCAGTGCAAGTTTTCAGAAGGTGAATCAAATGCCATTACTTGATTTATGCACAAGGAACCAGAATGAGGAGCCATTCGGTAACAGTCCTTTGTCATACATATGATACATCAAATTTCCACCAAGTGTATATGACTTGGACATCTTATGGAAATATAGATCTTTAGAGAAATTTCCGATGGGTTAACAAAAAGTTATTTTCAATAAACATCCTATTTTCCTGCTCTAGCATTACGCAGTGCAGGACAAATTAAAGAGAAGTGCAAGGAAAATCCAGATGAAAAGGTAATGGAGTAGAACCAAATTAAAGAGAATATAAGTTGACCTGTGTATGCATGAGAGTGGCAGGAAAAGGAACTGCTTTTTGTACGAGGCAAGTTTTGAGAAGATGAATCAAATGCCATTACTTGATTTACGCATAAGGAACAAGAATGAGGAGCCACTCAGGAACCGTCCTTTGTCATCTATATGATACCTCAAATTTCCACCAAGTGGATATATCTTGGACATCTTAAGGAAATATAGATCTTTCACGAAATTTCCGATTGGTTAACAAAAATTTATTTTCAATGTAATATCATATTTCCCTGTTCCAGCATTAGGCAGTGCAGAACAAATTAAAGAAGTGCAAAGAAAATCCAGATTGAAAAGGTTATGAAGTAGAACCAAATAAAGAGAATATCATGTCAGCTTCTCAATTTTCAATTGGCAATATATAGCATAACTAATTAAGTCTCACGTCAATTTTATAGGAAGCTACTAGGAAGAAGATTTCATACAGAAAGGTTTAACAAAGTTTTTTAGGCAAAATCAGCCACAGAAAAAAAAAAGCTTACTTGAAAAGTGGAAGAAAGCCATCACTACATGATGTTTGAAAATCATGTTTTCATGTTTATTTCATGAGTATTTTTTGCCCTTGCTGAACTTTGCTTTGCAGATTATAACATGTGTGCAATTAGTGTATTCAAAGGCATGTCAAACAATCCCATACACTTATTATCAAGTGTGTCAAATAATAACTATTGCAATTTGTATGTCCCCACAAGAAAAACCAAGAACACATGATTTAAATAACAAAGGAAAACCAAGCATCATTACCACCAAAAGGCACAACTTTTATGTAATACCACTCAGTTAACCTATATTTATTTGAGATCACGTTGTGAAAAGAACATACTAGCTATTCTCATTACACACCAAAGTAAGATGCATTTAGAATATGAAGCATCAAACAAAGAGCAATCACCAATGTCATATAAATAGACATGATTTATTAGCAATCAAAAGAAAATTCTACCCTTGCACAGTATTCAGACCAGGCTGCTTCTGCCACCCATCAAATGAAGCACCATGATATGACAGGAATATCTTGAAAGTTACTCTCGCCCATCTTCCAGTCCGATCTTCTGGCAGAATACTCTCCATCTCAGATATAGGGTTACCCTCAATGACATCAGAATCATCGTGACTCGCAAGATTCCACGGTGAAATCCTCTAGAATAAGTCAAAGTACATAACAAAAATAAACAAATTTGCAAAAGCACTATCACATTGGAAACAATCTCAGCAGACGTGCAACTGCAGCTCACCTAGGCAATAGAACTATTACGTTCTGTTAACATTCAACAAACTTTTCTTTATTTGCAATGGCAAGCAGAGGGAGATAAACTTAGTAAGTGTATTAGAAAAACCATATCGTTGGATTAAGACCACGCAACTTACTTTCACAAAGAAGAGAAGGGCAATCCTTTCTCTTTATTTCTGAATTTCCTCCTCCAAAAATGAAAACTAATATTTGAAAAGGAAAAGGTACTGGTACATGTGAAAAAGGAAAAGGCACTGGTTCAGTGTCTTATATCCAGTAAGGTGGAACGTAAACAAAAGAAAAAGTATCACTGAGCCCATTAATCTCAAATTAAAAGGAGAGAGGGCATGGGAGATCTACTAGGGAACATGACTTAGAACACCATTCCTATTAGCTACAACTCCCAGAAGCAGAAAAAGCAAGACAAATTGATCATAAGAATGGAAATGGAGATGAACAAACTGTTCGCAAGTGTGGATCTTAATTAGAAAACTACCTCTTTCCTAAACAAGTTTGATATCGATACACTGCCCTTCACCATATCTGAGTAAAAATCGTTAACCTTTTCCCAAGGCCTTGCATACATATACTGGTAGCATTCCCTGCCAAAAGCAGATGTATTTAGATAGAATCAAAAGAAAAACAGTGTATCGACAAGAGCTGACAAGTAACAATTCATAGAAACTATCATAGTAATAAAAGCAAATGAATTCCTAAAGTACCAAAAGCGACAATCTTGGAGGAATTTCAGCATTAATAGATCCCATAAGAAAACAAAATGAGTTAAACTCATTGAATCCAAAAACCCGTGTATCACCAAAACCAACCCACTATACCATCAGAGGCAGGTATTTCCAAGAATCCCACCAAGGCCCCAATACCAAAGAGACAAGTCCACCCAGTAAGTCAGTTCTGTGCACTCACTAATCAGTTCCTCAACAGACAATTCAAATTCAAGATTCATTGAGAAATGATAAAAGGAAAAAAATTTGACAACAAAGAGTCCTAAAGGATTCTTGCGTGCTTGTCAGAAAGGAAAGACTGTTTTAGCAAATTTACCGGGCAGTCCACCGGGAGAACTTGCAGGCGTCATTGTGCTCATAGTGAGAATAAACCTTTTCTCCCAGAGGTTGGTTCTCCATCAGAATTCTCAGACTCTGCCCTCCCCTTGGACAACTTATCATATCCTCCCTCTGTATCTCCCGACAGTTAATATGACATCATCACCGGCACCTTTCCCATAACAGCATTCGCCGGCACCGGTGGAGAGGGAGACGGTGGATAGGGCGACAACGTTGTTCAAAATTTAATAGGCAGGGAAGTAAAGGGTCAAAGAATAGGATTTATCACATTGACATTCCCCAAAATTAAACTTATATTTCTAAAGGACATCTTAACTTTCGATTAATTTTCACCAAGCCTCTAACATTGTAAACAGATTTTCCTTTGTTGAACCTTCGTGGAAGAATTATTTTTTCCTTTTTTTAATGTTCTTTTCTGTTCCAATTTAAAGGGACTTTTTGTTGCAATTATGAAGTTTATGTAGGGAAGTTGAGAATTAGGTTAAAATGAAAAAGAAATGAAAAAAAGAGCAAATGGGAAAACTTTCAGAAAATATCACTTTTATTATAAAATAATATGTGAATGTTCATATTAATCAGTTTTCTGAAAAGAACTAAACTCTTAAAATATGACTACTAATCAGATTTGATTTCTTTTTTTATTAAATTTTAAATTTCTATAAATTCATGTATAATAAACCTATATATAGAGTCATAGATGACATTAATAATAAACACGTACTAGTCTTGATTTTTTAGGTCTATTTTCTCTCTTAATATTCTCTTTTCTATTTTTTTTAATTTTATATTATTATTCTCAAAACATATTGAATGACGCTTTCACTTTAATTCTGCGTTGTAAACACTTAAATTTATAACACGTTATCAGTATGAGACTCTATCGCTTATTAAGAAGAGAGTCTACCACTGAATCTTTGAGGTTTATATGAAGACAAGAAAGCACGAGTCTCTGCCAACGAAGTCTAGGGTTTTAATCAAGATAAAAAAAAGAGGTATTTTCTCTACTTTTGAATTCTCATAGCAAATTCACTCTTAATATTTCTAAAAAGAACTATTTGACATGAATATTAGATGATCAAATTTATCTAGATACAATAGGTCTAGCAGATACCATTGTTAAAAATAATACATCATCGTTTCAGCTATTTTCTCCACTATTATCTCCATAAGTATCTAAAGGCAGAACATCTTATCGTAAGATATTTAATTATTTTTTTAAAGGATTTAAGAGAAAGATTTGACCACTAAAAAATGAAAATTCTACCAAAAGCATGGTATGATTAGATGCACTCACAGTTTACTTTAAATCTATAAATGGATGTAGGTAGAACTCATGGTTATGACCCTAAAAGAGGTCATGGTCACAGTCAAAACCGTGGATATGGGTGCGGCCATGGTAGGAATCATCTATATATTCATGGCCATCGGAATAGATATTTTTTAATATAATGGGTCTTGAAGACACTAGTTAAGAAATACAAAGCATTAAAGCCACTTGATTATTAGCAATTTTTGAATGAAATATATAATCATTAGAAGATGATTGTTATATAAATGCTACTTATGATTTGTTATAAGTATGCCTAAAGATTTTATGTCTATCAGTATACAAAATTTTATCATATTTAGAAATTCTTCTCAATTAAAATTATAAGGAGAAATATTACTAGTAATGTGATAAATAAAAGATTTTTCCTTTCTCATATCTCTAACATGCTCCTGATTGTAATAATTCTTGTATCGATGATTTGGATATTGCACATATGAATGTATCCAATTTTTTTTAATATTCAAAAAAAGTTTTTAACATTTTGAATGTTAATCAAAATTTTGAATTATTAAATTATTATTTTTCTATTTTCTATCATTTTGTGATTATTATTTAAAAGTTTTCATTTTATATATTTATATTCTATTACTTGAATATTATTTTAGTTTGTTTTGGATCAATAACTCTAGAAGGTTCCTGAAGAACAAGTTGATCAATAACTCTATAAGAGTTAATTTATTAAAAGTCCCAAAAGAACTACAAGATCTTTACTTAAGGGATTGTTGTAATGCATAATTCTTCATATAGTTTCGTAAAACTTTTGAGCATTTATTATTGTTGTGTTGTTTTGCATGCCCTTATACTTAATTTTATCACAATCTCTAACAATTGCACACAAACATTAGGCAAGTGCACCTATCGTTATGATTAGTACAATGGCAAGTAATTTAAATGTCGTATCCACGGGGATGATCAAATATCATTACTCACTTTTCACTCTATTGTCTAGCCTATCAAATTTGCTTGTGGATATGATAGAAACAAACTATTAGGAATGAAAATCTAACTTAAACAGAAAAATTCAGTTTATCTAAATTTTAGTTTGCAAGAGAAAATTTCAATTGAGAGAGTAATACTTGAATGGAAAATCCCCCTAGAATTACCTATGTGATTGAAAAGTTCCTTGGTTAATGAATTCCCCTTCTTATGTTTGATGAAATTCCTAAATTAGAACTCACTCTATCTCTAGATGAAAGTCCCCTACTCTTAGATTAATTGGTTGAAATCTCTTCCTAACCAATTCAACCTAAAAATGCATTTACATTAATGAATTTTCAATTAGATTTCTCTAATAACCAAGAAGATGTTGAGGTTCCTACCTCTAGTTACCTAAATCATCCCCATTGTTTGTGTTTGGTTTATTTCACCTTTCCTTTCTCAATTCCAAGTTAAAAATCCAGATTATGAGTCAATCAACAACTGAATTAATTCAAGCAATCAATCCTCCAAATTAGATTTCTCTAATTACCAAGAAGATGTTGAGGGTTTCTATCTCTAGTCACCTAAATCATCTCCATTGTTTGTATATGGTCTATTTCACCCTTCCTTTCTCAATTCCAAGTGAAAAAATCCAGATTATGAATCAATTAATAGCTGAGTCAATTCAACCAATCAAACCCAAAAAAAATCCACAAGAATTCGGAATTCAATTAACCAAGAAAACCAATCATTCACATAGATAATAACTAGGGTTCATAACCATCCAAGTATTCAAGAATTTAGCTCATTAACATATTACAATTCAAAGAACATAAAGCAACAAAGAAAGAGTGAGAATTTCTCATTTTCATGGCTCAAATCTTCTCTTCTTCAAGGCTTGGAGTTCTCCAACTTGGTTGTGAAAAGTTGTGTTCTTGAGCTGGAATCTTCAAGATTGATGTTCTCCTTCTTCAAAGATTTGATCTTCTCTCTTGAGTTCTCTTGCAAAGATTGACGATTTTGGGAGAGGTTTTGGGATGTTTTCTCTCTGTTTTTCTCCTCTCTGGAACCCTAGACGGCCTCCCTTCAAATGCCCTAAAAGGGTATATATATACCTCCCAAAAAGAGAGCAACAATTGCAGAAAATTCTGTTTCTGCCAAAAGCAGTACCGTTTCACTTATTGGTGATTCAGAGCCTTAAATCGGACGATCTAGATTTTCTTGTCTTCATGAAAGTTATAGCTGATACTCTTAAATTTCTACAGAGCTTTGAATTACCTCCATTGGACATCTAGAACTCTAGATATGGTAATTACACCACAATGTATCAAAACTGGAACCAAATCCGAAATACTGACTTTGCACCATATGTAGGGTGACCAAACGAATTCCGATTGATATAAATGTTACCATTATGGAAACTTCAGAATCTCCTCTGTAATTTTCTTGAAGATCACATCTGCATTTGAAATCTCTAAGGAGGTCAAAATCCCACTTGAATTATTCTGTCATGCTGCACTTATTTTGTCTGCTTTCTGTTTTGCATTCTTCTTTTTTCTTCATTATAAGTATGTAGAATCTTCTTCATTGCTTCATTGTACTCCAAATCTTCAATAAAATCATTTAAAACAAATAAGAGATAAAGGGAGTGTGAATGATATTTGAAACACCAAAATTCAGTAGAAATTTGAGTTGAAAATGATCATTATATTATGCACAAATATGTAATATCAAACTCCCCACACTTAGACATTGCTTGTCCCCAAGCAATACTACAAAACAACTAAGAAATTTGAACAATAATCCACAAGAAATAAAGAGTGTTCTGAAGCATTTCAAAGGAGTGCAATACAGAGAAAGCATTACTTGTTGAGAAATCTTGAGCAATCTACACAATCAATCTAAAAGTCATCCCAAATACCATCACAAAGATTAAACAATCACCCCCTTATTTTCTAAAGCAGGTAGGAATCCATGTGTATGTGTGTGTCCAACCAATGCAAATGCTAAGAAATTATAGAAGTGAATTTCATATTATTGGCGAAGGAATTCTCATCAAGAAAGTATAATACCCCATAAGCCCGGCATTCACAAAATCTCTCCACTAATACGATAACCAAAGTTTAACCTCGATTAGGTAGGACTTTCATGCTTGTAACTTTAGGCTTAGGGAAAGTTTAAGGTGCCAAACGAAAGGTAAGGAGTTCAAAGTCAAAGAAATGAGAGCTAAAGAGAAAGGAATGGGACATAAAACAAAAAATAATAACCCTTTTTTAGCCCCAAGCAATATCACCATTCCCATACATCTAACCACAAACTCCCGTCCTCAACAAGCTCTCCTCTCCCTACATTCAACAAACTTGCACCAAATCATAATTCAAACCACAACTTTTTTCTTTCACCATCTATCTTTGTCAACCACAAGTTTATACCTCAATGATAGCAAAATTCACAATAATATTGAAAACATATAATTCTTGAAGGCATCAATAAATGTACTAAGCCTTCAAAGTAGTAAATATATATAATTTTTTTTTCTTTTTTTCTTCTTTTTTTTTTGAGGTATATTTCAATTCCCTATCAAATAAATAAATTCATCTCCCTTTTTTCTTTGAATAACTCAACCCATAAAGCCATTTTTTCTATCATCTTCCCCTCCACCTTTTTTTTTAATTCCCACAATACTCTTTGCTGAGCTTAAGGGTAAAAAAAATGCATTTAGCTCTCGCAAAGAAGGGTTAAATATAAAGAGTGGAGTTTAAAACTTGAAAGAAGGAAAAATTAAGAATATAGATTAGAAAATTTATGCACAAAGGCTTCAAGAAGGGTACTACGAATAAAATAAAAAGGGATGGCTAGAAAAGTTCAATCGGGACAAAGAAGGCCTATTACCATCATTTCAAGATCAAACTAAGGTTACTTACTCATTTCGCCTCGAGCAAGTGAATGCGAGTTCTAGGAAAAAAAAAAGTTATATTGAATTCGAAGGCCAATAACACAAGATTCAACTCCATAATCATCACAACAAAAGCAAAGAGGAAATGTGCTTAAAAGATAAATTTCATACAAGCAAAGAATACAAGGGGTGGTTACTTAATCTAAGTTTTAAGGTACTAGTTATGACTTTTAGAAGGCTTGTATAACTACTCTTTGAGAAAAGATTAACATGCAAGTCTTGAAAATATTTTGAAGATTAAAAAAAATAAAAACAAGAAAATTCATCCAAAATTCATGAAAATAAACTATACTAAAGCCAACTCCCCCACACTTAAGGCAACATTGTCCCCAATGTTGGGAGAAAGATACACAAAAGACTAGAAATAGAAATTTAAAGATTGCACTCCAGACAACCAAACACAAAAACGGTTAACAAAATGGTTGTTTCGTACATGAAGGCTGGGCGAACCCATATGAGCGACAAAAGTGCACCTTCTATATACTACACAATAAGAATAAATGAGAGAAAGTTTGGAAACCAAGACAAAATTAAAATTTAAGCATAAAAACGTAGGAAGAAAATAATGAAAGAGAATAACAAAAAGAGAAAAGAGAACTCCCCTGATATAGCATTCATACACCACTTGCTCCATCACTAGGTTCGGGGCCGACTCCTCTCTCCTCTTTTTTTTTCCACTCGTGAATAATACTGCATAAGCGGTCTTGTTTCTTTTTTATTTTTTTAACCAAGACTACAAACATGCAACCACGAATTCAACAACCAATTTTAACAAAATAATAACTCATGAACATAAAAATTACATCAAACAACACACAACGAAAAAATTTCCACAACTCAAAACAATTAAAACTTGAAACTCAAAACCAAACTTGAAACTAAAAAGCTGAAAACTCAAAATTATGTATAGATGAATAGAAAGCATTGAAAATCACTTATCTTCCAGATCATGGAGGATTAAAGAAACTTTTTCAAGACCCCTTAGGATCCCCTCCATGATAGAGTTTGAGGCGATGACCGTTAACTTTAAATGTTCCTTTATCTGCATGTGCAACCTCCGCTACACCATAAGGGTAGACCTTGTTTACTACAAAGCGGTCCCGACCATCGAGATTTAAGCTTTCCGGGGAAAGAGTCTTAACCGAGAATTGAACAATAACACTTGATCTCCTTCTTTAAATTCTCGGTTTGGCAACACATGTTTGTCGTGCCATTGCTTCACCTTCTCCTTGTAGATTCGTGAATTATCATAGGCTTCTCTCCTCCATTCATCAAGTTCGTTGATTTGGAGCATTCTTTGCTTTCCTGCAATGTTAAGATCAAAGTTAACCAACTTGATAGCCCAATATGCTTTATGCTCAACCTCCATCGGCAAATGACAAGATTTCCCATAAACCAATCTATATGGAGTAGACCCGATGGGAGTCTTGTATGCTGTCCTATATGCCCACAAAGCATCATCAAGCTTAACACTCCAATCCTTTCTAGTATGCTCAACAATCTTTTCCAAAATTCTTTTGATTTCTCTATTAACAACTTCTACTTGACCACTAGTTTGAGGGTGATACGGGGATCGCCATCTTATGAGTAACACCTAATCGATGCAATACTTTCTCAAGTTGTTGGTTACAAAAGTGAGTTCCCCCTATCACTTATTATAGCTCTAGGAATGCCAAAGCGAGTAAACAATTTCTTCAAGAACTTAACAACCACTCTAGCATCATTTGTGGGCAAAGCTTGAGCTTCAACCCATCTAGAGACATAATCAATCTGCGACCAAAATATATGTATTACCAAAAGAGTTTGGAAAAGGACCCATGAAATCAATACCCCAACAGATCAAATACTTCACAAACTTGAAATGTAGAGAGAGGCATTTCATGTCTTTTTGAGATATTACCTGTCCGTTGGCAATTATCACACTTTTCAACATACCTTTGGGCATCCTTAAACAAAGTCGGCCAATAGAATCCCGACTCTAGTACCTTTCTGGCTGTCCCATTAGCTTGATAATGACCACCGGCCGGACCTTTATGGCAATGCTCTAAGATATCCATATTCTCGGGGTATGTTACACATCTCCTTATGATTTGATCTCCACAAATTCGAAACAAATATGGATCCTCCCAAAGATAGTACTTTAACTCCGAAAAGAATTTCTTCTTTTGTTGAGGAGTCAAGTTCTTTGGTAAGATCCGACCTACAATATAGTTAGCATAATCACGCAAACCAAGGAGTGTGATCACTTTGTGACCTACAACCGAGTATAACCTCTCAGTCGGGGGAATGTATCATTGATGTCTTCCTCATTCAATCTCTCCAAATGTGGGTTCTCCAACTGTGATAGATGATCGGCAACAAGATTTTTCTGCTCCCTTTTTGTCCCTTATCTCCAAATCAAATTCCCTGCAACAAAAGTACCCACCGAATTAGTCTAGGCTTTGCATCATGTTTGTTAAGAAGATATTTGAGTGCCGAATGGTCAGTATAAACAATGACTTTAGACAAAATGAGATAAGGACGGAATTTTTAAAGCAAAAACTATAGCAAGAAGCTCCTTCTCGGTTGTAGTGTAATTCTCTTGTGCTTCAGTTAAGGTCTTGCTTGCATAGTATATTGGTTGAAAATACCTTTCTCTCCTTTGTCCAAGTACTTTGCTCCTACTTGCAAAATCACTTGCATCGCACATTAGTTCAAAGGGAAGGGACCAATCGGGGGCAACCAAGATAGGAGACTCAATTAGTTTTTGTTTCAACAAATTGAAAGCAAAGAAGCAATTCTCATCAAACACAAAGGCCACATCTTTTTCAAGTAAATTTGTGAGAGGTTTGGAAATTTTAGAAAAATCCTTTATAAACCTTCTATAGAAACCAGCGTGACCAAGAAAACTTCTAATTGCCTTCACCGAAGTTGGTGGTGGTAATTTCTCTATGGTTTCTATCTTGGCTTTATCAACCTCTATGCCCTTGCTAGAAATCTTATGCCCCCAAAACAATACCTTCTTTAACCA
Source organism: Rauvolfia tetraphylla (assembly GCA_030512225.1). Lineage (NCBI taxonomy): Eukaryota > Viridiplantae > Streptophyta > Magnoliopsida > Gentianales > Apocynaceae > Rauvolfia > Rauvolfia tetraphylla. The sequence goes on from JAJQKT010000060.1 coordinate 3,931,355, forward strand.
TAAAATGACATTTCTCCCAATTCAAAACTAAATTGGTTTCTTCACATCTTTGTAAAACCTTTTTTAAGATTTTTCAAACAAAGTTCAAAGGAATCACCAAAGACAGAGAAATCATCCATAAAGACTTCCATAATATCCTCCACTAGACCTTCAAAAATAGCTAACATGCATCTTTGGAAAGTAGCAGGGGAGCATTACAAAGACCAAATGGCATACTGACGGTAAGCAAAAGTACCATAAGGACAAGTAAAAGTAGTTTTCTCTTGATCTTCCAGGGCTATTGGAATTTGAAAATACCCGAAAAACCATCAAGAAAACAATAATACCTATGACCCGTAAGTCTCTCAAGCATTTGATCAATGAAAGGCGGTGGAAAATGATCCTTCCGAGTGGCATCATTGAGCTTCAGTGATCGATGCATACCCTCCATCCCGTCACGGTCCTCATGGGAATCAACTCTTTTTCTCATTGGGTACCACAATCATCCCCTCCTTTCTTGGGGACTACTTGGGCGGGACTAACCCATGGACTATCAGAGATAGGATAAATAAGACCAGCATCAAGAAGTTTGATTACCTCTGCTTTTACCACTTCCTTCATGTTTGGATTTAACCTTCTTTGGGGTTGCACCACTGGCTTGAAGTCTTCTTCCATCAATATTTTGTGGGTACAAAATGAAGGACTAATACCATCGATGTCGGAGATTTTCCATGCCATTGCCTTTTTATGCTTCTTTAATACTTTGATGAGCTCTTGTTTCTGCTCTTTTTTGCAAATTGTTTGCAATGATCACCGGAAGTTTAGAATTATCTGCAAGAAAAAGCATACTCCAAATGATCCGGTAACTTCTTCGGCTCCAACTCAGGGGATCTTCGATGGAAGATTTCATTCTACTCCCTTTTTCCCTTTCAATCTTCTCAAACATCATCCCTTTTTGTTGTGAATGGGGATGACTCCAAATGTGCTATAATTTCGTCAACTTCATGCTGCCCCTCCTTTATTTCTTCACCTTGAAATAGAGATATTTCCAAAGGGTCATCAATCAATAATTCCCTGCACATAATCGGAGACAATGTTACCAATAACATCTATCCTATAACAACAATCATCATGATCAAAAAGAATGTTTCATAGCCTCAGGGAACTTTAAAAATAACCTCTTCTTCTCCTACCCTAAGGGTCAATTTTTCCTTCACATACATCTATATTAGCCTTAGCGGTAGCTGAAAAAGGTCTCCCTAAAATTAATGGCACATCAATATCCTCATTCATATCAAGTATCACAAAATCAACAGGAAATATGAATTTATCAACTTTTACAAGAACATCTTCAATAATTCCCTAGGATACTTAGCCGATCTATCCGCCAATTGAATGCTCATCCCTAGTGGGTTTAGGTTCACCCAACCCCAACTTTTTAAACATGTCATATGGCAACAAATTAATGCTAGCTCCTAAATGCGCTAATGCTCTACCAATTGACAAACTACCAATAGTGCAAGGGATAGTGAAACTCCCTGGATCCTTTAACTTTTGCGGTAACTTGTCTTTGTTCTGAAGAATGGCTGAACATTCCTCGTTCAATATCACCATTGAGAACTCTTCTAGCTTTCTTTTCTTGGAAAGGATCTCCTTTAAGAATTTAGCATATCTTGGCATCTGCGAAAGAGTTTCAACAAACGGTAAGTTGATATGCAATTGCTTAAAGAGTTCGAGAAATTTACCAAATTGTTCGTCTTTTTTTCTCTTGTTGAAGTCAGGTGGATATGGAATTTTTGGCTTGTATTCGGAATTTCCTTTTTTCTTTTGTGATTCTTTCTTCTCAATCCTTTCTTCATCATCAACATGCAATGGTTCTTCGATCTTCTCTTTTTCTCTTTCTTGCTCCTTTTGCTTTGGAACCTCCAATTCCTTCCCACTCCTCAAAGTGATGACTTTAGCATGTTCTCTTGGATTCGGCTCGGTATTGCTTGGGAGCATTCCAACCTGCCTTTCCGAAACAAGCTTCGCCAATTGGCCTATTTGATTTTCCAAGTTGTGAATAGAAGCCTCTTGGTTCCTTAGGGATGCTTCTTGAATTTGGAACCGATTTTCAGTTGCCGCAATAAACTTTGTCATTAATTCCTCAAGGCTAGACTTCACCGGTGGTTGAGGAGGTGGAGGATGTTGATGTTCGTAAGGAAGAGATGGTTGGGGTCGAGAGCTTGATGAAGATTGGAAACCGGGAGGATGTAGCGGCCTTTGTTGCCCTTGATTACTCCATGAAAAGTTTGGATGATTCCGCCACCCCGGATTATAAGTATTGCTATAAGGATTGTTAGGCTGCCTTCCTCCTCCAAGATAGTCCACATGCTCCGATGACGATGTATTAGAAGTTCCCATGATTTGGCATTCATGATTTGGATGACCACCTCTGCAAAAGTCACAAGCCATCATCACTTGGGATATTGGAGGTGATTGACTCAAGCTTTCGATCTTCTTGTTTAGGGCATCAAACTTAGCCTCCAAAGCCATCATCATATCTACATTGTGTACTCCACTAGCCTTGGCTTTCGGTCTAGGATTCCCCCATTGGTAATTGTTCATTGCAATATTTTCAATAAGGTCTTGTAACTCTTCCGGTGTCTTCAAATTTGTAGTTCCTCCCGAAGAAGCATCAATGAGTTGCTTGGAAGGGAAATTTAACCCACTATGGAATGTTTGCATTTGCAGCCCCAAATCTAGACCATGATGTGGGCATTTTCTCAATAGCTCCTTCCATCTCTCCCAAGAATCATATAAGCTCTCACTCTCCATTTGTTGAAAAGAGAAGATGTCATTCCTTAGCTTGGCTGTCCTTGCTAGGGAGGAAGTATTTAGCGAGAAATTTCTCGGCAAGATCGTTCCATGTAGTAATAGAGCCGGTGGAAGTGACTTCAACCATGACTTGGCTCGATCCCTCAATGAAAATGGAAATAGCCGAGGCGGATGGCATCTTCGGAAGCCCGTTAATCTTGAAAGTATCACATATTTCCAAGAAGTTGGCAATGTGAGCATTTGGGTCTTCGTCCCAAGCAAACCATCGAATTGCACCAATTGTTGAACCATTTGGATAATATTTGGCTTGATCTCAAAATTGTTTGCTTCAACTCTTGGCAGAGCAATGCTTGACTCCGTTCCCAACAAAGAAGGTCGTGCATAATCTCCCATAGTTCTTTGTCTTGCATTCCCATTATGTGCCATATTGTTCAATTGTTCAATATTTTCACCTTCAACTTCAACTCCCTCAAGCACTACTTCAAGATTGACACCCCTTGGATCCCAATAAAAAATTCGTTCAGCTTGGGAATTAGGTTGAGCCAATTCCTCCAAATCACTTGAGATCATAAACCAAAACAAATTCACACCTTCACCACAAATAAAAGAAACGTTTAATGCAAGCAATTTTTTTTGTTTTTCTTCACTAAAACAGAAAAAAAAACAGAATAACAACTTAAACAAAACAAAAACAGAGAAACACAAACTAAGTGCTTCAATTCACCAATAACTAACAAAAACTAAAAAACAAGAAAATAAATGCTAACACTAGTTTACAACTTCACCACAAGTATAAACAAAATTTCAGCCCAAGGAATTATCACTAAAAACAGAACAAATGAAAAATAAAAAAAAACATACAAGCTAAGCACTTCAATTCACCAATAACTAACAAAATTACAAACAAGAAAATAAATGCTAATACTAGTAACAAGTATTACAAAAATAACAACAAAAAATGACTAAATCAATAGAGTTTGAGCTTTCCTAATATTGACCAATTAGTCCCGACAGCGGCGCCAAAAAACTTGTTGTGTTGTTTTGCATGCCCTTATACTTAATTTTATCACAATCTCTAACAATTGCACACAAACATTAGGCAAGTGCACCTATCGTTATGATTAGTACAATGGCAAGTAATTTAAATGTCGTATCCACGGGGATGATCAAATATCATTACTCACTTTTCACTCTATTGTCTAGCCTATCAAATTTGCTTGTGGATATGATAGAAACAAACTATTAGGAATGAAAATCTAACTTAAACAGAAAAATTCAGTTTATCTAAATTTTTAGTTTGCAAGAGAAAATTTCAATTGAGAGAGTAATACTTGAATGGAAAATCCCCCTAGAATTACCTATGTGATTGAAAAGTTCCTTGGTTAATGAATTCCCCTTCTTATGTTTGATGAAATTCCTAAATTAGAACTCACTCTATCTCTAGATGAAAGTCCCCTACTCTTAGATTAATTGGTTGAAATCTCTTCCTAACCAATTCAACCTAAAAAATGCATTTACATTAATGAATTTTCAATTAGATTTCTCTAATAACCAAGAAGATGTTGAGGTTCCTACCTCTAGTTACCTAAATCATCCCCATTGTTTGTGTTTGGTTTATTTCACCTTTCCTTTCTCAATTCCAAGTTAAAAATCCAGATTATGAGTCAATCAACAACTGAATTAATTCAAGCAATCAATCCTCCAAATTAGATTTCTCTAATTACCAAGAAGATGTTGAGGTTTCTATCTCTAGTCACCTAAATCATCTCCATTGTTTGTATATGGTCTATTTCACCCTTCCTTTCTCAATTCCAAGTGAAAAAATCCAGATTATGAATCAATTAATAGCTGAGTCAATTCAACCAATCAAACCCAAAAAAAATCCACAAGAATTCGGAATTCAATTAACCAAGAAAACCAATCATTCACATAGATAATAACTAGGGTTCATAACCATCCAAGTATTCAAGAATTTAGCTCATTAACATATTACAATTCAAAGAACATAAAGCAACAAAGAAAGAGTGAGAATTTCTCATTTTCATGGCTCAAATCTTCTCTTCTTCAAGGCTTGGAGTTCTCCAACTTGGTTGTGAAAAGTTGTGTTCTTGAGCTGGAATCTTCAAGATTGATGTTCTCCTTCTTCAAAGATTTGATCTTCTCTCTTGAGTTCTCTTGCAAAGATTGACGATTTTGGGAGAGGTTTTGGGATGTTTTCTCTCTGTTTTTCTCCTCTCTGGAACCCTAGACGGCCTCCCCTTCAAATGCCCTAAAAGGGTATATATATACCTCCCAAAAAGAGAGCAACAATTGCAGAAAATTCTGTTTCTGCCAAAACGGTACCGTTTCACTTATTGGTGATTCAGAGCCTTAAATCGGACGATCTAGATTTTCTTGTCTTCATGAAAGTTATAGCTGATACTCTTAAATTTCTACAGAGCTTTGAATTACCTCCATTGGACATCTAGAACTCTAGATATGGTAATTACACCACAATGTATCAAAACTGGAACCAAATCCAGAAATACTGACTTTGCACCATATGTAGGGTGACCAAACGAATTCCGATTGATATAAATGTTACCATTATGGAAACTTCAGAATCTCCTCTGTAATTTTCTTGAAGATCACATCTGCATTTGAAATCTCTAAGGAGGTCAAAATCCCACTTGAATTATTCTGTCATGCTGCACTATTTTGCTGCTCTGTTTTGCATTCTTCTTTTTTCTTCATTATAAGTATGTAGAATCTTCTTCATTGCTTCATTATACTCCAAATCTTCAATAAAATCATTTAAAACAAATAAGAGATAAAGGGAGTGTGAATGATATTTGAAACACCAAAATTCAGTAGAAATTTGAGTTGAAAATGATCATTATATTATGCACAAATATGTAATATCAATTATATTATCATTATATCGAGACATTAGATGAATAAACTTTTGAAACATATGCATTACCATTATAGTATAAAATATGTGTCAATTATAATTATCACTATTCATTTCTCGATTTATATTGTATAGAATTATGAAATTGAGATACAATATTGAGTAAACTTAACGTTTACTAATAAATAATTTATTTATTGGCATGACCGGTTGAATCATTCCAGATCATTCAAATACAAAGAATGATTAAGAATTTATGAAAATATTAAGGAACCAAAAGTTTTCTAATACGATGAATCCATATGTGCTACTTGTTCTATTTAACTATTATTAGTATTACTTGGGATTGAATGTGTTATTTTGGGATGAATATAGAAAAATTATTAGTTAATTCACCAACAAAATAGTCGTATATATATTGTTATTTTTGCAACTTGCTGTTTGCACAATTCATTAATAATAAGTTCATGTTTTAACATTCTTCCAATGACACAATTTGTTCTAATGATATTGGGGTTATTTAGATAAATATTAAACATCCTGTAGAATATTCATGACTATAATGTATTAGTACTTATTTCGTATTTTGCCAACACATTATGATTCTCTTCATATTTGTTGGTTTATAATCAGAAACTAAATATTTCCTATCATAGATTTAGAAGTGCACTATGTATGTTACTACACCACAAAGTAATAAGATGAGTTCTTAAAAAGATTATCAAATATGTTGAGAGCGAATCTCAATGGAGAGATTCTTCTCAATCTTGATGTCCGAACATAAAAATGAGAAAACATGAGGCAGGATAAAGATAATAGTTTGTGTCTCATCTCGATCTTCTATTTTGATCCTCATAGAAGATACCTTGAACCAGAAGTTCAAAAAATAATTTTATATAGTCAAGTGTATTAAATGACCAACATCCGGCAAAGAATCCTCCTATTATATTTGATGTCCCTGAAGGACAATCTACTACTACAAATAAATTTGAGACATAGTTAAAATGTGATAGATAAGTCGGTTCCAATGATACAAATTCCTCACCAGAGCAAAGACTTAAGATTGTCATATATGTTAAGTTGAGGAGATTTAAATTCCATCAGAAATTTTTTCCAAACGTGATTGATATATTATTTTCAAAAGAAATTCAGTTACCTGAAAATTATAATAATGATGAGATCTCAACGTGATTGAAAAATACTTGAACTGCACAAGTATATGACGTTAATGATATTAATACGCATAATATATTGATTCAAAACGAGGATTTTCGAATAGAAGTCTACAGACTTGAAATGATAAAGTTCGCGTGAGAAATATGAAAAGTTTGAACTACTTATAAATACACTTAAAGTGTACATGTATTCCTAGCAAGAATCATACACCTGAAGTTTAATCTCAAAGAGATAGTAATAAATATTTGCTTATAAAATGTGAACTATAAATGTGAATTTTTGCCATGACTTATGACATAATTCTTCGTAAAATTTGGCACTGATTACGAAGAACTACTTGGTCCTGAAGTTCCATAACTTTGTAATTTAGTGTATAAATATACTTGTCTACATGCAAGTAGATATCTATTATAGTACTTCTCTACCCAATGAATTTTGAGATGACATTAAGCTTGTCTTTTGATATCTCCTTCATATAGTTTATTTCAAAATTTGAGAAAATTCAACTCCTATTAATATGGATATGTAAGATATAAGTTACCTATATGATTCATATAAACCTTGTATTTATGGGCATGTATTGATTGTAACAACCACGTCTTCAACTTATGTTAAAGAAATAAAAATTCATGATGTTAGTTGAGAATATGTGCAATCATGATTAATGTATTCGAGATAAATCTATACTCTCTAAGAAGGAATTCCAATTGCATTGTTGGATGATAATAAAGTTTGATATATATCAAAGAAGATACGATAAAGTATACTTCCATGTGATTTTTTTTATATATAAACTCTAGAAGAGATCTAATATTGATGTGCAATAAATTTAATCATTTGATCATTTGACAAATCTGTTCACTAAGGCCTTACTAATAGCAATATTTGATTAAAAAGTATCAATTAAGAAATCTAAAAAGATTTTCTTATCAGGGAGAGTAATAATAACATAAAGAATAATGTACTCTTTTTTTTAACTAGAGTTTTTTTTCACTGAGTTTTTATCTAGTAAGATTTAACGAGGCATATTCTTTATGTTATGAATATCCAAGGGGAGTGTTATGAAATAATATGTAGATGTTCACATTAGTCAGTTTCCGCAAGAGAACTAAACTTCCAAAATATGACTCCTGATCATATTTGATTTTTTTTCCTATTAGATTTTGAGTTTTTATAAACTTTTGTATTATGAGCCTATATATAAGGTCATATGATGACATTAATAATAGACACATACTAGTCTTGATTCTTGAGTTCTATTTTCTCTCGCAATATTCTCTCTTCTCTTTTCCTTAGTTTTATATTGTTATTCTACAAACATACCGAGTGACATTTTCACTTTAATTTTGCGTTGCAAACATTTAAATTCATAATAATTTTCCTTTTCAATATATCACGAAATGCACTTTACTAACAATATGGAAAAACTTTCTTTCTTAAGGAAATAATATGTGAAACTTGTTACTTGAAATCTTCCATTTATGAAGTTATCATGTTCAAATTTATCTATAATATCTCAATAAAATAATGTATATAAGAAGTAATAATTTTAAGAAGTGTTCTGAAGATAAAATTCAATACCAAAAAAACCCTTATTCTTCTACACGTTGAGATTATAGATTTGTCAACTAGTTTCTAGTTTTAGAAGTTTCATGTAGTTATATAGAAGTAAGAGTGTTCATTATTCAATACAATCTGAAAAATTGAATTAAACTGAAATTCTTATTTGGGTTCAATTTTTTTATATTTTAATTTGATTCAGGCCGATTTATGAAAATTGTGTATACTTCAATCCGGTTTTCAGTTTCTGTACTTAGACCAAAAACCAAAAGGAAACAATAATTTTTAAAAAAATTTACTTATGAACGCAGTGCACTAATAGGTTTAAATGAAAATCAAAATTTTTAAAAAAGTATATATGAATACATTATAGAAATGCATTTATAATTATAACGCATTTCGATAATACGTTCTTATTATTCTTCTTCTTCTTCTTCTTCCTTTCCTCTCCTTTTCTATTTTTTTCCTTCCTTAGAAATTCAATTTGGAACGTAATCGAATTAATTTATTTTGATTCAGTTTGGGTTTCAAAAGAATTTGTCAAACCAAATAAAAAATCGAATGAACACTTATATATAGATAACTTTTATTATTAGAATTGCAATCTGTAAGGAAAATTAGCTCATTTAGTTCTTGTACTTTTTACGTTTCAGTGATAGAGTCCTTTTTTAATTCTTTTAGCCTTAAGAATCCTTAAAGTATTTATGATTTGCCACAAGAGTCATTGCCTCCATTAGCTCGGCAGAATCCAACCCCTTGTTGTACGTGCATTGCACATACTTTTTTCAGGAGGGGTAAACTCGTCCACAGAAGTCTTTCCCTCCATTTTAGAAAATCAATCTTACCTCAAGGTAAAAAGCCCTAGTTTTACCCATAATTCTCACCCTTCCTCGCTTAACTTTTGCTTTGGCAAAAATTTACAGACCGAAGGCTTGTAGAAGTCGTTTATTCTATTGAAGGGGAGGTTCAAGCTATCGATTCTTGGCGAAGAGCAACAAAATGCAGCAGCGTCCAACGAATGGGTCTTCTCCGAATTACAGTAAGAAGCATTTTTTTTTTTTGCATTGGGATGTCGTAGAATTGTAATCCAATAGGTTTATGTTTGTTAACTGAAAGCTCATTATTTTGAGAATATAATGTCATTGTGCAATATAACTGCTCTATTTTTGTATGACTAGTTAATGAAGTTTATTTAGGCATTGCTTGAAATTGTTTTGTCTTGTAACATGGACAGGTTATGTAGATGGATTTTTTACAACGAAAATATGTCATGGAAAAATTAGTTGAGACATTGGCTTATAAACAATATGGGGGGGTAATGTTATTTCTACAACTGGTGCAATGCAGGGGAGATATCTTTGGTAACTCTTGATAAAATTGCATTTGAGTTGGGATATGACACTTATCCTGGTTATTTCTGAAAAGATCATACTGTTGATGGAGTTCTTGGCTGGGTATTCTTGATGACTGATGATGACATAGAGAAAATGTGTGAATTAGGTGTTATAAGGAAAGAAGTGATGCTCTTCTTTAGAACTAAAACAAGCCCATAAAGCCCGGACCCCCACATAGAAAGTCCAAATGCTACTGCTCCATTATCAATTGAATTGAATTCCCCTGAGATGAGTACTAGAAAAGAGAATGTAGTAGAGGAGCAAGCTACCCCTACAGTTGGAAGTATTGGGTTAGGGGGGAGAAGGAAATATGTATGTTTGTCTAGGACAAGCAGTGCTTTAGGAAGAAGGGTGAAAGTAGCAGGACAAGGGACAAGGTAAAGATAAGGTTGTTTGCAGAAGTTGAAGATTTTTCTGAAGGGGAGCCTTTCAACGATTCCGAGTATGAGAAGAGTGACAATGATGAGGAGGTTTGGGCTGAATTTGTTGATGATGATTCAAACAATTTGGAGAAAATTTTGAGTACATAATTGAAAAATAGAAAAAGATAGTGAAATGTGGTGAAAAAGTTCTCTAAGAGTGTAGCTACAAATGTCTCAGCAGTAGATGATGAATTTGCTAAATTTGATCAACAGGAAATGCAAAACACAAGTGCACAACCAGCTGCTCAAGCAGACCAAGGTAGATGTGAGGACCAGCAAGCACATATTTGAGCAAGTTCGAATCTCAAATAGAGGCTTTGAAAGAACTTAATCCATAATCTCACGGGTGGTTGATTGAAAACACAAGTGGAAAATATTGGAGTAGATCTCATTTTAGCTTGGTAACAAAGTGTGATATCCTCCTAAATAATCACTATGAGACTTTCAACTCTAATATCTTAACTGCTAGAAATAAGCCAATCTTGGGCTTGTTGGAGTGGCTAAGGGTGTATTTAATATTAAGGCTGCAAAGTAGGAGGTCATGGATGAATAGACAGGAGGGAAGGATATGCCCAAAGATAAGGAAGAGGTTAGATAAGCTAAGAGACGCATCTCGATTTTGCTTCCCTTCTTATGCTGGGAATTCAAAATTTGAAGTGAGGGAAATGAGCATGCAACATTTAGTGGTCAATCTAGATCTAAGAACATTTAGTTGTAGGAAGTAGAATTTGTGTGGCATTCCTTGTGAACATACTGTTGCTGCAATGGGCTTGGAAGGTAAGAATCCAAAGGACTTTGTACACAGTTGTTACAGCAAGAAGACCAAAGACAAAGAGAATAAGGGATACAGATGAAGGTAAGAATCAACCAGCTACAAGATAACCAAAGAAGCTACCCAGAAAGGAGAATGTGACTGTAAAGTACACTGTTTGTGGGCAGTTCAAACACAATGCAAGGACCTGCCCAAGAAGGCAGCCAACACAAGGCAATGAGGCTACAGATTTAGAGAATACAATTGTAATTGAGCAAAAGCACATCAACAAATGTGAAAAATATGGTACATAAGGGCATAACAAGCGGACTTGTACTGCAGTTGTACAGGAAAGCCATCCTAATCTTGTTGAAATCAACCAAGAGGATCCATTCATAGCACAAGCTACTCAAGAAGAACCTAGCAATTTACAAAAGTCATCCTAATCATATTTATACAACTTGTTTTTGTGTGGATCATTGTACATCTATGATGACCATCGTTCTTGTGTAATAGCTGATAGGTTTGACATTACTTTTGCAAAGCAAAATGGGAGATTGACTAGATTCCTCTAGTTTATGACTTTGTCTTGGAATTTTCAAAGCTTAGCTATCTTTTTGTACAATGTTTGGCAGAAATTAATGGAAACATGTGGTCCATTGTCTGGTGCCACTTTGGATGCTTGTACATATATCTTTATCTTTGGTCAATTTTGATAGGAAGTGTGGTTGAAGATTGCACAGATTTAAGGCATTGTTTTTTTTTTTTTTTTGAGCCTATGGTTGGCTCTTTTTTCTATAATAGTGGTTGCATACTTTAAGAATCACTACCAATCAACAAAAGCCATTTCATTGTTTGGTGCCAAATCATGTTCTTTAAATACAAATCAAAATGTAAACAATGTTTCCAACCACCGTTGCACCTAATATCTAGTCTAAATAGGTACTGGACTATCTAAATGCATTACACTATAACAGTAGAAGTAGTAATACTCTTCACTAATTCTACTACTAATTCAACAAAGCCATTGCAACAACAATCAAACAAGCCAGCACCAAGATCCACATTTTTTTCAATATTCTCTTTTGGGATTGATTCTCTTCCTCCATACTTTCAATCCTTCTTAATAGCCTAGGAATCACCATCAAGACCTTTCGCACATTGGTGGATCAAGCCATAAGAAAAATCCGCAACCTCTTGAAACCTATAACAAATGCAAATTATAATTGAGCTAGCAATCATCATTTACATAATAAAAAATTATAATTGAGCTTCGTCTTTTACCTAATACTTTTTGCATCCAAGGAAACGTCTTCTTGGGTTATTGTCAGTCCAAGAAGTCCTCATAACATTTGTATTTCCACAATAGTACTTCATTACTTGGTTTGAGCCAAGCAATAAGCTTCTGTGAGCCTATTTTTTCAGTCTTAAACACTGCAGATCAACAACCTCAAATGGGAAGTCTACTTGCAAATTTGGTGGCTGTGGCAGAAGTGAAGCGAGGGAGGGTGATTGTTAGGAGTTAAAATTAGGGCTTTTTACCCTCAAGCGAGATTGTTTGGTGTTAAAATGGAGGGAAAGGCTTCTATGGACGAGTTTACCCCTCTTGAAAAAAGCATGTGCAACACACATGCAAAATGTGGCCAAATTCTGCCAAGTTAGTGGTGGCAAAGACTCTTAGCAGATCGTAAATACTTTAAGCATTCTTAAGGCTAAAAAATTAAAAAAGGACTATCACTAAAGCATAAAAAGTACAGGAACTAAATGGGCTAATTTTTTCAATATGTCAAAACAATTCTTTAACTATTTTACTTGTTATAACTTAGTCCCAAATATTTTATTTTAGTATTTTTAGTCATACATGTATATTATTTCTATTATTTTAATCCCGACCACCTCTAACATAGCAGAATCGAGTAGAGTCAAGCATGTGCAAAATCATGTTCACATTTTTACTAGGACAAATATGTATTTCGAAACAAAATCCCTCCAAATGAGAGCGAGGTGTGACAATAGTGCTCCAAAAAGTCAACTTCAAATTCAAGAACAATGGTTTTGAAATAATCTTGAGTGAAACCCATTTGCCATCAAAGTTCATAAGTAATACTAAGTGGGATCAAATCAAGCTTCAAATAGATAATCAAGCCACCGAGAAAACCTATTTTTCTGTTGGCCGATTTAGAAGAAGTAAAAATTCCTTTTCTTTTTCTTTTTATTTCCTGTGCACAATCACCCAAACAAGACCCAAAAACCAAACCTATCCTAGATTACTTTACAATCAAATTCGACACTCCTCCACTTTCTCGAGAAAGCCCTCAATCTTGCTTGCTTAATTAGATTTTTCACAAGCTTTCCAAGAAAGATGATGTCTTCTTAGACTTCATCTTTTTCACAGCTCGCTTCGTGTTTTTAAATTTTAGAATGTTGACTCAAAGTATTGATGAAATACTCAAAGATAGAGCACATAAATCCCTTTATGTGAAACAAAGAGAGAAGAAATAGAAGAAATCAAAAGAGAGAGAGGGTGAAAGGATAGGAGGCGATAGGAGAAGAATTTCATCATCGGCGAGTGCGAAAGTGGAAGAAAGAAGCAGAAAATGAAAGATTGAAAATATATAGTGATTATTGTAAAATAAAGAAAATAAGTATAACATAGTAAATTTATAAATCTTATACAATATTTGTAAAATCATCCTATCATTTTACATATAATATTTATATAAAAATAACATACATGTAAAACTAAAAATATTAAAATTAAAAATTTGAAACTAAATTACTGCAGATAAAATAATTTTTGACAAGTAAAATAATTGAAGAATTACATTTGCAAATTGCTTATTATTAAAACAATAATATAAAAATCTTATTCTAGCTTTTTATGATGATCTTGTACCAAAAGCAAAATTATATCTCTTGTTATTCTTTTTGAAGTATTAATATATTTTTATATTGTCTAATGCATATTTTTTACAATTTGACTAATCTCTATCATTAAAATAATAACTTAACAATTGAAACTTAATTCTCAATTGAAAATTAAAATATAAACCTTGAGGCACTAATTAAAAAAAACAGAAATATTATGCCAAATATCTAGAGAGCGCCCCTCTATTGAAACTCTAGTGGTTGGACCCCAGGCGAAATGTGGGGCGTTGCCATTTCTAATGTTTCAAAGCCTTCTGTATAAAATTTTCAGTTTTGGGCATTTGGTAATACCATAATCTATCAAATTCATTAAAAACTAACGGAAAGATAGCCCAAACCCTAACTTGCAAAGGATAGCTAAAACGGAGAAGTTTACATCGTTTATTTTCCAAAATATTGGCTAGGCAACTACTACTAATTGCTAAGATCTTATACTGATGTCGAATATTAAAAAGATAGTTTATTATATGAATATTTCTTCAGCCAACTATTTATGTATTCTTCTGGACCTTCAGCACATTCCACTAAATCCCAAAATAAAATGGACTTCAGTTCAAGAAAGACATCAATAATGAACCACTTGCAAGAACAAAAATGTAAATTCTTCTCCATGTTTCCATTATCCCAAACTGAACAAAGCCGGAGATTCATGTCATCATCCAGTTTTACAAGTCAACTAGCTTGCAGCCAAGAAGTATACCTATGTATGCAAATTATGAGCATTAACATCATAAAGAACGCATATATAAAAGAAAAGCAGTTACACAGTAGAAGCACGCACTATTTTCTTCATCCAAGACCTTGACCTGCTCAGAAGCATCTGCGGTTAACCAGATGCGGCCAACAGAACATACAGAGAGAGAAGCCAAAACGACATAACTTTCAGGTAAAGCTGTAAATATAAATCAAGTATTGAAGAGGAGAAGATAAACAGGGAGGGGATAGCCTTACGCATCAAGTTTCCTTATTAAGCAGATCAGCGAGAAATTACTGTTTCAAAACACTAGCAATGTCTTTCTGAACACTCCGTGAGACCAATGGTAAACAGACTTAGAAACATCTGAGGAAAATTGTGCTATTATTGCATAATGAACCTGGGGCTCTTCATCAATCAAAACCAGCCACAACTGGTGGTAACTAGTGACGTGTGTGATACATAAGAACTTGTTATTTCTAGGAATAGGAAGTCAACTTTCAATTATCAAGAAATCATGGATTGGACACGACATGGGAAGTTGATAAATCAGTTATTTCAGCTTATCATATCAGATATTAATTACTTTCTCACTACTCCGCTATTTCAAAATACTCTGTTATCCATGAGACCAAAACCATCATATGCTTTTGAATCAGTATAATTGGCACTTTCTTTGAACTTTATAAACAAATATGACAAAAGTAATGACTGACTGTGCACTGCATTTTATTCAATCACATGCTTGTAAATGTGTTCATGAAGTAATCTTCCCGTACTTGGGTACATCACCGGCTTCCATGAGTAACAGCAGGGAGAGGCTGAACAGCAGCTAGAGGGTTCACTTGATAAGAAAAAGCAAGTTGCCACATGTCCACTAAAGCCTTTTTAATTGACAAAGCTTGTTTCCTGACAAACCTGTGACAGTTGGAAAAATTCTTCTTTCACCAGGTATCATGCACAAATAGAGCTTTAAAATTTTCCAAAAAAGAAGAGCATTTACCTCTTTAAAGTAGTTTGTTTCCTCCTATAAAATACACAGATAAACAAAAACAAACAGCCAAGCAAGACATTTCCATTTGATAGGACCAATCTATAATTTCCGAACTTCAGAGTGAAAGTTCGGAACCACCAGAAGCATGGGGTTCGCCGACCAGACAATTTCAGAATAGTTTCCTTCATAGAATTCTCTCCATTCGCTAGGATTCCAGATTCCAAATCCTCTGAAGATCTACTTTGCAGTTTGCGTTCTTCAGCAGAAGCAGAATATGTTAGTGAGGGTGGTGATGAGCTGGTTGTCTTAGGTGCATTCATAGAGTGCAACCGCCTCAAATATTCCTGAAAAGGAAGTAATTGCATAGCACACAACTCAATAAACAAAATATATATGCAACTAGATGGTACCAGGTAAAGGTGTATCTTTCACCACATCAAGAAAATAGATTTTAGAGGCTTAAAATGCAGCTTGAAAGAGAATCAATGAAGTTATGAAAGCAAAAACTAGAGAGAAAGCAAAAACTAGAGAGAAAGCAAAACATCTCAAATACATCAATGTAAAATTTCTTGCTCAAAGACTTGTTCAGTGAATCTTCTCTAGAAAGAGCATTGACCAGCAATCTCAAGCAAATCCTTCCATCTCTATCAAGCTAAAAAGACAATAGGGCAAATCTTGCCTAACTCTGACAGGATAGACAATCTTAAATCAAAATGCTCACAAAAAATTAATTCAACAGGGAAGAAATGCAACTGGCAGTAGCTATTAGCCCATCCAACAACAGCTGCAAATTGCTCAAGACAAATCTAAATTTAGTAATCAAATTAAGTTTCTGAGATTTTTGGAAAGGAGCTACTTATCAAACTATTGAATTATCATCAGGCTGAGATCAGGAACTGTAATTCACTGGAAATGACAATTACATATAAAATATGATTGATTATGATAACTACTACCACATTAAAAACTAGCTCTTGGATACCAAAATGGAAAAAGGATGATAATAATCACGTAAGATAACTGATTTCGGAAGAAATGAATATTGGTTTTATTTCTTTACCTGCCGCTTCTCCTCAGGTATTTTAGCATTCTCAACCCAAGAGATGGCAATATCTATTTCCCTCATAACTGTCCCAAGATACGTTATAACATAGAGTTCAAAAATATCCAGGTACTCATTCACACAAAGACGAAGCTCTTTGCCAAATCCTTCCTTCTGGGCCACAGTAGCATCCATGGAAAAATAATGTTCTTGATCCAAGTATCTCCAGTTGTTGAGGAATTCCTCAAGATATTCTTGATCACCAGAGGAGAGACGTTCTGATATCTGAAAACAAACCCTGAGAGAAAACAATAATGTCATTCCAGAGAAATAGAACCCAGGATTTTGGAATTACATTTCAGGAAGAACATTGTTGCAGAAGAACATAATCTGCTTAAAAAAATAAAGAAAGAAAAGAAGATGATAGACCTAAAGATTGAAGGTGAAAGAGATGATTTAGTTGTTGTCATGGAAGACTATATTTGAGAAAACAAATTTTGGTGTAGGTAAATGATCAAGTGAGAATGCTCAAGAAATACACCTCTATAGAGTGAAAGTCATTAAAAGGTGAACTCCCTGTCTTACAAACTTCAGAATGATTTTTGCAGATGCAAGACCTTCTTAAAGCTTTTGATATTTTGCAGATAACAGAAATTCTTAAAAGCTTTCAAGCATATAGCACAAGTGGTACCACAATTTAAGAACCATTGTCAAGGACAAATAAAAATCTAATGTTTTCAGAAAAAGAAGAAGAAGAAAATCCTTCAGGTAATGCTCACGTTAGAGATGGGCCAACAGACACACTTCTGTAGAATACAAATCATTAAAAGGTGCTCAGGAACTCTCATTTAGATATAAGTTATACAAATATCAGACATGCTTAAAACTTTCTTGTATATTGCACACAAGTAATACTAGAATTTAAGAGCCATTGTCAAGGAACGAATAAAAAATGTAAGGTTTTGAGAAAAGAAGAAGAAAACCCTGCACATCATATATTCTCTCAACACCTGCTAACTCATGTAAAAGCTGGAAGAAACTAAAACGATGCACCAAAAATAGATTTGCTACACTGTTTTCTCTTTCAGTCAAGCATTCCTGTACTAATAGATTTTTCCATGGATATAACAAAATCCAATCAAAAGGAAGTAATATTGCAAGAACAAAAGGTACCCAGTTAGAAAAACTTGTGCAGGAATGGCAGTCACTGAACCAAACAACAATTTTAGCTCCTTCAGTATATCCAATGTCCTGTAAATTATACAGAAAGAGGGAGGAAAAAAGAAAATTAAAGCATCAGCTGAATACAAATGATAAGAAGAAAGAGGGTTTCCTATATTTAGTCAAGTATTAAGGCATAAAAGTAATGAGTCAAACATCAACAGCCAAAAAAAAAGTGGAGAAAGGAGATGACTATGGCAAACTGCAAACATTAATAAATTACATTTTTCCCCTTTGAATGTTATGGTTAAAGCTGATGCTCAGCCAAGTATATTTTTGGAAGGTCAAAGCCAGAACGAAAAGTGGCTTAAAGTACAAACTATAGAAATGTGAATAAATTTTGGTCCTTTAATGTATGCATTGAATAAACAAAATCATGCATGCCTGAGAGTTGAGTTTCACATAGAAACATGGACAAATTACCTCATCATGACACAGTTCCTGGTTCTAAATATTGATCAAAATGTACAGAACTAGAGATTTTACGTGTAAAGCTCTTATGAACGAATTTGTTGTAATTCTTTCTAACTTCTCTTTCAGATGCAAATTTCCATAACTATATTACTTTTTTTACACTTATACTCTTAAATGGTATTAGAAAATGTTTAAGGATTTTAGAGATTCAAAGTCTGTACAAAGTTCAGTAACATCAGTGGAAATTTACTGTCATTCAGTGAACAATTTACCTTTGATGAGCAGGGTGATAATAACATTGAATACTGGCCAGATAAGTGCTCATGGTCTGTATTTGAAGTGTCAATATCCACATTTCACCCCATGCTACTGGGTAATATAATCTGAGAGGAATACTATGTCTATTTTGCTTATGGGAAAAATAAATGAAAAAGGTGGAAGAGGAAGAAAATTATCTGTCGAAGAAATGCAGAAAGTGGGAAAACTCAGCAGCTGAAACAAATGAGGGAGAAAGATGAATCATTTTTGGTGGTTCAGCTTACACAACTGTATTATTTTAAACATGATATGTTCATTTGTGCCTGAAAGCGAAATTTAATTTCCATTACCAGGCAAGTAGAAGCCAGAATCACAGCACAACCACATTAGCAAATTAAAAATGATAACAACAGTAAAGGAAAAAGGAATTGCAATTCTCATGCTTCCCCAACAAAGAGGCTGCTGTAGAAACTTTAACAAATGGCTAAAGGCAACAAACAGTAAACCTAGTGCAAAGACAACTACTTGTATTAAAGCATGCAAAAATATTTAAAAATTTTCTCCAACAGTAAATTCTGTTGCATTATGGATACATGATATAACAACAAATTTGCTGAATGAGAATAATTTTGCAGAAGAGCATAAAAGATACACTCCTTATCCTGACACTGCCTAAGTTCCATACATGATGAAGAAGAACAACTCAACGGCATAAGTGTACAAACTCTTCCATCAAATATTTTTTAAAGTGTATCTTTACACAACTTCCGCCCACTAAATACCCAGAGGCAAAGCTTCATTTTTTGCAAAAACAGCCAATGTATGCTTGCATGATTGTTCAACATTAAATAATAGCCTTCTAAAGTCCAGACAATGATCCCACTATAATACAAAATAAAGTAGCCATTTACTTTCATTTCTTCTCATTTTAGTTAGCAAGAAAGTGACCATTCTAGTGACAGATTAGTACTGATACATCTAGCAACCATTAAATGCATGAAACTTCAACATCAGTCAATCAAAAATATGGAACAAAAATCATTCGCCCACAGATAAAAGTTTATTTTTATTTTCCTTTTTGTGAAAAAGAACAATAAGCAGAAATATTTATTCACAAATAATTGGGATTTCCATTTAGTTTACCTCCCAAGTTCCTTCATGGATTGAACCAAGATCATCCCAGCTGCTTCAGACATGTTATTCAATTCATCAGCACAATCATTTTCAAAACGATCGTTCACAACACTATTCTCACGTAACTTCTTGATAATCGAGGACGCCAAAGACGTTGCCTCTTCAAACATACAGCTCAATAGGTAACTGCAGATAATTAAACACAAAACTTCAGATAATTCACCATTTCTTAATCAAAGAAACAAAGCAAATTACCGTATTTTCATCGCATTGAAGCAATTTTTACCGTTCTGCTAGTTCGATTTCTTCCCAGGTAGAGGATTCTCCAGCAGTGGTAGCCATCTCGCCGTCGCGTTTTCGATTGTTATTCTAAGCAAGTATGTAGTGGATAAGGGAGGGGAAAAGGGCCGAATGTGGTGGCAGGTTCTAAGCAAGCATGAGAAGAGGGGAAAGCAAGCCCGCGGAGGAGCTGACTAGGGACGAGAGCTAGCGGATGGGAGGAAGGAGAGGTTGTTTTTCCAAAAAAAAGAGAGTAGTTAAACTTTCAACAAGTAAAAATTCATTTAGTAAAATGTGAAAATTTATACTTAGACGTTTATAGTGGTCGACCATAAGATACACCCATCGTAGCCTCAGCAAACAGTATCTGAATTTTCTCTAACACACCTCATGTAATATTTTTACCATAAATTTTTTATTCATAAATCTTATATTATTAAAAATAAATTTTAAAATTTTTAAAATTAAATATTACTATGAATGTTATAGAATTTAGAGAGATGAGAGAAAATTTCTTTAACGAAATAAAATATAATCGCGTTGTAATTAGAAAGTGTAAAATAGGATTATTTAATTATAGTTTATTAATTTATTAATTACAGTACAATTATATTTCACTTTTAATTTTTTTAATAATTTAAAATTTTTAAAGATATATTAAAATAATGTTCAATAAAAAAATATTAAATATTGAATATTTAAAAATAAAAATATATTTTTTATTTTTAAATTTAATTTTTTAATATTTTTTGTGATTCTTGTAAAAAACTCAAAAGAGTCACACCAATTATCCCTTACCACCAATTGCGGGGCTTGTGAAACAAATCCTTGCCACTGACAGCAAGGGCCCATGACACAAGGCCCGTCGGTGATGGCAGGGGTACCTTTCACTTGCCCTGTCAGTGGTGGTGGAGGGTTATTAGTATGACTTCATAAAGAAATCTCGATAAGTCATTAAAAATATAAAAAAATTTAATTTAAGAGATAAAAAATATATTATTTTTCTTCTAATTTTTTATATTTTGTCGTATATTATTTTAATTCGATATCGATTACACAAAAACCCTCTAATACATATTTCGTATTATATTTAATGACTTTTATTGTTAAGATATAATAAAATATTTAATTTTTTTAAAAAATTAAATATTTTAATATTATTATATATTATTAATAAATTATTATTTTTATATATCTAACTTTAATATAAATTAATAACTATTTCATACATTTTTTACTTTTAACAATATATTTTAAAATTTTAAATAAAAACCCTATACCTATGTAACACCCGTCAATAAAAATAAGACAGTTGCTTCAGTTAAGTGGACATAAATGCAACGGCAGATGAGGTACTTGTCGACCGATTATCCACTGATGACATAGCACGGGCACTGTCTTAGAAGAGTTGCTAGTTGCTAGGCTACTCTTTGCTAATCCAAGTTGGGCTATAAATATTATACGCATGTGCACATACTTTCAAGAAGCCATCAAAAGTTGATGCCTATGAGGCTATGACTTTTGTATAACAAGATACGAGTACACTGTTAGTTGTACAAAAATTAATCCAATGATACTTCAGGCAAATTCGATGTTTCCCAGGTTCTAAACCCATATAAAGTACATACTCATGGTAAACAATCTTGCTTTTTAACAGAAGTATCAAATCTAAGGTTTCTTGAACTTCATAAGTGCACTATAGAGACAGTTGACCTCACTGGCCTTCATCCATCGCTTCACTTTCATTACGCGTTTGCGATCTCGACTCATTGGATTCCGATACTCTAGAAACAGAATCTTCAAGCGCCTCTAGAAACGATAGCACTGTGAATTTATCTGCAACAAGGGACAGCACGAGATTCAAATAGGTTTTGATAGAAATAAACGAGTACACAGAGTTTGCAGTGGTAGCTGAAGGGTCAAAAAGCCTTAGATAGGATTCAGTACGTTTAGTCATATATTTGAACATACAACGAGAAAAGTGAAAACGAGAGATGAAATGCTGGTGCTGTATTGCAAAGTCATAGAAGTCGGGTTTGATTTTTCTTTACAAAATCTCATCTCTAGAACTGTTCTAAGATGGAAAAATGTAAATACAACTTACATTTACTCGGGTCAATACCAAACTGAGAAAGGTCTACCTGCCCAGTCCGTAGCACCTGTAGTAAGCAGGGAACAATTCAAAACTTCAACACATACATGAAACAACATAGAAAATAAAAAGAAGTTCATCAGGGGACATCATGATCAACTCTCTTACGTAAGTAAAAGAATCCACTTGCTGTCGAAATGGAGGGCTCTGTAGCAACTCCAGCAAATCCTCAGGCGTCCATGGGCCCTATAACCTCGCAGTTAAATCTAGGGATGAAGCTAAACATAAAACAAGATGAAAAGAAAGCTAACACAAAATTTACATACCTCAGGTAAATAAGATGATAGTTGTTGCTCCAATGGTAGATCATTAATTAGTGGCAGTATTAGTTCTGGCTTTAAAATATCTCCCAATCCCAAGCCTGTGAGAAAAAAGGGTTGAATACTCAATAAAATCTTAGCCAAAAGAGGGTAGCTAGTAATCTCACCTCTTCTCTGATAAACCAATTCACTTTTTTCATTTTCAAAACAAAAATTCTCACAAGAAAACGAGTTGAAATGCACCCTATCACCATTAAAACATCTAAAAATATCCTCCTACAATATCTCCAACTTTAGCAGTAAATATATATCAACCAAATGTGACATAGAAAGACCAGCCAAAAGCACCAGTAGAAGACAGTCTCTGATATCAAGTTAAATCCCTAAGTTCTCAGGTTTTTCCAAAAATTTTAGAATGAAAAATCCAAGAGCCCGGAGTTATCACAAATGTATCAAGCCCGCTTGATGCTCAACATAATCACAACACTTAGATTTCAATAGTTTCTTATTATTATTTTTTAAAGTCTGATTGCTGGCTTTGCTTAACCTTACATGATATGAACATGGAATGCCTGAATTCCTTTTACGATTTCCTGCCTTATTCAATAAAATCTCTGTTTCCCTGGCCAAGAAAAACTCCTACTTTCAGGCTAAAGAGAATTACAAAGGGCAAAAGCCTAAAAGCCTATAGCAACCAACAGAGAGGAAGATAAAATTGATCTTCAGGGAAAATTGTTCAATAGTGCACAAAATACATATATGGAAAAACTATTCAAAGAAAGATTGTTTGAACTGTATGTCATTATCAAACTATTAAAGTTTTCCAAAACCAATGGATTTCAATTTAAAATTCTTACCAGCATCTGGATCTCCTGTGTCTTCTACATAAACAAAAATTTTAAGCATTATGTCAGAGTTGATTTGAATCAAACAGCAGGTGTTCAGAGAACTGCAACAGAGAGAGAGAGAGAGAGAGAGAGAGAGAGAAACACCTGTAGATCCTATATTGCTCAGTATTCTTTGCAAATCAGCCAACTTTACCGGCCCAGAAGAGGTTACTTCACTACTTGCTTCGGCACCCATGCTAGGCCCAACCAAGTTTCCAGCCCTACAGAGAAATTAGACTTGAGACCTCACTTAGGATTGTGAGAGTTATGAAGGAAACATATTTCGCATCCTTATTGCTATATATGCAATTATACATTCTTTTATGTTCATCATTCTGGAAGTTCTTTTTGGCCATCACAATTAGCAGATGTTAAAAAAATTTTTGTTATCCTTTAGGTCTACTGACATAAATAATACCACAGCTTTAAACAGTGACTACTCAAAAAATTCTATCTGGTCAATGACATTAGTCTGAAATAATGCCCTTGCATCATCTTCTTAAACCGAAAATAGCTGACAGAAAACACCCACCAATGTGCCACCTACAGCATTCAACAATCAACATCTCAAGCTCCAAATTAACATATTACTCATTATTTCTTCGAAGCAGAAAGCCCAAACTGAAATTTCGTACATTATTTTGCATCCTGTCTACGGAACCATTTGGGCATAAAAAGATAGTACTTGAGAGGAAAGGAAAAAAAAAGAAAAGATGTTTTGTTGGGGGGGAGCGCGGGTTTGGAAACATGACAGATGAGGTCCAGAGCACCTGTATGAGGATATACTTTATTCCCCAATTTATCTTTTCAGTAAATGCTGTAAAAAATAAATCAAGTGCAAGAGTTGTAACTAAGTCTGCTAAAAAACCATGCTGAGTGATATTACAACCCAAGGAAAGTTCCAAATTCAATGAAGGACTTGAAATCTTTTGAGAAGGTTCTATTAGCTCCTTTTTATGTATTTTGAACTCATCAAAACATTCTCTATTTGATACTGACTGTGCTTCAGTTATCTCCACCACTTTGGGGCAACCTAATTTTTTTCTCCAAATTGCCCCAACAGATGAACTTCAAATTAGTATGTCTTATCCTAAAAGATCTTCTAAATGCTAAACATAAAATCAATACTTTCTTGAATATGTCATTACCTTGAAGAAAAATCTTCTTCTTCAGCTACATCTTCAGAAATTTGTTGAGGAATAGAAGAATCAGATACTTCTTCACCAAGAAACTCTGTTGGGTAAACATTTAGAAAGTCAATTCCAAAGTTGATAAAGAAATTAACTGGTGGAAATTCCACATACGTGTTGAATATGTAAAGCAATCAAGAAACTGTATATTAGATGAAGTATAAAGATTCAGAAGATTGACACCATCTGGACTTAAAAGCAAAGGAGAAGATGTTAAATGAAACAATTAACTGAAAAAAGAAAGTAAAAAATGGAAAGAAAGGCCACTCTAGATATCACTGGAATGATAATAATCAAATCTGAAGTGTAGAACAAGTTCATTAGAAAAAACACAAGGGGGAGCAACTAGCGGCAGGTATGACCCTTGTTTAGCTCAATTACTGATGTAGTAACTGAAAGATCAAGATTGGAACAAGGGACATACTAAGTGGCAAACATAGTAAAATGGATATTACTGATCTCGCAGACGTTGACAACAAGCTAGAGGAAATTCTATTGCCTAACTCGAGTTTCCTTCATACAAATGAGCTCCGATTTTAATAGATCAATAAAATATCCAATCAAAAGATTCAATAAATTTCTATGAGGGAGTGCATATATTTGCAAGGAGATTGAAAAGCTGCTTTAATGCAATTTCTAGTTTAATTCTTTGGGCATTCCACTTCCTCTTTCCTGTATTCCGCTTCTTATTAATAAAAACATTGTGCCCTTACCCCAAAGTTAAAACATAATAAATTTTAGATACCTAATGGCTGATTCAGGTAGATATTGACTGAGCTACATAATTGTGTGTCTTTGTCAGCTTGTGGCTCCTGGAACCAGCAAAAAACAAGATGCATTAGAATCTTAAGCACATAAAAGTAATGCAATAACAGGAGCAAATCGTACCTGCATCCAGAAAAAGAACTTCCTGTCATCTGTACGAAATTTCAAAACATAAACCCTTCCAGATGATTGGTTTACCTGGATAGTCCGAAACACTGTCAGAGCAATTATCTAAGGGAGATTCAATGACAAAATGTATAAATTATCTGGAAGCATTTACCTTCTCAAAAATAGCCTCATCTGGGAAGACAATTTGATCCTATTTTTAGCTGTAGTCAAGGAATGCTACTCTTATAGTTAGAAAAATATTGTCTAAATGTCTATTGTCCACAAAATACACCTAAACAACAATAGATCCATGAAAAGCAGGTTTCTGAGGCCAATTAGGCCTGCTCAAAATCGGCCTGTGGAACTAAGGTGGCCACTTTAACTTATTTCTTGGAATGCATGCTAAGAATCAAATATACCAACATGATTAAGTTTTCTATCAAACACAATGCTTGATATGCTTATCTTGAATGCTATAATCCAAACTTTCCAAACATAAGTAGAATGTCCGTCAACTTGCGTGAACCATATCAGGCACATTTATTTCAACAAAATCAAATCCAAAAAATAGCTTTAAAATGTCATCCAAATTAGCATAAACTTTACCACCAACACTCAAGACTGCGAAGTTTGGTTTGTTAACTTTTCAGCCATTGAACAAGAAAATCAATTCAATATTTCAAGAATTTAATTCAAACAAACAATGTCAAAGCATAGTCACCAACTGTAAAGTATTTGCAGCCATAAACCAAGTGGTGTTTGGAAAATAACAATGAACAGAGCAAATGCTGATTAGTACATGGTCTGGAACAAAATGTAATCAAAAGCAGAAACAAGAACCACACGAGATATGCCAAAAGAACAAGGATACATCTTCAACAACATTTTGGGATCGATCGACCCACTGGAAGTGGACAAGTCCCTCTTCACCCTAGCAGGGCAAAACAAAGACAGTTCAATAAAATCCCGTAGGTCAAACTTTTATCACACAAATAGCTTAACACCACTACTGAAACAAAAATTCAGGCTTCAAAAGCTGAAAAACAAGTGAATCAGGTGATGAAATTGACTTTGTTTTCTTTTTCCAAGCAGCCGTACCCTTCCTATTCGAATGAGACCTTTGCGTGTATCTGGAATAACACATGTTCCCTCCATAAGCATTTTACCAGCACGAAACTCCAACAAGGGATCCTGCCCAACATGGAGGGAAAGATTTGATAAGTGTCATAAAAGAACAATTTATCTTGAAAACCAACAACTTTAAATATCTATAATCTCATAATTCAACTAAATAGATATTTAAGCAGAAAAATCAGAGAAACAATAATTTTGGAATCAAAATGTATGGAAAAGTAAATAACAGGAGCATTTATTATCTTTTTGGACTCTCGAAACTTCTAGAGGATTGTCAAACTCAAAAAAAAAATTTAATATTTAAAATATGAAAATTTTGATTTTCAGAAGACAGAAACATTATAATTTTTTTTTACTCAGCCTACAAGTCACATCCAGACAAACCAAATACTACAAGTAAAATGATGAAGGTAATTTAATTATATGTTACTGATATGGAAAGGCTTATTGAAAACCAAAACAAAAGTGGGATTATGATACTCAGATATCCAAACATAATCAGATAAAAATTATCAACAGACATTCTAAATATATTTTGTTTAACAAAATGTGATTTAGAAGGTCCAGATTAAAGTGAATTAAGTTTAACATGTTAGAAGTCGATCAACCAACATTCGACATAATTATTTAATCAGAAAGCCACCAGAGAATAGAGATCACGTCTGAAGTTTGATGAATGACCTTGTGCGCTGAATTGATAGAAGGAACATACAAGGGGAAAGAATCATTTGAATGCGCTGCCCAAAGCAGAGGGAAAAATAGAGGGGTGGGTAGGGAAGGAAATATCAGGGTAAAAGGAGTTAAAACTCAAAATTCGAACTCTTGTGTGCATGGGTTTCAAATACTCTTCCACCTCAGGAAAACCATGGAAAGATTTGGAAGTGACCGTCCAAAGGCACAGAAAATTTCAAAATAGCAGTTATCTTCTCCATTGCTTTTAGGATTAGGACATCTTTGATTAATATTATACTAAAATTATATTGTTTTCAAGCCCTCATCCAAATAGATAACAGAAAAATTGCAAAAAAACACCTTGCTTTTTCTTTAGTTCATTACAGTTTTTGTTGTTCAATATAGATAATCCAAGATGCATCAAGAACTTGATATTTTCCCTAACAAAACCAACACTCTCAATCAAGAAAAATTGCACATCTTGTTACTCTTCTCAACCCTCTGCCATTATCATAACAATATCTTCTCCCCCTTCCACTAGATTTCTCACATTCTGATTTCTGTATCCTACCACTAATAGATGCACATTTCAAAGGAACTTATTATAGCAAGTTTAATGAGAGAATTACAGACCCTTTCTGCATTATAATTTAAGAATCAGTCCACGAGGGTAATTTGGGAAATTTGTTTACTCAAAAATGAAATATCAGCAAAACAAAAAATTTTAAATGTTTATTCGTATTTGTTTGGCCTGAAATCAACTTTACGTCATATAACCGTATTGGTCCATCAGAATATTAAGCATTGGAAATCCAGAATTTGTTCCCCCAGAATTCAAATACTAACAGGGCTTTTAACTCTAAATGCTTCCACACATTCGTGTGAGCCTTGGGCTAACTTTGTGTAACCTAGGCCATTTTAATCATCGGGAGTCTGAAGCACTAAAATTCCGGCAATTTTCTCATAAAACATCTCCAGCAATCACTCTTAAAGCTTAGATTAAGAGAAAATTGATAAAGTAATGGAAGGACCATCATTCCCTTCATCAACAAAATTTCAGTCCTTTATTTTTTCTGATGTTTACTTATATGATTTTCCATCTAATGATGCACATTGAAACTGCACCCAATATTTCTTTTCTTTCCTTCATGTTTAGATTATTCCATATTCATATTAAGAATTTCTCTATACATATATATATATTATCTTGCAAGTCAAAATGAAGTTTTAAGGGCTCTTACAAATGAATATTTGTAATTGCCTATTCTTCTACTGGTGTCTAACATGCAGTTCTTCTTAATAATTAGGAGGTTTAAAGTCCTTGGTCCCATCTGCTATTACCTCAAGGTCTAAAAGTTATTTGGAAGACCTTGTCAATAAGCAAGAGCATGCATTTATCATTTTCAAGAAATGCATCATCAAACAAGGAACTTTACAGCCAATTAAGCTAATTTTGGAAGACCATATGCATCTCTAACTGGCAGGGATTCAGTCGCCTAGAAAAAGGAGCTGCAGCATCTACAGTTCCATAACTTGGCAATTTATTGAATATTAATTTCGTAAAGGTTCCTCTAGGAAAAGCTCATAAATAAGAAAGAAGCTAGAGATGAACTTCAGGTAAAATCAAAATAACAAACAGAACCACATAATTCTTATAGAAGTTCTTATCCAATTGCAAGATGAACAAATTCTTAATCTTTCTTTTACAAAGTTACAGCAGGTTACCAAGAAACCACAACTTCCGGTAGCTACTTAAACTTATTCATAAAAATAAATTTTATATAACATGAAGTATAAAAGTAATTAAGAAGCAGTCCCTATTATTCAAGAACCATCCCATAATTAGCACGAAGCTGATGCATACCTGAATATGAGAAAAAGCCTCTGTAGTTGAGGAAGCCATGAGTCTATAATTCTTCTATTTCTTCTATCTTGTTTAAACAAAACCACTAGCCAGCCCAGATGAAAAAAATAAATAAATATAAATTAGTCAGCAGATTGTCCCCAAGTGATAAAATTATCTGTTTCTATAGCTGTAAATTTGAAAGATAATTAAAACAAAATGAGAAGTTCTGCTTCCAGAAGCTAAGAAAAAATCTACAGTTTAAGCTATTATCAAGTATTTCAGTAAAAAGGTATATAAGTAGAAATCCAATATTTTGTACATCTTAGAATCAATTCTCAGACAATAAGGGACTTATTTTAAATGGCAAATTGGCATATTTCAGCCCCAAACAATTTTTCTTTGATGAGTGTAGTCCCTAATGTTTAATTTCAAAATTTTAAGTCTTATTCCTTTTTTCTGGTGATTTTTTTTGTCCTTCCGTCTTATTTCTTCTAGGTCAACTGTTAGTCAATGATTTAGTCCAATCCTGGTCAAATATATAGGGATATTTTTTGGAATAACACTAACCACTTTCCCCCTATTTGCACAGTAGGTGACTAGAACAAAGAGAAATCCAAATCTCCGAAAATGAACCAGGTAAAGCAAATAAATCTTCGGAATAAAAGTGAAAAATTGGCAACCAAGCCAAATCCACTGAATCTGCAAAAGCCTGTTGAGATAAAAACAACAAAGGCACATTTAGAGCAAGTAATTCCCAGAAATTACAGAAAGCAATTTGCATCCAGAGTAAACGCTAGCAAATCTTCCATCTTTTACAAAATATCACACACTCAGTTTCAATCCAGAATGAAAAAGGCAAACGTCTTTCTGAATCAAAAGCCATGTTGAACACAAAGAAAATAATGAAAATAATCCAAGAATTACAAACAATTTGAGGGTGAAAATTGGATTCCCCAACCTGCTTGGTCCCTGAGAAATTATCAGAAAAGCAAGAGGAAAAGATAAATTTCAGAAACTTGAAACACAAATAAGAAAGTTGATTAGCTGATTTCATTAGCTTGTAATACTAAAGATTCCCATTTGGTATTAACAAAACTAAACGAGCACCAAACAGACGCATGAAGAAACACAAAAAAGGAGATTCTTGATATACCTATTATCAAATGCTGATGAGGGGACAATCGCTCATGATTGTTGATATCAGTGAAAGTGAAAGCGACCCTTCCAAGAACTCGTGAAAGAACGTTGTATTGGGAACAGCTTCTGCGTTGTGTTGGAGTCTTTTTTATATCAGATCGAAACAATGAAGAGCCCTTTGAGAAAGTAATCCACCAAAAGACTTTTCCTACTAAATTTCGTCGTTTAATGGGTGGAAATATTCTTAATTTCTGCTATTAGTGGAGTGAGGAAGGAAGAAACCAAAAGAAGGTGCCTGAAACTAAGCTCACAAGCAAAGCAAAAGGGCACGAAGCAAAGGCAAAAGTAGAAGCAGAAGAAGACCAATTGCTTATTGGGAAGCCGCCGTTTCTGCGGATGATTCTTGTTTCAGATTGCAGCACAAACAAGGGTAGGCTCCGGGCAGTGGAGGAAAGGGGCTGAAACTCATCAAACAAATAAAGCAACAAAAAAACCAAGGGGGTCTTCTCCTATCCGGCTAGCTCCATCCCCATTTCTTCTCCGATTGCAGAACAAACAGTGGGCGAGGGTTCCGGGCGGTGAAAGAAATGGACGAGACTCCTCCAAAAAAAATAAATAAAAAAAGGGGAAATGAGTGAGTGCTGTTCCAAAAGTACCCTCTGTGTGTGGCCAAGGACTGGACAAAGTCGTTGATTAACACTTTACTCCCCAGAAATTAAACACTTGAAAAAAGAATAAATACTTAAAATTTCAAAAATAAAAATTAGGAAACAAACTTAACAAAACAAAAATGTTCACGGACGAAGTACTCTAACTCGCCTATTTAAACTCATTTTCATCATCAATATATAAACAAGAAAACAAATTAAAATGTTCTTTGGAACAAGAACAGGTGCAACTAAATAAGTTGCACTCAAAATTACAAAAAAAGTACAAGAAAAGGTTAACTAATTATTAATAATTGATGTCAAAAAACTCGAGTTAATTAACATAACGAATTACTATTAATGAAAATATAACTGAAAACATATTAAGAGTTAATGATAAATATAGTTACACCATGTCTTATCTCATATTTTTTATGTTTGATAATCAAAATTTTTAATATCCGATCATAAATTTGTGTGCATATTTGTTTTTAATATACTTTATAACTTATAAGAAAACGACATGTTAATAATGGGTTAGGCTTAGAGGTGAAGCTTTGGAACTAGGACTTTTATTGTAGCGATATCATTTAAAACTGCATAGACTCTCATATTTTTGGAAATTGAGTTTTTTTTAAAAAGAAATATTTCCATCACAATTTAAACATTTATATATGACTTAAGAAAAAAATTTATAGATATGTCCTTTTTATGCGATTGTATGTTATATTCGTGGGATTTAATGAATACCAGATTTTATAAATTCATTAAAATGAGTTCCTTATGAAAATTATTTATTTCTTCACTTAGGAACATTAAATTTGTCATGAACTTTTAAAATTTTAATTTTATCTCTTGAATTAAAAAGATAAAATATGCACTGTCGAACTTTCATAATGTATTAAAAATTTACCCTTTTGTCAAATTTTATTCTTAAGTACTAGTGAGGAATTGTCACAATAACACTTACATGACCACTTGTTAAGATATTTTCATCAAAACAAAGAAACAGATGTTAGAAGAAATCAGAAAAATGATAACCATTTGACTACTTTTTGTTTCAATTATTAAGAACCCATTTTGGAGGACAGTGCAAAAATAAAAAAGATCCAAAAGGAATACGGAGAATTCTAACATCCCAATTTTACCAAGAGTGCTTGGGGGAAAAAAAGAAAAAACTGATGTCCTTTTAATGTCTATATCCTTCAGAGAATTGCTTTAGTTGTTTAGAAATCATTGTGCTGCTTTTTCATGCAGTTGTCGCTTGGTAAACAAAAATGAAGATAGGTATATGTTAAATAACTATTCGGATATTAATCTATGAATTTATCAGTGTCAATACATAATTTAAAATATTGCCTTTTCTTAGGGAGATTGGGTTTGGGTATAAATTCTTAAACTGTAGCCCTTTCAGTTTGCACAAGCAAAATGCTCTTATAGCCTTCCAGCAGGTAGCAACACTTGGTTGAGGTATGCCCCAAGTGCCCATATAGGGAAAATGTTTCTGTATGCTGAGTAGCTTATCATACAGTTTTTGTTGAAAACTCCTACAATTTCCTGCCAAAACTTTGAAAAATCAGGTACAAATTTACAATTTGATAAGCATGTTTGAGTTGCATTCCATAGTGTATCTATCTTTCTTTGTAGTTTGAGGGAGGGGGAAGCGGAGGGGTGGAGAAGGGAACAAATATAATACCTCTTGTGGAAAGTCTCCAGTTTCCATTTGTGAATTAATCAGTAGTTTTGCAGCTTGATGCAAGGGGGTTGGATCTCTCTTGGCCTATCAATATTCAATGTACAACTTGTGCTTCAAAACCAAGAAAGTAACTTTGTTTCTTCTTTCTATTGTAATTTATCTATTACAATTTAGTCATTCTTCTCTATTGCCTAAAAACAACTGCTTAAGAAACCAAGAACTAGATTTTAGTCTAAGGTTGAGAAATTATGAAATTGTCACCTGTCCGGCTTCAATAAGACCTAACATGGCCCATGCAGTATTTATGTTATGTGGTTTTCTCCTTTCAAGTTCTGTATAAACCTAAATAGACATAACAAAAAAATCAAATTTAATAAACAGTTCTAAAAAAAGTTAATTTTTATTTTTCCTTTGATGAAGGGAAATTTTAGATTACGATTCTTTGTTGTTGTATAAAACCAAATACAATCCTAGGAATGCCCAAACATTGAACCTTGTTTGAATTGAATTTAAATAAGAAAATTTCTTTCATCTGAAAAAATGTAGACAGCATGTAGGAAAGTTTTACCTTGTCTTGGCAAGAAAGATAGCTTTCACCCCAACCACCAGAAGAAAGTTGTTTGGATAGGAGGAAATCACAAGCTTTTCTAAGACTATGGCTATTCTCATAGGTTCTTCCACCTGCTACCAAACCTGTTATGCCGAACCAAGTGCCATAGGTATAGCAGATTCCCCAAGATCCATACCTTGTTTAGGATTCAAAACATGCTTTTAAGCAACATTAAAGATTATTTAATAGCAGCGAGTTTCAAATTTCGAATCCACCACCATTTCTAGTTATTTGATATTTTGAATTCCAATTGATGAAACTTTGGACCTAAAATTGATTTTGAATGGAGGGATTTTCCTCAAATGTTCTGGACCAACTATTTTGATTATTTCTTCTTGTATTCTTGGTCTAGACTGATCTGTATGTAGTTCAACTACTCTTAGTCTTTGCATGTTTCAATAAATTGAAAATAATTTCCCAAAAAAAGAGAACAAATTACCATGATCCATCAGGAAGTTGTATGCTTTCAATGAAGTTGAGAGCTTTCTCAATACATGTTTCTATTTCTTTTCTTCGATAGCCTTGATATGAATTGACGAATGATTTAAGAGCCTGAATTGCTGCTGAGGTGCACTCTACGTACCTATAACCAAAAATTAATCTCTGAAATACGAAAGGACAAAATTTAACAAGAAAAATTCTTGCTCGAGGCTGCAATTCCAAATTACTTCTATTTTTTCTCATGCAAACATCATAGAATTGAAGTATAATTCAGCATCATTGATTATCGCAGAACATAAACTGTGTGTGAGTGATCGTACTGGTAATCGATCATTATATCTCCGAATGTTTCCGCGGGATTAATTATCTGCGAGGGAAACAAGGAAGATCAAACTTATTCAGAAGATTTTGTGCAAGTTTGCATTTTCATTACCTCCAACCATGCATATGATCTCGTTAGCTCGTATGACGCAAAACCACCATTGTTGTTCTGCAATATTAATTTAGATATGAAATGAATTTTTGAATTTTTATACAGTTATTCTCTTTTACAAAGAACATTTATTTACAATTCATAAATTTAACTTTGTGAAGTTATAATAGATGAAGGAAGGACATTTCTACAGGAGTTGAGATTGGCAAAATACCTGATGAGACAAAATCAAATCAACAGCATCATAGAGTTTTTCTTGTTCTATTGCTTCTCCAACAACATCAGTTGCCATCTTAGATAGCAGCACTGCTGCCTTCAAGGGAGCTTGATGTTAGATTTCTTGACACAAAAAAATAAAAACTTTTGGTAAGAAGACAAACATTGCATATGTAAGGATTCAACTTTTCTCTAGATCACATTGAATTACAGCAAAAGCAAGTTGTTTCCAAAAACTTGAAAGCCTGCTAGCTGCTTTTTTTTTTAATCATTATTCAGACTCTGTACATTTCAAATTTATTAGAAGAGAAAACAATGACACAATTCCATTTTCAGTTCTCTGTAGTGAAGATAAATTAATTCCTATAGCCATAAATAAACTAGTCATGACAAGAAAAATTTTGTTGCAATACATGTAGTTCTAGTGCCAAGGTTACATTTCATTCTGTACTTATGAAAAATTCTGACCTTGAGGCCTTCTGAAGTGGTATCAGATACCGGCCAACCATTGTCTGAAGTAGAGAAAGGCCATCCACCTTTAGAAATATGGCGATACCAAGAACTAAGGTTACCTGAACTATTTTCCTTGATCTTTAGACAAAATGAAATAACAAACTAAATTACTCAATAAATTCCTAGAAATCATTGAAGAAAAGAAGAAGTAATCTTGGATTTCAAATCAATTACTTGTGACAGTTTCAGAAACTCGTGAGCTTTCGTCAGCATCAAACGGTACTCATCAGAGAGATTGGTTGTAGCAATTGCTTGAACTGCTAATGCAGCATCCCACAACTGAGATCCATTGTATCCCTGTCATTCATTTAGGACACACATCATTACAAACCTGTAAAAGATGCTTGAATAAAGAAGCATTTTTGTTCTTTATTCCCAAATGATCTTAGTTAAAATGAAAACAAAACAATTGATAACATGTTTCTGATCAAAACCTTCATTTTCATGCCATCTTCAGCCATCCACAAGTAATCCTTGATTCTTGAAAGGTGTTGTTTGATTGCTATTGAATTCGAATCCTCCACCCAACAACAAACCATGTTTAGCACCTGTTCAAGAAGATCTTTCTGATTTTGTTCTCATTACTTCACAATACAGAGGGAGTAAAAAATATGAATGAGAAACATAAACCCTAGTATTCTCGAGGCTTTTAGCTTTTCTTAAGCCGTTGAAAAACTTGTTGATCTAAAAGATGTGGGAAATATTACTATTGCATTCCATTACAAAAACTTGATAAACAAAAGCAATTTTGTGAATACATTTTTCTGCTTTCTTTAAGCTAAAATAAAACTAGAAAAAAGCTAACAAAGACATCTCAAAGCAGAATTTCTTTTCCAAGAAACTAACAACAACTTGCTTTAGTGTAAAACAAGTTAAAGAAAAAAGAAATGATATCTTTTCTCTGTTGATATTTGAGCTCAAAGAAAAAGAAACACAACATGTATAAAATTGCTTGTTTTCGTTGTTAATAATTTTCAAGCTCAAAAAAGAAAAAGAACATACCTTATTGACAGGTCCAAGACAAACATAATGAGTATTTTCATCTTCATAATGAATATGTTGCATTACAACTTTTAGAGCCCTTTGCCTCAGTTTTGAGAAAGGCCATTGCATGAGAAGCGGCTCTGCAACCTTGTGCAGACCAACCCAGAGGATGTCTTGTACCAATGGATGTGGATAATATAGATCTTCCTACATGCATTAATTAGAACCTAATTATGGCAATGGAAAGAAGTTTTAAACAATAAAAGTAATCCATGACATTGAAATGTTGAGAACCACTAAAAGATGTTGAAAAGAAAAGTTATATTATATCGGCCTAAGCACATTTAGGTAGTATATATCTAGTTGAATCTTTTATGTAAGAAAAATTTTTATTAATTTAATTATTCACTATATATGTTATATCAATTTTCTGGTACATTAACTTCTTTGCGACTTTGTACGTATAGAGATAATGCTTGTGTACTAGCTTAATTTTCATGTCCACTAGATGCTATTTGAAGCGAAGAATCAAATGAAGAGGTTCAATTATTATGAAGGAATTAATCTCTTCTGATATGATTGGTAAGCAAAATATATATACATATTAAGGCTATTATGTCCAAAATTTGTCCAGGAAACCCTTTTATCAATAAATTCATATGCCACAATATTGGCAATATTAAACCAAGTATGACTAGAAGATTTTTTAGTTTTGGTATTTATTAGTTTCACATATTGAGTTTTGGTTTAACAGTTTTCTGTTGTTGTTTGAAATAAAATTTATAACTTAGATAACTTTGCAATCTTGACTTGAAAGTTCTATATATATATATGTATATGAGTTTTTATATAGAGTTATGTGTGACATGGAGTCATAGTTTAGAGATTAATCCTATGATAACTTGAGAGAGTCTTAGTTTTTTATATTGAGAGATAGATTGTCTTTATTAATTGGTTATTAGATCCTACCACCCTAAAAATTTTATTCAATATATATAGATATGATTGTAGATAGAGACTTAAACTTGTGCGAGGATAAGGGCGGATGTAGCCAAGTGGATCAAGGCAGTGGACTGTGAATCCACCATGCGCAGGTTTAATCCCCGTCGTTTGCCCATCAATAGATGGACCATTTTTTCGGAGACACAAGACAAACCTAAAAATAACTTTTTTTGCAAGTAATCTTGAGGCCAAGCAAATTAAATGGCACTAATTAAATGGGGGAGTCTTGGAAAGGGGGACAAGGGACATATATATATATATCCTTCAAATTGATATAAGAGCCAGAGTACCAGCAAGTGAGGAAGAATATGATCATTTCCAACAAGCTTTCCTTTCAAATTATCAATAAGCTATCTTTTCTCGTCCAGCTTTTATCCTTGATAGTAAGAGTAATTTTGATGTGTGGTCTCAACATACACAAATGTTCTTTGAAAAACTTGGCGTTTGAGATATTATTAAAGTGGGATTTCAACAGCTTAGTCCCAATACTTATCTGACAGAAAAGGAGAAGAAGAAAAAGTATCAG
This sequence comes from Rauvolfia tetraphylla, assembly GCA_030512225.1. Lineage (NCBI taxonomy): Eukaryota > Viridiplantae > Streptophyta > Magnoliopsida > Gentianales > Apocynaceae > Rauvolfia > Rauvolfia tetraphylla. Next base: position 3,968,530 of record JAJQKT010000060.1, read on the forward strand.
AATGTCCTTACACAACACCATCTTCTTATTACTGTCTCATTAGATGTAGCAGAGAAGTTTATGTATGCAAGATCAACAAAGGAAGTTTCGACTATTTTGATGAATTCTTTTGGAGGTAAGATTTCTTTTTAAAATTTTGGTAGAAAAGGAATAGTTGAAAAAGAAAAAGTTTTTGGATTTGAAAAGGTTGATGAAGAGAAGAAAAATACTTTAACTTCTCTAGACAAAGGAAAAGATTTGACGAAAACGATTCAAAATGAAGTAGAATCATCCAATTTGGAGAATTATGATTTGATTGATAGTTGTTCAGTTAAGTTGGAAGAAAACAATGATTTGAGTGATGATGAAAAAATTACCTCCATGGATTATGTTTGCTGTGATAGTACAATTTCTTTGTTGAGTCGTACAACTTATGATGTGTTGGTGACTCACGATCATTTAAAAGTTGAAATTTCTAATTGGTTGGATTGTTGTGATAGTTTGGAATTTGACGAATTATTTGAAGAAGAATTCGAGAATGTTGCTGAGCAACAAGAAAATCATGTTGATAAGTTGTTGCATATTCAAGCTACAAATAAGGTCAATAAAAGTTATATTTGTCCAAAGCTAGAAGAACTGGAAGAGTTGAGTGAAGCTGCTTATTCACTAGTAAATTTAGGTAACGAGACTCATCTTGCGTACAAAGAGGAAGATAAATCTTATGAAGTTGAGGATGTAAAGATGATGGAAATTGGTGAGACAAAAAGGTAAAGAATTAAAGGCTTTCCATCAAGAGATAAAAGACAATTCTTACCCACCAAGAAACTCATAAATGGGGAAAGAAATTTGGAGACTCAAATCCTTGGATGAGCATGGTGCAAAGGTAAAGGGAAGGCTCCAATGGAACCTAATTTTGATGAATTTCATGATGTGATCCATGAATCCAAGAATGAAGATTTCAACAATGATTTTGATAGCAAGAGGAGTCCTGAGACGCAAAATTAGAAGTATCTTGTTGGTGTGAAAAATTTTTGTTCAAATATTAAAATCAAGATTTCGAAAAACTATTTCAAAGTTAACTTTGAATGGGTAGATATGGAAGCGTGTATTGATCAAGATAAATTAGCAACAAAATTATTTGTCAAGTGTGGAGTTCATCCACCTTCTCTAGTAAAGATGAAGATTTTTCATAAATTAATGTTAAACAAATTATTTACTACTAAAGCGTACACAATGAAAATTTTGACTCGTGATGGAATTGGACATAGTTTGGTTTTAAGGGAGGCAATGTTAGAAATATTAAAACTAAATTGACTAAAAGATTTATTAATTTTGGTATTACTAGTTTATCATATTAAGTTTTGGTTTAATAGTTTCTCTCCATGTCAAAGGATGATCAAGTAAATTAACTAAACAATAATATGAAACATTTGCAATACATTTTTCCAATAAGGGGTTGGTGGATATATTAATTTTCTCAAGGAAGGTAGTATGCCAACTAATTGTAGATAACACAGGGGTCTGTTCTCTTTAGGTCCATTCCAATACTTTAGAAAATGCAAATAAAAGTTACTATCTTTTAAAGTGCGACACTTCGAACGTCACAACAAAAAAGGAAGCGTGAGACTAAATTAGAACAGTAAGTTTTGATACATATCAAATGAAAAAGCAATCAAACCTTAGCACATTGATTTCTGGCCAAGTTCCAGTCGATGAGATGGTAAGGCAATTTGTAGAGTTCTCTTCTAAGTGATAAAATAGTTGTATTAATGGGCCCTACATATCTCTTTCCATATAAGTAAGACATAGGTAGATAAACCATTCTACAATGGCACCACATACGGCCTGAAAAAGATTTTATAATGCCAATATGATATATATGTCAAAAAAATGTAAAAAATATACCTTTGCGACAATTTTATACAAGAATAGAAAATATTAATTAGTCATATATCTCATAATTCCTCCATCCCAGTTACGTTACAAGGTGAATAGCACTTTAATTTCTTAAAATTAACACATAAGAATACTATGAATTATTAGAACATTGAAGCATTCTTATTCAAAAGTAAAGCCAGTATATGAAGAAACAGGCCAAAGAATTATATAGAAATTTTAAAGTAGATGGAAAACTACCCAACAAAGATGGCTTCCTCGCTCCCCACCCCACATCCCCATCCCCCCCCCCCCAAAAAAAAAAAAAAAAAAAACAAGGCCTTATGCCCTTGTTTCAATTCCAAAGAAAACCAAGTAGGGAGGGAAACTTGACTATTTTGGCTTTGTTTTTTAGCTTTTGTGAAAATAATATTTTCTATCATTTGATGGTACAAAAAATAAAATAATCAAAAGGAAGACCACAAAATTTTTCAAATTTTCCATTTTGAAGGTTTACAGTTGCCACGCTGCCCACTAGTTTGATCTAAATGGAGTATTTATAACATTGTTTTAAGGAAGCAAGAAATAAACCTGGGTGGAATGGAAGAAAGTAAGGAAGAAGCCATATTTCTGGAGGCAGAGGATTATTTCCGCTCCACTCGAATACCCCGAGAACCTAAAACATTGTATAAAAGGGACCAAAAGAAAATCATGTTTTTGATAATTATATTGAACGATTATTTGGATTCTACTAATAATATTTATGGTTTTTTTTGGTTGATAAAAGGGAAAAATGCATCCTCTGATAATCATTTTCAAGGATAACTGGAAGCTTGTTCATTTTTCTCTTTTTACTCTTTGGTGATAGAACTGGAATTTATTAGCAAACCACCAGCTGTAATTTATCTGCCTGTTCATATATATATATATATATATATATATATATATATATATATATATATATATATATATATATATTTTGAGCTTTAGTAGGAAAAACTCGTCTCATTATTTTCACAATCAAATCAACTACGTTCCTCTCTTATTTCTAAAAGATCAGATGAAAGTCTGCATAATATCTATATAATAATTTTTCTATCAATTTATTAATAGTTATATCTTGGTCTTGACTGTTCTAAATGAATTTGACTCTTGTTTGTGATGCCATGTCTTTCTTTTGAGTAAAAATTAGACTTTGCGAGTGCAATCAAAATTGAATATAAATTAGTCAAATCAATTAGTAATGATATTGATTGCTCTGAGTTAAAAAAAAAAATCAAAACCAGAATCTATAAGCATTAAGGCGCTCACCACCTCACCTAGGTGATTATACTAAAATTAATGCTTACCGAAAGCCAAAATTTTCCCCAAGATGGAATAAAAGTGACTCCCCCATGATCGACAATCCATTTTCGTGCTTTTTCCATAGCTCCATCTCTACCATCTACTTGCTCTCCAAGCAATCTCAGCGAAACATAATTGAGAGCAGTGCAAAACATGGTGCTATGGCCTTCAATATGCAATCCCCACCCTCCATCTGCATTCTGCAGCTTCGTTGTTAACACTTTTGAATAATAAAACCACATTATATTAATTTTTCCTTGTTCCTCTAGCTAGACAATGCTTGCTAAAGCCAGTGAAGCAAAAATTTAAAAGCACTAATTATATATGTGATAAATCTCTTTTGATTTAAAATTGAGCAGTAGCTTTTTACTGTGATATATGGAATATTTACATATGCATAGTTTCTTCTTGAAAGGAAATGACTCTTAATTATGTTTTAAAATACCTGATGATTATAAAGATAGCGACAAATTTCTCTTCGATGTTCTTCTGATAGAATAGTTTCCACAACCCCCATCACTTGCAAACCTATAATCTATATATATAAAAAATATGCATTAGAAAAAATAATCAAAGTAAAATTTTGAGGAAAGAAAATGTAAGGAAAGAGAGTTTTACCAAGCCTGGAAGGAGAAACAAAGGACCACCATAATCACCAGGCCAATGTCCATCATCAGCCTGAAGAGTTGAGTAGAACCTTAGCGCCCTTCTCAAGGTAATATCAACTGCTTCCTCAGTAACTTGTTCTTCACCTCTTAGTTTTACCTGGGTTAACTCCATTTTGTATGGATTCTCCTTTGCAAACTACCAAAAATAAAGTTATTCTTTATATTACAACTTTCTTTTTGTCAAATAAAAAAAACTTTCTTTTTGTCAAATAAAAAAATTCTTTTTGCCGTTGCATCTTGGAAAAAAGAGAGAAAATAGAAAAAAAAATTGGAAAATCACATACTCTTCTTAGGGAAAAATTATTAGACCTGAAACCTTTCCCCATCTTTGATTTAATGTTAGAGATTTGTCAATATTTTTATTCATTTTCTTACTTTGTTAACATATTAAAAAGTGAAAGTTGTCAAATCACTTCAAATCAAGAAGCAAGAAAAGTCATTATCCTTGTAAAACTATGAATATCATACATGCTTAAAATAAAAACTTGAAAATTATTATTAAATGACTATAATTTTATTTTTTTAAAAAAAGAGGTGAATTAATTCTAGTATCAAACTTTGATCATATGATAGAAGTACCTTTTAGGTGCATGAACAGGTAAGTAAGCTTGGAGGAGAAACTGGTTTTGTACTAAGAATCAAAGAAAATCTAAAACTTTTGTGTAAAAATTTGAAGTAACACATGAAGAATAATCGATAATTACCTGCATTCGCATTGGCAGATCAGAACTATGTTTCACTTCAAAACGATTGATTCGAAACTTTTCACGAACTTCTTCGATCAAAGCTCGTTCATCTGTGGTTCCAAGGTCTGGATCAAACTCCCAAAACTCTCTTCCCATATGATTATTGGAAGATTTAAGCCACGGATCATCACTTTCAGAGAGCTTAAGCTTCCACATTTCCTCCTCTTTTTCGTACTCTTATCTGATCAGGACCAAGTAAATTTCAGAATGAGGAAACATTAATGCAACTTTCAGGAACCTATTTGCATGACTAAAAATTGAGGACATCATGTCATGCCAACTGCTTCATGTTGAGGAGTGCTTTTTTCCCCCTAAAGTACGCAAATACTTTTCTGCCTTTTTTTTGGGGTTGGTTGTGGGGTGGGGTCTGTATGCACCACATAATATTCTAGGACCGACAGATATATAAACTATTTAAATGATCCAGAGTTTTCGTGCAGATCATGCAAACCATATAGTGATATTTTTTTAACCAATAATACAGACTTTTTAAAAGTTAAACAAAAATTAAGAAAATAAAGTATTTCCATAATACAACTAAATTCACCATCTCACGCAACATAGATTTAGTCGTATTTCTCGTGATGAATTGAATAATGGGCACAGCGTTTCTGTTTGCTGAATTAATGCCGTCATTAGGACTTAAATTAAGCAACATTTCTCAAACAAAAAACAAAAAGGAAATATAATTTCAGTGGAAGGGTGTTTATACATATACGTATAAGAGAAACCCCTAGCAAAAGCTCACGGTTAATATTGTACGTTAAATTCCCCTCCAAAGGATTCGTGTACTTATATTTCCAGCAAATAAAAAGAGCTAATGGAAAAATGGTGGATGAAGCTTTCCAGAAAAGAAAATCATAATAGTTTAGTACTTGTTTCTAATTTTCAGCAACATGTTTTACTAATTGAAGTTTTCTGCACCAGTTTCTTGATGTTGCTATAGTAGAAGGCGATAGCGTCAACGTCATGCATGTTTATGATATAGTTCAAATCTTATGATGTATGCATGTTGCGTGCAGGAGATGTGGTCCAACTTATTTAATCATACAGCTATATTTTAGATTGTTTGATATGTAACAATTTAAAATAAACCACAAAATTCAACCATTTTATAAGTTAAAAATTATTTTGCAATAAAATTTTATAGAGAATCTAGTCAATCTAATTCCAATGCGAACATTTCATGGAACGTCATGAGTTGTCGTATCAAGAAATGATATCTTCCAAAGAAGATAACTTGATTCTAATACCTAAAGATTTCCTCAACCCTACCACATGATAGCTTAAAAAACAAACAGATTGGACTAAAATAAATATACAATCTCCGTTATAGACGCATCAACCAAAATTATATACAAATTATCAGGGTAATGCCGGGAACAAAATCTACTCCAATGGACAAATTTGATAAAGTTTAACAATAAAAATGTATCAATATAGGGCAAACTATCCAAATTTTGAAACATTATATGTTATATAAGTAGAAACTCCCTCTTTTAAACAAGAGTTTCTCATCGTGAAAACTTACTAAAATTAAAAATTTGTTCACTTGAGATCTACATAGACTTGCTTTATCTTCTGTCTATGAGTTTATTAATTATGACTGAGCCGATGCATAACAAGAAACAAATCAGACTTTTCATACTCTTGAATCCAATCAACTAATCATTTATAGGTAATATATGATGATAATAAAAGAAAGAAAGAAAGAAAATTAAGAAGTAACAAAGGTGTCATGCTTTTAGAAAACAATACGAGTAGAATATATCTTAAAGTAGTGAAAAGCATTATTTTCAAAGACATATAAAGAGAAGAGAGAAAGGGAAAAAAACTTACGGAATAAGAGAGGGATGCATAGAAGTGGTTGGAATGAGCTGCATCATTCACAAAACTCCTGCATATATATAGTTCTTTATCTACCTTGATAGCTTCCTCCAGCATCTCACTATTGCTTCTTCTCTAGAAAAAAGAAAAAAAAAAGTGATGGAATTGTTTTAAAAAGACAAAAAAGCAATAGTCAGATTTCGTCGTAATACATAAGTGATCCCCACATTTTCTAATTGTTATTAATTAATATTCAATAACACATAAACAAGAAAGTGATGGAATGTGTGTGAACAAAAAGTAAAAATAATTTGATTTCATCATATTACATCATTTGATTTATCGAACTTAAATTTTTTCTATATGTCACTAATCAGTATCTATTAACATATACCAGAAATAAATTATTACCAAATTCAACGAAATTCAATGAAGTTAATTGATCTACTTAAATATCCTTTCGCATTTGGACACAAATTAAAATGATTGCTCAAGATTCCATCAAGAAAACAATAGCAAAGATATGATTCTTATAACAAACATGATATCCTACAATCCTCCTTCGTTTTACTTCTTATATTTGAACATTGGAAAAATCGTCCAATCCTCCTTCGTTTTACTTCTTATATTTGAAAATTGGAAAAATCGTCAAATATCTAAAATAAATAAACTTTATAATTAGTTTTCAGGCAAATTTTACATGTTTCATTTATTAAGGCACATCTCTGTAAGTAAAATTCCTCTAATGTTGTTTTGCCTAGAAGTAGGATGGTCCCCGTTTAATTACATACTCAAACTCATTTTTTCAGCCCAAATAATATTCGGACCGATCTCAGGTTAAGATAAGCTCGACTGACACCCACACATGTATATTAATATATATGTGTATATAGATATATACATATATTATATAATAATAATAATATTATATTTTATTAAAAAAATATTATTATTATTATATGTAATAATAGTATAATTAATTTATTTTTATTTTTATTTTTAATTAAAAATATTTAATATTTAAATACAAGTTTAAAATTTTTTTAAAAGTATAGTATCAATTATTCTAAAAAATAAAAAAAATTTAAAGAGTGAAAATATAAATATACAAAAACAATTATGTAAAAAAAAGTTAGGGCCGGCTCGATCCCCAATGAGCCGAGCTCGAGGTCTTTTTTTTTACCAGAAAAAATTGGACCAAGCTCAAGCTTTGCAAAACAAGACTCACTAGATCCGATTAACAATCTTACCTGGAAGCACTACAAGAAATTTAATTATTTGCAACAGACTATTCTGTAGCAGATCTGCGACGGAATTCGATCCGTCGCAATTTTAGCTACTTATTTCGCCTGTAGTTGTGCTGTTGCAAATCCGTCGCATATTTGTGACGAAATTTGCCGTCGCAAAATTCATTCTTCCATAGTGAAGTAGCCAGCAGGGTATGTGTGAACTTTTAGGACATAAAATTTCTAGATGTTGCACAATACTAGTATATATGGTAAAACACTTCTTATTAGATGAGAAGTTTTGAATTTCTATCGATATGAAATATTTTTTAAAAAATGAGAAAGATAAAGAAGAAAATCTCCAAAGGGCCTGTATCTGTTAACTAATAATTACATAAAAAGTTTAACTCATGTGCTTCAAATTAGGAGTTGCTAAGTTTAACTCATATTGAATCCGACTTCTCAAAGTTGATAAGGCCGCCAATTTTGAAAAAAAAGATTACTCCTAATCTATAAATTTTAAATTTTAAAAAAAATTAATTTGGGACCATTACAAATTGGGTGATAAATTATTGCAAAAAAATGCTGTACGAACTGATTGAAAACTAGAGTATAAGATTTTGTATATAAAATAAAAGATATGATAACAGGAATTCAATGTTCTACAAACAATGATGTGAGGAATGATGTATTTGAAGTCTACTTTAGGATGAGAAACCGATATATTTTTTCTCTTTCTTTCTTTCGTTTGCTAGTTTTAATATGGACCATTAATTGTACACAAGATTCCTTCTTCAAGTAGACTCAAAATCAAACAAAAATAGGACCAGGAAAAGTACAAATGGATTTACAAAAGGGATGACGGAGAAGGACTTGGAAATTTTTTGCGAGAAATAATTTGTCTCATTTATTCTTAAAAAATCAGTTATATTTATCTTTAAAATATTTTGTGTTTCTCTTTTTACAAAATATTTATTTATTTTATCCTTTTATGTACGTGAATATTTTTCGGCAACTGTGTTTGTCAGATTATAAATGTCGCATAGAATCTGATAAGGAGAATCATACTATATGCACATGTTGTAGTTTTCAACAACAAATTTTTACCATTCATAGTGTGAAAGGAATATGAATAGAGAAGAATGGTTTGAAAGTTGAGAAAATGTTGCAATTTTGTTTATATTTTAGGTATTTGGTGCGATCAATTTTTTACTCCTATAATTTGGATAACATAAAAAATAGATAGAATGCCATAAATGAATAAAATTATCATTGAAAATGATGGCTCGTACTCGCAGCATGACTCTTAATGTCAGAATCCGTCGCGATATTTAAAATTTGATAAATATAGTTACAAAAAAGATTAAATAAAATTGGTTAAGAAGAGGAAAAACAAAAATAGTCTAATTAAGAGCAAATACAATTAAATTCTCAATACCTATGGTAACAGAAAATAACTCAACCATTTCTATCACAATATTTAAAATTTAACAAATATAGTTACATAAAATATTTAAAAAATTGGTTAAGAAGAGGAAAAACAAAAATAGTCTAATTAAGAGCAAATACAATCAAATTCTCAATACCTATGGTAATAGAAAATAACTCAACCGTTATGAACTCTAGGTGAGTATGTAAGAATTTGGTATTTATTAAAAGACCTTTATGTGACTTACATATTATTAGTTATCATATTTTCTCCTATCTAAGTAAATCAAGTAAATATTAATAAAGATATTTTTAGTTATAATTTTAGAATATAATCTGAATGTTTCATCAATGGAAGGAAACTCTAATTGGTATCCATCATATGAAGATCCATATAAAATATGTATAATACCATCAATTTAAGAGTTTTTTAATGATAATAGGTATAAGTTAGAAGACTACCATACAAAACAACTCAGAGATAGAGGAATCGAGATTATTCAAATCAAAGTATTATATTTACGCGATTACTTGAAAAATTATGGCTAAAGGTACACATTTTAGTTTTTTTTGTTGCAAAATATATTTTAGTTCATGTCTATATTATGTTATTCTTTTAACTCACATGCTTGAGCTTTAGTCTCATGTGATTCTTCTATTTTCAAGACTTGATTTGTTTTATTCGAAAGTTTTGAGCTTTCATCTTATGTGATTCTTTTGCCAATTTTTTATGTGGTTTCGTTGAAATTTTCAATGAAGGCAATGGTTTTTGCAAAAGATTTCACTAGTTTATGTTCAATTTCTATGAGGGTATTTATCTTATTCTTTGCCTTCAAGTGAAGTATGTTTTAGTTGTCAATTAGAATTTAGACAACAAATAGGATTTACAAATTGGTTTTGTTCCATGTAAGAATTTGCAAGTTGATGAACTGGTCATGGTCTATGAACATCTTTAATGCTTCATTATTGTTGACCAAATTAATTTAACAAAATATGATCTTTGTCAATATGGATGGCTTCAATTCTGTATTGTAAAGTTTAAATTTTTTGTTACAAGTTTATACCATAAATTTTATTATAAATTTAAGGTAAGAATATTTTATTTCTTCCATTAAAGCCTTAAACTTTTAGGTTATCAAGATTTTCTCAAAAAGTGCTTCTATAAAGTCTCATTGAACTTGGGACATTGATTAATTTTAATTTAATTTAATAACATTCTTCATTATATTTCTGGATTATATTTTTTAAAAAACTTATGTCATGGAATTAAATATGATATGGTTAAATCTCATGTCCCTACGCAATTCCGTGCAAATCAATATCTAGTTAATTTGTGTTTTCAAATAACTATTTGTGATGTCATAATAGATATTTATATTCATGTAAGCTATTTAAGAGTAGCCAAAGCATCTTAAAGATTTGATACATAAGAATTTTGATCACATAAAATTTTGGTGACTAAATTATGACATCTATAAGGTAACAAAAAATTTTAGAGGCATATTTATTACATTATATGTATATACATAAAAAGCTTATCAAGATAATGTTAGTTGGTGTTTTGGAGGTGTTTTCAGGAATATAACTGCTTTATGCATTTGGGAGTACCCATAACATCCTTAGTATTTTAAAGTACTAAGGATTATTAATCACATTAACTTTTGTGATTAGTAATTATCAAAATAAATATTTTATTATGCATCACACTTATTATATGTATGTACACTATTTTAGTTTTGTCAACATTAAGATAAGTTGACAAACTTAAGAATATTCTTGAATGTCATTGTGGAGGTTTATTTTATATCATGTGTTTAGAAGTAGTCACAGCATCTTAAGCATTTGATACATAAAGATAAATTCAACTTCATAAATTTAAAAGGTTGAATGATAAAATTTAGAATAATTGTAACTAATTCATTAAAATAATAACTCGACTCCATAGGGAGGTTATTACTTTAATGAGATTAACTGAAATAAGACTGTAAACTAGACATTTAGAAAATTGTCGTATGTCCACAGGTATAGATGATTTGTCTTACCAGTTTAGTTTATTTGTCTTATTATAAAATATTTTGGTAAATTCTATTATGGTCGGTGGTTTTGACACATCAAATGTGAGAATTTACTTTTGAATTGACATTAGTTGATTCATTAATTGATGGTTTGAGATCCATAGCATTAATGTGTCTTTATCTTTGGTTATTATGTTTTTTCCCTTGATTATGACTTGAAATTTTTCTTATTTTACAATTTCAATGTTATTTTGTGACACCCTTTGCAATAAAATTTTTTGTCATGTGTAATGTAGTAGAAGTGTGTAAAAGTAAAAGATAATGTTTGATTATATGTTCTATTTGATTTTATGTTTTGAGTCATTGTTGATATTTCTTTTTAGTCTTTCTTCTTGTGTGCTCATAGTTATATGCATGCTTGTACATGCATAAAGATGAATGGTCAATTATATAATCTCTGACCATGTGTGTTAAGAGAAATTGAGACAATATAAGACACATAGAGTATTATTTGTGCCTTATGATAAAAAGAAAATATTTATAACTGGGTAGAGTTTTTTAATTAAAAAATACCAATGTGGTTTAATGGTATTTCATAAGAACAATGTTGGAATGCTATAAAGAAACTTATCTTCATTTGTTGAATGAATCATAAGGAAATGATCTCACTTTTTTGTCCATTTTATGGAATTTGATAACATAGATAAAATTTATTTTGTAATCCATTAGCCAATTTTGTGCAGGATTTTAAGAAAATAAAATTCATTTTTATTAAAAGCATCTATTTAAGATGTATTTGGATTAGTGGGAGTTTAGAATCAATTTTAAAATATTATTTTTAAAAAATATATTTCATTTTGAAATTTTATTTCAAAGTTAAATTGCTTAACTTTGTCTTCAATTTTGAAATTCAAAAATATTTTTTAAATATTTAAGTCAAACACACTCATATATTAGTTTTAATCTGACATAATAATGTAATTGGCATAAAGTATAGTAGTATCATTTAGAGCCCAACTATTTTTGTAATATGTATATATAGAAGGTTGTAAAATATCTCCATAAAGATTACTAAATGAGGAAAAAATCTTTAAAGTTCAAGATTTCTTCGATTCTTTTAGTAATTATTGGAATCGCATAAAGTAAGGCAAAACCATTAAAATTATTGAAAATCTCAAATGAGTTCTGACTTTCCTCAGATCATAAGTGTTTTTAAATAGTTTTATTTCTTTCATGAATAGTGAGAGATATCTTATCTCATTTATTGATAATTATTCACAATAAGGTCTTTTCTTATCATTGTTTGATAAAATTGAAGTACTTGACACTTCAGAAGGTTTGAAAATAAGGAGAAAGAAAGAAATAAAAGATGGAAAAGAACATTTCGTGATATTCTATTTATTTTCACAGTAAAGTATGTGGTGAGATTAAGAAATGGAACTATAATTGATCATTGTAGGACAAACCTAATTGTAATTTAAGTTATCTCTAACTTTGAAAAAGTTTTAGAACCACTTTTGTGTACAAGATGAGGTTTCTTTTGAATTTTCTTTACAAGAATGTTTAGAAATCACATCTCTGAGGACTGCACATATGAAAGTTTCCAACTGAGGTAAGGAATTTAAAACACTTAACCGATGAAATTGAATAAGCATAACACATAGTTTTTGATTTTATATTGTTTTTAACTCCAAAAGATTTAAATTTGTTGTCCTTTTATCCACTCCATATAGTTTTTCAAACTCAAAATGAGAATTTCTTTAGGGAACAGAAGAGAGTGAGAGTGATTTTTTATAATGAAAACTTGTAACGGTTCTTTTAAAATTACCATGTTAGAAGAACAGCATAACGAGCACTCATTTTATTTTTTTCATTGATTAAATATTTCAAAACATTGAAAGTTATAGGTTTTTTATGAATTTAGAATTTTAATTATTTCTACTGATTGTATACCTTGATATTCTAACTTTTTTGTTAGAATGAAAATAGTTCAATTATGTTTTCCATAAGTCATGAACAATTTAGACTCCATATTTTGGTTCGATGGCATAAAGTAGTGCTCTATTTGATGTTAGAGTTAAAGTCTAAATCTTGTTCAAATTACTAGAGTTGACCTCTATTAGTGCATGATAATATAGGTCATTATGGTTTATCTAGTAATGTTGAGCAATAAAGTTAGACTTATTTCTCAAATTTTCATTTAAAGACATCTATTATCATAAAAACTTATTTTAAGTTTTAATGAAGGATTCTATTGGAGTATTCATGACATTGTAACTCATTTTGATATAAAATTACTTTTAATAGATATGAAAATATGGTTTGAAATAAATCCTACACAATGGAGAGGTATACATGTGCATGTATCAAGGTTTTCGTAAATTTTGATAATTTATTTTTGCAAGATAATAAAAATATCTATATGCTTGGCATTGCTTGCTCCAATGGTATATTTAAAGTCATAATGTCGTTGCTTCGTTTTGTTTTCAAGTGCATCATTATTAATTTATATACCTCAACGTTAGTGGGAGTAAATAAAGTTTCTTACTCTTATATCAATTCAAGGGTTTTTTAACATTAATAGGCATAGTTTAGAAGACTTCTATACAAAACAACTCAGAGATGGAGGAATCAAGACAGTCCAAATCAAGGTATTATCTTTACGTAATTACTTAAACAATTATGGCTAAAGGTATGCATTTTAATTGTTTCACTGTAAGACATATTTTGATTTATATCTATATTAAATTTCTTTCAGAATAGAGTATAATAAGTAAAAACTAAACAAACTCATAGTAGAAATTCTTTTGACACCTTTTGTACCATCTCTCAACACTATTTAACAACTTGCAACGATCTAAAAGAACTTGTGCGCATTAATTTTGTTGAGAATTGCTTAGGATAGGGTTGAAAATTTGAGGAGGAGCCCATATTAGATTTAGGTGAAAATATATCTTCTTGATAAAGAAATAGAAACAAACTCTAATCCGAAGATTCAAAGACAAACCATGCTCATGAATTTTAAATTTGGCCAAATAGTCCAAAAAAGAAGAATTAAAATTATTTGTAGACAAAAATGTCTTGAAAAAACAAAATATAAATGTAAAAAGGAGTTCTTTGATTAAGATCGGAACTCCGGTGGAAGCCCTAGTGTCATTTTGGCCGGAATATATGCAAGGGTTAATGGAAGCCACGAAAACCATTTAAATTTTCTACTTCAATGACAAAAGTCATCATCTTTGGTTCCATTTGATTTGGAATATAGTCCAGTGGTGCCAAAAAGTTATCTAGCGAAAACTATAATTAAGAGGTAAATACCAAAAAGGCAGAAATCATGAAACAATAAAAATGATCTTAGCAAAATAAAAAGATAGGTTTTGCAGCTTTGATGATAACTAAGATGATAAAAAATATTAAGTCTCAACAAAGAAACCATAAGTATTGAACTCAATATATACCATGATAAATTTCAATAAAACTTAATTGCCATTTTCTTATTAAAATTTATTATTTTTTGAGATTAATTAACATTGAATTCTCAAAAGATCTTCTACACATATGTCGTAGTACGACATCTTCCTTCATTTTCAATTCATTATTTCGCTTCACTTCCTAATCAAATTGTATTTTGAGTCGTACAAAGAGGAGTTGAAAAGTGGAAGATAATGATGGAGAAAATTAGCATTACAAGATGTCAAGAACCGGTCTTAATCAAATTTTATTAATACAATAATAGCTTTCGTTACAAGAATTAAGGGCTTGTTCTCACTTGCTTAAAATAAGTTGTTTATAACTTTTTCTTGTTAAGAGTTATTTTTTAAATGTTCTTAATATTTATTTACTTCTGATTTTATCTTAAATAAGTTTAAAAAATTATTTTTTAAAAGCTATTCTAAGAATAATTTTTAAAATAACTTTTACTTATTAAAATTGTTTAAAAAATTTTATTTTAAATTTTAAGTAAAATTTTTAAAAATACTTAATTTTTAACTATTTTTAAAAAGTTTCACCAATCGAGAATAGGGCTTAAGCCTCAAAATGATACTTTAGGAAGAGTATTATTGTGTTAATATATTGTTAAACAAAAACCGAGCTCACAAAATGTTATTTAAAAAGGATTATAAACTCTTTAGTACATGATTATTATTCTCTAAAAAAAATTACTTCAATAAATAGTAAGAATTTTTTAGTTACGAATATATCAATGATAAAGATGTATTTATAATATGTTCAAAATAAAGGAAAGAAATTGTAATTTGAACAAATCTAGAGGATGAAAAGGTAATAACCCTAAAATATAGGATAAGATTCAAATAAAAACTATGAACTTGAAGATAATTAAAGGGTCAAATGCATTTCCTTTGCTTCAACTCTTTTAATTTTTTTTTTACTAAAATTACTTTTAACTCATTTTGTTTATGTAAAATCTTGCATCTTTTTGTATTTTGTATGTAGAACTGTCAATCGGGTTGGGTGAGCCGGGCTTTGTTAAGCCCGAGCTCAGCCCGATTGACAGCTGGCTGAGAAAATGTGAGCTCGGGCTCGGCCCTTTGAGGCCGAGCCGGCCCGAGCCCGATTTTTTTTAAAAAATTTATATAACAATAATTTTTTAATAATATAATAATATTTTTTAATAATATAATAATAATATTATTATAAAAAATATATAAATATATATATATATAAATATATTATTTATACATATATTTACGGTTCGAACTAAAAACGGGTTGAGCCTACCTCAACCCGAGCTCAGCCCGAAATGTTATTCGGGCTGAAAAAATCAGTCCGAACTCGCAATTTAACGGGTTAAACGAGTCGGGTTCGGGCCGGCTCGAACCAATTGACAGTCCTATTTGTATGTAAGACTGACAATTGTCTCTTAAGTTTTTCATTCTTGAGAAAAGTTTTTCCCCTTAGTATTCCCATGCATTTTTATATGTCGCAACCAAAATATTCACTCCGTCGATGATTGATGACTAATTGATGTCCAATTTATAGTAAGTTAATCTGTCTCTCTGTTTGGGACATTAGTAACATAAGACATGCAAGAAGTGGTTAAGAACACAGCCAACATTTTAGGTTGTTAACTGGGCTGGGCTGGCCCAAGATCAACAGAAAGAGTCTGAGATATAAGATTGAATCAAGACTCAAGCTAAATTAAGAAAAAAAAAAGCTATTGACATAATTAAATAGTAAATATAAATAGTTCCAATCCCTATTTTCTTGTACTAATATTACATTTGACAGATATTCATCATATTCTTCATGCATCTCCCAACCGAAAAATCAGTTCTCTTTAAAATATATGGAAGCCCAATGTACGCCTGCTGGTTTCACACAAAATATATCACGTCTTGGGGGACGGACTTCTCCAGCAAAGTCCTGCCGTGCCACTGGACTATGTATCACAAGTCCCATAAATCTTTAGGAAACTTTGGAGCAAAGCCCACTGGTATCCATAGTATTTCTCTCTCGCTTCCTCATATTGGGTACACACTCCACTAGTTTACCCGGGATTTGGCTTCCCCTTCCCCATGAACGGGAGTATGAGCATTATACAGTTACACGTTGCAGAATAACTCAAAGTTTGAATAATAAAAAGAAATAAAATATGATAAGAATTATGATTAATAATTTATAGAGTAATAATTAGCAAAAGTGCTAATAAATCAATTTTAATGTTTTAATCTTTGACAACTAGCCAAAGTCCAGCTAGACATTAAGTGGTTGATATTATTCTATCATACCAAAACTTTTTTGTTTAGAGGATGAATTCATAAAATTTGATCAATCATTAACGAGCAGTCCTAAGATAGATAGATTTAGTTAGTAAAAGATGACTTTTAGATCTTTTAATATACTTTTTAATATATTATTTAATACATTAATAAAAGTACAATACACAATTATAAAAAGATGTGAATCATCAAAACTCATTAATTTTCCTTACACAAATGATATTGCTACATGTAATGTAATTTAATTAGCATATTAAATAATATATTAAAAAGAGACATATACCAAATCTCAAATTTTAATCTTTGAGTGAAAATTCTACTTATATTCCATATTTGAGCCAAAAAACCTCTACCCTAGCCAGCAAATATTTGGTTGCCATCAATTTTCAACCGTTGGTCATGCATAACCCACTCAATTCGATTATGAGGCTATAATAGAGTTCTCCACACCTATTCTTGTAGTTATCAAGAAAACTTGCAAGCAAGCGACCAATAAAAGGAAAAAAACAAAGCAAGCTCTAGAGGGGCATTTTTAGGATGCTAATTGTTGACCATTTGACTTAACTAATCCCACATGGGAAACATAATGTAAAGAGGGGCTTTCTTACATCTATAAAAAAGGAAGCCCCCTCTCTCATTTGCATTCATCCCAAACATTGTTCTTCTCCCACTATAAATAAAAGTGGGCTGCTTGAGTGGTGCTCGGAGACTAGGCAAATTTTGTCGAACTCCGTTATCAAATTTTTTTCGGGTGTGTTCTTTCCTTATCACTCTCTTTTTATTCCGCATTTAATTGTTGTTATTGTTTATTTCTGATTATAGTATTCAATATTATTTGCCGGATATATTTGTAGTGTTTTGTATTTTTCAATTCACTAGAAGTTTATTTTAGAGGGAATTATTACCTGAAATTCCCAACAAGTGGTATCATAGCCGAAGGTTCGTCCTTGGCTTATTTGTAGCTGGGGATTGTAGTTTTAATTATCTAGAAAAATTTTGTCTAAGGAGGTTGGTATTTAAGCGGTCCACTTGTGACTCCAATCTTTCCTGAAAATTTCTTGGAATAATTTTTGGTACAATACTCAGTATTTTTTTGAAATATTGAATACTATATTTTAGTTCTGTAATGGCATATATTAGAAATGTAGTACCGGAGACATCAGGTTTATCTTCATCATGGTTGAGGTTTCCGGTGTCCAATTTGAAATTGGCAGTAGAAATATTTGATGGTACTGGTCATTTTGGTGTGGCAAAGGGAAGCCTTGGACTCCTTTTTCTAGCAGGGTCTTGATATTGTCATTGCAGAAAATAAACTAGAAGATGTTGAAGAAGATGATAATCAGTAGGGATGTTACTTTTGATGAATCTGCCATGTAGAATAAGGAAAATCAAGAAGGGATTGATGGTACTCCGCAGCAGGTGGAGTGTATTCCAAAGCAGGTAGAGTTTGAGCAGACAATAGTGATCCCAGCAAATAGCAACACTAGTGAATCTCCGAGAGCAAAAGAAGAGTTAGAAGAGGAAGAGGTTTCGACCCAAGAAGCTCTACAGCAATCGGAGCCAATTGCCGTTAGAAGAGCAAGACGAGAGATTCAAAAACCTGTTCGTTTTACTGACATGGTAGCTTATGCACTTTCAGTTGTTGATGATGTTCTATCCACCTACCCAGAAGCCGTTCGAAGTTCAGAAAGTGCTAGATGGGCAGGTGCAATGGAAGAAGAATTGCAATCTCTCGAGAAGAACAAGACATGGAAGCTGATGCAACTACCGAAGGGCAAGAAGACTATTGGATGCAAATGGGTATTTGCAAAGAAAGAAGGATTTCCTGATAAAGATAAGATTCGCTACAAGGCAAGGTTGGTGGCTAAAGGCTACGCTCAAAAGGAGTGAATTGATTATAATAAGGTATTTTCTCCAGTTGTTAAACATTCCTCCATTAGAATTTTGTTGGCTTTGGTAGCGCAATTAAATTTGGAGCTAGCTCAACTTGATGTAAAGACAGCATTCCTGCATGGTGATTTGAAGGAGGAAATCTATATAACTCAGCCAGATGGATACAAGGTTGCTGGTAAGGAAAATTGGGTTTGCAAATTAAGTAAATCATTGTATGGACTGAAACAATCTCCGAGGCAATGGTACAAGCGATTTGACAGGTTTAAGTACACAAGGAGCAAATACGATCATTGTGTGTATTTGTGCAGGCTTCAAGATGGTTCCTACATCTATTTACTCTTATATGTTGATGATATGCTTATAGCAGCAAAGAGCCAAGTTGAGATTAACCGATTGAAGGCTCAATTGAGTAAGAAGTTCAAGATGAAGGATTTGGGGGAAGCCAAGAAGATTCTCGGCATGGAGATAAACAGGGACAGAGAGAGAAGCAAGCTTTGGCTGACACAGAAGCAGTATTTGAAGAAAGTATTACAACGTTTTAGTATGCATGAAAATACAAAACCTGTAAGCACCCCACTTGCTCCTCATTTGAAACTTAATAGCCAATTATCTCCAACAACAGATGAAGAGCGAGAATACATGGCAAAAGTCTCGTATACAAATAAAGTTAGAAGCTTGATGTATGCAATGGTGTGTACGAGACCAGATATTTCACAAGCTGTTAGTGTTGTGAGCAGGTACATGCATGATCCAGGCAAGGGTCATTGGCTAGCTGTGAAATGGATTCTACGGTATCTTCAAAATACTACAGATATTAGATTGAAATTTGAGTGGGATGAATCACTTGGTCATTGTGTAGTTGGATATTGGGATTCTGATTATGCAGGTGATTTGGATAAGCGACGGTCTATAACTGGGTATTTGTTCACTTTAGCAAAAGCTCCAGTTAGTTGAAAGTATACATCGCAGTCAACGGTGGTTTTGTCTATAACAGAGACAGAGTATATGGCGATTACAGAGGATGTGAAGGAAGCAATTTGGCTTCATAGGTTGCTTAAAGATTTGGGAGTTGGTCAGAAACAACTTGAGGTTTATTCTGACAGTCATAGTGCTATTTACTTAGTAAAGAATCAAGTCTTTCATGCACGGACGAAGCACATTGATGTTCGCTATCATTTTGTACGGGAAATTCTCGAAGAAGAGGAGATCCTTTTCCGAAAGATTCATACAACGAAGAATCTTGCAGATATGTTGACCAAGGTGGTTACAAGGGCCAAGTTTGAACAATGTTTAGACTTGGTTAATATCTTGCATGTTTGAGTTAGCGCCTCACGGCGTAAAATTTGAAAGCATTATGAAGACTGTTTTTATTTTTGTTTGATTGAGAAGTTTTGTATTTGGTGAGATTAGAAGTTAAAGCCAAGATGGAGATTTGTTGACCGTTTGCATTCATCCCAAACATTGTTCTTCTCCCAATATAAATAAAAGCGGGCTGCTTGAGTGGTGCTCGGAGACTAGGCAAATTTTGCCGAACTTCATTATCAAATTTTTTCCGGGTGTGTTCTTTCCTTATCACTCTCTTTTTATTCCGCATTTAATTGTTGTTATTGTTTATTTCCGATTATAGTATTCAATATTATTTGTCGGGTATATTTGTAGTGTTTTGTATTTTTCAATTCACTAGAAGTTTATTTTAGAGGGAATTATTACCCAAAATTCCCAACACTAATAACAAATAAATGCCTTGTAGGTAACATTTATGATGGGGAATGATAGGGTCAAGGAAGGACAATTCAATAAAAACACGCAAGTGATATAATATCATTATATTTGAATGATTATTTAAAACTAATTTCTTATTTGTTTAAAGATTAATTGATAGAATTTTATGACTTTGACTAATTTTTATGAATTGAATATTTATGTACTTAGTATAAATTAATTGAGATAATTTTATTTATAAAATATAATTTAATTTGTTAATTTTACTATGAAATTTTCCTCAAAAACAAAATATTAGCAAAACTTCAAATTCTAAATGTTTATTGGTATTTGTTTAGCTGAAATCAACTTTATGTCATACAACCATATTAGTCCATAAGAATATTAAGCATTGGAAATCCAAAATTTGTGCCCCCAGCATTCAAATACTAGCAGAGCTTTTAACTCTAAATGCTTCCTCACATTCGGGTGAGCCTTGGACCAACTTTGTGTAACCTAGGCCATTTTCAACATCGGGAGTCTGAAGCACTAACATTCCGGCAATTATCTCATAAAACATCTCTAACAGTCACTCTTAAAGTTTAGATTAAGAGAAAATTGATAAAGTAATGGAAGGACCGTAGTTCCACTGGTTCTGTTCATCAAGAAAATTTCACTCTATTTTTTCTGATGTTTACCTTTATGATTTTCCATCTAATGATGCACATTGAAACTTTCCTTCATGTTTAGATTATTCCAAATTCATACTAGGACTTTCCCTATATATATGTTATCTTGCAAGTCAAAATGAAGTTTTAAGGGCTCTTGCAAATGAATACTAAGTCGTCATTGCCTATTCTTCTACTGGTGTCTAACATGCAGTTCTTCTTAATAATTAGGAGGTTTAAAGTCCTTGGTCCAATCTGATATTACCCTCAAGGTCTAAAACAAGGAACTTTTACAGCCAATTAAGCAAATTTTGGAGAATCATATGCATCTCTAACTGGCAGAGATTCAGTCGCCTAGAAAAATGAGCCACAGCATCTACAGGTCCATAACTTGGCAATTTATTCAATGTTAATTTCGTAAAGGTTCCTCTAGGAAAAAGCTCATAAATGAGAAAGAACCTAGAGATGAACTTCTGGGAAAATCAAAAGAGCAAAGAGAACAGAACCACATAATTCTTATAGAAGTTCTTATCTAATTGCAAAAAGAACAAATTCTTAATCTTTCTTTTACGAAGTTGCAGCAGGTTACCAAGAAACCACGAGTTCAGGTAGCTACTTAAACTTATTCATAAAAATAAATTTTATGTAACATGAAGTATAGAAGTAATTAAGATGAAGTCCCGATTATTCAAGAACCATCCCGTAATTAGCATGAGAAAAAGCTTCTGTAGGTGAGGAAGCCATGAGTCTACAGTTATTCTACATCTTCTATCTTTGTTTAAAGAAAACCGCTAGCCAGACCAGATGAAAATAAATAAATAAATGTAAATTAGTGAGCAGATTTTTCCCAAGTGATAAATTGCTCTGTTTCTATAGCTGCAAAATTGAAAGACAACTAAAACAAATTGAGAAGTTCTACTTCCAGAAGTTAAGCTATTATCAATCATTTTACCAAAAATGTATATAAGTAGAAATCCAATATGTTCTACATCTTAGAATCAATTCTCAGACAGTAAGGGACTTATTTAAACTCATTTCATCCTCAACATATAAAAAAGTAAACAAACTAAAAATGTTCTTTTGAACCACAAATAGGTAAAACTGAATAACTTCCAATCAAAACTGAAAAAAGAAAATGCAAGAAAAAAATTAACTAGTTATTAATAACTGAGGTCCAAAAGCCCTAGTTAATTAACATAACAAACTACTACTAATGCATATATCACTGAAAACGAATTAAGAATCAATAATGAACATAATTACACCATACCTTAGTTTGTATGTTTCTATGTCTGATAATAAAAATTTTCAGTATCGGACAACAAATTTGCATGTGCGTTTGTTTGTAATGTACTTTATATTTTCTGTTTTTGATGAATATATGTAATGTGCTTTATAACTTGCAAGAAAATGGCAAGTTAATAATGGACTAGGCTTAGACTTAAGCTTTGGCCTAGGACTTTTGGTACCGTGATCTCATTTATATTGGTTCAGACCCTCCTCTCTACAAATTGTGTTTTAAAAAAAGAAATTGTTTCCATCTCAACTTTAAAATTCGTATTTGATTTAAGAAATAAATTTATACATATATCCTTTTTGTGCGATTATATATTATACCCATGGGATTTTATGAATAACATATTTCATAAATTTATTAAAATTAGTTCTTGTTTGGAAAGTATTTATTTACTCAATAAGGGTACAACTAGTGCTGTCAAACGGGCCGGCTGACTGCGGCCCGTCCCTGCCTGAATAGTGAAACGGTCCGAGATGGGCTGGCCTGTTTGGCCTGTGGGTTGGAAACCCCTAATCCGCAGCCCGCAACAGTAAATCTGCAAGTTAAACGGCCCAACTCGCGAGCTTTACAAAACGACGTCGTTTTGTAAAAAAACAACAAAACGGTGTCGTTTTTGAAAAAAATTTTAAAAACATCAAAACGGCGTCGTTTTGAGAAATTTAAAAAAAATTAAAAAGGAAAAACGGGCTGGCTCGTGTCAAACCAGCATTAACCCGCGGGCTAAATGGAGTGGGCCGAAAAAGCCCGCGTTAAAATAGGTCTATATTTACTAGGTACATATCCGTCCGTATGCTTCAGCCCACGGGTTGAATCTCGTTTTGACAATGCTAGGTACAACGTCTTGTGAAACTTCAAAATTTTTATTTATCTCTTGAATAAAAAAAAGATGAAATACGCAGTGTCAAACTTTCAAAATGTATTAAAATTTATATGCAGTGTCAAACTTTCAAAATGTATTAAAATTTACCCTTGTAAACTATTAAAGAGGGGTTGTCACAATAATAGTTACATGACCATTTGTTAGGATGTTTTCATCAAAACAAAGGAAATGATATTAGAAGAAATTAGAAAAACGATACCTAATTGACTGCTTTTTTTATTATTAATATTAAGAATCCAAATTTTGAGGATAGTTCAAAATCGAAAAGATCCAAAAAAAATATGGAGAATTTAACAACATCCCAATTTTTTTTAAAAAATAAAAAACCTCCATGACAAAACTTCTCTTCTGTTTAAATTTCTATATTTCAATTGGTTTTTTTGTTGAGTTATATTAAAAATTATAAAAGTGAATTGTTTGTGAGAGAAGAGGTAGAACCCAAAGTAAAAAAAATGAGAAAAAAGTCGAGTATTTTTTGTTAAATAATATCAACCACTTGACGTCCATCCGGATCTGTTATGGTTATTTCATACCCCCCCTTCTTTTCTTTTCGTATGATTTTGCTTACTATACCCGCTGCTGTAGCATTATAAACTGTATTGTTACTCTTGCTTCCGTCGGGATAAATCTGACCCCTTCCCCTGTTCCCGCCCACGTATATAGGATATTTTAAGAAGTTAACATCTTTCTTAGTAGCGGGGTCGGGGGAAAGAATAGGATGCTTTAATGGTAGTCTTTACATTTTCCCTTTCACTCGTAGTGTGGGGAAGAAGTGGACTCTAGGGGTATTACTAATTGAGTTGGGGAATCAAACTGAAAATGATCCCACAACGAAAAGAATTGTACAGTACGAAATAACATAAAAAAATTGATTTAAAAGGCAAAGATTGACCTCCGTAGAAAGGACGATTCATTCGGATCGACATGAGAGTCCAACTAATCCAATCCAAGTTTTCTTTGAAACTTTTTGACTTGTCCTTAGGCCATGAAACAAAATCTTATTCCTTCTGCCTTACTAGCATTTTTACCAAGACTGTTTAGGGGGAAAAAAGAAAAACCTGATGTCTTTTTAATGTCTCTATCCTTTATACAGAGAATTGCTTTAGTTGTTGAGAAACCATTCTGCTATTTTTTCTAGCAGTTGCCTCTTGGTAAACAAGAATGACCAGAGGTATATATGTTAACTAACTATTTAGACATTAATCTATGAATTGATCAGTGTCAATACATAATTTAAAATATTGTCTTTTTTTGGGGAGGCTGGGTTTGGGTGTAAATTCTTAAACTGTAACCCTTTTATTTTGTACAATCAAAATGCTCTTATAACCTTCCAGCAGGTAGCAATACTTGGTTGAGGTATGCCCCCAGTGCCCACATAGGAAAAATGCTTCTATATGCTGAGTAGCTTATCATACAGTTTTTGTTGAAAACTCCTACAATTTCCTGCCAAAACTTTCAAAAGTCAGGCACAAATTTAAATCTTGGTAAGCGTGTTTGAGTTGCATTCCATTGTGTATCTGTCTTTCTTAGTAGTTTGGGAGAGAGTGGAAGGGGAAGGTTGGAGATAGAAACAAATGTAATACCTCTTGTGGGAAGTCTCCAGTTTCCATTTGCGAATTAATCAACAGTTTTGCAGCCCGGTGCAGAGGGGTTGGATCTCTCTTGGCCTATCAGTATTTACAGTACAACTTGTGTTTCAATACCAAGAAAGTAGCTTTATTTCATCTTCTAGTGTAATTTGTCTATTAAAATTTAGTCCTTCTTCTCTATTCCATAAAAGTAGATGCTTTAAGCAACCAAGAACAAAACTTTAGTCTAAGGTTGAGAAATTATGAAATTTTCACCTGTCCAGCTTCAATAAGACCTAACATGGCCCATGTAGTGTTTACGTTATGTGGTTTTCTCCTTTCAAGGTCTGTATAAACCTAAATAGACGCAACAAAAACCAAAGTTAGTAAATAGTTCTAACAAAAAAATTAATTTTTTTATTCTTCCTTCTATGAAGGAAAATTTCAAATTAAGATTCTTTGTTGTCATATGAAACCAATTACAATCCTAGGAATGCCCAAACACACAACCTTTTTTGAATTGAATTTAAATAAGAAAATTTCTTTCATATGAAGAAATGTAGATGCTTGGTGGAACGTTTTACCTTGTCTTGGCAAGAAAGATAACTTTCACCCCAACCACCAGAAGAAAGTTGTTTGGATAGTAGGAAATCACAAGCTTTTCTAATACTATGACTATTCTCATAGGTTCTTCCTCCTGCTACCAAGCCTGTTATGTCGAACCAAGTGCCATACGTATAGCAGATTCCCCAAGATCCATACCTTGTTCAGGATTCAAAACATGCTTTTAAGCAACATTAAAGATAATATAACAACAAGCGAGTTTCAAATTTTAGATCCATCACCATTTCTAATAATTGATATTTTGTATTCTAATTGATGAAAATTTGGACTTAAAATTGGTTTTGTATGGAGGGCTTTTCCTCAAATGTTCTGGACCAACTATTTTGGTTTTTTCTTCTTAATTTCTTGATCTAGACTGATTTGTATGCATGTCATTACTACTCTTATTCTTTGCATGTTTCAATAAATCTAAAATAATTTTCCAAAAAAGAGAACAAATTACCATGAGCCATCAGGAAGTTGAGAGCTTTCTCAATACATGCTTCTATTTCTTTTCTTCGATAGCTTGGATGTGAATTGATGAATGATTTAAGAGCCTGAATTGCTGCTGAGGTGCACTCTACATACGTATAACCATAAATCAATATCTGAAACATGAAAGGGAGAAAATTTAAAGAAAAATTCTTGCTGAAGGTTGTAATTCCATACTACTTTCTGTTTTTTCTCATGCAAACATCGTAAAATTGAACTATAATTCAGTAGCATTGATTATTGCAGAACAGAAAATGTGTGTTGAGTGATCGTACTGGTAATCGATCATTATATCTCCGAATATTTCTGTTGGATTAATTTTCTGCAAGGGAAACAAGGAAGATCAAACTTATAGAATATTATTCAGAAGATTTTGTGCAAGTTTGCATTTCCATTACCTCCAACCATGCATAAGATCTCGTTAACTCATACGAGGCAAAACCACCATTATTGTTCTGCAGTATTAATTTGAATATGAAATGAATTTTTAGATTTATACAGTTATTCTCTTTTATAAAGAACATTTATTTACAATTCATAAGCCTAACTTTGTGAAGTTATAATATAAAAATAAAGGAAGGACATTTCTAAATGACTTCAGATTAGCAAAAGACCTGATAAGACAAAATCAAATCAACAGCATCACAGAGGTTTTCTTGTTTTATTGCTTCTCCAACTACATCAGTTGCCATCTTAGATAACAGTAATGTTGCCTGCAAGGGAGCTTGATATTAGATTTCTTGACACAAAAAAGAACAAAAAAAGTAAAACCTTTTGGTAGGGGGACAAGCACAACATATATAAGGATTCAACTTCTCTCTAAATCACATTCGAAGAGAAAACAAAGATACATTCGAAGAGAAAACAAAGATACGATTCCATTTTTGGTTCTTTATAGTGAAGATAAATTAATTCCAAGAACCATAAGTAAACTAGTCATGACAAGAAAAATTTTGCTGCAATACATGTAGTTCTAGTGCCAAGGTTACATTTCATTTTGTACTTGCGAAAAATTCTGACCTTGAGGCCTTCTAAAGTGGTATCAGACACCAGCCAACCATGGTCTGAAGTAGAGAAAGGCCATCCACCCTTAGAAATATGGCGATACCAAGAACTAAGTTTACCTGAACTATTTTTCTTGATCTTTAGACAAAATGGAACAACAAACGAAATTACTCAATTAATTTCGAGAAACCATTGAATAAAAGAAGAAAGAATCTTGGATTTCAAATCAACTACTTGTGACAGTTTCAGAAACTTGTGAGCCTTCGTCAGCATCAAACCGTACTCATCAGAGAGATTGGTTGCAGCAATTGCTTGAACTGCTAATGCAGCATCCCACAACTGAGATCCATTGTTTCCCTATCATTCATTTAGGATCCACAGCATTACAAACCCGTAAAAGATGCTTGAATAAAGACGTATTTCTATTCTTTATTCCCCAATGATTTAAGTTAAAATGAAAACAACACAATTGATCACAAGTTTCTAATCAAAACCTTCATTTTCATGCCATCTTCAGCCATCCACATGTAATCCTTGATTCTTGAAAGGTGTTGTTTGATTGGTATTGAATTCGGATCCTCCAGCCAACAACAAACCATGTTCAGCACCTGTTCAAGAAGATATTTCAGATTTTGTTCTGATTACTTGACAATATAGAGGGAGTCACAAATATGAATGGGAAACATAAAGCCTAGTATTCTCACAGCTTTTTGCTTTCCTTAAGCTGCTGAAAAACTTGTTGATCTAACAACTATGGGAAATATTACCATTGCATTCCATTACAACAAGTTGATAAACAAAAGAAATTTAGTGAATAACATTTTCGGCTTTTTTAGGCTAAAATAAAACTAGAAAAAGGCTAACAAAAACATCTCAAAGCAGAATTTCTTTTCCAAGAGACTAACAGCAACTTGTTTTAGAGTAAAACAAATTAAAGAAAAAAGAAATCGTATCTTTTCTCTATTGATATTTGAGCTCAAAGAAAAAATGTTTGTTTTCCTTGTTAATGATATTCAAGCCCAGAAAGGAACAAGAACATACCTTATTGACAGGTCCAAGACAAACATAATGAGTACTTTCATCTTCATAATGAATATACTGCATTACAACTTTTAGAGCCCTTTGCCTCAATTTAGAAAGAGGCCATTGCATGAGAAGAGGTTCTGCAACCTTGTGCAGACCAGCCCAGAGGATGTCTTGTACCAATGGATGTGGATAATATAGATCTTCCTGCATGCATTAATTTGAATCTAATGCTGGCAAAAATAGGAAGTTTTAAGCAATAAAAGTAATTCATGATATTGAAATGTTGAGTGCTAATAAAAAATGTTGGGAAGAAAAGTTCCATTATATCTGCCTAAGCACATATAGCAAGTATATATCTGGTTGCATCTTTTATTGTAGAATAGTTTTTTTTTAATTTAATTATTCGTTGTATATGTTATATCAATTTTTTAGTACATTAGCTTCTTTACGACTTTATACGTGTACATATATACTGATTGTGTACTAACTTAATTTTCATGCCCACTAGAAGAATCAAATGAATTGGCAAGCAAAAGGCAAATTTATGTACATATTAAGGCTATTATGTCCAAGATTTATCTATGAAACCCAATTATCAATAAATTCAGGTGCCACAATGTCATTCTTTGGCTATCTCCACCCGCAACAAACAAGTTGCATTCCATCACTTGTGATGGCCACTGTAAAAAATCAAGAACCCTGCAATTGCATCGTATAGTAGTGCCGTGTTGCCCACTTCCCATCTCATCCCAAAGGATGATCAACCAAATTAACTAAACGATAATATGAAACATTTGTCAATTGTCATACATTTTGCCAATAAGCGGTTAGTGGATATATTAATTTTCTCAAGGAAGGTAGTATGCCAACTAAATGCAGATAACACAGGGTCTGTTCTCTTTAGGTCCATTTCAATACTTCAGAAAATGCAAATAAAAGTTACTATCTTTTAAAGTGTGACACTTTGGACCTCACAACAAAAAAGAAGTGTGACACTAAATTAGGGCAGTAAATTTTAATATATATCGAATGAAAAAGCAATCAAACCTTAGCACATTGATTTCTGGCCAAGTTCCAATCGATGAGATGGTAAGGCAATTCGTAGAGCTCTCTTCTAAGTGATAAAATAGTAGCATTAGAAGGCCCCACATATATCTTCCCATAAAGGTGAGACATAGGTAAATAAACCATTTGACAATGACACCACATACGACCTGAGAAAAAGATTTTGTAATGTCAATATGATATATATGCCAAAAAAATGTAAAAAATATACATTGGCAACAATTTCATACAAGAATAGAAAATATTAATTAGTCATATGTCTCATAATTCCTCCATCCCAGCTACGTTACAAAGCGAAAAGCACTTTAATTTCTTAAAATTAACACACAAGAATACTAAGAATTATTAGAACATGAAGCATTCTTATTCAAAATCAGAGACAAGATTTGAAGAAACAGGCCAAAGAATTAGATATAAATTTTAATGTAGATGGAAAACTACCCAACAAATATGACTCCCACACCCCCCTCCCTCATTTCCAAAGAAGAAAACTTGACTATTTTGGCTTTTGTTTTTTAGCTTTTGTGAAAATAAAAATTTTCATTATTTGATGGTACAAAAAATAAAATAATAAAAAGGAAGTCCGCATAAAATTTTCAAGTTTTCCATTTTGAAGGGTTGCAGTTGCCACCCTGCCCACCTCGTGGTTCTGGCACTAGTTTTATCTAAATGGAATATTTATAACATTGTTTTAAGGAAGCAGGAAATAAACCTGGGTGGAATGGAAGAAAGTAAGGAAGAAGCCATATTTCTGGAGGCAGAGGATTATTTCCGCTCCACTCGAATACCCCGAGAACCTAAAGCATTGTATCAAAGTGACCAAAAGAAAATCATGTTTTTGATAATTATATTGAACGATTGTTTGGATTCTAATAATAATATTTATATATTTTTTTGATTGATAGAAAGAAAAAATGCATGCTCTGATAATTCATCTGCTTGTTCAAATATTCATTTTTTTTCATTTTTTCAGTAGGAAAAACACGTCTTGTTATTTTCAAAATCTAATTAACTACCTAAAAGGTCACATGAAATTAAAGTCTGCCTAATATCTGTATAAAAATTTTTCCATCAACTTATTAATAGTTTTTTCTTGGTCTCGATTTTTTAAACTAAATTTGACTCTTAATTGTGATGCCATGTTCAGGAGCTTTGGGTAATGTCTTTCCTTGAGAAAAAGTTATACTTTGTGGATACAACTTGAATCGAATATCTATGCTAAGCGTCTCTTCAGTTAATAAGAATATTGATTATTTTGGATAAAAACAATTCAAATTGAAATCTATAAATACTAAGTGTCTAACCATTTCACGGTGATCTATACTAAAATTAATGCTTACCGAAAGCCAAAATTTTCCCCATGATGGAATAAAAGTGACTCCCCCACGATCGATTATCCATTTTCGTGCCTTTTCCATAGCTCCATCTCTACCATCAACTTGCTCTCCAAGCAATCTCAGCGAAACATAATTGAGAGCAGTGCAAAACATGGTGCTATGGCCTTCAATATGCAATCCCCAACCTCCATCTGCATTCTGCAGCTTGGTTGTTAACACTTTTGAACTAATAAAACCACATTATATTAATTTTTTCTTGTCCCTCTTGCTAGACAAAATTTGCAAAAGCGAGTGAAGCAAAAATTTTAAAGCACTAATTATATACGTGAAAAATCTCTTTTGATTTAAAATTGAGCATTAGCTTTTTACTTGTGACATATAGAATATTTATGATACGTAAAATTAATTTCCGTAAAAAGTAATTATTTATGCAACCCTAGATCAGAAGAAAAATTCACCCCTAGTAGTTTGGATTTTGGAATGTCAAGAAAGGATATGCCACAGTTTCTTATTGAAAGGAAATGGCTCTTCATGTTTTTAATTACCTGATGGTTATAAAGATAGCGACAAATTTCTCTTCGATGTTCTTCTGATAGAATAGTTTCCACAATCCCCATCACTTGCAAACCTATAATCTACATAAAACAATGTATTAGAAAAAGAAAAAAAACCAAAGTACAATTTTGAGGGAAAAAAAGTAAGGAAAGAGAGTTTTACCAAGCCTGGAAGGAGAAACAAAGGACCACCACAATCACCAGGCCAATGTCCATCACCAGCCTGAAGAGTTGAGTAGAACCTTAGTGCCCTTCTCAAGGTAATATCAACTGCTTCCTCAGTAACTTTTTCTTCACCTCTTAGTTTTACCAGGGTTAACTCCATTCTGTTTGGATTCTCCTTTGCAAACTACCAAAAATAACGTTATTCTTTCTAATACAACTTTATTTTTGTCAAATAGAAAAATTTATTTTTGTCAAATAAAAGCAACTTTCTTTTGGTCGTTGCTCCTTGAAAAAAACAGAGAAAATGGAAAAAAAAATTGGAAAATCACATTCTCTTCTTAGGGACAACTTATTAGACCTGAACTCTTTCCCCAGCTTTGATTTAATGATAGAGATTTGCCGGAAGTTAATGTGATTTTTCAATATTTTTATTCATTTTGTTACTTTGTTAACATTTTAAAAAGTGAAAGTTGATAAATCACTTCAAATCAAGAAGCAAGAAAAATCATTATCCTTATAAAAATATAAATATCATACATGCTCAAAATAAAAACTCGGAAATCATTATTAGATGACCATAATTTTATCTTTAAAAAAAAAGAAGTGAATTAATTCTAGTATCAAACTTCGTATTATAGAAGTACCTTTAAGGTGCAAGAACAGGTAAGTAAGCTTGGAGGAGAAACTGGTTTTGTAACTAAGAATCAAAGAAAGTCTAAACTTTTGAAGCAACACATGAAGAATAATCAATAATTACCTGCATTCGCATTAGCAGATCAGAACTATGTTTCACTTCAAAACGATTGATTCGAAACTTCTCACGAACTTCTTCGATCAAAGCTCGTTCATCTGTGGTTCCAAGGTCTGGATCAAACTCCCAAAACTCTCTTCCTAGATGATTATTGGCTGTTTTAAGCCATGGATCATCACTTTCAGAGAGCGTAAGCTTCCACATTTCCTCCTTTCTTTCGTACTCTATCTGATCAGGCCCAAGTAAGTTTCAGAAATCAGGAAACAGTAGTGCAACTTTAAGGAACCTATTTGCATGACTAAAAATGGAGGACTAGCACATCATGTCATGCCAACTGCTTCGTGTTGAGGAATGCTTCCCCCTCCTTCCCCTCCCCCTAAAGTACTCAAATACTTTTCTACCCTTTTTTTTTTTTTGTTGGTTGTGGGAAGGCGTCTGTAACCACCACATAGTTTTCGTGCAGAACATGCAAATCATATGGTGATATTTTTTAAACCAATAATACAGGCTTTTTATAAGTTAAACAAAAATTTCCCTAATACAACTAAATTCACCATCTCACGCAATATAGAGTTAGAGCTTGTTTCTAATTTTCAGCAACATATTTTACTAATTGAAGTTTTCTGCACAAGTTTCTTGATGTTGCTTTGATATATAAAGTTAAATAGTAGAAGGCGATAGTGTCAACGTCATGCAAGTTTATGATATAGTTCAAATCTTATGATGTATGCATGTTGCGTGCAAGAGATGTGGTCCAACTTGTTTAATCATACGCCTATATTTTAGATTGTTTGATATGTAACAATTTAAATTAAACTTCTTCTCCCGACATTTGATACAAATTATTAGGGTTTTCCAATCTGGTATTAAGAACATGGCGAACAAAATCTACTGCATTGGACACAATTTCATAAAGTTTAACAATGAAAATGTATCAATATAGGTTAAACTATCCAAATTTTGAAACATTACATGTTATATAAGTAGAAACTCTTTCTTTTGAACAAGAGTTTTTCATCGGGAAAACTTGCTAAAGTAGAAAGTTTGTTAACTTGAGATCTGCATAAGACTAGTTTTATCTTCTGTCTATGAGTTTATGAATTATGACAGAGCCAGTGCATATCAAGAAACAAAACAGACTTTTCATACTCACGAATCTAATCAACTAATCATTTACAGGCAATACATGATGATAATAAAAAAGAAAGAAAGAAAATTAAGAAGTAACAAAGGTTCCATGTTCAAAGACACATAAAGAGAATAGAGAAAGGGAAAGAACTTACAGATTAAGAGAGGGCTGCATAGAAATGGTTGGAATGAGATGCATCATTCATATAAACCTCTTGCATATATATAGTTCTTTATCTACCTTGATAGCTTGCTCCAGCATCTCACTTTTGCTTCTTCTCTAGAAAAAAGAAAAAGAAAAAGAAAAGTGAAGGAATTGCTTGAAAAAGAAAACAAATAAGAAATAGTCAAATTTCATTAGATCTTGGCATTTTCAAGTTGTTACTAATAGATAATCAGTAACACATAAAGAAGAAAGTGATGGAACATGTGCGATTTACTTCTATAGGAAACTTATATTAGAAACATGATATTTTACAATCCTTCTCGTTTTACTTTTTACATTTGTACATTGAGAAAATCATCAAACATTCAAAATAAATAAAGTTTATAATTAGTTTTCTGTAAGTAAAATTCCTTTCATGTTGTTTTGCGTGGAAGTAGCCAGCAAGGTAGACGTTCTTTAAATAAAAGATATGGTAACAGGAATTATAAATAATGATGTGACGAATGATGTAATTGGTGCCATTAATTTTTTACCTATATAATTTAAATAACATTAAAGAGTCAAAGGAATGTCATAATTGAATAAAATTATCACTAGAAATGATGGCTCGTGCATTATGATTTTACTTGTAGAAATTTGCCGTGACATTTACAATTTGAGAAATATAATTACTTAAAAAATTTTATGTACATAAAAAGATTTTTTTTAAAAATTAGTTAAGAAGAGAGAAAATAAAAATAGTCTAAGGGAAAATATAGCCAAATTCTCTTTATTCTTTCAGAACGGTCAAATTTGGACTCTACAAATTTTTAAAAAAAATAAAAAAATTGAAAACTGATTCAGGGGCATCTCGTAAGTCTTCTAATAAGGGCGGTGTACGCTGTGTGCAAGTGTTTTTTTTTTCTAAATAAATAGTTGCCTAAATAATAAAAAGTAAATTACACAAATGGGTAAGAGTAGGACCCTTAATATCCATGGTAACCTTAGGAACTCTAGATGAGTAGAGTATAATAAATAGAAACTAAACAAATACATAGTAGAAATTGTTTCCAAGTCATTTGAACAATCTATCAAAATCAGTAACAACTAGATCCATAAATTGTAGCAATCTAAAAGAACTTGGGCGTATCAATTTTGTTGAGAATTGTCCGAGACCAAGATGAAAATTTGAGAAGGGCCCAAGATTGGATCTGGGTGAAAATAAATCTTCTTGATAAAGAAAAAGAAACAAACTTCAATCTGAAGATCAAAGACAAAAATCTGGCCAAAAAGTTCTTAAAGAAGAAATTAAAATGATTTGTAGACAAAATGTCTTGAAAAAACAAAATCTAAACGTAAAAAAAAATTCTTTGATTAAGATCGGATCTCCGGTGGAAGCCGGACTGTCATTTTGGCCGGAATATATGCAAGTGTTAATGGAAGCCACGATGATAAAAGTCATCATCTTCGGTTCCATTTGATTTGGAAAATAGTCTAGTGGTGCCAAAAAGTTACCTACCGAAATAATATAATTAATTGGAAAATACCAAAAAGGCAGAAGACACGAAACGATAAAAATGATCTTAGCAAAAAATGAAAAAAAAAGGAACAATGAAAATGATAACTTTTGCAGCTTTGATAAGAAGTGAGATGATAAAAAATAGTAAGCTTCAACAAAGAAACCATAAGTGTCGAACTTAATATTTAACACGATAAATTTCAATAAAACTTAATCGTCGTTTTCTTATTAAAATTTATCATTTTTTTGAAATTAATTAACATTGAATTCTCAAAAGATTTTCTGCACATATTATTGTACGACATCTTCCTTCATTTTCTTTTCATTATTTCGCTTTACTTCCTAATCAAATTGCATTCTGAGTCCTACAAGGAGGAGTTGTCGCCCAAAAAAAAAAAAAAAGGAAAAAAGAGGAGTTGAAAAGTGGAAGATAATGATGGAGAAAATTTACATTACAAGAACCAGGCCTTAATCAAATTATATTAAGACAATAATACCTTTCATTACAAGAACCAAGGGCTTATTCTCAATTATTTAAAATAAAATATTTATATTTTTTTAAACTAAAAGCTATTTTTAAATTGTTCTCAAATGCATATTCACTTTTGATTTAGTTTAAATAAGTTGAAAAAAGTATTTTTGAAAAGCTATTTTGGAGACACTTTTTAAAATAATTTTTTCTTGTTGAAATTTTTTTAAAAAATAAAATTGTTATTTTAATTTTAATTACAACTTTTTTAAACAATTATTTTTCAGTTGCTTAAAAAAGTTTCAAGAATTGAGAATGGGCCTAAGGCCCTTAGCCCCGAAATGATACTTTAAGAAAAGTATTAATGTATTAATATATTGGAAAATTGGCTCAAAATTTCATTGAAAAATGCACTACCATATTTTTAATTTTTTATGTTATTGAACAATTTTCGTATTTCTTTTTATGCCACTCTATTATATTTTTAATTTTTCATGCTACCAAATAACTTTCATGTCTCTTTTTATGCCACTCCACAATTACAAGAAAAGGCTTTATTTAGTGGCATAAAAAGAGACACAAAAGTTGTTCAATAACATAAAAAATTAAAAATAAAGTATAGTGTTATGACCAGTAGTAGGACATTTCTTTAGTGGCATTTAGAACAAATTTCCTTAATATATATTATTAAACAAAATTCAAGCTCACAAAATGATATTTTAAAAATATTATAAACTTTTTAGTACAAAATTTATATTCTCTAAAAAAATTACTGCAATAAGTAGTAGAAATTTATTAGCTATGAATTTATAAATGTAATATGTCCAAAGGAAAGGAAAGAAATTGTAATTTGAACAAATCTAAAGGATCCAAATGTAATTAATCCTAAAATATAAGATAAGATTCAAATAATACAAACTGACTGTTAGATCCTTTAATACACCTTCTATTTATTGTCTAATACACTAACTAAATTACACTATTAAAGAACAATATGATTTATCCAAACTCATTAATTTTTCTTAAACCAATGACATTGTTGCACATAAAGTAATTTAATTAGTATATTAGATAACATATAGAAAGAGGCATATACCAAAATCTGAAATTTTAATCTTTAGGTGAAAATTCTACCTATATTCCATATTTGAGCGAGAAAAAAAAAACTCTACCCTAGCCAGCCAATATTTGGTTACCATCAATTTTCAACTGTTGGTCACTGCATAACCCCCTCAATTCGATTATTAGGCTGTAATAGAGTTCTCCACACCTATTCTTGTAGTTATCAAGAAAACTTGCAAGCAAGCTCTCAAGGGTCCTTTTTCAGGGTGCTGATTATAAATAAATAGCCCTGTAGGTAGCATTTACGATGGGGAAGGATAAAAGGGTAGGGCTTCAATGTCTTGTATGCTAGGATTTTCCACTCTATAGAAGGTAGTAAAAGTACTCAAATTAAAATATAATTGTATACATAAATTTTTCGCCTACAAAATATTAAGTCACTCAAGAAAAATTGTGACAAATGCAAATGTATAAACTTCTAAAAAGTGATTACATTCTTCAAAAATATTCTCAGTTTCAGAAAAGATAATTCTGCCCTTTCATATTTTACAAACAAGAAATTCATTTTTCAATCATAACTTAATGGGAAAATAACCAAAAAAAGGTTAAATTTACATGTTATTCATAAATTATTAAAACTTTTATTTTTTATTTTTATTTGTTAACACATTGATATCTTTCTTGATCTTAAGAATTTTATAAAAAAGAAAGGAATTCAAACTAATCTCTACCTTTCCTTCTATATTGCTCAATATTAATTGTAAGAAAAAAATCACGTAACTTCGAATTTTTTACAAACACTTTCAAGGAAATCAAAATTCTTGGAATGATTTTTGGCTAAAAACAAGGAGCTAACACTTCAGCCCAACCACATCAATTATACAGGCAAAACTAAAGAAGGTAACATTCTATCATATCCTTTTGCAAAAACGTGTGTGTGTGTGTGTGAGAGAGAGAGAGAGAGAGAGAGAGATTATCAGACAAGAGAGTGGCAAACACTCAAGCATCACAGAGAAGAAACAAAAGAAAAAAACCAAAAAAGAAAAAATAAGAAAAGAAATTTTTGTCATCTATATATTACCTAATTTATCTAGCATTGATCCAATTCCAACAGTTAGTTCATCAATGTTTGCCTTTTTCTGTTTGCATCTTTGGAATTATTCAATACACTCTCTACCATGCAGAATGTACAATGGCTTGCTTAGAATTTGATAGTTAAGTTATAAAAGGAAGGAAGAGAACTATTTTTATGGTAAATAAAGATGATATGATATTTATTGAAAATAAAAACTGCGAACAAATGGTGTGATTTTAGTTCATAAAACTAGTGGATACATAGTACCAACTCATGATGAATTTAGAGTAAAATAAGTTTTTTTAAAAAAAACTCAAAGGGATTAAACAAAATTTCTCTTATAAAAGAAAGCTTTACAAGAAATGCTTTTAACTGCAAATGTACTGCAACTTCACTTGCATTTCCGCATTTCATGATGAATATGATGGATTTTTGCCTAATTACAGCAGAGTGCATTCCAAAGAAAAAAATACACGATTAGCTAACTGATGAATGTGATACTCATCTCATCTAATGAAATGTCTACTCTTTTTTTAGATAGTAATCGAAAATCACGAATTGAATAATGTTACTAGAAGTTCTAAATAGTAGACCGGGACAACACATGGGAACATGGACAGACTGATGAGAAAGAGACAGACGATGAGAAGTTCGGCAGATCCATTTGCTGTATGTTTTCACTTGGCTTGGACCATCTTGTGGCGAAGCTTGACTGCCCCAACCACCCACACTTTGTCTTGAGTCGCTTTGCTGGATTTTCCAAATGTTATTTGGCAGTGGACACGCAAGTACTACCCCTAACCAACCGCCTTTCGTCTTGATTCGCTTTGCTGGAGTTGTTTGACAGTGGACGTGGAGATTTGCTGTTTATAACTGAGAAGAGATCCAAATTTATAGTTATAGACTCCTTGCAGTTTCCTAATAGTAAATAAAAACTGAGAAATCTTACCTTTACAGAGCCTTCAAATATTTTATTAGAAGAGATTCCTTTGATATTCGGCATCCATACAAATAAAAATGATTTCAAAATTTCGTAGCCATTAAAAAGAGTACCGCATCATATGGATCTGAATCTTCTTGGCTTTGAATGAAGTAAAGTAAGAAATATCATACCAACCCTTATCAAATAAATTTTTGTCATTTTATAATTAAAAACAGGAAATATCCACTTAAATACTATGAAATCATTTATGAGAGTTTCATTTTATTTATATTCTTTATTTTTATTTTTTACACCTATTAATTAAAATCGTGTGTCAAATTTATAGAATATCACCCATCAGTACAATGATTTTTTGTATGCATTTTTTATACAATGAGACAGTGACAATAGTTTGTGGTAAAATATAAGGTGCCACTCTCCCTTCCTTCCTCCTCTCCGTCTTCTTTGAAGAACCAAACTTAAAGTAGTTATTCTATTTTATGAAAGTGATAATGCAAGAAGCATTTAATGGAAAAAATTACCACCATGATGAACTCGAAAAATATCGTTTTGACTCTCGTCGAAAATAGTTTTCACATTATCATTCCCAAGCTTATTTTATCTATGTAACTTATATCTATCTAAACTTCTTATTTGAATTCAATCTTAGTTTATACATAAAGAACAAAACAAGAGAAAAGATAAGTCATTAATTTCCTAAAAATGCATGGGGATCACTTGAAAAGATGAAAAAAGAGATTGTTCACGTGTGTTATGACATTGACAGTTTGTTTTTAATCTTCATTTCATTTAGAATGAGAATTGACACATACTAGATTTCATGTGAGCCTACCTCACCTAGCGAACCAATCGGGCCCTCTATTGTAATTACCTTATCCAAAAAGAAATACTTCTTCCATTGGAAATTAAATTTTTATTTTTGTATTTATGGATGGCTCAAAACAAATATCAAGAAAATAAATAAATGTAAACTTTTACAACTAACCCCACCACCCTACGGAATGCGAATTCCATAAACAAGATTCTATATATGAAGTAATTCATTAGTTTATGAATTATGGTAGAGTATATATGATGAGATAATATCCTAAATTTCTTTATTAAATTAGATGTGGGCACTAAAATTTAAAGAAAGAGAATATTTTTTTATCGACGTCTCGAAATACAAACTCTATTTGCAATTTTCACAAAGATTAAGAATTTATTAAGAAAATTGAACAAAAATGGAAAGTTCATGGAAATACAAAACTGAGTTTTACTCTTCAAAATTTTGATTCTAATTATGCGTAAAAAGAGAGAATAAACAAAAATAATTTTTACCTATATGATTATTACTTTTTGGTCTTTAGTAATTTTATGTTGCAAAAGCTATAACTTTATAATCATAACGCCTTTTTTCACAACACGCTCAATATGGCCCTTTTAGAAGACTAATATTGGCCTAGTTTATTGACCATCATAAATTTATAAGGAGTTTAGTCATAATAACTAGAAGTTTAGGGTTTTTCATCAAGTATTTCTATTGTTTTTCTCCTTTTCTTCCCTTTCTCCTCTTCTTTTGCATATGGAACCCTAGGTTTTTGACTAACCTATACTTCCTGACGGCTAAGAAATAGAGGAAGACTAATAATGGCGATGTCAGTTATGTTGAGATATCTTACATTAGCTAGTCTTTATAAAAATTTATTTCTTATAAGATCTGAGCTATCTTACATTCCCTCCTATGACACCTTTGGAGTAGAGTTAGGTCTAAATCTTATTTTTTAATATAGTATCAGATCAATATTGAGCAATCTAAAAATATTTAGTCCTACAAATTTCATGAGTTTTTATATAAATTTATTCTTTATAAGATTTGGATAGGTTCCCCCCCTTTCTTGGGAAGTGTTTAGTTACAAAAGAACTGATGTAGGACAATGGGGAAAGAAGAACAAAATAGAGACAATAATTTTTTACACAAAGCCCTTAGCTTTTGTTTTCATGTGATTTTAGGCTCTTCAAGAAGTGAAAAGTTAGTCCATAGTAAACATTTTAATAGGAAGGTAACAAACTTACATTTGTTAAACTAGAACCCAAGCTCTGAACCAACCTGTCTATGGGGCCATGATGTATTAAAAATAGATATGCTTGCACCTGTCCTTTTGCTGTTGTAGTTTGGAAAAAACGCTACTTTCTCATATTTTTGATACTGTTCAATTGATAACTGCTACCACGATATGCTTGAATCAATCACTAGTGGCGCTGATCGAATATACTTTGATTGTTTGGACCTTATTGCGATGGTTTACTAGGCACTTTCCTAAGCAAGACTGCTTTGAATCTATTAACGTGTTGTGAGGAAGGTAGTTATTATGACTATCTCTTATCTCGAAGAATTCCAACATAGATTGTGGAAGACAGCAACACAATAGGCATGAAGGATGTCTAATATTTTGCCAGAGCGTAAACAGAAGCTGCTACCATTCTGTCTCTTTAAAATGAATGTTGATGGGATGAAACCCTCAACTAGTCGTGGAATTTGTGTAGTAATAGGCTAGCATAAGTGTGCTACTATTGCTTCTATGACTACTCCAATGATTCTCCCATGTGTACAATAATTGGAAGCTTATGTGCTTTTAATGTGTATTCAATTTGTAGTTGACATTGGGATTCTTTGAGTGTTTCTTGGAATTAAAATTTTAAGTGGTTGTCCAATGTGTTCTTGCTATTATGGATAACCTAGCCCCAAGTGGCCATCTTATACATCAAATTTGAGCTGTAGGATGCACACAGGTTGTGTGCAATTGTTGGGTTTGAAGAGAATAAAATAGAACTTGAATTAGTGAAATTAGGTTGTAAATTAATAGGCTTTGAAGCCTGGATAAAGGAGGTGCCTAGTCATTTTCTCCCGTTTGTACTGGCTGATGTTGCAGTTTCTATAAATGTTTGGTAAAGTTTTTTTTTTTTTAAAGAAACAAACTTACATATTTGAAGGGCAAAATTGAAGAGTTTGGTATTGTGTGGGGCAAAATTGAAGAAATAAGACTTTTAAAGCATAAAATTGTGAAAGGCCCTTACATTTTTTCCAGTAAAGAATCCAAAATCAATATTCCGCCTCCTGGCCCGCGCCTTTATATAAAGGAAAATAAAAATAAAAATAAAAATAAAAATGTAACTCAAATGAAGTCATCCATCCTCCGCTCACTCTCTCTCTCTCTCTCTCTCTCTCTCTCTCTCTCTTTCCGGCTGCCTCAGCAACTCGGTGAGTTCTGCATCTTACTGAATCCACAGTACAAAGAACAAAGCAAACGCATTTTCCACATGTCTACTTTTAAGCATATCTGTATGTATATATACAAATACATACAAATTGATAACTCCATACCGTGTACTACACTGATGTATCAGTCTGATTCCGCATTTTCGTGATTTTCTTTTTTAATTTTCTACTTTCCGTTTTTCCCATATCTGTTTGAGGATAGAAATTTAGCATTTTCTATCCTTAATTCTGTGATGTAAGATTCTCAATATTCAGTATGCTGATTGTTACTGCTAATTTGATTTTGGTTTTTTTGGAATTTGGTTTGTTTTTCTAGTTGATTGATAAATAAGAAGGAAAAGGAAAATGTGGAAGCTGAAGATCGCCGAGGGAGGCAATCCGTGGCTGCGCACGGTGAACGGTCACGTTGGTAGGCAATTCTGGGAGTTCGACCCGAATCTAAACCCGTCACCTGAAGAAGCAGCGGAGATTGAAAGGGCTCGGGAGAATTTCCGCATTCATCGATTTGAAAAGAAGCACAGCTCCGATCTTCTTATGCGCCTTCAGGTCTGGTCTGTGATTATTTTGTTTAGATCATTCTTAAGTTATTTTTTTGCTCCGGTAATTAATTATTGTGAAGAAGTAGGAGGAGTTCGTTTGACTGCATATGCGTGAAGAACTGTCGTTAATTACTAAATCTTGATATTTACAACTGTTGCCAGCAGAGTTTACTTGCTGCAAGTTATCTTCTAAAGCGTCTTTGTTTCTTCTTCCTCTTCCCTTAAAGAATTTGAGGTATGCATGTATCTATGTGAAATTTCTTCAAATCTTTTGCTCTCTCACGCTGAAAAAATGAAATTTTTAATAATTTTCCTTAGGTGCTAATTTACCTCATTTGTGCAGATAAAAAGATGGAAAACAAAATAAATTCCTCTCAATGTGAAAGAATTACATTGACCATCAGTCTGTGAGATCATATTTTGTCCCTTTGCTGTTAAGTATCTTCTTTTGAAAGTACGATTTGTCAAGGAATTGCATAATTAGCACTGCTTCTATGCTATATTCTTGTTTGTTTAAATTAACCTTGATATTATATTTGGTTAAGTCAAAACTGCACTGTTGATTGTTTTTCTTTTGATTTGCTTTTAGCTTTTGTTTTGAAAGCTAGCTTTAGAGATATATAAAAAAAAATAAAAAAGACCACCTATCAAAGCTTTTCAAATGAAATCCCACTTCAAATATTTAAACAAAATTTTCAATAATTACATTTCTTTTCAGTAGGTTTCAAAAGCTACAGCAGATGAGAACATATGGTGAGAAAAATAAGAATAAAAAATAAAACTAAAGGAGAAAGAACTGATGAAAGGACCACGGTAGTTTCAATGATTACATAGCTGAAATTACTGTAAAGATAATTGTCAACAAGTGGGGCAAGATATGGTTAGGAGCTCTACTTAATTGATGACTGAAAATTCTTAGATAGAC
Source organism: Rauvolfia tetraphylla (assembly GCA_030512225.1). Taxonomy (NCBI): domain Eukaryota; kingdom Viridiplantae; phylum Streptophyta; class Magnoliopsida; order Gentianales; family Apocynaceae; genus Rauvolfia; species Rauvolfia tetraphylla. Next base: position 4,011,448 of record JAJQKT010000060.1, read on the forward strand.
TCGGTCTTCTTAGATCATATGTATTGAAACTTAATGCCTTTCTACTGAGTGTCACTTGCAATGCATATGATACAATTTTTCAATACATTAGTCTAGAAGACTAGGTATACCTTGGTATCTTCCTTGGTTCTTGGGAAATTATTACAGACATCAATATAGTTTCAGAAACAAGAAGTGGGTGTTGAAACTAAATAATAATAAGGGTTCTCAGGTCAACACAATTTTTAAAATTCTTTTTGCAGGTATTTGCTGCTCTTTTTTAAGCTTATTTTTCATTTCTTATGCCTATTCATGGGATCAAGGTTATTTTTTAAATCTAGAAACTTCTGTTCAACTTGTACAAACCTTTATCTGGGCCACTCTTTAGTGCAGGAACTCTTGACAGTTTTAAGATTTCGAAAAGGAGAGATTGTTGCACTTAACCACACACTACTATAAAAATGTGCGAAAACAAATTATGTGCCATTTGTGAATTGTAATTATTATGTGTTTATTTGGTGGGCAGTTATGACATGTGAGCTTCTGAGTTTGAATTTCGATTTAAAATTGCGACAAAAGTTGGGAGTTCAATAGGACATATTGGGATTTATATTAACAAAAATTTGATCCTAGTTGACAGCTTTCTGTCACCAACTGTTTTGAATGGTTCAGCTGTAAAAGTGAGTTGACAATGACAGACTAGGGTCTGACATCAATGAATATGGAATAGTTGATTGTTGTTCATCCTTGATATTGTCCTGTTAGTTTGTTTGCTGTCTTATCTAGATAGTTTGATTCATTTAGAGTTATTTAATCTATAATTCTACAAAGAAACGGCTTAATGGATCATCGTTCTCGCCATGATCAAGAAAGATGACTTCAATCAGATATCTCCGCAATAGGTCTTCAAGTATTCTTTTTTATAAATATATATATTTTTAAAATGTCTTTGTACTTGTAGAGACAGTAGAGATTGGTATCAACACAGTAAACATGAATCCTTTTCATGGAAAACGCTTCGATCATTCAGAACGTTCTGGGACCAACATCCTATGTGATTTACATATCAGGTTCTTATTTCTGAAGAAAAAAGGGAAGACTTTGGAATATATTATGTGAAGAAATAAAGAATCACATGGAACTAAAAGGATTTTATTAGAAGGGTAAATATGAACTACAAGACATTCCACATTCAGTAGCTTCTCTTTCTTTATGTTACTGGGAAAGATTAAGAAGCAATTGCTTAATAAAGTTGAAGTCTTGAAGAAGTGCTAACAGGGACCTTTCTTGCTGGAATAGTCTTATATTGCAGGAGATAAAAAAACAATTAAGAAAAAGATAAATGAAGTACAAGTTGTTTGCTAAAGTTTATTGAAAGATTACTTATTCTAGAGTTTTCAGCTAAAATAGTGTTCGATTTGTAAGGGCAAGAAGTGATGCTTCCAATTCACTACTCAAATAAATATTGTCCTAAAATCAAAAGATTCTTTCTAAATTATGTGTGGGTGTGCGATATGTTTGGCACACAACTCAATTTGTTTATATCTTCTAAAGCATTTACATTGGGGTACCGTGTTGATTGCGCTCCATATAACTAGTACAAAGTTCTCTAGACAATCTGTTCAAGGATCTGGAAACTAAAAATCAAAATTGGGCTTTCTTGATAATTGTCTGTGTTATATCTCATGGGTAAAAGGCCTGCAAAGATTTGGCTTGGGGTTAGGGAGCGACAAAATCGTCACTCAAGTCAGTGTAGAATTAGTGTCCCCTTTTTGGGACAATGTGAAATCATTTTGACAGGAAACTGTGATAAATTATAAGCTCAGTAAGCAAATTAAACACTAAAAAGACTATATAGGAACTCTTGAGGATGATTTGGAAGGTCATGTGATATGGAATGGAATATCCAATTTCAAGTCATAATGCATCTATATTTCTTGTCAATTATAGTTTTCAAAGGAGAATCCAAGCTGTGCATTGTTGCCCCAAGTGAAAGTGAAAGAAATAGAAGACCTCACGGAGGAAAATGTCACCCAAACATTGAGAAGAGCCATCAATTTTTATTCAACTCTACAGGCTCGTGATGGACATTGGCCAGGAGATTATGGAGGACCAATGTTTCTAATGCCTGGATTGGTAAATCCATTTTACCACATGAACTATTTCCTTCTTGTATGCTTTTTTGAGGATGCATATTGCTTGGATTGTGTGGAACTCCTGTTGGAATTTCATTCTCAAATATATGTGCTAGATTACATGTTCTCATCCAAAAGCTTAATCTATCGAAGAAGGGTGTAATTTAGCATTAATAGTAGCATTTTGGGACACTAACCTTTGAAGGAAGCAATTACTCGTATCTGTGCAATGATACCATATTTGGATTTCATATGTTCTGAAATTTTGTATTTGGTGATGCAGATCATAACACTATCTGTTACTGGAGCATTAAATGCTGTACTCTCCAAAGAACATAAGCTTGAGATGTGCCGTTATCTTTACAATCACCAGGTAGGAACATTAAAGCTTCAGCATGCAACTCCGCAACCACAGCTGTGCTTTTAGTTTCATTTTCAATCCTCAACCCCTTTGGAGTTTCTTGTTTTATTCATTCTCCAATAGCAGGACAAGTGAACCAATATTCTAATGTTGACGCAGAACAGAGATGGTGGATGGGGTTTGCATATTGAGGGACCAAGTACTATGTTTGGTTCTGTCTTGAACTACATTACATTGAGATTGCTTGGTGAAGGAGCCAACGATGGAGATGGTGCAATGGAGAAAGGGCGTAAATGGATTTTGGACCATGGCGGTGCGACTGCAATAACATCATGGGGGAAAATGTGGCTTTCAGTTCTGTGCCCTCCCTATCTTTTGCATCTCCATTTGCAGAAAAATGCTCTTGGATTTATTTTTTTCTTTTCATTTTTACTTTGATGCTAAGTAGGTGCTTGGGGCATATGAATGGTCAGGAAATAATCCGCTGCCCCCTGAGATATGGCTTTTGCCTTATCTTCTTCCTTTCCATCCAGGTCCCTTCTTATTAACTTTCCTTCAATATCATACTATTTTGATTTTCACTTTTTCTATATGATGTTCAACTACTTGTTTAATTTGTTGGCCAATGAATGGTAACATTTGAAAAGCTGGTAAATATCTCTATCTTCTCTGTTCAACTTCTTCATTGTCCTACGTCTCGGTAGTTTTTTATTATAGATTTACCAATCCTCATAAATTTGATATCTCATGTATAATCATGTATAGAAGGAGATATCAAATCTTTAAGAGAGATATATAATTATAGTCTTGTGGTTTCTAGAGTATACTAACTGATTTTGAATGGGGTGGATTACATTTTGTTTTCTCAAACAGAGGCTTGCTTCATGTGGCTAGGGCAAAACACTGACATGAATTATCCGGTCTTACATCTATTTTCATGCATGCATGGACAAAACTGACGTGAAAGAATTTTTCCACCCTAGTTCTTAATAGTACTTTGTTCTCAAAAGGCCACCTTGCTTTTAGTTGTGTTCTCCAAAGGGTGTATTATTTGTAGTTGGGTTTTTATTCTCTTTCATTCTGTGGTTGTTGCATCTTCAAAATGCCATGTTTTCAAGACTAATGAAATAGTTCTTGTAGAAGTTTCCCTTCTGATGCCAAAGCATGAATTGCATTGCAGGAAGAATGTGGTGCCACTGTCGGATGGTTTATTTACCTATGTCCTATTTGTTTGGGAAGAGGTTTGTAGGCCCAATTACACCAACAGTTATATCTTTGAGAAAAGAGCTTTATGCTGTTCCTTATCATGAAGTAAATTGGAATCAAGCACGTAACCAGTGTGCAAAGGTCAGCTAAAGCCTCAGTATTAATTGTTTGTTTTGCCTATCTGGGACATTCTTAGGAGAATTTGTTATAATTTTACAGTGAAAGAGATAGATTCGTGGAGGCTTCACTAGGACTATTGTCCCCTCTAATCGAAGTATTTCAAGGCTTTGATTTATTGTTTCCAAGCGTTCTTGTGAGACAGTTATTTGAATCTCATTTGTATCCCTAATCAGTGATTTATTATAAACCTTACTGAAGTATTCTTTAATGTTGTGACATATTGGGAAGCATAGCTAATTATTTCTGGGAATTCAAGATCTAGAGGTTTGGAAGACAAGTTTGATGATGATGTTCAGTTGCCCCACTTATAAACTGATCGTGGCATTTGTTATCATTTGTGAAAGTTGGGAGAAGACAAAAGTGAAAGATGGATGCAAGCCTTTTGCACTGTTATACTTTAGAATCTTTCTTAAAGCAAATTCTTCCATGGATTCATTAAATTGAGCTTCTTGCTGCATGCTATGCCAATGAAATTGATGCTGTAGAAACCCTAAACCCTAACACCTCTCAAAAGCCTGAGGAATGATTTTCAGCAGCCAGATACTTCGTTCAGGTAGACCTAATATGATTGATAAGACTCATTTATGTCAATATTTGGGAATATAAATTCATTTTGATCTCCTTCCAATTTTCAGGTACATCCCCGTAGTTTTCATTTTTCTTCTAATTCTACTTTTATCTTTCCTTTTTCAGAGTGATCTGGAAGTTCTAGCAACTTATTACCCTTGAACATTGTCTAAGAGCCAAGCTTTATCAGATAGTAGGACACCATTTATCTTCCCTTTAGCTGCTCTTGTGCCCACATACTGGTGACCTTAAGCTAATAGGCCAAACATGTATTAGCTTCAAAGATAGGAAAATGTATGAGAGCATCCGTGAACATCATTAGCTCGGTTAAAGAGCTGGTATATAGTCCCACAATCAGTTTCTTGTTGTGAGTTCCTACTCCTCTTCATGGTGTTGATATTTTTGTGGTCCATGGATTTCCTTTCTGTTGAATTAAGTTCAGAAATTTACATTTTAATACATTTGGGGTTCTGAGTCTACTTCCCTTGAGAATATGGCAATATAGTGTTAATCTCTCTTGATCTATGTGGCTTTGCAGGAAGATCTCTACTACCCACACCCTGTTATACAGGATGTGCTTTGGGCAACTCTTGATAAACTTGTGGAACCTGTTATGATGCATTGGCCTGGGAAAAGACTTAGAGAAAAAGCTATTCGCACTGTGATGGAACACATACATTATGAAGATGAAAATACTCGATATATTTGCATAGGCCCAGTGAACAAGGTAATCACTCAGTGTTTTTTATTATTAATCCTAACTTTTCATTTTTAAATGCTATACCAGACTAAATTTGATTATACATGTGAAGTAAATGAGTTGAGAAAAGAATTCAATATATTTTCCCCTTGGGCAAGTATTAGAGATTGAGATTTCAAACAGACTCTCTTTGTCTTCCACACCCTCCCTTTCCCATTGCTCTTTATGGAACTGAACTCTGAACTATAGGTCTTAAACATGCTTTGCTGTTGGGTGGAAGATCCAAACTCGGAAGCTTTCAAGTTGCATCTCCCAAGAATCTACGATTATCTATGGCTTGCTGAAGATGGCATGAAAATGCAGGTCTGAAATGGTTTATTCTTTGGTTCTATTGATATAAATTTTGCCTTCTTTTTATCCAGTAGACTTACTTTCCAACCATGATGCCACCCAAATTTGGTTTTATTGTTCATAGACATTTCTCCAAACAAGTTGAAGTTTTATTTTGTTTTGTATATTTACTGATTGTCAACCATATCATAGGGATATAATGGGAGTCAATGTTGGGACACTGCATTTGCCGTTCAGGCAATTATTTCGACAAACCTTACTGATGAATGTGTTCCGACTTTAAGAAGAGCACATACATACATTAAAAGCACTCAGGTAAAACCCTATTCCCTCCAAATGAAGCCATCTCTTATATTACTGCCGCTATTTTATCATCTTCTGTTTGTTTGCATGCTTTGAAGGTGCTGGATGATTGCCCAGGTGATCTTGATTTCTGGTATCGTCATATTTCAAAAGGTGCTTGGCCTTTCTCAACTGCAGATCATGGCTGGCCCATTTCGGATTGCACTGCAGAGGGATTAAAAGTGAGAATAACTTTGGTGCTGATTTTTTCCTTGTTTTTTCTTTTCTAACTTTGGTGATAATTTACAAACAAACCATCTATACCGTTCTCTTTCTGGTGGCTTATCTTCTGTTTATCAGGCAGTTCTCTTGTTGTCAAAGTTACCAACAGAGCTTGTTGGTGAACCACTCAGTGCAAAGCAGTTATATGATGCTGTAAATGTTATATTATCCTTACAGGTAATTAACTCCTAATCTTTATGAACTTTTATTTGTTTACAAATTTACTTGTCAAAGCTATGCAACTCCATTTATGACTCCATGCCTTTGCCTCTATGGAACTTTAGTTTAAATGATCTCTCTGGAGTCGTGCACTTTTTACTTTTTATTTTAATTATGAACTTTGTCCAGATCTTGAAAATATATTTACTTTTTTGATATTGCTGTGGTTTCTTTTATTTACTTTCACGCCTGTATCTTTGCAGAATAGTGAAGGTGGCTTTGCAACATATGAGCTCACAAGATCCTACAGCTGGCTAGAGGTAGTTTTCTATTTATAACTATCAAATTCAAAATACACAGCCAGTTGAAAGAAGACGATGGTTGCATGTTTTTGGGATTGCTGTTGCAAAGTTATATACTGTTCCCATGTTAATCTGCTTTCCTTGATATTCATTTTTTTCAAGAAAGAAACTCTAACTATAAGAAAGCAATCTTTTTTTTCCTGGTTCTCAGTCTCTATGCTATGACCCTGTAATGATATGCTTTATCCAACGAACTATTTGTTGGCTATTCACTAGTTTTGTGCTCTATGTCAGCTTGTTGAATAAATTTTTGCATGTTAGGACTAAGTTTCCCCTGGAATGGTTAATACATTCCCTGTTTTGTCCTAGCAGATATTTTTTATGTTGCCAAAATTGTGTCCATGAAAGACATGAAGGTCTCCTGCTCAATAATGCCTGTCACTGGGGTGGATATTCTTCTGATATTCTGCCTTTTTTACGTTGTGTAATCTAACTTTTTTCCCTACTAATGTTGCTAGCTTTCATCTGCTCCAAGGTCTTAGTTTCTGAAGTTATTTTACCCTAGTATTGATTGTATACTGCACTTCCTTTGGGCAGATGATCAACCCAGCTGAAACTTTTGGAGACATTGTGATTGATTATCCGTAAGATATATGTACCTTATTTTGTAATTCCCTTTTTATCAAATTTAATGTCTTAATTTGACTAGGCATGAGTGTACTAATCTTGTCAACAACATTTAAAGGGGTCAAGCTGTGGAGACTAAAGAACAAGCATGTGAAACTACTATATTATTTATGGGAAAATTGATAGAAATGGTCAATTTATATTTTAAGGAGAAAATGGGACATACGTGAGACTAATATGTATAGCACATAAACTATTTAGAAGTAAGTAATGCTTAAATTACAAGTAGATATTACTTAGGTTATGGACTAGAAGGAAAAGGAAGGATTCAATCTAAGACTTGAGGAGAACAACATGATTTCTTCTTGTCCTATATTGTGACTGCATCGTCAATAGTTTACAAGATCCAAAAGAATCCTAGTAGACAAATCACTAAATGGGGATCATAAAACTGCTTTTACTTGTAATGTAAATGCTGTTGTCATTTGAATTGGTAATTCGACTGATCTCTGGTTACTTACAATTTACAATGCCCTGCAGATATGTTGAGTGTACCTCGGCCGCAATTCAAGCACTGACAGCATTTAATAAATTGTACCCTGGCCATCGAAAAGAAGAGGTGGAACGTTGTATAGAAAAGGCCGCCACTTTCACTGAAAATATACAGGCAGCAGATGGCTCTTGGTTAGTTCAGCTTCATCATTCCTCAGCTTTCCCAACAGAGGAAATAGGCTGGAATTTTCTTTACAATTTTCTAAGAGAAGTTATTTCTTTCTTTTTCCTTTCTTTGGTTTTGGGGGGAAGGATGGCATGTTTGAAAGACTGAACGTGCAAAATGCATTCTATGGAATGCATCATGCCCTTTCCTGTTTTTCTTTTTAAAGATTTTCCTACCTGGATAAACATTCCTAATTATCCTTCTTGTTGCTTGCTACTTCTATTAGATTCCCAGTTTCACCTGCTGTTTGCTGCTATAGGTATGGCTCCTGGGGAGTTTGCTTTACCTATGGCCTATGGTTTGGAGTGAAAGGCTTGGTAGCAGCTGGAAGGACCTACAAAACTTGCTCTAGCATCCAGAAGGCCTGTGATTTCCTTTTGTCCAAGCAGCTACCTTCTGGTGGTTGGGGAGAGAGTTATCTTTCATGCCAAAACAAGGTTAAACATCATCTACAGATTCTTGTCCCCAACCACACTCTCCCCCCAAAAAAAAAAAAGAAAAAAATTATTGCTTGTCTAAAATAGAGAAACTGACAGTATACTTCCCAAAATATATACTTCTTTCCTCACAAATTGAATCTCTTTACATCTATTTTGGATTGTCCGAAAATAAAATTCTTGTTTGCTTAAAATATGCATACTTTCAATTTGAATTTCTACCATCAAACTTCGTTAAAAGAAAATGGTGTAGAGGAAAGGAGTTGATGCGAAGATGGTCAAATACCTGAATTTTTTTTCAACTCTAATATGGCATTCTATTTGGGTTGGGAGGGGTACTTCTTAATGTAAGAGCTGTTGCATAAATTTCTGTAACTTCAGTGAGAAGGAAAGAATTATCCTTCTCATTGTTGATAATCTGTTCTTGTTTCCCATTAAGATGGGCTACATTTGTGTTTCCTCCATCATTTGATTAGATGATTAGGTAAGGATGCTTGAATTCTGGGAGATAAGGACTACCATAGATACATTTTTTATTATACCTATTCAGAAATTGACCAAGAAAATGGTTACGGGAATAATGAAATCCCTTCTCTTCACTGAAAAGGATAGGCGGGTGGGGTTGAGAAGGGGGGGGGGGGGTTCTCCTGTTAGATGACTTTTAGTCAAACCATGAATAAGTGAAATATTTTAAGCACTGTTCTTTATTTGTAAATCTGGTTAAAACACCTTCGTTTTAACTAACAACTAATTGAATTTATCCATTTCAAACTCTGGTAACATAGTTAGACACAGAAGTACGCATCTATACCCTCTGTTCCAAAATTGTGTGCAATATGTAGCTTATTTTGTTGACTTTTCTTTTGAACTGTATATTATATACTTCCTCTATTACATAGGCAAAGAAAAAGCTAAGGGTACACGTAAACAAACAAAAAACAGAAGGAGAAAAGAAAAATAGAGGGAGTTATTTCCGGATATTTTAATCTAATGGCATATGAATTACTGAGTGAATGGAGGAACAATAATATTTATCTTTGTTCTGTTAAAAGAAGCATAAAATTTTTAAGACTTGTTGAATGCTCATAGAAATCTGTACATAGATGCACAAATTGGAAAGTAAAAGTTTCAACAACAAAACCTGTCACATGATGTAGGGAATAAACGTGGAATATTTACCAAGTTATATAGAGCTCTTTCCATCTTAAATTGTAAGTCCTGTTATCTCAGCTGTTAGGGCACAAGGTCACTTATCTTTCTTTTGTTATTCCTTTTCGTGAGGATGCATTAATTGCCACCGGGATATTTGGGAAAGATTTTGCTCAGTGTTTAGTGGAAATGTAGAGTTATTTATACCTTGGAACATGTCTTGTGCAGTACTTGAGTGAATGCTTTTCTTTCTAGGTGTATTCCAATCTTGAAGGCAACAGGTCCCATGTTGTAAATACAGGATGGGCCATGCTGGCTCTTATTGAGGCTGGACAGGTAAACCTTTTCTTCCCAGGTGTTTTTTGTTTTGGGTTGGGCCGGGGGCCGGGTTGGGGTTTCAGGAACTTTGATTTGTGCTCAGAATGCCTCTTATAACTGCTTGTTCTTCCCCAAGATGGACATACAATTTATTGTGCTAAAGAAAATTGAATTGAACATTGTTCTTATGAATCAAGTAGCAGAAATCAAGAAAAAAAAATTAGTTGTTAGTATTCATTCTTACAATTTGAGATTTTGAGCGTTCCCTTGTGCAGGTATTCTGCAACATGTGATTTATCTAGGATTGGATGTACTATATTACTCAAATGGAATACACTCTAGATTGTAGTCTCAATTGAATCCTTTTTCTAGTTAATGCATTTTGAAGAAGCTACACCTTAACTTTGATAAAATTCTGTTTGTTCCATTCCATGCATGTATCATGGATAAAAAATAAAATAAAAATATGCAAGACCAGCTATTACATACTTTAAGCAATTTTTGAGAATATTGTGGTTCCATTTATCAATGTATAAATAGATAGACTTCCTATAACACCTAATCTACTGAGTTTTTGGATCTGCTCATTTATGCTTGTATTTACCAATTCAGTTCTGAGTGAAGTTACATCTGTAGCATGTTAGGACAAGTTTTTCCTTTTGTTTAGCATGTTGTGATCTGTTGACTCCATTGTAATACTAGCTGAAGAATAATGTCTATACAAAGAGTAATCGCTGGATGCAAACATCTATTGCCTCAAATGAGTAGGATTTTCTTGGTTGTAGTCTGAACAGGGAATCAGTCAATTTGTGGGTGTAAATTGAAGGCGTGCATGTTTTTTTCTTTGCTCGACACTCCCAAGTGATGCTGTTTCAGATTTATTTTGTTCTTATTATAACCTCTTTCATTTTGGTAGGCTGAGAGAAATCCAGAACCACTTCACCGTGCAGCAAAGCTTTTGATAAATTCTCAATTAGAAAATGGAGATTTTCCCCAGGAGGTAAATCTGTTAACTTGCTGCTAACATAGTAACAAATTTCATGTGGAATTCGTATTATTTTCTTCCAAATCATTGCAATGTGTTGCTGACTTGATTGATTTTAGGGGGTAGGAATGAGTGGTTCGACTGCTATGGTGGACGAATTAACAATATTCGTGACTTCTATAATAATTATTTTATGAAGAAAAAACCCATGCACTAGTATTCTTTTACCTCAAAATTTTCGCCATTGATTATGATTGGTGGTTAACTTCGATTAGTTACACAATCTACGTGAAAAGATGGCGGTATATGGTACTACTACTTTTAAAAGTTACTAGATCTGGGTATAGTTTATATGTCAATAGATCATCTGAGGAACTTTTGACTTAGATTTTACAGCTTTAATCTACTAGCAACTCCCGTATTTCTAATTCATTTTCTTTTGGATTATATTTCATTACCCAGGAAATCATGGGAGTCTTCAACAAGAACTGCATGATCACTTATGCTGCGTACAAGAATATTTTCCCCATTTGGGCTCTAGGAGAATATCGAAGTCGGGTGCTGAAATCTGCATGAGTTGTTCTTCTGGGAAATCTTGAAGTCAACTTGCACTGTCGGGACATTTCATTTTGTAAAAAGGATGATGTTTGACCTTAGCTCTCATTTCAAAAGAATGACGATTAGTGTAAGTCATTAGCTAAACATTCGATTTTTCTTCGTTTTTACTTCAATAGTCTTTTTTATCTTTCTTCTCTCGTCTTTTATAAGTATTTAGATGTGATGGAATCTAATGCAATTTTTTTTTGTGTTTTATTTATATTTTTATATTCAATTTATTTTGACAAAATTTAAGGTATTTCTTTTAAATCGCTATAAGTGTCTTTTCAATTAACATTGCATATCCTTGAAAATTTATTCACATATAAATAAATAGTATGAGGTTGATCTTTAAAGATGTATTTGAATTATATTTAGTTAGAAGAATTTTTATCTTAAATTTTGTGAAAGTAAATTTTTTTGTGAGAGAAAAAGTAATTTAATTATGCGATTGACTCAAATGCTATATAAGTGAACGTAAAAGTCTCTTCCCAAACAAAGATCTTTCATATGTAGGCTCTTTCATCTCTATTATTCAGTCTCTGACATCCTAGTTTAGTTTCATTTCTTTTACTCCTGTGAAGTGAAAAGAGGAGTACCCAGTTCACTTATTTGCCCAGAAAGCCTCTGTTTGGACATCTTGTTTGGTTTTCGGACTTTCCCCCGACATTTCAACTACTATTGCGGTAGATTTTAAATAATAATACTCTTTTTTCCCTTCACCAAAAAAAAAAAGTATAAGGTCTTATTTTTTTTCTAATTTTTTCTATTTGAAAATGAAAGTTCTATTTTTTAAGAAGCTCTTTCAATTAAATGCAGACTGGTTTTTTGAGAATAAAAATGTAAATTGATTTATAAGAGGAGATGTGGGATTCAGAGTGAAAAAGTGAGAAAAAAAGTGTAAAATTTTCTTAATGGAAACTAATTCAATTACCCTCGAAGAGCATTTGGTTCAATATAAATTATTTCCTTACTCTTGTTAATAGAGGAGTTTGTGGTGGAATTGTGTTAAAATATTCATTTATATCAATTTAATGGGATTAAGTACAGACGTCAGATTTCTACGCTTTATATATTAACTTTTATGTCAAAAAAAAATCAGTTTTCTTTTAAGAAAGGAAAAAAGGTAAAGATGTTTTCGTTATGTATATAGTTTAGATGAAAGAAACGTGTATTTTGTGAGAGTTTTCTCTAAAAAAGCAGATAGAGATGGATTTGGAGCCACAATAATTATCAGAGCAAAACAACTGTTGCAGCCAATTAGTAAACTATGTATCAAACAAAGTATATTATATAACAATTAAAGTATATTTATAGTTTAAATAATATATTATTAGTGAAGTGACGTATTAATATATTTTATAGTGTAAATAATGTACTATCAACGTAAACATCACTATATTTTAGTTATGCAATGAATAATTCAATTGTTATATAGTATATTTCGATTGATGTATATTGGATTAATTAGTTGCTTCGAATCTATTGTAGATATTTAATTTTATATAGACCAAGTGCATTTGAAGGGAAACTTTGGAATCTTGTGATCGATCATAAGGCTTCAACTAATTCTTAAAAGAATTTAATTTTCTTCTTACTATATTAAAAAAAATACTGCAAACTTAGTTTCAAAAGAATTTTTCATATTCCTTGAGAACTACCTACAAAAAGAACACAAGCTAAGCTAGGTGACATGCAATTGAGGGGTATCGCCTAAATTTTCCCATATAGTGCATCAGGAAGACACATGCTAATGGATTACTTGATAAGAAATCATTATCCTATTTTGACTTTTTTAAAAATAATAAAATTAAAAAAATTCTAAAATCTTAGGCGAAAAGAATTTTTGAATAAAAAATATATTATATTCTATTTCATTCCACTGATTATAAGCGGTTACTTCTTAGTAGACTTTCTTATTCTATTATGAAACAAAAGATGATTGATTTTTGATTCTTTGAAAGAAATTTAAATTAGGAGAACCGAAGGATAAACTAGAAAGCGAGAGGGGAAGTTATATATAAAAGCACTCAAAGCACCAGAAATATTCTCCTTATGTGCTCCCCTGGGAGTACATTTTTGTGGGATCGTCAAGGCGGCCCTTTCCGAAATGAAAAGTGCCTGCAAGATTCTTCTCAATGCCAATTCAAGAAAAAGCTTCAAAATTTGTTTACATAATAGCGTTAACCTTTTGAAAGATTTGTCGAACCAAAGGTTGATTACTCAAGGGGCTGCTCTTCATGGCTGTTTAATTAAAATGGGAATGTCATCGGAGAGATATACAGCTGTTAAATTGCTTACTATGTACTTAAATTGTAGGAGATATGTTGAAATAAACCAGATGCTGAAGGAGTTTAACGGGTTTGATTTAGTTGTTCATAATTGTTTAATTACTGCCAATGTCGAGTGGGGAGAGTTGGATGAAGCTCGGCGGTTGTTCGGTGAAATGCCTGAAAGAAATGAGGTTACTTGGACTGCTTTAGTTTCGGGTTTGTTGAAATATGGTAGAGTGAAGGAGGCAATGTGGTATTTTGACAGAAATCCATTTCAGAATGTTTTTTCTTGGACTGCGACAATTAGTGGTTTGGTGCAAAATGGATTGGCTTTTCAAGGGATGAAACTTTTCTTGAGAATGCTTGAATTTAGACTTATACCAAATGCTGTTACTTTTACTACTCTCATTAGAGCTTGTGGAGATTTGTGCAACTTTGAACTGGGAATGGGTATCTTAAGCTTGATTGTTAAGGTTGGTTTTGAGGATAACGTGGCTGTTTCTAATTCTTTGATCTCTTTCAATCTGAGGCTGGGAGAAATCGACTTGGCAAGGAAAATTTTTGATGGGATGGAGGAGAAAGATGTTGTTTCATGGACAGCAATCCTGGACATGTATGTTGAGATGGATGATCTGGAAGAGGCTCGAAGGATCTTTGATGATATGCCAGAAAGGAATGAAGTTTCATGGAGTGCAATGATTGCCAGATACAGCCAGAGTGGTTATCCAGAGGAGGCAGTACTTTTGTTCCTTCAAATGGTTCGCAGAGCGGTTAAACCCAGCACATCCTGCTTTTCAAGTGCAATAAGTGCCTGTGCACGCCTGGTGGCTTTGCAATCTGGAAGGAATATCCATGGGCAGGTTATAAAAAACGGGATTCAGACAGACTTGTTTGTTAGCAGCTCACTGGTGGATTTGTATTGCAAGTGTGGAAATACTGAAGATGGGCGTAGTGTGTTTGACTCTGCTACCCAAAAAAATGTGGTTTGCTGGAATTCGATGATTGCTGGTTATGGTTTGAATGGGCAGCTTGAGGAAGCCAAAGCATTGTTTTATCAGACGCCTAATAAAAATAGTATCTCCTGGAATTCTTTAATTGCTGGTTATCTAGAAATTGAACAGTTTGATAAGGTGCTTGAAGTGTTCAATGAGATGCTCTTGGCTGGGGAACGACCAACCAAATCCACTTTCTCAAGTGTCTTGTGTGCATGCGCAAGCCTGGCATCATTGGAAAAAGGAAGAAACCTACATGGGAGAATTGTTAAATTAGGATTTAAGTTTGATATTTATGTTGCTACAGAACTTATAGACATGTACTGTAAATCTGGAAATATTGAAAGCTCTAAGCAGCTCTTTAGTAGAATAGCAGTGAGGAATGAGATCTGTTGGACGGCTATGATTCAGGGGCTTGCTGAAAATGGTTTTGCAGAGGAATCACTTGCTCTATTTGAAGAAATGGTACAGTCATCAGCTGCACCTAATGAGCTTATTCTTTTAGCAGTTCTATTCACTTGTTCTCACTCTGGGTTAGTTGATAAAGGACTGCATTACTTTAACTCAATGGAGAAGTTTTATGGCATAAAGCCAATTGGTAAACACTACACCTGTGTAGTTGACATGCTATCTCGGTCAGGATGCTTGTCTGAGGCTGAAAGTTTCATTACCAGTATGCCTTGTGAACCAGAATCCAATGCATGGGCCGCACTATTAAGTGGTTGCAAAACATATAAAGATGAGAAACTGGCGGAAAAGGCAGCAAGAAAGCTCTTGGAATTGGAAGAGAAGAAATCTGGAGGCTTTGTTCTGCTGTCAAATGTTTATGCTTCAGCTGGTAGATGGCTTGATGTTTTGAACACAAGAAAGTTAATGATGGAAAAAGGACTGATGAAAACTGGAGGTTGTAGTTGGATTGAGGTGGGAAGCCATGTTCATGTATTCTATTCCCAGGATGGATCCCATACTCATTCAGTAGAAATATTTGGGGTTTTGGAACTATTGAACTCTGAAATCGTGATATTATAGAAGGTTAGCAGTTAAAAAGCGCTTCAATGATAAGAAAAG
This sequence comes from Rauvolfia tetraphylla, assembly GCA_030512225.1. Taxonomy (NCBI): domain Eukaryota; kingdom Viridiplantae; phylum Streptophyta; class Magnoliopsida; order Gentianales; family Apocynaceae; genus Rauvolfia; species Rauvolfia tetraphylla. The sequence goes on from JAJQKT010000060.1 coordinate 4,027,116, forward strand.
GCAGAAAGATCCATGGAGAAATTGAAAATGATGGCAGTCCACCATACTACTGCAGTGAAACAAATAGCTGGTCACGGCATTAATGAAAAGTTATTGGGCATACATGGCTTGCGAAAGATGGATCAGTGATTCAGTATTGATTCTAATATACTACTTTCCAGCACCCATTATTCCATGATTATTGCGAGGTAGTAATTGCTAACTGAAGCTCCTTGAGTCATGTAATTTTTGAGATTCAGTGCATATGTAAACTAAGGCTTATTATTTCTTGGAATTTAATTAAAGGTAATAGTTTTATCTGAAGTTGGCCCTTGACCCGTGAACTATCTTTTGAAGTTCGTTTCGGTAATCATTTCTAATGTTGAATTTTTTACTAATTCTGCAATATTTCTCTCATCCTTGTTCCAATTGTTATTCAGCTTCGTCTGTTGCCTAAACATTTTAAACCATTGTAGTATTTGCTAGAGGATGTAGCCAAAAGCAGAAGTTATTCTCTCCGGAATTACTTCTCAGTTCTGAATTAAGTTTGAAAATGAAGTGTGGGATCACAAGTGTGTCTACACTCATCTCTACATAATGTTGTTTGGCTTTAAACAAATAAGCCTTCATATATTTGTACTTTTCGCGCTTTATGATATTGTTTCTCATCTTTGATGTGAGTTATTGTTGTCTCTATCAAGTAAACTTCTTTTCTAATACAAATAGTTAAGAAACACTGTGTTATTCTAGTGCCAACAACGGCCGAGCCCCCGCAAAACAAAAAATAAAAAGGAAAAAAAAGAAAGAGAAAAATAGAAATGTTAGTGCCTTCATCGAACAAAATTATGAGAAATTTAGTTTATCTCTTAGATTTTTACCTTTTCTATCACTTCATTCCTTAATTTAGGAATATGAAATCGGAAGCTCAAGTTTCACTTTCATGACATTTTTAGTCCCATGTTACAGTTAGCTCTTAAAAAATTAGACAAAAACCTAGATTAGTCCTGTCATTGAAATCTGAGCTGTTTGCATCTGTTGTAGTGCTTGCAATATTGTGTTGGGCAAGAAGGCATTGGCAACGAAACTCGAGGGTGAAGTGTTGGGAATACATATCTGGGTTTCTCCAATTAAAGGTGGATAGAGCTTTTCACCTAAATACCTACATGAATATCAAATTAGATTCACCAAATGACATAATTATTGCCTTCAGAGTCAAAAGTTCAGTGGGTAAGGTCTGATTTGAACCAGCAGACCGTGCAGTACAATATTAGAATTCCTGGTCTTCAATTGCTAGAGTTGACTTATTAATTAGGATATAGGCCATTTTTAACACAATGGATTTTGGTTATGCCTTTTAAAATTAGTATGTAAAGGATAATGCAAAAAAACTCTTTCTCTGAAGATTCGGTCACTGTGCTCTCATTTAATCACCACTTCTTCGAAGAGAACTATGCTATGAGAACTTTTTCTGGTTGGAAATTAAAAAAAAAAAAAACCTTTTATTCTCCTTAATTGCAGTTTCCTCTATTTGATCCTACAAAGGAGGAGGAGGTGGTTGTCATTCGAGATCCTGCAGATGATTCAGTGGATAAGTTGGCTGAGAAAGTGGACAATCTATCTGGTACATTCAACAATTTTATCTGTGGGGCTGCAGGATTAGATGTTGATATAATGCTGATAGCTGCCTTCATTTATCTTGCAGTTTTTGGTGGTCTTGAGACTACCATTTCTGGTTGGAAGAAGAAGTTGAAGAAGCCAGTTAGTTTGTGCTACTCATATTGCACTGACATGTTACTCTGTGTTCTGCTAGTTTTATGCTACTTATGTTGTGGTGATATGCTTTTCTTTTTCCTTTTTAGAGTGGTTATCTTAAAATCCTTATAATTGATGCAGGTACAAACTGACACTGATGACAAGAAGAACACTGGAGATGAACAGGATGGTAAATAGTCCAAACCTGAAAATTTTGTTTATGCAGCATACTTGAGCATGTTTAAAGTGAAAAATACATAACCTTCTCTCTACTTTTAGATCATATTGGAGATGATGAAGAAGAAGAAACTTTCCTGCAAAATTATCCATGGGAAAGAAGTGATCGAGATTATTCCTATGAGGAGGTAATATTCCCATGTGAAGAAAAATACTAGAATGGCCTAACTTATTTTCTTCTTTAATTACTCTTTCAACTTTTATTCATTATACTTCTGTATCAGTGTCTAAGAATCTTTTAACAGTGTTAGCTTAATGACATTGGTTGGTCGATGCTGAAAGTTTAGCCACCAAATCTCATCTATGGATTATGACATGAACACGTGCAGTTCCTGGGTAGAGTGTTCAACAGTCTTTGTGAGAATAATCCTGAGCTTGCTGGAGTCACTGAGAAAACTGTTCTGAGGCCTTCTCAATCTTTCATGGAAGAGTGCAAGACATATGTCCTATATTATTTTTCAAACTTTGCTGTTCTTTAATAGCTCTTGGTTATCTTTTTTTGCCCTTTTTAAGCTCAAGTTGTGCCTTCTCCTTTTTTGGGGGGATCGTTAATTTGAAATTTGGAATGTTTTGAGTGATATAATTCTTTGTTATGTTTCATTCTGATCAGCAGGATGCATAGGCTGCCAGAGCATGTCATGGCTTTCTTACTTGCGGAAATGGGAACCAGAGGGTCTCTAGATGGACAGAAAAGGCTAGTTGTCAAAAGGAAAATTTGTACCCAAAAATTTTGAGGGGATTTTGCGGTGTTATGTTAGTAAGTTCTTATCTTTGTTACATGCCTTCTTTCTTTTCCTTCCTTTTCGCTTTGCTGAATCCAGTGAAATCCTATTGAATTCTGACAAAATGTGAGAAGAAGAGAAAGAATGTCTCTCTTTGTATTATATCTTTGATTACATGAGTAGGACTTTATATACAAGTTTTTCTAAACTAATTTTGAAAACAATATTAGTTAAATATCCTATTTCTAAATATTTGACAGCAATAAGTTACAGCTACTAATTCCAATCTTAGGAAATTTTCCTATATTCTACTTTTAGGAAACTTTCCTATTTTTTACATGATCAATTATAAAGATTTTCCAACACTCCCCCTCAAGCTGGAGAATAGGAATTTTTCATTCCCAGCTTGGAAACAATTGCTTGGAAAACTGAGTTATTTAGTCCTTTTGTCAACACATCAGCTAGCTGCCCTTGTGTAGACACATAAGGAGTGCAAATCAAACCACTATCCAACTTTTCCTTGATGAAGTGTCTATCAATTTCAATGTGTTTAGTTCGATCGTGTTGCACTAGATTATATGCTATGCTGATTGCAGACTTATTATCACAGTAGAGTCTCATTGGGCCATCCCATTTAATCTTCAAATCTTGTAGAATAATCTTCAACCAAAGTAACTCACACACACCCTGAGCCATTGCTCGAAACTCTGCCTCATCACTAGATCTAGCCACCACACTTTGTTTTTTACTTCTCCAAGTCACAAGATTCCTACCAAGAAATATACAGTAACCAGAGGTTGACCTTCTATCTACAATGCACCCAGCATAATCAGCATCAGTGTAGGCCTCAAGTATCAATCCTCCATTTCTTTTGAACAAGATACCTTTTCCTGGTGTTCCCTTAAGATATTGAAGTATCCTATGAGCCACTTGCAAGTGAATATCTTTTGGACTGTGCATAAATCGACTAATCACACTCACTGCATATGCTATATCTGGTCTTGTATGAGAAAGATAAATGAGTCTTCCCACAAGGCGTTGATACATTTCCCTATCCACTGCTGCATTTTTCTCTGCAATTCCAAGCTTGAGATTAGGATCGATGGGAGTACTTGCCGGTTTACATGCGGACTTGCCTGTTTCCTTTAGAAGATCTGTAACATACTTCTGTTGAGAGATAAAAATTTTCTTCTTAGAGTGTGCAACTTCAATCCCAAGAAAATACTTCAACCTTCCCAGTGCTTTAATCTCGAACTCCTTAGCAAAGCATTGACTCAAAATTCGTTTTTCTTTATGTCATCAACATATACCAATAGAACAGTAACTTTTTCTGACAAAGAATGTTTAATAAATAGTGTGTGATCCCCTTGACTTTGTTTATATCCCATAGTCAACATTACCCTTGCAAATCTCCCAAACCATGCCCTTGGTGATTGCTTGAGGCCATATAATGCCTTCTTCAATTTACACACAGTATGAGCACCTAAGTTCTTTCTATAATCAGGTGGCACTTCCATGTAAATTTCCTCTTTTAGGTCTCCATGCAAGAATGCATTCTTGACATCAAACTGTTGTAACTCCCAACTGTAATTAGCAGCTATTGACAACAATACTCTTACGGTATTCATTTTGGCAATTGGAGCAAAAGTTTCTAAGTAGTCAATTCCATAAGTCTGAGTATATCATTTGGCCACTATTCTGGCCTTATATCTCTCAATTGACCCATCTGTTTTATATTTCACTGTATATACCCACTTGCAACCCACTAGTCTTTTTCCGGCTGTTAGTCTTACTAACTCCCAAGTCTTGTTCTTTTCTAAGGCTTCCATTTCAACATTCATAGCTCGTCTCCACTTTTCATTAAACAATGCTTCAGATAAACTGGTAGGAATGATAATAGAATTGAGGCTTACAAGGAAGGCTCTGTGAGTTGGTGAGAAATTTTTAAAAGATAGAAAATTTTAAAGAGGGTATAATGGCAGTGTTGTGCATTCTTGAGTTCCTTTCCTAACAGTAATTGGTAAGTTTAGATTATCATTATTCACTTGAGCATCATTTTCATTTTGTAATGAATGGTTATAAATTGTTACCTCATTCAAAGGATTTGAGTTGGATTCCTGAACCTGCGTAGGCTCTGAAACAACCACTTTCCTTTTTTAAAACACCTTGTCAAATCTCCCAGTTTCCTGAGTTGAGTGAGACACATGATTAGGGTTTAGGACTGACAATAACTTGGATGGTGAAGAATTAAGAGACTTAGGGGAAGATGACAAATCAGGAGATTCTGAATGATTTTTATGCATGGATTCAAAACTGTGATCAAAACTAGAAGGTAGAGGGTTTATTATCAAATCAGGAGATTCTAAGGGATTTTTATGCATGGATTCATGACTGGACTCAGAACTAGAAGCTACCGGATTTATTGTCAAATCATGAGATTCTGAGTGATTTTTATGCATGGATTTAGAATTGGACTCAGAACTAGAAGGTACCGGATTTATTGTCAAATCTAAGTTCAGAAAACTTTCTTTATCTTCTCTAGTCGAGTTCTCCCCCTGAAGATAAGGATTGGAAAAATAAGATTCGTGTTCACTAAATGTGACATCCATGGAGACATAGAATTTCTTTGAGGAAGGATGATAACATTTATATCCTTTCTGGGTTGGTGAATAGCCTACAAAATTGCATTTTAGAGCTCTTGGATCTAGTTTTTCTCTATTTGGACCATGGACATGAACAAAGGCTATACACCCAAAAATTCTTGGAGTAAGATTGTTTGTAGTATTTAGGTTTGGATAGAAAGATGAGAGGATATCCATAGGACTTTTGAGACCTAAAATTTTAGAAGGCAATCGATTTATAAGGTAAGTTGCTGTAAGAATGGCTTCTCCCCAAAAGGCTTTTGAAACATGTTTTTGAAATAAGAGTGCTCGGGTTTTTTCAAGAATATGGTCATTTTTCCTTTCAGCTACTCCATTTTGTTGTGGGGTTGTTACACATGATGACTCATGGACTATTCATTCTTTCTGAAAATATGGGGTAAGAATTTGATTGAAATAATCCTTGGCATTATCTGACCTAAATCTTTTGATTGTGACTCTAAATTAATTTTTGATCATGGAACAAAATTTTGGAAGTATGGTACTGATATCCGATTTATGTTTAAGTAAGAATAACCAAGTGACACGGGTACAATCATCAATAAAAGAAACGAACCATCTTGCCCCAGAAACATTAGGAATATTAAACGGATCACAAATATCACTATGGATGAGATAGAAAGGAACATGACTTCTTTTATTGCTAATTGGGAAAGATGCATGTTTATGTTTAGCAAACTCACATACTTCACAATGAAAATCCTCAACATTCAAATTTTTAAATAATGAGGGAAACAAGGTCTTAATAATTATAAATGAAGGATGTCCTAGGCAGGAATGATGCAGTAAAATTTTCTTTTTATTAGACAGGACAGACTCTGACATAAAGGAATACGAAACTTTGGACTGACTTGGTATCTCAAGAAAGTAGAGGCTATCTCGTTCCCTAGCCTGTCCAATCATCCTCCCCGAATTCTTATCTTGAAATATACAATAACTACTGTTAAAAATTACATTGCAACACAAATCTTTGGTAAGTTTTTGGATGGAGATAAGACTAATAGATAATTTAGTAACATGAAGAACATTTTCAAGGTCAATGATGGACTTATTTGGACATCTCCTACTCCAGCAACAGTTGTTAGGGATCCATTGGCTGTGACTATTTTCCTATTGCTCAGACATGGGGTATAGGTTGAGAAATGTTTGGATGAATGGGTCATGTGGTTGGTTGCTCCAGAATCAATAATCCAAGAATTGGTTAGAGTTATATCTGAAACATTCAATCTAATAGAAAGAGGAAACTTACCTGAATATACCAAAGAGCAAATACCTGACTTTTCTGACATATTATCTGAAATCGGCATGTGTCTTTGACTATGTTGTTCTTCTTTGATAACGATTTAAATCACCTCTTCCAACTAATTTGGACAGAATAATCAGCGAAAATTCGTCGTGACTTTGACAACGGTTACGACGTGGATTCGGTAGCGATTATTTCAGCAATGAAGGCCGAAATTAACAATGAGTACCGGTAAACAATTCAGATAATCGGCAATTAAGACCGGGAGAAAAAATTCAGATTGAGTCTTGCTCTGATACCATGACAAAATCTGAGAAGAAGAGAAAGAATGTCTCTCTTTGTATTATATCTTTGATTACATGAGTAGGACTTTATATACAAGTTTTCCTAAACTAATTTTGGAAACAATATTAGTTAAATATCCTATTTCTAAATATTTGACAGCAGTAAGTTACAGCTGTTAATTCCAATCTTAAGAAACTTTCATATATTCTACTTTTAGGAAACTTTCCTATTTTTTACATGATCAATTATAACGATTTTCCAACAAATTCAGATAAAATTATATAAATAAAGGGAAACAAAAAGAAACAAAACAATATAAATGAATGTCAAAATTTATAGATCCATCACTTATTGTCTCCCTCTTTCCAATCAAAGAAAATTAAACTGTGCTCATCATTTTGTTGTTTTCTTTATCTTACCAGATGAGTATGTTATATGCAGTGGTTGCAAGAATTCTGATACAATCCTTTCCAAGGAGAATGGGCTCTTCTTTCTTAGATGTGAAAAGGTACATTCTCTGCTCCTACTAAAGTAATTTCATGTTGAACTTTGAAATTCTCAATCATCTTTTGGTTAACAAGTAGTAGAAGGATTCGTTTCACTATTTGACTTGATGCTGGACCCAAAAAGGGATAAAAGAAGAAAAAAGAGAAACTAAACTGACTTGAATTTGTATCTAACTTTAGCGTTTGCCTGGTTGCAGTGTGGTTCTGGAAGATCTGTCGCTCCAATCAAGGCTGGAGTTGTTGCCCTTGTCGACCGTTGGAAAGGAGGAAGTCGAGCTGGCTTTTGTAGTCTTGTTCTGTAGGTCTTGCTAAGTAAATCTAAGTCCCAGTCTTCCCAAGTTTTGTGCTTCAGTGAATCAACTTCATTTAGATCTTAAGATCTTGAGTTTAGTCTTAGAATGAGAGAGAAAATATTATTCTCCGATATAGCCATGAAATGCTTATCATGTGGCTTTGTAATGTTTTTTAGCTAAATTCGTTCTGTTGTTATTGAGCTGCGGTGCGGTCATGTTTAGTGTTTAGTCTCTACATTTGTCCTTAGGTGGGATCTGTCCAACGGGGTGCTTACAGACCTAAACTTTAGTATGATAAAACAGTTCTCATCATTCACCATACTTTTAAATCTTGCTGGGAGATTATTCAATTCAGGCACAGTGATTTTATTTGTTAAACTATAACAAGTAAAATTGATTGTTATACAAGTTTCAATATGACGTCAAATTTCACAGTAACTCCTACAGCCTTCGAATTGTATATCTAACGAATCTTCACTGTTCACTGGATTTGATCATGGAAAATTCTCAGGAGGACTTGATCAACCAGTGAACCACATCTCGGGTTAAACAAACTTAACCAGCAACTGATAACCAAGCCTACAGCATATCCCAAGCCAGCCAATATGTATTCCCAATTGATCTCCTCCCTTTTTGACTGATCTTCTTCAGGCAATACTTTTCCTTTTGTGTTAGAACAATTAATGTTCAACTGAAACCCACAGAGTCGGGGTTTCCCAAGAAAGAAGTGTCTGATAATGTCTGCAGCTGCCGACCTTCTGAGATTCTTCGGGATAGTTGGTTAAAGGAGAGGTTCAGGAACGAAAGGAACGCAAGACTTCCAAGTGTGGCTGGGATCCTTCCGCTTAGCTGATTTGTGGAGAGATCGAGGGATCCGAGCTTTGCCAAGTTCCCAATCGAGCTCGGAATTGAGCCTGTGAAGGCATTGTGTGAAAAGTTGAGAATCCAGAGTGCTTTGAGCTGTCCCACTGCATCTGGTATGCTTCCATGAAACTTATTGCATGAGAAGTCAATGTGTGTATAAATTGTTAGAATCTTAAGAAGCTCCCGCTCGAATCCTTTTATCGTCAGCTCCACAGTGTTGTAAAATATGTAACCTAATGATACAAGGACATCAAATTGCAGTTGTTTGCTCATTGATGATTGACTATTATCCCCCATCATCAGTCCTCTCCAACATGAGAATAATCCCGAGGGTATTTTACCGCTGAATTTGTTGTAAGCAATATCCAAAATTTGAAGGCTTGTCCAGTTTTGTTTCTCCCAAGAAAACTGAAGATCCCCGTAGAATCTGTTGGATTGTAAACTGATGACATGTAAATCTGATGCTTTCATTAATGTGCAGGGGAATCTGTCTTCAAAGTAGTTGTTCCGAATGTTCAGAACTTTTAAGAAAGCACAGTTGGCTAAGGAGCTTGGAATCCTCCCTTCCAATGCATTCTCGCTAAGGTCTAAAGTTTTCGGTGCACAGTTCACTGGGAACGAATCGGAAATTGTACCATTAAGCTTATTTTTGCTTGCTCATTGAATGATGGGCAGTTGGCAAAGACAGGACGGTATACTACCACTCAAGACATTGTTAGAGAAATCAAGAACGCGAAGGTACATACATAGCGTCGCATATCCACTCAGGTATCACTCCTATGATGCCATTGTTTGAGATAAGGAAAATATCAGTATCACTAATGGAGACATTTTCGGGAAAAGAACAAAAACGATTACTTGAGTAATCCCCATAGAATACTACCTCGGGTGGGGTGGGCATAATTTCGAGAAGGTTGGCATGCAAGTCGAGCACTGCGAGACTTGGAATGGTATAATTTTCCTGAAGACCGGACAGAAGATTGCTAGAAAGATCTAAGCGATAGAGACTTCCAACTTCCCAAATCCAATTTGGTATCTCCCCTGTTATGTGGTTTGCGGAAAGGTCTAAATCGGAAATTAAGGATTGATTCTTAGATATGGAAACTCGTTCAAATTACAAGAAGCAAGACTTAGTGTACTGAGTTGAGGGAAAAAGGACAAGGTCTCATCATTGCTTGTTGCATCAATTGACAAGTTATTGTAAAAAAGATCTAGCATTGAAAGATCCCGGAGCCTTCCAAATGCATGTTATTGTACAGTGCCATTGCAATGGTTAGAAGATAGTGAGAGCAAACCAAGCCTTTCAAGTTTGAAAAAGGACTCTGGAATAGGGCCTTCAAGAAGGTTACCTGCCAAATCCAAGGAACCTAACAAAGAGGCAGATGCGTTAGGAAATTCAAGCAATTGTCCATCAAATTGGTTATTCGAAAGATCGAGGTTATCCAAAGATGGTAGTGCAAATAAAGTTGGTGGAACAGCCCCAGACAGAGTTCTTGGCTAAGTTGACAGACACAAGACTTAAAAGGCCTTCAAAATGATTCAAAGAAATTGAGCCCTGAAGACTATTATTTGAGAGGCCTATGAAGGTATGATTTTTGCACTTTCGGAAGGACGAGATTGGACCGCTGAAATTGCAATTTGATATATCAATCCAAGACAATGCTTGGAGGTTACTAGTCGAATCCGATAAGAAACCTGAAAATTTTGTATCTTTCAGGATTATTGTCCTGAAAGAAGTGTCCTTGGGAAATTGCGGCAAGGTGCCTGTTATGAAGCCATTACCAGACAATTCCAGAACTTGAAGTGTAGATACCTGGAAAATCTTCTCCGGGAATTTCCCATGAAGATTAGACAAACGCAGACTCAACTTTGTCAAGTTTGAGAAATAGGCAAAGAATTCAGGAACCGTGCTGGACAAATTGTTCTCATCAAGTTGGAGAACTGAAAGGGAACTGAGCTTCGAGAGGGAAGAGGTAATAGGACCCGAAAGGTAACAACTGGCTAAACTCAAAACTCTTAAATTAGATATAGATGAGACAGCACTGCACCAACCGTCCAGATTAAGTTCTCTAGGCTGTCAGATTCTGAAGAAGGGCTTTTAAATCTGGATTCTTCAATTTGAGCAATTTCTCTCCTGGAAAACGGGTAGAGAGATCAAGAATAACCAGGTTTTCCAATCTTGACACAGCTAGAGGAAGCTGCCCAACAAAACTAGCGTATGACAAATTTAAAATTCTCAGATTTTTGAGATTATGAAGCTCATCTGGAATTTTTCCATCGAAGAAATTGAAAGCTAGACTTAGATTCTCAAGATTCACGAGAGTGAAAAGGATTTTCCAATTCTCGTCGCCTGGGATACGTGTTCATTGTCCAACTCCAAACTGGTAACAAAGCCTGAGGCCTCACAGGCTAACCCATTCCATCTGCAGCAGTCGGTGCTGGAGTTCCAGTGAACCAGCTTGGTTGAACTTGCCATATCGAACTGGAGGCTTTCCTTCAGTTGAAGCAACTTTGATTCCTGATCAGTCAGACATTGGCCAGAAACAGAAACAAAATTGAAGAAAAGCAGGAACTGGAAGATGAATGCGAAGAAAGTTTGTGAAGAAGGGAGAGTTCCCTTTTGCAAGGTTGTAGATTAAGAAGGTTGTTATGAATTTATTGATGCGCAGTCGTCGTCGACGCAATAAAATTATAATAATAATGTAGAGAACTTAATAAAGAAATTATAATATAGAATAGGAGAAAACTATAGAGAGAAAATAGAGAGAAAGAACAAGAGATCTTTATTGATTCTCTGAGAGTAAATTGATCAATGAATGAGTGTATACAACACCTCAATATAGAGCCCTATTTATAGGGTTCAGGGGTACATCAAAGTCAGAATAGGTATAGGGTAATCAGAAGACAAATCCTATCACTAATCAAAGATATGATAGAACTCTACCATCTATCTTCTGGATAGTTGGAGTATCTCTATAACTCTGATAATGGACATCCATAATAATATTAATTTCATAACACTCCCCCTTGGATGTCCATTGCATAAGAGTATGCCTCGTTAAAACCTTACTAGATAAAAAACCCAGTGGAAAAAACTCTAGTGAAGGAAAAAGAGTACACTACTCTTTATGCTATATTTACTCCCCATGATGAGATAATCCTTTGAGGTTTCTTAACCGATGCTTTCCAATCAAATGTTGTTATCGGTAAAGTCTTAGTGAATAGATTTATCAAATGATCAAATTCATTGCACATCAATATCAAATCTCTTCTGGAGATTGTGATTAAAAATATACTCTATCGTATCTCCTTAAATTTATTCCAAACTTTATTATCATCCAACAATATAGTTGGAATTCCTCTTTAGAGGATCTATACATTAATCATAATTACGTATATATAAATTTTTATAAATTGAAGATGTGGCTATTATAATCAACACATGCCTATAAATGCATAGTGTATGTGAATTATATAGGTAACTTATACCTTACATATCTATCTCAACAGGAGCTAGATTTTCTCAATATTCGAGATAAGTTGTCTCAAGGAGATTCAAAAATAAACTTAATGCCGTCTCAAAATTTATTGGGTAGAGAAGAACTAGAATAGATATATACTTGCATGTGGACAAGTGTATTCATACACTCAATTACAGAATTGTGGTACTTCAAGACCAAATAGTTCTTCAATATCTTTTAATAGAAATAAAGGATCTCGGATATAATTAACCCAATAACAATTGATGTGTTATGTCCATGTGAAACATCTTCAGGATGTTCAATCAAAACAAAATGTTGATCACAATACTTGCTCCTCTAAATTCTTCAGAAAAATATCTTGATCATTATATCCTTTTCTCTTTTGAAGATTTTATTTTAAAAATAAGAGATCAATCACGCTTCAAGCATGTATCAAAATCATATAGTTATAGAATTCATATATTTGTCTTGTTGGGACATTTATCCAAAGAAGAATATCTATAAGTAGAATATTATATCGATTAACTCTACAAGAGTCAGACAAATAATCAATATGCAATTTTATGTAAATAAATAATATTTTGAACTTCCAGTTCACTAATACTTGTGCATAGATCAAGATAATAAAAGTTATAAATAATGTCCTCTTTTAATTGATGATTTTCTCCCCCTAATGTAGGGAATACTATGTCAATCAATAGATTGTACAATGAGGATATCTTCTAATAAAATACATATAGCAAGTATACCTACATATAGAATTTATTCATATATGGACATACTCAATCATTTTTTCAATAAAAATTCACTAAGACAATCTCATTATGTTCTACAGGAACAATTATATGCTTCAAGTATATTGAGTCCATCAGGAACTTCAAATATAAATACTATTATCAAATAATAACAAATATAAACACATATTAAGTGTTATCATGCACTATTATATCCACCACTATAAATATATTTCTTCGTTATCAGTACCAGGTTTTACGAAGAATCATACGTCATAACTCATGGCAATATTCACTTTTGTGGTTCGCATTTTATAAGAAAATATTAATTGCTATCTCTTTGGATTACACTTCAAGTGTATAATTCATGCTGGGAATACATGTTCACTTCAAGTGTACTTATGAATAATTTAAACTTTTCATATTTCTCATGCGAACTTTATCATTTCGAGTTTGCAGACCTCGATTTGAAAATTCTTAATATATTATGCGCATTAATATCTTTAAAGTCATATACTTGTGCAATTTCAATAGTTCCCAATCATGTTGAGATCTCATCATTTATCATAGTTTTCAGGTACCTGAATTTCTTCTGGAAATAATTTATCAATCATGTTTTGGGAGAAAAATTCTGCTGGAATTTAAATCTCATCGACTTAACATATATGACCATCTTAAACCTTTGCTCCAGTAAGGTATTTGTATCTTTGGAATCGACTTATCTACAACACTTCAGTTGTGTCTCAAATTTATTTGTAGTGGTAAATTATCCTTCAGGGATATCAAATAGGAGCATTATTTGCCGGATATTGGTCAGTTAATATACCTGGCTATATAAATTATCCTTTGAACTTCTGGTTCAAGATATCTTCTATGAGGATTAAAATAGAAGATCAAAGATGAGACACATACTAATATCTTTATCCAGCCTCATAATTTCTCCTCTTTATGTTTGGGCAACATATTCAAAATTAACAAAATACGGATCTCTCCATTGAGATTTGCTCCCAACATATTTAATAATCTCTTTGAGAACCCCATCTCATTACATTTGTGGTGGAGCAACATACATAGTGCATATCTAAATTTAAGATGGGAAATATTTGGTTTCTGACCACAAACCAACTACTATGAGGAGAATTATAATGTGTTGGCAAAATACGAAATAAGTGCTAATATATCACAGTTATAAATATTCTACAGGATGTTCAATATTTATCTCAATACAACCAGTATTATTAGGACAAATTATGTCTTTGGGAGAATCTTAAAACATGAGCTCATTATCAATAAATTGTGCAAATTACAGGTTGCAAAAACAAAAATATTCATAAGACTATTTGTTGATGTATCAACTAATAATTTCTCAATATTCATCCCAAAATAACACATTCAACCCCAAGTAATACTAGCAACTTTTAAATAAAACAAGTAGCACATATAAATTCATCATATTAGGAAACTTCTGGTTCCATAATAAATTCATAATCATAATTCGTATTTTAATGATCCGAGATGGTCCAACCGGTCATGCCAATAAATAAATTATTTATCAGTAAACTTCAAATTTACTCAATATTGCATCTCAATTTCATAATTCTATGCAATATAAATCAGGAGAGATGAATAGTGGTATCTATAATTGACATATATTTCTTATCATAATGGTAATGCATATGTCTCAAAATTTCATTCATCCAATGTCTCGATATACTGATAATATAATCAATGTTCAAAAAGTTTTATGAGACTATATGGAGAATAATGCATTACAGAATTGACCATTGAGTGAAGATTCGGTAGCTCTTCTAGAGCTTTTAAGCAATTAACTCTTCTAGAGTTATTTGATCAATTAGTTCTTCAGGAACCTTGCACTACCATTTATACTTTGGACATATATTTTAAATTTTGTCCAAATAAACACAAATATTGTTTTGAGAAATTGTATCTTCACAATTCTTGATCCAAAATAAACTAAAATAACATAAAGTATCAATTCCATAATTTAAAATTTTGATTGACATTCAAAATGCTAAAAACTCTTTCTGGATATTCAAAAGAATTTACGTTCACATATGCCATGTTAATATTTTCGACATAAGCATCATTACTATCAGTAGCATGATTTAGGGAAGTAAAGCAATACCAATAATTAAGAGATATTCATAACATGCTTGACGTACTACAGGTACGTGACAAACTTTCATATTGCATCAATAACATGTTAGAATTATTACTTTCCCTTTTCATTCTTATTATTTTCTCACTTCTGGTGAGTATCTATTCACTGGGGATTTAATGAGTCATTCTTATAGTATAAGAACAATGTGTATTTCTACTAGCTGCGACCAAAATCTCGTATATAAATATATTATAATTTCTAATGTCATTCACTTCAGGAAATGATATATAAAACATTTGATCGAGCGTCAAAATATTTTATTCAGGACTCATTTAGTCTCAGAAGATATAAATTCAAAATACTTTTGAAAAACTTTTTCTCAATATTGCTACTACAAGAGCATGTTAGAGATATGAGAAAAAAATCTTTTATCCATCACATTACTAGTGATATTTCTCCTTATAACTTTAATTGAGAAGAAATTCTAAATGCAATAAAATTTTGCATACTGATAGACATACAATATTATAGGCACACTTATAACAAATCATAACTAGCATTTATATAATAATCATCTTCTGGTGATTATATGTTTCGTTCACAATTTGTTAGTAATCAAGTGGCTCTGATGCTTTGTATTTCTTAAATGGTGTCTTCAGGACTCACAATATCCAGATGCATATATTCTAGTCGCCATGATTATATGGATTATTCTTACCATATCCGCGTCTATGTCGACGACTTCGACCATGATTACGACCTCTTCCAGGGTCATAACTATTGGTTATAATGCATTCACTCACAGCTTTAAAGTAAACTGTGTTTTTAATAGAACGATCATCTTCTGGTAGTCAAATATTTCTTTTAGATCCTTCCACAAAAAAAAATGGATCTTTCACAATAAGATATTCCGCCTCTAGATCCTCAAAGAAATTATGGCGGAAAAAAATCATGTCTTTTATATAATTTGAGATGGTGTCTGCTAGACCCATTATATCTCAATAAATTTAAGCATTTAATGTCTATGACATATAATTCTTTCTATAAATATCAAGAGTAAAAAAAACGAGTTTTGAAAAATTTGTCATGAGAATTCAAAGATAGAAAAAAATACCTCTTTTTCTCTTGATTAAACTCTCAACTTCGGTGGCAGAGACTCGTGCTGATAACGTGTTATGAATTTATTGATGCGCAGTCGTCGTCGACACAGCAAAATTATAATAATAATGTAGAGAACTTAATAAAGAAATTATAATATAGAATAGGAGAAAACTATAGAGAGAAAATAGAGAAAAAGAACAAGAGATCTTTATTGATTCTCTGAAAGTAAATTGATCAATGAATGTGTGTATACAACACCTCAATATAGAGCCCTATTTATAGGGTTCAGGGGTACATCCAAGTCAGAATAGGTATAGGGTAATCAGAAGACAAATCCTATCACTAATCAAAGATATGATAGAACTCTACCATCTATCTTCTGGATAGTTGGAGTATCTCTATAACTCTGATAATGGACATTCATAATAATATTAATTTCATAACAAAGGTGATGCGGATAAGCTGAAAATGTAGGTATATACGAAATGAAACTCTCAACTAATTTCTACCCGAAGAGTCTACTTGAGCAGCATCAGTTGACTTGGGTCTTCCCCAAGAAATTTCCCTTACAGCTACTCCCTCCATCCCAAAATTGTAGCTCTATTATCATTTTTTATATAGTGTAGAATTTTGAAAGAGAGGAGAAATTGTAAGAATTGTTTTTCTTACATTACATTTTGGAGTAAGTACATACGCATTTTATATACAGGATCTTATGATCTAAATATGGTAGATGTATATATTTTATTCAACTAGCATCAAGTTTATTATTTTATAAAAAAATTAAACAAAATATTCAATACGTGCAATTGCACAAATTGAACATGTACGTATTGAACATTTTATTTAACTTTTTTATAAAATAATAAACTTTTTTTAACGTTTTTTAGTGATAGATAATAGATAAATTTTTTATATGCTATTTAATTATTTTTTTATAATATTAAAATAAAATATATATTTTAATTAAGAGAAATTAGCCAAAAATGCCCTCAAATAATTTTCTACTGGCCAGTAATATCCAAAATCATTTTTGTTATGAAATTTATCCCTAATCTATTTTCGGGGTGCCAAAAGTACCCTCACACGGAAGAATCTGGTAGAGTAGGACGGCGTATTTTCACGTAAGAAGCAAGTGACTCAAAATTCAAGGGCAAAATTGTCACTCTCTACCCAAGGATAACGACGATTCTCAGCTCGAATACCAGTTAGATCCTCGGTTCCATTTTTCTTACAGGTCGAAGGACAGAAACAGATTGAATTAAAAAATTTCTCATGGGATCCTGGAGGTGATTTTTGTACAGAGACAGATGTTCAAGGGAATTTTCACCAAAAAAAAAAAGATGTTCAAGGGAATTGCAATGAACCTCCAATTTGAGTACTGCCTTCCGTCCGGAGGATTGATGGCGACCCAGAGTAGAGAAATGGTGATGGCAATAAGTCCCGACCAAACAAATACGATTGTTGGGTCCTGCCTCGTCTTCCCATAAGTCCTTTAGCAAAGGGATATAAATGAGCAAGGACCCAGAAGCTAAAGAAAACCCCTCCTAGAAGACGGCTCCACTGAGGGATGGTGCTATAGATGGTTCGGCTAACACCAACTGCTATAGCGATCAAGTTGGTCATCATAATTACAATTGGTGGGATCAACAAGGAAGTCCACTTGAGAATGTAAAGATCCGCAAATTCATCATCATTGTCATCACCAGCGGATTTTGAAGTTAGAGTGAATGAAATCTCAATTCCAGCAATCACCTTCAGTAGCCCCTGGAGGACAGCAGCAAGATGGGCACTTGTTCCACCAATTAACTAGAACTGCTCATTGCGCCACCACTCTTCCAATGAAATGCCAGACCAATTGATCTCAAGCACGGCAAGTATGCAAAGAGTCAAGGTGATGACCAGAAGGGTGATGACCAGAAGGTAAGTGAGAAAGGTAACGTTCAAGGTCTGGACAATGAATTGACCGGAGAAGAGGGAAAGCGCTGGAAGGAAGCAGTAAAATATGAGAAACATTTTGAGTTACCAGAGAGTGACAATTTTACCCTCGAATTTTGAGTCACTTGCTTCTCACGTGAAAATGCGCCGTCCCACTCTACCGGATTCCGCCGTGTGAGGGTACTTTTGATACCCCGAAAATAGATTAGGGATAAATTCCGTAACAAAAATGATTTTGGATATTACTGGCTAGTAGAAAATTGTTTGAGGGTATTTTTGGCTAATTTCTCTTTAATTAATTATATAAACTATTTTATGAAGATCGTGTAATTTATTTTTACATCGTATGCTATTGTGTTTTTTATTAAATAACATTAAGTTTTGATATTTTTAATTAATATTATAATTTAAATTTTTTTAATAAAAATATTTTTTCTCTTTTGTAATGATAAAGATTTAATTGTATTTTTATCATTTTTATTTATTTACATGATATTTGAATAAGACACATAATTTATTTCTTCATAAAAAAGTTAAATAGTCTTTTTTTTGTACTTCCTGCTATCATTTTGAACTTTTTTATAAATTATATTAGTATTTAAACTCTTAAATTCTCATAACTTTTCCTCATAATTCTTTTATTTTTTAAGAAATAAATAGTTGTTTATTTTTTCCTTTTATCTAATTAATTTATTCTAATAAGAAAATATTATTTTTACTAACTATGAAAAATATTTTTATAAAAATCACTTAATCTCGTATTGTTATACTTTAGACTTTTTATAAATTATAATGATATTTAAAATATTTAATTATTATAATTATTTTTCAGGTGATTTTAATTTTTTTTAAAATAGCAATGTCTTTTTTTTTCTTTATAGAGGTTAGATAGTTTGTTCTTGTATTCTATTACATTTTATATACTTTAGGTAGAAATTTTGTAACTTAAGTGAGAGAGTTAGTATATATTTATTAGTAAGTAGTTACAAAATTTTCTATTAATTTTAAAATAAATTAATAGTTAGTGGGGTATTTAATGCATTGTCCACATTTTAGATTTTACTTTTGGACAGTGAGAACACCAAAATAAATTGTCCAAATTATATATATAAACTAGTTGTGGTGCCAGTGCGATGCGCGGTTTTTTTTGTTTTTTAAAAAGTTTTTTTGTCTTTATTATGTTTGTAATTGTTTAATTTTGTTGAAGTTGATTGATTTGAGGAATGTAGTACGTTTTAAGAATTGTTATGTATTGGAATTTTATTGAATGTTAATAGAAATTTTTTTATAAATTTTATAGTTTAAGAATTATTTTATTAATATTAAGAATAATTATAATGCAAATTAACTATTTTAAAATTACATATGTCAGTAGGTTGTATTATAATTTATTGAAAATGTAAATAAGGTACTTTAGAAATTTCTGTATTAGATATTATGAATATTTATAATAGGATTAATCTAATTTGAAATTTAATGTGTGAATAAGTTGTCATAAATATTATTAAAAATATAGATTCTGCTATAATACTCATGTTCATTTCTTGCCTATATACTTTTTCTTTTAAAACTTTGAATATGATAAGATTTAATGCTTAATGTTTGCCCTTGAATTAATTTATCATCCTGAGACTTCGCTAGTGATTAATGTTTATAAATTAGTGTATACACATATTTTTAGTTATATGTTAAAATAAATTAGTAGTTAGTTGGGCATTTTGTGCATTGTCCACATTCTAAATGTTACTTTTAGATATTGAGAACTCAAAATAAAATAACTTCTCTAAATTAATTGCTTCTATGTAACTCCCAAATAATTATTATAAAAATATTAAAAACTCTCAAAATTACAATACTAAATTACATAAAAATAAAAAATAATTTTATTAAAGGTTTTCTATTTTAATTAACTCTAATACTATATTTTTAATATTTTATTTTTTGATAATTGTGATTATTCTTTTCAACACTCAGAGATTTTTTTTCCTGTTTTTTTCTTGAAACTCATTATTCATTATTTCTCAACTTATTGTAATTAAATTAGAGTTTCAAGTATGAATTTATATGAAATAATTATATTTGTACACCTTGTGTACTTTTAGTGTCCTATTATGGTTAGTCTATTAAAATAATAATAATTTATTTTTAAGGGCATTTTAGGCAATCCAAAAAAGGAAGAAACAATTAAGTTTAAATTCTCATGACCCATATTACATTTAGTATAGTATAAATTCAGAATTATTTGAGACCAAGAAAATTCAAAATAAAATGACTTATATATGTGTTTTTTACTACATAAATTATATTCCTATAAACGAGAATCCTTTTTTCCTGTGGGTAACTCATTAAAGAAGCATAGCAGTGGAAAAAACTCACTAAATGATTATTAGTATTATAAATAGAGCACTTATCCTTGGACCAATGAGAAGTGTAAATAAAGCACTTATTCTGGGTTGGAGAGAATGCGAAAGAATAAAATGAAACTAATTCCTGATGGGCTAAATCCATAGTTGTATAATATAAGTGCAAACTTTATCCCTATGTATTTTATTTTTAAACGAGAATAATTTGTTTATATTAATTTATATATAGTTAAACTATTCTTCTTAATTTTTGTATTAAGTCATTATAGATATATTTAATTTCTGGAAGGAATATTAACAGTGAAATAGAGCATACCACAAAGTAAACAAGATACTAGAATTGGACGAGAAGAGCACTTTTATCCTTTCTTTTCTCGGGCGAAATTTATGCAATTACGACAAAGTATTAATCGATAGAGTTATGTCTGTAGTTTGAAAAAGTGTCAATAAGAAAGGCTTCTTTTAACTTGTAGTAATCAAAAGTAAAACCACATAAATTAGAAAAGTAAGCACGTTTAGGGCCATCTAGTACGGGCAAAACGGGTCTCAACAGATATGAGCTTAGTAAATATAGATTTATTTTAACGCAGATTTTTTCGACCAGCTCCGTTTAGCTAATGGGTTAACGCGAGGAGGAGCGAGTCGGACACGGGCCAACCCGTTTTTTCTTTTTAATTTTTTTAAAAAAAATTCTCAAAACAAAGCTGTTTTGATGCTTTTAAAATATTTTTAATTTTTTTTCAAAAACGATACCGTTTTGATGCTTTTTGACAAAACGACATCGTTTTGTAAAATCCGCGGGCTGGCCCGTTTAACCTGCGTACTTACTGTAGCGGGCTGCAGACTAGGAATTTTAAACCCGTGGGCCAAACGGGCCAGCCCGTCTCGGACCGTTTCAATGTTCAGCCCGCGCGGACCGGAGCAGGTCAAAGCGGGTCGGTCCGTTTTGACAGCACTAGTGTCATCCAAAGGACGTAGATTGACCATTATTGGTATCGGACCCGACCCGATTATTCGACGGGTCCAAATAGGTTGGATCCGTACCTTACACTTTAGGGTCTCGGATAGACCCGATAATGTATTTTAATATAAATTTATAGACAATTAACCTTTGGATCAAACATATCTAACAGTTATAAAAAATTTAAATATATAAAATATTTATTATTTAAAATTTAATCGGGTAATCGGGTCCGAATTTAGAATATGCATTATCGGGTCCGAGTAAATAAGTATGAATGTTGTCTCGGACCCTAGATTATCGAGTCAGGTCAGGATAATATCTGATCCATTGACAGTCCTACTTGAGACCTCGACTCTAGTCATTAAACTATTTGGGATTTATAAATTAATTGGGATTTACATTATCATCTTATAGTTTTTTATAATTAATTAATAAAAAATAATTTTAAAATTACAATATATATACAAATAAAAAATTTTCTTATAAAAAGTAAAAAATTTATTTATAAAAGAAGAATAATAAAATCATGCACCAAATATGGATCAAATCTTCAACTCTTACCACTTACCACGAGGATAAAACCTCATGACCCATCTCAGAAGATGCGAATTTGCATTTTGAATCCAAATTCTCATGCGATCATATATTTCCATGAATTGGCATTCTTTACGCTGAAAACAGACAATTCTTTTCATCTATTTTTCATGCCATTAAATTCCCATCTAATAATTGTTAGACTATTTACGAGCTACCAAACATGCAATTCTGCATATTTCAGTCAAGGTCTTAGCCCCGAAAGTCATTGTGGGCATTAACTCTGGTTACCTTCCTAATGACTAAAAATAAGTTTTTCTTTTTAAAAGAGAAAATTTTGTTATATTTACTCATAAATTATTTTTAATCAAAAACTTTATTTTTATTTTTTTTGTATTCATAAACAATTTTCAAATTTACACATTTATCATATTTTTACAATCACGGTAGAAAATCTGGTGAGAAAACTCACACCTGTGCACTTGTGTCATTTTGAGGGGTATTCTTGTCCAATTGTTCTTTCGAAGGGTCTTCGCATCATTGGAAGTACAAGAAGGATGACATCAAATTCCATAGTAGTAATTCCTACAGCCTTCGAATTGGATATCTATCGAATCTTCGCCTGATTTGTTCATGGAGAATTCTCACGAGGAGTTGATCAACCAGCGAACCACATCTCGGGTTAAACAAAATCAACCAGCAACTGATCCCCAAGCCCACAGCATATCCCAAACCTGCCAATATGTATTCCCAACCAATCTCCTCACCTTTAGACTCATCTCCTTCAGGCAAAACCTTTCCTTTTGTGTCAGAACAACTAATGTTCAACTGAAACCCACAGAGTCCGGGGTTTCCCAAGAAAGAATTGTCTGAGAATGTCTGGAGCTGCCGGCCTTCTGGGATTCTTCCGGATAGTTGATTAAAGGAGAGGTTCAAGAACGAAAGGAACGTAAGTTTTCCAAGTGTGGACGGGATCATTCCGGTGAGTTGATTCGTAGAGAGGTCTAGTGATCCAAGCTGTGACAAGCTTCCAACCGAGCTCGGGATTGAGCCGGCGATGGCATTGTGGGACAAGTTGAGAAGGTATAATGCCTTGAGGTTTCCCACTGCATCTGGTATCTTTCCATGAAACTTGTTGCATGAGAAATCAATGGATGCATAGATTGGTAGAATCTTTACAAGCTCGAGCTGGAATCCTTTTATAGTCAGATTCAATGTATTGCGATATGACAAAGAAAAGACTAGCAGAAGCTGTGGTGGTTGCCTATAATCCCCCATCATCAGTCCTCTCCAATTTGAGAACAATCCTGAGCGTAGTGTACCACAAAAGTTATTGTAAGCAATATCCATTATTTGAAGGTTTCTCCAGTTTTGGTTCTCCCAGGAACAGTTCAGCTCACCGTGGAATCTGTTGGATCGCAAAATTATGACGCGCAAATCTGATGCTTCCATCAATTTGCAAGGGAATGTGTCTTCAATTTTGTTGTTTCCAGTGTTCAAAAATTGCAAGACTTTGCAGTTCTCTAAGGATCTCGGGATTTTTCCTTCCAATGTGTTCCCACTGAGATCTAATGTTTGTAGTCCACAGTTGTCTGGGAATGTATCGGGAATTGCACCATTAAGTTTATTTTTGCTTAGTTTCAATCCTCTAAGGGTCCCCAATTTCAAAAGACAAGCTGGTATGCTACCACTCAGGAAATTGTTAGACAGATCAAGAGCCTGAAGAGAAGAAGTCCCATTGCATAATGATTCAGTTACCACTCCAGAGATGTTATTTTTTGAAATAGAGAAGAAAAGAGCTAAAGGAATGTGAATATTTTCAGGAAAAGAACTATTGAAATGATTACTTGAGTAATCCACGAAATATGCTGCCTCCGGAGGGATGGGCATAGTACCGCTGAGAAGATTGGCATGCAAGTCAAGCACAGTGAGTTGAGGACTTACGGTATGATTTTCCTGAAGACCAGATAGAAGGTTGGCTGAAAGATTCAAGTGATAGAGATATTTTCCTACTCCCCATAGCCAATTTGGTATCTCCCCTGTTATGTGGTTTGCAGAAAGGTCTAAATAGAAGATCTGGGATTGATTCTTCAGAAGATATGGAAAATTGTTCAAATTACAAGAAGCAAGACTTAGTGTGCGGAGTTGAGGAAAGGACGAGGAGGTCTCCGCATCACTTGTTCCATCAATTGACAAGTTATTGTAAGAAAGCTCTAATCTTGTAAGATTTTGGAACCTTTTAAATGAATCTAGTTTTACAGTGCCATTAAAATGGTTAAAAGAGAGTGAGAGCTCAGTGAGCCTTTCAATATTGAAGAAGGACTCTGGAATAGGCCCTTCAAGCTGGTTACTTTTCAAATCCAACCGAGATAACGAAGAGAGGGAGGCATTGGGAAATTCAAGCAATCGTCCATCAAATTGGTTATCTGAAAGTATGAGGTTTTGCAGAGACGGTAGAGCAAATAAAGATGGTGGGATAGCCCCAGACAAAGAGTTCTTGGCTAAGTCGACATTCACAAGACTTTTAAGACCTTCAAAATGATTCGAAGAAATTGAGCCCTGAAGATGATTATCTGAGAGGTCTATGTAGGTAAGATTCTTGGACAATCGTAACGATGGGACTGAGCCAGTGAAATTGTTAAATGACAAGTCCAAATAGACTAGTTTGGTGAGACTTGCCATTGAGGATGGGATTGAGCCACTGAAATTGCAACTTGAGACATCAATCAAAGACAAATCTGGGAGGTTACCTGTGGAGTCCGGTAAGAAACCTGAAAACTTTGTTCTGCTTAGGATTATTGTCCTGAAAGATGTGTTCTTGGGAAACTGCGGCAAGAAGCCTGTTAAGAAGTCATTAGAAGACAAATCTAGATGTTGCAGTGTGGGTATCTGGAAAATCTTTTCTGGGAATTTCCCATGAAGACTAGAAGAACTTAGACTCAACTTTGTCAAGTTTGAGAAATTGGCAAGGAATTCAGGAACTGAAGTTGAGAAATTGTTGTTGTCAAGTTGGATCACAGAAAGTGAACTGAGCTCTGAAAGTGAAGAGGTAATAGGACCGGAAAGGCGACAACGGGCTAAACTCAAAACTCTTAAATTAGACAAAGGTGAGAGAGCATTGCACCAGTCATCCCCTTGAGCCGATATGTTGGCACCGTCGAGATAAAGTTCTCTAAGCTCTGTGAGATTCTGAAGAAGGGCTTTCAAATCTGGATTTTCCAGTCTAATCAAGCCCCAGAATCCTACAAAAGGGGAAGAAAGATCAAGACTAACCAGATTTTTCATACTTGACACGCCTATTGGAACCTGCCCAACAAAACCAGCATTTGACAGATTCAACATTTTCAGGTTCTTGAGACTTTGAAGCTCATCAGGGATTTTGGTGGGATAGAAGATATTGGAAGCTAGATTCAGTTTCTCAAGATTCTCGAGAGTGAAAAGAACTTTCCAATTCTCGGTCGCATTGAAGACGTATTCATTATCCAACTCCAAACTGGTAACAAAGCCTGCGGCATCACAGGCTACCCCCTTCCATCTGCAGCAGTCGGTGCTAGAGTTCCAGTGAACCAGTTTGGTTGAAACTGTTAAATCGAACTGGACGCTCTCCTTAAGTTGAAGCAACTTCGATTTTTGATCATTCAAACATTGGCCAGAAACAGAATCGAGATTGAAGAAAAACAGGATTTGGAAAATGAATGTAAAGAAAAGCAACGAAAAGGGGCGAGTTTGCATTTTTCAAGGTTGTAAATGATGGGGTGCTATGGATAATTAAGCTGAACACGCTAGGATATATATGAAGTTTGAGCATTCTACTCAGGGAGACAACCTGAGCAGTGTCGATTGACTTGTTCTTTCTTCAAGAAATTTCCTCAACAGGAACAAGAAGAATAAAAGAAAATTAGTTATAAGGACTTTCTTTCTACTATCGGTGTATTTGGAATAGTTATGATTTTTTAAATTACTATAATTTAAGAGAGAGTTAGAGACTGAATTTTATAGCTCTGTGTTTCGAAGATGGCGATGCAGTTAAAGCGAAAAAGATTGAAGTGTATGTACTTTTAATTTTACTAATATTAATAATATTGTACTATAATCACTTTAGGTTGCTAGGGTGTGGGATCTTCTATGTTACTATGGTTTTTGAACCAATGTGTAATTTTATATGGTTTGTTGTAATGAGCTATCCCAATTTTATAATTTTCCTCTTTTGTAATATTAGAGTTGGAATTGTAGATTGTATTTAGTTGTAATAGTTCACCATTTCACTATTAATGAATAATCTTTCATTTATAAAAAAAATTAAAATAATTTTCTTTTGCAATTTCTTATTTTAAAAAAAGTTCAAAAGATTATAAGAGAATATGTTAATATACTTTTAAAATATACTATTTTAATGTATAAAAAATTAAAAAAAAAATCAATCCAAATATGTCCAGCCGCCATGAGAAATTTCATTAATGCCGTAGTCGGTAGACAACCTACTTCTCTCCTCTATCATCATTATCATACACTCCCTCCATTTTGAAATATATTGTCAAATTCTTTTTTATATTGGAATTAAAATCTTAATAAATTTTTTAAAAATGATATATGTCTAAATAATTAGTTAGTGTTTTAAACTTAATTTAATATTACAAATTTGTATTTTAAGTGGTTGAAGAATTTATAACAAAAAGTATAATGTAATTAAACTCACATTTCTTTTTCCCAAAAACTCGCCAATTTTTTTTTTTTTGGAGAAATCCTACGTTTAAATTCACATTATTAACTAGGAAGCATATTAGTGCCTGATTTTGTCTAAAAGC
Source organism: Rauvolfia tetraphylla (assembly GCA_030512225.1). Lineage (NCBI taxonomy): Eukaryota > Viridiplantae > Streptophyta > Magnoliopsida > Gentianales > Apocynaceae > Rauvolfia > Rauvolfia tetraphylla. The sequence continues at coordinate 4,053,700 of JAJQKT010000060.1, forward strand.
ACTGTAATTCATATTTTCTCTAAAATTCCAAATTTCAACTTGGTTATGCATCAGCCCGTTGCAGCATTGAATAAATTTGGAAGTGACATATACAGTTTTTGGTTTAATTATATTAATCAGAAAAAATATTTTTCATTATTTATTTTTTTTTTTAAATCCTTCAAATTGTCATGAAACACCAAAACTCATTGTTGACTTGGTTCTTCCTTATCAAAACATTACCTCATCGAATACGTTAGAGGAGCTTGCTCCGTGGATGCCAATATAAAACTTCTCATTATAAAAAATATACATCATACTCGCTAAAGGACGCATGCATTGCATGGGATCACGTTTTTATATTTTATTATTATTATTATTATTATTATATTTTTAAAAATAAATATAAAATAAATTTATAAAATTAACGCTAAAAACACAATTTAAATGTTGTACTTTTACTTTAAAATTAGTATTTTAATTTAATCTAAGTCCCTCTTATGCTAAAAAGAAAAAAATAAATAATATATTTTAAAAAATATTACAATATTTAGAGAACAAAGCTTAATTATAAAAATATATTAAAAATTTATTCAAGTTCATAAAATAAAAAATAATTTATTGATTGAATTTTCACGAAAAAATAGAGGTTGAAGAGTAAAACTTCACATAAATCACATATGTTTACTTCAAAAATATTACATAAGTATCATCATACCAACGAATTTGCTCTAATAATTATTAAAAATGTCTTACCTAGTTTCTATAAGCCCTTCCCTCCCTTCGGAGGAACATCTCCTTCCAAGAAAAATCTTAAGTGTCTCCACGTCAATAAGAACAATTTTTAAAACATTTATATGATTTTACAATTTCCCTTCTCTTGGCTCACAAACAAAAGTAAATCATATTAGTTTATGAAATTAGCTAAAAATGTATTATGAAAAGAGAAATAATTATTAGCTTCTACTTAAAATAAATAATTAATAATAATGTAAGAATTAAAAAAACCTAAATTGTTGGTTAAAATAATAATAATATAAAAATGGTTACAATCACATTTACCAAATGTTTTGGGTTAAAGAGGGGAGAAATGAGATTCTCATAATAAAAGTTTCCAACAATCATTTACCAACAAAATCTAAAATCGATTATCTTATGTCAAATTTGTTTAACGGTAATTGCACAAAATACTATGATTTCTATAGTATCTTTGGTAAAAGAAAAAAATAGAAAACTCCGGTGTATGGATAGTCTTCCTAAAAATCAATATCCACTAAGTTAGTTGCCAATCTCTACCATTTTGGCTTCTAGAATTGATCTCTGTCCAATCTGCAATTGTCATGTTTATCCACATATTTCTCGAGAAAATATTAATACGTTAGTTAAAAGTTTATATTACTTAAAAAAACTAACAATTCAGTAAGTATAAAATTTATCTCATAAGAGAAATATAAAGACATAGAAATAAAAACTCTTAAGGTTAAATGATGAACTTCACAATGAAAAAAGAGTGGCATTTTTTCTATTAAAAACAAAGAGTGAAAAACATCTTCAAAAATTGTTTGAAAGAAAAGGTTCTCTGCACTATTTGTAAACATATTTTTTTATGATATATGCTAATATTCTTTTTATATTATGCACCGAATATATTAACTTAAATTATAAATTAAATTAGTTAAATTATAAATTAAAATTGTGATTATTTGCATGATTTTTTTATTTAAAAAAGCCTAAAAATTGAATCTTTAGACCATTATTATTTTGCCATCGGCAAGAGCTCTGTTGGCACCTGGCAAAGCTCTAGATGGAGCTTCGCTAGCACCTATTTCATATTTTTTATTTACAGAAACTATTTTAACACTTACAAATTTGACAATCAGTGAAAGGTAAGGATTCATGCATATTTTAGAAGTATTTTTGTCATTCAATCTTTTCTCAAACAGTTATTTATATTTATTCGTGCATATTTTAAAAGTATTTTTGTTATTCAATCCATGTGTATATGGATTGAGATTCGCTACGGACCTAATGCTAATTTTTTATTATTTTCTTCAACTGATTATTTAATTTTAAAAAATTATTTTAGTTTTGTAACTAATTATTGGAATTATTGTAACTAATTGAAATATTAAATAAGAACATTTTAAATATTTTGTATAAGATTTATTAAAACTTTAATATTAGTGTAAAATAGAATTAAATCAATTATTTTGAAAAAAAAAGTATACCAACGGCCTGTTGAAGACTTATAGGGTTAATTATATATTTCATTTTCAGTGAAATATAATTTGATAATTCTTAGTAAAAGATAATTTGATAAGTAATTTAATACTGTTACTTATCCAAAAAAAGTTAATGTAACTAGGGCTGTCAACGGGTCCAAATGGGTCCGGGACACCCTGTTCCGGACCCGGACCCGGACCCGATTGACATTAATGGTTCCGGACCCGGACCCGATTACCCGACGGGTCCAAATAAGATGGACCCGGACCCTACCCTATAGGGTCTCGGGCCGGGTCCGGGTAGACCCGATAAAATTTTTAATATAAATTTATAAATAATTGACCGTTGATCAAACACATCTAACGGTTATAAAAAATTTAAATATATAAAATATTTATTATTTAAAATTTAAATCGGATAATCGGGTAATCGAGTCCGGGATACCTTCTCCCGGACCCGGACCCTATTAGAAGATATATTATCGGGTCCGGGTCCGGGTCCGGGTAAATGGGTATGACCATTGTTCCGGACCCAGAGTTATCGGGCCGGGTCTGGGTAAACGGGCAAAATTGACAGCCCTAAATGTAACGTGTCTGTGGACTTTGGATGTGACTGCAACTTTGGAAGCGCATGAGCATTATACGGTGAATAACATTTCAATTTCCAGATTGATAGGTACCCAGGCATGGAAAAAAAGAACTATTTAAAATTATTTGGCTGGGGGTAACACAAAGTCGCCTCCTATTTCATGAACCTTTTGACTTAGTGTCGATGGTGCCCCCAGACCTTCCGCGGTTGGTGTAAGAGGTCAGTGCTTTAAGAGACCACTTTGGGGATGTGTTATTTGCCATGACAAAGAAACTTAAACTACTCTACTTCACCGGAACATAATGAAGTTATAATTGTTTTGAAAAGGCTAAAACTTGCTAATTGTTTATGATATAAAGGAGAAAATTAAAAACGATTGCGAAGGATTGTTTTCGAGCATCTATAGTATTCTTTATGATCTCTTTGGTTTAGGAGACGCAATCTGAAGTAATTAGAAGAAAGAAATTCAAGAAAGAGAACAGAAGGTATTGATAAATAAGGAGACATGCAAGGGAAATACATTCAAATGAGAATCTCTACATACATAATTCGAGGATCCAAAGTAAGGATGGCAAATTAGTTAGAGCAATTCTTAGTCTCCCATATCCTCTTGCTACTTTACGATACATGCTCACACTCATGGTATATTTTGAGACACTTCTTTTATCCATGTCTGTAGTCATAAATGTGTCCATCTGTGAGGGATCCAAGCCAGAAAAATAGCAAGTGTATTTTTGCGGTTGTCCATTACTACAAAAAAAGAAGATCAAGTGCCAAAGGCTAATAAGGGTGGATACGTAATGAAGAAAATTACCAAGTAAAATACAAAGTTTATTATAAAAGGCTGTTATAGGATGCTTTGTTTCTTACTGTATATTTTGCAATGGCCAACAATTACCTTTCACCATCTTTTTCAGGTGAATAAAAGGACAATAGATGTCTAGAAACAACCAACATGAGAAGAAAACGGGAGAGGTCTCCGAAAATTTCTCATTACATGAACGCATGACCATCATGCGTCAAACAGATTAACTGCATCATCATATTGTGTTTAGTAGTAAGAGATTAGGCTTACAAAAGACTTCAACGCATCACGATAATACGTTCATATGGACAAAGATTCAAAAGGTTCAGTATAAGATAGTGTTATTTGACTAACCGCATCATCATATTGTGTTCAATAGTAGGACGTTAGGCTTACAAAAGACTTGAACGTATCACAATAATGCATTCATATGGATAAAGGTTCAGCATAAGACAGTGTTTAAATACATTAATATAATGTGTCTACTGATGAACGCATTATGATAATGCGTTCTTATAACACAAAAGTAAAAAAAAATAAAGAACGCATAATGGTAACATATTAAATAATAATAAAAATTAATACTTTATATATCACTTAAATAAATAGTACCATAAATACGGCTTTAAAGAAAAAAAAGTATCATAAACACAGAATATACTATCTACACTCTGTCCACTATTTGTGGGTTGTGAACAAGATGAACCATAAAAGTCCCATAATGCCCTCACCGGACCCATTAGTTCTTCTCCCAAACTTTTGCACAGGACCTGAAGTATTTCTCTTAATGATATATATATATATAATATTAAAATGAATTATATTATTTTTAATAAATGATTATGACTTTTTGCAAAAAAAAAAAAAACAAAGAAGAACAACCGTTGAAGTGCGGATCAAAATTTATCCGTCCGTTTTGACCCGGGTGTAATTTAGCTCTTAAGCATTTTTCCTTTTTTTTTTAACACGGAAAATGCTTTTGGGGTTTTTGTGAGAAACACAGATAATTACACACTACGAAACTCATCGCAGTCGTACATTGAGAATATTCTATATGAGTCCTCCAAATCCAGTCGTCAAAAAACACAAAAGGCCAAACGTATAAGCAATCCACAGAAAAGACAGGGCCAATTACCAAAGCACAATCCGGGCCCCACATAACGCTCCCCAAATTCGAAAACCCATCTCGAAGCGCCAAAACTCAAAACCCACAAAGCTGAGAAAGCTATAAACCATCACTGCTCTCACAGAGAGATATGCGTTTCTACGGGTAAGATTTTCTCGAACTTTGCTCAGATCACATCTCTTTTTAACCTTTTCAGAGTATTGAATTCCGTTCTCTGGAAGATTAATGAATAGTTAACTCTGTCATTATTGATAATTTTACTGTTTACATTCGGATTTTGAATTTGGGGTTCCTTAGGATACTTTATGCAATGTAGATTCATCAGTTTCGAAGGAAATTAGCACTATTTTATAGTACATGTCGAAATTGTCAACTTTCTGCTCTGTTTTAGGAGTAGTTTCTTGAATTTTTTCTACGGTTCTGAGGAGAATTGCTGAATTTCGGATGTACGTAATATTATTTTCTGAAAATTTATCAGTAGTTCTCATGTTGAAGCTCTTCAATAGTTTTTTTTCTTTTTCCTGAACCAAACATGGTTTTTCTCAGCGACATTTTGCTTCTGCAGTGCTGAAAATGGCTACAAGTTCAAAATTTCTTCAGCTGATTTTATTTTTATTATAAAGAGTATTTTTTGTTATGTTGTTTTGAACTTTTGGTCGTCAAATTGTTTTATGTTATTTCTTGAAAGTTTGGTAACGACTGTAATTCCAATTATATTTCTTTTGGTTTTGCAGAGGACTTCGATTTGAAGACTCCAGGTATGTATTAATTCACTCTTAAGTTCCTATATTGTCTGTGCGTGAGTGTAAAAACTACGTGTTTCTTTTCTTAATTTCCTTAGTTCTTGTAGTAAAAGTATAATTTGAAGTCTTTTTGTTAACAAAGTGCAAAAGAAGCTTCTTTTTATTTGACCTGTAATGAAGCCTACAGCTGGAAACGATTCAAACCGCCCAGGCAAAGAATCAACATCATTGTTTTGGCTTAATTTATTTTCTTTTTTTCCCTTGTTTAATATGTTTGGTTATTTTTCTTGTGGATTCCAGCTTTTTCTGATTTCAATGCTGATTCTGTGGATAACCAAGAATGTTTTAGCTTATGGTGATTCTAAGAAGTAGATGATTTTTGCTGACACGATTGGATGAATGGGAAGGAAGAAAATGGACTGTATTGTTGGCGGTTGACACTGGAAGACTTAACCGATTTGGGAGCTTAGTTTATAGGTACATAAGATGAAGACGCACGGGAATATGGTGAGAGGGAAAGGAACCACAAGGGTGAATAGTCAACAAGTGGCTTTTGAGCTAAAACACCATGTCGTTCTTGCGTTGAACAAGGTTGGTGATAGAGATACTTACCAAATTGGCGTTGAGGAGCTTGATAAGATAATTGACAGGTTAACTGCAGATGGGGTTGCTCCATTTTTGTCTTGCATATTGGATACTGATTCAGAGCAGAAAAGTGCAGTTCGTAAGGAATGTATTAGATTGATGGGTGCAATGGCAACTTTTCATGATTCCTTTGTGCTACCCCACTTAGGGAAGATTGTTGCGAGCATTGTTAAACGGTTGAAGGATTCAGATTCTATTGTCAAAGATGCATGCGTGGAAACAGTTGGTATTTTGGCTTCAAGATTGGGTAGTATTGAGGGTGGGAGTGATGAGATCTTTATTGCATTAGTGAAGCCTCTCTTTGAAGCTTTGGGTGAGCAAAATAAACAAGTGCAATCCGGTGCAGCATTATGTTTGGCAAGGGTCATTGACAATATCCGTGATCCTCCAGTGTCAATAATGCAGAAGATTTTAGCTAGGACTGTGAAGTTGCTCAAGAATCCACATTTCATGGCAAAACCAGCCGTCATTGAGTTAAATAGGAGTATCATCCAGGTCAACCCACGCCATTCCTGAATTATTTACTTCCAGATTGTTTCAGTTACATCTCTCTTGAGTGACTAAGTAGAAAATAGAAGGGATTTCTTTTTCTTTTTCCCGTTCATAGTATGTGGTCATGCATTGCCAGATTGATTAAGCATCAAGATTTTTATTCTGTTTATTTCTTTTCTAGAGGACCAGTTATTAGCACATTCAAAATTAAATGAAACAAACTACCAGCAAAAAGAAAGAGAGAATGATTTATATTTTGGGGGAGTAAAGTATGGATTTTCAGAGCATTGTATAGTATTCACTTCCTATCATTATGTATGCTGATATTTCTGTAAGACTACTTTATCCTTTGGTTAAAATCTACGTCAAGTGACTAAGCAGAAAACCAGGTGAGATCATTATTTTCTTTTTCAGAACTTCTTGATAATTTTGACAGAATAATTAAGCATCAAGTTTTATTGTGTTTTTGTTTTCTTCCTTTAATCAGCTACTAACACTGCAAGAATTAATTGAAAAAATGTAACAAGAAGGAAAGAGATGGCAACAAATACCTCAGTAGCTAAACTTAATGTTATTTAGAATCTTGTAGTGGTACAAAATAAATGTAATACCAGAGTTACAGTTACACAATATATCTTTGATACACAAGATGTATTCTTAGTTGCCTATTTGATTCACAAGAAATACGTTTGCTCTCCAAATGTTTCAGGCTGGTGGTGCTCCAACAAATAGTTCTTTGTCTGCTGCCATTGCTAGCATTCAAGAAGCTCTCAAAAACAGTGACTGGATAACACGCAAAGCTGCCTCTGCAGCACTGGGAGAAATTGCTTCTAGTGGTGGGGCATTCTTTGGTTCTTTCAGGTCTTCTTCTCTACGATGTCTTGAATCATGTCGTTTTGACAAGGTGAGTGACCTCCTATTGTTTGCCGGTTTGTGAATGAAGAAAGCTTCAGCCTTTGAAATCTTATAAGTTGGTGCACTTCATGTTTCTTTTCTGGCATTCAGGTTAAACCAGTTAGGGACACAGCATTACAGGCATTACAAATCTGGAGAAATCTCCCAGGGTCTGACACACCTGAACCTTCAGAAACTGGGTCTTCAATTAAAGGTTTAATTTCTTCTTTCTTGGCTATTGACCTTTGCCTAATGTTATTATCTATATGTAAACATCATCTAGAATCTGAATGTATTTTGTACTGTTAAGTTAATCGTGATAATCACCGTTTGTTCTTGAATTTAATATCTAATGTTGTGTATTATTCAATGTCCTTGAATGTATAAATCTTCATGGTTACTTTTTGTATCTCTTATTGTTTCTCTTCAATTTGTATATCTCTCTGTAAATGTTCTGTTTTATAACAATTATTTGCCTGCTGCAGAAAATTTTTATAGAGATGAGTACATTGATGTTACAAGCACCTGTGAGTCCACACCAAAGGATCTCTCAGTTAAGAAAGTGGGTTTGGACTTCACCAAGAAAAGAATTCCTTTATCTTTCAAAAGATCAGGGCAAAACTTAGTTGAAAAGGCTGCACATCCTAAAGCAGATGATTGGCGCATAGAAATTGCTGTTCCCAAAACTCATAACATCTCTGTGCCAGATCAATATGAAGAGTCTCAGTGCAGTTCAGTTACTAAGACCTGTGAAACAAGTAATGCTTATATGAGAAGTATTCAAGATGTTGAATACGAATACGTTCATGTGGATGATAAACAGGAATGCTCCTCAGCATCCAATATTTTCCCTGAAAATTTTGAGTCAAAAGCATTGATAGTTTGTTCTGATGTTCTTGATGAAGTCAATTTGGAAAAGACAACCGATGGAGTTGCACTGTTTGCTGCCAAAGAAGCTAGTATTGAAGACAAAAGATACTCGGCAAGAATACAAAATCGTCAGAGTTTAGATTCCACAGTTACAGAATCTAGTGCTCAGGCAGTACATGGCTGTTGTTCACAAACTGCAAATGAGATAGCATCCATTCGAAAGCAGCTTCTGGAGATTGAAAATAAGCAATCAAATATGATGGATTTGTTAAAGGTAATTTGTATTAAGTTTCTTTGTATTTTCATGGTCTGGATTTTTAACATTGTTATTTTGCAGTCTAATAAGACATCTTATCTATCAAAAAGAAATGATCTACACATCACAGACAGGTTTGAAGCTGGCCTTAAAAGAATTTTTTTTTTATTTTTAAATTTTGGTAATATGCTGGCCAAAAGCTACATTTTATATCTTCCGTCAATAGAAATAATGAAAACACCATTTCTATAAAAAAGAAATCAGTCTCTTTGTCAGCAAGGATTTTGTTAACACTTAAAAGCACTTAAACTTTGGCATTCAGGAAATTTGGAGAAAGTTTATTGGATGTACTTGAGTTTATTGTTGTTATCTATTAGAAACACACAGTTTTAAAGTGCAGAAAGCAAGGAAGCTCTTTCCTTTTTCATTTAAAGAGCACTTATGCAGGTTGCATGAAACTTTGACATCCACCTCATGCATTCTCTTCTTGTTGTAAAAACTATTTGGCAGGCATTTACATCCAACATAGTGGACAGTTTGTCATTGGTACAGACTAAAGTGTCACATCTTGAACACATGATGGATGGCATCACACAAGAAGTCCTCCGTGGAGGAAGACAGATTGATATGTCAGCAACTAGATCTTTTAAGAAAAGTTCAGAATTTTGTTCTCCTAGAATGTCTTCCTGCACCCCAAGACCATCTGTGGAGTTATGCAATAGACAGCTGACTTCAATACCTACAAAAAATGCTGATAATTGGGAGGACAAAGCATGCACTAGGAGTAGACAAAATGTTTTTAGTAAACCAAGTGTAAACATGTGGACTGATCCATCTCAAAAGCCAAATAAATCTTCTTCTATTGGTAAGGGCATTGGCAGACAAGTTTACAGTAGCCAAGCAAGAAAAACAGACAATGTTTTCGCTCCAGTATCTTCTTTGAAGAGCAGACAAAGGAATTCAGAAACAAAAGATGATCATTGGAGAGTTGTGGAAGGTTATCTAGCTGATGGAGATTTAGACATGGCATATGGAGAAGCCCTTTCTTCAGGAAATCAACTTGTTTTATTCGAACTTCTTGATAGAACAGGTCCCATTTTGGAGAATCTATCACAAAGGACAGCCAGTAACCTTCTGAATTCTTTGGCATCACATTTGTTCAATCTGCACTTTGTGAACGCAATTCTCCCTTGGTTGCAGCAGGTAAGTAACTTTTTGTTCTTGAACTTCTCTCTTCAGATTTCTTTCATGTTCTAGGTCATTTGTTTCCCTCCCATTTTATAGGCTCCTTGATATCGAGTTATTACAAGAAAATATTAGAAAGCCTAAAACCATCCGGAAAAATCTTTCCTCACTTTATCTTTGTCTATCTTGACTGCTTGATTATCTAGTTATTGCTAGAAAATACGAGAATGGCTGAAATCTTGGTTCTTTCAATTTGTTCAAACTCACTTTGGTGTGTTTATCATACTATTACCTAAGATCACCATTGATTTCTGAAAAGTATTTTAAATTTAATTCTACATGAGCTCTGGTTAGACAAATGGCTGGGCAATATGACGAGCCATCTTCTTCAATCTTTACAGAACATTTTCTGTGATTACTCTATGGTCAGTTTATCAGTCTGAAAATATTACAGAACTTGAATTTGAATTACAGAACTATATAGAAAAAACTTCCGAACATATTACAGAACTTTATATAACATTTTCCAGTGTAATCAGTTTTAGGAACATTTGAATTTGTGAACCATCCATATAAAAGAGATACGTGCTGTCTATCCTGGTTATTTTGCTGCTTTCCTGATGTTTGCTTTAAGATAATATTGGAAGAGGACTATTACTAGTATTCTTTTCTCTTCAGATGGTAGACTTGACTGCTGACCAAGGACCAGAATACTTTGTTATTTCTACAAAAGCTAAGCGGGAGATCTTATCAGCTGTTCAACAGGCTCTAAGCAAGAAATTTTCTAATCCTTCAGAAAGGAGGTTCGTCACAGAGCTAGCAATGACGTTACACCACCTTTGGGGTGAGATATGCTGCATGTTCTTTCATTTATAAGCATACTACATGAAATCAACAGAGTGCGCATATAATTATTTTTTTCGCCTTGTATTCCATAGACTATTTCACGTTATGAGTGCATCAACCGTGTCAATATTTTGAGGGAATCTTAGATTATCAAACTTCATTTATCTTTGGAGTTTCCTTTACCAAAATTAAACTTTTTCAAGGAATTTGATTTTATGGTTTTTCGTAGTGTTTGTCATGTTGGGAAGATGACAAAAAAGATCAATTGATACGACCTGTATCTGGTTTTAAACATAATTGAAGGATTCTCTCCTGCAAATGCCGCGATTTTGCAAATCTGAATTTCAAAATAAACAAAGCTTACAATTCTTGAAATTTGCTATCTGTAGAACAATCTAAAGCAAACAGAAACTGAATTTTTATCAGCATCATGTGTTCAATACGAGACTACTTTTGGGTAATTGTGAAGGCAAGTATTGCATCCCCAGAAAAATTAGAGATAATGAAATAGAAGCTCCTGGAACTTTGATTACTAATCTCCTAATGATTTCTTTCCCCGTTCTTTTTCTTTATAGGACCATGCTCCTGAAAGCAAGCAATGGAAGTATGGCATCAACAGGACACTCATAATCTAAGGTTTTCCATTCGCAGTGTACAAGCTATAGAACTTGAAGTCCTATTCGAGAAGATCTTGTTGAAAAGTGAATCTTCTATGGGAATGCATTTTTGTTTAGGGAGAAAAAATTCAAGTTAACTCCATGCTTCAAAGCATGCTACGTTGTATAATTGTGTCATAACACATTGGTTCTTCTATGCTTTCTATTACATTTTCTTTCTTTTATACTTCTCTACTGTGGTCAGTGTATAAATATATAATTTATAGCTATCATGGACGAAACCTAATCCAAATAGCAAGAATGAGTTGAAAACGAGACATGCTCATAAAATCCATATATATTTCCCAATCATTGCATAATTAGAAAATTTTGAGTGTTCTAAAGAAGAATCATTCTATCATGAATTAGATCTTTGTGGTTGAAAATCTAAATTATGTCTTACACCTTTTAAAACATGAATTTCCTGTATATATGTTAAAATTTTTAAAGTTTTTTATCTGCAAAGATCATGGTTGACAACAAAAAATTTTTCTTAAAAAGGAAAAAAAAAAAATGGAAGTAACTAGTGAACTTTCAATCTTTTCAAGATTTTTTTTTTCTTGGGTTGGGGGGTTTGGTGGGGGAAGGAAAAGAAAAGAAAGGGAGAACTCTATTATTTAAACTTTTTTAATTCTCTTATTTAAACTCTATTAACTTATATCTCATCACTAATTTCTTTAATTTATAAAAATACTATTATAATCAAATTATTATACTTAATTTTTATTCCAAGTTAAAATAGAGCATTATTAAGTTCGGGGAGAAAGTATTTATTTTTATTATTATATCAATTTTTAATAACATAAAAAAGAATTAAAAAATTATATTTATAAGTAAAGATAATTTTAGAAAATTAATCGTTAGCGGTGGAAAATTTCAAATCCCACCTTAGGTGAAGCACTTTTGCTTGGAGAGCTGGAAATGGGATTCTCGCGAGAAGGATGAATCTGAAAAAAAGGATTTATGTTCAATCTACACACTGCCCTTTTTGTGGGTTGGAGGATAAAACTGATACCCATACTTTGCTTACTTGTGAATTTACTAAAGAAGTTAGGGCACAAAGTAGCAAGGAGGTAGGGCCGTTGCTTCACAAGTCGGGTGGCTGCGTGAATTTCTTTGGTTTTCATGCAAATAAAGCGGATGAAACATGCAGAACTAGGGCTGAAGAGGTAATTATGCTTATTTGGGGAATATGGAATGCAAGAAATTCTTTGGTCTTCAATGGAATTTTCCGTGTAATCTGGTAGTACGGATTCAATCTCTTTTGCATGAATATCAAAGCTGCTGTGAGAACAAAGGGCTGATGCATTCAAATTTTCCCCTAAGGAGCGAGATTTGAAGTTAAATGTTGATGGTTCTTTCAACAAGGCTGTAAGGGGCGCTGGGAATTTGCTTTGAGATCACAATGGTAATGTTCATTTGGCAGCAGCGTATCATTTAAAGGGCTGGAGTTTCTGCAAAACATGAAGAAGCATTGGCAATTATTGAAGGATTGGAGTTGGCTCTGGAACGGGGTGTTGCCCGCTTGTAAAAGCCTTGTCTTGGGAATTAAAGAGGGAATTCGTCAGTTTCGGTGCTGGGAAACTTCACTCAGAATATTAAAGAATCATGCTCACAAAGCAATTGTGCAAATCTCTCTTTTGTTAATAGGTTGCTTAGTGTACCAACTCCCTTGTTAGCAAACTTTGCATTAAGACGTTCTGAATCCCATCTATTGACTGATTGCTTTCCATCTGATGTACAAGCAGCACCTGCTGATCAACTATCTTAACGAAATTTGCATATCTTGTATTTCAAAAAAAAAAAAAAACGGAGAGAATACAAATTATGGTTGCTTAACAAAGGACCCTGTATTGCCCAGAACTTGACTTGATCTAGATCTCCATGCTGGCTCATCAAATAAAAAAGAGAAAAAGGAAAAAAAAAAAGAGCGTAGTTCTTGCATTGCACATCAAAGTAAATAGCAAAATTCCAGATGTATACAAAAAAACAAACAGAGCATAGACAGTTACTTCCAATTGTCATTTTTCTTTTAACGTTTCAGGGAAATTTCGGGGGTACAACAACTTGTAAAGATGATATAGGAGGTATGAACAGAGTGTAATATCATCCTCGCTTCAATTCCTGGTAGAATCTGATCTCTCACCCAGTTCAATATCTGGAGAAGGGCTGTAAAGATCGCACTCCTTCGGAGGCTCACTCTTGCTCCTTCCATTTGATTGTTTGCTCTTCTGAGGCTCAGCATTTCTTTCGCTATCACATTTGAGTTCATTTCGCTTCTTGTCCATTGAAGAGTCAGACAGTCCTTTAGGTACTTCATAAAGGGTTACGCTGCCACTTCCACTTTGAAGGATTGCCTCATCTTGACCTCCTCGTGTTTGGAGGGTTTCGAGTATTTCCACAACTTGGTTCATCACAGGCCGTCCTTTTGGATTCTGACTGAGACATTGATATGCAAGATTTGCCACCTTTACTGCAATTTTGGTTGAATATTGTCCCTCCAATCTGGGATCTAATATCTTTAAGAGCTTCTTGCTGTGATTAAGGAGTGGACGGGCCCACTCGACAAGGTTATGCTCCCGGCTAGGCCTACTCTTGTCCATTGCTCTTCTTCCAATAAGCATCTCAAGTAAAACGACCCCAAAGGCATAAACATCACTTCTTGCAGTTAAATGGCCTGAGCAAATGGAAAGTGAACATCAAATATAAGTAATGGTGATATCTAATTTAAACAAAGCATAGAAACTGGAAAGATGCAAAGCAGTAATACATATTACTAATATGAAAGGTTAACTCAGAATGAACCAGAGGATAGAAGCAAACTTTCAGGAAAATAATGTGTGAGTTGCCAAAAGAACCAGAGATCAAAAGTTCCCAACACGAGATTTGATAACCAATGTAACAGGTCTATAAATTCCAACATTCTTAGTTTTATTGTTAACAGCCTAACTGTATACATGTAAAAATAGCAGGATAGGAAAGGGGAAAATCTCCTGATTTGACAGGAAAAATATAAGTTTTAGGACATTCCCTTGGCAAAGGTGCACTTCCTAATAGGAAAATCTCTTAGTGGGAAGTTACGAAGTTTATTGCTCTTGCATATCTCCAATTATAAATCTGCTCAACCATGATTCACTAAAATAGCACCAACACAATTCACAACTTATATGACAATGCAACACATACTTGTGACCAAAAAAAAAAGAATTAAAACTGCTAATGATCATTAAACGATGGGAAATACCATGAGAGGCCTTGAAGAAAACTCTATGACAGAGACCTTTCATGTTTTGATAGTTATCACAAAATTACAAATGAATTCATTAATTCAGAACAGAAACTCCAGCAATGCTAAGTTCAAACAGAATTAGCTTTATATTCCTCAGCTATTTTTCCCTCTTCTATTTCACTTTTTCCATTTCTTTCTTTTAATCTCCCTGTTGATCCAGGGAAACCATATATGATGTCAAGATACTAAGATTGCTAATATGACCAAGTAGAGAGAAAGATACTAACAAATCCGGCAGACATGCAAGAGAGTTCTTTTGGCATGCCAAAATGATTCTCACCAGTCATGACATACTCAGGGGCAGCATATCCATAAGTACCCATGACTCGAGTTGATACATGTGTCTGATCTCCCATAGGTCCATCTTTTGCAAGTCCAAAGTCAGAAAGCTTTGCATTGAAATCCTGCAAATTCATATTGGATCTTTATCCAGAGAATCATGTTAAAACTACTATTATTAATTTTCACATTAAATGGCATACTCTAGCTAAACAAATTTAAATGATGCTCAAGAGACACTTAATTTTACCTAGTAACTGCAAAACCTTTAGAAATTGTATTTCAATCCAATGGTATTAACCATAAACGAAATTTGAAATTATTTGTAATGAAGTTGTTAATAGAAAAGGAAATACAACGAAAAAAAGGTTCGGAGTGTTGTGCATCTTGAAAAGGGAGTAAAGTGTATCCAATCATCCCAACATGTATGGAAGGTGAAAAGCACAATTAAAATTTTTTGGAGTTTTAATCATTTGCAGGAGAGTGAATGAAGAAATTAAGGAGGGTGTATTACAGTTAATTGAAGTTCATATGTGAAAAACAATAACTAACCGCATCTAGCAAAATGTTTGAAGTCTTGAAATCCCGATATATTATAGGCCTTTCTGCAGTGTGAAGAAAAGCAAGCCCTTTTGCGGCATCTAAAGCAATCTTCATTCTCTTTGACCAGGTCAGAGTAGCACAGACTCCTACAAGAAAGTGCCAAGTTAATATGAACAACTTCCTCAGCAAGAATGCACTCTCAAGAATATAGAAGATGCTGGCTTCCCTCCTCCCTCGCCAACCACATGAAAGGGAGATGTAAGCATCATTAGAAAATACACCATAAATGCAACTTAGCACATCTTCTATCACTAGGTGAGGTTGCCATCACACAAGAATTCATCCCATAACAGTTCAGAAACAATCACAAGGTACTATCTACTCACTGAGAAAGAGGTGTTTCTCCAAGCTTCCAGATGCCATATATTCATAGACCAACAGTCTATGGTCACCCTCACAGCAATAACCAATGAGCTTCACCAGGTTAGGGTGCCGAAGCTGTCCTAAATAATTCACTTCTGCCTGCAAGAAATTACATCAGTGACTAACAGACTCCCTTTTCGTATGATGCATCAGGTGCACGACAAACTTAGAAATCATTCCACAAGCTTTTTGCACCATTTTTGAGAATATGATTCATTTTCTACATAATGGAAAAAAGACAGATATCAAAGTTATTTCTGGACAGTAAGCAAATTACTGCTAGTTTCAAGTAGACCTTTGTTGACCAAAAATGTCTGGGCATATTATGAAACCTAAGTATCCTAAGGTACAGATTCTACTTACTAGTAGGGAAAAAAACTTATGACCAAGGCCATAGAAGCAAAGTCATCAAGGGGAAAACTATGTAGCATATAGCTTGAGAACTGCCATATCAAAATATGCCAAGCCCACTTTTACTGGTTCTAACTCTAATCCTCAATAAGAAATAAGCACAGGGAAGGGATAGATTATTTTAGAAATTCCCTAATGCTTCTCGCCAAACCCCTTTTCACGCAATAAATAACCTTAATCCAGCAGACATGTCAGCATCATCCAGCAGGCGTGGTCAAGCTCATTAACAGCTCTAAGAAATTGGTAAAACGTTCAAGGTTCTGAAACTGGAAAAGAAACAAGCCCTCTCAAGTGAGCCATCAGTTTATGTTTCAAGGTATATACCCACCTGAAACCAGCTATTATGGTAATATGAACAGTTTCCAAGTGTCATTCTTCTTTAGAGAGTCCATTTTTCTTTTATCATAGCTTTTGAGGGCTTCTTCCAAGATTGGAGGTCATTTTGGTGGAAGAAATTGCAGAAACGAAAGCTTTAGAGGTACATATGACAGGACACAAAGTAATTAATAGGGGGAGAAGTAACATTTTCTTTTTTCCTTTCCTCAGGCCAATAGGTAAATACAAATCAAAGATAAGAGGAAGAAGACAGGAACTATTATCCATGGAAAGGGATGTCTTTTTCCCACAGAACAGAAATTGTTTGATTCTGGTACTGCCATCAATCATCAACTCAAACCCATTAAAGGAAATAACAGTATCAAGTTCAATTATTCGAGCAGACATTCAACCGGGATCTGGATGGTCTGAAAAGGACATCCTTGCTGTAGCACAAAGTTGGGCATACTTGAACTAAAACTAAAGTATAACATTGAGTGCAGGAAGCCACTCAGATGGGTGATCAGGTAAGATAAGAAAGTTGGATAACAAGTATATTGAGCTTCATTTTGCATTTCATACCATAACCAAAGGCATGAATGACCAACTCCAACAACCGGAGTCAAGGACAAGAACGAGAACGGAAATCAAGAGGTAGGCCTTGAGTGCATGATAACTGTCTCGTGTATTCTCAAGTATGCACCATCTGGATGAGCAGAGGGAGAGATAAAAAGACTATGCCGGAAGGCCATAGAAGGTGCAATGTGAATGCTAAAGAAATAAGAGGTTGAATCAATAATTATAATGACAATACTATTGGAAGGAGGTTAATGGTGGCGCTAAGCAATCCAAGGGCAGGCTCCAATTGCACTTTAGGACCTGTACGTAAATGCCCTTGACAATACTCAACCTGAAAGGCCCTTTCAAATCCTACAGCCTATTCTCCTACTGAGTTTTGGCTCTCGAATTAAGCTCAAAATTAAGATTGGCAAGACATTGATTAAGTTCTACCTTAAACTATAGACTTTCCTCAAAAGATTGGTTCACACCACCAAAATACATATATATAGCTGTAATAGTAGTTTGAGGCCCCATTACTGTCAGGTTGATATGGCTTTTTCTTTCAACATTGGGACCAGTTTGGATCTGGTTATTCTACCTAATGAAAGAGAATATAGTAAAGCCAATTGAGTCTTTCCATTTATCAAATGAAACTACCTCTGCAAGTCTATTAACTCCTATTCAACAACAAATAAGTGGAGAGGGAACAAAAGAAACTACAAAGTCAACAGATTGACTTTGTTCCTAGCTCGATTATGCATTATTACATCTACTTTTAGAGAAGTCATGGTTAGAACTCTTTTTAGTGACTTCATGTTGATGGCAGAGAAGTAAACCAAAAAACAATCCACAAGTGTGTAAAGGCCTATTCCCTCCAAAGTAGATCATAAATGTTATAGCATCTGATTTCAAGGCAGTTTACAACTTTCTTCTCAATTTGATGGCAAAGAAGCATTCACAAAGACAATTAATAATTGTCTCAAAAGCCTATTCATGCGCCTCAAATGGCTGTCATTCTTTTTTCTTTCTTTTCTTTTTTCTTTTTTAGTAAATGAAAGCAAACAACTATCATCAATACACAGAGGCATACCTCTGGAACATCCTGAAACAAAATTACGAAAGAACACTCTGGATGGACTCCAATAAAACAATAAACATAAAAGAATCCAAACTACCAGACAAAATGAAACATTGATCAGCCAAAAAGGAAGGTTGCAATCGCAGGCTGCACATCAGAAAGTGATAATATCTAGTATTAGGTATCTTTGTCTAAGGATTAATAGCTATTACTTCACGAGACATAACCAAGATAGCAATTCTGTATATGATATACTCTCATTCATGAAGAAGGCAGACTGTTAACATGAAATTTGAAGCAAATTACCAGCCATTCTCTGTCACCCTGCAGACCTTCGGGATCAAGCACTTTAATGGCAACCAGGGTCTTCTTGTAACCAGGCCTCGCAGTCTCATCTATAACTCCTTTGTAGACAATTCCAAAGCCACCTTCACCAAGAACCTGATCTGGACGAAAATGCTTGGTAGCTAATTTCATCTCCTCATATGTGAATATATCCACATTACTGTTCCCAGGATTTTGACGTAGATCACGCACATTTTTTGAGATTACCACAATATTGTTTGTGCTACCAGTGCTACAACTTTCTGATGCATTTGGCTTCTTTGGAAGATGAGAATTTGCATTGGCAATTCCAAAACCTACTGAAATTTTGTTTTCATTAATGGGTCAGATACTAACAAATGCTGGTTGTAAGAAAATATTCAAAATCCTAACTGAGACACAAATGTCCCCCAGCATTATACATCAACCTTTACCACAAGAGTAAAAGATAAAATATAAGCTCCACAAGTACATGATTCATGTTGATTCTGATGATTCTCTTTCAAATGAGTAAGCAAATTAAAACTGCACGAAAGATATTACACTTCTTCCTCTTGAAGGTTCACATGAAATCAAAAGCATAACTATGAAACAAAAAGTAACAATTTGCATATTCAGACTTTGAAACTTTAAGGACGGCTTTGGAGTTGAGGATGGAGTTCAGACATTAATAACACAAACAATCAACTGTTCAGTAACTTCACGGATTATGTAGAGTCGCAATGCAAAAAGAATACTACTTTATTCCTCTAAATCAGTCCATCATGCAGTTCTCTTTTTCTTTCTTTTAAATATTTCCACCATTCTAATCCCTAAACTCTCTATTTCATTCACTTAGAGTACATCTCAGGAAAAAAAATTGTCTTGCAGCAAAGACTACAAACAGAATCTAGTAGGTCAAATGTGATTCAGCAACTCATCCATGAAACTTCATTACTCCTCAGTGAATAATCATAATCATCTCATCTGCGTTAGATAGTTTTTTTTTGCAACTTGATACCTTAGCTAGTAATGGCTATTAATGATCATCACATCCATTACGCACCGGATTGTGTGTTCCCCTCTTGATACCTTGGCTGGCTACTAATGTCCCAAAACATCATTAGTTCAAGTAAAACATAGGCGCAACAAGCACTCACGTCCACACAATGTGCTACCAAATCCTGAAAAAATTCAAGCCTTCGATCCAGAACAAGTATTCTAAAGCCAGTATGAAGTTTTAAATGTTGAATCACAAAAAAGAGACTCTGTAAAGGACTTGATCAGAGCAATTCACTACCAAAAGAAAGCAACAAAAACAAAGCCATAAAAGATTGAATGTACTACGGCAGGAAAAGAGAAGCAACAGTAATACGCACCTCTACTGTCATGTTGTTGTATATCCTCTTCAACGCTTAAACAAGACCCCATCTATCCGATTTCTCAGAAATTCACATTTCACCTCTCATTTGTCACCGAAAACCAATCAAAGAAATCCAAGGTTTTTAGTCCAAACAACCCTTCTCCGTTCACTACAAAATGTACTGATATGTCATTGTCATCATTTCTGCTTAAAGAAGCCTCGAAACCCACTTCAACTTCCCAAATCCACAAATTAGCAAGAAGTCGATCTGGGGTGGCACAAATTCCAAAGAATTCAACGATTGTTGGAAGAAATGACTAAAAATAGAGTGTAGGAAAGGAGAGACTGAGAGTAAATTCAAGCCTGCCTTTGTTCCTATATTTTCTTTTCCTTAATAATGGTGTCAAGTTCTTGTCGCAGTACAAAATTCCAACTGGTCGTTTGGAAGAAAATGCCAAATTCAAGAGCGGACTTGAGGACCTCCCCTCGGTTTGGATGCAGACTCTATGCTTTTTTCTTTCTTTGTTTTTTTACTGGGATGAATGATCAGATGTAGATTATGGCCAAACTACTTTCGCCAAAATGCCCTGTAATTTTCACACATCTAACAAAAGTTTATATTCAATTATGCTTCTATTTCCTTTTTTAGTTTGCTCATTTTTTCCCCCCCAAACAAACTATAAACCCTTTTTCTTACTCTTTCGCTCTTGAAGAAACAACATGGGAAAAAAAAGGAACTTTTTGTCAAGAAGGAAAAGAAATCGTAATTATTTTTTCTCAAATATAAATGTCTCAAAAAGAGATTACATAAGAAATCAAAAGCAAAAAGAAGTCTAAAAGATTGTTATTAGAAAACCCTGATATATATAAATTAAGTTTAGTGAAAAGCAAGATTTTGTCAAAAACTATTTTATGTATGTTAATTTTTTTTTTGCTTATATTTGATATTTTGGAGAGATAAGATGTAAGCTTTTTTTTTTCTTTTTTGGAAAGCAGAAATATAAGTAGAATTTAGATCTTCTATTATATTGTATTTAATTGAATTACTACCTTACTTCTACTTCAATTTAGTTTGTAAGCATCAAACTATTTTACAAAGTTCTTCAATTGAATTTGATAAGAAAATACTTATAAAAACAAGTAAAATTAGAAAGAAGTTTGAAAGAAGCAAGGTATTCAAAATTATAAATTTAGTAATTTATATAGACTATAACTTATATGATCATATGAAGGAAATAAATTATATAAGATTTTGTATTCGTTCTATTTTTACCACGTTTCTCCCTTTCTGTTTATAATTTACTCTTTTTTCTCGCTTCTCCCTTTCATATTATTTTCATGGTAGGCTTGTTAGTATGAAAAGAAATTAGAAGTTGGCTTCTCAATTTGGTAAAAAGAATTGAAGCCTCATAAGCTTTATTTCATTATTTTGAGATATAGTATTAAAATGGTGTTAGCAAACAGTCAAAAGAAAGTTTATACACATTTCATCTGCCACCTTAACCAATTTGTTGGCTACCCCCAAAAAAAAAAAAAAAAGCCTAACCAATGTGTCAATCTTGAGAGAGAGGGAGGGAGAGCAAAAGCAGACTAACAAAAGTAGGAATGTAATATATATTTTTATGCATTTTTTACCCCCAAAAAAAAAAAACTAGATGGTAATTTTGAAAATAAAGCATGTTAGCAAGGCTATTTTCTGAATTAAAATAAAAATCCCCACTCTTTTTCATTAAATGAAAAAAGCTGGGAATCAACCACTGGGGCCTCTTCCTACCCCTACTTCTTTGTCTGCACTCTAGATAATATTATTATTTGACCAGGGGTAGATTCGTCCACGCGCTTTGAATCAGAACGACACGGTTTCGCCCACCGCAGCAGTAGCACACCCTTTTTGAGTCCAACCCCTTCATATTATTTAGGAGATTTCAAAGTCAAAACTCGAGTCAATGAAAGCCAAGCTGTTTCTTTTTTTCCTTCTTTTGCTTATACATTTCAAGGAAATCAAAAGCAAAGTCAAATACTTTGTTGAATGTTTTAAGTAATTGGATTCTTGAATGCCGTTGATTTACTTCATTTGACCTTGAAGTTCATATATTGATATTTGTTTGATAATATCTATTTTTATTTAGATTTTCATCTTTAGTCGGGACTAATTATTCAAATAGATAAGGGTACACTAATAAGTTTAAATATTAATAAATTATGTTAAAAGAGTTATTTATCAGAAGTTAGTATTATTTAATAAAAAATAGATAATATTTATGTAAAAATATTTTTTAATAAAATTTTAGATTTAACTGATTATGACTAAGAAACTACCGGTTTCACATTTTATCAATTTGTCTGGTAAGCTACTAGGATCTTAGGTAGAGGCATGTCTGGTAAGCTACTAGGATCTTAGGTAGAGGCATGTGATGTTTTAGTAGGTAAATTAACACTTCGAGTGGTAAAGGAATCATCATATGTCCAAGAAGATTCTTTTTTTTTTTTTTTAGTTTCTACTAAACATTAGAAATAGATAGACTTTCTCTACATCGGACTCATTTTACTAACAAGATTCATCACCAACTTTGCTACTTTACCAACTTGGCCTGTTACACGAGATTATTCCTTAGAGAGAGCACGGAATGCAAAGTCTCATGTGCCATCAAAGAGTTAAATAGAACATGAAACTATAAACTTCGAAGCAATGGGAAGAGCCTAAGGCTTTAACTGTGTGCCTGTTGAGAAATAAGGCAACGCACAACAAGCTTAGTAGTTTTCTTATTGACTATAGTGACAATATTAATGCTAGTGATGATATCAAGTTGACCTTACAACGATGCTAAATATGATAAATTCAGTCTAAAAAAAAGTTTTTGTTCAGTATATTTGAATCCTATAGACATTTGCATAATCCTATGTTAACTTGTCGGTTTGATATCTACGGTTTGAGTTCTGATTCCTTGAATCATAAATAAGGTATCTAAATGCCTGCCATTAACGTCAAGAGCATTGTTTTGGGAAGTTCAAGCTTGATCTCTCTCTCATCCAAAAGAAATAAAAAAGAAAAAATCTCAATGCATGGCCAAAAAGCTTTGAGGATATATCACTTGGATTGGCCTTTTTTTTTTTTCGACAATTTTCGTCCTTGTGGTTTTGGCTGGAGAGGGCACTGCATTAACAAAAGTTCTCTTGGTTGTTTTGATGGTGAGAGGTATTTGGCTGCTAATTGGTTTGGAAAAAAGGGCAAAATTACTTTTGAAAAGAAGGGACAAAATGAAAGAATTTTTTAACTTTTGCAATTCTTCTTGGAACGTCTTTGATACCCTTTAATTTTAAAACTAAACTTAAAATTTCAATTATAAAATTCATATTTTTGTATAAATAATTTATCAAACGTAAGACAAAAATCTTATATTTTATTTCACAAACAATTTAACTTTTATAAGACGTAAGATAAAAATTTTAAAATTAAATTCTATCTAATTACTGAAAAAAGCAATAATGCTTCCAAATGATTGTTTTTGTCATAATTTCTGGTTTTTTTTTAACTTTGTTAAAGAAACAGAATGCCAACATGTGATGGAATTGGAATCTTGACAAAAATGTTTAAGGTTACTGTGTTTTACGTTTTAGGTTTGTAGCCAAAGCTAGTATAGAATAGTTTTGCATTCCCTTGATTTTGTATTCTATAATTATACAAAGTCTTTATCATTTTTTTTTCTTTTTTTGGGAAAGGGAAGGAAATGAGTGAATAATGAATGAGACAACTCGATAGAAGAGAAGTTTCTTTTACTAACCTACTTTATGAAATGTTTAGTTGAGTAATTAGTAATATTAAGATTATGAATACTTAGCACAAAAAGTATCTAAAATTTGAATTTATTGCAACAGTATTTTCAAAGAAAAAGGGATTAAAGCTCTAAATTACTAGTTCCAACTCCTAAATTTACTTCTGAGGTCTCCATACTAGTAGAGTACTACATGTTCTTTTCTTGTTTTTGCATTTAGATATTTTAATTGAAATTTTCAATTTTTTTTGAGTAATTACACACTTTTATTGGGACGATAGTAAGTATATTTAGATTGATTTTTTAATTAAAAAAAATTTTATTTGTTCTCGTTTTTTTATCATTTAGGGCTTTACTTTTCTTCTAATAAATAATTTATTTTTACTATTTTTAATACAATTTAACTTAAAAAAAATTCAAATTGTTAATATTACTCTACTTTTTAAACCTTTTGATTAATTTACTCTCAACTTACTTTCTCTTCTTTTTTTTTCTTCTTCCCTTAGAGCATCAAATCATCACCGATTAATAAAATTAATCCGAATTAGACTAGTGTTGTATCTATAAAGTCTTTTTTTTATAGATAATTACACGGGGAAGGGAAGAGACAGACTACAAAGTCTAATCCTTACTCTGAGAGAAACTCTTTCTACATTAAGCCACAAAGCGCTTTTCTTTGCTTGCTTTTGCTCTCTCTTTATTCCTTCTTCTTTACTTTAGCAGAGCACTTTTCAATTCCAATCATCATATGATAGCCGCGGAGCCTCAATTGCTTTGGTCTTCTTTTCTCATCTTTCGTACGAGAAGATCTGGGACTGAACAAATGATCATATATACTTCTTCTATTTTAAAATATAAAATATTTAACTATTTTTATATAGATCAAAGAAGTAAGTGATATTTTTTAATTATATTTTTAAGTAATTTTATTAATATAATAAAAATAAAAGAATTATATTTATAATAAAAATAATTTTTTTTAAAAAATAATTTTTAAAAACGCTTTCTACTTGTTTTTTAGTTAACGTTGAATGATTAACCACATCCAAGATTCTTAAGTAATCCAATGCGGAAAAATAAGAAAATAAGGGAAGCAGGTGGAATTAAACACAGAAGAAGAAAATATAGAAAGAAAGAGTTTAAGTGTAATAAAGATTTAAATAAGTCTTTTAAGAGTCGAGTTTTTGAATTATATATAATTTAGAATTATTTTATTGTTATATGGGAGGGAATAAAGTGAACTAAATAGTACATATCAGTTGCAATATTAATAGAATATGCTTGTTTCTTTTCATTTTTTATTTAAAAGATTTTCTTGAAGATTATGATTTTCTCGATTATGATTACCTAGGATTTTCTCCCCAAAAAAAGAAAAAGAAAAAAAAAAAAAACAAAATCATGGTCGTCCGCGTTATGGATAGTGGGCTCGATAATCACACCCAAACATTAAAACTACGGCCCAGACGACTATTGCCCAAAGTTTAGGCCCAAATCAATGTTTTGAATTCTGATCACATTCTTCAGTCTCCGTCACACTCTAACAGCTGATTTCATCCTAGGTTTTCTGCTTTTGCAGCTACGATTGTTCTTGAAGCCTGTAAGAGGGAGAGAAACCCCAGAAAATGGCTGATGAGGCAAACAGAACGGCAAGAAATCTTTGAAAAACTCTGTCAATTCGTGAATATGTATCAGTTCCAAGTTAAAGTTTTTGTTCTTTGTTTTGTGATAGGCTTTTCTTGAGATTCAAGGTCGTATGATTGAAACCACAGGGAAATTGAAGCAGGTAATTTTTTTCCCTCGATAACAATTTTACATATTATTTGAATAAAAGTTTACTTCTAATTTTGTTTGATGCAATCCTCAATTTGTACGTCCTGAAAAGTTTTTGTTCTACAGCTTGGAACAATTATTTCCTTTTAGTTGTAATGTGATTCTACTAGTTATGGGGTTATTTTCTTGGTTTATGATGTTAAAATACTGGATTCTCATTTGTATCATGAATTTTGACTAAATAAGAAATGGGATCCTCCCTTCCCCCGGGGGCCTCCTTTTTAGTAGTAATGGGAGAGGAATTCTGAGTATTTTGAATAAGCAATGCAACAAATAAGCAAGGTGAAGAAAGGGCTCTGCTTTAGGCCTGGAATGCTGAATGTTCATTGGAAGAGAAAACAACTTACTTGAGCTTTTACTATGCTGATTGAGTTAAGGTGTTTGATTGCTTGCTTTTGGAAAATGGATATATGAATTATGAATCAGTAGAAATGTAAGCTTGGTATTTCAATGGAGAGAAAAATGTGAGTCTTACATTTAAATTATGCTTCTTTCACTTATTAGAGAATCTAGGATATAATGAAGATATAGATTTGATGAACTTGGATGGAATAAGTATCCCACTACTTACAAGAACAGGTGGGTTTTAATTTTTAATACATCTTATTCTCAGTTCTTTTATTACCAGTTTAGGTGGCTTTTTCAGCAGACATAACTGCTATAGTCTTTTGCATTCAGTCTGCTATGAAGAGTCTTTGACTATAATTCTTGGATTTAAATTATTTCCTTGACATAATCATTACCACCATTTCCTGCATTACTGTTTGTAATATTTGTAGTTGGTCAGTGTAAAGTTGTTTGAGATGTTCATGACATTCTAACTGAAGGTAAAACTTTGTCTGGTATTTAGGTTCAGAACCAGATGCGGAATAAGGAAGCAGAGAAGAAGCGTGCTTATTTAACTTTGGAGGAGTTACGACAGCTGTCTGATGATACTAATACATACAAATCGATAGGTATGGTGTGTGGGATATGTTTCATATGCTTGTGTCCCTACTACTTGAAGTTTCTTTGTTCAATTATTGTCGGTTAAATGATTCAGCTGTCTGCATTAATGAACTTGAATAGCCGAAATCAATGTAATAAACATTGATGCTCGCCCATTCCTCAGTTTCCCAAGAAAATCAACAGTTTCTTCAGGTTACTCCTATCTCATTAGTTTCCTCCAGCCTGCTGCATACTTAACACTACGTATAGAAGTTGATAGTTTCTAAAGATGGTGGAACTGTTGAAGGAAAAAACTGCAACTAGGAAGAACGAAGCCACAGTTTGGGCCTTGGAGGATACATATTTCTCAAACGGTCAAGTTTTTAACAATCGTCACATAATGGCATTTAATCTGTTTAGGAATGATCTGGAATTTAGGTCAACAGGACTTGCAGTTACCAGTTCAACCAAAGCAAGGGTTGATGTTCATTTAAGTTAGTAATAAGCATTTATATTTTTTTAAATCAATCTTGCTAAAATTTTTATCCTTTTCTTATTCTTGGCAGCATAAACATTTATACTGAATTTTTCTGACACTGACGAATTATTCTTTTGGCCCTTTGCAGGAAGAACGTGAGTTCGTTAATCCAAAATGTCATGCAGTTTAGATGGATCTCCAATGTTATTGATATTTGCATGTGTGGTGTTATAATTTATTTTGCTTCGCTTCTCTGCTGTGGTCTATTGTTGTGGTGGTCTGTATTTTTACAATTGCATTTGTCCCACTCTACCTTTACAGGTTCGTATTAGAGCCCAAGTCAGTGTTAATGGATGAACAAGAACAGAAGTTCAAGGATAGCGAAACTGCAATTTCCTCTTTACTGGTCTACTTTCATTTAATATTTCACTTTTGTTCAGCTTATGTCTATACTCTATACCCTGTCAGACTAGGCATCGGGATGGATATTACCTCCTCTATTACTCTGTCACATCCATGAATCTACATTTTTGATCGGGAATTATTTTCCACGTGGAAAGATTACTTTCTCACGTCCATGAATATACATTTTTGATCAGGACTTATTTTCCATGTGGAAAGATAAAAACCAAAAGTTATCAATCTTCTGATTTCTAATAATGATATACAGAACCATGGATGTTTTCTTTGAATCATGCATTTCAAATTCTTGCATTAGATGCATCTATTTGAGACACTAACAGTGAAGTTAGAATTATAGCCCGATTGTTATTAAACCATTGTGTAATCATTTCTATTTTGCTTGACCTCTATGCTGCACACTTAAATTGGTTCTCTAAAATTCTTAACTCGCACTCTGACTGGTTCTCAAGAACTCCTTTCTTGTCTGAATATAGAAAAAGCTTGTAATCCTTATTCTCTCTCTCTCTCTCTCAGAAATTTGTCCGCAGCTCCCTGCCTTATGAATTCAGGATTGAGAAAATTTTAATCTTTGTTCATTTAGTGAATTTTCTTCATCTGAATATAGAATAGTATTTTCTTTTTGCATAGTGGATTGAGGAATATGTTTTATCTACCTTTTCAGTAGGACAGTGTCTTGGATGCTAAATAGTGGGAAAAGTTGATCAAGAAATAGAGAATTTCTGATATTTTGTGTTGGTCTTGCGATTCATATTTAATTATTCTGTGTCTCTGGTTTATTAATCTTAACTTGGATTGTCTTGTCAGCCCTGATGACTTTCTACTTTCATCTTCTGTTAGATTATTGAGTTGAGAATGACACTCGCATATAAATTGAATTTGATATTAAATAGCGGCAAAAGGTTAATCAGCCACATTCACCAGTTTTATCAATTCTGCAAAACTTCCTGATGATGCGAGCGATACACTTGTGATTTGGGAACTATATGTCCACATACTTTCTTGAGCTGAAACTATATGTCTGTCTTGTCTTGGTAGTAAATTCATAGTTAATAGTTTAGCAGAAACTTGTCTTGAACTCTTAATTCGACCTTTTGTTGGAAACTAAGACATCACTGCTGGCCGTTGAACAGACATCAAAAGAATACCTATAAAAGCAGATGGGAGAGGTGGAGGCCAACCTTAGAGAGCTGTTGCAACAGGACCCCAGTCTGGCTCGACAGATAATGTCCATGTCTGTAATGTAATTTCAGTTACTCTTTTCTTGAATGTAAACAAGGAAAGCTAAAGAAACTGTAGACTGAAAAATCTCGGCACTCCTGTGATGCCCTCGTTTTCAAGGTTTAGCTGTTGTTTATTGCCAATTTTCTCTCTGAGATCAGCAAGATTTGTAATCTTGGCCTTTTAATAAATGAATTCAGGACAGCATCCTCTATTGTTACCATTAAACTGGAACAATGGAGTATATGGTTAAGTTTCCTGGAGAATGCTAGTGTGACGATTCAAACTGTTTTTCAGAATCCTTAATTTCCACAAAATTATCAGAATGACTAAGTGGAAATTGAAATGCAAAACTTGTATGCTAAGGATGTCCAATCATGTTTTCAAGTTGGAGAAATCATCGTTGCCACTTTCTTCTCCATACCACAGCAAAGCTGTCGGTAATTACCGTCTTGTTTCCACCATTTCCTCTTCACACAACAACTACCCCTGCTATGCTCTCTCCATACCTAGCACAAAAATACACAATGAAAAGATAACTTCCGTATCCTGCTGGGTAGAAGTATGTTTGTGTAGGGACCTTTTAGCTTGTGTACCCTCTTGAGGTATCTGAATCTTTTCTACGTAGTACTCTTTTAAAAAAATCTCCCTGGCAAATCTAGAGCAATAAATCTCTCTGTTGTAAAAAAAAAAAAAAACGGGGGAAGAAAAACCACTTGACCAAAGTTTGATGGACGATAGAGTATATTTTGATATACCTTGCCTTAATTTACGATAAATTTGATTATTCAGCCCTGTGAAAGATAATATAAGGACCTAGACCTATATACAGTGTATTTATGTTATATTTTAAAAAACGTATACTCTTTAACTCACTTCTTTTTTCTCTAAAAATTTACTTAAAATATATTTAATTTTCAAAATTTGAATTCTAAGAAGTTGTGGGACGCAATGAGAAACGAATTTACACCAAATTACTTTGATTATGATATAAAAACTAGCAAAAAAATTTATTTTTTTTCACTTTAAGATAGTTCAGTAAACTTTTATAGAACTTATTGTCAAGTTCCGTAAAGTGAGCATGGAACTTGTTGGGGAAAGATTCAGCAAGTTCGGAAGTTCCGCAAACTTGGGTGAAAATTGAATGCAAGTTCTGTCCAGTGAAACTAGAATGCATATTATTATTCATATTATTTTGTCTAAAACTTATTAAAATAATTATTGTTATTATTCTTATTAATTTTGTTAGATCACAATATTGGGATATCTTGGTGAAGATATAGAAAGAGAAGGAGAAAGAATGAGAGTGATAGAGAAAGAAAGGGAGGGTGAAAAATAAATAAATTTTACACTGTATATAATTTAAAAATTGTATATAGTAATATTCACAATTGGATAAAATGAGTCCTTTATAAAATTGCCCTCAATTGCCATATTTACTATAAAGAGCATTGTCACCTAAAGGAAAGTCTTCTAAATGACAAAACAAAGAAACACTACAAGAAAAATAAAACGTTGTGACGAATCATTCCATAGTAAATCCATCGCAAATTGCATTTTGCGATGGAAAGCTCTGTAGTAAAAATATAAGTCACAAATTTGTGGCAGATGCAAATTTTATTGCAGATTTGCGACCGATTACATATCCGTCGCAAATAGCAATGAAACAGCGACATATTTTTGAAATAAAAAAAAGATTTTGAGCAACATTGCGATGAAAAAATTAAAATTTGTGATAAATATAAATTAATTTTTTAAAAGATAATAAAATACAAATTTGCAATGGATTTATAACAAAAATTTAATATTTTTTAAAAATAAACTTCCGTCGCAAAATTGCGACAAAAATATATTATATTTACAAAAAAATAAAATTTCATGACAAATTCGTTGCAATTTTGTGACAAAAAAATTAAAATTTTTAAAAATAATAAGCATTCGTAGCAAAATCGTCGCAATAATGCAACGGAAATAATTTAATTTTTGAAATAAAAGTCTGCTACAAATCCTACTCAGTATTGCCAGGAAAATGCATTAATTTTTTAAAAATAATAAAATTCCATCGTAAATCCATTGTAATATTGCGACGAATTTGTTACGGATGCGTATTATTTTTTAAAAATAATAAAAAATTTCGCAAAATTACGACGAATTTGCTACGGATGTATTTTTTTGCGACGAAATTTATTATTTCTAATTATTTTATTCAAATTTTGAAATGATAATTTAAAATTTATTATTTTAGAAATGCAGATACTGATGTAATAATATAAAATAAAAAATATAAATAAAAATAAATATAATTCAAAGATTATATGTCAATATAACAAACATACAACATTGAAAAATATTCTGGAAAATCTATATCACTATAGAAGGCACTGCAGCTAGTGAAGGAGGTAGAGGTGCGTGGATCCAAAGGGGTAGTTGTTGGAGGATAGGTGTCCAACGGGTACTCATTACATTAGTGTAATATTTACATATTATTATATATTATGAAACGATTATAGTTAAAACTATTAGAATTACATGCGTCTACTTCTATTAAACCTATTAATATTATAAAAAAATTCAAAATAATCAATAAATAAGTTATATCAAAATATGAATTATAAATTTCGTATTAGTTTCTTTATATTTCTTACAAATTATATACGCATTAACAATATATAATAATATATATTACATATGCACTTCATGCAGTCTATGTTTAACGAAATAGAACGTTTAAGAACACAATGATGTATGCCTCACAAATTCAACATGGGACAACCATAAAATAAAAAAAATAGGAAAACAAAAGGAAAACAAAATTCTATCTCAAATCTGTTCTAATTTTGCGATGGATAAAATAAATAATTTTTTTGTTTATTTTTCACAACATACCATCACAAATACGTTGCAATTTTGTGACGGACTTGCGACAAATAAAATAATATTTTCTTTTTTACTTTCTTCAAAACTCCATTGTAAATCTGTTGTAATTTTGCAAATTCATTGCAATTTTACGACGGATTTACGATAGATAAAATAATATAATTTTTGTTTATTTTCTTCAAAACTCCGTCGCAAATCCGTTGCAATTTTGCAACGGATGAAAATACTATTGTTTTTTGTTTATTTTCTTCAAAACTCCATCGCAAATCCGTTGCAATTTTGCAATGGACAAAAAAATAATATTTTTTATTTATTTTCTTCAAAATCCTCCACAAATCTATTGCAATTTTGCAATGAATTTGCTACAAATTTTATAATATATTACTTATTTAATATTTTTCTTTTTTTTGTTGCTAATCTGTTGCAAATAGCTACATATATATATATATATATATATATATATATATATATATATATATATATATATATTTCTTATTTTCCATCACAATATAGCTACGAATTTACGACCAAAATAATATCAGTATCTATTTTTTTAATCTATTTTGATCTCTCACAAATCAGTCGCAAATTTATCGTAATATTGCAACGGACAATCCGTCGCAAAATTGCCATCGCAAAATCTTTGTTTTCTTGAAGTAATTTTAAGGGCAATATATTCAATAAAATTTGCAGACCAATAAAGAAAAATAGGAGAAACATAAAAAATGTACTCTATATCTGATGCTGATAATTTCAACATTCTGGTCAGTTTTTCCCTAAAAATATTAATTCATGAACTTATTCAATAATCCTAAAATCATCGGCTTGAACAAAGCCATTTTCAGAATTTAATCTGTGGAGGGGGTGGTGAAGGATCAAATGGATCGTGTGGGGGGTGGGTACCAGCGCCGCTGTAATCTATGGTCACTGAGTTTAGGATTTCTTCTTTGTATCCTTCCATGCTCTCCAAGCCCTAGTCAAAATCCACAGTTTCAACCAATTCAAATATGAGAATCTATTTGCAAACAAGATCAAATCTCTGTAAGGATCTCAAATTTAAAAATTTTCGTTTCAAGAAACCATAGATGGAATTTCTGGTATATAATTTCATAAGTATTAATTAATTCAAAGATTCTACGAATTTGAAAAATATATAAAACATGATATTAGATAAAACTTTTGCAAGAACGATGCGTTCACTAACAATAGATGGCAAATGTGCACGAGAGAGAGAGAGAGAGAGAGAGAGAGAGAGAGAGAGAGAGAGAGAGAGAGAGAGAGAGAGAGAGAGAGAGAGAGAGAGAGAGAGAGAGAGAGAGAGAGAGAGAGAGAGAGAGAGATTACCAGAGAAGGCAGATTGCTGCTGGCTATTTTTTCTTCCTTAATAGAGACAAAGCTTCCTACACAAATTTGAACATTTTAGTAGTCTACAATAGCAAGGGAGAAAAGAAGAATTGAAATTCTCGATAATAGTTTCCATTAATGACATATAACTTACTTGACAATGGAATTGCTATAGCTGAGAGAATTTGAACATAAATCAAAAGTAAAGTGAAGGTCTGTAGAAAAGGCTTCATTTTCATTCAAAGAAGTTTTCGAAATCAGAAGAAATGAAGTTAACTTTGGAATGAACCAAATGAGGGTACTGTTTATATAGAACAAAAAATTGGGCAAAGTATATTTAAGGAGAAATAGGTGGACTTCTATTTGTGGACCGCTAATTTTAGACAGTTATGCTATAAAAAATAAATTTATACCTTCTTAGAAAGACATAATATTTTAAAACGCATATTTCACAAAAAACTTGGTCAACCAAAGAATTTTGTTTAATGATGGCCAATCTATCCATCACAATGCCTCGAGTCGTGTTTGTAGAATTGGTTGAATAATGGAAAGAATAAGGAAGACAGAAAAAGAATATCGTGGTGGAGTACTGCTACCTAAATTGTATAAGCAATTAGTTTTTGAAATAATATTACATAAAATCTAGCAAAAGAAAAGAAAAAGAAAATTTAACAGGATATATGATAATTATTTGTATCTCTGGAATAAAGACACAACTCTTATGAATAGATTTAACATTTATTCATGATGCTCTTTTTAACAGTCACAACTCTTTTAGACATTCATGTTCCTTTATTATGACCAGCAAACAATATATAGTCATATCTTTTAGATATAAACTTGAAAAGCTATGAATATTTCTAGTTTAATGACAAATTTGAGTTTTCAGATTACGTAGTTATGAATTTTATTTTTACGATTTAAGGGGATTAATATATGTATCACCAATTTGATAAATATAACCATGCTTCGCTCTCATTTTCTCCATTTTTTTTCTCTCTCCTTTCTCATCTCTTTACTCCCAAGAGTGCTCCCAGGGGTGCATTCAACCGTCGAGAGCTTGCATCCCCAGGGAACTTGGGGTAATTAAGACCTATTGGGAGGGGGGAGTAGATTAGTCTCCTGTTTAGAGAAAGAAGAGGAGAAAATGAGAAGGGAAGATGGTTGCATTTATTAATCCCCTAAGCTAAAACATGTCATTTTTTCCCTAAAAAATGAAGAAATGTGTAATTTCATGCCATTGTTAATTTCTTTTTTCAGACTAGGGAGTTTTAAATCATTAAAGACTTCCCTTCAAGATTCATAAAAACGAAGAAATGGCCTATATGTGAATAAAATTATTTCCTTTTTTTAACCTTCTTTTATCTTTCTTTTCCATTTTATTATCTAATATGCGTAAAGATTTCAATACTGAATTAGTTTACCATAATGTTGGTTAGATATTGGCAAACTATTTATTTATTTATTTAATTTTATATCTTACATATATTATGGGAATGTCAAACAAACAGGACCCGGGGGGGGGGAGGTGTTTTTCAAAAAACTAAAATAAAAAACTAGGGCTTATGACTTGCTAAAGGGGTGCTTCTAACTCATTAAATTATTACCACATAGCCACGAATATTGTCAAGTTGATTAGCATTTCAGGAAACTACCTTCTACTAAAAGGTAAGCTCTTAATTTTTTTAGGAAGAATACTTACTTTAGTATTTGAATTATTTTCATAGTTTATATTTGTCCTGAAACTATTATTTTTCAAGCTTTTTTAGTCGTCAAATAATTTATGATTTGTTTAGAGTAGCTGAAAACTATTTTGCTAACATTTTTAGCCCTAAAAAAAAAGCATTTTGTGACACTCCAACAGTTTTCTATTGTTTAAAATGAGTAGAAACACTATTTTTTAAATTTTCTTCTAGTCCTAAAAAATTTTATTTTTTATATTGTAGTCTTGCCATCCTGTAAGCCCAATTATAAAGCCAATAAACTCCTTATCAATTTCACCAAAATCCAATATTTCTCTAATGTTGAAAATTTAAATCGAAATTCATGGCATAATAATCTAAGGTATCTTAGCAGAGTTTTGCACTTTCAGAAGCCTTTTTTAATTATAATTTACTCATAACAACCTCCAATGCAAATAAATTCATCAAAAATAAAATAAAATTTCATAACTACAAATTTACCAGACATTTAGAAGGTTTAGAAAATATCAAACACGCTCCAAAGGTTGTCAATGTTCAACTCTCATAACAGTGCAATGCCAGAAAGCTTCTCTTCAGAAATCATGCAAATTAAAGTTGCACAATAAGTTTAGAATTCAGCAAAATTTACTGCTGGAAAAATTTGAATTTGTTAAAAGTTTTTCAAAATATTGGCCCACCTAAAATGGTTCTAAATGGAGGGAATGCTAAGGCTGCTAACTTTAAGAATCTATTGCAACGTATTCTAGAGGAAGAAACCGATATGAACATATCCAATTTCATTTATGGCCTCTGGTATCTCTGGTTGGCTAGGAATAAGTTCCTTTTTGTGTCTTCCTCCTTTGATGTAGACTCCCTATGTCAGCAGCTCCTTGCTTTATCCTCTAAGCTAGAGGATAAATGGCGTCGGCGACCCTTAGGCTGCTTTGAGATCAATGTGGATGCTGCTTGGTGTAAAGGAAACTACAGTAATGGCTGTCTTGTTAGGGATTCCCTGGGGCAACTCATTGATGCTTAAACGCATACAATATCCAATGCTGCCTTTGCTCTGCATGCAGAAACGCTTGCTGCGATCTATGGAGTTAATCCCGCTCTCGGTCTAGGCATCATAGATATTATCCTTGATAGTGATTTGGTAGTGCTTATATCTAAGCTATCATCGGATGAAGAAGATCTATAAAAAAGTTTTAGGTGGTCTTTTTGCTCTTGTTAAACATTTATTTTTAGAGTGTAAGTATGTTACTTTCTTTCACATGAGTCATGAAGCATAAAGATAATACTCCCGCTCATCTACTTGCTCAGAAAGTCTCGACTGTTAGCACCTACACTTGGCTTTCCAATTTGCCTTCTGACTTACATACTGCTGCAATGTTTGATTCTAGTTAATAGAGTTTTCTATACTTTTAGTTAAAAAAAAAAATTCTCAAAACGAAGATTGTTGCATCCAAAGAGATCTCAATGAATAGCAATGAATCCCCCCCAACAAGACTAACTTAAAAGCTCTCTTGTATCATAGCTTGAAATCTTGTACTAATAGTTTTCACAACTCAATCAAATCTCTTGTAACTACTGAAACTTCCACCTTTCTTCACGCGGTTTGCCAGATGATATTGTAGCTCTGACATCACAAAATCTTTTAAGAATCTTCAATCAAATTTCTATAAAATTTCTACCAACATCTCAACCAACCGTGACTAGGAAAACTTTACTTAATTATACGATGCCAAATAATGCAAACACAAATTCTAGTTCACGCCTTTACCATTTAATCAAGAGTAGATGGGAATAATAATTGACCTTTTTCTTTTTTTTACCTTAGTCTATTGTTGCGGTAATATAAGATAATTTACCTTTTTATGAATACAGGTTTCATGAAAATTAATAAATACCAAAATTTATGAATCAAACTATAATTTACTCAATCCTATAGTAATGAAGCCAAAAAATTCACAATTTGATATGCTAATTAAAAAGTTTCTGTTAATTTGAATATTTTCATCATCTTTCCCATCTTCTGTAATCCATAATTATATTTAGCACCCTCATTTGTGAAAATTTGGGATTGACCCCCTTTAGATATATACATATTTTCAAGATGCTTTCCTTGAACTAGCACATCAAAGAATTTGTTTTTATTGGAAACATCATATGCGCAGAGATAAACATACGCAACACACTTTCATGCAATCCTCTGGCTTTTCACAGGATCTTGTGCCACAAAACTTTCCATTTTTAGCACCAGATGTGATTTATGCAAGGAGAACGCGTCTACGATATTCACCAAGAGCCCAAATTGGAAAGATGTTTCTGTAAGATGAATAGTTTAAGGTACAGTTCTTCATGAATGCTCCTGTAATTCCCTGCAAAATGTGCAAAATATTTAGAATATTGCAAGAAGAATTGTTAGAAATACTAAGCTAATATCTTGTTTGGCCATAAACATTATAACATACCTGCTGAGGGAAGTCTCCATCTATTTCTTGGGAATTTATTAGTAATCTTATTCCACGATGTATCGGTGTTGGATCGATCTCGCCCTTTAGAAAAAAAAAAAAAAAGTGTGTTGGTCTGTAAAAATATTATGCAAATATGCCTCAAGCTTGTGAAACAGTGTTCCTTTATGAGGTACACTAACCTGTCCAGCATCAATAAGAGATAACAAAGCCCAAGAGGTCTGCACCAGATTTGACTTATTCCCTTCCAGATTAGTGTACACCTATTGCAACAAAAAGGAGTTGATATAAATTGACTAGAGGCAATGATTTCCTTTCTTTTTCTTCTACTTTTTTACTTCTGCTTCTTCAATTTTTGCCATAAAATTCATACCTTGTTTGCATTTGAAATGTAACTCTCTCCCCAGCCACCATCAGGTAATTGTTTTGACAGAAAAAATGCACATGCCTTTCTCAGTGTAGGAGAGTTTTGATAGGTTTTACCATAAGCAACCAACCCCTCTACTGCAAACCATGTTCCATAGGTGTAACAAATTCCCCAGCTACCGTTCCTGTGACAAATCAAATCTTCAAATTAATCTTGATTTTGGCTATTCATTTCTGAACGTTGATGAATAAAATCGCTTGATGTTGGAAATTATCAGTGATGAAACCAGACCATGAGCCATCTGCTTCTTGTGTATCTTCTATATATTTTATTGCTCTTGAAATCGAGCTTTCTATCTCCTTTCTTCGATAGTTGGGGTGCCACTTCTTGAAGAGTGCTAGACCTTGAATTGCTGAAGAAGTGCATTCCACATACCTGGAATGTAAAACCAGGTTTAGTAATCTATCATTCTGCAAGAAATGTAAAAGGCATGGGAAGAAATAGACGGAAATCTTACTCTCTTTCGATCAAAACATCTTCAAAAAACTCGGTGGGATTGAATTTCTGGAATAAATTATAAACAGGGATTTTCGGTTAGGATCAAGTTTGAAAGGACTGCTAGAATAGAAGTAGTTTATGGACTCATTTCCATTACCTCAAGCCATCGAAATGCTCGCTGAGGCTCCCATGCTGGAAAACCTCCATTTGGACTCTATATTCATGAAAGGAAAAAAGAATGAGGAAGAACAGGTTTGTCATTGAGCAGGAATGATCAGTTTATACCTGAAGAGATAAGATAACATTGACAGCATCATAGAAACGTTCAGTTTCAGTTTTCTCCCCAAAAAGCTCAGAAGGCATTTGTGCAAACAAGAGTGCACACTGCAAATAGAATATGGAATATCAGTAGGAAAAACCGGAGAATACAGCTTGACAATATAAAAAGTCACCTGAATAAACCGGCATTGAATATTTACCTTTAGCCCTTCAGCAGTGCAATCGGAGACTTGCCACCCATGATCTTGCATTGCGAATGTCCAAGCCCCCTTAGACATGTTCCTGTACATTTCGGTGAAGTTTCCTGAAGGGTTATCGCGAACCTGAAAGCCGAATGGAATATGAATTTAGGAGTAATTCTTGTTTCTCTTATTATGTATTTTCTTAATATTTCATCCATCATTGTACCTGTGATGCTTTTATGAATTCATGTGCTTTCCTAAGCGTAGGCACGTATTCCTCTGCAAGATTACTCGATAAAATTGCTTGAATTGCAAAAGTTGCATCCCATGTTTGGCAGCCAAAACTCTGCAGCAAAATTTATAGCATCAATTCCCATATCAAATTACCAGTTGCAGCTTCTCAAATATATACTAATCTTGAGCCTAAACACTAATATGATAGGGTTTAATCTTAAAAGTAGGAGAGGTCAAGGAACTCATCATTCATCTTCCAAAACAGAATCTTATCAAGAAATTAGTTTATGAACCTGGGAAGGAGTATACTGACCTGAATTTTGAGTCCATCTTCAGCTAGCCAGAAGTAATCTGGTATACGAGCAAGGTGGCGTTTGTATGCATCTGAATTAGGATCTTCAACCCAACAAGCAATCAGGCAGAGCACCTGCATTTGATCAATTTTTATTGATACATTTCTCATACATTTCATTGGCAAT
This sequence comes from Rauvolfia tetraphylla, assembly GCA_030512225.1. Taxonomy (NCBI): domain Eukaryota; kingdom Viridiplantae; phylum Streptophyta; class Magnoliopsida; order Gentianales; family Apocynaceae; genus Rauvolfia; species Rauvolfia tetraphylla. The sequence goes on from JAJQKT010000060.1 coordinate 4,092,635, forward strand.
AAGAATTCACTTGTGCAATACCTTTTCAACACATCCAATACACATATATCTGCTGTTCTCATCCTCATAATGAACATGTTCTATGGCTTTCTTCAATGCCTTTTCTCTCATTGCTTTAAATGGCCAACGCATCAGAATCGGCTCAACAAAATGGTGAAGGAATCCCCATAGCATGTCTTGAGCTAAAGGATGAGGGTAGTATAGATCCTCCTGAAATCAATAACACGTAGAGAGTCCGTTTATTCAATAGTTCAGAGATCCAGTACTTGATTCAAATATTAGGATTGAATGAGCAATTCAGCTAACCTTGGCACACGTGTTTCTGGCTTTGTTCCAATTTATTTCATGATAAGGTTGTACATAGAGCTCCTGTCTTAGAGATTGCACCAGAACTGTTATCGGTCCGACGAATCTCTTTCCGTATAAATATGACATTGGCATGTATACCAAGCGACAATAGCACAACATTTTTCCTGCATAGAACATCAAGAATTTTACAAGAATTTTGAGCTCCAAATCATCTTCTGTTTGCAAAAGAAAAAACAAATGAACTCTTTTTAGCATTAGAATATGAAAGGTGAATTGACAAAACCTGGATGAACAGGAGAGATTTTTGGAACCAGCCAAAACTCTGGAGGCATGGGGTTGCAGCCATCCCACTCATATAATCCAAGAACCTATATACATCAAAGCATGATTAATTGAACTTTCAAAGAGAACAGTGCTGTGAACAACGAATAAAAAAGAAGAAAACCACATAATTGATCAACGTTTTCTAGCTACATTTACTGTTACAACTATTGCCATGTTATTGGTCAGTTTACGTTGGAACTGATATAAAAATAAAGGCAATAAAAAATGAATGACCAATTTTAAATAGAAAGAATAACAATAATAAAAATTTAGTCTAAAAGTTAGAAAGAATTTTACCGTTAGCCAAAACTTTCCCCAAGATGGTATTCCAACAGCACCTCCGTGGTCAAGGATCCATTTGCGCCCTCTGGCCATGGCGCTATCCTCACTATCTTCTGGCCCTTCTCCTAGCAACCTTAGAGCAATATAGCTAAGAACAGAACCAAATACGGTGCTGTGCCCTTCTATATGTAATCCCCAACCTCCATCTTCATTCTGTCAAAAAAAGAAAAAAAAAAGACGTGAAAAATGAGTGAAAATTTTGATAAATTTATTTTAATAAATAAAAAAATTTTAATAAATAATTTTGAGTAAAATTAAAACCTGGTGATTATATAAGTATCGTTTGATCTCCTTTTGATGTGCAGGTGTTAGAACAGTATTCAATGCTCCGGTAACGTACAAGGCCATGACCTATATAAATGGAATGGGATTGAGTAACCTTCATTTGGGAAAAAAAAAGGAAAAAGAAAAAGGCTTCTTGTAATAAACAATTTATCTGTTTTTCTTTCTCTTTTCTGAAAAATGGAAAACATTCTTGGGCTCTTCTTTGATGAATAAAAATTTTTCTCGGGCTGGACATACTAATGGTTGAAGGAAAAAGAGCGGGCCAGCAGATTCTGCGGGCCAATGTCCATCGTTGGCCTGAATGGTTGAGAAAAAGCCAATGGCCCGTCGGAGTGTCGTTGTCACTGCCTCCTCTTTTATCACCTCGTGTTCCAGGACTTTCACTGGGGGTGGAATTGCACGGCGAGGATTCTCCTTTCTTAGCTGAGAGAGTTAGAAGGGATAAACATATGAACAATTGGATCCGAGATATTTCTTGATAAAACTTAATCCAAACTTTCTGAAAATTGCAATTGGACCACTATAAATTTATTTTCTCTCTCTATCTATGAAAGGCAATCACAATGGCGAAAGAAAAAGGGCAAATGACTTCTTAGTTCAAAATCTCTATAAAAATGGTTGTGCATCTTATTTTCATAGCGGTGAAGTATTTATTATGATTTTTCTCAAATAATTTTATATTATTTATAAAAAATTATGTGCTTGGATAGTTCTGAACCTCAATTTATTAGTTTAATTATTTATTGAACTAGGAAGTCGCCAGTTAAAAAAAAAAAATCAACTTATGCGTAAGTTGGTAGCCCAATACAATAGAGTGATAGTTGTATTATTTAGAAGTATTTCTTATTAAATTGAGTTTGATTCATATTTTCGATCTATTAAAAATTCAAAAAAAAAAGAGAAAAGAAAACAAGTAACTAGCCGGACTGAAATGTTACATCCTTAATTAATTACAGGTCTTACGTGTAAGTCCATCAATATCATTCAAAACCCTTTTGTCTCTTACACTACCACCAAATAAGATGCCTATGTAGAAAATCAATATCTTTAGTTCAAGCGAATGCTAAAGCCAAATTGATGCTACAGGCCAGCAGAAATTTTTATCTTAGAAAAAGGATCAGTAAATGCAGGCATAGGCATAAATGGCCTTGTTCATCCATTAATCTTCCGATGGCTAAATTAGCAGATACTTTCTTCATTAGTAAAAGTATTCGTAAGCCAAAGTAATGAAGAAGTAGTTGAGAGCACTTAAAGATAGCTTTTCATTGGAAAGAAATCAAAATATAATCTTCTAAAGATTTTTAACATCGTAGATTCTTATCGAATGTAAAAAAAAAAAAAATCACTACTAAAAGAGCATGTAGCAATTAAGTAATATGCATTTTAAATTAAAAAAATTAAAATCGCTTATTTCAAACAATTGAGAACGAATTTAAAAGACTCTTTTGCTTGAGTCGATACTGTGGTTACCTCCATACGCATGAGAAGATCAGCACTTTGCTTGGTTCTGAACCTGTTCTTGGTGAACTCTTGCCGCACTCTTTCGACTTCAGCCCGTTCTTGGGGTGTTCCGGCACTAGGATCAAACTCCCAGTGCTGGCGTCCGATGTGATTATTCGTGGTGGTGAGCCAAGGTCCATCGCCTTCTGCAATCTTCAGCTTCCACATTTTGCTGGAAATACAATTGAGTCACTAACTTTTTCTGTATCTGCAGTTCGATAGATTATTGAGCAATTACAGGGGTTATAAAGTGCAGAACAATGTGTACCTTTTAGCTGTAGAAAAGCCGAGCTCCAAAGACTTGGGAAGTGTATTAAATTTGTAGGACGGCGGGGCTTCTTTTAGGTGCAAATTTCAGGCAGAGAAGGTAGCCCTTTTATATAGGAGTTCTAATACGTCCTTTGTGAGGAAGTACTTATATTTAGCCTTTAGGGTGGGTCCAGCTTGGGACAAATGGACAACCATGTAAATCACGAGTAAAGATGACCGGGTAAATGTTAGTGATTTTACTATTCAGCAAAAAAAAAAAGTTAGAGAATTTATAACATAATTTGAATATATTTGTTTTCATTATTGACAAGGTACTTAATATTTATTTTTAATTTTAAAATATACGGTCTTTTGAAATTTTTCTCTATTTTTGCAATATTTTTTGATAATCGGTGCGAGGGATAATATTGTTGTGCTTGTGAACTATAGAATAGTTTCTTTTCTCCTAGAACACGCCGTTTTTGTTCACTAATTTTTGGACAATGTCTAACTTGACGGCCATTTTGACTAGGGGTTCCAAGTGTTCACGTTCTTATCTATAGTTCAATTTGCAGGCTCAACACGCGACTTTGTTGTGTTGATCCTTGGCTGCATTTTCTGCTCTGGTTGGAATCTTGTGCTCATATATTTTTGTTCTGCTTTGGCGGTTGAGACTTAGTAATTGGCTTTTTTTTTCCCTTCTCAAAATATGTGGTGTTGGAAAGAAGGTCAATTTTGAGTTTTGTCCTTTGTGCCTTTGATTGACTTCATGCAATAGATACCCGAAGTTTGCCACATTTTCTTCTTTAGATTTATGAACCAGTCAATGAGAAGAGGACATCAACTTAAACAGTATGCATGTGTTCTATTCCACGATACTTCATAGTTACATCTCTCATTTTAAGTTTTGGTCCCATCACTATAATGATATTCTCTAATGGTATACGTATATACATATACATACATAAATAATAATAATAATTTATAATTATATAATTTGTATGTGTATAGTTTGATTAACAAAGGAAAATATTGCAGTGTCGGAGGATATCTATTATAATAATAACTTTTTCCAATTGGTTGTAAGTGATTTAATAAATATGATAAGTTTTAGTAAAAAATAATAGAAGTTATACCTTTATGAATTTGATAATAAATAATTATGAAAATAGAAACTTAAGCAAAGTAATGATAATTTACTTTAAGCTCACTACATCACAATGAGTAATTTGAAGAAAATCTACTCTTTTCTTTTTTAAAATGTAATACTCACCTCGAAATTAACTAGTTTATTTTGACTTGGCAAAAAAAAAAAAAAAATGAAGAGAGTAGTTTGATTATGAGTAAATTATTATATATTCTTATTAATTAAAGAGATTAGTGGTAGGACATATATATTGTTTGAGTTTAAATTTCTTAAATCAAGAGATTTAAAGAGATTAGTAATAGACCCATTATATTAGCAAAGTTTAATTTCTTTAAATTAAGGATATTAGTAGTTAAAGTTTAAATAAAATATATAACTATTTTAAAAAAACCGACATTCAATTCCAAACATCTTAAAAAGAAAATATAGACATTCAATTTTAGATAGAAATAATATTTTAAAAATCAAATATGTTACTATTAAATGCATAAAAATTACAATTTGAGTAAGTACCTATTCTCCACAGCCGATCATGACTTTCCATGAATAAATATGATATGCAAATCAAAGAATCAAAATACCCACTCTGCAGGTTTCGCAGATTTAATGCAATAGACTACCCTTTTTACCTTTTTTTGTTTTTAAAAACACGATGAAAGTCATATGGACTTTTATTTGATATCCCAACTTTGACGACGAGGGTACAATTACTCAACTAGCTAAGAAACACATTTATTACGGTTTAATTTCTTAATCTGTCAAGTTTCACCTTGTGATTTAATTAGCTACTTGCCCTATTCTTCAAACAAGTATCTAAACATTATCTTTGAGATCCCCATAAATACTTCATAAAGATTTTCTTATTTTTTCTTAAAAAAACCTTTTATTAAGAAAAAAAATATTTTCTTAAAATTCTGCGAAAGAAAAATAAAATTGTTTATGATTGGATAGGATTTGGTTTTGAAGATTTTGTCTAGGGTTTCGTAAAAGTTAAATTATTTATAAGACGAGATATGAATTCCACACAGTTTGATTTTGAGATTGGATGGTATCAATCTACCGCTATATATATGTGAATCATTAATAAGTGAACCAAAACAAAGCAATAATTATTAATACATCTCACATGTGTACTTCAAAACATTTAGAAAAAGATTTCACGTGCTTTTCGTCATTTTAGAATTAGTATTACTAGGCCTTTTCTCTTGTTTAATGCAATTACTTATTCAACAAAAAAAAAAAATCTAGAATTAGTAGCCTTTTCCATAGTACAATACTGGGACAGCCATATTAATGCTTACTTCAATTATCTCAATACTATACTTTCCGCTTATGTCAAAATTTCTCCTCATATTTTGCTCCAATTCAAACATATTTTGCCCCTTCTCATGATATTCAAAAGCTCATCTAAGGAGAAGTGATCCCTTTTCTTCAAGAAAGCAGTTTTTTCTCATAACCTTTTATTTTTGCCAGAAGATGATGCATCAAGTAAAGAGATTGAGCCATTGACTATAAAAGATTCTAGCAATAGTGGATTATCCGAAAGGTACCTGTCTTTTGTTTTTTTAAAAAATAAAAATCAGGGTAGGGGTTTGGTATGAAACCGTACCTGTTTTTAAACGCAATAAGAAAAATTTGTACAAAACGTTTGGGGGCCGTTAGGCCTTACCTCCAAATGAAAGTGGAGACAAGTCCACTTGTACAAAAGCTATGTGAAATGCAGAGAAAAGAAAGACAAAATACTCCTTCCTATTTATTACACGAAAGGAGGGTTTAGATATTTCCTCTGGTTGCAATTGAGAAATAATTTTTATTTGTATAAAGTTATTTTGAATAATATTATTTATCTAGGCTTGTATATAAGAAAATCCTCTTCACTTCATGCTAAAATATATGAATTTACATATATTTTGTATTTAGACTCTAGCTAAGAAGAAAACACCAATAGACTCTAGGTAGAGATTAGGGCTTTCATATCATATTGATTTAGAAAATAATATTAGAATGAAATTTCATCCTTTGCAGATATCAAGATTTCCCTAATTGGCAAGTTGTTTAGTTGATAGATATACTTTGTATTTGTCAAAAACTTTGTACATTTAATAAGGTGGTTGCTTGCTTCTACACAGTCTTACTTTTACTTTATTTCGTATATACTCTTTTTTTTTGTTAATTTTAAACCAGGATCTCATTCAAATAACAGAGTAGTACATTGTACAAAATAATATTATATCATTAAATGAAGATCACTAGGAGTAGAAATGAAATGACTAAGTCTTCTATAAATATCTGAAACCCGAACAAAGAAGGAAGGAAGATCACTACCATCTGGACTACTTTTCCTCTCAGGAAAAAAAAAAAAAACTACTAACTACACACTTTAATTTGAATTAGACCTAATTTCTTTGCAGAATAAACCTGCAGCTCATCTTGCTTGATTAATCATGAATAGGTGTACCCAAAATATAAGTAATAATTATAATATATCTCACATGTGTACTTTAAAGTGTTTCAAAAAATATCTCTACTGCTTTTCATTGTTCTAGAAATAGTACCCCTTTTGTATCAAAAAGAAAAAAAAACCTTATATAGTACTGATTAGACACGAAGTTTTATACAAAAATTTAAATTATATTATAAAAATAATATAGTATAATAAAAATAAGAAACATATGGACTAACATATACTTTATATCAAATTTAAATATATAAAAATAATATAGTGAGGTTAGTAGTTAATTGATAGTATAAAATATATTAAAATATTTTTTTATACAAAGTGTCAATTATTTTAGAACATTTTAATATAGTAAGAAGGTCAAGTGAAATGAAAAAGATGGAGTACCAAAATTATTTTCCACGGCAGTAATGCTTACTTCAATCTCATTTACATTGCTTCTCTTAATGTCTAATTTTCACCTCACTTTTCTTTCAATTCAAAGCCCATTTTGCCCTTTTCCCGGGATCATCAAAAGCTCATCTAGGGAGAAAAATAACTTTTTCTTCAAGAATCAACATTTTTAAAAAACTTTTATTTTTGGTAGATGACACGAGGATGATTCGAGTAAAGAAATTACTCACTTCGCTCACTATAAAAGATTCTAGCAATAATGGATTGCCTCAAATATACCTTCACTTATTACACAAAAAGAAGATTCTCAATATATTTACTATCAATAATTGCAAATGAAAAGTGAAAACCCTTAAAAATTTAAATTTTTTAATCTCTAAACCCTATTTTTTCTCTTGTGAAAATTAAACGTAAATTTCACTAAAAATGAAAAGTAGTAGAAAATTTTTTACTTTTAATTACAATCTAATTAAATTACACCTTAATTATTAGATTACTCAAAATGTGAAACACGCGGCAAACTTTACGAAACAAAAAGGTAAAAAGCATCAAAGTCAGTGTCATTGTCAAGAAAACTTTACGAAAAAGAAAAAAGGAACAAACGATAAAGGCCTATTTGTAAGCATGTGGTGGATAAGAAGAAAAGGAAGATTCGAAATCATGAAAATAAGCCACACTATCATTTTCTATCTACTTCTAGTAGTATCCTTTTTACAAGTCATTTTCATCAAAATGGTTCTATGATGTGCTCTCTATCATCAGCAATGTTACGACTAAATCAACCAAAACCGTATATAGAATCCTAATAAAGATGATGTACTGAAGTGAGATTTGTCCTTACCAAATTATGTACATATACTTTTCTTTTTGCTAAGTATAAAATATATACATACATATACATACATACATACATGTATATATATACACACGGATAAACTCCACCTGGCGCCTGGTGAGTACCGTGGAGGACCAAAAACTCAAAGGAATTGACTAGAGAATGGAAGAGCCTCGACTACGCCCGCATTGATGAAAATATGACAAAACAAAAACTAGTCCCATTGCATCATTAACCGGTGCACAGGGTTCGACTAAAATCTACCGTCCCCCTTATCTGAGGGTGAGTCAAGGAATTGAATCAAATGCTCGTTGTTCAATATCTCAGCTGCATGCTCGCCAGATGTGTGAACAACAATCTCCCAGCCTTTTAAAAATGAAGTACCATATAGAATTCTTAGAGTTTATTCTTATTTATTCGTTTGCATTATGTGAAAGAAAGTTACAATTGTGGGTAAAAATGTGATATAGCAGTTTTTCTTGAGTGTGCTTAGAATCATAACATAAGTTTATCGGAGGACCACTTTTGAAATTTCCTAATTTTATTTCTTCCAAGATAATATTGCATTCAATTGATGATTTCTTTTTCCTTTTATTTTGAAAAGGAATGAATAATTATTCCTAATACATTTTTTTCTTGTTGAATTTCACAAGACTGTAAAAATTTTGGGGGAAAAAAAACAAACCTTTGTTATATTTTATTGTCTTATGCAAATTGGGCCTCAAATTATGTACTTTTGACAACTTGGACCCTGGTCTTTATCAATCACTGAAATTAACATCACTACAAACTTTTTGTTCAATTCTTTAATTCAAGATAATGGGAAATAAAAAATTTCAGGACCAACCTAAAGTGATCTCCTTTAACTGACAGTAACTGTTGTTCATGTAAAACATTGGAGTTTCCTTATTTAATTAATGTTCAAAACAGTTAATAGTAAGTATGACCGACAAGTATTTAGCAAAAAAAAAAAAAAAATGTATGACCGATAAGTCTCCACACAAAATTTTCACATATCTAATAATAAGCTTGTATGGTTTATTAAGAGTTAAGACCTAGTGGATCTGTTACGGGTTCGGATTGTTAGGAGAGAAGCAAGGTTAAAAAGACTTCAAATAACATGAAACTAACAAGATGAAGATAAATGATACGAAAATCTGCCCACATAATTAGTTTCACACTAAAGATATTTGACTTAAAAAGCCATTTATGCGATCATGCCTTTGAAGAGTTTTACGAGTCATTAAAATAAAAACACGACAATTTCTATCACAAGATTTCCATTTGGGTTTGATGATCAAAGTTTAGGTATAGAGAAGGTAGAAAAATATTTAATATAAGGTAATGAAGTTCGTACGAGAAGGTAGAAAAACATTTAATATAAGGTAATGATGTTTTGATTTCTGGTATGCAGATAAATACTCTTTCTATTTCAATATAAGTGTAATTTTAAAAATATTATTTAAGTGTTGCTAAATAAAAATTAACTTTTTTCTTATTTACTCTCATAATAAAATCATGACATTTTGTATATTAATTAAATGATGATATTTTCCTATATTGAAACTTCACATGAAGAGAAAGAATATCTAGTTAAGGGCAACAATTAGTCAGTTTAATTAATATTTTAATATTTGTAACGACTTCTATAATGACATTTAAATTAAAAAGGAGGGAGTAATAGAGAGAGAAATGGATTAAGTGTGTATGAATTCATTGAAAGTCATAATAAAACCACATTAATTAATGCATACTAAATTTGCCCGACCGAGACATTAATAATTGATTTTGGCACAAAAAATTGAGATAAATCAGGTCATTTCTTTACGGTTAGCAATCCTTTCAATTCATTGAGGAATGAAATAGAGTATAGTGATTAGAATTCAGTCTGGATAATATCATGGGAATCTTGTGACTGCAATTATAAGGAATCTCTACGATGAAATTTGAGAAAAAAATCTAATTTTTAATATTGTCCAATGCATTTCACCTTTTTTTTGGGGTAATTTCTATCACTTTCCATAACTAAGGAGCAAATAAATCAAGTAAAACACATCTTTTTCATTTTATTGTTGACTTTCTAAGGTAGATAGCGATTGGATTTAAGATGTATGGCCAATGATAATCTACCATCTTTGTCTTTATTTTACAGTTTCTTGTTTCAAGGCTTTTCAGTTCATGTTTATCAGTGGTCCTTCCTTTTTTTTTTTTTTTTTTGCTAGTATAATGAGAACATGGATATTTTATTAAACTCGAGACTTTCTATTTTAGGCGAGCTGTAACTACCAATTAAATTACTTGTTTGCCAAACTAGTGGTGCTTATTTCTGTGTTAGGTGTAAAATAGAATGTCAACCATCAAACACTTATCAATCCAACTAACGAGCCCATAAGAAGGTTCTGCTTCGAAGATATTAGGATTTATATTTTAAATTAAATAATTAACAAAGTCAAAAAAATGAAGTATCACATGTGAAGAGTGCCAATAATGTTTAGTCTCTGCATGAGATTGTAATAAAATGGCTTCTTTAAGTTCGCATAAATGGTATCAGCTTTGGCCTTTTACTTTGACATTTCAGTGCTCGAAACCAACGGATTGCATTTGTCTGTTGCGCAAAAGCAAATTGTTGGAAGATATAATTGAAAAGGCAGAAAATTTCAACAGCATAAACCATGCACGATTTCCGTACTCCATCGTGAAGATTGAAGCAATGATTTCATTGGCAGATCATTTTAATTCTTTATCTGTAACAAGAGTTTGTTGAAAATTTATATCAAAATGATAACTCCCGTGTAAGTTGTTTGATTTCGAAAGATTTGCAGTGAGGTTTAGCGTGTGTTTGGTTTGATTTTGGAAGTTGGATCGGAGCTTGTGAATACACACAATAGGTTGAAATGACAAAAATCGGTGAGGTGGAAGATTTGTCTATCTTCTACGCATTTTGTTCTCTGAGGTTGGCAAATAATGGAGGAAATAGTCAAAGGCAATTAATTCTGAGGGTAGCAAATCATATGAGTAACAGTAGTTGTTCAGAAGGAAAACTCAACAGTAGTCAAGAATGGCATTTCATTTCACTGTCTAAAACTTGTTTCTTATTCTTTTTAATTACAAGGGAAGAATCCCAAGATGGTACCATATTCTCAAGCCATATAGTATAATTGATTGAAGACTTTAGCCTTTTCTATTTCTTTCTTTTTAAAACTTTTTCTCTCCCTGAAAGTTTTAAGACCTTCTAGAGTTTTGTATGAACTACAATAGAATATTAACTAAGCATTTAACGACTGAGTGACAGTGTTTGCTATACATTTTATTGTACAATTAAGTGTATTATATTACACTAAAAAACTATATTCAATTTGCCAATCTTAAGTGCCTTGGACCCCTTGAGGGTTTGTAAACATCGTGAAAGATAAGCAACAATAATTCCTTTGCTCAACATTTAGTAAAAATTCTTAAAAGGTTGGATATTGTCCAAGAAATCTTGTTATTTCTCAAGCTGTGAGAGGTTTCTAGACTTGATCAAAATGGTGGATTTTTACAAAATCCAAAGTTGCCCCTATAGAACGCTCATTTTAATTCATTTCCACTATAATATATCTATATATATATATATATATATATATATATATATATATATATATATATTCCTTACCACCATTCTACTGATACCCTAAAAAGTTTAAATAATTAACCAAAAGTATTAATTTCCGAACTGTTATCAAACGTAGATTTTGGAATTTGTTACAATTGCAACGAAGTCTCCAGTGTAATTAGATAATTCATACATTATAGGGGTTACAAGCGGGAGCAGGATTCAACTGTTGAGGGGACCAATATCTATTTGGAGCTATTAACCGAGTTTAGTGGAATTCATCATACTTAAACATTAAAATGGTTTATTTTATTATTCTTTTATTCTTTCGTACATTGACATTTGATAACTCATATCTGCGTTTCAGATTAAAGCTTTTGCAAGGGAAAAAAAAACAAGTTTTAATTTTTATAATTTGTTCTCCTCCATTACGGATAACTCAACATGAAACTACTACAAACCAACATAAAGTAATATATAATTATTTGCTAATAATAACTAATTCCTAGTACTCTTTTTTTTTTTCGGAGGGACTAGCTTCCAATACTTGTGTTTTTTAAGACAAAGAGTTGGATATGATTTTTTGAAAGTTGTTTTGTGTCTAATTTAATTTTATTTATTAATTTCTTTGGGACACATTAACCTTATTTTCTAATTCATTAATTTTTATAGAGTATATTTGTGCTTTTGTTTTCTTAGTTAGTTATGATTCTGGTGATGTAGTATTAAAGGAGCTTAATAAACCATTTATAGACAACTATGCCTGAAAAATAAAAATACATTTATCACTAGAAGATGATGGATTTTGTGGTTTCCATAAAGAAAGAAACATATTAAATGTATAATTTCTCACAAATGTTTTTTTAAAAAACCACTCTTTTTTGAATTTAAAAATAATTTTCAATAACAGTAAGAGAAAAACAAAAATAATTGAATAGCAAAATTCTTTGAGATAGAAAAAGGGTTATTTCCTAGGAGGGCTATTTTTTGTACTTGTTATTTTTTTACAACACAAGTATATCTAATTTTTTTTTCTTTAAAAAAAAATGCCGGGGGATAAAGAACACGCCACCCGGTGCGCCCCCCACGCGCCCCCCCAAAAAAAAAAAAAAAAAGAACCACCTTCGACGTGCGCCCGCCGCTGATAGGGATGATGTTCCTAAATCATTCACGGGTTATTAAAATCACATTGAAGTAGCTAGCAATCACACCAAGTGGTACCGCATGGTGAAGATTCTTTAGCTGTCTGAATCAATGAAACCAAGTGCTCTTCTTCTCTTGTGTCCTCTTCAACTTTACTTTTCCAACACGCAAATGGGACCTTACCAACACCGTATGCTTTTCCAACCTTGTGCAATCGGATAGTATGGTTCTATGGCGATCACGGGTACTGTCTACCAACATGTTGAATACTGCAGTGGAACTAATAACCCAGTGATTGTTTAATGAAGCTTGTTATTGAAAAATTGGTTGTGTCTGACTCAGATGGTTCAGAAGAAAGCTGTTGCTCTCTGAGTTTGGAAAAAACTAAAAGTCAAATAATGGAAGGAAATAGATTAGGGGCAATTAATTCTCAGGAAAGCAAATCAAATTGCTGTCAGTTCTTGAAAGGGAAAGCTCAAGTTAGTCAAGAATCTTACTTGAATGTCCAATAATAATCTTTCCTAAAAGGTTGATTGATCGAGAGCTGACATTACAGTACGTTAATCCTGTTGCTCAACCAATAATTTAGGGATCTGAGTGTAATCGAGTGCTTTGAATCAGTTTCCATTTGAAATTTTGGTATTTTTAATGGGTTTTAGGGTTGACAATTATGAGAAAAACAGTGTAGTTCATACTACCATTTTAAGGATACATGTATTGTAAATTCAAAAGGAAAAACAGAGTTCATTGTATAGGTGGAAATATTTATTGTAACCTCAAAAACTTCACATTCTAGTCCTACACATTTTAATTCAAAAAGCTATAGTCTCTATCATTTCATGTAATGTACTTGCTTTCACCTTTGTTACTATTGTTATAGTGGGTTTTTGGAACTTGGAACTAAATGGAAACACAATGGAAGCAGGAGAAGAGAAAAAACAGTAGAAAGGTAGGTTATAAGGAAAAGAACAAGGAGACAATTGTATATAACCAAAAAGGAACAGAATTTATATTTTCAACAATCTGATCTCTTTATCTCTTTAAAGAACTGGTGCAACATAGTTCAACCTTGGCATAAGGTTTAGCAATTAAAAATAGCTAAATAAAAAGTTCATGAGCTTGATTAAACTACTAAATATTGATAAACACGAAGAGTTCTTCAAATGATCAAGGACTCTCTTTTTTGCTTTTTATTCCACTGGGTTTTTACAAATCATGAACAGAAATATGCTAATGAAAGAATATAAACATTACTCCTTCTTTGTATCATCTCAACCTCTTTTTGTTTCGGCCGTATATGACATCATTAAACATTTCTTTTTGGCGTTTCTCAAGTACTCTCTAGATATAGCTTCTACTCCCATCTTCTTTTCTTTGCTCGAAGCACCTTTGTATAAGTATAGACGTGTGTTCCTTGTTGATAAGAAAGACATCCCTAAATTGTAACATCAAATTCCTTAATTTCTAGAAACAAATCTCCTTGAGTTTTGGTCATCAATCATCATCTACATATATCCCATAATATATGCCAAATCTTCAGTCACGGTCTATTAGGACATCTTTTCCTAATTGAACTCAGTTTTATACAAATAATGCCAGCTTCACTTATGCAATGAATTAATGCTGTAACAGAAATATTAGCTTTTGTCTCATGTTACTTTGTATCTAAGTTTACTTAGAGTAAGGCTTTGTTTGGTTTGCAAAAGGAGGGAAAGTAACACCATTTACTTCATTTCTGATTGATATTGGTAGAATAGAAGTAAATTACAAATATTTCCCTTTGTTTAGATGGAGTGAAAAATGGAAGGAAATGTGATAATTTTATAATTTTACACATTATGTATATATTTATTATTATAAATTTGCTAAAAATTTTAAGGAGTCTATGGTCATTCTCACCAAATACTTTCCAACCCCTCCACTTTTAGGAGGGTTGGTTTTGCTGATGTCCCCTTTTATATTTACTTCCCTTCCTTATTATCATCTAACCAAATAAGTGCATTTCTCCAAATACCACCCATTTACTTCCTCCTCTTACCCGAACCAAACATATTGTATGATTTTAGTCTTTATCCATTGCCTTTTATCTAAGTTTTTGGAATTCTAGCTATATGGAGTCTTGTTTAGAATATTATCGTAGGGTTATTTGCTAGTCATGTTTGTTTTAGATTATTTATTTGAATTTTGTTCTGTTTTTTGTGTATAGGGTTTTGTTGGGTTTCTTGAGATCCTTTCTTTTATGTACATTCTATTTTAGGTTGATATATACAGATTGCTCTGATTTTGTCTATAGATGGTGGTACATACTCTTCATGGTTTGGCTTATTTACTAAACAATACTCTTCGTCCATAGATGTAGGTCAATTTAATTGAGTCACTCTCCTAACTTCTATATTTTACTTTTTATATCTGATATTCTATATTTGTACTTCATATAATGATCATTTGAGCTCAAATTTCTACTAAATTTTGGTGTTTTAATCACCATTTACACTCCTTTTATCTCTTATTTGCTTTAGCTAAGTTTGTTAAAGATTTGGAATTGAATGAAGCAAATAAGGAGATTTTACAAAATGAAGAAAAACAGAGAAATGTAGAGAAAAATAGCCAGGTAAAGACACTACAAGAAATTTAATTATTTGCAAGGAATATTCCGTCGCAAATCCGTAGCAAACTATAAATTGCGACAGAACAGTTCGTCGCAAAAAAATATGTCACAAATTTGCGAAGGAAACATATCCGTCGCCGATTTGCGACGGACATTATCCATCGCAGATTTGAGATGGACATTTTTCGTCTCAGATTTGCGACAGAACAAATCCGTCGCAAATCTGTGACGGAAATTTATCCATCGCAAATCAATTTTAATTATTAATCATTGAAATTTTAATTTTTAATTAATTTTTTTAAAAATTTTAAATAATAGTTTTCATTAATTTTTAAATAATTATTTTAAAAAATAAGCATAATTAATAGAATAATTAAAAGTAAAAAATTAAATTTAAATAAATATAATTAATCCGTTAAATATCAATATTTTATGTGTACAACATTAAAAAAAATAAAACAAAATCTATGTAACTATAGAAGGCGGCGCTGCAGACGGTGGAGAAGGCGGAGGTGGATCTGGAGGGCCAGTCGTTGGAGGATGATCGTCAGACAGATCGATCGTGTAATCCTCATTAGCCCCCTCTGTCTGCTCTTCAGAATCTGCTATTGGAAAAGGAGGTGGAGGTGGAGGTGGAGAAGGCGGTGGAGGCAGATGTAGTGCCTCGGACATTACTCGCAACTACTGGTCTAAACTAGCAAAGCGTTGCTGAAAATAATCGTGCATCGACCTCTCTCTCTGCAACTGACTGTGAAGAGATACGTACTCTGAATGCGATGTAATCGAGCAAGCTGTTGGAGCAGAGGGCGTCGTGGACTGACATAACCTCCGTCGCATGTGAACTGCATGGGAACCCAATCAAAAAATCCTATTCTTCGAAGCACCGCCAATAACCTCCACAAATAGGAACTTCTCATCTGGTGGATGCTGAGAAGTCACCGAATCCTGAGACTCCACTTGCAAATAGTGCTTCTTCAAAGCGTTGACGCTATCCTGCAAATTGTATACATCATAAATTTATAATGGTGTCTAATAATAAAATAATTAATATAAAATACGCAGTAATATAATCTGTAATAATTAAAGTGAGATGTTTACCTCCATGAAGATTTCAAATGCTAAAGTATTTATCTAAACAATTATAGAGGATATTCTGGCGTTTTCACAATGATAAAAATTATATCAATCGGAGTTCATTTGCCTACCTTACTTATATTGCAAAGTCACCTATCCTGGACTTTGTTTCAGTTTTGACACATTTTGGTAGAATGATCATATCTTGAGTTATAGATATCCAATTGAGGTGATTTAAAGCTCAATAGAAATATACAATCCTGATCAACAACTTTCATGAGACATCAAGACCTAGATCAGCTGATTTAATGCTCTAAATTTACCTAGAAGTTAAAACTACTGTCACAGTCGTGCAGCAAAATACTTCACCAAAATTGGAAGCAGGCGGCGCCGTTTAGTCCAGACCAAGCAGTGCCGTTTGTGTCAATCTGAACCTATTTTTATGCTGTTTTCCCCTCTTTTTCGGGCTGGATTTAAATACCCTTTAAGGGCAAGAAAGGGAGGCAGCTAGGGTTGGTTAGAGAGGCTGCAAAACATCAAGAAAACACACCAAATTCTTCTTCCAATCCATCAATCTTGCAAGAGAAATCAAGAGAGAAGATTGAATCCTTGAAGAAGGAGAACATCTACCTTGAAGATTCATGAAAAAAGCTGCAATTTTCTCAGCATCATAGTGAGGAATTTCAAGCCTTGAAGAAGAGAAGATTCCACCATGAAAATGAGCAATTCTTACTCTTTTTTTATTACTTTATATTCTTTGAATTGTAGTATGTTGATGAACTAAATTCTTGAATACTTGGATGGTTGTGAACCCTACTTTTTAGCTATGTGAATGAATTGTTTTCTTGGTTGATCGAGTTCAAATTTCTTATGGATTGTATGTGGGTTTGATTAGTTGAATTGATTTGGTTGATAATTAATTCATAATCTGCAATTTTTTTTCACTTGGAATTGAGAAAGGAAAGGTGATTGATAATTAATTCATAATCTGCAATTTTTTTCACTTGGAATTGAGAAAGGAAAGGTGATTGATAATTGATTCATAATCTGGAAATTTTCACTTGAAATTGAGAAAGGAATGGTGATGATTTAGGTGACTAGAGATAAAAACCTCAACATCTTCTTGGTAATTAGAGAAATCTAGTTGGAAATTCACAATTCTTAATGCATTCTTGGGTTGAATTGGTTAGAAAGAGATTTGAAAAATTTATGTCAATCGGAATTCATTTGCCTACCCTGCTTATGTCACAAAGTCACTTGTCCTGGACTTTGTTCAAGTTTTGACACATTTTGGTAGAATGATCATATTTTGAGTTATAGATGTCCAATTGAGGTGATTCAAAGCTATGTGCAAAGCTAAGATTCTGATCTAAAATTTTTATGAAAATATCAAGACTTAGAACAGCCCATTTAATGCTTTGATTTCACCTAAAATTTAAAATCATTGTTACAATAGTGTAGCAGAACACTGCACCAAAACTGGGAGCAAGCGGCGTGATATTCTATATTTGTACTTCATATAATTATTATTTTGAGATTGATTTTATGTTAAATTTTGGTGTTTTAATCACCATTTATACTCCCTTTGTCTCTTATTTGCTTTAGGTGATATTATTGAAGATTTGGAATTAAATGAAGCAAACAAGGGAAATTTACACAATGAAGAACAATAGAGAAATGCAGAGGAAAAACAGACTGATAGACATATTTTATGTCGGATTTTGACCTCTATGAAGATTTCAAATGAAAATATTTTATGCTATACAATTATAGAGAACATTCTGAAGTTTTCAGAATGGTAAAATATGTGTCAATCGGAGTTCATTTGCTTACTCTACTTATGCTGCAAAGTCACCTGTTATGCATTGGGTTCCATTTTTGACACAGTTCGGTATAATGCTTCTATCTTGAGTTATAGCTGGCCAATTGAGGTGATTCAAATCTCCTTAGAAAGATAAGATCCTGATATAGACCTTTTATGAAGAAACCAAGGCCTAGATCAGCTGCTATAGGGCTCTGAATTCACCTAGAAGTCAAAATAGTGTCACAGTCGGGCAGCAGAAACTTGCACCAAAACTGGGGGCAAGCGGCGCCGTTTGGTGTGATATAAGCAGCGCCGTTTGTGTCGATCTAAAGATGCTTTTAAGCTGCATTTCTCTCTCTTTTGGGGTAGATTTTGATACCCCTTTAGGGCAAAAACGAGAGAGAGGGCTGGAGTGGCCAGAAAACAGCAAAAACCTACTCAAATCCCATCCCAAATCTTCATATTTGCAAGAGAAATCAAGAGAGAAGATTGAATCTTTGAAGAAGGAGAACATCACCCAGAAGATTCATGGAAAAAGCTGCAATTTTCTCCATGCTACAGTGACGAATTTCAACCTTGAGGAAGAGAAGATTTTACACCATGAAAATGAGCAATTCTTCCTCTTTCTTTGTTGTTTTATGTTCTTTGATTTGTAGTATGTTGATGAGCTAAACTTTTGAATAATTGGATGGGTATGAACCCTAGATTTTGCCTATGTGAGTGAAGTGTTTCATTGGTTGATTGAATTTGAATTTCTTGTGGATTGTTTGTGGGTTTGAATGGTTGAATTGATTGAGTGGATTATTGATGCATAATCTGGAATTTTTTCACTTGGAATTGAGAAAGGAAGGGTGATTGACAATTGATTCATAATCTGGAAATTTTCACTTGGAATTGAGAAAGGAAGGGTGAAATAGGCTATACACAAACAATGAAGATGATTTAGTTAACTAGAGATAGAAACCTAAACATCTTCTTGAAAATTAGAGAAATCTAATTGGAAATTCACAATTCTTAATGCATTCTTGGGTTGAATTGGTTAGAAAGAGATTTCAACTAATTAATCTAAGAGTAGAGAACTTTCATCTAGAGATAGAGTGAGTTCTATCATTGGAATTTCATCAAACATAAGAAGTGAAATTTATCAACCAAGGGACATTTCTATCACATAGGTAATTCTAAGGGGATTAACCATCCAAGTATTGTTTTCTCAATTGAATTCTCTCTTGCAAACAAAAAATTAGTTAAGTTAGTTTAATTAGCCAAGTTAGACTTCTATTCCTAGTAGTAATTTCAATCATTTTCACAAACAAATTTGATAGGCTAAACAATAGAATAGAAAGTGAGTAATGATATTTAACCATCCCCGTGGATACGATATTGAATTTACTTGCCATTATACTACTCATAACGATAGGTGCACTTGCCTTGTGTTTGTGTGCAAATTGTTGAGGATTGTGATAAAAATTTAGTATAAAGGCATAAAAATAAATCACAACATGGCGCCGTTTAGTCCAAACCAAGTAGTGCCATTTGTGTCGATCTGAACATGTTTTTCTGCTGCTTTTCTCTCTCTTTTAGGCAGGATTTAAAATACCCTTTAAGGGCAAGAAGAGGAGGCACCTAGGGTTAGCTAGAGAGGCTGCAAAACACCAAGAAAACACAAAAAATCCTTCTCCAAATCCATCAATCATGTAAGCGAAATCAAGAGAGAAGATTTAATCATTTAAGAAGAAGAATATCCACCTTGAAGATTTAAGACAAACGCTGCAATTTTCTCAAAACAAAACGTGAAGAACTTTAAGTCTTGAAGAAAAGAAGATTTCCACCATGAAAATGAGCAATTTTTCCTCTTTCTTTATTGCTTTATGTTCTTTGAATTGTAATATGTTGATGAGCTAAACTTTTGAATACTTGGATTGTAAAATCACAAATTTTAGTTTTACCAAATAATTTTTCAAGTGGTTTTATGATAACTATAAATTGCTAAAAATCTATTTTATACATTCTTAAAATAAAGAGAAAATATACATTTTAAGTTTTAGGGTAAATCTATAATGAAAAACAAAATTGAAGGATGGTTTTGCAAATTATTTTGTATTAAAAAAAAAAAAAAAAAAAGAAAGAGGATCAGCAATACGGCTGATCCCCTTTCCCCAATTTCCCCCATTTTTCATTTTCTTCTCTCTTCTCTCTTCTCTTCTCTCTTCTCTCTTCTCTCTTCAATTCTTCACCAAATCTTCACACAAAAAATTCAAATCCTTCAAACCCAGGTTTAGAACAACATCAAAGTCTCCAAATCTAGGTAAAATCTTCAATTTTTTCTCATTATTATTGGGTTTAATTATTTTCGGAAATTACTGTAGCAGTAACTTTGTATGAATTTTAATAAATTGTTCGATGCTCCGATTTTGTTCAATTTTTGAACGAAGGTTCTTGTTGTCATAGTCTACCTACAGAAAAAATTTCGTTAAGTTTTAAGCATGTTTGATATTTTTCTGAATTTTTGAAAAAAATCTGGACAGATTTATTTATTTTTGTAAATTTTTGTTTTGATTAAATATTGAGTATTTAAATGTTTATTAGATTGTTATAATGCAAAAAGAGTATAGAAATATATAAAAAGAATTAAACAGAATATTTTTTCTGAATTGTGAATTTTATTAAAATAAATTATTTTAATTTCCCTAAATTGGTATATTAGGAATAAAATGAAATAATTGATATTTTTTGTGTAGAATGGTGGATTTTATTAAAATTAATATTTTAATATTTTTATTCCCAAGAAAAGCAGGTAGTTTCTATTTTTAAAATAATTTTTATGAAATTCAATAATTTTTAGTTCTAATTAATATTAATCATGCATTCATTCATGTATATATATGTGTGTCAATATTTGAGCATTTTAGAGTGATATTAAATTCGTTTATTGCTACGTAATTATATATTAGGTCCCAGAGATTGTCGAGGTAGAACCAAGGGTGGAGTAGCGTAGATTTATACTTTTCACTGAGGTGAGATTTCTATCTTACTTGTGGAGGTTGAGGGACCACAAAAATCCTAACATTTTACGTTATAGAATTTTTTTATATATTTTATTTATTTAATTTACGCTAAGTAAAATATTTATTTTGCCGTGGTTCGACTTTGTGAATAAATGTGTTGCTATCCTTGATTTGTTGTTTCTGCAGTGGCTCGGCTTTTATGAATAAATGTGTTGTTAAGCTTCAATTGTTATTTTGCAGTGGCTCAGCTTTTGTGAATCAATGTGTTATTAATTTGAAATTGTTGTTTTTGCAGTGGCTCAGCTTTTTGTGAATCAATGTGTTGCTAATTTGAAATTATTATTTTACCGTGGCTCGACTTTTTGTAAAAATATATAGTAGTAATATAATTTGTTGTTTTGCTAGTGGCTCGGTTTGTGTATTAATATAATATACTAAACCATGCGAATTACTTGGTTTTTGATGAGTTGTAAATGTGAATTATGTGTAAACTCACGCGTCGGGATATGAATTGACTCCCTGCAGGGGTGAGATTATTGATTTGTGTGGAGAGTCACTTTCGTGCAGTATGTGAGAAGGCCATTGGGAGATGTTGTGTGGAGAGTCCCTTTGTGCCGTGTGTGAGAAGGCCATTGGGAGGTGTTGTGTGGAGAGTTCCTTTGTGCCACATGTGAGATGGCCGATTGGAAGGGCGGCGGAGGTTTTTATGTGCGTATATGGACTCGAAAAGAGTCGTGTGAATTGTGGTTGTTGATTTGAACATTATTTTCAAAATAGTGATTAGTACTTGAATGTACATATATATAAATATATTTTATTTTACGTGATTTTCACATCAGACTATTATGTTGTACTAAATGAAGTTATTATCATAAAACAAAAAAAAAGGTCAAGGATAACTTATGTCTATTTTAAAAGTGTTATAAATTTAGTACGGTACATTTGTTTTCAAACCGTACAAGTACCTAGAGATTTCACTGAGGCTTCGTAGCTCATTATTCTCTCATTATATTTCAGGATTTTCATAGTTGAATTCGGAATATAGTTCTCTTTCTACGTCGCACGTGATGATTGAGTCCTCAGTAGCACTAATATTGTAGAGGCTTTTATCATTTGTAATTATTTTTGGGTTGTTAATGCATTGTAACATTTTACGTGGTTATTAATTTAATTAGTATGTGTACGAGAGAGATCTCAATCTTTTGAAATAATTATGTTTTGTATAAACCATTATGTATTCTTTTTACTATAGAACGGCCAGATGCGCCTATATTATTTTTTTGTTGTTAATTGTTTAAATACTATTAGAATCTACATTCAGTATCATATATAGTGAGTACTACGAGGTTGCATTGCACCTCCGGAACAGGAAAGTGATGATTCACTCCTAGGGTAGGGCCCGCCCCAGAGTGGGTCGTTACAATTTTGGTATCGAGCTTAGGTTATAGATTCGTGAGACTCTTTAGTTACATGCATCATATAAGTTTTAAGAGTGAGTCTCGATTTTGTAGGTGCTTGAGGATGTCACGTGGTCGGGGGAGGGACAGAGAGGTCGTGTTAGGGGGACGCGCTCGCGAAAATGTACGCGGTAGGGGTCATGGCCGTGGTAGCCTACCTCATGATCCCCCTGTTGAGGAAGCACTTAACGAGAGGAATGGTGTAGCACGACGTGCGCGTCGGGTAAATAGTGTAGCTCCACCCTGTAAACATTTCAGTTCCTCCAACCCAACCCTATACCGAGCAGACTCGGCGTTCTCCCGATGAGGTTGCTTCGGCGACTCATTGCTTTACGACCACCGATTCACGCCCAACGGTTCCCACCTGCCGAGGTACAAGGTATGAAGTAAATCCTTCGGATCCTATGACTCGAGTTGCTTTAGGATTATTGGTTAGAAAGCGGCGAGCAGGGGGGACTTTAGATGGATTGTTAGGAAGACCAATGACTGCACCTACACAAGTCACTAATGGACGAGCGGGAAATGGAATAGATATACTAGATCGTTTTACGAAAAAAGATCCTCCGAAATTTTACGGGGACCGAGAGGCCTACGATGCTTATGGATTGGATCGAGAGATATGGAGCGTATATTCGAGGCCATGGATATCAATGATGATCGTCGAGTTAGACTTGCGGTTTATAGACTTTATGCGAGATGCCCGAGATTGGTGGGATACTAGGAAACGTGATCTCCTCGGCTGTGACTTGGGAAAAATTGACGAGAGGAGTTGAAGAAAAAAGTATTGCTCGAGGCACATTTGTCTGCTATGACCCGAGAACTTCATAATCCGAGGCAGGTGGTATGACGATACAACGAGTATGAGCGACGTTTTTCGAGTTAGCAAGGATGCTTTGCCACACCGAATTCGAGATGAGGAGAGGAGATGCACCGACTTCTATAATGGATTATCAATGGATATTAGACATCGACTATCTAATATTTCTTATGACGGGTTCTCGAGACTTGGTAAGTAAAGCACTTAAGGTGGAGGCGGATATATTTGAAAGAGGGGATATGAGTCACATTCTAAGAGGATTAGGACTGATTTTAGAAGAGAAATTGGGCGGAGACAGAGCGATCGGTTTGGCGGTTCAAGTCGGAGAGGTGGTAGTTCATCCGGAGGATTCTCGGTCAAAGGCCATTCTTATCGAGATAGACAAAGTGGACATTCAGGGATTCATTACCCGAGTACAACCTCCTTTCCTCGAGAGACGACTAGGTAAAACGAGCAACTAGCAGTATATCTGGAGTACTTCGAGGTAGTGGATTATGTTTTAAGTGTGGGAGACACGGACATATAGCGACTAATTGTCGTGAGGGAGGTATCGTGTGCTATATATGCCGTCGAGGCGAGACATACTGACTAGGGATTGCCCTCGAGGGTCGAGATAGGAATTGCTTTGCACGGGAGGGACCAAGGATAGCGAGATTCGGATCCATACCGTCTACGGGGACGAGGGGGATTTCAAACTAGCAGAGGTAGAGGTCATGAGAGTCGAGAGGCCAAACTAGTGGGACGTGGATTATATCGGGGGTAGAGGAACAGTCCCCATCGAATGGCGAGAGGTCGAGGTCGATTTATGCGGTGACTCATCAACAAGCACAAACATGTCGGGGTGTTATTACGAGTATTGTTCGCCCTTTTTGATAGAGATGCTAAGCTATTATTTGACTCTGGAGCATCTCATTCTTTTATATCTTCATCATTTGCATCATATGCTACAATGCCCATATCTAGCCTAGCGTATAGTCTTGTGATTGAGACCCCTACTGGCGCTACATTTGTTATTAAAGATGTGTATCAAAGTTTCATGAGATTTATTTTGGAGATCGTGTGCTAATTGTCGACTTGATGCCTTTTGCGATGGTTGATTTTGATTTGATACTCGGGATGGATTGGCTTAGTCATCATCATGCCCTAATTGACTGCAAAAGAAAAGAAGTAATGTTTAGAGCCCCTGGACAAGAACCATTTCGTTTCTTTGGTGATCGAAAAATTCTTCCTTCCAGCATCATCTCAGTTATTTCTGCCAGAAAGTTGTTAAGAAAAAGGATGTATTGGTTTTTTAGCACATGTGGTCGATATCGAAAAGAGTGGGGTTAAGTTAGAGGAGATATCAATAGTAAAAAGAATTCCCCGATGTTTTTCCCAATGATCTACTAGGGCTTCCCCCAAACCGAGATATAGAGTTTGCAATAGAAGTGGTACACGGCACATCACCTATTTCTTTGACACCCTATCGTATGTCGCATGGTGAGTTAAAGGAGTTGTATACGCAACTACAAGAACTTTTGGATAAGAAGTTTATTCAACCGAGCACTTCACCTTGGGGTGCACTGTACTTATTTGTGAAGAAGAAAGATGGCTCATTTAGATTGTGTGTCGATTACGGGACAATTGAACAAAGTTACTATTAAGAATCGGTATCCACTTCCACGAATTGATGACTTGTTTGACCAAGCGAGAGGAGCTAGAGTGTTTTCCAAAATTGATTTGCGTTCGGGTATCATCAATTGCGAATTCGAAAGGAAGGCGTACCAAAGACAGACTTTTCGTACCGGATATGGACATTATGAATTTTTGGTTATGCCTTTTGGTTTGACAAATGCCCCAGTTTGCCTTTATGGATCTCATGAATAGAGTTCTCAAACCTTTTCTTGACCAATTTGTGGTAGTTTTCATTGATGACATCTTGGTGTACTCGAAAGTGAGGAGAAGCATAGCCAACACTTGAAAGCCGTGTTAGAGACGCTAAGAAGAGAACAATTGTATGCTAAGTTGTCCAAATGTGAATTTTGGTTGGATCAAGTGGTCTTCTTAGGCCATGTTGTTTCGGGGGAAGGTATTAGTGTGGACTCGCAAAAGGTGGAAGCCGTGCTAAATTGGAAACAACCCACAAATGTAACCCGAAGTTCGAAGCTTCTTAGGTTTGGCGGGGGTATTATCGAAGATTCATCCGAGGATTTTCAATTATTTCAGCTCCTATAACTTTCGTCTCACTCGGAAGAACGAATCATTTGTCTGGACCGATGAGTGTGAACAGTGCTTCCAGCTATTAAAAGAGAAATTAACTACCGCACCAGTTTTAACTATTCCATCCGGGACCGATGGCTTTGTGATATACAGTGATGCCTCGAAGAAAGGGTTAGGTTGTGTTTTGATGCAGCATGGTAAAGTTGTCGCATATGCCTCTAGACGGTTAAAGGTTCATGAACAAAACTATCCTACCCATGACTTAGAATTAGCGGCCATTGTATTTGCATTAAAGATTTGGAGACATTACTTATATGGAGCTACTTGTGAGGTTTTTACCGATCATAAAAGTTTGAAGTATTTTCAGACACAAAAGGAGTTGAATTTGAGGCAAAGAAGATGGATGGAGTTGATTGCTGATTATGACTTGATTATAAACTATCATCCAGGGAAGGCTAATGTAGTTGCGGATGCTCTAAGCCGTAAAGAGACTGGTACTAGCACCTTGGCATGTTTGAGGAACAGATGTAGAGGTGAATTAGAGGAAATGAGGAAGTTATCTATATCATTCGAATGTCGATAAATGGAACTCTACTTGCACATATAAGAATTAGACCGAGTATTATTAGAGAGGATTCGGTTGGCTCAAGAAAATGATACTACCTTTCATGAACTTCGAGAGCAAGCTGCAAAAAAGAAGAACATACGGAGTACTCGGTTCGTGATGATGGGATCTCTGGTGTTTAGAGGTCGAGTTTATGTTCGGATGATACAAACTTAAAGAGAGAGATTATGGAGGAAGCACATGATTCTATATACACCATGCACCCAGGGAGTACCAAGATGTATCGGGATTTACGTGAACTCTATTGGTGGCCAGGAATGAAAAGAAACATAGCAGAATATGTATCTAGATGTTTGATATGTCAGCAAGTTAAAGCAGAGCACCGACATCCCGCTGGAGTATTGCAACCACTTCCCATTCCGGAGTGGAAATGGGAACATGTTACCATGGACTTTGTATCCGGACTACCGCGAACTCGCGTTGGACATGATGCAGTTTGGGTAATAGTCGATCGATTGACCAAATCTGCTCACTTTCTGCCGATACGATTCACCTATTCACTAGAAAAATTGGCAGAGATTTACGTCAAGAACATTGTGAGATTGCATGGAGTACCTGTCAGCATAGTATCAGATCGGGATCCTCGCTTTACTTCCAGATTTTGGAGAAGTTTTCAACGAGCACTTGGGACCAAAACTTAATATGAGTACAGCCTTTCATCCACAGACAGATGGGCAATCAGAGAGAGTTATACAAATTTTGGAAGATATGTTGCGTGCTTATGTTATGAGTTATTCCACTAGTTGGGATGGTGACTTGCCGCTCATTGAATTTGCCTACAACAATAGCTTTCAAACTAGTTTGGGTACATCACCGTTTGAGGCTTTGTATGGAAGGAGGTGCAGGACTCCAATATGTTGGATGGAGGTGGGAGAAGCCAAGATATCTAGTGTCGAGTTAGTGCAACGCACCACAGAAAAGATTCCAATCATTAGAGAACATCTCAGGGTAGCACAAAGTCGGCAAAAGAGTTATGCGGACAAGAGACGTAGAACATTGGAATTTCAACTAGGAGGCTAGGGTATTTTTGAAAGTATCACCAGTGGAAGGGCATTCTTAGATTTGGGACGTAAAAGGAAAACTAGGGCCGCGTTATGTTGGACCTTATGAGATCACTCGAAAAGGTTGGCCTGTTGCATATAGATTGTCATTACCTGCGGAGCTTAGTCGCATCCATGATATCTTTCATGTATCTACTCTTCGAAAGTATATAGCAGATCCTTCGCATGTGTTGATTGAACAACCGGTAAATTTGGAAGAGGATTTGACTTATGTGGAGCAGCCGGTGCAAATAATTGATCGGAAGGTGCAAGTATTAAGAAGTCGAGTTATTCATATGGTTAAAGTACTTTGGAGAAACCATGGCATAGAGGAGTCTACGTGGGAACGCGAGGAGCTTATGAGAAATCAATACCCTCATCTTTTCTCGAATTTTTGCCTAACTCGTAAGGTAGCATTTATTTTAGAGGGTTAGATATGATTGCCTCATACATTACATAGTCATTTTAACATTCATGATTATCTAACGAATCGTCATTTCTTAAATACATATGCACTAGTTTTTGAAAAATATTTTTATACATGTATACTCCTTTTTCATTGAAATTTCGGGGGACGAAATTTATTTTAGAAGGGTTAGAATTGTAAAATCACAAATTTTAGTTTTACCAAATAATTTTTTCAAGTGGTTTTATGATAACTATAAATTGCTAAAAAATCTATTTTATACATTCTTAAAATAAAGAGAAAATATACATTTTAAGTTTTAGGGTAAATCTATAATGAAAAACAAAATTGAAGGATGGTTTTGCAAATTATTTTGTATTAAGAAAGAGGATCAGCAATACAGCTGATCCCCTTTCCCCAATTTCCCCCATTTTTCATTTTCTTCTCTCTTCTCTCTTCTCTTCTCTCTTCTCTCTTCTCTCTTCAATTCTTCACCAAATCTTCACACAAAAAATTCAAATCCTTCAAACCCAGGTTTAGAACAACATCAAAGTCTCCAAATCTAGGTAAAATCTTCAATTTTTTCTCATTATTGTTGGGTTTAATTATTTTCGGAAATTACTGTAGCAGTAACTTTGTATGAATTTTAATAAATTGTTCGATGCTCCGATTTTGTTCAATTTTTGAACGAAGGTTCTTGTTGTCATAGTCTACCTACAGAAAAAATTTCGTTAAGTTTTAAGCATGTTTGATATTTTTCTGAATTTTTGAAAAAATCTGGACAGATTTATTTATTTTTGTAAATTTTTGTTTTGATTAAATATTGAGTATTTAAATGTTTATTAGATTGTTATAATGCAAAAAGAGTATAGAAATATATAAAAAAGAATTAAACAGAATATTTTTTCTGAATTGTGAATTTTATTAAAATAAATTATTTTAATTTCCCTAAATTGGTATATTAGGAATAAAATGAAATAATTGATATTTTTGTGTAGAATGGTGGATTTTATTAAAATTAATATTTTAATATTTTTATTCCCAAGAAAAGCAGGTAGTTTCTATTTTAAAATAATTTTATGAAATTCAATAATTTTTAGTTCTAATTAATATTAATCATGCATTCATTCATGTATATATATGTGTGTCAATATTTGAGCATTTTAGAGTGATATTAAATTCGTTTATTGCTACGTAATTATATATTAGGTCACGAGATTGTCGAGGTAGAACCAGAGGTGGAGTAGCGTAGATTTATACTTTTCACTTGAGGTGAGATTTCTATCTTACTTGTGGAGGTTGAGGACCACAAAATCCTAACATTTTACGTTATAGAATTTTTTTTATATATTTTATTTATTTAATTTACGCTAAGTAAAATATTTATTTTTGCCGTGGCTCGGCTTTGTGAATAAATGTGTTGCTATCCTTGATTTGTTGTTTTGCAGTGGCTCGGCTTTTATGAATAAATGTGTTGTTAAGCTTCAATTGTTATTTTGCTGTGGCTCGGCTTTTTGTGAATCAATGTGTTATTAATTTGAAATTGTTGTTTTCGCAGTGGCTCGGCTTTTGTGAATCAATGTGTTGCTAATTTGAAATTATTATTTTTACCGTGGCTCGAGCTTTTGTAAAAATATATAGTAGTAATATAATTTGTTGTTTTGCTAGTAGCTCGGTTTGTGTATTAATATAATATACTAAACCATGCGAATTACTTGGTTTTTGATGAGTTGTAAATGTGAATTATGTGTAAACTCCGCTAGTCGGGATATGAATTGACTCCCTGCAGGGGTGAGATTATTGATTTGTGTGGAGAGTCCCTTTGTGCCGTATGTGAGAAGGCCATTGGGAGATGTTGTGTGGAGAGTCCACTTTGTGCACGTGTGTGAGAAGGCCATTTGGGAGGTGTTGTGTGGAGAGTTCCTTTGTTCCACATGTGAGATGGCCATTGGAAGGGCGGCGGAGGTTT
Organism: Rauvolfia tetraphylla; assembly: GCA_030512225.1. Classification (NCBI taxonomy): domain Eukaryota; kingdom Viridiplantae; phylum Streptophyta; class Magnoliopsida; order Gentianales; family Apocynaceae; genus Rauvolfia; species Rauvolfia tetraphylla. Next base: position 4,122,216 of record JAJQKT010000060.1, read on the forward strand.
TTATGTGCGTATATGGACTCGAAAGAGTCGTGTGAATTGTGGTTGTTGATTTGAACATTATTTTCAAAATAGTGATTAGTACTTGAATGTACATATATATAAATATATTTTATTTTACGTGATTTTCACATCAGACTATTATGTTGTACTAAATGAAGTTATTATCATAAAACAAAAAAAAAGGTCAAGGATAACTTATGTCTATTTTTAAAAGTGTTATAAATTTAGTACGGTACATTTGTTTTCAAAGCTGTACAAGTACCTAGAGATTTCAGCTGAGGCTTCGTAGCTCATTATTCTCTCATTATATTTCGAGATTTTCATAGTTGAATTCGAATATAGTTCTCTTTCTACGTCATGCACGTGACGATTGAGTCCTCGACAGCAGCTAATATTGTAGAGGCTTTTTATCATTTGTAATTATTTTTTGGGTTGTTAATGCATTGTAACATTTTACGTGGTTATTAATTTAATTAGTATGTGTACAGAGAGATCTCAATCTTTTGAAATAATTATGTTTTGTATAAACCATTATGTATTCTTTTACTATAGAACGGCCAGTGCGCCCTATATTATTTTTTGTTGTTAATTGTTTAAATACTATTAGAATCTACATTCGTATCATATATAGTGGTACTACAGGTTGCATTGCACCTCTGGAACAGGAAAGTGATGATTCACTCCTAGGTAGGGCCCGCCCTGGAGTGGGTCGTTACATGGATGGATATGAACCGTAGATTTTTCTTTTGTGAATGAATTGTTTCCTTGGTTGTTTGAATTCAAATTTCTTGTGGATTGTTTGTGGGTTTGAATGGTTGAATTAATTGAGTGGATTATTGATGCAAATCTTAAATTTTTTTCACTTGAAATTGAGAAAGGAAGGGTGATTGACAATTGATTCATAATCTGAAAATTTTCACTTGGAATTGAGGAAGGAAGGGTGAAATAGACCATACACATACAATGGGGATGATTTAGGTGACTAGAGATAGAAACATCAACATCTTCTTGGTAATTAGAGAAATCTAGATGGAAATTCACAATTCTTAATGCATTCTTGGGTTAAATTGGTTAGAAAAAGATTTTAACTAATTAGTTGAAATCTCTTTCTAACCAATTCAACCCAAGAATGGATTAAGAATTGTGAATTTCCATTTAGATTTCTCTAATTACCAAGAAGATGTTGAGATTTCTATCTCTAGTCAACTAAGTATGGTCTATTTCACCATTCCTTTCTCAATTTCAAGTGAAAAATTCTAGATTATGAATCAATTATCAATCACCATTCCTTTCTCAATTCCAAGTAAAAAAAATTCCAGATTATGAATTAATTATCAACCAAATCAATTCAACCAATCAAACCCACATACAATCCACAAGAAATTCGAACTCAATCAACCAAGGAAACAATTCATTCACATAGATAAAAATTAGAGTTCACAACCATCCAAGTATTCAAGAATTTAGTTCATCAACATATTACAAATCAAAGAACATAGAGCAACAAAGAAAGAGGAAGAATCGCTCATTTTCATGGTTGAAATCTTTTCTTCTTCAAGGCTTGAAGTTCTTCACGTTTTGTTGAGAAAATTGCAGCATTTGTCTTGAATCTTCAAGGTGGATGTTCTCTTTCTTCAAAGACTCAATTTTCTCTATTGATTCTCTTGCAAAGATTGATGAATTAGAAGAGGAATTTGTGTGTTTTGCAGCCTCTTTCCAACCATAGATGTTCTCAATCAATTGCCCTAAAAGGGTATTTATATGTCAGCCCAAAAGAGAGAGAAAAACAGCATAAAAAGGGTTCTGCACGACACAAATGACGCCGCTTAGTCCACACCAAGCGGAGCCATTTGGTCCCAGTCTTGGTGAGGTGTTCTGCTGCACGACTGTGGTAGTAGTTTTGAATTCTAGGTGAATTCATAGCATACAATCGACTGATCGAGGTCTTGATGTCTGCATAAAAGTTGTATATCACGATCTTATATTTCCACAGATCTTTTAATCACCTCAATTGAACTTCTAAAACTTAAGATATGATCATTTTACAAAAATGTGTTAAAACTAGAACAAAACCAGGATATGTGATTTTGCAATGTAAGCAGGGTAGACAAATGAATTTAGATTGGCATAAAATTTATTATTATGAAAACTTCAGAATATTCTCTATAAGTTTCTAGAATATCACTTTTGCATTTGAAATCTCTATAGAGGTTAAAATCCCACTTGAAAAATCTCTATCAGACTGTTTTCCTCTGTATTTCTCTTTTTTCTTTATTGTGTAAAATCTTCTTGCAGGCTTAATTCTATTCCAAAAGACTACACAAAATACTACATAAATAGAAATATAGTCAACTAAATTCAACAAAATGAAGCTTAATTAATTAAAAAAATCACTGCAAACGACACAAACAACACAAGAACTACACACCAAACAACCAAATACAAAAGCGGTTAAAAACATTGTTGTTTCGTACGTGAAGTGATATTCTATATTTGTGCTTCATATAATTATCATTTTGAGCTTGATTTGGGGACAAACAATGTCTAAGTGTGGGGGAGTTTGATATTCTATATTTGTGCTTCATATAATTATCATTTTGAACTTGATTTTATGTTAAATTTTGGTGTTTTAATCACCATTTATACTCCCTTTATCTTTTATTTGCTTTAGGTGATATTATTGAAGATTTGGAATTAAATGAAGCAAGTAAGGGAAATTTACACAATGAAGAATAATAGAGAAATGCAGAGGAAAAACAGACTGGTAGACATATTTCAAGTCGGGTTTTGACCTCTATGACAATTTAAAATGCGAAAGTAGTATTCTAGACAATTATATAAGACATTCTAAAGTTTTCATAATGGTAAATTTTGTGTCAATCGGAGTTCATTTGCCTACCCTACTTATGCTGTAAAGTCACCTGTTCTGCATTGGGTTCTATTTTTGACACAGTTTGGTATAATGATCATATCTTGAGTTATAGATGCCCAATGGATGTGATTCAAATCTCTGTGGAAATATAAGATCCTTATATACAACTTTCATGAAGACATCAAGACCTAGATCGGCCGATTTGGGGTCTGAATTCACTTAGAAGTCAGAATAGTGTCACAGTCGGGCAGCAGAAACTTGCACCAAAACTGGGGGCAAGCGGCGCCGTTTGGTGTGATATAAGGGGCGCCGTTTGTATCGATCTGAAGCTGCTTTTAAGCTGCATTTATCTCTCTTTTGGGGGAGATTTTGATACCCCTTTAGGGCAAAAACGAGAGAGAGGGCTGGAGTGGACAGAAAACAGCAAAACACCAAGAAAACACATCAAATTCTTCTTCCAATCAATCAATCTTGCAAGAGAAATCAAGAGAGAAGATTGAATCCTTGAAGAAGGAGAACATCAACCTTGAAGATCCATGGAAAAAGCTGCAACTTTCTCAACAAAATCATGAAGAACTTCAACCTTGAAGAAGAGAGGAGATTTCAACCATGAAAATGAGCAATTCTTCCTCCTTCTTTGTTGTTCTATGTTCTTTGATTTGTAATATGTTGATGAACTAAAATTTTAAATACTTGGATGGGTATGAACCCTAGATTTTGCCTATGTGAATGAATTGTTTCCTTGGTTGATTTAATTCGAATTTCTTGTGGATTGTTCGTGGGTTTGAATGGTTGAATTGATTGAATGGATTATGGATGGATAATCTGGAATTTTTGTTCACTTGGAATTGAGAAATGAAGAGTGATTGACAATTGATTCAAAATCTGGAAATTTTCACTTGGAATTGAGAAAGGAAGGGTGAAATAGACCATACACAATCAATGGGGATGATTTAGGTAACTAGAGATAGAAACCTAAACATCTTCTTGATAATTAGAGAAATCTAATTGGAAATTCACAATTCTTAATGCATTCTTGGGTTGAATTGGTTAGAAAGAGATTTCAACTAATTAATCTAAGAGTAGAGAACTTTCATCTAGAGATAGAGTTAGTTCTATCATTGGAATTTCATCAAACATAAGAAGTGAAATTTATCAACCAAGGGACATTTCTATCACATAGGTAATTCTAGGGGGATTAACCATTCAAGTATAGTTTTCTCAATTGAATTTTCTCTTGCAAACAAAAAAATTAGTTAAGTTTGTTTAATTAGCTAGGTTAGACTTCTATTCCTAGTAGTAATTTCAACCATTTTCACAAGCAATTTTGATAGGCTAAACAATAGAGTAGAAAGTGAGTAATGGTATTTAACCAACCCCGTGGATTCGACATTTGAATTTACTTGCCATTGTACTACTCATAATGATAGGTGCACTTGCCTAGTGTTTGTGTGCAAATTGTTAGAGATTGTAATAAAATTGAGTATAAGGGCATAGAAATAAAACAACAACAAGTTTTTGGTGCCGCTGCCTGGGAAGTTTGGTTAATATTAGGAAAGCTTGAACTCTATTGATTTAGTCATTTTACTTATTTGTTGTTAGGATACTTTGTGCTAGTGTTAGCATTTGTTGTCTTGTTTGTAATTTTGTAAATTATTGGTGAATTGAAGTATTTAGCTTGTGTTTTTATGTGTTTGCCCTGTTTTAGTGAGAAAACCTTGGTTTGAATTTTTAGTGAGCAATTTTGTGTTGAATTTTTGTTTGTATTTATACTTAAGGAATGAGCTTTTTGGATTATGATTTGTCACCACAACCCTCTCAAGTGATGATGTCTTATGACTTTTATGGAGGTAGTTATCCAACCTATGAGTGCCAAGCCATGGGAACTTCCAATGCATGGTCAATGGAGCAGGGGAACTATCTTGGAGAGAGGAGGCAATCCTACAATTCATACGACAATACTTATAATCCGAGATGGCACAATGATCCGAACTTCTCATGGAACAACCAAGGGCAGCAAACACAAACATATTTTCCCGGTTTTCAAACTTCATCAAGTTCAAACTTTCCCTACCAATACCAACCTCCTCCACCTCCTCAACAATCGGTGAAATCTAGCCTTGAAGAGTTGATGACAAAGTTCAAAGAGAATACCGAAACCCAAGTTCAAAATCAAAAAGCCCTTAACCAAAAAATGGAAGCATCCTTAAAGAACCAAGAGGCCACCCTTCAGAACTTGGTGAAGCTAGTTTCAGAAAGACAAGTTGGCAATCCCACAAACGATACCGAGCCAAATTCTAGGGAGTGGGATGAAGCTACTAGTGTGAGGAGTGGGATGGAATTGAATGTCTCACAGCCTAACGTGCAGGAAATGGGAGAAGGGAAGATGGATGAGAAAGTGTATGTTGAAGATGAACATGAAGGAATTGAAAAGAATGAAGAACAAAAGAAAGAGGATGAAGAAACTTTGGAGATCGCCATAGTTCAAGGTGAAGAAACAAAAAAAGGGACGATGTGAGATTGATGAAATCATACTACATGTGGAGTCATCGCCACTTATCATCAAGGAGACGGAGTTTGAAAAGATTGAAATGGAAAAAGAAAGTAAAATGAACTCCTCCATTGAAGATCCTCCGGAGTCAGAATTGAAGAAGATAACGGGTCACTTGGATTATGCTTTCCTTGTGGACAATCCAAAACTCCCAATGCTCAAAGGTATTACTCCTTCATTTTGTATTCACAAAACATTAATGGAAGAAGGCTTCAAATCAGTGGTGCAACCCCAAGGGAGGCATGATCAAAATCAAGATTTCAAGACGGGAGATCAAGTGTTGTTGAACGACATTCAATGGAGACTTTCTACTAATAAGTTTAAGTCTAAATGGACTTTTCCATTCTTGGTAAGCAAAATACTTCTATTTGGAGTTGTGAAAAACTATCATCTGGAAAAGGGAACATTAATATGTAATACTAAGTAGGATTATTCATATGTAATACACATATAATAAACTATGCATTTCTAGTATTATAATATATTAATAACACATACATATAAGATAATATTTATAAGTATAACATAAGTATAATATAACATACATATGTAGCACATATGTGTAGAAATAGACACAGATGTACATCAAAAGGAGAAATAATAATTAATATATATTTAGATACTTTAGACTATAAGTAATATCAATTCAAAAAAAGTAGTGCTAATAAATTAAGGTTTAAAATAAGTGAATTCAGACTAAATTAGTATTTAGGAAGACTTTTTCTATTTTTACTAAGAAGGCCGTTGCTATTTTTTATTTTTATTTTTAGCTAGAGATTAAAAATTTTATTTTTAATATTTAAAAATACTATTCCATCGCAATTCCATCGCTAATCAGCGACGAATTTGCAACAAAAAAATGAGAATAAAAAACAATCATTTTTAATACTTTAGACTAATCTGTCGCTAATTAGCGATGAATTTGTGACGGACAAATTGAAAATTAAAAAAATAATTTTTATATTTAAAAACACTATTCCGTAGTTAATCCGTCGCTAATTAGCGACGGAAAAATGATGCCGTCGTAATTAGGACTTTCTATCGGACTGAGTGAGCAGGGCTTTGCTAAGCCTGAGCTCGGCCCGATTGACATCGGGCTGGAGAAATGTGAGCCGATTGACATCAGGCCGGCCCTAACCCGATTTTTAATTTTTTATATAAAAATAATTTTTTAATAATATAATTTAGATTTCACAGATTGTTGAGGAGTGGAGGAGGTTGGTATTGGTAAGGAAAGTGTACTTGGGATTGGGAACTTGATGAAGTTTGGAAACTTGGAGAATGTGTTGGTCTTTGTTGCCCTTGATTGCTCCATGATATTCCATATTTGTGTTCTATATAATTATCATTTTGAGCTTAATTTTATGTTAAATTTTGGTGTTTTAATCACCATTTATACTCCCTTTATATCTTATTTGCTTTAGATGATATTATTGAAGATTTGAAATTAAATGAAGCAAATAAGGGAAATTTATACAATGAAGAAAAATTGACAAATGCAAAGAAAAAATAGACTGGTAGAAACTTTTCATGTGTGATTTTGACCTTCATACAGATTCCAAATGCAAAAGTAGTATTCTATACAATTATAGAGGACATTCTGATGTTTTCATAATGGTAATATTTGTGTCAATCGGAGTTCATGTGCCTACCTTCTTATGCTGCAAAGTCACCTATTCTGCATTGTGTTCCATTTTTGACACAGTTTGGTATAATTTTCATATCTTGAGTTCTCGATGCCCCATTTAGGTGATTAAAATCTATGTAGAAAGCTAAGATCCTGATCTAAAACCTTTATGAAGACATCAAGACCTAGATCAGCCGATATAATGCTCTGAATTCACCTATAAGTCAAAACAATGTCACAGTCAAGCAGCAGAACCTTGCTCCAAAACTGGGGACAAGCGGCACCGTTTGTGTCGATCTAAAGCTGCTTTTAAGCTTCTTTTCTCTCTCTTTTGGGGGAGATTTTCATACCCCTTTAGGGCAGAAACAAGAGCAGCCGATGGGAGTGGACAGAGAACAGCAAAACACCAAGAAAACACACAAAATTCTTCTTCCAATCCCTCAATCTTGCAAGAAAAATCAAGAGAGAAGATCTTGAAGAAGGAGAACATCCACCTTGAAGATTCATGAAAAAAGCTGCAATTTTCTCCATGCTACAGCGACGAATTTCAACCTTGAGGAAGAGAAGATTTTACACCATGAAAATGAGCAATTCTTACTCTTTCTTTATTGGTTTATATTCTTTGAATTGTAATATGTTGATGAACTAAAATTTTGAATACTTGGATGGGTATGAACCTTAGATTTTGCCTATGCGAATGAAGTGTTTCATTGGTTGATTGAATTTGAATTTCTTGTGAATTGTTTGTGGGTTTGAATGGTTGGATTGATTGAGTGGGTTATTGATGCATAATCTGGAATTTTTGTTCACTTGGAATTGAGAAAGGAAGAGTGATTGACAATTGATTCATAATCTGGAAATTTTCATTTGGAATTGAGAAAGGAAGGGTGAAATAGACCATACACAAACAATGGGGATGATTTAGGTGACTAGAGATAGAAACCTCAACATCTTCTTGATAATTAGAGAAATCTAATTAGAAATTCACAATTCTTAATGCATTCTTGGGTTGATTTGGTTAGAAAGAGATTTCAACTAATTAATCTAAGAGTAGAGAACTTTCATCTAGAGATAGTGTGAGTTCTATTATTGGAATTTCATCAAACATAAGAAGTGAAATTTATCAACCAATGGACATTTCTATCACATAGGTAAGTCTAGGTTGATTAACCATTCAAGTATTGTTTTCTCAATTGATTTCTCTCTTGCAAACAAAGATTAGTTAAGCTAGTTTAATTAGTTAAGTTAGATTTCTTTTCCTAGTAATTATTCCAACCATTTTTTCAAACAAATTTGTTAGGCTAAACAATAGAGTAGAAGTGAGTAATGGTATTTAACCATCCCCGTGGATACGATATTTAAACTTGCTTGCCATTATACTAATTTGAACGATGGGTGCACTTGCCTTGTATTTGTGTGGAAAGTGTTGAGGATTGTGATAAAATTGAGTATAAAGGCACAGACAACAAAACACAACACTCCATGAAGAGTTCAAATGATTGTTCCACCCCGGAGTTTGTAGAGTTGCTCCCCATCCCCAAAATAGTACACAAGCTCCGTTGAGCATGCATTAGAAGTTCCCATAGTTTGGCATTCATGGGTTGGATGACCACCTTCCAAAAATTCATAAGCCATCATCTCTTGGGAGGGCTGTGGTGACAAATCATGAACCAAAAAGCTTATTCCTTAAGTACAAATACAAACAAAAATTCAACATAAGAAATGCTCACTAAAAATTCAACCCAATGATTTCTCACTAAAACAGGACAAACACACAAAAATACAAGCTAAACACTTCAATTCACCAATAATTAACAAAATTACAAACAAGACAATAAATCCTAACACTAGAAACAAGTATTACAACAACAAATAAGTAAAATGACTAAATCAATAGAGTTCAAGCATTCCTAATATTAACCAATTATCCCCGGCAACGGCGGCAAAAACTTGTTATTATGTATTTTCTATGCCCTTATACACAATTTTATTACAATCTTCAACAATTTGTACACAAACACAAGGAAAATGCACCTATCGTTATGATAAGTATAATGGCAAGTAAGTTTAAATATCGTATCCACGGGAATGGTTAAATATTATTACACACTTTTTACTCTATTGTTTAGCCTATCAAATTTGCTTGTGAACATTGTTAAAATAACTACTAGGACTACAAGTCTAACTTAACTAATTAAACCAACTTAACCAATCTTGCTTACAAGAGAGAATTCAATTGCGAAAATAATATTTTAATAGAAAATCCCCCTAGAATTACCTATGTGATAGAAAAGTCTCTTGGTTAATGAATTTTTCTTTTTGTGTTTGATGAAATTCCAATGATAGAACTTACTCTATCTCTAGATGAAAGTCCTCTACTCTTGGATTAATTAGTTGAAATCTTTTTCTAACTAATTCAACCTAAGAATGCCTTTGGATTAGTGAATTTCCAATTAGATTTCTCTAATTACCAAGAAGATGTTGAGGTTTCTATCTCTAATTACCTAAATTATCCCCATTGTTTGTGTATGATCCATTTCACCATTCCTTTCTCAATTCCAAGTGAAGATTTTCAGATTATGAATCAATTATCAACCAATCAAACAAGCAAACCATCCACAAGAAATTCGAACTCAATCAACTAAGGAAACAATTCATTCACATAGATAAAAACTAGGGTTCATAAACATCCAGGCATTCAAGAATTTAGTTCATCAACATATTACAATTCAAAAAACATAAAGCAACAAAGAAAGAGGAAGAATTGCTCATTTTCATGGTTGAAATCTTATCTTCTTCAAGGCTTGAAGTTCTTCACGTTTTGTTGAGAAAATTGCAACTTTTGTCTTGAATCTTCAAGGTGGATGTTCTCATTCTTCAAAGATTCAATTTTCTCTCTTGATTTTTCTTGCAAAGATGAAGATTTGGAGGGGATTTTGTGATTTTTCTCACAGTTTTGCAGTCTCCCTAGCCAACCCTAGCCGTCTGTTTCTTCTTGCCCTTAAAGGGTATTTATATCTAGCCCAAAAGAGAGAGAAAAATAGCAGAAAAAAGGTTCTGCACGATACAAACCGTTTGAAAATTCTCTATAGAGGTCAAAAGTCCATTTGAAAATTCTCTATAGGATGTTTTGCTCTGCGTTTCTCTATTTTCTTCATTATGTAAAATCTCCTTGTTTGCTTCATTTTATTTCAAATCCTCAATAAACTCACCTAAAGCAAATAAGAGATAAAGAGAGTGTAAATGGTGGTTGAAACACTAAATAACATAAATTTAAATTTAAAATGATCATTATATGAAGTATAAATATAGAATATCATTCCTCCCGACCACAATATTTTTCTTATAATTAATATGTCAAGAGTACCAGGATGGCCCCCAAATTTCTTAATCAGGGCATGCAATTGAAAGAAAAGTCTATTTTTTCTTTTATTTTAACGAACACTTTTTGTTTTTAAATTGCTGATCATACTTACGAAATGCTGACTGAATTTAATTGCTAAAATGGCGCAACTAGCCTTTTGAACCTTTAAAAAGATTAGAGATAAACACAAAAACTCTGTTTGAATAACCAAAGAGATTGAATTCCAGCTCCCAATATAAGGCGTAATCTTCTTTAATTTCTTATGCATCTATGGCACTTCGTCCTTGTTTCTTCTTAATAAATGGACAGGGTTCGTGCCAAGCCTCTCACCTTTTATTTTTTAACAAGAAAAATGTATAGGTTTGTGATGCTATCTAATTCATCACGGATAATGTAGAGGTTAAAATTTTCTGCATTTGCAAGAGTTCGATCATTGATGTCCTTTGAAAACAGAAGCAATCAAAGAAAGAAAAAGACAAAAAGGCACAGTACATCCATAGGAGTACCTTCTTCCTTTTTTTTCCCCTTTTTTGTTTTTTTAAAGAAAAAATACACGGCGAGGATAAGTCGAGCCTTGGACTTTTTGTATGCACTTTTATTAATGAAGTTACTCTATATCTTGCTACCCACGCACATCTACCACTTGGCATCTCCATGCTAGGAATTTCGAAAACTGAAAAAAAAAAGAATTTAGCCATGACAAGTTAAAACAAAATATATAAAAAAAAAGAAACTGTAATTAGGACCCCAACTTTCTTCTTGGGTTAACTGATTCAAAAATTCCGTTGAAGTAGAGGATGTGTGTCAATTGTCTAGTTAATCTTTTAATTTTTACAATCAGGTGCTTAATTGCTAGATTCATTAGATTCTAACAGAAAATTATTTTTTTAAAAAAAATTTAAATAGGAAATTAGCATGAATAGTTCTCAAACTTTCTTTTTTTTTTGGCAATACCATTTTTTGTCATCAAAATTTTTAGATCTAATATCATCGTTGAACTATTTTTCTAGTTTATTTCATTCTCAAACTTTTTTTCAGTCTCTTGTCATCTTTAAATTATTTTAGAAGTATCAAAATATTCCTAAAGTTAAAATATTTAGGGTAAAAATCTCCAAACAATCTATTTCCTCCAAAATATAATTAATTCCGTCCAAACACAAAATTGATTTCCTAAGAAAAGTACATCTACTAAATTATTAGCCTTTTTATATGTTTTGGTGTTAAATATGATTTTTAAGTTTGTAAAATTATTCTCTTACTTCTTCTTGTTTACAAACCATAATAGAAAATGTGAACCTTTTTTGTTTTGAATAAAAAAGCTTATATGACCTACTTTGTTTTTGAAACGAATGAATTATATTTTAGAGGGGATTGATTGTATAAACATTTTTACTCTGAAATAATTGGACTTTAGGACTATTTTGGTACCTTAAAAATATTTCGAGCAAAAAAATAGATAGAAAAACAAGGATGAAGATGGTGCTATGTTATGTTTTGTTGTCTATGCCTTATACTCAATTTTATCACAATCCTCAACAATTTGCACACAAATACAAGGCAAGTGCACCCATCGTTTAAATTAGTATAATGGCAAGCAAGTTTAAATATCGTATCTATGGAGATGGTTAAATATCATTACTCACTTCCTATTCTATTGTTTAGCCTATCAAAATTGCTTGTGAAAAATAGTTGAAATTACAACTAGGAATAGAAGTCTAACTTAGCTAATTAAACCAACTTAACTAATTTTTGTTTGCAAGAGAGAATTCAATTGAGAAAACAATATTTGAATGGTTAATCCCTATAGAATTACCTATGTGATGGAAAAGTCCCTTGGTTGATGAATTTTCCTTCTTATGTTTGATGAAATTCTTCAATTAAAACTCACTCTATCTCTAGATGAAAGATCTCTACTCTTAGATTAATTAGTTGAAATATCTTTCTAAGCAATTCAACCCAAGAATGCATTAAGAATCATGAATTTCTAATTAGATTTCTTTAATTACCAAGAAGATGTTGAGGTTTCTATCTCTAGTCACCTAAATCATCCCCATGGTTTGTGTATGGTCTATTTCACCCTTCCTTTCTCAATTACAAGTGAAAAAATTCCATATTATGCATCAATTATCCACTAAATCAATTCAACCATTTAAACCCACAAACAATCCACAAGAAATTTGAATTCAATCAACCAAGGAAACAATTCATTCACATAAGTAAAATATAGGGTTCATACCCATCCAAGTATTCAAAAGTTTAGGTCATCATCATATTACAATTCAAAGAACATAAATCTACAAAGAAAGAGGAAGAATTGCTTATTTTCATAGGGGAAATCTTCTCTTCTTTAAGGATTGGAGTTCTTCACGTTTTTTGTTGAGAAACTTGCAGCTTTTGTCCTGATTCTTCTAGGTGGATGTTCTCCTTCAATCATCTCTCTTGATCTCTCTTGCAAGATTGATGGATTTGGAGGAGGATTTTGTGTGCTTTCTTGGTGTTTTGCAGCCTCTCTAGCCAACCCTAACCGTCTGCCACTTCTTACCCTTAAAGGGTATTTAAATCCAGCCCAAAAGAGAGAGAGAAAAGCAGCAGAAAAATAGGTTCAAATCGATACAAATGGCGCCGCTTGCTCCCAATTTCTGTGTAGTGTTTTGTTGCACGACTGTGACAGTTATTTTAATTTCTAGGTTAATTCAGAGCATTAAATCGGATGATCTAGGTTTTGATGTCTTCACAAAAGTTGTAGATCAAGATCCTAGATTTTCACAGAGCTTTGAATCACCTCAATTTAACATCGAGAATTTAAGATAGGATCTTTCAACCAAAATGCGTCAAAACTGGAACACAATACAGAACAAGTAATTTTGCAACATAAGAAGGGTAGGCAAATGAACTCCGATTGACATAAATTTTACCATTCTGACTACTATAGAAAGTCCTCTATAATTGTTAGAAGACCATTTTTACATTTGAAATCTCCATAGAGGTCAAAATTCCACTTGAATATTCTCTACCAGGCTATTTTTCTCTGTATTTTTCTGTTTTTCTTCATTGTGTAAAATCTCCTTGTTTGCTTCATTCAATTCCAAATCTTCAACAAAATCACCCAAAGCAAATAAGAGATAAAGGGAGTATAAATGGTGATTAAAACACTAAAATTTAGTAGAAATTTGAGCTCAAAATAATCATTATATCAAGCACAAATATGGAGTATCAAACTCCACCATACTTAGACATTGCTTATCCCCAAGAAATACTACAAAACAACTAAGAAATTTGAACAATAATCCATAAGAAATAAAAAATGTTTGAAGTATTACAAAGGAGTGCAAAACAGAGAAAGCATTACTTCTTGAGAAATCTTGAGCAATCTACACAATCAATCTAAAAGTCATCCTAAGTATCCATGTTGTGTTTTATTTCTATGCCCTTATACTCAATTTTATTACAATCTCTAACAATTTGCACACAAACAGTAGGCGAGTGCACCTATCGTTATGAGTAGTACAATGGCAAGTAAATTCAATATGTCGAATCCACGGGGGTGGTTAAATACCATTACTCACTTTCTACTCTATTGTTTAGCCTATCAAAATTGCTTGTGAAAATGATTGAAATTACTACTAGAAATAGAAGTCTAACTTAGCTAATTAAACAAACTTAACTAATTTTTGTTTGCAAGAGAGAATTCAATTGAGAAAACAATATTTGAATGGTTAATCCCCATAGAATTACCTATGTGATGGAAAAGTCCCTTGGTTGATGAATTTTCCTTATGTTTGATGAAATTCCAATGATAGAACTCACTTTATCTCTAGATGAAAGATCTCTACTCTTAGATTAATTAGTTGAAATCTCTTTCTAACCAATTTAACCCAAGAATGCATTAAGGTTTGTGAATTCCAATTAGATTTCTCTAATTATCAAGAAGATGTTGAGATTTCTATCTCTAGTCACCTAAATCATCCCCATTGTTTGTGTATGGTCTATTTCACCCTTCCTTTCTCAATTCCAAGTGAAAATTTCCAGATTATGAATCCATTTTTAACCCAAACAGTTCAATCAATCAAACCCACCAAACAATCCAAAAATTCCAGATTTTGAATCAATTGTCCACCAAATCAAATCAATGAATCAAACCCACAAACAATCCACAAGAAATTTGAGCTCAATCAACCAAGGGAAACAATTCATTCACATAAATAAAAATTAGGGTTCGTAATCATCCAAGTATTCAAGAATTTAGTTCATCAACATATTACAAATCAAAGAACATAAAACAACAAAGAAAGAGGGAGAATTGTTCATTTTCATGGTTGAAATCTCCTCTCTCTTTCAAGGTTGAAGTGCTTCACGATTTTGTTGAGAAAGTTGTAGCTTTTTCCATGAATCTTCAAGGTGGATGTTCTCCTTCTTCAAGGATTCAATCTTCTCTCTTGATTTCTCTTGCAAAGATGAAGATTTGGGATAGGATTTGAGTGAGTTTTCTTGTGTTTTTTTGGTGTTTTCTGTCCACTCTAGCCGTCCCCATTGTTTTTGCCCTAAATGGGTATTGAAATCTGCCGCAAAAGAGAGATAAAAGCAGCTTCAGATCGACACAAACGGTGCCTCTTAGATCACACCAAACGGCGCCGCTTGCCCCTAGTTTTGGTGCAAGTTTCTGCTGCCCGACTGTGACACTGTTTTTATTTCTAGGTAAATTCAGTGCACTATATCTGCTGATATAGGTCTTGATGTCTTCATAAACGTTGTAGCCCAGGATCTTAGCTTTTCACAGAGATTTGAATCACCTCAGTTGAGCATATAGAACTCAGGATATGAGCATTATACCCAACTGTGTTAAAAATGGAACCCAATGCAGAACAGGTGAATTTGCAGCATAAGTAGGGTAGGAAAATGAACTCCGATTGACACAAAAATTGCCATTATGAAAACTTCAGAATGTCCCCTATAATTGTATAGAATACCATTTTTGCATTTGGAATCTGTATGAAGGTCAAAATCACATGTGAAAATTCTCTACCAGTGTATTTTTTCTCTGCATTTCTCTGTTTTTCTTCATTGTATAAATTTCCCTTGTTTGCTTCATTTAATTCCAAATCTTCAATAAACTCACCTAAAGCAAATACGAGATAAAGAGAGTATAAATGGTGATTAAAACACCAAAATGATCATTATATGAAGCACAAATATAGAATATCAAACTGCCCCACACTTAGACATTGCTTGTCCCCAAGCAATACTACAAAACAATTAAGAAATTTGAACAATAATCCACAAGAAATTAAGAGTTGTTTGAAGTATTACAAAGGTGTGCAAAACAGAGATAGCATTGCTTCTTGAGAAATCTTGAGCAATCTACACAATCAATCTAAAATTCATCCTAAGTATCCGTCACAAAGATTAAACAATCTCCCCCTTGTCTTACAATGCAAGCAAGAATCCGCGTGTGTGTATATGTCCAGTCAATGCAAATGTTCAACAATTATAAGAGTGAATTTCATGTTATTGGCCAAGGAATTCTCATTAAGATAGTATAATACCCGATAGGCCCGGCATTCACAAAACCTCTCCACTAATACGGTAATCAAAATTTAACCTCGATTAGGTATGACTTTTATGCTTGTAACTCTAGGCTCAGGGAAAGTTTAGGGTGCCAAACGAAAGGTAAGGAATTTCAAAATCAAAGAAATGAGAGCTAAAGAGATAGGAATGAGAGATAAAACAAAAGTAATAACCCTTATTAGCCGCAAACAGTATCACCATTCTCCTACATTCAACCACAAACTCCCATTCTCTACCAAATCCCTTTCCTTTGGATTCAACCACTTGCACATATTAAGCTCCAATCCACAACCTTTCCATCATCACCCATCTTTGTGACAAAATTTACAATAATAATAATGAAAACATATATACATCTTGAAGGCATCAAGAAATGTAAGAAGCCTTCTCAAAAAATAGACAAATATATAACAAATTTTTTTTCTTTTTGTTTTGATTGAGGCGTAATCCAATTCCCGATCATATAACGTCATCTCACCACTCTTTCCCCCCTCTCTATTTGTTTTTTCATAAAGCCTATTTTTCCTATCATCTTCTATTCCGCCCATTGTTCCAATTTCCACAATACTCTTTGCTAACTTAAGGGTAAAAAAATGAATTTAGCTCTCGCAAAGAAGGGTTAAATATAAAGAGTGGAGCTTAAAAGTTGAAAGAATAAAAAATTTAGAATATAGATTGGAAAATTTATGCACAAAGGCTTCAAGAAAGGGTGCTACGGATAAAATAAAGAGCGGTGGTTAGAAAGGCTCAATCAAGACAAAGAAGCCCTATTACCATCATTTGAAGATCAAACTAAGGTTACTTCCTCATTTCGCCTCAAGGCAAGTGAATGCGGGTTCTAGGGTAAAAGTTATGTTGAATTCTAATGCCAATAACACAAGATTCAATTCCATATTCTTCACAAAAAAAGTAAAGTGGAAATGTGCTTAAAAGCTGAATTCCATGCAAGTAAGGAATACAAGGGGAGCTTACTTAATCTAAGTTTAAGATACTAGTTATGACCTTTAGAATGCTTGTATAACTACTCTTTGAGGAAAGATTAAACATGCAAGTCTTAAAATACCTTAAAGATTCTAAAAATAAAAACAAGAGCATTCAACGAAAATCATGAAAATAACCTATAATACTAAAGCCAACTCCCCCACACTTAAGACAACATTATCCGCAATGTTAGGAGAGAAAAAACAAAAGACTGCATAAATAGAAATATATGACATAAAATACAAAAGAAGGCCACACCAAACCACCAAACACAAAAACGGTGAAAAACATAACTGTTTCGTACGTGAAGGCAGGGCAAAACCATATGAGCAGCAAGCTGTACATTCTACATACTTCACAGCCCAAGAAAATGAAAGAAAATAGAATAAATAAATAAATAAAATGACATAAGTAAAACGAAAGTGGAAAAAACATAGCATGAAAATAAATAAATAAATAAAAGGTTAAAAGAAAATGGAAAAAAATAACTCCCTGTCGGTCATATACCGCCGGTGCCACCACTCAACCCGCGACCAGCTCTTGGAAAACGTTGTCGCCAAAGCTCGGTGATTTGTTCGAGGATTTGTTGTTGGCCTCGATGGAGTTCGTCTAGCTATTCTTGGCGAGTGTGGTCTACCATAGAAAGACAGGCCTATTGAATCTGGATTTCAGCAAATGTTGTGCGCATTTCGGCTTGAAGGTCGGTGGACACTTTCTGGATCTACATGCATGCCGGCCGTAGGATAGATGCCTTGTCGAAGTTCAGCGTCAGATCTCGTGATCCATTCATTCCTCTCATCATCATATTGGTAGCCGCAGTTTTGTAGTGTTCTTGTGGTGAGCACCTTAGAAGCCGATGTGGAAAGGGCAACCTCTCCTTGAAAATCCACGTTAAAGTGTTGGAGAATCTGTGTGATAAGAAGAGGAAAAACAAACGATTTCGTGGTAAAATTGGATGCAACCACCTCATTCATTTGTGTTAGTAAAATGGAAGCTAATGGAATAGGTGATCGAGTAAGCAGTTTGTGGATAATATAAATGTCCGAGCATCGAACCTCATTTAACCCACTCACCCTAGGCAAAACATTAAAAGCAAGTAAGTAGACCACTAAACGAAGCCTAAGGGAAAGGGTATTGGCATTAAAACCATAACTTGTACCCATTCTACTATATGTTAAATGTAATGCTCGCCAAGCTGTTTTAAAATCCCACTCCCGGTCCGAGAGCACCTCTTTTTTTTTATTGTCTATCTGAACCCAATTCCCTTCATCAGGAATGTGAAGAAGTTCAACGAGAAGGGGACGGGTGACGACAATTGATTGACCCTTAACCTGAGTATGAAGGACCTTGCCAAATTTGTCAAATTTATCCCTAATATTGGCAAAAAATTCTTTGACAAGGATAGGATAGTAAGTACCGGAGAGGTTAAGGATAGGCCTCCATCCTATGGCTTGGAATAAATCAGAAATATTAAATAGCTCATTCACCTCAGGGGAAATGGTACGCTCAATGATCATGGAGTTTTGTTGACGTGAAGCGTACCATTCCCGATGTTGATCATCGGTGAAACGAGTAGGATGGAGGTCGGAAATATTAGAGGTGATGGTGAGGAAGGACTGGCTCCCGAAGAGGAGGCCACATCTCTTGTGCGTTTAGGCTTTTTGGGTTGGGCAGTCGTTTTTTTCGGCATTCTTTCTTTTCCAAAATTAACCCTTAAAGAGAAATTAGGCTACCTATGTGAAAATACAAATGCCACAAATAACTTGACAAGAATACACAAAAAAATGAAAATTACAAATTAGCTAAACAAGAGAGAAAAGAAAAAAACAATCATCACTAAAAATTTTAGACAAAGGTGAATTAACTAATAACTATATTAAGTAATAAAATTAAATAGACTAACTATAAAATTAATAAAAATAAGTCTATATTACTAATAGAATGCAAAGTAGTAAAGAATATCACAAATTTAACAATTAAGTTTAATTGTGGCATTTCATCAAATACATGGTAGGCATAAAGGAAAACAAGAGATAACCAACAACATTAGAGAAGAATTGCAAGCCAACAACAAACAAATGCACCACAATCAGAAATTACTAAAGCATTTAACCCAAAGAAAAAATAAATAAATAAAGATTGCAAGAAAAAATGTTAAAGAGACAAACTAATAGAGTGCTTGAAAGTTCTTGTGCCTCAAAGTTGAGTCAAGAAGAAGAATCTTCAAAAATTAGAAGTGGGAGGATGAATTGAGGTGTAAGAAAAATGTGGGAAAGTTGGAATTTCTTGAACAAAGAAAATGGAAAGAGAGAATCGAGAAAGGGGGGAAGGAGGAAGAGAGAAAAGAGAGGAAGAAGAGCAGGTTTCGGTTGTGGATTTTTTGGTTTTTTTTGATGAAAACGTAAAACGGCGCCGTTTGGCAGAACGCGACTTGCGTCTTTTTTTTTGAAATAGTGAACAGTAAACCGGCGCCGCTTGAATCTAGTTCTGAAACTGAATCGAAAATGTTTTTTTTTTGTGTGAACAGTGAAACGGCGCCGCCTGGAACATACCAAGTGGCGCCGTTTCAATCCAGTTCTGAAACTGGATCAGAACATCACTTTTTTTTTTTGCACAGTAAAATGGAGCTGCCTGGAACGTACCAAGCGGCGCTGTTTACTCTAGTTTGGCAGAACTGGAATTGCGTCTACAGTTACTCGACGCCGTTTGATTCAGTCCAAACAGCGCCGTTTTGATTTTTATTTTTATTTTTACATATTCAACCAGAACATTTAACAAAAAAATAATTAACTACAAACTAAAATAAAACACACCAAATAGCACATTATAAAGCTCTTCACAATTTAAGAGAATTAAAATTTTCAAACTCAAAATCACATTAAGTAAAATTATGTACAATTAACTAAATAAACATAAAAGATCACTTATCTTTTGGATCAGGGAGGATTAAAGTGACTTTTTCAAGTTCTCTGAGATCTCTTCCATGATAATGTTTGAGACAATGGCCGTTAACCTTGAAAATTCCCTTATCCGGATGTGCAACTTCTACTACCCCATAGGGTAAACTTTGTGGACCACGAATGGTCCAGACCATCGTGACTTGAGCTTTACAGGAAAGAGCTTCAACCGAGAGTTAAATAATAGCACTTGATCTCCCTCCTTAAATTCCCTATTCGACAATATGTGCTTGTCATGCCATTGCTTCAGTTTTTCCTTGTAGATTCGCGAGTTCTCATGGGCATCTCTCCTCCACTCATCAAGTTCATTAATTTGGAGTATTCTGGTTTTCCCTGCAAGATCATGAACAAAATTAATCAACTTAATTGCCCAATATGCTTTATGCTCAACCTCAACTGGTAAATGATAAGACTTCCCATAGACTAATCTATATGGAATAAACCCGATGGGGATCTTATATGCAGTCCTATATGCCCACAAAGCATCATCAAGCTTAACACTCTAATCCTTCCTAGTATGTTCAACAATCGTTTTAAAAATTCTTTTGATTTCTCTATTAACCACTTCCAATTGGCCACTATTTGAGGGTGATAAGGGGTTGCCATCTTGTGTGTAACACTCAATCAAAGCAAGACCTTCTCAAGTTGTTGGTTACAAAAATGAGTAAACAATTTTTTTAAAAAATTTAACAACCACTCTTGCATAATTTGTTGGCAAAGCTTGGGTTTCCACCCATCTCGAGACATAATCAACTGCAACCAAGATGTATGCATTACCAAAAGAGTTTGGAAAAGGTCCCATGAAATCAATACCCCAACAATCAAAGACTTTACATACTTGAAATGAAGAGAGGGGCATTTCATGCCTCTTTAAGATATTACCTGTCCGTTGGCAATTGTCACAGTTTTCTACATACCTTTGGGCATCTCAAAACAAATTCGGCCAATAAAATCCCAACTCAAGTACCTTTCTTGTTGTCCCATTGACTTGATAATGACCACCAGCCGGACCTTTATGGCAATGCTCTAATATGTTCATGTTGTCAGGGTAGGCTACACATCTCCTTATGATTTGATCTACAAAAATACAGAACAAAAACGGATCTTCCCAAAGATAGTACTTTAATTCCGAAAAGAATTTCTTCTTTTGTTGAGAGGTTAAATTATTTGGTAAGATCCGACCCACAATATAATTAGCATAATCTGCAAACCAAGGAGTGTGATCATCATTACCCATAACCAAGTATAACCTCTCATCAGGGAATGTGTCATTGATGTCTTCCTCGTTCAATTGTTCCAAATGTGGATTCTCCAACCTTGATAGATGATCAGGGGCAAGATTCTCTGCTCTCTTTTTATCTCTTATCTCCAAATCAAATTCTTGTAATAAAAGTACCCACCTAATTAGTCTAGGCTTTGCATCATTTTTGTTGAGAAGATATTTGAGTGCCGAATGATCAGTATAAACAATGACTTTAGACAAAACAAGATAGGGGCGAAATTTATCAAAAGCAAAAACTATGGCAAGAAGCTCCTTCTCGGTTGTGGTGTAGTTTTCTTGTGCTTCCGTCATGGTCTTGCTCGCATAGTATATCGGTTAAAAATGCCTTTCTCGTCTTTGTCCAAGCACTGCCCCTACTGCAAAATCACTTACATCACACATTAGTTCAAAGGGAATGGACCAGTCGGGGGCCACCAATATAAGAGAGTCAATCAATTTTTGTTTCAACAAAGTGAAAGCAATTAAGCATGTATCATCAAACACAAATGGCGCATCTTTTTCAAGCAAATTTGTAAGAGGTTTAGCAATTTTAGAAAAATCTTTTATAAACCTTCTACAGAACCCTGCATGACCAAGAAAACTTCTAATTGCCTTTACCGAAATAGGTGGTGGCAATTTTTCTATAGTTTCTACTTGGCTCTATCAACCCCGATGCCTCTGCTAGAGATCTTATTCCCCAATACAATGCCTTCTTTAACCATAAAATGACATTCCTCCCAATTCAAAACCAAATTGGTTTCTTCACATCTTTGCAAAAATATTTCTAGATTTTTCAAACACAACTCAAAAGAATCACCAAAAACAGAAAAGTCATCCATAAAAACCTCCATAATATCCTCCACTAAACCCTCAAAAATAGCTAACATGCACCTTCGAAAAAGTTGCAGGAGCGTTACCTAAACCAAAAGGTATGCGACGGTAAGCAAAAGTACCATAAGGACAGGTAAATGTAGTTTTCTCTTGATCTTACAGGGCTATTGAAATTTGAAAGTACCCTGAAAAACCATCAAGAAAATAGTAATACCTATGACCGGCAAGTCTCTCAAGCATTTGATCAATGAAAGGCAGTGGAAAGTGATCCTTCCGAGTGGCATCATTAAGCTTCCGATAATCTATACACACTCTCCAGCAGGTCACGGTCCTCATGGGAATCAACTCATTTTTCTCATTAGGCACGACAGTCATCCCTCCTTTCTTGGGAACTACTTGGACGGGACTCACCCACGGACTATCTGAGATAGGATATATGAGATCGGCATCAAGAAGTTTGATTACCTCTGCTTTGACCACTTCTTTCATGTTTGGGTTTAGCCTTCTTTGGGGTTATACCACCGGTTTGAAGTCTTCTTCCATCAATATTTTATGGGTGCAAAATGAAGGGCTAATACCATTGATGTCAGATATCTTCCATGCCATTGCCTTTGTATGCTTCTTTAACACCTTTGTGAGCTCTTCTTTCTGTTCTTCTTGCAAATCGGTTGCAATAATCCGGGAGTTCAGAATTATCTGCAAGAAAAACATATTCCAAATGATCTGGCAGTTTTTTCAACTCTAGCTCCGGGGGTTCTTCAATGGAGGACTTCATTCCACCCCCTTTTTCCTTCTCAATTTTTTCGAACTCCATCCCTTCGGTTGTGATTGGAGATGACTCCATAGGTGCTATGACTTCACCATTATCATGACACTCCTTCTTTGGTTCTTTATCTTGCAACAAGGATACCTCTAAATGATCATCATTCAATAATCCCTGCACATGGTTGGAGAGAATGTCATCAATAATATCTATCATAAAACAAGAATCATCATGATCAAGAGAATATTCATAGCCTCAGGAACTTTAAAAATAACTTCCTCTTCCCCTACCCTAATGGTTAATGATATTCTTATTTGTGCTTCATATAATTATCATTTTGAGCTTGATTTTATGTTAAATTTTGGTGTTTTAATCACCATTTATACTCCCTTTATCTCTTATTTTCTTTAGGTGATATTATTGAAGATTTGGAATTAAATGAAGCAAATAAGGGAAATTTACACAATGAAGAACAATAGAGAAATGCAGAGGAAAAATAAACTGGTAGACATATTTCAAATCGGATTTTAACCTCTTTGATGATTTCAAATGCAAACATGGTATTCTAGACAATTATAGAGGACATTCTGAAGTTTTCATAATGGTAAAATTTGTGTCAATCGGAGTTCATTTTCCTACCCTACTGATACTGCAAAGTCACCTGTTCTGCATTGGGTTCTATTTTTGACACAGTTTGGTATAATGCTCATATCTTGCGTTATGGATGCCCAATTGATGTGATTTAAATCTCTTTGGAAAGCTAAGATCATGATATACAACTGTCATGAAGACATCAAGACCTAGAAGTCAAAACAGTGTCACAGTTGGGCAGCAGAAACTTGCACCAAAACTGGGGGTAAGCAGCGCCATTTGGTGTGATATAAGCGGCGCTATTTGTGTCGATCTGAAGCTGCTTTTAAGCTGCATTTCTCTCTCTTTTGGGGGAGATTTTGATACCCCTTTAGGGCAAAAACGATAGAGAGGGCTGGAGTGGACAGAAAACAGAAAAACAGCAAGAAAACACACCAAAATCTTCTTCCAATCCATCAATCTTGCAAGAGAAATCAAGAGAGAAGATTGAATCCTTGAAGAAGGAGAACATCCACCTTGAAGTTTCATGGAAAAAGCTGCAATTTTCTCCATGCTACAGTGACAAATTTCAACCTTGAGGAAGAGAAGATTTTACACCATGAAAATGAGCAATTCTTACTCTTTCTTTATTGGTTTATGTTCTTTGATTTGTAGTATGTTGATGAGCTAAACTTTTGAATACTTGGATGGGTGTGAACCCTAGATTTTGCCTATGTGAATGAAGTGTTTCATTGGTTGATTGAATTTGAATTTCTTATGAATTGTTTGTGGGTTTGAATGGTTGAATTGATTGAGTGGATTATCGATGCATAATCTGGAATTTTTGTTCACTTGGAATTGAGAAATGAAGGGTGATTGATAATTAATTCAAAATCTGGAAATTTTCACTTGGAATTGAGAAAGGAAGGGTGAAATAGACCATACACAAACAATGGGGATGATTTAGGTGACTAGAGATAGAAACCTAAACATCTTCTTGATAATTAGAGAAATCTAATTGGAAATTCACAATTCTTAATGCATTCTTGTGTTGAATTGGTTAGAAAGAGATTTCAACTAATTAATCTAAGAGTGGAGAACTTTCATCTAGAGATAGAGTGAGTTCTATCATTGGAATTTCATCAAATATAAGAAGTGAAATTTATCAACCAAGGAACATTTCTATCACATAGGTAATTCTAGGGGGATTAACCATCCAAGTATTATTTTCTCAATTGAATTCTCTCTTGCAAACAAAAATTAGTTAAGTTAGTTTAATTAGCTAAGCTAGACTTCTATTCCTAGTAGTAATTTCAATAATTTTCACAATCAAATTTGATAGGCTAAACAATAGAATAGAAAGTGAGTAATGATATTTAACCATCCCCGTGGATACGATATTGAACTTACTTGCCATTATACTACTCATAACGATAGGTGCACTTGACTTGTGTTTGTGTGCAAATTGTTGAGGATTGTGATAAAAATTTAGTATAAAGGCATAGAAATAAAACACAACAGTTAACTTCCCTTCACTTACATCTGTATTGGCCTTAGCGGTAGCTAGAAAAGGTCTTCCTAAAATCAAAGGCACCTCCACATCCTCACTTATGTCAAGTATCACAAAATCAACAGGGAATATGAATTTATCAAATTTCACAAGTACATCCTCAATAATTTCCCTAGGATACTTCACCGATCTATCAGCCAATTGAATGCTCATTCTAGATGGTTTAGGTTCATCCAATCCCAACTTTTTAAACATCTCATATGGCAACAAATTAATGCTAGCATCCAAATCTGCTAATGCCCTACCAATTGACAAACTACCAACAGTACAAGGGATAAAACTCCCTGGATCCTTTAGCTTTTGTAGTAGCTTGTTCTTGTTTTGAAGAATGGCTGAACACTCCTCATTCAATGTCACCATTGAGAACTCCTCCAGCTTTCTTTTCTTGGAAAGGATCTCCTTTAGGAATTTAGCATATCTTGGCATCTGCGAAAGAGCTTCAACAAATGGTAAGTTGATATGCAATTGCTTAAAAAGTTCAAGAAACTTACCAAATTGTTCATCCTTTTTCTCTTGTTGAAGTCTGGCAGGATATGGAATCTTTGGCCTATATTCTTGAGTTTCCTTATTCTTTTGTGTTTCTTTATTCTCAATCCTTTTTTCATCCTCAACATACATTGGCTCATCTTTATTCCCTTCTTCATTTTCTTGCGTCTTTTGCTTCAGAATCTCCAATTCCTTTCCACTTCTCAAGGTAATAGCTTTAGCATGTTCCCTTGGATTTGGCTCGATGTTGCTTGGGAGAGTTCCAGCTTTCCTTTCTAAAAAAAGCTTTGCCAGTTGGCCTAATTAATTTTTCAAGTTGTGAATGGAAGCTTGTTGGTTCCTCAGGGATGCTTCTTGATGTTGGAACAGGGTTTCGATAGTTTCAATGAACTTTGTCATCAAGTCTTCAAGACTAGGCTTCACCGGTTGTTGGAGAGATGGAAGTGGTTGATGTTGAAAACATTAAATGGCAGCAAGTTGATGCTAGCACCTAGGTCTCCCAATGATTTATCAAAAGAAAGACTACCAATAGTGCAAGGAATATTAAAACTCCCTGGATCTTTTAGCTTTTGAGGTATCTTTCCCTTGTGTTGAAGGATGGCAGAGCATTCCTCATTCAATATTACCGTTGAAAGTTCTTGAAGCCTCTTTCTCTTCGAAAGGACATGCTTGAGGAACTTAGCATATCTCGGCATCTGTGAAAGGATTTCAACAAATGGTAAGTTAATGTGCAATTGTTAGAATAGTTCAAGAAATTTACCAAGTTGCTCATCCTTTCTATCTCTTAGAAGTGCGGCAGGGTATGGAATTCTAGGCTTGTACTCCGGAACCATCTTCTTCGAATGTTTTTCCTTCTTCTCTAGAACTGTTTCTTTAACTTGATTTTCACTTTCTCCCATGCCTTGGGATTCCACCTTACATTTCAAAGCATTTGATTTATTTTCACTTCCCAAAATCACCATATTCACATGTTCTCTTGGATTGGTAACTGCATTGCTAGGTAAACTGCCCATTTGTCTTTCCGAAACAAGCTTCGCCAATTGACCTATTTGATTTTCCAAATTGTGAATGGAAGCTTGTTGTTTCCTCAGGGATCCTTCTTGATTTTGGAACCGGGTTTCAGTACTCTCAATGAACTTTGTCATTAATTCTTCAAGGCTAGGCTTCACCGGTTGTTTAAAAGGTGAAGGAGGTTGATGTTGATAAGGAAGAGATATTTGGGGTTGGGAGTTTGATGAAACTTGGAAGCCGGAGGGATGAAATGGTCTTTGTTGCCCTTGGTTGCTCCATGAGATGTTTGGATGATTCCGCCACCCCGAATTATAAGTATTACTATGAGGATTGTTGGGTTGCCTTCCTCCTCCAAGGAAATCCACATGCTCCGTTGATGCATTAGAAGTCTCCATGGTTTGGCACTCATGATTTGGATGACTACCTCCGCAAAAATCACAAGCCAACATCACTTGAGAGGGTTGAGGTGACAAACTCAAGCTCTCAATCTTCTTATTTAGTGCATCGAATTTTGCCTCCAAAGCCGTCATCATGTCTACATTGTGTATTCCACTAGGCTTGGCTTTCGGTCTAGGATTCCCCCATTGGTAGTTGTTCATGGCAATGATTTCAATGAGGTCTTGTAACTCTTCCGGTGTCTTCAAACTAGTGGTACCTCCCGAAGAAGCATCAATGAGTTGCTTGGAAGGGAAGTTTAATCCACTATGGAATGTTTGCATTTGCAGCCCCAAATCTAGACCATGATGCGGACATTTCCTCAAGAGCTCCTTCCATCTCTCCCAAGAATCATATAAACTTTCACTCTCCATTTATTGAAAAGAGAAGATATCATTCCTTAGCTTTGCAGTCCTTGCCGGAGGAAATATCTAGCGAGGAACTTCTCAGCAAGATTGTTCCAAGTAGTAATGGAACCCGGTGGAAGTGATTTTAACCATGACTTGGCTCGGTCTCTCAATGAAAATGGAAATAATCAAAGGTGGATGGCATCTTCGGAAGCCCCATTAATCTTGAAAATATCACATATCTCTAAAATGTTGGCAATATAGCATTCGGGTCTTCGTCTGGTAAACCATCAAATTGCACCAATTGTTGAACCATTTGGATGATATTCGGTTTGATCTCAAAATTGTTGGCTTCAACTCTTGGTCGAGCAATGCTTGACTCCGCTCCTAACAATGAAGGTCGCGCATAGTCTCCCATTGTCCTTGGTCTTGTGTTTCCGTCATGTGCCATAGTGTTCTCAATTTGAGGATTTTCACCTTCACCTTCAATTCCTTCAAGTATCACCTCTAGGTTTATACCCCTTGGATCCTAATAAAAAATCTGCTCAACTTCGGAATTAAGTTGATTCAATTCTCCCGAATTACTTGAGGTCATAAACCAAAAGAATTCACACCTTCACCACAAATAAAGTAAAAGTTTAGCTCAAAGAATACTTCCTTCAAACAAAACAAAAACAGAGAAACATAAGCTAAGAGCTCCAATTCACTAATGACTTACAAAATTACAAAAGAGATAACAAATACTAACACTAGAAATAGGTATTATAACAGCAAATAAGTAAAATGACTAAATCAATAGATTTCAAGCTTTCCTAATATTAACCAAAGGTCCCCGGTAATGGCGCCAAAAACTTGTTGTGTTTTGTTGTCTATGCCTTTATACTCAATTTTATTACAATCTCTAACAATTTGCACACAAACACTAGGCAAGTGCACCTATCGTTATGAGTAGTACAATGGCAAGTAAATTCAAATGTCGTACCCACGGGGGTGGTTAAATACCATTACTCAGTTTATACTCTATTATTTAGCCTAACAAATTTGTTTGTGAAAATGTTTTGAATAACTACTAGGAAAAAGAATCTAACTTAACTAGTTAAACCAACTTAAATCTTGCTTGTAAGAGAGAATTCAATAGAGAAAACAATACTTGGATGGTTAATCCCTCTAGAATTACCTATGTGATAGAAATGTCCCTTGGTTGATAAATTTCACTTCTTATGTTTGATGAAATTCAAATGATAGAACTCACTCTATCTCTAGATGAAAGTTCTGTACTCTTAGATTAATTAGTTGACATCTCTTTCTAACCAATTCAACCCAAGAATGCATTAAGAATATTGAATTTTCAATTAGATTTCTCTAATTATGAAGAAGATGTTTAGGTTTCTATCTCTAGTCACCTAAATCATCCCCATTGTTTGTGTATGGTCTATTTCACCCTTCCTTTCTCAATTCCAAGTGAAAATTTCCAGCTTATTAATCAATTATATATCACCCTTCCTTTCTCAATTCCAAGTGAACAAAAATTCCAGATTATGCATCAATAATCCACTCAATCAATTCAACCATTCAAACCCACAAACAATCCACAAGAAATTCGAATTAAATCAACCAAGGAAACAATTCATTCACATAGGCAAAATCTAGGGTTCAAAATTTTAGTTCATCAACATATTACAAATCAAAGAACATAAAACAACAAAGAAAGAGGAAGAATTGCTCATTTTCATGGTTGAAATCTCCTCTCTTCTTCAAGGTTGAAGTTCTTCACGATTTTGTTGAGAAAGTTGCAGCTTTTTCCATGGATCTTCAAGGTGGATGTTCTCCTTCTTCAAGGATTCAATCTTCTCTCTTGATTTCTCTTGCAAGATTGATGGATTGGAAGAAGAATTTGGTGTGTTTTCTTGGTGTTTTTGCTGTTTTCTGTCCACTCCAATCGGCTGTCTTGTTTCTGCCCTAAAGGGGCATGAAAATCTACCCCAAAAGAAATTGAAATGCAGCATAAGAGCAGCTTCAGATCGACACAAACGGTGCTGCTTATATCACACCAAACGGCGCCGCTTGCCCCCCAGTTTTGGTGCAAGTTTCTGCTGCCCGACTATGACACTGTTTTGCATTCTAGGTGAATTCAGACCACCAAATCGGCTGATCTAGGTCTTAATGTCTTCATAAACGTTGTATATTAGGATCGTAGCTTTCCACATCGATTTGAATCACATCAATTGGGCATCTAGAACTCAAGATATGATCATTAAACCAAACTGTGTCAAAAATGAAACCCAATGCAGCACAGGTGAGTTTATAGCATAAGTAGTGTAGGAAAATGAACTCCGATTGACACAAATTTTACCATTCTGAAAACTACAGAATGTTCTCTATAATTGTCTAGAATACTACTGTTGCATTTGAAATCTTCATAGAGGTCAAAATCTGATTTTAAATATGTCTACTAGTCTGTTTTTTCTCTGCATTTCTCTAGTGTTCTTCATTGTGTAAATTTCCCTTATTTGCTTCATTTAATTCCAAATATTCAATAATATCACCTAAAGCAAATAAGAGATAAAGGGAGTTTAAATGGTGATTAAAATACCAAAATTTAACATAAAATCAAGCTCAAAATGATAATTATATAAAGCACAAATAGAGAATATCAGTTGTTAACTTTAAATTCTTATTATGTCGTGGCTCGGCTTTTTGCGAAAGTATAAGTTGTTGTTTTGTCATGACTTGAATTGTATATTTATAAAATATACTAAACCATGAGAATTGATTGGTTGTTAATGAGTTGTAAATGTGAATTATGTGTAAACTCCGCCGTCGAGATATGGATTGACTCCCCTGCATGGTGAGATTATTGATTTGTGTGAAGAGTCCCTTTGTGCCGTATGTGAGAAGGCTATTGGAAGATGTTGAGTGGAGAGTCCCTTTGCGCCGTGTGTGAGAAGACCATTGGGAGGTGTTGTGTGGAGAGTTCCTTTGTGCCACGTGTGAGATGGCCATTGGAAGGGCGACGGAAGTTTTTATGTGCTTATATGGACTCGAAAGAGTTGTGTGAATTGTGTTTGTTGATTTGACCGTTATTTTTCAAAATGCTGATTATTATTTGAATGAACATATATATATAAATATATTCTATTTTACGTGATTTTCAAATCGGACTATTTTGTGGTACTAAATGAAGTTATTCTCATAAAAAGTCAAGGATAACTTATATCTATTTCAAAAATGTTATAAACTCAGTACGGTATATTTTCTTTCAAACTGTACAAGTACCTATAAATTTCACAGGGCTTCATAGCTCATTATTCTCTCATTATATTTCAGGATTTTCGTAGTTGAATTCAGAGTATAGTTCTCTTTCTACGTCGCACGTGACAGTTCAGTCCTCAGCAGCAGCTAATATTGTAGAGACTTTTATCATTTGTAATTATTTTGGTCTGTCAATGTATTGTAACATTTCAAGTGGTTATTGATTTAAATTAGTATGCGTATAGAGAGATCTCAATATTTCGAAACAATTATGTCTTGTATAATTTATTTTATGTACTCTTTTGCTATAGAACGGCCGGTGCGCCTTATATTATTTTTGTTGTTATTTGGTGAGACACTATTAGAGTTCACACTCGTATCATATAGTGGTATTACAGGTTGCAT
Organism: Rauvolfia tetraphylla; assembly: GCA_030512225.1. Lineage (NCBI taxonomy): Eukaryota > Viridiplantae > Streptophyta > Magnoliopsida > Gentianales > Apocynaceae > Rauvolfia > Rauvolfia tetraphylla. Next base: position 4,153,064 of record JAJQKT010000060.1, read on the forward strand.
TACACCTCTGGAACAGGAAAGTTATAATTCACTCCTAAGTAGGGCCCACCCGGGAGTGGGTTGTGATAATTATATATGATAATTATAAATTTCAAAAAAAATCTATTTTTACACATTCTTAAAATAAAGAGAAAATATACATTATAAGTTTTAAGGTAAATCTATAGTTATAAAAAAATTGAAGGATGGTTTTGCAAATTATTTGAAAAAAAAAAGATCTGCCATACGACTGATTGATATTATATATTTGTAATTCATATAATTATCATTTTGAGCTTGATTTTATGTTAAATTTTGGTGTTTTAATCACCATTTATACTCCATTTATCTCTTATTTGCTTTAGGTGATATTATTGAAGATTTGGAAATAAATGAAGCAAATAAGGGAAATTTACACAATGAAGAACAATAGAGAAATGCAGAGGAAAAACAGACTGGTAGACATATTTCATATCGGATTTTGACCTCTATGAAGATTTCGAATGCAAAAGTGGTATTCCAGAACATTATAGAGTACATTCTGAATGTTTCAGAATGGTAACATTTGTGTCAATCGGAGTTCATTTGCCTACCCTACTTATGCTGCAAAGTCACCTGTTCTGCATTGGGTTTCATTTTTGATACAGTTTGGTATAATGATCATATCTTGCGTTCTAGATGCCCAATTGATGTGATTGAAATCTCTGTGGAAATCTAAGATCCTGATCTACAACTTTCATGAAGACATCAAGACCTATATCAACCGATTTGGTGGTCTGAATTCATCTAAAGGGGCAGCAGAAACTTGCACCAAAACTGGGGACAAGCGGTGCCATTTGGTGTGATATAAGCGGAGCCGTTTGTGTCAATCTGAATCTGCTTTTAAGCTGCAATTCTCTCTCTTATGGTGCAAGTTTTTGCTGCCCCTTTAGGGCAAAAACGAGAGAGAGGACTGGATTGGACATAAAACAGCAAAACACCAAGATAACACACCAAATTTATCTTCCAATCCATCAATCTTGCAAGAGAAATCAAGAGAGAAGATTGAATCCTTGAAGAAGGAGAACATCCACCTTGAACCCTAGATTTTGCTTATGTGAATGAATTGTTTCCTTGGTTGATTGAATTCGAATTTCTTGTAGATTGTTTGTGGGTTTGAATGGTTGAATTGATTGAGTGGATTATTGATGCATAATCTGGAATTTTTGTTCACTTGGAATTTAGAAAGGAAGGGTGATATATAATTGATTCATAATCTGGAAATTTTCACTTGGAATTGAGAAAGGAAGGGTGAAATAGACCATACACAAACAATGGGGATGATTTAGGTGACTAGAGATAGAAACCTAAACATCTTCTTGATAATTAGAGAAATCTAATTGAAAATTCACAATTCTTAATGCATTCTTGGGTTGAATTGGTTAGAAAGAGATCTCAACTAATTAATCTAAGAGTAGAGAATTTTCATCTAGAGATAGAGTGAGTTCTATCATTGGAATTTCATCAAACATAAGAAGTGAAATTTATCAACCAAGGGACATTTTGATCACATAGGTAATTCTAGGGGGATTAACTATCCAAGTATTGTTTTCTCAATTGAATTTTCTCTTGCAAACAAAAATTAGTTAAGTTAGTTTAATTAGCTAAGCTAGACTTCTATTCCTAATAGCAATATCAATCATTTTCACAAACAAATTTGATAGGCTAAACAATAGAATAGAAAGTGAGTAATGCTATTTAACCAACCCCGTGGATTCGACATTTGAATTTACTTGCCATTATACTACTCATAACGATAGGTGCACTTGCCTTGTATTTGTGTGCAAATTGTTGAGGATTGTGATAAAAATTTAGTATAAAGGCATAGAAATAAAACACAACAATATCCTTAACCTCTCCGGTACTTACTATCCCGTCCTTGTCAAAGAATTTTATGCCAATATTAGGGATAAATTTGACAAATTTGGCAAGGTCCTTCATACTCAGGTTAAGGGTCAATCAATTGTCGTCACCCGTCCCCTTCTTGCTGAACTTCTTCACATTCCTGATGAAGGGAATTGGGTTCGGATAGACAATAAAAAGAAAGAGGTACTCTCAGACCGGGAGTGGGATTTTAAGCCAGCTTGGCGAGCATTACATTTAACATATAGCAGAATGGGTACAAGTTATGGCTTTAATGCCAATACCCTTTCCCCTAGTCTTCGTTTAGTGGTCTATTTACTTGCTTTTAATGTTCTGCCATCGAGGCCAACAACAAATTCTCGAACAACAGCAACTTTTGGGCCAACAATACGCCGGCCTCGCCGAATCACAAGCAACGCTCCTTCAGAATCAAGAGCAACTTATGCACACCATGCAACGACAGGAAGCGTATCTCACCGGGCTTTGGCGACAACATTTTCCAGGAGCTGGCCCCGGGTCGAGTGATGGTACCGGCAATATATGAAAAAAGGGCAGTTCTTTCTTTTCTATTTTTTGCTTTTATTTATTTATTTATTTTATTGCTATGTTTTTATGGTTCCACTTTCATTATGTCATTGTTTCGAGCTTTCTTTTATTTCCTTCTGCTGTGAAGTATATAGAAGGTGCAGCTTGCTGCTCATATGGTTTTGCCCAGCCTTCACGTACGAAACAACCATAGTTTTCACCGTATGTATGTTTGGTTGTTTGGCGTGGTGTTCTGATGCAATTTGTGTTGTTTGCAGTCATTTTTTTAATTAATTTATTAAGAAGCTTTTATTTTGTTGGATTCAGTTCACTATATTTTTGTTTATGCAGTCTTTTATTAATCTCTCTCCCCAACATTGTGGACAATGTTTTCTTAAGTGTGGGGGGGTTGGCTTTAGAAATTAGAAATAGAAGTTACTTTCAAGATTTTTGTTGAATTCTCTTATTTTTATTTTTGCAATCTTCAAGGTGTTTCAAGATTTGCATGTTTTATCTTTTATCAAAGAGTAGGTATACAAACATTCTAAAGGTTATGACTAGTACCTTAAACTTGGATTAAGTAAGCACCCCTTGTATTCTTTGCTTGTATGGAATTGATCATTTAATCACATTCCACTTTGCTTTTGTTGTGATGATTATGGAGTTGAATCTTGTGTTATTGGCCTTAGAATTCAACATAACTTTTACCTAAGAACGCGCATTCACTTGCCTTGAGGCGAAATGAATAAGTAACCTTAGTTTATTCTCGAAATGATGGTAATAGGCCTTCTTTGTCCCGATTGAGCCTTTCTAGCCACTGCTCTTTATTTTATCTATAGTACCATTTCTTGAAGCCTTTGTGCATAAATTTTCCAATCTATATTCTAGATTTTTCTTTTTTTTTCAATTTTTAAACTCTACTCTTTATAATTAACCCTTCTTTGTGAGAGCTAAATGCATTTTTACCCTTAAGATTAGCAAAGAGTATTGTGGAAATTAGAACAAAAGGGTGGAATTAAAAAAAGGAAAAACAAGAGTGGTGAGATGGCTTTATGTGATTGGGAATTGGATTATACCTCAAAAAAAAAATGAGAAAAGAAAAAAAAACATTGTTATATATTTGTCTATTATTGAGAAGGCTTCTTACATTTTTTGATGCCTTTGATGTATATATGTTTTCATTATTATTATTGTAAATTTTGTCATGATTGAGGTTAAATTTATGAGTTGATAGAGATGGCGATGATGGAAAGATTGTGGGTTGATGCTTAATATGTGCAAGTGGTTGAATCCAAAGTGAAGGGATTTGGTAGAGAATGGGAGTTTGTGGTTGAATGTAGGAGAATGGGATATTCCTTATGGCTAATAAGGGTTATTACTTTTGTTTTATGTCTCATTCCTTTCTCTTTAGCTCTCATTTCTTTGACTTTGAATTCCCTACCTTTCGTTTGGCACCCTAATTAATCTAAGAGTAGAGAACTTTCATCTAGAGATAGAGTGAGTTCTATCATTGGAATTTCATCAAACATAAGAAGTAAAATTTATCAACCAAGGGACATTTCTGTCACATAGGTAATTCTAGGGGGATTAACCATCCAAGTATTGTTTTCTCAATTGAATTTTCTCTTGCAAACAAAAATTAGTTAAGTTAGTTTAATTAGCTAAGCTAGACTTCTATTCCTAATAGTAATATCAATCATTTTCACAAACAAATTTGATAGGCTAAACAATAGAATAGAAAGTGAGTAATAGTATTTAACCAACCCCGTGGATTCGACATTTAAATTTACTTGTCATTATACTACTCATAACGATAGGTGCACTTGCCTTGTATTTGTGTGTAAATTGTTGAGGATTGTGATAAAAATTTAGTATAAAGGCATAGAAATAAAACACAACACTGATCCCGTTCCCCAATTTCCCCCATTTTTCCTATTTCCTCTTCTCCTTTTTCTCTTCTCTCTTCTCTATCCCTCACCTCAATTCTTCACCAAATCTTCACACAAAAATTAAATTCTTTAAACTCAGGTTTAGAACTGCATCAAAGTCTCCAGATCTAGGTAAAATCTTCAATTTTTCTCATTATTGTTGAGTTTAAATATTATCGGGAATTACTGTAGCAGTAATTTTGTATGAATTTTAATAAATTGTTGGATGGTCCGAAATTTTTGAACGAAGGTTCTTGTTGTCATATTCTACCTACAGAAAAAAGTTCGTTAATTTGTAAGCATGTTTGATATTTTTTTGAATTTTTGAAAAAATTTGGACAGATTTATTTATTTTTAAAAATTTTTGTTTTGATTAAATATTGATTATTTAAATGTATATTAGATTGTTATAATGCAAAAGGAGAATAAAATAATATAAAAATAATAAAACAGAATATTTTTCTGAATTGTGGATTTTATTAAAATAAATTATTTTAATTTTCCTAAATTGGTTATTAGGAATAAAATGAAATAATTAGTATTTTTGTGGAGAATGGTGGATTTTATTAAAATTAATATTTTAATATTTTTCTCCCCTAGAAAAGCATGTATTTTCTATTTTAAAATAATTTTATGAAATTCAATAATTGTTAGTTCTAATTAATATTAATCATGCATTCATTCATGTATATATGTGTGTGTCAATATTTGAGCATTTTAGGGTGATATTAAATTCATTTATTGCTACGTAATTACTTATTAGGTCCCGAGATTGACTAGGTAGAACCAAGGGTAGAGTAGCGTAGTTTTATGCTTTTCACTTGAGGTGAGATTTCTAGCTTACTTGTGGAGGTTGAGGACCACAAAATCCTAACATTTTAAGTTATGTTTTTTTTTTATATTTTTTATTTATTTAATTTATGCTAAGTAAATATTTATTTTGCCGTGACTCGGCTTTGTGAATATATGTTGTGGAAACTTCGAATTTGTTATTTGCCGTGGCTCGGCTTTGTGAATAAATGTGTTGTTACTCTGAAAATTATTATTTTGCCGTGGCTCGGCTATTTGTGAAAGTATATAGTAGTAATATAAGTTGTTATTTTGTCATGGCTTGACTTGGATATTTATACAATATACTAAGCCATGAGAATTGATTGGTTGTTAATGAGTTGTAAATATGAATTATGTGTAAACTCCGCCATCGGGATATGGATTGACTCCCCTGCAGGGTGAGATTATTGATTTGTGTGGAGAGTCCCTTTGTGTTGTATGTGAGAAGGCCATTGGGAGATGTTGTGTGGAGAGTCCCTTTGCGCGGTGTGTGAGAAGGCCATTGGAAGGTGTTGTGTGGAGAGTTCCTTTGTGCTGCGTGTGAGATGGTCATTGGAAGGGCGGCAGAAGTTTTCATGTGCTTATATGGACTCGAAAGAGCCGTGTGAATTGTGTTTGTTGATTTGACCGTTATTTTTCAAAATGTTGATTATTATATGAATGAACATATATATAAATATATTCTATTTTACGTGATTTTCAAATCGGACTATTTTGTGGTACTAAATGAAGTTATTCTCATAAAAAAGTCAAGGATAACTTATATCTATTTCAAAAATGTTATAAACTCAGTACGATATATTTTCTTTCAAACTGTACAAGTACCTATAAATTTCACTGGGCTTCGTAGCTCATTATTATCTCATTATATTTCAGGATTTTCGTAGTTGAATTCAGAGTATAGTTCTCTTTCTACGTCGCACGTGATAGTTGAGTCCTCAACAGCAGCTAATATTGTAGAGACTTTTATCATTTGTAATTATTTTGGTCTGTCAATGCATTGCAACATTTCAAGTGGTTATTGATTTAAATTAGTATGCGTATAGAGAGATCTCAATATTTCGAAACAATTATGTCTTGTATAATTTATTTTATGTACTCTTTTGTTATAGAATGGCCGGTGCGCCTTATATTATTTTTGTTGTTATTTGGTGAGACACTATTAGAGTTCACACTCGTATCATATAGTGGTATTACAAGTTGTATTACAACTCTGGAACAGGAAAGTGATGATTCATTTCTAGGTAGGGCCCGGCCGGGAGTGGGTTGTTACAATAAAGTTCCATGGTCTTACTCTTCATATTTCTCAACGATATTCTTTCAACAAAATAAAAACTTGGTCTTTTTTTAAAAATATTTCAAAAAGAAAAAAAGAATTGGTGAAAATCCTGAATGGCCTTCTTATTTTCTTCACGATCTATTTACCCTAACATGTGTTTCTTTTATGTATGTCTATTTCATAGCCATGTTCCTTTTTTTTTCTAGGGTCTCAAAAATGCATTCAAAATTAATGAGATAAAACAAATTAAAAGGCCCCATGATCCCTCAAGAATTTTAATCCCTTTCTTGTTCGATAACGGGTAAGGGTCCATGACAAAACCCCTACAATCCAAGGTGGCTTTCTTTGATGGGGAACAAAAAAGGGCACTGCATTTTAGAATTTATTTTTTTTGCAATTATGTTATATGGTTTGTTGCATGCACTAATTTTGTAAGGAACTAATTGCATTTACCAGAGTTGATTATTATGAATGATATATGCTATTATGCTCTATTTTAATGATTATTTTGACCTTGAAATTTTATGTTTCAATCATCATTTATACTCTTTTCCTTTGCTTCCTTGTTTTCAGTGAGTTTGTTGAAGATTTGGAGTACAATGAAGCAAGGAACAAGATTCTAAACATTTGAAATGAATAAAGGAGTTAAAAAGTTTTCCTAAGCAGGACAAGGCATTTTCAAGTGGAGTTGTGACCTCTTTAAAGGTTTCAAATAAAGAAGTGGCCTTCTTGATAATTGTAGAGGATATTTTAAAATTTCAAAAATGATAAAATTCATGTCAATCCAAACTCATTTGGCCTCCCTAAATACAATGCAAAATCAATGTTTATGGATGCTGTTTCAATTTTGACACAGTCTAGTAAAATGATCATATCTTGAGCTATAGACATCCGATTTTGGTGATTCAAACTTCTTTAGAAAGCTAAGATCTATATCTAAAATTTTATGAAAAGACCTAGATCATCCAATTTTATACTCTAAATTCACTAAGAAGTCAAATAATTGTCTCTGTTAGCCCTAAGAGCAAATCATGTAGTTTTATTAATGATAAATATTGATGATGACTAATATGCTTATATATTGTGTGATAGGATTGGTGAACTAAGAGGTATGAAGTCTCATTGCCTTGAAGCCATAATGTAAGAACAACTCCAATATGTCAAATGGAACAGTACGGTGAACAGTACACTGTTCACGTGAACAATGACGTCCGAAAAATTCGAAAAAAAATTCGGTCGTCCGAATTTTCTGAAACTAGCCATTACTAGCCGTGTTATGACTGTTAAAGCTAATTTTTCAAATCTATACAAGCCACAAACTCCAGATTTTTGAAAGAACTTTTGAACATTCAAAATCCTTCAAGCTCTAACTTGTTTTACATCAAAATTATTTGAAAAGCTCTCAAATTGCCTTGTGCTCAAAGGTTAAAATTCAAGATTCCAAAGGCAAGAAATGAAGGTGTTTTAGCAATTGTATTCATCCACCAAGAAGTGTTGGTAACATCCAAACTTTATCTTTACATTATTGTTGTGATTCATACAAGGTTATCTTGTGACATAAAATCCTTTTGGTAAGGGTGAGCCATAGACTAGATTAATCAAGGTTGTGGTGTAAAACCCGTGTATGGGTGAGCCTTGGATTACATTGGTCTTTAGGTTGTCTTTAGATATAAAATCCTTGTGGAAGGATGAGCCTTGTTTGTAGGATTGCAAAGGAGGTTGTTGGTATAAAACCCTTGTTGGGTGAGCCTCTTGTTTAATTGCCTAAATTGAGCATATAATAAATTGGTTGAAATCCTTGAGTGTGGACTCAAGTTAGTAGATGTAGATCTTGGAGAGATCGAACACTACAAATCGTGTGTTCATTTATTTATAATTTTACTTGTTTACATACTTGTATTATTATTATTTGTTCGTAGCTGTTGATTGATTGGTTATGGTCTTATAATTTGATAATCTTGTCTTAACCATCAAATCACATATAAACTTGAAGTTTGTGAATTTAAAGAAGAACTTTTATTAAGGCAAAGGATTTGCAAAAGGGGAAAATATTTTGATAATTAGCCAAAGACCTAATTCACCCCCCTCTTAGGTCTTACAGTCTCAATTATGATTTTACTTTAGAATACGGCTGAAAAAGATTGCATTACTGTAGGGAAACTACGTGCAAATGGTACCTCTTGGAAGGATCCGAACAAGGCCATTTACATGAGGCTAGGTAGGGCCTCATGGACCATCATAGGCCACGCCGCTAGGGTTGAAGTGCAGAAACTACACTTTTCTCTCTCATTTGTTGGAGGAGTATATATATATATATATATATATATATATATATATATATATATATATATATATAAGAAGAGTTGGCTAGGGTTTGGCAAAGCCGATAAAAGAGAGAGTTTTGAGAGAAAAATTAGATTCCACATATTGATCCTTGCAAGAGAAATCAAGAGAGTAGGTGGAATCTTTGAAGAAAATGGAGATCAAGCTTGAAGATTCAAGCTCAAGAACTCACCTCCCCACAACCAAGTGGAAGAACTCCAAGCATTGAAGGAGAGGAGCTTTGAAGACATAGAATGAGTGTTGTGTTTTGTTTCTATGCCCTTATACTCAAATATATTACAATCTCTAACAATTTGCACACAAACACTAGGCAAGTGCAACTATCGTTATGAGTAGTACAATGGCAAATAAATTCAAATGTCGCATCCACGGGGGTGGTTAAATACCATTGCTCACTTTCTACTCTATTATTTAGTCTAAAAAATTTTGTTTGTGAAAATGTTTTGAATAACTACTAGGAAAAGGAATCTAATTTAACTAGTTAAACCAACTTAAATCTTGCTTGCAAGAGAGAATTCAATAGAGAAAACAATACTTAGATGGTTAATCCCCGTAGAATTACCTATGTGATAGAAATGTCCCTTGGTTAATAAATTTCACTACTTATGTTTGACGACATTCCAATGATAAAACTCACTCTATCTCTAGATGAAAGTTCTCTAGATGATTAGTTGAAATCTCTTTTTAACCAATTCAACCCAAGAATACATTAAGAATTGTGAATTTTCAATTAGATTTTTCTAATTATCAAGAAGATGTTTAGATTTCTATCTCTAGTCACCTAAAGCATCCCCATTGTTTGTGTACGGTCTATTTCACCCTTTCTTTCTCAATTCCAAGTGAAAATTTCCAGATTATGAATTAATTGTCAATCTCCCTTCCTTTCTCAATTCCAAGTGAAAAAATTTCAGATTTTGCATCATTAATCCACTCAATCAATTCAACCATTCAAACCCACAAACAATCCACAAGAAATTCGAATTCAATCAACCAAGGAAACAATTTATTCACATAGATAAAATCTAGGGTTCATACCCATTCAAGTATTCAAGAACTTAGTTCATCAACATATTACAATTCATAGAACATAAAGCAATAAAGAAAGAGAAAGAATTTCTCATTTTCATGGTGAAATCTTCTCTTCTTCAAGGCTTGAAATTCGTCACTATGATACTGAGAAAATTGCCGCTTTTTCCATGAATCTTCAAGATGGATGTTCTCCTTTTTCAAATATTCAATCTTCTCTCTTGATTTCTCTTGCAAAGATGAAGATTTGGGATGGGATTTGAGAGAGTTTTCTTGTTTTTTTGCTGTTTTTGTCCAACTCCAGTCAGCTCCCTTGTTTTTTTCCTAAAGGGGTATTTAAATCTCCCCCAAAAGAGGGAGAAAAGCAGCAGAAAAATAGCTTCAGATCGACACAAACGGCGCCACTTGGTCTGGACCAAATGGTGCAGCTTACCCCCAATTTGGTGCATTAAATTGGCTGATCTAGGTCTTGATGTCTTCATGAAAGTTGTAGATTAGGATTCTTAGCTTTCCACAGAGATTTTAAGAACCTCAATTGGGCATCTAGAACTCACGACATGATCATTATACCAAAATGTGTCAAAACTGGAACACAATGCAGAATAAGTGAGTTTACAGCATAAGCAGGGTAGACAAATGAACTCCGATTGACACACATTTTACCATTATGAAAAATTCCGAATGTCCTCTATAATTGTCTAGAATAATACTTTTGCATTTGTAATCTTTATGGAGGTCAAAATCACACTTTAAAGTCTCTACCAGCCTATTTTTTTCTCTGCATTTCTCTGTTTTTTTCTTCATTGTATAAAATCTCCTTGTTTGCTTCATTTAATTCCAAATCTTCAATAATCTCACCTAAAGCAAATAAGAGATAAAGGAAGTATAAATGGTGATTAAAACACCAAAATTTAAAATAAAATTAAGCTCAAAATGATAATTATATAGAACACAAATATGGAATATCAATGAGCAATTCTTTATCTTTCTTTGTTGCTTTATGTTCTTTGATTTGTAATATGATGGGATAAACATTTGAATTCTTGGATGGTTATGAACCCTAGTTATTATCTACGTGAATGAATTTGTTTCTTGGTTAATTTAGCTCCAATTTTTTATATATTGTTTGTGGAATTGAATTCTTTGATTAATTTTGATTGCTATGATTCATGAATTGGGGTTTTCCCTTGGAATTGAGAAAAGAAAGGTGAAATAGACTATAACACAAATAATGGGGTGATTTAGGAGGCTAGAGATATGGGTCTTGACATCTTCTTCGCAATTAAAGTAATCTACTTAGGAATTCACAAATCTAAACGCATTCTTAAGTTAAATTAGTTAGAAAGTGATTTCAACTAACTAATCCAAGGTTAGAGGACTCTCATCTAGAGATATAGTGAGCCCTAATATAGGAATCCCACCAAACATAATAAAAGAAAACTAATTAACCAAGGGATTTTTCTATCACATAAGTGATATTTCATAGTTGTACTTCATGTAATGATCATTTTGAGCTTAAATTTCTGTTGAATTTTAGTATTTCAATCACAATTTACGCACTATTTATCTTCTCTAGGTGAGTTTATTAAAGATTTGGAGTACAATGAAGTAATAAAGGAGAATTAATACACTTAGAATGAAGAAAAATGCAAAACAGGACAGCAAGATAGATCATTTTCAAGTGAGATTTTGGATTACTTAAAGGTTTCAAATCTAAAAGTGGCATTCTTTACAATTATAGAGGACATTCTGAAGTTTTCAGAATGGTAAAATTTGTATCAATCCAAATTTATTTGGCCACCCTACTTATAGTAGAAAGTTAGTGCTTTCATGATTTGTTTCATTTTTGACCCATTTTGGTATAATAACCATATATTGTGTTCTAAGTGGTGCTCTTTGGGCCGAAACAACATTTTATGCATCTTTTCCTCTCCTTTTGGGAGGTATATATATACCCCTTAAGGGGCATTTGAAGGGGAGGGCGGCTAGGGTTCCTTGAGAAGGCCAAAAGATGAGAGTTTTGAGAGAAAATCCCAACCAAAATCCTCAATTCTTGCAAGAGAAATCAAGAGAGGAGTGGAATCATTGAAGAAGAAGCAATCAATCTTGAAGATTCAATATCAAGAACACAACTCTTCACAACCAAGTTGAAGAACTCCAACCTTTGAGGAAGAGAAGATTTGAGATATGAGAATGAGCAATTCCTCCTCTTTCTCTGTTGCTTTATGTTCTTTAATTTGCAATATGATGATGAGCTAAATATTTGAATACTTGGATGGTTATGAACCCTAGTTATTATCTATGTGAATGAATTTATTTCTTTGGTTGATTGAGCTCCAATTTCTTATGCATTGTTTGTGGATTTGATTGTTTGAATGAACTTGATTGTTGGTTGATTCATGGGTTGGGTTTTTCACTTGGAATTGAGAGAGGAAGGTGAAATAGACCATGACACAAATAATGAGAGTGATTTAAGTGACTAGAGATAGGAATCTCGACACTCTCTTGGTGATTAGAGAAATCTAATTGGAAATTCACAAATATAAATGCATTCTTAGGTTGAATTGGTTAGAAAGAGATTTCAACTAATTAATCTAAGGGTAGAGTACTCTCATCTATAGATAGAGTTCTAATGTAGGAATTTCATCAAACATAAGAAGGGAAATTCATTAACCAAGATATTTTTCTATCACGTAGGTAATTCTAGGGGAATTTTTCATTCAAGTATTGGTTTCTCAATAGAATTCTCTCTTGCAAGAAAGATTAGTTAAGCTTGTTTAATTAGTTAAGTTAGATTTCTATTCCTAGTAGTTTATTTCAATCATTTTCACAATTGAATTGTTAGACTAAACAATATAGCAAAAAGTGAATAATGGTATTTGATCATCCCCAAGAATACGATATTTGAAGTACCTGCTATTATACTAATCATAACGATAAGTGCGCTTGCCTTGTGTTTGTGCACAAATTGTTGGAGATTGAGATAGAATTGAGTATAACGGCACGGAAATACACAACAATAAGCAATTCTATGGATATTTTCCATTGAAGTATTAATTTTCTCTATTGAATTTCCTCTTGCAAGTAAGGTTAGTTAAGGTAATTTTAATTAGTAAAGTATTCCTTGTACTTTATTTTAATCATTTTCATAATTTAATTAGTTGGCCAAACAATAGAGTAAAAGCTAGTAATGATATTTGATCATCCCCGAAGATAGGACATTTGATTTACTTGCTATTATATTAATCATAATGATAGGTACGTTTGTCTTGTATTTGTGTGCATTATAAGATTGTAGTAGAATTGTGTATAAAGGCACATAATATATCAATGAACCAACAGTACATACATGAACTATACCCTTTTGGACATTTTCGTGTGGTCTACCTAGTGTGGTTCATTCTTTTCTGCTAATCAAAACTTTCCAATTCAAGTTATAATACCTCCAAATTCTATGTTGATTCCTATGATGACCGATTTGATATATAAAGAAATGTATAAATCAATGAGTAACATTTATGGACAGTTTTTATGCCTTCAAACTCAATGTACAACCCACAAGATATGAAGATTAAATCATACGACGCGTTTTTCTCTCCAAAATGTGTATAAATAGGCCCTCAACAGTGAAAGTTTACGCCACAAACTTCACAAAATTTAATTTCATCCATTGAAGTGATGAACTAAATATGAGCTCCTCTTTTGAAGCCAAATTCAAGACCTCGAAAGTGAAGAACAAGCGTTCCCATGACCGCCATTTGAAGGTTAACGGTCGAGATAGGAGGGTTGTTCTACCTGTTGAATGTGCCCGGCAATTGTTTGATCTCAACAAGAAGCTCAGCCATCGTACAGTCGGCGAAACGATTGCATGGCTGCTTATGCAAACAGCACCTGCAGTTGATGCCATTCTTGGCGCTAGTATGTACTCTCTTTCATTGGCTCCAATCTCTCAAAGCACGGCACCGTTGGTTCCTTCTGCCAGTTCTCATGTTTCAGCACTTCCGTCTCCAGATATAAGCAGAGAAACGCAACTTTCCACTGGTTCAAAGGCCCCAGGACGCAAATCAGAGATCGAAGTGAAGATTGATGTTGAGGAACCTACCAAATGGTTGTTCAAATGATGATATGAGTATGGATTTGTACAAGGAAGAATAAGAACACAAATGGGATTAAAAGATATGAATTATGTGTGCGTTCAATAAATAATAGTCATAATTATTTTAAGCACATTTTATTCCCGTTTATCTTCTTTTTTTTATTCCCTTAAAATAAATTTTATTCCAGTTTATCTTCTTTTTTTATTCCCTTAAAATAAGTCCATCTAGATAGCAGCATTTTACGTACTAGGTTTTGCTTGTTAAATGTTTGCTTTTTTTTTAGTTTTGCCATTAATTATTTGAAAGAATTTACTACATAGGAAATATAAACTTAAGATCTAGTTAGAGAAAATATTAAATTTCATTGTAATAAAATTTGAGATTTTTTTAATACTAATAAAAGTGAGACAGTATTTTTTTTAATAAAATAGGAAAAAACTGTGACGATGAATTTTTTGAAGATATATAAAATAATAATGTGTGGGATTATTTAACAAAACTTCATAGCATCCGTGTTTCAAAAATGAATATTGACATTTTTTTTATACAGAAGAACTAATTTAATTTTTTAAAAAAAATTTTAAGTATTAAGATAATTATATTTCCGGTTTTCCTCAAAAACAAAGACAATTATATTTCCTATATCTGGTCTTGGCTCCATATGATTTCGTCATCTCAGAATATAATTTCTCCGCATCATTAACCCTCTACAAAAGGCTATACGCATCATTTGTGGTGCTAATTTTACCATATGGTGGGATTCCATAGTGTTTTCATTTGAATTTTTTTGTCTTAAATTTTAGAAGAGAGAATTGTTTGTGAGAGAAGAAGTGTGACCTAAAGTGAAAAATTTATATTGGATTCCGTAATGAGATGTTGTCCAAATAATTTGCACAAACACACTCTAACATTTTTTATTACTTGACCACGAAGAATAATCACCCCTTTACACAATATAAACTTCATTAACATATAGTAACCAAAACGAACACCGGAAATACCATTCTTTCTAGAGGATCAAATACCTCTACTATTAGGACAACCATCATAGGTGGAATCTCTTAACAATGTATGCCTCCTAAGGAGTAAGTTCCGAGTTAATTTTAGCAATTCTATAAGTTAGAAACGAAGATATGTGATATTCTATATTTGTGCTACATATAATTATCATTTTGAGCTCACATTTCTTCTAAATTTTAGTGTTTTAATCACCATTTATACTCTCTTTATCTCTTATATGCTTTAGTTGAGTTTGTTGAAGATTTGGAATTAAATGAAGTAAACAATGAGATTTTACACAATAAAGAAAAAAACAGAGAAATGCAGAGGAAAACAGCCTGGTAGATACATTTCAAGTGGGATTTTGACCTCCATGAAGATTTCAAATACCAAAGTGTTATTCCATACAATTATAGAGGACATTCTAAAGTGTGAAGAATGGTAAAATTTGTGTCAATCGGAGTTCATTTGTCTGCCCTACTTATGCTGCAAATTCACATATTCTGCATTGTGTTCCATTTTTGACATTGTTTGGTATAATGATCATATCTTTCGTTCTAGATGCCCAATTGAGGTGATTCAAATCTCTCTAGAAAGCGAAGATCCTGATCTACAACTGTTATGAGACATCAAGACCTATATCAGCCGATGTAATGCTCTGAATTCGCTTAGAAATCAAAACAGTGTCACAGTCGGGCGGCAGAACCTTGTACCAAAATTGGGGGCAAGCGGAGCCATTTGTGTCGATCTGAAGCTGTTTTTAAGCTGCTTTTCTCTCTCTTTTGGGATAGATTTCAATACCCCTTTAGGGCAGAAACAAGAGGGACGGCTGGAATGGACAGAAAACAGCAAAAACCTACCAAAAACTCACTCAAATCCCATCCAAATCTTCATCTTTGCAAGAGAAATCAAGAGAGAAGATTGAATCTTTGAAGAAGGAGAACAACCACCTTCAAGATTTATGGAAAAAGCTGCAATTTTCTCAACGCTACAATAATGAATTTCAACCTTGAAGAAGAGAAGATTTTACACCATGAAAATGAGCAATTCTTACTCTTTCTTTATTGGTTTATATTCTTTGAATTGTAATATATTGATGAACTAAACTTTTGAATACTTGGATGGGTATGAACTCTAGATTTTGCCTATGTGAATGAATTGTTTCCTTGGTTGATTGAATTCGAATTTCTTGTGGATTGTTTGTGGATTTGAATAGTTGAATTGATTGAGTGAATTATTGATGCATAATCTGGAATTTTTTCACTTGGAATTGAGAAAGGAATGGTGATTGACAATTAATTCAAAATTTAGATTTTTTCACTTGGAATTGAGAAAGGAATGGTGAAATAGACCACACACAAACAATGGGGATGATTTAGGTGACTAGAGATAGAAATCTGAACATCTTCTTGATAATTAGAGAAATCTAATTGGAAATTCACAATTCTTAATACATTCTTGGGTTGAATTTGTTAGAAAGAAATTTAAACTAATTAATGTAAAAGTAGAGAACTTTCATCTACAGATAAAGTGAGTTCTATCATTGGAATTTCATCAAACATAAGAAGTGAAATTTATCAACTAAGGGACATTTCTATCACATAGGTAAGTCTAGGGGGATTAACCATTCAAGTATTGTTTTCTCAATTGATTTCTCTCTTGCAAACAAAGATTAGTTAAGCTAGTTTAATTAGTTAAGTTAGATTTCTTTTCCTAGTAATTATTCCAACCATTTTCTCAAACAAATTTGTTAGGCTAAACAATAGAGTAGAAGTGAGTAATGATATTTAATCATCCCCGTGGATATGATATTTAAACTTGCTTGCCATTATACTAATTTAAACGATAGGTGCACTTGCCTTGTGTTTGTGTGCAAATTATTGAGGATTGTGATAAAATTGAGTATAAAGACATAGACAACAAAACACAACAACATGTCTCGCAAATTAGCCATCCTGGGTGACATAATTAAGCTAAAATTCATGTAGAGAATGGGAGTGCATTTGTAACCCATGCCCTTCCAGAAATGGAAGCTAAGAGATTCTAGATTGTAGCCTTTAATCACGACATATATTCATATCTCTAATGCATGAGATAAAACATAGTTATTATTTATACATTTTCAATTTAATTATTTATACATTTTCAATTTATTTTAATTTTTCAGTTCCTATCTTCCTTTTTTGAGATTATTCTTTATTGATGAAAAACTTTAATCTTTTACAATAAAGGTTTCTTATATATTGTAAAAAATGAAGTATTCTTCTTCAAAATTCAATTATTGTGTTTCTAGTTTATTGTAATATTGTATCTTTAGATCCTTTAGGCTGATTTATTAATCATGCTTAATTTATAACCATATTTAGGAAAAATACTCTAACAAGAGAATAGCTATATCATTTAAATTTCAGTTGACATTAAGATGTTTACAAAATTAGATAAAACTCTCAAATGCATATAAGGCCAAATCTACTTTATAAATAACTATTAAGCAGCACATAACTATTAAAGAAAGAGATAAAAAGAACGAGATCCTTTTTTTTTTTGATTAACTTTTTTTCCTAAAGAAGCAGGGGTTTAATCGAAAGAGATCGTATTTGTAAGAGCATTTGCAAGCTCAGATTGCTACTTTTCATTCATTATTTGTTGAATAATTTGCAACCAAAATAAATTTAACATTAACATTTCGCAACATGGTTTTTTCATCATCATTTGGAAAAGTTAGTGGTATCCTATCGTTTTCATCATCAAACATGGCATCTTCTTGTTAGTGTCTTATAATGGAAATCAGGTTTGAATTAGCTTTTTCAGGCTAACTCTTTCAATATAGATTAAATACATAAGGTAATAATTGAATAATTGTATATGTTAATGTCTGACTCATTTTGTGCCTCTGGTTTCTCTCAGAGGGATGAATAAGCTTGCAAGCATAAAAGATAAATCCTTATTTTCCTAAGGTTGTCTGTTCCTTTTATATTTAGATAAGATCATCTATTGTTATTTATGATACACACATAGGAGTTTCTTTCACGTACATCTATTTCATAGAATTTTTTTAAAAAAATAAGTAGAAAATTAAAGTGATAAATTAGCACATCAAAACTAATGAATTTTATAAAGAGTTATCAGAATTAATTATGTTATACAATTATTTATTGCATAGAAATAATTATGTAGGGAAATAATTGCATCCATCAGAATTGATGGATGATTATGAGGCAAATGTGCAATTTAATAATTCGCTCTTATCGGCTAATCAAAAGTTTCCAACTCAATTTTATTTTCTCATTTCTACTATTCCACGGTGAGGCCAATTTGATTTTAGAAGAAGCACATAAATGAGTTACATTTATTGAGAATTTTTATATTCTTTTAAATTCAAGATAAAACGCAAGATGTGAAACAATACAATTGCAAGTAATAGACCTTCGCAAATATATACTTTTTATATACTTTTTAATTCATTTCTTCTCCCCGATATGCGTATAAATAGACCTTCACAAGTAATGTTTTACATTGCAGACAACACAATTTTTAAACTTCAATGCTTTGATAACCCCAATATGAGTTCTTCAATCATCTCTTCTGGTGTCCCATACATATTGCTGCTAGTTCTGTTTTTTTTTTTTCTCAGTTATCATCGAAAGACTTTGGCAAATAAATAAAGAAATTCTAAGTATAGATGACAAGAAACTGCAAAAGGAAATTTGCCCAGATTGATCTGGGAGTATCCACATGCTTTTGATGCAGAGGTCGAGGAAGAGCCATGCAAAGTATCATGGACCACATTCGAGTTCTTGAAACCCAAAAGCAGGCCCTTCTTCAAGAACAACAATCTCTCCTTTTGGCTGGGGCCTTAATAAACCACGGAAATCGAAACAACCGGGTTGAAGAAACATCCATTCCAATAGATTCAAGGGATACTAATCTTGTTCATGTTTATCTTCTTTTAATTTTATTTACTTTTGGCATTGGATTTGTCATTTTCTTACTATAAATCTATAAAATGTTATCTTACTTACCTAGTACGTGTTGCTTGTCCAAACTGAAATTCTATGTTTGCTCCAAAATTAATGAAAGTACTAGTTTTTTTCCTTATTTATAGCAAAAATTCTAACTAAATAATTTCAAAAGAACATGAGATTTGAAAAGAAAAGAAAAAGATGGATTAGAGCAGATACGAACAATAAGATAATTTACTATAAATTATATTGAATTTGTGACTTAATTCCTGAAATTAGCATCTACTGACATAAATGCATTCAAGACCTTACATTTTATTACATTATAAAAATCATTTATAACTGAATCAACAGAAAGCTTTTAGCAATATATCTTTCTTAGTACAAGTGATCGAAGAACTTGAAAGAAAATTAAAAAGTTTCAATTGGGGTAAAACTCATTCTCCATGGCACCAATATTTAAAAAACAACAAGCACGTGAACTATATTTTAAAATTGCAAAATTTCTTACGTAATTTAATTGAAGAGAAATAAACCATATATTCATACTAAGTTTAAATTTCAAAGCTCCAAAGGAAAAAAGAGGAAGAATTAATTATTGATGAATATATAAAGAAGTAACTCACCAATGAAGAGAATTATAGAAAGGAAGAGAAGATAGAGGGAAAATATGAGAAATAAATAATATAAGTTACGCAGACAAGTAACTTTTGCATCTTTTGAAGGGTTTTTTCTCAATATTTTTTGCGAATCACGAAGCCTTATTTATCTCCTTCTTTGTCTTTTTAATTATATTTTTTCGAATTTTTTGTTTTTTTACTTCAAAAATATTTCTATTTCTCCTTTTTTTCTTTGCCTAACTTTGACTTCTTTTGCTATTCAAATATCTAATGCATTAATTTAATAGCCAATGTTGAAATTTGAAGGAAAATTTGACATTCTATCCGTGGCTTATTTGAGTATAAATTTTAAACCAATAATTTATTTTAATTAAATTTGCTGATAGTAGAAAATAGTTTGGTCATTGCTTTGTTAAGTTTTATTAGCACTCTGGGGGTGGGCTTTGGGGAGAGGGGGCCAAATGCGTATAGAAGTTTTAAAAAATATATATTAATGTTTAAAAATGCCGAGGCAGCAGCTACCCGCGTCCTTTCCCTGGCTACACCTCCCAGTGTGGATTAGCCAGGTTAGGCATCTATAAGACTCTGTGACCATAATGGTTGAGAGCTTCATGTGAGAATTCAACTGTAGGTTTGAGCCCTCAGTAGATCCTCAGTAGATCCTATTATCTCTTTAATATAATAATTAATTTTGGAGGTGCAGTTAGATCCAAGTCTGTTTGTCAACAGTTTGAATTGATCAATTTTTTGAAGAAAGAAAATTTATTCTCAATTGTCTTGCTGGTTGGCCGATGCATGAAAATAGATTGATGCAGTTACTGCAACTCTTTCTTAGCAAGTATTGCTCCAACAAACTTGGCCAATTTGAAGAAGGAAATGTATAATGAAGCATAGTATGCTGCAAATTTATCCAAAGTACATGTACATCCTTAACAAAGACAGAGAACAACCAACATAGCACAAACCAACCATATATTGTTGGTGGGCGACTGCTAGATGAAATTGGGATTATTTAATTTAATATCCTTTTATTACAGCAAAAGGAAAAGAGAACAAAGAAGAAAATAACAGTGGCTATTATGTGAGGCCTCATCTAGCTCAGCAGTTGAAGTAACAGAAGCAACCAGTTGTGATTATGTCACGTCTTTCACAGACTCCATATAAACCTTTCTCCCAGTTCCTGCACCGATAGTCGCAGTTGCTGGGGTTTTGGCGGCATGGTGATAAAGGCTGTGTCCTACTGACCCTGCGGCAAAGTGCAGCTTCTGCCATTGGCATCTCTGTGTCATGACATAAACCAAGAACGATTTTTGGAGAAGCACCCACAATTAGCAAAGGCCTGAAAAAGTTGTTTTTAGGCGTTTTTCTCTTTTCTTTCTTTGAGATCACGATTTTAACTGGCCAAGTCATACTAAGAAGGCTTAAAGCAATAGGAAGATTAAGGACGCTTAGACTTGTTTCAAAAGCAGACACGGACACACAAAGAGATAGGAAATGAAAACAAATGTTATATAAACATGTTAATTCCTACTAAATGGAGATAATGAAGAACAAGACTTGGAAATATTTGTTATAATTATAATATAGACATGAACCAAAATATGTCTTGCAGCGGAAAAATTAATTAAGATGCGTACCTTTAGCCAGTATTGTTCAAGTAATTGCATAAAAATAATACCTTGATTTGAACCTCCTCGATTCCCCTCTATCTGTATTGTTTTATATGAGAGTCTTCTAACCTATGCCTATCAATGTTAAAAAAAACCCTGGAACTGATGGTGTTACACAGGCTTTATATAGGCAAGGTTAGGGACCCTCATATGATGGATACAAATTAGAGTTTCCTTCCATCAAGGAAACATCCGGAATATATTCCAAAATCATAACCAATAATATCTTCATTAATATTTACCTAATTTACTTATATAGGAAAAAATATGATAACTACTTATAATATGTGGGCCACATTAAAGTCTTTTAATCAAGACCAACTTCTTACATTCTCCCACTTGGCCCATATGTTATAATAAGGTAAATGCCTTTATGAGTGATTGAAAAAACTCAAGGTATGGCCAAGAAACTTTACAATCACTCTATTGCAATATGGTTATGTAACGGTTACTTAATCAGAAAATGTAATACACAAATCATAGCGGTTATGTTCTTCTGTTGAACACTCCCTTCCATGTATTACAATATAAAACATCTCCTAATCAAGCCCCTAAACTTTATGAATGAACTTAATATAAGTCATTCAGGGTCCAACCTTATGGATCCAATATGGATCACAACTTGATACATTAACTTTATGTGCACAATCATGTGAGTAAAATTACTCAAATGTCTAGACAATTAATGTTAATATGGCAACACCTTTATGTGCTAATTGAGTAATCAGAGTTGAATAATAAATCAGCCGGCAACTTAAAATTTCAACTCTATAACTTTATAATCAATAGCAACTTGTTGCAAATTGACAAAGAAACTGTATGTCGAGTTGCTTATTCAACTATCAAAACAAAATGTTCAAAATGAACAATATAGTTGAATAACATAAATTTCGCTAATAGCAAAATCGGCGAACAATATGCCAAATTATATGCATGTGATACTATCATAGCATCCTTGGATTTTCCATTCTTTCAATGTATTGTAACAAACAGATAATTATCTTAAATGTGACAAGCTTAAGTAATGAGCAATATTTTATATAACTTAATAAGAATATCATAATTTCGGTCACAAGAACATTGATAAAATGTTCTTTACAATCCTTCATTCATCTCTATGCAAATAATACAAGAGATTATAATTAAGACCCCTTTATTTTGATATTCAAAATATAAAATTACTCAAAAGTCACTAACATCCTTTTGCCAAATTTTGCAAAATAAATATCAACATATGAGAGTAATAAACTTTATTTACTCCCACTGACCTTGAGGTATATAAATAAACAATGATGCACTTCAAAACAAAACGAAGAAATAACATCATAACTTTAGATATACCATTGGAAGAAAACAATTTCATACATTTAGAGAGTTTCATTATCTTGCAAAATGAATTATCAAAATATATGAAAACCTTTATACATGCACATGTATACCTCTCCATTATATATAATGCATATCAAATCATATTTTCATATCCATTAAAAGTAACTCTATATCAAAATGAGTTACAATGTCATGAATACTCCAATAGAATCCTTCATTAAAACTTAAAGTTAGTTTTCATGATAATGGATGCCATTTAAATGAAATTTTGAGAAATAAGTCTAACTTTACTAATCAACATTACTAGATAAAACATAATAACCTATATTAGTATGCACTAATAGAGGTTAACTCTAGTAATTTGAACAAGATTTAGACTTAACTCTAATCTCAAATAGAACACTGCTTTATGGCATCAAACCAAAATATGGAGTCTAAATTATTTACGACTTATGAAAATATAATTGAATCATTTTTATTCTAACAAAAAGGTTAGAATATCAAAGGTATACAATCAGTAGAAGTGATTAAAACTCTAAATTCATAAAGAACCTATAACTCCAATTGTTTTTGAAATCTTTCATCAATGGAAAATAAAAAGAGTGCTCTTTATGTAGTTCTTCAAAGAAATCCTCATTTTGAGTTTGAAAAACTAGGTGGATAATATAAAAGGACAATAAATTTAAAATTTAGAGTTAAAAATAATATCAAATAAACAACCACTTATTATCCTTATCCAATTTCATCGGTTAAGGGTTTTAAATTCCTTACCTCAATTGGAAACTTTCATATGTGTATTCATTATAGATGTGGTATTTCAACGAAACCGAATAAAAATCGATAAAAGAATCACATAAGATAAAAGTTCAAAACTTTCGAATAAGAAAATTCAAGCCTTGAAAACAAAAGAATCATATGAGACTAAAACTCGAATCTTTTTTTTTTTTTAAATTCACCAATGCAAATTGTTTTGAGGAGGCATGAGATTCAATGTTGCAGAGGCACATGAGGAATTTTACAAATGAGCTCAAGGCTCAAGTACGTTCACACGTTGTTCGAATTCCGCCACTCCTCATTACCAAACAATAAGGCTAAACCTGGCTCTGATACCACATGTTATAATTATAATATAGACATGAACCAAAATATGTCTTGCAGCGGAAAAATTAATTATGATGCGTACCTTTAGCCAGTATTGTTCAAGTAATTGCATAAAAATAATACCTTGATTTGAACCGCCTCGATTCCCCTATATCTGTGTTGTTTTATATGAGAGTCTTCTAACCTATGCCTATCAATGTTAAAAAAAACCCTAGAACTGATGGTGTTACACAGGCTTTATATAGGCTAGGTTAGTGACCCTCATATGATGGATACAAATTAGAGTTTCCTTTACATCAAGGAAGCATTCGGAATATATTCCAAAATCATAACCAATAATATCTTCATTAATATTTACCTAATTTACTTATATGGGAGAAAATATGATAACTACTTATAATATGTGGGCGACATTAAAGTCTTTTAACCAAGACCAAATTCTTACAATATTTCCCGACATTGTACGCAAAAAACATGATCTACATACTAAATGGGTTATTAACCGATACAACATTAATATTAATAATTAGCTAATAATAATGTAGAAGGTATTAAATATTGCTAATCAAAAGGATGCCGTATAAATTATTGAGGACTACGCACCAGTTGAGGCAAAAAGGACGAAATAGAAGAGAAGTGCAACCAATGCTGCGAAGCCGACCTGAGATTTTGCCAGCTCTGATCTCTTTGCTGTTTCTGGGATTTGTGATGAAGCAGGCATTAACGATAGGCTATTTATAGCAAGAGGTGGTGAAGCATTCTCAGCCCTTTGCATGTGGGAGAGGCCTAAATCTAAGGAATGGAGGCAAGTTGAGCATTAGTTTTGATAAGCATGCAGTGTCTTCTTATCTTATTTAAATGCGAAAACTCATCTTTTTCCCTCTTTTAGTGTGAAAAAGAACTTGCACACTATTCAAAGTGTCTTGTATTTGTAGCACAATTAACTGGCAAATTATTTCTCTGATAAGATTGACTTGTAAATTATAACAAAATAAAGTTGACTTGCAAATTATTTGGAAAAACAATATAACGAGGAATTGAAATAAAGAAAAAATCTTAATCTCTTCCATATTTAGCAAAAAATAAAATCTTGATCCATTCCATATTTAGCAAAAAGAAAAATCTCGATCTATTCCATACGAGTTAATATGTTTTCACATTATCCAACACTGTTTTGCATGTATTTTATGTCATGAAAGTTCTATAAATGATGAGAGGATGGAAACTTTTGCATTTTTTTTAGGGGGCGGGTGGGGAGGGTTTAATTTAGATTGATGGAAATGGAAGCCATTTCACTGTACATGTGAACTTGCATGGAAACTCCGGAATAGCTATCCAAGTTCATATATTATCAGCTACTTGCGTTTTTAAATCTCACATGATTTCACTACATGCTCCGGACCAAGTTGTAAGCTCTGCTTGGATTGATTGTTTGGAATGTGTTCCATTTTCCTCTTAGAATTCTCTCTTTTCTTATAAATTTTATACTCCTTATTTTAAAATATATAACATATTTTCTTTTTGTTCTTTGTCTTTGATTTTTTGCTCACAAAAAAAAAAAGAGAGACTGTTCTCGAACTAAAGACACTTTTGTTCGTTGTTCACCAACGAAAACCATGAGAAAAATAAAGATGCACAGACAAAATAAGCACCAAATCGGATACATGATAGTTAAAGTTTTGGTAAATTTTATGAAAATATTTTATTAATATCTAAAATACCCCAACTTAAAAATGATTGGTTAGTGTGTTCAATTTAAATTTAACATTAAAGATTGGTATTTCTAAATAGTGGGTTGGAAAACTAATTATGTTTAGAAAGTAAAAGTATTTAAATAGTTGGTTGAAGACGAGGAGAAAATTAAAAGTATAAAGCCTTTATATAGAAAAAAGACGTATATTTTTCAAAAATTTTTTAAAAAATATGATATATATTTTAAAACATATAAAGTATTTAAAAAAAACAATAATTGTTAAACAGAAAACGAGGTAAGGTTATGGACAGAAGAATCGGCCCATACTGAGGCAAGATATTGCACTGATCCTATCCAAAGATATCCAAAACTCGAATAAATAATATTTTGGAATATCAAATGAGTGTGCTGATTAGCTTAATTAACTTAAGCAATTCTTGCAGTACAAAATTAAGCTGTGAGATTACCAAGAAATAGAAGCAAAGCAATACATAGTAAAGTGAGATTTGATTCGGATACTAAGAAAATTAGGACAACTTGAATTAAGACTTGATCCGAAGCAGATAGTCAAATTACTACTATATAGTAGGGTTCAAAAACCTAAGTAGCTCAAAGTGCATGAATCTTGATCCCTATTCCTGACCCTTCATATGCTAGTTCACTTGTGCAATGCATGTGATTCTCATCATTTCTCATAATCCTATATTAAAACACACATTGAGTCCCCACCTCATTCCCCTCTTCAAAAAAACAAAGAAAAACTTTTGCATTTGAAAATTCGCCCAGTCTACCATCGACCTAACTTTCGCGATGTAACCAATATAAAGAAATGACAAGTAAAAAAAAAAAAGAAATGATTTTTTTCCATCGTTTTATCCATCATTTGTTTTTCATCTGTTTATGTAGTTTTGTTCTTCTGTGAAAAAACTATCAGCATTGGACAACATTAAGATTAAAAATATTGCATTTATTCAATTAGGAAAGAGATCTTCTCTCTTTTCTTCTTCAAAATGAAAAAGTGACTTCAAAAGTCATTGCCTTATTAGTAAAGAATCACAAATGTCGAGCTTTTTCATTTCGAAACTAATTCAGAATTCTTGACTTTCCATTGATTGAGAATTAGTCATATCCTTCATGCAGAGAGGACTGAGAATGCTTCAGCGTCTCTAGCTATAAATAACTATCATCCTCAGAGAACACAATTGAGAGATCAAGGATGCCACGCCAAATCTCAAGTCAGCTTCGCAACCTTGGCTGCCCTTCTCTTTGCTGCCTCCTTATTGCCTCAGCTAGTGCGCAGTGATGGACGCAGGATTCAAAACCTAAGAAAAGATGTTAATACGAATTAAATATGTTATAGATGGTAACTTAAGTTTTAAATTTTCTTAGGGTTTTATTATTTCCTTTATGGTGATATATTATATATAGTATACTTAATCTAAATTAACACGACTCAAAGACACAAATTAGGAAAACATAATTAAAATATACATTGTTGCTCTTTAAGTCCCAATAATAATATATAAGTGAATTTACATTAAAGTTTTTTAACAATTTATTTTTCAACATAGATTACTGGTAAACACGCTAGGGAAAAAGATCATCTTCTACTCAGACATACTTCCTTAAGTTTAAAACTTTCAATCTAATAGAATTTCTGCATTCACATGTATTTTTTTTACTCACATTGTGCCACAAATATTTCTCAAAATAATGAATATTATAATCTTGCGATTTTTGCTTCAAAATATAAATAAATCTTTCTTTTTCCTAAGATTTTCTTTTTTTTTTCTTCCTTTTTGAATAAGATCTTCTATTCTATGATATAAATATAGGGTCATCCAAATTTTATTTCCTTAATACGTTTTACCTACCTCCACCCGCGTACTTGTTTCTTTAATCTATAACTATTTATTAGCAAACTTTTTCTAAAAATGCATAAAAAATAAAGAGTTAAAAAAATAAAAGTAATGAATTTTAAAAAGAGTATTTTTGGTGAAAACTAATATGTTGTATGTTTCTTACATGCATCTGAATTGATGATTGTAAAACAAATGTGCATACATGAATTATGCGTTTCTTGACATTTTGGTAATGCCTAGCTGAGTTTATTCTTATCTATTAATCAAAACTTTCCAAAAAATTTCCTATATTAATCCACACCGAGGCCAATTTGATATTAAAAAGGAATACATATTTGGGGTGCTTTTATAATCTTTCCAATTCAGAGTAAAATGCAAGATATGAAAATTAAATCACGGGGCGCATAGCTTATCTCCAAGTTGTATATAAATAGAGCCTTATTAGTGAAAGTTCACATTGCAAACATCACAAATTTCATACTTTTATTGGTTTGATAACCCAAATATGTGTTCCATCACTTCTTTGGAGTCCTCCCATCTAGCCAGGTTGAACAAGAAGCCATCCAGCGACCGCCGTTTGAAGCTTAATGGTGGAGACGTGGATGTTCTTCTCCCTGCTGCATGTGCCAAGCGATTGTTTAGGATCAAGAAGAAGCTCGGTCATCAAGCTGCCTTCGAAACCATCGACTGGCTGTTAATTCAAGAAAAACCCTCGGTTGATGCCGTGCTTGGCAGAGCCACCTCTTTTCCTCCATCAGGTGGCGCACCAGTGGCTGCTTCTGCTAGGGCTAAAAAGTGTGAGCCGTAGACCAAGGATGTTACAAGACATGAATGAAATGTGAATGCGTTTAATAAATAATAGAACACATATTTATTCTAAGTAATCTGGTTCATGTTTATCTCTTTCTCATTTATTTTCGGCACTGGATTTGCCATTCCCATAAGACAAATCCATCTCATATCATTTGACTCGCAAAGAGATATTGCTTATGATAACTGCTACATTGCTCTTTTTTAAAAAGAAATTTACAAGAGATCCCATTAATTAGCAAGATTTAACATTACATCAATGTAGATTGAAATCAAATAATTGATATTTCAATGGCTACCAAATATCATTGATAGAGACGGAGGATTAACTTTGTATGGATAGATTATCAAACAGTTTTGCCTCCGAAGAAAATGAATTATTGAAATCTATATCACATTCCTCGTCTAGCATTAACAAAAAGTCGAGAACACCGACATTACTTAAACCTAGTGATCTTAAATTTGATCAAAATCCTACCTAAATGTAATTTCTCTGTAAATAAACGGAACGGATAAGTATTGATGACAAGAACAAAATCGCCAACTCCATTTTCAAGAAAAGCTAAAAGAAAAAGAGACATCCTTAAATATCATGTTTTATTAATCCTCCGTCCCATTTCATTTGACAGTATTTGATCAGAAATAAAGTTTTATGTAAAAATTTGAATTGTATTATAAAAATAATATAGTATAATAAAAAGTAAGAAGCATTTGGCCAGTAAGTACTTTATGTTAAATCTAAATATATAAAACTAATAGATAGTGAGGTTAGTAGTTGATTAATAGTATAAAATATATTAAAATATTTTCTTTTATGAAAAGTATTAATTATTTTAGACCGTTTCAATATAATAAGAAAATCAAATGAAATGAGACGAATAGAGTATTATTTTTATGAATATTGTATTCCTTGAATATTTTTCAAAAAAATTAACTTCTAAAACATGAAACTGACTTATAGTCGTGCGAAACTGATGCTGGTAGTTACCAAATATATATTCCCCATGTATTCGTAAAATATTTGTTCGTTTATTTTCGCGTCAGAAATGTTTCAATGAAAATGATTATTTGATATAAAAATTTGAAATATGTATCATTTTTAATCTTAGTAAATTATATAGAAAATGATTATTTGATATATAAAAATACGTGTCATGTTGAAGAAGTGGAAGAGTGTTTTGGCTTCTCTTGTTTAGAGATTTTCTATTTTTTTCCTAAACAAGCGATTTTTTTCTCTCTTTCTTCCTTTTGTCTGCTTCATTCTTGTCGCTAGAGATGTCAATACGGGCCAAAGCTCACGGGCTAGCCTGCGAGCTGGCCGTACAGGCAGGCTTGGGCTTAGTATACCCAAATCCGTTTAAACGCAGACTTTTTTGACGCGGTCCATTTAGCCCGCGGGCCGGACGCAGGCTAGCTCATTTTTTATTTTTTAAAAAATTTTTTTCACAACGACGTCGTTTTGATATTCTTAAAATATTTTTAAAAATATTTTTTACAAAACGACATCGTTTTGTGAAGCCCACGAATTTATTGTAGCTAGCCGCAGACTGGAGTTTTTCAGCCCGCGAAAAAAAGGACCAGCCCGCTCATTCCCATTTCAAGACAACTTGTGGCGGGCCGGAGCGGAGCGGGTTGACCCGTTTGACATTACTACCTGTCGTGCCTTTGTTTCTCCTACTTTTACCTCTTCTTCTTCCTCCTTCTACTCGACAAATTTTACAATTTCTAGTATTCTTATTTGACAGAAATCTGCACAATTAGTTTGCCTGTGAATAATATGACATGTTTTATAAGGACAATCTCATTCTTTGGCATCTCTTTTCTGAAAAAGAAAAAGGGAGTGAACAATTGAAAAAAGAAAAACTCTTTGGCATATCAAATGTTTGATCAAATATTATTAAAACAAAATCAGTAAAATGATGAACAGAATTGAAATTATTTGCTGCTCTTTCTGGGTAAAGAGGCTTACTCTTGGCTTTGTGAATTGATATTCCATATTTGTGCTCTACATAATTATCATTTTGAGCTTAATTTTATATTAAATTTTAGTGTTTTAATCACCATTTATACTCCCTTTATCTATTATTTGCTTTAGGTGATATTATTGAAGATTTGGAATTAAATGAAGCAAACAAGGGAAATTTATACAATGAAGAAAAACAGAGAAATGCAGAGAAAAAATAGACTGGTAAAGAATGTTCACGTGTGCTTTTGACCTTCATACAGATTCCAAATGCAAAAGTGGAATTGTATCCAATTATAGAGTACATTCTGAAGTTTTCATAATGGTAACATTTGTGTCAATCGGAGTTCATTTGCCTACCCTACTTATGCTGTAAAATCACATGTTCTGCATTGGGTTCTATTTTTGACAATGTAAGGTATAATGCTCATATCACGAGTTCTAGATGCCCAATTGAGGTGATTAAAGTCTCTGTGGAAATCTAAGTTCCTGATCTACAACTTTTGTGAAGCCATCAAGACCTAAATCAGCCGATATAATGCTCTGGATTCACCTAGAAGTCAAAATAGTGTCACAGTTGGGCAGCAGAACCTTGCACCAAAACTGGGGACAAGCGGCACCGTTTGTTGTGATCAAAACAGCGCCGTTTGTGTTGATCTGAAGCTACTTTTAATCTGCTTTTCTCTCTCTTTTGGGGCAGATTTTGATACCCTGTAGGGCAAAAACGAGAGAGAGGGCTGGAGTAGCCAGAAAACAGCAAAAACCTACTCAAATCCCATCCCAAATCTTCATCTTTGCAAGAGAAATCAAGAGAGAAGATTGAATCTTTGAAGAAGGAGAACATCCACCCTGAAGATTCCAGACAAAAGCTGCAACTTTCTCAACAAAATCGTGAAGAACTTCAACCTTGAAGAAAATAGGAGATTTCAACCATGAAAATGAACAATTCTTCCTCTTTCTTTGTTGTTTTATGTTCTTTGATTTGTAATATGTTGATGAACTAAAATTTTGAATACTTGGATGGGTATGAACCCTAGATTTTGCCTATGTGAATGAATTGTTTCCTTGGTTGATTGAATTCAAATTTCTTGTGGATTGTTTGTGGGTTTGAATGGTTGAATTGATTGAGTGGATTATTGATGCACAATCTGGAATTTTTGTTCACTTGGAATTGAGAAAGCAAGGGTGATATATAATTGATTCATAATCTGGAAATTTTCACTTGGAATTGAGAAAGGAAGGGTGAAATAAACCATACACAAACAATGGGGATGATTTAGGTGACTAGAGATAGAAACCTAAACATCTTCTTGATAATTAGAGAAATCTAATTGGAAATTCACAATTCTTAATGCATTCTTGGGTTGAATTGGTTAGAAAGAGATTTCAACTAATTAATCTAAGAGTAGAGAACTTTCATCTAGAGATAGAGTGAGTTCTATCATTGGAATTTCATCAAACATAAGAAGTGAAATTTATCGACCAAGGGACATTTCTATCACATAGGTAATTCTAGGGGGATTAACCATCCAGGTATTGTTTTCTCTATTGAGTTCTCTCTTACAAGCAAGAATTAAGTTGGTTTAACTAGTTAAGTTAGATTCTTTTTCCTAGTAGTTATTTAAAACATTTTCACAAACAAAATTTGTTAGGCTAAATAATAGAGTATAAATTGAGTAATGGTATTTTACCACTCCCGTGGATACGACATTTGAATTTACTTGTCATGGTACTACTCATAACGATAGGTGCACTTGCCTAGTGTTTGTTTGCAAATTGTTAGAGATTGTAATAAAATTGAGTATAAAGGCATAGAAATAAAACACAACAAGTTTTTGGCGCCGTTGCCGGGGAGAAATTTGGTTAATATTAGGAAAGCTTGAAATCTATTGATTTAGTCATTTTACTTCTTTGTTGTTATAATATCTATTGCTAGTGTTAATATTTGTTGTCTTGTTTGTAATTTTGTAAGTCATTAGTGAAGAGAGAAATCAATTGAGAAATCAATACTTGAATGGTTAATCCCCCTAGAATTACCTATGTGATAGAAATGTCCATTGGTTGATAAATTTCACTTCTTATGTTTGATGAAATTCCAATGATAGAACTCACTCTATCTCTAGATGAAAGTTTTCTACTCTTAGATTAATTAGTTGAAATCTCTTTCTAACCAAATCAACATAAGAATGCATTAAGAATTGTGAATTTCCAATTAGAGAATCAAGAAGATGTTTAGGTTTCTATCTCTAGTCACCTAAATCATCCCCATTGTTTGTGGATGGTCTATTTCACCCTTCCTTTATCAATTCCAAGTGAAAAAATCCAGATTTTGAATTAATTATCAATCACCCTTCCTTTCTCAATTCCAAGTGAAAAAATTCCAGATTATGCATTAATAATCCACTCAATCAATTCAACCATTCAAACCCACAAACAATCCACAAGAAATTCGAATTCAATCAACCATGGAAATAATTCATTCACATAGGCAAAATCTAGGGTTCATACCCATCCAAGTATTCAAAAATTTAGTTCAACAACATATTACAATTCAAAGAATATAAACTAATAAAGAAAGAGTAAGAATTGATCATTTTCATGGTGTAAAATCTTCTCTTCTTCAAGGTTGAAATTCGTCACTGTAGCATTGAGAAAATTGCCGCTTTTTCCATGAATCTTTAAGGTGGATGTTCTCCTTCTTCAAAGATTCAATCTTCTCTCTTGATTTCTCTTGCAAAGATGAAGAATTGGGATGGGATTTGAGAGAGTTTTGATGAGTTTTTGCTGTTTTTCTTTCACTCTCTCGGCTCCTCTTATTTCTGCCCTAAAGGGGTATTGAAATCTGCCCCAAAAGAGAGATAAATGCATCTTAAAAGCAGCTTCAGATCGACACAAACGCTGCCGCTTATATCACACCAAACGGCTCCGCTTGCCCCCCAGTTTTGGTGCAAGTTTCTGCTGCCCGACTGTGACACTATTTTGATTTTTAGGTGAATTCAGACCACCAAATCGGCTGATGTAGGTCTTAATGTCTTCATGAAAGTTGTAGATCAGGATCTTAGCGTTCCACAGAGATTTTAATCACATCAATGGAGCATCTAGAACGCAAGATATGATGATTATACCCAACTGTGTCAAAAATGGAACCCAATGCAGAACAGGTGAATTTGCAGCATAAGTAGGGTAGGCAAATGAACTCCGATTGACACAAATTTTACCATTATAAAAACTTCAGAATGTCTTCTATAATTTTATACAATTCCACTTTTGCATTTGAAATCTTAATAGAGGTCAAAATCGGACATGAAATATGTCTACCAGTCTGTTTTTCCTCCGCATTTCTCTATTGTTCTTGATTGTGTAAAATCTCTTTGTTTGCTTCATTTACTTCCAAATCTTTAACAAACTCACCTAAAGCAAATAAGAGAAAAAGGGAGTGTAAATTGTGATTAAAACACCAAAATTTAGTATAAATGTGAGCTCAAAATGATCATTATATAAAGCACAAATATAGAATATCAAACTCTCACACACTTAGATATTGCTTGTCCACAAGCAATACTACAAAACAACTAAGAAATTTGAACAATAATCCATAAGAAATAAAGAGTTGTTTGAAGTATTACAAAGGAGTGCAAAACCGAGAAAGCATTACTTCTTGAGAAATCTTGAGCAATCTACACAATCAATCTAAAAGTCATCCTAAGTATCCATCACAAAGATTAACCAATCACCCCTTGTCTTACAATGCAAGCAAGAATCCGCGTGTGTGTATATGTCTAGTCAATGCAAATGTTCAACAATTATAAGAGTGAATTTCATGTTATTGGCCAAGGAATTCTCATTAAGATAGTATAATACCCGATAAGCCCGGCATTCACAAAACCTCTCCACTAATACGGTAACCAAAATTTAACCTCGATTAGGTAGGATTTTCATGCTTGTAACTTCAGGCTCAGGGAAAATTTAGGGTGCCAAACGAAAGGTAAGGAATTCAAGATCAAAGAAATGAGAGCTAAAGAGAAAGGAACGAGATATAAAACAAAAGCAACAAACTTTATTAGCCACAAGGAATATCACCATTCCCCTATATTCAACCACAAACTCCCATTCTCTACCAAATCCCTTCACTTTGGATTCAACCATTTGCACACATTGTGCTTCAACCCACAACTTTCCATCATCACCATCTTTGTCAACCCAGAAATTTAACCTCAATCATGACAAAATTCACAAAAATAACAATGAAAAAATTTATACATCTTGAAGGCATCAAGAAATGTAAGAAGCCTTCTCGATAATAGACAAATATATAACTATGTGTTTTTTTTCTTTTTCTTTTTTTTTTTTTTTGATTGAGGTGAAATCCAATTCCCGATCATATAAGGTCATCTCACCTATCTTTCCCCCCTCTCTCTCTCTCTTTTTTTTTTCATAAAGCCTATTTTTCCTATCATCTTCTATTCCACCCATTGTTTCAATTTCCACAATACTCTTTGCTAACTTAAGGGTAAACAATGAATTTAGCTCTCACAAAGAAGGGTTAAATATAAAGAGTGGAGCTTAAAATTTGAAAGAAGGAAAAATTTAGAACATAGATTGGAAAATTTATGCACGAAAGCTTCAAGAAAGGGTACTATGGATAAAATAAAGAGCGGTGGCTAGAAAGGCTCAATCGGGACAAAGAAGGCCTATTACCATCATTTCAAGATCAAACTAAGGTTACTTACTCATTTCGCCTCAAGCCAAGTGAATGCGGGTTTTAGGGTAAAAGTTATGTTGAATTCTAAGGCCAATAATACAAGATTCAATTCCATAATTTTCATAACAAAAGTAAAGTGGAAATGTGCTTAAAAGATGAATTCCATACAAGTAAGGAATATAAGGGGTGCTTACTTAATCCAAGTTTAAGGTACTAGTCATGACCTTTAGAATGCTTGTATAACTACTCCTTGAGAAAAGATAACACATGCAAGTCTTGAAGTACCTTGAAGATTCCAAAAATAAAAACAAGTAAATTCAATAAAAAAAAATCATGAAAATAGTCTATACTACTAAAGACACTAAACTCCCCCACACTTAAGACAACATTGTCCTCAATGTTGGGAGAGAGATAAACAAAAGATTGCATAAATAGCAATATATGACATAAACTATAGAAGAACGCCACACCAAGCCACCAAACACAAAACGGTAAAAAAAATGGATGCTACGTACGTGAAGGCTGAGCGAACTCATATGAGCAGCAAGTTGTACCTTCTACATACTTCACAGCAAAAGGAAATAAAAGAAAATTAGAAATAATGACATAATAAAAACTGAATAAAAAAATGCATGAAAATAAATAAATAAAAGGTCAAAAATAGAAAAGAAAGAACTCCCCTGCGTTAATAGCCTGCCAGTTCCACCACTCGAGCATGGGACAGCCCTGGAAAAAGTTGCCACCAAATTCCGGTGAGATAGGCTTTATGGGTGGGGTAGTGGTTTTATTTGACATGCTTTCATTTCCAAAATCAATCGTTACGAGAAACTAAGCTACCAATGTGAAAACAAAAATGCCACAAATAACGTTAAAAGTAATACAAAAAAATGAAAAATTGTAAATTGCTAAACAAGAAAACAATTATCACTAAAATTTAAAACAAAGGCTAATTAACTCTTAAACATGCTAAGTAACAAAATTAAATAAACTAACCACTAAATTAAAGAAAGTCTATAGTAAGCTAATGGAGTGCAAAGTAATAAAGAAAATCACAAATTTAACAAGTTTTATTGTGGCATTTCATCAAACACATGGTAGATATAGAAGAAAGTAAGAAAGAACCAACAAAAATGGGGAAGAAGAAGAAAGGCTAATTAACTCTAAAACATGCTAAGTAACAAAATTAAATAAACTAACCACTAAATTAGAGAAAGTCTATAGTAAGCTAATGGAGTGCAAAGTAATAAAGAAAATCACAAATTTAACAAGTTTTATTGTGGCATTTCATCAAACACATGGTAGGTATAGAAGAAAGTAAGAAAGAAGAAAAATAAGTTAGTAGAAGAGATTGCGGTTGATGTGAAAGGTTCCAATGGAAATGAGGAAAACTATTGTACACGAGATTCGTAATTAAAGGTGAAAATAAAGCAAGACCAAAACATTGACCAAAATCAAGATTTCAAGTTGGGAGAGCAACTTTTATTGAATGACTCGCGATGGCGGTTGTTTACAAGTAAATTTAAATCTAAGTGGATTGGCTCATTTGTGGTAAGTAAGGTACTCCCATATGAAGTAGTAGAAATCTATCATCCGAAAAAGGGAACCTTAATGGTAAGTAAACATAGACTCAAACTTCATCATATTGTAGTGAGAAAGAACTTGGGACGATCATGTTTGTGCTCCCCTGACTTAGGGGATGAGTAAGCTTCTTCAAGCAACGTTTTTCATTTGTGCATATTTTTTTTCTTTTGTTTTAATTTATATTTTATGTTGTTACTTTGTTCTTGTGTCTGAGACTTGTTGTATAATGCATTCTGTACATAATTGTGTTTAATGTGGTTTTGAGTTTGAAAATTTTAATTTCCTTGAATTGTGAAGAGTTTTATAATGTGTTGTTTGGTGTTATTTTTATGTTTGTAATCAATTATTTTGTTAAATTTTGTTGCTAAATTTGTAGTTGAGTTTGGCAAAAAAAAAAAAAAGGCGCCGGGTACTATTCCGGTGCCGGTTACTGTAGCATTTCAATCTAGTCCACAGAACTGGATTGAAATCCAACGGCGTCGGGTTACTGTTCATCGCTGGGGTTAATATTCATGAGCCGTTTTACTGTTCATAAATTTTTTTTCCTTTCTTCCCATTTTGTTGGTTCTTTCTTGCTTTATTCTATGCCTACCATGTGTTAAATGAAATGTCACAATGAAACTTGTTAAATTTGTGATTTTTTTTATTAGTTTGCATTCCATTAGCTTACTATAGACTTTCTTTCTTTAATTTAGTTGTTAGTTTATTTAATTTTGTTACTTAGCATAGTTAAGAGTTAATTAGTTGTTGTTTTAAATTTTAGTAATAATTGTTTTTCTTGTTTAGCCAATTTGCACTTTTAATTTTTATTTTTTTTTGTGTGTATTACTTGTAACGTTCTTTGTGGCATTTGTATTTTCACATTGGTAGACTAGTTTCTCTTAACGGTTGATTTTGAAAAAGAAAGCATTTCATAGAAAACCGTAGCTCGAGGAACTCCATATAGCCCAACCACAAATCCTTGAGCAACAACAAATTTTGGGCCATCAATTTGCCGGCATCGCCGAATATCACGCAAAGCTCCTTCAGCCCAGGCTAGAGTGGTGGAGCCAGCGGTTTATGAACAAAGGGGAGTTCTTTCTTTTCTATTTTGGTCCTTTTATTTATTTATTTTATTGGTATGTTTTTATGCTTCCACTTTTATTATGTCATTGTTTCTAACTTTGTTTCATTTCTTTTTGCTGTAAAGTATATAGAAGATGCAGCTTGCTACTCATATGGTTTCGCCCAGCCTTCACGTACGAAACAGCTATGTTTTTCACTGTTTGTGTGTTTGGTCGTTTGATATGGCTTTCTTGTGTAGTTTGTGTTACATATTTCTATTTATGCAATCTGTTGTTTCTCTTCCTCCTAACATTGAGGACAATGTTGTCTTAAGTGTGGGGGAGTTTAGTTGGCTTTAGTAGTATAGGCTATTTTCATGATTTTTTTTATTGAATTTGCTTGATTTTATTTTTGGAATCTTCAAGGTACTTCAAGACTTGCATGTGTTATCTTTTCTCAAAGAGTAGTTATACAAGCATTCTAAAGGTCACGACTAGTACCTTAAACTTAGATTAAGTAAGCACCCCTTATATTCCTTGCTTGTATGGAATTCATCGTTTAAGCACATTCCACTTTGCTTTTGTTGTGATGATTATGGAATTGAATCTTGTGCTATTAGCTTTAGAATTCAACATAACTTTTACCCTAGAACCCGCATTCACTTGCCTTGAGGACAAATGAGTAAGTAACCTTAGTTTGATCTCGAAATGATGGTAATAGGCCTTCTTTGTCCCGATTGAGCCTTTCTATCCACCGCTCTTTATTTTTATCCATAGTACCCTTTCTTGAAGCCTTTGTACAAAAATTTTCTAATCTATATTCTAGATTTTTCTTTTTTTCAAATTTTAAACTCCACTCTTTATAATTAACCCTTCTTTGTGAGAGCTAAATGCATTTTTACCCTTAAGATTAGCAAATAGTACTGTGGAAATTAGAACAAAATGGTGGAATAAAAAAAAAGAAAAAAAAGAGTGGTTAGATGACTTTATATGATTGGGAATTGGATTATACCTCAATAAACAAAAAGGAGGAAAAAAAGAAAACAAAAGGAGAAAAGAAAAAAATTTATTATATATTTGTCTATTATTGAGAAGGCTTCTTACATTTTTTAGTGCCTTCAAGATGTATATATGTTTTCATTATTATTATTATTGTAAATTTTGTCATGATTGAGGTTAAATTTATGGGTTGACAAAGATGGTGATGACTGACAAGTTGTCGGTTGAAGCATAATGTATACAAGTGGTTGAATTCAAAGTGAGGGGATTTTGTAGAGAATGGGAGTTTGTGGTTGAATGTAGGGGAATAGTGATATTCTTTGTGGCTAATAAGGGTTGTTACTTTTGTTTTATGTCTCATTCCATTCTCTTTAGCTCTCATTTCTTTGACTTTGAATTCCCTACCTTTCGTTTGGCACCCTAAACTTTCCCTGAGCCTAATATTACAAGCATGAAAGTCCTACCTAAGCGAGATTAAATTTTGGTTACCGTATTAGTGGAGAGGTTTTGTAAATGTCGGGCTTATAGGGTATTATGCTTTCTTGATGAGAATTTCCGAGCCAATAACATGAAATTCACCCTTATAATTTTTGAGCATTTGCATTAGCTGGAAACACAACACACACGGATTCTTGCTTGCATTGTAAGACAATGGGGTGATTGTTTAATCTTTGTGATGGATACTTAGGATGGCTTTTAGATTGATTGTGTAGATTGCTCAAGATTTCTCAAAAAGTAATACTTTCTCTGTTTTGCACTCCTTTGTAATACTTCAAAACACTCGTTATTTCTTGTGGATTATTGTTCAAATTTCTTAGTTGTTTTGAAGTATTGTTTGGGGACAAGCAATGTCTAAGTGTGGGGGAGTTTGATATTCCATAGTTGTGTTCTATATAATTATCATTTTGAGCTTGATTTTATGTTAAATTTTAGTGTTTTAACCACCATTTATACTCCCTTTATCTCTTATTTGGTTTAGGTGATATTATTGAAGATTTGGAATTAAATGAAGCAAACAAGGGAAATTTATACAGTGAAGAAAAATAGAGAAATGCAGAGAAAAAATAGACTGGTAGAGAAATTTCACATGTACTTTTGACCTTCATACAGATTCCAAATGCAAAAGTGGTATTCTAGAAAATTATAGATACATTCTAAAATTTTCATAATGGTAAATTTGTATCAATCGGAGTTCATTTGCTTACCCTACTTATGCCCAATTGAGGTGATTAAAATCTATGTGGAAATTTATGCTCCTGCTCTACAACTTTTGTGAAGCCATCAACATTTAGATCAACCGATATAATGCTCTGAATTCACATAGAAATCAAAACAGTGTCACAGTCGGGCAGTAGAACCTTGCACCAAAACAGCTTCAAATCAACACAAACGGCAAGAGAAAAATTCAGTTTAGGTAAATTTCAGTTTGCAAGAGAAAATTTCAATTGAGAGAATAATACTTGAATGGAAAATCCCCATATAATTACCTATGTTATAGAAAAGTCCCTTGGTTAATGAATTCCCCTTCTTATGTTTGATGAAATTCCTAAATTAGAACTCACTCTATCTCTAGATGAAAGTCCTCTACTTTTAGATTAATTGGTTGAAATCTCTTCCTAACCAATTCAACATAAAAATGCATTTACATTAGTGAATTTCCAATTAGATTCTCTAATTACCAAGAAAATGTTGATGTTCCTATCTCTAGTCACCTAAATCATCCCTATTGTTTGTGTATGGTCTATTTCACCCTTCCTTTCTCAATTCCAAGTGAAAAATCCAAATTATGAGCCAATCAACAACTGAATTAATTCAAGCAATCAAACCTCCAAATTAGATTTCTCTAATTGCCAAGAAGATTTTGAGGTTTCTATCTCTAGTAACCTAAATCATCCCCATTGTTTGTATATGGTCTATTTCACCCTTCCTTTCTCAATTCCAAGTGAAAAAATCTAGATTATGAATCAATTAATAGCTGAGTCAATTCAAACAATAAAACCCACACACAATCCACAAGAATTCGGAATTCAATCAACCATTCACATAGATAATAACTAGGGTTCATAACCATTCAAGTATTCAAGAATTTAGGTCATCAACATATTACAATTCAAAGAACATAAAGCAATAAAGGAAGAGTAAGAATTTCTCATTTTCGTGGCTCAAATCTTCTCTTCTTCAAGGCTTGGAGTTCTCCAACTTGGTTGTGAAAAGTTGTGTTCTTGAGCTTGAATCTTCAAGATTGATGTTCTCCTTCTTCAAAGATTTGATCTTCTCTCTAGATTTCTCTTGCAAAGATTTAAGATTTGGGAGAGGTTTTGGATGTTTTTCTCTCTGTTTTTCTCCTCTCTGTAACCCTAGACGGCCGTCCCTTTCAAATGCCCTAAAAGGGTATATATATACCTCACAAAAAGAGAGCAACAATTGCAGAAAATTCTGTTTCTGCCAAAACGGTACCGTTTGGATTATTGGTGATTAAGAGCATTAAATCGGACGATCTATGTTTTCCTGTCTTCATGAAAGTTGTAGATAATGCTCTATGTTTCTAAATAGCTTTGAATCACCTCCATTGGACATGTAGAACTCCAGATATGGTAATTACACCACCATGTGTCAAAACTGGAACCAAATTCAGAAATACTGATTTTGCACTATATGTAGGGTGACCAAACGAATTCGGATTGATGTAAATGTTACCATTCTGGAAATTTCAGAATCTCCTCTATAATTGTCCAGAAGATCATATCTGCATTTAAAATCTCTAAGGAGGTCAAAATCCCACTTGGATTGTTCTGTCCTGCTGCCCTGTTTTGCATTCTTCTTTTTTTTCTTCATTATAAGTATGTAGAATCTCCTTCATTGCTTCATGGTGCTCCAAATCTTCAATAAACTCATCTAAACCAAATAAGAGAGAAAGGGAGTGTAAATGGTGTTTGAAGACTAAAATTCAACAGAAATTTGAGCTCAAAATGATCATTATATTAAGCACAAATATGAAATATCAAACTCCCCCACACTTAGACATTACTTGTCCCCAAGCAATACTACAAAACAACTAAGAAATTTGAACAATCAAGCACAAGAAATAAAGAGTGTTTTGAAGCATTTCAAAGGGAGGCAGCATAGAGACAACATTACTTCTTTAAGAAAATTTGGAGCATGTCTACACAAACAATCTAAACGTCGTCCCAAATACCGATCACAAAGATTAAACAATCACCCCATTGTCTTATAAAGCAATTAAGAATTCGTATGTATGTGTGTGTCCAGCCAATGCAAATGCTCAATAATTATAAGAGGGGAATGTCATATTATTGGCCAAGGAATTCGTATCAACAAAGCATAATGCCCGATAAGCCTGGTATTCACAAAACCTCTCCACTAATACTGTAACCAAAATTTAACCTCGATTAGGTAGGACTTTCAAGCTTGTAACTTTATCTCAGGGAAAGTTTAAGGTGTCAAACGAAAGGTAAGGAATTCAAAGTCAAAGAAATGAGAGCTAAATAGAAAGGAATGAGACATAAAACAAATGTAATAACCCTTATTAGCCATAAGAAATATCACCATTCCCATATATTTAACTACAAACTCCCATTCTCTACAAAATTCCCTCACCTTGGATTCAACAAACTTGTACAAATCATAGTCCATCCCACAACTTTTCCATCATCACCCATCTATGGCAACCCAAAAGTTTATACCACAATCATGACAAAATTTACAATAATACAATGAAAACAATGAAGGTATCAAGAAATCTGAGAAGCCTTCAAAGCAATAAATATACACATATTTTTCTCTTTTTTTTTGTTTTATTGATTTTTTTTTGAGGTATAATTCAATTTCCAATCATATAAGGTCATCACACCCCTCTTTTTTTCTACCCATAAAACCTATTTTTCCTGTCTTCCATTCCACCATTTGTTCAAATTTCCACCATACTCTTTGCTAACTTAAGGATAAAAATGCATTTAGCTCTCGCAAAGAAGGGTCAATAAATTTAAAGAGTGGAGTTTAAAATTTGAAAGAAGGAAAAATATATATATAGATAGATTGGAAAATTTATGCATAAAGGCTTTAAGTAGGGTACTATAGATAAAATAAAAAGGGATGGCTAGAAAGGCTCAATCGGGACAAAGAAGGCCTATTACCCTCATTTTAAGATCAAACTAAGGTTACCTATTCATTTCGCCTCAAGGCAAGTGAATGCGGGTTCTAGCACAAAAATTTTGTTCAATTCTAAGGCCAATAATGCAAGATTCAACTCCAAAATTAGTACAACAAAAGCAAAGGAAAATGTGCTTAAAAGATGAATTTTATACAAGCAAAGAATACAAGGGGTGCTTAGTTAATCAAGTTTAAGGTACTAGTTAAGACATTTAGAATGATTGTATAACTACTCTCTGAGAAAAGATTGAACATGCAAGTTTTGAAATAACTTGATGATTTCAAAAATAAAAAAAAAGAAAATTCATCCATAATTCATAAAAATAAACTATACTAAAGCCAACTCCCCCACACTTAAGGCAACATTGTCCCCAATGTTGGGAGAAAGATACACAAAAGACTATAAATAGAAATTTAAAGATTGCACTCAAAAAAACCAAACACAAAAACGGTTAAGAAAAGGGTTGTTTCGTACGTGAAGGCTGGGTAAACCCATATGAGCAGTAAGCTGCACCTTCTATACACTACACAACAAGAATGCATAAGAGAAAGTTGGAAACAAGGACAAAATTAGAATTCAAGCTTAAAAACATAAGAAGAAAATAAAGAAAGAGAATGAGAAAAAGAGAAAAGAGAACTCCCCAGATGTAGCGTTCATGCACCACTTGCTCCACCACTAGCTTCGGGGCCAGCTTCGCTCTCCTCTTTTTTTTTTTTTATTTCCAAGAATCCAGATCATGGAGGATTAAAGAAACGTTTTCAAGTCCCTTAGGATCCCCACCATGATAGAGTTTGAGTCGATGACCGTTAACTTTAAATGTTCCTTTATCTGGATGTGCAACCTCTACTACACCATAAGGGTAGACCTTGTTTACTTCAAACGGTCCGGACCATCTAGATTTGAGCTTTCCGGGAAAGAGCCTCAACCGAGAGTTGAACAATAATATTCGATCTCCTTCCTTAAATTCTCGGTTTGGCAGCACATGTTTGTCGTGCCAT
This sequence comes from Rauvolfia tetraphylla, assembly GCA_030512225.1. Classification (NCBI taxonomy): domain Eukaryota; kingdom Viridiplantae; phylum Streptophyta; class Magnoliopsida; order Gentianales; family Apocynaceae; genus Rauvolfia; species Rauvolfia tetraphylla. The sequence continues at coordinate 4,196,477 of JAJQKT010000060.1, forward strand.
TGCTTCACCTTCTCCTTGTAGATTAGTGAATTATCATAGGCTTCTCTCCTCCATTCATCAATTTCGTTGATTTGGAGCATTCTTTGCTTTCCTGCAATGTTAAGATCAAAGTTAACCAACTTGATAGCCCAATATGCTTTATGCTCAACCTCCACCGGTAAATGACAAGATTTTCCATAAACCAATCTATATGGAGTAGACCCGATGGGAGTCTTGTATGCTGTCCTATATGCCCACAAAAAATCATCAAGCTTAACACTCCAATCCTTTCTAGTATGCTCAACAATCTTTTCCAAAATTCTTTTGATTTCTCTATTAACAACTTCTACATGACCACTAGTTTGAGGATGATACGGCGTTGGCATCTTGTGAGTAACACCTAATCGATGCAAGACTTTCTCAAGTTGTTGGTTACAAAAGTGAGTTCCCCTATCACTTATTATAGCTCTAGGAATGCCAAAGCGAGTAAACAATTTCTTCAAAAATTTAACAATTACTCTAGCATCATTTGTGGGCAAAGCTTGGGCTTCGACCCATCTCGAGACATAATCAACTGCGACCAAAATATATGTATTACCAAAAGAGTTTGAAAAAGGACCCATGAAATCAATACCCCAACAGTCAAATATTTCACAAACTTGAAATGTAAAGAGAGGCATTTCATGTCTTTTTGAGATATTACCTGTACGTTGGCAATTATCACACTTTTCAACATACCTTTGGGCATCCTTAAACAAAGTCGGCCAATAGAATCCCGATTCTAGTACCTTTCTGGCTGTCCCATTAGCTTGATAATGACCACCGGCTGGACCTTTATGGCAATGCTCCAAAATGTCCATATTCTTAGGGTATGCTACACATCTCCTTATGATTTGATCTGCACAAATTCGAAATAGATATGGATCTTCTCAAAGATAGTACTTTAACTCCGAAAAGAATTTCTTCTTTTGTTGAGGAGTCAAGTTCTTCGGTAAGATCCGACCTACAATATAGTTAGCATAATCTGCAAACCAAGGAGTGTGATCATTATGACCTACGACCGAGTATAAACTCTCATCAGGGAGTGTATCATTGATGTCTTCCTCATTCAATCGCTCCAAATGTGGGTTCTCCAATCGTGATAGATGATCGGCAGCAAGATTTTTTACTCCCTTTTTGTCCCTTATCTCCAAATCAAATTCCTGCAACAAAAGTACCCACCGAATTAGTCTAAGCTTTGCATCATGTTTGTTAAGAAGATATTTGAGTGCCGAATGGTCAATATAAACAACAACTTTAGACAAAATGAGATAAGAATGAAATTTTTCAAAAGCAAAAACTATAGCAAGCAGCTCATTCTCAGTTGTGGTATAATTCTCTTGTACTTCCGTTAAGGTCTTGCTTGCATAGTATATTGGTTGAAAATACCTTTCTCTCATTTGTCCAAGTACTGCTCCTACTGCAAAATCACTTGCATCACACATTAGTTCAAAGGGAAGAGACCAATCGGGGGCAACCAAGATAGGAGACTCTATCAATTTTTGTTTCAACAAATTGAAAGCGGAGAAGCAATTCTCATCAAACACAAAGGCCACATCTTTTTCAAGTAAATTTGTGAGAGGTTTGGAAATTTTAGAAAAATCCTTTATAAACCTTCTATAGAAACCAGCATGACCAATAAAACTTCTAATTGCCTTCACCGAAGTTGGTAGTGGTAATTTCTCAATGGTTTCTATCTTGGCTTTATCAACCTCTATGCCCTTACTAGAAATCTTATGCCCCAAAACAATACCTTCTTTAACCATAAAATGACATTTCTCCCAATTCAAAACTAAATTGGTTTCTTCACATCTTTGCAAAACCTTTTCAAGATTTTTCAAACAAAGTTCAAAGGAATCACCAAAGACAGAGAAATCATCCATAAAGACTTCCATAATATCCTCTACTAGACCTTCAAAAATAGCTAACATGCATCCTTGAAAAGTAGCAGGAGCATTACAAAGACCAAATGGCATACGACGGTAAGCAAAAGTACCATAAGGACAAATAAAAGTGGTTTTCTCTTGATCCTCCGGGGCTATTGGAATTTGAAAATACCCCGAAAAACCATCAAGAAAACAATAATACCTGTGACCCGCGAGTCTCTCAAGCATTTGATCAATGAAAGGCAGTGGAAAATGATCTTTCCGAGTGGCATCATTGAGCTTCCAGTAATCGATACATACTCTCCATCCCGTCACGGTCCTCATGGGAATCAACTCATTTTTCTCATTTGGTACCACAGTCATCCCTCCTTTTTTGGGGACTACTTGGACGGGACTAACCCATGGACTATCCGAGATAGGATAAATAAGACCGGCATCAAGAAGCTTAATTACCTCCACTTTTACCACTTCCTTCATGTTTGGATTTAACCTTCTTTGGGGTTGCACCACTGGCTTGAAGTCTTCTTCTATCAATATTTTGTGGGTGCAAAATGAAGGACTAATACCATTGATGTCAGAGATTTTCCATGCCATTGCCTTTTTATGCCTCTTTAACACTTTGATGAGCTCTTGTTTCTGCTCTTTTTGTAAATTGTTTGCAATGATCACCGGAAGTTTAGAATTATCTACAAGAAAAATATATTCCAAATGATCTGGTAACTTCTTCAGCTCCAAGTCTGGGATCTTCAATGGAAGATTTCATTCTACTCCCTTTTTCCTTTTCAATCTTCTCAAACATCATCCCTTTGGTTGTGAATGGGGATGACTCCAAATGTGCTATAATTTCGTCAACTTCATGCTGCCCCTCCTTTATTTCTTCATCTTGAAATAGAGATATTTTCAAAGGGTCATCAATCAATAATTCCTGCACATAATCGGAGACAATGTTACCAATAACATCTATCATATAACAAGAATCATCATGATCAAAAGAATGTTTCATAGCCTCAGGAACTTTAAAAATAACTTCTTCTTCTCCTACCCTAAGGGTCAATTTTCCTTCACATACATCTATATTAGCCTTAGCGGTAGCTAGAAAAGGTCTCCCTAAAATTAATGGCACATCAATATCCTCATTCATGTCAAGTATCACAAAATCAACAGGAAATATGAATTTATCAACTTTCACAAGCAATCTTCAATAATTCCCCTAGGATACTTAACCGATCTATCTGCCAATTGAATGCTCATCCTGGTAGGTTTAGGTTCACCCAACCTAACTTTTTAAACATGTCATATGGCAACAAATTAATGCTAGCTCCTAAATCTGCTAATGCTCTACCAATTGACAAACTACCAATAGTGCAAGGGATAGTGAAACTCCCTGGATCCTTTAGCTTTTGGGGTAACTTGTTTTTGTTTTGAAGAATGGCTGAACATTCCTCGTTCAATGTCACTATTGAGAACTCTTCTAGCTTTCTTTTCTTGGAAAGGATCTCCTTTAAGAATTTAGCATATCTTGGCATCTGTGAAAGAGCTTCAACAAACGGTAAGTTGATATGCAATTGCTTAAAGAGTTCAAGAAATTTACCAAATTGTTCGTCCTTTTTCTCTTGTTGAATTCGGGCAGGATATGGAATTTTTGGCTTGTATTCTGGAATTTCTTTTTTCTTTTGTGCTTCTTTCTTCTCAATCCTTTCTTCATCATCCACATGCAATGGTTCTTCCATCTTCCCTTTTTCTATTTCTTGCTCCTTTTGCTTCAGAACCTCCAATTCCTTCCCACTCCTCAAAGTGATGGCTTTAGCATGTTCTCTTGGATTTGGCTCGGTATTACTTGGGAGGGTTCCAACTTGCCTTTCTGAAACAAGCTTCGCCAATTGGCCTATTTGATTTTCCAAGTTGTGAATAGAAGCCTCTTGGTTCCTTAGGGATGATTCTTGAATTTGGAACCGATTTTCAGTTGCCGCAATAAACTGTCATTTATTCCTCAAGGCTAGACTTCACCGGTGGTTGAGGAGGTGGAGTAGGTTGATGTTCGTAAGAAAGAGATGGTTGGGGTCGAGAGCTTGATGAAGATTGGAAACCGGGAGGATGTAGCGGTCTTTGTTGTCCTTGATTACTCCATGAAAAGTTTGGATGATTCCGCCACTCCGGATTATAAGTATTGCTATAAGGATTGTTGGGCTGCCTCCCTCCTCCAAGATAGTCCACATGCTCCGATGATGATGTATTAGAAGTTCCCATGATTTGGCATTCATGATTTGGGTGACCATCTCTGCAAAAGTCACAAGCCATCATCACTTGGGATATTAAAGGTGACCGACTTAAGCTCTCGATCTTCTTGTTTAGGGCTTCAAACTTAGCCTCCAAAGCCATCATCATATCTACATTGTGTACTCCATTAGCCTTGGCTTTCGGTCTAGGATTCCCCCATTGGTAATTGTTCATAGCAATATTTTCAATAAGATCATGTAACTCTTCCGGTGTCTTCAAATTTTTAGTTCCTCCCGAAGAAGCATCAATGAGTTGCTTGGAATGGAAATTTAACCCACTATGGAATGTTTGCATTTGCAACCCCAAATCTAGACTATGATGTGGGCATTTTCTCAATAGCTCCTTCCACATCTCCCAAGAATCATATAAGCTTTCACTCTCCATTTGTTGAAAAGAGAAGATGTCATTCCTTAGCTTGGCTGTCCTTGCCGGAGGGAAGTATTTAGCAAGAAACTTCTCGTCAAGATCGTTCCATGTAGTAATAGAGCTCGGTGGAAGTGACTTCAACCATGACTTGGCTCGATACCTCAATGAAAATGGAAATAGCCGAAGGCGGATGGCATCTTCGGAAGCCCCGTTAATCTTGAAAGTATCACATATTTCCAAGAAGTTGGCAATGTGAGCATTTGGGTCTTTGTCCGGCAAACCATCGAATTGCACCAATTGTTGAACCATTTGGATAATATTTGGCTTGATCTCAAAATTGTTTGCTTCAACTCTTGGCCGAGCAATGCTTGACTCGGTTCCTAACAAAGAAGGTCGTGCATAATCTCCCATAGTTCTTTGCCTTTCATTCCCATTGTGTGCCATATTGTTCACTTGTTGAATATTTTCACCTTCAATTTCAACTCCCTCAAGTACTACTTCAAGATTGATACCCCTTAGATCCCAGTGAAAAATTTGTTCAGCTTGGGAATTAAGTTGAGGCAGTTCCTCCAAATCACTTGAGATCATAAACCAAAACAAATTCACACCTTCACCACAAATAAAAGTAAATGTTTAAAGCAAGGAATTTTTGTTTTTCTTCACTAAAACAGAATAAAAACAGAAAAATAGCTTAAATAAAACAAAAACAGAGGAACACAAACTAAGTACTTCAATTTACCAATAACTAACAAAATTACAAACAAGAAAACAAATGCCAACACTAGTAACAAGTATTACACAAACTAACAAGTAAAATGACTAAATCAATAGAGTTTGACCTTTCCTAATATTGACCAATTACTCCCCGGCAACGGCGCCAAAAACTTGTTGTGTTATTTTGCATGCCCTTATACTAAATTTTATCACAATCTCTAACAATTTCCACACAAAATACTAGGCGAGTGCACCTATCATTTTGATTAGTATAATGACAAGTAATTTAAATGTCGTATCTACGGGGATGATCAATTACCACTACTCACTTTCTACTCTACTGTTTAGTCTATCAAATTTGCTTGTGAAAATGATTGAAATAACAACTATGAATAAAAATCTAACCTAAATAGAAAAATTCAGTTTATGTAAATTTCAGTTTGCAAGAGAAAATACTTGAATGGAAAATCCCCCTAGAATTACTTATGTGATAGAAAAGTCCCTTGGTTAATGAATTCCCCTTCTTATGTTTGATGAAATTCCTAAATTAGAACTCACTCTATCTCTAGATGAAAGTCCTCTACTTTTAGATTAATTGGTTGAAATCTCTTCCTAACCAATTCAACCTAAAAATGCATTTACATTAGTGAATTTCCAATTAGATTCTCTAATTACCAAGAAGATGTTGAGGTTCCTATCTCTAGTCACCTAAATCATCCCTATTGTTTGTGTATGGTCTATTTCACCCTTCCTTTCTCAATTCCAAGTGAAAAATCCAGATTATGAGCCAATCAACAACTGAATTAATTCAAGCAATCAAATCTCCAAATTAGATTTCTCTAATTGCCAAGAAGATTTTGAGGTTTATATCTCTAGTAACCTAAATCATCCCCATTGTTTGTATATGGTCTATTTCACCCTTGCTTTCTCAATTCCAAGTGAAAAAATCCAGATTATGAATCAATTAATAGCTGAGTCAATTCAAACAATCAAACCCACACACAATCCACAAGAATTCGGAATTCAATCAACCATTCACATAGATAATAACTAGGGTTCATAACCATCCAAGTATTCAAGAATTTAGGTCATCAACATATTACAATTCAAAGAACATAAAGCAATAAAGGAAGAGTAAGAATTTCTCATTTTCGTGGCTCAAATATTCTCTTCTTCAAGGCTTGGAGTTCTCCAACTTGGTTGTGAAAAGTTGTGTTCTTGAGCTTGAATCTTCAAGATTGATGTTCTCCTTCTTCAAAGATTTGATCTTCTCTCTTGATTTCTCTTGCAAAGATTTATGATTTGGGAGAGGTTTTGGATGTTTTTCTCTCTGTTTTTCTCCTCTTTAGAACCCTAGACGGCCGGCCCTTTCAAATGCCCTAAAAGGGTATATATATACCTCACAAAAAGAGAGCAACAATTGCAGAAAATTCTGTTTCCGCCAAAACGGTACCGTTTGGATTATTGGTGATTAAGAGCATTAAATTGGACGATCTATGTTTTCCTGTCTTCATGAATGTTGTAGATAATGCTCTAGTGTTTCTAAATAGCTTTGAATCACCTCCATTGGACATGTAGAACTCAAGATATGGTAATTACACCACCATGTGTCAAAACTGGAACCAAATTCAGAAATACTGAATTTGCACTATATGTAGGGTGACCAAACGAATTCAGATTGATGTAAATGTTACCATTCTGGAAATTTCAGAACCTCTTCTATAATTGTCCAGAAGATCATATAAGTAGGTCAAAATCCCACTTGGATTGTTCTGTCCCGCTGCCCTGTTTTGCATTCTTCTTTTTTTTCTTCATTATAAGTATGTAGAATCTCCTTCATTGCTTCATGGTGCTCCAAATCTTCAATAAACTCATCTAAACCAAATAAGAGAGAAAGGGAGTGTAAATGGTGTTTGAAGACTAAAATTCAACAGAAATTTGAGCTCAAAATGATCATTATATTAAGCACAAATATGAAATATCAACCTCTTATAAAATTTGCTTGAAAAAGATGCACCCTTTGTTTTTGATGATACATGCTTAATTGCTTTCACTATGTTGAAGCAAGAATTGATTGACTCCCCCATATTGGTTGCCCCCGATTGGTCCAGTCCCTTTAAACTAATGTGTGATGCAAGTGAGTTTGCAGTAGGGGCAGTGCTTGGACAAAGGAAAGAAAGGCATTTTCAACCGATATACTATGCAAGCAAGACCTTGACGGAAGCACAAGAAAACTACACCACAACCGAGAAGGAGCTTCTTGCCATAGTTTTTGCTTTTGATAAATTCCTCTCCAATCTTGTTTTGCCTAAAGTCATTGTTTATACTGATCATTCAGCACTCAAATATCTTTTCAACAAAAATGATGCAAAGCCTAGACTAATTAGGTGGGTACTTTTATTGCAGGAATTTGATTTGGAGATAAGAGATAAGAAGGGAGAGGAGAATCTTGCCGCTGATTATCTATCAAGGTTGGAGAATCCACATTTGGAGCAATTGAACGAGGAAGACATCAATGACACATTCACTGATAAGAGGTTATACTTGGTTATGGGTAATGATTATCACACCCCTTGGTTTGCAGATTATGCTAATTATATTGTGGGTCGGATCGTACCAAAGAATTTAACCCCTCAACAAAAGAAGAAATTCTTTTCGGAATTAAAGTACTATCTTTGGGAAGATCCGTTTTTGTTCTGAATTTGTGCAGATCAAATAATAAGGAGATGTGTTGCCTACCCTGAGAACATGAGCATATTAGAGCATTGCCACAAAGGTCTGGCTGGTGGTCATTATCACACCAATGGGACTGCAAGAAAGGTACTTGAGTCGGGATTTTATTGGCCGACTTTGTTTAGAATTGCCCAAAGGTATGTAGAACACTGTGACAATTGCCAACGGACAGGTAATATCTCAAAAAGGCATGAAATGCCCCTCTCTACATTTCAAGTATGTGAGGTCTTTGATTGTTGGGGTATTGATTTCATGGGTCCTTTTCCAAACTCTTTTGGTAATGCATACATCTTGGTTGCAGTTGATTATGTCTCTAGATGGGTGGAAGCCCAAGCTTTGCCAACAAATGATGCTAGAGTGGTTGTTAAATTTTTTAAAAAATTGTTTACTCACTTTGGCATTCCTAGAGCCATAATTAGTGATCGGAGAACTCATTTTTGTAACAAACAACTTGAGAAGGTCTTGCTTCGATTGGGTGTTACACATAAGATGGCAACCCCTTATCACCCTCAAACTAGTGGCCAAGTGGAAGTGGTTAATAGAGAAATCAAAAGAATTTTGGAAAAGATTGTTGAACATACTAAGAAGGATTGGAGTGTTAAGCTTGATGATGCTTTGTGGGCATATAGGACTGCATACAAGACCCCCATCGGGTTTACTCCATATAGATTAGTCTATGAGAAGTCTTGTCATTTACTGGTTGAGGTTGAGCATAAGGCATATTGGGCAATTAAATTGATTAATTTTGATCATGATCTTGCAGGGAAGACCAGACTACTCCAAATTAATGAACTTGATGAGTGGAGGAGAAATGCCTATGAGAACTCACGAATCTACAAGGAAAAAGTGAAGCAATGGCATGACAAGCACATATTGTCGAATCGGGAATTTAAGGAGGGAGATCAAGTGCTATTATTTAACTCTCGGTTGAAGCTTTTTCCTGGAAAGCTCAAGTCACGATGGTCCGGACCATTCGTAGTGCACAAAGTTTACCATTATGGGGTAGTAGAAGTTGCACATCCGGATAAGGGAATTTTCAAGGTTAACGGCCATCGTCTCAAACATTATCATGGAGGAGATCCCAAAGAACTTGAAAAAGTCACTTTAATCCTCCATGATCCAAAAGATAAGTGATCTTTTATGTTTATTTAGTTAATTGTACATAATTTTACTTAATGTGATTTTGAGTTTGAAAATTTTAATTCTCTTAAATTATAAAGAGCTTTATAATGTGCTATTTGATGTGTTTTATTTTAGTTTGTAGTTAATTTTTTTTTTTTGGTTAAATGTTGTGGCTGAACATCAAAAAAAAAACAAAAATCAAAACGGCGCCGTTTGGACTGAATCAAACGGCGCCGAGTAACTATAGACGCAACTCCAGTTCTGCCGAACTGGAGTAAAACGGCGCCGCCTGGAATGCACCAAGCGGCGCCGTTTTACTGTGCAAAAAAAAAAATTGGCATTCTGATCCAGTTTCAGAACTGGATTGAAACGGCGCCGCTTGGTACGTTCCAGGCGGCGCCATTTCACTGTTCACCATCACCAAAAATAAAAAAATAAAAAATAAAAAAACCTTTTCGATCCAATTTCAGAACTAGATTAAAACGGCACCGCTTGGTGTGATTCAAGCGGCACCGGATTACTATTCACTATTTTAAAAAAAAAAAGGAGAGAAGCAAGTCCCGTTCTGCCAAACGGCACTGTTTGGACTTAATCAAATGGCGCCGTTTTACGTTTTCATAAAAAAAAAAAAAGAAGAACACAAAACCCACAACCGAAACCTGCTCTTCTTCCTCTCTTTTCTCTCTTCTTCCTCTCTTTTCTCTCTTCTTCCTTCCCCCCTCTCTCGGTTCTCTCTTTCCATTTTCTTTGTTCAAGAAATTCCATCCTTTCCACATTTTTCCTACACCTCACTTCATCCTCCCAATTCTAATTTTTGAAGATTTTTCTTCTTGACTCAACTTTGAGGCACAAGAACTTTCAAGCACTCCATTAGTTTGTCTCTTTAACATTTTCTCTTGCAATCTTAATTTATTTATTTATTTATTTCTTTGGGTTAAATGCTTTGGTAATTTATGATTGTAGTGCATTTGTTTGTTGTTGGCTTGCAATTCTTCTCTAATGTTGTTGGTTATCTCTTGTTTTCCTTTATGCCTACCATGTGTTTGATGAAATGCCACAATGAAACTTAATTGTTAAATTTGTGATATTCTTTACTACTTTGCATTCCATTAGTAATACAGACTTATTTTTATCAATTTTATAGTTAGTTTATTTAATTTTATTACTTAATATAGTTACTAATTATTTCATCTTTGTCTAACATTTTTAGTGCAATTTTTTTTCTTTTTCTTTCTTTTTCTTTTTCTCTTTCTTTCTTCTCTTGTTTAGCTAATTTGCAATTTTCATTTATTATGTGTATTCCTTGTAAATTTATTTGTGGCATTTGTATTTTCACATAGGTAGTCTAATTTCTCTTTAAGGGTTGTTCATTTTGGAAAAGAAAGAATGTCGAGAAAAACCACCGCCCAACCCAAAAAGCCTAAACGCACAAGGGATGTGGCCTTCTCTTCGGGCGCCGGCCCTTCCTCACCATCACCCCAAGTACCTCCCTCCAATATTTCCTACCTCCATCCTACTCGTTTCACCGATGATCAACATCGGGAATGGTACACTTCAAGTCAACAAAACTCTATGATCATTGAGCGTACCATTTCTGCTAAGGTGAATGAGCTGTTTACTATTTCTGATTCATTCCACGCCATAGGATGGAGGCCTATCCTTAACCTCTCCGATACTTACTATCATGTCCTTGTCAAAGAATTTTATGCCAATATTAGGGATAAATTTGACAAATTTGGCAAGGTCCTTCATGCTCAGGTTAAGGGTCAATCAATTGTCCTCACCCGTCCCCTTCTCGCTGAATTTCTTCACATTCCTGATGAAGGGAATTGGGTTCGGATAGACAATAAAAAAAAAGAGGTACTCTCGGACTGGGAGTGGGATTTTAAGACAGCTTGGCGAGCATTACATTTAACATATAGCAGAATGGGTACAAGTTATGGTTTTAATGCTAATACCCTTTCCCCTAGGCTTCGTTTAGTGGTTTATTTACTTGCTTTTAATGTTCTAGCGAGTGGGTTAAATGAGGTTCGATGCTCGGACATTTATATTACCCACAAACTGCTTACTCGATCACCCATTCCATTAGCTTCCATTTTACTAACACAAATGAATGAGGTGGTTGCTTCCAGTTTTACCACGAAAGTGTTTGTTTTTCCTCTTCTTATCACACAGGTTCTCCGAAGCTTTAACGTGGAGTTTCACAGAGAGGTTGCCCTTTCCACATCAGCTTCTGAAGTACTCACCACAAGAACACTACAAAACTGCGGCTACCAATATGACGATGAGAGGAATGAATGGATCACGAGATATGACGTTGAACTTCGGCAAGGCATCCATCCTACGGTCGGCATACATGTAGATCCAGAAAGTGTCCGCCGACCTCGTCCTAACATCGCCTCATCATCCACCGCAGATTTTCAAGCAAAATGCGCACAACATTTGCTGAAATCCAGATTCAATTGGGCCGCCTTTCTATGACAGACCATACTCGCCAAGAACAGCTCGACGAACTCCATCGAGGCCAACAACAAATCCTCGAACAGAAGCAACTTTTGGCCCAACAATACGCCGGCCTCGCCGAATCCCAAGCAACGCTCCTTCAGAATCAAGAACAACTTATGCACACAATGCAACGACAGGAAGCGTATCTCACCGGGCTTTGGTGACAACTTTTTCCAGGAGGTGGCCCCGAGTCGAGTGATGGTACCGGCAATATATGAAAAATAGGGCAGTTCTTTCTTTTCTATTTTTTCCTTTTATTTATTTATTTATTTTATTGCTATGTTTTTATGGTTCCATTTTCATTATGTCATTGTTTCTAACTTTCTTTTATTTCCTTCTGCTATAAAGTATATAGAAGGTGCATCTTGCTGCTCATATGGTTTTGCCCAACCTTCACGTACGAAACTACCATATTTTTCACCGTTTGTATGTTTGGTTGTTTGGTGTGGTGTTCTGATGCAATTTGTGTTGTTTGCAGTCATTTATTTATTTATTTATTTATTATGAAGCTTTCATTTTGTTGGATTCAGTTCACTATATTTCTGTTTATGCAGTCTTTTATTTATCTCTCTCCCCAACATTGCAGACAATGTTGTCTTAAGTGTGGGGGAGTTGGCTTTAGAAATTAGAAATAGAAATTCCTTTCAAGATTTTTGTTGAATTATCTTGTTTTTATTTTTGGAATCTTCAAGGAGTTTCAAGATTTGCATGTTTTATCTTTTATCAAAGAGTAGTTATACAAACATTCTAAAGGTTATGACTAGTACCTTAAACTTGGATTAAGTAAGCACCCCTTGTATTCTTTGCTTGTATGGAATTCATCTTTTAAGCACATTCCACTTTGCTTTTGTTGTGATGATTATGGAGTTGAATCTTGTGTTATTGGCCTTAGAATTCAACATAACTTTTACCCTAGAACTCGCATTTACTTGCCTTGAGGCGAAATGAATAAGTAACCTTAGTTTGATCTCGAAATGATGGTAATAGGCCTTCTTTGCCCCGATTGAGCCTTTCTAGCCACCACTCTTTATTTTTATCCATAGTACCATTTCTTAAAGCTTTTATACATAAATTTTCTAATCTATATTCTAGATTTTTCTTTTTTTCAAATTTTAAACTCCACTCTTTATAATTAAACCTTCTTTGCGAGAGCTAAATGCATTTTTACCTTAATATTAGCAAAGAGTATTGTGGAAATTAGAACAAAAGGATGGAATAAAAAAAAGAAAAAAAAGAGTGGTGAGATGACTTTATATGATTGGGAATTGGATTATACCTCAAAAAAAAGAGAGAAAAAAAGAAGAAAAAAATGAGAAAAGAAAAAAATTGTTATATATTTGTCTATTATTGAGAATGCTTCTTACATTTTTTGATGCCTTCAAGATGTATAACTGTTTTCATTGTTATTATTGTAAATTTTGTCATGATTGAGGTTGAATTTATGGGTTGACAAAGATGGTGATGACGGACAAGTTGTGGGTTGAAGCATAATGTATACAAATGGCTGAATTCAAAGTGAGGGGATTTTGTAGAGAATGGGAGTTTGTGGTTGAATGTAGGGGAATGGTGATATTCTTTGTGGCTAATAAGGGTTATTACTTTTATTTTATGTCTCATTCCTTTCTCTTTAGCTCTCATTTCTTTGACTTTGAATTCCCTACCTTTCTTTTGGCACCCTAAACTTTCCCTGAGCCTAATATTACAAGCGTGAAAGTCCTACCTAATCGAGACTAAATTTTGGTTACCTTCTTGGTGGAGAGGTTTTGTAAATGTCGGGCTTATAGGGTATTATGATTTCTTGATGAGAATTCCTTGGCCAATAACATGAAATTCACTCTTATAATTTTTGAGCATTTGCATTAGCTGGAAACACAACACACACGGATTCACAATCGGAGTTCATTTGCCTACCTTACTTATGCTGCAAAATCACATGTTCTGCATTGGGTTCCATTTTTGACACAGTTCAGTATAATGCTCATATCACGAGTTCTAGATGCCCAATTGAGGTGATTAAAATCTATGTGGAAATTTAAGCTCTTGCTCTACAACTTTTGTGAAGCCATCAACACTTAGATCAACCGATATAATGCTCTGAATTCGTATAGAAATCAAAACAGTGTCACAGTAGGGCAGCAGAACCCTGCACCAAAACTGGGGACAAGCGGCGATGTTTGTTGTGATCTAAGCGGCACCAATTATGTCAATCTGAAGCTGTTTTTAAGCTGCTTTTCTCTCTCTTTTGGGGCAGATTTTGATACCCCTTTAGGGCAAAAACGAGAGAGAGGGCTGAAGTGGCCAGAAAACAGCAAAAACTTACTCAAATTCCATCCCAAATCTTCATCTTTGCAAGAGAAATCAAGAGAGAAGATTGAATCTTTGAAGAAGGAGAACATCCACCCTGAAGATTCCAGACAAAAGCTGCAATTTTCTCAACAAAATCGTGAAGAACTTCAACCTTGAAGAAGAGAGGAGATTTCAACCATGAAAATAAGAAATTCTTCCTCTTTCTTTGTTGTTTTATGTTCTTTGATTTGTAATATGTTGATGAACTAAAATTTTGAATACTTGGATGGGTATGAACCCTAGATTTTGCCTATGTGAATGAATTGTTTCCTTGGTTGATTGAATTTGAATTTCTTGTGGATTGTTTGTGGGTTTGAATGGTTGAATTGATTGAGTGGATTATTGATGCATAATCTGTAATTTTTGTTCACTTGGAATTGAGAAAGGAAGGGTGATATATAATTGATTCATAATCTGGAAATTTTCACTTGGAATTGAGAAAGGAAGGGTGAAATAGACCATACACAAACAATGGGGATGATTTAGGTGACTAGAGATAGAAACCTAAACATCTTCTTGATAATTAGAGAAATCTAATTGGAAATTCACAATTCTTAATGCATTCTTGGGTTGAATTGGATAGAAAGAGATTTCAACTAATTAATCTAAGAGTAAAGAACTTTCATCTAGAGATAGAGTGAGTTCTATCATTGGAATTTCATCAAACATAAGAAGTAAAATTTATCAACCAATGGACATTTCTATCACATAGGTAATTCTAGGGGGATTAACCATCCAAGTATTGTTTTCTCTATTGAATTCTCTCTTACAAGCAAGAATTAAGTTGGTTTAACTAGTTAAGTTAGATTCTTTTTCCTAATAGTTATTTAAAACATTTTTACAAACAAAATTTGTTAGGCTAAATAATAGAGTATAAAGTGAGTAATGGTATTTAACCACCCCGTGGATACGACATTTGAATTTACTTGCCATTGTACTACTCATAACGATAGGTGCACTTGCCTAGTATTTGTGTGCAAATTGTTAGAGATTGTAATAAAATTGAGTATAGAGGCATAGAAATAAAACACAACATGAATATACCAGAGGTTAGCAATTTTTTAGAACATTCACAGATATAGCCTGCTTTTGTTCCAATTAAATTAACACCGTTTTTTTATCCATGTTGAGATTCCATATTGGCTAGTTAAAATAATTATTCATTTCTTATAAAGTTTGGAAATATCTTTCGCGTAGAATTAAATCTAAATCTAATATTTCAATATAATATCAGAACAGTGTTAGGCCATTCCAACATTGTGCCATCCTCATCAGAGCAGGTTGTGACGATGAAAGTTTTTATGGAAAGGGTGATATTTCGGTACAGGGTTTCAGATGGGGAGGGGTTGGAGGAGTTGTTGGATTGGATTTTTGAAAAGATTTGAAGGTAGTGGCCTTCCGGGAGAAGAAGGAAGAGAAGGAGAAGAAAGATGCAACAGTAGGGGGATGGGCGATGTAGAGAGGTCGTGGGGTAGGAAGGCAGCACGGTGTTGAAGAAGGGAATGAGAAAAGAAAAATAAAAGAAAAATTAGAAGAAGCAGATAAGTTAACAAAGGGATTTTTTTTTTTAATGTATATGTTAAACAGTGGTAAAGTTGAATTTTCACTCATGACTTAATGGAAAAATTGGGCATTTAGTTCTTTTACGCAAAATTATTTCATCACATTCTAAAATCTGTCACACAATTATCAATTACTCTTTTGTCCTATTTCTTTTGACAGTATTTAACGAAATTTTATATAAAAATTTAAATTGTATTATAAAAATAATATAATATAATAAAAAATGAAAATATGTGGATCTACGAATACTTTATATTAAATCTATTGATATAAAAGTAATATATAGTCTAGTGATTAACTAGTATATAATATATTAAAATAATTTTTATAAAAAATGTCAAATATTTTAACACATCTAATATGGTAAAAAGATAATTAGAAGTGAGGATTGAGTACAAAACATGCTCTACTGTACTCCAAATCTAAATGTCACTTTTTTTAAATAACCAAAAAAATTCCAGCCCAAATTCAGTTTTTTTGAAAAAAAAAATGGTCCAGCCCAGATATTTTCCCTTTTGACTATTTTCGAATAAGAAGGCCGGAGAAATCTTTTTCATTTTCTTTTGAACCGAGTGGACTTTTTGATGCATCAAGGTGGAAGTCTATATATATTAAAATTGAGGTAGAATTATTAGGTGGTGACATGTAGACAATTTTAAACTTAATTGAATTCTCATTATGCCAAGTTCCATTGTGTGTATTTATGAATGTATTGATTAATGTGCCGATATAAACTTATATGAATAACTAATTATCTTAATTTTTATAAAATTCAAACATGAATCTACTAATTACCTTGATATTGATGATATAATTAATTGTACAACTAATGAATATATAAATAATATTAAAAAATAGATTTTTGAATATACGTCTCTAAGTATAAGATAGATACATGAATTTACTATAAAATTAATACATAAATTTATAATTATTATTTTAAATATATAAGTTTAATAAAGTAATTGATTATCATATCTATTAGTAATAATATATATATATATATATATATATATATATATTCTATTACAAACGTTTTAGAAAAAGAGCTCATAGCGGAGCATAAAAGGAAGTTTAAGTAAGATTAAAATATTGAGAGTAAAAAAAAGTAGTTTAATAGACCTTGAGAAAAAATTAATTTAATCATTAGAATTTGAAAAGGTTTTTTTTTTGAAATTTTAAATATATTTGGATAAATTCAAGAAACAATAATTATACGAAATTTTAATTTAGGTTAAAGTACATGAATCTACTAATTATTTTAATTTTGGTGATATATAATTAATTTTACAACTAATCAATCTATAAAAAATATTAAATAATAAATTTTTAATCTTTTGGATACAACTAATGATCTTGAACTTATTGTAAATTTACTTATTATATATATATATATATATATATATATATATATATATATATATATATATATATATATATATATATATATATATATATGTTTCTAGCTATAAGATAGATACATGAATCTACTATAAAATTAATACATAAAGTTATAATTATTATTTTAAATACATATGAAGCACAACATGATACCACCATCAAAGACATAGAAAGGAATTTATGGTAAGTTATGATTAAAAGAATTAGAAACTATTTTTATCATTTGTGATGATTAAACTAATTTGTTAAGGATATTCTTTATTGCTGGTATGGTCGCAGCTGTTAAGTAATGCACGATTTTTTTCCATAAAAAAGAAAAGAAATGAAATTGAAAGACATATAAAACAATACATATACATATCTAAAAGAAACAAACACACGAAAATAAGTAAGGAAGTCATGAGACATCGAAAGTCAGGAAGGAATTGAAACGAAATATGAAGAAAAAGAATAAAAAAGAAAAAGAGAAAATTAAGTAAGGAAATCACGAGACTTTGAATGGCATAATAATATGATTTTTTTAAATAAAAATATTTAGAATGCATTTATTTTATAATAAAAAAATAATAGATAAAAATCTTAAATTTTAGTATTCATACCGGGCATTCGTACTAGGATATATTAAATCTAGGACTACCGCTGAATAAGAAATCTTTCTAACCAATAAATTTGCTTTCTTGTCATGAGAGAAGAACCAAAGGATTGACTCATTGAGATGGAGGATTAACTTTGTATGGATGGATTAACAAATGACTCTTGCATTCAAAAGAAATGAATAATTGAAATCTATATCATATTCCTGATTTGGGCCAAACATTCCCCGGAGTAAAAAATCAGACTCAGCAAGTACAATTCGAACTGAATTTGGATGAGTCTAACTAATTAGTAAGGATATCAGGTGCTCTAAGAAAAAAAAAATGAAACTCAAGAGCACAAACATCACTTAACCCTAATGATCTTAAATTTGATCCATATTCTGCCTAAACCCAATTTATAGGTAAATAATCGGATAAACACCAATGAGAAGAAACAAAATCGCAAGCTCATTTTCAAGAAAAGGCTAAGAGAAAAAGATACATCCTCAAACATTATGTTTTATACTTTTTTTTGCGAGTATATATTCCTCGAATATTTTTCAAAAATTTTAACTTCTGAAACATGCAATTAAGAGAATTCGTATGAGAGTGATTTTTGTATTTGTAAAATAGTTATTCATATATTTCGTTTGTTTTAATTTTTTTAAAAAAATGTTTCAATGGAAATGATTTTTTAATATAAAAAATATAAATATGTGTCTTTTTAATCCTAGTGCCTGTAATTATATAGAAAACGATTATTTGATAGGTAGTTTGTGAGTTTTTTGTTTTTTTTATTCAGCCCGAAAAACAGTCTGAATTTTTTCTTTTTCTGGGCTAAATTAGAAGCAACAGACCTTAGTGCCTTCTGATGGAGCACAAGCTCTGCTTGTTTCCCGAATCTGATGGACATATTGGAGCCCATTTCAGTCTAGGCCCAACAATTGGAGCCCATTTCAGTCAGAACTTCTGACAAGTACAGATTCAGTTTTTTTTTTTTTTTAAGGTTCCAGCCCAGATATTTTTCTTTTTGATTATTTTCAACGAAGAAGACCGAAAGGAACTGTTTTCTTTTGAGGCAAGACGCAATGGACTTTTTAATACATCGACAAGAAGATATATTTTGAATCTAAGCCAATTAAACTTTTTTTATGTAATTATTCATAGAGGATCCATTTTCATAACAACTGTGATCTATTACAAAGTATACTGATCAAAGTTAATTGAGTAGTATTACTAATCAGAGGGCAAAAGTTCAACTAAGATGAAAACAAATTTTCCCCCAGCTGTTAAAGGTTCCAATGGTTCGATTTGCTTCTGATGGATCTCCAATACTGGACCAAAAGGATGCAGTAGTCATAACTGGTTCGATTTGATGTTTGTTCTTGCTCTTCATGTCTTAAGAGGATTCCTAGCTCTCAGCCTGATAACTGGTTTGATGTTTGTTCTTGCTTTTCATGTCTTAAGAGGATTCCTAACTCTCACCCTGACAGCTAGTTTTTGGGGCGTAAGTGGTATCAGAGCCCCACTTGAGTTGCTTGGTGATAAAGGTCGCAGATTCAACTCCAGCGTAAGGCAGTTGGACCGATTCACCTCAAACTCCCCATTGCACCTTTGTTTCCAGACGGATACCCAAAGAACAATTACGACTTCTGCTTGCTACTTCTTGGACCGCCAGTTACAAAAAGCACCGTGCCCAAACTGTAAAACCCATCCAAGCTACTGAACCTACCTTTTCCTCCAAAGATGATGGAACTGTTGAAATTAGATTTCATTTCCTTATCACGAAAGAGTGGAGTACTTTGGTTATTAATTAGAAAGAAAACCTAACAAAAAAAGATTTGAAACAATCCAAAATTGACATAAGTGTCATGGAAAACTGCATTATTAGTTAAAATTTGGGGAAGAAACAAATAAATAAGCAGATCTCTTTTATGGGATATCATTAAAAATTTGAAAAAGAAAGGACAACAGTCCCTGTAATTCTTCACTATATTTGCTGTTCTTAAATAGTCTTCTTGCATAAATTGAACCTTTACATCTTTTATGTCCATATGTTAGGTTTTTCTTTTTCCTTTTTTTTTGGGGTGTGGGGGAGGGGGGTGCTGGCTGAGCAAGACCATATTGTTAGTTAAGGTGCCACTTATTGGGTTATTTGGTCTAATAAGAGCTAGAAATTTGTTAGGTTGAGGAGCATTGGTCAATTTAGACACTTGACTTATAGGCAAAGTAATTAAGCTCAAAACTATAAGGGAGGTTTTAATTTTACTCTCCGCATGGACTTCTCTATTAATTCCTATACCTAAATCTTTCATAAAAATTTCTAGAAAGTCCAAATACTCAACTACCATCTAAGGGACAAACCACATTCTTTAGTGTAAATAAGTCAATCATGTTATCTTTTAGGTGCTTGAACATTTCCCAAAAATGGTCAAATTTACTAGTAAGAAATCTTTCCAAAATATATTCCATATATGAATACAAGGTGGTATTCTTTGCCAAGAAAGGATATAGGATATTGTAGAATGCAAAGCACTTGTTTTTTCCAAGAACAAGACAAACCATACGTTTGTTGCTGAAAATTTTATCAATATCGACATTTAATTTCCCTTAAATTTCAATGTACTTCCTCCATTCCAAAATATACTCTTTTTGTTTAGAGTTGAAGAGTTGTTTCAAAATAGAAGTCTGTTTACAAAATTTGATAAACATTTATTACTTATATTCTCAAATTACCCCTACTAGTAAAATTAAATATATTGTTTTTTGAATCCTTAATGCGTGTACCAAAATTTGAAAATATTTTTTAACGAATGGAATATTTAATAAATAGTGTAACATATGACTCTTAATCATTGCTAAACTGCAAAAAGCACTATGGTAAGAAGTGAAATTCTCAAGCATGAGTTTAATATCAAGTAAGCTATAAAATATAGTATAGCTTTATAGACTATGTAAGCCACAAAGATAATAGGTTAGGAATAGGAAGTATCCTTTATTAATTAGAGTCCCAACATTATTGTATGATGAGATAATTTAATTTGCTCTTCTTTTTTCCCAAAGATTAATTTTTATTATAGTTTATATCCTTGCAACCAATCAGCTAAGTACGAAGTCATTTTCTCTTGTCCATTTTCTAGCAATTAAATGAACATTGACTTGAATGATGTATATAAGATGAATGTTGTGATAAGATAAGATGAACCTAATCTCTCTTTCATATGTGATGCTGATTGAGAGTTAACATTTTGAGATTGTTAAAAGCCTAATTGTTCTTCTCTTTCCTTTTTATTTATTTATTTTATTTTTCCACTAACTTCCATAAAAATTACTCATTCTTTTTAGAATTGAATATTTATATTTTCTTTTTTAGATATCCAGATTAAAATTTTTAAAATAGTCATATATTTTTTCTAAACTTGTACTTCTAATCTTCTTAATTTAAAAGAATTAAACTTCATTAACACAATAGATCCACTATTAATCTCTTTAACTTTTCTACTTTAAATGATATAAACTATACTAATATATAAATCTTACTCCTCATTAATTTATTTAATTAATAATGATATTATAATATTATTATTTTATAAATAGATATTACAGTAATATACTTATAATCGAGCCGCTTCCATTAACTTTTGTATTAAGTTAAAATAGGACATCATTAATAAAAAGATGAAGTATATTTCTAAAAACCAAAAAAGAAAAAGAAAAAAAAACTGCTTCTTCATATAATTGATGAAATTTGTCTGTTGGTGGAGGGGAAGATAAACTTTTTATTTTATTTGTCAAAAGCGCAGCTCTTTTAGGTGCAGTGCATTTAACTTTTTGAGTGGTACTTTTAGTTAGTGGCACGGCGGAAACGATTTTCGTCTGCGCTACCACTGTTGACCTTTGCTTCAAGTTCAACACAGCAGTAAATAAATTGGTTCAACACGGGATGTGTTGACTCGGTTACGAACTAACTCAGTCAGGCGTAACTCTACTAGAAATTTCACGCGCAACCGCCGCTTGCAATTTCAAGAGTCAATTTTGAGTGCTGGACCAACCACAATTTTGAGAGTACTTAATAGTCTGAGTATTTGACTCGTAATATTACGAGCATAAAGATCTAATAAACTTATTCAATATTGCCTACATTAGTATGAATGCCACAGGAGTTTTTTAGCAGCTAAAAACCACTTAGATCATAGATGCATTGGTTAGTTATTAAAACATTCTAAAGCTATTGCATGTGTTATTATATTGAAAGAATTTTGCATTAGACGCTTTCCTATGCTATTGTTTGTAGCGCTTTTTTCAAGTAAAAGATAAACTACGTTGGTGCAATTCAAATTAAATTTTATTAATTAGTGAAGATATTAGATACTCTATAACAGAAAAGAAAACAAACAATAACAGACAATCCCGATCAGAAGGAGTGAAAATAAATTATCAAAAGTTGGTTGCTTTGCTTTTTACCTACTTCGATTCCATTATGGAAAAGCAAGTTGATCAATGCTCTATGGATCTACGTTTTAGTGAAAGCTTTACCTGCTCGTCAACGGAGGCTCTATTTATATTTTTCTCTTAAGCTGCCGGGTTTAACTCGAAATTCTATTTAATTTGAAAATTTTTAATTAAAATTTCTTAGGCGATTACTGAAAATGTTGACAGTGAAATGAAAACAAACAAAAAAATATATGTTTAAACGCAAACTAGTAGTTCCAATTTTATCTAAATTATGGATATTCATCCAAAACAAAAGTGGGATACGCTACAAGGAAAAATAGATTTTGCGAAGGCAATGGATAAAATTGCGACCAAATAATTTCCGTAGCAAATCCGTTGCCGAACTGCGACGGATTTGCGACGAAATTTAAAAATAGGAATTAAAAAATATTTACATAAATTCCGTAGCATATCCGTCGCCGATCAGTGACGGATTTGCGACGGATTCTAAAAATGGGAATAAAAAAATATTTACATAAATTCCATCGCAAATCCGTAGCAGATCGGCGACGGATTTGCTGCGGAATTTATGTAAATATTTTTTAATTCCCATTTTTAAATTCCGTCGCAAATCCGTTTGCATATATACCGTCGCAAATTCATCACCGATCTGCGAAGGATTTGCAACGGATTTGCGATGAAATTTTCAAATAGAAATAAAAAATATTTTAAATAAAATGTCGTCGCAAATCCGTCGTAGATTTGCGACGGCTTTGCGACGGAATTTTAAAAATAAATAAAAAAATAATTACCGCCGCAAATCCGTCACAAATTAGCTACGGATTTGCGAGGAAATTTTATTTATGATGGATTTGCGACGGATTTGCGACGTATTAATTTTTTCTCCCCTATTCTTGCATCCTCGTGTGTTTTTTGTGCGTCATATCTTACGGTGGTCATAAATGAAGTATTTAATTTAGTATTTATAAATATAGTATGCTTGTAATATGTATTATGAAATATTGGTATTCTATATTTAATAATATTTATATAAAGACACATACGAATATGTATTTTGTAATTTATTTTGATGTAACATACCTATTGACTATAATGACACATTATACAAAACATATAAAGGTATATTACATATCTGTATATTACTAATAGTTAAAGCTTTATGTATGACTAATTTATAATATGTAATAATGTTCTTCAATATATAATGTTGGTGAGGTTAATAAATATATTAGCACACGATATATGATAATTAAAATGAATATATATCATAAATATTAATTATTAAGAAAATTTTAACCATAAACTTATTGGAGGAGTGGAAGAGAAAGAAAATAAACACATTAGAAAATAAATTTAGTCGCAAATGTGTCGCAATATGGCGACTGATTTGCCACGACATTTGAATTTTTCACCCCCGCGCAAATGCTTTCCCGCTCTGTCTCTAAATTATTTCCCACTCAGCACACTCCTTTCCCTCTCTAATTCATTTCAGCCTCCATTCACTCCTACTCTCGGTCTACCTTCCAAAATCGGCCGCCGCCTTCGCCACTGCCCTCCGCGCCGCACCTCGCCAACGCAACGCCCGCCTGCAGCTCGCTGTGCCAGAAGCCACCTGCCACCAAGCCAGGGCGCGACTCTGCCCCTGTCACACGCCCATCGCCTCTGCCCCTGCGCCGAGCCAGCGCGCCTGCCGCTCAACGCACGAGCCCCTGCCTCTCAACACCAGCGCCCTGGCTTGGCGGCAGGTGGCTTCTGGCATTATGAATTTGATTTTTTTTCTGATTTTATGGATTTTCTGATTTTTTATTTTCTATTTTAATCGTTGTTGTTTTTTTTCTAATTTTATTGTTCTTGTTTCTTCTGTTTTAATCTTCAGTTTTTCTGTTTTTTGGTTTATTTAGTTATTCAGTTTTAAATTTTTATTTTTTTTGGGATATTTATTGAATTCTAGAGATGATCTTTTTTTCCTGATTTTTAGAGCTTTTCTGATTTTTTTTGATTTTTTATTTTCTATTTTAATCGTTGTGAAAATTTTTTCTATTTTATTGTTTTTTTTCTGTTTTTGAGGTGCTTCCAATTTTAACTGACTTTTTGGCACATATTTTTTAATTGAGATTAGTTTTGATGTTTTTTTTTAATTTTGTGAAGATGCTTATAAAAATTTTGAGGCAATGTTATAAATTTTGGGTATATTTACATGGATTTAATGATTGGGAGAATTTAATTTGTATGTGGAGATTGATTGTGGTGGCCTTGTGCCTGGAAAAAGTCCATTTTACAGTAGAGATGCTGCAGATTTTTTTCCTGATTTTTATAGTTTTTCTGATTTTTATTGTTTTCCTGATTTTTTTAATTTTAATCGTTGTGACAAAATTTTCTATTTTATTGTTTTTTTCTATTTTTTAGGCGGTTATAATTTTTCTATAAATTTAAAAGTTGTATGATTTTTTTCACTATTTCTATTTTTTAAATATTTTTCGTATTTTTAGAGACAAATTTTGTTAGTGTTTTTTTATAACTGTCTTTTTAAGTTTCGTAATCGAAGGTGCGTCATGTCATCGATACACCTGTTATTCAGAGACCATACCAAGAAGATGTAGATGAATCGATGACATTTAGTGTACGTGGTGAAGATTACATTTAGTGTGTACGAAAATAGTGAATAATTTATTGTATGTATGCATTTTCTTACATATATTACGTCACTTATTTATTTTTAAAATTTAATTTATATTATTTTGTACATATTACTAATGATTACATAGCTAACGAAAATTTTATTCTTTTTCAGATGCGAAATCACAAGTGAATGGGAATCAGAAGATGATCCGAGTGAGGACGAAAATAGTGAATAATTTATTGTATGTATGCATTTCCTTACATATACTACGTCACTTATTTATTTTTAACAATTTATTATATTTATATTTTACATGTTACTAATGATTACATAGCTAACGAAAATTTTCTTCTTTTTCAGATGCCTCCACGTAGGTCACGTTCGATTGGGATGAGTGATCGTACTCCTTCTCCATCTTTACCCGGTCCGATGTCTTTACCGAGTGAGGATGACACACGTGGATGGGAGTCCGAGCATATTTCTATACTTACATAGATTTTGTTTCATTTTTTCATTGTTGTACACATACAATATTGATATTTAACGGATTCATTATATTTATTTTAATTTAATATTTTATTTTTAATTATTTTATTGATTATGCTTATTTTTTAAGAATAATTATTTAAAAATTATTAAAAATTATCACTTAAAAATTTTAAAATATTTAATTTAAAATTAAATAATAAATTGAGTTGCGACGGAATCTATCCGTAGCAAATCCGTCGCAATTCAGCGACGGCAAATATTCCGTCGCAGATTTGCTACGGAACATATCCGTCGCAGATCTGCGACGGAAACTATCCGTCGCTAATTTGCGACGGAAAGTATCGGTCGCAAATTTGCGACGGAAATGGTATCCGTCGCAAATTTTCCGTCGCAAATTTGCGACTTCTATTTTTGCGACGAACTATTTCGTGGCAAATTCGTCGCAATCTATAATTTGCTACGAATTTGCGACGGAATAGTCCGTCGCAAAAATGAAAAATTCTTGTAGTGATATTTACCTCTTAATTAGGCTCTCAATTTAAATTACTGTTACTATAAATGGGATATACGGTAAATTGAATGTGATAGTATTGGCAACTATGTTACATAAATTGTTAGTCGCAAGAAAGGAATCTCAGCTGTTTGAATAATACTAGAAATTTAAAGATGGCTCCCCATGAAAATTATTTGATACTAGAATATAATCCTTTGCGTGTTCTCTCTAGTCTTGTAGCATATTTCTAGTATCTAGTTTGTAATTGATAAGGTTTGGATAATCTTCCTACTTCTTTAAATACTTTTAGGGGCGGGATTAGATTCAAGTTTCATTTCTCTATATGATATCGGAACAATATCAATAGATGTTCAATCTTTTTTTGGAATGAAGTTAGGGTCAAATTAATCATATCTCTTCTCTTTCTCTCTCACTTTCCTCCTGTCTAAGTTAATGATAGAGGGAAAAGAGTAGCATCGGGACCACTTAATTAAAGCTTTTCTTCCTTGAATTTCTTCTTGGTTTGATAATCCAAACCTAATATTAATTAATACTGATGCTTATTTTTTTAAACACCAATGAAAAAAGAGAAAAAACGTGCAATGTTAAAAGGAGATCGTAGAGATTTTTTTCCCAATGGCTAAGGCATTGGCATTAACTGATCGAGGAGCGAGAGACGTGATGGGAAGAGTTAAGGTTATTTTAGTCAAATTTAATAAAAAGAATTACTCTTTGAGGTAAAAAAAAAATTACGGTGAATGTGAATTTAGTCCCTCCGAATTATATCTCTACTTCAAAGAGAAATAGCAACAATAGAGAAGAATGATTTGGATCTTAGTTACAAAAGATTCCCATTTCCCTCTTTTAGGTCAAATACTAAAAACGCCGGCAGGTGGCAACACCTCTAAGATACAAACATAAAAATCCAATTGAAGAATCAGAACCAAGGCCGACCCCAAAACCACTTTCCGGCAGCTGCACCACCGATAGCAGTGTAGATTGACATGTTTGGACAACATTCTGTTTCGAAATTTAAGGCAAAATTTAAGATGTGAAATTTATATATTAATTTTTACAAAATTTAAAACAAAAATTTCAAAAAACAAACTCTATCCAATCACAATCACATTCGAAAACTGGTAACTCGGCAATTTGAAATCAGTTTAGCATCACCAGGAAAAACAACTTCAACCCGGCCATCAATTTTTGTTGTTTTGCCACTGGTTGTGTCCTTCTAATTATTGAATCCTTTTTTTGTGAAATTCCAAACAAAATTTTATTCAAAGTCGGCCTTAATGGCCAAAGATACATGAGAAGGAATATCCCTTGTCCATTCCCTAGGTTCAAATAAATTCAAAGCAAGCCTAGCTAGCATGTGAGTTGGGATATTCCCATTGTAGAAGTATGTGAAAATGAAATAGAATTTCTATCTATAACATTCAAAAAAATTATACTGAAGGATCCAACTCCGAGAAATAAAACTTCGTTCCTAATAATACCAATTTCACAAAAGAGAAACATATATAGTCCACAGAAATACTTCGTCCCTAATAATTTATTAAGTGAAATTTTATCAATTTTATTCATCAAAAGCCGATCGAATATACATAATTCCAGTTGGAAGGTGACAAAATATTACCAATAAGAATGTTGAATTATTCAATTTTCTGTCACTTTTCTTGCAGATAAATTAAAAATACCACCATTATTTGGACATTGGAATAACAAAAAAATCATAGCTCCAATTTCAAGAAACTATATTGCCCAAAAATGTACCTTTTTATCCAAATGTAATTTTCTAAAGAGCTTTTGGTATTTATATACTCTCTCCGTCTTATTTCTTTGACCTTCTTATTAGATTTGAAAGTCCCAAAATAATTGATACTTTTTATAAAAGAAATATTTTAATATATTTTATATTATCAATCAATTAATTAATTTTACTATATATTATTTTTATATATTTAAATTTGACATAAAGTACATGCTAGCCCACATGTCTCTTACTTTTTATTATATTATAGTATTTTTATAATACAATTCAAATTTTTATATAAAATTCTGTATCCGATCAAACACTGTCAAATGAAATGGGACGGAGAGAGTATCAAGTGAGTATCAAGTTTATTACCACTTTTGACTGATCCAGTTTTTGTCATTTTGTCATTAGTTACATTACATTGCTAACAGATTTGGAGAAAATTCCAGTTTTCCACTCTACTCACTGTTCTCCCGTGGTATTCATCATCATGTCTGGCACTATATATACATATATCCTCAAGTGACACCTCTTCCAAGCTCACACAAAGAGAAGTCTCCGGTGAAAATCCTGAGCTTTCACGTAAGGTATGGAGTTATTCTATGTCTCACTTCTTGGTTTATTTGTGATCTTTGTATCAATCTCTCTCCATCTCCTCTTGTTCAAGAAAAAACCCAAGGTTGCCGGAAAATTACCGCCCGGCAAGACCGGATGGCCGGTGATCGGAGAAAGCCTTGACTTTTTGAACAGTGGGAGGAATGGCTATCCTGAAAAGTTCATATTTGATAGGATGTCCAAATATTCATCCAGTGTCTTTAAGAGTCAGCTTTTATTTGAAAACACAGTAATTTTCTGTGGTGCAAATGCAAACAAATTCTTGTTCTCAAATGAGAATAAGCTTGTGGAGACGTGGTGGCCTAACTCAGTGAACAAATTGTTTCCATCTTCAACACAAACTTCATCCAAAGAGGAAGCCATCAAGATGAGAAAAATGCTTCCAAATTTTCTAAAGCCAGAAGCTTTACAACGATACATCGGCATCATGGACTATATTGCTCAACGCCATTTTGTCTCCGGCTGGGAAAACAAATCAGAAGTCCAGGTGTTTCCTCTCACCAAAAATTTCACCTTT
This sequence comes from Rauvolfia tetraphylla, assembly GCA_030512225.1. NCBI lineage: Eukaryota > Viridiplantae > Streptophyta > Magnoliopsida > Gentianales > Apocynaceae > Rauvolfia > Rauvolfia tetraphylla. The sequence continues at coordinate 4,224,931 of JAJQKT010000060.1, forward strand.
TGGATAGCTTGTAGATTGTTTTTGAGTATTGAAGATCCTAACCATGTCAACCAATTTGCCGAACCCTTCAATCTGTTGGCTTCTGGGGTGATTTCTATCCCCATAGACTTGCCCGGAACCCCATTTAACAAAGCTATCAAGGCTTCAAATTTCATCAGGAAGGAGCTTTTGGTAATCATCAAACAGAGAAAAATTGATTTGGCTGACGGAAAAGCATCACCTACACAGGATATTTTGTCTCACATGCTTTTGACAAGTGATGAAAATGGAAAGTTCATGCAAGAATTGGATATTGCTGATAAAATCCTTGGTTTATTGATCGGAGGCCATGACACTGCAAGCTCTGCATGCGCTTTCATTGTCAAGTATCTTGCTGAGTTACCTGAAATCTATGAAGGAGTCTACAGGGGTAAGCCTGGAATATCATTTACCTTTCTTTTTTTCTTTTCCTTCCTTAGTTAAAATTTCAGTCTCTTGAACTGCAAGTAAAGAATTCAATTACTCAATTACTCCATTTGTTTTAGGATATAAGATTTTTTGGCCCTTTTGTATATATTAAAGAAGAAGCAAATAAAATATATTTTTTGTATTATATGTTTAATTAATTTTACTAATATAATAGAAAATTAATAAAATATATTTATGATTAGAGTAATTTTTTAAAAATAATCTTTAAAATTAATAATAGGTCAACTATTTTAATAAAAAAATGATCAAAAGACTTTTATTTTTTAAAACGAATGAAGTATTATCTTGAAGTAGACTTCCATCATAGCTATTTATATATTCCCCCTCGAAAGATGAATATTTTTTTCCAGAGACTTTTTTCCGGCATGTTGAAATTGGTTTGCAAATTTCAAAATATTTTGTTAGTACAGCTTATTTATTTTAAATCTAAAAGTTCATTAAGTGAGAAATAAGTAATCTTGAAATTCATCCCTTTTCTTCCTGCCATTTATTTCCCTTTACCGTTTTGGTAACAAAATTAATGGGAATACCGTACTTTTTTCCGCGGTAAATAATTCTGATTTCCGACAATGGCCATGTTATGATCAACTCCGACAAGTTGACTCCTCAATCTTTTAGTTCGCATCAATGAATTGGCTAGATTGTAATTAAAAAGTACCAATCTTTCTATAGTGTCAAATCTTCCATAGTACGGTTAGCCAATACATAAAGCGATAGAAGGCCAAATCAATTAAACGGGTCATTCCTTGGAGTACGTCCCTTTGGAAAATTTAGGGACAGGGGAGATACACAGCACTGGCGGTATCCACAAAGAAACACATCACAACCGGCTTTTGTAGAGCCTCCTAAACAGTAGTTAAACAGTGAATCTACTCATAAAATTGTCTTTCTTGCATTAAATGATTCAAACATTCAATTATATTAGCATTGTCTTGGCCGGCCATAAATAGATTAGCTATATAAATATATAAAATTAAATTTTTAATATATACATACTCTATTTTTGGATTTGGCAGAACAAATAGAGATTGCCAAGTCGAAAGCTCCTGGTGAAATGCTAAACTGGGAAGACATACAAAAGATGAAGTACTCATGGAATGTAGCTTGTGAAGTTCTTAGACTTGCACCACCTCTCCAAGGCGCTTTCAGAGAAGCCTTGACTGATTTCATATTCAATGGATTCTCAATCCCAAAAGGCTGGAAGGTAAATGTCATTACGCGACTTCGCTTCTATTTGTGCCACGAATATATTATATTTTTTAACATCACCCCGTAGCTCACGATGTCGAATGACAAGTATTAAACTAATTACACCAGCAGTCTGAGCATATATTTTAATAGTTTAAAATAAATTGTTCATAATTTTTTATTTTAAAAAATTATGATCGAGTTGTCTTTAATTGTTTATTACTACTAATTTTAATTTAAATAAATTAAAAGAAAGCTCTTTTTTAAAAAAATATATCTCAGGGTGCTTTCCAAAACAACTTTTACTTATTGAAACGCTTAAAAATATTAGTGTGATTCTAATTTTAAGAATAGTTCATTTCAAAAATACTTACTTTCAACAGCTTAAGAAAAAAAAAGTTTCAATAATCCATAACAAAGCTTACGGCAGTCTAAGAAAGATAAAACTATGTAGTTACCGTGTTCTCATGGAGTTGTGCTCTACTGATGCAGCTATACTGGAATGCAAACTCAACCCACAGAAACCCTGAATATTTCCCAGAGCCACAGAGATTCAACCCTTCAAGATTTGAGGGATCTGGACTTGCTCCTTATACATTTGTGCCCTTTGGTGGAGGACCAAGAATGTGCCCTGGAAAAGAATATGCAAGACTGGAAATTCTTGTTTTCATGCATCATGTGGTGAAGAGGTTCAGGTGGGAGAAAATGATTCCTGATGAGAAAATTGTTGTTGATCCTATGCCAATTCCAGCCAAGGGTCTCCCAGTGCGCCTCTTTCCGCACAAACCATAAGATTTCAATTACCCTTCTTCAATTAGTTGGGCATGTTACTGAAGAAATAATAATGTATGACTTGAAAATTTACTAATTTTTTTCTCCTAATTAGTGCACATATATCTATATTTTTGTTTGTCACTCCAAGAATATTAAACGCATAATGTTTTTTCACATCTTAGAAGTTCTCTATTTCATATTTCCTCTAAGGGATATTATTTATCTTTTGAATGAAATAAAAACAAGAACTGCTCAAGATTTAATGTGAGTTCCTAGCATATTCTAAAAATTATATATATTACTCTATTCATTTTAAAATATAAAGCCTTCTGACACTTCTTACATAGATTAAGAAAGAAAAAAGTAAGGACTATTTTTTTTTTGTATTATTCTTTACTAATTTAATTGAATAACCAACTGGGCTATGATGCCAATTTGTTAGAGACAAACCAAAAGTGATTTTTTTTAGAGTATGACGAAAAGAAATATAGATGCAGACATGAAAAAAAAAAATAGAGACACAGAAACTTACGCGGTCCGACTTTAAGCTATCCACAGGGAAAGACAAAAATGCGTAATTTCACTTCGTAGGAGACTATAAAATGAGGCTAAACACGTGACAATCCTAATAAACACAATTACACCTAAAGTCTCTTACGATTTTTCTGCTATCTTATCCTCCTAATTCCTTCTACAACTACATATTTTCATGGTGACCAAAAATTATAGCAACTTTATCGAGTAGTGGAAGTAACCGGGGAAATGGTAGATTTGGAAGTACTCGGGAAATATGATTCTTTTCATCTAAATTTAAATATTTATATTTTTTTATTATGTTTACTATTTAAAAATAATTATATATTTTTTAAAATTTTACCTAATAACTTTCTTAATTAAAAAAAATAAGTTCTATTAACAAAATAATCATAATATTAACCTATTTAAATTCTTAATTTAAAAAATTTAATCTCAAAAAATATGTGAGTCCTACTACCGGCTTCATTAATTATAAGCTTCATTAATTATAAGCATATAATAATAATTTTTTAATTAAAATATTTATTTTAATTTTAGATTAAATTAAAATAAAATATTTAATTTCGAACTAAACAGGTGTTTTTAAATTAAGTTTCCTTTTGTAAAACGTAGTGGAAATGTATCTGACCGATTGTTTGGTTTAACTAGGAGTCACTGCCACTCCTATGATATGTATTGATGACGTCCCCTTGCAAATGAAATTTATACTGTTTTGATATATTTCTCATCATAAAATTAATGAGCCTTTTTCCCAGAAAAAAAAAAGAAAAGAAAAATGTTTACGCTATCTGTGTTTAGCACTGACTATATTGAAATTGAACATCTATTTTTTTATTCTAAGCTATTTCGAAATAATATTTATTTTTTTACTATAAACACATTTTCTCAAGTATGTTAATTTCACTAGCATACCTACTCATGAAGGGTTAACTTCGATTGGGTTTTAAATTCAAAAAAATTAATCTTTTCCTCACTTTTTTTACTTTACGACTCACTTATCTTCTTATAAAATAATCAGAATTAGTAGATCATCTAAACCACCCCACCCGGCCCCCAAATAATAAATAAAAAATATTATTGCCATAAATAACAGTTAAATTTTGAGTTGTTAAAAAAATAATATTAACACGAAACTTTATATTAATTACATACTAGCCAAAAACCCGTGCTATGCACGGTAATATGTATATTTTTTAAATACAATTCTTGTAGTAATATATCTAGTAAAATAAAAAATCAATTCTAAAAAAGTTTCAAACTTCTTTTTAATTAATAAATTAAATTATCAAATTACTAAATCATTACAATCGATCTAATAATTAATTAATTAATTAAAATTTGATATCCAGTATGAAAGTTTTAACAAATGCTATTGATAATTTTGTCAATCGAACAAAAATAAAAAAATAAATATTATAATAAGTAATACATAGTAAAGAGGCATAAACATATTATTGAAAGATAATTTCACAAATGAATATGTTATATTATGATTCTCTTTTGCAGATGAGAACATTCTTCACACCAATCGACACATAAAACAAATATTATTAGTGATGAATTTTTATAATTTTGACGTCATGTAGTACTCGAACCATCAATGTAAACGCAAGATCTTTGCATGAATTGATATGTTTATGAAAATTTTTAATCCATTTTTCTACAAATATTATATTTTAGAGTTGAATCTATAAAATTAAAAATATTTGAGCAATCACATAACTTTTTGATGTGCTCAAATTTTTTTTTCAGAAGTATGAATATACCAACACCTGTCTTTGCATTTCATTTAGATGATCAACTGAACACCTTAGTACAAAGTCTGTATGCCTATCTTTGAGAGCAATATTCATTTCTGCACTATAATCTTTTATGATCATATTAACAATCTAAATAATGTTTAATCTCGTCAACAATTCGATATCGTTGTTGGTCATTATTTAATGTATTGAAATTTAATTCAAGAAGAATATGTACTTTATCAAATCCTTTGGTCATGTACTTGTACAAATATTTGACGATACTCTTAAATTTATTTGAGCATCCATCAATACCAACAAATCTCTCAGATGAGGAATAACTTACCTATTATTGAAAGTAAAATCATTTATTGTAACTCTTTTACTTAAATCATTTTAGCATCTGTATTCTACATACTTATCATTTTCTATTGTTGTAGCATTACAAAATTTTTTCGGGTAGTGCTTTGAACATTTACTATTTATCATACATGGAGCATTTGGGAAAGTATCACCACAGGGTCCATGAAACATGCATCTTATGATGATCTTATAAGCATGGATATTAAAATTTTTATTTCTAATTATAATTATTGAAATATATTTAATAAAAAATTAACAACTAATTGCATTATAAATTTAATAAAACTTTTATTTTTAATTACATAGCCAATAAACTATAAAACAAATTTATGTGTTTAATAGAAAAAAATTTGCTTAGGAGTGATCATGGGTAACAATAGGAATAAGTAGTAAATATCCTCCAAAAATATCATCACTCTTTTATAAGGCGCATTGTCAATATCGAGACTTTTTTGGTAGAGTTTTAGTAGATCGTACTTGTGTTGATTTAGAGTGAAGTAAATTTTGGTTGGAATATTTGCTTTCCTACCCAATTATTATAGTCCACATATTCAACCCATAAACATGCATGACTTATAATTTAATCACAAAAGGGGATTATTGATTCTTATTGAAAAGAAAAAGAAAAAAGAGTAGGTTATTATTAAATGCGAAAAATTAGATGTAGAGTACCAATGGAGAGCCCCATGGAGATAGTTGAAAAAAGAAAATGATAGTTATGTAATAAAACAAAAATGGAAAGAAGATAATTATATATAATATTTTTTAGTAAAATATCATCTCTATTTCATAGTTTATAATTTTTAATATCTTATCAAGTTATGATTCAAAATATTTCAAAATGAAACAGACTAAAAACAAATGTTGAGTTTTACAAAAAAAACAAATCAAAAACACATTCAAAGGCTCGGATCCAATTGAATTCAGATTAAGGATTTTATTTTCTTTTTTTAAAAAGAAGCACTAACTAATGTTATCTCTTGAAACCAATTAAGACGTTAAACAATAATGAAGTTCAAAGGCTTTGAACCAATTAAATTCATATTAAGTATTTTTTTTGGAAAAAAAGTACTAACTAATTGTATTTCTCGAAACCAATTAAGAGGTTAAACAATAATGAAGTATGTTTGAGGACAAAAAAGCATTAATAGAAAATGGAGAAATCATCTCTTAAATCTATTAAATATTTTTTTATTTTTCTTCACAGATAATTTGATAAGTGTATCATACAATAAAAATAAAAACTTGCCATACTATAATTTGATGGACATGTAAAAATACTCCAAAATTGGGATTATTTAACTCAAAAGTTAAAAAACTTTTGCCTTGTGTGCCCTTGTAGAAAACAGACAAATTAAAACCATCAAATCTAATAATTCTTCCTTCTAACCTTGTGTTCTCCTAGCTAGCTTGCCTTTTTGTTCTCTTATGGGTCTCACGTGTTTGCATTTGATATAAAACCCAAGCACAAATATATCCGAAGTAATATAGGTTTACTTATAAAAAACTAAACATTACATTAGAATCAAACTTGGTGGAAATAAATGGAGTACTATATTTGTCAAATTCTTGGAGTTTTCTTATAGACTACATAGATTAGAAAATAACTATGGGATTGATATCGTAGAATAGGAATAGTTTTTCATTTTACATAACGGTTTATCCTGTAAAGTCATAGTCTAATTTCTTTGACTTGGAAATCCTGTAGAGCAATTTCCTGAAGTAATCAAATTTAAAACATTCTTCTTATCGTTAAAGCATTTTAGATTATTTCCTTGGAGATTAAAGGAAAGAAATCTTTGTATGGGAACCTCGGATCACCTGTTCTAATTCACATCTACGTATACGAAGCTTAAATTCTCACAAAAAAAAGATAAAAATGAAAAAGATAAATCCATTATTTTCCATAGTATGGTTCAAAATTGTACCTCTTATTATCGTGCATTTTTGTCTATCAAAGAAGCTAATCTATATTACGTATGAGATTCTCCAAAGGCCTTAAATTTGCAAACAGAGGTAACTGTGAGATTATGTTATATCCTCATAAAATCGTTATCACATATCATCAAAGGAAAAAAAATCAAATAAAAATTATGTCAAATAAACAAAACATCAAAAAAGCATACATATGAAGAGAAGAAGAAAATAATATGCAGAAGAGAATGATGATGATGTACACTATGTGTAGAAGAAATAGGTAGATATTAGATGTTTAGATTTAATAAATTTAGTTTAAATTAAGAAATTGGGTTAAACAAAAATTATAAATATAAAGATCATGTTTGTTGACAACTACTGAATAGTTAAAGTTTTACTTTTATAAAATAACTAAATATACATAATTTAATTTTTTTTAAAATATGAAATTCAAAATTCGAGTTAATATATAAGTAGTTTAAAAAAATTTTAAGCAAATTAAATAATTAAAGTTTCCTACATTTACAAAGTAACTCAATATACTGAATTCAATTTCATAAAAAAATATAGAATTTAAAATTCAAGTTAATATATAAGTAGTTTAAAAATTATTTTAATAGATTGAAAATTGTTCTAACCAATTAAAAAATTTTAAAGTAATAATTGAAATTTCATACTTTTACAACGTAACTTAATATACGAAATTTAAAATTAAAATTAATTTATTAGTTTAAAGTTACTTTAATAGATTGAAAATGATCCTAACCAATCAAATTTTGAAGATTAATTAAAAGAAAAAAATTAGAATAATTTAAAATTCAATTTAATATATAAGTCGTTTAAAATAATTTTAATAGATTGAAAATGGTTCTAACCAATCAAAATTTTTAAAGTAATAATTAAAGTCTCATACTTTTACAAAGTAATTAAATATATAGAATTCTAAATTAAAATTAATGTATAAGTTAGTTTTAAATTATTTTAATATATTAAAATTGATAATAACCAATCAAAATTTTTAATACTAATTAAAATAGTAAAAATTCTAAGAAATTAAGATAATTTAAAATTCAAGTTAATATATAGATAGTTTAAAATTATTTTAATAGATTAAAAATAATTCTAACCAATCAAAAAAATTTAAAGTAATAATTAAGATCTCCTACACTTACGAATTCAAAATTAAATTAATTTATAAGTTAGTTTAAAATTATTTTAATAAATTAAAAATGATTCTAACTAATAAATTTTTTTAAAGTAGTAATTAAACTCTCTTATTTTCATAAATTAATTTAATATAGATGCTTTAAAATTAAAATTAAATACATAAGTTAGTTTAAAGTTATCTTAATAGATTGAAAATGATCACAACTAATTAAATTTTTTAAGAATAATTAAAAAAGTAAAAATACTAAGATTTTTAGGATGAGAGGTTTGCAACCATAAGAAAGAAAGGGTTATATTTTTATTAAATAAATAAATAAATAATATATATATATATTATATACAAAATTCAAAAATTAAAATTAATGTATTAGTTAAGAATTTAGCTTTAATGAATTTAGTTTAAATTAAGAGATTAGATAAACAAAAATGATAAAGATAAGTAGTTTAAAGTTATCCTAAATGATTGGATAATCTTAACCAATCAAATTTTTGAAGACTAATTAAAAAAATAAAAACTCTAAAAAATTAGAATGGGAGGTTTGAAGTCATAAGAAAGAAAGGGTTACATTTCTATAATATATATATAGATGCGTCTTTTCATATATCAATAGGGGTCGAACTTAAAGGCTGGTAACTAATACTAAATAGTAATTTCATCCTTATCTATGCAAGTGAGAGTACATGAATGATTTGTCCAATGCTTCAAGTTTGAAAACCATATTCTTGAATATTCTTATTCAAGAATATTATAGCAGAGGAAAAACATTTATATCTAGAGAGAATGCTATATGTATCTAATCATTTGGGCTTTGTCTGTATTGATGGAAAGGAAAGGAGACTATACGGAAAAGAATGAAATGGGAGAGGAATGGAAGGATTAACTTTAATTTTAAATGATCAGTCCTTCTTTCCGTCTAAAACTGGATGGGTTGAAAGAAATGAGACCGTCTTTCATAAAATCTTTTAAACTGACTAAATTATTTTTATTTTAAAATAATTATATTCATATAAAAATAAAAATAAATATGTAAACTAATAGTTTTCTCTATTATTAACTGTCTATATCCAAATATCATAATGACTCAATCGTTTCCTCTCATTACTCTTCTTTCATTTCTCTCTCATTACTCTCCTTTCCCTTCCCTTCTTCTTCCTCAATCCAAATGGTGCCTTAGCGCGACAGTGATCATTCATCCTTTCAAATAGGCATCCATTTCGCATACCAAAAGATAAAAGAAAAAAATACTTCTATTGTATAGCTTGATGCCAAATTTTGGTTTGCAACAATATTATACATAAACTGGAGAATTGAAAATACCTTTTGCGAACTACATTCTCATGAAGTTTAATTATTCATTGAATATTAGTTTTAGTTTCCTTGAGTTTTTGTAGTATGTATATGCTCCATAGCACAAATATAGTAGATCAAGTAATTTTAATTCAAGAATAAATAAATGAAATAAAAAAAATGTACATTAACCTGTTTATATATTCCCACAAGTAGGTTGAAGTCTTGCAGATAGAGCCTCTAGTTTATATCAATAGAAAGTCATATGGTGTTACTTTAACTCCAAGAATATTTCTTCATGTACTCTTTTTTTCTTTCACTCCACTGGGTACTTGGTTTTCTTCTTTTCTTTTTTAACCAAAAAATGAATTATTTTATTCTTGGAGCTTGCAGTTAGGAGTTGATGAAAAGCCCAAATCTTTCAAAATATAAACAATTAAATAAACGAGCATCTACATCTGCTAAATGAACTCATTTGAAATTAAAGTTTTCTTTTTTATATTAAATAAAAAGTCTTCCAAATTTGAATTCGGCCATTCTATGTCATATTTTTCAACAGTTGAATATATTGAAAGAAATTGTCCGATTCTATCACTCATGATATTGAGTAAAACAAAAGGATAAAAACTTCTGGCTAGGACTGTCAATTGAGTCGGGTTGGTCCGGGCTCAATTCGTTCGGCCTACTTAATTACGAGCTCGAGCTCATATTTTCAACCTGAACAACGTTTCGAGCCGAACTCGGACTAAGGTAAGTTCAGCTCTCTTTCAACTCGGCTCGTAAATATATATATATATATATATATATATATATATATTATTAAAAATATTATTATTATGTAAAAATTTTAAAAAATCTGGTTAGGACCGGCCCGATCCCGATAGAGCCAAACTCAAGCTCATATTTCCCTGCACGAAACTGGTTTGCAAAATTCGGGCATAGCTAAGGCCAACTCACTTAACCGGATTGACACCCCTACTTGTGGCAAGGCATAAATGTGGTAAAAGCACTCCTTAATTATGAAGCAAAAGATTTTAGGTTCAAATAACATGCCTTCGCTCAATGTATTTTTTAAATAAAAAATTTTAAAATCACTATTACAATTCATATTTAGTATTCAAGAAGTGTACATCAAATACTTTTTCCATCCATAATTAAATATCTATTTTCTTAACGTACTTAAATATTTTATCTAAATTTTTGTTAATAACTTTCTTAATTTAAAAGAAGTAAATTTTAGTAACAAGGACCCCATTACTAACCTCTCTCACTCTCTTGATTTAAGATATCTAAGTTTCACTAATATATAGGCTATACTATTAATCTCTTTAATTAAAAAGATATTATATTAATTTTTTATAATCAAATTACTTTTTTTAATTTTATAGGACGTCAAAATGAGACATTCAACTGCGACCAATGTAAGTTTTTATGCAATTTCCCATTTTGGAAATACTCCATCTGTTTCAAAATTTAAGACTTTTTATTTATCTTCTCTCTTTTCAAAATATTCAATATTTTGTGATTAATTTTTAAAATTTATTTTTATTATAAATATAAATCTCTATGTATTATAGTAATGGAATTAATTAAAAAATAATTTTAAAATAACACTTTATTTTTCTCGTTTTCAAACTATACAAAAAAAATTAAAAAACTTTACATTTCGAAACACAAGACGTATTTTCTTTCTGCGGAGAAATAAAAAAATAAAGAGGGTGGATTGATTATGATTTCTTAGCTGGCATACCAATAAATTCCTTCACCGGCCAAAAGGGTACAAATGCAAAGCGGCCACATATCCCGACATACCGTGGAAAGATCCCAACTGTCAACTCCGACTTCAATTTTAACTTTTTGTCTTTTAGTTTTAGATTTTCTTGCTATTTTTTCCCATTTTGTGATTTATATTTACCATTTCAGATTTTTTTATCCAGACAAGGTATGACATGAAGCATCTAATATTGATGATTCCGACTGCCATCTAATGTTGATGATTTTTATCTAGTAAAAGTATCCTAAATATATATTAATAATCACAAAAAATTAATGAAGTGTTTTCTTCCCATTTATTTCTAATTTTCACATTGGACGTGTTATATGAAATGAGAAAGCAATCTACCCTTATTATATTAATTTATGCAAAATATTCTCATTGTAATTATCTAATATGTAGAAACTCACTAAATAAATAATGCAAGGACACAAATACAATATATATATACCCTATCTATTTCAAAATATAAGATTCTTTAGTTTTTTTCCTTCTAAAAATATTTAAAATTTTACAAATTTTAATTTTTTTTTTAAAGTTACCTTAGAAAAATAAAATTTTTTATTTTTTGTTCAATCAGAGGATATAATAAAATTTTTTAATTTTTTATTAATTTATTTAAAAGTATTTAAAAATTTTTATATTTTAAAATAAATAAAGTAATTACTTACGAGAAAATGCTGTAGCGTGGAATATTTGACTTTGGACTATTAGAAAAATTCGCCACTCGCCGAAAAAGCATCCTTATGTCGTCTAGATAACCAAGGCCATGATAAGGTCCTAGGTTTAATGGGTGAAGAAGACAATAGTATCTACGAATAAAGAGATACCTTTTAATAGTACTTTGTAGTATATTGAATGAATCAAATATCCATCCAAAAGCTATGTTTTCTTGACAAACTTCTCTAAACGTATGAGGTAAAAATGAGGATATATACATGAAGTTCTACAACAAGCCTTCAACTTAATTTCATAATAATACAAGAAAAAGCATTAGAAAATCTTGTCTACATGAAAAAGAAACAAAAAGTTGCATATTGAGATGCCTGCGTGAATTGATGTGCGTGACTTTCGGTGGATTGCAGCAGTGATGATACTAGACAAAACAAAAAAAGTAACCTAATAGAGAGGTAAACACTTGTGAAATTATATATATATATATAACCAAATAGTGCACATGCAGCCAGGATTTCATATTCTTGGAGTTAAGAATTTCAAATTTGACTTATACATTCACTTAAATTTCATATATTATGTGACAATATTTGCCAAGATGAGCTACACGAGGTGCATATAATTAAACTCTTAAATTACGAGTAAAGCATTTAATAATTTAATATTGTACAATTGATCAGAATTGAATAAATTAATAAATTTAAAGAATTATATATTACAGTTGAGTGAACTCTATACTAAGAGGTTAAAAATTTATAGCCTCCATATTAGAAGATATTAAAGTATTTGTCACAACCACTAGTAGGGACCTCTTTGAAAGGCATTAATATTCCGCCTTATTTGTTTGTTTGCTAGAAGTCTTCTATATCTCATTAGCAAGAAGCTTTGTGTGTACAGCTTAAGCTTATGAGAGTTGACTCATAACTCACACGAATGAGGTCAGTGAAGACCTTCTGCAGCTATTGCATCTTGGCCTGAAAGAACCTCAAAATTAGGTAACTGCATTTTACACAGCATTTTCAAAGCTGGATTGCCAAAAAAAAGCGGTTTATTGACCGGCTTTCGGTTAGATCAATTTGACTAAGTAAGCAGGTTCAATATGAATGTTTGAGAAATTTTTTGACCGTCGTACTTGGTTGGACCAGCCGGACCGGCAGATTAGACGGTTGAACGCAATCAGTTTGAGTTGCATTTATAGTTGAAAGGATGTCTAATTCATTAATGGTTCTATTTTTCTGCTTTTGGCGACAAGAAACTAAGTACTTAGAAATTTAAAGTCGGAATTTGAGTTCTTTGAAACTGTGCTACATGACTTAATCAAGTACGGGGAATTTGATCCCTTTTTTCTTGTTTGCAATTCTGTTTTTATTAATACTAAGAATTAAATAATCTGTCTATATTATAGTTAAATAACTATTAATATTTTTGAAAGAAAATTAAAGAAAATTGTATTTTATCAGATATTTGCCTTAAGAGAAGAGTCTGTTGCAGATGGAGTCACTACTAACCAAATATTAGAGTGATGAGTTGAGATCCCACGATGTGCTAAGCGGTGTGTTGGAATATTTATTTGCCTATGGACAAAATTTATAGAAATAAATTAAATAAATCTTAATTTAAAAATCAAATTCAAATTAGTTGTATAAAAATTTCCTAAATATGAGATATGGACTAGTCATCATGTCTGCTAATTTATCTAAACTAACATGTCCCACTAAGTACAAGTTAGGAAAATCCATCTTGTATTTGATTGAGAGTGGTGAAGTTGGATATCAATTGAAACTTGCCAATCTATTCACATTTTCATATGAACTTTTACCATAGTAAGCAAAATTTTCAGCAGTTTAAATGGAATGGTTTCTATGAACAATATAGTAATCAGAGTAATTTCATAAAATCAAGTCCAAAATACACCAAAAAAGGGTTTTTGTACAAAAAAAAAATTGTAATTTAAAGAAAATTAAAAAACATAAGCCTACATGAACAAATAAGAAAACCCCGTTTCGTATTACCCTTTTTTATTTTAATTAATAATAATTTTTTTGAAAAAAAAAACTACATTTGATGATTGTGTGTTTTGTATAGACCCCCTACCCATTTATTAAACACATAGGAAGTTTATACAATACCCGGAGGGCATGTACACCTAAAAGTAAGAAAATTTTACAACAAAATTACGTAACATTAATGTTGCAATTGATTGTTTCCAAAAAAAACAAAAATTAAAAGTGATTAATTTCTTATAAAGATTTAAGAAAATAATTATTAAGGTAAAATTATCTTATTAAGGCATGTTTTCAATTTATTAAAGAAAGTTTATTTTTTTCTAAATTAACCAATACTAGTTTAGAAAGCCCAAGAAGCAAGAACTATGTCGTTCCATGAATCACACGCATATAGTTGATTTCAACAACCAAATCACCAAAACAAAAGGTCAATGGCGAGAATGAAGCAGGGACAAAAAATTATTGAATTTTAAATTTTAAACTAATCCATAAGATTCCAAAAGTAGCACAAAGTCTCCATTCACGGTCGAAATAGTGACTTCATTTTTTAATTCACTTTATTTTACTAATTGTTTAGTGGAATTATGTTTCAAAAATGTCGTTGCAAAAGCGATTGGGTAATATCTTCGTTTCATTTGCTGCCTCTTTCTTTCTCGGTATACTTCTTTCCGTGATAATTTTTTATTTTTTCTCGAAAAAAAAGAAAAAAAATCTTCAGGGTAATAAAAAAAATCTTATTAAAGGACTGGTTCTGAATTTGATTCAGATTTCGTTACTTTATTATATATCAAAAAAATAAAAAAGAAAAATCGTCCAAAAGTATCAATTAGCGGAATCCTTGCTTACATTGTCTGAAAATACTAGGAATTTCCTCAGTTCCTGCGACGCATTCAGATTAAATCTACTGTCACCGCACCATTATGTGACTTTTTTGCCAATATTTTCCCCACCTAGGTTGACCTGGATTTTGGCACTTTCACTCCTCCACACAGCGCACTTCCCACCCACCCCCTAGCCCCCACCACGCTCTTCAACCAAAAAAATAAAAATAAATAAAGGAAAAAATATTGCAAGACAAAGTATTGAGAATCAAATTACATCCAAGGCCACAGAGTCCTGACTATAAATATGCGCTCCTTTAGTGCCAATTTCTATCACCAATTCACAATCATTTTTCTCTCCTTCATTTGGTGAGCAACACAAACCATGGAGCTCTTCTACGTCACTCTCCTTTGCTTATTTGTGCTCCTTGTCTCTCTTTCCTTGCATTTCCTCTTCTACAAAAACAAATCAAGCTTGCCCGGGCCCCTGCCTCCGGGCAGGACCGGGTGGCCGATGATCGGAGAAAGCCTTCAATTCCTCTCAGCAGGCTGGAAAGGCCATCCGGAGAAGTTCATCTTCGAACGGATGGCGAAGTACTCATCCAATGTCTTTAGGTCTCATCTGCTCGGTAAGCCTGCAGCGGTGTTTTGTGGTGCAACCGGGAATAAATTCTTGTTCTCGAATGAGAACAAACTTGTTCAAGCATGGTGGCCCGATTCTGTGAACAAGGTTTTCCCATCTTCAACACAAACTTCCTCAAAAGAAGAGGCTATCAAGATGAGAAAAATGCTCCCTAACTTCCTTAAACCAGAAGCTCTGCAGCGATACATCGGTATCATGGACCAAATCGCTCAAAGACACTTCGCTTCCGGGTGGGAAAACAAGGATCAAGTTGAAGTTTTCCCTCTTGCCAAGAATTACACCTTTTGGTTGGCTTCTAGGTTGTTCGTAAGCGTTGAGGATCCTAGTGAAGTTGCAAAGTTGCTCGAACCGTTCAATGTTTTGGCCTCCGGTCTCATTTCCGTCCCCATCGATTTGCCCGGAACCCCTTTTAACCGCGCCATCAAGGCCTCTAACCAAGTGAGGAAAATGCTTGTTTCCATAATCAAACAAAGAAAAATCGATTTGGGCGAGGGAAAAGCATCACCAACGCAGGATATTTTGTCTCACATGCTCTTGACGAGTGATGAAAATGGGAAATTCATGCATGAACTGGACATCGCTGACAAGATTCTTGGCCTCTTAATTGGGGGCCACGACACTGCGAGCTCTGCATGCACTTTCATCGTCAAGTTTCTTGCTGAACTGCCCGAGATATACGAAGGAGTCTACAAAGGTAACCCCTTAAATTTTTATTACTTATTTCCTTTTACGAATTTCTCCAAATTTGGATCTTGACGGTCATAAAAGCAATAATTTTGATCGAATTTAATCAGCTTAAACTTGGAGGGAAAATTCCATGAAAAAACTGCGTGCACGTACAATCGAATCCAGAGGAGTATATATACTATCTTGGTTGACCAACCTAGTCAGGAATTGTTGCTGCTGATGGTACTAAGTATTTCTAACAAAGAACGGAACTGTTTGAAAATTTAGAAATCCCTTAATCTTAAAATATATAAGATTTTTTGATAATTTTTTTCTTTCAAAAATGTTTAACTTTTAACTAATTTTAAAATTTATTTTTCTAAATTACTCTCGCACATAAATATAATTTCTCTATTATCTTTTATATTAATAAGAAATAAATTAAGTTAGTTAAAGCTACAATAAAAATTAAATTTCCTTTATTTTTTTCAATCTTAATCCATGTGCAATGGCCAAAAGGACTTATATTTTGAGATAGAGGAAGAAATTGGTTATAAAAGTCAAAATAATTGCTTCCATGGTAAATAGTTGCTTTATTTGCAGAGATGATAAATGGTGAATAAATTAATTTGGAGATATTCATCTATTTATGATAATTATAATTTTCTCTACAAATGGTAAAAAGTTCCTGTATTTGTCAAATAAGTGACATCTTGCATCAAGAATTGAATGCAGTTCTTGGAATATCTCTGTCAACAATTAATTCTCCAGCTTCTTCTTACCTTTTTGTGACTGAGTAGTGCTATTTCGTAGTAGTTGTAGAAATTTTGACAGATTTCTTTATTTGTCTTAGGATTTGCGGATTACTTATGATTGGGCCAGGAAAGTAACTTAAGAGTGAATTTTTCTGATTTTAATTTCATTTTTACTCCTTTTGTCAACAGAACAAATGGAGATTGCCAATTCAAAAACCCCTGGTGAGTTTTTGACTTGGGAAGACATCCAAAAGATGAAATATTCATGGAATGTAGCATGTGAAGTGCTGAGACTTGCACCACCCCTCCAAGGTGCTTTCAGAGAGGCCCTCACAGATTTCATGTTCAATGGATTCTCAATTCCAAAAGGATGGAAGGTAAAAAAAAAAAAAAAAGCTCGAAACGCCCTTGCAACGATGTAGGAGACGATTTTATTTAACTTTATTACATCCTCTCAAGATCCTACCTAAATTAAGAATCCTTTTTTGTTATGTAAAATGTGTAAATAACTTAAATTTTGCGATATTAATATTGTTGTAACTAACATATTAATTTTTTCATTAAATTCACTGACATTAAGTCCCACTCGTGTCTAAATTGTGCAGATATATTGGAGTGTGAATTCAACACACAGAAATCCTGAATGCTTCCCTGAGCCACTTAAATTTGAGCCCTCAAGATTTGAGGGATCTGGACCTGCTCCTTATACATTTGTACCATTTGGCGGAGGACCAAGAATGTGCCCCGGAAAAGAGTATGCAAGACTGGAAATTCTTGTTTTCATGCACAATCTGGTGAAGAGATTCAAGTGGGAAAAGATCATTCCTAACGAGAAGATCGTTGTTGATCCAATGCCGATCCCCGAAAAAGGGCTTCCAGTTCGACTTTATCCTCACAAGGCATAAATTTGCCGGAGAATTAAATCGGAGAAACTAAGTGCAAAGAAAGTTGTTCAAGTTATACATAAGCGTACACCCATTGCTGCAGTTTCAACTGTGTTCTTAGTTCATTTTTTCTTTCTTTTTTCAATTGTTTTCAACTTGTGATCTGATGGAAGCCCCATAACCTCCTTATATTCAATGCATGAAAAGCATGAAATGTATAATTAATTGAAAGGAATAATTCCACTGTAATATTATGTCTCTCTCTTTAGCAAGTCATCTACCCAAGGCAACTCACACGATACATACATATTCACTACTTTTAGCAACCATGGCTCCAAGGATTTTTTCTTTCCTCAGAATAACGTAAATACCCACACAAATACATACAAACAAGAATAACGCATACTAAAGTCCTAATTATCCAGTTTAGCAGCACGAAGATTTCATTTTTATCAAAAGACATTCCACAACAGTGAAACATGAGGTAGAATCGGTGGTATAAAGTCTTTGTCGTCGTTGATCGCCCACTGGATATTTTGTGTCTGCAAAACATCAAGTCTGGAATATGCAAATTTGCCAGATTCATTTCCTTTCAGATGCATCTGTTTTCACCACATAATTATGAAGAGCAGGCAAGTTGGCACCTTCAAAATGGAGTATGCACTTAATAAGAGGACCCCTTGAACGCAGAAGATCCTGCTCTTTTTGACTGCCCAATTGAGGGTTTTACTGGTATTTCACCTAACCTAATTTTTTCAAAAGATAAGCTTCCACGCCTACCAAACAATTGATACTATATAGTATTTATCTTTTCCAATTTATTAATTTTCAATATTTATTTATATTTCTTATTCGTAATAAATGATGGGACTAGACCAAATTCATTAATGCAGTCTTCTTTGTTGCTTCATTCCTGTCTGAGTTATATAACTAACCATATCTTGATAGAAATGATGGCTGTCAATCATGGGATCTTTGCTATTTCTATTTTTTCAGTATAAATTTTTCAGTAATAAGTTCTTTAGTTTCTGCAACTTTTTAATTCTTCAAACAAATCATTCAGTCCGCCTCGAGTCCAGCACTGCAATTTTGCTGCATTTGCAAGATTGGATTTTAACAGCTGAATCAGATTTAATTGTAAAAATTTTTAAAATATTTATAAAGTAAAAAAATATAATTCATTGAATCAGATCTTAAATTTAATCTAAGATATCAGATTTTGTCCTGCACTCCCTACAAATCATTTACTCGAAATCTCATAGTAATGATTGCAAAAAATAATAATGATTTTTTTTCTTCTTTGGGTATTGAGAAAATAATAATGATTTTTTCTTCTTTTTTTTAAGTTCAAACCACCCTTCTTAATTTTTGAACGAGCTCAAAAATAGACATCCAAGTTTTGGATAGAAGGAATAGTAACCTAATGCGCATCAGACTGGATGGCTGGTTTAGAAAACAAATCCGAAAACGAGGACAATCAAAATGTCCTTACATTCCCATACGAAGTATGCCCTCGAAATGTCATTACATATCACCTATATGGCTATTCATCATTGCTATTTGCGTTGCTATAAGATAAGATGATGAATAAAGAATTCTAATAAAATTACTATTTGCTTCATGATTTTATAGTCCGTGATAAAAATAGTTCATTCACTGCCCTCAAAAGGAAAAATTTTTTTAAATAAAATATTAGGATAATACCACTTAGATTCCTTTTTGTAATTATTGGAAGATGTAATATTGCCGAAAAGGTACCTACTCCAAATTGTAATATTTGTTGAATTGAATGTAATTTATTTGATAAATATCTATAAATTCAACAACATGATGATAATTTTAATTTTAATTTAACAATATTATGCCCTGAGTTTGAAATTTACCGTTCAATATTGAAATTTACAACTTTTGTCAAATCAGTCATTGGCAAACAAATAAAGTTCACCACTTCCATTACTTCTTTGCCAAAATTTACCACTTTAATCAAATTAGTCAAAATCAAATTAACAAAATTTATGATTCTGGGTTCCCATCATTGCTACATTTTACTAGGATAATTTTTAAAATCTGCCACTAAAAGGGTCCCCTCTTTATTTCAAGGAACAGAAATGGTCCCTTTCAACTTCATTTTTGCTACTGTTTCGAATACCCATTTTGTGGCTTGGATCAGAAGAAAACTTAAAATCTACACGCTTAAACCATTTAATAGACAGCAAACATTTGTGGCAGCCACAGGTTTCATCAACTGAGAGATATTGCTCTTCACATAAAATAAAAACATAAAAGAAAAACATGCCAATCAGATAGGAGAAATACCAATAATGCTAGTTGTATTTTAATTTTGAATGAAGATCTTGCCCTTTGTTCCTTTTTTTTTTTTTTTTTTCCTCTCTTTTGTGCGAGTACAACGAGAGAAGGAAGATGCAAAATGAAATTTAATCATGTATCAAAAGGTACTTATATAGTTAACTAAGATACATTTGTATAAAAAGTTTTTTTAATACAAAAGATATCACATTATAATACTGGTTAAAATTATATTTATCAAATATAATATAACACAAAATTATAAGTATTATTAAAAAAGAAAAAAAATTTATATTAAGTAAGAATCGAACTCTCAACAACAGCTGTTAAGAGGCCTCACGGGCTATTTGTACAAAAAGTTGTTTGGTGGATTTCAACCTCCCTTGATAATAACGTAATTTTCACGTGCGATGAAATTGATCACTTTTTCGATCAAACTGTTTTGGAAACAGCCTGAACTAAAAAGGAGAGACAGAGAAAACTGAAATGGATAAAATGTCAACCACTCAATACTAAGCTATTTGATCAACGGCCAGTTGGTTTTATATAGAATACATTTAATCCTTTCTAGATTTATATAAAGAGCTGTTTTTCATTTTTCCTTCTTAACTTTTCTTTTTCTCATATTCTCATTTTTAATGAAGACTTCGTATTTGTGGCAGCCTGTGCCACTATCTTGGAGGGCAAACATTAGTGCTCGTCTATTAAACAACCAAAAAAATAAAATTGAATGTGACCAGAAACTTAAAAAAGGAAAATAAAAAGACTGTAAATAATTAAAGTACACTAACGGATTGTCATTGGGAGTTGAAGTTACTTGAAGAGTTGTCACCTGACCTCATTAATTGTATTCAAACTTTTGAGTTTCATTGAGGAAAATGAATTCAAGCGGTCCTGAATAGATTTATTTTTTCATTTTTTAAAAAAAAGATTTATCTATTACACTATATTGAAACCATACATTAAAAAATATATATATAGCTACTTTAGTCTTTGAAGTTTGGGTATCGAAGTTTGGATACCGTCATCGTTTAGTCCTACAAAATCTTTTCCAACTTTTATAGTCCCTAAATATCTTATGTGTGACCAAAGTGGTCATGCCACTACTCTTTTCAGTAAACTTCGGCCAAACAAAAATTTAATGCAGGCACATGTAAACAAATGAATGAGTGAAAGATTGAATTAGAGTGGGGAGAATTGTCTATTTAATCCTTAAAGTTAATATATTAATATCTTCTAAGTTTTTTTTTCTATCATTATAATCCTTAATGAATTTTCACTCTACCAAATACTATTAACCAATCTCTGCTCATACTTTCGACAAAAAATAAGTATGTTGTTGATATTCCATATTTGTGTTCTATATAATTATCATTTTGAGCTTGATTTTATGTTAAATTTTAGTGTTTTAATCACCATTTAAATTTTAGTGTTTTAAATTTTGGGGTAAAGGTTGGACAACAATAGTAATTCAGAAATTATTTTATCTATAGTATAATTGTTGTGTTTTGTTGTCTATGCCTTTATACTCAATTTTATCACAATCCTCAATAATTTGCACACAAACGCAAGGCAAGTGCACCCATCGTTTAAATTAGTATAATGGCAAGCAAGTTTAAATATTGTATCCACGGGGATGGTTAAATACCATTACTCACTTCTACTCTACTGTTAAGCCTAACAAATTTGTTTGAAAAAATGGTTGGAATAATTACTAGGAAAAGAAATCTAACTTAACTAATCTTTGTTTGCAAGAGAGAAATCAATTGAGAAAATAATACTTGAATGGTTAATCCCCCTAGACTTACCTATGTGATAGAAATGTCTATTGGTTGATAAATTTCACTTCTTATGTTTGATGAAATTCCAATGATAGAACTCACTCTATCTCTAGATGAAAGTTCTCTACTCTTAGATTAATTAGTTGAAATCTCTTTCTAACCAAATCAACTCAAGAATGCATTAAGAATTGTGAATTTCCAATTAGAGAATCAAGAAGATGTTTAGGTTTCTATCTCTAGTCACCTAAATCATCCCCATTATTTGTGTATGGTCTATTTCACCCTTCCTATCTCAATTCCAAGTGAAAATTTCCATATTATGAATCAATTGTCAATCACTCTTCCTTTCTCAATTCCAAGTGAACAAAAATTCCAGATTATGCATCAATAACCCACTCAATCAATCCAATCATTCAAACCCACAAACAATTCACAAGAAATTCAAATTCAATCAACTAATGAAACACTTCATTCACATAGGCAAAATCTAGGGTTCATGCCCATCCAAGTATTCAAAAGCTTAGCTCATCAACATATTACAATTCAAAGAACATAAACCAATAAACAAAGAGTAAGAATTGCTCATTTTTATAGTGTAAAATCTTCTCTTCCTCAAGGTTGAAATTCGTCACTGTTGCATGGAGAAAATTGTAGCTTTTTCCATGAATCTTCAAGGTGGATGTTCTCCTTCTTCAAGGATTCAATCTTCTCTCTTGATTTCTCTTGCAAAGATTGAGGGATTGGAAGAAGAATTTGGTGTGTTTTCTTGGTGTTTTGCTATTTTCTGTCCACTCCCATCGGCTGCTCTTGTTTCTGCCCTAAAGGGGTATGAAAATCTCCCCCAAAAGAGAGAAAAAAGCAGCTTAAAAGCAGTTTCAGATTGACACAAATGGCGCCGCTTAGATCACAACAAACGACGCCGCTTGCCCTCAGTTTTGGTGCAAGGTTCTGCTGCACGACTGTGACACCGTTCTGAATTCTATGTGCATTTAGACCACCAAAACGGATGATATAGGTCTGGATGTCTTCATGAAAGTTGTAGATCGGGATCTTATCTTTCCACGGAGATTTGAATCACATCAATTGGACATCTAGAACTCAAGATATGATCATTATACCAAACTGTGGCAAAAATGGAACCCAATGCAGAACATGTGAATTTGTAGCATAGGTAGGGTAGGAAAATGAACTCCGATTGACAAAACATTTACCATTCTACAAACTTCAGAATGTCCTCTATATGTTTCTAGAATATTACTTTTGCATTTGAAATCTTCATGGAGGTTAAAATTCGACTTGAAATATGTCTACCAGTCTATTTTTCCTCTGCATTTCTCTATTGTTCTTCATTGTGTAAAATCTCTTTGTTTGCTTCATTTACTTCCAAATCTTTAACAAACTCGCCTAAAGCAAATAAGAGATAAAGGGAGTGTAAATCGTGATTAAAACACCAAAATTTAGTATAAATGTGAGCTCAAAATGATCATTATATAAAGCACAAATATAGAATATTAATAATGTTCTTATGCGATTTGGTTAATATGTTGATGGGTACTTTTTTTTGGCAAATACAGAACCACTCTCAAAGTCATTGGATCATAATCTTTTGATCTAATGACTAAGAGAGTATAGGGGCATTTTGGAGACCAAAAGTATTTTGAACTCCAGCTCAAAGGGTATTTTCAGTTCAAAAGTATCTCAAACTCATTAAATCACAATTTGAATCTAGATCTACTGCTTCTATCATATCGATTGTCTTTACCCCCTCTCTCTCCTCTCTCATTCTCTCTCCCTCTTCCCCCACCCTCTTCCCTCCTTTTAGCTATTTTTTTCCTTCTTCAAGGCCAGTATCGACGAAGACGAAAAATGATTCTTCAACCAATCTTCACAAAATTCATCCACAATGGCAAATATTATGGATAGAGTTCATTATATTTCTAGAGCTAGTGTCCTGTCAAGAAGAGTGATGATTAGCTAGATTTGAATAGTGACGACAAAAAATTTAGTATTATTGTTAAATGAATATTATTATATAGGGTATTATCTTTTCTTGGTCTTCTATTTAGCCTCAAAAGGTGTATTCTTAATAACAAAAAATAATTATGGTGATAAGAGTTTATGTTATGTTGGAAAGAAAGCTGGTGGTCATGTCAACAGTGGTGACAAGAAGAATAAAAGGATGATTAAATTCCCATTTTTGTTGAAGATTTTGTGCATAAATTAGAGTTTTATGTAACATAAAGTATAATTGAACATAGATTAGAGTTTTATGTAATAAAAAGTAGAATTGAAATTTATGTAACTAGTATGTATCATTTCTCTCACATGTACTATGCTAAAGTTTGTTCAATGCAAAAATTTACATTAACTTTAATGAAGTATCATTTATAAATGGATGGAAAATTGCATCAAAAGTAAAATATTAACTACGATTGAGGTGATTTCTACTTCAAATTATCACCGTAGAATGACATTACATTCATTAAACACATGAATGTGAATAATTATTTACGTAATAGTGAATAATTATTCACTATACATATACGTGCATGCTGTGTTTTGTTGTCTATACCTTTATACTCAATTTCATCACAATTCTCAACAATTTACCCACAAACACAAGACAGGTGCACCTATCGTTTAAAATAGTATAATGGCAAGCAAGTTTAAATATCGTATCCACGAGAATGGTTAAATATCATTACTCACTTTCTACTCTATTATTTAGCCTAACAAATTTATTTGTGAAAATGATTGGAATAACTACTAGGAAAAGAAATCTAACTTTACTAATTAAACCAACTTAACCAATCTTGCTTGCAAGAGAGAATTCAATAGAGAAAACATTACTTGGATGGAAAATCCCCCTAGAATTACCTATGTGATAGAAAGTCCCTTGGTTGATGAATTGCCCTTCTTATGTTTGATGAAATTTCTTAATTAGAACTCAGTCTATCTCTAGATGAAAGTTCTCTATTCTCAAATTAATTAGTTGAAATCTCTTTCTAACCAATTTAATCCAATAATGCATTAAGATTTGTGAATTTCCAATTAGATTTCTCTAATTACCAAGAAGATATTGAGGTTTCTATCTCTAGTCACCTAAATCATCCCCATTGTTTTTGTATGGTCTATTTCACCCTTCCTTTCTCAATTCTAAGTGAAAATTTTCAGATTATGAATCAATTGTCCACTCAATCAATTCAACCATTCAAACCTACAAACAATCCACAAAAAATTCGAATTCAATCAACCAAGGAAACAATTGATTCACATAGGCAAAATCTAGGGTTTATACCCATCCAAGTATTCAAAAGTTTAGTTCATCAACATATTACAATTCAAAGAATATAAACCAATAAAGAAAGAGTAAGAATTGCTCATTTTCATGGTGTAAAAATCTTCTCTTCTTCAAGGCTGAAATTCGTCACAGTAGAGTTGAGAAAATTGCAACTTTTGTCTTGAATCTTCAAGGTGGATGTTCTCCTCCTTCAAAGATTCAATCTTCTCTCTTGATTTCTCTTGCAAAGATGAAGATTTGGGATGGGATTTGAGTGAGTTTTTGGTGTGTTTTTGCTGTTTTCTCCCCACTCCAGCCGTCTGCCTCTTTTTACCCTAAAGGGGTATTTAAATCCAGCCCAAAATGGAGAGAAAAGTAGCGGAAAAATAGCTTCAGATCGACACAAACAGCGCCGCTTGGTCTGTATTAAACGGTGCCGCTTGCTCCCAGTTTTTTGTGCAAGGATTTGCTGCACGACTGTGACACTCTTTTGACGTTTAGGTGAATTTATAGCTTTAAGTCGTCTTATCTAGGTCTTGATGTCTTCATAAAAGTTGTAGATCAGGATCTTGTTTCCACAGAGCTTTAAATCACCTAAATTAGACATCTATAACTGAATATATGATCGTTATACCAAAATGTGTCAAAACTAAAACACAATGCAGGACAGGTGATTTTGCAGCATCAGTAGGGTAGGCAATTGAACTCTGATTGATATAAATTTTATCATTATGAAAACTTCTGTCTGTCCTGTATAATTGTCTGGAATACAACTTTTGCATTTAAAATATTCATAGAGGTCAAAATCTCACTTGAAAAGTTTTTACCAATCTGTTTTTCTCTGCATTTCTCTCTTTTTTTTTTTCTTCATTGTGTAAAATCTCCTTGTTTTCTTCATTCAATTCCAAATCTTCAATAATCTCACCTAAAGCAAATAAGAGATAAAGGGAGTGTAAATGGTGATTAAAACACCAAAATTTAACAGAAATTTAAGCTCAAAATGATCAGTATATAAAGTACAAATATGAAATATTAAACTCCCCCCACACTTAGACATTGCTTGTCCCCAAACAATGCTACAAAACAACTAAGAAATTTGAACAATAATCCACAAGAAATAAAGAGTGTTTTGAAGTATTACAAAGGAGTGCAAAACAGAGAAAGCATTACTTCTTGAGAAATCTTGAGCAATCTACACAATCAATCTAAATGTCATCCTAAGTATCCATCACAAAGATTAAACAATCACCCCCTTATCTTACAATGCAAGCAAAAATCCGTGTGTTTTGTGTTTCTAGCTAATGCAAATGCTCAAAAATTATAATAGTGAATTTCATGTTATTGGCCAAGGAATTCTCATTAAGAAAGCATAATACCCCATAGGCCCGGCATTCACAAAACCTCTCCACTAATACGGTAACCACAATTTAACCTCGATTAGGTAGGACTTTTATGCTTGTAACATTAGACTCAGGAAAAGTTTAGGGTGCCAAAAGAAAGGTAGGGAATTCAAAGTTAAAGAAATGAGAGCTAAAGAGAAAGGAATGAGACATAAAACAAAAGTAATAACACTTATTAGCCACAAAGAATATCACCATTCCCCTACATTCAACCACAAACTCTCATTCTCTACAAAACCCCTTCACTTTGAATTCAACTACTTGCACACATTATGTTTCAACCCAACTTTTCCACCATCACCATCACCATCTTTGTCAACCCATAAATTTAACCTCAATCATAACAAAATTCACAATAATAATAATGAAAACATATATACATCTTGAAGCCATCAAGAAATGTAAGAAGGCTTCTCAATAATAGACAAATAACAAAAAAAAAATCTTTTTTTCGATTGAGGTGTAATCCAATTCCCGATCATATCAAGTCATCTCACCACTCTTTTTTTTTTTTCAACACATGAAGCCTATTTTTCCTATCATCTTCCATTCCACCATTTGTTCCAATTTCCACAATACTCTTTGCTAACTTAAGGGTAAAATTGCATTTAGCTCTCGTAAAGAAGGGTTAAATATAAATAGTGGAGTTTAAAATTTGAAAGAAGAAAAAATTTAGAATATAGATTGGCTAAAAAGGCTAGAAGAATACTACGGATAAAATAAAGAGCGGTGGCTAGAACTCAATCGGGACAAAGAAGGCCTATTACCATCATTTCAAGATCAAACTAAGGTTACTTACTCATTTCACCTCAAGGCAAGTGAATGCGGGTTCTAGGGTAAAAGTTATGTTGAATTATAAAGCCAATAACACAAGATTCAACTCCATAATCATCATAACAAAAGCAAAGTGGAAATGCGATTAAACGATGGATTCCATACAAGCAAGGAATACAAGGGGTGCTTACTTAATCAAACTTTAAGGTAATAGTCATGACCTTTAGAATGTTTGTATAACTACTCTTTGAAAAAAGATAAAACATGCAAGTCTTAAAGTACATTCCAAAAATAAAAACATGAAAATTCAACAAAAATCATGAAAATAGCCTATACTACTAAAGCCAACTCTCCCACAATTAAGACAATATTATCCGCAATATTGGGAGATAGATAAACAAAAGACTGCATAAATAGAAATATAGTCAACTGAATCCAACAAAATGAAAGCTTAATAATAATTAAAAAAATGAATGCAAACAACATAAACTACACCAGAACACCACAAGAAACAACCAAGCACACAAACAGTGAAAAATTTTACCATTCTGAAAACTTCAGACTATCCTCTATAATTGTCTAGAAGACCACTTTTGCATTTGAAATCTTCATGGAGGTCAAAATCCCACTTGAAAATTTTTTACCAGTCTATTTTTCTCTGCATTTCTTTGTTTTTTTTTTTCTTTATTGTATAAAATCTCCTTGTTTGCTTCATTCAATTTCAAATCTTCAATAATCTCACCTAAAGTAAATAAGAGATAAGAGAGTGTAAATGGTGATTAAAATACCAAAATTTAACAGAAATTTAAATTCAAAATGATCATTATATAAATGTTTAAATATTTATTCACACTGTAATGAATAAATATTCACAAACTTTCCTTCTCAAAAAAGTTTGTAAATAATTATTCACGCGGTGGTGAATTATTATTCACCACACAATGCTATCTCTTGAATAATTGATCTTTAAAATAATAATAATTACTATTTAAATATGTATAGTAGATAAGTATTCAACGGGAAGTTTGAAAAAGTCAAAATGTCGTTTGTTTCCTTTTACTTTAAATTTTGCTTTATTTTATTCAGTTTTGAATAATAATTCCCAAGAATTTAAATACTTATTTATGTAGTTTTAAATAGTTATGTACAAACAGTTGAATAATTATTCATATAATCTTAAATAACTATTTATATACGTTTGAATAATTATTCATTACATAGTATTCTCTCTTAAATAATTAATCTTTTAGTAGCGAGAATTACTATTCAACTCTGTGTGATGAATAATTATTCATACAGTAGTTGATAATTATTATTCATATAGTAGTGAATAATTATTCACTATGTAAATTTTTTTAATAATTAATCTTTAAAAGTATTATAGTCATTATTCAAAATAATATATAATCTTTACAGAAGAAGTCAAAAAATATAAGTTTTTCTCAAATTACAAAAAAAAAAAAAAAGATTCATCATTGAAATTCTCCACTGTCAAACTCCTTCTCTTAAGCTATGAATAGCTTGGATTTTTAGATCACCTTTTGGAAAAATCGCTTTTACATCTGATGTAAAATTTACAAATACACAAATGTCAAACAAATAATAAAGTAGTGAGTACAAGTTGTCCCAATAAGAATTGCCACCTAATTGCATAAATTTTTTACTTATAATCCAACTTAAACAAAAATAAATGTGATTTTATTTTAAAACTAATTACTAATAAAAATAACTAATAATAATAATAACAAAAATTAATAATTATATTAATTAAAAATTATTAGCAATGAATAGACTAAGACACTCCAAATCTAGTGTACTACTCTTATGAAAAATAATTAATTTTTTTAAATTAATTCTCGTCTTAGTTAATGTTAGAATTTTCAATTATAAGCTAGACTCAATCTCTTAGTGAAAAGCTCTTAATTTTAAGTAATAAATCAACTGTATCCCTACATGATTTTAATTATCAAAATCACAAATACTTCTATGAAATTCCCTAACTTTTATTTCCTACTTGCTAAAAACCACACAAAGAAACCGAATCTATCTCTAGTCAATTTTACAATGTATTATTATTACCATGATCCAATTTGATCTAGTACTTCTTATCTACTAAAATAAATTTAAAGATATACAATAATTGGCCCAAAAAATTTATAAGTATTAAGAACAATAATAATAATTAACTAAAATAAAAATTAAAGATTGAAATTAAGTAAATCCATAAGAGTTGCGGTCTTCGTTGAAAGTCTCAATCACAAAATATTTAGTTACTTATAATCTAAATATTCAAAGTCATAAATTTAATTAATACAAAATAAATTTAAAAAACCCGATAGATGAAGAGCTTCTCTGTTTCCAAGCCTTCTCTGTGCTTCTTCTATTCTTTTCTTCCCGCCCCTGTTTCTCCTCTGCTTCTCCCCTGTTTTTTTTTTTTTTTTCTCTTCCTTGTCGCAGTCTTTTCTGGCCTAGCCGCAGAAATCCTTGCCCCAGATATAAGAATCTCTTTGGAATTCAAATTCAATTTAGATTCCAAATTCTATTACTAGTCAAAGTCACCTTTTTATTCAAATTCCAAAGTCACTTTTTCTATACTCAAATCCTTTCTTCCTTTTCTTCATTCTTCTAGCCGATTCTTTTCATCTTTTTCTTCTTCTTTTTAACCCTTTTTCTCTTAAAATTACCTTTTCACCCCTACATCTATAATTAGTAAAAATTAATAAATTAAAGTGTATTTTATAAATAAAATTATTTTAATTAATTAATCTATACTAAGTAATATTTAATTCACCAAAATAAGTTAAAGTTATAAAATTTATATTAATTAGTCCTTAAATAAGTGAGAAATTATTTCTAAATAATAGTTAAAATATAATCTCATCATATCCATGTGATACACCACTAGACTATAAATTGATGCAAGAGCAACCAATAACCTAATTGTTACTATTTTAGTCATAGGAGAGTAGATATCTAAAAAGTCAATATTTTTCTTTTGAGTAAATTTTACTACCACTGGTCTAGCTTTGAACTTTTCTATAGTTCTATCTGGCGTCATTTTTCTTCTAAAAATCCATTTACATTTAATAGGCTTACTACCCTTCGTTAGATCAACCAAATCCCAAGTATGATTTTCATTATAGAATCAAGTTCATTTTTATTTACTTTCTTCCAAAAACTTGCATCTATTGAAGTTATAGCCTTAGTATATATTTTTGGGTCATTTTCAATTAAAAACATAGAAGCTAAATCATCATTTAATCTATTAGGATTAGGATTTTCAACCAGAAAAGTAGTAATAAAAATTCTGGCCCAAATTTATTTTCTACTCTACGTCTTTTACTCCTCCTAAGTTCATTTTCACTTCCAAATGAAACTAAAGAAGAGATTGACTTAGGCACATCATTACAAGAACTAGAACAACATGCATTTTTCTTTTAAGGAAAAATGAGCTAAAAAAATTTAGTATCTCTAGATTCACAAATAGAATAATCCGATAATGACATGAGTTTGTATGCAACACTATTTTGAGCATAACTAATGAATGCACAATTAAAAGTCGTAGGTCCACTATTTGAAGAGTTTCAGAATAGTAGCGAAGAGAAGAGAGAAGACTGAAATATGTGAGTGAGAGAGAGAGAGAGAGAGTTGAAGTGGTTGAAGAAAATTATGATTTTGAATTGCTTTTGGATTGAAACGCCCATTGGGTGGGAAACAAAAATTTTTAGACCTCAAAAATGTCCTTGATAAGTTTTAACCATTAAATAAAAAAGATGCTAATATAATCAGTACTTATGCTTCATTTGGATAATTAGATTTTATAGAGAAAAAGGAAAGAATGAATTAAAGGGGAAAAGTAAGTTCCTTGGTGTGTTGCATTGAAGTATGACTAAAATTAAAATGTGGGAATTCAATGCATGATAATATCCAAACAAGAGTATAATTTTGTATAATTCTCATCTTCTTTTTCACTAAATTACTCCCTCCATTTCAAAATATGGTAACTATTTATGGAAAGAAAGGATCCTAATAATTATAACCCTATAAACATTCATATAGAACAAAATAGAAGCTCAAAGATTCCCATCCATGCACTTACTCTCTATATGTCTTATAACCTTAGCAAAATTAAGCATCATAGTTGGCCAAAACCCGCCTAAGTCTTCTTGCCTTTATAGGAAATTAAAGCTCATTAGGTCATGCGAAACATGCATCAAAAATAGGGGGGATTACTTCAACGAATGGAAGTTAAAACTCTCTCAAGTATACGCATTTTTCATATGTTTTTTCTTGAGTTTTCACAAGTGGCAATCTTGTTTTTTGTTCGTACATGAAACTTTCCTTCTCAAAACATTTTCTGTTCTGACTAGAGAAAAGTGGAATTGTTTGCTTTTCTTTATTTTAATTTTTCTTTTTTTTCTTTTGTAATTAATCAAAACTATATTATTAACATTATTCACGAGAGGATAGTGGTAAGGCCGTAGTGTCTGGCTTGATGTATTGAAGGGAAAGGACAGAAGGTGGAGAAAGATTGATTAGTTGCCTTAATTTAGAACTTGAAAATAAGCTTTGCTTCACTTTAAATTAAGCAAAGAGGACTAGAATTTAATGAGACTCTCTTCAAATTGAAATAACTCATTCATTCTTCTTCTTTCTTTTTTGTTTCTATCGTTTCATTTTTCCTTACCACCTTTGATTAATCAAACATAGATTAAAGTTAGTTAATTAAAGCTGTCGACCATCAAATTAATATTTACAGTCATCACACTGATAAGAATCTGAATCCAGACTTAATTTAAAGATCGGCCATTTAAAGAAGTAAGAGGAAAATATTCTATTATCCTTTCGAATCAGAAATCCCATCAATGTCGATTTAGGTTCGTGGAGTCCACATTTCTTGGAGGTGACTTTGAAGTACTTTTTCCTTTGCTAATAACCCTCTGATTGGGACAGCGCTAGAGAGAACCTTACCTTGTCAATCAAACTAACAGAAAATATGCAGCCATGTACAATGACAGTTCGCTGATTATCAGTTATCACTTTTTTTTCCTCAAATACATGCTTTCATGTCTGAAACCACCTTGAGAGTTGCATATGCCAACACTAATTCAACATGCTTTAATGTAATTACCTAATGAACAGTTAAGTTTGCTTAAGCTTGGAAATTTGATCATAGGTGGAAAGAAATTGATTGCTCCAAAGCAAACTTTTCTGGTTTCGGCGCATACTCAACGTGTCCAAACCTAAAAAGAGTCCATTCTGATTGCTTGGGATTCTTTATAATATTTTTGTATAACACTTTGTAATAATTTAAAATAAAGATATTTTTATTTATATATTATAAATTAAATAAAATAAATTTTAAATATTAAATATTATAATTAATAATGTATTTAAAAATATATTACCTGATGTGTTAGAAAATTGGAAACCCGTGGTGAGAGGATGCTCTTTATTGCAGTATATCAAGTCCATGCAAACATTCACTTTATACAAAGAAATGTGTTGCTGTTGAAGAGGTACCTATTAAAATAATAACTTTTCCCAGTATAATGGTACACTGAGTAAAGATGCAACAAAAAAGTGCTAACTTCTTCACCAAAAAATTAAAAGAATTGGTTACTTTTTCAATTTTAGTGATAATTAATTTCATAAAAATAGTAGTTTTAACAAAGAAATTTGTAATTTTTTAAAAAATTTTGAATGATAGTGATCAGTGATAAGTTTCAAAGAAATTTACCTTTTTAAAAAAATCTATTAGTTTTATATCAAAAGTTACTTAAAAAAGCTCATTAATTGGGGCAGCTGATTTGATGGGAATTTTAGGTAGGCATTGAATGGAAAATTAAAACTGCCAGATAAGAAATTGCACCCGAAAATTGAATGGAAAATTAAAACTGCCAGGTAAGTAGTGACATCTCATATTAATTTTTTTAATATAATAATTAATTTGTTATAAGGCTTCAGTAGCTCTTCCACTTCAGGTACCTTTTGAGAGTAAAGTTAAGTCTAACCTCTCTTTTAATATAGTATCAGAACAATATTGGGTCATCCAATTATCCAGATATTTAGTCTTCACCGTGAGGGGTGTGTTAAAAGATCTCACATTGACTTCTTAATATAATAATTAATTATTTATAAAGCTTGAATAGTCCTCATATATTTGAAAGTAGAATTAGGTTCAAGTTCGATTTTGACAGTAAGAAAACTCAAGTTTAATTTCTAAAAAAAAAGCTAAAAAGAATCCAATATACCTTGAAAAAGCAAGTTTACTCATGAATTGAATTTAAATTACAATAAGATATCAGTATTTAATCACTATAAAAATGTACGGCCTATCACTATCACCGAGAAAAGTAATTAAAGTTAAACTTTTTGCATAAGATGAATTGAAAATTTTTAATATCACTATTTATTATTAGTTAGGATCACTTATGTCATTCTGATTTACTCCAAAATGTGTGGAAAACATGCCATACCTCTTTTCAAAGGGGATTAAATGCAAACACTCAATATATTTCGCATCTGTCCTAATTACTCCTAAATAAATATCTTAATTGATGATGAGTATTTAGGTTCAAACTCATTATCAAATATCCATTATGGGACAGAGGATTGCAAAATAACTCTTGTATTAACTATATTACTTCTCTTACTCCAACTCGGAAACACTAATATGTAACAAGTAATAGATGTATTGAAATTTCTCTCATAACTGAGACACTTTACTCCCTCAGCATATATGTTTATCCACATTTTGACTAAGTTCTTTAGATCTATCGACGTGTGAGATAACTTACATCTCCTAGTCCCTTCTACCCTTCGTTCCCTTTTTCCTATTGAGAAATTTCCTTAGACCTGTCAGAGGCTTTGAAGAATACATGAAAAAACTGTAAAATATCAATGGGTCATTTGAAACCCAAACTTTTAATGCGCCTCCTTTGTAGATATAGCTCCTGATCTGGTGCCGAGCAATTTCGTGCATGCCCCAAGTGTAAGTCAATTTCACCTGTATTTTGTACGTGTGGTTTCCTATGTGTCACCGTAGCAAATATCAAACTTTGAGCATGTTGGTCCAGCTTACAGTTCAAAGGAGTAATTGGGTACTTGGGCATTTAGTTGTTGGCATCAATTCAATTCGGCGGTTTGGAGAAAGCTTGTCCAAATGTTTTTAGTCCAATTACTGTTATTTGAGAGGGGATGGGATCCAAATCCATATCCACACTTCAAATAGATGGCTTAAATCGTTTTTTTTTTCCCTTAATTATTTTTTAAATAAATATTAAATGCTAATTAAAGTGTTGCATATCTAGTATAAAAGAAAATGTATCTATAAGTACATATGAGAGGACCAACCCGGAGCAATGAAATACTAGATAAAAGCTATAAAAAAGAAATGTAAGGCCAGATACTCAAAATCATTTGTAAAAAGAATTAGAAGACAGATGGACAACAGCAACAAATGCTTCCACTTCATGCGCTGCTTAGATGATTTATGCGAAAGAAACATGGGGGAAATTATCCATCTTCTCAAGATGCTTTGATGAACAAAGAATTTGGGGCTAATGGAGGACAGCAGCTCTTATCACAGAGATAAAGGCAAATGGAATATAGAAATGCAATTAACCACAGCTCTGGTTCAGTCTCCAAAGGGAAAGTCTACACGAGGGCCTAATTTGGTTCGCGAAAAGGAAAAGCAGCTAAAGTTTTTTTTTTTTTTACTTCTTTTTTCTTATTTGCTTGAAAGGAGAGGGGACGGAGAAGATTTGAGAGAAAAATTAACTACCAACAGTTTTGTTCATCTTCTTCTTCCTTTATTTATTTTTAAAATTAAAGGAATATAATCCATCTTATCAATAATTCACCGGTCCGGTTAGGGTGCTGATGCCCTATTTTTCCGCACATGCAGATAACTTTTGATCGTTCGATTGGTTACTGTTTATTGTCTTTTGATCTGACGTTATAAAGCATGAGGGGTATTTTGGACAAACAAAAATATGGGAGAAAAAAGAGAAAAGTTTGAAACGATTTGAAATCTACTTTTTCACCTACTTTTTGACACATACTTTTTTTACTCACTTTCTTCAACCAATTCTACCAAATTCTCTCTCATTTTTTTCCTCTCTCTCTCTTCTTTATGTCTTTCTCTCTTCTTTCTATCAACTGTATTCTCTCCGCTACTGCTCTGAAAGTCTTCAAATATTAAAGAACAAAATAATTCATTCTCTTCAAGATCGTCATTTTGTATTAAATGGTTTCGACGAACCTTCAAGTTTTCTTTCGAACTTAAAATTTATTTTTTTAGATTTACTAATAGCCAAAATGAAGTTAGATATTATGAATTTTTTTTAGACTGTTGGTGGCTTCTAAGCTATAGAAATCTTCACTAAAAATATATATATGATTTGTTTGTGGAGGTAAGAAAACGATGTGCTAATTTTTTTGGTTTGAAGAAAGATTTCGGCTGTAGAACACTCTTATGACTTCAAAGAATGATTTTTATGGTAGAGAATTTGGTCAGATATTATCATAAGAGTGAATAGATATTATCCGCTAAGTGAATAATTATTCACTTAACATATCAAGTGAATAGATCTACTATATCAAATAATTATTCATAAAAATCTGAATGGATATTTACGTGAAACTAAATATATATAATTTGGTCAGATATTATCTTAAGAGTGAATAGTTATTCTCCGCTAAGTGAATAATTATTCACTTAAGAGTGACTTAACATATCAAGTGAGTAGATCTAGTATATCAAATAATTATTCAAAAAATCTGAATGGATATTAGCGTGAAACTAAATATATTTAATTTGGTTAGATGTTATCTTAAGAGTGAATAGTTATTCTCCGCTAAGTGAATAGTTATTCTCCGCTAAGTGAATAATTATTCACTTAAGAGTCACTTAACATATCAAGTGTATAGATCTACTATATAATAATTATTCATAAAAATCTGAATGGATATTTACGTGAAACTAAATATATATGATTTAGTCAGATGTTATCTTAAGAGTAAATAGTTATTCTCCGCTAAGTGAATAATTATTCACTTAACATATCAAGTGAATAGATCTACTATATCAAATAATTATTCATAAAAATATAAATAGATATTTACGTGAAACTAAATATATCTAATTTGGTTAGATGTTATCTTAAGAGTGAATAGTTATTCTCCGCTAAATTAATAATTATTCACCTAAAAGTGATTTAACGTATCAAGTGAATAGATCTACTATATCAAATGATTATTCATAAAAATCTGAATGGATATTTACGTGAAACTAAATATATCTGATTTGGTCAGATGTTATCTTAAGAGTAAATAGTTATTCTCCGCTAAGTGAATAATTATTCATTTAAAATTGACTTAACATATCAAGTGAATATATCTACTATATCAAATAATTATTCATAAAAATCTGAATGGAAATTTATGTGAAACTAAATATATCTGATTTGATCAGATATTATCTTAAGAGTGAAAAGATATTCTCCGCTAAGTGAATAATTATTCACTTAACATATCAAGTGAATAGATCTACTATATCAAATAATTATTCATAAAAATCTGAATGGATATTTACGTGAAACTAAATATAT
The DNA here is from genome assembly GCA_030512225.1 of Rauvolfia tetraphylla. Taxonomy (NCBI): domain Eukaryota; kingdom Viridiplantae; phylum Streptophyta; class Magnoliopsida; order Gentianales; family Apocynaceae; genus Rauvolfia; species Rauvolfia tetraphylla. Next base: position 4,261,752 of record JAJQKT010000060.1, read on the forward strand.
CTAATTTGGTAAAATATTATCTTAAGAGTGAATAGTTATTCTCCGCTAAGTGAATAATTATTCACTTAAGAGTGACTTAACATATCAAGTAAATAGATCTAGTATATCAAATAATTATTCAAAAAATCTGAATGGATATTTGCGTGAAACTAAATATATCTGATTTGGTCAGATATTATCTTAAGAGTGAATAGTTATTCTTCGATAAGTGAATAATTATTCATTTAAGAGTGACTTAACATATCAAGTGAATAGATCTACTATATAATAATTATTCATAAAAATCTGAATGAATATTTACGTGAAACTAAATATATTTAATTTGGTTAGATGTTATCTTAAGAGTGAATTGTTATTCTCCGCTAAGTGAATAATTATTCACTTAAGAGTGACTTAGCATATCAATTGAATAGATCTACTATATAATAATTATTCAAAAAATTTGAATGGATATTTGCGTGAAACTAAATATAATTAATTTGGTTAGATGTTATCTTAAGAGTGAATAGTTATTCTCCACTAAGTGAATAATTATTCACTTAAAAGTGACTTAACATATCAATTGAATAGATCTACTATATAATAATTATTCAAAAAATCTGAATGGATATTTGCGTGAAACTAAATATATCTGATTTGGTTAAATATTATCTTAAAAGTGAATAGTTATTCTCCACTAAATGAATAATTATTCACTTAAGAGTGACTTAACATATCAAGCAAATAGATCTACTATATCAAATAATTATTCATAAAAATATGAATGGATATTTACGTGAAACGAAATATATCCGATTTGGTCAGATATTTTCTTAAGAGTGAATAGTTATTCTCCGCTAAGTGAATAATTATTCACTTAACATATCAAGTGAATAGATCTACTATATCAAATAATTATTCATAAAAATCTAAATGGATATTTACGTGAAACTAAATATATCTAATTTGGTCAGATATTATCTTAAGAGTGAATAGTTATTCTCCGCTAAATGAATAATTATTCACTTAAAAGTGATTTAACGTATCAAGTGAATAGATCTACTATATCAAATAATTATTCATAAAAATCTGAATGGATATTTAAGTGAAACTAAATATATCTGATTTGGTCAGATGTTATCTTAAGAGTAATAGTTATTCTCCGCTATGTGAATAATTATTCATTTAAGAATGACTTAACATATCAAGTGAATAGATCTATTATATCAAATAATTATTCATAAAAATCTGAATGGATATTTATGTGAAACTAAATATATCTGATTTGGTCAGATGTTATCTTAAGAGTGAATAGTTATTCTCCGCTAAATGAATAATTATGCACCTAAAAGTGATTTAACGTATCAAGTAAATAGATCTACTATATCAAATGATTATTCATAAAAATCTGAATGGATATTTACGTGAAACTAAATATATCTGATTTGGTCAGATGTTATTTTAAGAGTAATAGTTATTCTCCGCTATGTGAATAATTATTCATTTAAGAATGACTTAACATATCAAGTGAATAGATCTATTATATCAAATAATTATTCATAAAAATCTGAATGGATATTTATGTGAAACTAAATATATCTGATTTGGTCAGATGTTATCTTAAGAGTGAATAGTTATTCTCCGCTAAATGAATAATTATGCACTTAACATATCAAGTGAATAAATCTACTATATCAAATAATTATTCATAAAAATCTAAATGGATATTTACGTGAAACTAAATATATCTAATTTGGTCAGATATTATCTTAAGAGTGAATAGTTATTCTCCGCTAAGTGAATAATTATTCACTTAAGAGTGACTTAACACATCAAGTGAATAGATCTAGTATATCAAATAATTATTCAAAAAATATGAATGGATATTTAAGTGAAACGAAATATATCTGATTTTGTCATATGTTATCTTAAGAGTGAATAGTTATTCTCCGTTAAGTGAATAATTATTCACTTAACATATCAAGTGAATAGATTTGAATGGATATTTACATGAAACTAAATATATCTAATTTGGTCAGATGGTATGTTAAGAGTGAACAATCATTCTCCGCTGAGTGAATAATATACCATATCAAATAATTATTCATAACAATCTGAATGGATATTTACATGAAACTAAATATATTTACAACTCTTAATTCAACACAATCTCCTATTACAATAATTATTTTTTACTGTCAAGAATACACCTTTAGAGATTAAATAGAAGATACCAAGAAAAAATAATACTTAATATAACAATATTCATCTAACAACAATAATAGATTTTTTGTCTTTACTCTTCAGATACAACAAATTACCACTCTTCTAGATAACCTGATTTTTTGTCTTCACTCTTCAGATGTAACAAACTTCCACTCTTCACGATAACCCACTTTCCATATCAAGAACTCCATTCGGAATGTCTGCAACTGTATTGGATGAATCTGTGATGATTAACTAATGAATCTTTCACACAATGTTCTTTACCTTCGTTGATACTAACTTTGATTGCAAAAGAATAATAGCGAACAAAATAGAGAAGAGAGAGGTGGAAAAGAAAAATAGTCAATCTGCTAAAGATTTACAAGAGAAGAAATATGATAAAAATTCAAGAGAGAAAATAAATGAGAAAGCAAGATAGTCAATCTTCAAGGGAAGAGATAGATGAGAGAGAGAAGAGTAATCGAAATGAAAAAGAGAGAGAAATAGATGGAAAAAAAATAAATTATTCTATTCATGAATAAAAAGTTTTAGGCAGTCAAAATAAATTTTGTTCCCAAATACCCCTAATCTCTCACAACCATTAGATCAAAAGATACTGAAAAAAAAGATACTCAGCATATTAACTTCAACGATAACTCACTTTACCTTTTTTGAAATATTTTCCCCCATCCAGTTTGAGAGGAAAAGGAAATACTGAACTGCAAGTGAAACTCTCCCACTCCACATTTGTATCGCAACGAAATCATGTAAATATCTCATATACTTCTTGATTTACATCCTTTCTTTTTTTCTTTTTTTTTCTCCCTCTTTTGCCACAACCTAACAACATTTACAGGCTATTTAACATAGCGTCAACCATCAGCCCTTACATGTGCAGATATGTGTTTATTGAGAAGGTGACTTTTTTGGCAGAACTTTCAATCCAAGTCATTAAAAGATTACAAAATAAAAACATTTTTCCCCTTAACTTTCTCAACCAAAAGCAATGGTATTAGCTGGAAAAGAAATACAAACTATTGTACCATGTCCAGATACGGAAGATCTGGGGGAATTAAGGAACTAAAAACAATTTACAAGCGAGAAAAGAAGATTACTATACCAAAACTGTCCTAATGACTAGCTGTCCTACAAAAACACGCCAATGTTGAAGGGGGGAAAAAAAGCAGCACTATAATACAACTAAGCCTCACAACAACACAGGAAGGTAGGCCTGCCAATATCTGCAAAATGTCTCTCAGCGCAAAAAATAGATGACTGAACGCTAGCAAATTGCAATAAGCAGCAGAAAAGAATAAGAGATGCCTTGTATATCTAAGGTTAATCAACCAATAGGCTTCTTCTGTTACAACAGTCAATATATGATGCTACAGAAACACCAATGGCTAGCAAAGATCAGGCACGAACCAGAAAGACGAACCCTGCCAATCCATAAATATATAACTGCAGTTACGATGGACTGACGTACAGTACAGGGACAAGCCCGGCCATTTTACCATCCCTCCCGGGGCGTTTTTTCTTCACCTGCAGTAAGTTTAAAATTCCAGAAATCAGATGAGTCAGCAAGACATTGCACATTTGGATAAAGAAAGTTTCCAATATGAATCTGAGATCCAAGATATGTAAGAATAGCAGCTCCCCAAACCAGAGTATTCCATTTAACAAAGTTTGGCGAAAGACAACTTCAAACTTTTCACATTGTAAATGCACAATGAATCTCTAGCATTGTGCTCTGGCATGATATAGACATCAAAAAACATTTATTTAGATACTAGAGAAGACTGCCCTTCATCATATGGCAGTGGACAAGGACACCCCACAAAAAGCTTCACTTTACTGTTTATATTTTATACTTGATGTAGGAAATTACTAATTAGAAAGCACACAAAAATCCACTGTAATTAACATAATAAGACTGCATGTATATATAGTTAATTTAGAAGATTTATCAATTTTCCATGACCATAATGTGGTCTCTGTCATTAGCTCCTAAGAACTTCAAGCCCACAGTAAATATATGTATTGAAGCACAGATACGCAAGCATGGACAAATAAATACCTATTGACATTTTCTATCTATTACGCCCAAATATACAGTTTCAGCAGAACTTATAAGGAAGGGCTAAATTAATGCGCAAGTTTCCCCCTATTGCAATCTGGGAGGCTCCCAATCAGAGGGGTAAGCCTGCTATTTCAATCAGTCGGAAAAAAGACCTACATGGGCTTTTATCACAACAAGTATATAGACACTTCTGTAAAACCAACACATAATTAACAATAATGGAAATATATATATATATATATATATATATATATATATATATATATATATATGTGGTTGAATCAAGGCTCAGCATAAAATTTTAGAAAACTAGATTACACAGAGCCTATTCATTCAGAAAAGAAATATCTTCAAAATCACGTAAGCAAAATGTAAAGATCATGACAGCAGGGGTCCTTATAATTATATCATAAGAACCATAAGAAACTATACCCATATCTCTATGACTGAAGTAGGAAAAATTCATTAACATAAATAACAATCACAATTTCCTCGAGCATTTCCATTTTTCCACCACGAACTTTCTTCATGGATCCTAAATTTGAGTCCTTATAACTCCCACTATTTACTGCTACAGAAGTTTACATTTTAGGAAAACATATTAATGATATTACAGAGAAATGCCAAAACATTTAATGATACTAGATACAAATGCCAAAACATTTTACCTTAATCAAAACAATAGCTTGTGTTACAAGCTTATCTCAATGAAAGGACCAACCTTGCTTTCATCAGACAGGAAAAGAAAATTGTGTTCCTCTATTTGGAAATTAGGGGATGAGATTAATATTTTTAAAGTACTTAAACAGCCCAGAATCCAGAAGCCATGAACCTTCCCCATAATTCTTGCGCATATTAATGGTCAAAGATTGATAAGGCTCACCAGTTTTATCCTCTTAACTCAGCTTTTAAACTTCAATTACACATATGCCATATGAAAACAGTTTTAACACCTTAAATATTGCAGAAATACAGAGAACCCTTGCTTTTAAACTTCAATTACACATATGCCATATGAAAACAGTTTAACACCTTAAATATGGCAGAAATACAGAGAACCCTTGCTTTCCTGAACAAACTATTTGGGTTCATTAAGATTCTCCAATATTCTATATTACAAACATAACACTGTTTTCGTAACAAACATATTCAACTAAACCAAAAAATTAGTTGACTGTTGACAAATGGCCAGCGTATTGGGATAAATAGTTTGAAACAGAAACAGTAAGTGCATTAACCACTAAAGACAGATAAAGGCAGCACACAGGGAAATTTAGAAAATACAAAGGCCAGAACTGTCTCACACTTACTATTTTATGCAATAGAAATATATACTTGCAAATCGTCTTTTTCACAACAGATTGGCTTACCAAACATATGATCTCTACTTAAAATGCACAGGTTCCAGTGAGAATCAACTTAAAACCACTCTATTGTTGCAAGAAAGAAACAACAATTAAAAACTTGGGAGAACTAGATCATTTAACTAAAATTAGCTGAAGCCCTTCCAGAATCCTGAAAAATTTTTAAAGGAAATTTGACTGCCATTAGTGATCAAGAAAGCGTCACAGATTGGTACTTACTAAAGAGTGAAAGGCCACAAAGGATCCACATGTAGTATGGACATATTTTTTTGGGTGTGGGGGCGTGCGGGGTTGGGATTATGTATTAGCACTTGACAAAGTGAATATAATCAGTGTGAACAACGATCCTAAGTGAAACATTTTACACCCTTTGTTTCATATAAGTTCCCTATTTTATCTACACCCAAATAATTTTCAATATAGAAGCAAGAATACGGTAAGAAATTAACATAACCAAGGTACCTATGGTCAGAAACTACAGAAGAATGAGAACAGGTAAGGTGAAAGAAAAGAAGCACAGGACAAAAGATGAAAAGATGGATGAGGAAAAGAAAATAAGTTCAGAACTTCTAGGGAATATTTTGAAACGCAATGAACAATAGTTTGATTTTTTATGAAACTAGAGTTCAATTAAAGAATAAAGTTTAAACAAACAAAATAGAGGTATGAATAATACAAAAAACGTACACAGATATAGCTATACATATCCAAATATATAAAGCGCAGTAGATATAGCTTGAAAAATCATACAATAGGATCAAAATATAGAACGGATATCTCTAGTATCCAAAGGTCATTTTGGTGGGAAGAGGAAAGAGTGGGGAAAAACACATACGCACTCTCTCACACACAAAACTGGTGCAGCACAGAAGGGTACTGCAAAAAGGGAGGGGAGGGAGACAAGTACATCACCAAGGTGAAGTATTTATTTGTTTCTTTGGTATGAGAGGGAAAGGAGGGAGCAGGGGAGAGGGAGGGAAGAAGAAGAGGGAATTATTAACACAGATATTTCTTTAAACTCTTCCTGGAATAGTTTTACTTACATAGAACCAGCCATCAACTTCATATTCAATTTCAACTTCTTCACCTTCTGTGAGATTTAACTGCCAAAAAACAAAAAATGCAGTTTGAAGTCAACTCTGAATGTCCAGAAAAGGAAAAAAAGATAAAAGGATAATGCAGGAATTTGATCGTGGACATGCAGCAACAGAAGAACAATCTCGAGTTCTCAAAGGGCAAATATATGAAATAGGAAATCCACTAGATACAGATATCATTAGGGAGGGAGAGTAAAATGTTGTAAAAAATTGTTTCTTAAGTGCTATGAGTGTAGCAGCAAAACAGTAATAATTACATTCTCATCCATGAAATCATTGAATGTATACCTCATCATCACCACCAGCAGTAAAGTCATAAAGTGCTGTTCCAAACTGTGGATTGCCTGAAGAAGCTCGTTCTTCGTCATGGGATCCAAAACTTTGTGAACCGGATCCAGCTAAGGGATTCTCAAATGACTCGTATCTTTGATGACCAGGAGATGAATACGGGGGAGGCTCTTCTCTTATCTGTTAGTGGTCAAATGCAGCGTGACAACTCAAATCATAAAGCCCAAGTACTTAAACTGAGAGCAGTAGCAAGTACAACACGAAATGACAGCTTAAGAGGCCTAACCGGGGAATTAAATCCCTCATATGAGTAGCCACTGTATGAAAGATTGCTAGATTTACTTCCACCAGCCCGCTCCTGTTGCAGAACTAAAAAGCATCAGAATATTATTCATGACCTTTTAATTTTTTTTTTTTTAATACCCTATGGGGGGAGCAGAAGACTAGCAGGTTCAAGTAGCATCTCAAAGTCGCTGGCAGAAAGCAACTGAACTGATTTCAGGATGTTAATTAACATAGGCATTGGTGATACAACAGCCAGGGACATATATGATTCAATCAACAAAGAAAAATACGTTTATTTCCTACTTAAATAATGAAGAAAGATTCTACATAGGCAGACAATGAAGAAGCCACAAAAACCAAGGGACGCATAGCCCCCTCCTGTCTCAAAGAACCTGGATAAAATTGATTAGGAAATAGCTGAGACCATAGATTGAATCAGTCCCCTTTTACTCTTCCATGACCAGACAGATGTACTTTAGGTTAATTAGAAGCTTACATAAGGATCACCTGACTTAAAGAAACAAGTGATGAACGGTCCAGAAAGTTTTCTATCAGGTCACTAATGTATAATACAAGTTCAAGGACTACCGCCTCACCAGCTTCGACGTGCCTCTACCATCAATTAATCAACAAACAAATTGAATATTATAGTATCAAAACATTCTGTTGCCAGCAAATCCTGACCACTACAAGAGAGAATACAGGAATAGGGAAAGTAAAGTTATCCTGAAGAACTCTGCATAAAAATAACAGTTAAACAAGATTAATGAGTAAAATACAGCTCAAGCATTACTCATCCTAAAGCTAAACTTCACGCAACTTTGACAGACTAGTTTCTACCTTGGATTGTGAAGATCCATAAGTGGATGGTTTTGAGCTGAAAAGCGATGGATAGCTCATTCCACCAAAATGGGATGATATAGACGTCTCAACTGATCCAACTGAATCTGGAGAAGAAGAACCAGAAGATCTTGCATCATCTTCCTGCAGCAACAAAAGAGCAACATGCATATGAATTATATAAATATGAATTTGATGAATGTGGAAAGCTCGAGGGAAACAGCATCACTATTCCAGACATATCCTGCAGTATACATCTACTCCTACACAAATGGGAATCTCACCATTTCTGAAGTCTCCAGAAGAGTCTTTGCCCACATATCGTCATAACTCATAGAAGGCCTAGACACAATATTCTCATCATCCACATCAGGAGCATCAGTACCAGCACCAGAAAGAAATTCATTAACCTAAAATAAGGCGCAGAAAAATATCTCCGTCAAATATAAATAATACAGGACACAGGTTTTAATGCTAACAGAATATGCTTTCTAATGTTTTCCTTGAAAAGAATAGGCCACTGTCTGGTGTAACTTTCAAAGAGGATATTTGTCAAAACTCAAACTGAGACTGCCATCAATTAGCTGAATCCGAAAATTAAGTTGCATAAGCAACTTCATCGTCAGATTTGTTGAGCCTAACATAATCTAAAATAAAAATACAAGCTTAATAAGTAAAATCCAGAGGATTTGTGAACAAAATTTCCAACCAGAATGTTGACACAACTATCCAATTAAACTAGAAAATAACATATCTCATTCATTTAGCAACACCAGCAGCATTCCCTTGTTGAAAAGTTTGTTATCTCTGGTCTCAGTAGACAAATTACCAAGGCAATCAAAAAGCAACTCGGAAAGGATGGATCCAACTATGCACAAAAACAATCACCAGCAACGGTGATAGAGTGAGAAAAGGGTAATATTCATTCCTCAAGTCCCAAACAGCTTATAGCAAACTTATATCAGCAAAACAACAGAATATGCTGAGAGAAAGGAGTTAAATACTCTCAAGGATGTCAAACCTCCAAAGGAAAAATGGTAATTTATTTAAATTTCTCACCCTGCTCATTGCTGGCGCATTATTTCCCAACAAGCCATCATCACCCAGGTTTGCAGCCCAAGCATTCACAAGGTCATCATCCAGTGTGTCAGGTTCAGTAGGGGTTGGTTTGGCTGTTTCATATATAAGATCAGAAATCCCCGTGGCAACAGCTGGATCACTGAGTCCTGTTGATGCACTTATATTATGCCGGGTGCGGTAGATGTCAATAAGTTTTGCGCTGTTGTATTCATGAAAACACAAAAGAGCAAAGTGTGAGGATTGAAACAAGTACAGGAAAATGAGACAATAATTCCCTATTAATACCACAACACACAAATGGGTTCATTGGATGCTGTGGCACCTGGATTTTTCATCTATTATTTCCACATAATAGACATTAGTAGCTTGTTAAAATTCTCCTGAAGACAGAATTTGCTAGAATTGGACAACCCATCTCAGACATGCTCAAATTTAACAAAAAGAATTAAAAACAAAAGAAAATTAAAAGGAAAAAAATTGCAACAGTAGATCCATGCCCAACATCAAAAGAATACAATTTTACAGGAAATTATAACAATAAAAAAGAACATACCTAGTAGGCCCTAAAGGAAGATACTTAGTTCTTGGGACATAACAGAACAGTGAAACAAGATCCAGCAATCTCTCATGAGTCTCATACAGTTTCTTAAGTTCATCATCTGTCCACTCCTTTTTGGTGTTGTCATGGTTCCGCATCTCTCTAAAAGTAATAAGGCCCACAAAGGTATTAAAAACCAAAAGAATCCTGCAATCTAAATTTTTTAATGGGAACTTTTCTTTTTCCAGAAGCAGTCCAAAAACCTAATAATCTTACTTTATCAGTTCATCTTGTGCACTGTACATTTCATCAAGGACCTTCAACATGGGGCTTATTAAGGATCCAAGGCCACTGCCACTAGCTCCCTGGTCTTCTCCATTACTTACATGCATGTCTGCAAATTTGGACTGCACACCACCCTGTGCTAAGGTGTGCAAAAACTCATATATCTGTAGCCTGTAGGGCTCCCCAGATCTAATTGCCATTGTAGTCAGAGCCTGAGCAGCAACTATTCGAACCTGTAAAGACAATAACATAAGTAGAAAGATATTATAGTGGAGATGACATGGGATTCTTGATAGTACCTGAGTATCAGTAAGAAAGGAAGACCACAAAAAACATGAGAGGGAAACAAATTAGTCATGCTTAGGATCCCATGGAAGACAAAATTTTATACCTAACACATCAAGAAAAGTTGACAGAGGACTATTACTTTTAACAAATGGATTTCAATGGAAGTTCCATATTCGATATATTAACTATTAGATCCACAAAACTAAGAGTTAAAGGTGATGTTATTGAATGAAATCTATTACCGTTAATGTTTCCCACAAGACAATGAGTTTGCAATAAATATAAGAAATAATGAGAAATGGTTTACTTCTAAAAAGATCAAGTGAAGAGCTGATACTAAGGATAATACAAGAACTTGTTCAGAAAGGATGATAATTGAGAATAATGAGTGCAACATGTAGTCCTATGCAGTCAAATGTTCTGACAAGCCTTGCTCCCAGCTTGAAGTTGACTAAGTCTGGAATCATCAGAAGGTCAAATTTCATGATTGAATTGTTCTATAATATGTTGTATTCCCCAAGAAAAGGTGAAAGAGGTTTTCTTGTGGCAGCCTAATCAATGCCATATCAGCTAAGTCAGTGTAAATTTATTGAAGCATGCTCAATTTGGGCAATGTATGCAAGGATAGGAGGTATTGCACCATCAGGACAGCACCAATGCTGGTTTCTAAGATGCACCAAGTTAAAGACAGACAGTCTTGAGTAGGGATGTATCCTAAGCTTGGGCAACTTGTGCCCCTTTGAAACTGTTGCCTTTTGCTAATAACCAAAAAGGTGGAGTCATGCATCTATGGACCTCCCAAGATGCAGTCAGAAAATTGTCTGAGAAGCTGTAGGGAGCTCAATTGCCAACAAAATCACGAGAGTGAGTGTTCAACTTCTATTCGGGGGAAAAAGAGAAAAAAATTTGAAACAGCGAATATTTATTGGCAAGATACTAAGCCAGGGTTTTATTTCTGCCAATGGAGCATCGACAAGTATCATCCACCAACAGTTCACAAGCATATATGGATCAGATTTTGTACCTCCCAACTTCCACTGAAAGCACACCTTTGGAGACGAGTAAGTGCTCCAGCAAGAGTTGGATTCCGGGAACTGGCAGCAGCAACCATTTTATCAGCATCTAACATCATTAATGCGGTGCCAGGAGGTGTTGCTGACTCCCAAGCATACTCAGAGGCTGCATAGTTTGCATTTTCTCCAAGGAACCAAACCTTTGCATCAGGACATAATGGCAATTGAGAAAGGCAAGTAGCACGTAACATTTTGTAGTGAACCAGATCAGCCCAATCATCTTTAAGTTTATGAACTACTTACCGCTGCTTGAACCAGGCGTTGCAATGCCAAAGCTGATTTTGGATCAGCTGCAGATACCCTATCAATTGAGGTAAGTCCTGACATTGAACCAGGCTGCGGAGGTGGTAAATCAAGTACTATAGTTACTGCCTCGAGAGCTGTATGTTTTCCTTCAGGGCCAGCCCCAACTAGACATGTCTGCCAAGAACAAGAGACCAGACAGACATGACAAATGCATCATACTTCACATTAGCAAAGGTAAATCTGCACTTTAACTAACCAATAACAATAGCGAAATACTCAATGCAATTCTAAGAATTGTATGGTGCACAGCTTTTAAAGGAATGAAATAACAATCAAAGTCACCAAAGAAGAAAGAAGAAAGAAGAAAGAAGATAGTGGGCAAAAGAATTCAGGGAATACTAAAGCTTAATCCTATCAAGTCTGCTCCTGTGATTCCAAATAAATATGAAGAAAACATGAAATATGCCCATATACTATAAAGCAGGAAGGATGAGTTAAGTATATCACCTGAAAAGAATATTCGCATCACATTCAACGTTTGCAACAATCATTTAACATATCATTAATATAGTTTTTACACTCCACTGTAGAATCTTTCCCAGACAAATGCACCTTAAATTATTCCCTCTGTTCCATAATAATTGCCACAATGTGGCTTTTCATCAAGACCCAGTAAGTCCTCACATTCATAAAATTTTGAAATGGAAAAGATTTTTTAATCCTTCTTTTAATAGGGTAAAAACAACCACCCTTCTTTAAATTGAGTTATCCAATGAATTGTCGTGTTAATTGAGGAAGGGTAAAGTTGGATGAAATTTTCAAATTTTACTTGGAAATGATGAATGTGGCCAATATTTTGGAACAAGAATAATAGCCAAAATGTGGCTATAATTGTTCAACAAAGGAGTATTTTCTTTCTGCCGGGTAGGAAGGATAAACTAATGAAATATTTGAATAACCAAATACAATATCAGAAACAGAAAACCATTGCAAAAATTTGGATATCTGTAAAAAAGACTTATCATAACAATCAAAATAGCAATAGTTGATGGACCATCAGATACTAAAATAAGAAAGCTATGCAGTTACACAATAAAGTTCAGATTCAAATGATCAATTCTAAATGACATACACATTGGGCATTGTCGATCAGTGATGTCAAGACACCTTAAGAAGATCGTAAACTTGCAAATATTAGGAATAGCTCCATCTTCCATTTTTGTTATTTGGTATGAGCAACATTTTCTTTTTCCCTTTAGAGATGTCAAAATATAACTTAGTTCAGTTTGAAATGGCAAGGGTAAAGCAATATTTTCTCCTCATGGAAATGTCAAAAAGAATGTACTAGAAGTGAATATTTCAGTATTCCTTTCTATGACCTCTAGTAATCTATACATAACCACACAGAAACTTCAATATTAATTAGAGGATGGAAAAACTGGGCCAAGGGGAGTACTTTGTACATAGTGAACAGAAGACCATACTAAAATCTTGCGCAATTCAATAACATCAAGCAATGCTTTTGTATAAACATGAGTCCCCGTGCTTCACCAACAAAACCAATAGAGAAGCACAGGAAAGAAAACTCTCTTTCATCCAATAGAGAAGATAAGTTCCAAAAGGACCTCCAATCTGGCAGATAAAGTAATAGTCATGATTAACAAATTAATTTGACATGTACGAAAGTGAGCATCATTTTGGTCCTCATCTAACTATTTTAAGATTATTCATATACTGGAAAAGCAGAAAATTACAGTTAAAAATGAAAAGCAGCTACTCTCTTAAAATAAAAGGTAGTTTATTAAAAAAATAAAAAGAAAAATCAAATAGTCATGAATGGAGGAAAGTGGAAACCATATGCACTCTCAATTGCAATAATTATAACCCACAAGAATCAAAGAATAACCTACTTTCCATAGGAGTTGTAGTACATCAGCGTCAATCTTCCCAGGAACCTTAGTGGCAAAAATTCTTGCAATCTCAAGAAGAGTAACTGCCATATCTGGTGTAGCCTAGAGAAACAGTAATGAATTCGTTAATCAGACAAGTAGTCAAGTTTGTAGAAAACGAAATGTGGAAGAAAACACAAACAATGAGTTCTCCCAACTTAAGGCATGCTCAACAACCTAAATCATCAACCGACTTTAAGCAAACAATAATATTGGATTATCCATGCATTTTATTTCTATATCAATAAGTGATGGATGCTTGTGCTTGTTTGGAAAATATTTATGAGATCAGAAGCGCAGAGAAGGACATATGCCTTTAAGAACTATATATAAGTACAAGCAAAGGGACATATTCATAAAAATCACTACGCATTCGGTTAACAGTAAAACCAATAGAAGAACAGAATGCTTTTGAAATTAAGCCGACAGAATAGGCATCCTCTGAGATTAGAAAGCACGCCATTTATGTCATGAGTTTCATCCTGCATCAACTAAATCAAGCTAAATCTACCGGCACATAATAGACTAAGAATGGATAGCATAAACAGGATGGCTCAAGCATTTGGACCACTGACCGAGGTTTTGGCTCAATAGTAGTAGTTTGGAGAAAAGTTGTTAGACGAGATGGAAGCATATTAAAGTCATCAAGAGTCTTGACTGACAACCAAGAAGGTACCAAAAGTAACAAAAAGGAAAAAGAAATCAACAAATGCACCTGTAACAATTTGGGTAACATAACTTCATCTTCATAATTGTATCTTAATCCTTACAAGATACTCCCTCCATCCATAATTGAATGTCCAATTTTGATTTAGCATAAAATTAAGGAGAGTAATTTAACTATAGAAAAATTACTATGATATCTTTGTTAATTAAAGAGGTTAATGGTACGACCCATATGTTAGTAGAACTTAAGTCCCTTTAAATCAAGGGAGTGAAAGAGGTTATTGGTGGGACCTTTGTGTTAGTGGAGCTTACTTCTCTTAAATTAAGAAAGTTATTAATGGAATTTTAGATAAAATATATAATTATTTTAAGAAAACAGTCATTCAATTGTGGACATCTTTAAAAGGAAATGTGGACTTTCAATTGTGGATGGAGGGAGCATATAATTATTCTACCAAAAGAAATAGGAGACGCATGATTGTCAAGGGCTGAGCCTCCTATGTAATGGAACTTTGAAGTCTCTTCCTGGCCCAGATTAAAAGGCCCTCTTCGGACTGTCTCTCAAATTAAGTCTAAAAACAATAGTGTTTAAGATGAGCTTTGAGCTGCATTTTCAAAGACAATTCAAAAAACCCATTTGGATAGTTCCACCGTTGGGGAACTTCAAAGGTCATTAATTTCCTTACTCTAGCAAAGACAATTTCATATGAGCCCCCACTGCTAAAATTGCCAAGATCTGCCAAACAATGAATCCAGCTTTAATCCAAAGGAGAGCAGACCCATTGGCCCTCATCACCACAACATAATTCCTAAAATCAAACAACTATGTCCTCATCAATTACTAGTAAAATTTGTCAAAAGATAGATCTAGCCACGTCCCTTCAATCTTAATTATTACTAGATTTGAGTGGAGAAAAAATGAAAAGAAAAGGCTAAAAGCTATCATGATTTCAAAGAAATACTGAAATTGCAGCAAAGCTAAAAGTCTAGCTGCAAATATGCCAACCACCAAAGTTTCTGCTACATCACCATCAACAACACATACCCAGATCATGACAAAAAGGGTTCCTTCATTACTTTCAAAAAATAGGAAGGGATAGATGTGGGAGACACAGAGAGAGAGAAGAGGGTGGTAGGTTCTTTGGAGTGGAAGAAGAACATGTTGCAGATCTTGACTTTGCAGTGGGGAAGAAGAGAATTCTGTGGACGAGAAGGTTTGGTGGCTAAACCTCATTCAGCATAAGCTACCATCCACGTTGTAACAGTATAGGAAAGAATAAGGCTATCTACGAAACACTCCTTGAGTAGATTAAGAATTTACATCTTAGACTTGGTGATTCTCTAGATGCGAGTCCTGAGACTTGTATCCAAAGACAAGTTTACTGTTCAAGGCCAAAAAGCCTAGGATTTGGGTTCTTGAAAGGCAACCCAAGCAGGCTAAAATTTTCTAAGATATATCAACCTGACAACAATTTTTCAGGAAAGGCACGCAGCCCTCTCATTACTTTAAAATCATTCAACTAGGAGATACTCGGAAACTAAATATTACAATAACAGATCACTGGAAAAATAAAAGCATTCCTGTATTTGCTACATGTTAATATAGGTCCTTTTCCACAATGATTAAAGAATAGAGATATTATAGAAAGGTACTCTGCTAGGTAATTAAGCCAACAGCACCACTCTAGCAATGCAACTAAATCTCAAAGAAAATCATAAACATAAAAGAACAACTTGCACACTTGTGACCAGCTTATGCTATATACCTTAAATCGCGCATGCAAGGTAAGCAATATATCATTGAGTAAAGTCGCTGGCCAATCTGGATCAGATAGCTCTGATGCAATAATTGATTTGAGTTCATCAAATGATTCATATGGACTTTGCATCCATATCAGAGCTTTTATTACCATTGCACGAACATAAACACATTCACAAGCAACAGTTGTTCGCACCACCTCCATCAATGAAGCTAATAGACCTGCAATTGTGTCCTTTCCACTTGTTCCATTAGATATTGATGAAACACGACGTATACCTGATGAAAATAAACAGCAGAGTAAAAAAAGGGGGACCACAAAAGGGGAAACTGAGAAAATTGCACAAGTATGATTTTTTTAACTGTAATTGGTAACACAGATAAAAACAATAAACAAGAGATAAAAATAAGCAACCTATACTTGTATATCATTAGTTATTATTGCTCTTTCCCTTATCATATATCACTAATACACTGCAGACCTAAGCCAAGGCTAAAATGGTGGGAACCAGAAGATTGTACGTTCTCAATGTCATGTGCCTTGCAGATAAAGTATCATGAAAATAGCAAAAAGCTCAGACACATCAAATGCCAGCACTAAGAGATACAGGAAAGGTGTAATATTCAAGCATATGCTCAAATTCTGAAAAGATAATCATATATCACCAGCAAAGTCATAGATTGACCTCATACTCTTAATGAAAAGGAAAAGGAAGGGAAAACAAGCTGATCTTCTGATGCCAATGGGAAATAGCTCTAAGCATTTCACCTCATCGATCATATAGTCTCTCAAATTCAGACATCAGACAATCTAATATTCAGAAAAGTAAAAGGAAAAAATAGCTACTGTTACCCTCTGCTGTCTGATTCAAATTTTCATCATATGAATCACTACTTTCAGAAAATGAATTGATGTAAGCTCCTTCATCAATATCCTGTAATCCGAGAGCAAAAGCTGCAGCGCGGCTTTTCCCCATCTCCTGCACAACTCTAGATGCTGCATGAAGTACAGGACGGGAGAAACTACGGAAAGAACTTTCTAACCTGCAAATATCAAATGAGAAGCAGAAAGAAATTTGATTGATTCCACACAAGAAGTATTTGCTACCTAGATAAGAGAAGTTTGGTAAAAATAGCACAAGTTAAGCTGAAGGCTAACATAACTCACGAACCTCCTCATTACAAGCTTTATCAGGGGTTGAGGACGCCTCGTCTTTTGAGATTTATCTTTAGAGGACTTTGGAGGGACAGCGTCAGAACTCAAGTCTTTCACCGAAGGTGCATCTGGAAGCTTAAGAATCTCTCTAGTTAGACGATACCATCCAGCAGCTCGTTCCTCAGTCCTACGGAAAATTAAAGTCGAATACCAAACAGGAGATATTTAAGTAGGCAAAAAAGACAGTTTAAGCAAAATCATTAAACATAGAGGTCCTGCAGAGTGCAGGAGAATCACAATATGAAGAACAAAAACATACCTTTCTGCATTCTCGAATTTTCCCAATACACAAAGGATAGCCTCAAAACAAACTCTTTCACTGGGATCTAGGAGTAGCTGATAGAGCAGTGAACTAAATTGAGACCTAATATCTGGACGATCTGTAACAAGCATTTAGAGCTTATCCACATGTACTCTTTCAGGACAGGTAAGCAACCAAGTCTCACATAGGAGAGAAAGAAGAGGCCAAAAACAATAAAACATGGAATGATACACACACACACACACACACACACACACACACTGGAAAAAAAGTAGAGGCAGTAAGGACCCAAATGTACATACCATCTAGTGATCGAGCTCTAAATATAGTATGACATAACTTGGCCAGGGCAACTCTAGCAAGGACATCATGCAAATGCAGAACATCCTGTAAAGCACCTGAATCATAGAGATTCCAAGAAGTCTAAATTCTGATCAGCAGAAACCAATGATAGTTTTTAATCTGAGATAGCTGAAAGGAAATCATTAAACATACCACCAGGTTGCACAGCCTTTCCTGCACAAATAAAAAGGTAGATTTATGACGACAAGTTCCAAAATTCAATCAGATGTCACTATGGATCCATAAAATCAAGTGAAAATTTTTCCAAATTCACCAATATACAGGGGAAGTAGCCCAAAAAATATACTACACCCTGAAAAATGTATTATACCAAAATTGGGCAGGCACTTATCTACACAAATAAGCGTCCATCTAATGTAGGACACAAAGATTTCCCGACAACACTTGCACATATGACAAATCAATGAGTTGCAGACTACTGGCCCTGATATAATTCATGAGAAAAGAAAACGATGAAGAAGGAAATTCAATGAAAAGAAAATCAACTATGAAGCAAAAGGAAAACCATTCTTTTAACGCTCTCCAAAACTTCAGCCCTGTGGCACATTCTTCTCAGAGGGTAAGTGCTTCCCTGTATCTTTAAATGTCCATCATCTTTTCCACCAATGCAAGTTATTGTGAAGCTTTAAATACATAAGTTTTCAGGCCTTTCAAATTAACACTTTTGGACAAAACGTATCACCTAAATAGAAGTATCCATGTCCCAACTCCTGAAAAGCGCTATGAATCCTAGCCCTCTTTAATTGTCTGTAATTAGAGAATACAGATGCATAGCTAGAGGACAAAAGATAACATGGTCACTTTAGTTCATTTTTTTACTTTTGAGCTTGTAAATGTGAGTCCTCATCCTTGCCAAATAATAAAACCAGTTCCAGAATGGAATTATTTCATTTTTGACTGTGCAGTATACATGTCCTAATCCTCTCTCTCCATGATGTGAGAAGACAGAAATCACAACCAGATGAAAAATAAATGCACGATGAACAATTCCAGACCAAAAATGACCATTAAATATGAGAGCACGCAAATGCAATCCCCACATCAAGTAAACAAAGCAACTACATCACAAAAGAAAAGATTTTCAGAATTTTCATTACCCAATGCCATAGAAACAGCATACGGATCCACCACCGCAAGTTCAGAGAGAATTTCCAAAGAATGCCTCACGGCAACCGGATCTGCAAATGAAACTCTGCAATCACATACAAAATGGAATTGAGAAACTTCAATCGTAATTCAAGGACTTCATCTCTAATTCAAGGAAGTCAAGCAAGTGTGCTTTCTATTGGTTCTAGGAGTAAATTGCTGCAAAGAAGGGTACTTCTGCACATATGCTTATAGATCCATTGCACTTTCAGTTAGACACTGGTCCATCAATATGCAGCTCGTTGACACAAAATACATAGATATCTACGGATAGAACTTCTGAAAAAGACAACAATCTTATTGCACCCTGCCTCCAATAATAAAGAAAAGAAACAGTACCACCCCTATAAATAAAGGATACTATTTTTTAGAATTGAGCAATAAGACACGAATCATCTGATCAAATGAACTTGAGACTATACCGGAGACAATGACCCAAAATAAATGGACTGCTAATCTAGTTTTCCAATGAGAATTAAGGATGAAATATCCTGAAAGATACATTTAGATAATTCATAGTGAAAAAAAGCTCTCTACTAATGCATACAAATAATCGTAAAAGATTCATGCACGTATCTTAGTCATTTTCGAATACATCTAAATTTAAATATGAATTTATTGTGTCTTGTCTGTAAGAAATAACTCCTCCTGCAGTCAATGCTAGATTCCACATACACATGGCAACAACTAGAAAATCTAAATCTACCCTTGAGGAGAACTTCAAGAGCTAAGAAGATAAATAAGTCCCTTTTTATATTCATATTAATAGCTAAATCATAGCATCAGTCTCATTATTTACACAATATAATAGACATAGTCCATTTTTTCTGTTTTTTTTATTTGCCCCTTTGATGCAGGGTATACTAAGGATTGAACTTATAGTTTTATACTAGCAAGGCAAACTTTATTACCTTCTTTCTGCTTGATTTTGTTTTCAACCATAAGGTCGTCCACAACTCAACTTTGTTTCCCCCCTCCCCCGGCACAAGGGGGATGGGTTGGGAGTGCATTGAGGAATAGGAATAATCTTAGTATTATATTTTTTTGTTTTTTTTGGAAACTTATTAGAAAATAGATTTCCCTTTCTTCTCCTTTTCTCAATTTTGTTCTTCAACTTTCAGGTTCACAACAATTAAACCTGTTGAGGTTAACCTCTCTTTCAAGACCTAATCAAACCTCAACTCACTTTGGGTATCAATTACAAATACAACCATTGTGAATCCATCCTAGGCAAATTCAATTCTCATGTTTCCTGGCGATTTGGTTCCGGTCCTGCACTTGCTTTATGCAGCACGTGCAGGACCGGCTCCTGACCGTTGGATCTCACTGCCTCTAATCCAACGGTCAGGGAAGATCAGGGGCAAAGAAGGAAAATGAAATTAAAAAAATCAAAAAATTATCAAATTTCAAAAAGCCTGCCCCAACCCACGCACGATTGTACAGTTGCATCGGTTGTGTAACCGATGCAACTGTTGGACTTGACATGGAGTAAATTGTTCAAGAAATGTCTCATCATCTTCTTCAATTCGTCTTCTTCAATCGTTCAACCCTAAAGTTCACCTTCTTTTCTCCCTCGAGCTCTCCTGCTTCAGAAACCGCAGCCGTCTCTACTGTGCCATCTCTTTCCCCCCTTCTCAACTGTTCACAGCGTTTTATCCCCCTCTCGCCGACCCTAATCGAGTGAACTATTATTCCAGCAACTCAACAATTGAAAGGCTACAACTTTTTCGCCCACTGCCGTTTTGTGTCTGTGCCATTTACAGAACTCTCTTTTCTCTTTTTTCATCCTCTCGCCGAACTCTGGTCACTTGAACAATTGTTCTCCAAAGCTGCGATTCAAAAGCTTGCAGTTTTTTGGCTCATTTTTCTTTGATTCGACTGCACCATCAGTGTGGGCACCAATGAGGAGGTTTCAGTTTAGGTGTAAAATGTCCCCTGTGGTCAAAGTGAACGAGATGTTAGAAGAACATCCTGCCCGTGAAATCTATTTGGATGCTCTGGCCTCAACAGGCTTCCGCGGCCTGACAGAGCTCCGATTGACAAACCTGATGACAGATGTGGTTGAGACAGTCATCAAGAGGTACGACGCAAAAGAACAGGCATTTGTGCTCGATGATGACCACTCCTTCAAAATATCAGAAAAGGATGTTCACAGAGTTTACGGCATTCCTAGGGGAACAAACCTAATTGTTCAGCCAACAGGCGGAAACGCAGAGAAAAGAGAGGCCACATAAATCGCAGAGAACCTTGGATTGCAGCCTTCATCGAAGAACTATATTGATGTGGATGAGATAGAGGATAGACTGTTGGAATATCGGGGTGACAGCCGCTCATTTGCAAGGTTATATATTCTGCTGGCTATTAGCACAATGCTAGCCCCGCGGAACTCAATGAAAATAAACATGACGTATTACGGTAAATATGTGAAGGATATAGATACCATCGCAAGCTATAACTGAGCGTGGCATGTTCGTGATTTCCTACATGAAGGGTAGCTACATTTCGCGTAAAAAACAAGAAAAACACGGGGAGATGGCTGGAAGGGAACATGAACCTTTTATTGGTATGTGAACAATTGTTCTCATGAGTTTGCGCAATGATTTAGTTTTTTTCCCTCCTATTTTGAGCTTGAACAATTGTCCAGTTGGATATGAAAAATGATGCTAAACTGATTTCTGCTTGTTAGTTACAAACAGTTATTGTCCCTGTTAGTCAAGTGCATTTGTCAAGTATTTGTTGCTCGTGAACAATTGTTCTTGTCAATGCTTCAGTGTGAGTAATTTTATAGTTTACTGTAAACAGTTGTGGTGTTATGTCGTCGGAGTCATTCAGTTGAATGCTTGTGTTGTAACAATTGTCGCTCCTAAATAGTTGTTCTCCTACGTTGTGTTGGTAGTGAACAATTGTTCTACGCAGTGCATGTACAATTGTCCAGTTTAGTCAACTAGTCAGTTGTGTTGGTCGAGTACAATTGTTCCATTGTTAGTCCAGTGCGTTTTTGAACTAGCAGTTTCTCATGAACAATTGTTCTGGTAAATGCTTCAGTTTGAGCAATTTTGCAATTCAGTGTGTTTTGAACAACTGTTCTATTTTTCGTAGACAATTATTGAACTGAACAAATGCAGGTTCGATATGTAAAAGCCGTGGGTGGAAGAGTCAAGGGCAAGTTGCCCTGTTCGTGGTGGGATGTTGACAGGGTTGCAGAGGTATGACAAGTGTTGAGTTGTTGGAACAATTGTTCACCCGATTAGGGTCGGCGAGAGGGGGATAAAAAATTGTGAACGGTCGAGAAGGGGGGAAAGAGATGGCACAGTAGAGACGGCGGCGGTTTCTGAAGCAGAAGAGCTCGAGGGAGAAAAGAATGTGAGCTTTAGGGTTGAACGATTGAAGAAGATGATGGGACATTTCTTGAACAATTTACTCCATGTCAAGTCCAACAGTTGCATCGGTTACAAAACCGATGCAACTATACAATCGTGCATGGGTTGGGCCGGACTTTTTGAAATTTGACAATTTTTTGAATTTTTTTTAATTTCATTTTCCTTCTTTGAACCTGATCTTCCCTGGCCGTTGGATCAGAGGCAGTGAGATCCAACGATCAGAAGCCGGTCCTGCATGTGCTGCATAAAGCAAGTGCGGGACCGGAACGTGACTCGTTTCCTGGAGGTGTTCTACATAAATTTACTTGATGGAAGAAAATCCTTTCCTGTTGCCTAAAAACTAGTTCTGATAATAACTATTTGCTTTGTAAGAATGCCAGGAAAGATTAAGTACTTTCCTCTATCCTTCTGCAGCTGCACTCCAAAAACTAGTACCACAAGAAAACTTTTGCTTCACCAGTTTGCATAACTGGCCTTTTTTATAATACTCTCTTCTCACTGGGAGACTTAAAGCATAATTGAAAGTTCAACAACTACTTGGAGGAGAAAGTATAAACTATTCAAACAATAGCAATTCTGCCTCCATACCAGATTGAGTATGCACCTTTGACTAGCTATGAGTATTTGGGGGAAGAAATTGAGCATCTAAATGTTATCACCTTAACGATTATTAAAGGATCATGTCTAATAGTGACACCATATCCATCATTGTCAAGGGAGGCTAATGGTGAAAATTTAGATTGCAAATATTTTAATTTTTTGAAAAGTGAATATTCACTTTGGGCCACTCCAAAGTAAAGACATGAAGATTCAATTTACAATGGAGGGAGTATTCCTAAACAAAACGTTGCATACCAAGCAAGCAGATATTATTGTTGAGAGAAACCTAACAAAGGAGTAAACAGTCAGTGTGACACAAAAAAGCTCAAAGTATTCTTATTCATTAGCAGAATTATTCTTAAAGCCCATCAGTTGATCCGAATGCATAGGGTAATTCAACATTCAAAAGGACAACACAGCCATAAATAATAGCCA
The DNA here is from genome assembly GCA_030512225.1 of Rauvolfia tetraphylla. Lineage (NCBI taxonomy): Eukaryota > Viridiplantae > Streptophyta > Magnoliopsida > Gentianales > Apocynaceae > Rauvolfia > Rauvolfia tetraphylla. Next base: position 4,285,176 of record JAJQKT010000060.1, read on the forward strand.
CAAAGATGAGAGAACTTTATCTGGGATATGTCACATGCTGAGTTTCAGTAAAGAAACTACTAAGGAGCAAAAGATTCATTATGAGGAAAAAGGGGAAAATGGTAACCAAAAGTATTTTACAGATCATTAGCATGAAGGAATCAAGGCAAAATGTTATAGAGTGTCTGTAGAATATAGAATAATGGATATGATGGAGATGCAGTATCAATATAACCCATTTTGTTCCTTGAGGTCATTCCCCAAGTATCTCTTCTTTTTCCCATCCTCTCTCTTAAAAGTATCTCCTCTTACTGTAAATTGGCATCTCTGAGAATAATTCTGTGACTGTCTTAGAAACATTTACAGCAATCGAATGCAGAACCATTTTTTCCCAAGGGAAAGAAGTAAAATGGTATAACAATTTATGGACTAAAATGTGAAATATTTGAGCTCATTCAACATTTAAACCAGTGAATATCCAAATTTTGCATCTACTACCATCACCACACTTCCTACTTTATCTATAGGACTCTCTGTTGCACATAAAGTTACAGAAATAATTGAACAATAGAGTTACAAATGATGCTGGTATAAACAGCAGTTTAATAGCTCATGGAATTTCTAATCCATTATAACACGGCAAGAATGTTAAAACAATTTGTGCAACAAATCCTTAAAATTACTAGCGACAACAATGAACCAACAACTTCATTTTTAAAATTCAGCTTTCATTACCAAAGTACAGCAGAAAATATACACAAGTGCCTCAATATTAATATATAAGAAGGGGGGCAGAACTAACCCTTGTACGGCACGACAAAGAAATGTTGGATTCCCTGGATCCAGAGGAAGTCTTCTCAAAGCACTTAAGGCAGCATATTGTAAATTACTCCGTATGATAGACTGACATCATTGTCCCATAAAAAGAAATGCAAAAAAAGGAAAAGAAGAAAAATTAGTAAACAAAGTTTGAATAAATTCCAGTACTTTGTGTCAAATAAAGTACACATCAGACAACCATCCCAGAACCAAATAATAATGGAGAGACTTCAGATGATATAACAACAGTGAAGTAAACTTTTCAGCATCTTCAAATTTTTGCCTTCCCCCCCCCCCCCCCCCCGAGATAGAACTACTGTGAAACACAGGATACTGCAAATAGCACAATAGTTCTGATATCACATTAGAAAGAAAAATACCTCTTTGTCACCTCCTTTTGCACCAAAAATACCCTTTTTTCGTTTCTGTGGGTTATCCCCAACCTACGAACAAAAACACAAAATCAACCTTCAAGGAATTCACTTAAACTAAAAAGCAAGATATACAATAAAGTAGGGGAAAAAGAAGAAAATAATTGAAAGTGTAAAGTTAGTATTTTAAATTATCTAAAATGACATTCAGAAAGAGGATACTATAGTACCAAACTTGTTAACAAACTAGACAAGAATCTGTAAATCATATTTATTCATTGTTCAAATGCTTCTCCAACCAATATTTTTTTTGTATCTTCTATCATAGCAGTTAAAAGTCCAGGAAAATGCAAAAGAACAGCATTTTGTTCTTTTACCAATAAAGGGCCTCAACAAGTTGTGTGCTTCACAGGGAAAAACACAAACCAAAATAAAGCATGCTTTAGTTTAATATGATTATTATTGTTTTCCCCCCTCTTCTAATATGTTTCAGGATCTCTCAATTCGACTTGAACCAATAATTTTTATACCCAAAAATTGTCAGAGGCAAACTGCACGTTACAAACAGAACAAAGATAATTTAGCCCTTCTCCCTACTCTTTCCGAAAACTATTCCTTCTCTACTGCCAACACGCCACTGTTTTCTTTCTTTTCCAATTTTTGCCTTCCCTTCCTTTCCTCTTTACTACCAGCATAGTTGCCCCTTCAATTTCCTTTGTTCTTTACAATTGTTATCTACGTTCCATGATTCTAGCAGCTAGTGCACTCTTTTCTTTTATCCAATGATTTTGCCTTCCTTTTCCTTGTTAATGTTGTCTCACTGTTCCATGCCTGTTTATAAGCCAACATGCTTTAAAATTTCCCCCAAATCATTTTTATATTATAGAATCTCATTTCTAAAGCTCGTATTATTCCAGTAGCCTGGGCCTGAGTGGCAGAAGACAAAACTTTGGTATAGAAACAAACCTTATCAAGAATGCCAAACACAATCTCGTACAACTTGGACAAAATTTCAGAGTTGCTAGAAGGAGCATATGTAAGAGCCTTCAGAGCTTGGAGCCTTCTTGAATGAACTTCAGAAAGGATGAATCGATAAGCAAAGTATTATGTTGAACAGAAAGCATGTATGGAGATACTTGCAACTTAATTAAACTCACTCCTTTGAATATAAAAAGACAGCTTACTAAAGGAGATAAGATATCTTAAGGAAAGTATATTGTAGGAGAGTACTTATCCATCCTCGTAAACTTCACGTACAGAGAGAGAGAAGTCATATCTCCTTTCACAGCTAAGCAGAGAAAGAAGCTTACCAGCTTTGACTAGGACAAATATGATTTTATAGACAACCATTAAAAACAATTATAACCGAAACATCTAAAGGTTTTTTCACAGACAGATTCATTAGGTAGACCCAAAAAGAATTATAACCAGGTACTACATTAAAGAAGTTCATGCAGTTATCATCCTTAACCAAAAGCATGCACCCTAGGTCAAGTTAAAAAGAGAATATCTCCATACATTCAACATCCTCATTTAAAGCCTCCGAGGTTAACCGATCTACAATTCTAGGTACAACATCAGCTCGTGTGACCCCTCCAACAGCGTCGATATCAGCTAAGGCATCCCAATTTGGAGTAGGAATCCCACCACCTGGATTTAAACCTTGAGAACCAGTGTCTGACAGAATTCTGGCCAAGTAATAGTAGACATAGCGCAGAACAGTCCTATCCTCGCACTGCTGATCAAGCTGCAACAGGCAAGAAGAGACAAAAGGGAGTGACAACCAACATTAACTTTCATCGCATAAAACCGGTACTTCACTACTATGACAGCTCATTCTCTACACTAAAATTTTGAACAGTCAATTCCTACAAAGTAAACCATGTAAAAAAGCAACTGTAAAAATGAAAGATCTGCACTCTTTTATCTAAAAATGAAAAACAAAGAGTTGGAATTTTAGATTTTTCAATGCCATGCAACAAACTTATATGTAATGTCCAAACCCATACATACATACATACATACATACATACATACACACACACACACACACACATATATATATATATAAGGAAGCTCAAATATTTTTCTCATAAAAAAGCAAACTTTCAACATTATCTGAAGTCTGAGGATAAACAAAATAAAGTTGTAGCAATGTTATGTACACCATATCCATCATATGAAAACACATAAAGGCGTTTATATAAAAGAACCTCTAGTTTAACTTCTCACAGAAGGTCCATCAAACTAAGAATGTTAACGCCAAAAAGTATATTAGTGAAAATTGGAAGCATTCCAACTTTGCTATTGCTTTGATATATACATTCTCTGGCTATAGATTTATCAAACAAGTTAATTTATTAAAGATTCATAACTAAAAAGCAGTCAATTTTTTAAATAATGCTAAACTTAAGAAAGTACAAGCAAAGTTCCACACAAAGAAATATTAATCACCACATCCAAACACGAGGGCAACGTATAAATTGCAAATCCATTGTCCAGATTCTTCCTTCAACCGATTTGGAATCAGAATACAATTGACAACTCCAAAACTATCCAGAATGCACAGAATTTATCCTAAAATAGAGAGCCCACAATCACCAGAAAAATGTTATTATATATGGAAACTAAGGCCTACAAGAAGTTCAAAGATCCAGGAAATGGGAAAACAGTCCCTAAAAGACTGATATTACCCAAAAAAATGTTACCATACACAAAAGTTCAAAGGTCCAGCAAAGAAAAAAGTAGTCCCCGAAAATCAGGTTTCAAAAATGAAAATTTATTTCATTCATAGATGTTACAGAACCATATCAACCTATTGAAAACAAAATTGTTCTATTACTCCCTGTACGTATAAAAACAGCATTTACACAGACCCCCGCCCCCCAACAGGAGAAGGGGAGGAAGGGAAGCAATACCTTTCATTGCCGAAGTTTTGCTGCATATTAATCTGAAGGCATTTCTACTTTACAAAATATAAGTTTCTAAAGTAGAGCCTTACCACTTCAGGACTGAAAATGCTAAGAGTAGGTCTAACATGTATCTGTAATTATCTTCAACATTTTTCACATTAAAGTACCAACTAAAAGCATTTTGGTGCTATTCCAAATTTAACTGATTTCATTTCTAATATTTGGGAGCAATAACCTAAGTTAATCAATAGCTTTTCCTGACTCACCCTAACAGAAGTCCACAGAAGGAAATCTGAGAAAACCCACCCCCAAGAAAAATGTAGCTCCATCACTATGCCTGCCCCAAAATAAAATAAGAGCAGCCACAAAGAGACAAGCAATCGATCACTGCAAGAGAATAATTAGAATTGCACATCTCTTGAAAGATTATACACAGACCACCCCCATTCGACGAATCCAGAACCTTTTCTCCATCACTTAGAGCGATGTTTCCCATTATTGCAGTTTGAGCTTATTTCCATTTTTCTGTACTTTAATAGGACAGTACCAAGAAAGAATTAAGAAACTCCAGTTTCGGCTCCTGTTATAAACATTAGTATGCAAAAGGCAGGGCCCTTAATGCACATCTGGATTTGTTCTCTCCTTACTGCAACATTTCTTTATGTTTCTCTGGATTCATCATCAGGCTCCTAAGCTTTTCAACATAGGACAATTAGAAGGTAATAAAGTATCCGACCAAACTTTTCTATCTGAACTACAATTTATTACCGCCATAAATGCCCCATAACAGTTGAGAAGACTTCACATGACATTAGAAACAGCCTCAGGTAAATACTAAAAACTCCTGCTACGTTTAGCTCGATAAGGCTCTTTAACAAGTTGGCTAATAGTTAACTCTGAGTAACGATGGCAATTCTTCCAAAAGTGTAACAATTGATTATTTCTATATTTGGCATAAAGAAAGGAAAGGAATACTCCAGAGAGAGGAAATCAAAATTACTACCTAGCAGCTTTCTGATCTCTGTGCTCCTTGGGAAGGCCTATTTCTAACACGTACCTGGTATTTTGAAGTCGAATCCAATCCAAATGGGTAATACTTTTAGGATTGAAAAGATGTGCTTGACTTCTCATTCTGATCAAATTTAGTGAAGGGTGAATAAGAGTGACGCATCGGGCTGGGTATGCTACTTACCATTAGTTAATCCACTGATTCTAACCCTAGGGGAGTTCTAAACTGCGGGAATGATTCTTATAAATTCTCATTAATTACTGAACACCAATGTGTTTCTGAGGCAGCCAAGTTATCCCAACTCACATCTTGCACTGTGGGTCTACCTTTAACTTTTACTCGCAATCCTCACATGCAGTTAATAACTTCCATTTCTACCATCCTAGGAATTTTGAAATTTCTAAAATTTCAAGGGTAGTGTAAAAGCAAACCTGAAATGCTTCTAAGACTCTCTTTTGATTCTTAGTGCAAACACATTATTATGGTATATAAAGCATCCCTGGAGCTCTGCAAGATTTTTTAAATGCTTTCATTCATCATTAAGAACAGCACAAATCTTGTGCATCTACATGCTTCAATTCTTGTAGTCATGCTAATACCTGACCGCATCAACTACATTGCTACTCAGGGGAGGGAACAGTATTCAAGCTCTTGCTGTCCTGAAGTTTATAAGAAATGCCATATTTGTTTTCCCCTAGTGCTATTACCCACCATAAATTACATGCCAACTAACAATTGAGCAACCACAATACAGAACCCATAACACAAGCACATGTAGTATACACTAACTTCAATTAAGCTTGGGACAAAAGGAACAAACTTGCAAAGTTTACAAGAAAACCCACTTTAACTTTAGCCAAAATTCACATAAGACACAATGGATTTCATAATGCCTAAATATATCAAGATTTATCTAAAGAAAAATTCACATTTTTCCATGTGCTTACAGGCTCACAAGTTAGGTACGTTATGATTTTAGGCTAAAAAGGAAAATCTGCAAAAACAATTCCAAAATTTGCAATGCAAAGATCATTGAAGTGGGCAACTTACCATAAGAAGAGATGGTGCCAAAGATGGATCAACAGAATTGTAAACAGCAAGTTTGGGAAAGACGTGATGAATCAATTGCTTCTGGGAACTTTTCTACAGAATTATTACAAAACAACATCATTCATTCTTCTTGAGAAAAACAAAAATTAAATTGTCAAAACCTAGACAGGTACAATACAAAAGAAAAGGGGTACGTACTTGATCAGATGTAGCTGCAAGTTCATGAATACTTCTTGCAAGTTGGGCATAAGAAACAGGCTGAAAAAGAAAGAAGAGAAAATGAACGTGGGAAGAAAAGCAACCAGTTCGCAGACAGCTGGAGCAACAAGCCCAATGTGCACAAGAGTTTTATGTAATGTGATATATATCTTCCTTTTCATTCATGGATCATTAATAAAAACATAACCGATCTTAAGAAACCGCATGGACTATTTAATCAACTTTGTAAGAGATGACCTTTCTTACAACATTTAGACTTTATTACTATCTGAGAAACAAAATCATGCACCTTTAGCTCATTTCTCTCAGAATATTGACATTAGTATATGAAGAACTTATCCAGCGAAAATCAGAAAAGTTGAATTCAAATTCAAGTAGCTCCTAAGTTCAGCAACAAGGCATCAGTTCAACCAGTTTCCACTGGCCAATACAATTCAATACAATTAAAACTACCAAAAGAAACCTAGATGAAAGAATGCACCTTTTTCTTTTGCTTCTGGGGCATCCTGACAGGATTTAGAGCAGCTTTGGCGGCAGAAATTGTATCGCTCTGGATCTGCATCAAGGTTCCTTTCTTTGACTTCTTTTCAACCACCACTGGTACCGGCGCCGCCATAGTCGAAGTCGTGGGAGGTGGTGGCGCCGCCGATGATGTTGTAGTCGATGACACCGACGATGACGAAGTAGGTGATGGGTCTGACGATATCAGATCCATCAGCGTCGTCCCCGAAGAATCCTAAACCCATTTACAAACTCAAATTCAGCAAAAACAAAAATAACCAATGAATTCTTTTAACGGGAAAAAATAAGTTAAATCAGTTCAGCAATTCAGTTTGATAAACAAGAAATGCTTCAAAACATTCATTCCAATTTTTTACGAAGAAAACTCGGGAGCAGGAATAGGATGGATCCCATGAAATTACCGCCATGGTTGAATCGGAAAAGTTGAGATCAGAGAGAGATATCTCCCGGAGCTCTTCTATTTCGAAGAGAGATAAAGGGAGGGAGCGGTGGTTCTGTTTTCTTTGCTTCACTGTTGTTGCTCAGTAAAACGGGTCGGTTTCTTTAGCATTAGCTAGATTTTAGTTTTCACCTCCCAAATTATTGGATTGTGTGAAATGAACTCCATAAACGTTAATTTTTCTCCATTTGGTCCTTATATTGTACAGGGTTAACAACATTTAGGGTTTATTACAAAATATTACCATAAAATTGACAGTAAAAGCACTTTAGCCCTAAACTTTAAAAATGAGCGTTTGGCACTAGGGGTGTTCACAATTTAGAAAAATTTGAATAATCGAATCAAATCGAAATTTAATTCTATTTTCGGTTCGGGTTTCTCCAAAAAAAATTGGTTTAGTTCAGTTGTGGTATCCAAAAAAAAAATTTAGTTCGAATTTCGGGTTGGCAATTTTCCAACTCGAACAAAACCGAAAAACGAATTGATGCTTCCACCACTACCTTGCACAGAGCACAGTTACACTGCTTTATGGCCATCATTATTCATTCCTCATGATGGCCATCAATTTTAAATACGCATACTAAAGCCAGATGGGTCATTCACCGACCTACCCACCATGCGAAAAGATACGAATTTTAGGGAATGGAGAGCCCAACGGGGCCCATCAAGCTAGCACTCCGAACACAATATCATAACTAATCACTCATTTAATTAAAAAAACTAATCATTCATTCTAGACCCTCAAATCATCTCCTAGCACCCCCTTCAACGGTTGATTCTACTTGGCCATACCCAGAGCATGTAGGGTTTCTTTTCTCTACAATTCATATTTCTTTTCTCCCTTTTTAGCTCTTTCTCCTGCCTGCTGCCGCTGCCACAAAACTATTTCTGATTTCCAAATCCTGAGTTCTTAGAAAATAAAATCATCAGAAGACAGTGACCTCTGGGAGAAAGGCATTGTAGTTCCTTTTCTTCTTCAAAGTGCTACCGTGGAAAGATCAGGTAAGTACACTCACGCGCGGTTTCTTCAACATAATTCTTTCTTCAACGCCATATTTTTTTATTACAGTTTTCTTTGTATTTGTACTTTGCTGCATGTGAAGTCACCAAGAGTTTTTAGGTTGATAGTTTTATCCTCAGTTCGATTCGCGATTCACGCAACAATTTTTGTTTTCCATTTAGTTATCATAGTGAAAATAACTCAAGCGTGCTGCATTTATCACATATATATTGCTTCATAGTGTAGAAATTCTGGACTATACTAAAATTCCTGAAATATGATAAACTAAGCTGGTTGAAGTGTATTTCTTGTGAAATATTCATGTATCTCAAAAACCAAATTTAATGGTGAATGGTGATGTAATGTTGTCAAAAAGGGTTAATGTACATATATATTAGATAAGTCTAGATTGTGAACTAACTAATGAAACTATTAAGAAAAGTACGCTCCAGATTGTGATTGTTTTATTTTCTTGTATATTATGGAGAAATTGTGTATCTGTCATGCAATCGTTGGTCTAAATTTTTTTATTTATTATTATTTTTTGTAAAATTTACATAATCAATATTGAATTAATGTAATGTGTAATTGTTGTATTTTGTTGTCTATGCATTTATACTCAATTTTATTACAATCTCTAACAATTTACACACAAACACTAGGCAAGTGCACCTATCATTATGAGTAGTACAATGGCAAGTGAATTCAAATGTCGTATCCACGGGGGTGGTTAAATACCATTACTCACTTTATATTCTATTATTTAGCCTAACAAATTTTGTTTGTGAAAATGTTTTGAATAACTACTAGGAAAAAGAATCTAACTTAACTAGTTAAACCAACTTAAATCTTGCTTGTAAAAGAGAGTTCAATAGAGAAAACAATACTTGGATGGTTAAATCTAACTTAACTAGTTAAACCAACTTAAATCTTGCTTGTAAGAGAGAGTTCAATAGAGAAAACAATAATTGGATGGTTAATCCCCCTAGAATTACTTATGTGATAAAAATGTCCCTTGGTTGATAAATTTCACTTCTTATGTTTGATGAAATTCCAATGATAGAACTCACTCTATCTCTAGATGAAAGTTCTCTACTCTTAGATTAATTAGTTGAAATCTCTTTCTAACCAATTCAACCCAAGAATGCATTAAGAATTGTGAATTTCCAATTAGATTTCTCTAATCATCAAGAAAATGTTTAGGTTTCTATCTCTAGTCACCTAAACCATCCCCATTGTTTGTGTATGATCTATTTCACCCTTCCTTTCTCAATTCCAAGTGAAAATTTCAAGATTATGAATCAATTATATATCATCCTTCCCTGCTCAATTCCAAGTGAACAAAAATTCCAGATTATGCATCAATAATCCACTCAATCAATTCAACCATTCAAACCCACAAACAATCCACAAGAAATTCAAATTTAATCAACCAATGAAACAATTCATTCACATAGGCAAAATCTAGGGTTCATACCCATCCAAATATTCAAAATTTTAGTTCATCAACATATTACAAATCAAAGAACATAAAACAACAAAGAAAGAGGAAGAATTGTTCATTTTTATGGTTGAAATCTCCTCTCTTCTTCAAGGTTGAAGTTCTTCACGATTTTGTTGAGAAAGTTGCAGCTTTTTTCATGGATCTTCAAGGGGAATGTTCTCCTTCTTCAAGGATTCAATCTTCTCTCTTGATTTCTCTTGCAAGATTGATGGATTGGAAGAAGAATTTGGTGTGTTTTCTTGGCGTTTTGTTGTTTTTTGTCCACTCCAATCGGCTGTCTTGTTTCTGCCCTAAAGGGGTATGAAAATCTGCCCCAAAAGAGAGAGAAAAGCAGCTTAAAAGCAGCTTCAGATTGACACAAATGGCGCCACTTAGATCACAACAAACGGCGCCGCTTGTCCCCAGTTTTGGTGCAAGGTTCTACTACCCGACTGTGACACTATTTTGATTTCTAGGTGAATTCAGAGCATTATATCGGCTGATCTAGGTATTGATGTCTTCATAAGAGTTGTAGGTAGTATCTTAGCTTTCCACAGAGATTTGAATCACCGAAATTGGGCATCTATAACTCACGATATGATTATTATACCAAACTGTGTTAAAAATGGAACACAATGCAGAATAGGTGAATTTGTAGCATAAGAATGGTAGGCAAATGAACTCCGATTGACACAAATTTTACCATTATGAAAACTTCATAATGTCTTCTATAATTGTTTAGAATACCACTTTTGCATTTGGAATATGTATGAAGGTCAAAATCACACGTGAAAATTCTCTATCAGTCTATTTTTCTCTGTATTTCTTTGTTTTTCTTCATTGTATAAATTTCCCTTGTTTGCTTCATTTAATTCCAAATCTTCAATAATAACACATAAATCAAATAAGAGATAAAGGAAGTATAAATGGTAATTAAAACACCAAGATTTAACATAAAATCAAGCCCAAAATGATAATTATATAGAGCGCAACTATGGAATATCAGTAATAAAATATAAAAAGGTTAAAATAAAAATATATTTTTTACCTTTTAAGTCAAGAGTTTCCTCATGCAGTACATTTGCCACTGGTGTATTCAAATCTGCTAAATTATCTCGTTTGATACCATTGTTCAAAAATATAACCTTCCCTTTTCGTTTAATAGGATGTCTGATCAAGTAAATAATGAAGCACTAAATATGAGTTCTCCCCCAAGTCACACAGGATAAAATTCGTCTAGATCTGTTATGAAAAAGCAAAGAAAGCCGATGAAACCACGTTCGAATGTTTGGTTGCATTTTACCAAATTTACAAATGATGATAGAGAACGAAAAGTATCTTGCAACTATTGCAAGTATGAATATTTGGTGAATTCTTATACACATGGTACTAGTACATTAAGGAATCATATGACTAGTTGCCTGAAGAACCCATATAATAATCATGCTAATGCAACGCAAATAAAGCAGCAACAACTTTCAATCACTGGTGGGGGTCCTAAAGTTGGTTCTATAATTATTTGGCGACTCAATCACGATGATACTAGATCGATTTGTGCATATATGGTCATTGTGGACGAACTACCTTTCACTTTTATAGAAAAGTAAGGGTTTAGATATTTAATGTCCACTGCATTTCCATCATTTCAAATTCCATCGTGTAGTACTATTACAAGAGACTATTATGATCAGTATTTGCAAAAGAAAGCAAAAATGAAGAAATTCTTGAAAATTTCAGCCTAAAGAATTAGTCTCACCACCGATTCATGGACTTCGGAACAAAGAATTAATTATATGTGTTTGACTGCTTATTATATAGATGATGATTGAGTATTGTACAAAAAAATTTTAAATTTTTGTCCAATTATAGTCATAAGGGTGAGACTATTGGAAAAGGGGTAGAAAAATGTTTACTTGATTGGGGGATCGACAATGTCTTTATAATCACTGTTGATAATGCCAGCTCAAATGATGTTGCTATTAATTACTTGAAGAGAAGGTTTTCTAATTGGGGTACTTGTTTGCTTGGGGGAAAATATCTTCACATGAAGTGTTTGGCTCACATAATAAATCTTGTTGTGACTGATGATTTGAAAGAAATGTATCTACAGAATATTGATCTTGGGAATAAGGTGAAGGAAGAACTCTATCTTCTTTTTGAGGAGTACAAGAAGTTAAGTCCTTGCCAAGTATCTAATTTTGTTGCGTCTCTATTGCCATCATCTTCAAGTATCTCCTCAATTTCAATTCCAGGTCATTCACAAGAGTCATGTTTTCCACCATTGAAAAAGCGATCTTTAGGGGTGAATAGTAGACATGAGTATAATATGCACAAAAAAGAAGGAGGGATTGATAAAAAAAAGTGAATTAGACAAGTATCTTGGAGAAGAGAGTGAAGAGGGAGAGGGTGAATTCGATATCTTAAAATGGTGGAAGTTAAATGCTCCAAGATTTCCCATCCTTGCTAGAATGGCTCGTGATATATTGGTTGTTCCTGTTTCTACTGTTGCTTCTGAATCTGCTTTTAGTACAGAAGGTCAGATTCTTGATACATTTAGGAGTACATTAACTCCTAAAATTGTGCAATGCCTTATGTGTTTTAGAGATTGGTTGCATAATGATGCACATTCAATTAGAGTTGAAGAAGATATTAATTTTCTTGAAAAAATGGATAACGGTAATTTTTTTTTGTTATGATCCATTCAAATTTTATGAGGATTACTTTTAATTTGTCATTTGACAGTTTGCTTTTATTAGAATTTGACAAGGATACTCATGAATAAACTATTCTTGGTCTTTGAAGATTAAAAGCTTTTAAGGTATTCTAGTATGTTTTCAGTTTCACTATTTTACCTCATTTGACTTGCATTTCCACTGCATTTTGCCTCATTCGTTTCAATTATGGTTTTGAAATGTGAAATCTTGTTGTCTTTTGGCAGGCAATAGCAATTCATGGCTGCTCACACTAGAATCTGAAAAAAGTGCAATTTATTGTATTAGCAAAAAGGTTGTCTATGGGTTAATGATACTCCCTTAGTTATGTTATGGGATATTTTGTGACTTTTGAGTTTTGCCATCTAAGATTACTGCAACAACTTATAGAACTTAGAATCATTATTGCTTGTGATTTTTTATTCTCCTTTTTTCCCTTGTAAAATCTTAATTGAACATACAATTTTTATTATATTTCTATTTTGAAAAATTGTGGATTATATTTTTTTCCCAAACAATTCAGTTTTAGTACTAATTAGGTTTGGTTTGGTTTTTGAAAAAAAATTAAAAAAACTAAAATTTCTCCAAATTGTCAAATCGAATTTTCTCCAATCCAAACCGATGAACACCCTTATTTGGCACCATCAACCATTATTCATATATTAAAAATTAAAATGTAGTTAGTATAAAATAAAATGTCAAAACTACCATTGATTTGTAGCTGGTTTTATTGCAAAATGCTCTCTTAAAGTTTGAAATAAGATCCATTTAGTCCTTAATGAAAAGTATACTATCTTTTTAATTTTTGTTTGAAATGCATTACAATATTTTCATTACGCATAAGAAAGCAAACAATTAAGGATTCAAAATATATGAGGATAGATAATGTGAGATGAACAAAATGCCCAAATAATGAAAAACATAGTACAATTATCTTACTTTTTGGTATGTGACCTACCTGTCTACCTATTATTTTTTTACTAAACTAGACGTTCCATAGGCTTGCTGGATTTATTTGAAAATGCAATTGTTGTGGTTGGTTAGTACATTATATAATAATATTAAAATATCATCCACATAAAGTTGTGTGATACATCACTTGTAATGTTAGAGTTTCTATACATTATAATATTTATATACACTTTATAATACATTATTTTTATTTCAAAATATATGTACTATTTTTCTTTCTTGTTTGTTTCAAAATATTACCTATTTCTACATAAAGATTTCATGTATTATTTTACTTCCAACATTACATTTATTTCTAACCAACTATTAGATGCTTTTGTTTTACAAAAATCATTAGTTTTCCAACTAATCACTTTAAATACTAATCATTAGTATTAAATTTGAATTTGACGTACTAAGCAATCATTTTTAAATGGAGGGATTTTAGATATTTATTAAATTTTTATGAAATTAACCAAAATGTTAATTTCCATGTAAAGTCATATATATAAACTATTAGATGCTTTTGTTTAACAAAAATCATTAGTTTTCCAACTAACCACTTTAAATACTAATCATTAGTGTTAAATTTGAATTTGACGTACTAAGCAATCATTTTTGAATGGAGGCATTTTAGATATTTATTAAATTTTTTATGAAATTAACCAAAATGTTAATTTCCTTGTAAAGTCATATATATATATATATATATATATATATATATATATATATATATATATATATATATATATATATATATATATATATATATATATATATATATGAGGCATTAGGATGGTATTAATTCCTGAACATTAGAAAGAAAAAATAAAATTGAGACAATTATTAATTCTATTGGGTTTCCTTTACTTAATCGAACAACTAAAAATCAATTATTTTAAGACAACTATAGAGAATTCAAGCATGATATTTTCAAGAAAGCTAGAAACTCTGATAGTGTTGTAGTGAGGTGCCAAGAAGAAAAAATCTTGCGAGATCCAAAAGAAAAATGGTTGAAAGATGAGGAGGGTCAGAGGAAAAGAATGAAAGAGGAAAATTTTGCAGACATAAAGAAGATTGTAAGATAGAAAAAGAATATCTCGTTTCTGTAACAAGATGCATTAGGAGTAGTAATATTGGATAATATGACTACTCGATCTGGTCATTTTCACTTGTTGCAGATAACAAATGCTGAAGAATAATAAATATATTCAAGATCATTTTATTACTCTCTCCAAGATTCTATCCATAAATACATGTCTTAAATCATTTTTAACCCATTTTTATTTGTCTTTTTTGTAATAACAAAGGAAATTAATGAAACAATCATTAAACCATTTCAAATTAAAGATGTTATAGAACAATTCAAAAAACCTCCCTCTTTATTTGAAATTTATTTGCATGAACTCAAATTTGATGTAAACCAACGTAAGAAGGAATTAAGAGAAGTTCAATTTCAAGTTAGTTTACTTCAACTTCAAAATAATGTTAAAGAAGAACCTTCAATATCTCAAATTGAGCCACAAGTTGATTCCCAATTTATTTAGGAAATATCAACTATAACTTATAAAAAATTGTATATTCCTGTTCTAATTAAAAGTAATCAATAAATCAAAGTATTCTTGTTCTAATTAGAATTAATCAAGAAATCAAAGCCCCTCATATTACTTTACTTGACATTGGTGTATGTTAGAATTGTATCTGTGAAGAATTAGTACATGTTCAGTATTATACAAAAACAAAAGAAACTTTAATATCAGCAAGTGATTCAAAATTGGAAATAAAATACAAATTACCTAATGTAGAAATAATTAGAGATAATATCAGCTTTGAAACAGAATTCATTTTAGTTAAAGATTTATCTCAAACAGTTATTTTAGAAACTCCATTTTTTACTCAAATTTATCATTTCTTTGTTGATTCTAATGGTGTATATAAAAGATTTTAGGAAAATAATTACTTTTTCCTTTTATTCATTCTCCTAGAGTGATATAACTTAATACTCTTAAAAAGAACTCTATACGGCACATTAATTTGATTCTTAAACAAATTGAATGTTATAAAATAGAAATAGACTACCAAAGACTTTCTAATAGATTAAAATCTTCAAATTGTCAAAATAAAATTAAAGATTTTACTCAACTTTTACTTAAAGGAAGTGTGTTCTGATTTACCTAATACATTCAAGGAATAAAAGAAACATAAGATAAATTTGCCAGAACTTCACTTAATTTCTTCTTTAGTTGGTTTACATCAAATTAGAGTTCATGTAAAGAAATTTTAGATGGAGGGGGAGGTTTTTTGAATTGTTTTATAACATCTTTAATTTGAAACAACTTAATATTTGTTTCGTTAATTTCCTTTGCTATTACTTCTTTTAATTTCAACAAATATTCTTTTTTGATTTCCGGGTCTGTAATTTTATCAATTAATTCTAGAAAAAATTGTTTGTTAACAGAAGAAATAACATTAATACATAATCCTATATCTTTATCTGACTTAAATGAGAATTCTAAATCAAATTCAAAGATTTCTTGTATAGCATTAATCTAAGTTAACTTTGAATCAGATGTTTTAGACTGGGAATGACGTTTTCTTTTTTATTTAAGTTTTTGAGAAAGGGCTTCAAACTTTTCTTCACTGAGGCCATATTGTTCACAAAACTTCCTAACTCTTTAGACAACATTCCAGATTCTCTTTTAACTTGATTTTTGAGTTTGACATCAGTGCAAAGTCAGCAGTATCCATAAGTAATTGTTTGGTATGATATATCACCATTATATACTTCCTTTAATTTGAGTTTCACATTTTTAGAAAATAAAATTGGTAGTCATGCTAAAAACTTTTCTTTCCAATAACTATTATTACAATCATGTCTTAGCATAACTTTGGTTAAAAACATATCACTATACCATTTAAAATCATGAAGAAAACGACATTTTAAATTTTGTAAAATTGAAAATAATAAATTACAAATTATAACGATGTTCTTTTTTTAATAAAAATGTTATGAATGTTGATAATCATGAGAATATTAGAATAAATCACTTATGTCACAATGTCCTAACAACATTTTTGTTTCTTTTTTAATAGTAAAATGATTAATTTTCACAATTCTGTACATCATTCTTTTATATAAAAGGTTAATTTAACAAATAGGAATTGTAGTTTCCAATTATTAGCTTCCAAAATCTTATAAGCATCTAACCATCACATAGTGTCACTTATTTTAACGTAATTTTTATTGAAATACCTAAGAGGGTGGTGAATTAGGTATTTGGCTAATTTTCGTAAACTTAAACCTTTTATGCGTTTAGACCAAAAACAAGTTATATAAGCTAATTATAGATAATTGATAGCAAGGTAGTAATGAAAGCAATAGCAAAGAACTCAAGCAATTTATAGTGGTTCGATCCTCAAGATCTACATCCACTACCTTAAGCTCACACTTAAGGATTTCAACAAATATACTAATTGCTCAGGTTTACTAATTACAAGAGAGGTTCACCAAACTATGGTTTTACACTCACAACCTCTTCTAGTAATGTTTACAATACAAGGTTCACCACAAACAATGGTTTTATATCTTAAACAACCTTGAATCACACTTTCAAGGATCACCCTTATCTAAAGGATTTTATGTTATCAAGATAACCTTGCTAGAGCTAGTAGAAATACACAATTTGATAAATAAATGAGAATGTGTAGAAGTTACCACTTGATGGTAGATATTACACAATTTTGCACCTTCACACTTTGATGTCTTTTGGGTTGATCAATTGAATGCACAAGACATAAGAGAGTTTAAGAAATGTTTGCTAAATGCTTTTGAATGCTTGGAGTTTTTAAGATTTCAAGAGTTACAAAAATTTGCATGTTTATAGCTTTTATAGAATTTGAAAATCTGTTAAAACGTTCATAAAACGGCTAGAAACGGCTAGTTTCAGAAAATTCG
Source organism: Rauvolfia tetraphylla (assembly GCA_030512225.1). Lineage (NCBI taxonomy): Eukaryota > Viridiplantae > Streptophyta > Magnoliopsida > Gentianales > Apocynaceae > Rauvolfia > Rauvolfia tetraphylla. Next base: position 4,302,596 of record JAJQKT010000060.1, read on the forward strand.
GACGACCGAATTTCTTGGCTGCGTCCGAATCTTCGTCCGAATTTCTCTGGATGAATAGTAACCATGCTGAGAATAAAAATTCGGACGACCTAATTTTTTGCTACGTCCGAATCTTCTTCCGAATTTCTCTGGAAGAACAGTGACCATGCTGAAGGCCAAAAATTTGGACGACCGAATTTTTTGGCTGCGTCCGAATCTTCTTCTGAATTTCTCTGGAAAAATAGTAGCAAACTTTTGCTACAAAATTCGGACGACCGAATTTTTTGGAAGCATTTTCAAACTTTGTAAAATCATTTGAGATATAACTTCAATGAGTTTGAAAAACATTTGATATGTATAGAAAACTTTTTTAACCATATATAAGCTTGAAAAACAAGAACATATGAAGTTTACTAACATTTCTTATAAAAAGATTCATTCAAAACCTTTTAAGATCATAAGATTATTTTTATGCTCTCTTATGCATTCAATGATAACCAAGACATGCAAGTGTAGAGTTTACATAGAAATTTACCTAAAAGTTAAATGTACTCTACACTTCAAGTCTTCAATACTTTTTGATCATCTTTAGAACAACATTCTTCAAACTTCAAATACTTGCTTAACTGAAGTTGCTCTTGAACTTTTGCTTCAAAGCAATGACACTTCATACTTCTCAGTTTGCAGAACCTATCACACAATAATCAAACATTTTAGTCATAATCAATATTTGTCATTAATCAAAACTACATAATTTTCCCTTAGGGCTAACATTTATTTTTACTAAATTTTTCAATCTTAAATTCCTTTGAATTCACAAAATCTATACCACTTGCAAATTAATTTTTATTTTTACTATTATTTTTTAATCTTAAATTCATTTGAATCCACATAATGTATACTACTTGCAAAACACATTACAAGAAAATCTTGACTCGTGGAACTCTTAGATTTAAGATGTACATTTACTTACTGTTGCAATTTTTAAAATGTCTAGTTCTCTGTTTATATAAATTTTTTTGTTACTAAGAAAAAACATAAATAATGTTTATTTAGAAATTTATCTAAAAATATCACTATCAAACCTTTGTTTTGTTAGATACTTTTTACATTCAGAATTCATCTAAATACATTACAATTGATAATTATTATTTAATAAGTATTATTGATTTTGACTTTCAAAAGATAATAAATTTCCAGTCATTTCATAGAACACTCTTATTTTGAATAAAATAATACCAAAAAAAGAATAATACAAGAATGTCTAAATTTGTAAAGTGTCAACCAAATTAATTTACATGCTAATTTATCAATTACGTATTATAATCATATTGACATGTTTAAAGTTAAATACTAAATTCTAAATCCTTATTGTATTAACTGACATATTGATTACTATTTTTTAACGAATCTTTTGAGTTGTTACATCTTAAAAGTATATTTTAGTTTCCTTTTAGGGGACATGTGTGTTATTTATTGATCTACCTTCTTAATGATAATTTTGCTCAAGTCTTATAAATTGTACCTTCAAAATATTTAATTATAGAAATTGTTATTAGAAAATAAATACTATTTTATATTTTAATTTTAAGTTTTTAAAATTTTATATTAAGATTTAAAATTATAAATCAGAATTAATGTTAAAATTTGATTACAATATTATAATTTTTAAGATTCAATTTTCTCTCTTAATTTTTTAAAAATTAAATAAGTGATAGAATTCAATATCAACACAATTTTAATAAAACAATAAATCTTGATCGCCTATTAAACCTCGTTATGTAGTGATTATTATAAAACAAATAAAAATAAAAATCATGTAGTAAAATTTTAAAATTTTATACAGTGTTTGAAGAATAAAAATATCAAAATTATTTAAAAATTATTGTGTATTAAAAAATCGCCATATGTTTAGTATTTATGAAAATAAAATCAATATGAACAAGTTCATGCATGTGTTTAACTATTGAATTATTATCTTAATAATAAATTGGTTTATAAATTTAGCTAAACAAATTCAAATGAGTAAAATGAACATATAAGATTTATATAATTTTATTTTGAGAGGTGCATTTAAAATATAATATTAGCTATTTTCAGGCATTAAGGAATTGTTCAATATTATCCAGATAAAAAAGAAAAAAATAATAAATATATTATCACTGGAGGCCCCACAGACTATACCATTCCAAGGTTATAGCCAGCATTGAATCAGCGTAGGCGCACAAAGAAAATAGAATCGAACGGTTGAAATTCACAGCATGTGGGTGGCGCTAAAGTATTGAGGGAAATGTAAAGCTGTTACCGTGTGAGCGACTACACCGTAGGTCTTCCCTTGTAGCAGTCAAAAAGAAAAAAAAAAACAAAACCAAAGACGAAGACCAGTAGAAGAGCTCTGTCTCTCTCTAAAAACATTCATTCATTCATTCTCTCCCTTTCTCTGTGTCTTTCTTCCTTGTCTGTGAGACTGTGAGAGAGCAGTTTCTTCTTTGTTTTCTCTCTCTAGAAGAGGTCGTCGTCTTCTTCATCTCTCGACTGAGCTCCGGCGGAGAAGGGGGGTAGGTGAAGCCGTGCGTGTGGAAGGGGCAAAGTGGTAAATTCATTTCTGTGCCTTGCGAAATCGATCACGCCATCAGAATAGTAAAGTCAAGCCCTGTCGACTGAGGTAATTTTCGGCGGATTTTGCACTTGGATCACTTCAATTTCTCCAATTTTTAGCTGGTATTCAGCTGTTTGTCGGTTGGTTGTTGAATTTGCGGGTTTTCCAGTTCATTTTGAGGAAGCTGTCATTTTTCTTTTAATTTTGGTACTTTTTGGAGGGTTTGAGTTGTTTGGAAGCTTCAAGCTTTTTGTTGATGGAGTAAATATTGATATTCTTTGTTTGAGGAGTTAAGAGCTGAGCTGAAAAGGACTTTATCATTTTTTTGAATTTATTTAAAAAGAAAAAGAATGAGAAATTAGGAGTTAGGTTCCGTATGCATTGTCTGAATGTTTTTCCTTTGAGGTCAGAAGCGCAATTTTCGTACTAAATTTTATTCAAGCGGGTACTTCTCTCGATTCTTTATATTTTGAGTTTAGGGGCCCTTTTGACAAAATTTGGTATCCTTTTTTCTCCCTAGATAATAATTAAAAATTTATATTGAGTTTTGTAAGAAGATACTTAATTTGCTGTAATTTCTCGAATTAGATTTTTGTGAGATTTGGCTGCTGTTGGGCTGCTCGGAGATTTGGTATTACTAGATTTTGATGCATTCCTGTTCTATTTCATAATATATATTTTGCCTTTTTTCTTGCTATAGGATTTTGCAGAGCAAAAGTTTGAGCTCAAATTCCTCATGCGGAAGTAGTAAAGATTCTAACTTTAAAGGCGTTGTACTTTTTCACTGCGGCACTTTACAACTGAAAATGCTGGAGGGTCCAAAATTTACTGGAATCATAGGCCTAAATAATAATCACGACGATTATGGCCTCTCACAGAATTTTTACCATAAGCTTGATGAGGGCTCAAACATGTCAATTGACAGCTATGGCAGTTTGCAGATGAGCAATGGTGGAGGTTCTGTTGCCATGTCCATGGATAACAGCAGCGTGGGGTCAAATGACTCAAACACCCGCATGTTGAAACACCAGGGTCTTAAGCGTGTTAATAACAACTACTGTGTTGCAGCCAGTGTTAATCGTGGGAGAGTCTCTCATGGCTTGAGTGATGATGCATTGGCTCAGGCTTTGATGGACCCTAGGTACCCCACTGAGGGGCTTGAAAATTATGATGAGTGGACCATTGATTTGAGGAAGCTGAACATGGGAGCAGCATTTGCCCAAGGAGCATTTGGGAAGCTCTATAAAGGGACATATGATGGTGAAGATGTGGCTATTAAGCTTTTGGAGAGGCCTGAGAATGATCTGGAGAGGGCCCAGTTGATGGAGCAGCAGTTTCAACAGGAGGTCATGATGTTGGGAAGATTGAAGCACCCTAACATAGTTCGCTTTATTGGTGCTTGCCGTAAACCCATGGTATGGTGTATTGTGACTGAATATGCAAAAGGGGGATCAGTTCGGCAATTTTTGACCAAACGGCAGAACAGATCTGTACCATTGAAATTAGCAGTAAAGCAGGCCTTGGATGTTGCAAGGGGGATGGAATATGTACATGGGCTGAATCTTATTCATCGTGACCTGAAATCTGACAATCTTCTTATTGCTGCTGATAAGTCTATCAAGATTGCTGATTTTGGTGTTGCTCGTATTGAGGTTCAAACTGAAGGAATGACTCCAGAAACAGGGACATACCGCTGGATGGCACCGTAAGTTTCTTGGCTTTTAAAAAGTCACATTTTACTTTTTCTTAAAAATTAACCTGAATGGTTTAAGTAATTTTCCCTTTGTTAACTTCTCTTCTCTTCTTTGACTGACATGCTTTCTAGTGCCTGGTTGTGGGTGATTACTGCACAGTTGTTTATGTTCGGTTTACTGTTTTAGTTTTGATTCGTATTTTATTAAATTGTTTGAAGTATTGGAGGCTTTGGTTATCCCTGGTTTCGCTTAGAAATGAAGCAGTGACCTGAAATTTTTTTGTATGTGGTAAATTGACTATTAAATCATTTTAGCTTGTTATGTCTTTAATAAAATATCCTATCAAGTAAGGGGACCAATGTATTTGGTAGGAGACTAGAGAGAGAGAGAGAGAGAGAGAGAGAGGAGAGGGGGAATCAAATGGCGGCTGCTGATTGGTGTATGCATATATAACACGAGTTTCTGTTGTGATATCAGGTAATGCATGTCATGAAATTCCGTTTAGTTTCATGTCTTCTGTATATCTTGGGCCCCACTATAGACACCCACACTCAGATACTCAGAGGAATGTGTATTTGAGCGTAATGAACCATTACATGGTAGTTTTGTGCACAGTTCTTTTTCAAAATTGTTACTAATAGAGTAAGGAGTTATATGCCTGAGGCCTGGGTTCAATTTTGCCTTTTTTCAGGGTTTTTGGGGATTAAAAAAGGTCATGATGGACTAGACTTGGCTGTATTGCATACTTTTGTGTTCATCATGTTTTTGCTGCTACTTCTCTGGCCTCTCAATACCACCTTGTAATGAAGTTGATGCTATCTTTTGTTAATAGCCTTTGTTTGCTTACCAAATCTTAATGTCTTAAAGGGGTTGTTTAGAATGTGTCCATTGTTTTGTGCAGCGTTTTTAGTGTTTCTGAAAAATTTTTCTATGAAAGTGATTAGAATAGTTTTCTGTTGAAACAACTTTTAGCTGTTGGAACTCTATTAAGGGACATTTTTTAAATTAGATGCTGTTAACAATGTTAACCGGTTCAATGCCTTGTCTCTTGGTTGTTATTTCTACTTTCAAATATATCAAGTGTTCTTCATAATCATCATATCTTCCTATTTATTTAGACAGCCTTAGTCTTTTTGCATTATTAGTTAAGAAACAACAAGGACTCTTCTACTTAATTCTTGAGGTCTCATCTGCTCCTTTGATAAATGCATCGTTTCTTGTCCCTTCTTAGTAATTCTTTTCAAGTACTTGTCTGAGTTGGATTAAACCTACTGATTGAGATGTCAACAAAGATTGTCTGCATGCTCCAAAAAGATACTGATGCTTTGTTTGGAATATAACTTGGTTTTTAGCTAAAAATTATACGCCTTGGGCAATTTTCTGAAGGAAAAAACTACTTCAACAGAGACAGAAGTAAGTTTTTTTGTTTCTCCTCCCTGTCTGAATTCCGATTGATTAGCATCTTCCTTCACACAACTGATTACTTGTAGCCTCTTCTCGGTATTCAAATTTAAGAAAGGAATTTCAAGGATTTTCCCCCTCCCCCCTTGTTTTTTTCTTTCTTTTTTTTAAAAGGAAAAAGTTCTCTTCCAAACAGGAACCTGTTTGGCTCTTCCCCATCTAAATTACTCCCTTGTCTATAAATCATGGAAATCTCACTTTAGTAACCACCACAAGCTTCTACCCTTGGCTGATCTTGGACTATAAACCTCAAACTGAGGAACTGGAGGGGGAAAGGAAAGAAGAAATGAAAGATGGAGAAGAGGAAAAAGGGATGAGGTGTCTCAACAATGTTTTTGAGCTTTCAAAATAGGTTATACCTAGCATCTGTTATTTGGTTGAAAACATAACCTTAGTCACGAAAACAAAATTCTTAACTTGGCAGTCTAAATGTATTCTGTGCCTGAAAAAACTCTTATTGCAAAACTTCCACAATTGCAATTGGGTTGGAACAGGACCTGAGATTTTTCCTTCCCTCCCTCAAGTTGGTTAAACGTTTGATAGTGTGAAAAAAGCTGTAATTTATTTTCGTTTGAGTAGTGGGGAGCTTTTGAATTTTGGGATACTCCTCCAAGTGAAAGGATTAATGCTTGACCATGTTTTTGTCAAATATTAATATTTAAGGAGTAAAACATAGTATGTCAACCTTGGGCAGTTGGACGTGAAGTGGGTTACATGCCTATATCAGGATAGTTATCACCATGTTACCAAGCAATGGCCTCTAGATCTTGATCTAGGTTTCAATCTTTCAGTGCTCCATATTCTGTTCTTTGACACAATTGTTGAACAATGAATAAGTTATATAAGAGGTCTAGCTATTGCAATCTTGACTAATATGTGTTACTAGATCAAGGCAATTTGCATAAATTTTTTGAAAATAATCTTGATGCCTTATAAATTGTGTTTATATTACCAATAGGGTCATATCTTTCTTGAGCTCCTTTTTAGGTTATGACCTTGTAGTAGTGATTAAATTATTAATTTTCCGAAAGTTGCCTCTTTCATTTACATATGCGAGCTTGTTGCCTTGAATGTGGCTTTGTTGGGTGATATGCAATGACTTTCTACACCTTTTGGTTATTTTGGGCTGTATTTATGCACTTAGGATAAGGTTCATTTCATATGTTATGCATCACACACCATCTTTACATATAGAACTGCTATGCCTGCTATGAAAACAATAGACCTTCATTTCATATATTTATAAACTTTCCACTTTAATCACGATGAGTCTTCTAGAAGACCGTACACTGTAGATGGATAAAGTATAATTGCAGTTGGCCTGCACTAATTAATCTATGAAACCTCTATGGTTTGCCCAACATTCAAGAATGCGTCCATGTAATATAAAGAATGAGATGATAGTTGGAGTTGCTTCAACCTGTAATTCGGGATTCTTGATAGGTAATATGAATGGTAGTTATGACTTTTGCAGGAGGTTACTCCAAGTAACTTGGCTCTTTTACTCAATTATAGCAATTCTCTTGCCAGTCTGCATTTTTCTTGATGTTTGTTTTCTTGAATGTTTTATGATGCTATCACCACCCCCCCACCCCGCCCAAAAAAAAAAAGGGGAAAAAAAAAGAATGGTTTATGATGCCTTCCTGGATAGTGTTCTAGTCACCAGGCATAGTATTGCAAAGTGGAAACAGAACTTTGATACTAAGGGGCAACCAGTCTGAGAACTGAATAACTGAACTGTTTCTTTCTTAAGCAGGAATTTGTTGTTTTCAAGTGGTTGGTGAGTATTGATTTAAAATGATGGTAAAAAGGTATGCTAAACTTCCATTTGTCCTAATTAGAAGATCTGATGCAGCGGGGAAAACACAAGATTGTGGGAATGATTGTTCCTCATATATAGGTTTAGTGAACAAGAGATCTAACATTCTTCTAGATATTACTTTTTCTAGAAGAACAGGAGCTTTCACCACCTGTGCCCAAGACATACAGTGAATTCATGGTTTTTTTTTTTTTTGGTTGTGGTGGGGTTAGGGTGGATTGGAAGGATGTAGTTGGTCAAAGTTGGACTAAGTTCATTTGTCCATGTGATTATGGTGGCTGAATAGGTGAAGCAATCAAATAATAGGTTTTTAAAGGAGAGATGAATGATTAATGAACTCTGGGAAAATACTATAAACAAGAAGTTCCTTTATGGGACTATTGCCATTTTCAATTGTTTGCAGTCGGAGTTTAACCACCTGGAACAGCAATGAAATCTCCATGTGTTTGTATTTTGGAAAAGGAAATTTGCTTATAGAACAGGTAGAATTGCTACTCTGGATCATGAGTACACCATCAGATTTTGTCTTCATAATTATTCTATTGTCTCTTAAAAGTTTTCTTTCATGTGGTATGTTTCCTTTTCATACTAGTTTCAAGTTTCTTGAACAGCAGTGAGGCAAATTTGAAGAGTTACCTGTTGAGATTTTGGTGGTGATTGATTTCTTACTGAGGTGAAAGGTATTGTTCTTGCATTATGAATATGCAAGTCTAATGATCACGCCAATGATAGTAAGTTTAGATAGAATGACTATTATTTAATTGCTGATCAGTTGCTGACAAGCAGTTTGGCATTTAGGGTCAGAGGTATCTAGTCATAGCCTTGGTGGATGCAATACAAGGCGAAGCTTTCCTACTAGTCCTAAGGTGGATATCCTTTGTTTGGATAAGGAGAATGGAACTGCTTGCTTGTATTAGGGTTAAAATGATATTCACACAGTCATTACCACTTTCCTTGGCTTTCCATTGGGTGTCACAATTAATACGAATCTTGTTTCTTTTATCATGACTATATAATTTGAATTTAGTTGGTTGCTGGTTAAATGTGTGATTTTCATATACTTAGGGTCCATGTTACCACGATTTTACATGCCAGACTTGTCATGAATTTGCTTTCTCTAGTCAAAGAGAAGCTTCTAATGTTGCTTTGTAGCCTAGGCAAAGCTAGACAAGTGAATATTTTGGTTCAGAATGTTTCTGCAGAATATTCTAGTTCTGATAGCAATGATTTAAGTTCATCTTGAAGTAAAGGTTGAATGATCATATGCATTGATCATCATGGTAGGATGACAATAAGGATTATGCCAAGGTGTGTAGGTATTCATCTTTAAGTTTCACCGATGATTGAGATGGTGTTTATCTACATGTCCTGCATTGCCTTTTTGTTTCTCTTTTGATGCAAGTGGAAGATAATATCCAGATTTTCTCTTCTGGACTACTTGAGTGCTTTTTTTTTTTTTCTGGATAAGCAGGGAGATGATCCAGCACAGGCCTTACACACACAAAGTTGACGTTTATAGCTTTGGGATTGTTCTGTGGGAACTGATCACAGGGATGCTTCCTTTCCCAAACATGACTGCTGTTCAGGCAGCATTTGCAGTTGTCAACAAGGGTGTCCGTCCTAATATTCCAAATGATTGCCTACCTGTCCTCAGTGAGATCATGACCCGCTGCTGGGATGGTAACCCTGATGTGAGGCCTCCTTTTAGCGAGGTAGTGAGAATGCTTGAGGCTGCTGAGACTGAGATAATGACAACTGTTAGAAAGGCCCGTTTCAGGTGCTGCATGAGTCAACCAATGACTACAGACTAATGCAGACAGCAGAGAGAAGTCCTAGAAGTGGTAAGAACAGCGTAAAGAATTGGAACAGGAAAAAAAAAGCTGATTTTATGTCAGTTTCTGTATGTATAAGGGTTAATTTCTTCTTTCAGATAGAAAAAAGGGAGGAAGATTATGATGAGAACTGCTTGTTTGTGTTTTTTATCGCCTTTGACCTTGTGGATTTAATATACTGAATTAGTGGTAATAGAGGAGGTTTGAATGTGTATTTATACATGCCTGTTACTATGTTCATGCCTGCCTTGTTCATTTGTGTCTCTTTAATATAGCAGGCGTTGATATTTATTTAACGGACGTGGTTATTTTTCAAATTTTGCAGCCTTTTCTTGGATCGGGGCCGTGTAGCATCCACTTGTACCACCTTTATTTGCAGCATGTATTGCATCATTCTGCTATGGACAAATTTTTGTTTTCCTTATAAGAAAAAACAAGAAGAGAGTTTAAACCAGCTACTCACTGGAGGTGTGGACAGATTTTAGTCGATCTCAAGCCTCACACCAACTGCGTAGATTTTTTACATGGTCGATTTCAGCTCAAACAATTCATCTTTTTGAACCCTGAAAAGGCTTCTCAGAAAAAAAAAATCAAATGCAAGTTACATCTGTGTAGTTCAAATAACAGCTATACTTAATAACATATATATTTCGCAACGGCAGCAACTCCTTTTTTATCTTTTTTTTCTCTCTTTTGGTTTTACGGGGGGTTGGGGGGGGGGGGTTGGGGTGTGTGTATCAGCTGAAACTCCTTCATTCCCACATTGACGTAGAGATTTGTTGTGAAGGTTAGTCGTTTCCCCTCATTTTAATTAGCCAAAAAAAGAAAAGAAAGAATCTTCTGGCTTTTGGATTCGACATTAGTTTAGGGTTCATTGAGAATAAAGCTAAGAATATAATCTTATCTTCCTTAATTTGATGGCTGACATGTCTTTTTGTCTTATCTTCAATTACTATTATTTCTTCTCTTTTTGGCTTTTTATATCGGAACAACCTCTTTTACTTTTAATTTTTTACCCTTTGTTTTTCTTTTCAATATTTCTTGCCGTATGAAATGGGCAAAGCGCAGATACTCTCCAATCAAACTATTATTTCCTTTTCCCTTTAATCTCATCGCAATTTCTTTTACACCAATTCTTTATTATGAAAATTAGTAGTATATTTATTTAAATAATTGCTGCATACTTATCAAAAAAATTTAACAAGAAGTTAATTTGAAATATTTTTAAATTTTTTTTAAAACATATCGTTATACTTTATAAAGACAAATTAAAAAGTTCTCTATTTACACATCAAATTTAGTGAATAAAATTTATCGGATTTAGTGAATAAAATTTGGAGCATGCATTCTCCATCTCCAAAGCAACAAACCATGCCTGTGTACCCCTCAAGAACAATCAATACTTGTGCATACTTCGGACTTAACACACCATGTCATGTACCCATAGCCAATTTGGTACTGCCCTTATTATGGCCACGGATAATAGTTCCCATGCCCGCTTCTCCTTGAGCAGCATGGCGATTAAGCTTTGAGAAGCCTAACTTGGGGGTTTTCTGCAATCTTGAATTGAAGATAAAGATGCGCCTAAATATTTACATGATTTTTGTAACTTGAAAAATTCGCCAATGTCAAGATTTGAAATATGCAAAGCTCTTTGAGCGAGTAAGCATGCTGGCCTATTCTTAGATCTTCGAACAAAAGAAGAGTATATTTTTGGTGGATCAAAAAGTTGTTTCCTCAAACCTTGCATAGATGCTTCACAAGTGTAGCAAAGAGCAGCATCTCTTTCGGCTTCATGCTGCAAAATGTGGCGAAGAAGTAATGATACTTGTAAAATGTAGAGCAATATGCAAAAACAGTCCTCAAAATATCTTAATTGTTGTAACTTCGTCTCACAACTCATATTTTAATATTTTTTATCTATTATCTTTAGATTAATAAGAAAAAACAGTTCCTAAACTATCTTAAGTTTTATAACTTAGTCTCTCAACTCACATTTTAATATTTTTGATCTATTATCTTTATATATTTTAATATTTATAGTCTAAAAAACTATTAATATGACAAAAATTAATAAAGATATATACTTACATATCATATGTCTTACCGGTGAATGGTAAAAAAAAAAAAAAACTCAACTCTAATTGCACATGCCATGAATTTTGAGAGGAAAAACTCTTAAATGGATGAATTTATCCCTACATTGATAAGACATATGAAATATATGTATATATCTTTACCGATTTCTATGACATTAATAGTTTTTGGGACAGTAAATATTAAAATATATAAAGATAATAGATAAAAATATTAAAATATGAGTTGGGAGATTAAGTTATAAAATTTAAGATGGTTTAGGGATTGCTTTTGTTAATTGTTGTAAAGATAATGGACCAAAAATATTAAAATATGAGTTGTGAGATAAAGTTACAACAATTAAGATAATTTAGAGGCTGTTATGAATTTGATGATGCGCAGTCATCGTTGGCACAACAAAATCGTAATACTAATGTAGAGAACTTAATAAAGAAATTATAATATAGAGAATAGAAGAAAATATGGAGAGAAAATAGATAGAAAGAACAAGAGATCTTTATTGATTCTCTGAGAGTATATTGATCAATGAATGAATGTATACAACACCTCAGTGTAGAGTTCTATTTATAGGGTTCAGGGATACATCCAAATCAGAATAGGTATAGGGTAATCAGAAGACAAATCCTATAACTAATCAAAGATATGATAAAACTCTACCATCTATCTTGTGGATAGTTGGAGTATCTTTATAACTCTGATAATTGACATCCATAATAATATTAATTTCATAAAACTCCCCCTTGGATGTCCATTGCATAAGAGTATGCCTCGTTAAAACCTTATTAGATAAAAAAACCCAGTGGGAAAAACTCTAGTGAAGGAAAAAAAGTACACTACTCTTTATGCCATATTTACTCCCCCTGATGAGATAATCCTTTAAGGTTTCTTAACCGCCGCATGCCAATTTTGTTCACCAATTTATCAAATGATGCGGCTGGTAATGCCTTAGTGAATAAATCTGCCAGATTGTCACATGATTGAATTTGTTGCACATCAATGTCACCACTTTTCAGGAGCTCATGAGTAAAGAAAAATTTATCATATCTCCTTAGATATATTCCAAACTTTATTATCATCCAACAACATAGTTGGAATTCCTCCTTAGAGGATATAGATTTATCTCGAATACATTAATCATGATCAAATATATTCTCAACCAACATCATGAATTTCTATTATTTCAACATGAGTTGAAGATGTGGCTGTTATAATCAACACATGCATATAAATGCATAGTTTATGTGGATCATATAAGTAACTTATACATTGCATATCCATCTCAACAGGAGTTAGTTTTTCTCAATATTCGAGATAAACTATCTCAAGGAGATTCAAAAACAAGCTTAATGCCGTCTCAAAATTTATTGGGTAGAGAAGAACTATAATAAATATCTACTTGCATGTGGACAAGTGTATTCATGCTCTAAATTTCAGAGTTATGATAATTCAGGACCAAAGAATTCTTTAATATCCTTTAATAGATATAAAGGATCTCACATATAATAACCCAATAACTATTGATGTGTTATGTCCATGTGAAACATCTTCAGGATGTTCAATCAAAACAAAATGTTGATCACAATATTTGCTCCTCTAATTTCTTCAGGAAAAATATCTTGATTATCAAATCATTTTATCTTTCAAAATCAAGAGATCAATCATGCTTCAGGCGTGTATCAAAATCATATAGTTATAGAATACATATATTTGTCCTGCTAGGACATTTATCCAAATAGGAATATCTATAAGTATAATGTTATATTGACTAACTCTACAGGAGTCAGACAAACAATCAATATGCAATATTATACAAATAAATAATATTTTGAACTTCTAGTTCATTAATACTTGTGCATAGATCAAGATAATAAAAGTCATAAATAATATCCTCTTTTACTTGATGATTTTCTCCCCCTAATGTGGGGAACACTATACCAATTAGTAGATTGTATAATGAGGATATATTCTGATAAAGAAATACATATAGCAAGTATAGCTACGTATAGAATTTCTTTATATATGAACATACTCAATCATTCTTTCAATAAAAATTCACTAAGATAATCTCATTATGTTCTACAGGAACAATTATATGCTTCAAGCATATTGAGTTCATCAGGGACTTCAAATATAAGTTCTATTATCAAATGATAACAAATATAAACACATATTAAGTGTTATCATGCACTATTATATCCACCACTATAAATATATTTCTTCGTTATCAGTGCCAAGTTTTACGAAGAACCATACGTCATAACTCATGGCAATATTCACTTTTGTGGTTCGAATTTTATAAGCAAATATTAATTGCTATCTCTTTGGATTACACTTCAAGTGTATAATTCCTGCTGGGAATACATGTTCACTTCAAGTGTACTTGTGAATAGTTTAAACTTTTCATATTTCTCATGCGAACTTTATCATTTCGAATCTGCAGACCTCGATTTGAAAATCCTCAACATATTATGCGCATTAATATCTTTAAAGTCATATACTTGTGCGATTCCAATAGTTCCCAATTATGTTAAGATCTCATCATTTATCATAGTTTTCAAGTACCTGAATTTCTTCTGGAAATAATTTATCAATCATATTTTGGGAGAAAAATTCTGCTTGAATTTACATCTCCTCGATTCAACATATATGACCATCTTAAGCCTTTGCTCCAGTGAGGAGTTTGTATCTTTGGAATCGATTTATCTACCACATTTCAATTGTGTCTCAAATTTATTTGTAGTGATAGATTATCCTTCAGGGATATCAAATATGAGCATTCTTTACTGGATGTTGGTCATTAATATATCTGACTATATAAATTATCCTTTGAACTTCTGGTTCAAGGTATCTTCTATGAGGATTAAAATAGAAGATCAAGATGAGACACATACTAATATCTTTATCCAGTCTCATAATTTCTCCTCTTTATGTTGGGACAACATATTCAAAATTAACAAAATATGGATCTCTCCCTTAAGATTTGCTCCAAACATATTTAATAATTTCTTTGAGAACCCATCTCATTACCTTTGTGGTGGAGCAATATACATAGTGCATCTTTAAATTTAAGATGAGAAATATTTGGTTTCTGACCACAAACCAACTACTATAAGGAGAATTACAATGTGTTGGCAAAATACGAAATAAGTGCTAATACATCACAGTAATGAACATTCTACAGGATGTTCAATATTTATTTCAATATAACCAGTATTATTAGAACAAATTATGTCTTTGGGAGAATGTTAAAACATGAGCTCATTATCCATAAATTGTGCAAACTACATGTTGCAAAAATAACAATATATATACGACTATTTGTTGATGCATCAACTAATAATTTTTCATATTCATCCCAAAATAACACATTCAACCCCAAGTAATACAAGCAACTTTTAAATAAAACAAGTAGCACATATAAATTCGTCATATTAGGAAACTTCTGTTCCATAATAAATTCATAATCATAATTCGTATTTTAATGATTCGGGATGGTCCAACCGGTCATGCCAACTAATAAATTATTTATCAGTAAACTTCAAGTTTACTCAATATTGCATCTCAATTTTATAATTCTATGCAATATAACTTAGGAGAGATAAATAGTGGTATCTATAATTGACATATATTTCATATCATAATGGTAATGCATATGCCTCAAAAATTCATTCATCTAATGTCTCGATATATTGATAATATAATCAAGATACAAATTTTTTTACGAGACTATATAGAGAATGATGTATTACAGTAATTGACCATTATGTGAAGATCTGGTAGCTCTTCTGGAGCTTTTAATCAATTAACTCTTTTAGAGTTATTTGATCAATTAGTTCTTCAGGAACTTTGCACTACTATTTATACTTTTGACATATATTTTAAATTTTATCCAAATAAACAATAAAATAACATAGGAAAGTAGCAATTCCATATTTTAAAATTTTGATTGACATTCAAAATGCTAAAAACTCTTTCTGGATATTCAAAAGAATTGGCTACGTTCACATATGCCATATTAATATTTTCGACATAAGCATCATTACTATCAATAGCATGATTTAGAGAAGTAAAACAATATCAATAATTAATAGAGATTCATAACATGCTTGACGTAATACAGGTACGTAACAACTTTTCATATTGCATCATTAACATGTTAAAATTATTACTTTCTGTTTTCCTTCTCATTATTTTCTCACTTCTGGTGAGTATCTATTCACTGGGGATTTAATGAGTCATTCTTATAGATAGTATAAGAACAAAGTGTATTTCTACTAGATGTGACCAAAATCTCGTATATAAATATATTATAATTTTTAATGTCATTCACTTCAGGGAATGATATAAAAATATTTGGTCGTGCGTCAAAATATTTTATCAATGACTCATTTAGTCTCAGAAGATATAAATTCAAAATACTTCTGAAAAGCTTCTTCTCAATATTGCTACTTCAGGAGCTTTCTCCTTATAACTTTAATTGAGGAGAAATTCTAAAAACAAAAAAATTTTGCATACTGATAGACAAAAAATATTATAGGCACACTTATAACAAATCGTAACTAGCATTTATCTAACAATCATCTTCTGGTGATTGTATGTTTCATTCAAAATTTGCTAGTAATCAAGTGCCTTTGATGCTTTATATATATATATATATATATATATATATATATATATATATATATATATATATATATATATATATATATTTAAATGGTGTCTTCAGGACCCATAACATTCAGATGCATATATTCTAATCGCCATGATTATATGAATTATTCTTACCATATCCGCGTCTATGTCCACGGCTTCGACATTGACTACGACCTCTTCTAGGGTCATAACCATTAATTCTAATACATTCACTCACAGATTTAAAGTAAACTATATTTTTGATAGAATGACAATCTTCTGGTAGTCAAATATTTCTTTTAGATCCTTCCACAAAAAAAATGGATCTTTCATAATAAGATATTCCGCCTCTAGATCCTCATAGAAATTATGGCGAAGAAAAATCATGGCTTTTATATGATTTTGAGATGGTGTCTGCCAGACCCATTATATCTCAATAAATTTAAGTATCTAATGTCTATGACATATAATTCTTTCTATAAATATCAAGAATTAAAAAAAACGAGTTTTGAAAAGTTTGCCATGAGAATTCAAAGATAGAAAATACCTCTTTTTCTCTTGATTAAACTCTCAACTTCGGTGGCAGAGACTCGTGCTGATAACGTGTTATGAATTTGATGATGCGCAGTCGTCGTCGGCACAACAAAATCGTAATACTAATGTAGAGAACTTAATAAAGAAATTATAATATAGAGAATAGAAGAAAATATGGAGAGAAAATAGAGAGAAAGAACAAGAGATCTTTATTGATTCTCTGAGAGTATATTGATCAATGAATGAATGTATACAACACCTCAGTCTAGAGCTCTATTTATAGAGTTCAGGGGTACATCAAAATCAGAATAGTTATAGGGTAATCAGAAGACAAATCCTATCACTAATCAAAGATATGATAGAACTCTACCATCTATCTTCTGGATAGTTGGAGTATCTTTATAACTCTGATAATGGACATCCATAATAATATTAATTCATAAGAGAGGCTATTTTTTTGCATATTAATCTAAAAATGTATATAGTCATAAAAAGTTAAAAAAATGGCTCGAATATTTAAAAATGAAATCTTGGCTATTTCATTGATTATTGGTATTCATAATTTGTCAATATCAATTAGCCATATTGCAAAACAAAGGACGTTTTTTTTTTTTGCTAAGTAAAAGTTTAACCTTGTATTTCTTCGGAGAAAATGACAAAGACGAGTCAGTGCCTCCTCTATCATAGAGGAGAGAAGGGGGAATTTGGGAGAGGGGAATACAACCAGATTTATCAGAATTTTTAGCCCAGTGTGCAATGTTATGGGCCAAGGTATTACAATGACGGGAAACATGCTTAATTTTCCATTTTTTCCAATTTCGCAGGATGTCTCTACCAATTTGAATGAAGTCTTGTCCTGTCCATTCCATTGCACTTTCCTGACCACATAATGCTTTGACCACATTTAAGCAATCACCTTCCACAATAGTGTTAGAAAATCCTTTCTGGTTGGCTATCCTGATTGTCATCAGAGCTGCATTGGCTTCAGCCATGAATGCATCTCCCATAAGATCGTGTTTCACGTGAATCTCCAAAATTTTCCCTTTATCATCTCTGATAACGGTAGCACTGACAGCAGTTCCTTGCTTGTTTAATGATGCATCAAAATTATACTTAAGCCATCCGATCGGTGGAGGATGCCAGTTTTGCGACAACTGTGTGCTGGCTTTGTTTAGTTTTCTTTGCAAAGCAGCTTTCCAATAATCCTTGGCTAGTCTATAGATGGATCGGAATGATTCTTCCCAATCTGGCATAGGTTCTCCATGCTTTACTCTGTTTCTTATCCACCATAAATGTTCCATTGCCACAGCTGCAAAATTTAGCATCTCTGATTTTTCCTCTTGAGTAATAGGAAATTTGTTGCTTTGGTTCAGCAGCTCTCTGATCCATTCTCTGATATCCCAATTCTCAAAAGCAGCCATGCGCAATTGCCATCTTGAGTTTAGCCATAATGCCGCAGTAAATGGACAATTGATAAAAAGATGTTCCATCGTCTCATCTCCTTCTCCACAGATCAAACAAGTCTTATCCCTTACGTTCAAATACAGCGCAAGTCTTGAAAGGGTAGGCATTGTCTGTGATAATATCTTCCACAAGAAATGCTTATGCCGATTGTGGAGGTTTGATTTCCATAAATCTTCCCATATTTTCCTACTGATAGATGCACTGTCTCTAAATCTTTCTTGATTTTCCAAGGAGTATGCCGACTTGAGTGTGAATCTCCCTGTCTTGGAGGGAGACCAAATCGGCAAGTCATGCTTCCTATTGGGAGGAATTGTAACTTTAAGAATAGCTCTGGCTATCTC
The DNA here is from genome assembly GCA_030512225.1 of Rauvolfia tetraphylla. Classification (NCBI taxonomy): domain Eukaryota; kingdom Viridiplantae; phylum Streptophyta; class Magnoliopsida; order Gentianales; family Apocynaceae; genus Rauvolfia; species Rauvolfia tetraphylla. The sequence continues at coordinate 4,321,048 of JAJQKT010000060.1, forward strand.
TGGTGGGAAATTATGAACAACCATCTCCAAATTCCAGATTTTAAGATCTTCAAACATAAGCTCTTTAACAAGGTTTGGCGAATTAGGTTCCTGTAGATCAAGTGGTGGTTTGAAAGCTACTGTGTTGGGGATCCAAGGGTCACTCCAAATTTGAGCTGAGGTATCATATCTAATACTATAGCAGAAACCTTCCTGTAACAAGTCTTTGCAATCCCAGATCCCATTCCAAATCCAAGAACCATGCAGAACGATGGCCAGTCAGATTCGAAGAATGTTGAGTTTCGATTGTAGTACTGTCGAAGCTGTATCACTGTTGCAATAGATTGTAGACCCGCGTTTTAAAGCCATCTTGAAGCTAAATTCAAAAAATGGTGAAGGGACCTATAAAACAAAAGAGGATAATGGCAAAGATAATGAAGATGAGGAAGAAAAGAAAGATTAAGGTGAGATAAGGATGAAGGTGACGAACAAAATGATACAGAACTGACACAATAGCAGACGATGCAGGTGCATTCATTTGGCTCATTTACTTCAAAACCCATAGACTTCTAACAAATTGTGCCAAACAAATCCCGTATGATGCTTAAATTTACTTCAGACAAGAAGGAAGCGTAAGCCCATGACAAACAAAGGCCAAGCAACTCTCTGTGCCATTGGCTTTAAGAGAAGAAAGAGTTAATTGACCTGCTGATTGTTTTTCTTTACTGAGATGTACCTGTTGGTCTTGTTTCCAAGTCTAGAAGCCTCCTTCCCCTCAGGTATCTAGAGCGTATTAGTTGCACCCATGTTTTCTCAGGTTCCGAATATATTGTCCAAGCAAGCTTAGCTATGAAAGCTCTATTGGTGTCTACTATCCTCCTAATGCCCAAGCCACCAGTAAATTTTGGTGTACATATCTCATCCCAAGCTTTTAGATATAAATGTCGTTGATCATCAGTCCTAAAACCCCACCAAAAGTCTCTCATGATATTATCCAATTTCTTGCAAGTGGATTTTGGCAAAAGAAAAGTCTGCATCACATGAGAAGGAATTGCCTGAGTGACTGATTTTATCAAGACCCCACGACCAGCTTGTGACAAAGAATGCATTTTCCAGCCATTGAGTTTCATCCTTAGCTTCTCAACCAATCCCTCGAATGCTACTGCTTTAGAGTTGCCTTTACAAAATGGAGTCCCTAAATATTTAGTATTGTGTTGACATTCATTCATCTGTAATAAAGAGTAGATCTCCGGTCTCTGATTATACACCACATTTTTGCTGAAATGAATGCTTGACTTTTGTAGATTTATCAATTGACCGGACCAGCTACAGAAAGTTTGCAGGCAATTCTTTATCTGATTAGCATCCTTATTGTCAGCCCTACAAAAAATAGTTAAATCATCTGCAAACATCAGGTGGGAAATAGCAGGACTTTGGCGACTAATTTTAACTCCATGGATGTTTCCTTCAGTTTCTAGTTTTGTGATCAGTCTAGACAACAAGTCAAAATAAATGGTGAACAAAGCCGGTGCCATAGGGTCACCTTGCCTAAGGCCCCTGGAAGGGGAGAAATGTCCAAAGGAAGATCCATTGATAAGGATTGAGACTGTGGAAATGGATATACAGGTGTGTATTAAGGAAACAAACTTTTCAGAGAAGCCATGAGACTTGAGAATAAGAGAAAGAAGGGACCATTCTACTCTGTCATAAGCCTTAGCCAGATCTATCTTAAGGGCCATGAATCCCAATCTCCCTTTTCTCCTATTCATATTGTGCATCACCTCATGGGAAATAATAATATTATCATTCATACTTCTTCCCAAAATAAAAGCAGTTTGGACAGGAGAAATAATCCGATCAAGAATAGTCTTAAGCGTGTTAGTAATAATTTTGGTGATGGTCTTATAAATTAGATTACAGAGAGAGATGGGACGATATTGATCAACTCTGTGGGCTGCATCTAATTTAGGAATGAGAGCAATGAAAGTATGATTAAGGGCTTTCAGGAGGTGACCATCTATGAAGAAAGACTGAACAGCATGGATTACTTTAGACCCAACAATATTCCAGTAGTGTTTGTAAAAGTTAACATTAAACCCATCTGGACCAGGACTCTTACCAGTTGCCATGGAGAAAACACGCTCTTTAATGCAATTAGAAGATGGGATAGAACAAAGTTCAGAATTTTCCTCACTGGATATAGTGGGTGAGATATGAAAGTATACATAATACATGTGGTATTTAAAGTTTTTAGAGATTTACTTCTCATATTTTTATTTGTTTGTGTATACATATATATATATATATATATATATATATATATATATATATATATATATATATATATATATATATATATATATATATATAACTTTTTTCTAGAATCACTTTTTTTTAAACAGCTTTAAAAAAATTTTAGGTAATCGTGAATAGGACCTTAAAAAAAAAGAAAAGTTTCTAATGAAAAAAAATAAAAAATAGTAAGATATGATGTATTTAAATTGAGTTTCACCCTGAATACAGATTCAGAAAATCTCTCTATTCAACCTCATCCTTAATTACTCAAATTTTGGCTTTTTCTACAATTTTGGAGAAGTTCCTTTTTCTCTTTTTTTTTTCAAAAGATATAATTTTACAGAAGTTATTATATTTATAGAAGAGGTTGGTTAACTACTCGACTCTGATTTTGGACTCTTTTGGTTTACTTGGATTAGGTTCTATACATAACCTAATACAAATTTCTCATCTCACATCTTACTTCTTCTCACACAAAAATTTCTCTCTTCTAAAACTTAAACCGAAAATCTCATAACCAAAACTCTATTAAATCAGTGGTGCAGAACTGCAGACTGCCTGATTATTCCTCACATATTCCACTCCTAGGACAAACAAAAGACCCCTTCTCTCCTCCCCTCACACCCGTTCCCCGCTCCTGTCAATCACTGTTGTCTATCCATTCCACATATATAAATACGTCCCTATGTTTAGAGCGTATAATTCAAGATTGTGCTTGTAATATGAATATGAATTTGAGTTTTCTAAGTTCTGGCTCTACTATTATGGCACTTGAAATTTGCTTGCAATCCTCAGTCTCAGTATTCCCAGTACGAAGAGCAATGATATCAGCCATTGCTTCTGCAAAATCAATCGGAAGATCAAGAATTTTAAGCCGTGCAGCAATTTCCACTTTTTTGTCTCAAACACACGTAATTTCAAGATCTCACTACTTCAAACTGATGCTGCTGGCAAGGTAAATTCCTGAATGTTCCTTTAAACCAGAAACCATTTCCGTTCTCATTTCAAATTTTGCCCTTCATGTCGACGAAATATGTAGTTGATGATAGGCATGTCCGTGATTGTGAGGGAGTGACTGCTAGTTTTGTTGGGTTAAAGAGCTAAATAAGATCGGTAAGATAACTCTTATATTGCTCTAATTACCAAAGCTGCAGCATTCTTTTATGTCCTTTTGTTTTCCTTAGGTTAAAGAGCAGCTCAAAATTCAATTTTGAAACTCTGCCAGCAAAATGGGCGGAATTGGTAGAAGGTGTTGGATGGATGATGATGCTATTAGAAAAATGATTTAAACTTTGATGGCATTTCTTTTTCTTTTAATGCTTGATAGACTATCTCTGCTGGTTCTGAATTGGATAAATTGTTAATTTTTATCGAGGAAAGGCCAATGAAGTTGGAGTGATAACACTTGCTTAATGGATTATGTACCGTAGGAAAAGCTTTTTGAGCTCTATAGGCTATTTTCTGGTAAATAACAATGTTGGTGTTGCAGATCACTGGATATGTAGGAGCATGGAAAAGTATTGAAAGAATTTTAGTGTCACTATCTATGGAATCTGGGCTTTTGAATCAGCTCATCACTACCAAATAAGTAGTGTTAACAGTGCTGGTTCCTTGATGTGGCATTTGTGAAATGGAAGGGCAAAAGGCAAATGTTCTTACATAATTCTAGTCATTTCAGAAAAATAAGGGGAGTCACAAGAGTACATGAGTCTTCATTCATGAGCCTTTTCTTATTCTTAATTTTAGTCCTATAGGTTGGTGCTGAAATATTGGAAGATTCAACTGAAAAATCTCGGTTTCAAAATCTTGTACGGCCTTCTCCCAAAGATGAAGTTCCATTCTGGAAGAGAGAGTTCCCGTCATGGGACATCAGCTCAGATGATTATGCTAGTGTAGAGAAGGATTCTGATCTTATGCATATCATTCATGTGACGGCTGAAATGGCACCCATTGCTAAAGTTGGAGGTCTTGGAGATGTTGTTACTGGCCTTGCTCGATCTTGCTTATCGCGTGGCCACAAGGTGGACGTCATGCTTCCTTTCTATGAGTGCATCCAAAGGCAGTACATTAATGACTTGGCTTTGGTCCATACATATAAATCATTCTTCGATGGAGATTGGGTCCCCACAAATGCATACAGGGGAGAAGTATCAGGAATCCAAGTAGTGTTTGTTGAGCCTGCCAACCAATTCTTTAAGGGACAAAGTGTATATGGAGGTTCGTATAATGAGCTAGAGGCATACTTATTCTTTAGCCGTGCTTGTCTTGAATGGATGCAGGTATGTTGTGGTTAAGATTTTATAGTCATGTATATCCATAACAGAAAGAACTAAAGAACTAGAAGAAAATTCATTGTTTTGCACCAAGCACATAATTTTAAAGATCTATGAAACTACTTTAACTATAGGTCAAAATTCTATAATTTTTCCTTTTCCAGTTTGAGATCTTGTTCTTTCTTTACTAAAAAATTATTTCCTTGACTAGTTGCACTCAACAATCTTTTGTTGGATGAATGGGAGCTAAATGGGAGATCTAGCTATTCAAGAGGACAATTTTAGATTAAGGTTTTCTTCTTTGCAGGTAACTGGGACACAACCTGATATTATTCACGTCCATGAATGGCAGACTGGTGCTCTACCCCTGCTTTACTGGGATATGTACCAGTATCTATCCCTTAAGGCATGGCTTCCAAAACATAGCTCAATCTACTGTTTACTTTATTGATTTTTCTCCACAGATTTCAGTTTTATGCAGTTGTCTTGATTCAGTTGTTTTGTTCATTATTTTTGCTAGAAACCAAGAGTGGTATTGACGATCCACAACCTGGAACATTATGGAGAATGCAGGTACCTATTCTTCTATATTTTGGTACTTTCTAAGTTCACTAATGGCTTACATGTAGCATTTACAGCGTTGTGTTTCCAGTGTGGGGAAACTTTATAGAACAAATATATTGGGCAATATACCATAAAAAGTTCACAACTTGTTACATAATTAGTCTTCTGCATATGCTATAAATTTCTTTTAGATAATGAAAAAATTCTGTTCATTGTTACTACAAAAATTGTAATTTTCTTTTTTTAATGCTCATATTAAATTACTTTTTAGTGTATCACATTTTGTACAGATGAAAGAGCTATATTTCTGTGTATCCAGATTTTGTTTCACCAGCAATGAGAATTGCAGAAAGACCTGTACTGACCTAACTTGGTGGAGTGGGTAAAAGAAAAAAATGAACACTCAATCTATTATATTGAGTCCAGAAGTTCAAGTCTTGAGAGTTCAAAAATTGAAAATGTTATAAAAGAAATTAAAGGAACATTATATATTGCATGGACCTGGAGTTTGGAATTGAAGAATTTTTGTTGTAGTTGTATAGCATATTTTACTGTTGTGTATGATGTATAAGTTGGTGGTGCAAAACTAAGAGATAGTTACACGTGCCTGTTAAAAATTTCACTTATGGATACTGTGGGAAGTTGTTCCACTTGCATCCACTTTAAGCTTTCACGGGTCTAGATTAACGGGGAGTTCATGGCAACAGCCATTATTTTCATTTACCTTATACTTTCAAGAGTGGCTGTTTATATGATAATGGTTTTTGATATTCTATGATTTATTTTTCTTCAAGTCTTGTAGCTTGCTTCTTCTTTGAGTATTGGCTTTTGGATTATAAGTGGATCTTGTTACATATTTCCAAGAAAAAATTTTAATGATCTTATTCCGAATATGCAAGCTCCAATAGAATTATGTCAGTGTCCTTTGCAATCTTATTCCTATTGGTTCCATGTCTGGAATAACGATTCTTACGTATAGATTTGAAAAAGGATGTAAACGAAATGGCAAAAGCAGAATGAAATTCTGTTCTGACTCTTGATGCACCTCTTGTTTCTTTCTCAGACAAGAGCAACTCAGCAAGTGTGGCCTTGATGGCTCTGTATATGCAACTGAAGACAAGGTGCATCATTTAGACTACTCATTCATAGATGCACATTCTTATACATTATCTATACTTGTTTTGTTAAGTTTCTACTCTAAATACTAATATAGTTTTTATTAACTAGCTATTAAAACAACTAGAAAATTAGTATTTTCCACTAACTTTTGCAGTTCTTCTTGCTCTGCTGCTTCTTATGTGTATAATTCAAAAGACTATTTTATCCAAAATAATGCGAAGTTGATCCTCAGAATTTATAGACTAGTTACCCCTTTGATCTAAGTAATGAGCAACTTTTTTCCTCTTTTCTTTTTTGGGGTCAAACCTAGCTAACGAATCTTTATTGTATATTTGAGTGAGCTTTTGATCTAATGCAATGATTGGGTGCATGTTGTTAGGGCGCTAATGCCTCAACACTCTCAAGAATCTTATCTTTCTTCTTGCACCTATTATTCTGGCTTCATGTTCAATTTGATTTAGAGTACACAAGATTTTCTTTTTGACAACATATTTTTGACTTTTTTAATAAGGTGTTCTAATCTCCTAGTTAACTGTACATTTTCCAAAAATTATTCTAACATTTTCTTTCTTCCTGGGAGAAAAAACCTCTAATAGAGAAATGAATAAACTTCTTTCATTTGTAAAGAAAGCTCTGTAATAATTGGGAATTAAAGAAACGTTCAGTAGTTAGACAAAAGAGGCAAATTAGGCTCTGAAGTTTTGTGGATCAACTTGATTATATTGCTACAAGTAAGATAATCATTTCGATGTTTCCATTATGAGAAAAGAGAAATGGGTGCAAGAAACTAAAAAGGGAGTGTGAATATTATTCCATTTTGTTTTATCTTCAAAAATCTTTTGCATTGGACATAGTTGTTTGTGCACGGGTTTTAGATTCAGCTGCATCATTTGCGACCCTATCTAGATGAACTGTTATCAAATAGATGTTAATTATGTTATTCATAGAGTTTCTTCATGTTAGACAAAGAAGACTTAAAAAGTCAAGTTTTCTATATAAAATTTGCAGGTGGTTGATGATCGAACAGTCGGCCACAATCCTGAGAGATTAAGCTTATTGAAAGGAGGAATTGCCTACAGCAATGCAGTTGTGTATGTTGAATTAACTTGTGATTCATAGGGGTATTTGTTTGGTTTTCTGGTTTGCTTTCAGTTTAGAATTTTGATTATAATCCAGGTTTGCAAGATTTCATGGAAACCGAACCATACCGAATTGAATTGTTTTGGTTTGGTTTCAAAATTTATAAATTTATTTAAATACTTTAATAAGTTTCAAAATTATTCAATGAAATTCTTACTTATTTAGTTTATTTCAGTTTGGTTTTGATCAAAGCCTAACTGAACCGAAACAGAAATTTTATAATTGCCTAGAGTTTCATTTTTTGGGTTTGGGTTTAATTCCAAGAACTTAAAACAAAAAATGAACCCAGCTTATACTAAATATATGAAACCAAAGCGAACTGAACTGAATATTCAGATTCTCCAAGTTTGTGGATCCAAGAGTACAACAAATATTCGTTTTGTTGGGTCAGTGAGAGCTAACGCGTCAAAATATTGAACTATGCTTTTTAATCAATACGTTTTCCCTTTATTTATTATTTTTTTGGAATAGAAGTGGACAAAATAAATGAAACCTAGAGGCAGTGAACTAGAGAATATTTATTGTTATGGCTGTGAGAGAGGGAAAGAGAGTTTAATTAAAAGAAGGAATGAAAAAAATCAAAATCTGGGTGATAAAAAGAAAAGGAAAAGTTATTTTAAAGGTCTTTCCCAATTTATAGCAGGAAATTATTGTTGAAACATTGGTTTAACAAGCTTGTTATTAGTGTCATGGAGAATATTTCTCAATATACTCCTGTACTTTAATGTTAAAGAGTTCTTGCCAGATATTCAAGTTGGAAGGTTTCTCTTAAGAATGCAGAAATCCAACATTGAATGTGCATTTGTGCATGCTAAGGTATTACTTTTGATGTAAATAATGGTTTTCTGATTTCCAGCACTGTCTCTCCTACATACCACCGTAAGGAAACACTCTGTTCAGGATGGCTTTCTAGCACCTTGATGAGAAACCATGACAAGTAAGCACTCCCTGCTATTGCTTTTCAAATGATAAATATTCTGAATGCATGCAATGTCAGATTGAAAGTTTTTAGATGTGCAGAATTGGAATTTGAGTAAACTGGTAAATTTGTGGTAAAGAACTCTTTTTATTTTTCTTTTGGAGTTTTGCTAGTTGTTCATTTCTTTTTTGAAGTTAATCTGTTCTTACCCTTAAATGTCATTAACAGAGAATGTCTTTCTGGGTCTTTCTTTATCTAGGATTTTGTTTCTCAGAATTTATCGTTGAATCAAGTGAAAGATAAATAGTTTTGGTCGATGTTTATACAAGATTATCCTGATGAAAATTTTACCAATGGTTCCGTAGAAGAGATAGAAACTGCAAAAAGAGAAAGGAGAGGGGATGAGCAAAGGAGAAAGATGTCTTTTCTCTAGAAAGTGTATAACAAGAAGACAAGCTTCTTAAACAATACTATAGATTTTGCTCTAGTTTTGCAAAATAAGATGAAGGAAAGAGAGCTAATTTCATTATTCAGCTTGTGGTACGGACAGCATTTCTCTTGTCTTGATTTGAGATGACCCAGGATAACCTCAAATAGCACGAAAGTTTTCAGGAATTACGGAGAACCATTGAAGCTAAACTTGGACAGAAAATTTCAGCTTCATTCCTGTAAAAGACATGATTTTAAGCTACCAAAAGGCTATGCTAAACAACAAATATGATAGTGTCTAGTACAAATATCTCAAGATATTACTGCATCTCATGTTTTTATCATCTATGTCGCCATTAATGTTTGCTAAATATGTTAGTGAACCTATGCAAAGTTTCTTTGATCTTAACTAGCACAGAGACCTACGCTTCACAGCTGGAGATTTATTATAGCAGCAGAAAGTGGCAATTTGCTTATAGGGGATAAAGCAATGACATCTAACCTTAAGGCCATCTGTATCTAGCCTTCCAGGACTGGCTTTGACTCCTTCTGGCTTTGACAATGTGGTTTGATGAGTGTTGAAAATGAGACGATGCTTTCTAATCACTCACATTTTATCTTATACCTTTAAGAAACTTGTCAAATGTTTATGGGAGGCAGTTGGTATCCATTGATGTACTTACATTCTTATTTTGTTTTTTTGAGGCACACATAAATGTTCTGGTTTTCTTTTCAGGAATTGTATTCAAGTGCTTTTTGGTTCTGTAGGTATGTTGGCATTTTAAATGGGATAGATACTGCCATGAGGAACCCTGCAACTGACATTTTCTTGCCTGCTAAATTTGATGGTAATTATTTTTGCTAACTTGGATAACTATTATTATGTTTTTCTTTTGCAAATGACTAGTATAATAATTATTATATGTTTGTCCTCTAATTTAAATTAATGCTTAAATTGGGTAAGAAGGTGGATTTTGACTGTTCAGATGAAGTCTTCTGACAAATCAGCATTGCCATGCAAGTTTGTTTATTGCTGATTTCTTATGGACATTAAGTCCTAATCATGCAGATTGAACAATTTCTATGACATAAACTCTTCCGCTTGCAGGTACCATGGAAATTGCATATGCTTGTTGAAAGATTTCTAGACTAACACTTGGATTGACCCCTTTGTTAGCACATGAAATCTGATTACCAAAGCTCAGTGCCTACTATAGAGTAGCTGTGAGATTAGGAAGCCTGCAAGAGACTCTAGAAGAAACACTGTAGAGTAATGGTAGAAATTATAGAATGTGGATAAAGAAGTTGCAAGAAGTTGTATTACCAAAAAATCACAAATCTTAAGCTGTTGCAGAGAAGTGTAAATCATGCATCCTTATGCGGACTTGATTCTCTCAAGAGCCAACAATCTGGCATAGAGAGACTTTTGGAATGGGGGGCTGCAAGAATCAAACAAAGGTCTTTTTTGGCTTGCTTTGCTGTCATGTTGAGTAGCACGTCATACGGATAATGCTTAAGCTGTTAGAGATGTTCTCTGTGAGGCATTGATTTGATAACCTACTCTGAGTCCTGAATATAATGGTTTATCAGTGTCTGTATAATATTATGTACTTCAATCCAGTTTTAGGTTTTATGTATTTAGCTTTAAAGAAATTCTTGGCAGATTTTCTTGGTTGTTGCAATTATTTGACTCGAACAACCTTAGCCATAAAGCAAACCTTGTTCTAGGTGTGACTCTTAGGATTTCTTCTTCTTCTTCTCTTTCTTTATCAGTTAAACTCTATTTTAGCTTTAGTTTTCAGCTTTTCTTCTATCAGATCTCTACCAGAGTCTTCAATCGCTTTATTATATAGAATCACATGTTTTGTTCTGTGTCAAGAGGAGTTCAATTTATAGATAAGTGCAGTTCGACATTAGCATCTATATTGATATCCATTCTGAATGTGCCACCTTCTTGGGATTATACCACTCCACTCTTTAAGAGAATGCATGCGGCACCTACCTGGACACCAAAGATTTAGATTTGGAGGTCTTACTTGTACACTAAATTGATTTCTGGATGCATGGTCTCGTGATATTCTTTTTGTAATCTTGTTGTAATGAGGTGGATTCTGAGTTAAAGTATCTGTTGGAGCAACCAAGAAACTTGAAGTTTGCATGGTAATTCGAATTTCCAACTCAAGCTTTCCTTAAATTGTGCATGTCTTCCCTTCCTGTCATGTCTCTGATCATGAAGAATTTCCATATTTGCATTGTTCAGGCTTGCTGAGAGCTTCTCCTCTTTTTAGATTTATTTGTTCTCTACAATGATTATTTGCAATTACAAGTGAATTTTTCTTCTCAGTTAAGATTTCTAATGTTCTTAAAAATCATCTCTAAATTTCTGCGTTTGTAGCGTATAGAATTGAAGGGAAGCAGATATGTAAACAATACGTTCAGAGGGGACTTGGTTTGGCTGTAGAAGGTACTCAAACAGGCATTGAAGCTAGGGTGCCCTTGGTTGTCTGCATTACTCGTTTGGTTGTTCAAAAGGGGCTTCATTTAATAACTCATGCAATCAAGCAGGTTGAAGAACTTGTAAGTTCTCTCTTCTCTCACCGAACACTCACATAGAAATGACATGTAAACACTTTCACTTGCTGTGATATAGCTGGCCAGTAAGATATGTAAGTCCAACAAATATCTCTTTATCTCCATCAACTTGTCCAGTGGGTGGTCTTTTTAATTCAAACTAGGACAAAGTCATCCTCCAGCATGATCCTCACACGACCATTACTGGAATGCTGTGCTCAGGATTCTGTAAATTCAATGTGCATTACTTAGGTAATTCCTTGTGTGAAGTATGAGGCCTTCCAAACATACAGGTTTTGCATTATGATGAGATATCTGATTAAGTGTTGGACCTCAAATATGGTCTCTCAAACTCTATAGGAATGTATTTGACACTTGTGTTGCTACATAATCCTTTCTGTTTCTTGAATGTTTCTCTGTATTCACACCCCTATATATCAATATTTTTTCTTTCATCTGCCCACTTTGGTAAAGAGCGGGATGCACAATACCATTTTAGGGTTAGTATTATATGAAAATAGAAGGAAAAGGTTTTTTTAAAAAAATCTTATCATCTTACAATGGACAGCTACCAAGATTCAATAGTTAGAAGAATCTTTGCTTCTTGTCCTCATGGGGAGCTGGAAAGAAGTGACTTTGGAATCGTTTGACAATGTTTATTAGTATTTGTATTTTATTGCTATTTCATAATACTAAATTTCGTTTTGAGCTGAGGTAGTTCGCAAATATTTCTTGGGAAATTGGTGCATTATGCTGCATTTATGTCTTTATACAATATTTATTTCTTGTTGTTTATCCTTTAAATATGTGGGGGACTTTTCTGTAATTACCTTATCTGTTTTTCCAATTTGATCGATTGGGGTGCAGCCAACAAATTTTAAATTTTATCCTGGCTTGCTTGGCAGGGTGGACAGATGGTTGTGCTGGGAAAAGCTCCAGATGGTCGGGTTCAAAGAGAATTTGAAGATCTTGCAAAATTGGTAATGAGTTGATTACTTTTGTATTTAATTTGGTCTTAAGAGAGTAGCAAATCAAATGCACATGAAATTCTCATCTTTAAGCATGATTTGATGGTATAATTTATTTCTTTCCTAACGTCCATACTCTAAGGGCTTAGGATTTTCTGGTACAGCTGTGCTGGAACGCTCAAAATACCAGTTCTCTTCCAGATGGAGGTTTTAATAGTGGATATTCTACATAATATTATGTGAATTCTTATTAGCTCTTAAAAAATTTAACTTTAGAGAACATTGAAAGATAGGTTCAAACTTTTCCTACTCCTACAGTGGTTTGAGACGAACTGCTCTTATATGGGAACTGGGTTTTCCGCACTGGTTCGTTTTGAAATGCAGTCGGTATTAACTGTGTCGGCATACATCTATAACCATATCAATGTAATATTGAATAGAAACTGCTAAACATCTTTTGTTACTATGTCTCGGGATATTCAGGAGATTTCTCGGTACTGGGTCTGAAAATATCTTTGTTACTTTGCTGAAACTTTCCTATACTTCATGATGGGCATTAAACACATGCTTACGAGATCATCTAACCATCTAAAATGTGTATGAATCTTTTAAACAATTTAACAAGTGTCAGACTGTTGATGTTTGACAAGACAGAACATCTGCTTCAGAATCCATTTACAGTATAAAGAAAACGAGAAAATATATCTGTAGTCTATTATATTTCTGAGTGTTGTTACTATTTCTTTGAGGAAAGTTAGATGCTTTATACTGTGCAAGACTGCTTTGAATAGTATGTTTCCTTCACCAATACAACTGGGCAATCTGTCCTCTTCCCTGATCTTTGTTTTTTGACATAGGATCAATAGATGTTTCTACCCAAACAAGGTCTGATATTAGTAACTCAAGCCGCTTAACATAGTTGTTTAGAAGTTATTGTTGATTCAATTTAACTTAGCTTTCTGCGATTCTTCTAATCAGTTAACAGCTGATCCATTGTCTTGCCTTTTGTAGCACAATCAAGGTTCCAGCATAAAGATCCTTTTGATGTACAGGTAATTCTTTCTTCATGAGCTGAACAACTACAGTCATTTCCTGATGGAAGGATTCCTTACAATAATTTGCTTCCCATTTGGCTGCATGAATGCCATAATAATCTTTCTTTATTTTTTTATTCAATTGATTAAATGATCTGTGATCTAATGAAATTCTGTAAGCTATGAGGCAGGGAGACTTCATATGGTCACACTCTTAAGACATTTTTGGAACTCCTTCAACAACATCAGCAATAGAATCAGACGTCAAAATCTTAGAAACATATTTGATGCTTGCCCTGCATGTGTTGGGCACCTAACATTTGTGTGGTCAGCACTTACAAACTATCCGTGATCCTACTAGAATAAAAGATACATGCATATTTGACCAAAAAAAAAAAAAAAGAAGATACATGCATATTCAACATGAAATTAAGCATAGCATTATACACATTAAAATAGACATTTCTGCTGTAACAAGATTTAATCAAGAACAGGGAGAAATGAAGCTTCTTAATAATTGTACAACCATATTCTTAATCATGAAAACGTGCAAAGCAATTAAGATCAAATAGATGTGTTATCCTTTATAAGTAGAACTACTGTTGAAAAGTAATGAGAATATATCCAAATGTTTTCAAAATCTTAGAAGGAATTACCAAACTTATCTTAATAGTTGCTGCACATTGCTTCTGGTTATATATGAAAACCTTTTGACACATCATCTTCTAAGGGTCTAGAATGTCTTGTCCCCTACCTTTAGAAGAACAAGAAGAAAAATAAAAATAAAAATAAAACAGAATTATGGTATATTTGTTTCCTCTATCATGTCTCATTTCTGAGGCTGTATTGGCCATTCATGCAGTGACTTACAACTGAATTTACTTATAAAGTTTTCACTTTACAGTGAGGAGCTCTCGCACATGCTTTATGCAGCTGCAGACATGGTATTGGTTCCTTCAATGTATGAACCTTGTGGTCTGGCTCAAATGATTGGAATGCGTTATGGAGGGGTATGTACCGTTGGACAAAGTAGCCATAAAAATGGTTTACAAGATTTAAGGCCTTAAACATGTACGTGTGTGCGTCTAGAGTTTCAGTTGCACTGTCCTAGAAATAATACATACTTATCATCTTGAGAATATTGTTTGACAACTTTTACATTTGAAAACTTGGAATGGATGAAACACTTTGAGATGATGCATATGTTTCTATGATGGTTTCAGGTTCCAATTGTTAGGAAGACTGGTGGTCTTGCAGATTCAGTCTTCGACATAGATGATGGCTCACAACCTGAAGTTGCTAATGGGTAAATAACTTGAATCTAAATTTCTTTGTTAGGACTCGAGAGTTAGCATTGCCTGGCTACACTATCCCCTAACCTGGTAAACAACCTGTTATGATATATTACATCATCTTCATCTCTTTCTCTTGTCTACGTAGCTTTTCTACGTATGCATTATTAAAATTCTTGTTAGTATTCTTTAATGAATGAAGGACTTACGTAATGATAATACTGTGGTATGGTAATCAGATTTGTAATCAAGATTGATTGACTGGTACTCACAAATGATTTTTGATTCATTTCTTGCCTGTTAGCAACTCTTGGTAAAGAAAAGAACAGTTCGTCATATTTTAGCATCTTAAATAATATAACTATATTCTGCAAAGTGAACAATTATTTGTTCATCAAAAAAAAAAAAGAAAAAAGAAAAAAAAGGTGAACAATTATTCTACCCTTACTTTTGTTACCCATTAACTCTCCATCCATGACCTTCCTGAAAATGTTGTGAACCAATGTGATTATTAGTTTGCTTACTATAATCAAATAATTTATTTTCTTCTAAAGCCCATTGCTTTAGATACAAGAGTGAACGAGAATTGCTAACTCAGGTACTACGCACATCTTTTTTTTCATTATGTTGATTTTTCCTTCATGTTCAGATTTTTATGTGAATTGCAGTATTAAATGCTCTAAAATTTAAACTTCTTCAGATTTGCAAAAGCAGTAGGAGTAGACGGCACATCACAATTTATTTAAGATATTTTCTTAAGCATTAAGAGGTGTAAAGGAACTAAATATCTAGACATCCCAAACAGGTCCTTCGTATTTTTTGGAAAGAAAATCTGAAATAATAAATATCCCCAACATACCCCATAGCCAAAAAGAATAAAAGCTCTACTGTATTAACCTAGTCAATATGTTAAAGCAATGTCACTGAAATTGGCACATGTACTCACACGTGCAAGCAAAGTCCTTTTGGCCCATCAGTTAAGTTCCCATTCCAATTTTCTTTCTGGAGCTTTAGTGTGGCGCTCTGTTGAGTTGGTTCCTGCTTCATTTATTTTCTTCTTCAATTTGATGTATGGTCCCCAAAATTTTCATTTGCATAACATTAATTTATCTCGGTGTACCCCTTCAATTGTTTTCTTCATCAAGTTTACAAGCTCATATTCAACTAAAATTGGTAAGAAAACCTCTCAGTCTTATCTGTGAAGATAACATTCATATGATAGTCCTTGTATCATCAATGATATGACTACAGTTTACCTCAAAAGTTGTAGGTAGTACTTACTCTGAGGTAAAGCTTGAATACCTTGTTAACATTCCTTATCTATCAACTGTGATATGACACTAAGGAAAAAAATTGTTAGAAACTAGTAGGCCTTGGCTTTTAACCGAATCTTAAGTTTATTAGTCATTTTGGAAAAAATATTATTTTGATGGAAGTTTCATACGTAAAATCATCAATGATCTTTTTACATTTACCTTTGTGCTTGCAGATTCGTCTTCGAAGGAATTGATCAAAACTCCCTGAATGGGGCTCTAGATCGAGCATTTTCTTATTATCGAGAAAGTAAGTAGATTAGAAACCTTCGTCATATTTGCACAGGCAAAATTCATTCAATGTGAAAAAGACTAAAGATCTAAGACTAATATTCCTCGTAATCTGATTGTTTGTCAATTTTAATATAGAGCCAAGCGAATGGAATGCCATTGTACAAAAGGTGCTGAAACTTGATAATAGTTGGAATAGAACAGCTGGGAAGTATATCGAGGTGTATAACTCAATAAGAGTAAGGCAGTAACTTCTTCTGTGGAAGGCAAATGCAACACAATCTGCTTCTGGGAAGAGGGAAGATTTTATGTCAACTTCTTTGATATTCTAAGGTTGGTGTATGTCCATTTTGAGATAGGTGGAACAGAAGTCATTTCTGACTTTGAATCGATTGGATTTCTATGATTCTTTCTAATGAGAATGAAAATCACATGGAGTTAATTAATGAGGAGAGTTGAGGAACAAGAGTGAATGATTTGATAAGCATAGAAGAAGAAGAATTTTCCAAAGACACTTGTACACCGCAGCAGATTGGAACTTTCATGACAAACATCGATACTTACGTCAAAATGCCATTCTTAGCTGGCACTTTTAAATTATTGCCGCAAAATCTGTAAATTTTTTTAAAAATCGTTTAACAATATTTTATAAATTATTTTAATATATGTTAAAAATAATATTTTTTTGTATTTTATAATTTGAGTGCGTTTTATAATCTAATAGTTGAGTATCTGAATTGTAATTTAGAGATTGAAAGTAATATTTTAACAATCTCAAAACAATTTATTTTGACATAATTTTAAATCAAACAATGGAAAGAGAAACTTTACATAAATTTGTGAACTTTTCATGGAGTTTAAAACCAAACACTTGTTTTTCTTTTTATTGGCCACCACACCTAAATACTGAAAAACCGCCATTCTGCCATGAGATTGGCTCTATTGTGTTGATGATTAAAACAAAAACAAAACACCAAAATAAAAGAGGGAAAACAAAAAACAAAAATCTCCGCCACTAAAATACCAACTGATGTGCACTAAATCTCAACGCATTACCGACATTTTTTATTAAGAGAACAAGTACATCAACAGGGCATGAGAAAGGAGATTAATATTTGCAATCCCTCTCTCATTATTTTTTTTTTTCCCCATTTTTCTCTACATCCACCTCAGAGGTGCTCTTGGAGATACCTTGCAATCCCTCAATCTCGAGGGATGCACTTTCGGAGTTTCCACAATGGAGCCCCGTGAGAGCTCGTGGGAGTCTAACGAGCTCTCGGGGGTCCAGAACCCCTGAAAACGTGAGGAGCCCCGAGAGAGCTCGTGGGAGTCTTAACGAGCTCTCGATGGTCCATTATAGAACCCTGAAAACGTGAGAAGAAATGAACTGCAAATATCAAAATGGGAGTTGTAAATATTAATTCCCATAAAAACTTGCATCAAATTATAAGGATGGCCATTCCGATAATAGCTAACCAAACGAGCCATTGCCTTTTACGCAAAATATCAAATCCCTGCGTAAGAGAACTCATTTATTTTTTTGATCATAAAATTGACCCAATCTTTACAAAAATGTTAAAATTTTAAATGACAATAAAACCACAGAGTACAAAGAAGATAATGTTTCCATTTAAAAAAAAAAAAACTTTACGGATTGAACACTCTTTTGATAACCTATCAAATATAGGCCCCAAAAAGCGCAACAAAGACTCGAATATTTGAGAATCTGAGCATTGTTACAAGGCTCACCAGTCACCCCTCAACAAACTTGCAAATTCTACTCTTCCAAACCTGCTCACAGGAAGCTGAAACTAAATGGTAAAGCTCAGTCCTCAACAAAAGGGCAAGAGTAAAAAACGGAAAGGAAAGGAAAGCAAAAATATAACCAGAAACATATAGTGTTCAACATAAGTGTTTGCTAAAAGGCCATAACAGACTCCCCTTGAGACATGGAATGAAAATCGAAAGACATGCCAAAGAGGAGCAGAGTTCCTGCATATTTAATTAGCAATAATGAGCTAAAATTAGGAGAGAACAATTTAGAATGTATGCACGTATTAGAGTCCTGTAAACCATATTCTTGTATTGCATGATTCAATTGCCCACAATTTTGGGTACTTACAGACTCTTCTGCGCAGCAGGTCAAAATAATTGATATTTAACAGAAACATAAAACTAAAAGTACAATCAGTAAGCATCAGGTGTGTCAAACCAAGAAGCTTCAAGGAAACATAAGATCCAATCACCTCCTACACCTGATACCTCCCTATATTATGAAGCAACAACTAAGAACAACGAAAAGAAGAAAAGAATGTCACTTTTCCACCCTGCTTGTCTTCCTTACCCCAGGAATTTATAATAAGATGAACTACTTCTAACAATTAAGAAATGCGAGCGAGACAGATATTAACTGAGTGAGGCAAATGGAAATGCTACTTCAAGCAATGTCAGCCAAGTCCAGTCATATTAACCAATTTGCAGAAGCGAAAATAACTATTCTAACTCCAGCCAGTCAACACCCATGTTTTCAGCCTGCTATCACTTTCAAGTCTATTGCAACCTTGTTGAACTTTGTTCTCGGACACTTTTAACTACCTTCCAAATTGAGAGTATCAGCCAGGTCACTGGAAAGTTGATTAATTGGATCAGTAGCAAGAGGAACAGTAGGGTTTCCAGTTAAATTGGCTCTTTGTTTTGCCTTCTTTTCCAACAAGGCTTTTTCCCGCTCATCATAAAAGTTAAAATCATCCAGGAGTGATGAATCAGCCTCATAATCCTTAAAAATTTTTAACATTTCAATTCCTTGCTCCAATTTCACCTGAAACAGAAACCAACAATGAAGAATAAACTGCCAAAATACCTATCTTCAAAAAGCCCATCAAATGCAGTTGAAAGCTATGAGTTAAACTTCTGAAAATTTACTAAAATAGAAGGAACGAACCCTAAGAAGAATTAGTCCAGGTATCTTGTGCTGCATATAACTCTAGAACAAATGGAAAAGTAACCATCTAGCTGCATCCAAACAGGGAAGATAAAAGACAACTCTCCCACAGTTCCATAAGGAATAGAGATAAAGGATACATCGATAACACCCCTTAAAATTAGTTCAGGTTATGCAAATGACATAGAATACTATTTGCTACAAGAAGCAAGCTCATTTTCTTTCTTCTTTTCATCATTTTTCTTCTAGCATTCCTTTCTTTCCATATTATGATTTTTAGATTTGATGAGGATAAACAAAGGCAAAACCCACAATAAAAAAAGAACTAATTCAAATGAAAAAAAGTTCAACATCCTAAGTAACTGAAGCTCAGAAATGAACTCCCAAGGGCCTGAATATTATTTATTAACTTCTCTGATTGTTTAATAGAGGCTACACTCAGCTTACAAAAATTATCAGATCTTCCTTTCCCTGACCATATCCCCCCTCAAATTTTCTGCTTCACAATTGACGGGTCTTTGTGAAGAATTCAAATAGGTTTCATAAAAGAATATGTCATGAAGAAAAGGAAAAAAATGGGAATTACAAAACCATCCAACAAGTGCAGAAAATTTAATACAGATTTAAAGAGGACTATATTCAACTACATAATATTCCTAAAAAGTTTCATTAGTATAAAAATTCTCACAACAGAAAAAAACAATTCAGAATGCAAATCAAAAAGATCATCACCTCTTGAGAGTCTCGACTGTGGGTAACAGGCTTGTTATCATTATTTTCAAGCAGTATGTGACGAAATCGACTGTTAGGCACATCTTTTATAATATGCCATTTAACAGGGAACTGCCCGCTCCACCTATCCTGTTGCCAGTACTCTGCATCGTTCTCGAAATCAACAGGTCCAACCATCTTAGCAACCCCACAAAACTGCCCACTAGCATTTACCTAAAGGATTTCAGCAACACATTACAGCAGGCCAAAGTACAACTCTGGAAATGAAGCAAAGGACATTCCAGCAATAACAGGGCAAGGTATCTAATACAACTCTCAAGCTTGAACAAAAAGAAACATAATTAAAGACTTAATTACAGTAAGAAAAGCTTTTATCTGTTATCTGGGTAATAAGATAGTTAACTACATGATCTCAGAAGTGCTTTGCATGCTTCAGTAACTGTCATTTTGGGTCACTGAAGTCTATTTCTTTTATGCATGCTCACTTGAAATCAGAGCAACTATCTTCATTTACTGACAGATTAAAATGATAGCTTGTCTTCAGACCAGTGCAGGCATGGGCCTGTACTCAAGACACAGTTTGACATTTTCTCATACTAAAACATACTAGCACTTATCAATCGTTAAGCATTCTCCTCGTTCTAAGATCAAGTTCATACAAAAGTATTTGACTCTGTCTATGAAAACAAAGCCCTAATAGTTAATATCACATACCAAGAATGTTTTTGATCACAAATTTAACAATCCATGAACTGAAAAAATCAGAAATTGTAGCCTCTATTATGAAGAATACATATGTAACATGCAAGGCAACAGAACAGATTCATATCCTGAATGGATTTCATCTTATTATAAGAAGAAACTATTATTTCAATATAGATCATGTCACTTAAATTCTTAAATCGGATTATTAAAAGAAATAACTAATAAATATCTACTCACTGCATAAGATAAGTAAGATTTTCAACTGCAGAAAACGATCACAGGTGGAACTAGCTGATCAAGTATGACAGGAGAAGAATTAAAAAGAAAAATAATGATCTACTATGAATCCTGTGCTCAAGAAACATACCGAGAAAAAAAGGAATACAGGGCAGTTCCCAGTTATCTCCTTAGCTTCCTGATAGGCAGCATCAAGTTTTCTGTTCCCAAGTGGTGTGCTAGCCCAAATGCCATACTTGATACTCTTGTGAATGTTATCTTCACTGAAAGATTTAATGACGAAAAACTTGGCATTCTCATAGTCTGTGACAAACTCTGGGCTATTGCACTGATCAAGCTGGAGCCCAGAAGTAGATTCAACATCTTTACGGACCCCAGACGAAGAGCTGTCTTCAGCTGAAATTTTGTTCTTTGGCTTTGAAGCCCTAGGTCCTCTGTTTCTATCAGTCGAAATGCCAAAAGAATCCATAGAGTAGTTGATAGAGTCCCTCTCTCTATCACGCCTTCCACTTTTATCCACAGCAAATCTGTTCCTCTGACTAGAGTCCCAGTGAGAACCAGATCCAGTACCATATTTCATGCTCTGATAAGCAACACTAGG
Organism: Rauvolfia tetraphylla; assembly: GCA_030512225.1. Classification (NCBI taxonomy): domain Eukaryota; kingdom Viridiplantae; phylum Streptophyta; class Magnoliopsida; order Gentianales; family Apocynaceae; genus Rauvolfia; species Rauvolfia tetraphylla. The sequence continues at coordinate 4,342,391 of JAJQKT010000060.1, forward strand.
CGGAAAATGTCCAACTGAAGAGCTTGATGCTAATCCAACACCTTGAAATGGTGTTTGCTGTTTAAAAATCAGTAGCTGGAAGTCACTAATTAATGACACAAAAAGAAAACAATGCATTTCAACAACTCCAAATGATGTCTACTTTTCAGAAGTCATCAACTGGAAACCATTTAGCATATAAACAAAATGATACCAATGCATTTAGAATTTTAATATACAAGTGCGCTTAGTAATCTCATACTCCTTTGTCTGGAACTGAATGTCCACATTTCCTTTTTATGATGTTGGGAATTAAATGTCAAAGTTCTCAAAATCATTATATATTTTATTTAAACTTTCACCACTAACCTCTTTAATTTAAGAGAATTAAACTCCACTAAAACAATGGAGCCAACACTAACCTCTTTGAGTCCTTTGATTTAAGGGATTTAAGCTCCACTAACACATTCCATCAGTAACCTCTTTAACTAATAAGCATACTAGAATAATTTATTTATAGTTAAATTACTCCTCAATTTTTTGCCAAGCCAAAATAGAACATTCAATTTTGGACGGAGGAAGTATATTGTAGCCGAGCAAGGGTGAGGAGAGAGAACAACTCATACCTGAAAAGAAAAGGAAACATATGAAGAGTCTAAATCACTAAATTGTTCCAAGAGACTGATAGGATTCATATCCTGGCCCTCTCAAGTACTCCATTCCCTAGAACAATTGGAACTCAATTATTTAATGTAGCACCTATACTCATTTGATGCACCCCAAGCCCCAAAATTTAGGAATTCCTCAGTTACAGGCCCAAGATGCATAAACAACTTTATATCCATTTTAGATATAGCAGCTTGAGGCACCCTAAGCTTAACTACACAACGAGAAAAAGGAAATGATTCTGCAAAGGAAAAAGGTGATAGCCAAAGAAAAGTTTGTACAAAATATTTGAAAGATCTGATACAACAATTTTGTTGCAAACTCTGCTTCAAGGTTAATGATGTTTCTAACAAAAAACAAGTCTTCAGAAGAAAGCTTCCAATACTAATCACCATAAATGCATCCACTTGTGTCTTTTACTTATTTAGAAATCCTTTTTATTCCTTTTTTCTACTTTGTGGGGAACAAATAGCAGATTTGTGTATTTATGTGTACCTCAGCTAGCAACAGATAGCTAAGATATTTCAGCAGTTACAATATCTTTGCGAGCACCAAAGTCATGCAATCACCGAAGAAGCAAGTAATTTGCAGAAAAGTACAATAAATTTGATGGGTCATCACTACCAAAAAAGCATCCCAAGTGTTAGTTTTTCAAGAAGAATTTGAATTTTGTTTTTCATTTTATTTTTGCTTTTTAACTGAAAATTATATCTTGCTCATTCCAGATATATTCTAAATGAAATCAAGTTGAGGATTTTTTCATATTCATGAAGACCGCAAGGTAGACAGGAGTCAAATGATTCAGAAGATCCAAAAGTTTTTGAAGCCCAGGCTCTGTAAATTCAATTCAGATACACTTAAATTTTACAAACATCCAACAAAAAATCAGTTCATCAGTTGCTGCAAAATGACTGTTTTTCTTTTTTCTCCTTCAATCCTTCATTTTTGTTTCTTTTTTAGGTTTCAATTAAACACTAACAAAATTATTTGATTTTACAACATTATATAAGATAGCAGAGTAACAAAAAATTTCTTGTCAGTCTTTTCTATCATTTTTTTTTTCTCGGTGGACCATATACAATTCTTTGGACTAAAATGTTGCAGAGAAAAAGTTGGGAGGCAACACAAATGACTTAAAGATTTATTAACATCCAACTGCCATTTAGCATTTTCTGTTCCATTCAACTTAAAGATTTACATTAAGAAAAGCATTGACATGAATCCTGTGCCAAAAAACTCTCCACCTGAAGCTGGAGTAGTTTCCTTAACACCAGCATTTAATGAATATTAATTTTGCAACACTAAGAAATACAATAAGTGGACCAAATAAAATAGCTCATGGACTTCATTGTACTTTTTTTAGCAAAGAATAGAAATACAAAAGAAACCAACCTGTACAAGATTTTGCTCATAAGAGCCAAGAATACCAATTGGCTGCGGATATACAGGCCCTGATGTTAATGGGGACAAGTACCTGCTAGATTCCAAGGAACCGGATTGATTTGATAATTGTTCACCAGACCCAGCTCCTGGGAACTTGTAGAACCCCATGCCGCTATTGCCAGAAAGGTCTCCTCCACTAAAAGACCCAAAAGGTACATAGTAACCTGATCCAGGGCCAAAAGGCACACTGTCAGCAAGACTTTCTTGTCCACTACTTGCTGGTACCATGAGCTCCGTCTGTGACATTGTAAGAGCTGAACTAACATGTGGCAGCCCAGGTGAAACAGGTGGAAAGTAAGGTGGTGAAACTGGAATTTGATGAGGAGGGTACAGCTGGCCATCAATCATTATTGGTGAGAGAGGACTAGGCATGGGTGAGAACTGCCCATAAGCCATCTGGGCATCATAGCCAAAACCAGGAGAAAAGAGTAGTGATGAATTTTCGTTGTACATTGCCTGCACGCAACCAAGAAAAAAATAACGCTATAAAAGAGATCCAGTCTGCCCGTCTTTATACAACCAAGTGAAATTGAGCACGAAAAGTTTAAACTCACTGGAGGCATAACATGTAAGCTATTAGCATTAACATAGGTAGATTGCTCATCCCAGGTACTGGTGCCATTGTCATAACCTGAAAGTAGAAATTAACAAAGCCAGCAAGCTTTTCAGAATGTGAATAAAATAGAACAAGATAAAATAAGAAACAGTGCAAGCTTACATAAACTATAGGAACCATTATAATTAAGATATACATAAATCCCCGGTGATCTTGAGAAATTATTTACAGTCGAAATTACCCGCATCATGACAACATCCAAGCTGAATCACACACTTCAGTTTAACTCAAGTTATATTTGTGCTACCCTTTGCCTCTCCTAAATGAATAAGTAACTTTGAAATGCAATTAATCAGTTTATATTTATCCAAAATTTTTTGAGCTATATAAAATTGTAGCAGTGTTTTGATCAAAGGAAAATAAATACGGCTCATTTTAAACATAGCAGGATTACCTCTAAATATCAACAATTTCATTGGGGAAAATTAAGAGACATCTCATTGACTATTTGCCTTTGTTTACATTGAAATATGTTACAGCTTAAAAACCTCAAAAGAACCTAGGGCGACTTGGTTTCATTTGGGGATAAGTCAGCTTACTGCAGCTAAGAACTTGTGATAAGTTCACTTGACCCATATTACATTATTTAATAAACCTTTTCTCAATAAGATTATGGATTCGCCTCAAAACCAAAAAAAGGGGGTGGGGGGGTAGCATTCCAATGCTGATGACAGCAGGTGAATTACTACTGAAAACTAGAATTAAAGAGATAATGCAAACATCACAAATTGCTCACAATTAAACAACCCAAAAAAAATTTAAAAAAATTAGAGAAAATGCAAAAGTAAACATAACAAGGATATGGATTGACAGAATTCAGATAAGCTGTTCCACATAACTTGCTAAAAATTTTAAGCTTATGAAGGGAAAAAATATATAAAAGATTTATTTATCTAACCAACAGGCCTAGATATGCATGGCTCACATCAGTAAGAAACAAGATATGATGAATTTAATAAATACTTGCAAATAAGATAAACAAGTTTCCGCCAATAAAATTAACAATAAAAGGGTTGTTATGAGACACTAACCTCCAAAGTAAAAGCCTTGTTCATGCTGTGCGTCAAAGGGTTGCACACTGATAAGATCTGCACTTTTTTCCAAGGTGGGCTGATCTTTGGCATTTATTGAAGACCCTGAGATGACTGCATCCGGAGAAGGATTTGCAGAAACAATCCTTTCATCTTTGGGCGAAAGTGGCTGATAATAGATTGAAAAGGAAATACTAGTAGAACACATCTCCTAAGCTAACAAAAGATTATGTGAACAAAAGAATTACAGTAAGACAGTGACTGAATAGCAATATACCTTCTCTGTCACATTATGCAAATCTATAGCTCTCTCACCTGCAATAAAGAGGGAAAAAAATGAAACATGACATTAGAATATAAAACTCACACTGCATCTAAGTGATTTAATAAATTAAATTGACAATTAAAATTAAAATCCCAAATATGCTAATATGCTGCTCAAGACTTTAGCTAGTGGGATGGTGCGTAGGTTGTATATTCCAACAACTGGCTAGTTATAATGTCATCGACATAGAAAAGGTTATGAAACCAGTGCAGAAAAGAAACAAAGTAGAGAATATCTGATATATACAACCAATAAACTATTCCTATTAAAGTGGTTTAGCTTGTTTCCTCATCCCATACAAAGTTACTCAATTTAAAGTTAAAAATAACATACATAAATTATAATACTAATATCAACCTTCATATTTGCAATTCAAGGTGAAAAGATAATAAATCATTTTCAATCTTGAAGTATATTTAAATCCTTTTCTTCTCCCTAGAAATAAGGAAAAGGGGAAGTTGGATTGCAATGAGATTTGCCAAAAGAAACTTATCCTTTTCCCTATCTCTCTCCCTGTCTGAGAGAAAATAAATCAGAATCCTCCCAGCAAGGTTCTTCGGTACAAGAATTGCCAGACAGCCCACCCCCTTAAATTCGATGGTATATATTCTTTTTTTTCTTTTTTACGATGGTATATATTCTTGAACACATTTGTACAGTTATAGAATTGGCATCCTCATTTCCTAAATCAATAGAGGACTATTTTGCGTTACAATTTACTTTTTATAGAAAAGAGAAGCCACACTAAAATAGCATGAAAACCACTTTAACTCTCTTCAGAACACTAAAAAACCTCGAAACACAAAGTTCACTAGAAACCCCAAATTTAATTAAGCAAAGGCATTGCAGATCACATGCCGATTGTAATCCACATATATAAATCATAACTTGGAAGAATGGGCTGCGTCCAGGCTCTTTATTTTGGGCATATCCTCCCGCATTAATATCCCCAGCAGTACTTCGTGACAGAGAGGGAACTGAGGGAACAGATGCACGACGATGATAATTTTGTTAATGATTAAACGTGTAGTCGCAAAAAAAAAATTAAATAAAACTGTTTTTGTCTGTGTGTACATACACTCAAAACAATTACACAATTAAAGAAAAATATAAGAAATTCAATTTGAATGCGTATATGAACTACAAACCAGGAGAAGAGATGGAGACAAATCGGTCGAAGCTTTGCTGACTGGCCTCTTCCATGAATCAAATCGAAGCGGATCCAAGAATTCAATTGGAAATCTCTTCTTTATTTCTGCCAATAAAACTCCGTCAAATGAAGAAGGAAAAAAACCCTAATTCTACTCTGCTACGTTACTGCTTCGTTTCGAATTCAATTGGATTTGAGAGTGAGAGAGAGGAGAGAGAAAGAGAAAGAAGGGGGAAATGAAGAAGGCAAATGCAATTTTTAGCCGCGGGAGGGTTTGAAAATGAATAAAAGAGAGGGTTTTAGGGTCAGATTTACAAATAACAAAAATTATCGTATATATATCGACGAGTCTTTGCATCAGTGTGTGTATACAGCGTACTCATAGAGGATTCTTTTTGTATCTTATTTCACGTTTGCTATTTTGAGCTAAAATTACAATACTACCCTTCATTCTTATATGGCAAATTGGCAATTGGTAGGACAAATGCACAAAATCGAAATGAGCAATAAATTTGGAATTTTGGCAAGTTTGAGATTTTCTTATCTTTTTATTGCTAAATAATATAGTAAATAATTGGTAAAAGAAATCTTAAAACTCTTTGTATTGTAATCATATGTTTCAATTTTTTTAGTCCCAAAACTATTAATCTCTAGATTTAATAGTTTAGAATATCGCATTCATAGCAGAATCTTGTGTATTCTGCCATGTGCACCTCACATTGACATTTCATAAATGGCAAAATTATCATTTTATAGTTTTTCATAAATGGCAAAATTATCCACTTCCACACCCTCATTTTTCCCCCTCCATTCTCGCTGGTTGCCTGCCTCTACTCTATCCACCTTTCGTTGTTAAGGTGATCGAATTGGGATAAACCTTCTCTACTTCGTTATTAAGACTTTTCTCTATATGTCACTTTTGAAAATTGTCACTGGAACTATAATTTTAAAAGTAAAAATAAACTTAATACTCTTATACATCGACTCTCAAGACTATCTTGTCTTTCTTTTTCTTTCACTTACAAACAACTATCTCTGCCATAACTCTCACCAATTCTATTCCATGATTATACTCATTTTGGTATGTTACAAGCTCGAACGTAGCATGAAGAAGGCTAAGAGAGCCTATTTGAAAGAGGGAAGAATGATTAGCAAAGAGGCATTGTATGCGATACTGTGTTTAAGGAGATACTCTCTTATTCATGAAATTTTAGTTCTAGTTGTTTTTTTTATTTATCTCATAATATTTACTTCATTTGTAATATTAATAAAAGTTTAATAAATTTTTTTATTCTTACTCCCTCTTTAACAACTATCGACATCAAATTTTAAATATTCTAATTAATTAATTATAGTTTAATTAGGAGATATATTTAATATTAAGAAAAGGGCATCTAAGTTTTTTTTTTTGAATTTAGAGATTTTAGTAAATTTTTAATGTGTGTGAAAGTGACAAAAACCAAGGAGAAGGAGAAGCTTCAGAATTTCATCAAAACCAACGTCCTCAGGCTTCTGAAAATGTATATGATTGTTGGAAAGTGGCAAGAAGGGAAATGTGATGGTGGTGCTGGTGGTGGTATATATATATATATATATATATTAAATTACTTTATTTATAGATGAATAAAAAAGATTAAAAAATGAGCTAAAAATTATACAACATTTCATATATCATGAATGGTAATCTACAAAAAAAGAAAAAATAAAAATAAACATATTTCAATATTCTCTTTAATGTCTTTTTCATTATTCTTGGCCATCGCTGACACAAATAACTCATATTTCTTAAACAATAACTTGAAATATTCTGAACGTATTATCAATTTTAAGAATTGCTTAAGAAGGAGAAAAAAGTCAAGAATGAGCCCAAACATAATCTGAAGATGGTAGTGTGGTGGTGGTGGAATGTTGGGGAAGTGAAAGTGGTATAAAATGAGGTTAAATGAGGGAAATGATGGAGGCAATAAAAAATTTATAAAATGATAATTTTGTCCCTTCATAAGATGACCATGTGAGATGCATGTGATTAAATACGATCAATTTCGCCAGAAATATAGTGGTTGGAATGGTTAAGTTTGAGAAGTAATAGTTTCGGAACTTAGAAATTAAAAGAAATTATATAAAACTTAGTTAAGATAAAATAAATTATTTTAAGAATTTTTTTTTGCCAATTACTCTATTATAACTAAAGACTTTAGTCTGGAAATGAATAGAACTTGTTTTTTTCTTTTCTTTTCTGTCTTTTGCAATTTCCTTGGCATATATATTTACTCAAAATTCAACTTTCAAAATAATTTAATTTTAAAGTTAAATAATTTTAAATAAAGATTTAAGTGTTTTAGTTGATTTGGCTACTAATAGAAATATGATCCATTTGAAGTGTCGAAATTTATTATTCTTTTCTACTTAAAATATTGCTTTTTTATTTTAAAAATTGACAAAATTAGTCTCAAAATTATTTAATTTATATTAAATTCTTCTAAATCTTTTTATCACCTTTTTTTAGTTCTAAATCTTTTTATTTTTTTAAAAATAATGATCCGAATCCTTACTTTTGCAGCGTTTTTTGCAACCCAAACACGTGGGCCATAGATGAACAATATATGCAAGGGTGAAATTGTCAATTAAAAATTCTTCTTCATCTCCTCCTTCTTCTCCCACCCTTTAGCAACATTTCTTCTCTCAATTTCCACCACTGGAGCCACCATCTGCCACCGGAATTTCATGTCGGTTCAGTTTCAAGTAATTGAACCTATTAACTAAATATTTAATTTTGAACAAAGTGAATACTATTTTAGGACGAAGAGAACTTATTCCAATGGTATGGGCATTCTCGATTTTTGAAGAAAGGTCCAGCGATCAACACTGGGCATGACTCGAAAAATCCCCTTCCCACAGCTCAAAAAAGATGTCATTAGCTAATGGTGGAATTTAATATTTTACCAAATGATTCAATGGTACCATGGAATTCATTTGGTAAATTTCTAGCTCTAAAACATAGTACTGTTTATTTGAATATCACTAAGTGCATCAGATGATTAATGCATATACGAGTAGCAGACTGTTGGCTTCAGCAGATCAGAAGCCTTTGAAATGAGAAGTGCCCAAAAGTATCAACTATTTCAACTGGAATACAGAGGCCCGGGTCATGAGGTGACAGAAACTCTTGGAACTGAGAGTTCTCTGTAGTACTCCTGTAGAAATCCATTGAATGCCCTGGGGAGATATAAGCTGCTTGTTCTTTTGAAACAGTTTCTGATGAAATTCTTTGCCAGTTTTGTGGTTCCAACTACAAAACTGGCTGAGGCATTGATATTTCATAGTGCTCTGTATAATTATCATTTTGAATTTGATTTTATATTAAATTTTAGTATTTTAATCACTATTTATACTCCATTTATCTCTTATTTGCTTTAGGTGATATTATTGAAGATTTGGAATTAAATGAAGCAAACGAGGGAAATTTATACAATAAAGAACAATAGAAAAATGCAGAGAAAAATAGACTAGTAGAGACTTTTCACGTGTGATTTTGACATTCATGCAGATTCCAAATGCAAAAGTAGTATTCTAGACAATTATAGAAGACATTCTGAAGTTTTCATAATGGTAACATTTGTGTCAATCGGAGTTCATTTGTCTACCCTTCTTATGTTGTAAAGTCACATATTTTGTATTGTGTTTCATTTTTGACACAGTTTGGTATAATGATCATATCTTGAGTTCTAAATGTCCAATTTCAGTGATTCAAATCTCTCTGGAAAGCTGAGATCCTGATATACAATGTTTATGAAGACATTAAGACCTAGATCAGCCGATATAATGCTCTGAATTCACCTAGAAGTCAAAACAGTGTCACAGTAGGGCAACAAAACCTTGCACCAAAACTGGCCGCAAGCGGCGTTTGTTGTGATCTAAGTGGCGCCATTTGTGTAGATCTGAAGCTGCTTTTCTCTTTCTTTTGGGGCAGATTTAAATACCCCTTTAGGGAAGAAACAAGGCAGCTGATTGGAGTGGACAAAAAATAGCAAAACACCAAGAAAACACACCAAATTCTTCTTCCAATCCATCAATCTTGCAAGAGAAATCAAGAGAGAAGATTGAATCCTTGAAGAAGGAGAACATCCACCTTGAAGATTCATGGAAAAAGCTGCAACTTTCTCAACAAATTCGTGAAGAACTTCAACCTTGAAGAAGAGAGGAGATTTCAACCATGAAAATGAGCAATTCCTCCTCTTTCTTTGTTGTTTTATGTTCTTTGATTTGTAATATGTTGATGAGCTAAACTTTTAAATACTTGGATGGGTATGAACCCTAGATGTTAACTTATGGGAATGAATTGTTTCCTTGGTTGATTGAATTCGAATTCCTTTTGAATTGTTTGTGGGTTTGAATGGTTGAATTGATTGAGTGGATTAATGATGCAAAATCTGGAATTCTTTCACTTGGAATTGAGAAAGGAAGGGTGATTGACAATTGATTCATAATCTGGAAATTTTCACTTGGAATTGAGAAAGGAAGGGTGAAATAGACCATACACAAACAATGAAGATGATTTAGTTAACTAGAGATAGAAACCTAAACATCTTCTTGATAATTAGAGAAATCTAATTGGGAATTCACAATTCTTAATGCATTCTTGGGTTGAATTGGTTAGAAGGAGATTTCAACTAATTAATCTTAGAGTAGAGAACTTTCATCTAGAGATAGAGTGAGTTCTATCATTGGAATTTCATCAAACATAAGAAGTGAAATTTATCAACCAAGGGACATTTCTATCACATAGGTAATTCTAGGGGGATTAACCATCCAAGTATTGTTTTCTCAATTGAATTCTCTCTTGCAAACAAAAATTAGTTAAGTTGGTTTAATTAGCTAAGCTAGACTTCTATTCCTAATAGTAATTTCAATCATTTTCACAAACAAATTTGATAGGCTAAACAATAGAATAGAAAGTGAGTAATGATATTTAACCATTCCCGTGGATACAATATTAAATTTACTTGCCATTATACTACTCATAAAGATAAGTGCACTTGCCTTGTGTTTGTGTGCAAATTGTTGAGGATTGTGATAAAAATTTAGTATAAAGGCATAGAAATAAAACACAACAGGCATGGTGATATTTCCCTGCAAAATCTGCTCCAGAGAAGGGGGTTCAGGCTCATTGAATCCCCAAGAAGACATAGACAGAAGATAGAGAGCACGTGGAGTTGCTAGTGATTTGTTTATACCACTGACAAGAACGGATGCATCTTTGCTTGTGAATTATTGATAGAAAGTTATGGATTTCATATAACACTTGAAAACAGTTCTAATCATGTTCATCCATATATGAAAAGTTTCCATTCACTTCCTTGATTTTCTTGGGGAACAGAAGAGCTGAAGAGAAGCAGAGAGTGCTAAACAAAAGAGTTGCATAAATAGGGGAAATGCAGAAGAACCAAAGACGAAAAAAGGACTTTTTAATAAAAGTATGAAAGTTCCGTTAACTTCATTTTGCAATGTCCATTTCATTAAATGGTGAATGCAAACATGTAAAAAGAATTGAACAACTTTTTGGCACAAAGAGAAGAGAACATTTTCAGTGGGTGCTTGACTCTAATTCTTCTAATCTTTAAGCATTGCGCAGGGAACTAAAACTAAAAAGATTGATTACAAAATAACTACTTTTAGTTATTAGTTAGAGCACTTTAGTCATCGATCTTAAAAATAGGCGTTTTACCTCCCCGTTAGATTAAGTCAGCGATCACTTCAAAGGATTTGATATGCAAAAGTAGATTGAATGGCTTTTATTGTGACCGTTGAAAATTTCGATCTAAAATACCCTAGAATTATTAAATAGAGAAAAAATTGTCTCTTTCCATCCCCATCATATTCTCTCTCTTACTTGCCTTCTTCTTCCCAAATGCAGTCCTTCTTCTTCCATTTTTTACCGCAAATTTCACAAACACATTCGAAAAAGAGTTTCATGACTTCAGTTTAATCCAGCAAGATGTCTCAATACTTATCACATTTCAGCTGAAGCTACAACTCAATCGAAATCACCAAAAAATTGATAGAAACATGGAACTGTGGGATTGTTTTGTGTTTTAAACTTTTTTCTTCTTCTCCTGTTGGTTTTTAAGAATTCGACCACAAGATTTATCTGTGTTGTTGTGTGAAGTTCGACAGAAGAGGAAATAGAATGAAACATCACTGAAAGGACAAATATAAGAAAAGAATACAAGAGAAAAGAGCATTACATTATACCGTCCATTTTTCAAGTTGAATTTCCTTTTCATTTGCTGAGCTTTTTGACTACCAGATTTACCACCTTCTCCAATTTGTAATACCACTAATGGTGCATCAACCAAATGGTTTCTATCCTCAAACAGAACATGTGCAATTTCCAATCTTGCCAGTGAAGGGTCGGCATTGAATATATCAAGTAGACTAAGAGCTGCATCACAGGGACATCGAAACAGAGCGTAAATAAGTGACAAAAAGAACTAAGAGAATGGGTTTCTCGGGTAAGATTGAAAGAGCTTTTCAGCAAGATGGAGGGAGGAGGATTTAATAGAAGGGTTGGCAGTGGACAAGTTTCAAGAGTTTCAGAAGCAAGTTTTAGAGATTTGAGGGGGATTTCATCCGAAGATGGAAATTTTTTGAGGAAGATGGAGGAGAGCCGGTGGCGAAGGTTGGACTGCGAGAGTCCTTCCAATAGGTAAGTGGTGTTTTGCTGAAGAATTTCGGTGGAGGAAACGGTGGTTGACATGGTGGTTCATTTCCCACCCTTTTCACTCTAACACATGCTGGTTGAGTGAGATGTTCCCTCCACTGTGAGGGGCACTTTCGAGATTCAACATATAGCTAGCAAGCCTAAGGATAGAATTGTAATTTACGTTCAAATTTTAAGAATTTACTTGTCATTTGATTGTTTTTTTAAAGATCGTTTATCTAATTAATAGTTGACTAACATAATTAGGAGATAAAATGCCTATTTTTGAAGATTAATGACTAAAGTACTCCTAACCCATAACTAAAAGGTGGTATTTTGCAATTAACCTAAACTAAAATAAGCAAGAAAGATTATGAGAATGATAGAGAATCAATCTCTTACATTCATCTATCAATTTTGCTAATGGTTGTGAAATTGATTCAAAGGTAGTTCTATGTAGTCGAATTTAAAGATTATAGATATATTTTATTGGTTATTTTTAATAAAGGGATGATTTTTTAATTGGATATTGTTAAAATAGTGACCATTTCAAGAATGCAGGGTTCTCCTTCCTTCTGTTGTATGGTCCTAAGAGCCCATTCAATTTAGTTCAATAAGCAGTCATACGTTTGTTAAAATGTAAAAGCAAAGTATTTCAGAAATGAGAACTAGCCCAAGTTCAGATGTTGTGGGGGCAAATCCACTTTCTTATGAGTATAAGCCGAAGGGCTGACCAGGGGACTTCCTAAATCTGCTGTCTTCAAGCTGCAAGAACTTTCCCATGTTCCATTTGAAGTTGTGGTTTGTGCCCTGTTTGGATGAAACTTTTGTGGCCTCCCATCTGTTCAGGTTCCCAACCAAACAAAATTAATAGGTAGAAATCTCTTGTTTCTTGCATGTACATTGACCATTAAAGCAATGAACTCAAGAGAGTTTGTGAAAATAACTTGGAACAATTCTAAGAGATTTCAGACAATCTATTCATAGCATATATGGCAGAAGAAAGGTAATTCAAGACCATGGTAATGAGAAAGCACCATAAATGGAAGATAGAAATCCTGCTGAGCTATAAGGGATTGCTTCTGGAATCTGTAGCCTGCGCCTCCTGGCATTGTGGTCGGACAGACGCCTACGACAGCTTCGTTTCTTGTCATCAAACTCACACAAATTGTGGAACCCGTAAAACAGTTCTCCAATGATTTCCTTTTAGGATCCTTAAACAACTTTGTTTCAACTATTTAAAGCATTCAGAAGTAACTAGCCTGCTGCATTGTTGGCAAAATAGGTGCTCCAATCCAGCTACCATGACCTTGGGGCTTTTGGAATGGCTTTTGCAGATTTTGTGGCAACGATGGTAATGTTTTGCAGATGTAAGGTCAAGGTTGCATCCCTCGACTTGGCAACGAGTAGTCTGAGTACTCTGATGCAACAATTTTGATCTCTTTGACATAGTGGAAAGCAAGGAAAACACAGGGACAGATGCACCAGACGAACCAGAACAAATAGTTTCAGATTCTGCAGATGTTCCAAGAGTCAAATTAGCTGCTGGTAAAGAGCAAGAATTCTTGTCTTTCTCCACTCTGATCAAATCTTATTCCTTGCTATAGTTATCTTCAGACAAAAAATTCACTCTTTCATATGTATCTATCAATTTTCTCGATGAGTTTCCTGGGGAAACCAAGTCTAGATTCCTGGATAAAGACTTGTGTCCGAAACCATGAACGCAAAAACCAGCTGCAACTTCATAGTTAAGGTCTTTGATGTTAAAGAATCCCAAGTTCTTCACCACCAAAATTCTGCAAATTCCAAGCTGATGGAACTTTTGAGTTAAACTCCAACAAACAAATAAAACTTGCAAAAGAAGCCCATGAGGTAACCAATGATTTCTGCAAAAATGGCACATCTAGTGGAGAAATTGGATGACCAAGATTCAGAAACGGGAATGATTCAAGGTTCAAAAACCAAAAAGTAAGCTCCAATCAGCATTTCCGATCCAAGAGGCAATACAAATGACCTAACAACAAAAAATGTATGGTGGTTGGGAAGTCGCGGTGGTGTTCCCTAGAGAAGAACAGATTTCCTTCCCGGGCCAAGAAGAGACCCACAAACCATAAATGCCCTAAGGCTACAAGAGAAGAAGCCAAGACAAACAGCCATGGCATCAGTATCATGCTACCTTCGTTAATTGTCACTTTCTTTCCATTAATCTTTGAGGAAATCAATTTTCTCCCCACCAGAATAGAGAGTGCAATTCAACTCTTCAGATTTCCCATGCGGGCCCTTTTCTTTTCCATTTTGGTGGAGACATTAACAGATAAGCACATGCTTTTGAAGGCATGGTCCTGGCGGCAATCATATTTCCGATTGGGACAATCGTAAAGACCGTTTCTAACTCAAATTAGCATGAGAAAGCTCTTAAATCTTGCAAATGGAAAGCAATTTAGCATGTTTCCTAACTGACATCTCGATTTAGAATCTTAGTAGTTACTAGTAATAGTCGAAGTAGTTCGCAAACACAAGAGACGAAGTTAATTAGGTACCATGCATTTACAAGAGGTGAATATTCTTTCTCTTATGCAGATAACATATACATATCCAAAAGTTCCAACTAATGTCAATAGTGTGATTAAATACTAGAGAAATTGGCAAAAACAGTCATATAACTATTTTTCTTGTCTTATGAAAGTCCTATAACTTTTATTTCAAATATTTTAATTCTAAATTTATTTTTTTAAAAAAATAATGATCCTCACCACCAGTCCTGCGGTGGAGTCCAGCAAAAATTCACACGTGCACCTCACATGCAATCAATTTCAAGGGCAAATATGTCAAACTAGACATCCAACAGTGACTGCCCATTGTTTATGGATGTAAACATATTTGTTTATCAAGAAAAATGACATGACCTGATCCTGTGGTAAATTTCCTCCTCCACTGTTCTTCTTTTCTCCAAATTACAATCTCCAACATAGTCAAAGAAATCCTATCGTATTCATCATGAATTGACTAGTCAATCCATATTGTAAATAGTAAGGAAAAGAGAAGGAAATTGCACTGTCAAATGTGAGACTTCGAGTTCTATACAAACTCAGTCCAACCATTCAGCCCCAACAAAGACTCCATTAGCAGAGAATTGCAGCTACATATATCTCTCTGCAAATTCCAATTTTGCTAAATCCCGAGAAATCATATCCATTTGCATTTTCTTCGAAAGTTCACACTCATCCATCAAGAACTGCAAATTCTTAGACCTTTTTCGGTCCCAATTACCATCCATTTATGAAATCTTGATTTCCCCACATCGAAAGAAATGGCTAGTAGTGTCAAACGGCCCGACCCGCTCCGTCCTGGCCCGGCCCGTCACGGGTTGGCCTTAAAACGGACTGGAACGAGCTGGCCCGTTCAGTCCGTGGGCTGGAAAAAACCAACCCACGGCCCGCGATAGCCAACCCGCGGGCTTTTACAAAAACGACGTCGTTTTGTAAAAATAAGTAAAACGACGTCGTTTTGATAAAAAATATATTTTTTAATATTTTAAAAAGATCCAAACGACGTCGTTTTGAGAAAAAAAATATTTTTTAATATTTTGAAAAGATCAAAACGACATCGTTTTGAGGGAAAAAATTCAAAAAAATAAAAATAAAAAGAAAAACGGGCTAGCCCGCGTTAGGCCGTGGGCTAGGAGGAGCGGGCTAAAAAAGCCCGCGATTAAACGGGCTTGGACACCCTAAGTCCAAGCCCGCTAAACGGGCCCATGGGCTTTGGCCCGTATTGACAGTGATAGAAATGGCAGAAGAATCATCCAAGCTGGCCACAGCCAAGACCGTTTTGTCCACCGTTGCCTCTGTGGCTGCAACAGCTATGGTAGTTCGATATGACCAACACATGGATGTATGTTAAGCTTGATCACCCAGCAACTTTTGACACTCTAGCCATGGACTCAAACCAGAAGGATATGATCCTGAAGGATCTGCAGAGGTTTGTGAAGAGGAGAGAATATGCGAACTCCATCAAGCTTTTCCGTAGCAACAAGGAGACAACCATTCTCAGGCATGGAGAGAGGATGTGCCCACTTAAGAGGAAGAGTTTTTGACATATTTGCCCTTGAAATTGATTGCATTTGCGGTGCGCGAGTGAGTTTTTGCAGGACTCCACCGCAGGACTGGTGGTGAGGATCATTATTTTTTTAAAAAAATAGATTTATTATTAAAATATTTAAAATAAAATTTATAGGACTTTCATACGACAAGAAAAATAGTTATAGGATTGTTTTTGCCAATTTCTCTAAATTCTATTATGTTTATACCAATATAAATATATATTCCCTCTGTTTTAAAATAATCGACCTAAATACATCTTCTATGAAAATTAAGATTTTGATAAATTTCATAAAAAAAGTTTGATAATTGTCTAAAATACCATTTTTTAATATTACAATTTGAATTAGTTAGAAATTCTGGTGCACCTAATTTAAAAAAAAAATCAAATCAATGTGGTTTACCTCAACATTAACACAATTATGGTAAAACAATAAATTTTAATAATTTTTTAAACCTCACTATGTAGTGATTATTAGAAAGTGAATACAATAAGTATCAAATATGGAATTTGAGAATCTTATAAAATGTTTGAAAGACAAAATATTAATATTATGTAAAAATTATTCTTATCTCAGTTCAATTGTTATACATTTAGCATTTATAATATTTAAATAGATAATTGAAGAAAAGAATCAAATAGAAAAAATAATAAATGAACTCTTTATATATAAATAGAACAAATATTTTGAAGCAGACAAAAAAAACTAGGACAATTATTTTAAAATAGGGAGAGTATTATTTTAACGCACACATTGGTATTGTAGCAAATAATGACAATTTTAATATATATTTTTTATGAATAAAAAAATTATTTATTTAAATTAAAATAAACAGCACCACTATAATTAAAATAATTTCTAAACTTTTTCTTCAATAGAATAAGAGAAAGGGAGCATCCTTTTTAGGACGTAGTTATCATTACTTAATACCAACCCGGATTATCCATTCCCGAACACCACGTTTCCGAATTGAACTCTCCCAGATATCTATTTGTGAACAAAGATTGGCAGCAAAATATCCTTGGTCACCATTATCTAGGAGAGGTTTTCCCTTTAGATTTCTTATTATGAGTGTATTTGGATTGAATTCTGCTATGAAACCAAATATAAATTTTCACTTTGAATTTCATTTCTTCTCTCACAAAAAAATCTCTCTTACGAAATCTAAAACATAAAATTTTAAACTAAAACAGTATCAAATTTCACCTTATATCTCTGGTAGTATGTTCTTTCTGTTATGAATTTAAGTGTTCGTAACGCAGAACTAAAGTAAAAGCGTCACTCAATATGTTTGGAGAATAATATAAAACTAATGAAAAGAGAAAATAGAATATAGAGAGAGAAAGTATAACTCAAGAAACAATACTAATCTTTTTTATATTATTAATGTCATCATATGACCCTATATATAGGCTCATAATACAAGAGTTTATGCAAACCCAAAATTTAATGGAGAAAGGAAATTAAATATGATTAGGAATCATATTTTGGGAGTCAAGTTCTCTTCATGAAACTGACTAATATGAATATCCATATATTATTTCATAACACTTTCCATCTTTCTCTATCCAATAATTCTAAAGAAGCGAAAATTCTACTCCACATAAAAGGGCAAAGGCATTATCTGTCGCCCAAATTAATTAGCTTTAAACCAAGGTTGTTGAATGAGCATTAAATCAGGAAGGTTTTCAACCACTCTAAAACATCTAATTTCTACATTAAATCCATTCATAATAATTGTATTTCAATATCAGAAAGTACTTTGTGAAAGTTTAATGAACTAATTAAATTCATATAATTTTCTTGTGATAGGTAACTAAACAAAAAAAGGTGAGATTGAATGGAGTTTTAATTTAAAATTTTTATTTCGAAAATATTATAAAAATTAAGTTGTTTGTAAAATAAGATATGTGTTTAAAACTTGAAATTTTTGATTGGATTCTAAAACAGAATGCTCACCAAGTGCACTCAAATGTTGTTTTACATGTATTTAAAATGATTTAGAACTACAATTTTCTTTATCCTTTAGAGAAGTGAGAAAAAAAAAACTCTCAATTAAGGATTCTATTTTTTTGAGCAATTGAAACTTGTGCACTTCTTGGATTAATTTTTTCAAAGGAAAATTCAAATTCTTTTTCAAAAGTCAATTTTGCATGCCATATTTTCTCCCAT
Organism: Rauvolfia tetraphylla; assembly: GCA_030512225.1. Taxonomy (NCBI): domain Eukaryota; kingdom Viridiplantae; phylum Streptophyta; class Magnoliopsida; order Gentianales; family Apocynaceae; genus Rauvolfia; species Rauvolfia tetraphylla. The sequence continues at coordinate 4,360,572 of JAJQKT010000060.1, forward strand.
AATTCCCCTTCTTCCGAATTGAATATCCTATTTTAATTTTAAAAAATTAAAAAAAGTAGGTTAATTATAATTAAATTATCATATTATCTTTATTAATTAAAGAAGTTACTGGTGAAGTATATATGTTACGTAGTTTAAATTTCTTAAATTAAAGAGATTAATGGTGAATTTATTTTGTTAGTAAAGTTTAATTATCTTAAATTAAAAATTAATAATAAAAATTTAAATAAAATATATAATTATTTTAGAAAAGTAAACATTCAATTACAACATAAAAAATCTAGAGATAAAATTTGGAACAAAGGGAATAATTAATTTAAGGGTTAAATGTATTTAACTTCCTAAAACTGTACTCGAGTGGTACATTACCTTCTCAATCGTTCAATTACTTCAATAATCCCACCAACTTCTAGCTAATTTAAATTAATAAAATTTAGTATGTATAGGCACATCTACTTTTTTACTCTATCCTCTTATTTTATTTGATAATACTTGATTAAACATAAAATTTTATGTAAAAAATTAAATTGTATTATTATAAAAATAATATAATATAATAAAAATAAAAATATAAATAAATATTTTATATTAAATTTAAATATATAAAATAATATATAATAAACTTATTAATTAATTAATAATAAAATATATTAAAATATTTTTTATAAAATATGTCAAATATTTTAATATATATATATATATATATATATATATATATATATTAAAGTTGAGGAATAATTATAAAGAAGTGACATGTGGATAATTTTAGATTCATTTGAATTCTGATCATGTCAAGTGGAATTATGTGTATTTATGAGGATATAGATTAATGTGCCTACATAAGCTCATAAAATTACTAATCACCTTAATTTTTGTGAAATTAAATAGATGATAAAATAATGACTATATATATATATATATAAGATAAGTTCATAATAATTAGTAGTATTCATTTTAAAGTTCATTATTTAATATTTAATATTATTTATAGATTCATTGGTTTTACAATTAATTAAATATCATTAAACATTAAAATGATTAGTAGATTTAATGTACTTCAAAATAAATTAAATTTCATGAAAATTAATGTATAGTTATTAAAAATTATAAAAGTCCATTGCTTTAATTTTATTAGTAGTAATTACTTTATCATCTATTTAATTTCACAAAAATTAAGGTGATTAGTAATTTTATGAGCTTATGTATGCACATTAATCTATATCCTCATAAATGCACATAATTCCACTTGACATGATGAGAATTTAAATAAATCTAAAATTATCAACATATTACTTCTTTATGATTCTTCCTCAATTTTAATATATATATATATATATATATATATATATATATATATATATATATTTGAAAAGATTTATATCTAAAAAAGACATATGAAAAGATTTTAAATCTTACTTCAATTAATAGAATTTGAAAAGATTTATATCTAAAATTTTAAATAAAATTTAATTTTATTAAAAAAATTTAATAAATAATATCAAGTTATACTTTATCTTTTATTAATGTACAAGAAATTTAAATATTTAAATATAATATTATATATCAATTATTATTAAAAAAATAATACTATTTATTATTAAAAAAATAAATAGATAAAGATGCAGATTTTAATTCTATTTTATCGTTCTTCCTCCACCTACTCTTTCCACCGACACCATTACGAAATGCGAATGTGCTATGGAAAATCCTCCATCATCCTTATTCTCCACCTCCTTATTCTACTTTCATTCTCCTTTGGCCAGTTCTAAATAGGGCAGTGTTTGGTTTTCCCTCCGCAATAATTTTGCAGTGAAGTTGTGATTCGACTCAAAGACCTTTATCCGTCGAAAGATTCAACCTTTCTGTCTATTTGGTGGTATATGATGCTAGTTTGCTTACCGGCCTCTTGAAATACAGAATCTGTAAATGAAGCTGTAATTTCTTTTACAGTCATTTCCTCAGTAAATTTTTACGAATCTCTGATGATGCTAGGTTCGTGCAGGCTGCGATAGTATTACTTCGGTAGACAGGATGTCGTTTTAAAATCTCCTTTCTCCGGGGCAACAGAAATACTATTTCTCCCTTTTATTCCTATCAACTTGCAGAAGATTTGTGAATTTACGAAGAGTGTAAGTTCTGGTTGACGGAGTAGTAACCCTTGCACAATAATTGCCTACTGTTCTTTGTTTTTTCTGGGCTCAATGTTGGTCTCAATCCAACAATAATGGAGGTTTTGGAAAAGGTAACTTTTTTATCATCATTGTTGGCATAATTATTTCCAGGAATGAATGCAACACTTGACCCCAATTCATTCCCCTTCGAATGCGCCTAGTAGTTGCATCTCAAGAAGTTGGTCGGTGGGGTCGAAGAAGTAGGAGGAGGAGAAAAAAGGAAAAAATTAATATTAAGTTTCACTAATTTTCAAAAATAAAATGTTTATTAAATAAGAGTCAATCTTGATTGCATTTGTCTATAACAAAACTGAAAGTCAAAGGGAGCTATTAGTGCAATCAGACATTCGAGGAGGTGATGTACTAAACATGTAAAGTGTGAGGGGGTAAAATGCTTTTAACCTTTAATTTAAAACCCATAAAAGAAAAACTTTTGTAGAGAAAAAAATAATAATAATCCAAGTAGAGCAAGAGTTATTTCTTTTTTAAAAAATATCACCCTTTTGTCTGTCTATTTGCTGTGTTTTTCTCTCTTTATTTTTTTTTGTAGATGTGGAGGAAACGAAACTTATTTAGGAGCGAAGGGAAAAGTTACCAATTTATAATTTGAAGGGCATAAATATTTGCAGCTTTCTTTTTCCATATTTGCAGTCCCATTCTCTTAACATTTTCCTCTTTTCGTTTCTTTTTCTTTCATTTTTTTTTAACTCTCGAGAGTGCTCTCAAGGGTTGCAATAATTTCAACCCCAAAGCTTTCTCAAAGGCGAGCTCTAAGAGTGGAGAAAAAGGCAAAAAAAAATAAATAAAAAAAGAAATTGGAAATTAAAAAAAAAGAGTTGCATTTGTCAATTAATAAATCATCTATTATTTCTCTCTTTTTAACTGCCTAAATACCAAACGGTCGTTTTTTTTTCCCTTCTTTCTCTCTCTCATTACTTTCCTCTCCTTTCCGTCGATCAGAACATACATAGCCTCGAAGAAATTATCAAATTTTGAACAAAATAATCAAAGCCATAAGAACTCTTATCTTCTTTTAGGTTAAAAGAAAAAAAGAATACAGAACTTAATTATTCTTTTTGCAATAAATAAGTAAAAAAAAGAATAATAGAAAACTTAAGCTAATAAATGTCAAAATCTTTCTTTAAACAGAATCAAACAGATCCTCTCTCCCTCGTTTGGTTCTGGCAATTTCCAGCTTGAGAAGAAAATTTGATTGATTCTACCTATAATAGAAAAGCAAATAAAGGAAATTAATGTTCAATCTAGAATGACCAAAACAACTTCATTGAAGACCAGAAAGCATCTACAAGAGGTAAAAGGATGATTTAGGGGCAATCCATTTGAGGTGTGGGCAAACGAGACCCAGGCACGCCCAAACACAATGACGCAACTATTTAAGGCACCGAGCTAATAGCCCGTTGCGCGAGCCTCCAACAGGGGCTTGCTACTCCAAAAGCAAGAGAAACCTCGCCTTCTCTTTCCTTATTTCACCCCCATGTTGCCATGCCTGGCTTTTTTATTTATTTTTTTTTTTGGGGGGGGGGGGGATGGTGTAGGGAGCCATGAGGATGTGATCAAGTGTACAACTCAAATTTCTTAAAAATCTCACTATGATTAAATATTAGATATATTTATAAATGGAAAATTCTACGTAATGTTCAATTATGACTTCTTCCAGATAGAGGTAAGAACATTAATAAGTCAGTACTCGTACCTTCTGGGAACTTCTGCAAGCAGACTGGGAAAATTTTCTCTAATGTCTCTTCATTTCTCTGAAAATATTTGATACTTTTGGAGATAATCTTGGCAAGTACTTGAATAGCTGAGAAAGAGACAAAGATATTAAACTACAAAATGCCTTTAAATAATGATGAGATGAAGTAATACTCAACTGCAATGAAGTGTGGCAAAACTGAAATGAGAAGGAACAACTAGAACCAGAATTCGGTGCATCAAAAATCACATAATTGTGAATTATTACTGCATTTCTTGCAGGCATATGCACATAGATTACAACCAGCTAGAGATCAGTACTTAAAGGAAGCGACGATATGATGCAAATCATTTGAGGAAGGACAGATGGAAAAAAATGGGGTTCGTAAAGGCCAATCCAACATTTTGCTAGAGAATAAAATAATCAGCAGGACCTATAAATTCATTCTTTAGATTAAGAAGGCAAGTAACTAGAGAAGTTATTTATCAAAAAGGGCACAATATTAGTTTCGTTGTTTTTATCAATTATTGTAAAACATAGAATATAGACAATTCAAACAATCTTCTGACCAGCAACCACTATGATTTGTAATCAGCAAACAATTCTGAGACTAATCAAGAATACTATATATGTATTAGCAATAACTACTTACAAGTTGAACTTAGCACTACATACAAATCTAAAGTACACCTATCTGATGGGAAGATTGAAGAGAAAGCCAGAGAAACCTTCGAAAATGACAAGCAGTGGGTGAAAGTCTGAGCCTCTTGTCCAGGAAGAATTGGAAAGGGCTGGGGGTATCTAGTAGTTTATTAATTGTGAGATTCCTCTTTCTCATCCAAATGCCACAGAATATGGGAAGAGGTGGAAAACCCCAGCCTAGGGTGGACTTTCCTATCAAATACTAAAAATATTTATATATCAAAACCATATCTGAGTCTTATATTATCAAATGTTATACTATAATAAGTAATTTCTTAGCATCTTTAAAACAAAGTCTATAGAAGACATGAAGGAGATTTCATGTGCTATTTCAGAAGAAAAACATACCCAAAGCTTCACACATGCATCAATGACAACTGGAACTAGGGAGACGAAAATTGTAATCACTGCCTGATCAACCTCCAGCCCATAATGCTCGATAATTACCTCACACAGAGTCTGCCAACCAGATTCTGAATGATAACTGCAGATTGGGGTATTTGCTTAAATACTATGAAAGTAAAACATATCAAAGCATAAGCATGATGCTAATCTAATGAAATATGAGCAAAAAGCAAAGCATTATCACTGGTATAAAACCATCTAAGAATTCAAAAGAATAAAAGTTTCTAGTTCAGAGATAATGCCCAACAGGTAACATTTGCCAAAATTAAACATGAGATGTAGCTATGTATCATCTATTTCAATGAGCAATCATCAAATTGAAGAGCGTAAAATATTAGTGCATCTGAAGAAGAGGGTATGAAACATCTGTACCCTAGAAAAATATCGGTGATAAGAATAATTAAAAATGCTTTCCCACTGTCTGAAATATTATTTATTATTTTGTAACCTGTAAATTTCAGCAAAGCTACCTGCAGAATTTGGCAAGAAAACAAAAAACAATGATCAGAAGTTTATAAATGTCGTAGAAAATTTGGAAGGCAATTGTTAAGATGATTTCTAGATGCGTATACTAAGGGAACAAGATGTGCAGGAAAGCAATGGACAAATGTTCACTGCTTATGAACATGGGAATAGATTATCAGATATGCATGTGTGTCAAGTCACAGCGTCAACTTTGTCAACAACTCTAAAAAAATCATGTCAGGAGCTGTTACAAACATCAGACAATAAATAGAAGATGTTTATTTAGGCAGCCTCAGCACTTAAATGAATTCTGTCAGGGGCTCTTTTTACATAAGCAGTACAGAAACAATAAAATATTTACAAGCTTTAAGTCAGTCAACTCACATGCAGCTAAACTACTTCCACCCCTTTCCCTTGGTTACAGATATTGCCAATTTTCTTCAGTAACAGAAGACACATGGTAGCTAAATCAAGACCACAACTAAGCATGTAATTCATCTCCCATCAAATGTCATGCAATATCTAGAAACCAAATACAATTTTAAGTGTTGTTGAGGTAAAAAACCCAAAGGCATAAAAGTTCTCCAAATGATTTGATGTCTTCAACAAGTTTCTTCTGGTTTTTTACTTCTTTCACTTTTCTGAGGCAAGGTTTGTGGTTGATTTCAATCTTTATTTAACTTAATGAGAAGTGCAAACAAATCATGTTTTCATTCTTGGATTCGTTTTTAGAATAGTATTCTGAAGAGAAAAGAAAATGACAATCTTAGATGTAACATGCTACAATGAGGATAGATCATGATTTCATAGTCTTACAAATTAAAATAAGCAAAATACAGATAATTGTATGATAACTCACTTTACTTTGATTGAAGTACAAAAGAATGAATAATGAAATCCCATAAACCATATCTGACCAAATATTTGCAAATGATCTACGATTTTCTAGCCTCCGTTCATCTCGCAACTCCAACCTGTCACATCATCATGCAATGTCCAAGGAAAGATGAATAAAATAAGACCACAGATGTTGCAACAATTAGTAATCAACATCTAAATACTACTTGACATCAAAAGCAGAAACAAAGAGCACAAGAACCTAAAAGTTATTACAATATCAAATCATCTGCAAATCTCATTCTACTGCTACAATACTACACTATTGCAACATGAAGTTCTGGAAAGTTTCTCAATCCAATTGCTTCTGCATTGTCCATTGTATCAGAATTTTATGTGAGGCCTTATACTGAAGTCAGAAATAGCATGATCAGTATGTGACAGTTGATGTGATGACAGAACATAGAGATCTCAATAAGGAAACACAGACTTGTAGCAGTACAACCACACAAAAATAAGCGAACAGCAATGCTATGTACATGTAATTACCGTGAAATCAGATTGGGATATTCACAGGTAATTGCACAACCACAATCTTTATCATTCACAGAAATTCAGCACGTTAGTAATGATACACATCCATTTCATGAGATTGATTGAACTTCTAACTTTTCACTGACAATATAATCCTGTTGATTGAATGCCAACCCTATTGATGTGCATCAAACCTGAGCTGGACTTTATTCTCAATTAACAACTACAGTTAGAGATGCTCTGGATCTTTCACAAGTTAATGAGATCTAAATAGAAGTAGGCTGACAACCACTAATTGAATATTTAGAAATGAATGATAGATGTATAGATAATATAGAGGAAGAATTATCAAGTCCTATAAATCTTTCTAAACCAGATCTAGTCCATCTGCATACATTGTATTCTGCAATTTACCCTCTGAAACACCAACAAGTGCCAGTAAATGATGACAAGAACATGTTTTCTGCCTGAATCATAACTGTGGATGCTTTCATCCCTGACAAGCATGTATAACAATCTTGTACATGCAAGTTACAGCAACAGCGACAGATATTTTTGTGCATTAATATGCAGCAACTAGGTCTCATATTTAGTGGACGGTGGCCAACAAGCAGAACAATTATGCAGACCACAGAATAAAACTGTAGAAAACTATCTAAAAGTGCATTAATGTGAGTCAACTAGGTCTCATATTTAGTGGACAGTGGCCAACAAGCAGAATAATTGTGCAGACCACAGAATAAAACCTGTAGAAAATTATCTAAAACAAACATGATAAATGCACGAAGTGATTTTTCCTTGTTGCCTATGGAATATTCAATTTTCTAGAGGGAAGGGGAGACTTTGACTTCAGTAGGGACTTTTGTCAAAAAGAACATTGGTTTGTATACATCAAATAGCTTTCTTTGTCAAAGTTTCCTAGTATGACTCAGGAAGCTACTTGATTGTTCTTCCCTACTACTAAGAATAACAGTATAAGAAAGAAGGTAGCAAGCAACAAAAGTAGAACGACAGAAGGAATCTTACGCTTTATTTCGTAACTCCAACCACAGCTCCTCATCTGAAAGCGGTGGAGATTTACCAATCTCTACTTCAAGCCTATACCGTGCTTTCTCAAACTTTAATTCTTTGACCATTTCAAGCTTCTGACTTCTCCTCACATCAAGCAGCTTAGCTGCAAGTGGTACTGTCTTTACATATCTGTCAAGGACATGAAATCAACTAAGGAAATGCTTTATTTCTATCCGCTGTTCTACAGGAAAGAATATGTAGAAACAAGTATTTTCGCATTGATTTTACAGACACATTACCTGTCCCTAGTGTATTGTTGAGTACAAATACCAAGTAGACTAACAAAGAAGTAGACGCATGCCGTTGCTGTCACATTTAACTTTCATGCCATAAAAGTTCAGAAAGAACCTCTTTTTTAATACTTCAAGTATCAATTTGATGTTTTTAGCTTATTGCATTATCAAATTCTTAGAAATGAATTCACATGCTTATGAAACCAAGTAAATATATTCAAGGTACATGTAATACACGCATTGGTCACTGGTCAACACTTCTCCATTCTCTCCATGTCTATGCATGCATTTTCATGGTTGAGAAGCCCTGTGCTTTGAGTTCTACTCAGTCTTTGGCCTGGAGGTATAAGTTTCCTTTTCTGGTGTTATTGGAGAATGTCTGAACTAGGCCAAAATCCTGAGACCTTTAACATCCCTTCCCTCCTCCCCAACCAAAAAACAAAGTAAATAAAATAATTTTAAGAAGTTCCAAAAATCTTTCCCAGAGATAGAGGTCATGTCATCCTGAATCAATGTTCTCTGCTATATTTGGCAAGACCACTATGGAAAACATTACTAGTCCAATGCGTGGAGCATGAGTTGCTGCACAAAGCAAAAGTGTGGATTGGAACAAAGAAATTTGTAAGGCTTTCAACAAGAAAAGGTAATGGCAATACAAGACCAGCTTTTGGAAAACTCCTTGTTCACAGGCAAAGAATTGCTTAAATCAGTATTTTAATCATTACAAGAAAAGACATAGGTGACAGGCTGTAGATAAAATTGGAAGCTTAATTCTATGTCCTCAGATATAGAAATTGGAAGTGAGGAATTTGAAATTCTTATGCAACATAAGCAATAAGTAAGAACTTCCAGCTCAATAATTTTATTGTCCTACATTAACCATCTCCCCAGCACCCCCCCCACGCCCCACCAACACACACACACACACACACAAAGCATGTGAGACAACCAGACAGAAAGCAGCTTATTCTACAACCTAGTTCGAATTTCCATCTAAAACTTTAAGTTGTTTCCTTTTGTTTGACAATGTCAACTATATTCGCTGTCATTTCCTCAAGGATTGATCACAAAATACGAGAAGGCTTTCTCCAACTAATGCAATCAAGAATGATAACTAAATGTTATAAGAGGATATTGCCAAAGCTTAGGAAATTTTCAGTTCTAATAATACAACAAATTCTAATCACTGACTCGGAAAGACAACTAAAGGTAAACTAAATTGACCATCGTAAAAAGATGCCAGGATAGGAAGAATATTTTCAGGCACAACCAGACCTGAACAAAGGACCAGTTTTATCATTTAACAGAAGACTTAACTCCTTCGAGATGACAAGCCATCCTGCCAAACCACATGTGCTACCTAAAAATTGTGAGCATTGACCCACCAAATCTTAAAAAGGACAAGAGGCAGCCTGAGAGAAAAATATGGTGGAAGAAGGAATAGTTTAATTTTTAGACAAAGGTCACTAAGCCCGTCTAAAATTTCATTTGATTTGTTTTGGAATTCACAAGTAACAAAAGAAAATCAATAATAAAAAAAGGAGCATCAAATATTCTTCAATCAAAACAAACTAGGATGAATTTGGGAATGTAGATAATGCAGCTTTTGGTCATATTTAAAACTGCAAATATGATGAATTTTTATACTTTAACCAGTTCAATATCATGCAATACAAACAACTGATTCATAGTTCACTAGCAAGTGCAGCAAAAAGTTCTCTTGGATCTACTACAGTAATTAATCAACCAGAAGACCGCTGAGTACTTGATACAAGCTAACCTGTCCATAAAAGGCATAAGTACATAGTCATGAACTAAAAAATCCAAAGCCCATGGAATAATCACCAAAACTGCCAAAAGTTTAGCCTGCAACAAGGGATGAAAGTTGGAAATAGTCATAATCCTTATGTATGCATAGATGTTGAAATAACATGCATGAGATAAGGAGAAGAATTATTAAGAAGAAAATTTCATAATGTTCCACACAGTGACTGCAACCATGATAAATAGCACAAAAAGGGAACGGCAGATTGTCTTTGCGAACAGTTTTTGAATGTTGTGTTTGTGATCAATGTACCAATATAGTGATCCTCAATAGGAAATTTGAAACCATAGGTTGAGCACTTGCTACCACAAAGGAGAAGATGCATTATAAAATAGCTTCAGTGTATGGAAAGGAAGCTATGAAACTTTGCAATAATTACCATAAGGAATCTAGAGAAGGTTCAGCAATGAAGTACAGGAATATCTAAAAACAATGAAAGGGATGAAAGAAGACGAATTACTTGAGAAGAAAAGAAGCTTTATGTCATCTCTTTCTTTGGTTTTAGAAACTGTTCAGAATTCTTCAGAAAAGCCAACAATATATTTTGAAGCTATTGCTCATTCTTTTGATGTGAGATTGACAGTTCTAGTATAATGCCATATGGTAGCAGAAACATTTGCTCAGCAAACCAATAATAGTACTAGAGTTAACATAAGTTTATTCAAAGATGAAAAGGATAAAAATAAGTCTAAAAGAGTGCATATGAATAAATATGCATATAGCATTGTGATATATAATCACGTATAGTAAAATAAACCATTATCAAGCACCATGATGTAAGAACAACAATAGTTTAAAAAGATGCAACACAAGAAATATTTGATCTAACATTATGGTATTAATTAAGCACAAATAGTCAAATAAACCTTTATATAAGCATCACCATACAATACATACATTCCTCTAACTGCACTAACCGAATTGAATGAGGCATAACGGAAAACACGATCTTCATAGAGCAAGTCATCTTCTTCCCTTCCAAGAACCATATCCCTTACAGACTCCACCAAACCTCTTCCAGGAATTATATCAGTAGGATCTTCTGCTACATCATCTCCAGATTTCCCAACAGCTCCGTTTGAGCTATAAATCCATGAAGAACCATTAGCAGCATCATCATTCTTTTCTACAATCCAATCCTCCCACCGTCTATTCTTCTCATTCATTGCATCTTCCTGCGCTTCCCTCAACTCGATGATTGCCTCAGCTCGCCTTCTCCAAGCCTCAAACTTCTCATTCTCTGTTAATTCCTGATCATTGGAACTCTCAGACTCCCCACCATCAACCATATCATCATCCTTCAGACCTAGCCAATTCCCATCATCATCGAGAAAGAACTTTTGCCACCAACTTCTTTTCCTTTTATTATGCCTTTTTTTGGCTTCTGGCACCAACCCACAAAATTTCCTCCTTCGGCAATTCAGCTGAACCAAAGTACTCAATGAATGACCCCAATAGAGAGATCTTCTGCCAACATTCCCGCCGGAAAAGACTAAATTATCACATAATACTACTGAAGAGCTCATTAAAAAGATGTTTGAAAGAAGCCCACATTTTTCAGCCTCATAGAACAGTAAAGTTGAAATTTTTGTCAAAGAAACTCATCAAGCAGATAAAAGAAACCATTGAATCAATCAAACACTTAGAAACCATAAATGCATTATCATATCTCTGGAAAATTCAGAAACTCCTAATCCACTACCTTCCGAGGAGCAAATTCCTCTAAACTAAACTACCCAGAGCCCTCAGAAATTCATCATGCAAAAAAAAAAAGTATACATCCGTATACAAGATTCTAGAGTTTCAACTGTAAATACACAAACGTAGAATTTGTAGAATTCGAAGTGAGACTGTCAGTTTTGGAGGGGTCCAAACTTTGCTGGCAAAGGATAACAGTTATTGGTTTGATTCCGTTCGGATAAACCCTTGGTTTGACAGTTTTACCCTCTCCAAATGTGATTTGAGCGTTTTGGCACTTTTTAAGTATTATGTAAAAGTTTTGGGGCAATCAAGTCTATTTGCTACTTGCTTGGTCTATTTGTCCATCTATCACGGGGTCCGGAGTCCGGACTGAAACTGATCCTTCGTTGCTAAAACTTTTTACGTTTTGAATTTCTGATTCATTTTGTTAAATTCCCTAAAAATTATATCCAATTAGGTTAAATCTCTCTAAGTAGTTTTTTGCCTTTTTGAATTTTTAAGTATTTTTTAGAGTTAAATAGTTATTAGAATTAAAATATGTTATATTAAAAGTAATATATATTGAGAAGAATTTTTTAAGTTAAAATTTTAAAATATTTAATTTTAGTACTCAAATTTAATTTTATTCTAGTTTTACTGTTAAATTAGGGTTCAAATCAGATTTCGATTCGATTTCGATTTTACTATTCAATTTTGCTATTTAATTTTTTACTTCGATTTAGTTCGATTCGGTTCGATTTTTGAACACCCCTAATTTGAACTCTTAAGAAATACACTTAGCATTCCTTAAATTTTCAAAAAGTCTAACTTTATACTTGAACTTAATTTCGTTAAAATATTGTACCTAAACACTCTAAGACGTACGTTTATTGCATTTCCATCCAAAAGTATTCTGACTCCTTCTCTAAACTATGAAATGCAATTTTTTGTTATTATGCATAAATAATGCACTTGGAATGAGGTAAATCATTTCAAATATGCCAACAGATTGAGAAACTAATATTTTTCTCATTTCAAAATATATGTCATAATTTAACTTTACAAGAGAATTGAGATTTTAATAAATTTTATAAAAAATTAAATAAATATCCAAAATATCTTTATATTTTGTTAGTGTTATAAAATTAAATTTAATATCAGAGATTAGTCGTTTAAATAGTTAATTTAAAATTAATAATTTTTAAAAAATAAAAGTATTTAAATGATTATTTAGAAACAATGATGAATTTTGAAAAAAAAGATAATTAATCAATCATTTATATAAAAATAAGACAAATATTATAAACTAAAAAATAAATTATGGCATATATATTTGAAATTGAGAGAATAAATGAAAAAGTATGACAGCTTGCAAATAATACAAACCTTATTCAATAATAATGCACTAAGATAACTAAATATTAAAGAAAAGATAATAAACTAATTAAGTATTTTTAAAATAAAAATACACTTGTAAAACTCACATAAGATGCATCTAAAAAATTGAATTTTTTTAAAGTTTAAGACTATCAAGATTTTTTACCATTTTTTAAGTCAAAATTAATATATTAAGTTAATCATTATATTCAATCTATATATATATATATATATATTATTTAATCAAATATTATACTATTAATATTTTTTTATATATGAATCCAACTATTAATCAAAAAGTACATGTAAAATAAATAAGGCCGTCATAAAAATTTTCAAATAAGTGAGAGTAAAATAATTATTTAATTTATTTCCTTTCTTTAAAGCGCATCTACACAATTCAGAAAAAAAGAAAAAGAATTGCATAACACAGGAAGAGAAGTATTCTTCCTTTTTTTCAAAAAAAAAAAAAAACTGCAAACAAAAAAAAAAAAGAAAGAAAAATAACGAGCGAATAGTCGTCACGAGGCGCTACGAGTGTGAGGTGTCTCGTTTTCTGGTAGCATAGGGGAAGAGCTGACGTAGGGTTTCAGAAGAACGGCGGAGCAACCATGAAGCCGGTGGTGGGAATGGTGGTTTCCAACAAGATGCAGAAGTCGGTGGTGGTGGCAGTGGACCGACTCTTCCACCACAAGCTTTACAATCGCTATGTCAAGCGCACCTCCAAATTCATGGCGCACGACGAACGCAGCGAATGTAACATCGGCGACCGGGTATGCCATTGTAATATTCTATTTCCAGTGAAAGAATTTGTTATGATTTATCTATGAAATTGATTCATTATGCAGTCACAAATCCATGTGTGTATGAGAGGTTGTGGCGTTTTTTAAAAATGGAGTTGATTTGATGTGTTGGAGGTAACAAATTGAGATTGATTCTGTTTTGGGATGGGAAGGAAAGGGGTTGTAATAGTGCTGGTGTTTATAATTCAGTGGTGACTTTATCTGGGCTGATTTAATTCAGTGTTTTCCGTGTGTTGGGTGTGAGAGGATAGATGTAGTTTGTTGAGATCATGTAACACCAATAGAACTTGGTGTCCTGGACAATTGGAAGGATGGATGAAGAGCACAAGAGTGTATGAGGACAATTTGAATTGCTTGCTTGCTTTCTTCTTTCAGATAAAGGATTGCTTCTGTTACAGTTGCACTCTAGTAAACTCTGCTTGTTTATAACTAGGGTTTACTTGGATAAGGTTTCGTTCCGAAACTTAATGAAAAACTTTCAACATAAGACAAAAATCAAACATACAGTGCAATCTGGCAGATGAAGCTAGACCGCCAACATATATGCAATCTGGCTAGAAAAATGATTAGAAAAAGTGTAAGTGATCATATGAAGCTAAGCATAATAAGTTACTGCATTGCAATCAAACTCCTGACCTTAGATAGCTTTATTTAATTATAGAAATTGGTTCTTCTTTTGCTTTCTAATCTTCTGGATGTATTCAAGTTCTAAATTTTATAATTCTGGTAATTTAGTTAGAGGTATGTTTTATTCATTGTACCTGCTGTGGGTAATGTACATTGAGGTGCCATTGAACAAATTGTTTGTGGATCTAGTGGTAGAAGATTCTATCCACCACCACTGCGTTCTGTATGATTCATTTCTTCTGTTCTGCATCTTGGTCTTGTGGGCATAAATTTTACCATGATGTAATGTATGATTTTGGCTTATATAATTTATTTCATTCATTTTCTGCAAACCAAGTTTTGGCTTCTTAACTCAATGATTTAAAACTAAGAATATCAAGGATGGGAATGAAGTATCCTGGGATTAGTCTTGCAAAAGCTTTGAGCAGCTTCTATTAAATGCTTTCAGTGGAAAAAAGATCAAGGGATAGGTAAGTTGGCATTACTGGAGGTGCTTATAGTACCTTAACTAAACAATCGGAAGCTGTGGTCTTTGCTTTCTTGTTAATTGAGCTCGCTTAAATAAATATGTATTGGTTGTACATCCTAAGAAGACAGAATCAACAATTTCTGCATCACAGTTTGATATAAATTTGAATGTAATTAAAGTGTTCAGATCTTTTTTTCATTCCGCACAAAGGCAATGAGTAACCAAACCGATCCTCACTATGTAATTGTTATCTTTCAGTTGTCCATCTGTTTTATACCCCCTCTCTCATTTCTTTCTCAGAACCCAAAATCTAAATAAAGAAAAACAATAGCTTGAAAAAAGTTTTTCCTTCTAAATGAAGATAATGAGTAATTTTTTCATTTTCTCCCCTTTCTTACCTTGCTAGGATCTGAACAGGGCTTACTGAATATTGATATTGTTACTCCATGTCAAGGATATCTAATACAAAGAAAACTTCTTGTAGATCCTGTTTAGAAATAGTAGATGAAACGGAAATTGAAGTCATGCGCCTATTGCTTTATAATTTTTCTTTTATCTTAGGTTTCTGTAGAGAGACATATCCTAATAAGCGAAGAATGTTGGATAAGATTCATGACTTTGTAATATAATTTCTTCAATGTTCCTTGTTAATCTTCTTGGTTCAGTTTCTCAAATACTGTGATTGTAATGTCTTCTCTTAGTTTTCTTGGACTGAATAAGGGAAACACTAGGTTGTGAAAGTGATTTTAGTTGTTTTCTATGAAAATGTATTCACAGGTCAGATTGGATCCTTCCCGGCCATTGAGCAAGCGGAAGCACTGGGTTGTTGCTGAAATTTTGAAAAAAGCACGAATTTATACTCCTCCGTCTCAAGCCACTACCAGATCAGATAGCCAGACAGGTGCATCTGCTGCAGCTGGTTCATCCACCGCTTGATCCATTTTTGGGCAGTTGCTACTTGTTGAGATGTGTGCATATGTGGGGTTTGATGATTCTGCCAAAGTAGCATCGAATAGGCAAGTATTCCCTGATGTATCGTGTAAAAGGGTTAGCTTTCTTTTTTGTTCCCAAATAGTCAGCCAAGGAAATGTTAGCAGCCCGTGTCTAGATGTAGCTTGGGTGTCCACTGAACACAAGAAGAGTAAAAGTTTTTGAAGTTAAACCCTAGCTTCTATTGTGCAAGACATCAATTCTAATTAGCAATGTTTTTGGTTTTTCTCCTTTCCATCTCTTTTTAGTTTTACTTTCCTAATTTTAAAAAGTAGTTTCTGTACTTGAGTTCGTATTCTGTTCTCTCTCTCTCTCTCTCTCTCTCTCTCTCTCTCTTCCCTTTCATTATGAGTATGAGACTAGTAGTAATTGAGTGAAAAACACAGTAAAACAAAAACCAATTACTCTGTTGAAGATTTGGATATAGAGAGAAGTACTCAAATATTTGTTTCATCTTCAGTTGCATTTGCATTAACTACAAAAAACATTAGATTGCAGAAGTATAATAAACGTATCAACGGGACATCCCTTTGTTACTTAGGGAAAATGGAGAATCAAAGGGGCAAACCTGCGGGGGTTAATTTGTCTCCCCAAAACTATGCAGCAGAATCATGCTTGTATTCCTTTTTCAGTCTTTTGCAGGAAAGCCAATGCCTTGGATTGATGAATAGAATTTATTCAGGGTTTTGAATTGAATGTTATTGATGCAAGTCGAATCAGTGAATTTTTTTCACTTTGGGGATCAACAGTGACAAGGAATGAAATTCGTTGAGGTTGGCATAGTTTTTGTTAAATATTGATTGATTTTCTCTACATATTTAAGTTTAGAATTTAGCACTTCATGGAAACTTCAATCCAACAAATCGGAATACCAAATATATAAGAGGAAAATGGTATTTTGATCACTTTGCTCTTTTTGTTACTCTCCCGTTTTAAAATATGAAGTGTTTTTTATCTTTTTTTCTATTTTCAAATTTTTATATTTTACGCATTTTAAAAAAATTATTTTTTAAAATTATTATCATAATAAATATAATTATATTTATTTTTTATTAAATTAATAAAATTAATTAAAAATATAATATAAAAAGCATTTTTTATTTTTTAAACTAATGTAAAAAAATAAAAAATTTTATATTTCGAAATGGAAAGAATAATTTTTAAAGGCCTTTTTGTGCTTTTAAATAGGGAATACCAAATATAAAAGCGGAAATCCGCACGTTCAGACCAGGCCACCATTTCCCTTATCTTCCTATGTTGACATCAATTTAGAACGAGATATATTCAGGTATAGAAAACATGAAAAGTTAAACATGTCAGACCATATTTTAAACCATTTAACCATTCTCATTTCTCATGGTAGATCAGGTCATCAATGCAGCATAAGACGAACTTTTGATTCCTCACAGAATTCTACCTAATATCTTAGGGATTTTGCCAAGTGAAGCCATTGTCACACACTTATCAAGCTAGATTCTGCTGAAGCCACAGTTCTTCGACAATTTTCTTTTTTTCATGTTCCTCCTTACTTCTTCTACAGCGTGCCAATTATCAGATTCTGCATAAACCATACTTAGCAGTGTGTAATTGGCCGCATTCTCTGGCTCTGACTTGATTAGCTTCTGTCCTAGCACTTCTGCAACTTGTAATCTTCCATGAAGTTTACAAGCAGAAACAAAAGAACTCCAAATTCTAGCACTAGGTCTAAAGGGCATTTGAAACACAACCTCACAAGCATCTTCAAGCTTCCCTGCTTTTCCAAGGAGATTGATATAGCAGGCATAATGTTCTACAGTTAAGGATATTTTATAATCTCTTAGAGCTTCATTGAAAAGGTTTTGCCCTTCTTCTACAAGGCCAGCATGGTTGCAAGCTGTTATGACTTCAAGAATTGTAATTGCATCTACTTTCATTCCCTGCAGTTTCATTTCCTGAAAGAGTTGCAAAGCATCCTCCCCATAACCATGAAGACTGTATGCACTAATAATTGCACTCCATGAAATGGGATCCCTGAATGGCATTTCTTTGAAAATTTGAACAGAGTTTGATAAAAAACCACACTTGGCATACATGCTTATAAGTGAGTTTCGAATATTTAGTTCAGCAATCAAGCAGGATTTCAGGACATACCCATGAACCCCACGCGAATAGTGTATTGACAATGTCATGGTGCAGGCAGAGATCACTCCCAATAGAGTAATACTATTGGGTTGAATTCCCTCCTTTCGCATTTCATTGAAAAGATTTATAGCTTCATCAGCACTATCTTTACTCCTCGAGTAACCCTTAATCATGCAACTCCACATCACAACATCCTTTCTTGGTGATCTCTCAAAAATAAGCCTTGCGGCCCTCAATTCAGTATCACTCTCACAGTACATGTGTATAAGAGCTGAGGAAAATCTGAAATCCCAATCAAAATCATTACGAATAGCATATCCATGGACCTCTTTCCCATGTTTTATAAAACCAAACTCAGCACAAGCTGGTAATAAGCTGATTAATGTAACTCTATTGGGCTTAATATTTTCAAACTGCATTGCACGGAAGCAATCCACTGCATTTGCAAAGTCACGATTCGCTACACATCCGGTGATCATGGCGGTCCATGAGACCTCATTTCTCTCCTCCATTCTATCATAAACACGAAATGCCATCGCTGGATCTTGACGTTTGAAATAAAAATCCATCAATGCAGTGGACAGAAAAACTGAACTTTCCAGTCTTTGATCAACAATGACAAGAGCATGAATGGACCTTCCTAGATCAACATTTTCCATCTGGACACTAACCGAAAGAACACCAGCTAACAACTCAGGCTTGGGAACAAATCCACGCTCATACATATCCTTAAACAACTTAATAGACTCAAACAAAATCCCATTTTGAATATAGCAATTTATCATGGAACTCCAAGAAATGGTGTCTCTATGAGGCATGGTCTCAAACACTTTGTACGCACTCTTTGTATCCGATAACTTCGAAAAAAATGAAAGGAAAGAATTTGAAACAATACATTCCGAATGAAACCCAGTTTTGAAGGCACTGCAGTGAAGCTGAAGACCCAAAAATCTATGAGTTTGAGAATGTGCACATGCTTTGATGATTGAAGGAAGAAGAAATATGGAGCTTTCATGGCTAGGAAAGATGGGGTGGACATGCTCAGCATAGAGTTTAACGGCTTTTTCATTGGCTTCTTTGAACAACAGATCTTTGATATTGGCGATAGTATCAAGGATTGAGAGTACTACAGGACCTGTGGGTGAAGTTGATATGAACCGTGTGATCAGACGGTGCATTTCACATGGTCTGTCTACTTGTATACTCTCCATGCAGTCATGCACAATCCCCTGCCCCCTCGTTCAGTTTATATGGCAAGTCTACGAGTAATTTATTTAAAATATTTTTTTTGGTATGTATTAGTATCATATCTTCGTTGGAAGTTAGTTTTTAATCTTTTTAAGCAATAAGTTTTTAAATTTTAGGCGCTTAAATAATAAGATGATGATTGATTATTTAACTCATAATTGAGGAGATTCGAGGTAGAATATCATTTAGTTCGATATTTTTTTTAAATAAAAATTCTTAAAAATTAATTTTCTGATAAAATTAGATAAAGTTTAAATTTAATATTTTTTATTTTAAATTTTATAAATATGAATTATTTGTGAGACAGAATATATAATTCTAATTGAAAATTTTATATCTGAGTTCTTAACTAATCTAAGTAGTACAATGTTCAAATCTAATGTAGACAAAAATATAATATTTGAGCTTTTATAAAATTGAATTATCTTTCAAAGATTTAATATTTTTTTAAATAATAATATTTGTGAATTATGTGAGATACAATATTTACATTAACAAGTTATAGTTAATTTATTTAAAATTTTATGTTCTTTACTCTTTTCAAAAGAAAAAAATATAAGAGATTGAGATATAAAATTTTAATTAAAATAATATTATATTGCCAAAGGTCTAAAGGAGAAAAGCATGATATGAGAAAGAAGATATAAGGTTAGATTGGATAGTGTTTTGGTTTTAGATTTTTTATTTTAAATTTTAAAAGAGAGAATTATTTATGAGAGAAGAAATAGAATTCAAAATAAAAAATTTATACCGAAAAAAATTATATTAAATTTTATAATAAAATATTATCTAAATACACCGAAAAAAAAACACATTTATCCCTTAAAGTTTTTATTCCTTATAGACTCAAAGAGTACAGATTCTCTTTTCAAATATTCTGTATTTGATTTTCTAAATAAAGAGTCTTTCCTATAAATATAAATAATTATAATTTAATAATAGAATTTAATTACTTTTCCTACTTGGAAACCAAGCCGAAGAAGTTCCCAATTTCCATTCTTGAAACTACAACGAGAAGATTTGACGCGGCATCTTCGTACTCTGGGACTTCTGTCATTGGTGAGTAATTCTTGAATAGAAACAATGCTTCCTGAAGACGAAAACCAAAGCCAAAGCCAATACCGAAACGCAAGAGCTTCTTGGTCTTGTGGGAATCCGGAAAGATGATAGTTGCGAGGTTCTTCAGGATTATCATGCCTTCTGTTCTTCAAGAGAACAAACTGGTATTTATTTCCGCCTTCTATCAATTTAAACGCGAAACTTCTTGAATCTTTCTAACTATTAGTTGATGATCAAGGTTTAGTTTAATCAAAAAGTGAATGCTTCTGTAGCGTTACATAGAAAGTTACTATCTTGGTTGTAGCTGTTTCCTGTAACTACAGGAAAGATTCTCCCTTCTTTCTTTGCGCCGAAATTATTGTAAGTTCTTGTCAGCTTGGAGTAATAATTTGAGTTTTTGTGTCAAAGGAAATTCCTGTGAAGTTCAGTATATACGTAGGCAAAGTTTCACAAATTTTTTAAAGCATAAACGGGGCGATTCATTATTTTTTTCCTTTTCTGGGGCACTATAGAAGCGGGCTAACTGTGGTTATGCCTTTCTTGAAATTTTCGTGAATATTGTTCTGTTTTGGCCCAAATATGGGTGTACACTATATGAATTGAATTAGATTAATAGTTCCCTAATGATTACTGGCCTGTAGAATTAGTTTAATAAATAAACACTTGCTTCCATGTAGATCGAGCTGCAATGCTGCATCCTGCATGTAAGAAATTCTCACATGATCTTTTTAGAGATTTCTTCTGGAGTATTTTCACATGTAGTTTAGGCTCAATGCTGCATCCTGCATGTAAGAAATTCTCACATTATCTTATTAGAGATTTCTTCTGGAGTATTTTCACATATAGTTTAGGCAAAAATATAATTTTTCACATTTAGATCTTGTTGATCACAAGCATTTCTAGATTCTTTGTCTTTTCAGAATCTGTTTGATCCATTATGACACAACTGCGAGATGGCCAGCAAGTCTTCTTTCCGCATCTTGCCAAAAAAAAAAAAAAAATCAGAGTTTTAGTACTTAAGAGGAATTACTAATATGGTGTGGAAGCTATACAAGTTAGACTTCAAGTAGTAAGACAGTTTCTATTGATGCACTTATGTCTATGCAAGTCCAACAAGCCCAAGTCTGCAATAATATAATTATCTCCCCTGGCTGTCTTTTCTTCCCTACAGTTATCACCTTAAGGAATTGCAAATGAGACTTTGACTTTATTTTTCTTTAATTTCAATAAATTAATATGCCAAAATGGGGCAAGATGAGAAAGTTTTCTTGCTGTCTAAACTTTCGGATTTTCCAATGATTCTCCAAATGAATAGGTCTAATTGTTCCACTTGACTTTAGCATCTGTCAACAAGTAATTGATTTGTGAATTCGTAGAGTTTTTGTCTCTGGGCCTAAGTTTGCAGAGGCACTTCTGTCTTATTATTACTTGTTGGCCATTGATGATAGAACTAAATAAAGTAATTCCATATTCAAATAATTGATTTAGCAGTTTAAAGTTAAAACTTTCATTGAGCAGTGATTAAGGCTTTACCCTTCATACTGTACGGACTACCCTTGTCCAAAATTTTGATGATCAAGGTTCATAAATCATGTCTAGTAGGACTTAATCCGCAAAATTTTGCCCTTCAGGAGACATAACATTTCAGTCTTTGATGCATATGCATATTCACTTAACGCTTTAACAGGAAGCAAATTTAATATTATGTAAAGACTTGCTCAATCACACTATTAATTTCTTGTATGTAACAAGTAGCAATGGGATTCAGCAGGATTAAAGTTGTTTATGATATCTTTGTTCAAAGGTTTCTTTCAAAGATACTGCCTGTCAGAGGCAGGATCAGATTTCTCTAGGATTTCTTTGTTAGTTTCTTTCAAGATGTACTGCCATCATAGAATTTGTGTCTGTCTGGGTTTGATTTTGTTCATCTTCTCCTTCCAGGTATTGCCAAAAAAGTTTTCTGAAAAATATGGTGATGAACTCTCTGAGGTTATTAGACTTGTAGATCCTGCTGGTGGTATTTGGGAAGTAGGAATAGAAAAGTTTGGCAATGTGCTTCTTCTTTGTGATGGCTGGCAAAAGTTTATGAGTCATCACTCTATTCTTTCTGGGTACTTTTTACACTTCACATACAGGGGAGATTCAGAATTTGATGTTCGCGTGTTTAACCTTACAGCTCTTGAGATTCAATATCCATCTAGTGGTAGTTCTGAAATACCTAGGTGTAATATGGACAGTATGTTCTCCGAAGAAGAATTTCGTAATGATGCAAAAGTAGTAAAAGAAGTGGAAGAAGAAGATGATCATGACAGTGACAAAAGTGCAGCTACTGAAATTAAAGATTCACCGTTTGCTGGTACAAGACTCAGGTCTTCGAAAACTGTTGCTTCTATAGAACTCCAGAATCAAGTCAGCCAAAGGAGAAAACGAGAGGTAAGCCCTATAAATTTAGATTGTGAGTGCAGCAGAAGTACAGATGCTCTTCAGCCAGAATCTTTTAATGATCTCAATCAAGAGAATTGTTCAAGTAAGTTTCTAACAGCAATTTCTATCTGAAACTGAATTGACAAAAGTTGAGGACTCTAGTAACCAAATTTTGTAACCTTAATCAGGAAAAGATAAATCTTCTTACGGGAACTATTCAAACAGAGAAACATCTACGGCCAGCAAGAGGGCACTCGAGGCTGCAAATTCATACAAGTCCGTTAATCCTTCATTCGTAATGCCTTTGAAAACTTACAACATCTACAGAGTTAAAATTTTGGTGAGCCGTTAATTCTCGAACTCTACATTCATTGATAAAGCTAGACACATTGTTATAACAACACGTCATGCTTCTTCAGAGTGTGCCTGCCGAATTTTCCAGAGAACATTTGCGGCATTGTCCAAAACACATGGAGCTTCACGATTCAGATAACAAGAAGTGGCCTGTCCGATGTATCGTAAGGGGTGGTAAGTTGACCTGCCTGAGCAAAGGATGGTCTGGTTTTGTAAGGGGAAAAGAACTGAATACCGGAGATGTTTGTGTCTTTGAGTTGATCCAGACGAATGGCGCAGTGCTTAAAGTCACCGTATTTCGAGCAGGAGAAGTTTGAATGCAAAGAACAATACATAAAACTACAAGAGGATCAACTGGTTAGGGATGGTAGATTGTTGAACCAAGCAGATCTCTTGCTAATGTTGTTTTGTATTTCTGCAGTTTTTTCAAGTACGAAGGACGTTATTTTGTGCCGAAAGTTGATCAACAAATCCGTGGATCAATATCTCATTGTTGAACAAAGTCAATACGCGCCACGGCGCCATTGGCTTCAGTTCGGCACGGTATTTGCCCCACGGGCAGGACTGATTAAAGTCGATCCATTGAATCTGATTTAATAAATACTAAAAATGTATATATTTTTTAAAAAATATAATTAAAAGGTAAGAAATTTAATTTATTAAATTAAATTTAAAATTTAATCTGATATTAGATCTGCACATCCTTAAAAAAAGAACGAGGACTCTATCTTTACACCATTGGCTTCCCTTTTGTCAGAAGAGGGATTGGGTTTGGATGCCACCTTAATGCTTCCAGCTTGGGCGCCACTTACAAAAGGAGGCGCTAGAAATTTTGAAAAAAATAAAAGAAAAAAGTTGTGAAAGATTAAAATAATTAAAAATTATTATTTTAGGATCAATAAAATTATGTTGTGCTTAGCAATTCAATATATAAATTGGTTAATTTACTTTAAAATTATTTATATTTTTCTCTTTTTATTAAAAATTTTTATTTTTATCTTTTGATATGTATAAATTATTTTTAAATAGTTATATGTGTTAAATTTTAAATGTCACGATGAGATTTGAAAAAAAAAATTGCACACATATGACACCCTTTTTAAGGATTTTTTTGTTAATATTGGTATTAAACGTACGATAATTTTATTACTAAATAAAAAATTTTAAATAATTTTGATGTTTATTCTATAAGATTTTTAAATTTACTATGATATATTTATTTTATTTATTTTTAATAATCACTACATAGTAAAGTTTAATACAATATCAAGATTCATCATTCCATTTGAATTATATTGATATTAAATTTCATCACATATTTTAATTTTTTAAAATTAAATGAGAAAATGTGATCTTGAAAATTGAAATTGATTTTAATCAAAATTTTAAATTAATTTCGAACTATTATAATTGAATTATAATTTTAAATATTAATATAAAATTTTTAAAAATGTAAAAATAAAAAATAATAACTAAAAATCTAAAAATTAATAAATAACATAATATTTATTAAAAATAAAATATTATTATTAAACAATTAAACATAAAAAACTTTGACTGCCCCCTTCCGTGGGTTGCACCAAAAGTTGGAGAAGGGGACTCCTAATTTGGGCCTCACCATTTTTGTTCGGCGTACCACTACATTAATTTCAAAAAAATTTAAAAATTATAAAAGTTAAAATTATTAAAAATTATTTTGTATCAGTAAAATCATCCTGAGTAATTTTTTTATTAATTTATAATATATCTTTTCACTTTTAAATTTTCACATTTATTTTAAATTATACGAGTAAAAAGTCGATCAAATTTATAACACATCTTAAACCAATATCATTTGATCCTCTAAAATTCTGCCATAGTAGTACATGTCTGCAACGTTGCTCTTCTCCTTGAATTCCACTATAACATTGAAAATTTAATAAATATAGTTGATTAAAAGTTTCCACAGATATGGTTGATTGAAAATAATTAATGTATATCAAAATATAAAATAATTTTTTTGATTAAATAAAAATATAAATATTTTTTTGAGTATATGTAGCTAATTTCTCATATATATTGCAAAATAGATAACTGAATAGCAAGTATACCATATAAAAAGGATCTTTTTGTCGTTTTGAGTAGTATAATTTAACTAAAAAGAAAAAGAAAAATAGAGAAGAAAAGGAAAAACTGGATCGATGAATGGTATGGGACATAGAGAAAATATATATATTTTAAAAATTCTATTTGAAGAATAGCATCTTTTTTTTTTTCTGGGGGGTGGGGGTGGGGGTGGGGGAGGGGGGAAGGTTTGAGGAAGAACTGCTTGGATATACTAATACGTTTAGGTGATATTCTTCAACTATATCCAATCAGTTATTGTTTAATTTGGTATACTTATATTTCACTAAAAAAAAAAAGAAAATGGTAGACTTAAAAGGTAAAAGTAATCTTGTTATGCCTCCCATTTTTATAGAATTTGTGGAGGAAAATTTAAAAAAAATATATTTTTTTGAAGATGGAGAAAATCAAAATAACAAGGAAATCCATAAACTTTGCAATAGTGGATTTATATAATTACAATGCTTATTTTGGTAACGGCATCTCGTAGAATTACCTATCAATTTTTTGGATATTTCCCATAGGTAGTGGACCGTAGAGTGGTCCTGAAATAAATTTTTTGGAAATTTGAAAGGTTTCTTTAATAAATTTTAAATTAGATTATTTTCTAACTCTTCATTAAGAATTTTAAAATAAGTTTTTAAGTACAATTAGATAAAAGATGCATATATTTTAATTTAAATAATGAAATTTATAAATAAAATATTATTAAAAAATAAAATTCATGAGAAGTGGACTGTCAGGAGATTATGAAGCTCCAATTGGAGCGTTACTGGCAAAGCTCCAAAGGGAGTTTGAAGTCGATAAAGTATACTTTTATTATGTTAAAATTATCTCAAAATTTATCAAATTTGGATCAAATGAATAATTTATCTTGAATTTTTGAATTACAATAATTTCTAATTCAATGTATAATGGAGATAGTAGAGAATTTTTTTTTTCTATGGAGATAAAAGTATGTAAGTTGATGGCAGGGGCAAAAAATGAAATATTTTCTTTGCACGTACAAAAAAAACTCGTTGTGTTTCTCAATCTCTTTTAGAAATATAAAGTATTTTCTTTTTACGAGAGAATTAAAGTTTTGATAAAGTTTATAAAAAAATTTGATAGATGTTTAAAATGTATCTATTTAAAAATGATTGATTAGTGTGTCAGATTCAAGTTTAACATAAGAAATTGGTATTTTAAGTGATTGATTGGTTGAAAAATTAATAGTTTTTTAAAAATAAAATATTTAAATAGCTAATTGAAGTATTTCCTTTTTATAAGAGAATTAAAATTTTGATAAATTTTATAAAAACATTTGATAGATGTTTAAAATGCATCTATTTAAAAATGATTGGTTAGTGTGTTAGATTCAAGTTTAACATAAGGAATTGGTATTTTAAGTGATTGATTGGTTGAAAAACTAATAATTTTTTTAAAATAAAAGTATTTAAATAGTTAGTTGAAGACAATAATAAAATTAAAAATAAAATAATAAATAAGTATTTATATAGAAATAACACATATATTCTGAAGTCTACTATGAATAGCATGACTAATATCCCCGGGTATAGATAGAGATCTAGGGGGGCATGCATTGGTGGATTGAAAGTGCCAGAAAAGAGTCGGCAACAAAGCAGTAGAGCAGCCTTCACCTCTGCAATTTTACTCACACAATTAACGTCTTTCCCTATGAAGATTTAACCGGTTGATCTCAATACACCAGTAGAATAACTCAGTTCGAGCTACTGAAGCCCGTAGTAAAGTCTTACTTGAAGAGGTCTTTCCAAAAGCCAATTCTTAGGCACTGGCAATGGTCCCTGTGATGACGAACCGCAGGCCGACAGGATGGTGCAGACCAGTTTGAGCCGATTTCCATCTGTCTGTTTGAAAGGGAAATTTTCATTTTCATTTTCTTATTTTAATCGATGAACTTTAATAAAGTTTCTCTGACAAAAGGGCAAATAAGAAATTTCAAATTTTTTACTTATTCTAAAATTTATTTCAAATAAGAAATTAATGCTTGCACTTGGATGGTTAATTTTGAAGCTCTATTGATTTTTCTTTTCCATTAGATGCTCTAACGCCGTTAACTCATGGGGGTGTATTTGATGCAATTAAAACATCAGGTACTCGTCGAGGTAATTTTTTAATATTAACCGTAACAAATTTTCAATCATTTCCTTAACTTATGCGCAAATGCAAAATGAGACTAATATTGTGTTAGGAAGGTAGTATTGGCTTATTCCACTTCCCCCCGGCACAACTACCCATAGACCAGAACCGGTGGGTTATAAATAGAGGCAATTCTTGGGTCTTGCCAAGCAACAGTCATGGCTATTCTATCCATTTTCATCCTTTTGCTTCATTTCCCCTTCTTTGTTTTCTCTTCCTCGACCACTTTCCGTGTTCCATCAGGAGGTCCAGAGTCCTATTCCTTTATTCCCTTCAGTAATGTATTTTTCACCGGCGTCAATGATGGAAGGGTAGTCAAATATGGAGGTCCTAGTGTTGGCTTTGTAAGCTTTGCCTATGCCTCTCCTAACAGGTTCCTTCTAGTGCTTCCATGCATGGTTTTGTTAATTTTTTCTTACCCCGCCCCTTCGCCCCCAACCCCTTTTGAATAAGTTTTAATTAATGTTTGTTCAAATATGATAAAATTTTACTTCTTGGTTCTGTTTTCTTCGTCATAGAACTAGCAAAGTTTGTGATGGCACTACCGATCCAGAACTTGGATATGTATGTGGGAGGGTTCTAGGTTTAGCCATCAATTACAAAACCAAGAAACTTATTCTCGCTGACGCCTATCACGGCCTCAACGAGGTGGGAGTTGAAGGAGGCCTTGCAACCCAACTCGCCGACGGCGCCGAGGGATTGCCTTTCAAATGGCTGGACGGTTTGGACGTTGATCAAACAACGGGAAAGATTTATTTTACAGATGTTAGCAGGCTCTATAACCTCAGGTGAGAGTGCCTTAACGTGTTCTTGATGAGTTGATCTCACCAGAAATTGACTATAATTGCTCATAAGTTATTTTTACTTCTCTCTTGTTATCCAAACACTTGTTTTTCAATATCCATTAATATATAAACTACGTCAAATTTGTCCAATCTTCTCAATCACCACAAAAAAATCACGCCCATGCACGTGTGCTCATTCTAAAAGGCATTTTTAGTTGTTCAAGCTATTCGTGCTTTGGGGATGGGTTGGGCCATTGGGAATGGAGGCAATAGCCCCAGTATGCTAATATACTACAAGAGCTAAGATATTTAGTGACAACTCTTTTGTGACAGTCATAAATAAGAGATTTGTTATGACAAAAAAAAAAGTGATTATCACTAATGTATGTATTAATTGTGACAACTTATTTGTTTGTTACTACTACAATATTAATTATGATGATTTAATATCACAAATAAGTTATCATTATTAATGT
Source organism: Rauvolfia tetraphylla (assembly GCA_030512225.1). Taxonomy (NCBI): domain Eukaryota; kingdom Viridiplantae; phylum Streptophyta; class Magnoliopsida; order Gentianales; family Apocynaceae; genus Rauvolfia; species Rauvolfia tetraphylla. The sequence goes on from JAJQKT010000060.1 coordinate 4,389,205, forward strand.
ATAAATTGTGATGTAATTTTTTTGTCACTAAAATATTGCCACTAATAGCATATGCACTTTGGCACCAACGTTTTTTTGACAGAAGTGATTCTTATTTGTGTCAAAATATAGTTTGGTCACTAGTATTTTTATTTATTGTGATGAAAAAGTTCTTTGTCACTAGATTTTATAGTTTTTATGAAGAAAATTTACGTCATTAAAAATTTTATTAGCGTGTACTTAATATTATCACAAAAATGAAAGTACCATCACGATCACTATTATTTACAATTTTTGTAACAAGAAATTTTGTCAAATATAATCATCTGCTTTTTGTTACAAAGACCATTGTCATTACAGAACTTAATAAATTAACCGTAAACTACGTATTGTCACAATAATATATTTTAATTAATCACTCTATTGATTAATTTTGACACTATTTACAAATTTTAGTGATTTGAAGGTATTTATCACATCTTTGCTTCTTTAATATTATTATTTGAAACAAAATTAAATATTTTCTTATAAAATATTCAAATCACATGTATCGATAGTATAAAAAAAATCCTTTCACTTCTCTCTCTACTTCTTTATATCCAACGAAGCTACCTGCATCTCTTCATCGACCAAATTTGGTCACCGACTTTGGCTGGCGACTAGATCTTGGCCGGATCTTTTTGATACTTTTGTTTCTTTTTTTTTTTTATTTCAGCTCCTATTTTGACCACAAACTATGGTAGATCTTTTTATATGTAATTTTCATCAACATTCATGACCTAAAGGCAGGATCTTTTGCTTATATTTGTAGATCGTGTAGTTTCTCGATTCATTCATGTTCGTATACATCTCTACTTAGAAATTTCATCAAAAAAAATCACATTAATAATTGTTATTTCATTGTTAATGAATGAAATACATGTTTATTTATTAAGTGATAGGTATATTTTTGTAAAATAGGTACTATATTTTAAGATATAAAAGTAGTAATCTAATAATTATTATTATCAATGTTCGGCATACTAAAAATGATATCAGTGAAGTGAATATAAATTAAATGTAATTTATGTTGATATAGATTAAACATAATATTTATGGAAGTATGACACAAAGGAACCAATAGCACAACGATTAGAAAATTGGAAATTTTATCCCCAACCAGCGCACAAGCCCATGTTTGCACTAGAAAATGCCATTGTTGTCACTAAAAATTATGAGTGAAAAAAATTTTGTTACTATTTTAAACTATTTTAGTGTCGTTGATTTTGTCACAATAAATTGTAGTATTGTTACAACTCTATTAGGCAAAATTAAATATTTTTTGTGTTAAAAAATTGTCTAAAATATTTAAATTTTTTATGACCACAAAGTTTTTCACTTCTTCTAATGCGCTTTTAGTGTAAAACATTTTACCACAATAGCATTAAGTAATTGTGACAAACTTTTAAAAGTAGTCACAATTTTATCAGTAGTAACGGATGTATTTGTAATGGCTAGTGACTGACTCCAAAAAATTGTCACAAATAATAATTGTTACTCATTATTACTTGTAGTGAGGACATTTTTTTCACTAAAAATACAAAATGATATCAACTGCTATTCGCCACGACGAAACAGTTATAATCTCGGTGCAAAACTTGCAGTCAAGCTAGTCTAAGCGTGAGCTCAGGCGAGGCAACAGGAAGGTTTATCGAGTTTGATCCAGCAACCAAGAGAATCAGAGTGTTACTGCGAAACCTTCAAGGAGCAGGCGGCGTCGGAGCCAGCAACGACGGCTCCTTCGTCCTCGTTTCGGAGTTCACCGGCAACAGAATCACCAAGTACTGGTTGACCGGAGCAAAAGCAAACAGAGCAGAACTACTGCTGAACATATCAGGGCCAGCAAACTTGCAGAGGCTTCCATCAGGGAATTATTGGGTTGCTGTGAATAATCAGACTGCTGGTACAAATGTTCCAACTGCAGTGAAGATTGATAAAAACGGAAAAGTTTTGGAGACTTTGGCCTTTCCGGGCTCACCCTATAATGGCTCTTTCATCACCGAAGCTCATGAACATCTTGGAAAGCTGTATTTTGCTTCCATTTATGTGCCATTCGGTGCAGTTTACAATCTACCTGCTTATCCAGCTGAACCCTCTGATGGGTTCTGAATTACCATGGAGATTTTCTTGATTCCTACCAAACCACCGGGCTTTATTTCTGGGAAATGAATAAACCTGTCCTGTATTTCCCCAGAAGCTATGCAAGTATGCCCTTCTCTCACAATTGATTGTCCATTGAAATATTCTTGTCAACAATTATCCGTCAATTTATGAAATGAAGAAGGTATCTATTATTCTACCGTCGCTTCCCTTAACTTGAAATTATGAGGGAGTCTTCAAACTTATACTGATTGGATATGCAATCGCAACATTTTACTTCGCAAATTTTTCCTTCTCTTTTTCTCGAAAGTTAAGTTTTCTTATCTATTTTTTGAGAAAATTACTTTGAGCTCTTTGGTCAAAGCAAAGGAAGTGCAACAGATCAATTGTAAAACAAATAAAAATCAACCGGAAGAAAAATTGTGTTTCTTCCTCCTCAGGTACTTCGGTAATAATAAGAATAAAACTATCCAAGAACACAAAAATTTACTAAACAAAAATTAAAAGAGGGAAACATCAATAGAGAAATTAAGACAAAACAATATTTCACACAAGTAAACGGACTTGAACTATTTAGGTAACTACTAAACTAGAATACAAAATCTTGTTAACACAAACTATTTTTCTTAACCAAGGACTATAGTAGAAGGCAATTTATTTACTGCAGGTATGTAATAATCTCAATCATATGTTCATAAGAGCTTCTGGCAATTTATTTCTAATTTGGGGATCGCCATGACCTTTTGCCATAGAAGTTGTACAAGCAATTGGAGAAACCTATTAATCAAGCAGTGAAGAGTTGAATTCTATCTCCTACTATGACCAAAAGTTTTTAATTGAGATTATTAATCAAAGGGTTTTCCAAGATTAGATAGTACCAACTTCGGCAGTGGAAGAACACATGAAATTGGAACTTTCACAGAAGTTGTAGTGAATATTTGAATGTTACAAGAGTCGAACTCTCTAAATGACTCATGAGGATATTTTTTCTATCATTACATCCTCATAATACCATGTATTGGATGATTGAAACGAATATTATTAGATGCTTGATGTTGTTAACAAAATCCCAATGATCAATTATTTATACTATTATAAAAAGTACGGACATAAGTCATAGTGATTTGAACTTTAGTGTTTTTTTCTTTTTTTGAATAGACAAATTTAACCTTTATATTAAAAGTGAATAATTAGATTAAAAGCATGAAAAAAAAAATTTATTATGATTGTTGAATAACAGTTAAATGTCCCATAATATTAATAAAAATAATAAAACAACAATTGTTATAATAAGAAGAGTTGATGGAAAGAGTTGTAATGGCTAAATATTAACATTAAGCATATTAATTCATTAGTTACTCATGATTGTAAACTTTTCTTATTCTAAAATATAATGTCATGTAATATAACAATAGAATATAAACCTTAAAAAAGATAATTATTTTATAAATAATTTAAAAATTGTATAATAAAATTTCACTAAATAAGCTAGATAACATTCTTTAAAAGAAAAAAGGTTAAACTAGATAATAATTTTAATTTTACCAAAATTTTATCATGTGCGCATTCGCGTGAAGGGCACTATTACTAATAATAGAAAGGACGTAATTTCCTAAAACTATATCAACAGCATAAGTAACTCAGAAAAAATTTCCCTACCATCTCTAACTAATTTGCTGCAGGAAATACAAATAATGCTCTGTGGAAGCTTCTGTTGCAGCCACAAGTAGCACACAAGAGGGCCTCAGGTGTTCCCGGTACTCCGCTGGCGATGAACTCCTGGCAGCCGTCCACAGCGAAACCTCCGTTGGGTGCGTGGTTCCTCTGGCACTCCATGTATACCACGGTCACCTGCACTGAAGAAGTTCCACATCTTCCGAATTCATCTTTACTGCTCTCATCAGCCGACGTCTTCATGTTTGCTTGAAGAAAGGAGATGATTGAGACCTCTAAAGTAAAATCCGATGAATTTGATAGTGTAGTATAAACCCTTGCGTATAGTATATTTATATAGCGTATAGGTAAGTGAAAATTTTCTTTAGTAATTTCTATAATTTACGATCCTTCAATTTTATTTAGTAATTTCTAAATTTAGAGAGTAGCAAAAGTTTTTTTTTTTTAGTTGTTTATGCTATTGATATGGCTTTAGGAAATCACGTTTCTTAATTTATTAGTGATTGATCGTTGGGATTTTGGTAATTAAGTAGCATCTTATGTTTTATTATTTTTAAATTAAAAATAAGTATTGCAAGTACGATAAATGGAATAAACCTTTGAAATACTCCGAAAACTATGTCATATTGTCCATGACGTTCTCTTTCTGACATTCTACTTGAATATCGTATCTAAACTTGAAAAAATAGCTGATTTGATTCTTATAGCTAGCTTAGATCACCTAATTGTTTAGTCCTATAATTTTTTTTCCAACTTTTATAGTCCCTAAATGTACTACCAAAATAGTCTTATCACCACTCTCTTCTATAAATTTCTACTTAAAAACTACATGCATTGAACATGTGACATTTTTATTAGTACATATTTGCCCAAACAATATAAAAAATTTTAAAAAATATACTATTTTTGTGACTGGCTATTAACTTTTGTGATAAAATAAACTATTTAATTTTTTAAAAAATATTTAGTTACATAAATAAGGCCACACAGAAATATTATGTGGTCAACACATACGGTTTTCTAGTAGAAATTTGTCGACGAGATGATAGAGAACCATTTTAGCAGTACATAAATGTTTGTTTTGAGACCTTCAAGATTAAAAAAAAAAAATTGTCAGACCTAACCAAATTTTAGGGACAATGTTAAAGCTTTATAAAGATTCTTTGGAAAAATCTGGCCTATATAACCCATCGGTATACAAACTTGTAATCTATCTCTCAACCATACGACCTAGTACTTGTGATCCGTTCGTCACAACAGATTTTTTGTTGTTGTCAGTGGAGCAGTGACGAAGAATTCTCAAAGTTTAAGCATAACGTTTTAATTAACCATTCATTTCTTCGCAAATTACTTATCAAATAACTTCTAATTTTTTGTTTCAGACGATTTGTCAATTCACTAATTCAGGAAGGGATTTTGTCCCTTTTTTTTTAAATTTATCCTCACATTTATTAATTTATAGTATTAGTCAATATTAAGTTTCAAGAATATTTTTTGCTCAGTTTAACTCAATAAATCAAGCAAACCTAATACTTTTCTTAATCCGTATGTAATCTTCAAAATTGACAAGTAGTTTGGAAACGGAGAGAGTAATAAATCTATTAAGAAATTAGGCCAATTCTTTATGCAAAATGACTCAATAAACGTGCGTAAGTATTTGATAATTTAAAAAAATCATTCGTATGTAACTTTTCTAATATATTTCTTCGTAAACTTTCAAAGTGAATATTGATGAATGAGTCATTAGAAAATCTGAAGACTAGAATTACATCAGTCTAATACAAGAAGAGTTACCGCACCTTACAGAGTATTTAAGTCTGGAAAACAAAGAAATATAACCAAGGCACCGGGCATAGACCATAATGCATGAACATGGTCAGTTAAACACAAGCAAATGTCTCGAAATGTGGATAGGCATCATTCCGATTGAACATAGGTTTCTCCAGCTATGAACTCGCCAGTCACTGATTCTACGATCTCATTCACTATCAGATGATCAATATCATATGAAAAGACCATGCCGGCAACACACAAAGTGGCCGCAGGAGCAAGGTCAACACTGTACTTCAAAATCCATCCAGGGTAGTCATTCTCCAGCTCATACACATCAAAAAACGCTGGCTGAGATTCATTTTTCTCAGTAGCATACAAACGACCTTTATACTCCCAAAAGTACCAGAAACCTAACTGATCTTCAGCTGAGATGGGCAAACCAGCCCAGTTGAAATACTCATTCTCCAAAGCACGTACAGAAGTCCCTTTATCATCAGTAACCCAGTGAAGATTTCCATTCCAAAACACCCCATTTTCAAAATATAAAGGGAAACGTCCCTTCTCTACTCTTCCCTTTATCTCCCTCCACAACCCTGTTTTAGGGGCATATAAACAAAAGCCGTATACATCAACGGTCGCATAGTCAAATGCCCGCTCACATAAGAGTTCGCAGTGATCAGAGTATGAAGGATCAAACGCAATATTCGAGCTATGTCATCTTTTAGATGACCAGCAAGGCAATATGGAAACACTTGGGCTAGAAGCTCTGGAGTCCCAATATAGTCCATGATATTCACCGGCGGAATAGGCCTATTGTTGTGTTTTGTTATCTATGCCTTATACTCAATTTTATCACAATCCTCAACAATCTGCACACAAAGACAAGTGCACCCATCGTTTAAATTAATATAATGGTAAGCAAGTTTAAATATCGTATCTATAGGGATGGTTAAATATCATTACTCACTTTATATTCTATTGTTTAGACTATCAAAATTACTTGTGAAAATAGTTGAAATTACTCCTAGGAATAGAAGTCTAACTTAGCTAATTAAACCAACTTAACTAGTTTTTATTTGCAAGAGAGAATTCAATTAATAAAACAATACTTGAATGGTTAATCCCCCTAGAGTTACATATGTGATAGAAAAGTCCCTTGGTTGATGAATTACCATTCTTATGTTTGATGTCATTACTCAATTAAAACTCACTCTATCTCTAGATGAAAGTTCTCTACTATTAGATTAATTAGTTGAAATCTCTTTCTAACCAATGCAACCCAAGAATGCATTAAAAATTGTGAATTTCCAATTAGATTTCTCTAATTATCGAGAAGATGTTGAGGTTTCTATCTCTAGTCACATAAATCATCCACATTGTTTGTGTATGGTCTATTTCACCATTCCTTTCTCAATTCCAAGTTAAAATTTCCAGATTATGAATCACACTTCCTTTCTCAATTTCAAGTGAAAAAATTTCAGATTATGCACTAATAATCCACTCAATCAATTCAACCATTCAAACCCACAAACAATCCACGAGAAATTTGAATTCAATCAACCAAGAAAACAATTCATTCACATAGGTAAAATCTAGAGTTCATTCCCATCCAAGTATTCAAAAGTTTAGCTCATCAACATATTACAATTCAAAGAATATAAAGTAATAAAGAAAGAGTAAGAATTGCTCATTTTCATGGTGAAAATCTTATTTTCTTCAAGGCTTGAAATTTGTCACTGTGATGTTGAGAAAATTGCAGCTTTTTTCATGAATCTTCAAGGTAGATCAAAGATTCAAGATTGATTTCTCTTGCAAGATTGATGGATTGGAAGAAGAACTTGCAATGAAAATAATTTGGCATGAAAGTAGTTTAGAAAAATATAAATTCGTAGCAAAATTACGATGATTTAGAGGCGAATTTTTGATTTTTTTTAAAAATATATATTTTCATTGCAAAATGGTCGCAATTTTGTGACAGTTTTGCGACAAAAATTTCAAGATTTTTAAAAAATATATGTCGTTATTCGTTGCAAAATTGTCGCAAATTTGTGACAAATTTGTGACTTTTTTGTTGTAATTATTATAAATATTTATTAATTATAAATATAATTTAATTTGAAATGTTAACTTTTAATTAAATATTTTAAACTTTTTAAATAATGGTTTTCAATAATTTTAAATAATTATTTAAAAAATAAGTATAATTAAATAATGAATAAAAATAAAAATTAAATTAAAATAAATATAATTAAGCCATTAAATATCAATATTTTATGAGTCAACATTGTAATATATTATACAAAATTTATGTAAATATAAAAGATGATGCTGCAGATGGTGGAGGGGGCGGAGGCAGATGCAATGCCTCAAACATTACTCGTAAGTACTGGTACAAACTAGCAAAGTGCTGTTGAAAATAATCACGCGTCGACATCTCTCTCTCTACAACTGACATATATATATAGGAGAGGAAAAAAATCGTTGCAAATCTGTTGCAAATCCGTAGCAAAATTTTTCCGTCGCAAATCCATAGTTAATTTGAGACGGATTTGCGACGGCTATTATTTTTTATTTTATTTTTTTTCATGCGTCACAAATTCGTAGTAATACTGTGACGGATTTGTAACGAAATATAAAATTTTTTATTTCTGTCACTCTATAGCTACCAATTTATGACAGAAAATTTTAAAAATATTTTTACTTTTTTTCCGTCGCAAATGCCGACGGATTTGCTACGCAAAAATAAAAAAATTAATATTTTCTTTTTCTTTTCTGTCTCAATTCTGTAGCTAATATGCTACGGATTTACGACGAAATATATGTAAATTTTTTAAATAACTTTTTTTACAATTTCGTTGCAAATCCGTCGCAAATGTGCGAGGGATTTGTGACCATCATTGTTCCGTCGCTATTTTTTCCAACTTATTATGTTTGTAGCATTTCTGTTGCAAATTCATCTCAAAATGGCGACGAACTATGCCGTTGCAAATTTCCGTTGCAAAAGTTGTTTTTCCTTGTAGTGTCACTTTGGATTCAACCACTTGTACATATTAAGTTTCAACCCACAACCTTTCCATCATCACCTATCTTTATCAACCCATAAATTTAACCTCAATCATGACCAAATTTATAATAATAATAATGAAAACATATGTACATCTTGAAGGCATCAAGATATGTAAGAAGTATTATCAATAATAGATAAATATATAACAATTTTTTTCTTCTTTTTTTCCTTTTTGTCTTTTTTTTCAATTGAGGTGTAATCTAATTCCCAATCATATAAGGTCATCTCACCACTCTTTTCTTTTCTTTTTTTATAAAGCCTATTTTTCCTATCATCTTCCATTCCACCCTTTGTTCTAATTTCCACAATACTCTTTGCTAACTTAAGGGTAAAAAACATTTAGCTCTCGCAAAGAAGAGTTAAATATAAACAGTGGAGTTTAAAATTTGAAAGAAGGAAAAATCTAAAATATAGATTGAAAAATTTATGTACAAAAGTTTCAAGAAATAGTAGTACAGATAAAATAAAGAGCAGTAGCTAGAAAGGCTCAATCGGGACAAAGAAGGCCTATTACCATCATTTCAAGATCAAACTAAGGTTCCTTACTCATTTTGCCTCAAGGCAAGTGAATGCAGGTTCTAAGGTAAAATTATGTTGAATTCTAAAGCCAATAACACAAGATTCAACTCCATAATCATCACAACGAAAGCAAGAGAAAATGTGATGAAAAGATGAATTCCATACAAACAAAAAATACAAGGGTTGCTTACTTAATCCAAATTTAAGGTAGTAGTCATGACCTTTAGAATGCTTGTATAACTACTCTTTGAGAAAAGATAAAACATACAAGTCTTGAAGTATCTTGAAGATTTCAAAAATAAGAACAAGCAAAATCAACGAAACATCATGAAAATAGCCTATACTACTAAAGCTAACTCCCGCACACTTAAGACAACATTGTCCGCAATGTTGGGAGATAGATAAACAAAAGACTGCATAAATAGAAATATAGTCAACTGAATCCAACAAAATGAAAGCTTAATAATAAAACAAAAATGACTGCAAGCAACACAAACTACACAAGAACACCACACCAAACAACCGAACACACAAATGGTGAAAAACAAGGTTGTTTCGTACGTGAAGGTTGAGCGAACCCATATGAGCAGCAAGCTGCACCTTCTATGTACTTCACAACAAATCGGCTGATCTAGGTCTTGATGTCTTCATGAAAGTTGTAGATAAGGATCTTAGCTTTCCATAGAGATTTGAATCACATTAATTGGGCATCTAGAACTCAAGTTATGATCATTATACCAAACTGTGTCAAAAATGGAACCCAATGCAGAACAGGTGACTTTGCAGTATAAGTAGGGTAGGCAAATGAACTCCGATTGACACAAATTTTACCATTCTGAAAACTTCAGAATATCTTCTATAATTGTTTAGAATACCACTTTTGCATTTGAAATTTTCATAAAGGTCAAAATCTAACATGAAATATGTCTACCAGTCTATTTTTCCTCTGCATTTCTCTATTGTTTTTCATGGTGTAAAATCTCTTTGTTTGCTTCATTTTCTTCCAAATCTTTAACAAACTCACCTAAAGCAAATAAGAGATAAAGGGAGTCTAAATGGTGATTAAAATACTAAAATTTAGTAGAAATGTGAGCTCAAAATGATTATTATATAAAGCACAAATATAGAATATCAAGTGGAAATTGAAACATATGTATAGTTTTCACCAAAAACCAGAGAACGATCGTACAAGTTGCAATTCCTATATGTACAAGTTGGCTTCAGCGCCTTAAAGTCAAATCCTACCAAAGTTTTAGCAACAGTAGAACACTATCATATGACTCCTATTTATAGATAGATTATACACAAGATAAAACCCAATGACTCCAGAGTGGGTCCATAAGAGGAGGAGGCGGGGTATCTCCGGCAGTGGAGGCAGCGAAAGCTGGGGTTTGAAATGATGGAAAGCCATCGCTTGGACACAGATCGGAAGCAGATGAGGGGTTTTGGTGACAAGCGTAGTAGAATTTTAGTTAAGAGATCGTCGTCATCTTTTATGACCATTGCTAAAGTAAAGGACGCGAGCCCAGGGAAAAATATCGTCGCGAAAAGTCTTCAGGCTGTGATTTTCGGGTTTAGAAGTAGAAGATTGTAGAGAGATTTCTCTTGAGCCGAAAGCATGTTTGATCAGCAGGATTTTTGGCCCCGGGTGCGTGCCCGACGACCATCTTTGGCAGAGGTTGGAAGAAGACTGGCGTCTACGGGGAAAGATTGGTCACCTTATGGAATTCACATCTAATTACCACGCACTTACTTTTTATTAATTTAAATTATTTTTCCCTTTAAAATTTAAAATTATTTCAACTTTCTCTGTAAAATTTAAGCTTAGTTTGACAATTTAAAACTTTTTAAAATATTTTATTAAATCTATTACATTCGATGATAAATAATGTATACTAATTTGAAATATAGAACATAAAAATTTTAACTTTGATTTTATTTTAAAAAATTTCAAATTTTACTTAATTTTATTTCAAGGAATCTCAAGAGATTGCACTTTAAATTGAATTTTACATACAAGGTGAATCTTTAAAAATTGAAAAAAAAAGAAAAATACATGATGGAATGGAAGGAATGTTACTAGGGCTGTCAATTTTGCCCGTTTACCCGGATCCGGCCCGGGACCCGGCCCGATAACTCCGGGTCCGGAACAATAGCCATATCCATTTACCCGGACCCGGACCCAATAATATATCTTCTAATAGGGTCCGGGTCCGGGTCCGGGTCCGGGATAGGGTATCTCGGACCCGATTATCCGATTACCCGATTTAAATTTTAAATAATAAATATTTTATATATTTAAATTTTTTATAACTGTTAGATGTGTTTGATCAATGGTCAATTATTTATAAATTTATATTAAAAATTTTATCGGATCTACCCAGACCCGGCCCGAGACCCTATAGGGTAGGGTCCGGGTCCATCTTATTTGGACCCGTCGGGTAATCGGATCCGGATCCGAAACCATTAATGTCAATCGGGTCCGGGTCCGGAACAGGATGTCCCGAACCCATTTAGACCCGTTGACAGCCCTAAATGTTACCCTCCCACAGTTGGCAGGGTAATTTCAAAGAAGCCCACTATACTTGGTGGGTCTTTTTAAAATGAGAGACTAATAGCGCCATCAAATCGTTACTTTTTTAAATAAAAAATAATATATTATCATCAATAATTTAGTGTCCGTAATAAAGCTTGGTAATGCCCGCTTGAACTCGGATCTTATGGTACAAATGAATTATGTTGCAAGTGTTCATGTCTTAACCTTGTTGAATTTGTTTATATTTAAAAATGTTAGACTTAACGTTAAAAAATTAGAAAAAGAAAGAAAAATTTTGATTCAAGTAATCCCAAAGTCTAGAGTCCAGTTTTTAGAACATTGGATTATTATAAAACTTTAAGGATGAAAATTTTATGATAAAAAAGTTATGCAAAGGATAGTGTGAGAGAATGTCACAAACCACTTCAGTCCTTAGTAATAAAGAAAGAAAGCCGTGAAAATTTTGAAATGATTTTGGATAAGTTGTCGCATCTTCCTTAGGTGTTTCATTGGTGCCGAATGTGGTGGCTGTATTTGAATTGCAACTCATCAAAATGAATTTTTTTAAAAATTTTTATATTTTATTAAGATATACTTTAAATTACCCTTTTTAAAAATAAAAAAGATGCTCCATTGTTTTCTAAATTACTCTTTTTGCAAAAGGAAAAAAGGGGGGTTAATCTCATCGAAGTTTAAATTACAGTTTCAAAATATAAGCCTTTCAAGAAGGAGGAGTAAGGTGTTTTATACTTATTTATAAGAATTTAATAATCATTTTTCCAACTTATACCCCTATTTAAATTTATCATCCTTTAATAAAGATGAGAAATAAAGGTTAGTTAAAACATCTTGTTTTTAGGACCATATTAATACGTACGTTTGTAGAAGATTAATTAGAACCACTTATATTTTAAAATAAAGGAAGCATTCAATGTACAATCAAGCCATTACAAGTAATTCACACTCATAATTTGCACTGTGAAACTAATTACCTGATACAATGAATCTCTCTGAATTGGGTAGGCATTTCTGTGATCATCAGCTCCTTTAAGGTATGGATGAATCTCAATCCCTCCGGAAGCATCTCCAGTTTGCGACAGCTGGAAATTCTAAGTGACAGAAGACTCGGCATTGCACCTTCTTCCACCTGCCAATTCTTTAAGTTGAATAATGAACCGAGTCCTAGAGATTTCAGTTTCGGAAAACCCCTTTCATGGCATACCATTTCTCTCCCGGAAAATGATCTTGTTGCTAAGTAGAGTTCCTGTAAGTTCGGAAGCCTCTCCAGTGTCATCATTGGGTCCTCCTCAATTTGAGATCCTTCTAAAACTATTCTGATGAGGCTCGAAGAGTTCCCAGTGTGATCGTATCTTGGCAAGTTTCCAGTAGGCCCTTTTATCTCCAAGTAATGAAGGTTGTTACAGAATAGAACTTGTTTCAGAACAGCAGAACCATTTTCAGAGTTGAGGAAGTCACAATTTGAGATGCTGAGAGAGGTCTGCTTTAATTTGTTTGAGTTTGAGATGAAGCTAACGACTTCTTCAAGGTCGCCGATCTCGTCTTCTACTATGGCTTTGAAAGCCCGGAGATTGGTCAACTTTGATAAATCTTTAACAACGTAGTATCTACTGATGAAGTTAACTAGGGTCTCTAGCTTGCTCAACCCACCCAATCTCAACCTGAATGTTTGTAGTTCGTCTGCAGGATCAGGAAGATGCAGATGTCTCAATCGTTTCAGTTTCCACAGGATATCTGTCACCAAAAATACAGTAGAATCTAGATCTAGAGTTTCCAAGTATTCCAAATTCACCAATGATGGGGACAAAATCTGGAAGAGACACTCCTTAAAACTCAGGTATCTCAATAATGTCAACTTAGATATAGCTTCGAACAACATAAGGTGATCAAGAAAAGTTCGGGTTCGCTTCCTCCCGCTGTCATTCATGTCCATAGCTTCAAGGCCTATGATTTCCAGGACTCTTAGCATCTTGAAATTCTTAAACTGAGCTCTAAAAGTTTTGGGCAGACCTTCCGTGTAACCGTCCTCTATCAAAAATAGAAATGACCGAAGGTGCTTCGTGAATTCCTTCTTAGGAGCAACATATCTTGAGAAATCGTCGCCATTTAGACCACTGACAAGTCTATAAATTCTTCTGGGAGCAGAAGATTCAGCTTGCGAGCTGTCGTTCTCCTGTGGATGAGCTACGAATTTGAAGAAATTTTCCCTTTCAGCTATACCCAAACACAGGTCTCTCATCATATCATGTAGGCTGCACGATTCAAACCTCCTGATTGCTGCCGGTAGCAGTTCCTCTTCTTTAACTCGAACCATGCTCCTCTCTGCTAGTTCTTCCAGGTAACGCTGTGCAACATCCATCATTGATTCGTCCCCTATTTGGTCTTCAGGCAAAACTAGGCCTTCAGCCATCCACATCTGGTACAATCTATCTGATTCAATTTCAACATCTTCGGAAAATTTAGCCAAGTATAGGAAACATGGCTTCAAACGCCATGGAAGATCATCATAGCTTAAAGATAAGATCCTTTGTACGGTTTGATCACTCTGCCCGATCTTCTGCTTCCTGGATAAATAATCCTTGATATTACTGTAGACGTCATTCCACTCGTCCAAACTATATTTTCTAACAAGTATTCCTCCAAGGACCACCACGGCTAATGGAAGACCTCCACAGTGTTTGAGCATTTTCTTTCCCATCTCTTCCCATTTATCCATTTCTGTAATCACCACAACCACATGTGGCCGTTAGAGAAATGCAATTTAGAGCGTAGATTTGTTATAGAAGTTGAAGTTAAATGATTCTGTTTTACGTGCACTTCTGAATTTTCTTACAAGAGTTTCCGGTCATTAATCTGAACTAAACACTGCTATCAATAAGAGTTTGCTAATCAATAACATGACAAAACAGGGTGCCTAATTTAAAGCATTTGTCTTTCCAACTAAGGTTTAAAAGAATTCATCCTCAAAATTAATGCCAGAAACATTACCTGGATCATCTCTTCCTCCGAATACTTTATGCTTCAGTAGCTCCCAACTTTCCGCTTCTGTTAAAACCCGTGGTTCATGTAAGAAAAGCTTGTCGTTTACCTGTATCGCCACATCTTTGTTACGTGTGGTAAGCAAGATTTTACTGCCATTTCTCTAGCAGGGAAGGCCTGTTTTATACATTCCCAAGCATTCCTTGTCCAAACATCATCAAGAACCAAAATGCATCTTTTATTTTGAAGGACTTGAGAAAGCTCCCGAGCTAGATCCTCCTCATTCCGCTGCACAATGCTATCCTTTCTCGCGGCCTCCACCAAGCCAGCAATGATGCGTTGCAAAACATCCCTGGCTTGCCATTCCTGAGAGATACAAACCCAAGCATAGCCCTGAAAGTGGCGTTTCACGTCGGGGTGGTTGTACACTCTCTTTGCAAGAGTGGTCTTGCCTAGACCACCCATGCCACATATAGAAACAAGTTGATATTCTTCACTAACCAAATTGTGTACTAGTAAATCCACATCGCTGTCCAAGCCAATAATAGCATTATCTTCGTCTGTGAAATGTGAGTAAGTCCTCCTCAGATCTTGCAATTGCCTGGATCTTGAACCTTCCTCTTCCATCATCTTCCTCTCACCAAAACCTTGAAATCTATCAACATAGTTCGAGATCCTATGTATAAGGCTTTGAACCTCGGACCCAAGTTCATGACGCATACAACCTTCTCTAAAGATACAAGCATATCTCTTAAGCTTCTTCATAAAGCCTCCTCCCATTTGGGATTCAACTTTGGATATGTAAGTCTCGATCACATCATCTGCTTCATAAGCAAGGTCTCTGAGCTCAGAAATCCAGTCCCGGCTTCTGTGCTGCTCACTTTGCTGTGTATCTGCATCTTCCAGGACCCTTTTAATCCGGTCAAGCTCTGTTTGAAGCTGCTGAACTTGGTCTCCCACTCCATGTAGATATATTCCTTCTGCAACCAAAAGTTCCCCTACCTGTAGGGATATAGAGTGCGGAAGCGAGATAAATTCAACCAAAGATTATGAGAAATTAAGAATGACAATAAAAATGACACTAAAAATTTTTAGGTGGAAAAATCCTCTGTAAATAGAGGCAAAAAAACCACCGGCGAGAGAGCCAAAATTTCTACTATAAATTTGTGAGGAGTACAAAATATTTTCTATAGACTATGAAGATTAGTCTAAATAAACATTCTCTACAGAGGAAGAATATCCAAAATAAAATGTAGAGAAATATAAAGAAAATATAGGATGGATGAAGTTTGCTGTTTGCTTTGCTTCGCTCGGCTCTCTTGAATTTCTGAGGTGCAGGAGTTGCCTATTTATAGGCAACTCCCGCACATTGAGAGAAAACTTCAGCCGGCAGTCTTGGTGGGGAGGAAGTCAGCAGCAGCCAAATTTCTCTGAAATTAGGCAGCCGAAAACAAAGAAATTTGGCATGCCAAAATGTTGACCAAGAAAAGTGGGCAGCCGCAATTGAGGAACTTGGGCAGCCGCAATTGAGGAAATGGTGAGCAGTTCTCACAAATCTCCACCTTGATCACCATTGGAAATACTCTCTCGCCATGAAGCCTTATTCAATTTTGAATGATACCAGCTAAGTCCAAGCAATGATCGAACTTAGCTGCTGGAAGTGGTTTGGTTAACATGTCTGCAGGGATTTTTCAAATTTGTGTGAATTTTTCTCGATCGTAATATCTCCTGCGAAATAATATCTCGGATAAAATGGTGCTTAATATCAATATGCTTGGTTTTTGAGTGATGCTTGCTGTTTCTGGTCAAGTGAACAGCACTCTGACTGTCGCAGAACACAACAAGAATGTCTTGTTGTAGACCAAGTTCACTTACCAAGCCTCGGAGCCAAATAGCCTCTTTCACTCCTTCAGTTGCAGCAATATACTCTGCTTCAGTGGTGGACAAAGCAGCGATGGCTTGAAGTGATGAATACCAACTGATAGCAGAACCACAAAGTGTAAAAATATAAGATGAAAGTGACCTTCTCCGATCTAAATCACCACCGTAGTCAGCGTCAACATAACCAACTACGCCTCCGGGATCAGCTCTTTGTCTATCAAATACCAAACCAATATCGGAAGAACCCTTCAAATAGCGAAATACCCATTTGACAGCTTCCCAATGTTGTTTGCCTGGATTATGCATGAATCTGCTGACAACGCTAACGGCATAAGCTAAATCAGGCCTGGTACATACCATAGCATACATGAGGCTTCCAACTGCATTTGAGTACGGGACATGTGACATGCGTCTCTTGTCCTCCTCTGATTGAGGACACTGCTCAGGTGACAATTTGAAATGAGCAGCTAACGGAGTACTAACAGCTTTGCAATCCTGCATTCCAAATCTGTCAAGCATCTTCATAACATACTTCTTTTGTGATAAGAAAAGTTTACCGACTTGACGATTCCTGTTAATCTCCATTCCAAGAATCTTCTTGGCAAGGACCTAAATCTTTCATATCAAATTCACTCATTGAAAGTGGGCCTTTAACCTGTTGACAAGGTATTTATCTCTTACAGCAATCAACATATCATCAACATAGAGTAATAAGTATATGAATGACCCATTAGATATCTTCTGAAAATAGACGCAATTATCATAACTACTTCTGGAGTAGCCATGTTCAACCATGAAAGAATCAAACCTCTTATACCATTGTCTTGGTGATTGCTTCAAACCATAAAGAGACCTTTTGAGGCGACATACATGATCCTCCTTTCCAGGAATAACAAACCCCTCTGGCTGTTGGATATAAATCTCTTCCTCAAGATTACCATGAAGAAAAGTTGTTTTCACATCTAACTGTTCCAGCTCCAAATCATACAAGGCAACCAGAGCAAGTAATATACGAATTGAAGTATGACGAACAACAGGAGAAAATACTTCATTAAAGTCAATACCTTCCTGTTGATCAAAACCTCTGACAACAAATCTTGCTTTGTACCTTGCATTCTCAACACCGGTGATGCCTTCTTTTCTCTTAAAGATCCACTTGCAGCTAATGACTCGTTTGCCTTCTGGCAATATCACCAGATCCCAAGTTTCATTCTTATGAAGACTCTCGACCTCTTCTTGCATTGCAGCAATCCATTTTGTTGAATCATCACTAGAGATTGCTTCAGAATAATTTCTTGGTTCATCATTGTCTCCTATCTCTTGTGCAGCAGCTAATGCATATGCAATGTTGACAGATTCTGCAACTAGTCTTTGAGTCGGCTTTCTCGGTCTCTGTGCTGGAAGTTCCTGAGCCATGGACCACGATTGTGGCAAACCTCGTCGTTGTGGTGGATGTGGCTGTTGTGGACTCATGTGTTCAGTGATATCATCAATTGTTGTGGTTTGATCATGTTCAGTTGTGGAGGAATTAGGAATATCTTCCTTCAAAACTGGAGCTTCAACCTCAAACTTCACCTTCTTTGGAACATTCTCCTGATCACCTATATCAACAGTATTCTTCCCAGAAGACAGCATAGCATTTTCATTAAAGATTACATCTCGACTATGAAATAATTTGCGGTTTCGGGGGTTATATAAGCGATAGCCTTTCACCCCTTGACCATAGCCTAAGAAAATGCACTTCTTTGCACGAGGCTCCAATTTTCCCTCGTTTACATGTGAATAAGCAGGACACCCAAATAATCTAAGATTAGAATAATCAACAGGGTTACCTGACCAAACTTCTTCTGGAATTTTACAGTCAATTGCTCTGTTGGGGGAGCGATTTATCAAATAACATGCAGTCGATGCCGTTTCAGCCCAAAATTGTTTTCCCAAACCTGAATGAGAGAGCATGCAACGAACTTTCTCCAAGATGGTTATGTTCATCCTTTCTGCAACTCCATTCTGTTGTGGAGTACCTGGAATGATGAGATGTCTGGCAATACCTTCCTTCTTGCAGAAATCATTGAATTCATTTGAGCAAAACTCAAGTCCATTATCCGTCCTCGACCTTTTGATTTTCTTGCCCGTCTGGGTTCTCAATTAAAGCTTTCCACTCTTTAAAGATTAAAAATGCTTCACTCTTTTTGTTTGAGAAAATAAATCCGAGTTTCAGTGAGAAATCATCAATAAGTGTCAACATGTAATGACATTTACCTTTGGAAGAAATTTTTGACGGACCCCAAAGATCCGAATGAATGTAATCCAATGTACCTTTGGTTCTATGAATGGCTTTTGAAAAGCTAACCTTTTTCTGCTTACCAAAAATACAATGTTCGCAGAAATCAACCTTGCCGAGTACAAAGTGGTTATCAAGATGACCATTCTTCTTGAGGATTTGAATTCCCTTCTCACTCATGTGGCCCAATCTGTAATGCCACAACTTGGTGTTATCCTTGTCGAGATGAGGCAACGAGTGCGGAACTCGTAGTAGATTGAACCTCGCAAAGCACATACAAACTACCAGATCGATTTGCTTTTAATATCACAAGAGCTCCTTTGGACACTTTTAGAACTCCACCTTCAGCTGAGTACTTACACCCAAGAGATTCTAGGGTGCCTAGAGAAATGAGATTCCGTTTCAAATCGGGGGACATGTCGGACACCGATCAAGGTTCTAATAACTCCATCATTTGTTTTGATTTTAATTGTACCTTTACCGACAACTTTGCATTGAGCATCGTTGCCCATCAGGACAAGACCACCATTAACTGATTCATAAGTGGTAAACCAATCTCTGTTAGGAGACATGTGAAAAGTACAACCAGAATCAAGAATCCATTCATTTCTAGACCTTTGATCAATATCGGCAGCTACAAAACAATCCCCATCAGATTCGGTCTCAACAATACTAGCTTCGACAGTTTTTTCGGGTTGTTTTCCTTTACCCTTATTTTCTCTATCTTGCTTATTTTTCAATTTAAAGCATTCAGAGATTTCATGTCCCTTTTTCTTGCAATAACGGCAATACTTAGAGTTTTTACCTCTAGACTTTGATCTGGACATATTTTTACCATTGCTACTTCTTTCCTGGTTCCTCCCTCTTACTACTAATCCTTCACCCGAACTTTCAGAATGAATTTCAAAATCAAATTTTTCTTTGGATAGCAGGTGAGACTTGACATCATCAAAAGACAGGGTAACATAATTACCATACAACATAATTTCTTTGAAGTGTCGATATGAGGGTGGTAGAGAAACAATAAGTAGAACAGCTTTATCCTCATCGTCAACTTTAACATCCAAATTCTCCAAATCAATAATAATGGAATTAAATTCATCAAGGTAAGATTGGATGGGAGTACCTTCAGACATACGGAGAGTAAAGAGTCGCTCCTTTAAACGGAGTTTATTTGCAAGATTTTTGGTCATGTATAAAGACTCCAATTTATTCCATATACCTGATGCAGTTTCCTCGTTGATGACTTCTCGCAACACCTCACGGGATAAGCATAACTGGATTATGGACAATGCCTTTTCATCCATCTCATCCCAATCTTCCTCCTTTATAGCTTCTGGCTTCTTTGATTTTCCCGCAAGAACTTTCTTTAAACCATTCTGAGTGAGAACGGCTTGCATCTGGACTCGCCAAATAGCGAAACTGATTTTACCGTCAAATTTCTCAATATCGAATTTTGTCGACATGATAAAAATCTCAGTTGAATTTTTTTTGCGCTCTGATACCAGTTTGTAGGGATATAGAGTGCGGAAGCGAGATAAATTCAACCAAAGATTATGAGAAATTAAGAATGACAATAAAAATGACACTAAAAATTTTTAGGTGGAAAAATCCTCTGTAAATAGAGGCAAAAAAACCACCGGCGAGAGAGCCAAAATTTCTACTATAAATTTGTGAGGAGTACAAAATATTTTCTATAGACTATGAAGATTAGTCTAAATAAACATTCTCTACAGAGGAAGAATATCCAAAATAAAATGTAGAGAAATATAAAGAAAATATAGGATGGATGAAGTTTGCTGTTTGCTTTGCTTCGCTCGGCTCTCTTAAATTTCTGAGGTGCAGGAGTTGCCTATTTATAGGCAACTCCCGCACATTGAGAGAAAACTTCAGCCGGCAGTCTTGGTGGGGAGGAAGTCAGCAGCAGCCAAATTTCTCTGAAATTAGGCAGCCGAAAACAAAGAAATTTGGCATGCCAAAATGTTGACCAAGAAAAGTGGGCAGCCGCAATTGAGGAACTTGGGCAGCCGCAATTGAGGAAATGGTGAGCAGTTCTCACACTACCTTTGCCCCAAGAGTTGCTATAACAGACAATGCCATCTCTGTTTTAACAGTAGGGATCAATAAGCTGATCCATATTCGATGAGCAATGTGGGCTTAAAAGCTCAATGTCGCACCAGATGAAAGTGTTTCCGAAAACGTTGACAATGCGAATAATATACACACAATATTCATATTGGTTATCACCATTACGCAAAAGAGAATTGACATATATTTATTTGTATATCTTGAAGTCTTCGTCTACCCAAGATTTTAGGTGAAAAACAATTGATTCACACGGCAATCTTCAGATGCAGGTCGTAAGCAAGTGTCTTTCATACTGTATCTGATGGCTATGGGAACTCAGAATATCAAGATGAAGTTTGCATCTTAGGAAAACATTTGAAGGGGAAACGGAGTCGGACCATTAGGAGTGTGCTAACTCCTAATTTTCCCTTCAGTTCGTGCAAAAAGAGCTTTATTATGTAGTTCGGAACTCTTTTGTTCCGGGAAAAAGTTTGGACAATGAAAAGGTTAAAATAAGTTTAAGTAGGAGTAATGATGTCGATTATAAATCATTCAAATGGGGATTTCCTGCTTAATCGATTCATCATCAGTAACATCACTTCATCCTCGAGTTTAATCAACCGATCTCTTAGATTTATTTCTTGAATTTAAAAGAGAGCACTTAAGTTCTCCTAATAAATAAAAAGTATTGATTGATCATACATTCCATTAGAGTTCTATAATTCATAATACTCTTTCCTATTTGATTTGAGAAAGTACTATCACACATTAATCATTAATTATTTTAATAATTATTCGTTAATTATTTTTATTGTGAGTTCTTATAATCATTAATTATTTTTTTGTTCCTTTTCTTATCTCCTACTTTTTTATTATTTTTCACGACATATTTAGGTGAGTTTTTTAATTTAATTTCCTTTTACCAAATTGGAATGCATATGTAGTGCTGTCAAACAGGACGGTCCGATCCGGCCGTTGCGGGCTGAATAGTAAAACGGTCCGAGACGGGCTGTGGCCCGTTTGGCCCGCCGACTGGAAACCCCCAGTCCGTAGCTGGTTATAGTAAAATCACGGATTAAACAGGCCAATCCGCAAACTTTACAAAACGACATCGTTTTGTCAAAAATGCATCAAAATGATGTCGTTTTTTTTAAAAAAATTAAAAATATTTTAAAAACATCAAAACAGCGTCATTTTGAGAAAAAATTTTTTAAAAAAATTAAAAATAAAAAATAAGTTATCCCATGTCTGACCTGCTCTGACCCGAGAGCTAAACGAAGTGGGTCGAAAAAACTTGCGTTAAAATAAGCCAATATTTACTAAGTTCATATCTATTCATATGTCTCGGTCCGCATACCAGCTCACCAGCTGAATCTCGTTTTGACAATACTATGCATCACGCGAGTAGAGCATGAGATTTTTTAAACCATGTCATTGGTTTTCATTGACTTCCCTCCTTAAATGTGATTTTGATATCACATCACACATTACAAATAGATAAATTTTAAAAAAATAACCAATGTATACCACATCCCACCCTTTCGTTGCTCTAAACAATCATTTTTCAAGTTCCATAAATATCTGCGTACCCTTTGACTTTTGCTAACAAATTTCTAAATTTTCTTTTATATATTTTCTAGGCAATCTTCAAAGAAAGGAGAAATTAATACAAATGTATCCCTAAAAAATCCGAATACACAACTTTTCACTATTACACGATGAGATGATAGTTTAAGTTTTTTAAAAATAGTGATCAGCCTATGCTTTTATTCACATTCTCTTTCCGCAATAATAAAAAATAAATAAATACAAAACAAAGATAGGAGGTTGATTAACAAAGCCCTTCTAACTATTCAACGTAGAAATCTCGAATTTCATAAATGTCATATCATATTTCTCTGTCCTTTTACTTCTCCGACCCCTATAGAATCCTTAAAAAAGTAAATAAATATCGTAACAATTACATGATCCGATAGAAATGTAAAGAAAAGAATATTTAACTGTTCATTTTTGTTCAAATTTCCGCTACCACCTGCAATAGAAAAATCGACGAACCTAGAAAGAGTCGAGAAATTCCATTCTTGAACCATTCTGACCAAGCTTCTGGGTGTCATGTCCACAAGGCTTGGAAGAGCCCAACCCAAAAGACTAGTCTATTGAGTGGAAGGAACTCGAAGGAACCCTCACACTTATGAACCACAAGTTTCTTCCTGTGAATCTCATGTGAGATATGACAGTGATCCCCCTTTGAAACTGGCGTCCTCGACGACCCCTTTTGGAGAGACTCCTGACAATGGTCCCCCTTTGAAGCCGGCATCCTCGACGGCCCCTTTTGGAGACACCCGTCCTTTTGGAGAGACCCTGACGGCCCACTGAAGGCGGCTCTCACTCTGGTACAGGTAGCCCTTTTCTTGGTCGCCCCCTTTGGAGAGACCCAACAGCCCACTCAAGGTGGCTCTCACTCTGGCACAGGCTATCACTCGGCCTCTTTGCCCCTTCGAAGAGGCCGACAACCAGCTGATACCATCTGTCATGTCCACAAGGCGGAGAATAGCCCAACTTAAAAAACTATGTCATTTATATATACAGTTTTTTTTTTTGCACTACATTTTAGACTATATGTAGGAGTTTGAAAATAAAAATTTTTTGCACTACATTTTAGACTATATGTAGTGCAAAAAAAATTCATTTTCAAACTCCTCTCTCTCCCTCCTCCAACAACTCTCTCTAGCATTTCTTCAAAAATGCCACACTTTTCATTAAAAAACAGAAGAATTTTATCGCAATATAGAAATGAGCAAAGATTCTACGAAGGATTCTCTCGAATTTGAGGTAAAAAGTTACTACATTATATTTAAATTCATATTTATAGGCTTTTTTGATTTTTTGGCACAGGTTTCGCTACTGAGTGGTGGAACTTTCTGACGAGTTCCGCCACTTGTTGGCAAAACTCATGGCATTATATCGATACATTCTTGCGAAATTTTTGGAAGAATTTTCCCAAAACTTGGCGAAATTATGCCAAGAATTTCGTCAGATTCTGGCAAAATTCTGCCAATAATTTTGCCAGAGTCTGGCAAAATTTGGCCCATAGTTTCAAATTTTTTTATTTTTTTTGTGATGTCCACTTATTTAGTTGTATTGTTGTATATTTTTATACTGGATAATTTTATTATATGTTAGATTACACATCGTAAATAGCTTTATTGATACGGTTCTTGATGCCTTAAAAATAATCAAGAGACACGTAATGTAGTAACTGACATTGGACAAGTGCGTTTTATGTATTGCAAGAACACCGAAAAGGCCGGAAGGCAAGATTTCACCGAGCGCTTTACAGAGATGGAGAAGGCCCTTCATCGTCGTCAGATTCGTTTGAAGAATTTTTTGATCTTGACCAAATGGAAGATCTAAGTCGATTTTTAGGCACGCAAGATATATTTTCGAGTAAAGAGGTAGTAAAGTGGGCGAAGGCGGCAGCATTACAGGTGAG
The DNA here is from genome assembly GCA_030512225.1 of Rauvolfia tetraphylla. Classification (NCBI taxonomy): domain Eukaryota; kingdom Viridiplantae; phylum Streptophyta; class Magnoliopsida; order Gentianales; family Apocynaceae; genus Rauvolfia; species Rauvolfia tetraphylla. The sequence goes on from JAJQKT010000060.1 coordinate 4,413,611, forward strand.
GACGTTGTTGATAATTGCTCGGTCGCGAAAAGGTAACGGAACGGGTAACGACTTTGTTGAGCTTAGGTGTGAGAGGGGCGGAGCGTACAGAAAATTCATTACTGTTCAGAAGGATGGAGCAGAACCGGAGGTGCAGACGAAGTCACGAAAGCCGAAGGGTAATAAAAATGTCATTGTCCATTAAAACTGATGCGTAGGGAGCATGGAGTCTTGCGGTAATATGCAGCAAGCACAATCACGAGCTCGGGATCCGACATGGTCTTGCCCTCGCTGCCCGCATGACAGAGCAGGAGATGAAAATCACAGAGGAAATGAGCAAATGTCACGTTCAGCCTAAACATATTCTGGATCATTTGAAACCGGAGAATCCGAGAACCGTTGTTAGGTATGTTTGCCTGTAACAAATATATTATATTCATTAAATTAGCACTTATACACTATTGTTAAGTTTTGTAAATGTGTTGATTAATTTTATTTGGGTTTCGTATTACCGCAGAACGAAGACAGTGTATAATGCTCGAGACAAATTAAGAGTTGCGAGTATGGAAGGACGGACAGTGGTGCAATAACTTTTCAAGTTATTCACCGATCATAGATATATCCATTGGCACAGAGTTGAGCCAAGAGCCAAAATCCTCAATGATTGTGTTTTTTCTCATCCAGATTCAACATTACTTACTCGTGCGTATCCATTTGTACTAATAATGGATACGACATACAAGACTAACCGGTTCGTTACATTACAGTTCTTTCACATCTTCAGCATTGCATTACAGTTAGACATAACGTTCTTCAATTTAAACAAATGGAAAAGGTTATTCGCTTATACGTTTTTCCTGATTACTTTTAATAGGTACAATATGCCGTATCTGGAGATCGTAGTCGGTGCTTGGATCAGTTCTAAGCAAGCAGACAGTTACCGATGGGTACTGGAGTGCGTGAAACAGATATTTGACATAAATTATCCTCCAAATGCTATCATGACTGATCGGGAGCCCGGATTGATACAGGCGTTGCGTGATGCATTTCCTAATTCTGAGCACCTGTTATGTTGCTGACACATTTCAAAAAACATGAAAGCCAGATGCTACAAGGCCTGTGGAGACAAAGTTGTCGCCGAACGTTTTTCAAAATGCACTTGGAGACGTCTGGTTGATTCCATTACCGATGAGGAGTTTCAGCTTCACTATTCGAATATTCGCTCGTCATGGTCCACTTTCGGGAAGTTGATGAGTTACATAGATGAGACTTGGTTGGACCCGCATCGCGAACAATTTGTACGGAATTGGACAGGACAAATCATGCACTTTGGGACTGAAACGACAAATCGTGCAGAGGGCGCCCATTCAGCGACGAAACCGTACCTTGGGATGGCGTCCGGAGCATTTGACATGGTATGGTCAAAAGTCCATTCTATGATCGAGGCTCAGATAGCGAGATTAGAGGAAGTCTTGAACAATGTCGTTATGTAGATAAGTACCAGCTCAGCACGCACCCAATCCTCAATATGCTGTGTTACAAAGTGTCCCACAAAGCAATACAGATCATACTAAACGAGTGGGATCGGGTGAAAAAGATTCGCCATGATGATCGCGCTTAACTTCTCCACGGCTGCTTCACAGTATTTGCACATATCTAAGCCGCAGCCTTTTGATGATATGCGGGCAATTCGGGATTTTGCGAAGTTAATGATGAAGTGAGGACCAGCTGAGCGGTGACATTTTACTGTGCAGATGTCTCAGATGTTATATCCCGAGTTCTCAAGGCTGCAGGAGCCCCCAAGCAAAGTGACCAAAGGCCGGCCAAAAAAAGACTCAACGAAGAGAGATAAGTCCTATTGGGAGTACATTCAAGTCTCTCGTAGTGCCTTCAAAAGGTCCTCCAGTAGTAGTGGGTCTCGAGGCAGATCTTCTAGCGGGTCTTGTGGGCGTAGCGGGTCAAGAGGCAGGAGTTTGCGGTCCATTGGCGGCGGATATTGTTCATACACGGGTGCCTCTAGATATGGTGACTCTGCCATTCCCGTATTTCCCTGAGGTAGTCAATTTCCGTCCTTTATCGTTCCCTATATCTACGATTAGGTCGATGTTAGGGCAGATGATAATTTTGGGTTTCGAGCTATTGCACATTTGAGGTACGGGGGCGAGGATGCTTGGTTTCAGGTGAGGCAGGAGCTATGGCGAGAGGTCCATCGTAACTCATCACTATACGAAGAAATCGTGGGCGGATCTGGAGGGGTTATCTCCCTTTTACACCAGCTGGAGCACTAGGTCGCCGATCAGCCTGCCCCTATGGATAGGTGGCTAACATTACCAGACATGGGATGAGTTATCGCGACCACATACAATGTCGCGTTCTCCTGCTTATTTCTGTCGCAATGTTGGACCTATCTACCCCTTGACTCGCAACGCGATACGACGACTGCAATCCTGGTTATTGGCCTACTAGAAGACGCCAATCAATTTGTCGCCGTAAGTATACTCGTATAGGTCAACGCAATTTAAATTGTTTGTTCTGATATCTAACTATTTTGTTGTTTTCATATCTACAGTTTCAACTTGAGGATGGTTTTCCAGTTCCCGAAGTGCACCCGTCGTGGCAGCGGTATCGGCGAGTGGGTTGCGCACTGGCAGTCCCTTGTGAGTAGTTAATATTTTTCGTAGTATACTTGAGATCAAATGAAATGTTGTAAAATTTAAATCAAACCGCTAAAATAAAAGCACATTTCTTGCAAGTGAGAGTCAATATTTATTCGTTTTCATCTTTCTGCACTATTACACAACGCAAACACCGAAAAAAATTGAAGGAAAAAATAGACAACTTCGGAACTATCCCTACGAGCCAAATGGGCATGCACGATCCGTCCCTCCCAAACACGGCTCCCGTTCGGTCAATATCTGTATCATCTCCTGCAGCGTGGCATCCCTCTATGCCGGGGTCAACTGCTGCACATCTGTAATACCCGCAACTGCACGATGCAACATATCCCACCGCTGAAAGGTAGCATGCAAACCGATTAAAAAAGTGACCGGATCGTATGACTGCGTCAGTAATCGGGGCAGGACCAGGCCTAGTAACTCCCGCGGACAGCATACTCGGATTCTGAATGGAAGAATGCGTCCTTGCAAGGTACCAGGGTAGGTACTCGGGAGTGCATGCTGAATGTGGGACAACATGTGCACCGAGTTGAGTCCTACCAAGGATGTGGGATTTGGGCCGCTCTCAGAATTCATCAGGGCACTCGTACTTGACTACGTATCTACGGTTGTTTGCAGGGCTATAATCCTCTTTCGGAAGTATTGGAGTGCTTGCAATCTGCTGCACTCTGCCTAACTGTCGAAGGACACGATCAGGCATATACAGCTCTACAACGTCACAAAATCGCAAACACCCGTGAAATGCCGAAATTCAGTGCTCTTTAAGCAGATTAGGCCCGAAGGGAGTCCAGCAAACCTGCAAGCATATATATAAGACAAAGCAATAGTCATTACCCTATACATGCAAGTTAAAAATTTTCCTCGCGCACCGTCATGTCGTCCAAGTGTAAGCGAACAGCGCGCAGGTCATCTGATTTTCATGGTGCACCCCCTCTATGCTGTAACCGGAGAATGTGAGGCTGTGACTCACGCCAATCTGGCGACGGCTGCGGGGCAAACGATGGAAAGTACAAGTATATCCATACTTCGAGCAGTGTCGTGGGCCCACCAAGTTGTCTGCAGTCTGCCCTAGATGCGGTCCCAAGAGACCGATAGAGATAAGCAAGACAGGCAGCACCCCATGCGTAGCCCTGGATATCGTCGACAGAGCTAAGGAACGGCCAGTAGTTATAAGGCATCCGGTCCTTACCCTTATCTATGAATAGGGTGGCGCCTAACAGATACTTAAGATACCCACGGGCATACATAGACGCCTCAAGGGATCCCTGGGACACATAGTCCTTCAGGACGTTAAATCGCATCCCGCCATTATCCAGCTGGCTCTCAACGTGAGCGGCCGGTATGCTGAGTGTGGCAGATAAGTCGCTGATAATATCTTCCTTGCCCAGGTCATGCCGGAGAATGTAACCAGTCACAGGAATCGCAAGGATATGCGCCACATCGTGGAGGGAGATAGTCATCTCACCGAACGACATATGAAATGTGTTAGTGTATGGCTGCCACCTCTCAACAAAAGAAGAAATAAGTGCACTGTTAGGTCGAGCGAAAATACAATGCATCAATCGCTCCAGACCACTGCACGACACAATTGCAGCCACTGCCTCGTCCCGAATCGGCCATTTGTCGATGTACCCCTGCCGTGAATGAACAGTCAGCATCACTCGCTCTTGTCTAAAAAACATTCGAATTTTTACAGTTACGCGTGACAAATAGAGAACGAATATTTCGATACTTGATAATTATAACAGTGCCGTACTAACCTCGCCACGCCAGATAAAGCTAGCAATGTGGCCGAAAAAAGATGGAATAAGGGACGGATCTTGCGGGCCCCCAAGTGTTGGTCCCGTCAAACGCCACTCCTCTGTGGTGCCGCTCTAACAAGTTCGACGTCGAGTAGGCTGTGAGTGTCGCTCAGCAACTGTCGGCTGTTTGCCCGTTGAAGGGCCGGGTCTCTCCAAATCGTCGACTGAAACCCTACTCGCGGTGGGGGAATTTTCTCCAGATATTCCACCAGTTTCTGGCGAAATTTCTTGAAAGAATTCCACCAAAACCTGGCGGAATTTCTTGCAAAGATTCCGCCAAATTTTTGGAGGAATTTGCTGGTTATTTGGCGGAATTAGCCGGCAAATTGTACCCAAAACGGGTACAACTCTCTTGTACCCTTTTTGGGTACAATTGACTAGCAAATTCCGCCACTCAATTCGTGAAACTCATCCTGCAAATGTGCGACTTCAAAATCAGTCGTTTTTAGGCCAATTTTGATGTTCTTTTAATGTGAAACGATGTAAAATGATGAGTAGTTCGATAAACTAACCTTTTTACGTAAAAATTCGCTGCCGTTATTCGTAAATCTGAATTTTTCTGACCAAATGCTTGAGAAGATTGTAAATATTTTTCAAAATTCAAGTGAAATAATAAAAATTTTTCGCACTACATATAGTCCAAAAAAAAAACTACATATAATCGTGACCAAAAAACTAAACTGATGAGTGAGAAAACCTTCACACTTATGAACTACAAGTTTCTTCCCGTGAACCCCATGTGGGATATGGCATTGGGCTGCACATCCAACTATAGCTTGGAATGATTCAATCATACATCAAGACATGTGAATTTTTAAACTTTTTTAATGATACAATGCAGATAATGGAGTGAGCAGAGACCATTAAAGTGTATGATGTGCGTAACCCTCAAGGTAGTCATGCAACAAGAAAAGCAAACATAAAAGATTTAACTCAAGTACCACTTGGGAACAATGTGTCAGGCAAATATTGAACAATTTGATTCTCGGTACAGAAAAAATTAGAAGCAGTCTAATGGAAAAGTCTGCAATCTAGATTGCAAAAATGATGGTTTTAGCCCCAGCATCAACATCTACTCCTAGAAGGTTAACAAGACTGCTGGAGATAAGGTTAGAGCTCACAAGGCTGTCCAGAAAAAGATAACTAGAACAAGAATTGAGCCAACCGTTGTCTGCAAAGAGCCAAGTCCCCGTGTAGCGCTCCCATAGTATGGCTGGATCATGATATTGAATTTGCAGGTTCCAGTTGACGGATCTGATCTTGTGACGGTGCCAAGACCAGAAAACTTGCAAGCCTCATCTTGTTGATTGTTTATCTGGTAGTAGCTGTTAAATGCAAACGAAATGTTCCCTCGAGCATCTAAACTGGCACAAGATGTCCCATATCCCAGGCTTGTGCAGTCTGCAAGTGAACAAGCGTAGCTCACACTAGGGGCAACTTGTGAGTCATCAAGCCTTGCGTTTGGCTTGAATATACACCACTTCTGTTCCAGTTTCTGAACACCTTTTGCAGGAATCAAATTTGAATTTGTAGTGCCAAGGTTAAGAGCATATTTTGGCTGCCCATCATACGAAAAAGTTCCCCAATGGCGTTCAAAATTCCCAGGTTGAATACTCTTCGCATCCTCATCAATCAGACTAAAGAGATACGCATCAATAGGTCCTGGTCTCATGGGAGTTCCTTTTCCACCTGATATATGTTGCATAAATCCCTGGTTGAATCTTTGTGCAAGATTCAGGTTAGCATTCCGGTCCCCGTCAGTAGGCCAGCCAATTTCACCAACTATAATAGGCAGGTTCCCATATCCATTCTTCTGTAAGGCCCATACAAGGGTATCATGATTTGCGTCAAACATGTTGTAGTAAGAAGTCCCACCATCATTCAAGGGTGATGCATTTCCATCAAAGAAGGCATATTCAACTGGGAAATTGGAGTCAGTGTAAAGGCTGATGAATGGATAAATATTGATGGTAAAGGGGGCACCATTGTCACTCAACAACTTGACAATTTGAAGCACAAAATCGTGGATGTTAGCCCGGAAATCGCCCCCCGATGGAAGCCCACTAGCGCTCTCATAGACATCAGCATTCAGGGGGACTGTGACCTTGACTTGACTGCTGAGACCTGCTTTAATTAGGGCAGCTTGGATATTTTGAAGAGCAGGGTAAGTTGTTCTCAGAAAGCTTCCATTGAATGTTGACAGAAAAGGTTCATTTCCAACCGCAACATACCTACATAATGTATGAAAAATTGTATGAATCAGAATGCAAGACCCAGAAGAAAAATTTACAACTTCCGTTCAGTATCATCCCAAACATTTCCATCACATCTGATTATGGTAAATCAGATGTAACTTAAACCATTCCTACTCCATTAAGTCATCTCTAAATGAAGAATTCTCCACATGAAAATTTAGCATAATCCTCTATCCCAGCTTCTAGGTATCCAAAGAACTGATTACCATTTTTTAACATGATAAATGTCATTTCCCTATTTTGCAGTCTACTGAAGTCCATCCTGTGACATCAGGAGAATTCTTCAATTCACAAAGCAAATACTTCCAGTGAGCCGCATGTTTAAACTTCCCACCGTGTTTCAACTTCATAAGCTTGATTAAAGGAATTGGTTTCAGATAGGAATTGTTGACATAAAATTTATTTTTTCGAAATCTCTGGAATATAAAGTAAACAATCTTATAACTTAGTTGATAGTTCAGATAACTGAAACCCAGACCTGAAAATCAGGAGAGAGGAGAAAATAGCTATTTAATCCATCAAAGACATGGTCATGCAGAGCTGCAACAGGTTTATACAAGAAACAACACATCATTACTCAACAGGTTTATCTCAAGCCGACAAATTGCAAGGAGAAAGCAAATACAATCAACTTTCCCAGTTAAAAACATTCTTTACAACCAAATACACAAGACATGCTAACTTTGGTTTTCCTCTCTTTATAATTGGCATTATGTTTGTGAAAGGATCTTCAGCCAATTGACAATCAAAACCCTCACAATGATACATAATACAGGTCGATATTTTGATATTCTAAAATTATATTAATACACAACAGAAAGCCAACATTGAAACTGCTGCAGGATGTTTCAGCAATCAGGCTGCTAAGTTTTGAAAGAAATACTTTAAGCACCACCAATACGTTAGCCATCATAGAGCTCAACCAAGCAACATTTTGAAATACTTCAAAATAGGATAGTAAACCCATAACTGATATGTAATACCATTCTGCAAAAACTTTATGCCTCCTCTCACCAAATATGTTCAGATTTGTGTATTAATTAAGTGCTCTAGAGTTATTATTGTCTCGAAAAGAAGATATATGTATCCAATTAACGATAAGAAAAAAGTAACATTTAGTGCAACCGGCACAACCTAAACCTTTTAAAGCATTTTGTATCTAGCAGCTCAGTGGACTCGGGCCTTCTGTGACTCTCCCAGTGATTAACCCAGGATTTGCCCATTGATCCTTCAGTGTAATTTGATGTTGTTTAAACCTTATATACATTCTGGGATACAGAGTTTTCACTGGAACCCAAAACCCAATGCGTAAAAATATAGGATGCTAACTATGCCACCCATGCATCTTGCAGAAACTACTCCTTCCATAGCCTCTATGCACAGGTGTATTTTCTTTGCTTAAAGAAAAGAAAGAAACAATATTTTACTTTTTATGCTATTAGATTGATTCTCCTGACCTTTGCTTGTCCATTCTTTTTCCTTTCACATTGACCACTTTCAAGCCAATTACTATTTCTTGGCCTCAGGATTTCCCAAGCAGATTGCTTCTCAAAAGAAATTTCCTTATATATGCTGAAAATTTTACTCTTTTTTCACTGATTGAAGTGAAAAGTGAGAGAAAAACTTAGGCCGCCAATATTCAACAGATAATTCAGCAACTTCCATCCCCATCCATCTGCAACCCTAAGATGTTACCTGAAGTATGGAATTGGCTGCATTTTCCTTCTGGTGTAATGGTACATGGACAACATGGAGACAAGATGGAAATGCTGGAATAGCATTTCTGGCTTGAAAGAGCATTGTATACATGGAGAAAGTAGCTTAAAGGCTTAAAACTTCTCACATGTTTAGAGATTCAAAGCAGCAAGGAAGATAAACCTAGGTAATTAGTTTTCTGGCAGATAGATGTGTTAGTCCACACGAAATCTAGTTTTCTGTGTACATCTTTCCTTCTTACCATGAGCAACTATATTTCTTTTGGTGAAATACATTTTACACCAATAACAATAAACAGAAGAAAATGCACTAGATTCTCATTGATGTTGGGATGTAGGCATGCAGTTTTATAGACACCATATTTTGGTATTTTAGTATACACATTCTCCAGTTCTATCTCCAAATCCTTGGGTTTCTCCATACCTCCAGATGGAATGCCAATAATTCATCCTAGTCTCTGGAAGGACGATAACTCTTTATGCATACATGAACAAATCAGAAAGAATACTAATTAAGACATCTGAACAAATAAAGAAGGAAAACAGATAAATCCACCAATCTTTAACGCCATAAAGTTCATTTTTTGATATATTCATGATAAAAACATTATTTCCTCGTTCCTCAAGTTTGATTTGGCTTGTATCAACCAATTTCCAAAACAATGAGGGATGAGAATTGTGGCATTTTTTCTACTTATTTTGCAAATAAGCAAAAACAAAAAGAATAAGTATTCATATAGTCAACTTTGTAAGCAGTGCGGTTTGTGTGATTATATTTGCTGGTCAAGAAACTGGAATGCTATGCTGACAGCATTATCCACACTTAAAGGATACAACACTTTTAAAATACAGAATTTCCAGAATCTTTATCAGGTTTGAAATTCTTTCTCAAATAAAATCATGACCTAACTTTAGATTTCATCCTTTTGGGAACTAACTCTGGAGGATCCTAGCAACAATACCTCCACCTTCATGAATAGGCAATTAAGGGAGTAATCAACAGGAGAACATGTAGGTGACTGAATATGAAGCCGTAATTTCTCCTACTTTAATCCTCAAATCCAGCTGAACAAAATTTTTCCCTTGAACAGGTTAGTACTACTCAGCACTATTAACAATAAAAGTTTATGATTTTGTTTTGTCTACTAGTTGGCAACGCAAACACATAGCTGGCAAATAATTGATTTCAGGACATAAAAGTACTTAAAATGTTTTCAACTCCTATCTAGCAAAGCCTCCTTCCTTACTTGAAGTTAGTAGCCAGAAGAAAAAATTTGTTAGAAAGATGCACCGTGTAACTAACTGATCCTAAGACTTATTTTTTGTACCACATCTTTTAAATGCCACCTTTGTTTTAGGCTAAGTTTGGTTCACAAAAGGGGAGAGGGAGGGGAACAGGGAAGGGGAGGGGAACATATACTTCATCTAGAGGAAGTATATCTTTTTACCTTCTTTTTGTTTGGTATGAGAGAAAAAATGGTGGGAAGGCAAGAGGAGAGGAAAGAGAATTATTGCATAATTTTATTTTATTTTTCCTTTACGCGAAAAAATAAGGTCAAATGTGTCATTAATACCATTTCAACATCTTTTCTAAGATATAGATTATTGAAACAACCCAAAGCTAAACTTCTCGAGCTCAAATAGAAAATGAATCTACTCAGACCAACCAAAAGGCTCCAAAACAGCATATCTACGTCTCAAACAGATCGCCAAACGTTTGCTAAATAATATCTTAAGTGATGAGGAGGAAAACACACAAGTCCATGAGAAACTACATCAAGACACCTATCTCAGATTACATACCGACCCTATTGAATAATCTGATTACCAAGGAACTTAATATCACTCAACTTTTGAATACATTTAGCAGTCAAAGATTTACCAAGGATAAATTCCCTACAAGCTACATTAGGCTACAATTAAAAACTTAAATTATCAGAAGAGAATAGGTTGACCACAATGCGGAACACTTAAAGCTCAAGCTAAAATACTAAAAAAGGCAACCAGTGAATTATCATATAAGTACAAAAAGGCAACCAGTGAATTATCATATAAGTACAAACTTTGGAATCTTCAAATGGTATAACCGAGTAGGACACAGTAGCATAGGAAACTACATATTTACCTTATGTTAACACTGTAGCTTCTAAGAGGGTTGGAGACATTTTCACTAACCCATTTTTCTGCAGCCTTCAAGCTGCCCAAAGTTGAAAGCATGTCATTAGGAATGCCAACCATGACCTCAATTCCAGACTTGCCCAAAGCTTTCAATGTATCATAACTTGCATCAAAAAGCTTGACCTTTTGGATCCCATTCTCTCTTAACATCCTCACCACTACATCAGGTGGCAACTGATGAGTTGACTGTGTTCCCCAGTTGGCACCTATCCCATTCCCCCAGTGGACCATTGAAAGCAGTGCAACTAGAAACAGTAACACCCCATATGCCTTTGGATATGAACCCATTATACTAGTTGAGCCGGGGTAAACAACAAATGCCTTATTCAAACCACTCAACTACAACTGTTGAATCAGGGTGGGTAATTTTGAACCAAACTAAGAGAGAGAAAAAGGGCCTTATTTTTAGTGAAAGAGAAACTGAGTTTGGTTAAACAAGTAGAGCTGGTTTCTGCTGCTAAGTCACAGAAGCTACTTGAAGCACAACGTTAAATCTCAAATCTTTAGAACGGAATGGAATGCCCGGATGAAGTTAAGAAGGAAAACGATAGAAGGGAATATTAGACTTCAACATCTGATCTCAAAAAAGTCTACACAGTCCAGAGGAGTGCAATCTAAAAGACACAGATTGTCATTCTTCGCAGCAAAATTGATAAAAAACGGCTAATTGGTAAAATGAAAATCAATGCCTGCTGATACTACAACGTAGTAGAAAAGGTTTTTTCTCGAACAGAGTGGTAGAAGTTTCAACTAGAGAAAAATGAACAAATTCAGACATCACAAGTAAGATTCTACTCTGCACCACCTTCCCAGGACCTGCCAATAATTGTCAGACGAGATTTAAGCTCCGAATCCTCGAACAAAGGAAGCAAACAAGGAATATATGGGGTTATTGAGAGGTAACTACGAAGTGGGCTCAGAAAGAAACATTTCAAAATTGAAGAATTAATGCAACCATCTGAATTCAAGTTCCAAAATAAATAGTAAAAACAAAAAAAGAAAGAAGAAGAAGAAGCTACCTCCCTCTCAAAATCTGAGCTTTGAAGAGAGAAAAGAAGGGCTGAGCTAAAGAAGAAGCTAAGGATCGGTTCTGCAGTATGACATGGACTCAAGAATCTATCTATCTATCTTTAGCGGATTAGCTGCCGCTGTTGCACAAAAGCACTTTCAGACAAGAAAGAGAGAGAAAGCTAAGTGTCGAATATCACTATTTTTCTCATTTCTTTTTCATTTTCTTCCGCTACTTTTTTGAGTTCGATGATGGAACTGCATCTGAGATGAAGTGTCATGTGTGGTTGCGGGAAACTAGAAACCATAAACAGTGCTAAAAGGGTAGTTACCACTGACATTATTACTGTAACAATGCGGTAGAAATTTACGGTTCCCCAGGAAAGAGAAGTGGAAATTACAGTGGAGGTTTTATGAGAAGAGACAATGAAAGATGCTCTGGTGGTGAGATGACCTGGGCTGTAGAGTTGTCTGGAGAACAGAAGAGAGCATCGAGATGCTGACAAGTGACGACTCAGACAATGATCCCAGCGTCGTTATTTTAGTCCTACTTAGATTTGATTCATTTGAAGCCCATACTCTGTTAACATCATTGGTGTTTTGCTTTTTCTTTGTGGGGGTAATATGTAATTTCACCATTTAAGTATTTGTATTTTTTTCTTATTTTTTATTCTTGTTTAACAAAATTAATACATACTTGCGAACTCGACACACTAAATTACTGCAATAGGATTATTTTTATTTATTAAATTTATATTTAATTTTATTTTATATTTATGAATAGATTATAAAATTATTAAGAACGTTATTTAGAAATAAAAAATTAAGAGAATTTTTTCGTTTAGAAAGAGAGATTTTTTTTAAATCAAAAATAGTAAGACTATATTCAGTAATTTAGTGCTCTACAATTAATAAGTACTAATTAATTATACTTGAAAATAATTAAAAATAATTTTTGTAAAAGTAATTATACAATTGCAAAATTTAAACCATTTCAATATGTAAGTTGGACTATCTATAATTCTATCAAAATGAGTAAAATAAATAGAAATAAAATCAATATATCTTAAAAATAAGAAATAAAATATCCAAGCTCAAGCAAATCTCATTCCGTCAAATTGTGCGCATTAAGCCAAAATTAGAAGTGAATAAGTAATTAAGAATAACTTAAAAATAACTTTTAGTTTAAAAAAAAAGTAATTGAGAGCAAACCCTAGAACTCTTGCAAAAAAATAATTTATGGCAGCCAGATTAACTATGCAGTGGTAGGAAACAGAAAAAGGGCATCCATATTTTCTATTATAACCGAATGATAAAACAAAATCTTAAAAAGAAGCTGGACGCCTCAACCATTTGGACGCATAGGAAGTAAAAGCCAAACCTCTGAAGCAAACTTGAAAATCGAAAAGAGCATGCCTATCATCCTCAGGCCAAAATCCATACTGGCAACATGGATTATTAATACTGGTGTCACTACAAGCTGAAACACCCGGCTAACTCGTATAAGTAGGCTTGGAGCTTATTTTAATGTGGGTTTTTTTAGTCTGTTTTATTTAGCTCGCGGACTAATGTAGATCGAACATGAGTTAGTTCGTATTTTTTAAAAATATTTAGTCGAACATGAGTTAGTTTGTATTTTTTAAAAATATATTTTTTCAAAATGATATTATTTTGTTATATTTTTTAATATTTAAAAATATTTTTCAAAACAAAATCGTTTTATATATTTAAAATAAAAAAATATTAATCCACAAACTGACTATAACATGGCGAAGACTTAAAATTTTTTAGCTCGCGATAAAACGAACTAGATGCTCCGCTCTATTTTAGAGGCGGGTTAGGCAGGGCAGAATGGACCGGTCCATTTGACCTTACTAATTATTAATGGTGAAAATACACCCACTTCCCGTAGGAAGAATATTGCTACAAACTCTCCAAAGGAAAAAATCTACTTTTGGTTGTCCTGGGAGACTCCAATCAGCCTTCCAAAGTTTTACTTCCTCAAATATTGATGAGGTTCCAAAAATGCATGAAGATTTTTTCCATGAAATTCCTTTTCAATTTGTATCTTGATTTAACAATATAAAATCCAGTGGGCATATGATTCCAGATTAGCTCATCTTTTGGCCAAGTCTGGTTTAGTGGGATTTTCAAACTGGCCTCCATCTTAAGAGGTAAAAACAAATGCTTTAATCTGTCTATTCTTCGTATTTCTTGACTAAAATCAATAAGATTTGCAATAAATCGCTTAGGATCATGATTTGCGAAAAAAAGGTAGGCAGTGAAATGACAAATTGAGATGGAATCCACCGATCAGACTAGATTTTTACAGTGAGTCCATTACCTACCTATATGCCAACGAAGTCCAAGAGAAAGAAGATTTCTCCCTTTCCATTAGACTTTGCCATAGTAAGAAGGCCGCAATTCCAAATGGGCATCAAGAAAAGTACCTATAGAAAAGTGCTTACCTTGGAGAAAAAAGCCACTATAGAGGATGGAGATTCTAAATCCCAATTCCCCCAAACACTTTGAGCGGCATAAATATCTCTAAGCTTTCCAACTTAATTTCTTTATCCCTTCATACCGATGAAGAACATTGGACAGTAGAAAAATGCTCATTTAATTGCCAAGCCCTAAACCAGAAAGCAAATTTATTCTTCCAGCAAATTGCATCATTAAAGAAAGGTCTTTAGCACAAACGATGAAAAGGTAAGGAGACAGAAGATCTTCCTAACGAATACCTCTAGAAGGAGCAAAATGCTCAGTAGGGCATCGACCACATATTTTATAATGAGAGAGATGGTTGAAATTGAGAAATTCATGGCAAACAAAACTGATTCCAAATATGCCCACTCAATCTAATCAAAAGCTTTACTTAAATGTAATTTAAGTGCAAAATGATTGTCACCATTTATAGGACCTAGATTCAAGGAGTAGAAAACCTCGAAAGCATATTAGACAGTCTTTTACAAAAGTACTTTGAGAATCACGGATGGGAGAATTTATGAAAGATTTAAGTTCATTGACACTAGTTTTTGAGATAATCTTATAAAGCATATTACAATGACTAATAAGCCTAAATTTAGAAATAAATCTAGGACTTTTTGGTTCAAGGATTTTATTGTGGAATGGAAAATACTTTTCTTAGAAAATATTTTCCTTTGATTGGTAGGGAAAGAAAATACTAAAGAAAATAAAATAAAGAAAACTAGTGAGAAAATTTTTAATAGAAAGCGTTGAAAATATTTTTCCACACAAAAATAAAGCAAAAGTACAATATTAACTTCAAATTGGAATTGTGTTTTGAATCAAACATTTGTGAACGAAGCTTGTTCATATTCTATTATTATTTGCTTGTTTAGTGTTTGAGTCGAGTAGAAATATAAAAAAATAGTTTGTTTATTAAACAAATGAATAAAAATTTATTCACAAATAAATGTGAACGTTTGCAAACACATATATATAGATTTATTATTCATATATTTTATATTAAAATTTATTTCTTACTTCATTTATTAGTATTTATTTTTATTATTTTATTCTAACAAATGGAACTTAAATGCTATTCGAATAACTCGCAACAATTAAACGAATCAAATACTAACAAATTTTAAACTTTACAAATAAATAAATAAATAAGATCAAACAAAATTTTAAGTTTGAAATGTTAATCAAACGAATTTGAATAGTATTCTAATATTATACTATTCGAGTTAGAAAATTAGATGTTCGGCTCAATTATGATTGAATGGAGCCCTACTTCCAATTCCTGAATGTACAAACTGACTAACGGTGGAAAGTTACTATTGTTAACTATTCAAATTATTATTTCTTTAAACTTTGTAATAATTTTTATTTTTTTCAAGAGAGAATTTTATTTAAAAATCTTAATATATCATTTACTTTTCTATTTCAATTATAAAATCTCACAAAACAAACAAGAGATTTGGTTTCTTAGAAATCATTTTCCAATTCTATAGTATTTTCCTTAGTGAACTAAACAATACGCAGATTTTCATTTTCTTAAGAATTTTATTTTTCTTTTTCTCATTTTGCTTTTCCTTGCTAAAATCCTTAAACCAAACAAACCCTTAACCTTTGGAATTAAAACTATATTTGTGTCATTTATATCTCCTAGGTAGTAGTATCAATATGGGCTAAACCCTGCGGGCCAGCCCGTATAGACAGGCTTCAACTTAGTAAGTCAAAATTCGTTTTAACGCGGACTTTTTTTACCCACTTCGTTTAGCTCGCGGGTAGGAGCGGGCCGGACACATGTCAGTCCGTATTTTTTAAAAAAAATATTTTTTTCAAAATAACGTCATTTTACTGTATTTTTTAATATTTAAAAAAATATTTTCTCAAAACGATGTTGTTTTATATATTTAAAATAAAAAATATTAATCCCTGGGCTGGTTATAAAGAGGCCGCGGACTTAGGATTTTTCAGTCCACTAGAAATGGGCTAGCCCGCTCCACTCCGTTTTAGAGGCGGCCCGCGTTAGGCTGGGCCAGGTCAGAGCGGATTGACCCGTTTGATACTTTTGACCTCCTTGGGAATTCTGGAAAACAGAGGAACCAATAAAATTAAAAATATACATTTTAATAAATTTAGTGATAATTTTAAAAAATAAAATAAAATCTCTAACTTGATTTAAGCTTAAATGTCATGGTAAGCTCTGCCTTGAGATCTCTCTTTTAAATTCAAGCAATTAACAATCCTATCTACTAGCATTTTCTGAGCATGGTGAATTGTTGATCAAAATTGAAATGGTGTATTGATTGGTGCCTTTGACCCTTTTCTTCAAGGACAGAATCAAGGGAATTAAGATTCCTGATATTTTCTATAATTATTAGTTTTTTAGTTTTTTATTTACATTTCCCCCCCAAGATTTTCAAAAACATTTTATATGGAATAGTATAAATATCCGCCTCCTCAAAGTTAAAATTCTATTTTTACCTATGCTCTTCTTGTTGTTTTGTATTAGTTGAACTACTACATACAAGCAATCCTTATTAATGTGCAACATTATCCATTCAGTTGCATACATTTTAGGATTCTTTTTGAAAAAATTTTAAAAATAAAAAAGGCACAAATAGTTAAAATATAAACTCTCTTGAAAAATAACTTTAGACGCTGTTTATTACACCAATTAACCACATTTAGTTATTTTTATCCTTGGGGAAAAAAGAGAAAAACATGGTGAAAAGAATACTAATCCAAACTACTTTTCATGGTGAATAATGGTAAAAAGTCTCAATCTTTTTAGGAGATCTAAAATTTTGAACCAACTAATAGACAATTTTGATTTTTGATTAGTAATTTTTTTTGAAGTTTTTAGGGTTATTAAAATTTAATTTGAATAGGACATTGTTTATTATTTAGCCTAGTTCGAGTTGATCTCAAATTTAATCTTTTTTTAAAAAAAGTTAATAGAATTGCGTATGTTTTGAGAATTTAAAATAGATAAACAAATAAACTAAGACCTTGAAATTTTAAAATTATTACATCAACTAGCAATTATAAGAATTGGACTTGCAAATATTTTTTGGTATAATAGTTGAAAAACTACAGAGAGTAGAAATCTGATTTGTTTAGGGTTAAGTTAAATGCATATTTCCCTTTCTTTTTTTAGGTCAAATTTTGTATTTTTATTGTTATCATTGTATAATATTATTACTATATAATATTAATATATAATATAGTATTATCATTATATGTGAAATGTATTTTATAATGCATATTTTATTAGTCTAATAAATATAAATTGAGTTTTGTCAAATTCAAGTTAGCTAAATATATTTCAAACACTATTTTGGAATCTTAAACTCGTTTCGATCAAAACTTATAGTAAACTTGGTAGTATTTCAACTCATAAAGTCAAATTTTGAGGCTGAACAACTCAAATTGAATTTAATAAAATTGGCTCATCAACTTAAATCAAAGTCAACAAAGGAGGTGGTGCCTACCAAAATTTGCTAAAAATGGATGCACTCATTGCCTATAAATAGCCAAGTTTAGAAGCATAGAAGATGAACCAGAGAGAAGAAAGAAAAGATAGAAGAGAAAGGTAGAGAAAATAAAGTGAGATTTTTTCATTCTTCTTGTGAGTTTGTTTTTCCATCTCTTTTCTTAATATCCACATATTTTAGTAAGGATAGTTGTGTTGCCTTCTAATATATCTAGAAGAAGAATCTTGTTATCCCATTTTTATAGTGAAAGTATCGACAATATTTGACCCGTGGTTTTTACCCATTTTTGGGGCTTTCCACGAAAATCATGGTGTCAGAATATTTTTAATATTTTGTTATTATATTTATTTTTGCTAGATAGTTATTGATAAATTTTTCACTTTATTAATACTAGATTTTTTAGGATAGTCATTTTAATCCTAATAGTAAGGAACATTTATTTTGTAGTATTATCTTTATTTGTCCCAACCTCCCAACAAAATGGTATCAGAGCTTTGATCAGTTTTTTAAATGGAGGAGTCAATTTCTTATTCTGTTAGCATTATTAAATTGGCCTCTAGTAACTATGCTGTCTAGAAGCCTAGAATAGAAGACTTGTTATATTGTAAAAATATGTATGAACCCATTCTTGGTGATGTTACAAAACCAAAGGGTATATATAATGTTACATGGACAAAAATGCATAGAAAAACTATTTGTCATATTAGGAGTTGAATTGACCAAAGTGTATTCAATCGTGTTTCAGAAGAAATGAGGGCAAATGTGATGTGGAAAAAATTAGAGACCATGTTTGAAAGAAAATATTGGTCTTAACAAAGTTTCTTTGTTGAAACAGATTACACGGTTACAGTACAAATAAGGAGCAAACATGTCCGAGCACCTGAGGAGGTGCAAACACTCTTACTATTCACTTCACTTCATGATAATTGGGAAACACTTGTTGTTTTTATCTTAAATTCTGCTCCAAATGGTATTGTTACATTGGAGATGGTCAAAAAAGCTTTATACAATGAAGAAACTAGGAGGAAGGATCAATGATTAAATCCGGAGCCTCAATTACTTGTTACAGAAAAGAATCACAGGAAGGGGAGAAGTAAGTCCAGGGTCCCCACAACAGATATGACAGATCAAGAGATAAGTCCAAGTCTAAAAGAGATATTGAATGCTTCTATTGTCACAAGAAAGGGCATTATAAGAATGAATGCCAGAAATGGAAGAAAGATTGAGTCAATACAAAGGTGAAGATAATGAGAAAAATTCAAAGATAACTGTCACAGTAACTGATGATGAGATTGTACTTGTTTGTGATAATTCTAGTATTAACCTAATCTGTTACAACAGTGACTGAGTTATTGACTCAGGAGCTTCTTATCATGTTATTTCTCATAGGGAATTCTTCTTATTTACACTCCAGGAGATCTTAGTCATGTAAAAATGAAAAATGATGGATCTTGCAAAATAATCGGTATTGGAGACATTCACCTTAATTCTAGTACCAATTGTTAACTAATTTTAAAGAATGTGAGACATGTACCAGATATTCTTCTCAACCTCATATCCACCGGCAAGCTTGATGATGAACGTTATGCAAACCAATTCAACGACAGAAAGTGGAAGTTGACAAAAGGAAATCTTGTCATCGCTAAAGGTATTAAAGTATGCTCACTTTACGTGATGAAAGCAAAGCTGAGCAATAGAGAAGTAAATATAGTTTCAGAATTCTCTTCATATCTTTGGCACAAAAGACTTAGCTACATGAGTGAAAAAAAGCTCCAGAGACTTATCAAACAACTCTTGCATGATGTAAAAAGTGTAAGTATCAAATCATGTACTCATTGTTTAGTTGGAAAACAACATAGAGTTGCATTTCAAAAATTCCATCGATCTAGAAAATTATTTCCTTTGAAACTGGTTCATACTGATATATGTCATATGGGTGAAAGAACACTTGGTGATGTATTATATTTTGTGACATTTATTGATGATTTTTCTTGGAAGGTATGATATTTTTCTTTGAAGTCAAAGGACCAGGTATTAGATATTTCCAAAGACTTCCATGTCAAGGTGGAAAGAGAAACAGGAAGAAAATTGAAGTGTGTTAGTGCATGCATTGGTAGTGAATATATAGACCCTTTTGAAGCTTATTGTAGGAGTCATGGCATCAGATTTGAGAAAAGTGTACCAAAGACTCCACAACACAATGGTGTAGCTGAACGGATGAATAGAACAATCACAGAACACATCAGATGCATGCTTTCTCATGCCAAACTGCCAAAATCTTTCTGGGATGAGGCAATGGGAACAATAGTCTACTTGATCAATCTTTCTCCGTCAGTTCCTTTAGGTGGTGATATTCCTCAAAGAGTTTGGACAAGGAATGAAGTCTCCTACAAGCATTTAAGAGTTTTTGACTGCAGAACATTCGTTCATATTTCCAAAGATGATTTAAACTTGATAGTAAGACTAAATAATGTATTTTCTGGGGATATAGATATGAAGAATTTGAATCAGATTCTAGGATCGTGTTGATAAGAAATTGATAAGAAGTAGAGATGTTGTCTTCTTTGAAGATCAAACCATTGAAGACATCAATAAATATGATAAACCAAGACTGGATCCAGAAATTCTAGTCGACCTAGAACCAACACCTCAACAAATCAATCATGACGAGCATGAGGGAGTTGAGGCAAGGCAAGTCAACAACGATGATGTTCCAATAACTGATCCAGCAATACAATCAATTCCACAACTACAACCAGAACTCAGGAGATCTACCAGAGAAAGGAAACCTTCAACCAGATATAGTACTTAAGAGTACGTGCTGCTCACTGATGGGGAAGAACCAGAGACTTATGAAGAAACTGTAAACCATGAAAGTAAGAATAAGTGGTTGAAAACTATGCTGGAAGAGATGAAATATTTGCATGACAATCATACATATGATTTGGTGAAACTTCCTAAAAGGAAAAGAGCCTTGAAAAACAAATGGATCTACAAGCTACTAGGTTAGTTGTGAAAGGCTTCTATCAAAAGAAAGGTATTGATTTTGAAGAATATTTGTCTCCCGTAGTTAAAATATTTTCTATTCGAGTTGTTCTAGGATTAGTAACTAGCTTAAACTTGAAGATTCAACAATTTGACGTAAAGACAACTTTCCTTCATAGAGATCTCTTAAAGAAGAAATCTACATGGAGCAGTCGGAGACTTTCAAAGTCAAAAGAAAGGAACACATTATTTGTCAACTCAAGAAAAGCTTGTACGGGTTGAAGCAAGCACCAAGGCAGTGGTACAAGAAATTTGATTCTTTCATGTCAGAACATGGTTATTGCAGGACTACACCAGGTCATTATGTGTTCGCGAAGAGATTTTCTAATGATGATTTTATTATCCTCCTACTTTATGTTGATGACATGTTAATTATTGGCCATAATATTGTCAAAATTTCCAAGTTAAAGAAAGAGTTAAGTAAGTCTTTTGTGATAACAGACTTAGGGCCAGCAAAGCAAATTCTTGGAATGAGGATCACTCGAGATAGACAAAATGATAAACTTTGGTTATCTTAGGAGAAGTATATTAAGAAAGTTCTTGACCGATTTATAAAGTACATTACCATTATAGCTTCTTGTGATGGATTAAGAACATAATTCTTTTGACAAAAATTTGAGTAATGATTTGAGAATCTTTTTATTTTGAAAAAAATCTTTCTTTGATATTTTTTAATATAAAATACTAATATTTTTATTTTTATGTTATTTATTTTGCAGGAATGGAGAGAGGCAAGTAAAGGGAAAGAAATTTTAACTTCACAATGATTTTATTACAAATATATTATATTTTTAAAAGTCAAAATAAATAATTAAATGATATGAAATTCTTTTTTTTCTTATACATAATGGGAGTAGGAAGTAGATACGGTAGAATAATTGAAAGATCATATCGTAAATTTAATTTAGTTTAAAGATATAAAAAATATAATTTATAACTTATTTTTATTTTTTTCTTAATTTACTTATTATTAACCATTAGTACATAATTTTTAATTATATATATATATTTGATTCATATTTTTTGTAATAATTTTAATAATTATTTATATAAGAACCCGTATTAATTTTTCTTTATGACACTTTTGTTAGATAAAAAATTAACTTTATCACTAAAAAAAATAAACTTACTTATAATCGTGCTATTAAAGATATTTTAAATAATATTTAAAATAAAATTTTCTTTTTAAAAATTTATTTTTATTATATACTTATTATTTTAAAAAATAATATATATACCTCCAAACATAATTTTATTGGGGACGGCGGTGTAGGGGGTTTTGGTTTGTTTTGACGTCGTCTTCTTCTCCGGTCTTTCCTCCTCTGTCTCTCTGTCTCTCTGTCTGAACAACCCAGCTCGGATTTCAGTGCATTGGAGGGATCTACACAGCTCCATGATTCGACCTGGCGTGATTCGTTTACTTTTTATATTCTGCCTCTTCTTTCTCGTAAGCAAAAACCCAATTTCTAAATTTTCCTTCGCTAACTAGATTTTAGAAAATTTGCCCCCCATTTCGTGATCAAAGAATATTCATTTCTTGAATTCTTTTATCATTCAGTTCTATTTCTGGCGGATGAATACCGCTGAAGTGGAATCTTGCATAATGCTATACTGTTTTCTGGTGTATTAATTGAGTTTCATGTTTCATGATGCTGAGTGAGTTTTTGGGTGAAGCGTTGATTTTTTTTTTGGTATTTTTGTTGATTGGTTTTGTCATGTGTTGGTTAATTCTTTGCCTTCTTTTGTTTTTTCTGTTTTTCTCTTTCTTTGTAAATAATTATCCTCTTTCCTAATGCGAACTTTGTTCAGAGAACTCCTTGTTCTTTAGTTGATTAAAATTTTGGCTGTATGATAAGCTGCTGACCATATATGTTATCATCCGAGAAGAAGAAGAAGGAGACAGAGAGCTGGTTTTGAACCTCCACATTATTTTTGTCGCTTATGCAAATTGAAAGCTGCTTTTGATTTTGTTTCGTTCGTTTCTTTTTTATGGAAGAAGCTACTGCTGGAGATTCCTGTTGATTACAAGAATAGAGTTTACTGATTGTTGAAATAAAATTTGTATGACAGTTACTAGGGAATGGATCACAAGGTTCACGATTTGGGAATCATAAGAGTGGAGGGTCATCTGTTTTTTCACTTTTCAACCTCAAACAGAAGAGTAGGTTCTGGAGTGAATCTGTTTTACGCAGTGGTATGCCTTCTTCCCTCTGTTTTCCTCCCTTATGTTACTATAATTGGAATATGATCTTTTAAGTAACAAATTTGACTAATGATTCTCAGGTTTTGATGATTTAGAATCATCTACTCCAGTGAAAGAAAGTTCAGTTAATTACACCAAGGCAGGTATTTGCTTATCACTGGTTCAAGCACCTCTATTGTTACTTGGAGAAAAATTCTAACTCTAGTAGGAATTGGGAACTCTCACTTACTTGTGGCTTATTGCTGTGTATCATTTGGGGAAACATATCATTTATGTATGACTTGTTTGATTTGTTGGATGATTGTGTTGTTTGGAAGGGGATTACAAAGACACCAGTAAAATAAATTGTAATACTGCAGTTTGTTGATGAATGACTTATTTTACTGGAGACCTTTGCTGCTGTGCAGTTTTTGAAAGTCTATCAGTTACTGAAGTCCTGTAAAAAGAAGTAAAAAGAACTTGGTATACAAGGATTTATTTCTTTGGTAATTTCACGATCTATGACCAATTTTTGAAGATTTCCAGATCGGCGTTCCTATGAATTTTTTTAAAAATTAAATTTAACTGAAGGAATTAGCAAACTTGCAATTATTGTCCAAGTCTGAAATGTTTTAATTTGTGGAAATATAATGTAGACTACTTATGATTTTTTTATAAAGTATCCTGATTCAGACAGAAGTTAATGGCATTGATTGCTTAAATAATATTTGCCTTTTTTTTGGTTTTAAGATAAAGAGTCCACTCATCTATTCCCTAGTTCAGAAAAAATTAGATAGAAAAATTCCTGGTCTTCTTATTGCCTTTGGAATCATTTCATCTACATATCTTCTAGTAGAGGTTCCACACTCCAAAGAGGAAATAAAATTCAAATATGTTTTCTCCTGAGGTAGATGATATTTTGGGAGGACTTCCTTGGGAAGCCACTTCCAATCTTCTTCGGCGTACCCTTACACTGACCAAACCTTCACCATTCTTGATATATGTTCAAGTTAGTTCTTTTGGAGTCAGTTTGGAGATGTGGTCAAGCTGGAAGTCACAAATGCCTTGGTGTAGGATGCAGTTGAGATGGAGGTGGTGCTGCGGATATATGATGTCTCTGGATAGGTTTTATAGAGTGTATGGTGATTGTGGTGGTGACGGTGGTAACAGCCAGCAAGTGGTTTTGCTGATGGCATGAGAATGGTGATTTTATGGCTCATCAGTGGCAATGGTAAAAAGGAGTTCAGTGGATAGTAATATCAATCCCAAAGTGCATTTCATGGGGGAAATGGTAACTGATAAACTAGTGGACGATGCAGATTTTTGGTGAATGGGCCGTTTTTTGATTGGTGGCAGATGGTGGAAATGGATTATTGTCTAATGTTGACCTAATTCTAGTAAGCAGCAAATGGGAACTATTTTATTGAATGGAATGGGTACTTTTGCCTTCTTACTATGAAGTAATGTCTATGTTTTGTGTGTTTTCGTGAATATTGTGGCAATTGAGTTGGATGTGCTTGACGAAATGCAGGCTTCAAAAGGAGAATTGTTGATGAGTGCTTAGCTGATGAATTTACTTCGTAATAGTGATTTACTTTCAATCTTGCCTTCTTTTTCTTTGAACAAGCCATTTAGGTAATTTTGTGACCTAGATTAAGATAAAAGTCCTGTGCTGCTGCTTTGCAGAAGTTATTGGGGGAAATAGACCTCTCTGGTACTTGCCATAGTTGATTAGTCTAATTATATTTACTATTATTTATCGGGCATGGGGGTCGAATCCAGTAACATAATTGGGTTAATTCCATATTAGTACCCAAACTTAGGGGGTGTTGTCAATTGAGTACCATATCTCAAGACATTCTCAATAAGTGGACCAATTTGGTCGGCCGCGGCGAAACTGATTTGGTTGGAAAGATGTAAATGTCTGAAATACCATTTACAATGAAATTAAAAATACAATTTTCCCCTTTAGTTTAATTAATGAATTAGAAAAGGTTTAGCACATTCCTTAACATTTTTTAAGAGAACAAATTATTTAAAATTGAATTAAAAAATTATTGTATTTAATTTTTTTCCTAGCCCTCTTCCCACCTTCACCTTCACTGCAATCAACACCACCTTCCTCCGCTGCTGCTGCTTCCCCAGCCAAAAATACCAACGACACCTCCCTCACTGCAAATTCATTCCCTTTCTCTCCTCCCTACCTCATTCTGCCCCCTTCTCTATACCTTTATCTTCCTCCATCCTTCTTGAAGCCCCAGCCAAAATTACCTAGTTGCAAAATCGATCCTTCACCTTGATCTCACCACAACCACTTTCCACCCACACAAAAAGTACCACCACTGCTTCCCTACTGGAATTGATTACGTCTTCCCCTTCCCCTCTTTACCTCATTCTTCTCTTTCTCCTCTGCTAAAAATGTCCACCTAGCCATCGTAAATACCACGTCCAATATATACCACCTCCACCGAAACAATGCCCAGAATCGATGTGGTGGGGGGGGGGAGTTATGCACCAAG
Source organism: Rauvolfia tetraphylla (assembly GCA_030512225.1). Classification (NCBI taxonomy): domain Eukaryota; kingdom Viridiplantae; phylum Streptophyta; class Magnoliopsida; order Gentianales; family Apocynaceae; genus Rauvolfia; species Rauvolfia tetraphylla. Next base: position 4,438,941 of record JAJQKT010000060.1, read on the forward strand.
GAAGACCTATCAACGGTCGCTGGGCACAAATTGTTGTAGGAAAGGGAGACAGTGGTAGGGGAAGGAGATGGCAATTGGCGGTCAGCCGGTGGCAGAAAGATGGGAGAGAATAGGGAGGTGGTGTGTGGCGGAGGAGAGAGGAGTCATCGGCCACAGAAATAGACAAAGAGAAAGTGGACACCGGTCTCCCGGTCTGTTAAGGATAAGAGGAGGGGAAGAACATGAAGGGATTGGAAGGGATGAAAGAAAAAATAGATTAGCTTTAAAATTTTCAGATATTTTTGGTAAAATAACAAATTGGTCCTTAATTGTCAATAAAATAGGGTAAAGTTGAGCTTCATTCAAACAGACTTGTTTACCCTTATGACGGGTGGGCTCAAGCATTTTCTGGCCAAATCAATTTTGCGCTGACCAAATTGGTCCCTTGATTGACAATGCATTGAGATGTGGTACTCAATTGGCAACACCCCCTAAGTTCTCTGCACTTGCAACAATATGGATTAAAACCTGCAATTCTTTTTCTGATATCTGCATAATTTAGAATCCTGGTCATCCTTTTGTTGTTCTTGCCCTGATATGTAATGTTCTTTTTGAAGTTTATGGTGTACCTTGTACATATCCACATTGAGTTTTAGGGTCACATGAAGCTAGCACTGATTTGAAATGAAGCATAATTCATATTTACTATGATAAATGTGTGTAAGCACTATTTCTTTTGTATCTCAGGCAATATCGCAAACTATCTGAGGCTTTTGGAAGTTGATTCAATGTATCTTCCAGTTCCTGTAAATTTCATTTTTATAGGATTTGAAGGGAAAGGAAATCAAGGTATAGAATACAGTATTTTATGATTAGTGAAGGTTAAAGAAAGGTTTTCATTTCGATTATTTCTAGAGCTATGGTTTTATCACAACATTTTGGTTGCCTGCTTTAGAATTTCGGCTAAATGCTGATGAACTGGAGCGCTGGTTCACAAACATTGATCACATCTTTGAGCATGCAAGGATACCTCAAATTGGTGAAGTTTTGACCCCATTTTACAAGATAAGCATAGATAGAGAACAACATCACCATCTTCCTCTAGTCAGTCACATAAACTACAAGTACAGTCTCTTCTTGCTTAGTTATTTATTCGAATAATATAGTAATTGATTCATATTTCAAAAGAAGTTGACTCTCTGGTGTTACAGAATGTAGTGATTTTGGTCAAAATTTATGCAGCTTCTCTGTTCATGCCATCCAAATGGGCGAAAAGGTCACGTCTATATTTGAGCATGCAATTAATGTCTTTGGGCGCAAAGATGACATCTTGAATACAACGTATACCTCTTATCTTGGAAATTATATGATTATGTGGGGTAGAAATATGACATGAACGTTAATGTTCTCCATCCTCTCTCCCAGGGATGACGAAGCTGGTCTTTGGCAGGTTGATGTAGATATGATGAGCATTCTCTTCACTAGTCTCGTGGAATATTTGCAATTAGGAGATGCTTATAACATATTTGTTCTGAATCCTAAACGTGACGCGAAGCGAACTAAATATGGTTACAGGTGTGTAACCTGGGAGCTTTAAATACTACAGATGTTTAGTGTCATATCACTTCTTGTCTTTGATTGCTTAAGCATATGAATGGCTCAACAACCCGCCACAAGTACAGGGAGGTAACAAAATGGGAGGGGATGGGGGCTGGAAGAAAGAAGAAAGAGGGGAAGCAAAAGAAAGAGGGCATATTCTCCAGCTTAGCGAGACTTATAAACTAATCCCATTTCATCCAATTCAAGCTGTTAGCTATGTTGGTTGAAGAAAATTTGATTTGGAACAATAGGTGTCTGGTTGGCATATTAACCTTGTAGCCGTAGCATGGAAATGAACTCTGTTTAATTAGAAATCAATTATAAAATTTTAGGAGGTTGGAAGATCTATTTCATTATGTGATTGAGGTGTTAAGTGTATGTTGATATTATACATGCTTTTTGAATTGAATTGACTTCATAGGTTAGTAATTCATTGAGCAAGAAAGCAACTTATTATTTTTTGTAGGCATATTTCTGTTTCATGATTCAAGTAGCAGGTTTCTGATTCTTTCTTTTCAATTTCTCAAAATTTGCAGGAGAGGGTTATCAGAGAGTGAGATAAATTTTCTTAAGGAGGTAAATATGATTTGCTGTCATAGACTCTTTACGTTGTTTGAATTCTGTGAGTAAAAAAGTAGTTGATGTAGTGTGTTTTGTGTATTTTATAACTTTATTAATGATATCTATTCTACAATATCTATGGAAACGGTGTGGGTACTTGTTCCAGGTCCTGTTCTATTCTTAAGATTTTGCCTAACATATGCTGATGTTGGTGATTTCTTAAAACACAGAAAAAAGATTTGCAATCACGGATTCTTCAGTCAGGAAGTATTCCAGAAAGTGCTTTTGGTTAGTGGATCTCTCATTATGATCTTCTCTCTCTTTTTGGAGATCAAAAGCTTTTGTTTGGTTTTTTACGTTTCTGTAAATTATTAATCTTCTGTATTTTGAAACATGTTTGTCAGCACTTGATAAAATCAAAAGACCTTTATATGAGAAGCATCCAATGGCAAAATTTTCTTGGACTATAACGGAAGATACTGACACTGTAAGTTATTTATCTTCTTGAGCATAAGCAGCCTTTTTATTATTTATTATTCCTATTACTATTATTATTGTTATTATATTTATTTTGTTCCTGCTGTTGTTATTGTAATACTCTTTTATTATTTGATTTTTCAATCTGTTGCATATGATATGATATGATATTTGCCTGCTAAAATATTTGTTAATGTTTTTTTGACCTGCTACTGTTGGAAACTTGAAGGTTCAGTTCTAATCTTAGTCCTGGTTATGACAAACTTGAAGCTCAATTTTCACCTGTACAAGTAGTGCTTTTTCAAATAAAATTTTGGAGCTATTGTAGTTTAGCCCTGGATGTACAGAATTGAGTGGTTTACTCATATTAGATTTTTTTAGGGAAGGTGGGGTTTAGAAATTTCACTCTTGCTACTCAAATGCATAAATTCAAATGCTTGCGATTTCTGTTTTTAGGTAAAATGCTCGAACATTGGTCAAACACTTGAAGCTATTAAATCTTCTCTCTTAGTTTGAAGTATACTTAGGAGAGATCTCCTCATTTTCCTTTCCCAATGATTATTGGTCCATTGTGGTTTAGGTCCAATCTGAAGGAATCTTTTGGAGCCTGGCTTCTGGAGGGCCTATCTCTATCTTTTTAATAAGATGTGGAAGGAATAAGCGAGAAAGTAGAAAGCCTAAGAAGACTGGAGCTGGGGCTAAGCTCCTTGTAATCTGCACTTTCTAAGGTTAAAATACTCTCTCATAGACATTTGAAACTGATAAATCTCTCTGTTGGTGGGAAGTTCGACTGGGAAGCATCTTCTGATTTTCCTGTCCCAATGAATTGTTGATCTGTCTACCTCTGGTTAATTCATGTGCAGTTTATGAATTAGTTTAGGTTCGCTCTGAAGGAATCTCTTGGATAATGGTTTCTGGAGGCCCATCTCTGTTCTTTTAATAGAATGAATAGGAAAGGAATAAGGGTAGGAAGTGAAAAATCTAAGAAGAGAGTTTGGAGTGCAGATCCTTGTGAACTGCAACTTTTCAAAGATAAAAGGCTCAGCATTTAGCAGACACTTGATACTGTTAAACCTTCCTCCCTTGATCTGAAGTGTATATGACCGAAATCTTCTCATTTTTTTCCCCAATGAATTGTTGGTATGCTTCTGCTTCTAGGAAAATTCATGATTCAGTATAAAGGTGATCTAGGTTCACTATGAAGGAATCTCCTGGCATCTGGTTTAGGGAGGGCCTATCTCTCTACTTCTAATAGAATGAAATATCAAAGAATGAGCCCAAAAGTGGAAAACCCTAAGAAGACAGGAATTGGAGCTTAGCTTCTTGTATTCCTAAAATCAGTCATATAACTTCAAGTAGATGTAGTATGACCTAGTTGCGGCAGTGGAACTCTACCAACTGAGCTATGTCCCCTGAGCCAAGTGGAGCATGCATCAACTAGTCATATGCTCTATTCCTTTTCCTAGTGCAACTAGGCTATCCTGGATTTGAACCAGAGACCTCGTTTGTGAACTAAATCATTGGACCTACTGTCAAACCAATTTGATTCTACAGATTCCTTTTTAGGTGGCATTCATCCTTCTTGTATGTGGCATACAACTCTCCATCACCAAGGGCAGACAAGATCAGAAATATAGTTGTATCTGTGATAGAGTCCTACCAGCGTTATTAAAGGAGAATAACACAAAGTCAAAATTGGATTTTATTGTCTTTGAAAAATTCCCAACAGTATTTTTTCCTGTCTGTCTTTTGGTTTAAAGAATCCATGGCAACCTATAAGAATTGAATGGTTTGATGGTATAAGAGGCTTGAATTTTATCTATAGTTTGTGTGTTTTATTTGAACTTTTTGAAGTCCTTTTTGTACCTTTCATGGCAGTTACAAAGTTTGACTTGTGTCTTTGCTGAATTTCCAGAATATATTTCCATCTCAACTGCAAAGCAAAAGGGAATAAATATTTGTTTTTGTAGCTGAAAGAAGATGCAGGAATATATTATTGGGTACCTGCTTACCATGAAAAAATGGAGATAAATTTGTATCTTGAAAAGAAACCCGTTAAAAAAGAAGATGAAAGAGAAGGTTTTGTGCCTATTAATAATGAAATAAGGATTTTAAGTTTCATTGTCAATATTACATTTGCATTTGGCCTATCGTATCCGCCATTAATTTTCAGGTAGAGTGGTATAACCAATGCCTAGATGCGCTGAACAACATTGAGAGGCTCTACCGTGGAAAGGAGACAGCTGATATCATTCAGAGCAAAGTTATGCAGGTCCAAAATTCAATTCCCTTTTAAAATAGTTAAGATGTTATAACATGTAATCTAGAAACTTTTGTTCATGGGCCTTGATTTATCACACTAAACAGTAAGTGAATATTAACTCAGGTGTTAGTGTTTCTGGCATTGTATCACCATAGTTGATTATTTATAATTTATCTCCAGTTCTCAAGTGGGAAAATTGAAGACTTGAAGATTCTTTTGGCAAAGGATTTAAAATCTGGGGACCTTAGTGGATTTCATGCAGAATGTCTCATAGACACATGGATAGGAAATGAGAGGTTTCCTCTCTCTCTCTCTCTCTCTCTCTCTCTGTGCACGAGTGTGTGCGTGTGTTTCTGCTTACTGATTCCTGAATTTTTTATGTATCAGGTGGGCCTTCATTGATTTAACTGCCGGTCCTTTTTCATGGGGTCCTGCCGTCGGTGGAGAAGGTGTGCGCACAGAACTAAGTTTACCCAATGTTGAGAAAACCATTGGTGCAGTTCAAGGTACATGATTGAAAAGTTTATTGCATATGTTAGTAGGTTTCCACTCTTTACAAAGGGGGGTATGTGACTGCATTCCCTCAAAAGTTATTATAACATGTTGGTGGTGTTTCATATATGTCATGGACTTTATGAGAAGCTTAATGTTTGTATTCTATTATTATTGCTTCATGACATGGTCTTTTTTACATGCTATTTGAAGAATTTTTCTTAAACTTCTGAAGACTGGAAAATCAATTGCTGGGGTAGCGTGTTATGCCTAAATACCATTATATCAATTTTCTTTGAAAGATAAGGTTGTTAATTCACAGGGAGCTTAGTTTTCACTAAGTTAGGTGTTTGGGGAGGAAATCCTAGTTTAGCCTTCTAATATTCTACTCATGAACTAACTTTCTGTGAAACGTAGTTAATGGCGATCTCCCATTTTTGAATTCTGTTGCATTTTATATTTCAGAAATTTCAGAAGATGAAGCTGAAGAACGCTTGCAAGAGGCAATTCAGGAAAGATTTGCAGTATTTGGTGATGTATGGATACTCTAAAACTCTGTTAATTTTGCTTTATTAAGTCCTTGCTTTAATTAGGTTAGTTTGGCATCTGTAATTTCGTTGCCTCATCTTGGCTTTACTTGGATTGTTTTCCATTTTGAGTAATTTTCTACTTTTTTTTCCAAAAAGTCAACTTTGGACCCTGCATCTTCTCCTACAAGAACTTACCTGTGTGGCCATAACCTAGAGAAACCCCACAAAAAATAAAAAAATTCTTTTTGAAAAGGAATCTGAGTAGAGACTTTATATATGTTGTCTGGTATATTTTAAGGTCTTAGCCCTAATGTTGGGAAATGAATATGGACCTATAACCATGCATTGGTTCATTTCTTTGACCAAGGAAGGGAGAAAAAGAAGGAAGAAGTTTCAGGACTATACAATTTACTGAGAAATTGTTATTTCTTGTTTTCTTTTCTGTTTTTAATTAGTTTTTGTCTGCCTCTAGTGAATCATTTCAATTCCGTCTGGGCCATGGAGTTTTCTTTGTTAAGCTGTGCATACATGGAATAGTTGTGTCAACTGGATGCTGTTAATGCAAAATGTAGTAAATTTACTTTATCTGTACAAAAGAAACCTATTTATGTATACTCCATCCTTTCTATATCTTAGGTAGCTTCAGGATTTCTAGATTATTCATTGTCTAAACAATGCCTGTGAATATTGCTGTTGCATTGGTGGACAATATTATGTATGCTTCTATCAAATTCACTTTACACAGACAGAATAAACTTACTTTCTCTTCATCCAAGGAAAAAGGTCTTTTCATAAAAGTGGTGAAGATGACAATTTCATATCCATTTTTCAGACCCTTAGGGGGATTTGAAGATTATATTATTTCACTCTATGTGATGTATGAATATCAACTGAACATCCCTTGGTCGAAACTGACATGTGGGGAAACAATAATGACATGAGTTGGTGACACAAACAGGGAAACGAGAAAATAGGTTGTGGTTCAGGTGTTTGTGGTGATAGTAGTGAAAGAAAAGATCTAAACTCTATGACTTACCCGATTCACATCTTGGTGTTTGCTAAATAACTTATATGGATGAACTATGCAAATTGTTTATGTACAAAAATGTTTCCACTAAAAATTTTATTTTGTTAATTGTTTAATAGAAACAAGCAAGAAATATATTACTTTTCCTCTCGGGAACAGCTATATGTCACCAAATTGATAACTCAGTTCGGTTACAAATTGTGCCCTCCTGTTGAATTTATTTTTCCTTAAACTGTTAATTAATTACTTCAGGAATATATGAGGTTTCCTCAGTGAGTTAGTGAACGTGGTATCTCAGTCATCTAGTGTAATTTGACTAGAATGAACGCAAAAAGAATAAATGGTTTTTGATGTTTGTTATGAGTATCTCATCTCCCTTATGCTGGCCCTTCTGTTGTTTGGACCTTACTGTTATTACTATTGACTTATGTTCTCTTCCAATTTATAGTAATTTTAAGCATTGTGCACTTTAACTACGTGTTACTGTCAAACAAGTAGTTAATCTCCATGCTTTAAGAGAAACATTTTGTCCTGAATGAGAATTAGAAGAAGAGATATCTCTTTCAGCTTCCTTTCCCCTTCTTCTCACTCATTTCTTTTGTACAATACAGCAAGACTTGGTGCTGGCTTAATTGCTGCAGAATTGTTTTTTTCAGCTCTTGCTATAATCATGAAAAACTTAAGGGCCGTTGGATTACAATTCAATCCAGAATTTTTTCCCCTTTTCTGTGCTTTTTTTCACTCTGGTTCCCACATCTTCTCGCACAAAAGTCGAAAGGCATACCCCACCGAAACACAAAAATCTAGAGAACTACCTTGCCTGCGCGGAGGTGGAACGATTGTGTTGTGCTAGAGAAGGGTGCTGGCCACGTGTAAAGGCCATTACTTGGCACTTTTCACTCTGAGTCGCAATCCAAATAGGCCTAAATACCTAGGCAATTCTTCATCTTATTAAAATGGAGAAGCGCCCATAGTTTTTCTAACATGGGGGTTGGATCTTCAAGCTTGGCTGACTGATTAAGGATTGGGGCTTAATGTCATCAAAATTTTCTTGCTTGCTGTGGCAGTCAAGATTTATCGGATTAACCATCTGTTTATACTAAAATGACAATGTTGTAGCTTGAGAATTTTTCTTTTTGAAGTTGATAGATAGTATGCACGTAAATGCAACCTTTTTGTACAGCTGTTGTGTGTTTATGCATCTTTAGGTTCTCAATATGAATTCTTTATTTTATAGTACCTTAGTACATACAGCTTCATCTTTAGATTCTCAATATGAATTCTTTATTTTATAGTACCTCAGTACATACAGCTTTATCTTTAGTTTCTCAATATTAATTCTTTATTTTATAGTACTTTAATATGTACTGCTTCAAATGTTTCAGAAAGATCACTTTGCAGTTGATGTCCTTCTTGCGGAAATTGATATATATGAGCTGTTTGCTTTCAAACATTGCAAGGGGAGGAGGGTTAAGCTTGCCCTCTGTGAAGGTAATTTTCTGCTTTTTGACCTCACTTCTTGATAGATAACTGATAGAATCTTTTCTCCCTGCTCTAGTCTGGGCAATTTATAAACCTGTCAGTTTCTGTGTGGTTATCATTTTGTTAAGTCAATCAGGATGCTTATGAGAAAATACTTCATCGGATGTTCTTATAGTATAATTTAGACTCCGGATGTTCTTATAGTATAATTTAGACTCCAATTGTGAATCTTATACTGAAATGTCAACAGTTTTGTCTTTCTGTCATCTGACACACTTGAAAATGTGGCTGTAAATTGGAACCAGAGCTTGATGAGAGAATGCAAGACTTGAAAACGGAGCTCCAATCTATTGAGGGAGAGGAGCAGGATGAGAACCAAAAGAGAAAAGCTATAGATGCACTGAAGCGGATGGAGAATTGGAATTTGTTTAGTGATATTCATGAGGTTATTTTCTTTGCTTGTAAATATGCTTAAGAATTATAAATTTTGATTGTAGAACTACCATGTTTTCTCCAATTCTATTCGTATTTTCTTTATAGCTGAAAGAGCTCATAACAACTAGCAATTTGGTCATGCAGGATGCCAAGAATTACACAGTTGCCCGTGATACATTCCTTGCACATTTAGGTGCAACATTGTGGGGATCTATGAGACACATAATATCTCCTTCTCTTGCTGATGGAGCATTCCACTATTATGAGAAAATATCTTTCCAGTTATTTTTCATCACACAGGAGGTATGTTATGCGGGAAGAAGTTTGGTGAAGTACACAGCCTTTTTGGAAACTCATTGTCGTTTTGAATTTCATTTTCTAGAGAGTTAAAAGTGATAGGGAGTTGCCTGTTGATCTTCAAAGTCTCAAGGATGGGCTTCACTCTCTCGTATTACCATCTCAGAAAGTGATGTTTAGTCAACACAGGTATGTCTTTTGTTTGGTATGTTTTCATTTTATATTCCTCTAGTCCTTCGTTCATTTTTATTATTGTCTATGTAATATAATTTTCATGTGAGATTTCCTCTTCGCAGTTCAGTGAACCTTAAGCATATATATATATATATATATATATATATATTATTTGTTTAGCAGGATTCTCCCTTTGACAGCATACAATATATTGGCTGCTTTTATTGGTTTTATTTTGTGTTACAGGTTGCCACTTTCAGATGATCCTGCACTGGCAATGGCTTTTTCAGTTGCTAGGAGGGCTGCCGCTGTTCCCTTATTGCTTGTAAATGGAACATATAGAAAAACTGTCCGCCCCTTTCTTGATTCTGCTATCCTTCAGCACCAGTTGCAGAGGCTAAATGATCATGGATCTCTTAAAGGTGTTTTATTGCTTCTTGTGGCTGTATTTCAGTTTGTCTAATTTTCTGAATATGCTTAAGTAGTTGGAATTGTTAAAGCCTTTTTAAAATGCATTCCTGAAAAACCGTTGAATTGCTGGCAGGAATCCTGTTCTTCTTATGGTATAATCTAGTGCTCTGTTCTTATATGATTTTAGTGTATTGTAGATACAAAATTACTGTTTTCGTGATGTGTACAACTTAAATCTTTTATCTAGTGGTCTCATGAGTTCAACTTCATCTAGAATTTCCCCTTTGCTGATATACTAATAGGAGTTACAAAATCTGATGAGGCTAACAGCCAGATTGGCTATTTCTACACTCTTCTAGTACATGGTGCAGATGGATTTCTCACTTTGGATGACCGTCTAGCCTGAATCTTTGCTTTCAGTTGATTGTGACTTTTGAGTAAGGTGGTTTACAAATTAGTGTGTGAATTGAAGTTATCCAATGAAAGCAAATTGTCCATTTTGGTTCGATGAATTCTAAAGCTGTCAATTAGGGGCTTAGACATTGTAGCAAAGGTAAAATCCATCATAGGCTTTGCAGAATAACCTGAAATATTTTCATTTTCTTTGCTGCTGCTGCAGGATCTCATGCACACAGCAGGTCGACACTGGAAGTCCCAATCTTTTGGTTTATCCATGGTGATGCCTTGTTGGTTGACAAACATTATCAAGCAAAGGCACTTTCTGATATGGTTATTGTTGTTCAGTCAGAGCAATCCTCCTGGGAAAGCCACCTGCAGTGCAACGGGAGATCAGTTTTATTAGACTTGAGGTAAAATGTCTTTCCTTTGCTGTTGAATTATCATTATATCAACTTGCAAATGTTTTCTGAAACCTGGTTTTCACATAATATACGTCAGGGTTATTGTGAAATTTTCAGTTCTACTCTTAGTTAAAGTTTTTATTAGATAAAGTAAAGGGGTTTAATTATATCGGTTTAACAACTCCTTTTCGCCTTTTTCTTTACTTTTCTCTCTTTTTCCTTTTTTGGCGGGGTGTAAATTGATCAGCCATTTCTCATCAGGCAAATGGCAGGTTAGTTTCTCTTATAGATCCTAACTTGATGCATTTTTCTTTTGGGGGCAATATACAGGCGGCCAATAAAAGCTGCACTGGCTGCTGTTGCTGAACATGTGTCAGGGTTACTTCCTCTTCATCTTGTCTATAGTCAAGCTCATGAAAATGCTGTTGAGGTATGTTGGATGCAGAATATGGGATTTTGAATGCTTGTAATCCTAGTTCTTCCTTACTAATTGGCATGAGCTGGCATCTTATGAGCTTGTTATCCGACTTAATGGTCACAAAACATTTTTGAAACAAAAGAAACATTATTGTTCTGTTCATGCTTACTAGGGCCGCTCTGTATTATCCTGGTAGGTGATGCTACAATTCTTACTGTTAATGTTTTGACAATCATTTAGCAACGATTATCAGTTTAACCCAGGTTAAAGAAATCAGTATAGGCCAAAAGGGAACATGATTTGGGAACTGTCTTTGTTGTATGCTGTAATAGAACCATTCTTCATGTTCTACAGAGTTTTGAGACCAGGAATGCGTAGTCTTAAAAGATACAGTGGACTTTTATCATCTTGATGTAGTTTCTTGGAGAAAAATTTAAGGGTGTGATACAGAATGCATATCCTTTTGTTTCACTTTATTACATTCAATATAACTCATCATCAGTGCCATCTTTTTTCTTTTATTGTTTCATTGGTTGGATTGAGTTTTACTGAAGCTTGAGAAACATTTTGTTTATCATGACAAAGGTGAATTATGTTCAGGAATATCAAGCCTGTTTTAGGTTCCTAGCTGGGGATAACTCTTTCTGGTATATATGGACAGTTAAAAGAGGTTTAAATGAGAATGAAGAATAAAATACTTATTTGAGATTTCTGTTGTAGCTTCTGTTTTCAAAGGTGATCCATGAAGTTAGGCCGTGCTGAATCCGTGTTAAGCTTTTACTGATTTCTGAAACTTTTCAACTGTCTCAGCAGTTGATCGAAATCTATCAATTTCTGCATGCTTGCTTTTACTTGCTGCTTTGATGTGTCAGATTTAAGGGTAGGGGGTGTTATGTTTGCTTAATGCTTAGATGGCAGAAGATCTTTTCCAAAGTGAAGTTGAAGAGTTAAAAGTATGGTCTCAATTCACATTTTTTCTGCGAGACTGAAGTATAGGACCTTTATTCAGTTAAAACGTTTTCTTTCTTTTTTTAATTTTAAATTTTGAAGGCAGCCCTTTTCTTCCGCAGGACTGGATATGGTCGGTAGGTTGCAACCCATTATCCATCACTTCGCAAGGTTGGCACATCTCTAAATTTCATTCTGATGCCATAGCCCGGAGCTATATCCTCACAGCTCTTGAGGAATCGGTACAAATTGTCAATTCAGCAATCCATCGACTTGTAACTGAGCGGACGTGTATCCTTCTTTAAATATAATTAACAATTTAGAGCACCAAAAATACGTTAAAGAGTATTATGGTTCTGGATTCCATGATGAGTGAAGCACCTCATTCTGTGCTGCCTTCCATAAGTGTTGATTACTTGACTGCCTGAAAATTTGATTTATTCAGTAATTGTTTAATTGGTAAGTTCCTCTGAGTACAGGAACTGGTATGTAAATTGGGTTATTGAGAGAATAATGGTACCAGTTATGTTACTTTGTTGTTATATATATGTATGTATATACTTTTTCTAGTGTTTGTTCGATCCTGTTGATGGTCCAATTGAACAGGATAGTTTTGTAATTCTGTTTGCATGTGTTTACTGGTTATTTTTGGAGGATTCCAACAATAGCAGTTTGCTCCGAGTGTTTATCTTAACAGGCATCAGCGGAACAAACTTTCAAGGTCTTTCGATCTATGGAGCAAGATCTAGTGAACAAATATAACTACATTGTTAGCCTATGGAGGAGGGTAAGTATCATGTAATTGCATTAGGTGTTATTCACACTAAGCAATTATTTTCTCTATCGTGGGGAACTGTTAATTTGTAATTTATGCATTTGGATTTTGTTCCAGATTTCAGCAACGACTGGGGAACTACAGCATCAGAATGTTATGGGACTGCTTTATACCCTGGAGGATGCATCAGAAGGGTTTGTAATTAAAATTGTTCTTTTCCATAATTTTATGGTGATTGGGTTTATTCAGCATCATATTCTTTCTAGAAACTGAAAGGCCACTGGAGTTCTCACATTTTCCTTTTCCCCCTTCTGCTACTTGTTTGTTTTTGTCGGGTTCAAGGGCTGGTGTACTTGATTGCTTACTGCATGGTATTCCTTTCCTCCTGCAGATTTGCAGAGTATGTAAATTCTACTATTGCCCGTCTTCATCCTATTCATTGCACCAGGCAGGGGAAAGTTGATGTTGAGTTTGACATGACAACAATTCCTGCTTTTTTGGTCATTATCTTGGTACTCTTTTTAGCTTTAAGGCCTAGAAGAGCAAAGCCCAAGATCAACTGAGCTCTCTTGTGGGTTGCTTCAGATGTTATATCACCTAGCATGGTTCCTATGAGAAAGAAGACTTGTTACCTAGACACCTTGTGGCGCTCAGGGGATAGGTTTCTCTTTTAGTTTTCCTTTGGCATTCTAACACGGGTAAATCTCTCTCGAATTATATGTGATCCGAGAACGTATTTGCCCCAGAATATTGACAAATAGCTGAGCAAAGATGATGCACTATTGGAGAGCTGACTCTAGACATTTTTTGAGCATGGTTGTAAAGATGTGATTTTATTTCATATAGATTTGTGAAATGAAATTTTGCTTACTGTTGCATCTGTCTAGGTGTTTCAAGAAAGGGTTGTCTTGTATTTAGTGTTAAATTTTGCTAGTTTCATTTGAGTTTCTTCTCAGAGGTGGCCTTTCAAACCATGGTTGCAGCTTTGCTGAGCTCCAAACTTCAGCTGGACTTGTTTGTAATGTAGAACGGGGTCGAGACCACCAATGCGATGTTTTTGGCAATGGGATCAATCTCTTATTTTTTTTATAAATAATTAATTTTTATAAAATTTTAAATAAAAATTCTAAATACAAATGTTACATTTTGTTTTTAGCTTCTTTTTTATTTTATTTTAAGTAAAGAGAACCGAGTAGAATTTTCTTTCGAAACCAAAGCAAACTGAGTTTACCACAAACTGAAACCAACGAATCAGAATGAGATTTTCGGGGAGAAAATGCGACTCATTCGTCTAGAAACTGAATTGATTCAGTTTCAAATAAATTGAAATTAAAGTAAGAAGGAAGGAGGCTAGTCCCCGAAAATGCTCCTCTCGGGGGCTTCTCTTCTTTTATTCTAGCATCTCCCGTCGGAGAGAATCATTTCCTTTGCTTCGAATCAATCCTATCATCAGAAGGGGCCTAAAGCCAGTCTTTTTTCGATCAAATGAACCAGATGCGAGTCACAAAGGCTTAACCACCAACAGATGTGGATGAATTAGCTGCCGTTTAGCCAACAAGCTTTCTTAACAGTTCAAAACCAAGTCAAAATAACTTACAAAACCAAAAACATGCAGTTTGGTTTATCGGTTCTGACAAAAATCATACCTCCCAACTTTGGAGTAGCAAAAACTAATATTGTCATTCTTTGTTTGTTGAAATTATATAGGTTTTTGTTTCTAAATGTTTGTTGCTTTATATTATTAGAACAATATTAATTGTTCATTTTTTGATTTTATCCTTACTTCTTCTTCTTTTTTTTTTTTTGAGATAAGTTGTCCTTGCTTTTTATTACTTGACTTAATCGCATTGACGAAGTTTTTAATTTCCTAGAAGGTTAAGATCTCCTTTGTTTCCCTTTCTTTAATAACTTTATTTAATGACTGTTAATTCAAATGGAGGGAATAACACACAAGGATAAAGAATGCAGAGTAGAAAATTATTCACAGGTCAAGATTTGAACTATCAGGGCTCCAGTTTTCCTCGCTGAAACTCTAGAAAGAGAGAGAGAGAGAGCAAAAGAAAAGTCTATTTATTATAGTATATTGTGTACAGACATGAGACACTACAGCCACCAATGGAAAAATGTTTTACCAATACACGTTTGCTCAGACCAAAATACTTATCAATGCCTTAATAAACTATCTTGGCTATGTCAGATATGCAGAGTCCGACAAATTTCTTCCTTTCGTTTCAAATGGGAGAAACAAGACACACAGCCCCGAAAGCACTATCACTGCCAAAAACAGAACCACTGCAGCAGCTAGATGGCAATTACTCACCAATTCAACAGCTACAAGAGGGCATATCATGCCACCAATTTTTCCTATGGAAGTTGTAAGCCCAACAGCAGTTGCCCTTCTATCAGTTGGATACGCCTGCCATTTAAACACCAATATAAAGTCAAGCATATAGATTGGAAAGAGTAATCAAAGTAGACTGTATTAGGAAGTTCTAGTAACTTTAGTAATTAGTCATTGGCCTCTGATTTTTCAGAGTATTCTCAGGAAATGAGATACTATTTTTGCTTTTCTGGTGTACAAAATTTTGTTTTCACAATGACAAGATCAGCTGATTCACTGTGTTGCAAAACATGCGCAGCAAGCAAGGTAGAGAAGGGGAGATGGCTGAAATAGTAGAATGGCTAAGGAACAAGAAAACTCATTTTCTCTGTTTCCTTCTTTTTTCCCCCAGAGGGGGGCACAGTGCATTTCGGTATAGCTGTTTGTATTTGTGAATCAACATATGCAACAATAGATGAGCAGCTTAATTCCCAGAAGGAAAAGCAGAATGAAACAAAAAAGAAGGCTAAAAACTGTAACAAACATACCTCTGGACAATAAATACATGCTACGGTAAAGGTTGCGGAAATGAACATTCGAGATCCAAACAACAACGTTGTAATCAGCAACCCAGTTTGCTGGGCAACCAGTGGTAGAAGTAGGACAAAACCTAGCAAAAACATAATAACCATGGAGGCTTTGCGACCAACTCTGTCCACAATAATGGCAGATAGAACAAGCCCAGGAACCTCTGCAGAAGAAACTTAAAGTCAATCTATGTGTAAAACTGATAAGTTGGTAAAAGCTAACAAAGGCAAACTAGAGATTTCTAGTACCAGCCAAACTAGTAACAAAAACATTTACATAAAGGCTATCATTTGCCCCGTTGTCTGAATGCAGCAGTGAGACCACTCCACATTTACTTCGTCCAGAGCTCAACTCAGAGGTTAGCAGTATAATGCCATAATATGAGAATGTGCTTCCGAAATATAAAAACCATAGCAGAAGCGTTATTCTGATGAATTTCCGAGAGAATGGTGCAAACAATGATGGGAAGCCTCTTTTTGCTTCATTCATTTTCTTACTGGAAAAGGAAAGCAAATGCATGCGTTCTGCTGAAGATTTTTCATCTATGTCCCATGATTTATCATAAGAAAGAGTGCCAGCAGGAAGTTTTGTTTGGTTAAATTGTGCTGCTTTCTCCAGAATATTTTGTGCTTCTTTCAGTCTGCCTTTTGTACATAGATAACGTGGGGACTCAGGTGCAAGTTTGTATAACATCAGCACAAAAAGACTTGCTACAGAAGAAAGTGCAAGCAGCCATCTCCATCCCCATCTTGGCATGACAATCTGCAAGGAAGGAAACAAGCAACTGACTCTTGAGATTCAAGCCCTTGTCTGAAGCTAATGTTTTAAATAAGTTTTTTCTTTTTTCTAATGGTAGATTCAAGTGTTTTTGCCACACTAGTAATGTACTTTCGTAGTGCATGATAAAATTGATGGACGCACCACTAAGAAGAATTTTCTCTCAATCTAAGTCAGGATTGTCTTCCTTTTCTTTGTTGCTCTTTCTGCTCCGACCAATCTTTCCTCCCAATTTATTAGGTATAAAGACTTTCCAGTAGCAACAACTCCATGTTTGAGAAGGAAAATTCTACCCCAAATACATTGGTTCTATCCAAAATTTTGTAGCATTTTCCATTTATATCTCCTTTTTATCCTCCATGATAGCATCCAATAAAATGCTGCATACTGGCCATAAACATATCTAACGCTCTATCACTTAGAGATAACATCTAGTGGCATCAATTACAGGAGTAGGAAAGCTCAGCTCCAGAAAACTTGGTTCTATCCTAAATCTGTGGCAGCATTTTCCATTTACCCCTCCCTGTGCTCTGCATGATGACATCTGATAAAATGCTGCAAAACGGACATAAAAATATCTAGTATTCTATCACCTAGAGATAACATCCAGTGGCATCAACTAAAGGAGTCGGAAAGCTCAGCCCCAAATGCCTTGGTTCTATCCAAAGGCTGCGGCATCATTTTCTGTTTACCTCTCCTTGTGCCCCACATGATAACATCTTATAAAGGGCTGCATATTGGACATAAACATGTCTAGCATTTTGTCACCTAGAGATGACATCCAGTGGCATCAACTAGAGGAGTAGGAAAGCTCAGCCTCAAATACGTCGGCTCTATCCTATATTTGGCAACATTTTCCATTTACCACTTCTTTCTTAGAAGATATAAATAGCTGTTACATTCCAACATAATTATAAGTAACATAGCAACTGTAATAGTGTAGGTAGGTAAGACAAATAATCTTGCCCTTCTAAAAGTGTGGATAATCAATAGCATGATTTACACTAGTGTAATATGCCCTTATAACTAGCTATTGTTGAATTTGTAGATATTATTGAAAATTAAGTATAGAGTAATATAGCAAAGTAATGTAGCAGTTACATTCATTTGTTAAAATAATTAAAACCACTGTCCAAAAACACAAACAACCTCAACGAAAAGAATGTAAAAAACCACGCATGAGCATGATTTTCTAAAATTGTCACTAGAAAAGAGGAAAAAGAAATATTGTTAATCTACAAAAGGTTTGAACAAAGACAAGAAATAATTTTACTAATTAAAAAGTAGAAATAATGATACAATTTAGCTTAATTCTACCATGTGCAGTCACACATATGAGGTGTTAATACGTTTAAAAGAGGTAGAAAGGAGATATATGATCTCATTTTATGTGCCTTGAGAGTGTGGAGCAACTAGATGCTTTAAAACAGTAGAAGTATAAAATACTCTCCAATATCGTGAACTTGTCAGCCATGCAATTATGATAGATTTTTATCTTAGACTAGGACTATGACTATAGCCTTAAAAGGATCTGAAAATCAAATATGAATGACTAATTTTTACGATACAGAACTCTTTAGCTGATAAAATACGCCAATGCCTTGGTGCAGATTAGATGTTTATCTAAATCAGGAGATGTGAATTTCTGTATTAGGATGTTAAGTTTTGACGCCAAACCAAAAAAGGAAACAACTGAGCTTTACCAGTTCTAGGGACAGAGGCAATCAAGCAATATTGTGTAGAATTTCTCTTTTTTCCTTATAAATTTATTCCGGAATAGGAGTGAAACAAAACCATAAGGACTGCCTAGGCTTTCTTATTCAAACAGACAAGAATTAAAATGTCACCTACACTGATATAAGAAATACAAAAGGAGAGAATTCCCTCAGGATCCAGTTTATCTGAAGTAAGAAAATTATGTGGTTTGTCATGCCAGAAGCATGCTAACTTGTAGTAATTTGCAGACATTGTAGAAGTATTTGCAGTGTGCTCAGCCTCATTTTCTGTTCCATACTTTGTGAATCTGATTTTCTTGCTCTGATTCATCCTATTTATTTATGCTCCGAAACTTCTTTTAATTCATTGCACTGGTGTTATTTACCCCAAGTGGATAAACAGAAAGCTAAAGATTGGTGTTTAGGACTATCTGAAGAATAGAAATGGTCGGAAAACTGAAAAATATTGTAGACCTTCCTTCTCTAATTTCCTTTTTCTTTGGAAATTTTTCTGACACTAGATATCGTGATGAATCCTTATTTCCATTATTGTCCCAAATCTGAATTCTGTTGCAGCAGCAAGGATAGCATCTTTAACTTAACTTGGAGCTTTTTAATGAAAAATGAGAAAATTGGCAAAAAAAAAATCTCTTTTTAAAATGTGAAGTTCTACAAGGAACAAACTTTTTATAATTGATAAAGGTTACGGAAATGTGGTTAGTCTGTTCATTACAGCATCTCCAATCTCTTGTACTACAATAAAATAAAATAAGGAAAAAAACAAAACAAACAAAACAAAACAGATCGACCCATGATGAAGGAAATAACTGAAAAGCATAAGGTTTTAACTTTAATCAGCCAGATTCTAGGTTCATGAAGATAAGAAAACAATGCTGCAGAATCTTTCTACTTTAAAAAACAAGCATAGTAAACATACCCATGCAAGGGAGGCTTCAAACATTATTCCAATCGTCCAGAAACTTGAGAAGATTATCATCCAACTGCCTCGATTTGAAGTAGGAACAAATTCTAAGAACCATGAAGTAAAAAGAAATGCACCACCGAGACCAATGCCCGTAATGAATCGAAGAGTCACCAATGTTACATAATTAGGTGAAAAAGCACTTAAGAGTCCAGTACTAGCATTAACTGCAGCTGTACCAAGAAATCCCTTCCTGAAAAGTCCAGAAAATTAATCACTATTGCTTTGAATTTTGGGAAACACTGGATAAAACAAGCTAAAAGCTAAAAGTTTTATATATAACAAGCCATAGGTTTGTTGCACTATCATAAAATATTTTACAGATAAATTTTCGGTGTACAATTTATTATCTTTCATCTACCAGAATCAAAGATGATGCTCAAAAGAGAAAAGATTAGGGCATGATTGTATCTGTCAAGGAATGAAGCTCATAAATAGCATAAGATATCGTGAGTTGAGAGAAATGGAGGAACTGATAGGCCCTACTTTCTTCCCCAGGTATCTGATATATAGCCCCATAAATATCCTCCAATTAGCATGCCAGCAAACACAACTGTTGAAATCAAGCTTTCTTTACTAGAAGACAGTCCCCATTCTGACTGAAGAGCAGGTCCTATGAAGGAGAGAATCATCAACTCCATTGCTTCAGCCACCCAGCCCAATGCACCATAAACAAGCAGAAAAATCTGGAACTTCCCAAAACCAATTGTTGAAAGTGCTTCATCCAATGTGTACACTGGGTCCGAATCTCCCATCTAATTATTCAATGAAATCGGTGATGAGAATATGCATTTGAACATAATGCACATGCATAGGAGAACAAAATATTTTTGCATACAAAGCGAGGCGAGCTTTTGCAAACTCTCAGATCCTTTGTCTCTGTTCTTAAGTGCTAATCTGCTTCTAAAATGATAACATGATACTGTTGGATGATGTCATTCAACACGGTTACTACCTTCTGGTTGAACTTATCATTGTAATGTTTGTTGCTGGTTTGTGAGCTTTATTCTTCTTTCTTTAAGGTGAATGACCCTTGTATTTGTAAACTCATTCTATATTTGAGGAAATGTTTCATCAGTTAACACCCCCATCCCCACAAACCCCCACCAAAAAAAAGAGAAAAATGGAATGAACAAATAAATCCTGAAGGTCATCTTAGAGATTTTTACACAATTTTTTGCCCCTAATTTGTCTCAGCATACATTATCTGGTGCAGTCAAGAAAAGCTTCTATTGAATGGTTGACATGAGAACACCTGAGTTTAGTTTGCCCTAGATATACATCATATTTTGCCAGGCTCGTTGATCAAATGGAACTTGGAAGTCAGGACATGGTACTCGAAACTACATCTTAGTTATTACATTTGGAGCTCAATTTCCTGAAAATTAGAAGTTTTAAACATGCCATCTTCAATTGTCATAATTTTGTATAAGTGTTCTATCATCTATGCTGCCAATGTGTAATTGCAATTAAAGCTACAAGGACAAAACAGATCTACTTTTGAAGATTTGCATGAGTTCATGAACTGAAGGCTTACATAATATTGAAATTATTTGCTTCACATGCAACCCCATCTCATCAATTCAAAAGGAGCTTTAATGGTTGGAATGAATTGAATCAAAAAGGATAAATAAGTTACCGAGCAGTACTAATCAGATTATCCTGCCTTATCTTCTACAAAACGCTATAAAACTTCTCAACACCTGCAAAGAGAGAGAATTCACAAAACTAGAAGAACAAAATGAAGGCTGACAAAGACAAGTTCCATACGTTAATTACACCAAAAAATAAAGATAAAATGATGTCAATTTGTCATCCCATTGAAAAGGTACAACCCCTTCATCAGTACTTCAAGAATTCTTATCCCACATCCTAGTAATTCAGTTGCTCCAAAAGCAATTAACTCGAAGGGAGGAAATAAAAGCTCCGGCTCTTACACTGTCTTGTTCTTCCTCCTCCTCTCTCTTTCTCTGCGGTACAAGTCATATTCCAAATAGTTTTTTGATATTTAATGCTCTCATGCAGGGAAAAGTAACAGAAAGAGGAAAACCATTTGGGAGAAACTACCTTTAAGACAAAGAAATTGACTGGAAAAAAAGCATCAATCTCTTCCCGGATTGAATTGAGTAGTCATTGATAAAGCCTCTACATAAGGAAAATCATTCTTTATTTCTTGAATCACCATAAAATCACTAAATGGAACATTCAGTAGAAGAGTAAACTTTTGGGAGAAGGGCAGAAGGTGACCTTCTGTACCAAAGAAAAAGAAAAATCTACGAAATATTGTGACACAAATGGCCATATCATGCACCTTATGGACACCAAAAACCATCCCTAAATTCTAATCAGCAAAATTTCTTTGAACAACTAAATGACAAAACTATTACCAATATAAAGCAGCTTTGCAGAATGGAAACGAGAAACCCAATTCCACAATGTTGGATAGTGTATCCCTTCTTTCACGTTAAAGAATCAAGAAGATGCTCCATCCACCCTAAAAAAACAAAAGGAAAAAAATTGCATAAACATTAGTATACGTTCCTTGGCAGCACAAATTGTCAATGCGTGGGTTACAAAATTCAAAAATATCGTCATGGCAAGACATGGGTGTGTGGGCAAGTCAAGCCGCCCGCCCGCCCCGGGGTCACCCGCCCCAGCCTAGGATTCTTCCTTTTGCGTGGAAGAAAAGGTCTCCGAAGAAAAGGGAAAACTACCTTTGATTTCTGGTGGTGGAAAGTGAGTGCTGTAGCAGACTATGAAGAATACAAAAATGCTAAACGCAATTTGACGATTTTAATGTAAGAGGATTTTTATATAGGCATATTTATATACATTTTTTATATATTTTTATATATGTAGACTTCCTTCTGCTGTTGGCCCAAGTACACGTGGGAGAGAGAGGAGTAAAGAAAATTTTTTAAAAAGTAATTAATTTTTATATTATATATAATTTTTAAAAATTATATTTATATATTTTATGTTATGAATTTATTGATCCGCAGTAGTCGTCGACACAGCAAAATCATAATACTAATGTAGAGAACTTAATAAAGAAATTATAATATAGAGAATATGAGAAAAATATGGAGAGAAAATAGAGAGAAAGAACAATAGATCTTTATTGATTCTCTGAGAGTAAATTGATCAATGAATGAGAGTATACAACACCTCAGTCTAGAGCCCTATTTATAAGGTCATAATACAAGAGTTTATGAAAACTCAAATTCTAATGGGGAAAGGAAATCAAATCTGATTAGAAGTCATATTTTGAGAGTTCAGTTCTCTTCAGGAAACTGATTAATATGAACATCCACATATATTATTTCATAACACTCCCCCTTGGATGTTCATAACATGAAGAATATGCCTCGTTAAAATCTTACTAGATAAAAACCCAGTGGGACAAAAAACTCTAGTGAAGAAAAAAGAGTACACTACTCTTTATGCCATATTTACTCCCCCTGATGAGATAATCCTTTAAGGTTTATTAACCGCCGCATTCCAATTTTGTTCACCAATTTCTCAATGATGCGGCTGGTAATGCCTTAGTGAATAAATCTGCCAGATTGTCACATGATTAAATTTGTTGCACATCAATGTCACCACTCTTCAGGAACTTATGAATAAAGAAAAATTTTATCATATCAAATTAGATATATTCCAAACTTTTATTATCATCCAACAACATAGTTGGAATTCCTCCTTAGAGGATTTATACACTAATCATAATCACATATATTGTCAACCAACATCATGAATTTTTATAAGTTGAAGATGTGGCTGATATAATCAACACATTCTTATAAATGCATGATTTATGTGGATCATATAGGTAAAACATACCTTGCATATTCATCTCAACAGGAGTTGAATTTTCTCAATATTCGAGATAAAATATCTCAAGGAGATTCAAAAAGCAAGCTTAATGCCGTCTCAAAATTTATTGGGTAGAGAAGAACTATAATAGATATCTACTTGCACGTGGACAAGTGTATTCATACTATAAATTGCAGAGTTATGGTACTTCAGGACCAAAGAATTCTTCAATATCCTTTAATAGATATAAAAGATCTTACATATAATAACCCAATAACTATTGATGTGCTATGTCCATATGAAACATCTTCAGGATGTTCAATCAAAATAAAATGTTGATTTTTCAAAACGTTGATCACAATACTTACTTCTCTAATTTCTTCAGGAAAAATATCTTGATTATCAAATTATTTTCTCTTTTCAAAATCAAGAGATCAATCACGCTTCAGGAATGTATCAAAATCATATAGTTATAGAATATATATATTTATCCTGTTAGGACATTTATCCAAATAGGAATATATATATGTATAATGTTATATTGACTAACTCTACAGGAGTCAGACAAACAATTAATATGCAATATTATGCAAATAAACAATATTTTGAACTTCTAGTTCATTAATACTTGTGCATAGATCAAGATAATAAAAGTTATAAATAATATCCTATTTTAATTTATGTTATTCTCCCCCTAATGTGGGGAACACTATACCAATCAGTAGATTGTATAATGAGAACATATTCTTATAAAGAAATACATATAGCAAGTATAGCTACGTAAAAAATTTCTTCATATATGGACATACTCAATCATTCTTTCAATAAAAATTCACTAAGATAATCTCATTATATTCTACAAGAACAATTATATGCTTCAAGCATATCGAGTCCATCAGGGACTTCAAATATAAATACTATTATCAAATGATAATAAATATAAACACATATTAAGTGTTATCATTCACCATTATACCCACCACTAGAAATATATTTCTTCGTTATCAATGCCAGGTCTTACGAAGAATCATACGCCATAACTCATGACAATATTCACTTTTGTGGTTCGCATTTTATAAGCAAATATTAATTGCTATCTCTTTGTATTACACTTCAAGTGTATAATTCCTGCTGGGAATACATGTACACTTCAAGTGTACTTGTAAATAGTTTAAACTTTTCATATTTCTCATGCGAACTTTATCATTTCGAATCTGCAGACCTCGATTTGAAAATTCTCAACATATTATGTGCATTAATATCTTTAAAGTCATATACATGTGCGATTCCAATAGTTCCCAATCATGTTGAGATCTCATCATTTATCATAGTTTTCAGGTACCTGAATTTCTTCTGGAAATAATTTATCAATCATGTTTTGGGAGAAAATTTCCTCTAGAATTTAAATCTCCTCGATTTAACATATATAACCATCTTAAGCCTTTGCTACAGTGAGGAGTTTGTATCTTTGGAATTGACTTATCTACCACATTTAAGTTGTGTCTCAAATTTATTTGTAGTGGTAGATTATCCTTCAGGGATATCAAATAGGAGCATTCTTTGCCGGATATTGGTCAATTAATATACCTGGCTATATAAATTATCCTTTGAACTTCTGGTTCAAAGTATCTTCTATGAGGATTAAAATAGAAGATCAAGATGAGACACATACTAATATATTTATCCAGCCTCATAATTTCTCCTCTTTATGTTAGGGCAACATATTCAAAATTAACAAAATACGAATCTCTCCCTTGAGATTTACTCCCAACATATTTAATAATCTCTTTGAGAACCCATTTCATTACCTTTGTGGTGGAGCAACATATATAGTGCATCTCTAAATTTAAGATGTGAAATATTTGATTTCTGACCACAAACCAATTACTCTGAGGAGAATTACAATGTGTTGGCAAAATACGAACGTTGCGACGGCTTTTTTCGTCGCGGATTTGCGACGGCTTTGCAACAGAACAGCTACGGGGAAAATAAGTTGCAAAAATAGCGACGGATTAAATGCCGTCGCAAATCCGTCGCCATTCTGCAACGGATTTGCGACGGAATTTAAAATAAAAATAAAGAAAAGTAAAAATAATTTTTGTAGCAAATCCGTCGCAGAATGGCGACGAATTTGCTACGACATGGAAAAATAAAAATAAAAAAAAGTTAAAATAAATTCTGTCGCAAATCCGTCGCAGTTCTGCGACGGATTTGCGACGGAAATTATTTTTACTTTTCTTTATTTTTATTTTAAATTCCGTCGCAAATCCGTTGCAGAATGGCGACGGATTTGCGACGGCATTTATGTTAAAATATTTTAATTTTCAATTTAAAATCCGTTGCAAATCTGTCGCCGATAAACGGCGGATTTGCGACGGCATATTAAAAAAAGAAAATAAAAAATAATTTCGTCGCAAATATGTCGCACATTTGCGACGCAAGAATTTCTAAAATTTTTTAAAATTTACATTAAATCCGTCGCAAATCCGTCGCCTTTCTGCAACGGATTTGCGACGGATTCATTTTTTAAAAATAAAAAAAATTATATTAAATCCGTCGCCGTTATGCAACAGATTTGCGATGGATTAATTTTTTAAAAATAAAAAAATTTTATAATAAATCCGTCTCAAATCCGTCGCCGTTATGCAACAGATTTGCGACGGATTAATTTTTTAAAAATAAAAAAACATTTATATTAAATCCGTCGCAAATCCGTTGCCATTCTGCAACGGATTTGCGACAAATTAATTTTTAAAAAATAAAAAAAATTACATTACTTCCGTCTCAAATCCGTCGCAGATTAACTACGGATTTGCGACGAAATGTTTTTTGCGACGGATTTGCGATGGATTTGCAACGGATTAATTTTTTTCCCTCATATTCTTGTATCTTTAATTATTTTTTGTGAGCCATAACTCACGGTGTTTATAAGTGAACTATTTAAATATTTATAAATATATTATGCTTGTAATATGTAATATGAAATATTGATACTTATAGTTAATTGTCTTTTTATAAAGACACATACGAATATATATTTTGTAATTTATTTTAATATAACATATCTATTGACTATAATGACACATGATACCTAATATATAAATGTGTATTTCATATGTGTATAATATTAATATATACACATATCTTTGAGTAGAACCAATCTATAATATATAATGTTCTACAATATATAGTGTTGGTGGGTTAATTAATACATATAATAGCACAACATATATTACAATTAAAATGAATTTATTTCATAAATATTGATTATTAACAAATACTAACAATAAACTTATTGGAGGAGTGGAAGGGAAACAAAAGAACTTAAGAAAACACATTACAAAATTTATTTGGTCGCAGATCTGTCGCAAATCGCTCGCAAATTTGCGACTGATAAATTCGTTGCAAATCCGTAGCAAATTTGAGACGGATTTGCAACGGAATTTAAAATTTTCACATCGGAAAAAAGGCGCCACATTGAAATTAAATCCGTCGCAAAATAGCGACGAGTTTGCTACGGAATTTTTAGATGACGGGAAAAAAAAATTAAAAAAATGCATCGCAAATCTGTCACAAATTTGCGACGTATTTGCGACGGAATTGTTACCGTTAATAAAATAATAGTTAGGAAAAAATTTGTCGCAAATCCGTCGCAAAATGGCGACGGATTTGCGACAGAATTTTTACCGTTAAATAATTAATAATTTAAAATAATTCCGTCGCAAATCCGTCGCAGTTTGGCGACGGATTTGCGACGAAAGTCCGTTGCAAACACTGAACAATTTATTTCCCAGAGTCTTTAATTTCTTCATTCCTTCGTCCAATCTTCTTCCCCTCACCGCTGCCCGCCCTCTGCCAATCTCCACTGCATCCCCTCGCCGTTGCCCGCCCAGCCCGTCGCCTCCCGCACGCCAGCAGCCCACCCTGCACCTGCCGCACCAGCTCCAGTGTGCTACAGACAGCCTCGCACGCGTGCCGCCCCAGTAGCTCGCCCGCGTCCGGCCAGCCTGTAGGCCTCGCCCGCGTGCCGCCCTGACTGCCGCACCCTGACCCGCCGTGCAGGCCGTGCCGAGCCTGCCTAGCTAGCGTGCCGACCCAGCCTCGATCTGCCCCTCGCCCGCCGTCACTGCAGCGCCATCCTCGCCCGCGTACGCGCCCAGCCTGCCTCTGCCTAGCCAGCATGCCTAGCCCAGTATCCGCCCGCATCCGCCTAGCTCTGCCGCGCCCACAGCCTGCCGACCGAGGTAAGATTTCTCTGGATTTCCTTTTTTTTCAGTTTTTTTAATGATCTTAAATGTCAAATTATTATTGCAGATGGGGTATTAATTTTTCCTTTTTTGGAAAATTATTACCTGTTTGTTTCCTTTTTGTTTTAATTTAGAAGTTTTCTTATTTTTTTGTTTTTTTTGTTCTCTTATTTGATGTATTTGTTTCTACTTTTTTATATATTTATTATTTTTCTTGTAATATTTGCATCTGTTTTTTCAACTCTGGTATTTTTTGGCTGATTTTTTAATTCTTTAATTGAGCATAACTTTAATGTTTTTAAATTTTATGAAGATATTTATACTATTTTGAGTCGGCGTTATGAATTTTTGGATATATTTAGTTGGAATTAATTGTTGGGAGAACTAAATTTGGCTTTGGGGATTGATTGTGGTGGCCTTGTGTCTGGAAAACGTCCATTTTACAAGGGAGATGCTGCCGATTTTTTTTTTATTGCTTAACACTTGTCTAAGTTTTCGACTATATTTTAACAAGACATGCCGAATTCCTAAATTTATTTCCTGGAATTTGGTAAAATTTAATAGGCAAAAATTTTTGATGTAGATGGATGATCGTAGTTGGATGTATAAGCGGCATATGCAAGGGATTAAGGGAATTACAAATGAATATAAAGATGGGGTTAAGGGTTTTATAGCGTACTGTTTGTCTAACGGGCACACTTCGTGGTTGAGATGTCCTTGCGTGAAGTGTAAGAACAAGGTGCACCTTTCTCCGGATGAAGTTCAGGTGCACTTGTATAGATTTGAATTTGTCGCCGAGAGTCTTACTCCGTTGCATCCAGGGATGATTCCAACCATCTCTCAATCCCAATCTACCCCTATTAATCCATTTCAGCAGATGGTAATGGAGGGTGTTGGTTTGGACCCTCAATTAGACCCGGCGACGGGGATCGACAATGAAGAACCGCCGAATGCAGAAGCCAAGAAATTTTATGATATGTTAAAAGCTACGGATACTCCTTTGTGGGCTGGATGCACAAATCACTCGCAGTTATCATTTGTTGCTCGAATGCTGAATATTAAATCTGAGAATAATATTTCAGAAAGATATTTTAATCAGGTATTGCAGCTGATTAAGGAGGTTCTACCAAATGATAATCTGCTTCAGGAGGACTTGTACCATACCAAGAAGATGGTTTCTGGACTCGGTTTGCCTGTGGAGAAAATAAATTGTTGCCCAAATAGTTGCATGCTTTATTGGAAGACAGATGTTAGTTTGCGGGAGTGTAAGTTTTGTGGGAGTCCTCGGTACATGCAGAGGAGGAAATTTCGAAAGAATAGACAGCAAAAAGAAGTTCCTTTTAAGAAAATGTACTACTTTCCCTTGACTCCGAGATTGCAGAGGTTGTATGCATCAAAAACGACTGCAGAACACATGAGGTGGCACGCCGAAACTGTGCAGACTGATGGATTGATGAGTCACCCACGGGACGGTGAAGCATGGCATCATTTTTATTGTGTGCACGAGGAATTTTTGAAAGAGGTTCGCAACGTGCGTTTAGCGCTATGTATTGATGGGTTCTCACCATTTGGAATGCCGGGAAAGCAATATTCGAGTTGGCCTGTCATTATCACTCCGTACAACTTACCACCATGGATGTGTATGAAGGATGCTGTGATATTTTTGACAGTAATTATTCCAGGGCCGAGAAACCCGAAGCATAAGATCGATGTCTACCTTCAGCCGTTGGTGGAAGAGTTACAAAACTTGTGGAGAGTTGGAGTGCCTACTTATGACGTCTCCAAAAAATAGAATTTTCACATGCGAGCTGCCCTCCTATGGACCATTAATGATTTTCCAACCTATGGTATGTTGAGCGGTTGGAGCACTGCCGGAAGACTGGCTTGTCCCTATTGTATGGAGCAAACAAAGTCATTTCATCTACAACATGGTTCAAAGCAATCTTGGTTTGACTGTCACCGCCGGTTCTTGCCGTTAGATCATCAATACAGAAGAGACGGAAAATCATTTCGAAAGGATCGCGGTCGTGAGACATCTCAACCGATTAAGCGATCGTGCGGGGATGAGATGTGGCATAGAGTCAGCAGTTTGCCGAGAATTGTCGATACTGCGGCTGAAGTTGGCAAGGATGATGGTAGATGGGTGTACCACAACTGGGCTAAGCGTAGCATCTTCTGGGACTTGCCGTATTGGAAATCAAATTTAATTTGCCACAATGTTGATGTCATGCACAATAAAAAGAATGTGTTCGAGAACGTGTTTAATACTGTAATGGACGTGAAGGGCAAATCAAAGGATAATATAAAGGCTCGACGAGACTTGGAGGTGTATTGTAATAGGCCGGAGTTACATATTACATGTGTTGGAAATGGTAAAGTTTCTATGCCGAAAGCTAAGTACTCTCTAACGAAGCAAGAAAAAAGGGTTGTATTGGAGTGGGTTAGGGATTTGAGGTTGCCCGATGGATATGCATCTAACTTAGGTCGGTGTGTTGATTTGAATGGGTTGAAGATGTCGGGCATGAAGACGCATGACTGTCACGTATTTATGGAAAGATTGCTTCCTATTGCATTTAGAGAGTTCCTCCCCGCCGCTATTTGGAATGTGCTAACGGAATTAAGTTTTTTCTATCGAGATTTATGTGCTCCAAAACTATCAACATCTCGTATGAGAGAGTGGGAGAAGAACATAGTAATCCTACTGTGCAAGTTGGAAAGGATATTTCCTCCTGCATTTTTTGATGTGATGGAGCATTTAATGATTCACTTGCCTTACGAAGCAAGGATTGCTGGTCCGGTTCAATATAGATGGATGTACCCATTTGAGAGGTTAGGCCTTCTGACATGAGCATTTAAACTGTTTGTTTTAACTACTCGACGTAGAATTTCTAACACCGTTAAAATGACAAAGTGCAGGTTCTTATATCGCCTGAAGTTGAAAGTAAAAAATAAGGCAAGGGTCGAGGGATCAATTTGCAATGCATATTTGATTGAAGAGGCGTCTACGTTTTTTTCTTACTACTTCCAGCCGCATGTCCAGACTAGACATACAAATATGGCTCGAAATGACGAAGGTGTTTCAGAAAGATGTGGGTTGTCCATATGTAATGCAGCAGGCAAGGTGATCGGGAATACAATTACCAGATACCTTTCTCCTGAGGAATTTAAGGCAGCTATTAATTACATATATCTCAATTGTGAAGAGATACAACCGTTGGTAACGTACGTCTTTTTTTGATATTTTCGCTGGTTTACTGATTCTTCGTGGTTGACAGCACTCGACTTATATAATGACTATGAAACAGTAAATTCAGAGCTGAATTGCGGTCTGCCGACCCCTGTATAACGGAGGAGGAAATTGATAGGAGATTTGAGGGCGAGTTTCTCATATGGTTCAGGGCTTATGTAAGTTTTTGTTTGTCGAGTAGTAATCAACAAGGCTTAAGAAAAATTGTTCTAAATAGTCAATAACACTGTTTATATGTTGCAGGTGCAAGATCATCAAAATAATATAACAGACAAAAATATTAAAAGTTTGTCCTGGGGACCTTCAAGGCAGGTGAAATCTTGTAAGGGATATATAATAAATGGTTTCAGATTTCATACGCAAGATCATGGAGTCGGAAAGAAGACTATTAATTATGGCGTATGGGTTAAGGGCGAGGACGAAGATATTGGCAGTAGGAGCGACTATTATGGGATTTTGAAGGAGATCATTGAAGTGCAGTTTTCAGGGATTCCATCTAGGGATGTTATTTTATTTAAGTGTGACTGGTATGATCCTGTGCTTAACAGGGGCGTCAGGATTCATCCACATTACCAAACTGTGGATGTTAATTCTAGGAAAAGATACCCCAAATATGATCCATTTGTATTAACTGTGCAAGCTCATCAAGTATACTATGCCACTTATCCTGGAAGTAAAAGAAATAAGTCTGATGGGATGAGAGTATATCGAAGACTCGTCATGTCATCGATGCACCTGTTGTTGAGAGACCATACCAAGAAGATGTAGATGAATCGATCACATTTAGTGTACGTGGTGAAGATAAAATAATCGGCGAACTTGTGCATGAAACAGGTGAAGGGGAGATTGTGGATGATAATGAACCAGAAAATACGAAATATGATAACCTGATTGATTCTGATACAGAAGTTGAAAATGAATGAGAATCAGAAGATGATCCGAGTGAGGACGAAAATAGTGAATAATTTATTGTATGTATGCATTTCCTTACATATACTACGTCACTTATTTATTTTTAACAATTTAATTTATATTATTTTTTACATATTACTAATGATTACATAGCTAACGAAAATTT
This sequence comes from Rauvolfia tetraphylla, assembly GCA_030512225.1. NCBI lineage: Eukaryota > Viridiplantae > Streptophyta > Magnoliopsida > Gentianales > Apocynaceae > Rauvolfia > Rauvolfia tetraphylla. The sequence goes on from JAJQKT010000060.1 coordinate 4,470,379, forward strand.
TCTTCTTTTTCAGATGTCTTCGCGTAGGTCACGTTCGATTGGGATGAGTGATCGTACTCCTTCTCCGTCTTTACCCGGCCCGATGTCTTTACCGAGTGAGGATGACACACGTGGAGCGGTGTTCGAGCATACGCCTTTGACCCCAGCTTGTGGTACCCTCTACGGCTGCTTCTACAGGTGGGACTCAGACAGAGGAAGTGTGCATTCTGATAGCTCCGAGTGGCGACGAGTAAGTTTCTATTTACTTTTGTGTAATGGAACAGTTTTTTCCCAGCGGAGGGGACGGTGCATTCGATATTGGATACGTTTCACCAGCATTTCACTGGACCGTTTCCTAATTTTGAGGCAGTCCCATTAGAGCTTCGGGACATGTGGTTCCAGATGTGGAGTGTAAGTAACAAATTATAAAATATATATCCACATTAATATATATATCTATATATTCTCTATATATTTAATTTTTTAAATAACTTTGCAGACACGTTATCGATGGCTTCCAGAGCATGCTGATCAGATACGATGAATTTGGGACGAAAAATGCACTCGTCGTCTATCGGATCAGCTCTCAAAGGATCGGAGTAAAGGGAAATGTCCACCGTGGATATCTCCTGACATTTGGAGCCAACTCTGGCGGGATCACTGGAGCACGGAATAATTCAGGCGTGTTTCAGCCGCTGCTAAGCGGAACAGAGCAGCAGCGCCGGGACCGACTCACACGGGAGGATGCATTTCCTTCAGCGAACACGAGCGTCGGATGGTAATGATTATTTTTTCTTGTTATTTAATTCAAGTATAATTACTAAATATTTATATTAATATATTTGTAGCGTAAGGAGCGCGGAGATGACTTCCACTTCACCGATATGTACGAGGCGACACACACATATAAGAGTGGCCCAAAAAAGGTTATAGATTACAACATACATTGGTAAGTTTATAGATCACATTACTCCGTATTTTATATTAATTGTTTTATTGTTAGAATCCGTTATAATTTTACGATGTATACAATTTGCAGGATAGCGTCTAACGCTTTGAAGGAGCACTATTCGCAGGTGGAGTCTCAGGATTCGGTGACTTCTCAGCAACCACAGGATGAGAAGACCCTATTTATGGAGGTTGCTGGCGGTGCTTCGAAGAATCAGATTTTTGGATTGGGTTCCGAGGCAGTTCACATGCGACGGAGGTTATGTCAGTCCACGTCACCCTCTGTTCCAACAGCTTGCTCGATTACATCGCATCCAGAGTACGCCTCTCTTCACAGTCAGTTGTAGAGAGAGAGGTCGATGCGCGGTTATTTCCAGCAACGCTTTGCTAGTTTGGACCAGTATTTGCGAGTTATGTCTGAGGCACTACATTTGCCTCCGCCGCCTTCTCCACCTCCACCTCCTTTTCCTATACCAGAATATTTCGGTCGCAAATCTGCGACAGAAAATATCCGTCGCAAATTTGCGACTTCTATTTTTGCGACAAACTAATTCGTCGCAAATCCGTAGCAATTTATCGTTTGCTACGGATTTGCGACGGAATAGTCCGTCGCAAAAATAGAAATTTCTTGTAGTGATTCTGCAGGATGTTTAATATTTATCTCAATACAATCAGTATTATTATGACAAATTATATCTTTGGGAGAATGTTAAAACATGAGCTCATTATCAATAAATTGTGCAAACTACAAGTTGATGCATAAGACTATTTGTTGATGCATCAACTAATAATTTCTTCATATTTATCCCAAAATAACACATTCAACCCCATGTAATACTGTTAACTTTTAAATAAAACAAGTAGCATATATAAATTCATCATATTAGGAAACTTCTGGTTTCATAATAAATTTATAATCATTCTTCGTATTTTAATGATCCGAGATGGTCCAACCGGTCATGCCAATAAATAAATTATTTATCAGTAAACTTCAAGTTTACTAAATATTGTATCTCAATTTTATAATTCTATACAATATAACTCAGGAGAGATAAATAGTGGTATCTATAATTGACATATATTTCTTATCATAATGGTAATGCATATGTCTCAAAATTTTATTCATCCAATGTCTCGATATACTGATAATATAATCAATATTCAAAAAGTTTTACGAGACTATATGGAGAATAATGCATTACAGAATTGACCATTGGGTGAAGATTCGGTAGCTCTTCTAGAGCTTTTAAGCAATTAACTCTTCTAGAGTTATTTGATCAATTAGTTCTTCAGGAACCTTGCACTACCATTTATACTTTGGACATATATTTTAAATTTTGTCCAAATAAACACAAATATTATTTTGAGAAATTGTATCTTCACCATTGTTGATCCAAAATAAACTAAAATAACATAGAAAAGTAGCAATTCGATAATTTAAAATTTTAATTGACATTTAAGATGCTAAAAACTCTTTCTGGATATTCAAAAGAATTTACGTTCACATATGCCATGTTAATATTTTCGACATAAGCATCATTACTATCAGTAGCATGATTTAGGGAAATAAAGCAATATCAATAATTAATAGAGATTCATAACATGTTTGACGTACTACAGGTACGTGAAAAACCTTCATATTGCATCAATAACATGTTAGAATTATTACTTTTTCTTTTTCCTTCTCATTATTTTCTCACTTCTGGTGAGTATCTATTCATTGGAGATTTAATGAATCATTCTTATAGTATAAGAACAAAGTATATTTCAACTAACTGCGACCAAAATCTCGTATATAAATATATTATAATTTATAATGTCATTCACTTCAGGGAATGATATAAAAATATTTGGTCGAGCGTCAAAATATTTTATCAAGGACTCATTTAGTTTCAGAAGATATAAAATCAAAATACTTCTGAAAAACTTCTTCTCAATATTGCTACTACAGGAGCATGTTAGAGATATGAGAAAGAAAAATTATTTTATTCATCACATTACTAGTGATATTTCTCCTTATAACTTTAATTGAGGAGAAATTTTAAATGCAATAAAAATTTTGCATACTGATAGACATAAAATATTATAGGCATACATATAACAAATCATCACTAGCATTTATATAACAATCATCTTCTGGTGATTGTATGTTTCGTTCACAATTTGCTAGTAATCAAGTGGCTTTGATGCTTTGTATTTCTTAAATGGTGTCTTCAAGACCCACAATATCCAGATGCATATATTCTAATTGCCATGATTATATGGATGATTTTTATCATATCCGCGTTTCTGTCCACGGTTTCGATTATGACTACGACCTCTTCCAGGGTCATAACTATTAGTTCTAATACATTCACTCACAGATTTAAAGTAAACTGTGCTTTTGGTAGAATGATCATCTTCTGGTGATCAAATATTTCTTTTAGTTCCTTCATCAAAATAAGTGGATCTCTCATGGTCAGATATTGCGCCTTTAGATCCTCATGAAAATTATGAGGGAGAAAAATCATGGCTTTTATATGATTTTGAGATGATGATGTATTATTTTCAACAATGGCATTTGCCAAACCCATTACATCTCAATAAATTTAAGCATCTAATGTCTATGACATATAATTCTTTTTATAAATATCAAGAATAAAAAAACAAGTTTTGAAAAGTTTGCCACGAGTATTCAAAGGTAGAAAAATACCTCTTTTTCTCTTGATTAAACTCTCAACTTCGGTGGCAGAGACTCGTGCTGATAACGTGTTATGAATTTATTGATGCGCAATCGTCGTCGACACAACAAAATCATAATACTAATGTAGAGAACTTAATAAAGAAATTATAATATAGAGAATATGAGAAAAATATGGAGAGAAAATAGAGAGAAAGAACAAGAGATCTTTATTGATTCTCTGAGAATAAATTGATCAATGAATGAGAGTATACAACACCTCAGTCTAGAACCCTATTTATAGGGTCATAATACAAGAGTTTATAAAAACTCAAATTCTAATGGGGAAAGGAAATCAAATCTGATTAGAAGTCATATTTTGAGAGTTCAGTTCTCTTCAGGAAACTGATTAATATGAACATCCACATATATTATTTCATAATATTTTATATAATATTGATAATTTATCTTTTAAATATATATTTATTTTTTAAAAATAATAAGTGCATTACATTTTTACACACTTCAATGGCGTGCAAAATCTAGCGCGCCCCAATCTCATCCATTTTTCTTTTTAACAATTTTTAAATTTAAATTTTTATTTATTTTAAGTTATTATATTTTAATTTTATTTATTTTAAGTTTCAATAATATTTTAATATAAATTTTAAATTTATTATCAAATAAGTATTCCATAAGTAGGTAATAAATATTAATAATTTTTAATTAATTTTAATAATTATAATAAATATTTAATTTAAATAATTATAATCAAATTATTATTTTAAATCTTGATACAAAATTATTATAAAATTAAAAATAAAATAATTAATAAAATAATATCTATTAACAAATAAATTATTATTTAAAAAAATAAAACAACCAAAAAAACCAAAAAAAAATGGGGCGCCCTGGGCGGAGCCCTTTTGTTGGCTGCGTTCAAGTTAGGAGCAACCTACAAATAGACTGCGTCTAAATAGGGCACACATTATCTTTTTATACTAAATTTTTAAAGAAATTAAAAGTTATTAAAGTTAAAGTTGTTAAAAATTATCTAATATTAATAAAAATTATCTTGCATTTAGTAATATTAGAAGAATATTTATCGGCACACCAAAAATGTCAATCTTGTATTTAGTAATATTCGAAAAATATCTATCGGTACACCGAAAAAGTCAATTGCATAATGTCAATGGCATTATTCAAAGTCTATTTGAATTGCGAAACTCAATGTAAATTTTTTTACTTTGAATTTGACTCTTTATAAATTTTTTTATTTTGAGTCTCACTCTTTCTTTAACAAAAAATTATCTCTCACGAAACTAAAAGTAAAAAATATTAAATTAAAATATTATCTAATCTTACCCTCACATTTACATGCGCAGGGTCTGCATGCTACAAGTTTTATGACTACCCGCCGGGGGTTGGGGGGGGGGGGGGGGGTTATTCATTTTTTCTTTTTTTTCCCGCTGAGTATAGCAGATTGCTCACGGATTAGGCAAAATTATTGCCAGCCTACGTTGTCTTAGACAATCAGAAATCTTCTGTAATAATTCTTTATTTAGAGTTTATTTTAAAATTTTAAAAATTTTATTTTCATAATAAGAAAACCTATAACAAAAAAAGTATAACAAAAGATGCTATAAATAATCTAAATTAGAAATTTGCGATGAGAAAATAAATAAAATAAGCAGTTCTATTAAAAACATTTCATTTCAAATTCTACCAAATAATACAATTTACTTTGTATTTCAATATTTAAGACTCAAGCCATAAGCCATAACCTGATACTCGAAGATGAAAATTTTAAAGAAACTACTAAAACCAATGGACCGAAGAAGTGGTAATATCCAAAGAAATAAGATTCCTACTACTAATTTAAAAAAAATTACAAAATAATGAAAATTACTTGAGAACATTAGTTCAATGAGTAAAACACATTACGAGATCAGCAAATCTTGAGTTCAATATTTAGGTGACGGCTCCTTGTAATAATCTATAATTGCATTCTAGTGTTTACTTGTGATCTAATACTGTGTCTGTTAGCTTTCTCCCCTTGGTATCAAATGGGAATAACAGAACACAAAACACTAAAAGAAGCATTACTACTTCAAACAGAATAACTGCTGCTGCTTGATGGCAACCTCTCACCAATCCAACAGCTACAAAAGGGCATACCATGCCACCAATTCTCCCCATCGCGCTTGCAACTCCAACGCCAACTGATCTCACAGAAGTTGGATACGCCTATTGAACGTAAAAAAGTGTAAGGTTCAGTTAGGAGCTCAAAGAAGTCCAACTTTTCATTTACATGCAAATTAGCAAAAGGAACAATTCAACTCATAAAACTATAGCCATGGGCAAGGGCGGAACCGGAAAGCTTCAAAAGAGAAGTAAAATTTTACAAAATTCTTTTTTGGGGTGGGCAGGGGGGGGGGGGGTTGGTTCGAAAAGTAAAATTCTCAATGATCTTTCTGAAAGATTTTGAAGAAAGAAACAGAGCTTTTGTACATCAAAGAGTGATAACACTTTGGCTCATGAAATTAATAGAAAAAGAAAAATAGACTGATTCACATGTGCAAAAAGAACAAAAAGAAGAAGCAAAGAGACAAAAATGGAAACCGGCTTCAGATCAACAAAGAATTTACAAGTACAGAGAGATCCACTACATACCTCTCTTGCATAAGTACAAAACACCGAATATGTTGCCATAACGAACATGCGGGCACCAAACAGTAACGTTGTAGTTACCATCTCATTCTGAGATGAAATCAGTGGTAGAAGCACAATGAAGCCGAAAATGCATGTAACTTTCAAAGTAAGCTTCCGACCTACTTTATCCACCATTACTGCTGAAAAAATAAGTCCTGGAGTTTCTGAAAGATCAAACAATTTAATCCACTTTCAGTTTACCATATTTCTTTGTGAAGTATACGCCTAGCAGAAATAACCATTGCATGCTTTCTTTTCAGGTCAACATAGACGATCAAGATTTCTAAAGGAGAAATCCTTCAAATGAAATAAATAGACTTGGATACCTGCCAAACTAGTGATAAATACATTTCTATAGATTTTTGTGCCCTTCTTTGCTGGAAGCTCCATCAACTTGCTGCATATGCTTCCCCCACTGAGTTCAGAAGTCATCAATACAATACCGTAATACAAAAATAAATTGCCGAAGTAGAATAACCATAAAGAAATAGTTATCCTTATTAGCTCTGAAGAAAAGAGTGTAAGCACTGGTGAGAAACTATGCAAAGAGTGAGTCTTCTTTTCACCAGATGATGAGAGGAGTGAAGATTTTTCAGATGGAGCATATTCTTCAACCAGCTCCATTCTTCTATCAGAGATGAGAATTCCGGGTGGAACGTTTGCTCGATTCAGTTCTGCCACTCTCTCCAAAGTATTTTGGGCTTCTGTAGTTCTTCCTTTTACACATAAGTACCTTGGAGACTCTGGTATAGAACAAGAAAGGAGAAGCACAGCTAAAGATGGCAGCACAGAGAAACCAACTAGCCACCTCCAACCTAATCTAGGCAAGATAATCTGCAACAGACAAAATGAAATTTATATATTGGTACTTTTATATTCCAGTGTATTCCTGAATTCAAGAGTTTTGAAAACAACATGGATGTTAGGGTAGAAGATAGGAAGTAGACATTTCTGCACTTGCAAAATCTTAAAAGAATCATATATTTAAGTTCTGTACACTCACAATACCTACAGTGACATGTATCTTTGGATTATCTGGAAAAAGAAAAAAAAAAGTTATGTCTACAACAAAGATAAAACAGGCAATAATGTAAAAACTATGGCCAAATATGTGCAGGAAGGAGCTAAATAGTACCAAGCTTTGGCACTCTACCACAGAAATTCTGGTATTGAACTATATTCCAGCCAATGAATCATTTACTTACCCAGCCAAGCGAAGCCTCAATCATTGTCCCAAATGTCCAGAAACTTGAGTATGTAATCATCCATGTACCTCTATTCTGGGTAGGAATAAACTCAATAAACCATAGTGCAAATATTTGCCCTCCTCCAACACCGAAACCAAGCAAAGAACGAAGAATAACCAATGATATATAATTAGGGGAAAAGGCACTCAAAATTCCAGCTCCAACCAAAACCATAAGAGAACCAAGAATGCCTTTCCTGTAAAAAGCAGTGAAAAACCATATATCAGGTCCTGGAGATCATCAGGAGATTTAAATGAGTTTGCTGGAGATTCAAGAAGTTTATAATATCTGTATAAATTATAGCCCGCAGCATGCAATAAACTATTTGTTAAGATTAGTTCCAGGCTTGACAAAGATTGTTCAAAATCCATCCTTAGAACTATACAGTAAGAATTGGACAATTGCTGCAGGTAGGAAAGAGAGTGTCATTGCACTACTAGCAGCCCAAATGTAGGACACTTATCAATTTGATAGTCTCCACTGGAGAGTATAGAAAGCATGATTTCTGAAAGAGCAGCTCAGAAGAAATAAAAAGTGTACAGAAATAAAAGAAAACAATCAGTGTTTGGAAGAAATTCAAAACAAATTTATTTCCCAAGGAAACAGATAAAGATAAACAACCAGACAACTAGTTGATTAGCATTCCTGCTGAAATGGTCATCATGTTTACCACTATCTCTTACTTTTGTAAGCTCTTTGTGTATTCAAATTGAGGCACTCATTCTGTATTTTATATTTTATACATTAATTATTTGACAATCTGAATGTATCGATGATACACTCAGAGTAAAATAAGAATGCAAAATTATATTCTTTTTGTTAAATTTCTTTCTATTATTATAAACCATATTTATATGTTTAATGTTAATAGCAGTCATTTCTCTGCTAACTTGCAAGATACAGTGAGCAGCCCCGACCAAAATTTCTGAACTATGTCCTGAAGCAATAGAATATATCAAGTGAATTTGCATTCTGTCCTTCTAAGAATTTTAGGATATTCCCCGGCAATCTCGGTTCACAAAAGGAACTTATAAATGGATGTTAAATCCTCGATTCAATCCAAGTTCATTTCTTACAGAAAAGATTCCTCAAGCGTATCTTTTCAACTGTCAAATTTTCTGTCCTGGTTCAATTATGTTCGCCTAATAATGATCGTGAATGTGTAGGAGAGATAACCTCTCTGTTTGATGCATATGAAACAGAAAGTTGCATATAACATCCCTGTATCATTTCTCAAGTATAAATCGAATTGCATTGGATACGAGTATATGCCAAATCATATCTGGTTTTTCTGTGAACACTGCTCACAAGGGTTACTGTATATACATTCCTTAGGGTAAAAAGGGCTACATAATCCAGAATTGGTTAAAGAAATTGCTCTTGATGTATAATTTTCAGAATTCAGATGAAGTTAATCATGACATGCATTCTCTTGAGACAACCAACTAACAGTTTACAAGCGATTAAGACTGGAAAAAGAAGGTGCTACTCAAACAAAAAATAAGGAGGACCAACCTCCTTCCGTAGGAATCTGATATGAGGCCCCAAAAAAAGGAACCAATTAGCATGCCAGCAAAGACCACAGTTGAAAGTAGGCTCTCTTCTCTAGGAGAGAGTTTCCAATCTGACTGAACTGCTGGTCCTATGAAAGAGAGCAGCATCATTTCCATTGAATCGGAAATCCAGCCAAACCCAGCAAAAACAAGTGCAAGGGCCTGGAATTTTCCAAACCCCACTGACGTAAGTGCTTCATCTAGTGTGTATGTAAGGCTAGCATCTGCCATCTTTTGAATCCATGAAAGAAATGGATGTATCAGTAGGTTTAAAACAAAAACAGGATTGTGTTAGGAAGAGAAGATCATAGTTCTAAAGGAGAAAATTCATCCATCTTCCCAGTAGTGAGTTAAAGATTTTTTTTTTTGTAATTTCTTTTTTATATCATATACATCAGTGTTGAAGCCCCAAAAATTCATGCTCCTCTTAACACCAAAAGACTTTTACTGACGCCAGAAAGTCTAAGATCAGATTAAATATGAAGAACTCTTTCAGAAACAGATTTAACAATAAACAGGCAGAGAGGGAAAAATGAAGGGAAAAAAGGGAAATCCTATTTACGTAGATTCATGCCATAACTCTTTGTAACTGCTTTACTATCGTGATTCCTAATAAGAGGTTCATAATCTTTTGTGAAGCTGCTGCCATATTTGGCAAACATAATGTTGAAACTTTTTCTTTCTCTTGGTTCTTTTCTAGATTCTTGTGTGAAAGACTATGCTTTCTGGTAACAGAAAACTGAACAAACGTTAAGAGAACCGTCTTATTCTGCAGCTTCGGTAAATACCAAAAAATTTCAAATTAATATCTGCTGAACAGGCAAAAATTAAAGTTTTCTACGGCATGGATAGATGCAATATAGAAAGATGCTTTTGACATATCAGATACTGGGCTCTAGATTTTGCAGTCTCTCTATTTGAAGGCATATAATTCATGGAAACAAAAAGCTTGTGCAAGTGGAAATAGATCCACTCGAGTTTGTTGAGATTCACAAAGACTAAAGTCACAGTGAATTTCCTCACAAAACACATCATGAACCTGAATTTGGTGCAAACACTAAGATAAGTAACAAAATCAGAACAGAAAAGGAGAAAATTTCCTAATCTCCAAACCATTGAACAAGAATGCAAGTCCAGGAAGCATAAATTCGTAAAATACACAATGATGGTCCTTAAAAGAGGCAGGAATCCCTTAATCTTAACCTGAGCTTTGAAGCCTCCAGCTGATATAATTAGAATAGCCCCAACATTACTATGAGATGTAGCCAACAAGAAGAAGCAAGAGGATACTCATGAAATCAAAACAATAAAAACATTGCCGAATAATTCACACGCACTCAAACTTATTCTGTCAGTAGAAAAAATTCCAAGCATTCATGTTGCAGCAGGCATTTCCTAAATAAAACATTGAAAGCATAAAGGTGCACTGCAGGTATGGGAAGCAGGAATTCACGCAACAGGTGTAGTTGGTTCTTGAAAAGGCAGGAATAGCTGAATTTGACCTCAGTTCAAAAGCCTCCTTCAACTGCTGGCAGAGAAACACCTGCCGATATAATTAGAAACCTGGTAAATTGGCATTATTGGTTCTCAATTTTCTTTCTTATTGGTTCTCAATTTTCTTTCTTGATATGTTTAGTCCTGTAATATTATTTTGAACTTTTTCATCCTTGATTTTTTTGAGAGAATATTTAAGGAATCACCGTCACTTATATGTAGTTTTTAGCAGTCGGTTACGTAGTTTGTACAAGTGGATCCAAATAAGGATAAAAGTGACATTCTATAATCTTAGATTGTAAAAGAAAAAAATATAAAAAAAATACATATGGGGAGTTGAATACCCTCAACAAACCAAATTAATTCTTATTTCTTCAAATAACAGATAGGGCTTTTTTCTCCCAAATCAAAATCCATTTTAACTATTCACTCTTTCATACTAATTGTTGTAGCTTGAAGAAGATCTTAGATCCTTCACCCACCAATAGCTTAGAAAGCTCAAGAGAAGACAAAGTACAAGGAAAAGAGCTAAAACCATCACAAGCCTTCGAAACTGGAGAAAGAGCAGCAAAAAATGTCTTATAATCGAACAATGAGATGCAGAAATACTAGTGCAATGAGAACTTCATGGACAAACTTAACCTAGACTGGAGGTTTTTGAGTTGCAAAAAGTATAGGGTAAGGCCTTTGAAGCGTGATGCATTAACAAAAAATTATATGTTATGAAATTTTGAATGTAATATGGTTTAGATTTGCATTTTGCAAAATGTAGCTAGATATAATTCTTTTCATGGTATGATTCCCTGTGTGAAAGATCTACACATATGATAAATGGATTGTTGAAGGAAGATTAAGGAGTTGGAAGCTCAAAATATTGCTCAAAAGAGAAGAAAGAGAAGGATATGGATTGATGTATTGTTATTTTATTTTTTGGTTACGACATTTTGGTTTTACTAGCATCATTTACGTGCAATTGCACGTATTGAACATTTCATTTAAATTTTTTATAAAATAATAAAATTTTAATTCATTTTTAGTAATAGAAAATATATAATATTTAATTATTTTTATAATATTAAAATAAAATAAAAATTTTACTTATTATATAAATTATTTCATAAAGATCATATGATTTATTTTTACATCTTATGCTATTGTATTTTTTATTAAATAAAATTAATTTTTGATATTTTTAATTAATATAACAATTTTAATGATAATTTTAGAAATATCAAGGTAATATATTATATATTATTAAAAGTAATATTAACAAAAGTGGAAGAGTTATCATATATTTATTAACAAGTAGTTACAAATTTTTCTATTAATACCAAAATAAATTAGTAATTAGTATGTCATTTAATGTATTGTCTACATTCTAGATGTTATTTTTAGACATTGAGAGCACCAAAGTAATTATTCAAATTTTATATACAACTTTGTATTGGAGAAAATATGAATGATGATATTTTTGATTATTAGAAGACATACTTAGCCACTTTGCTCAGGAGTTCTTTTTATAACAATTAAAGATAGATATTTTAATTTTCCTCTTAATGCTAGTAATATATCAAAATTTTTAATGATTCATTTTTATCACTTTAAATCTCAATATCAACATTTTTTCTTTTATATCTAGTAATGTATTATCTACACAATTATTTTTAATATTTTTTCAATAATTTTTATTTTTCTTTTCAACACTTAGAGATTCTTTTCCTCTCTTTTCTAATAACTCATTATTAACCCCTTTAATAGTTAGAGTTTTCCTAATAGCAACTCATTTATCTTTTTAATACTTTTAATTTTCTCATAATAAAGTGTAACATTCAAGTAATAATAATTAAACATTAGTATTTCTTTAATACTTGAAGGTTTTGACAATATATGTCTACCATGTGCAATTATTATAACTCTCCAAATTAATTTTTATTACTGTTTACATAACTCCCAAATTATTGTAATTAAATTAGAGTTTCAAGGATGTATTTATATAAAACAATTATAGTTGTACACCTTGTATGCTCTTAGTGTTCTATTATGGTTAGTCCATTAAAATAATAATAATCCATAATTATAATTAAATTAGAGTTTCAAGGATGGATTTATATAAAATAATTATAGTTGTATAACTTGTATGCTCTTATTGTCTTATTTTGGTTAGTCCATTAAAATAAAATAATCTATTTTTCTAAGGGCATTTTAGGTAATCCAAAAAAAGAAGAAACAACTAAGTTTAAATCCCCATGACCCCTATCCATACTTTTAGTATAGTATAGATTGAAGTTAGGAATCAATTGAAATCTTGGGCTCCAAATTTTTTTATTCCTGGAGTTAGTTCTGATTGGTTAATTAAGGCTTAATTATGTAGTTGAATAGTATGACATTTCGAATATTATGCCATCTTGTATGCTAGTATTAGTATGATACAATATACTGCTCTTAATATTATGTAATTTTACGCTGTAATTACACATGAGAATGCATATATAAGCTTTTTCGAATTATCTAAATTGATCTCAAGTTGAATTTCAACATAGTCAAATACAAACTGATAGAATGTAACTTTCCCAAATCCATACAAATATAGCATTTTGAACCTGATATAGGCAATATTTTCAACTTGTCCACATCTAAAATATAATACATTATGGTCTAAACCACAATATTACATACTAATACAAGTAAAAAAAATATATGAGATTTAGTATATATTTCTAGCTCCTAATTTTAGACTATGTGACAAATATCAGCATATGTAGATGCAAAATAAAGCCAACTACTCAATCACTCTTATGTAATATCACATCAGCAGTTCTCTTGGGATGCAACTCAACCCCTAGTTTGTTGCACTTGGAAATGTTATGGTCAATTTTCATGCACCAGCTGCATCTTAATTGTTTGCTTCTTTTTTTCAACTGAACCTGCAACAAACAAGAAATGAAATCAAGTTCTGTATTACATAAAAATGCAGTAAAATCAACTTGCAATAGTCCTTGAAGTTTCATACTTGTGTAGTATCAATATTGATATTTCATGTGTTGAGAATTTCTGGCTACAATGTGACATTGGATTGTTGTGTAGATGTTAATTCACAGATATCATTGATTGGTTCATTTGATCTTTTCTGCCTTGATATTTGCCCTACATTTAAAGATTTTTTACTTGACTGTTGAAATTTACATGTCCTCCTATTGTGCTCTAAGCCACCACATTTTTTATACTTATTTATATTGTGACCATAAGTCTTACCTTCAACATCTCCAGAAATTTCTTGTCCAGAAATTTCTTGAACATTTGAGTTGTTAACTTTGTGTTGCATTGTACACTTTCTTATGTTACAGCCAACCTATCCACACCTTCAACATCTTTGATTCCATATGCATACCTCAGACAACTTGACAACTCTATCTAGACCAATCTTTGATTGCTTTTCACCATGTTCTTATTTTCTCTTCTTTTTAGGCCTCCCACGGAGCCTTAATTTTGCAAAAAGATCAGTTGGAGGAATTTCAATTTTGGGTCAATTATTTGAACCATTGGTTGGGCCTATAATAGGCTTATAAGCCTTTTCAAAATAAGCTGAACTATAGAACTCATGAATATAATCTTTTGGATTATGTCTCTCCATGCCTAAAGTAGCTACTGCATGAGAACATGGTATACTAGAAATATTCCGCCTTCTACACGTGCAAATCTTTGTTTCAATGTCAATTGCAAACTGCTCCATATTTTTATGTCTCACCTGAAACTTTGATCCACCAGCATATGAAGGGAAGCAATGTGCAGATTCTTTCTTTATTTTCTTAAGAATCTTTAGTATTCTTGAATATATTCGACCTTTTTGTCTACTAATCAACTGTCACTTTGACTCTAGCCTTAACATGAGAAAAACACTTATTCGTTCCAACATTTCTAATATTAGTTTTAGTCATGGCCCAAGAATACGCTTATTGAATGCCTCACTATAATTATTCAGTAATATGTCAGACTTGATAGTCTCTCTAAAGTGTGACCTACTCCAATGTTCTGGTTTGGTATTCTTCACTAACGATGAGATATTTTATCAAACTCCTTGAGCCTTTGCATTTTAGCATCAAATTTGTAAGTTGACTTTGCACATTTCCACACTATTTCCTTCAATGCATCTCTCAGATATAACCTTTTGAAGTTGTTATGAAGATGTATGACACAATGTCTATGCTCAATTCTTGGCAACAACTCTCCTACAGCAGGAATCAGGCCCTGCAAATCCCCAAATCAAAACTAGTTAAGTTGTCATGAACTGTCTAACAATATCAAACAATGTAAATTGAAACTAGTTGTTACTTACCTTTTGTCTATTAGAAATGAGACACCATTCTTTTGGTATATGCATGCCAAGGTCTTTAACCAGTCCATGGATGAACCATGTTCAGCCTGCCTTACTCTCTGACTCCTTATCACCATAGACAATGGGATATTTCCCATTATTCACATCAATTCCTATCCCATTATTTGCATCAATTCCTATAGCCGTTAACAACACTCCCAAATTGGACCCTTTTAAAAAGGTACCATCTACCTAATTACCTTCCTGCAGCTCGCATTGAACCCAACTTTTAGAGCATGAAGGCAGACATATATCCTCTTGAAAACCTTGGCAGCTGTATCCTCATTATCGATAACATCTAAGTATACCACAATACTAGGATTACTCCTCCGTAGTTCTTCACAATAATCCCAAAGTAATTTATATTAATTCCTATTTTTCTCTATTAACATCCTTGCTTCAACTCTGGTTATGTATACTTTCCAAGTGGAAATATTCATATTCATCCATTCATAATCTTGTCTTGAAACTCAATCACATTTACCCTATTTTCAAACATGAAATCATCTAAAAATCTCTTTGCAAGGTACCTTGTATTTGCTTGCTTATGATGGAGAGTTCTTAAACACAAGTGTTCTGCTTGTAGGATCTGATTTGGAAAGTAATGGTGTCTCTTACTCTATGTGCATATAGAAGCCATTCACAGTTTTTGGACTTGCCGCCGACTCTTAATCTTATGTTGTCATTCTTCTTGAAGTAGATCTCCCTTCCATGCTTAATTGCATTCTCAATTATTTTATCCTTCAACTCACTCTTGATGCTAAAAAGAGTTCCCTTTGTGAACTTGGGATCTTTCATGTTCCTTTCAGGCCTAAACTTAGGAAAAGTAACCTTTTTTCTCATTGCATTTTCTTCATCTGAGTTGGAGTATAACTAGAAGAATTCTTTATCAAAGCTGGTCCCAACGACAGAATCTAAAAGTGAAGGCACCTATCAAACAAATCAACTTCAAAATTTGATGTTTCTAATAAATTTTCTTACACAGTTTGCTATATTCTTGCTCACCCTTGGTTGCTTTACTCTGGCGTTTGTATCCTTTGAAGGTTCTGAAGTAACAGCTTCTGGTGCCATATTTCTTCCCTGCTTTGTTAAATTTCTATCCATAACATGTTCTGCTTCTTCTCCTGCAGGCTCTGTATTTCTCTTTCCACTTTGCTGCCTTCTCAATTCCAAAGTAAGATTATTATCAAAATCCTCGAACCCTTCATTTACAAATTGCTCCAACAACTGATCATCACCACTACTTATTTCATATTCAAAGTCATTGAAGCTACTAACATCAGAAGATTGCTGGCCATCATCAAATAAGTGCAAGTTTTCCTTGCCATGAGTTGCATCACTTCCTCCTGTATTATTTTCAGGATCATTTCTTCCATCATCCCTCTATTTTCTTCAACTGCTGCACTTTTTACTGGTCCCTTTTCATCACAAGTTCTGTTATCTACATCAGCATCCTTGCTACTTTTCCTCTTATCAAGTGTATTTTCAACCAGAGTACTATCGACAAGAGTATCATCAACAAGTGTATCATTAACAAGTTTATCATTAACAAGTTTATCATCAATAACCATTTTGTTGGCCACATTATCATCGATAATAGTATCATCAATTTGATGCACCTGATCACCCTCATTAACATACCATATATTACTTCTTTCTCCTATTGCTCTAACATCTTGATCATGGCAAAAATACACCTTGACCACATGCTTTTCTTCACTAAAAATGCAAATCTCTTGGATATCATCTTCACTCAAAAAAAATTCCATGCTTTACTGTTACTTATCCCTTGAATTTTCAAAAAATATCCCAATAGTTGTTATACCCCAACAAATAGGCAAGCTTATCCAGGATTTTCATGGACATGGTATCCCTTGAGCAATTATCAAAGAATGCAACATTTCTCCCTTGATATTCTTTAGATCCATTTGTTTCTATTAATTTCCCTCCATGAATAACCTTGATGGTGAAATTTGTTGAACCCATTCCTGCCATATAAAGTACCAATAAGATTCAATTCACATTAATTTTTCTCCACTAAGTAGTTAATGCAAAATTACAATTTGGTGAAGCTAAGAGTTTTGAAATAAAGATTATACACCTAGGAAAAAAAAATAAAATAAATATCATACTCCAACAAGAAACAATAAAGACAACATATATGCTACAAAAAATAATTTATAAAGGTAGAGGGACCAAGGAACAATGTAATGCAGAATACAATATGCTAAAGATAACAACCACTAAAATAGAATATAATACTTCAACCAAAAAAAGACAGCATCTTTAAATCGCAGAAAACAAATAAGAGAAGTGGAGAGCGGTAGAACAATTGCAAATAAGAGGAGTGGGGACCGATACAACAACTCCAGGCCATTGATCCAATCTTTTGCCTCCCAACACAACAGCACAACGGAACAAAAAGTTTCCAACAAAAAAGTTGAACAGACAACACAATAAAAGGTATCCAACAAAATCTCTTGTTCCCAAATTTTAAAGCTAAAAGTATTGAAAAATTTTTGCACTCATCGTCACTCACTATAATCTAGCTCTTCGTCTATTACTTCCCACAAACACATCTCCAACATTGCCTTTTTGGGCTCCTAGTAAGTCGATAATCGATCGATCTTCTTCCGACACCAAGAACTGTTGTCAGTAAGTAACTAATTCTACTCGTTTCAATTTGGGAAGAAATATCCTAGATTATTTTGGGTGAAATGAGGTAGCAGGCACATATTTTATCACTGAAGAAACGCATCTAATTCATGCCCCCACACGTGTTTCTATTTTTTCATATCTTTTCTTAAGGTCTAAGATTGCAGAATGTTACTTTTACCCCCCCCTCCCCCCAAATTTTTGAACCACTTGTGCAAACCACATAATAGGATCAGTCGGAAACCATCGTAAAAGTGGCCAAGATTCCTAAAATGTTCTCTTGAGAAAACTTCATGGAAGGAAAAGTTCAAAATAAATTATAGAGACTAAACATACCAAACGAAAATACATTGAGGACAGGTAATACCAATTTGCCTTTGAAACTTTGAGCTCAAAATATTAGGTGCTATCAATATGAACAGAGTATGAAGGCCATTTCTTCTCAAACTATAGCTGCTTTACATCTTCAGTTGATGACATATGTTAAAGGCGCTATTATATATTTTTCACTATTTATTTTTTAGATGTCTATAGATTCTCTCAACCAGTTCAAATATCTGCAAAAAACTACTTCTAATTTTTAGAAAATAAAATTAGCTCTTCAAATTATATCAATTTTTACATATTTTGGCACATAAAATTCAATGAAACAGTCTCGAAATGACTAATTTTGTAGTCTAGCTGTCATATTAGGTGGTGAAAATTAGTAGCAAGTTTCGTTGTAGCTGGCGAAACTTGTTGAAGGCAACCTACCAGAGACTTCCGTCATCGGCTACGGAAGTCTACAAAATTCCACGTCCACATGCCATGTGGCCGCGAAAGTGCATGGATACTTCCGTAATCAGCGGTGGAAGTCCTATCAGATTTATAATTTTTTTTTGTGTTTTAAATTTTATACACAATTAATTTATTTGTACAACTTAGTTTCTTAGATAAACAGTATGGTTTATTTATATTAGATAATTTGAAATGTACACAATTATGTCATTAAGAATTTAGTAAATGAATATGTGAATACATATGAAGTACGATGTATAATGTTATTTTAGTATATTTTAATTTGAAATATTGTGCTTGATAAACTACTTGTGCTTATTTATTTTCATATTATGAGTATAATATTTTATTTATTAAGTGAACTTGTTTTCGTAGTGCATATGGCCGAACTATCCAAAAGGCAACGAGATACGAATCATGGAGTGGGACCGGCGGTTAATCTCCTATTTAGTTTATTTCTTATTTTGTATTGTTGAAATGTCTGCATTGCAAGACGTTATATAAACTATTTGTATTTGTTAGACTTCGCAATGTGAATTTAATTCATGTAAGCCGCCGGCCATTTATATTTAATTCACGCAATTGGACTTAATTGTGTTCCAAACTATATATTATTTATAAAGTTTACTCACACAAAAAAAAAAACAAAAAAATTTATAAGGTCTACTCATTGTTGTGCAATGTAAGGAGAGAGAAAGGGGGAGAGAGTAGAGAGAAATTTTTAAAATAATGATTAATGTTTTTAGTCTCAAAAAATTATATATAGAGCACGTTTTGACAAGAGAGAAAACAAACCACTGCTTTTGCCGGAATCATTGCGGTTGAAAAAGCAAAATCGGAAGTAAAGATCACCTACCTTTTTGCAGCAGCAGGACCTTTCTTGAACATAGATTACTCGGACGCAAAATAACATGACGCCAAAGGGGACAATACAAAAAGTCTCCTGTTTCCACTCTATCATGCAGCACAGCAGGGAGCAGCAGATCAGGGGCTATCTACCCCCGGCTAAAAAGCTCCAAATTGTATACCCAACCCGTCTATTATAAAACCGTGGGGCCTGATGCACCTCGTTTTCCAAGTTAGATGCTTTGACAAAAAGTCCTTCCCTTCGCAAGCAGACAGCCTCCTACGATTGCCTTTTGAGAAAAGAAAACGTGGATGTTAAACAAATGCAAGTTGTGCGTTAGGGATTCAAATCAGTGGATTTGGCCCACAATAGAAAATTAGGCATCGTTAGAGAAATACAAGTTTGGAGTTCAATCAAACAATGCCTTACTACTTTTTAAAAAATATATATTTTTTTATTTTAAATTATATGTCATATTTTTTAGTTTTTTAAAAAATATATACTCTTTTTTTATATAAAAATCTTATTTATTATTCTATTTTTAACTTTATTCTTATTTTTAAATAAACTATGTAAATGATTTTATTTTTTAAAATTATTAGTTTCCCAACTAACTACTTAAAACAATAATTTTTAATGTTAAATTTGAATTTGACACATAGATCAATCATCTTTGAATAAGAATATTTCAAATATTTATTAAAATTTTTATAAGATTTAATAAAATCTTAATTTTTGTGTAAAAAAATATGTTATATATTTCGAAACAAAATGAGTAATTTAGAAGAGAATTTAGCTTCATCCTTAAATTATTTTTACTTTTTTCTTTTTAAGCAAAGATTTTTATTTTATTTTTTTATACATATATTTTTTACAAGTAACTATATCTGTTAAATTTTGAATGTTATGATAAATTTTAGTAAGAAGAGTCATGCTACAAGTATAAGCTATCATTTTCATTGCAATTTTGTCCATTCATGACATTTTTTTTTAATTTTTAATACTATCAAAATCATACGGATAAAAAACTAACTAGGCTAATTACCTAAGTGCAAGCAAAATTGCAACAATAAAGTAGCATTTCCTTCTCTATTCTCTTCCTTTCAAATCATGAATAAACAAAAATTGTCCTCAAAAAGTGTGGTAGGAACTTATAGCATGACTCTTATAGCCAGATTCTGTTGTAACATTCATAATTTGATAGATATTATTGCTAAAAATAGTTCATGTACATAAAAAATAAAATTAATTTTTTAAAAAAGAAAAAGAAAAAATAATTTAAGGTCAAATTTAGTTGATTTCTCTAATTTATAAATTTTAGAGATCAAAATTGTTATATTATTGGATGAGACCTTGCTATCCTAATAAGTAATAATGTGTTATTTTTCATAAAAATTACTCTCTATCTGAAATTGAATATCTATATTTTTAAAAAAAATTTAAAATTAAATTTTTAATTTTAAAAATACTTATATATTTTATTTAAACTTACATTTCTAATATCTTAATTTAATGTAGTGATCCTATCACTAACTTTTTAAAATTTTCTTGTTTCAAGGGATTTAAGTTTCACTCACTCATAAGTCCAACCAAAAACCTCTTTAATATAATTAATAATGCTAAATAGTCAAACCATTAGTCTTAATTTATAAAAATAAAATATTTAATTTCAGATAAATTAGTATTATATTTGGTTTAATTATGGAGACTGTTTGACCAAAAAATGAAGATGGATTCACATCTAATTAGGATAAGACTGATCAAGTGAATTTTATTTAATATTTATTATTTCCAACCCCCCCCCCCCCCATTTTTCAGGGTTAAGTGAGTCAAGCTGGTACGAGATACTCGAGTTCATTATGAAGAAATAGTATATCATTATGGCCTCCAAGTTCTGCCTCAGACTGCATGTTACAAGGTGGATTACTATTTTTCAATTTTGAATTGTGCAACCTTTATTTCCCACAATAAAGAAACCAAATTTTCTTTCCTTTATCAATTTCTCATTTTCCTATCTCGGTCGCTTTCTTTTATATATTCCAAAGTAGCTAATTATATTACTCGTTTGAATTTTTAAAAAAGAAGCTATGTAATTATATAAAACTTCGAGAAAATAGTTGATTTGGTTCCTGACGTTAGTATCTTATCACCATTTAGTCTCACAATTTTTTTTTTTTTACATTTATAATTCATGAACATTTTATGTGTTGTTAATGTGCTCCTATTACCACTTTTCTCAATGAACTTCTATTGGGAAACAACATGCATCGAACATGTGGTATTTCTGTTTAAGTATATTTGTTCAAACAATATAAAGAATTTAAAAATATGATTTATTTTATTGACAAATAGCTAACTTTTAGAACAAAAGAAATTATTTTTTCAAGTTTTTTAAAGTTGGTTAAACAAATATGCCCTCATAGAAATGATACATGCTTAATACATATTGTTTTCTTACAGAAGCCTATCGAGGAAGTGATAGTAAAACCATTTTAATAACACGTAAAATGTTTAAAAACTTTAAAGATAAAAACAAAATTTATCGTAAAATGTTTAAGAACTTTAAAGATAAAAACAAAATTTATAAGACTAAATGATGACAAAACCTTAACTTCAGACTCCAAATTGGTCATTTTTCCTTAAACACTTAAACTTTTGGGTTATGTTAGGAGTGAGTATTGATCACTACTTAATAACTCTAATGTCATTGGGATTCCCCAAAAAAAAAAAAGCTCTAATGCCATTGGGGAGCTTATACGAGCATTATGAGTTCTTTTCCTTTTTTCCCCCCCCTGTTTTGCTGAATATGAGATGTTCGTTATGCCTGACCACATTCAAAATATGACTTCGTTCTCTGCAAATTCTCTCAATAATTTATGTGCATATTTTCTCTCACATTGATGATGATACTGAAGATTTGCTGATGAAAAATTCTGGGGATATCGTACCTACGAGCGCAGACTACAATGATGGAAAACAATGGGGAAGGGGGATGAACTCATCAGGGAATCTCAATCGTTTTTCTTGGTTAAAATGAGTGGTTTTTCACTTGACCTTTGCTACATTGATTACATATTATAATATCAATGCTGATACTCTATAAATACTGGACCTTCGTTGGCTCATGCATATGGAGAAATATTAGTATTTGCCACTTGCCACTTGCCACTTGCCACTTGCCACTTGCCACTTGCCACATATGGAGAAGCTAGAGAAGAACTCCTTCCGTGTAGAAGCTCTGAACAAGTATGGCACAGACTTAACCAAAATGGCAGCTGAGGTAAGTCCAAATTCTTCTTTACACGTAAACTACAGATTCTGTCTTTTTGTAATGTTGATAACATGCAATATGATCTGCCATATCGCATTGTTAAATGTTAATGACATCCAGAACGAGTTGGACCCAGTGATCGGAAGGCGACGGCAAATAGAGAGAGTGGTGCAAGTTTTATGCAAGAGGAGGAACAATGTGCGCCTTATTGGTGATCCTGGGGTTGGCAAGACCGTGTTTGTGGAAGGGCTGGCAAAGCTTATTATCAATGCCTCTGTCTCTGTCCCGAAAAAACTGTGGGGAAAGAATTTCGACCATTTCAACTGATCTACTACTGTATATGTATTCTATATATAGTTGTATCTTGGTTTTGTTTTATATATTTCCACTGCAGATATTCGCCATAGATATGGGGCGTCTCTTGGCTGGTTCTTCTAATCGTGGAGAGTTCGAAGAAAGGCTGATCAAGATTGTTGATAAAGTAACTTTGAGCAAAGGGGAGATCTTTCTCTTTATCGACGAATTATACACCCTCGTAGGGGCTGGCTCAGGATGCCAAGCGCTTGATTCTGCTAACATTCTGAAACCTGCTCTTGCACGCGGGCAGGTTCTTCTGCTTATCAAACTTGTTTTTGATTTTGTAGTTCTCTCTCTCTCTCTCTCTGTATATGTATATATATGCCCGATGTCTTGTCTTTCAAGTGCTAACACTTGGGACTTTGTTGTTTAGTGCATTGGTGCCACAACGCTTGAAGAATACAAGAAGTTCATTGAGAGAGATTCTGTCTCAAAGGGCGTTTTCAGGTGGTTGACGTGCCTGAGCCTTCTGTTGATTACACAATTGTAATTCCCAGTATGTTGACGCATAAGTACCAAGATCACCACAATGTACAGTACTTGGACCAGGCTCTAGTTGCTTGTGCAAATTTATCCAAACAATTTATGAGGTCAGATACAGACTTCCATTTCTTAGACGCTTGGTTAGTAGAAATGTTCAAACTTTGAAGGTCGACCAAGTGTTAGTTTTCTTTCCTGTTTCAGTGGTTTCCTGCCGGATAAGGCAATAGACTTGATGGATGAAGCAGGAGCCTGAGTCCAGCCTTATCATCCTGGAGTAGAAGGAAACCGTATGCCGTTTGTGACTGAGGAGGACACTGAACAAGCTGTCTCTACTTGTACGGGCATTTCAGTAAATTTGTTGAAGATTTTGGATACAATGTTGGGAGAAGTCGGCCAAAGAATTAGAGATACAAAATCAGTAGGGCTTGAATTCAAGGAAAACTTCAAGAAGTTCGTTTCGAACGCCAATGGTCCAGTGTATGGAACAAGGTCACTGAGAAGAGCAATCAGAACACATGTGGAAGACAAATTGGCTTGAGTACTTTATGAGAGGGAAGCACAAAGAAGGTGACTCTGTTTCAATGGGCGTTGATGGAAATGGCGAAGTCCTCATGAGACGTTACTAGCTTTAGGCTACAAGAAATCTTTTGTTCTTATCATATTTAGGTTTATGTTACCATTTATTGGCAATGTTTAGAAGAACATTTCATTGATTACGCAGTTCTAATTTGTTCCTATTACTTAGAATTCAAAGCTTATTCTGCTATGAATGCATTAAAAACAAATAGACCAATCTTTTTAAACCATCACCGTTATCATATATTATACCATTACACCTCTTCTAATCTTCCTAAATCACATTTCTTCTCCAGAAAAACCAGCATTTTTCGAATAAGGTTATTGTGACAGCAGCATATGCACTTAATACTTACTCCTCCTCAACTGTTGACAGTCATTGTTTAATATCTAATACTCATCTGATGATGGCAAAGTGTCTCTTAATCCTTTGCCACTGGTCTCAAAGGGCAAGAAGAAAATGCAGGATCCTACAAGAATTATTACGGCTTCAAATAGAATTATTGCAGCAGCTTGATGGCAACCCCTCACCAAACTAACTGCTACAATAGGGCATACCATGCCACCGATTCTTCCGATAGATGTTGCAATTCCAACACCACTTGCCCTTACTGAAGTTGGATATACCTAAACAAAAATGCCAAATATACCAAGGAAAAACCGTCAATAAGATATCTTCTTCTCTGGTAAAAGCTAAACCAAAAGAACACAAGTGATCAAAATTACAGGCAGTTGACAAATTGGGTCGAAAGTGTATCCAGGATCATCTTAAAGACCACCTCATGTGGAAATTTTAGAAACTAAACTGACTTGTCAAAGTGCATGGTAGATTTTTTTTTTCTTTTCCCTCCTTTTTCCTTGTCTGGCTCTTAAGGAAAAACCCAAAACTTATTCCTAGATTGGAAAAACAGTTCAACAACAAAAAACGCTTTCTTGAGACGAAGCTGGTTGCGGCGGCTATATTCTCCCTTTCCTATTCAAGAGGTTCAATCAGTATACAAACCAAATCTGTTACATATTATGTAAATGAACAAATAAGAAGTCAGCCACTCTAGTTTTGAAGACTCAAACCTCCTGAAAATACTCCAAAAATTTTCAACTTTGAACATGTTGGATAAAAACTCAAGCACAATATAAAAGTGAAGAATGGTTTCTTTTTACTTAATCATCTAAAAGTGAAAGTGAAATGGTACATTTTCTCTATATTTTTTTTCCTTTTCTTTTCTGTTTAAGCCTCCTAGATGATTCATTTTACTCCTCTTCCTATTAACTACTTTTACCAATGAAATTCCACAAAAGGTACAGCAAAAATCATTCAGAAAAGCAAATACACGTTAATGTGCCTAACAACAGAGACAATGAACAAAATGTGATTAAAGAGAATGAAACTGTAGAAAATGTACCTCCCTTGAGTAGAGCACGATAAGATTGAAGGTTGAGAAAGTGAACATGCGAGAGCCGAACAATAGAGTTGTGGTCACAATCTCATTCTGATGCACAACCAATGGTAGTAGCAGAATGAAACCCAATATACTCATGATTTCCATGCTAATCTTCCGACCTATTCTATCTACAATAGTTGCTCCTAGAATAAGCGCTGGGAGTTCTGGAAATGTTAAAACGTTAGTAAATATTACATTAGACCTGATCCGTTAAGAAGCAGCAAAACAGAAAATGTCATATAAACTATCCTGTGATTTATTCCTCAAATTTATTTTTCTTGACTTATCATTTTGCAATGTTGTTCAAGTACGTGGAGGAAGAAGGATTCAAAAACAACACAGTGAAACTATATACCTGCCAACGTAGTGATAAGTACATCCCTGTAAAGTCTACCATCATTTGCATTTTTCAGAAAGTTAGAGGTTGAGTAGCAAGTACTTTTGCCAGAGCTCAGCTCAGAGGTCAGCAACACAACTCCATAATATGAGAAAGTATTTCCAAAGTACAAGATCCAGAGGAGAAGAGTTGTTCCTCTTAATTTTGATGAAAATAGTGCAAGAAATGATGATAAGCATGTTTCAGTGTGGTGATTCTTTTCTCTTGCTGAAGAAAGAAGAGCAGTATCTAGTGACGGAGAATTTTCTTCATCTATTTTGATTGCCCGATCACAGACAAGAACTCCAAGAGGAAGTTTAGTTCCATTGGTATATGCTACTTTCTCCAGAATCTTCTGTGCTTCTGCTATCCTGCCTTTTGCAGCTAGATACCTTGGCGACTCTGTTGTCAGCCCGTAAAGAAGAAGCACAAATAAAGACGGTATACAAGATAAAGATATCAGCCACCTCCAACCCAATCTTGGCATGATAATCTGCAAAAGCAGAAAAAGCAATCTTGGCTGTTAGATGACTCAATTTGTCTATGCAGAATAGACCTATTTCTTCCTTTCTCTAAGATGGGGGAAAAAGAAAAGGCACTGCAAAATGATATTCTTGCTCGGAATACACACATCACATTGCTTAAGTTCCTTCAATATTTATGCAAGCTTACATACAAAGTCTCAATGCTCCTTTTAATTGATCGGAATTGGGCAAGAGTGCAATATTATTTTCATTCAGTTCACTATCTTTGACATGTAGAATTAACAATGCATGGCATCCTCTTTCAGCACTTTTGACAACAAGAAGAAAATAGTGTCTGTTGAGCTTAACCAATAGAAAACTATTGTAGACATACCCAGGCAAACAAAGCCTCAAGTATTGTTCCAGATGTCCAGAAACCAGTAAGTGCAAGTAACCAAGCACCTCTATTAGGTATAGGAACAAACTCCAAAAACCAGGATGCATATGCATGACCACCCCCCACACCAAAACCAAGCAAACAACGAGACACCAGAAACAGCTTGTAATTTGGTGAGAGTGCACTGCAGAGAGCAGCAACAGCCACCACTATTGTTGAGCCAAGAAAGCCCTTCCTGTAAAAGCCAAAACATTAGGTTACTAGTAATAAGTTCAGATAGTGAGCTCATCAGCTAGAGGTAATGGCTCAAATGCATGCAACTGAAAGACAGGAACCAAGTGAAATTTGAAGGAACAAAAAATTCACTCTCCATTGTGAGATGATCTGCAGAATATGTATCGGCTGACCTTTCACATATGACATTTCAAACTACGCCATTTATGATAACAATAGCAAGCAAGGCGTGATTTTTTCCTGAGATCTAGTGCAAAAATTGATTATTCACTGGCTTATAGGAAAGCAAATTCCGAACTGAATCTTAACCCATCATCTGACAAGCAATAAGTGCACAAAACTACCTTCTCCCATACAAATCTGATATGAAGCCCCAGAAATAGGCTCCGAACAGCATACCCACGAACACAACAGTTGTTAGAAGGCTTTCTTCACCAGGAGAGATTCCCCAGTCAGATTGAACTGCTATTCCAACAAAAGACAGAATCATCATTTCCATTGCTTCAGAAATCCAACCGAGTCCGGCATAAGCAAGTGTAAGAGCCTGGAATTTCCCAAAGCCAATTGCAGAAAGAGCTTCCTCTGGAGTGTATCCAAGATTCTCATCCCCCATCTGGAAATCAAAAGAAAAGACAAGAATCATGTCAAATTACAGGATGCTTTTAGATTCCTTGTTGCAGGTTTTTGGCGAGTAATTCACACTGGAGATCCTGTTAACACAAAGGATGAGCCAGACTAGTCCTGCGATCAAGTCTTTTTACCCATTTAGCTAATAACATGCTTTACACTTCAGATGCACCCAGCTACCACAAACTTGATACAAATAAATATGCTGTGCCTCTGATCAAACTTATGAGGACCTCAGAGGTCTTGAACTACAAGCAGACATCAGAAGTACAATTACTGGGGCTTAATTTTTTAACATCCCTTGTTAATCAAACTAACAAAATGTAAGCAGAAAGATAGAAAAAGTTGGTTCCCTAGAGCAATTAGCTCAAACCTTTGCTCTCTTTGTACAATAGTACTTTACTTTAACCGCATTAAAAACCTAAAAAGTACAAGTGAATCTCACTCTCTTTGTCTTGGACAAGGTTCCGCACGGAACCCAATACAGTTTTTCATCTCAAATTTCACTTTTTCTCTCACAAAAAATTCTCTCTCCCGAAACCCAAGACAAAAAATCTCAAAACCAAACTCTATCCAATCACACATATCCTATAGTACCAGTATAGTTGTTAGGTGATTAATGATTCTTTCTTCGATCTGTTATGCTAAAGACATTTTTAGCTTCAGCCTATATATGACTTTTCTCCAGGGTAAAATAGATAAGGAAAAAAGTGAAGTCGTCAATGGAGCCTTATTAATGTCGCATTTGCAGCACAGAGATGCAGTTGGTAGTCAAGGGTTTGCATTTATTTATTACACTTCAAAGAATCCATTCTAGTAATATCACACACAGTTAAAAGATTAGCCCAGATTAATTAACTTCATTCATCACACCATTGCAACCAACTCAAGAATTCTAATCCATCTCTATCTTCGATACAGAAAAAGTTGCAGGATATAAAGCCCTTAGATGTTCCTGATAATAGACAGTGATGTACCTTTTAAGAATAAATTTATAAATTTGCTATCTTCCCCTGCAAGGGAGTGCCTAAATTTCAGTCCAGCTGTTTCCGAGGTTCCCTTGCTATAGCAGTCCCAGTGACTGTGATTCCCTGCATAGCAGACAACAAAAGAGTAACGTAAACATATTTTCTAAATCTCAGAAGAAACTCACAGTCACAGAAAATAGAGGGGGGGGGGGGGGGGTGCAGACATCTTGATTTAGCTTACTTCACGAGAAGAAAGCCATTACAACAAGATTCCAAAGAGGGTCACTGCACATCATTTTCAGGCATCTTCAACGAAGTGGGATTCACAATGGACTTAGCCTGAAAATTGCAACGGAAATCAATCTTCAGAACATATGCACTTGAAAGAATGACTAAAAGGATGCTTAGTGGGAAGACTTTCGTTCATCTCCCCTTCCGTAGGCCCTCTGAGGAATAGGGACAACAATACGGGATAAAAGTTGCGAAACTAACCAGAAGAATGCAATAAAGAATTGCAATAGGGCTTCCACTCTTGATACCGACAATGGTTGTGGTGCTGATTGAGTGGAAATCGGAGAAAAACCTAAATCATTATTTGTCTTCTTGAATATTACTAGCATTATATACCGCTTTAGTTAAACATCAGCAAATGAGACAATCACAAAGACAACTGAGCATTTAGCAAATCATTACTCCTGATTTTGTCTCCTTCAAGAAAGCTAATTTTATAATTCATGGGCCCACCAGTGTCCCATCAGCAGATATTAAACTGTGGACACAAAAGGTCGATTAATAAGAGAACACCTTTAATGGTGGAAATACAAAATCAAGAAACCCTTTCTCTTTTTCTCTTGTTTCTTTAGCCTAATTTTCTCTTCTCTTTCGATAATTATCATCGCACATCACTTTTACTATTTCTCCATTTTAAAGTCCACATTATAGAATTTTATATTTTGTGCGGTAATAGTACTGCGTTTTCTTGCAGTTTGGATCTTTCATGGAGACGTCTGCAAGTGGGTTTCACATGCAAAATGAAGGTGCAAATATGAGTAGTGCTGTCAAACGGGCCGGCCCAGTCCGGCCCGGTCCAGCCCGCGCGGGCTGGCCGTGAAAACGAGCCAAAACGGACCGGCCCGTTTGGCCCGCGGACGGGGAACTCCCAGTCCACGGCCCGTGACAGCTAACCCGCGGGTTAAACGGGCCGGCCCGCGGGCTAATCAAAACGACGTTATTTTGAAAAAATATCAAAACGACGTCGTTTTGATATTAATATATATTTAATTTTTTTAAAAAAACTCAAAAACGACGTCGTTTTTAGTAAAAAATTTGTAAAAAAATAAAAAGAAAAACGGGCTGGCCTGCGTCCGGCCCGCTCCGGCCCGCGCTGGCCCGCGAACTAAACGGACCGGGCCAAAAAGCCCGCGATTAAACGGACCTAAATATACCTAACCTAAATCCGTAAAAACGGGCTAATCCGCGGATTGAAACTCGTTTGACAGCACTAAAAGTGATCATTGGCTAAACTATGGCCCGTTTCAGTTAGGAAACGGAAGCAAAGACGTCAGGAGTGGGCCTGTTTGAGGGGCTATCTGAATTTGATTTTATTAAATTTAATAAAAGTTTATTGTAAAATTAAGAAAATATTTTAATGTCAAAAATTAAAATATATATAATTTATTTTTATAAATTTTTAATTTATTATTTAATAAATATATAATTTTTAAAATATTTATTAAGTATACATTAATACATCGACCAAACAATCCTTCCTATATTTTTATTTTACCAACAAAAAAGGCAAAAAAAGTCCTACTTATAGGAGCATCTGAATTATTTTTGAACATTGTTAAGTGAATTGATGTTAAACCGAAACTTTATTCTTCTTTATCTTTCCTTCTAACTCTGTAAGGAAGAAACCACCATATTTCCCTCCCGTTCATCCTTCTCGACCATCACCTACCCACAATTACCTCCAACCACATTGATCAAAGATATCTAAAAACTACAGAGAGAAAAATAAAAAGAAGAAAGAGTGAAAGAGACAAAAAGAAACTGCTTGCAGATAAGAGAGATGCAAAGAATAAATATCTTTACTTTACACTCTGTAGCAATTAATTCCACTCCCAAATCAGTAACTCTTCAGCAGCATTTGAAGCAAACCCACCTCAGTTTCTTGCAACCATCATCTATACAACCAACACGTGCTCGCTTTTGTTTGTCATCTAAATTGCTCATGAAAGGATTCTCCTAGTGCCAATGGATATTAAAAACTCACTGGGATGTGTATCTTCTTGGAATCTGGGATCCAAGTGCAGTTGGGAAGCGAAGAAACCACAGGGGGTTAGGGAGTTGTTAAGGAATGAAGAGCTGATAGAAGGAGGTGGCGCAAGGGTGGCGTTGGGGAAGGTGGAGGGTCGGCTGCAATTGGGGTTGCAGAATGGGAGTGAGGTTGGGGGACGAGTTGTAGTTGGTTGCAGTTTGGGAAGAAGTTGCAGATAAGAGAGGGATTGGGGAAGGTGGTCGAAAACTTCTGTCTGGGAGAGGCAGTACGGGGTGGTTGGGTTTGGGGACAACAGTGGAGTTTCTGAAGCTGTTGAAGCTGTGGACGCTGGATAATGGGATGGGAAGATGATGTGTTTTTCTTTTTTCTTTTTTTTTTTTTCATTTCTTCTTCTTCTTTTTTTAAATATTCTTCTCTAAAATTTTTTTATTAATTTATAAATTTTTTTCTTAATTTTAGCTCCAAAAGTGGGGACAATAATGTAAATTTAAAAGTTTACAGGTGACTTATGTCACCAATTTTAAACTCTTAAATAAGGAAGCTTGATAAATAAAAATAAATTGTATATATTTTTATTTTTGTCAAAATTTATTTAATAATTTGTTTTTGGGATTTTTTTTATTAAAATCAAATAGAATTGAAATTTTATCAAAATTTGATCGCATCAAACTTTCTTTGAGGAAATTGATAAATTCAACACGAGTCAAGATTTCCTCAAACAAAAAAGAAAAATAGCAAAAATTTCTTTTTAAGATGAAATATACTGGTTTAAAAGCATAATTAATTTATTTTTGACCAAATCAAATCGAACAAAACCAAGAGTATATTTTAAAATTAGTTTTTTATAAAAAATTTATTTTTTAAAATAGAAATAAAGAATTTATTGATAAGAAAAGAAGTACGATTTTAAAGTAAAAATTAATAAAAAACCAAATCGAAGGTCAACAAACCCTAAACAAACATAAAAAATTTTAGTTTGATTCTTTTTGCCTTTTTGGGTAAATATTGATTTGCTTCAGGTTCGTAATCCGGAATGACGCACACCGCCATACCTCAGATTAACAGCAATTCAAAGGACGCATTTTAGAGGCCATCAATCTCGGTTCCTTCCAAATATGAGCCTGTGGAGTTTCGGATAAGTGTTTATTGAATTTTTAGTTTGAAATTTTAATTTTTGATTTGATTTTATAATTTTTTAAAAAATAAACTGAATTATTTGATAAAATCAAACTGGAATAATTCAATTTAATTCGGTTTAGTTACAAATCGATAGTACAAAAGAAAAATAAGAATGCAAAATACATTAGCAATCTAAAAATTTACTGAGTTCAGTTGTAATTTTTTTTAAAAAATTAATTATTTATTATAGAATGCATCATATAAATATATTAATATATACATTTTTAATTTTTTGATTTGATTTGATCTAAAAGTAAAAATTAAAATCAAACAGAATTATACACAATTTTTATTAATCGAACTAAAATATTAAAAAATCAAATTATAATAGAAATTTCAATTCTATTTTTTAAATTGTACTCCCTCCTAGCTATTCTATTTGACCTTATTATTATATTAAGATATTCTAATATAATTAACACTTTACATAAAAAAAAATTTAATATATTTTATATTATTAATTTTTATTATTAACTTTATTATATATTACTTTTATATATTTAAATTTCATATAAAGTATTCATTAACTCATATATTTTTTATTATATAAAAGTTTTGATAAAATATTATCAAATTTAAATAGGACAGATGGATGTACTAAATAGTGAATATCCAAAGGTAGCTAGCTCATGGTATGACTGTCAATCATGCTATGGGAGTCGAGCTTGACCAAGCCCAGGCTCGGTTCGAGCTAAGATATACGGAGCCCGAACTCAGACTCAGCCTGAATGGGCTCAACAATGTTGAGCCCGAACTCGATTAACACGGGCTTGAGTTGAGCTCGGACGGGCCCGAAAGTATACTTTTTAAATTTTTTTAAATAATAATAATGTAATAATTACTATTAAGTAATAAAAATAATATGAATATTAGATATAAGTTTTAAAATAATTATATGCTTCACGTGATATAAATATTAAATAATTAGATACATGTATTAACTATTAAATAATAAAATAAAAAGAAATATAAGTATTAAGTTTTTTATCTTTTTAAATTTAAGTTAAACAATGAAAGAAAAATGTAAATGCTTGTGTGTGTACAAATATATAAAGCATATGTTTTTATAAATAATCAAATCATTAGTTATCATGTCATCTTTTTTACAAACAAATTTTATCAACAAAAATATAATTATAAACAAAATAAAATTATTTTTATATGATAAAAAATAAAGCTCATTAATATTGTTTTGATATATCAAATAAAATAATTAAAGAAAAAATTTAATAGTATGAATTACTATAATAACATTAACATACCAAGATAGAAATTTATTATAGCAAATATAATAACAATATATACTTTCACATATACTATAGATAATAAGGTTGATTTATATAAAAAATTATCTACATTAATAAGTATAGACACAAGTTTTGATGAATATTTATGATGAGATGAAATTAGTTTATCATAATTATTAAAAAAATAAATAGAATTTAAGATTATTAAAAAAAATAAAACTACGTAAAATTATAAATATTTGAAATCCTTACTCATTCTTTTTAAAAAATATGATAAAAATATTTTCTAACTTACATGCATATCGATTTCATAAATTATAACTATAAAGTTTGAAATAAAAATTTAATATACCAAACTCTTAAAAAAATGATACATAAATAAAATTATTTATACAAATAAATAAAAAATTTTAATTTATAAAGTTAAAAATATAATATTATACACAAACTATTACTATTATATCAATAAATTATTAATATATAATAATAATAATTATTATATTTACTATATATAGATACTCGCACCGAACTTTTAAAGCGTTAAGTCTATACAGGCTCGAGTTCGGCTCGAAAATAAATTTGAGCTTAATATTAAAGCTCGAGCTCAACTCGGTCCTAATTTAAAAAAAACTCGGCCCTTAAATTTAAGTCCGAACAGGGTCACACTTTGGCCAACTTAGCTCAATTGACAATCCTAACTGCTAGACTCCACTCGCAAAATAAAACTAGCAAAATACTTCTTATCGAAAAAAAAAAATTTCCTCCAAATGTTCAAGAATAAAACATGCAAAAGTAGCCGGAATTTTGCTCCGAACATTCTTTTCTTTTCTCTTTTTTTTTTCACTTCTTTAACAATCATCAAAACGTAAACAATGAAGGTTAAATTAAGTTACACCATATGGATTCACATTCAAAATAGAAAAATAATAAAAAGCAAGTAGCCCATTGATAATAATAGCAGAATACTCAAAAACCATCCAGTGATTGGTTTAAGAATATATATTTCCAAGCTATTTACTGTCACCAACAAAAACCAGGATAATTCTGATCTTATAATTTGACATGTAGAAAACACTGATTCTCAAACAAAGACATGTGACACAACTGTGGTATTCAAGTTTCTATGCAAATAGTAATCAGGAGACTTCAACTGAGCATATTCTTGGCTGCAACTGTACAGAAAATCTGGAAAAAGCAGCAATCATTCATGAGCTTGTAACAAAGACTAACTTCTGTAACTTCAGCTAAGACACAATGAGATTCCGTCGTTTTCCTAATCACATCCCTTATTTGGAAAAGTGACCATTTTCCAGATGAAGTTATTGAACTCAAACTCAAGCTGCTTTAACCGCAGGATATGTATCAAACACTTACTCTTGCTGTAGATATTGGCGGTCATTATTTAATCACTACTCATCTGATGATGGCAAGGTGTCATTTAATCCTTTGCCGCTGGTCTCGAAGGGCAACAAAAAGATTAAGGAGCCTAAAAGAATTATTATGGCTTCAAATAGAATAATTGCTGCAGTTTGATGGCAACCCCTCACTAATCCAACTGCCACAAGAGGGCATATCATGGCACCGATTCTTCCTATGGATGTTGCAATTCCAACATCACTTGCCCTCACTGAAGTTGGATATACCTTAAAAAACAAGGTAAATAAAGAAGTATGCCAATCTGATTATAGGAAAAACGTTGATAGGATCGGTTCTTCTATTTTAGAAAAAGCTAAATCAAAAGAACACAACTGTCAAAAAGGAAAGGGCAAACAGCAGCCAGTTCCCATCTCTTAAGCAATAAAAAAGGAAAAATTAGAGAAAAACAACAAAAAATGAACTAAATGAACGATTTTAGACAATTAGAAGAGTCAGGTTATTTGTATGAGGAAAAATTAGAGAAGAACAACAAAACATGAACCGGATGAATGATTTTAGACAATTTGAAGCTTGAGGTTATTTGTATGAGGATGACTTCAAGTTTCTTCAAAATTTAATGGTATATTAACTGCCATCTGATGCCCATTAGTGCTGTATTCAGGAACTGCAATTAGAAATGCTCCAGCATTTTTTCCTGTCTAAAGCTCTTAGATGATTCGATTGAATCCTCTTCATATTAAATTTTAACAGATAAAGTTTGCTAAAAGTATTGCAAGAAGCACTAGGAAAGGGAGCAAAATTTTCCAAGTCTAATAACAAGATGGAGAATATGTCATTAAGGAAAAGGGAACTTAAAGAAAGTGTACCTCTCTTGAGTAGACCGTCATAATATTAGATGTCGAGACAATGAACATGCGAGAACCAGACAATAAAGCTGTGGTCACAATCTCATTCTGATGCACAACCAATGGAAGTAGCAGAATGAAACTGAATATATTCATCATTTCCATGCTAAGCTTCCGACCTATTCTGTCCACGATAGTTATTGCTAAAATAACCCCTGGGAGTTCTGGAAATATCAACATAAGATTAGAGTTTATCTGTTGAAGGAGCAGCAACGGAAACTATTAGATAAAGTATCCTACAATATTTTCCTTTTTCTTTTCTCAAACCACTCTCTTGTGATATATCATTTTGCATTGTTTTTAAGTTAGTGAAGGAAGAAGGATTTGACAACATCATGCAACTACGTACCTGCACTGTAGTGATAACCACATCCCTATAGAGTCTGCCGTCATTTGCATTTCCTAACAGGTTAAAGGTTGATTTACAAGTACTTTGTCCAGAGCTAAGCACAGACGTCAGCAAGACAATTCCATAGTACAAAAATGTATTTGCAAAGGACGAAAACCAAAGGAGAAGAGTTATTCTTCTTAATTCTAATGAAAATAGTGCAAAAATTGATGACAAGCATGTTTCCAGATGGCGATTGTTTTCTCTTGAAGGAAGAAGAGGAGTCTCTGATGATGGACAACTATCTTCATCAATTTTGATTGACCGACCACAGACAAGAACTCCAAGAGGAAGTTTAGTTCTGTTGATAAGTGCTACTTTCTCCAGAATTTTCTCCGCTTCTGCTGTCCTACCTTTCATAGCTAGGTACCTTGGTGACTCTGGTGCAAGCCCGTAAAGGAAAAGCACAAATAAAGATGGTACACAGGACAAAGATATCAGCCATCTCCAACCCAATTTCGGCATGATAATCTGCAAAAGCAGAACAAGGAATTTTCTCTTTTAGATGACTTGATTTGTCCATGCAGAATAAACCTTTTTTCTTCATTTCTCTAAGTGCAAACACTCAAAGCTAAGGGGAGAAACAGAGCTTCAAAAAGATACTTTTGCTG
Source organism: Rauvolfia tetraphylla (assembly GCA_030512225.1). Classification (NCBI taxonomy): domain Eukaryota; kingdom Viridiplantae; phylum Streptophyta; class Magnoliopsida; order Gentianales; family Apocynaceae; genus Rauvolfia; species Rauvolfia tetraphylla. The sequence continues at coordinate 4,506,805 of JAJQKT010000060.1, forward strand.
AAATGAATACAGACATCATGCCACTGAAGTTCATTCCTTCAACATTTATGCAAATTTACACACAAAATTTCAATGCTCTGGGTGAAATTTTAAATGATTGGAATTAGCCATGTCATTCAGTTCACTGTATACGACAAGTACAAATGACTAGAAGTAACACCGTCTAAGATCCTTTTCGTGTATCCATTAACCAGGCTTAGTCTAATCAATAAAAACTATTTCACACATACCCATGCTAATAAAGCATCAAATATCGTTCCAAATGTCCAGAAACCTGTAAGCACAAGAATCCAAGCACCTCTATTAGATATGGGAACAAACTCTAGAAACCATGATGCATAGATATGACCACCTCCCACACCAAAACCAAGCAAACAACGGAACATCAGAAGCAGTTTGTAATTTGGTGAGACTGCACTGCAGATTGCAGCTACGGCCACCACAAATGTTGCACCCACAAAGCCCTTTCTGCAGAAGCAAATAGATTAAACTACTAGACACAAGTTCAGATAGTGAGGTTTTAAGTAAGAGGTAATCCGATGGAAAAACAAAAGAAAAGGAAATTGCAGAGATAATGGCCAAATTGGATAGAACCAAAAGAGACCAACCAAGGGAAACTTGAAGGGAAGAAAATATTCACATTCTCCATTATGAGATGATCTGCAGAATATTTTCCAATAATCTCTCTGAGATAACATTTCAAAGTAGCCATTTATGAGTAATAACACTATATCCTATAAACATGGACTTCTGTAATCTTCATGAAAGAAAATAAAGAGCATTCTTCTCGTTTGCTGAATAACCATCTAAAAGATTAGTTGTCATAAAGGAATGTAATTTATTTTTTTTAAACACTTGACAACTTCAACAAAAGTTCAACTATTTTCCATGAAGGATCTGCATTAGCTAAATGATGCCCACAAATAACAGATCACAAAGATGTTAGGTCAGAGCTAAAAGATTAGATGATGACAATTATTTAAAAGCAACAATAGACACAGACAATAGACATAGACATAGACATAGACAATAATTATTTAATATTAGACGATGACAATTGTTATAACAAACACCTTCTCTAAGATGATAAAAGCTGAACTAAATTCAATGAAAAATTAAAATTCAAACAATTCAGAAACCTAGAGTACTTATAGCACTCAATAAACTTTTGCAGAGCATCATACCCTCTTATATTCTGCTTTTTTACATGCATATGCACTTGCCAAGTCCCTGTTTCTCAAAATTAAGGCCATGAAATAGGTGTAAAAATATGCAAGATCTTAGCTCTGTCTAATAAAGCATGCTTATAGAAAATTTTCCAATTTGCCTCTTTAGTAAAGCACATTTATAGGACTTTTTCTTAAATTGTTTTCCACTTCTATTGATACATCATGGCTCCTTATGAAGTTCAGAAAAAAGATCTTACCGACAACTTCGAGTAGTCATTCATAGTAAATTCTGAAGATAGAAAGATCCAACCAAAAGAACATAAAACTGGTACAGTCTTTAATACATGATACCAACACCAGAAAACATGATAAGCACAAAAGTGGAACTCTGAAAAAATTGCAAAAGTTTGTCTAGATGGAATATGGATTTGGAAAAACAAATATTCTTGACCTTTTATTGTCTTGAGAAATCATTCAGTACTTCCAATGGATTATGCATATACAGAAACAAGTTTTACAGATAATAGACCAAAAACCATTTAAGAGAGACGAAGATGCTGGTACCAACAGATAATTCATAATGACTAGCAAGCTCCTTGATTCTTATATATTGACTGACCATCCCTCTCCATTGTATCATTACTTCCTTTAATCTTCCAGTGTCCATTTTGGATACCTTAGTGATTATATTTGTGAAGAAATGCTAGTCTTACTGAGACACATTTATTGAGGTAATATTTTGGGTTTCGGAAGGAAATTTTCACTTACCCATCATAAAAACATATTGAAATGAAAAAGAGATCAAGGTAATGGAGTCACATTCTAAGTTTTCACCAAACAGGATGAGATTTACATGTGATAAGTAAAATAAAGAATTATGATCACATGTTATTTTTCATGATGCTACAACAAGCATTCTCCAAACCTATGTACAGTTATGCTTGCTACCACTGGAAAAACAAGCAGAAGAGATATTTGAATGCAATAATTATGTTACAATACGAGCATGATTTAGCTCTTCTATCTGTATGGGAAGACTTTGGAAACACTTTTTTGTGAGAAATCAGAAAATCATTCAAAAATTAGCTGTAATTCATTATCTTATCACATATTATATCCCTCTTTTTTTTTTTTTTCATTTAACAATAATCAGATCTTTCCTCCAACTTGGAGGGAAAAAAAAAAAGAACTCATTATTGAACAAAGATATCATGTTCTTGAGTTTATAACTCCTTATGGATATGAAAATATCATCCCATGTTGAATTTAATATTAATAATAAAATTATCTGATAACAGCATGTAACACATGATTTTTCTAGATATTTAAGTACAAATATTGATTATTCACTAGCTTATATGAGAAAAATTTCATGGACAGAATCTTAACCAACATCAGCGATTAGCATAGAAAACTACCTTCTTCCATAAACATCTGATATCAAGCCCCAAAAATAGGCTCCAAATACCATGCCCAAAAAAACAACAGTTGTCAGAAGACTCTCTTCAACTGGAGAAATTCCCCACTCAGATTGCACTGCTATTCCAACAAAAGATATAATTGTCATTTCCATTGCTTCTGAGATCCAACCAAGTCCGGCATAAGCAAGTGTAAATGCCTGGAATTTTCCAAAACCAATTGCAGAAAGAGCTTCTTCTGGAGTGTATTCAAGATTTTCATCCCCCATCTGGAATAAAAAAGAAAGGCAATTGTCAGGTCAATTGTAGATTCCTTGTTCCTGCTTTTTGGCAAGTAATTCACACTGAAGACTATGGTTATCTAAGGTGCCCTTTTTCCAATTTCTGCCACTGACTCAAGAAATTGACCCACCACTAGTGGTTGTTCTGCACACAGAACAAGCCACATCAATACTGTGATGAAGTTTTCTTAACGGGAGAGGTAACAATTAATGCAAAAACAGCCAATTGGAAAGCAAAAGCCATGCTTTTAATCCTCCAAACTACCAACAAATGAATTTATACCATTTGATCCCCAAAAAATTGTAATGCCCTATACAGAGGATAGGCTGGGTTGTTTGAACAGAATCATTTCTATGATCAGTTCCGAATCATGTTGTACATGAGCAGGCTCTGTAAAATCCGGTATAATAAATGAAATAGTAAGTTATAACATGCTTCAGAATTCAGAGACACCCAACTAGTCTCAGAAACTCAATACTAATAGAAATACAGTTTTCTCATTGAACAATCAGTGCCGTTGAATTGGAAATGAGGTCTTGAGACTTTATGCAGACCTAATAAATGATTAACATCAGTGCTGCAATTTTGTTAAAATCCCACATTAACCTAACGAACAAAATATCACTGCCAACTATAAGAGGAAATATGGAGAGAGTCGCTTCTACACAACAAATTAACTCAAACCGTAGTTCTCTATCAACAAATAGAATGTTAGTGTAAGCACATTAAATACCTAAAATTTCAAAAGAATCTCATTCTTACCACTAGATCCCATAGTACTGGGATGGTTGGTAGGATGATGGATTATTATTTCATCTAGAGAGGACCCCTGGCTGGTGAACCACAGAAGTCTGACAAATGCCACTCAATTATGCTAAAGAAGTTCGGCTGTAGCCTCTGGTGTGATAGTTCTCCCAGATAAAATAGATGAGAGAAAGAATAAACTTGCTAATAGAGAGCCTAATTGATGTTGCATTTGCAGCACGGAGATGCAGCCGGTAGTCAGAATCTTTTAAATTTCTTTATTGTACTTCAAAGAAATTCATTGCAGCATTTTCAGATACAATTAGAAGATTAGGCCATAGTAATCAACTTCACTTATTATACACCAGTGCGACCAATTTGCTGTTCCTAATCCATCTCCATCTTTAATAGAGAAATAGTTGCAGGATATAAAGCCTCTAGAATGTCATGAAACAGAGCTATGTACTTTTTATGAACAAAATTTAGAAGTCTTTATGCTCTACTGCAAAGGAGTGCTTAAAGTTTGGGTCAGCTGTTTCTGCGGTTCCCCCGTTATAGCAGTTGCAACAACTGTGATTCTCTGCATATCAGACAACAAAAACCTAAAACTATTTTCTTAATCTTAGAAGAAACTAAAACAAAGAAACAAATCAGGCCTCTTGGTTTGGCTTACTCCAAGAAAAGAAAGCCGTTACCAAAACCAGACTTTGAAGAAGTTGATGCCACTCATCAGTTGCTGCATACCCTTTAAATCAAGATGAGAGTTTAGCCCGAAAATTGCAATCAAGATCTATTTTCATAACATATCCATTTGAAATAAATTACTACAAAGACGTGAAATGAAAATTGCTAAGAATTCCTGTATCCACTCCAGTAATACACTCTGAGGAAGAGAGATAATTATCATGGACACGACAGTTTCAGATTAAAATTCTAAAGCGAACCTGAAGGGAACAAAATTGCAGTTAGGCCTTTTACTTCACTCACCAATGCCAACACTAGTTGTTGTGCTGATCTATATCTATCTATATCTATATCTATACTATACTAAAAGTGTAGATAGAGGTCATAGGGATTTAAACTTAGTTGTTTCTTCCTTTTTAAGATTATCTAAAATGCCCTTAGGAAAATAAATTGGAATGAAATGAGCACCCTTGGTCAGCCGATCCACCACCGTTAGCAGCACACTGTAGCCATTGCTTAGGGGCATTGCAGTGATGTAGTCCATAGTAATGTCTTCCCAAACTAGCCCCGGCACTGGTAAAGGTTGCAATAGGCCTTTTGCCTGCCCAATTTCGTATTTGTTTCGCTGGCAAATGTCGCATTCTCTCACCAGCATTTTCACCTCCTTTTTGAGTCCTTCCCACCAAAAGAACATTTTTAATCGAATGTAAGTTCGTAGCCAGCCAGAATGCCCTCCTTCCTTTGAATTGTGAAAATGATTTAAGATTTTGTTCCTCAATTCAGGCACATTTGGAACATAAACTTGCTTGCCGTCATAAAACAGAAGGTCATTCCTTAGAAAAGCTTGAGACCGAAGGATCTCTCACCTCCATTTTGGCTAGAATGTCTTGACAGTGTGCATCCAAGACTATTGCCTCTTTGATTTCCTCCCAGATCTGCCATTCAACGCCGCTCAAGGCTGTTAGCCGAGCATCGTTTTGATTACAGACAATCCATAGCACTTGGCCGCCTTCCCTTCTCGACAAAGCATCTGCCACTTTATTTTCCCGACCAGGCTTGTACACAATTTCGTACTCAAAACCCAGCAATTTTACCAAGAACTTCTGTTGTTCAGGTGTTGTTATCTTTTGCTCCATCAGACCTTTCAAAGGCTGTTGGTCTGTCACAATCACAAATTTCCTCCCCAACAAATAAGGTCGCCACACCTTGACAGCATGGATAATGGCTAGCATCTCTTTTGCATATATTGACCAAGATGTCTTCATTGGCCCCAATCGTTTAGACATGAATGCAATGGGTCTGTCATGTTGAGTTAGCACAGCTCAGATTCCATCTTTGCAAGCATCCGTGCGTACCTCAAATGGTTTGGTGAAGTCTGGTAAAGCCAACACGGGCGTTTTGCTCATTGCATCCTTCAAAGCAATAAAAGCTTCATTACTGATGGGACTCCACGCAAAATTGTCTTTCTTTAATAGGTCCGTCAATGGGCGGGCAATGGAACCGTACCCTTTAACGAATCTTCGATAGTAGCCAGTGAGACCAAGGAATCCTCTCAAAGCGGTAACATCTTTAGGCACTGGCCATTCCAGCATGGCTTGTATTTTTCGTTGGTCTACTTTGACACCTTCTCCCGAAATAATGTGGCCCAAGTATTCCACCTCCGTTTTGGCAAAAGCACACTTGGACGGCTTAATATAAAATTGATGCTGCTTAAGCACGTCCAGAGTTATTCTCAAATGCTCCACATGTTCTTGTAGATTCTTTGAATACACCAAGATATCATCAAAAAATACTAGCACAAACTTCCTCAAAAGGGGCTTGAAAATTTAGTTCATAGTGGACTGAAAAGTAGACAGGGCATTGCATAAGCCAAAAGGCATTACCAGGTACTCATAATGGCCGCTATGAGTTCGAAAAGCGGTTTTGGGTCCATCTTCGGCTGTCATTCGAATATGATGATAGCCTGCTCGAAGATCCAACTTTGAGAAAACAGTCGCACCATACAGCTCGTCCAACATATCATCAATGGTAGGAATAGGGAACCTATCCTTCACCGTGGCCTTGTTAAGGGCTCGGTAATCATTGCAGAATCTCCACGTTCCCTCTTTCTTTCTCACCAGCAACACTGGGGACGAAAATGGTGAACTGCTAGGCTTTATGATGATACCTGATTTCAACATCTCGTCCACCTGCCGTTCGATTTCGTCTTTCTGGAAATGAGCATATCGATAAGGAGGGACATTTACTGATTTGCTTTCATCAGTCAGGGCAATTTTGTGATCGAACGTCCTCGCTGGAGGCAGCCCTTTTGGTTCTTGCAGCACTTCATCAAATTCCTCCAAAATCGAACGAATTTCCAAAGGGATAGACGACTCCTGGCCTTCCCCACGGTCTGATTTTTTTGGTTCCTCCATTGGAACAATCAGCATTAGCAATGCATCGGCCCGTCGCAGCTTCTCCAGGCTGTTGATCTCACATCGTTTAAGTTCTTGAGAATTTTGAGCCTGCCACAAGCATTTTCTTCCATCTCACATGAATTCCATGGTCATCGCAGCATAGTCGAAGTTTATCTTACCCACTTCTCGAAGCCAGGCATTGCCTAGAATAATGTCTAGGCCTGCCAAGTCCAACACATGGAGAGTAGCTTTCACCGTCACTCCTTGTATAGTCATTTCCACATTTTGTACTGCGGCTGTACACAGCAACTTGTGGCCGTTGGCCACCTTAACATCAAAAGGGTCAGTGGGACTACTTTTCAGCTTCAACTTCCGAACGAGTTTGGAGTTGATAAAGTTATGAGATGCACCATCGTCTACGAGTACATGAACTTCTTTTCCAGCTACCACTCCCTTCAACCGCATGGTGGAAGGTCTGGAAGTACCGTTGAGAGCGTTCAAGGCCAGCTCTCCTTCTGCCTCTCTTTCCTTCAATTCGTTCTCGCTGCCCTCTGTCTCGGACAGTTCTGAGTCGGCTTCATCGCCGCTAGGCTCTTCCAGGATAAAGACTTGGCCCTTTTTGCATCGGTGTCCAGGTTGCCACTTCTCGTTGCATTTGAAACATAGGCCTTTCTCTACCCGCCGTTTTACCTCTTCTGAGGATGACTTTAAGGCTGGTTTCTGCCTCTGCTGATCGTTTCGTTCCGGTTCTTTGCCCTTCCAAGGCTTAAGGTCCTTCTTGAAGGGTTTTGGTGTACCCTTCTCATAATTCTGCCGTCATCAATAGAAACTATTTCACACATACCCATGCTAATAAAGCCTCAAATATCGTTCCAAATGTCCAGAAACCTGTAAGCACAAGAATCCAAGCACCTCTATTAGGTATGGGAACAAACTCTAGAAACCAGCTGCATACAGATGACCAGCTCCAACACCAAAACCAAGAAAACAATGGAACATTAGAAGCAGTTTGTAATTTGGTGAGAATGCACTGCAGATAGCAGCTACAGCCACCACAAATGTTGCACCAACAAAGCCCCTTCTGCAGAAGCAAAAAGATTAGAGGGTACTAGTCATAAGTTCAGATAGTGAGGTTATAAGTGAGAGGTAATCTGAAGGAAAAAAACAAAGGAAAAGGAAATTGTAGAGATAATGGCCCAATTGGATGATACTGAAAGAGAAGAACCAAGGGAAATCCATTATGAGATGATCTGCAGAATATATATCCAATGATCTCTCTAAGATAACATTTCAAAGTAGCCATTTATGAGTAATAACATTATGCCTTATCAAAATGGACTTCTGTAATATTCGCGAAAGAAAATAAAGATCATTTTTCTCCTTTGCTGAATAACAATCTAAAAGGTTAGTTGTTATGGAGGAATGTAATATATATTTTTTTAAACACTTCACAACTTCAACAAAAGCGCAACTGTTTTCTGTGAAGGATCTGCTTTAGCTAAATGATGCCCATAAATACCCGATCTTAAAGATATTAGATCAGAGCCAGAATATTAGATGATGACAATTATTTAAAAGGAACAGCAGACAGACAAGAAAAGCCTTCTCTAAGATGATAAAAGCTGGACTAAATTCAATGAAAGATTAAAGTTCAAACAATTCAGAAACCTAGAGTACTTATAGCACTCAATAAACTTTTGCAGTGCTACCATCTTACATTCAGCAATTGGCCAGTCCCTAGTTGCTAAAAATTAAGGCCATGAAACAGGTGTAATCATATGCAAGATCATAGATGTCTGTTCAGTAAAGCACGCTTATAGAAAAATTTTCCAATTTGCCTCTTTAGTAAATCACATTTTTAGAACTTTTTTTAAAAAAAAAAAAACAGAGAAAATTTCCCTTCCATTGATACACCATGGCTGCCCATGAAGTTCAGAAAAAGATCTTACTGACAACTTCAATTAGTCATTCATAGCAAATTCTGAAGATAGAGAGATCCAACCAAAAGAACATAAAACTAGTACATATTCTTTAATACATGACACCAGCACCGGAAAATATGATAAATGCAAAATGGGAACTCTGTGAAAAAAATACAAAAGTTTGTCTAGATGGAATATCGATTTGACAAAACAAGTATTCTTGACCTTTTATTATCTTGAGAAATCATTCATTACTTGCAATGGATTATGTAGATAGAGAAACAAGTTTTACAAATAATAGAGCAAAAACCATTCAAGAGAGAGAAAGACGCAGGTATCAACACACAAATCAAAATGACTAGCAAGTTCCATGAATCTTATATATTCACTTACCACCCAGCTCCTTATGTATCATTACTTCCATTAATCTTTCAGCATCCATGTTGGCTACCTTAGTAATTATATTTGTGAAGAAATTGCTAGTCTTACTGAAACATGTTTACTGAGGTAATATTTTGGATCTCTGAAGGAAATTTTCATTTTCCATCATTAAAATTTATTGAAATGGAACGGAGAATCTCAAGAAAATGGAGTCACATTCTAAGTTGTCACCAACATGATGACAACAAGCATTCTCCAAATATATGTACAGTTATGCTTTCTACCACTGGAAAAACAAGTGGAAGAGATATTTGAACTCGACAATTACGTTTCAATAGATAATGCGAGCATGATTTAGCTCTTCTATCTGCATAGGAGCAGTTTCGAAACATTCTTTTGAGAGATGTCAGAAAATGATTCAAAATTTAGCACTAATTCATTATCTTATCGTATATTATATCCCTCTTTTCTTGAATTTTAACAATAATCAGATCTTTACTCCAACTCGGGAGAAAAAAGAAAAAAAAAAGAACTCATTATGGAACATCGATATCATGGTCTTGAGTTTATAACTCCTTATGGATATAAAAATATCATCCCGTGTCAAATTTAACATTAATAATAAAATTATCTGATAATAGCATGTAATGCATGATTTTTCCAGAGATTTAAGTACAACTATTGATTATTCACTAGCTTACATGAGAAACATTTCATGGACAGAATCTTAGCCCAACATCAGCAATTAGTGTAGAAAACTACCTTCTTCCATAAATATCTGATATCAAGCCCCAAAAATAGGCTCCAAATGCCATACCCACAAAAACAACAGTTGTCAGAAGACTCTCTTCACCTGGAGAAATTCCCCACTCAGATTTAACTGCTATTCCAACATAAGATATAATCATCATTTCCATTGCTTCTGAGATCAAACCAAGTCCGGCATAAGCAAGTGTAAGTAACTGGAATTTTCCAAAACCAACTGCAGAAAGAGCTTCCTCTGGAGTGTATTCCAGATTTTCATCCCCCATCTGGAATGAAAAGGCAATCGTCATGTCAATTTTAGATTCCTTGTTTTAGCTTTTTGGCAAGTACTTCACGCTGAAGTCTAGGCTTATCTAAGGTTCCCACTCTCTCCTTTTTCCATTTTCTGCCATTGCCACGAGAAATTGACCCATCATTAGTGGTTGTCTTGCACATAGAACAAACCACATCAATCCTGTGTGAAACCCTTTATTTTCTTGTTTTCTTCAAGTTTTCTTAATGCAAGATTAAGTTAATAATACGATTCAGTAATCACAAACACCTGGTTAGTCTCACAAACTCAATACTGATAGAAATGCGGTTTTCTCATTGAACTATCAGTGTTGTTGAATTGGAAATGAGGTCTTGAGATGTGCAGACCTAATATATATGATTAACATTAGTGCTGTAACAAGCAAAATCCCATGTTAACCTTACCAACAAAATATTACTGCCAAGTATGAGGAAAGATGGAGAGAGTCGCTTCCATATACCAGATTAGCTCAAACTCTCTTTCTACAAATATAACATTAGTGTAACCACATTAAATACCTGAAACTTCAAAAGAATCTCATTCTTATAACTAGACCCTATAGTAACCGGGATGTTGGTAGGATGATGGATTATTATTTTATCTAGAGAGGACCCCCTGGTTGGTGACAACGGCCACTGAATTATGTTAAAGAAGCTCAGCTGCAGCCTCTGTTATGATATTTCTCCCAGATAAAATACATGAGTGAAAGAATAAAGCTGCTAATAGAAAGCCTAATTAATGTTGCACTAGCAGCATAAATATGCAGTCGGTAGTCAGAATCTTTTAAATTTCTTCATTGTACTTCAGATAAATTCATAGCAGCATTTTCACATACAATTAAAGATTAGCCCATAGTAATCAGCTTTACTTATTACACACCATTGCAACCAATTTGCCGTTCCTAATCCATCTCTATCTTTAAGACAGAAATAATTGCAGGGTATAAAGCCCCTAGAATATCAAGAAACAAAACCAGGTACCTTTTATAAAAAAATTTAGAACTCTGACTATCTTCAACTGCAAGGGAGTGCCATATAGTTCAGGTCCGTTGTTTCTGAGGTTCCCTGGTTATAGCAGTTGCATATCAGACAACAACGACCAAAAAACATTTTCTAAATCTTTGAAGAAACTAAAATGAAGAAACAAATCAGCCATCTTGGTTTGGCTTAATTCAACAAAAGAAAGCCATTACAAAAACCAGACTTCGAAGAAGTTGATGCCACTCATCAGTTGCTTCATACCCTTTAAGTCAAGAAGAGAGTTTAGCCTGAAAATTGCAACCATGATCAATCTTCACAACATACGCAATTGAAATAAATTACTACAAAGAGGTGAAATGAGAATTGAGAAGGATTTCCTGTATCTACTCCCATGAAGAGAGATAATAATTATCGACACGATAAATTCAGATTAAAATTGTAAAGCTAACCTGAAGAACACAAAATTGCAGTAGGGCATTTCACTTCAATGCCAACAATAGTTGTTGTGCTGATTGAGCCAAAGGCAAGGAAGAACGAAATCTTCGTTTGTCTCCTTCAGTATTAGTAGCATTTTACTACAGTTAAATATGAAAAAGTGAGACAAACAAAAGACCACAGAGCACCACTTGTAGCAATCGAAAATCAAGAAAGCCATTATTGTTGATTTGTCCCCTTCATCTCTACCAATTTTTTCTAATTCAAGGGGCCAACAAGGTCTCATCAACTGATAACACATTGTCCTTGTGGGCTGAATAGCACATGAAAACCATTTATGTAGGAAATGCAAAATCAAGAATCCCCTTTCTCTTTATTGTATATTATTTTTTCTTCTTCGTTTCAATTTCTCTACATTATTTATGTTTTCTTGCAGTTTGTGGGAGTGGTTTACATGCCAAAAAAATCCACATGCAAAGATCAGGGATCGTTGGCTAAAGTTAGTCCATTTTATGGAACGAAAGTAGAAGACTTCAGGGATGGCTCCCTATGTCAAAGCAAGAGTAACACAAGTAGACCCCAATCTTGATCTGTCTTCTTGAATTTTACTAGCATTAAATACTGCATTAGTTTAACATCAGCAACTGATACAATCACAAAGACAACTGAGCATTTAGCAAAGCACTAAAAAAAATCAAGAAAACCATTTATATATAATTCATGGGGCCACCAATGTCCCATCAGCTGATACTATTAACTTGTGGACTTTAAGGTTGATTAATAACTGAAGACCTTTAAATGTTAGGGATCATTAGCTAAAATTTGGTCCTTTTCGGTTAGGAAACGAAAGCAAAGACGTCCAGGGGTGGGGCTCTTTGAGAGGCAACTTGACTGGCAAGCGAATTCGGTTAGATTAGATCTAATAATTTATTCTCGGGAATTTTTTTAGGGTAAACAATTCAATTTATCCTTAAACTTTACTTAAAATTTGAATTTTGCCATTTAACTTTAAAAAGGACAATTTTTGACCTTAAACTATAACAAAGTAGTGCTTTGTTCTATTCTGTTTGTTTTCTAACGTTAATTCATGATAGAATGACTATCACCTGACTAGCACATGACTACTTGAAGGACTAATTTGGAATATCAAATAAAAATTATTTTATTCATTTTAGAAAAAGAAAAAAAGACAAAAATAATATAAAGAACAATAAGTCACAGTTAGAAAGAAAATCAACTTCTATCTCCCTTTTCTCATTATCTTCTTCTTTAACTAGGTTTCTTTTCCTCCTACATTCTCACTTTAGAGAAAAAAATTTGAGTGCCAAAGTACTGCAAACTTGTGATGTTCCGTCAATATATGTAGATACGGTTAAACCAAAAAGAAAAGCAAAAAAAATCTTACAATGGCTTGAAATATTAGAAATCAAAATATCTATCATGATCCGTATAGTATATGTGGTAAGTTTCTTCAATTTTTTGCTGGTCTTATTTTGCATTTGTGGAACATGTGTTTTTTTTATTAATCTATTTGAATATTCTTGCCTCCACCTGTTATATTTTGTTCAAAGATTTCTTCTTTTTTTTTTTCAGTTTAGTTGTTTATTAAAAAATAATCTATTTTTTTGGTTGCCTCCACATGTTATGTTGCTCTTTCTTTTTTCTTTTTTTTTGCTAACTAAGTTCTTAAGCATTAAAATTAATAAAATGTATATCATTATAAAGATCGATATTAGTTTCTCGCCTATTAAGGATCAATTTAGGAGGAAGGTGATGTGTAGATAAATCTCTAAAAATAATATGTGACATCATATTATTTTTGTTTTTTTAAAAAAATTTAAATAATTTTTATTTAATATTTTAAATTTATTTTTCAAGTAATTATATGGTGATCATGTAACAGTAATTCCATCATAAATTAAAATGGAATAGAACAAAACACTACTTTACATTAGTTTAAGGTCAAACATTTAACCTTTTAAAGTTGAATAGCAAAATCTAAATTTTGAGTAAAGTTTAAGGGCAAATTGAATTATTTACCCATTTTTTTATTAAAATTTTATCAAATCAAACCCTGTGGGCAGAAGCCAAGGAAAGTGGGTCTCTACCTGGGAACCAGACGGGCTCCATTTCCTGGTGTATGGGCTCGCCCCGATCCGGATGGAAAGAATCTGGAAATCGGGCAGCCGGGCTCGCATTTGATCGCTCCACTCGTGGCCAATTTTGTTGCCCGAATTCCCAGGCCCGAGACGGTGAACCCATAAATTTAGCACATTCAACCTTTAAATATCTCAAAGAGACTGTGAAGAGAAGTGCAAAACGTGAAAGTCGAGTACACCTAATTAGAAGGAGAACAAGAAATAGCTCCACATAATCAATAACTGTGGAATCCATCTGTATGTCAGATTTCAGTTAACTCCCCCTCAATAATTCAGCTAAATACTGAATCCCCAACGTGAGATAAAATAATCAAAGCAAACAGAATTAGGAAATGGATGGATTAAAGAGAAGAAGTGTTCAGAGTACAGGAAATACAGAAGTCGAGCTCAGAGCTAAGAAAGCTTCTGAAATGTTTTCTTGTGCAAAAAGATAAAACTACAAACTACCAAAATGAACTTATATACTAGGGTATCTCCGCATGATGCAATCTGCTCCATCCACGCATTGCTCAACTGACATCATCCCAATTCCTTCATCTGTACTGTGATCGGTGGTTGGAGCTGGAAGAAGGAAACTGTGCAACGGTCCCTTCCAGCTTCAATTCCTGGCCGTCCACGCGTCTCCTGATGCCAATGCTTATTAACGTCTAAGAACGCATTCTTCGAATGACCACTTCCGCAAAGATTACTTCTTCTCCGACTGACGCCGTCCCACTTAAGCTGAATATAACCGAATTAACTAACTTTCTTCCGCTTTCCTTTTCTTCTTCTTTTGTTTTCCTTTTCTTCTTTCACTGGATGTGACAATTCCTCCCCCTTAACACCAGCCTTGTCCTCAAGGCTTGAATTCTGGGAAATTGAGTCTTGATAAAATCTGCGTCCTCCCAGGAGGCCTCCTCATCTGGCAGATTAGACCATCGAATTAACCATTGTACTACAATCATATTCCTCCTCTTAACTAATCTTCTTCCCGGCAACATTACAGGCTCCAGTTTGGGCTGTCCATCAGCCCCCACCACTGGCAGCTCCTGGAATACCACAACCCGGTCCCCCACCTTTTTCTTCAATAAACTAACATGAAAAATTGGATGGATCTTTGAGTGATCAGGTAACTTGAGCTTATAAGCTACCGCCCCTATCTTTTCTATCACCTCATAGGGTCCATAAAACTTAGAGGATAGTTTCAAATTCTTCATTACTGCCACAGAAGATTGTTTGAAAGGCTGTAATTTCAAATAGACTCAATCTCCCACCTTAAAAGATCTCTCAGACCTCTGTTTATCAGCATAAATTTTCATTCTATTCTGAGTTTTTTGGAGATTTTCTTTCAAGACAGCTTCAGTAGCTCTCCTGTTAGCCAAGTATGCTGTTACAACAGCATTACTGCCTGCTATGTAAGGTCCCAAGGACAGAATTTGGTGTTTATACCCATATAGAGCCTCAAAGGGAGTCATTTTCAAGGCTGTATGGAAGGAAGTGTTATACCACCATTCAACTAGTGGAAGCCATTCTATCCATTTCTGGGGTCTGGCACTAGTAAAACATCTCAGATACATCTCCAGGGTTTGGTTTAACCTCTCAGTAAGCCCATCGGTTTGTGGGTGGTATGCAGTAGACATCTTCAATTTAGTACCACAAGATCTAAACAATTCTTGCCAGAAATGGCTGGTGAAAATCTTGTCTCTATCAGAGACTATACTCTCTGGCAATCCATTCAGTTTGTACACATGTTCCAAGAATTCTTCAGCTACTTTCTGGGCAGTATAGGGGTGAGCCAATGAGATGAAATGGCCATACCTTGTCAACCTATCCACCACCACTAATATTGTGTTTTTTCCCCCTGATTTAGGCAAACCTTCTACAAAATCCATTGATATATGGCTCCAAGCAGTTTCTGGAACAGCAAGAGGCTGCAGCAACCCAGGATAGTGCACCCTTTCATCTTTGTTCCTCTGACAGGTATCGCACTCCTTAACAAATTTATGGATTTCCTCCCTCATCCCTGGCCAATAGAAATACTGTTTGGCCCTCTGATAACAAGTTTGAATTCCAGAATGTCCCCCTTGAGAGGTGAAGTGTAATTCTTCTATTAACTTCAGCCTAATACTCTTCCCTGAGCCCACATATATTCTGTTCTGGAACTTGAGAATCCCATCTTGAAATATCCACTTCCCATTTCCTTTTTCTCCCATTAAACAAGCTGAAACCTGTTTCTGAGCCTGGTCATCTCCTTCATAATTGTCTATCATTTCTTACATCCACACTGGAATGGAAACTGATATAGCCATTAAGTCATCTTTCCTGGAGAGGACATCTGCTACCTTATTCTCATTTCCTTTCTTGTACTGAATCTCATAACTCAATCCCATCAGCTTAGTGATCCATTTTTGTTGTGCCACAGTGGTAATTCTTTGTTCCAGCAAGTATTTGAGACTTTGATGATCAGTCTTGATGATAAAATGACTACCTTCAATGTAATGCCTCCACTTACTCACTGCAGTAGCCAAGGCCAATAGTTTTTTTTCATATACAGAGAGAGCTTTATGTCTCATCCCCAGTGGTTTGCTCAGATAAGCTATAGGTCTATGATTTTGCATGAGTACAGCTCCAATTCCCACCTCACTAGCATCAGTCTCCAGCACAAATGGTTGGGAAAAGTCTGGCATGGCCAATACTGGAGTTTGGCTCATAGCTTTCTTCAATAGTTCAAATGCTTCTTCTGCCTCCTTACTCCACTGGAATTCCCCTTTCTTCAATAATTGACAGAGTGGTTTACTGATACTTCCATAACCCTTCACAAATTTTCTGTAATATCCAGTTAATCCCAAGAACCCTCTTAATTGCTTTACAGTCACTAGCCTGGGCCAGCTGAGCATATCAGATACTTTTTTTTGGATCAGCTTCTACCCCTGTTTGGCTGATAATATGGCCCAAATATTCCACTCTACGCTGGGCAAAGCTACACTTGCTCAGTTTAGCAAAGAGTTGATGCTTTCTCAACAGATCAAAGACTTTTCCCAAATGCTCCACATGTGTGTCTAAGTCAGGACTGTAAATCAATATGTCATCAAAGAAAACCAGCACATACTCTCTTAAGAAGTCAGCAAATTCCTTATTCATCAGGGACTGAAATGTGGCAGGACCATTAGTTAGCCCAAATGGCATAACTAGCAATTCATATAACCACAAGTGAGTTCTAAATGCAGTCTTATATATGTCCTTCTCAGCCACTCTAATCTGAAAATATCCAGACCTCAGATCAATCTTAGAGAAATACTTGGCTCCATGCAATTCATCAATCAGTTCATCAATAATGGGAATAGGGAACTTATCCTTCACTATGAGACTATTAAGTTGCCTATAATCAACACAAAACCTCCAACTTTCATTCTTCTTCTTGACTAACAGCACTGGAGAAGCAAATGAGCTGTTACTAGGTCTGATGATTCCATCCTCTAACATCTCCTTCACCATTCTCTCAATCTCATTCTTCTGGAAATAAGGATAGCGATAAGGCATAAGCTTAAAGGGTTGAGCCCCTTCAGTGAGCAGAATGTGATGTTCATGCTCTCTAGTAGCGGGTAAACCTTGGGTTTTTCTAAAGACATCTTCATATTTATGTAAGAATGTCTGTACTTCATCTGGTATGACTTCTTCCACCCTAACTTCCTCCATACTCATCAACTGCCCCACTAGGACAGATTCTTCATTGGTCATCATTTTCTGTAAAGTCTGTGTATTCACTGATTGCCACTTAACCTCCTCAGTACTTCCTTCTAACTTCACCTCTTCCCCATCCTTAGTGAAGGATAAATGCAAAGACTGAAAATCAAATACTATAGAGCTTAGAGGTTTTAGCCAATCTGTCCCTAATATCAAGTCACTACTATTGAGTTTGAGAACTCTAACATTGTGATCAAATTCCTGCTTCCCCATTGTCCATCTCAATCCCTTGCAGATACTTTTACTAGCCATGGCAGTGCCATCTGCGATAGTAATCAACACTGGTTTAGTAGGAGTTTTCTTGAGTTTTAATTCCTCTACTACTCTCCCATCTATAAAGCTACAACTACTTCCAGTATCTATCAACACTGAGATCTCCTTATTCTTGATTTTCCCCTTAATTCTAAGTGTTCCATTCCCCACATTACCAGTCATGGCATTCATAGATAGTTCTATTCCCTCCCCAGATTCTTCCACCAACACTACCTCCTCCTGCACTGCCCTCTGGCCTTTCTCATATAACAAGAACTCTTCTTCTTCATCCGGGTCCAGCTCCTCTACTATCACCATATTCAACTGTTTCTTTGAACAAACATGGTCTGGACTATACTTCTCCCCACATTTATAGCATAAACCCTTTTCTCTCATATGTTGTAATTCAGCAGTGGATATTTTCTTGAATAGCATAGGCTCTCTCTGGGAAGTCTTTTGGTAACCATTGGAAGACTTCTGGAAGCTGTTTTGGGTGGGATTTGACTTCTGGTTATGTGTGTAGTTTTTGGAGTGTGGTTAGTCTCTAGATATGACTGAACCATGTAATTGAATTCTGGTGGCTTGCTCATAAGCATCCATCAATGTGCTAGGCTTGAAAACCTTCAACAAATGTCTCACCTCATCCTTCAATCCTCCCACAAATACAGACAGATAATAAGCCTCAGTGGCCAAAGGCATTTGAGCCATCACTGCAGCTTTAAGCTTCTCAAACTTGTCTATATATTCATCCACATTACCCTTTTGTTTCAACCTATTGAATTCTTCCATTACATCCCCTCCGTCAGGCTTCCCAAATCTCCTACAAGCCTCCCAAGCCATCTGTTCCCATGTCCCTTGAGGATTAGTTCTAAGGAACCCTTGCAACCAGGTATAAGCCATTCCCTTCATGTGTAATTCTATAATCCCCATTTTTCTTTCCTCATTGACAGCATGGAATTCAAAAAATCTCCTACATTTTCCTCTCCATTCTCTCGGGCCCTTCCCATCAAAGCTAGGGAAATCAAATTTAGGCAGTTTATAATCATTCCTTTGTTCCCTTCTCTGACCAGACCCTTCCCCCATAATAACAGAACCAGTAACTATAGGAGTATGGGAAGAGAAATTAGTTATCTGCTGACTACCGCTATCCCCTTCTGATTTCCATTTTTTTTATTAATATCATCTAATGAAGCCATTACAGGCTGCATATTCATCATCATAGTGGCTAAGTATTTAGTATTACCTTCAATCCTTTCATTCATTTGCTCCATGCTTCTTTCTATGCTGCCCACCCGATGCCCTTGCTCTTTCATAGCAAACTCCAGAGTGCCAAATTTCTTCATCTGGGATTCCAAGTGTCCATGCAACTCGTCAATGTCACCTTCCACCCTTAGCATTGCCTCCTCCTTCTCCTGATTTCGGGTAGCAGGCATCTCCCTCAGATCTCAACTGCTCTGATACCAAATGTCAGATTTCAGTTAACTCCCCCTCAATAATTCAGCTACATACTGAATCCCCAACGTGAGATAAAATAATCAAAGCAAACAGAATTAGGAAATGGATGGATTAAAGAGAAGAAGTGTTCAGAATGCAGGAAATATAGAAGTCGAGCTCAGAGCTAAGAAAGCTTCTGAAATGTTTTCTTGTGCAAAAAGATAAAACCACAAGCTACCAAATGAACTTTTATACTAGGGTATCTCCGCATAATGCAATCTGCTCCATCCACGCATTGCTCAACTGACATCATCCCAATTCCTTCATCTGTACTGTGATCGGTGGTTGGAGCTGGAAGAAGGAAACTGTGCAACGGTCCCTTCCAGCTTCAATTCCTGGCCGTCGACGCGTCTCCTGATGCCAATGCTTATTAACGTCTAAGAACGCATTCTCCGAATGACCACTTCCGCAAAGATTACTTCTCCTTCTCCGAACGACGCCGTCCCACTTAAGCTGAATATAAACGAATTAACTAACTTTCTTCCGCTTTCCTTTTCTTCTTCTTCTGTTTTCCTTTTCTTCTTTCACTGGATGTGACAGCGTAGCAGTAGGTTGACTGTATGCTTCCGCGCAATTAGGTCGATCGTTTGATAAATTAGATGCTCCGATCAGCCAAGAAAGGGAACGGAGGAACGAAAAGACGTTGACGGCGAGATCGCGATCGATCTCTGGAGAACTTATCACAGTTGCCGGCGGGAGGAAAGCTTTAAATTGCTGGGCAATCTTCCTTACAGAGCGAGGAGTAATTCTTCATTTCCTTTTGCAGTCATGAGGTCGACTGGCCTGAAAGGAATTTATCAACTGGAGGTTTCACAAGACAGCATGATAGCCGGCTGCTGAAAATCTAAGATGTATTCCTAGATTGGAGAATCAGTTTCCCAGGATAGCATACTATAGATGAAACTGGTTACTGCCATAATCTTCTTTTCTTATGATTTGAAAGGTTCAATCATTGCGCACAAAGACTCAAACCACCTGAAAAACGTCTTTGAGAAAATCTCTATGACAGTATAAAAGCGGAATGCCAGCATTATCTAACAATTTACAAAAAGAACTTCACGATTATCAAGGTTGAAAAGGATAAAAGAAAGCATGCACTTCAGAAAGCCATCAGTTTATTTAATGGAATTGGAATTCAATATATAAAGGATCTGAGCATGCAATCCTCAGAAACTTTTGAGGTACATAACAATGATGAGTTAAAAACAATAGATGCAAAAGACTTTGGGGAATAGATCAGTGCCTCAAAAACAATAGATGAACTTATCTTAGAACTGATATTAAGTAAATGTCATGGTTGTGCATTACAGTAACCAGAAGGAATGACTTCCTCTAGGTTACATGCTATTATATTCAGTTTTCATGCCCTTTCCATGAAAAAGAAAGGCAAATAGCAGCCACTCCCTCTCTCCTGAGTAATAAAACAGGAAAAATTAGAGAAAAACAACAAAATATGAAACCTTGCCACGATGGTGGAAGAAGATTATTATGTGTTTATTTATTTTATTAGTATTAGTATTATTTATATATAATATATTTTATTTAATTTTTTATAAAATAATAATTTTTAAAATTTTTTTTAACGATAGAGAATAGATGATTTTTATTCAGGTATTTAATTATTTTTATAATATTAAATTAAAATATATATTTTTATTAATTATATAAATTATTTTATGACGATCGTATAATTTATTTTTATATTTTATGCCAGTATATTTTTTATTAAATAACATTAAGTTTGATATTTTTTAAATAATATTATAATTTTTCACGATAATTTTAATTTTTTAATATTAATTTTTTTTTATAATGATAAAAATTGAAGTGTATTTTTTACTATTTTATTACTTATTTACATGATATTTACATATATTTTGTTTCTTCGTGAAAAGATTAAATGATTTTTTTGTACTTCATGCTAACATTTTAATATTTTTAATAAATTATATTAGTATTTAAACTCTTAAATTCTTATAATTATTTCTCGTAATTATTTTATTTTTTAACAAATAAATATTTGTTTACTTTTTACTTTTTATCTAATTAATTTATTCTAATAAAAAACTATTATTTTTACTGACTATAGAAAATATTTTTATAGAAATCATTAGTCTCGTATTGTTATACTTTAGACTTTTTACTACCTATTATTTTTACTAACAATAAAAAATATTTTCATGAAAATCACTTAGTTTCGTATTGTTATACTTTAGACTTTTTATAAATTATAATAATATTTAAAATATTTAATTAGCATAATTATTTCTCAAGAGATTTTAACTTTTCTAAAATAACAATATCTTTTCTTTTTTTTTCTTTATAGAGATTAGATAGTTTGTTCTTATATTTTATTACATTATATATACTTTGGGTAAAAATTTTGAAATTTAAGTGGGAGAGTTAATATATACTTTGAAAAATAAGTTTGAGAATTAGAGTTGTGACGTTTCTGACCATTTCAACTTCAATAGATAATCTTTTATTCATCAAAAAGAAAAAAAAAACTGGATTAATGATTTTAGACAACTAGAAGCTTAAGGTTATTTGTATAAGGATGAGCTTTGATTTTCTTAAAAGATTTAACGCTATTATTATCTGCCATTTGATGCCCATAAGTGCTGTACTCAGGAGCTGTAATTAGAAAAGCTACAGCCTTTTTTCCTGTCTAAAGCTCTAACATGATTCCTTGATGACTCTTCTTCATATTAACTTTTAACGGATAAAGTTCACTAAAAGTATTGCAAGAAGCACTAGGAAAGAGAAGAAACTTTCTGAGCATAATAACAAAGATGAAGAATATGTCATTAAAGAAAAGGGAAATTATAGAAAATGTACCTCTCTTGAGTAGAGCACCATAACATTACATGTCGAGACAATGAACATGCGAAAGCCAGACAATAGATCTGTGGTCACAATCTCATTCTGATGCACAACCAATGGAAGTAGCAGAATGAAACTGAATACACTCATCATTTCCATGCTAAGCTTCTGCCCTATTCTGTCTACGATAGTTACTGCTAAAATAATTCCTGGGTACTTCTGGAAATATCAACATAAGATTAGAGTTTATCTGTTAAAGGAGCAGCAAACAGAAACTATTAGATAAAGTATCCTACGATATTTCTTTTTTCTTTTCTCCCACTATTTTGTGATATATCATTTTGCATTGTTGTTCAAGTACGTGAAGGAAGAAGGATTTGACAACAACATCATGAAACTACTTGCCTGCCACTGTAGTGATAACCACATCCCACCTATTGAGTCTGCCGTCATTTGCATTTTCTAACAGGTTAGAGGTTGATTTACAAGTACTTTGTCCAGAGATAAGCACAGAAGTCAGCAAGACAATTCCATAGTAAAAAAAATGTATTTGCAAAGGACAAAAACCATAGGAGAAGAGTTATTCTTCTTAATTTTAATGAAAATAGCGTAAAAATTGATGACAAGCATGTTTCCAGATGGCGATTGTTTTCTCGTGAAGGAAGAAGAGGAGTCCCTGATGATGGAGAATTTTCTTCATCAATTTTGATTGACCGATCACAGACAAGAACTCCAAGAGGAAGTTTAGTTCGGTTGATAAGTGCTACTTTCTCTGGAATCTTCTCTGCTTCAGCTGGCCTGCCTTTCATAGCTAGCTACCTTGGTGACTCTGGTGCGAGCCCGTAAAGGAAAATCACAAATAAAGACGGTACACAGGACAAAGATATCAGCCATCTCCAACCCAATTTTGGCATGACAATCTGCAAAAGCAGAACAAGAATTTTCGCTTTTAGATGACTTGATTTGTCCATGCAGAATAGACCTATTTTTCTTCATTTCTCTAAGTGCTAACACTCTCAAAGCTAAGGGGAGAAACAGAGCTTCAAAAAGATACTTTTGCTGAAACAAATACAATCATCATGCCACTGAAGTTCATTCCTTCAAAATTTATGGAAATTTACACACAAAATTTCAATGCCCTGGGTGACATTTTAGTTGATTGGAATTAGCCATGTCATTCAGTTCACTGTATACGACAAGTACAAATGACTAGAAGTAACACCGTCTAAGATCCTTTTCGTGTATCCATTAACCAGGCTTAGTCTAATCAATAGAAACTATTTCACACATACCCATGCTAATAAAGCCTCAAATATCGTTCCAAATGTCCAGAAACCTGTAAGCACAAGAATCCAAGCACCTCTATTAGATATGGGAACAAACTCTAGAAACCATGATGCATGGATATGACCACCTCCCACACCAAAACCAAGCAAACAACGAAACATCAGAAGCAGCTTGTAATTTGGTGAGAATGCACTGCAGATTGCAGCTACGGCCACCACAAATGTTGGACCAACAAAACCCTTTCTGCAGAAGCAAATAGATTAGGCTACTAGACATAAGTTCAGATAGTGAGGTAATCCATCTGGAAAACAAAGAAAAAGGAAATTGCAGAGATAATGGCCAAATTGGATGGAACTAAAAGAGAAGAACCGAGGGAAACTTGAAGGAAAAAAAAGAAAATATTAGCATTCTCCAGTATGAGATGTTCTGCAGAATATTTTCCAATAATCAAATATTCACATTGTCCATTATGAGATGATCTGCAGAATATTTTCCAACAATCTCTCTGAGATAACATTTCAAAGTAGGCCTTTATTAGTAATAACACTATGTCCTATGAAAAATGGACATCTGCAATCTTCCTGAAAGAAAATAAAGAGCATTCTTCTCCTTTGCTGAATAACCATCTAAAAGGTTAGTTGTCATACAGGAAGGTAATTTATTTTTTTAAACACTTGACAACTTCAACAAAAGTTCAAGCATTTTCCACGAAGGATCTGCTTTAACTACATGATGCCCACAAATAACAGATCACAAAGATGTTAGATCAGAGCTAAATATTAGATGATGACAATTATTTAAATGCAACAATAGACATAGACAAGAAAAACCTTCTCCCCTTTTTCCTATTTCTGCTATTGCCTCAAGAAATTGACCCATCACCAATGGTTGTTCTGCACATAGAACAAGCCACATCAATCCTGTGATGAAGCCCTTCATTTTCGTGTTCTCTTCAAGTTTTCTTGACAGGAGATTAAGTTATAGCATGCTTCAGAATCACAGACAGCCAGCTAGTCTCGGAAACTCAATAATAATAGAAATACAGTTTTCTCATTGAAAAATCAGTGCCGTTGAATTGGAAATGAGGTCTTGAGACTTTATGCAGACCTAGTAAGTGATTAACATCAGTGCTGTAATTTTGATAAAATCCCACGTTAACCTAATTAACAAAATATCACTGCCTAGTATAAGAGGAAAGATGGAGAGAGTCGCTTCTACACAACCAATTAGCTCAAACCTTAGTTCTCTTTCTACAAATACAATGTTAGTGTAAGCACATTAAACACCTAAAATTTACCACTAGATCCCAGAGTACTGGGATGGTTGGTAGGATGATGGATTATTATTTCATCTAGAGAGGACCCCCTGGCTGGTGAACCATAGAAGTCTGATAAAGGCCACTCAATTATGTTAAAGAAGTTCAGCTGTAGCCTCTGTTATGATATTTCCCCTAGAGAAAACAGATGAGCGAAAGAATAATGTTGCTAATAGAGCGCCTAATTAATGTTGCATTTGCAGCAGCGAGATGCAGTCGGTAGTCAGAACCTTTTAAATTTCTTCATTGTACTTCAAAGAAATTCGTTGCGGCATTTTCACATACAATTAGAAGATTAGGCCATACTAATCAACTTCACTTATTATACACAAGATCAACCAATTTGCTGTTCCTAATCCATCTCTATCTTTAATACAGAAATAGTTGCAGGGTACAAAGCCTCTAGAATGTCAGGAAACAGAGCCATGTACCTTTTATGAACAAAATGTAAGTCTATCTTCAACTGCAAGGGAATGCTTAAAGATTGGGTCAGCTGTTTCTGAGGTTCCCCCGTTATAGCAGTTGCAACAACTGTGATTCTCTGCATATCAGACAACAAAAACATAAAACTATTTCCTAAAACTATTTTCTTAATCTTAGAAGAAACTAAAACAAAGAAACAAATCAGGCCTTTTGGTTTGGCTTACTTCAAGAAAAGAAAGCCGTTACAAAAAACCAGACTTGGAAGAAGTTGATGCCACTCATTAGTTGCTTCATACCCTTTAAATCAAGATGAGAGTTTAGCCTGAAAATTGCAATCAAGATCTATTTTCATAACATATGCACTTGAAAAAAATTACCACAATTACTACAAAGACGTGAAATGAGAATTGAGAAGAATCCTGTATCCGCTCCAGTAATACACTCTGAGGAAGAGAGATAATTATCATGGACACGACAATTTCAGATTACAATTCTAAAGCTAACCTGAAGGAAACAAAATTGCAGTAGGCCATTCACTTCACTCACCAATGCCAACACTAGTTGTTGTGTTGATTGAGCCAAAAGCACAGAAGAACCAAATCTTCATTTGTCTCCTTCAGTATTCTTAGCATTTTATTACAATTGAGTATGAAAAAGTGAGACAATCACAAGACCCCGCAGCACTGCGTGAAGCAATGAAAATCAAGAAAGCCATTGTTGTTAATTTGTCCCTTCGAGAAGCAAAAATTCAAGGGGCCAACAAGGTCCTATAAACTGATGTCAACTCTTTTGTCCTTGTGGAATAAATAGCATATGAAAACCATTTATGGAGGAAATACAAAATCAAGAAATCCTCTTTCTCTTTATTGTATATTATTTTTTCTTGTTATTTCTTAGTTTCAATTTCTCTACTGTATATAGGTTTTCTTGCTGTTGGTGGGAGTTGTCTGCATCCCACAAGTGGGTTTTACAGGCCGAAGGAATCCACATTCAGAAATCAGGGATGGTTGGCTAAAGTTAGTCCATTTTATGAAACGGAAGCAAAGGACTTCAGGGATGGCTCCCTTTGTCAAAGCAGGAGCAGCCCAACAGACCACTTGTAGTCGTGCTCAAAAGATGAGAATATCTTGCGAACGAATCTTTCTGGTCCAATCCAAGTTTTTGGTCTCCATCACGAATTTATGTCCTTTCGTAAATAATACCATAGCACCTGCCGGTATCTGTAAGATAGAGAAAATGGACAGTTATCAATTTCTTTTTCATATAAAGTTGATATTATTTTTACATTTAACCCATCTAATTTCACGAATCATTCTTCTAAGTAATTTCAAACGGTTAGGAGAAGGCAGTAAAATACTGCTCCAATAGTATTGTTTAATCTTATGTTTTATTCTTGCTTACTTAAAAAAAAAATTATTCTCATTTTATTATTTATTTACTCAGTAACATATTTGTTGTTACGGGGCACAACTTCAATCATTTGTTAATAAAAGATAGGACTTTCTTGGCCAACAAATTGCTAGAATCAGCACAATTAATAAAACCATCTGATTTTACATATCTAGATTTATTCATAAAAATTCCATTAATATCGTTTCATCAGTTAATGGAAGACGGCTACTAATTTTATCCCATAATGTCTTTTCATCAATTTATCAAAGATCACTACTAGTTTCCCCGGAATACAGAGAAAATCTAGAATTCTTTGCATTGTTCTTTGGAGAAATTTGCTTTGTGTTCTTGCAAAAATTGCCAACATTCTGACCATCTACTACTGCCAGGTGATAGCAATTGGACTTCTAACTTCATGGTTCTTTGATATCCAAATGATAGAACCAAATGATGAAGTATCTGATGTATTTCTTTCTTCCGATGCAGTAAAACTGACTTTGTAACTCAGTGTTTCTCCAAATGTCTGAAAGGCAAGAACTTTAGGCTCAACAATGACTGATACTCCATTAGGTTCTAGCACATTCACAGCATAGGAACTCACGGGAATTCCAACGTTTGTCACAGTTCTCTTGTATGTAACTGTTAGATTTTGCAAATTATTACTCCAGAGCACCGCAAATGAAGGGTAATTCAAGTCACCAGGTTGAAGAACTGCATCATCAGGACAACTAAAACCTTCAGTTGAGAAAAGAGACAGTTGAAAGGTGGTGTAGTTCAGGCTGCACAAATAGTTGAGGTAATCCCCGGGGGAAATGTCGTATATAAGGCCTGGATCGGATGCACTCTCAGGATCCACATGGCCTGAACCAAATGCAAAAGGAGTTGCAGATTTTGAGCCACCAGAAACTGCATCTGCTATGGGATTCCTAGTGCTGTCGAGAATATATGCAGTTGTCATCAGGGCTGATTTGATTGCAGCAGGCGACCAATCCTTGTGGATGGACTTCAGAAGTGCAGCCATGCCAGTAACATGAGGGCAAGACATTGAAGTGCCGGAGATAATGTTGAATTTGATGCTTCTTTTGTCACTCTTGAGTCCTGTTGGACTAATATTTGGTGGCCATGCTGCTAAAATGTTCACACCTGGTGCAGTCACATCTGGCTTGATAGTGTCAGGGCCAGCTGCATTAGGTCCTCTTGAGGAAAATGCAGCAATAACTGGTGCAGGATCACCATAGACTGTACCCATAGATTCTATCAAGGCAGTTGCTTTTCTTGTCAAGTTAATGTAAGCTTTTATTGAACTGGCTGCTTGAGCTCCCAACATTATCGCTGGCAGGATATGTGGATCAGCAAACAGCTCTTCGCCTTCTGCTTCAGTGTTAACTATCACCATTCCAGCTCCACCAGCAAATTTCACTTGCTTTCCTTTTTCGACTCTGCTATTAATACCTCTATCACAGATAACAATCTTCCCTTTTACTAGTTTTGAGGAGAGTGAACCATCAGTGCAAAATTCAGCTCCTTGGCCGCCAGCAGCACGACCATATACAAGTGGTACCTGCTTAGTAAGCTTGCCAGAATGTAGTGATGCCCCTCTAAAAACTCGTCCATCACCAAGCTTCAGTGAAGTTGGAAAACTTCTGTCTGTATAGCTTGCAGCAACTGTCATGAGCCATGGTGCAGTATTGACAACACTTGAACTAGTAGGGCCTGAGTTGCCTGCTGAGCTTGAAACAAAGACCCCATTTAAGATTGCTCCAAATGAAGCAATTGCAATATTATCACTGTAATACGGTCTTGAAACCCCTCCAAGAGATAGTGATAGGACATCCACTCCATCACTCACAGCTTGGTCTATGGCTGCTAATACGTCAGAATTTGCACAACCTAGAGAGTAGCAAGCTTTATAAGCTGCAATTCGTGATGTATACCTGATGCCACTAGCTGAGCCTTCAGCTAAACCTAGAAAGTCTGCACCCTTTACAAGATTGCCAGCTGCAGTAGAAGCAGTGTGTGTTCCATGGCCTTCTGAATCGCGGGCTGATCTGTAATCCACTGTTTCATTGATTCTCCCAGCTATAGCCTCATATCCTTTAAAGAAAGCTCTAGCACCTATCAGCTTCTTGTTACAATTTGCAGCAGAAAACTCTGTGCCAGCTTCACATGTGCCTTTCCACCGAGAAGGAACATTTGACATGCCAGAATCCTGGAAGCTTATGTGTTCAGGCCATATTCCAGAGTCAACAATGCCAATAATTACATCAGAAGCCAAATTCTGTGCACTCCAGAGTCCTCTGCCACTACTCAAGCCAAGAAATTGAGGCGAGTGAGTGGTATGAAGGCTTAACATTTCATCTTGAATGGCAGAGAGAAATCCATTAACTTCTTTCAATTTCTCTAGTTGTGCTTTGGATAGTTCTGCAGCAAATCCAGAAATGGCAGTTCCATAAATGTATAGCGGCTGGGAAGCTGACTTTTCTTGTTGATACTCTACATCTTCATCCTTGGAAGTTGAGGATTCTGTAATAGAATCCATTACTGCTTCATACCATCTTTTGGAACCACCAAGAGAAGCATCCAAAACCTTCGTCTTATGTTTGTCCATGTGAACCACATAGACTTCCGGTTCTGTTGAAGTAAATGAAGTTGAAGCCACGAGAACCATTAATAGCAAAGCCGTCCTCGCAATCATTCTTCTGTCCTGTAATACATTTTAGCCAAATAGTATGGTATTAGTACCAAAGAAGGCAAGGACTCTGGTTAAATATGAAGCTAGAAAAACGAAAAGCTCTGGACATCTATTTGTATCTTCTTGTGACAAGGCTGAGCTAACAACACTTTTAAGCATGGAGCACATTAGACTTTTGCATAACCTTCACAAGCTCACTGGCAATTTGGCATAGCTTCACTTTTGCTTGAATAGGCTTCAATGTTGTGCCTTGTCAATTTTTATGATCGAACTAAAAGGGAATGACAGATGTGCGGGAATATTAAGCCTGAAGTATCAAAATAAAGCAATATCCAAACATTGCTACAGAACAGTACACATATAAGTATGCTTAATCCAATGTATAATCAACCAAGGAAATATCATCAGTTCACAGTTTTCACTGCCTAGAGGATTTGGATCCTAACATAATAACTAGGATTTGGATACTATTCCCAAAACATATATTCCACCTGAAAGGTATGCCAAAGATATAAGTAGACAGTACAAGCATGTGGACTCGGTTTACCTTAGTTCTAGAGAAGGAAAATCTGAGAGTGTGAACAATTGAACTTAACACAGCAGCTTAGACTAATTAGGATATCTTAATTTTGAAGTATGTTTGTGCCATATACCGTAAACACGTTGATAGAATAATATAATGAGACAAAGAAAATTCCTCACTTCATCTTAGCAGAAAAGAAAAAGGAATTAAGTATGACTGAGTTGGAGGAGGAGTTCAAATATATAGGCAGAAAAACATGGTCTCATGCTATTGACAACTGGAACACTTTGTTCTTATCACCATTGAGATAAAGGCTTCTCCTACTTTTCCCTTTTTCACCGAAGTGCATGATTCAAAACGGTAGAAGGGGAGAAAGAGCTTCCTCACCTAATGATAGTGAGAGTTTTACAGCTGGCTTCCGGAAACTAATTCCAACATTCTTGGCTACAAACGGATGTTGATAACAGTATTGCAAACAGTTTGAATGTGGCCAAGTTATATCGATGCCAAATGTCAATCAAAATCAAAGGATAAATGTGCTTGGAGACTTCTGAATTGCTAAACCTATGGCTTAGGAGAAAGAAGATCGTATACTAAGATTCAATCAACTGTATTATCGTTCAAACTGCAGTAGAAGTATGCCTGTTTCTTTTGTTGAACGTGGCAAAACATACCACTTCCAATCTGGGAGATTTTAACCCAGTCCCAGAACTTATTCTTGTTCCGTTGAATTGGCAAGTCATGCAAGCTCTTATCAATCATCTAAGTTAAATGCCTGATTCAAGAGTTCTAGCATTTATTTATCAGGATATATTACAGAATCTCATCCAGTTTTTTTTTTTTTTCTTTTTTCTTCTCTCAGGGCTAGCAAACTCAAGATCCATTCAAATTCTGCCAATTAAGCTTTGGTCAGATATTTTTTCATCAGAAAGAAGTTTCTCAGAATTGTCAGAACCTACAGGGTAAATAGGTTTAGAAAGAGATTAGAGAAGAGAATAATATGACAAAGAGCCATTAGATACAATGACATTTTCAGACTTGTAGATTGCTGAAAAGAAGGGGCCATCTTGGACCACCAAATTTTGTACTAAAGGACTCATCGCTCTTCAGTTATCATCATTATTGACAGCCTTAGGTTTTCTGATCGGAGTAGTAAAAGGACACCACCAATGGAACTCATTCCGTGACCATTGATAATGCTTAGTGGATAACAGAAAATGATGAATCGAGTTCTTGATGGGATCTTTAAGCGACTTTCTTCAGTATAGTGCATAGGGTCATATCATTTCGTTTTCTGCCTTGCTCTCTTAGAGGTATCCCTTAGTTTTTGCCCCAAAGAAAAAACTTGAGTGGATAACCCAAGGAAAAAGACCCACGCATGGTTCAAAATATTCCTTGCATGGTTGCTTTTTGGTTAAAGCCTTGTCTTTGGCAGAAGCTGGCTGGACCTCCATAGACTGCCATGATCAGCCTTTGGATATCTCTGTAATTCAATAGTATATATCAGAGAGTCATCCTTCAAAAGTTCAGATGTACATCATGAATTAGGCTAATTAACAGGCTAAACACTTCTGCTTTAGCCGATGATCCTATTAAGAGGAACTAATGGACCAAGAACATCAAATTTTGCATTGGCTTCTATCTATTGGAAATGATTTTCTAACATTTTGACTCAGTACCATTAAAGGTTTTAGTGGCATATCGCAAACAATCCCACAAAGAAGGAGCAATATTGACTCTTGAAACTACCTTCGCTATTTAAAATGATCAGTACTTTGGCTAATCAAAGATTACTCTGAACAACTCCGGGATCGACATGTATATCAACTTTAGTCATTCGTAGATTGGAAAATCATATTGAAAACGAAGTAAGCTAGTCTTTCACTTAATTACAGCTTAATCACATGAAACATCAGTATCAACAAGTTCACCTTCCCTTTTTACAACTGGAAACAGTAGAACACCAAGAACTGAGAGAATGATGACAAACTCAATTAGAATATTTGCAGGAAATACATACGCCGTTCCAAATAACAAGGTTCTGGTTAAAATCTCGTGTTCATGAACCAATACAATGGTAAAACGAAAAGGAGACCTAAAATATAAATAAGGGCCATTGAAGCTTTCTGGATGATACCATCCACAGTGATTTCTGATAGAACAAGCTTAGAAATCTCCAGAAAGAGAGAAACAATCTCCATGCATCATCAGAAAAAAGGCAGGAAAAAAGAAAAGAAAAGAGAAGAAAAGAGTGGTTTTATCTACCACTAAGAATAGATAGGCTTTTGAGGCTCGCCTGCCAGAACTGTAATGAGAACATTTCTGTAAAGAATAACATCATCCTCCGCATTGCAACCTTCCCTTCTTCCAGTGCTAAGCTCTGATGTCAACAGAATGACACCATAATACAGAATGAATTTCCAAAGTTGTATATTGATTAAGGCCTAGTTTGGTTGGGAGGAAAAGAGAGAGGAAAAGGGAAAGGGAAGTAAAAATGAGGAGCAAATTTGTGTTTTAATTCGTTTGGTTAGAGAAGGAAAAGGGAGAAGAATAAATGTGGAGGAAGGAGTTCTCTATCTACATTAGCAATTTCAATTCTTCTACTTTTGGAAAGATTATAAGGCTTTTGGTATTCAAAAAGTCATTATGCCTTGTAATTTTACTTTTATCATAATTAAAATATTTAAAGGAAGATAAATTTATAAATACAATAAAATATCCTTCTTTTTCTTTTCGTATAACTAAATAAAAAAATATTTTTAATTTATTTTTCTTTCTTTCATATTAAACAAAATAAAAATAAATATAAATACATCTCTTAAGAGAAGTAAAAAATATTTATTTCCCTCTCCTTCCCTCTCCACCTCCCCTCCTGCTCCCGAACCAAACTAAGCCTGAGTGAAAGTTCTACATTGCTAACTTCTTTTCCGCTGGGTTAGAGGCCATCTTAGCACATAGAAAGCATTTCTTTCATCGGATAGTGGAGACACACAGTCTGCAACAGTGTAAGATATCTAAGAGACTTCAGATATCTGGTTATGCTCTTCATTTGAGGTTGTCATCACCAACCTTCTATGCAGGGCCCCAAATTGACTCATTACATGTAGGTGGAAAAAATTATATAGCTATAATTTTTGTCGTTTTTCATTTTTTTAATGATTTTAATACATCATTCTGTCTTAGGGTTGCAGTTGGTTGGTTTTTGACCTAACCATGCAACTTGGATTTACCAACTATAGAACCGACCATGAACATTCAGCTTATAGTGCATCTCATCTTTAAACTAAACTGGAGAAAGATGGGAAATAAAAGATATGTATAATAAATCTACGTTTCCTTATCATATATATACATACAAGTATTTAAAGCGAACTACTTAATTCAACCGTGTCAGTTAATTCCCTCCCGTTAGTCTCAAATGGAAAAAGCACAACAGCAGTTCCTGCCAGTATTATTACAACCTCAAAGAGAACGATTGCAGGTGCTTGATAGCAACCCGTCACCATTTGAACAGCTACAATAGGACAAATCATCCCACCAATTCTTCCCACCGCACTTGCAACTCCATAGCCAGTTGACCTAACAGCAGTAGGATATATCTGCAAGACAGAAATCCAAGAGAGAAGCTGATGTAGGAGGTCTAACTTTTGACCCCTGCTTTACGGAACTGAAAGATAAAGATTAAGTCCAGCCACAAATTATAAATTTGACATACTCTTAATTTTGTGAATGTTATACTGGTTACTAGACACTGGCCATAAAACTTTCATAAAGATTTCCATAAATTACTTGAATCCAAGATGGATAACTGAACTTAACACACTTAGCGTGAAGCTGAAGCTTAAAGTGTCAATGGATCTTTGAACCAATTTATCAAGAAGCAACCAGAAACAAACAATTACAAAATAAAAGCATGCATCTTTTTATTTTTGTTCTTTACGTTCTAAAATTTTAGAGAAAATAAAAGGTTCCCAACAATTTCATGATTGTGAAGTACAATAACGATAACCAGACTGGATGGCAAGATGCCCGAGGGACAAGGATATTACGCGAACAAAATCTTCTGTCCCATAATGTAAAGATGTAGCAACACACATTTTTTGCAACTCTAATGTGCTGATTAACGTTACCCGATGGAATTAGTCAACTTAGCTAACTCCATCCATGGATGCACACAGAGAGCGAGAGAGAGAGAGAGAGAGTACTAATGAAAAATAAATAACCTTCAAGTTGAGCGTTTAACTTTTACCTCTGGACAGTAAATACCAGCTATGGTAAAAGTTCCAATGAGACACATTCGGGCTCCAAACAATAAAATTGTAGTGAATATCTCATGCTGACGTGCCAGCAGTGGTAAGAGAAAAATGAAACTCAAGGCGTGCATGAGTGCCATGGATCTTTTGCGACCAATATAGTCTACAATAATAGCTGAAAAGACAAGCCCAGGTAGCTCTGAAAAGGAGTAAAAATTCAACTCAGATGCATAATTTGCATCAACTGTAAATAGAGAGAAGAATAGAGAAAGCATAATGGAGCACTGTTTGTTATAAGAACACATGAGTAAATCACAAAAAGCTGATATAGTTGTTTAAAAGCAAACCTGCGAGACTGGTAATAAATACGTCTGTGTAGAGGCTAGAATTGTCTGAATCTGAAGAATGTAAACTCATCCCACATTTAATTTCCCCACTGCTTAGCTCTGATGTAAGTAAAATGATGCCATAATATGAAAATGAATTCCCAAAATAGACGACCCACAAAAGAAGGGTGGTTTTCAATAATTTTGAGGAGAACAGCATGAATACAGATGAGAAGCCAGTTTTGAAAAGTGCAACTTCTTTTATTCCATCAGAAAGCAATTGAATTCGTTCTACTGGAGCAAATTCAGTGTCCTGTTCGGTTGTTTGTTCAGACACTAGCAATCCAGAGGGCAGTTTAGTTCGATTCAGCATTGCTATATTCTTCAGGATATTGTGTGCATCACTTATTCTGCCTTTCATATATAGATATCTTGGAGACTCCACTACAAAACCATAAAAGAAGAGAGCTGCAAAACACGGAATTGATGACAGCACAAGTAACCATCTCCAACCCAATCTTGGCATCACGATCTATAGAATCAGTGAGAAACCAAACAGCTGAGAGTTCTTTCTATACTCAAAACATTATAAATTTTCACTTGAATCTCCTGATTCTAGAGCTAAAGCTAGGAGGGCTAGAATTAGTCATAAAGTTGAAGCTGAACCAGTGCCGAAATACAAAACTCTTTTTGCTACTTACATATAATGAATATTGTGAAAGAAGTTATTGTTTCAGAACTCCATGTTAAACTAACTATTCTTGCAATATAATACCACAGGTACTTAAGAGTTAAGGTCAAGGCCTTCCCATAAGCTAAGATGTAAAAGAAAATATTATCTCTACAATAATGTGAATAAGACAGCATTATCCCCTCAAAATACGGGAAAAAAATTTTTTTAGGAGCTTAAGGTCCAGGGTTAAACAAACTAAGATTAACACAGCAACTCAGAGACTTGGCATCATATTTCAATATTCTAAAGCAGTATAAAGTTTTTATAAATTAATAACATCATTTGATTTTGAAACAATAATTATCATGCTCTAATCTGCCGTAAAATCAGTATTTGAATAGACGTTTGGTCCTCAGCCTAGTCCCATTAACATGTGTTAAAATTGTAAATTTGCTCGTATAAATAGAAGTTAGGAGAACGCAGGGAAAAAGAAGAACTGTGTTATATTCCTTAAACCCACTAAACTTCAAGTTCAAACATTATTGCCATGAGATATTCCAACTGCATCAAGGTAACTCTACATCTTTTTAGTTTCCTCACATCACTACCATGATCTAGCAAAAACATATAAATACAACTTTACCATTAGCACATTTTCTTCCCACATAATATTTTCTTTCTTTTCCTATGACTTCCTCATCTTCTTTTACCTCCAACCTGTAACTGGTTCCAACAGAAAGTGCAAATCCTTAAGACTTAATCAAAAAGGTGATGCATCATCCAACTTGTAACATTAAGATGATAGGGATCAAAATTCAGATTACAGTACAGACTAACCATAATTAGTGAAAGTAGAGAAGCACAAGAGCATACCCAAGCCAATGAAGCCTCAAGAATGGTTCCAATTGACCAGAATGTGGAGAAGATAACCATCCAAGTTCCCCTTTTCTGTGGAGGAACAAACTCTAGAAACCAAGATGAGTACACCGGTCCACCACCCAGGCCAACACCAACTAACATGCGAAGAACAATAAGCATTGCATAATTTGTGGAGAAAGCACTCAAGAATGCAGAAATGCTAGTCACTACGGCTACACTTAGGAGACCCTTCCTGGTAACAGCAAATAAATGCCAAAAGAAGAGGGGACAAAAAAGTTAAAACTATTAAGATAAAATTATACATTCACATTGGTTATAAAAAGTCTAACTTTCATAGAAATACCTAGATACATGAAATAATATCCAAATTCAGTAACTGACGGGAAAACACAGCAGCAAAAATGCAAGCATAACTGAGATGAAAGAAAACTATGTGGCAATATAGAAGTTGACAAAGCATGCCAAGGCAAAGCAATCCAGAATAGGAAGAAAAATGAGCAATCGAGAATGCAAGGAATATGCAATTTTTAATAAGCTTGGCTTATAGGTAACTTATGCTGAATTGGTCTTCAAAACAGAATCGCTTAGTTCTCAAAACTTAGCCAATTTTTCCCTTTGCATGCTATCCATGATAGACAGAATAGGTTCTTGCACATTATTTCAAAGAAATGGTTTTAACATTTCACCAGAAAAGGCCCTTAATGAATATGGCATAAACAGAAATTTGCAGTCTAACTTAGACAATTAGTGCACAACTTCTTGGCACCGGAAAAGAAGAAATAATTGGTTCAGATATCTGTGGTACAAGATACAAAAGCAGCACCAATTCTGAAGCCTGATTTGTGGGACTACTAACTGCAGAGCCATCAAAACGACAAGTCAGTTAAAGGAGCACTGACATTCTTAGTTTTCCACACTAAATCAGAAAGAAGTGCTTAGAAACTAATTTTCCTCCCAGTATTTAGGTTTCTTACAAATGTAGCAACAGTCTCCATTAACATTCACTCCTACGCATCACTCTCTGTTTAGCAGATAATAATTCATGATTTGAGAATATTAACCAACAGCAGCTCACATTCTTAAAAGCATAATATATGAATGAATTTACACCTATACTATTCCTAGAAAAAATTTCAATTTCAATATCAAAGGCTGGAGGTGTTCAGCACATATAGAAAATCATCAGAAGACAAGTACATATAGCCTTTCCTTAATCCTCATTCCATTTATCATTCAAAAATATGCCTACCATCTCCAGCAATTCCTTAGACCTGTCAAAAGAAATCATCTCATCACAAGCATGTTTCATTATCAATTCTCTACAGGAATTTCCCTTCCTAAACCAAGTCAACCACTTCCAAAGAAATGTTACATTAAAGTAAAAGACTTTCACTGTGCAACCCATCATCTTTCATTCATTTTTATAAATATTCCCAGACAATTAGATGATATACTTTCACCCCTGGCATTTCGAGCGAAATTCCTCAGCCACATACATCCAATCAGATTGGTAACACACAAGAGAAATGAAAATTCAGTAGCTGCAAAAGAACCTACAAGACAGGATAAACCTTAAAACTATAAGCCTCAGCCAACATAAGCTAACTGGTTCTGCATCAGAAAATGGACAGATGCTCACATCTATTTCCACTCAAATACTCATTTTTAAAGCAACTGTAAGCACAGCAAAGCTACAAGTTCTAAAAGCATCAAATTTAGTAATCTGTTTTCCTGTCCAAATCTGATTAAAGTTGGTGTTCAGAATATCTGCTGAGTTTTCACTGGACACTTGAAATTCTTATGCAGTCAGGTAACATCAAAGAGCAAATAGCATGTTCTGCACCAGACATAGTATTCAGAGAGCAAAAGACATTCCAACTTCCAAACAAAAACAATTAATAACATATTCTGACCAACTTATGCTTCGCTGCATTTCATAGGATAAATGCCATTAAAAAAGTTCCTAACTTTCTGCATATATACAAATGAAGAGTAGTCCAGATCTGGAAACAAATTGAAAGTAGTTCAGAATCTGAAAATATATCTCCAACGAAACAACAAAAAGACACAACCCAGAAAGAATGATTTGTCATTTCTAGCTTACACCTCTTTGAAAGTGTCAAAAATGATTCCTTCTGAAGAATAAATCAAATAACATTAAACACAGCTCACATTCAAGTTACAAGTGGCAAATTACTTTCTATTGTCCGAAAAAGGGTTTTAAAAGAGCCGGTCATCTAGTTACCTAAGCATGCTTCCCTCGAGTTCTGCACAATCACATAAAATCTTCTACCTTCTCCTATTTGGGAGGCTGTAAAGCCAGTACATTTTGAATTACTTGCATTTCTTTTTCACTACAATTAGCAGAAAATATTACTTTCAAAAGCCCGAAGGAGGACGTTGCATCTGTTGAAGCCCAAGAGCAGTACTAGCATTGCCCAAGAGCCCAAAATATGTAGCCTGAATCAAGCACATGGAATAAAAAGTTGTACAGCTTACCAGAGGTTCTGAGTGAAATTACTGCTAATAACTTAACCTCAAGTATTTTGGACAAAGGGACTATAACTGTTAGAAATAAAGGGAGTTACAATTACTACTTCAACCAAAGGAAAATTTTCTGGAGCTTGTTAGATTGAAAAAGAATCATAAAACTATACCTTGATTGCTTCTTATCCGAATTTTCTGCTTATTTTTTCCAATGTAAGTAGCTTAACTAGATAATCTTTGGGCCAAGAAAAATTAAGCACACAAAAATAGAGTGATCACTGTCCTGGCGATCAACTAAATCGTCGTGAAATGAATTTTCAAGTGAAGAAAGCACGAAGTATCCCATACAGAAACGACCAGATCAAGATTATGATATCTTGCCTTCTTCCAGAATTATCTGAGATGATCCCCCAAGAATAAGCACCAATAAGCATGCCAGCAAAAACAACAGTAGTTATTAAGGATTCTTGGGTTGAAGAAAGTCCCCACTCAGATTTCACTGCTGGTCCAATAAAAGACAAAATCATCACCTCCATGGCCTCGGCCACGGACCCCAGTCCAGCATAACACAGCACCCAAGCTTGGTATTTCCCAAATCCCACCTCCGTAAGTGCTTCATCCAGTGTGTAAACATGGTCATGATCCCCACCATCATCTATCATCTGCAAAATTGTTACGACATTTGGAGTCAAATTATTAATACTTGTTAACTACATGTAAGAAGAAGAATATAAGTCACACAGTTACTTACTTCATCACCAG
This sequence comes from Rauvolfia tetraphylla, assembly GCA_030512225.1. Classification (NCBI taxonomy): domain Eukaryota; kingdom Viridiplantae; phylum Streptophyta; class Magnoliopsida; order Gentianales; family Apocynaceae; genus Rauvolfia; species Rauvolfia tetraphylla. Next base: position 4,545,736 of record JAJQKT010000060.1, read on the forward strand.
TCATGCTCGGATTTGTTCACTGATGATGCTCCACTACTGGACTCTGCAAGAACTGCAGACCAAATAGAGGAACCCTTTCCTAACTTTTGTGTTTGCAATAAGTAAGTGCTACTTAAGGATTTGCCAAATTTCAGCAACATAAACCAAGACGATGACAGCAACGACAGATGGCGAATAGCTGAAAGAAGCGTTCTGGAGTCGATTTTCCCATGCGTGTGTATTCCACTATCAGGTTCGGTGGTGTGAAGTGCAGTGGATTTTCAAGTCATTTTCCTTTTTCTTCTTTTTTTATTTTTAAGATAAAAATTGGATAGAATTTGAGTTTTGATTTTTTAAGAGAATAAATAAGAGTTAAAGTAAAAAATTTATAATGAGTTTTGTGATAAAATTTAATTTGAGTGTGTGGTATTTTAATAGATTAAAAATTTATAAATATTTTAATAATTACTTAACTATTAATATAAATACACATATATATAAAATTATTAAAATAAAATACCTCATTTTATGTTAAATCAACTATTTTATCTATATATTAATTAAATAATAATTAAAATATTAATAAATTATTAATTTATTAAAATAAAAATATATTTAAATAATATTTTATTATAAAATTTAATAAAAAAATTTTATTTCAATTTTACCCTTCAAATAATTATTTTTATAAAATTAAAAATAAAAAATTTTAACTTAAAACAATATGCAATCCCATTGTAAAACTACTATCCTTAATTCTTATTCACGTGCATGCATAATAATATTTGCTCTAATTGGGCGGAGAGTGGACTCTTTTTCTCCGTTCCTTTCTTTCCTTTCGCAATTGTTAGTCGACCAACTCAGCATACTCTGCAGGACTTTCCAACAATCAGACAAACTGTCAAGTCAGCCTCGAAAATTTTAAAGTAATTGTGACTTTATCACCCTCCCATATCATAATATAATATTTTTCCTTTTTACAAAATATTTATAAATCTAATTTTTATTTTTATTATTTTTTAAAATTAAAATTTAAAAATATCTTTTATTTTTCTTCTTTTAATCTATATGAAAAGTATAAAAAAATTATATTTTAAAATGAAGAGAATAATTTGACGGGAAACAAGCATTTCTGCTAAATTAGCCAAATTTATAATAATGTAAAGGGAAATAATATAGGTTTTCTCTCTTGAAACAAAATAATTTGCTTCCTGAGCCGATCTTCGAATACATTTATTTGATCATGTTAATTATGACGATTGAGCCTTTTTCTGAGTCTCCTTCTAACTCATAAAGCAAACTTGACCACACATAAGCAACGGTAGGACTCACTGAATTTTCTTACAAGCATGTATATATTTTTATTTTAATACAAATAAATTATACTTCCTTCTTTATAAATAACATATTTTTATAAAAAAATTAATGCTCTATCTGAATAGAATTCTATTTTAAAACTAAACTCAAAATTTTAAATATTGAACTCAAATATCTTCTGACAAATAATTTAATTTTTACAAAACTTAATATAAAAATTTTAAAATAAAGACAAATATTCAAATAAAAATTCAGTTTGTCCTATGCCCAAAAGCAATCCGCATTTCTTGAAAAGAGAGAATTCTTTCGATTAATCTTTCAAATACAGAAGTTCACATTGTATATACACAGATAAGTCGATTGAAACGCACCACACTAATTACAGCAATCCCTGTAATCTAAGGGAAGCTAATTCATGCATAATTGGAACAGTTTTTCAAGCAGTTGGATAGGAAGCTTGCATGGCAATGCCGCAGAGACCTTCCTTAGCATTAATGTCTCTCTGCATTCTGATGTATCCATTTTCACCCCAACTGGTTCCCCATGAATTCTTCACCAACCAATACTTGGTGCCTTCTTCACTCTTTCCGTAGCCGACTGCCGTGACACCATGGTCTAAGTCGGTGCCGCAGTCACCCGTGAAGACTCCGCTCGAGTAGAACTGGAATGCGGAACCACCGGCGTCAATGGCAACTGACACGGGTTGTTTAGCCACGGCCTTCAGAAGATCTGCTTCGCTGTTTTCGGGGACGTCTTCGTAGCCTGTGATCGTGGCAGCATTGTCGGATTCCTTCTTGGTATTGCAAGTTCCGTCGACTGCTTTGTAAGGGTAATTTGTTTCGGTAGTGAGGCCTTTGTTCTGAATGATAAACTGAAATGCATCGTCCATGAGACCTCCATTGCAGCCCTGATCTTCACTTGTGTCACAGTCAACAAGCTCTTGTTCAGACAATGATATCAGCTTACGAGTTGTGAGTTGGTTAATTCCTTCCATAGCTGCCACGGCTGAGAAAGCCCAGCAACATCCTGAATTTTCATGTACATAAAGTTAGCACAATCGCTTAAATAAACTTCCAAGTTTATATACTCTCAGGGAGCATTAAATTTTGAAAAAATAACCATTTTAGTCCCCAAAAGTTAAAATTTCATAATTACTTGATCTTAAATTTTTTTTTTCACCTATTATAGTCACAGAAGAATTTATATATGTCTTAAGTAGTAGTACAACCATAATTTTTAATAACTAACTCTTACAATAAAGAACATGATTCACGCACGGCTAACTTTCTAAGATAAAATAGTATATTTATATAGTTTCCTCCCCAATTGTTAATCATTATAACTCATATAATCCTATTTTAAAAGAGAAAAAAATGTAAAAAATTTGACTATGTGAGCTCCAAGATAAGAAAACACACATAAATGAACTATTTTATCAAAAAAAAATTTATTGGTTAAAGTTAATGGTTATATTATTTAGGACACGTATAAAATTTTTTAAATGATAAGAGTAAAAAAATAAATAATCATGAAGCTCTAACTTTAAAAAATAAAATAATATTTTCCCTTAAATTGTTCTTTCTAATGAGTAAAAGATATGTCTGGACTAAGTCCAACTAAATTACCCCAACGTTACCAGCACGCTAATAAGTGAAGTCCTTAACCTTACGAGATAAAGAATTATGGGTTAGTTACCACCATCTCATAATTATACGGACAAAGTGACGACCTTTACGTCCTCGTCAAGTTTAGAACTTAGCTGTCGGACTACTATGTTGGTGCTTCAGAGAACATTAAATACTAGCTATATGGCTGGTTTCAGACTTCACCGCAATGGCTTTGGTTTCTGCAATTGAGTTTACCTCACTGGCCATATACTCAGTATGTAATGTTCCCTAAACCACTGACATGGCAGTCTAAGGGTTAATGCGGTAAAATATTTAACGCGGTAATGCTGGAGAACATTAAATATATATTTCAAAGATTTCTGTAATTGACTTTACCGCATTGGCCTTGGTCCTTAATTCCAGTAACAGCACCCTTCTTCCTCCAGTCCATGGTAGCAGGAATTGCAGATGCATTTTTATACTTGAAAGTTGGTGCTTTCCTACAGAAATGTGATGGTTTATAACCATTACGAGCCTTCCGGAACTCCTCATTCGTCAGATCAGCAAATTTGTTCACTGCTACCTTGTAGGAACGAGTCCCTGCTTTGTTGAAGGACTCGATGAACTCAACATTCTCCTTGAAAATCTTGAATCGAGTTGCCTTCTCAGCATCATCCTTGTAGACGCGTCCATAGTTAGCCATCCACTGCTCGTGCCTTTCGGCCATAGAAAGCTGATTCAAGTTGCGAGCTGTGGCTTCCTGAGAGGCCCAAAGCCCCAGCACCAGCACCAGCAGTGCAGCAAAAGTAAGCTTCCAATTCAAGAATGAAGCCATTGTTGTCTAAAAGATGAAAGAAGAATATTACTGTCAACTAATGTTCTGAACAATCTAAGAGATCAGGCACACTGAATTCCCTTGAGGCACAGAGGTATTTATAGACAGACCTTCGTTCGGTGGATGCTAATTTGAATATTCATTTGGCAGTGAAAGGAACAAACCGACTGCCGAGAGAGCCCGGCAAGTTATGCATGAAATGGACAAGCCTAGCTGAATTGCGTCGACGATGCTCCATGTCAACGACTGATGGCTTCTTTATCCTAGTTTTCTGGAACGTCACTGGTTACAATAGTTAGGCAAGTAAGTTAAGGAAACAGATACCGTTCACAACAGAACTGAAATCTTTAGAATTTTGAATAAAGATTTTTATCTTGAAATTCATAAATACGAAAATTTTTGTAGGGAAAGGACAACGCGAAAATTGGATTTGCAGATCCATGTATGGTGTAAAACATACCTTTGATGCACTTTAATCGGAAAGATAGGCAGGTCCAAGAAGTTTTTTGGTGAAAAATAGAAAGATGGGTACATGCATGTACTAACCTGATGTACGATACAAAAATGAGATCTTTAGCTTTTAAAAAGTGTTTCTGCATTCCTTTCTTAGTCCTATGAGTAAGAAAATATACTCTATAGGTATATGACTTCGATAAATTCGATTAGTTTTTCATTCACTATTTTATCCGATTTTTAAATAAATTAATTATTTCATGTCATTTAAAGTTACTAATTAAACGTGTATTTGAATTGTGTTTGGTACAATCAAACACACAATTAGATCACATTTCTCTTCTCACAAAAAATTTACTTTCACGTAATCCAAAACAGAAATTCTTTTAACCAAACACAATTCTAATACACACTTGATGCCTTCATTAGAACAAATTTGTACATAATCAACTAATATCAAAATGTCAAATTTTGGATATGTTTTTTAAAAATCAAAGTTACAAAAATACGATCAACTAATTAGAAAGATAAATATTTAGAATTTCATTTTTGAATAAAATAAAAGTGGTTTCTTCAGAAAATTATACAAGTTTTTTTTTCAAAAAAAATGTTAAGCATCCTACAAGTTAGATTCCGCTGCTCATACCCAAATCAGAACGTATAAGAAGATGGAGAATGCGCAGTTCCGGTACAACATGCCTCGCTCAAATTTCATTTGAATTGCAAAATATAAAATTACAATTGGAGTCATTTTCTGAACTATCCGAAAATCCAGCAGTGAGACCACAGATTTGGAGGCAATCCAAAGACGTAGCATCTGGAAAATCTTCACTCCAAGATTTGGTGCTGATAGCTTATGTTTTTAGCATGTACTCAATTAATCTCTATTGTCGAATTTTAATCTAACCGTTAAAAACTCACATTTTGTGAATAATTATTTAAGCTTTAATAATTATTTACTTCATAATTAAATAATTATATTGTAGTAAATAATTATTTAATTATAAAATAAATAATAAATAATTATTCACCTCAACTGTTAAATTAAAATTTAATGGTTGAAAATCAGTTCAATGTATATTGAAAAGGGTACTATTTGCACCATAAAGTAATTATAGATACTATACAGCCTAAGAAATTGATTTAATATAACACTGCTATGTGCAATCAACTCATATATATTTTTTGGCGTAGCCTAATTTGCGCTTTCAATTCATCTCCAAGCTCAGAGTACTGAGAAAGTATGGAAAAGCAAAATTTTGCCGACTTTTTTGCAACACATCACCACACCTACTACACTTCCAATAATATTTGGGGTTCATTCTTGCTAGGAATGTAAAACGGGATGCATCAATCTGCCACAGGATGATTGAATTTAACACATATTCTAAACAGAGGGAAGATTCAAGTCTCAAATTGATTCAACCCAACCATACTAGTGACCAAAAAATGGAAAAAAATAAAAAAAACAAAAACCTCAGCAGCTTAGGCCAAAAGGCCTTATATTAGGGGAAATTCTTAGGTGAGCCCGGTCCACGGCCTTACTTGTGGACCGAATTCACCTAAAGAAGCCACGTGTCCCTTTTTACCTGGAAACCTATTCAACCCTTTCCTCAAGCCTCCTCTTTTGCTTCTCGTGTAGCTAACTCATCTCTGAAACTGAACTTTCTAGAGAAAAATCAAACGTCTAAATGAAGCGGTAAAATTGTACTGAACTTTCTAGAGATGAGTTTTTTTATTTTTTTCTGAGTATTTTCAGAGATGAGTTAGCTACACGAGAAGCAAAAGAGGAGGCTTGAAGAAAGGGTTGAATAGGTTTCCAGGTAAAAAGGGACACGTGGCTTCTTTAGGTGAATTCGGTCCACAAGTGGGACCGTGGACCGGGCTCACCTAAGAATTTCCCATATATTAGCATTGAGAATTGCAACGCATTTCGCATCTGCTTCAATCCATACTGGACTTTACATGCCAGTGGTCTAACCAGCAGCATATATGCTGTATTGAAAAAGGACAAAGGGGAAACCAGAGAGACTTTAAAGTCAAGTAGACCAAAAACAGGTATTTTGAGGATAACCACTGGTGAATGTAATCTTCAATTTCTTTCTTTCATCATGTAATCTTTTCCTTCAGAATGGTATAATGATTTATTTCGGTGGCATATATTTCTTACTTTCTAGCTTCTACGCCTGTTTCTATTTGAATTCGCAGAAATCAGAAGGGTTCAAGTTTCCACAATATGGCTTGCCAATTTCCTCTCATTCTAGGGAAGATTTTAAATTTATGTTGTACAGCAGATTGATAAAGACTGAAGCAATAATATTGAGAAATACATGATGCATTGTGCATAGAAGAACTGTTACGACATACTTCCCAAAGGGGAGATTGAAGACATATTTGGAAAGTCTCTTGGCATTAGGATTTGATGAAATATTATTTGCCAAGAAGAATTTTATGGCTGTTGCGTTATTTTGCATGCCCTTATACTAAATTTTATCACAATCTCTAACAATTTTCACACAAAACACTAGGCAAGTGCACCTATCGTTTTGATTAGTATAATGACAAGTAATTTAAATATCGTATCCACGGAGATGATCAATTACCATTACTCACTTTCTACTCTATTGTTTAGTCTATCAAATTTGCTTGTGAAAATGATTGAAATAACAACTAGGAATAAAAATCTAACCTAAACAGAAAAATTCAGTTTATGTAAATTTCAGTTTGCAAGAGAAAATTTCAATTGAGAGAATAATACTTGAATAGAAAATCCCCCTAGCATTACCTATGTGATAGAAAAGTCCCTTGGTTAATGAATTCCCCTTCTTATGTTTGATAAAATTCCTAAATTAGAACTCACTCTATCTCTAGATGAAAGTTCTCTACTTTTAGATTAATTGGTTGAAATCTCTTCCTAACCAATTCAACCTAAAAATTCATTTACATTAGTGAATTTCCAATTAGATTCTCTAATTACCAAGATGTTGAGGTTCCTATCTCTAGTCACATAAATCATCCCCATTGTTTGTGTATGGTCTATTTCACCCTTCCTTTCTCAATTCCAAGTGAAAAATCCAGATTATGAGCCAATCAACAACTGAATTAATTCAAGCAATCAAACCTCCAAATTATATTTCTCTAATTACCAAGAAGATGTTAAGGCTTCTATCTCTAGTCACCTAAATCATCACCACTGTTTGTGCATGGTCTATTTCACCCTTCCTTTCTCAATTCCAAGTGAAAAACTCCAGATTATGAATCAATAATCAATCACCATTCCTTTCTCAATTCCAAGTGAAAAAATTTCAGATTATGAATCAATTATCAACCAAATCAATTCAACCAATCAAACCCACAAACAATCTACAAGAAATTCGAACTCAATCAACCAAGGAAACAATTTGTTCACATAGATAAAAATTAGGGTTCATAATCATCCAAGTATTCAAGAATTTAGCTCATCAAAATATTACAATTCAAAGAATATAAAGCAACAAAGAAAGAGGAAGAATTGCTCATTTTCATAGTTGAATTCTTCTCTTTTTCAAGGCTTGAAGTTCTTTACGTTGTGTTGAGGAAATTGTAGCTTTTCTCTTGAATCTTCAAGATTGATAGTCTCCTTCTTCAAGCATTTGATCTTCTCTCTTGATTTCTCTTGCAAGATTGATGAATTGGAGGAGGATTTTGTGTGTTTTTTTGGTGTTTTTGGCCTCTTCTCCAATCCCTAGCCGCCTGCCTCTTCTTGTCCTTAAAGGGTACTTAAATCCAGCCCAAAAGAAAGAGAAAAATAGCAGAGAAAGGGTTCTGCACGACAAAAATGGTGCCCTTTAATCCACACCAAGCGGCGCCGTTTGGTTCCAGTTTTGGTGAAGTGTTCTGCTGAACAATTGTGAAAGTAGTTTTGATTTCTAGGTGAATTTAGAGCATAAAATCGGCTAAAATAGGTCTTGCTTCTGCATACCAATTGTATCTCTTGATCTTAGCTTTCCACAGAGCTTTGAATCACCTCAATTGAACATCTATAACTCAGGATATCAGGATATGATTATTCTACCAAAATGTGTCAAAACTTGAACAAAGTCCACGATAGGTTAATTTATAACATAAGAGGGGTATCCAAATGAACTCGGATTCACATAAACTTTACCATTATGAAAACTGTAGAATGTTCTCTATAAGTTTCTAGAAGATTGTTTTAGCATTTGAAATCTATATATAGGCTAAAATTCCACTTGAAAATTCTCTACCAGGCTATTTTTCTCTGTATTTCTCTATGTTCTTCATTTGTGTAGAATCTCCTTATATGTTTCATTCTATTCCAAATCTTCAATAATCTCACCTAAAGCAAATAAAAGATAAAGGGAGTGTAAATGGTGATTGAAGCACCAAAATGTAATAGAAATATAAGCTCAAAATGATCATTATATGAAGCACAAATATGGAATATCAAACTTCCCCAGACTTAAACATTGCTTGTCCCCAAGCAATAGTACAAAACAACTAAGAAATTTGAACAATAATCCACAAAAAATAAAAATTATTTTGAAGCATTATTAAAGAGTGCAAAATAGAGAAAGCATTACTTTTTGAGAAATCTTGAGCAATCTACACAATCAATCTAAAAGTCATCCCAAATATCTATCAAAAGATTAAACAATCATCCCCTTGTTTTATAATGCAAGCAAGAATTTATGTGTGTTGTGTTTCTAGCCAATGCAAATGCTCAACAATTATAAGAGTGAATTTCATGTTATTGGCCATGGAATTCTCATCAAGAAAGCATAATACCCCATAAGTTTGGCATTCACAATACCTCTCCACTAATACGGTAACGAAAATTTAATCTCGATTAGGTAGGACTTTTATGCTTGTAACTTTAGGCTCAGGGAAAGTTTAGGGTGCCAAAAGAAATGTAAGGAATTCAAAGTCAAAGAAATGAGAGCTAAAGAGAAAGTAATGAGACATAAAACAAAATTAATAACCCTTATTAGCCACAAGGAATAGCATCATTCCCCTACATTCAACCACAAACTCTCATTCTCTACAAAACCCCCTCACTTTGGATTCAACCACTTGCACATATTAAGCTTCAACCCACAACCTTTGCATCATCACCATCTTTGTCAGCTCATAAATTTAACCTCAATCATGACAAAATTCACAATAACAATAATGAAAACATATATACTTCTTGAAGGAATTAAAAAATGTAAGAAGCCTTCACAATAATAGATAAATATATACTAATAAATTTTTTTCTCATTTTTTTCTTTTTTTATTGAGGTATAATTTAATTTCTGATCATATAAGATCATATCACCACTCTTTTCCTTTTTTTTCTCTTTTTTTTCATAAAGCTTATTTTTCCTATCATCTTCCATTCCACCCTTTGTTTCTATTTTCACAATACTCTTTACCGACTTAAGGGTAAAAATGCATTTAACTCTTGCAAACAATGGTTAAATATAAAGAGTTGAGTTTAAAATTTAAAAAAAGAAAAAAATCAAGAATATAGAATAAAAAATATATGCACAAAGACTTCAAGAAAGGGTATTACGGATAAAATAAAGATCGGTGGCTAGAAAGGCTCAATCAGGACAAAGAAGGCATATTACCATCATTTCAAGATCAAACTAAGGTTACTTACGCATTTCGCCATAAGGCAAGTGAATGCGGGTTCTAGGGTAAAAGTTATTTTGAATTCTAAGGCCAATAACACAATATTCAACTCCATAATCTTCACAACAAAAGCAAAGTGGAAATGTGCTTAAAAGATGAATTCTATATAAATAAAAAATACAATGGGTGCTTATTTAATCTAAGTTTAAGGTACTAGTCATGGCCTTTAAAATGCTTGTATAACTACTCCTTGAGAAAAGATAAAACATGCAAGTCTTGAAATATCTTGAAGATTCCAAAAATAAAAACAAGCAAATTTAATGAAAAATCATGAAAATAACCTATATTACTGAAGCCAACTCCCCCACACTTAAGGCAACATTATCCACAATGTTGGGAGAAAGATACACAAAAGACTAAATAAATAGAAATTTAAAGAGAAAAATACGAACTAAAGAGGCAAATATAGAACAAAATAAAAAAATATGTTGTAAAAAATGAGAAAGAGAGAACTGCATCGATTAAGATGCTTAAATACTGCCTGCTCCACTGCTCGGTCCCAAGCTGGCTTATAGAAAGAGTTTCCCTATTTTCTGTAGTTTTTTCCTTTTTTTTTTCAAGAAAACATTAAATCATGTAATCAACTAAATCCAACAAAATGAAAGATTAATTAAAAAAAATCACTACAAGCAATGCAAACAACACAATAACTTCACACCAAACAACCAAACACAAAAAACAGTTAACAACATGACTGTTTCATACGTGAAGGTTAGGCGAACCCATATGAGCAGCAAGCTGCACTTTCTATATACTACACAACTAAAGAAAACTAAAGAAAGTTGGAAACAATAATATAATTAAAACTCAAGGCTCAAAATCAAATTAAACAAAATTATGTGCAAATGAAGAAGAGCAAAGATGGTGAAAATTACTTACCCCCCTCCCCCGGGGTCATAGGAGTATGGAGACAATCTTTTTTTTTTCTAACCCCAATATGATAAAGTTTAAGTCTATGTTTGTTTACCACTAATGTCCTTGTTTTGGATGATAGCTTTGCACAACTTTATATAGGAGTATTTGACTTACCAAGAATGGGGAAGTCCATTTAGACTTAAACTTACTCGTGAACCATTGAGAGTCATTCAATAACACTTGATCTCCTGACTTAAAAATCTAATTTTGGTCATGTCTCCTTTTGGGTTGCACCACCAGTTTGAAGCTTTCTTCCATTAATATTTTGTGAGTGCAAAATGAAGGACTAATACCCTTGAGTACTGGAAGTTTTGGATTTTCCACAAGGAAAGCATAATCCAAGTAATCCGGTAGCTTCTTCAATTCCAACTCTAGAGGATCTTTAATGAAGGACTTCATTCTACTTTCCTTTTCCGTTTCAGCCTTTTCAAACTCCATCTCTTTGATACTGAGTGGCGATGACTGCACATGTGCTATGATTTCATCAATCTCACGTCGCCCCTTCTTTGCCCCTTCTTTGCTTCTTCACCTTGAACTATGGTGATCTCCAAAGGTTCTTCATCGTTTCAATTCCTTCTTGTTCATCTTCAACATGCACTCTCTCATCCATCTACCCTTCTCCTATGTCTTGCACGCTAGGCTATGAGACCTTGAATTCCATCCCACTCCTCAAAGTAGTAGTTTCAGCACATTCCCTAGGATTTGGCTTGGTATTGTTTGGGAGAGTCCCAATTTGTCTTTCTGAAACGAGCCTCACCAAGTTGTGAAGGATGGCCTCTTGGTTCTTTAAGGATGCTTCAATCTTTGGTTACGTGCTTTTTGAGTTTGAACTTAGGTTTCGATAACTGCTATGAACTTATCATCAACTCTTCAAGGTTAGATTTTACCGATTGTTAAGGAGGTGGAAGAGGTTGGTATTGGTAAGGAAAGTATACTTGGGGTTGGGAACTTGATGAAGTTTGGAAACCGAGAGAATATGTTGGTCTTTATTGTTCTTGATTGCTCCATGAAAAGTTCAAATGATTGTGCCACCCCGATGGCACTCATGGGTTGAATGACCACCTTCCCAAAATTCATAAGCCATCATCACTTGGGACGATTGTGGTGACAAATCATGAACCAAAAAGCCTATTCTTTAAAAAATTCAACACAAGAAATGCTCACTAAAAATTCAACCCAAGGATTTCTCACTAAAATAGGACAAACACACAAAAACACAAGCTAAACACTTCAATTCACCAATAATTAACAAAATTACAAACAAGAAAATAAATGCTAACACTAGTAACCAGTATTACAAAAAAATAACAAGTAAAATGACTAAATAAAAAAGTTCAAGCTTTCCAATTACTCCCCGCCAATGATGCCAAAAACTTGTTGTTGTGTGTTTTCATACCTTTATACTTAATTTTTATCATAATTTCTAACAATTTGCACACAAATATTAGGCAAGTGCACCTATCGTTTTGATTAGTATAATAACAAGTAAATTTAAATGATGTACCCACGGGGATGGTTAAATATCATTACTCATTTTCTACTCAATTGTTTAGCCTATTAAATTTTCTTGTGAAAATGGTTAAAATAACTACTAGGAATAGAAGTCTAACTTAACTAATTAAACCAACTTAACTAATCTTACTTGCAAGAGAGAATTCAATTGATAAAACAATACTTGAATGAAAAATCCTCTTAGAATTACCTATGTGATAGAAAAGTCTTCTACTCTTAGATTAATTAGTCGAAATCTCTTTCTAACCAATTCAACCCAATAATGCATTAAGAATTGTGAAATTGTAGCTTTTGTCTTGAATCTTCAAGATTGATACTCTCCTTCTTCAACCATTTGATCTTCTCTCTTGAATTTTCTTGCAAGATTGATGAATTGGAGGAGGATTTTGTGTGTTTTTGGCCTCTTCTCCAAGCCCTAGCCGCCTGCCTCTTCTTGCCCTTAAAGGGCATTTAAATCCTGCACAAAAGAAAGAGAAAAACAGCAGAAAAAGGGTTCTGCACGACAAAAATGGCGCCCCTTAATCCACACCAAGTGGCGCCGTTTGGTTCCAGTTTTGGTGAAGTGTTCTGCTGCACGATTGTGAAAGTATTTTTGATTTCTAGGTGAATTCAGATCATAAAATCGGCTAAACTAGGTTTTGCTTCTGCATACCAATTGTACCTCTTGGTCTTAGTTTTCCACAGAGCTTTGAATAACCTGAATTGAAGATCTATAACTCAGGATATGATTATTCTACCAAAATGTGTCAAAACTGGAACAAAGTCCAGGATAGGTTAATTTATAACATAAGAGGGGTATCCAAATGAACTCGGATTCACATAAACTTTACCATTATGAAAACTGTAGAATGTTCTCTATAAGTTTCTAGAAGATTGTTTTAGCATTTGAAATCTCTATATAGGTCAAAATTCTACTTGAAAATTTTCTATTAGGTTATTTTTCTCTACATTTCTCTATTTTCTTCATTGTGTAGAATCTCCTTATGTGTTTCATTCTATTCCAAATCTTCAATAATCTCACCTAAAGCAAATAAAAGATAAAGGGAGTGTAAATGGTGATTGAAATACCAAAATTTAATAGAAATTTAAGCTCAAAATGATCATTATATAAAGTATAAATATAGAATATCAACTATCAATGTTGTGGTTTAGGATGCTACTGTAGCAAAAATTGATAAGTCAACCACAACAGTTATCTGCTGCAATATTTTTTGCTTCTGCCGTTGACCAAGAAAAATATTTTTGCAACAAACAATGTCAAAGGGAGAGATTGTGACGATATATTTGCCAAATGGGAGATTGAAGGCATATTTGGAAAGTCTCTTGGCATTAGGATTTGATGAGATATTATTTGTCAAGAAGAATTTTATGGCATATAGAAGTCCCCTTTGGAAGTTGTCATTATTTTAGCAAAATTCTGTTGTGGCAAGAAGTAGATATTTGGGGAATTCTAAAGTCTATAAGATTTGTGATTTGTGGGTTTTCATTGTGAAGGCAACACTATAGTTGTTGAATTTCTAGCTGTTGAAACAACTTTGGTAAAGGGTGTTTTGTTGAGTCCACAAGAGGAATTATTAAAAGAGATTGAGAGTGTGTTCCTATACTTTTGAAACTAAAGTTTAGTGGATTATTTTTCTAAGCGTGGTCATGCAGACGTAGGTTGTTGAGCCAAACTGTATTATTAATTTTATTGTGTCAAACTTTATTTTTCTATTTGTGTGTATTGTGTTAAACTATACAAACTCGACTTTAACATGGAGTTTGACAAAAATTAAAAAGTTGTATAAATCTAACCATACAAGAACCAATATTAGTTTATTCATTGTAACATTTTCTACTAAGGCCCAAATTGCAAGCTGATAAGTAGTTCTGCATGTCCTCATTCTCATGTATGATCTAATCTCCTCATCTACAACATGTATCGGTAAGTTATAGTGCATGCAAACTTCCCTTGTTGCACTAATTGCTTCACATTCACTAATTTATTGCTTAACTTCCCTTCTTAGCCTAAGCTGGAAAACTTCTAGAAGAGCAAAAATGTCCAAATGTTAATTTTGACACACAAGAACACTCAGCATTGCACTGCATCAACATCACAGAACTCCCATGGGCAAAAATCAAAGAATATCTCCAGAAACACTTCTGAAATCAAAAGAGCACTGGTGGTATAAAAGCCATTATAAGCCACATTATCAGAATCGCAATTCAAGTTCAGTTATCCTCCACATAACTCTTACCCACTCTTCAAAAGTTTCATTTGTTGAAATCAGTGAAGAGAAAACAGAGGTAAACTGAAGTCGGTGGAAAGGAAAAACAGAGATCAATGCCAGGCTGTAGAAAGAGAATGAAGAAGAGAAATTTGATTTCTATTCTATGTAAAAGCTGTACAGTATGCTATTTATATACAAATAACATTAACCGCCTTTCTGCTAAAAATGGCGTACAGATCAGCAAGAAGAACCAAGAAGAAAAAAAGTAAACTAACTAACCCAAACCGGGTTTACTAACTAACTACGATGAACCGGGTCAAGCTGCTTCTGTGTTCTCACTGCCTGGACTGCACAATGATCTGCATGCTGCAATGCTGAACTTGAGCTCACTGCCTGATCTGCATGTTCCACTTTCTGCAACAGCCCCCCCACAAGTTGGACTGGTGTAAATATTGTGAAAAGCAAACTCAGACAAAAGCAACTGAAAACGAGCAGGGCCAAGCGCTTTGGTAAACAAATCTGTTAACTGAGAGGCAGAAGCAATAGGCATCAATTTTACAAGGCCAACTTGGACTTTCTCTCGAACAAGATGGCAGTCAATTTCAATGTGTTTGGTTCTCTCATGAAACACCGGATTTTCACCAACATAAATGGCACTATTATTATCACAGAATAAAGGAATTGGTTGTTGAAATTGAACTCCTAAATCAGAAAGAAGATAAACCTCCCACTGAAGTTCACAAGTAGTTGAAGCAAGAGCCCGATACTCAGCTTCAGAAGAGCTGCAAGATACTGTGGTTTGCTTCTTGGTTTTCCAGGCAACTAAGGCATCACCAAGAAAAACTCAAAAGCCAGTAATAGAAGGCCTAGAATCAGGACAACCTGCCCAGTCAGAATCACTAAACCCTTTCAAATGAAGTGTATTTTGAGAAGGATAAAATAAACCTTGTGCTGGATGACCCTTAAGATACCGTAAGACACGTAATGCTGCTCTCCAATGCTGAACTGTGGAACAATCCAGAAACTGGCTTAACTGTTATATAGCAAAACTAATATCAGGTCTGGTATTAGTGAGGTAAAGTAATTTACCAACAAGACTCATATATGCTGTATTGTCTGTTAATAAAGCAGAATCACCATGAACTAATCTGTAATTAGGATCCATCGGTGTTGTAGCAGACTTGCAACCAAGCATACCATAATGTTCTAACAATTCAAGAGTATATTTGCGCTGGAAAAGATTAAGACCAGTCTTGTTCTGAGCAATTTCAAGCCCAAGGAAAAACTTTAAATCCCCCAAATCTTTGATCTTGAATTGTTGATGAAGATGAACTTTGACAGCATGGAGTTCTTGCTCATCATTGCCAGTTAAAAGCATATCATCAACATAAACCAGTAATGTTGTAAAAGAAGTACCTATGTGCTTAACAAACAAACTGTAATCATGCAAAGATTGCTTATAGCCAAGTTGTAAAAGAGAAGTTGCCAATTTTGCATTCCATTGGCGACTGGCTTGCTTTAAACCATATAGAGATTTCTTAAGTTTACAAACCATACGTGAATCAGAACACTGAAAACCTTCTGGTAGTTGCATATACACCTTCTCAAAAAGATCTGCATGAAGAAACGCATTGTTAATATCAAGCTGCTGTAACATCCAATTCTGAGAAACAGCAAGAGCTAACAACAAACGTATAGAAGTCATCTTGGCAACAGGAGAAAATGTATCAAAATAATCCACCCCAACCTACTGTGTATAACCCTTGGCAACTAGGCGTGCCTTATAACGTTCAATGCTACCATCTGCCTTTAACTTCACCTTGTAAACCCATTTACACCCAATAGCAACCTTCCCAGCAGGTAAATGTACTAAATCCCAAGTCTGATTAGTTTCAAGAGCTTGTATCTCAGCAGTCATTGCCTGCTGCCATTCAACATGTTTAATAGCTTCCAGGTAATTTTTAGGCTCAGAAACAAGACTCAAATTTAAAGCATAGATTTTATGAGAAGGTGCAACATGACCAAAACCATAAACAGAATGTAAGGAATGAGGAGTAGTAATAGAAGTGGCAGAAGAATCAAGAGGTAAGTCATGATGATAATCATGTAAGTAACTAGGTAAATGTCTTGTTCTGGTAGAATGCCTAGGAGACAAATGAGGATGAGAAGAGGAAGGAGGTAAATCCATAGATGAAACTGAAGGAGAAAATGTAGGAGAAATAACAGGTAATGGAATAGAAGAAGAAGAAGGAATAGAGGAAGAAGTATGAAAGGGAAAAATGTGCTCATAAAACTGAACATGACGAGAAACAAAAATTTCTTGAGAAGACATGTCAAGGAGAACAAAACCTTTGGTAGTATCAGCTGAACCAAGGTAAACACATTGCCTTGAACGTGGATCAAATTTATACCGATGATGAACAAGAGTAGTGGCATAAGCTAAACAGCCAAAGATACGTAAATCTCCATAATTTGGAGGTTTATGATAAAGAAGTTCATAAGGAGTTTTATTGTGAAGATAAGGTGTAGGAGACAGATTAATAAGATGAACTGCATGAAGAACCGCATAGCCTCAATAACCAATAGGTAAAGCAGACTGAAACTTAAGGGCTCGAGCAATGTTGAGAATATGTTGATGCTTCCTCTCAACTATACCATTCTGTTGAGGAGTTTCCACACAAGTGGTTTGATGAATTATACCTTTGGAAAGATAAAACTCAGGCATGGAAAATTCTATGCCATTATCAGATCGAATAACTTTGATTTTGGCAGCAAAATGAGTGGACACAAAATTATAAAAGGACTGTAACAAAGATTTGGTATGTGCTTTAGAAGATAACAAGAATATCCAAGTGAAACGAGTACAATCATCTACAATAGTAAGGAAATATTGCTGGCCATGCACAGTAGGCTGTTTATAGGGTCCCCAAATATCTGCATGAACAAGATCAAAGCAGGATTTAGCATGAGAAGAACTGGATGGAAAAGGAAGTTTATGTTGTTTAGCAATAGGACAAACTTTACAGCAATCACTGAAATCAGGAACAATAATGTTAGAATCACTAAGTTTTACAAGTCTCATACGGCTATAGGACATATGTCCCAAACGGTAATGCCACAATAAGGAATCAGAACTGAACGTGTTACATTGGTTAACAAAAGAATTGGAAATGGATGATGAAGTAGGCTGAGGAGGCAGGAGAAAATGATAAAGACCACCAGAAATTCTAGCTGAACCAATCATCCTCTTGGTGACAATTTCCTGAATATGGCAAGTATCACCAGAGAAAACAACTTGATAAGCAGAATGTTTAAGAAATTTACTCAAGGAAATAAGATTGTAGGAAAAAGAAGGAACATAGAATACATCGCAGAGAGTGATATAAGAATTTAGAACAACTTTCCCTTTGCAAGTGGCATGTACTATATCCCCATTTGGTAACTGAATAGGAATGCTATTAATATGTGAATAAGAAACAAAATTAGATAAGGAATGAGTAACATGATCAGTAGCACCTGAATCCAAAAACCATGTGTTAAATTTTGATCTCAATTCTTTACCTGTATCATCACCTGTGGACTGGAAATTTGTTGTCAAATTCATGGTTTGATGAACTTGATGTGCATCATCAGGAAGTTTGCCAACTTGTGCTTGTAGACCTGTAATTAGACTAAGCAGATGCTCATATTGTTCAGCCGTCACAGCATTAGTCACACCAATATTAGGAGCAGAAGGATTTCCATCAGCCACACTCATTACTTGATTAACATGCATGCCAGAATTAGCACCTTGCATTCTACCTTTCCCTTTCCAATTAGGAGGATATCCATGCCTTTTGTAACATTTATTGATTGTATGGCCTTGCATTCCACAAAAGGTACATATGAATAACTTGCGGTTTCCAGAAAAATTTGATTTCCTAGCTGGGCATGCACAACAGTTGAAAAAGCCCTAACTGAGCTTCCATTATCCAACTCAGAATTAACATCAATTCCAGAAGCAGCATTACCAGTTGACAAACCACCAGGTAAAACAATTCCTCTAGAAACATGACCACTGATGTGATTCAACATAGGTTGTACATTAAGATGAGGATTCTCTACAGAATAATTCATTTGTCTTTCTACTTGAACAACCATAGAAAATACACGATTCATTGTAGGCAGAGGATCCATAAGTAAAATTTGAGACTTAACTGAAGAATAGGAATCATTCAAACCTTTCAGAAATTGAATCACAAACTCAGACTCAAAATTAACAACCTTTTGCACATCACATGAACATTGAGGTTCACATGTGCATTTTGGTATTGGTCGAAGCATCATATACTCTTCCCATAAAATCTTCAATTGTGTATAATATTCAGTCACAGAATGCATACCTTGTTTCAGTTTCTGTATGTCCTTAAATAAATCAGAAAGACGAAATGCATCAGGATGAGAAAATCTGTCTTCCAAATCTTTCCAGGCCGCACGAGCTGTATTTAACCAAATTACACTCTGTGCAATTGACTTGTCAATAGCATGTAAAATCCAGGAAAGCACCAAATTGTCTGCTTGTTCCCATAATTGATACCTCCTTTGGTCTGTTCAAGCTGGAGCCTCAATTGATCCATCAACAAATCCTACCTTATTCTTTGTTATCAATACCATCTTCATAGCTCTACTCCACTGATGATAATTGTTTGCATTTAACTCCAGTCGAACCCGAGGTAAAGAAGGATTCTCACCAGGAATGATATAAAAAGGACTTGTTAATGGTTCAGTTTGATTTGCCATGACAGAAAAATGAAAAACAGAAAACAATTGCAATGGAGGATTAAAAACATAGCTCAACCTTCACTGAAAGATATTTGCTCTGATACCATATTGAAATCAGTGAAGAGAAAACAGAGGTAAACTGAAGTCGGTGGAAAGGAAAAACAGAGATCAATGCCAGGCTGTAGAAAGAGAATGAAGAAGAGAAATTTGATTTCTATTCTATGTAAAAGCTGTACAGTATGCTATTTATATACAAATAACATTAATCGCTTTTCTGCTAAAAATGGAATTCAGATAAGCAAGAAGAACCAAGAAGAAAAACAGTAAACTAACTAACCCAAACCGGGTTTACTAACTAACTACGATGAACCGGGTCAAGCTGCTTCTGTGTTCTCACTGCCTGGACTGCACAATGATCTGCATGCTGCAATGCTGAACTTGAGCTCACTGCCTGATCTGCATATTCCACTTTCTGCAACATCACTCCTCACCAATCATAAGTTCTATGACAGTCATAACAACACATCATCTACTGATTGTTTAACCTCGATAAGCTTTCATCCAAAATGTAACAGGTTTGCGTCAAATACCATGGTCCATCTAAGTCTATTACCACCTGATTTTTGTTTCAGCAACCTTTTCAGATTCGAGGACTACCCTCCTCATGATCAAAACAAAATACATGTCAAGAGCGCTGCAGCTCCTATCTCGTTCAATATTTCCACCATGTCAAACGAACTGATTAACGACATGCAATGAGAGAAACACGGAATAAGATGATCGAGCATTTCCCAATCTAAAATTAAGGTTGAAAGCCTCTAAGAGCTCATAAACGACTGAGCATTAATTTGTCGATTACAAGAATTTACTAGAAAAGGCTGGACTCCAGCTGACAAAGGCACTATCTTTGAATGTAACATTCCAAAATTGAAAGATCAAACAATATCTTGACGTTAGACAAGATCGAAACAAATTGAATTTAGCTTCAAAGCCAACTGAGGCACATCCAAAGCCATCCCAAAGCTAGTCGATCACTCTGTCTCTCAAACCAGATTACCATAAGATGCGACTGACACTAATCAAACCATCTAAACTCAGATCAATAGTCAAAACAACCGAAAGACTTATCCAATTTCCAAAATTCAAAGAAGCAGTAGATCTGAAAAACAACAAAAGAAACACCGAAATAACAATTCAAAAGCAATTAATTGCGTCAATGAGGGGAAAGAAAAATCAAAACGGACAAAAAAACGAAAGATCCTCATCAATGATTATTGGAGGCTGTGTTCGGATTTTTTTTTTTTTTTGGGGATTAGACTCTCGGTTGGTCTAAGACATCTGATTAGGGACCGGTTCCCAGTCTAGTCAGTTCGGTCTAACCCAAAGAAGTTTCCAGAGACCTGCCTATGATGACCATCCAACCCAAATCACCAAAAATTGTAAACAAAACTTTAAATAAATTAATTACATAAAAATTCAAGCGTCAAAATCAAAACAGAGGAGACTTTGAAGAGGAGGGACCTCCATTCTTGAAAAAGTTCAAAGTCCAAATTTGGAGGCTACTTTTTTCTAACCCATTCCTTATTTTTTTTTCCTCCAATTTTCTGCTCCTGAATCCAACCGAACATTCCCGAGACAATCCAGATCCCGCTCTGCCCACGCACCCCAATAAAAAAAGGCAGAATCGCTTTGTTCTTGTTGTTCTTGAGAAGATCAACAAGCCATTTATTGATTGCAGATCACACGTTCTGGGCAATTGTTCCTGATATTTTGTAGTTTTAGGTGATAGGATTTTGGATTACAATGGAAGGTGGTGGTGCAGTGGCGGTGTCGACGGAAAAGCAGGCGGAGGCAGCGTCGTATACGTATTGGGTGAGGGAGATGACCCAGGATGCTGCACCTCTACCTGTCCCGAAAAAGCTTACTCCTGACGACGTCTCCAAGCAATCTAATGAAAAGTCTACCCACCTGGGCTCTGCTTGGAATCGGGTATTCATTACTGTTCTTTCGTGGGGGGTTATTTTGTTTGCTGTCGTAACACTAGTAGTTATAATGCTCTTCAACGGAAAACAAAAGCAAATGATCTGTTTTTTATGTTTGATTTATCTTGGGTTTTCTGCTGAAAGCCCTGACCTTTTGTATTGTTTCAAGTTGCTTGTTTTTAGTTCTTTTGCATTGTTTTATCCAACATTACTCTCTTGAGTTGATTTTTTGTTTGTTTGCCTGCTTTAATGTCTGCTTTAAATATATTTGTAAGAAAAGGAATCGAAATTTTCCAGAAAAATTTAGCCAATTTCAGATCTGAAATCATTTCTTTCCTATAGAAGAATTTAGTTTTTACCTGTGGTATATGCAATTAAATGAAGCGAATGGATGAATGGGTTTACGGGTAAAAAGAGGAATTCTTAGACCTTTTTGCTGGTATAGGTCATAAACACCAGAAGGATGTTCAGATATTGAATGCTTTTTGTGTATAAGGTGAAAAGAATAGTGGACAAGATCTAGTTTGATTTGAAATGATGGATTCTGAATCTTATTCTTGGCAGACCTGATAAGAAATGCAAAAACGTAGTTTTCTGGGGATCGATGCTGTAGAATAAAGATTATTATCTTTTAGAACTATTCAGGGTACAAGGCAATGGGAGTAGCTCATCTATATTTCGGCCTTTGAATTTTTGTACACGGACTCTAAAGTCGTTTGAAGAAACCTTGTTTAGCTAATGTAAACCGCAAAAACGTTTTTCAGGTTCCTGTGGGAATATGTTTAGTTGTAAGGATTTTGTTGGCTGCCTTCTTGCTGCAATTCTAGTTCTAGGCCTTTCTAGTCTTACTATACCACAGACAGTGCTTACGGTTAATTCCTAGTCCAGTTAATTTTTCTCTATTTCTTAGGGGAACATGGTCTATTGAAGATTTTTCTT
Organism: Rauvolfia tetraphylla; assembly: GCA_030512225.1. Lineage (NCBI taxonomy): Eukaryota > Viridiplantae > Streptophyta > Magnoliopsida > Gentianales > Apocynaceae > Rauvolfia > Rauvolfia tetraphylla. The sequence goes on from JAJQKT010000060.1 coordinate 4,567,925, forward strand.
TTTGGTCCATTTTTACTTCTATTATTGATCTCATACTTTGCTTATGTTAACAGGCTGGAACATGGGAAGAGAAGAGCCTAAACAAATGGGCAGCCGATAGAATCAAGGTCAGAAAGTGTAAATTTTACTACTACGTTGGTGTTGGTCTTGGATTTGTGAATAATCTTGAAGGGAAGATGACACTATTGGTCTTCCCAGATTAGGAAAACTTGAGTTCTTTGTTTATGATGAAAATATGTCCAATTATTGGTTTGCGTCATTCATGCAATGTTTTGATAAATTGTTAGAAAGCTAATTTGAAGTTGCTAGTGGGTAATCCAAATTCTGATAAAGGACTGAATGGATGCTAAATAATGTAGCTAAATAATGATTCTCCTGTAGTTTTTGCTTTAATCTTTGAAGGGAGATGCCTCCACATGCACATCCATGAAAGAAGTAATTCAGAGGAGAAGAGGTGGGGAAGTAGTTGTGATGTTAACTACTTCATTAGCAGGAACTTTTATGCTCATCTAGCAATCCTTTATTGATTCTTCAGCTTATAATGAATGTTAAATCATAATGCTCCCTGAAATTGGCCTTGAATGGCAGGAGCTGCTTGTGTCTATCGGATCTCTGGATTTTTCTGGTGGCAAGGCTGAAATAGCGGAAGTAACAAGATGCACTGGTGATGTGAGTCCTTGTAAATATGTTTGCAGCAAGAACATTTCTATTGAGGCTTGTAAGCTTCTTGGAAGCACCAAATTTATCTATCAGTCATCTTTGATATTTAATATTGTTGTTGAATTGAAGAATTTTACATGTCTATGCTTGCATGCATACAACTATTTTATGTTGTTTTGAAATGTTCTCGGAGGACTTGCATCTCAGTTATGATTGGCTTATTTAAAGTTACCTGATGTTGATAAATTCAGAAGAATTGTTTATTAACACTTCAAGACACAAATGGAAATAAAATTCTCCTGAATGTGATATCTTTGAGTAGAAGGTAGACGGAATACGAAATTGCTTAGGCTCATGAAAGCTCAGCGTGCTGGTTGAAGTCTGTTGTGATAATTTAGAAGATTTCACAATAAGATTATAAGGTCAAAGGTGGTAATTTGGGACAACTATCAACAACTCAGAAAAGTTTCTTATTCCTTGTTTCCTTATAGACCATCTAATTTTGCGCAGGCATTCTTAGTTACTGTTCGGAATAAGAAACGTGTTGGCTATACGTATGAGTTAGCACTGAAAGTGAAAGGTAATTTCTACTATAATAAAGGTCATTCATCTAATCTGGTTTCTGGAAACACTCTCTCGCCTTTGACCTTTTGTTTCATCTTCATTCCTTGTCAATATAGGGGAATGGCTCATTGAATCAGAGAAGAAGACGGTGAAGGGCTACATAGAGATTGAGGAGTTCTCACTCGGAGAATTGGATGATTTGCAGGTAAACCAGTCTTGACAATTAATTTGACTTCCAGAAAATTGAGGTTTAATCCATTGCTGCTTTATTTAAAGTTTACCTCTATTCATAATTCGTAATCATATTATTTCTCTTCAGGTTGTTTTAACATCTCTCTTTGTTTGTGGTTGTTTATACTTTTTGCTGGCTTTGCAACTGCAGATTAAAGTGAGACTGAGCGAAGAAAAGGACCTTGTCTGTGAAGAGAAGCAGCGAATTATCCGGGACATGAGAGAATTTTTGCAGCCTCTTCGGGAAAAACTACATCAGTTTGAGCAGGAACTCAAAGAGAGATAGTAATGTTGGCAATCATTTACTATCATGTATGGTATTTATAACAATTATTTGATTGTACTTGTTAGCGACTTCATTAAAATTGAACTGTTGCAGAAAAATAAGACCCTCTTAGACTAAGCTCCCTAGTAAGCTTTTGTGCTGTACCCCATTTGGATCTAGCAACAGCTATAAATCTTTTTATCGTTTCACGCATTGTTCTGTCTATGTTATGGTGTTTTTCTTCTGGATACTTGATGACACAAAATGTAGAAAACAAAGGACTCTGATTATTACAGAAGTTTGAAAAGAAAGAAAATGGGTTGAATTACAAGTATGATTAACATGATCTTTGTTTTGATCTAGAAAATGGAATATAGTTTTGTCCTCTAATATGAACGGTTTAAACAGACTATTTTTGAATGTCATTCTGAACGGTAAAACCATGAACACTGGCCCAGGAAACAGCGAGCGAAGTTAATTTTTTGAGGGCATGCTAACGCTTTTTGGTTTGTAAGGTGTAATTGGACTCTTACTTCCTAGAATAGGGAAATTGGCATATTTCATCCCTACACATTTTTGCTTTGGTGGGTTTAATCTTAATGTTTAATTTAAAAATTTTAAGTTCTTATTTTTTTTCAAATGAATTATTTAGTTCTTCGTTTAATTTTTGTTGAGTCAATTATTAATCAACTATTTAGTTTAATTCTTGATTAGATGTACCGGGGTATTTTTGGAATAACACTAACTTGGTCTTCCGACCCACCGATGGACCAAATTCACTTTCAATAAGCCAAGGACTGTCAATTTTGCCCGTTTACCCGGACTCGGCCCGGGATCCAACCCGATAACTCCGGGTCCGGAACAATAGTCATACCCATTTACTCGGACCCGGACCCAGACCAGATAATATATCTTCTAATAGAGTCCGGGTCCGGGAGAAGGTATTCCGTACCCGATTACCCGATTTAAATTTTAAATAATAAATATTTTATATATTTAAATTTTTTATAACCGTTAGATGTGTTTGATCAACGGTTAATTATTTATAAATTTATATTAAAATTTTTATCGGATCTACCCGGACCCGGCCCGAGACCCTATAGGGTAGGGTCCGGGTCCATCTTATTTGGACCCGTCGGGTAATCGGGTCCGGGTCCAGAACCATTAATGTCAATCGGGTCCGGGTCCGGGTCCGGGTCCGGGACAGGGTGTCCCGGACCCATTTGGACCCGTTGACAGCCCTACATGTGCCCCTCTTCACTTTGAAACCTCCTCAACCCTTTCTCCTCTTCACCTCCTCCTTTCTCTCTCCCTCCCTCACTCCAGCAGATCTAACATCTACTTGGCAATGAATTCCTATTTTTCTTCTGTTCAACAACAAAAGAGACATTACTTGTCAGTAATCCCATGAGAAGACAAAATTCCTTCCTTTGGTGAAATACATTCTTCTCTTGATGAATATTTTCTGACGCAGTGCGGGCTCTGGATGGAAAAGATTGACAAAGTAACAACCCATCAGACGGGCATACCTCAAGGGGCACCAAGATCCCCCGGCAAATTTATATCTGCATGAAGCTGACCTATGGATAGAAAGAAAGATGCAGGAAAGGAAAATGAAATATGAAATCCAAATATGCTTTGGGAGTGTGTGATAGGCAAACATGGAGTACGCAACCGAACAATCGCATTGGCTTCTGCTGAACCAACCAGATGGACTGGCCAAATCCTGGAGTTGACATTTAAATAAAAAATCAATGTCCAGTCTCAGCTATCAGAAAAACATAGACTGAAGCTGAGGATCACAAAATGCAACACAACAAAGGGCGAACCACGCGCTTGTGCGAAGAAAGAAGCTAATCAATTAGAAGGCAGGAGAGGCGAAAGACAGATTTTCCAGCCTGCAACCAGAAGAAAGCTTTTTCAATTGGGCATTTTCAACAAACTAATTCGAGGAAGGATGGGCAGTAACGAAGTAAAAATGATACATCTGCAAAATGCAAAGAATGAAAATAAAATAGAGAATTAGAACTCTGAAGATTCTTGAATAGAACTGAAAGTTGGAGGCTTTTCCTTGAAACAATTCGTCACAGCACAAACGAGGGGAAGAAGAAGAAGACCAATTGCTTATTCGGAAAACGCCATTTTTATAGATGATTCTTGTTTCAGATTGAAGCACAAACAAGGGGAAGGTTCAGGGCAGTGGAGGAAAGGGGCTGAAACTCATCAAACAAAAGAAGTAAAAAAAAAAAAAAAAAAGAGGTCTACTTCTATCCACTTATCCCTATCCCCATTTCTTTTCCGATTGCAACACAAACAAGAGAAAGGTTCCGAACAAAGAAAGAAAAAGGATGAGACTCATTCCAAAAAAAAAAAAAAAAAGGAAAAAGAGTGGATGATATTATGAAAATACCTTGTGTGTTTGACCAAGGAGTTGACCAAATCATTGACTAATAATTGACTCACCAAAAATTAAACGGAAGTATCAAATAATTCACTTGAAAAAAAATAAGAACTTAAAATTTAAAATTAAACATTAGGAATTAAACTCAACAAAGCAAAAATGTTTTTGGGGGCAAAGTATGCCAATTTGCCACCTAGAATAATATATGTTTGTTCTGAACTTTTTCACTCTTTCAAGTATATCGTCAGAAACTGGAAATGGCTAGATAGATCGCCACTATACATGAACTGAAAAAGCAAAAGGGTTAACAAACCAACGACTATTTTCATCATCCCGAAAAGTAGATACCAATAGGCAATTCTCAGAAACAAACAAATTCAACTTCTTTCATATGTTGGTCCACTTTTGCAGTACAATAAAGAAGTGAATTTCAATGAAAACCTCAAGAGCACTAATCTCATTTCCATGCAAATTTTGTAACCAGAGATCTTGCATTGAAAAGAAGAGCCAGCACTCGCGTGCAACTTTACCAGGATAGCCAGTAGATTCTTGAACTGCCGCTCATGCTCAAGGATGAGTTTGAAGCTAATGCTGAAGGCGCATAAGTTTTGACACGCTTCTAGTCTACTGAAGAAATGTGCTTGCGCTATGAATGAAGAGTTCCATTTCTTATTTGGCTGCTTACTTCTCATTGCGCTTTTTCTTTAGTGAACCACTTAAAGCAGCTTTGGTTTTCGTCCACTGTTTCATTGAAGCACTACTCCTCATGAAAGTGAAAGTTTCACTCATGCCAGCACCTCCTACAGATGTTTGCTTTGGTCGGAAGAGGCGTTTGTTACCTGGTGACGAAGCCAAGGCTTCATTGCCAGTTCTGACTGCTCGCAGCTTTTTTACTGAATTTGATTGGTCACCCCCATCAAGAGCGGGAACCTTATTCTCTCCAATATGAGGTTTAGAAACATCTCCTGTAGAAACGCTTCCATCAGTCTTCATTAAGTTCTGATTGTTACCATTTACTGGAGCTGAAGAATCTGTGCCCTTAAGGGGCTGTAGATCTTGGTTTTCTACATTTAGACCGGGCAACACTTGTGAGATACTAAAAGAGCTATCAGTTGAACTGCCAACAAGCTGCATCCATGAGGATTTCTGCAACCACGAAGTATTCTTGGCTGACTTATTCATTTCAGCATTTGGCACAAAAGATACAACTTCGAAAGATCTATTCCCTTCTATAGGCTGGAAAGGTTTATTTTTCAGATTTTCTTCCTCCACAAGGCACTGCACATCAGAATTCTCTGATTTTGATGTTCCTTCTGCTTTGGCACCAATATCTGATGTAATATCTGAGATGCAAAAAGTAGCATTATCCGTATCACTGACTAGATCTCTGAAAGCAGATTTTTGTCTTTGCACAGGAAAATGACTTGACTGTGGAATATCAGCTGGTATTTTGGGTTGAGTATCTGGAATAATCTCCAAATCATCTGAAGTAGAATGCATTTTGGCCTTCTTTCCAGCATTAACAGGGAAAATGTTTTTTGTACGGGCATCTTCATCATGAGGAGCTTTCCGCTTCTGGTTTGAGGACAACATCTTCCTCTGGCTTCTAGGCGTTCTCTGAATGGGTCTAGTTTTTGAAGTTTGTGACTCCTACATAGGCCGAGAGAGAAATTATCTCACCAATTGAAAGTTAGAAAAGCTAATGTTGAAGTGAGAAACTTCTAAGTGCCAGAAATGAGCTACCTGGTTGGCAGTAATTGTTTTGGGTCCCTGATAACTTGACAAAGGGATTTCACCAATCGACTTTGATGAAGCTACCATGTTAATGATGAGGTTATCTTCATCATTCCCTTGATCTGCCAGAGCATTATCAAATTGTAAATCATCATTTAATCTGGTTGTGTTATATGCTTCAGTTGCAAATTCATCTATTCTAGAAGTTGTATCTGAGCAGCTCTCCCTTCGAAAAATCTTGCTCATAATAGAAGTCATCATGCTAATCTCTTCATCATCCATCCCACCAGTTTCCTTCTCCTCATTGGTAGAAGGTTCTCCTTTGCCTGATTCAAATGGAACTGAATGCTCCTCACAATCACAGAAATGACTTGGGAGGGGAGGAGCCTCAATGTGTTGGAAACTGTATTTGTGCTTTCCTGTTCCTTTGAAGGGTAATGGCCTGACCTGGGCAAGAAATCCAATTTTGCATAAGACTGATAGTCAGTCTGTCCCATTTTTAAGGACCTGGCTCAGCACATGATTCCATCGGCATTAGTTGTTTCGATTCGATCATCTTTTCTATTCGACCATGATCAAATTAAATAGATAAAATTACTGAAACCAAAAGAAATTTCCTCTGGGATATGTTTGTGAAAAAAAGAAAAATTATACAAAGGGTTCACCTTCCTTAATTTGGGGAAAAAAATTCGAAGCTCCACTCCTGAGTTGCGGACTTTCAACAGTTTTTCTGAAGTGAGAGGGTTTTCAACAGCGTCAACATTGTGGTTCCTAGGATCACTGGAAAGTTCAGCATCCGTTGCCCACTCACGTTTCAAGCGGAGAAGGTAGTGTTCTTTAGCCTTCTCAAGTCTAAGCCTCCCACCTTTCCACATGCATCCATTGTACTATGAAGAGTCACAAATTAGATGAAAAGGAAATACATGCATGTTTAATGTGAAAAAAGAAGAAAGTAAATGAGAATATCTAAGACATCTCAAAGCCATCAGAAATTAAGAAACAGAGATGAACATGAAACTTTTTGCACCAAAAATGGTGTAAGTGTCTCCAAGGAGCAATAAGGTGAGAAACAGGATGTTTAGAGCACCTTCAGTACCGCTATCCAGTCATGCTTCCAAAACTAATTGAGACTCTCCTGAACCCACAACGCCCCAGAAGAAGGAAATTCATCCCACAAAAAACAAATGGAGAGGGAAAAACATTAAAAAAAAAAAAAGAAAAACTAATCTGATGTGAAATCTGATCATTATCTATTCTACCAGTAAGGCAGATATGTTACCAATTCCAACAAAAATCACATATAAGTCACAGTTCCCTTTCTTTCTTACCTTTTCCCACACCTTACCTGCTTCTTTCCCTTTCACGGAGATAATGTAGCCCTCATAATCGAAGCTTCCCAAGACATACTTCAAGGGTGCAATCCTCACTTAGTCAGTCCATTTCTAGTTAACTTACCCTTTACAGGCAAAGCAATTTAATGGGTCATTTTGCTTAATTTTTTCACATTCTGTGGATTTGCTTATTTTTATATTCTAACCATTGCATTTAATAAGAAGCTCAAAGATAGTGTCCTCAAACTCAGCACTGCAAGAAACCGATTAGGCACCTTAAATGCCCCTTCTATGCAAATAACATCCGCAGTCTCAACTATGCTCCAACATTTTGTATGCTCGTGTTCGTTATGTTGTAAGGAAAATCTCACAAACCATCAAGATAAGCCTACTTACAGAAGACCCAAGAAAAAGAAATGATCAACACTAACTGCTAATAAAGCTAGCACTTTTAACTTCTTTCGCTAAGAATTGCCAACAGATAGTTTCCTCTCGGAAGCTATCCACCCGTCCCCGTAAAAGTGCACTGAAAATGCCACAGCGCATACGCTCTCTACCAAATAATTTGCATGTACCGAAACATCAAACAGTAAAAACACAAAACTTACCACTAAAACCAGCGGGAAAAAGCCAACCACAGCAATAACACAAACAAATTCCAATCTATAATTCATAATACGCCAAACACACATGAACAAATACAAAACAGACATAGAGAGAGAGAGAGAAAGGGGGGATACCGTGCTGAAGAGTTTAGCGAGGCCTTTATCAGAAACAGGGAGGAAATCCAAATAAGCAAAGCTGCGGCCTTTAGTGCGAACAATTTCAACAGAATCGACATTGCCCAACTGGGGCGAAGAGAAAGTCCTCTTCAAATCATCTGCGCTCACACTGCCTCCCAACCCTCCAACATATATCCTAATGCTACCCGCTCCTACCGAGGCTGCTGTGATACAACTACCATTTTCTTGCCCTTCAGCTCCCATTTTTTGGTCCTGAATCTCTTTCCAGAAAACAAAAAACAAAATCTAAAGAAGTTCTTAAATCGATCTCTTTCTCCAGAAGTTCTTGCTATCTGTCACTGATTTGAACCAAACCCTAGCGCCTAATCAACTATCCGGATTTTTGAAAAAACAAAAAAGAAAAAGGTTATGACATCACAGTTTTTTATGGTTCTGCCATCTAAAGATTTCAAGTTCAAAGCCCAAACTTCGGTTCTCGGAAGCCCACTTTCGCTAGGCCCAAATTTACATTCTTTTGAATTTTTTTGGGGGTGAAAAAATTAGTTAAATTTTCTTTTTTGCTCTTTTAACAGAATCCTAAATTTTAAATAGTTTTTATTTTTTAATATTTTGATTTTATTTTGTGCCATTACCAATTAATTGATTACATTAGTTATACAATAAACTTAATTTATTTTATTGTAGAGATATTGGTGTATTTGGATTGTGTTTGGTTGAGCGAATTTCTTTATTGGGTCCTGTGAAAGTAATTTTTTTGTAAAAAGAAAAGTATGATCCAATTGTATATTTTACTGGGCCAATCACAATCCAAATGAACCATTTATTATGAGTTTTATTATCTTATCTTTATTGTATGATGATATATCAAATATAAAATCAACATTTTGGGACTTTAATCTCTGTTAAAAAAGAAAAAAAACCAAATTCTCTTTCGAACCTGCTTCCATTTTGAGCCAAATGATAGATAAATAGCATATCCAATTGCACCGATTGAGGTCGTTCCTAGTTTTGCTTTAGGCCTGTCTATATAAAGTTTTCCTTTTGGGCTTTTTTATAAAAAAAGCAATATGTGGCTTTGAGACCCAATTGTCACCACGCATCTTTTTTCTTTTTTTTTTTTTTTTGTATTTGAGTAATGTTACCATGCAACTTTTACTGCGTTATATATAGTTTAATTAAGAAAATATCTTGAAGTAAGAATTTCAGAAAAAATGAAAAAATACAATTAAGGATGAAATTGATGAGATTCTCAAAAATAAATTATATACAGGATAGGAAAAGTCATCAGACAAAGAAAAAATAAATTAAATGACCAAAAAACTTATCCCTCTTTTTCCCTCTTTTTTGAGAACCACTGCACCATTACTTGGGGAAGAGGAAGAAACGGGCGTTCATAAGCCTTGTTGAGTATCAAATTCTAAACCTCTCAATTTGACAGGTACCGCTTCATCCCAGAGCAACTACCTTGACTCAGAAAGATTCATCTCAATCCCGAAAAATGTGCTTTGTTTAATTCTGTTCTCAATCATGAACTTAATGACATAATTAGTCAATGTATTTTTGAATTCTGTTTATGCAATCAATTGTTACACCATGAACCCATTCTTGGAACCGTTTGAATTCTGGTTCTTCAACAATCTTATTCCCAAAGCAGTTCATGCACGTTTCAACCTCTGATGAGAATTTATGAATATCTGCAGCTGTTTGGTAATAGTTGTCGTGAGAAATATCTTTAATCCCTTCTTGCATGGCAACAATGCCTGCCTCATAAGAATCATGGCATGTTTTGAGACATTTCTTGGTCGACAGCTCAAGTGATTTGTCGTCCATCGTCACAAGATCACCGTGGCGACAAATTCCTTGGCTTTGGCGGCGGTGGCTTCGAGTTTGGCCTTAACATATTGCCACAGCTGTGCTAGTTCTTCAGGAGGTACATTAAACCATCCATTAAAGTCTTGAATAGGTACGGTACGTTTCAAGGGATAGCCATTGATGGTATGCTGAACCTCTTGGTTCCCCTTCTGAGATACTGGTTGATTTTGGATGTGCGATTCACCTAAGGAAGCTAAAAGAAGGAAAGAGGCAATGACGATGACGATCGAGTTGAGAGCCATCGTGATTCTTGAAGGAGGAGAGAAATGTAGAAGAAGAGAAAGAATGTTGAAAGAGAAAGAGTTTAGTAGAATGACAAATATATATTAGGAGATTCTTATATTAAAAATTAGTTTGGCTACGATCATACATATCATCACTTTTTAAAATATGTGTAAGACTTGTTTGTGACCGTTTGATTAGCTTTTTTTTAATCCAATGCCTATAGATACTAATTAGGGGTATTTTGAGAAATAATTGTTCAACTTTACACAATAATTATTCAATAAAATATAAACAATTATTATACAAAGTTGAACAATTATTCTATAAAGTATAAATAATTATTATACAAAGTTGAACAATTATTCCCGAAGATACCTTAAGAATCTTCAACCATTAGATAAAAAATGCCGATCGAATGACTATACATGAGTCATTCACATGCTGTAAAAAATAATATGCAAGACCGTAGCCAAACTGATTAAAAATATATTGGAGTATTAGTGTTTAGTGGGTAATTATGGGTTTAGGTTTTTGTTTGGGGATGTTGCATATATTTCAGAGTTAAACCAAATTAGATATTTAAGGAGATACATCAACTAAAGAAAAATATATTAGGTTTTTAAGAAGGTACATCGTTGCTAATTAAATAAAATTTGAAATAAGTAAGTTTTACACCGTTTGTCTCGCAGAAGTATTGTTTAGTTTGATTTGTTAGAAAATAATAAAAAAATTAAAAACGACGGTATTGAAATTGTATATCGGATTAAAATCATGTCCTTTAAGTTTACATATACACGTGTCATTAAATAAAGATATATGCAATTGAATTGCTATATAGTTTCTTCTAATTAATATACTTTTTCTACTCAGTAAACAATTTTCGTTAAAATTTCATGGTTCCAACCTTCATTCTCGCAGACCTTATTTGATCTTCATTCTCTAACCCTCCCAACCTTATCGATCAAAACCAGTGCCACCCTTCTCCCTAGCCCTTTAACCAGCCACTTCTACCTTCATCTTCTTTCTATCTCCTTAAGCAATCATCTTACTTCCTTCATTTTTTTGTCTAGTGTTCCATTTCTTCTGTAAAATCTAACAGGGACTGAATTTTCTGTGTTCCATAAGAAACAAAGGACGTTAACAAACCAGCTTAGGGTCCCCAAATCTTTTCGAAACTTGAACACAAAGATGGAAAAAGATCCTTTTCCCCATGTTAGACATGAATATAAAAGTGTCATGAAATCACTTCGATGCCAAGTTGAGATTTCTCTATCGAATACAGAAACGCACTCAAAACAGCTGTTCTATTGACTCCAGAACTATGCATTGCTTACATGCATAAAACTCAAAATACAAGAAAAGAAAAGCGGTACTTTCCTTCTGCCTTAAAATATAAGGCAAGACTTTTTTATTTTTTTAATATAGATTAAAAAAAGTATTTTTTTCTATTATATCTTTTACTAATTCTATTAATATAATAGAGTGATATAATTATATTTATATTGAGGGGAATTTTTTTAAAAATAATATTTAATATTTATAAAAAACTAAATATTTTAGGAAGGACAAAAATGACAAAAAATGTTTATATTTAAAAAAAGAGGGAGTGTTGAAGAAAGATTTCTAGTGAAAATATCTGTGTACCAAAGCCAAACACTGTAACACAGCCAAATGCAGTCAAAGATAGTCCTTTATTTAATGGTTCATTCTGTTAAACTCATTTCAATTGGTCCATTTGTCTACTTCTCTCTCTCAACTTAGAGGGTTTCTTCTCTTTGTGGTCTTCTTGCCTACCAAAGCTCTCACTATCTCTCTTCTATTACTCCAATGAGAGTATTATAAATATTTATTTTACATAATGTCTGTTTTTCTGTCCCTCTACACCTAAGCATGGGTGAGTGCTCTAAATCACTATGCTAAAATGCTTAGTTTTAAATATAATATCTTACTCACTCCAAAAACTCAATAGAGAGAATATATAAAATAAATATATTTCTATATCCTTTAAAAAAAAGATATATTTCTATATCCCAAAAAAATATAAAAGTAACGTTAACTCAGTGTAGAGACTTTTGTGTACAATCTCAAGAAGTTTTTCTTTTTCTTTTTTTTCCATATATTGTTTATTACATTTTCTTCTACGGATTCATATTGGCGTCTCAGGTTATTGACTTTTCTCCTTCCACTTGCTGATGGTGACATCAAAAGAGTTTTTGAATTTTCATTTCTAATGAAAAATATAAAAGTTTCAAGCTCTAAGTTCAATAATTGAATTATTATTCAACTTTTCTGTATGTAGGTAAAGTGACTGTCAAACAATTGAATAATTCATGCACATAGTTTTGAAGGTTAACAATTCAACCAAGAATTTTACACTCTTCCTTCAAAATATAACATCTTTCCGTACTTTTCCCATAAATTAACAAAGAAAAAAGAATGAGTATTTTTTATTATATTTTTAACTAATTTAATTTATTTTTTATTAATGTGAAAGAGAATGAAAAATATATGAGAATATTTTTTTTAAAAAAAATGATTTTTAAAATTTATAAAAAATGAAACATTTTTTAGAAGAGATAAATGACTTAAGACATCTTATATTTTGAAATGAAGAGAGGAAAAAGGAAGAAGCTCTAAATTCCTTGAATTCTGCAATCAAAACCGAGGAATCATAAACCAGAGGTACCACGATTACTTAATTACTCAAGTTGCTCTTCCAAAATCCTAGAATTAGGTACTCACCGACATACCAACAATCAATGATTTTCTATTTTTTTTTAAAAAACAACTTTAAGATAATTAGTAAAAAAAACATAATGCTCTTTTTATCCACAATTGAATGTCCTATTTTGATTTTACATAAAATTTAAGAAGAATCTTTGACTTAATACATTATCAATTTTACCTTTATTAATCTCATGATATCCTTATTGATTAAAGAGGTCAATGATATAACTTATATTTTAGTAAAATTTGAATATATCAAATCAGGGCAGTTAAAGAGATTAATAGTAAACTTATATTTTAGTGACAATTACTTTTCTTAAATTAAAAAGATTAATAATGAGAACTATAAATAAATATATTAATTATTTTAAAAAATATGCGCTTATTTTGAACATCTTAAAAACTAAATTTAAACATTCAATTCTAGCAACCAAGAAGACCCTTCGGATAATCATCAATTCATAGAAGATTAAATGGACAGCCAGTCAATTTTTTTGGCCCTATCTTCTCTAAGACTGGGTCATGTGACAAGTTGATTGAAGTAGTTAGATTTGAAGTCACAAATTATCAACACTGTTAATCTTTGAGAAGCTTGGCTTGGTTTGCTTTAACACGTCTTACCCTAAGCTGCGCTAAGCAGTAAGGAATTTTTCGGCCTCCTACGTACAACCCGAAAGGTAGTTGATATTCATTAATTAGCCGGTCCAGCCATAGCCACAAATTAACCACGTTTTCATGTTCACAGATATTGGAATGTACGGGCTTCTAGCAAAAGTTTAGTGCAACGTAAAGGATTAAATTCACTTTAGTGCCCTCAAGTGTAGGATGTCTGTCAATTAGGCGTTTATATATTTTTTAATGATAATTAAATCCCTCTTTTAAGAGTTTGTGGGTTAAAGTTGTGTGAAAATTATCTAAGATAAATGTGGTCTGCAAATATTGAATAATCTAAAGAGTTGTTAAGGGTTTTGTGAACTTTGAAAATGTATATTTTCATCTATACCTTTCTTTAATAATATAAAAATACATCTTGCTCAATTTTTAACAACTTTCTTGCTTTCCTATCTATCTTCTTCTCTCTTCTCTCGCCATCTATCTTCTCTCATATGGCTAAATTTAGACTGCCCATATTCCATTGTAGTGAAATTTAAGAACTTCAAAACAACACGTCATGTAATTTTTCAATCAAAAAATGCACGAAAGAAAAAACGAGGAGTTGAAAATGAACATGATTCAATTGCAATATCAAAATTTTGAGCTGCTTTCTGAAATGTCAACCTTATCCAACTTGAATGCCCAATTGCAAAAGTCAAACGACAAACTGAAGGACCTAAATGGGGAGCTTATGTCTATGAATTTGAATCTAGCGAAAATGAACGAGAAGCTGCAACTTCAACTCAACCAGAAAGCAGTGTCGCAGGCCAGAAAACATTCATTCAAGAATCTAAAGCTGCTTCTAATTGCCATAATTGTCTATAGCATCTATCAAATGATGAAGTGAAAAACTAACATGGTTAGTATGATTTGGGAGGGAGAAAGGCCTGCAAGTTGGGGATTGAAGGAAGGAATTGCAGGTGAAGAAAGGAATGGGCCGTGGAGAGAGTCAAGAGCTTTCTAATGGATTTGGTGATAAAAATATTTTTTATTCTCCATTTACATCCAATTATAAAGGTAGAATTGGGTTTCACCTAATTTTATGTCTAATATAGACATTTTAATATTTCAAAAGAGGGCCTTAGCTGTCATTGAAAAAGGTAATAAAGTAGATTTGACCCCAACATAAACATAGATATCTGGACTTCAAAATTTTCGAAATCTTCTTATTGCTTTTCTTGGAAAATAGAAAAATCTTCATAAATCTTATTCCACGCAAAAATATATCAAAATTTATGACGTTATAATTTATTATCTCTAATTCATCTCACAACTTTAAGTCTCTGACTCTGTCTCAAATAGAAAATTGGTAGACAATCATATGCTTGTTGACTAGTAACTAGAGAGGCTTTTCATCTTCCAAACCGAACATATACACATTTGTAATACAGAACTTTAATCCATCTTCGAGGTTTAACTAAAGGTGGCTGGGGAATATTTGTGTCCTATTAATTTGACTGTGAATGTGTTTCTTCATTTTGTGTGGCAATTGATGAAAAATTTACACGTAGAAAGCAACAAAAGGCTCTTTTTATGACATCAATATATCTATTTAGCCAAGGAAGAAAGGGCAAAAGCTCATGTTCGGTACCTGTAAAGTCATCCCTTTAATCACGTACTAGCAAAAAAGATGGGAAAGTTTTTTAGCCAAACAACCGATCCTTAAACAACCATGTAAGGTACGTAGTAGCAGCTCAATTACGTGGTTCTTGTAGTGCACCATACCATTTATAGTTGGGAAAATATAGTAAGATCCAAAGGCAAAAGTGTTGATTATTCAAAACCATACACATTTAACAAGAGCCAAAGTTTCAAACTACGTTCATAACCCTTATAAATGAAATTTGAATAGAAGATTGTCTTTAGTTGTACCCAACAGTACCTCCTTGTGGTGAATATTCGACCTTTTCCAAGTTAGTCCTCTATATAAATTTCCATAATCTGTCTCCCGTTCTTCTCTAAATTTCATCCGGAGGTCAATTATCTTTATCAGCATCATCTTCCTTTCCCAAAAATCTGAGTTAGTTTGTGTTGTGTGTGTGAGAGAAAAGTTTAATTCAGTAATTCATTGGGGGCAAAATTTTCCACACGGGCTCTTGTTGTTTTCAAGTTTATGTGAAGAAAAGTGAGCTGGTTGCTGCAGAGTTGCCCACGCATGAGCACTGGTTACCCATGTCAAATCTGGATTTGCTCCTTCCACCTCTGGAGTTTGGAGTCTTCCTCTGCTACAAGAAACAGATCGATACTAATTTTGATCTGAACATCACAACTGAAACTTCCTTCGTTAGTGTTGTCAAGAAGGCTCTTTCTGAAGCACTGGTTTCCTTCTATCCTCTCGCAGGAGAAATCATGCAGAACAGCCTCGGAGAGCCTGGGCTTCTCTGCAACAATCGCGGCGTCCATTTTGTCCATGCTTATGCTGAAACTGACCTCACAGCGCTTGACCTCTATCATGCCGAATCTTCCATCGAAGGAAAATTGGTTTCCATGAAGAAGCAAGGGGTGCTTTCTGTTCAGGTATGTTTTGCCAAACCTTTTGTTTAATAATTATCCACAACATTTTCCGACCACTTGTGTACCAAAAGTTCACGACTTTAAACTTCTCGAATTGTTTCTAAAAGGGGAAAAGTAAGCAACTCCATGCATCCAAATAGCAGAATTTAGTTCCATATACAATTCACTAGCTTAGAAAGAGGAAAAGATGAAGGGAACCAGAGGTTGTTCATCAAGAAGCAAAGCAGATAAAACCCTAGTAGAACAGTCAATTTGCTTACGAAGGCACAAAACAAGAAACCACATCGTTGTCATAATTGGCTGTGAAGACAAGACAACAAGTTTAGGGTATTTATTTTCAATCCAAGTTTTTTTTTTAAAATTTTAGAATTTACATCTTTTTTTATAAATAATTCACTTTTATCACTTTTATGATTCTTAATATAATTTAACTGAAATAAAAATCTAATTCAAATACCCTCTTAATTATTTTGTATATTAAAGAATAGAAAATCTGAAAATGACACTTTCACGAAGAAGCCATAAAAGCGTCTTCTTGACGCTCTTGGAGCCAAACTATAGTAGTCATCCATCACTTTCACCAGAAAAGTTCAGTGATTCTGATTGAACAATGCATGGACGTTTTACTATAACTTTATCCACGTAAGGTAGATATGTATAACTATTATGAACAAGAATTATCACTACAAGAAAATAGAAAAAAGGAAATTTTGATAGCTTTAATTTGTTTTATACACTTTACTACATGAACAAAATGAGGTTTTATTCGTGCAGATTTTAATGGACATTCAATTTTAAATAAAAACTGATAGTAAAACAATGATGGTATCTTAAATAGGAGTTTCGTTTCATCTTCAAGTTTGCCTTCTGTAGCAACATCTACCATATTTATGTGCATTTTCTTCCATTAGCTGCGGGTTAGAATCAAACTAATTAGATCCGTGTGTGATTTTATATCTTAGAATGCTTATGAAACTGAGAAGAGAAGATTTATTCTATCTGCATGCATGCAGGTGACAGAACTCAAATGTGGTGGCCTAGTGATAGGGTGCACATTTGATCACCGAGTAGCGGATGCCCACTCTGTCAACCTTTTCTTAACGTCATGGGCAGAGATTTCTCAAGCCAAAAAACCAACCTACTGTCCAATCTTCAGGCGTTCAATTTTCAACCCTAGGCATCCTTCCCGATACGACTCATCCATCGATGACATATACGTTTTGATATCGTCCCTACCACCTCCAAAACAAGTCAAGGCTGGTGATGATGAACTCAGAAGTCGCATCTACTACATTAGCGGCGAGCAAATCGACCTCCTCCAATCACAGGCAAGTTACGACGGATGCAGGAGAACTAAACTCGAATCTTTCAGTTCCTTCTTGTGGAAGACCATAGCGGAAGGTGAATGCGAAGAAATCAAGAAACTTAAGCTAGGAATCGTCATTGATGGACGCCAGAGGCTGAAAGCACAAGAAGATAGTACCTCCTCAATGCATAACTATTTTGGAAACGTGCTTTCGATCCCTTATTATGGAGCAAGTACTAGTGAACTTAAGGGAATGCAACTCAAAGGGGTGGCAGATTTGGTGCGTGCATGCATAGAGAGTGCATCCAACGAAGAGCATTTTCTGGGGTTGATTGATTGGGTTGAGTTGCATAGGCCACAACCTGCTGTGGTAAAAGTTTACTGCAAAAACAGTGAAGATGAAGAAGCCATAGTTATGTCATCAGGACTAAGGTTTCCAGTGTCCCATATAAACTTTGGATGGGGAATGCCACAGTTTGGGTCGTACCATTTTCCCTGGGGAGGCCAGACAGGGTACGTGATGCCGATGCCGAGTGCTAGCAGAGATGGAGATTGGGTTGTGTACATGCATCTGAAGAATAAGCATTTGGAGATTGTGGAGATGCAAGCTGCTCATGTGTTTAGGCCATTGAGTTCTAGCTATTTGAATGTCAATGATTGCTTGATTGAAACGGAACTTTAGTTGGTTTACAGAATAATGCATTAAAAGGAAAATTGACGTATCAAATATCGAATTCTATTTGATTGTTATGGCAAGATGTTGTATTTCCGATAGGTGTTAAATGAGTAAATAGTAAACTTCTGTGCAGATTTCATAAAAGTGGTAAACAGTTTTTCTAATTTGGTGAAATTATAACAATTGATTCTACGTAAGAATGTTTTTATTGTTTGGCACTACAAGAAAATATGCGATTAGTGACGGCCAAAGTCCGTTGCTAACTAGCGATAATGATTAGTGACGATCAATGTCCGTTGCTAATTAACAAGAGATTTGTGACAAATAGTTTGAAAGACCTAAGAGGGGGGGTGAATTAGGTCTTTGGCTAATTATCGAAATCTTTTCACCTTTTTGCAAATCCTTTGTCTTAATAAAAGCTCTTCTTTAAATTCACAAACTTCAAGTTATATGTGATTTGATGATTAATACAAGATTATCAAACTATAAGACCATAATCAATCAATCAACAACTAAGCATAAATAATAATCACAAGTACGTAAACAAGTAAAGCAATAAGAAAATGAACATACGATTTATAGTGGTTCGATCTCTCCAAGATCTACATCCACTACCTTGAGTCCACACTCAAGGATTTCAACCAATCCACTATATGCTCAAATTCAATAATTACATAAGAGGCTCACCACACAATGGTTTTACACTCACAACCTCTTTTAGTAATTATACAAACAAGGTTCACCCTTCCACAAGGGTTTTATATCCAAAGACAACCTAAAGACTAATCTAATCAAAGGCTCACCCACACAATGGGTTTTACACCACAACCTTGATTAATCTAGTCTATGGCTCACCCTAACACAAAAGGGTTTTATGTCTAAAGATAACCTTGCAATGAGCTAGTAGAAAAACAGAATTAAATGAGGAATAAATGAGTTTGAATATTACCAACGCTTCTTGGTAGATAAATACAATTGCTAGCACCACTTCACCTTTGCCTTTGGAATCTTGAATGTACACCTTTGAGCACAAGGCAATTTAAGAGCTTTTTAATTTGATTTGATGTAAAATAAGTTAGAGCATGTAAGATTTGTTAAGTTCAAAGTTATTTTAAAAAATCTTGAGTTTATGGCTTTTATAGAATTCAAAAATCAGTTTAAACAGCCATAAAACGGCTATTAACGGCTAGTTTCAGAAAATACTGTTCATGTGAATAGTGGTACTGTTCATGCACTGTTTATGTGAATAGTGATACTGTTCATGCACTATTCATGCACCGGTCACAAAAATTCGGACGACCGAATTTTCCAGCTTCGTCCGAATCTTCGTCCGAATTTCTATGGAAAAACAGTCGGCACTGTTCATGCACTATTCACAAAATTCGGACGACCGAATTTTCCAGTTTCGTCCGAATCTTCGTCCGAATTTCTCTGGAAGAATAGTAAACGGTTCAAATGTATAGTGTACTGTTCACGTGAATAGTGTTACTATTCATGCGTTGTTTACTGTTTACAGTATTACTATTCATGCGTTATTCACTGTTCACAGTGTTACTATTCATGCGTTGTTCACTGTTCACAGTGTTAATATTCATGCGTTGTTCACTGTTCACAGTGCAGAAAAAATTCTTTACAAAATTCGGACGACCGAATTTCTTCTGCATGCGTCTGAATCTTCTTCCGAATTTTTAAAACTTTGTCAAAACATATCCAAATCATTCTAATTAGAGAGAAAAAAACTATGAAATAAATTTATTTTAATATTTAAATTATTTTTTTTGTCTCAAATAATTAGTGCCGGATTTGCTATGAATAGGAAATAGAAAAATAAAAAATATATATTAATTTATAAATTAGATGTAATAATAAATATAATTATATTATTAATAATATAATAATATATGATAATAAAAATTTATAATATAAAAATATTATATGATGAAATAAAATACAAGAAGTGACTTGGCTTAGTGGAGGAAGACATCATCCAACTCTGAGGGAACAAAAGTTTGAATTCCTCTTCAAGCAATGCAAAACATTTAAGAAAATTAAATTTGAATTGGGCTAACCCGATCTATTGGAGCCGAAACGTGCTAATTTGATCCACTGGTGTTAAATCTGGTTGGGTTAGTTCAATTGATATTATTTTTAAAATTTAATTTTAAATAATAAATTATATATCTTCTTGTATTATTAATTTTTAAATTAAAATTTTTTTTGAGCAAAATTAGGTCAGATTAACCCAATGCATATTATTTTAAATTTTTTATTTTAAAAAATTTATAATAATATATATTTTTATTATTTATTTTTAAATTAAAATTTATATTTATTACAAATTCATCGCTAATTAGTGATTTAAAAGTCGGTGAGTCGCAGATGACGATAAAAGCAGAAGCACAGATCATGATTTAATATTGTCCATAATTTTTAATTTTATTTTTTATTTATTTTATAAGTATTTTTTATCTTTAATTTTATTTTTTTAACCCTCAAGTTTTTCGGAAACTCGATGGTCCCAATCACTTAATACACAGTAGAATCTAGCCGCACTTTTTATGTTTGTTGCATAAACTTTTTATGTATGTTGCACAAACGACATTTATTAAGAGCAAATAAGTTGCTTTGAATAATGTTCTTTCTGAATCCGCAACACAACATTGTGCCTGTATAATAATTAGTAATTATATTGTTACTAACTTTATAAATAAAAATTAATAATTTTATAAAATTTTGATGTACATTATCACTCCGCGTCATGTTGCCCACTCTGCCGGCAACTTAATAAAATTATAGATTAAGAAAAATAGTGGTCATTATCACTCCCTGTTGTACAATTTGTGTTTCTTTAAGTTGTTTGCGCATTCATTTCGAGTGTGGCCAACTCCACCTTATTCCCAACATTTATCATTGTTGCTTTTTGTTGTGATTTGTTATTTATGCTTTATATTTAATTTTATCATAATTCTTAATAATTTACACATCAACACAAAGCAAGTGCATTCATCGTTTAAATTAGTATAATGACAAGTAAGTTTAAATATCGTATCCACGAGGATAGTTAAATATCATTACTCACTTTCTATTCTATTGTTTAGCCTATTAAAATTACTTGTGAAAATGATTGAAATTACTAATGGGAATAGAAGTCTAACTTAGCTAATTAAACTAACTTAACTAATTTTACTTTTGCAAGAGAGAATTCAATTGGGAAAACAATACTTGAATGGTTAATCCTCCTAGAATTACCTATGTTATAGAAATGTCCCTTGATTGATAAATTTCACTTCTTATGTTTGATGAAATTCCAATGATAGAACTCACTTTATCTGTAGAAGAAGTTCTCTACTCTTAAATTAATTAGTTGAAATCTCTTTCTAACCAATTCAACCCAAGAATGCATTAAGAATTGTGAAATTCCAATTAGATTCCTCTAATTATCAAGAAGATGTTTAGGTTTCTATCTCTAGTCACCTAAATCATCCCATTATTTGTGTATGGTCTATTTCATCATTCCTTTCTCAATTCTCAGTGAAAAAATTTAGATTTTGAATCAATTGTCAATCACCATTCCTTTCTCAATTCCAAGTGAAAAAATTTCAGATTATGCATCAATAATCCACTTAATCAATTCAACCATTCAAACCCACAAACAATCCACAAGGAATTCGAATTCAATCAACCAAGGAACAATTAATTCACATAGGTAAAATCTAGGGTTCATATACTTCCAAGTATTCAAAAGTTTAGTTCATCACCATATTACAACTCAAAGAATATAAACCAATAAAGAAAGAGTAAGAATTGCTCATTTTCATGGTATAAAATCTTCTCTTCCTCAAGGTTGAAATTCGTCACTGTAGCATTGAGAAAATTGCAGCATTTTCCATGAATCTTCAAGGTGGATGTTTGATATTTCATATTTGTGCTCTATATAATTATCATTTTGAGCTTGATTTTATGTTAAATTTTGATGTTTTAATCACCATTTATACTCTCTTTATCTCTTATTTGCTTTAGGTGATATTCTTGAAGATTTAGAATTAAATGAAGCAAACAAGGGAAATTTATACAATGAAAAAAAATAGAGAAATGTAGAGAAAAAATAGACTAGTAGAGAATATTCACCTATAATTTTGACCTTCATACATATTCCAAATGTAAAAGTGGTATTCTAGACAATTATAGAGGACATTCTGAAGTTTTCTGAATGGTAAAATTTGTATCAATAAGAGTTCATTTCCCTACCCTTCTTATGCTGTAAAGTCACCTATTTTGCATTGTGTCCCATTTTTGACATAGTTTGGTATAATGCTCATATCCTGAGTTCTAGATGCCCAATTGGGGTGGTTCAAATATTCCTGGAACGATAAGATCCGAATCTATAACTTTTATGAAGACAGAAAGACCTAGATCAGTCGTTGTAATGCTCTAAATTCACCTAGAAATCAAAATAGTGTCACAGTCGGGCAGTAGAACCTTGTACCAAAACTGGGGGCAAGCGGCGCAGTTTGTTGTGATCTAAGAGGCACCGTTTGTGTCGATCTAAAGCTGCTTTTAAACTGCTTTTCTCTTTCTTTTGGGGGCAGATTTTAATACCCCTTTAGGGTAGAAACAAGAGGGACGGCTGGAGTGGACAGAAAACAGCAAAAACCTACCAAAAACTCACTCAAATTCTATCCCAAATCTTCATCTTTGCAAGAGAAATCAAGAGAAAAGATTGAATCTTTGAAGAAGAAGAACATCCACCTTGAAGATTCATGGAAAAGCTGCAATTTTCTCAATGCTACAGTGACGAATTTCAACCTTGAAGAAGAGAAGATTTTACACTATGAAAATGAGCAATTCTTACTCTTTCTTTATTGGTTTATATTCTTTGAATTGTAATATGTTGATGAACTAAACTTTTATGAACCCTAGATTTTGCTTATGTGAATGAATTGTTTCCTTGGTTGATTGAATTCGAATTTCTTGTGGTTGTTTGTGGGTTTGAATGGTTGAATTGATTGAGTGGATTATTGATGCATAATTTGGAATTTTTTCACTTGGAATTGAGAAAGGAAGGGTGATTGAAAATTAATTCAAAATCTAGATTTTTTCACTTGGAATTGAGAAAGGAAGGGTGAAATAGAACATACACAAACAATGGGGATGATTTAGGTGACTAGAGATAGAAACCTAAACATCTTCTTGATAATGAGAGAAATCTAATTGGAAATTCACAATTCTTAATGAATTCTTGGGTTGAATTGGTTAGAAAGAGATTTTAACTAATTAATCTAAGAGTAGAGAACTTCTTCTAGAGATAGAGTGAGTTCTATCATTGGAATGTCATAAAACATAAGAAGTGAAATTTATCAACCAAGGGACATTTCTATCACATAGGTAATTCTAGGGGGATTAACCATTCAAGTATTGTTTTCTCAATTGAATTATCTCTTGCAAACAAAAATTAGTTAAGTTGGTTTAATTAGCTAAGCTAGACTTCTATTCCTAATGGTAATTTCAATCATTTTCACAGACAAATTTGTTAGGCAAAATAATAGAGTAGAAAGTGAGTAATGATATTTAATCATCCCCGTGGATATGATATTTAAACTTGCTTGCCATTATACTAATTTAAACGATGTGTGCACTTGCCTTGTGTTTGTGTGCAAATTGTTGAGGATTGTGATAAAATTGAGTATAAAGGCATAGACAACAAAACACAACAATGTTCTCCTACTTCAAGGATTCAATCTTCTCTCTTGATTTCTCTTGAAAAGATGAAGATTTGGGATGGAATTTGAGTGCGTTTTGGTGTGTTTTTGCTGTTTTCTCTCCACTCCAGTTGTCTTCCCTTGTTTTTTTTCCCTAAAGGGTATTTAAATCTTCCCCAAAAGAGAGAGAAAAGCAGCAGAGAAATAGCTCAGTTTTGGTGCAAGGTTCTGCTACACGACTATGACACTGTTCTGACTTCTAGGTGAATTCCGAGTACTAGGTCTTGATGTCTTCATAAAATTGTAGATCATGATCGTCGGTTACTACAAAGCTTTAAATCTCCTCAATTGAACATCTAGAACTCAATATATGATTGTTATACAAAAATGTGTCAAAACTGGAACACAATACAGGACAGGTAACTTTCCAGCATTAGCAGGGTAGGCAAATGAACACTGATTGATATAACCTTTACCATTCTGAAAACTTCCGAATGTCTTGCATAATTGTCTAGAAGAATACGTTTGCATTTGAAATCTTTATAGAGGTCAATACCATGCTGTTTTTCCTCTGCATTTCTCTATTTTTTTCTTCGTTGTGTAAAATCTCTTTGGTTGCTTCATTTAATTCCAAATCTTCAACATACTTACCCAAAGGAAATAAGAGATAAAGAGAGTGTAAATGGTGATTAAAACACCAAAAATTTAGTAGGAATGTGAGCTCAAAATGATCATTATATGAAGTACAAATATAGAATATCAAAGTACCTTGAACATTCCAAAAATAAAAACAATCAAATTCAACAAAAATCATGAAAATATCCTATACTACTAAAGCCAACTTCCCCACACTTAAGACAACATTGTCCGCAATGTTAGGGTGCAAATAAACCAAAGATTACATAAATAAAAATATATCACATGAACTACAATAGAACGCCACACCAAACAACCAAACACCAAAACAGTGAAAAGCATGGCTATTTCGTACGTGAAGGCTAGGTGAACCAATATCAGTAGCAAGCTGCATCTTCTATATACTTCACAACAAAAGAAAATGAAAGAAAACTGGAAATAATGACATAATAAAAACTGAATCAGGAAAACATAGCATAAAATAAATAAATAAAAGGTTAAAAATAGAAAAGAAAGAACTCCCCTTTGCTCAGATACCGCCGGTTCCACAGCTCGACCAGGGGCCAGCTCTTGGAAAAAGTTGTCGCCAAAGCCCGGTGAGATACGATTCTTGTCGTGACATTGTGTGCATAAGTTGTTCTTGATTCTGAAGGAGCGTTGATTGTGATTTGGCAAGGCCGGCTTATTATTGGCCCAAAAGTTGTTGTTGTTGGCCTCTATGCAGTTCCTCGAGCTGTTCTTGGCTAGTGTGGTCTGCCCTAGAAAGGCGGCCCGATTAAATCTGGATTTCAACAAATATTGTGCGCATTTCAGCTTGAAAAATCTGTGGTGTATGATGAAGCGATGTTAGGACGAGATCAGCGCACACTTTCTGGATCGACATGCATGCCGGCTGTAGAAGGGATGCCTTGCTGAATTTCAGCGTCAGATCTCAGGATCCATTCATTCCGCTCATCGTCATATTACTAGCGCAGTTTTGTAGTGTTCTCGTGATGAGCACTTTAGAAGCTGATGTGGAAAGGGAAACCTCTCCGTGAAAATCCAAGTTAAAGCGTCGGAGAATCTGTGTAATAAGAAGAGGAAAAACAAACTCTTTCGTGGAAAAACCGGATGCAACCACCTCATTCATTTGTGTGAGTAAAATGGAAGCTAATGGAATCGGTGATTGAGTAAGCAGTTTGTGAGTAATATAAATGTCCGAGCATCGAACCTCATTTAACCCATTCGCCCTAGGTAGAACATTAAAAGCAAGTAAATAGACCACTCGCCCTAGAGGAAAGAGTATTGACGTTAAAACCATAACTTGAACCCATTCTACTATATGTTAGATGTAATGCTCGCCAAGCTGTTTTAAAATCCCACTCCCGATCAGAGAGTACCTCTTTGTTTTGGTTGTCTATACGAACCCAATTCCCTTCATCAAGAATGTGAAGAAGTTCAACGAGAAGGGTGCGGGTGACGATAATTGGTTGACCCTTAACCTGAGTACGAAGGACCTTGCCAAATTTGTCAAATTTATCCCTAATATTGGCATAAAATTCTTTGACAAGGACATGATAGTAATATTAGTTTGTGATTCTCTATTTTTGTTCCTTGTGTTAGCACTTTTTTCCCTTGTTTATAATTTTGTTAGTTATTGGGGAATTTAAGTGTTTATTTTGTGTTTTTGTGTGTTTGTCCTGTTTTTGTGAGAAATCCTTGGGTTGAATTTTTAGTTAGCATCTTTTTTTTGTGTTGAATTTTGTTTGTATTTATACTTAAGGAATGAGCTTTTTGGATTATGATTTGTCACCACAACCCTCTCAAGTGATGATATCTTATAACTTTTGTGGATGTAGTTATCCAACATATGAGTGCCAAACCATGGGAACTTCCAATGCATGGTCAATGGAGTAAGAGAACTATCTTGGAGAAAGCAAACAGTCCTACAATTCCTACAACAATACTTATAATCCGGGATGGCACAATTATCCGAACTTCTCATGGAGCAATCAAGGGCACCAAACACAAACATATTCTCCCGGTTTCCAAACTTCATTAAGTTCCCGATCCCAAGTATTCCTTCCTTACCAATACCAACCTCCTCCACTTCCTCAACAATCGGTGAAGTCTAACCTTGAAGAGTTGATGACAAAGTTCATAGCGAACACCGAAACCCAAGTTCAAATTCAAAAAACATGTAACTAAAGAATAGAAGCATCCCTAAAGAACCAAGAGGCCACTCTTCAGAACTTGGTGAAGTTACTTTCAGAAAGACAAGTTGGGACTCCCGCAAACAATACTGAGCCAAATTTTAGGGAGTGGGCTGAAGCTACTAGTTTGAGGAGTGGGATGGAATTGAATGTCTCACAACCTAACGTGCAGGAAATAGGAGAAGGGAAGATGGATGAGAAAGTGCATGTTGAAGATGAACAAGAAAGAATTGAAAAGAAAGAAGGACAAAAGAGAAACGATGAAGAACCTTTGGAGATCGCCATAGTTCAAGGTGAAGAAGCAAAAAAGGGGCGATGTGAGATTGATGAAATCATAGTACATATGGAGTCATCGCCGCCTATCATCAAAGAGACGGAGTTTGAAAAGACTGAAATGGAAAAGGAAAGTAGGATGAACTCCTCCATTGAAGATCCTCCGGAGTTAGAGTTGAAGAAGATACCGGGTCACTTGGATTATGCTTTCCTTGTGCACAATCCAAAACTCCCAATAATCAATGGTATTATCCCTTCATTTTGCACCCACAAAACATTAATGGAAGAAGGCTTCAAATCAGTGGTGCAATCCCAAAGGAGGCATGACCAAAATCAAGTTTTCAAGCCGAGAGATCAAGTGTTATTGAATGACTATCAATGGTTCACGAGTAAGTTTAAGTCTAAATGGATTTTTCCATTTTTGATAAGTAAAATACTCCCATATGAAGTTGTGAAAAGCTATCATCCAAAAAATGAGACATTAATAGTAAATAAACTTAGACTTAAACTTTATCATATGGGAGTCAGAAAGAAGAGAAGATTGTCTCCACACTCCTATGACCCGGGGGTAAGTGATTTTCACAATCTTTGCTCTCCTTTACTTGTACATAATTGTGTTTCATGTGATTTTGAGTTTGAAAATTTTAATTTCCTTGAATTGTGAAGAGTTTTATAATGTGTTGTTTGGTATGATTTTTTAAGTTTGTAATAAATTATTTTGCTGAATTTGTAGTTGAGTTTGGTAAAAAAAAAAACAGCCCGGTACTGTTCATCGATGTTTCACTGTAGCATTTCTGGACTAAAACGGCACCGCTTGGTATGTCCATCGCAGGGGTTACTGTTCATAAGTCGGGTTACTGTTTATAAAACTTTTTTTCCTTCTTCCTTATTTTTGTTGGTTCTTTCTTGCTTTCGTCTATACCTACCATGTGTTTAATGAAATGTCACAATAAAACTTGTTGAATTTGTGATTTTCTTTATTAGTTTGTATTCGATTAGCTTACTGCTATAGACTTCATTTCTTTAATTTAGTGGTTAGTTTATTTAATTTTGTTACTTAGCATGTTTAATAGTTAATTAGCCTTTGTTTTAAATTTTAGTGATAATTATTTTTCTTGTTTAGCAATTTGTAATTTTCATTTTTTTTGTGTATTACTTTTAACATTATTTGTGGCATTTATTTTTTACATTGGTAGCTTAGTTTCTCTTAACGATTGATTTTGGAAAAGAAAGCATGTTAAAGAAAACCACTACCCCACCCGTAAAGCCTATCTCACCAGCCTTTGGTAGCAACTTTTTCCAAGGCTGTCCCAGGTTCGAGTAGTGGCACCGGTATTTTGCAAGCCATGTTTTTCACCATTTTTTGTGCTTGGTTGTTTGGTATTAAGTTTCTCTCCCAATATTGCGGACAATGTTGTTTTAAGTGTGGAGGAGTTGGCTTTAGTACTATAGGTTATATTCTTGATTTTTTATTGAATTTTCTTGTTTTTATTTTTAGAATCTTCAAGGTATTTTAAACCTTGCATGTTTAACCTTTTCTCAAAGAGTAGTTATACAAGCATTCTAAAGGTCATAACTAGTATCTTCAAATTAAGATTAAGTAAGCACCCCTTGTATTCCTTACTTGCATGGAATTCATCTTTTAAGCACATTTCCACTTTACTTTTGTTGTGATGATTATTGAATTGAATCTTGTGTTATTGGCCTTAGAATTCAACATAACTTTTACCCTACAACCTGCATTCACTTGCCTTGAGGCGAAATGAGTAAGTGATATTCTATATTTGTGCTTCATATAATTATCATATTGAGCTTGATTTTATATTAAATTTTGGTGTTTTAATCACCATTTATACTCCCTTTATCTCTTATTTGCTTTAGGTGATGTTATTGAAGATTTGGAATTAAATGAAGCAAATAAGGAAAATTTACACAATGAAGAACAATAGAGAAATGCAGAGGAAAAATAGACTGGTAGACATATTTCAAGTCTGATTTTGACCACCATGAAGATTTCAAATGCAAACATGTCATTGTATACAATTATATAGGATATTCTGTAGTTTTCAGAATGGTAAAATTTGTGTCAATCGGAGTTCATTTGCCTACCCTACTTATGCTGCAAAGTCACCTGTTCTGCATTGGGTTCCATTTTTGACACAGTTTGGTATAATGATCATATCTTGCTTTTTATATGCCTAATTGACGTGATTCAAATTTCTGTGGACAGCTAAGATCCTGATCTACAACTTTCATGAAGACATTAAGACCTATATCAGCCTATTTGGTGGTCTGAGTTCACCTAGAAGTCAAAACAGTGTCACAGTTGGGCAGCAGAAACTTGCACCAAAACTGGGGGCAAGCGGCGCCATTTGGTGTGATATAAGCGGCGCCGTTTGTGTCAATCTGAAGCTGATTTTAAGGTGCATTTATATCTCTTTTGGGGCAGATTTTTATACCCCTTTAGGGCAAAAACGAGAGAGAGGGCTGGAGTGGCCAGAAAACAGCAAAAACCTACTCAAATCCCATCCCAAATCTTCATCTTTGCAAGAGAAATCAAGAGAGAAGATTGAATCTTTGAAGAAGCAGAAAATCCACCCTGAAGATTCCAGACAAAAGCGGCAACTTTCTCAACAAAATCGTGAAGAACTTCAACCTTGAATAAGAGAGGAGATTTCAACCATGAAAATGAGCAATTCTTTCTCTTTATTTGTTGTTTTATGTTCTTTGATTTGTACTATGTTGATGAGCTAAACTTTTGAATACTTGGATGGGTATGAACCCTAGATTTTACTTATGTGAATGAATTGTTTCCTTGGTTGATTGAATTCGAATTTCTTGTGAATTGTTTGTGGGTTTGAATGGTTGAATTGATTGAGTGGATTAATGATGCAAAATCTGGAATTCTTTCTCTTGGAATTGAGAAAGGAAGGGTGATTGACAATTAATTCATAATCTGGAAATTTTCACTTGGAATTGAAAAAGGAATGGTGAAATAGAACATACACAAACACTGAAGATGATTTAGTTAACTAGAGATAGAAACCTAAACATCTTCTTGATAATTAGAGAAATCTAATTAGAAATTCACAATTCTTAATACATTCTTGGGTTGAATTGGTTAGAAAGAGATTTCAACTAATCAATCTAAGAGTAGAGAACTTTCATATAGAGATAGAGTGAGTTCTATCATTGGAATTTCATCAAACATAAGAAGTGAAATTTATCAACCAAGGGACATTTCTATCACATAGGTAATTCTAGGGGGATTAACCATCCAAGTATTGTTTTCTCTATTGAATTCTCTCTTACAATCAAGATTTAAGTTGGTTTAACCAGTTAAGTTAGATTCTTTTTCCTAGTAGTTGTTTAAAACATTTTCACAAACAAAATTAGTTAGGCTTAATAATAGAGTATAAAGTGAGTAATGGTATTTAACCACCCCCGTGGATACGACATTTGAATTTACTTGCCATTGTACTACTCATAACGATAGGTGCACTTGCCTAGTGTTTGTGTGCAAATTGTTAGAGATTGTAATAAAATTGAGTATAAAGGCATATAAATAAAACACAACAGTAAGTAACCTTAGTTTGATCTCGAAATGATGGTAATAAGCCTTCTTTGTCCCGGTTGAGCCTTTCTAGCCAACACTCTTTATTTTATCCGTAGTACCCTTTTTTGAAGCCTTTGTGCATAAATTTTCCAATCTATATTCTAAATTTTTCCTTCTTTCAAATTTTAACCCCCACTCTTTATATTTAACCCTTCTTTGCGAGAGCTAAATTCAATTTTTACCCTTAAGTTAGCAAAGAGTATTGTGAAAATTGGAACTATGGGTGGAATAGAAGATGATAGGAAACATAGGCTTTATGAAAAAAATAGAAAAAAAAGAGAGAGGGGGGAAAGAGTGGTGAGATGACCTTATATGATCGGGAATTGGATTACACCTCAATCGAAAAAAAAGAAAAAAATAGAAAAAAAACAAAAAAAACAAAAAAAGAATAAAAGAGAAAAAGAAGAAAAAAAAAACGTTGTTATATATTCGTCTATTATTGAGAAGGCTTCTTACATTTCTTGATGCCTTCAAGATGTATATATGTTTTTAATGTTATTTTTTTGAATTTTGTCATGATTGAGGTTAAATTTATGGGTTGACAAAGATGGTGATGATTGATAAGTTGTGGGTTGAAGCATAATGTGTGCAAGTGGTAGAATTTAAAGTGAGGGGATTTTGTAGAGAATTGGAGTTTGTGGTTGAATATAAGGGAATGGTGATATTCTTTGTGGCTAATAAGGGTTATTACTTTTGTTTTATGTCTCATTCCTTTCTCTTTAGCTCTCATTTCTTTGACTTTGAATTCCCTACCTTTCGTTTGGCAGCCTAAACTTTCCCTGAGTCTAATATTACAAGCATGAAAGTCATACCTAATCGAGATTAAATTTTGGTTACCTTAGTAGTGGAGAGGTTTTTTAAATGTCGGGCTTATGGGGTGTTATGCTTTCTTGATGAGAATTCCTTGGCCAATAACATGAAATTCACTCTTATAATTTTTGAGCATTTGCATTAGCTGGAAACACAACACACACGGATTCTTGCTTGCATTGTAAGACAAGGGGGTGATTGTTTAATCTTGGTAATGTATACTTAGGATGACTTTTAGATTGATTGTGTAGATTGCTCAAGATTTCTCAAGAAGTAATGCTTTCTCTGTTTTGCACTCCTTTGTAATACTTCAAACAGCTCTTTATTTCTTGTAGATTATTGTTCAAATCTCTTAATTGTTTTGTAGTATTGCTTGGGGACAAGCAATGTCTAAGTGTCGGGGAGTTTGATATTCTATATTTGTGCTTCATATAATGATCATTTTGAGCCCACATTTCTACTAAATTTTGGTGTTTTAATCACCATTTACACTCCCTTTATCTCTAATTTGCTTTAGGTGAGTTTGTTGAAGATTTGGAATTAAATGAAGCAAACAAAGAGATTTTACACAATGAAGAAAAAATAGAGAAATGCAGAGGAAAATAGCCTGGTAGAGACATTTCAAGTAGGATTTTGACCTCCATGAAGATTTCAAATGCAAAAGTGGTAAAATTTTTGTCAATCGGAGTTCATTTGGCTGCCTTACTTATGCTGCAAATTCACCTGTTCTGCATTGTGTTCTATTTTTGACACAGTTTGGTATAATAATCATATCTTGAGTTCTAGATGCCTAATTGAGGTGATTCAAATCTCTGTGGAAAGCTACGATACAGATCTACAACTTTTATGAAGACAGAAAGACCTAGATCAGCCGATGTAATGCTATGAATTCACCTAAAAATCAAAATAGGGTCACAATTGAGCAGCAGATCCTTGCACCAAAACTGGGGGCAAGCGGCGCTGTTTAGTGTGATCTAAGCGGCGCTGTTTTAATCCAGTTTGGGAGAACTGGAATTGCTTCTACAGTGAAGCGGCGCCGTTTGGTACCATCCAAACGGCGCCGTTTCAAACCAGTTCTACCTGTACTGGATTGAAATAGTGACTCGGAGCCTTTTTGGCTTTTTTTAACTACATATTCAACAACATTTAACAAAAAATAATTAATTACAAACTAAAAGAAAACACTCCATACAACACATTACAAAACTCTTCACAATTTTAGAGAATTAAAATTTTCAAATTCAATATCACATTAAGTAAAATTATGTGTAATTAACTAAGTAGATATAAAAGATCACTTATCTTTTTGATCATGGAAGATTATGTTTGAGACGATGGCCATTAACCTTGAAAATTCCCTTATTCGGATGTGCAACTTCTACTATCCCATAAAGGTAAACTTTGTGGACTACGAATGGTCTGAACCATTATGATTTGAGCTTTCCAGGAAAGAGCTTCAATCGAGAGTTAAATAATAGCACCTGATCTCCCTCCTTAAATTCCCTATTCGACAATATGTGCTTGTCACGCTGTTGCTTCATTTTTTCCTTGTAGATTCGCGAGTTCTCATAGGCATCTCTCCTCCACTCATCAAATTCATTAATTTGGAGCATTCTGGTCTTCCCTGCAAGATCATGAACAAAATTAATCAACATAATTGCCCAATATGCTGTTGTGTTTTGTTTCTATGCCTTTATACTCAATTTTATCAGAATCCTCAACAATTTGTACACAAACACAAGGCAAGTGCACCCATCGTTTAAATTAGTATAATGGCAAGCAAGTTTAAATATCGTATCCAGAGGGATGGTTAAATATCATTACTCACTTTCTACTATATTGTTTAGCCTATCAAAATTGCTTGTGAAAACGGTTGAAATTACTACTAGGAATAGAAGTCTAACTTAGTTAATTAAACCAACTTAACTAATTTTTGTTTGCAAGAAAGGATTCAATTGAGATAACAATACTTGAATGGTTAATCCCCCTAGAATTACCTATGTGATAGAAATGTCCCTTGGTTGATAAATTTGACTTCTTATGTTTGATAAAATTCCAATGATAGAACTCACTCTATCTCTAGATAAAAGTTCTCTACTCTTAGATTAATTAATTGAAATATCTTTCTAACCAATTCAACCCAAGAATGCATTAAGAATTGTGAATTTCCAATTAGATTTCTCCAATTATCAAGAAGATGTTTAGATTTCTATCTCTAGTCCTCTAAATCATCCCCATTATTTGTGTATGGTCTATTTCACCCTTTCTTTCTCAATTCTAAGTGAAAATTTTCAGATTATGAATCAATTGATAATCACCCTTCCTTTCTCAATTCCAAGTGAAAAAATTACAGATTATGCATCAATAATCCACTCAATCAATTTAACCATTCAAACCCACAAACAATCCACAAGAAATTCGAATTCAATCAACAAAGGAAACATTTCATTCACATAGACTAATCTATATGGAGTAAACCCGATGGGGTTTTTGTATACAGTCTTATATACCCGCAAAGTATCATCAAGCTTAACACTCCAATCCTTCATAGTATGTTCAACAATCTTTTCCAAAATTCTGTTCATTTCTCTATTAACCACTTCTACTTGACCACTAGTTTCAGGGTGATAAGGGGTTGCCATCTTGTGAGTAACACCCAATTGAAGCAAGACCTTCTCAAGTTTTTGGTTACAAAAACGAGTTCCCCGATCACTAATTATGGCTCTAGGAATGCCAAAGCGCGTAAACAAATTTTTAAAAAAATTTAACAACTACTCTAGCATCATTTGTTGGTAAAGCTTGGGCTTCCACCTATCAAGAGACATAATCAACGGCAACCATGATGTATGCATTACCAAAAGAGTTTGGAAAAGGACCCTTGAAATCAATACCCCAACAATCAAAGACTTCACACCCATGAAATCAATACCCCAACAATCAAAGACTTCACATACTTGAAATGTAAAGAGAAGCATTTTATGCCTTTTTGAAATATTACCTCTTTGTTGGCAATTGCCACAGTTTTCTACATACCTTTGGGTGTCTCTAAACAAAGTTGGCCAATAATGTCCCTACTCAAGTACCTTTCTTGCTGTCCCATTGGCTTGATAATGACCACCAACCGAACCTTTATGGCAATGCTCTAATATGCTCATGTTCTTAGGGTGGGCTACACATCTCCTTATGATTTGATCTGCACAAATTTGGAACAAAAACGGATCTTCCAAAGATATTACTTTAATTCTGAAAAGAATTTCTTCTTTTATTGAGGGGTTAAATTCTTTGGTAAGATCCAACCCACAATAGAATTAGCATAATCTGCAAACCAAGGAGTGTGATCATCAGTACCCATAACCAAGTATAACCTCTCATCAGGGAATGTGTCATTGATGTCTTCCTTGTTCAATTTCTCCAAATCTGAGTTCTCCAACCTTGATAGATTATCAGCGGTAAGATTTTTCGCTCTCTTTTTATCTCTTATCTCCAAATCAAATTCCTGCAATAAATGTACCCACCTAATTAGTCTAGGCTTTGGATAATTTTTGTGAGAAGATATTTGAGTGCTGAATGATTAGTATAAACAATGACTTTAGACGAAACAAGATAGGGGTGAAATTTATCAAAAGCAAAAACTATGGCAAGAAGCTCCTTCTAGGTTGTGGTGTATTTTCCTTGTACTTCCATCCAAGCACTGCCCCTATTGCAAACTCGCTTGCATCACACATTAGTTCAAAGGGACTGGACCAATCGGGGGCAACCAATATGGGAGAGTGATATTCTATATTTGTGCTTTATATAATGATCATTTTGAGCTCACATTTATACTAAATTTTGGTGTTTTAATCACGATTTACACTCCTTTTATCTCTTATTTGCTTTAGGTGAGTTTGTTAAAGATTTGGAAGTAAATGAAGCAAACAAAGAGATTTTACACAATGAACAACAATAGAGAAATGCAGAGGAAAAACAGACTGGTAGAACCTTTTCAAGTGTACTTTTGACCTCTATAAAGATTCCAAATGTAAAAGTGGTATTCTAGAAACTTATAGTAGACATTATGAAGTGTTCATAATGGTAAAATTAGTGTCAATCGGAGTTCATTTGCCTACCCTGCTTATGGTACAAAGTCACCTATTCAGCATTGTGCTCTATTTTTGACACAGTTTGGTATAATGATATAACTTGCGTTCCAGATGCCCAATTGATGTGATTCAATTCTTTGTGTAAAGCTACGATCCGGATCTACAACTTTTATGAATACATCATCAAGACCTAAATCATCCAATTTGATGCCCTGAATTCACATAGAAGTCAAAATAGTATCACAGTCGGGCAGCAGAAACTTGCACCAAAACTGGGGGCAAGCGGCGCTGTTTGGTGTGATATAATCGGCGCCGTTTGTGTCAATCTGAAGCTGCTTTTAAGCTGCATTTCTCTCTCTTTTGGGGCATATTTTGATACCCCTTTAGGGCAAAAACGAGAGAGAGAGAGGGCTGGAGTGGCCAGAAAACAGCAAAAACCTATTCAAATCTCATCCCAAATCTTCATCTTTGCAACAGAAATCAAGAGAGAAGATTGAATCTTTGAAGAAGGAGAACATCCACCCTGAAGATTCCAGACAAAAGCTGCAACTTTCTCAACAAAATCGTGAAGAACTTCAACCTTGAAGAAGAGAGGAGAATTCAACCATGAAAATGAGCAATTCTTCCTCTTTCTTTGTTGTTTTATGTTCTTTGATTTGTAATATATTGATGAACTAAACTTTTAAATACTTGGATGGGTATGAACCCTAGATTTTACTTATGTGAATGAATTGTTTCCTTGGTTGATTGAATTCAAATTTCTTGTGGATTGTTTGTGGATTTGAATGGTTGAATTGATTGAGTATATTAATGATGCATAATCTGGAATTTTTGTTCAATTGGAATTGAGAAATAAGAGTGATTGACAATTGCTTCAAAATCTGGAAATTTTCATTTGGAATTGAGGAAGGAAGGGTGAAATAGACCATACACAAACAATGGGGATGATTTAGGTAACTAGAGATAGAAACCTAAACATCTTCTTGATAATTAGAGAAATCTAATTGAAAATTCACAATTTTTAATGCATTCTTGGTTTGAATTGGTTAGAAAGAGATTTCAACTAATTAATCTAAGAGTAGAGAACTTTCATCTAGAGATAGAGTGAGTTCTATCATTGGAATTTCATCAAACATAAGAAGTGAAATTTATCAACCAAGGGACATTTCTATCACATAGCTAATTCTAGGGGGATTAACCATTCAACTATAGTTTTCTCAATTGAATTCTCTCTTGCAAACAAAGATTAGTTAAGCTAGTTTAATTAGTTAAGTTAGATTTCTTTTCCTAGTAATTATCCCAACTATTTTCTCAAACAAATTTGTTAGGCTAAACAATAGAGTAGAAGTGAGTAATGGTAATTGACCATCCCCATGGATACGATATTTAAACTTGCTTGCCATTATACTAACCTAAACGATAGGTGCACTTGCCTTGTGTTTGTGTGCAAATTGTTAAGGATTGTGATAAAATTGAGTATAAAGGCATATAAAAAACAAAACACAACAAGTTTTTCGATCTCTCAATGAAAATGAGAATAATCGAAGGCGGATGGCATCTTCAGAAGCTCCATTAACTTTGAAAGTATCACATATCTCCAAAAAGTTGGTAATATGAGCATTCGGGTTTTTGTCTGGTAAACCATCAAATTGCACTAATTGTTGAACCATTTGGATGATATTCGGTTTGATCTCAAAATTGTTGGCTTCAACTCTTGGTCGGGCAATGCTTGACTCCGCTCCTAATAAAGAAGGTCGTGCATAGTCTCCCATTGTCCTTAGTCTTGCATTTTCGTCATGTGCCATAGTGTTCTCAATTTGAGGACTTTCACCTTCAACTTCAATTCCTTCAAGTATCACCTCTAGGTTTATACCCCCTGGATCCCAATAAAAAATCAGCTCAACTTCGGAATTAAGTTGATTCAATTCTCCCTAATTACTTGAGGTCATAAACAAAAAAGAAATCACACCTTCACCACAAATAAAGCAAAAGTTTAGCTCAAAGAACACTCACTTAAAACAGAATAAAAAGCAAAGAAACATAAGCTAAGAACACCAATTCACTAATAACTAAAAGAAATGACAAACAAGACAATAATTGCTAACAATAGCAATAGGTATTATAACAGCAAAAAAGTAAAATGACTAACTCAATAGATTTCAAGCTTTCCTAATATTAACCAAAATTCTCCGGCAGTGGCGCCAAAAACTTGTTGTGTTTTTTTTCTATGCTTTTATACTCAATTTTATCACAATCCTCAACAATTTTCACACAAATACAAGGCAAGTGCACCCATCATTTAAATTAGTATAATTGCAAGCAAGTTTAAATATCGTATCCAGGGGATGGTTAAATATCATTACTCACTTTCTACTCTATTGTTTAGCCTATCAAAATTGCTTGTGAAAACGGTTGAAATTACTATTAGGAATAGAAGTCTAACTTAGTTAATTAAACCAAATTAACTAATTTTTATTTGCAAGAAAGAATTCAATTGAGAAAACAATACTTGAATGGTTAATCCCCCTAGAATATATTAAAAAATTCATAAATATTAGGATATCAATTCTTTAATATTTGGTGAAGATAGATTTTCATGCAATTCTTCAAATCTTAAGAGATACCAAATATCTGCTCGTTACCATAATAGAGTTTTGCTCAAATAATGACAACTTCTAAAATATACTCCCCGATAGTACAAATGTCTTCTTGACAAATAAAATCATATCAAATTCTTGTGCCAAGAAACTTGCCATAAATGACTCATTTATGTGGTAAAATATGTGATCAAAATTCGCAATTAGGTTTAGGTTTGCTTACTTGAATGTTCGATTGGGTTATCAGGGATGTTGCTTGCTTTCCTTTTTTTTTTTTGGTTTGTGGAATTGACAGGAAAAGTTTACCGTTGGATTCTTGTTTTCTCGGGAAAGATTAATCCATTGAGGGTCTTCTCCGCTGTTTTCACTTCGCTGATTTTTTGGGGTTTAGAGCCTGAAAGTATTATTTGGCAAATTTGGTGAAGTAAAAGAAGCGATAATCAGTTGGAAGAAGAAAGGTTCAACACTGATTGAAATGGCTTCTAGAGATGCTCAGAAGCAGCAGCTGCTGGTGTTGCATGTTTTACCTTCCATGATCCATCCAACTCTTCATCAGTTCATGCTCGCCAACCATATCAATCAACTGCTTCTCCCTTATTTACAAGAGTTAATGTAGAATCTTGTCGTCCAGAACAGAGTAATCTTGGTCCGGATATCAGGCTTTTGAAGAGCCGGTGCTTGAAAAGTTGAGAAAAAAAGCAATGCAATTTAAATATTTATATTTGTACCAAAATATTTTTCTATTATTTTTTCACAGAATTTATTGTAACCAAACTCAAAATAAAAAATGTTAAGAGAGAAACATAAAACAGTAACTGAAATTAGAAATACATGCAGGTGACAACTCAATATGTGGTGGCCTAGTGCTAGGGTGCACGTTTGATCATCGAGTAACGGATGCCCACTCTGCCAACCTACTCTCCAATCTTCATGGGCCAAAAAACCAACCTACTCTGCAACCTTCAGGCATTCAATTTTCAACCATAGACACAATCCCTGATTGTTTGTTATGAGAAGATGTGAACAATTTTCGTTAAAGTGTCATGTTCCAACCATCACTGTCACAGAGCTTCTTTTATCTTCATTTCTCTCACCCTCCCCAACCTTTTCAAAGCCATTGCCGCCTCCCTTCCCCTGGCCCTTTAACTAGCCACTTCCACCTTCATCTGCTTTCTCTCTCCTTAAGCAACCACCATCTTACTTCATTTTTTTTCCCTAGTGTTCCTTTTCTTCTGTAAAATCTTCAAACCAAACAGGGACTATGAATATATTCCATAGAAAACAAAGGACATTGTCAAACCAGCTCACGGTCCCCAAATCTATTCGAAACTTGAACTCAAAAAGATAGAAAACTATCCTTTTCCCCACATAGACATGAATATTAAAGTGTCAAGAAATGACTTTGATGCACACTGAGATTTCTCTATCAAATACACAAACGCTCAAAACAACTGTATTGTAGATGCCGTTTGCTTAGTATCCATAATTAGTCCCATAATTATCTACTGTAATCTTTGCATATCTTTCTTTGTATCTTGCACATCTCCACGGTATATTTCTGTAAATTAGAAATTATATTATATTATTAGGGCTCAGTTAGTGTTACACACACACACATATATATATATATATATACACCTTGTACAGCTATGCCGAAAGTGTGTAATACAAGTTTTCAATTCTTCCAACTCTGATCATTTGTTCAAACTGTTCTAATGACTCTAGAACTATACATTGCTTACATGCAATAAAGCTAAAAATGCATGAAAAGGAAAACAATACTTCTTCTATTTTAAAATATAAAGTTTTTTAGTCTATTTTGAATGGATTGAGAAAGGAAAAATATAAGATATTTTTTTATTATATTCTTAATTAATTTATTAATATAATAGAGAATTATTTATATATTTATAGAAAGAAGAAAAGAGTTAAAAAATCTTATATTTTAAAACTATAGAATATTTAAGGAGGAGTTTAGTTAAAGTATCTGTGTACCAACGCCAATCACTCTAAGTTGGCCAATTAATGCAGTCAAAGGTAGTTCATTCTGTTAAAACTTACTTCAATTGGTCCATTTGTCTACTTCTCTTTCTCTCAACTTAAAGGGTTTTTTCCCTTTGTGGTCTTCTTGCCTACCACAGCTCTCACTCTCTCTCTTCTTCGGATTCATATATAGACGTAGGAGGTGATTGACTTTTCTCTTTCCACTTCCTAATGATAACATAAAAAGAGTTTTTGAATTTTCATTTTTAATGAAAAGTATCGATGGTTCTAGCTCTAAGGTCAATAATTGAATAATTATTCAACTTTTTCTATATGTAGTTAAGGTGATTGTCAAAAAATTGAATAATTGTCGCACATGGTTTTGAAGGTTAACAATTCAGCCAAGAATTGCATTCCCTCTCTTTTAAAATATATAAAAAATTTTAATATTTTTTACATAAATTAAGAAAGAAGAAAATAATTAATCTTTTTTAAAGTATAGTATTTTGGAAGGGAGAGTACAATGTGTTTACCGACAACATTTAACTATTTTGGACCCAAACCAGTTTTCCCATTCCAAAAGACAAAAAGGACTAGAAACATGCCATGCTGGTCCAATTCGAGGTGTGAGCTCTTCCTTAATTAATTCATTGTTAACTAAAATAATTTATTCTTTATTAATATGATAGATAATAAAAAATATGTGAGCATAAAATTTAAATTTGTAATAATTAAATATTTAAAAAAAAATACCTAAAATGCTCTATATTTTAAAAGGAAAGGAAGAAGAAGCTCTGACTTCCTTGAATTCTACGATCAAAACTGAGAAATCATAAACCACAGGTACCATGATTACTTGCTCACGTCGGTCTTCCGAAATCGTAGAATTAGGTTTCTTCCCAAAATTAAATAGTTGGTGGTTAGTAATCGTTCAACTTTTGTCAAGGTGTGTTCTTCAGTCGAATGGCAGTAACAGTAAACATGGACCCGTTAACAACTAACTGTATTGGGCACTCAACAACATACCAACAACCAATGATTTTCTTTTCTTTTTTAAAAAGCTTTACGATAATTACTAAAAGAAAAATATAATGTATTTTTTATCCAAAATTAAATATCGTATTTTTATTTGATATAAAATTTAATAAAAATTTTTAAGTTAGTCAATTTATTAATTTAATTATTATTAACCTCATGATATTCTTATTAATTAAAAAAATTAGTTGTAAAACTTATATATTAGTGAAATTTGAGTCTTTCAAAATTAAGAGAGTAAAAAAAACTATCTTTTTAAAATTAAAGAAATTATTTTTGAATATCTCAAAAAGAATATTTGAACATTTAATTATGAAGAGGGAGAGAATTAATATATAATATATATTCTAGCAAACAAGGAGACCATTTGGATAATCATCAATTCATAGAAGATTAAATCTACTTGTCACAAATTAATTAAAAGGAGAATTGCTCCAATAATAGCAATGTCTCTTCGCAAAACGTGGACCAAAGAAATATCGCGCCTCATTTCCGTGGATTATTGTATGGTGAAGTGTGGGACCGCCTTATATATATGTATTACCAAATCATGTCACGCCACGTCAAACGTTTGGGCCCAATCCTCTCTAACGTAACACGGTCGTGACACGGTTAATCTAACGTAACACGGTTAATCCAACGTAAGCTTAACTGGATTGGTTTGTTTTATCACATCTTACCCTGAGCAAGGGTAAACAGTAGAAAGAATGTTTTTTGTCTCCCAAGTACAACCCACAACCAAAAGGTGTTTGATATATTATCTCAATTTTAAAATATATATCTTAATTTTTATTTTTATTTTATTTTAATATATAAATTATCTTTTTATATAAATAATTTTTTATTACTTTATTTTTAATTTTACACTTATCTTTAACTAACTATTTAAATACTTTTATTTTTAAAAATTATTAGTTTTCTAACCAAACGCCCAAACACCAATCTTTAATATTAAATTTAAATTCGATACACTAACCAATAATTTTTAAATAATGACATTTTAGACATTTATCAAACTTTTTCTATAAAATTTATCAAAATCTTAATTTTTGTATAAAAAAATAAATAAATTATATATTTTAAAACAAAGTGAATATTCTTTAATTAGTAGGCCCAGCCAAAGCAACAAATTAACTACGTCTTCATGTTAACAGATCTATATTGCATTCATATGGGCATTAACTAGTAACGAAGAGTTCTTTTAGTATCCAAACCAAACATATATACATTTGCAATACAGAATTTTAATCCATCTTCGAGGTTTAACAGAAGGTGACTGGGGAACAATTGTGTCCTATTAATTTGCATGTGAATGTGTTTCTTCATTTTGTGTGGCAATATTAATGTAGCCATATATATTTCGTGCCAATTGATGAAAAATTTACATGTAGAAAGCAACCAAACAGCTGTTTGTATCAGATCAATATGTCTATCTAGCCAAAGAAGAAAGGCAAAAACTCATGTTCGGTGCCTGTGAAATCATCTCTTTTATAATCACGAGCAAAATAGAAGGTAAAGTTTTTGAACCAAATACGCTGGCCCTTAAAAAATCATGTAAGGTACTAGCAGCTCGATTATGTGGTTTTTGTAGTACACCATACCATCTACAGTTGGGAAAATCTAGTAAGATCCAAACTCTAAAGTGTTGATTATTCGAAACCATACACACCTAACATGAGCCAAACTTTCAAACCACATATATAACCTTTTTAACTCAAATGTGAATAGAAGATTGCTATTAGTTGTACCGAACAGCACCTCTTTGGAGTGAATATTAGCCCTTTTCCAAGTTAGTCCTCTATATAAATTTCCATAATCTGTCTCCCGTTCTTCACTAAATTTCATCCGGAGGTTAATTATCCTCATCCTCATCATCTTCCTCTCCCAAATATCTGAGCTAGTGTGCGTTGTGTGTGCGTGAGAGAAAAGTTTAATTCAGTATTTCTTTGGGGACAAAATTTTCGACATGGGTTCTTGTGGTTTTCAAGTTTATGTGAAGAAAAGTGAGGTGGTTGCTGCAGTGTTGCCCATGCATGAGCACTGGTTGCCCATGTCAAACCTGGATTTGCTCCTTCCGCCTCTGGATGTTGGAGTTTTCTTCTGCTACAAAAAACAGATCGATACGGATTCTGATCTGAACTTCCCACCTGAAACTTCCATGGTTAGTGTTGTCAAGAAGGCTCTCTCTGAAGCACTGGTTTCCTTCTATCCACTCGCAGGAGAAATCGTGCAGAACAGCCTCGGAGAGCCTGAGCTTCTCTGCAACAATCGCGGTGTCGATTTTGTCCATGCTTATGCTGAAACTGACCTGAAAGCACTTGACCTCTATCATCCCGACACTTCCATTGAAGGAAAATTGGTCCCCGCGAAGAAGCAAGGCGTGCTTTCTGTCCAGGTATGTTTTGCAAAAGGTTCTTCCTCAGCCC
This sequence comes from Rauvolfia tetraphylla, assembly GCA_030512225.1. NCBI lineage: Eukaryota > Viridiplantae > Streptophyta > Magnoliopsida > Gentianales > Apocynaceae > Rauvolfia > Rauvolfia tetraphylla. The sequence continues at coordinate 4,611,177 of JAJQKT010000060.1, forward strand.
TTTTGTTTAATAATTATCCATAACACTTTCCAACCGCTTTTGTACAAAAAGTTCTCTCGACTTTAAACTTCTCGAATTGTTTCTAAAAGGGAAAAAGTAAGCCACTTCATGCATCCAAAGAGCATTATTTAGTTCTATATACAATTCATTTGCTTAGAAAGAGGAAACGATGAAGGGGACTAGAGGTTGCTGCATGACCAATTTTCATCAAGAAGCAAAGCAGAGAAAACCCTAGTAGAACAGTCAATTTGCATAAAAAGATTCAAACCAAGAAACCACATCGTTTTCATAATTGGCTGGGAAGACAAGATAATAAGTATTATTGTTTTGTACATTAAAGAATGTAAAATTTGAAAATGACTCTTCCATGAAGAAGACATAAAAGCGTCTTATTGAAGGTCTTGTAGTCAAACTATCAGTAGTCATCCATCAATTTCACCAGAAAAGCAAGGGCCTAATTAGATTAAATTTTTATTTAAGTTAAATTATATTAAAAATTATAAAAATAAATTATTTGTGAGAGGTGATGTGGGACTTAAAAGTGAAAAAAAGTAAAAAAAAGTAAATTTTTTATTTAAAAACTAATCCAAGTTCACTTTTTGGCCTCGTTTGGTTCCAAGGAAAAGAAAATAAAAAATGGAAGTAGAAGTAAAAGAAAAGAGAAAGTAAATGGCTATTTTACGTCACTTGGTTAGAATGAAAGACATCACGAGTATAAATGTGGAGGCGGATAGCAATTCCAATCATTTCACTTTTGGAAGGATTGAGAGGTATTTGATACTTAAATATTATTATGCTCTCAGTTTTTATTTTTATTATAATTTTTCAATTTAAAAAATAATAATTTTATAAATATAACAAAATATTCTCCCTTCTCCTTTCACTTTTCATACAACCAAACAAAGGAAATTATTTCCAATTTAATTTCTTTTCTCTCATACCAAACAAAACTAAAGTAAATATAATTACATCTCTTAAGAGAAGTAAAATGTGCCTCTTCCACTCCCCTTGTGAACCAAACTAACCCTAAATGATTCTGACTAAACAATACATGGACGGTATACTATAATTTTATCCACGTAAGGTGAATATGTAACTATTCTAAAAAAAGAAGTATCACGAAAATTTGGTCCCTTTAATTTGTTTTATATATTTCACAACATAATATTCTATTCGTACAAATTTTAATGGACATATAATTTTGAATAAAAATGAATAGTAAAATAATGATAGTATCTTAAATTAAAGCTTCATTGCAAATTCAAGTTGCCTTCTATAACATCTACCATATTTATTTGCATTATCTTGCATTAGTTGGGGAATAGAATCAAACTATTTAAATCTGTATGTGATTTCATACCTTAGAATGCTTATGAAACTGAGAAGAGAAGATTTATTCCATCCGCTTGTATGCAGGTGACAGAACTCAAATGTGGTGGCCTAGTGATAGGGTGCACGTTTGATCACCGAGTAGCGGATGCCCACTCTGCCAACCTTTTCTTAACTTCTTGGGCAGAGATTTCTCAAGCCAAAAAACCAACCTACTCTCCAATCTTCAGGCGTTCAATTTTTAACCCTAGACACCCTCCTCGGTACAATTCATCCATCGATGGCTTGTACGTTCTCATATCACCCCAACCACCACCGAAACAAGTCAAGGCTTGTGATGATGAACTCAGAAGTCGCATCTACTACATCACCGGCGAACAAATCGACCTCCTCCAATCACAGGCAAGTTACAACGGATGCAGGTGTACTAAACTAGAGTCTTTCAGTTCCTTCTTGTGGAAGACAATAGCGGAAGGTGAATGTGAAGAAATCGAGAAACTTAAGCTAGGAATCGTCATTGATGGACGCCAAAGGCTGAAAGCACAAGCCTTCTCAATGCATAATTATTTTGGGAACGTGCTTTCCGTCCCCTATTATGAAGCAAGTACTAGTGAACTCAAGGCAATGCAACTCAAAGGGGTGGCAAATTTGGTGCGTGCATGCATAGAGAGTGCATCCAAGGAAGAACATTTTCTGGGGTTAATTGATTGGGTTGAGTTGCATAGGCCACAGCCCGCTGTGGCAAAAGTTTACTGCAAAAACAGTGAAGATGAAGAAGCAATAGTTGTGTCTTCAGGACTAAGGTTTCCAGTGTCTCAGATAAACTTTGGATGGGGAATGCCACAGTTTGGGTCGTACCATTTTCCCTGGGGAGGCCAGACAGGGTACGTGATGCCGATGCCGAGTGCTAGCAGAGATGGAGATTGGGTGGTGTACATGTATCTCAAGAATAAGCATTTGGATACTGTGGAGAAGCAAGCTGCTCATGTGTTTAGGCCATTGACTTCTAGCTATTGGAATATCAATGATTGCTTGAATGGAATGAAACTTGAGTAGGTTTACAGAAAAATGCATCACAAGGAAAACTGATGTGTCAAATATCGAACACTATATGTTTGTTAGGGGAAGATGATGTATTTCCGAAAGGTGTTAACTGAGTAAATAGTAAACTTCTGGGCAGATTTGATAAAAGTGGTGCACAGTTTTCTCTTTGAGACAGGCTAAGGTAGATCTAGATGCCAACCTTCATTTGGTTGACCGGTTGCAGAAGGTTCTTTACAAGAAAGGTAGCTATGATTAAGCTTGAACGGTCTGCCTCCAATCCAGAAAGCCTATTACGATGGTCATCCATTCTCTGGCGCGCACGCCTTCAAATGGTAAGACTGTAAAGCATCTATATGAACGTCATTTTTGTAAAATTTCTGTAGAGGAAATTATAGACAATTGAATCTATTACCTCTAGAATTCTCATCACCTTTGCCCTTGTAGAGCTAAATGTGAAACATGGCCTGTAGATGAGTAGGACAGTTGCCTTTGATGCCGCGAATTTAAAGCTTGTGAGGTCCTGAAAAGGTGAAGATTCTAGCTCCAGCAAACTATGATACCTGGTATGAACCTGATTTGTGAAAACAAATAACAAAGATTGAACAACAAAAGTTATAATTTAACCAAAATCTTCATAAATGAAAAGCAAAGAAACTTCTGCACTAACAAGTCAAAGACATAAATATTTAAGGTTCCAATAAAAGAACCTTTAAAATGGATGGTTGAACTTATTAATTCGTCATAGATCGTATTTCTTAAACAGGTTAAAGAATTTGAAGAAGACGGGGATTTCATCATACCTTAATCACCCTGAGGGATAACGTGATGGTTCTGGGCTTTAACGAAGTTACGTAGCATGCTAATCAGGCTTGATATTACTTGTTTGTCATCTTTATTAGTCATGCCCTCAGTATCAAAATCTATGCCCACCGCACCAACACTACAAGAAAATACGGGATTAGCGACGGATTTGCGATGGAAAAAATTTGCGACGGATTTGCAACGGATACTAATATATTTAAAATTTAAAAATAAAATATTATTGTTAAATCTATTAAATTTAATTTTAAAAATAATTTTTAAAAATCCATCGCAAATCCGTCGCTAATTATTATTAAAAATCCGTCGCAAATCCGTCGCTAATTTAAAAATAAATAATAAAAAAATAAATTATTATTAAAAAAGTTTCAAATAAAAAATTTTAAATATTGTGGATCGGGCTAACCCGACCCGATTTCACCCAAAGAAATTTTTTAATTTTAAAATTAATAATAAAAAATATAAATTTTTTATTTAAAAATTTTAAAATTAAATTTTTAAAAAATATCATTTGGGCTAGCCCGACCCGATTGGGCACAAGTGGATCGGGTTAACCCGATTCAGCTCTAATGGATCGGGTTAGCCCAACCCGAATTTAATTCCCTTGCTTTGTTTTTGCTTGAGTGAGATTCGAACCCTCGTTTCTCCAGAGGTTGTTGATGACTTCTTCCACTAGACCAATTGACTTCGTGATTTATATCATCATATAGTATTTTTATATTATAACATTTTTTATCATATAGTATTATAATAATAATAATATATTATATATTATTATATAATATATTATAATATAAATATATTTATTATTACATATAATTTATAAATTAATATATGATTTTTTTTAATTCTTATTTTTTTTCCGTCGCAAATCCGTCGCTAATTATCAACGGATTTACGACGGAATAGTGTTTTTAAATATTTAAAATATATTTTTTAATCTCTCGATAAAAATAAAAATTAAAAATAGCAACGTCCTTCTTAGTAAAAATAGAAAAAGTCTTCCTAAATACTAATTTAATCTAACTTCACTTATTTTAAATATTAATTTATTAAACACTATATTTTTTGAATAGATATTTACTTATAGTCTAAAGTATCTAAATATATATTAATTATCATTTCTTCTATTGACGTATATCTATGTCTATTTATGCACATATATGCTACACATGTATGTTATATTGTATTTATGTTATATCCATACATATTATCTTATATGTATGGGTTATTAATATACTATATATATATTACTAGAAATGCATGATTTATTACATGTGTATTACATAGGAATAATACTACTTAGTAATTGATATATATTATTCAATATAATTTATTTTACTTCTATTCATATTCTTCATGCAAAGTAGAAAGTTAATATTACTAAAAAAAATAAAAATAAATTTTTTTAATTTAGATAAAAATAATCCGTAGCTAATCCGTCGCTAATTAGCAACGGAAAAAATTTTAAATTATTCCTAATATTTAATTATTTTTCCGTCGCTAATCCGTCGCTAATTAGCAACGGATTAGCTACGGAAAAATTGTTAAATAAATTCTAATAAATAAATAATTTTTCCGTCGCTAATCCGTCACTAATTAGCAACGGATTAGCTACGGAAAAAATTTTAAATTATTCCTAATATTTAATAATTTTTCCGTCGCTAATTAGCAACGGATTAGCTATGGAAAAATTGTTAAATAAATTCTAATAAATAAATAATTTTTCCGTCGCTAATCCGTCGCTAATTAGCAACGGATTATCTACGGAAAAAATTTTAAATTATTCCTAATATTTAATTATTTTTCCGCCGCTAATCCGTCGTTAATTAGCAACGGATTAGCTACGGAAAAATTGTTAAATAAATTTTAATAAATAAATAATTTTTCCGTCGCTAATCCGTCGCTAATTAGCAACGGATTAGCTACGAAAAAATTCTTAAATTATTTTTAATATTTAATTATTTTTCCGTCGCTAATCCGTCGCTAATTAGCAACGGATTAGCTACGGAAAAATTCTTAAATTATTCTTAATATTTAATTATTTTTTCGTCGCTAATCCGTCTCTAATTAGCAACGGATTAGCTACGGAAAAGTTCTTAAATTATTCTTATTATTTAAATTATTTTTCCGTCGCTAATCCGTCGCTAATTAGCAACGGATTAGCGAGGGAGCTAATTTATAATTAAAAAATATTTTTAATATATAAATTATTTTTTCGTCGCTAATCCGTCGCTAATTAGCAACGGAGTGTATCCCTCGCTAATAGCCGTCGCTAATTAGCGACGGACGACCGCCGTCGCTAATAGCGAATTTTTTTGTAGTGCAAGATCAGCAAGCTCACTTGTGACTAGCAATAAAGGATAAGTTCCCTTGTAGTAAAATGAGCCAAGTTCCAGAGTAGATAGCACGACTTTAGCATGAAATGTCACTCGAAAAGAGAGTATCAATTTGGCTAGTTTAGGAGCAACAGTGCTTAGAGTACTTGAATGTCCTTACTCAGAATTAGTCAGGGTAAGATCAACTAATTCGGGAGAACTTGCAATAGATCTGGCTCAGTGATAACAATGCGATCTAGACATATGATTTTCAACTTCTGGAAACAGGAAGGTTTTCCAATTTTGTGGTGTGATAACAATTGCTTCCAAATAAGAATGTTTTTATTGTTTCTGATTAATATAGACAAGTCCGGAGACCAGAATCAGAATGAACTTGACCACTGAGTCCTCAACATTGTGTTCTACAGTATAATTGAAAAGGTTTTTTGGGATCAGACCTCGCGGCTGTTGCTGAAGCTCTTTAGTTGAATTCCGAATAGCTAGAACTCGATTAAAAATTTGTCAAAGCAAGACAATTTCTGAAAGGCACGGCAATTTAAGCAAAAGCAGGCACTGGATAGCAAAGATTTCTGAATCTTCTGAACAACACTGAGGTTTGGACAGCATTTTTGGTATTTGTAAAGGAAAGTATGTGACATAGGACGCCACCAGGTAAAGCATTTAGTTCACTTTCCTCTTGACCATCAGGACTAAGGTTTCCAGCGTCTAAGAAAAACTTTGGACGGGGAATGCCACAGTTTGGGTCGTACCATTTTCCCTGGGGAGGCCAGACGGGGTACGTGATGCCGATGCCTAGTGCTAGCAGAGATAGAGACTGGGTTGTGTACATGCATCTCAAGAGTCAGCATTTGGATACTGTGGAGGCAAGCTTCTCATGTGTTTAGGTCATTGTTGTGTGTTTTATATGCCTTTATGCTTAATTTTATCACAATCTCTAATAAATTGTCCACAAATACAAGATAAGTATACCTATCATTTTGATTAGTATAATGACAAGTAAATTTAAATGTCGTATCCACGGAGATGGTTAAATATCATTACTCACTTTCTACTCCATTGTTTAGCCTATGAAATTTGCTTGTGAAAATGGTTAAAATAACTATTAGGAATAGAAGTCTAAATTAACTAATTAAATTAACTTAACCAATCTTGCTTGAAAGAGATAATTCAATTGAGAAAACAATACTTGAATGGAAAATCCCCATAGAATTACCTATGTGATAGAAAAGTCCCTTGGTTGATGAATTACCTTTCTTATATATGTTTGATGAAATTCCTAATTAAAACTTACTCTATCTTTATATGAAAGTCCTCTACTCTTAGATTAATTAGTTGAAATATCTTTCTAACTAATTCAACCCAATAATGCATCAAGAATTGTGAATTTTCAATTGGATTTCTCTAGTTACCAAGAAGATGTTGAGGTTTTTATCTCTAGTCATCTAAATCATCCCTATTGTTTGTTTATGGTCTATTTCACCCTTCCTTTCTTAATTCCAAATGAAAAAAATTTCAGATTATGAATCAATTATCAACGAATCAAACCCACAAATAATTCACAAGAAATTCGAGCTCAATCAACTAAGGAAAAATTCATTCACATAGATAAAAACTAGAGTTCATAACCATCCAAATATTCAAGAATTTAGCTCATCAACATATTACAATTCAAAGAATATAAAGCAACAAAGAAAGAGAAAGAATTGCTCATTTTCATGGTTGAATTCTTCTCTTCTTCAAGGCTTGAGGTTCTTCAAGTTGTGTTGAGGAAATTGCAGCTTTTGTCTTGAATCTTCACGATTTATGCTCTCATTCTTTAAGGATTTAATCTTCTCTCTTGATTTCTCTTGCAAGATTGATGAATTGAAGGAGGATTTTGGGTGTTTTTCTCATAGTTTTTGGCCTCTTCTCCAAGCCCTAGCCACCTGCCTCTTCTTGCCCTTCGACGGTATTTAAATCCAACACAAAAGAGAGAGAAAAATAGTAGAAAAAGGGTTCTGTATGACACAAACGGCGCCGCTTGGTCAACACTTGGTCCCAGTTTTGGTAAAGTGTTCTGCTTCATGACTGTGACAGTAGTTTTGATATTTAGGTAAATTCTGAGCATGAAATTAGCTGAAATAGGTCTTGATGTCTTCATACAAGTTGTATCGCATGATCTTAGCTTTTCACAGAGCTTTGAATCACCTCAATTGGACATATAGAACTCAAGATATGATCATTCTACCAAAATATGTCAAAACTGGAAAAACTCTAGGATAGGTGAGTTTGCAACATAAGCAGGGTAGCCAAATGAACTCGAATTGACATAAATTTTATCATTCTGAAAACTTTCGAATGTCATCTATAAGTGTTTAGAAGATCATTTTTGCATTTAAAATATCTATAGAGGTAAAAATTTCACTTAAAAATTCTCTACTAGGCTATTTTTCTATACATTTCTCTGTTTTCTTCATTGTGTAAAATCTTCTTGTTTACTTCATTCTATTCAAAATCCTCAATAAACCCACTTAATTAAATAAGAGATAAATAAAGTATAAATGTTAATTGAAACACTAAAATTTAGCAGAAATTTAAACTTAAAATAATCATTATATGAAATACAAATATAAAATATTAGCGATCGAGTTCTAGCTATTTGAATATCAGTGACTGCTTGATTGGGATGAAACTTATGATAAATTATGTATCCAATGTAACGGAAATCCATTGTTTGTTATGGGAAGATGTAAACATTTTTTGTTAAAAGTTTAATAGTTTCAACCATCACTGTCATAGACCTTTTTATCTTCATTTCTCTCGCCCTTCCAAAACATTTCAAAACCATTGCCTCCCTTCCCCTAGCCCTTTAACTAGACACGTCCACCTTCATCCGTTTTCTCTCTCCTTAATCAACCACCACTTACTTCTTTTTTTTTTTTTTCTGGTATCCTTCAAACCAAACAGGGACTATAAATTTTCTCTATTCCGTAGAAAACAAAGGACATTACCGAGCCCACTCACGGACCACAAATCTATTCTAAACTTGCACACAAAGATAGAAAAATATTCCTTTCCCCATATAGACATGAATATAAAAGTGTCATGAAATGACTTTGATGCACTATCGAGATGATTTATCAGCTCAGCAGCTAACAAGGCCGTCCAGTAGTTAGCTGCTGAGCTGATAAATCATCTCAATATGTACAATTGAGATTTCTCTATCGAAAACGCAATCGCACTTAAAACAGCTGTCTATTGACTCCAGAACTATACGTTGCTTACATGCAAAAAAACTCAGAATGCATGAAAAGAAATACGATACTTCTTCCATTTTAAAATATAAGATGTTTTAATTTTTTTACATAGATTAACAAAGAAAAAATATAATATATTTTTTATTATATTTTAAACTAATTCAATAATATAATAAAAAATAAAAGAATTATATATCTAGATAATAATAAAAAAATCTAAAAAGTCTTATATTTTAAAAAGTATTTAAGAAAGAGTTCTAGTTAAAGTGTCAGTGTACCAACGCCAATCACTCTAACTTGGCCAGTTAACGCAGTCAAAGGTAGTTCATTCTATTTAAACTTATTTCAATTGGTCCATTTGTCTACTTCTCTTTCTCTCAACTTAGAGGGTTTCTTCTCTTTGTGGCCTTCTTGCCTACCAAAGATCTCACTATCTCTCTTCTATTACTCCTATGAGAGTATTATAAATCTTTATTTTACATAATGTCTGTTTTTCTGTCCCCCTACACCTAAGCATGATGAGTGCTCTAAATAACTACGCTAAAATGCTTAGTTTTAAATAAAATATCTTGCTCAAGCCAACAACTCAATAGAGAGATGTAGATTTCTATATTCCAAAAAAAAAAAAGAAAAAATTCATGTTTACTCGCAAAGAGATTTTGGTGTACCATCTTAAGAAGTTTTTCTTTCTCCTTTTTTTTTCTCCATATATTATTATGGAATTCTCTTCTCCGGATTCATATAGATGTGGGAGGTTATTGGCTTTTCTCTTTCCGCTTGCCATTGGTAATATAAAATTTGCTCTTTTCGTTTAAAAATATAAGATATTTTAACTCTTTTTACATAAATTAAAAAAGAAAATAAAAGGTATTTTTTATTATATTATTAATTAATTCTATTCATATAATAGAAAATATAATTATTATATTGATGGTGAATATAATTTTAAAAAAATAATTTTTAAAATTCGTAAAAAGTTAAATACTTTTAAAAAATACTAAAAAAATTTATATTTTGAAAGATATGGAATAGAGTTTTTGTATTTTCATATCTAATGAAAAGTATAAGTTTCTAGCTCAACCTAAAAGGCAAAACATTAGAAATCCATGCACACGTAGCAAGAGTAGTGTATTGCGGGACCACCGGAGGGATACCCTAATGTCTTAATGAGTCACCAGTAATAACAAATCATGAAGTTTTTCTGCATTTAATGTGATTGTACAGCAAATGAATAATTAACACGCGTATTTCTGGAGGCTAACAATTCGACCGAAGAGAAAGAAGCTCTAATTAAGTTCCTTGGATTCTCTGATCAGACCGAGAAATCATAAACCCTAAGTACCATGATTAATTACTAACTTGCTCCAGGTGTTCTTCCAAAATCCTAGAATTAGGTTTCTTCCAAAAATTAGATACTTGGCGGTTGCGAATCATTCGGCATGCTAAGTCAATGGCTAGGATGTCAGTAACAGTAAACATGGACCCATCAACAACTGACTGTATTGGGCACTCAACAAAGGAGTATAAATTTGGATAATTGTCACTTCATAGAAGATCAAATTACTCGGAGAATTGCTCCAATAATAGCAGTGCAGTCTGTATCGAAACAATATCTTGTCATTTTCATGTGTCATTGTATAATCGATGAAGTGAGGACTGCCTTGTATTATCAAATCAGTTCACGCCATGTCAAATTTTGTCTAAAAGTAGGTCATTGGAGATGTTGATTGAATTAGTTAGATTTGAAGTTACAAATTTTCTACAGTTGTTAATCTATTGAATTGGTTTGCTTCGACACATCTTATACCCTAGTTGGGGCAGGCTAGCGGCTATAGCTATCCCACAATGTAGACACCTTAACTACCTGCAATGGTTGCACATTTGAGAGGATATATGAAGTGTGTGTATATATATGTGTGTGTATGTTTTGGGATAAAATCAGGAAGTGTGCGTGTGTGTTGGGATAAAATCATGAAGTTTTCACATATCATCATATTACGGTTACTAACCCAACAATTTCTCCGAAAACTCTAACTTCAACAAGGTGCAAGATTTAATAGTTCACGCATATTTCTCTATATGTATCTTATCTTCAAAGTGATCCTTCGGTTCATATGGTTAAAAAATTTCAATAATTTTTTAACACTTTTGATATAACACCAATTTTTCGTTTCTCTCAAAAAACAAATCTAGCAAGACAGAGAATGGTCCACTGTCCGAGGGGCGAAGACAACCAGTCCACGTCCACCACCAACTGAAAACCAAGTGTAAGAAACTTTTCTGCCTCCTACGACCAGAAAGGTGTTTGATATTTTTGAGCCACAGCCAAAAATTAACTACATTTTCATGTGAACAGATATTGGAATGCCATGGGCTTCTTGCAAAAGTGGTTGTCTCTACTACACATCAAAAAGAGCTTTCTCTGTGCCACTATCTTTATTATTCTTCCAAAATATCTTCACCTTTTCCACAATAAATGTTCAGTGCAACATAAACATAGATGGAAATCCTCGTATTGTTTTTCTTGGAAAATGTTTTTAAGAAAATTCTTATATACTTTATTCCGTACAAAAATATCTCAAAATTTATGACATTATGATTTCTTCATGTAAATGTGTAGGGAATAACTGTGTCATATTAATTTGCATGTTAATGTGTTTCATCATTTTGTGTGGTGATATTAATGTAGCCATACATAAGGTTCGTGCCAATTGATGAAAAATTTACATTTAGGAAGCAACCAAAAGCTATTTTGTTCAGATTCAATACGTCTATTTAGCCAAAGAAAAAAGCAAGAAACTCATGTCTATGTTTCATTCTTATATATTCCTTTCCTCTTTCTCTTTTATAATAATGCAAGAAAAGGACATATTATTTAAGCAATCATGCCTATGTAACATTTTACGTTTAACTTTTGTGAGAAAAATGTAGAATCAGAGCAAAAACAATGGAAAGATTTTGAATCAAATACACATTTAAATAACCATGTAACTTCTAGCAGCTCCATTATGTTGTTCTTATGGTGCAGTTGGGAAAATATAGTAAGATCCGAACACAATTCAAAACCATACACATCTAACATGAGCTAAACTTTCAAACCACTCATTGGGGCGAATATATCTACCCCTTTTCCAAGTTATTCCTCTATATAAATATCCAAAATCTGTCTCCCGTTCTTCATCATCTTCCACTCCCAAAAATCTGAGTTAGTGTGTGTTGTGTGTGTAATAGAAAAGTTTTATTCAGTATTTCTTTGTGGGGGGAATTTTCGTCATGGGTTCTTGTGGCTTTCAAGTTTATGTGAAGAAAAGTGAGGTGGTTGCAGCAGTGCTGCCCATGCATGAGCACTGGTTGCCCATGTCAAACCTGGATTTGCTCCTTCCGCCTCTGGATGTTGGAGTTTTCTTCTGCTACAAGAAACAGATCGATGCTGATTCCGATCTGAACTTCGCACCTGAAACTTCCATGGTTAGTCTTGTCAAGAAGGCTCTTTCTGAAGCATTGGTTTCCTTCTATCCACTAGCAGGAGAAATCGTGCAGAACAGCCTCGGAGAGCCTGAGCTTCTCTGCAACAATCGCGGTGTCGATTTTGTCCATGCTTATGCTGAAACTGAGCTCATAGCACTTGATCTCTATCATCCTGACACTTGCATTGAAGGAAAATTGGTCCCCGTGAAGAAGAAAGGGGTGCTGTCTGTTCAGGTATGTTTTGCAAAGGTTCCTTCCTTACCCTTTTGTTTAATAATTATCCACAACTTTTTCCGACCATTGGACAAAATGTTCACGACTTCAAACTTTTCGAATTGTTTCTAAAAGGCGAAAAAGTAAGCCACTCCGTGCTTGCAAATAGCAATATTTAGTTCGATATACAGTTCACTTGCTTAGAAACAGGAAAAGATGAAGAGGACATAAAAAGTTATTTATCAAAAAAAAAGAAAAGAAGAGGACATAAAAAAGTACGTTCTGTCTCATTTTTTTTAATAATATTTGACTAGCTACAAAATTTTACATAAAAATTTAAATTATTTTATAAAAATAATATTATATAACAAAAAGTAAAAAATTGTGGATCAATAGGTATTTTATGTCAAATATAAATATATAAAAATAATATATAGTGAGTTAACAGTTAATTGATAATATATAATATTTGAAAATACTTTTTTTATAAAAAAATGTCAAATATTTTAAGATATGTTAATATAATAAAAAAGTTACTAAAAATAAATTGAAGAGAATACAAAATAGTATACTGGTATGCAGGTTGCCGCATGACCAATTTTCATGAAGAAGCAAAGCAGAGAAAACCCTAGTAGAACAGTCAATTTGCTTACAAAGGCACAAACCAAGAAACCGCATCCTTCTCATCATTGGCTGGGAAGACATGACAGTAAGTATAATTACTCTGTATAGTAAAGAACAGAAAATCCGAAAATGACAATTTCATGAAGAAGCCATAAACACGTCTTGTTGAAGCTCTTGGAGTCAAAGTATCAGCAGCCATCCATCACTTTCACCAGAGAAGTTCATCGATGCTGACAGAACCACATGCATCGACGTTATTACATCCATATATTACCGCTCCCGTTTTAAAATATAACATTTTTTATATTTTTATATGCATTAAAAAAGGGTATGAATATTTTTTTATTTTATTATTAACTAATTAATTTATTTTATTTTGATATGAGAAAAAATAGATAAATTATATTGATAAATAAAAGTAATTTTAAAAATTTTTAAAAATTTAAATATGTTGAGAAGAAAAAATATTTAAAAAAATTTATATTTTAAAACAGATGTAATAGAATTATATCCATCTAAGATAGATATTTATAACTGTTATGAACAAGAATCATCAGTATAAGGAAATAGAAAAAGGAAAATTTGGTACCTATAATTTGTTTTATACATTTCACAACATGAACAAAATGATATTTTATCTGTGCACAGTTTAACGGTTATTCAATTTTAAATAAAAAAAGGATAATAAAATAATGATGGTATCTTAAACAAAAGCTTCATTTCATCTTCAAGTTTGCCTTCTGTAGCAACATCTACCATATTTATTTGCATTTTCTTCCATTAAATGCGGGTTAGAATCAAACTATTTAGATCTGTATGTGATTTCATATACCTTAGAATGCTTATGAAACTGAGAAGAAAAGATTTATTCTATCTACATGTATGCAGGTGACAGAACTCAAATGTGGCGGCCTAGTGATAGGGTGCACATTTGATCACCGAGTAGCGGATGCCCACTCTGCCAACCTTTTCTTAACTTCATGGGCAGAGATTTCTCAAGCCAAAAAACCAACCTACTCTCCAATCTTCAGGCGTTCAATTTTCAACCCTAGACATCCTCCCCGATACGACTCATCCATCGATGACATGTACGTTCTGATATCGTCCCAACCCTCTCTGAAACAAGTCAAGGCTGGTGATGATGAACTCAGAAGTCGCATCTACTACATTAGCAGCGAGCAAATCGACCTCCTCCAATCACAGGCAAGTTACAACGGATGCAGGAGAACTAAACTCGAGTCTTTCAGTTCCTTCTTGTGGAAGACCATAGCGGAAGGTGAATGCGAAGAAATCAAGAAACTTAAGCTAGGAATCGTCATTGATGGACGTCAAAGGCTGAAAGCACAAGAATATAGCACCTTCTCAATGCATAACTATTTTGGTAACGTGCTTTCGATCCCTTATTATGAAGCAAGCACTAGTGAACTTAAAGCAATGCAACTCAAAGGGGTGGCAAATTTGGTGCGTGCATGCATAGAGAGTGCATCCAAGGAAGAACATTTTCTGGGGTTGATTGATTGGGTTGAGTTGCATAGGCCACAACCTGCTGTGGTAAAAGTTTACTGCAAAAACAGTGAAGATGAAGAAGCCATAGTTGTGTCATCAGGACTAAGGTTTCCTGTGTCTCAGATAAACTTTGGATGGGGAATGCCACAGTTTGGGTCGTACCATTTCCCCTGGGGAGGCCAGACGGGGTACGTGATGCCGATGCCTATGCCGAGTGCTAGCAGAGATGGAGACTGGGTCGTGTACATGCATCTCAAGAATAAGCATTTGGATGCTATGGAGAAGCAAGCTGCTCATGTGTTTAGGCCATTGAGTTCTAGCTATTTGATTATCAATGATTGCTTGGCTGGAATGAAACTTGAGTAGGTTTACAGAAAAATGCGATAAAGGTTGTTATGGGAACACTATATGTTTGTTATGGGAAGATGTTGTATTTCCGAAAGGTCTTTACTGAGTAAATAGTAAACTTCTCGGCAGATATGATAAAAGTGGTAAACAGTTTTTCTAATTTGGTGAAATGATGACAATTGCTTCTAAATAAGAATGTTTTTATTGTTTATAATGAATATAGAGTAGTCCAGAACTAGAAACCAGAATCTAAAAGAAGTTTAACATTGAGGTCCTCCACATTGGGTTCTACAGCATAGTTGACAACCTTGTTGAAAAGTTTTTCTGGGATAAGATCTCCACGAATATAGCTGATGATGAAAAGCATTTCTGGGATAAGACCTCGACGACAGTAGCTGATGAAGCTCAAAACTTTAGTTGAATATCGAGTTGCTAGCAAGAACTCAATTAACAAATTTGTCAAAGCAAGACAATTGCTGAAAGGCACAGTAATTTAAGTCAAGAATAGGCACTGTATACCAGAGATTTCTGAATTTTCTGGACAACACTGAGGTTTGGATGGCATATTTGGTGTTAATGAAGGACAGCATGTGACATGAGAGGACACCGTCAGGTAAAGTATTTAGTTCACTTTCCTCGTTATCCTTATAGAAATTCTTGTTTTTCCTGATTCTCTTGACCATTTCCTCTACTCCCTTCATCCGCATTGATATGTTCATTGTTATATCTACAAACCAAAAAACAAGAAAGGTACATGAACCAGACAAGAAAGTTTTCTAGATTTTTTCTCAATGAACCTTAATCAGGCTACTAGTCATAGATGACGATAACAGAGAAGAAGCATAGATCATGGTTTATCATGTCATTTGAAGCCAAAAGTTGGAATTCAGAAGAAAAAAATGGTATAAGTGGAATGCTAATATTCCTCTATTCTAAGGGCTACCTTAAAGCCTCTAGTTTTATCAACAACAGTGATAAGCTTTGGAAAATATTTTCTATCCAAATAGTTATTGGTTTTCTTCAGAATTGTTTGAAAAAATTCATCTCAATGTGTTGTCCCTCATACCCACAAAAATTCCAAACGCAAACTCTATATTTTTATGTCATTAGTTGCATAATTTATAAATCTTCAGTCCGACACATTAATATCTCACCCTGCTGATCTGGTGATAGGCATAATTTCCAATTCCTAAAGTTGTCCTGTTCCGGCAAGTACTAATGTGGCAGTTCTAAAAAACCTTACTCCTTTCTTTCCTTTTTCTCACTTTTAACTGCACTTCTCATCTCACAAAAAATTTACTTTTACAATTCTTGATATAACTTAACTAAAAAAAGCCAATCCAAATACCTTTATGAATCGCATTTGAAAATTCAAACCTTACCTCAAACTCATCGAATTTAACTTGATCAGCTTGCGGTTTGGTTTAGTGTAGTTTGAATTCTATTTCAAAAGTTGAAGGATAGGCTTTCAAATTTTGAAAAATTAGTAACTTTAGTCATCAAATTATTTTATTTGTCTTACTATTGTCCATAATCTTTAATTTTATCATTTTTAGTCCCAGATTATTTTATTTGTCTTATGATTATCCTATCTTTAATCCTCAAACTATATTTTTGGAAACTCGATGGTCCCAAACTCTTAAACCTAGTCCATTGTAGAATCCGACCACTCATGTTTGTTGCACAAACCGTAGTTAATAATGGTAAATAAGTCACTTTGAATAATGTTCTCTCCAAATTCGTAGCACGCCATGGTTCCTGAATAATAATTGATGACTTTATAAAGTTTTGATGCACGTGAAAATGACAAACTTTGAGTGTGGAGGAAAAATTATTCAAAATAACTTAGTTTCCCTTACTAACTGATGCATGTGCGGTGCACGTGAACATAGTGGTCGGATTCAACCACAGATTAGGTGACGGGGAGTCGGGCACCACTAAGTTTAAAAGAAAATAGTTTGAAAATTAAAAAAGAATAAAATTATAGATTAAAGAGAATTGTAAGATAAATAAAATAGTTTAAAAATTATTAAAAAATAAAATTAACAATTAAAGGCAACAATAAAACAAATAAAATAGTTCAGGAACCAAATTTACTAATTTCTGTCATATTTTCAGCGGACAACTTTAAGAAGAACCATAATCATAATATATTGGCTTAGTGTAATTCGTAAGCTATATATTGGTAAGAACCAAATCCGTTCGGGCATTCTCCGACTGCGCAGTTCCGTCGCTTTGTTTCTAAGGTTAGTCTCTTCTTACTCATCTCTGCTCATTAGCCTCTCCTTATGGTTGTTTATCTCTATTTGTTCCTCAGACTTTGTTTATACAGTTGAATGCTTATTTATGTCATCAATTTTCGCGATTAGGTTTACGGTAATTTGCTTATCCGAATGTTTGATTGGGTTATGTAGGATTTTGCTTGCTTTCCTTTTCGATCTTAGGTTTGTGGAATTGAAAGGAAAAGTCTTCCGTTTGATTCTTGTTTTCTCGGGATAGATAAAAATCCACTGAGGATCTGCTCCACTGTTTTCACCTCTCTGGACTTCTGTTGTTTCTGTTCTTTCGTTATCTCTATACTTAGAAGATCATCTTTGGAAACACCTCAGCTTCGGTTTTTTTTTAAAAAAATTAAATAATATAAAGAATTCAGCAAGTTATATGGTGGATTAGGAAGTACCTTTGGAATCTTCAGCCTTTATTAGACTAGGGCTTAAAAATTTAAAATTGAGGACTCTCTTATGGGAAATTTGTGCGGGTAGATGTGGCTGTGCTGGAATTCTCACCAAGCAGAATGTGCAAATTTGTGCGGGTAGTTTGTTATATATTAAGCTAAATACAGGGTTAGGGTTTATTTGGAAGAACAGTGTGTAGTTTCTCTCAGATTTTTATAATTCAGAAATTTCTACTTTGTTTGGATTCCTAATTTCCTATGTTGACTTGGTTTAGTAAATTGGAATCTTTCTTATACCCTATTTGGGAAGTTTTTCCTTTTCCTTTCAGTAAATTGGTGTTTAAATCCTATGTAAGCTATATATAGGAGTCTATTATTAACAATGTTGTTATCTGCTAATATCCATCCAAGATTCAGCTCTTCAGCGAATTTGGCTGCTGCGTTAATTAGTACTTTCCATTAGTTTGTACACTGACATTTTCTACAACTTTGCGAGTGCAGTTCCATAAAGAAAACAAATGTATACCGATGCTGATCATTACGCTATTCTGGGTTTGCCTTCTGGGGTAGAAGGAGCCAGACTTTCGGACAAAGGCATATCGGTTTAAGGCATTGGAGTTGCACCCTGATAAAAGACCTTATGACCCGAATGCAAATATTGAATTCCAGAAATTGAAGACATCTTACGAGATTTTAAAGGATCAAGAAGTAAGGAAGTTATTTGATGATCTTATCCGGGCAAAACATGATAAGCTTCACAGGGAATCACAACGAGATTCCAAGCGGAAGAAAATGATGTCGGATCTTGAACAGGGAGAGCGAACTGCCTTTGAGCTAGCCCTACATTGAAAGGTCATGAAGAGGAAGAAAGAACTGCTAGGAAGCTAAAAGAAGAGATTGCCAGAATCCGTTCCACGTTTACCAACAAAGCATCTGCTGAGACCCCAAAAGGAGACTACTGGAGCAACAAAAGGGAAAACGGATAATGCAAAGAGTAGTTTAGATAAAGAGAAGTTGCTTAAGTTTTCATGGTCGAAATGTCAGTTATCAGATTCCATTCCGGAAGACAATTTTTTCTGAAGAATTAGCCATGATATACTCATAATATCATGAAAACTGGATATAAATTTTTGATTGCTACTTAGTATCGACAATATATCTGAAAAACTATTTTAAAAAATTAAATTTAAATATTTGTACCTTGTCGAAGTAAAAAATCATGGCATATGTGTTGGGAATAGATTCTATTTTGAGAAAGTTGAAAAAATACTATTTGGTTGAAAGGTTCTATACATCTTCCCTTTCTCGACAAAGCATCGTGAAGATTATACTGCTGAAAGCCTGAAGATACTATTTGGAAAATTTAGTGAAGTAAAAGAAGCGGTAATCAATTCGAAGAAGAAAGGTTCAGCACTAATTGAAATGACTTCCAGAGATGCCGCAGAAGCAGCAGCTGCTGCTGGTGCTGCTGCACGTTCTGCCTTCCACGATCTATCCAATTCTTCATCAGTTCATGCTCATCGACCAGCTCAATCAACTGCTTCTCCCTTATTTACCAGAGCTAAAGTAGAATGTTTCTGAACAGAACTGAGTAATCTTGGTCCTGCTGGATATCAGGCTTTTGAAGATTCGGTGTTTCAGAAATGGATAAAGAAAAGCAATGCAATGTATATATTTATATTTGCACCAAAAAATTTTTGTATCCTCAATGCCCTTTTGGTCAGCTTCAGTATGTTTTTTGTTTCAGGAATTAGCTTGTAAAACTGCAAAATTTTCTTGAAAATTCTTTTCACCTTAAATGCTAAAAGAAATATGACAATAATTTAGTTCATAAAATATTCCATCATGCGGGATAAATTGCGCCGTCTTCAATCACCTTCTATCATTGTACCAAACCGTGGGGTGGGAGTGGGGCTGGGGGTGGGGGGGTGCAGTAGTGCTAAAATTAAATAAGTTGTTTCGTTAAGGTTGTTCTTTTCTTTTTTCTTTTTTTTGTGAAAGAAATTATAGGTTATTTTTAAGCTTGGAAAAGAATCCTAGAATGCATTATAAATAGGAGAAAACTCACCAAAATGAAAGAGAAGAAAAAAGATATAAGGGGAGAGAAATTAAAACGAGAAAAAGGAAAAGCAAATCATTAAGATATAGATTGCAATAGTATTATTTTACACAAGTTAGATCTTGTTCATTTCACATAAGCAGAAGAAAGATAGGGGCATGTCTCAGATTTGGAAGGGCGTACGCGCTACATGGCAATGATATTCACAAACAGAATGCATACATACACACACACACACACACACACACACACACACATATATATATATATATAGGAAATGTAAAGAGAGCTAAATAAAAGACAGATAAACTTACAAGTATGCAGATCAGGAAACAATTGATGTAGAAATAGGAATTTTATTTATGAGAGAGGAGAGAGAGTTTTTCCAAAAGCTTAATATTTATATACAATTTCGGACATGAAATCTGAATTCTAAACTTGATTTATGGATTTGAAATATTCAAAATTAAAAATATCTAGAATATTCTAGTAATATTTTTAAATAAAATTCTGAACCATTTAAACCCCAAAAATTATCTAATAAAATAAAATTACAAATAGTAAAAAAGGGCTGGTAACTAAGTCCTACTTTTACTTTTACAAAAAAGTCAAAAAATATATAGTAAAAGACATGTTATTTCTATCAGGTAATATCCATGGGGATATTCTTTCTTGAGCCTTTTGAGTCTTTAGAGTAATTGAACCCTTTGAACTGCTTGATTGATGTGAAATTTACAAGCGCACAAATATCAAATAAATAATAAATTATTGAGTACAAGTCGTCTCAACGACTATTGCTACCTAACTACAAAATTCTTTTACTTATAACACAACTTAAACCAAAATAAACGTGATTTTATTTAAAATCTAATTACCAATAAAAATAATTAACAATGATAATAAATATAAAATTAATAATTATATTAATTAAAAATCAATGGTAATGAATGGACTAAGATACTCCAAATCCAGCTTACTCCTCTTATGAAAAATATTAATTTCTTTAAATTAATTCTCGACTTGGTTAATGGTAGAATTCTCAATTATAAACTAGACTCAATCTCTTGGTGAAAAGCTCCTAATTTTAATTAATAAACCAATTGTATATCTACGTGATTTTAATTATCAAAGTCGCAAATGCCTCTATGAAATTCTCTAACTTTTGTTTCATACTCGCTAGAAACCACACAAAAAGAAATCAAATCCATCTCTAGTCAATTTTATGATGTATTGTTATTACCATGATACAATTTAATCTAGTGCTTCTCAACTACTAGAATAAATTTAAAGGCATGCAAAAATTGGCTAGAAAATTGCAAGTATTAAGAACAATAATAAGAATTATCCAAAATCAATATAAAAGAAATAATCTTTAATTAAAATTAATTAAATCCATAAGAATTCTGGTATTTATGGAAGGTATTATCACAAAAGATTTAGTTACTCATAAGCCAAATATTCAAAGTCATAAATTTAATTAATATAAAAATAAAAGAGTAAAGAAAAAAATAGAATAAAAGAGTCTAATTGAAGATCTACTTTGATCTTCAAACTTTCTCTATTTCTTCTTCAATTGCCGTCTTCTTATTCTCCAAATTGCTTCGGCGATCAGCCCTCTCTTTTTTGTTCTTCTTGGTCCACCAATAATTTTTCTCCCTTTTAGGAATTCAAATCCAATTTGGTTTCTAAATCCTTATTCAAATCAAAGTTAATTGGAATCTTCCTTTTTCTTCTTTAGATTGAATCTTGTCAATTTTTGAATGGCATTGTGAATTTTTATTTTCTTTTCCTAACCAATTCTTCTTTCATCTTTTCTTCTCTTGAAATTATCATTTTATCCCTTCATCAGTAATTAGTAAAATTAGTAAATTAAAGTGTACTTTACAAATAAAATTATCTTAATTAATTCATACTAAGTACATAAACATTTAATTCACCAAAACAAAGTCATAAAATTTATATCAATTAGCCCTTAAATAAGTGAAAAATTAATTATAAATAATAGTTATAATATAATCTCATCAACTACCCCCCACTTAAGACTTTGATCGTCCTTGAGCAAAAATAGAAAAACTCAAGATCATTAGACGTAGAATCATTCATCTTCAAATCAATTTCCTCATCCCATTAAAATGATTATCCATATGCATCAACTAGAAAGATTGATAGATAAATAACCAAGATAATAACAATGTTAATACAACATAACTGTGGAAATTGAAAGAAGCATTTTGAAGCATACCACAACCATGCTCTTGATTCAGTGTCTAGGCAATATTATACACCCAATAATCATCTTTAAAATCATAATCACATACATATACATTAAAGATTCAAACAACTATAATTTTGAAATCTTACACACTCTCCACTAATTGAGGTACTGTGGCTACACTTAGACCAGGTATGACTTTGGCGCTCGTAACGTTAGGTTAGGGAATTGGCTAACAAACGAAAGATATAAGGAGACAAAATAAAGAGAAGAGATATTGCAAAGAAAAGTTGACTCCAAATCATAACTATATACTCCAACTCCTTTCTTGCTCCTATAGTACAAAGAAACTCAATAACCAAATTTATTCTCTAGAAATTAATTCCTTTCTCATGTATACATCAACTTTGGACATTTTATGACCATGACTTGCAATAAGCATGTTGGGTTTTATTTCTATGCCTTTATACTAAATTTTTATCACAATCCTCAACAATTTGCAAACAAACATAAGGCAAGTGCACCTATCGTTATGAGTGGTATAATGGCAAGTAAATTGAATATCGTATCCACGGGGATGGTTAAATATTATTACTCACTTTCTATTATATTGTTTACCCTATCAAATTTGTTTGTGAAAATGATTAAAATTACTACTAGGAATAGAAGTCTAGCTTAGCTAATTAAACCAACTTAACTAATTTTTGCTTGCAAGAGAGAATTCAATTGAGAAAACAATACTTGGATGGTTAATCCCCCTAAAATTACCTATGTGATAGAAATGTCCCTTGGTTGATAAATTTCACTTCTTATGTTTGATGAAATTCCAATGATAGAACTCACTCTATCTCTAGATGAAAGTTCTCTACTCTTAGATTAATTAGTTGAAATCTCTTTCTAACCAATTTAATCAAAGAATGCAATAAGGTTTGTGAATTTATATTTCATATTTGTGCTTAATATAATGATCATTTTGAGCTCAAATTTCTGTTGAATTTTAGTCTTCAAACACCATTTACACTCCCTTTCTCTCTTATTTGGTTTAGATGGGTTTATTGAAGATTTGGAGCACAATGAAGCAATGAAGGAGATTCTACATACTTATAATGAAGAAAAAAAAAAGAAGAATTCAAAACAGGGCAGCGGGACAGAACAATCCAATTGGGATTTTGACCTCCTTAGAGATTTTAAATTGATATTCTATATTTGTGCTTCATATAATTATCATTTTGAGCTTGATTTTATGTTAAATTTTGGTGTTTTAATCACCATTTATACTCCCTTTATCTCTTATTTGCTTTAGGTGATATTATTGAAGATTTGGAATTAAATGAAGCAAATAAGGGAAATTTACACAATGAAGAACAATAGAGAAATGCAGAGGAAAAACAGACTGGTAGACATATTTCAAGTCGGCGTTTGACCTCTATGAAGATTTCAAATGCAAAAGTGGTATTCTATAAAATTATATACGACGTTCTGAAGTTTTCAGAATGGTAAAAGTGGTGTCAATCGGAGTTCATTTGCCTACACTACTTATGCTGCAAATTCACCTGTTCTGCATTGGGTTTCATTTTTGACACAGTTTGGTATAATGATCATATCTTGAGTTCTAGATGCCCAATTTATGTGATTAAAATCTCTATGGAAATCTACGATACTGATATACAACTTTGATGAAGACATGAAGACCTAGATCAGCTGATGTGGTGGTCTAAATTCACCTAAAAGTCAAAATAGTGTCACAGTGGCGCCGTTTGTGTCGATCTGAAACTGCTTTTAATCTGCATTTCTCTCTCTTTTGGGGGAGATTTTGATACCCCTTTAGGGCAAAAACAAGAGCAGCCGACTGGAGTGGACAGAAAATAGCAAAAACTCATCAAAACTCACTCAAATCTCATCTCAATTCTTCATCTTTGCAAGAGAAATCAAGAGAGAAGATTGAATCTCTGAAGAAGGAGAGCATCCACCTTGAAGATTCATGGAAAAAGCTGCAATTTTCTCAACACTACAGTGACGAATTTCGACCTTGAAGAAGAGAAGATTTTACACCATGAAAATGAGCAATTCTTACTCTTTCTTTATTGGTTTATATTCTTTGAATTGTAATATGTTGATGAACTAAACTTTTGAGTACTTGGATGGGTATGAACCCTAGATTTTGCCTATGTGAATGAGGTGTTTCATTGGTTGATTGAATTTGAAATTCTTGTGAATTGTTTGTGGGTTTGAATGGTTGAATTGATTGAGTGGATTATGGATGCATAATCTGGAATTTTTGTTCACTTGGAATTGAGAAATGAAAAGTGATTGACAATTGATTCAAAATCTAGAAATTTTCACTTGGAATTGAGAAAGGAAGGGTGAAATAGACCATACACAAACAATGGGGATGATTTAGGTAACTAGAGATAGAAACCTAAACATCTTCTTGATAATTAGAGAAATCTAATTGGAAATTCACAATTCTTAATGCATTCTTGGGTTGAATTGGTTAGAAAGAGATTTCAACTAATTAATCTAAGAGTAGAGAACTTTCATCTAGAGATAGATTGAGTCCTATCATTGGAATTTTATCAAACATAAGAAGTGAAATCTATCAACCAATGGACATTTCTATCACATAGGTAATTATAGGGGGATTAACCATCCAAGTATTATTTTCTCAATTGAATTCCCTCTTGCAAACAAAAATTAGTTAAGTTGGTTGATATTCTATATTTGTGCTTCATATAATTATCATTTTGAGCTTGATTTTATGTTAAATTTTGGTGTTTTAATCACCATTTATACTCCCTTTATCTCTTATTTGCTTTAGGTGATATTATTGAAGATTTGGAATTAAATGAAGCAAATAAGAGAAATTTACACAATGAAGAACAATAAAGAAATGCAGAAGAAAAACAGACTGGTAGATATATTTCAAGTCCGATTTTGACCTCTATGAAGATTTCAAATGCAAAAGTGGTATTCTATAAAATAATAGAGGACATTATGAAGTTTTTAGAATGGTAAATTTTGTGTCAATCGGAGTTCATTTGCCTACCCTACTTATGTTGCAAAATCACCTATTTTGCATTGGGTTCCATTTTTGACACAGTTAGATATGATGATCATAACATGAGTTATAGATGCCTAATTGATGTGATTCAAATCTCTGTGGAAATATAAGATCCTGTTTTACAAATTTCATGAAGACATCAAGACCTAGATCAGCCGATTTGGTGGTCTGAATTCACCTAGAAGTCAAAATAGTGTCACAGTCGGTCAGCAAAAACTTGCACCAAAACTGGGGGCAAGCGGCGCCGTTTGGTGTGATATAAGCGGCGCCGTTTGCGTCGATCTGAAGCTGATTTTAAGCTGCATTTCTCTCTCTTTTGGGGCAGATTTTGATACCCCATTAGGGCAGAAACAAGACAGCCGACTGGAGTGGACAGAAAACAGCAAAAACACCAAGAAAACACACCAAATTCTTCTTCCAATCCATCAATCTTGCAAGAGAAATCAAGAGAGAAGATTGAATCCTTGAAGAAGGAGAACATCAACCTTGAAGATCCATTGAAAAAGTTGCAACTTTCTCAACAAAATCGTGAAGAACTTCAACCTTGAAGAAGAGAGGAGATTCCAACCATGAAAATGAGCAATTCTTCCTCTTTCTTTGTTGTTTTATGTTCTTTGATTTGTAATATGTTGATGAACTAAAATTTTGAATACTTGGATGGGTATGAACCCTAGATTTTTCCTATGTGAATGAGGTGTTTCATTGGTTGATTGAATTTGAATTTCTTGTGAATTGTTTGTGGGTTTGAATGGTTGAATTGATTGAGTGGATTATGGATGCATAATATGGAATTTTTGTTCACTTGGAATTGAGAAATGAAGAGTGATTGACAATTGATTCAAATTCTGGAAATTTTCACTTGGAATTGAGAAAGGAAGGGTGAAATAGACCATACACAAACAATGGGGATGATTTAGGTAACTAGAGATAGAAACCTAAACATCTTCTTGATAATTAGAGAAATCTAATTGGAAATTCACAATTCTTAATGCATTCTTGGGTTGAATTGGTTAGAAAGAGATTTCAACTAATTAATCTAAGAGTAGAGAACTTTCATCTAGAGATAGAGTAAGTTCTATCATTGGAATTTCATCAAACATAAGAAGTGAAATTTATCAACCAAGGGACATTTCTATCACATAGGTAATTCTAGGGGGATTAACCATCCAAGTATTTTTTTCTAAATTGAATTCTCTCTTGCAAACAAAGATTATTTAAGCTAGTTTAATTACTTAAGTTAGATTTCTTTTCCTAGTAATTATTCCAACCATTTTCTCAAACAAATTTGTTAGGCTAAACAATAGAGTAGAAGTGAGTAATGGTATTTAACCATCCCCGTGGATACGATATTTAAACTTGCTTGCCATTATACTAATTTAAACGATGGGTACACCTGCCTTATGTTTGTGTGAAAATTGTTGAAGATTATGATAAAATTGAGTATAAAGGCATAGAAACAAAACACAACAAGTTTTTGGCGCCGTTGCCGGAGAGTTTGGTTAATATTAGGAAAGCTTGAAATCTATTGATTTAGTCATTTTACTTATTTGTTGTTATAATACCTATGTCTAGTGTTAGCATTTGTTGTCTTGTTTGTAATTTTGTAAATTATTGGTGAATTGAAGTGTTTATCTTGTGTTTTTATGTGTTTGCCCAGTTTTAGTGAGAAAACCTTGGTTTGAATTTTTAGTGAGCATTTTTGTGTTGAATTTTTGTTTGTATTTATACTTAAGCAATGAGCTTTTTGGATTATGATTTGCCACCACATCCCTCTCAATTGATGATGTCTTATAAATTTTGTGGAGGTAGTTATCCAACCTATGAGTGTCAAGCCATGGGAACTTCCAATGCATGGTCAATGGAGCAAGGAAACTATCTTGGAGAAAGCAAGCAATCCCACAATTCATACAACAATACTTATAATTCGGGATGGCACAATTATCCAAACTTCTCATGGAGCAATCAAGGGCACCAAACACAAACATATTCTCTCGGTTTCCAAACTTCATCAAGTTCCAGACCCCAAGTATTCCTTCCTTATCAAGACCAACCTCCTCCACCTTCTCAACAATCGGTGAAATCTAGCCTTGAAGAATTGATGACAAAGTTCATAGCAAATACCGAAACCCAAGTTCAAACTCAAAAGGCCCTTAACCAAAGAATGAACCAAGAGGCCACTCTTCAGAACTTGGTGAAGCTAGTTTCAGAAAGACAAGTTGGCAATCCCGCAAACGAGACCGAGCCAAATTCTAGGGAGTGGGATGAAGCTACTAGTGTGAGGAGTGGGATGAAGCTACTAGTGTGAGGAGTGGGATGGAATTGAATGTCTCACAGCCTAACGTACAGGAAATAGGAGAAGGTAAGATGGATGAGAAAGTGCATGTTGAAGATGAACATGAAGGAATTGAAAAGAATGAAGAACAAAAGAAAGAGGATGAAGAACCTTTGGAGATCGCCATAGTTCAAGGTGAAGAAACAAAGAAGGGCCGATGCGAGATTGATAAAATCATAGTACATGTGGAGTCATCACCACTTATCATCAAGGAGAAGGAGTTTGAAAAGACTGAAATGGAAAAGGAAAGTAGAATGAACTCCTCTATTGAAGATCCTCCGGAGTTAGAATTGAAGAAGATAACGGGTCACTTGGATTACGCTTTCCTTGTGGACAATCCAAAACTCCCAATGCTCAAGGATATTAGTCCTTCATTTTGCATTCACAAAACAATAATGGAAGAAGGCTTCAAACCAATGGTGCAACCCCAAGAGAGCCATGATCAAAATCAAGATTTCAAGCTGGGAGATCAAGTGTTGTTGAACGACTCTCAATGGAGACTTTCTACTAGTATGTTTACGTCTAAATGGACTTTTCCATTCTTGGTAAGCAAAATACTTCCATTTGAAGTTGTGAAAAACTATGATCCAAAAAAGGAAACATTAATGGTAAGCAAACATAGACTTAAACCTTATCATGTTGGAGTTAGAAAGAAAAGAATATTGTCTCCATACTCTTATGACCCGGGGGATAAGTGATTTTCACCATCTTTGCTCTCCTTTACTTGTACATAATTGTCTTTAATGTGGTTTTGAGTTTGAAAATTTTAATTGCCTTGAATTGTGAAGAGTTTTATAATGTGTTGTTTGGTGTGATTTTTATGTTTGTAATCAAATAATTTGTTAAATTTTGTTATTGAAATTGTAGTTGAGTTTGGCAAAAAAAAAAAAAAGTACTGTTCATCACGTTTCACTGTAGCATTCTGGTCTAAAACGGTGCCGGGGTTACTGTTCATCGGGGGGGTTACTGTTCATCAGCCGTTTTACTATTCTTCAAAAAATTTTATTTTTTATTTTTTTCCCATTTTTGTTGGTTATTTCTTGTTTTCTTTCTTCTATGCCTATCATGTGTTTGATGAAATGCCACAATGAAACTTATTAAATTTGTAATCTTCTTTATTAGTTTGCATTCCATTAGCTTACTATATACTTTCTTTCTTTAATTTAGTGGTTAGTTTATTTAATTTTGTTACTTAGCATGGTTAAGAGTTAATTAGTTGTTGTTTTAAATTTTAGTGATAATTGTTTTTCTTGTTTAGCCAATTTGCACTTTTCTTTTTTTTTTGTTTTGTTTTTGTGTGTATTACTTGTAACGTTCTTTGTGGCATTTGTATTTTCACATTGGTAGACTAGTTTCTCTTAACGGTTGATTTTGAAAAAGAAAGCATTTCATCGAAAATCGCGTCTCGAGGAACTCCATATTGCCCATTAACAAATCCTTGAGCAACAACAAATTTTGGGCCATCAATTTGCCGGCATTGCTGAATATCACGCAAAGATCCTTCAGCCCAGGCTTGAGTGGTGGAGCCGGTAGTTTATGAACAAGGGGGAGTTCTTTCTTTTCTAATTTGGTCCTTTTATTTATTTATTTTATTGGTATGTTTTTATGCTTCTGCTTTCATTATGTCATTGTTTCTAGCTTTGTTTCATTTCTTTTTTCTGCAAAGTATATAGAAGGTGCAGCTTGCTGCTCATATGGTTTCGCCCAGCCTTCACGTATGAAACAACCATATTTTTCACTGTTTGTGTGTTTGTGGGTTTGAATGGTTAAATTGATTAAGTGGATTATGGATGCATAATCTGAAAGTTTTGTTCACTTGGAATTGAGAAATGAAGAGTGATTGACAATTGATTCAAAATCTAGAAATTTCACTTAGAATTGAGAAAGGAAGGGTGAAATAGACCATACACAAACAATGGAGATGATTTAGGTAACTAGAGATAGAAACCTAAACATCTTCTTGATAATTAGATAAATCTAATTGGAAATTCACAATTCTTAATGCATTCTTGGGTCGAATTGGTTAGAAAGATATTTCAACTAATTAATCTAAGAGTAGAGAACTTTCATCTAGAGATAGATTGAGTCCTATCATTGGAATTTCATCAAACATAAGAAGTGAAATCTATCAACCAAGGGACATTTCTATCACATAGGTAATTCTAGGGGGATTAACCATCCAAGTATTATTTTCTCAATTGAATTCTCTCTTGCAAACAAAAATTAGTTAAGTTGGTTTAATTAGCTAAGCTAGACTTCTATTCCTAAAAGTAATTTCAATCATTTTCACAAACAAATTTGATAGGCTAAACAATAGAATAGAAAGTGAGTAATGATATTTAACCATCCCCGTGGATAAGATATTGAATTTACTTGCCATTATACTACTCATAACGATAGGTGCACTTGCCTTGTGTTTGTGTGCAAATTGTTGAGGATTGTGATAAAAATTTAGTATAAAGGCATAGACAACAAAACACAACATAAATGCAGATATGATCTTTGGACAATTATAGAGGAGATTCTGAATTTTCCAGAATGGTAACATTTACATCAATCCGAATTCGTTTGGTCACCCTACATATAGTGCAAAATCAGTATTTCTGAATTTGGTTCCAGTTTTGACACATTGTGGTATAATTACCATATATGCAGTTCTAAATGTCCAACAGAGATGATTCAAAGCTCTGTAGAAACATAATAGTATTATCTACAACTTTCATGAAGACAGGAAAACCTAGATCGTCCGATTTAATGCTCTTAATCACCAATAATCTAAACGGTATTGTTTTAGCAGAAACAGAATTTTCTGCAATTGTTGCTCTCATTTTGTGAGGTATATATATACCCTTTTAGGGCATTTGAAGGGGGCGGCCGTCTAGGGTTCTAGAGAGGAGAAAAACAGAGAGAAAAACATCCAAAACCTCTCCCAAATCTTCAATCTTTGCAAGAGAAATCAAGAGAGAAGATCAAATCTTTGAAGAAGGAGAACATCAATCTTGAAGATTCAAGCTCAAGAACACAACTTTTCACAACCAAGTTGGAGAACTCCAAGCCTTGAAGAAGAGAAGATTTGAGCCATGAAAATGAGCAATTCTTACTCTTTCTTTATTGCTTTATGTTCTTTAAATTGTAATATGTTGATGAGCTAAATTCTTGAATACTTTGATGGTTATGAACCCTAGTTATTATCCATGTGAATGATTTGTTTTCTTGGTTGATTGAATTCCGAATTCTTGTGGATTGTTTGTGATTTTGATTGTTTGAATTGACTCAGCTATTAATTGATTCATAATCTGGATTTTTTCACTTGGAATTGAGAAAGGAATGGTGAAATAGACCATATACAAACAATGAGGATGATTTAGGTGACTAGAGATAGAAACCTCAACATCTTCTTGGTAACTAGAGAAATCTAATTTGAAGGTTTGATTGCTTTAATTAATTCAGTTGTTCATTGACTCATAATCTGGATTTTTCACTTGGAATTAAGAAAGGAAGGGTGAAATAGACCATACATCAACAATGGGGATGATTTAGGTGACTAGAGATAGGAACCTCAACATCTTTTTGGTAATTAGAGAATCTAATTGGAAATTCACTAATGTAAATGCATTTTTAGGTTGAATTGGTTAGGAAGAGATTTCAACCAATTAATCTAAAAGTAGAGGACTTTCATCTAGAGATAGAGTGAGTACTAATTTAGGAATTTCATCAAACATAGGAAGGGGAATTTATTAACCAAGGGACTATTCTATCACATAGGTAATTCTAGGGGGATTTTCCATTTAAGTATTATTCTCTCAATTGAAATTTTCTCTTGCAAACTGAAATTTACATAAACTGAATTTATCTGTTTAGGTTAGATTTTAATTCCTAGTTGTTATTTCAATCATTTTCACAAGCAAATTTGATAGACTAAACAATAGAGTAGAAAGTGAGTAATGGTAATTGATCATCCCCGTAAATACGATATTTAAAATACTTGTCATTATACTAATCAAAACGATAGGTGCACTTGCCTAATGTTTTGTGTGAAAATTGTTAGAGATTGTGATAAAATTTAGTATAAGGGCATACAAAACAACACAACAAGTTTTTGGCGCTGTTGCCGGGGAGTAATTGGTCAATATTAGGAAAGCTCAAACTCTATTGATTTAGTCATTTTACAAGTTAGTTTGTGTAATACTTGTTACTAGTGTTAGCATTTGTTTTCTTGTTTGTAATTTTGATAGTTATTGGTGAATTGAAGTACTTCGTTTGTGTTGCATTGTTTTTGTTTTTGTTAGCCCTAAGGGCAAATCATGAATGTTTGATTAAGTTTTGATTAATGACAAACATTGATAAGGACTAATATGCTTGTATGTTGTGTGATAGGATTTTTGGATTGAGAAGGAAGCAAGTCTCATTGCCTTGGAGCTAGCAATGCAAGAACAACTCAAATATGTCAAAGTGATTAAAGATTGAAGAGTTTGTTCAAAATTAATGAAGGCTTTGAAGACATGAAGTGTAGGTTAAATGTGGTTAATAGGTAAACTTTGTAAACCCTACACTCTTAAGCCTTGGAATCTATGAGTTGCAATTGAGAGCACAAAACTTGATTTAAATGGTTTCAATGGTTTTGAACTTACCTAAATTATCAAGTTTTCATAAATGGTTTTTGCACATAAAAGATCTTTAATGACTTATCTTTG
Source organism: Rauvolfia tetraphylla (assembly GCA_030512225.1). Classification (NCBI taxonomy): domain Eukaryota; kingdom Viridiplantae; phylum Streptophyta; class Magnoliopsida; order Gentianales; family Apocynaceae; genus Rauvolfia; species Rauvolfia tetraphylla. Next base: position 4,643,135 of record JAJQKT010000060.1, read on the forward strand.
AGGCTAGAATGTTTTTCCAACTTGTTTGAATTGATTTGAATATGTTTTTGACAAAGTCCAAAAAATTCGGTTGTCCGAATTTTGTAGCAAAAGTTTTCTACTATTCTTCCAGAGAAATTCGGAAGAAGATTCGGACGCAGCCAAAAAATTCGGTCGTCCGAATTTTGGCCTTCAGCATGGTCACTGTTCTTCCAGAGAAATTCGGAAGAAGATTCGGACGCAGCAGGAAAAATTCGGTCATCCGAAAAATTCGGACGCAGAATTCGGTCGTCCGAATTTTCCTGAAGCTAGCCGTTACTAGCCGTTTTGTAGCCGTTTGAACTGATTTTCAAATTCTATAAAAGCCATAAACTTCAAATTTTTTAGTAGAACTTTGAACTTAACAAATCTTACATGCTATAACTTGTTTTACATCAAATTAAATTGAAAAGCTCTCAAATTGCCTTGTGCTCAAAGGTGTACATTCAAGATTCCAAAGGCAAAGGTGAAGTGGTGCTAGCAATTGTAATTATCCACCAAGAAGTGTTGGTAATATCTAAACTCCATTCTTCATTTTAATTCTGTTTTTCTACTAGCTCATTGCAAGGTTATCTTGTGACATAAAACCCTTTTGTGTTAGGGTGAGCCATAGACTAGATTAATCAAGGTTGCGGTGTAAAACCCGTTTGTGAGTGAGCCTTTGATTATATTGGTCTTTAGGTTGTCTTTAGATATAAAACCCTTGTGGAAGGGTGAACCTTGTTTGTATAATTACTAAAAGAGGTTATGAGTGTAAAACCATTGTGTGGTGAGCCTCTTATGTAATTGTTGAATTTGAGCATATAGTGGATTGGTTGAAATCCTTGAGTGTGGACTCAAGGTAGTGGATGTAGATCTTGGAGAGATCGAACCACTATAAATCGTGTGTTCATTTTCTTATTGCTTTACTTGTTTACATACTTGTGATTATTATTTATGCTTAGTTGTTGATTGATTGGTTATGGTCTTATAGTTTGATAATCTTGTATTAATCATCAAATCACATATAACTTGAAGTTTGTGAATTTAAAGAAGAGCTTTTATTAAGACAAAGGATTTGCAAAAAGGGAAAAAGATTTCGATAATTAGCCAAAGACCTAATCCCCCCCCTTAGGTCTTTCAATTGGTATCAGAGCAAGGTCTTCTTTTTAAGGTCTAACAACCTAGAAGTAAAGATTCTATGGCTAGTTTATCAAATTTGCCTTATATGGAAGGTTCCTCTACAAATAGACCTCCTTTGTTTGATGGTTCTAATTTTACATTTTGGAAATCTAGAATTAGAATTTTTATTTGTTCTATTAACTTTGATTTGTGGAGTATCATTGAGAAAGGTCTCTATGTTCCTATGAGAATAAAAGCTGATGGAATTACAAGGGAACAAAAGTCTATGGAGGAAATTGATGAGAACGACTCAAGAAAGATAACCTTAAACTACCAAGCAATGAATATCTTGAGTTGTGCATTGTACGTGAATGAATACAATAGAGTGAGTGAATGTGACACCGCTCACGACATGTGGAGACTTCTTCAAACAACACATGAGGAAAGAGCCAATGTGTGTTTTATGTCAATAAATGATGAGGTACAATCCACTCCTTCTACCTCTACTTATTGTGATGATGATGTTGATGATATTGATGATCCTAGTGAATTACTTGTTGAGATGTATGGAGAATTAAAGAAGGCTTCAAAAAGGAATAAGGAAATGAAAACCAAAATTAATGATTTATTGAATGAGAATTCAAAATTGTTTTGTGAAAATAAAAAGCTTCTTGATTCTATTGAATGCTTGAATATTGAAAAAGAAGTTTTAAATGTCTCTTTACAAAATATGTCCCTTGAAAATAAGATTCTTTGTGAAAAGATTTTGTCTCTTGAAAGAATGCTTGTTGATCATGAGACTTTGAAAAAGAAGGTTGATGAACTTACATCATGTATAGAAAAATTTACAAAAGGAAGGGACAATCTTGATAAAATTCTTGGAGCTCAAAGATCTCTCCTTGTCAAAAATGGTCTTGGTTACAATTATGTAAACAATGTGCCTAAATATAACAAATTCTTTGTTAGAGCTACTTCTACTTCCATGCATCATACTTGTTGTACTTATTGTGGAAAACATGGACATAAAGTCACCAAATGTTATGTTAAAAGAAAAGTAGAGAATGGTGTAAAAACCATTTGGAGAGTTAAGGGAAATATTACTAACCCTCACGGACCCAAGAAAGTATGGGTACCAAAGGAAACTTCCTCTTCTTTATTGCAGGTACTCTCCAATTCAAACTCAAGCACCACTAAATGGCATATTGATGATGTTGGCTTAAAGAATAATAGAAAACACCTCATGCATAATCAAGGTCAAAGCAACCGATGAAGTAACCAATGTTGATAAAGGTTCCTCTCTTCTTTTTAAACAAATGTTGCTTAGTGATAATTTGAAATATAATTTGCTTAACATTACTCAATTATGTGATAGTGTGAAAAGTTGAATGTGAATGTAATACTTGCACTATACTTGATGGTGTCAATAGTAGAACTATTTTTGTTGCAAATTGTATTAATGCCTTGCCTTGATGAACTTGTTGCTTATAAAGTTAGATGATTTTCCACTCATGATAATGACGGTTATTTATGGCATAGTAAACTTGGTCATGATAAAATGATTAAAATAACTATGATTGAATATCTATGCATTTGCTTGGCCAAAAACATCTTTATGAAACTTCACAAAATGTTCAGACTTGAAGTTTGGATGTAGACCACAAGTTCGGTCGCCCGAACTTATGTGACAATATGACATTTTGTGATTTTGATTAATTACTCGCAAAATATTGCAATATGTGTTTTATCTTGATAAGCTTGAATGTCTTGTGGCTTATGATAATGATGGATTTTCTTGGCATAAAAGATTAGGTCACGTGAGCATAGATTTGTTGAGCAAACTTTCCTCTTAAGATTTAGTTGGAGGATTACTAAAAATATGTTTTGAGAAAATTATCTTTGAGATACTTGTCAATATGGAAAACAAACAAAAGAATCTTTCAAACACATGAAAATGCTTTTAGACCTCAATCATCTTGAACATGTTCATATGGATTGATTTGGACTTATGAGGTACTCTAGTATTAATGACTTGAAGTATGCCTTAGTAGTGGTTGAGGATCTCTAAATATTCACTTTAGCATTATTCTTTGCTCAAAAGAAGATAAAGTATTTCATATGATTGTAAAACTATTCAAAAAGGTTCAAACCTCCCTTGAGAATTTTACAACTAAGTCTTTACAAAATTTGCTTTGAAAATTGAATTTCATATAATTGTTTCAACTGCAAAAACCCCCACAACAAAATGGTGTTATTTGAAAAGAAAATTTAAACTCTGTAAAAATTGGCTAGGTCCATGCTTTGTGAAAATTCTTCCTCAAAAATATTGTTAGTCCAAAGTCGTAAACATCACATGTTATGATAAATAGAATTCTTTTAAGATCATTTTGAAGAAAAACATCTTTTGAATTCTCTTTTATAGAATGCCTCAAATTGCATATTTTAAAATGTTTGGTTATAAATGTCTTATCTTAAATTCTTGTGTTAACTTACTTAAAATTTGATAGAAATCTTGATATTGGTATATCTCTTATCTATTCTTCTAACAAAAAGGCTTATAGAATTTTATAACAAAAAGAACCTTACATGATGAGGAAACCATTCATGTTAGCTTTGATGAATCTTACATTTACTTGGAAAGAAAAGATGAAGATGATGTAGGTACATCTATGAATGACTATCAAATCCATCTTCAAGCACCAACTTTGGAGGATCATACCAATGAGCAAGAAATGATTGAACAAAATGATCAACATAGTGGTGACCAAAAGCTCTCAAAGAACTTAAGATATCCAAGAGGCCACCCTAAGGAGCAAATCATTGGTGATATCTCCCAAGGAGTAAAAATAAGGTGGTACTTTATCAATAACTTTATTCTTTTATTGGATATGAGCCTAAAGTATTGATGATGCATTGTGTGATGATTTTTGGATTATTTGTATGCAAGAGGATTTAAATAAATTTGAAAGATACAAAATTTTGGATATTCCTAAATCTCATGATCATTCCATTATTGGAACTAAATGGTTTTTAGAATTAAACTTATTGAATCCAAAGAAGTTGTTAGAAACAAAGTTAGACTTGTTGCCTAAGGATTCAATCAAGAAGAAGGAATTGATTATGATGAAAACTTTGTTCCAAATGAAAACTTGAGTCCATACGAATGCTTTTGACTTGTACTTGCTTTAAGTCATTTCAAATGAATGTCAAAAGTGCTTTTCTAAATGGTTTTATTGAGGAAGTAGTTTATGTGGAACAATCACCCAGTTTTGCTCATGAAAAGTTTTCTAACCATATTTTCAAACTATCCAAAGTCTTATATGATTTAAAACTAGCTCCTACAATTTAGTGTGAAAAATTGAGTATTTTCCTTCTTTCAAAAGGATTTTCAAGAGGAAAACTGAAACTACCCTTTTTATAAAATCCTCATGTAACAATGATCTATAACTTGTCCAAATACATGATATAATTTTTGGTGCTTCTAATACTTCACTTTGTGATGTGTTTTCCAAGTTGATGCAAAGTAAATTTGAAATGAACATGATAGGAAAACTCAATTTCTTTCTTGGCCTACAAATCATGCAAACCAAGGATGGCACTTTCATGAATCATGTTAAGGTATAAGGACTTCCATAAGTTTATCAACTCTGCTTGACAAGAATAAAATGGTTTCATCAGAGTAGTCAACTCTATTTGACAGCAAGTAGAGCCAATATTATGATTGCCATGTGCTTGTGTGCTAGATTTCACCTTGTCCTAAAGAGTCTCATTTGATTGTTGTTAAACACATTCTCTATTACCTTATTGATACTCTAAGTGATTATGGTCTATATTTCAAATGTGTGGCTATGTTATGTGATAACACTAATGCAATAAATTTGATCATCATACTATTCAACAAACTAGGACAAAGCATATTGAGATCATACTTCATCTCATTAGAGATCATTCTACTAAGGGTAATATTTGTTTAAAGCATGATTGCACTAATGAACAAATTAATGATATTCTTACTATGCCATTAGCCGAAGAAAGGTTTGACCAATCTTGGAAGTAGCTTAGAGAATTCAAAATCCAATAACTAACAAGTGTATTCAAGTGTTGTAGCTTCAGGTGAGGACAAAGATGCCTAGTATGGGAAAAGGAAAGAGAAAAGCCAAAGAAAAAAGAAGGAGGATCAGTGATTAATGAACCAAGGAAGGTTCATGTTTTGCAAAGCATGTCATGGCTGGATAGATTTGTCACAGTGGAGGCTACTACTGAACTTTATGATTGGGCACAAAGGAACCATAAGATAAATCCAAGCCACAAGGTGGATGTCATCAAACTATTCGAAATCGGTAATATACAATCATTTTTAAATGATGTGAGCTGGACTAGTTTGCCTATGTTTGATGAATGCTATTACCTTCTTTAGTTTATGAAGTTTATGCAAATATTAAGGAAGAAAGAGTTGAGAAAGTTGGTAATAAAACTATTCAGTGGTGTTCTTCAAGAATATCACAAGTTGATTTTTGAGATTGATAATGCATTGCTCAATAGAATTTGTGATGTTGAGGATGTTGGGTTTAGACATTATTCTTCCGGGGAACATTGTTTTATAAGTAAGTTATACTCACTTGTAAGGATTGAAAATGCCTGTACAAATGGTAGAAGCTTCAAGACTAGAAAGGAGAAAGAGAGAGAGATAAAAAATTTTTTTTTTTTGATGCTAGTGAAAGGATTTTGCATCACATGCTTACTACCTTGATTATAGCATACTTTAAACACAAATATTCTGTTGATAATATGTATGTTGTAATTATGCTAGCCATGCATAAGAAAAGAAAATTGAATTTTGGATATATATATATATAGTGCTAAAGAATATAATGGCAGCTAGAAGAACCGAGCATAAGCCATTGTCGTATGGAAAGTCATTGACAGGAATTTTCAAGTATTTCCAAGTGAAAATTGCTTTCTAGTGGTTTACCAATAAAGAGTGAAGAAGTCTACACCAACAACTCACTAAACAAAATTCCTTGGATACTTGATGATGATAATGTATGAATGGCTAGAAGAGAAAATCCTCTAAGGGTGATAGAAGAGATGCTAGCGATGATGAAGAAAAGAAGGAAGAAGAAAATGAAGAAGAAGAAGAGGATAAAAAGGAAATCCTTGCTGGAGAAAGGAAACCTAAAATGAGGCATGGGTCATCTAGTGAGGGGGAGCAACCCCACAAAAAGAAGTCTATTTGAAGAGGTACTCTCTATTGAAAGAAAAAAAGTTGAAGATGAAAATCTCAATAGAGGTGATACCATAGTTGCCAAGGTGTTTCAAGAAATATTGGACAACCATATAGAGGAAATGAAGAAAATGGACAAATTCTTCAAGTCTTTTTGCTTTGATAATTGTTGTCAAATTTGATGGTTTAGAAGCTAGAGTCAAGAATATGGAAGAAGACTTGAGAAAGATTTCTCAAGTGGTTTTAAATGGTGCAAGTCCCTATAAAGCCCAAGAGAACAAGCAAGAAGAAGGAGGTGAAGGAAGTTTAACAAAGTCAAAGCACAAATCCATCACCAATATCCTTCAGCCAATGGAGGAAAATGTGGTTCAAAGAAAGAAGATCCAAAGACCCTCTCAAATTGGTAGCTTTCCAAAGCAGAACTACATGAGTAAGGAGTCAACAAATGAAGGACCCCATCATATAGAGCTCAAGGGAGACATGGCCATCATAACAAACAAATTTGGAAGTGAAGACCATGAAACGCATCCAAGACTAAGCCTTTCTATCACTAAACTCTATTTTGATGCTTATTTTAGTTTATTCCTTGATGCACATGTTATGCTTTAATATTGAAATTTACTTGTGCCTTTCTAGTCATTATAATGATTTGAAGCTCAATATGTGAAATCTCTGTGATAAGAGCTTCTTTTGTTTCACTTTTGTTGTCTAAGTACTCTCACCCCAAGTTTAATTGCTGATAAAAAGGGAGAGAAGAATTCGATTTATTATTGTTAAGATGCTACATAATGATTATTGCTGTTAGGATGATAATTATTTGACTAGAACTATACTGTTTATAAGAGTTGGTCAATACATTGCTAAATTGCCAAATGAGAGTTGATCAATATACTGCTTATATGTGATACATGTTGTCTCATTTTCATTAACCCCATCTTTGAGTGATGACAAAAGGGGGAGAAGAAATGGGATGACAAAATGTGTGAAAATGTGAAATAGCAGTGGACAAAATGTGTGAAAATGTGAAATAGCAGTGGAATTTCTCATGCATGAATAGAAAATGTGTGAATTTTCTGAAAATCCATGCATATGTCAAGGGGGAGAAAGAACAAAATATGCTGTGTTTGTTGTACTGTAATTGCTTGATGTAATTGTGATGTGTAATGTAAATATGATATGAATGTGTACTGTGAAACTAATTGGTTGCATTTGAAATTTAAAATGATTGTTTTCTGAGATTTTGAAAATGGTTAAGTTGGGATTGTGAAGTTTTTATCATGCTTCTTGACTTGATCTATGACTTTACATTACATCATAAAAACAATTGAATGCATGAATCTTGTGGTTTTGCAAAGCTAAACTGAGTACTATTGTGGACATACATGTTTGAGTACTTCAACATTTCATTTGAAAATGCAAAATCACCTTTTCAAACTTGTTGCAAAAATTTTTGACTTGAAATTCGGATGCATGAGTTTAAAAATTCGGATGCATCCATATTTCATTGTCAAAATGTGCTCTTTTGTTATTCGAATTGATTCAAATATGTTTTAATCTCTTACTATACGTTTGAACAACCTTAGAAAAGCTTTATTTCAATTTAAACATTCATAATATTGAATTTATTGCAGTTTGGACTTGAATTGTCAAAAATTCGGATGCATGTTCTGAAATTCGGATGCATTCATATTTTGTTACCAAAATGTGCTCCTTTGTTGTTCAAATTGATTCAAATATGTTTTCATCTCTTCTGATATGTTTGAACAACCTTAGGAAAGCTTATTTACAAAATTTGCAGCTTTCATTTTACTTATTTTAAAGTTTGGACTTGATATGTCAAAATTTGGATGCATAGTATCTCTAGTCCAAATTTGTTGAAAAATGAGCACAATCTAAGGGGGAGCATTGTTAAACATTTACAACCTTTAAAACCTCTCTTAGAATCTTTTCTAAATGCTTAAATGTTATACCTTCTATTCTAGTTTTGTTGGAAGGAAGGAGGTTAATGGAGGTTGGTTGGGTCATAGGCTCATTTTGAGCCTTTTTCATGTCACAGTGCTAAATTGGTTATTATCCATTATTGACATTAATGCTTCTTTGTACTACATTGTTTAAATCCATCACATTTTGCATCAAAGTTTGCCATCATCAAAAAGGGGGAGATTGTTAGCCCTAAGGGCAAATCATGTAGGTTTGATTAAGTTTTGATTAATGACAAACATTGATAAGGACTAATATGCTTGTATGTTGTGTGATAGGATTTTTGGATTGAGAAGGAAGCAAGTCTCATTGCCTTGGAGCTAGCAATGCAAGAACAACTCAAATATGCTAAAGTGATTAAAGATTGAAGAGTTTGTTCAAAATTAATGAAGGCTTTGAAGACATGAAGTGTAGGTTAAATGTGGTTAATAGGTAAACTTTGTAAACCCTACACTCTTAAGCCTTGGAATCTATGAGTTGCAATTGAGAGCACAAAACTTGATTTAAATGGTTTCAATGGTTTTGAACTTACCTAAATTATCAAGTTTTCATAAATGGTTTTTGCACATAAAAGATCTTTAATGACTTATCTTTGAGGCTAGAATGTTTTTCCAACTTGTTTGAATTGATTTGAATATGTTTTTGACAAAGTCCAAAAAATTCGGTTGTCCGAATTTTGTAGCAAAAGTTTTCTACTATTCTTCCAGAGAAATTCGGAAGAAGATTCGCAGCCAAAAAATTCGGTCGTCCGAATTTTGGCCTTCAGCATGGTCACTGTTCTTCCAGAGAAATTCGGAAGAAGATTCGGACGCAGCAGGAAAAATTCGGTCATCCGAAAAATTCGGACGCAGAATTCGGTCGTCCGAATTTTCTTGAAGCTAGCCGTTTTGTAGCCGTTTGAACTGATTTTCAAATTCTATAAAAGCCATAAACTTCAAATTTTTTAGTAGAACTTTGAACTTAACAAATCTTACATGCTATAACTTGTTTTACATCAAATTAAATTGAAAAGCTCTCAAATTGCCTTGTGCTCAAAGGTGTACATTCAAGATTCCAAAGGCAAAGGTGAAGTGGTGCTAGCAATTGTAATTATCCACCAAGAAGTGTTGGTAATATCCAAACCTCATTCTTCATTTTAATTCTGTTTTTCTACTAGCTCATTGCAAGGTTATCTTGTGACATAAAACCCTTTTGTGTTAGGGTGAGCCATAGACTAGATTAATCAAGGTTGTGGTGTAAAACCTGTTTGTGGGTGAACCTTTGATTATATTGGTCTTTAGGTTGTCTTTAGATATAAAACCCTTGTGGAAGGGTGAACCTTGTTTTTATAATTACTAAAAGAGGTTGTGAGTGTAAAACCATTGTGTGGTGAGCCTCTTATGTAATTGTTGAATTTGAGCATATAGTGGATTGGTTGAAATCCTTGAGTGTGGACTCAAGGTAGTGGATGTAGATCTTAGAGAGATCGAACCACTATAAATCGTGTGTTCATTTTCTTATTGCTTTACTTGTTTACATACTTGTGATTATTATTTATGCTTAGTTGTTGATTGATTGGTTATGGTCTTATAGTTTGATAATCTTGTATTAATCATCAAATCACATATAACTTGAAGTTTGTGAATTTAAAGAAGAGCTTTTATTAAGACAAAGGATTTGCAAAAAGGGGAAAAGATTTCGATAATTAGCCAAAGACCTAATTCACCCCCCCCTCTTAGGTCTTTCAGTTTTGTTTAAACTATTTTTCTGTTTTTGTTCTGTTTTAGTGAAGAAAAACAAAAAAAAAATCCTTGCTTTAAACATTTACTTTTATTTGTGGTGAAGGTGTGAATTTGTTTTGGTTTATGATCTCAAGTGATTCGGAGGAATTGCCTCAACTTAATTCCCAAGGTGAACAGATTTTTCATTGGGATCCAAGGGGTATCAATCTTGAAGTAGTACTTGAGGGAGTTGAAATTGAAGGTGAAAATATTCAACAAGTGAACAATATGGCACACAGTGGGAATTAAAGGCAAAGAACTATGGGAGATTATGCACGACCTTCTTTGTTAGGAACGGAGTCAAGCAATGCTCGGCCAAGAGTTGAAGCAAACAATTTTGAGATCAAGCCAAATATTATCCAAATGGTTCAACAATTGGTACAATTTGATGGTTTTCCGGACGAAGACCCAAATGCTCACATTGCCAAATGGTTCAACAATTGGTGCAATTTGATGGTTTGCCGGACGAAGACCCAAATGCTCACATAGCCAACTTCTTGGAAATATATGATACTTTCAAGATTAACGGGGCTTCCGAAGATGCGATCTGCCTTTGGCTATTTCCATTTTCATTGAGGGATCGAGCCAAGTCATAGTTGAAGTCACTTCCACCGGGCTCTATTACTACATGGAACGATCTTGCCGAGAAGTTTCTCGCTAAATACTTCCCTCCGGCAAGGACAGCCAAGCTAAGGAATGACATCTTCTCTTTTCAACAAATAGAGAGTGAAAGCTTATATGATTCTTGGGAGATGTGGAAGGAGCTATTGAGAAAATGCCCACATCATGGTCTAGATTTGGGGCTGCAAATGCAAACATTCCATAGTGGGTTAAACTTCCCTTCCAAGCAACTCATTGGTGCTTCTTCGGGTGGAACTACAAATTTGAAGACACCGGAAGAGTTACATTTGCAATGAACAATTACCAATGGGGGAATCCTATACCAAAAGCCAAGGCTAATGGAGTACACAATGTAGATATGATGATGGCTTTGGAGGCTAAGTTTGAAGCCCTAAACAAGAAGATCGAGAGCTTAAGTCGGTCACCTTCAATCTCCCAAGTGATGATGGCTTGTGACTTTTGTGGAGATGGTCACCCAAATCATGAATGCCAAATCATGGAAACTTCTAATACATCATCATCGGAGCATGTGGACTATCTTGGAGGAGGGAGGCAGCCCAACAATCCTTATAGCAATACTTATAATCCGGGGTGGCGAAATCATCCAAACTTTTCATGGAGTAATCAAGGACAACAAAGAGCGCTACATCCTCCCGATTTCCAATCTTCATCAAGCTCTCGACCCCAACCATCTCTTCCTTACGAACATCAACCTCCTCCACCTCCTCAACCACCGGTGAAGTCTAGCCTTGAGGAATTAATGACAAAGTTTATTGCGACAACTGAAAATCGGTTCCAAATTCAAGAAGCATCCCTAAGGAACCAAGAGGCTTGTTTCGGAAAGGCAAGTTGGAACCCTCCCAAGTAATACCGAGCCAAATCCGAGAGAACATGCTAAAGCCATCACTTTAAGAAGTGGGAAGGAATTGGAGGTTCTAAAGCAAAAGGAGCAAGAACAGAAAAAGGGAAGATGGAAGAACCATTGCATGTGTATGATGAAGAAAGGATTGAGAAGAAAGAAGCACAAAAGAAAAAGGGAAATTCCAGAATACAAGGAAAAAACTCCATATCCTGCCCGACTTCAACAAGAGAAAAAGGATGAACAATTTGGTAAATTTCTTGAACTCTTTAAGCAATTGCATATCAACTTACCGTTTGTTGAAGCTCTTTCACAGATGCCAAGATATGCTAAATTCTTAAAGGAGATCCTTTCCAAGAAAAGAAAGCTAGAAGAGTTCTCAATGGTGACATTGAACGAGGAATGTTCAGCCATTCTTCAAAACAAAAACAAGTTACCCCAAAAGCTAAAGGATCCAGGGAGTTTCACTATCCCTTGCACTATTGGTAGTTTGTCAATTGGTAGAGCATTAGCAGATTTAGGAGCTAGCATTATTTTGTTTCCATATGACATGTTTAAAAAGTTAGGGTTGGGTGAACCTAAACCTACTAGGATGAGCATTCAATTGGCAGATAGATCGGTTAAGTATCCTAGGGGAATTATTGAAGATGTGCTTGTGAAAGTTGATAAATTCATATTTCCAATTGATTTTGTGATACTTGACATGAATGAGGATATTGATGTGCCATTAATTTTAGGGAGACCTTTTCTAGCTACCGCTAAGGCTAATATAGATGTATGTGAAGGAAAATTGACCCTTAGGGTAGTAGAAGAAGAAGTTATTTTTAAAGTTCCTGAGGCTATGAAACATTCTTTTGATCATGATGATTCTTGTTATAGGATAGATGTTATTGGTAACATTGTCTTCGATTATATCCAGGAATTATTGATTGATGACCCTTTGAAAATATCTCTATTTCAAGGTAAAGAAATAAAGGAGGGGCAGCATGAAGTTGACGAAATTATAGCACATTTGGAGTCATCCCCATTCACAACCAAAGAGATGATGTTTGAGAAGATTGAAAGGGAAAAAGGGAGAAGAATGAAATCTTCCATTGAAGATCCCCCAGAGTTGGAGCTAAAGAAGTTACCAGACCATTTGGAATCTATTTTTCTTGCAGATAATTCTAAACTTCCGGTGATCATTGCAAACAATTTGCAAAAAGAGCAGAAACAAGAGCTCATCAAAGTGTTAAAGCAGCATAAAAAGGCAATGCCATGGAAAATCTCTGACATCAATTGTATTAGTCCTTCATTTTGCACCCACAAAATAATGATGGAAGAAGACTTCAAGCCAGTGGTGCAACCCCAAAGAAGGTTAAATCCAAACATGAGGGAAGTGGTAAAAGCGGAGGTAATCAAGCTTCTTGATGCCGGTCTTATTTATCCTATCTCGGATAGTCCATGGGTTAGTCCCGTCCAACTAGTCCCCAAGAAAGGAGGGATGACTGTGGTACCCAATGAGAAAAACGAGCTGATTCCCATGAGGACCAGGACGGGATGGAGGGTATGTATCGATTATCAAAAGCTCAATGATGCCACTCGGAAGGATCATTTTCCACTGCCTTTCATTGATCAAATGCTTGAGAGACTCGCGGGTCACAGGTATTATTGTTTTCTTGATGGTTTTTCGGGGTATTTTCAAATTCCAATAGCCCCGGATGATCAAGAGAAACTACTTTTACTTGTCCTTATGGTACTTTTGCTTACCGCCGTATACCATTTGGCCTTTGTAATGCTCCTGCTACTTTTCAAAGATGCATGTTAGCTATTTTTGAAGGTCTAGTGGAGGATATTATAGAAGTCTTTATGGATGATTTCTCTGTTTTTGGTGATTCCTTTGAATGTTGTTTGAAAAATCTTGAAAAGGTTTTGCAAAGATGTGAAGAAACCAATTTAGTTTTGAATTGGGAGAAATGTCATTTTATGGTTAAAGAAGGTATTGTTTTGGGGCATAAGATTTCTAGGAAGGGCATAGAGGTTGATAAAGCCAAGATAGAAACCAACTTCGGTGAAGGTAATTAGAAGTTTTCTTGGTCATGCTGGTTTTTATAGAAGGTTTATAAATGATTTTTCTAAAATTTCCAAACCTCTCACAAATTTACTTGAAAAAGATGTGGCCTTTGTGTTTGATGAGAATTGCTTCTTTGCTTTCAATTTGTTGAAACAAAAACTGATAGAGTCTCCTATCTTGGTTGCCCCCGATTGGTCTCTTCCCTTTGAACTAATGTGTGATGCAAGTGATTTTGCAGTAGGAGCGGTACTTGGACAAAGGAGAGAAAGGTATTTTCAACCAATATACTATGCAAGCAAGACCTTAACGGAAGCACAAGAGAATTATACCACAACTGAGAAGGAGCTGCTTGCTATAGTTTTTGCTTTTGAAAAATTTCGTTCTTATCTCATTTTGTCTAAAGTTATTGTTTATACTGACCATTCGGCACTCAAATATCTTCTTAACAAACATGATGCAAAGCCTAGACTAATTTGGTGGGTACTTTTGTTGCAGGAATTTGATTTGGAGATAAGGAACAAAAAGGGAGCAGAAAATCTTGTTGCCGATCATCTATCACGATTGGAGAACCCACATTTGGAGCGATTGAATGAGGAAGACATCAATGATACATTCCCTGATGAGAGGTTATACTCAGTCGTATATCATAATGATCACACTTCTTGGTTTGCAGATTATGCTAACTATATTGTAGGTCATATCTTACCGAAGAACTTGACTCCTCAACAAAAGAAGAAATTCTTTTCGGAGTTAAAGTACTATTTTTGGGAAGATCCATATCTATTTCGAATTTGTGCAGATCAAATCATAAGGAGATGTGTAGCATATCCTGAGAATATGGACATTTTGGAGCATTGCCATAAAGGTCCAGCCGGTGGTCATTATCAAGCTAATGGGACAGCCAGAAAGGTACTAGAATCGGGATTCTATTGGCCGACTTTGTTTAAGGATGCCCAAAGGTATGTTGAAAAGTGTGATAATTGCCAACGTACAGGTAATATCTCAAAAAGACATGAAATGCCTCTCTCTACATTTCAAGTTTGTGAAATATTTGACTGTTGGGGTATTGATTTCATGGGTCCTTTTCAAACTATTTTGGTAATACATATATTTTGGTCGCAGTTGATTATGTTTCTAGATGGGTCGAAGCCCAAGCTTTGCCCACAAATGATGCTAGAGTAGTTGTTAAATTCTTGAAGAAATTGTTTACTCGCTTTGGCATTCCTAGAGCTATAATAAGTGATAGGGAAACTCACTTTTGTAACCAACAACTTGAGAAAGTCTTGCATCGATTAGGTGTTACTCACAAGATGGCAACGCCGTATCATCCTCAAACTAGTGGTCAAGTAGAAGTGTTTAATAGAGAAATCAAAAGAATTTTGGAAAAGATTGTTGAGCATACTAGAAAGGATTGGAGTGTTAAGCTTGATGATGCTTTGTGGGCATATAGGACAGCATACAAGACTCCCATCGGGTCTACTCCATATAGATTGGTTTATGGAAAATCTTGTCATTTACTGGTGGAGGTTGAGCATAAAGCATATTGGGCTATCAAGTTGGTTAACTTTGATCTTAACATTGCAGGAAAGCAAAGAATGCTCCAAATCAACGAAATTGATGAATGGAGGAGAGAAGCCTATGATAATTCACTAATCTACAAGGAGAAGGTGAAGCAATGGCACGACAAACATGTGCTGCCAAACCGAGAATTTAAGGAAGGAGATCAAGTATTATTGTTCAATTCTCGGCTGAGGCTCTTTCCCGGAAAGCTCAAATCTAGATGGTCTAGACCGTTTGAAGTAAACAAGGTCTACCCTTATGATGTAGTGGATGTTGCACATCCAGATAAAGGAACATTTAAAGTTAACGGTCATCGACTCAAACTCTATCATGGCGGGGATTCTAAGGGACTTGAAAACGTTTCTTTAATCCTCTATGATCTGGATTCTTGGAAATTAAAAAAAAAAAGGAGGAGAGCGAAGCTAGCCCCGGAGCTAGTGGTGGAGCAAGCGGTGCATGAACGCTACATCTGGGGAGTTCTCTTTTCTCTTTTTCTCATTCTCTTTCTTTATTTTCTTCTTATGTTTTTATGCTTGAATTCTAATTTTGTCCTTCTTTCCAACTTTCTCTTATGCATTCTTGTTGTGTAGTATATAGAAGGTGCAGCTTGCTGCTCATATGGGTTTACCCAGCCTTCAAGTACGAAACAACCCTTTTGTTAACCTTTTTTGTGTTTGGTTTTTTGGAGTGCAATCTTTAAATTTCTATTTATAGTCTTTTGTGTATCTTTCTCCCAACATTGGGGACAATGTTTCCTTAAGTGTGGGGGAGTTGGCTTTAGTATAGTTTATTTTTATGAATTATGGATGAATTTTCTTGTTTTTATTTTTGGAATCATCAAGGTATTTCAAAACTTGCATGTTCAATCTTTTCTCAGAGAGTAGTTATACAATCATTCTAAATGTCTTAACTAGTACCTTAAACTTGATTAACTAAGCACCCCTTGTATTCTTTGCTTGTATAAAATTCATCTTTTAAGCACATTTTCCTTTACTTTTGTTGTACTGATTATGGAGTTGAATCTTGCATTATTGGCCTTAGAATTTAACAAAATTTTTGTCCTAGAACCCGCATTCACTTGCTTTGAGGCGAAATGAATAGGTAACCTTAGTTTGATCTTGAAATGAGGGTAATAGGCCTTCTTTGTCCCGATCGAGCCTTTCTAGCCATCCCTTTTTATTTTATCCATAGTACCCTACTTGAAGCCTTTATGCATAAATTTTCCAATCTATATTTTTTTAATTTATTTTTCCTTCTTTCAAATTTTAAACTCCACTCTTTAAATTTATTGACCCTTCTTTGAGAGAGCTAAATGCATTTTTACCCTTAAGTTAGCAAAGAGTATTGTGGAAATTTGAACAAATGGTGGAATGGAAGACAGGAAAAATAGGTTTTATGGGTAGAGAAAAAAAAGAGGGGTGTGATGACCTTATATGATCGGAAATTGAATTATACCTCAAAAAAAAACAAAAAAAAAAGAGAAAAATATGTGTATGTGTATTGCTTTGAAGGCTTCTCAGATTTCTTGATGCCTTCATTGTTTTCATTGTATTATTGTAAATTTGGTCATGATTGAGGTATAAACTTTTGGGTTGCCATAGATGGGTGATGATGGAAAAGTTGTGGGATGGACTATGATTTGTACAAGTTTGTTGAATCCAAGGTGAGGGAATTTTGTAGAGAATGGGAGTTTGTGGTTAAATATATGAGAATGGTGATATTTTTTGTGGCCAATAAGGGTTGTTACTTTCTATTTAGCTCTCATTTCATTGACTTTGAATTCCTTACCTTTCGTTTGACACCTTAAACTTTCCCTAAGCCTAAAGTTACAAGCTTGAAAGTCCTACCTAATCGAGGTTAAATTTTGGTTACAGTATTAGTAGAGAGGTTTTGTGAATGCCAGGCTTATGGGGCATTATGCTTTGTTGATACGAATTCCTTGGCCAATAATATGACATTCCCCTCTTATAATTATTGAGCATTTGCATTGGCTGGACACACACATACATACGAATTCTTACTTGCTTTATAAGACAAGGGGGTGATTGTTTAATCTTTGTGATGGGTATTTGGGACGACGTTTAGATTGTTTATGTAGACATGCT
Source organism: Rauvolfia tetraphylla (assembly GCA_030512225.1). NCBI lineage: Eukaryota > Viridiplantae > Streptophyta > Magnoliopsida > Gentianales > Apocynaceae > Rauvolfia > Rauvolfia tetraphylla. The sequence continues at coordinate 4,660,413 of JAJQKT010000060.1, forward strand.
CAAAATTTTCTTAAAGAAGTAATGTTGTCTCTATGCTGCCTCCCTTTGAAAAGCTTCAAAACACTCTTTATTTCTTGTGGTTTATTGTTCAAATTTCTTAGTTGTTTTGTAGTATTGCTTGGGGACAAGCAATGTCTAAGTGTGGGGGAGTTTGATATTTCATATTTGTGCTTAATATAATGATCATTTTGAGCTCAAATTTCTGTTGAATTTTAGTCTTCAAACACCATTTACACTCCCTTTCTCTCTTATTTGGTTTAGATGAGTTCATTGAAGATTTGGAGCACAATGAAGCAATGAATGAGATTCTACATACTTATAATGAAGAAAAAAAAAAGGAGAATGCAAAACAGGGCAGCGGGACAGAACAATCCAAGTGGGATTTTGACCTCCTTAGAGATTTTAAATACGGATATGATCTTCTGGACAATTATAGAGGAGATTCTGAAATTTCCAGAATGGTAACATTTACATCAATCCGAATTCGTTTGGTCACCCTACATATAGTGCAAAATCAGTATTTCTGAATTTGGTTCCAGTTTTGACACATTGTGGTATAATTACCATATCTGGAGTTCTAAATGTCCAACGGAGATGTTTCAAATCTCTATAGAAACATAAGAGTATTATCTACAACTTTCATGAAGACAGAAAAACCTAGATCGTCCGATTTAATGCTCTTAATCACCAATAATCTAAACTGTACCGTTTTGGCAGAAACAGAATTTTCTGCAATTGTTGCTCTCATTTTGTGAGGTATATATATACCCTTTTAGGGCATTTGAAGGGGGCAGCCGTCTAGGGTTCCAGAGAGGAGAAAAACAGAGAGAAAAACATCCAAAACCTCTCCCAAATCTTCAATCTTTGCAAGAGAAATCAAGAGAGAAGATCAAATCTTTGAAGAAGGAGAACATCAATCCTGAAGATTCAAGCTCAAGAACACAACTTTACACAACCAAGTTGGAGAACTCCAAGCCTTGAAGAAGAGAAGATTTGAGCCATGAAAATGATCAATTCTTACTCTTTCTTTATTGCTTTATGTTCTTTAAATTGTAATATGTTGATGAGCTAAATTCTTGAATACTTTGATGGTTATGAACCCTAGTTATTATCCATGTGAATGATTTGTTTTCTTGGTTGATTAATTCCGAATTCTTGTGGATTGTTTGTGAGTTTGATTGTTTGAATTGACTAAGCTATTAATTGATTCATAATCTGGATTTTTTCACTTGGAATTGAGAAAGGAATGGTGAAATAGACCATATACAAACAATGAGGATGATTTAGGTGACTAGAGATAGAAACCTCAACATCTTCTTGGTAACTAGAGAAATCTAATTTGAAGGTTTGATTGCTTGAATTAATTCAGTTGTTCATTGACTCATAATCTGGACTTTTCACTTGGAATTAAGAAATGAAGGGTGAAATAGACCATACACAAACAATGGGGATGATTTAGGTGACTAGAGATAGGAACCTCAACATCTTTTTGGTAATTAGAGAATCTAATTGGAAATTCACTAATGTAAATGCATTTTAGGTTGAATTGGTTAGGAAGAGATTTCAACCAATTAATCTAAAAGTAGAGGACTTTCATCTAGAGATAGAGTGAGTACTAATTTAGGAATTTCATTAAACATAGGAAGGGGAATTCATTAACCAAGGGACTATTCTATCACATAGGTAATTCTAGGGGGATTTGCCATTCAAGTATTATTCTCTCAATTGAAATTTTCTCTTGCAAACTGAAATTTACATAAACTGCATTTTTCTGTTTAAGTTAGATTTTTATTCCTAGGTGTTATTTCAATCATTTTCACAAGCAAATTTGATAGACTAAACAATGGAGTAGAAAGTGAGTAATAGTAATTGATCATCCCAATGGATACGACATTTAAATTACTTGTCATTATACTAATTAAAACGATAGGTGCACTTGCCTAGTGTTTTGTGTGAAAATTGTTAGAGATTGTGATAAAATTTAGTATAAGGGCATGCAAAACAACACAACATGAATTCCAATTAGATTTCTTTAATTATCAAGAAGATGTTGAGGTTTCTATCTCTAGTCACCTAAATCATCCCCATTGTTTGTGCATGGTCTATTTCACCCTTCATTTCTCAATTTCAAGTGAAAATATCCAGACTATGAATCAATTAAACCAAAACAGTTCAATCAATCAAACCCACAAAACTATCCAAAAATTCCAGATTTTGAATGTAGATCCACCAAATCAATTCAATCAATCAAACCCACAAACAATCCACAAGAAATTTGAGCTCAATCAACCAAGGGAAACAATTCATTCACATAAGTAAAATCTAGGGTTCATACCCATCCAAGTATTCAAAAGCTTAGTTCATCACCATATTACAAATCAAAAAACATAAAACAATAAAGAAAGTGGGAGAATTGCTCATTTTCATGGTTGAACTCTCCTCTCTTCTTCAAGGTTGAAGTTCTTCATGATTTTGTAGAGAAAGTTGCAGCTTTTTCGATGAATCTTCAAGGTGGGTGTTCTCCTTCTTCAAGGATTCAATCTTCTCTCTTGATTTCTCTTGCAAAGATGAAGATTTTGGGATGGGATTTTAGTGAGTTTTTTCAATTTTTGTCCAACTCTAGCTGTCCCTCTTGTTTCTGCCCTAAAGGGGTTTCAAAATCTGCCCCAAAAGAGAGAGAAAAGCAGCTTAAAAGCAACTTCAAATCGACACAAATGTCGCCGCTTAGATAACACCAAACGGCACCGCTTGCCCCCAGTTTTGGTGCAAGTTTCTGCTGCCCTACTGTGACACTATTGTCACTTCTAGGTAAATTCAGAGCACCATATCAGCTGATATAGGTCTTGATGTCTTCAAAAAATGTATCTCAGGATGTTAGATTTCCACAAAGATTTGAATCACCTCAATTGGGCATCTAGAACTCAAGATATGAGCATTCTACCGAACTGTGTCAAAAATGGAACCCAATACAGAATAGGTGAAATTGCAGCACACTTAGGGTAGGAAAATGAACTCTGATTGACACAAATTTTACCATTCTTAAAACTTCAGAATGTCCTCTATAATTTTCTAGAATACCATATTTGCATTTGAAATCTTCATGGAGGTCAAAATTCCACTTGAAATATATCTACCATGCTATTTTCTTCTGCATTTCTCTTTTTTTTTTCTTCATTGTGTAAAATCTCTTTGTTTGCTTCATTTAATTACAAATCTTCAATAAACTCACCTAAAGCAAATAAAAGATAAAGGGAGTGTAAATGGGGATTAAAACACCAAAATTTAGCAGAAATGTGAGCTCAAAATGATCACTATATGAAGCATAAATATAGAATATCAAACTCCCCCACACTTAGACATTGCTTGTCCCCAAGCAATACTACAAAACAATTAAGAAATTTGAACAATAATCAACAAGAAATAAAGAGTTGTTTGAAGTATTACAAAGGAGTGCAAAACAGAGAAAGCATTGCTTCTTGAGAAATCTTGAGCAATCTACACAATCAAAAGTCATCCTAAGTATCCGTCACAAAGATTAAACAATCTTCCCCTTGTCTTACAATGCAAGTAAGAATCCGTGTGTGTTGTGTTTCCATCTAATGCAAATGCTCAAAAATTATAAGAGTGAATTTCATGTTATTGGCCAAGGAATTCTCATCAAGAAGGCATAATACCCCATAAGTCCGACATTTACAAAACCTCTCCACTAATACGGTAACCAAAATTTAATCTCGATTAGGTAGGACTTTTATGCTTGTAATATTAGGCTCAGGAAAAGTTAGGGCACCAAACGAAAGGTAGGAAATTCAAAGTCAAAGAAATGAGAGCTAAAAATAAAGGAATGAGATATAAAACAAAAGTAATAACCCTTATTAGCCACAAAGAATATCACCATTCCCCTACATTCAACCACAAACTCCCATTCTCTACAAAATACCCTCACTTTGAATTCAATCACTTGCACACATTATGCTTCAACCCACAACTTGTCCGTCATCACCATCTTTGTTAACCCATAAATTTAACCTCAATCATGACAAAATTCACAAAAATAACAATGAAAACATATATACATCTTGAAGGCATCAAGAAATGTAAGAAGCCTTCTCAATAACAGACAAATATATAACAATGTTTTTTTCTTTTTCTCTCTTTTTTTCGATGGAGGTGTAATCCAATTCTCGATCATATAAGGTCATCTCACCACTCTTTCCCCTATCTTTCTTTTTTTTTATATAAAGCCTATTTTTCCTATCATCTTCTAATTTCCACAATACTCTTTGCTATCTTAAGGGTAAAAAAATGAATTTAGCTCTTGCAAAGAAGGGTTAAATATAAAGAGTGGAGTTTAAAATTTAAAAGAAGGAAAAAATTAGAATATAGATTGGAAAATTTATGCACGAAGGCTTCAAGAAAAGGTACTACGGATAAAATAAAGAGCAGTGGCTAGAAAGGCTCAATCGGGACAAAGAAGGCCTATTACCATTATTTCGAGATCAAACTAAGGTTACTTACTCATTTCGCCTCAAGGCAAGTGAATGTGGGTTCTAGGGTAAAAGTTATGTTGAATTCTAAGGCCAATAACACAAGATTCAATTTCATAATCTTCACAATCAAAGTAAAGTGGAAATGTGCTTAAAAGATGAATTCTATGCAAGTAAGAAATACAATGGGAGCTTACTTAATCTAAGTTTAAGATACTAGTTATAACCTTTAGAATGCTTGTATAACTACTATTTGAGAAAAGATTAAACATGAAAGTCTTAAAATAACTTGAAGATTCTAAAAATAAAAACAAGATCATTCAACGAAAATCATGAAAATAACCTCTACTACTAAAGCCAACTCCCCAACACTTAAGACAACATTGTCCGCAATGTTGGGAGAGAGAAAAAACAAAAGACTGCATACATAGAAATATATGACATAAACTATAGAAGAACGCCACACCAAACCACCAAACACCAAAATGGTGAAAAACATAATTGTTTCGTACGTGAAGGCTGGGCGAAACCATATGAGCAGCAAGCTGCACCTTCTATATACTTCACAGCCAAAGAAAATGAAAGAAAACAGAAAAAATAGATAAATAAATAAATAAAAATGACATAAGTAAAATGAAAGTAGAAAAATATAGCATGAAAATAAATAAATAAATAAAAGGTTAAAAGAAAATGGAAACGAAATAACTCCCTGTCCGTCATATACCGCCGGTGCCACCACTCGACCCGGGGCCAGCTCCTGGAAAATGTTGTTGCCAAAGCCCGGTGAGATACGCTTCCTGTCGTTGCATTGTGTGCATAAGTTGCTCTTGATTCTGAAGGAGCGTTGCTTGTGATTCAGCGAGACCGGCGTATTGTTGGCCCAAAAGTTGCTATTGTTCGAGGAGTTGTTGTTGGCCTCGATGGAGTTCGTCGAGCTGTTCTTGGCGAGTATGGTCTGCCATAGAAAGGCGTCCCAATTGAATCTGGATTTCAGCAAATGTGCGCATTTCGGCTTGAAAATCTGCGGTGGATGATGAGGCGATGTTAGGACGAGGTCAGCGGACACTTTTTGGATCTACATGCATGCCGGCCATAGGATGGATGCCTTGCCGAAGTTCAGTGTTAGATCTCGTGATCCATTCATTCCTCTCATCATCATATTGGTAGATGCAGTTTTGTAGTGTTCTTGTAGTGAGCACCTCAGAAGCCGATGTGGAAAGGGCAACCTCTCCGTGAAAATCCACGTTAAAGCGTCGGAGAATCTGTGTGATAAAAAGAGGAAAAACAAACGCTTTCGTGATAAAACTGGTTGCAACCACCTCATTCATTTGTTTTAGTGAAATGGAAGCTAATGGAATGGGTGATCAAGTAAGAAGTTTGTAGATAATATAAATGTCCAAGTATCGAACCTCATTTAACCCACTCGCCCTAGGCAGAACATTAAAAACAAGTAAATAAACCATTAAACGAAGACTAGGGGAAAGGGTATTGGCATTAAAACCATAACTTATACCCATTCTGCTATATTTTAAATGTAATGCTCGCCAAGCTGTTTTAAAATCTCACTCCCGGTCCGAGAGTAGCTCTTTGTTTTTATTGTCTATCCGAACCCAATTTCCTTCATCAGGAATGTGAAGAAGTTCAGCGAGAAGGGGACGGGTGACGACAATTGATTGGCCCTTAACCTGAGTATGAAGGATCTTGCCAAATTAGTCAAATTTATCCCTAATATTTGCATAAAATTATTTGACAAGGACAGGATAGTAAGTACCGGAGAGGTTAAGGATAGGCCTCCATCCTATGGTTTGGAATAAACCAAAAATATTAAATATCTCATTCACCTCAGGGAAAATGGTACGCTCAATGATCATGGATTTTTGTTGACGTGAAGTGTACCATTCCCGATGTTGATCATCGGTGAAACAAGTAGGATGGAGGTATGAAATATTAGATGGGGGTACTTGGGGTGATGGTGAGAAAGGGCCGGCTCCCGAAGAGGAGGCCACATCCCTTGTGCGTTTAGGCTTTTTGGGTTGGGTAATGGTTTTTTTCGGCATTCTTTCTTTTTCAAAATTAACCATTAAAGAGAAATTAGGCTTCCTATGTGAAAATACAAATGCCACAAATAACTTGACAAGAATACATACAAAAATGAAAATTACAAACTAGCTACACAAGAGAGAAAAGAAAAAAAATTATCACTAAAAATTTTAGACAAAGGTGAATTAACTAGTAACTATATTAAGTAATAAAATTAAATAAACTAACTATGAAATTAATAAAAATAAGTCTATATTACTAATGGAATGCAAAGTAGTAAAGAATATCACAAATTTAACAATTAAGTTTCATTGTGGCATTTTATCAAATATATGGTAAGCATGATGGAAAACAAGAGATAACCAACAACATTAGAGAAGAATTGCAAGCCAACAACAAACAAATGCACCACAATCATAAATTACTAAAGCATTTAACCCAAAGAAAAAATAAATAAATAAAGATTACAAGAAAAAAGGTTAAAGAGACAAACTAATGGAGTGCTTGAAAGTTCTTGTGCCTCAAATTTGAGTCAAGAAGAAGAATCTTCAAAAATTAGAAGTGGGAGGATGAATTGAGGTGTAAGAAAAATATGGGAAGGTTGGAATTTCTTGAACAAAGAAATTGGAAAGAGAGAACCGAGAGAGGGGGAAGTAAGAAGAGAGAAAAGAGAAGAAGAAGAGCAGGTTTCAGTTGTGAGTTTTGTGGTTATTTTTTTTTTGGCAGAACACGACTTGTGTCTCTTTTTTTTTTTTAAATAGTGAACAGTAAACCGGCGCCGCTTGAATCACACCAAGCGGTGCCGTTTTAATCCAGTTCTAAAACTGGATCGAAAAGGTTTTTTTTGTGGTGAACAGCGAAACGACGCCGCTTGGAACGCACCAAGCAGCGCCGTTTCAATCCAGTTCTGAAACTAGATCAGAATGTCACGCTTTTTTTAAATGCACAGTAAAATGACGCCACCTGGAACGCACCAAGCGGCGCTGTTTTACTCCAGTTCGGCAGAACTAGAATTGCGTCTACAGTGACTCGGCGCCGTTTTGTTTTTTTTTTTTTTTTTACATATTCAGCCACAACATTTAACAAAAAAATAATTAACTACAAACTAAAATAAAACACACCAAATAGAACATTATAAAGCTCTTCACAATTTAAGAGAATTAAAATTTTCAAACTCAAAATCACATTAAGTAAAATTATGTACAATTAACTAAATAAACATAAAAGATCACTTATCTTTTGGATCATGGAGGATTAAAGTGACTTTTTCAAGTTCTCTGGGATCTCCTCCATGATAATGTTTGAGACGATCGCCGTTAACATCGAAAATTCCCTTATCCGGATGTGCAACTTCTACTACCCCATAAGGGTAAACTTTGTAGACCACGAATGGTCCAGACCATCGTGACTTGAGCTTTCCAGGAAAGAGCTTCAACCGAGAGTTAAATAATAGCACTTGATCTCCCTCCTTAAATTCCCTATTCGACAATATGTGCTTGTAATGCCATTGCTTCACTTTTTCCTTGTAGATTCGCGAGTTCTCATAGGCATCTCTCCTCCACTCATCAAGTTCATTAATTTGGAGTATTCTGGTTTTCCCTGCAAGATCATGATCAAACTTAATCAACTTAATTGCCCAATATGCTTTATGCTCAACCTCAACCGGTAAATGACAAGACTTCTCATAGACTAATCTATATGGAGTAAACCCGATGGGGGTCTTGTATGCAGTCCTATATGCCCACAAAGCATCATCAAGCTTAACACTCCAATCCTTCCTATTATGTTCAACAGTCTTTTCCAAAATTCTTTTGATTTCTCTATTAACCACTTCCACTTGGCCACTAGTTTGAGGGTGATAAGGGGTTGCCATCTTGTGTGTAACACCCAATCGAAGCAAGACCTTCTCAAGTTGTTGGTTACAAAAATGAGTTCCCCGATCACTAATTATGGCTCTAGGAATGCCAAAGCGAGTAAACAATTTTTTTAAAAAAATTTAACAACAACTCTAGCATCATTTGTTGGCAAAGCTTGGGCTTCCACCCATCTAGAGACATGATCAACTGCAACCAAGATGTATGCATTACCAAAAGAGTTAGGAAAAGGACCCATGAAATCAATACCCCAACAATCAAAGACTTCACATACTTGAAATGAAGAGAGGGGCATTTCATGCCTCTTTGAGATATTACCTGTCCGTTGGCAATTGTCACAGATTTCTACATACCTTTGGGCATCTCGAAACAAATTCAGCCAATAAAATCCCGACTCAAGTACCTTTCTTGCTGTCCCATTGGCTTGATAATGACCACCAGCCGGACCTTTATGGCAATGCTCTAATATGTTCATGTTCTCAGGGTAGGCTACATATCTCCTTATGATTTGATCTGTACAAATACGGAACAAAAACAGATCTTCCCAAAGATAGTACTTTAATTCCGAAAAGAATTTCTTCTTTTGTTGAGAGGTTAAATTATTTGGTAAGATCCGAGCCATAATATAATTAGCATAATCTGCAAACCAAGAAGTTTGATCATCATTACCCAAAACCAAGTATAACCTCTCATCAGGGAATGTGTCATCGATGTCTTCCTCGTTCAATTATTCCAAATGTGGATTCTCCAACCTTGATAGATGATCAGCGGCAAGATTCTCTACTCCCTTTTTATCTCTTATCTCCAAATCAAATTCCTGCAATAAAAGTACCCACCTAATTAGTCTAGGCTTTGCATCATTTTTGTTGAGAAGATATTTGAGTGTCGAATGATCAGTATAAACAATGACTTTAGACAAAACAAGATAGGGGCGAAATTTATCAAAAGCAAAAACTATGACAAGACGCTTCTTCTCGGTTGTGGTGTAGTTTTCTTGTACTTCCGTCATGGTCTTGCTTGCATAGTATATCGGTTGAAAATGCCTTTCTCGCCTTTGTTCAAGCATTGCCCCTACTGCAAAATCACTTGCATCACACATTAGTTCAAAGGGAATGGACCAATCGGGGGCCACCAATATGGGAGAGTCAATCAATTTTTGTTTCAACAAAGTGAAAGCAATTAAGCATATATCATCGAACACAAAGGGCACATCTTTTTCAAGCAAATTTGTAAGAGGTTTAGAAATTTTAGAAAAATCTTTTATAAACCTTCTATAGAACCCTGCATGACCAAGAAAACTTCTAATTGCCTTTACCGAAGTAGGTGGTGGCAATTTTTCTATGGTTTCTACCTTGGCTCTATCAATCTCGATGCCCCTGCTAGAGATCTTATGCCCCAATACAATGTCTTCTTTAACCATAAAATGACATTTCTCCCAATTCAAAACCAAATTGGTTTCTTCACATCTTTGCAAAACTTTTTCAAGATTTTTCAAACAAAACTCAAAAGAATCACCAAAAACAGAGAAGTCATCTGTAAAAACCTCCATAATATCCTCCACTGAACCCTCGAAAATAGCTAACATGCATCTTTGAAAAGTTGCAAGAGCGTTACATAAACCAAAAGGCATGCGACTGTAAGCAAAAGTACCATAAGGACAGGTAAATGTAGTTTTCCCTTGATCTTTCGGGGCTATTGGAACTTGAAAGTACCCCGAAAAACCATCAAGAAAATAGTAATACTGTTGTGTTTTATTTCTATGCCTTTATACTAAATTTTTATTACAATCTCCAACAATTTGCACACAAACACTAGGCAAGTGCACCTATCGTTATGAGTAGTACAATGGCAAGTAAATTCAAATGTCGTATCCACGGGGGTGGTTAAATACCATTACTCACTTTATACTCTATTATTTAGCCTAACAAATTTTGTTTGTGAAAATGTTTTGAATAACTACTAGGAAAAAGAATCTAACTTAACTAGTTAAACCAACTTAAATCTTGCTTGTAAGAGAGAATTCAATAGAGAAAACAATACTAGGATGGTTAATCCCCCTAAAATTACCTATGTGATAGAAATGTCCCTTGGTTGATAAATTTCACTTCTTATGTTTGATGAAATTTCAATGATAGAACTCACTCTATCTCTAGATGAAAGTTCTCTACTCTTAGATTAATTAGTTGAAATCTCTTTCTAACCAATTCAACCCAAGAATGCATTAAGAATTGTGAATTTCCAATTATATTTCTCTAATCATCAAGAATATGTTTAGGTTTCTATCTCTAGTCACCTAAATCATCCCCATTGTTTGTGTATGGTCTATTTCACCCTTCCTTTCTCAATTCCAAGTGAAAATTTCCAGATTATGAATCAATTATATATCATCCTTCCTTTCTCAATTCCAAGTGAACAAAAATTCCAGATTATGCATCAATAATCCACTCAATCAATTCAACCATTCAAACCCATAAACAATCCACAAGAAATTCGAATTCAATCAACCAAGGAAACAATTCATTCACATAGGCAAAATCTAGGGTTCATACCCATCCAAGTATTCAAAATTTTAGTTCATCAACTTATTACAAATCAAAGAACATAAAACAACAAAGAAAGAGGAAGAATTGCTCATTTTCATGGTTGAAATCTCCTCTCTTCTTCAAGATTGAAGTTCTTCATGATTTTGTTGAGAAAGTTGCAGCTTTTTCCATGGATATTCAAGGTTGATGTTCTCCTTCTTCAAGGATTCAATCTTCTCTCTTGATTTCTCTTGCAAGATTGATGGATTGGAAGAAGAATTTGGTGTGTTTTCTTGGTGTTTTGCTGTTTTCTATCCACCCCAGCCCTCTCTCTCGTTTTTGCCCTAAAGGGGTATCAAAATCTGCCCCAAAAGAGAGAGAAATGCAGCTTAAAAGCAGCTTCAGATCGACACAAACGGCGCCACTTATATCACACCAAACGGCGCCGCTTGCCCCCAGTTTTGGTGCAAGTTTCTGCTGCCCGACTGTGACACTATTTTGACTTCTAGGTGAATTCAGACCAACAAATCGGCTGATCTAGGTCTTGATGTCTTCATGTAAGTTGTATATCAGGATCTTTTCTTTCCACAGAGATTTTAATCACATAAATTGGGCATCTGGAACTCAAGTTATAATCATTATAACAAACTGTATCAAAAATGGAACCTAATGCAGAATAGGTGACTTTGCAGCATAAGTAGGGTAGGCAAATGAACTCCGATTGACACCAATTTTACCATTCTGAAAACTTCCTAATGTCCTCTATAATTGTATAGAATACCACTTTTGCATTTGAAATCTTCATAGAGGTCAAAAGCCGACTTAAAATATGTCTACCAGTCTATTTTTCCTCTACATTTCTCTATTATTCTTCATTGTGTAAATTTCCCTTATTTGCTTCATTTAATTCCAAATCTTCAATAATATCACCTAAAGCAAATAAGAGATAAAGGGAGTATAAATGGTGATTACAGCACCAAAATTTAACATAAAATCAAGCTCAAAATGATAATTATATGAAGCACAAATATAGAATATCAAATACCTATGACCGGTAAGTCTCTCAAGCATTTGATCAATGAAAGGCAGTGGAAAGTGATCCTTCCTAGTGGCATCATTAAGCTTCTGATAATCTATACACACTCTCCAGCCGGTCATGGTCCTCATGGGAATCAACTCGTTTTTCTCATTAGGCACGACGGTCATCCCTCCTTTCTTGGGAACTACTTGGACGGGACTCACCCACGGACTATCCGAGATAGGATATATGAGACCAGCATCAAGAAGTTTGATTACCTCTACTTTGACCACTTCCTTCATGTTTGGGTTTATCCTTCTTTGGGGTTGTACCACCAGTTTGAAGTCTTCTTCCATCAATATTTTGATGTTGGATATCTTCCATGCCGTTGCCTTTGTATGCTTCTTTAACACCTTTATGAGCTCTTCATTCTGTTCTTCTTGCAAATCGGTTGCAATGATCACCGGGAGTTTAGAATTATCTGCAAGAAAAACATATTCCAAATGATCCGGGAGTTTTTTCAACTCTAGCTCCGGGGGTTCTTCAATGGAGGACTTCATTCCACCCCCTTTTTCCTTCTCAATTTTTTCGAACTCCACCCCTTCGGTTGTGATTGGAGATTACTCCATATGTGTTATGACTTCACCATTCTCATGACACTCCTTCTTTGCTTCTTCATCTTGCAACAAGGATACCTCTAAATGATCATCATTCAATAATCCCTGCACATGGCTGGAGACAATGACATCAATAATATCTATCCTAAAACAAGAATCATCATGATCAAGAGAATATTTCATAGCCTCAGGAACTTTAAAAATAACTTCCTCTTCCCCTACCCTAAGGGTTAACTTCCCTCACATACATCTATATTGGCCTTAGCGGTAGCTAGAAAAGGTCTTCCTAAAATCAAAGGCACCTCCACATCCTCACTAGTGTCAAGCACCACAAAATCAACAGGGAATATGAATTTATCAACTTTCACAAGTACATCCTCAATAATTCTCCCAGGATACTTCACCGATCTATCAGCCAATTGAATGCTCATTCTAGTTGGTTTAGTTTCACCCAATCCCAACTTTTTAAACATCTCATATGGCAACAAATTAATGCTAGCACCCAAATTTGCTAATGCCCTACCAATTGACAAACTACCAAGAGTACAAGGGATAGTAAAACTCCCTGGATCCTTTAGCTTTTGCGGTATCTTGTTCTTGTTTTGAAGAAAGCCTGAACAATCCTCATTCAATGTCACCATTGAGAACTCCTCCAGCTTTCTTTTCTTGGAAAAGATCTGCTTTAGGAATTTAGCATATCTTGGCATCTGCGAAAGAGCTTCAACAAATGGTAAGTTGATATGAAATTGCTTAAAAAGTTCAAGAAACTTACCAAATTGTTCATCCTTTTTCTCTTGTTGAAGTCTGGCAGGATATGGAATCTTTGGCATGTATTCTTGAGTTTCCTTATTATTTTGTGTTTCTTTCTTCTCAACCCTTTCTTCATCCTCAACATACATTGGCTCATCTTTATTCCCTTCTTCCTTTTCTTGCGTCTTTAGCTTCGGAATCTCCAATTCCTTTCCACTTCTCAAGGTAATAGCTTTAGCATGTTCCCTTGGATTCGGGTCGGTGTTGCTTGGGAGAGTTCCAGCTTGCCTTTCGGAAAAAAGCTTTGCCAGTTGGCCTAATTGATTTTTCAAGTTGTGAATGGAAGCCTGTTGGTTCCTCAGGGATGCTTCTTGATGTTGGAACCGGGTTTCGGTAGTTTCATTGAACTTTGTCATCAAGTCTTCAAGGCTAGGCTTCACCGGTTGTTGGAGAGGTGGAGGTGGTTGATGTTGATAAGGAAAAGATGTTTGGGGTCTAGGATTTGATGAAACTTGGAAGCCGGAAGGATGAAACGGTCTTTGTTGACCTTTGTTGCTCCATGAGAAGTTTGGATGATTCCGCCACCCTGGATTATAGGTATTACTATAAGGATTGTTGGGTTGCCTTCCTCCTCCAAGGAAATCCACATGCTCCGTTGATGATGCATTAGAAGTTCCCATGGTTTGGCACTCATGGTTTGGATGACTACCTCCTCAAAAATCACAAGCTATCATCACTTGAGAGGTTTGAGGTGACAAACTCAAGCTCTCAATCTTCTTGTTTAAGGCATCGAATTTTGCCTTCAAATCCGTCATCATGTCTACATTGTGCATTCCACTAGGTTTGGTTTTTGGCCTTGGATTCCCCCATTGGTAGTTGTTCATGGCGATGTTTTCAATGAGGTCTTGTAACTCTTCTGGTGTCTTCAAACTAGTGGTATCTCCCGAAGAAGCATCAATGAGTTGCTTGGAAGGGAAATTTAATCCACTATGGAATGTTTGCATTTGAAGCCCCAAATCTAGACCATGATGTGGACATTTCCTCAATAACTCCTTCCATCTCTCCCAAGAATCGTATAAGCTCTCACTCTCCATTTGTTGGAAAGAGAAGATATCATTTCTTAGCTTTGCAGTCCTTGCCGGAGGGAAATATCTAGCGAGGAACTTCTCGGCAAGATTGTTCCATGTAGTGATGGAACCCGGTGGAAGTGATTTCAACCATGACTTGGCTCGGTCTCTCAATGAATATGGAAATAATTGAAGGCGGATGGCATCTTCGGAAACCCTATTAATTTTGAAAGTATCACATATCTCCAAGAAGTTGGCAATATGAGCATTTGGGTCTTCATTCGACAAACCATCAAATTGCACTAATTGTTGAACCATTTGAATGATATTTGGCTTGATTTCAAAATTGTTGGCTTCAACTCTTGGCCGAGCAATGCTTGACTCCGCTCCTAACAAAGAAGGTCATGTATAGTCTCCCATTGTCCTTGGCCTTGCATTTCCGTCATATGCCATAGTGTTCTCAATTTGAGAATTCTCACCTTCAACTTCAATTCCTTCAAGTATCACCTCTAGGTATATACCCCTTGGATCCCAATAAAAAATCTGCTCAACTTCAGAATTAAGTTGATTCAATTCTCCCGAATTACTTGAGGTCATAAACCAAAAGAATTCACACCTTCACCACAAATAAAGTTAAAGTTTAGCTCAAAGAACACTTACTTAAAATAGAACAAAAACAGAGAAACATAAGCTAAGAACTCCAATTCACTAATGACTTACAAAATTACAAACAAGACAACAAATACTAACACTAGCAATAGGTATTATAACAACAAATAAGTAAAATGACTAAATCAATAGATTTCAAGCTTTCCTAATATTAACCAAATTTCTCCCCGGTAACGGCGCCAAAAACTTGTTGTGTTTTATTTCTATGCCTTTGTACTAAATTTTTATCACAATCCTCAACAATTTACACACAAACACAAGACAAGTGCACCTATCGTTATGAGCAGTATAATGGCAAGTAAATTCAATATCGTTTCCACGGGGATGGTTAAATATCATTACTCACTTTCTATTCTATTGTTTAGCCTATCAAATTTGTTTGTGAAAATGATTAAAATTACTACTAGGAATAGATGTCTAGCTTAGCTAATTAAACTAACTTAACTAATTTTTGTTTGCAAGAGAGAATTCAATTGAGAAACTAATACTTGGATGGTTAATCCCCCTAAAATTACCTATGTGATAGAAATGTCCATTGGTTGATAAATTTCACTTCTTATGTTTGATGAAATTCCAATGATAGAACTCACTCTATCTCTAGATTAAAGTTCTCAACTCTTTGATTAATTAGTTGAAATCTCAGCTGATATAGGTCTTGATGTCTTCACAAAAGTTGTATCTTAGGATCTTATATTTCCACAAAGATTTGAATCACCTCAATTGAGCATCTAGAACTCAAGATATGAGCATTCTACCGAACTGTGTCAAAAATGGAACCCAATGCAGAATAGGTGAAATTGCAGCATAATTAGGGTAGGAAAATGAACTCTGATTGACACAAATTTTACCATTCTTAAAACTTCATAATGTCTTCTATAATTTGCATTTGAAATCTTCATGGAGGTCAAAATTCCACTTGAAATATATATACCATGTTGTTTTCTTCTGTATTTCTCTGTTTTTTTTTCTTCATTTTGTAAAATCTCTTTGTTTGCTTCATTTAATTACAAATCTTCAATAAACTCACCTAAAGCAAATAAGAGATAAAGGGAGTGTAAATGGTGATTAAAACACCAAAATTTAGCAGAAATGTGAGCTCAAAATGATCATTATATGAAGCATAAATATAGAATATCAAAGCACTCTTTCTTTCTTTCTTTCTTTCTTTCTTTCTTTTTCTTTTTTTCTTTCAAAATTTGTTTCTCGCTTTTTTTTCAAAAAAATAATATAAAGCAGGTCGTGCTTTCCCTTTTCAATACCCTCTCAATTTTTCTTTCCCTCAAAACCTTAATATCCCAATCCTAAGGAGCACAAAAGTGTTGAAGTACAAATCAAGCTCTCGATAAGGTTAAAGGTTAAAATATTAATTATTTAAGCAAAGAAATAGACTCATTAAGGTACAAAAGGGTACAAGGGATAACTCTAAATGTAGGATTGAAAGGCTCAAACAGTCCAAAGAAGGCCTATGACCATCATTTCTAAGGTAAACCAGAGAAACCTTCTATTTTGCCTCAAGCATGTGTTATGTTTTGTTGTCTATGCCTTTATACTCAATTTTATCACAATACTCAATAATTTTCACACAAACACAAGTCAAGTGCGCCTATCATTTAAATTAGTATAATGGGAAGGAAGTTTAAATATCGTATCCACGGGGATGGTTAAATATCATTACTCACTTTCTACTCTATTTTTTAGCCTAACAAATTTGTATGTGAAAATGATTGGAATAACTACTAGGAAAAGAAATCTAACTTAACTAATTAAACCAACTTCACCAATCTTGCTTGCAAGAGAGAATTCAATAGAGAAAACAATACTTGGATGGGAAATCCCGCTAGAACTACATATGTGATAGAAAGTCCCTTGGTTGATGAATTGCCCTTCTTATGTTTGATGAAATTCCTTAATTAGAACTCACTCTATATCTAGATGAAAGTTCTCTATTCTCACATTAATTAGTTGAAATCTCTTTCTAACCAATTTAATCCAAGAATACATTAAGGTTTGTGAATTTCTAATTAGATTTCTCTAATTACCAAGAAGATGTTGAGGTTTCTATCTCTAGTCACCTAAATCATCCCTATTGTTTGTGTATGGTCTATTTCACCCTTCCTTTCTCAATTCCAAGTGAAAATTTACAGATTATGAATCAATATTCAATCACCCTTCCTTTCTCAATTCCAAGTGAACAAAAATTTCAGATTATGCATCAATAATCCGCTCAATCAATTCAACCATTCAAACCCACAAATAATTCACAAGAAATTCAAATTCAATCAACCAATGAAACACTTCATTCACATATGCAAAATCTAGGGTTCATACCCATCCAAGTATTCAAAAGTTTTGTTCATCAACATATTACAACTCAAAGAATATAAACCAATAAAGAAGAGTAAGAATTGCTCATTTTCATGGTGTGAAATCTTCGCTTCCTCAAGGTTGAAATTCGTCACTGTAGCGTTGAGAAAATTGCAGCTTTTTCTATGAATCTTCAAGGTGGATGTTCTCATTCTTCAAAGATTTTATCTTCTTTCTTGATTTCTCTTGCAAAGATGAAGATTTGGAATGGGATTTGAGTGAGTTTTGGTGTGTTTTTGCTGTTTTTTCTCCACTCCAGCCGTCTGCCCTTGTTTTGCCCTAAAGGGGTATTTAAATCTAGCCCAAAAGAGAGAGAAAAGCAGTAGAGAAACAACTTTAGATCGACACAAACAGTGCCCCTTGGTCTGGACCAAGCGGCGCTGCTTGCCCCCAGTTTTGGTGCAAGGTTCTGCTGCACGACTGTGACACTGTTTTGACTTCTAGGTAAATTTAGAGCATTATATCGGCTGATATAGGTCTTGGTGTCTTCATGAACATTGTAGATCCGGATCTTAGTTTTCCACAGAGCATTACATCACCTCAATTGGGCATCTATAAAACAAGATATGGTCATTATACCAAAATGTATTAAAACTAGAATACAATGCAGGTCAGGTGAATTTGTAGCATCAGCAGGTAGGCAAATGAACTACGATTGATATAAATTTTACCATTATGAAAACTTCAGAACCACTTTTACATTTGAAATCTTCATAGAGGGTCAAATCCCACTTGAAATATCTCTACTAGGCTGTTTTTCCTCTACATTTCTCTGTTTTTTTTTCATTGTGTAAAATCTCTTTGTTTGCTTCATTTAATTCCAAATCTTCAAAAAAAAAAAACTCACCTAATGTAAATAAGAGATAAAGGGAGTGTAAATGGTGATTAAAACACCAAAATTTAGTAGAAATGTGAGCTCAAAATGTTCATTATATGAAACATAAATATAGAATATCAGCATGTAATAAAACAAATTCTAGTTTGTTGTTGTGATAAAAAGAGTGTCGCCAAATATATAGTAAAGCCTAAATATCTCATCAATTCACAATATCATGGTCAATAAGAATAATTTAAATTCCCCAGTTAAGAAGAATTAACAAAGGCATTATGCAAGATTAAATTCCTTTCATTACTTTCCAATCGACACATATAAACAATCGTAATAACTCCTAAGGAATAAAATTTAATTACTTAGTATTTACATGATTTTCAAAAAATTTCTTAAAATAATACTTTTACACCATAAAATTTTGAAAAGTTTTCAAAAATTTTCAAAACGAAATAGCCAAATTCCTATCCCCCGCTTAAGAATAAACATTGTCCTCAATGTTTAAATACAAGAAATCACAAAGAGGGTTAGGAGACTTAGCCGAATCAATGAAACATCCAAGAAAGTCCAATCTTTAAAGGTTTATGGAAGCTCTACTTAGGCTCAAGTATATCCTACAAAGAAATTAAAGAAAGTAAATAAGTAAAAAGCTTTTTCTCTTTTTTGAAAAACTTGAAAAAGTTTTAAAAAACAAATCAACTTAATAATAGTTCTTGTTTATAGTCTCAAGCTTGACTTCCTGTGTAAGGACATGAATTCAGGAGGATCATGAAAAAGGCAAGCTTCTCCTCCCATAAGCATTCTTCTTGTCAAACCATTTTTGAATTTGTGCCGCTTGAGAAAAAACTTCCTATTTTTCACATTATCCTTGCTATCTCATATTTGTACTTCATGTAATAATCATTTTGAGATTAAATTTCTGTTAGATTTTGGTGTTTCAATCACCATTTATACTCCCTTTATCTCTTAGTTTCTTTAGGTGAGTTTTTTAAAGATTTGGAATAGAATGAAGCAAACAATGAGATTTTACACAATGAAGAAGGTAGAAAAATATAAAACAAAACAGCATGATAGAGAATTTTCAAGTGAGATTTTGACCTGCATATAGATTTCAAATGCAAAATTGATCTTCTAGAAAATTATAGAGGACATTTTGAAGTTTTCATAATGGTAAAATTTATGGCAATCCAAGTTTGTTTGGACACCATTCTTGTTGCAAAATCACCTATCTTGGATTTTGTCTCAGTTTTGACATATTTTGGTAGAATGATCATATCTTGAGTTTTAGATGTCCAATTGAGGTGATTAAAAGCACTATCAAAAGTTACGATCATGATCTACACCTTTAATGAAGACATCAAGACCAAGATCAGTAGATTGAATGCTCTGAATTTATCAAAAATTCAAAATAGTTGCCACTGTCACATAGCAAAAAAAAATGTAGCAGAACAGTGATCAAACAGTGCCGCCTTCAAGGGACCTAGTGATTCAACCTTCAAGAAGCCAAACAGTGCCACTTATTCTTGCCTAAACGGTACCGTTTGGACCAAAGACTGATTTCTACAATTTTTCTCTCACGTTTTGGGAGAACTATATATAGAATGTTATGGGTTTTGAAGAGGGATAGCTAGGGTTCTTGGAGGAGGCCAAAAGAGGTATCTTTGAGACAAGATCACATCCAAAATCCTCAATCTTTCCGAGAGAAATGAAGAGAGAAGATCAAATCTTTGAAGAAGAAGCAATCAATCTTGAAGATTCATGCTCAAGAACATAAATCTTGGCAACCAAGTTGGAGATCTTCAAGTCATGAAGAAGAGAAGATTTGAACCATGAAAATGAGTAATTCTTCCTCTTTCTTTGTTGCTTTATGTTCTTTAAATTGTAATATGTTGATGAGATAAATTCTTAAATACTTAGATGGTTATGAACCTTAGTTATTATCTATATGAATGATTGGTTTTCCTGGTT
Organism: Rauvolfia tetraphylla; assembly: GCA_030512225.1. Lineage (NCBI taxonomy): Eukaryota > Viridiplantae > Streptophyta > Magnoliopsida > Gentianales > Apocynaceae > Rauvolfia > Rauvolfia tetraphylla. The sequence goes on from JAJQKT010000060.1 coordinate 4,680,615, forward strand.
GATTGAATTCTGATTTCTTATGGATTATTTGTGGATTTGATTGCTTGAATTGATTTGGTTGATAATTGATTTATAATCTGAAATTTTCACTTAGAATTGAGAAATAAATGGTGAAATAGACTATGACACAAATAATGAGAGTGATTTAGGTGACCAGAGATAGGAATCTCAACACTTTCTCGACAATTAGAGAAATCAAATTGAAAATTCTTAAATCTTAATGCATTCTTGGGTTGAATTGGTTAGAAAAAGATTTCAACTAAACTAATCTAAGAGTAGAGGACTTTCATTTAGAGATAGAGCGAGTTCTAATTGAGGAATTTTATCAAACATAAGAAGGAAAATTCACTAACCAATGGACTTTTCTATCACATAGGTAATTATAGGGGGATTTTTCATTCAAGTGTTACTTTTTCAATCGAAATTTTCTCTTGCAAATTAAATTTTAGCTAACTAAATTTTATTGGCTAAGTTAGATTTTTATTCTTAGTAATTATTTCTATAATCTCCACAAACAAATTTCATAGGCTAAAAAATAGAGCGGAAAGTGAGTAATGATATTTGACCATCCCCATGGATACGACATTTAAATTTACATGCATTATACTAATCATAACGATAGATACACTTGCCTAGTGTTTGTGTGCAAATTGTTGAAGATTGAGATAGAATTGAGTATAAAGGCATAGAAAAAACATGCAACAATCCTCAATGACCTCTTTTGGATGCTCTTCTTCTTCCCTGAATGGTTTGTTCCATTTTGAATTCAATTTTTCTACAAGAAGTTTAGAAGAAGAATCATCCACTGCAACATCAAGAATATTTATAACACATATAGATTCGCCTTTTGAGTAATTACTCAAAGATTCAAAGACATTTAATTGCACACATTCATCCCCAACCCTAATGTTAATTGATCTTTTTCCACATCAATTAAAGTTCTACTGGCATCCAAAAAGGGCCCTTCTAAAATCAAAAGTAGATCAAAATCCTCCTCCATATCTAAAATCACAAAATCCACCAGAAAATATAATTTATCAACCTTAACAAAGATATTTTCTACTATTCTCCTAAGATACTTTATTGATCTATCAGCCATTAGGAGACAAATAGTAGTGCCCTTAATTTCCTTCAACTCTAATTTTTTACAAACTGATAAAGGCATAAGGTTGATACTAGCACCTAAATCACACAACACATTTTTAAAATAAAAATCAGCAATAGAGTAAGGAATATGAACACTCCCTGGGTCTTGAAGTTTAGGTGGTAATTTTCTTTGAAGTATTGCAGAGCATTCCTAATTTAAGCAAATCTGTTGAAAGTGTTTAAGTTTCTTTTTGCTAGCCTAAACATCTTTCAAATATTTTGCATATCGAGGCATCTATGCTAGAACATCCATAAAATGAAGGTTAATTTCAAGTTTCTTGAATATTTCAAGAAACTTTTTGAATTGAGAATCAATATAATGATGCTTAACAGTTTGGGAAAAAGGAAGAGAACTAAAATCAACATTGTCATTACCTGGATTTTTGGGAGATTTAGAATTCTTGAAATCATCCTCTTTTCTAAGCTCTACCTCTTTTCCTTTGGCAAAATCCTCTTTATCAATTACTGTAATAGCCTTCAACTCCCAAGGATTTCACTCCGTGTCACTTGGAAGTGCTCCTTGAGGTCTATAGAGTATTGCAGTTGCTAATTGACCCACTTGTACTTCTAAGTTTTTCATAGAAGCTTTTATATTTTGTTGGCCAACTTCTATTGCTTTGAAAGATTTCTTGAGTTGTTGATTCGCATTCTCAATACTCACAAATTTGTTAGTGGCAACTTCAATGAACTTTGTAAGAGTATTCTCAAGGAGGCTTACCTTTTCTTGTTGGGGATCGGGTGGAGGTGGTGCTTGAACTTGACTATTTTACCTTCATCCAAAATTTAGATGGTTCCTTCATTCTGGATTATAAGTGGATGAATATGGATCATTATTCCCATTATTTTGTCCAAAAAAATTAACTTCATTAGTATTATAATAAGAATTCACCATATTACCTTGCAAACATTGGTTTGTGAGATGATTTCCTCCATAAATTTCGCAGTGATGATTTATGGCTGCAACATTCAACGAACTCAATCTCTTATTTATTGCATCAAGTTGAGCCATGATTCCTGCAGTAGGGTCCATATCCGCCACTTCAGCAATCTTCTTTGGTGGAATAGCTCTTGGGTTAAACCATTGAGAGCTATTCAAGGCCATCTCCTCCAATAAATCCCATGCAGCTTGTTCTTCTTTTGACATGAATGCTCCACCACTAGATACATCTAATGATGATCTAACATCTTCTCTGCAACCATTATAAAATGTTTGTGCTTGCATTCCTATTGCCATTCCATAATGAGGGCATAACCTAGATCTTTGAATCTCTTCCATGCATCATGTAAAGACTCAGTATGACCCTACACAAAATTATAAATATTAAATCTCATCTAAATAGTCTTAATTGGGAAAAAGTTTTTATTTAAAAATGCTTCATGCAATTGGTCCCAATTAGAAATAGAATTTGTAAGAAGAGAGTTTAGCCATAATCTAACTTTATCCCTGAAAGAAAAAGGGAAAAGTCTGAACCTTTTTACATCTTCACGTACTGCACCAATTTGAAAAGTATTGTAAATTGCGAAAAAGTTTAATATGTGCACTTGTAGATCTTCATGTGATAATATGAAAATTGGAGTATTGAAAACTATTTGGATGAATGCTAGCTCAAGCTTGAAAGTTACACCAGTGACCCCTGGACAGTTGATAGCTGATATTTTATATTTGTACTTCATATAATGATTATTTTGAGCTTAAATTTCTACTAAACTTTTGTGTTTCAATCACCATCTACACTTCCTTTATCTCTTATTTGCTTTAGGTGAGTTTATTGAAGATTTGAAATAAAATGAAGCAAACAAGGAGATTTTTACACAATGAAGAAAATAGAGAAATGCAAAGGAAAAGAGCCTAGTAGAGAATTTTCAAATAAAATTTTAACCTCTATAGATATTTCAAATGCAAAAGTGATTTTCTAGACACTTATACAAGACACTTTGAAGTTTTCATAATGGTAAAATTTATGTCAATCTGAGTTCATTTGGCTACCCTACTTATGTTGCAAAATCACATGTCCTGGACTTTGTACTAGTTTTGACATAATTTGGTACAATGATCATCTTTTGAGTTCTACATGTCTAATTGAGGTGATTCAAAACTCTGTAGAAAGCTATGCTCATACATTACAACTTTTATGAGACAAAAAGTCTTATTTTAGCATATTTCAGACTCTAAATTCACCTAGAAATCAAAATCACTGTCACAGTCGTGCAGCAAAACACTTCACCAAAACTGGGACCAAACAGCGTGCTTGGTGTGGACTAATGGTGTCGTTTGTGTCGTGCAGAACCTTTTTTTTTTTTTTGCTATTTTTCTCTCTTTTTTGGGCTGGCATATAAATAACCTTTTAGGGTAATTGATAGAGAACAACTAGGGTTGGAAAGAGGCTGCAAAAATAGAGAAAAAACTCACAAATTCCTCTTCCAATTCATCAATCTTTGCAAGCGAAATCAAGAAAGGAGTTTGAATCTTTGAAGAAAGAGAACATCTATCTTGAAGATTCAAGACAAAAGCTTCAATTTTCTCAACACAACATGAAGAACTTCAAGCCTTGAAGAAGAGCAGATTTCTGCCATGAAAATGAGTAATTTCTCATCTTTCTTTGTTGCTTTATGTTCTTTGAATTGTAATATGTTGATGAGCTAAATTCTTGAATATTTGAATAGTTATGAACCCTAGTTTTTATCTATGTGAATGAATTGTTTACTTGGTTGATTGAGTTCGAATTTCTTGTAGATTGTTTGTGGGTTTGATTGATTGAATTGATTTGGTTGATAATTGATTCATAATCTGAAATATTTTCACTTGGAATTGAGAAAGGAATGGTGATTGATAATTGATTCATAATCTGAAAATTTTCACTTGAAATTGAAAAAAGAAGGGTGAAATAGATCATACACAAATAATGGGGATGATTTAGATGATTAGAGATAGAAACATCAATATCTTTTTAGTAATTAGAGAAATCTAATTAGAAATTCACAAATCTTAATGCATTCTTGGGTTGAATTAGTTAGAAAGAGATTTTAACTAATTAATGTAAGAGTAGGGGATTTTCATCTAGAGATAGAGTGAGTTTGAATTTTATCAAATATAAGAATGGCAATTCATCAACTAAATGATTTTACTATCACATAGGTAATTTTACGAGAATTTTCTATTCAAGTATTATTTTTTCAATTAAAATTTTTTAATTTTAATTAAACTGCATTTTATTGATTAAGTTAAATTGTTATTCTTAATAAAAACTTCTTGATAGGTCCAATCTCCCTCCATTTTTCTGCATATTCCCTCCCAAAACTCATAAGCACTCAAAAAGTCTCTCAGGGTCCATTCTCTCCAAAAATAATTTCCACTATTTGATCCTTCGTTCAACACTGAGGAGATAAATCATGCCTCCAAGAAAAGAACCCTGTAGGAATTTTATGCGGGGAAGGTACGCTGTTTTTCGAGGGTTTTCAATTTTTTTTAATATTGCAATGGCTTTAACCATTATCCTGAAGTTTTGATTCGTACAAATTGTTATCTCTTTTCTCTGGATTTTTGCTTTCAGGGTTGCCAATTTTGCTGGTGCTATTTGTTTATTTCACTTAATTCTAGTATTAATGCTCACTGTTTTGTTGCTCTAGCTTCTTTTCAAGTGCTTGAACCGTAGGTAGGGTGCGGTTGAATTTTATCCGTTTTTGGTGAAGAATTAGAATCTGGGCGGAAGCTTCAAAATTATTATAGAGAGAAGGGCCTCTTGATTTCTTTTCTTCCTTTTTCTTTTAGAAATATACTTATAAGTCAACAACAAAACGGGAAAATGTGAAATCTCGAAGACAACCTATGCCTAGATTCTTGCTTATAGAGATGAATTATAATTTAGATTAAAAAAGAAATCTTCCATCAGGTTGAAAATGGAGGGTTAATTAGCAGACAATGAATTTTTAGTCAAAATTTATGTTTTCCCATTCACATTCTCTCAAGGGTATCTGACCGCTTACATTTTGTGCATATAGTTTCTAGCTTTTTTATTAAGTCTATTTTCAACTAATATCATTGCTTATCTTGAGCCTTTGGACCAATTTCTTTATTGGGTACTCTTACGTAGTTTAATATGAATGACATTTGGTTGCTATTGTTCCATATAACTGATCTCAATGTAGTTTTATTGCACTTGTCTTGATGATTCTACACAGTTTTTGTCAAGTAGTTTTTGATGTATTAGATGAATGACTCATACAAGGAATGAACTTTTGATTGACAATTTATGTCCATGTCTAAGTCGTAGTTATGTCCAGGGAACTTTTGATTGATAGTTTATGTCCACAGCATGTCTAAGCCGTAGTTGTGTCCAGGATTCATGTGACGTATCTGCCCATTATAAATAGTATTACTATTGCATGATGTACATCTCTTTACTGTTTCCTTATTTAATAGCTCAAGCTTTTTATTTAACCTGATTTGCTTACTAAGAAACTCTGATATGCTCTGTAGTGCATAATCTACAGCATAATCTAATTTTTGATATGTCTTCCAGCTGCCAATATGGCGATCGCTGCAAATTCCTTCATGTAAGCCCCCAACCTTCAAAACCTAATCCTTTTGGATTTGGTGCCCAGAGTGGGAACCAGTTTCAGCCCCCGAACTTGCAGACACAGAAGACAAATCCCTTTGGTTTTGGTGTTCAAAACAACCTGCAGTCAAGAGGGGCCAGTGAATTTGGAGCTAAACAAAACCAATTCAAGGTTCTTTTTCTTTATTTTAGTTATTATCAATATTCTTACTTGGATATATTATGCTTCACTGAGATTAAAACTAACCTCCTCCTTTAATAGTATACCATTTATCATTTATGGACAATGTTTTAGTACAGAGTTACCTTATTGCATTATAAATTGGAGTAATATTGGCTTTTCTTGACTTTTATCTTGATTAGCCTTTTGAAAACAAGTGGACTCGTTTCTCCCCTATAAATGCCAGCAGCTCCTCTGCATCACGGCAACCTGATAATCAGCCTGTCGCACCCTCTCACAAGTGAGAGTTTAAATTGGCAGTTATTTGCTTCTTGTTGCAACTTGATAATTTTGAAATTGCTTTTTCCATCTCAATCAGTATAATGGAGCTAATGATTCTTCTTTTGATGTATATGAAGGTGCACTGACCCTGAGTCCTGCAAACGTCAAATTGTTGAGGACTTTGAACAGGAGAGACCCTTATGGAAGCTTACTTGCTATGGTCACTCTAAGAAGTATGCTGTCACTAACTTTGGCTGGATGTCTAAACATATTCATATCTCAAACTTCATTACACAATAAAGAGGAACTCTATAATTCAATTAAGTCAGTCGGTAAACGTGGCATTAAGAAATTATGTAGAGCTCAGTCTTGTAAAATCCATGAAAGCTGGCAGAGGTGAATGTCAGTTTTCTTGTTCATTTTTACAATTCGGACTATATGTTTCTCTTTCTTCTCTAATGGTCTATGTATTTTGTATTCTTACGAGATATGCAATATATCAAGAAATATGAGTACAATTGACTAAAGGGAAATCTCGCTTCTTTCAATATCTTTTTTTCATCGTTCAAGTAATACATCATGTCAAATGGCTAGGTTACAGAATGATTCTCTTCTTTTTTCAAATGCTATTTTGAACCTAGATTGAGAAGTGAAGTTACATGCACATCTCTAAGGGTCAAAGATAGAATATTATTTACTTTTCTCAAACGCCAGTTTAGAGGTTTGAAAGATGATAAAGATTACTCTTTCACCTTCCAGTGTAATCTAGATGTTTGATTATCCCTGTCAAATAATTATCTAGTTACTTCTTAGCCTGTAATTTTGGTAGTCATTTCTCGTTAAAGAGGTAAAACTGTTTAGGAAGTACCAAGTGAACAGAATTGCTTGTAGAAACTCAGAGCTCTATGTGCTATCTTGAAATATCTTAACTTCTTTTTCCTAAAATAGGAAATATAAAATCTTTTACCATTTCAATCTATGATAAAAGATCTATAGACTTTGGCATTTTTTTTTGTTACAGTTTCATCCTCTATGTGCCATTTTTTCCTTTTTAATTTTGAGTTTCTCTATTTGCCCCTGAAGACTTGAATGTGCTGTCAAATGAGTTTAACTTGCTCAAGTGTTTCTTTTCAGTGGCCCTTGTGACATTGTTGGTGATCTTAGTTATGAAGAGTTGCGAGCAGCTGCCTATGATGATGCTAAGCGTGGATTGAGCTTACAGTCGATTGTAAGATAATTTACAAACTTCATCTTGTATTTCTGCCTTGGTCTGAAATCTGAAGCTCTGCAGTCTAAAGAGTTGTAAATAATGACATAATATTTATACGAGATAAAGGCATTCCTTCCAAAGACTTGTGGAAAGATAAAGTATGAAATTTCAAGGTTACATTGTCTTCCTTCCTCTTTTTTTTTTTTTTTTTTTTTTTTTTTTGGCCTCCTCATATTCAAGTTCTATTGATTTGTTTGAAAGCACCTCTCCCTGAAAACATTGAATAACTTATTGCAAAGGTTACAAACTATTTGAAAATGGAGCAAAAGGTGGCTATTGTTCTAAATCCAGAACTTGCATGTAAGATGCTCATACAGCTGAGATCCTTCCCACTTCATGGTTATTCAAAAACTCCTGTATTTCCATTGATTCTGTTCATTCTCATTTGGGGAAAGACCCAAAGAAGGAAAACATTTTTTTTGTGGGGTGGGCCGAGATGGGGGAAGAATTGCTGACTATGAGTATGAAATTGTCTCCTTATGTGGTGTTGGTTCCCACTGCATGTTTCCAAGTTTGCTGGTTGAAGTATACATTGCTGTTTTCTACTATATCCTGGTATCTTAATGATTGGGCAAAGGATTTGATATTTTCTTTTCTAACTATTAATCTGCTCATATTTTGTCAGGTTGAGAGAGAGAGAAACTTGCTTAACTCCAAATTAGTTGAGTTTGAAAGTCTTGTCCGTAATACTTATAAGGGGCCATCAAATTTTGCTCTCAGCCATCAAAATCCTTTTGCAAGTGGCACACAAAATGCTCCTGTAATTTCTAAAACTAGTAATCCTCCGGCATTCTCAAGTTTCAGTCAGCTTGGTGCATCACTTACTCCAGGGTATGAAATAAGGCAATATCTCATGACTTTGTATTGCTATTCTGGACATCACTTCTTCTCAAGCATGATGCTGTTTGATTTTGTTTCTGATTTTGTTTCTCAGAGCTACTTCAGCTGCTCCAAATAGTTTATTTGGTCAATCAAACCCTTTCCAGAATAATAGTCAAACATCGAGCACGTTTCAGACAAATAACTTGACATTTGGAGCTTCAGGTGGGATTTTGAAATCTTTCTGTGTTATGAAAATGATTTGCTAGATGTTGAGTATCGCCTTTGCCTCATTTATGTTTTAGGTTCTTTTGGCAGCCAATTTCCTCAGCAGCCACCACAGAACCTTTTCAGCTCCACTTCTTCAAGCACTGGTAGCAGTTCTTTAAGTGTTGAAAAGAACCCATTTTCCACTTCAGCAATCGCGTCGCAGATGTCTGGCTCACCTGGTAGCCAGAACCCTGTTCTTTTCCTTTTCGATGGGCCCAGTTCTGTTCCTAATGGAACAGGATACACGAACATCCAATTAAGGTAATTTAATCATTCTAGACAAGCTCATTCTAGAAGTTGAATAGCTTGGTATTCAGAACTTTTCTTTTTAAAAAAATTAAATTTAAGAAAAAAAACTTTTATTCAAATCTATGATATGAGCTTCATGGTTTCTGAATTCCTCTAATTAACTGTAAACTGTAGAAGACTACTGGTGGAAAGGTTGCTGCCAGCTTACTTTAAATCAGTACATAGGTTAATCAATGACCTTTACACATCAGTCACAGGAAGGCATACTATACATAGGGGTATTCAAACGGATTTCGGTTCGGTTTCGGTTTTACTATTCGGTTTTCGGTTTGGTTTTTTTTCATTCTTTTGAAAACCAAACCGAACCGTTTTATTGTTCGGTTTTACTATTTGGTTTGGTTCGGTTCGGTTCAAACCGAAATAACATAAGAACGCATTATGGTAATGAGTTCTTGTATTTATTTTTTAAAAATAAATACAAGAACGCATTACCATAATGCGTTCTTGTATTTTTTTTCTAAAATTTCGGTTTTTCGGTTCGCTTTTCGGTTCAATAACCTAAACCGAAAGCCGAACCGAAATTTATATAATTTTACAAACCGAACCGAATAACTACAAAAACCGAACCGAACCGGAAAATTCGGTTCGGTCCGGTTCGGTTTTTCGGTCCGGTTCGGATTTTGAACACCCCTAACTATACATACATTGCATATTGAGTATGTGCATAGTGTTCTTAGTAGACAGATTTAAACTGTGCATTCCAGAACAGTTGATGATACATATGTAGTTGAAGTTGGTTACTAGAAAAACTGCTCTTTGATTAGTAGTCTAGATTTATGTCAATTGTTTCGCAACCTGGTACCAAAATGCTATTAAAATATGCAAACGTTTATACTATTGCAAGTCAATATAAGAACACTTCGACAGTCTTCCTCTTTTGAAGAATCTTCTAGCAAGTCTGATGAAGCTAGAATTTGCCTGTACTTGAAGTATAGTATAGTATACCATCAACATATTCAATTCCATATTCATATTATCCGTAAAGTAACAGCATTTATTATTTCTTTTTAATATTTCTCCATTTAAAGCGCCTTTGTTTAGGAACCAGCAGGTAGTTCAATCTCCCAAAACTTCTGTTATTTTCAAGAATCCAATTTATATTGGATCATATCCTACTTAAGGTAAAAGTAGCTAAAATAACAATCTCTCTCCTCTGGATATTTCCTTGTCTTTCTTTTTACGCTAGTTCAATGGTGAAAGAATATAAGCAATAATGAAAAACAAGGTTCTAGTTAAATATAATTTATCAGTTTTTCAGATTTCTATTATTTCTAGTATTTGGTTACAACTAATTCTGTAAGACAATCACAAAATGCTGTAGCACTTCCAGCCTATAATTAAAAGAATATAGTGGAATGCATTTGTAGTATTCTTGGTGCAGTAAGGTTACATTTGGGGGGGGAAATCTTTAGTGTATCCAGCATTTCTTTGTCAATTTTTACAGAGAAAAACTAGAGTCTGTTAAAGTTCCTTTTAAGTAACAGAATGGTATTTGAGTTCAAGTCTGCAATTTATTTATCGCTGTATCGGAAACCTGCTACTTCACATGAGTGTGTTTATGTTTTTTCCCCCTTTTTCTGCCCCTCTCTTTACTATTATTATTTTGGTAGGTGGAATTAGTCAATGTGCTTTTATTTAACAGCAATTATCTATAACCAAGGGTACGCATTTTGAGAATTTGAAGTCTAATTCCTGTGGGGAATAACCTCGTGATGAAATCCAACAAAAACGCTATTCTTTGCCTAGGTTGATTCTATGGTGGAAATTCGTCCTACCATGACTAGTTGATTGCCAGCTTTTTTATATTTGATAATAAATAAATGCTTTGGGAATAAGGATAAAGTACCAGAAATTGCAAATAATTTTAGTACATTCCTTGAGCTTTTACATGCATTATTTTGGAATTGTATCCGTGTGCCACCAAGAAATGACTTTAAAAATCTTCTGTAGGTCCGACACTCCAAATGAGAGCGATGGTGGAGAAAATTGTATTTGGGTGAAAGAGGAATGGAGCACTGGAGAGGTAAAGGCCAGAATTATGCTCAATATTGTAGTAGCAAGTTTCCTTACATCATGACGTTGAAGGGAGGGAGGGAGGGGGGGTGGGGTGGGACGTATCATTGGCAATGAATCGTGTTTTTTAATGATTTGCGTCCAGGGTTAATTCTTTATTGAAATGGAATACCGCCAGACCTAATATGAATTTTTCAACGGAAATTTTGGCCATTCATACATGAACTTCACATAATTCACATTCGCTGTTGGAGCAGTAGCTCGTAAAAAATTTTTACCATGATCTGAGCAACTTTACTTTCCTCTGTGGTCAGATTCCAGAAGAAGCACCTCCTGAAAGATATTGCAGATAATTGCTAATTTGTACAGGATAACACTAAGATGTTCTTGCAGAGTTCTGAGGAGGTTTACGTCCTCTCTCCGGCACCTAACATGGCTTTCAGGCTCTCTCTCTTCCACTCGCTTTGGTGCCTAAGAAGGTGAATGCTGTGTATTTTGTGCGCGCGTTTGCAGTACTCGTCATGTTTGTAGAGTAGTTTCAGCTGATAAGAAGCACCTCCGTACATCTCGTTCTCATTTTCACCTCTGATTTCTGGGTGAGTGGTAATGGAATGACATTAGGGATGAAAGCAAAAATGAGTATTGTGTATTTGAGTAATATTATAATGTTTAATATCGTAAATCAAAATCTAGGAGAGAGAAATGAGCTTCATAGGGTGTGATTGGATAGAGTTTGGTTTTGAGATTTTCTGTTTTGGGTTTTGAAAGAGAGAAATTTTTGTGAGGTAAAAAGTGAGATGTGAGATGAAAATTTTGGATTAGGTTCCGTGTGGAACCCAATTCAAGTAAACCCATAGTCTCTATGATTGCTTTAATGGATGAGAACTTGTGAGTTAAGAGTCTTTGCTTGGTTTGATCCAAATGCTACCTTTCAGATCCTTGATATACTATTGGCCAAAATTATTTTGTTTTTGAAATACTAAGGGGAACTTAAATCTTGTTTACCATTCTCTGGTGAGCAAATTTTTTTTAATAAAAATAGTAATTGTGGATCACTAGATTTTAAGCTATTCTATTATATACAATGTAAGTTTTTTTTTAATTGGAATACATGTACAATTGAAAGTTATAATATCTTATAAAAAGAAAGTATAGTATTTTAAATTGAGTCGTTTTATTATGGTCACTAAATAATTTGTATAAATCATACTAGTGATATGCATGTCAATAAAAATAAAATATGTGAAAAAAATTACATTGTTAAAAAATTAAATATTTTATGTGAATCTTTCATTTTATATGTTTGTTTTTATTAGGATGTATATAATCTGATGCGTACAAGTTGGTAGAGTAATTTTATCTTGATAGACTAGTAACTTATTAAGATTTTTTACTCTCTTATCATAAAAAACTACTCAATTCCTTAAAACTCGATTCAAATCTATAATGGAATAATTTCAATATTTATGGTTCAAGATATGAGGCAAAAAATGGTTTTTATGGAAAAAATAGAAGTTATAAATAGAATTTGCTCTTGCACCAGTAAGTACATGGAAGGGAAATCAAATCAAAATAATATATTTACATTTGTTTTAAAAAATTATGTTTCAAAATATAATATAAATTTTTATTAAATTTTATTTTTTAAATAATTTATTTTTATACAATTTAAAATAAAAAATATTAAATTTAACCTCTATTCTATTCAATGTTGAGAGGAGAAACGAAGAGAAAAAAAACACAACTGGATCTTTAGAGAAAAGGACAAATCCCGTGGGGGACCAAATCTTTGAATGATTTCAACCGGCAACGTGAGTCGTATGCCTGCCTGTCGCCAATTTGGCGTTATGGCTAAGGAGTAACGACAACTCAACTGTTATGCTATTTCAAATTCTCAAAATATTTTTTTATTTAATTTCTTTAATATTTTTTTCATTTTAAAATATAATACTTTTTAATTTTTTAAAAAAATATTTAATCTTTTATAATTTTAAAAATTATTTTTTAAAATTATTTTTATTACAAAAATAATTTTTTTATTTTTTATTATATTAATAAATTTAGTTAATAATATAATAAAAAAATATCCCTTATATTCTTTTTTCTTAATCTATATAAAAATAATTAAAAATATTTTATTATACTTTTAAACGAATTAAGTAAATTTTTTGTCAAAACTTCATATGTTGTATTGCATGTAGCTATTAGTTTGTAATTCGAGATTTTCTTTTCAAGGCATGACTTCAATTTAGTTGTCATAAGGAGTTAACACATGGAAATAATTTTTTTGATTTCTATCAAGGAATGATGATTATGAAAGCTAAAAAATGGTGAAAATTACAAATAACAAAGATTAAGTATAGAAAATTCTCATTTTTACAAATTATAAATTATGATGAACAAGATAGATACAAAGATAGATTAAGAAACTCTAATTTTTACTACTCAAGCAAATACTCACAATAGATTATGAAAATTGTTTAGATGACAAAGAACACAAATTCAAGTTATGAATCAAAATTTTCCCAAAGAAAGTGACAAAAAGATGCTTCTTTCATTTTAAAATATAACGTCTTTTAGATATATTTTTTAATATTTTTTATAAATTTTAAAAATTATTTTTTAAATTAATTTCATTAAATATAATAAAAAAATAAAATAAATTAATAATATAATAAAAAAATTTCTTATTTTATGTAAAAAATTATATTTTGAAATAGATATAGTATAATTAAATAAAATAAAAAGATTCCAAAATAAACACTGATGACTAATGGAAAAACAATTCCAAAGACACAAAAGTATGATTTTTTTTTTTTTTAAGGGACAAAGGTATGATTGTTTAAAGTGATGTTGTCTGTCTGGCCAACCTGTACCGAGCAGGAAATTCAAATCCATCAAAACCCACCCCCTTATTATTATCATTACCGTTATTTTCTCTCTCCTTTAATACTATTTTTATTTATTTTTCTCTTTAAGTATTACTAATAATAGTACACGGATTAATGAAGAAAAGAACCAAGGAAAACGAGTACAATGATAACGGAGAACGCGTTTTTCAAAGTTTCTTCAGGCGACGCGACGACAGTAGAATATGGGAAAAAGATTCCAGAGATGCGTCAAAGTCTTAGGACATCGTGCGGACGGTGTACTTGTGGGGCCCTGTCCTTCTGGCAAACCTACTCAAACTTTTCACCATATCTCTTCCTTTTTATGGCAATTGATCAATTGTTTTTCTTTTCCTTTTTTTAAGGTTTAAAGTTAGAGGATAATAGTTAGATCTGATCATTAGTATTAGATTTACAATAATTATCCTTTGAATTTGTCCATGAAGTCTTACTTCTTAACAAATTTCACTGATAGAATTATATCTCTTATCATTAAAAAAGAAAAAAAAACTTTGAACTTTATTGCAAGAAAGATCTTCTAACAGTGTTTTTATCCAGTGAGTCAACGACTATTAGACTTTGCTTAGCCAACTTTTTGTGTACATTTAAGCTTTATTCATATTGCGTTAGAATTTGAGATTTTTATCTTAAATTTTACAAAAATAATTTATTTATAAAAAAAGTAAGATCTAATTACTATTTTGTTCGAGTAAAACCCAATCTAAATGAAATCTTAAACTAAAAAATTATCTTTGATCCCCTTCTCTATACCTATAAATATTGTTGTTCTTTATTAGTTGTGATTTGAATAAATTTATCTTTAATATTGAACAATCAAATGGTTAAATTAAAGTGTTAATTTAGTACATTAACATAATGATCGAGTACCAAATTCATAATTTAAGAAATTAGAAAAAAAACATTAATAATTAAAAAAAAGCACTACAAGGCAATATTTGGGACATACCAGAGTTACAATTTTCTTTACACTTTATATATGTTATTTTTAAATTCCAGGATAATTGAATCCCTAGAATATGTTAGGCAAGAGTTTAAATTGTAAAGGAGAAATGCTAGAATTTTGAGAAAATTTGGAAATAAAAGTAGGAAATAATTCTGTTGGAGCAAAGATTCCAAGTGAGGCAAATCACTAATACAAAATAACTACAACTTTATATTGAAAAGTTACCAACTTTTTCTTTTTTAACCCTGAAAAGTTACCATTTAACTATATATCATAATATAGCATCATTTAAGGAGATAGGAAAAAGAAAACGCTACAAGAAATTATACATAGGTGAAATTTTAAAAGATAAATTACAAATTTAATAATAATTTTTTATTATGGAAAAGTACATTTTCTACATTCTAAACAACTTAAACATTAATCTCTTGAAAAAAACTAGAGCAATACCCTTTTTTCTTTTTTCTTTTTTATTTTTTCTTTTTTTTAAGAGGAGTAAATGCCAGGGTTTGAATTTCTCCACTGAGGGCAAATGATGTTGAGGTAATTCTGTTTTAGGCTGGATGCAGGGTGGTGTGTAAGGAAAATTGTGAGAGAAGGGCTTGAGGGAATTTTGTTCAACTATAGGTATACTTTTAGAGTGTATTTGGATTAAGTTTCATTGTAACACAATATAAATTTTTTATTTTGATCCCATTCTTTTTTTTATAAATAATTTATTTTTATGAAATTCAAAACAGAAAATCTCAAATTCAAATTCTATCGAATCCCACCTTCAAGCTCTAAGCTATTTGATATGACTAAAAATATTTGAATTTGATTGTGTGATCGGATAATAACATCCTAACATATCGCTAAACTTGAACCTTATTCCTAGATTACCTGATCATTTCGATCAAGCACTCGTCATTAAAGCATATTTGGATTGTGTTTAGCTAGAAAAATTTATGTCTTGAATTCTATAAAAGTAAATTTTTTATAAAAAAAAAAGTGGAATCCAATTGTATTTCTAATCCGACCAAACGCTATCCATAAGAGGTCTGAGGTAAGAAAAAACCACTTTAAAAGTCTTGATTAATTACACTTATAATGACCAACGATGGTCAATGGATTGGCCATTCCAGTTTGAAAGAAGTGACGCTTTAGAGAAGTTTATTTGTCTAATTATCTTGTCATTTTAGAAATTTCTATAAAACGGAGACAATGTTACAAAATATATTATGAAAGATTTGAACCGCAATAAAACATAGTATTTCATACCAGAGGGGATATACACTACTCAAATTCGAGGAGAAATAAAAGCATCAAGCTTTCAGGAAACTTTATACACTGTACTGACCTAGTAAGCACTATCAATTAGTCTCTTACCAAAAAGGAAATATCCTTCAAGAAAAGAAATAATAAAAATAATGGCATTTGAAATATTATGGAATTTACATTAGGTGTTCTCATTTCAATTGTAAGAAAAGGTGATATCACTCATTTTAGGGTAAACTTTTTAAATTTTAGCATTCCACAAACTGGAGCAAAATAGTTATGGAAAAACTAGCTATATTATGGTGAGGCAATAACTCGGTAGTAGAAGTATTTCTTAATTGACAAAAAGTCATGCGTTCGAACTATATTTCATCTCCTTTGAATGTATATTGACTTCTTTTTTTTATGAATAAAAGATTATTTATTAAAAGTTAAAATAACCAGAGCTATTACAATTAAAATAATTATCAAATTCTTTCTCCAATACAGTAAGAAAGGGAGTTGATAAACTAGGATAATTCCTAAATTACAACTAAAAAAATAAAAGTTACATAGATAAGTAACATATAATATCTCACACCCAATAGGTGAGTAAAATATATTAGTACTAATTAAAAAAAAAGAAACACATAGCAGCCTTCTTCACTGCATTTCCATCGCAATTCTTCAATCACAGTGGTAAGAAAAACCTAACTTCAACGATATCCTTAGAAATCAGTAAATTTAAAAAGTATTAGCATATCGACAATTTTAGAATTTACCTCAAAAAAAAGTAAAAGATTGGGTGAACGCAAATACCTTCAAGGAGAAGGAAAAAAAAGTTTTGACCTAAAAAAAATCTCACCAAAATCTTGAATTTTAATAAAGATTATTTAAAAAGACGATTGTCATGATTTGTAGTAAAAACAAGAGGTGCAGGCACTATAAAAGTGCATAGAAAATAAGGTGATCCAACCAAACTTGCAGCGTGGCAAAGCCCAAAGCCATTGCTTAGAGCTGGTCGGTTGATGGAGATGTACTGTAGCTGCACACAGAGAGGCAGAGAGAAAGAGGAGAGAAGAGGGAAAGATCAGCTATATTGACTTCACCGCGACTAAAGAGAGATGGCTTTCTTCTGAAACAATCGCAGGCAAATATTGGTTGGTTAGTATGCGCGTAAAATCTAAGTATGAAAAAGAAAAATCAACGCGGTACTAAATTTTTGTTTGATCTTATCAAAATGATCAGCTAATTAGAAACAGGATTACTCGTGTATGTATTTGAATAATATTTTAAATTTAATACAAAATTTTTACTTTAAATTTTATTTTATTTTTTTATAAATAATTTTTTTAAAATTAAAATAAAAAATTTTAAATTAAAATATTATTTAATCCTACCCTATCTATTCATAAAATGCTCGTTTAAAAAGTATTTCACAACATAATTTAAATTATAATATAATTTATTAAAATTTTATCACGTCATGATTTCGTGGTAATTTAATTAATTTGAAATATTTTTTTACCAAACATGAATTCAAATCACTTTGTCTGGAAAAAAGTTGTCCAGAGTCCAATCATATGCAAAGATGTGAATGTGGGTGGTTTTGATGTGTTGGAATATAAAAAAAAAAAAAAAGAGAATAGAAAATCCATCCAAATGGAACCATGCACACCGAACATAGAAGGCTTGAAAGAGAAAGGAGGAAAAAGCTGAAAAAGAAAAAGGGAGTTGGAGATATCTGTAAAGGGTAAAAAGGAGAAAAAAGTTGAAAAGTTTTGAAATACACAGACAAACTCATTAGCTGTCTATCAAAATGCAAAATATTATCTGTCTTGTTTCTTTTTTTTCCTAACTATTCCTGGACTCCGTAACCTTTGCCCCTAAAGCTATGGAATATGTAAATCGCGGATGTGCACGAACTGAGTCCCAAGTTTCCAAAGCCATACACTACTGCACACAAGGGACCCACTCCAAACTGATTGTTCCACTATATCCCCTCAAATATAGCTCCCAGGTTCCCAGCAGGAGTCAAGTCCCCACCCTGTCGCTGGCAGCGAGAGTACCTTGATTGTTCTACCAGCTCGCATATGCCCGGAGAGACTGATGCCTCCGGTGAGGTTTGAACCCTCAACCTTTGGTTGAGAGCTCAAACCCCTTGCCAGCCAAGCTAGCATCCTTTGGCATCTGTCTTGTTTCTTACATTACTTATATGGAATATATATATATTTTTCATTATAGACTCATCAGTCATTTTTATTTATTTATTTTTAATAAAGAAGTTTCTCAAATAAAACTTAAACAAATATACATGTTCGTTAATTATATAGTAAAAATTTATTTCACGATATGTATTATATATTTTATATATTAAAAGTCTTCTGATATGTGTATTTCTTTCTATTTATTTATATGTAAAAAGCTTATATTAATTGAATAAGTTTTATTATTTAACAAGAATATTTTTAAAAAATAAAAATATTTTTAATTAATTGAATTAATTTTTAAATAAATTTGTGAATATTTCACTATTATTATTTACCGGCATGATCAATCATATCCGCCTATCACTCTCACCAACAAATTTCAATTTGTAGCTGCGCAGCAGCTATTTTTATCACCCCTTCTTTTTTTTTTTTTTTTTTTGATCATCCTACAACGTGCCAACATGTTATTATTGGAATAATTTTTGTCAAGAACTTTTAAATAAATCGATTTCTGAATTTTCTTTTCGTTTTTGAAAAAATCACACTGCCTTTGATTGTCATCTAACGGTGCAGTCTCATTTGTTTAATTGGATACAGCAGTTGCAAACCTATCTGGCAGAGCCAAGAGAGACGACTCCCTCTTTTTCTTCAACCAAAAAAAAAAAAGTACCAAACAACAATTAATCAATTTTCAACGGCTCCAAAATTCACTTCGTGGAGTCCCATAAACAGAGTACGAACATCTTAAGATTTGTCTACAAAAAGCAATTTTCAAACCAATTCCAGTAAGAAAAATATAATAAATATTTTTTATGATATTATAAAACAATGACTTTTGGGGGGAATGAATCGAGAGGACCAGTGGCTAACTGGCTATTTCAGTACTCCCTCATTCATATATTTCAGAACATACACAGAAAGGGCTCAGAAGCCATTATTGGGCAGCTGTACTCACTGCTCCTTGTCTTCCTTCTCCTCTTCATTACCATTTCCTCCATCTCTGAATGTTCTCTCATTCTCTTGCATTGCCATTTCCATCCTATTCTTGATCGGAAAACCCGAAGGGCAATGCCGATGCATCGGCCGCCACGGTTCTTGTTTTCCAGTCTTATCTTGATTCTCTTGATATCCCAGATCTGCTCTGCTGCAGAAGATATTGATCTTGACGATCTTGCCGCCATTAGAGATGATCTCAAGAAGTTCAAGTTCGAAAACCCGAGTCTTCAACAAGCCTACATTGCTCTCCAGGCCTGGAAGTTGGCCATCTTTTCTGATCCCTTTAACTACACAGCAAATTGGACGGGTCCAGATGTGTGTTCCTATGGCGGGGTGTATTGTGCTCCATCTCCTTCCAATGCCTCAATGAGAGTTGTGGCCGGCATTGATCTGAACCATGCTGACATCGCCGGCTACCTCCCATCGGAGCTCGGCCTCCTCACCGATCTCGCCCTTTTCCACCTCAACTCCAATAGATTTTGTGGTGTGGTTCCGGAGACATTCAAGAAACTGAAGCTTCTCTTTGAATTGGACCTCAGTAACAACAGGTTTGTGGGAGGGTTCCCTAAGGTAGTCCTCTCATTGCCTTCGCTCAAATACTTGGACTTGAGGTTCAATGACTTTGAAGGGCCGGTTCCAAACAAGCTCTTTGATAAGCCTCTTGATGCCCTCTTCATCAACGATAACCGATTCCGGTTCGGCATCCCGGAAAATCTAGGTAACTCTCCGGTATCTGTACTTGTTTTTGCTAACAACAATTTGGGAGGGTGCATTCCCGGCAGCATTGGCAAAATGGCTAAGACTTTGAATGAACTTATACTTCTCAATGACAACCTCACTGGTTGTCTGCCAACGGAGATTGGGTTGTTGAACAAGCTCACGGTGTTTGATGTGAGCTTCAACAAACTCCACGGGCCCCTGCCGTCGTCCGTCGGCAGAATGAGAAGCCTGGAACAGCTAGATGTTGCCCACAACCGCCTCACCGGTGTGATTCCGGACAGCATCTGCAGGCTTCCGAGGTTGCAAAACTTTACCTATTCTTTCAACTATTTCACCGGAGAAGCACCGTCTTGCGCTGCTAGGAGAGGAGGAAGAGTTACCGATGGAAAGGAGAACTGTATTGCCGGAAAGAGGGATCAGAGGTCGGCTAAAGAGTGCTCTTCCGATGAGGCCAAGCCCTTTGATTGTAGTAAATCCAAGTGTGGGAGTAGCAGTAGTTTTGGGTTGAAGCCAGGGAATAGGAAGAGGCCAGTGGGTGGTTCTCGGCCTCCGGCACCCAAACCAGCACCGGGTCCTAGGACTAAAATCAAGCCGTCGCCGCCTCCAACTTCCAAGTCTTCACCAACTGTGAGATCACATCCTCCTCCACCACCATTGTTAGCTCCTCCCACCAGGTCCTCTGGTCCCCCACTACCACCAACTTCAGGGTCTTCACCAGCTACGAGATCACATCCTCCACCGCCACCTACTCATGGGATTTCTCCAGGAACTCATCTGCCACCTTCTCCTCCTCCTCCTCCTCCGCCGCCGCCAACACCACCACCACCTACTCATGAAGTTTCTCCAGGAACTCATCTACCACCTCCTCCACCTCCACCAGTCTATGAGCCTGTATATTCACCACCACCACCACCTCCATCACCTCCCCCACCAAGTCCTCCGCCACCACCGCCTCCAGCTCCAGTATACTATCAGCCACCTACCTATGAAACTAAATCACCTCCTCCACCAGTATACACTCCAACACCAATTTATTACACGCCATCGCCACCTCCACCTCCACCTCCACCACCTGCTCCTGAGTATCAACATACTCCAGCTCCATCACCAGTAGAGTACTCACCGAAGCCATCATATCCTCCACCACCATCCAACTGTAATGAACCCGGCTCACCACCACCTCCGTCTGGTGAACATCACTGGCAGTCACCACCATCACCGCCACCACATTCATACATGTATTCATCGCCGCCGCCACCACCATCACCACCACCACCACCTCCACCTCCTTATGTGTATTCATCACCTCCACCACCACCTCATTATGTGTATTCATCACCTCCACCACCTTCACCATCACCACCACCTCCTTACTTTTATTCATCACCCCCACCACCATCACCATCACCACCTCCGCCATATGTATACGCATCACCACCTCCACCGTCACCATCACCACCTCCTCCATACGTGTGTACATCCCCACCACCACCGCCGCCATCACCATCACCGCCTCCTCCATACATGTATCCATCTCCTCCACCACCACCACCACCATCACCCAAGATGGACATTCCTCTTCCTCCCATAACAGGGGTCTCTTATGCATCTCCACCACCGCCCGCTATTCCATACTACTGAACAATCCACGATTAAGGTATCCATTCTAGTTCTTATTCAGTCAACATTCAAACTAGCTACTTCTTTTCATTTTTAGTTTAGCAAATTTTTATGCATAGTGAACAAGCTTTTCTTGATTTTCAGCAGAAAAAGATTGCAGCGCGGGAAAGAAGGGGTTCAGGGTCATGCACACGAATGCTGCAAATAACAATTTTGGAGGGCTGCTTTCTCTCTTGAGCAATAATTTTCTGTATACTCTTAGATTATGTGAATTTTTTGGGCCTTTTTACTCTCTGTATTGGGCCTAATCAATTGTAATGTTTTGTTACAAGTGAATTTTCATGGGTGGGTCAGCAAAATGGTTAGGCAAACTTACTTGAAGTTTGTGTGGTATGTAAAATTAACGACGGGAGGAGTTAAAACATTGTATTATTTGTTATACAAGTGTTTATTGTGTATAATTCACATTCATTAATTCATAATTATTGGAATATTGGTATTATTTGTTTTTGAGATCTGAATCCTTGAAATTCTTGTACTCGAAGATAGACCTTGAAATTGTATACTTTTCAAATATATAACTAGTATTAATGCAATTTAAAAAAAAATTATTCTTTTCAAGGGAAAAACAATTCTACTAATTATTTATCCCCACTTCATCTCAACTAAATACATTTATGATCTGTCAAAATAATACTTTTCTGTTGTCCAACGGTAACATTCTTGGACAATCAGATGTGAGATTGTATTATTATACTATTTTATTACAGTTGCATTCCTAGTCTTTACAACTCCTTGGACTCCTCACCTTAATTATGCACGAATTAAAATAAATTTACTTTTTTTCGAAAAAATGAAGAAAAGCACACATGAATTTAAGTGTTGCAAATACAAAATTAAAGTAAAAGCGTCACTCATTAATGTTTGGAAAATAATATAAATCCAAAGGAAAGAGAGAATATAGAGAGAAAGTAGAACTCAAGAATCAAAACCAAATTCCTTATCATTTTATTAATATCATCATAGGGCCCTATATATAGGCTAATAATATAAGAGCTTATGGAAACTTAAAATCTGATAGAGAAAGGAAACCAAATTTGATTATGAGTATATTTTGGAAGCCAAGTTCCCTTTAGAAAACTGATATATTTTTGGAAGTCGAGTTCTCTTCAGGAAACTAACTAATATGAATATCTACATATTATTTATAAAACACTATTTTGTTTGAAGGTTCTATATGTAAGTTTTGTTTTAGATTATATATCGAAAAATTTTTATTATCTACTATTTATTTATAAGATTTTATAAGATTCTCCGAAGTTAAAAAATTTATATTTACGAATAACGACAAAAGTTTTTTCGCTAAAAAATATTAGTATATCAAATTACAATTAATTTTACATCGATTTATATACAAAAAATTTAAAAATCGGTCTTGAATCAGCCGATTTTGAGGATTGAAACCAAGCTGTGCAAGTTTCACCAAGGACTGGCAGAAATTGATAAAAAATTCTGTTAGTAACTGGCGAAATTTAAGCCCCTGGCGAAAATTGACATTAAATTTTGCTTGTTTTTGGCAAAATTTGATGTAAAATTATACCTAATACAGGTATAATTTAACAAAAATTTTGTCAAATTCTGGCAAAATTTGTAAGTAAATTCCTCCAGTGGAATTTTTGCTCAAATTCGGTCAGCTATTAGTGAAAATTCAGTGCAAATTTTGCCTGAAGTTGGCAAAATTTGCATTGGAATTTTTTTTTCAAATTATGTATTATGTATTTATTTATATTTATACGACACATAAATTATATAATTTGTATAATTAGTATAATATTGACTGCGAATATCACTTTTATGTCATGATAAGTGTTCAATTTTATTTATTAATTTAATTATTATATTTTCATAAGTTTAATTATAGTTGAGTTAATTATACTGTAGTGTGAATTTAGATGAATCATTGAATTTTTTTAAAATATAATTTCATGATATTCTTATAAAGTATTGTTAATTTACTAGTGCGATGTATTGGCTGATAAGTATTTCGTTAATGTGGTATTCTTGTAAAATTATTAATTACCGTTATAGGCAATTATGTCAATTATTATAGTATTACTAATATCATTTTTTTGTAAATCTATATTTTTGGTAAAATTTATTTTAGATTTAAATTTAATGTGATGTGATGTTTATTATTTTCGCATACGTCAGTATTGCACTTTCACTTTTATTTACATATATTAATTACTGATAATTAATAAGAATTTACTGTGTTACGACATGAATATTTTTGAACAAAATTAAAGTAAATGTCACTTATTTTATAAAATTTGATTAAATTTGTATATAATTATTTTGTATTAAAAATAGTAGTGACATTTGTATATACATCACAGATGGTCGATTCCTCTCGACGACGACGTGATGCTACGCTCGATTGGGGCCCCGTTGCTAACTGGAGAGATTGTTTGCATGGCCGGCAGCCTGTTACTGCGTCTGCGTGACAACGAACCGGTGTGGTGAGGCGGAGTATTGGTGACATCCCCATGAGTAGTACGAACATCACGATTGGTATTGAATCATCACAATTTCAACCACCTACATAGTGGATGCCGGAGATGTACCTCTTATGCCAGGATATGCATCATATTCTTGATCCCTTGTGACATCGGCGGCTCCGCCGGCACCATATTACTATTCAATGGCTCCTGCATATGTATCAACGACTCTCAGTGGACAGGGAGATGATGCATGACCGTCATATTACAATATGCCACCAGTCCCAATTACCCCACACAGACATCTTGAAGACTTCGACAATGGCGCAGATGATGCTATAGAGGATGTCGAGAATTTGGATGATCCAGCCACAGATCCAAAGTTGGAGATGGATACGAATGCAAATGTATAGGAGCCCGTTACTGACACAGAGATGGAGGAGGATGAGACATTTCCAGAGACCGTTCCAGACACGGCTCCGATGCATCATTCTACAAGACCGGGAAGAAGATTATTACATTGTGTAGTTGCGAGAGTGAGTAGCATAGCTTGTTTGGTTGTCGGAGTAGATGTACCAGGGATGCGGGATAGGTCACCCAGCCTCATTTCGCATGATGTTAGCTAGTCTGCACGGTCACGGGTCAGCAGCACAGCTACAGCTTCAGTTGACGTGAACGCCTTGTCGACAAGCTCAGTTCAGGTGGATGATGAAGAATGATCGGGTCTTAGTCGTGAGCAATAGGCGGCCGCCGATAGACAGCGTATGTAGACTGGCAGTCGTAGGTGCACTGGCCGCACCGGTCCTAGTGTAAAGTGACGTCTCACGGGACCTACACCCAGAAGTCTGCAGAATCCATCTCTAATTCCATCTTTTTCGAGTCACGTTGCCAGCCACATCTAGAGCAGAGAGGTACACATATTTGCTTTTATTTACGCTTGTTTTTTATTTGTTGAATATGCAAAATAAAGATGCTGATAGACGCGTTTGTGTTATCACACAGGAGCATCCGGTACGCCTTGTGCACTCACGACAGAGATTTCTTGATAGGTGGACCGTGAAAGAGTCAACGGTGGAGGCCGTTGTAATCAATAGCGATCTTGAACAGTTGCGTGAGTACATATTCACACTGTCAAACACTTTTCACATGCCATTTAGTGAGATGACAATCACCCTGCACAATGTAGCACATATGATTATAATTCCCGTGATAGGTATGATCCTCTAGCATTATCTGGGTAGGGAGGATATGATTAAAGATTTGGCGTTCACCCTGCATATACCTGAAGCGCACGTCCGTAGTCAGTTGGATAATGAGGAGATGAGATTCACCGTATTGAAGCACTACGCCTAGAACATATTGAATTTTGGTGAGAATTATGCTCGAGAGTACCTTAAGTATTTGCTTGACTGCACTTTATTCCTCAATAAGGGTAAGGATCGAATATCATAACAGTATTGGCGATTCCTAGAAAATATGGAGGAGATTAAGGACTACGCATGGGGAGCGGGATGTCATGCGTACATTTTTCGTCAGTCGGGGACCGTATCGAGAGCATATTGCAAGTAGTTAGGCGGAGATACAGCACTACTTGAAGCGTGGATATATCTATACTTTTTCACTTTTGCACCCAAGCAGTCTCTCGATTGGCGTGAGGAACACCAGCACATTTTACGCTTCCAGCGTTACGAGATCATCCCAAGAAAATTCGAGGATCTTCATACCGTGTGATTGCACTTGGACGACGTGACAGCCGCGAGGTAATCTGTTTTCGGTTGGTCCAACATGGTGGACGCGGATATTTTATATTTTTCGTCTTAAATAATTTGTACTACCAACATTAACAAGTACGCTTGACCCCTTACAGACCAAATCTCTTAGAGACGCATTGGATCTCCACATTTCACGGGTGTCTACGCTTTGTGACATTGTCCAACCGTATATGCCTTATTGGGTACTACGCTAGTTCGGACGCGTCCAACAGATTCTGATTTTGCCAAAGAAAGAACTAAAGCATGCAATGTTTGGTTGAATTGTGTATCGCAATAAAATGATCAGTGTCTTCTAACAGACCAATAACCATATTGTATCCGCTGTGTCAGCCTGTGAGTCAAGAGATAGATACGTCCATGACTGTGACCGTGATAAGCAAACAAATGTAATATTATATGTAGTCGCGATTACCCAACCCATGTCTGGCAATGTGAGCCACCGATCATGAGGGGGCTAGCCAGTTAACTTTCTAATGCTCCAACTGGTGCAAAAGTGCCATAATACCAGGTGAGCCACCTACGATATACATTTACTTACGAAATATATTTACTCAGTCTTGTATAAAGGTAACAATGAAGGTAGGAAATTGATTACTCCAAAGAAATATAGACATTTTTGTATCCTCTGCATCCAGAAGCACCCATGGAGGAACCAACACCACGTCCGCTAGATCGCGAGCCCCAACCTCTAGACTCGCTACATCTTATGGACCCACTTGGTGATCAGCTTCGAGAGCCGCTATTGCCAGACGAATGTTTGAAGACAATTTTTGAAATTCGTAAGTACTCTCAGTGAAACTTATCCCTTTTCGTTGGGTCCCTTTTCAGTTGGCACTTTGTCAACTAGGCTGGAGGTTCCTAAAGACTAGGACTGTCAATTGGGCCGGGCTGGCCCGAGCTCGGCTCATTCAGCTCGTTTAATTGCGGGCTCGGGCTAATTTTTTCAGCCCGAATAGCATTTCGGGCCGAGCTCAAGCTGAGGTGAGCTCAGCCCGATTTCAATCCGACCCGTAAAATATGTATATATAAATATATTTATATGTGTATATATATATATATATTTATATTATTATTATTATATTATTATTAAAAAATATTATTTTTATATAAAAAATTTAAAAAATCTGGTTAGAACCAGCCTCAACCCGAGCTCGACCCCCAAAGGGCTGAGCCGGGGCTCACATTTCCCCAACCCGATGTCAATCGGGCCGAGCTCGGGCTTAATAAAGCCCGGCTCACTCAGCCCGATTGACAGTCCTACTGAAGACCGATATATTCTAGATATAATATCTGACTCATCTGCACCGCAAAATATTGTCGTTCAGCCGGACCCCTCTTTATCATCAATTTTGCAAAGCCTCGAATCACCCGTAGATCCTTGTAAGGGTGCGCTATAAACCAACAGAGATACTGTGAGACCGACGTGAAGAAATCAAGCGCACTTTAAAACTAACATCTAACGGTAACTATCTGCCTACTCAGTACTTATCCATGCGCCAGCTACGAGAAAGTTCAGACCTGTCAGGGTCACACCGATGATCTTCAAATACAACATATTTATGCCTATTTTTAATAATTAATTATACATCTAAACGTTAACAATATAACCAATATAATTAATTTACATATATTTTTAGGCAACGGACATTAGATATAACCAAAATACGACATTTCTACGATAGAGTCCTAACATACATCTCTACGGCAGAATCATAGCGTACATTTCTAGTCATGACGTACCTGTTAGTCTTATATGTTATATCCATTATCCAAGTGGGGCATGCAAGTTGTGCAACTTGTGTTCGAATTTCACCACTGATATTCTATATTTGTGCTTCATATAATGATCTTTTTGAGCTCAAATTTCTGCTAAATTTTAGTGTTCTAAACACCATTTACACTCCCTTTATCTCTTATTTGCTTTAGGTGAGTTTGTTGAAGATTTGAAATTGAATGAAGCAAACAAAGAGATTTTACACAATGAAGAAAAATAGAAAAATACAGAGAAAAAATAGACTAGTAGAGAATATTCAAGTGTAATTTTGACCTCTATATAGATTTCAAATGCAAATGTGGTATTCTAGAAAATTATAGAGGATATTATGAAGTTTTCAGAATGGTAAAATTTGTGTCAATCGGAGTTCATTTACCTACCCTGCTTATGCTGCAAAATCACATGTTCTGCATTGTGTTTCAGTTTTAACACATTTTGGTAGAATGATCATATCTTTCGTTATAGATGCCCAATTGAGGTGATTCAAATCTCTGTGGAAAGCTAAGATCCTGATCTACAATTTCATGACATAAAGACCAAGATGAATTAATGCTCTGAATTCACCTAGAAGTCAAAACAATGGGGATGATTTAGGTGACTAGAGATAGAAACCTCAACATCTTCTTGGTAATTAGAGAAATCTAATTGAAAATTCACAAATATTAATGCATTCTTGGATTAAATTGGTTAGAAATAGATTTCAACTAATTAATTTAAGAATAGAGAACTTTCATCTAGAGATAGAGTGAGTTCTAATTAAGGAATTTCATCAAACATAAGAAGGGCAATTCATCAACCAAGAGACTTTCTATCACACAGGTAATTCTAGGGAGATTTTCCATCCAAGTATTGTTTTTTCTATTGAATTCTCTCTTGCAAGCAAGATTGGTTAAGTTGGTTTAATTAGTTAAGTTAGATTTCTTTTCCTAGTAGTTATTCCAATCATTTTCACAAACAAATTTGTTAGGCTAAACAATAGAGTAGAAAGCGAGTAATGATATTTAACCATCCCCATGGATACGATATTTAAACTTGCTTGCTATTATACAAATTTAAACAATGGGTGCACTTGCCTTGTGTTTGTGTGCAAATTGTTGAGGATTGTGATAAAATTGAGTATAAAGGCATAGACAACAAAACACATCAAGTTTTTGGTGCCGTTGCTGGGGAATTTTGGTTAATATTAGGAAAGCTTGAACTCTATTGATTTAGTCATTTTACTTATTTGTTGTTATAATACTTATTGCTAGTGTTAACATTTGTTGTCTTGTTTTTAATTTTGTATATTATTGGTGAATTGAAGTGTTTAGCTTGTGTTTTTATGTGTTTGCCCTGTTTTAGTGAGAAAACCTTGGTTTAAATTTTTAGTGAGCATTTTTTGTGTTGAATTTTTGTTTGTATTTATACTTAAGGAATGAGCTTTTTGGATTATGATTTGTCACCACAACCCTCTCAAATAATGATGTCTTATGACTTTTGTGGAGGTAGTTATCCAACCTATGAGTGCCAAGCCATGGAAACTTCCAATGCATGGTCAATGGAGCAAGGGAACTATTTTGGAGATAGGAAGCAATCCTATAATTCATACAACAATACTTATAATCCAGGATGGCACAATGATCCAAACTTCTCATGGAGCAACCAAGGGCAGCAAAGACCAACACATTCTCTCTATTTCCAAACTTCATTAAGTTCCCAACCCCAAGTATTCCTTCCTTACCAATACCAACCTCCTCCACCTCCTCAACAATTGGTGAAATCTCGCCTTGAAGAGTTGATGACAAAGTTCATAGCGAATACCGAAACCCAAGTTCAAACTCAAAAAACCCGTAACCAAAGAATTGAAACATCCTTAAAGAACCAAGAGGCCACCCTTCAGAACTTGGTGAAGCTAGTTTTGGAAAGACAAGTTGGGACTCCCGCAAACAATACCGAGCCAAATTCTAGGGAGTGGGCTGAAGCTACAAGTTTGAGGAGTGGGATGGAATTGAATGTCTCACAGCCTAACATGCAGGAAATAAGAGAATGAAAGATGGATGAGAGAAAGACCCTTTGGATATATCTTTGTCTCAAGATGAAGGATCAAAGAAGGAGCATCATGAAATTGGTGAAATCATGGTACATTTGAAGTCATCTCCAGTCACAACTGAATGGGTCGAGTTTGAGAAAATTGAGAACGAAAATGAGAATAGAATGAAGTCTTCCATTGATGATTCCCCAGAGCTAGAGTTGAAAAAGTTGTCGGATCATTTGGAGTATGTTTTCCTTGTGGATAATTCTAAGCTCCCTGTGATCATTGTAACCGATGTGCAAGAAGAGCAGAAAGAAGAGCTCAGGTGTTAAAAAAGCATACAAAGACAATGGCATGGAACATTTATGATAACAATGGTATTAATTCTTCATTTTGCACCCACAACATATTAATAGAAGAAGGTCTCAAACTAGTGATGCAACCCAAAAGGTGGAATGACCAAAATCAGATTTTCAAGCCAGGAGATCAAGTGTTATTGAATGATTCTCAATGGTTCACCAGTAAGTTTAAGTCGAAATGGACTTCCCCATCTTTGGTAAGTAAAATACTTCCATATGAAGTTGTGAAAAGCTATCATCCAAATAAGGATACATTAATGGTAAGTAAACTTAGACTTAAACTTTATCATGTTGGAGGTAGACAGAAGAGAAGATTGTTTCCACACTCCTATGACCCAGGGGGTAAGCGATTTTCACCATCTTTGCTCTCCTTTACTTGTACATAATTTTGTTTAATGTGGTTTTGAGTTTGAAAATTTTAATTGCCTTGAATTGTGAAGAGTTTTATAATTTTTTGTTTGGTGTGATTTTTATGTTTGTAATCAATTATTTTGTTAAATTTTGTTGTTGAATTTGCAGTTGAGTTTGGCAAGAATAAAAAAGAAAAAAAAAGCTAAATGGCGTCATTTGGATGAAACCAAACGGCACCGCTTCACTGTAGCATTTCAATCCAGTTCTACTGATCGTGACCCGTTTTACTGTTCATCAAAAAAAATTTTTTTTTCTTTCCCCCATTTTTGTTGGTTCTTTCTTGCTTTCTTCTACACCTACCATGTGTTTGATGAAATGCCACAATGACACTTGTTAAATTTGTGATTTTCTTTACTATTTTGCATTCCATTAGCTTATTATAGACTTCTTTTCTTTAATTTAGTAGTTAGTTTATTTAATTTTGTTACTTAGCATGTTTAAGAGTTAATTAGCATTTGTTTTAAATTTTAGTGATAATTATTTTTCTTGTTTAACAATTTGTAATTTTTATTTTTTTTTGTATATTACTTTTAACGTTATTTGTGGCATTTACATTTTCACATTGGTAGCCTAGTTTCTCTTAGCGATTGATTTTGGAAAAGAAAGAATGCCAAAGAAAACCACTGCCCCACCCATAAAGCCTATCTCACTGGGCTTTGGCGGCAACTTTTTTCAGAGCTGTCTCAAGCTCGAGTGGTGGAACTTGTGTTCTGTGAACGAAGGGGAGTTCTTTCTTTTTTTCAAATTTTTTTTGCCCTTTTATTTATTTATTTATTTTATTGCTATGTTTTTGTGCTTTCGCTTTCCTTATGTCATTGTTTCTAACTTGTTTTCTTTTCCTTTTGCTGTGAAGTATATAGAAGGTACAGTTTGCTGTTCATATGGGTTTGCCTAGCCTCACGTACAAAACGGCTATGTTTTTCACCGTTTTTTGTGTCTGGTTGTTTGGTGTGGCATTCTTGTGTAGTTTGTGTTATATATTTCTATTTATGCAATATTTTGTTTATCTCTCCCCCAACATTGCGGACAATGTTGTTTTAAGTGTGGGAGAATTGGCTTTAGTAGTATAGACTATTTTTATAATTTTTTATTGAATTTGCTTGTTGTATTTTTAGAATCTTCAAGGTATTTTAAAACTTGCATGTTTTATCTTTTCTCAAAGAGTAGTTATACAAGTATTCTAAAGGTCATGACTACTACCTTAAACTTGGATTAAGTAAGCACCCCTTGTATTCTTTGTTTGTATGGAATTCATCTTTTCAGCACATTTTCTCTTTGCTTTTGTTGTGATGATTATGGAGTTGAATATTGTGTTATTGGCCTTAGAATTCAACATAACTTTTATCCTAGAACCCGCATTCACTTGCCTTGAGGCGAAATGAGTAAGTAACGTTAGTTTAATCTTGAAATAATGGTAATAGGCCTTCTTTGTCCCGATTGAGCCTTTCTAGCCACCACTCTTTATTTTATCCGTAGTACCCTTTCTTGAAGCTTGTATGTATAAATCTTCCAATCTATATTCTTGATTTTTCCTTCGTTCAAAGTTTAAACTCCACTCTTTATATTTAACCCTTCTTTGCAAGATCTAAATGCATTTTTACCCTTAAATTAGCAAAAAGTATTGTGGAAATTGGAACAAAGGGTGGAATGGAAGATGATAAGAAAAATAGGTTTCATGGGTAGAAAAAAAATGGTGAGATGACCTTATATGATTGGGAATTGGATTAAACCTCAATCGGAAAAAAAAAGAGAAAAAAAATTTGTTATTTGTCTATTATTGAGAAGGCTTCTTACATTTCTTGATGCCTTCAAGATGTATATATGTTTTCATTGTTATTATTGTGAATTTTATTATGATTGAAGTTAAATTTATGGGTTGACAAAGATGGTGATGATGGACAAGTCGTGGGTTGAAGCATAATGTGTGCAAGTGGTTTAATCCAAAGTGAGAAGAGTTTGTAGAGAATGGGAGTTTGTAGTCGAATGTACGAGAATGGTGATATTTCTTGTGATTAATAAGGGTATTACTTTTGTTTTATGTCTCATTCCTTTCTCTTTAGCTCTCATTTCTTTGACTTTGAATTCCTTACCTCTCGTTTGGTACCCTAAACCTTCCTTGAGCCTAAAGTTACAAACATGAAAGTCCTACCTAATTGAGGTTAAATTTTGGTTACAGTATTAGTGGAGAGGTTTGTGAATGCCGAGCTTATGGGGTATTATGCTTTCCTGATGAGAATTCCTTGGCCAATAACATGAAATTCACTCTTATAATTGTTGAACATTTGCATTGGCTAGACATATACACATACACGGATTCTTGCTTGCATTGTAAGACAAGGGGTGATTGTTTAATCTTTGTGATGGATACTTAGGATGACTTTTAGATTGATTGTGTAGATTGCTCAAGATTTCTCAAGAAATAATGCTTTCTCCATTTTGCACTCCTTTGTAATACTTCAAAACACTTTATATTTTTTTGTAGATTATTGTTCAAATTTCTTAATTGCTTTGTAGTATTGCTTGGGGACAAGCAATGTCTAAGTGTGGCGGAGTTTGATATTCTATATTTGTGCTTCATGTAATGATCTTTTTGAGCTCAAATTTCTGCTAAATTCTGGTATTTTAATAACCATTTACACTCTCTTTATCTCTTATTTGCTTTAGGTGAGTTTGTTTAAGATTTGAAATTGAATGAAGCAAACAAAGAGATTTTACACAATGAAGAAAAATAGAGAAATGCAGAGAAACAAATAGACTGGTAGAGAATTTTCAAGTGTGATTTTGACCTCCATACAAATTTCCAATGCAAAGTAGTATTATAGACAATTATAGAGGACATTATGAAGTTTTTATAATGGTAAAATTTGTGTCAATCGGAGTTCATTTTCCCACCCTGCTTATGCTGAAAAGTCACCTGTCCTGCATTGTATTCCAATTTTGACACATTTTGGTGTAATAATCATATCATGCGTTATATATGCCCAATTGAGGTGATTTAAATCTCTGTGAAAATCTAAGATCCTGATCTACAACTTTCATGAAGACATCAAGACCTAGATCAGCAGAATTAATACTCTGAATTCACCTAGAAATCAAAACTATTGTCACAGTCTTGCAACAGAACAATGCACCAAAACTAGGAGCAAGCGGCGCCATTTGTGTTTATCTGAAGCTGTTTTCCTGCTGCTTTTCTCTCTCTTTTTGGCTGGATATAAATACCATTTTAGGGTAAAAATAGGCAGACAGCTGGAGTGGGAAGAAAAGGCTGCAAAACACCAAGAAAACACACCAAATTCTTCTTCCAATCTATCAATCTTCCAAGAGAAATCAAGAGAGAAGATTGAATCCTTGAAGAAGGAGAACATCCACCTTGAAGATTTATGGAAAAAGCTGCAATTTTCTCAATACTACAGTGACGAATTTCAAACCTTGAAGAAGAGAAGATTTTACACCATGAAAATGAGCAATTCTTACTCTTTCTTTATTAGTTTATATTCTTTGAATTGTAATATGTTGATGAAATAAAATTTTGAATACTTGGATGGGTATGAATTGTTTCCTTGGTTGATTGAATTCGAATTTCTTGTGGATTGTTTGTGGGTTTGAATGGTTGAATTGATTGAGTGGATTATTGATGCATAATCTGGAATTTTTTCACTTGAAATTGAGAAAGGAATGGTGATTGACAATTGATTCATAATCAAGAAATTTTCACTTGGAATTGAGAAAGGAATGGTGAAATAGACCATACACAAACAATGGGGATGATTTAGGTGACTAGAGATAAAAACCTCAACATCTTCTTGGTAATTAGAGAAATCTACTTGAAAATTCACAAATCTTAATGCATTCTTGGATTAAATTGGTTAGAAAAACATTTCAACTAATTAATTTAAGAATAGGGAACTTTCATCTAGAGATAGAGTGAGTTCTAATTAAGGAATTTCATCAAACATAAGAAGGGCAATTCATCAACCAAGGGACTTTCTATCACATAGGTAATTCTAGAAGGATTTTCCATCCAAGTATTGTTTTCTCTATTGAATTCTCTCTTGCAAGCAAGATTGGTTAAGTTGGTTTAATTAGTTAAGTTAGATTTCTTTTCCTAGTAGTTATTCCAATCATTTTCACAAACAAATTTGTTAGGCTAAACAATAGAGTAGAAAGTGAGTAATGATATTTAACCAACCCCGTGGATACGATATTTAAACTTGCTTGCCATTATACTAATTTAAATGATGGGTGCACTTGCCTTGTGTTTGTGTGCAAATTGTTGAGGATTGTGATAAAATTAAGTATAAAGGGATAGACAACAAAACACAACAGCCACCGAGTGGCGCAACTCGCACACAAGTTGCGCCACCCGGTGGCGGAACTATCATACAAGTTCTTCCACCAGTTGGCATAACTTGTATGCAAGTTGCTCCACTTGATGGCATTACAAATTCAATGAAGATTTAACGAGTTTTTATCCCAAAATCAAGAGAATCCTTCATTGAATCGTTACTCATTGCCTTACTACGATGGAATCCTACTGTTTTAGGATGAAAATGTTATTTTTTGGGTTATAAAGGTTGAGAGAATTCTTAGAGGAGAAAGAGAACACTTAGAGAAAATGAACGTTTTTTGTACTGTATATAGTACAAAAAATCTACATATACAGATAACGTTTTGTTCCCTTATACACCTTCATTTCTTCGGTCATAATAGGAATGTAATTTTTTTTTCATACCTTTTCTATACAATTTTTTTAGATTATTTACTGTATGAAAACTAATTATTTCAACTTTTTTTATGAGTTTAGTGGTGTGAGAGGGGATGAGTTCCGCGTCTTTCTATTAGAACTCTTCCCCTAGTTTCACCAGAAGACGCTTAGTTCTACCATGTTTTGGCGAAACAAGACGCCTAGTTCTTCCATGTTGACATGAAAATTTTAATTTTTAAATTTTTATTAAATACTATTAATAAATTATTAGTGATTTTATATAATCAACACACGATAATGATTATAAAACACATCCATTTACAATGCTTAATAAACAAATCATTGTAGTGTTAATGAATAAAATTTAAATTTTGAAAAAAATGAGTACTGCTACGCTACCTGTCAGATTTCTCGTTACTACACAACAGTCCCCCTTACGTACGATTTCACACACCTTCAGGATAAATGTGTCATTCTGTTCAGACATCATCTTCAAGGGGTCATCCTAGACTGTTAGGAACTAGTTTATCATATTTAATATTTGCAATACAAGTCACAAAATATTACATAGAAAAACACTTTCTTTTATAGTGACTATAATTCAAAAACGTAATAAAGAAGTACTTACCAATGCATCCGTGATAGGTGCAGTCCCGATACGGGACACCCTTTATGGGAGAAGGTAAGGATTCTGAATCTTGGGATGTGTGTCAGATAGGTACCAATCCATATAATTCGAGACGCTTGATGTTAGAGGCACAACAACATATCCAAGTTGTAATGCCGAGTAGGTAAGAGTCCAATTGCTCTTTGTATTCGTTCAAGCTACTATACAGTGCGACGTGCTTCTTGTTGTTACTAGGTATGTAATCCTTACGCAGTAAAATAGGGTTCATCGGAATGTACTGGTCTAGGCCAAACTGCCGTAAAACTCGATCCAGTATATACGGCTCCAGAATATCGCAGAAATGCAGACATTAATGGAAAGTTGAGATCCAATGCGTAGCAAGGAGGTAAGGACCATATGGAGTCTAGCAAACCTACTAATATAATATAAAATATAATAATAAATAGAAAAAATCTAACACTAATATTATGCTATAATATTTATGTATATTATGCTATAATAGTTACATACCTCTTTGGCGGACATATCATCCAAATGCAAACATGCACTGCAGAGGTCTTCAAATTTTCTTCGAAACATTTCAACGGTGCATGCGACGCAGGATATGATCTGCCTCTTCTATGTGTCCCGTAGTATCTCCCAGTATATGCGGCACAGGATATGAGAAATAGTTTTGTGCAACATGTGGAGTCAATATTGTTGGTGGCCAAGATATGTAAAATAGGCTGAAAATGAAGGGTACATACTCAACGGCAACCATTGCATGGGTGGTATGGTCGGCAGTGAATCGACTGCGGCACATTTGCTGTTGAAACCAAATTGTCACTCGTGCTATGTCTCCTTGCAACACACATTGGCTGCCTCACGGACGCAGTAATTGGCTATCTTCCGTGCTAGCGACCATATGTCCTGGGGTTACAAGGACCTGTGGGGGGTAGAAATACGACAGACTTGCCTCGTCTGCATGTCTCGTAGTGCCTCTTGGTACATGCGAGCAGGATATGGGAAATAATATGGTGCCTCTGACGAATTCGATGTCGTTGAGGGCCAAAGATATGCAGAATAGGATGAAAATTGATGGTACATATTCGGCGACACCCATTGCATTTGTGCTATAGTCAGCGGTGAATCAATTGCCATCAGCACATTCAGTGCTGAAACCAGAATGTAACTCATACTATGTCTTGTTACCTCATGAATGCAGTAATTGGTTGCCGTCTGTGCAAGCGACCACTACAATCAGCCACCGGTCCCAAACCAAGTGCTGCATCTCATCATCTCCTTGACTGCTCATCCATTTGTCATATACAAACAAGTGCCTTTAAGTTTCTATTTTTTAAAATTACAATAGTGTAAATTAAAGTATATATAAAATTAAATTAATTGCCATAAACAATAGTGTTTAGCTAAAAAATAAAGCTAAATACATAAATTAAATACGAGAAAAAAACTTTAATAAATTCTTAACTACATATTTATTTAGCATTCTAAACATTACATGTCATATCCATTTAGTATTACAAACAATATTTTTAAGTTGTTTTCTTAAAAAAGTATATATCAATTAAGTTTCTATTTGTATGTACATGTAACTACATAATAAATATAATTATGTAGACATTCATTAAAATAATTACCATAAACTATTGTGTATATCTACGAAATAAAATTGAATACATAAATTAAGTATGAGAAAAATATTAATAAATTCTTAAATACATATCTATTTAGTATAGTAAACATTGCACCACAAATCCATTTCCATATTTGACATTATTATGCAGACAAGTGTTAAACTAATTGTTGGAAACTATAGTGTTATCTGTGATATTTAGCTTTATATAAAATTACAACGTCCCTAATTAATAAATATATTTATAATTAATAAATATAATTACGATATCACTGCAATTACGATTTTCACCAAAAATCAGGCATTTTAATGCTAAAGGCTGATTTTTGGTATGTTTAGATGCACAAATACATAGAAATAGATATAGTTTGAGGAACTAATCTTTTTTTGGGGCGAAAATGAAGTAGTTTTTGATAGATCTGAGCTTCAATATTTTGAATGCTTGAAAGAAATTTTAGAAATCTAAAGGTTAAATAGTAAATAATGAAAAATTTTTGACTGTATATAGTTCAAAAAATATTGTATATAATCCTCTCCTTTTTTTTAGGTTGTATTTTTCTCTCATAAATAATTTATATTTAAAAAATTCAAGCATAAATTTTTAAATTCAAACTTTATCCAATATCATTTGAAATATTAGCTTTATATGTTTGTTTTTTATTTAGTCTCATAATTTCTATTCTATTGGCGATATTAATAAAAATTTAATACTCCATCCGTTTCATAATAAATATCATTGTAGATGCTTAGTTTTGTTGCAAAATAAGTGTCAATAGATAAAATTTAATGTGCTTTCTTTATTTATATTTATAATAAAATAATGATATTTAATGTAATAAAGATATTAGTTTCTTGTTAGCATTGCCCGTCATAGGTTACCCCTTAAATAGAGCAAAGTGAGCTAGGAAACCCCCAATCCAAATTTGCCCTTACTAGGCTACGCGGTTAAACAGGCCAACATGCGAGCCTAAACTTTGTTTTTTTTTCTATGTTTTTTTGTATTTTTTTTTCTCTTTATCATACATGAGCATATAAATGCATTATTAGAATAAAAAAAATTTATTAATCACTAATATTTTCAAAGTAGAAAATAATTATTAATTTTACATACATATACATACACACACACACACACACACACACACACATATATATATATATATATATATATATATATATATATATATATATATATATATATATATATATATATATATATATATATATATATATATATATATATATATATATATATATATATATATATATATATATATATATATATAACTTTAATTATGGGCATGATTAGAATATGTAATTGAAGCAAAATTTAATTTCAAGATTGGCATATATTTCTTTTTCTATAATGTTGCTAAACAAAAAAAAAAGAGAAAAAAATTAACTCGCTCCCGCTCGCGAACTAAACAGAGCAAGTTAATTCAACATACCTGAAATACCAAATCCAACCCCGTCCATATGAAAACTAAACGAGCCATTCCGAAGACTTTAATCCTTTTTGACACTACTATTTCTCATATTGTAATTTTTCATAATAAGGAAGAATATTTAATTAAAAACCAACTAATTAGTTTTATCATTGTGTGTGAAAATTTTTACAATAACATACATTATGAAACAAGAAAGTAAATTATTTTTATTTTTATCCTTCTTTAACTGCTATCTTCCTAATTTTTTAATATTTTAATTAATGAATCATAATTAAACTAAGAGATATATATTTTTTTTATAAAAAAAAGACTTTTACTTTAAATTTTATACATTTGTGTGAATTTTCAATTTGTATAAAAATGACCAATGAGACTGATATTTCAAATTAGAACAGAAGATATATCATTTTTAGCATATTCAGTTAGTACATGCATTGGCTAATTCCAATTTTCAGGACAAATATAACATATCATCAAATAAAGTATTCTGATCTCTCACTTCAAATGACATCTCAAATAATGTAATCCAATCTCGAAAACCAACAGCAACTAAAGGACTAACGATGTGTTCATTATTTCTAGACTATGGATATACAAACCCCATCATCTCAAAGAAATCATCACATTTACAAAGTAAAAGAATAAATAAAACAAAAATGCCGTCACTGTGAGCAATTCATACACATCCAAGCAGATTGAGAAGCTTTGCAGAACATGACTTGGAGACATATTTCATCTGCGAAACTAAAGCTAGACCCTGATTGACTCCAACTTTCTGCTACACACACACCCCCAGCATGAAAGGTTCTTCCCTCCCTCAAACCTCAACGAATAATTTGAGTGTGTTAAGGTAGGGAAATAAACGACAGAAGAGATAGTGTGTTTGAAGAAGCTAACAAAAGATGCACTAATAGATTAGTGAAAGTAAAGGCCCATTTCCTGTCCCATTCCGCTTCATTTCCTTCCCTCGCACAGCATCAACCAAAGCGGATGACAATGCAAGATATATCATCCTTGCTCTTTCTAGCCAAAGCCTCCATTGTTAAACGTTTAGCTGCTGCTTGAGGATCTTTAATTGATCTCACCATATCAATGGCCTCTTGATTCTTCATCACCTACAAGAGAACAAGGCATTTTCAGATTGAAATGAATCGTACTTTGAACATCTAAATGTTCAATTTTTCAATAACAAAATTAGGCACTCCTAAATGATTGAACAAAGGAGACACTGTCGATGTCATAACATGAGACAACCATAAAATACATTCATAAATTACAGGCCCAGTCGCACGCCCAAATAAAAAGGGGAAAAAAGGGAGTAGCAGAAAATAACTATTCAATGTCAATCATATAAACGCATAATACGAGAATCAATATCCAAAAACCACATCATAAACGCCCCTTCCCGCCGATTAAGAAAAAATAAGTAAACAAAGGATCTAATCAAGATGGAAATACAACTAACCTTCCATAGGCCATCACTAGCCAAAATAACAAATTCAATAGATGAATCAATAGGCACATGTCGAACATCAGGCTCACAACTCAAGTGTGCTTTAAGGCTCTGATCTCCAAAAGCACGTGCAACTGCAAGTTGGCCGTTAACTCGAGGCACATCTCCTGTATCAGGGATCTTATGTATTCATTCAACAGATCATTTTTGTAGAATCTTGACTGTGCATCATATGTTTCAAAATAATGTAGATATTAAGAAGACAAATATGTGAATAAAACTACAAAACAACATGAAAATTTACCAGGAAGAGTTGTCACAAATCCACCCCGTTTCTCAATTCTTCTCCGTTCAATGTGTGGCTCATGGTCCACAGTGAGTTGATTAGCAGCACCCCTCTCACAAACAACAGCTCTAGAATCTCCAATGTTGGCAATCCATAAGTCTTTACCATCAATCACAATAGCTGTTACTGCTGTTGAGCCACCAGGCCCCAGTTGCACAGAGTTCTCTAAGATAAGGTCATCAGTGGAACGATATGCATGTTTAATTGCCGTGTCAGGGTCGTCCCAGAAATTGGGCTGTATGGAAGTAATTCAAGCAAAGTGAGGTTGGTTAATCACATTCAAGATAAGGAGGAGTATCGAACAGTATTAACCAGACCATCTACTTCTGGCACAACTTAAACTCCACATAAAGCTGCTTCTCATATAATGAAGAGAATAAAATAAATCACAAATGAAGAAGAAGAATCCACCCCACAGCTACAAGAAGGCATTGACACATTGTGGGGAGAAAACCAATATCTTAACGTTCACCAACGCTGTGATGTCATATTCTGAAGAAAAGAAATTAGAAATGTTTACGCATAATAAATTATTAGGGAAAAAATCCCGTTCCCTCTAAATATTTGCAGTAAAATTTTCTCTTCCCCCCCCCCACCCCTCCTCCTCCTCCTTTTGAGGATTGGCATAAAAGTTAAAGAGCCATAAATCTATGTTCAAAACAGTAAACTAAAAAACAGCACCTATCTATGAGTATGTTATTACTAGAAACACGGGTCATTTCAATATTGTATATTTGCAATAAAAAAGCATAAATCTA
Source organism: Rauvolfia tetraphylla (assembly GCA_030512225.1). Lineage (NCBI taxonomy): Eukaryota > Viridiplantae > Streptophyta > Magnoliopsida > Gentianales > Apocynaceae > Rauvolfia > Rauvolfia tetraphylla. The sequence continues at coordinate 4,721,870 of JAJQKT010000060.1, forward strand.
CATATCGTGCTTCCTGACTCAACAAGGCAGATGAGATTATGTTCATGCCTATGGGTATGTGATATAGGAGGGAAGAGAAGGATAAGGAAGAAGTGAAGAAGGAAGACCAGAAACAAAGAAGGAAGACATGCTTATATTTATTACTTAAGATTCCAATCATTATAATTATAAGAAGCTAGGTCAAAGGAAGAGGTCATGCCCTTCATGTTGTAGCTTAATTTACATATCTGTTAACCTAGAGTCACCTTAAGGTCTCCACTTTGAAGTTCAAACTACATACTAAATCTGTTGTGCACAACAAATTGTGTTTGAACCTAAGATGCTAAATGTGATACTAAGATCTCAACTTTTGTAGTAGCATAATGCATGAAAACTTCCATTGCATCTACTGAGAATCTTTTGTGGTAGGGCTATTGTATAACCCATTGCAAATGAATGCTTAGTTTATTTCACACGTAAAGTGAATATTGAATTGAAGTTAATTAGAACAGCGATTATAACGAACGATGAACTCATGTTAGCAACTTGTAAAGACTAGTTAAAAAAGTAAAAAGATGAGGAAACAAGGAAAAGATGCATTTATAAGCATGCATAGATATTACCTGCTCAAGTATATTATTGAATAGATTATCTTTCAAATAACTAGGGACGCGATCACCAAGATGGCCATCAAATATTGCAAACAACCCCAGTACATGACCACTCTTTTTCCTGTACTCGGCAACATGGTAATCTTCCATGTCATGTCCTGATTGTCCTTCTACCAAGTGAAATCCATGTGCTACTTTTTTGACAGATGATTTAGAATTGCTCTTTCCTTTACCCGTGTCTGGCGGAGATGAATCAAGACAAGCAGCTCTCTGTAGTATGAGTAAAACAACAACACGGTGAACATCAGAAATAGTAGAAAATCATGATTATATACATGTAATAAGAGTACTGACAAATAAGTAGAGAAGTTTATTTATGTTTTCCTCCAGATAGTCCTAAGACAGAGGTTACAACCTTCACCTATTACTTTGCTATTTGACACCATTTTATGAGCAAATTCAATTAATCTTTTCACCGAGTCTATGGGCATACACACAAGTTCATTTTTAGAAACACATTCCCAGAGATTGTACAAACCTTGAAGATTAAAGTATTCTTAAAGAATCCTTAAGAAAACAAAAAATTTTTTCATTCTCAAGCATAGTCCCTCTCCGCGTTAGACAGGACTTTGAGAATTGAAACTGATCTTGTTATCAATCATTAGAGACTCAACTAAGCCCCAGAAAATAAGGGTTGATAGTATGGCCTTGCTTCATCCACCAGATATCAATCTTGAGGCAGATGAATAATAAGGAAATAGCAGAGGAGAAAACTAATCACATTAGAACTGGAGCAGCAGCAAACTTTAGAAGTATGAAATTCTAGAGTCAAACTGACCCTTCACGAATCAAATAAGTTAAGGAACCGCAAACAGTAGAGATTCAAAAACATGTAAAGAAGAGAAAGAGCCAGAAAAACAGTTGCAGGGAGGAAGCCTCATGGTCCCAGTTTGTAGGAAGCAAAAAAAAAAAAAAAAGCACATATCCGTATGTGCAAGAATTCCAATTCAAACAAAGAAAAATTCTAAAAGTAATTTCAAAGCCCCTCAGATGAATCAATCAAGACCATAAACAGACGAGGAAAACAAATTTAATCAAGACAAAGAAAGACATAAAACTAAAAATATATGCCCAAAAAAGCAACTGGACGATAAGAAAAAACAAAAGGGTACCTTGATCTTCTTAAGCAAACCACCACGGCCGGGTGCTACTGACCGGTTCTTCTCCATATCCGAAGTCTATATGCATAGAAAACAAACTCTGTTTTCCTCAACTCGCTCGACGATATTCTCCGTTGATGATCAGCAAGAACAAAGTTGACCAACTAAAAATCAGAAAAATTTCCCTATCAAGTATCAAAAGAAGAAATCTTTTTGGTGGGTTTTCGTCAATCAAGTCAAGAAAACTGATTGGAATCGAACCCTTTTGCTGGGTGGTCGGGCAGGTCCGTGTCAGGATCAAGTAGAAGGAATTAGGAAGGAGTCGTTTACAGGGTCCGGGGTGCCAGTTGATTAGCGAAGTTGCAAGGGAATTTCGTATTTTGAATTAATATTTGGAGTTATCTAATAAAGGAATTTAGATAAACTTCTGTTTCGAATTGAATTGAATTGATTGAGAGGAGTTGGGATTAGACCAAGAAAGAACGCGCGCCGGAATTCGTTGACAAATAAGTGTCTCTTGGTCTACATAGGGAATATGTGAATTTTGCAGCTTTTAAATTTCTTGAGTCAAACCACAAAGAAAACTGCCGTCCGCATTCGCACTATTTTATTCTCTTCGTATGACAAGTGAGGTCAGTGCTTCTTGTTGAATCACTGTATTAACAATTGAATATTCGAATGATAAATAATAAAAAATATATAAAATAAATTTTTTATTTTGTCTAAATATTTATTTTTAAAAAATATAAATTGAAGATTAGTAAATTACATAAATTATATATATATATATATATATATAATACATAAAATAAATTTTTTATTTTGTCTAAATATTTATTTTTAAAAAATATAAATTGAAGATTAGTAAATTACATAAATTATATATATATATATATATATATATATATATATATATATATATATATATATATATATAATTTTCTTTGGAATATTTGGCAGCCAAAGTAAATAAAATTATGATTATTATAAGTGTGATTGTTAAAATTATATTTAAGAACTGATAATTCAAATCAAATTTGACATAACTGTTGTATCTTTTAATATAATAAAGGATGTACAATATATATAAATATAATTCTAAATATATAAATAAAATACCTTCTTCCTTTAAAATTAAATATCTTTATTTCTATTTTAAATGTCTAAAAAATGAATTTTGCTTTTTTGGCTCAAGTTTGAATTGGTCCAAGATTGAGACCCTTATGGTCCCCTGATTTTTTTTTTTTATTTTTTTTTTCAACAAGTATACTTCTTGTAGTAAGAGTTAGTCTTTACTTAGCTGTCCAAGAGAATGTTTCTAAGCTTAAATGCGACTTTAACTCCAATATAACTCTTATGCTTTTAGATATTTAAATAATTTTAAGTACTTAAGAATTATGAGTGTGATTAAATAAAATTTAATTTTAAAATTTTTGTCTTAAATTTTTAAAAATTAAATTATTTATAAGAAGAGATGTAAATTCTACACTTAAAATTTTATATTTTATTTTATTTAATTTTAAAACTGAATGGTATAATGATTGTTTGCTCAAATTCCAGCGCGGACCTCAGCTCACATATGCAGGGAGATGAGTAAAATTGCAGATAGGCTCTCAAAAAATGTAAGAACAAAGACAAGAAATTGCTGCATCATGAACCTTCCGATCATATTTTTCCTACCATAAATGACGGAATTAAGTGTGTGACAATCTTTAAAAATTCTATTTTGTAGAAGTCAAGATGTCATTTAGTGACTCATGGGCACAGGTTGCATCATGAGATCTGTACTCTGCAACAGGTAGGCTTCAAATAGAAGTCTAACTCAGGCTCCATTCGAAGTAGATGGAAATGGGACATAATTCAATTTTGAAGATTTATATATCAATTAGAAAAAGGTTGAAGATAAAGTTAGAAAGGTGAGGAAATACTATAATTTAAAATGGCAAAATGGATTTTCTTTTCATTTTGTTATTTGGCCTGCTTAGTTCATAAATGCAAAGAAGAAGAGGGGAGGAAGACAAGCATTCCTTTTTAGGACACTGTCGAATCATAGGACTCTGTGGACAAGTGATATTCAAAGATTACAATTTTAGCTCCAGTTAACCCCTCTGGGGCTTTACTAGGATAAGAAGGGAGCAGCAAAGACTCTCCCCATGTCATGACCTGTCAGCATCTCTCTCTTTCAGATAGCATCAAATACAACGCTGGTAATCAAAAATCAAAATTTTATATCCTAACAGACTATAATATAAATATAAGCACTTCCCGCTAACAAAAATACAGAGCAACGTGGACGGTGTCAGAAATCTTACAAAGCAACCAACATGGAAGGATCTAAAACCCTTAACCTAAATTATATTAAACAAAATGAAACGAAAAGAATTATCGGCGGAAGTGAATATTTACAACTGCAGGTTGCAAGAACAGTGTCTGCTGAACAGAAAGTGCTAAGGGCAACGAGGGATGGAAAAGAAATGAAGAGATCTTCTTTGTCCGGGCATCTGAGTTACCACATTCAGGTCCTAATTCAAGCAGAAACGACATATGCTTACTTAGGAAGCCATGAGAAAGCAGTGACAACAATATTCGAGAACATGGTTAAATTCATGATAGTTTTTACCTGGTTTGATCTTGAATTTGAGGATATTGGGCTGCCTCCTTGAAATGAATTTGATAGGATGGTCCGCAGACTGTCTATGTCGGTCAATTGCTGAAATCAACTGCAATGATGGGTGATCTGGGAGTTAGTAATATTAGATAAGGGGGTTACAACATTGTGCAGCACTTTGAAGTTAATAACAAAAGTACACTAGCCTACGAAATTAAACTGCAAATAATATCTGGAAGAGGGGCAGAACGGGTGGAAAGAGAAGCTGGAGAATAGGAAAGGGAGTGCAAAGATTCGGACAGCTAGGGAATGGGGAACATTTTAAGAACATGCAAATATACTGGAAACTTTCTCGCATGGAGTTGAAGAGCAAATTAAAACAGCAAAGAAAATTAGAAGGCTCCCCTTTAATTCATTTCTTAGGGAAATAGTCTCCCAATTAAAAAGAAGGGGAAAAAAATCAAGAAGATGGTTCCCTAGGTCATGCAAGAGAGAGCTAGTCAACATGTATATATAGACAAAACCCATCTGAAAAGTGAAACCTTCGGATTAGTAGTCGAAAACTCAGTAATATTTTCTGAAAATGTAAATATGTAACCGGAGTCATGCTGTAAATGAACATGGGAAGCAAAGGACAAGGGGGAAAAAGGAGTAAAAGAAATTTGAAAAAAAAAACCTAAACAAACACAGAAAATACAAACACTAAAAGTAATAATTCGGTTACACATTTAAATTAGTTAATCATAACCACAATATTTCAAGACAGTTCAGCCACCTCCAACACCAGGAAGGCTTCAGAAGCACACTCCTTATGTTACAACACAGAACATATTAGCAACCCCTTCAAGAGAGCCAGATACGGAAATTGTCTACTGTAGAGAAGTCAAGCCATTAGAATCAGAGTCGAACCTTTTCGTCATACCGAAAGAGAGATTGATCAAAGTATGGCGAAGGGCTTTGAGACTGACAACTAAAGGGCAAAGTGGCTAACAACTTCCTCACAAACTGCAAAACCATAAAATGCACTTTTAAGTGGGATGGACTTATAATCTTCCCAAATATCACATAAGAGAAGCAAGTCTTCAACAATTCATGTTAATGATGCCAATTACCTGAGAAAAGCTACTAGCTTTATTCTTATTGGATCTCAGTTGCTCAAGGGCATGGATATTGTTTGAATGAGTCGATATGAAATTCATATACAATGAATTCTTTCCTGACACATGAAAGTGGTCACAGAACAGTTCAAACAATAAATAGAGCTCATCCGTGGAATTCTGCAAAAGATTGGATGATAGATAAGCTTTAGCTCCAATCCCTTGAATGAAAAGATTAAATTCCGCGACTTATAGGGGAAAATACCTGATAAAATGCTATGATTTCGGTCGACTCCATGTTATATACAGCAAAAAATGCAGGATGGTTATCAGCATTACGTGATACCTGTAGCCCCAAAGATATCCAATAAGTACATCCCTTGAATGTTGGGTAAAATGTAAAATCCTAGAGAATCACAGTGTAAGAGGAATAAATCAATGGAAAATATTCCCTCTGACTATGTCACACTTTAACTCGGCAAAAAGATTTAGAAGAACATTTGACCATAATACCACATTAACCTTATTAATGAAGGAGGTTACTGATGGAATCTATGTCTAGGACAACAGGAACCACTAGAAAATTAATATCAATGTAAGAAATGCTGACTAATAGAGGTGATATTACAAGTGTGTAAAACTCACATTAGCCAAATATAGAAGCATTTCCATAAACTTTTATGCTATGTTTCAAATCCAAAGTCCCTAGATGTGATGCCTTTGCAATTCAAGGTGGTTATCCTCCCTACTTAGTTTAGTTCATGAAGGGAAGGGAAGGGAAGAATGAGGGAAGTGGCCCTTTACTTCCACTGGGGGAAGTAATCTTGTTTGATAGACAAAGAAGGGAAGCAAATCTCTAATCCATCCCTCTTAAGAGGGGCCATTTTGCTGATGTGGGCAACTTACATCCCACCTTCATTTATTTCCTGGCCAAATAAGGTACATTTCCTGTTTACGTGTACATTTACATCCTTTCTCTTTTCTCACTCTTTTCACCCCAAACAAACTAGATGTTAGTATTTCAATAACCATTTGTAGTACAAAAAACAGACGTCAAAGTTTATTTCTATATTAGCGGAAAAGATCACCCAAAAATCCTTTCAAGGATGATCTAGATCTACCACCTCACAGCATCCTCATATAGCAGTTCAGAAATTCAATCATTCGAAGAATTCCTAAACCTTTGTGACTCAGTACCAAATCCATCTTTTGGTGATGAACTCAAAAACTCTTAAAATCCTAAAAAGCAAAAGTGCCAAAGTTTCCATTGATTTGGCCTGCAAACTTCAAATTATTTCCTGTTCATACAGGAACCCATCACAAAAGTCCCTGCATCACCTCTTCCCTCAGCACTGTTCATCCAAAGGCTAAAACAAATACTCATTGTAGTAAAAACAAGAGGGGATAAGGTCAAGGGCATAAAAGACAACTATTGAGAGTATGACTGATACAATGGCTCTTACACCAACATATAAGCATTATATGCCAAAATGCCGGTATAAATTTTGGTCCACCTTGTAGTACCCTCTCCGTGTTAGTCTGTCCCACATGTTGCTTCAGCAGGTACCTTAGGATATCTTATAGCTGGCTTTTCTACATCCAGCGGAGTGCACCATACAAATCGAAGGGCTGAAACTCAAGACCCTCATGGAAGGTTTAAAGCTTGATACGTCATTGGGCTAGCCTGATATGTCAAGTGACTTTCAATTCCTTGTTTCCATTATGCACCATTCTGCTACTTCCCCGGCATCTTGATAATCTATTCAGGGACATTTCTCTACGCTGAACAAATTATCAATATGATTTTGCATGTTGTTTCTTGACCTTTTATTTCGATTAGAGCAGTGGATCTTCTTTTCCACCTAGAGATTTCGGCCTTATACCCCCTCCGCTTTGTATTTTGCTTTATTCTGGAATCAAGAGGCAGGTTTCATTGCCAACCACTCCCCCCCACCAAAAAAAAACATTTAAGGTGGTACTAAAAACAAAAATCCAAATTTGAGCTAATGATTATGAATATGGCAGATGACGTTTGACTACAATCTCAATGAACATAATTTTCTGCCTGATATACAAGACATGATAAAAATATAATAAAATGAATAAGCATTCCAAGCAGACATGAGAAGGAAAGAGCAGCACATATAGCAATGATTTTTTATAATGTCAGGATGCAATACTAGCTTTAAGCAGTTAATCAAAGCAATAATCTTTTCATTTATAAGAACTATGGCTTTTCTCCCAACAGAACACGTCACTGATAGCATCTCAACAAACTTCCCCCTTGCTAGAAGAAAACTTCCCCTTGCAAGAAGAATGGCCTGTAATCAGAAAGGTAAAAAATAAAGCTCTAAAAGGAGAAAGCTTTGCAGGACACATGGGCCAAAATCAAATATAGCACTGCAATTTTAAGTTCCAGCTTCATGCAAGTCTATCAGACCGAAGATGACAAGATTCGTCGCACATATTTAGTCTCTTATTTGAGCAAGTTTAGACCAACAAATGAAAGAAAGGAAAGAAAGACCAGACATTTTATGGAAAATTATAACAATATAGATATTTCATCAAGGTTAGAATAAAAAAGAAATCTCACCCCACCATCAACACTACCAAACTTTATCAATAGGTGATGCCGGTCAAGGAATTGCACCTGCATGTTATGAGAAAAACAAGGCAAAGTAAGTATTCACTATAACAAGGCAAAAGGATGTTTCAACAATGAAAAAGTTAGAAAGAACAAAATGGGGCAATAATCATGCATATATAATTGAGGCGAAAAGACATATACCAACTTTGAGTGCGAAGCCTACCTTCCACATAATTAAGTCAACGTAATCTTGGAAATGGAAATAAAACTTCTTCTTCAGGCATTGCATTCTCTGATTAAACAAGAGAAAGGAACATTATGAAAATGGAGTATCAAACTTGATTTGTGAAAATTCAAGCCTACATAATCCTTTTTATTAGGCTAGCCCACCTAAAATCACACAAATTCACCTCTTGCAAGTTAAAACAAAGAAAAATATCAGCAGATGCAGGAAAATGAATTGTAACAGAAAAGGACCATCACTTTGCATACATAAACGACAAGATATTAGATAAAAGTTAATGCGGAAAAACTTGTAAATCGGCTGCCTCAGGAAGTTGAAAGTATGTCCAACTTGTTTCCATACATACAAGCAAATTTTGATTCTTCCTCTCCCTTATTTCTACATTTCAGTTCTCCTAATTTAATGAGAGGATTTAAAATCTTTCCAAATTTGCACATATTTAGACAAACTCCTGTAAGGCCGTAATAGTATCCAAAATTTAAAGGGGTATATTTTCCCTCAATAAATAAAGCAGACCTAACTTTATCATCTTCATCTAAGGCAAGAGTTCATCAACAATGACCAGTGCCGCAACTAATAGCCAAAACAGAAGATCCAGGGCAACAATTACAAAAGCAGAGAAATACCAGAGCAACCGATAATCTTGTTCGTTAAGAACTTCAAAAAAGTCACTTCATCCTCTTCCATTGACCCCTAAGTTCCAAAAATATATCTGTTTCAGCCACCTAAAGAGACAAAAATAGCCCTTAAGTTCCTTTATTTCACAGCAAAGAGGAGTGCTTCTCAAAAGTTGGCTGACACCTTAATAGTTGCAACTTACTTTTATCTAATAAAATCTCCATTCAAGCTATTAATAAAAAGTTAAGAATTGCACTTAAATCTCACTCGCACAGAGTGGCAGGGTCAAATAGGTTGCAGAAGCAGTTGCCAGATATGAGTTGGTGCAAACACTCAAAGATCCAAACTTATCAAAAATTCAAAAGCTCAAGTTCTGATTGATTGCATTTAAAACAATAATGCAAGACCAAATACTTGCGTGGTGCATATTTTGAACTAGTTTCAGAATTCATTGTTAAGAAAATTTCAGCAAAATCTAGTTTGTTCACATTCTCGCATGAAAAAGAACTAGATTATCTAATATAGACATGTATAGATGAAGGAGACTAGCATGATAGTGGCATGCAATGAAGTAATTGACCACATAGCATATGATCTGTCCATCGGCCAAAAAAGATCGTGTTAGACTTGAGATATTTGTCAGAATTTAATTGAACCAATATTTAGTATTACAATTAAACAAGGTTGTCCTTGTTTTCTTGGCTGACTTACTTTGAAGTTAGATGGACCACAACTATCTGCACAACAAAATAGTGCAAATTTTCTTTAGCAGCCCCTTCAAATTACTGGCTATTTCTAGTTTCCAAGTAAACCATGCCAAGAAGGAAAGGGTTTTTTAGCATTGAAGGATGGCACAAGCACACTGGAATCCAATTTTAACTGGTGTAACAATATTCCCTAACTATCTTGCTGACTGAAACACGAGAAAATTAGTTTTTTCTTTTCTTTTTCTTTTGCTAATTAGAAAATAGTTCTTTTGTTTCCAGTAAGACAACGACAAGTTCAGAAGATGAGAGCAAAATCTTGGCATCCTAATATATAAAGTAACTTATTAAGATGCCCAAATAACACCCTAGCAGCATGCAAAGAAGTGGGGAACAAACATTTTCATTAAAAGAATGTGGAGAAAATCATTAGAAGTGCAAAAAATATGTGTAAGCCTGTGCATGAATCTGTGAGAGAATAATACATAAAACAATAAAGCAAATGTAAAACCTACTCTCAAGGAGAAAAAGCATCTATGACCCTAAGAAGTTTATCAAGTTTGAATGAAACAGAATTTTTAAGGCAGCTTGCAAAAAAGGAAACCAACTCCCTATGCCACCAGAAATTTTTAGGAAAGTTCAAAATAAATAAGAAAACTGCAATTTTTTTCTTCTTTTTTCTGTCAGTTTGATAGTGATATAACTAACCAGGCCTGGATCAGATTCTTCATGCCATATCCCTTGAAATATGTAAGAAAGCAAGCGCTGTTTCATACCACTCAAGAAAGAAGTTTCAGCAACAGGCCCATCATGATGCAAACCATTGGTAGCAAGATTTGCAGCCACCTGATTCTGTTTTTGTTTGTCAAAATTTGTCAGTGACTGCAATGAGTAGTTGATTTGTAAGTGCAGATCCCAAAAAACAAACAGAAAGAGCAAATAAAAGGTAGCACATAAAGTCATTTAAATAAACAAGGTTGAGCACTTCTAGCAGCATTAAACAAATTGCTTGACTGAGATCATTGCATCATGACACGTTAAAATCTAATTCATGCACAGGAACAGGATCAAAATGAAGTCCAAACAATAATGCCTATGACCAAAAAAAAAAAATCTGATTTCCTTGTAAAGTTTTCACTTTACATTCTCCTTGCCCCGGCCCCTACGCCCCCCACACACACACACACCCCCACCCCCGCGCCCCAAAAAAAAAAAATCAGAAAGACATTGATATCCAGGACTTTTCTTACGAGTTCCTTCTTTTGGGAAAGATGGATATGCTCGCATACTAATAAAATTTCAAGAACCTTTTTAACCCACCTTAAACATTTTGTACATATATTTTCATGTATTTGTGTATATTTTATACATTAAGAAACTTAACTGTGTCACAAGGACCACTACGTGATGCTTACAGAAATCAATAACTGTGACAATGAAACCTCAGCCCGATATCAGTTTTGTAAACTTTCCATCACAACTAAATATGTCCTAAAGTTGCTCTATGGATCATTAAAAAGTATTAAAATTTGAGTGGTAAGGTGAATATCGTCTATATGTATTAAATTAAGATGCTAAGGTTGTCATTTCTCTGCTGCAGAATAATCTGTGTGGTTCTCATCATCATGCCACACTTCTCTATAAATGTAGGAAGCCTGATCAGTGGACAACTATTAGACACACTGACGGAGAAAGGAACAGATGTGCCGACTTTTTTGCAAACCAGGGATGCATACAGGACATAAATGACGTAATTTTAGATGTACCCCGGATGGTTTAGGCACTCTTTTGGACGTAGATTGTAGAGGAGTAGGAACAGTTCGACTGTTTTGTAACTAAACCTCCCTGCTTGGATTTATTAATATCAATCCCCTTTCCTGACCAAAGAAAGGCACTTCACAGAGGGATATACAAAGAGGAAGTACGCAGCTAGATTGATTCTTTGTCAAATACTGCATATATTTGAATTACACTTGAATTCTAGCCGGGAAACATATCTATTCAAAGACACTTACTTGACACAAATCTAAGCTTTATCACTTCAAGTGCACTGCAAAATCATGTTTAGCGTGTATATTTTGGCAAAAGAAATAAAATCAATCAGTAGTATGGAACAATCAGCGTCTAATTTAAATATGGAAAAGGTGAAACTAGGAAACAAATCAAAAAGTATTTAGAGTTTCCGTGATATCAGTTGCCAAGTAATACAATTACTATATGAGTTGTATAAGGCTGATAATTTTCCAAATAAAATTAATATTTTCCCTTCTATATTAGCAAAGAAGCAATCCAACCATACCATCTTCACCTGAAAAAATAAATTCTTGATTTTCTCTTATTTAGTTACTTTAAGTAGAAAGATCACAAAAGCCACCTAAAGCATTTCAACTTGCCTGAGTGCTGGAATTAAGGAAAAGTTCATCATCTTCGCGACAAAATTCCCCAATTGTTCGCACATCAACAAGGTTCCCGGAGTCTCGAATCTGAAGAATGTGTATTCTTTGATAACGAAGTGAGACAATAGCAAGTAAATCATCATACAAGAAGACACCCATGCTGTGTGACAAATTAACATAATCATTGCAGAAAACTCTCTCATCAAGCAGAGCTCCATCTTCCAATCTAAGTTAACGAAAGAAAAATCATTAAAAAGAATAAGAAAGGGAAAAGAACGAGAAAAAGGTTAAATGCTTTGGCAGAATAATATAAAAGGTCCATCAGTTTAAGCAACTAGAAAACGGAATTATTATCAGACCTTAATAGGTGAAAAGTTATTTTTTCAACAAAAGGGACACCTTGAACTGCTCCCCCAACAGCAGGTGCATCATGAATCTGAGCAGTTGAAGTAGCAAAGATTCCAAATTGATTAGTCTCCATGTAAAGGAAGAAATCCTTGCATATAAGCTCGCCAGCAGAAGCAAGCGTAACAGAGTATAGTTGGGTGAAGAAACTCTCGAATTTCTTAGCTTTTGGAGGGAGATCATGATTATCACAGTCTTCTTCTTTACATGAGAATGACAGCCATGTTGGTCTATAAACAATCAGCTCCTGATGATTTCTACTGAAACTTACAAGATACAAACCATCCTCAGTGAACTTGCGGAATGACTGGTCAGGGCATTCCACATCGAATATTGTATAACCAGGGACTATGTTCTCATAAAATCGCCTGGCAGTATGAATCTGAAAGTATCAAAATAATGCTATCACTAACAAGAAAACCAAGGCTCCACAATACAGAGAAACCATTAGTGCATCTTTCTACAAAATTGTAGCACTCCTCATTTTTATTCATAGTTAAATATGTACAATTACATTCCTTTCTTAAAACCACGACAAACATATTGATAGACCTATCATTGGAAGTCAATCCCACATCAACTTTTAGATATTCTTGCCTTTGCAGTCTTAAATAGCCAAAATTATGAAAAAGCCTTCGGCAAGCTTTGGAAACTTCAAAAGGTTCGAAATTTATGAGCATTTCTGCTAGGCTGAAGCTCCAAACAGTAACTTGTTATTCGTGAAATGGTGTATAGATTAGCTTCAACTCAAACAAACAAACAAACACTCATCTGGGATCAGCCCAAAGAGCATAAGATTGATAGAAATGCGACCTAGAATTAAGCTCAGCAGCGAAAGCACGTTTACACGTCCAAACACAATTAACAGCAAGAGCATCCCGACTGACAGACCACACAATTGGTACCAAAAATATGAATTTAATGAACAATTTCCACCAAAGAAAACCAAAAACCCAGAATTAAAAGTAAATTTGACAAGACAAAACTATAAATAACATACGCTGGTACCAGAAGCAGGAGTACAAATCTGTCGTTCGAAAACCCTGGCAGTAACATTGTTGCTTCTAAACATCAGGCCAAAACAAATGGGCAGATTCGGAATACAGAGCTCTTAGTACCTTAATTATCATTCACACATAAGGATTTTAGGAAACAAACGTCCAAGAACTTGTAAATTCATGAATAATCTTGACTGAAAGTTGGGTGTCACTTGAGAAACAATTTTGTTTAGCCAGAATGGATTGCTTGCTTGAACTGCGGAAGTTAGATAATCTCAAATAGCATAAAGGGTGGCAGCTGTGTTCGCCTGGTGACCGCAGAGTTGCGAAGTGAGTGTATGGGTGTGTGTGGAGGGAAGAAAAAGCAAGTGAAAAGGGACGGATGTGGGTATATGGCAGTTGAACACTGGGTATTATTGCAATAGAAACATTACCTGCAAGAATAAGACCAAGAGCCAAGAGGTTAATTCTCGCCGCTGGAAGTGGAACGACACATTTTCCCTTTCCCAACTATTATTTTTAAAGGTTGAACTCCAACCTGAAAGGGTCCATGTATGTGAGATGTAAATTTAGGAATGTGTCCCAATTAATACATAAAATTTCAAATCAAAACTTTGGTTTCATCATAAGCTTTTTAATGGTGCAGACTTTTAATCTTGTAGTCATGTGTTCAAATCCCACAATGAGTATCAATTGATGAACGGTAAACTTTTTCATAAAACATTGACTTATTTCACAATGATCTTTACAATAACATGATCTAAGCTCTAGAATAGGAGCTAATATCAAAAAAAATTTTGATGCTTAAGTCAGTAAAATATATTTTAAAATTTTAAATTTTATTAAAAAATAATTAATTATAAACAAGATAATCCTTCAAATAAAAAAGTATTCATATAAGTAGTGGAAATATCTTATTTATTTAGGTAATTATCTGTAAAGAAAATATACCTTACTTAGAGTAGGTCTCCTTCTGGGCTTCGACATAGGAATAGGCCTGTTATATTGTTTCCTTAAGTACATTAGTCAATGATTCAGTCCAACCATATTAAATGATAATTCATCCTTCACCTATCTCCATAGGTACTTTTCTACAACATTTATATCTTCTAATCGCACGACCCAAAAAAAAAAAAATCATGGTTTGGTTCTCTAAAATAATATCCATATTACTTTTAACTTCTCAAACTTTTTTTTTCTGCCAATTTATTCCCTGAAATAAGAATTTCCATTGCATTGGCCATTCCTAAAAATTCCACTACAGTCTTTTTCTTTTTTCTCTTTTTGGTAAACAAATTCAACTACGCCTTTAGATGAAAAGTATGCATACTAATCACATAGTAATTTATATACAAGTAGAGGAGTCGTTTCACCTCTTTTCCTTTTCCTTCCCTAATCTCTATTCGATATATTTGAAATTATCATTTATCTTGTGTTACTTTAATCTTTTCAGAGTTATTTTATTTATAATAAAGTTTTATATATCTTAAGTTATTACGTGATAGCATTATAATAATATAGCAGAGAACGGAGAAGAAAATAAAGAAAAGGATCTGAATCATCATTATAAATATAATCTTAATTATAAGTTTTAGTTGCGATAAAATAAATATTAGTTTAATGATAAAATCACTCTTTACCAATGGAAGGTTTTGGCTCCAAACGCATTCCTCCCTACATATATCAAAAAATATAATATATTATGAATTCTAATTCCTAGTCACTGATTCTATTTCAAAGATCAGTCACTGCACCTTCCTTTTTCAACACAAACTGTTGCCACCAACTCTGGACATAATACTGTTTCATTTCCACACAGTAGTTGCAGCTACCAACTCCTCAACCAAAGCTCCTAAAATATTCTTCATACTTATCTCCAAGTTAATCTGCTTCCTTATATCTTTCACAAGCAACTTTAGACTCTATGAGTAACTATCTAGAAGGCAAATTAACTTAAAAATTCAAAGAAAATTCCTTCATGTGAAGGAATTTAATGCATATATTCTTAATTTATAGTTGCAAGTTTGGAGTCAGATCATGATATATGGAGGAGAAGGCAGTGGCTCTTGTGATGTAGGAAGCAGCTCATGTAGTTTATTTTTTGAAATTTGGGTTAGGGTTTGACAAGATGAAAGAAAAAATAACTCATGTCAAATTGGGTATTTTTTCAATCTAAAAAATGATTAAATTGTATTATTAAAGATAATATGTGAATTGACCATTTCCTCCCTATGTTCAAACCATTTTCCTGAATTTAATCTGAAAAGAGAACAGAGAAAAAAGGGGGAAGAAAATAAAGAAAGAGTCTCCTAGCCAAACCGCACGTGCACGTCATCTGTCCTCCTTTCCCGCCAAATCTTCCCGCCAATAAACCATCCAACCTTCAGATTCTCAACCTCAATCTTGGATCCCCATTTGAGAACTCTGAGAGATTGTGCATTTCACTTGCCTCACTTAGTGACTGTGTGTTTAGTTTCTTCAAAGAAGGAGAAAGATGTCTGGGTGGGATGAAGGAGCCATATACTACAGCGACCAAGCCCAGTTCCCACACGGAGCTGGTGGCGACACTGAGCAAGACCAGGCCGCCTCCTCCAGCCGCCACGTAATCCTTCGGAAATTCAAAGAATTCATCAGAAACTTCCCGCACAAGAGCCAACCTAATGTGTTTCCCTACAGAGAAGCCCTCCTCGAGAACCCTAAGTACTTGCTGGTTAACATGTCTGACCTCCTTGCCTATGAGCGTGACCAGACCCTCCCTGAACTTCTCCGGCAGAACCCTGCTGATTACCTCCCTCTGGTATGATCGTTCCCATGGTACAAATTTCTTAACGAACAAGTAGTTCAGTGAAGATTATAACACTCTCAGCATATTGTATATTGTATTTAACATGGTCTTTGTGGTGGTTATTTTTCCAAAAGAATTCACTCTAAATCGGATTTTATGAATGTTGCAAGGATAAGTTTATGGGCTTGAGATATTCTTGATTATATTATTGATTACCGAAGTTAGTGTATGTATTGATGCTGGGAAAATATTGAATTTTGCACGCTTTTCCAAATTGTATCTCTATATGCACAACTGTATGAAAATGACAAATGCTATCTATTTTCTTGTAGCCTTCTCTGAATTTCGAGTATTTGTAGGCGTTGAATCAAATAGCTAGGCTACATGAGACAATTTGAGCTGAAGCCTGAAAGGTTATTTTCAATTAGAGGCTCATATGTAATTGAGTTGATAATTTCTCACGTAACTCTGCTTAGCTTGTGAGTGTGCACCCTCTCAAAGAATAAAACAGCACTAGGATTTTGTGTGGCATTGGCATGCAATCCCTATATAGCAAATGATTGAAGATTCGCTGCTTTCCAGGAGGCGATATTTTTCTAATTACATATCAAGATTAACTTTTTCGCTGTGAACTAGGTATAATGTGTGCAAATTTTGCATGTGTTTTGTGGCTAACGAATTTCCCTAACTCTAACCGTATGGATGCATGAAGCTTTTAAGTTCTTGTAAGAGAATTACTCTTTCCTTTTCCCTTTTCTTTTACGTGTGTGTGATGGGGAGTATGGAGTTGTTTATGTTCTAGCTACTTCATTAAACACTAGCTACATGTGTCATGAACTACGAAGTATGGCGCAAGATGCCCGGAGATTTATTATCCAGATACAAAAGAGAGGCATTTCAGATTCAGCTTGATAATTTGATTATGGACTGTCAGTTACATTTTCTCTGAGCTCAGTTTATGTGTGGAAAAAGGTTAAAATTTTTTGTGAAAGATGGACTCTAATGCCTCTCTTCTCCTGTGAATAGTTTGAAACTGCAGCAGCTGAAGTACTAGCCAGTTTGAGATCAAGGGTAGCAGCAGATACTGGGGAAATGGAAGAACCAGAGATAGGAGAGGTGCAAATCTTGTTGAGGTCAGAGCAGGACTCAATCTCAATGCGGTCACTTGGGGTCAGTTGAATTTGTAGACATTTGGTTTTTTGTTTTCTTTATTTAGAATTTTGAAGATCATGGCATTTCTACTGAAAGGTCTGTTGTACATTTTCATTTTTTAATAGGCACAATACATATCCAAACTGGTTAAAATCTCTGGTATAACTATTGCTGCTTCGAGGACTAAGGCAAAGGCAACATATGTGTCCTTAATGTGTAAAAACTGTAGAAATCTGAAGATTGTCCCCTGCCGACCAGGGCTTGGTGGAGCAATTGTGCCACGTTCTTGTGATCATATACCTCAGGTTTTGTTGTAGTAGTTTATCTTTCAGATTCTTACTGTTATGTTCATTGATTCTATTCTAATTGACAAGATATGCTGCAGCCTGGGGAAGAACCATGCCCTGTTGATCCATGGATTATAGTTCCAGATAAGAGCAAATATGTTGATCAACAGACGCTGAAATTGCAGGAAAATCCTGAAGTAAGAGTTGATTTCCTTGATAAAGCTGTTTTAAGATATGTTGTTTAAACTTTTGTACAAGATCTTAGGAATACTTTTTTCTTCTTTTTGGCCTGAAAGGATGTTCCTACTGGGGAGCTACCAAGGAACATGCTCCTGTCTGTGGATCGCCATCTGGTGCAGACAATTGTCCCCGGGACAAGGCTAACTGTCATGGGAATTTACAGTATATTTCAGGCTTCAAACTCGAGCGCATCGTAATAAATTCTATTTCAGAACTATTGTTTTTGTTTCGGTTTGCTGCTTGTTAACAACTTATCTCGTTAGCTGCATTACCTGAATCTCTCTCTCAACTTTTGATCCTTCTGCAGGAATAAGGGAGCTGTTGCAGTTAGACAACCTTACATAAGGGTTGTGGGGATTGAGGAAACTAATGAGTCTGACTCTCGAAGCCCAGCCAACTTTACATTAGATGAAGTAGGTCTCAAAAATCTACATCTTTTTTGTTTCTAAACATTAACTTGTGGTGCTGGTTAAATCTTTCCTATATACAAAGTGTAAATATTTCTATTCAAATTTATGAACTGTAATGGTGCTGAATCCTCCTGTTGGATGCTATATATCTGCAAATTTATCGAACTGTCCAAGAAAATACTTGAGAAAGATTATTAAACTTCTCTAAGGAAGAGGTTTGATTTTGTTAAAAGTGGCTATAAGACTCTAATTTTATTGTATGTTGAGTTTCACTCATAGCAAATAGGAGAAAATTGTCTTTGGACGTCCCCCTCCCCCCCCAAATATGGCACATGGTGCCTATTGTGTAACTACAAATTGGAGTGGTACTACATTCTTCTGGTAGATATTTCAGCCAAAATAGTAATCTATTGGATATTGAAAGCATGTCCTGGGTTGATAAATATAGTATATATTTTGTATAATATTTATAATATTATATTAAAATTTATAGTACAATTTTTTTCTACTAACTTTATCTATGTTAGATTTTTGCTATGTGCTTCTGTTTTCTTTTGTAGTTGTCATGTCCATTTCCCTAATTGTCTGTTCAATAAGCTCTGGAGTGTGGAGATTTTGTTCATTATGATTCTTTATATAGTGATTTTAAGGTGAACTGACCTTTTCCAGATAGAAGAATTCAAAAAATTTGCATCAGACACTAATGCATATGAAAACATATGTTCCAAGATTGGCCCCTCAATATTTGGCCACGAAAATGTGAAGAAAGCTGTGGCGTGTCTTTTATTTGGAGGATCCAGGAAGGTCAGTATCAAGTACCAGCCGTGTCCAATACTATTTTCTTAATATTACAAAATGCTGAAAGCGTGGTTCATTTGCTTTATAGTCTTTGCCAGATGGTGTTAAACTACGAGGAGATATCAATGTTTTACTCCTGGGAGATCCGTCTACTGCTAAGTCTCAGGTTGATTTTATTCTGTTCTTTGATTAATAGATCTGGTGTGTTTTATAATTCTAATTCAGGCAAGCTAATTCTATTTTGGTCCCAGCAATGTGAAATAGGATCAGTTTTATGAAGTTCTTTCTTTCTCTTAAATGAATCATCTTATTTCCTCTTAATAATTGGCTAAAAAATAAGGTTCTGAATTTGTATCTTTTTCTTTTCTTTCTTGGTCATGAAGTTTCTGAAATTTGTTGAGAAGACTGCTCCAGTAGCTGTTTATACTTCTGGAAAAGGATCATCAGCTGCTGGCCTTACGGCTTCAGTGATCAGAGACAACAGCTCTGTAAGTTTCAGGAATTTATTATTTTGATGAAGATGTCAGAGTCAAATGCTTATGATGATTCTACTTTGATGTTATTTAGTAACTATTTGCTTTTATTACTCATAAGAACTTGTTTACTCACATCTACTCTTCAAATAACTCAGCGTGAGTTCTATCTGGAAGGAGGGGCAATGGTTTTAGCAGATGGAGGTGTTGTCTGCATCGATGAATTCGACAAAATGAGGGCAGAGGACAGGTAATTTTGATTAAAGTCGGATTCTGTTGATCCTCTTCTAATTGATTTTTTTGTTGAGGTATCAAGCTTTTACAATGTGTTGCAGGGTTGCAATACATGAAGCAATGGAGCAGCAAACCATTTCTATTGCTAAAGCAGGAATAACTACAGTACTCAATTCAAGGACTTCAGTGCTTGCAGCAGCAAACCCTCCATCTGGGCGTTATGATGATCTCAAGGTGTTTGTCTTCCCTTTCTAGTGGCTTTGGTTTGCTATCATCTTGGATTATGTCTGATGAACTAGTCAATTATTTTCAACCCAGAGTGCACAAGATAATATTGATTTGCAGACAACTATTCTTTCAAGATTTGACCTAATTTTCATCGTTAAGGATATCCGGATGTACAGCCAAGATAAGGTACGAAAAATAGTACTTTATACTGTTAACACTACTGAGATTTTGTTTTCATGCTCCATCACCATTAAAACTTGACTGTTTCCTGCATAAAGCACATTCATAATGTTCTACAAATCTATGTGTGTATCAGTGCGTTTTTGTGTGTTGATGAACACGAATTTATCCCTTATTTCTTGCTTTCCTTGTTTGTGAAAAATTTTCATCTATTTTAAAAGATGTAGAAATACTGGCTAAAGAAATATCTCCTCTTGAAAACCTCAAAAGTCAAATCGTGCCAAGCTTACCATGTAAGAATGTGCAGCTAGTTAATCTGGTTTCTGCCTTTACAGAATATTGCAAGCCATATCATCAAGGTCCATGCCTCTGCTGACTCAACCTTGGGCGACACCAGATCTTCCAAAGAGGACAACTGGCTAAAGAGGTCTTGTTTTCTACATATTTACAAATTTGATTTTTTAAAGTCTAGATTTAGTGATTACCACCATATTGGATTCTTAATTGAAGTATTTGAAATTCTGTTCAGGTACATACACTACTGTCGAACCATATGCCACCCACGTCTATCAGAATCCGCAGCATCAGTGTTACAGGAGAACTATGTTAAAATTAGACAGGTATATAATGAGAAGTAACCATAGGATATTGGTAATAGCTAACATCCTACTTGGAAATAATCCTCTGGCCCAGAAAGAGGACTTGGGAGATTGTGGATGTGTCAATTAAGAAGCACATTGCTGTCTTTTGATTTTACCAATTTTCAACATAGAGTTATTCTATTTCTTCCAGGACATGAGGCGGCAAGCAAATGAAACTGGGGAAGCAGTTGCTATACCAATTACAGTGAGGCAGCTGGAAGCTATTGTGAGGTTGAGTGAAGCACTTGCGAGAATGAGGCTGTAAGTTGGACAGCATATGCAACTTTTCCTGATAAATACTTTCTTCTTTTTCAAATAAAATATTGAGGTTGAATGCTTTTAATAAGGTATGAAAACTCTAAACCTCAAATAAATTCTGAAATTTCTATACATGAAGGGACTAATCATCTAAGCCTAGATTTTGATCAGAAAATTCATTGGTTCCTCTAAACAGACAAGTGAAAAATCTTCCTGATTAGCTACTGGACTGATACGTTATACTAGTATTATAGAACCACTTCTGTGCTTAGAATAAATCGCAAAGATATCATAAAAATTTAACTAAGTGGTATTGATTAATGGACCAATCAATAGAGGAAAAGAATTCAAGAGTAAAATTTATCACGTCCTATGCTGATTTTTGGTGTATAATTTGGCCTCTTGCCTACCTTATTGCCATTTTTCTATCTGATGAATTGGCATCAGATTATGGCATCACAGTGCAATTGTTTGTTATGATTGCAAATTAAGGTAAAAAGGTATATGATTTTAAAATTTTTTCCCTTGCCATTGAATTTCAGGTATGATAATAATCTCTTGACCAAGTTATTTGCTCCATGATATTAGGTCCCATGTTGCAAACGAGAGCCATGTTTCAGAAGCTCTAAGACTTTTCAATAATTCTACAATGGATGCTGCACGATCTGGAATAAACCAGCACATAAATTTTACCCCCGAGATGGCTAATGAGATAAAGGTTTGCTTCCGTACATCAGATAATCAGCTGCCTTTTTCCTTTTTTTCCTCTTTTCTTCTCCTCTTGTTTGTAGCTAACTCTTCATATCATTATCTTAACACGTAAATATTCTTTGAATTAATGTACAGCAAGCTGAAACTCAAATAAAAAGAAGAATGGGAATTGGCAGCCACCTATCAGAGAGACGGTTGATCGATGATCTTACTAGGATGGGCTTGAATGAATCAATTGTAAGACACCTTTCTCTCTAATTTCATAGTATAGATCAGAGCCAACTATGGCCACATTTTTTACTGTTATACCTTTGCAGGTGAGAAGAGCCCTATTAATAATGCAGCAAAGAGACGAAGTTGAGTATAAGAGAGAAAGGCGAGTAGTTGTACGTAAAGCTTGAAGATTTGCAGCAAGCTTATAATGTCTCCAGCAATCAAGAATTCTCTGTATTGATCATCAACAATCAATTATCTATATAGCATGTGTATCTATGTAGCAAGAAACATGAATCTTAGGGTCGCTTGGACGTGCTATTATATTGTACCAGCACTAATGATTCAAAATCATTCATTTTCTGGTTTGATCAGTCCTGAGGTTCCCTTAGACCTGTAAAATGAATGTTCAAAATTACTTAACAGAAAGGGGAGAAAAATTCTCCAGTTTGATCCAATCAGATCAGTACTGAATGGGCTTTGATCTCGTTGGACCATGAAAGTGGCAAAAGCCAAAAAAAAAAAAAAGAAAGAAAGAAAGAAAGAAAGAAAAAACTTGAGGATTTGTTCAAAAGAGTCTCATAAAAGCAGTGATGGCAACACATAATATTTCATTATTCATTAAAAAAAAAAAAAAGCAACACTTAGTATTTCAAGTCAAATGACGTGAATTATGACTTCATGTCCAAGGCGCTTATCTGCATTAACTCTTCTAAGTTCACCGGAAAAGTCAAAAAAATGAGGCAGACAGTTTTCTATCTATTTTAAAATATAATTTTTAAAGCTATTTTTTCAATTTTCAAAATATTTTGATTTTTGTAAAATTTAATGTTTAAAATTTTAAATTTATTATTACTATAAGAATAAAATTTTTATTTTTTATTATATTAATAAAATTTATTAATAATATAATAAAAATATTTTTTATTTTATTTTTTGTTAATTTATATAAAATTAATTAAAAAATTTTATATTTTACAATAAAGTGACTGCTTAAACCTTATCAAAATTTCACACTTATATAAATATAATTCATGCTTTACTAAAAGATGATATTTTCTTTAATTACTTTACTAATTTTTTTCTTCTTCAAAAATCTTGAAAAAATAATAAATTAAAATACTAAAGAAATTAGAAGTTCCAATGTTTTGTGAAATTCCAAAACTTTCTCAAGACCTAGAAAATGTAAATTGCAAATCTCTTTATTTTTTAATTTAAATACAATATATAATCTCATATGTATCCATTTTATTGATACATTCCGTCATATTCTCTTTTTCCAGAGAAAGAATACCGAATAATTATAGAATAAAATTCAACTCAAAGAATTTTACGATACAAACCCTTTAATTTCATAATGCATTGAGGAAAATATTGAAGAAAGACAGCAAAATCTTTTTCTTTATCTTAAAAAAATAAACGAAGAGAAATTTCCTGAAAAGGCACTAATCTGACAAATCCACAAAAGCAAAGTGTAGCTGAAAAACCAGTACGCAAAGGATGTTGGGTTCCCAAATAACATCAGCATCCTGCAATTTCAATCTATTACTGCTGCAGAAACATGGCTTCAAGAAACCCAGTTCATCGGTTCTTGTTTCTTCTTGTTCTTCCTCCTCTGTTCGCTTTTCTTCTTCTCTTCCTAAACCTTCGCTCAGGTTTTGTCTCATTTACGTTAATTTTACTCACAAACTGGAACTTCAGTCAGTGGATTCTTTCTTTTGTTTAATCTTTGGAAGCGTATGAATGCAGGTGCGCAGTTCTTGGTGCTGGCTTTGCTGGGTTATCTGTAGCTTGGCATTTGTTGCAAGTACTCCCTCTCCGTTTCTGTGTTGGGATGTTTGTAGAATTTCTTTGTGTTTTTGTGTGTGTGTTGCAGAGTATTTCAGAAGGTTTCTAGGTGGATGTGCTGGTTGTCATTTACAAAGAAAGTTGTTTGTGTGCAATAAAGCAAGATGTGTGCTTTTTTGTTATTGCATATGATTTATGTAGAAACTTTGGAATTAGAAACCTTGGACGTTTGCTAGTTCCCTGTATTGTTTCGCTCTTCAAGTAACTTTCCTTTTCAGAACAGTTCTAAGGAGCTGCAGTTGTCAATTGACTTATACGATGAAATTGGCATCGGTGGAGGTGCATCTGGGGTGGCTGGTGGACTCCTCCACCCTTACTCTCCTAAAGGTTTGTGCGCTTAAACATTGTGAACGACTTTACTGCTCTTCTCAGTTATCATTTATTTCACCCTTCCACATTGTTAGGCGTTTTGATCCTTCAAAGAACTACGCATCTTGACAATTGATCTCTTCTGGAGTTACGTTTGTTCAATTTTCAGTTAAGGTTCTTTGGCGGGGTGCAGAGTGCTGGAGGGAAACTCTAAAGTTATTGCATGTTGCTGAAGATGCAGAACGTAGCAAGCTAAATGGAGAAGAACAAGAACTTGTCCAAAGTTCTATTGTCAGGAGAAGGTTTGTTTTCTCTTCCGGCTATGATTTTTGAACATGTAATAATTACTAAAATGATCCAAGAAGTTTGTAGCGTTAGCAATGTTTAAATAAGAATTTGTGTTTTTATAAGTGACTCGACTTTTAGACATGTACATATAAATATCATCATGCATTGGTTAGTAAAGTAATTCAGTGTTGTCCCTGCTACCAAAATCCTTCTGGAGCAGAAACTACGATTTTCAGGTACTCGGGCATTCTTTATTCAACCGAGTACCAGAATAGGCTTCTGGTTGTATGTTCTTTTTGAGGAAAGATTTCTCCTATATTAAGATAATTTGGAGTTCTAAATGTGCAAGTAATACAAGTATCTCTTTCGTATATTGGCGTCCTTCGACTCACAGAAGTAGTCTTTTCTTTGTGTCTAATAACTTATTGAGTTATGTTTCTCAATGATGAGGGCAGAAGTGATGGCATAACAAATTGGGTTGAGATCGTCATTTAATAATTTCTATTGAAATTTTGTTAAGCTTGCTATTCTCAGGTACTAACTTGTTAATAGAAATTGTTACATTGTTGATTATCTGATAAAGGATTGTTAAGAGGCATTAGCAATTGGAGAGGTAGTTTCCTTATATTTCTATGTTATCCTGAAATGTACAGAAAGATATTTACTAATATCTTATGATCTCTTACTGAATGATTGTGACAACTAATGCGGAGAATAAGAAGGTGAAACCTTATCTTAAGTTGTCATATCATTCCTAAATTTTATAAGTGATGGAATTGTTTGTTAGCTGATCAAATTTTTAAGGGATCTATAAATTATCTAGTTCAATAAATTTATTTTCCATGAAGCACTAAAACTTTCATGTATACCATAGCCACTGCAATAGTATTTTAATGTGCATTATTGAAACCCTAAAATTAAACAGAAGATATGGTGCTTGAAACCTTTTATCGTTTTAGGTGATGATTCATCTTCATTCAGATTCCTAGGGCTCCCCGTAAGGCTTGTTGGAAAACCCGCTATCGGACTTGATTAATCGCCCTTTGTTGTTCAAATTGAATAGTTTCATTTTTGTACGTGGTGAGGAAATTGAATTGGTACTGTATGTTTAGTAATCCAAATTAAATATGTGAAATAGGATAAACCTTCTCCTCTGAAATGGAAAAAAAAATTACCGTGTCTTTTCTAGTCTATTAAGATTTCTGCTTCTATGAGAATTAATGGAGGAACGCAAACACTAGAGCTTCTATTTTCACAAGTGAAATTGGCTAGAGCATCTTCATATATTAATTTGGGTAGGGTTTCTATTTGAAAATTGTCTCGGTTTTTGCCAAGAATGAATTGTTAGTGAGAGAAGAGTAGAGATCCAAAATGGAAACTTGTATTGGGTTTTAGAATGAAACTCAATCCAAATGCACCTATTTTTCGGTAAATGAAAGAATGTAACTAATGGGCCTAAAAATATGTATCCATCTCCCATTAGTTATGATTGCTATGGAGTTGACAGCTCAATGCTTTAAAACATTTCAAACATAAACCTTGCATTATTAAAGGCAACCTAGAAATGAAAACTTTTGCAAGATTCAGTGTGCAAAAGTTAATTCATCTGCTACCCTGACCGAGGATTTGCATAATTTGTTTTATGACTATGACTTACATGTGGGGTCCTTTACAGTACAAGATCAAGAAGAAAGAAAAAGACGCTTGCCTTTTTCTTGCTGCTTCTGCAATACATGTCCACTACTGTTTTAATATATTCTTGTGAGCCTATTATTCTTCTATGGTTGTATGTATTGGTTCCATGTGACTTTAAGAAAATTTTGATTTTCCCTCGAATAAATTGCATGTTTTCTTTGAAATCTGATTCTAAGCCACTGAATGATTTTGATTGTTGATGGTGATTTTCATTATAACACTATTCTTAAACATATTATCCATGATTTGATTTCTATTGTTTTATGATGTGAATATAGCAGGCACAAGATTCACTGATTAGCTTAAACTTTTCGCATTCTCTGTTCCTGCCGGAATGGAAATTTGTTTCAAAATCATATGACTTGATTTATTTATTATTATTATTATTTTAGAGGTATCCTGAGACCAGCTACCAGTTCAAAGAACATGCAAATAATGACTGATGTAAGTCCTCTTATACACTAACTGCAGAAACTCTGCGGCAAGGTTAATCCTTTAAGATGATGGATGTTTATCTTCTATTAGTAGAATGCTGAGAACTGCCTTGCTAGTTGCAAAATAAAGTCCTTGAACAAAGATGCTGCTGGAGATCTTGTGCCTGGGTTATGTGCACCACTTGATGTGGCCTTTTATATGCCAGAAGCTGTCAGTGTTCATTCTAAATGCTATCTTGAGGTTTGAGGGCATGTTTGAGTTATTGTGACATCCATTATCTGGATACCTTCTTACATTTGTTGACTGTGTATCTCTGATCTCCCATTAGGCACTTTATTTGGCGTGTAAAAATTTAGTCAAAGACATGTCCACTGGTGGTTTTGCTCACAGAGAACTTAATTTCCACAGGAGAGTGATTGACAATCTCCTGGAGTTTGCAGGTAACTTCTTTGACTTACAACTTTAAAAAGCAGCACGCGAAGAATCCTGAAGATAAGGACTCGTGTAATATGCCCTGGCTTTTCCTTCTTCTACTCACTAATTGGTGCTTTAGTGCTGGATGGTCACTGGGACTGACATATGAAAATATTATGTTAGGCTTTTTATTTGTTTGTGGGTGATTGATGCTTTATGACTGCTAGATGCTGTGTGGATGCCATTGTTCATTACTTGTATTTGACTTTGTCCCTGTAAAAGAAATTATCTCTTCCTCTCTCTTCTCATTTGCTACCTTACCCTATAAGAGAGAGGACAGGCACACAATTGTAATCTTAAATGCCAGTTGCAGTGCTTGTGTTTGCCTTCAACTAGTTAAAATTGCAGCTGGGTGATGTTTAGTTTAGTTTTTTTTTTTTGATACATAATATTTTATCTTGTTGATCTATGTAACTCGTCTTCTCCACTTCAGGTACTTATGATATTTAATATTTGTAAACCGCAGTCTAGCATTCGAGCTGACTGATGTTTCTGACCCTTATCTCCCATGCACGACATCCTATGTGGGATAAAATATTTTTTCATTTTATTCTCTCTGTAGAGTGTGGACTCTTCAAATAAGTTGTTTGTGTGACCTTTTATTTCATTTGTGTCAAAAGTGAATCGAGTTACCATGGTAAACATATTAGGGCTTTAATGTTAAGAGCAAAATTTTGAACTGATTAGATATTTGTGGTTAATGTCTCTGAATTGTGAGAGAATATGAGAACCATTTTCTTTTTCAGGGGAATACAACGCAGTGATCATATGTCTAGGTGCCAGAACAGTCTTTCTGCCCGAGTTATCTGGAATTCTCCCATTGAGGACTTGCAGAGGCGTTGTTGCTCACATGCAGCTTACTGATACTATCAGGTATCTGATGGTTCTGCATAGCTTAAGATATGCCTTCTCTGTTTCCTTAATTTAAGATTTCAAAGATCTAAACTTTCCCCAATTCATAAGAGTTTAAAGCTGTTAGATTGAAGGCTAATTACATTTCTGATGAGGCTAAAGCAGTTTAGCTCTTGACTTGAAGTGGTTTCTGAATCAAAATTTCTACCTCCTTGGTTTTCTTTTGCATTTTCACGTTTAAGTTTGATTATAGGTACTGATATTCCTCCAAAGAACTGTCTCTGAAACATATTTTTCATTTCAGAGAAAACTATCCGGAGCGTAGCCCCTCCATTTTGTCAGATGCATGGCTTTCTGTACAGGGACCTCGCAATCTGCATATGGGCTCAACATGGGAATGGAGTTCGACAAATTATTCTAGAGATGTTACTATTAGTGAAACTTCTAAAGCCCTAGAAGAACTTCTACCAAAGGCGTCAGCTGTATATCCTGCAATAAAAAACTGGGAAGTCACAGGAGCAGTTGCAGGATTAAGGGCCATGCCACCATTAACGCCACATGGATCAGTTCCGCTGTTGGGCTCTGTAGATAACTTGTTGGGAGGAAGTCATGCATGCATGTACTGGTTATTTGCAGGGCTTGGTTCAAGGGGGTTGTTTTATCATGCTTGGCTTGGTAAATTGCTGGCACATGCCGTAATTTATTGTAATGAAGATTATCTACCTTCAGAATTAACTTCTTGGAAGCAGAAGGTGAAGCAGTAACTGTATGGGTTTTATCTTCATCATATCATGTGAACATCTCGGGAAACTCTGAATTTATCTAACGGTACTGCCTTCCAGGCAGATGACTAGGATCTGACCAGTGCCCTTTACCACTGCAGAGGAGCAAGAGCATAGGAAAAATGCAACACAAAATAATGCTTTCAAATACACGTTTCTCCAAGCAGACATTATATACAAGGTAAAAATCCCAATAACAAAATTAAGCAATTATGGAACAATCATTTACCAATGAAATGGCAAAAGTATCTAAAACCTTATCATTCTAGAAGTAGCTTGACAGTTACCAACATTACATGGACAACAGTTACTGCATATTTCAAATGGCTCCCAAGAATATCCAGAGTTTTCTTCCAAACAAAACTTTACAGGAAGCTACCCAAAGAGGTTACAACAAAACATTGTTGCTAAACAATATATCCACTGCAAACCACCTGCTAGGATTGCTTCCATACATAAATCTGACCCCCGCTTGTAGCACCAGCGAGCATCCCAATATGGTAAGGGTGAACATCAAACCGACAAGGAATGGCAGTCATGTGCTCGCTTTTCAAAGTAGCAACAACATTTTTTCCAGTTGTGGAGATCACATCGACTCCTCTTTTCATATTCCCAATGATGATCTGGGAATCATCCCATCCCCATATTCCTCTGATTCCGCAACAGAAGTAGAGAATTAGCAAAAAAGAAATGATTTATGGACAGCCCAGCATTCTATAAAGACGTCTGCGATATTACTTTTTCAATGGCTAGCAACATGAATCATCTCTAATTGCAATGGCATTTCCTATGCAGGCTTTGGAGTACATTTTCACATCAG
Organism: Rauvolfia tetraphylla; assembly: GCA_030512225.1. Lineage (NCBI taxonomy): Eukaryota > Viridiplantae > Streptophyta > Magnoliopsida > Gentianales > Apocynaceae > Rauvolfia > Rauvolfia tetraphylla. Next base: position 4,751,390 of record JAJQKT010000060.1, read on the forward strand.
AAAACAAAGAAATAATGAAACTTAAAATAATACATTGTAGGATGAATCTGACAAACTTAAAACTAAGTTTATCAGCACTAAATACATAATGAGAGACAGATGCATGCCAAAATTCACTGAACTAATAAGAACGATGAATCAAATAGATTCCAAGAACTTCCACACCAGAACTTTGGTGAAAGAAATAACAAACAAATTGCAGATAATATAGTATGAGTTTAGTATTGTCTTGAAGTGTAGTTTGCTAGCTGGTCTAAACATTGCAATGACACACCAAATAATGTCTAGAAGGTTCATTTTAGTCCAGTTCTCCCTAGATGCATCTTAAATGAGGTTGTTCAATAGCAACTTTTATTTTGTAAATGGGGTTTTCTTGCCAGTTACTTTTCACCAGAAAAAGCTTCAGAGGGGGGAACAAGAAAAAAGAAAAAGAAAAATTAGAGCTGGATATCTTCTAATACTTACTTTGTCCATGTCAAAGAAGCTGCATGCTTAGAAAGATGATTATTTTGTTGCCAGAAAATTAAGAAACAATACAATGTACCTGAACGGAGAGATCCATCTGCCTGTCTGGTTGTTATGATATATCATAGATACATCTTCATAATTCTCTCCACTTAGTAAACCAATTCTGTCATCAATGCTGCATTAAAAGGAGCAAATATGAATTTGTTCTGGGAGAAGTAATCAAACAGACATTCAAGAAAACGACATATATATGAGACTTAAAGTAGTCCCACTTCAAAGAACCAAAAATTATAAACTCAAAAACTCAGCTTATTCACCACTAGTTCAAGAAAACCACTTAAAACTCTATTTAGCATAGCGGGAAATAATCCTTCAGAAAACTTCATAGTTTTGGCTGTAAAAGAAATAGTTTGCTTCATTTGTATGAAACAGAAATCATATACAAGAATGTAGCTGGCTCAACTTACAATTGGCAATTGCATCTCAAACGAGTACTTTTAAGGTAAGCAGCTATAAGATTCCTCTGATTGATAATTTTCAAGCACAAAGCAGGCAACAATTCTAGTATCTTCAAGATACTTATGCATAATGGAGATAAAGTGTCTGCATAATGTATGTGTGTTTGTGCATGAATCCCTCAATGCTTCTGTTATGTGTTGCTACCATGCATACAATTTAGATTAAGTAAAACTTCTTTACCTTGTGGTAGCAAGAAAGTTTCCAAAAGGTGAAAAATAAGCAGAATGTACTGCCCTTCTATGGTTAACAGTTGTCAAAGCTGTTGGCACTTCTAAACCAATTTTCCTCAAATCCCAAATGCAGACAGTTCCATCAGTAGAACTTGTTGCCATCTTATTTGTGTTCTGTGAGTTGAAATCTATCGTGTTGATCCTATCTTCATGTAAATTCCATGAGGATACAGATTTTCCAGCTCTTGCATCCCAAACGCTCATTTTTCCATTAGGCCCACTAAAATACAAGGACTTTACATCGTCTGGCTTTTGAGATAAAGAAAATACACCATAATCACTGGAATATACCAAATCAAATATCCCTCTCTCGATATCCATCAATCTGACAAACCCATCATATGAACAGCTAAACATCTGCATAGGATTTCAGAAACAAAGATTAAGCAATGTACAGACTTGATTTCATTATAAAAGGTAAATGCACCAAGAGAACTATCTATTAGCATTCACTAGATCCCTGTACAGAGCTGCATCAAATGTAAAGCAGCAGCATCAATGCCAATTGCCAATTTGTATACTTAGGAATCTCTGAAGCCATTTAGCAATAAAAGTAAGCAAAGTATAAATCATTCAACTTCTCATGGTTAAAAGCATGAAATTCCAAACAGGTAGAGGACACAAGCTCTAACTTTTTGTAGATGACTACATTTCTTCGTGAATCTAAATTCTTCTCCCTTCTCTCTCTTCTTTCTGCGAGAAGAGATAGAGCTCTTACGTACCATGTGTCTGTTGCGTCAAATATTTAAATGCAAGTGCAGGCAAATGTGTAATTTACCTTACCTAAGGTCTTTCACTTGTAGTTCAAAAGAAAGACAAAACGCCAGCAAAGATAATCATGTCTAATAAGTGCTGCTTCATGCAATTAATTTCAATGGTAGCGTTCCTCATATTTTGTGTCACATTAATGTAGGTTCTTGAAAATATTTGAAAGAAACAAAGTTTGCAATAAAATCATATATTACTATAATGCAAACTAAAGTAGCTCATTTACCTTTGATAAGGAAAAGGAATCAAACACTATCCCCGAGACTGGCGCAGAATGAGGATGATAAATGTAAATCCCATTGCCATCCTCTTCCTCGGCATCAATATTCCAGAAACCAACATCTCCCTCCTTATTCCCAGCAACAACTATTCTCGTATCTCTAGCTGGAAAAAACCTTACAGTAAATATTCTTCCATGCACCACACGTGCTACATTTCTTTGTTCCAATTCCAGTGCCTCAATGTCAACTAATCTCCCTACCTTACCTCCTGTCAAACTCCCAAAATCCTCATCTCCCTTGCTTCCATTGTTTGAATCACATATGCCATCATTACTGATACTCAGTTTGGATTTTCTTGAGCAACTTAAAATTACTTCGAGGAGCTTTTTATCAGAGCCCTCTGTCCTATACACATTTGCCATGCTAATAGGACCTATTTCATAAGCTCTCTTTTTTAAGGTCGATTCTAGATCCACTGTAGGGGCTTTCTTAGACATTGACTTTTGAGTTTCATCGAAATCATCTTTAAGGCCAGCAGCAGAGGAAGAATCTGGTGGCACTCCTTGGGTCCTTAGAGACCTCCGAAGAACAACTGGGGTTTCTGTCCTCTGCTTCTTCTCAGGGCTCACTTTATAAGATTTAGTTTCAGCTCTGCCATTGCAAGCACACAGATATATCAATAAAAAAAGTAAGAGAATGAACAAACACATAAACATATGTACGTATCCCTTATTTTAAACAAAATTTCAAAAAATTAAGGTAATTATTCAAGAAATTGACATTCTCATTTCTACACAAACCCAGTGAAATTCACAATTTACACTACAGAATAATAACCCCACATAGAGGAAAAGAAGAGGAAAGAAAAAAAAGTTTCAACCTTTGGCGTTTAGCGGCAGCAGAGAGTTCGGAGACTTTAGAGTGGATTTTGAGGGCAGCAAGCATTTCTTCATTGCGCTTAATGTTCTCAAGCCTTCGCCGCTCGTATTCCGTTAACTTCTGAGGCGCCATTAGAGCACAGAATCAACCTCCTTAAGGCAACTGCAACTTGAAGAAAAAGCAAGAGAGACAATGAAGAAGAAGGAGGAGAAATTTTGGGGTTTTATTTGGATTGGGAATTGGGAAAGAGCGGTATGATAACGCGGGAGAGGGTTTTGGCGGGAGTATTCGTGGCCTTTCTGGATCCTTGATTTTCAGGTTTTTCATTTTTGTTTTACAAAAGTAATGGATACTTTTTTTTTTTTTTTGAGGAAAGATGGATCCAATTGTTGTGTGATACTTTTTTGGTCAGAAATTGCAGATTTAATTTTGTATATAAAATATATAAAAATGTAGATATCAAATTTGAATAAGTGGCCCTTAATTTGTAGTTTTGTATATTTCTAATTTAGAAAGTTAGAGTCAAATATTTATAATCTAAAAAAAAATCTAAACCAATGAAATATTTTTTATTTGTTTTAAAATTTTTAAAAATAATTAACTATTTTTTAATATTATAATATTATTTTTAATTCGATTAATTTAAGAATTTAAGATGACGTTATTAATTGGTATGAGTTCATATTGTAAAATTAAACTAATTATGTTTCAATTTTTTTTATCAAGAAAAGCAAAAAGAATTCCATTTGAAATTCTAAAAGCTATAGTTATTTAGCAACATCCTCCCAAATTCATGCTCAAACTCAATTTTAATATATCATCACTATTAATTGCCGGTTATTGGGATTTTTAAAAAATTTTAATGGGGTTAAACCTCTTGTCAAAATTATGTTCTCTAGCTATCTAGTTAAACAAATTGTCTATTTTCTTTGCTCCTTTTTTTTTGTAGAAATTTTACTATAATAGATGTATCAATTTTAACGAGTATAAATATTGCAAAATGATTGAGCAACACGACAAAAGAAAAAAAAAAAAAATAATTTTGTAGTATTCAAATTAAATTGAAAGATACATATAAAGAGACTTGACATAATGAGTATAAATTGAAAAGATTCATAAGTAGTTGTTTTATGGTGGATTAGATTGATTGTATTCGCATTATTGAATAAAATGGAGAGACTCTTTAGGCTGATCGCTGTAGGGCTTAGCATAAACTATTAGAACATCTGCATCCTTTGGATTACTAAACACACGATAATTTTACTGATATAGAATAATTTTAATATTTTATATTTTTATAATAAATTATAATTATTTTTTAAAAAATGAAAAACAAAAAATATAAAATAAAAAAATTATGGTATCTAAATTTAACGTCATTCTTTTATGAATAATTATTCACCATGTGTAATCTCACAACTGTTAAATCAAGAGTCAATTTAGCACCTAATAAAAAAAATACTCTCAGTATCGTAACTAAACTGGATGATGACTTTTAGAAATTCATAGCACAATCTGAAAAAGAAGAAAGGTAATCCGTCCCGAAATTGTAAAGGCTAGCTCTAAAGCAATCACAGTAAGGTAAGTTCACTTCGGAATCAATAGCACCAGCCATGTCTGCATTGACCAAGAAAATATTTGAAGCTGAAATATCTTCAAAATTGTTGTATATATGTAGCACTTGCTTTACATCCAAAAGGTCTACAACAATATCATTCTTCTAAATGCTTTTCTATCCTTTTGTTTTTTTTACTTAACAGAAACTTGTCTCCATCCTCTGTAAACTGCTGTATTTCTCCATATTCATTTTGGAGATAGCTTGATGAGTACATGTAGCACCACTTCGCCTTCTACTTGGATCTTCAGCAAAGTTAAAAGATAAAGGATATACTAATTTAGGCTTTCCACCCCCCCCCCTCTTCTGGGCAAATATGGTAGTGCTACACATGTAATGGTAAGTAAAGTAATGCGAAAAAAGATTGGGAGTTCTTGATCTGCTAAATTGATTTTTCAGTGATATAAGCCATTTATTTGCCATCCTTGATCAAAATTAGTGCTGAGAATCCTACTTTACTTGACAATTTTCAACAAAAAGAAGCAGGAAAATGTTGCCTTTGACCCCAAACTTGTTCATCCTCTCTTGACTGACAAACAATCTTGTAGCCCCTTTAAACTGTGTAATGTTGTTGGATGGTCTCAATATCCAACCCCTTCAGCTTCACCACTGAGTCAACATGTCCCTTAAGAGTGTGAAGTTCCCTCAGCCTGCATCAATTTTCTTGTGAGAATACAAAGTCAAGTTTATTGATAAAAGTTCGTGAAGAAGCAGGGGATTCCTCAAGTCCAGTTACGAGACAGCCCACTTGTATTTAGAACGATCATGGTGAAGAACTTGACAGTTTCGAATACAGTTGAGAGGTTCAGTGACTGAACTTAAGCAGAATGACTGCTTCTTGGTTTTGTTTATAACAACTCTTAATTTTTTTAGGATCAAAGTTCATACCTTGCAACCTCAGCTCTTCGCTTGGCTTGCTCAGCAATTTCGGACAACTCCTTGTAGTTCTTGTCCTGAAACAAGTTGGAAGCTCCTGGAGTTTGAAGACCATGAAGAGTTCGTTGAGCCACAGCCCACTGTGCCTCTCTCTCTCCCTTGCCATAATCTTTCTTGGTTGTGAAAGCAGTCTGAATGATCAGTGAAAAAGTGTCAAGTAATGAAAAAAAAATGCAATTCAAAGAAATGATGATAACATCTTTATCAAGTTCATGGCAGCATAGAATTGTCCAAAGTTTGCTTTTCACCTTGTTTTGGATCATTGAATCCCAAGCTTGCCCACTCAATGAAAAGCGGATGATAAACTTGAGGACATCAAGAGGGAAATAGGTGATGAGGCTGAAAATCCAAATGGCTCCAGCCCAACCCCATCCAACGCCTTGGATCCTAGCAAAGCTCCAGTTTGCATAGACAGCGATCACTGTAGCCAGCTATGTTTAGCAATAATGAATCAGTTATGAGTGATGAAAATTGAGAAGTTAATACTAGTCTTGAACTAAACTAGAAATCAACTAAAACTTACCAACTGAGCAGCAATGAAAGCGCTGACAAGCAAGATACCGGGGCGTTCAACGAATGACCAGCTTTGTGATCTTGTAACAAAGATTAGTGCTTGACTGATAATGCTAACTTGGAGATAAAGGGCAGCAGCTAGCTCATCCGGGTGGCCACTGATCGATCTGACCTTGAACACATGCTACAAAAGCTAAATTCATTAGTGGATATTCCCAACTTCAAAGGCCTGCTTTCAACTTAACTAGCTTATTTTGTGTTAATTGAAGGAAAAGACTTACTGGGAAGAAATCTGTGTCAGATGCAAGATAGAAGAACACCATAGTTACAACAGCTTGGTAGGTGCCAAGAACAATCCCAGTGGCAAAGATTTCCTTGAGCTTCCATGAGTCGGGAACAGGAGATGGCTTCACTCTGTCCTTTGAGATGGTCATGATTGTTCCATCATTTAAGATGGCAATAATCAAGACCATGAAAGGTGGGAAATCAAACTTCCAGATGAGAGCAATAAGCACGAATCCCATGACAATACGAATTGTGATCGAAACAGCATAGATGGTATAGTTCTTCATCCTCTGGAAGATGGCCCTACTTGTTAACACAGCACTCACAATCACACCAAGTCCTGGCTCAGTCAAGACAATATCAGATGCACTTTGGGCAGCATCAGTTGCATCTGCCACTGCAATACCAATATCGGCCCTCTTGAGGGCAGGAGCATCGTTTACACCATCTCCAGTCATTCTACAAATGTGTTTCCTCTCCTGCAACTTCTTCACAATTTCGTACTTGTGCTCTACAAAGATAAATTTTTTGTTATTCAGAGGATATATAAACTTCATTTGGTTAGTATGTTTTATTATGTTTACTATGTTTACCAGGGAAGACTCCTGCAAAGCCATCAGCCTTCTCTATGAGCTCATCAATGGGAATTGAAGCAATGGACTCATCCTTGCTCTGGCCTAAAAGGGAAGAAGAGGGATACATGTTTGTGCCCATACCAAGCCTACGGCCAGTTTCTTTACCAATGGCTAGCTGATCACCAGTGATCATTTTTACATTGACTCCAAGCTCAAGAGCCTTTCGAATTGTCTCAGCACTATCATGTCTTGGAGGATCAAAAAGAGGCAACAAGCCAACAAACTCCCAAGGTTCACCGGGACTTTCCATGTCCTTCTCCGGAACAGTCTGTAAAGATATGACATTACTAAGAATTTAACCTTTATGGATTTTGAGTTGAGATGATATGAATCAGAAAGATGTGAATAATAACAGTGTACTTCGGAGATAGCTCACCTGTAGTGCAACAGCAAGAGCACGAAGACCACGATTAGCAAAATTATCAATGATTTCATGTGCCTTCTTCAATGTTTCTCCCTTTAGCTGGCAAAGTTCAATAATCTGGCGCAGTAATAAAGTAGTTAGATCCAGAGATTAAATATGATAACTATATCACTTGGGCAAAATTGAAGAAATTTCTTACTTGCTCAGGAGCACCCTTACTGCTCCTGTGCCAGTCCCCGTTGGAGTCAATATAGGTGATTGCTGTACGTTTTTCAACTGGATTGAAGGGCAAGAAGTGCACTTCAGTGATTTCTAGTCTTGCCTGCAAACATCAAATATAGCAGATTAGCATTCATTCATAAAAATTAGCCCTTTTCTTTGTAAAGGAGTCCAGTTGAGTACCTCCTTGGGGTCACCTAACATTCCAACAATTGAAGCATCAATGGCATCCTGGTTCTCAACCCTGGAAGCTCTAGCCGCGTGCAAGACAACGGTGTCTTTATCCATGTTCTTCGCAAAGACCTCAATCAAGTGCTTGTCAACGGTAAGCTTGTTAAGGGTGAGCGTCCCCGTCTTGTCACTGCAAAGCACATCCATACCAGCCATTTCCTCAATGGCAGTCATTCTCTTAGTAATGGCACCTTGCTGTGATAGCCTGTGAGATCCAATAGCCATGGTGACAGACAACACCGTTGGCATAGCAATTGGAATACCTCCAATAAGCAGCACCAGCAAATTATCAATTCCTTCTCTGTATTTTCGCTGTTGGATAGGGAACATCACAACTATCTCAAGCAACATGCCCACACCAATGGAGCAAATACAGAAGTTCCCAATAGCAGTTAACACCTTTTGGAAATGGCCAGCTTGGTTGGTGCTATCAACATGGTGTGCAGCCTTGCCAAAGAAGGTATAGACACCGGTCGCAATAACCACAGCCTCGATTTCTCCCTGCTTGCAGGTGGAACCCGAGAACACTTCATCTCCAGGGTTCTTTGTTACCGGTAAGGACTCGCCGGTAAGGGCTGACTGATCAATCTTGAGGGGGTCTCCCTCCAGGAGACGAGCATCGACTGGGATAATATCTCCTAGCTTAACACTAATCAGATCTCCTGGAACCAAAATTGATGCGTCCTGCTCACTCCATTTTCCATCTCTCAAAACCTTCAAAAGTATTCATAACCAAGATCAGCCAAAAAACAATGTACTGCAACATCTCAAATACTCTTACGTGATAAAGATGATTGATCATAATAAGTATATGTATACCTTGGTTTTGGGAGCAAGACCTGCCATGAGAGCAGCAGCAGCGTTGCCTGCATTATTTTCTTCAATAAAACTAATAGTTGAGTTGACAATGAGAAGAACAACAATTCCAACGAAGTCTTGCCAATCTGGAGGCTTGCCCTGCATCATTCAAACAAACAAGAAAAATCGGTTCACGATACAAAATTTGCATGCATTTCGGTGATTGAAATGAAAATGTTCATATGATTTATAGGGGTAAATAATTACCCCTCCATTTGCCAAAACAATGGCCATGATAGCAGCAGACTCCATGACCCACGAGAGAGGATTCCACATAAATCCCAAGAATTTCAGAATCTTGCTTTCCTTTTTCTCTTCAAGCTTGTTGGGGCCGAAGATTTCGAGCCTCTTAGCTCCTTCCTCCGACGTCAATCCTTCTCTTGTGCATTTCAGCTGCTGGAAAACCTCCTCAACAGGGATGTTTTCCTAGACAAATTCACAACCCAGTTAATCATCTGAAAAATCCATGTTTTGAGAACAAGAAATACAACAATTTGGGGAGCTAGTAGTTATTGTATACCAAGTCAACTTGCTCATTCTTGATCGCGTCCAAGGATATATCCGAGGCCATGATTGTTTGCTAAGTAGAACAAGATTTGGAATCAAACCGGCAGAGCTTCAACAAGGATGATGAAGGAAGAAGATAAAGAGTTTCTCTTTATCTCCCCCTTAACAGGCTCACTCAAGTTTCTCTTTTTGTTTTATTTTTCTCTTTTCTCAGGCCTCCATATTTACATGCAAAGACAGATCCTTGAAGCCTTGGTACTTTTATACCGATCCTCCAGTTTATATTGAGCATAAATCCGATAACAATGGAAAATCAGAAAAACTTCCATTTCCTTGCGGTTCTATTTGACCTTACGAGGTCAAAACTAGCGGTCGCTCATGAAAATCTCTAACAGAATTGAAGAGAAACATGCACATTATACAGGTAAGGTTAGATAGCGTTGGAATTTAAGATTTTTTTTAATTAATTTTTTTTTTAAAAAAATTATTTATAAAAAAAATATAACTTTTAAAAAAATGGGATTAGATTTTGGAATAATACTCATTAGAATAATGATAACTATATGCTTTTATTTTTCTTGTAGGTCTACACTACTTTGAAATATTTGTCTCACTATTTATCCAACCTTATATCTCGTTCATAAAAACTCTGTCACATGCACTATTTTTCTTTAAATCTCTTATTTTTTCTATAAATTGATAACTTATAATAATTAAAAAAACATATGATAACTTGATAAAAATAAAAAAAAGTAGGAAACAAAAAGTGGGCAGAAAATCCGAACACATCTCCACCATTTGATCCCTGTCGCTCAGTCTAACGGAGCCCTTTGGATGTTCTTCCATAGTTCTCAAGATCCTCAAGTTCACAAGAATATTCCTTCAACCCAAAAAGAAAAGAAAAATTACATGAATATTTGCAGAACCCGTGACACTGCTTTGTAGGACGAATGAAATTCTCCTTAAATATACCCACCATGAAAACATTTAATTGTTATAGTTTGTTACTATTGTGGGTCGTTTTGGGATGGAAATACTGTAAAAACAATTCAAACTAAAATTTTTAATTTGGGGAAAACCATTAATTATAGACAATACGATGCAGAATGTTTATGAACAGGCGATAGTCACTTAGGGTATATTTTAATTGAGTTTTGTTTTGATAATTAATGGAAAATTTTCAATTTGAGATTCATCTTATTTTGCACCAATGATTCACTTCTATAGAACAAAAATGAAGTTTTTTAGACTAAAACCTATATCAAATGCGTCTAAATCAATAACACCTAGATTATCATGTCTGGTTAGTTTGTCACTTGCGAGTCCGAAGATTATCTAAATTTGCTACGGTCATTGATTACGAATGAAAACCAAGAAAAAGAAGAGACTTGAAAATAAATCTTGAACACACTCGGTGCTTTCCTTGCCTCATTGTTTTCTTCGTTGCGAAGTTCCTCAACATCTTCAAGAACAAATCTTGGCTCCCAGACATATAACAAGATAATCAAAATGACAATTGAAACCAAACAAAAGTCAAATCGCAAAGGCGATTTCAGGTTTGTATATCAAATGCACTGAATGCAACTTTTTCCCAGCATACTAGTACCTACTAGCGCTCTCTAAGTCTCATCCTACTTGCCATTGAATCCAACATCAAACCCCATGTTTAGAAAAGCAAGAGCAGAAAGACAAGAGCTCAATGTACTGAGTTGCAATCAACCTCAGTTGTCAATAAATTCAGAATACATACTTGCGGAATTATTTGGTACGACAACAGTAGCTGCCTATAATATAGCCCCATGAGAATGGACTTGGGAATCACAGAATCAAACAAATAAAGCAGAAGCCTGGTATAAATTTGTCCAAATATTACAATTAGCTGAATCACCAACAAAATCAATCCAAAAGAATCTGCGGCCAAAGCTCAAAACTTGCGACTTGCCACTTCTCTTGTTCAAGAAAGTTTTTTTTCCATCCATGAGCCTGGATTCTATGGTTTGTGGCCTCAAATAGATCAATCGGTTGATTGAAATTCTATCACAATTCTAAACTTTGAACTCCGGAAAAGGTCTCTTAATGCAAACCAAGTCACATAATCAACCCCAAACTAGACTGGCCTTTTCTAAAGCAGATTTCTCATTAAACTCACAATGTCATATTCTAAAACCATACCTCCTACACTGGTGCAGCAAAGAGCCGAGAATATAGTGCTAAAGAAGTTGTTTAAAGTTCAATAATTTTGAACACTGTATTAGGAGAAGTGAGCAAGGGCTTTCATCTGCATAACACAAGCTCGATAAAAGAGCAGCACTACTGAAAACAATGCAAAAAGCTACAGCAACAAATTTACAACTACCATGTCAATCTAGTGAAATCCATTTACCGTTGTCCAACAAGGTTTCCCCCACCCTAATATTGTTTCTTCACTGCCTTCCTTCGTTTCAAAACTACACAAAGCAACCCAAATCAGGCTTCTTTAAACAAGTTGACTAAGCACCCATCATCTTCAGCAGGCAAACATTGGATCTCCATCTAAATCCAAATAAACAGGACTAACCCACCAATAAAAGAGCTCACCAAATTTCCCATCTAAACAAAGTGGCTCTAACTTTGAATTCAGATATTTCAGTTTTACAGCTTCCATAATATAACCAACCGTCAGCAGGATGAAGCTGAAACTGTCTACCAAAACTCTTCACAAGCAAGAAATGGTTATCAAATCCTAACCAAGCAAAATAGATCTGCCACCAGATATCCTCTGATAAAAAGAGTTCCATATTAAGGATCAGATCCACAATAGACTTATGTGTATCAATTCCAGAGTAAAAGGCATATAGCCAGCACTATCCACAGGACTCCATCTTAAGTAAGAAGCATATAGCAAGCACCATCCACAGGACTCCACCTTAAGTAAGAAGCATATAGCCATTTCTCATCCAATGACTCTAGCAGATATGCTTAAATGATAACATGTATGAATCTACGTTTAGAAATATGCTTCTTTGAATTGGACAAAAACATCAAAATCTTAATAATTTCCAAATACGAAACAAAAATAACCAACGGCAAGGCTTGAATCCACATCATTCTACACACCACATGAATATACAAGGAATGGAACCAGTTGCAAGTAATGAATAATATAAGAAGACTTGCGCATAACCAGTAAAAGTACTATTTCATTTCAATCCCATTAATATATTTCAACAGTAACTCCAAAAATGACTCCATAGAGTTCATCCAACTAGAAGATTCGCATATAAAATCCAAAAAATTCTAGTCAGGCAGGGAACACTTTCTGATGCTAACATATTACTTCCAAAATTAAGAGCTTAAAAGCCTAGTTTAGTACGGCGCCAATGCCTCCTCTTCGCATTGTACCTGAACCCATAAAACGACGCATTAGACCCAGAATTTAAGGGAAAAAAAAAACAACCGAGATAACAAGAAAAGAATTCCCAGCTAATTATCGTAAAATTCCAAAAAATAAAAGGAAAGAAAAAACCTGATAGTGTTGTCAGTTCGCATACGAATCCAATAAGGGATGGGTCGGTTCTGCCTCTGCTTCTTTGCCAACTTTTTCTTGATCATAAAGGTCTTGTGTGACGGCTATCAACAATAGACAAAGAAAAGGGAGGGAAATCAAAATCCCAATTCGCTAAACTGAGACATATTATTAAAAATGCTCACACAAAATATTTTGAATTCCAGAAAGGAACGGAGAGAAATACCATTTTGACACTGGGATGCAGCAGAGCTCCGGTGAAGAAGATGAGTCAAGTGAGGAAGAAAAAAAACCCTAATTTCAAAATTTATAAGCCGGAAGTCAAGCAGAGAATCTGTCAGAAAACATAATCAACTACAGTTCAGGCCCAACAACAGAGAGATTCCATTAACTGATGGCTCTTAATTTAGGCCCAAACCAATCCAATGACTGATTGACGGGGTAATTTGGCCCGCAGTTTTCTTTTTCTCTCTCCTTTTGGTATTACCCCATTATTGTTTTGGAGCAATTGATGCCATTAAAAGATTTGAACTCCGTCAGTCCACTCTTTGATATACGCATGTTCATCGATTTAAAAAAAATTCAATTTTACTATTTGAAAAAAATTGAATTTTTTTATTTTTTAAAAATCAAATCAAACATAATTTACTTTTAAACTAAATTTTTTAAATTAAAATATTTTAATTTAGAGAAAATCGGTATATATAAAATTAAGTATTTTAAAATAAAATTAATTATAATCTTAATTAAAATATAATTTAATTTGAGTTATTAGTTTTTAAATAGTATTTATAAAAATATACAAAAATTAATTATTTTAAAATTTTAAATAATTTTAATTAAGAACTAACTTAATTAGAATTATTAATCTTCAATTATACTTAATTATTAATTTAGAAAAAATTTAGTTTTTTCGGTTTGGCTTGGTCCAAACTGAAATTGAATTGACGTTTAATTTGGAGATGAAAAATAAACTTTCTTCAAACTAAAATTAAAAAAATTAAACTGAAAATATAATTAAATTTCGATTAAATTTAATTTTTAAATTTTCTCTAAATAATGTACACCCTTATACTCAACAATTCACATTGTACTAGTATTTTTTTCCAGTTCAACAAAAGGTTGGGCAATATGGCAACGGTACATACATCACATTTTTTCATTACGTAGACGTAGTAAATATATTTTCAATCATTATATTTTAATTTAATAATTAAAAATTTATATGTATTGAATAATTATTCACTTAATAGTTGAATAATTTTTTTGTAGTGAATAATTTTGACATATGATTTGAATAATTATTTAAGAATTACCATACGAGTTCTTATCCATTAGATTAAAATTTAATGATTAATATCTATTTAATATTTATTGAAAAAAAGTATTATTTGCATCTTAACTAGATCGAAGTTGGGTGGTGGAGACCCGCGTACCAATCCCCTATGAGAAACTAGAGGAGCTCCGCAGTCAGTACGGAATGTCCAGTTGTAGTGATTCATAATTTATTAAGAGAAAAGAAATGAAGGTGGAGTGGCAGTAACAAGAAAAAGAGTGTTAGCAGCTACCTAACTATTAATTGAAGTTGAATTAATATAATTAAGTGTATAATAGAAAATTAATCAACAAAAAAATATATTTTTGCTGAATAATCAACAAAATGGTTCACAATGTTTCCTAAAGGGCAAAAAAGAAAAGACGTTCATAGGAAAAGTTAAAATTCATATACATATTCTCTCATTTTATCTGTTATTATTTTATAATAATCAAATTAGTATCTTTTATACAAATCAATTGCGCACAAGTACCTTAAACTTAGAAAATCTTAATAATTAAGTATCAAATTTGGATAGAATCTATTAATTCAGACACGAAGCCCATGAACATTCCAAAATACCTCTTAAAAAAATTAGTTTTTAAGCCTATGAATTAAATAATTAAATAGCCATAAATTCAACATAATTTTGACTCATTGAATTTTTAAAATATATACTATACAAAGTTAAATGCAAAATAAGTTAAAAAAAATCGCATTACTCAACTAACAAAGCCCTTTGGAAATTTGGAAACAAATAAAAGGAAGGAGGAAGGAAGGAAGGAAGGAAGGAAGGGAGGGAAGGGAAGGAAAAAAAAAAAGTTACATTTTCTTCTAAAGTGAAAAAATGGAAAATATTGAAAATGGCCAAGCCCCGCTCCGAATACCGATTTGAGTTAAGAAGCCGAACCCACACCTTTATATATTCCACCACCGCGGTGTTGCTTCTTCTTCTCTTCAATCTCTCTCTGCAAGAATACTGAGAAAAACCCCAGTACACAAAAACAATGCCCCGAGCTTCCAAGAGAAAATCCGAGCCACTTAGCTCAACTAATGCCAAATCTGCGCGAGTTGATCCTTCTACCGCTGGTAAACTATCCCTTAGAACGTTCCATTTTCTGTGTTCTTCGATTGATCTTTTGAAGTATTCTTGTGAAGGTCTGTTAAATAATTGATATAATTTGGACTTTTGCATGTGGGTTGTTGATGTGGTTTTTTAGAGGTAGGAATCGGAGGAGGGTTTGTCATTGACCAATTTGAGCATTTGAAATTGATTATATATATGTGTAACTTTTGTTGTTGTTATGATTATTTTTGGTATGCGTACTTGTCTATTCTGGGTGAGGAGCCATATTCCTTGTTACTGTTCAATTAATGTGTTCTTGAACTTGCTTGTTTTCTTTATGATTTTTACTGGTTGGGATTGCTAAGCGTTTGAATTTGTGGAGCAGTTGTTATTTCCCGGGGAAAGCTCTCATAAATGTGTTTAAGAAATCATTTAGTTTGACTGTCATTAATTAAAATGGTTTGCATGCATTGGACTCAGGCTTTTCTTTCTGTGTTGCGATTGATTTGACCCACATTCTTCAATTGCCTTGCATGTTTACCTGTATCTTCTTTTAAGATGGTTTGAAACCACAACTATTTTTTCTGGAACCAAAAAAAAAAAAATAATAAAATAAAAGGAGGGGTCTGGAGGTCAGTTTTGAGTTTTTCATTACACTCTTAACTATGCTGTATTGCTGTCAGTCTGGTTTCATTCTGTTTCTCAACAGTAGTTTTTCATGCTTCTCTTGTTCTTGAATCTTGATCCGATAATAAAGAAACTACTGGACATTCACCTCTACCTGCAAAACGTATGTTAGGTCATCAATTTTTCACCTGTTATTGTGCTCTGTTTGATTTTCTCAATTGAAAGTGTGTTATTTTGAGAGAATATTCTGAAATTTGTGTCCCTTAGTGATACCAAATGAGTTTTATGCTAATTACTTGAGATGTCTAGATTCAGTACAATAAAGCATGACATTCAGAACCTCTGGATTGATGAATGCCTTTGATAGTCAAGGCACGTGGAGCATTATTTAATTCTTGGTCCTTTCTTCATATGAATTTGATTAGTTGTTGCTTACTCTCTCCTTTGCATGCATATACATATTTTAATGCTATGTCAGTCATTAAGAAGACTAACTTTAGCCTGTTATCTTGATTGTAAATGTTTATTTGTTCATCTAATAACAATGAGGCTTAACTTTCGAAATACAAATTGAATCAGTGGCAAGTACTAGGCAATTATTAGTTAGATTTGGCCCTTGAAAGAAAGGCCATTTAGCTTGCTAGGTAGAATGTGTTCTGGAATCAGGAGTTGGGTGAGATTTATTTTTATTGCTCCTTAGAAAGCTTGGTGGCTTCTAAAGAATAGGTTCGCTGACCTAGAGTTAGAAACTGGAATGAATTGATGGGGAGGATGTCAGTAACAGTTTGCTTCATTGTATATAATGAATTTATGGAGTGTTCTCTGTAAATCTGAGAGGCGAGTTTGTGAGTTTCATAGACCTTATTAACCAGTTCTGGTACCTTGTACATGCATTTTCTTCTTGTGTTAGGCAGATAGTATGTTTTGGTTTCTTCCTAGGAGAAAAGCATATTCTGGATTTATAACCACCCAACTTGACATAGAGAACTAATCAGTTTCCTTCTTATGGTTGCTTTCATGTGGGCGGTGCACATACGAATCATTCTGTAACCTTTGTTACTTATGCAAATTTTGACATGAATTTGAGATAGAAAAATTGAATGATAATAGTTGCATGTATATGACTATTTTGACTCATTTTTTACTATTCAAAGAACATTTTAGCATTTTAATAACACTCATTGGTCAAGAAGTTAGTAGCCATATCCCTTCAAGTGTTTTATTAGTAACTTCTATGTATCAATAGATCAGTTTGAGACATATGGTGCAATCAAACTAAGATTGTTATATATGTCACTATGCCATGTTCTTGCCTTGCACTTTTCAGATTGTGGTGCATATAAACATTACAGATTTTTACCATTGCTTCATCTTGTACAGCTTCAAGAAAGCCTCTCTCAAAGGTGGACGAGCGTATTATCAGTCTCTTCCATAAATATGCCAACAAGTCATCAGGCATTATTGAGTAAGTGTATTTTAGTTTGCGTAGATTATTTCCTTCTTTATTAACTTTCATGGTAATATACTTGTCCTGGGTCTTCTTTCTGGATATTTCAGATACTTAGTGCTCTCTGCTAGTTATGTACATATGCTTCACTGTCGCCCATAAGATTGCTATATTTATCTTAATGGACTATCAAACAACTTTGTTTTGTTCTGATTAAATATTAGATCAATAGTACATTGTTTAAGGAAGAAGAATTGCTGGGTCCAAAATGAATTACTTCAGATTCTAGGAACCATTGTTTTTTTAATTTTATCTTTTGTTCGGACTTGGGCTTTTGTAGTGCATTGAAATTTCAAATGGTGGTGTTCACTAACCTTAAATGTAATAGATGTAGGTAACCATGAAACTCCTTAGAGTTCTATGCAGCCATTTTATAGCTATTTAGGAATTTGATACATTTCTTGTTTATTTGTTTGACTTACAGGCATATGCGGAAAAAGGGTTTTTCTACTGAATTAGTTTTCATTTCTTCCTTTTCCATTTTAAAGATCTTAGCAGTTGTTAATCTTTATGCAAAAGAAATGGAAAAAGGAAAAAAAGGAAAATGTGATCACTTGTTCAACTGTTTTTGATACTTACTGGACTTGTATATTTTGTTATAGTTGCAGCCATTGTCTGCTTCTATGGTACTTTTTCACTGTTTGGCAAAGCCGGTTATTGGAGTCAGAATCTCTTTTATACCTTAATTTGTGCAGTCCTGAAGGGATTGAGGCTCTATGCTCAGATTTAGGAGTGGATCATACTGATGTAAGGATTTTAATGTTTGCTTGGTAAGTTTTGTTGCCTAGGCAATTCTTTCAATTCCATTTTTATTTAAGAAGTTTGGTTTGCTAACATACAACTGAAATTCACCTTGTCCAGGAAACTGAAAGCTGAAAGGCAAGGATATTTTACCCAGGTAGCCCTACAATGTGGAAGTTTTTCTGTTTGATGTTGCTAAGGGATATTCAACCAGATTGTTATATCTAATATTAACAAAAACTTCTGGCTTGTCTCTTCTTGACTAATATTGAGAAAAAGTGCCTTGTTTCTCTTCTGGATTTTTATAATTTTTGTACCTTGAGACTCCATATACTTTGGCTCTTACAGATTGGAGTTCTATTATATGCTCATGATGTGCTGCTAGGACATATTGTGATGCTCCTAAGCTCATTCCCGGTTTTCTTATGACCAGATCAATGTATATACTTAACAGTTTCAATTATATCCCTGTTAATGATTAATTTTGATTCTTTAAACTCTGGCACATTGACAAATTGGTAATACAGAAAATCATTGTCAAATTGTATGTTGAATGATACCTGAAAACAACATGAAACTTTAGGAATCGTGAAAGTGTTTTTAAGTTGCTTTATACATATACCTCTGTGATATGCAAACAAGACTCAACTCAATCAAAGAATTATCCAAGTTGGGATTTGGTTGCTTGAATCTTTTTCCTCCATTTTTGCTGTTAAATTGGAGTATCTAAACAACCTTTCTTTTTTTAAATACCGGTTACAAGAAAAAGTTCACCTAAAACTGGAAATTCAGTATACAGCAATTACATATCTTGGAGTTAAACTTTACCTCATTGATTAATGTTTTTGGCTTTCCAAGTACTTTTTTCTACTCCTGGTGGCTGAAGATGAGATTTAATGCTGAGCTTTGCACGATTTAACTGCTACATGCTTCTTTTGGATCAGAAATTGTATCTTTCAACAACTAGTTTGGTGATAGAAAATTATTTTGAAGAGGTGGTAGGAAAATTGAATTTGAGGTAATTTGTAAGAACAGGCACAGAGGCACATTTAATGATGTCTGAATTAACAAAGATTTGGACCATTATTGGCTTGATTGTCTTTGTAACTTGTTCCATTGTGCATTGCAACAGTAGTATGTTATCCCTGTAATTTGTTTTCTAGATTTTATGTATTGTTACACATCCTGCCTCATTGTTTGTTTAGTTACCGTGAAATTTTCATGTACCCCCTGCTTTGAATAATAATTCAATTGCCTGGAGTCCAATTTTTTATTGATCAAACCGGTTGTTGCCTTCTGTTATATAGGAAATAGTTCGATAGAATGTCCCTGTGATGAATATTAGAGTCATCAAGTTTATTTGGTTGTATAACAAGCAAAAATTTAATCTTCAGGATGAATGGTTAAGAGGGTTGAAAGCTCTTCAGGTTGATACTGTCAATAAATTGAAGAAATGTCTTCCAACTTTGGAGAAAGAGGTAGTTTCTATTCTTGTCATTATTTTGTACTTCATTTTCTAGATTTATTATTTCATGACAGTACTATACGCTAAATTTTCCTTGTGGAAAGGTCTGGAAACCGGAAAATTTTGACGATTTCTATTTTTATGCATTTCGCTACTGCTTAACAGGTAAATGTTATTTTATCTGCAGTTCTTTAACTAAGTAGTAACTTTGAACTTCTATTTCTCTACTGTCTCCTGTTTTCCTTGACTTGGCTGAAGCATGCCTAGTTTTTTTTTTTAATTCTTTCAGAAGACAAGCAAAAATGCATAGACATTGAGAGCATTTGTGTACTAATTGAGCTCGTGCTGGGGTCCAAATATCAACTTCTGGTTGAAGCATTCACTGAATATCTTAAGGTGGGTATCCTCTTCTCTTTCTCAGTCAGCCATGAATTTGTTTTATGCTAACCTTTTCTAACCTACAGTTATGACACTATAGCAGAAAAAATAATAATCTGTGATACTGGAAAACCTGTTTTATTTAGGTCCTTGTTTTCGGTTTTTAATCTCTCAATTTTGTTATTGATGCTCTATCACAGAAGAGATTTTAGGCAAAAATGTCTGCATTTGATTTTCTCGTCATGTGGTATGATTTCTGATATTAATTTTTTCTCTCAATTTATCAGAGTCAGACTGATTATAAGGCAATAAACAAGGATCAGTGGATAAGCTTTCTCAGATTCTGCCAAGAGGTGCTTTCTTTTTTCCCTCCTGGCTGTCTGCTTTAACTGCATATGTATCTTGATGTTCTATACTCCACGTCAAATACTTTGCTGCATTTGTCCCTATGCATTTAAAAATATTTTGCAAATAAATAAGAATAGAGCTTGATGATAGTGTCACCTACCTGCATTATAATTGTAATTGCTAATATTTTCTAGAATTTACCTGTTGACAGGTGAGCTTTCCGGGCCTTGAAAATTATGACATAGATCAAGCATGGCCTGTGCTTCTGGATAATTTTGTGGAGTGGATGAGAGAGAGACGAAGGTAACCAAAACTGCACCTTGATCCCTGCTCTAAAGAAGACTTGTAAAGGTAGTCTCTTGATCTGCATCACCCTATCATCTTTCAGGATTATTGCTCTTTGTAAGGAAAATGATTAAGGATTGGGGAGGGTTTTGGAATTACATTATTACTCATCTCTGACCAGCATAAGTTATCACTTTTCTGTTGCAGATTTGCCAAAAATTAAACCGACACCAATATATTCATTTTGGTTCTGAGAATGTTTTGATGCCTTCCTCCAATGCTAGAGCTGCAATACAGTGATACAATTTTTTTGGCACTCTCTTCTTCCTATGATTGCCTCCCAATTCTCATTCACCTATCAAATGATCACTTCGAGAGTTGAGAGAGACTATTCTTTGTTCAAATATGAGTCATGTATCTTGACGTATTAAATGGCTAGCCTTATGCCAATAAGTTTTTGGTTATGTCCCTTGGAAATCATGAATCTCATGAGTCCTTGGGTAAGAATTGAAACCATTTTCTTCTGTGGTTAACCAAAATATCCTCCCCATCCCCCAAAAGAAGGGGGAGGGAAAAAGAAAAAAAAACGGCAGAGCGTGAAGTTGTGAAAATTTGATGGTTTAGTTGTCTTCTATGGGGAATTAGGGATGCCTGTTGTGTGATTTTTTGTTTAATATCCGTGTCTGGTCGAAGGTTGCTATTTGAAGAGCCTGATTGTGAAGCTCCTAAACGATTCCAAGTGATGCTTTTATAATGTTACATCAACATTTGCCAAAAATAGAACAGAAAAAACTTACCTTTTCGATTAATTTATAATTTATTTGGTTAGAAATATATTTTATTAAATTAGGCAATAAATTTAGTTGAAGTTAAGTTCTTCTATTCGTCTCATTTTTTTTTAAAAAAGAAAAAGATAAATGAGAGAATTGAAGATATAGAAATTGGTGAAACACATTAACAAGTTAAAAGTAATTAAGATGGATTAGGATAAAGAGATTTACTTTCTAATTAAAGTGCATATTTATTAAAAAAAAACGACAATAAGCAGCACAAGCCAACAAAATTGACATTTTCAGCTTATTTTTTGTTCCAAAAGCTGTGTGTGTTTAATTATTAAACTCAACAATAGAAAAGTTAACGTATAAAATAATAGTGTTCAGAGGATGCCTAACTTCAAAGGAACAGCAAAACAATAATGATAATTACAACAATTTAAGGATGGGGTTGAATAGTATTTTGATTTGAAATTTTCTGTCTTGAATTTCATAAGAGAGAATAAAGGTGAGATTTAATAGTGTTTTAGTGTGAGATTTTTTATTTTAAATTTTATGAGAGAAAATTATTTGTAAGAAAAAAAAATAACACTTAAAATGAAAAATTTGCATTAACCCGGATACTGTCCAAATATATCTTTAAAATTGATGTCTAGATATGTTTCGATCTACAGTACAAATATTTATAATTTATGTCTTGATATGTTTCGATCTACAGTACAAATCAAAAACTATTTCGACAGCAAGAATGCAGGCCAACAAAACTTCAAATGATTGATCAAGTATATGCCAAAAATGTCATTTTTTCTGAAGAAATCTTTTCTGGACCCATTATTTTATTTTAGCTTGAGTTACAACATAGAGAAGACATCGATATAAACCAGAACCTACCGTGCCTTTGAGGTCATGCAATCCATGCATCGTGTTTGTATATGAAAATAAATATGTATATAAACAAACGTAGAATCATTTGAAAGGATCCCAAGTTCTAGAGAAAGAGTTCAACAATGGCAAATCAGGGGATCATTGCCTTTTTCTTCGCCTTCATGTTTTCTGTTTCAGTTTCAGCTCCTACCTCCATCCCTCCACAGCCAGCTTTGGCGCAAGGCATCAAAGGGGCGTACTGGCCTTCGTGGCTAGCTGGAAATTTAGCTCCATCAGATATACCTGCTTCGTTCTTCACACATCTCTTCTATGCTTTTGCCGTGCCAGAAGCAACGTCTTATCAACTGGTCATCACTCCAGCAGACGAGCAATGGATGAAGAATTTCACTACCTCTCTGCGAGAAAAATCTTCTTCTGCCAAGGTCTTTTTGTCCATCGCCGGAGGAGATCCGAGCCTAAAAATTCTCCCGAACATGGCTAGCAATCGTGACAATCGCGCTGGATTCATCCAATCCACCATTTCTGTAGCTAGAGAATACGGATTTGATGGTCTGGATCTTGATTGGGAGTTCCCCAATAACCAACAGGATATGTCAAACCTTGCATTGCTCTTGAAAGAGTGGCAAATAGCTCTTAGAAAAGAGTCTTTTGCCTCCGGCAGGCCTCGGCTTCTCCTCTCTGCAGCAGTTTACTTTGCTTCCAATTTCTTCACAGCTGATGTTGCCCGGACTTATCCAGGGCACGCCATTAGGGACTATCTTGATTTCTTGAACCCGATGTGCTACGACTACCGGGGCTTCTGGAGCCCGACAGAAACCGGCTCGCCGGCACTACTCTACGACAAATCTAGCAATGTCAGCACTAGCTACGGAATTTCGTCGTGGAAATCAAATGGGGTTCCATCAAAGAAGATAGTGATGGGAATGCCATTGTATGGAAGGTCATGGACATTGAAGGATGCCAATGAACATGGAATTGGAGCTCCTGCAGTAGGAACTGGCCCTGGATTTCAAGGGATCATGCCCTACACTGATATAATGAACTTCAATTCTGCAAATAGTAGCAGTGTGGTGTATGATAACGAGACGGTATCGGCTTATTCCTATGCAGGAACCATATGGATAGGATATGATGATAATAATACAGTGGTGAACAAGGTTAAGTTTGCAAAGTCTCAAGGTCTTGGTGGATATTTCTTCTGGGCACTTGGTTATGATGACAAGGATTGGACCATTTCTAAAACAGGTAAACTACCCGTTTCAAAATATCTGTTGAAAACGTCTCTTCTTGTTATTTCAAAATACTTTCTTGTTTAAAATATATTTTCTCTTTACATATTATTAAGATTTTGATAATTTCATGCAAAAAAAAGAAAATACCTAAAATACCATTTTCTCTGCGTTTTCTTAATTAATAGTGGTCAATTTTACTAATTCTTTCCATTTCAAAAAGTCAGCATTCTCTTTTTTGAGAATTTAAATTTTAACATTAGAAGTGATATCTTTGAATGTTTTGAAAATAAAAATACTTAAAGCGGGAGAGAGTAGATAAGGACAAAATAGGGAAAAAAATCAATAAATGAACCTATAATATATAAATAGGTCATATAATTTAAAACATATCAAAATAAAAAATATATTATTTATTTTGAAACATAGGAAGTACTTAGATTAATCCCTCTGAACAGTGCATTTATTACTTGTAAGCATTATCTTTTTATTTGCTTTTTCACCTCATTTATTTTACCATTTTGAAGCTTCGATGGCATGGGATGGAGAAATCTGATAGAATCAAGGAGCAAAGGATGCAGGGTTCGTGTCTCTGGATTTCATTTGATCTTTTATCCATGGATTTAAGAGAAAATTTTCATTTCTATCATTCTTTAGTACCTTTTTTTTTTTCATGCTGGAATATACTCTTCGATATATAAATCAGTTCTTCATGGTAAACACGTGCTTTAAACGCTTGTACCTCGTGCTTTGTTTGTGGTCCTTCCCAAAAGGGTACAAGTTTTTAATGCAAATGATCTATGAAAATAGAATCTGTCTATGTATATATGTTCCTTTCTTTATGGTTTTTTCTTCTTCTTTTCTCCACAGCATATATATCTGTAATAGAAAAATACAGATTCATATGACTTGTAAAGGATTTTTTTCATTGCATGAAAATTTTTTAGCATATGTATATAGCGGTTTATTTTTATTTAAACTACCTAATCTCAGAAAGAGAGATGATAATCGCACTTCAAATTAACTTAAAACATAATAAATATGTAAAATTCTCTTCTCTTTCTGTCGTATCTAAAGTAAAAAATTCTCAAATAAACTCAAATTTTATTTAAAACTTGCAGTAAAGAACAGTGATCCAATCCATTTAAGATCGACATACTTTGGATGTTGTAAAAACTACACATATGGTAGGGTGAAATTTCATCTGTGAATGATTACGAGAATACTAGAAATACATAAAATTAAAGGAGTGACAGATTTGTTGATTTTTTTCAACGGTCAATATTGTTTATACTTCAGAGATGCATGGTCCCTTGGATTACTCAACGTCCCCACGACTCCAAGGCTGCAAAATAAATCAGAACAAGCATTTATGAGAAAAGAATTCTCATACATATAGAGGATATCAAATTATGACACGTTCGGCCCATGCTTACAGCTGACAAATCTCTCTTATTTATTTAGGGTGTGATTGAATACGATTTAATTTTAAAATTTTTATTTTAGATTCATAAAAATTAAATTATTTGTGAGAAGAGATGTGAGCCTCACACTTAAAATTTTAAATTTAGTTTGAAAACAGAATGTTATCTAATCATAATTTTATTTTATACTCAGGTTCAAAGAAAATTATTTTACACTCTAAAATTTTAATTTCATATCTCATAAGGCCTGATAAATTATGATGCATATTTTGACAAAAAATAATAATTTAGACACACATATTTTCCCTTATTTTATAATTAGTATTTTGATTTATATATCTCTCGTCTTTAGTGTATTATATGTGTGTGTGTGGAGGCAAGTCAATTTTGAAAGGATATTCTCTATCATTACTTAATTACCCCCGCGCACTCCCCCTCCCCCCCTCCCTTTTTTTCTGGAGGTAAGTTATTCCCGGTGGAAAGAGCAAGTAATGATTTGGGGTCCACTTCTATAATTAACATGTCCAAACAAAAAGTAGTTTCCTGTAGCATTCCCTATTTATACCTTCCCCCTTCATATCAACAGAAAAATGTCATGCGGAATGAAAAGGGTAGAGGGGAGAGGGGAGAGGGTACGGGGAATTCCTATGGTTACAAAAACATTATGCATCTTCATTCCAATTTCCAAATCATGACAGAAAAAACGTAATCCCATTTGGTTGAATTAGAGACCAATTCATTATAGTTCGATCAACTGAGAAGAAAGGTTAAACTAAGACCATTTTCTCGATCAATATTCACCATCAATTTTTTTTTTTTTGAGAAGATCACCGACAATAGTCAAGAACTTAAATCAACAAGAAAAGAAGATATTATAAGTACCTGTTCTGGAGATTTCCCAGTTTTGATCATAGCTCAAAGCCCAGAAGAAGTAACCGCGGATGCCAAGTGCGTGGGCATATCGAACCTTCCCTGCTACTGATCTGCTATCATCATACCCAATCCATGCCGTCCCATCAACTGCATATGTAGACACTGTTCTCGTGTCGAACACAACTCTTGGATTATGCCTCGAGATGTATTCCTCAACTTCATAATAGAGCAAGATTCCGTTACCGCCAGGGCCACTAGGTCCGACGCCGACGGCCGGAGCTCCGATGCCATTGATGCTGGGGTCCCTGAGTGTCCATGTCTTTCCATATAATGGCATTCCCCATCACCAATTTGCTCCTCAAGATACCTGCTTTAAGCCAAGAACCCAGACCGTAGCTAGTGCTGATGTTGCTGTTAGTGGCAAATAGTGCAGCATGGGCACCGGTGGCTGAGGTGTCCCAAGAACCGGCGAAGTCGTAGCACATGGCGTTGATCCAATCTAAGTTTTTGTTTATTGAAGCCACCGGATATGATCTGATGGGGCTGGCGAGGAAAAAGCTGTGGGAGAAGTACACTGCTGCCGTGAGCAAGATTTGAGGTCTGCGTGTTGCTTTAGCTTCTCTTTGTACCTCAGCCCTCCAATCGTCAAGTAAGTAGCTGAAGTACTCCATTTCTCTTGCATCCCTTGGAAATTCCCAATCAAGATCGATTCCGTCAAACCCATAATTTCTAGCCACCTCAATGCTAGAGAGGATAAAAGTCCTGCGAGAGGACGGGTCTGAGGCCATCCGTGCATAGAAAGCTGGATTTGCGTCGCCTCCTCCGATGGAATATAGCGCCTTGACGGGTGGTTTCATGGCATGAAGTGCTGAGGTGAAGTTCAAAAGCAGTGGAGCCGTTGAACTACCTATCTCAAACTTGTATGTATCTGCATTAGGAGCAAGAAATGAATAGTATACATGGGTGAACAAACTTGAATCTATGGCTGATGGTGGGAACTGTGAGTTCCGCCATGAAGGCCAATAGGCACCCTTCACGACCCGGGGACGAGTATGAGGCCGTGGCCATTAGAAAACTAGAGCTTAAGCTCAAGAACAATAGACAACTACAAAGAATTGAGGCCCTCATGTCTGACCTGTCTTTCTTTATGCCAAACTTCACTGTGGTTTCTTTCTATATATAGAAGATGGCCAATGAAAATCTGGTTTATGAGGCTTTTTTCATGGTTTAGTATCGCAAGAGTTGTTTCTATAGGATGGGTTTTGGAGGGTTGTGTTTATCCAGAGAACATAAGATTGCGATTAGATGTTCAAAGGGTTGAAAATTTTGGGGTTGAATATTGCAAGTTGTAGGGTTGTTACGTTCAGCTGTACGTGAAGGAGAGTGCTTGTAGCCGTCCATGAGACTTGGTCAAAGTAAGAGATATGAGATAAAGGTGTTTGATGAAATTCTAAAGTCAGAAAGGGAAATCAGTTTTGCACCACAACACTTTCAGCTCTTG
The DNA here is from genome assembly GCA_030512225.1 of Rauvolfia tetraphylla. NCBI lineage: Eukaryota > Viridiplantae > Streptophyta > Magnoliopsida > Gentianales > Apocynaceae > Rauvolfia > Rauvolfia tetraphylla. Next base: position 4,778,560 of record JAJQKT010000060.1, read on the forward strand.
TCATTGGTTGACAGAGGAGAGTGCGTTGTTCAAGGATTGAATATCAGGGCAGCCAATTTTTTCTTTTTGCTTTTTATTAGGGAAAAACGATTTTTTGAGCGCTTGGACCCTCGGGATGGTGTATTGGAATTACTGTATTAATTATCGAGAGATATAATAAAAAACTTATTAGCGAATGTCATATGAGTGAAATTCTTTTATCCTTCGCCTAACTTCAAACTTCAAACTTCTTGTAAGTTATAAATTTGAATAACTTTTTAAATTATTACACGAAATAGCGTATACTTTTGGATAGGAATTACCGTTTCTCTTATAAAAAAATATTATAAGAAAGTTTTAAAAAATATTATATCTTATGTTGAGTAAGTTTTTTTGGTACTATTTTATGCTTAAAATTTATTACTTGGGAATGTGTTAAAATAATAGACATTTTTCATAAAAAAATTATTTTAATATATTTTATATTATCAATTAACTAATAATATTAATATATATTATTTTTATATATTTAAATTTGAGATAAAATACCTGGTGATTCATATATTTCTTAATTTTTCTTATATTATGGGTGAGATTGGATATATTCTAATTTCAAAATCAAACTCAAAATTTTAAATATTAGATCTATATTTTTTCTCACAAATAATTTAACTTTTACGAAATTTAAGACAAAAATATCAAAATCAAACCTCATCCAATCACACCATATATCACTTTTACAATACAATTCAAACTTTTATATAAAATTTTGTAACTGATCAAACATCATTATTGAATAAAATGGGAGGGGCGGAATAACACTTAATTTTAATAAACATAATTTTACAAACCCAACTTGTCATATTTTTACTGAAATTTCAACAATTAGATAATCTAGAAGGTGAAAACATAGGATGGCCGTTTGGATTCCACGCATGAAAAATAAACAAATAACGTAAATTTCTTCTTCTGGAAATATATTTGACATTGCCAGAAGTAAAATTACTGTACTAATTAGCTGCTGCCGGTTGGTTGTTTTTGTGGTTGACCACAGAGGGGGTTGACTTCATCATTATACTCCACAGAATGCGCACATGCGACATGCGTTGATTCAGTCAACCTCGAAGCTTCCGTCCATTAATGATTGCAGCAAAGTCAAATTTGCCGTATCTCGACTCAGAAGATTATCAAGATTTCATTCTTTTTATTTTTATTTTTTGAAACCCAAAAGAGGTTAGAATTAATCAAGGCGGCCGATCCGCGGTTACTGCTCTGAGAAAAATAAAATATTCTTTTCAAAAGTTAGCTAATTATAAAATCACAAGATACTGGGTATAAATATTATTTGCCTTATGTGGTTATCTTTAAAAAAATATAAAAGAAAAGTTACTTGCCCTTTTAGCTTGTAATTTAAGGTACTTTTTAAATGGTGCGAAATACATCATCTAGATAGTGTTTAGTCGGAGAGTTTTTATCTTAATTTTTATAAAAATAAATTTATTATAAAAAAATTAATTATGTAAATACTATCCAAATATAACCTTTATGTTAGGGAGAAAGACAAGGGATAGATTGTTCTTTTGTTCTTTTGTTTCTTGTGGTTGTCTTAAGCTGTTGTGCAATATACACCAAAGGAAAAACAAGTCCAATGATTCCAACGTCCACTCTGCAATTTTTCTTTTTCATTTTCTTTTTGTCTTTTTGGCCTTGTTTTCCCCCTATTTTCAGAGGCATTAGCTTTTTTTTAGGAATTATTCAGCAATTATTAAGGTTCTTAATCTTGTTATCTATGTTATTAATAATAGAGAACTAACTACTCTCGTCATTTTCTTGATGTTGAAGAAATGCTTGTAATTTTCTGTTTTGCTTATATTCTTCTAACTTTTTGGGCGACTTGCTTCAGCTAACTAGCGATATTAATTATATAATCACCAATCACCTCTTAATATATTATTAATTATGTTTAAACAAAAGGCTCCAATACAATAGATAGGTTTCCTGCAGTAAATCACACGTGAGCGGATCATTGCACCGTATGATTTCAATTAATATTGTATAAGTATTTTTTAAGAAATTATATCTAAAAAAAGTGAATTTATTTGTGAGAGAAAATATAAGGTTAAGGTGAAAAACGAGCATTGTTTTGCATTTTGAGAGCTTGTCCAAATAAAAAAAGGCAAAAGTGAAATCAAAGCCCTTTTGGCTCACAAGGATTATAACCAAATTGTTGCAATTGTGCATCTCAAATTTCGAACATATATAGCTAGGACACTGATAGTTATTGAAGAATCCCCTCTTGTTTGTGAAGTTATGGCAAGTATCATGCATATGTATGGTATCATATATATTATCAACATCAAAAGAATGGGGAAACTAAAGGGAAAGACCTCCTATCCTCTCCTTCTGTAGCAACCTCAAGAAAGGAAAAAATAAGCAAAAAAACGCAAAGGATAGGGGGGGAATGAAAACCAAGAAACTTAATTGACCACGATTTTAATTTCATTGATGTGGAAATGTCTTTGCCCATGCATGGTAGTTGTACATGATATTTTTATCACATAACAATTTAAGTGGTAAAGGGAGATATGATGGACATTGACTCTTACAGATAAAAATATGCACCACATATGCTATTGGTATCCAGCAAAAGAAAAAAGACATAAGCTATTGGTTTCTTGTCACCTTACCACTAACACACAATAATGGAAATTGGTCCAAATATACGTGTTTAAATTCATTTCGTTTGGATGAGGAAAAGGAGAGGAGAAGAGAAGAGAGGATATTTTTTAGAAGGAAAGAAATTAGGAGGAGAAATTGAGCAAGTAGTTTTATTTTGGTAAGTTAATAATTTGTATTTTTTTACAGAAGTTACAATCCACTAATGAAAATAAGGTAAATGGATTAAAAAACTAACTCATATATAGTTAAGTAGTTAACTGTTTTAATGAAGTCGTTTGTTTAGTTTAACGTTTTTTATTTGTTGATCTGTGTATAATTATTATGAAAAATCAAAATAAAATTAGTTGGATTGAACGTTTAATATTTATATATGTAGACGGGTCAAAAGAGGAAAGAGAAGAACAGGAAAATAATTCATTTGCACTTTTGTTTATATTTTTAGATTAGTGTTATAAGTACTTTTAGATAAAGATGTTTAATAGATATAAACATATTCATTAAAATTCATCTCGTGTTACTCTTTCTAATAGAAAATTCGAGTTGGACCTTGCAAAACTCTATCTCTCGATTATGTTCCCTTTCTTTCCCTTCCAACCATGGATCAATCCAACTTTGACGATTTTAGCTTCCTATATTGAAGTTTTAGAGTTGGGGTTAACCTAATTAGGATTTTCATTTTCCAATAATGGTTAGATTAGGCAAATAACTTAAATGCCGGTCCTCATATTGTGTCACAGTGGACGACTACTTCAAAATGGGGTTGGCAGAAACTATTGAAAATAGTTCCTTCATTTTTACCACTTGATGGAGCTTTATAGTTGGAATATAGCATTTTGAATTTGCTTGGCCTATTGTTCTAGAATTAGGTAATTATTCTAACTATCATATGACAAGACTATTGACCTTGATGGAGTCATATAATTGCTCACCCACTCACAAATGCGTACTCATTTTTATATTATATAAAAAACAAAAGAAAAATTATCTACTTTAGTTCTTCAGCTATTTTCAATTAGTTAAAATAGTCTTGAAATTAATTATTTTAATTTTTTTAGTTCTTATGATTTTTTTTTAAAAAAAATCTTTTTGGGTCTTGCTACCCCTACACTGTACTTGGCAGTTTTCAATAGAGAAGAAGCACAATAGTTCTTTTGATATGACTGGTTCTCCAGTCAATTTTTGACAGGTAGTTGTCACATGCTTTTCTTTTGTCGAAATCTGTTGAGGGAGGGAGTGGATAGCTTTTGAATTTAAAATTTTTTATCTTAAGATTTGTAAAAGTAAATTATTTTTAAGAGAAAGAGAATGAGACTTAGGTATGATTAGATATGGTTTGGTTTTAAAATTTTTATTTTAGATTTCATAAAAGTTAAATTATTTGTGAGAGGAGATATATGTCCCATAATTAAAATTTTGAGTTTTGCTCAAGTAGGGTTTTAAAGTGAAAAATTTGTATTGGATTCTGTAATTGAAATACACTCTAAGTACGGAAGTGACTAGATAAAAAAAGATAAAAGAAAATTTTATATGGATTTAAAAAGTTAAAATGATAATTTCAAGACTATTTTGGTCAATAAAAAATAATAAAGGACTAAAGTAGCTAATTTCTCGAGTTTTTACTCATTTTGGCCTTGTTTTTGAAAAAATACACTGAAATGGATCGAGTGGTGGGGGAGATGGAGTACAATGGACATAACGCCAAACAATATGGCGTTATGTCCAGTATAGCGTCATCTCCAATGACGTTATACTCAATGACGTTATGTCCAGTATAACGTCATCTCCGATAGCGTTATACACAAAACACAATTTGTTTTTAGTGTATAACGTTATCGGACTGTATAATGCCATCTCATGTAGCGTTATACACGGATATAACGCCTTCTCCAATGGCGTTATATATAAGCATACAATTCCTCGACAATATATCGCCATCCTAGATGGCATTATATCGTGTATAATGCCTTCTCCTACGACATTATACACTAGTGTACAATTTGTACATTTTCAACGGTTAATGTATAACGCAATCTCAGATGGCGTTATGTTACCCATTAATCGATAATTGTGTCATTTCTATCTCAAATTCATTAAAATTTCCCTTCTCTCATCTTTCCAAACTCACCTATATAAGGACATCTCCGAAGAACAACCGATTACAACACTCTCAGAGCTTCAATCACGAAATTTAGTTTGTAAAATGCCTCTTCCGAATCCAATTAGAATATTTTTATTCTGGGATACTGAAATCTGAAACGATGATCACGGAGCATTCTTCCCAAGAGCAGCACAAAAAAGTTAGATCTTTAGGTGTAAAGTCTCCTATAACGAGTTAGTGTAAAAGATATGTGGCATTAGAAACATCGACCCAACTTCGTGGTGTATTCGTATGATTCTACGATGACCATATTTTTTACCAGAATTCAATCAAGTTTTCTACAGCGTTATTAGCCTGGATGATGAAGATCAAATGGTCTGCACATTCTTTTAGATTTTCAAACGATGTAGGTTTAAGAACAAGAACACGGGGAAATTGCTGCCAACACAAATAGATTTGTTGATGGGTATGAATCTGTTGACTATCACCAAACTCATCCCATAAACGAATCATCGATGGAGATTCATACGACACAGGTGACTGAGCTCGTGGCATCTGAACCGATAATGTTATATGGAGCAGCTGTTGCCAACTCATTAGGTCCAACTTCTGACGTTGATGGTGATCCAGAGTCAGAAGTCCCAGTTGAAGTGGAGGTTGAGAGTTCAGATGGGGATAAAGAGCAGCCAATTCTCTAAGCACAGATATTCGATCTGGTGGTCATGCCATATGATGCAACACAAAACATGCAGATTGGATGTAGCAGCCATATCGTAGCAGATCGCCGAATGTACGAATGCTTCCAAGATATAGGATCGGGAGCATAGTTAAATGATTAGATATGCGATGATGCGATCTAACTAGATGATTGGAACGATTCAATACAGGAACTCAGATGAGGCATGCGATTTCAGGACAAGGCAAAAGCTGTATATGCAGTTCAAAAGTGGTCCATTCGAATGGGTCGTGAGTTCAAAGTTGTGAGGAGTAAGTCGGACCAATAGACTGCGAAGTACTCACATTTAACCGATGAGAATATCTGTTCATGATATATATGCATAATAAAAAAAGCTATGCATGGTATGCGACAGATAACTGGATACAATGCATAACATACTTGCTTGGTACAGGTGATGGACAACAATCACCGGAACATGTCAAGTCGTTACATCACCAAACACATTACCCATCTTATAAAGGTTGACCCGGAAACATCAGTAAAACACATTATAGAGGAGATTAAAGTCCTATTTTAAGATGGATGCACTTACAAGAAAGGATGGTGTGCCCGAAAAACTGCAATCGAACTGTTATTTAGATATTAGAACTCAACATTTGCTATTCTTTCACGGTACATACAAGCAATATAAGAAAGTAATCGAGGCACTATTGTTCGTTTTCTACACCATCGTTCAAGCACACCCGCACGATTAGTATTTAATTTTTTATTTTAGGCATTTGAACCTTCAATAGCAGGTTTTAAGCATTGTCGGCCAGTTATATCTGTTGACAGAACATACTTGAGAGATATTTATAAGGGAGTACTATTAATCGCAAGCGGATGGGATACCAATAATCATGTTTACTCTCTAGTATTTGCGATTGTTGACGAGGAGTCTTCAACAAGTTGAAAATGGTTCCTCGGTCTTCTTCGGGAATGTGTGGTTGAGACCCGTCCCCTTTGCTTGATATCAGATTGACATAAGGGTATTTTGAACTTCATTAGCCAACAATAGCAATGGCAACCTTCTTATACTCAGCACAGATTTTGTCTGCGTCACGTTATGGCTAATTTCAATCTAAAATTTAAGAATAGAGAACTTAAAAATTTGATGTGGCAGGCGGAGACTGCTACTAAAGTTTCAAAGTTCAATTACTTGATGAACAAAATTAAAAGAAGGCGTCTGGAGGCATTCCACTGGCTTGTCACAATTCCATTGGAGAAATGGACCTTGGTACATGATTGTGACTATCTGTACGGAAGAATGACTAGAAACTTATCATAGTCATTAAATAGTGTATTGAAGAAGTCAAGGGCATTACCACTGAAAGCACTTGTCGAGATGAATTTTTGCAAGATGGTTGAATACTGCAAGCAGTATAGGGAAGAGGCTCAAAGCGGTAGACACCTATTTCCCACACGGATTTGGGATAAGTTCGCGGTGAATGAAAACAAAGCTAGATCACACAGAGTTGTTCAATACAATGCGCAAACAGGTCTGTACAGCATGCAGTCAGTTCTAAGGGGCGATGGTTGAGGTAACCATGTTTATACAGTGCACATGGGAGACATAACATGCACCTGTGAAAAATGGCACATATACGGGCAACCTTGTTCGCGTGCTCTGGCAGTTTGTAAGAAAAAAGATTGGAATGGTGCAGAATTTGTATTGCCCATATACTCAAAGGAATCCTACAAGAAGACCTACGATTCCAGCTTCTATCCGGTCGCAAACGAAAATTTGTGGCGGGAAGCACCATTTCAGTTGTCCTTTTATCTTTCAAATATGAAGAACAACCGAGGCTGACTCAGAACATCGAGGTTCCGTAATTACATCTGTGGCGTCAAGTCATCTCCAAACAACTTTAAAATGAACATCTCATCGTCGGGTACATTAGTGATGCTTGACGGACCAGCAACATTGGTGATCGGATCTATGAAAAAAGCGCAATAGTCAGCGGAATGCGTCTCTAGGGTCAAGCTAGTGTTTGGAGGAAGGTACTCGGGAACTGTGTCCTCAAGAAGAACAGTTGGGTCCTCGGGAGGATCAACTTCAGCATCGATCATTTCACCTTCGGCCTCAGGAGAATCTGCTCCGGCATCAGCTACTGGCTGCCTCTGCTGCTGAAACTCCACTCAGCGCCTAGCGTCCTGTCGAATTCCTACAACCCCGCGCTCCAAAATTTGATCTTGGAGCTAGTTGTATTTGATCCACGGTGTATAGCCCCACATCCAATGACATCTCCAACTGCCGCCGAAGCTCTACTGCACGGGTCTATTATACGCTGGAATGCAGACCGGGAATGAGGAGGAGCCGATGACATGGCATCGGTAGCCACAGTAATACGCTGCTGCAGTGTCACACCCTAAGGACATTACAAACATAAACTAATTAATTATTTCTAAAATTAGAACTTAAAAAAATTAACTCAAAAATAAATCGAGGCAAAATATAAAGCTAACCAGGATTGTAGAAGTAGAGCCAGTGGCATGGTTCCTATCAATAACCCTCTGACGGTGCACGAGATTCTCGACTAGTAATCGCGCCTGGGTACGGTACCACTCCATGTAGTCCAATCGGGCGGCGCTAATGTGGGCTGCGGCCATACCGTCCACCATATAGTCTCTAGGGCTAGCCCAAATGCTAATCAATGACGCATACGTAGCACGCCAGTCACGTCCACTGGTCCCACGAGTCCCATAACGATGTAAATCCCGGCGAGTATCACACGCAGGAGGTATAAACTACTCCAGCCCGAACTTTCTCATCACCCGTTGAGGTAAATGCCACTCTATAATCTCAAAAAAAACTAAGCGGACCTCAGCCCGCCAAATATCATATGTTTGGAAAGTTCCGGCAGCATATGACAACTACGTTAACTGCAGATAAAATACATATAACATGATTAGCGGTAGATTTAATCAATGAATCATATAAATTGAGTAATAAGTTATAGATATGATAACTAACCTGATGATCAGACATGGTATCTAACTGATCCCGGTATGTTAACAGCACATGTGTCGGTAATAGACTTGCGTCGAATGACACGGAATAGCGAGAACCGTATGCTACATGTGGAGGGATGGGTACACGGGGTTAAAGTCTAACAGGCCGTAATAGTGAGATCTTCTCCCAGGCCCACACCTGTACAAGAGTAATAGATTCATAAATCTCTCGGGTATCACCAAGTGAGTCATCACATAGGCACCGATATAAGTATCCGAGTACTCCACTGCCCCAACTGTATGACTTGGCAACATCCAGATCTTCTAGAAGACATAGATAACGTAGTGGTATCTGGTTATTTGAGTGATCGGAGAATAAATGACCTCCCATGAGCATAAGCAGCAGTCCCCGCGCCAATCGTACGCAATCCTGCTCTGATGCACGCTCCCCTATTGGTCTCATAATAAATGCCTCCAGAGGTTCCTTCTGCAATTTGTGTCTCATGATGTCAGATGTCATAACCCTAAATCCGAGCAGTTTATCGATCATCTCAATCCACTCAAATTTAGAATGAGTGTACGGAAGATCGATCACAGGATTACCGTCGATCGGCAACCCCCACAGGATCGTTGCATCCTGTAATGTAATGGTGGTTTTACCACACGTCAAATGAAAAGTATGCGTCTCCGGTCCATATCGCTCGACCACAGACCTGAACACGACACGAGCCAGCCCCACCGAGGCGCACCATATGCATCATAAAAATACGATCAAAACGATGTACTCTCAAAAGTTCCTCTAAAGTCTCCCTATAACCCTCCCATACTAATGCTGACCGATGCTCCGACTGTCTAATCAACAAACTCGAATCTACCGGCCCAGGATGAGCAACTGCAGGAACTATACTGGTATCCATCTACAAGTCTGTCCATTCAGTGTCCCTCAAATTAATAGGCATCAATATTATCAAACTTTTAAATAAATAATTCTAAATATTTTTTATCGATCGAAATTATACATTTTATTTATTTGTACGAAATATCATTAACTAATTAACAAATTAATGTCAAATGAAAATATTAAAATTATATAAAATAATAACTATATCTCATAATATTCTAATTAACATTAACCAAAAAACATAAACAATGTAACACATGCTTTACATAATAACAAAAATAAATAATAAAAAAATTAAATAATTTAGTAGGGACTAATACACACAATATACTCAAAATTAACCTACTCAAATGTAAAAAATTAAAATTTTTTAATACTAATTCACAATAAATCAAGAAATTATTCATTTTCTCACATTAACCAAAAAACATAAACAACACATTTTTAATGTAACACATGATTTATATAATAATAAAAATAAATAATAAAAAATTAAATAATTTAGTAGTGACTATTACACACAATATACTCAAAATTAACCTACTCAAATATAAAAAATTTAAAATTTATAATACTAATTTAAAATAAATCAAGAAATTATTCATTCACTCTAAAAAAACACAGACACAAAAATGGGAAGAGAATGACCATTCTGTAACATGCACAACATAGAAAAGCCACAAGAAGAAACAGCCGAGCAACAGGAAAATAAGAAGAAAAAAAAAGCAAAGAGGGGAAGCAACAGGAAAATAGGAAGGAAAAAAAAAGAGGGGAGAAGGCGGCAAAGAGGGAGAGAAAAAGAACAATATAGACAAAAAAAAAAGAACAATGCAGTGGGAAGGAAGATTACCATACCGAGCTGCAAGAAACGGTGGAAGCGGTGGTCCTCTCGCGGGAGAAGAAAGGAAATTTGCAGTGAAAATAACTGGTGAGGGGTAGAGTGACGGAAGAAAATGAGTGGTTGGGGGGTCCGGTTGAATGATGAAAATGAGTGGATGGGGGAATCAAAACACCAAGTGTATAACGCCATCTCTATAACACCATCCGAGATAACGCTATCTCGGATTGAGTTATAGCTTCCGATGGCATTATACTAGACATAACGCCATTTTATTTGGCGTTATGTCCATTGTACTCCATCTACCTAATCACTCGGTCCATTCTAGTGTATTTTTTCAAAAATAAGGCCAAAATGGGTAAAAACCCTAATTTCTCAAATGAAAATTTAATTTGCTTATAGGAGTTGATTTGGGTTTAATATTTTTTCTGAAACTAGAAGTCGAATATATTTAACGTTAAGTTATTATTTTAATGACTTGATTTGGATAATTAAGCTAAAAAAAATACTAAGATTGTAAAACAATAAAATTCTTAAGCTCAACTTTTTTTTTCTGAAACCTTGCTGCTCGGCTCTTTATAATTGCCCCCTCAGGTATTTTTATTTTTTTTTCTCCCCTTTCTTTTTCTCCTTTTCTCCAAAAAAGTATTCATGAACCTTGATGGTTTTTTCAAGTCTTCATCTTAATTTTGACATGGATATAGAATTAAGTTATCCATGTTTGCTTATTTCCTATCTATTATCATACTCACTTAGGATATAGGTTATTTTCTATTGTGATGGATGATAAGCTTTGTCTTGTGGAATTTAATATTTGTAGGAGTTAATTATTTACTCAACCAAAGGAAAAAGAATAATTACACCTATGATGCTAGTTGTACAAATTGCTATCTAGAGATTAGGAATTTCTTATGAAACATAAGACTTATTGCACAATTAGTTATTCTCTATATTTAAAATTAAATATTTATATTTCTTCTTTAGAATATTTGAAATTGATTACTATTTAATTTTTAAAAATAGTTATATGTCTTATATAAACTTTTGTTAATAAATTTTTTATTTGAGAGAATTAAACCACACTAACAAAATAGTCCGACCACTAACTCTTAGACTTCCTTGATTTAGGCCCTGTTTGGATTGAGGGAGAGAAAGGGAAAGGAAAAGAAAGGAAAGTAATGAAGAGAAAGGAAATAAGAAGATTGAATCATTATAGTGTTTAGATAATTAATAAAAGGAAGACGAGAAATAACTATTAGTTTACATAATTATTCTTATTTTTAATGAATATAATTATTTTAAAAGAAGAATAATTTAGTCAGTTCAAATTATTTTATTAAAGATAGTTTTCTTTCCTTTCGTTTTCGTCTACCTTTGGACGGAAATAAGACTGACTTTTTAAAGCTAAAGTTAATTTCTTTATTCCACTCCTATTCCATTCTTTTCTTGTATAAAAAAACAATGCAAATACTAAAAGGTCAATCCTCTAGTCTCCTCTCCCCTTCTCTTCTTTCATTTCCATAAATACAAATAGAGAAATTTAAACTTCACTAATTCATGCGTCTTATCATTAACTTTTTTAATCAATAAGGATATTATAATAATTAATCTATGATCAAATTACTTTCTTTAATTTTTTGTATAAATTAGAATAAGATGTTTAATTTCAAAAAAGAAGAGTGTTATATTTAAAAAAAAGAAAAGAAAATAAAAAAGGAGAGCACATATTCAGCCGACTGCCAGCGATTCCTGCAAGATCAGGTACGTATTTGGATTGGTTTTCTAAAAAAAACTTTTTTTAAAAATTGTTTTACTTTAAATCTTAGCCTCTTTTTATAAACAATTCACCCTCAATAATTTTTAATAATATTTAACTAAAAAAAATCCAAATTCGTCAACTTTGGAAAGCTCATTTTTGATTATTGACTGGATCTACCTCCCGAGTCAGAATTTAGAAAGTGAACAACGAATACGACATTCATTGGAATAGATAAAATGTTTAGTTTAATTTATTGGATTATACTTTACGTCAAAAGGATCTAAAACTTTTTTGCAGCATTGTCAACATAATATGTTCTTTCTAGATTATGACTAATTCGACATATTTTATTTTTCATTTCCTAACTCAAAAGATCAAATGCCGATGTTCTTAATCTAAGAATTAACTACCAAAAAACTAAATTATGACATGATCAATAGCTATTCTTTTCTCTATATTTGTGTATTTAATAGAGTTTATGTTTGAAATTTTTTATTATAAGTTTCGTAAAAATAAATAATTGATAAGGAAAGAAGGAAGATTCTTAATATAAAAATTTTATATTTGATTGCGCAATAAAATCTGATTCAAATATCAGTACACCCTAATGGGCATTTGGATATGGTTTGTAAAGAAATCTGTTCGTTGCATGGAGATAATTGTTAGTTAATTAGTTTGTCTTGGATGAAAGGTGTTTCTTTGACATAATTTTTCACTATAAGTTTACGGAGGTTTGTAGACTTTTGCACCGTATCAGCGACATGGTATATATAGTTTTTCTTTTTCTTTTTTACCAAAAAATAAAAATGCAGACACATGGTATAGTAGATAAGAAGTTTCTTCGACATATAATTTTTTGTATCTTGCTTTTGTCTTTACTATATTTATTATATTTGTAAAAGACAGCTATATATATATTCTGCTATATAACAGTGCCGGCTAGTATTTTCTATTTGTAATTGTATTTCTTCTAGAGGAAAACGTAAAGGGAAAAATTTATAATTCTTGAACAATTCAACTTGTATTGATCCCATAGAGTAACTATGAAAAATACAATGGATTATTTAAAAGAACATAAAAAAGGACAAAAAAAAAGGATGAGTGGGATATTGATTTCTTGAATCTATATTTTCTGTCTTGGGAGATGATTGTTGAAGAAGCACTTGTAAATTTTCCCATGGTGCATGAGATAACGATACCGTGGATGATTTAACGTTTCCACAATGCTGAAGCTGCAAAACATGAAAAGAGGCAGATATGTATCATTCCATGACAGGAATGGGAGAAAAAATAGAAGAAAAAAGTCAGGAAAACTTGTTTATGGATAATATTAATTAATTGATAAACTATATATGGTTTGGAGATTCAAACTCTATTCAATCTGATCCCTAAATACCTTGTTAATATTTTGTCCAAACATAAAGAGTACGTTTCAATGACCTATTAAAATTTATTAAAAATAGTTAATGATAGACTGTTGGTCATGATTTCACATTCATTTTTTTATTTTTTTAAAAGTTCTACTTGTACAAGTAAGACTGCTGAGTAAAAATTGTAAGGCAAATATCAATAGATGGGTCTAATACCAACTTTCCCAATTTATGCCTTCGTTCTTCAAGACGATAGGAAAAAGGAAAATATTCATCTTTGACCAAATCGAAAGAAATTTTAAAAGATGATCTTTGATTACCGCCAATATTCAAGAACTCTGAAAAATCATCAAGAAAGAACTGTTAATATGTAGTACCTGTTTTAGAGATTTCTGAGTTTTGATCAAAACTCAAAGCCCAGAAGAAGTAGCCACGAATTCCAAGAACCTGAGCGTATCCAATCTTCACGGCCACTGATCTGCTATCATCATACCCTATCCATGTCTTTCCTTCAACTGCGTACGTAGAAACTGTTTTCACATCAAACACCACCTTCGCATTATGCTTCGAGATGTAATCTTCGACTTCATAATAGAACAAGGTCCCATTGCCGCCAGGTCCACTAGGTCCGACATTGACGGCCGGAGCTCCGATGCCATTGATGCTAGGGTCCTTGAGTGTCCATGTCTTTCCATGTAATGGCATCCCCATCACCAATTTGCTCCTCAAGATACCTGCTTTTAGCCAAGAGCCTAGACCGTAGCTAGTGCTGATGTTGCTGTTAGTGGCAAATAGTGCAGCATGCGCACCGGTGGCTGAGGTGTCCCAAGAACCGGCGAAGTCGTAGCACATCGCGTTGATCCAATCTAAGTTTTTGTTTATTGAAGCCACCGGATATGATCTGACGGGGCTGGTGAGGAAAAAGCTGTGGGAGAAGTACACTGCTGCCGTGATCAAGATTTGAGGTCTGTTTGTGGCTTTGGCTTCTCTTTGGACCTCAGCCCTCCAATCATCAAGTAAGTAGCTGAAGTAATCCATTTCTTGGGAGTCTCTGGGATATTCCCAATCAAGATCAATTCCATCAAACCCAAATTTTCTAGCCACTTCAATGCTAGAGAGGATGAAAGTCTTGCGAGAGGACGCGTTTGAGGCCATTCCAGCATAGAAAGCTGGATCGGAAGCACCTCCTCCGATAGAGTAGAGGGCCTTGAGGGGTGGCTTCTTGGCATGGAGGGTTGCAGTGAAGTTCAAAAGCAATGAAGCCGTTGAATTATCTATCTCAAACTTGAATGTGTCAGCATTAGGAGAAAGAAATGCATAGTATACGTGGGTGAACAGGGTTGACTCTATGGCCGACGGTGGGAACTCTGAGTTCCCCGATGAAGGCCAGTAGGCACCCTTCACGGCCGGAGACAAGTACGAGGCCTGGGCCGGCAAAAGGATAGAGCTTAAGCTCAGGAAAAATAGACAACTGCAAAGAAGTGGGGCTTTCATGTCTGATTTCTTTTTCATTAGCTTAGATATCAAACTTCACTATGGTTTCTTGGAGTATATATAGCATGTAGAAGACGGCCAATGAAGGGATGATTTATCTGGTCTAACTTGTCTAGTAGTGCAAAGAGTTGTTTATATAGCGTAGGTTTTAGAAGTTTGTTTTTGTCCAGAGAACCATAAGATTTGAACTTTCTCATCAAGCATTTTTTAGCCAACAAATGCTGTTAGTACAATTTATATGAATACAGCGGGAAGAATATCGTTAGTGTTTTTTTTTTTAAAATTTCATTTTCTCTATAAGACTGAAACTCAACTCGAGTAGTGTTGGCCTCAATTGCAACTCAGGGGTTAGATGCTGTTTTTTTTTTCCCCTCCCTTTTTATTTAGGGGAGGGAGAGAGAACCTATCTAGAAGGAAATACCTATTCAACTCTCTTTAGCAAGTTTAAAATAAGTTACTTATAATTTTTTATATATCAAAAAATACTTTTGAACTATTTTAAATTATTTATTCACTTTTAATTAATTTAAGTAAGCTAAAAAATTAATTTTTAAAAAAATTATCCTGAGAATCTTTTAAAATATAGTTTTTATTTTTTAAAACTGTTATAAATAATAATGTTATTTTAGTTCCAAGTATAACTTTTTTAAAAATATTTATTTTTCACCAATTTAAAAAAAAAAACTATAGCAATTGAGAACATAGCCTTCATCTACTTCCCAGCTCCATGCTGAGAATTCATGGCCTGCATTTTGCTTCGGAGCAAGGCCGCCTTAACCTGCAAGTCGATAGCTACACTCAAGGTTGGTTATAATATGAGCAATTTGACTGAATTCTGAATTTGAAGCGTTATACGCGCTCAGTTTGGGGCTCTTATCAATTCCGTTGGGTCCCTTCGTTCTCATTTTACTTCTGTAAAGTATCATGCATGGTAAAAGATCACGGAATGTGCCGGCCCATCTACAGGCGCAGCATGCTCGAGGTTCTTCCCCTTCTGTTTGGAGTACTAATTAGTTCCCTTGACACTGTTGCGGGGGTTGGTTATTTTATTCAAGCCAATAATAAATCGATTAATTTTAATTTATATTAATCATGTGATACTTTTTTTTTTTTTTGGTGAATGGAAGGGTAGACCTAGAGATGGCAGATTAATAGCTCCCACTATCTAATATTCGGGCTTGCATGTTCGTTTCGCAAACATATCAGATAAGTTGAACAACTAGCGCAAATACTGGCCCGTCAGAATAGCACTATCAAAGCTCAAGTGAGAAGAGACCTGTTTCGTCGAATCAGCACTATGGGTCGGCAATTCAAGCGCAATCCCATAGCACCCCCTTAGTGAAAAGGGTTCTATGTCCTCAATGAGTTTTAAACCCTCAATGTTCAAGGTGGAAGGCACATCTCTAATCACAGTCTATCCATGACAGGAGGCTAAGCAATGTACCTGCTCATTCGTTGGCATGCTAGAACATCTGATTTTTCCCTGACTCATTGGCTTTTGCAATGTTCTCTTGATGCATGTAACTCTTGCCCTTGACTGGAGACAGAATAATTTTAATAAAATTTTATTTTTCCCTAAGAAACCTCATTAATAAGATCAAATAGAAGTGACAAAAAGATAGTTCAATTGATTAGTAGCACTTGTCAAAGAGATGATAGATTTTGAGTTTAATTTACATATCTATCTGCTCTTGTATATTAAGGAAAAAGAGATCAAATATAAGTTCTAAGAACATATGTGGATTTAACAATTAATGTTTTTAATTAATAAGGATAATATGATAACTAATATATAATCAAAATTTTCAAAACTTTATATTGAATCATAGAGATTCAATTTTAAATAATTAAATATTGTTCTACTCCATATGATTAATCTTTTTAATTAATAAGAGTAATAAGACAAACTCATATATAATTGTTTTTTTTATGAATTTATATTGAATTGTAATAGGAAATTCAATTTTGAATTATTGAATATCGTTCAATATACTTCCTCCCGTTATTTTAACATATAAAAAATGATCAAAACACACAAGACAACAAATCATTAAGTTCCAAATAAATTAAAAATAAAAGGACTGTTATACTCTTTTAGTATTATTTTATAAGTACAAAGTTAGAGTTATATACTTTAAATTGGAATTAACAGGTAGTTGGTTGTTAAGAATTTAATATTCAATTTTAAAAGATAATGCTACAATAAAGACTCTAATCTTTTTTATGATTTTACTTTATACAGGAGATTGCTTTATACAAGACGATTTTAGTGACGCATGATAATTTTTAACAATTTTAACCTTATATTAATTTATTTTTTTTAAAAACAAGTAGCAGTCTGCATAATTTAAACACACCTCCGTAAATTGGGGCACTCCCCCTCTTTTTTCTTCTTTTTATTTTTTCTATTTATTTTTTCAATATTAATAAAAATATTTATTTTTAATAAATATTTTTATAAATTTTAAAATTTTTATTAATTTTAATTAATATTTAAAATTATAATTTCAATAATAATGATTCAAAATCAATTTTAAGATTTGATTACATTCAATTACAATTTTAGAGATCCTATTTTTCTTTTTTAAGAATTAATGAAATAAAATAAATTAAGCAAAAAAATAATTCACTACATAAATAATACAAATTAAATTTAATTATATTAATTAGGAAAAATATATAAGTAAATAAAGAATTACAAAAGATATTAAATAAAATAAATAATGTAATATAAAATTTTAAAAATAAATACACAAATAAAGAATTATAAAAATTCTAAAAAAGTCAAGCACCTAATGTAAATTAAAATAGAAGAAAAGTCTATTAAATAAAAATTAATAATATAATTTATTAAATTCAAATAATTAAAAAATAAAATAAAAATTAAACAAGGTTGGGAGCCCAATATTCAGATTGTTAGCTTCTATGATGCCCACGGTGGGGTGCCAACCATTTGAGGGTGGTGATTTTGTCGCGATATCATATTTACTTATTTTTTAAAAAATAAATTAATACACTTTATTTTAATATTAATACAATTTGAATGTAATAATTAATTTTAATAATTTATTAGACTTTATTATATAATAATTATTACAAAACGAAATAAATAATATAATATAATTATAAATCTTATATAGTATTTAAAAAATAAAAATATCAAAACTATTTAAAAATTATTTTATATTAACAAAATTGTCATACATACAATATTTATGATTAAAAAATTACTCATAAAATATTTTTAAATTCACAAATTTAGCAATTAAAAATATATCTATTGATTGTGGTACACTAAATGATTAATTATACAATTATTATATTTTATTTATTTAAATTTTTCTTTGTAAAATTTAAAAATTCTTTCTAAAATTTAAGTCAATTTTAAATATTCAAAATTTTTTAAAATATTTTAAATAATATATACTAACTAGAGATTTCAAGGTGGTAGGATCTACAAATCAAACAACAAAGAGAATTTAATCTCTCAAGTCCTTATTGGACCAATCTCTAAATTATGACTCCATACCACACATAACTCTAGATACAAACTCATATATATATAGGGCTCTCAAGTCTAGATTACTAAACCTATTTACATTAGGAATTCTATTCTAAAAAATAATAGGATAAACCAAATTAAGTAATCTTCTAATCCTGCTTGGTTTAATATTGCCAACATTGCCTCCCTTAAACCAAGCTTGGCACGAAAATAGGTCCAATTCCATCACGAGCCAAGATTTTCATTGTGTACTCTTTAGTTGTGAGCACCGTACGCAATACCAAATTTTGAATAATTTTCATCTTCACACGAGAAAGTGGACGAGCTCGATATTTTGTAAATAATTTTGTTGCTAACTCATCTTCATCAATATACTCTTCCAAGTTGAAATCCATTGGAACCTTCCAAGGTGAAGTCCTTCTAGACAAATGATTTAAAATAGAATTGGGAATAGTGATGCTAGCAAACCACTTCAAACCAGAAGAATCATCACTCTTGACAGTGATGATAGCAAACCACTCCAAACCATAAGAATCAACAATCTTAGAAACAATATAGAACTTTGGAACAATAACACGATTGTCTCCCTTCACTGTTGTTTCCAAAATACGCTTGCCATCAGTGCCAATAAGAATTGCGCTACTATGTAGGCTAACAAGATTTACTTCGAGTTTAACCTTATCAACCAAGGGCAAGTTCTTTCCTTCTGCTCTTATAGCATCCAACAAAGCAGCTAGTGCAACTCCGACTGTTCCCTGGACTTCTTTTAGTCCTCGATGGTCAGCTGCACCAAACTCTTCTACTTCTTCTAGTTTTTGACAAATATAATCTTCATTCACCTTATTTGTGGCTTGAATATGAAACAATTCATCAACTTGATTTTCTTGTTGCTCAACAACATTCTCAGATTCTTCTTCTTCAAATAATTTGTCAAATCCAAAATTATCGCAACAATCCATCCAATCAAAAATTGTAACTTTTGAAAGGTTTTCAATCACTAACATATCATCAATCGCAGGACTCATCAAAGAAATTTGACTATCACGACAAGGAGAATTTATGAAGGTAATTTTTTCATCATCACTTAAATCAATGTTTTCTTCTAACCCAATTCGAGAGTTATCAATCAAACCATAGTTCTCCAATTTGGACGATTCAATTTCATCTTGAATCTTTTCTACCAAATTTTTTCTTTCATTTGGAGAAGATAAAAATTTTTCCTTCTCCTTATCAAGAACAAGGTTCTCATCAACCTTTTTCAAATCAAAAATATTTTCTTTCTCAACTAGTCCTTTTTTATTAGAATTCAAAATAGAAATCTTACCTCCAAAAGAATGCATCAAAATAATCCAACCTTCCTTTGCCGATCTTGCACAGAAAAACTTCAAAACTACATCTATCGCAACTGTTGTTTGAAGATGAAACCACGCAAGGGTATTCTGATTCTTTTTCTTCTTCTCTTCTTCTGTTAATTCAACATTGGGAGGAGGTTCTTCAAAACCTTCTTCAATAATATCCCAAACTCCAACTTCTTCAAGAATATCTTGCGTATATTGACACCACAAATCAAAATTATTTTTTCCATCAAAGAAAATAAAGAGAATGTAAAGAAAATCTTTCTATGTCTGTCGACATTCTGGCTCTGATACCAATTGTAGGATTTAAAATAATATATTGGCTAAGAAATTTCAAGGTGGTAGGATCTACAAATCAAACAACAAAGAGAATTTAATCTCTCAAGTCCTTATTGGACCAATCTCTAAATTATGACTCCATACCACACATAACTCTAGATACAAACTCATATATATATAGGGCTCTCAAGTCTAGATTACTAAACCTATTTACATTAGAAATTCTATTCTAAAAAATAATAGGAAACTACTAAATCAAAATTTAATAGGATAAACCAAATTAAGTAATCTTCTAATCCTGCTTGGTTTAATATTGCCAACAGGGCTGCTGGGTCCTCGAGGGCGTCATTGCAGGTGCTGTGGGGGGCGGGAGATGCCCTGAGGGCGCCGTCCAGGAGGAGATGCCCCCGACAGCGATTGCCCTCGATGATTTACCGTCAGAGTACTATATTTTATTTTTTTATTTTTAGCGTATTGCAACCAACAACCCTATTAAAAATGAACAACGTTAAAAATTGACAAGAAAATGATCATCATCTTTTGACAAATGAAAATGACTGGAGGGAGGTGTAATATGTAAAAAACTGATAACCCGTTTAGCTTTTAAAAGTCACAGTGGCTACAAATCATTCAGAACTTTCCTTAAATAGCCATGACGGTAGAATTTCACGTCAGCCTCAAATTATTTCTTTGAATCTTTCTCCATTTTATACATATATATCTTGAGAAAGATGTCTATTACCTTGTTTTATTACAGTTTATTTCGTGTATAAGCCTACAAGAAACCCTCGCTTGATCTTCCATTTAGTGTTTGATGCGGAACTTTATTGTTCTAACTTCTTGAGACTGAATTTCGATTTTAAAATGTGTAAATGGCACTTTGCAGCGTCAATTTCTAGGAAAAAAACCCCCATTTTGTAATCTAAATTTAAGTTTCTACCAACTTGTAGTTGAATCTTCGTCAAGTTCAATGTAATAGTAGTTGGAGGGTGTTTGTGAGTGCAATTCTGTGAGTTAAGTTGAAACAAGTTTATTCGGAAAACTTGTTATAGGTTTGAAATGGTGTTTGGATTGAAAAATCTTTGAGAAAAAGGGCTTATTTCTGAGATTCTTTAGGATCACTGTAAAATCCAGCTAACCAAAATGGAAATTAACTCAACCAATAGCTGGATTCAGCTAAGTTAACGAACCAAAATGAAAATAGAAGAGAGAATAAAATGGAATGGGGATAAGAGTATACTTAGATTGAAGGAAAACAGATAGGAGTCCAGAGCTCGGGAAGAGCTTCTGAATACAAGTTTCTTCAGCAAAAAGACACTTCTCAAGCTACTAATTTAAGCTTATATACTAGGGTAATTACAAAGCAGTGAAATCCTCTCCTTCCACGCAATAACGGAATGACATCACCATTTGATCCACGACTGCAATTGTTTTCTTGCGCTTGAGGTTGAAGAAGAAGACTGTACAACGGTCTTCTCTTGATTAAACTTCCACTATACACGTGGCTCTTCCGAAACCTTCTGATTCTGCTATAGAACGCATTACCAGAGTGGCTTGATTTGTTCAGTCATTTCTTCACCGCAACGACGTCGTGCCACTTAATTCCTCTTTAACTAACTTAACTACTTCTACTGTGCGTGCCTTCTTCATTTCCAGGCATTTTCCTGATTTCCTTATGGCGGGCATATTCTTCTGCTGTCTGCATTTTGCTTAAGAAGGGCAAGATCAGGCCACAGCGAGGAAAAGGCTGCCATAGGTGAAGAAATAGAAGAGATGCATAGATGCATAGAAATGTTGTGTGTTGCTATGACATGAAAAATAAGAGTACATCCAATGGTTTAGGCATGAAGATTGAATAATATTGCTAAGGCAGAAAAATGCATGCTCATGCTAGTAAGAAATTTCGTACTTTTAAGAGTTTATGATTTTGTGCCGACTCTGATAATGTCAAACACATGATTGGCTTGATGTATAATCAAAAAATTTTCTGCCACGTCTAATCTGGAGCCTAATCTGAATTTGGACGCGTTTCAGATTTAATTAGAATTTCTAGATGAGTGCCTAATATATTATAAGGAAAAGCAAAGTAATTTGATATGTTGTAATCCTTTTCTTTGGTGAATGTCTTGTGCTTTGTTAGATCTCATTGGCTATGTCGGGATAGGGACAAAGCAAGGTTGATATTAGCTTTTACTCGGTATTAATTTTTGAAGTGCGAGAACAATTAACCTATTCGCAAATTAGATTTATTATTGGATGTCTATTCGTCCCCTGGTATAATAATTTCCTATTTGATTTCTCAAATGTTAGTCGTACCATGCACTGAATAATATTATGGAACCATATTCTGAATTTGTAATCGCATTGACTTTGAAGAGTAAAAATCGGCATTATGCTCAGTAGTCCATCAAGCTTTGTCTGCAATAGTTGTTTGAGATGGAGGTTGGGCACACCACTTCATTTGGTAGGAAATGTAGAATATGAAAGCTTGGGTTCTACTCCCTTTCTTTCTTTTCATTTCTTTATCTTGGTATTAGGGAGGGTCGTGTCGACCTCCATGTGACGGTGAAAATATATATGTTCAAATTCACTGAACATATAGTGTGAAGTTACAATTAAAAATGGCTTGTTTGCATGCTTGTGAAGATTCTAACCATTTACCTGATGCTGATTGATGGAGTACCGGAAAAAGCCTCAAGGGCAAATGAAGCATTGACTGGCGGCAAGAAGATAAGAATTTTACTGTTCAAGTGTGGTTTTTATGGGAAATAGTTTTAATCAGTCATGTCCTATAATTGCTGTTTTCTTGGTAGTGTGACAATAAGGTCAAACACATAAGTTACTGCTACTCTTGCCTTTTTAGATGTAATAATACCTTCCAAAACTGATAAAAGTAGACATACTCTGTATTTTGGTACCACATCTAACTTTTAATGGTTTTTAGAACAGCATAAAGTATACTCCATTAAAAAGACTAGAACTTTGTGTTGTCTGCGTACTTACTTTTATGAATGCCCTTGGATATTTTAGACCTATTGGCTTTACCAGAGTGATGATAATGTATTCTTTTCCTGCACTGCGTATTTGTTAAACCATAATCTTGGTATTTGCTTAGCCAGTTTTCCTTCTTGGAAGAGAATGACTTACTAACACAAAATAGTTTTTCTTTTTTGTTCTTTAACACTCTATCCATGCTACCGAAATCTTCTTTAATTTTTGTTAAAATGCCTTAAAATTCTAAGATTCACACTTCAAGTCTATATTGGTTGGCCACATGTTTTTCATGATTTATCTTAATCTTTGGGTGGCTAAGAAAATTCAATATTGGTTAGCTATGTTTGGTGACCTAACTTAACACATTTTCAACAAGGTAGGAAGACTTGAAGTTTGTTCACATGGTGATATATCTCTATATAAGGCAATCTTGCTTGGAGCAAAGAAGACATCCAAAAGACATTCAAAAGAGAGGAATTCATCCAAGAGAGAAATCCTCCAAGAGCTTCTCCCTAAACTATCCTATCTTTCTTTTCATATACTACCTCTTCATATATATATACACTCTTGTTATATTTATTGAGTGTAGTGAGGTGTTATCTTGAGTGTATTCTTTGTGTGGGTGTAAAACCATTTGTATCTTCTCCATATTTTTCATAGTGCATTTACTCCTCTCTTGCCCCGTGGTTTTTTCCCTCTACATTGGAGGGTTTCCACGTAAATCTTGTGTCTCTTCCATTTATTATTTTACTTCTCATTTTATCATCAACTACCCGAACTAAATATTTATCCATTACCACGCCAATTCCGCATCTTGGCTTCCCCTAAATCCTTCATCTCGAACTCCTTACTCAACTGAGCCTTCAATCTGTTAATCTCAACTTGGCTCTTTGCTGCTATCAGCATATCATCAACATATAAGAGTAAGTAGATATAGGAACCATCTTGAAGCCTGCGCAAATACACACAATGATCGTATTTGCTCCTTGTGTACTTCTGACCCTTCATAAACCTGTCAAATCGCTTGTACCATTGCCTCGGAGATTGTTTTAGTCCGTACAACGATTTACTTAGTTTGCAAACCCAATTCTCCTTACCAGCAACCTTGTATCCATCTGGCTGAGTCATATAGATTTCCTCCTTCAAATCACCGTGCAGGAACGCGGTCTTCACATCAAGTTGAGCTAGCTCCAAATTCAACTGTGCTACTAAGGCCAACAAAATTCTAATGGAGGAATGTTTAACAACTGGAGAAAATACCTCATTATAATCAATTCCCTCCTTCTGAGCGTAGCCTTTAGCCACCAATCTTGCCTTGTAGCGAATCTCATCTTTATCAGGAAATCCTTCTTTCTTTGCAAATACCCATTTGCATCCAATAGCCTTCTTGCCCTTCGGTAATTGCGTCAGCTTCCACGTCTTGTTCTTCTCGAGAGATTGCAATTCTTCTTCCATTGCACCCGCCCATCTAGCACTTTCTGAACTTCGGATGGCTTCCGGGTAAGTGGATGGAACATCATCGACGACTGGAAGTGCATAAGCTACCATGTCAGTAAAACGAGCAGGTTTTTGAATCTCACGTCTTGCTCTTCTAACGGCAATTGGCTCCGATTGCGGTAGAGGTTCTTGGGTCGAAACCTCTTCTGCATCTATCTCTTCTTCTGCCCTTGGTGAGTCACTAGAAGTTTATTTAGAGGGAATTATTACCCGAAATTCCCAACAAGTGGTATCAGAGCCGAAGGTTCGTCCTTGGCTTGTTTGTAGCTGGGGATTGTAGCTTTAATTATCTAGGAAAATTTTGTCTAAGGAGGTTGGTATTTAAGCGGTCCACTTGTGACCCTCCAATCTTTCCTGGAAATTTTCTTGGAATAATTTTTGGTACAATACTCAGTATTTTTTCTGAAATATTGAATACTATATTTTATTTTTGTAATGGCACATATTAGAAATGTAGTACCTGAGACATCAGTTTCCTCTTCATCATGGTCGAGGATTCCGGTGTCTAATTTGAAATTAGCAGTAGAAATATTTGATGGTACTGGCCATTTCGGTATGTGGCAAGGGGAAGTTTTGGACTCCCTTTTCCAGCAGGGTCTTGACATTGCCATTGCAGAAAATAAACCGGAAGATGTTGAAGATAAGGATTGGAATATTATGAATCGGTTGGCGTGCGGAACAATTCGATCATGCCTGTCCAGGGAGCAGAAGTATGCTTTCAAAAATGAGACTTCTGCGTACAAATTATGGAAGGCGTTGGAGGACAAATTTCTGAAGAAAAGTGGTCAGAATAAGCTCCTTATGAAGAAAAGGCTGTTCCGATTTGATTACCGACCAGGTACAACTATGAATGAACACATCACCATGTTTAATCAATTAGTAGCAGACTTGTTGAATTTAGATGTGAAATTTGAGGATGAAGATTTGGCTTTGATGTTGTTATCATCCCTTCCCGATGAATTTGAACATTTGGAAACTACGTTACTTCATGGGAAGGAAAATGTGTCGTTAGATGCTGTTTGTTCTGCTTTGTATAGTCATGAATTGAGAAAGCAGGATAAGATGAAAACCAAATCAACGACGTCAGAAGAAGCATTGGTGGCAAGAGGTCGTCAGCAAAGCCAGTCAAAGGGGAGAAGAGGAAGGTCCAAGTCAAAAGGTCGAGCTGTTGCCAAAGATGAGTGTGCTTTCTGTCATGAGAAAGGACACTGGAAGAAAGACTGTCCAAAGCTGAAGAAGAAAGGGAAGACTCCGCAAGATGCAAATGTTGCAGAATGCAAAAGTGACGCGGAATCAGATATCTCTTTAGTGGTTTTGCCTTTAGCATCATCACATCCAGATGAGTGGATATTAGATTCAGGTTGCACCTATCATATGTGTCCTATTCGGGAATGGTTCTTTGAATTTCAGGAACTCGATGGTGGAGTTGTTTACATGGGCAACGATAATCCATGTAAGACAACCGGGATAGGGTCAATCAAGCTGAGGAATCATGATGGAACTATCAGAATTTTGCGGGATGTGCGGTATGTGCCAAAGTTGAAGAAGAATCTAATCTCATTGGGGGCTTTAGAATCAAAAGGCCTAGTTGTGACGATGCGAGATGGAGTTCTTAAAGCAACTTGAGAACCCTGGTGATGTTGAAAGGCGTGAGGAAGAATAATCAGTACTACTACCAAGGTGAGTACAGGGTGGTGAGAACGAGTAGCGGCAGCAACTTCAAGTAGCAAGAAGGATGTCGAAGCAACGAAGGTCGTGGCATATGCGGTTGGGGACATCTTTCGGTGAAAAATCCTTGCAAATTCTTGCCAAGCAGGGACTGTTGAAAGGTACAAAGACTTGCAAACTTCAATTTTGTGAGCATTGTGTTCTTGGAAAACAACGAAGAGTGAAATTTGGCACTGCAATCCACAATACCAAGGGTATTCTGGATTATGTGCACTCAGATGTGTGGGGACCTGCCAAGACTCCGTCAATCAGTGGTAGGCATTATTTTGTTACTTTCGTTGATGATTTTTCCAGAAGAGTTTGGGTGTTTACTATGAAGAACAAGGATGATGTGTTTGAAATTTTCCTTAAGTGGAAAGTTGAAGTTGAAAACCAGACAGGAAGAAAGATCAAGGTTCTCCGAACAGACAACGGTGGAGAATACAAGAGTGATCCATTCCTAAAGGTATGCCAAGATTGTGGCATAAGGCGGCACTTCACAGTCAGAAAAACACCGCAACAGAATGGGGTGTCAGAGCGTATGAAAGCGAGGACACTTTGGTGGAGAAAGTTCGTTGTATCTTTGTCTAATCTTTGGGCTAGGCGAGAAAATTTTGAGCTGAGGCTATAACATATGCTCAACATCTCGTCAATCGTTTGCCATCATCTGCATATAGATGGAAAAACTCCTTTAGAGGTATGGTCCGGAAAACTCACACTGCGATTATGATACTTTGCGTGTTTTTGGTTCTACTGCATATTATCATGTGAATGAATCAAAGTTGGATCCACGAGCAAAGAAGGCTCTATTTATGGGTTTCAACGGCTGGAGTTAAAGGATACCGTTTGTGGTGTCTAGAGGCAAAGAAAACAATAGTCAGTAGGGATGTTATTTTTGATGAATCTGCCATGATAAAAAATGTAGATGCAGGAGGAGTTGTTGATGACACTTCGCAGCAGGTGGAGTGTATTTCGAAGCAGGTGGAGTTTGATCAGACAGTGGTGATCCCAGCAAATAACACCACTAGTGACTCACCAAGGGCAGAAGAAGAGATAGATGCAGAAGAGGTTTCGACCCAAGAACCTCTACCGCAATCGGAGCCAATTGCCGTTAGAAGAGCAAGACGTGAGATTCAAAAACCTGCTCGTTTTACTGACATGGTAGCTTATGCACTTCCAGTCGTCGATGATGTTCCATCCACTTACCCGGAAGCCATTCGAAGTTCAGAAAGTGCTAGATGGGCGGGTGCAATGGAAGAAGAATTGCAATCTCTCGAGAAGAACAAGACGTGGAAGCTGACGCAATTACCGAAGGGCAAGAAGGCTATTGGATGCAAATGGTTATTTGCAAAGAAAGAAGGATTTCCTGATAAAGATGAGATTCGCTACAAGGCAAGATTGGTGGCTAAAGGCTACGCTCAGAAGGAGGAAATTGATTATAATGAGGTATTTTCTCCAGTTGTTAAACATTCCTCCATTAGAATTTTGTTGGCCTTAGTAGCACAGTTGAATTTGGAGCTAGCTCAACTTGATGTGAAGACCGCGTTCCTGCACGGTGATTTGAAGGAGGAAATCTATATGACTCAGCCAGATGGATACAAGGTTGCTGGTAAGGAGAATTGGGTTTGCAAACTAAGTAAATCGTTGTACGGACTAAAACAATCTCCGAGGCAATGGTACAAGCGATTTGACTGAGGGTTTATGAAGGGTCGAGAAGTACACAAGGAGCAAATACGATCATTAGTGTGTATTTGCGTGAGCTTCAAGATGGTTCCTATATCTACTTACTCTTATATGTTGATGATATGCTCGATAGCGAGCAAAAGAGCCAAGTTGAGATTACAGATTGAAGGCTCGGTTGAGTAAGGAGTTCGAGATGAAGGATTTAGGGAAGCCAAGAAGATTCTCGGCATGGAGATAAACGAGGGGACGAGAGAGAGGCAAGCTTTGGGCTGACACTGATAGCGATATTTGAAGAAGGTATTACAACGTTTTGGTATGCATGAAAATACAAAACCTGTAAGTACCCCACTTGCTCCTCATTTGAAACTTAGTAGCCAGTTATCTCCAACAACAGATGAAGAGCGAGAATACATGACGAGAGTCCCGTATGCAAATGCAGTTGGAAGCTTGATGTATGCAATGGTGTGTACGAGACCAGATATTTCACAAGCTGTTAGTGTTGTGAGCAGGTACATGCATGATCCAGGCAAGGGTCATTGGCTAGCTGTGAAATGGATTCTACGGTATCTTCAAAATACCGCAGATGTTGGATTGGAATTTGAGCGGGATGAATCACTTGGTCATTGTATAGTTGGATATTGTGATTCTGATTTTGCAGGTGATTTGGATAAGCGACGGTCTACAACTGGCTATTTATTCACTTTAGCAAAAGCGCCAGTAAGTTGGAAGTCTACCTTACAGTCAACAGTGGCTTTGTCTACAACAGAGGCAGAGTATATGGCTATTACAGAGGCTGTGAAGGAAGCAATTTGGCTTCATGGGTTGCTTAAAGACTTGGGAGTTGGTCAGAAACAACTTGAGGTTTATTCTGATAGTCAGAGTGCTATTCATTTAGCTAAGAATCAAGTCTTTCATGCACGAACGAAGCACATTGATGTTCGCTATCATTTTGTACGGGAAATTCTCGAAGAAGAGGAGATCTTTTTCCGGAAGATTCATACTACGGAGAATCCTGCAGATATGTTGACCAAGGTGGTTACAAGGGCCAAGTTTGAACGTTGTTTAGACTTGGTTAATATCTTGCACGTTTGAGTTAGCGCCTCACGGCGCAAAATTTGGAAGCACCACGAGGACTGTTTTTATTTTTTGTTTGATTGAGAAGCTTTGTATTTAGTAGGATTTGAAATTAAGTCAAGGTGGAGATTTGTTGACTTTGACTTAGATTTAGGATCCCACATTGGTGGGTGATGAAATTGTGAGGAGAGTTGATCCCTATAAAAGGGGACTCTCCCTTACACTTAATCCATCCCAAAATTTTTGTATCTTCTCCCACAATAATAAAAGCGGGCTGCTTGAGTGGTGCTCGGAGACTAGGCAAATTTTGCCGAACTCCGTTATCAAATTTTTCGGGTGTGTTCTTTCCTTATCACTCTCTTTTTATTCCGCATTTAATTGTTATTATTGTTTATTTCCGATTATAGTATTCAATATTATTTGTCGGGTATATTTGTAGTGTCTTGTATTTTTCAATTCACTAGAAGTTTATTTAGAGGGAATTATTACCCGAAATTCCGCCTTAAAATTCTAAGATTCACACTTCAAGTCTATATTGGTTGGCCACATGTTTTTCATGATTTATCTTAGTCTTTGGGTGGCTAAGAAAATTCAATATTGGTTAGCTATGTTTGGTGACCTAACTTGGACTAAGATGGTACAATATTGGTTGGCTATGTTTGGTGAGCTAACTTAACACATTTTCAACAATGGTAGGAAGACTTGAAGTTTGTTCACATGGTGATATATCTCTATATAAGGCAATCTTGCTTGGAGCAAAGAAGACATCCAAAAGACATTCAAAAGAGAGGAATTCATCCAAGAGAGAAATCCTCCAAGAGCTTCTCCCTAAACTATCCTATCTTTCTTTTCATATACTACCTCTTCATATATATATACACTCTTGTCATATTTATTGAGTGTAGTGAGGTGTTATCTTGAGTGTATTCTTTGTGTGGGTGTAAAACCATTTGTATCTTCTCCATATTTTTTCATAGTGCATTTACTCCTCTCTTGCCCCAGTGGTTTTTTTCCCTCTACATTGGAGGGTTTCCACGTAAATCTTGTGTCTCTTCCATTTATTATTTTACTTCTCATTTTATCATCAACTACCCGAACTAAATATTTATCCATTACCACGCCAATTCCATAACAAAGCTGGTATCGGAGCGTTGTAATATTCATTTGGGTTTGACAACATGGCTTCTATCATGAAATTTGATGTTGAGAAGTTTGATGGAAAAAATTAGTTTTGGCATTTGGCGAAGTTCGGATGATGGCCATTCTCACTCAGACATCGGTTGAAAAAAGGCCACTTGCGGGAAAGGCGAAAAAACCAAACACTATGTCGGATGAAGATTGGGAAGAGTTGGATGAAAAAGCCTTGTCGACGAATCCAACTTTGTTTATCTAAAGAAGTTCTGCGAGAGGTTATCAAGGAGGATACAGCTGCGAGTATGTGGCTCAAGTTGGAGTCATTGTATATGACTGAAAAAATCTTGCCAATAAGATTCGTCTCAAGGAGCGCCTCTTTACCATTAAGATGGTCGAAGGTACACCTATTCAAACTCACCTTAATGAGTTTAATTCCATCATAGTTGATTTGAAAAATTGGATGTTGAAATCGAGTGATGAAGATAAAGTCTGTCTTGTTAGTATGCTCACTCTCACGGTCATCACAGTAACTTTAAGGATATTATGTTATACGGTAGTAATGAGACCCCTAACATTTGATGAAGTCAAACAAAATCTCTTGTCTAAAGAAAAATATGACTATGAGAATAATTCAAAGGATGAAAGTTGAAGGGTTAATTGTTAGAGGGAGTACTATGGATCATGGTATTAGCAGTAAAAAGTAAATCCGAGATCAAAGTCTAGAGGCCGAGATAATAAGAAATTTTGTCGCTATTGCAAGAAAAAGGGACATGTGATTTCAGAATGCTTTAAGTTGAAGAATAAGCGGCAAAGAGGCGAAAACAATAATCAAAAGAATTTAGAAAATTCAGTTGAAGCAAGTATTGCTCAAAAAAGAGTCCGAAGGTGAAGTTTTATGCATTCTTGATTTTGGAACTAGATCTAAAAGCGGAATGGATTCTAGATTCTGGTTGTTCTTATCACATGTGTCCTCATAAAGATTGGTTTACCACTTATGAATCGAGTTGATTGTGGTGTTGTCTTAATGGGGAATAATGCTCGAGTGTAAAAGTCTATGGAAAAAGGAACAATTAGAATTAAAATGCATGATGGCATGATTAGAACTTTAACCGGTGTTAGACATGTTCCCGATTTGAAACGGAACCTTATCTCTCTTGGCACCCCAGAGTCCCTTGGGTGTAAATATACAGCTGAAGGTGGAGTTCTAAAGGTCTCTAAAGGTGCTCTTATTTTAATGAAAGCTATGATTTGAGACTTTATATGTGTTGCAAGGATCTCATTCACTGAGGTTCCGCAGTTGTATCATCATCTATGTCGATTCGAAGTCACAAACTTATGGCATATGCGTCTTGGCCATATGAGTGAAAAAAGGAATGACCATCCCGAGCAAGAGAGGTCTTTTGTGTGGTCGAATACCGGTAAGTTGGAGTTCCGTGAACATTGCATTCTCGGTAGCGAGAAAAGATTAAGTTTTGGTACCGAATTCATAGAACCAAAGGTACTCTTGACTATATTCATTCGGATCTTTGGGGGACCCTCACGTGTTCCTTCAAAAGGAGGACATCGTTACATGCTGACCATTATTGATGATTTTTCTCGTAAAAGTCCGGGCTTATTTTTTAAAGCACAAAGATGAAGTTTTTTCCACTTTTAAGAAATGGAAGATTTTGATAGAAAACCGAGACAGGGGAAGAAGGTCAAGCGACTCGGGGACCGATAATGGTCTAGAATTTTGTGGAAGTGATTTCAACACGTTACTGCGAAAAATGAAGGAATTATGAGACACCATACGGTTGTCGGTACGCCTCAACAAAATGGCGTTGCGAGAACGGATGAAACAGGACATTGATGGAGAGAGTTCGTTGTATGCTCTCTAATGCTTGCATTGCCTAAAGAATTTTGGGCGAAAGCTGCATCTACCGCATGTTATTTGGTGAATCGTTCCCTCACACACATCACTTGACTTCAAGATTCCGGAAGAAGTTTGGTCGAGTAATCTCGTTGATTATTCAAATTTGAAAATTTTTGGATGTCCCTGCATATGCACATGTAAACCGAGGGAAAATTAGAGCCTAGAGCTCGAAAAATGCATATTTATGGGTTATGCATCACGGTGTGAAAGGGTATCGCTTGTGGTGTCCAGAACTTAAGAAAGTAATTATCAGTAGGGATGTTACTTTCAATGAAAATGTGCTAATTCTCCCTGGAAAAGAAATTGTCAGATCTTTTGACACAGGTGATTCAAAGAATACCAACGAGAAGGTGGAGCTTGAGTTTGAAATACCAACTCCTAGTGAAGAGAATATTTCCTCATCTCCAATCACATCGGAGGTTCAGGATTCCATTGAACCAGATCATTGTGAAAATTATTCTATTGCCAAAAATAGACCCAGAAGAGAAATCAAACGGCCTGAAAGATATAATGGAGAAAATTTAATTGCTTATGCTCTTGCGATTGCAGAGGATACGATTGAAGGTGGAGAACCTCACACATACTCCGAAGCAATCTTGTGTCCTAATTCTTTCCGAGTGGCAAAGGTTGCGATGCAAGAAGAAATTGAATCTCTACACAAGAATAATACTTGGCGATTGGTAGAAATTGCCAAAAGGCCAAAGAGTTGTAGGTCAGTAAATGGGTCTATAAGAAGAAAGAAGGCAACCCCTGGGAGTTGAAGATGCAAGATATAAAGCACGTTTAGTTGCTAAAGGCTACACTCAAAAAATATGGTGTAGACTTTAATGAAGTGTTTTCTCCCTGTTGTTCGTCACACTTCTATACGTGTACTTCTTGCCCTTGTTGCCTTGCGAGGATCTTGAGTTAGAACAACTTGATGTCAAGACCGCTTTCTTACATGGAGAGCTCGAGGGAGCAGATTTATATGCAACAACCGGAAGGATTTGTTATTCCCCGGAAAAAGAAGACTACGTTTGTCACTTGAAGAAGTCTCTTTATGGACTAAAAGCAGTCTCCAAGACAATGGTACAAAAGGTTTGATTCCTTTATGGTTGAAAATGGGTATTGTCATAGTCAGTATGATAATTGTGTTTATCACAAGAAGTTTTTGAGATGGATCTTTTGTCTACTTATTGTTATATGTTGATGACATGTTAATTGCTGCTTTCGTGATAAGTCACTAATCAAAGAATTGAAAGATCAATTGAGCGATGAATTTGAGATGAAAGATCTTGGTCGCTGCAAATAAAAATTCTTGGTATGGAGATTCATAGAGACAGATCAACTGGAAAATTATATTTATCTCAAAGAAATTACATTGAGAAAGTTCTTGAGAGATTCAACATGAATAACTCAAAACCTGTGAGTACTCCTCTTGCAGCTCATTTTAAATTATCATCTGATTCTTGCCCTCGGTCTAATGAAGAGAAAGAGCAAATGTCATATGTACCTTATTTTTAGTGCGAGTTGGTAGTCTTATGTATGCTATGATATGCACTAGACCCTGATCTTGCACAGGCGATTAGTGTTGTGAGCGAGTACATGAGTAATCCGAGTAAAGAACATTGGCAAGCGGTTAAATGGATATTTCGGTACTTGAAAGGTTACTGCGAAAGCTGGATTGGTTTTTGATAGGAATAAGGTGACACCAAATATTGTTGTTGGATATGTTGACTACGATTATGCAGGGTGATCTTGATAAGAGAAGGTCTTTGTCGAGTTATGTATTTACTTTATGCAATTCGCCATTAGTTTGGAAAGCTAGCCTACGATCTATTGTG
Organism: Rauvolfia tetraphylla; assembly: GCA_030512225.1. Taxonomy (NCBI): domain Eukaryota; kingdom Viridiplantae; phylum Streptophyta; class Magnoliopsida; order Gentianales; family Apocynaceae; genus Rauvolfia; species Rauvolfia tetraphylla. The sequence goes on from JAJQKT010000060.1 coordinate 4,812,308, forward strand.
GCACTCATCAACGACTGGAGGCGGGAATATATTACAATCACTGAAGGTATCAAAGAAGCAATTTGGTTAAGAGGCTTGGTTATTGATCTTGGTTTAACACAGGATGTTATTCATCGTATTTTGTGATAGTCAAAGTGCTATTCATTTAACCAAAAATCAGATGTATCATGAAAGGACCAAGCACATTGATGTGAGGCAGTATTTTATTCGGGATGTTGTAGCAAATGGGAAGATCATTGTGACGAAAATTGCTACAGCTCATAATCCTGCGGATATGCTCACGAAACCAGTTCCAAATATCAAGTTTAAGCATTGCTTGGACTTGATTGGTGTTCACCAATTCTAAAGGCCTTTTAGGGCATGGCAAAAGAGGAATATGCACATCATTTTATAAGGAGATCATCTTAGAATTTAAGTCAAGGTGGAGATTGTTAAAATGCCTTAAAATTCTAAGATTCACACTTCAAGTCTATATTGGTTGGCCACATGTTTTTCATGATTTATCTTAGTCTTTGGGTGGCTAAGAAAATTCAATATTGGTTAGCTATGTTTGGTGACCTAACTTGGACTAAGATGGTACAATATTGGTTGGCTATGTTTGGTGAGCTAACTTAACACATTTTCAACAATGGTAGGAAGACTTGAAGTTTGTTCACATGGTGATATATCTCTATATAAGGCAATCTTGCTTGGAGCAAAGAAGACATCCAAAAGACATTCAAAAGAGAGGAATTCATCCAAGAGAGAAATCCTCCAAGAGCTTCTCCCTAAACTATCCTATCTTTCTTTTCATATACTACCTCTTCATATATATATACACTCTTGTCATATTTATTGAGTGTAGTGAGGTGTTATCTTGAGTGTATTCTTTGTGTGGGTGTAAAACCATTTGTATCTTCTCCATATTTTTCATAGTGCATTTACTCCTTTCTTGCCCCGTGGTTTTTTCCCTCTACATTGGAGGGTTTCCACGTAAATCTTGTGTCTCTTCCATTTATTATTTTACTTCTCATTTTATCATCAACTACCCGAACTAAATATTTATCCATTACCACGCCAATTCCGCAACAATTTTAAAGTAAATGCAACATGTCTTGTGAAGTAATGGTTCATCAAATAATTCAATTCTATATTTGTAACTCCAGGACAATAACCAACTTGAGAAGATTATTGTCTGAAGAAGTGTATAGTTTAAAAAATTATAGAAGCTGGTTGAAATATGGAAGCATTAAGTTCCGCTTTGTCTGTGGAAGGACATAAAAGGTCTCCACTTGCACTTGTTTCTGTTGATATGTTTGTTTATCTTCCAAGTTACATAAGGGGAAAAAGAAAACGAAAAAAGGTTATGTGTGACTCCATTTCGCTTTCAAGTGTATCTCTTAACGTGTCAAGAAATCGCACTTGAAATTAAATTCTTCCTGATAATGTAATGTATAGCAACTGGATGCCAGTTATCTTTGTTTTCTGCAATTTCTGTATTTTTTTTGTCATCCTGTAAGAAACTATTCTTTGACATTATAAGCATCTATGTCTATATGCATCAGTATTAGTTTGATGTCCTTGATGCTGCATTTGGCATTATCTTGGGGAACACGATCCTTTGCAACATAAATTTTGATGTGGTTTCAATTTGAAGCGTCATTTAAGTTTCTTTGAAGTGCTAATTGAGTTTTTAATTTGCAACCTCGACTCAGTTGTATTTTAATTTTAAATTAGTTATTTTTCTTAAACAGTTAATATAATGTTATATTTGCTTAACCAGTTTTAGTTTTGTGCAAAGACTGATTTAACTAAAGCAACTAAATGTACATGTGCTATTGGCCTATAAACCAATATCCCCTGACGCTTTCTACAGTAAAAGTAGCGCGTCTCCTGTAGAATTTCTTTTCACTTTTTAATTCTAGCTAACTCGAGGATAATGAGAAACTACATGCAAGATTAAGATTACTACCTGAAAAAGGTTATGATATTAAAGAACCAAGGAATTTTGTTAAGTATATTGTCATAATCAAGTTGATTTGGCTTTAAATGAGCAAGTGAGAATCAGGGACTGATGAGTATTATGCTCTGCAGTCCTCAAGCTCTTTGCCAAACAAATAAGTTGGAAGACCTTTGTGTCAGGTAATGATTTAGAAGAAGAAAGATTAGCTAAATCGGAAATAAAATCATCGCGGTAATAGTTGGGAAATCGTTGCAACATCGGCTGAACAAAATTCTTCACCTGATCTGAATTTCTTCTCTGCATCTTCATTTTCAGTAGTTGAAAAGGCTGGCATTTTCGGAGTCGGCAAGTTTTCCGTTTCATTCTTCAGCATAGAATAGATTTCCAACATGGATGGCCTGTCTTCCCATTTTTCTTGGACACAGAGCAGAGCCACTTGCAGACATCTCATAAGCTTGCATGATGAGGAGGCATCATCAAGTGATGGATCCAGGAACTCCGAACCCTTGCCATCTTTCCACAATTGGTAGGCCTGAAAATTTTGTTCATGTTGATTCTTTTCATATATGAAGTGAATCAGAGTTATAATGAGACAGATTGGTTTTGCTACTCACATATTCCAGAAGGTTTAGATTCTTCTGCGCTCCATACAGACATGAATTCCTCTTGCCACTTACAATTTGCAAGAGTAGAACTCCGAAGCTATAAACATCATACTTCCTTGAGTACATGCCTTTTTTAACATACTCAGGGGGAACATATCCGCTGAATTTCCAAAAACATAAGAAAGCAGAAAGAAAAAAAATGAAGAAGAAGAAGAAGAAGAAAAAGTGAGAATTTACGGGAAAAGAGTTGAAGTTTATGATCCACTTACTATGTCCCAATGATCCGGCTGGTGCTGGCTTCGTGCTCATCCTTTTTGAAAACTCTAGCTATACCAAAATCTGATATTTTAGGCTTCATCTCGTAATCCAGTAAAATGTTGCTAGCTTTCAGGTCTCTGTGGATAACTGTATATACAGAATACTCTTGTAGATAGAGAAGACCCTGTGTTGCGGAATTGGCGTGGTAATGGATAAATATTTAGTTCGGGTAGTTGATGATAAAATGAGAAGTAAAATAATAAATGAAAGAGACACAAGATTTACGTGGAAACCCTCTAATGTAGAGGGAAAAAACCACGGGGCAAGAGAAGAGTAAATGCACTATGAAAAATATGGAGAAGATACAAATGATTTTACACCCACACAAAGAATACACTCAAGATAACACCTCACTACACTCAATAAATATAACAAGAGTGTGTATATATATGAAGAGGTAGTATATGAAAAAGAGAGGATAGTTTAGGGAGAAGCTCTTGGAGGATTTCTCTCTTGGATGAATTCCTCTCTTTTGGATGTCTTATGGATGTCTTCTTTGCTCCAAGCAAGATTGCCTTATATAGAGATATATCACCATGTGAACAAACTTCAAGTCTTCCTACCATTGTTGAAAATGTGTTAAGTTAGCTCACCAAACATAGCCAACCAATATTGTACCATCTTAGTCCAAGTTAGGTCACCAAACATAGCTAACCAATATTGAATTTTCTTAGCCACCCAAAGACTAAGATAAATCATGAAAAACATGTGGCCAACCAATATAGACTTGAAGTGTGAATCTTAGAATTTTAAGGCATTTTAACACCCTGTGTAACCCCTTCTATAATACAAACACGCTTTTCCCAATCCAAATACTGCCGCCTAATTGGATCTGCATCAAGCGGAATCTATCAATGCTTAAAAAGTACCTTGTTGCTCTATTTAGAATTATGCATAGCAGCTGCAATATATAAGAAGCACAAAAATGCTATTACTCTTAAAATAAGACAAAAATGTGAAGCGACATGCCGCGTTTTAGTTGAATGATATGCATTCATTTCATAGAGTGACTCTTTCTTCTATCCGAAGGATGTGATGATCATCGATTTCCTAATGCAATGTGTTTCAACCAAGATGTAATGCTGGAAAGAAAAAATTAGTTCTCAGTGAAACCTCCAGGAAGCTAACTTACCAGATCAGTAGTGCTCTTTTTACTTGTATATTTTTTTGTTTATTCTTGATTTTTAGAGAAAGCATAGTCATCATTAATCACTGTACACTAAAATTTTATATATTACGAAGTCCAAGTCTAAAACTATTCTGAGCATTAACTTGATCAACGATAAACAGTGTAAGAGATCGCACACCGTAAAGGTGAAAATCCAAGCTCTTGTTTGGCATGTATTCATAGATCAGCATCTTTTCATCACTTTCGCTGCAAAACCCCAGTAGCCTTACTAGATTGACATGTTGTAACTTTGCAGATAATGCAAGCTCGTTTTTAAACTCTTCGGATCCTTGTTTAGAACTTCCTGCCAATCGTTTAACGGCTATTTCCTGTCCATCCCTTAATTTGCCCTGGCAAATTGAAATCCATGCACTATTAGTAGTAAACAAAAATGGGAGCTGTTTAAGCATTTCTTGTTACCATCAACCTGTTGCTAATCAGAAATCCTCCATTATATTTTAAAATGATTCATTAAAGGCGATCAAATGCTTACCAATTACAGACACCATCAGTAGAAAACATTCGTTCTAATAAATGGTTACATAAGCCTTTTAAGTAAAAGCTTTTTTGCAAACTGTTCTGGACAACATTCAGCAGGAGCTATGTTGACGAGTGATAATTATATCTGCACAATGTCAATCCTATTATTTGAATTTTTATGCCACTCAGTTGAACTGTTGTATATCTATCTTAAGTGATCCTACGGACCGTTCCTTAGCATATAGGAAAGTCATCCGATGCTCCAACCAAAAATCAGAAGATAAAATCATCTTATAATTTCATAGCGGGTGAAAATCCCTTGTTCCTAAAGACCCCTACTGACTAAAATCGATTCAGTAGTTAAGTAAAGAAAATCAATATTAAAAGGTAATGTATCTTCAGACATAGGATTTTTCCTTTTTCCTTGAAGGGTCAGAAATATGATTGCTGGTGCAGGGGAATAACTAATAAAAGGTATCCGTAGAAAGCAAAATAATTTGATGTCTAATGTTTTCTCTTATGTCCCGTTAGCAATTGTTCTAATAAGATTTCTTTTGATCTGAAATTCAAAGTTTTCGCTTATTGATATTCAGACATAAGATGTTTCTTTTCAAGCAGCTTTTCTGACTTTAGGGTGATTCAAGCTACGTCTAAAGAAACAATGTGGTTATTAAATTTCATTGCTACAAGTTAAAAGTGAGCAATATTTGTCCTTTCAATGGGAAGAATCTCTAACAGCCGTGACCATGGCCGGAATTTCTACACGAATCTTTTCAAGTAAGCTTCAATCTCTTAGTATCCAGCCAAGTACTCTTGTTGGTCTAGCATAATCTCTAAGAACTTCTTTACATATACCTATATTGAACTTAGAATACTGCAGTATGTTTCTTTTGTTTTTTTTCATCAGCTACTGTAAAAAGGCATAACATGCTGTGCTAATGGTTTCCTGTTGCATGATTTTACTTTGGTTTCTATCCTATATACCTGAATACACCAGGAGAAATATATAATGTAATCTGATACGGAATCTCTTATATTTGTCTCTGTGGTTTTCTCTTCCCTGTTTTTGTTTCATTAAAGATGAGAGCTACCTTTCTTGTGTTATTTCTTATCTTGTTATATCAATTCCTTATTCCACTAATTCATGATTAGAACCGTTTCAAATTTATATTATTTGATCTAATAGAGCAGAAAAGTTGCCTAATATTACCATATAAACAGGACCATAACCACCTTCGCCAAGCTTGTTTTCCTCCGAGAAATTTTCAGTGCCTGATTCCAAGCAAGCAAAGGTAAAAGCTTGCAGATTAGGAGATTCCCATGTCTTGGTTGAGGCCTTGATCTGTGAACCTGAAAAAACTAACTTTTTACTTTTGTTGCATTTCAGGAAAGAGAAGAAAACAAAATTTTGGCCTAATAAGAGGTGGACACCTTTCAACTTGATGATTTTCCTTCGCCGGCAATATATTGTTGTGCAGAGGAGAATAACTAATGCAATTGAAGGAATTAGTGTCACCAATAAAAGCTTCTTCTTCTGTTGATCTCCTTCTTCTTCCTCGTCTTCGTCCTGGGCTGTGTATTTAATGTGCATGTTAATTGAAGTATTCATATTCATATTCTAGATTGATCAGTGTGCTGCAGATTCAGAAACTTTCTTGTTTTAACATCCTATCTCTATGAGCAGGATGTCTGAGAGCATTAAAACTGTGTACATAATAAACAACATTTTATCAAATGTCAGGCTCCTTGGTTAAAGGTAAGTGAAGCTTAAAGAGGATTACTAGTAAAAGATAAGATTTGTAAGTTTTTACTGTGTTATTATATAATAGATTGAGCTGACAACACATTGCTGACCTGCTCTTGATAGCACCCAGTTGTCATCGTTTGGGACTTGCCATATGTTGTAACCAAGAAGACCTTTTCCCTTTGCATAAGAAACTTTGGCCTTGATAGCTTCTACATCATCAAAACCAATCCAAAACGATTCAATGTTGCAGTAATTTACCACATATGTGGAATTGAACACTGATTTAACTCCATAACTATTGATGTACCACTTGATATATCTGTAGCTCATTGATCCATCTGGAGTTATTGCGAGACCTTTTGCTGGGGAGCCAATTGAATTGTCTTTTGGGTCCAGGAGCGTCCAGGCATACCCATGGTGAGGCAGACCAATGACGAGTTTATTAGCAGATAATCCTTTGCTTATCCATTGCTTTACGCCATAATCAGTATTTAATCTGCTCCATGGATCATACAAAGCAGCATGTGCTCCTGTATACTTATCTTTTGAAGGCAGATGATAGTCATATGATACAAGATTTACCCAGTCCAAGTTCTTTTGAATAGAATCTACAGGGTATGCCATTGAGTCTGCCACAGGTGAATAGTAACCTGCCATTGTTAAGATCAGACATGGCTTATTCGAGCTCTTAGACTCTGAATTCACAGCTGCTCGCCATTCATCGAGAAGAGTTCCCATATCGGTCATGTTGGGAGGTGTGCTCAGATTCACTCCGAAGAGATCAAGGCCTTGAAATCCGTATGATCGAGCTAAATTGATTGATGATGCAATGAACAATCTCCTTCTAGGTGACTGGCTGGCCATTGAGAAGAAAATGGATGCATTTTCATCTCCACCATATATTGATAGAAGCGTCTTAACCGATGGATTCCTCCTTTTAACAATTTCGGTGAAGCTGGATATATATGGTTCATCATTTGAAGAGATTGAGAGCTCATAATTTGATGAATTTATATGTGCAAAAGCACAAATAAGGTGAGTGAAGAGTGCTGAGTTGATATCTGGAACTGGATATTCACTACCAGAATACCAGTAACCAGACTTGATCCATGTTTGTGCAGCTGAAAATTTTAGGAGGGCCAAGAAAATAAGGAAGAGTTCGGTTCTGATCAACATTGGAAATATGTTTCTTCTTCTGCAGCATATGCCCACCGTGTCGAGTAATTCTTTCCCATAGTCAGCTTGTTAAGTCGTCTCTATGTTCCAAGTTGTATGTTTTTTCTTTTTTTCCTTTTTCATAGAAACTACGTGAAAGATGACTTGAGTATAAGAACGTTGAATCTAGTATGAGATTTGAGTATAGAGTATAACAACATTGTATTGTAAATTATTGTGAACGCATATTCTAGATTTTTTTCCCATGCTTAGAATAATATCTGATTCATATTGAAAAAGTCCATCTGGTGTTTGTTTCTTCGAAGCACTTGTATCCGTTATTGTCTTAAAAGGATTGTCAAGTTCAACTTGAAGGAGGAATGTAGAAAAGTAAGGCTCTCAAATTCTATACGAAGAAAGTTGAATGGTTTTATTAATCGCGTTTGTTACATATAATTTTTTATTATATATAGTCAAAAAATTATTATTTTTTTCTCCCTCTAGCTTATCTCCTTTTTTTTTCCTCTCTTTCTAACTTTAAACTCTAAAATTAATGAACAACGAATCAAATCGGCTAATGTAATGCAATGAGTTTGACAAGATTGAAAGATCAAAATTGTTGGGTGTTATTGTCTTCTGGTATGTTGATTTTGTTCTTTTTTTTTTTTTTTAGGCTAAGTTGGTATGTTGATTTTAATATCAATTGCTATCAATTTTAGACAACACATGAAACATGAAACAAGAAACATTAAACAAGAAAAAAGAAATTCCCAAGCAGTCATCCTCTTATGAACACTCAACAACAAACAACTCCAAGTCTCCAACTACCCCTTGACTCCTCTTGTGAACAGAAAACATGTTAGACAACACATTTTACGTCTACCTTAATATTGAATTCAAACTGCAAACATTGACCTGCAACAATACATTTTACCATACAAGTTCAATCTTTAAAGATCCAAAATGGTTAAGTCATAAGCAAAGTTTATAAACTCTGAGAAAGAATTGAAAGAGAAAGTCAAATAATATATATATATATATATATATATATATATATATATATATATTATATGTATACTATACTAAAAATATTGATAGAGATCATGAAGATTTAAACTTATATGTTTCTTCCTTTTTTGAATGTCCTAAAATTCCTTTTGATAAAATTACTTTTTTTTTCATTTTTTTGGAATGCATTATTATTTTTTTGATAGTTTTTGACATTTAAATGATAATTATTTAGGAGTTACATAGAAATAATTAATTTAGAGAAATTAGTTGTAAGTTAATTTTAACAAAGATAACATAAAGAATTAAAGAGAGAAGTAAGTTACTAAAAAAAAGTATTAAAGAGAAAGGCTTTATTGTCATAAATAATTATTAAAAATTTTCTCTTTTTTATAAGTGCAATTATTAAATTAGTATATATATATATTTCAAATCACAACTTGCTTATGTGTTTACAAATTTACAAAATTAATAGACAAGACTTGAAAATTTTAAAAAATATATACTTGAAAATTTTAAAAAATCTAATAGTAGAATAGAATAATGGTAGTGGTAGTAGATTAGATATAATCTATACTATACTAAAAGTATGGACAGATGTCTGTGAGTTTAAATTTTATGTTTCTTTTTTTTTTGTTGAATGTCTGAAATGCACTTTAATAAAGTTATTTTTTCATTTTTAGAAATGCATTATTTATATTTTGATAATTTTTGACATTTAAATGATAATATTTAGGAATTTGGAGAAATTTGTTGTAAGTTAGGTTTAATCTATGCCTATATTATATTAAAAGTATAAACAAGGGTCCTGAGAATTTAAACTTGTACATTTCTTTCTTTTCTAAATGCTCCAAAATGTCCTCTGTTAAAATTACTTTTTCATTTTTTTTAAATGCATTATTGTCATTTTGATAGTTTTTGATACTTAAATGATAATTATTTAGGAGTTAGATAGAAACAATTAATTTGGAGAAATTAACTGCAAGTTATATTTAATAAAGATAACTTAAAGAATTAAAGAGATATTAAGTTACTAAAAAAGAGTATCAAAGAGAAAGAACCTTATTGTCATAAATAATTATCAAATTTATTTTTGTACTTTTTACTAAGTGCAATTATTAAATTAATATATATATATAAATCACCACTTGATTATATGTTAACAAATTTAAAAAATTAATAGACAGAACTTGAAATTTTTAAAAAATTATTTGAAAAATAAAAAAAGTCCAATATCAGAATAGAATAGTGACAGTGGTAACAGGTTATATATATAGGAGATTAAAACTACATTACTTTGAGGGGTCTTTAGTATATCTAATTTAATAAAAGTTATTTTAGAATTATATATTGTGATAGTGAAACAAACAATAATTTGAGAGGTATTTATAATTTAATAATATTTTTAATCTATAAAAACAAAAAGTAAAGGAGTTTATTCTTGAAAATTTCATCTACACTATACTAAAAGTATATATAGGGGGTCATAGGAATTTAAACTTGTATGTTTCTTCCTTTTTGAATGCCCTAAAAATGCACTTTAATAATTTTTTTTTTTACTTTTTGGAAATGCATTATTGTCATTTTGATGATTTTTAACATCTCAATGATAATTATTTTGGAGTTATGTAGAAATAATTAATTTGAAGAAATTAGTTGTATGATAGGTTTAATAAAGATAACTTAAAGAGAAATAAGTTACTAAAAAATAATATTAAAGAGAAAGACTTTATCATCATAAGCAATTATCAAATTCTTTTTTCTTTTTAAAGTGCAATTGTCAAATTAATATATATACCTCTCAAATCACAATTTGATCATTTGTTCAAATATTAAAAAAATGTTATAAACGACTTGAAATTTTTTAGAAAAAGTATTTTAAAAAAATACAATATCAGAATAGAATAGTGATGGTGATAGTAGGTTAGATATAAGAGATATTAAAACTTACATTATTTTGAGGGTCTTTAGTATATTTAATTTAATAAAGATTATTAGTAGTTATATATTGAGGGGTCTTTAATATTTCTAATTTAATTAAAATTATTTAGGAGTTATATATTGTAATAGAAAATTAATTAATTAATTCAAAAAAATATTTTTAATCTATAAAAATATTTTACTTTTCAAAATTTTATCACGTGCATTCTTATGTGGACGATGCTAGTATTGTAAAATTCAAAGTAAGAATGTAAGATAATATTTACGAGAAGAAGTTAAACAAAGAAATACTAGACAACAAGAGTATTGAAATATTCTTCAATGGTAACTGGATAGGCTCCATTTCTTACTCAATCTTTGGCACACATGAGACAATGCACCATCCCTAGAGTCAAAGAACTTCTAAATGTGTCAAGAACACAACCTCCCATATTAAAAGTAGTGGAAGCAAGCCTGCATGGGCAGCTCAGCTGGTTCTTGGGTGGTAGATTGAGAACAAGAACTCAGGATCGAGTCCTGGCAACCGCAAGGTAAGAGTTCCACCCAAAGTAGGTGGACTCTTTGTGGGCACCAGATACTGATCCTCTCACTTCAGAAATTAGGCAACCGCAAGGTAAGAGTTCCACCCAAAGTAGGTGGACTTTTTGTGGGCACCAGATACTGATCCTCTCACTTCAGAAATTACTGAGTTATCATAATTTACTCCTTCACAACTTGTCGGATCAGGGTGTAAGGGCAATGTGGGCGATATATTCACCTTTTGGGAACAAGTAGTGGAAGCAATCATTTTCAAAGCTGAAGTTATCTTTTTTTATAGGGAATCTTCTTCAAATCCCATTAAAGATGAAGCCAGAAGGAGTGTTCGACAAAATTCAAATGTGGACTCATCAGATTCGGAGTAAACTAGCGTAGCATAAATGTATTCCTATAGTCATACTGTAACACAATGTTATTATTTTTGCTATGATATATGCAATCTGTATCAAAAGTTCTTTGGTTACTCGATTCGTGTTTCTTCAAAGTATGATTAGAATGCCTTGTTTATTTCAATGATATATGCAGTTCGAGAATAGCAAAAATAAAACCAAAGCACATAACTCCCACAGAAATGCACTACTACCAAAGCCAACCAACTTTCAGATTATTTCACTAGTAATAATATTACCTTAATCACTGCAGCAGCAGAGGCCATAGGAGAATATTGGTGGTGACTGGTGAGGTTGAAGCTGAACAATCGCCACAGAAGAGTTGAGCAGTGGTGCGCCGATTGTGATTAGTGAGGTCAGAGCTGAGCAGCGGTGGTAACTGTTGGACTGGTGAGATTGACAATCTATCAATTCTGTTAATTGAGTTGGAATAAAGATACAAAATATGACTGAGAATGGGATTCGATGGTTGAATTTGGCTAACCGCTGATATTAGCTACAGAAATGAGCGGTTGGGATTTATTTTATTTTTAACTGTAAATACATTATGTTTGAATTAAAGGGTAGGTTTTGAAATGCAGTTTACTTCTTCTTCTTCTTTCCTTATCTGAGACTCTTCTGCAATCTTTTCATCTTCTTCAATCTATCAATAAACTCCTGTTTTCCTCCATTTCTCTAGGTTTGATCAGTTCCATTGCATTAACTTAAAATAAACTGAGCTTAACACAGCAATTGGTATTAGAGCCCATGATCCTAGGACTGCAATCATGATAGGAACAAGAGGGCAACAACAATCCGAACCTCACACGATACCAGAGAATCCAGATCTCCTCATTACCGTTGAATTTCAGAGTAGGAAACTAATTGAATACGATAATTCAATTAAGAAATTGAATGTCCAAAACGATGAACTCAGAGTTGCTCTTGTTAAGCTAGCTACTAAGAGCTCATCCATGCATACAAAACTGGACAACAAATCTGATTCTCCGTGGGGAATGGAGAAAAGAAGGTAAGATCTAAAGGGATGAACTCTCTGACTACACGCTCAGGCAGTGGGCTAAAGTTGGGACTGGGTGAACAGGGGGAAAATGGCGGGAAGGCTGGCTTGAGGCTTCCCAAGGTGGATTTTCCACAGTTTGAGGGGGAAAATCCGAGAAAGTAGGTGTTGAAAGGGAATCAATACTTCAAACTACATCAAGTACGTGATCCTATGAAGTTGAAGTTGGCTCAGTTACACATGAAGGGTGAAGCATTTATTTGGGGCCAAAGTTTTATTGTTGAGCATGGTACTTCTTGTTGGGAAAATTTTGTGGAAGCACTTTTTGAGAGATTTGCTTGGGGGACAAAGCGATTGGGGAATTCAACAAACTCAAGAAATTGGAGAGTGTGGGGGACTTTATGAGAAGGTTTGAGGAGCTCAATTGTTTGTGCATACACATGCTATAAATGCTGACTGAATTCTATGTCTCACTATTTCTGAGTGGGATAGAGGAAGAGATTAGGAGACCACTGCAAATGTTCCAACCTACTACTTTGGAGAAAGCTTTTAGATTGGCCTTGGATCAGGAAAAATGTTTGAAACCTGCTAAGCTTAAGTTGTTACCTCTATCAAGAGGAGGTATTAGTAAGGGAGGTATGGATGCACAGAAAGTCCTGCCAGTACCTAAACCCCTTTTGAAGGAGCGTATCAAGTTTTAAAAAAACCTTCATGAAGCAATACAAAGGAGAAGGGAGTTGGGTTGTGTTTTAACACAGATGTGCACTGAGTGAGGTAAACATGCTAATAGTAAGTGGGTTAGCTGAGGGATAGGATGATGAAGCTGAATTGAACATATTACTAGAGGACTATGGGGAGGAGGAACTGCTATATATTAGCCTAAGATTTAGACAAATATATAAGAGAGATACCAGGGATAGAAGAAAAGGCAGGAATATGGCTGAATGAAAAAGAGGAGAGAGAAGGATAATCTAAGTTGATTTAAGAAATATGACACACTCTTATTTCACCTTAGGACTTAGTATCTATTATACAAGGAAAACACCACAAATTAAGGGTATAATTAGACTCCTAATACTCACTTTTAAGTAGCCAACTAAAAAGATATAAATTAAGAAATAGTTTGAACAGGTATCACACTTTATTCAAGGAGTATTACACAAGGTTTAAGCTTCAAAAGACTTATATAGGCCTTACAATACATACTTTATGCTCATAATTAAGTAAAAATAAAGCAGAAATACGGGGGGGGGGGAGAGGGCCACATCCCATACACACACATATTATGCAACATACTCATTACTTAAAGAAGAAAAACAAGATTTTTGTCCTCAATGTCTTAGCTTTCCATTTGGGTGAATTTGATAAGGGGTATAAGTAGTTTGCAAAAGGAATTTAGGTAGGTAGGATTATTTTTGACAATGGAGTAAAGGGAAAGAAATAGCTTTTGACAATGGGATAAAGGGGAGGAATAACTTTTGACAATGGAGAAAAAGAAAAGGAATAACTTTTGATGATGGGATAAAGTGAAGGGATAACTTTTGACAATAGGATAAAAAAAGCAGTCAAAAGTTGCTTAGGCTACCTTTTATAGTTTTACTTTTGACAAATGTGACAAAGGGTGTGGAATAAGGATTTACTTTCTTTTGTATGTGGAATTTCGTCTATGGGGCTTAATGGGTTAAGAAAGACTTTATTTATTAATTATTTTGAAAGAAATTAAAGTTGAAATGTTTTGGGCTTAGTTGGGTTTGGATCAGGGGAGAGTTTGGGCCAATAGAGTAGTTATATGAGGTTTAAATGTTTTGGGGTTAAGGAATTCAATCCAAAATAGATCATAGCACTTGGATACGAGAGACTTGACTTCCTTAAGCTCTTGAGGCGTGAGAGTGGGCTATGTAAGATCATCCCAGGACATATCAGAAATAGATAGTAGGAGAAGAGTTCACTTATCTTTGAGTGCCATAACTAGGAACATTAGTGGGACAATCTTTAGAATTCTGAAAAGTTAAGGGAAGGGCAATGTCAATTCTAATTGACATAGGGAGTACTCAGCTTCATTGATCAAAGTGTGGTAAAACAAATGAAGTTGGCCAGAAGTTAGTCTAAATCCTTATTGACCACACTAGCAAATGGAGAGAAAATGTGGAATTTTGTGTTTGCAGGGTGAAATGGCATATGTTATAGTTTTGCCAGGACTTGTATGAACGAAAATTAGGAGGGAGTGAAATGATTTTGGCAATAGATTGGCTTTAACAATACAGTCCAATTACATTTGATTATAAGAAGTAGAAATTGACCTTCATGAAAGGGGGTACAAGGGTGAGCGTCCAGAATAGTCACAGAACTATAGAGTTAAAGGCTCTTGAAGCAAAAAATTTTCTCAAGTGTTTAGAAGGAGTAGCTAAAACTTGGTTAGGGTAGCTTTGTGCTATCGTAACAGAAAATAAAGAGGTGCGGAATCAATCAGAAATTCAACCACTGTTGGGTGAATTCAAGGATGTATTTCGGAAGCCATGAGGGTTAGCCCCCCAGCAGGAGCCATGAACATTCCATTGTCTTGGTAGTAGGAGCCAAATCTTCCCAACTCAGATCCTGTGGACCTTCTCATTACCAGAAAACTGAAATCGAGAAACAAGTTAGTAAGATACTGCAAGATGAGTTATTCCGCCCAGCAGTAGCCCTTACTCTTCACCAATCATCTTAGTCAAGAAAAAAGATAGTAGTTGGAGATTTTGCATTGATTACAGGTAGTTGAAGACAGTTTAAGATAAACTTTCCAGTCCTACGGTGGATGACTTGCTAGATGAGCTCCATGGAGCACAATTTTTCTCCAAGATAAACCTTAGATCAGTGTTAAAATTGCCTTAAAAATTCTAAGATTCACACTTCAAGTCTATATTGGTTGGCCACATGTTTTTCATGATTTATCTTAGTCTTTGAGTGGCTAAGAAAATTCAATATTGGTTAGCTATGTTTGGTGACCTAACTTGGACTAAGATGGTACAATATTGGTTGGCTATGTTTGGTGAGCTAACTTAACACATTTTCAACAATGGTAGGAAGACTTGAAGTTTGTTCACATGGTGATACATCTCTATATAAGACAATCTTGCTTGGAGCAAAGAAGACATCCAAAAGACATTCAAAAGAGAGGAATTCATCCAAGAGAGAAATCCTCCAAGAGCTTCTCCCTAAACTATCCTATCTTTCTTTTCATATACTACCTCTTCATATATATATACACTCTTGTCATATTTATTGAGTGTAGTGAGGTGTTATCTTGAGTGTATTCTTTGTGTGGGTGTAAAACCATTTGTATCTTCTCCATATTTTTCATAGTGCATTTACTCCTCTCTCGCCCCGTGATTTTTTCCTCTACATTGGAGGGTTTCCACGTAAATCTTGTGTCTCTTCCATTTATTATTTTACTTCTCATTTTATCATCAACTACCCGAACTAAATATTTATCCATTACCACGCCAATTCCGCAACAAACTGGTATCAGAGCGTTGTAATATTTATTTGGGTTTCACAACATGGCTTCTATCATGAAATTTGATGTTGAGAAGTTTGATGGAAAAATTAGTTTTGGCATTTGGCGAGTTCAGATGATGGCCATTCTCACCCAGCATCGGTTGAAAAAGGCCCTTGCGGGAAAGGCGAAAAAACCAAACACTATGTCGGATGAAGATTGGGAAGAGTTGGATGAAAAAGCCTTGTCAGCAATCCAACTTTGTTTATCCAAAGAAGTTCTGCGAGAGGTTATCAAGGAGGATACAGCTGCAGGTATGTGGCTCAAGTTGGAGTCATTGTATATGACGAAAAATCTTGCAAACAAGATTCGTCTCAAGGAGCGCCTCTTTACCATTAAGATGGTCGAAGGTACACCCATTCAAACTCACCTTAATGAGTTTAATTCCATCATAGTTGATTTGGAAAATTTGGATGTTGAAATCAGTGATGAAGATAAAGCTGTTTTGTTAGTGTGCTCACTTCCCCGGTCATACCGTAACTTTAAAGATATTATGTTGTACGGTAATAATGAGACCCTAACATTTGATGAAGTCAAACAAAATCTCTTGTCTAAAGAAAAATATGACTATGAGAATAATTCAAAGGATGAAGCTGAAGGGTTAATTGTTAGAGGGAGAACTATGGATCATGGTACTAGCAGTAAAAATAAATCCAGATCAAAGTCTAGAGGCCGAGATAATAAGAAATTTTGTCGCTATTGCAAGAAAAAGGGACATGTGATTTCAGAATGCTTTAAGTTGAAGAATAAGCAGCAAAGAGGCGAAAACAATAATCAAAAGAATTTAGAAAATTCAGTTTGAAGCAAGTATTGCTCAAAAAGAGTCCGAAGGTGAAGTTTTGTCCATACTTGATTTTGGAACTAGATCTAAAACGGAATGGATTCTAGATTCAGGTTGTTCCTATCACATGTGTCCTCATAAAGATTGGTTTACCACTTATGAATCGAGTTGATTGTGGTGTTGTCTTAATGGGGAATAATGCTCGATGTAAAAGTCGTTGGAAAAGGAACAATTAGAATTAAAATGCATGATGGCATGATTAGAACTTTAACCGGTGTTAGACATGTTCCTGATTTGAAACGGAACCTTATCTCTCTTGGCACCCTGGAGTCCCTTGGGTGTAAATATACAGCTGAAGGTGGAGTTCTAAAGGTCTCTAAAGGTGCTCTTATTTTAATGAAAGCTAACTGATTTGGGACTTTATATGTGTTGCAAGGATCTCTTATTACGGAGTTCCATGTCTGTATCATCATCTATGTCGATTCGAAGTCACAAACTTATGGCATATGCGTCTTGGCCATATGAGTGAAAAAAGAATGACCATCCCCGAGCAAGAGAGGTCTTTTGTGTGGTCGAAATACCGGTAAGTTGGAGTTACGTAGAACATTGCATTCTCGGTAGCGAGAAAAGATTAAGTTTTGGTACCGGAATTCATAGAACCAAATGTACTCTTGACTATATTCATTCAGATCTTTGGGGACCCTCACGTGTTCCTTCAAAAGGAGGACATCGTTACATGCTGACCATTATTGATGATTTTTCTCGTAAAGTCTGGGCTTATTTTTTAAAGCACAAAGATGAAGTTTTTTCCACTTTTAAGAAATGGAAGATTTTGATAGAAAACCAGACAGGGAAGAAGGTCAAGCGACTCAGGACCGATAATGGTCTAGAATTTTGTGGAAGTGATTTCAACACGTTCGCGAAAATGAAGGATTTATGAGACACCATCACGGTTGTCGAGTGCGCCTCAACAAAATGGCGTTGCGGAACGGATGAAACGAGGACATTGATGGAGAGAGTTCGTTGTATGCTCTCTAATGCTGCATTGCCTAAAGAATTTTGGGCCGAAGCTGCATCTACCGCATGTTATTTGGTGAATCGTTCCCCACACACATCACTTGACTTCAAGATTCCAGAGGAAGTTTGGTCAGGTAATCCTGTTGATTATTCAAATTTGAAAATTTTTGGATGTCCTGCATATGCACATGTAAACCAGGGAAAATTAGAGCCTAGAGCTCGAAAATGCATATTTATGGGTTATGCATCTGGTGTGAAAGGGTATCGCTTGTGGTGTCCAGAACTTAAGAAAGTAATTATCAGTAGGGATGTTACTTTCAATGAAAATGTGCTAATTCTCCCTGGAAAAGAAATTGTCAGATCTTTTGACACAGGTGATTCAAAGAATACTAACGAGAAGGTGGAGCTTGAGTTTGAAATACCAACTCCTAGTGAAGAGAATATTTTCTCATCTCCAATAACATCGGAGGTTCACGATTCCATTGAACCCGAGATCATCCCTGAAAAATTATTCTATTGCCAAAAATAGACCCGGAAAGAGAAATCAAACGGCTCGAAAGATATAATGGAGAAAAATTTAATTGCTTATGCTCTTGCAGATTTACAGAGGATACAGATTGAAGGTGGAGAACCTCACACATACTGCGAAGCAATCTTGTGTCCTAATTCTTCTGAGTGGCAGGTTGCGATGCAAGAAGAAATTGAATCTCTACACAAGAATAATACTTGGCAGTTGGTGAAATTGCCAAAAGGCCAAAGAGTTGTAGGCTGTAAATGGGTCTATAAGAAGAAAGAAGGCAACCCCGGAGTTGAAGATGCAAGATATAAAGCACGTTTAGTTGCTAAAGGCTACACTCAAAAACATGGTGTAGACTTTAATGAAGTGTTTTCTCCTGTTGTTCGTCACACTTCTATACGTGTACTTCTTGCCCTTGTTGCCTTGCAGGATCTTGAGTTAGAACAACTTGATGTCAAGACCGCTTTCTTACATGGAGAGCTCGAGGAGCGATTTTTTATGCAACAACCAGAAGGATTTGTTATTCCTGGAAAAGAAGACTACGTTTGTCACTTGAAGAAGTCTCTTTATGGACTAAAACAGTCTCCAAGACAATGGTACAAAAGGTTTGATTCCTTTATGGTTGAAAATGGGTATTGTCATAGTCAGTATGATAATTGTATTTATCACAAGAAGTTTTCAGATGGATCTTTTGTCTACTTATTGTTATATGTTGATGACATGCTAATTGCTGCTCGTGATAAGTCACTAATCAAAGAATTGAAAGATCAATTGAGCAGTGAATTTGAGATGAAAGATCTTGGTGCTCGCAAAGAAAATTCTTGGTATGGAGATTCATAGAGATAGATCAGCTGGAAAATTATATTTATCTCAAAGAAATTACATTGAGAAAGTTCTTAAGAGATTCAACATGAATAACTCAAAACTCGTGAGTACTCCTCTTGCGACTCATTTTAAATTATCATCCGATTCTTGCCCTCGGTCTAATGAAGAGAAAGAGCAAATGTCATATGTACCTTATTCTAGTGCGATTGGTAGTCTTATGTATGCTATGGTATGCACTAGACCTGATCTTACACGAGCGATTAGTGTTGTGGCAGGTACATGAGTAATCCAGGGTAAAGAACATTGGCAAGCGATTAAATGGATATTTCGGTACTTGAAAGGTTCCATGGAAAGCTGGATTGGTTTTTGATAGGAATAAGGTGACACAAAATATTGTTGTTGGATATGTTGACTCGATTATGCGAGTGATCTTGATAAGAGAAGGTCTTTGTCAGAGTTATGTATTTACTTTATGCAATTCACGCCATTAGTTGGAAAGCTAGCTTACAATCTATTGTGGCACTATCAACGACGGAGGCGGAATATATTGCAATCATCGAAGGTATCAAAGAAGCAATTTGGTTAAGAGGCTTGGTTACTCGATCTTGGTTTAACACGGGATGTTGTTACTTTGTATTTTGTGATAGTCAAAGTGCTATTCATTTAACCAAAAAATCAGATGTATCATGAAAGGACCAAGCACATTGATGTGAGGCGAGTATTTTATTCGGGATGTTGTAGCAAATGGGAAGATCATTGTGAAGAAAATTGCGACAGCTCATAATCCCTGCGGATATGCTCACAAAACCAGTTCCAAATATCAAGTTTAAGCATTGCTTGGACTTGATTGGTGTTCACCAATTCTAAAGGCCTTTTAGGGCATGGCAAAAGAGGAATATGCACATCATTTTATAAGGAGATCATCTTAGAATTTAAGTCAAGGTGGAGATTGTTAAAATTGCCTTAAAAATTCTAAGATTCACACTTCAAGTCTATATTGGTTGTCACATGTTTTTCATGATTTATCTTAGTCTTTGAGTGGCTAAGAAAAATTCAATATTGGTTAGCTATGTTTGGTGACCTAACTTGGACTAAGATGGTACAATATTGGTTGGCTATGTTTGGTGAGCTAACTTAACACATTTTCAACAATGGTAGGAAGACTTGAAGTTTGTTCACATGGTGATACATCTCTATATAAGGCAATCTTGCTTGGAGCAAAGAAGACATCCAAAAGACATTCAAAAGAGAGGAATTCATCCAAGAGAGAAATCCTCCAAGAGCTTCTCCCTAAACTATCCTATCTTTCTTTTCATATACTACCTCTTCATATATATATACACTCTTGTCATATTTATTGAGTGTAGTGAGGTGTTATCTTGAGTGTATTCTTTGTGTGGGTGTAAAACCATTTGTATCTTCTCCATATTTTTCATAGTGCATTTACTCCTCTCTTGCCCCGTGGTTTTTTCCCTCTACATTGGAGGGTTTCCACGTAAATCTTGTGTCTCTTCCATTTATTATTTTACTTCTCATTTTATCATCAACTACCCGAACTAAATATTTATCCATTACCACGCCAATTCCGCAACAATCAGGATATTTCGATATTAGAATAGAGGTAGTTCGTATTCCTAAGATAGTATTGAGCACACATTTTGGACATTTTGAGTTCAGGGTAATGCCATTTGGACTCACCAATGCTGCAGCCACCTTCCAATCTCTTATGAATAAGATATTTGGGCCTTAACTCATGAAATTTGTACTAGTATTCATTGATGATATTCTGGTCTATAGCATTGACTTGGATGAACATGTAAAGCATTTAAGAACTATTTTGACTATTAAGGAAGCAACAGTTGTGAAAAAATGAGTAAATGCACCTTTGGTCAACAGGAGGTTGAGTATTTAGAACACTTATTAACAAGGGAAGGGTAAGAGTTGATCCTAAAACAATTGAGAAAATGATCAATTGACCAAGTCCTACTACAATCAGACAGTTGAGAGGATTCCTGGGACTTACCGCTATTATAAGAGGTTTAGCAGATACTCAGTAAACTCTTAACTAACTTATTGAAAAAGAACAGTTTCTAGTGGAATGCTGAAGCTGAGGAAGCTTTCCAGAGTTTAAAAAAATCATGAGTTGACCCCCAGTATTGGTATTACCAGATTTCACGAAACAATTTGTGGTTGAGACAAATGCTTGTTCTTATGGAATGGGAGCAGTACTTAAGCAAGAATGGAAACCCATAGCAGTTTTCAGCAAAGCACTTGGTCTAAGAATCTTGGGGATGTCTACCTACAAAAAAGAATCTCATGCTTAGTTACTGCAGTTTATAAATGGAAGCATTATTTGGAGAGAAGTACTTTCATTATAAGAACAAACCATCAAAGTCTCAAATTCTTGGTAAAGCGGAAGATCAGTACTGAAGCACAACAGAAATGGCTCTCCAAGTTGATGGGCTTGAGTTTTGAAGTTCAATACAAAAAGGGTTAGAAAATAGGGTAGCAGATGCTTTGGCAAGGAAATGGGAATGCCAGGCTATTTTTGTAGTAATTCCAGCTTGGGTAGAGGATGTGATCAAGAGCTATGAAGCTGAAGCAGAGGTACAGGGATTGATTGTTCGTGTTGCTCTTCAGCAGAACATTGAATATTCGTATTTGGATGGAGTACTGAGGTATCAAGTCAGGATATATATGGGAAAATCAGGAGGCATTAGGGGAAGATTAATTGAAACTATTCATTTGAGAATTAAGAAAGTTTCTATTGGCCTAAGCAGTGGGAGGATGTGCAAGCAGCAATCCAACATTGTGAGGTCTGTCAAAGGAAAAAGGAGAACGTGTGGCTAAGCAGTGGGAGGATGTGCAAGCAGCAGTCCAACATTGTGAGGTCTGTCAAAGGAATAAGGAGAACGTGTGGCCTATCCAGGATTGCTGCATCCTCTATAGTTACCAGAGAAACCATTTGGCTATCTTGCTATAGATTTATTGAAGGTTTGCTCAAATTAGAGGGGAAGGATATAATATTGGTGATGGCGGACTGGTTTACCAATTCGGCTCTCATCCATTCACAGCAGCAAAAGTAGCTCAGGAGTTTATGGAAAAGGTTTACAAACTACATGGGATGCCTGAGAGTATAATGAGTGACAGAGACAAGAACTTTATCGGTCATTTCTGGCAAGAGTTTTTCTCTGTTAGTGAGGTGAAGTTGAAACTCAACTCTGCCTATCATCCCCAATCTGATGGCCAAACTGAAAGAATGAATCAATGTGTGGAAGTGCATCTAAGGTGTTTTACCAATCATACACCCCATACATGGCGTAAATTCCTCTCATTGGTTGGATGGTGATATAATATCAATTATTATACAACCATCAAAATGTCTTCTTTTGAAGTTTTATATGGCTATAATCCAAGCAATTTTGGTGAGAGAATCATTTTGGAAAATGTGAAACATGCAGGGGTGTCACACAGGCTAGAGGAAAGGAAGAAACTAGATGCTATTTTGAAGGGCAACTTAGCTACAACTGCTAATAGGATAAAATAATATGCAGATTGTTGCGGAATTGGCGTGGTAATGGATAAATATTTAGTTCGGGTAGTTGATGATAAAATGAGAAGTAAAATAATAAATGGAAGAGACACAAGATTTACGTGAAAACCCTCCAATGTAGAGGAAAAAAAACCACGGGGCAAGAGAGGAGTAAATGCACTATGGAAAATATGGAGAAGATACAAATGGTTTTACACCCACACAAAGAATACACTCAAGATAACACCTCACTACACTCAATAAATATAACAAGAGTGTGTATATATATGAAGAGGTAGTATATGAAAAAGAGAGAGGATAGTTTAGGGAGAAGCTCTTGGAGGATTTCTCTCTTGGATGAATTCCTCTCTTTTGGATGTGACTCCTCTCTATTGCATGTCTTCCTCTCTTGAATGCCATCTTTGCTCCAAGCAAGATTGCCTTATATAGAGATTTATCACTATGTGAACAAACTTCAAGTCTTCCTACCATTGTTGAAAATGTGTTAAGTTAGCTCACCAAATATAGCCAACCAATATTGTACCATCTTAGTCCAAGTTAGGTCACCAAACATAGCTAACCAATATTGAATTTTCTTAGCCACCCAAAGACTAAGATAAATCATGAAAAACATGTGGCCAACCAATATAGACTTTGAAGTGTGAATCTTAGAATTGTAAGGCAATTTTAACAATCTCCACCTTGACTTAAATTCTAAGATGATCTCCTTATAAAATGATGTGCATATTCCTCTTTTGCCATGCCCTAAAAGGCCTTTAGAATTGGTGAACACCAATCAAGTCCAAGCAATGCTTAAACTTGATATTTGGAACTGGTTTCGTGAGCATATCCGCAGGATTATGAGCTGTCGCAATTTTCTTCACAATGATCTTCCCATTTGCTACAACATCCCGAATAAAATACTGCCTCACATCAATGTGCTTGGTCCTTTCATGATACATCTGATTTTTGGTTAAATGAATAGCACTTTGACTATCACAAAATACGAGTAACAACATCTCGTGTTAAACCAAGATCGGTAACCAAGCCTCTTAACCAAATTGCTTCTTTGATACCTTCGATGATTGCAATATATTACTGCCTCCCAGTCGTTGATAGTGCCACAATAGATCGTAGGCTAGCTTTCCAGTGATGATGAATTGCATAAAGTAAAAACATAACTCGACAAAGACCTTCTCTTATCAAGATCACCCTGCATAATCGTAGTCAACATATCCAACAACAATATTTGGTGTCACCTTATTCCTATCAAAAACCAATCCAGTTTCGCAGAACCTTTCAAGTACCGAAATATCCATTTAGCTCGCTTGCCAATGTTCTTTACCCGGATTACTCATGTACTGCTCACAACACTAACTGCACTGTGCAAGATCAGAGTCTAGTGCATACCATAGCATACATAAGACTACCTACTGCACTAGAATAAGGTACATATGACATTTGCTCTTTCTCTTCATTAGACTGAGGGCAAGAATCAGATGATAATTTAAAATGAGCTGCAAGAGGAGTACTCACAGGTTTTAAGTTATTCATGTTGAATCTCTCAAGAACTTTCTCAATGTAATTTCTTTGAGATAAATATAATTTTCCAGCTGATCTGTCTCTATGAATCTCCATACCAAGAATTTTATTTGCAGCACCAAGATCTTTCATCTCAAATTCACTGCTCAATTGATCTTTCAATTCTTTGATTAGTGACTTATCACGAGCAGCAATTAACATGTCATCAACATATAACAATAAGTAGACAAAAGATCCATCTGAAAACTTCTTGTGATAAACACAATTATCATACTGACTATGACAATACCCATTTTCAACCATAAAGGAATCAAACCTTTTGTACCATTGTCTTGGAGACTGTTTTAGTCCATAAAGAGACTTCTTCAAGTGACAAACGTAGTCTTCTTTTCCAGGAATAACAAATCCTTCTGGTTGTTGCATATAAATCTGCTCCTCGAGCTCTCCATGTAAGAAAGCGGTCTTGACATCAAGTTGTTCTAACTCAAGATCCTGCAAGGCAACAAGGGCAAGAAGTACACGTATAGAAGTGTGACGAACAACAGGAGAAAACACTTCATTAAAGTCTACACCATGTTTTTGAGTGTAGCCTTTAGCAACTAAACGTGCTTTATATCTTGCATCTTCAACTCCAGGGTTGCCTTCTTTCTTCTTATAGACCCATTTACAGCCTACAACTCTTTGGCCTTTTGGCAATTTCACCAACTGCCAAGTATCATTCTTGTGTAGAGATTCAATTTCTTCTTGCATCGCAACCTGCCACTCAGAAGAATTAGGACACAAGATTGCTTCAGAGTATGTGTGAGGTTCTCCACCTTCAACTGTATCCTCTGCAACTGCAAGAGCATAAGCAATTAAATTTTCTCCATTATATCTTTCAGGCCGTTTGATTTCTCTTCTGGGTCTATTTTTGGCAATAGAATAATTTTCACGATGATCTGGTTCAATGGAATCGTGAACCTCCGATGTGATTGGAGATGAGGAAATATTCTCTTCACTAGGAGTTGGTATTTCAAACTCAAGCTCCACCTTCTCGTTGGTATTCTTTGAATCACTTGTGTCAAAAGAACTGACAATTTCTTTTCCAGGGAGAATTAGCACATTTTCATTGAAAGTAACATCCCTACTAATAATTACTTTCTTAAGTTCTGGACACCACAAGCGATACCCTTTCACACCAGATGCATAACCCATAAATATGCATTTTCGAGCTCTAGGCTCTAATTTTCCCTGGTTTACATGTGCATATGCAGGACATCCAAAAATTTTCAAATTTGAATAATCAACTGGATTACCTGACCAAACTTCCTCTGGAATCTTGAAGTCAACTGATGTGTGTGGGGAACGATTCACCAAATAACATGCGGTAGATGCAGCTTCGGCCCAAAATTCTTTAGGCAAGGCAGCATTAGAGAGCATACAACGAACTCTCTCCATCAATGTCCTGTTCATCCGTTCTGCAACGCCATTTTGTTGAGGCGTACCGACAACCGTATGGTGTCTCATAATTCCTTCATTTTCGCAGAACGTGTTGAAATCACCTCCACAAAATTCTAGACCATTATCGGTCCTGAGTCGCTTGACCTTCTTCCCTGTCTGGTTTTCTATTAAAATCTTCCATTTCTTAAAAGTGGAAAAAACTTCATCTTTGTGCTTTAAAAAATAAGCCCAGACTTTACGAGAAAAATCATCAATAATGGTCAGCATGTAACGATGTCCTCCTTTTGAAGGAACACGTGAGGGTCCCCAAAGATCTGAATGAATATAGTCAAGAGTACCTTTGGTTCTATGAATTCCGGTACCAAAACTTAATCTTTTCTGCTTACCGAGAATGCAATGTTCACAGAACTCCAACTTACCAGTATTCTGACCACACAAAAGACCTCTCTTGCTCAGGATGGTCATTCCCTTTTCACTCATATGGCCAAGACGCATATGCCATAAGTTTGTGACTTTTGAATCTGACATAGATGATGATACAGCTGCGGAACCTGTAACAGTAGATCCTTGCAACACATATAAAGTCCCAAATCTGTTAGCTTTCATTAAAATAAGAGCACCTTTAGAGACCTTTAGAACTCCACCTTCAGCTGTATATTTACACCCAAGGGACTCCAGGGTGCCAAGAGAGATAAGGTTCCGTTTCAAATCAGGAACATGTCTAACACCGGTTAAAGTTCTAATCATGCCATCATGCATTTTAATTCTAATTGTTCCTTTTCCAACAGCTTTACACTGAGCATTATTCCCCATTAAGACAACACCACAATCAACTGATTCATAAGTGGTAAACCAATCTTTATGAGGACACATGTGATAGGAACAACCAGAATCTAGAATCCATTCCGTTTTAGATCTAGTTCCAAAATCAGTAACAGACAAAACTTCACCTTCAGACTCTTTTTGAGCAATACTTGCTTCAGCTGAATTTTCTAAATTCTTTTGATTATTGTTTTCGCCTCTTTGCTGCTTATTCTTCAACTTAAAGCATTCTGAAATCACATGTCCCTTTTTCTTGCAATAGCGACAAAATTTCTTATTATCTCGGCCTCTAGACTTTGATCTGGATTTACTTTTACTGCTAGTACCATGATCCATAGTTCTCCCTCTAACAATTAACCCTTCAGCTTCATCCTTTGAATTATTCTCATGGTCATATTTTTCTTTAGACAAGAGATTTTGTTTGACTTCATCAAATGTTAGGGTCTCATTATTACCGTATAACATAATATCCTTAAAGTTACGGTATGACCGGGGGAGTGAGCATACTAACAAAACAGCTTTATCTTCATCACTGATTTCAACATCCAAATTTTCCAAATCAACTATGATGGAATTAAACTCATTAAGGTGAGTTTGTATGGGTGTACCTTCAACCATCTTAATGGTAAAGAGGCGCTCCTTGAGACGAATCTTGTTGGCAAGATTTTTCGTCATATACAATGACTCCAACTTGAGCCACATACCTGCAGCTGTATCCTCCTTGATAACCTCTCGCAGAACTTCTTTGGATAAACAAAGTTGGATTGCTGACAATGCTTTTTCATCCAACTCTTCCCAATCTTCATCCGACATGGTGTTCGACTTTTTCGACTTTCCCGCAAGGGCATTTTTCAACCGATGCTGGGTGAGAATGGCCATCATCTGAACTCGCCAAATGCCAAAACTAATTTTTCCATCAAACTTCTCAACATCAAATTTCATGATAGAAGCCATGTTGTGAAACCCAAATAAATATTACAACGCTCTGATACCAGTTTGTTGCGGAATTGGCGTGGTAATGGATAAATATTTAGTTCGGGTAGTTGATGATAAAATGAGAAGTAAAATAATAAATGGAAGAGACACAAGATTTACGTGGAAACCCTCCAATGTAGAGGGAAAAAACCACGGGGCAAGAGAGGAGTAAATGCACTATGGAAAATATGGAGAAGATACAAATGGTTTTACACCCACACAAAGAATACACTCAAGATAACACCTCACTACACTCAATAAATATAACAAGAGTGTGTATATATATGAAGAGGTAGTATATGAAAAAGAGAGAGGATAGTTTAGGGAGAAGCTCTTGGAGGATTTCTCGCTTGGATGAATTCCTCTCTTTTGGATGTGACTCCTCTCTATTGCATGTCTTCCTCTCTTGAATGCCATCTTTGCTCCAAGCAAGATTGCCTTATATAGAGATTTATCACTATGTGAACAAACTTCAAGTCTTCCTACCATTGTTGAAAATGTGTTAAGTTAGCTCACCAAATATAGCCAACCAATATTGTACCATCTTAGTCCAAGTTAGGTCACCAAACATAGCTAACCAATATTGAATTTTCTTAGCCACCCAAAGACTAAGATAAATCATGAAAAACATGTGGCCAACCAATATAGACTTTGAAGTGTGAATCTTAGAATTGTAAGGCAATTTTAACACAGATACTAACAGGACTGAAAGGGTGTTTGCATGGGATGATTGGGTTTTGTCAAGTTACAACATTTCAAGTAGTCCTCTGTCGTTTTTAGAAGCAATCAAAAGTTGTCCCCAAAGTACTTTGGACCATACCAAGTATTAAAAAGGATTGGCAGTGTTGTATATCAACTGGAGTTGTCAGTATTTTCCAAGAGCCACCAAGTGTTTCATGTTAGCCAATTGAAGAAGAAAAGTGGATACGGCAGTGTAGTTCAGTTGGATTTGCCTTAAATGATTTTAGACTAGCAACTTCTGGTAGAACCAACTGCTATTTTAGACAGAAGGTTGGTTAAGAAGCATAACGTTGAGTTTAACACAACACAATCGCAGAAGAGTGGAGAGGTGAGAATGTATGAAAGTGGATTGTAAAGGGCGGAGGAGAGTGGAGAGAGGAGAAAAAAAATATAATCGTCTTTAACATTAGGATACTCTTGAACGCATTTTTGTAATCAGTCATCCTCTTCTAGCAAATAAACGCATTTAAGTAATGCAATCATGAATAGTTTTTTGGTTTAACGCATTCTTATAATGTATTCATAATTTTTTTAAGACAAATTTGATTTCGACATACAAAAAAAATTAAAATGAAAATTTTTTGGATTAAACCAAAGACTGAACTCCCCTAATGATAAATTCGTTGGTCTCTGATCCTTCATTATCTAAACAACAAGGTTCTTGAAAAATTTCTAAAAAATTAGTAAAATGCTGTGAAGGCTTTAGAATAGTAAAGCTACTTGGATTTTCAAACCCAGTAGTTAGTAGTATCTAAATCAGAATCACGGCGTGGTGCTTAAATCCTTAGGGTGTGATTGGATAGAGTTTGGTTTTGAAATTTTCTGTCTTAAGTTTTGGGAGAGAGAAATTTTTGTGAGAGAAAAAGTGAAATGTGAGATGAGAAATTTGTATTGGGTTCCTAAACCCTTAGAATTTTTAAAATCCTCCTATTGGTAAACTTAAGGGTGTTAAAAAAATTATAAATTTTAACTTCGACGCATATAATAATTTTTCAAAAACTAAAATTCTTTGTTAATTTCAAGACATTCTTATAATTGTAAATTATAGAGCACGAATCTAATAAATCTAGAAGAATTATGAACTTACACATATAAAACTATGAATGAATAAAGAGACTAGTACTTTATTAGGAAATATTTATAAAAAATAATGACTAAATTACAATACTTTAGAACGTGTTACTACCAGTAAAACTTATAAGAAAAACTATTATTAGTTTTAATTGATGATCCTAGGTTCCATAAAAGGTTGCACCTTGATCCTAGGTGTACGCCTTATGGACATAAGTTGTCTTCTGAAAGGGAATGACTTTGTGGCTTGATGTTATGGCTCTTTAATATGTGGTTCATGCACATTCGAATGCTATGGGGAGAAAAATATGTGCTTGTTACATTAGATGAAATTGCATGCTTCTAGAATGTATATAATTTGTAGGAATTAGTATAAAGTTTCTTGCCTTATGGCCTTTACTCCTGCTTTGTACTTTTCCTGTTTGATGCAGATCTATTTTCTTTTGTTCATTAATCCTTTTATTTTATTCCAGCAGATAGGTGTTGCAAGGAAAAATGGTTGGTGAGTCCCTTGTTCATATAAATTCATCAACAGAAAGGTTTAGAGGTTCCTCTTTGAGTTTCAAGTTATCTTGGTCTCACTATGGTATTTATGTGATCTGCAGGTTGAGGTTCTTAGTCCTATTAATGGGGATGTTCAAGTATCAGTTTCAAATGTTAATCAAGCTGGCACCAGCCCAGACGACGATGCCATTGTTGGTTTGCATTTATTTCATAGAAAACAGTTGGAATTATCATCTAGGTATGCTTTTATTACTTCACCTCATTGGTTACTATTCGAGAAATGCTCATTCAGAAGTTCAGATTTGCTTTCAGGGATGTGAATTAGCGGAAGTTTCCACTTGACTTTCTAACTAATCTGGTTTATGTCCTTAAAATGGAAAAAAAAAATTGAGCATAAATCTTGTATCGCGTGTTGCTTTCCTGAAATCTGAGGCAAAGACATAATATAACAACATACTTCCAAATGATGCCTAGCCTGAGCAAGTAGGAAGAAAACCGAAGGAAAGAGATAAAAGGAAAAGTTGCGCTCCATACTAAGCAAATACGTTGTACCACCAGGAAAATTTGTTTGTGAAATAAAAGCTGTGAAAAGAGGATATGAAGACAGGTCAGAGAATTCTTATTTTTTGTGGTAAAGTTTATTTCATTCTCAATGCAAAACAGAGGAAGGGTAGAGGGGAAGGCCATCATTTTCCAAACGTTAGGAAAAGTACCCTAAAATGACTTCTATAGATCACCTGCCAGAAGAGTGATGTTTATGGCAACCATGTTATTGATTTCTGCTGAAACATAGAGGCAGTTTAGAATTTCTAGGCAAAGTTAGAAGACATTCTACTTGAGGTGAGGAACATTTGCAAGATCGGAGTTTTGGTGCCCTTGTAACATGTTGATGGAGAGTGGTGTTGCATACATGGATGTGAATGCCATTTAAGAATTAGAAGTTTCTGATATACAACCATTTAAACAATGCTTTCAGAACATTGAATTTGTTTATTGTTACAAATGATCATTCACTAGGTAGATGCAAGCTACTTTGCATCATGGGGTATGGTCTTTTGCAGGGACAAAATAGGAAAATCAATTTTAAAAAATGATTACAATTTTTTTGAAAATTTATTAATTTCAAGAGAGATTTAGTCATCTGATGTTAATCCTTATCTCTTTCCCTTCTTTTCTTGTCATACGTTACATGATTTCAGACCTCTTCTTCTCCTGGCTGATTTTTTTATGATGTACATCTTTGATATCTTTGGAAGTTCTTACCCTCTTGACTATTTATGTGCTGAATTTCATTGCAAGAATTTTGAGTTAAATACTGGTAGCTTGTATATTGCATGCACATAAGCATTTTGTGTGACACTGCAACGATATTTTGAACATTTCTCGTTTATTGACTTTCTCTTGCTCTATTTAGGTCATGTACCTTCCTTACATGTACTATTAAAGGGCACACAACTACCCAAGCATTAGGGCTATTGATGTCCCTAGATCACAAACTGACACTGCCAATGAGGTTAGTCAGACAACATGGACAACTTGTGGTTCCGGTGATATGTTGTGTTCCCAAGTGGATGAAAGTGAAAACTTTGCTTTATTGGAGGATAAGTGGCTGTGAAAAAGTATTTTTCTTCTTGCTTGGTAATGGATATTTTTTCTTTCCTTTTTCTCTCTTCTCATAGGAAGAGAGTTGAAATGAATTTATGGCACCTTAACTCAAATATCAAAGTCTGGACTGCAAAATCTGTGAGTTTCTTCTCCCTTTCTGGTCATGTATGTTTGCATTAAGGGATCACCTCTTGCCACTGGCTGAAGTATCTGGCTGCTAGTGGTGTTCAAAAGGACTCCACCCTACGGTTGGCCCGTAATATGGATAAACTTGAGTTTAGTTTTATAAGTCTGTTTAAATATGGATTGAATTAGCCCGCGGGCCAACAGAAACCATAACGGACCATACCATATCTTTTTTTTTTTTAACTTTTACACTAAAAACATTATAAAAATAAAATGTATAATAATCCTGATACTATATTATTCTATATCACACATTCTAATAATACCTTCAATTAAGGTTAATTAATTTAATTTTATTTTAAATATTTTTTATATAAATTTATTCATATTATGTATGATATATATAATTAATAATCATTTTATATTTTAAAACATTGGTGATTGATCAAAGATTTTTTTATCCCAATTATAGATTTATATTCTCATGATAGAGAGAGAAAAAGAAAAAAATACGTAACATAAAGTTTAATTTAGAGAGAGAGAGTATAGGTCTGCAGGCTGGCTCATTTAGCCCGCGGGCCTAGTATGGATGGGTATGAGCTGGAAGTTTTTCAACTCACTAAAAAAATGAGTTAGCACGAAACAGGGTGACCTGTGACAGGCCGGAGCCAGAGCAGACAGGTCCGTTTGACAATACTACTAGTTACTGCTTTCAATGTTTATGCTGCCTGCTAAAAGCAGCCTTGGTATATTTACTCTAACTTGGTTCGCATCTACAACTTTCTTAAGCAAAGATGATCACTGGAAGTTTGTTTCGGGCACTAGTGATCATCAGGTGAATTTTAATATTTTTACTTCTTTATGCTACAATAGTAGCCAAACTTTTATTTAGAGGTGGTTGTGTTAAGACGAAAGTTATGGTTTCAGTCTTGCATGCCAAAACAATGAATTATCAGAGTTCATTTTCTCTTTGACGTTAATGGATTAGAACACTAATTATAATGCATATGATATTTTTAGAGTAAGTCTTAAGCAAATATTACCATATTCTAGTGGTACTTGGTGGAGAAGTAGCAGCAAATGGAAAATAAATGACTTGAGGAGAAAAAGATGTGGCAATTTTTTACACCAAAGAAATTACCGTAAATTGAGCAAAATGAAGAAATATGTGTCTTTCTTACCCATAATAATCATGCAAAAGATTTTTTCCCCCTTTTATTGGTTGGTTTGAGATGTTCAATTGCTGCTAGTGCTGGTATTTTTATCTATAGAATTCTATTCGCTTATTTTCTATGGAGTAAAAAATTGATGGAATTTTGTGCATTTCATGACATAAAAGGAACAGTGGTTCTTGTTTTGATCATGCATATGGACAGTTGTATACGTGCTTGTTTTCTATTTTAGTATTACCAAATGCTTTCGAATCCGGTGCTGGAGGTCCTTTTTGCAAGACGTCCTTTTCGGTACATGCACTTTTATCTTTGTGGACCCTGGGGCAAGCAAGGGACCCATGATGCAACTATCAAAACTATGCATCATGACTACACTCCTTTCCCTTTTCCGAAATCTTTTAGTGTTATCATATTTACTAGTTGTTGGCCATTCACGGAAAATGACAGAATAATTTCTACAGATGTGCCTGTATGACATTTCTGCCCAGAGAAGGCCAGTCCTGTCAATTGATTTTCCAAAGATGCCTACCAAAGCTATTGCTGAAGACCTAGATGGAAATATAATTTATGCTGGAAACGGGTCAAGCGACGTAGCTTCTTTTGACATTCGCACATGTATGAAGACTTATGGTCTTTCAGTCTCTGGATGTTGGATGGTTGATACTGGATGTTGGATGGTTGATGTTTCTGTTCAAATATAGAATCATGTTGGTATGAATGACGACAGATCCCTTTCATGTGTGTGTATATATATCGCTAAAGATAGGGGTCAGCACGATCCTTTTTATAGAGCATGCGCGACATTTTGATTCGTTAAATTAAATTTGAAATATAACTAATTAAATTAATTATATTTTTAAAAAAAATTTATAAATTTTTGACAACCATTAAATCAGATTCGAGATCTGATCTAACGGATCGAGTTCGGTCGTGCACGTACAGTAAAAATACTGTGCAGAATATATATATATATATATATATATATATATATATATATATATATATATATATTTATTTATTTATTTATTTATTTATTATTTTAGGATGATATTTTGCTTTTGGCATGTGCTATTTTATATTTTTTGGTTTGTAAGAGAAGCCACGATGTGAAGGGGTTATATTTTTTGTTTATTTTATCTGTTTTAAGCTTGTAAGAAGTAATAATTATATTTTTGTAGGTAAACTAATAGTTGAGTGCAATCTGAAGTTTTATTGTGTGTTCATCTACTAAGATCGAAGGAGTCAGTACCAAAAAGAAATAACCTATAGAAACTAAAAGAGGAGAAAATTAATAATTTGACCACATTTGTATGCCACCGGTACTTTTTTTATTGTTTTGGGTGGATTTTGATTGTTAGGGTGGAGACTGTTTGTTACAAAAGAAGGTAGGTATAGGAGAAAGTGGTGGGGTTTGGGGAGGATTGAAGCAGAGGGAGATCATCTGTGTTGTTTGTGGTGTTACCTCTTTTATATTCATCATTTTACTGCTATTGCGTGTGCCATGACATGGTTAGTGGTGTGACCATGGGAGGTTGGTTTGCCTCACACGTGTTTTGGAGGCTTGTTGTTAAGAGTTTATGGAGGTTCTTCTAGTGAAGCTACGGTCTCAAAATATCTGTTGATTTTGTAGTTGTAGAAGTTATTATATTTTATATCCATCAGTGTATGTTATTCTTGTATTTGATCCTGATGGTCTGTTATTGTTTTGCAGATTGTAAATTAGAATGACTATCGTGCTGAATTGCTGAGTTAATGAAGTTTTTCATTAGATGCTATGGTTATATAATCTTTCTCTTGCAGGAAAATTGTTGGGTAGCTTTTTGGGAAAGTGTTCTGGAAATATAGGATCCATAGTGAGGCATCCCAAACATCATGTTATAGCATCATGTGGTACGTACTTCAATACCCCTGATATGGCTGTCTTTTTCTTTATCATACCTAAGGCATAATGATGGGAGAAATAAGACTTTCATATTAATTCTGAGGAATTAAATTCATATATTATCTGGTAAAATCCAGATTAACCTCCCCATAAAAGTTCATGCCTTCTATCTCCACTATAAAAATAAAATGCAATTTACCTCTGCATATTTTTCTCAAAATATTTTGAGTTTTCTCTTCAAACTGGAGTAGTGATATTTATAGTTTCCATTAGAGGGTAATATGAAGAAACTGATTTCTACAGGAGAGAGTAATTTGCGTATTATGCAACTTATAACTACAAACACCTGTGGCTGGTGGGTCTAATGTTTTTGATGTTGTCTTAACTATTTCCATTTGGCACTTAAGGGAATTTAGCTTCAAAAGTTATTAGGAGATCTTATGTTTATGCAAGTCATTCATGTCAATGTAGTTGACCTCCATTTGGTATTAAGTCTTGTTTGTTGTTGTTGTTGTGTTCATTGTAATGTTCTCTTGGGATTCTAAATGCTGATGGATGTATAACATCATTCTTTCTCAGGACTGGACAGCTACTTGCTCAATTGGGACATACATTTGCGGCAACTTATGTCTACAGTATATTAGCACACTATTAACATCTTTTCACACCAAGATTGTGTCCACTTAGCTAATGCTCAGCGCTTCACTAGCTCTTCCAAGAGAAGGCCACTGTCTTTTGAAAAGTGAAACTTGGACTTAAATACCCAATGAAGCTATCATAAATGCTAGCGCAGAAATTACAAACACTATAGCCTCATATGGCTTGCCAAAATTTTTACCATTTTCCTTGTTTCTATGATGGGCCATGCATATTGCGATCATTTTTTTAAGCTATTTGCTTTACAACTGTAAAATTGACAAAGATGTCTCAAGATTGTTTATATTTGAGAATGATTTTCGAAACTGCTCTTTTTTGTCTAGCTTTTAAGATGAAAATAGGTCTAATCCTTTCAAACAAAATTTTCAAGAACTGTTTGTTTCTGGCAATTACAGAATAGCCAGACAAGTAATAAGAGCCCTTGCATAACCCATATAGTTGCACTGGAACTTCATTTGAAGTGGCTATTACACTGGATGGAGAAACTAAAATAAGAAAATTATCCATTTCTCCTCAGTTAGTAGTTCTACATTGATTGAAATATAGTTGGAATGGATCTAGAAATCTTTCAGTGACATTGTATTAAAATGGTCGTTTTCGCTGTAGTTCTTCCACGTCACTTGTTTGTTACCCAATCCTTAGAGAGAATATAATACGCGTTATCAAAAATATTGTATGCAGGTTTTCTTGAAGCAGCATCTTACTGCTGTAGTATTTGATTCATATTTTTGGAATGAAGGTGAGAATTGAATTCATTTTTATTAGATTTATTTGACATAGTTGGATATCACGTCATTTTATTACTTTTTGTTAGTTGTATTTGACAATGTTTGAGAAGAATTTGGTGTGGTTTGGGGGTGAAGGGGATGAAGGTGATAAAGGTGGGTTGTGATTCAAAAATGGTTTGGCTGGGTGATTTGTGGAACGAAAAGCAAGGGGAACAAAAGTGTGTCTCCCTTACCCTTTGTAACAAAAGGAGAGAAGGCTAAGAAGTAAATGAAAACTCTTCCCAGCCACTTTATTTCACTATTTTTATCCCCTCCTTAATTGGAGGGAAGAATCAAACTTGAAAATATGCGAGTCCGCTATGGCGTGGATGGACTTTTTTTCCGCACGTGCGGAAGGGCTTTCCAGCCCTTCTATTGGTCAAAAATTGATCCAACGGTCTGGAGTATTTAAGGGCAGTCTGAGAACAAAAAATTAAAATTTAACCCCCAAGATCAGTCATGTCAGCCATATCACGTCACTTTTCTTTCAAATACTGATCAGAACTGATTTTCTTCCTCCCCATTTCCCCTCCCTTTATCTTTCTTCTTCGGTTATTCTCTCATTCTACCCTCTCAGTGAGAAATCTCGCCATGATGGAAGCATTTGAAACCACATTTCAGGTAAACTCAATATTTTTCTTCTCTTGTCCATCGTGTCTCTGTTTTGCAGCTTCTGCACCTGTCTTGTTTTGTACCTCGAAGATGTTGTTTGGCTTGTTATGATTCTTTACATATACTATGTCCTTCTTTCACGGTGAAGGCTGAATCCGAAAATGCAGAAGCACAATCCATGCAGGAAGAAACAATGAGTTGCATGTATTCTGAAAGCTTCAACAAAAAGAAGGGTAACTATGCTCGGATACTAAATAATTATTCATACGGTAGTAAATAATTATTCATAGTATAACGAATAATTATTATATTCTGCTGTAGCAAGCGTGGAAGAAATGATGAAAATGGAGTTCTTAACTATCAGTGATGCTCATGCATTCTACAATAGTATCACCGGACATTCGAGTATATCATTAAAGCCTGTGAAACCAGTGACGTCTACAATAGTATGCTCCAGTACCGCGTGTCCAGGTACAAAGACGATGTTTCAGAAGCGAAGCTAGACGAGCGAATCGTCCATGTTGAGCTGGATAAAATGGTGCTAGAATGCTCATGCCATTTGTTTGAAACACTAGGGATTCTTTGCAGACATGTCCTTAAGGTTATGGATGTGTTCGGCTCTCTTGGTAACTGTAACATGAGGGCATTGCAGCCTCACTGTTTTGAAAATGTGGACCAACAATGTGAAGTGTAGCTTTCAACTTCCAATTACTTCAGTTGCTGGTAAGCGACCGACGGAATACGGTAAGCGCTACCAAACGCTTACACATAAAATAGTTATGTTGGCTACAAGTGTGTGCCTGGACGATCACACTTACAAGAGGGTCTAGAGATACTTGGCTGCAATCTTGGGTATGATGGAACCCCGAAGTGTGTTATTGTCAAAAATCGTAAGTTAATAATATTGCCAGACAACTTCAATTGGCAATTAAATTATCAAGAATAATTATTATCGAATGTACGCATAATTATTCTCAAATAAAGTAGATAATAATTATTGCAAAATGTATGAATAATTATTCGCATATCATGTAGCGTCTGACCAAGCACAATCTCTTGGTGAAAACCATGAGCCTACAAGGACAATCAAGGCTCGACCGAATGCAAACCACTCAAGGAAGAGGTTGCGGAGCTTGAAGGAAAAGGCTCGACAGAGGGAAAAAAACAGCTATCAAAAGGCAACTTTCAAGCCAAAATACATCAGAATCTTCCCTTCATGTATAACAAATATTTGATGTATAACCCATACACTTTAGTTCTAGTTGCAGTTGTATCAACAAATTTCAATTTGGTTCTTGTTCCGGATTATCATGGATGAGTGTTTTTTCTAAACTGAATAATTGTTACAGGCCAACAGAATAATTATGCACAATCTATGAACTGGATAATTGTCTTATGCTACAAATCAAAATTATTCACAACCCATTAAATGAATAGTTGTTACAGGCCACACCGCATACGCAGCCAACAAGTTTCTAAATCAAACACATCACTTTCTTAGGCCTTGTTTGTCCTCTTGACACACAAGGCTAATTATGCATAGCAAGAACAATCATAATTTGGGCCACAATCATCATATCAATGAATAATTATTACCTCAGGATAAGAATAATGTGCTGAGTAATTGTCACATGCATTCAAAATAATTATGCATCTCGTTCAGAATAATTGGCTCATTTGGCTTACAATTATCCACAATCCAACATTAAAAATATAGCGTAATTCAAAGAACATCAATTTTTTTCCCTTCGCTGGTCCCCCTTCAACTGTAAAGCAGCTGCCAGGACCTCATCTCGTACGCGATTTTTAGGCTGTAATAAAAGCCTAACAGCAATCTTGCACCTGGCCTTGTTTAGCCAGTCCTGCTTCGGCCACACTGTATAACAATCCTAGGAGATATATCCGACCCAATGCTACATCATCAAGCAAACAAACACTCCGCAGCTATTATCGTATGGCTGCAAAGGCTCCCTTGGGACATTCCAGACAAAGGCTCCAAATCCTACGCTGGACCCTCCCTAAACTTTCCATCATTCACTAAAGTACCTTGTCAGGGTCTCGCCAATTGGCCTATACATGTCATCAAACATTTTGATACAGGGTCTACTATTTAAACATAGGAACTTTTTGGCACGCATGTTAACAGCAAAAAGAAATAAGTGTGCAGCTCAAAGAATTGGAAAGAAGTACTGCAAGGGCACAAGTCAAACAGTTAAGTGTTACAGAAATGTGTTGTGCATAATTATGATCCCACCCATGAATAATTATTACTAGAGGTGAAGCACTTAGCAGAAAGTGTGTTGTGCATAATTATGATCTCAATCATATATAATTATTATACGCAATGGATCACTTTGCAGAAAGTGTTTTGTGCATAATTATGATCCTACTCATACATAATTATTATACGCAAAGAAACAGTTAGCATTTAACAGAAATTACCAAGGTGCATTCAGCCGGAACGAATGGTTTATCTAGCGAGCATTATGATTAGCATTTGCTTTGCTTTTCTTGGGGTCAAATTTGCTTCCCTGCCGAAATCCCTCCTTGTTACACACGTACTTCATGTATTGCACTTTGCTTGTCTTCGAGCATCTCCTCTTATACATTATCCTTATTCTGAATCCAATACGGTGGGTATATCTATTGTAGAATGCATGAGCATCACTAACAGTTGAGAACTCCATTTTTATCATTTCTTCCATGCTTGCTATAGTAGAACATAATAATTATTCGTTATAACTATGAATAATTATTTACTACCGTATGGATAATTATTTAGTATCCGAGCATAGTTACCCTTCTCTTAATTGAAGATTCCAGAATACATGCAACCCATTATTTTCTTCTTGCATGGATTATGCTTTTACATCTTCGAATTCAGGCTTCACCATAAAAGAAAGACAGAGGGCATGTAAAGAATCATAACAAGCCAACAACATCTTCGCAGTACAAAACAAGACTAGTGCAGAAGTTGCAAAACAAAGTCTCGATGGACAGGAGAAGAAAAATATGGAGTATACTTGAGATTTGGTTTCAAATGCTTCTATCATGACGCGATTTCTCACTGAGAAAAGATCACTGAGAGGGTAAAATGAGAGAAGAACCGAAGAAGGAAGATAGAGGAAGGGGAAATAGGGAGGAAGAAAACCAGTTCTGATCAGTATTTGAAAGAAAAGTGACGTGATATGGCTGACATGACTGATCTTGATAGATGAATTTTGATTTTTTGTTCCCAGACTGCCCTTGAATGCTCCAAGCTGTTGCATCAATTTTTTACCAATTGAAGGGCTAGAAAGCCCTTCCGCACGTGCGGAAAAAAAGGCATCCGCACCATAGCAAACTTGAAAAATATGGCCATACTTTGGAATTCAGATTTTGGATTAGAGAATATATTGGCAATATTAAACCAAGCAGGATTAGAAGATTAATTAATTTAGTTTATCCTATTAAGTTTTAGTTTAGCAGACTCCTATTGTTGTTTGGAATAGAATTCCTAATTTAGACAGGTTTAGTATATATATATATAAACGAGTTTGTCTCTAGAGTATGTGTGTTATGGAGTCATAATTTAGAGATTGGTCCAATAAGGACTTGAGAGAGTCTTGAGAGATTAGATTTTCTTTCTTGTTTGATTTTTAGGTCATACCACCTTGAAATTTCTAGTCAATATATATTTTTTAGATCATTCAAATTGGTATTAGAGTCAGAATGTCAACAGACATAGAAAAATTTTCTTCCCCTACTCTTTATTTGTTTTATGACAAAGTTCTTTATTCTCGTTCAAGGTTTATCTTTGATAGAAAAAATAATTTTGATTTATGGTGTTAATATACGCAACATATTCTTAAAGAAGTTAGAGTTCGGGATATTATTGAAGAAGGCTTTGAAAAACCTCCTCCTAATGCTAAATGAATAGAAGAAGAGAAGAAGAAGAAAAATCAGAATACCCTTGCGTGGTTTCATCTTCAAACTACAGTTACGATAGATGTAGCAAAGAAGTTTTTCTACGAAAGATCAGTAAAGAAAGGTTGGACTATTTTGATGCATTCTTTTGGAGTTTTCAATTCTAATAGAAAAGGAATAGTTGAGAAAGAAAAGGTTTTTGATTTAAAAGAGGTTGATGAGAACCTTGTTCTTGATGAGGAGAAGGAAAAAACTTTACCTTCTCCACATGAAATAAAAAAATTTGGTAGAAAAGATTCCAGATGAAGTTGAATCGTCCAATTTAAAGAATTATGATTTAATTGATAGTTCTTCAGTTGAGTCAGAAGAAACCATTGATTTACGTGATGATGAAAAAATTACCTCCATAAATTCTCCTTGTTGTGATAGTCCAATTTCTTTGTTGAGTCCTGCAATTGATGATGTGTTAGTGATTGAAAGCCTTTCAAAATTTAAAATTTTTGATTGGATTGATTGTTGTGATAATTTTAGATTTGACAAATTATTTTAAGAAGAAGAATTCAAGAATATTGTTGAGCAACAAGGAAATCACGTTGATGAATTGTTTCATATTCAAGCCACAAATAAGGTGAATGAAGGTTACATTTGTCCAAAAGAAGAAGAAGCAGAAGGAAAGAACTTGTCCTTAGTTGATAAGGTTAGATTCGGAGCAAATCTTGTTAGCCTAAATAGTAGAGCAATTCTTATTGGCGTTGATGGCAATCGCATTCTGGAAACAACAGTGAGGGGAGGCAATCGCATCATTGTTCCAAGGTTTTATGTTGTTTCCAAGATTGATGATTCTTATGGTTTGGAGTGGTTTGTTATGATCACTACTCCCAATTCAATTTTAATTCATTTGTCTAGAAGGACTTCAGCTTGAAAGGTTCCAACGGATTTCAACTTGAAAGAGTATATTGATTAAGATGAGTTAGCAACAAAATTATTCACAAAATATCGAGTTCGTTCACTTTTTCGTGTGAAGATGAAAATTATTCAAAATTTAGTATTGCATAAGGTATTCACTGCTAAAGAGTACACAATGGAAATCTTGACTCGTGATGAAATTGGATCTAATTTCTTGTCAAGCTTGGTTTAAGGAAAGCAATGTTGGCAATATTAAACCAAGAAGGATTAGAAGATTTATTAATTTGGTTTATCCTATTAAGTTTTAGTTTAGCAAATTTCTATTATTGTTTGGAATAGAATTTCTATGTAAAAAGGTAAATTTGAGATTTTTTATTTCTCTCCTCTCGCCTCCATTTACCTTTCAAATTTTTAATTTGTCTCCTCTCGCCTCCAATCCTTCTCTCCCTTTCCTTTCCCCCTTTTAACAATCAAGATAACTGAAACCAGATATACTTCCCCCTAAGTGAACTATGTCTCTCTGTCCTCACATCCTTTTATCAACAAAACCTTGTTTCAAGATTCTGATATGGCATTTTGGTTGCACAGAGGTTGCAGTTCCTAATATCGATTTGCTGCCTCAGCCACAGAGATCTGAAGAAGAGATGGTGCTTGCTAAGTGGAAGCAAGAAGAATGATATGAGATCGAAACAACTTTTACTATACATAATCAAATTGACTTTTACAATTGTTAGTGATCTTTCCAGCTAGTTCAGACTCTTTCAGCGAAATTCTGGTCATTCTCTTTCAATTAAATTGGAGTATAGGTAGCTCCAAACCAAGAGATCTCACTATCACACGTTTGAAAGTTTAGTTACATGCTATGAGCTCTACTGGACACAAGAAAAATGAACAGACAACTTGATTTGATATTTGTTTCTTCTCAAGGTTCAATGCCTCTGTATGTCCTTGAGAAGGAAAATAAATTTCATTAAGTAAAAATATATTTATTTTTTAAAATTCAATGTGTACACCGTGCAATGCACGAGACTTTTATGCTAGTAACTAATA
The DNA here is from genome assembly GCA_030512225.1 of Rauvolfia tetraphylla. NCBI lineage: Eukaryota > Viridiplantae > Streptophyta > Magnoliopsida > Gentianales > Apocynaceae > Rauvolfia > Rauvolfia tetraphylla. The sequence goes on from JAJQKT010000060.1 coordinate 4,854,580, forward strand.
TATAATTAAAATTTCCAAACGTTTATTTTGGATTAAGAGATTCAATTTTAAATAATTAAATATTGTCCTACTCTTTATGTTTAATTTTTTAGTTAACAAGAATAATAAGATAACTCATATATAATTGAATTTTTCATGAATTTATATTGAATTGTAATAGGAAATTCAATTTTGAATTATTGAATATCATTCTATATACTCCCTCCCGTGGTTTTAACATATAAAAAATGATCAAAACACACAAGACAACAAATCATTAAGTTACAAATAAATTAAAAATGAAAAGACCGTTATACTTTTTTGTATTATTTTATAAGTACAAAGTTAGAGTTGTATACTTAAAAAATTTGGAATTAGTAGGTAGTTGATTATTGATAATTTAATCTTCAATTTTAAAAGATAATGCTACAATAAATACTCTTATCTTTCTATGATTAAACAAAGGTAAATTAGGAAATTACCTATAAAATATTCTTAAATTCATAAATTTAGCAATTAAAAACATATATGCGACTGCATCATGCTAAATTACTGATTGCAGTGCAAATATATTCTATTTATTTATAGCAGCTGGATGCCAATTATCTTTGTTTTCTGCAATTTTTGTATTTTGTTTATCATCCTGTAAGAAACTATTCTTTGACATTTTAAGCATCTATGTCTATATGCCTTAGTATTAGTTTTGTTGGGTTATCCCACATCGGTTGTAGAAGGGGCATGTGATCAATTTATAAGTGTGAGGAAAAATTTTACCTCATGAGTTAGCTTTTGGGGTTGAGAAAGTCTAAGATCACCTATCAGTAGTATCAGAGTTCAGATTATAACAATCTCAACCCAATTTTCGAAAGAAACGGATTGTCACTCCTCCGACCCATGTGGGGAGGAGATTGTTGGGTTATCTCACATCGGGTTGTGAAAGAGACGAAAGGGTTATCAAGTTTGATGCCCTCGATGCCAATGGGTTTTTTCTTGGGGAACACGGCCCTTTGCAACGTAAATTTTGAATGCAGCTTCAATTTGTAAGCGTAATTTAAGTTTCTCTGAAGGCTCAATAAGCATTTAATTTGCAGCCTCAACTCGGTTGTATTTTAATTTTAAATTAGTTATTTTTCTTAAACAGTTAATATAATATTATATTTGCTTAACCGGTTTTAGTTTTGAGCAAAGACTGATTTAACTAATGCAACTAAATGTACATGTGCTATTGGCCTACAAACCAATATCCCCTGACGCTTTCAACAGTAAAAGTAGCGCGTCTCCTGTAGAATTTCTTTTCACTTTTTAATTCTAGCTAACTCGAGGATAATGAGAAACTACATGTAAGATTAAGATTACTACCTGAAAAAGGTTATGATATTAAAGAACCAAGGAATTTAGGAATTTTGTTATATTGTCATAGATTTGGCTTTAAATGAGCAAGTGAGAATCAGGGACTGATGAGTATTATGCTCTGCAGTCCTCAAGCTCTTTGCCAAACAAATAAGTTGGAAGACCTTTGTGTCAGGTAATGATTTAGAAGAAGAAAGATTAGCTAAATCAGAAATAAAATCATCGCGGTAATAGTTGGGAAATCGTTGCAACATCGGCTGAACAAAATTCTTCACCTGATCTGAATTTCTTCTCTGCATCTTCATTTTCAGTAGTTGAAAAGGCTGGCATTTTCGGAGTCGGCAAAGTTTCCGTTTCATTCTTCAGCATAGAATAGATTTCCAACATGGATGGCCTGTCTTCCCATTTTTCTTGGACACAGAGCAGAGCCACTTGCAGACATCTCATAAGCTTGCATGATGAGGAGGCATCATCAAGTGATGGATCCAGGAAATCCGAACCCTTGCCATCTTTCCATAATTGGTATGCCTGAAAATTTTGTTCATGTTAATTCTTTTCAAATATGAAGTGAATCAGAGTTATAATGAGACAGATTGTTTTTGCTACTCACATATTCCAGAAGGTTTAGATTCTTCTGCGCTCCATACAGACATGAATTCCTCTTGCCACTTACAATTTGCAAGAGTAGAACTCCGAAGCTATAAACATCATACTTCCTTGAGTACATGCCTTTTTTTACATACTCAGGGGGAACATATCCACTGAATTGCCAAAAACATAAGAAAGCAGAAAGAAAAAAGAGAAGAAGACGAAGAAGAAGAAGAAGAAAAAGTGAGAATTTACGGGAAAAGAGTTGAAGTTTATGATCCACTTACTATGTCCCAATGATCCGGCTGGTGCTGGCTTCGTGCTCATCCTTTTTGAAAACTCTAGCTATACCAAAGTCTGATATTTTAGGCTTCATCTCGTAATCCAGTAAAATGTTGCTAGCTTTCAGGTCTCTGTGAATAACTGTATATACAGAATACTCTTGCAGATAGAGAAGACCCTGTGTAACCCCTTCTATAATACATACACGCTTTTCCCAATCCAAATACAGCCGCCTAATTGGATCTGCATCAAGCGGAATCTATCAATGCTTATAAAGTACCTTGTTGCTCTATTTAGAATTATGCATAGCAGCTGCAACATATAAGAAGCTCTATTTTGAATTATGCACAGCAGCTGCAACATATAAGAAGCACAAAAAATAATATGCGAAGCAAGATGCCGAGTTTTAGTTGCATGATATGTATTCATTTCATAGAGTGACTCTTTCTTCTATCCGAAGGATGTGATGACCATCGAATTTCTAATGCAATGTGTTTCAAGTCTAAAACTATTCTGAGCATTAACTTGATCAACGATAAACGGTGTAAGAGATAGCACACCGTAAAGGTAAAAATCCAAGCTTTTGTTTGGCATGTATTCATAGATCAGCATCTTTTCATCACTTTCGCTGCAAAACCCCAGTAGCCTTACTAGATTGACATGTTGTAACTTTGCAGACAATGCAAGCTCGTTTTTAAACTCTTCTGATCCTTGTTTAGAACTTCCTGCCAATCGTTTGACAGCTATTTCCTGTCCATCCCTTAATTTGCCCTGGCAAATTGAAATCCATGCACTATTAGTAGTAAACAAAATGGGAGCTGTTTAAGCTTTTTCTCATTAACATCATCCTGTTGCTAATCAGAAATCCTCCATTATATTTTAAAATGATTCATTAAAGGCGATCAAATGCTTAGCAATTACAGATACCATCAGTAGAAAAAAGTAGTCCCGGTACTCCTAGAGCGCAGGTGGGCTTTGGAGTGTGTTAAAATTGCCTTAAAAATTCTAAGATTCACACTTCAAGTCTATATTGGTTGGCTACATGTTTTTCATGATTTATCTTAGTCTTTGAGTGGCTAAGAAAATTCAATATTGATTGGCTATGTTTGGTGAGCTAACTTAACACATTTTCAACAATGGTAGGAAGACTTGAAGTTTGTTCACATGGTGATACATCTCTATATAAGGCAATCTTGCTTGGAGCAAAGAAGACATCCAAAAGACATTCAAAAGAGAGGAATTCATCCAAGAGAGAAATCCTCCAAGAGCTTCTCCCTAAACTATCCTATCTTTCTTTTCATATACTACCTCTTCATATATATATACACTCTTGTCATATTTATTGAGTGTAGTGAGGTGTTATCTTGAGTGTATTCTTTGTGTGGGTGTAAAACCATTTGTATCTTCTCCATATTTTTCATAGTGCATTTACTCCTCTCTTGCCCCGTGGTTTTTTCCCTCTACATTGGAGGGTTTCCACGTAAATCTTGTGTCTCTTCCATTTATTATTTTACTTCTCATTTTATCATCAACTACCCGAACTAAATATTTATCCATTACCACGCCAATTCCGCAACAAACTGGTATCAGAGCGTTGTAATATTTATTTGGGTTTGACAACATGGCTTCTATCATGAAATTTGATGTTGAGAAGTTTGATAGAAAAATTAGTTTTGGCATTTGGCGAGTTCAGATGATGGCCATTCTCACCCAGCATCGGTTGAAAAAGGCCCTTGCGGGAAAGTCGAAAAAGCCGAACACCATGTCGGATGAAGATTGGGAAGAGTTGGATGAAAAAGCATTGTCAGCAATCCAACTTTGTTTATCCAAAGAAGTTCTGCGAGAGGTAATTAAGGAGGATACAGCTGCAGGTATGTGGCTCAAGTTGGAGTCATTGTATATGACGAAAAATCTTGCCAACAAGATTCATCTCAAGGAGCGCCTCTTTACCATTAAGATGGTCGAAGGTACACCTATTCAAACTCACCTTAATGAGTTTAATTCCATCATAGTTGATTTGGAAAATTTGGATGTTGAAATCAGTGATGAAGATAAAGCTGTCTTGTTAGTATGCTCACTCCCCCGGTCATACCGTAACTTTAAGGATATTATGTTATACGGTAGTAATGAGACCCTAACATTTGATGAAGTCAAACAAAATCTCTTGTCTAAAGAAAAATATGACTATGAGAATAATTCAAAGGATGAAGCTGAAGGGTTAATTGTTAGAGGGAGAACTATGGATCATGGTATTAGCAGTAAAAGTAAATCCAGATCAAAGTCTAGAGGCCGAGATAATAAGAAATTTTGTCGCTATTGCAAGAAAAAGGGACATGTGATTTCAGAATGCTTTAAGTTGAAGAATAAGCGAAAGAAAGAGGCGAAACCAATAATCAAAAGAATTTAGAAAATTCAGTTTGAAAGCAAGTATTGCTCAAAAAAGAGTCCGAAGGTGAAGTTTTGTCTGTTACTGATTTTGGAACTAGATCTAAAACGGAATGGATTCTAGATTCTGGTTGTTCTTATCACATGTGTCCTCATAAAGATTGGTTTACCACTTATGAATCAGTTGATTGTGGTGTTGTCTTAATGGGGAATAATGCTCAGTGTAAAGTCATTGGAAAAGGAACAATTAGAATTAAAATGCATGATGGCATGATTAGAACTTTAACTCAGGTGTTAGACATGTTCTCGATTTGAAACGGAACCTTATCTCTCTTGGCACCCCTGAGTCCCTTGGGTGTAAATATACAGACTGAAGGTGGAGTTCTAAAGGTCTCTAAAGGTGCTCTTATTTTAATGAAAGCTAATGATTTGGGACTTTATATGTGTTGCAAGGATCTACTGTTACAGGTTCCGCAGCTGTATCATCATCTATGTTAGATTCAGAAGTCACAAACTTATGGCATATGCGTCTTGGCCATATGAGTGAAAAAGGAATGACCATCCTGAGCAAGAGAGGTCTTTTGTGTGGTCAGAATACCGGTAAGTTGGAGTTCTGTGAACATTGCATTCTCGGTAAGCAGAAAAGATTAAGTTTTGGTACCGGAATTCATAGAACCAAAGGTACTCTTGACTATATTCATTCAGATCTTTGGGGACCCTCACGTGTTCCTTCAAAAGGAGGACATCGTTACATGCTGACCATTATTGATGATTTTTCTCGTAAAGTCCGGGCTTATTTTTTTAAAGCACAAAGATGAAGTTTTTTCCACTTTTAAGAAATGGAAGATTTTGATAGAAAACCGCAGACGTGGGAAGAAGGTCAAGCGACTCGAGACCGATAATGGTCTAGAATTTTGTGGAAGTGATTTCAACACGTTCTGCGAAAATGAAGGAATTATGAGACACCATACGGTTGTCGGTACGCCTCAACAAAATGGCGTTGCAGAACGGATGAACAGGACATTGATGGAGAGAGTTCGTTGTATGCTCTCTAATGTCGCCTTGCCTAAAGAATTTTGGGCAAGCTCGCATCTACCTCATGTTATTTGGTGAATCGTTCCCACACACATCACTTGACTTCAAGATTCCGAAGAAGTTTGGTCGTAATCTCGTTGATTATTCAAATTTGAAAAATTTTTGGATGTCCCCGCATATGCACATGTAAACCAGTGGAAAATTAGAGCCTAGAGCTCGAAAATGCATATTTATGGGTTATGCATCCGGTGTGAAAGGGGTATCGCTTGTGGTGTCCGTAACTTAAGAAAGTAATTATCAGTAGGGATGTTACTTTCAATGAAAATGTGCTAATTCTCCCCGGGAAAAGAAATTGTCGATCTTTTTGACACAGGTGATTTAAAGAATACCAACGAGAAGGTGGAGCTTGAGTTTGAAATACCAACTCCTAGTGAAGAGAATATTTCCTCATCTCCAATCACATCGGAGATTCACGATTCCATTGAACCGCATCATCGTGAAAATTATTCTATTGCCAAAAATAGACCCGAAAGAGAAATCAAACTGCTCGAAAGATATAATGGAGAAAATTTAATTGCTTATGCTCTTGCGATTGCAGAGGATACAGATTGAAGGTGGAGAACCTCACACATACTCGAAGCAATCTTGTGTCCTAATTCTTTCCGAGTGGCGAGTTGCGATGCAAGAAGAAATTGAATCTCTACACAAGAATAATACTTGGCAGTTGGTGAAATTGCCAAAAGGCCAAAGAGTTGTAGAGTCTGTAAATGGGTCTATAAGAAGAAAGAAGGCAACCCCGTGAGTTGAAGATGCAAGATATAAAGCACGTTTAGTTGCTAAAGGCTACACTCAAAAAACATGGTGTAGACTTTAATGAAGTGTTTTCTCCTGTTGTTCGTCACACTTCTATACGTGTACTTTCTTGCCCTTGTTGCCTTGCAGGGATCTTGAGTTAGAACAACTTGATGTCAAGACCGCTTTCTTACATGGAGAGCTCGAGGAGCGATTTTTATGCAACAACCTGAAGGATTTGTTATTCCCGGAAAAGAAGACTACGTTTGTCACTTGAAGAAGTCTCTTTATGGACTAAAACAGATCTCCAAGACAATGGTACAAAAGGTTTGATTCCTTTATGGTTGAAAATGGGTATTGTCATAGTCAGTATGATAATTGTGTTTATCACAAGAAGTTTTCAGATGGATCTTTTGTCTACTTATTGTTATATGTTGATGACATGCTAATTGCTGCTCGTGATAAGTCACTAATCAAAGAATTGAAAGATCAATTGAGCAGTGAATTTGAGATGAAAGATCTTGGTGCTGCAAAGAAAATTCTTGGTATGGAGATTCATAGAGATAGATCAGCTGGAAAATTATATTTATCTCAAAGAAATTACATTGAGAAAGTTCTTAAGAGATTCAACATGAATAACTCAAAACTCGTGAGTACTCCTCTTGCTACTCATTTTAAATTATCATCCGATTCTTGCCCTCGACCCTAATGAAGAGAAAGAGCAAATGTCATATGTACCTTATTCTAGTGCGGTTGGTAGTCTTATGTATGCTATGGTATGCACTAGACCCGATCTTGCACAGAGCGATTAGTGTTGTGGAGCAGTACATGAGTAATCCGAGTAAAGAACATTGGCAAGCGCTAAATGGATATTTCGGTACTTGAAAGGTTCTCGTGAAAACCGGATTGGTTTTTGATAGGAATAAGGTGACACAAAATATTGTTGTTGGATATGTTGACTCGATTATGCAGGGTGATCTTGATAAGAGAAGGTCTTTGTCGAGTTATGTATTTACTTTATGCAATTCTGCCATTAGCTGGAAAGCTAGCTTACAATCTATTGTGGCACTATCAACGACGGAGGCAGAATATATTGCAATCACTGAAGGTATCAAAGAAGCAATTTGGTTAAGAGGCTTGGTTACTGATCTTGATTTAACACAGGATGTTGCGCGGAATTGGCGTGGTAATGGATAAATATTTAGTTCGGGTAGTTGATGATAAAATGAGAAGTAAAATAATAAATGGAAGAGACACAAGATTTACGTGGAAACCCTCCAATGTAGAGGGAAAAAACCACGGGGCAAGAGAGGAGTAAATGCACTATGAAAAATATGGAGAAGATACAAATGGTTTTACACCCACACAAAGAATACACTCAAGATAACACCTCACTACACTCAATAAATATGACAAGAGTGTATATATATATGAAGAGGTAGTATATGAAAAGAAAGATAGGATAGTTTAGGGAGAAGCTCTTGGAGGATTTCTCTCTTGGATGAATTTCTCTCTTTTGAATGTCTTTTGGATGTCTTCTTTGCTCCAAGCAAGATTGCCTTATATAGAGATGTATCACCATGTGAACAAACTTCAAGTCTTCCTACCATTGTTGAAAATGTGTTAAGTTAGCTCACCAAACATAGCCAACCAATATTGAATTTTCTTAGCCACTCAAAGACTAAGATAAATCATGAAAAACATGTAGCCAACCAATATAGACTTGAAGTGTGAATCTTAGAATTTTTAAGGCAATTTTAATAATCTCCACCTTGACTTAAATTCTAAGATGATCTCCTTATAAAATGATGTGCATATTCCTCTTTTGCCATGCCCTAAAAGGCCTTTAGAATTGGTGAACACCAATCAAGTCCAAGCAATGCTTAAACTTGATATTTGGAACTGGTTTCGTGAGCATATCCGCAGGATTATGAGCTGTCGCAATTTTCTTCACAATGATCTTCCCATTTGCTACAACATCCCGAATAAAATACTACCTCACATCAATGTGCTTGGTCCTTTCATGATACATCTGATTTTTGGTTAAATGAATAGCACTTTGACTATCACAAAATACAGCAACAGAGTGATTCAGTGGAAACCATTCGTTCTAGTGAATAGTTACATAAGCTCTTTAAGTAAAAGCTTTTTGGCAAACTGTTCGGTGATTTTAGAGGTGTTTTTATACATTTCGCTCTGGACAATATTCAGCAGGAGCTATGTTCACGAGTGATAATTATATCTGCATAACATCAATCCTATTATTTGAATTTTTTTGCCACTCACGACCTTTTTCAATTATTGTAAAATTAAAGAGGAGTATGATAGGAGGAAAGGAAATAGTACTTCAGTTGAACTGCTGTATATCTATCTTAAGTGGCCATAGAGACAGTTCCTGGAAAGTCATTTGATGCTCCAACCAAAACTCAGAAGATAGAATCATTGTATAATGTTCATAGTGGATGCAACTCCCTTGTTCCTAATGACCCCTACAGACTAAAATTGATTTAGTAGTTAAGTAAAGAAAATCAATATTAAAAGGTAATGTATCTTCAGAAATAGGATTTTATTTTTTTTTCCCTGAGGGATCAGAAATATGATTGCTGGTACAGGGGAATAACTAATTAAAGGTTTCCGTAGAAAGCAAAATAATTTGATGTCTAATTTCTTTCTTATGTCCCATTAGCAGGTGTTCTAATAAGCTTTCTTTGATATGAAATTCATTTTGCTGCAGAAAAAGTTGATTCAAAAGTTTTCGCTTATTGATATTCAGACATAAGATGTTTCTTTTCAAGCAACTTTTCTGACCTTAGGCTGATTCAACCCACCTCTAAAAGAAACAATGTGGTTATTAAATTTCATTGCTACAAGTTAAAAGTGAGCAATATTTGTCCTTTCAATGGGAAGAATCTCTAATAGCCGTGACCATGACGGGAATTTCTATACAAATCTTTTCAAGTAAGCTTCAATCTCTTAATATACAGTGGCCAGCCAAGTATTCTTATTGGTCTAGCATAATCTCTAGGAACTTCTTTACATATACCTATATTGAACTTAGAATGCTGCAGTATGTTTCTTTTGATTTTTTTCATCAGCTACTGTAAAAAGGCATAACATGCTGTGTTAATGGTTTCATGTTGCATGATTTTACTTTAGTTTCTATCCTGTATACCTGAAGATACCAGGAGAAATATATAATGTAATCTGGTATGGAATCTCTTATATTTGTCTCTGTAGTTTTCTCTTCCCTGCTTTTGTTTCATTAAAGATGAGAGCTACCTTTATGACTTTTTAGCTTGTGTTATTTCCTATCTTGTTATATCAATTCCTTATTCCACTAATTCATGGTTAGAATCGTTTCAAACTTATATTATTTGATCTAATAGAGAAGAAAGGTTGCCTAATATTACCTTATAAACGGGACCATAACCACCTTCGCCGAGCTTGTTTTTTTCCGAGAAATTTTCAGTGCCTGATTCCAAGCAAGCAAAGGTAAAAGCTTGCAGATTAGGAGATTCCCATGTCTTGGTTGGCGCCTTGATCTGTGAACCTGAAAAAACTAACTTTTTACTTTTGTTGCATTTAAGGAAAGAGAAGAAAACAAAATTTTGCCCTAATAAGAGGTGGACACCTTTCAACTTGATGATTTTCCTTCGCCGGCAATATACTGTTGTGCAGAGGAGAATAACTAAAGCAATTGCAGGAATTAGTGTCGCCAATAAAAGCTTCTTCTTCTGTTGATCTCCTTCTTCTTCCTTGTCTTCTTCCTGGGCTGTGTATTTAATGTACTTGTTAATTAAAGTATTCATATTCATATTCTAGATTGATCAGTGTGCTGCAGATTCAGAAACTTTCTTGTTTTAACATCCTATTTCTATGTGCAGGATGTCTGACAGCATTAAAACTGTGTACATAATAAACAACATTTTATCAAATGTCAGACTCCTTGGTTAAAGGTAAGTGAAGCTTAAAGAAGTGAACTTAATCCCTTCTTCCTCTATTTTTCATTTAGCTTCATAACTGCTGTGAAATTATAGCAAGTGAAGTCCTTTAAATTCAAATCTCTGCTTCTCCAGAGGATTACTAGTAAAAGATAAGATTTGTAAGTTTTGACTGTGTTATTATATAATAGATTGAGCTGATAACACACTGCTGACCTGCTCTTGATAGCACGCGGTTCCTGTCATCGTTGGGGACTTGCCATATGTTGTAACCAAGAAGACCTTTTCCCTTTGCATAAGAAACTTTAGCCTTGATAGCTTCTACATCATCAAAACCAATCCAAACCGATCCAATGGTACAGTAATTTACCACGTATGTGGAATTGAAGACTGATTTAACTCCGTAACTATTGATGTACCGCTTGATGTATCTGTAGCTTATTGATCCATCTGGAGTTATTGCAAGTCCTTTTGCTGGGGAGCCAATTGAATTGTCTTCTGGGTCAAGGAGCGTCCAGGCATACCCATGGTAAGGCAGACCGATGACGAGTTTATTAGGGGATAATCCTTTGCTTATCCATTGCTTTACACCATAATCAGTATTTAATCTGCTCCATGGATCGTATAAAGCAGCATGTGCTCCTGTATACTTATCTTTTGAAGGCAGATGATAGTCATATGATACAAGATTTACCCAGTCCAAGTTCTTTTGAATAGATTCTACAGGGTATGCCTTTGAATCTGCCACGGGTGAATAGTAACCTGCCATTGTCAAGATCAGACATGGCTTATTCGAGCTCTTACACTCTGAATTCACAGCTGCTCGCCATTCATCAAGAAGAGTTCCCATATTGGTCATGTTGGGTGGTGTGCTCAGATTCACTCTGTGGAGATCAAGGCCTTGAAATCCATATGATCGAGCTAAATTGATTGACGATACAATGAACAATCTCCTCCTAGGCAACTGGCTGGCCATTGAGAAGAAAATGGATGCATTTTCATCTCCACCATCTATTGATAGAAGCGTCTTAACCGATGGATTCCTCCTTTTAACAATTTCGGTGAAGGTGGATATATATGGTTCGTCATTTGAAGAGATTGAGAGCTGATAATTTGATGAATTTATATGTGCAAAAGCACAAATAAGGTGAGTGAAGAGTGCTGAGTTGATATCTGGAACTGGATATTCACTACCAGAATACCAGTAACCAGACTTGATCCATGTTTGTGCAGCTGAAAATTTTAGGAGGGCCAAGAAGATAAGGAAGAGTTTGGTTCTGATCAACATTGGAAATATGTTTCTTCTTCTGCAGCATATGTCCACCATGTCAAGTAATTCTTTCCCATAGTCAGCTTGTTCATACCTGGTAGCAGTCTTCTAGTGCCTGTCAATTAACTCCTCGTCATGTTCTAAGTTGTATGCTTTTTCTTTGTAGAAACTACGTGAAACATGACTATAAGAACATTGTCTCTAGTATGAGATTTGGCTATTACTGTAAACGCATATTCTGAATTTCTTCCACATGCTTAGAGTAGTGGCTGATTCATATTGAACAAAGCCATCTTGTGGTTGTTTCCTTGAAACACCTGTTTCCGGGACTGTCGTAAAAAAGATTGTCAAGTTCAACTTGAAAAAGAAATGTAGAGAAGTAAGGTTATCAAATTCTATGTGGAGAAAGATCAATGGTTTTGTCCCTAGTAATTTCATTTCTCAGATTGAAGGTTTGACATGATTGAAAGACCCAAAATTGTTGGGTGTCATTGTCTTCTGGACCTTTTTTTTTTGTTTTTTTGCTAAGTTGGTATGTTGATTTTACTACCAATTTTAGCCACCAGAAGTTCGTGGGTCTCTGATCCTTCATTATCTAAACAAAAAGGTTCTTGAAAAATCTTTAAAGAAATGGTAAAATACTGTGAAGGCTTTACAATAGTGAATCTGCATGGATTTTCAAACCCAGTAGTCAGTTCAGTTAGTATCTATCTAAATCAGAAGAATCAGGTGGTGATGCTTAAATCCCTAGAATCTTTGAAATCCTCCTATTGGTAACCTTAAAGAGTGTTCAAAAAATATTATAAATTTTAAATTCAACTCATATAAAAATTTTTCAAAAATTAAAATTCTTTGTTAATTTCAAGACACTCTTGATGATTGTAGAATAATTATGAACTTACATAAATAAAATTGTGAATGAATAAATAGACTAGTATTTTTTTAGTAAATATTTCTATATCAAGAATGATAATTAAATTACAATATCTTATACTGTTTCCATTTCTCAAACTCATCATACATTTGCTTCAGCAAATGGTTTACTAGGGTTGTACACTACAAAAACTTGGATGATGAATATGGGGGAAATGTTCCTAAATGTGTGTGTACTTTATCCTTATTTTATTAATATAATATTTCCAAAAAAAAATACCATACATCTAATATACTTATTATTTAAAAATATAGTGACAATAACGTAACAAAAATTTTCTTCTAAGGGAGCTGTATGAAGATCTTTCCACAAGCTCTAAATCTTAGACCAATAGTTAGTTAGAAAATGAGCTGCTATCTTCTTAAAGAAAATTTGCCCCTGTATAACCTAGGTTGGAGTTTTAAACTCGTTAGAACCCAGCTTCTTACATTTCAAAATATAAAGCATTTTAATTATTTTCTCTATTCTCAAAATATTTGACTTCTTGTGAATTTTAAAGATTATTTTTTTAATTACCCTTTACATAAATATAAATCTTTCATTTTCTATCATATTAGTAAAATTAAATTAAGAATATAATTTAAAAATAGATATTATTTTCTTTTTTCTTAATTTATGTAAGAAAAGCTACAAGACCTTATATTTTAAAAGGAAAGGAGTATAAAATATGTAATTCTGTTTTTTACGTATCGTTTTATCAGTTATTACACATTAATATTATTTCGTATCTTCTTATAAAATAAATGAGCCAATAATATTATAAGCAGAAGGGAGTCAAAAGACCATAACATAACCCGTAACCCAAGCATCAAGCTCTCTGCCTCCTAGGGTGCAACCGAAGTCGAGTCGAACATTCAAATATATGCTCATGTTTGATAAGGTTGGGCTATTTTGCAAGTCGGACATATACGAGTGTAGCGGTCCGCACTCAGTCAGGAACCGTCTGCCCAATGGCTCCTTTGCAAACTCTTGAGAAGAAATTTTTATCCATAAAATGTTTTTGATAGGTTTTTCTTTATATAAATTGCAATTCAATGATGAAGGATTATAAACATAAATACTTATATTAACTCTGTACTCGTAAAATTCCTTGATGTATAAATTGAGCCAACATGATCAAAACTAGTAAGTAAACTAGCAGATGAAATGGTGATGTAATATATCATTTGCAGCAACCAAGCCAGTTGAATGAATACGGAAACTAAGATCATGCGCGCACTTTGCAGTAGAGTCCCATTTAATCTTAAGTTAAGCAAAGATTGTGCTTTTTGTGAATCTTCTATTTTCCTTTTTCTCCCCTTTCCCTACCCTTTAGCACATCCACTACAAATTCACCCGTCTGCTGGGCAGAGAATGGAAGAAATGGAGATGTGCCGCTATCTTGCCTGTCTTGATGAACCAGAAGTGAGCATACATTTATCTCATACGCTGTTATTTTTCTAAACCAAATAGCTGAAGATTGATAGAACATAAGGAAGCAAGAGCATCATTCACTCCATACCAAATTGACAGCATGTGGTTTGCATTTTTGATATTCTCCATTCGAACAAATTCTTTTGAGAACTCTTAAACCTGGTTGCAAATGGCATGATTGGGGGTTTGTCTTTCACTGAATGCGATCCTAGAAGCTTTCATCTTCAAGTGATAATTCTTATCTGAAGCTTTTCCACATCTTCTAGTCCATTTTTCATCCAACAACAGGGCTGCAACGTGAGAAAAGTAGAGTCACAGGTCAGTGACTAATAAATACTTTATTCGTTTCAAAATATAAGACATTTTGATTTATCTTTTTTAAAAAAAAATATTTGGTCTTTTGTTAATTTTAAGGATTATTTTTCTAAAGTTATCCTTATCATAAATATAATTATATCATTCTCTATTATATTAGTAGAATTAGTTAAGGATATAATAGAAAAATTAATTATTATTTTTTTCTTACTTAATTTATGTAAAAATAACCAAATAGTCTTATATTTTGAAGGCTCCTATTGCCCCTAAACTTTTGTTAGAGTTTGATATTTGCCCTCTAACTTTAAGAAGGATAGATTTTGACCTTCAATTTTTTTGAAGTAACCAAGTTTGCAATTCCGTTTGATTTTGCCACTAAAGACTAGCACATGACCTTCTCTATAAGGTCATTTTAGTCATTCGATAACATAAATATAACTAAACTGTAATTTTGTTCATATATTTTAAAATTATTCATTTTATAAGAGGTAATTATAAATCATGCAAAGATTTGAGATTTGAAAAATAAATCAACTAAAAAAGCCCTAATCCTATCCTTTCTTCTTGTTTTTAATACTACAGCAATCACCAACCACTGTTACCGCCGCAATTACCATTACCATCACAAGAAACCTACCATTGTCGCCACCATTCTCTTAGATTCCTTCTATCCCTCCATCTATAGTCGCTCTTCTCCTTTCCCTCCTCTGTCTCCTTTGTCTTCCTCTTCTCACAATCACCATAGAAAATAAAACATGCAAAGTCTTCAACAGAGAAAGGTAAGAGCCATAGAGAGATGGTTGGCCATGATTACAAACCTAGCAGAGTTCTGAAACTCCAACTCAAACTTGCCCCTCATTGTGCATAATATTTGAACAATATATTATGAATTACAATAATTGGTTCAAGAATTTTGATCACCAAAATATGAGCAGCAGTAAAATTTTATGGAATTGGAGTATATAATTGACCTAATTGCTTTGAAATTTTCTTCTTTGATCAATTTTCTTATTGAGGGTTAGTGTTTTTCTTCCCTCTTTGATTGGTCTTCTTGTGAGGGTTAGCATTTTTCTTCTTTCCTTGGGTATATATAGAAACTTAAAAAGAAAAAAAATGTTATTAAAAATTTGATATAAAAAAACTTTTCTAAGTTAAAAAATATGAGGGAAAAAAGTATTATCGTACTAAAATACCCCTAAAATGTTCATGTGCCTTACATAAGGTTAATAATCGTCCATTTTAAAATTAGAAGGAAAAAAGTAAAACTTAGATAAAAACAGATTTGTTTACCCTATTTTGAAATGGAGGGAATAGTTGAATATTCAACTTGGCGCGGGGGGTGCAAATGAAATTATATAAGTCAATTCCTTCAATAAATTCCGCTGATGGTTTTAATCTAATGTACTTCAAAGATAATTTATTTTATGTTTAGTAGCAAACAGGAGTAAAAGCATAAAAAAGCACTTACATTTGCTGGAAGCTGAAGAGCTGATTGGAATATGCTCATCATGATTTTTTCCCCCTCGTCTCCATTTTTTAGGAAAAATATTCATTCCACAACTGAAAAATATTTATGCATAAAGGAATTGATGTCATTTATAATAAATTTACGATTAATTTATAGTAACCAGAAATATTTTTAAAAAACCCTATTTATAAACCTTAATTGAAGAAAACTTATTATAAATTGGAACAAAAAAAAACCTTAATATATAACATTTGTTAACACTGAAACAACATGGGATTCAAATTAAAAGTTCTAAAAAAATTAGTCAATTTCCAAACTAATTCCTACTTCAATTTAATGTTAAATACTATAAACACAAGTTTTTTCCATGAATATGATGTCAAAGAATTTTTTGAATCATATATGTCTTTAAATTTCGCATTCAAAATTTGAATGATAGCAAGAATATGTTATTTATTTGCATGACATAAAAGCATAAAAATCAGTAATTATATAAAAAAAAGCATAAAAATTAGCTGTATCAGTTTAGTAATTATTTTTTAAAAAAAAGCTATAAAACGCATCGTATGAATGCGTCCAATATTGGAAAGAATAAAAATCCCTGACACCTTCTAATTTTATGGCTCTCCCTTTTATGCTATGCCAGACTCGCGCCTCCAAAACCACCGCGGTCCGCTAGCCGTTGTTCAATGTAGTTGCGGAAGAAGCCGCCTCTAACTACCTCTTCCTCTCCTCAGAAAACCTAAACTCCCCAAAGCGTGGATGTTCGTATTTTCTACTTAATCTATTGAGGAATTTCTTACCAGTTTTGGGTTTCTAGTCCATTGAAGAGAAAAGGCATAGGGTAAAATGCCGCGTACAACTACAGTGGAGAGCCCTGGTTGCCCTCCACTTCGAGCCTTAACCTTCGATGTTCTTGGACTTATAAAAGGTATATGCTAATTTTAAAGGTGTTAGTGTTGCTTGGTGTTGGTCTCTTGAATTTCTATTTTTATTCGGCTTTGCTAATGTGCCCGTCAATTTTTATGTTTGTTTTGAACAGTTATTGAAGCAAAAGGGGCAGAAAATGCATCTGCCAAGGTAGTTGAGAGATGGGGAGAACCAGATGCCTCGAGAGGAGTGTTGGCTTCGTCCATAATTGACCGTGAATTGGACCCTGTATGTTGTAATCTATTAGAATCTTTTACGTTGTATGCCTAGCTGATAGCTTTAGCCAACATTGCTTGTTGTTGAATGTCTTTTCTATTTGAAAGTTCCTTGCTTTTTCTTAAGTAGCTTATGAGCATTTTTGGTAACATGTAAATGTAAATATTGTACATAGCACCTCCAGATTGCTTGACATAATTTTATTTTGTTTTGAGTTAATTTGGTAGAGCTGAAACCGTATTTCTTTTTAGGTCAGAGAAGCAGAATCAAATAGTTTAAACTAAAGATTGTGGTGGAATGAAGGCTTGATTTGTTAGTTAACTGAGAGAAATAGGACTACTTTTGCTCCTTCATCCTTTAGGATGCATGACAAACTGCAGCTTGGTGTCAAGTAGTGAGTTCCAGAACTCAAGCAGAGCAATGCCTAGGATGTTTTCTACACAGAAAGTACATTCTCTTTAAAAATAGTTTAATATCCCAGATATCAAATCTGGTGTTTTTATATCCTTTCAATGGTTTCCTTAAGTATGACAAAGTGGCCAAGCTCAGGTTTCATTTGAAATTGATGAATTCTGGACACTTATGCAGACAAGTACTGTTGATTATTGATGAACATGTTTGTAGGACTGTGGGGTGGGAAACAACTTTAGGTTTTGTCATTTGAAACCTGATTGTAGTAGATATGTAGTTTCAGTGCAGGTGTTTGTGCACCTTTGGTTGTATAAAAGGTTGTGCCTTGATCCTAGGCGTACCCCTTTTGGACATAAGTTGTCTTCTGAAAGGCAATGACTTTGTTTCTTGATGTTATTGCACTTTAATATGTGGTTCTAGCGCTACTGCCTTTACTCCTGCTTTTGCACTTATCCTCTTTGATGCAGATATATTTTCTTTTGTTCATTAATCCTTCTATTTTATTCCAGCTGATTGGTGTTGCAAGGAAAAATGGTCTGGTGAGTCCCTTGTTCGTATAAATTCATCAACAGAAAGGGTTAGAGTTTCCTCTTTGAGTTTCAAGTTGTCTTGGTCTCAGTATGGTATTTCTGCGATCTGCAGGTTGAGGTTCTTAGTCCTATTAATGGGGATGTTCAAGTATCAGTTTCAAATGTTAATCAAGCTGGCACCAGTCCTGACGACGATGCCATCGTTGGGTTGCATTTATTTCATAGAAGGCAGTTGGAATTATCATCTAGGTATGCTTTTATTACTTCAACTCATTGGTGGGGTTTGTTTACTAGTCAAGAAATGCTCATTTAGAAGTTCAGATTTGCTTTCAGGGATGTGGATTAGCGGAAGTTTCTACTTGAGTTTCTAACTAATCTGGTTTGTGTCCTTAAAATGGAAAAAAACAAGAGCATAAATCTTGTTTCACATGTTGCTTTCCTGAAATCTGAGGCAAGGGCATAATATAACAACATACTTCCCAATGATGCCTAACCTGAGCAAATAAGAAGAAAACGAAGGAAAGAGAGAAAAGGAAAAGTTGTGCTTCATACTTTCCAATATGTTATACCATGAGGAAAAATTGTTTGTGGAATAAAAACTGTGAAAAGAGGATATGAATACAGGTCAGAGAATTCTTATTTTTTGTGGTAAAG
The DNA here is from genome assembly GCA_030512225.1 of Rauvolfia tetraphylla. Lineage (NCBI taxonomy): Eukaryota > Viridiplantae > Streptophyta > Magnoliopsida > Gentianales > Apocynaceae > Rauvolfia > Rauvolfia tetraphylla. The sequence goes on from JAJQKT010000060.1 coordinate 4,873,073, forward strand.
TTTATTTCATTCTCTATGCAAAACAGAGGAAGGGTAGAGGGAAGACCATCATTTTCCAAACGTTAGGAAAAAGTAACCTAATATGACTTCTATAGATCACCTGTCCGAAGAGTGATGTTTATGACAACCATGGTATTGATTTCTGCTGAAATATAGAGGCAGTTTAGAATTTCTAGGCAAAGTTAGAGGACATTCTACTTGAGGTGAGGAACATTTGCAAGATCGGAGTTTTGGTGCCCTTGTGACATGTTGATGGAGAGTGGTGTTGCATACATGGATTTGAATGCAATTTAAGAATTAGAAGTTTCTGCTATACAACATTTAAACAATGCTTTCAGAACATTGAATTTGTTTATTGTTACAAATGATCATTCACTGGGTAGGTGCAAGCTACTTTTCATCATGGGGTTTGGTCCTTTGCAGGGACAAAAGAGGAAAATCATTTTTGAAAAATGATTAAAAAGTTTTAAAAATTTATTAATTTCAAGAGATATTTAGTTATCTGATGTTAAATCCTTAATTTTTTCCTTTCTTTCATGTTGTACGTTACATTATTTCAGACCTCTTCTTCTCATGGCTGATTTTTTTATGATGTACCCATCTTTGATATCTTTGGAAGTTGTTGCCCTCTTGATTATTTATGTGCTGAATTTCATTGCAAGGATTTTGAGTTAAGTACTGGTAGCTTGTAGATTGCATGCACATATGCATCTTGTGAGACGGCAATGGTATTTTGAACATTTCTAGTTTATTGATTTTCTCTTGCTCTGTCTTAGGTCATGTACCTTCCTTACATGTACTCTTAAAGGGCACACAAACATTAGGTGTGTAGAAGTCCCTAGATCACAAACCGACACTGTGAATGAGGTTAGTCAAACAACATGGACAACTTGTGGTTCCGGTGATATTTTGTGTTCCCAAGTGGATGAAAGTGAAAACTTTGCTTTATTTGGAGGGTAAGTGCCTGTAAAAGAGTATTTTTCTTCTTGCTTGGTAAGTGCAGAAGCTTGTTGATAATAGGTCCTTGGATATTTTTTCCTTCCTTTTTCTCTTCCCATAGGAAAAGAGTTGAAATGAATTTATGGGACCTTGAGTCAAATACCAAAGTCTGGACTGCAAAATCTGTGAGTTTCTTCTCCCTTTCTGGTTGTGTATGTTTAGATTAAAGGATCACCTCTTGCTACTGGCTGAAGCATCTGGCTGCTGCTTTCAATGTTCTTCAGCCTGCTAAAAACAGCCTTGATATATTTACTCCGACTTGGTTCACATCTACGACTTTCTTAAGCAAAGATGATCACCGGAAGTTTGTTTCAGGCACCAATGATCATCAGGTGAATTTTAATGTTTTTACTTCTTTAGTAGCCAAACTTTTATTTAGAGGTGGTTGTGTTAAGAAGCAAGTTGTGGTTCTTATGATGGAAGCTTGTGTTTCCAGGATCAGTAGTCCTGTGTGAAATAACCAGTTAGACCTGAAGAAGGACAACATGATCTTGCATGCCAAAACAATGAATTATTAGAGTTCATTTCCTCATATGTAGGATTCTATTTGGTAAATTTCTATGCAATAAAGTATTGATGGAATTCTGTGCATTTCATGACATAAAAGGAACAGTAGTTCTTGTTTTGATCATGCATATGGACAGCTGTATACATGCCTATTTTCTACTTTAGTATTACCAAATACATTCGGTTTATGTGTTTTTGTCTTTGTGGGCCCTGGGGCACATGCTGCAGCTATCAAAACTATGCATCATGCCTACTCTCCTCTCCTTTTTATGTTATCATATTTAGTTGTTGGCCATTCAGGGAAAATGACAAAATAATTTCTACAGGTGCGCCTGTATGACATTTCTGCCCAGAGAAGGCCTGTCATGTCAATTGACTTTCGAGAGACGCCTATTAAAGCTGTTGCTGAAGACCTAGATGGAAATAGAATTTATGCTGGAAATGGGTCAGGTGACCTAGCTTCTTTTGACATTCGCACAGGTATGAAGCTTTATGGTCTTTCAGTCTCTGGTCTTTGTTAAATATGTTTCTTATTATGGAATATAAACCGATACATGTACTCTAACCACAAAACCCAGCAAAACCAAAGAAAAGAAAACGAAGGAAATAATATTCAGATTCTGCTTTCGGAATTCTTGATTTTTCATGCATTGGAATAATGATCAAGTAAATGCTGCTGGAAAATCTTCAGCTTGTTTTAGTTGTTAAAACTGCCTCTTACATTCTAGATCTGAGCTTATATTGGTTTTGAAGTTCCTTCTGGTGATAATTGTATTCTAAGAAATCAAAATATCAAAATCAATCTCTCTCTCTCTCTGTCTCTTGTTCCATTTTTAACTTATCATTATAAGCTCATAAAAAAGCAATGAAGCAAGTAATAAGTTTTTGACTGTAGATAAAATTGTATCTTGAATTTCAAAGTCTAGCAGATATGCAAAAAGGTTCAAATAATTAGAGTTCTTGATTGGTCTCTCTCACATTTACGTTCAATTTGATTGTCGTGTTATTATTTGCTTGCAATTTTTGGTTTCCCTACCTTGATTTACCCATTTAATATGGCTGTTGGACATTTAATAGCGATCATCTTTTCTGTACATCTCTTTGCCAAGATATGAAAATGTTAACCCGTAGTTAATAGAGGTATTCTTGAATTTGATGTTTCAAGGTACTTGTTATGTTTAACTTACATCTCAAAGCAAAAAAAGGAAAAGAGTGATGATGGTTGATAGTCCATGCACTTGAAGCAAAGAGGAGAAAGATGGGAAAGAGAAGATTGAAACATGAACCTTTTTCAATTTTGTTTATTTTGAAAACAAGTGATTTGGGTTGAACTTGACTGTATCATATTTGAAAGCTGGAATATTGGATGGTTGATGTTTCTGTTCAAATATAGAATCATGCTGCTATGACTGAAGACAGACCCCTTTCGGATATATACATATACATATATATATATATATATACTGAAGCAAAGAGGAGAAAGATGGGAAAGAGAAGATTGAAACATGAACCTTTTTCATTTTTGTTTATTTTGAAAACAAGTGATTTGGGTTGAACTTGACTGTATCATATTTGAAAGCTGGAATATTGGATGGTTGATGTTTCTGTTCAAATATAGAATCATGCTGCTATGACTGAAGACAGACCCCTTTCGGATATATACATATACATATATATATATATATATATATATATATATATAGATATATATATAGATATATATAGATATAGATATATAGAATCATGTTTACTATTTTGGGATGATATTTTGCTTTTGGCATATGCTATATTTTTTCGTTTGTAAGAGAAGTGACAATATGAAGGGTTTATTGTTTTTGTTTATTTATCTGTTTTAAGCTTGTAAGAAGTAATAATTATATTTATTCACGTAAACAAGCAGTTAAAGGCACGCTGAAGTTTTATTGTGGGTTAATCCACCAAGATTGCAGGAGTCAGCACCAAAAAGAGGAGAAAATTAATAAGTTGACCACATTTGTATGCCACCTGTGCATGTTTGAGTGTTTTGGGTGGATTTTGATTGTTGGGGTGGAGATTGTTTGTTACAAAAGAAGGGAGGTATAGGATAGAGTGTTGGGGTTTGGGGAGAAGGATTGAAGTAGAGAGAGATCATCTGTGTTGTTTGTGGTATTCATCATTTAACTGGCTGTTGGGTGTGCCATGACATGGTTGGTTTGCATTACATGTCTTTTGGGGGCATGTTGTTAAGAGTTCTTGGAGGTTCTTCTAGTGAAGCTCCAGTCTCAAAATATTTGTTGTTTTTGTAGCTGCAGAAGTTATTACATTTTATATCCATCAGTGCATGTTATTCTTGTATTTGATCCTGATGGTCTCTTATTGGTTATTATAGTGTTGCTGACTGTAAATTAATTGTGCTGAATTGTTGAGTTAATGAAGTTCTTCATCGGATGCTATGCTTATATAATCTTTCTGTTGCAGGAAAATTGTTGGGTAGCTTTTTGGGGAAGTGTTCTGGAAGTATAAGATCCATTGTGAGGCATCCCAAACATCCTGTTATAGCATCATGTGGTAAGTACTTCAATGTCCCATATATGGCTGTCTTCTTTTTTATCATACCTGAGGCATATTCATGGATTTATTTCAGTCGAATGACCAGAACAATGGGAGCAATAAGACCTTTTTCATATTAATTCTGAGGAATTAAATTCATATATTACCTGGTAAATTCCAAATTAACATCCCCATAGAAGTACATGCCTTCTGTCCCCGCTATAAAAATAAAATGTGTAATTTACCTCTGCATATTTTTTCTCAAAATACTTTTGAGTTTTCTCTTCAAACTAGAGTAGTCATATTTAGAGTTTCCATAAGAGGGTGATCTGAAGAAACTGATTTGTACAGGAGAGAGTAATTTGCATATTATGCAACATTATAACTAAAAAAGCCTGTGGCTGGGGAGTCTTAATGTTTTTGATGTTGTCTTAACTATTTCCATTTCGCACTAAGGGAATTTAGCATCAGAAGTTATTAGGACCTCTTATGTTTATGCAAGTCATTCATGTCAATGTAGCTGACCCCGATTTGGTATTCTGTCTTGGTTGTTGTTGTTGTTGTTGTGTTCATTGTAATGTTCTCTTGGATTTCTAAATGCTGATGGATGTATTACATGATTCTTTCTCAGGACTGGACTGCTACTTGCGCATTTGGGACATACATTCGCGGCAACTTCTGTCTGCGGTATATTAGCATACTTTTAACATCTTTTAAAACCAGGATTGTGCCCAATTAGCTAATGCTCTGCGCTTTCCTGGCTCCTCCAAGAGGAGGCCACTGTCTTTTGAAAAATCAAACTTAAGACTTAAATACCCAATCAAGCTATCATAAATGCCAGCACAGAAATTACACACTCTATAGCCTCATATGGCCTGCCAAAATTTTACCGTTTTCCTTGTTTCTATACTAGGCTATGCATATTGCTGTAATTTTTTGAAACTATTTGCTTTACGACTGTAAAATTGACAAAGATGTCTCAAGATTATTTATCCTTGAGAGTGCTTTTCAACTGCTATTTTTCGTCTAGCTTTTAAGATGAAAATAAGTCTAATCCTTTTAAACAAAATTTTCAAGAACTGTTTGTTTCCGGCAATTGCAGAAAAGCCAGACAAATGATAAGAGCCCTTGCATAATCCATATAGTTGCACCGGAACTTCATAGGAAGTGGTTAGTTCTGCATTGATTGAAATGCAGTTGGAATAGATCCAGAAATCTTTCCATAACATTCTATTGAAAAGGTCGTTTTTGTAGTTCTTCCATGTCACTTGTTTGTTACCCAATCCTTGGAGAGACTATAACGTGTTATCAAAAATATTTTATGCAGGTTTTCTTGAAGCAGCATCTTACTGCTGTAGTTTTTGATTCATATTTTAGGAATGAAGGTGAGAAATTTAATTCATTTTTATTAGATTTATTTGACATATTTGGATACCACGTCATTTTGTTACTTTTTGTTAGCTGTATTTGCCAATGTTTGAGAAGAGTTTGGTATGGTCGGGGGTGAAGGGGATGAAGGTGGGCTATAATTCAAGAATGGTTTGGCTGGGTGATTTGTGGAAGGACAAGCAGAGTGGAACGAAAGTGTTTCCCTTACCCTTTGTAACAAAAAGAGAGAAGGCTAAGAAGTAAATGAAAACCCTTCCCAGCCACTTTATTTCACTATGTTTATCCCCTTCCTAATTGGGAGGGAAGGATCAGACTTGACAAATATGGCCTTACTTTGGAATTCAGGTTTTGGATTAGTGAATAATAAAATGTAGAAAGGTAAATTTGAGATTTTTATTTCTCTCCTCTCGCGTCCACTCCTTCCCTTCCTTTCCTTTCCCCCTTTTAACAATCAAGATAACTTAAACCGCATATACTTCCCCCTAAGTACATATGTCTCTGTCCTTCCCACGTCCTTTTCTCAACAAAACCTTGTTTCAAGATTCTGATATGGCATTTTGGTTGCACAGAAGTTATGGTTCCTACTATCGATTTGCTGCCCCATCCACAGAGATCTGAAGAAGAGAGTGTGCCTGCTAAGCGCAAGAAGAAATCTATAGCACATAGTGGAAGCAAGAAGCTCAATTCTAGGAAACGGAGCAAGAACAGTGATTTGGAATGAGCCTATTAAGCACTTGGATCCATGCTCAGCTAGTTACCTGACATCTGTGGCGGGAATTCATCGTGGGTGCAATATAATGTCTCAAATACATGTTCTAACTGATGCTTCGTGAACCTGCAGGAATTTCCATATTTATAGCTATCTCAAGGTAAATGCAGCGTAGCTTTTGGTTTGGAGCGTAAGTTGACAGGAACATCCAATGGCAGGTTGACCTGAGTTTATAGGCAAGAGATGAGCATATGTATTTCTTTCTTCAATCTGCTCTCAATTTTGACATGCATCCCATTTTGTGGTTTCTATGTGGGAAGATGTATTTCACAATGTCGATGAGTTATTTGCCCCTTTTAGTCTTGTCTTGAGATAATAGTTGTGAAGCATTAGAGAAAATGGTTTGGTTAAGATTTTGTTTGATCTGGGGAGTTTTGTCCATGGTCTATTATGCATGGATTTCCATTTGAAAGTTTAGATCCACAAATCCAGATAGCTTCCAAAAGCGGTTCAGAATCCGGAACGTGCTAACCTGGGTTTGAACTAAATTCTTTATTGCTGTGGAGTATAGGCGTTTGAGTTTCAGATGCTTCTATTCTCCATATTGATTTACATCTTCCAAAAATTCTCTGAACGGGATATTGTATAGGAAAACCTTGCAGTCCATTTATGATATGATAGAAAGGTGAGAGAAACTAAACATGTTGAGCTAATTGCGGCTAAAGATGCTGTGAAATAAGTCTCTTTTTCCCGGCCACAGATTTGGCATGTTGGCGAAAATTGTTTCAATCTTGCCAATATCTTCAAATGGATCGGTTGAATACTATTGCAAAGCATCCAAATGAAAAAAATTCAACTTCGGTTGCACTTTTAAGCTCCAGATTCTTTCCTAAAAATTCTTCTCCCTTACATTAGTGGAAGGACCTGGTTGCTCTCCATTTTCTTGCAAATTCATAATAAGATTGTAAGCAAACTGCACCGAGATATTAAGAAGTAGTGATGCGCGTGTTTCATTAACTACTCTTCCCCTAACACTGAATACAGACTCTGAAGTAACAATAATAGCCGAAATAGTCAAAATATCATGCGCCATCTTTCCTATGATAGGATACTTAGGAGAATTCGTTTTTCACCAATGTAAAATATTAAAATTCTCAATCCTAGGAAATATAGGTTCTTCTAAATATTGCTCTATTTTAGCCTTTTGGTACATACAAAGCGAAGAGGACCGAACTTGCTTATACCATTAATCAAAAGTATTAAAATCATCAACTGTTGAACTTGGTTCACTCCCATGGGTGAAATCTTCATCACATACATCACTTGTAGATCTTATTTGTCCACCATACTCAATATATAAATTTTGAAAAGCACTCTTAATTCTTCTGACATATCGATAAGCATCACTACCATAAATTGCATTGTAGTACCATTCTACCAAATCCATCTTAAACCTTGGATCAAGCACTATTGCAATCCCCAACACCAAACTAGATTCCTTCCAATACTTTTCAAACTTTTCTCTCATAGGACCAGCCATAGCTTTAAGAAAATCTTGTTGACTATTTTCCCATTTCCTTAACTTAAGTTGAATTTTACACACATCAGGAAAAAAGACATTAGAAGTTGAAAAATTAGAACCACTAAAATGAGTGGTGGAGTTATAAAACACCTTCAAACATCCATGAACTACACTAGCAATTTTCTAGTCATTCTCGGTTGGACAATGCTTATAATTTCTATCAATTTGTTCAAGACGGTTAACTGTTTCTTTGAGAGGTAACGCAATCTCAAGCATTAAAAAAGTATAATTCCACCCAATTTGAACATCCAAAGACAACTTTTTCTTATTTTTCAACTTGCATTGCTGCATTGCATACTCAAATTTTTGGTTTGCATAAGTAGACTTTTTAAATACTTGCAAGTTTTTCGAATCTTTACAAGTAAATCACCAATAACATCTAAACCATCTTGCACAATCAAATTAAGAACATGTGCACTACAACGAACATGAAACAAATCACCACCAAGGGGAAGCCATGCTTTCTCAAGCAAACTAAGATTTCAAATGTCTAACCATTGAATCATTTGATGATGCATTATCCACAACCATAGAAAACAACTTCTTGTCCAAATTCCACTCCAAAATAAGATTATTAATGAATCGAAACAAAGTCTCACCATCATGGGGACAAGGAATATGCTTATAATTATGAATCTTCTTTTTCCACTTGTAATTGTCATTGATATAGTGAACAGTCAAACAAGTATATGCAATATTAGAATGCTCTGAAGTTCAAATATCAGTGGTGAGTGTGATTCTACAAGTAAGATCTTCAAAGAATTTGTACAATATTTCACTTTCTTCCTTATATATCTCCATCACTTCTGCCCTAATTTTATTTCGAGAAACAAGCTTGAAATTGGGATTCAAACCACTGCAAAATACTTCAAAAAGTTCGTGCTCACAAATATTAAAATGATAGTTATGCTTGATAATCATTCTTGCCAAATCTCTCCTGCTCTTTTCTTGGTCAAATTTATAATTATGAATTTCAATTCTACCTATTAGAATACTTTTTGTTTGTTGAATCTCTTGATGTCCTCTACTCTTAAATTTTCTAGAAACACATCCTTTCAAATGCTTACTCAAATGAGTAGTCCCACTAGAACTACTACCAGAAAGCTTTTTTTGGCACCAATTGCACTGAGCTATGACATCTCCCTTAGGAACAGTGAATTTAGACATTTCTTCCCATACCTTTGATGTTAATCTTCTACTACCCTTTGAGGGAATTGTTTGATCGTGTCCCCCTTGCAGTTTTATTTCCTCATTATTTATTTCAACCATCTCATTCTCATTGGTAGAAGCTCTAGAACTTGTTATTGGTATTGATGTATCATGTACACTTAACATCCTAAATAAAACATATCCAAAAAATTATGTTAATAAAATATATCACTATATGCAGATTAATAAGTGCTGACTCCATTTTCTATTTATATGCTAGAGTATTAATTTAAATGCCACTATTAATTGAAGATGCATGTTGTATAAAAAAATTTGTTGAATATCTTATTTTATAAGGGTCTAATTATAGATCGTATAAAAACTTAGGGATTGAAATATAAATTAACAAAATAGAAAGCAACCAGTACACCACCACAAAATCTCTTTCTTTTTTGTCATTTTCCCTCTGCTTCTTGGCCTTCAGCCACTGGCCCACCATCACCAAATTCCTATTTCTATGAAGACTCCTTTTTCTTATCAGATTTAGATACCGATGGCTCCTTTCCTTTTCCTTTCTTTTTCGTCATCTTCCCTCTACTTCTTGGCCTTCAGCCACCGGCCCACCACCACCAAATTCCTATTTCTATGGAGATCCATTTTTCTTATCAGATTTAGATAACGGCGGCTCCATTCATTTTCCTTTCTTTTTCGTCATCTTCCCTCTGTTTCTTGGCCTTTAGCCACCGGCCCACCACCACCAAATTCCTATTTCTATTGAGACCCATTTTTCTTATCAGATTTAAATACCGGTGGCCCCTTTCCTTTTCCTTTCTTTTTCGTCATCTTCCCTCTACTTCTTGGCCTTCAGCCACCGGTCCACCACCACCAAATTTCTATTTCTATTAAGAACCATTTTTTCTTATCAGATTTAGATAAGGTAAGTATACATCAAAATCAACGAATCTAGCAATTACAACATCAAATTCCCCCAAAACCAACTTGCTCTAGACAACTGCGCCAACTTCAATCACACTGCCAATCAACACTGAGAGCCATTTTTCTTATTTTTATTTCATTTATTCTGTTTGTCGGTTCCCCAGTAAGAGGTGAGAAGTTGTTTGAGGGATTTTTATTTCATATTCTTGTTGCATTGCGAATTGCGATATGCAATATTAGTAATAGATATTACAAAATAGCAAAGGATGAAAACATCAGGCTCAAGCGAAGGCAAATGAGGTTGTTAGATACATGTCAAATTTGCCAAGTTACCTGAAAAGAGGAGGAAGCGACAGGTTGGGATAGGAGTAACCGGTGGAGATGGTTGCCAGAGTATCACACTACCGTCAGGAATTGGGATGAGATTTTTGGTAACTGTCGGTGACGGTGACTGGTGAGTGTCAATCGATTTGAGAGAAAAATAATAGGGTTAGAGTTTAGGCATTCTATTTCTATGTAAATTTGAGGATAATTGACCTTTTGATCAAAATATATCTAACGGTTGTAAAAAAATTAAATATATAAAATATTTATTATTAAAAATTTATTTGAGTCTCGCGTCTATCGGGTCTGAAACTTTGAGTACCATACCCGTACCAGTTTAAAATATATATTATCGGGTCCAGGTCCGAGTCGGGTGTGTGGTATAAAATAATGTACCGGACCCGAGATTATCAGGTCGGATCCTGGCTGGGTCCGAATAATACCCGACCCATTGACAGCCTTAACGGTAAGCCCAAACCAATCAGATGGAGGAATTTTTAGGATCTCATCCATCTCATACGAATTGAAATGTTGACGAAGAAGATTTTCTTTCTAGCAGACCCTATCAAAATCAGTAAGGTTTTGCAACTGATACCCTCCTGTCAAATGCCGATAAATTAGTTTTGAATTTGTAACTGGAAGGAATGACGGGTGAGAAGCCATTCATTACTCCAAATTCGCACGGGTCTGCCATTGCCAATTCTCCACCTTATACCCTTAAGGAGATACTGAAGAGTTTCAATGATGCTCTTCCAAATATAGGATCGGTTTCAGCTGATTGAGGGGATAATACTTGGCCTGCATAACACAAGCAACCGATGAAAGCGGTTTTGTGATCAACCGGCCAAGTAATGCCAAGTTAAAAACAGTTAGTTCATGAAAATCTAGACCATCCTTTATCTTCGGTTTAGATATATGTTTCCAAGATTTCCAGCAAAATTTCCAGTGGTGATCATGGCTTCCCCATCAAAAGTGGGACTAGTGATGGAGGTAGTTAGAATAAGTTGGAATCGCTTGCATCAACGATTTAATTAAAATTTCCGTAGCGGCTTGTGAGAGAGTTTTGTTCTTTCAACTATTTAGTTTCTTCCAGACTCATGAAATCCTGCTGAACTTCGTTAGCACGTGGCAATGACATGGCACAGCAACACAGTTGGCAAACCAGCTAGATGACAGCTAGATTGCTAGATAACACAGCTTGCATTTTCAATTAGTTAGTTTATTTATTGCGTAGAGAAGCAGCTAAGCTGCTGCCGGTTTTGTGGTTAGCATGCATATAAAGACTTATGGACCCTTATTTGTTATTAATGAGAATTCCAGATCTTAATGTTATCTGCCAAACTCTTTGAAGAAAAGATTAGATTAGTCATAGTCTAGGGTTTCTTCCAAGCAAGCTTCATAGATGGTAAAAATTGAATGCCTCTATATAGAAAATCTCTTTTTCAACATAGAACTATATATAGGGCTTAGACAATAAAATAAAAGGTATATTTTTCTGCCCCTAAGAAGATGCCATTGACAATTGACCAATTTGCGGAAGAAATGCAATATAGTAAATGTGCATTCATTGTTTGTTCTTAAAATAACTCCATCTTTGGTTTTTCAAACTTGATGGCAGACTAGCCTTTCATGGATATAATTGAACCAAAAAAAAAAAAGTAAGTCGGAATTAAAACTTTAATTTTCAAAAAGAATATATATTAATTTGTAAAAAAAATTAAAAATATTGTAAATAAAAAAATGCGACTCAAAATCTAAAACAATTTTTGAAAATGTTAGGGCCATCAGCCATCATCTTCCCCGTTAATGCATATAATTGTTGGAGGTCCACCTCCTAAATGTCTACTTCTAATAAACCTCTTCCAAGGTGTAATAGCTTACATCGGTTTTATCACTCAGACTATGTAGTATTTCTTTATATTATTCTATTCGTTACAAAATATATATTTTAATTTTTTTTTTATTCTAGTTAAAAATATTTATTCTCTTTTTATATAAAAAATATTTATTATCTTTTTTAAAATATTTATCATTGTCTGCAACTGATCATTTAAAATGCTTTTATTTTTTTGAACACTATTAATTTTCTAATCTACTACCATTTAAACTGCTAATTTCTCGTATTAAATATGACTTTAAAATACTAACTAAAAACTTTAAATAAGGCATTTAAGATATTTATCTAATTTTTTTATAAAATTTAACAAAATCTTAATTCTCGTGTAAAGTCAAATTTTGAAACGGAAGAAGTATATAATGATTTTATTTTCTTTCGAAATCATTAGAGTTCGATTTCTTTGATCCCTTAAGTTATGTTTTAGATATCTATTACTAAACTACTATCGAAAGGGATATTAAATTTTATAGAAATTTTTAGACTCTTTGTTCTATATGTATATATAAAACTTTTTTTTTTGGTTGATAAGTTTATGTGTATATCTAGAAGACAAATAATGTCAAATTATTTCCGTGCTGGACTAGATGTGACTTCTTATCAATTTTTGAAAATGTTTGGGCTTCTGAGCAAAGACAGGATTTGAATCCTTGTGCTCTGAAACTTCTGGGAATTTCTACTAATTTTTGAAGGTGCATAGGGAATTTTATTTACAATTTTAACGTCTCCACCACTCTTTAAATGCTTTACAAATTTAGAGTGCCAAAGACATTTCACAAATGTTTATGTCAATGGCTAATATCTTTAATTGGCATGAATTAGGAGTAAACCAGTGGTTCCTAAAAGTAAACCACATCCACCCAACCCCCGCCCCCAGCACCTGGAAATTTCTGCTCGTACTTATCCTTTTTCTAAAAAGAAAGAAAATTGCATGCAGTGATTGAAAATATAGTGGAGGAATTTGATACAAAAAAAAAATAGAGAGTTAAAATATAATTTGTGTCTGCTTTTTATTTTCTTTGATTCATTTCATACAAATGCCTTGGAAATAGTTAGAAATCTAGGGATCATAATCTGCAGGTTCTGATGAGTAAAGAAAGCAGAGCCTAGAGAAAATACTTAGAAGGTTTGATCACTGGTAGAAGTGAACCTTTTTGTTTAAGAACATTTCATAGTGGAGAAAACTTTTACACCCATAAGCACTTTATTCGGCCTAATTATATATTGCTCAAACAAATATTGTTGATGAGCTCTTTATTTCTTCCAATGCCACCATGATCATCTGGCGCCATGATATTTAAGCTCCCCATGCTCGTCTAGCTGCAATTTGTGGGAGAATGAAAGAAGAATTAGTCAGTAACAAATTCAAAATGAAATCGAAAACCATAACGAAAGATCAAAAAACCAACCAAGACTAATTGGAATAAGATTTTTACTGCTTGAGACTCTCCAGAGATAGAGAGAGAGAGAGAACAAAGCTACTTTGGCCTGTGTGTATTGGGATAAAATATTTTGATTCTACTGACCTTGTTGAGAAAGAGCCCAGTTTGCATCAGCAGCAACATGCCAAGCAAAGTATCCAAGCAACCCTTTTCGCCTAGCAAATGAAACCTTTGCTGAGACAGATTGAGTATCGTCATATCCTATCCATGTTGTTCCAGAATAGCAATAATCAGTCACTAAAGTTGAATTATAAACCGTCGTAGCCCTGTTCTGGGCAATAAAGTCCCTGATCCCATTGTAACCGATGGAACCATCAGTCGAAAACAACGGTCCATTTGCCGGAGCCTGGAGGCCATGGTTGTTAGCGTTCACCAGACGCCAAGCATAGCCATAAAATGGTATTCCAAGAACTAACTTCCTTGCTGCAACTCCTGCCTGAATCCAAGCTTCAATGCCATCACTACCACTGATGTGGGTTGAGGGATCAAACAATGCAGCATGGGAATTGGTCACTGTAGCCCCAGCTCGGTTTGGAGCAAAGAAATCATAGGCCATCACGTTGATCCAATCCAAATTTCTGGAAATGGATTGAACAGGATAACGCAAACCATCCACAATTGGTCTGTATGAAACCGCGGCGGCTAAAATCAACGTTGTGTTGCCGGAGATCCTGGCCTCAGCAGCCACGGCTGCACGCCATTCGGCTAGCAGCGAACCTAAGTTTGTCATATCAGAAGCCACCAGAGGGTACTCCCAGTCCAAGTCTAAACCATGGAATCCATTAGACCTGGCTAGTCTTATGGAAGAATCTATGAAGGCTTTCCGGGAAGCTGATTGCCTGGCCATGGCTGCAAAATCTTGGCTGTTAGAATTTCCACCACCAATTGATAGAAGGGTTTTAACATTGGGGTTCCTGGCTTGGACAGTTCTGGTGAACTGAGAAAATGAGGCAGCATCTGAGGAGGAGATTGTGACTTGGTTGGATCGAGGATCAAGATTGGCAAATGCACAAAACAAGTGAGTGAAATAAGTGGAGTCTATACTTGAGACTGGAAATCCACTAGCAGGAAACCAATAAGCAGCTCTTACAGCATTTTGTGCCATACAGCTATTGATCTGAAGAACAGTGATTATTGAAATTAATACAAAGATTTCTGTTCTGGAAGCCATTGTTGAAGTTTGATTGAGAGGATTGTTGTGAACAAAAGAGCTATCCCACGAGAATTTATCTTGATCAACTATTGACAATTGCGTGCTGGCGGACTCAAAAAGTCAAGTTGACGATTTTGTTCTAAATGGATTGGGATTATTTTTCTATCGCCCTCTTTGACTAGTAAAAGAAAATTACTTGAACTTTGTATTAGAGAATCATATAAATTTACCATATATATATAGTATTTCAAGTCTATTACAAATCTTACAAAACCTATCACTTTACATTAGAGAGGAGGAATTGGAAACTTAAATTACTATAAATAGTTACTTAATCTGTGTTAATATGTGCCAATGGGATACAAGTTATAAAAATCCTTTCTTTTTTTATGTATTAAGAAACGGGCTATGGTTAAAACAGAAAAAAGAAAAGAGGAAATGACTTAGAAAACCACTCTCCACCCCCACACCACCAAACGTGAAAGAGGAATACACTCACGTGGGAAAATCCACATGCAGGAAACGGATAAGCAGCTCTTACAGCATTTTGTACCATACAGAAATTGATCTGAAGAATAATGATTATTGAAAGAGTTCTGTCTTGGAAGCCATTAATTGTTAAAGTTTGCTTGAAGGGATTGTAGTAATCAAATGAGCTATTCTACTAGTATTTATTTTCTAGATCAATTTTTGTCAATGGCATGCTCGCGGTCTTGAAAATTCAAGCTGGCGATTTTGCTCTAAATGGATTGGGATCATTGTCTGTCACCCTCTCTGAAAGGTAAAAACCTGCTACGCGTTTCTCTGGAAAAAAAAAAAAAAATGACTAGGATTTCTTCCTTTTTTTTTCTGCAAGAAGAAAGAAGAAACAAGAAAGCATGGGGCGTAAGATTGGAGACTTTTGAGTCATGGTGAATTGATTGATTAAACCTATCCTAGGAGAGATAAGGATCCTATTTTTTCTTCCAGATGACTGACTATAAACGCACTCAGGTAGACGTTTTCTCTTGCTGAGGATCAAGAGAATCAGCCTCTTGCCTTTAGTACCAAAGGGTATTCTAACAAATGTTACAGCACTATCTCATTTTGAGCATAAAAGCTTACAGTCAATTCTAAAAATGTAAAATATTAATTTCTTTGATTGTTCAATTAATGGTTCATTAAAGTTGATGGAGATAACTTTTATTCAATTTCTTTATCTATATTATTATAATTCAGTGTATTTTTTCCTTTTTTAGATAGTCAAATTTGTCCTTTAAATTTAACTAGCTATTATTATATTAATTAATTAAGGAATTCATGATTGAAAAACTAAATAAGAACTAGCTTCGAATTCTTGTCATATATATTATCAAATTTGCACTCTCCTTAATAGGCTCAATTTTGTAAGGAGACAAGGAAATGTTTCTGTCTCAATGCTGCGCGATTTCTAACTCACTATTCTAACATTTAGTAAGGAATGGTTACATATGTAGTTGACTCCGCGCAAAGAACAGATATTCCTGAATACAAAATATGTTTTGTTTTCTTTTTTAAAAAATATTTGGAAGTTAAATTAGTTAAAGAACGACAAATAAAAATAATTATTATTATGTTTTAAAAATTAATAGAGAAATTTGTAACTACTATCTGAAACTGCATTAGTTTTCTTTTTGAATTTTTATAACATCTGTTCCATAAAACATGTTAATATACTCGTTCCGTTTTAAAATATAAGGTCTTTTTTGATAATTTATAATTTTCTCTCTTTTAAATAATATTTAGTCTTTTACAAAATTTAGAGACTATTTTTTTTTAAATTACTCTCACTATAAATATAATTCATTTATTCTCCGTGTCAAATTTACACTTGCGTGGGGAAATCGAATCCCTAACCCTTGTTTCAGAAATTCGCCATCTGTCGTCATTTTTTGTTGCTTCCAAGCTTTAGCAATTAGTACTTGTCTCAAACACGGAACGAGCAATTGATTAGCAGATAGGGAAGGAAAGTCGGCATTATTTAGATTGATATAGTGAAATGAAATGTCTTTTTGTCTAAAAATTTTCACTTGAAATGTGTTTTAAGTCACTTTTTTTTAATTTTATTGTTTAGAAGCAAAAATTAGAATGAAATGATAATTTTTTTAAGTTTAGTAAAATTATTATTTAATATTAAAATAGGATAAAACTTCACAGGAAATAACTTAAATATTCTACTAGTATATTGTATCAATAAATTTAAATTATACTTAGTAAAAAATATTAAATTAAATATTCATCTATAAAATCTCATTTAAATAAAATTCACACTAAATTTTTTTAAAAAAACAAATATTCTAAGTATTGAAATATAATTTAGTTACAAAGATAATTCTTATTTTAGATCAAAGTAAATGAAATACTGCTAAAAGAAATAAAATAAAATTTAAACATTGATTTCAATAGTCATTTCCCTTTTCTTTCTGGAATTAGCTTTATTGTGGAATGACATTTGAAATTTTTATAATAAACATTAAAATAAAATAAAAAGTTGCGAAAGTTATTCCATTCCATTCCATTCAATTTTTAATTACCAAACGTACAGTTAACGTTTGGATTGATTTTTAATTAAGGAAAGAAAATGATTGGAACATGAATGAAAGGATTGATTTCAAACTTTAGTTTTCTTTCCGTACAAAAATGGACAAAAATAGAAAGAAAGGAAACCAACTTCATTAATTTTTTATATTGACTAAATTGTCCTTATCTTAAAAGAGTTTTATTCAATTAGACGACTTATATTTTGAAACAGGTAAGTAATAACTAAGGTCTATTAAGTTCTTGTTGTTTTTCAAAATATTTTAGGTGTAATTAAAAGAAATTTAATAAATAAAAATTAATACCATAAATTTATAAAAGCATTAACGATAACGATAAATATATAATTAAGAATTTAAATACTCCCTCCATTTTACAAAGATCTGTCTCAAATTATAGGCCAAATTTCTTTTATAAATAGTAATTAATTCATTAATTTTTTTTAATGCCCTTAATTATTATGTATAAATATCAATAAAACTTTTCTCTGTTTAGAGAATATAAATCAAATGCATAACTCAATATTTTAATATTAAAAATGTAAAAAATGATAATTTCAAAATTAATTGAGTCAAAATCATCTAATCATTGATAAAGGGTGGCATATGAGAAAAATATTAAACAAAAATCTATATATATATATTATAGAAATGTAACCCTTTCTTTCTTATAACTTCAAACCTCTCATTCTAATTTTTTAGAGTTTTTTTTTTTAATTAGTCTTTAAAAATTTGATTGGTTAAGATTATTTTTAATCTATAAGGATAACTTTAAACTACTTATCTTTATCATTTTTGTTTATCCAATCTCTTAATTTAAACTAAATTCATTAAAGCTAAATTCTTGACTTATACATTAATTTTAATTTTTGAATTTTGTGTATTATATATATATATATATATATATATATATATATATATATATATATATATATATATATATATATATATTTTTATTTATTTATTTATTTATTTATTTATTTATTTATTTATTTATATAATAAAAATATAAACCTTTCTTTCTTATGGTTGCAAACCTCTCATCCTAAATTCTTAGCATTTTTACTTTTTTAATTATTCTTAAAAATTTAATTAGTTGTGATCATTTTTAATTTATTAAGATAACTTTAAACTAATTTATGTACTTAATTTTAATTTTAAAGTATCTGTATTAAATTAATATATGAAAATACGAGAGTTTAATTACTACTTTTAAAAATTTTTATTAGTTAGAATCATTTTTAATCTATTAAAATATTTTTAAACTAACTTATAAATTAATTTAATTTTGAATTTGTAAAAGTAGGAGACCTTAATTATTACTTTAAAATTTTTTGATTGGTTAGAATTATTTTTAATCAATTAAAATAATTTTAAACTACGTATATATTAACTTGAATTTTAAATTAGTTGTGATCATTTTTAATTTATTAAGATAACTTTAAACTAACTTATGTATTTAATTTTAATTTTAAAGTATCTGTATTAAATTAATATATGAAAATACGAGAGTTTAATTACTACTTTTAAAAATTTTTATTAGTTAGAATCATTTTTAATCTATTAAAATATTTTTAAACTAACTTATAAATTAATTTAATTTTGAATTTGTAAAAGTAGGAGACCTTAATTATTACTTTAAAATTTTTTGATTGGTTAGAATTATTTTTAATCTATTAAAATAATTTTAAACTACCTATATATTAACTTGAATTTTAAATTAGTTGTGATCATTTTCAATCTATTAAGATAACTTTAAACTAATTTATATATTTAATTTTAATTTTAAAATATGTACATTAAGTTACTTTATGAAAGTATGAGACTTTAATTACTACTTTAAAATTTTTTTATTAGTTAGAATCATTTTCAATCTATTAAAATAATTTTAAACTAATATATACATTAATTTAATTTTGAACTAGCTAAAAAACCCGTGCTATGCACGGAGAAATAATTTGTAATAAAAATTTATTACACAAATTATTTTAATAATAAATAATAAATATAAAATAAATAATTAAAATGTCAAATATTCATAAAATGTATACATATAATTAAGAAAGTTAACCTGATAAGATGTTGAAGTACATATTCAGTAACTCTTCTAATATCTTAATAAAAAAATCACCATCTGCAAAATTAGTGAAATTTTTTTCATTTGTTATATATTTAAGAAATTATAAGAATAGCAAATTACTTAGCATCTTAATTTAATGCAACATTATCTAATTGAATGTATCAAGAAATTTTGCACATTTTTTTATGTGTAAATACTATTCACACCAATTTATTTTAAAGACAAAAGTTACTAATAGCAAAAGCCATAATATGATTTGATGGACATGTAAGGACACTCTAAAACTGGAATTATTTAACTCAAAAGTTAAAAAACTTTACCTTGTGTGCCCTTGTAGAAAACAGAGAAATTAAAACTATCAAATCTAATAATTCTGCCTTCTAACATTGCGTTCTCCTAGCTAGCTTGACCTTGTGTTCTTTCATGGCTCTCACGTGCCTGCATTTGATATAAAAACCCAAACACAAATGTATCCGAAGTAATATAGGTTTACTTATAAAAAACTTAAACATTACATTAGAATCCAACTTGGTGGAAATAAATGGAGTACTATATTTGTCAAATTCTTGGAGTTTCCTTTTAGACTACATAGATTAGGAAAAAACTATGGGATTGATATCGTAGAATAAGAAGAGTTTTTTATTTTTTATATTAGCTTATCTTGTAAATGCATAGTCTAATTTCTTTGACGTGAAAATCTAGCAGAGTAATTCCCTGAAGTAATCAAATTTTAAACATTCTTCTTATTATTGAAGTATTTTAGGTTATTTTGTTGGAGATTAAAGGAATGAAATCTTTGTATTGGAACCTCGGATCACCTGTTCCAATCCACATTTACATATACGAAGCTTAAATTCTCACAAAAAAAAAAGATAAAAATGAAGAAGACAAATCCATTATTTTCTATAACATGGTTCAAAACTGTACTTCTTGTTATCGTACATTTCTGTCTATCATAGAAGCTAATCTATATTACGTGTAAGATTCTCCAAAGGCCTTAAATTTGCAAACAAAGCAGCTGTGAGATTACGTTATATCCTTGTAAAATCGTTCACATATATCATCGAAGGAAAAAAAATCAAATAAAAACTATGTCAAACAAACAAAAACATCAAAAAGCATACATGCGAAGAGAAGAAGAAAATAATGTGCAAAAAATAATGATGATGATGTGCACTATTTGTAGAAGAAATGGACAGATATTAGAAGTTTAGATTTAATGAATTTAGTTTAAATTAAAAATTTTGGTTAAACAAAAATTTAAAATATAAAGATCATGTTGGTTGACAACTACTGAATAGTTAAAGTTTTACTTTTACAAAATAACTGAATATACATAATTT
Organism: Rauvolfia tetraphylla; assembly: GCA_030512225.1. NCBI lineage: Eukaryota > Viridiplantae > Streptophyta > Magnoliopsida > Gentianales > Apocynaceae > Rauvolfia > Rauvolfia tetraphylla. The sequence continues at coordinate 4,893,664 of JAJQKT010000060.1, forward strand.
AATTTTTTTAAAAATATATATAGAATTCAAAATTCAAGTTAATATATAAGTAGTTTAAAATTATCAATTAAAATTTTTTTAAGTAAATTGAATAATTAAAGTTTCATACTTTTACAAAGTAACTCAATATACGGAATTCAATTTTATCAAAAAAATATGGAATTTAAAATTTAAGTTAATATATAAGTAATTTTAAATTATTTTAATAGATTGAAAATGGTTCTAACCAATCAAAAATTTTAAAGTAATAATTAAAGTCTCATATTTTTACAATGTAACTTAATATACGAAATTTAAAATTGAAATTAATGTATAAGTTAGTTTAAAGTTACTTTAATAAATTGAAAATGATCCCAACCAATTAAATTCTAAAGACTAATTAAAAATAAAAATTATAAGAAATTAGAATAATTCAAAATTCAAGTTAATATATAAGTAGTTTAAAATTATTTTAATAAATTGAAAATGGTTCTAACTAATCAAAAATTTTAAAGTAGTAATTAAAGTCTCATACTTTTACAAAGTAACTTAATATACGAAATTTTAAAATGAAATTAATGTATAAGTTAGTTTAAAGTTACTTTAATAGATTGCAAATGATCCTAACCAATCAAATTTTGAAGATTAATTAAAAAATAAAAATTATAAAAAATTAGAATAATTTAAAATTCAAGTTGATATATAAGTAGTTTAAAATTATTTTAATAGATTGAAAATTGTTCTAGCCAATCAAATATTTTTGAAGTAATAATTAAAGTTTCATACTTCTATAAAGTAATTTAATATACAGAATTATGTATATTCAGTTATTTTGTAAAAATAAAACTTTAACTATTCAGTAGTTGTCAACCAACATGATCTTTATATTTTAAATTTTTGTTTAACCAAAATTTTTAATTTAAACTAAATTCATTAAATCTAAACTTCTAATATCTGTCCATTTCTTCTACAAATAGTGCACATCATCATCATTATTTTTTGCACATTATTTTCTTCTTCTCTTCGCATGTATGCTTTTTGATGTTTTTGTTTGTTTGACATAATTTTTATTTGATTTTTTTTCCTTCGATGATATATGTGAACGATTTTACAAGGATATAACGTAATCTCACAGCTGCTTTGTTTGCAAATTTAAGGCCTTTGGAGAATCTTACACGTAATATAGATTAGCTTCTATGATAGACAGAAATGTACGATAACAAGAAGTACAGTTTTGAACCATGTTATAGAAAATAATGGATTTGTCTTCTTCATTTTTATCTTTTTTTTTTGTGAGAATTTAAGCTTCGTATATGTAAATGTGGATTGGAACAGGTGATCCGAGGTTCCAATACAAAGATTTCATTCCTTTAATCTCCAACAAAATAACCTAAAATACTTCAATAATAAGAAGAATGTTTAAAATTTGATTACTTCAGGGAATTACTCTGCTAGATTTTCACGTCAAAGAAATTAGACTATGCCTTTACAAGATAAGCTAATATAAAAAATGAAAAACTCTTCTTATTCTACGATATCAATCCCATAGTTTTTTCCTAATCTATGTAGTCTAAAAGGAAACTCCAAGAATTTGACAAATATAGTACTCCATTTATTTCCACCAAGTTGGATTCTAATGTAATGTTTAAGTTTTTTATAAGTAAACCTATATTACTTCGGATACATTTGTGTTTGGGTTTTTATATCAAATGCAGGCACGTGAGAGCCATGAAAGAACACAAGGTCAAGCTAGCTAGGAGAACGCAATGTTAGAAGGCAGAATTATTAGATTTGATAGTTTTAATTTCTTTGTTTTCTACAAGGGCACACAAGGTAAAGTTTTTTAACTTTTGAGTTAAATAATTCCAGTTTTAGAGTGTCCTTACATGTCCATCAAATCATATTATGGCTTTTGCTATTAGTAACTTTTGTCTTTAAAATAAATTGGTGTGAATAGTATTTACACATAAAAAAATGTGCAAAATTTCTTGATACATTCAATTAGATAATGTTGCATTAAATTAAGATGCTAAGTAATTTGCTATTCTTATAATTTCTTAAATATATAACAAATGAAAAAAATTTCACTAATTTTGCAGATGGTGATTTTTTTATTAAGATATTAGAAGAGTTACTGAATATGTACTTCAACATCTTATCAGGTTAACTTTCTTAATTATATGTATACATTTTATGAATATTTGACATTTTAATTATTTATTTTATATTTATTATTTATTATTAAAATAATTTGTGTAATAAATTTTTATTACAAATTATTTCTCCGTGCATAGCACGGGTTTTTTGGCTAGTTCAAAATTAAATTAATGTATATGTTAGTTTAAAATTATTTTAATAGATTGAAAATGATTCTAACTAATAAAAAAATTTTAAAGTAGTAATTAAAGTCTCCTACTTTCATAAAGTAACTTAATGTACATATTTTAAAATTAAAATTAAATATATAAATTAGTTTAAAGTTATCTTAATAGATTGAAAATGATCAAAAACAATTAAATGTTTGAAGAATAATTAAAAAAAAGTAAAAATACTAAGAATTTAGGATGAGAGGTTTGCAACTATAAGAAAGAAATGGTTACATTTTTAGCTTTAATAAATTTAGTTTAAATTAAGAGATTGGATAAACAAAAATGATAAAGATAAGTAGTTTAAAGTTATCCTAATAGATTGAAAATAATCTTAACCAATCAAAATTTTGAAGACTAATTAAAAAAATAAAAAATTCTAAAAAATTAGAATGAGGGGTTTGAAGTCATAAGAAAGAAAGGGTTACATTTCTATAATATATATATATATAGATTAGCTATTTTTTTTTGGGTTTTCTAACGTTTACTTTGAGTTACATATTAACACAAATTAAATATAGTATATATAGTAATTTAAATATATTATAAATATTTTGAAATGTATCACCCTGTACGAAATGAGAGAACTGTAAGAGAATTAGAATTTAAATTATCATAAATAGTTATTTAATTCATATTAACATATATCCATGTGATAGAGATAGATTAGAAAAATCTAATTTGTTTTAATAATCGAGTGATTTTTGTATGATCTTGATTAATTGTTGAATCAATAATAATCGTAGAAACTAGCAATGGCCCCTGTGCAGTGTATATGCACAGACAATTATCCATCTTACTCTTATTACCATAATTAATTTTTATCAAGAAGAATATACCTTTTGAGGTTAGATAGAGAAAATTCAGATAAGATACTAACTAATATAATAATATTTAACAAAAATTACAGATTTATTATCTTTAGCGATTAGATTCAACAAACCATCGATTCATACCTTTCTTGGCATCACAGCCTTCAAGAATGTCATGATCTACATCCACAATCTCTACAATTATAATTGATGAATTCCTCACGATTGGCCAAGAGATTATTCATACAACATCCTTCGTCTTTGTAGATGATGGCCTTAATAGGAATATATCTGAATAATTATTGAAACAATATTATGGCAAAGAGAAGAGAGAGAGAGAGAGAGAGAGAGAGAGAGAGAGAGAGAGGGGGGAAGAAAAGATAGTTGATTTGAGTTTAAATTGTAATATTAAATTTTTGAATTGGATTTGGACTAAAAGTACTCCACAAGCAGGAAAGAAATATTTTTTCCTATTCCCAAAATGCCCTCTTACTTTTCAACCGTCAGTTCAAAATAAGATTGATCCTACAATCATTGTTGAGTCTTCATGTTTTGTAAAAAACTCATGCAACACTACGGGACTAGTCTCACGATCCTATAGGAGAAACATAATCTTCTTTTTATCCTTCAACTTCTATGTTTTCTGTCACTATGTAAATACTATTAATATAAAATTCATCAGTAAGTAATATTCAATAGGAATTGAATATTTATATTGGCCTAAAACTTCGTATGTATCTTTTTAGGTTTTTGATAATCTAGGATAAGGAAGCCATCACCCTGAGGGCTAGTTTGAATGGAGGGATTTGGAGAGAAGTGAAGGGATTTGGAGAAAAGTATTTCTCCCCTCTTGTTTGCTAGTTTATAAAGAAAAGAAATGGGAAGAGGAGAGGAGAAGTGGAGTGATGAAAATGGGCTATAGAACCCATAAAACTTTATTCTCGGAAGCAGGAAGAAATAGACGGATGGAGGAGGGAAGAGTAAGTGACAAAATTGAAATTCTCAAACCACCCTTGCATAAGTAAAATAATTCTTTCTTTCCAACTTTTCACCATGGTTATTTTTGTAAAATTAAACATTTCTTTCCACTTCTCTCCAAACTCCCAAACACAATAAGAGTACTTTTATTCTTTTCTTCTCTAAACTCCCAAATAATAATAGTGATAATCTTTTCACCTTCTTTTCATTTTTTTTTCTCCTAACTTATAATTTTTCTTCTTTTCTCTTCTCTTCTAAACTTGCAAACTAACCTTAAACAACTAGAAAATAGATATATTATTCTTATCCAAACTCTTTCATTAATATTATTTTATATTACTATTATCTTTTAATATTATTTTTTAAAAAAATGTTCACTTGAAAAAGAAAAAAACTATCTATGTCTATATATATTTTTTTTTTACAAAAATATTTTTGTTGCTGTAAAAAATATTAATTAAAATACGTTGACTTTTGGGAATATGGACTCTGATGAACTTTTAAAAAAAATAGAAAAGGAAAGGAAAGGAAAGTGAGGGACGACCAAACTTCCATTTTCCAACCGTTAAAACCGTTGATATTCTCGATTGAAGAATTGTCTATGAAAAGCGGAAGCGCGTGGCCACACGCGCCGACGCTACGCATTGGTATAACAACTCCCACCTACGCTCCACGTCCATCCAAGCTCCACAGCTGTTACTCCGTCATGGCCTCGCCTCCCTATGTCAGAATCGCTGTGGTTGGAGACGTTGTGAGCGCTCTCTCTCTCTCTCTCTCTCTCTCTCTCTCTCTCTCTCTTCTTCTGTAACGGATAAACCCTAGCATATCTTTCATTATTTTCTTGCAATTCTTTGGAAATTTCGGTATTAAATTCCAGTTTTACTTCACTTAATTCATGATAAGCTGACTTGCTACTCGGATTATCATTTTTTCTGTAAACGTAACTTGGTTGGGTTTTGGAAGCATGATGATTGGAATTTGGAAGAAGATAGAAAGGCTCTGCAACTATTGAAGGTAAGTCTTCACTCCTTAAATTTATGATTTCTCTCTGAAAGCCTGCATTTTTGCATTTTAAGACTTCTTTTCTGGCGGGGTTGGGGGGCGGGGAATATGTTGCTAATGAGTTTCAGTATCTGATTATTTTGTCGGAAATGTGATTTAGGCTCCGCGTTCATGTTTTGTCTTTGATGCTAATCACACATGCAGCTTAAGTTAACGGATATTATGTGAACCTTTCTTCCTTTCAATGTTTTATGGATTCATTTGGTAAAATAACACCATCTCAAAATATTTGTTTACTGGATCCTTTGTGTCAATTATTTTCAAGTATAATGTAATTTTTTAAATCATTTTCTGATATAAACCATTTCCATTCAGCCAGTTGGCAGAATATTTGGAACTTTTTGCTAGCTATGTGTTACTAAACATTAGATGTTTGATTAATGGTGCTTAAGGAGTCATGTTCTGCAGCTATTTATGTGGAATGAAGTCAGTGAGTAATGAAAAATTTTAATGAATTATCAAAACCAAAAATGAAAACAGGAGAAGATTTGCCCGCACGGGGCAAATAAATGTGGGAAGGTACACAGCTAATTCAATGCAAAAATGAATGTCGTGTAGGTTGTAGCTATGGATCCTTTTGTCACCAAAAGCTATTGAGAAATAGGTAGGTCTTGGACTCTCAATGGGGAACCTTAGCCAACCACTGATATGTATGTGCTTTTTGTTTCCTATTATTTTCTCTTTCATCTAGTCCTTCTATCTTTGAGTTTGTACAATATTACCCTAAGTCTAGTTTGAAACATCATGTGATTCTCTCCCTAGCAAAAAATGGAAAGAACATGTTTGAATTCTATTTTAGTTTCACCAGGATACTGAGCACATAATTTTCTAGTACTTTACTAGAATTCTTCTTGCATCTGACATTTCTCTCTCAAATTGCAGCCCGATTTGGTACTTTTCACAGGCAGGTTTTCTTCTTTGAACCCCAGGAACATTGTGCTTCTGTGGAGTCAATTAGCAATTTTTCTTTTCTTTCCCCCTCCTTATGATGATATAGCTAGTTTTGTCTCAAATAGTGAACTATAGCAAGTTCTGGTCTCATCTATTCTATTTCCTATGGGCTTACAACAGGTGATTTTGGGAATGAGAATGTTGATCTCGTAAGAAGTATTGCAGATCTTGACATTGCAAAAGCTGTTATTCTGGGAAACCATGATGCCTGGCGTACTGAGAAGTTCTCTGCAAAGTAAAGTAACGTTGATAGTATAACTTTGTTTGCTTCAGCAATTTGTCAATCTATGGCAGTGAATTAATTAAAGTGGATTTCAATAATTGTCATTTTCACTAATTTGATTAGTCCCTATTCTTGTCCAAAATCCATTGGTGGTTATGATTCCCTTAAAGCTTTAATCAACTATTTGAATATTGGCCATTTCCTTTCTAGCTAGTAATAGGGAATTTTTAGGTGGCAGAAACTTTGAGAATATTTTGTACATATCAAGCTTCTGGTGCTCAGCTTACTAAGATAGGTGGAAAAGAAGGAAAAAACTCTTTAAAGGGTCTGTACTGGATCAAAGAAATCCGTAGGACCAAACCACAATCTTAGCTAGTTTTATTGCATTATGTTGCATAACTACGATTGGATGTCTTTCATTTTGATTTATGATCATTAAAGTTATTGAGTGGTGTAAATTTTCCTTGGTTAAGAAAGTTAATGAGGCTTCTTATGCCCAAGCTTTTTAAACAGAGAGTGCAATAATTAGATAAAGTGGTTGACAGATACACTTTTAAACATATTTCAGTGGAGATGATCAGAATTAACTGTACAAGTGTACAGGATGCTTACCTTTCTTTTTGGCCTTTTAACAGTGTCTATAGGATTACCTCCCTTCTCCACATCATTAAGGTAGAGAGTATGCTTTTATTTGGCTTCAGTATCTCAATTGTCCAGTGATTGTATTGCCTCATTTTCTCCTGAATTTCCAGCAATCGTAGTATAACTTGAGGATTATTTTAATATTTTACATAATTTACCATCTTTCTTTTATTATTATTATTATTTTTTTTTTTTGCTAACTCATAATTTACCATCTCTATTTGTCTTTAACTTCTACAGAATTGCAAGCTATGGCACATGCAAAAAGTGAACCATAGAATTCTATGTTAATTTTGCCTGTCATCTTTAACTATACCATCCAATAACTGATACTGCATTCCTTTTGTACTTAACTACTAGTAGCCTTAAGCCTTTGCTGCTCCACTTATTCTGATTTCACTGAAATTGCAGGGAAAAGGATAAGGTTCAAGTTCAGCTAGAATGGTAAGCTTATCTGGCTCTTTGTGCTAGTTTTGCAAAAGGTTTGAATGTCAAATTACATGATCAAATGCTTAATCTATTATAATCAGGTTTCCATTTGCATAAGAACCTTCCTTCAGAAGTATGTCTCTATGTACAAAGCAACACTAATAAAATCACGACCAAATTCAAGGAACAAGTTCCCGACTTCTCTGTTATGCTGGATATGGCCTTTCATGCTCATAAGGATTATGAACTGATTATGAACCTCGAACAAAAGGCTGATGAATGAAATGTTTTTTGGGTGACCTTGGTACCATTGATTATAAAATTGGTTGTATAAGTTCCTCTTTTGCAGGCATTCTTTTTCAACTTTCTTGCTGAACTAGAAAAGAGTTAGAAATCAATTCTATATATCATTTTAGTCAACCATCCAGAACAATTTTCTAGAAATAGGCTGCTTATGAATTATGATATGGTAGTTCATGAGCACAAGGTACATCTTGCACTTGAGAGGTGGTGTTGTGTACACCTGGTCCATCTAGGCCCGTTAGTTGCACCTGACTTCTGTATTGATATTCCTACATATGTATCTCCTCTTCCTTGTTTTTAGGATTTAAAAGTGTGTGGCTTTATAAAACTTACATGCCTCCTTCCGTTAAGGATGGCAAGTTTTTCAGCCTGCATGTAGTACCAGAGCCTAAAGTTCTGCATATAGTTTGGGCAGTTCAAAGCACACAGTTTGATGCTGATTTTCAAGATTCAGTTCTTTACCAAACATTTATGTTGAATGGAAAGGATACAATAAATAGGAATCAGGGGACAAGAGAAAGTTAGGTATTTCCATTTTCTGGTTGTATAGCTCTTCTAGTTGTGAGATTTATGGTTCAATTACTAATTCAGTTTTTCAAAATTAAATACAATAACCATGAAGGTTGAAAATTAAAATAAATTCTTTCAAAAAATATTTTGTTGTTTTATTGTTGTTTCCTGAAGTACGATATATAAGCTACAAACACTTTTTGATGGTCAGTCTAGGTGATGAGCATGTTGGCTACCGGCGAACTGATTTTCCAATGTTAAAGTTGAGCATTGTTGGTGGACGACCATTTTCTTGTGGCGGGTCAAGCCTGTTTCGGAGAAAGCTTCTGGCAGCAAGGTTAATACTATTCTATGACTATACTTTTTTTTTTTTCAATTTAGTGTTCTTCTCTTCTGTTTTTAACTCCTTATCCTTCTCTTGGCAAATACATGAAATCCATGAATGGCAAGGGAGTAAAAAAGCCATTGTTTGAAGTAAATGGAGGAAAATAAGACTTTACTCTCTTTATCACGATTCATTATTTATTAATTCAATTTGGAATCAGCTCTGAAACTGGTAAAAGTTCTGCAAGATTTGTAAACCAATTTGTTACTATGATCTGATCAGTGATCATGATTAAGTCACTTCTGGTCTTCTTCGTGATATGCTTTAACCCAATTTCTTAGTGAGCTTATACTAATTCTGAGATGTGGATTGCTTTCTATTTGCTTTAGCACAATAACTTGAACAAAAAAATTGTCCTCCTGCGAGCATCAACCTGGCAGACATCCGGGTTCCTGTGTGTGGAAGCCTGCCACTTTCTCTCCCTCCTTAGACACTTTAAATTGCAATAGGCAGTCCCCATAAGCATTTTCTAAATAAATACAAGGGGCATTACTAAACATGGTTATATACAATTAGCCCACTGACTTTCGACAACGCAACTGGTATGAAAAAAATGGGGTGGATCAACATTGGAGGAAGAAATGTCATCAAAGGAAGAAAATTTCTTCGCATAGGCCCACCATTTCTTCAGTTACTTTGAATTTCATCAAAGTTGCAGGTTGGACTCATTGAACTGCAATTATCATCTCAGATACGGCATCCATGACATAGATGGAAGTGCAAAGAGGATATATGATGCTGCTTCAGGAACTCCTGAGGATCATTTAACCATCTTCCTTGCTCATAATGGACCTACAGGTGTACCAATGTGCTGCAAGCTTTACTAATAAGTTTCTTGTTTCTAAATTAACTCAATAGTAATACCTCACAGGTTTAGGATCTAAGATGAATGATATATGTGGAAGAGATTGGGTGTATGGAGGTGGTGACCATGGTGATCGAGGTAATGATCTGTTTTTCTCTTTATGAACACTGTAGTTCATGTCATTCAGATGGTTCTTAATCTTATGGAATTACTCATTGTGTGATTGGGTTCCCGGCAAATGTGCCTGATTATGCAGTATGAAATCTGCTTGTGATGCCATTCTTTTAGTAACTTCAGCATGTAATGGGACAGATTTAGCTCTTGCAATATCCCAATTGAAGGAGACCACAAAATTATCTATCCCATTGGTCGTGTTTGGACACATGCACAAACAGCTGCAACTTAGAAACGAGCTTCGGAAAATGATTGTGGTTGGGGACGATAAGACTGTGTATTTGAACGGGGCCATAGTTCCTCGGGTTCGTAGAGTGGGAAATGAACAAGGAACATACAACCATAGGTCAGCATCTGATGAAGCATTGGTTACAATGTCAGAAGGCACACTGCGTGCCTTTACTACAGTAGAAATTGTGGATGGAAGGTTGGAGAAAATTGCAGAAACTTGGGTTTCAGTAATCGGAGAAAAAACCAGCTTAGCTAAAGAACAGATAATGTTTAGCATGAAATCTTCTGGCTGTTAAAACAATGTGTCTTAGAGTTTCTGTTGTGTTGAAAATCTTATGTTCACTCTGAAGCCTAGCTTCTATCTGGATATATCCTAAGAAAATACCCTTTAATGATCCACTAACTTCTTGTATTAATTTGAACCCATCTTTTCTGTTCAATTCTAGCATCCAAATTCTCAGCATTTCACAATAAACTGTCGATATAATATATATTTTTGGGTCAGAAGTTACAAAGAATTTGATGCAGGAAAGCAACAAACATGAGAATCCATAGGTCGCTATTTGAATTACAGATTATTATGAAACGCGTGATCAAAATTATTATTTTTCATATATTGAATAAGTTGTGATTCTTGTGCTTCTACGTTTGTCTGTAAATTCAGTAACCTATATACATCTGCACGCTAGAACCGCTCTTTAATGTATTCGAATGGAAGCAGAAGGGTACAAAACCACTTGCTTAGTGCAATCTGGAGGACTAACATGAGATATCTCAGTTTTCTTATCATAGTTCATATTGGCTTTATTTGAACTGTGTGATCATCTAGCTAGTGGTCCAAAGTTTTCCAACATTAAGTCATTAACCAAACTGGACATTGATGCATGCCCTTTATAGCTACAAGCTCCCTTGACTTCGGTTGCTTTTTGGTCACTGAGTTGAAGGTTTTCTCTTTGAGTTATGACTGGTGATAACAACCCACTCCTCATCTTTACATCCCTTCTTCCTCTAGATGTATACAACCAGGAGCATTCAAAACTTTTTATGATACACCAATTTTTTTCTTTTACACTGTTCTTAGTAATAAGTGATGTGAACATGGAGAAACTAACTTTATATCTATAGATAGATTTGGAAGAAAAGGAACTTCACTTCACATAGAAGTGATAATCCATTACCTAGATTTCCTCAAAAGTATGTAAAAATTAAAGTAGATGGGCTGCAAATACTGTAATAATGTGTTTGGTGTTGACTGATTTCTTTTAATCATATCATGGTGGAAACCTCCTTTCAGAGCCCTAGTTTTCACCTTTAACTATCTTTAGGACCTGGCTTTTTTTTTTTTTAGGGCAGCAACTTCCAAGTAGTCTATATTGCCATTATTGACCCAGTCTTTTGCTTTAAAATCAAGGATTCTTGTTTTAATTTGTTTCTAACCAAAAAAAAATATAATAAAATTTGATCCCTTTCTTCTGTCTTAAAAAGTTTTGAAAAAGAAACACTGTCCCACCTCTTTGTTGGGTGGTGCTGTGACATTTACAAAGTTAGCTAGTCATTAAAGACATCTTGATGAGTTGGTCCACCCAACTATACCATCCTATCTATATATAATTCTCGAAGAGAAAGAGTTTGCCAAGCTACGTCGGCAGTCCTTGCTTTAGTCTTTAACTATATCGTATTTTTTCTTGAAAAAGGGTAAACATGCTTCCCTTCAAAGTGGTTTGTGCTTATGCCAACTTACGATTATGTGAGTTTTTTGTCCAAACCAATTTGTTCTCTTTACTTTACTTCATGCACTATTTTTGAGTTATCACTATTTATCAAAATTGCAACTTATACTAAATGATCATGTTTCTCGAGAAGTATTTTTATCCTGCACGCCGCCTATTACTTCTTTGAAAAAAAAAACGAACATATACATGCATTATTGATAGGGTTAATGCCAAATACCCCTTGAAGCTATGAGGGCTTGTCAAATGGGTGCTTAAATTTTTAATTGTGACAATTAGTCTTCTCTTTCTAAATTTTAGCTTCTTAATTATGTCCGTTGACCTCTTTACCTCAAATTATGACAAAATTAATTACCGATTTGATAAATAGGACTATTTATAAATTGTTTTAAAGTAGTTATTTGTCTTTTATTCTAACTGTTAAAAATTATATCTTAAAAAGCCTTCATGAATTATAAAAATACAGAGGTATTTGCTTTTTTTATAATATGCATAAAGATTTTTATATATAAAATTTCTAATAGTTAAAATAAAATATAAATAACCACTTCAAAACAATTTACATGTGGCCCTGTCTATCAAAATGATGATTGATTTCGATAAAATTTAAGATGAGAGAATCAATTATCACAATTAAAAAATTAAAATTAAGAAAAAAAAGTTAATTGTCACTATTAAAAGTTTAAGCACTTATTTGACAAACTCTCATGACTTCTGGGGTATTTGGCACATTAAACCTTACTGATATCAAATTTCAATAAAGCAACACCACATGCATGGCAACATGTCTTGGGTTTTTTTAGGTGATTTTCTTCTTCTTCTTCGAAAAAGGAAAAAGGGACCAGCTCGTGATCCCAACAAAAGCAAGAACTGCTAATGCAATACTTTCGCAAAAGCTACTTACTATATTTATCTATAGTAGGCAAACATAGGCAAACATAGGCGTATATGGATAATATCAAAATTTAATATAAATTTTTAATTTTAAATAATATTTCTTCTCTTATAAATAATTCTCTCTCTCAAAACTTAAAACAAAAAATTTTAAATCAAAATACTATCTAATTTCATCCATAATCTTCTTTATTTTATCCTTTTCCTATGAATACATATTAATCACATGCCTCACATCTTCTCTGTTTCGTTCTGTCCTACTCATAATGGCTATTCTGCTATTGCTTTTGGTAAGCAGATTCTTCATTGATGGTGTCCTTCGCCTAAACTTTGCCCATTTTTTACAGAACAAATGAGTTCAATCTTTTTTATTATATAAGAAATCAGAACTTTTATATCAAGATATAATTAAATGATTGAGTTGTTTACTGGTAATTCAGTATACTTCAATTCATTTTTCAATGCCCTTCTCGAATTCTGGCCAAAAAAAAATTAGAAAATGAAAAGAAAAAAGAAAGAAAGAAAGAAAGCGTACGAAGGAGAATATTCAAAAGTGTCAAACTTTTGTACAATCAAGCAAGAGAGGCAAAGAACACTGAAGGAATGTTTGACTCTGACAATGTCTACCTGACATTCCCAATTTGCATTTTTCCTTCTTTTTCTCATATCTAACTATTTTAATATTATTAAAGATCCACAGCAGCCTTTGACCGAATCTTGGCCGTCACTCTTCTTCCCAAAATATTAGTATAGAATTTTCTACTATATTTTTAATGTATAAAAATTTTATTTATATATTTAAAATTTAAATTTTATAATTAATAATATATTAAAAATAGAAAATTCGGAGTCTGAAATCCCTTTTTAGCCTTTCTTTATTAGCAAAATAGGCAGCCATTTGGTTGTTGGCCATTGTTTATTGAAATTCCCCATGTTCTTTCTAATCTGTGAGTCTTAACTTTCGTTCGTTCTAGGTTTAGCGGGTCATTCCTCAATCCTCTTTTTGACTCTTCGCTGTCAAAGAAAGTGGTCAAGTTGGTTAGACGGGTGGGAATCCTTTGCAAGCTATTGCATAGAACGAAATTTACCTATTTTCCACTTTCTGGTTGTAGTTTCGACTACCCTTGACAAGGGAGAAAAAGAAAAAACCTCTTTGCATTCTATGAACGATCAAGTTTACCCTTGTGATGTAATCAAATTCATTCAATTCCTGCTTAAATTATTGCTTTAAAAACTACTATACCCTTCGTTTTATTTTTAATAACCTTATACATGTTTTAAAATATTTATTTAATATTCTTTAAAAAAATATTTTAATATATTATATATTATTAATCAATTACTAACTCTATTATATACTATTTTTATATATTTATTTTTGACATCAAGTATTTAATAACTCATATATTTCTTACTTTTTATTATACTATATTACTTTTATAATATAATTCAAACTTTTATATAAATTTTTGTATCTGGTCAAATACTACCAAAAGAAATGAAACAGAGAGAGCATTAAAAAATTGGATATATGTTGGTAAAAGAAATTGTTGTCGATTTATAAATGTTAAAACATATCTTAACCATATATTGAGACAAATTCGTGAAAACTTGGTTTCTCAATGTTTTTAGCTGTCAAATTATCACTAATTCGATTCAGAGGGGAAGGTCTCTGTTATTCCTCCCTTTTGTTAGATTTTGACACATAGATTACTTAGGTTAGTCAGAGAGTAAAAGATCTTTTTTTTTTCTTTTTTGGACATCGAAGGTAAAAGATTTATTCACATTTTTTCAAATTAAAAAATCAATCAATATAGGTTTTTTAATGGAATCAAATAAAAAAGTTTATTAGTATAATAAAAGATAAATATAAAATTGGGGAAAAAATAACACATAAGTAAGCCTTGACTTTTTAAGAGCACAAATAATGTCAAAAGCATCTAAAAATAATAGATATTTTCACATTTTTTATTTTAAAAAAGATATTTTCAAACTTAGGAATATCTCTCAAGTTTCTACCAAATCTTTAAAAAAAAAAAAGAAAATCTATCCTATACATAGTTGGTTGATCTGGTCTACCAGAGAATATTGCTAATTTACTTTGAAATTTATTGATAATATCAAAAGAAATGTTATACTTATTACATATTTTCAACCAAAAGAATAGCAAATAACTAAAAGTATTCGCACAAATATTATTGATAATAAATAACTAAGAATTATTTTGCAATGAATATTAATTTTTATAAATTATATCTTTTGTAATTTTGTATTATTTTAAAATATATTAATTTATAATGTGTATTATACGATTATCTATAGTTATTTTTAAAAAAATAAAACGAGCCCTCCATTGCTTATATCTCAATAGTAATTCTATCTATTAATAAGTTTCAAACCTTCTTATCACAGCAATTGATTCTTTAAATAGCGATTGTGAGTCCCTTTCTTTTTTTTTTTAGGAAAAAAAAACCAATTGTGAGAGATCTTATGGCCATAATAAAGTAGAACAATAATTAAGGCTAATCTAGACTTTTCCTCTTCATCTTCTAATAATGGGTCCCCATAACTTCTCAACGTATATCCAAAACAAGGGGTGTTGACAGGTCATCTCAACCAACATGCAATAGTTCTTTAATTTGGGTGTAGTTTTTTCATTTGTTTCAATTCTTCTGGGGCTTTGGTCTTTCCATTCGCCAAAGCTTTTGCCTTTAGCTCATCCCGCTTAGATCGGATCTTTCTTCATTCCCCATTGCCAGTAAACCAACCAAAATCAACATAACAAAACCATAAACATATTTTTTTTCAATTTCCCAGGTTTCTTTCAACAAATTTTCCAAGAAAACATACCCCAGATAATAAATATTCATGCTTTACACATTGTTATGGCCTGAGGCTGTGTTCATTGTGTTCAAAGGCGGCATTTTTCTCCTGGACTGGTTTTGATGGGCAATGTAACGTCAAATGTGGCTGCAAAATTTGCATTTTTCCCACCAGACCCACCCACATATGATGTTCATAGAGATGAAGAAGGGAAGGTTGTTTTCAGTGGCATAAATGCCGACAAGAATGTTGATGTTCATTTGCTGGACACCAAAGCTGGTAATAAGATTGTAGCCACATTCTGGAAGCACCCTTCTGGGAGGTTCACTCTTCTGTATTCTCATGGTAACGCTGCTGATTTGGGCCAAATGCAAGAGCTCTTTATTGAGCTCAGAGCTCACCTTCGCGTTAATATTATGGGGTGTGTCTTTTCAGCTTGATCATTATATGCACCATATATACCTAAAATGGATCGTCCTTCCGTGAATTTATGCGTAGAACTGTCTCTCGTTCTGGGTTTAGCTGGTTTAGGATAGCGATGGCGACGGGTTCTTGAAATTTTTTATTTTGTGTGCTTTTGCCTCTGATATTTGGTACCGGTTACGGTATGTCTTCTCTACTTTGAATTTGGATAAGATGAATTTATCTGGTTAATTTAGTTGTTCTAATGCGATTTTTGTTAAATTTCTCTTTAGTGTTTGATTTTTGTTATTTAT
The DNA here is from genome assembly GCA_030512225.1 of Rauvolfia tetraphylla. Classification (NCBI taxonomy): domain Eukaryota; kingdom Viridiplantae; phylum Streptophyta; class Magnoliopsida; order Gentianales; family Apocynaceae; genus Rauvolfia; species Rauvolfia tetraphylla. The sequence goes on from JAJQKT010000060.1 coordinate 4,909,677, forward strand.
ATTGAATTATTCCTGGAGTTTGGCTTTTGATATTTGCAAAATTCTTGTAATATGTCATGATTTATCACTTTAATATTTCTTAGATAAGATAGATATTTTTGTCAATGTTTTCATTCTGATATTAGTTGGATATATAGGCTTTCAAAGTTCTGCTTTTAGGATTTCAATTTCTGCCCAGGAACAAGCCCCTTCCCCCAACTCAAAAATAATAATAATAATAATAATAATAATAACAACAACAATAAATAAAGATTTCAATTTCTGCTCCCCTGTTTGCTTTTTCTTTTTCTTTTTTCCCCACTTTTTTTTTTTTATTAGTTGAAGTTTTCCACTTTCTCTTTTATGCATGAATTAGGCCCTTTTTTTTCCATTCTTTTTGAATAAGTATTCTTGACAAATCAATTTATTTTCTTTCTCTATTTATTCGAAGACATTACATTGAACTTTTCATTCAGACATTACAGTGAACTTTTCATTCATATGATTTGTTGTGATTAGCAAATGTAAATTTACGGAGATCTTAGATATGTTTAGTCGTCAGTGATATCAGCACTTTGCAAATTGCCAAATGAAATATAAATCTGCCTTGGTTTTCTGTTGTTAGTCTAAACTTGGTTGTCTCATCCTTTATGTACTGAATTGTAATTTGTTTTGCTGATTGGCAGCTACGATTATTCAGGATATGGAGCTTCCACTGGTAAGGTGAGAAACATGAAACTGATCAGCAATGTCACTTTTCTAGGTAACAGATATATACTGCAGCTCTGCTGTTACCAAATATTCTCTTCCTGATAGGTACTCTTCACTTGTTACAGCCATCTGAGTTCAACACATACCATGACATAGAGGCCGTATTCGATTGTTTGAAGAATGAATATGGGATAAAGCAGGAGGATATCATTTTGTATGGCCAATCGGTTGGGAGTGGTCCAACACTGCATTTGGCTTCTCGTTTACATAGGTTGAGAGCTGTTGTTCTCCATAGTGCTATCCTTTCAGGAATTCGAGTATTATACCCTGTCAAGATGACATTCTGGTTTGATATTTTTAAGGTAAGTCTACTCACTTCATTTGTTTTTTCTTTTTTCTCTTTTTATCCCATAAGATTTTTCAACATTTTTTATAATTTCATGATTGTCAATAATTTTTCTTTTGGTCAGAATATAGACAAGATTAGACATGTCAGCTGCCCAGTTTTAGTTATACATGTAAGTCTTCTTCTCTTAAATAGATTTTGGGTGCATTTTTCTTTCTTTAATTGAAATATGCAGTCCAGATGCCTTCATAGAGAGACCTTTTACTAGATTGCTTGTTTTTGAAAATCCATTCAACAAAAATCTTTGTTTTCCGATGTTTTTGAGAGAGTTATGATGTTTTCCCGTTTGATTGGCATGTGATACTTATAATGATTTGAATTTGCAATCTTCTTGATACAATATTATATCTCAATAAACAAATGGGAAATGTAGATGAAAGAGGTTAAATGACAAGCTTGCTTAGTATAGACGATATTTTTGGTTTTAGTAGCTAATTGTATTCTCTGCACCAAGGTTTCTTCTGTCAACCTTAAGGGACATATGATGTATTCTGGTTATATGGAAGATCTGATGTGCGTGTACTTATACCTCATGGACTATCCTTTTCTTCAATGCTAAATGCATCTTTTGACCAAATATGTCGTCAAGAGACCATTTTCTGGAATTTCTTTGCTATTCATTGCAAATTGATGGCTACTGGACTTCATTGGGGGAGGGGGATTTTAACCATGTCATACACTTGATATTGGCAGTAGCTGCTGTTCCTGGCGTTGTGGAATTATCTTCCTTTACTAGTTTTGTGAGTTTTACGTCCCAAGAATGCATAGGGTACAAAATAACTGGTCTTTTGTTCATGTAAGAGGTATGACGGCATGTGTCTTTGCACTCTGATATTATGCAAAGGGAGAGCGGTTCCTTTGTTTTTTCTTTCTCTTTTTCCTTTTCCTAACTGAGAGTACATAAGATGAGGTAGCATGTTTCTTGAATCTTTTCACGCTAGCAAGAATTTTAAGAATAAATCAGATTTTTTTTCCAGATTTCCAAGAGAATTTTGTGCAGTTTGTTTTCTTTGCATTAACTAATGTGGCATTAGTCGCTGAGTTCATCACACAGATTTTCTGGTTATCTCTTCTTTTTGATGCACAATTTTAAACAGGTTTTTGAAGTTTGATTGTCCGTTTGATTATTATATAGGTTTATATCCAGGTCAAACTTATTCTTTGAGCTAAATAGGGAATCCATATCAGAATCAATACAGATGCTTTTATTGCAAAATGTGTTTCTTTTATCCTTTATATTCTCACAAGAATTACTTGTAAGAGCATTGAGGGGCAGAAAGACTTTTATGAGAAGTTCCTTTGGCTTTGGGTGATATTTTTGGGGCAAATAACTTAGATCAGATGTAAATGACACTATATTATGCCACATTGTATTTTCTGTCCAAATTTTAGGTGTAAGTTCTTCAGATGTCTATAGATTGAAGTAAGAAATCTTGAATTTCTAATACTTATTTATCAAACTAAATAATTTAGTAGTGAAAATTGATATGATTGTTTTAAAGATATTTGAAAATTTTAGTGTATCAAGTAAATCTAGATTGAACAAACTGCATAAGATTTCAAAAAGCATAACTTGCATATAGATTTCTATAAATTAATAAAATATAATCCTGTTATGGGTAACCTATGTATTGAACTGCTTATTTTGTATCATACTTGTACTGGCGCATTCATGACCCAAACCTTTTTAGCCGAAGCTGCTGGGTGATATCATAAATTGATGATCTTTGGGGGCAATGTGCATGTTAGACGTTGACCTTTTCTGTTGTTTGTTCTATTTTGCCCTCATGTTACCCTAAGATGGGCTTGTGTGACAAATGGGAGGAGGTACTGATATGATTCTGAAAATGAACAGGACATGTTAGAGACAAATAGTAGGGAGTTAGTGAAGTGTAAAGGTGAAGGGTCAACATGATTCCTTCTCCCTTCCCTCTCCTAGATGCCAGTCTTAAAAACTGGCAAAGTTAGCACGCCATTATTCTGCCAGGGACTCAAAAGAGTGTTTCTGGTTAGAAACATTTCTTTTCTGCTTTTCTCTCAAGCCTCATCCAATCATTCATGTCAAAAACTTAAATTTGTTTAGTTGGATCTTTTTGCCTCCATTTGAATGTCATGAACAATGTTCCCTTGTTTTGCCCAATTGCATTATGCATTGTATTTGCAAGACTCCATTTTGAAGTCACTTTTCTAAAACATAGCATGTTCCATGCACATTAACTTGTTAGGTGGCTGAAGTTGTGAAATAGAAATCTTGTTGAATCGGATTTTCTTATCCTATATTAAGTCTTCTCTTGTTTGCCTGTGTTACTTGTTCAAGAGTTGTTTCCTCGGAGGCACCAACTCTTAAATCAAATCTCTCTCTCAAGTAAATTTGCAGTAAATAGATTATAGCTCATAATTTGTTGATGATATCCAAACAGGTGACAGCCCTATATCATCACTGAGATATTGTCCTTGGCATGGTAGTATTTAGAAAGTTGGATCTGTTGCATAGACGTCAAAAAATACTATTCTCAAGCTGATAAATCAAAAGAGTGAACCTTTAATTTCAGGCCTATTTTGCTTCTTCTGTATCTGCTTCAGAGTTCATTTATCTTAGTGTGTTATGGACATTTTAAAGCTTCTGTATTTGAAAATGCAGTCATCAATACAGTTTGCCATACTTTCGCCAATGTGAGGCATGGAACAAATCATTTTGAGCTCTCTTACACGTTTAATCGCATTTTCTTTAAAAATTGGTATCAGAATTAGGGAATGCAAAAATGATTATTCTTTAAAACCAATCAAGAAAACCTTATTCTAGATGTTCTTACACTCATCTAGTGAGATATTGGTATTAGGAAAAATATAGTTTTAAGAACTTAGAACTAGGTGAATGAAATTACGGGGTTCTTGAAGTAAAACAGCAAGAAATCAAATTACATAATGGAGCACATAAACAAATAGGATGCCTACTGATTCCATCCAAACAGTTTAGTCTTGTCCACACACGTAAACATTGAACTGGAGAAATATCTTCCTTCTGCAGAAATATCAATGAACATAAAATTGTAAATACATATCCACTAAGTTGGTTAATAAATAAACGGTACACAGTCTGCACTCTTATGTGACCTTGACAATTTGTGACTCCATGAAATTGGCAAATATTTCCATTCCTTGTTGTATGGATTTGGCCATTAGGTTCAATATCATGTCACCATCACTAGTCAGCAGCTTCTGCTCTAAACATTGATCAGCAGTTGCACCTTGGATATCTAACTTTGGAGGTCAGCTAAATCTGATAGCTGGAAATTTTTGTTGCTTGTGCTGCAGGGCAAAGTTTTTAACTTTGGTCATTTGAAATATAGAAAAAATAAGAGCTTTTGGGAATATTTTTTCTTCTTATTCTTTTTTCTGTCGAGAGAATTATCTGCCTAATTTATCACGTTAACTTGTTTTTTGGAATTAATTTGAGCTTTCACAGACTGAATTTTCTTCCACATCTTGGTTTCATTTAAACTGAGATCCATGTCTTGGCTACAATTTTTTCTGAGTAATGGGTGAATGAGCGAGAACCCTACTTCTACATCAAAGTACAATATGTAATGATAAAAAGGAGAGATTTATCCAGGTTCCTGGTTTCTGAGTCCAGAGTTATTTCTCTGCACTTCAGTCTTTTTTTTCCCTTTTATTGTGTTCTTATTGGTGGTGGGGATGAGAGGCTGGGTCAGATTGCCCTCTGCCCAAAACCTTATTTTGTTTCCCTATTTCTTAGGAAGCCTATTCCCGGATTTCTGAACAGAACTGCTGTAACTCTTTTATTCTTGATAGTACAGACAGATGATAAAAGAACTAGCTTTTATCATGGCTAAAGGTGAAACTACAGAGTTCGTGTATCTTTTTTATTTTGTAGGTACCCTGGGGATTTTATTTTAGGATGGTATTCACAAAAATGGCTGCTGAACAAGTTATAACTCAAACAGAAAATATACTAGAAAGAGGAAAGAGGAAACAAAGAGTTCTTTGTTGGGCTAGTGCAAAGCCAACAACATGACATTTTAGAAGAGTTTTTTTCGTGATGTTCAGAGGCAGAAGGAAATAGCAACCAGAAAATCAATTGAAGAAGCATGTGGTTATGGATTAAACACTACACTCAGCTCTTAATGAGCTGAATGACAAAAGACTTTGACTAGAACATTAGAACAAATATAATGCATGCAGAAATGTGTAATTAGTTTAAGAGATCTATCCAGCATAGTTGAGAAGGAGGATGCTGCTTTTAGAAACCAGTTTCTGGTTACACCAAAAGTTCCTTATTGCTTTGCAAAAGGCATGGCTACATGGGAAACTCTTTAGGGCTTTACCAGTGGAAGCACATCTAGGCTGCTTCATTGAAATTGCATCTCCATTTTTAAGCTGCTTCATCTTCTTTGATTATCCCAATAGAAAAGAATACTGTATGCGGCATTAGTCCTTAAAATGAGTTTGGGGATTTGCTTTTACTCGTCGGGAGGGATACCAATCCCATTACCAGTTCCTTGAAAGAAACTTACAATGTTATCATTCTAGCTTCCCGACATTATCCAAATGTTTGTTGGTTTGCTTTTGGCTACTACCTATTTTGTGGTTCTTCATTCTTTAATATCTTTTCTTTTTACTGTTCTTTTACTAGTAAATGACTGAATGTTACTTTCTTCCCCGGAAAAGTGATTCTGGGAATCCCTTCATGGAACATGTTAGATTTCTTCCCGGTAAAAGTGATTCTGTGGATCCTTCATGGAACATGTTAGATTCCTCCTCTATTGATGCTTGTTAATTGACATTGAATATGATTCTGGTTTTTATTCAATTCTATCTGCCATCTACTTGACATCATGACTGCAGAGGCTGGCATTTACAGAAAACTATGTGAAAGGGCCATTTTGTTTCCTTTGATTTGAAAAGGCAATTTCAAGGTTTTGGTAGTGTACTGTTGGGATACAGTAGTTGTTTTATATTACTATCAGATAAATGCTGGGAATTTTCAATTTTTTCTGTCCCTTTGAAGAGATGGTTTTTATCTTTGAATTGCTGTGGACCATCCCAGTTTTAGACCATATCTTCTAGAAAAAACTCTACTTTGCACAAATTTAATGTAAGATAAGTGACAGACACCTAAAGCAGCACCCTAATCTGGGGAAGTTCAGGGAAAGAAAATGGTATGTCTTCCACGGTTAATAATATGTTTCATGTTTCCCTCATATAATATATGAGACGATCCTCTAAATGATTGAACTTGATTTGGAGCTTCGTCAAGCACTATGATATTTTCACATTTTTGTGTCCCATAACAGTAGACTTGGTGTTCCACGCGATTTTGGCCAAATTCTTCCTATTATCTGTGACGCCTTTTTACCTGTTCCTCTTGTGCCTGGAATTTCTCAATTTTGCTTAATGTTATCTAACTACAGGTGTATTTCTCTTGGTGGATGATTTGCAGGGGACAAGCGATGATATCGTTGACTATTCCCATGGTAAGAGATTGTGGGAGCTTGCGAAAGAAAAGTATGATCCCTTATGGATTCAAGGCGGAGGTCATTGTAACCTTGAAACTTTTCCTGAATATATTAAGCACCTACGTAAATTTGTCAGTGCAATGGAAAAACATTCAGTTTCAAAGCGAAGCAAGGCCCAAGTTGGTTCGAGTACATGTATACCAGAATCAAAATACAATAAGTGCTTGAGATTTGCAAGAAGATCACAACTTGTTGATTCTCATGACATGAAAACTGCTTCTCGGACTTAGCTCTGTTGATGCTAAATGAGTTATGATGGGCAAAAGAGAGGAAGCCAATAATACTCAATGCAATTGACTTGCAGTTTGGTCAATGATCTTGTATGGCAGTGTGGAAATCGGTTGTGGGCATCTTCTAATCAAGCTTATTAATCCAGATCTTGCTCAGTTCACAATGTCCGTGGTACAGAGTTGCAGGTGACTGTTCCTTTCATGTGGTAATTTTCTCGTTTTAGAAGGTTTAGATTGTCATTTGACTTTGTGTTGATATTGTGTATATTAGACGTTACAAGTTTTAAACACGAACCATTTTTGCTACTAGAAAATGAATTGCAAATATCTGTCAATTTCTCTGTTAATTGTGTGTGTATCTGCTTGATGAATTTATCTTTTTGCTCCATGACTCTACTTATCCTGTGATGATAAATCACTTGGTTCCTTTATGCTTTTCTGTATTTGGAATAAGAAAGTTTTTAGAAATCACTTTCAGATACCTCTGAAGTCTTGACTACTGCTAGTTTCCTCAGAGTACAGCTTTGCCTAATCATTTTTCTAAACCTGTTCGTGACTGGCGCCAGAGATGTTAATGCAGGAGATGTTATTATTCCGTTGTAGTACTGGAAGACAGTTTCTGATTTTTTAATTTCTATACATTAAATATTAATGTTTTTTTTTTACTGAATAAGGATTATCTATTAATAATGAAAATGATCAAGACTATTACAACTAAAACAGGTTCCTTCTCCAATACATCAAAAGATGGGAATTGAGAAACTGGGATAATGGAAGAATAATAAAAATTACATAATGGTTCGAAAATCATGGTAACAAAAAATATCTCACACTTTAAATACTCAAGGTGAGAAAAATATAATATTATTAATATTAATAAAGAAATAAGCAAATACATTTCGATCTTTTTCGCTGTAATTGTATTGCATTACAAGTAAAATTTAGTATCTATTTTTTTTTTAAATGACAGTAATTTAAAAAATTACTTAAGAAAGAGACAAAATACTAAAAAAGTTTAAAAATTACTTAAAAAGAAATAAAATATTAAAAAAGGATCCGGATAGTGTATGATAATAAATTAAACCATTTAATCTAATTTTTGAATTTTCCAAGAAAGACCTACGTAATTGCGTTTGGTATAATTCCCATTTTAGGTTTTTGAGCTAAAATAAAACAAGTAATTTGAAATATTTTATTCTAAGCTAATCTAGCTATAAAAAAAATAAAAATATACATTACCTGCACCACGACAAGAGAGTATATGTGCAAAAAAGATACGTGCAAAATTAAATTATAACCGTTGAATTAAATAAATAATTTAATTTAACACTGTCTTCTAAATATATTTTTTAAAAAAATTAAAAATTAACGCAATAATTAAATCAGATCACCTATCTAATCCAACTTTTAGAATTTGATCCTACACGTCTTTTAGCCGGGCTGAGTATATGTGGTGCAGTACGTCAATTGTACTTTGTCCATTTAAGCATTAATAGGCCAACTTAAACTGTCAAAGGTGGACTTTTTGTCCATTTACCCCCATTTCTTTCGTCGTCTGCGGATTTCCGCCCCAAGATTCCTGGTTTCGGGTTGGAAAAGCTGCGTCAAAGACGCTCTGTATTCACCAAAATTTGGGCAACGAAGGGATACGTGGCTCCAAAACGGGCTTCAACCCTAATAATACATCACATGCTAAATTAATTATTCTGAACAATTATTTGATACTCTGAATTCTCAATTATTAAATAAAAATTTATAATTTATATTTATTTAATGTGTGTTGAGAAATGATTCTGTTAGCACCGTAACAGCGTCTCTTCAGCCACGGAGTTGTTATCCCGGAGATGGTGAGAGGCAAAGGCTTTCAAATTGGGTTCTGGAGAATGGACTTGCAAGGAAATTTTCAGTACTGATATGAAAGAACCAACTCTACAAAAATTTGCAAGGAAAATAAGAACAGATTTTTGCGGCTTCTAATGGCAAATCGTTGCAACGACTTCTTCTGGCGATGACGAGAGAAGATAAAGCCATATCTGAATCTTGGATCGAAAATCGTCAAACGACCAGAGAAACGGGTGTAGAGAACAGATTTTCTTTTTTTAATAAAAAAAAAGTCCACATCGGATAGTTGACGTGGCTCAGTATGCTCTAACGGACAAATACAATTGGTGCGCTGCACCACATGTACTCCGCTGACGTTTTGCAGCGGCTGGACTAATGATTTTCTCATAACCCTGGAAAAAAAGATGATAACAATGAAAAACCTTGCAGAATCTCAAGAAAACGATCCAAAAAGGGGTGGGGGGTAAAAAAAGGAAAAGGGATGAAGAAGAAGCAAAATTCCATTTAGAGTTTGCCAAAAAATATCTTGAACTCCAAAAAGAGTAGTGAACAGATGCAGATTGCCAAGAAGAGCTCAGTCTTTCGAAAGCTTAAGGAAAGAGGCAATAGCAGAAAAGTAAAGGTGTTCATTCTATTTTTCGATTCTATTTTAGATTAAAAAATTTGGTTGTAATAAAATTTAATAAAAATTGAGTTGAATGAAATTTTTTAAAAAATTGAATCGAAATAAATTAATTCAATTTGGTTTAATTTTAAATTAAATTTTAAGTAATTAAAAAATTAAGGGAAATAATAAAATGGGAAATGATAAAAATAACAAAATTTTTAAATTTCTTTTATAAATCGAACCGAACTAAATCAAATTACTAAAAAATCAAACCAAAATTAAAAATTCAATATTTTTCAATTTGAATTGAATAATAAACACCTAACAGAGAGCACAGGTTATAAAAAAATTTTAAAAAATAAAATAAAATCCAAATGTGAAATTACTAGAAGTTCCAGCGAAAAGAAGCAAACTTGAAATGAATCATTGACAAACATTTTGGATCACTTATTCTCTTATTGGAAACTCACTTTAATAATAGAATATTCTAAACTGCTAAGTTTGAGAGAATATTCTTATCGCTATAAAAAAAATAAAAGATGTTAATAATAGAATTTTATATTAATGTTAATAGTAGAATTTATTTTTCTTAAATTAATAATATTATTAATAAAAATTTAGATAAGATATATAATTATTTTAAAAATAAATATTTAATTATGAATATCTTTAAAAAAATAAAAGAGAATATTGATGCAAGGATTTCTCATTTGTTGGGAGGCCTAAAGCGATTGGATTTGATACTCAGGCCTTCTTCAAAATAGGGAGTAGTTTTTTATGTTTATTCTTTCGATAGAACGGCATTTCGGCAATGGCCCGCTTGGCCAAGGCTCGGTCAGTTTTTTTTTTTTTTTTTATTGGGTGACAAGGCTTCGTTTAGCTGGACGTTGAGAACTGGGCCAACCCACTATCCACGTGCTTCGGCTTAGTGATGGACTTGGGGAGCGTGGTCCCCAATCCCTGCCCCGCCATCCACCACCTCTTTTTGACTTTTTGTCCTAATCCTTCCCACACGCGCGGAAGGACTGAATTCTTTATTCCCGACTTAGCCAAGAAAGGACAGTTTTCATTCCTAGCCCATCTCTAAGTGCAGAATTGACGATAAAAGCTCTCGCTGACCAAACGGGGAATGGAAGATTAAACTTTTCCACTGAACTAAAAATAAATAATTAAAAAATATTTTATTATTCTTATATAATATTTAAAAACAATTCAAATTTAATTTATATATTTGTTTAAAATGCTTGTCAAAATCACATAAATAAAATGTCTAACAAATTACACAAAGCAAAAATAGTAGTGAGTGGATTGTCCCTAAAAAGAAATACTACAGATAAAAAAGTTAGATTCTACTTATTAAATAAATTTAATTTTTTAAGTACTTAGATAAATAGAAAAAAGAACTCTTTTTAGGTAATTTGTTTTTTTATGTAAGTAACTTGTTTTAGATAATTTACTTTTTAAAAAAATTAAATACTTATATAATTATATACACGCAATTATATATATATACATACTAGCATAAAGTCCGTACTTTACACGATGTATATATTACTTTTTTAAAAAATAAGTATATAATAAAAATAAAATTTTAAAAATAAAAATTTATTTTAAATATTATTAAAAATATATCTTTAATGGTACGACCATGAGTAAGCTCATTTTTTTTAGTGACAGAATTAATTTTTTATTCAAAAAAAAGTGCCATAAAAAATTAATACGGGTTATTATATAAATAGTTATTAGAGTTATTACAAAAAATATTAAGTAAATTTATGTATTTAATTAAAAATTGTGCACTAATGATTAATCATAAGTAAATTAAGATGAAAAAAAAGAAATAAAAAATACATTATAAATTGTACTTTTTTTATAAAGTAAATTAACTTTACGACATGGTCTTTCAATTATTCTACCTTATTCACCTCCTACTCTCATTATGTGCAAGAAAAAAAAGAATTTCTTATCATTTAAATATTTATTTTGACTCTTAAAAAAATAGAATATATTTGCAATAAAATCTCGTGAAAATTAAAATTTCTCTCCCCTTACTTGTCTCTCACCATTCTTAAAAAATAAATAACATTAAAAATAAAATATTAACATTTTATATTAAAAACCTCAAAGAAATATTTTTTCAAAATAAAAAGATTTTGTGGTCATTGGTCAATTTGTTTCCCAAAAGAATCATATTCTTGATCCATCATAAAGAAGTCATAGTGTTAATGTACTTTACAAAAATCATTTCTTTCTTTTATATTTACTTGGTAAAAAGATAAAAATAAAAAAATAAAAATCATCGACTATTACATTTAATATCTAATGTACTGCAAAGTTATACATATTCTAGTGTAGAATATTTTAATAGACAATTGACACTTTTATCCTTAAAACTTAGCAAATAAAGAATCAAATTAGATAGTAATAGATATTGTTCTAATTGGTGTAATAGATACCAAGAACTAAATAGATAAATATTTCTGAAGTCATCTCCTCAAACAAACAGAAAAAAAAACTTGAATCTTCAAAACCTATCAAAGAAAATAAAAACTCAATAATATTCTATTAAAACAACTAATAATATAAAATATATTATATCATTCAATCAAAACAAAAAAAAAGGCATGAAAAATGTAAAAAGAGAAAACATCAATTATGCTAAAAATAAAACTAAAAAATAAAAGAAGCTAACAAAAAAGAGGGGCAAAGGAATAACTACATATGAAAGTTATATACAATTTGCAGACTTTGTTGATAATCAAAAAATTTAAAAAGTTTTAAATATATATATTTTATTTCTAAAAGGAGATTACATGGACTCATATTAAAGAAGAAAAATATAAATATAAAATTAAAAAATGCATATATCTCATTTTATAGGATTTAACTAAAGAAGCCTCTAAGACATATTTTAAAATTTTAAAAATAATAAAGTTAAAATATTTATTTGAATAAAAAATTAAAATATTCTAAATGTGTCTAATGCCTATAACGTATATAACACTTATGCATTTTTCTCTATTTTAAAAGAAAAAGTATGAGACAGTCTTTTTATTTTGGTCTCTATCCCAAAAAGTTCTCAACAAAAAAAAAATCTTCTTTAAAAATAAATAAATTCATAAACATCTCACATGTTCAGAAAGAAGTTTTCAAAAAATTAAAGAAAAATAAATATTTTTAAAAATAATTCATTTATAAACATCTTTTAAACAATAAGAGATGCATTAAACATTGATAAACTCCTCAAGAAAATCAAATTTATAATACTATTTATCAAATTCAGAGGTCAAACATCAAAGTGAAAGAGAAAAAAGAAGAGAATAAGAATACAATGTATCAAAAAAGGAATTGAAAATATTATCTCTTCAATTTAGAAAAAGAAGACCCTAATCAGAGAAAAATAAGAGAATCTGATGATAAAAAAATTGATGTGAAAAAGTTTGTGTAGAAAGAAAAAGTTTATAGAGAAAGTGACAATAGATGAAGTTATGTGGAGGTAGTGAAAAGTTATTAAGAATTTGATTAAAATTAAAAGATTTATTTAGGATAAACTAAAGTTATTTATATTATTTTAACACTTAGCTAATGACAACTCTTCTAGCTAATAAAGAAATTTAAAACTCTAGAAATTAGAATTGGAGATTTGAGAGTTTTGGAGAAGGCGAGAGAGTAAAAGTGCTTTGGTAATATATATATACTAGTTAAAAAGGCCCGTGTAATGCATGGATGCATAATATTAATTTAAAAAAAAAACAACAAACCTAATTCAAAGACAACAATAAAGTTCAAAGACTTCAACTTTAATGCTAAAATAATAATGTTGTTGGAGAAAAATATATCCTTAAACAAAATTGAATTTTATTAGAATAATAAAACTTTAAATAAATTAAGAACAAAAGGCATACAAAGCAAGTATAATAAACCTAAATATGGCTTGAAGAGAATGGTTTCAAAAACTGCAAGTGAAAATATTGATAAACTGATCAAAGAAAGAAAACTTATAATATGAGATAGTTTTATTATTCTTGTTCTCTTTCCTTCTTTCATCAAGTCTTTTAAACTCTTTTAAAAAAAATTATACATAACATGACCAAATAATAAATGAAAAAGGAATAGTGCATAAACAAATGAAAAGCAATATGCTAAACTTACAATACCTTTTATAGGATTTCCATTCTCCTAATGAAATTGCCAAGCAAACATAAAAGATATGCAATGATGCTAAGCAAATCTATTAGTTCAAACATTGAAAATATGAAGCATGTAAATTAGTTTGTGTATCAAATCTGAACTTACCTTTTTGCTTGATTTATAAACTTCAAAGAAGGAAAAGAAAATATTTATAAATTGTTGTATAAGTGATAAGTTAATGGATAAACTTTAAACTTTAAAAAAGAAAAGATGTTAGTAATTAAGGAACCTTTTGTGCCTCTGATGAGCATAAGAGAAAGAACCCGTAAGATAATTCATAAATCATAAATTAAAGAACCTTTTGGATCTTGTGATATAATAATGTAATTAGGGATGGAGTTTGAAGCATTTTGAAGGAGGAGAAAGAGTAATATATGTATTTCAATATTACTCACAAATGAAAAAGTGGTTGTAAAAGAAATGGATGCAATGTAGTCATATTCTTTTCTCTTTTTTAGATGAAAGTTTCTATTTCTTCTTCTTTTTTTTTCCTCCCTCAAAAGGAAAGAGTAATTCTTAATATAGCCATGCATTAGGAGAATAGGAAGCAAAGACTTTGTGAATTTTGTATTTCTTAATTTGGATGATAGCAGTAAGTAATTATTTTAAGATTGGTTTTTGAATTATCTTAATTTCTTAAATTTTTTACTTTTTGAATTAGTCTTCAAAATTTGATTGGTTGGAATCATTTTTAATCTATTAAAATAACTTTAAACTAACTTATATATTAATTATAATTTTTAATTTTACATATTATGTTACTTTGCAAAACTTTGAAACTTTAATTATTACTTTAAAAATTTTTCATTCATTAAAATTATTTTCAACCCATTAAAATAAATTTTATACTTATATATTAAGTTAAATTTTGAATTTCATATTTTTTAAAATAAATTATCTATTTCCAATTACTTTGTAGAAGTAAAACTTTAATTATTCAATAATTGTCAACAAACATAATTTTTAATTTTATCATTTTTGTTTAATAAAATCTCTTAATTTAAATTAAATTTATTAAAGTTAAATTCTGAATGTTTATCCATTTCTTCCACACATAATGTAAATCATTATTATTCTCTTCTGCACATTATTTTTCTTCTTCTCTTTTCTTTCTTAAATTGTAATCACCTTTTTCACTTTTGTTTTGGTTTAATTATCGCTCAAATCTCTTCATATCCAGAAATTCCAATATTTATGCTTTTTCTTTTTATCGTCAATCTTAATGTAATTCTTTCACTTCTTTCTTTCTTTTTCCATTTGGTTTATAGTTTTTGTTATAAGCATTTGAATGTTGTATTTTATCAATTCTTTTGGAATCCTTTTATTATTCTCTTAAATGATGTATTTACTTTAATTTGATTGAATTACCTAAAATTTCATTTAAGGTTTTTATTTCTTTAGATTGAACTTCTTCACTTGATATATAATATGTGTTTTATTTTATAATATAAAATTTGATAATTTCTTTGACGTATTTTATTAGTGCATCCTTAAGCAATACAAATGAATCTTTTTTATTTATTTGATTACACTAAAATATATTTAAACTTTAGATTAGAATTGTTGCCTACATGATAATTTTTTGAACTTGAATTTTAGGTGCTTTATGAGTAAACGTAAGTGCTATAATTTTTTTCTTTTTTTAAAAAATATTAGAGTTGTCTATTTCATTCACCTTTGATCACAGGTTTTAAGGCTAAAATTTTACATTATATTTCCTATTACCTATTATGCACTTTTTTTGCTAATATTCTGTCTTCTTTGGTTTCTTAATACCACAATGGCATTGCTCATAACATCTATTTCTTGTATTCTTCTAATTTCTTTACTTTTTCTTCTCTTTTATACTTTTTTCTCTCATTTTATGTTATATTTTATTATTACATCTCCCGATATCTTTCTTGATTATATTTATTAAAATATTATATAAAAATAATTATCTACTTATTAGGAGAAAATAAACAGATAAACGTTATATAATTTATAATAAAATAAATAAATTTTTATTTAAACCTCAATATCATTACTTTGTTTAAATTTTCATTTGCTTTGATTTATCGCCTAAAAAAAACCTAAGAAATAAGAAATCATTTGGATATATTATATAATCTATTGAGATCATTTTGAAAGCATTCTTTATCTGACTTAAAGAGTTAATTGAAAAATGCTATTACAAATTGAAGTCCAAAAAAATTAATAATTATAATTTTTCTTTATTATTGATAAAGAGAAATAGATTTGCCATTAAGGATTTTGTTTTTGGAAAATAGAAAAGAAAATTTGATTAATGAAGCAAATAAGGGAGCTTTTCCAAACTAATGAGAGTTTCAATAATTTCAAATTTCTTTGATTTAATAAATAATACATGTTATTTATATTTTATAAAAAACATCAGTAATATTTATATGTGAATTAGAAATTTTTAAAAAGTTAAAACTATATTCAATGAAATCAATACTACTCTTAATTTTGTATTGACAGGAATAAAATAGGTAAAAATCATATGTTAAGAGCTTAAGATGGGAAAGAAGGTATTTGATATTTTTGAACAAATAAAATTTTATTATTCTGTGTTATTTGAGTTTTTTCCTAAACACATATATTTTGAGAGGTAAAAAATATTTCTTTTTATATATTTTTTAAAAATAAAAATTTAATATGTTTTATTTTTAAAGTATATTTGTGCATCACACGGGTTTAGGCTAGTATATATGTATAGATGTATGTTTGAAAAAAAAAATTTAATTTTAACTAATTCTAATAATGGATAAGTGGCAAGAGATGTGGAGATGTAATAAGAAGTATAAAAGTTTTAAAATTTAAAAGTTATAATATGAATTTAAAAGTCTAAAATCTCTTGACCAATCAAAATATTTTTAACTAATTAAAAATTTTAAAATTTGATAAAATAAGAATGGAAGCACAAAGCTTTTATTGGAGGAGAGATAGTAAAAGTGTTTTGAAAATCTATATATATGTATAGATATATAAATGTATGTATAGATATCTATATATATATTATAGAAATGTTACTCTTTCTTTGTTATACCTCCAAACCTCTCATTCTTATTTTCTAGGTTTTTTATTTTTTAAATTCCTTCAAAATTTTTCATTGGTGGATACTACATATCAATTTTCAATTCTTAAGTTATCTTCATATATATATATATATATATATATATATATATATATATATATATATATTATAGAAATGTTACTCTTTCTTTGTTATGCCTCCAAACCTCTCATCCTTATTTTTTAGATTTTTTGTTTTTTAAATTCCTTCAAAAATTTTCATTGGTGGATACTACATATCAACTTTCGATTCTAAATTTATCTTCATAAATTTTATTTATTATAGAGTAGAAATCCATACTTAATAAAATTTGATCAATTATTACTATCTAATAAATCTCCTAATTCAATACAAATACTTCTTAATTATCTTCATAAATCCTATTCATTATTTAACACTAAAACCTACTATACTCAATTTTTTGTGAAAACCTATCATTCAATTCTTTTGTTCCATAAATTTACAATTATCACCTAAACTCCTTCAATTCTTTTCTGTAATATTTTTTTATTTTTTATTTTTTAATTTTTGCCACTTGCAATCATTCCAGAACCTTGTAATTGTTGTAATTCTGGTAAAAAGTAATAATTCATGCAAGTCTTTTCTGTATTTTTTATTTTTTTGTTCTTTAATTATTTTTCTCTAATATTTTTAATTTTTTGATCTTTAATTACCGACACTTGCAATTGTTACAATTTCGGTAAAAAGTAATAATTTCTTCAATTATTTTATGTAATTTTTTTGTTTTATAATGTTTTAAATTTTTTATTATTTAATTTCTACCACTTGCAATTGTTACAATTCTGGTAAAGGGTAATAATTCATTCAATTATTTTCTATAATTTTATAATTTTTTGTTTTTTAATTATTTTTTTGTAATATTTCTGTCTGTGTATCACTGGATATAACACACATACACAATTGATCTAATGAAGAAAGACACAATAACATGCCATATCTTTCTCATGTGCCCAATCATTACAAACCGTTCAATTAGTTTTTACAAGAGAAACCATCAGTAAGAAACAAAAATTACACTATTCAATATTTTAATTTGGTTGGAACTAAAAAAGAAAAAGACACACTATTAATAGCCCAAGAGACATCATAACTTGGACATTTCTATCGCCTACTCACAAAAAATGAGTGAAAAAAGATAAAATTCTTTTCTGTATTTTTTTTAGTTTTTTATTTTTTAATTATTTTTCTGTAAATTTTTTTGTTCTGTAATGTTTTTAGTTTTTTTAATTGCTTCCACTTACAATTGTTGCAATTATAGTAAAAGGTAATAATTCCTTCAATTTTTTTATATTTTTTTCTTTAATTATTTTTTTATTGTTATTTTTTGTTCTGTAATGTTTTTAATTTTTTGTTCTTTAATTACCACCACATGTAATTATTGCAATTCTGGTAAAAGCTAATAATTTCATCAATTTTTCTGTAATTTTTTTATTTTTGTTCTTTAATTATTTTTTTGTGATATTTCTTTTGTTCTATAATGTTTTTAATTTTTTTCCTTTAATTTCCCCCACTTGCAATTGTTCCAGAAATTTCAATTGTTACAATTTTAGTCAAAGTTAATAATTATTTCAATTCTTTTCTATAATTTTATTTTTTATTCTCTAATATTTTTCTCCCTATTTACCTATTTAAGTTATCATATTATTACATGCTTCTAATGTATTATAAAGTATTTATAAAAGTACAATTGTGGTCAAGCATATGCATTATTTCTACCTTTATGAATGGTTAATTAATTTTTTACATTTTTTTGTAATCATTCTTTACTTTATTCGACAAGATTCATTTTTTAAAAACTTTTCTTTACAATATGAGTTTGAGTATGTTGAATCATACTAAGAAAAAAATTTAATTTTAAGCTAGCAAGACTACAAAGAAGGAAGCACATACTCCTTCAAGTAACCATGCTACTGATATTAAAAAATTTGAACAGATCAACATTAACAATAGATTTGTGTCAAAATATTTAAGAGTCATCAATGAGATATAGTGATATTTGCAAGAGATGAAAACTTGAAATGTATCAATGAGATACATTTATCTTATATGCCACTTCAATATCCATTGCTGTTTTTGTATAATATAGATGAGTGATGTATTCGGATAATTTTTTCTCCAATTGTAAAAATGTAGTTTCGAACATTTATATCCATGAGGGAATTCTATGCATTTAGAATGCAAAGTCATGAATCTAAAGGAAATATACTTTTATGAGGGAGTCGATTGTTTCAACAATTTTTTGTAGATTATTATGCGTGAATTGAGCATAATAGATTGAATTATACAAGGACCCACTAATTATATTTTTGTGGAGATCTATACCAGAGTTTGGAAGATATAATAGCTATTGGAGATGTTGATGCCTTGAATGTAGGTAGAAGATTTGTGTTACCTTCATTATTTACGGAAGGACCATGAAATATGATTAAACACTATCAAGATGCGATGCCAGTATGTAGATATTTTAGCCCTCCATACTTTTTTCATTATGTTTACCTGTAATTTCAAATGGCTAGAAATAGAAGATGAGTTAATGAGAATACCACGTTAGCGTGTTGAAAACAAATCAAATCTTGTTGCATGAGATTATCTTATGAAGAATAATTTCTTCGGTAGAGTACTTGTATGTATTATTTTTCTACCTCTATAAATAATAAATCTATATCTTTAAATTTTCTTTATTTCTTAAATTTATTTTTATTTATACAAATATCTTAGTAATATAATTTAAAAAATGAAATCTTCCATATACACATTTAACTTTAACTTTGGCACTAGAAGATAAGCCAAATACACTGAATCCAGTGAACGAAATTAAATTAGCTAAAATACCAGACAAGAAAATTTATTCAATTGTTTATAAGATCATCATAGGATGCATGTTCCATAGACCTTGTGGTGATACTTTCCCAAATGCTCCATGTATGGTAGATGATAAATATTAAAAGCATTGCCCGAAAAAAATTCGTGATCTACAACAATAGAAAAGGATGAGTATGTATAATACAGACGCCGAAATGATTCGAGTAAAAGAGTTACAATAAATGGTTTTACTTTCGATAATAGGTAGGTTATTCCTCATATGAGAGATTTGTTAGTATTGATGGATGCTCACATAAATGTTGAGAAAGTAAAATTTAAGAGCATCGTCAAATATTTGTACAAAGTACATGACCAAAGGAGTTGATAGAGTGCATGTTCTGCTTGAAATAAATGTCAATACATCAGACAATGTCCAATAACGGTATTGAATTGTTGATGAAATAAAACAGTATTTAGACTGTCAATATTATCATAAAAGATTATAGTTCATAAATGAATATTACTCTCAAAGATAAGCATGCAGAATTTGTACTAAATTGTTCAGTTGATCACCTAAATAAAATGCAAAGACATGTATTGATATATTCATACTTCTAATATTTTTTTTGAGCATATCAAAAAGTTATGTGATTACTTAGATATTTTTAATTTTATAGATTCAACTCTAAACTATAATATTTGTGTATCAGGAGAATGTAGTAGAAAATTTTCATAAGCATATCAATTCCTGCAAACATAGTACGGTTACATTCATGATTCGAGTACTACATGATGTCAAAATTGCATAAATTCACCACAGATAATATTTATTTTACGTGTCGGTTAGTGTGAAGAATGTTCTTATATACAAAAGAGAATCACAATATAACATATTCATTTGTGAAATTATCTTTGAATAAAACATTTATGCCTTTCTACTATGTATTACATTGCACGAGTTTTTTTTTTATTTTTGCTCAATTGGTAAAATTACTAATAGCATTTATCAAAACTTTCATATTAGATATCAAATTTTTAATTAATTAATTATTAGATTCATTGAAATGATTTAGCAATTTGATAATTTATTTTATTAATTAGAGAGTAGAAATCCATACTTAATAAAATTTGATCAATTATTACTATCTAATAAATCTCCTAATTCAATACAAATACTTCTTAATTATCTTCATAAATCCTATTCATTATTTAACACTAAAACCTACTATACTCAATTTTTTGTGAAAACCTATCATTCAATTCTTTTGTTTCATAAATTTACAATTATCACCTAAACTCCATCAATTCTTTTCTGTAATATTTTTTTATTTTTTATTTTTTAATTTTTGCCACTTGCAATCATTCCAGAACCTTGTAATTGTTGTAATTCTGGTAAAAAGTAATAATTCATGCAAGTCTTTTCTGTATTTTTTATTTTTTTGTTCTTTAATTATTTTTCTCTAATATTTTTAATTTTTTGATCTTTAATTACCGACACTTGCAATTGTTACAATTTCGGTAAAAAGTAATAATTTCTTCAATTATTTTATGTAATTTTTTTGTTTTATAATGTTTTAAATTTTTTATTATTTAATTTCTACCACTTGCAATTGTTACAATTCTGGTAAAGGGTAATAATTCATTCAATTATTTTCTATAATTTTATAATTTTTTGTTTTTTAATTATTTTTTTGTAATATTTCTGTCTGTGTATCACTGGATATAACACACATACACAATTGATCTAATGAAGAAAGACACAATAACATGCCATATCTTTCTCATGTGCCCAATCATTACAAACCGTTCAATTAGTTTTTACAAGAGAAACCATCAGTAAGAAACAAAAATTATACTATTCAATATTTTAATTTGGTTGGAACTAAAAAAGAAAAAGACACACTATTAATAGCCCAAGAGACATCATAACTTGGACATTTCTATCGCCTACTCACAAAAAAATGAGTGAAAAAAAGATAAAATTCTTTTTCTGTATTTTTTTTAGTTTTTTATTTTTTTAATTATTTTTCTGTAAATTTTTTTGTTCTGTAATGTTTTTAGTTTTTTTAATTGCTTCCACTTACAATTGTTGCAATTATAGTAAAAGGTAATAATTCCTTCAATTTTTTATATTTTTTTCTTTAATTATTTTTTTATTGTTATTTTTTGTTCTGTAATGTTTTTTAATTTTTTTGTTCTTTAATTACCACCACATGTAATTATTGCAATTCTGGTAAAAGCTAATAATTTCATCAATTTTTCTGTAATTTTTTTATTTTTGTTCTTTAATTATTTTTTTTGTGATATTTCTTTTTGTTCTATAATGTTTTTAATTTTTTTCCTTTAATTTCCCCACTTGCAATTGTTCCGAAATTTCAATTGTTACAATTTTAGTCAAAGTTAATAATTATTTCAATTCTTTTCTATAATTTTATTTTTTTATTCTCTAATATTTTTTCTCCCTATTTACCTATTTAAGTTATCATATTATTACATGCTTCTAATGTATTATAAAGTATTTATAAAAGTACAATTGTGGTCAAGCATATGCATTATTTCTACCTTTATGAATGGTTAATTAATTTTTTACATTTTTTTGTAATCATTCTTTACTTTATTCGACAAGATTCATTTTTTAAAAACTTTTCTTTACAATATGAGTTTGAGTATGTTGAATCATACTAAGAAAAAAATTTAATTTTAAGCTAGCAAGACTACAAAGAAGGAAGCACATACTCCTTCAAAAAAAAAAAAAAGTAACCATGCTACTGATATTAAAAAATTTGAACAGATCAACATTAACAATAGATTTGTGTCAAAATATTTAAGAGTCATCAATGAGATATAGTGATATTTGCAAGAGATGAAAACTTGAAATGTATCAATGAGATACATTTATCTTATATGCCACTTCAATATCCATTGCTGTTTTTGTATAATATAGATGAGTGATGTATTCGGATAATTTTTTCTCCAATTGTAAAAATGTAGTTTCGAACATTTATATCCATGAGGGAATTCTATGCATTTAGAATGCAAAGTCATGAATCTAAAGGAAATATACTTTTATGAGGGAGTCGATTGTTTCAACAATTTTTTGTAGATTATTATGCGTGAATTGAGCATAATAGATTGAATTATACAAGGACCCACCAATTATATTTTTGTGGAGATCTATACCAGAGTTTGGAAGATATAATAGCTATTGGAGATGTTGATGCCTTGAATGTAGGTAGAAGATTTGTGTTACCTTCATTATTTACGGAAGGACCATGAAATATGATTAAACACTATCAAGATGCGATGCCAGTATGTAGATATTTTAGCCCTCCATACTTTTTTCATTATGTTTACCTGTAATTTCAAATGGCTAGAAATAGAAGATGAGTTAATGAGAATACCACGTTAGCGTGTTGAAAACAAATCAAATCTTGTTGCATGAGATTATCTTATGAAGAATAATTTCTTCGGTAGAGTACTTGTATGTATTATTTTTCTACCTCTATAAATAATAAATTTATATCTTTAAATTTTCTTTATTTCTTAAATTTATTTTTATTTATACAAATATCTTAGTAATATAATTTAAAAAATGAAATCTTCCATATACACATTTAACTTTAACTTTGGCACTAGAAGATAAGCCAAATACACTGAATCCAGTGAACGAAATTAAATTAGCTAAAATACCAGACAAGAAAATTTATTCAATTGTTTATAAGATCATCATAGGATGCATGTTCCATAGACCTTGTGGTGATACTTTCCCAAATGCTCCATGTATGGTAGATGATAAATATTAAAAGCATTGCCCGAAAAAATTTCGTGAACTACAACAATAGAAAAGGATGAGTATGTATAATACAGACGCCGAAATGATTCGAGTAAAAGAGTTACAATAAATGGTTTTACTTTCGATAATAGGTAGGTTATTCCTCATATGAGAGATTTGTTAGTATTGATGGATGCTCACATAAATGTTGAGAAAGTAAAATTTAAGAGCATCGTCAAATATTTGTACAAAGTACATGACCAAAGGAGTTGATAGAGTGCATGTTCTGCTTGAAATAAATGTCAATACATCAGACAATGTCCAATAACGGTATTGAATTGTTGATGAAATAAAACAGTATTTAGACTGTCAATATTATCATAAAAGATTATAGTTCATAAATGAATATTACTCTCAAAGATAAGCATGCAGAATTTGTACTAAATTGTTCAGTTGATCACCTAAATAAAATGCAAAGACATGTATTGATATATTCATACTTCTAATATTTTTTTTGAGCATATCAAAAAGTTATGTGATTACTTAGATATTTTTAATTTTATAGATTCAACTCTAAACTATAATATTTGTGTATCAGGAGAATGTAGTAGAAAATTTTCATAAGCATATCAATTCCTGCAAACATAGTACGGTTACATTCATGGTTCGAGTACTACATGATGTCAAAATTGCATAAATTCACCACAGATAATATTTATTTTACGTGTCGGTTAGTGTGAAGAATGTTCTTATATACAAAAGAGAATCACAATATAACATATTCATTTGTGAAATTATCTTTGAATAATACATTTATGCCTTTCTACTATGTATTACATTGCACGAGTTTTTTTTTTATTTTTGCTCAATTGGTAAAATTACTAATAGCATTTATCAAAACTTTCATATTAGATATCAAATTTTTAATTAATTAATTATTAGATTCATTGATTATTAGATATCAAAAGTATTATCAAAATACTTTTACTCTCTCTCTTCCTTTAAAACTCTCAAATCTTCAATTCTAATTTTTAAAATTTTAATTTTTTTATTAATTAGAAGAGTTATTTCTAGAATTTTAATTTTTTTATTAGTTAAAAGAATATTTGCAATTTTAATATTACGTGGTGCTCGAACCACAAATGTAAACACAAGAATTTTGCATGAATTGATGTGCTTATAAAATTTTTATTATTCATTCTCCTAATACATAATATATTACAGTCTAGAGTTGAATTTATAAAATTAAAAATATCTAAGCAATCACATAACTTTTTGATGTACTTAAAAAAAAATTTTTGTTAAAAGTATGAATATACCAATACTTGTCTTTGCATTTCCTTTAAATGATCAGCTGAACACCTTTGTACAAATTCTGCATGTCTACTTTTGAGAGTGATATTCATTTCTGCACTATAATCTTTTATTATCATAGTGGCCATCTAAATACTATTTAATCTCGTGAATAATTCGATACCGTTGTTGGCCATTTTTTGATGTATTGACATTTATTTCAAGGAGAACATGTGCTCTATCAACTCCTTTGGTAATGTACTTGTACAAATATTTGACGATATTCTTAAATTTTACCTTTTCAACATTTATGTGAGCATCCATCAATACCAACAAATCTCTCGTATAAGGAACAACCTACCTATTATCGAAAATAAAACTATTTATTGTAACTCTTTTACTTGAATCATTTCGACATCTGTATTTTACATACCGATCTTCTTCTATTGTTGTAGCATCACAAAATTTGTTTGAGTAGTGCTCTGAACATTTACCGTTTATCATACATGGAGCATTTGAGAAAGCATCACCACTGGGTCCATGTAATATGCAACTTATGACGATCTCATAAGCAATTGGATCAATTTCCTGATCTAGTATTTCATCCAATATAACACTATCAGAAGGGTTAGCAATGATTGGTCGTATGGGAAAGATATGACATGTTATTGTGTCTTCCTTCATTAGAGTACATGTGTATGTGTGTCATATCCAGTGATACATAGACAGAAACATTACAGAAAAATAAAAAATATTATTAAAAATAATTAAAGAGAAAATTTTTTAAAAATTACAGAAAACAATTGAAGAGATTATTATTTTTTACCAAAATTACAAAATTACAAGTGGTGGTAATTAAAGAACAAAAAATTAAAAATATTATAGAAAAATAATCAAAGAATAAAAAATAAAAAAATACAGAAAATAATTGAATGAATTATTACCTTTTACCAGAATTGCTACAATTGCAAGTGGCGGTGTTATATCTAGAAATTGTTACAGAAAAATACACAGACAAAAATATTACATAAAAATTTTAAAATTATTACAAAAAATTAATTAATGTGTGAAAATTTAAAAAAAAATTATCCCAATATGTCATCCATCTGTACCATACGGAAAAGCAATGGATATTGAAATTGCATATAAGAAGGATATATCTCATTGATATGTTTCAAGTTTTCATCTCTCACAAATATCACTATATCTCATTAATGGCTCTTAAATCTTTTGATGTCAATCCAATGCTAATGTTGATCTGTTCAAGTTTTTGAATATCAGTAGCATGATTGTTTTTTTTTTCAAGAAGTATGTGCTAGACTTGCTAGCTTATAATCAAGTTTTTTTTTAGTATGATCTAACACACTCAAATTCATACTGCAAATAAAAATTTTTTTAAAAATAAATCTTGTCCAAAAAGTAAAGAATCACTACAAAAAATGTAAAAAATTCATTAACTATTCATAAAAGTAGTAATAATGTATATGCTTGACCATAATTATACTTTTATAAATACTTCAGAATCACAATTAAAATAGACTTACTTTGAAGTTTTAATATTAATTTATTTTTTAAAATTTTGATTTTTTTCTTTGAGAGGATGGACTTGAAAAACACAAAAGATTTTGATAAGATTCAATAAAAAAGAAAAATAATAAATAAATGTGATATATCAATATAAAATTAGTACTTTATAAATTATTAATCTCTTTTTAAGAGTTTTTAATGAAAAAGTGTCAATAGTTTTATATAAAATGAATAGTTTATACTATCGTATTTGACAAAGCTTTTTCTTCGCTTACTAAAATAAATAGTTATGTTATAATCATTCAATTTTGGATGAAGGGAGTAGTATGAAAAAAGAAATAAACTGGAGATTACTATAGTCTTTTTCTCTTAAAGATTTGATCATGATGATATTTTAGAAATATTTTGTGATTAAATAATAATTAGTTTATTTTATAAATATTTTAGTATTAAAATAATTGTTTAAATATTTAATTTATTTTCTTTCTAATTTTTATAAATAACTTTATAAATTATTATTTAAAAATTTTAATCATTTCACCTTTTGTGCAGGTATACTCAGTAGATTCAAGTTTTTTTTTCCTTTTTCTTCAAAGAGCTCAAAGTTTTTAAGTATTTGATTTCTTTAATTTCTTTCTTATTTTTATAAGTAAATTTATAAATTAGTTTTTAAGATTTTAATCATTTAATTATTCATGCAAGTAGGTTGAACGTTTCTTACTCAATTCTTTATTTATTTAGAATGACAAAGAAATAAAGTTGGGAGTTTATTATTATTTTTAAATATACATAATAATAGGCATGTATAGTTGTTTTTACAATATCTTCCTACTATTACTTATAATTACTTCTAAGTGAATAATTTTTTTTGTTAAACACATAAATTTACTTTATAATTATAATTTTTAAAAAAATATATTTCAGTAATTGTTATTAAAAATAAAAAAAATTTAATACCCCTGTATAGCACGGGATTTTGAGCTAAATATGAGAATTTGAGCAATGATATGAGAACTTTTTAATTTCAGAAAAACTTTTCTTTGAGGTTTTTAATATAAAATACTAATATCTTTTATTTTGTAAGTTATTTATTTTTTAGGAGTAGAGAGAGACGAAGAAGGGAAGAGAGATTTTAATATTCACCATAATTTTATTACAAATTATTTTTTTTCTTAGTGAGAATTTTCTTTAAGAATTAGTGTAAGAATATCAAAATTAAAATAGACTTATTTTGAGGTTTTAATATTAATGTCTTTTTACAAATAATAAATAAGTGTGTGATATATCAATATAAAATTAGTACTTTATAAATATTAATCTCTTTTTGAGAGTTTTTAATGAAAAAGTGTCAATAATTTTTATATAAAATAAATTGTTTATGCTATCGTATTTAAAAAAAAAAATTCGCTTACTAAAATGAATAGTTTATGTTATAATTATTCAATTTTTTATGAAAGGAGTAATGTGGAAAAGAAACTGAACTGGATATTACAATAGCTTTTTTCTCTTAAAGATTTGATCATGATAATATTTAAGGAATATTTTTTACTTAAAGTATAATTAGTTTATTCTAGAAACATTTTAGTATTACAATAGTTGTTTAAGTATTTGATTTCTTTTCTTTCTGATTTTTATAAATAACTTCACAAATTAGTATTTAAAATTTTAATCATTTCACCTTTTATGTAGGTATCCTCGCCAAGCAGATTCAAATTTTTTTCCTTTTTCTTTAAAGAGCTCATAGTTGTTTAAGTATTTATTTTTTTATTCTTTCTTATTTTTATAAATAACTTTATAAATTAGTATTTAAAGTTTTAATTATTTCATCTTTCGTGCAAGGAGGTTGGCACGTTTCTTACTCACTTCTTTATTTATTTAGAATAACAAAGAAATAAAGTCGGGAGTTTATTATTTTTTTTAAATACACATAATAATAGACATGTATAGTTATTTTTACAACATCTTTCTACTATTACTTACAATTACTTCTAAGTGAATAATTTTTTTAAACACATAAATTTACTTCATAGTTGTAAATTTTTTAAAATATATTTCAGTAATTATTATTAAAAATAAAAAAATTTAATACCCGTGCATAGCACGGACTTTAACGCTAGTATGTATACATATATATATATATATAGAATGATGAAGTCGACCCATATGGGAGCTATCTCTGTACTACGAAGAGGACACACGTATTTTTTTTATATATAAATAAAGGATTATCTATTAATAATAAGATTGCCAAGGCCATTACAACCAAAATGATCCTTAAATTCCTTCACCAATACTAGAAAATTGAAGAAAATATCTCTAAGTACAATAATACTAATAGTTCTAAGATAATAAATAAACACTCATAGGAGCATATATAATTTAGTTTTAATATCTTTTTTGAAAATAATAATTTAAAAAATTATAATTAATCAATAATTTTAAAAATTATATAGAAAAAAGACGGAGCACTGAAAGAGAGTCGGGTACAAAGATTTTTTCTGAAGGGAGAGAAAAATAGTACAATCTGTAAAATATCTCACATTTACATCTTAAACTTTGTTAAAAATAGTGTAAAAAAATATGTATTATGATTTGTAGTCAAAATGGAGGGTGATATCGTAAAAAGAAAGCAAGAAACCAAAGGATTTCCGGCCCAAGCCAAGGCTACTTGCCAGATCTGGCCGGAGAAGAAGAGAAACAGGAGTCTTGGCCGCGCAGAGAGAAGGGAAAGAAAAGTCGGTAGAGAGCTTGATTCACCATACAATTATTCACCTCATAAGTTATCGGCAGGATAATTCTACCGATCTGCGGCTAAAATTAAAGTTAGTCCTACAGGATAGGCGTCGGCCCCTCAGAATAAAAATATCCAATTCCAAATTAAGAAAGAAACCATTCTCTGTTCCATATGGTACTCACTAGCACACAAAAAGATCAATCAGAATATATAAGAGCATTTGATATGCATTGCCATTTTAAGTCATTTTAAGTTCTTGAGCTAAAATGGAAGAAATAATTATTAAAAAATTGAAAAAAGTAAAAGTGAATTGATTTTTAATTTAAAATATAATTCAAATTTTTATTTGAATTCTTTTTACCTTTCATAAATAATTTATTTTTTAAAATTCAAGACAATTTTTTTTTAAAAAATTTTATACAATTTCACCATAATAAACATTAATTTCAAACATTCAAAATGAAAGAACAAATACGTTTTCTTTCCTTTCGTTTTTATCCCTTTTTTTTTTTTATGGAAAGGAGAACGAAGGATTATAACTAGATATTACCCCTCTATTACTCTAATATTCTCATTCTTTCCATCCCAAAAAAATTAATCTAAAAATTTGAAAACTAAACTCTTTATCTTCTCTTCTCTCCTTCTGTCTTCTTGAAATGAAAGATTTATATGGAGAATTACAATAGAAAAACATAGAAAAAGAAATATATAGTGCAAATGCATTTGCATCTACTAAAAAAATTTTGAATTTTCTGTTTTTTGGAGAAGTACTTTTTTTTATTGGAGTTTAGTCCAAATGTCTAAAATCTAAAATGAAATTGAATAAATTTTAGATTTAAATTTTTTTAAAAATTTTATAAATATAAATTATTTGTAAGACGAAGTATATATATAGTAAAAAAAATTAGAAAATACCAAAAAAGAAAAAAAAAAAAAGCAAAAGAGGCGCGCGGGGGAAGCAAGATTCCAAATTGTAACCGGTAACCTCTTCTGCTTCGACCTAATTAAATCCGGCCCACACCCTTTATATGATAGGGTCCACTTCGCGTCACCATCTAGTGGCCCCCAAAATTTTTCGGCAGCATTGAGCCGTTGATCATCCTCTTCCCCTCTTCCCACTTTTAATATATAGGGTTGAGGAGGGTCCCCCACGACTCCCCAGCTCTGCTTTAAGAAGGTCAAGGATAAGTGGGACACCTTCCATATATTAGGGTTTGTTCTCTCTCGTTTTTCCAATTTTTATTACTCCTAAGTGCAAATCTGTTTCCCTGCTTTTTTTTTAATTAATTTTAATTTTAATTTGTAAATTCCATTGATCTCTTTGTCACCTGCAGCACTGTGTTATTTGAAACTATCTCCAGTCAGCCAATACAATCAAGTCCTCGCCTCACCCTTCTTCTTCACGACAGAAAGGAGAGCTTTGCTCTCACTCTCACTCTCACTCGGGCTGTTTTCTGAAACTCTGCTATAAGCAGATTTTCTGGCTTAATTTTTCTGGGTTTTGATCAAACTTCTGTGGGTTACAGGCTTTTACATCTATTGCTTCTAGCAATGACCTCGGAGGATAGTCATCAAAATCTCGAACCCGACGATGACGAGGAGGTTAACAACGGTGATCCACTATTAGGTGACCCGCGCGAATATACTATCACCGCGGTGGGGCCAACTTCCCAGCCGTCCTCGGCGTTGGATTTGCAACCATCTCCACCGCCCCCTCTACCTCTGTCTTCTGATATCGTTCCTCTAATGAAGAAAGAACCCGCGGACAGCGACTTGGAGGGTTCAATCCCAGTTCGGCTGACGCCAGTTTCTAACATGGAGAAGGCCTTGGTGCCGGCGTCAACAAAGAGGCCCTCAAAGGACCGCCACACCAAGGTGGAGGGCCGCGGCAGGAGAATCCGTATGCCAGCGGCTTGCGCGGCCCGAATCTTCCAATTGACGCGGGAGCTGGGTCACAAGTCTGATGGAGAGACCATTCGGTGGCTCCTGGAGCGAGCGGAGCCGGCCATAATCGAAGCTACGGGTACTGGTACGGTCCCAGCTATCGCCGTCTCCGTGAACGGGACGTTAAAAATTCCTACCACGCCGAGCACAACCACAGCTGCTGACGGGAAGAAAAGGAAGAGGGCTTCCAATAGCGAGTTTTATGAAGTCACTGAAAATACCAGTTTTGCCCCGGTTGCGCCCATTACTCCCCAGGGTCTTGTGCCGGTGTGGACAGTGGGTTCACCGGCGACTGCTATGGTGCCCACGACTGCAGTCCCCAGCGGTGCGTTTCTCATGATTCCGCCAGCTGGGGCTACCATTGGCTCTGGTGCTGGGCCTTCTAATCAACCCCAGTTGTGGGCCATTCCAGCCACGGCAACTCCAGTTTTCAACGTATCAGGAAGGCCCATTTCTAATTTTGTGTCCGCAATGCAGCCTGGGCCTACGGTGAATTTCGCTGGAGGTGGTGGCGGCTGCGGTGCAGAAGTCCACGGGCAAGTGGGACCCGCGTCCAATAATGTTGGGGGTGGAGATAAGAATATGTCAGCGAAGGTCTCAGCAACCACGGCTCCAAGTTGCACCAGCTCTAAAGCTAGCAGTACCACCACAGTCGCAAAAAGTGTGTCAAGTGCCGGCACTAGCACCCCTGCTACTACTAATACTACTCAGATGCTTAGGGACTTTTCACTGGAGATATACGATAAGAGGGAGCTTCAGTTTATGGTTGGGGCCGGGAATGACCACCATGCCCAATCCTCAAAATCCTGAGATAGATTTGGCTGACAAATGTTTAGGGTCTTAGGTTTAGGTCACGACACTCAGAATTTGGTTAGGGTGTTTCTCTGTAGCTTTGGTTGTGTTAGCTGTGGTTAGCAAATAACGATTGTTTCCAAAGGAAAGCTCAGTTCAGCTTTAATCTGATTCTATCCATTTTGTTTGTAAATAGACTGGCCTTTTGATCTTTCTTTTGCTGTAGTTTTCTTTTGTTAATGTGCTTTCTGCACCTGTGCATTCTCCTCGTGAACTTATTTATTCGTGGTTTATTTTATCTTACTAGCACTCGTCCATTTTACCTAAAATGAATTGTCCTTTTGTGAATTATATATAGAACAATTTCTTGTTCTGGGTTTAGCTGGTTCGGATAGCACTGGTTCCCGGGTTCTTGAAAGTTCTGATTTTATGTCCTTTTTGCCTCCGATATTTGGTACATTTTACAGCATGTCTCCTCTACTTTGAATTTGGATTAGATGAATTTATCTGGTTAATTTAGTTGTTCTTACGCTATTTTTGTCAAATCTCTCTAATTGTTTGAGTTTTGTTATTTACAGTGAATTATTCCTGAAATTTGGCTTTTGATATTTGAAAAAATTCTTGGAATATGTCATGATTATCACTTTAATATTTCTTAGATAAATAGGTGTTTTTGTCAATGTTATCGTTCTGATATTAGTTGGATATATGGACTTTCAAAGTTCTGCTTTTAGGATTTCAATTTCTGCTCTCCCTTTTGCTTTTCCTTTTCTTTTTCCCTCACCTTTTTTTTATTAGTTGAAGTTTTCCACCTTTTTCTCTTATGTATGCATTAGGATTTTTTTTCCCTTTGTTTTTGAGTGAGTATTCTTAAAAAATCAAATTCTTTCCTTTCATTCATATGAGTGGTTGTGATTAGCAAATGTAAATTCACTGAGATCTTAGATATGTTTAGTCATTGGTGATATCAGCACCAAGCAAATTGCCAAGTGAAATATAAATCTGCCTTGTTTTCTGTTCAGTCAAAACTCGGTTGTCTCATCCTTAATATACTGAATTGTAATTTGTTTTGCCGCTTGGCTGCTATGATTATTCAGGATATGGAGCTTCCACTGGTGAGGTGAGAAACATGAAACTGATAAGCAATGTCCCTTTTCTGGTTAAAAGATATATACTGCAGCTCTGTTGTTACCACTTACCAGATATTCTCTTCCTGACAAGTTGACTTTGCTTGTTACAGCCATCAGAGTTCAACACATACCATGACATAGAGGCTGTATTCGATTGTTTGAAGGATGAATATGGGATAAAAGCTGGAGGATGTCATTTTGCATGGCCAACTGGTTGGGAGTGGTCCAACACTGCATTTGGCTTCTCGTCTGCATAGGCCAAGAGCTGTTGTTCTCCAGTGCGCTATCCTTTCAGGAATTCGAGTATTATACCCTGTCAAGAGAACATTCTGGTTTGACATAAGTCTCCTCACTTCTTTTGTTATTTCTTATTCTCTTTTTATCCCAACACATTTTTCTACATCTTTGATAATTTCATGACTGTCAATAATTTTTCTTTTGGTCAGAATATAGACAAGATTAGGCATGTTGGCTGCCAGTTTTAGTCATACATGTAAGTCTTCTCCTCTTGCTTCCATCCCCATTGTGCTCCCTTAGATAGATTTTGGGTGCATTTTTTCCTTCAATAATTGAGATATGCAGTCCAGATATCTTCATATAGTGAACTTTACAAGAATGCTTGTTTGTGAAAGTCCATTCAACAAAAATCCTTGTCTTCTGAACATATTTGAGAGAGTTATAATATTTTCCGCTTTGATTGGCATGTGATACTTATATGATTTGAATTTGCAATCTTCTAGATACAATATTATATCTCAATAAACAAATGAGAAATGTAGATAAGAAAGAATAAATAACAAACTTGCTTAGTATAGACCATATTTTTCGTTTTAGTGGCTAATTCTATTCTCTGCACCAAGGTTTCCTCTGGCAACCTCAAGGGACATATGATACATTCTTGTTATATAGAAGATCTGATGCGCTCATACTGTGTAAGTATGTTTGGAACTCCATTTGATCTAATATCTCACGGATCATCCTTGTCCTCAATACATCATGAATCTTTTGATCAAATATGTCATCGAGAGACCATTTTCTGGAATTTCTTTGCCATTCTTTGCAAATTGATGGCTTTTGGACCTCAGTGGAGGAAGGGGATTTTAACTAGGTGATACACTTGATATTTGCAGTAACTGCTGTTCCTGTTCTCGAGCTTTGTGGAATTATCTTTGTTTACTACCTTCGCAAATTTTATGTCCCATGGATGCATATGGGTACAAAATAACTGGTCTTTTGTTCAAGTAAGAGGTCGCTTAGCTGAAGGCATGACAGCATATCGTAGTGTGTCTTCGCGCTCTAATATTATGGAAAGGGAGACTAGTTTCTTTTTTTTTCTTTGTTTTTTCCTTTTCCTAACTGAGATTAGATAAGATGAGGAAGCATGTCTCTTGAATGTTTTCATGGTAGCAAGACTTTAAGAATAAATCAGAATGTTTTTCCTTATTTCCAAGTGGATTTTGTTCCATCCGTTTTCCTTGCATTAACTAATGCGGCATTAGTTACGGAGTTCATCACACAGATTTTCAGGTTATCTCTTCTTGTTGATGTGCAGTTTTAAACAGGTTTTTGGAAGTTTGATAGGCTGTTTGATTATTATATAGTTTTATATCCAGCTCAAACTTATTCTGTGAGCTATATAGGGAATCCAAATCAGAATCAATGCGGATGCTTTTATTGTAGAAGGTGTTTCTTTTGTCCTTTATGTGCTCACAAGAATTACTCATAAGACCGTTGAGGGGCAGAAAGACTTTCTGAGAAGTTCCTTTGCCTTCGGGTGATATTTTTGGAGCAAATAATTTCGATCAGATACACTATATTATGCCACATTGTATTTTCTATGGAAAATTTGCGTGTAAATTCTTTAGATGTCAATAGATTGAAGAAGGTAATCTTGAATTTAAATAAAACTGTAGTTGTGAAAATTGATATGATTGTTTTAATGATATATGAAAAATTTAGTGTATCAAATAAATCTAGATTAAACAAACTGCATAACAAGTCTAAAAGTTTAACTTGTATATAGATTTCTGTAAAGCAATAAAATATAATCCTGTTATATGGGTTAACCTATGTATTGACCTGCTTATTTTGTATCATACTTGTACTGGCACATTAATGACCCAAAGCTTTTTAGCCAAACTAGTGGGTGATATCACAAATTGATGGTCTTTGGGGGCAAAACTTGCATGTTACATGTTCACCTTTTCTGTTGTTTGTTCTATTTTCCCATCATGTTACCATAAGCTCAGGTCGTGCGGCAAATGGGAGGAGTTGCAGGTACTGATATGATTCTGAAAATGAACAGGAGATGTTAGAAACGAATAGTAGGGAGTTGGTGAAGTAATGGTGAAGGGTCAACATGATTCCTTCTCCCTTCCCTCGCCTAGTTGCCAGTCTGTAAGAACTGGCAAAGTTAGCGTGCCATTATTCTGCCAAGGACTCGAAGAGTGTTTCTGGTTAGAAACATTTCTTCTCTGTGCTTTTCTCAAGCCTCATCCAATCAGTCATGTCGAAAACCTAAATTTGACTTGTTGTATCTTTTGCCTCCATTTGCATGTTATGAACAATGTTCCCTCGTTTTGTCCAATTACATTATGCATTGTAGCTGCAAGACTCCATCTGAACTCACTTCAGCAAAACTTAACATGCTTCAAGCACATTATCATGTTAGGTTGCTGTAGTTGTGAAATAGAAGTATTTTGAGCTAGCTTTTCTTATTCTATATATTAAGTCTTTTCTTGTTTCACTGTTTTGATTGTTCAAGAGTTATTTCCACCTACACATCAACTCTTAAATTAAATTTTTTTTTCTTGAGTACATTCTCAGTAAATAGATTATAGATTATAATTTATAGATGATATCCTAAAGGGTGATAGCCCTATATTGTTACTGAGATATTGTCCTTGGCGTGGTACTATTTAGCAAGTTGGATGTGTTGCATAGACGTCAAAAAATATTATTCTTAGGTTGAAAATCAAATGACTGAACCTTTAATTTCTGGTCTATTTTGTAGACACTTATTTCTTACTTGCTTTTTCTGTGTCCGCTTCAGAGTTTGTGTATATTAGTGTCTGATTCTACATTTTAAAGCTTCTGTATTTGAAAATACAATCTTTAACACGGTTTGCCGTGCTTCCACCAATGTGAGGCATGGAACAATCATTTTGAGCTCTCTTACATGTTATACCTCTGTTGTCTTCAAAAATTGGTATCAGAATTAGGAGATGCAAAATGGTTATTCTTTAAAAGCAATAAAGAAAACCTTTTTCTGGAATGTTCTTTCACCAAGCTAATGAGATATTGGTATTAGGAAAACTCTAATATAGATTTCAGCACATTTGAATCGGTGAATTTAATTTTTAGATTCTTGAAGTAAAACACGAAGAAATCAAACAGAAAAATATCTACATAATAGAGCATGCAAACAAATTGGATGCCCACTGATTCTATCCAAACAGTTTAGTCTTGTCTGTAAACGTAAATGTTGAATTAATGATATCTTCCTTGTGCAGAAATATCAATGAACATAAAATTGTAAATTTCTGTCCACTAAGTTGGTTAATAAATAAATGGTATGCAGTCCGCACTGTTGTGTGACCTTGACAATTTGTAATTCCATCAAATTGGCAAATGAATTGGTTCCTTAGGTTTAATATCATGTCACCACCACTACTCAGCCGCTTCTGCTCTAAAAATTGATCAGCAGTTGCAGCTTGGATCTCCTAATTTGGAGGTTAGCTAAATCTGATAGCTGGCGATTTGATTGCTTGTGCTGCAGGTCAAGGTTTTTAACTTTCGTCATTTTAAATATAGAAGCAATAATAGCTTGAGGGAATGTGCTTTCTTCTTATTCTTTCTTCTGTCAAGAGAATTATCTGCCTAATTTCTCACGCTAATTTGGTTTTTGGAATGAATTTGAGCTTTCACCGATTGAATTTTCTTTAAACTGAGATCCATATGTCTCGGCTACAATTGTTTCTGAGTAATGGGTGAATGAGTGAGAACCCTACTTCTGCATCAAAGTACAATATGTAATGGCAAAAAGGAGAGATTTATGTAAGGTCCTGGTATTTGAGTCCAGAGTTGTTTCACCTGTAGTCTTTTTTTTTTTTTTTTTCTTTTCATTGTGTTCTTATTGCAGGTGGGGATGAGAGGCTGGGTCAGATTGCCCTCTCCCCAAAACCTTATTTTGTTTTCCTATTCCTAGATTTTGGAGAACTGCTGTGGCTCTTTTATTCTTAGTAGTGCAGACAGACGATAAAAGGAACTAGCTTTTATCATGTCTAAATGTGAAACTACAAGGTTTGTGTATCTTTTTTATACCATAGGTATCTAGGGGATTTTATTTTAGGGTGTAATTCAATAAAATGCCCTGCTGAACAAGTTATAATTCAAACAGAATTATACTGGGAAGAGGGAAGAAATAGTTCTTTGTTGGGCTAGTTCAATACCAACAACTCGACATTTTAGAAGAGTTTTTTTCCGTGTTGTTCAGAAGCAGAAGGAAATAGCAACCAGAAAATTAATAGAAGAAGAATGCGGTTATGGGAATTAAACCCTAAGCTCAGCTCTTAACGAACTGAATGACAAAAGACTGTGACTAGAACATTGGAACAAACATAATGCATGCAAAAACAGGCCTATTAGTTTAACAGATCTATCCAGCATAGTTTAGAAAGAGGATGCAGCTTTTAAAAACCAATTTTCTAGTTACGCCAAAAGTTCCTTATTGATTTGCAAATGTCATGGCTACATGCGAAATTCTTTAGGGCTTTATAAGTGGAAATACATCAAAGCTGTTTTGTTGAAATTGCAACTCCATTTCTGAGTTGCTTCATCTTCTTTGATTATCCCAATAGAACAGAATACTGTATGTGGCGTTAGTCCTTAAAATGACCTTGGAGGTTTACCCTTGGGGATTTGCTTTTACTCATCGGGAGGGATACCAGTTAACAGTTCCTTGAAAGAAACTTAAAATGTGATCATTCTAGCTTATCGAGATTTACCCAAACATTAGTTGGTTTCTACCTATTTTGTGGTTCTTCATTCTTTAATATCTTTTCCTTTTACTGTTATTTTACCGGTAAATGACTGAGTGCTACTTTCTTCCCGGGAAACGTGATTCTGGGGATCCTTCATGGAACACGTTGCATTTCTTCCCTGGAAAGGGATTCTGTGGATCCTTCATGGAACCTGTTAGATTCGTCCTCTATTTATGCTTATGAATTGACATTCAATATGATTCTGGTTTGTATTAGCCATTCAATTCTATCTGCCATCTCTGTTGAAATTGGGATTGAAGAGAGGCTGGCATTAACAGAAGACGAAGCAGAAGGGTCTTTTTGTTTGCTTTGATATGAGAAATGCAATTTCAAGTTTTAGGTAGTGTGCTGTTGGGATACAGAGGTTGTTCTATATTACCTTTATATAGATGTTGCACTCGTCAAACCCTAATCATCCAAACATATAGTAGTAAACTTGCTGGAAGAATAACACTAATTAAATCCACTTTAAAGCCCCTTCCTATTCATATCATGCAGAGTATCAAATTCCCTACAGAAATGACTGACTGACCAAATTGATAAAACTATAAGAAGTTTTTCCGTGGGGCTCTACTCCAAAAAAAAAAAAAAATACATTTAATTAACAATGAAACAGTTACTTTACCAAAGCAATATGGAGACTTACAATTAAATGTACTAAGGAGGGGGAGGTCTTTAAAGATGGAGTACAATGGAACGTTGGAAAATGCAATTTAGTACACTTGTGGTATGATGCTGGAAATCTTAGGACCTTTAAACCAAAGAAGAAGATTTTCTTCATGTAGATGATGTATTTAATAACAGTACTTGGAATCTAAACAAGCTTTCCTTTTCCTTGCCGGAACACATGAAACAAAACTGATGATCAATATTTTTGGAAATTCAGCATCCAGCAGTTGTATTTGGATTTTGGAAAACACTTACATTGAATAAAATAAAAAAATTTCTCTAGCTCTGTTGGCACGATAAAATCCCACATGATACTGGATTACATAAAAAGAGGGGTATTTATTAACATATTCTCAATGTTTAAAATGTCAAAACCCATAGGATGGCGCTAGTCATGTATCAAGAGAATGCCTTGAAGCTATGGTCTGATACCTATTGTATTTGAATTTAGATTGGATTTCGCTGTAAATTTTAATATAAATTTTTCACTTTGTCTCATTATTTCTCTCATAAGTAACTGAGAAAATTTCAAATTCAAATTTTATTCAATCTCAGTTAGATTTGCAGCACTTATCTTTTCAAATAAACCTTGTCATGTTTGGCTTAAAGACAATTTGCACAAGTTCGTTCTCTATTTTCTCCTGTTTGTTGGAATTTATGGATTCAAAGAAATAAGTTTACTTTCAGCTCAGTGGAACAAGAAGTGGATCCTAACTCTATTATAAGCAAATCCATAGAGTTTATAGAAGCCATTGATTTCTTCCCTCAAGAAACCAAAATCACAAATAAAACACATGGGCTGGACTCCACCTGGTCAAGTCACTATTAAACTAAGCGCTGGCGGTTCAGTGCAAAATAACCCTAATTTTTGCGGTGCAGCTGCCGTCTTCAGAGGTTTTGATGGCAAAGGGTTAGCAAGATTCCGGTTTTGAAAAAAAAACTCCATTTTTCTACGAATCTCTTTGCAGAACTAACCGAAACAAGGCGTCATCAACTTCTTGTTCAACTAGCATTACAAAAAATTGAAATAAATCCAGATTCTGCAGTTGCTGTATATCTTATACGAAATCAACATTGCCCATCATACTCATACTCCCATGTTATTGACGATCGGAGGTTGTTACTTGTTGATTCTTCTGACATGAAAACTGCTTCTTGGACTGATAGATCTTTTGGTGCTAAATGAGTTATGATGGGCAAAAGAGAGGAAGCCAATACTCAATCAGGGTGTATCTAATGATTTGGGCTTTAGGCAAAACTTTTAAAGAAACCTAATTTATTATATTTTTAAACTTTTTTAATATTAAAATTATTTTTTACGATTTTAAAGCCTATATTATATATTATAATTTTTCACTTTCAATAAACTTTATCGATAATCCATTTAATCTACTTAGTTATCAACAACTTTATGCAGATTTCTTAGCTCAATCTTTTTGAAAATGTCAGTCTGTGATACTAAAATTATAAAAAAATAAATATGTTTTTAACTACTAAAAATATTTTAGAATATGTATTTTTTTAGGTGAGGGCCTTCGGTGACCGTGTTGATCGTGTACTCAGTGCAATTGACTTGCAGTCTGGTCAACGATCTTGTTCGGAGGTGTGGAAATCAAGGTTGTGGGCATCTTCTCATCAAGCTTATTAATCCAGATCTTGCTCAATTCTCAATTTCTGTGGTGCAGAGTTGCGGGTGAGTGCTCCTTTCAAGTGGCAATGTTCTCGTTTTAGAAAGTTTATAGACTGTCATTTGACTTGACAAGTTTTAAAAACCTATTATTAGAAAATGATTTGCAGATATCTGTCTGTTAATTGTCTGTGAATCTGCTGTCACTTTTAGATCCTTCCTCAACGTCAGAAACTCAAGTTCATTTGATGATAAATAACTGGGCTCCTTTACGTTTTTCTCTGTATTTGGAAAAACAAAGTCTAGAAATCACTTGCAGAAACCTCTGGCATCTTACTAGTACTTTTTTCTTCAAAATATGGCTGCCTATTCATTTTTCTATACCAGCAGTTCATAGCAACTGATGCTTTGAGCGAGAGGTTCTCCC
Organism: Rauvolfia tetraphylla; assembly: GCA_030512225.1. Taxonomy (NCBI): domain Eukaryota; kingdom Viridiplantae; phylum Streptophyta; class Magnoliopsida; order Gentianales; family Apocynaceae; genus Rauvolfia; species Rauvolfia tetraphylla. Next base: position 4,950,036 of record JAJQKT010000060.1, read on the forward strand.
TTAGTTTGTTTGCGGTGTAATGTGGAAGTAAATGGGGAGGAAAAATTAATGTTAAACGTAAATGTCTCATTTACATCATTTGATTAGAGTGAGATGTGAAAGGGAGGGGTACCACTCTTCCTCCAGATCAGTATTTTCTTCCCCTCTAAATTGAAGGGATTGGGAGAGAGAAAATAAGTTGAAGATATTAATGACATATTTAACTTTACTTTTTAACTTAAAATATTAGATAAGAGAGAGAATAAATAATAAAAAAATAAAATTATGTAATAATTATCTTTCTCTAGTCTTTCTCTTCCTCCCTTCTTTCTCTCATAACCAACAAAAAAAGAAATACTTCCCCTGAATGAAGTATAAGTTCCTCTCCCCCTCCCCATTTGTGAACCAAACTAAGCCTTAGTGCAAGAGACTGTAGTGCTGGAAGACACTTTTTGGATTTTCAATTTCACAGGAAAGACCTATACACTAAAAACAAGTGATTAACTAGTGATTCTTTGACAAAAACAGCCAATCTTTGGCTGCTTAAAAAACTCGGTCCCCAGATTGAAAGGGATTTGTCTCCTCCCTTGTCTCCATGCTCTGTGGTAGCTTCATTAGGACCATTAAAATGCTTTAAATCATTGCTTGGGATCTGGTACAGAAGCATTTTAATATTAGGTTTAGGATTTATGCATGTGCCTAAGCTTCTATGACTTAGATAAACATATAGTCTTACCTCATACCAGAAGCATTATTCTATGTACATAATCCCATTTCGCAATATTCTGTCACCTGGACAGAATCCCATTGGCAGCTATTTTCTTACAAGCAGGTTTGTGTTTATCTCACTTCCTTCTATACATTATACAATTCAAAGATTTCTACAAGCAGTAGTATACTTCCTCGTCATCCGTTTCAAAATATATAGTTTTTTGTCCATTTTAAAAATATTTGAAATTTTTTGTGAATTTTAAGAATTATTTTTTAAAAATTATCTTCATCATAAATATAATTTTCTTATTATCTATTATATTAGTTAAGTATATAAGTATATAGTTGAAAAAATATCTCTTATTTTCTTCTTCTTTAATTTATGCAAAAAGACTAAAGGACTTTATATTTTAAAACAAATAGAGTAATAAACATACTAATGTAAAAATCAATATAACAGCAGCGGTTGCATATAAATTAGATTGTTACGTCATTCATTTCAAAATATAAAGTATTTTAACATTTTTTCTTCTTAAAATATTTGACCTTTTGTAGATTTTAAGGATACTTTTCTAAAGTTACCTTTATTATAAATATAATTTTTTATTTTCTATTATATTAGTAGATTTAGTTAATGATATAATAAAAAAATATGTCTTATTTTCTTCTTCCTTAATCTATGCAATAATAGCAAAAAAAGCCTAATATTTGAAAAGGAGGGAGTAATTAGACAAAGAATATAAACTTGTTTAGGTAATAAACTGTTAATGAGTGCAAGAAATACCCATAAAAGGTAGTAAAAGAACCGGGGATCCATGAGGACCATGATTGTGATCAAGTCCTTTTCACTACAGTAATTTTATACTAGTAGTAGTACATAGTAAAACAAAAGTTGGTTACTCTCTCCTTCTAAATTTAAGGTTTGTCTCTTTTCAAACATTTAGTGTTTTGTAAATTTAAAAGATTATTTTTATAAAGTTATCTTCATCATAAATATTATTATATTATTTTCTATTATATAAATAGAATTTGTTATAGATATAATAAAAAAATACGCATTATTTTTTTCTTTTTTAATTTATGTATAAAAACTAAAATAAATTTTCTGTTTTAGGTTCTTAAAAATTTTTTTTTTGAGAAAGAAAATGAAATAAGATTACTGTTCTGTCTAGACAAAACTTCATCTAAATGAAGCTTTATATTTTGAAATGGAAGGGGTATGTGACACGATTCCATGTACTGTCTGGCACAAATGAAAGCAACATTGTCATTTTTGTTGTTACTGACAAAGAGGATTATGCTGCCTTTGTACTGTTACTTTGTCTGTGGTACTAACACACTCAGCAAGAAAGCCAATGATCAAATTAGATAAATCTTGGGGTTTTTTACCATCAGCTTCTCCAAGACTTCAAGAGACCTTTGGATGCCTTTTAAGACCAGTTTTGCTTCAAGTTTCCCTTTTTTGAAGTCGAAGAAGTTTCAGCAGGTTTTTAGAAAACCTTAGACATGCTAGAGTGTGCATAAGGAATAATGACATGAATATGAGCTTTTCTCACTTCTTGTTCTTTTTTCCTTATTTTTGAGGCTACGAAGTAATTTTAAAGTGTCAAAAAAAAAAAAAACTCCTAACTCTGTTTCTACACAACATGAAAACAAAAAGGGTTTTCCAGGCTGAGTATGAGTTTGTCTTTTGTGCTGGCGTGGGTTAGGGATTTTTTCTTTGGTGTTGTGGGGAGGGGAGGAGGGAAGGAGAAGACAAGGTGTGGCAGTGGCAGGGAATATAATCTGATTCTTAAAGATCTTGAATCAGATTGTGGGCAGCAGTCAAGAGGGTACATCTTTAAATGTCAATAATCTAAAGCGAACAGCAGCTTCATTTTCTCAGAAAGCCACTAAGGCTTCTCAAGAACTATGCTCATTCACACCCTGTTTCTATTGTTGATGGTGATAAGAGACACCCTTTACCAATTAGTTTCGAGCAAAATCAACTTGTATGGAGGTTTGTAGTCTAGTGCCCAAATCTTGTCTTGAATGATCATGCATTTTAGGAACCTTTGGTGCTGCAAATATTTGGACATGTACAATAATTGCAAGCAGAAACTTTCAAGGTGGCCTAATTTTTTTAATTTTTTTATTTTATGAAGTTCAATAGTTGGTGCATTATGTTTATGTCATCCACATCAACCACCAAATTATGTCACCTTTCAACTTTAGACAACTAAATAGATTATGAATCTACTTTTTAAATGAGGATGATCACATAACCTAATACTCGTGACAAGTAAATTCCTCATAGAAAATGGCTGTAAAACTTTTTACATCAACTTGGGGTTGGGTGAACATTGATCTTTGATGTCAATTACACAAGATTTTTAGGCCTCTTTAGATTAAGTTTACTCTTAATGAAAATATCAGCCCACAATAGTTCAAAAGAGTTGCTTTCACTATTGGTTATGGATAAGGACATGATGTGTGGAGCATTAATGGACTAATCTATAATACCAAGATTATAAATATTTAATTACGTGGAGTGCATTTCATGGATATGGATAATTATGATCTACTACTTTTTACAAATGAAAGTTTCATGAATACTAGACTAAGCCAAGCAAGTTATTTAGTAATCAATTACTTGACTTGTAATTTAAAATGATTATGATTATACTCTATTCGTTTCAATTTAAATGTCGTTTTAAAATTTTTTACAAATATTAAGATATTAATTAAATTAACCAATTTATCATTAATTAAATATTCTGTCTCCTTATGAAAAACTACAATATAGAAAACCATAATCATTTATAACACAAAATGTCATTATTTTATTACGAGAGTAAATAAGAAAGTTAATATTTTTTGTCAACGATACTTATTTTTTAATAAAATAAAATTTTTATAATGATATTTAAATTGAAACAAAGAAAGCACATATTAAATTAGTTAGAGCGTGTATTTCAGGACTGTGAATACTTATGATGGACCATCGGACAGGCAAGAAATCATGATGAAGAACATGTATATAATCCAAACGAATCGTTTCGCTATTTAATTAGTTGACAATGACAAGGAATTGATGTTCATGAATGGAGCTTTCTTTGTATTTTAATTCATATTTTTTGGAGTATTTAATTGAATGTTATATTGTCACTGTTTGTGGCAGCGTCCAACCAAACAAATCAAAAAGGGGTTCATGTGGTTTTGATTGCTAAAAGGAAAAAGCAGGAAACTTTTTGAGCTAACAAAGAGATATTAAATGCAGAACAATTCCTCTTTAATGGGAATTTAGTTTTAATTTAAGCTAATGTTTTCACTAGCGGTTGCACCAAAAACACAATTGGAGAAACAACATTGGAGCTTTGTGGGGTCTAAAACAATTTCTAGGGCAAATCTTGCTTCATGATTCTTGGAAAGGATATCTTCTAATGGTGCAAAGCATGATTACTTTTTAATTTACCAAACTTATAGTGGTTTCAAAACAAGATTTTTTTTTAAGGATAAACATGCATAAGAGTTGATTTTGCAATTTTGCAATCGAAAAAAAAATGTTTTTCTTAAAAGTTTGATTTTGAGATTTTTATCTTAAATTTCGTAAAAGTTAAATTGTTTATGAGAAGAAATGTGAGTCTTATATTTAAAATTTTGAGTTCGATTTCAAAACTGAATCCTGTCCAAGTACACGTTTAAAAAAGAGATTTATTTATTTATTTATTTATCACCATGCACACATGATGTCAAAACACGGTGTTATTTAAATTTTATTTCATGGCAGTCCACTTTTTTTTTTCTTCTTCTTCTTTTTTGCCGCAGTTACAGTATAGTACTAACATGAGAATACATAATATGTAGAACAAAAATAAAGAGAAAAAAATAAAATTTATCTTTCCTCCTTCACTCACTACCCTTACAATCTTCACAAGCTTATCGGCGAAATAATTCCTTCTCGAAATATGCGAGTTAGGCTACAAGTGAGGATTTGCCTCACAGGTACTCTTAATCATCATTAATACTACTAGTATTTAAAGCTTTCTTTGTTTAAAATGAGTGTGGTGGTAGTTATTTGTGGACCAGAATTCCGGTAAAAAGATGGGGCATTCATGTTAATTGGAATTTGAAATAGCTGCAAGCTCAGCTAATAGATTAGTTGAAAAGGGGAGTTCATTTTTTTAAGCATAAAATGTATTACAGTATTGTTAAATACAGATAAAAAATATTCTTATAAAAAGTAAAAAAATATTCCTATAAATACAAAATAATAAAACATTGCCTCATGCAAGGATTAAATTTTTAATATTTTGATTGAGAGACTCAACTCTTATCTGCTATGATATGCTTCACAAGAAAAAGTGGTTTTATTTGATTGAAGTTTTTTTCTTCAAATAATGATTCACAAATAAATTAATAAACTCTCCACTAAAAAGCTTGATCATTATGCTAATCATGCAAGTGATGAACTTAGGGTTTTGTTGACTCCCAAATAAAAAGGGTTGACATGACATGATGTCACTTTTCTAAAAAAACATGATGATTGTTGTTCCATTATAGATCAACTCTAAACATTATGCAATTTTACCACCGTAAACTTTACCCAAAATCTTATTAGTTTTCCTTCCCTAACGTGAGCATGTGGGTTCAAATAAATTTGGATCAGATTTGTGTTTAAATTTTTCTATCTTGAATTCTATAAAAGTAAATTTTTATATAAAACAAAAGTAGGATTCAATTGTTATTCCGTTTAAACAAAACTCAATTCAAATAAATTCTAGTGCTAAGTGCATGATTGTTGGGTTGTTACGTACTTAATTATTTATGTATTTGAATTATAACATAATATAATGTGAAATTAAATTTAAAATATATCACTTTAACAAAAGATATTCTTCCCATATTGTATATTTATTTGGATATAAGTTTTTCATGCAATGAATCAAGAAATGAGCTTAGTCTCCTCTCCGTTTCTCAAATTTTATCACCTTCTTTCCTGGGAACTATTCTTTCACAAACTTAAGAAGAAACCAATAAGTTGACAGCATCTACAAGAACTTTGCAGGTGCTTCGCCAATCTTTCCTCTTTTTTAAAAAATTATTTTGAAAGTGTTGCGAAATCCCACACTATAAGCTTGAGCATTCCTCTCTCCGTCAAAATACTTTTTGGGATAAAGTTAGACTCAAACTTCTTTTTTTTTTTTAAAACATAATATCATAATGATATTAAATCATCTACTTATTTTTAGATTCTACGCGCTAAATGTCCAGTTATAAATGTGAGGAAATTTGTTAAGAGATCTCACGTTATCTTCTTAATATAATTAAACCTTAGAGGTACTTTTTGAAGTGGAGTTAAGCCCAAACCTAATTTTTCAACAAAAAACTTCAAATAATTTTTTTTAAAAAAAAATCATATTCTTTGTTTAAATAGGAATCTTTTCCAAAATTTCATAGTTAAAGTGCATACAAATGCTAAATATTAAAGTGTCTTTCCTGGTTTTGAGAACAAATCCATTTCAAGCATATGATTTTATTTTTGTTGAACATCGAATTTAGAACAAATATATAATATTAAGAAATAATAACAAAATTATTGTAAAAACGCATAGAGTAAATTAAAAATTAGAAAGTTTTAGTAAGCTCCAATACTGAGGCTGATACATTCTTTCATGCTTTCTGTTTTTTTTTTCTCTTTTTTTTTGGCTGATACATTCGTCGATGTAAAATGTTGTTCTAATTAAAATAAATTATCATTGATTTACTAACTGTGGAAAAATGTTTATTTAGGCAAAAGGAGGGAGGGAGGGAGAGAGGCTGATACATTCTTTCCTTTTCTGTCACCCCCACTTCTCCTTTTCCCCTCAATCTTAGATGAATGAAGTATTTCATAAAGTAAAAACTCAATTGATTAAAAATATAGTTTATGATCTCACCAATTAATAGATTTTGAATTTAATTCATATTTATTTTTCTATTAAGTATTCATTTCCCTGCCCAACCATCAAATTATGGGGGAAACTTTATACTCTATCTATTACAAAATATAAAATTTTTTTACTCTTTTTGTATAGATTAACAAAAAAATAAGAAATATTTTTTATTATATTATTAAATAATTTTATTAATATAATATAATATAAAAAATTATATTTATAGTGATTATAAATTTTTTAAAAAATTAAATATTTAATCAAAAAATTTTATATTTTAAAATATAATAACTACTTCTATTTATCTTTTCTCTTTGTTTTACTTATAATGATTGTCTGTTGCGCTGCACCATGGACGACCATGCACAACCGTCCGTCTCTGATTGCGTTCTTCTCTGTTGGGCCAACAAGGAACCTGGTCCCGCAAAGCAGACATGCACATTAATTTAATCTGGTACAAATTCCCCCAACTGGACCCACCATATGATAACCTGCGACCGACGTGTCTTTATCACATGAAAAGGCTGCATTTTTTACCTCAGAATCTCAAGAGGACCCCACGGTCGGTTTAGCTCCATCCAATCACTGACGGAAACGCGGATGCATCGGGTACCGTTGCACAGTGGGGCCCCACTGCTTCTGTGTTTGTACTTTTCAATTCTTTTATTTGTACCAGCTGAACAGAAGAGCTATCCTTTGTGTGTACAGTTCTTGGGATTGAGCACTCTGGATCAAATTTCGTCCTCTTTCTTTTTTTTTTTTTTTGGAAATTCCATATACATAACTAATTCACATGGAAAATATTGTAATTTAAAATAGATTAAAAAGTATTCACTAGGAAAAGTTGGACTCTATATATTTTATATTTTCTTTTCTTATATGTTAATTATTGGGAGATATAGTTTGATTCAATATCTACTATACAAATTGTATATTCCTTTATAGATTTACATAATTACTGTATATAATTTTTTATTATATATAATTTAAAAATTAAATATTTTTTAACTTTTTTTATCTCACATTTTCTCTCTCATTTTTTTTTTATAATTTTACTAAGATTAATAAATATTGTATTAAATTAGGTTATATAATGTAATAATAGTAAATCTATACCCCCTTCGATTGACAAATGACAAACCAAAAAAGGAATACAATGGTTCATCTTACTTACTTTAAGGGCATTATTATATATTGTTTTCAATTTAATTGTATATAATTAAAAAATTTATTTTTACTATTTATTATTTAGATTTCTTTACATTCTTTTAAAATTTTCAAACACCAAAATTCATATTTACAGAAAACTACTTCTAATTTGTGAGAAAAAATATTAATTTCTTAAATTATACTAATTTTTATCTTTGTGCATATAAATATCACGAAAATTAATTTTAAAAAAGACCGATTTTCAAAAGGTTTAGGGCTTGCACTGAGTTCCACCACTTAGGGCTAAACTCAAGGGTAACATCTGCAGTCCAAGGCGGAAGTTTCCTACTTTCCTTGATGTTCTATCTCCTTAAGTAGCGGAACATCACGGCGACTTCCGCCCTCACCCTAGAGGGGGGAAGTTACATACTTTTGCGGTCAGTGGTGGAAGCCACCGGATATTTTTGGCGGTTGTGGTGAAACTCACCGTGAGGTTTCATTGTCATTGGCAGAAATATCTGATGACTTCCGCTGCCAACTGCAGAAGTCACTAGAGCTTCATTTTTTTTAATGTTTTAATTCTTTATAAATAATGAATTTTAAGTCTACTCCATCCTTCTTGCACCTAACCTCCACAAATTCATTGTCATTTCCATAGTCTCATTGTGAAAGGACAATTATCAAGAAAGTCATCATCTACAATATCATTACTTTCGTCCAATTTACTAGCTCATCTTTACTAGAAAATATATCATATGTACTCAAATAAGGACTGAAATCGTTAACTCTATCAAGATGTAGAAATTCTTTAAAAGAATTGTCCAACGATGACGGCATTTGACCATTTCTATATAACTGAAGATGAAATTTTATTTTATGGCATTGTTTATACTCCTGCAATTCATATAACGAGATTTGTCGAATAAGTATTAGTAATACTTACAAGTATACAAAACTTGAATGTTACTGATATATGAATAAAGCAATCACTATAATTTTAACTTGTCAATTACATTATAATAAAATATATTAATTACATAAGTTATTTCATTAATAACATTTAATAACATATTATTAAAAATTTAACAAGAGCCACTTTGAGGCATTAGAGTTCCACTAGAGATTAAAAAAATTCATACGTTGATAGTTTTTAAAATTTTTATCTCAAAATCAAAAGAATCCATTATAAAATAGCTACTCATTGTATTGTGTAGGTTGATTTAATGCGTTATTCATTGAGTTTGTAGTTTAGAGAGAGAGAGAGAGGAGAGAGAATTTTGTAAAACAAATAATTATTTTTTATTATATATAGTAAATATATATATATATATATATATATATATAATAACCACGTAATTTAAACCCTTACCCAGCTTAAAGGGCTTACTTTGTACGCAAGCAGTGATCATCCGAATCCATCGTTCAGAAGCCTAATTAAGTACATTAATTAGTCTTGCAATTGCCATTTTGGCCTTAGGTTTCCTCTATTAATTAAGAGACAGAATGGGGGATTAAGTTTAAGATATTTGCTTAACAAAAAATTTACTTCTAATTAATTAAATCATTATTTCTGTTACGCTCTTGGTTACGTTACTAATACTTTCTGATTAACTGAACTATTAAAATACCTTCATCGGTCAGATGTTTTTACCTTCATCGATTTTGCCATAAAGTTGTCAACATAACATAAGGCGCATTAAGTAATACGAGTTTTATAGTATTTATTGGTTTGAATACGTGAGGTTACCCTAAAATGGAATAAAGTGAAATTATCTTTATTGAATGAAAGTGCTGGATTTTAATATTTATTTTTAATATAATTAAGAAGAAAAATTATGAATTTTAAGAGCTTGATACTATTGCCTTGTAATGCTTAACAAAATAATATACTTTCCCTTTATTTTTTTTCAAAGTCAAATTAATTAATTAGCTTACTCCTCTAAGTACACTTTATATATAGAAACTTGATGTATTAAAACACTTAATTGGTGAAAATGATAAGAATGCTAAGTTTCCTTTTTCCTTTAATGAAATTTGCAAAGCTGTTGGAAAAGAAGTTATTGTAGCAAAAGACTTTTCAGAAATAAAAGTATTCCCATCTTATAACTCTCAAAAGAAAAGAAAAACTTGTTAAAAAATATGTTTTCGAAAATATTTTTAAATAATCTTTAAATCTTAAAATAATACAAAATTTAGAGGTTTACTTTAACTAGTAATCTGGTACGTTCTTGTGAGATAGTAATCTAACTATCAAACGTTTGAAATTATAATTTTTAATGTTTGAGGTTTCTCATAATATATTTCTTATAAACACCTGCTTCTAATGGGTGATAAGGAATCAATCGTATACATTTTTTTTTCTTTGAGATTCTATACTATTACAAAGAGGGATAGAGAAAGGAGTTTAGCATTGCGTCCAATGAGTCTTAAACCTAATATTTTTTGATTCGGTAAAGAGTATTCTACGAACTGAGTTACTGCATTTACTTATCGTATACGCATACAATTTGTAATACATATGAAAAAATTACTCTAAAATTTATTATACTTTGAGATTTGATCCATAACAAATTTTTATTTGAGAAAATCCATAACAAAATTTTATTATATATGTGTGTATGTTCAAGATTTAATTCCTAAATTCTCTATTCTGGAACATGAAGTTCCAATGTGGGCACCATTTTATGTACTTACTTAATGCTTGAGAGAAAGGTAGAAAAAGTTAGGAAACTAAACTTTGTAAATGACAAAAGCAATCCCTCTTTTTTCTGTTACTTTGCCATTTACTCACGAGGAGACAAACAATGTGCCTCTCTTTAAATGTATGATCAAAATTCAAGACAAGATGCACTTACCATTCTCATTCAAAGAAAAGGAATCATAGATGACTTCCCATAAATGGAAAATCACGATATCATTAGCATTTAAATCCCTAAATTATTACCTAGATTCTTTAAAAATCTTCAATGGAATATGTCCACTCTTTGAACTCTCATTTGACAATAGTACCCCTACAAAATTACACTTCTTTGAAAAACATTTTCATTTGCCATGTATCTATTTCGTATTTATCTTACACACCAAATGAGATCAAGGATCGATCATTGCCATTTGCAATCTTTCAAAATTATAAATTATTTACAATCTTTCAAAATTATAAGTTAAATATTTGATTAAAGTTATAGACCAGTCTTTTAATATTAAAACGATGAACTCAAATATTTGTTTAAAATCCAAGTTGAATAGAAAGGAAAGGGCACCAATAAACATCATTCTTGAATCAACCTTAAACATTGTCAAAAACAGACAATTTTTAACTTATCATTCAAAGTATATATCCAACAATATAATCAAGCAAAATTGGTGGTCACTATATTTATTTATGTGGATCTCCCAAGTATAAAGTCAACCAAACATCGTTCCCCACTAAATCCTAACCGTGCGATTATTGTTTCATCAGCTATCGACCATCTCTGTCAAAATGGCGCTGTACCTCTCCAAGACCAAAGTACAATGGGCCAAAACCAGGGCCCACACCAATTCAAGGGTGCTGATTTTCCTTGAAGCCTTTGTCTAGTGTGGTGCATGAAACTACCGGTGGAAGCGAGTTGTACGGTAGCATTGCTAAAGTCGTCCACTTCCAAATTTTGCATGCTTCTGCCCTCTGGCTGCATATGAGTTAAGAGAGAGAAATTGGGAAAAGTTCTTGGGAGGAGGCTATAATATATATACAAAGCTCTCTATTATTCACAGCAGAACTGTAGATGTACAACATTGCAAGAATTGTTTTTTTGGGTTGTAAGGTTGAGTAATAATCCACTATTTTATTGAAAAAGTTTTTGAGAAGAAGGAAAAAGCAAAAGACAAGCACAGAGAAGAGAGAGAAAGGGAGTGCGAGGGAGGGAGAAGGAAAGAGTTTTTGATGAGTTAAAAACTCATATGATTCGGTGTGTGTTGTTCGGTTGAAACCATTCAGTCTCTTCTGCCCGTCGCCATCATTGTCTCTATACGTACAGCCTTTACTTCTCCGTCCTTGTCTCTTGTTAAGAGTCCGGGAAGGAACTAGTTTCTCGTCTTGTTGATTTTCAATTTCTTGGGTTTCTCTCAACTGTTGATTGTTTTGCAGTCGTTTGCTTTCTGGGTTTGTGGAAAGATTTCCAGAGGGTGAGTTTTTGGAGTTAAAGATTCAAACTTCGGCTCTGTGATTTCTGTTTTAGGACTCTGTTTTCTCATCTGGGATTTTGAAATTGGGGATTCAAGATGACTGTAGAGGAAGTTAGAAGGAATTTAGAAGGTGAAGACAGGAACTATGATAATTTTCCAGTGGGTATGAGAGTTCTTGCTGTTGACGATGACCCAATTTGTTTAAAGCTATTGGAAGGTCTTCTTAGGAAATGTCAATATCAAGGTACGCTTTTTTCATCTGATTCTCCACTTCTTTTTGTGTTGGGTTTTAAGTTTTCTCAATTTCTATTAATGATAAAACCTTCAATTGATTTGTTTTCTCCAATACACGTTTAGATTTTCATCTGGGAGAGTTGGATTTGTATTTCATGTGATACTGGTTTCAGACCAAGCGAGGCATGCACGAGTCATGGTTCCCCTTCATGTGCTTGTTTGTTTCAAGTTTTAGTTCTCAATTTTATGAGTTTATGATTTTGATGTATGTCTTTTTCATCATTTTGTTCCTGTAATCAGAAATCTAGATGGCACCTTTTCTTCCTATTTTTCCTTTTAAATGCCTTTTAAGAAATTGGATTTGGAATCATTGATTGTCAGAGAAATTTCGATAGAATGTGGTTTAGTGAATATTAGAAGTTCTAATACAAAGTTGTGGCTTTATGCTTAAAATGCTTCAATTCAGCAATATCTATTTCAGGATAATTGCTTGAACCCATTTTTCAGTAATATTGACCAAATTGAGTGCTTTGTTCTCCTGACAATGGTCTACGATGTTTTCCAGTTACAACGACAAGTCAAGCAAGAATGGCCTTGAAGATGTTGAGGGAAAATAGAGACAGATTTGACTTGGTAATTAGCGATGTCCATATGCCGGACATGGATGGCTTTAAGCTTCTGGAGCTTGTAGGACTTGAGATGGACCTACCTGTCATCAGTAAGTAGACATCCTTTTCTCCCTTAGAAGCTTTTAGATTTGCTTTTTAATCGTCTGCCGAGAAGCTTGTGGTTTTGATTTTGTTTTATTCTTTGTGCAATATTTGTGTCTAATTTTTGCATTTACCTCTTTAAGTTTACATGATTGCCTGTCGATAATATGGATGCTTATCGTTTTGATTTTCCTGTATTACCTTTGAATTCATCAGTGTTGTCGGCAAACAGTGATACCAAACTTGTAATGAAGGGAGTAACTCATGGTGCATGTGACTATCTGGTGAAACCTGTCCGTATTGAGGAGCTTAGGAACATATGGCAACATGTAATCAGGAGAAAGAAGTTTGACTCTAGAAACCCCAGTAAGTCTGATGATCAAGACAAGGGTCATGGAAAGGGTGAAGGTGGTCAAGGGAATCTGCAGACAGGCAATGCTGATCAGAATGGGAAAGTTAACAAGAAAAGAAAGGATGATGAAGATGAGGGGGAAGACAACAGTCATGAACATGATGATCCAGCAACACAGAAGAAGCCTCGGGTGGTTTGGTCCATAGAGCTTCACCGGAAGTTTGTTGCTGCTGTGAATCAGTTAGGAATTGAAAGTGAGTACCATAAACAAAAGGGTTGATTGTCCTTGTGTTTTTCTAACTGGATCTACACATCTGAACTCTTCTTATATTGCCTGCAGAAGCTGTGCCTAAAAGGATTCTTGATCTGATGAATGTTGACGGGCTCACGAGGGAAAATGTGGCAAGCCACCTCCAGGCACAGATCTGTCCTCACTGTAGAAGAATTACTATTTCTTTGATTTTTTAATTTTTTTTTTTAATATTAGGTTATATTGCAATACAGTGTAAAAAAGTGGAATGATGCCAGAAATCATAGAAAAATTCCCAAAGTCATGGAAAGAGTAGATATTAACTCCGATATTCCCTTGGATAAGCTATCAAGCAAGCATCAAGAAACACACACACACACACACACACACACACACAGAGAACCCCCCCCCCAAAAAAAAAAAAGAGGATCAGAATAATGTTATCATCCTCTAGAAGAAGAATCTACAGAAGACAAAAATATAGCAAATCAAAATGAATTTTTTAATTGTTAGAGGGGAGGTTGCAAATGTCTTGCATTTCATTTTCCAATTGAAAAAGTTATTCCCTTTACCCCCTATCCTGGTAGGGGAAACAACAATAATTTTTCATAATGTGCATTTTTGTTGGATGCAGAAATACCGGCTTTACCTGAAAAGGATCAGTTCTGTAGCAACTCAGCAAGCCAACATGGTTGCTGCGTTGGGAGGCAAGGATTCTGCGTACATGAGAATGAGTCCATTAGATGGAGATTTTCGAACATTAACTGGTTCTGGAAGGCTTGCAAATCCTGTGTTCTCGTCATACCCACAAGGTGGAATGCTTGGGAGACTGAATAGTCCTGGTGGTATAGGTCTCCGTAGTCTGGCTTCATCTACATTAATGCAGCCGAGTCATGTCCAAAATATAAGCAACCCCATGAGCGCTCTTGGGAAACTGCATGCAGCTGTTTCACCAGCAAGCCAGAACACAAGTTTGTTTCAAGGAGTTCCATCATCATTGGAGCTTGATCAATTGCAACAGAATAAGTGCGTGACACGTGTTGGGGACTTCAACCATTTAGATGACTCTAGAGTCTTTACTTCTGCCAATTCTTTTACAGACAGCAGAAGTACACTAATTAACTCCAAGAACACTTTAACTGGTACACCATGTAATATGAATATTCTGCAGGGGAACTCACAGCAAACAGGAACAGCTGCAGGGTTTCTGGATCAGACTTCTGTCAATCTTTCCTCTTTTAACTCGGAAACCTTAAACATTGATGTTGGTGGCTCGTCCAATTTCTTGGATAATGGTAGATGTAATGAGAACTGGCAGAGTGCAGTTCAGTTATCAAAGTTTCATCCAAATTGTTTGCAGCCAAATGAGTCTTTCAGTCAAGGGCAGTTGCCTCTCACTGGTGTTGGAAACAACAATTCTTCAGCTGAACCTCATCTGCAGAATACTCCTCTTCAATTCTCTTCTATGGCTGCTGTTTCTGCCCCTCTTGAAGATTCAAGAGGAGGAATACGTTGCCAAGAAGGCATGGTTGGTGGTATCGTTCAAAACATAAACCAAGAACCACAACAGCGGTGGGTGCACAACTCAAATAATATTCTCAGCACCGTGAACTCCCATGTCTCTGCTAATGGTGCTGCTAACCCTTTAGTGCAGAGTGTGGGAGAAAATGGAATCAGTGACAGAAGAATGGACATGAGTTTAACTGGCCATTCTAATGCTGGTGGTTCAGCATTCTTGCAACATGCTGAGATTGAGAAGCCAACCACAGGCTCAGGAACAAGGTCCAGTGAAGACTACATTTTGGAACAAACAAAGGCACGAGGTGGTTTAGTTCAGCATGGCTATGGCTCCTTGGACGACTTGATGGATTCAATGATCAAACGGGTATGGTATTTCTGAACACTTCTTGTCTCTATTACTTCCTTTTTTGGGGAGGGTGATTGGGCAGATACTTTCTCCCACCCCACTTTTTCCCTCTTTTAACATTACAAAGTGGTTTGATGTGCAACTTTTTTTCCAGATTGTCATCATGACTGAGCTTGTGATTGTGATGGATTATATTAGTAGATGTTCATTAATTTGCTGCAATAATATAATTGCTATTTGCTCCATTGGAATGTCCAATAAATGCTCACAAACAAAAAATAGAACTGTCTTAATTGCAGTATTAAATTTTTTAAAGATATTAGAAGATCTTGATGATCAATAGGCATTTATACAAAAATTTCCACTAGAGATAGGAAAAAAAAAAAAGCTATTTGAGAAATTTATCGATGCCTAAAAAGGTAGACAAGAAAAATCCAGCATTGGAATATTTATACGATAACCGTTAACTTTACAAAAACTAGCATATACTTAATATAATCTAATTTAGTTCTGAACTTTCTAGAAAATGCCTGTTCAGTTCTTGCATTGTAGTTATATTTTAGGCCAGGGGAGACATAGTCCTGGAGAGTTTCTTGTCAACCTTTGCCTCCTCCTCTGTGCGTGTGCGCGTGAGAGAGAGAGAGCTCTCAGATGCTTTTCGTTTCTTTTCTCTTCCTGTAGTTCCTTAATACTAGGGCATTATGATAATTGCTGATGGAAACCTTGATGAAGCTTAATCATCAGATGGAGCACTGGCGGCCAGATTGCATTGCAATAATATGTAGAGTATTAAGACGTTTGGTCTGTGGATGATAAAAACTACCAGGAGCTTGAATCATGATTAATTTATACCAAATTAAGGACAAACGAAAATGCCTTTTAGTGAAAAAAGTTTCTGGTATGGTTTTACTAGAATATTAGAAGCTCTTTTACACGAATTTATTCCAGTCTATTGGAACAATGTAATTCTGCTTGCTAGTTTTCCTATTCTCCATTACGTTATGACTTCCGTGCTTTTACAATTATACATTAAAACTTGATGTTCAATGCAGGAACAAGACGGAAACATCTTTGATGGTGATGTTGGATTTGATGCTTACTCTTTCGGATCATGCTTATGAGGCCGTTGTAGCAGGTGATTACTACAAAGACCTAGGACTGCTAGGACAAATTCTCCCCTTAGGAGCTGTATAATCTTGTTGTTTCTGTTTTTCATTTTTCCCTCAACATTTGTAACTTTTCCAAACTATGTACAAAATTCACGGTCTCATGTTAGCTGCTTCTACCATTTTTTCTCCTTTTTTTTTTGGTGGGGGAGGGGGTGGGGGTGGGGGTGGGGGGTCCTTTCCCAAATTAGCTGCTTCTATTTGCTTTCCTTTCTATTCCTTTGGTCATGAAATCAATGCCATAAGACTGGGTCATGGATCCTCCATCTCAAGATAACTCGCATTGATGATCTTCTGCTCGAGTTATCTGAAGCATTAGCAAACCTACAGTTAATGTGCATACCCCGTTTAACGTAATGGTATGATCTATTCGCAGTAGTAATTCTTGACGAGTTTTCTTGTATGTTTGCTCGACTGTTCTTTTAGAGTGGGTTTTCAGCACTGGAGTTAAGAGAGTGAATGCATATTAGGTTCTTTTCTCCTAGACTTCGAAAACGAGAAACCTTTATAGGTTATCTCCCTCCTTTTCCCACTTTTTGGTAATGGTTCGGAAGAAAGTCCAGGGTGCCCAGAGCCATTTTGATGCTTCATTGATGAGCTGTGGCTGCCATCAACGAAATTGCAAACAATTTCTCCCAGTGCTCTCCTCTCGGATGCCTTCTATCGAAGCAGTAAACACGAGGTAAAGATGAAATAGTTATTGTAAGGTGTAATAAGAAGAAAACATTATTTATTTTGATAAATATTTATGTTCCACTTTATTAGTTAGGCAAAGCCCAAAATATTCCACACTAACTATTTTTTTTTTTGAGAAGTCTATTTTTGAGGCCAATCTTCGACCTTGATCTTTGTTCTCAACCAACGTTGAAAATCAACAAATGCCCTACCCAAGTATAGTTCCAGCAAAAGAGGCAAATGAAACAGGCGCAAAAACTTTAAACAATGGAATTTTTCATCACCTCTGACAAAATCTGCAGATCTTTGAAAGTTGGACTCACCTATGAAATTATGTTTTCAGCAATTTCAAGGAAAGGCTTGAGCCATTCAGCGAATACAGAAAGTAGATTTAAGCTACATAGCTTTGCAAAAAGAGGACAAGTAACAAGCGGAAATCAACGGCAGAGACGCGAAGGCAAGGAAAAAAAAATCTGTTCTGCAGCCTATAGAAACAAAAGTATAAGTAGTAGTAACATGAAAGAATGCATTAATAACTTCTATTCTCCTCCCCAACCGAGTTGACGTGCTCTTAGCTCCCACAATGAAGTTATCTTCCTTTCCTTGGTTAGAAGTGCCTCAGCTCGTTCTCTAGCTGCTTCACAGGTTTCGGTTGCAGCATTGCATTTTTCAGCCTCCCGTTGGTATTGAGAAGCCACCCTTCTAGCTTCACCAAAGCTGATGTTCATGTGGTGGGCATGCTCCTCCCCTACCATTTCTTGCAGCTTTAACTCTTCTGTCAGCAAGTCCACAAACTGTTTTTCCATCTCTTCCTTGAGCTCGGGATCATCTTTACCACAATCTGTGATTATAATGGAAGAGTTTACCAAGTAAGTACTATTTAAAACGCTACAGCAAGAAACAATTACCACAAAAATGGCTTTATAGATGGCCAAGCATATTCTTTGAAAGAAACAAATTTATGAATACATACTCTTCTTTTAACAGGGAATTTAAAGAATTATTATTCATTCACTACAAGAGAATAGGCATCCATGATTAAGAAACAGCACAGTCCTTTTGATTAAAACAGTATGCTCCTCGGAGGATATGAGATTTATCAGCCAAACTGAAAAACACCAAACTTTTGGAGGTATTTGACCTTTAAATTCCGAGATTAGTCCCTCGCATACATCTTCCTCGACATCAGTTACTTTATTGTGCAACTTGCAAGATAGTCAACAGGAACATGCATACCTTTAAAATCCAGGATTATGTCTACAGATAAAGTTGAGATGATCATAATGTTTTTCATTTCAGATTCTAAGAGAATTGCATTCCACACTTCGTCCATAATGCTGCATTCCAGAAAAAAGAAAGCCTAACATCAGACTAATTGTTCCCTCTCAAGTTTATGAAATTATTATGCAAAAACTATTTAGTAGTATGAAGAAAGATTTATGGATTCTTTTTCCTTGACAAGAGAAAAATTTATAGATTCTTAAAACTAGAAATTACTTAGAAGTTTTACTCACATATGGACTGAGCCAAACAAGTTGCAAGCTATTCGACCATGGCTGTAATTGGGCATACACATAATACCAGACTTCTACTATACACATATTTGCCAGCATTTAGTGAATAATAGGACTCGGCTTTTTCCTACGAGCTCCAATATTTTCTCAAAGATTAATAAATTAGAATATCTTATTTTCCCTTTAGAATGCCCTCCATAACAGTTGAAGAAAATTTTGCAAAATAGGTCTGGAAGATCCAAAAATTGCTAAACTCTTTTCCAGTCAACTCACAATAAGTACTCAAACCACTTCCCAGTTTTCGCTCCTACTCATGTTTTGGCTCTTGAACAGCACAAAATATCAAATATTCTCCAATTCCATTCACTGGTCCACACATTAGCAAACAAAAACCAAGTAGGCAAAATAAAAAAGATTACAGCAAAACTTCTTAAAGGTATATTAAGGATGTATTTGGATTGGTTCTCAAATGGTTATTTTCATGCTGAGATAGAGAAATCATTTGGGCAGTTGCATTTTTAAAACAGGATAGTGTGTCTTCCAACACCCTTGTCTTTTCTCAAGGTAGGAAAAAGCAATTGCAAGTGGGGAACAAAAAAATAATAAAATAATAAAGGAAAAAGGAGTCCATGGGTGGATTATTGTGACAATAGTCAGCACAGGACAATGTACTGAAGTGGAGAGTGAGGGAGGTGCCAGAGATGCAGTTTGTATAGAAAGATGGGATCCCTGTCGCAACAAATGGACCATATTTTCTCTACACTAAAAAAACTCTATCCAAATGCATTTCCTAGACAAGAATTCCCTCCATCTCTATCCTGGAAAACGAGGGGACAGCATTCCCATCTTCAGCATGAAGGAAAAAATCCATTTGAGAACCAATCCATATACAGCCTAAAGTATGAGAGAAAAAACCACTTCCCAGTTTTTGCTCCTGCTCTTGTTTTGGCTCTTGGAGCTCACTAAAATATTAAACATTATCTATGTCCATTCACTGGTCCACACGTTAGCTCATAATAACCAAGTAGGCAAAATATGAAAGATCACAGCATAAACTCTTAAAGGTATATACAATTAGAGAGAGAAAACTCACCTGTAACTGAAAGATTGGCTAAACCTGCAAACAGAAAGTACAAGTTAAGAGAGTGTTAATAACAGCAACATTCTGGATCAGGACAAGACTTAACATGGTTCCTTAAAAATTTATAGCAAGTCATTAATCAAAAGACAGAGAGTATATACCAGGCAACACCAACATCTTGAGCCAAGAGCCTAATAGTTTATTTGGTAACTGTAAAAGAAATTTCCTTACTTGCTAGGCAGAGAGTTAGTGTATAAGGAAATAGAAGCATATTCAAGGACCATGAAGGGAGCATGCTTTTACCAAAGAAGATAAAAAGCACATTGGGAAGCATCATCAACTTCTACTCTGCTTCAATCTAAGAGAATAGCAAGACAGATGCTCTACTTGGAAATACACTTGACAAAGTATTAACTACCATAACCGGTTCTGGGCAATAAATTTATCTATCCAGTAATACTGTGCGTCTTTCAAATATAAGGCCTTGCAAACATGGACATACTACATTAAGTCTCAATAGTTTAGTACCACATGCTCAGGCATGCATAGTGGGAGACCAAGTCCTATGAGAACTGTTGCTTATAAGTAAAATCAGCCAAATCAAGTACCAAGATAATGCTACAACTGAACTTGCAGAAAAAGTGAAGCTCAAACTTGCATGATGCGTTGTCACTGGAAAATGACCACCCTGGTAGTCACATCAAGGGGTCTATAAAGTAAACAGTGATTTTTCAACTCCTATATAAACCAAAAATAATAATTCAGATCCCAACTCATTGTCTAAAACCATTCATAATATGCTGAAACTAGGGAAAAGTATTATGGACATCCAACAAACCTTTACTAAAATAACAACATTGGCTGATTCATTTTCTTATCCTCAGAGAATCTCAATGTGCATGGCCAGATTGCTGAACCTGTCAACTTTAATATATAGATGGACTTATCCATCCGAAGTCATTGAAGCATGATTCTTTTTTCCTTTTTTTTTTTTTAACCTTTTTGGGTAGAGGGGTGTTGGAGGATGTTCCTGTAAGCTGGCTGCTAACCATTGGCTACAGAAGCAATTCTAATAGAAAAAGAAAGTCATAACAATACATGAAGTTTGATTTTATGTATACTGGCTTTTAAATCTGTCAGGTGTCAGGGCAGTATGTTATCCACTTTCAACTGGAAAAGAAGGAAACCAACCTGGAATTGAAAACAAGTCCTTAAAAGCTGAAAAATAGTAGATATCTAATAAATTATCGCTTCAAGGACCTCAAAGACAGGTTTCCAATGAGAGAGTAACCCAAGCACGACATGAGCATGAGGTGCTAAATAGCACCCATAAACATTTTTCTTATTGATCAACACCTTATGCATCACTAGTCATTTAGAAAAGGGAATAGCCACACTTCTCCTCCGGGTATGTCCTTTTTATACTTCATCCATTCTAGTATAGAAGCCCTTCTAACTTATAAAGAAAACTGAACTAACTTGAAGTCTAATCAAGTTTCTCCTGATATATTATCAACTCAAATGAATCTTTTTCCCTATTTCCTATAATTTTCTTAAAGCTGCCTTCAACTAGATTATCTGAATTAGAGAAAGCCTCCACCAACAATTAGTTTCCCTTCTTGAAAGATTCTTAAGTGGACATAATCTTTGTGGACAACATGCATTCACAATATATTATACGAATTGCAAGATTTACGAGCTTGTAGAGACTTTATACACCTAAAAATTTTCCCCCTCAGTCACACTTATTACTCAAGTATCACACTACACATAGAGCTTGAGCATCTTGGTTTTGCATGCAACAGTAAATATTCAGTGGCAAAGAAAATGTCAGAAAGAACTACTCCTAGAAAACCGAACGCGTTAGAACATCAGAGGATACCTTCATCACCAAAAAGATAACAAAAATGATCCCAAAGGGGCTTTCTATCCACAGATCAGAAAAGTAACATTCAGAATCTAGTTAGCCATGCACCAACATATAGCTTGTATCTTAAGCTAATAGTCAATCAAATGGACAAATTGAATTACACATATAGTCTAAAGGTAAGCTGTACATCCTAAAGCAGATGAATGCTGCTTTGTCAGAAGCCAAACTCACTGAAACAAAAAACCAAGTTGGAATTCACAGTTACAAGAAGAAGAATAGGTGCGAAACCCCGGGGAAAAAATAGCAAAATCATGGCCGGAACTGCCGTGGCGGGGCGGGCGGATGGCAGCTATCGCCCCAAATGTTTGAGAACCTGTTATAGCTATAGATTTTTTAGTTTCCTAGTCACGATTTTTTTCAAATTCGCCCCCCAATATTTTTGAAAATATTTTTATATAAATATTTTTATATAGATTAATGTAGATTTTTGCCCCAAAGGTAAAAGTTATGGTTCCGTCTATCCGCAATATGATCGGTTAAAATACACTCCTGTTAGTTCTCAGATTCGATCAAGTCCCTTAACATACAAACGGTCGCTAATGAAAATACCCAAAAGAAATATGTACAAATTTGATTGAAGGCCTTATTCACTGGACTCCGATCAGCATGATACTATCATTTCCGTGGAATAAAAAGTGAAGAACAATGGCCATCCAGGAAGACCCCATTAATTCCCCTCATCGGAAAAGGTCCACAAAAGGATGAATACAAACAATAAGCCAAAGCTGCAAGAATTATGAAATGGAAATGCCCTAGTTTCTCACATAATTCAAGAAACCAAAGAATGGAACTTTTGGATCAGAGAGAGCTAAGCTCAAAAGCATACCTGGAGCAACATTGAGAAGCGACAGAGGAGGGCCACAATCACAAACACAAGGACTGCAAGAAGGTAAAGCAGCGGTTTTCAATCTAAGACCCTTCTTGAATTTCCAATACAAAGCAGGCCCAGAAACACAGAGAGCAGAAACCACCGCAAATAACACCAAACAACATCTCACACAGCTTCCAGATGGCCTTGCCATCTCGAGTTGTATGTATGAGGGATCTACTGCGTTGTATTCGGGGGATTTTGAGATGCAACAAGAACCCAGTCCGCGTTTGCCAGTGTCTTCTATTCACTCGTTCTAGAATCTTGAGCTGTTTTAAAAAATGGAAAATGCGAACTTTACTGTAGGGTACTTTCTGAAAGCTTTCGTGAGTCAAAGAAGTTTGATTTAATGGCGTAACATATTCGTTGGAGAATTGGAACCTTGTACTACATCAAATCTACCTAGTATTTTCACTGCTAGATTACAGTTGAAGATTCAAGAATTCTGTTCTGCCGGTGTATCTCTCTCGACTTGCTTATCAATTTTCAGCCTATCAGCTAAGGGTAAACTTGGTTTTTTATTTTTAATTTTTATTTTATTATATTAAAAATTATAAAAGTAAATTATTTAATTTATAAAATTAAAAAACATTTAAACAAAAAATTTTAAATTTAAAATCCAATCCATCCATACCTTAAAACTTTGTCATCAAGCCTATTTTTACCGTTTTTCCAAAATAAAAAAGAAATTTTATTTTTACCTTTTAAAATCTCAAACTTTCACAATTCTACTATTATTTTCTCTGTCTTATTTTATTTGATATTTTTATTATATTAAAATATTTTAAAATAATTAATACTTTTTATAAAAAATATTTTAATATATTTTATATTTTAAATTAATTACTAATCTCACTATATATTATTTTTTAATATTTAGATTTGACATAAAGTACCCAATAACTTACATGTTTCTTATTTTTTATTATACTATATTAGTTTTATAATACAATTCAAACTTTTGCATAAAATTTCGTATCCGGTCAATCATTATCAAATGAAATAGAACGGAGGGAGTGTTTGTTTTTTTTATTGCTCCATTTCCTGTCCTATCTTTTGATATTTTTCATAAAATAAAATATTTTAATATATTTTATAATATAAATCAACTACTAATTCTATTATATATATTATTTTTATATATTTAGATTTAATATAAAGTACTCACTGACTTACATATTTTTTAATTTTTATTATACTATATTACTTTTATAATATAATTCAAACTTTTGTATAAAACTCCGTATCTGGTAAACCACTGTCAAATGAAATAGAGCGGATGGAGTATTTGTTTTTTTTTTCCCCTCCATTTCCTGTCCTATCTTTTTATGTCTCTTAATTGAAATAGTAATACTTGACGGGTGCTTACAAATAGTGTCAAAATTTTAGACACAACACTAAAAGAACTTACGGAAGGACAACATGATTATTTCAATTGAGTAAAAATGTATTATTTACGAAGTAAATGTTATATATATGATATGTTGATGTATCTTAAAAAAGAAAATTTTTAATTTTTCTAATATCCATCTACTCTCAGCCTCTCCTTTATAATCTAGCTGTGTTTAGATTTAATATTAAATTTTCAAAGGTTGGATAAAAAATGGAAATAAAAGGGAGAAAGTTTATTAGTTCTGAGTTTTGTTTTGTTTTTTTTTTAAATCTCAATAGTAGGACACCTATTATTGGAATATGTCATTTAATAACTTGAGTGCATGTTTAGATTTTTTTACTAAATTTTCTGGCATGTAAACTTGCAAAATTCAATTAGTGGGGAGAAAATTTTGGAGATGGGACAATGCATCCAGTTTTAGATGCATATAAAAAGAAACGTGTTGGAGAAGAAATTTGAATTGTTCAAAAGTTTGCAGGAAGGTATTCTTTTGATTTTCTGGTTTATTAAAGTTATAGGAAAATATTCTGCCAAGTAGACTCACGTTCTAAAATTAAACTCAAAATTTTAATTATAAGACTCATATTTTTTCTCATAAACAATTTAACTTTTACAAAATTTAAGACAAAAATTTAAAAATCAAATCCTATCCGATCACACCCCTAATTCCTATAGTGATAGAAGGAATTTATTGGAAAGGACATTATTAACGCATTTTTTTTCTTATTAGTGAGATTGGGTAGTTTAATTTTGGTAGACTAGTAAATTGTTGACATCTCAATAGTTATTTAGCTACCAATAAAGAATGCATATATTGATGAAACTAACAAAATAAAACTATTTCACCATATATTGAGTTGGATATTTCATCCACATGTGAATTCTCTATTAGTAGGTGAATAAGTATTGGAATGTAAAAAAGTTACAAGTCAATCAAGATAAAACTTCTCGTGAGATTAATATAGAATGTGACCTTGTTTGACGTATACTAAAGTATCATTAATTCACAAATCACGCGTAATGATAAAATATATATTTTTTCTCTTTTTTCTTTTTACATAAGATTAAGGGTGGGAGTGGATAATGTTTTGGTTTGAGATTTTCTTCCTTAAATTTCATAAGAAATAGTTATTTGTGAGAGAAGAAGTGGGATCAAAAGTAAAAATTTTATATTGGGTTTCGGAATGAAATGCTGTCCAAATAGACCGCGTACATAGATTTTAGGAAGAATTATGATAGTACCCTTAAATTTTGTCCAGATTATGTAATGAACCTTCTTGTTTGGAAAACTATAATTTTACTGAATAAGTTATTTTAAAAATAATAAATTTACTCTTTAAATTATAAATTATATATTATTTTAATTCTGACTTTAATTAACTTATAAAATTTCTTATGAATTAACTTAAAAGTTTAAAATTATTTTTTCAAGATTTATGAAAGTTACTATATTTTCTATATTAAAATGTCATTGTGCGACCTTGCAATCCTCATCAACATTAGTAAAAATCAATTGGCTCTCTACTCCTCCAAACAAACCACATACTATGTACAAGCCAAATAATTTTTTTTTTAAAAGTCGCAATATAGTTGAAACTAATGTCTTGCACTGTTCATTCTCCATATATACCAACAATAATTTTGATACAATTATTCAAATATGTAAACAACGCACTAGTAGGAACTATTACGAAACCATTTGATTCCTTCCTTTGGTTAAAATATAACCAATCCTCTTATGAAAACTTGGCCAGTTCATCGCCCTTAAGTCAAATTGTTTCCTTCATCATCCATATATCTTCTCTTTTCATGAATTTTTTCATAAATCCAAGACCATAAGATGTAGCAGCGAGGCATCTAGGCGAGCTTCAATAAATTTTAATCTAAAATTGTAATATTCCTCACATTCATCAATGAATGGTCAATAATCCCACCTCAGATGATTCATATCCCGAATCTTCTGGTCCTTCTCGAAGAATCTGAATTATCTTTCTATATACTTCAACATTGCTATTTGATTTTCTGATGATATCTTTGACCCTTTAATTTTTTCCTCACTCTTCATCTCTTTGACTGTCTCTTCCTATTTTCTCATTACCTAACTTGGCCTTCATGATCATGGACATAGATATGATTCTTACCTACTACTCTACAGGAATTAGTGATTGCAATGTCCAACATAACCTTCCATTTTGCATCACATGTTTTGGTAACATGAATGTTGTATGAAAGTATAAATTATATTCGTAGTAACTAGAAACTTAGATTTCATTACAATCAAAAGTTACATGGGTTCTACTACTAAGTTTTCTAACTAATAGGGACATTATGGTAACTTATTTATTGTCAAACTACTCTTCTCAATTTTTTTGTCAAACCAAGAATAGACATTCAATTCTTTATTATGGTAACTTACTCATAGTCAAACTACCCTACTCAATTTTTGCGTCAAATCAAAAATAGATATTCAATTTCAAATAAAGAGAGTATTAAAAAAGATAGCTAGTAGAAAGAGTCATTATGAAAAAAATATATGATATTTTAAAAAAAACCACGAATGTATTTTTAGCTCTCCACTAGATACTAACATTTTAAAATTTTCAATTGCTATTATTGAAAAAAATGAATATTTACCCAATCCAAAAGTAATTTGTAAAGTTTAATATCAATAAGTAAGAGACTAAATAATATTTATTCAATAAAAGGAAAAAATTCAAGCAACTAAAATATGTGAATCTTATTGGCTATGTATAGATGGAGAGACATATATACTTAAGTCATTGCTATCTCTTTCTCTCTCTTCTTCTTTTTTATTATCACTCTTTCTAAAAAAAGAAAACGCTTATTTTTATCAAAAAATTGTTTCCTAAAATACCTGTCTCCTAATCTTTTAAATTCTTTCCTACCTAAGATTTTCATAAAATGATCATTATTTTCCCCATATGAAGGTTTCCAAAAATATCTCATAATTTCAACTATTTTATTTGCTGACTTAGTTCTTAAATCATTTTCTAACTAGACATAACATATCATGATATTATCCTCTTCAATTTCTTATATCAACATTGGAACAAAACAAAGTTGTGAATAACTTGCATAATATAATTCAATTTTTTCAAAATAGATCAAAAAAGGCTTATCAAATTAACCATCAAATAATTCTTATTACGTGTCCCATAATTCTTAATGACTTAATTTTAATATAAATTTTAGTTTTTATTTAATTTATTAACTAACAAAAGACTCATTTAAAAAGAATATAGAATTCATTATATGTATATAAGCTTTCATTTTGAAATTCTAAAGATATCTTGTATATGTTATACTTTATTTTGGGTACAAGATTTTCTATCTATATTTATTATGTCCCTCCTTGTAATACTATTGGATCATATTTTCAATTTTCTCACCTTTATTTGTTGTGTTTTCTTTTTTTTTATTTATCAATTTTGAATAGTTAAGATTTAATCATGAAAACAATTAAAATATTTTTGGTTTTGAAAATGAAGATTCTATCACAAATTACAGTACCTATTAATACACACAAGTTTTCTGTGTGAGCTTGTTATTAGGGACTTGTAGGAACGAAAATTACATTTGTTTCCAATAGGCAGCAAAGTGACATCATTTGGGAAATAACGGGAAACATTACAAGAAACATTTGAAGCATTTTTGTACTCCTTGAGTTGATATCACATCTCCAGATATTCTGAACAGATTTCTGGTATTTCAGAACATATACAGCTTCTATAAATTCATTTCTGATCGATCTCATTGATTATAATAAAAGACGGCCGATGATTTAAACCTGCTGTCATTTAATCTTCTTTGATATCTGTATAGTATTCGTGTAACCATTTTTGAATAATCTCCACTTCTTGCCTCCTTTGCTTGATGAGCCAATCGGGATCATCTTTCGAAGCAGCTCTGAAATCAGCATGGTGAGCTCCTACTCGTACAATTGAATCAGCAGACAATCAAGAAATCATGGTTTCTACCTTCCAGTTCCTCTCAAGCTAAGTTACAAATTTGAGTGAAATTTTTACCTTTCTCAGTGACTAATGCAACAAGACTGGATGAAAGATTCTTCAGAACACTGTCCAACAAGAAAAAATCGATGATTACAAAGCAACTTTACGTGTCAAAAGAGGTAAGGTAATTCCAATGAATCTTATGTTATTTGGATCACAAGAAAGTTTGAGGATATTTTAGTGCCAATCACATTTAGAGGGCTGAAAGATAAAGAGCATGAAAGAAGGTAGTAATCATGAATTGATTATTGATGAAACACTTAATTTTTGTGGTCTTGCATAGTGAGAGTTAAGAAAATCCAATTCATAACAGACCTTCCTCTGCTCCATGGATCTTGCATCCCATTAGAAAATATGATATTGCTGCCAAATATCTTTAGAACTTGCTTAATCCTCTGTAAAAACAAACAATAAGGTTTGAACATGTTCAAACTTCATACTTTTATGAGTACTACTTAACCTACTTATGTCCTTAATCCGATAAAGATATGAAGTAAAACCTACCTTGCCACCAAATTCGGTAGTGATCCAGTGCTCTCGAGGCATTACTGCGTATTGTTTCATACAATCATCTGCAAACTGTTTGTAACTGAAGGAAGATGGTGGAAACATGCTCTCATTTGAACAAGTCATTGGCATGACCATCTCTGTGCATGCCTGAAGATCATCATTGTGAAAACTGAATCAGCAAGAATCAATTAGATTTCAGGAACTACCTCAAATTGGACAAGTAAAAACTTTAGAAGCCTTTGAGAAATCGGAATATTACGCACTCAAACTTCAAAGAGTCTGTAGTTTGCCTTGTTTTCAACCTTTAAATTCAATAGTTTATTCATCTTTTGTGTTATTATAGTAGAATTTTCTAACTTAACACGTTCCCTTATTCGGTTCACATCTCACATGCAAATCTTGCCTTGTCATTTAAACTGCCTTAAAACAGTACACTAAGAAACCATTAACTGAACCTGACAGAGCAGGACAACTGTTAACGGTATCTTTTGACTTCTCTGTATCCGCATTAAACAATAGAAGCAAGGTGATTCAGTTGCTATTAGCAAACTCATAATAATGGAAAAGGGATATGATGTTTTGGTAACGAGACTCATAGTCGAGGCACATTAGACCCCACAAACAACTCCTTTTGAGGAAGGGGACATGCTTGATCTAGAGCAGAAATTTTCCCGTGTTACAAGTTATTGCATACCTGCCAGTCCCAACCACTGAGGCCATGATCATCACTATCATTTTCCAAGTTGAAGCATTTTTCAGTCTTAGAGTAGTTGTAATATAGGCTTGCTGCTGCAAATGCCTTCCTAAGCTTTTTAACTCCAGGAGGAAATCCACCTATAATCTTGCACATCTTTACCAACAAATCAAGACAGCTATTTTAAGTGAAGATAGAAATTCAAAGCAACTTAAAAAACTTTGGAATCAAATATTAATTTAGCACACTTAGTTATACACCTCCTCCACAGGATAGGCAGGTAATGGTTTCATAAAATTGGCTTCTGTTGCATAATTCACCATAGCTGTGTAAACAAAAGCTGACCATAACCAATCCCGGGCTGAATAGATTGAGTGGATATTCCTGAATTTGAAGCAGAGCTTGCAAATTGAGAAAAGATTGCACCAGTATATAAATTAAAAAGCAAAAACATCTTCCATAATTTATTTTCAACATCTATACTAAGCTAAAAATGCTATTGCCTTTATGATTGAAATTGTGAGGCATGGCATAGCTGCTATTGACATATTGTACCAGGTATGTTCATTTGGAGTTATTAAATTCTTAATTGCAGTGGATGCCTCCAACCAGACGGGCATCAAAAAGACCCAAATCTGACCTCGTTTAAGGATCATAACCAAGATTTTAGTTCATTTCTCTAGTTATATTAAATAGTAAACAAAATCTAAATTATTAATTTCCCCTAAAATAGCCCCGTGATTCTTTTTTTCCCCTGATCTTTAGTATTCTTTCTTGAGATCATATCACTAACTTGCAAGCTCTGAAGTCCTTGCTGAGTTTAGCCAACGATCTTTTACTTGATGATATGGCTTCCAGTTCTGCCCAACTGCCCTTTATCACCTCATAACAGTTCAAGCTTGCATCCTGCTCATGACCAGAACTTGAAATATGTAATATGAGAAAAAGAGGCAGAGAAAAAAGGACAATGCCACGGAAGCTAGTTTTTAGGTTCAATTTCCATAGATCCCACAAACCTTAAAATCCTGGGAAACCGCATCATAGAAGCTAGACCAAGGAGTTATGTCATCAAATTGCAAGATAGGTGCTGAAGATGCCACAGCTCCGATAGCAATATGGGGGTACTTGAGTCTAAACCAAGCAGCCAACACTGGAGCAATAATGAATGAACAAGATTAGTAGAAAAGTACATTTTTGGTGAAACTCAACGAATGAGATCCTCAATGATTTACTTTCATTGAAAATTTGTATCATGTTCGAAAATGATTTACTTTCATTGAAAATTTGTATCATGTTCGAAAATTATACTTTATTATAACTATCAAATCACAACCCTCTTCATATCTAAATACCATAAGCACCTAATAATCGATATAGCTCACTCGCCGAAGGTTATAAGTGGCCACTGCCTAGTCACTTCCGTAGGAGGGCACTGATTAATGCCAGAAGCAAAGGAAATGTCTGCTAGTACTCAATAATGCAGTCTATGAATATGACAGTATCCTCTACTTATACTGTCGAGTGGCAACTTTGCTAGTTCAAAGTCTAAACATGTGTTCACTTGCAAACGATCTATACGGTTATGCCAAAAAGGTTCCACAGCGATCCACATGCATTTATGTGTCCTCTATTACAAGAACAATAGAGACCACATAGGAGGGGAATCTTCACTTACTTCCTCCATATGACCCACCAAAGACTACGACAGGAGATGCCTCAGATGATAGGTTTTGCTTCAAACTCCTTATCAGAACTGCATAATCAGCCAGTGCTTGCTGTGAAGACAAGTATCCCAATGTTTCTGTAGATTTGGAAGATTTGTTGCCAAACGGAAGCGACTCTCCGTAGAACCTGTGCTGAGAAGTTGCAGCAGAAGAGAATCCTTCAATAATCTTTTGTAACCACAACAATCAGCAACAGGTTTAAAGGAAGGAAAGGAAAGAAAACGCAAAAAGAAGGCATTGCAATAGCAGGACTAACGGGTTGGGAGAATTACAACTGAATTTTGTCAAAATTAAAGAAGAAACAGAGGTTTTTTAACATGAAGATTACTTCAATGAAAACGAGGAGGGCTTGAAACTTTGGAGCAATATCAAGCATGAAGCCAGTGTTTGCAGCAAACCAATCAATGTCCCCTTCATTTCCTGTATATACAAACATCGGGCCTCCTTTGCGCCAGTACTTGCTGTTGATGAGATACTTCTGGTAGAAAATTCTGTAACTTTTGGGATGAAAATTGAAATGGTCAAGAAGCTGAGGAAAGTACTGAACTTTGTACGGTATCTTCTGCTCAACTTTCTTGACGTTCTTCTTCAGTGAAGCTTGGTATGAGCCAGGCACAAAAACTGGCATAGATTCGACAGATACCAGTACAGCTGCTGCAAAGACTAGAATCAAGAAAAGCAATGGAGACGAAGAAGCCATTCTCTAGCCAACACTCCTGTGATCTACTGCTTTTCACTATTTCTCGCTAACTTTTATGCGGGGATTTTCTCAAGGTTTTTAAAAAGTGCAGAGAATTTCTGCAAAATAGTGAGAGCTTTTGGATAATGTAGCTTGGCAGTTCGGCTACGATTTTGCAGGTCTATTTTGGCTGCGTAGCTCTATCTGTAACCATTTGATTATCTATTTTTATCTGATGATTAGAAATGTTTAGATTATTTTAAGAAATAATTATTTATATTTAATTAAATAATTATTTCATAAAATTAAATAATTATTTTTAAAAATATTTTTAATTATTAAATAAAAAATTAATTAAATATTTATAAATAAATTATGCATATATTATAAAAAATAGTGTGTAGGATGACTAAACCCATAACTTGAAAGCATGATTAGTGCAGAGCCAGTGTAGGATCGAAGTGGCAGTGGCAGTGGCAGTGACAGCGACAGCACATTCGGTCACAGTAGGCTGTTAGAGGATCAATTGTCATATATGGAAAAAGTTGATTCTTACTTGTTCAGTACACACATCGAGGATAAAACGGAAAAGAACCAAGCAAAAGTGCTCATCTCTTGGCTGACGAGAGGGATCAAAGAGTGTTTTTCTGTACATCTTTTGTTGCTGAGAGCACACCCTGGTTCGATATTCAGCGTTGGGTTGGACTTCTCTCGTGGGTTCCGATATACTCGGATTCGATATAAATGAACCGGATCAGAACCCATTTAACATATGTAATTAACGAGAATGGATTCAAAATAGCTATACCCAGACCCGATAACTCATTTATATATACTAAATTATATATATATATATATATATATATATAAACCGTTAGAAGGATTTTGATTAATGACTAGAGAAAGTATTTTTATTTTTCTTGATATTTGAGAACTTTTGTGTTACCTTGGAGATTAAATTGATGAATAACAAATCAAAATGAGATTGGAGATTGAGAAATGAAGACATACTGGTCGTATATTTGGTGTTGCAACTCGCATATTTGGTAAAATTTTCACAATTAATGTTAAAATGTATTGAATATTTGATGAGATTTGAATATTTTGTATTAGATTTTTTATGATTATTGTAATTTGTATGATGAAGAATTGATATATTTTTTTATATTTAATGCAAATTATCACTTGGATTGATATTTTGTATTATAATACTTGTAAGTATATAAAATTTCTATAAAAAAAAGAGACAGAAATAATAATGTCTAATTGGGTATACCTAGACTAGACCCGAATTTGAGACAAGTCTGAGTAATATTGTAATGTCTCAAACCCGTTGAGTATACTGACTGAGTCAAGAATCGTTAAAGTGTAAATGAGTTCGGGCATGATTGAACCGTTTACACCCTATTTGTGACAATCCCTAGAAGAACTCTGCAGGTCAAGAGTAACATTATATATTATAGTTATTTTGTACTAATCTTTTTCCTGTTCGATCATGATTAGTGAACGAATTATTTAATAAGTAATCAAAAAGATTATTACTAATGACGATGAAAAATGGAAAAAGTAATTTGGCAAAGGAAAAATTTACTTCTCTTACCAAAGAAATAAAGCTAATGAAGAGTGGAATAACGAATTTGTGAGTGTTTATATTCTATTTTATATTATATTTCGAATAAGATTTTCACTATAAGGAATTTTTCTTTAGAGTTTAAATATATATTTATTTGTTATTAGAAATATATTTTTTATATTTTATTTCAGCAACTGCTAATATAAAGTTAGATAATTCTATTTTAGCTTATGGTAATCTCGAATGATGGTCCCAATGTGTTCCATTAGAATATAGCTAAAATAGAAATAGTGTTCTTTTCCTTTCAAAATATATGACCTAATTCTTTTTACATGAGATTAAAGGTTTGGTAAATTTTATATTATAAAAATATTTAATAGGTGTCTAAAATATCTACGTTTAAAAATAGTTTATTAGTGTTTTAAATTTAATTTCACGTTGATAATTGCTGTTTTAAGATGATGGTTGAAAAGTTAATAGTTTTTAAAAAATAAAAATATTTAAATAATTAGTTAAAGATAAACATAAAAATAATAAATAAAATATTTATATAAAAAATATATATTTTAAAACAAATAAAAAATATAACATATATTTTGAAGGAGAATGAGTAGATAGCAATCTTTGGTGTCCAAAGTTTGGTTTTTTTCTCTTTAAATTTTCCCTAAAGAAAACGTCTCACCAGTCTTCTATTCTTTTTTCTTTTACTTTTTTGTAGAATAGCAATTTTCTACTCACATAAACCAGGCCTCAATTGAATATTATTTTATAATAAATATTTCTAATGAACTGAATTACTATCTTATTACATTTTTATCTATTTTTTGTCACTTTTTTTTTTGAAAATATAAGATCTTTTAATTCTTTTTTACTTAAAACGTTTGATTTTTTAATGAATTTTAAGGATTTTTTTAAAAATTACTGTTAATATAAATATAATTTTCTAACTACCTATTATATTATTAAAATTATTTAATAATATAATAAAAAATACCTCTTAAGTTTTTCTTCTTTAATCTATGCCAAAATAACTAAAAGGCGTTACACCTTAAAAAGAAGAGAGTATACAAAATTAATATATGATCATTAATTACAAAAAAAAAAGCAATGGTTATCAATATGCGAACAATTGTGGCCCAAAAATATATTTGTCCAGTAAGAAACATATATCCTTAAAATTAAACAAAGAGAGGGAGAGAGAGAGAGAGAAGCCTTTTTCTTTTTTGGGGAGTACCATTCCTAAATCCAATTTTTTATTGAAATAAATAAAAAGTAAAAATTTAATTTTGATTAGTTCACCAATCAAGTCGAATTATACCCGTGAAGTGCTCAAAAAGGCCTTTGCTTGATCAATATTTGTACTTTTATGGTGGAGAAGTTTCTAAGGTGGTAAGATGGGTGAAATTGTTTATTCTTTACTACAGGCATTTTGTCGATCTAGATTTAAAAAAAGATCAAGCCATTTTGTCTGAGGAACAGACATTCCATGCCACTACAGGCATCAATATACACCTTCGTCACTACTCACATCCATTTTCTTTTTCCTCTCCTTTTGTGCATGAATATGTAATAAATCCAATTAAACCAGTAAAAAGAAGTATCCTTCTTGTAGACGAAGACAAAAGTCAGACAATTATGCATCAATGTACAGATTCAGTACAAGAAAGATAATGAAAATCACCACTTCCAGCTATAAAAAATAAAATTATACTATTATGTAAATATAAAATAGTAAAACTCAATATAAATTTATTCAGCGTGTATATATATATATAATTAGAACATTAAAAAGAGTTAATTATGAAATAAAAATTACTTATTTTTCTGGCAAGAAAAAGTGAAAAATCACTACAACTTTGCCCTTTCTTGGATTTCCAGGTTTCCCTATTTTACGTATGGGAAGGAGACAAGAGTCAGAGCCCTTCAAATACACCCCAAACTGATGTGCTCAAAGATTCAATCCAAGGGTTCGCACTCTCGGCATAAGAAGATTCAGCAGGGAACGCCGCCATCAAACTCCAGGAGAAGAAGCTCTCATTCGTTAGAAGTGTAGACAGTCGCGAAGAAAATAGAAGCCGAGATGGAAAAACTCGGAATCGGTTATCACTTTACGCCAACGGACGTAGAGATGCTACACTTACTTCGTCTGAAAGTGGGGGGCAAACGCCTGTGTTCCAAGATCATTGAGAGGGATATCTATGGTGAAAACGGGACACCATGGATGGTCTTTAAAGAAGATGATCCGTGGGAGGCAGTTGTCGATGTTGATTCAACCAAGTCTGGCAAAAACATGAAAACTTTGTACGTGATTACAAAGCTAGTGAAGAAGAGTAAGGCGATGACAACAAGAGTCGCGGGCTGCGAAACTTGGGAGGGGCAGACAGGGAAGGGTTATATCAAGATGAACGATAAGAAAATCGGGTATAAGAGGATGTTTAACTTTAGAGCAAAGAAGCCATCATCGGCCGGCGATATCGATAACTAGATAATGCATGAGTATCAATTGGATGGTGATTTCTTGAATGGATTTTCGGATGATTATGCAATATGTAGGATTAAGAGGGTCTGTTCGGGTAAATCAGGCAAAATCACAGACAAAGATTACGATCAGGAAACCAGAACTAAGGCCGCAGGAGTTCAAGAATGTCAAGAACATTCAGGTTTTCCCGACTGCGCAGCTACTAGGGTTCAAGAATCTGCTAAGAGAAGACACTCAACCGCGTTCGAAGAGGAAACTTGTCCCGAAAGCCAGTCGTTCAAAAACCAAAGGACGGAAGACATGTCGAGCTACTGTAGTGTCGCTAATGTGATGCAGCAAACTGGTTCGATAGGAAGCTTGACGACAACCGGCGTAGATGTATTCAGTGGATTTCTGCAGAATGATGAAGTTTTGCATGTGCCTGATTGGACTAATTGCGTGGAGCCAAGAAAGACCATGAACGAGTTTGATGCATTCATGGGAACGCGGATGAATGAACAGAATGAAAAATTTGTGCTTGCAGAGTGGAGCAACCAGGATATTGATGATATACTAGGATATTTGGACCAGCAGGAGCAACCTCATATGCCTGATTGGACTAATTGCGTGGAGCAAGGCAATACCATGAACGAGTTTGATGCATCCAAGGGAGCGCAGAAGAATAAGCATAATGAAAAATTTGGGCTTGCCGAGTGGAGCAACCAGGATATTGATGATATACTAGGATATTTGGACCAGCAGGAGCAACCTGGAATCTGATTCAGAAGTACCTGGAATCTGATTCAGAAGTTGGATATAATCTATCCGCATGCAAACTGTCTAATCGGTAATTCGACTCTTGTCTTTTCGGTTTCTTTTAAGAAATTGGGAATTCTAGATAATGAATGAGATATAAGAAATTGTGCACAAATGGGATAATGAATTCAAAGCTCCCAAGATCATTGAGGGGATATCTATGGTGAAAATGGGATATGACAATTTTCGGTTTCGGATTTGACACAGCAAAATGCATCGTCTATTTTGAGAGCCACCGGTTCTGAACTTAGGTTCAATGGTAGAGACCACAATTCTCAGAAAGCTTATATGCAATTTGAGGGATCAAAAGAGTTCCAGCTATATTAAAAGGTACTTTTGACTACTTTGATTAATATCTGTTTCATGCAACCGATGGTGTATTTGATTAAGAAATCATTAATTTTTTAATTGCTGATTAATTTCTTAAAATTGGCATTATGTTAAGAATGTTGTGCTCAATGTATATAAACTTTCATTTATCTAGAATGGGAAAGATGTGAGATCTAGCTTTGATACTGGAGGGTTGTGTTGTTCTAGAGCTTTGGGATATGATGCAGAGTTTGATAGTTAATGGGCTGGTTGAGCACTCTTAAACTTCGAATTTGGTGAATAATTTGGTTGAAAAAAGGAGATGGGATTTGATAATGCTGTGTGTTAAACATTTTTCAGATCTTCCGACGTAT
Source organism: Rauvolfia tetraphylla (assembly GCA_030512225.1). Taxonomy (NCBI): domain Eukaryota; kingdom Viridiplantae; phylum Streptophyta; class Magnoliopsida; order Gentianales; family Apocynaceae; genus Rauvolfia; species Rauvolfia tetraphylla. The sequence goes on from JAJQKT010000060.1 coordinate 4,987,162, forward strand.
GATATCATGTGTATACTGATGTATTTTCTCTGTCCATCTAAAGATGGGCGCGGAAGCATGCAAGATGTGAGAAAAGAGTGGGAAAGCCAAGCACTGTTGGCAATTGAAAAGGTGCAAGAGAAGAGTCTGAGTGTGAACAAAATGAACGTGGCAAAGGATGCTTCCCTTTTGCTTATGTCAGCAAATGACGATTTCTCAGTTTCAGAGTTGTGCTTGCATTATTTAATTGCTCCAAAGAACCTTGATGAGATGGTATTGGCATCTTGTATAAGTAAGTTGAATAGTTCAGAAATGATGTGCTTTATCAGGTACTTGCGCAAATCGTCAAAGAAATACGGGAGGTTTCCTCAAGCAGCCCCTTCTTCAGAAGCATCATCAAAGTTGTTTGTGAATGGATTCCTAGTATTGGAGACATTGTTAAATTCTTGGCTTGCAGTGGATAAGCACTTCTTGTCTTTGGTTTCCCATTAAGAATTCTTGGGTGAGGAGTTGGGATTCTTAAGAGAATCGATAAATTCAGTAGTTGCTGAATCAAAAGTTTAAGAAGTGAACACGAGGTTGTTAACTTTATTGCATCTAGTTATGTATAAATCATTCTCTAACATCAGATTGGGTTTGACAGATTCTTTGTTATCAATAATAGTGTTGAAATCAGTTAGAAATATTTTTCTTCTGAATAAGTGAGATAGATTTTGTGTGTTGTTTGCCATTTGGGAATCAATGAAATGTTTAGAATAATCGTTTTATTTTTATATACTATTTAAAACTTATTAACTATCTTAAAGTAAATGACTTTGATGCTAAGTATTCTGTTTTTCTATCACACCCTCCCCACCACCCAAAAAAAAGAAAAATAAAAAATAAAACAAGAGTGCCAGTTCTTGAGAAGAAAGAAATACCAAATTGCTCTTTGCGTCATTTTCCTGCAAGGATTAAAAGGGGAATAAGAATCAAGTCGTCGTTGATTCATTTGCATCCCTATTCCCGTGATGATAGTATTAATTTTTTGTTTTTGTTGTGGACTGTGGATGAAATGTTGCAAATGGAGATGTTCTTCAGTCGGGTCTTAGACTATCAAGACTTTGAGATTGTGGGTGAATACTTGCAGTTGGCTCCTTTGAATATTGCCTTTACCAATGGGCATTACGTGCTGTAGGTAGGGCTGTTAATTGGGCCGGGTCAGCCTGAGCCCGGCTTTTTTGGCCCGTCTAATTACGGGCTCGGATTGATTTTTTCAGCCGAATAACGTTTCGGGTCGAGCTCGAACTGAGGTAGGCTCAGCCCGTTTTTAGCCCGGCCCGTAGAATATATATAAATAATATATTTATATATATATATTATATATTTTTTTATAATAATAATAATATTATATTATTAAAAAATATTATTATATTATTAAAAATATATTATTTTTATATAAAAAATTAAAAAACAGGGCTTGGGCCGACCCGAGCCCGAGCCCGAGCTCATATTTTTTCAGCTCGCTGTTAATCGGGCCGAACTTGGGGGCTTAGCAAAGCCCGACTCACTCAACCCGATTGACAGTCCTAGGTATAGGATTGGTTCTAAATTAGAAATTTTACCTCTAAATGTTGGCTGCTGGGCCTGGGCTTGCACAAATATCAGGATTGTTCTTTCTTTGCCCTTTATCAACTACCAACTTTTATGTACTTTGTCATTTACCAAAAAAAAAAAAAAACTTTTGTGTACTTTGTCAGGATTTGATCTCTGTCTTTTTCTGAATGTTATTGGTTAGTCAAACAAACTGTCTATAAATTGGTTTAGGGACATGTATGAAAAAGATTGACATTCTGTTTTCGAATTAAAACTTATGTGAGAATTTAGTTGTGCTCTCTTTAAAAGACTTTATGTTTTAGGATATCTAGAAAAAAATTTACAGTTTGATGGGTACTAATGGCATTGAAATCTGCATACTATTTATATGTGGAGGATTAAATAGTCTTTTGACTTATTTAGGAGGTGTATTCAATAGGTCACACAATTTAACCTGCTATGATCTTTGTAAGAAATATTGGAGAGTTTCTAGGATCATGCAATGATTTTCATTTAATATTATGTCATTTTTCACATACATTTAATATGCAATTGCAAATTCTCCCACCCACTAAAAAAAGCAAATTAAAAAAAATCATGCGCTGGTGCAAAAGACAAAAATCATAGGTCCAATAATGCATTAACATTGAATCTTGTGTTCTAAAGTTGAGTTTTCAAATAAATGATGCCTGCTTGTATGCATATTTTTTTTCCTTTTCCAAAAAGAACTGATATGCATAGAAACGATTCTTGCAGGCTAACGAGTTATCTTATTTACAATTTATAACCTCAGGTTTGGCGTATTTGACTGGAAATACAGATTGGACGAGTTGCTGACTAAATGTTGACCGTGTTTTTTTTTGCCTTCTAAATGTTGTAAATTAAAAGAACTTGCAGATGTTTTATGCAATTTTTAACATCTTCAAACACTTTGCTTTCTCTTTGTCTGAGTCAATGTCTTTGTCCCTGATGACACATTCATCTCCAATAACAACTGCTTTCCACTTTAATAGAAATCGAACTGAGCTAGATTATAAAGTTACATTTCCATATATAGCAGCGCAGAAATTTTCCCAACCCGCATACGCAAATTTTAAGGACATGACAACCTAGTCCTAGTTTTATTATATATATAGAGTTTCGGGTATACTCGATTACAATAAGCATTAAAAAAAATTACATTGTATCTTATTAAACTTGTCGTCAATTGTTACTTGTCTTCTTCAACGAAAAAAGTCTATGAGAAAAATTATTAATCTAAAATGTATATATAACTTTAGAAAATATAAATATATATTAGACATAAAACTTACATGTAATTTCAAATCAATTTATTTTTGTAACTTTAGATATAAAAATTCTCTCATCAAGAAGATACATCAAGTAAGAATTAATATCGCAAAAAGAGTTTTAATACACAGTACTATAAATAAAAAGTATAATAAATAAATTATATAAAATATTTTATAATATATATTAGTCGGATCTCGAATCTGTCGGGTTTGGAACATGATATACTGGATTCATACACATCAAATAAAGTCTTATCGGGTCTGAATAAATAAGTATATCTCTAAATCCATACCAGACCTTATCGGTTCAAAATCTCTACCTGACCCGTTGATAACCTAATATATATTAATATATGTATACCAATTGTTGCTTGGAGGGAGGCAACTGTGTAATTGTACTTTCAAATTTACTTTTGTCTTTTCTTGGAATGAAATTGAACATTGTAGTATGAAGGGCTTGGATTTGATTTGACAATTGGAAAGGCAATTCGGTTCGCAATCCACTCTTCGTTGTCAACTTCAATGTCATAATAAAATGAAAGATTCTGATATGCTTCTTCACGAAAGTGTTCTAATAGGGCAATTGCTCCTCCCAACTTCATAGCTCTTTGTCTTCTTTTTACCAGGTGATTCTTAAGATCCATAGAGATTAACCCAAGCCTTTCTCTTCCTCCTGCACCCATTGCCATTACTTCAAAGGAAGATCTCAGCGTAACTCCAGCACCTTCATTTATTTCAACCATAAAACCTTGAACATAACTAACATGACTATTGGATCTCAGCATGTACGAAAATTGTCTTGGTTGCTAGTTGTGGTTATGTTCTACAACCAATCAGTGATAACATAAACCTCTCTCATGGAATCAAGCTGCATTTTGATGTATACCCCACACCCTGTTCTATTCTCGCTCCTTTTTTGTTCGGCTAAGGGTCTGGCTTCAATGTAACTCATTACTATCTTAATATTCATATGATCAAGTTTACTGCCCTTTCGAAATCCTTGCTTATTACAAACGTACTTCAAGTACAGCAACATTTCCGTCTTACGGCCTCTTCTCTCATAACTGACTCGAGTGGCAAATCTGGTTTGATGGGCATAGTTGTTATAAAACTCATGAGTGTCTTCCATCATGCTAAACTCTGTTTTCTCCATTTTTGACAAATTTACTACACATAATAATTATTCAATGAGTAGAATTATTATTCACCAAGTGTTGAAACGTATTCAGATTGCAAATAAACTTACCCTTATCAACTGTGTCTCTTTCGGGACACATATACCTTGCCATTTCACACAGAGACCACACATTCATGTTCAACCTTCAAAAGGCAAAAACATTTCTTAACGAACATGCCTCAAAAAATGGTCAGTTTCGATTTACGTATGCTTGCATTAGCTCATAAATGCAACTCTTGTTGTTTTCCTTATATTCTCTCAAAAAAAATCTTCTCAGACTAACAAAATCTTTTTCATTTGCGTAAAACAAATATAGAAACAAAAGACAAACCGTTAGATGAAAGATTTGGTTGAACGTGAAGCTGAAGTCTCTACATGAGATGGCAGTGGATCTTATGCTCAAGCTTCCACATTCTTTCCGGTATCTCATAATAAAGAGCAGAGTCGAGCCAAGAAAGAAGAATGGAGGAGGCTGAGAAAGAGGAGGAAGGCTAGAGAAAGATCACAGATTTTTAAAGAAAGAATGACATCTTGAAATGTCATAGCTGAAATGACATAAATGAGCAAGAAAATAAAAATTTTTTATTCTGAAACTACCCTTGAGAGTCCCAGCCATTGGATTGAGAAAATGCAAATCCGACGGTCAATGGTGCAGCCCATATTTGCGCACAAAAATCGTGTTCATCACCTTAACTAAGATGGATTACGACTTCTTTGGTGATTCCATAACATTCAATACGACCTACCTAACCAATAAAAATTATCGTCAAGTTGGTACGTGTGAATATTTGTTCAGAATGTGAATAATTATTATTCATCTCGTACTCTGGTGCATTAAGTGACAGTAAGAATAATTATGCTCCACATATTGAATAATTTTTTATCTAATGCAATTACTTTGCATTCATGATTGGTGTTTAAAAACTATTTATAGCTTTCTTTGTCGGATTCAGCCACCACCACCAAGCCTGTGTATTTGGTGTTGCTTTACTATATGACGAGACAATGGTATCATTTCAGTGGTTGTTCTGAATGTTCTTAAGATGTTCATATTGGCCACCAGTATGTGCATGCATGATTAAGTGTATAATTTGGTTGACGGAGAGCTAGAGACCCTTTGCTCACCGGCCCAAATGCTGATTGAGAGGTACGACATTATGAATGCGGCCACAACGTAAGCAGAACCAAAGCAAATAAACTGCGCCTTGCATAATTATTCACATTATAGTGAACAATTATTCACGAGATTACCTGGATGAATAATTATTCATAATTTGTAGAATATTTACACAAATTCACAAAGACTAATGCAGATTTATTCTGGGCAACATAAAGATGGGTAGATCACTTAAAGGAGATTGACACTTAAGATTCGGGCTAATCCAACTTGGTCAAGAAAGCGTTTAAAGAGCATAGTTGAACCAGCTCGACTTCAAAAGAAAGTAGCCCTAAAACGCCAACTTGATGGGAGTTCAGTTTTTTGCACCCAATCCCAATGTACAGAAGAGCGTTTACCATTGTGATTCACCTTATGATTGCGAGTTTTTGCACATTGATAATGTACATTAATCGTCTAGAATTTTGTACACTGGGAATGTCCAATGCAAGTAAGGATGGTTGTTCTATTTTGGGGGATCCCATCTTTTGCATATATATTGTAGTGTTTTTTTTTTTTGTTGTAATATAACAAGAATATTGCACCTCATAACTTATTTTTCATGGTTGTTGCTACATTAGTTGCACTATAGTTCAGAGCAAAGGCAATACTTGTTCAGAACAAAGAAAAGTTTGAGGATAATCGTTTACAACAAAGACGGTAATTGTTCATGACAAAGACATAATTGTTCACATCTGCACAAAATAATTGTTCACATCAACAAAATAGGGAAAGCAAACGCAAACACATGCTATCTTGACCTTTCCCGTTTGGACGCCCCCTTCCTCTCACATAAACTGTCATTCCATTGAAGGGCATTAGCAACTATTTCATCTAAAAGCCTATTTGTCCTTTGCTGGATAATTCGGGAGACAATCTTTCGCCTGACGCGATTTATGTGCTCAGGCCTCAACCAAGTTGCGAAGCATTCTTGTTAACACAAAATATTCGTCTTGATGAAAACTTCTTGCGAATTGTTTATTTCTGCATTCTTGTCACCTCCCCGTCCAATGAAGATTTTTTCAATGGCTGATTTACCTCATGTAATTGATTAGCTACTGCACGAATAATTATTCATACACCTCATAATCAATAGTCCACGGTTTATATAACTATTTCATGTAATTAACAATTATTCACAGATGAAAGAATAATTATGCAACAATAAGTACAAATACCCTGTTGGTATTCATACACAACTTCCATTACCCCAGGTTCAAGTTCATTATTTTGCATTAGCCAGACCTTTCTTTACCTTTCAGATCTTCGCCTCTTAGGGCTGATTGCAGGCAACCAAGAACTTAACGGATGATCATCATTATCCATCTCCTTCAATTTCCTATCAATTTTTTCAACCCTCTTCAAATACCTTGACTTTTTTGCCTCGAGGTCAGACCTTACAATATCCCTCTGAGTAGTAGTATGCTCAACAAACCCTTCAGCGTAGCCTTTTTTCCTGCTTTTATTATTATGAACCAACTATGGATTGGTAACATGGAGTATTCTACTTGAATCCTACTAAGAGCAGGGTGATTCCCCTTCAGGCCTTTCATAATTTTCCTCAAGATAAAGCACCTGTAAACATGGTGGAAATTGTTAACAATTAATGCAGCTTCTGAATAATTGTTCAACTCTTTTGAAAAATTATCTGACAAAGTCAGAATAATCGTTAAGGAATATAGAATAATTATTCATACAGGGTTGAACATCTGTTCAGAATAAATATTCATACTTGTATGAATAATTATTCAACATTATAAGAATATGTGAATAATTATTCACTCAAGTATGAATAATTATTACAAATCTCAGAATAAGCCAATGATACAAAACATATACACCACTACCAACAACAGATGCATGTTTCCCTCCGGCTAAGAACTGGGTTTCTTTTTATTTTTGCGACTAAACTTCCTCATGCCTTGACAGAGAAAATCCCTCACATGTGCCGCCTAATTGAAATTTTTTTATGTTTTCAACATTGTCAACATATGAGCCATATTCCCTTAGGTTGATCTTCAGTGAATTTTTTGGGGCTAACGATGTTGCGATAGCTAACAAAATGTACAACTTCGCATAATTATAGCTGTCCCCTTAGAAGCCTAAGATACGTTCTTGCGGAGCCTTTATAGTTACATATTTCTTGGGCGAGCAGTAGACTCCGAGATATGCTGCAATGTAGGAGTCCTTCCATTCAACCCTTCTTTCATCAAACAGCTCAACTGATCCCTTTCTGAGACCGTATACTCGGCGAACATTATTATCAGTTATTGTCAACATTCTTCCATTCTGGAGAGATACAGAATCAGATTTCTAATTGTAGCCCTTGCAAATGGGCTCCAAAAATTTTGTATGAAGGTTTGATTACTGCAAACTTAGCCAGCTTATCAAAGCCTGCTGTCTTTAGTGCCTTCAGTTTTAGTAAATAATCGCAGTCTAGCCTCAAAACTTTATTGGCTTACACAATTGCAAACTTACAACACCAAAACTGTAACCTACTCGCTTGGCTCGATTTCCTCGACATTTCCAACCCTTTTTTGTGAATAAAATCTTGAAGAGACCCAACAAAATGTAGCTTTTGCAAAGCCGCAGACAAAATCAGTGAAAGATTGCATCTTTTCCTTGAAATTTCTTCAACTGAAACAAAAAAAATGGCCAGCTTTCTTTTTCTTTCTCCTAAAGCTTCTCGGCGAACTTTGAATTTCGATTGCACCATTTGGTTCCTCTAATAGTTTCTATTGACAGTTGAGAAGACGGGTAATCATGAAGAAAGAGGGAGTTTCAAACTCCCGAATTGACAGATTTTCAAACATCATTTTTTTTGTTCCAAAACTACCCTTAAGAGCCCCAACCGTTGGATTGAGAAAATGCAAATCCAACGATCGATGGTGCAGCCCGCACGTTCACACCGAAATCGTGTTCAGCACTTTAACTGAATCGAATTCGCTTTGTCTTTTTCTTCTACCATCCAACTTCAATCTCGCCCGTTGCCTGTGATAAGGTTAGGATGTTGGACGCATTATGATGATGACTTCATCTGCACAAATTTTTCCTCCCAATAACTTTTTATGCTCTGAACTTAAAAATATATTATTTATTTTTTTAATATGCGAGTCAAAGCTTTAATAAGTATTTAAAAAATTAATTTATATGTAACTCCACAATTGTTTTGTGTAAAAGTCATTGGAATATGAATTAAGAATCTTAAAATTTTATAAAAGTTTTTCTTTATGCGGGTTTTGTAAAAATAATTGGTTAGCTTATCAGATTTAAATTTAACATTAAATATTTATATTTTAAATATTAAGTTAAAAAATAAAATTTTTAAATAAAATCATTTAAATTGTGAATTTGAGACAACAATAAAATAAAAAATAAAATAGTAAATAACGATTCTATATTAACAAATTCATATATATTGAAATAAATTTTTTAAAAAGTACAATATTGCTTTGAAACGAGTATTATTATAATAATAAATAGTAGATGCGTTATCTTTTCTAGGTGTAGTTTAGTTTAGTGAAAATTAGATCCTGAGATTGTGAATGAAGGGTTAAGATTTGATTGATGATGAGAATTGGTAGTCTTTTTTTTGGATCTCGTAAAATTAAAAATGAAATAGCAAATAAGGATTCTATATTAACAAATTCATATATATTGAAATGAATTTTAAAAAAAGTACAATATTACTTTAAAACAAGTATTATTACAACAATAAATAGTAGATGTGTTACCTTTTCTAGATGTAGTTTACTTGAGTGAAAATTAGATCTGAGATTGTGAATGAAGGGTTAAGATTTGGTTGATGAAGAGAATTGGTAGTCTTTTTCTTGGGCGAAAATTGCACCCTTGCATAGTAGATGAACGGTTGAGATTTGATTGATGATGAGAATTGGAAAAGCAAAGCCTTGTCGTTTTCTTCTGTGAGATTCAATTCGAATCTCGACCGTTGGTTGGCAAGCTTGGACGGTCAAGATTCGGCAGAACTCTTGGACGCATTATGGGTGTCATACTTCTTGCTTGGCTGGAATTTGAATCTCAACCGTTGGTTGAGAATCTGTTAGCAGGTGTAGATTTTTTTTCATTCCTTTGTCCAACTTTCGAGAATTAAATAAATTGTTCGACAAAAAAATAAATCCTACACTATTGTATCAAACAGTATACATTTATATTGAAGCTAATTTTTATTACAAAAAGTACAATGCATATTCTGAAAGAGATATAATATTATTACAATAATAAATTTTATTCTTGCAGAATTTCTTGCAATGCAATGCGTTGCAGGAATAATTTTAGAAATTTCTTCGGGTACAATCTTTTGAAAAAAAATAAATTCTATATTAGTGTATACAACCTTGTAAAATTATTTGAGAAAAAATAAATTCTATATCAGGTATCAAAAAGAGTGTACATTTATTATTTATATTCAAATTAATCTATAAAGCTCATAATGAATGGTTTTAGATATTTTTATTCATTATGAGCCTTATAGTTTTAAAATGTTTGCAAAAAAATTAAATCTCAAATAAATGTATCAAAACAGTGTACAGATTTAGTAAAACTAATTTACACTGACAAAATGCAATGTATATTCTTAAGCGTGTATAATATTATTGCAATAATAGAGCCAAATATAGTAAATAGTAGTCTATATATTTAGCTTTGTACAATTGTTCAAGAAAAAATAATACCCTATAGGGCCACGAAAGGGGTCACACTTTATAGATCCTTTTACAACCCTATTCCAAATGTGTTCAATTAGAACATAGCAGAAATGGAAGTAGCATTTTTTTTTTCAAAATATATGACCCAATTCTCTTTTATTGAAGATTAAAATTTTGAAAATTTTAATATTATAAAATATACAACCCTATGTCCCCGATGGTTCGGCACTATCTATCCCCCTAAGCGTCCGCTCCCGTTTGGCGAGTATCTGCAGAACCTCCTACCACGCGGTGAGTAGCTGTTCCCTCATCATCTGCTGTACATCAGTAACACCCTCTACTACGCGATGTAACATATTCTATCTCTGCAACGTATAGACAAACATGTAAGAAAATAATCTTAAAAAATTAACTATACAATAAATTAAAAAAATGATGATAAAATAATATTGTAAACCAGACGCGTTTCTTACCACTGCATCAGTGATTGATGTCGGGCTAGGCCGGAACACCCCTGAGTAGCCATCAGATAGTAGCATGGTGGAGTCTGAGCCGGGGACGTCATTGGGGGCCAAAGATATGGTACGTATCCAGGCAGAGGCGAGTACATTCCTGGCACCTACGGCATATGTGGCGGGAAGTGAGGGGAACCCACTAGACGTGTGACTTCCGCACTACTCACAGGGACGTCACTAGTACTGCGTCTCACCATACCGACTCATTGCCTGATAGATGCTGTAATAGGCTGCCGACCGTGTAATTGACTACTACGGTTGGCAACCGGTCCCAAGTCTAAAGATGTATCGAGGCGTTGTCGAGAAGGATCCGCCATCTACAACACATAATAAACAAATACAATTTTACAACAAGCAAGATAACGAAACTCAATACAAAATATTTTAATATTTTTTACTACTAATTAAAATAATATAAAATAATTAAATTAAAATACTACTAAATAAATAAATAGTTAATAATTACATTAAAATATAAAATTAATAAAAAGAATGAGTTACTATCCTGAACTAATCAAACAAACTAACATAAGCAAATAACTAAATGCATAAACAATAATATGGAAAAATAGCCTATTTTCTCCCTGAAGTATTTACGTTTAGCCAACTGAGTCCCTAATATTTTTATTTCACTATTAAGAATCCCTGAACAATTTACGCGCAGCACAAAGAGTTCCCGCCACCATCTCCACGGTGGAATCCGGGCAGAAATTGGCACGAGCAGTGCACATGACATAGTAAGAGGGGTAAAATTGTCAGTCCTCATCCCCACCCCAGATTCCGTTGACCAACACTCACTCTCTTCCCCCCTCTCTCTCCCCATTCGAACCCCCCCCTGTTGTCTCTTCGAAGCTTGCAGATCTGCCGCTGTTGCTATATATTAAGGGGATTCTTGCCATGGATACCAACCCAAGAATGATGTGCTACTGTGGAAGGACAACTGTTCTGAGAACATTGGAGATGAAGAGATGGAAAAGCCCATTGGAGATGAAGAGATGAAACTTCTTCTGGTTCTCCAATACGCCCTATTGGAGTTATTGATTCTACCTTCTCCATGAACTCTTTGACACTGGGCTGATCTTCTACCAGAGGAGTTCTAATATACCAAGGGGCAACGCAGTTAACCCGAATATTGTCTTTAGCCCATTCACAAGCCATATTCTTCGTCAGTTGATTGATTGCAGCTTTAGTTGCTGCATAAGCAGAAGAATAATTTATATTTACCAGACCGGCAACGGAAGAAATGAAGACAATGTTTCCCACCTCAGAATCTTTCAGAAGAAGATAAGCAAGTTGACAAAAATGGTAAGACGAATCCAAATTGGTAGACATCAGTAGATTGTACTCATCAGCGGTGATTTCAGAAGTTGGTTTCTTCATATATGTTCCGACATTGTTTACAAGGATGTTGAGCTTGCCGCTAACGGCAGAAGAGACCTTTTCCAGAAGCTGCGTCCTTTCTTCCCTGCAAGAAACATCACAGACAGAGCCACTGACCTTGAATCCCCTGGAAGCCCATTCTTGCAAGACTTCATTGAGTTCTGCTTCATTTCTTGATAACGTGTAGACAGTGGCACCGACTTCAGCTAGTTCCTCAACGATGGCACGCCCGATCCCACGAGTCCCACCGGTGACAAGAGCTGTCATCCCAGAAAGTGACCATCTCGAACTTCTTGCTCCGACCTTTGCCATTGGGATGTAGATTAGTCTAGATTTCTGTTCCAGATACAGAAAAGGAGGCTGCTTGGGATCTAAAGTCTACCATCCGAGTGTGCAGCTTTTACTGAGAAGTGAGAACCACAAAACAAAAAAAAAACTTATTAATAAAAATCAACAATGATGGCCATCTATTCATCTTCCACAAATCTGGGGTGTACTTGTCAAATTACTAAGATGTTCTCAGAACAATTGTCCTTCCACAGTAGCACATCATTCTTGAGTTGGTATCCATGGCAAGAATCCCCCAATATACAGCAGCAGCGGCAGATCTGCAAGCTTCGAAGAGACAACAGGGGGGGTTCGAATGGGGAGAGAGAGGGGGGAAGAGAGTGAGTGTTGGTCAACGGAAACTGGGGTGGGGATGAGGACTGGACAATTTTACCCCTCTTACTATGTCATGTGCACTGCTCGTGTCAATTTCTGCCCTGATTCCGCCGTGGAGATGGTGGCGGGAACTCTTTGTGCTGCGCGTAAATTGTTCAGGGATTCTTAATAGTGAAATAAAAATATTAGGGACTCAGTTGGCTAAACATAAATACTTCAGGGAGAAAATAGGCTATTTTTCCCCATAATATTAAAATATAATTAATTAACTTAGCATTCTATATACATGAAATTAATTTAAAACTTTGTTTTAAAATTAAATTTTATGAAATTTTTAATAATTCAATGCAGATTGGGCAGAACTGTTGGAAGAATTCCGCCAGCTCTTGGCGAAATTCTTCCAGCAAATCCGCCAGCTCCTGGCAGAATTCTTTCAAGAATTCCTCTAGGAGCTGGCGAAACTTAACCATGAATTCCGATCTTGGTTGAAATAAAAAATTTTCGCATTACATACAGTCAAAATTTTAATTGTATATAATAGTGCCTAAATTTTTCCCAAAAGAAAACGTCTCATCAGTCCTATATTCCATTTCAAATAGCATTCTTCTACTCACATAAACCAGGCCTAATCTGAAGTCTGGACAAACCATTTTTCTTTGATTGAAATGATTATGTACTTATACATCCTCTCATATAATTTTCTCTTAAACACATTTAAGAATCGAAATGTCTCTCGAACTTAAGACGTATTACTTTATAATAAATATTTCTAATCAATTGAATTACTATCTTATTACATTTTTATCTATTATTTGTTACATCTTCCATTTGAAAATGTAAGATCTTGTCACTCTTTTTTTCTTTTTACTTAAACTGTTTGACTTTTTTAGGAATTTTAAGCATGATTTTTTTAAAAAAATTACTCTTCTTATAAATATAATTATCTAACCATATATCATTTCATTGAAATTAATTAATATATACTTATATATATTACTTAAATACTTTTACTCTCTCTCCTCCCCTAAAATCTTTGGAGCCCTCGTTCTTGTTTTTAGAATTTTATGTTTTTTACTATATAGAAAAGTTAACATTGGTCAGAATTTAAATTTTTAAATTTAAAAATCTCACTTTTTAGCCCTACTTCTCCATTAAATTTTTCAATTTGTGGTATTCATATTTATCTTATTCATGTTTTCTCTCTCTACATCTTTCATGACTTTTTTTTAATTGGATTATGTATACTAATGTATTCTTTAAGTTTTTTAATAAAACATTAGTAAATTTTTATTTTTTTGCAGGTTTTGAAGATTTATGTATTCTAACAACTTTGTTTTTATCACAAAGCTTTTTCTTTTTTCTTTGAGTGAATAATTTTAGAAATATTTTTCTATTTAACCATTGGTGTCTATTGCGCTAATTTTATCCTTGAAGTGCTAAAAATTAAAGACAAAACTATATAATTGTCTATTAAAGCATTATGCATCAGAACATGCATGACTTTGTAATATATTAGACATGGAATGTAACGGTAGACGGTTTTTAATTTTTTTCTTTTTTGGTCTTTTCATCAAGTGGACTAAAAGAAAAAAATTTGATTTTTGTAAAGTATTATATGTATAATAACAATACAATTTCTTTTTGGTGGATCAAGAATACAAGTATTTTTTAAAAAATATTGAGAAATGATTTGAGAATTTTTTTAATTTAGGAAAATCTTTCTTTAAAAAAAATTGAGCAATGATCTGAGAATTTTTTTAATTTTAGAAAAATATTTCTTTCAGGTTTTAATATAAAATACTAATATTTTTTGTTAGTTATTTATTTTTTTAAGAGTGGAGAGAGAAAAAGAAGGTTAGAGAGATTTTAATATTCACCATAATTTTATATTAATTTGTTTCATAATAGAAGCTTTCTTTAAAATTTAGTGTATGAATATCACAATTAAAATAAACTTACTTTAAGTTTTTTAAATTTTGAATTTTTTCTTTGAGGGGATGGGCTTGGAACACAAAATAGTTTGATAAGATTCAGTAAAAAAAGAAAGATAAGTAAGACTAAATTATTAATATAAAATTAGTACTTTATAAATCATTAATCTATTCTCAAGAGTTTTAATAAAAAGTGTCAATAGTTTTATATAAAATGAATAGTTTATATTATTGGATTTGACAAATTTTTTTCTTCGCTTATTAAAATGAATAGTTTATATTGTAATCATTCAATTTTAGATAAAGAGTAGTATGGAAAAGAAATTGAACTAGATATTTTCTCTTAAAAGATTTGATTATAATAATATTTTAGGAACATTTTGTAGTTGAGGCATAATTAGTTTATTTTAAGAATATTTTAGTATTACAATAGTTGCTTAAATATTTAATTTATTTTTTAAAATTTTTATAAGTAATTTTATAAATTAATATTAAAATTTTTCGTATAGATATCCTCACCTGGCATATTTTAAGTTTGTATTCTTTTTGTTCAAGAGCTCATGGTTTTTAAATATTTAATTTATTTTCTTTCTTATTTTTATAAATAACTTTATAAATTATTATTTAAAATTTTAATCATTTCTTCTTTCGTACAGGCAAGTTGGAGCATTTCTTACTCAATTATTTATAAAAAAAAAATGAATAAAGTTGAAAATTTATTATTATTTTTAAATATACATAATAATATATATGTGTAGTTATTTTTATAACTTCTCCCTACTATTACCTATAATTACTTCTCAGTGAATATATTTTTTATCAAACACATAAATTTACTTTATAATTATAATTTTTTAAAATACATTTTAGTAATAATTATTAAAAATAAAAAATTTAATACTAGGGTATAGCACGAGCTTTTAAGCTAGTGATATAATGAACAAACTATCTCTTAAGTTTTTTTATTTAATCTAATGCAAAAAAATTAAAAGGCCTTATACATTAAAACAAAGAGAGTATAGAAAATTAAGATATTTTTGAAAAATATACAATGCACAAAATATTTCTTTCCTGTAAAACAATGGGCTTCTTCCAGTAGTTTTCTGCAAAATGTAATTTTTTTGATGGTTCAGATAATATTAATATATGATCAATAATTACAAAAAAAAAAGCAATGGTTATCAATATGGGTGAAATTGTTTATTCTCCACTATATTTAAATTTAAATACGAACTTGTCTAATTTGATTTAATTTCTTTTGTGATTTAAGGGTTATTACACAATATGAATTTTACTCCGGTCACAATTATGAGTAAC
Organism: Rauvolfia tetraphylla; assembly: GCA_030512225.1. Classification (NCBI taxonomy): domain Eukaryota; kingdom Viridiplantae; phylum Streptophyta; class Magnoliopsida; order Gentianales; family Apocynaceae; genus Rauvolfia; species Rauvolfia tetraphylla. The sequence goes on from JAJQKT010000060.1 coordinate 5,002,811, forward strand.
GTTTGGAAATTCCTTTAATAAAAGGAGGGGTAAAAAAGATATTGCAAATTTAAGTAAAAATTGAGAATAAATTCGAAAGCAAAAAAGAACTTCCGCACTTTCTCCATTCAAAAATTAAAAAGTCACTTGTCTTCTTCATTTTGTATTAACAAATAAATATTTAATTTTTGACATAATGAATATTACAATAGACAAAAAAAAAAAAAGCAAAGAGGTCATTAACAATTACCATATAACAAGATAGTAAGCAGTTCATTTAAGGTCATGCACGCGCTTTTTGCCGCACGTGCGAGACTCAACAGTCACTGTTGGATTGGTTTTGCTTTGATCCGAATGTTTGGGACTAAGAGGGCATTCTTCCCAACTAAAGACCTGTTTGGTCAAGAAAAAGTTCATATCTATAGGGGATTCGATCTAGATTTAAAAAAAGATCCAGCCATTTTGTCTGAAGAACAAACATTCCATACCACTACAGGCATCAATATACACCTTCGTCACTACTCACATCCATTTTCTTTTTCCTCTCATTCTGTGCATGAATATGTAATAAATCCAATTAAACCAGTAAAAAGAAGTATCCTTCTTGTAGAGGAAGACAAAGGTCAGACAATTATGCAACAATGTACAGATTCAGTACACGAAAGACAATGAAAATCATGACTTCCAGCTATAAAAAATAAAATTATACTATTATATAAATATAAAATAGTAAAATTCAATATAAATTTATTCAGCGTTAGAACATTAAAAAGAGTTAATTATGAAATAAAAATTACTTATTTTTCTGGCAAGAAAAAGTGAAAAATCACTACAACTTTGCCCTTTCTTGGATTTCCAGGTTTCCCTATTTTACGTATGGGAAGGAGACAAGAGTCAGAGCCCTTCAAATACACCCCAAACTGATGTGCTCAAAGATTCAATCCAAGGGTTCGCACTCTCGGCATAAGAAGATTCAGCAGGGAACGCCGCCATCAAACTCCAGGAGAAGAAGCTCTCATTCGTTAGAAGTGTAGACAGTCGCGAAGCAAAAAGAAGCCGAGATGGAAGAATTCGGAATCGGTTATCACTTTACGCCAACAGATGTAGAGATGCTACCCTTAATTCGTCTGAAAGTGGAGGGCAAAAGCCTGTGTTCCAAGATCATTGAGAGGGATATCTACGGTGAAAACGGGACACCATGGATGATCTTTAAAGAAGATGATCCGTGGGAGGCAGTTGTCGAAGTTAAATTAATTTATATGTAACTCCACAATTATTTTGTGTAAAATTCATTGGTATACGAATTAAGATTTTAAAAAATTTTACAAAAGTTTTTATTTATGGCGGATGTGTAAAAATATTTAATTAGCTTATCAAATTTAAATTTAATGTTAAATATTTGTGTTTTAAATAGTAAGTTCAAAATTGATTTTTTAAAATAGAATCATTTAAATAGTCAATTTGAGATAAAATTAAAAATAAAAAAATAAATGAATATTTTATATCAAAAATATATTTATACTGAAATAAATTAAAAAATACTAGCATTAGTACAATAATAAATAGCAGGTTAATATGTATGTTATCTTTTCTAGGTGTGGTTTACTTGAGTGAAAATCGACTCTGAAATTCAATGGTTGAGAGTCTGAATTGTGAATGAATGGTTGAGATTTGATCAATGATGATAATTGGTAGCTTTTGTTTTAAAAGAAAATTGTAGCCTTAAATTGTAGATGATCGGTTGAGATTTGATTGATGATGGGAATTGGAAAAGCAAAGCCATGTCATTTTCTTCTGTGAGATTCATTTTGAATCTCAGCTGTTGGTTGTCAAGATTGGACGGTCAAGATTAGCCAGAATCTTTGGACGCATTATGGGTGTCAGGTGTCTTTCTTGCCTGGAATTTGAAGCTCAACCGTTGGTTGAGAATCTGTCAGCAAGTGTAGGTTTTTTTTTTTTTTTTCATTTTCCTTCGTCCAAGAATTAAATAAATTGTTAGACAAAACAATAAATCCTAGATTAGTGTATCAAACAGTGCACATTTATATTGCAGCTAATTTTTTATAAAAAGTATAATATATATTCTAAAATAGGTATAATATTATTACAATAATGAATTTTATTCTTGGAGAATTTCTTGCAATGTAATGCGTTTCAGGAATAATTTTAGAAATTTCTTCGTATAAATCCCAAAATTTGAATAAACTATATGTTTCAAATATTGCACACGTATATATTAAAACTAATTTATGCTAACAAAATGCAAATATATTCTTAAGCATGTATAATATCATTGCAATAATGGAGCCAAATATAGTAAATAATGCTCTATATATATAGCGCCTTGTACAATTGTTCAAGAAAAAAATAATACTATCACCTATATGTTAACGGGTTCGGTCTGAGACAAGGTGTCCCGGACTTAATTACAGCCCTAGTCCCAATTTGTTCCATTAGAATATAGCTAAAATGGAAATAGCATTTTTTATTTTCAAAATATATGATTCATTTCTTTTTTATACGAGATTAAAGTTTTAGTAAATTTTATATTATAAAATGTTTGATTTTTTAGGAATTTTAAGCATGATTTTTTAAAAAATTACTATAATTATAAATATAATTATCTAACCCTCTATTTTATTGAAATTAGTTAATCTATACTTATGTATATTAATTAAACACTTTTACTATCTCTCTTCCCCTAAAAACTTTGGAGTCTTCGTTCTTATTTTTTAAAATTTTAAGGCTTTTTACTAAATAAAAAAGTTATTATTGATTAGAGTTTAAACTTTTAAATTTTAAAATCTCAATACTTAGCCTTACTTCTCCCATTAAATTTCTTAATTTGCGCTATTCATATTTATCTTATTCATGTGTTCTCTTTCTACATCTTTCATGACTTTTCTTTTTTTTAATTGGATTATGTACACTAATACATTTTTTTAGTTTTTTTAATAGAAAATTAGTAAATTTTTATTTTCTTTATCAGGTTTTAAAGATTTATGTATTCCAACAATCTCATTTTTATCACAAAGATTTTTCTTTTTTTCTTTGAGCGAATACTTTAGAAATATTTATCTATTTAACCCTTAGTATCTATTACTCTAATTTTATCCTTGATGTGCTAAAAATCAAAAGACAAAACTGTCTAATTGTCTATTAAAGCATTATGTATCAGAACATGCATGACTTTGTAGTATATTGGATATGAAATGTAATGGTAGAGGGTTTTTGAATTTTTTCTTTTTTGGCCTTTCATTAAGTAGATTAAAAGAAAAAAATTTTGATTTTTGTAAAATATAATTAGTATAATAATACTATAATTTCTTTCTAGTGGATCAAGAATACTAGTATTTTTTTTAAAAAAATTGAGCAATGATTTGAGAATTTTTTTAATGTAAGAAAAACTTTTCTTTGAAAAAAAATTGAACAATCATCTGAAAAATTTTTTTAATTTTTAGAAAAACCTTTCTTTAAGGTTTTTTATTTTGTAAGGTATTTATTTTTTTAGGAGTGGAGAGAGGAAAGAAGTTTAGAGGGATTTTAATATTCACCAAGATTTTATTATAGATATATTATATTTTTCCTTAATAGAAGTTTTCTTTAAGAATTAGTGTAAGAATATCACAATTAAAATAAGTTTACTTTAAAGCTTTTTAATTTTGAATTTTTCTTTGAGGGGATAGGCTTGGGAGCATAAAAGAGTTTGATAATATTCAGTTAAAAAAAAAGATAAGTAAGATTGACGTATCTATTTTTAAGAATTTTTAATAAAAAAGTGTCAATAGTTTTATATAAAATGAATAGTTTATGTTATTAGATTTGACAAAATTTTTTTTCGCATACTAAAATGAATAGTTTATATTGTAGTCATTCAATTTTGGATAGAGAGAGTAGTATGGAAAAGAAATTAAACTAGATATTTTCTCTTAAAGATTTGATCATGATAATCTTTTAGGAACATTTTATAGTTAAAGCATAATTAGTTTATTTTAAGAATATTTTAATATTACAATAGTTGCTTAAATATTTAATTTATTCATAATAGCATTTATGTGTAGTTGCTTTTACAACTTCTCTCTACTATTACCTGCAATTACTTCTAAGTGAATAATTTTTTTTATTAAACATATAAATTTTCTTCATAATTATAATTTTTTAAATATATTTCAGCAATTATTATTTAAAATAAAAAATTTAATACCTATGCATAGCACGAGCTGTTACGTTAGTGATATAATAAAGAAAAATATCTCTTAAGTTATTTTTCTTTAATCTATACAAAAAAACTAAAAGGCCTTATACCTTAAAACGAAAAGAGTATACAAAATTAAGGTTTTTTTGAAAAACATACAATGCACAAAATATTTCTTCCCTGTAAAACAATGGGCTTCGTCCAGTAGTTTTTTGCAATAAGGGTGGGCGTACCACTCTAAATGTAATTTTTTTGATGGTTCAGATAATATTAATATATGATCATTAATTACAAAAAAAAATGGTTATCAATATGGGTGAAATTGTTTATTCTCTACTATATTTAAATTTAAATACAAACTTGTCTAATGTGATTTAATTAGACAAAATAAAAAAAAGCAAAGAGATCATTAATAATTACCATAGAACAAGATGGTAAATAGTTCATCTAAGGTCATGCACTCGTTTTTTGCCGCACGTGCAAAGACTCAACAATCACTGTTGGATTGGTTTTGCTTTGATCCGAATGTTTGGGACTAAGAGGGCATTCTTCCCAACTAAAGACCTGTTTGGTCAAGAAAAAGTTCATATCTATAGGGGATTCGATCTAGATTTAAAAAAAGATCCAGCCATTTTGTCTGAAGAACAAACATTCCATACCACTACAGGCATCAATATACACCTTCGTCACTACTCACATCCATTTTCTTTTTCCTCTCATTCTGTGCATGAATATGTAATAAATCCAATTAAACCAGTAAAAAGAAGTATCCTTCTTGTAGAGGAAGACAAAGGTCAGACAATTATGCAACAATGTACAGATTCAGTACACGAAAGACAATGAAAATCATGACTTCCAGCTATAAAAAATAAAATTATACTATTATATAAATATAAAATAGTAAAATTCAATATAAATTTATTCAGCGTTAGAACATTAAAAAGAGTTAATTATGAAATAAAAATTACTTATTTTTCTGGCAAGAAAAAGTGAAAAATCACTACAACTTTGCCCTTTCTTGGATTTCCAGGTTTCCCTATTTTACGTATGGGAAGGAGACAAGAGTCAGAGCCCTTTAAATTCACCCCAAACTGATGTGCTCAAAGATTCAATCCAAGGGTTCGCACTCTCGGCATAAGAAGATTCAGCAGGGAACGCTGCCATCAAACTCCAGGAGAAGAAGCTCTCATTCGTTAGAAGTGTAGACAGTCGCGAAGAAAATAGAAGCCGAGATGGAAAAACTCGGAATCGGTTATCACTTTACGCCAACGGACGTAGAGATGCTACACTTACTTCGTCTGAAAGTGGAGGGCAAACGCCTGTGTTCCAAGATCATTGAGAGGGATATCTATGGTGAAAACGGGACACCATGGATGGTCTTTAAAGAAGATGATCCGTGGGAGGCAGTTGTCGATATTGATTCAACCAAGTCCGACAAAAACATGAAAACTTTGTACGTGATTACAAAGCTAGTGAAGAAGAGTAAGGTGATGACAACAAGAGTCGCGGGCTGCGGAACTTGGGAGGGGCAGACAGGGAAGGGTTATATCAAGATGAACGATAAGAAAATCGGGTATAAGAGGATGTTTAACTTTAGAGCAAAGAAGCCATCATCGGCCGGCGATACCGATAACTGGATAATGCATGAGTATCAATTGGATGGTGATTTCTTGAATGGATTTTCCGATGATTATGCAATATGTAGGATTAAGAGGGTCTGTTCGGGTAAATCAGGCAAAGTCGCAGACAAAGATTACGATCAGGAAACCAGAACTAAGGCCGCAGGAGTTCAAGAATGTCAAGAACATTCAGGTTTTCCCGACTGCGCAGCTACTAGGGTTCAAGAATCTGCTAAGAGAGGACACTCAACCGCGTTCGAAGAGGAAACTTGTCCCGAAAGCCAGTCGTTCAAAAACCAAAGAACGGAAGACATGTCGAGCTACTGCAGTGTCGCTAATGTGATGCAGCAAACCGGTTCGATAGGAAGCTTGACGACAACCGGCGCAGATGTATTCAGTGGATTTCTGCAGAATGATGAAGTTTTGCATGCGCCTGATTGGACTAATTGCGTGGAGCCAAGAAAGACCATGAACGAGTTTGATGCATTCATGGGAACGCGGATGAATGAACCGAATGAAAAATTTGTGCTTGCAGAGTGGAGCAACCAGGATATTGATGATATACTAGGATATTTGGACCAGCAGGAGCAACCTCATATGCCTGATTGGACTAATTGCGTGGAGCAAGGCAAGACCATGAACGAGTTTGATGCATTCAAGGGAGCGCAGAAGAATGAACAGAATGAAAAATTTGTGCTTGCAGAGTGGAGCAACCAGGATATTGATGATATACTAGGATATTTGGACCAGCAGGAGCAACCTCATATGCCTGATTGGACTAATTGCCTGGAGCCAAACAAAACCATGAACGAGTTTGATGCATTCATGGGAGCGCAGAAGAATGAACAGAATGAAAAAATTGCGCTTGCAGAGTGGAGCAACCAGGATATTGATGATATACTAGGATATTTGGACTAGCAGGAGCTACCTGGAATCTGATTCAGAAGTTGGATATTATCTATCCGCATGCAAACTGTCTAATCCGTGATTCGACTCTTGTCTTTTCAGTTTCTTTTAAGAAATTGGGAATTCTAGATAATGAATGAGATATAAGAAATTGTACTCAAATGGGATAATGAATTCAAAGCTCCCAAGATCATTGAGGGGGATATCTATGGTGAAAATGGGATATGACAATTTTCTGTTTCGGATTTGACACAGCAAAATGCATCGTCTATTTTGAAAGCCACCGGTTTTGAACTGAGGTTCAACGGTAGAGACCACAGTTCTCAGAAAGCTTATATGCAATTTGAGGGATCAAAAGAGTTCCTTTTATATTAAAAGGTACTTTTGACTACTTTGGTTAATATCTGTTTCATGCAACCGATGGTGTATTTGATTAAGAAATAATTAGTTTCTCAACTTCTGATTAATTTCTTAAAACTGGCATTCTGGGAAGAATGTTGCGCTCAATGTATATAAAATTGCATTTATGATATGATGCAGAGTTTGGTAGTTAATGGGCTGGTTGAGCACTCTTAAACTTCAAATTTGCTGAATAATTTGATTGAAAAAAGGAGATGGGATTTGATAATTCTGTGTGTTAAGCATTTTTCAGATCTTCGAACGTATGATATCATGTGTATACTGATGTATTTTCTGTCCACCTAAAGATGGGCACGGATGCATGCAAGATATGAGAAAAGAGTGGGAAAACCAAGCACTGTTGGCAATTGAAAAGGTGCAAGATAAGAGTCTGAGTGTGAAGAAAATGAATGTGGGAAAGGATGCTTCCCTTTTGCTTATGTTAGCAAATGGCGATTTCTCGGTTTCAGAGTTGTGCTTGCATCATTTAATTGCTCCAAAGAACCTTGATGAGATGATATTGGCATCTTGTATAAGTAAGTTGAATAGTTCAGAAATGATGTGCTTTATTAGGTACTTGAGCAAATGGTCAATGAATCACGGGAGGTTTCCTCAAGCAGCCCCTTCTTCAGAAGCATCATGAAAGTTGGATTTGAGAGTTTGTGAATGGATTCCTAGTATTGGAGAAATTGTTAAATTCTTGGCTTTGCAGTGGATGAGCACTTCTCGTCTTTGGTTTCCCATTAAGAAATCTTGCGTGAGGAGTTGGGATCCTTAGGAGAATTGATAAATTCAGTAGTTGCTGAATCAAAAGTTTAAGAAGTGAACACAAAGGTACGTTGTTAATTTTATTACATCTAGTTATGTATAAATCATTCTCCAACATCAGATTGGGTTTGACAGATACTTTGTTATCAATAATAGTATTGAAACCAGTTGGAAATATTTTTCTTATGAATAAGTGAGATAGATTTTGTGTGTTGTTTGCCATTTGGGAATCAATGAAATGGTTAGAATAACCGTTTTATTTTTATACTATGTAGAACTTATTAACTGTCTTAAAGTAAATGACTTTGATGCTAAGTATTCTGTTTTTCTATCACACCCTCCCCATCACCCAAAAAAAGGAAAAATAAAAAATAAAATAAGAGTGCCAGTTCTTGAGAAGAAAGAAATACCAAATTGCTCTTTGCGTCATTTTCCTGCAAGGATTAAAAGGGGAATAAGAATCAAGTCGTCGTTGATTCATTTGCATCCCTATGCCCGTGATGATAGTATTAATTTTTGGTTTTAGTTGTGGACTGTGGATGAAATGTTGCAAATGGAGATATGTTCTTCAGTCAGTCAGGTCTTAGACTATCAAGACTTTGAGATTGTGGGTGAATACTTGCAGTTGGCTCCTTTGAATATTGCCTTTACCAATGGGCATTACGCGCCGTAGGATTGGTTCTAAATTAGAAATTTTACCTCTAAATGTTGGCTGCTGGGCCTGGGCTTGCACAAATATCAGGATTGTTCTTTCTTTGCCCTTTATCAACTACCAACTTTTATGTACTTTGTCATTTACCAAAAAAAAAAAAAACTTTTGTGTACTTTGTCAGGATTTGATCTCTGTCTTTTTCTGAATGTTATTGGTTAGTCAAACAAACTGTCTATAAATTGGTTTAGGGACATGTATGAAAAAGATTGACATTCTGTTTTCGAATTAAAACTTATGTGAGAATTTAGTTGTGCTCTCTTTAAAAGACTTTATGTTTTAGGATATCTAGAAAAAAATTTACAGTTTGATGGGTACTAATGGCATTGAAATCTGCATACTATTTATATGTGGAGGATTAAATAGTCTTTTGACTTATTTAGGAGGTGTATTCAATAGGTCACACAATTTAACCTGCTATGATCTTTGTAAGAAATATTGGAGAGTTTCTAGGATCATGCAATGATTTTCATTTAATATTATGTCATTTTTCACATACATTTAATATGCAATTGCAAATTCTCCCACCCACTAAAAAAAGCAAATTAAAAAAAATCATGCGCTGGTGCAAAAGACAAAAATCATAGGTCCAATAATGCATTAACATTGAATCTTGTGTTCTAAAGTTGAGTTTTCAAATAAATGATGCCTGCTTGTATGCATATTTTTTTTCCTTTTCCAAAAGAACTGATATGCATAGAAACGATTCTTGCAGGCTAACGAGTTATCTTATTTACAATTTATAACCTCAGGTTTGGCGTATTTGACTGGAAATACAGATTGGACGAGTTGCTGACTAAATGTTGACCGTGTTTTTTTTTGCCTTCTAAATGTTGTAAATTAAAAGAACTTGCAGATGTTTTATGCAATTTTTAACATCTTCAAACACTTTGCTTTCTCTTTGTCTGAGTCAATGTCTTTGTCCCTGATGACACATTCATCTCCAATAACAACTGCTTTCCACTTTAATAGAAATCGAACTGAGCTAGATTATAAAGTTACATTTCCATATATAGCAGCGCAGAAATTTTCCCAACCCGCATACGCAAATTTTAAGGACATGACAACCTAGTCCTAGTTTTATTATATATATAGAGTTTCGGGTATACTCGATTACAATAAGCATTAAAAAAAATTACATTGTATCTTATTAAACTTGTCGTCAATTGTTACTTGTCTTCTTCAACGAAAAAAGTCTATGAGAAAAATTATTAATCTAAAATGTATATATAACTTTAGAAAATATAAATATATATTAGACATAAAACTTACATGTAATTTCAAATCAATTTATTTTTGTAACTTTAGATATAAAAATTCTCTCATCAAGAAGATACATCAAGTAAGAATTAATATCACAAAAAGAGTTTTAATACACAGTACTATAAATAAAAAGTATAATAAATAAATTATATAAAATATTTTATAATATATATTAGTCGGATCTCGAATCTGTCGGGTTTGGAACATGATATACTGGATTCGTATATATCAAATAAAGTCTTATCGAGTCTGAATAAATAAGTATATCTCTAAATCCATACAAGACCTTATCAGTTCAAAATCTTTACCCGACCCTTTGATAACCCAATATATATTAATATATGTATACCAATTGTGCTTAGAGAGAGGCAACTGTGTAATTGTACTTTCAAATTTACTTTTGTCTTTTCTTGGAATGAAATTGAACATTGTAGTATGAAGGGCTAGGATTTGATTTGACAATTGGAAAGGCAATTCGCTTCGGTTCAGTTAAGGTGCTGAACACTATTTTTGTGCCCATATGCGGGCTGCACCATTGACCGTCGAATTTGCATTTTCTCAATCCAATGGCTGGGACTCTCAAGGATAGTTTTAGAATAAAAATTTTTTATTTTCTTGCTCATTTATGTCATTTCAGTTATGACATTTCAAGATGTCATTCTTTCTTTAAAAATCTGTGATCTTTCTCTAGCTTTCCTCCTCTTTCTCAGCCTCCTCCCTTCTTCTTTCATGGCTCGACTCTGCTCTTTATTATGAGATACCGGAAAGAATGTGGAAGCTTGAGCATAGGAACCACTGCCATCTCATGTAGAGACTTTAGCTTCCCGTTCAACCAAATCTTTCATCTAACGGTTTGTCTTTTGTTTCTATATTTGTTTTACGCAAATGAAAAAGATTTTGTTGGTCTGAGAAGATTTTTTTTGAGAGAATATAAGGAAAACAACAAGAGTTGCATTTATGAGCTAATGCAAGCATACGTAGATCGAAACTGACCATTTTTTGAGGCATGTTCGTTAAGAAATGTTTTTGCCTTTTGAAGGTTGAATATGAATGTGTGGTCTCTGTGTGAAATGGCAAGGTATATGTGTCCCGAAAGAGACACAGTTGATAAGGGTAAGTTTATTTGCATTCTGAATACATTTCGGCACTTGGTGAATAATGATTCTACTCATTGAATAATTATTCTGTACAGTAAATTTGTCAAAAATGGAGAAAACAGAGTTTAGCACGATGGAAGACACTCATGAGTTTTATAACAACTATGCCCATCAAACCGGATTTGCCACTCGAGTCAGTTATGAGAGAAGAGGCCGTAAGACGGAAAAGTTGTTGTACTTGAAGTACGTTTTTAATAAGCAAGGATTTCGAAAGGGCAATAAACTTGATCCTAAGAATATTGAGATAGTAATGAGTAAAATTGAAGCCAGACCCTTAGCCGAACGAAAAATGAGCGAGAATAGAACGGGGTGTGGGGCATACATCAAAATGCAGCTTGATTCCATGAGAGAGGTTTATGTTATCACTGATTGGGTTGTAGAACATAACCACGACTCGCAGCCAAGACAATTTTCCTATATGCTGAGATCTAATCGTCATGTTAGTTATGTTCAAGGTTTTGTGGTTGAAATAAATGAAGATGCTGGAGTTACGCTGAGATCTTCCTTTGAAGTAATGGCAATGGGTGCAGGAGGAAGAGAAAGGCTTGGGTTAATCTCTATGGATCTTAAGAATCACCTGGTAAAAGGAAGACAAAGAGCTATGAAGTTGGGAGGAGCAACTGCCCTATTGGAACACTTCCGTGACGAAGCATATCGGAATCTTTCATTTTATTATGACATTGAAGTTGACAACGAAGAGTGGATTGCGAATATATTCTGGGCAGATAGGAGGATGAAGATGGATTACAACTTCTTTGGTGATTCCATAACATTCAATACGACCTACCTAACCAATAAAAATTATCGTCCAGTTGGTACGTGTGAATATTTGTTCATAATGAGAATAATTATTATTCATCTCTTACTCTGGTGCATTGAGTGATGGTAAGAACAATTATGCTCCATATATTGAATAATTGTTTATCTAATTTGATTACTTTGCATTCACGATTGGTGTTTAAAAACTATTTGTAACTCTCTTTGTCAGATTCAACCACCACCACCAAGCCTTGGTGTTGCTTTACTATATGACGAGACAATGGTATCATTTCAGTGGTTGTTCTGAATGTTCTTAAGATGTTCATATTGGGCACCAGTATGTGCATGCATGATGAAGTGTATAATTTGGTTGACGGAGAGCTACAGACCTTTTGTTCACGGGCCCAAATGCTGATTGGGAGGTATGACATTATGAATGCGGCCACAACGTAAGCAGAACCAAAGCCAAGTATGTTATTCCTTGAACTGTGCCTTGCATAATTATTCACATTATAGTGAACAATTATTCACGAGATTACCTGGATGAATAATTATTCATAATTTGTAGAATATTTACACAGATTCACAAGGACTAATGCAGATTTATTTTGGGCAACATAAAGATAGGTAGATCACTGAAAGGAGATTGACACTTAAGATTCGGGCTAATCCAACTTGGTCAAGAAAGCATTTAAAGAGCATAGTTGAACAAGCACGACTTCAGAAGAAAGTAGCCCTAAAATGCCAACTTGATGGGAGTTAAGTTTTTTGCACCCAATCCCAATGTACAGAAGAGCGTTTACCATTGTGATTCACCTTATGATTGCGAGTTTTTACACATTGATAATGTACATTAATCGTCTAGAATTTTGTACACTGGGAATGCCCAATGCAAGTAAGGATGGTTGTTCTATTTTGGGGGGTCCCATCTTTTGCATATATATTGTAGTGTTTTTTTTTTTTTTGTTGTAATATAACAAGAATATTGCACCTCATAACTTATTTTTCATGGTTGTTGCTACATTAGTTGCACTATAGTTCAGAGCAAAGGCAATACTTGTTCAGAACAAAGAAAAGTTTGAGGATAATCGTTTATAACAAAGACGGTAATTGTTCATGACAAAGACATAATTGTTCACATCTGCACAAAATAATTGTTCACATCAACAAAACAGAGAAAGCAAACCCAAACACATGCTATCTTGACCTTTCCCGTTTGGCCGCCCCCTTCCTCTCACGTAAACTGTCCTTCCATTGAAGGGCATTAGCAACTATTTCATTTAAAAGCCTATTTGTCCTTTGCTGGATAATTTGGGAGACAATCTTTCGCCTGACGCGATTTATGTGCTCAGGCCTCAACCAAGTTGCGAAGCATTCTTGTTAACACAAAATATTCGTCTTGATGAAAACTTCTTGCGAATTGTTTATTTCTGCATTCTTGTCACCTCCTCGTCCAATGAAGATTTTTTCAATGGCTGATTTACCTCATGTAATTGATTAGCTACTGCACGAATAATTATTCATACACCTCATAATCAATAGTCCACGGTTTATATAACTATTTCATGTAATTAACAATTATTCATAGATGAAAGAATAATTATGCAACAGTAAGTACAAATACCCTGTTGGTATTCATGCACAACTTCCATTACCCCAAGTTCAAGTTCATTATTTTGCATCAGCCAGACCTTTCCTGACCTTTCAGATCTTCGCCTCTTAGGGTTGATTGCAGGTAACCAAGAACTTAACGGATGATCATCATTATCCATCTCCTTCAATTTCCTATCAATTTTTTCAACCCTCTTCAAATACCTTGACTTTTTTGCCTCGAGGTCAGACCTTACAATATCCCTCTGAGTAGTAGTATGCTCAACAAACCCTTCAGCGTAGCCTTCTTTCCTGCTTTCATTGTTATGAACCAACTCTGGATTGGTAACCTGGAGTATTCTACTTGAATCCCACTAAGAGCAGGGCGATTCCCCTTCAGGCCTTTCATAATTTTCCTCAAGATAAAGCACCTGTAAACATGGTGGAAATTGTTAACAATTAATGCAGCTTCTGAATAATTGTTCAACTCTTTTGAAAAATTATCCAACAAAGTCAGACTAATAATTAAGGAATATAGAATAATTATTCATACAGGGTTGAACATCTGTTCAGAATAAATATTAATACTTGTATGAATAATTATTCAACATTATAAGAATATCTGTAAATCTATGTGAATAATTATTCACTCAAGTATGAATAATTATTACAAATCTCAGAATAAGCCAATGATACAAAACATATACACCACTACCAACAACAGATGCATGTTTCCCTCCGGCTAAGAACTGGGTTTCTTTTTATTTTTGCGACTAAACTTCCTCATGCCTTGACAGAGAAAATCCCTCACATGTGCCGCCTAATTGAAATTTTTTATGTTTTCAACATTGTCAACATACGAGCCATATTCCCTTAGGCTGATCTTCAGTGAATTTTTTGGGGCTAACGATGTTGCGATAGCTAACAAAATGTACAACTTCGCATAATTATAGCTGTCCCCTTGGAAGCCTAAGATGCGTTCTTGCGGAGCCTTTACAATTACATATTTCTTGGGCGAGCAGTAGACTCCGAGATATGCTGCAATGCAGGAGTCCTTCCATTCAACCCTTCTTTCACCAAACAGCTCAACTGATCCCTTTCTGAGACCGTATACTCGCCGAACATCCTTATCAGTTATTGTCAATATTCTTCCATTCTGGAGAGATACAAAATCAGATTTCTAATTGTAGCCCTTGCAAATGGGCTCCAAAAATTTTGTATGAAGGTTTGATTATTGCAAACTTAGCCAGCTTATCAAAGCCTGCTATCTTCAGTGCCTTCAGTTTTAGTAAATAATCGCGGTCTAGCCTCAAAACTTTATTGGCTTACACGATTGCAAACTTACAACACCAAAACTGAAACCTACTCGCTTGGCTCGATTGCACCATTTGGTTCCTCTAATAGTTTCTATTGACAGTTGAGAAGACGGGTAATCATGAAGAAAGAGAGAGTTTCAAACTCCCGAATTGACAGATTTTCAAACATCATTTTTTTGTTCCAAAAATACCCTTAAGAGCCCCAACCGTTGGATTGAGAAAATGCAAATCTAACGATTGATGGTGCAGCCCGCACGTGCACACCAAAATCGTGTTCAGCACTTTTACTGAACCGAATTCGCTTTGTCTTTTTCTTCTGCCATCCAATTTCAATCTCGCCCGTTGCTTGTGATAAGATTAGGATGTTGGACGCATCATGATGATGACTTCATCTGCACAAATTTTTCCTCCCAATAACTTTTTATGCTCTGAACTTAAAAATATATTATTTATTTTTTTAATATGCGAGTTAAAGCTTTAATAAGTATTTAAAAAATTAATTTATATGTAACTCCACAATTGTTTTGTGTAAAAGTCATTGGAATATGAATTAAGAATTTTTAAAATTTTATAAAAGTTTTTCTTTATGCGGGCTTTGTAAAAATAATTGGTTAGCTTATCAGATTTAAATTTAATATTAAATATTTATATTTTAAATATTAAGTTCAAAAATAAAATTTTTAAATAAAATCATTTAAATTGTGAATTTGAGACAACAATAAAATAAAAAATGAAATAGTAAATAAAGATTCTATATTAACAAATTCATATATATTGAAATAAATTTTTTTAAAAGTACAACATTGTTTTAAAACGAGTATTATTACAATAATAAATAGTAGATGCGTTATCTTTTCTAAGTGTAGTTTAGTTAAGTGAAAATTAGATCCTGAGATTGTGAATGAAGGGTTAAGATTTTATTGATGATGAGAATTGGTAGTCTTTTTTTTTTGATCTCGTAAAATTAAAAATGAAATAGTAAATAAGGATTCTATATTAACAAATTCATATATATTGAAATGAATTTTTCAAAAAGTACAATATTACTTTAAAACGAGTATTATTACAACAATAAATAGTATATGCATTATCTTTTCTAGGTGTAGTTTACTTGAGTGAAAATTAGATCCTGAGATTGTGAATGAAGGGTTAAGATTTGGTTAATGATGAGAATTGGTAGTCTTTTTCTTGGGTGAAAATTGCACCCTTGCATTGTCGTTTTCTTCTGTAAGATTCAATTCAAATCACAGCCGTTGGTTGTCAAGCTTGGACGGTCAAGATTAGGCAGAACTCTTGGACGCATTATGGATGTCATACTTCTTGCTTGGCTGGAATTTGAATCTTAACCGTTGGTTGAGAATCAGTTAGCAGGTGTAGATTTTTTTTCATTCCTTCGTCCAAGTTCCGAGAATTAAATAAATTGTTCGACAAAAAAATAAATCCTACATTATTGTATCAAACAGTACACATTTATATTGAAGCTAATTTTTATTACAAAAAGTACAACACATATTCTGAAACAGATATAATATTATTGCAATAATAAATTTTATTCTTGTAGAATTTCTTGCAATGCAATGCGTTGCAGGAATAAATTTAGAAATTTCTTCGGATGCAATCTTTCGGAAAACATAAATTCTATATTAGTGTATACAACCTTGTAAAATTGTTTGAGAAAAAATAAATTCCACATCAATGTATAAAAAAGTGTACATTTATTATTTATATTCAAATTAATCTACAAGGCTCATAATGAATGGTTTTAGATATTTTTATTCATTATGAGCCTTATAGATTAATTTGAATACACTATATGTACAGATATAGTAAAACTAATTTACATTGATAAATGCAATGTATATTCTTAAGCGTGTATAATATTATTGCAATAATAGAGCCAAATATAGTAAATAGTAGTCTATACATTTAGCCTTGTACAATTGTTCACGAAAAAATAATACCCTATAGGGTCAGGTAAGAGGTCACACTTTATAATCCGTTTACAACCCTATTCCAAATGTGTTCAATTAGAATATTGCAGAAATGGAAGTAGCATTTTTTCCCCAAAATATATGACTCAATTTTCTTTTATTGGAGATTTAAATTTTGAAAATTTTAATATTATAAAATAATTAATAGATTTCTAAAATATATATATTTAAAAATACATCCTCTCATATAATTTTCTCTTAAACACATTTAAGAATCAAAATGTCTCTCGATCTTAACATGTATTACTTAGAATAAATATTTCTAATCAATTGAATTACTATCTTATTACATTTATATCTATTATTTGTTGCATCTTCCATTTGAAAATATAAGTTCTTTTCACTCTTTTTTTTTACTTAAAATGTTTTATTTTTTAGGAATTTTAAGCATGATTTTTTAAAAATTACTCTTCTTATAAATATAATTATCTAACCATATATCATTTTATTGAAATTAATTAATATATACTTATATATATTACTTAAACACTTTTACTCTCTCTCATCCCCTAAAAACTTTTGAGTCCTCATTCTTGTTTTTTCAAATTTTAAGTTTTTTACTATACAGAAAAGTTATCATTGGTCAGAATTTAAATTTTTAAATTTAAAAATTTCAATTTTTAGCCCTACTTCCCCATTAAATTTTCCAATTTGTGTTATTCATATTTATCTTATTCATGTTTTCTCTTTCTACATTTTTCATGGATTTGTTTTTATTTTTTTAATTGGATTATGTATACTAATGTATTCTTTAATTTTTTTAATAAAAAATTAGTAAATTTTTCTTAATAGAAGCTTTCTTTAAGAATTAGTGTAAGAATATTACAATTAAAATAAGCTTACTTTAAGGTTTTTGAATTTTAAATTTTTTCTTTGAGGGGATGGGCTTGGGAACAAAAAATAGTTTGATAAGATTCGGTAACAAAAAAAAGTAAGAGTGAATTATCAACATAAAATTAGTACTTTATAAATCATTAATCTATTCTCAAGAGTTGATAATAAAAAATATTAATAGTTTTATATAAAATGAATAATTTATATTATTGGATTTGACAAATTTTTTTCTTTACTTATTAAAATGAATAGTTTATATTGTAGTTATTCAATTTTAGATAGATAGAGTAGTATGGAAAGAAATTGAATTAGATATTTTCTCTTAAAAGATTTTATTATAATAATATTTTAGGAACATTTTGTAGTTGAAGCATAATTAGTTTATTTTAAAAATATTTTAGTATTAAAATAGTTGCTTAAATAGTTCATTTATTTTTAATTTTTATAAATAATTTTATAAATTAATATTAAAATTTTTCGTGTAGATATAACAAAATAGTAATCAGTTCGTTTAAGGTCACGCGCTTTTTGCCTCACGTGAAAGACTCAACAGTTACTGTTGGATTGGTTTTGCTTTGATCCGAATGTTTGGGACTAAGAGGGCATTCTTCCAAACTAAAGACCTGTTTGGTCAAGAAAAAGTTGATATCTATAGGGGATTCGATCTAGATTTAAAAAAAGATCCAGCCATTTTGTCTGAAGAACAAACATTCCATACCACTACAGGCATCAATATACACCTTCGTCACTACTCACATCCATTTTCTTTTTCCTCTCCTTTTGTGCATGAATATGTAAGAAATCCAATTAAACCAGTAAAAAGAAGTATCCTTCCTATAGGCGAAGACAAAGATCAGACAATTATGCATCAATGTACAGATTCAGTACAAGAAAGACAATGAAAATCATCACTTCCAGAGTTTATTTTGAGGGGTAGAAGATAAAATTAATTAACTATTCAGACTTTTGTCAATTTTCTAAGAGTTTGTTTTGAGGGGTAGAAGATAAAATTAATTAAGTTCAAATGAATATGATGCTACAATTTAGTATGATGATTTGTGCTTTCATATCGAGAGATAAAAGTTGCCATCACCTGATTGTATGCTATTTCAAGCTTTCAGGCTCCTATCTGGCTAAAAGAACCAAATTGCACAATTTATGTCACCTAGAATTATCAGTGCTGCTGAATTGGCATAACTAATTAATAGGATGCCCAACTAAAGGTTCTCTTGTGCAATTATCTCCGGATAGCTTTTGTCTCTCATGGGAGATGATCTGTTCTCTTTTGCTGCTTGTTTCTTAACACTAAGAAAGCTGGTTATGGTGTGTAAAGCTTGCTAATTCTTATGCTCTGATTTTAGAGATAAGATGGGACATAGTTTAAATCCACACCTTTGCCATTCTGAACTTTCACATATTTGTTGTCTTTCTCTTTAAAGTTAAAAGAATAGATAGATGTAGGCTCTATTTAATGTTTTTTCACACTTCTCTCAGGTCTTCAACACGTACGGGGTCTTCCGGAAATGCTGGATTGCTTCACAGATGTGGTTTTACAGAGGCAGATAACCCTTATGACATTGTAAATTTAGATCTTGAACTGGTTCAGAAGTGGTGTTCTTCTTTGTTTTCATGTCATCACAGTAGAAGGAGGCTAGCCCTATGGAGAAGATTAGATTATTCTGGATGTGTTAGCCAGAACTCTGAGTATTTTGAAATCTCTTTTGATGGAGAACCACAAATTGAGTTGTTGGTTTTACTTTACATAATGCTGTTATCGGAGCAAGCTTTTCAAGAACTTGATCTTGTGGTATCATCTGTGGGTGATCATGACATATCTCAGAGTCTTCCTTGTCACAGAAAATAAATGTTGCTTTATCAACAAATTCTGATATGAACAAGAATTTGTTGCTGACAAGAAGTGTTTGCGGTGCTCTCTTGTCTCTAGCTGATATTCGAGAGAGTTTATATGGCTCAGGTTCTCTAGAGGATGACATTGAAGCACTGAACAAGTGTTGTTGCATCAAAGAGCCTAAATTGTATCATACCTTGATGCTGCGGATCTGTGAAAGGAGGATCCTAGAGAAATTCAGATCATTTGCCTCTTGTAATGTTTATCTGCCAACTGCCAAGCGATCGATGAAAAGATGAAAAGTAAAGAGGTGATAGGGCCATGTGGAGGTAATTTATCATCACCTAAAACCTCAGCGATGTTAGGTTCTTGAGATCCTCCTTTAACAGCATGGTTTAAGTGTTTGACTTGTACTTCAGAAGATTAGAAGATGTATGCTGACAACATTAAAAGAAAAAAAAAGCCGAGGCCGCCATTTTTGTTTTTCTCCCCTTTTTATTTCAACTTAACATTTTTCTTAATTATGTTTTGCAGGTTCTAATTTTCTTATTTATGTTTTACCTATCCTAGTTTAATGCTTTTTTATTCACTATGAGGTTTTAATTTCCTGGACTGTTCTTTCTTTTATCTTTATATATTTTTTGTTACTGTTGCAGTTGAATATAGATTTGCACCTATTCAATCCTTTTGAATATATATTAAAACAATGGTAGAACCCCACTCCTCCCCACCCACCCCGAACCCCCCCCCCCCCCGCCCCCCCAAGAAAAAAATCGTGGCTTTTCTCCACAGGTATTAGTCGTTATTCGGCCTTTTTTGTTGACTATGACATGGTCTGCAAGTTTTTATTCATTTCTTTTATATTTTATAGTAATACAAGATCTTATTGATTTATTTTTAGCTAATTAGTAATTAGCAATGAGATGGTCTTATGTTTTGGGTACTAAAACAATGATCTCATTATCCCTGTTCTGATAGAACAAGAAATGTTTGAAAAAATAGTGCAACAATTTATGATATTGAAATTGGAATGATGATCCTACAATATTGCGAAGGAAGATAGGGCAAGTTTAGACATGCATCTATGAGTATCGTATTCGATACTTTTAGACACGTGTGGGATGCTATTAATAGCACATTGTACAATAGTTTTCTATCGAGATTTTTCAACTGAGTGGCATGAAAATAATTTAGTGGTTTAACAAGTGAAAAAGTAAAGTTTAGTAGCACAATGTACAACAATTTTATGACTTAAATCCAAAAATGCTTCTTGACAATTGAATTACCCAATTGTGAAGTAGTTGGAGGTGGGAGAAAGAATATGATAATTGAGTAAAGTTGGATTAAAAAGAATACATTAGGCCCTCAAAATAACAAAGTCAATTTTTTGTATGTTATACTATACTATGATAATAATGTGTAATAGATGAATTACAATCTCACAACCCTAAACCTTAAAAGAGAAAAACTAAAGAGCTACCAAGACAGACCAAATGAAGCAAGTTCACTAATGAGGCATCATTCAAGCTTTGTTTGTCTTAACTCTATTCGTAATTAAAAATCAAATTATTAGAGGAAATAGGACTTAGAGTTAATGTACTGAGAACTTATTAGACATAAAGCCTATTCTTAGTGATTTAAAATAAGTTATTTATAAATTTTTTATATTAATTTCAAACACCACCTAAAGTGGGAAGGTCGTGTCAAATAAATGGTTGGCTTTTCAATTTTGATAATTAGCTCCCTCACGTGATTCTGACCAAACTAATTTGCTGGACATTCACGGCAAATATTTAATCACAAAAAAGGGTCTTAAATCAATTGAAGACTAATTTCAAATGCCCGCTTAAAGTCGGGGATACTATCAAATAGACACCTTTACTTTCAAGTTTGACAATTGGCTCTCCTCTAATTTGGTAAAAAAATTAATTAGACTGACATGTGGGCTCCAAGTGTCAAATGTTAAAATGTAATATATATATTTTTTGTAATTTGTAAGATAATATATATTCGAATACCCATAATATTTTTTATTCTAAAATAAGTTCAAATTCATTTATTAGATTTTATTTATAAATTTGTTGTGGGTATTAGTCCTCCCACTACTCAATGTCCAGACTTGCGTGTTCGTCTAGCGAACATATCAGATAGGCTGAACAACCAGCGTAAGCACTGGCCCCGTCAGAATAGCACTACCCAAGCCCAAGTGAGAAGAATCCTGCCCCGTCGGATCAGCACTATGGGCCGGCAATTCAGGCGCAATCCCATAGCACCCCACTATGGGTTCGAACCCTCGATGTTCAAGGCAGATGACAGAGCTCTAACCACTTGGACCACTGCTTCGGTGGTTTGTTCAATTTTTTTTGAAATTTTGTTTAGGAATTTTCTCCAGAAATCATCTCCTTTAATTAGAAATGTTGTTTTAAATTTTGCTTAAATTCAAATTTTCATGTCTTTTGATTTCGACGAAGAACATCTTATTTCCTAAATAAAATTTTGAAGAAAATCAAAACTAGTAAACACCAAAAAAAGAGCTTCAGACGTTGTCTCAATTCTTTCATCAAATTTCTAACAAAACCAAAGAAGAGTTTAAACAAATTTCAAAAGAAAATTTCTTACCAAATGAATTTGAGCATATATTAAAATAAAAAATATTAGGCATATTATAAGTTAAAATATGTTGTCTAATAAACTTTAAAAAATAAAAATTTAATACCTAACATGTGATATTTTTGTTGAATCAGAGAAAAGAGAACCAGTTATCATACTTGAAAGTTAAGGTGTATATTTAACAGCACCTCTGGCTTCAAGAGCAAATTAGCTCTAAATTGATTTAAAGTCATTTTTTGAACATTTCTTCTTTGCCATCAATGTTTGTAAGATTAATTTGGCCGGAATTTTTAGGAAGAGGACTAATTGTCAAAATTGAAAATTCAGCTGTCTATTTGACACAACCTCCTAACTTTGGGGGGTATTTGGAATTGATCCTATTTCTTATAAAAAATTTTTAGTTGTTCTAAAATTACTTCTTTATTTTTTATTTTAACTCAAATAAACTGAAAAAGTCTATTTTTGAAAAGTAATATTGAAAGTGCTTTCCAAAATGATTTTTTATTAAATTTTTTAAAAATAAGAATTATTTTTGTTTTTAAAAATAATTTTTCATATACATATTTTAAATAGTTAAAAAAATTGAGCAAATGAGAATAGGCCCCGTAATACACTCTCCCACTTTCCCATCCTTTTTGTGTAAAAAACAAAAAAAAAAAAAGGCCTCTTTCAAGAAACCAGTTTCTTGTAATTGGAAGTCAAATTGTGAAGTTGAGATTGATGCGAGAAAAATATATTAACCAAGTAAAGTTTGATTAAGAAAAATATATTTAACCACCGAATTTAACAGGTCATCTTGTGAGATTGTCAACTTCCATATTTCTTAGTCATCCTACTATAAGAATAATGTCTAATAGAAGACTTACAATATCGCAACTCTAATCTTAAAAGCAAGAAAACATAGTAAAAGAAAAAAAGAAAACCAAACGAAACAAAAATGAAGCATATTCGGTAACCTATAGTCATTGAAGCTTTATTATTCTTAACTTCACAATTTGGCTTTCAATTTTGATTGAAAAAGGTACATTTAGCCCTAAAATACCCAAGAAGGTTATCTTGACAAGTTGATCTTAATAAGCCTAATGTAATAATTGTGTAATAGATAGACATACAATCTCGCAACTCTAACCTTGAACAAAGAGCAGGTGTAGGGAGAATACTTCGTGATCACACAGGGAATACCATCCTTGCTATGACAAAAGAGTTGACTCACTCACTTCCACTGGAGCACGCAGAATCTTTAGCTATCCTCAAGTATTATTTATATGATTCGTTAGAATTGTAACATTTTATTTTATGTTTTCTATTTAATAAATGTGTAGCGAAAGGATTTAGGGGATAATTTCAAACTCTTTGGTTATTGGCTCCGTACATATAAAGTTTAGAATGGACTAAAGAAAGAATAGTTTGTTAACACTCAGAGCGATAATTATTGGGTAAGATTACTCTTCTTTCTATGATATTTAATAACTTAATAAATTTGTTATAATAATTTTGTATAACTCAGTTACTTATTTGCATAAAATATGTAATAAATTTATTTTCTTTGAGTTTTACTTAAATATTCATAATCTTCTATCTATTTTTTATTCTAATTTTTATTTATTTTAACATTAAAAACTTTATAAAAAAATTTCGAGGATCTTGAGACTTAGGCCTCTCAAACAGCCATTGAGAGCAGTGGCAACATACATGATGTGTTGAGTTTGATGGTGAGAGCAGTTAATGGATTCAATAAGGGTCAAGTTTGCAGTCTTGGAGGGAGTCTCTTCGCCTCAAGGGAGATAGTGGGAGTTCAGGGAGCAATTCATGTATTTAGGGGACATAGTCATCGGCGTTGCAATCAATGACAGGCAGCATAGAAGCAAATGTTTGAGCCAAATTAAAGTAGAAAATGAAGATGACCAAAATGTATGAAGCACCACAAAGGATATTTGCACAGTTTGGGTTCGACTTTCCTATGCCTTCTAACTCATTAGATGATGAAGGTGAATAGAGTAAACACGATGAGGCCTCCAGTCCACCTGTTCCCTAGACATATGATCACTTTTATTGTGATTTTTATTTTCAATGGGTTGATATTGATGTTTAGGATTGGATTAATTGGTTTATTGATGATTAGTTTTATTATTAAGAGTTTTTATTATTGATGTTTTGGATTGAATTAAACTTGGCTTCTTGATGGTTTGATGATTCGAGATGGGTTGCTTTTAAAATTTGCAGGGGATCTATAAAAAACTAAATTTTTTATTTAAAATTTTGCAATATATAAAAATTGATTTGAAACCAAAATTTATTTTTTAAATAAAATAAATGTTATATTTTATGTTTTAAATTCAGCAATATTTAGAAATTTATTTGAAACTAAAATTCAATTTCCAAAGAAAATAATTTTTCAAAATTTTAATTTTAAATCAGTCTCAAAATCAGTTTCTAAATATTTTTATGCACATTTTTAAAAAAAAATCTATTTCTAAAAAAATACAAATATTTAATTATTGCCCAGTCCGGTTTCAAAATAAGAATTTAACTATTTATTTTTATCTCAATTTTTTTGAAGTCGGTTTCTAAATAATATTTTGTATCTTTTTTAGAAAATATCAATCTCAAATCGGTTTCAATCAATGTATATTATTTTATTAAAAATTGTATATCGTTCCAAATCGGTTTCTAAAAAAATTTTAGAAAAATTTAAATTTTAAAAATCAATTTATGAATTAGTTTTTTTTTTTGACAAATTTGGTTTGTTTTTGGGATCGATTTTGGTTTCAAATTTCTATTCAATTAAAAATCAGGCCGCAACTATCAATATTGAGACTGGTTTTTTTTATTTCAAATCTGTTTCAAAGGCCGGTGTTGAAATTTGATTTTTTTTCTTGTAGTGTTAGGCCTGCCATTAATTTGTTTAGCAGTATTGAAATTTCTATAAATAATAAAAGACTTCCTAGGGGTTTTCTTGCTTGATAGGTCGTTTGGTATACAACTTTTTGTAAGCTTTTATCTTAATCGATTTGTTGCAGTTACAAATTTATCTATGATAGAAAAAGAAAGTTTAGCAACCATTTTAAATGCATTTGAACACTAACATTTGCACTTGAGAGTGCAAATGTATGGTACAAGACATTGATTTGAACTAAATGGTCATAACCATAATAATATCAATCAAAATAGCACTTTTGAACCATAATAGTCGATACATGTTTTCTAGCCATGGCATAACTAGCATAATTAGCCATAAATTGCTTAATGTGCTTGAAAAATTTGAACATGCAAGATTCTAGTTTTGCATCCCTAACCCAAGAACCAATTTTGTATTGTGACAAACCACTTTTCCAAACGAAAAACAAAGACAACATCATAGCACTCTGCAACCTCTTCGCCCTTTTCTTTTGAGCTACATTTTTAATTTTGGACTCTCTAATATTTCTTAGTAATCCTAGGATAATAGTCGTTGCCCTTCACACATATAAGGATCGTGTTATGAAAAGAATCTGCAACAACCTATCCCCTACAAAGTGTGAGTTATGATTGTTCAAATTTTCTCTAGCTTCAAAAATTTTCAAGTATTTCAAATACCTTCAAATGGTTTACCGCATACTTCTGACAACCAAGAAATCTCCTTCCCAAATTCAAATTGGTCAACAAAAGTCCTCATTACACAAATATTTCCACAAAAGCATCTCATTAATCGATTAGAAGCCATTTCTGGTTGCTTTCAGTCGAATGCCAAAGCTAATTCCGCTTACTTTCTTTTTCTAATAGAAAATCAGAGCAGCTACTAGGTTGAAGATCTTTTAAATCAGCTTCAACAACAATGATTGGTGTGGAATAACAATCAGTTTTAGATGGGGTCTCGATTTCTCCCAAAAAATCATATGCTGTTTTACAAGAAGTGCAGTAGAGTGAGTTGTATTATTATAGTTTGAAGGCCTCAATCCTAAACACGCCAATATCTAGGGATGTTCATTATTTAGTGTAATCCAAAAAATCGAACCAAACAGAACCGAAATACACATTTCGGTTTGATTTTTCAAATTGCTCTAAAAATCGATTTGGTTTTCAATTTTTGTTCTCAGACCGAAAATCGAACCAAAAAATTAAAATTTAAAAAAATTATATATGAATGCATTTTAATTTAGTTTTGTAATTTTTTTAAAAACTGAACTAAAAATCAAAATTTCAAATAAAAAATCAAAACGAAATCTGAATGAACACTCCTACCAATATCCCTGACCAACTATCTCCCCTCTATTTCTCTTATTCTACTGAAATCTCATCCATCAGATCATCTGATTAAACCTCTACCATTGCCCATTTTTAACCATTGTAGCGCACCCAACCTTTAAATCCACAAACAGCAACATTCCCCCTATATTCATTTAGAACAACTAATTACTTATAACACAAGGGTGAAGTAATTGCTGACAAACTCCGATTACGGTCTCGTACAAGAGGATAACGAGCGTGGTTTGGATCACGGAGCATGATACTCATCATGCTTATGTATCCAGAGCCTGATATCCCAATCTGCAAACTCTTCGTCTAGTTGTCGGAGGACGAAACTTACCGTTATAACTTTGGAGAGAGCATCGGCATCCCTCAAGAATGAATGTGTGCTCATAATTGGTTCCCAATATGCCGCTCACAATTGCTTCTTGGGCTTTGTAGTTTTACAGTTAGCTCAGAGAATCCCTTCTGAGTGGAAGGTAAATAATCCTTTCTATTGTATTGTCTCTTTAATACATGGAATTTTAGTATGCTTGTAATGATTGTGTTTCCTTGGAATTTAATAGTACTTGTGCCTCCATGCATATAAAACAAATAAAAAAATAGACATTACATTTTTTAGGAGTGGAAGTTAGGAACGGAGTGTAATATGAAAGAAAAATTAGATCTTCTATCTTACTTTTTGCCTTATTCTCTATCCTATCATTATTAAGATGCCATAGAACTTATAGAAAAACTAAGAGAGAAAGTAAGACAACAATTTATTATAAATAGGATAGAGAATGGAATAGGAAACAAATAAATGATCCTAAGCCAGTAAATATAAACATAAATATCTTCATTGAGCTAGAGCAAAAAGTAAATAAGAATGGTACTACTCTCTCATCACATTAGCATTTTTTTCTTTCTAAATTAGAGGGATTGGGAGAGAGAAAATGAATTGAAGATGCTAGGGAGTAATTGACCCTATTTTTTAATATTGAAAAGTAGGTAAAAGAGATAATGGATAAAAAAGTAAAATAACATATATTCTTTCTCTCATCTCTATTTCCCTCCTACTAGTCTTCTTCTCCTCACACCAACCAAAAAAGATAAAATGAAATAGTCTCAATATTTGTTGCCCCTCTCTCTCCCTGTTCTCCCTTTTGTGAAACTATGTTTTTGTCAAGTTGAAAAATTGGGTGTTTTTGGATTAGGTTTTATTGCAGAACTCAATGCTAATTTTTTACTTTGAGTCTCACTTATTCTCTCGCAAACTATTCACTTTTACGAAATTAAGACTAAAAAGTTTAAAGTTAAACTATATCCAATCTCACCCTAAAACTACAAAAATCATAATTATCTCTTGTCCATATTCTATGCATACATTACTTTCCATTGTATATATGTTGCCATGATAAGTACTTAATCTTCGTATGTATGAAGATGTTTTGCACTTACGAAGAGAAGGCCCACTTGTATCCATTAGAACTAATCCATCAAAGCTTAAACCACTTTTCTCTTTCGTATGCTTCATACAATTTTATCCCACAAATTAAGAATTAGTACCTCTTTAACGATTACAGTTTCACCACAAATATTTTTTTTCACTATCTATAAATTAATTTTTGAATAAACTCAGATGTTCCACCAGACAAAATCGCGAGCACGGAGGCAAACGAGACTTTCGTTCAATTACCAAGCAATTCGCTTATGGTGTTTGCAATTAAGGCCCTAATTTTTTTTTGGCTGAATAATTAAGGCCCTATTTGGATTACAATTTAATGCGAAAAAATTTTATTTTATTTTTCTGGTTTAGAAGGATTTATCTTTGATTTTTGTAAAAAAGGAGATGCAAAATTTAAAAAATAAAAAATAAAAAGGTGGAAATGTATTTGGATTGATTGGCAACGAACTCTGTTGCTGAAAGATGACAATAGCTTCTCGAAAAATACCATCTACATACGGAGGAGAGGCCTAATGATAAAAGAATATATTTAATTCTCAAAATAATAAGGACGATTATCTTCTCAAGTTGTCAACATTCATATATCTTAATAATCACATAATTTTAATAATGTGGAATAGAAGATGTACGATTTTATAATTCTAATTTTAAATAGAAAGATATCGTAGTTTTTGTCCAAAAATAAAGAAAAAATTAAACCAAAAGGAAATGTATCCCACTTTTATGAAAATATACAATATTAGTATAAAGTTCATACTTTGCATGGTGTATATATTACTTTCTAAAAAAAGTATATAGTGAAATAGATTTTTTAAAAAAATTATTCTAAATGTCATTGAAAAAATATCTTTAATAGTACGACTATGAGTAAGTCCAATTTATTTTAGTGACAAGTTAATTTTCTATTAAAAAAAGTGTCATAAAGAAAAATTAACATGGATTATTATATAAATAGTTATTATAGTTATTATAAAAAATATGAAGCAAATTTATGTATTTAATTAAAAAATTGTGCACTAATGGTTAATCATAAGTAAATTAAGATGAAAAAAGAAATAAAAAACATTGTAAGTTGTATTTTTTAATATCTTTAAAGTAAATTAAATTTACGACATAGTCTTTCAATTATTCTGCCGTATTTACATTCTACTCCCATTATGTGTAAGAGAAAAAAAGAATTTATTATCATTTAATTATTCATTTTGACTTTTCAAAAAAATAAAATATATTTACAATAAAATCATTGTAAAAATTAAAATTTCTCCCCCTTTACCTGTCTCCCTCCATTTTTAAAAATAAATAACATAACAAATAAAAAATATTAGTATTTTATATTAAAAATCTCAAAAAACAATTTTTCAAAATGAAAAGATTCTTAGATCATTGCTCATTTTTTTCAAAAAAATTATATTCTTCATGTCATAGCGTTAATGTACTTTACAAAATTATTTCTTTTTTTATATTAGTTAGTAAAAATAAAAAAATAAAAAAATAAAAAAATAAAATTCATCAACTATTACATTTCATGACTAATATTTTAATAGGCAATTAGACATTTTTATCCTTAAAACTTAGCAAATGAAGGATCAAATTAGATAGTAATAGATAAATATGTAAATAGATAAATATTTCTGAAGTCATTTCCTCAAATAAACGAAAAAAAAAAGTTTGAATCCTCAAAACCTATCAAAGTAAATAAAAGCTCAATAATTTTCTATTAAAATAACTAAAAATATAAGATAGATTATATTATTCCATAAAAAAGCATGAAAGATGTAAAAAAGGAAAAAAACCAATGATACTAAAAATAAAATTAAAAAATAAAAGAAGCTGGCAAAAAAGGGGACAAATGAATAACTACATATAAAAGTCATGTACAACTTGCAGACTTGTTGATAATCAGAAAATTCAAAAAGTTTCAAAAAAATATATTTTATTCCTAAAAGGAATTTAACAAACTCATATTAAAGAAGAAAAATATAAATAATAAATTAAAAAAAAGTGCATGCATCTCATTTTGCAGGATTTAACTAAAGAAGTCTTTAATATATATTTTAAAATTTAAAAATAATAAAGCTAAAATATATATTTGAATGAAAAATTGAAATATCCTAAATGTGTCTGGTGTCTATAATGTGTATAACACTCATGCATTTTTCTCCATTTTAAAAGAAAAAGTATAGGACAATCCTTCTATTTTGGCCTCTATTCTAAAAAGTTTTTTTTTTAAATCCTTTTTAAAAATAAATAAATTCATAAACATCTCACATGTACATAAAAAAGTTCTTAACAAATTAAAGAAAAAAGAAATATTTTTTAAAAATAATTAGTTTATAAACATCTTTTGAATAATAAGAGATGTATTGAGCATTGATAAACTTTTCATGAAAATGAAATCTATAATATTATTTATCAAATTAATATGTCAAACATTAAAGTGAAAGAGAAAAAAAGAAGAGAATAAGAAGAACATGTATAAAAAAAATTATCTCTTCAATTTGAAAAAAAAAGACTCTAATAAAAGAAAAAAAATAAAAGGATCTGACGATAAAAGACCTTATGAGGAAAAGTTTGTGAAGAAGGAAAAAGTTTTTAAAGAAAGTAACGGTGGATGAAGTTATGTGGAAATAATGAAAAATTATTAAGAATTTGATTTAAATATGAAATTGCAGTTAATTGAAAATTACATTAAAAACTACGAAGTGGAAGGAGATGCATTAGATGTCATCAACGACATACTTGTGCTGAGAAATGGATGGAAACAAACAGCACCCGGAATTGCAAAGCATGTCTTTATAATTGGGATCAGTGCAAAATCAAATTTGTTCCTATATTTTTGTAACTCTATAGCCCATAACTTAGCTCAACAGTATTACCTTAATTCAAAATAATTTTTTAAAAAATTTTATTATGTATAAAAATTTATTTTTTAGATTTTACAAAAAAATATAAAATCAAAGTAAAACTTTTTAAAAATATAAAAAAATTTAGCAAAACATATCATTTCGAAAATCTCAATATACCATTTTAAAATTGATATTAAGTACATAAAATCAAACTAAACCAAACTAAAATATGTTTTGTTGGGTTTGATTATCAGTTTAAACCAAATAATGAAGGCTCCTACACTTTATCAGTGAAATTAATCTTTGTGAAAATACAACTTTTTTTTTTGAAAAGAAAGAAAAAAGAAAAATGAAAAAAGAAGCAAACCGTACCCCTTTCCTGCCCTATCCTGTTATTTTTGTTCTTTTCGGTCAAACCTGCCCTTTCCTCTTGAGCAAACAAATGTGGCTTCCCCCAAGAAAGCGTTGGGAAGTCAATTGTGGAGTTGGTGAAGTGCGAAGACGGCCAACAACCGCCTGCGCATGATGAGAGTCTCATTGACGAGCCTAAAGAAAGAGAGACGAAGAAAAATAGAGGGGTAAAAGAAAAGGAAAGAGAGAGAGAGAGGCGAAGAAGAGAATCAATGAAGGAAACTTTCTTCATATCACACGGATCACCAACGCCTTGCATCGAGGAATCTTTGCCTGCTCATGGGTTCTTGAAGAATTTCAAAGAAAATGTCTTCCCTCAGAGACCCAATGCAATTCTGGTCATCTCCGCCCATTGGGATACCTCAGAACCTGCCGTTAACATCATTCATGGCCCCAATGATACCATTCATGATTTTTATGGCTTCCCCAGTTCCATGTATAAGGTCCTTTCTTTAAATTTTTTTTTGGGTGATCTTCTTTTTTTTCTTTTTTCTGAAATTCTCATGTACCTAGCCGTTCAATCGTTACTCCTTGTTCGTATTATCATCTTATGTGGAGGCTTTTGCTTTTCTATAATGCTTGGAAAGGATCATAGGATTGGTGAAAGTTGAGGTTAATCAGAAGAAAGGAGAATGGCATAGGAGTTCTGCTGATGAACCGAGACAGTCTGTTGCCTTTCTATTGACCGATAGGTGTTCGGGTTGGGTGTTCAAAAAAATTAATTCGGTTCGGGTTCAGGAATTACCAATCCCGAACCGAAACCGATATTTTTTTAAAAAATAAAAACTTACCCCCAACCCCAAGTAGCAAGTAACGTGTTGGGTTGATTCGAAAATTCGAACCGATCTGATTTTTAAAATTTGGTTTGATTTTTTATTAATTTGATTTGGATTGTTAAATTTTAAAGAATTTCGGTTTCAAAAATCAAATCGAAAATCGTACGAAAAACCGAAAATATAAACGCATATTTGTATTGAATTATCAGTTGTTATCTAAAAAATTTTTTGACGCATTAGTAGAATGCGTTTATTCATATCGATGACTTCTGAATTAGGGCTTTCAGTCTTAGTCTGTTAGACCATTATCTTCTCTTCTCGCCGGCGCCGCCTCCATTCTCCATACTCTCCTTTTCCGCTGCAGCTACACACCCCCGACGGCCGACACACCACCGTACTTAAAGTCTCTGTAGCTCCTCTCTCTCTCCGGCCCCCACGGCCCCAGTCCCCCACTCTCTGGAAATTTAAGCACAAATCTGACGCTGAGATGCAAACAAAATCCATCTCTTCTCGCATCTGCTCTCGATTTCTTATCCCAATTCATCAAAAAATATTAAAAAAGGCCCTCTCCCTCTCTCTGCCAAATTTTCTTGTAACAATTTGCCCTCTAACAAAGGCTTATAACTTAGATTTTCTCCAGGATCAGGTAATTCTGCACCATCCCTTCTTCCTTGTCTAATTGTTATTATGTGCTTAGATTCTCTCGCTTTTGTCAAAGCAGAATATATGTTGATTGACTACTTCTTGCGGTCTGAATTCTGTTGAGTTTCTTGATTTATTTCTGGATTTTTTATTCTTGCAATTCATTTTTGTTGTTCGGTGTGCAATTAGAATAATCTTTCTATGTTTTCCGTGATAATTGTTCTGTCTTTTCAATTTCTATTTTTTGGAAATTTTTGTTTTTGGTGATTATGTACTTCAAAACTCTTAGTTTTTCCCCCTTCAAAATCTTTGTTGTTCTAGTTTCCCATTCCTTCCCCAGAAAAGGAGGGGGGGGGAGGGCTTGGGTGGGGGCAAAATATTAACACAAAAAAAAAAATCTGATGAAAGACGACGAAGGCTGCAAAGGTGAAATCTTTATTCTTAAGCACGAAGCTATCTTTGCCGATGCTATTTATTCTTGAAATTTATCGTCTAAGAATTCGTTTTGGTAAATGATTTGTTGAATGAGTGATATTCTTAATATCCAAAAAAGGAACATTGGACATCTGACGACGAGAATTCGTATGTTATCTGTTCAGGTTATTGTATATTACACTTTTTAGGTTTCAGAGTTAAGGATAAATGTGAATATCCAAGAACATGTGATCATAGGATAGTGTTGTCTAAGAAACTGTTTTTTTTTTCTCTCTTTGAATTTCGGTTTTAGTTCAAACCGAACCGAACCGAAATTTATTATTCGGTTCGGTTTTCTAAAAAAAAAACCCGAACCGAAAACCGAATTATCACACCGAAACCGAACCGAAAAACCGAATGAACACCCCTAACCCCAAGCCCTAACAACAAACTCACCTCTCTCATCTCTGCCCCTTACATTCTCTCTGGTGGCTAGCTCTGCTCACTGCTTAACTCTTACATCAACGCCGGCACCGTTGCTCTGCTTCGACATCAACACCCGCGCCGCTGCTAAGCCTTGACAGCACCGACGCTATCTCCTCTGGCCTCTGCTGTGACCTGTGATTAAGGTAATAAAATGCTACCAGCTAATGGTTTCATCAATATCTGATCTTTATTGGCTTGAAGCCTTGAATATTGTCTGTTTCTTTGTTCCTTTTTTTCAGTCTCTGTTCCTTTTGTTTTCTTCATAAAAAATTTGGCTTTGATACTACTGTCTATTGAGGGGAAATCGAAAAGAAGAATGAAACACAAACTATTGCTGCTTCGACAAAGTTGAAATGGCTGTGTAGCCTTTGAGGTACTTCTGGGAAATGTTTTGCTTACTATGAAAGAGAAGAATGTTCTTTTAATCTTCAACTGTTTTCTGAATATCAAAATTCTCCCAGCAACTAAAACCTAGGGCAAATAGGAAGATTCTGTTTAATAGTAAATCTGCAGAATTGCTGATAATGATGGCAACATTGTTATTTTCGTACTTCACACGAAAGTGGAAGATGATTTCTAGTGAGTTGATCCTATTCATTTCTTGGTATAAGCCAACTCTTGATCATCCACCTCAGAAATGGATTCCAGTTTCACTATTTTCCTTGTATTTTACAGTTCAATACTTCGATATCCCTCCTTAAAATCCTAAATTGAGTCCCAGAAGTTTAAGCACTTATAATGGAAGTCTTATGGGGCTGGTTTGCTGATTCATAAAAATGTCTAAAAATGTGGAAACTAGTTACTGCTTGTCTTTATTCCGCTACTACTTACAAGGTAACACTCAAAACCCCAAACACTATATAAAGATATCAAAAATATAAATTCCTATGGTTGGATGCAATTAGAAACAGGAACAAGATACATTGGTCGGAATTTATATTTTTGATATCTTTATATAGTGTTTGGGGTTTTGAGTGTTACCTTGTAAGTAGTAGCTAGGGGCTGGTTATTTGTTCGTTTGCTGGGGTGGGTTTCCTTTGCTAATGCTCAACCTTTTTTCTTGGAGATCTATTATTGGACTTTTGTGTGGAAAGTTTTGTATCTTCTACCTTGCAAGATTGTGAGATACTTTCCATTTCAAAGACCTATTTACGTAATTAAAGTGCTCAGTACTGATTTGCATGAACTTTACTTATGATTGAATCACTTTATCTTGTAAATTTCAAGCTTTATGACCTTGTGGTTAAAAGGAGAGAAGAGGAATGCAAATGGTAGTAGTTGCAGTGGTGCTAAAGCAGTATGGGAGAGAGGGTTCAGTATAGGGGTAGAGGATAATTGATGCCTATGGGAGTTGGAGAGAAAGGAGAGGGGTAATGGTGATGGCGGAAGTGGTGCTGAAAAGGTGGGGTTGGCTTGCTGCTAGGATCTTGTGGGGAGAAAGGAAGAAACTATCTGACCTCATTTAGGGAGACTATTGAATACCAGTAGCCGAACTAATAATGTTTAACATTTATTCTTTTGTGTTTGATGCAACAAACAGATGAATTTCTAATCTCTAGCAGGGACCCCATGTCAATAAGCATTCCCATGATGTTCTTGTTTTCCTGTTCCTGCAGCTCTAGGTTATTGATTATGCTGATTTCATTTAACAGTTGACTTTTCACACCGAATGGTATCTGATATGAGGCCAAAAAGTTTTTCTAAATTTTTATTTTGATCTATGAGGAAGTTGCTAGCTTACTGCCCAAAATTTTCTCTCCTGAGCTTTTTTGTGAAGAGTGCTTTGATCTTCTGAAACAGAAAGGGAAGTTATCTTTTCTTCTCATATCTGGTAATTGTGTTTCTAACAGACAACTTGCTGCCTAAATTCTGATCAAAAGCTTGTAGGTAATTTATTTATGATGATGGTATACATTAATATGATACCAGTTGGTAGAGAGTGGGCACTGATGACAATTCAGATTGTGATTTGATTCTTTTTGTATTTGCCCAATTACAACTTGGAAGGGTGACGATTGGATAAGTGGTTGACTGCTTGTCCAATTATCAGTCAATTAGTGGAGTTGTGTATACATAAAGAGTATCTAATATTTCTCTCCCCTTTTCCACCACCTCTCTTTCCAGACACTACTAAGTCATTGTTTATTGATCTATGTTCACAAGTCTGCTGCATTTTATGGTTGACTATGCATTTTATTCATGTTCTGTATTGCATATCTCTTCAAAAAAAAGGTTAAGAGGAACTTTTTTGCCGTGAAGTTTTAGGGACCTTAGGAGAGGCTCCTGTAGGGTGTTTACTTTGCCCATGAGCATAATTTTTTCCATGTCTTTTGCATGGCCATTCTTCTGAGTTTTTACATTGTTGATAAGATGAGGTTTTGATGCTTTATTTTATCCTTATCCTCTTGAATGCTTCTTTTAGGTTTAAGGGGAAGGTGTAAGTTAATCCAAAATGCTCCAGAATGTTCCGCATCAGATTGTGCAATCTCCAGCCAGGCTAGGCTTGACGACCCCTAATTCACCCTCCATTCAAAACCCTACTCCTCCTAAGTTCTCCTCCCAAACTCCACCCCATCAACAGGCAAATCTATCAAGTACAGTCACCACTTCTTCAACCCTCCTTCCCCTGCTGCCCCCTCTGCCCAGAGCTCATTCTATTCTGATCCAAATGGCATCCCTTGTCGCAAGGCTTTTCGAAGTCTCCCCTAATAGGTCCCACTGGGTCAGCGCATTTCGTGGTTCCCTTCCTTCTTTCTTGTCTTCTCAAACCCAATCATTAACCCCAACTCCACCAGATTCCTATCCTTCTTCCTCAAAAGAAATTCTCTCTCTCTTCACAACTCTTCAAACTCAACTTTTTGAAGCTGTTGCTGAGCTCCAAGAAATCCTTGATCTTCAAGATGCTAAGCAGAAGCTCGCACGAGAAATTCGGTTGAAAGACGCTGCGATTCATGCTTTTGCAAACAAACTAAAAGAAGCTGAGCACGTTCTTGACATCCTTGTAGATGACTACTCTGATTATCGCCGCCTGAAGCGGTCTAAGATAGAGGATGGACCAGAGGATTCGTCAACAACCACTGTCGCAACTCAGCTGAATTTGTCAGATATATTGTCATATGCCCATAAGATAAGCTACACAACTTTTGCACCACCAGAATTTGGTGCTGGGCAGGCTCCACTCCGAGGGGCACTCCCTCCTGCTCCGCAGGAGGAGCACATGCGCGCATCTCAGTTGTACAACTTTGTGGATCTCGATGTTGGTTTACCTAAAGCAGATGAGACAAAGGAGAAAACAGTTCAGCCATTAATTGAAACCCCTGCAACACGGCCAACAGATCCCAATGCACTTACAGACCTCTCTGCCATTCAGGGCCTGCTTCCACCAAATATTGTGGTTCCATCAGGGTGGAAACCTGGGATGCCTGTGGAGTTGCCCAGTGATCTACCTATTCTTCCTCCGCCTGGATGGAAACCCGGTGATCCAATTGCATTGCCCCCCTTGGATTCTCTTCCCGTTCCTCCTAGGATGGAAGAACAACGAGCTCGGCCTGTTACTCCTGCAAATTTGTCAAAGGCCCCTGAGCCAATACAGGTTCGGCATGTGCAGCTTGATATTGATGATGATAGTAGTGAGTATAGCAGTGATGTCGGTAGCTCTGATAGTGAAGATTGATGGTTGTTCCAATTGTAATTTTCAAATGTCCAATGTAATAAGGGGTTTCTCGAGGAAGAGAGTGTGCATTTGATCAAGTTTAGTT
Organism: Rauvolfia tetraphylla; assembly: GCA_030512225.1. NCBI lineage: Eukaryota > Viridiplantae > Streptophyta > Magnoliopsida > Gentianales > Apocynaceae > Rauvolfia > Rauvolfia tetraphylla. The sequence goes on from JAJQKT010000060.1 coordinate 5,039,762, forward strand.
AACAAAAGCCTAAATGTAAGTATGATGCTTTTTGCTTTTACCTGAGGTTAAGATTGTCTATGGTTAATGATGGTTGGGCGGCTAATGTTATTTTTGGACGCTCAGTAACGTTGTCTCCATTAAAACTCATGTTTTAGCATCTATTCCTTTGCGGAATTGTACTTCTGTATCAGTTAAAGCATCCCGAAGCTGTGACCATTTCAATTTTTGCGGAGTTCTCTCAGTTTTTTTCAGAAAATAAAATTGTGTAACTTGATGTACTAGTTTTCAGTGTTTCAAACTCAGCTGCTTTTGTTGTTTTTAACATATCATTTGCAACATTGAGGCAAAATTTACATACAAAAGAACAAAAGAGAAATGGGAGCAATTTATTTTCCTCTTTCGTTCCCTTCTTTTTTGCCCAGATAAAATAAGAATTGCTTCGTATATTTGTTTCACTAGTTTCTGAGGTAGCATCTTGCTTGAGCTAGCAAAGAGCTGCTCTCTAACATGAAAAGTGGACATTGACTTTTTCAGAAGAATAAAAGGGGCAGATAAAAATCTACTTGGATTGGCAGCTCAATGTAAATAAAACTCAACTTCTTCCCATTGGATTCTCTATCGTGTGGAATTTCAATTCAAGTGCACTGAGAAAGAAAAAATATTTTAAAAAATGCTACAGTTATGTGATTTGATTTCAGGCATGGTTTGATTTCAGAGGACAAGCTATTGAGAATGAACTTTGATAGAGCTGAATTGGTGTTATTCCATTAGAAATAATGCAATCATGTGCCAAGCGATTAGGTTTGGATTAGGAATTACAGGAAATTGAAGCTTTGAATTGAAGATTAGTTCTATGGCTCAATAGTAAGTGAAATTAGTTTGACAAATCAGCTCTACTTGTTCTTAAATTATTTGTTTTTCTCTTCTTAACAAAAATTTTTATTTTATACATGAATTTTTTTTAAATAATTATATTTATAAAGTTATGAATATTGTGGTGAAATCAGATAAGGAGAGTCACGCTACAAACATGAATCATAATTTTTAAAGGATAATTTAGTCCATTAATTGCTTAGAATAAAGTAGGAATAGAGAAAGCTGCCTTGAAAACTAATAAAATATTATTTTATTATTACAATTTTGCTTGTACTTGAGATAATTAATCACTTTTTATCCGTATAATTTAGATAATATTAAAAAAGGCAAATTGGCGTTATTAATCCTCAATGTTTTAACGTTTGGTATATTTAGTCCCTATTATTTTATTTTGTAATTTTTCATCCCTCATATGTTTTCGAGAGAACATTTAAGGAATCGCTGCCACTTCCACGATGGTTTCGGCTGAGCACGTCACGTGATTTGCACAAGTGGTTCAAGACAAGGGTAAAAGGGAGATTCTCCTATTGCTTGACAAAAAAAAAAAGCAAGAAATATCAACACAGGTGGGGAAGGGGGATTCCAATGCATTCTTTTACAATAGAATGCGTTTCTGCTAACTGATTTCTCTGCTACCCAATTTCTCCCAAAATAAACTAGGGTTTTTTCCCAATAGAAAATTAGCAGCGCATGGACCTAACAAAGACATGGCTGAACGAATTGATGGAGACGATGAAAAAGTAAAAAATGCAGATCTTGACCATCCGTTTTCGACAGCATCAATGACAAGAGAAGGATGATTGGCCTAACTGAAAAAATTTTTTGTTGATATCCCACATCGAAAAACATAATAATTCGTCCTCTTGCTCCCATCATGATCAAGATGAAGAAGACTCACATGCTGAAGCTTGGCAATCCCAGGTTGTAAGCTCTGCTTCTGGACACTTTCTCGGTTTGCATCAATATTTACCTCTTTTCTCTTTCTGCGGCATGAGCATCGTTGGACGATCAAAATTACAAGGACAACAAGAATTCCCACAGCTGCTGCCACCAACATAATTTGTACCCAATCCTCCATCTCTTCTTCTCCACTGTTGGAGTCTTGATCTTGAAGTTCAATCCTTTTGGCCAGAGCAGAAAAGAAGGAAAAGACGGAGGCGCAGAGAGAAGGAACGGCAAAATAGGAAAAGGAACAAAGGAACGCGTGAGCCGTGGACTACCAAATTGAGAAGAATGATTCCCCACCTGTGTTGATATTTCTTGCTTTTTTTTTTTTTTTTGGTCAAGCAATAGGAGAATCTCCCTTTTACCCTTGTCTTGAACCACTTGTGCAAATCACGTGACGTGTTCAGCCGGAAACCACCGTGGAAGTGGCAGCGATTCCTTAAATGTTCTCTCGAAAAAACATGAGGGATGAAAAATTACAAAATAAAACAATAGGGACTAAATATACCAAACGTTAAAACATTGAGGATCAATAACACTAATTTGCCATTAAAAAAAGAAAGGAAAATTATAAATGGACAAAATTGCCATTGAAAAAGATGGCTCGTGCTTACAATATAACTCTTTTTGCTAAAATCTATACATTCAAATTTGAAAAATATTCATGTACATAAAAAGATTAAATAAAAATTTTTGATCAACAAGAAAAAGGCAAATTAGTTTAAGGGTAAATACAGCTAATTTATCAATTAGTTTTGAATGAAATTTTGAATAACAACGCTCTTGCTTGTCAATATTTCATTGAAGTTTACTCTCCCTTATTAAGAGAATTTGAGCTATTAGCAATTAATTTGTCATAAACAATAGTCTTAGAGAAAATTTTAATCTATTACATTTTTGTGTAGATGTTGATGGCAAATGATTGGATTCAACACATATCCAGGCTTGAAGTTCCCTTAGCTAAGGCAAAACATTATCTTTCCGAACTTCCATTAAGTACACCTTATTCTGAGTTTGAATATGTGTGAGTTTTCCAAAATGAGGACTAGCTCCATAATAATAATAATATTTTTTTAAAATAAAATGATACTAGAGTGGTAATCCAGATTGCAAGATTTGGATCTTGAGAGAGGATGGGTGACACTGCAGCACGGGCTTTGGAGATGATACATCTTCTCTCACATCCTTCAAGCTCCTAACCCTTGGAGACTAATATGGAGCAAGGAATTAAGATTAGTTTCTTTGTAGTATAGGCTAGGTTTTGAGAACCGAGAATAACTTTTGAGAGGAAAATCCCATCCTTAAACATCCTATTTTGCAAGGAAAATTTAGAGAGAAGGTAGAATCTTTGAAGAAAGGGCAGATCAAGCTGGAAGATTCAAGCTCTAGAACTTACCTCTCCACAACCAAGTTAAAGAACTCCAAGCATTGAAGGAGACAAGATTTAAAGACATGAGGATGAGTAATTATTTCTCTTTCTTGTTGCTTTATATTTTTTGATTTGCAATATGATGGGCTAAATATTTGAATACTTGGATGGGTTGAACCCTAGTTATTATCTATATGAATGAATTATTTTCTTGGTTTATTAAGCTCCAATTTCTTATGTATTGTTTGCGGAATTGATTGTTTGGATTAATTTTGATTGCTAATTGATTAATGAATTAAGGTTTTCACTTGGAATTGAGAAAGGGTAGGTGATATAGACCATAACCCAAACAATGGGTGTGATTTAGGTTACTAGAGATAAGGGCATCAACACCTTCTTGGTAATTAGAGTAATTGATATCTCATATTTATACTTCATATAATGATCATTTTGAGATTAAATTTTCGTTAAATTTTGATGATTTAATCACTATTTACACTCACTTTATCTCTTATTTGCTTTAGGTGAGTTTATTGAAGATTTGGAATAAAACGAAGCAAACAAGAAGATTTTATATAATGAAGAAAATAGAAAAGATGCAGAGCAAAATAACATGATAGAAAATTTTCAAGTGAGATTTTGACCTTTATAGAGATTTTAAATACAAAGAGATCTTCTAGACAATTATAGAGTACATTCTGAAGTTTTCAGAATGGTAAAATTTATGTAAATCCAAGTTTATTTGGCCACCCTGCTTATGCTGTAAATTTACATGTCCTAGATTTTATCCTAGTTTTGATACATTTTGGTAATGATCATATCTTGAGTTCTAGATGTCCAATTGATGTGATTCAAAGCCCTATGGAAAGATAAGATCATGATATAAAACTTTCATGGATCTAAATCAGCCGATTTTATGCTCTGAATCCACCATAAAGTCAAAATAGCTATCACAGTCGACTACAGAGTTACTGTAGCACAACTGGGTGTAGGAGGCACCGTTTGGTCCAGACCAAGCGACACCATTTACCGAAACTAAGTTTTCTGCATCTTTTCCTCTGTTTTTGACTAGGGATATAAATACCCTTTTAAGGGCAAGAAGAAAGGACGGCTAGGGCTGAGAGACAGGGCAAAAAACACCAAGAAAAATACACAAAATCCTCTTCCATATTCATCAATCTTGCAAGAGAAATCAAGAGAGAGGATCAGATTCTTGAAGAAGGAGCAATCAATCTTGAAGATTCAAGACAAAAACTGCAATTTTTTCAACACAATGTGAAGAACCCAAGGATTGAAGATTTGTGTTTTTCAGTCATGAAAATGAGCATTCTCTACTCTTTTAATGTTTTGTGTTCTTTATTTTGTAAAATCATGAGCTAAATTCTTAAACACTTGGACGGTTATGAACCCTAGATGTTATCGATGTGAATGATTGATTTTTTTCTTGATTGATTGAATTCCGAATTCTTGTGGATTGTTTGTGGATTTGAATGCTTGAATTGATTTGGTGATTAATTGATTCATGAACTGGATTTTGCTCTTGGAATTGAGAAAGGATGAGTAAAATAGACCATACACAAATAATGGGAGTGATTTAGGTGACTGGAGATAGAAATCTAAACATTTTCTTGATAATTAGAGAAATCTAATTGGAAATTTACTAATCTAAATGCTTTCTTGGGTTGAATTAGTTAGAAAGAAATTTTAACTAATTAATCTAAGAGTAGAGGACTTTCATCTAGAGATAGAGTGAGTTCTAATTGATGAATTTCATCAAACACAAAAAGGAAAATTCATTAACCAAGGGACTCTTCTAACATATATGTAATTCTAGGGAAATTTTACATTTAAGTATTATTTTCTCAATTGAATTCTCCCCTGCAATCAAGATTGGTTAAATTGGTTTAATTAGGTAAGTTAGACTTCTATTCCTAGTAGTTATTTTAATCATTTTTACAAGCAAATTTAATAGGCTAAACAATATTGTAGAAAGTGAGTAATGGTATTTGACCATCCCTATGGATACGATATTTAAACTTACTTGCAATTATACTAATCACAACGATAGGTACACTTGCCTTCTGTTTGTGTGCAAATTATTGAAGATTGTAAAAAAATTGAGTTTAAGGGTATAGAAAAAACACACACAACAGTAATCTAATTGGGAATTCACAAATCTAAATATATTCCTATGCCAAATTAGTTAGGAAGAGAGATTTCAAGTAACTAATCTAAGGGTAGAGAACTCTCATGTAGAGATAGAGTAAACCCTAATATAGGAATTTCATCAAATATATGAAAGGAAAACTAATTAACCAAGGGATTTTTCTATCACACAGTTTGAATCAAATATTTTAGTATAAAAACAAGAATCATATGTATTCACAGTGTAGCTAGTACTTATCAAAGTTTGATCAAACTTCTCATACCATTATTTTGGGGCTTGTTTGAGGCCATAAAGTGATTTTCTGAATTCAAACACTTTATTCTCTTGGCCAAAGGCTGTGAAACCCTCAATTGGTTCCATATAGATTTCTTCTTTTAGATCACTATTTGGAGAAGCTGTTTTTACATTCATTTGATACACCACTAGACTATGAATTGCTGCAAGAGCAACCAAGGTTCTAAATGTTGCTATTTTAATCACAGGAGAGTAAGTATCAAAAAAGTCAATGTTCTTCTTCTATGAAAATGCTACTGCCACTAGTCTAGCTTCAAACTTTTCTATAATTCCATTAGGCCTCATTTTCCTTCTAAAAATCCATTTACAGTTAAAAGGCTTACTACTTTTCCGCGGATCAACCAAATCACAAGTATGATTTGTCATCATAGAATCAAGTTCACTTTTAATTGCTTCATTCCAAAAGCTTGCATCTATCAAAGTTACGGACCCTCTATAGGCTTTTCAATGATTTTCAATTGAAAACACATAAGCCGAGTCTTCATTTAATCTATATGGATTAGGATTTTCAACCAAGAAAATAGTAATAAAGTTTGACACAAATCTATTTTTACTCTACGTCTTTTGCTCCTCCTAAGTTCATTTTCACTTCCAAGTGAAATCTAAGAAGAGATACACATTGGTACTCAATAAAAGAACTAGCACTAGATGCATTTTGTTTAAAGGAAAAATGAGCTTAAAAAATTTAGCATCATCACCACCATATCTCTTTTCCAAAATATCCAAAATATCTTTAGCATATTTTTGTTTCACAAATAGATCAAACAAGGAGTTATACTTTGATTCTGCAAATGTCCCCTAACGGTTTTGTTATCCTTGAAAAACATTCTACAAGACTCATCATCAGGTTTAGCAATTGAATTAGTTGAAGACGTAGTAATGGGAGTATCGTGTGATTCAGTTTGAAGTGGTGGAATATCAGTAAAAAGTACATAATCAACTTGAAGAGCTTCAAAGAATATCTGTAATTTTTGTGACCAACGCTTATGACTTGCTCCATCCAATGGTTCTAACTTAGAAACATTAGGTAAGGCTTTATGGTATGTATCAGCCATTATTTTTTACTATTAGTAGATATGCGAGGAAAGAGGGAGAAAATTTTTTTCTTTCAAATTGAAAGTCTAGTAGCAAAGCAACAACACAAATGAAGCAGATTGGTAGCAGCAATAAAGAAGCAACACAAAAATGTAAATAAAAGATGTAACGAAAGACAAATTATTGGATCAGTTGCCGTGGAATTCCACTAGCTTGGAAGCAAAATTTGGGCAAACTTGGTCCAATCGTAAGTGCCGCATTACTCCCCAAGGTTAGCATAACTTCGTCTAACATGTGCACTCGTGGTAGATGAATAGAACTTGCAAACTACTATTGTTTAGAATGACAGTATAAGAAAGAATAGGAGAACAAAAGCAGAATATAAAGAAGTGAATTTCTCGGGTGCATCTCCTACTGCCAAGGACCTGCAATATTTATAGTGGAAGTAGACTGTTATTTGAAAAGAAAAAGTTAGAGAGGATAATGGGGTTAGCGGTGAGAAAAATCAGAGATTAAGTGAAGAAAATCCTGATCAATTTTGGAGAAAAATTAGTGATTAATGGACCAATTCTAGGTTGGATACATCTATACTATTATAAAAGTATGGATAGGGGTCATGGAGAATTAAACTTTATGTGTTTCTTCCTTTTTTAGATGGTCTAAAATACCCTTGAATATAACTAGTCACTATTATATTATTTAGTTAATTAATTAATAAGTTTACAAAATTAAGTAAGAGTTATTTGGGAGTTACATTAGTTAAAGAATTACAAATAAAAAATATAACAATTGTAAATAAAAAGTTAATAGAAACCTTTAAAATTACTAAACAATAACTATATTAACTTAAGTTACATATCTTTTAGCCCTAAAAAATATCTAATGTAATGGGATATAAAAATAGACGTCTAACTTTCATAAAATAACTAATATCAAGAGCAAATAATAATAAAACAATAATATAAAAAAATTTAACATGAAAAATACTCTTTAACCTCTCTAACATTATAAAAATAAGATAAAAGAAAAAATAATACAATTAATTTATAAAAATAAAATAATCATAAGAAATAATTATGCTCATTGAAATCCAAATCCTTATATAATAAACAAAAAAGTTATTATAACAAGAAATAAAGTATGAAGATATTTTTATAATTCTATTATATTAATTAGTTAGTTAATTAACTAATTATTATGTATTTAACTACTGAAAGATTACTAAGAGATATTTAGGAGTTAAATTAGTTGAAGAATAGTACTCTATTAGTTTATTGTTATTATTATTTTTATTCTTGTTGTTGTTATTATTATTATTATTATTAAAAATTTAAATCATAAATGCTATTGGAAGTTATATGAGTTAAAGATGAGCAAATGACAATTATACATAAAGAATTAAAAGAAAAGTCCTTAACTAGATTCTTAACTACTAAGTAATAATATTTTAACTTCAATTTTTTTTCTACTTCAAAAGTATAGCGTAGTGAAAGATATAAATGGACCATGTAATCTTTATAGAATAGATTATATAATTAATACTATTATTGAAATATTATACAAATAAAAAATAAGTAAATAAATATACTTTAACCTCTATCTTGCAAGAACAAGAAGAAGAAGAAAGAAAAAGTATTTTTATTTTATAATTAAAAAACATAAAGAATAATTATGATTACTAAAATTTAAATATAAATATAAATAATAAAAAATATATAATATCATGAAAATAAAAATAAAAATATTAATATTTTATTAAAAATCAAATAAACACAAAAAATAATTATATTGAATAAATTTTAATAATAATATAACTTTTAAAATATTTAACAAGTGTAAATATTTCACGTGGTTTGTGCTAGTTCAAGAAAAGGTTAAAAAATAAATAGTACTGCTTTTTCAGGCGCGAATGGGATCTTCTACTCCGTTGTCTTCACCATTTTCCGATCAAATGATAGTGGGAGGAAAACTTCTTTTCTTGCTCAGATGCTGCGTTTTTCCCCCAAAAACTTTGGACTTAACTTTTTAAGACTGGGGTTCGGGCTCCTATTTAAATCGGGTCTCTCATTTTTTAATGTAAATGGACTGTTATACCCTTAAAAAAATGTCATGTGTGTTACACGTGAGTCTTACAACCGGAAAACACCATCTGTGGTGGTGGATGTATATAACAACGAGTACGAAAATATATTACTGATATTAAAATTTGAAAATTTTTATTATAACTACTCTTACATATTAGAAAATAGTTAAATGTTATTTACAATCATTTACCCTGCCTAGTAAAAATAGAACGGTGGCCCAGCTCTGGGTGTGGCGCAGTGCGCACTTACTGGTCTAATCCATAACATGCTCCAAAGCCATTTAGGGCTAGTGACAAAGCCAGATAGATACACTCTTTAAAGAAGATTTAAATAATCCTTGCGGCATTTAAAGAGAAAAATACAAGTTGCCATTTTCTAACAACTTTTGGGCAATACGTCTATGGAATGTTTGAATTAATGGTCCACTTACCATTACTACATTGCTGCAAATTCCGCTGCATATATAAAGAACAAGAAAGCTACAAAGTAATTCCATAACTTCCAAAACCATATCATTTCTAAATCAAGCAGTTTTCTTTCCAGGAGTAATTCCATAGATTTGAGGAATCGTTTCGCACAATGGAGAAGTTCTCAGCTTTATTCATCTTGATTATGTTGTCAATTATTTCAGGTACGTGAATTAGTAAATGTGGCTTTCTCCTGCAAAGCCATAGCTCCTAATCGTTGTAGGATCGGAAGGGCTCAGATGGGTTAGTGTGGATTAAAGATGGAAACTTGTATCTTGTTGTCTGTAGTGATTTTTGCTTCAACAAAACATCTTTCTCTATTTTGGTACTGATTTGGGACAGACGAGTTGTCCAAAAATTGTTGTTTTCTTTTGGTGATCGATCTCTAAAACGAAACTAATATTCGCGAGGTAGCTAATAAAGTATCTTAAATATTTTTTCTTGCTCCAAAACTACTATTCTTGGTTATGTCCAATGTTGAGCAATACCAATTACTCAATGCAGGAAATCTCACAAATGCTTCATGTGATTATTTGGACAAGATTGGTGGTGGTTGCCCTGATAAGAATAGATGCCTTGAAACCTGCAGACCATGCTATTTAGGGGTTGGAGTAGTCCTCGCCTCTTGTGTGGCTCCGGACGGACCAATTCTCTACTGGCGGTGCCGCTGCAGCTTCTCCAAGGGTGCACCTTGTCCACCACGGGGAGTAGCTTGTCCGGGACCTGGAGCATTTTCATCTCAACACCTCCTGCCAGGCAACGAAGACGAGGCCCCCAGCGTCGAGTTGAATAATAAGTAGAACTTTGGATTTTATTACAAGATTTCCTCAAATAGTGCAGAATTTCTATTATCTATCATCACATCTGAATCGAAATTCTAAACTTTGAACGTGACGATTGAACAGGTATTCCAATTCCAAAATGATAAAACAATACAACACTAGAAAACAATTTCTAAAGAAAAAACATAAGTTCTTCCATCTCCAACATATATTTCTTTCTCTAAAAGGATAGACTAACTACATATCATAGTCAAAGGCCGATGACATAAAAGTTAGCGTCTCTAACTAATGTATAAAATGCGGTCTCCAGCCTATTTTTATTTAAAGACAAATATAAGGACAAATTGAGTCACTCATATATTTCTAATGTATAAAACTCGGCCATGTTGTATCCTTCCCATCCAATCTCCCCATAAGTCATCACGATCTCCGAAATTTGCAAGACTTGTCAATTGTTGAGTTGCTTGTACTGACTTCCTACTGGGATTCTTGGGAGTCGTTTTGGCTTGCACTTGAAAATACTCCTTGTAATAAGAAAAAGACAAAAAAAAAAGGAAAAACAGAGAACCAAATCCCATATGAGAGAATCACCACGTTCAAGCAAAAAAGTTGCACAACGAGCAATTGCTGATGCATATCAAATGAATCCAGAACACATCAAGTAGTTGAGCAATTTCAGCTATGGCAACTAAAATAGGTCTGCCATGAAATATCATGCAAGAGATTCACAAGTAAGAACCAAGCAACCAAGACCAGAATTAGGCAATATAACAAAAAAGACTAGCATAATCATTTTTCATAATAGCAGTCCAACTTGTTAGTACCAGAAGAAAAAGTAACACAAACACAACCAACTTATGAGTTTCACCTTTCTTTTTACTTTCATGTTTGCATTTGCCCAACCTGAACTAATTACCACTTGTAAGAAAAAGGAGTTAAACCAATTAATTCTAAATTTTAGTGTATACTTTTATTGAGGTATATGTAAATTCTTCAATAAAATATTTAACCATAACCATGGATAAATCCTTCAATACTAAAAAATTACATCCTCTTAAACGTCCCACTCCTCAGCACTGGACTTTTTTAGGAACCGAAGTAGCGTATGCATTGCACACCAAAAGCGGAACAAGAAAATTATTTTGCATTAATATACACAAATAAATCATTTCAACTCCAATCCATACACATTCGAAAAAGGAAGCACTACGTGGCTCAAGACATTTGCAAACTGTTCTTTATAAAAACTATAAGTCATACGGTTAGACCCATTAATTCGACATAGTTGTTAGTGTTCCTCTGATGCCCAATGCTCTTTTACTTTTCCAAAGATCCTTTTATTCATAACGTCCGGTCTTTTTCCTTGAGACTTAACTCTGTTGAAGATATTGGACATGCTTTTAGATTTAAGTTTCTCAACTATTTCCTTATTGCAGCTTCAATTTGTGGTTCCCATGTAAACCTCCCTACAGAATTTTGATAAATTACCAAGAAGGAAATTGTGCACAGCCATAATGTAGGAATGAATGAGAGAAAAAAAGGGATGCATTGCCCTCATATAAATTGAAAGGACGTGAATGATTGGCCGCTGCGAATAGTTTTGGCCTTCGAAAGCCAATAAGAACTGATGTTTTAGAAAATCGTGCGATGAACATATCCACATGAATATACATACTGTCGAAAATGGTAATTGATCAAAATACATCTGTCATTAAAAGAAAGTTATGAATGTGGTATGTTCAATTCATATATATTAGATGAAAAAAAAAGAAAAATTCATTCATCAAACATTTTTATTTTTTGATACAATCAGAAGAGATGTGAATCAAAATCAAAATTTTGTTTTATGATAAAAGATGCTTTCAATAGCGGTTTATTTGATAATATTGAGGGTAGTACTGCTGATGTCCTTTCTTCTATTATTGACTGCTAACTCTTCTTCGAGTGTGCAGGATTCAGCCCACTCTATAGCGATACAACCCATACCCATTGATCTAGCATCCTCATCCAAATACTAACCTAAGATCAATAATATATGATAAAGGTAACATGACAACTTAGTTTAAATTATGTTGTAGTTGACAAATTAAAAAGTTTATATTGCAATCGCGATTCTAATAATGCATCGGATAAATATACTATCTGTTAGGATCAAGTACACACCACACAATCACTAGTGAAGAAAGCAAACACGAAGAAGGAAAAAGAGAGAGAGAGAAATCTGAGGAGAGATAAAATACGTGGTAACGCCCGTAGGTAAACTCCACGGTGGTAAGGTTATATATATTGCTGATATAGAGTATGTATAGTTACTTAAAAAAATACTTGCTATAAATATATTAATCAGGCTCTACAACTTAATAATTCTCCCACTTGGAGACTGATCCAAAAAAAAAAATGTCCCTAAATCATCAATATCTTTACCGTATCGCAACATCTGTAGAGGCTACAGAAGACCAACCAAGGTTTTACACAATCTCAATTTTCCAACATCAACACATTTTGTCAACATGTATGATGGATTCTTTGCACCCTCTATCTTCTCTAAACACATATCACCATCTTCCACTATCTTACCGTCTTCTGATGTGTTTTGTTTTCGAATGATAGATTGGGTTCTTCACTAATTGTATGACGCTCTGGCTATCTGTCTAAAGAATCTTCTCGCTTTGCTTCTTGCCCAACTCTTCCAGATAATCTGCCAACCATATCATCTCCTTCCCAGCTTCAGCTATTGCCACATACTCAGCCTCAGTGGATGAAAGGGCAACACACTTCTGAAGCCTGGACATCCAGATCACTGCTGTTTCATCTATAGTATAGATATACCCGGATGTGCTCTTGCTCGAGTCCACATCCCCACTAAGATCAGCATCCACAAAGCCCTGTAGAATCACCTTGTCATTCCATAACAAAGTGAAGTACTGGATGTACCTCTCAGATATCTCAGAAGCCACTTCATAGCTTCCCAATGTTCTTTTCCCGGGTTTGACATGTACTTGCTAACAACTCCCACTGCATGTGTTATATCTGGTCTAGTGCAGATCATAGCATACATCAAGCTCCCAACTGCAGAAGCATATGGAATAAGTGCAATGTGCTTACGCTCCTCAGCTATCTTGGGTGACTGCTCCTTTGACGATTTGAGATGATTCGCCAATGGAGTAATCCTGGGTTTAGTATCATTCATCCTGAATCTGGACAACACCTTCTCAATGTATTGCTCCTGAGATAGATTTAAAGTACCAGTAGATCTATCTCGAGAAATCCTCATCCTAAGAATTTGCTTCGCTGCACCCAAATCCTTCATCTCAAACACAGAAGACAGGCTTGCCTTCAGATTGTTTATCTCCCTTATACTAGAACCTGCAATCAACATGTCATCCACATACAGAAGTAAAAACACATAAGACTCAGTGTATTTGTTGAAGTAACAGCACTGATCCTTTTCACTCCTGTAAAAACCATTCTTGCTCATGAAGAAGTCAAACTTCTTGTATCACGGTCTAGGTGCTTGCTTTAGTCCATACAAGCTCTTGTTGAGCTTGCACACCATATGTTCCTTCCTTGGAACAACGAATCTTTCTGATTGTTGTATACAGATCTCCTTATCTAAATCTCCATGTAAAAAAACTGTTTTTACATCCATTTACTCAAGGTGCAAATTTTCTGATGCAACAATACTCAACAGAATTCGAATTGTAGTTAGTTTCACAACAGGAGCAAATATTTCAGCATAATCAATACCTTTCCTTTGTGAATATCCTTCAACCACTAATCGAGCCTTGAACCTCCTTTTGCCATCTGGTTCAGCCTTGATTCTAAACACCCACTTGTTCAACAAAGCTCTCTTCCCTGCAGGTAACTCAGTCAACACCCACGTATTATTATTTTCAAGTGAGTACATCTCATCATCCATGGCTTGCTCCCACTTGATTGAATCCTCCACCTGTAGGGCCTCATCAAAAGACTCTAGTTCCCCTTCGTCAGTCAGCAACAAATAATGTAATGAAGGTGAATACATATCTGGTGGTCTGATGATCTTCGATGATCTCCTCAGCATCGGCTCAGGTGTCACTTGCTCCACCTCAGGTTCTTCAGCAACAGTCTCCGGAGTTTCTTGAGATTTCATTACAGCATCACTAGGCAAACTCTCCTGTAACTCAACTCCCACTTGCTTTGTAGTCTTTGAATCCTTTTTCTCTTAGTCCTTGTACAACACATTTTCATCAAAGGTCACGTCACAGTGTATCAAGATCTTTTTGTTTTTGTCATCCCAAAACCTGTAGCCAAACATGTCAGAACTATAGCCTATGAAGTAGCACTTCACAGCCTTAGTGTCAAGCTTATCTCTTTTCTCTGGATCAAGATGAACATAAGCAGTGCAACCAAAAGTTCTCAATTGAGAGTACTTGAGTTCTTTTCCTATCCATACCTCTTCTGGAATCTTGAATCCTAGAGGAACTGATGGTTCTCGGTTAATCAAGTATGCAGCCGTGCTCACAACATCTGCCCAAAACGTCTTTGGAAATCCAGAATGTATTCTCATGCTTCTTGCACATTCATTCAATGTTCTGTTCATCCTCTCAGCTATTCCATTCTGTCTTGCCTTACCAGGAACTGTCCTCATAAATCTAATTCCCTCAGTTGAACGGAATGCTTTGAATTCTGACTTGTCGTACTCTCCTCCAATGTCAGATCTTAGGCATTTGATCTTCAAACCGGTCTGATTCTCAACTTCATCTTTTCACCTCTTAAATGTGTCAAACACATCCGACTTGTGTTTCAAGAAGTAAACTCATACCTTCCCGCTGAAATCATCAATGAAGGTGATATAGAACTTGGATCCACCAAGTGATGAAACTGGAGATGGTCCCCAAACATCAGTGTGGACCATTTTCAATCGCACTTTCTTTGATTCTCTGGGGACCTTCGTGAAGCTAACTCTTTTCTGTTTGCCTATAACACAGCCCTCACAAAAGCTCATATCAACAGATTTCAGACCCTCTAAAACTCCTTTTGCAACCAGCATCTTCATCCCTTTAGCACTCATGTGTCCAAGTCTGTTATGGCACATACTTGAACTGGAAGTATATTCAGCAATAGCAGCCATATTTATACACCCTGTAGTGGTATATAAGGTTCCAGATTTTGTGCCACGTGCTACCACCATAGCACCTTTCACAATTTTCCACGAACTCTTCCTAAACTCTGCTGCATAGCCTGTGTTGTCCAACTGACCAACAGAGATCAGATTCTCCTTAAGACCAGGAATATATCTGACATACTCCAATGTCCACTGATTTCCCGCTAGAGTTTGTATGCAGACATTCCCTTTTCCTTCAATTTCCAGGCTCTTATTATCAGCAAGATACACCTTCCCAAAATTTCCAGACTTGAAATTTCGGAACAATTCCTTACTTGGAGACCAATAAAAATATGCATCGAATCCAAAATCCATGATTCAACTGGGCTGTCCACACTAAGGATTAGAGCATCCCCAATATCTTCTGCTGAATTTAGAGAATCATTATCATCTCCAGATTTGTGATTCTGCTTCTTCTTTGGTTTTGTACAATCAGTCCGAAAATGCCCTTTTTCTCCACAGTTCCAACACATTACATTTGATTTGTTTGGAGATTTTTCTCTGTTCATTGATTTTGATCGCCCATGTTTGATTTGGCCTTTCGATCTGCTTCTCCCCATTCGGTCAACGGTGAAAGCACTACCTGATGAATCCCTAATTTCTCGTTTGAGAATACTTTCGCTGAGAACAACATCTCGGATTTCATTGAACTTTAGTTTCTCAGACCCACGGAACTGCTAATCGCAGCAACAACAGTATCCCATGACTCGGGTAAAGAAGACATCAAAATAATTGCTTTAATTTCATCTTCGAAATTAATATCCACAGAACTCAATTGACTCACTATCATATTGAATTCGTTTATATGATTTGCAACAGTTCCACTTTCAGACATCAAGTATACCTTGTTCATAGCTGACGGTTTTTCGTACATATTCGCAAGCGCTTTCAACAGATCCGCCATTGGCTTCTCCTTGATGATGTTGAACGCCGCGTTTCTGAACAGCATCAATCGGATCAACCCTAGAGCTTGCCAATCCTTGAGCTTCCACTGCTTCTCGGTCATGGAATCCGGCTTCATCCCAGACAAGGGTTCATGAAGATCTTTCTGGTGTAGATAATTTTCAATCTGCATCTTCCAGAAACTAAAATCGAATCCATCAAACTTCTCGATTCCAATCTTCGTACTCTCCATCTGCACAGATCGTGATGAATTTCTCCAAGCTCTGATACCAGTTGTTAGGATCAAGAACACACCACACAATCACTAGTGAAGAAAGCAAACACGAAAAAGGAAAAAGAGAGCGAGAGAAATCTGAGGAGAGATAAAATAAGTTGTAACGCTCATTGGTAAACTCCACGACGGTAAGGTTATATATATTGATGATATAGAGTATGCACAGTTATAAAAAAATACATGCTATAAAAATAGCTACACGGAGAATAAAAGGTATAACATAAAATATTAATTAAATATTAATCATGCTCCACAACCTAACACTATCGTGCAATAATTTGGGATCGATCGGTTACAAAGTGGTAGGCCTCTTTTTCATCATATGCCAATGCCTTTTGGACTGTCATAATATGTATCTCTTTGATCTAACAATTGGGGAGTATTAAGAGCATTTTGGACAGTTAAAATCAATCAGATAAAAAATAAATCTAAAATAATTTAAAATTTTAAAAATGTTATCATTAGTCTTTTGGCACTCGTAGTTTCTTCCCCTACACATCACCTAACTCCTCTCCAATTCTGCGAAAAGTCTGTTCACTATGCTGACTTTTGATAAGAGTAAATAATTATTCGTCAAAGTAAAAGAGAGATTGCTTTTATTCAGTCCATAACAAAGAAAACTCTTAACTTGCTCTCAAACTATCTCCAACTTTCTCTCAAAATCTCTCCTCCTTTTTCACCGCTGATGTCCCTCTTAGTTTCCAAATAACCAATGATTAACAAATATGGCTCCCCTAAGATTCCAACTCAAGTGCCACACATAATCGATTGTAGAAGTTAACCAAGCACTACAGAAGGATCCTCTACGTTAGTCTAAGATATATGCTCTTTGAGGCCCTGATCGGGTTACAAGTCATGAGCATAGTGGCACACATTTGTCGAAGTTATGACCTTAGAAGAGAAGTTTTCCTACTCAAAAAAAGGATGAGTTGAGGATAATAGAAATAGATGGTTGGAATGTTGGGAAATTCGGGTAATAATTTTCTCTAAAATAAACTTATAGTGAATTGAAAATACAAAATACTACAAATATACCCGACAAATAATATTGAATACTATAATTGAAAAGAAATAATAATAATAAATAAATGCGAAATAAAAGAGATAATAAAAGAACACACTTGGAAAATTTTGATAATGGAGTTCGGCAAAATTTTGCCTAGTCTCCGAACACCACTTAAGCAGCCCGCTTATATTTATATATGGAAGAAGAGTACAAATTTGGGATGCTATAAGTGTGAGGGGAGAGTCCCCTTTTATAAGGATCAAATCTCCTCACAATTTCATCACCTACCAATGTAGGATCTTAAATTGAAGTCAAGGTTAACAAATCTCCATCTTGACTTAATTTTAGGTCCCGCCAAATACAAATCTTCTCAGAAAAATAAAAAATAAAAAATGGTCTTCGAGGTACTTCAAATTTTGCGTCATGAGGCATTAACTCAAATGTGCAAAATATTAACCAAGTTTAAACAGTGTTCAAACTTGGCTCTTGTAACCATCTTGGTCAACATATCTGTAGGTAGGACTGTCAATTTGGCCGGGCTCATATTTTCAGCCCGAATAACATTTCGGGCCGAGCTCGGGTTAAGATAAGTTCAGCTCGATTTTAGCCCTACCCGTAAAATATATATCTATATATCTATATATATATATATATATATATATATATTATTAATATTATTATTATGTAAAAAATTTTTAAAAATCGGGTTAGGGCAGGCCCGAGCCCAAGCCCGATAGAGCCGAGCTCGGGCTCATATTTCTCAGTCCGAAAATTATCGGGTCGAGCTCGAGTTTAGTAAAGTCCGGCTTACCTAGCTCGATTGACACCCCCTATCTGTAGGATTCTCCGTAGTATGAATCTTCTTGAGAATTATCTCATCTTCTTCTAGAATTTCCTGCACAAAGTGATAGTGAACATCAATGTGCTTTGTTCGTGCATGAAAGGCTCGATTCTTTACTAAGTGAATAGCACTCTGACTGTCAGAATAAACCTCAAGTTGTTTCTGACCAACTCCTAAGTTTTAGGCAACCCATGAAGCCAAATTGCTTATTTCACAACCTTCGTAAACGCCATATACTCTGTCTCTGTTGTAGACAAAGTCACCGTTGACTGCAATGTAGACTTACAACTAACTAGCGCTTTTGCTAAAGTGAACAAATAGCCAGTTATAAACCGTCGCTTATCCAAATCACCTGCATAATCAGAATCACAATGACCAAGTGATTCATCCCGCTCAAATTCTAATCCAACATCTGTGGTATTTTGAAGATAACGTAGAATCTATTTCACAGCTAGCCAATGACCCTTACTCGGATCATGCATGTACCTGATCACAACACTAACAACTTGTGAAATATCTGGTTTTGTACAAACTATTGCATACATCAAACTTCCAACTGCATTTGCATATGAGACCCCCGCCATGTATTCTCACTCTTCATCTGTTGTTGGAGATAACCGGCTACTAAGTTTCAAATGAGGAGCAAGTGGGGTACTTACAGGTTTTGTATCTTCACGTATACCAAAATATTGTAATACCTTCTTCAAATACTACTTCTGTATCAGCCAAAACTTGCATCTCTCTCTATCCTTGTTTATCTCCATGCCAAGAATCTTTTTGGCTTTCCCCAAATCCTTCATCTCAAACTCCATACTCAACTAAACCTTCAATTTGTCAATCTCAATTTGACTCTTTGTTGCTATCAGCATATTATCAACATATAAGTAGATGTATGAACCATCTTGAACCCTACGCAAATATACACAATGATCGTATTTGCTCCTTGTGTACTTCTAACCCTTCATAAACTTATCAAATCGCTTGTGCTATTGCCTCGAAGATTGTTTCAATCCATATAATGATTTATTAGTTTGCATTTATTATATATGTTAAAAATAATTTAATTTATACATAATTATGTAATTTTTCTATATAAAAAATTAATTACCATGATCTATGCATATTATAATTTTAATAAATTTTATAAAATATTTTATTTATTATTTTTAAATATATAATAAAATATTGATATATGTATAAAAACCTTTAATAATAATTTTTTTTGCGCATCGCAGACAATCTAACTCGTATGTACTAATCATTGAATGGACGCAACTATGCAATTGTACTATCAAATTTACTTTTGTCTTTTCTTAGAGTGAAATTGAACCATTAGATTATAGTATGAAGAGCTTGGATTTGATTTGACAATTGGAAAGGAAATTTGCCTTGTCTTTTTCTTCTGCCATCCAATTTCAATCTCGCCTGTTGGTTGTAATGAGATAGGTAATGGACGCATTGTACTAATGCAACTTCATCTGTGCAAGTTTTTTCCCTGCAACGCATTTGAATATTTCATATTATTGTTTTGACTTTTTATGATTTTACCTTAAAAATATAGAATCTATTTATTTTATACGAGAGTTAAAATTTTAATAAATATTTTAAAAAATTATTTTATAAGTAACTCCACAATTATTTTGTGTAAAATTCATTGGCATACGAATTAAGATTTTAAAAAGTTTTACAAAAGCTTTTATTTATGCCGGATGTGTAAAAATATTTCTTGCCTGGAATTTGAATCTCAACCGTTGGTTGAGAATCTGTTAGCAAGTGTAGGTTTTTTTTTTCATTTTCCTTCGTCCAAGAATTAAATAAATTGTTAGACAAAACAATAAATCCTAGATTAGTGTATCAAACAGTGCACATTTATATTGCAGCTAATTTTAATAAAAAAGTATAATATATATTCTGAAATAGGTATAATATTATTACAATAATGAATTTTATGCTTGGAGAATTTCTTGCAATGTAATGCGTTCCAAGAATAGTTTTAGAAATTTCTTCGTATAAATCCCAAAATTTGAATAAACTATATGTTTCAAAATATTGTACATATATATTAAAACTAATTTATGCTAACAAAATGCAAATATATTCTTAAGCGTGTATAATATCATTGCAATAATGGAGCCAAATATAGTAAATAATGCTCTATATATATAGCGCCTTGTACAATTATTTAAGAAAAAATAATATTCTATAGGGTTGGATAAGGGACCACACTTTATGGATCCGTCAGGTAATAGAGTCGGATTCGAAATTACCTATATGTTAACGGGTTCGGTTCGAGACAAGGTGTCCCGGACTTGTTTACTGCCCTAGTCCCAATTTGTTCCATTAGAATATAGCTAAAATGGAAATAGCATTTTTTATTTTCAAAATATATAACTCATTTCTCTTTTATACGAGATTAAAGTTTTAGTAAATTTTATATTATAAAAATATTTAGTAAATGTCTAAAATTTCTATATTTAAAAATAGTTTATTTGTGTTTTGAATTCAATTTATGTTGAAAATTGTTGTTTTAGGATTGTTGTTGAAAAATTAATATTTTTAAAAAATAAAAAGTAAAAATTAAAAATAAAATAAAACATAAAATATTTATATAAAAAAGAGAACATATATTTTAAAATAAATAAAAAATAAGACATATATATTTTAAAAAGTAATGAGTAAATAGCAATTTTTAGTGTTTAAAGTTTGATTTTTTTCTTTGAATTTTCCCTAAAGAAAAAGTCTGGTGAGACGTTTCCTTTAGGGAAAATTTAAAGAGAAAGAAACCAAGCCTTAGACACCAAATATTTCCATTTAGTTCACTCTGTTTCAAAATATATGTTATGTTTTTTATTTGTTTCAAAAAATATATATTTTTATATACATTTTTATTTAATATGTTGTTTCTAATTTTGCTTTTGTCTTTAACTAACTATTTAAATATTTTTATTTTAAAAATATATTAATTTTTTCAAACACCTTCTTAAAACAACAATTCCTAAAGTTGAATTAAATTTAAAACTAGATGTGTTCTAATGGAACACTTTGGGACCATCCTTTGAAATTAAGAAATCTACAGCCCATAAGCTAAAATAGAATTATCTGACTTTATATTAGTAGTTGTTGAAATAAAATATAAAAGATGTATCTGTGATAACAAATAAATCTCTATTTAAATATAAGAAAATTCTTATTCGAAACATAATCTAAAATAAAATACAAACACTCACAAATTCGTTATACCACTATTAGTTAGTTTTATTTTTTGGTAAGAGAAGTAAATTTTTCCTTTTCCATATTACTTTTCCCATTCTTCGTCATCAATAGTAATAATCTTTTTTATTATTTATTAAATAATTTGTTCACTAATTATGATCGAAGAGGAAAAACATTGATACGAAATAACAATAGTATATAATGTTACTCTTGACCCCATAATTCTTCTAAAGATAGTCACGAATAGGGTGTAAACGGTTCAATTAGGCCTAGACTCTTATGTCTTGGACCCGAATTCATTTACACTTAACGATTCTGGATTCGATCAGTATACTCGACAGATTGTGACATTAGAATATTACTCCGGCGTGTCTCATATTCGTCGGGTGGGGTTGATGTATACTTAATCAAATATTATTATTTTATTCTCTCTTTTTTTTTTAGAAATTTTATATACTTACAAGTATCACAATACAAAATATAAATTCAAATAACAAATTTACATCAAATATTAAAAAATTTGATACAAATTACGATAATTATAAAAAAATCTAATACAAATATTCAAATCTCATTAAATATTCAATGCTTTTTAACATTAATTGTAAAACTTTTATCAAATATACAAGTTACAATACCAAATATTCAACCATTATGTCTTCATTTCGCAATCTCCATTCTCATTTTCATTTGTCATTCATCAATTTAATATCCAAGGTAATTATAAATTTACTCAATAAAATATAAAAGTTCTCAAATATCAAAAGAAATAAACAAAATACTTTCTCTAGTCTTTAATTAAAAAAATCCTTCCAACGGATATATATATATATATATATATATATATATATATATATATAGAGAGAGAGAGAGAGAGAGAGAGAGAGAGAGACCTGGTTCCTTTACACACAATGAGCTCAAAGATTCTCTCGGCATAAGAATTCTGTCGGAGCAAAGAGCACCGCCATCAAACTACAGGTGAAGAAGCCCTCATTCGTTAGAAGTGTAGACAGCCGTGAAGAAAAGAGAAGTCGAGATGGAAGAATTCGGAATCGGTTATCGCTTTATGCCAACGGACGTAGAGTTGGTACGCTTACTTCGTCTGAAAGTGGAGGGCAAAAGCCTGTGTTCCAAGATCATTGAGAGGGATATCTATGGTGAAAACGGAACACCATGGATGATCTTTAAAGAAGATGATCCGTGGGAGGCAGTTGTCGACGTTGATTCAACCAAGTCCGGCAAAAACATGAAAACTTTGTACGTGATTACAAAGCTAGTGAAGAAGGGTAAGGCGATGACGACGAGAGTCGCGGGCTGCGGAACTTGGGAGGGACAGACTGGGAAGAGTTGTATCAAGATGAACGATAAGAAAATCGGGTATAAGAGGATGTTTAACTTTAGAGCAAAGAAGTCATCATCTGCTGGCAATACCGATAACTGGATAATGCACGAGTTTCAACTGGATGGTGATTTCGTGAATGGATTTTCCGATGATTATGCAATATGTAGGATTAAGAGGGTCTGTTCGGAAAAATCAGGCAAAGCTGGGATTGAAACTCATGAAAATACGCAAGCGGAAGAATCACCATGTCTTCCCACGCAAATCGCAGACAAAGATTGCGATCGGAAAACCAGAACTAAAGCCGCAAAAGTTCAAGAATGTCGAGAACATTCAAGTTTTCCCGATTGCGCAGCTACTAGCATTCAAGAATCTGCTAAGAGAAGATACTCAACCGCCTTCGAAGAGGAAACTTGTCCCGAAAGCCAGTCGTTCAAAAACCAAAGGACGGAAGACATGTCGAGGTGCTGTAGTGTCGCTAATGTGATGCAGCAAACTGGTTCGATAGGAGGCTTGACGACAACCGACACAGATGTATTCAGTGGATTTTTGCAGAATAATGAAGTTTTGAAAATGCTTGATTGGACTAATTGCATGGAGCCAATCAAGACAATGAACGGGTTTGATGCATTCATGGGAACGCAGACGAATGAACAGAATGAAAATTTTTTGCTTGCTGAGTGGAGCAACCAGGATATTGATGATATACTAGGATATTTGGACCAGCAGGAGCAACCTCATATGCCTGATTGGACTAATTGCGTGGAGCCAAACAAGACCATGAACAAGTTTGATGCATTCATGGGAACACAGATGAATGACCAGAATGACAATTTTGCGCTTGCAGAGTGGAGCAACCAGGATATTGATGATATACTAGGATATTTGGACCAGCAGGAGCAACCTGGAATCTGATTCAGAAGTATGATATTATCTATCCGCATGCAAACTGTCTAATCCGTAATTCGACTCTTGTCTTTTCTGTTTCTTGTAAGAAATTGGGAATTCTAGATAATGAATGAGATATAAGAAATTTTGCTCAAAGGGGATAATGAATTCAAAGTTCCCATGATCATTGAGAGGGATATCTATGGTGAAAATGGGATATGACAATTTTCGGTTTCGGATATGACACAGCAAAATGCATCATCTATTTTGAGAGCCACCAGTTCTGAACTCAGGTTCAACGGTAGAGACCACAGTTCTCAGAAAGCTTGTATGCAATTTGAGGGATCAAAATAGCTCCAGCTATATTAAAAGGTATTTTTGATTACTTTGGTTAATATCTGTTTCATGCAACCGATGGCATATTGTATTAAGAAATAATTAGTTTATTAACTACTGATTAATTTCTTAAAACTGGGATTCTGGGAAGAATGTTGTGCTCAAATGTATATAAACTTGCATTTATCTAGAATGGGAGAGATGTGCGAGCTTTGATACTGGATGCTTGTGTTGTTCTGGAGCTTTGGGATATGATGCAGAGTTTGATAGTTAATGGGTTGGTTGAGCACTCTTAAACTTCGAATTTGGTGAATAATTTGATTGAAAATAGGAGATGGGATTTGATAATTCTGTGTGTTAAGCATTTTTCAGATCTTCAAATGTATGATATCATGTGTATACTGAAGTATTTTCTCTGTCCACCGAAAGATGGGCATGGAAGCATGCAAGCTGTGAGAAAAAGTGGGAAAGCCAGGCACTGTTGGCAATTGAAAAGGTGCAAGATAAGAGTCTGAGTGTGAAGAAAATGAACGTGGCAAAGGATGCTTCCCTTTTGCTTATGTTAGCAAATGACGATTTCTTGGTTTCAGAGTTGTGCTCGCATTATTTAATTGCTTCAAAGAACCTTGATGAGATGTTATTGGCATCTTGTATAAGTAAGTTGAATGGTTCAGAAATGATGTTCTTGAGTAGGTACTTGGGCAAATGGTCAAAGAAATACGAGAGGTTTCCTCAAGCAGCCTCTTCTTCAGAAGCATCACCAAAGTTGGGATTGAGAGTTTGTGAATGGATTCCTAGTATTGGAGACATTGTTAAATGTCTTGGCTTTGTAGTGGATGAGCACTTCTCGTCTTTGGTTTTCCATTCAGAATTCTTTTGGCAGGAGTCGAGATTCTTAGTAAGATCGATAAAATTCTTTAGCTATTGAAGCAGGATTTTGTAGCTTTGTGACTTGTTCAATTGAAAGTTTAAAAAGTAAACACGAATGTGCGTTATTAACTTTATTACATCTAGTTATGTATTTATCTTTCTCCAGTATCAGATTGAGTTTGGCAGTTTGTAGATACTTTGTTATCAATAATAATATTAAAATTAACTGGGCGTGTTTTTCTTCTGAATAAGTGTGATAGATTTTGTATGCTATTTGTCATTTGGGAATCAATAAATTGGTTAGAACAACATTTTCACTTTTATACTACGTAAAACTTATTAACTATGTAAATGTGAATGGCCTTCATGTTGAGTATTCTGTTTTTCCATCATATCCCTCTCCCAACCCCAACCCACCCACCCCCCCACCACCCCAAAAAAATATAAAAGGGAAAAAATTAAAACAAGAGTGCCAGTTCTTGAGAAGAAAGAAATACCGAATTGCTCTTTGCGTCATTTTCCTTCCAGGATTAAAAGGTGAATAAGAATCAAGTCATCGTTGATTCATTTGCTCACTGCTTGTCGATTTGCATCCCAATGCCCATGTTGACAGTATTGTTATTGTTAATTTTTTGTTTTAGCTGTGGACTGTGGATGAAATGTTGCAAATGGAGATATGTTGTTCAGTCAGATCTTAGACTAACAAGACTTTGAGATTGTGGGTGAATTCTTGCACTTGCCTCCTTTGAATACTGCCTTTACCAATGGGCATTACGTGCTGTAGGATTGGTTCTAAATTAGAAATTTCACCTCTAAATGTTGGCTGCTGGGCCTGGGCATGCACAAATATCAGGGTTGTTTTTGCTTTGCCCTTTATCAACTACCAACTTTTACGTACTTTTATCTTTTTCTGAATGTTATTGGTTAGTCAAAGAAACTGTCTATAAATTGGTTTAGGGACAAGTTTTCTTCGTTGATAACATGTTTGGAAAAGATTGACATTCTATTTTTGAACAAGAACTTATGTGAAAATTTAGTTATAGTATCTTAAAAAGACTATGTTTTAGGATATCTTGGAAAAACTTTATAGTTTGATGGGTACTAGTGGCATTGAAATCAGCGTACTAGTTCTATGTGGATGAAATAGTATTTTAACTTGTTTAGGAGGTGAATTCACTAGGCCACACAATTTAATAACAGGCTAACTTACTATGCCATGCCTTTCAACCTGCTATCTATGCTATTAACCTGCTATGATCTTTCTAAGAAATATTGCAGAGTTTCTAGGATCAGGCAATGATTTTCATTTAATATTATGTCACTTTCGCATACAGTTAAATTGCAATTGCAAATTCCCCAACCCCAAAAAAAAGCAAATTAAAAAAATCATGCGCATTCATCTTCTTTCTCTAGTCAATGTCTTTGTCCGTGATGGCACATTCATTTCCAATCCACTTTAATAGAAATGAAACTGAGTTAGATTATGAAGTTACATTTTTATATATAGCCGCGCAGAAATTTTGCCAGGCCGCATACGCAAATTTTAAGGTCATGACAATCTAATCCTAGTTTTATTATATATATATATATATATAGAGGGAGAAGCTTGTAAATGTATATGAACATATTCAGAATACTTTATCGCTGATTCGTACCTATTATAATACATTTAGTATCGGACTCTACTTAATTACTCAATTGGTTCATAAAATATAAATTCGTATCATATTCTATAGAGTTTCGAGTGTACTTCATTATAATAAGTATTAAAAAAATTAAATCGTAACTTATTAAATTCATCACCATAAATAATACTTGAACGTAATATGATATCTTTTTAATAAATTAAAATTATAATATTTATAAGCTTGTGAAATTAACTACTATACAAAAGTTTAAGTAAAATACAATAGACTAAAATATTTACTATTTTACTAAAATAATAACTTTTTAATTTCATACATATAGTCCAACTAGATGATAAGGTCCATTTCAACTTGAAGGACAAAAAAATTCTCTTTGTCAGTTTTTGTGGGATAAAAGAACATTATTACTATTATACAGTTTAAAAATTAAATATTTTCAATTTATTTCTTTTTTCAATCTCTCATTTTAACTCTCATTCTCTCTCTATTACTATAAGTTTTGCCCTTTTCCATCATTTTTTCGTGGAACTCATGGTTGACTTCTACCCAAGAGCGTGAAACTTGTTCAAAATTTAAAAGATTTAAATTTTTAAAAATTTTTTGAATTTTTTATCTCATAATCAAGGAAGTCTAATATAGTTCTTTATATACAATGCTCATTAATTTATTAAAATTGTAGAGAAAGAATGAGAGAGAAAATATTAGATAGAAATAAGAATTAAAATAATTATATTTTGATTGTATATAATTAAATTTAAAATTATATATAATAATAATAATTTTAAAAAAGAAAAAAATGAAAAATTTTGTAAGTAGTAGCGAGCAGTACAATCAAAGGGCAAGCAATTATAATAAAAGCAAAAGGTGAAGGGGTACTTGTGTCGCATCACTAAGGAACTCCGTTTGTCGTCACATGCTGGGCCGTTACCACATGAGGAGCCTCCGCACGCTCGCTCGCACGCAATTCTCCTCCGTTTCCTTACCTTTTGTCGTCCCTCCGTTTGATCCGTTCCTGTCTCGGTTGGAGTTTTATTTATTTTGTCAGATTGTTTTGCTCAAAATATTTTAATAATCTCCCACAACTTCCAACAATTCCTATTTTATGGAATCCTACCCCTTGTTACAAAGGGATATAGGGTGCGGTTGGACATGGTTTGATTTTGAAATCGAACTTAAAATTTTACTTAAAATTTTAAATATATGACTTATATCTTCTCTTACAAATAATTTAACTTTTACGAATTCAAAATAAAAAGTCTCAAAACCAAACTCTATCCAATCACACCCATAAGAAAAAAAATGGTAATGCACATAATAAATATGGAATTCAAAATTTTCTGTATTTTTTATTTTTCTTTTGATTGCATTGGGAGAAAGTGGATATGAATTAAACTTGAAACTTTATTGTTTGAGAAGGGATATTTCTAATTATTTGGACCGTTATCTCATTATTATATAATAATACTTTTTTAATGTAAAAAGTTTCACACTATTAACAATTGAAGAAATAATATTTTTAATTAATAAAATTAAGCTTTTGGAGATTTTTAACTGTTACAAAAAAAAGGAAAAAATTAAGCATCAAGCTCCATAAGTATTTCAGTCAAGATCTTTTGATTTAATAAAGAGCACTCTGTCAACCTGTTGGTACCTTAACTCAATTATGTTATTACTTTATCAAGCTAACATCTTACAAGTAATAAAAATATTAACGTATTGAGAAGAATTCAAAAAATGAACTTGTGGCTAGGATTGTTTAATCGGTTTTCGATTTAATTTTTAATTTAAAATTTTAATTTTTAATTTAATTTTTTAAATATTTTTGAAAATCTAATTAAACAAAAATTTTTATAAAACTAAATCAAAATAAATTAATTTGGTTGGATTATAAGCTGAATGTAGAAAAGAAAGAATAAAAAATGTATGTCTATAATGTGTTAGGTTATAATTTTATTTTAAAATTTTAATTTTCTTATAAACATGAATTATTTAAATATATTATTATATAACAATACATTTATATAATATGTTCACATATAATTTTTAAAATTTTATTTTTAGTTTTATTTTTAATTTGAGTATAAAAATTAAAAAGTAAACTGAATTATATATATTTTTTACAAATTGAATTAAAATATAAAAAAATTGAATCAAAATATTAATTTTAAATTACATCGAATAATAAACACTCGTAGCAGTCACTAATATTCTTCAAAATTTGTTGGACCCTAAAATATCACCAATTATTTTGGCTTTCTTTTCGTTCATGGAAATTACTAAAAATATCAAAACCTTAAAGAAAATCTAAAAATGGTGAAGTCTGATTGAATTGGGAAAAAAGAAAATTAAAACAAAGGAGCTAAATTCCAAGAAAATGACATTAGTAGATGGTTCCCACTTGGCAAGCAAAGTCCAGTCTCTTCCTTTGTCGTTTCTCTCCTATCTGTCAACGTACGCAAAAGTGTACCCGCTTTGTATTTTAGCCTCAGAAAAGACATCTCTGCTACTATGCGCTACCTCTCAATTGTTCAATACTCTCTCTCTCTCTCTCTCTCTCTCTGTACTCTACTCCCCTGACTCCTCTCTCGGTTCCCTTTTGCAAATAGACAACTAGTTTTTACTTGATTTTTAATTTGTATAATACTACTAGACTTCCATTTCTAGATAATTAGATATATTTGGAAAGGATTAAGTCGTAGTTCTATTTTTAGATTGGGATACAGCGATATGATCTTGGGTTAGTGAATTGGGGCATATCTTAATTAGGCTTTTGAAGTTGGCCTGCTGGATTTGCCGTTTAATCTTTCCAAGAGAAGGAGTTTCAGAGCTGAATGGCTACGGGTAATGAGGTTAACCTCATCGACTCCAAGGTATGTCCATTTCTGTAGTATGTACCTAAGTTTTCTTTTTCAGCTCTGTTCTTTTGATTTTTGCATTTTTTGATCAATCATTGATGTTTTGATTGGTGCTCTGCCTTTTGTTAGTCTAATTTGTTAAATTTGGGGTTGTGGGCTTCTGTTTTTGTTTCTGGATAGTGTATGTTTTTGCCTTTTCTTGAAGGGGGATGGGACATCTTTTGATTTTAGAAATTTGTAGATATGAGTGTTGTGATTTCCTCGGTTTCTTGATAGAAAATGGATGATTTGGGATCTTGTTTACGTGTTGATTGCCCTGTGGATATTGAACTTATATTATTTGTTCATTGAATTGCATTTCTGCTATACTTCTATTTCTACTTTTTACATGTTTATGCGGTCAATTATACCCTGAGAAGAAGAATTGGAACTTATGCAAGACGTGATATCCGTGCCGTCTATTAGCTAAGGAATCACTTGGATGAATACCATTAAAAGGGATGAAATGATCTAGACAAAGCCTTTGAGAAAAAGACTTCAAAAAACAGTGATGAGATTTGGTGTTAAGGTTTAGAGAACTTGTTAAATGACAAAGAATGTTAAACAGGGACTTACATTTTGCTTCATATGAACAAGGTTTTTGCTTCATATGAACAAGGTTTTCCATAGTTTCAACTGTCTCTTTTAGTTTCTGCCTAGCTTCTGGAAAAATTTGCTGAAGTTCTTAACAAGTTCCCTGTGAAAGTTTCTTCTTGTTTTAAAGTGTTTCCTTCATCAGAAAGCCTACTGATTCATGCTTCCATTCCCTGTTGATGTTTATTCTCATTTGCATATGACAACTGAAAAATGTACTTTTGCAGCTTCTCTATTCTTTCATATATATACGTCATTGTGCCGCTTTCATTTTCGCTGGACATTTATTAAGAATATAAAGTGGACTTTTGTCATGACTTTATGATTTCAAAATGTATAATTTCTTAAAATTTGGACTTGTTGCCTTTATAGCACGTGGTTCCTCTAAATACGTGGGTACTCATCTCAAATTTCAAGTTGGCATACAATCTTCTTCGTCGCCCAGATGGGACTTTCAACCGCCACTTGGCTGAGTTCCTTGACCGTAAAGTCCCTGCCAATGCAAATGCAGTGGATGGAGTTTACTCTTTTGATGTTATTATCGACCGGGAAATTGGCCTGTTAAGTCGAGTCTATCGACCGGTGGAGAATGGTGAAAATTTGCCATCCTTAGTGGAACTCGAAAAACCTGTGGCTTCTGATGTTGTCCCTGTTATAGTTTTCTTCCATGGTGGAAGCTTTGCGCATTCCTCTGCCAATAGTGCTATTTATGATACTCTCTGCCGCCGGTTTGTAGGCATTTGTAAGGCCGTTGTGATTTCAGTGAATTACCGGCTGGCACCTGAAAACCGCTATCCATGTGCTTATGATGATTGCTGGGCTGCTGTGAAGTGGGCTAACTCAAGAAAATGGTTGCAAAGCAAAAAAGACGCTAAAGTTCATATATTCTTATGTGGTGATAGTTCTGGTGGAAATATTGTTCACAATGTTGCTCTGAGAGCTACTGAATATGATATTGATATCTTGGGAAACATATTGCTAACCCCACTGTTTGGTGGGGAAAAGCGAACTGAGTCAGAATTGCGTTTGGATGGAAAATACTTTGTCAAAGTCCAAGACCGTGATTGGTATTGGAGAGCATACCTTCCTGAAGGTGCAGACAGGGACCATCCTGCTTGTAACCCTTTTGGTCCAAATGGTATAAACCTTAAAGGAGTCAAGTTTCCTAGGAGTCTTGTAGTGGTGGCGGGTTTGGACCTTGTTCAGGACTGGCAGATAGCCTATGTGGATGGGCTTAAAAATGCTGGCCAAGAGGTGAACCAGATTTATTTGGAACAGGCAACAATTGGATTCTACTTTTTGCCTAACAATGACTACTTCTACATTGTGATGGATGCAATAAGTAAATTTGTGTGTTTTAAGGAGTCAGTTGATTTGATGAATGGGGAGGCGCTTAGGAACCTTGGCACTTCCCTCTAGGTTTGAGGTGCTTAGGAAGCTTGGTTTGCACTTCCCTCTAGGTTTATCTCATTTACTATGCTTAGATATTATTTGTAAGATTGAGTAGCACTCCCAGTTATGGTCCTACCGACCATGCTTCTGATTGGATCTGCTCCAGTGGCTGAAATTAGTTGTTGGGTGCAGAGAAATTTCGAGATCCAGCTGTCTCAGGTATAGTATTTCGTATGAGCATTAAGGTGTGTGTAGTTTGATAAGTTGTATTGGTGCAAAAAAACCATCTGACTGTATCTAGCAGGTCAGCTGATAAACTCTTCGACTTCTATGCTCCCCAGGAGAGAAAGAAGGAAAGTTTGGAATTATGTTTGGTGCTGATCAATTAGAGGCAGGAGCCTGCTAATGTTTTATAGTTACTCATACTAATATATATTTCACGGATCGGAAAGCATCCGTAATTGTACATAGCTAAATTGCATATACAAGTATTCTAGACTGAAATGAGGTCTGTTTGCAGTTATCATGTATTGTTTAGCAATATCGTGATCCCCAGTTGTAAACCTGAAACTACAGCTGTTTCTTTCTTGGCATGCAAGCTGCAGTTCTTAAATGTGGTTGAGATGGCGTTCTTTTGATTGTTGTGCTATTTTTTGTTGCCAGGCCTGTTAATTTTAAGGAGCAATATTATTTGGGGCAAAATGGAGATTTTGCTTCTATTTTGCTGAATAATTAGCTGCTGATTCCTTACATTAGGCATGAAACGTATTGCAAGTGGAAGGTCTTGCCTTTTTCCTTCTTCTGAAGTGGTTTGGTTTGATCTAAACAAGTAAAAGGTGGCTGCTTATACAATTATAGTTGAAGATATTCCAAGTAGAAGCATGAAAATTTGAAGGCAAGAATGTTAACTAATATAGAGTTGCCCCTCCTGGAAGGGATAAAATGGGTGTTACCGTCCCACAGTTTGATTTAGAACATGCAATGTGGGGGAGGAAGTAACATTGTGCCAATAATTCTACGTCTGGCATATGTCACTATTCAGATAAGAAAATTTTAACTAATTGTATATTTGATTAAAAAGAAAAAAAATGGAGTATTTTTTAAATTAAATCTTTAAGTAATTTTATTAATATAGTAGAGAATGACAAAATTATTTTTATAGGTAAAGGTAATTTTAGAAAAATAATTTATAATTTAATAATAAAAAAATAATTCAAAGATCGTATATTTTAAAATTCTTATTCAAAGCTTGCACGTGACATTTTCCTTTCCTTTTTTTTTTTTTCTATTACATCAAGGGAGAAGAATGTGAAGTTGAGGATTTCTGCAAAGCAAGGAGTGCTCTCACTTACTGCTCTTGCTGTGTGGTATAGGTCAGAAGAATTTTAAAAATTTGATTTGTGTATTTGGACAAATTGTTCATTTTGAATTTATATTCTCTCTCATAAACGATTGTTTCTCTCACAATCAAAATTTCATGTATATAAATAAATAAATAAAACACTTTTTTCATTATGATTCTCAATTTTTCATTCTAATTTCTTAGAATTTTTACCTTTTTAATTAGTTTTAAAATTTTTTATTAGTTAAACTCAACTTCAGAACTTAAGATTCAATGTTAATGCATTATTGGACCTATGATTTTTTGTCTCATGCACCGGCGCATGATTTTTTTTTTAATTTGTTTTTTTAGGGGGTGAGGAATTTGCAATTGCACTTTAAATTGTATGTGAAAAATGACATAATATTAAATGAAAATCATTGCATGATCCTAAAAACTCTGCAATATTTCTTAGAAAGATCATAGCAGGTTAATAACATAGATAGCCTATTGAAAGGCACAGCATAGTAAGTTAGTCTCTTATCAAATTGTGTGGCCTACTGAATACACTTCTAAACAAGTCAAAAGACTATTTAATCCTCCATACAGAACTACTACGGCGATTTCAATGCCACTAATACTCATCAAACTTTAAATTTTTTCTTAGATATCCAAAAATATAAAATCTATTTAAGAGAGCACAGCTAAATTCTCACATAAGTTCTACTTGAAAAACAGAACGTCAATCTTTTCCATACATGTCATCAACGAAGAGAACTTGTCCCTAAACCAATTTATAGGCAATTTCTTTGACTAACCAAATAACATTCAGAAAAAGACAGATCAAATCCTGACAAAGTACATAAAAGTTGGTAGTTGATAAAGGGCAAAGAAAAAACAATCCCGATATTTGTGCAAGCCAAGTCCCAGCAGCCCACATTTAGAGGTGAAATTTCTAATTTAGAACCAATCCTACAGCATGCAATGCCCATTGGTAAAGGCAATATTCAAAAGTATTCACCCACAATCTCAAAGTCTTGATAGTCTAAGACCTGACTGAAGAACATATCTCCATTTGCAACATTTCATCCACAGCCCACAACTAAAACAAAATATTAACAATAACAATACTATCATCATGGGCATTGGGATGCAAATGAATCAACGATGACTTGATTCTTATTCCTTGAAGGAAAATGACGCAAAGAGCAATTTGGTATTTCTTTCTTCTCAAGAGCTGACACTCTTGTTTTATTTTATTTTTTCCTTTTTTTGGGATGGAGAGGGACGTGATAGAAAAATAGAATACTTTGCACGGAGGCGAATCACTTTAAGACAGTTACTAAATTTTACAAAGTATAAAAATGAAACTGTTATTCTAACCATTTCATTGATTCCCAAATGACAAACAGCACACAAAATTTGTCTCACTTCTTCAGAAGAAAAATATTTTCAGCTGATTTCAACACTATTATTGATAACAAAGTATCTGCAAATTGGCAAAATCAAATCTGATGCTAGAAAAAGATATATACACAACTAGATGCAATAAAGTTAATAACGCACCTTTTTGTTCACTTCTTAAACTTTCAATTCAACAGCTAAAAAATTTATCGATCCTCTAAAAGATCTCAACTCCTCATGCAAGAATTCTGAATGGAAAACCAAAGACGAGAAGTGCTCATCCACTGCCAAGCCAAGACATTTAACAATGTCTCCAATACTAGGAATCCATTCACAAACTCTCAATCCCAACTTTGATGATGCTTCTGAAGAAGGGGCTGCTTGAGAAAACCTCTCGTATTTCTTTGACCATTTGCCCAAGTACCTACTCAAGAACATCATTTTTGAACTATTCAACTTACTTATACAAGATGCCAATAACATCTCATCAAGGTTCTTTGAAGCAATTAAATAATACGAGCACAACTCTGAAACCGAGAAATCGTCATTTGCTAACATAAGCAAAAGGGAAGCATCCTTTGCCACGTTCATTTTCTTCAAACTCAACTCTTATCTTGCACCTTTTCAATTGCCAACAGTGCCAGACTTTCCCACTCTTTTCTCACATCTTGCATGCTTCCTTGCCCATCTTTAGGTGGACAGAGAAAATACATCAGCATACACATGATATCATACGTTTGAAGATCTGAAAAATGCTTAACACACAGAATTATCAAATCCCATCTCCTTTTTTCAATCAAATTATTCACCAAATTCGAAGTTTAAGAGTTCTCAACCAGCCCATTAACTATCAAACTCTGCATCATATCCCAAAGCTCCAGAACAACACAAGCCTCCAGTATCAAAGCTCGCACATCTCTCCCATTCTAGATAAATGCAAGTTTATATACATTTGAGCACAACATTCTTCCCAGAATCCCAGTTTTAAGAAATTAATCAGTAGTTAAGAAACTAGTTATTTCTTAATCAAATACACCATCGGTTGCATGAAACAGATATTAACCAAAGTAGTCAAAAGTACCTTTTAATATAGCTGGAACTATTTTGATCCCTCAAATTGCATATAAGCTTTCTGAGAACTGTGGTCTCTACCATTGAACCTAAGTTCAGAACTAGTGGCTCTCAAAATAGATGATGCATTTTGCTGTGTCATATCCGAAATCGAAAATTGTCATATCCCATTTTCACCATAGATATCCCTCTCAATGATCATGGGAACTTTGAATTCATTATCCCCCTTGAGCAAAATTTCTTATATCTCTTTCATTATCCAGAATTCCCAATTTCTTACAAGAAACCGAAAAGACAAGAGTCGAATTACGGATTAGACACTTTGCATGCGGATAGATAATATCAGACTTCTGAATCAGATTCCAGGTTGCTCCTGCTGGTCCAAATATCCTAGTATATCATCAATATCCTGGTTGCTCCACTCTACAAGCGCAAAATTTTCATTCTGGTCATTCATCTGCGCTCCCATGAATGCATCAAACTCGTTCATGGTCTTGTTTGGCTCCATGCAATTAGTCCAATCAGGCATATGAGGTTGCTCCTGCTGGTCCAAATATCCTAGTATATCATCAACATCCTGGTTGCTCCACTCTGCAAGCACAAATTTTTCATTCTGTTCATTCGTCTGTGTTCCCATGAATGCATCAAACCCGTTCGTTGTCTTGATTGGCTCCACGCAATTAGTCCAATCAGGCATATGAGTTTGCTCCTGCTGGTCCAAATATCCTAGTATATCATCAATATCCTGGTTGCTCCACTCTGCAAGCACAAATTTTTCATTCTGTTCATTCGTCTGCGTTCCCATGAATGCATTAAACCCGTTCCTTGTATTGATTGGCTCCACGCAATTAGTCCAATCAGGCATATGCAAAACTTCATCATTCTGCAGAAATCCACTGAATACATCTGTGTCGGTTGTCGTCAAGCTTCCTATCGAACCAGTTTGCTGCATCACATTAGCGACACTGCAGTACCTCGACATGTCCTCCGTCCTTTGGTTTTTGAACGACTGGCTTTCGGGACAAGTTTCCTCTTCGAACGCGGTTGCGTATCTTCTCTTGGCAGATTCTTGAATGCTATTAGCTGCGCAGTCAGGAAAACTTGAATGTTCTTGACATTCTTGAACTCCTACGGCCTTAGTTCTGGTTTCCTGATCGTAATCATTGTCTGCGACTTGCAAGGGAAGACATGGTGATTTTTCAGCTTGTGGAGCTTCATGTGTTTCAATCTCTGCTTTACTTGATTTTTTCGAACATACCCTCTTAATCCTACATATTGCATAATCATCGAAAAATCCATTCAAGAAATCACCATCCAATTGAAACTCGTGCATTATCCAGTTATCGGTATTGCCGGCAGATGATGGCTTCTTTGCTCTAAAGTTAAACATCCTCTTATACCCAATTTTCTTATCGTTCATCTTGATATAACTCTTCCCAGTCTGCCCCTCCCAAGTTCCACAGCCCGCGACTCTCGTTGTCATCACCTTACTCTTCTTCACTAGCTTCGTAATCACGTACAAAGTTATCATGTTTTTGCCGGACTTGGTTGAATCAACGTTGACAACTGCCTCCCACGGATCATCTTCTTTAAAGATCATCCATGGTGTTCCGTTTTCCCCATAGATATCCCTCTCAATGATCTTGGAACACAGGCTTTTGCCCTCCACTTTCAGACGAAGTAAGCGTACCAACTCTACGTCCGTTGGCATAAAGCGATAACCGATTCCGAATTCTTCCATCTCGACTTCTCTTTTCTTCACGGCTGTCTACACTTCTAACGAATGAGGGCTTCTTCACCTGTAGTTTGATGGCGGTGCTCTTTGCTCCGACAGAATTCTTATGCCGAGAGAATCTTTGAGCTCATTGTGTGTAAAGGAACCAGGTCTCTCTCTCTCTCTCTCTCTCTCTCTCTCTCTCTCTATATATATATATATATATATATATATATATATATATATATATATATATATCCGTTGGAAGGATTTTTTTAATTAAAGACTAGAGAAAGTATTTTGTTTATTTCTTTTGATATTTGAGAACTTTTATATTTTATTGAGTAAATTTATAATTACCTTGGATATTAAATTGATGAATGACAAATGAAAATGAGAATGGAGATTGCGAAATGAAGACATAATGGTTGAATATTTGGTATTGTAACTTGTATATTTGATAAAAGTTTTACAATTAATGTTAAAAAGCATTGAATATTTAATGAGATTTGAATATTTGTATTAGATTTTTTTATAATTATCGTAATTTGTATCAAATTTTTTAATATTTGATGTAAATTTGTTATTTGAATTTATATTTTGTATTGTGATACTTGTAAGTATATAAAATTTCTAAAAAAAAAAGAGAGAATAAAATAATAATATTTGATTAAGTATACATCAACCCCACCCGACGAATATGAGACACGCCGGAGTAATATTCTAATGTCACAATCTGTCGAGTATACTGATCGAATCCAGAATCGTTAAGTGTAAATGAATTCGGGTCCAAGACATAAGAGTCTAGGCCTAATTGAACCGTTTACACCCTATTCGTGACTATCTTTAGAAGAATTATGGGGTCAAGAGTAACATTATATACTATTGTTATTTCGTATCAATGTTTTTCCTCTTCGATCATAATTAGTGAACAAATTATTTAATAAATAATCAAAAAGATTATTACTATTGATGACGAAGAATGGGAAAAGTAATATGGAAAAGAAAAAATTTACTTCTCTTACACAAAAATAAAACTAACTATAGAGTGGTATAACGAATTTGTGAGTGTTCGTATTCTAGTTTAGATTATATTTCGAATAAGATTTTCCTTATATATAAATAGAGATTGATTTGTTATCACGGATACATCTTTTATATTTTATTTCAGCATCTACTAATATAAAGTTAGATAATTCTATTTTAGCTTGTGGGATGTAGATTTCTTAATTTCAAATGATAGTCCCAATGTGTTCCATTAGAATACAACTAAAATGGAAATAATGTTTTCTTCCTTTCAAAATATATGACCTAATTCTTTCTACACGAGATTAAAATTTTGGTAAATTTTATATTATAAAAATATTTAAAAAATATTTAAAATAGCTATATTTAAAAATAGTTTATTAGTGTTTTAAATTTAATTCAACTTTAGGAATTGTTGTTTTAAGATGGTGTTTGAAAAATTAATATTTTTTTAAAATAAAAATATTTAAATAGTTAGTTAAAGACAAGAGTAAAGTAAATAAAAATATATTTTTTTTGAAACAAATAAAAAACAGAACATATATTTTTAAAGAGAGTAAGTAAATGGCAATCTTTGGTGTCTAATGTTTGGTTTCTTTCTCTTTAAATTTTCCCCAAAGGAAACGTCTCACCAGACTTCTATTCTTTTTTCTTTTTCTTTTTCTTTTTTGGAATAGCTGCCTTTAACTACATATTACTTTATAATAAATATTTCTACTCAACTGAATTATTACCTTATTACATTTTTATCTATTATTTGTTACTTCTTCTATTTGAAAATATAAGATCTTTTAACTCTTTTTTTTTTTTTGCAATATAAGTTCTAATTAATCAAACATTTTAAGTTAAAAAAGAAATAAAAGATCTTATATTTTTAAATGGAAGAACAAACAAATAATAGATAAAAATGTAATAAGGTAGTAATTCAATTGATTAGAAATATTTATTATAAAGAAATATGTATTAATTTCGAGAGACATTTCGTTTCCTAAATGTATTTATAAGAAAACTATGTGAGAGACATTTCGTTTAGAGGAGGTGTAAGTACGTTATCATTTCAATCAAACAAAAATGGTTTGTCCAGACTTCACATGAGACCTAGTTTATGTGAGTAGAAGACTGCTATTCCAAAAAAAAAAAGAAACGAAAAAAGAATAGAGGATCGATGAGACGTTTTCTTTAGGGAAAATTTAAAGAAAAAAATCAAACTTTAAACACTAAAAATTGCTATTTACTTGCTCTTTTTTAAAATATCTGTCTTATTTTTTATTTATTTTAAAATATATGTTCTCTTTTTATATAAATATTTTAGATTTTATTTTATTTTTAAATTTTCCTTTGTCTTTAACTAACTATTTAAATATTTTTATTTTTTAAAAAATATTATTTTTTCAACCACAATCCTAAGACAACAATTTTCAACATAAATTGAATTTAAAACACAAATAAACTATTTTTAAATATATAAATTTTAGACATTTTATTAGTTATTTTTATAATATAAAATTTACTAAAACTTTAATCTCGTATAAAAGAGAAATGAATTATATATTTTGAAAATAAAAAATGCTATTTCCATTTTAGCTATATTCTAATGGAACAAATTGGGACTAGGGCTGTAATTAAGTCCGGGACACCTTGTCTCAGACCGAACCCGTTAACATATAGGTGATAGTATTATTTTTTTCTTGAACAATTGTACAAGGCGCTATATATAGAGAGCATTATTTACTATATTTGGCTCCATTATTGCAATGATATTATACATGCTTAAGAATATATTTGCATTTTGTTAGCATAAATTAGTTTTAATATATACGTGTGCAATATTTGAAACATATAGTTTATTCAAATTTTGGGATTTATACGAAGAAATTTCTAAAATTATTCCTGAAACGCATTACATTGCAAGAAATTCTCCAAGAATAAAATTCATTATTGTAATAATATTATACCTATTTTAGAATATATATTATACTTTTTTATAAAAATTAGCTGCAATATAAATGTGCACTGTTTGATACACTAATCTAGGATTTATTGTTTTGTCTAACAATTTATTTAATTCTTGGACGAAGGAAAATGAAAAAAAAAAAAAAAAAAAAAAACCTACACTTGCTGACAGATTCTCAACCAACGGTTGAGCTTCAAATTCCAGGCAAGAAAGACACCTGACACCCATAATGCGTCCAAAG
The DNA here is from genome assembly GCA_030512225.1 of Rauvolfia tetraphylla. Classification (NCBI taxonomy): domain Eukaryota; kingdom Viridiplantae; phylum Streptophyta; class Magnoliopsida; order Gentianales; family Apocynaceae; genus Rauvolfia; species Rauvolfia tetraphylla. The sequence continues at coordinate 5,079,836 of JAJQKT010000060.1, forward strand.
ATTCTGGCTAATCTTGACCGTCCAATCTTGACAACCAACAGCTGAGATTCAAAATGAATCTCACAGAAGAAAATGACATGGCTTTGCTTTTCCAATTCCCATCATCAATCAAATCTCAACCGATCATCTACAATTTAAGGCTACAATTTTCTTTTAAAACAAAAGCTACCAATTGTCATCATTGATCAAATCTCAACCATTCATTCACAATTCAGACTCTCAACCATTGAATTTCAGAGTCGATTTTCACTCAAGTAAACCACACCTAGAAAAGATAACATACATATTAACCTGCTATTTATTATTGTACTAATGCTAGTATTTTTTAATTTATTTCAGTATAAATATATTTTTGATATAAAATATTCATTTATTTTTTTATTTTTAATTTTATCTCAAATTGACTATTTAAATGATTCTATTTTAAAAAATCAATTTTGAACTTACTATTTAAAACACAAATATTTAACATTAAATTTAAATTTGATAAGCTAATTAAATATTTTTACACATCCGCCATAAATAAAAACTTTTGTAAAATTTTTTAAAATCTTAATTCGTATACCAATGAATTTTACACAAAATAATTGTGGAGTTACATATAAATTAATTTTAACTTCGACAACTGCCTCCCACGGATCATCTTCTTTAAAGATCATCCATGGTGTCCCGTTTTCACCGTAGATATCCCTCTCAATGATCTTGGAACACAGGCTTTTGCCCTCCACTTTCAGACGAATTAAGGGTAGCATCTCTACATCTGTTGGCGTAAAGTGATAACCGATTCCGAATTCTTCCATCTCGGCTTCTTTTTGCTTCGCGACTGTCTACACTTCTAACGAATGAGAGCTTCTTCTCCTGGAGTTTGATGGCGGCGTTCCCTGCTGAATCTTCTTATGCCGAGAGTGCGAACCCTTGGATTGAATCTTTGAGCACATCAGTTTGGGGTGTATTTGAAGGGCTCTGACTCTTGTCTCCTTCCCATACGTAAAATAGGGAAACCTGGAAATCCAAGAAAGGGCAAAGTTGTAGTGATTTTTCACTTTTTCTTGCCAGAAAAATAAGTAATTTTTATTTCATAATTAACTCTTTTTAATGTTCTAACGCTGAATAAATTTATATTGAATTTTACTATTTTATATTTATATAATAGTATAATTTTATTTTTTATAGCTGGAAGTCATGATTTTCATTGTCTTTCGTGTACTGAATCTGTACATTGTTGCATAATTGTCTGACCTTTGTCTTCCTCTACAAGAAGGATACTTCTTTTTACTGGTTTAATTGGATTTATTACATATTCATGCACAGAATGAGAGGAAAAAGAAAACGAATGTGAGTAGTGACGAAGGTGTATATTGATGCCTGTAGTAGTATGGAATGTCTGTTTTTCAGACAAAATGGCTGGATCGAATCCCCTATAGATATGAACTTTTTCTGACCGAACAGGTCTTTAGTTGGGAAGAATGCCTTCTTAGTCCCAAACATTCGGATCAAAGCAAAACCAATCCAACAGTGATTGTTGAGTCTTTGCACGTGCGGCAAAAAACGAGTGCATGACCTTAGATGAACTATTTACCATCTTGTTCTATGGTAATTATTAATGATCTCTTTGCTTTTTTTTATTTTGTCTAATTAAATCACATTAGACAAGTTTGTATTTAAATTTAAATATAGTAGAGAATAAACAATTTCACCCATATTGATAACCATTTTTTTTTGTAATTAATGATCATATATTAATATTATCTGAACCATCAAAAAAATTACATTTAGAGTGGTACGCCCACCCTTATTGCAAAAAACTACTGGACGAAGCCCATTGTTTTACAGGGAAGAAATATTTTGTGCATTGTATGTTTTTCAAAAAAACCTTAATTTTGTATACTCTTTTCGTTTTAAGGTATAAGGCCTTTTAGTTTTTTTGTATAGATTAAAGAAAAATAACTTAAGAGATATTTTTCTTTATTATATCACTAACGTAACAGCTCGTGCTATGCATAGGTATTAAATTTTTTATTTTAAATAATAATTGCTGAAATATATTTAAAAAATTATAATTATGAAGAAAATTTATATGTTTAATAAAAAAAATTATTTACTTAGAAGTAATTGCAGGTAATAGTAGAGAGAAGTTGTAAAAGCAACTACACATAAATGCTATTATGAATAAATTAAATATTTAAGCAACTATTGTAATATTAAAATATTCTTAAAATAAACTAATTATGCTTTAACTATAAAATGTTCCTAAAAGATTATCATGATCAAATCTTTAAGAGAAAATATCTAGTTTAATTTCTTTTCCATACTACTCTCTCTATCCAAAATTGAATGACTACAATATAAACTATTCATTTTAGTATGCGAAAAAAAATTTTGTCAAATCTAATAACATAAACTATTCATTTTATATAAAACTATTGACACTTTTTTATTAAAAATTCTTAAAAATAGATACGTCAATCTTACTTATCTTTTTTTTTAACTGAATATTATCAAACTCTTTTATGCTCCCAAGCCTATCCCCTCAAAGAAAAAATTCAAAATTAAAAAGCTTTATAGTAAGCTTATTTTAATTGTGATATTCTTACACTAATTCTTAAAGAAAACTTCTATTAAGGAAAAATATAATATATCTATAATAAAATCATGGTGAATATTAAAATCCCTCTAAACTTCTTTCCTCTCTCCACTCCTAAAAAATAAATACCTTACAAAATAAAAACCTTAAAGAAAGGTTTTTCTAAAATTAAAAAATTTTTCAGATGATTGTTCAATTTTTTCAAAGAAAAGTTTTTCTTACATTAAAAAAATTCTCAAATCATTGCTCAATTTTTTTAAAAAAAATACTAGTATTCTTGATCCACTAGAAAGAAATTATAGTATTATTATACTAATTATATTTTACAAAAATCAAAATTTTTTTCTTTTAATCTACTTAATGAAAGGCCAAAAAAGAAAAAATTCAAAAACCCTCTACCATTACATTTCATATCCAATATACTACAAAGTCATGCATGTTCTGATACATAATGCTTTAATAGACAATTAGACAGTTTTGTCTTTTGATTTTTAGCACATCAAGGATAAAATTAGAGTAATAGATACTAAGGGTTAAATAGATAAATATTTCTAAAGTATTCGCTCAAAGAAAAAAAGAAAAATCTTTGTGATAAAAATGAGATTGTTGGAATACATAAATCTTTAAAACCTGATAAAGAAAATAAAAATTTACTAATTTTCTATTAAAAAAACTAAAAAAATGTATTAGTGTACATAATCCAATTAAAAAAAAGAAAAGTCATGAAAGATGTAGAAAGAGAACACATGAATAAGATAAATATGAATAGCGCAAATTAAGAAATTTAATGGGAGAAGTAAGGCTAAGTATTGAGATTTTAAAATTTAAAAGTTTAAACTCTAATCAATAATAACTTTTTTATTTAGTAAAAAGCCTTAAAATTTTAAAAAATAAGAACGAAGACTCCAAAGTTTTTAGGGGAAGAGAGATAGTAAAAGTGTTTAATTAATATACATAAGTATAGATTAACTAATTTCAATAAAATAGAGGGTTAGATAATTATATTTATAATTATAGTAATTTTTTAAAAAATCATGCTTAAAATTCCTAAAAAATCAAACATTTTAAGTAAAAAAAAGAGCGAAAATATCTTATATTTTCTAATGGAAGATGTAACAAATAATAGATAAAAATATAATAAGATAGTAATTCAATTGATTAGAAAAATTTATTATAAAGTAATACGTGTTAAGTTCGAGAGACATTTCGATTCCTTAATGTATTTACAAGAAAACTATATGAGAGGGGTGTAAGTACATAATCATTTCAATCAAAGAAAAATGGTTTGTCCAGACTTCACATTAGGCCTAGTTTATATGACTAGAAGACTGCTATTTCAAAAAAAAAAAAAAGGAATAGAGGACTAATGAGACGTTTTCTTTGGGGAAAATTTAAAGAGAAAAAAAAAACAAAATTTAGACACCAGAGATTGCTATTTACTTATTCTCTTTCAAAACATATGTCTTTTTTTTATTTGTTTCAAAATATAAGTTTATATTTTATATAAATATTTTATTTATTATTTTATTTCTAACATTACCTATATCTTTAACTAACTATTTAAATATTTTTATTTTTTAAAAACTATTAATTTTTCAACCACCATATTAAAATAGCAATTCTCAATGTTAAATTCAATTTAAAATACTAATAAACTATTTTTAAATATAGATATTTTAGACATCTATTAATTATTTTATAAAATTAAATTTTTCAAAATTTTAATCTCCTATAAAAGAGAATTGGGTCATATATTTTGAAAAAAAAAATGCTATTTCTATTTTTGCTATATTCTAATGGAACACATTTGGAATAGAGTTGTAAACGAGTCCTAATAGGTCCGGACACCTTGTCTCAATTCCATCAACATATAAGTGATATTGGACTCAACCTGATTACCTGGCGGGTCTACCTAACGCTATAAGGTTTTTTTTTTTTTTTTGAACAATTGTACAAGGCTAAATATATAGACTATTATTTACCATATTTGGCTCCATTATTGCAAAATATTGACTGAAATTTGACTTACTTTGCAGTTCAAATCAGAAAAATAGTTGCCTTAAATTTTTGGGACTTCAAGTTATTTTTATAAAATTAAGGCCAATATTTCTTATTTTTGTTTGAAAATTTTAATAAGCAGTGGTCTAATTATTGATTTTGATTTCTTCTCCATTTCCATTTCAAAATCTTATAAACCAAATAAGTGAAATTACTTTCTTGGAAATTATTTTCCTTTTCCTTAACACTTTTCTTAGTTAACAAAACAACATATGGATTTTCAATTTTCTAAGAATTTCTTTTTCTGTTTCTTCTGTTTCTTTTTTCACACTAAAATCCCTAAACCAAACAGGGCCTTAGAAAAGGGAAAAGAATTAAAAAGAACTATACTTTATGACAATTAAGTAGAGCCAACTTGTTAAAAATTCTTGAATGTGTTTGTAAAATTTTTAAATAACCACCAAAATTCAAATATTTTAATCAAGATTAAATACTTCTCCTGCCAAGATGCCTTGTCTTCTAGGCTCTAAATCAAGTTTGATATCACGCACAATGACTTACAACCCTTACTTGGGTTCTCTAAAACCATATTCTCCTAAACTATAATCCTCAAGTGAACAGTATCACTTAAAATTCCCAATCAAATTCCTAAGTTATAGTTGAGATTATCATAATGCAACTACTTCCGATCAATACATCAAATGATGAAATCCTTTCTTGCAGCTTCTAAAAAGTATTCAAGGATAGCATCTACCATGCGAAAGATACAAATATTTAGTTTCAAAGCGATCTTGAGATTCATCATAAGACAAATTTTCTTATTATTTTAAAGTTCGCCAGCCAAGAGCAAGTCAAGGGAAGTAGATTAGGAAATAAATATTCCATTTATAAGGCAGATAGATTAGGATGAAGAAGAGAAGAAGAAGTATATTAAAAAAATTCTAAACTCCTCCATGTATAGATCTATGATGCACAATCATATAATTTTAGAATATTTTTTATGCTAGAAAAATAAAATAAAAGGCATTATTTATAACACAGTTCCTTTTCCCATAAATAAGAATCTCAAAAATACTAAGCCTACTATTGGTCAAATTTAACAAGTATCATACCTTTATGGTGAAAACATCGGTAGAGGAGACCTCTTTTAGATACTTTTTGTAAACACTATCAAGATATAGAATATCATAATAGCCCTTTGGCTTTAAGAGCACGTTGTGCCTTTAGAAGCCAGAATTTCAAGCTGGAAGATAAGAACGTCAAATAGGAAATATAGGTATAGTTTATTGCAGCATAGTTTTTCATAGTCTTGACACCTATGGAACCAACAAGAGTTGCACGAAGCATTTCAATTTCAACTATCTAATTAATTGGGGTCAAACCTTCCTGTAATTATGTTAATAAGTTCAATTCCAGATCAGCAATGAATCAAAGAGTTCTATAGGGAAGGACAAAGTACAAAAATCACAAAATTACAAATATCAAGGACTTCAAAGTGTATTCTAAAAATCCAAAAACATACTCCAAAAAAGCATAAGAAATGGGAAAAACAAAAAAAAAAATTCATTTGTTAATTTTCACATTTTGCTTTCCCTTGTTCCAGTCTTGTAATTTTAATTTTTACATAAAAATTCATTTGTTAATTCTAACTTAATTGCTACTAGGTAAAAGATCTTTTTCTTCTACTTTACATCGTAGGACTTGGGGGCTTGATGGACAGATGAGTAGCTTTATGCTCTTTTAGTACTTACTATTCACAAAATCAAATCCATTTAAAGGAAATAGATTTTTAACCTTCCAACGACACATTTCACTAAGATTTCATTCCCAAATATTCAAGTTTAACAAAATAGCCTTGTGCTTCCCTTCCATGAACTTGGCAATGGCATATAGGCTAGAAAAGATACAATTGCATGTGCATAAAATTATACACAAATTAGGCGGAGACATTCAAATGCTTTGGATTTTTTTTTTTTTAAAAAGCAAAGATCTCAATCAGTGTTTCTTTAGGCATTAGTCCTAGAGATAATAGATAAAGAAAATCATAATCAAATGGGGAGTCATCCAATTCTTTTGTCAAACATAAATAAAGAACACTATAATCAAATCAATTTTCCAAATTAAAATGAACTGATCAATAAAATTTCGTCAATTAAAAGTGCAATTCTTGATGAATCGAAACAAATTTTTTTCTTTTTATTTTTCCTGAGTGATGAATCAATACACTTACAACCCACATTTTCTAACATAATGGATAATACTGAAGATCGTTTATCACCAAGAGAATTCTAGAATCAACACTGTGAAGTCAATAAAATTTGATGAATTAATCTATCGTACCTTAAAGTAAGGAGAATGAACAATAGTTTTGAGGGCCTTTGGTTTCTTCCCTTTAGGAGCTTTAGCATTATTCTCCTTCTCAGGCTTCGCAGAGATGGGAGCCTGTAGCTGAGGTTCCTCAATAGAAACATTATGAACTTCTTTGGTAGCTTAGAACAAACCATACTCCAATTTCTATGCGTGAATAGACGGTTAACCATAGATATAATGAAAGTTTTTCATTTTCTTTTACGAATGGAAAAAACTTTTTAGTTCCCAGAATCACTGGGAACTGAAACGGCTCCAGTAAATGTTTCATTTACCAATGTCATGGCTTTGAAATTATCCTTTATGTTGGCTGCAAATTTATGCGTGTTTTCAGTTACTATCTCTTTTTATTTTTTTCCCCCTCCCAATCCTTCAATTTTATCCAAAATTCACTTAACACATTCTTATTCGCTATATATATATATATACATATATATACATATACATATATATACATGGATTGAAAACCGGAGCTTTCCATCCGCCCAAGTAAATATTAATCCTTGATTTAGAAACACTCCCATAGGAAAGAACATCAATAACTGACAGAAATTAGAAAGCATGAGAATGATCATTCCTGTTCTTCATTTTGGGGCAGTGGAAACTGGAAGTAGCTCTGAGCTTTCCTATGAAACGATAATCTACATTACAGCATCCATAGAGTGACTGCTGTATTCTTTTGCAATCAAAAGTTACCTTATACCTTGCATAATTGGGCAATTCAGTAGGGAGATTGCAGGTTGTTTATTCAGCTCATTTGCCGAAAAATGAACAAAATTTGAGAGAGAACACAATTAAGTGGAGGAAAGTGAGAACTATAATAAGATTATTGTGCAAGAAATATATAGAAGGATTACCATTTGGTATTGTTCTGCTAATGATACGGTAGTCAAAAACATCAACTAAGTCCTTGATAGAGCATCAAGGAGCAGCATCTTTTACTAGGAAGAAAGTAGTAAACACAACCAAAATTCGCATACCTTTTGCCTTCATGTTAATATTATCCTAGTAGTTAGAACTTGGAAATCTTCGGTGGCAATAAGCTAAAGAAGCTTGGAAAGGGAACTCAATGCCCTCGAGCAAGATAAGCAAGTGAAACTGCGGCAAAAACTGTTGTAGCAGATGAGACAACAGTCCAGAAACTCTTTTTCTTGTGTGCTTCTGCTACAGAATTCTGCAGAAAATCAACTTGCCTTTGCATTTCCTCAACTCTGTTCTCTTTACTCCTAAACGCGTTCTTGATTTCTTCTAGTTCTGCTATGTATGGCTCTGGTTTTCCATTCATCTCCTTATCGACAAGGTTACGATCAATGGATGCAACCATTTCATCCTTTGAACAAACAAATTCAGTGGTGCCCTTCAGTGCTTGCAGAAGTAGTTCTGAACTAGAATCTGCGGCTACCACTTTATCCTGCATCACATCCAATACCTTTCGTGCCTCCGCAAGGTCATTCTCCAGAGAAGCTATCTCCTTCTTCAGCACACTACAATGGCTTTCCAAGACTTCCTTTTCGCCAGTTAAATTTGAGTTTTCAGCCTTAATTTTCTCAACCAATTCAAGAGTTTCTCCAATATTCTTCTCCATTGCAGTAAGCTTCTCTTTCAGTGTAAAACCATTCTGTTCCTCCTGACCAAGTTCCTTTCTAGCCACATCCCTCTCAGTCGTAACTCGTTCAAGCGCACCTATGTAATGGTTTACTTCAGATTCCAAGTTCTTGATCTTCTCCTTTTGAACCTTGGAAGACTCTTCAATCCCTGAAATAGCATGCCTCAATTCAGAGACTTGCTTTTCCAATCCAAAAATTTCATCTTCCATTCTATGGTTATCCTCAGCAATCTGGCTTTTCTCATTGACAAGTTGCTCCACTTTTCCCTTGCCTTCATCCAATAGCTTCAGTGTCTCGTTCAAATCCTTCTCGAGTGAACCTTTTTCTTCAACCAATTTTTCAAGCTTCCTCTCATTCGCATACTTCTCTTTTACCAATTCGTTGATCCATCTATCCATCTCCTTTTCCTTCTCTAGATCCTCAAGACCCCTCTTCTCCAACTCAGCCATACCATTGCGCAACTTTTCCTGTTCATTTTGGTAATTCACCAGCATCTCATTAAGTCCATTCACTTCGTTTTCCAGCTCACTTCTTTTCATTACTTCTGCACTCTTCTCCTCTTTGATCTCCTCTTTCTCCCCAATAACCACTTCAATTTCCTTCTTCATTTCCTCGATCACCTTTTTGGATGAAACCAAAGTTTTCTCCATCTCGGTTTTCTCCCTAGTAATTAATTCAATTCGCCTTTCCCTCTCTTCTTTTTCCTCCATTACAAACTTGTATTCAGCCATCAAATTATCCATCTCTTGTTGAATAAGTTTCTCCCTCTTTTCTGCTTTACCCAACTTCTTTCTCAACTCATATGCCTCTTCTATTTGAGTATCTAGTTTAGCCTTCATTTCATCCCTATCACGACTGACCAGACTGGAGAAGTCCTTGGCATTGCCAATCTCAACCACAAGCTCATTCAATCTACTATTCAACAACCCAATCTCTCTCTCTTTTTCACTCTTCACCTTCTCAATCTCACCTTTCTCCCTCAGAATCTCCCTAATTTCCACCTCTAAACCCTGCAATCTCATCCCAATCAACTTCTTCTCTTCCTTGAAACCATTCCTCTCCCTGTCAATCAACTCCGCCTGCTGAGCAGCCTGCAAAGCAACAAAAACAAGCACCACGTCCCTCTCCATCTCTACCCGAACAGCCCGCTCACTTAACCGATCCAACTCGGACAGCAACACGTCCCTCTCCCAGTTAGAACGAGTCAACTCCGATTCCAAAGTCTCTTTGGACCGCAGAAGTGAGCCCACTTGCTGCCGGCGCTCAACGGTCTCCTTAAGAAGCATAGCATTGAGCGACTTCAAGCTCTCCATCTTCTCAGCAGTCTCCTCCATGGCCACAGTTGCAGCAGCTGGTGGGGCGGCTTCCATTTCGTGGGCCTTTGTGGCTTTCTCCTCTAGGTGGTGGTTGTTCACCTTCTTCTTGGCCATTGATGATTCACAGAGCCCAGATGAGATGATTAAGAAGATTCTTTACTCACTTTGATTTTATTTTTTTTAAAAAAAAAAAGTATTTCTTTTGAGTGGCTGGTGAAATGGGGATTTGGGGATTGGAAATGAGAGGTCTAGGGTTTTTCTAAGGGAAAGGAGGATAATCTATTGCAGAGTCCAGAGAGAGATGGGAATCTATAGAGATAATGAATAGGGCAGAAAAATCCGTGGTTTATAGTTTTTTTTTTTAAAATGTTTGGGACTCTGAGATTTTGAATTCAAATTTGGGAGGTCGCTTTGTTCGAGGAATCTAATTGGGAGCAGAAAACTCGGAAAAGGCAGGTGAGGTGTGTCACGTGCCGCACGAAATCGCAGCATACAGATATTGGGAAGGGAACGGCGTCGTATGCTCAGGGTCGTCATCAAATATCAACACCTAATGGCGCTGCGACACACCAACCAAACATGTCTTTCTTTTTTCTTTTTCAAATTTTTTATTTTAAAGTCATTGTTCTTTCGTTTTCTTTGAACGCCCACTTTCGTTTTTTCTTTTTAAGGAAAAAGAAGGAAATTCTATGTGACCAAAACAGTTCTTCAAGGATTTAAGGTAGAGAAAATCGTTAGTCATTGTTTGATTGGCAAACAAAAAAAAAGTAATGTTGAGAAATTTAATCTTAAAAAAATGAATTCAAGTAATGTAATTAAGATATATTACATTTCTATGTTTGGATTGGTTAATAGAATATTAAAGAATTTTTTTAGAGTGAAGAAAATTTATAGAATACCTGTTATTTGCTTCTTTAAATATATAAAATAAATAAATTATACACTTTAATAATTTTTAAATATCTCATAATTTGTCACTCACTTAATTATATTACTTATGCTTTAATAAAATATAAATCACATAAATAAAAAGACATCAATTATATTTTTTGTACATGAATTCGATATTCCTTCCAAACGCAGTAAAAGAATCAATATTCATCTAACATATATACATATATCCATACGTACATACATACAAATATATATATATATATATATATATATATATATATATATATATATATATATATATATATATAGTAATGATACATCTTGATTATGTATTAATAATATAACTTTTAAACTAAAACTTCATAAATTATATTTTGTTATAATTTCGAGTCTTTTAAGTATTTTGAATAAAATAGAGATAATAACAATTTGAGATATAAAACATTTAATTAGCTATCATATTTTAAGTTAAAATGAGGAAAAAATATCAAAAGAGGTATGAGGGAAGAGAGAGAGAGAGAGAGGCAAATGAGAACACATAAAATAGAGATAAATAAGTAAATATGTGAATAATAAAATAATAATCTTATATATCTTTTTATTTATTTTAGAAAAATATTATTTGTTATTTTTTTATCCTAAGGAAATAAATTATAATATCATCACCCATCAAAGATTATTTTCCTACATTTATTTTTTGCGGATCTTAAAAATCAAATTCTTTTCTCAAGGCACAATGATAAACTAAACATTGAAATTTAAAAGTGAGAAAAATAATTAATTTTCCCATTTGCTTTTTTTAATAATCAAACGAGGATTTATAGTATTCGTTTCTGGGTATTTATCATCACACTAACTCTTTTTTTCCTTTTCAACAAGTTGATTCTTCACTTAGTTGTCTTTTGGACAAATTCGCCTTAAAGTTTTAAATCAGTCTATTATGAAAATCCTTTACATCATATTTTCTCTATCACAAATAATTTACTTTTATAATAATTAAAATAAAATATTTTAAATTCAAACTTTATTTAAATACTAAGTCTCATCCTCTATTTGTAAAAGGATAAACAATTCAATTTGCCCTTAAACTTTATTCAAAATTTGAATTTTGCCATTCAACTTTAAAAAGGAAAATGTTTGACCTTAAACTAATGTAAAGTAGTATTTTGTTCTATTCCATTTTAATTTATGATGGAATGACTGTTACATGACCACCACATAATTACTTGAAGGACAAATTTAGAATATTAAATAAAAATTATTTGAATTCTTTAAAAAAAGACAAAAATAACATGATGTCACATATTATTTTTTGAGATTTATCTACACATCACCTTCCTCCCAAATTGATCCTTAATAGGCGAGAAACTAATATCGATCTTTATAATGATGTACATTTTTTTTAATTTTAATGCTTAAGAACTTAGTTAGCAAAAAGAAAAAGAAAAAGAAAAAAGAAAGAGCAACATAACAGGTGGAGGCAACCAAAAGAATAGATTATTTTTGAATAAACAACTAAATTGAAAAAAAAAAGTAATCTTTAAACAAAATATAACAGGTGGAGGCAAGAATATTCAAATAGATTAACAAAAAAAAAAAACACATGTTCCACAAATGCAAAATAAGACCAGCAAAAAATTGAAGAAACTTACCACATATACTATACGGATCATGATAGATATTTCGATCTCTGATATTTCAAGCCATTGCAAAATTTTTTTTGTGCTTCTCTTTGGTTTAACCGTATCTACATATATTGATGAAACATCACAATTTTACAGTACTTTGGCACTCAAATTTTTTCTCTAAAGTGAGAATGTAGGAGGAAAAGAAACCTAGTTAAAGAAGAAGATAATGAGAAAATGGAGATAGACGTTGATTTTCTCTCTAATTGTGATTTATTATTCTTTATATTATTTTTGTCTTTTTTTCTTTTTTAAAAAGAATAAAATAATTTTTATTTGATATTTCAAATTAGTCCCTCAAGTAGTCATATGGTGATCAGATGATAGTTATTCTATAATGAATTAACGTAAGAAAACAAACAAAATAGAATAAAGCACTACTTTGTTATAGTTTAAGGTCAAAAATTTTCCTTTTAAAATTAAATGGCAAAATTCAAATTTTAAGTAAAGTTTAAGGACAAATTGAATTGTTTATCCTTTGTAAAAACGACTAAGGGACGCCAATTAATGACTTTATCCTCTGTTACTTTAATTAATAAAGCAACTTGTTCCAATAAGTATTGGTATTATAAGGCTGTAGAACTTCTTAAGCAATCAAGGTGGTCGCCGTAGCCCAAGGGGTGGGTAAAAAGGAACCACTGCTCGGGTGCTCGGGTGTCATTCGAACCGATCTCGGCCCGATCGACATCGGGGAAATGTGAGCTCAGCTTTGACCTTTTGGGAATGAGCTTGGGCTCATATCAGTTCTAACTCAATTTTTTAAAATGTTTTATATAATAATATTGTTATTATAAAAAATTATTATTAAATATACATATAAATATATTTATATATATATTTTACGTATCAGACTAAAATTGAACTGAGTTTATCTCAACCCGAGTTCGATCCGAAATATTATTCAGATTAAAAAAATCAACTCGAACCAATAATTAAACAAATCAAACTCGAACTAATCCAACCTAATTAAGGTCATACCATTTACTTTCACAGTTTCACTGTTGATGGTAAGATAAAAACAAGGGCAAAGCACTGCAGGTTGTCAGATGGAATGGAGCCCAAGGGTTGATTAGGACTCTGAAATCCATTTTCATCCGTCAACTTCAAATGAGAAAGAAAGGGTTTATTAAAAAATCATCTTGTTTCCAACCTTCTTAAGATGGGATTGATATATTTTTCATAAATATAGCGAATTTTTAATAGACACAATACATATATTATTGTTTCGCACTATAATGCAAACATATTTTTTTTATCCTTATTCTCTCTTTCACTTTCTTATTCAAAATATTAATTAGAAGTAAATTTAAAGCATTTCTTCGAGAAATCTTAAAAATAATATTAGTAACTTAAATTTCTATTTGAAAGTGTGATTTTTATATAAAATTAAAAAATTATAAAATTAAATTTTCTTAGTTGAAATTTCTTCTCCACAAGCATAGTCTTGAATTTTGAAAACATTTATATTCTTAATTTGAATATTTAAAATATAATTTTAAAATTGAAATTTGTAAAAAAAAAAATAGACTAGATAAAGCTTCTTTGGGCTGGTAAAGCTCCAATCAGCGCTTCATTGAGGCTCCAATTGGAGTTTTACTAAGACCTAGTAAAGTTCCAAGTCCCAATGAAACACCAAATCTAGTTCACTTTTTTTTTTAGAAATTTTATTTTTTATTTTTTTCTATTTAAAAGTTTTATTATTCCAATTAAGAATATAAACGTTTTCCATTTCTTGCAGGATGAAGAGTTATAAAATAATCCAGCAAGAAACTCAAGATTTATCGTAGAAATCCTTTAAATCGTTTCTAATTTGATGTTTTAAATAAGAAAGTTAAGAGAGAATGGGAATGAGAGAAACATGATTATATTTGTATAAACAGGCAAAATAAAATATGTTCATCATCGCACTTATAAAAAATAATAACAAATTGTTTCTAATTTGATATTTTAAATAGGAAAGTTAAGAGAGAATAAGAAGGAGAGAAACATGACTATATTTGTATAAACAGACAAAACAAAATATGTTTATCATACTTATAAAAAATAATAACAAAAAAAAACATATTAAGCTTTTTTTAAAATCTTTGAGTAATTGGCAAAAAAATCCTATAACTATTTATTTTATTTTAACTTAGTCTTAATTCTTTTTTTCTAATTTTCTAGTCCCAAAATTATTTTTTTCCAAATTTAATAATTCGAACCACCACTATGAGGATGCAATTCGATATATTCAATCACATACACCTTACACACGCAACTGCCGAAGGGTAAATTTGTCATTTTATGGTTCTTCTTATTCTCTTTAGTCTTTTTCACCAATGACCTTCATTTGCTACCACTCTCACTTCTCCTCTCAAATTCCACCACCATCTTCTTAGCACCAGTTATCTATAGGCTCCCATAAATACTCATTATTTATGGTGGTTTTCTCTGTGATAAATATTTGTTATTCGTTTATGTACGGTGAGACTCCTATATATAATTTTATTTGCGACGGCCAAGATGTCTTTGTGGCGAATGACCCATTTCTTGTATTGTATCCTCAGTCATGTTTGTGGCTCTGCTGTGTTCTTGTCCCTTGTTATACATCAACAAACAAGATTTCTGTCGAAATAAGTATTTAATGAGGAGATTCTGGCATAAGATGGCACAAATTAATGGGAACCACAATGACATAGTTTCTCCCTCTTTTCCCTACATTGAAAGATTAATGCAACATGTTATTGAATAAAAAGTTTCATGGTACATGAAAAATACATAAACCCTATTTGAATTTCAATTTTCTTCTCCCATATCCCAACTTTTCCGTCATGCAAGGCTGACGTTCTATTTGTTAATTTATTTTTGTGATCAATATATCTGTTTCAAAAATCCTAAATCTTCTAATACATCTTTTAGTACACTTAATACTATATTGCTAATTATAATATTTAATATTTATAATTTATCTTTTAAATTTTAGAATTTATCTTATTTGGTTTATGATATATGAACAAAAATTTATATGCTTAGAAATGTAACAAAGAGTATAATACAAAAGTATAATAAAGAATCACAACCCTGTTTCAAATGTATAATAGGTTATGAAAGTTGTTAGGGATTCGAGTATTAGCACACACACACAATCTATACTGCAGAAAAGTAAAGAACACGAGACACAAGGATTTACGTGGTTCGGTTGATGTGACCTACGTCCCACTGAGTCGCAACCGGAATTTTTCTATTGCTTTCGCCTCTCATCCTCGTCTAGAATTTCAAGTACAAAGTGTTATATTTATAGAGACTAACTAGGGTTTCTAACTTAGGCAACAATAAATATAAAACAGGCCTAATTAAATTGAGCCTATCAAGACTCCACAACCCAACAATCTCCCACTTGGAGGCTTGATAATCTTCAAACTGCCATCCGTTGTGAACACTTGTACTTCTTGCAATCTTACTCGACTCTCTTGGTTGCAGCGACCTTCTCATTAGTCAATCTGAAGGCCCGTTGAAGCTCCCCCGAGCTCCAACACATCGATCATGGCTAGAATCGCCTCGACCCTGCTTCTCTGTCTCTACCGGCTCCCACTGAAACGAATCGCTGGGATCCCGAGATATCCCGAGAATGAACAACACTCTCCATATTCAGCAAGTAATCCCCTGGAGAGACTTTATCAGTTGGAATATTAGTTCTTTTAACCCACTGTTGTCTGAGAACTGAAACTGAAGCACTACCCGTACTCCCACTGTCACGAAATCTTCTAATTAGTTTAACTGAACTCTTCCACGCATATTCACTCTGAATCTTCACTTTGGCTTTAAATTTCTCACTTGCAAAGCAAACCTTTTTCTGCCCATAAGACTCTGTGAACCGGACTTTGTTTTTCTTTTGAATTGGGATGGTCTCTCCCTCAGATGGTAAACTGACCATGTACAACGAACCTCTCTTTCTTCCTCGAGCCATGACTAGATTTCCCTTAACAACTTTGCACTGCCCCGTTCCTAAACTTAACCTCATGTCATTGTTCATCCAACTGCCCGACAGAAATTAGCCTTTTCTTCAAATTTGGAATCACCCTGACATCCTTCAAAGTCCATGAACCGGCTGAAGTAACCAAATCTATATCACCCATGCCCGTAACTTCAACAATATCATCATTCGCCAGCCTCACCTTACCAAAGTCTCCTTCTTTCAGATTCTGCAATGCTTCACCATTGTGGGTAGCATGAAATGAAGCACCAGAATCCATGACCCAGGAATCCACCATGCTCTCTACACTGCAGATCAAGGCATCATCTTCTGTGTAGTCTTCTGCATAGTTCGCTTCTTTCTTTTCATTAGGACACTGATTCCTAAAATGTCCCACCTCTTTACATTTCCAACAGGTCACATCATTCCAAGCCCTAGACTGACTCCTTTTTCTGTTCCCGTTCCCACTACCTCTGTTATTCCTTCTTCCTCTGCCAACATTCAACAATTCACTAGATGATTCACCTGAACTTCTTCGTCTGACGTCTTCGCCCAGAATAATATCCCGAATCCCATCATAAGTGAGTTTGCTGGTGGAACTAGTAATCGCTGTAACAGTTCCAGACCAACTATCTGGCAATGAAGATATCAGTAGTAAAGCCTGAACCTCATCCTCAAATTTTATATCGACTGACCCAAGTCTGGACAAAATTAAGTTCATATTATTGATGTGCACTGTTACTAAATTTCCTTCTTTCATCTTTGTGTTCACCAACTCTCGAATCAAGAAAACCTTATTAGCTGCTGATGGCTTTTCATACATATTCTCGAGCGTTTTCAACAGATCTGCCGTTGACTTCTCCTTAACGATGTTGAACGCCACGTTTCTAGACAGCGTCAATTGGATCAACCTTAGAGCCTGCCGATCCTTGAGCTTCCACTGCTCCTCGGTCATGGACTCTGGCTTCACCCCTGACAAGGGTTCGTGAAGATCCTTCTGGTATAAATAATCTTCAATCTGCATCTTTCAGAAACCAAAATCGGATCCATCAAACTTCTCGATTCCAATCTTCGTACTCTCCATCTACATAGATCGTGGTGAATTTCTCCTAGCTCTGATACCAGTTGTTAGGGATTCTAGTATTAGCACACATACACAATCTATACTGCAGAAAAGTAAAGAACACGAGACACAAGGATTTACGTGGTTCGGTCGATGTGACTTACGTCCACGGGCTGCAACCAGAATTTTTCTATTGCTTTCTGCCTCTCATCCTCGTCTCGAATTTCAAGTACAAAGTGTTATATTTATAGAGACTAACTAGGGTTTCTAACTTAGTCAACAATAAATATAAAACAGGCCTAATTAAATTGAGCCCTTCAAGACTCCACAACCCAACAAAAGTTCAGGTTCAATTTAAAATTGTATGTATCTTAATATAAATTTCAAAACCTGACCAATGAAAGCAATGTTAATTTAATTCATTCATGAATTTATTAATTCATCATGAGCGTGACGGATTAATTCAAAACTTGAGCGAAGAATTGTTTCTTTTTCTAAACTCTTTCTCTCTATAAAATTTTATGTACTGTTTCTTTCAAATCTTATGATCTTAAGTTGAATTTGGTAAAATACTTGATTTTGTCATTTTTATCTTTATAAATGACTTCCATGTAAAATTTTAAGAATTTTATGAACTTTTTAAAGAATTCTGTAAAACTTCACGAAACTTGTATTTCTTTTTTTCTTTTTAAAAATTTTTAAATCCAATATTTTTTTTCTAAAAGCACAATCATGTAGAGTTCTACGGGACTATATGCATAATTTTGTAAAACTTCACCAGAGATGAGAAGAAAAAAAAAAAAAATTTTGTCACGTATTTAACATTTGAAATAGTGTATAATTTTAGAAATATTTCACAAAATCAAAACATGTTGTAAGATTTAAAAAGTTAAAATAAAATTATTTGACAACTAATTTTTTGTAATAAAAACTAAAAAAGTTAGCAAAATAGGTTTAGTACTAGTTTAAACAACTAAGAATTGTTTGAGGACTAAAATAGTTAAAATAAAATGACTAATTTACTCCCAAAAAAAACAAAAAAGAGTGTAAAAAGTGGAAGATCTGGCAAACTTCTTAAAACCCGCCTCTTCAACGGTAATGGAAGTTCGATAACTTGCAGGACGTAATACCACCGTTGTATCCTGCCGCCTATTCCCTCCAAAGCGAAGAAGCAAGGCATGATATGTATGCGCTCAAATCCACAGTATTCCGAATCCTCAAATCTTGCAGAAAGCAACCCCAAATCCCGCTTGTTCGACCTAACCATTGCGGCAAAAAATGTCCCTCAAGAATCCCCAAAACCATACATACTGAAGAAATGCATAGCACTTTTACTCTCATGTACCTCTTCGATGTACAAATTGAGGCAAGTTCATGCCTTTTCAATCAGACATGGGGTGCCATCGAGCAATCCCGACATGGGGAAGCACTTGATTTTTACTCTGGTGTCTCTCTCCGGTAATATGTCCTATGCTCAGAAAATCTTTAATGAGATTGAAAACCCAAATATTTTTACATGCAATACAATGATTAGAGGTTATGCCGAGAGTGATAGTCCTAGCCCAGCTATTGAAATACACCGGCAAATGTTTGAGAACTCTTTGGCGCCTGATACGCATACATACCCGTTTTTGCTCAAAGCAATTGCTAAGTTGATTGCTGTGAGGGAAGGTGAAAAAGTACACTGCGTTGCAATGAAAAATGGGTTTGAGTCGTTGGTTTTTGTTCGTAATGCTTTGGTGCATTTTTATGGTGCATGTGGCCAAGCTGAGAGTGCGCATAAGTTGTTTGAGTTGATGTCTGACAAGAATCTTGTAGCATGGAATTCAGTGATTAATGGTTATGTTTTGAATAGCAGGCCTAACGAGACTTTGACTCTTTATAGACAAATGGAATTGGAGGGTGTTAAGCCTGATGGGTTTACTTTGGTTAGTTTGTTAACTGCTTGCGCTGAGCTTGGGGCTTTGGCTTTGGGAAGGAGGGCCCATGTTTTTATGTTGAAAACAGGGTTGGTTAAGAACTTGCATGCTGCCAACGCATTGTTGGATGTGTACGCTAAATGTGGGAATGTCAGAGAGGCAGAAAAGGTTTTTGATGAGTTGAAGGAGAAGAGTGTGGTCTCTTGGACTGCTTTGATTGTTGGGTTAGCTGTCAATGGTTTTGGTGAAAAAGCTCTTGAGCTATTTAAGAAGTTAGAAAGAGAGGGATTGATACCTAGTGAGATTACTTTTGTTGGAGTGTTGTATGCTTGTAGTCATTGTGGGATGGTAGATGATGGTTTTGCTTATTTTGAAAGGATGAAAAAGGAGTTTGGAATTGTCCCTAGGATTGAACACTATGGTTGCATGGTTGATTTATTGGGAAGAGCTGGTTTGGTGAAACAAGCATATGAATATATTCAGAAAATGCCATTGGCACCCAATGCTGTGATATGGAGAACTCTACTTGGTGCTTGCACAATACACGGGCATATGAAACTAGGGGAGATTGCAAGAGATCAACTTGGGATTTTGGAACCTAAGCATTGTGGGGATTATGTGCTTCTTTCAAACCTTTATGCATCTGAGAGACGTTGGTCGGAGGCCCACAAAATAAGGAGGATGATGCTCAAAGAAGGGGTAAGAAAAGTGCCAGGACATAGTCTTGTTGAGCTAGGTAATTGTATACACGAGTTTGTAATGGGAGACAGGTCACACCCTCAAACGGGGAAAATATATGCTATGCTTGCAGAGATGACCAGGTTATTGAGATTGGAAGGTTATGTACCTCATACAGTAAATGTGCTTGCTGACATAGAGGATGAGGAGAAGGAGACTGCTCTGTCTTATCATAGTGAGAAAATTGCAATTGCATTCATGCTGATTAGTACACCACCAGGGACTCCAATTAGAGTGGTGAAGAACCTGAGGGTTTGTGCAGATTGCCACCTTGCAATTAAACTAATATCAAAGATTTTTCTCCGGGAGATTGTTGTGAGAGATCGTAGTAGATTCCACCATTTTAGAGGTGGAACTTGTTCTTGTAAAGATTATTGGTAGATTGCCAGACCCAAGGTAAATCCATTGACTTGTTTAGTCCTTTGGTTTTTTGGTAATGCATCAAGGAAAATGACGAGTCTTGTAATGTTGATAATCGAGACAAGATACAAAAAATGCTAACTGAGATTTGCCTACTTTTTTATTTTAAATCAACTTTTCTCTCCTCTTATCATCATATATATTGTGTAACTTATCTTTGTTATAAAGTGTTGCATTTTTCTCATCCTCCATTGGGTTCATAACAAATTACAGTTATTTACAAATTATGATTTGGTGTATGTTTTATTATTCTTGCTTTTACCAGCACACATTCATTTTATTGAAACTCTAACCAAGGCATTGGTTATTTCTCTTATACTGCACCCTGACAGCCTTATTGCAACACTTAGACTAGGAAATGGATCTGATTCAATAGATATTGAAAATTCTAAAAAACGTATACTTTAGATAGGAGTATGTTATTCTAAAATGAACTAATTTTATTTAAGACCATGTAGGAACCTTTTTAGCTCTCTTCTGAGATTTGCTGCTGATTCTCTCTCATTCTTGTGAATGAGTACTTTATCTAGTCAAATACAAAATTCTTAACCTTCTCAAAAAGGCTCTGTTAATAACTTTCTGCACTTTCTTTTTCATTTTTGTCCCTTTTTGGGGTTAAGTGTAACTTCGTTTCATTATTCTACAGTGAAGGTTTTGCAGACAGGACATCAGTGGAAGAAATTTACTAATATACCATTTTCAGATTGAGATATTCAATTTGTCAATTAATAGATGCTTTGAAGGACGGGCTGATTTACAAGAAGGCTTGGAGGGAGATGTGAATGACCTTCAAATGGCTGAGCTTATGGTAATCGTTACAAACTTATTGTTACAATTTTCCTGGCTGTAAATTTGACTTCATCTAATTATGAGGAATTACATAAGGTTGTATGAATTTCCTAGGAAACTGAAAACTTAATAGAAATAATTAATTGAATTCCTATAAACAGTAAACTACATTACTTACAGAACATCCATGTAACTGAATGTTATCAATTTGTGTTATTCTTGCCTTTACTTCGTTTGACCGTTCCTTTTTGCCTTTTTTACCAGAGACAATTTCAGTTATCACAAATGATGGCCGTAACTAGGGGTGTTCATTCTGTTTTTCAGTTCGGTTTCGGTGAGATAATTCGGTTTTCGGTTCGGTTTTTTTGAAATTTTACAAAACCGAACCGAACCGAACCAAAATTGAAGAAAAGAGAAAAGAACGCATTTCGGTAATGCGTTCTTGAGGTAATTTTATTTTAAAAAATTAATTTTTATTAAAGAATGCATTACCAAAATGCGTTCATATATAATTTTTTCAAAAATTCAATTTTTCGATTCGGTTTTCAGTTTGAGAATAAAAACTGAAAACTGAACCGAATTTCATTCTAATCCAAAAAATCGAACTGAACCGAACCGAAAATCTAAATAATGAACACCCCTAGCCGTAACATAGGGGTCAGCTTCCTGTTGTTTTCTGCAAGTTCAATTACAATTAGAAACTATGAACTTTTACTGAATATATTGACTTCTTTTGCAAGGAATATTGAAAAGTTTTGACCAAGCTACAGATATAGTACTTGATGAGTCTAATGAGCGGGTGTATTCCACCAAGGTTAGACTCGGGGATCCGATTAAAACCTGTAATTTTGTATGCCATGATGTTTTGCTGTGCACTGATTCCTACAAAGTCCTTTTGAATGCTTTGCAAGTAGTTTAAGAACTAAATAAATTAATTAAAATTTATGGTTGCCACCGTTTTATCTTCATTACTTGTTCTCGTGTCTAGCAGATTATTGCTTTGCTGTTATGCAGCTTCATTTTCTTATCATTAAGCAATCCTCTCCTTACTTCTTAATTTGCATTATTGTCTGTAGCTTGATGTACATATGTTGTTAGACAATATTTCTTTTGTTTGGAATGTCATGACCTATTCACTGTCTCTTAGGAATCTGTCAATTGTTGTGTGCATTTTGGGACAAGAACCATCAGACCTTGTTTACTAAAATGATTTAAGAAAATTGTCAAAAGATTAATCTGTGGATACTTCTTTTGGCTAAATTCTAGTACTTGGGGAGGAAATTGACATTGGTCGGATTCCACACTGGTTAGATGTATTCAAATGGAAGCCTGTATAAACTTGAGATGCTCATTCAGTACATTAGAGTGCAATACTATTTTTATATTAGCTCTTTACTTGCCATAGTTGATCAATTTTATGTGTTCTAATGTCTTGTGGCTTGTGGTCCTTATCCCTTTTTGTCTCCCTCCCCGCCCCAACCCCACTGTAAAAAAGGGGGAAAAAAGAAAAAACTAGACAATGAAGTAAGTTCTTTCTTGCAATTTCGATAGTTCCCTCTTATTTGCAGGAAGGTGTTCAACAGCTTGTGGGCTTTTTCATCATAAGGGGTACAACAAGTATTCTACATTATCTCTCCTATTTATCATTTCAGTTATGGCAGTAATTATTAACTTCTGGAAAATAATGTCTATGTCCGTGCACCTTATTTGGTGTTATGTACTTTCACTTTTCCAGAAGCATTGTTTGTGAAGTGGGTAAAGAGTTGGATGCAAGTTCGGATTTACCAGAGCTGAGAGCTCATCATTTGAAACCTGTCATTCATTGATCGGGTAACATGTATAGCAATGAGATATGAATTGGTAAGTTGCTCCAGAAGCGTTGTTGGTGAAGTGGGTGAAGAGTTGGACGCAAGCTACGATTTATTAGAGCTGGGAGCTCATCCTCTGAAAGCTGTCATTCATTGATCTGGGACCATGTATAGCAATGCGATATGGACTGCTGGGATTGTTCCAGGACCTAATTGCTAATCGTTGCTTGTACTTACTTGGCTATAACCTGTTCACTTCTTTATCTTTCCGACATGTGAAACAAAATGAGTAGAAAATATAGCTTCATTTGACTGGTCTGTGAACAATCTTCTTAGTGTATCTTATGTATCTCGTCTTTTGAATAGTTACAAGATGATGAATTATGAACAAATTTACTGAGATCATTGATTTATACATTTCAAAGTTTCACTATGAATTATATGTTTAATATATTGTTACCCCATGCATAAATAATTCAGTACAATCCAACTTTGGTTGTTGCATATGATATTGGAACAGAAGAACAATGTTGGTGTTTCAGATTAAGGTTGTGAATCTTTATTTTATGATGGACACAATCTCTTTTGGGGATTGACTGGCCATACGAGTCATAAAGGAATAAAGGGTTCATGAACCAGGGGCAAAATCAATTTGATCAAGCGAAGTTATTGTTGTTTTGAGCCTTTTGGAATATGTCTGATAGCAATAACTTATTTCCAGGTGATTCATGAAGAACTAAAACCTCTGATTTCTATGATATTCACAAGAAATCAATTTATTACCTTGTGATGTAGGTTCTGCGGTTGCTATTAAACCATTGGGATTCGCCTAATGTTTCTTTGAGTTGAATAGTTGGTTGTTCATGTTCTATGTTGGTGATTTAAGAGACTGGGAGTGAGGTTCTGGAACATTTTAGTATTTTTTCTATTATATATGCATCTTTTTACATATGTGCTTCTGCAACGAGTATTAAATATTCATGAGTAATAAATAGTTACTTACGACCAAATTTATTCAAATGAACTCCTAGAAAATTTTAATCAAGAACTTAGAGGTAGCTTGAGAATTCTTGCGCACATGAGCTTCATTTCTTTCCAAAAAAAGATTGTGTATATATACAGAGAGAAACAACAAACAAAATCTTAAAATCTTATAGCTTGATGAATTACCCCCCGGACCGTTCTCTATGGAGGTTGCCGAAATGCTTGATCCCTTTTTCTTTTTCTTGCTAAATCTAATGGCGGTATCCTCACTGGACAAAAGCTTTGCATTACAGATTTTGATTCACATATTTAAAGGTTCCAACTCTGTGGAATCCAACAACTAGAAATACGAAATTTTTGCTCATATACTTAGCGTTAATGAAAATTATGATTTAACACGATTTATTAATTACTCAGCACGTATTTATAATGTGGTAATAGATAATGCATTTGCTGACCTTGCCATCAACTTTAGAAATACAATATTATTTTGTACACATAATTTGCACGCGTTTCGTCCGTCATGTTTGCATTATTATTGGCATGTAAAATATCTACATTCCCCTTTTAACTTCTTGCACTCTCATTTTCATTTCTTATGTTTCAAATGTGACTATCTTACGTACAACAATTAAATCATGTAGATATCACAAAAAGAATTCATTCAGGTTGATTGATGGAGGTGTCTCTGTCGCTTTATGATCTCTTTATGATCCTTATCCAACGTTATGCATTTGCATTTTTGAGTTTCCTCATTTGCTTGGGAAGTAAGACATTGCAGTTTGTACATATAATGTCAAAACTCCAGGATGAGATTCAAGGAATAGTTGTAGGACTTTAACAGGAAAAGTTGGACCAAAGGAGCAAATTCGTTAACTATGGCCAATATAGTCATTTGAAATACAAAAGAAGGGATGAGGAGTGTGAGAATTAAAAACCTTTTATTCATAATATAACCTTTCATAAATTTATTATTGTCACGTGCATTTGCTTAAAAAGAATATTTTTATCCATAATTTGCATGTCCCAATATTCATGTGTAATTATTGGCAATTGAAATATTCGAAATGCTTCCCAAGCTCTCTATTGAATAATTTTCTTTAGTGGGAAAATGTTGTAGCATCCAGGAACTACTTGGGGGGTGAAAACCTCGTCGATGAATATCGAATAGGAACTTCAACATGAAAACTCCTATTAATTGGGTAATTAGGGCCTAGCTTTCCAGAAAAACTCAAGAACCTGAACTTTGTTTTGAAGAAACATACAACACCCTAAATTCTGTACTATTAGAAACGGTAGTCTGTTCATACTCTTTCATTGGTGAAAACACTGGATGTCGTACCTCTCGATGTAAGCATCGTCAAGGTTGCATGCGAGATGACCTTACTGTCACAAATGATTGCCATTGCTTCATTTTGAGGATTCCACAAGAATACAAATAATGCAATAGGTCTCTTGATTGCCCTCTGATGTGGGTTCTTTATAAAATATGGGTTCTGTCTATAAATTTTCTTTTGGGTTGATTATCTATTGTTTATATTTTATATTGATGAGAATAAACATAAAGGTTTAGAACATAAAAAATTGAAGGAGGTCCCTCTCCCACACGCACACACATTTCCATATGTATGCACTCTCTTGCGTGCATTCTCAAAGAAAGGATATGTAGATTGAAATAACTTTTACTCCATGTAGTCATTATTTAGCCAAAAGGAATTTAGTTTCATTTGTTACTAGTCATTACTACTTTTGATATTTGGCCCTTTTTGAGAAAATTAGCACACTTTTCTTAAGGTTTCAAAAAGAAGTGTTACATATGATATGGTTATCATACACGGTTTGAATTTGATACAAGAGGGAAATCAGGTTATCAAAATAGTTTATCTCTTTATGAAACATCTCGGTGATAAGTTATGGTACAATCTATACTTTTTAGGCTCTAAAAATTGGAGGAAAATTGGATTTGTACTATATCCACCTCTTGGTGATAAGCCTTGATGTTTCTTAGTGGACTCATTCATCAGACATTTGCCCAAAAGAGCCTTTTGGCATTGTGTATTTCAATGTGGCTAGTGAAGAATTTAGTTATCTTCCACCATCCCAAGGTATGAAAATAATGACATTTACATTTACAATGAGGATGATCAATCTTATGGTACTAAAAGGGACACTATATGTTCGTTTGACAGGAGGGTAGTACTGTCAAACGGGCTGGTCCGAGTGGGCTAAACAGTGAAACAGTCTGAGACGGGTTGGTCCGTTTGGCCCGCGGGCTGAAAATTCTCAGTCCGCGGCCCGTTACAGTAAGTCAGCGAGTTAAATGGGCCAGCCCGGGGGCTTTACAAAACGACGTTGTTTTATTAAAAAACATAAAAACGATGTCGTTTTTAAGAAAAAAAATTTAAAAATATTTTTAAAATATCAAAACGGCATCGTTTTGAGGAAAAAATTTTTTAAAATTTTTTTTTTAAAAAAACAGGCTGGTATGTGTCCGGCCCGCTCCAGCCCGTGGGCTAAACGGAGCGGGCCAAAAAAGCCCGCGTTAAAACGGGTAGGCGTATGCTAGGCTCATATCCATCCGTATACCTCAGCCCGTAGATTGGCCCGCGGGTTGAGGCCCGTTTTGACAGTGATACAGAAGGGAATCAATCGAGATGTGACATAAGCCGTAGAATAGTATGGGGGGAAGCAATTTTGGAATTAGGATTTTCTTTGCATGATTTTTTTCATGATTTTCATGTGTTAAACTTCCCTGAGGTAATACAAAATTGTTTGGCTAATTATGAGAAAGGCATTGCTCCAGAAACAACTATCCTTTGCTTGAAACTAATCAAGTAAGAGATTCTTAATACTAAACTTCCAAACATTAATTATAGTTTGATTGTTTCAACAATTTACTTCATTTGTTTAGTATATATAATTCAATTTTTTCTTTTTTTTTGGAGAAGAGTATATCTTTTGATATCAAAATCATGCACTTAATATAAAAAGGATTTTCTTCCTCATATGCTACAAACTTTGCAGTGCAATCTATGTGTGCGACTATGGATACCATTCCAAACAAAAAGCAATGACCCTTACAAAAAAGAAAAAAAAAAAAGCAATGAGCTCAATCAATGCAACTCTGAAAGTAAAAATAGTATTCTTCTATAGTGCCCATACTCGTGATCCTGTTTATATTTGTAACCTGCTTAGTAGAGATTATATGGCCCTTCCTTTAACAACTATAGGTATCATAGCTGGGTTTGGATTTGATGCAACAACAGGAAAATATAAAGTTTTTAGAATAGTTTATCTCTTTGGGAATATCTTGATAATAAGCTATGGTACAATTTGGAGGCTAAAATCTATACCCTAGGCTCTAAGGAAATTGGGGTAAAACTAGATATGTGTCATATTCACGTTTAAATTTGTGATGTTTCTTAATGGATTCACTCATTAGTTTTATGATAGGCTGCTTTTCCTAGAATAACTTTATAGGATTGTGTTTCAACATAGATGGTGTAGAACTTAGCATTTTTGCCACGCACTAGCCTCTTTGTTTTAACAAGCTCTTACACTATTAATGCCACAGAGAAAGTTGATTGAACTTTCAAAATACTTTATCGGATATAGGATTGGCAAACTACAAGAAAATATACAATAATTGCAAGAATCCCAAGATTGGCATATATTTACTAGTTTTATCATATCGTCTAAATCTCTTAATAAATATCACTGAAACAAACACAATTATAAGTTACATGTTATACGAAAATGCACAGTACTCAATGGTCGACCTAGGATTTGAAAAAAAGAGGGATGGAACTATAACAGAAATTATATTTTCTTAATTTCTAGATGTAACAAAATACTAGGATTTGAATAGTTACTGGTGAAATAAGAGCCAGGATTTTTGTAGGCTGACAACAAAATATGTATTTGGAGGTAATCACATTACTAAATTCATTTGCCTTTTTGGTTTCAAACCAAAAAATGGAATATTTAATCTGCTTGTTGCAGAAAAAGTTTTGTTTTCAATCTACTAGTTGACTCTATTCTAAATTCAGTTCCAAACTCTTCCTCTGTGCTTACCTTTGTGCTTCAAGGATGACAATGAAGATGTTGCGAAAAAGATCGAAGTGTATTTGTTTATTATCTTACTAGTTTTAGTATTATTGTACTTTTTCTAGTGTGAAATCTTTTCTGTTACCTTA
The DNA here is from genome assembly GCA_030512225.1 of Rauvolfia tetraphylla. NCBI lineage: Eukaryota > Viridiplantae > Streptophyta > Magnoliopsida > Gentianales > Apocynaceae > Rauvolfia > Rauvolfia tetraphylla. Next base: position 5,108,156 of record JAJQKT010000060.1, read on the forward strand.
GTTTTTGAACAATTGTGTATTTGTTCTTATTATTATTAGATTATCCCAATTTTTCAATTTTCATCTTTTAATGTACTAGAGGAGGAATTTGAGGATTGTTTCGATTGTAATGGCCCTGACCAGTTTACAATTAATGGATAATCCTTTACTTATATAAAACTCTATTCAAAGGATGACAGTCTCTTCTGTGTCCAATTACACATCTAAAATTGATCATACATATGTTAGATGATGATAAAGCTATTATTTTGAAAACGAAGAAGACCATTTATCAAAAGGAGTTATAACGCGAACCTATTCTAGCATTGTTCCTCTCCCTATAGGTGGTGTATTATTTGTGAATAGTAACATCAAAGCCTTTTGCCTTTAGTATAGTCGTATAACTATGAGAATAGTTGGTTTATATAGTTGTTTATATTTCATTATTTTGTGATTTAGATGCGGGAAGTGAAACTTCAGTGCAAGAATTTTGAAGCAAGACTTCTAATCTCATATTTCTATCTGTGCATGCATTTATACGTTCGTTTCTACACTATATTTGTATTATACATGCGCGGAAATACTAATTAAGGTAAAATATCAAGCATACTATAGTAGGAAATATACCTAATCATTGTCAAAAAATGAAATTTAAATACATGAAGAAAGGCCATTTTTTCAAACTCCTGAACTTTATCATGTTAACTTTAATTAACAAGTGAAAACAGTGATCAAAATTCATTATCAAGAAATACCTCAAAGAATTCTTATTGAGATAAATAGGAAACCACAAAAAAAAAAAATCGTTAGTCTACTTAACTGTTCTATTTGTTTCTACATACCATGAAAAATCTTCTTCTCGTAGCATCCACACAGTGAGCTTTATCGTTCAAGAGTTGAATGCTAATGATTCTCACTTTAATTCCCTTCTGAACTCCACCTGCTCAACTATAAACTTTCAGGTGATTCTGTCATTTCCTACGGTGTTGTCCCTCTAAGAACTATCCTTAAAGAAGTGAATGTCGAGTATGAATTAGTGGGTTCTTCTAATGATTTGACTTTTTCATTGCACATAATTTCGTATTTCATGATATGGTCACTTATTTTTATGAATGGCTAACTTAGTTAACTTAGTCGTAAATCCTATTGCACATAAGCTAACTACAAAAATAACACCAAAAATATTATGTGATAGTGCAAAAACGAATAAGTTTGTTTGTTTTCATTTGTTTCTTTTTTTCTTACTTTTGAACAAGAATTTGGGGTCATTTCTAGGAAAATATGTATATTTGTAAGCGTTAGATAACAACTTTCCCCTTCAAATAAACTTGAAAAAAGAAAGGAAAAAAGAAACAATTAGATACAAATTTAGTGTCTTGAACTTCTACCACTATGACAGTTTCCTTTTGAACTTTTTTTTTTGAAGGGGTTGAACAGAATAATCTATACAAATAACAAAGCGAAATAACCAAACAAAAGTGGTAATAATTGCACCTCCTTCCCATTTGGATACAAAATAGGGAAGTAAGAGAAAAAAAAAAAAACAGTTGCCAAGTAGTTCTGAAGACCAGGAATTAAACCACTAGCAACTTAGAGAGAGAGAGAGAGAGTTCTCCATTGACTAAGTATTTCTCAAATGCAACAATTGAAACATCAATCTGATCAAGCTAGCCATTATACAGTAGAGATATACTAGAAAATCCAAGATCAAAATGATATATTAATCATATTTTTTTGGAATCCTCATAATAAGTATTGGATGTGAATCTAATTCCACAACATCACTTTCTTTACCTATTGCAATGCAAGAATCCATGCACATGAATCATATCTTGGAAAGGTTGCATGCATATATTATATATTAGCGTTTGAAGATCTCAATGCTTTTCTTCTTAGAAGTCTTATCAAACCCTAGCTTACATTACTATATGAAAGTTTGAAAATGTTTAATTAAAACACGTGATTTGGCAATTAAGCCTTTACAGATTTTTTTTCCTGCTTTTTTTGTCAACTGAAATTTTTGGAAATGAAATACATGGAAGTTGTCACATACTGGTTGTTACGAAAAGTCTTTCGTAAGGAAACCTTAAAAATTTTTTGTAATAAAGTCTACTTTGTCACTAAAACCTTTTATCACAAAAATGACATTTAGTGACAAAAGTGCCTTCAGAAAAGTTTGTATAATAAACTTCTTTTTTTTTAAAAAAAAGAGTTGAAAACTTAAATAAAAAAAAGTGCATCATCTTCACGTACAATATGTATCTAACCATGTAACATTCTACCCTATAAATGTTAAAAGAAAAGAGTTAAAAACTTAAATAAGAAAAGGTTCATCATCTTCACGTACAATATGTGTTTAACTATATAACATTTCACCGTATAGATATTCAACGCGTGTTCGTTTTGAAATAAAGTACATAATATTAGTAAAGTCAAATTAGAATGTTAGAGTTTGAGAAAATTATTATAGATTAAGTTAATTTATTTTTTAAAACATTTGTGACCATGTTTACAAAAAAAAAAAAGAAAGAAAGAAAAAAGAAAACTTATGGCAAAGTGACACGACCAAAGTCGGTGACCGATTTTCTCTCTTTGATATTTAAACTTTTGTCCTTCATACTTCTTTTGCTTTCATAGATTTCTTTTGCTTCTTTCCTTCTTCTCTTCGGTTTGCTTCCTTCTCCTTTTCCTTTCACTGATTTTATCCTTCTTGATTAAGGTATGGTTTAATATTTTTTTTTTGTGATTTCTTTAAATTTGTAATAGAAGTTGTTTGTTTTTCTATTTATTTATTTAAAATTTTGTTTTGGTAAAAATTTTTATCTTTAGGATTTGAAAATGGCTAAAAACATAGAGATTTTGAGATTTAAAGTAAAGTGATATTTTTATTCTCTGAACCTTCAATAAGATTTTAGTATTTGAGAAGTTTTATTAAAAAAAATAATAATACTAATACTATTTTCTTATGATATATAATAATATATGCTTGTAGAATATATAATAATTAGTACTTTTATAGTTGTAAGTTTAGCCTTAAATATATACTTAGAATATCCTAGGTAGGGTCGTTCGATAACTTAAGGTTGATCATGTTCAGGAATTTCGACTAAAATTTAGTCATTTAAATTTGTAAGAAATTCACACTTTTTATAAAAAAGCAAGTAACTCTAACTCTTACGATTTTGTGAGTTTACAAATCGATGCTTACTATATTTTTAGTGCTAACAATATTTATAAATAAGAATATTTATTATTCACAAGTATGAATATATTATTTTGAAAATTGTTTTAATACTTCTCTTTAGATTTGAGAGATTATCCACAATATATTTTTACTTGTGTATTAGAAATACCTAGGAGCGATGCTATGAGTAGGTATTTATTTATTTTAAAATATTATAATTTTTTGCCATATTTCATAGATGCAAGAAAGTTTCGGGAAAGTATTTATTATGTATTTTTGAAAAAAATTATGATATATTTGCGAGACTTTCTGTTGGACCTATACAGACTCTCTGTTGGACCTGAATCTTACGCATGATCCAAGTATTTTTCCCCTAAGATTTGATTTTCACTTTTTTCATAGTCAATAATGGGAGTGATCATTCATTGCAAGTAAAATAGAAGGGAGTTCATGTTAGCCATTAGGTGTCTAGTCCAAATTGATTTTCTATCTAAAAGAAGGTTTACACATGCACAACCACCATAACATGACACAAGAACTATTACAACTGTGGCACTTTTTCTTGTTGCATCTATATGTCTAAAATGACGAACGAGTGATTTGTTATTTTGAGTTTGATATGGACTTGGCTTCAATTGAATGGCTATTTGAATGACTCTTATGTTTTGAAATTTGCATAAAAACTCAACCCCGACCAAGTACGATTTATGATAAGGTTTGAATACCTGAAGCATCAAGATTGCATTGTACGTGACTAGTCTTCCCGCACTAGGGGCTTTTCCGCTGGTGTGGAACACCTAGACTATGGATTATGGATCCACTTGAAAAGAAGGCATAGTGTCATTGAGGACTCAGCCTAACTGATATTATTTTTATTTATTTGTGTGTACGATCATTTAAAAGCGAGTTAGGATGAGCTTAATATTGAGGTTGATCAACAAGTGTGGGTTGATAGATGCCTCAAAACTTTGTAGCCTACTTTTGCTTTGGCTTTGGAAAGGTTTAAGGTAGTTTATGAAGTCGAATGTTCGCTCTGGTGTGTGGATTGTATTGACTACAGAATGTCAGGACTTGCCTCTTGATGACCTCTTTATTGATTCCATTAGTTCTACTGTCAAGCCATAATTTGAGTATTTTTCATGTTTGAGAAATTCAAGTAGAGGAACTATGCTGATATATCTTAATTCGCTAAAAATTTTCAACTTCTTCCAAACTCCATCACCATTTTTGTGCATTTGAGTAAAGAAAATAAATTTATTTGCATGAAAAGAATTTTAAGCACTATCATACATATATATTTACCCTTATAATTTTGAAACCACGGGTATATATATAAACGTATTGAGTTTTTCGATTCATATATATTTTAATACTTATTTCAGATGGTATGAACTAAGAGATCGAGTTGTGATCTTTCTATTAACCGTAACATTAGCTTAGGGAAAAACTTTACCAATATATATAGTATGGATATTATTATAAAATTTTGTATATTTGATTCTTCTCGCTAACTAAAAAAGAGGATTGTATTATATATATTAGTAGATGAAGAATCTTCTTACATATGTACATGATTTTATTTTTTTTGGTTATATTATATTTTATTTATTTTTTATTTATTTTTTTTAAACAGACTTCGTACTTACATATGTCATATGTTGAGATGAATACTGACACCTAACTCAGCTGTGACACCTAGCGGATATCACAAACCAACCCATGCAGCCCTAAGAAAGAATATATTATCAGACATATACTAATAGAAAGTACCAAGTTTTTATGACTATTTTGAACCTCTCTTCGAGAACTTGTGGCGTCCATCCCACATAAAGTGTCCCTTTACGTTGGTAAATCTCCCGTCCAAACCTTAAGATAGAGGCTGCACCTTTCCTTGTCAGTCTTTATAGGCCCAAAACCCCCCATTTTTTTCTTTTTTTTCTTTGTGATGGTGGGGAGGGGGCGAGGGGGCAGAAGGGGGGAGTGGGAGGTCACTGTACTGTCCAAAAGAAAGTACCAATTTATACTTCTAATAATATTATTATAACCTAAAGATTCCAAAAAAAAAAAAAAGAAAAATAATAGGGCCAGGCACTTTTCCATTGTGAGGATGCTTCTTTCTGGCCTTAGCAAAGCACATTACCAGCAGACCAAGAAACACCCCCACCCTAAACAATAACAGTTGACATTTACAAAGCTAACACATTCAATGAATACAAATGGAGATTATCAAATAATAAATCCAATTATTGCCGACTTGCAAAGAATAATTAATCTTGACATGGTAAAGAAGATCACATGTCTCTCTATTAATCAATTCGAGATTGCGGTGTCATATATTTTGGCGTTGGTCGTTGGACGGTGCTACAGATCAAACACGTCTGTTCATTTGTATTTTTAAATTTTTAGACATGGCCTGCAACGTTGGGGTTGTGTGGAGTTCTAATATGGAAAGATTCTTGATCTTTTTAATTAATTATGAATTAAGTGTCTAAATAACACGGTATTATCTAAATTAATATCATGGCGGCCAACAAATTTCCTTGGCATTGACATGGAAACACACAACAGGGTCATTGACAAATTTATTTGCTGCCTAAGTGACAAAAGGACAGAACTGCCCCTAGCAATCAACCCTATCAATTTTGGGATCCAAGAACCATTTTTAGGAAAAGAAAAGTTTGGAATAATCCTAAAGTTTACCAATTTTAGATGCTCGCTAAATGTCAAGTCTATATATGGATACTCTTCTAACATCATAATTCTAAAGTTCGAAAATTATGACTTTGCTAAGTAGTGTTAAATTTAGAAAGTAACAGAGATTTTAGTACCGTAGAAAATATATCCATTGTTTCACAAATTATTTTGTTTTTTTTAAATGTTACTAACTCCTTTAGGCTTTGTTTGGTTCGTAAGGGGAATAGGAAAGAGGAGGAGGTACTTTTTACTTTTTTTTAAGAAAAATATTTATATTTATTTTAATTTTATTTAGTATAAAGAGAAAAAAATAAATTAAATTTACTTTTCCTTATTTAGTTATAAAAAAAAGAAATAATATTTTATTATATTTATAAATTTACTTCCTTTAAACCTCTAATTATAATAAAAATAAAAATTAATAAAATCTTTTAAATACTAAATACTAAAATTAAAATTACTGACATTTACTCTCCTCTCTCTCCTCTCTTTTTTCCTTCCAACCAAATAAAATACTTATTTACTTCATCTTTTATTTTCCCTTTTCTTTTCCTCTCCCTCTTCCTCCCAACCAAACTACGCCTTAGTCTTATTGGTTTCCCAGAAATTTCGGTTAAGTGATGCCCAGCCAAAAAATGCTTGTGACTGCAGTGGCCACTAGTATCATATTCTCTTCCCACCAAGTAGTTCATTTTCAGGAAATAAGAAGAAAGGATGTCATCAATTTACCTATTAATTTTTAAGTATATAATTACTTAAACAATTATTAATAAAATTATTTTTCTTGTTCGTTTAATTTTTCAAGTTAAAAATATTTTTTTATCTGTTTTTAACAATAGGAAATTTAACAAAGTATTTGAACACACCTTCGGAACTATGGTAAAAGTCAGAAATCATACCCTTAATGCATATCAACTGTAGAACAGTTCAAGAACTATACACAATGATGGCTGGAAATCTAAAGCATGACTTAGAAGAATTCATGTTTTAGGCAACCTGACATGCAAAGGGTGGTTTTGCATTTGCTTTCATTGCTCATAGACTCAATACAACACAAAGCCAACTTCAGCTCAAGCACAGAGAACATATCACCAGAGACCTCTTTCAGGAAGTGAAGGAGAAGAAAATAAGCTAGAGAAGAAACTTCTCATCGGCAGATGTAGCTTGACTGGCTTTCGTTTATTCAGTCACCGGAGACGATAACTTGACTACAAGATCAATGCAGAGGAATTGATCCACCAGCAGCTAAAATCTGCTTCTCCATCTGCAGTTTATCATATATGTGCAGTTTGAGGACTTGACATTCCAATTAAGATAAGTGTGTAATGAATGAGGTTGAAGATAATAGTATTGTTACCTTGAACATAGTTTCGAGCCTGTTCTTCACTAGGGAGTACTCATTCTTTAGTAGTTGCAGACATTTTAAGCACCTGCAATGACCCAAATTTTCTCGGTAAGTTTACCAAATTCATACAAAATGATCTTATCTGTAATCTGACTAATGGCGACAGTCTTATGTCCAGTCGACCGGACCGGAGGCCGAAATGGAAGATCAATGATTCTCCAGCTATGTGGTAGAAACTAGCAGGGAGATCCCAATGCAGGACTTGAGATAGCCCAATATATACCACTGAATGAGTAGAAATATGACATTTTTCAAGAAATGGGTTCAAGCTTGAAGTTCTCCTGAGGAAACATACCCATCAATGTTCTGCTCTTCACAATAGTTCCGGAAGGCGATGCATACTTTTTGAACCCTCTGAGCACCAATGCTGTGAAAACAAACAGGTTTCTTGCTGAATCAAATGATTTTGAAACAAAAAGTTTCTGTCTTGAAGACTAGGGATACCATTCATTTCAAGTATTGACCTTTTCAGCACATTTTGCCGATGGATTTTTACAGATGGATATAGCAGTAGGAGACAATGAAAAACACTTCAGATCCTTTATTAAAATAATTTTCTTTGCAGCTGCGAACAATTGACTCAGATCAAAAACTGAGAGAAACTATGAAGATGCATGCACTTGTCTCTCACTGTACTAAGAAAGATGAAGTCACAAGAATGCCAGCACGTCTATCTTGGACATCAGCCAAAGAAATTGTGCATCAGAGATGTCCAAGATTTAATTTTCTGGAGAAGTGTGCAAACGACAGAAACTGACAATTACCTGGAACTGCTGCCCTTCAACTGATGAACATGTGCATCCATCTTCTTGAAATCCATGCTCTGTTGGCTCCTAAACAACAGAGAAGCAAATCCTAAAGAATAACCACTTCAGAAGAAAAATCGGAAGCCATTTGATAAAGACAAAAAAAATTTGACACACAATGTTTTGGCGAGTTCATTGATGAGCCTCTCAGAGTCTTCAAAGAAAAGGTAAACCACTTCAACTACAAAATCTGGGTTGCTTTCATCTTGCAGTTGCTGCAGTTGCTTGAACTGATCATCAAGAAATCCCTTCAAGAACCCAGAAAGAAATCAAAGTCAGAAGAAATCTTCAATCAAGAAACAAGAAAAAAACGAAGCAAAATAGCACTCAATCAAGCCAAGAACTAACCTCTTTGTAAAGAGAGGTTGTGTAGTCAGATAATTGTCTCTGCAACTGGATAACACCATCCATTTGGGCTATCTCTCAAGTTTGTCTATGAAGATGCTTGGCAATCTCTTTATAATATCAGTTGTTCATGTGCAACTTTTCCTTCACACTTTTTCTTCTTGGAAAAGCTCAAGAAACTGAGCAGATTTGTTGAATTCAATGAACTGTGCACATTGATTCAGTGTCTGTACAATGTCGCCCCTTTTCACTCTGAGGGATTTGTCATCTGTTCTTTTCCTTCCTCTCTGTCTCACCTCATTATGTTTTGGCAGCTACAGGACTCTTAACATAAAAGCTGTTGCAAGATCCAAAACTTGATGCCTTTGCACCTTATATTTTAACATTATTTATTACTTTTCTCCTCAGGGAATTGAGGCCATGCACCTTTACTTGCCCACATCTATTCTTCTCTCTCTCTCTCTCTCTCTCTCTCTCTCTCTCTCAATAGAAATTCCAATGAATTCACTCTCTCTCTCTCTCTCTCTCAATAGAAATTCCAATGAATTCATTCTTAGCGCAATCAGATACAATTTAGAAGCAAGAGGGATACTTCTAAAGATAATCAATCAATTATGTAGGGTATCATCTTGTGCTGTATTTTTTTTTTGTTGGATTATCATCTTGTGCTGTGAATGAGGAAGCTCTTCTCGTCAAGAATTCTGTACTTCAAAAGTAATCTGATTTTTTTTTATTAAATTTTAATATTTAGTAATTTATTTTTATTTTTGGGAAAGATTCTGATTTCATGAATCAAGAAAAATAGTTACTAGAAAAAAATACATAAATAGAGGTAATATTTTAATTACTTCTTTTAAAATTTTAAAACTTAAATATGCATAAAATAAAAAAAACACTATTAACTCCTTTTTTTTTCCTGATCTTGCCTCTCTCTTTTCTCCTTTACAGTTCGACTCCTTTTTTTTTTATAACTTTTTAATGTATTTTCTCATTCTCTTCACCTCTATAATTTCCAAGCAAGCATAAGAGTTTTGGGTTACTCAAGTCATTCTTCTATTAATCTTTGAGGTTTGAAAAATTAATCTTAGTCTATTATTTATATTTTTTATTCAAACGTAACTTTTTTTACATCTTTGTTCTTCTCTTTGTCTATGTCTAAAGTTTTACTTTTTATTCTATTTAATGATTCTACTATTTTTGGTTCTATCCTTTGTTATAATTTTTTAGTTTTGAAATATTAGCTTTTTTGTTTTTTTCTCTTTAAATTGCTAACACTAATACAATTATTAAGGGTTTTACTTATTGATATGCTAAAGATTTGTGGTTATCAATCTTGTTGGCTTTTGCTTTTAGATTTTATATCCATGGACTGAGCTAAGAGCTTTAACACTAACAGATTCATAAAGTTACTAATTATATGTAAAATATGTTATAAAATCTAATATATTAGAGTTTTTTAAAATTAAAAATGATAATTAACGTTTATAATGTGATTGATTAATTAAAACTTTATATCATATGTACCCAGGGTACTTTTAATATATTGATAAAAATATAAATTTCTTACCCAATTGAATTTTATTGAACTAACCATTTTAAAAGAATTTATATTATTTTCCTACTTAACATTTCTCAACATTCCAAACAAGATAAAGGAATCTTTGTGAATTTATATTCTGTGAATTTAAATTTTAAGTAATAATATTCTCAATGCAATTTTTCTTTCTCGCCAATCAAACGAATCGGAATAGTTATCTCTCCTTGCATTTATGGATTCCCCCTACTTATTTGGTGAATTGGGATCTCTTGGTTTACGTTTACTAATGATAACATTTAATTACTTGTATTAGGTGCTCTTGACCCCTAATAAATGTATAATAAATAGGGATGTAATAAGAACTCCATTTTAATCCGTATTTATTCGTTAAAAATACAAATATAACATGTTACGATTTATGACAACGTGTAACTCAATTATTTAAAAACATTTTTTTATAAAGTAATAGGTTTTCATTTTATTTTGCATCCCGTCCTGCTACAATGCTTACTGTGTCCATCTGCAAATTGCTCCAGGCTGCAACTAATGAGGCCAAAACCCATGTTTTAATTCCCAATTAGGTGTTCAATCTGGCTGTTGAAACATGGCCATGACGTTACATTTTATGCCAAGCTTACATTGTGGTGTGACACAGAAATGATGAATGCCAACTAAGTCACATCAAAATCTTCAAGAGTTCTATTGTAGATTCTGTCTTTGCATCAAAAATTCTACTACAACTACCAGTGGTGCCGTCAAAGTGAACTCTTGTGTCTATTGTTTTGTGAAATTATAGTAGTTCGAGTGAAATTCCACATCATATGGTCACAAGAGTAATGAGATTTCTATGGCCACTTTCATCTTGATCAATGAATCTAGATTGGTTTTCATTTCAGTCATCACTTATATTTGGCCAACAAGTGTAAATACTAAGATAATGTCCTTTTGATAGGGACTTTACTTTAACCTAATCTATTATTAGATAATCTCATATCAACTAGCCTTGAGGGAGAAGAAAAAGAGATGGTGCATTTTAACCTTGATAAGGATATCAATATCTTTTATTTGATTATTAGATTATTTCATATGAATTAGCACTCAAGATTCAACTTACTCGATTAAATACTTAAGAAGAATTGACACTCTCTCTCCTAACCAATTCCTTATGATACAAAGAAACAAGAAAGTGCTTATGATACAGGTGAGAAGGTGTTTCGCCTTGAAAATTTTCTCCCTTAAAATCCAAAGAAACAAGAAAGTGCATCATACCATCATATATCTTTTTCCTAAAAGTAGGTTAGATTTAGTAAAAAAGACAAGAATAGTGTAGTAATTGGGACCAAGAATTCACTCTTTCTATCTTATTTCTTGAAACTTCACATCTAAATCATTTGGGAACATTAGTGCATAAGTGCTTATCAGAATACACTGCTTTTTCTTGTTTCTGATCTGGGTTCTGTTGCTGCTGTTGTTTTGTGGTTGGTTTAAGTTACTATCTCGAAAGTGACCTTTGGCTATATTATACGTCCCACAGCCCCCACTAGTAGTAGCTTTTTGGCTTTGGCTTGACACTTCCAAACAGGTTATAAAGGTTAAAAAGGGAATTAAAAAAAACTTTCAATTTCAATGTAGTATTTAATCAGTTTTTTTCATTTAATGTTCTGATGTTGAGATTTTCATCTTCACATTGCGAGGATTTCCATTTGTCAGAAGCTGAAAACGTGTTGATCTTTCAAAGCATCACTGTAGGGGACAAATGCTATGATCTGTTCTGTTCTGCTTTTGGTGCATTCCAAGAGAATGATGACAACGAATTCTTGATGCATGCTTATCTGGAACTTTGTGGCTGTGAAATCTGTGAAGTTTTGAAGCGCAATCTAAAGATTTAGGAGGCAAATCCCAGAAAACCTGCTGATTCTTCGTGAAATTTCTGATTTGGTCTTACTTTGTCAATTTAGAATACGGAAACTTCTTAGGAAATTGGTGTCTGTTTTGGAACATTTTTATGAGCTATGGAGCGGATCGGTTTGATTTGATCCGAAGAGTTCACAGTGGCTCGGTATAATGGAGTGTGAGTTTCCACGAGCAGCTTGCGTGTATTTGGACTAGTTTTATTTCGGAATTTTTATTTTAAAAATGAAAAAAACAGATTGATTTGTAAGTACAAATGTAAGATTTAAAATGAAAAAAACAAGAAAAAGTAGCTCATTTTGCCCTGAGAGTGAGGATTGGTGACTGCCAAATGCACTTTAAATGCCTAAGTTAGGCAGGATAGTAGAAAGAATAGGGAGTTTTTTTACAAGATGAGTCACAGATTGAAATATTTTTATTATGATAGATTAATAATTTATTAATATTTTAATAATTATTTATTTATTAGTAAAAAATAAATATATAAATAAAATATTTAACTTAATATAAAAATAGTATATGTAAATAAAATTATTTCACTATAAATTAAATTAGATATTTTGTCTAAATATATATTTTTTATTAATAAATAAATAAATATTAAATTATTAAAAAATTACTAATTTATCGAAATAAAATTATTTTAATATAATACTTTATTGATTTAGTAATTCCGCACATTGGCACGGCAACTTGTAGACAGTCCTTCTCTCTTGCTCTTTGTCAGTAGGGCCTGCATTTGTAATTTATGCCAGTCACGCTGACTTGGGCAACGTTCAAAAAATTGGGCAGCGGGAGCCTTACTGATTGGGGTACAACCCCCCATGAAGCAACTTGACCATGAAAAGAAGATAGAGCCGCTAGACAAAGGCCTCCATCTTGTTTCTGAAATGTACATAATAAAGGAAAATCACAGAAAGAAGACAGCAGCGTAGAAACTTCACTTTCAAGTTCAAGATGAAATACTTCAGGAACAGCATTCCTAGGGGGCTCTCATGCATGGTAATCAAGGATAACAAATTGTAAGGCCAGTGTTTTACCAATTTAACCCATCTCCCCGCACCCGGGGTTCTCTCTCTCTCTCCCTCTCGGAGTGGAGTTTGGCAAAGAAACCACAAATTATAAAAATATAAATTTATATGATTATCACATTTTTTATTATTACCTTTTACGTATCTCTATTTTTTAATAATAATTTCTCAAACTTACTATTCTTATCATGTAGTAATAACTCTCTCAAACTACGCAATATAACACGATAAAGCCAAAACCTATGCCTAGACCTAGAAGGATACATATCTGAAACAGTGAATTGAGAAATCTTTAGTAAAGATTTGAAGGAATTTAGGGACCACTTGTATGTTAACTCTTCGTGATCTGATATGAAGAGCATCTAGTGGGTCAGTAAAGAAGGAAAGATGTTTTCGAGTTAATGCTGCAGACACCACTCCAAGCCAAAAGATTACTACATTTTAGGATGGTGAAGGTATCCAAAGCATTCAATAAATTAAAAAATAAAGCATATGGTCTATGATGAATGGTCCAAATGAGAACAAACTTGTACAGCAGATTTTTCTGTTCATTTGGCATGCTTGCCAAAAGAATTCAAATCTGTAACACATGTCTCTTTATATCTAAAGCTGTGAGTACGAATACATAGGGACAATAAGATTACATACTTCCTTTATACATCAGAGAAGACGAAAACCTATGACTTGGTAAGAAATATGAGGCTGAAAGGTGTGTGTATCTCGGCACATGAGCGCTTTTGCGTAGTTCCTTTTTTAGCCCTAAGCAATTGTGTTCTTGTTAGTTGGTATTAGAGCCATGACTGAGTAATTTTGTTACCGGATCTTGAGAATTTATGCTTCTTGGGTATGTTTCTTCCTCAATAGTATAAAATCTTTTTCTCTTCCGATTAATAGCACTGCTCAATCGGTTTTGATCAGTATGCTCTGTAGTATATCACAACTACCTATTTGTTGGATTTTTTGAGAATAATTACATCAGAAAATTGAGCCTTACGATTGAATAACTGAACATCTAAGAGACAATTAAGTTCATACAAACCAGGAGGATTATATAACAGCAATCCTGAAAAGGGCCTTGTAAAGCCAAGAGGGTTGATTAGTGGCTATGGTAAAGAGTAAATGTTATATAATCTTTTGTTTTAACTTCTGAAAAATACTACCCATTTTAGCATTATTCTCAGATCCGCTCTATCCACTCTTGGCATCATCATCTTCCTCAAGTACGGTCTCTCTTCCTGATTTTCCCAGGACCACTTCTAAGTGTCTTTCCAATCTATATATATATATATATATATATATATATATATATATATTATAGAAATGTAACCCTTTCTTTCTTACGTCTCCAACTCTCTCATCCTTATTTTCTAGATTTCTAATTTTTAAAACCATTAAAAATATTTCATTAGTAGATATTACATATCAACTTTCAATTCTAAAATTATCTTCATAAATCTTATTTATTATAGAGTAGAAGTATATACTTAATAAAACTCGATAAATTATTACTATCTAATAAATCTCCTAATTTAATACAAATCTTTCTTAATTATCTTCATAAATTTTATTCATTATTGAACACTGAAACCATCATAAATCTAATTCATAAATTCTATTCATTATTTGATTCTTTTTTGTAATTTTTTAATTATTTTCTCTAACTTTTTAATTTTTTATTCTTTAATTGCTGCCACTTGTAATTGTTACAATTATGGTAAAATATAATAATTCCTTCAACTGTTTTCTATAATTTTTTATTTTTTTCATCTTTAATTATTTTTCTATAATTTTTCTGTAATATTTTTAATTTTTTGTTCTTTAATTGCCATCACTTGCAATTGTAGCAATTTTGAGAAAGGTAATAATTTCTTCAACTATTTTCTATATTTTTTATTTTTATTCTTTGATTATTTTTTTGTAATATTTTTAATTTTTTATTCTTTAATTACCGCCACTTGCAATTGTTATAATTTTGGTAAAAGATAATAATTTCTTCAATTATTTTCTATAATTTTTTTAATTTTTACTATTTAATTAATTTTTTGTAATATTTTTTATTTTTCCAGAATGTTTCTATTTGTGTATCGCTAAATATGATATATATCACATGTACTCTAATGAAGGAAGATACAATAATATATCATACATTTCCCATACGACCAATCATTGCAAACCCTCTGTTGGTGTCTAAAAGAGAAACTATTACCAAGAAACAAAAATTTTACTATTCAACATTTTAATTAGATTGGAACAAAAAAACCTTACTGTTTATAACATCATAGTAGGACATTTCCATCACTTGCTCACAAAAGGAGGAGGAAAAAAGATAAAAAAAAATTTCTATAATTTTTTAAGTTTTTTATTCATTAATTATTTTTTGTAATATTTTTTTTGTTCTGTAATATTTTTAATTTTTTGTTCTTTAATTACTGCCACTTGTAATTGTTGCAATTCTGTTAAAAAATAATAATTCCTTCAATTATATTTTGTAATTTTTTTATTTTTTGTTCTTTAATTATTTTTCTGTAATATTTTTAATGTTTTGTTCTTTTAATTGACACCATTTGTAATTGTTGCAATTCTGGTAAAAAGTAATAAATTCTTCAATTATTTTTTGTATAATTTTATTTTTTGTTCTTTAATTATTTTTCTATAATATTTCTTTTATTCTGTAATATTTTTAATTTTTTGTTCTTTAATTAACGCCACTTGTAATTGTTTCAGAAACTTACAATTATGGCAATTATGGTAAAAGATAATAATTCTCTCAATTATTTTCTTTAATATTTTTTATTTTTTTATTCTCCAATTTTTTCCCTATTTATCTATTTAAATTATCACTTTATTATATATTTCTAAAGTATTTTGAAGTATTTATAAAAGTATAATTATGGTCAAGCATATGCATTATACTACCTTTATGAATAGTTAATAAATTTTTTATATTTTTTGTAGTCATTTTTTACTTTTTAGACAAGATTCATTTTTTAAAAACTTTTATTTGCAATATGAGTTTGAGTATGTTGGATCATACTAAGAAAATACTTGATTATAAGCTAGCAAGTTTACAGAGAATGAAGCACATACTTTAAAAAAAAAAACGACCACGTTACTGATATTAAAAAACTTGAACAAATTAACATTAACATTGGATTGACATCAAAAAATTTAAGAGCCATCAATGAGATATAGTAGTATTTGTGAGAGATAGAAACTTAAAACGTATCAATGAGATATATCCGTCTTATATGCAATTTCAATATTTATTGCTTTTTATGTATGGTATAGATGGATGACGTACTGGGATAAATTTTTTTCCAACTAATAAAATGCAGCGTCGAGGATTTATATCCATGAGAAATTCTATACGTTTAGAATGCAAAGTCATGAATCTAAAGGAAATGTACTTTTACAAGAGAGCTGACCGTTTCAATAATTTTTTGTAAATTGTTATGCGTCAATTGAGCATAATAGATTGAATTATATAAGGACCTACCAATTAGATTTACGTGCAGATCTATAAAAGGGTTTAGAAGATGCAATAGCTATTGAAAATGTTGATGCTTTGATTGTAGGTAGAAGATTTGTATTACCTTTATCATTTATAGAATGACCACGAAATATAATTCAACACTATCAAGATATGATGGCAATATGTAGATATTTTGGTCCTCCATACATTTTCATTATGTTTACCTGTAATTCTAAATGGTCAGAAATAAAAGAGGGGTTAACATGTTAAAGACAGACTGAATATTTTTTGTAGAGTACTTGCAAGTATTACTTTTTTACCTCTATAAATAATAAATCTATATCATTAATTTTTTATTTTTATTTATTTTTTATTTATACAGATGTCTCAGTAATAGAATTTAAAAAATGAGGCCTTTTACATACACATATAACTTTGACTTTGGCATCAGAAAATAAGCCAAATACACCGAATCAAGTAGATGTAAGTATATTGGTTGAAATACTATACAAGAAAATTGAACTAATTGCTTATGAAATCGTCATAAGATGCATGTTACATGGATCCAGTGGTGATGCTTTCCCAAATGCTCCGTGTATGGTAAACGATAAATATTCAAAGCACTACCTGAAAAACTTTCGTGATGCTACAACAATAGAAGATGATTGGCATGTAGAATACAGATGTTGAAATGATTCAAGTAAAAGAGTTACAATAAATGGTTTTACTTTCGATAATAATAGGGTTGTTCATTATACGAGAGATTTATGGGTATTGATGGATGCTCACATAAATATTATGAAGGTAAAATTTAAGAATATTGTTAAATATTTATATAAGTACTTGACCAAATGAGTTGATAGAGCACATGTTCTCCTTGATGTATATGTCAATACATCAAAAAATAGCCAACAACGGTATCGAATTATTCACGAGATTAAACAGTATTTAAACAGTCACTATGATAATAAAATATTATAGTATAGAAATGAATATTACTCTCAAAGATTGGCATGCAAAATTTGTACTAAGATGTTCAGTTGATCACCTAAAGGAAATGCAAAGACAGGTATTGGTATATTCATACTTCTAATAAAAAGTTTTTTTTAATACATCAAAAAGTTATGTAATTGCTTAGATATTTTTAATTTTATAAATTCAACTCTAAACTATAATATATTATGTATCAGGAGAATGGATTAGAAAAATTTTATAAGCATATCAATTCATACAAAGTTTGTGCATTTACATTTGTGGTGCAAGCACCATGGATGTTAAAATTGTCAGAAATTCACCATAGATAGCATTTATTTTACATGTCGATTGGTGTGATGAATGTTCTCATCTACAAAAGAAAATCACAATATAATATATTCATTTATGAAATTATGTTTGAATAATAGTTTTATGCCTCTCTACTATGTATTACTTATCATGATATTTATTTTTTATTTTCGCTCGATTGACAAAATTACCAATAGAATTTATTAAAACTTTCATATTAGATATCAAAATTTAATTATTAATTAATTATTAGATTGCTTTTAATGTTTTAGCAGTTTAATTATTTAATTTATTAATTAAAAAGAAGTTTGAAGTCTTCTTTAGAATTAATTTTTAACTCTGCTAAACACATTACTACAGTAGTTGTATGTAAAAAAAATAATATTACCGTGCACAGCACGGATTTTTTAGCTAGTGTTTATGAATTAGATTATATGTCAGAAGATAGTAAGTATCCTCTCTCTAGTTATCTTATTATAAATCCTTATCATATAAATCAAAAATCCAAAAACAGTGTTCGGGTGAAACTCAAACGAAGTCTTTGGAAAATACTCCATGGTTACTACATAAGACTTTGTGCAAGCCTCCTATTTTTCTACTCACAAACTAGCTGCTACCACAGAAGAATAGTATATGACCAACAAATTTTGGCAGAATTTCCAAAGAAGTGTTCTCCCACATTCATTTTGGAGTAATCAGATAGGCACTTACTCTTCATGCCAAGACGGGCTCCCAATGATCTCTCCAATTGCATTCATGGATTCCGAATTCCAAAAATATGAGCATGCAGTCATTGATACAGTCTAGACCACCCTTAATACTAGTACTATTTTCGTAACCTTATTCTCCAACTTCATAATGCTACTTGATGATCTATCACTACCCACAACCTTTAAAGTCCAGATATAGATAACGGATCTAGCATTAGAAAACACCGTAACAGCTATTCTGCACCATCAAATGGCATATCGAATTCAGAACCATGCCTTTGATCTTCCTTTATGTCACCAATTACAAAGTGGTGAAGCTATTTTTCTTACTGTTAAACTCCCCAAAAAGTCCACATTGCACCTTTGTCCCTAGACAAATTCCAAAAGAATAGCTACATCTCCTGCTTTCTACTTCTTGGACCACCAGTTATGGAAAACGCTATGCCCAAACCTCCCAACCAATTCAAAATATGGAACCAACATTCACTTCTAAGATGGACAGAACGCTTGAGATTAGATTTCTAGGTAGAAATGATGGAAGGCGATGCCCGGTCCTCATTAAAGGTTTCGGTTGTTCAGTTCGGATCTGACAGGTCTTCTATTTTCGAACAAAAGGATGCAGATGGTCGTATTTGGTTTGATGTTTGCTCTTGTTCATCTTGCCTCAATTCCTTCACTGAGACAGATGAAACTTTTACCTCGAAATCCAAGAAATCAAAGCCTTCTTCACAAAAATCTCTCCAGGCCAGATATGAAGCTGGTGACCCGACTATAGATCTTCTTGGTGAACCTAGTGGATGAGATTTTGATTGCTATGTCCAATATGGTACTGCAGGCCAACCTAAGTCTCCAATTACCTCACCACATACAGATCCACCTCCCTTTCCAAATAATCCATCATCTCTTCCAAGGATACCTTGCTTCTTGATGGAACAATCTCCACATCCTTCTTATTATGATACTTTGTTTCCTCGCTCAACTGCTCTGGATGAAAGAGGCCAACCAAAAACTGTCTTTAACGCAGAAATGTCACTTAACTAGCAAGCAGAAAATGCAGTCACCCAAAACCAAGCTTTTCATAAGATCCTCTGCAATCAGGAAACTCTGAAATCTCAAGTCTCCTCAAATACCTTTGAAGTTGCATCTTTGGTACAGAATATTTCTGCGATTCATCAACAATTGTCTTATTTGGTTTGATATACCACTAAATGGTCTCCTCAAATGGCTAAATTTCTCTCAAAAAAAGAAGTCTTCCAACATCAACTCCGTTCTCTTGAGACACAATACCACTTCCTCAAAGACCACTCACAAACCAGTATGTTTTATCCTCTCTCCTACTTTGCCCAATTGCCACCTACACCTATATCATTACAACTTACACCACCATCTCTTACTCATATCTCCACTACAACCTATTCATCTGTTCTTGCATTATGGAAGGATTTACCTCACTATAAATGAAAGTCTTCCATTCACTATGCACCACAATCACTTTGACTTTCTCGACTTCCATCCCTCCTCAACATGTACCACCAAAAGTTATATCTTCATCCTCTGCACCACTTTCCACACCTGCTTTCCTTTCAAATCCCATAATGGGTGCTTCTTCTAAACAAGAAATGCTAAATTTTGCCGAACCAAACTCAATTTGCTCTTTCCTCAAAAACCTGGCCCAGCCTTCCCCAATCTCTTTACCAGTGATTCCTTCAATCCCTATTCCCACATGAACAGATTCTAACGATCCCTTTGAGGGCTTTGATACTCTTTTTATGATAGGAGATGAACCAATTGTTGAACCAATAAAAACTCCAGTAGACGATGAACTTATTCCGCAAAGTGTTCATACTATTGTAAAAGGAGAATATTATTACAAATTCACTCTGGATAATCTTCCTTCTTCTAAATGGCGACACAGATTCCAGTCACTCTATGCTTGGTCGACTGTAGATATACAACAATATGCCATTCCTGATGTACTCAAAAGATTTGTTGCCCACCTAGAAAACAATCTTCGAGACTTCTAGAACTCACTTGGAGAATATTGGCAACTTCAATTTTTACAATTGAATTCTTCTGAAAAAGTTATTTTGATCCTCCGAAGACATTTTCTTGGAGAAGCTGATCATGATATCACAGTAGCCAGAATAGAATTTCTCAAGATGAAATATTGCTCAGTCTGGCTAAAAGATTTGGAAAAGCATTATGACAAAATGTGCAAAAAGTTTTACGTCATTAACCAAATTAGTGATATCAGCATGAAGCAGGCTTTTGTCAACTCAATCCCTAAAGAACTTGTTGATAAAACAATGAGATAGATCTGTGCAGCCAACATTGGCTGGCAACATATCACGATTGGTCAGATATGGCAACTAATGCAACAGGCGTTAGAAAAGCTTTGTGTTCAAACCAAATTTTGGCAGAAGTATCAGACTAATATCAAAATCCTTGACCCACTATGTTCAGAATCTCATTTGTCTATCTAATGGAAGGACTTCAAGAACTGCACTTATCTACCAAGAAAAAAATCTATAAATTCAAGTTCTCTGATGATTCCTCAGGAAAGAAAAAAAAAAGTCCTAAAGGTTCCAAAAGAAATAGAAATTCCTCAAGAAAAGATCCAAAAAGACAAAGGCCAAGGCAAATAGATGTCATCGGTGCAACAAGAAAGGACATTTGGAAAAAAATTGTCCCAACAAGCAAAAAGGACAACAGGTCATGATTCAATTGACTCCTCATCTTGATAGAGAGGAGTTTTCTGACATTGAATCTTTTGTTGAGCTTATCGATGATCCATCACCAAATTCTCTCATGGTCATAACTTATACTGATGATGAATACAAAGCAGCCTTAGACTTCACCTCTGAATCAGACAATCTAGCACCTTTCTTCACATCTACAGATTTTATGACTATAAAGCCAAACCCATATCCTCTCATCTGCGCCAAAGAAATTTCTCATCATTCTTCTCTTGCTATCCCTGTTAATGCCTTATTAGATACTGGAGTAGCCTCCACTATCATGAATCTGGATATCCTCCCACAAGATTTTTGGAACCCCTATTTCAAAGTTTTAGGGCAGCCAATGGAGATGAATTTGTCATTGACAATGTGAGTAAGCTCGTTCATATCCAACCCTTTCCCAATCTCACTGTGATTTCATAAAGTCTTAGGATCCAAACTTCCACAGAAAGATTTAGCTATAGATTTTGATCTCTTAAGTCAAATTCCGTATCTTTCTTTCACTCAAGAAGGTATTGTATATAAATGTTAGATTTTTCCTTGGACTACATACCCATATCTCTTGCAACTACCAGATTCTCCTACATCTTCCCTTTGTGATTATATTAGGAAAGAACTCATCAATTGATCATGTACTCAATCTCATTCTGAGTTCTTTTCCAAATGCTCAGCTCCTTTATGGACAAATCCTAAATTCTTCATCACACTTCATTTTTCTCTATCTAAAGAAGTTATTCCAGAAAAAGAAAGTCATAGTGGCATGTCTCCTAATCACTATGCTCTAGCCACTACAGAACTCATACTACTTCTCCAGGAAAAGTTCATAAAACCCACTTCTTCCTCATGGGCTTTTGAAGCTTTTTATGTCAACAAAAGGTTAGAACAAGTTCGAGCAAAGATAAGACTTGTCATCAATTACCAGTCTTTGAACAAATTTTTGCAAGATTGATAGATTTCCTCTTCCCTGAAGAAACACTCTTTTTCAATATCTTGTTGATGCAAAAATATTTTCTAAATTTGATCTCAAAGTAGGATTTTGGCAACTTGGCATTACACCTAAAGATAGATTTAAAACTGCATTATGCATCCCAAATCACCATTATCAATGGATTGTTATGCCTTTTGGTATGAAGGTAGCCCCTTCTTATTTTCAAAAGGCCATGACACGAATTTTCGAACCCCTGATCTTAAATGTCTTGATTTATATCGATGACATTTTGCTTTTCTCAAAAGACATAGAATCACATCTTAAATTACTTACTCAGTTCCATCATATTGTTCAAAAATATGGAATTATGCTTTCTGAAAAGAAAATGATTTTGGGAACCAAAGAAATTAATTTTTTGGGATGTAACTCTTTGATGGTCAATATATCCCACAACTACATATTGTTGAGAAATTGCAGAACTTTCTGGATAAGATGCTATCTACACAACAGTTACAACAATTTCTTAAAACTGTCAATTACATCAGCAATTTCATTTCACAAATTATCCAGTATAGATCCTTCCTCTCTACTAGGCTCAAGAAGGATCCTCCTGCATGGATAGATGCTCGCACAATAGCAACCTTCAAGTTAAAGGAAATTGCCAAGAAAGTATCTCTTTTTCAGATACCATCTAATGGCACCTGTATTCTCCAAACAGATGCATCAGATGATTTTTGAGGGGCTTTACTTCTTAAAGACATTAACGACAAAAGATCAATTTGTGGATATCATAGTGGACAATTCAAGACCTCTGAAAAATATTACCACTTCACCTTTAAAAAGATTTTGGCAGTAAAACGAGACATTAAAAAGTTTGAATTCTTCTTGGTCTAAGTTCATTGTTGAAACTGACAAGTCCTCCTTTCCCAGGATGCTTCACTTCAAGCAAATGATGATTCCAAATACTCAACTTCGCACATGCCAACAATGGTTTTCTCGGTACATCTGTACTGTCAAACACATCCTTAGCAGGTCAAATGTTCTTACTAACTTTCTTAGCAAACCACCAAAACCTATCTCTACATTCAGTATCCCTTGTCCTGCTCCACTTGACATCTCACACCTGCCTCCAGAAGTCATAGAAATAGGCCTTGAGTTTATCTTACCCTTTCGAAGTTCCCTCAATTATAGACTCTTCCATAGGCTCCTCCTTCAAAAACACAGAATCTCTGTTTTTCGAGGAATTGCCAACAACCCTGAAAAACTTTATTTCACTCTTTTTCTATATTTGTGATCTTTGGAATTTACCTAATATAGCTCTCTGCTATTTTTGGTATCTTTTAGAAGCTAACAAAATTGCTTTTGTCTTTAATGCTTCGAAGCTGCTTTTCTAACTCTGGTGTTGTGACAATAGTCAGGATCTTCCACCATACAAGTTTATCCTGTTCAAAATGCTTAAATGGTTCTTTAACCCCGCAAGATGGTCTCCCATTCTCTGTGGCAGATTCAACAAGTATGTTGTCATATGTCTACAAAGACCTATTCTCAATCTTCATGTGGCTAGTTTCAGTCATTCTCCTAGACTATATTATTTTCCTACTGAAGAAATACTAGCATGGTATTCATTCAATATTGCTACGCCTAAACTCCAAAGGCTACATTTAGATGTCAGAATTGATATCTTTACTCAAATAGCAATAAAAAATAATGATATCACTTGATGATCTTTCTTTTGGTCCTTTCATGGGAATTCCACTTTATTTTGAAAGAAAAAGTAGATTCTTCCATATGACTTATTTATCTCTAATCAATCACACCGACCCATGTGATTACTTTTCTTTGTGTATAAAACTCTAGAGACACCTGGTTATGCCTTAGAATATCGGTTGTCTCGTCGTATGCTTTAGTATGCTTTCTCTTTAGTGTTGGTTGATCATGTGATCTAGCCTTTACCTTTAAGTTATGTTTGAAGTCTGGATTTCAAATCCGACGAACTGTGCATTTGCTTATAAAAGGCCACAACTTCTCCTTCATTCAACAGGCTTGGATGAGATCAAAGAAACCAATGTGTTGTATGAATAAAGTTTGTATTCTTGTGCCGGTCTCTCTATTTTAGTTTTTCAGTTCCTGAATATATTTATCTTCATATTCTTAGTTCTTAGTAAGTATTATTATTCTTATTCTTATTCTTAGCTCTATGTATTATAAACCCTAAACCCTAAACCTTTAATGAGAACCGGGCATTGCCTTCCATGAGGGAAAATTCCGTAGGAAAAACTGTGGAGGCTGAAATCTAATCTCAACAATTCCGTCCTCCTTAGAAGTGAAGGTTGGTTCGGTAATTTGAATTGGTTGAGAGGTTTGGGCACGGTGTTTTTCATACCTGGTGGTCCAAGAAACACAATTGATTCATCTCCCATCATAAAAAGAATATCAAAGGCGTCGAAGGAATCATCAGAATCAGAATTTGTTCCTGTGAAACTAGGGACTGAAGGAACCACTGGTAAAGAGACTAGGGAAGGTTGAGTCAGGTTTTTGAGGAAAGCGCAAAATGGGATTGGTTCGTCAAAATTTAACATTTCCTGAGGATATAGTTTTTGTTTTATAGTAATAAAATCTGTGAAGGTAAAGAAAGGCTCTGAATTGTCTAATTCAAAACTGGAGTGTGAGGCTGCTTATATTCATCATGAATATAGGCTATTACCATGAGAGAATACGGTGATGGATAATCGGTAAGCTCAAAATGAAATTCAATGTCTGAAAACTCTTCCCCATCAAGATAACCACTACTTGTTTACCAAATTAGAATTGAGAGCGACTCATTGAATAAAATGCCTTCTGGAATAACATTAGAAATCGAAAGCTTCATTACGCGGCTCTTATGGATCTGTTCAAAACCTGCCATGACGGAATTCCAACCCACCAGTCCACTTTCATCTATGCTGTTACAAATAAAGAGATTGTCATATAAATTAAGTGCAATGTAGCAAAAAAGCATATCTTGCTCTTTTTTTTTTCATTTTCCTCTTTATTTTCTTTTCTTTAAAGAACAAATATTGTTACACAAGAAAGTAAAAGATTATCCACACATTGCACCATCAATTCTAATATACAGCATGTACATGAAGATAACCGGAGGAGAAACCAGGGCTTTTTCTCCAAATACAAGGATGCACGAATAATAAGTCAATACTTCACATCAATGGTTAGTAGCATTTCTGGTGAGGTATACGGGACATCATCCATTCGGCAGCAAACTATCCAACGTATTGGATGATGGCGCCAGGCTGGCATGGTTAAATATCAGCCTGCAAAGGACGGAGAAATTCTCTTCATAAGAACATAGTTTAGATTCTTTAACCACAGTATATAAGGCTTCTGCGCTGAAAATAAACAACAATCAGAGGCGGTACATGCGTTTTGTTGGCTGAACTAGCAAATAAGAATTAAAACTGTTCCTCCTTGAAGAACTATAATAGGTGTAAAATGTAAATGTTCTAAGAAGATAACGCACCTTCCTCAGAAAAGGCAAACACACCTCCAAGCATACCATCACTTTCGCCGTCTTCCTCAGTTTTCTCTCTGTTACGAGGACTATTACTGCTATCAATATCAGTAACAAGTTCAGTTAATTCACGCGATACATGATTAGCTGATGTTTTACAATAACCCTCCTGGAAATACTGCCCAAAATCTACAGGGTCATGCATATCTTCATGCACTGGCCCTTCGTCGATAAGCTTCATGCTAACATCTGATCGACTGGAACTAGTGTTTGAATGTTCACCAGTGATGGCACTGTTTGAAGATTGAATCTCCCTTGCACTAGCTCCTTCAGTTGAAAGAGGGCCACTCTTTGGAGAGGATGGACTATTTACAATGTAACTTTCTTCAAGAGAGCACATAACTTTTGCAGATGATTCAGGAGATCTTGGAGACCTTTCGCTCGGAGAAAGAGAACCAGATCTTCTTACCCCATCATTCTCATCTAGTTTTGGGTGACCATCAGAACAGGACATCAATGTGCCTATTAGATTTAAGCTGTGCAAAACTGCCGGTGTTCTAGACGAATCTGAAGAAAATATAACGGACATTTCTCATCACTAATCAAGTATGGTAGCCAAAATAAACTAAAAAATGTTAATTAGATGATATGAGAAATATGTACCAGTAGCCGACTTCTCAACAGACCCCGGATAGCTTGACTTTGAGACTACACTATCTTCGAACTTCTCTTTACTGCTACGGGAATCAAATGAGCCAGAGCGCAACCTGCCAGACAGGGAGCCGAACTTCATGTTTCAAAATTAGCCTTTAGAGATGAAGACAGAATGCTATCACTGATAAGGCATCGGGCAGATGAAAAGAACATCTATTGACATCCACATTCAACAAAGCCAGAAGTTAAGAAGGTCACAATCAGTTTTATAATGTCTAAGTTACTTATCATCATCACAGACTGGAGAACAGAGATGATATCATCATTTCCTCCATTTTGATACTTAGTTCTACCAACCCATGCCAAATGAAATAATTACACACATCATGCAGGAAAAGAAAAATGACGGCATAAATGCACCTTTAGATATTGGGAAAAACAAAAACGTTTCTATGTCATTACTTCAAAATCAAAAGAGTCAACTGACAAGCAATTATGAAATGACAAGGTTACGCCTCTGTTACCAGGGAAAAGAATATCCACAACAATGTAATAATGGGTTTCTTTGGTAAAGACCCTCTTCCGCCACCAAGAAATGCAAACCCCACCTAATTCTTCAGGCACTTCAGGGGGCTCAGGTAATAAAAAAGATAACAATGATAAGAGAGGAAATTAATAGACTAAATTCCCTTCTTATCTTTTTATTTGCCGCTGAGAACATCTTGAAACCAAAATAAGAATACAGTAACAGAGAAGCTTTTTACAATACTCAAGGTTACTGGCAGCTTTACCCAGTAGATTCACGATCACCTACCAGTAACTCAGTAACGATGACTATAAAAATAGGACTACTCATTCAGACCTCAAAATCTTTCCACTTCATTAGATGGAAAGGTTTGAACACTGATTTCATTTATACATGGCAGTAAAAGTCCTTAGACTGGTAAACATTAAACCATCAAATTAACAACTCTGATTAACACTTGAGAATGGGGCTTGTACATTTGATTAATTCATCAAAGAAAAAAGGCATTAGGTACCTGTAATACGTATCAACAGATTTCAAAATTCTGCAATTAATGTTTTTAGAGTATCTAATGAATATTTCGTCCAAAATATTGAAGATTAGTGGCTGAAGAATAAATTTGTAGTACTTGAGACACCTCAAGTAGCTGCCTTACAAAAATACTCGAATTCCATAATGCAAATAAAGCAAAATGGATCCTTCAAATGTTAATGAAAGAATATAAAAGGCTGGAATGGACCTCATAGTTCTAACTTCAGTTTCCAAATCATATGAGAAAGTTGTATTATATATTGCTACGGTATACTGGACGTGTATGAAGCTACAATTTCCAATCTCTGACTATCAGAAATAATATATAAATAGCTTTTTCTATCAAAAGCTTCCAAAGGTAGAGCCCTCTTATGAATGTCCGTGCTACAATTTTGCAATTAAACCTTGTGTACATGGCTCAATATTCCCAACCCAACAAAACTAGATCCTTACTGTGTCCAGAATCAAGACATCAAAGAGGATTGTTTACTTCTATCCTGGCTTTAGCCAGCAGTGATTTTAAACAACACAGCCGTTAAAGATCCCGTGAATAAGCAAGCTAACAACAAATAGGATATATCACTCACTTGGAAGCAGAAAATACAACTCAGAATTAGGAGAGAGCTGGAATAAAGTCTTCCAGTACCTTGTTTCCTTTTTTCATTTTTTGTTCTAATTGAAATTTTTAGATTCCTTTTGCAACAGAACCCCCAGTCTTCCAGTTTGTTTCCATATAGACAAATAAAACCTTATGCAGCAAGTTTCAAGCACAACAAATAAAACCTTATGCAGCAAGTTTCAAGCACAACAAATAAAACCTTATAAAACTAGGTAATCTCCAAGCAGTAATACCTAGTACAAGTTTGAGATAATATTATTAACTGAAGAATAAGATGCACCATGTAAACTTTTACCTCCTTGATAGCATAAAGAGATGATATTCTATGGTATAAAAGTTTTTACAACCCTTGCAGATAAAGAAACCCAAAGGCAATGAGTGTGAAGACAATCTTACCATATCACATTTCCTGAATCAAATTCCAATAGTAGTTTCCTCAAAAGTTTTACAAACTCTTCATTTTATCAGAATCAAGATTGATTCAAAATTATACTTCGTTTAAAATAAACATTTAATACCAGTGGTGCATATCACCAAAACCAACTTTTCCACTTTCAATTCATGCTCTCTCCTTATAATAGGTTTCTCCAGTCCTCTATATATACACCTAAATAGAATTCCAAGATCTCACGAGCTTCAAGTTTCTTAAATAATTTTATTGTCTATTTCAGATAACTCATCAACCAACCTTCCATAAAGAAATTCCGAAGTTCAAGTAGATGGATAAACCAAAACACCCAATTTACCAAACCTCTTAATAATCCCCCAAGATAACCAGGATCAGTAGTCCTCCACTATAATAAATGTCTGAGCTATGCTATCGCAAGGAGATATATCAGAAACACATCAGAGCATACCCAACATCCTGATGGAGTGGCAAGTGAAATAAGCGATAATCCTTAAAAAGGCCCATCTGAAGTGAATATAACATAGGGCTTCACATTCTAGGGCCACAAGTTTCAAAGATGAGAAGGTCCTTGTAAAATAAATAGAACCAAAATCAAACTCCCATAAGATATTTTTGACTGAGCAACTAAATATGACACACAGGCATCAGAACATTCCATTCATTCTCAACTCTTCAACATAAATGGAAGCTAATGTAATTATTGACATTCGACTCAAACAACTTAACAAATTTATGGTCTCACAAAAATGAAAAGATTTGCATTAACTGACTCACTCCGTGCGTTCTATTATGAAAAGAGCAACAGAATTAATTATTTAAAATTGCAAATAAACAACATCATGAGACTGGTATACAGCAATCGAACTTTACATCAACTCTGCAGAAGGATTTGAACAAGGCCCACAAGTCCATGATCAGCAGAAATACTGTCCAAGCCCTATTTCTTGTACATACATGGTGCACAAAATCTGCTTAGCTTTTCGTTAGCTTGAATAATCCATAGAAGAGGCTCAAATTCTTTCTTTCTCAGGTATGTAATAATGAAAACCATACATATAGGGTTAGCCTAGATACCCATTTTGCTCCAATTCATTCACCTACATTAACTAAAGTAATCCAGGCTTATACCACCAGGTTTCTTGTAGTGGCTACTTTTTCCCTCTTAGATGAACAACAGTTATGATATAGCCTTTATGTTTACACTTCTTAACACCTAATCTTAAATATCATGCAAGCACAAGTTTAATGCGCAAAATAAGAACCCATGCATCATAACAATAACCTAAACGAGAAACTTCTAGGATGCCTATGCAAAATAAGAAAACCCTGGAAATAATCACTGTGCCCTGATGAGGAATGTTTCAACCTATGCAACGCAAATCTGACCTTTCACCCAAAGCATGCGACAAATGATACATCTTCTACATCTAAAGAAGTCAAATAGTTCAAATAAAATTGTTTACCATCATAGTAATACAAAACCATAATCTAGCGGAAAATGGATAAGCCTTTATTAAGCAATGTGGAAAGTGAAAGCAGAGACGCAGGGTTCAAAAGGTTTAACACTTTGCCAGGAGGTTCCATAAGAAGAGATAAATGACTACTCTCCAATCAGAAGGATTCACTTCATTACCTGTCATCACTCCAATCAGGTTGGAATCTGTGGAAATGATCAAATACAGGAAGCAATTCACGGCGCCTTATTTCAACTTCATGGACAGGAATATTCTCTATCTCAGTTTCCCCAGCAGTATTATCATCCCTGTATTTCTGCTCTTCATACTCATGAGGACTAATCGTGTAGAAGTATATCTGAAAAATGGATATTCATCAGCAAAGATGGTAAAAGAAAACTGATAAAAATTGCAAGGCCATATTAAGCACCTTTGACTTTTGCCAAATTGCTATTCTCCCAGACCTTGACTGCACCTCCGCATTGGAAAGATAAAAATGAGTTTTTTCATTTGTTTTCACAATATCCTTTTCCCCAAAGTCATTATCTTCTAAAGAAGATGTACCAGTGATGGTATCTGCAGCTTCTCGTCCACCAAGTGTAATACCCTGAATATATTCTTCTCTTTCAGGCCAATCTGCTCGTCGACAAACATCCCACCATTGGACAGGATCAACTTTCACCCCAAGGTCATCCTCCGGCACTGGGACCAAGGGACTTGTCCCATTTTTCACAGACAAATCACTCTGTTCGGCACAAACAGAGGCCACCAATTCATATTGGATGAGATGACCAGAGGGAGAATAAGCCAAAAGGTGCTCTAAAGCTTTGCTATTTGAAGAAGCAGATTGAGTTTTATGGCAGAGAGAATTGTGGAAGACAGCAGCAACCACTCCAGAAGGTACAGATACCTTTCCTGCTGCTGATGATGCAGCATTGCTCACTGTGTGCAGCCAATTTCCACTTTTGATTCTACAAACAACAGAAAGAGTGATAGGTGCAGGAGGCGGTGGAGATGTCTGCCGATTCATCACAAATGATGATGACGACCACCATGGCATGGAATGAACTGGTAACAGGGTGGCACCATCAACACGAGAATGCTGTAACTGAAGACCAGTCTCTCCACCAAAAGGAGAGAGAACAAAGATATGACAGGTTCCCCGGGAAGATACAATTGCTACCCATTGACTATAGTGACTAAAACAAATGTCTTGTATTACCTGTTGCATGAAACCAAAAGAAAATAAAAGAGTTACATCAATCAATAATTTGCTACCAAAGAGAAAGACTAACCTAGCTACCATCTAATGAGAACAATATTTATATATTGGGGAGAAAATATTAACAGCAATAACAGATACCCACAGCTGAAGTCATGCCACGATGGAGCTTGTACAGAGGCACGTGAGACGAACTCCAATCATACACTTGAGAGCCTGACCCATTTTGTATTCTAGAAGGCATGATCCGGAAGATATTTATGTTGTTTCCATGTACAGAGGCAGTAACTAGAAGAGTTCCACTAGGATCAAAACAAAGTGCAGAAATGGGACTCGTATGGGCCCTGAACTGCGAAATAATTGCTCTAGATGAAAAATCTTTTATGACAACCTGCAATTCAAAATTCAAGAAACACCATCAATTCTACAAGTTTCAAGAAAATGGGAAACGTGCTTTGATGACATAACCCAATATCATGCTAATTATGTAATATTTAATACCCAGAAAAAAATGTTGAGTTGGTGTCCTATCAAACAACTGAAAATTCCTTTGTTCCAAACTTCATCATCATTTTTCGTGCATTTGTGTGCTGGATGAGCTAAAGGGAAGATGAGCTTAAGTGCAACACAAAACTGCAAAGGAAGATTCGATATAACATCTTCAAATTAAAGGAGGAAAATATTTATTTCATCCTGCACTTACACCACTGCATCACAGAACTGCTAGGATATTAACTAAGGAAAAATGCTTGAAATATAAGAACTTTGTAAAAGGCTTACAGTGCCCGCAGCATCTGTTTCAGAGGAATGTGCTGCAGTCCTTCCAACTTTCCAACTAGCATTCACAGGTGAATTTGAACCATCAGGAATTAGTTCGTGGCAGTATTTTGAGAAAGTTTTGTAGCCCATGTCACCCAGATTGATTAATCCAGCAGCCAACTGCTTACTTGATTCCATGGCATAACGTGCAACAAGATTTCCACTGCTAGGTGACGTCGAAGGGCTAACACCAGGAGATGGACTAAGACTCTGAGGACTCAATCGGCCAGTATTTGATAGCAATGGGTTATTGGAAGCATAGGCCAACCACCTTGGGCCTACAGCCATTGGACCATAGCCAATGTTTAAGCCAGTAATACCCTGGCCTCCCGACTGAGGGACAGGATAGGTTAGCACACTGAACTTATTCTCTAGAGTAAGCGCATCGAAACAATATATCTGCCAAAAGAAAGGAAACAAAAATTTACATAAGATAACTGCAATTGAAGATATTGCACATGTAGCCTAAAATGATCTAGTATATCCTTGAATGAGAGCCAAATCCAGAAAAGATGATATAAGGCAGCAGTTCTCCAAGGTCTTGTCTCAATTGTGTAAACTATACTAATCTACTTGGGCAAATGTTTCCATATTTTCCTCCAACATACCAATAACAAAAATAGCAGCAATCAGTTAAAAGCTAGTAGATAACAGAGGTTGAAGCTTACTTGTGATGCAAGGCCAACAGCTACTATTTGCGCACTGCATCTTACCATGTATACTGTTGACCGAAATCTTAAAACCTGTACATAATTGTGAGATCTTAAGGAATAAAAACGAACGGCTGTAGGAGAACTTAAAAGGTTTCCTGCTTGAGGCTCAACAAATCCATCCCTTCCATTATGCATTGCACCCGAATAATTTTCTTCATCACTTGCCACAACCAAAAGCATTGGATGCGATGCCCTGTAGCCTTCACTTTCATTGGATTTTGCAGGTAAAGGTTGCATCTGTAGAAAGGTAACTGGATCATCACGCTTAGAAACCAACTCACTAACACTCGAAGCATCATCAACATCGAGCACTTGAAAGCCATTAGAATAACCAATGAGGAGAACACGTTTGACAGAAGAACCAAGTTCAAGTCTGTCAAAGGAAGACCATAAGACCTGGAAGAGAGAAACAAACATATTGGTTAAAAAACTTAAACAAACTTACAGAACTTCTTGGAAGAAAAAAGTAGATGAAGAAGCAACTAATAAAAGCAGCTCTAAATGAAGGGAACAAAAAAAGGGGAAGGGGAAAAAACGGTATTGGAACTTGCCATCTACACAAATAAGACAAGAAACATCCTTAATTTCTTGGTCAAAACATAAGGTAATGGATTCTGGAGCATAACAGGATCACTCCATTTAAACCTTAGCAACAAAAGTCCACTACATAGGAAAAACTTAAAACTGAATCACAACCCAATTTAGCCAATAATTCAACTATAAAACCTAGATAATGTCCTAGACTTACTAACGAAAAGGAATATTAGGATCTGATGGTTATGACTTGTTTAATATTGCTTAAGAGTCTTCAAAGTGACTTCTTCCTTCTGGATATATTTAGGTTCAGCTGTGTTCTTAACATTCAGTCGTGTGTCCTTGGAACATGGAATAGAGCAGTTAATACAATAGTTCCAAAGGACATTTGCTGTCTATCTATATGAAATTTGGAAGTCTGCTTCTGAACATTACATGTGGCATAAAAAGGAACAAAGAGCAGAAGGCAGACAGGAAAGAATTCCAGGCATGTTCTACTTGAATTTGCTATTGATGTCAGAGCTAGAAAGGACATGCAACTAAGCTAAGCAGGAGCTAAAAGCTGGAGAAGATTTCAATCAAAGTAGTTCTGCCAAAGAGTCTAGTTTGCTTGCTTCTTTATACAAAAGAAAATAGACAGACAAGGAAAGATACATGCCCTCTGCTTTGCTTCATAGATGTCAGGGGAATAATCCTCGTCTTTGAATAGTCTCATAACATGAAACCTAAGGAAAGAGATTGTTCATTTAAAGATTTTATTTTCGAAGAACATAAATTGCCACAGCTAACCTGTTCAATAGAAGGAAAAATATTAAAAATTTAGTAGTAAAGAGTACAAATACAGAGAACCAATGAGATGTTATGTTTCTTGCTACAATACCCCTCAGAAGTTACATTAACAGATTGGCTTGATTCAATCTGAGGAGGAGACAGTCAACCCAGCCACGCAGGCAAGGAACTTGATTAACTCCACCATTTCAACTATTTCTTCTCAACAACATGAGTTTCCACCACACTTCCCTCCGGTCAAAACTTGTAATTCAAATATTGAACTTGCTGTTACAGTGTATAAAAATCAAGTAAAAGGAAAAGATATTCAAGAGTTCTGAAAAATGATACCCCGCAACTGTAACAGTTGGATTCATGTTCCAAACAAAATTTGAAATCATAATCCGTTTCTGCACTGCAAATTTAAAGATAAACCGATAGATGTATCTTTCTTCGAAGATCTCAAATTTGTGATTAATGTTCAGCTATATACTCTTCATAATTGATCATGAAGATTCAGTCAGTACTACTGAACAGTAAAAGCATTAAGGCTGAGATATGGGGAGTATCTTATATTGGTTTATCTTTTTGTTTCAAAGACAAACCCAGATTATACTTGATACTTGAATCAAATTTTCCATCGTTTTCCTCATCATGTAGAAGTGAAAGAAGCATTAAAGTTGATGCATAGAACAGGTTTGCTTAAGAACCTTGGTGAAGGATTTGTAAGAGAGAAGAGATATGCACAATATATATCCACCCACTCTACCAAGAATTACAATTTAAAAAAGGGAAAAATCTCACAAGATTTTTAAATGCAAGTATCTTCTGAAGAAAAACGAATCAAAATCATTTTTCCCCTTTTACATGACTAAACATGCAACTATTGGAATTTTTCATCCTCCAGTGAGGATGAAATTTCTCCAGTGCAAGGCAAATAAAAGACATGGCAAATGTAACTCTCAGAAAAAGAATTCGAGATCAGAGGCATTAAATTCATATTCAGCTACTAAATTGACTTGCAAAGGCAATTAACCTACAAGAAGAGTAAAATCCACTTTGTAGTAGACAAGTAGAAACAGAAAGATAACCCAATCCCATACGTTTGCTAGAAGAGAATATTCACCAAATGTTGGCCAAAGGGAAAACTCAATCATCCCAAACTACAACACCTAAGACGAAGTGCCAGTAATTGGCAGGGCAAGGTAGTAAGTTCAAACCGTTCCCAGAGAATGTCATCACATAATAACACCAAGGAGCCACTATAATATTAACTTGTGCAAAAGGCCAATGCTTCGTGCTATAACTTAAATTTTGACCACTCAATGACGTGCTATCGACTCCTTGATTGCCCCATATTTGTCACCATCTTGAAGCCGTTACATTTCTTTTTGGGCTTTCCAATCTAATGGTTCCAGCAATCCATCATGAATCAGATTCTTGGTTTATTTCCTTTTTCCTGACAGGGTTTCTGAAATACAATCATGAAATGCCAGTTGTTTTCCTCTCTGAGCACAAAATTTCCACTTGGATTGAATTCTTAAGCTCATTTCCATCTTCCCGAGTATTCAAATAATTTGTCCAACAATTCAACAAATCTAACCTTTTCATTTAGCGGCAAAAAACAATAACTCATCAAGATCCGTTCTTTAACACCTAACCAGTGAAAAAACAAATAAAAAGTAAGCAGGCCGACAAATCCTATACTTCCCTCCCAAACAAAAACCCAGATACTCTTGCCCTAAATCTACCAGAATCCAACTTTATATCACGTAAGAATTTAACCAAGGAAAACAAATTTTCAAAATAAAAAGTGCATTAGAAAGATATTAAATTTCAAAGGAAAACATATACCTGGTCTTTGCGAAGATCATCAGATGAGTCTCCGGAGATGGAGCCGGCGACGGAGGCACCAGCGGACTTCACATTAGAAGATACAGTCTTGATGCAGGACGATATAAACTTCAGAGAATTAGGTAAGAAGCCATTGGAATTAGCTGTAGTTCCATTCCGACTATTATTAACCTTGGCACTATGATTTCGATTAATAGTTGAGGCTTTCTTCATAATATAGAATCAGCTCAAATCTTCAACAGTCACCGGCAAGTCACCGGAAAATGAGTAACAACGATTACCGTCCAGATAACCGGAAAAACAATAATCCAACTCCTTCCTCCTCCTCTACAGGGCCAATACGGCCACCTCCGCCGCCACCGACACCAGTTGTCTCCGCCTCCGAGAGCTGACGAGAAATGATGATGATCAGATTATTATAAAGCATTAAAATTGGAGAAAATCAGACGCGCTTTCCGAGGAAAAAATTTTGAGAGAACAACGGCGGAGATTTCTGGTCGTTTTTCTGTTGTTGTTGGTGGTGGGTGGTGGTTTTGACCTTCAACGGGAGAGGAGGACGTGAGAAACGGTTGCTTTTCCTTCTCTTTCAATTTTCTTGTGTCGTTCTTTCTCTCTCTAAGCTGGTTTTGTATTTGTGAAACATCAATGAGAAAGAAAGAGATAGAGACAGAGTTGATGTCATTAAAACTTGTAGTTTTAGAAATGATGGAAATGAACTAACACTTCTTTATATTCTTACTTGAACCCCTTTTTATATGAGGGTGAAGGTTTATCGATTTTTGGGTTTTTAACGATTTATCAATATTTATACATGAGATCAATCTTGATATAAAACTATAATAATTTTTACCGTGATTTATGTTTTTGCAGCGATAATTTTTTAAATGACTAATTAATTGAGTTATTTTATTATTTATATTATGATGGTTACACTAATTATTAATAATTATTATATAATAATTTAAAATATATGCTCACAACGTAAGTTTTAGTAGGTTCAAAAAATTTTCTATTGATAAGACGTATCAAAAGAAAAAATAGTTTTTGAAAGAGAAATTGATTATGAATGTCACTAAAAAAAAATGGTCAATTATTTGTCCTGCTATTGAATTCTTTGTTTTTATCATTTTATGTCATTAAATAATTAATTTGTGATTAATTATCTTATTCAGTCACCAAACACGACGGACAGAGTCCGGTAAAAAAAAGCATATTTGCATCATGTGCCATATTTATAAATGGTATAATAGTCCACATATGTCATTCTTTACATCGAATTTCGTCATATTTAGTGATAGAATAGCATAATTAGTTACAATTAAAATAGTATAAAAGAATAAAAAAAAGTTTAATTGCAGGATAAGCACTTGGTCTTTTTTTTAGTGCCATTCATAACTAATTTCTTTTTTAAAAATTAATTTCTTATTGAAAATTTTCTAATTATAACATAAATTAAATGAGTAAAATCTTCTTTTCCAATTTTATTTATTTGATAAATTTGGCTACTTTAATTATTTTAGTTATCGGCATATCAACTAGAAATTCTTTTTATATCTAAAAGCGAACTTATTAAATATAGTGTATCAAGTCTCAATTGTAGTTCTTGAAAATCAAAAGAAATATGAGGTATTTATGCTTGTAATGTTATATTTTTTTAACTCTCAATTGTACAACATGTTTTTAGCAAGCTGTTAGTGGAACCCCTCCTTACTTGACGAAAGATTCTAATTTGATCCATATCTATAAGGAGTGGTTTTACTACTCCCTAATGCATTAAAAAAAGTTATAAAATATGATCTTAAATATTTTATTATAATTTCTATCAAATAACATTTTCTAATAATTACATTCGGTATGTCTAGATATTTCGAGAGATTTGTTTATATGATACTTTATTTTAATGAAATTATTCACATGATACTGTTATAACATGTATATATATGTATATGGACAAGTTAAAAGTAGGATCAAAGCTTTAAGTGAATTGTTGAATATTATTAGTATCAATTTTTCTTTACAATAAGATTTTGAAAAAAAATTATCTAGAATTCATAAGGTTAAGACCATATCACGCTCCAAAAAGTATTACCTCATTTATACAATTATTTATAAAAAAATTAAAAAAGGAGATAGATAGCTACTTCTAATCAACTCCTATTTCTCATTAGCTCTTTTTTTTTTTTTCACTGAATCTATCTAAAAATAAAAGTCAAGCTTTGGATAGCCTAATTTTAATTCCTCAGGCAAAGGATCTACACAAAAGGAATA
This sequence comes from Rauvolfia tetraphylla, assembly GCA_030512225.1. Classification (NCBI taxonomy): domain Eukaryota; kingdom Viridiplantae; phylum Streptophyta; class Magnoliopsida; order Gentianales; family Apocynaceae; genus Rauvolfia; species Rauvolfia tetraphylla. Next base: position 5,146,056 of record JAJQKT010000060.1, read on the forward strand.
CATAGGGAAAGGCTTGGGACAATTGGCATTGACTTCAAAGTTGAATCCCAAGAATTACTTAAAATGTTGGGGAGGTTAATGATAGGACCCAAAAACATAGGGCTCAACAATAGAAAGCGTGAGAAAACTAGTTTACGTCACGACACGGCTTGAGAATATCTTCGATTAGATGCGGAAGCAAAGACGGAAGTTTGCGGCCATCGGCCACGCTTGTGCTTATAGTACACGAATCATCCATATCTAAAATCTAGTATTAAAAATAAATTAAATAATCAAAATAAATACACATATTTAAATTTTATCGTAATAAAAAAAATTACTGTATTGTTATAAGTTTTGAGTTAAATTTGTATTTTCTTGCTTTTAAAAGTGTGAAACATATCCCTTCTTCCATGCTTGATTGGTATAGGTAGTTTTTTAAGAATATTTTAAAAAAATTGTTATGAACTTGGTCTTTGCTACGTACAATTTAAAATAAGGTGTTTTAATTTTTAAAAAATTAAAAATTATTTTGAACAATTTTTAATTATTTTTTCATTTTTTTATTTTAGTTTCAAAAATTTGAGAGGCTTTTTAAAATTAATTTTGCTTCTTTTTATAGTCATTTAGAAAAGTTCAACTATCCAATAAAAGACCTTAAAAGCTTTTACAAAAAGAGTTCTAACATATAAATTATAAAATTAATATATTTTAGAAAAGTAAAACATTTTAAAATTTATAATTTACATATAAGAGGCGAATTCATGACAAAATTGAATGAGATATTGGAGTTCGACACTCATTGCATATCCCAACTAGTAGTGTTTGAAGACATGAAAAAAAGAAATGAAAAGGGACTCTAGTGTTTTGATCATTAATATGAAGAAAATAAAGTAAAAGATAGAATTCTCACCCTTGCCAATTTGGTTGTATAGATATAAATATTTTTAATAGCGGTATTTTAATTCTTAAGAAAAGTATTAAAACTATTCTTTTCTCTTTGATTTTTCTTATGGTACGTTGATATACTAAAATAAAATAAATTGTAATTACTTTTTTAACTTATCGTTCTATTTTAATATTTGGTATGGAAATATCAAATAGAAAAAGTCATTCCACAAGAAAGTTCATTCTAAGAAGAAGTAGAAAAGAACTTTTCATATCAAAACATAAGGAAAAATCTTTTCACAAGAAATAAGAATGATAAAAAATTTCTTATGACTCTATACTCTCATAATGTTCAAAGAATAAAAAATACAATTTAACTTTAAATTTTATTTTATTTCTTTTGGTAGTACTTTATTTAATTTAATATAAAATAAGAGTTGTCTTTATGACTAAATTATGTTTTAATACTTAAAATATTTAAATTTTTTAAAATTTTAGTGTGAATTTTACTTAAATGAGACTTTGTAAATGACATATTTAATTTACTCTTTTCTTTGTTGGGTATGATTTGGCTTCATTGACACAATATACTAGTAGCGAATTTAAGCCATTTATTGTAAAATTTTATTTTTATTTTGATATTGAATAATAATTTTAAAAAATATAAAAAATTTATAGTTCTATTCTGCTTTTCCTTCCTGGCAATATAATGGAAAGCAAATTCCAAACCGTTCCAGGTGGAAAAAGATTTTAGTTAGAAAGACATTTCATTCTATCTCAGTCTAATGTATTTAACACAGTGTTAAAGTGAAATTGGATAGAGTTTGTATTTGAGATTTTTTATTTAAATTTTTTAAAAATAAATCATTCAAAAAAAAAGGATTCAAAATACAAAATTTGTATTGAATTTCAAATTAAAACTCTATTCAAATACATGAATGGAAACAAAGTTATAGCATATACATAATCCCTATGATCGTGTTGTCTTGCCTTCTTGTTTCAAAAAGAAAAATAATAAAGTAATTATAATCCGAAAACTCGATTTCTTTCTCTGCTTTCTTTTCTTTTCCTTCCAATCCTTTTGATCCAAACAAAGTGGAAGAGTACTGATATCAATTCCACCGCATAAAGAAGAGAAATAAGGAATATAGGTAGAGACATTAGGTGTTCCTTTTTCCTTTTTTGTTTACCTAATAGATGCATAGTGGGTGTATGTCTATTGAAATGTAAGGTTTTAGTTTTTTTTTTTCTTTTCTTTTGATGATAAGATTGGCCAACATTACCTTAACAGGTCGGCTCCCCAATCTCTCAAGTCACTCAACCATTTATTATTTTTTTTATTTTTTTTATACAAAGATGTGAATCAAATCTAAAATTACTTATTTTAAAGTATATAGAGTAACTGATTTATCAATCAGTACCAAACATAAGATGATTTTACTATTACAAAATAATTTTAAAATAATTTTAACATTTTAAAATAAGGTAGCTTGATAGAATATCTAAATTTAGTATATGATATTTATTTCATTCATTTTTTAATAATCACTATATAGTGAGGTCTAATGGACTATTAAAATTTATCATTTCATCTAAATTGTATCGATATTGAGTTTTATAGTCTATTTAAATTTTTAAAAATTGTAATTGATTGTAATCAAAATTTAAATTAGTTTTAAATCATTGTAATTGAATTATAATTTTAAATCTTATATAAGATTTTTAAAAACTTAAAAATAAAAATTAATAACTAAAAATCTAAAAACTTAATAAAATAATATTTATTAAAAATAAAATTTTTATTATTTTTAAAAAATTAAACATAAAAAAAAAACTTCAGGGGCACCCCTTTTGCGGGTTGTTGCAAAAATTATAAAAGGTTAAAATTATTAAAAATTATACTACATAATCAGTAAAATCGTCCTACATTAAACAATTTTCTTTAGTAATTTGTCAAACTTTTCCCTTTTCATTGATATGTGACTCTATCAAGTTTAATATATTTTTCTTTTGTTGGCACTCCTTAGGTTAATTTAATTATTAATTTAGGATAAGATATACTCATATACATATTGAAAAATTTTCAAATTTCATAAAAATATAACTTAAAATGTTCCTACTTTAGTTAAATTAGATTCGCATTAACTAATGGAGGGAGCATTTGGCTGATTAATTATAGACACATTATATAAATAAATAGATAAATACGTGGACATGATGCACTTAGATTCACATTCATTAGTTTATCTTATTATTGCTCATCCTAGCCAAGGTGGTGTCCGATAGCTTTCGGTGGAAAAAATTTACATTGAAGATAATTATTCGTGTGCCAATTACAAATATAAATGTTAAATACAAAACGATTTTATTAATACTGGATGATTTTTTTCATAACATTAGCATTTCAAATTTCTTATACAATTGTTAAAAATTTATTGGCCCGTAATCATCGTCGACACAACGAAATCATAACAGTAATATAGAGAATTGAATAAGAAAACTATAATGAAGAGAATATAGATAAAGATTAGAAAGAAAATAAAGGAAAAATATAAGAGATTTTATTAATTTTCTGAGAGAAAATTAATGAATCAATGTATGTACAATACATCAGTCTAAATTTATATTTATATAGTTTAGCAACCGAGCATATTAAATTTTTTAAAAAATATAAAATAATAAAATTATTATATTTCAATAAAATCGTTCTCCACTTATCATTTCTTGTTAAAATATGTAGTCATCAAGTGAGAAAGATGTCTCTTCCGCTGGTCATATTCTTCAAGACTTTATGGATTCCCTTTGTCCATTTAGATCTTGTGAAATCCTTTTTGTAGTTAAAATAATAACTTTTTTTTTTTTGCCCTATTTTTCGTTTCTTAGTCTTTTAATTAAACATCATTCTGTTTCTGTTTTTCTTTGCTACCGTCATTTAAGTTATCTTTTTAACTCTTCAATTTCTGACTTCTTTTCAATATTTAATTTATTCTTCAAATTCATCAAATAAATATTTTAGTGGACTCTATCGTAATATTATAGTGTATAATAGAAGAAATTGGTGAAAAAGGTAATTGAACCGACGGATCAATTATCGGTCTTTTATGCAATTTATTATTATTATTCATTTAAATCCAATTTGAGAGAGTGATTGACAACACATTTTTTTAAGAAAAAAATTGATGAATATTTTCTCTTTTTTTTTCTTTAAAAGAATCCCTACTAATAAATTGAGAATTTAAACACTATCAAGTATATAATTTATTTTCCTTATAATATGGATAATACTTTTATAATCATGTAAATCTCCGTTGATTATGAAATCTTTTTTTCCTTTAAATACATAACTATGTAGTTTATTCAGGGAAAAAAATAACTATGCAGTTCATGTAATAATTATACAAAAAAAAAAAAAACACATGAGCATAAAATCATCCTATGCCCTTTATTGACCTTTTCATTCTTTTTGCATACATTTCCTCAAAAGAATCATTTCCTAAATTAAAGTGGTAAGACACCGTTAGGTTTTGTTGTAAAATTTAATACAAAATTTTAACTTTAAATTTTAATTTTAATTTTATAAATAATTTATTTTTTAAAAAAATTAAAAAATTTAAATCTAAATTCTGTTTAATATAATTTATGTATTTATTTATTTATTTATTTATATTTCAGTTGCCCATCTTTTAGTTTTTTCTTTCTTTTAAGCATCTGTGCCATAGTTTAGAATTGATAAATTGGTAATGCGGCGCGTGGGTCGGGGGTTTCATTTACCATTTTAGGCCTGAAAGTGCGAAGTTTGGATCTTTCATTTCTTTTTTATTCCCGAATCAGCCTCAAGTACAAAACTGGAAAGGGAGCCCTCCCATCATCAACAGTCTTTTAGTACTAGGAATCGGCCATCCAATGTGCCTCCAGTACTGAGTGTTTGCTTAAGAAAAAGACCAAAGCACCCTTTTTAACAAGTGCTTGAACAAAAAGTACTAAGAGTGAATTGTTTGTAAAAAAAGAATAATATTAAAATAAAAAAAGTTAGAAAAATTATTTTACTTGATAAATTGAATACTTCCTCAAATGTTATATTTTGACTTGATAAATTATTAAATAAAATAGTGTAATTATGAATAAGTTATTATGATATTTTGTTTTAATTGAAGATGTTAGTCATGAAACTCATATGTCAGTCAGTGGAGATTAAATTTTTTAAATTAAGGAAATAAAAAAAGTTAGTGGTGGACCTATTGTATTAGTAGAGTTTAATTTCTTTAAATTAAAGAGGTTAGTAGAGAAAATTTAAATAAAATATATAATTATTTTTAAAAAATTTAAAAATAATTATTAAATTCTGAACATTCTAAAAAAATATATGTATATTCAATTTTGGATGAAAAGAGTATTAAAAAAAAGTTATGGTATAATTTTATATTTAGACATTCTTTTATCTTTAAAATCCATACAAAATTTTCACTTTGTACCTTATCTAGTTTCTTACAGATAATTCATTCTTATGAAAATTAAGATGAGTCTCATAAAAACCCAATCCAATAGTCTAATGCTTATGGTATTCTTGTGATGTCTTTTATGTTCATCATTCTGGTTTTTTTTTGGTTTTTTTTTCTGAATAAACCACTAGCCTTGTAAATTAATATCATCCAGGGAAGGATCCGAATCAATGCCTCCCCTATCAAAAATCACATAAAGGGGAATACAGTGGTTTATTCAGAATTAGGAATTTTTTTATTGGAAATTAGTACATTTGTTTTTTGTGTTTTTAAGGTAGTTTTTCTTGTATAACAAGTTAGTGTCACGTTTCAGAACCGAAACCTTTATCGGATGAAAATGTGCTAACAAACTGATTTTCAAAAGGGAATATATGCATTGATGATAACATTTCTGAAACTGTGATCTTGAATCTGGATTCTGGCATTAGGCAAATATGTTATACGTTTGATCATGAAAAGGTGATACAGTAAATCCAGCAAGAAAAACTAGCAAGAAGAGAAAGATGGCCCCCAGAGGTCAAAGGGAAACGGAATTCATTGTCCTCAAAGGAATGCAAACAGATGATTAAATAAGCTTTGTATTCCTCATGAATAATGTAGTGAAAAAAATCAAAGTTTAGTTACTCAAGAAACCCTGTGGAACTAATGAATTTGTTACTACTTTACAGTTATTTTTACAGGATACTTCACTCTATCAGCTGAACAGCAGCTATGGCAGGTATTTTGTCTCTCAATTTTTGTGTTATAGCTACACGAACAGTCATCACACTAGCTGCAGGGCCGCTAAGTCGGACCTTGACCACATAATCATTGATCTGCACCAGTTCCAGTTCTCCACCACCGGTGCCAGAAAGATAGGGTCTAATCTCTGAAAGGACCTGCATAACCAGGAATGAAACTCTTTAGCAACTCTTAATTCTTGAGTTTTCTCAATTCATTAACGATAAACCAACTTCCAAGTTCCAATGTGTAACTTGAGAACATATAAGATATTTCTTAACCAATGGTGTATAAGTTTTTATACAAGGCTAGCAATATTCGTAATTGCCAAGATCCATTCTAGAAAAAGAGGAGATAAGTCCAAATGTTTCAGTGTGGCTGAAAAAGAACTGAGATTTGGTTAAGAACAACCTCAATAATTTAACAAAAGGGAGCGTTTCCCCAGTAGTATGATGCTCAAACTCAAACAAGTACTGCGGCATTGGTAGCAGTTGATCACATACATGCATGGAAGTCACAAAAGCAGGGTTTTCCCAAAACAGAACTGCATTGAAAATGAGGAAATTGCATTCGCTACCAGATGAGTCATCAATGTAAAAAAACAGCCATTCCTGAGCAACAAGTATGACATATGCTGCAATCTTATTGATGAGGTAAGGCAGCCTCAACAAGAAAAGCCAGTCAGGAAACTCTTGGCTTTTGTTTGCCAAAGCCATTTAATAACATCAGCTATAGCTACAACATTTGCTCTCTTTCACAGAGTTCAAACTTTTTGGAAGAGAAAAGCCATGTATTTAGAGAGGTCCTCCAAGGACTAGAATAACCTTATCACACATACATCCTTCAAAGTGAGCATTTTAGTAGTTACCTTCTCAACATTTTCCTCATTTAGTTCTAGGCCGGTTTCAGTATCAATAATCTGTTCCACTTCTAATATTTCTGGAATCTTATCGCGAAGCCGAGTTTCAATTCCCATCTTCAGTGTCATTGTTGAACTGGGACAAGAACCACAAGCTCCTTGTAGCTTGAGTACTACAACAAGACCATCAATCTCATGTAAGGCAACGTTTCCACCATCAGCCATAAGGCCCGGCCTTACTTCATCCAACACTCTCTCAACATTCTCCTCAGTAAGCGGCAGGACACAGCTTGGTAAAACAACAGAGCCTTCGAAAATTACCCAATCAAAATTTAATTAGTCTAATTAAATTTTGAGAAATTAAAAAAGCACTTTCTCTTTAATTATTGGTTAATCCATATCCTCAAACGCTAAAGTCAAAGTTCCACAGTCATAACCAGGAAACGAACATTAAGATTTGATCCTTATTTTCTTCATTTCTTACATATCTCTTCAGATTGGGGAGTATATCAAAACCGAGAAATTGTCAAAGATAGAACTTGCTGATGAACTACAGCAGAAGATCAGTTACCTGCGGCCTTTCCATGTCTTCCAGTCGAATTGATACCCAGAAAGTGTTTAATTTTGAATTGACCTCTTAGAAAGGAATTCTCTTTCGATGTGAATGAACTAGTATCTGAAATGGGACTCTTTATGAGCCACCAGAAATTCAAGAAACCAAAAGTAATCAATTGAATATCCATTTTCCTGGTACTCAGTAACAAAACCAAATTGTATGTCTAGAATAGCTTTTCTATAAGAAAGTTGTTTGCAGTTATACCTTGAAGAAAGATAGACGAGCAAGAGGGGGCTGCCGCGATGAGGCTGTGGCTGGTTTCAGACAATGGGTTTGAGCAGAAACTGCCCCCATTGTGCTCTTTTGTTCTCAGGTTACAGAAATACAGAAGCCCATTTAACTCGAGTTTCTGGAATCAACGAGAATATACATTCAGAACCCAACCAGACGAAGAAAAGTTCAATCTCCTACAGCCAAAAAAAGTAAAGAACAACTACTGCCAAGAAAGTCGAAACACGATACTAAAATCCCATAGTTCTTCTCTTCTTTATCTTAAATCCATTGGCAGAAGCCAAGGGTGGACCGCTACTGTTTCGGTAAGCATAGCTATATTACAAGAATATGTTAAAAACTATGCAAAAAAGAAGTACCATTCACTCAAAGCACACAACTTTATACTGCGATGCAAAAACCAAGATCATATTTGTAATGGCATGAAAATTCCAGAAACTGTAGCGACAAAATCAGAAGTATCGAAGTACCTGGAAAGGGGGTGACAAAATCAGAAGTACTAAATGGATGAGGGAAATTGAGAGCGAGTTCGAGCTGAAGGGTGCAGAGATTGAGAAAGGGAAGTGCTCTAAAGAAACCGGATGTGGTTTGAGAAAGGTTTACGTGGCTTTCGTTTAGTTGCTTCCATTCCCATTTTGCCCATTTTGCTAGATCTTTTTTGCTCGAGATGAGCTGGGTTTGGCACGTTATGCAAGATTTTGTTTTCCTTTTTCTTTTTTAACTGAATAAGTAAGTAGTTGTACTAAATAAAAGAAAATAAATTACACGAATAAATAATAGGCAGGATGAATTTGATTGTAAAAAAAAGAAACAAATATACTGATTGAAGAGAAGCAATGTTTATAGATTATAGATTTGGTCAAAAAAAATTTTAAAAAAGAAGAATTAAAAATAATTTAACAAACAAAAATTAAATATAAAATAGACAGAAGTTACATCTTGGGCGGAGAAGGTGAAAACAGACGGGAAAGAAGTTATAGACAGAAGTTCGGGTAGGAAGAGAGAGGATGCGTCATTGCAAGATTTTGTTTCCTACTCCGTCAACTAATTCCGAGGACTCTTGATGTGCCAAGCCCAAGGATAAAGGTCTATTTAGACGGGTTTTTATTTTTTATTTTAATATATTAGAGAGGGATACTTAATTTTTATTTAAAAATTTTGAATTTAAATTTTTAAAAATTATTTTTGAGAAGAAAAATAAAATTTAAAATAAGAATTTTGTGCTTCTCGTTTATCACATATCAACTAAATATCACTCGACGCAACTCAATATTGAGGATACTTTTATCTAACTTTTTAATTAATAAAAATTTTATAAGTATGTTAAATTCTAAATATGATCATATATGTAAAAAATGGCAGTAAATTAAAATAGAGAGACATGGAAACTCAAAATTATCTTCCCCAAGCCTCTGTAAATCTGGACATGAAAATCAAGATTCAACTAATCAACGGTACATGATGAATTACTAATTTATTTGTTCAATTCCTCAGGTGAATGATGCTGCTCATTCTCCACGGTGAAAATAGGCAGCACTTTCTATCAGATGATGAAGATCCAAACTAGAATCTATACCAAGACAGAAGAAGGCAAGCTAGATGATAAAATTGAACAAGATATCAAAAGCAGAAACAGCGGTTTTGGGAGAAGAGAATTTCAGGCTGATCATCAGAAGTAAGCTACTAGAGATTTCGTGGGAGCTGATAGCTACACGCACATATAAAAAAAACATATATACATATTATAATATTTACAAGCCGTTCATCGGTTTCACTGGGCATTGGATCAATTTCTTGGTGCTTTCAATGCCATTTAAGAAGAAACAAGGAAGAAGCAGCCGGAAATATTCAAAATGCTTCTTGGAAAATCTCAAAATTTCTGCATAAAACTATGTACAATTGCTTTTCAGGAAATGTACTTGCTCTCAGGGACGCGATGCAAGTTCTTTAAGTTTTTGACCGAGTTCGTTTAAATGCTTTGTCGAATTGTACTCCTCTGCATCCAATAGTTCTTCTGAGTATGTTCTTTGAACAACTCTCTTAGGATGTTCTCTGGGGCATTCTGACCCAACATTGCCACTTCTTAGCACTTCTACAACCTGCAACAAGTGAAATGTTGGTCATCTCTTCATTTGGCTGGACGATTCGTCCTTTCTCATTTGCCTACTATCACTTTTGTAGTATAACATGTGATTCACACAGGTTAGATGAACCATCTACCAGGTCCAGACACACATGAGAGAGAGAGAGAGAGACGAAATGAAGAGCAATTAGCAAGCAGCATGCGAGCAAAACTTTGTGAGAAGCAAATATCAAGATCTAGAAACCGGATGAGTATGATTTCACACATCCGCGATTAACAATGATGTTGCAGAGGAAGGAAGAAAGGGAAAATATATAATGCCCCAGTCTTCACTCTTCCTAAATCCTACGTGTCACTGCCCAAATCCAAATAGATAAAAAAGAAACATAAAATAGTTACTTGCCAAGAAAAAGTAAGTTTATCTCTGAAGTGGTTCCTTCTTGTAATAAACATGAGAATCACGGAATATGTTGCTCATAGTAAGATTTAGGCATTCAACATGGTATGCTTTCTGCTAGATTTCCTTATACTTCATTTTTTTCTAGCAGAAACTAGTCATACTCATTTTGCTTTCTGCTTTCATGCCATGCTAATCCATTCAAAAGAGATTCTCCCAATATTTCTTTTTAGTATGGTCTTTTAAATCATTGCTCATTCGCAAATTTTCAAGATTTCTTATTGGTTTGAAAACAGAATATCAATGATATTCGGATATTTGGATGAGAAAAGCAAATAATTAGGAATGAGCATCTGATGGCAAATCCATAAATCTAGACAACAAATGGACTAACTGAAGTGGCCAGACGTCTATTCTTATGGTCAAACATAAATTCGGCCATGAAGTTTCAACAATGTATAAATTTTGTGTCTGCAGAATTTATTCTGCGATTAATGTTTGTAATATGAGGATGCATCTTCTTTTCTTTCCCTTTTATCTAAACAGAGGAGGATAGGAATGACTATGGAAGCAAGAGCAGTTGACTTAGAGACTTGAAGACTTTGCTGAAGCAGTTTTTTTCTTCTAAATTTGCATGAAAAAGTTTTTAGTCTTTCATCTTAGGCGCCCTTATGAGATCTTAGTTGGGGAAACAGCAGGGGGGAAAGCATCTTATTTGAGAATATAAAAAAGGAAAATACTTGCCTGACACATTCGAGGACGCAAAATTGGATTATCTTCTATGCACAATGAGGCAGCCAAAACTACACGACCCATCTCTTCTGGGTTATAATTATTACCAAGAGAATGGTCAACCAGTTCCTTGAGATCATTGTTTTTGAGCAAAGGCTTTGCCTGCAATTCAACAGAAATAGTAAGCAAGGAAATTTGAAATGAATATATGGAGGCTAATAGGAATACCTTACTGCAGAAGAATTACCCAAAGCACAAGGCTAGTTTGTGATTCATCCAGGGCTTGCCTCCCAGTTATGATTTCTAAAAGTAACACTCCAAAAGCAAATACATCAGTTTTCTCATCCACAATTCCATGCATGAAGTACTCTGGAGCAAAATACCTGTCAATCATGAAAAATGCATAATGATCGACATAGCGATCTAAACTTCTTGAACTTTTAAATCAGACCACAATGCTTACGAACCCGAATGTTCCTTCGAACTTCGACACATTATGATGAGTCAACTGGTTTGGCAGCCACTTTGCAAGGCCGAAGTCGCAAATCTGGAGTAAATTAACTAGCTTAGTGATCTGGCAACAAATAAATATACTGAGAAATAAATAAGACTCAAAATAAGCTAGTCGGAGGTAACCAAACAAAATTGTTTTCACTAATGATCCTGAAGAAGGACGTTTTCCATAGGGTTGCCCAAAAAGTACAGTATACAATATCTGCATATGGTGTTGGCACTGATCCTTTTTCACAGGCGAAGAAACAAAAAAAGCAACACTAGAAGATTCGAGTAAAAAACAATGAGGTTTTTCTGCAATCCTCATCATCTAAACCCCTTAATAGTCTTTCTTATTTCCAACACAATGCTGAGAATAAAGAGACTGTAAAGTGAAAAAAATTCCTGGACGCCTTGTGTTATAACCTCCTAAATAATCTCTACTGTGACTTTTCCAGGCCCCAGCCAGCAAGCATATGATGACTACCAAAAGTACAAGGATGCGGAGCCTTCCAGTTCTCAAGTTACTTCAGGTTTCTGGAAGAGTTGACTTGGATCTAAAAATGGCATCTTTTACGAAGAGCCAAGGCACCAGATTGCTTTTGAGGATCTATTTCATAGACTTTGACAGAAAAGTCATTAGTTCTGTGTTATGTAAAAATCCTGCCCCCCAACTTTTCTACCCAAAAAAGGAACCAAGACAAAAACTAAAACAATCAATATCCGCTCAACTACTAAACCTGTCAACATGCAAGATTCAAAACAGAAGTAGATTGTTCTTGTTCAATGAAAACACAAAATAATAAAAGAACTCATTCTTCATGGTGAATGAAGTCCATTTGCTTCAGCATGTCATGTTGTTATTATTCCACTGGCAGCCACAAAAATGAAAAAGGTTACAATTCTAACTGAACAGAGACAATGTATTTCATAGCTAAATTCTTGAAAGGAATAATTGTTATGTAGGTTAATGATTGATCAGTATTTTTTAATGCTCTTGCAATTATAATAGAAATGGAATAGTTTGCAGGCATGGAAAGATGATAGGCTAAAGAAGTTCATGCAGTATTGAGGTCATAATCAATAGTTTGCTGGTAAAAACTGCTAAAAGCATGATGCATAGTCTATAGGTATTTAAGGATGTAGACACAAGCAGGACAAATAAGTGAAGCAAATCCTTGTGACAATAAATGCTATCCTCTATACTTTTTGGTTCAATGTCCTATGTGTAGCAACCAGTCCCTAATGCCTTAAATACCACTTGCTCTTCTGGTTCTCTTTGCATTTATGGAAATTCTTAGTTAAATAGTTCTAATTTCTTTTTCTGTAATCATCACCATTCTCTTCACTCTGTTATGATGCAAACTTTGAACTTCCTTCTGGATGGACTTAAAAGTCCTTGCTGAGACAAGTATAGTCTGAAAGCTGTAGTGGTTAATCTGGATAAGCATACCTGTATTGACTAGTCAGTCACATAAGCCAAAAAAGTTATCTGAATAATAAAGAGGATTGAAAATCTACATATGATGGAGAAGCATGGCTAGGTTTAAGTCCTCAGAAACTAAGAACTTCAAGCTTGTGAAGAATCAAAGGCCATGAAAATACATAATAGCCATAACATTAGCTGTACTACAGGGTGATCTAAGGAATCAACCATGTAATTTTAACTATTTTGATTAATTAGTATGCATACAATTAACCACCTAGTTGAATGCTATGACACATACATAATAGTTACTACAACTACTTAACGAATTGTGCCATGGGGTAACACTGAAATAGCAATGTCTAATCAGCTGATATTTATGTCCTAGTTCCTACTTAATTGTATTGCTTTTCAACATGCGTCTCATCTGTCACCTCACCATGTCGGGATGCATTTGCAGCAAGAAACTTCAAGTGAACAACCAATTGATTATTAACCTCATCGACAAATTTCTATTCAAGACTTTTGCCCTAAACTTTGATTTGCTGGGGCCTTCCCCCTATTTAATGTCAAAATCGTCTCTAGTACCAGTGTCTTGCATTAGAACCAATCTGCCCAATGATATCTGCAAAAAAATGGATTAAGTGCACATCTAAATTTTTCAATGACACTGATTCTGAAGTGCACGCTGAGTTTAAGCGCACACTTTTTTTTTTCGTCACAGAAAATGTGAAGGAGCTAACACGAGAAGACATCCTTCATTCAACTTTGAAACAATCAGTTGTTTGCTAAGAAGTGTCAGATACTCATCCAATTTATAGTCTCTCCGTTCTACTCAGATTTCCTTATTTATAGGAAAAGAGCAATAGTCAACAACTGCACTTAACCAGAAATGTTTAGTAAAGAAATGGAATAAGAGCAAAATATAATGGCCAGCATAACTAAAAATCACCCATTCATTTTCCTGGATGGAAAACTTCCCTTTCATGCAAATTCTAGACTAAAAGAAGTAACACTAAAAGTTACAGATCGAGACCTGGTGACTTGACCTAAGTCTAAGTTCAGTTTTAAGCTGTTTAACGTTAGGAGTTTGAACTAACTTTAAGGTGTTCTCAGAGAAAGATGCAAATGCCAAATAGTGCTATGTTTAGTGTATGCCACTTAGGAGAACCACTTAAGTGATGCCAATAGAATAAGGCTACTGATTAAGACAATCGAAGGAGATATTCAATATAGCTAGCATAAAGGTTAAGTTCATAATCCAACTTTAATCACTCTGACTGGTGTAATGCATCTCTCTTGTAGATGTTGTTATGATCATCAACACAATAACAAAGGAAATACATAAACAAAACCTTTGAATTCCATTTAGTACATTAATTCTTTGTTCTTTTGTTCATTTGCTTCATGATCGGGTTCTCTGCACATTGGCAAATTAACTCTCTTTGCAAGGGAACAAGCAGTTTTAATGTTTTGGCTCTTAATTTTATTATACACTTTTGGCTTGGTTAGTTGTCCTTCACAGATACAATATTTTGTGGGATACATTTTATGCTAAAAATATCCTCAAACTGAATAGTTGAGAAAGCATAAGAAAGGACTTGCCAAATCTTAGTGTAGAGGAAATGCAGTCGTAATAAAACTCACGGATTATTGGCAAATGGAAGCTCCAAGAATGGCTTTAAACTAATGACATTGTTTCAATAGATAAATGGTAGCTATGGTTACCTATATACTGCAAGTTCCCACAGCAATCAGCACAATTTTTCTTTTTTTCTTTTTTTTTTTGAATAGGTTCAGAAGGACACATGTACCTGAGGCTCAAAGTCGTCTGTCAGTAGGATATTATCAGCTTTGATATCTCTGTGAATGATTCGCCTTTGGCAATTTTCATGCAGATAAAGTAAGCCATCGGTTGTCCCCAGTATAATCTTATACCTAATGTCCCAATTCAATATTTCCTTTGAGCCTGAAAGAATAAATGGAATCGCAAAGCATATTGTTCAAAGCCAATATAATGTTACCCAAGCTAAATATGAAAATATAAGTCAAGAAAATGTGAAACTAACCGCGAAGGAGAGATCCTAGACTTCCTAGAGAAGACAACTGAAGAACAAGGTATGTCCCTCCTTCAACCCCATAGCCAACCATCTTAGCTGTATTACGATGGTCTACGTGTGCTATAATGCCAATCTCAGATAAGAAACTTATTATCTGATCTTCGGATGTACCTTTGTTGAGCCGTTTTATTGCTACGAGCTGCCCACTGGGCAAACAACCCTTGTAAACCTCAGCATACCCACCTTTACCAATCAAATTTTCTGCATCACATAAAACAAAAAAACGCATAAACCAGCCTGTTAACACCACCACTATCATAAGCAGTAGTTTTAGCACATTAGGAAATTGGAGTAGGTAAAGGATGATACACGGACATATTTCTGTTATGAGGCCAAAAGAAAATCCAGACCTTGGCTAAAGTTGTTGGTTGCAGAGCGAAGGTCTGATAAAGTGAAATTCTTCCAAGCAGATTTGGTGGGGCATAAATTTTCGACATGTTCTCTTGAGCTCATACACTTTCTTCTTGATATCTTTGGCACAGCAAGAGGAGGAAAAGAGGGTAACCTACTTATTTTAGGTCCCTTCAAATGTTTCCAGAATCTGTGCCAGTGATGAGGTCCATGTGAATGTGATATGTGTTTTTGAGGATCTGAGGATTGAGCTTTAGGAGAAGGTGGTTGATTCACCAAACCATGAGCGAATGCTTCTAGAACTCCTCTTGGGGAGGACTCATCATTTTTCTCCTTCTGAAATTCGAAACTCCTCAAATCTACAGCAAAAGTTAATTGCTAGTGATGAACATAACCTATATGCACATGATGGGAGAAAGAACAAGAAAAATATGATCTTCAGGGCCTTGACAGAAAAACATATTGTCATGTTACCTTGAACAGAACCTGAGAAAGGAAAGAGGCAAGCTAGTTTTTTGCTTCCTCCCATGGAATCTTTACTTTGTAAGTTTCTCTCTGAACTGGCGCTCGGGCCTCCAGCAGTTCTACACAAGAACAGCCAAGTAAATATAACTACTTCAGCTATTTTGAAGTCAAACAAGCTTATACATTTTGCATCTGTAGCTAAGACATGGACTGCAGGTCACTATAAGCAGACAGAAAGAGAGCTGATAAAGAGTATCTGAGAATAAAAAGCAAGAAAATAACAAAAAGAGACGAATTTAATGCAGTGACAAAAGAAGAAGTTCAGCACAAGTTGAAAATGGTGATACAAGATGGGCAAACAAAAAAACATAAATCAGATTCATCCTGATATGCGGTTACATTATTTGCAGTCAGAAAAGATGTTCAGGAGAAAAGAAAATGCTTGTGGGCTTTGCATGCAAGAACCACAATTTCTTTGTTGTTTTTTCTTTCTAAAACAACTACAAACTTTATTCCCAATGATGTCCAAAGGAACATGAAGGAGATCCATGTCTGTATGCCCGAACTACAGGGTATCATTATGGGCTGTAAATTTCAGATTTCTCTTGAAAACTATGAATGCTCTGATAAGAATCTTGATGCTAAAAAGAAAACATGCATGACATAACCTCTAGTTTTCTAGAGGTTCTCTCTGACAAATCTTGAATGTTAAGATGCCATTGAGTGTTAAAATTGAAAAATAAATAATTTAGAGACAAAATTGACCAGATTTTCCTATATCCATCTAATCATAGATTGATGGAAAACTATTGCTCAAAATTACAGAAAAAAAATTAAAGATAAATCATGAAATCATTTCTTTTCTTCCAGAAACTAGCTTTGCTGAGAAACTTCCAAGAAGCCTCGGAAGAGGGGATGTATCAATTAAAACATGCAGTTCAAAGAAATGAAAAAATATATAACATTAGATCAGAACTTAAGTTAAACAGACTGGCTAGCTATCACTCCATACAGATAAATACCTTCCAGCTTTATCACCTCAAAGACAAAAGATACAGTTATTTTCTGTCTTATGGAAACATATAATCTGCAATCTAATATAGTGTCTTAGCATTAACTAAAGGTTAGACACAATATGATCACAGGAGAATGTATTTAAGGAAAGCAATAATTGCTTTCAGGAATGTCATACTGCTTATTTTCCACTTAACCAAAAACATATAGTTGAATATTCAGCATAAATCCGGACAATTATCAAATGAAATCTAGATCTAGATCTGTTTCCAGGAAATAAGAATAACAAGGTACAATTCACAAACAATGTGCTATAGATCACAGAAGACTGCTTAATTACCATATGCATTTGCATTTTTCAACTCGTCCTGATGTAGAACCCTAAAGTATTACTACTGATCACAATAATCAATACATCTCCTTATCTCTAGATATATTGTCCAACAAAGAGGCACTAATCAAATGCATTTGGATAAATTCATCATGAATTAGAAAGAAACTGATTAGGACAGGAACAACAACTTGAAGTGAGGTTTTTAAATGGAAGTGCTAAAACTTAGCTTTGGAGAATCCTTGAAACAGCAGAGCATACAAGCCAAGCTGATCTTATAAGGTAGAAGAACAGATGTAAGTTTGTCAACCATTCATAAAAGAAAAAGGAAAAAGAGACCATAATTAAGAAGAGAATCAGGCACCCAAAAATAGAAACAAAAACGAAGGGGGGGAAGGTTTAGAATCAGTCTTAGTGAATTCTCTATCTTTTACCATGGATACACTTCAGCAAAGGAGTTCGGCAAATTCTTTACCAAGGGTTTGATCATGGCAAAAGGATACTGAGATTTAGACGAAATATAAAACTGCAAAGACATTCCAAATGAAAAAAGGAAAATAATTTACGGAGAATTCTCATGCAAAGCTACTTGAAAAGGCTTCAAGCATACATGAAAACATCAGATTAACACCACAGGCAATCGTGAAAACTAACTTTGGGTGCTTAAGCTACAGAAGAATCTGCAGAACCAACCTTTCAGAAATTTGAAATACCAAACATCAAGAATGAGCTTGAAGTAACCGAGTTCTTTCCTATTTAAATTTTGGGATAGGAAATAAGGCAAATTGTCATTATTTCCTAAAAACCGCCCGAGAATCCAAAATAAATGAACAACTCAAAGAAGAGCAGGAAAGCAAAGCCCAAATACAATGCAGCCAGATACTTCCAAAATCACGCCCACTAAGAGGCAAATGCATTAACTAAGCCAGACCAAATTTTTGCTCTCAAATGAAGAAGAAGAAAACATTGGGCCTAGTTATTCAAACACAAATCAAAGGCTTCAAACACGCAAAGTGAAGAAATAAATCAATAAAACATAAAGAAAATCCCATTTGCAAAACTGCAACAAGCAACAGAACGAAAGGAACTTACTTTGGAGGACAGAGTAGCGGTTCAGGGCCATGATTCCGTTCCATGAAATTGTAAAGGAAGAGAGGAGACAAACCACAAAAGATAATGATCATGTGAAGAAGAAACAAGAAGAAGAAGGGACAGTGAATTCAAGAGGGCGTTGTGAATTATAAATGTTAGAAACAGGGCCTCATTAATTATCAAAATTTTCAACACGTTTCATAAAGAATCCAAATGGGCTGTGCTTATATAGCTTTGCAATTTAACAAGCGTTCTTCCATCAATGTAACTATCATTCAAATAACTTTGATACGGATTCTTTTGCCTCTCTCACATACAGACACACAGTGTAAAATGAGAAAAAGAAGGAGAAAAGGACCCTTGAAAAACATGTAGTTTAGTACAAAAATACGGTCCGTAGGGAATGGGACAGATGGAGAGAAAGAGAGCAAAAACAGCATAAATGCTGAGCTCCGACTTGTACTCCAAGCCCTGAGCTTCAACTTGGTGCCCTTCTTTCAATTCTTGAAGGCCTACAAGTGACCGTTGGAGTCATATTATACCACTAAAATATTCAAAGGAAAATGAAAATGGTAATATTTGGTCCCAAAGTGAGCGGCTCTGACGTTTTGGTCTCACAAATTTTTTTGATCATTTATAGTTTCTGAACATTTTACCTGCAATCTAAATGGTTTCATCATTAGCCTCTGCCACACTTTCGAACATAAAACAAAAGCCTCAAACAGATGTTCCTTCCTTTCATCTCTTCTCCTTTCTCTCACATTTTACAACCCTGATCCACATTCTCACGCGCCAATTCATTCCCAAGAAATAAAAAAAGAAGAAGAATACCAACATCACCAACAATGCATCCATCGCCATGCAGAAGAGGAGCATGACAACAACTATTTCATGTCAATTATGCGGATACTTTGAGTCATGAAGGTTCCCAATTGTTCCATTTTCGAACACGAGTTTAGTTGGACTCTTGACTTAAAAGAGCCACGGGACCGGGGCGTGCTTGTTTTCGGTCGGAGAGTATGAAGGAAAATAGTGTTCGGCCGAACACTACTTAGTTCGTGCGTAAAATGTTTTAGAATTATAAAATTAAGAAAAAACTTTGCTTGTTACGAACTAAGAAATATTTCATAACCACTTTAGCTACTTGCTTGTTATTATTTTATTTTTCTTTTTTTTTTGGTTGAACCCCAATAAACAAAAACTTCATCATTGTGATTGGGATTATTATTAGATTGTTCCTAATCTTCTAAAGTAGAAAAGAACCTTCGTCACAACATGTTTCTTCAAGGTATTGTTGATATGATAGCTAACAAAAGACGAGGAAAAAGAAAACTAGAGAAAGAAAATACAAGGGTGGGTGGAGAATGTTTCTCTGTCTGGTTGCATAGGTTCCAAACACAAGAAAATTAATTAAGAATAAATAGTACATCAGAATCTTGAATATATTTTGTCATTTTGGTAGGAAAAAATATTTTGGCAAAAAATCACTGTCAAATGATGCTCTTATTGAACAATTTTTTCGTGACTTCCACGTAATTCAATGAAAATTGATAATTATACCTAATGGTCTTTTTTGCTGAGTAATATCATCTTATCCTCTACAGGCTCATCTTCAAAATGAAGGTTAATTGAACATTTGGTGCAAAAGGATTAGAGTGGTAGTTGTAACCTTCTTATGAATTTGGTGTTTTGCTTTTGAGAGCTTAAAATGATAGCAAAGTTAATTACCAGTATAAGATGTTAGTGCTATGAAAGGAGAGCTAATTATTTGTAGTTATTGCATCATTTGACTCTTATTATTAGTCAGATAAAGTATTATATAAATATGTGGCGTAATTAGTATATCATTTTATATTAGTCAGATAAGATGTTATCAAAGGATATCGTAATTTTTATTTTTATGATTAATGAGCGTAACTATTGTTATATCTCTTTATCAGCTATTTATATGTATATACCAAGTAATTGATATTAATAATAAATATGTTATGCTATCATATGCTTTTTAGGTCTCATAATTAATTGTCGAGACTCATAGTTGATGCATACGACTTGGATCTAGTGGCATTTCTCATATGATATGATATGCGATAAATTGCTCAAAAATTCTTGATTTTCATAGCAAAAATAATTTATTTTGAAGGTAAAAAACAATTCATTAATCAAAATCAGTCTTAATGAGCTGAGATACATTCCAAGCATATCCCTAAACCCATTGCAACAATATCTTTTTTTTTTTCTTTTTTCAACTAGCTTTGGTTCTTTGTCTTTTGGTTAATGAGACCATGCGTGCCATGCTACGTTACTTGAACCCATGAATAAATTCTCCAGGATGGTTTATTTGGTCTAAAGATTTGCCTGTGGTTGGATGTTGGAAGGGTGGTACTCCCTCCCTCCTAGTTCTCTAAAAACCCGTTTGACGGCGAGAGTGACTTAAATCATATTTTATTTTTGTTCACATTACCATTATTTAATAAATATACGCATATAAAATATTTTACTCAAGACAAATAAAATAAATTTATATTATGTTATCCGAAATTGTATATGATTTTTAAAGAATGATATACATCTATATAGAATTGTATAAGAAAATTAGTATCGCAAATCTCGTATTAAACTTTTAGCAGCCCTTACATCTAAAAATATGTAGCAGTAACGTAATATGATTCAAGTAAGATTTTGTACACTTTTTGCTACATACGATTTGTCTAATAATTTTATTCAATCTTGTCCGAATGGACAACAGTATTTCTCCTATTGACATAAGAAAAAAGGAAAATCTCCACCACAAAACCTGCCCGACACAAGTTTGTTGCAAGCCTTGTATTGATGCAGAGAGTGAGATCATATGCATTCATGTGAGGTGTTTGATTGGGGTTAATGTGTTCTGAATATCAGGCAATAATTGGCCGATACTCTCTTTGCCACCCTTTGTTCAAACACATCAAACAATTGGGTCCTCTACGGAATAGTAGTAATGAAGAGACACATATCCAAACACAGATTGAGTTTGCCGACGTTTTAGTTGGAAGACTTGATCATCAGCAACCAAAAATTGCTCTCTATTAATTATATATGGTTACCTTTGTTATATTTTCTTATTAGGTTAATTTTCCGAATATCTTCATTTTTAATGAGCGTATATAAATGGATTATATCGAATATTGTAACTAATTAGTTAATAGGACTTAAGAGTACTGTTATGAAATGATAGGCATCACGTTAAACTTCATATCCCGATCCCTTGTAGAATCAAATTACAAAATCTCATAAAAAACCTAGCTATAGTTTATATAAGTCATTAACTTGTTGACATACGTGATTAAAATTATCAAAATAATCATACAGCATGTTGAGTTTGATATTTCATTTACACGTATATTTTTCATTGATTTGTGAATAAGTATTAGGATGTTAATAAATTATTATCCTACGAAGATAAAATTACTTAATTTATGTGTTAAAATATTACATCTTTGTTTTTTCCTTTTTGAAAATAAAGAAAAGATTCATTAATAAGAAACAACAGTCGTAACAACTGCTAGTACGTAGTCAGACACCTCATTCAACCAAATCCGGGAGCCACTAGCCAAATTAGCTCAATATAAACGGAAATATTACATTTTCGTTTTACATGCACCATAAATAAACATTGTACTTGAATTTGTGTTCTCCAAAATGTTGCATCAAGAGAAGTGATTAACTTACGAGGATGGTATGGTAGGAGCGTTCATCGGTTCGATTTGAAGAAAAAATTAAAATTTTATATTTTTTAAAAATCAAATCAAATTAAATTTAATTTCAAATTAAAAAATCTTAAAAACTAAAATATATGAAATTAAAAATTTTAAATTTTAAAATAACATTGATTATATTCTAACTTTGTTTGTTTGAGTTATTAATCTTTAAATAGTATTTGTAAAAATATATAAAATTAAGTATTTTAAAATCTAAAATAGTTTTAATTAAAATTTAATTTAATTTGAATTATTAGTCTTCTAATAACGTTTGTAAAAAATATATAATATTAAGTATTTAAAATTTTAAAATAACTTTAATTAAGTTCTAACTTAACTAGAGTTATTAATCTTCAATTATATTTAATTATTAATTTTAAAAAATTCATTTTTTTTATTTTTCTTGGTTCGAATTAAAACTAAGGCGAATTTTAATTTGGAGATGAAAAATTAAGTTTGAAAAAACTAACCTGAAAATCGAATTAAATTTGGGTTCAATTTTAAAGTTTTTTCTAAATAATGCACATCTTATAGTTTGTCATGTGGTTGTTGATTTTATATTGGCGAATATCCTTTATTCACAATCCACTTGCATCGCAATTTGTAGATTATCAACATCACTAATATAATAAAGAACAAGAAAGTCATATTTATATTAAAGGCAATTTTTTAAAAAATAAAATTTATAACTTGTAAAAGAGTAATCATTATAAGAAAGGAGAAAAAAGTAAAACAGTCTTACATTTTGCGATGGAGGCTGAGTAAGATTTAGAAGGTGGAATATCAAATGCATATAATACAAGGTTTTGTGTTCATTCTCTAAGGAGCTGGATTATAAAAATATCCATGTTTCCTTAAGCCAAATTATTCTTTTTCTACGCCTTCAGCCTGAAGGGGGGCGGCGGGGGGGTGGGGGGTGGGGGGTGGGGGTAGTGTTATCGTTTCTCCTAAAAGCAATTATTTTAACAACTTACTGTTAAGTTTAAAATTATTCTATATTTACTTTTAGACAATAATTACAAGTTGTAGAGAAGGAACCCTAAATTTCTTTTGGAGTTTCAAAGGAGTAGAAGACGCGTGTATTAATTAGCTTAATGAAATTTTTCTTTTAACACGTCTCTTAAATTTTAGTGTACAATATATTAATACAACAATGACTTTACTTGAATGAAGCTTTTTTTAAGCAGATGACAAATAATTATTTTTTAAAAAATTATAATTAAAATTAAAATAATTTTTTTATTTTTAACAATTTCAATAAATAAAAACTATTTTAAAAAGCATCCATTGGACACTTTTCAAAAATAGCTTTTTGCAACTTATTTAAACTAAAATAAGAAGTGAATAAATAGTTGAGAATAATTTAAAAATATTTTTCATCTTAAAAAAAATTATAAATAGTTTATTTTAAATAATTAAGAACATGCCTTAAGACTAAGTATGTTCGATTGTTATCTTTGGTGATCTTTGTTAATCACTTCGTACTATTTTGTAGGTATGTTCAGTCAGAGTAAGGTAACTAGAGTTTGTATTTGGTTAGGTTTAGGAAGTGTGATTAGGGGTTTGTACAGGCATGTATAAATTCTACATTCTGGCGGCAATGAATTGACATTTTTTTTTCCCTCGAAATTCACTTGTCTTTTAACATGGTATTAGAGCCATCATAGAATAGCACGAAGCTTACTGAAGATGAGTCCTCAGGTAAGGAAGAGAGGTTTATACGCCGATAATCCAGGAGGTACGTTAATAACTCACGTACAATTGCCTGAAGAAAATTTTGACGAATGGGGAGCGGCAATTACGACTTCTTTGCGTGCCTGGAAGAAGCTTGGATTCATAGATGGATCGATCATGCAACGAGCAGATCTCAATGGTAGTTTCATGGATATTCAACACTATCGAGCCTAATATTCATTCACAAATTACTTACGCTGACTTGGCAAAGGATTTGTAGGACAATCTCTGGCAAAGATTTTCCATTGCTAATGGTCCGAGAATACAAGAAATCAAGGCTGCAATATCCAACTGTAGACAACAAGGCCAAAGTGTGATGGCCTATTACGGAAAGCAGAAAAAAATTATGGGATGAATTGAACAACTACGAGAGGATTCCTTTGCATAAGTGCCAAGGATGCAGTTGCAACATTACTAATGTATTGAACAGGAAACAAGAAGAAGAAAAAGTCCATCAGTTCATGGTCGAACCAGGTTTATTCCATGATTATAGGTGAGGAAAGACACAAAACTGTGGCACGGAATAAAGACGATTGGCAAGACAGTGCAATCAGTTTTGCAGAATTGCTGCCGAACACTTCGCACTGCACAGTCGAATAGTTTCGCACAATCAATTACTAATCTCAATAAATTGCTGTAAAATAACGAATAAGAAATTATATTTTTATTTTATTTTTTTTCAAAATATAAAAAATTATGCGAGTAAAGTATTTTATTACGAAAATTTAAATCATAATATTGATCATCTACCCTTTCAACACGTACAAATATATAATAGACTTTGCCGAGAAGAAATGGAGGGAAAGGCGTGATCTTCTCTAGCATGAAGTCATAGAAAACTAATATTTGATTTGAGCGTCATGCCACGGTGCCGATAATGATCTGCGGCTGTTGTTTCCAGTGTAGATGAGTTTTATATTAGAAATGTGCTCTTCCCCCCAATTGTGGGTGGAGGTTCAAGACGGCTCTGGGCAGGGGGAGGAGTAGATAGTTGACTTCTCCAACAATGACATTCTTTTGCGGCATTGTACCAGAAATTGAAATGTCATTGTTAATTTCATCTGGTCTCTAACATTAATAACAAAATTGCATTGTCAAATGTCACAAACGTGGTTGTGATTTGAGCATCAAACTCCAGTCAATATTTCTCACTTTAGATGGAAAATTGAGACTATATGTCTAACAGTTTGTCAACTCCACTGCTTTCGAAACAAGAAAATAGTATCCCCTTGATGAAAGTGATGAAGGGCTACAAATGTCTGATCATAAGCATGTTCTTGAATCAGTCTAGCAATTGTGTGGAGAACAAGCCTTTGTCTGTCCACTCTAGGGGTCCCAAATATCAGTACAGAAAAGAAAGAACTTGACTTGGAACAGGCAGCAGATACCATCAATCAACGGGAACTAGAAGAGTTTTAATTTGCAAACAAAAGTTACTGAAACAAGAATCAGATAAACGCTAATAGGCAGCAGAGTGCATCTTGCACCAAAAACAGAGCAGAATCCTTGGTTTCTACTTTCTCTTGAGTTTTTCTTCAGAGGAAACCTTTCACCATCAACAGCAAATGTTCATGTTTCTATTGATCTTTCTCGGATCAGTCGAGGGATCTTTGTCTACTTCTTCTCCATCTAGTCGGGATGAAATCTTACATAGAATACTGGCAGCTGATGCTATTTGTCCATTGAATTTGACTAAGCTTGATCAACTAGCTATAGAAAATCCAAACCAGCTTCAGTTTCTTGGTGTTCAATCCATGTGTCAGTACATTCTTGACGGTTTTCGTATTGCTCGATCAGAACACCTTCGCAATTCAGAATACTTTACTATTCCTCCTGATGCATCTTACTCTTGTTGGGATAACTACCAGTCTATCGTCCATAAGTACATTCCATATTTTGATATAAGATCAACTTGTGGGGTTATGACTCAATGGATTTCTTATAGTTGCAGGAATATTTCGACAAAACAACAGTTTGAGACCTTAGTACCTGAATCCCAGCTGCAGCAAGTCATCCATCTTTGCAATCAATCCCTGAAGGATGATTCTTCTTGTGCCCCCTGTGTTGCCATTGTGAAGAACATTGAAGCAGCCTATTTTGGTAGCTCTGAAAGTGGTGCTGTATCAGATTGCAATGGTTATCCCATTATGTATGCTGCTGCTTTTGCTAATCAGTTTGGACCAACTAATTTGGGCACCATAAAATGTTTGTTTTCTATCGACTACACTTTTGGTTCATCAAGAACTGCTAAAAGGCATAAACTTGGGATTCTAGGAGTGGTCATTGGTGCTGTCATTGGATTCTTGGTGGTCAATACAGTGGTTTGCCTTGTTTGGAGGCAGCAGAACATGAAGAGGAAGAGGAAAGAGCATCTTGGTGATATGCTGGAATCCAGAGCTTCTGGTTTTGAATTACTATATAAAAGTGCCACTTTGATCAAGTTTGACATTGAAGAATTAAAACAAGCTACGAGGAATTTCTCCTTCCAGAACCTGATTGGGAAAGGTGGATATGGGAATGTGTACAGAGGAGTTTTAGCCAACGGCTCTGTGGTAGCACTGAAAAGGTTCAAGAATTGTTCAGTTGCCGGGGATGCAAACTTCAAACATGAAGTGGAAGTCATTGCAAGCATTAGGCACGTAAATGTTCTCACACTAAGGGGCTATTGTACTGCAACAACACCGTTGGAAGGCCAACAGCGAATAATCGTGTGTGATTTCTTGTGCAACGGAAGCCTAGGAGATCATCTCTTTGGGTCAAGGGCTGAAGAGCTCACCTGGCCTATTCGGAGAAAGATTGCTCTAGGAATTGCTCATGGTTTAGCTTATTTACATAATGGGGTAGAACCTGCTATTATCCATAGAGATGTCAAAGCAAGCAACATACTTCTGGACGAGTCTTTTGAGCCAAAACTAGCAGACTTTGGCCTGGCAAAGTTCACACCAGATGGATTATCACATTTTAGCACAAGGGTTGCTGGTACCCTTGGCTATGTAGCCCCAGAATATGCCTTGTATGGCCAACTAACAAAGAAGAGTGATGTATATGGCTTTGGAGTTGTTCTCCTTGAGCTCTTGAGTGGGAAAAAGGCTGTTCTCACATATAGTAATGGCCAAATTCTACTTCTCACAGATTGGGCATGGTCACTCGTGAGGGATGGCCGAGCTCTTGATGTTGTTGAAGAGGGCATGGCCGGTCAGGACCGTTCAGAAGAAATGGAAAAATTTGTCCTTGCAGCTATTCTTTCTGTTCATCCTTCATTATACGCCCGGCCAACGATGGATCAGATCGTGAATATATTCGAAACAGGCATTGGTACATCTCGTTCAACTCCAGATCCTCCATTTCCAACTTTGGCAGAAGTCACTGGCATACAGAGATCAGCAATTAGAAGCACCTAATTGGACTCAGTTGATCAACACCGACATGAAATGAATTTTTCTGTTTTAGATAATAGGAAAATTGAGGAAATTATCCATTAAACATTTCATGTAGTCTTGAGTAGAACATCATCTATTGTTTTAGTCTTCTATAGAACACATGCCCACTGCTATTACATTTGCCAATTTGACCTTGGAAGGTATCCAATCTTAACTGAACACAACTGGTTGATTCTGAGAATCACAAGAACATTTCTGGAGGCCAGAGTTCACCCAAGTCATTGCAACTTCAAGAAATTTGTTGTAATAATAATGGAAACATTATATTACCTGTCCACTTCTAACACTATAGTCCAACATTTCAATTATTACTGTCAAAGAACTAATGGATTGGTTTCTTGATAGGTATGTCCATCTTTCCTCACCTTCTCTTTCATATAACTTAGCTGATTTACAAAAGCGGAATCTATGATGGTCTTTGTGTTCTATAGGATATACAGCAGCTATCCAATGCCTTCCCCCCTTAAAATCATCTAAGCAAACTAGATTTACCATTATGACTTCTACTTATTTGAGTAAAAAAAGATTGACATTAATGCTCATGCGCAGGGAAAGAGCTTTCAAGAGGCAATAATTCTTGGGCCACACAAATACAGCTCCAATAGTCAGCACATAAAATATGAAGTAATTTTTTTTTTCTCGAGTTAGCTTGCATGAAATGAAAGAGAACACTACAACTTATTTCTTCTCCTATAATTAACAACTATACTGAGGACATGACAAGCCAAAAATCACACCTGGAAATTTACAAAAAATGCACAAACAAATTTATATTTAGGTTGAGTCAAGTTAGTAGTTCAATTAGTAAAATACTCCTTATCGAATGAAAAATTTCAAGTGTAATCATAGGAGGAAAGAGAAACTTAATTTTGAAGGGATGGGAATCTATATAAAAGAATTCTAAAAAATATTATAGAAGCAAATTTTTAAAAAACATGACAAGAAATTTAAAAATTAATATTACATAAAAATATTTAAAAAATGTTGTCGGCATGCCGCCATCCCTTATCGTCTATGGACTTGATGTTTTAATGGAGGGTTAATTCCACAAACACCCCTGTACTCTTTGTTAATTGTCAATCGGATACAAGTGCCTTTAATTTTGGAGATTTTACCAAGTATAGCCCAATCGTTCTAAAAATAGATTAAAATGGCCTGGGATTAGGATTGTGTTTCGCATATGGTCATAACGCCTTTCGATTTGGTGTTACTGAAGCAATGACGCTAAACTAAAAAATATCATTGATCATATTGAATTCAACGGTAAAAAAATAATAATAATAAGAGCGTATTTTCTTCTGGCATTATTGCTTAAACGTTCTTGAATACCTCATCATGCAATTTAAAATGTTTGAGCGAAAGACTACTAAGGAAAACTTGGCTGTTTGTAATGGTATCTAGACAATCACGCTAGCCTAAACAACTATCGTGTTATCTGAAGTTTCTCTCAAACCCTAAACAACTAATCCAACCCAGAAAATGCCTAAGCAATTACTATAAAACCAAATTGATACGGAAAAGAATAAGAGAAATCGTAAATGGGGGATGCATTAAGTGCTACATTTATTGAACAATTAATTAGCATGGTGATATGGTGAAAAAATTAATTACAAATTTCATTAAATTTAATAAATTAGAAAAAAATTATTAACTTGATTTACTAACTCCGCCACTACTAAATAGTTTGTTAGTTTTAAATAATTATGTTGCTTAGTGCTAAGAAGCAATAGTTTTTTTGGAGGAAAAGCATTAGAATATATTCAGCAGGGAAAAAGAAGTAACAAAGAAGTGTCACTAATTAATCCCAGGACAAAAAAAAAAAAAAAAAAAAAAGAACAAAAAAGACTTCCAAAAAAAAAAAAAATGAAAAGACTCTCTAGTTAGATGCCACATGTCAAAGGGTTTACCAGATTAATAGATTGCAATTTCCATTCTTTTAATAAGGCGGATTGAAAACATTTAAAGAGTGAATGGTCCAATAACCATATTATATCTCACATTGAATTTAGCTTTGACATAAATAAGAAAGTCATTACAATCTATAAGAATATTTAAAAGAAAAAGATATATCAATATTGCATTGGCAATACTCAAAATGATAATACATCATTATTTTTTAAAAAATGATATTTAAAATAAAGTCGTCATTATTATTTTTTTTATTATTAAATTCAAATCGACCAATAATGTCAAATCAATAGACATTATGACCATATAAAAAATATTACCTAATATCAGATTATTTTAGTCTACTTTTTAAAAACTCTTAATTTAAACAATAAAATACCCAATTTAGGTTTCGTCGATAAAGTAACTGCAAATTGAATTTCTTAATGTTTTTTAAAGATACAAATTTCTTCTTTCCAGATATGCCCTTAATTTTTTCTTTTATTATTTTTTCTAAAGACCAAACCGTACCGCCGCCGCTCCCCATTCATTCCTGCTCCCCCGCTCACCCCTCAAATCCATTCTCGTACTCCACCCCGCCATCCTCTCGCCATCTTAGCGCCGCCATCTCTATTTTCTCAAGTTCTCTCTCCATCACTCCTCCCCTCTTGCCGCCATCTGTTGGCCTTCCTGTCGCCATCTTCTCGTTCTTCCTTCTTCCTAAGCCAGCGTTACAGCCTATTTTCTCTACCCCTTTCCTTCTTCCGCCGCTTTCCCCATCTTCTCTGCCTCGTTCTCCTCGCAGCACTCTCCTAAAACCTCCAACTACAACCCACCTCTTCCATCTCTCTGCCCCTTCCACTATCGCCACCGCTGCTTCCTCCTTGCCACCGCGCCCATTCACCTGTGCGCTTTCCTTCTGGTGCTGCTTCCTCTCAAATCCTATTACCTATATTTCTCTATGATTCTCCTTGGCTTTTCTTCTTGCAAAGTCATTAATTAGTAAATATTTGTTTATAATTTAATCATGACATGTAGAGTATGAAAATATTTAAATAGTCTTTTCTAGAAGAATCTGCGGTATTTCATGAAAAATCAAAGGGGCATTTAGGACATTTTATGTAATCATTAGAAAAATTTGGACGGAACCGTAAACTGAGTATTTGATTGTCAAAATTAAAGGTATTTAATTGACAATTGACAAAGAGTACAGAGGTGTTTTTGAAATTAATCCTTTATTGGACGCATTGCCTATTTCCTCTTCTCGGGACTATTTCATTCGTATTTCTGATCCCAGTCCGTGGACTGGGCGTGAATCATTTTTTATTATGGGCGGAGTTATTGTAGGCTTGCCCGATCTCTCTCTGGACCGGACGGACCTCAGCAAAACGTCACGACTTAACAGGCCAGGTCTGCAGTGGAAACGTTTTCTTGCCAAATTGCTGCATCTATAGGTAATCACCGGCGACCACTGTGTCCGCCGGCGCATTGAACGCAACCGCCGGAAAGTTGAATGGTAAGAGAACTTAACGGATTATTTGGTTCCGATGGAAGTTAGCTCGGCGAATGGTCTTGATCATTGATACTTATTCTCTGCGTAATTTGAAGGTTGTCTTTTTTATTTCCATCGGGTTGTTGTTTTGGTATTGTGAGGGACGTCAGAGGAAGGAAGCTATTTTCACCTATTGATTCTCGTAACTTTGCGAAATTCTGCTCCCATTTGTCTTCTTTCCTTTACCATTACCAGAATTTTTTCCTCTTTTTTCCTTTCCTTAATGGATTTAATTGGCTCGTCGGTAACTCAGCCTGGCTCGGCGAGTCACAATCAGTTATTGAGTCCCAGAGTTGCCGGCGCCCTTGTCACCTCTCTGTAAAGGGGCTGACAGTGTCGTTTCCGGTGCGGCGGGAACTGGTTCGAAGTTGTCTGGGCAGAAACTTTGAACCGTGAACTGCAGATTGCCATGTTCTGGTATTCTTGCAATTCGTTATCAAATCTATGGATTAATAGTGTCCTCTTTATATGTTATTTGAGTCTGTATCCGCTGAGTGAATTGGAATTCTGATTTGCTGGATAACGACGAGGAGATGGAAGTGAAAGTCAAAAAGTACCTTAGAGGTGAAGGTGGTAATTTGGAGGTATGAAATTACTATTAATAGATTTACGCATGCTTTTTGTCTCTGCCTCTAGTTTTTCTCATCTTGTTTTATGTTTGCAGACTTCACATGATAGAAAGATAAAGGGTGGAAAGTCAGCAAAAGCAGCTGCTAAAATTGAGAAGGTAATTCTGTCGTTGCAGTTCTATTTCCTCTTTCTTTTCCCATGGTCAATAGCACATGATTTTCTATATGAAATTGTTATTCTTCTTGTTCGAGGTAAGTATTATAAGAAAGATTTTCATCCTCCCTACTTGTCAAGAGGGAAAAGAGTTTCAATTTAAGGATAAGTTGTTCAAAGTTCTATAAGAAGTAGAATGAAAATGTTGGATGGAGTACATGTTAATGTGTGGGAATATTCTGTCAGCGGCTCGTGCCTAGTGAGGGTCCTCAGAGCTATTTGGAGGCTGAAGGTATTGAGAAGACATGGAGGGTTAAGCAAGTGGTGGTTGCCCAGGAAGTAGATATATTGAGCTCAAGGAATCAGTATGATGCCATCTTACCAGGTTAACACATCTAGCCTTAGTGATTCTTATTCCCTTGCTGAAGTAATCTTTAGATACCTTTTCTGATTAAAAATGGTGTAGCAGATATCTTGGACTCTAATGTCTAGGGATATTCTTATGTGAAGCACTTTAGATTATAACACTAGATGCAATTAAAATAGGCTATAAACACTGGAACTTTCATGCAGATAATGTGTACTAAAATATAGGGGTTCAGGATATGGAGAGGGCAAAGTGAGAGTTGCAGGAATGAAGAAGGAAATTCTTAAGTATAGATTTCCGTTCAAAAGTTCAAAATTATTCCTTAATTTCTATCTCATCTAACAATATTGAATATGTTCTTATGTCGATTTATACTCCATGTACCTCATTATTATTGCTTCTTTTTTCATTTGAAGTGAATGATGGATTATTTGAGAATCTCATGTCATCTCAGATATTTCACTTATACAAAACACTTCATTATCTTGCTTTTCTACATTCTGAGAAAAACAAACTATCAGGTTCTTTGTATGTCTTTGTATTAAGGATTTTTGCATCTGATGAAACCATGCTGATCCGTTCGAGATAGAGATGCACTGAGCTCAATTTTTTTGCTTGCATCCCCATCATCTTGTTTACATGAAATATCCTATCAAGAAAGATGATTTTGATATTCTTATGCTTATCTGTTTTGCTATTCATGAATTTCATGGATTTTGTGCAAAAAGGTTGGATTTCAGTCTGAAAGGTTTGCTTGCTGTAGCAACTGGATCTTTTGTACAAGCTTTTGGAGATCTATCTGATTCTCAGAGTTATAGTTATTACAGGAGTCACTCCATAGTGAAAGGTTACCAAATAGGAAGATGTGTTGGGCATAGGGCTTTCGATGGGTTGGACTTCTATCTTAATTCCTGGACCTGGATACCCCTGCTATGGCACTTGGATAGCAAATCCATTTGAAACATCTAAAGGACAGAAAGAAGGATGTCTGTTCTCTTCTTGACAAACGCTCTCCAGAAACAATCATGTTGGGTCCAACAAAGATGGGCTCCGTAAAGCCTACAAGGAAGAAAGAAAAGCCAACTAGACTGAAGACAGAAGCTGAGATGGAAGCTGCAGTTGCTGCTGCCAAGAATATTTCTTTCAAGAATAATACGAGAAGTAGAAGCAAGCCGAGCAAGAAGCCGAGCAAGAGAGTGAAGATAAAGCAGGAAGCAATAGCAAAAGCTGAGAGCCTTTCTTGCAGTGAGAAACAAAAGAGGAAGAATTGTCCAAGAAGAAGAGGAAACGTTGCACGGAAGAAACTGAACTGCCAAAATCACTAGAGAAGTTGGCTAAGAAGAAAGCAACAGCATGATCATTTGCAGATTTTGTATTTTAGGGTTTATTTATTTATTCTATGGGACGCACGTTTATGTGAATACGAGGATGTAGCTATTTCCCCTTAATCACTCCATCTCATCAGCTAAAGAAAATGCTCGCCGTTGTTGTATTGACCTCTAAATGTTACGGCTTGCACAAAATTTTGGTAAGTTGCTTCTGGCATCTCAGTCTCAATTACAAGAAGCCTTAAACTGGGGTTCTGATTGTTGAGTCTCTTTTTTTTGGAGGAAGCTACAAAGATTATTAATTTGGCATTTGTAATTGTTCTAGTGTACCTTATTTTGTCTCCTTAGCTGTAATTTTTAAAACAAAATACTCCACATATCTTTTGTGTCAGTCCGTTGTTGTTGCACGCTGTGTTCCCCTCCCCACTCTCTTTAAATGCTCTGTATTTTTTTTCTTGAATTATTTTATTTTTTTCCGTTGAATTGGTTGAGTTTTTCTAATGCTT
The DNA here is from genome assembly GCA_030512225.1 of Rauvolfia tetraphylla. Lineage (NCBI taxonomy): Eukaryota > Viridiplantae > Streptophyta > Magnoliopsida > Gentianales > Apocynaceae > Rauvolfia > Rauvolfia tetraphylla. The sequence goes on from JAJQKT010000060.1 coordinate 5,179,628, forward strand.
TTTTCTTTGAGATATGAAGCGGAGAGAGTTTTAGTTTAGAGAGAAATTAGAGGGAGTTTTTTTAGAGAGAGCTATAAGTAAGAACGAGAGGGACAGTTTAGAAGATATTTGTTAATTTAAGAATTTGCTTGCTGCATTTATTAGGTCTCCAAATTAATCAACAATTCTTCCTCATCTAGAAAGAGAATTACTGGTACTTTAATATAAATGCAGATATTCCATCATCCCCCTTTGTGTATTTGCAATAAGACTCAAAACTCTTTGAATGATCTTAACTACACATTCACATTCTTCGGCGTATCAGAACTTCAAATAAAGAGTGCTTAAACTATGCCTATGGCTCAAGTCCGTAAATAAGTTATTCGTGAATTTTGAAACCAAGAGAAAATTTTTATTTTGGTCTCACCTCTTCCTTTACAGACAACTCTGGCCCTCAAGAAACTGTGTCCATGATTAACAATTTCTTTCCCAATAAATTCACACAAAGAGTGTTTAAGACATACTTGAAGTTTGGAGGATTAGCCGATTATGTTTCAACAACCGGATTATGGTTTGCCCTCTTCCAAAATCCAAGAGGTATAAGAATTCTATTGAGCTCCAACTTCTTCCCAATAGATTAGGGCCTTTTGTGACGTGCACATTCCCTAACTTCCAAGAATGTGATTGAGAGGTGAGTTTGCTCTTTGATGCGCCCGCGCGAGCGGACACACACACACACATATATATATATATATATATATATATATAGTGTTTCCTGCTGTGCATAATGGTTTTGGATAGTTTCGAATTTGATGAGAAAACTATAGCCTTGTGGAGTATATGGGGCATTGAGCATCGTCTCAATCAATTTCTTGAAGAGAATTCTAAAATAGCAAAAGGACTAAGAGAAATATGCATCCATTCTTTTCAGCATGCATATTTGTCTTAGTCCTTGGACATTCAATTCTTGAAGAAGGGTTCTGTTTCATTTGTTTTGAAGGATTGTTTCTTGTGATCATGTAAAACCCTATCCGTTCCTGCACTTGATTGATCGAGGAATATATATCTTGAGCACTAGAAATTGTATTGATAATGTATTTGGATTTCTTTTGCAGCTCCAACACTGGTTCCTGTGGCAAGAGAAGGCGAAGCCAAAACTAGCTTCAATGGACGTGAATCAAGATTTACAGGACAGAGAGATATCACCGAAGAAGAAATGGTATGATGAGTCAAAAAAGACTTGGAACATAGCTGCACCAGCTATCCTTACTGTAGTTTCTCAATTCTCTTTTGAGTTTGTAACGGCTGCCTTCGTTGGGCATCTAGGAAATGTGGAACTTGCAGCAGTTTCAGAGGTTCAGAATGTAGTAGGCAACTTTGTCTATGGGGCAATGGTATGTTTCATCATCTACCATATATTCTATCTTGTTCCGATACATATATTCATCCATGTTTGACGATATTATACAATGCTATAACATACAAGTAATCATATTTGCAAATTGCAATGAATGTTTGAATGTAAATTCAATCGAAGTATCATTTTTGAAGAATTTGTGATAGTAAATTTTTTTGCTTTTTTAACATTCTCCTACCAGTTAGGAATGGGAAGCGCACTTGAAACACTTTGTGGTCAAGCAGTTGGAGCTTCACAGTTCAACATGCTTGGAATCTACTTGCAAAGGTCCTGGATCATCACTGTAATGACAGCTCTGTTCCTGACACCTATTTACATCTTTACCTCACCAATACTAAAGGCTTTACACCAAGACAAGCACATCTCTGCCCTTGCCGGAAAATATGCATCCCAAGTTATACCTCAAATTTTCGCATATGCCTTGAACTTCCCTATACAAAAGTTTCTCCAATCTCAAAGTAAAATTTGGGTCATGACTGTCATGTCTGTGGTATCATTGGCCATCCATGTCTTACTAAGTTGGCTTCTTATCATAAAGTTTGGGCAAGGTCTATTTGGTGCTGCAATGGCTGGTAACATCTCGTGGTGGCTTTTGGTTGTAGCTCAACTAGTCTATGTAACCTTTGGATTTTTTCCAGATGCATGGACTGGTTTTTCCTTTCTGGCTTTCAAGTCACTGGCTAGATTTGTTAGGCTTTCACTTGCCTCTGCAATAATGATATGGTACGTATTGAATGCATTAGCAAATTCTCTTTTCCTTTGGAAGTAATGATGTTAATCAAATGCTTTTCTGGCAGTTTTGAACTATGGTATTTTACAGCAATAATACTCATGGTAGGAGGCATAAAGGACTCGACAAATGCAGTTGATGCTGTCTCGATCTGGTTAGTTTATGAGTACCTTCTATGGATACCTATTCTTGTGAATATAGATAGATTAGAAAATTGACTCGTGTATTTCCTTACAATCTCCCTGGATCTGGTAGCATGAACTTGGAAAGTTGGGTGATGATGGTTGCCTTGGGGTTCAATGCAGCAGTCAGGTAAGGAACTTATCCACCAAATATGATCTTGGAAGTCATATTTATATTGTCCCAATTCCTTCCTATATTCTTCTGTTCTTTAATGATAGCTCAACATTTGCAGTGTTAGAGTATCAAATGAATTGGGAGCTGGAAAACCAGAAGCAGCAAAATTTGCAGTAGTAGTCAACACTGTGACATCTGCCATGATAGGACTTGTTTGTACAGCTATGATAGTGGCCAGTGAGAACCAATTTCCACTGATCTTCAGCAACAAACCAGATGTCATCAAGGAGACATCTAAGTTGGGTTACCTTCTTGGCACCACTATATTTCTGAACAGTATCCAGCCAGTTCTCCAAGGTGTGCTAGCTCCTGTTGATCTATGTATCTCTGATGAAATAAAACATGCCCAATAATGATATTTTCTGGAAATGCAGGGGTTGCTGTTGGTGCTGGATGGCAACTGAAATTCTCCTTGGTTAATATTTGTTGCTACTATGTGGTTAGTCTTCCAATTGCAGCCTTGCTTGGTTTTAAATTCAAACTTGGAGTCCAGGGAATCTGGTGGGCAATGCTTTCTGGTTATTTGCTTCAGACAATTACCTTGTCGATCATAATCTTGCAGGCAAATTGGCGTAAAGAGGTAAGATTGGTTTTTCGATTCTTTTTTTTTTTCACTTGTTGAAAGTGAGAAGCATGATAAACTCTTTATCCAAATGCATGGGAAGTATACAAGCATGTGAGTTCATGAACATGATTTGCAAGCTACAAGAAAAATGAAAGAGTTCCATAGATTAGATTCTCAGCTTCCTTTGAGCATTTAGAGTAAGCGAAATGCAAACAAATAGGAACATGATTTCACCCTTGATCTTCAATTCATAGAGTAAGCTGATTACGATATTTATAGATGGATTATTGATGCAGGCTCTAAAATCTGAGGATCGAGTGAAAGAATGGAGTGGCATAAGGGAGATTAATCAAAATTTCTGATGCTGGAATGTTCTGGCTTTTCTAGACTTCTGATCTTAGTTGTTATGAACTTTAATGCTGACAGTATTATTAATTGTGAAATCTTACACTATTATTACATGTAATTGCTGGCTTGTAAGAAATCTGAAATTAACATTTTAAATCAGAGGTTTTTGGGTAGTGAAGTTCTTATATCTATACAAACTCCTGATTCAGAGAGCTCTGAGTTCTCCATGTGGTGTCCCTCTTATATGGCCAAGAAAATTGCCTCTCGGGAGTCCCAAATGCCCTTGTTTGACCAAAGATAATGTAGTTGAAGGTGTAATGTTTGACTTTAATAACATTTTTTTAGGGCCTACTATTGGAATCTTTTGACTAATGCTTAACTATAATAATCTATTTTACAGCTAATTTCTTTGAAATAAATTTGTTTAAAGAAATTAACCCTAAAAAGGAAAATGTAGAGTCCTCTTAACTTATCGTTAAGCCTTTAATCTAAAAATTATTCTTGTTATCTTTGTGTAAAATCAATATATTTTCAGTCATCTGTCATATATTGCTTAAAATTTTGGAATAAAATAATATAACAGAAACTTGCCATAATCATAGTAAGCTAATGGTTGAGTTCATAGAAAATGATCTTTACCAGTCAAAATATTAAATTCGGTCCACATTTGGTGCACATTCTTAAATGTATTAAAAGACACTCAATATTGTATCTTCTAAATTCCTTTATTATTCTTAAACTGTCATGTGTCTTGAAATTATTCTTTCTCTCTTAAAAGTTCTTTTATTTTTTAAAAAGTTTTATAATTTTTTAAATTCTCTCTTATAACTACGTAGTAGATTATATTGGTGGGGAAAAGATTTAAACTATATATTAAAAAGGTAAACAAAAAAACTCAACAAAAAAAAAAGAAAAAGAAGTAAACAAACGAACGAACTAAGTCACCATAATCATTATATGACGACAGAAATTATCATTTAATTTTGAAAATTATTTACGTATTACCATCCATCCGCTATTTAATTTTGGAAATTTTGGAAATTAGCAAACTTTGCTTTTCCGTTTTTTGGAAGAGAAGTATTTAGTTATTAGTTAACGACTGTGTTATTTGCTCAAGATCTTCCTAACCTAAATGCTATTTCAATTTGGACTTGGACGTGAAGTTATCTGTTAGTGGCAAGATAATGATATCATGATAAGATGATAACTGGATAAAAATGATGTTTAGAATTAGATAATACGATTTTTCTAATATCTATTTTCAAAACACAATATATACAGATGATTGCTGAAATCTATCACAAATCGTATAAAACCTATCACATTATAAGGAAAAAGAAAATGCTAAGATCTCGTTTAATTTTTAAATTCCTCTGTTTGTTTCCTTATTTATGTTTTGGAAAAGGAATATTTAAAAAAATAAATGAAGAATATTGGGAAAGTGAATCCTTAGATAGAGATGGTATTATGATTCCTATCCGAAGAAATCTTATAAAAAGGAAGACAAAAAATTAAAATGTTAATTTATATTCAAAATTTCCTTACCAATTTATAGATTATCTAAAAATAGTAATGTAATCTACTTATAATCAAAATTCATAAATTCACTTAATTTAAATTTTAAATTTCTAGTCATTACTTTGTCTTATTGTCAACCAAACGATATCTAAAAGAATTAAAAATTTAAACTACCATATATAATCTATATAAATCTGTGTTTTAGAGGGTACAAGTTTTTTAAAAAAAAATCCTTGGTAATAAAACAAAATTCACCTCTTATCTTTTATCCTTTCGTGGATAAATAAATTATCCCATCTTTATTCTTCCATGTTAGCCAACTCAAAATGAATGGGAGCCACGTCACTATAAGATCATACCACGTGAATTTGATCTCTGGATGAGCTTCTCATCAAATTTAAAATCTCCAAGCATACGATCTAGTCTTCTTGACCACGTGAATTTGATCTGTGGATGGGATCATACTCCGGGGTTCAGCAGCCACCAAAATTACCCCCCAAAAAGACAAAGAAATATACCATTTCAAAAGTCCCATTTGTTCGTAAACAGAATCATATTCGGTTCAAATAATGCTCAAGTGGAAGTAGGAAATAGTGGAAAATTCTGGCAAACATGGCCTTTCTAATTCATAACTTTAGTTAGCTATATTATGTGAATTGTAAGTTCTGTTTTCTGAAAATATATAACATTAAAAAAGAACAAAAAAATTGCGAAAGGTTCAATTTTATGAAAGGAAAAATAAGTATATAATGCGTATTATACGTGAAAACTAATTTTTTATAATTAAGTGAAAACTAAATCTACTTAAGTATTTTAAGTAATCGTTGATCAAGATATAAATATTTAGAGCGGGATGAATAGCATTTGTGTTTAAAATTTTTATTTTTAATTTCATAAAAATAAATTTTTGTAAAAAAAAAATATGACGCAAAGTGAAAATTATTTATATTGAGATCTGCAAATCCTTAAAACATGTCATCTTTAAAACCGGGTCTAATTATACGTTTCCATACTAGTACCTATACATATATATATGTGCTGTTTACTCTTTATCTTATAATTATACGTTTCCATACTTGAACTCTTGGATCAGTGTGATGTTTATCTCAACATTCCCAGCAGCCTACAAGCATTTCTTCAACTGGTAAGGAAATATGTTGATTAGTAGAAAAGATTTGGATCAGATTCATATATCTTCTTCACCATCATCTCTTGAGCTTTTGGTAAATTCTTTTGCAGAATTCTTGAAAAGAAGAAGATAAGAAGCCAGGAGATCAAAATGGGTGACCGTGGAGATATCGAGAAAAATCGAGAAAAAGATGCAGGAAAGGTGCCCCTTCTGCAGGAAAAGGATGATGATTCCAGGCTTTTTATGGTTTATCTCAGCACATTGATTTCGGTTTGCGGATCTTATTCATTTGGAACTTCTGTAAGTCTCTCTGCAATGTTATATATACATTATCCATCTTCTGCAGATCGATTGTTTTCTGCAACTTTTTTTCTGTTCTCTCTTTGGTGGGGGTGGATAGTGCTGCATGCCATTTTCACCTTATGATCTTGATGATTGTATATATAGATGGGATATTCATCACCAGCACAAGAACCTATCATGAAGGAACTTAATCTATCCTATTCTCAGGTATTTCTGTTTTTTTTTTTTTTTTTGGCTCTGAATCCTTCAATAATATTATATATGATGATCTACGTAGAAAGTGATATTATCGTGATATGTATCACTATGAATTAATCAAGATTTTGCATCTCATTATGCAGTTTTCAGTTGTTGGTTCCATTTTAACAATTGGAGCCATGTTAGGAGCTATCACTTGTGGTAGGATATCTGATTTCTTAGGCCGGAAAGGGGTAAGAGTACAAGCAAATATTTTTGATATCTTATTTTTTCCTTTTCTTTTTTTTGGATAATGTTGCAATACTGCGTGGATACTAATTGATGGTAATTAGTCAAAAATAGTAAGTTTTAAGCCTTTAGGTAACGTTGAATTAGTTATCCCAATATTAATTTTTGAATTTTGTTCTTCGGTAAATTTATCACTTTTGTTCAAATAAGTTATCATTAAACTACCAGGAGCTGTCACTTTTTACTACTCCTTTATTTACTGAAACTCCCTTTTTACTAACTTAGTTACCATAAAATAAATAAAATTTAGTATTATTTTCTCGAAAATTAAGTACCTCTCTACAAAATTCCTTCCCCATTTAGAATCATTCTATCCTAAAACAGATCGTTGTAGATAAAAAAATTTTAAAATATTATATATTTGTAAAATGTACGACTTATAATGTATTTTTTATCTACAAAATAGTTTATCAATATTTTGATGCCATCACCACGCATGTGAATTTGATCCGTCAATATGAGTTTATTTTAATAAATATGTATGTAAGTTGTCCTTATATCAAAATCACCAACCTGGCGTTGATGCACAGGCCATGAGACTTTCATCAATAGTCTGCACCGTTGGATGGCTGGCTATCTACTTTGCTAAGGTTTGCCATTGTCTTTACTTTCTTTGTCAAAGAGGAAAACATAAACTGAATATTCAAATTTTTTATTTTAAAATATTCGTAATTAAATATCTATTACTTTTAAAAAATTTTATATGAACTTTCCCTACTAATCTCTTTAATTTAAAAGAATTGAACTCTGCTAACACAGTGATCCATCACTGACTTCTTTGAATCTCTGGATTTAAGAGACGAGCTCTAGTAACATATAGATCTCACTGCTATTTTCTTTCATTAATAAGAATATTTTAGTAATTTATTTATATAGTCAAACAACTTTTTTTAATTTCTTTATCAAATCAAAATAAGACATTTATTTCTAAACGGAGGGAGTATCAATATTTTGCTACGTAATTTATTAATTAAATTGTCTCGCCTAAACTCTCTATGTGCATCCCTCTCTTGAAGGGAGCAGGATTGCTCTATTTGGGCAGATTCCTAACAGGGTACAGCAGCGGCACTCTTTCTTATGTGGTGAGCCCTAATTTTTTCTCCCATGCAACATGAAAATTTTAGAGCATGTATTACACATTTTACACCGACGGCACCAAGAAGGGCGGGGAGTAGCAGCCGCCTCAAAATTAAAGCTCTGATTCTGTTTATGATTGGATTTAGGTTCCGGTCTTCATCGGAGAGATAACGCCAAGCAAACTTCGAGGAGCGCTTGCATCCTTAAATCAGGTAGGGGAAACAGCAAAGCCATCAATGTAGGAAAAAATTAAATCAGCATACAAATGTTTTTGCAAAACTTAATCCAAATGATTAGCCCTCCGAATTATTTCCCAAGTTTGAGTATTTTTCTTCTATATCGTAGGGATCATCAGCTGAATTATCTCATCATTTTCCATGCATCGGAATCTTACATTGGTTCTCGATTTTATTTGCAGCTTTTTATTGTTATTGGAATATCAGTTTTCTACGGTATTGGCACGTATATGACTTGGAGGGTACTAGCTTTAAGTGGTACGTATTAACATTTCTCTTAATTTTGACAATATTACCAAATATACTAAGTTTATCAAACGTCTGGAGTTTGTGTAATGCTCGACGTGGTTATTTCCACATAAATAGAACCATTCAAAGTGAAAGAGAAAAAAACGAAAAAATTTGACTCACAAGATGATTTGTGAATGAATAACAGGAGAATATATAAATGACATTTGAATTGTGTATGGTTAGAAGAGTTTCTGTCTTGTGTTCCGTAAAAGTGAATTTTTTATGAAAGGAAAAGTGAGATTCAATTGTGTATTTTTTTGGACCAAATACCATCTAAATAAACTATTTTCTGCAGGAATTATTCCATGTGTGGTTCTATTCTTAGGCCTCTTTTTGATCCCTGAATCTCCAAGATGGCTGGTAATTAACCTTCATTTCCAAATTCCTAAAATTCTCGAAAATCCTTTACCTTTGAACGAACAAAGTTCTAAATTCCTACTTAGCATAACCTCAAACGGACAACAATATTTCTTCTGCTGCAGGCGGTTTATGGACAACCTGGACAGTCCGAAGCTGCTCTAAGAAAACTTCGAGGACCAAATGCTGATATTTCTAAAGAAGTCAACGACATCAAAGTATACATATTTCATTTCATTAATCTTCACTAATAATGCCTAGAAAAATATTCTAGAACGATCGAGAATTGTTTAGGATCAGTTCTAATTTTCAATTTGCTTTTATTTCAAATAATTTCACAGGAATATATAGTTTCTCTTCAGGAGATGCCCAAAGTCACAGTTCTGAATTTGTTTGATGAATCCAATCGCCCTGCAGTCTTCGTAAGCATCTACTCTCCTTTTTAGCAGGACTAAAATTTTCTGTGTTGAAGTATATTGCTCAAATCCATTCATAAAATACGCTTTTGTTCTTAACAGATATCTGTAGGATTAATGGCATTTCAACAATTTGTGGGAATCAATGGAATCGTGTTTTATTCCAATAGTATCTTCATGCAAGCAGGTTTGTATATTCATCCATCAATATCATTGTGCAAATTATTATTATTACTAATTAACAAAATTGTTTTTTTTTTCTTAATCAGGTTTTGATCCCAGAATTGGTAGTATAAGTTATGCAATTCTGCAGGTTTCAACTCGCTCTCACTGTCTCTAGGGGCATTTCTGCATGAATTTATTGTGTTATTTAGGCAGTTCCCTTTTCTATTAGATTTCGAAGACGATCGGTTTTTAAAGAGCGATAACTATTACAAGTTTCAAATTCGTAAACTAATTATATAATGAAAATTTGCTCAAAATCTCTAGTTTAGCCGTTTAAAGTAACATGTTCTTTTTTTTTTTTTTTGCCATTTAAATTGTGAATCTTAAATACTTAAAACAGTAAATATGCGTCTCTCTTTTAGGTTGTTGTGACTGGAATCGGTGCAATGTTGATCGATAGAAGTGGAAGAAGACCCATTTTACTGGTATATATGGCTATTGTTACTGATTAACTAAAATATGAATTTCTCGTAATTCATAATTTTCTTTGTCAAGAAAATAAAAATTAGTAAAATATACTTCTCACTGAAACAAGTTTTTTCTTTTCCCATCTCTTAGACATCTGCTTGTGGCTTGCTAATGGGCAGTATACTAATTGCCCTATCCTTCCTTTTTAAGGTTTGTTCTCTTTAATGTAGTCTTCTCTCGCTCTCTCTCTTTCTCTCTTTTGTTGGGGTTGGGGGGGTGATGAATTTCTTTCTCACCGTTCAATTTCATACTTACCAGGCCCGTGCGATGGCAACAACTGTTTCTCCTTACCTTGCAGTAATTGGTGTTTTGGTACGTAATCATGTTATTTCAAGATATTTTGACCAAAAAAATACAGCCACAATAAATTGTTTTAAGAAAATATACCTTGCCCTATACAATTTTGTATCATTGATAATTCTATTTCTGAACTTGAATATGTATTAAATGCAGGTCTATATTGGCTCCTTCTCCATAGGGATGGGGGCAGGTCCCTGGGTTATAATGGCTGAGGTGCATAATGCATTATATAAATATACAATTTCTTTTTAAAAATTCCTGAAAATTAGTATAATTCTTTTATTATTTATTTTGATGTTTTCTTTTTGTTCCACACAGGTATATCCTTTGCATGTGAAGGGGATGGGAGGAGGTTTGGTGACATTAATGAATTGGTTTGGTGCTTGGGCTGTGTCTTTCTCATTTAACTTTCTTATCTTATGGAGTAAAAGCGGTAAGTTAATCTCAGTTTCTACTGTTATTTCTGGAAAGATTAAAGATTATGATTACAATATCGAATTACTACATGCTTTTGTTTCTCGTTTTTCAGGTACATTTTTTCTTGATGCAATTATATGTCTGTTTTCCATTATTTTCATCTTCAAGATGGTTCCCGAGACAAAAGGTCGAACACTAGAAGAGATTCATGCTTCTTTGAGGCCTTCTCATTAAGAGGAAATGGGGGGTTTGGTTTGTAATTTAAGTTAATTCCATTTTGGTTACAGTTTAGTCTGTTATGAGTGTGAATTTAGAAGGAAGGAGCAAAAGGAAGCATTAGTAGCTTGCCAGAGAGAAATGATAGGCTACTTTACTTGATCTCCCTTACAAAGATTTTGCCAAAATATTATGTGACCTCAGTGACATGATTATTTTTAGGTGAAATTCTTTTATGTTATGTGCCATTTTCTAATTCTATGAAAACAAGAAAATTACATGTGCCCTTCATCTCTAATTACCTTTCAAACTTCATAGTCAGACTCCTTTTTTTTTTTTTTTTTGTTTCTTTGAAGAAAAGTTAAAAGTGCTGAAGTTAAATAATGGAAAAATAGTCAATTTAGTTTCTAAAGTTAGAGTCTAATAATCATTTGATCCCATAAATTATTTTCTAACCTTTACATTTTATGCACTGCCAAATTAACCTCATCACCACTCTCCTCGTCTCTTTAATGAACTTTCGGCGGAAAACAGTATGCACTAAGCATATAACATTTCTGTGGTGGTATATTTGTTCAGACAACATAGAAAACTTGAAAAACTAATCTATTACCAGTGGCTAACTTTTAATACAAAATAGACATTTTTTCAAATTCTTTTAATATTGACTGGACAAATATATGTCTTCATAGAGATGCCATACACTCAATACATTCTATTTTTTGACAAAAGTCTAGCAAGGTGGTGACGTTTGTAGGATCATTTTGGTAGTACATAAAATATTTAGAAACTTTAAATGATAAAAAAATTTGTAGAAACAAACGATAATGAGTCTCTAACTTTAGAGATAAAATTGACCATTTTCTCTTAATTAATTTATTGAGTTATGAAGTCTTTACGGTTTAACGTACATGTTCTTCTCCCATCTACACAACGTATAATCCTCATGTTACGGCCAACTCACTTAATCAAGTAAAAACGATGCACCATATTTGGTAAAGTAGTAAAACTAAGACTGAACAAATTTCGTCAAAAGTTGGGGGAAAAAATTGCTTTTTGAGCAAAAGAAACTGTCTAAAATTGCAGACTTTAAACATACTACTAGCCTCACTGTTTTATTTTGATGGGTATATCCTTCATTTCCTTTCATGAGCTTTGAGGGACATACTCATTCAAGTAAATAATTTTGGTAGATTTGGAATCTAAAGTATTAAAATTGATAAGTTTTAATGAAGAAGTACCAAAATAGTCATTTTTACAGATATAATAGTTATTTATTCATCTAAAAAATAAGTTATGTATCAAAGGTGCATATCATGTTGAGCTATGCCTAGAGAGTCTAATTCTTAGAAGTAGGAAGGTCTGACCTAATATGGCATATGACCTTATATTGGCATTAGCAATTCGCTCACTAACTTCTCTAAACTATTAGGTTCAACATAAATTATGAGACGTACTCTAAAATAAAAGCCAATTGTATTACCTAACATAGTTTGAAGAATCCTAATATTCTTAATTTTATCCACTTAATATTAATTTTTTTTTTTGCTAAGTACTAAATATTATCCATTAGAATACCATATAACCTTGAATTAACCTTCCTACTCCTTTTCCATATACACGGACAAGAATGGTAATAATCCCTATATGTACTATAAAATTGCCTCTAAAACTCAAGACCAAAAGTCCTTTCCTTACATTCTTTAAGCCACTAATTTCGCATTTGGAAAGAAAATTAGGATCACCAATTTGTAACAAAAATTTTACTGGTTTCCAATGGAAAAGGATAAATTTTATTTTTATCCATTAATTACGTATTTTTCCAGTCTGTACCACTAACGTGAAACTCAGTGGTATCTCCTAATTTCTTGCTATTCATCTCTCAACAATATATATAGATTTCATGTGTATTCTGAGAAAGAGAAAGGAAGCATTACATAGGTAGGATGGCCAAGAACAGATTTTGTAAGATTGAATCTTAATTATAGGAATAGTTTTTCTATGGGGGTATCTAGGTCGGTAAATTCTTGAACAGGAAAAAAGAAAAAGAAGATATAGAAGGAGAAAGTCTGGAGAAAAATGGCTGCCATGTCGGACGTCGAGAACGCTAGAGACGGAAGAGAAGTATTAAAGGTGCCGTTACTAAAGAAAGAGAAAAACGACGATGCTATGTTCATGGTTCTTGTTAGCACAGCAGTCGCTGTCTGTGGCTCCTTTGCTTTTGGAACCTCCGTAAGTCTACATGAATATGTTTTCCTTTGTTTTTGTTCTTTATGGCTCGTTATTCGAACAACTGTTTATTTGTTTCGCTTATGCTCAAATATCGAGGCCTTTAAGTATTTTGTGAGAAAATTTGATATTTTTCGTCTTATTTTATTTAAAATATAAAATTTTAAATTTTATAAAAAATTTTATATTATATTATATAAATAATATAATATAATAAAAAGTAAAAATTTTGAAAGTAAAAGTTTTTCAAGATTTACAACATGATTGGCCATTTCTATTTATGAAATATTCCATTGATGCATGTAGGTCGGATATTCATCGCCAGTTCAGTATCCAATAATGGGACAGCTGAAACTATCTTATTCAGAGGTAAACTTCAATTAATCATTCTTAATCAAATTTCTTAACCTTTCTTAACCCTCAATGGTTATCTCCTAATATCTTAATTACTCATTTTGAATGCAGTATTCAATTTTCGGATCCATACTTACAATTGGGGCAATGCTTGGGGCTGTCACTTCCGGTCGAATCACAGATTACTTAGGTCGTAAAGGGGTGAGAACTTAAGAATAGAAACCAATTCTTTCACCTTTTTTCTAAAATTAAAAAAGTGGATAATTTTTAGGGGAAAAGGAAAAAATAGTCAGAAAGCCTATTTGGAGAGATTATTTTAGACTAATTATTGCTCGAATGAAATAAAAGCTAATTTCTTTGCTTGAGCAGGCCATGAGATTGTCATCAATAATTTGCATTGGCGGATGGCTAGCAATCTCCTTAGCTATGGTTAGTGTTTTAGACACGAAAATAGACTATTTGCATTTGAATCAATTTTATATTTTATTTTATTTCATATACCGTACAGAGTTGACGTGAAAAAATGTAGGATTTATATTAACTTCCTAATAGAAAGTTTTAAAAAAATTCATTTTGATAGCCAATCAAAATGGAGGAAAAGTGAAATTTGTTCATTTTGAAAATCTTTAAAACATAAAAATTGAGTCTTTGCATTTATGCATCTCTCTTCTTTTTTTTTTTTTTTTCAGTCAACTGTATTGCTATATTTGGGGAGATTTCTTGTTGGCTACGGCATTGGCATAATTTCTTACGTGGTAAGCCCCAAAACACTTGTTTCTTCTTCCATAAATCTCTACTACTAATTTGAACAAAAGACTAATGATAATTACTGCAATAATACAAAAATTTCCCTTTGTTGATTTCCTTAGGTTCCTGTCTTCATTAGTGAGATAACACCAGTCAGACTTCGAGGAATGCTTGCATCGACGAATCAGGTTTCGAAGAATTAGAACGTTCTATTACGACTTTAAACTATTAATTCGATAATTCAACTTTTGCTTTTGGTTCAAATATTACATTATAAGTTATATTTTACAGAATATTTATTAATGCTTCTTCTGATTTTCATGGTTTTTGCTGATTTGCAGCTCCTTATCGTCATTGGATTGGCCGCGTGCTACACTATTGGTGCATTTGTGGGATGGAGGATACTGGCTTTAGTTGGTAAACATTTTAGCAATATTGAACATGTTTCATGTAAACTTTGTAATTTTCGTCATTTACTAGGTTATAATAACTAAGGATGAATATTTCTTTGAGACTACATATAACTTGTTCACAAAAAAAAAAAAAAACAGGATTTTGTGAATACATAACTTATTCACAGACTTTAAATTTGGTTCCACTTACAGGAATTATCCCATGTCTGCTTTTATTTTTGGGCCTATTTATCATCCCAGAATCTCCAAGATGGCTGGTAACAAGAAAAGCTCAAATTTTCCTAATTTGTTATTCTTCTTTGTGAACTTCAAGTGGAAACGATGCTTGTTGATTGATACCACTCAAACCTACTGTTGCAGGCTATTTCTGGACGAGAAGAAGAGTTCGAAGCTGCTTTACGAATACTACGAGGATCAAAAGCTGATATTTCAAAAGAAGCTAATGAAATAAAGGTATATATACATATATGGTTTTCAAATTCAGGAAATTTGAATTTCTAGCATAATTCTCATGAAAATGATTTTTTTTTTTTGTTTAATGCGTAGGAATTTTCGTGTTTCGTTTTTGCTTGTTACGTTTGAATTATTGAAGAAGTTTGGGTTCTTTGTGTTTTTTGCATTGTTAGGCAAATATAGCAGCCCTACAACAACTTCCCAAAGTCACAATCAAAAATTTGTTTGATGATGCAAATCGCAATGCAACCATTGTAAGCATTTTGAACCTTCTTTCTCTGGTTCGTAATTATAAATCTTCACTATATATTATCTTTGTTTCGAAACAGATCGCAGTAGGATTAATGGCCTTTCAGCAGTTCGTGGGAATCAACAGTATCGTGTTTTATGCGGGCAAAATATTCAAATCAGCAGGTTCATATGATCTACCGCATCATTTTTAGTATTGCATTTTATATTGTAATCGAACATCAAATTCAAAGAATTATAAGTATTAGCTAATTGGTCTTTTTAATTACTTATTTATTAGGTTTTCATCCCCATATCGGTAGCATAGCCTATTCGGCTCTACAGGTTCATGCTCTTTCTCCTATATGAAAATAAGTTGCCTCTTCAAAATTTTCTCGAGAAGTCGATATTCTATATGGAATAACAAGCATTTTTTCTTCTTTAGGTTGTCATGACTGCAGTAGCTGCAATGTTCATGGATAAAGCTGGGAGAAGACCCCTCTTACTGGTACGTATTTGGTTTAGAATTAAAATCTTTTGAATTGAAAGCCTAAAAATATATATATGAGAAAGAGAGAATTAATTAATTTTCAATTTCTGTGACAATTTTTCAGATATCTGCTTCTGGGTTGCTTCTGGGCAATCTGTTGATAGCATTATCCTTCCTTTTACAGGTATATTTAGTTCGTGATCACTGATATTAAATTTCATAATTATTATTTTAATTAATTAATATTTCTATTCTCGTACCAGAACCATGATTTGGCAACCCATTGCGTACCCTACCTTGCTGTAGTTGGTGTACTGGTAATCCTCCCTAAACAAAGAACCTTATTGTTTGTTGTCTTCAAGAATCAAACCAATAAAATAGTTTTGTTAATTTTTTTTATTTTTCTTCAATTATAATTTGGAATATCACAAACATGATTATTATGAACTTTAATTAATTTTACATTCTGTGCAGATTTATATATTCTCCTTTTCAATAGGGATGGGTGCAGGCCCTTGGCTTATTATGAGTGAGGTTAGTGCAAATTCTGCATGTATATATTTGTGAGAATTCATGAATTTCTTATTCTGAAAATTTCTTCAAAATTCTTGTAAAGTTTTAAGAATTGTGTTTTATTTCCTGCAGGTTTTCCCTCTGCATGTGAAGGGGATGGGAGGGGGTTTAGTAACATTAATGAATTGGTTTGGATCTTGGGCTGTGTCTTTCTCATTCAACTTTCTAATGCTGTGGAGCACATACGGTAAGTTGGTAACTCTTGGTTCGATCTAAAACAAATATATGAAGAAAATGAATAGAACAAGGGGAAAAAAATGTCAAAAATAGCTTTTGGCTAAAGTTGAAATCAATTTATTTTGTGCAAGTGGAAATAATAAGCACCCCATACCCCTCTACTTGTTAAGGATAACTTCAAATTACTGAAAAGCTATTTTTTTTGTTTGTTGAATCGTTGAATACTCATTTAAATAGTAATGAAAAGATGTTTTAGAATTTTTATATCAACGAGTGTCGATTATATTTTTAATTTTTTTCTTTCGCTTTTATCTTGAAAGAATAAAATCATGCTGAGACTATGAGCTAAGTAGACTATTTTTTTTTTTTTTTGTGTATCTCAGGTACATTTCTCCTTTATGCGTTAATTTGTGTGCTCGCCATCATTTTCATCTTCAAGATGATCCCTGAAACAAAAGGAAGAAGCCTCGAGGAGATTCATGCTTCTCTTAGGTCCTCTTCAAAGAAAAGCGGACACTGATGATTTTGTAGTTCAAATTATGAACTCCCTTCTCACTTTAGGTTAGGTAATAATTCCTTGAGGTAGAAAATGGAAGAGTAAGAGAGATGGCACGTGAGGTGTATATAGCTTACAGAAGTAGTTTCAACTCCAGAATTTCTGATCTTTTTGTTGTTGTATAATTTCTGTTTTCTTGTTAGTTTTTCCAGTTGTAAATAGAAGTTCCAGCTTCTTAGGTAATGCAAATAATAATAAGTTGTATGTATTGTCAAAACAAATATGCAATGAAATAATGGAATTTCCAGAAAACAAGATCAAGGGTATATTTTATTCATTTTGAGACTTACTTTTTATCTCATAAGAAATTTTTTTTATAGAATTCACAATAAAAATTTTAAATTCAAATTATATTTAATCTGACTGTAATACCCTATCCCATATGAGAAAAGTATAAATAAAAGAAATTATATATGAGTATGAATCTAAATATTCATTGTCAATTTAAAATATTTATCTTAATATAACGAGAACAGTTACTAGATAGTTGATCATGAATACTTTCAAATCAAATCATGAGTCACACACGAGTTACTAGATAATTGATCATGAATACTTTTAAATTAAATTATGAGTTACACACTCTAATTTACGAGCACAAAACGATGATATTATTGTATCAAAGTCACCTCATACCTCTAGTTTGGTCCTGCGCTACGATGCCGGGAAGCCTCCGAATGTGATGTCCCATCCTATATGGGAAAGTATTATAAAGAAATCTGATCTAAGCATCCATTGTAGTTTTATGCCCATGTTTTATTCATGCACACAAGTCACTACAACTTTAGTGTGCATATAATATTAATGCTTGCACAACTTTTGAAAACGGTTGTGTATTTACCAACAACAAAGATGCACAACTGTTGGTAAATTTTTTCCTTAATTAATGTACATTTTGTGAAGATTTTTGCATCTCTACAGTTGTGTATTTAATTATTTATCAAGAAAATTTTACTCATATTCATGGGTTCTAAATTTTTAATTTTTAGAGACTTCAAATATTAGTAATATTTGGAGAAATTTGCAAGATCCACCATTTATTTGCATTATGAAAAATGTTTTAAAATTATATTTCCCTACTGTCCACAAACACATGGCATATTAATTATTTGTCCCCACTACTTTTTTTGTTTTTTTTCTTAAAAAATATCGTAGCTAATACTTTCTTTCTCACCAAAATTTAATTATTTAATTTGTCTTTTTTTTTTGCAAAATCAAACAGTAAATTGTCTTCTCAAATGAAAGAATATATAGCTGATAAATATGTTGTGTTTAAAATTATCATATATTATTTTATTTGATGTACAATATAACTAATGAAAAATATATTTTAGAGGCTTCTTTATTTAAATATTGTAAAATGAGATGTATGTACTTTTCTTTTAATTTTTTATTTATATTTTTTTCTTTAATATGAGTCCGTATAATCTCTTTTAAAAGTAAAATATATTTTTTTGAAATTTTTTAAATTTTCTTATTATCAACAAGTGTGAAAGTTGTACATGACTTTCATATATAATTGTTCCTTTACCCCCCTTTTTTTGTCAGCTTCTTTTATTTTTAAATTTTATTTTTAGTATTATTGATGTTTTCTCTTTTTACACTTTCATGCCTTTTCTTTTTTTATTTTGATTGAATAATATAATCTATTTTATATTTTTAGTTGTTTTATAAAAAATTATTGAGATTTTGTTTTCTTTGATAGGTTTTGAAGATTCAAGTTTTTTTTTTTTTTCGTTTATTTGAAGAAATGACTTCATGAATATTTATCTATTTAGTTCTTGGTATTTATTACACCAATAAGATCAATATTTATTACTATCTAATTTGATCCTTTATTTACTAAGTTTTAAGGATAAAAATGTCTAATTGCTTATTAAAATATTTTATACCAGAATATGCATAACTTTGTAATATATTAGACATAAATGTATTAGTCAATGGTCTTTATTTTTTATTTTTTTTACCAAATAAATATAAAAGAAAGAAATAATTTTGTAAAGTACATTAGCACTATGGCTTCTTTGTGATGGATCAAGAACACGATTCTTATAAAAAAATTTGAGTAATGACCAAAGAATCTTTTCATTTTAGAAAAATCTTTCTTTGAGGTTTTTAGTATAAATAGTAATTTTTTTATTTTTATATTATTTATTTTTTAGGAATGGAGAGAGACAAGTAAGGGGAGAGAAATTTTAATTTTCACAATGATTTTATTATAAATATATTCTATTTTTTGAAGAGTCAAAATAAATAATTAAATGATAAGGAATTCTCTTTTTCTCTTACATATAATGGGAGTAGTAGGTGAATACGACAAAATAATTAAAAGACTATGTCATAAAGTAATTAAATTTAAAGATATAGAAAAAAAAAGTACAACTTACAATTTATTTTTTATTTCTTTTCTTTTCTTTTCATCTTAATTTACTTATGATTAACCATTAGTGTATCTTTTTTTTAACTAAATACATAAATTTGCGTCATATTTTTTGTAATAACTCTAATAACTATTTATATAATAATCTGTGTTAATTTTTTTATAATAATTTTTTAAATAAAAAATTGACTCTGTTACTAAAAGAAATGGGCTTACTCATAACCATTTTCCGTTATCCCAAATTCAAGTTCGCAAAAATGAAGCCTTAGCAAGTACCTGAATCCTAAATCCACCGGTATCTTCCATGTAAGATTGTACCTGTTCAAATTGTTTGCCGTTGACCTGGCTGTTTGATAAAGCTTTGTTGGTGCAAAATGTGATGGCGTGTGTGAATTGCTGATTGGGATGATCCTTCTGATTGCAACTCCTCCGGGGCCCGACAAGTAACCGAGGTCCTCATCCCATATGCGGAACATTCTTGGATCTTCAACCGATGGAATAGAGTTCCCACCGATGTTTAACCGCTGAATCATCTCAAGTGCAGTGCTGTTATCAATGTAAAACCTGTACTTTTGGCCGACAACAGCAGGACCCAGATCTCCATCTCCAGTGAAGTAGAGTCCAGCAGGCATGGAGACGATCTCAATACCATTAACAAAAGCATAAATATCATCTGAACCTCTTGCTCTTGGAGATGGTGAGAATGATATACTTAATTTTTGATTTTCCTCTACATTGAGACAGAATTCTTTGCTTACATACTTTGCCCCCGAAGCACCAGATTCCAGGGAAGAACTGAAGTTGCTAAGAAGTGTGTAGGGACCAGCTTTAATAGTGAAGAAAGCTCTAGATTTCTTGAAGCCCTTGTACAAAGCTGGGTAGAAGTGCAGGCGGATGAATTTCTGGCCAGCCTGGACCTGAGTGAATGTGTAGGAGAACTCGTGGCGAGATATCCGTCAGACCAGATGAATTTAGATAATCTGGAAAATCAAACGCTTTACACGATCCACCAAATTCTGGAATCATGGATCTACGTGTCCCAGCAGCTCCTAACAAGGATTACCGATCAAATTGAACAAAAAGATTTCGAAAGAGCCTCTAGCAGAAGAAATCCGCAGAGAAGACAGAGAAAGAAAGGAAAGATCTTGTTTGGCCAAGGAAAGACAGAGAAAATACCCTGTGCTGACAAAAATACCCCCGTGTGTTTGGCCAAAAAATTGACCAAGTCATTGACTAACAGTTGACTCACTACAAATTAGACGGAATGATCAAATAATTTACTCGAAAAAAGAATAAGAACTCAAAATTTTAAAATTAAACATTAAGGATAAAACTCACCAAAATAAAAATGTTTGGGGACGAAATATACTAATTATCCTTCTATTAAATGTATTTTTTTAATGTTATTTAGAATAAATTTTTTAAAAAAATTATTTTTATTATATATTTATTTATTTAGAAAGTAATATATGCACGGTATAAAGCACTTATTTTATGCTAGTATTAATATATTATGTAACGGATCGATCACCAATATTAACTGTTATAGCCCTAAATGCTTCTCTTACTATCAACTAACTTTCTCCTCTATCACTTTCCCTTCACTTTCTTTCTCCTCTCACTTTTCAGTCCCGTACGCTCAGCTAACTTTTTCCTCTATATATCACTTTCCAATTTTTCCAATGTGCTTAAAAGGTCATAATCTACCAAGGGAATGCTTTGGCAATGAAACTCTACTTCTCCATTTCCTACAACAACGTTGACAGTGATAGTTGTCGTCTGCTTGGGTGAAGAACGAGGTTAGTTCACTACTCGGGAGGGAGAAGAAAGCCAAAGCTAGAGAGTAGAGAGCAGCTTCTTCAAGACTCTGACACAGGAAGCATAGACATGGAATTAGAAGAGTTGATATCAGAGAGAGCTTTGGTTGATCCTGAAAACCAAAGTGATAATCCTCCTTCTCATGTCATTCCTATTGTGATCTTCAGCACCTGTGTTGCTGTCCTCGGCAACTTCAATAATGGGTATGCGGTAAGTCAGCGAAACTTTATAATATTATATTTTTTTACAACATACGACTTGCTATACATATAATATTACATCTTGAAGTTTCTTGTTCATAAATTTCGAATTCCTGAAAAATATCGATAAATGTTTTAGCAATAATGTATGGGACATGGAGATGGAAATGTGTGAAAGTAAACAAAAAAAAAAACAGCAAGTTTTATTACTTGAAGATATCGTTTAAGTAGGATGAGATGCTCACGTTGATGGACTGGTTGTTTGCAGGCAGCGTTTACATCATCTGCCGAGGCTGGTATCATGAAAGACCTTGGACTGTCTCTACCCCAGGTTATAATATTCATTTTCAGCTCGCGCACCCCACACCCCCGGGCCCTCGTCCCCTAAAGCCAACTGCCCCCTTCGTTGTTCCCCGCCCGACCCCAAAATATTCACTACTTTGGTTATGCTGCTGCTGATCACAATTTTTTGAATACGCGTTAAATAAATTCACAATTAATGAATTGATATTGTTTTGATTCAATGAATTAGAACTCATATATATGATATATAATTATTTTTTATTGTGAAAAAGTATTTACCATAAATAATAATTATTTTCTATTGTAAATAATTAGTTTACACAATATAAATAACTATTTTTTAATAGATAATTATTCATCGCATATGAATCCTTAATCGTTAAATTAACAAGATATCGATTTAATACATAATGAAAAAAGACTCAATCAACACCATAATGAAGCCAGAGTATTCATTCTTCGCTACCCCGACTCCCAACCCTGCTAATATCTTCCTACAACTTTTTTACCTTACACTCAAAACAAATATTTTTCTCTATTTTAATTTAAGTATCATTTTAAAAAAGCTCTACACATATTAAGATTCTAACTAAATTGATTAGTTTATTTTTAATTAAATATTTTTTCTCCTCATAAGAAACTACATAAAAAACTGCTAGTATGATTTACTAGATAAAATATTATTATTCCTTTACATTGGATCAACCTAACTAAGCTTGTTCTTCCTTTACATGTTTCTCTGTTTTCGTTCAAGTTCACTTACTACCGAAATGGGATATCGATCCTGTGGCCGCAATTTGAGTTATGATTCATTCTTCTTACAGTACTCTTTTTTTGGTTCCATAAGTTCAATTGGGAGTATGATTGGTGCATTATTTTCTGGCAAATTAGCTGATTTCATTGGTAGAAAGGGTGTAAGTTCGTGACCTTTTTCTTTGGTTTCCAGTAGTTCCTCTTCTGATTTTTAGTACCTAAGCTAACAGATTTCACAATAGCAAAATGCAGACAATGTGGCTGATTGAGCTATTTTGCATCCTTGGTTGGCTGTGCATAGTTTTTGCCAAGGTTTGTTAGTACTCATCTATTCATCCTTGATCAATTTTATATAATAATTCAGCTTCAATTGTCTGCCAGATACTTCTTTGTATTCAAGAAGTTTTGAAGCTACAATTTGGTAGAGGGTTCCTTTTTAGACATTCGTAAGTGATACAAAAACAAAGATCAAAGGAAGAAAAATGACAAAATTCAAGTTAAGGGCATGCATTTCTGGCTTCATTTCAAATTAATTAGTAAGGTAGGGCAATTTCTTGTTTGCAGGCAGCTTGGTTGCTTGACTTAGGGAGATTTTCGCTAGGAATTGGAATTGGGCTCCAATTTTTCGTGGTAAATATAGCAGGACCTGCATTTTCCAACCACCTATCGGGATTCTTCATATGGTTTTCTTTGGGATCTAATAGTGGATTATAATTGAATTGACTTGCAAAACAGGCACCGGTATATATTGGGGAAATTGCTCCAAAGAGCATTCGAGGAGCATGTGTATTTGCAACTGAGGTAAACCAAAATCGACATAAGATCTCTGTCGTAAAATTTGCAGCTTTTAGAGTGGACATTTTTCATTTTTCATCAGTATTCTGTATCGAACTGAGGGAGAAAGTACATTACTTGACAAAGTTGGAAATGGGTTTGAATTGGTCTAGTTGATGTCGACTCTTGCAATGTCAGTCATGTACTTCGTCGGAAATCTCATTGCTTGGCGGATCTTGGCTGTAATAGGTAACTCATTTGGTTGCTTCAGTGTTCACTTTTGTCTAGATATAGAGTTTCACTCAAACAATTAGTAATGGCTTATGTTTCAGGAGTTGTTCCATGTTTGCTGCAAGTTTTAGGCTTGTTCTTTATACCTGAATCTCCAAGATGGTTGGTAAGTTTCTTCTTTTTCTGATTTTCTTTGGTTAACAGATGATATATTTCCTTAGTCTAACCACAAATGTTAACAATATTTCTGAAAAGTAACACCATATTCTAACTTAGCATTTATTACTCAGGCATTTGTTGGTCAAGAGAAAAAATTTGAATCAGCTCTACAACAGCTAAGGGGTGTCAATGCAGATATATCCGAGGAAGCAAATGAAATCAGAGTAATTTTCAGTTCATTATTTTTAGGAACAGTTACTTGTGTGTTCTGTTTTTTTCTTTTTCCCCTTTAACTGATGGATCGATAGAAGGGATCTATGGAGGCCTCCAGACATCATTCAAAACTCAACTTTAAGGAATTGTTTGCTAGGAAATATGCCCCTGCAATAATTGTAAGTATACACTCATTTTAATTTCCTAATACCATAAGGAGTCATCTTACATTTCGGCTTGCATCAGCTTTCAGTTGGCTCAACCATACTTGTACAACTTGGAGGAGCCTATGCAATAGGATCTTATGCAAGCTCAATATTTAAAGCTGCAGGTAAAATGAGTCTGCTTGTCATACTTGTGAAAACTAGAACAAAGTAATCAATAAGATTTTGGATGGAAATTTTGTATGGCAGGTAGTTCTGCTAAGGTTGGAACTACTGCACTTGCTATCATTCAGGTCTGTCTAGCTCGAAAATTTCTAATAATCTTTTGATGATGATAACAACCATGTCTAACACTGCAAAATTTTAATTTGCAGCTAGTGTCTGCCATTGTTGGAGTACTCTTAACTGATATGTGTGGTAGGCGGCCATTGTGGCTGGTGGGAGTTTTGAAACTTTGATTTATCCCTTTCCATAGTCTAGCTCAGTTTTTAGTTTTTGTATGGGCAATCAGAGAATTGAGAATTGGAGAATTTGCAGATTTCTGCTGCTGGAACATGCTTCGGTAACATTCTTATTGCGCTAGCTTTCCTTCTAAAGGTATCTTTGAAGTTTAAAGGATATGTAATTGAGTCAGATCTTGAGAATTCTTATTCTAAAGATTATTTTGCAAACTTGAGATGTCTCACAAGATTGAAAACATGTGCTGCATTCAGGATTTTCATGAAAGCAAGGAAATATCAGCTGCATTAGTGCTTCCCGGTATGCTGGTAATGTGCACGAACATCAAAGATCCCTTACTACTATGTTGTGTTAGCAGTTGGAGGATTTCTTGAGCATTCATCTTGTTTTGTCATTTAAAACCTCTGTCATTGTTTTGAGATTCAACATCTTCAAAGTGCTCAACTTGGCCTAAATCCTACAATTTCCAACCAGATATTTTCAGCTACTTTCACAGCCGGCATGACTTGTAGTCAAGAGATAATCCTGTCAGAGGTAGGTTGCTCATACTAGGAAGAAGGGGAAAAGTGAGTGGAAAATTTGTTTAAAAAAATTAAATTAAATTAAATTTTTTTTCTATTCAGATACTTCCCACAAACATCAAGGCCTTAGCTGGAAGCCTGATCACAGTTTTCAACTGGTTCTTATCTTGGCTTACAACATTTACATTTAACTTTGTGTTCCAATGGAGCGCAACAGGTACGCTATACCTGAGTCCTGTAATGCCAGCTTGTTAATGATTGTGCAGACAGTGCAAGAACATAGAATTGCCTGTGGATTCTAACAACTTTGTTGCAACTAACAGGGACATTCTTTATATTTGCCGTTGTTTGTGCTTTGACTCTGGTGTTTATTGTGAAGTTCTTGCCCGAGACAAAGGGTCGGACTCTAGAAGAAATTGAAGCAATGCTTTCCAGTTGATACTCCACTGCAAGAAAACATTGCTATGTGAATCCTAATAATTAAATTTAGGGATGCTGCTTAGTCTTTTGGTGTTTTTATGAACGTTGTTGAAGGTATATCACTTTATAATACTATAACGAAAGGTTTCTGTGTCGGTACATCTACTTGACGACAGTTTTCTTTATTTTTATACAAAATAATATTAGAATTTTACTCTATACTTCCTCTTTCATCATTTCTGTCAAAAGTTTCCCTAAAATCCGTTAAAATTGATAGATTTCAAAAATATTAAAGAGCTGTCGGCAACATCTCAGGGGACCCTTCCGTGGCCGCCGCTTGGATTTCCGATCAGGGATTACTCTCTGGAGCTGAGCAGCATCGTGGGTATTTATCCAATTTAGACCCGTTTTTATAAAAATATATTAAAATAGACCAGTTGATGGTGGGAGAGGGGTAATTTGGACATAATGCCATTTATTTTGGCATTATATCCGGTATAACGTCAATCCAAATAGCGTTATTAGTTCTGATATAACGCCACTTGGACTGGCGTTATACCCATGGTGGAATTGTCCCACTGGCAAGCAGAAAAAAGTCGAGCCCAATTAGATAAAACATGAAAGATTTTTTAACTCTGCAGGTCAGCATAAATCAGAAGCCATGCCTGAAGAAAATAATGTTATTCATGATAGAACATCTTTAGCAAAGCAGAAAAAAGTGAGGGAGAAAAGTCAAACTGAACACAATTTCTCTAAAACCTCTAGAAATCTTTGCAGAATAGCACTCAGCTCATGATATTGATAAGCATATTTGTTTTCTACAGCATGGGAAGGGAGTTTATGGGAATTGATTTTCGCGAGAAAAATTTTGGAGGGCAAATAGAGTTTAATAATTAAATACATATTTCGCATTTCAACATCCCTAAGTGGGATCCCTACTATAGCCAAAAAGCAGAAAGGAAAAAAAGTTAAGTCTAAAAACCAAATAGAATAAAATGTAAAAATAAACTATTTATTATCTCATT
This sequence comes from Rauvolfia tetraphylla, assembly GCA_030512225.1. NCBI lineage: Eukaryota > Viridiplantae > Streptophyta > Magnoliopsida > Gentianales > Apocynaceae > Rauvolfia > Rauvolfia tetraphylla. The sequence goes on from JAJQKT010000060.1 coordinate 5,206,103, forward strand.
TGATTAAATTTTTTTTTTAAAAAAAGAGGAAGCAAATGCCAGTCAATGTAAATATCTAAAAATCTTTTTTATCTCAGTTCACAACAGCATCTTCATAAAAAGGAAGGAACAATCAATCTAAATATTAACCTTTATTTTTTAAAATTTAAATTTAAAAAGAGGTAAAATGTAAATTAAATATACATTTCTCCTCTTTTGCTATTCTGCAAAGATTTTTAGAGGTTTTAGAGAAATTGTGTTCAGTGTGACTTTTCTCCCTCACTTTTTTCTGCTTTGCTAAAGATGTTCTATCATGAATAATATTATTTTCTTCAGGCATGGCTTCTGATTTATGCTGACCTGCAGAGTTAAAAAATCTTTCATGTTTTATCTAATTGGACTCGACTTTTTTCTGCTTGTCAGTGGGACAATTCCACCATGGGTATAACGCCAATAACGCTATTTGGATTGGCGTTATACCGGATATAACGCCAAAATAAATAACGTTATGTCCAAATTACTCCTTTACTACTATCAACTGGTCTATTTTAATATATTTTTATAAAAAGAGGTCTAAATTGAGTAAATACGTAGAACCCCCGAGAGCCCTCTTGGCGGGTCCATGTCTAGGCCCCCAAGGGCCTAGAGACAGTCCCCTAAGAGGGCTCTCCGTGGTCCATGGTTCCCTAAGTATTTTCTTCTAGGGATAGATTTAGAAACAAAAAAAAAAAAAAAAATTTGCGAAGTTTTATTATTTTCTTATCAAAACATTCAAATAGTTTTGAGTTTGATTTGTGGCTCATCCTTCAATCTTAGTTCTAAAAAAGTTAATTTTTTATAAAAGTTTATTTTAAGAAAGAATAGAAATAGAGTAAAGATTGAAAATGAAAAATTAGAGGGTTGTATTAAAAAAAGAAAGTTGCATTTATCAATTTCCGATTTTTACATAATTTGGCATCGTTTTTTGAAAATAGTATTTGTTTTTGTTGGACTGACCTTTTATAGCCACAGCTATGACGCGAACGTGATACACTTTTGTGAGCTGTAACGCCTTCGGTACAGGCGTTATTGCCTTGGGCAAGGCGAGGAACTTAGGTATGGGCGTTAAGTCTCAAGGGCCTTCTTTTGGGTGTTTGAGATTTTCTATTTTAGGTTTCAAGAGAGAAATTTTTGTAAGAGAAAAAGTAAAATATGAGATGAGAAATTTGCATTGAGTTTCGTGTGAAACCCAATCCAAGTAAAGCTACATTTTCTGGCAGGAGCTGTTGTTCAAGGTCAACCTATACCTTTTTCCTTTTCTTTTTCTGCCTAAAGTAGTTGAAGATAGAGTTATATTGGTGATTATAATTCGATTCAAATCTAAAATTTAAATTGAACTTAATCGAATTTTTAATTTTGGTTCAATATTTTAATAATTCAGTTCGATTATGCTTTTTATCTCATATTTTTTATTTCAAATTTAAGACTGAAAATTGAAATATTTTTTTAAAAAATATTTTATTATTTTTTATTTATGATTCTCTTTAATTTTTTACTATATTCTTAAAATTTAATTTGAAACAAAATCGAACTAAACTAAATTAACTTACTTTTGTTCAATTTAATTTGATTTTAGAGAAAACTAGAATCGATTCAATTTTTAAATTTTATTTAAGTTGTGTTTCTGCTAACCAAACATATAATTGGGTCTTACTTCTCCTCTCACAAAAAATTTACTTTATGAAACTCTCTCACAAAAAATTTACTTTATGAAACTCAAGATAAAATATCTTCCGACCAAACACAATTCAAATATACCCTTAAAAACTTTTTATAAAATCAAACCAAACGAATGGACACCTATTTGAAGATCACATTGGATCCGCCATTGAAACATACTTTTATTTCCATTCCGTTGGGGACCAATAACGTGTGGTACTACTAGCGGTATTTATGATAGGCGAGCTGCCTCTTTTGGCTTCTTACAAGAGTCCCATTCTCCCAAAGGGTACACTGCATTTATTTTCGGAGAAAAATGGGCTACTGAATAGATTTCCTTTTTTGTTTGTACTGGGAAAAAAAGAAAGAAATTAACGGAAAAAGGAAACTACTTAAAGTCTCGTGTGATTGGACATTATTTGACAATAAAATCTAGTCCAACGTTAATCTTTGTATTGAAGTATTAACAACAACTAGCAAAAAGAATCAAGTTTTTATAGTCAATTATGGTTCATATTTTTTTTTCAAATAATAATGAAGTAAATTTATGAAGTCAATACTAAAATGTCAACTTAATCATTGTACTTTTAATCTAAAATTAACATCTTAATTTAACCCCAAGCCCCTCTTGTGTCAAAAAGAAAAGAAAAAGAAATAATGTATTTTTAAAAAGTTAAAATAATTGGAAAAAAACTTAACTATAAAAGTATATTCAAATATATTCAAGTTTATAAAATAAAAATTAATTTATTGATTCAATTTTTATGAAAAAGTAGAGGTTGAAGAGTAAAATTTTACATAAATCACATATATTTTATTTTTAAAAAATTAAGTAAGTATTATCATAATAACAGAGTTCTCTAATAATTATTAAAAGTGTCCCACCCAGTTTCTACTGGCACCCCTTCTCTCCTCTGGGGAAACGTTCCTTTTGCAAGAAAAATGTTAAATGTCTCCATGTAAAAAAAAAAATAATCTTTAAAACATTTAAATGATATCACAATTCCCTTTGTCTTTGCTCACAAAAAAAAAAGTAAATCATATTAGGTTATGAAATTAGCTAAAAATGCATTATAAAAATTAATAATGATGTAAAAAATTACAAAAATATAAATTATTGGTTATAACTAATAATAATATAAAGACGGTTGCAATCACATTTACTAAGTGTTTTGGGTTGAAGTGGGGAGAAATGAGATTCTCATAACAAAAGTATCCAACAATTATTTGCCAATAATATCTAAATTTAACTATTTTATGTCATATTTACTTAACGATAATTATATAAAATACTATAATTTCTATCGTATCTTTGGTAAAAAATAAAAAAAAAATTCTAATGCATGAATTGTCTTTCTAAAATCAATATCCACTAAGTTAACTGTCAATCTTCATCCTTTTGGCTTCTAGAATTAATGTTTGCCGATTCTCAATTGTCACGTCTAAAAATAAAAATTTCAATGTTAAATAATGAGTTTCACAATTAAAAAAAAAGCGATATTTTTCTTATTAAAAACAAAGAGTAGAAAGTATCTTTAAAAATTATTTAAAAGAAAAAGTAAATAAATAAATTGGCCTACTATTTGTGTTTACTATGCTACTAACATAGCAATTGTACGTTCTTAAAAAAAAATTCTTATATATGATGTTTATAAATATTGTTACATCTAAGGGTTTATTTTTTGGTACAAATTTTTAAGATAGTGTTACTGTTGTTTTTCTTACAACACTAGAAAATTACCAAGATAGTGTTAGCGTTGGTGGGTATATCTAATTCGTGCCAAAGGCGATAACGCCGCAAGGCGTTATAGCTAACAAATAAATATAACAGTTACTTTAATACTTCCGTTCACAATTGAGTATATATATTTATATAAAATTAAATATTTATTTTTAAAAATAATTATATATTTTTATTAATTTTTTATTTTTAAAATTTAAAATTTTTAAATTTTATTAATATGTGAGTACTATTATTAATTTTTTTAATTAATAAAAATATAATAATAATTTTTTTAAAATCAAATTACTCTTTTTAATTTTATATTAAGTCAAAACAAATGTTAATTTAATCAATTGTGTTTTTTACGAAAACAAAAACTTTCAGTTGCTACAAAGATAGGATCGATATGTCACATTTGATTTTTCAGATAAACAGAAAGAGTAATATTTTATAAAAATACAGTCAAACTGAATAAAAATTCTAATGCACATACATAATAATTTGATCAATAAGCAAAAGAATTTAATAATAAATCTAGCTAATATATAAATAAACACATCAATCAATCAACTATCAATTTTTCTCCAAAACTAAATAAAATATAAAATTCAAATCGAGGATGACGATTCACGCAAGTTACCAAATTTGTATAATCCCACGTGGTAATAATCCAAAGAAGTACCATTCACATTCACATTCACATGTAGTAGTACTACGTTTTCCAATCTGGGATCAAAGTCTTTCGTTACTTAGGTGGAGTCATTAAGAACACGTTCCAGCATTATGATAGGACAGCCTTTATCATTATCTAATGATCTCAGTGATCTCACTGATCTTAGTATCAAAGATCTTCAAACGCGATCAAATTAATTAATACGATTTAAGTAATTTAATTTTTTAATTCCATTAAAGTTTTTTCTCATTTCTTAGTGTTCATCGGCTTGATTTGGATAAAAATCGATTTATTGTTTGAAGAAAATTCAGTTTGAAATTTTTTTTTTTAGAATTCAAACCAAACCAAATAAATACTAAAACCGAATTTAATTCGATTTGGAGAAATTCGGTTTAGAAAAAACCGAATTTTTGAGAAAAAAAAATTTGTCTACCATTTTGAAGTAAAAAAAAGTTTTTTAAAAAATTTTTGACTAAAAATCAACAAAAACTAATTAATTTTTTAAAAAATTAAAATTCAATTTTTGGTTTGATTCGGGTTGGGTGATTACCAACCCGAAAACTAAACCGAAATATTATTTGAAGAAAATAACCCGAACCAAGCTGATTTTTTTAGAGAAATTTGAACCGAAAACTGAATTAAAATTCGATTTGATTCGATTATTTCGGTTTCTCCAAATAGTGAACACCCTAGATGTAGTCTCCCCCAACCCATACTTGAGCACAAGTATGGGTAATAGATTCATCGTATGTGAATTGAAAGATCAAAACGTTGAATAAACATGTATGATAGTTCAATTCTCAAGAGTGGTTTGCTAGTTCATGAGTCCACAATGACGTAACTTTTTAGTGTAAACACTTTCCTCCTCTCAAAATGTTTAACTCATAGTACTAAAATTTTGAAGAACATAATCAAATAAGAAGGAAAAATTAGAATCCTACTCTTGACGCTCACCGCCCCTATAAGCTGAGCCTTGTGACAATAGGTAAGTGCTTTGGTAATGGTCCAAACGGTTGATTATGGACAAAAACAACGATCTCCACACCTACTTACAAAGAAATTTTGGAAGCCTCCAAATGTAGAGGTGAGAGGAAATAGAGAAAATAAAAGATGGTTGAAAGATTTGATAGGAAAGAGCAGTTGACCGAGGGGTTATTTTTGTCAATTGGGTAAAAATTGCTCCGGCAGGAAGGGCAAAAATCTTCCCCCGTAAACCAACTAGTTCTTTTTCTTTTTCTTTTTTTTTGAGAAAATGCCGGCCAATTACGTTGATAAGATTTGCAAAATAGCGGCCCACGCTAACAATATTGCAAAATGATCTCTGACTTTTATAGGCCATCTAACTTTCTTCTCCCTCAATTTCACTTATTCTTTAATCAAATATGTGCTTAAAAGGTCGTGATAAGCGAAAGGAACGTCGCCATGGTGAAACTATGCTTCTTCCTGCATTAATGTTGGAAATAAAATATCATTTGTGCTGCCTGGTTGGTGAGGGGAGAGGTTAGCTCAACGCTCGGGAAACCGAAGACGGAGGAAGGAAGAAGAAAGCTAAAGCTAGAGAGCGGTGTCTGATATGGGGCGCATAGTCATGGAAGAACAGCTGATACCGGAGAGAGCTGCTTTGGTTGAAGAAAACCAAAGTGAAGATCCTCCTTCTCCTGTCACTGCTATTGTGATCTTCAGCACCTTTGTTGCTGTCCTCGGCTCCTTCAACAATGGCTACGCGGTAAGTATATATATTTGTATCTCCTTTCCTTTGATTTGCTACCTCTATTCCCTTAGTGGAGGTTCCGCTATCGCCGGAGAACTTTATCCACTGTAATGGGTTGAGCTCCGATTTAGATCATTTAATTAGTTTTTATTTAAGTTGATTTCAGTCGAGTAAACCAATATTTTAACAAGATTTTCTATTCTTACACTCAATATTGGGACTGAAGTGACACTAATAAGAAAAAATCTTGGAAAAAGAATATTTATCAGGAGTGAAAAGTATATTTTTTAAAAAATATCTATATAATGTATAAGGGAAGAATTAAGTTAATTTTTAATGATAATATATTAGTTTTATAAATTTAAAAAAGAGTAAATGATTAATTTAAAGGTAAAGTGTAACTACTTTATATTTTTATTCTTTTGTATATATATATATATATATATTCAAGTTTTTTAAAAAAGAAAAAGTCAGTCACCTCTCATGGACTTCATAGATAAATTGGTTCACATTATATTTCGGCCGCACATGCCTAAGTTCTTGGATCCGCCTTTGATCCTCTCTATGGTACTTTTGGAGATAGATATATATGGAGTCCCATTTTTCAACATTGTAACTGTTTCTTTAGTTCTGATTCAACTATATCTGAATTTATTTTTTATTAGAAACGTTGATCAATGGATTATCAATAGGATATTGGAAGAGGAATTTGGTGAAGAGAAACAAAAAACTGCTAGTCTTTTCTTGACTAGAGGATATCACTTAGAAGCTCATGTTGATGGACTGGTCGGTAATGGTAACAGAAACTTTTGTTTTCAGGCAGCGTTTACGTCATCTGCTGAAGCGGGTATCATCAAAGACCTCGGACTCTCTCTTGCCCAGGTTAACATTCATTCTTCAAACCCCCCAAACACACAAATCCCCACCCCATCTCCTGTTTTTTCCATTTTAATTGGCTTTCAGTTTGCCTTTACAGCAGAAGCGTTCTGAAACTTGTACACAGCATATTTTCCTTTTTCTGAGAAAATCAAAAAGATTATAGATTCTCATGAAAGAAGCACCAAAAAATGAAAAAAATGGTCAATTATGAATATGGACCATTTTTTTTGAGAGCCCAATCTCGAATGTACTTATTATGTTAATGCTGTAGACAGTCTTAAGATCACTTAGATAATCAGGGCCCACTAAACATAAAAATAAATAATAATTTTTTTGAAATTATCTTATGATAAAAAAATCCTAAATAATAATTTAAACCAATAAAAATGTAATACATTTATGAAAAATCTTACTCCTTCCCCCACGAATATTTTGAAAATTTTTGAAATTTTCTTACTCCTTCCCTCACGAATGATTTCATACCTCAAAATTTTTAGACTAATAATTCCCTAAAACTTTGTCTAAAGCCCTTAAACACCTCAACACACCTCTGTTGCTAAATCAGAGATTTAAGATTGAAATTACGTATCATTCTTATATATATATATATTATAAAAATTTTAAAAATAGGCTTGTTTTCTTGCCATGAAATAAAGAAAAATTATTGACTAGTCATTTCATTTCAATAGTACACGAGGCTAGCCAGCCGAGCTGAGCCAAGCCCAGCCCAGCTTCAATTTACCATCACAATGAAAACTGAATAAATTTTGCTAAATAAAACAGCCCTTAATACTAAATATAACATTATGTATTTGATAGAATTTTGTTTAAATTTTTTTTATTTCGTAAAAATAATTTATTTATAAAAAAAATCTAAAGTAAAAATTTTATATTTAATTTTATAATTAAATTTAATCCAAATACGTTAATTTTTTTTTTCAAATTATCCCCGTCATATTTTCATAATCTTTCTCGCCTTAAAACTCCCTCTCTCTCATTTTTCTCCACACTGCTCTCACTCTAAGCTCAAGCTCGAAGCTGTTTCTTCTGTTTTTTAACCTTTTTAAAAAAAATAATCTTCAGTCGTAATCCTTATTTTTAATATTTTCGCAAATTTGTTTTTTAAAAAAGAAAAAAAGTACTTCTCGGTGCTGGAAGCATCTTTGTGTGTCGTCGTTTTGCATGGAGTGACCTGTAGACTGACGCGGAGTGCCAACATGCATGGAGTAATATTAAAGAAGCACAATTTTAGGAGAGAGATTGAGACGTGTATTATCTTAAGATTTTTTGATATTTTTAATTTAATAATAATTATTTGAGAGTTACATGAAATACGATACTCAATTAAAACACCATTTCACAGAGTTTTTTTTTTTGATAAATATACTTTGCAGAGTTATTTGTAGGATAAAAATATTTTTAATCTATAAAACATAAATAAAAGAATTTGTAAGTTAAAATACAGCACTGTACCAGTTGCTAATTAAATTATGTATTACCCAATTGAAATTAACTAATGCAAAATATATTACCCTTCTTTTTTATACATCAAGAAAAAAAGTGTTATTCAAATTTTTCCCTTCGCAAAAAGTACTTCTATCACTTGATTGTTCCACAAGACACTAGTTAGAAGTCTTATTAAGCTATTGAATATTATCTCAATAGCGAGTTAATTTTACATTGGATTACTCATTATTCATTGTTAACCACGTGATGGATTAAGTAGTATTGGACTTGACACGGTTGAAATCCTAAACACCAAATGATAACCATAATTCTATAGGAATCAGTCCTGCATTCATCTTGCTGGCTTCATATCTCGGCTTTCGACCCTTGAAAATCAAAAGATGGAATTAAGTTAAAAGTACATGGGTTGAAATTGACAGTGAAAAATTACTTTTATAAAAGAAAGCGTAGAGTCCATTGTAAAAGAAAAGTTGAATTGTATTTGGATTGAGTTCTAATGCTCAATGCTTTTATATATACACCCATTCAAGTTCACTTATTATTAAAATGGAATATCAATCTGTGGGCTGTATTTTGATTTATGATTTATTCCTCTTGCAGTACTCTGTTTTTGGTTCCATAAGTTCCGTTGGGAGTATGATTGGCGCATTATTTTCTGGTAAATTAGCCGATTTCATTGGTAGAAAGGGTGTAAGTTCATGCCTTTTTTTTCTTTGGCTTCCAGTTTTTCCTCTTCTGGTTTTTAGTACATAAATTAACATATTTTACAATAACAAAATGCAGACAATGTGGTTGATTGAACTATTTTGCATTCTTGGATGGTTGTCCATAGTTTTTGCCAAGGTTTGTTACTACGCGTGCATTCAGCTTAGTTCCTACTCTTGGAAAATTGTCTCCCTGATTCTTTTTTGTATTCAAGAATTTCTGCATCCACAGTTTGGAAGAGGGTTCTTTTCTAGACCTTCACCAGTGATGCAAAAATGATGATCCAATCAAAATTCTAGTCAAGTGCTCACATTCTTCACATTGATTACTATAATGTGGGTCAATTTCTTAACTGCAGGCAGCTTGGTTGCTTGATCTGGGGAAATTTTTACTGGGAATTGGAATTGGGCTCCAATGTTTTGTGGTAATAATAGCAGATTTCCCAATCATTTGTTTGGATCATTCTTGAGGCTTTGTTTAGGGTCTAATAATGGATTATACTTAAATTAACTTGCAAAGCAGGCGCCTGTATATATTGGGGAAATTGCTCCAAAGAGCATTCGAGGGGCTTGTACATTTGCAAATGAGGTAAACCAGTATCATCATAGACATACATTGTTAAACTTGCTCCTTTCACCGTGTAGATTTTTTGTTTCCATGAGTTTTGTGTATCTAACTCACTGAGAAATTAGATAAATTTTTGACAAATATGGAAATGGATTTGGATTGGTGCAGTTCATGGCCACTGTTGCAATGTCACTGATGTATTTCGTCGGAAATCTCATTGATTGGCGGATCTTGGCTGTAATGGGTAACTTAAAAGGCCTCTTCATTCTTCATAATCGTCTAAATAAATTGCACTCAAGCAATTAGGCATCGCATATATTTTCAGGAATTGTTCCATGTGTGCTGCAAGTTTTAGGCTTGTTCTTCATACCTGAATCTCCTAGATGGTTGGTAGGTTTCTCTCTCTTCTTTTTCTGGGATTTTCTTTGGATTATACTTCCTTAGATTAACCATAAAAGTTAAAAGAATATCTTTGAAAAGTAACAGTACATTCTGATTTAGCGTTTATTATCTCAGGCATTTGTTGGTCAAGAAAAAAGATGTGAATCAGCTCTACAACAGCTAAGAGGTGTCACTGCAGATATATCTCAGGAAGCAAATCAAATCAGAGTAATTTTCAGTTGATAATTTATAGGAACAATTACTTGTGCATCCTGTTTCTTTGCTTGAATTGATGGCTTGACCGCAGGATTCTATGGAAGCCTCCAGACATCATTCGAAACTTAACTTTCTGGAATTGTTTGATAGGAAATATGCTCGTGCAATGATGGTAAGCACCAATTGAAGTTTCTCAATACCATTGGAAGTCATCTTATAAACTGATTTAAGTTTCTCAATGCCATTAGAAATCATCTACTTCTTGGCTTGCATTAGCTTGCAGTTGGCTCAACGGTACTCGTACAATTTGGAGGAGCCTATGCAATAGGATCTTATGCAAGCTCAATATTTGAAGCCGCGGGTAAGCGAGAACACATGTCATAGTTGTGCTGAAATTGATTAAAAGGACCTGAAATCTTAAATCTGAGTAATCAATGAGCTTTTGGATGGAAACATTTTTATGGTAGGTTGTTCTTCTAAGGTTGGAAGTACTGCACTGTCTATCAATCAGGTCTGTCTGGCATCAAAATTTATACTAATCTTTTGTTGGTGATAAAACGATGGCTAACTCAGAAAAGTATTACTTTACAGCTTGTATTTGCCATCATTGGAGTAGTTTTAACCGATAAATGGGGCAGGCGGCCATTGTGGTTGGTAGGAATTATGCAAGTTTCATTTATCCTTTTGCTAAGGTTCTAGTTTTTATATGGGAAACAGACATTGAGTATTGAAGAAATTGCAGATATCTGCTGCTGGAACATGCTTGGGAAACATTCTTATTGCACTTTCTTTCCTTCTAAAGGTACCTTTAAAGTTCAAAGGATACTGCAAAATCAGATCTTCATAGTTCTAGTTCTAAAGATTAATTTGTAAACTTAAGATATCTCATAAGATTGAAAAAATGTGCTCCATTCAGGATCTTCAGAAAAGCAAGGAAATATCTGCTGCATTGGTCCTTCCAGGTGTGCTGGTAATGTGCAGAAAAATCCAAGATCCGCTACTTAGTACATGTTTATCCACCATGGAAGATTCCGTTACTTAGTACATGTTTATCCACCATACAAGATTAAGTTTTTTTTTTTTTTTTTGATAAGTTAACATACAAGATTAAGTGGCTATTTTGTATTCTGTTAGCTATAGGAGGTTTTCTTCATTGTTGGTATAATTATTTTTCTTTTGTTACCATGTTTTAGCTAAATGCTCAATTCATATTGTTTGTCATTTAGAACCTCAAAATTTGCTACCCCGCCTCCCATCCCATTTCAATCTGAGATTTACAAATTCAAAGTGTTTAACTTGGCCTGAACTCAATAACAGATATTTTCAGCTACTTTCACAGCAGGAATGAGCGGCAGTCAATGGATAATCCTGTCAGAGGTAGGTTGTTTACACTATAGAGCGGGGGGAAATTAGCTGAACATCGCGATAAAATTTTAACCGTTTTATGTTTCCCCCTTTCCAGATACTTCCGGTAAATGTTAAGGCCTTGGCTGGAAGCCTGATAACACTTTTCAACTGGTTCTTATCTTGGGTTACAACATTTACATTTAACTTCGCGTTCCAATGGAGCGCAACAGGTAAGGCGATCCTTCACCCCTGCTGTCTGCTGCACCAGTGTGCCTCGGTTTATGTTCGTGCATGCTGTGCAAGAACATAAGCTTTGTCTGTAGAGTCTTTTAACAACTTATTTTGCTACTACCAGGAATATTCTCTATATTTGCTGGTGTTTGTTCCTTGACATTCGTGTTCGTCGGGAAGATTTTGCCGGAGACAAAGGGTCGGACTCTGGAAGAAATTGAAGCATTGCTATCCAATTGATGTTGTAAAAGATTTATAGAAGAAAAGAAAAGGTTTTGATTCTTATGATTTGGTTAAAGAAATGTTAAACTATAATATATGAACAGACCATAAAGAGCAAGGAAGGAAAATGTTGTATAGCCTCCACATTTCAACAAAGGAACCTTCTTTTAACACTGGAATACAGCTCTTTGCAGGCAGCATATGCATCACATTCTGGTATCATAGAAGACCTTGGTTGCTTTATAGCTGAGGTTCAATTCCAAGTTTAGAAGTTACAGCCTTACTTTCTCACACTCCCACCCACCACTAAAATTGCACACCAAAGAGAATATTTTGGAGAAAAGGAAAGAAGAAAGCAAATGACGCATTTGTAAATTTGATAAGGAATGAACAGTTAATGAAGAAAAATATGTATAAATATATATTCACTTCTCACCTATATTAATCTTTCTTTCTTTCTAAATAATTAAATTACAACTTTATGACATCATCTCACAGATCTTACTTTATGTCTTTTGGCAATGAAATTAGCATCTCGTATATAATAATAGGGATATGTGATTAAACAAAATTTTGATAATTTTAGAAAATATCCCCTAGAAATTATTTTTTTAAAAAAATATCTAGAAACAACAGTCACCTCTTTTTTTTTTTTTATGTTTCTTTTCAGTTTTTTGTTGAAGAACTGGGATTGTTGTTAACCATAAACCTTTTTTTCTTTCCCCGCTGAAAGAGTATTTGCAATTACATAATTTTGAGAGACGAAAAAAGATCAAAGCATTATAAGCAAAGAGGGAGATTGTCATCTAATTATAACATATTTGATATGGTTGAGACTTAGCATGTCTTTAACAATGTCACATGAACCCAATACATAGGGCATGATTAAATAGTTTTTAAGTTTAAAATTTTCTATTTTTGGTATATTTGGACAATATTTACAAAATGCAATACAAAATTTTTTTATTTTTTATCTTATTTTTTTCTCTCTTAAACAATTATCTTTTACGAAACTTTAAAAAATCTCAAATCAAAATAGTATCCAATCCCACCTGAATTTTGTAAAAGTAAATTATTTATAAAGAACAAAATATAAACCAAAATAAAAAACTTGTATCGAGTTTATAAAGAAACCCAATCCAAATACAATTAAAATTTATTATATGGTAAAATATGCATTTTAATTTTTTAAGTACGACTTCACCGCATTTCGTTCTGGTCCTGCACGTCCTTTTTGTAGGACGTGCTGGACAGAACTTGGGCCGTTGGATCGGTCTAAATCTGATCCAACGGCTGAGACTCTATAAGGGTATTTAGGAAATATTGAAATTAAAAAAAATTAAAAATGAGTTAAAAATCAAAAACTCCCGCCATGGTTGAGAATGAACAGCTTTTTGCATTGGAAACCGCTACCAAAAGATGGCTGGAGTTGACAGCCATCAAGTGTTATCAGATCAATTTGTCTCTTCCATTCCCTTCCTTTCTCTGTCTTTCTATCTTCAGTTTTGGTAGATTTCTCTCCTTTCTCCGTTCAAATTTTCATCGGAGAATTTTCTTTCCTTCTCTTTGTCGTCTCTATCTCTCTCTCTCTCTCTCCGTCTCTCTCTCTATCACTATTTGTCTGTGTCTGGCCGATTCGAACAATTGTTCGACACAAGTTTGTCCAGCCCAATCTCAACTCCTTCATCTTCATCCTCTTACTTCCGGCAAACAAAATATTGGTGGGTAGATTTCAGTTTCGGTGCAAGACTTCTTTGATCATTGCCGTGAATGAATCATTGCAACATCATCCAGATCGCAAGGAGATCATGGAAGCTCTTATCAAGACAGGCTTTGATGGTTCGACAAAACTTCAGTTGAAGAACTTGATGACGGATGTTGTAGAGGCTGTCATCGTGCGCTACGATTCAGAAGCTGAAGCCTTTATGCTCTCTGAGAAGGATGTAGCCCGAATTTACAACCTACCAAGGAGAGCAAACACCATCGTTGCTCCTGTAGGAGGAAAGACAGAGAAATAAGATGCAGCCTTGATCGCAGAAAATCTTGGACTACTACCTTCTTCAAAAAATTATGTCATAGTAGATAAAATTGAAGAAAATCTGCTGGAATTTAAAAGTGATAATCAATTGTTTGCAAGGCTATATGTGTTGCTGGCAATAAGCACAATGTTAATTCCAAAGAACTCTATGAAGATAAATATGACATATTACGGTAAGTATGTCAAGGATATTTAAGCTATTGGGAGCTTTAACTAGGCAAGACATGTTAGAGAGTTCTTGTTTGAAGGGATTGCGGCATTTTGTAAGAAGAATAAGAAGTCTGCAAGATGGTCAGAAGGGAACATGCATTTCTTGCTGGTAATTAAGTCTAATTTAAGACATTTATTAATTTGAACAATTATTATGTCTATTTAGATAATTATTCCACTGATTTTCAACAATTATTCTGTTGAAGATTTATTAACCTTATTGTGAACAATTATTTGGGTGACTTTGAACAGTTGTTTTTAAGTGCATTATTGGACAATTGTTCAGTTTAGCGCAAACAATTCAAAGTAAGTGAATAATTGTTCAATGCAAATAGAAACACAGTCCTCCAGTATGACAATTATTCTGTTTGTAAGGAACAATTGTTTAGTTATTCTGAATGTTCAATTGACTTTGAACAAGTCTCCAATAAAGCTTGAACAATCATTTGCGCTGGTATAAAAACATTTTAATTGGAACAATTGTTTTGAATAGTCTGAACAGTTGTTCAGATTGATGAATAATTGTTGAGTCGGCCAATAATTCTTTGTATTGAGAAACTGTTGTTTGAATTCTGACTAAACCTATTTGTAATTCCCAAACTCAAGTGCGGTATCCGGAAGTGGTGGATAGAAAAGTGAAAGGCAAGTTACCTTATTCGTGGTGAAACCCGAGTAGGGTGTTTGAAGTTTGCGCTGCTAATCCCATAGGCAATAGCTCTTCTACAGAAGGAGTTAGAGACTCGGATAGTTTTGACGCCAGGAGATCCCTTGAGAAGGAAGAGCTAGAGGCTAAGATACGCAAGTATCAGAGAAAGCTGGAAAAGATTGGAAGAAAGCTTCGAGAACTTGAAGAAGAGAACTAGCCAATTGGGGTTATCTATGGAAACCTAACTCCAAAAAGAAAACGGAGCGAGGTAAGGAGTGAGGTTACAGGGATACATTTGGAGAAGAGGGCCAAACCCAACACAAAAGAAGATATTCCAACAGGGAATGTTAGTCCCAAAGATGGGGGGCATAGGGACAATCAACCTGAACTCAGACCGAGCATGGATATGGTGGATGAGCTAAGGGTGGTAGAGATTGATAACGCCTATAGCGAAGGTTACTATAAACAAATATTCTATTCTATATTTTACTGAGTTGTGTAGTGACCATCCCGGCCGTGAAATATTGTTTAACCCAAGCTGCTAACCACTACCTCCGTACTACATAAATCATTTTCAACCATTTATAGGGCTTGTTAGAGAAGCACTGCTCAATCATCTTATCCCAAACGATATTGAACTCTTCTTCATCATCAACGTCACACATTAAATAGTAAATTTTATCCGAAAACTGTAGAGTATACATATGAGATAAATTTTTTTGTGCATTCTGTTTTATGTGCCACGTACATAGAGTATGAAATGTTGATGGTAAAACTAATCTAATTACAGCGGCCATAGCAGCATCTTGGTTTATAAATATGGTTTGAGATACTTTTCCGGATATGCACTTCAAGAATGTCCTAAACAGCCACTCGAAAAACTTCATTGTTTCATCATACAGAAGAGCTAGCCGAAGACACAACTTTGGTGGTGATGGTTGAAACCCACGAATAGAGCTGAAAGAAAGTGTCAATAATGAATAATTTTTCAACCACCGAAAAATAATTGTTCAATGTTGCAAATTGTGTAATTTGAACAAATGTGTTCAAGAGACTCAGGTAACAATTATTCTGGAAAATGTATAACAATTATTCAACATAAACTATCACTCGATACTTGATCAGAAGATGATGAACAATTATATGCTCCACAATGAATAATTATTCGAGATATACCAACTGGGCGATAATTCTTATTTGTGTGGTACGTTGTATCAAATGTGATTGCATCACCGAATAGGCCATAATCCAACTTCATTCTTCCATCTGTCCAAAATATGCTGGCAATCCTCTCCTCGATGTCTACTTGGATCTCATAGTAAAAAGATGGGTTTAAGTATGCTTCTTGGCGAAAAACTGTTCTTGCAAAGTCATGGCTTCCTCCCCCCCCCCCTCCCCTCACCCCCCTGCCATTACCCTTTGTCTTCGTCTAACGAGATGGTTCTTAAGATCAATGGCAAGGAAACCAAGGCCTGCTCTGCTCCTGACACCCAAAGCCTTAACTTCGAACAATGATCTCAACCGAATACCAATATCTTCGTGTTGTTCAGCAACTACTCCTTGAACGTTACTAACACGCCGATTAGATCTCAACATATAACAATATTGCGTTAGATACAATTCATGATTATGGTCTACAACCCAATCTGCGATGACATAAACACCTCTTGACTCATCAAGCCGCAATTGTATATGTGCACCGCAACCTGTTCTCTCCTCACTTGATCGCTCTATCGTAGGCCTTGACTCAATATGGCAGCCAGCTATTTTGATGTTCTTTGGGTCCAATATGATACCCTTTCGAAATCCCTCTTTGTTGCACCCATACTTGGCATAGTGAACCTTATTTGTTTTGGATCGTCTCTTCTTGTACATGATTCTTGTGGCAAATCTTATGCGGTGAGCATAAGATTATAGAATTCATGAGCATCCATCAAAGTGGTGAACTCTGTTTTCTTCATCTCTTCCAACGTTCCTGTAGCATTGTTAAATACTCAGCCCCTAATGAACAATTATTTTACATATATAAAATAAATAGTTTCTGAATAGGAACAATTATTCTCTGCATCATTAACATCGTCGGCATTTTGAACAATTGTTTGTTGCACTGCAAATAATTATTTTTCAGATGATAACTTAGAAGGCTTCTGAACAATTATTCAGGGCATTGTCAACAGTTCCTCGAATTTGTTGTCTTCGATATTTGTTCTCAATAATAATTTAGTGTATGTCTTTCGGTTACTGTACTATTCTCCTTACCTATATCTGAAGTTTTATGTCCTACAAGATCCAAGAAGCCTGACTTTTCAACTTGCATACTTTGCAGATGAGCAGCTTTATGTTCAACATTCAGCATAGGACAAGTCTATTAGAGACATTTAATAAGAACAAACTCCACAAAAAGCAGTTCTTTTTTATATGCAATAAGGACAAACTCTATAAAAAAGTAGTTCTTTTTTACATGCAATAAGGACAAACTCCACAAAAAATAGGCATTTTTTACATACATTAGAGAGTAAAACTTCACAAAAAAGTAGACATTTTCAAACAAACGAAGTTACCTGTTTCGTGGTTGCATTTGGATTTCCCTTCATGCTGAATATCTGCTCACTACAAACCCAATTTGCAGAGGAGGATGGGAAGGAGAGGAAGAAAGAAGATAGAAAGGGAGAAAAAAACGAGTGAAAGAGAGAGCGGGAAGAAATAAAAAGAAAGTTGTTTCTTCTGATCAATAACTGTTGATTGATATTGATATGCCATCACTTTTATCATAACAAAACTAAAATTAACAAGAATTTTTAATTTTTAATTTTTAATTTATTTTTATTTTTTTAATTTTAATATTTTCTAAATACTTTTATAAAGTTTCAATTATTAAATTAAATTTAAATCGATCTAATAACCCAAATTTTATCAAACACGTCCTGTATAAAGGACGTGGAGGACTGAACCAAACGCGACTTCACCACACTCCACCATTCCCGTACTTCACAAAGAAACTTATAGAGAAAATAAATTTATTTTGCCGAGCTCCCCTTCTCTCTTCAGGAAAAGAAAATTGATCCAGCCAAAAAAAAAAAAAAAAAAAAGCTTCTATTCTCTGTGTCTGTGGTCCTGTTACGGCTGCTGTCTTTCTCCTGCTACTTCCTAACCCCTCAGACTCTTCCTTTTACTACACAGTCTCCCGGCTTGAATTGTTACTAGTTGCTTCAATTCTCTGTTGTTACGAATTCCAATAACATCCATGCTACCAGAAACAGTCTCTCCTCTGTCTCTTTTTCCAGATTCCTAGAGAAGAAGGTTAGATTTGGCCTCTGTGTGAGGAAGAAATTTCTGAAGCTCTCAATTTTCAGGTAATTCATCTATGGTAAATTCGTTCTTTGTTCCCTTAAATTGTACTCTAGATCAGAGCTTCATTTTTTGGTGCGGCTTTTTTGCTGGAATTTTTTGGATTGGCTGTGTTAGCGCGTGTTCTGATTGCTTTTGCGTAAATCTTTGGGTTGTTGTTTTGGTTGAAAATGGTATCACCGAACAAATCTCTTGATTTCTGAATCAGATTTGATTGAAACTTCACAACCATGGTGTCTTCTGCCAGCTCGTGGTCGCGAGCGTTGGTTCAGATCTCTCCCTATACCTTCGCTGCCATTGGAATTGCGATCGCCATAGGCGTTTCCGTTCTCGGTGCTGCTTGGTATGCATCTCTCGCTTTGTGTGTCCCTCCGGCCTCATCCTTTAGATTTCTCTAGGGTTTCGTTCTAATATGGGATTAAAACTTTGGTGCTTTAAATTTTTTGCATTGTTGATTTTACCTTATTTTTTGACAATTGATATTAGGGGAATATACATAACTGGAAGTAGTTTGATTGGTGCTGCAATTAAAGCTCCCCGTATAACATCCAAAAATCTTATCAGGTATATTCTGCTCTTACCAACTACTGAACTGCAAAGTGATTTGTCTTTTTGCTTGGAATTGGGAGGATATGAGTTGTATGCTTTATGGAAATTTTCTTCTCTGATTCATTTCTTTACTTGAATTTTAGTAAATTCGAATCAGTTGTCGTATTGCACAATAAGAATTAGCCCCTCATCAACCTCCCTTTAACGAATTCTAGCAACATACAGATCATTTTTTTACAGAACATTATTTTTGTTTATTCTTTCCTTAGCTGAATCTCTTCTGCTGTACAACAATATGCAATATGCACCCTGTCCCCGTAGAAGCTCTGGAATTTCTGTGTAGACATTGTTTTGCATGAATTTCTACGCTTTAGGACTAACTTTAATTTCCAGTAGAGCTTCTTGTGGGATTATGTATTGTTCCCGCTTTAAAGAAGGAGCTCTGCAACTGGCGTTCAAATGATTGGTTTTGCTGTCATTGTAGAACAAGAGCAGTAAGTAGATTAGTTTATGTTCTTAAGAGGATGTATATATATAACTGGTCAAGATACATAGCAAGTGATGCTGACGAAAGTATGCTCTCTTCTCTACTTTAACAAAGAAAAATGCAAATTTAGAGGATAAATAAGCTACCTGGCATACCACTGTCTTGGACGTCTTTATAGAACGTCATTGACTTTCATTTAAAGTGTAGATGATCATGATTCTCATTGTTTATCAATCTTATGGCGTAAAAACATATTTCTCTCTGCCACTTTCTAATTCGTCAGCAAAATTGAGATCATTAAGCCTGTTGGGTACTGTATTTTTGAATTCTGTTCACAGAAACTCATCGGTAAAAGCCTTTGGGCAGATTCATCCTACTAATCTTGCTTTAATAGTTTAACATTTGTGTTTTGACCCTGTTATATAGGATGGTGCATTTCTTAATAAATGGACAGAGGAAGAGCCTTCTAGGCCAGGTTTTTCCTTGGGATGCGCGAAGTGTCCAATTATCAGCATTTGGCTTGAAGGGAAGAAGATGACTGCTGATTTCTAGTTTTTCTGTGATATAAACCATAATCCTATATCATTTAGTTAAACCAATCTGAGCATTTCAGGAAAGTACATAAGCATGGTAAAATCAACTAACCTTATCATTCTGGGAAAAAGGTAGTGTTTCTACAGGCATATCTGCAAAGAGAAGAAGAAGATAATTCAAGCTTGGACTTCTTTTAAAACCAGATTAAACACATCTATTTGCAGCATCACTGGTGTTGTCCTCATAACTTGGTAGTTCCTGCTGAATAGAGACACTATTGTGGATGAACTGCTTGGAAAATAGTAGGTGGTAGCCTCAAATACTTCGGGGTGCATTTTGCTTGAGTCAAATGAACCACTAATTGACTTCAAAAGCATCTTGTTGTTGAGAATTTCAATATATTTGCAATTACTATTTTTGCAGTTTACAGATAAGTTAAATCATCATAATAGGCCCTGCTCCAACCTCCAATCAAATTGATCTTTATGTGGTATTGCTGGTACTAATATGTTTTTTGTACTGTCTTTTTGAAAACGTGCATGTTGCAAGTTGGTCATGGGATCTGCTTCTTATGTTTTGAAGATCAGTAGTTTTTGGGTCGGGCTTTGGGTTACATCTTTCTCATGTTTGGTATGAAATATATTGTTGTTCTCATTGTTCCAATTAAAATTTTCATTGTTGGAATTGCGATGCACGTTGGTATGGAAATTGAATCATTCACTGCTTCAAGCTCATATAACTTCTGTTGTCTGTTCAGTGTAATATTCTGTGAGGCTGTGGCTATTTATGGGGTCATCGTGGCTATCATCCTACAAACAAAGCTGGAGAGCGTGCCTCCCTCACAGATCTATGCTGCTGAATCGCTCAGAGCAGGCTACTCAATCTTTGCTTCAGGCATAATTGTGGGCTTTGCAAATCTTGTTTGCGGGTGAGCTTGTGTTTTCCGTTAATCGTGTGAACACTTGATACCATATGGCTTCAATTTTATGAGATTACTGAGGAGCCGTTCTGATTCGTTTCTTATTTTTGATTGGTTTCTTTGACGAAGGTTATGTGTGGGAGTAATTGGAAGCAGCTGTGCCTTATCTGATGCACAAAACTCGTCACTTTTTGTTAAGATCCTTGTGATCGAGATTTTTGGCAGTGCACTTGGACTGTTTGGTGTGATTGTGGGAATCATCATGTCAGCCCAAGCAACATGGCCAACAAAGGCAGCGTGAGTCTCTATTATCACCAATGTATAGGCATAGGATGTTTGTATTTCTTCTTTTGTCCATTAAACTCAAAGCATTTAGTATGTATATTTATTACCATTGGCAGGCCATCAAACAATGGTCTGAAAATTCAGCTAGTCAATGACCTTTCTGGGGCCCCATTTCTGCTAAACCTCTTGCTCATTACTTTCACGATCAATTGATAATTCCGCCCTAACGACCAATAATCCTTCCTATCACTCAAAACACCGACTTTACGCTCCCCCATTCACGTTGACATTATCCCCTGACATCAGCGATCTGCTTGTTGATCTTCCTTTCTTGTTTTGCTTTGATAAGCCCCAATCTCCCAGCGAGATTAAACAAAGTAGGTTTAGTTTGAGGTAGAGAAATTTCGATTCCAATAAAAAGGTGGAAAAGTTATATATAACGTTTAACCAAGAAAACCCTAAGCCCAAGCGCAGAGTGCACGACCCTGGGCTCAAGCTGCAGAAGCTCGCGGCTCAGCAAGCAGAGCTTGGGCTTAAGGACCTCCGAACCACGCCACCCAGGCAGGAAGCAGAGCTCCCTCAAGAAACAAAATTGGAGATGTATATTAAAACTTTATAGAACTAATAATTCCTTTTTTTTTTGTTTTTTGGTGAAAGAATTATAAGAGTAAAAGAGCTGGCTTTTAATCTTACAATAAAAGCGATGTGGAAACGCTGAACAAATTTTTTGATAAGTGAAAGTCCGTTTGCTAAAGAAGAAGACAACTACTGGCAAATTTGGTGGATTCGATTCAACTTGGCAGAAGTGCCCATTTGCAATTCTGTAATCAGCATTTTTCTGTACATATTCGACAGTTGCGGATTTGGAATCTCACCGACTTCGGTTATAGTTTCAATGACAGGAATAGTAATACCCACTATTGGATAGCCCAGGGATCCTTAGCAGCCTCCGCCTCCGCCTGATTGGTGAACTTTCCCAAAAAAGCTGCAATACCCAAGAACCAATATACTAATAATAATAATAATAATAAAACAGAAAACCATACACAGAGCAGTGTTCTCTAAAGCCTCTTTGTATACTTTATATCAACTTGCTTGTATTTATGTTACCAATTTTGTAGAAATGTTACTCTATACTCAAACTAGTATTTGTGTTAAACCAAATCCAACCCGCACTTATCTTGCAATGAATAAACAAACGTAAATGAAATTAGAAATAACAATATTAAATTTTTAAATAAAATTATTACTACTTAATCTAATCTAATCACATTTTTCATTCAAAATAATGCAAGATTTTCAAAATTGAAACCTAACTACCCCTTCCTTGGAAATGAAAAAGACATTGAATTATTTTAGCTTTCTATTCTCTTTTCCTCAATTATCAACCCTCTCTTTCTTGTCCTTCTCTCTCACCATTGAAAAATCATTGTCAAAATAATATTTGTTGTACAATTAAATGTATAGCATGAGCTCAATCCCTACTAAATTTTCACTTTCATTCCTGAATATTTTTACTCTCATCTCACATCGTCTCTTATAAACAATATATTTTCATAATTTTCAAAACAAAAATTCTCATACTTAAATCCAATCCAGCCTCCCATTCCCATTCCATGAGGGAGAATATTCGAGTAAAATCAATCTTCATTAAGAGCATATTTTTCATGTATAATGTATTTATATTGTACCTTCTACGAAATTTACAAATTTTTAAAGCATCCCATTCTCAAAAACCAAGTAAAGTCTAACAAAAGAATCTCTGCATGCATGTCAACATGCAGCTTCTCCTATACCCACCGCCTGCACCAGTCATGGGCCTCATGGCCAAGCTCTGTCCCGTTTCATGGAAAATAATACACCTAAGGGCAGAACTAGGGGCGGTGTGCTTTTTTAAATTTGCTTTCAATATTTTCAAAGTTCTTTTTTTTTTTTTTATATTCACCGAAGATGAAAGTTGTGTTCCATCTGTGAACGAATACGCCGGAGGAAGGCTGCAGCCGACACCCATTCTGACAATGACGCAGGAGGGACCCCAAGTGCTGCAGGCACGTTCTACTTAGCTTGCTGTCGCTCGTGCAAATTGTGAAGAATTTAGCTCTCTGTCTAGCTAGTTCGCAGCGGTCGAGTACCATGGAAGAAGGGCTGCTGCAGGACCGTCGTGGAAGCAGAGGCTGCGGTGGTGGAAAGGGCTCCACCGCTTCCAGGGAACCATTTGCACTGGTTTTCAGCAGTTTCATTGCGCTTTGTAGTTCTTTCGCATGCGGATGTACTGTAAGTGCCTTCTTCATTTCAAAATTAACAGATTTTCTCTATTTTCTAACTCCCTAGAAAAAAAAAAAAAAAGGAGAGAGAAGGTACGTGGAGCCTTGTTGTGTGTCCGGGTTCGCATATATGGCCATGGATCGGATTGACCTTTTAGAATTCCCCCGGCCACAGGGCATGCTGGACAACCGTTGTCACCACCGGCGGTCTCTTCTTCTTCGGCAACTAGGAGAAGATGCCGCCGTTTCTCTTCTAGGTTCTTTGGCCGGTGCATGTTCTCCAATGGTCGCACCTTCCTGCGCCTGTCCTTCTTTCGTCTCTGATGCTAAAGCCTTATTTCTGAGCACCCTCAGGCTCCCTGCATTCATTCTCTGCATGCCGCTTTTACTCTGGGACGACTATTGATTTGAGAGAGACATGAACAAAGAGTTCGAACTGGTGCAAGTACTTTGAGAATTCCGAGAAACAAAAGAGGTTTCTCATTTGTGGCGTCTTGATTAGGATATCGGTCTACTTTAGAATGAAATTCATATAATCGGGTATGGTAGATTGCAACAAAAAGGAGAATATGAATCAAAAGACAATTGTGAACATCGTTTCTACAAGAAAAAATACATCAATGATGAAAACTTTGATGACAGTGCAATTATGGATGGGTTTTCTATTCCAAGCACGATTCATCTCTCCTAAAACTCCTCAATTATTTAGAATACAAACTGGTGCGAGAATTGTGTCCTCCACTATTAAGGGGTGGATAACAAAGTAAAGTGGAAGTGGAATATAAGAGTCTTGGCCTTTTATTTCTGGCTTGTAGTTTCTTGTCTTATAACTGCGTTTATGGCTCTTCGATATCTCTTCAGATTGGATATTCATCTCCTGCTCAGTCTAGAATCATGCGTGATTTGGACATCTCTACTGCAGAGGTGAGTACGTTCCTATTGCTTTGTTTCTCTGCTTAACTTGGTTTGTGGATTAGCAGGAACGAAGAAAAATGAGATTTTGTTTCTGGGAAGTAAAAGACTTATCTAAACTTGTTTCTACTACAGTTCATAATCTGCATGGATTAGAAATAAATAAAGACTGAAACACATTTCTGACTCTATATTTGTATCATCTGCTGCAAACTCGGTACAATCTTGGGAATTGTTAAATAGGGATGAAAGACTAGATTATCTCTGTATTAAGATTTCCAAAGAAAATTAGGTTTCAAATTTTCACTTCTCATCTTTTACATGTTCAATAGCCAGTGGATACAATTGCTATTTATGTGAACAATGATCTGTATTTCCATTTTGTTGTAAAACATTCCATTGTCCTAGTAGCTACATCTCATCTTCCCTCCTTCTTCATTCTTTCCCAGTATTCACTTTTTGGGTCATTGCTGACATTTGGGTCGATGTTTGGAGCAATCATAAGTGGCAAAGTTGCTGACATCATTGGTCGAAGAGGAGTAAGTTTATTTATTGACATGTAAAATCATGTTTTATCATAGAAGAAGTCATTAATCTGATTATAACAAGTACTAATATTCTAATTGACTGCTGAAATGCAGGCAATGTTGCTCATTCAGTTATTTTACATCGCAGGGTGGCTAGCAATAACTTTTACAAAGGTTTCTCTTCTTTATCTCAATATCCTTCCTAACATTGAGAATCAATTTAGCTTTATGCTTGTTTTATGGCAAATGTACATACACACACTAGATATTAATATCATGAGTTCAAACCATAAAGCTCAATGATTACACTGATCTTAAACATATGATGCGCCATAGCGTACCTTAAAAGTAATACTTTTATGAATCGTCTCTGCTAAAGTTAATGATGCACAATTTATCTTAAGAAAGTTGATACGCCTTATATATGGCTTCAACACATCCACAATTATAACCCATCTCTGCTAAAGTTAATGATGCAAAATTTATCTTAAGAAAGTTAATAGGCCCTATAGAGGGCTTCAACACTTGCACAAAATAAAGAAACAACTGATGAACAATAAGCTTGGATGCATGGCATATCAATATAAAATGAATTTTTTTTTTGAAAAATTAGCTTTGAAATGGTTTTTCTCTAGAATTTATCAGAAATCATGCAAGATACAACATCTTACATTAGCACAAAGTTTTACAAGAAAACCAAAACCTGAATCAGAAAATATTCAACTCCCTATGTGATCCTGATAGGATGTCTGGTGGCTTAACATGGGAAGATTGTTATTGGGATTTAGCAATGGGCTACAGGCTTATGTGGTAAGCAAGTTCAGCATATTTCTTTCCCAATTTTTATCAGTCTTGTATTTGAAATGCTCTTGTTTTTCTGCTCTGAAAGTCCGTCATATATGTTGCTGAGATTACAAAAAAGTCCGTCATATATGTTGCAGGCCAGGTAATGCACTGAAAATCATATTTGTAGCTAATATGCAATCTCTTTCTTACCTATATTTACCTTTCAAATCAACAGTTAATGGTATGTGGTGGTGTCGTACTAATGTACTCCTCTGGAAATGTCATTTCCTGGCGTATTCTCGCTTTAATTGGTAAATTTTGTTATTTATTTTCATCCATTTGCTACGTTCTCATAGTTTCCCTACTTTTCAACGTGCATTATGCAATCTTTTTTTGTTTTTTCTTTTCTTCCCAGGAACTGTACCATGTCTTATACAGGCTATTGGGGTACTGTTCATTCCAGAGTCTCCGAGATGGTTGGTGCGTTCTATTTCCAAGGATTCTGTTGTCTTTTTTTGTGGTTGGTATGTTCTATTAGTATTAGTAAAGAGACTGTCTGTCGGTCTCTAAATGGATGTTGATTATGGTTTCCTTTCTTCTGATGTGTATGCTTAGTCGGAAAAAGAAGGGGGGGGGGGGGGGGGTGTCTGGCTTGAGGTTGATTACATAGTCGTAGGAGCTATCAAAAGAAAGAAAAGATGAAGCTGAAAAAATATCAGTGATGAACAACTGATAACATACCATTATGAAGCACTGACTGAGGACTGAATGACTACTGCTTTATCTTGCCATAATGTCATTCCCTAGAATTTGTGGGAACAGAACCTCGGAAAATTGAACCTTTGCTCTTGGGCAAATTTTCTAGCTATTGGTTGAAGAAATTGGTATTAGGAGTGGTTTTGAAAGGATATATAACCAAAAGAATGAAGAAAACTACTATACCTACCATATCTTTCAACTGAATTTTTGCTGAAGGGCTTAACTTTCCTTAATTTATATATTTCAAATGATTTTAACCCTGTAGCTAATGTAGTTAAGCAAGTTTATCTTTCCTCAAGGAAACTAGAATGGGTATATATTTACTTAGTTGGCTGTGCAATGATTTGCAGGCAAAATGTTGGCGAATAAGAGAGTTAGAAGCAAGTCTTCGACAGCTTAGAGGTAAACATACTGATATCTCTCAAGAAGCAGTTGAGATACTGGTAATTCTTAACTTCCTATCTTACAAAGTGCATCAGTAAGTGGAATGAAAATTAAAAGATGGACAATATGCCCGTTCTCATTTTGGTTATGCGTAGCAGGTGAAATTAACTAATTTCATCTCCACAGAACTCCACAAGACCATTTGAAGAGCCAACAAGATCAGGATTTGTACAGTTGCTTGATCGAAGATATGCTCATCCGCTCGTTGTAAGCTTGTAACTATAATAATCTACTGTCACTCAACCACGATTTGATCTCTCTATTTACTTCCAAATTGCTACAGGTTGGAATAGGGCTATCTTTACTTCTGCCATGGGGAGGCGGTAGTGCAGTTATATTTTATGCAAGCTCAATATCTGCAGCAGCTGGTAAAATCAGGAGCTTGTGCTTGTAGAATTAATTCTCTGCAAATGAAAAAGAAGCTCATTCCTAATAGATTGAGTTTTAACATTGACAGGTTGCACAGTTAGCATAGCAGCTATAACTCTTGCTTTGATTCAGGTACTATGCGAGGCATTAGCAGGACTTTTTGTACAAGTT
Organism: Rauvolfia tetraphylla; assembly: GCA_030512225.1. Lineage (NCBI taxonomy): Eukaryota > Viridiplantae > Streptophyta > Magnoliopsida > Gentianales > Apocynaceae > Rauvolfia > Rauvolfia tetraphylla. The sequence continues at coordinate 5,233,150 of JAJQKT010000060.1, forward strand.
TGACTGGAACAAATTGTTGGTGATGTTGCTTCATTTGTGCAGATACCATTCTCAGTGTTAGGAGTTCTTTTGACAGATAAATTTGGACGAAGATCACTTCTAATGGTTAGAATGATTGTTATTCTCTTTCAGTTTCAACTTTCCCTTTTTTCTTTTAGAAATTCCAAAAACTTGAACTTATGCTCGTGAAGAAAATCTACTATAGATTGATCTGGCTGGAGTTTGCTTGGGAAGTGCTCTTGCAGGATTGGCATTTATTTTGCAGGTTTTATTGTTCATACTATTTTGTATTCTCTTGATTTGTTTTTTATATGCAGAACTAAACTTCTTATTTTCTCGTTAAACATTGAGCAGCCCTCGGACCTGGGAAAGAGCTTAACTCCCTTACTTGTGCTTGTGAGCATGCTTGTAAGTTTAAGCGAATGAAACCCCTCTGTAGTAACAATTTGCATGTTCAAATCACAACAGGTTGTTAATCATATTCTTGACAGGATGACCAGGCTTTGAAAAATTTGTTAAATATAGAAAGTACGTACTCTGCATGTTAACAGCTAAATGAGTGTCATTTCTGCCCAGTTCAGAACTAAATTCAAAATCAGAATGTTTCTTAAATCTTCAAATTTTATCTTATTCAGAAGTTAATAACATTGTGTTACTATAAGTGCAAGCTAATACAGTTTCTTTCGATTCTGCAACCAGATCTATTTCGCATTTTTTGCTTTTGGGGCTGGTTTACCATATGTGATCATCTCCGAGGTTTGAAAATTCTACAAGTATTTCCTTTCCTAGATCCCGCGCAGAACACTTGATAAAGACTAAACCTCTATAATATACTATTCCGTGTTAGATCTTTCCTGCAAACATCAAGGGAACTGCCGGAAGTATTGCAGTTTTTGTTAACTGTTTCAGCTCATGGATAGTCTCCTATGCATTTAACTTTTTGTTTACTTGGAGCTCAGCAGGTAATCCCCTCTCGTCCTCTCTACATGTGCATATATACATGCAGTTCTTTGTATAGATGTGAGCAATGCAGTGACTACTTCCTCTACCTGCATTTTTCATGTGGTCCAGGAGTATTCTTCATATTTGCTGTTGTTTGTGGGCTGCTTATTCTTTTTGTTGCAAAGATGTTGCCTGAGACAAAGGGGCTAAGTCTGGAAGAAATAGAGGCCTTATGGAACCAACAACTCCATTGACATCTGCAGAAAATTATTCGCTTTATAAAGCAATAAAGAATTGTAATTGTAAAAGCATACTTCACTTCCAGTATTTGAGTACACTTATCAGAAGATTCACATCATAATAGATGACTTTGTTTTGGGGCCTATTATTTCTGAATGCAGTAGAATATGTAACATTTTCAGACAATATAGTTGGTGAAAAGACTTCATAATTGGTTTTTCAGAATATCTTGAAATCAATATTAAAGTAGTCTTACCAACTTATACAATTGAAATCTAATTACAGTGAAGTAATAAAAAAGTTAAGGGTAAAATTAAGAAAAATAAATACATTCTTAGTATCAATTTTTCTTAATTTTACAAATTACAAATACTGGGGACAATAGAAAGGTGAAAAACTGAGAGAGAATTGTGAAGGGAGAGAGTTGTAAAGCTCTTCTCCCTCTTCCCCTCCTCTCCGGTCTCTATCATCATTGTCATGTAAGGACACACATATTTGTTTGTATGAAATTAAGAGATGTCTCTTTAGTACCATAAAGATCATTTATTTCTTTGGGTCAATTCAGATTCCACCATAACTAATGCTTGTAACTTCAAATCTTTTACTTCTTAAAATTTGTAAATATATATATGTATTTTTTTTAATTGAGTACTTGACTCGTATTTTAGGAGATTTTGATTAAACTTTTTTTTTTTCATTTAATGTATAGATAAACCCTTATGTAATTTTTGTTGTTGTTTTAGTAGATATGAAATAAAATTTTTTATTTTTCTAAGAAAAGGCTCTTAAAATCTCAAGAATAAAGAAAAATATTTTGCGCGTGACAAAAATACTAGTTCTATTAAGATATAACACATTTTTATCATAAAAGAGTATTAAGTTTTTAATATATTAAAAAGTATTCTTGCTTTTTTAAGATATAATTTGTATTATATTTATATACAAAAATTGAAAATCCAAAAGACAATACTCCTAACATTTATGAGTAAAAATATTTAAAATATCCTTAATAATTATTTCTTTATTAAGTTAGTTTGAAATAGAATAAAATTAATTTATTACCATCCCTTTATTTCATAATAAAAGGCCTTTTGACTTATTGAACAAGGATTACGGGTTCAAAAAATTATAAAATTTAATTCATTTTTACCCAAAATTTCTCACTAATATATTTAATATGAGAGGAAAAAGAGAACTATCGTTGAAATAAAATTTTAAAAAATATTTTTAAAATTAGTAAAAAAATCAGATATTTTAAATAAGAAAAGAAAATTGCCAGCTGCCACGTGGCATTTGTTGGCTGCAAGTGTTGCCCCCACCTCGTGGGGGCCTTACCCAGGCTGTACTCTTCAGCTGCTTGTTCAAATAAGGAAGAATGTTCGTCTCTTTCTCCTTCACTCATCCGAGGAGTGAAGCAGAACCAGAACTATGGAAGAAGATAGCCTGCTGCAGAAAAACGACGGCTGCGGAAGTGGGCATGGGGGTGGTGGAACGGGTAGCGCTTCCAAGGCCACATTTGCATTGGTTTTCAGCAGCTTCATTGCAATTTGTGGTTCTTTCGCATATGGCTGTGCTGTAAGTGCCACTCAAAAGTATGATAATTAGATGATATTTTCTGCTTTGAGTGTTTTCCTCTCATTTTCCTCTTATGTTTATTTTCTTGGTGTGGAAAAGCTTGTGAAATCTTAAGGCCTAGTTTGGGAGATCAGACAAGAAAAGAAAAAAGAGCAGAAATTTTAAGTTATAAGATAAGAGGGAAGAAAAAAAAAGATGAAGTGATTTCTTTGGAATGTTGTTTGGAAGTTTTGGATTGGAAAATAAGAAAAATGATCTTTTTTTATTTGGGATTTTGAAGAATAGTGAAAATTAAATTGTGTTAAAAATATTATTCTCTCCGTTTTATTTTATTTGATCTTCTTATTATATTATTATGACATCTCAAAATAATTGAAACTTTTTATAAAAAATATATATAGATTTGAATATTCATTAACAGATATGTTTCTTATTTTTTATTATATTATATTATTTGTATAATATATTTTAAATTTTTACATAAAATTTTATATCTTGTCAAACACTATCAAATGAGATGGAATGAGTATTTACAAAAACAACCTTTTTGGTAAAAAAATAATTATTTTCGCACAATGAAGAAAGAATTACGAGGCTTTTTAAGTTTTGTAAGAAAATTTTTTTAGAAAGGAAAAAAAATTACTCTTAGTTCTTCCTTGATTTTTTCTTTTATAATCCAGGTTTCTAAGCTAAGCCTAATTATTCCTGAACTCCATAACCTTACCTCTAAGTTATGAAATATGTAAATCGCGAATGTGCACGAATTGGATCACAGGTTCCCAAGGTCCTTGTACACTACTGCGTACAAGGGAGCCGCTCCAAATTCGAGCCCCCATCTTGTCGCTGGTAGCGAGAGTACTTTAATTGTTCTACCAGTTCGCATGTGCCCGGGGAGACTTTAATATCTCCGGTGATATTTGAACCCTCAACCTTTGAGTTGAGGGCTAAACCCCTTTGCCAGCTGCACTGGCTTCCTTTGGCTTAATTCCTCCTTGATTCTCAATGAAATTTGTGGCTTTACTGATAAATTTTATAAGGATCAGAGCTACCTGGTTGGCCTTTGATGGAAAACATATTAGTTTCTAAGCAGCCAAAGATGTTAGCAAGTAAAATCAAACAAGGAGGCCCAATAAATGCTAAGTAAGAAAATAGTGGTAATTTTAGAATTAGCATTCATCTAATAAGAATAGACCATATATTTACCTTTTTCAATCAAAGTACCAAACTTTTAATGATTTTGAACCAAATGGTCTATCAATTTTGTAATTGTTTCAGCATATAAAAAATACAATAATGTTAACTTAAGGCAGGAAATTTGCTATTTTGGTTCCTGAAGTTTCTTCTTTAACCATTGTAGCTTCTCCTAAATATTTTTAATTTCTTTAGTCCTTGAAATTTTTATTTTACTGTTTAAATTCTTTAACATTTTGGTCCTCAAAGTTTTTCTTTCACTGTTTTTTATAAATACTTTTTAATGGTGGGATTTGATAGTATTTTGATTTAAAATTTTTTTTCTTGAATTTTGTAAGAAAAATTTTTTTGTGAAAGAACGAGTGTGATCTAAAGTAAAAAATTTGTATTGAATTCCGTAACAAAACTCAATCTAAATACGCTATACTCTTTTGTCTTTTATATTTTTTTCTTCTTCAACCATTTTGTCATAATGTATGAATCTGAAATAGTTTGCTAAAGTTTTGTGAGGATAAAAAAAGGTCTAAGCAAAAATTTTAAAATTAAAAATTAAAAATATTTATGAAAAACTAGATCAATCAGAAGAGGAAATTTTTAAGAATTAAAAACATCAAGAATATATCAAGAATATTCATAAGAGACCTTAACAGTCATAAAAATTTTGAAAATAAAAATGGTTAATTTTCCGAAAAAGGCAAATTACTACCCAATCGAAAGAAAGAAATAAAGAAAAGGTTTTTCCAAGCAAACGAAAATCCGAAGTCCGAAATCCCCCATTCTCTCTCTTCCAAAAAAAAAAAAAAAAGGAATCCCCTTCTCCTTCCCGCGCCCGCCAACTCCGTGCTACCACCGGGCTTCTGTCCTCTGCGCCTTATGCCGCCGCTTCTCTTCTTCTTCCCTTCCTCCGCTTTCCTTCTGGAAATTACGGAAGAGCGCCAAAAAGTCCCACTCTTGGCCCTCTCTCCTTCTCCATCTCTGATACTCTTAACCATCACATACCTTGCATCTCATTTGCATAGCATTTTTGCTCCGATGGATCCCCACCAGGACGGCTCATGATTGAGAGAGAGGTAGAATGTGGCATAAGTACTTGGATTTCGAGAAACCAAATTGGTTTGTCATTTGGTGCATCTTGATTATCAATTTCATGTATCTTGGGTGTCACTTAAATTGGAAAGAAAAGCATAAATTTTTAATCAAATGACAAATTATACGCACTCTTTAAAACGAATTATGAAGATTTTTTTATTAGAACTCAATTATGAATGAGTGTTCTATAACAATCATTCGTTCACTTTCACTTTCACTTTCACTCTCTTCTTTAGAACTGTGCCACAAAGTAGTTCTTCAGAAGCAACATATGATGTTCCCAGAATTGTCCCCACGGTTTTTACATGTAAGTTTTTGTTCTTTGACTATTTATTTGTCTGTGGTATTTTTTTTTTTAGTCTGGATATTCGTCTCCTGCTCAGTCTGGAATCATACATGACTTGCACATGTCAACTGCTGAGGTGGGTTCCCATCTACTTATTGTTTCTCTGATTAGCTCAGATCTTTGAATTATTAGGCGCCAACTATTGCTCGTGGTTCATGCCAAGATACATACAATGTAGCATCCAAACAACTTGCTTTATTATTGAGATCTAGTGCAACAATCAGGAGAAAGGAAGAATTTCACACTTACCCAAAGAAAAGAAGAAAGAAAAGGAAAGCAAAAAAAAAAAAAATTGAGATATGTAGATCGAAATAATAATCAATAAAAGCTAATCAAAGGCTGAAACAAGCACAAACATATTACTTATGTCTGTGTAGCACAGCTATAAATGTATACTATTTGAGAAAGGAGACTCATGGCCTATGTGGCTAAGATGGAATCTTGGGTTAGAATTTACAGATAACTACACTTTCAGTAGTCAAATTATTACTATATTTTATAAATTTTGCAAATAAAATAGTTTCCACATTCTCTATAACCTATTAAAGAGAAAAGTCACCTAAGTTTTATATTATATTTAATAATCCATATGACTTAGAACAGAAAATAAAATCAAAACTACTGTGTTGAAGTTTATCAATCCTTCTCCAATAAAAGCATTACCGTGAATTGATACATTCTCAGAAAATTTTTGAACACTGATAAAAGATTTAATCAAATTGCTGAATTAAATATTTTTGATAAAATTAAGGTTGCAGAGTGCTATCTCTCATCTTTGTAAGTTGAATAACCCGTTAATCATTGTTCTATTTATGGAAGTACTGATGTTATTTCCATTTTCTTGCAATAAATTTTAATTGCCCAGTGAGTATGCATGTCATACGCAATTAGTTCCGTAAGAAGCCATATGATTGTTGCTGTCAAGACCTTACATGCAAGAAAGTATACTTTGATTTGTTTGTTCGACGACAACTAAGAAATAGATTTACTCATTGCTACCTGACCGTACCTTGTGATATTTTATGAAGGATGCACACAGAAGCATTAATATCATCTAGTTATGGTAATATGCAGACAGCAGCCTGATATCATCTAGTTGCAGATGTTATTTATCTGTTTTAGCTGATTCTTTCCCATTTTCTTTTTCCTTCTTTTCCCAGTATTCACTTTTTGGGTCATTGTTGACATTTGGATCAATGTTAGGAGCAATAATAAGTGGCAAAATAGCTGACTTTATTGGACGAAGAGGAGTAAGTATAGCATTAACTATAACTATTATTGTTTTTGTTGCTGTTGTTGTGTTGTTCTAAGTAATTTCTAACTAGCTATATATCTTAATTGGCTTTTGCAATACAGGCCACATTATTCCTTCAATTATTTTTTCATTCTGGGGTGGCTCGTAATAGTTTTTGCAAAGGTTTTTTTCTCCTTTATCTCACTTTTCCTTATAATGCAGAAAGTCAGTTTTTCATTTATGTTGGTCTCATCATTCAATGTAACTGTCCATATGTTTATTACTTTCACTATTTCACACGATAAAGCTTACCTTTGCTAGGAACTGACTTAAAGTTCACTAGAACGGCATATGATAAAGTATTTTTTCTTATAAATCTTCTTTGGCACAAATATAAGGTGCAAACCTTATCTTAACATAGTTGATAGGGCCTATCGAGGACTCTGAAACTTCCACAAAATGACGAAAGATTACACGATGGAATGAACTGTAAGATGTTTGTTATCAAAATAGAATTTATCCTTGATCGTGCAAGATCAGCTTCTTATTTTGCTACCAAATTTCTAAGGAAAGAATTATAATCAGACTCCTAATGTGATAGGATGTTTGGTGGCTTGATCTAGGAAGATTGTTGTTGGGATTTAGCAGTGGTCTTGAGCTTTATGTGGTAAGCAAATTTAGTTTCTTTCCACTTTCTAACCACTTTTATATTAATGCACTAAATTGTTTTGCGGTGAAAAGTCTGTTGTCTATGTTGCTGAAATCGCACCAAAGGATTTTTCGGGGAGGATTCGCTATGGCAATCCAGGTAACAAACTGAAAATTCATATTTGTAGTTGGGATGCAATCTCTCTCTTGTCTAAGATTACCATGTAAAATGACAGTTATTTGTATGTGGTGGTGTCGTACTGATGTTCTTCATCGGCAATATTGTTTCTTGGCGTATTCTCGCTTTAATTGGTAAAATATTTGCTCTTTCTTATCTGCCACTTGCTATGTTCTTGTACTTTGCCAGCTCTAATCCTCAATATACTATTGTTTTCTTGTTTTCGTTTCTCCAGGAACTGTTCCATGTCTCATACAGTTTTTTGGTGTACTATTCATTCCGGAGTCTCCGAGATGGTTGGTGGGTTCTATTTGAAAAGAATTTGTTCTCTGTCTGTCTGTTTGGTGTGATCTAATTAAAAAGTCTTCTCTTGTTCTCTACGTGGATTAGTGTCTAGTCTTCTCTTCTGCTGTGTATGCAAATTGTCAGAGAAAATTAGATTGGGGGTTTAATGCACAGTCAGAAGAGGTATATAACACTAATAGAAGATGAAGGTCAAAGGACCACTGATGAACAAATCACAATCTATAAGTTAAATAGCACATCATGAATACTGTTTCGATAGGTATTGCTTACTTGCTCGTACTACTTTTATTATTCAGATACATATCAATTAAGCATGTGTATGATATGGGTGAAAAATTTCTTAGGATATACATGTGCTTATCTGCTGTTAATTTATCTGCAGGCACAAGTTGGGCGGAAAAAAGAGTTAGAAGCAAGTCTTCAACTGCTTAGAGGTAAAGATACTGATATCTCAAGAGAAGCAGCTCAGATACTGGTAACTTCTATACTTTCTATTTATAAGATGCAATGGTTATTAGATTGAAGTTTAAAGAATTAAGAAATATGCATGTTGTCCATTTTTTTTAACATAGCTGCAGAAATTAACACGTTGTCTATGCACAGGATTCAACAAGGCCATTTCAAGAGCAACCAAGATCTGGATTACAACAATTGCTTGAGAGGAGATATGCCCGTCCACTAATTGTAAGATCTTCAAACTCTGAGCTGGAAATGCTTTCATTCTTACCTTGCTCTATCTCCCTGTTTACTTACAAATGGCTTCAGGTTGGAATCGGGCTATCTTTACTGTTACCTTGGGGAGGCATTAGTGGAATTCTATTTTATGCAAGCTCAATATTTGCAGCAGCTGGTAAAATTGTGAATCTGTACTATTCATTCTTCTGTAAACTTTATTTATATGAGTGTTTTTTGTTTGGAAAGAAAAAAGAACTTTTCTTTCGCTTTCCCCTTTCTTCAATTTTCCTGTTATTCAGTTGTACAGAAAAAGAAGCTGATTTAGTAGTTAGGTCATTTGAGCTTGATTTGATGACAGGTTGTTCAGTCAGCTTAGCAACTTCAACTATTGCTTTGGTTCAGGTACTATTCAGGGCAGGAGCATTACATATAGGCACAAATTGTTTTGTGATATTACTAAATTTTGTTCAGGTTCCATTCTCAGTTTTGGGTGTCCTTTTGATGGATAAGTTTGGACGAAGATTACTTCTAATGGTTAGAATGCTAGCTGGTCTTATTAAGTTTCTAAGATTTTTTTTTAAAAAAGAAAAAGAAATTCCAGAAACTTGAATTCACACTTGTGAGGAAAATCTAATACAGATTGATCTCGCTGGAGCTTGCTTGGGAGGTGCTCTTGCAGGATTGGCATTTATTTTACAGGTTTTCTTGTTTGTAAATCTAATAGCACTGCTTTCTATATTCTTGTTTTATTGTTCATATAGAACTAAGTCTCCTTATTTTCTTGTAACCGACTGAGCAGCACTTGAAGCTGGGGAAGGATCTCACTCCTATACTTGTGCTTGTGAGCATGCTTGTAAGTTTAAGAGAATAAGACCTCCCCATGTAACAATTTCTTTGTATCTATCCTCTCTGCATGTGTTCAAGCCACAACTGTCTGTTACCATATTCTCAAGAGTCTGAGAAGGCTTGAGAATATTTTTGAATCTGGAAATTACTCAGCATATTAAAAACTAAACGCTTGTGATTTCTGTCCTGTTCAGAACTAAATATTAAATTAAAAAAGATTTAAAATTATTTTATTGAAAACGTTCAAAACATTGTGTTTCCTGATAAAAGCAAACTAATGTAATTTTCCCTTGCGTAACCAGATCTATTTTGCATCTTTTGCTTTTTGGTGCGGGTTTACCATCTGTTATCATCTCCGAGGTTTGCAACACGCTCTGTGCCTTTCCTTTTCTTTATCTACAATACAGCAAGACCCGCCACAAAACATTATGCCTTAGTCTCAAATAAGTTATTCCATGTTAGATTTTTCCTATCAACATCAAGGGAACTGCAGGAAGTATTGCGGTTTTTGCAAACTGTTTCAGCTCTTGGATAGCGTCCTATGCATTTAACTTCTTGTTTACTTGGAGCTCAGCAGGTACTCCCCTCTTCTCCTCTCAACATTTGCATACAACTGCATTCTTTAATTTTTATCTCTGTTACCTAGGAGCAATGCAGTAACTAGCTATACCTGTATTTTCCATGTGTTCCAGGTGTATTTTTCATATTTGCCTTTATTTGTGGGTTGCTTCTTCTTTTTGTTGCAAAGATGTTGCCTGAGACAAAGGGGCTAAGTCTTGAAGAAATACAAGACTTGTGGAACCAACACCTTTGACATCTGCAGAAAATTATTAGCTCTATGTAGCAATAAAGGATTGGTACTATAAAACCACTTCACTTTCGTTTTTTAAAGGTATTTATTTATCAGAAGATTCACAGCATAATAGATGAATTTGTTTTGGACCTATTATTTCTAAATGTAAACAGTGCAGTCTTTAGGGGGGTGTATTGCAAAGGTGACTATTTTGTTTTTCTGAAGTAAAATTCGAACCTTCAGATAAATTAACTGAAACAAGGAAATTTAAAATTTTATTTTTACCAATATGTGATCGCCTACAATATAAAGATGCACTGGGCTGGGCGAGAAGTGGGGCAAGCCTAACTGGGCCTGATCTTTACTTAGCTCTATTTCATCGGGCTCAACGCAGAAAATCTCAGGCTAATTCAACTGAAAGCTGAAGAATATTGTTCGTTTGAAATGAAAGTTCCTCTTGCTTTTCTATTTGGTTGGCTCCTACTACTACTTTGCTCGGAAATTGAATATTCTCTTTTTAATTTAAAATGAATAGAAATCTAACATTCAATTCGAGATAAAAAATATTACTCTTTTTATTTAAAATTAAATGTTCACTTTGTATAAAAAGATAAATATTTAAGACCTAAGCTATAATAGGACGATTGTACAATATCAGTAAATAAAAATAAATAAAAAAGAAGACATTTTTTAACTTTTTCACTTACAGATATTAACTTTATACATTATTTAATATATACAAATTAAAGTGTACTATATTAGGTCAATATTATTAGATCAAGAAAAATTAATGAGTTTAGACTAATTAAATGATTCTATGTTATGCAATGTAATAATATATTAGAGACTGTGTTAAAAGATTTTAAATTATAAATATTACAATGTCATATGAAATGTCTGCAGTTTCTATTCAACAGGTTTGTGCACTCTGACCCAAGAGAATTCACCTTAATATTATTTCGCATTCATAAATTGTATGAAAATCTTGTCTTTTCACTTGCCTAAACTTCGCTGTCAAAATTATTCAAGACATGGACGGTGGAGTGTGATTGACATCACACCTTATGGATGCCCCAAGTCTTTTCAACTTCTCAATTTTTCTTTTCTAATTTTTTTTGTTTCAAAATATATATTTTAATTTATTTTTTATATAAAAATATATCTAATCTTTTTATATCCAACCAATTTATTAGAACATGTATTTTGAAATTAATTATTATTCTATGGTAAGAAGTTTCCTTAACACTTCAATTACTATAGAAAAAATCATTAGATTATGATGCACAAATTAAAAATTTAAAATAGTCTTATGGGTTACTCATGTGAAAATGAATATGTGGCTAAATGTATCTGTAGGGATACAGAGTGTAGAAGCGAGATAAATTCAATCATAGATTTATGAGAAATTAATAATAACAGAAAAATGACACCAGAATTTTTTAGGTAGAAAAATCTTCCGTAAATAGAGGCAAAAAACCACCGGCGAGAGAGCCAAAAACTTCCACTATAAATTTGTGAAGAGTACAAAATATTTTCTCTGGACTATGAAGATAAATAATCCAAATAATAATTCTCTACTGAAGGGGAAAAAATACTCAAAACAAGAAGTAGAGGATAAATAAAAAGAAAATATATATATAGAGAGAGAATTGATATTTGCTCTGTGTTTTTGGGTTATTTTTGTTGAGGTGAAGGAGTGCCTATTTATAGGCAACTCCAGCACCCTGTTCTCAAAATTTTAATCGGCAGCCTTGATTTAGGGAGAAAATAGCAGCCGCAAAATTTGATGAAAAAAATGCAGCCAATTTTGAAGTTGCAAAATTTGAAGAATTGGCAGCCGCCAATGTTGATCAAAGGTGAGCAGTCTACAAATCTCCACCTTGATCACCTTTGGAAATAATCTCTCTTCATGAAGCCTTATTCAATTATGAATGATACTAGCTAAGTCCAAGCAATGATCAAACTTAGCGGTTAGAAGTGGCCTGGTTAACATATTTGCAGGATTTTCAGCTGTATAAATTTTCTCAATTGTAATATCTCCTGCAGCAACAATATCTCGGATAAAATGGTATTTAATATCAATATGCTTGGTTTTTGAGTGATGTTTGCTGTTCGTGGTCAAATGAACAGCACTATGACTGTCGTAGAATACAACAAGAATGTCTTGATGTAGTCCAAGTTTACTTACCAAGCCTCGGAACTAAATAGCCTTTTTCACTCTTTCAGTGGCAGCAATATACTCTGCTTCAGTGGTGGACAAAGCCGCGATGGCTTGAAGTGATGAATACCAACTGATAGCAGAACCACAAAGTGTAAAACTATAGGCTGAAAGTGACCTTCTCCGATCTAAATCACCACCGTAGTCAGCGGCAACATAACCAACTACACCTCCGGGATCAGCTCTTTGTCTATCAAATACTAAACCAATATCAACAGAACCCTTCAAATAACAAAAGATCCATTTGACAGCTTCCCAATGTTGTTTGCCTGGATTGTGCATGAATCTGCTAATAACGCTAACGGCATAAGCCAAATCAGGCCTAGTACATACCATAGCATACATGAGGCTTCCAACTGCATTTGAGTACGGGATATGTGACATGCGTCTCTTATCCTCATCTAATTGAGGACATTGATCAGGTGACAATTTGAAGTGAGCAGCTAACGAAGTACTAACAGCTTTGCGATCCTGCATTCCAAATTTGTCAAACCTCTTCATAATATACTTCTTTTGTGATAAGAAAAGTTTACTGGTTTGACAATTCCTGCTGATTTTCATTCCAAGAATCCTCTTTGCAGGACCTAAATCCTTCATATCAAATTCACTGCTAAGTTGGGCCTTTAACGTGTTGACAAGATATTTATCTCTTGCAGCAATCAACATGTCATCAACATAGAGTAATAAGTATATGAAAGACCCATCAGATGTCTTCTGAAAATAGACACAATTATCATAACTACTTCTGGAATAGCCATGTTCAACCATAAAAGAATCAAACCTCTTATACCATTGTCTCGGTGATTGCTTCAAACCATAAAGAGACTTCTTGAGACGACATACATGCTCATCCTTTCCAGGAACAACGAACCCCTCCGGTTGTTGGATATAAATTTCTTCCTCAAGATTACCATGAAGAAAAATAGTTTTTACATCTAACTGTTCCAGCTCCAAATTATACAAGGCAACTAGAGCAATTAATATACGACTTGAAGTATGACGAACAATAGGAGAAAATACTTCATTAAAGTCAATACCTTCTTGTTGATCAAAACCTCTAACAATAAATCTTGGTTTGTACCTTGCATTCTCAACACCGGGAATGTCTTCTTTTCTCTTAAAGATCCACTTGCAGCTAATGACTTGTTTGCCTTCTGACAACTTCACCAAATCCCAAATTTCATTCTTATGAAGACTCTCGACTTCTTCTTGCATTGCAGCAATCCATTTTGCTGAATCGTCACTAGAGATAGCTTCAGAATAATTTCTTGGTTCACCATCGTCTCCTACCTCTTGTGCAGCAACTAATGCATAAGCAATGTTGACAGATTCTGCAACTAGTCTTTGAGTCGGCTTTTTCGGTCTCTGTGCTGGAAGTTCCTGAGCCATAGACCACGGTTGTGGCAAACCTCGTCGTTGAGGTGGATGTGGCTGTCGTGGACTTCTTTGTTCAGTGATATCATCAATTGCAGTGACTTGATCTTGAAACCCCTCTGTAGTAACAATTTGCATGTTCAAATCACAACAGGTTGTTAATCATATTCTTGACAGGATGACCAGGCTTTGAAAAATTTGTTAAATATAGAAAGTACGTACTCTGCATGTTAACAGCTAAATGAGTGTCATTTCTGCCCAGTTCAGAACTAAATTCAAAATCAGAATGTTTCTTAAATCTTCAAATTTTATCTTATTCAGAAGTTAATAACATTGTGTTACTATAAGTGCAAGCTAATACAGTTTCTTTCGATTCTGCAACCAGATCTATTTCGCATTTTTTGCTTTTGGGGCTGGTTTACCATATGTGATCATCTCCGAGGTTTGAAAATTCTACAAGTATTTCCTTTCCTAGATCCCGCGCAGAACACTTGATAAAGACTAAACCTCTATAATATACTATTCCGTGTTAGATCTTTCCTGCAAACATCAAGGGAACTGCCGGAAGTATTGCAGTTTTTGTTAACTGTTTCAGCTCATGGATAGTCTCCTATGCATTTAACTTTTTGTTTACTTGGAGCTCAGCAGGTAATCCCCTCTCGTCCTCTCTACATGTGCATATATACATGCAGTTCTTTGTATAGATGTGAGCAATGCAGTGACTACTTCCTCTACCTGCATTTTTCATGTGGTCCAGGAGTATTCTTCATATTTGCTGTTGTTTGTGGGCTGCTTATTCTTTTTGTTGCAAAGATGTTGCCTGAGACAAAGGGGCTAAGTCTGGAAGAAATAGAGGCCTTATGGAACCAACAACTCCATTGACATCTGCAGAAAATTATTCGCTTTATAAAGCAATAAAGAATTGTAATTGTAAAAGCATACTTCACTTCCAGTATTTGAGTACACTTATCAGAAGATTCACATCATAATAGATGACTTTGTTTTGGGGCCTATTATTTCTGAGTGCAGTAGAATATGTAACATTTTCAGACAATATAGTTGGTGAAAAGACTTCATAATTGGTTTTTCAGAATATCTTGAAATCAATATTAAAGTAGTCTTACCAACTTATACAATTGAAATCTAATTACAGTGAAGTAATAAAAAGTTAAGGGTAAAATTAAGAAAAATAAATACATTCTTAGTATCAATTTTTCTTAATTTTACAAATTACAAATACTGGGGACAATAGAAAGGTGAAAAACTGAGAGAGAATTGTGAAGGGAGAGAGTTGTAAAGCTCTTCTCCCTCTTCCCCTCCTCTCCGGTCTCTATCATCATTGTCATGTAAGGACACACATATTTGTTTGTATGAAATTAAGAGATGTCTCTTTAGTACCATAAAGATCATTTATTTCTTTGGGTCAATTCAGATTCCACCATAACTAATGCTTGTAACTTCAAATCTTTTACTTCTTAAAATTTGTAAATATATATATGTATTTTTTTTAATTGAGTACTTGACTCGTATTTTAGGAGATTTTGATTAAACTTTTTTTTTTTCATTTAATGTATAGATAAACCCTTATGTAATTTTTGTTGTTGTTTTAGTAGATATGAAATAAAATTTTTTATTTTTCTAAGAAAAGGCTCTTAAAATCTCAAGAATAAAGAAAAATATTTTGCGCGTGACAAAAATACTAGTTCTATTAAGATATAACACATTTTTATCATAAAAGAGTATTAAGTTTTTAATATATTAAAAAGTATTCTTGCTTTTTTAAGATATAATTTGTATTATATTTATATACAAAAATTGAAAATCCAAAAGACAATACTCCTAACATTTATGAGTAAAAATATTTAAAATATCCTTAATAATTATTTCTTTATTAAGTTAGTTTGAAATAGAATAAAATTAATTTATTACCATCCCTTTATTTCATAATAAAAGGCCTTTTGACTTATTGAACAAGGATTACGGGTTCAAAAAATTATAAAATTTAATTCATTTTTACCCAAAATTTCTCACTAATATATTTAATATGAGAGGAAAAAGAGAACTATCGTTGAAATAAAATTTTAAAAAATATTTTTAAAATTAGTAAAAAAATCAGATATTTTAAATAAGAAAAGAAAATTGCCAGCTGCCACGTGGCATTTGTTGGCTGCAAGTGTTGCCCCCACCTCGTGGGGGGCCTTACCCAGGCTGTACTCTTCAGCTGCTTGTTCAAATAAGGAAGAATGTTCGTCTCTTTCTCCTTCACTCATCCGAGGAGTGAAGCAGAACCAGAACTATGGAAGAAGATAGCCTGCTGCAGAAAAACGACGGCTGCGGAAGTGGGCATGGGGGTGGTGGAACGGGTAGCGCTTCCAAGGCCACATTTGCATTGGTTTTCAGCAGCTTCATTGCAATTTGTGGTTCTTTCGCATATGGCTGTGCTGTAAGTGCCACTCAAAAGTATGATAATTAGATGATATTTTCTGCTTTGAGTGTTTTCCTCTCATTTTCCTCTTATGTTTATTTTCTTGGTGTGGAAAAGCTTGTGAAATCTTAAGGCCTAGTTTGGGAGATCAGACAAGAAAAGAAAAAGAGCAGAAATTTTAAGTTATAAGATAAGAGGGAAAAAAAAAAAAGATGAAGTGATTTCTTTGGAATGTTGTTTGGAAGTTTTGGATTGGAAAATAAGAAAAATGATCTTTTTTTTATTTGGGATTTTGAAGAATAGTGAAAATTAAATTGTGTTAAAAATATTATTCTCATCATTTTATTTTATTTAATCTTTTATTATATTATTATGACGTCTTAAAATAATTAAAATTTTTTATAAAAAATATATTTTAATATATAAAAATTTGAATACCCTCTAACACACCTATTTTTTATTTTTTATTATATTATATTACTTTTATAATATATTTTAAATTTTTACATAAAATTTTGTATCTTATCAAATATTATCAAATGAGACAGAATGAGTATTTTACAAAACAACCTTTTTGGTAAAAAAATAAATTATTTTTGCACAATGAAAAAAGAATTACGTAGCTTTTTAAGTTTCATAAGAAATTTTTTTTGAAAAGGAAATTTTTTTTTGGTGAATCCTTAGCTCCTCCTTTAGCAGGACTTTTTTTAACTGAACCATCAGCGTTCAGTCTCATATAATCATCACTGGGGAGTCATTTGATGGGGGCAGCTTGCTTTCTATAATTACTCTTAGTTCCTCCTTGATTCTCAATGAAATTTGTGGCTTTACTGATAAATTTTATAAGGATCAGAGCTACCTGGTTGGCCTTTGATGGAAAACATATTAGTTTCTAAGCAGCCAAAGATGTTAGCAAGTAAAATCAAACAAGGAGGCCCAATAAATGCTAAGTAAGAAAATAGTGGTAATTTTAGAATTAGCATTCATCTAATAAGAATAGACCATATATTTACCTTTTTCAATCAAAGTACCAAACTTTTAATGATTTTGAACCAAATGGTCTATCAATTTTGTAATTGTTTCAGCATATAAAAAATACAATAATGTTAACTTAAGGCAGGAAATTTGCTATTTTGGTTCCTGAAGTTTCTTCTTTAACCATTGTAGCTTCTCCTAAATATTTTTAATTTCTTTAGTCCTTGAAATTTTTATTTTACTGTTTAAATTCTTTAACATTTTGGTCCTCAAAGTTTTTCTTTCACTGTTTTTTATAAATACTTTTTAATGGTGGGATTTGATAGTATTTTGATTTAAAATTTTTTTTCTTGAATTTTGTAAGAAAAATTTTTTTGTGAAAGAACGAGTGTGATCTAAAGTAAAAAATTTGTATTGAATTCCGTAACAAAACTCAATCTAAATACGCTATACTCTTTTGTCTTTTATATTTTTTTCTTCTTCAACCATTTTGTCATAATGTATGAATCTGAAATAGTTTGCTAAAGTTTTGTGAGGATAAAAAAAGGTCTAAGCAAAAATTTTAAAATTAAAAATTAAAAATATTTATGAAAAACTAGATCAATCAGAAGAGGAAATTTTTAAGAATTAAAAACATCAAGAATATATCAAGAATATTCATAAGAGACCTTAACAGTCATAAAAATTTTGAAAATAAAAATGGTTAATTTTCCGAAAAAGGCAAATTACTACCCAATCGAAAGAAAGAAATAAAGAAAAGGTTTTTCCAAGCAAACGAAAATCCGAAGTCCGAAATCCCCCATTCTCTCTCTTCCAAAAAACAAAAAAGGAATCCCCTTCTCCTTCCCGCGCCCGCCAACTCCGTGCTACCACCGGGCTTCTGTCCTCTGCGCCTTATGCCGCCGCTTCTCTTCTTCTTCCCTTCCTCCGCTTTCCTTCTGGAAATTACGGAAGAGCGCCAAAAAGTCCCACTCTTGGCCCTCTCTCCTTCTCCATCTCTGATACTCTTAACCATCACATACCTTGCATCTCATTTGCATAGCATTTTTGCTCCGATGGATCCCCACCAGGACGGCTCATGATTGAGAGAGAGGTAGAATGTGGCATAAGTACTTGGATTTCGAGAAACCAAATTGGTTTGTCATTTGGTGCATCTTGATTATCAATTTCATGTATCTTGGGTGTCACTTAAATTGGAAAGAAAAGCATAAATTTTTAATCAAATGACAAATTATACGCACTCTTTAAAACGAATTATGAAGATTTTTTTATTAGAACTCAATTATGAATGAGTGTTCTATAACAATCATTCGTTCACTTTCACTTTCACTTTCACTCTCTTCTTTAGAACTGTGCCACAAAGTAGTTCTTCAGAAGCAACATATGATGTTCCCAGAATTGTCCCCACGGTTTTTACATGTAAGTTTTTGTTCTTTGACTATTTATTTGTCTGTGGTATTTTTTTTTTTAGTCTGGATATTCGTCTCCTGCTCAGTCTGGAATCATACATGACTTGCACATGTCAACTGCTGAGGTGGGTTCCCATCTACTTATTGTTTCTCTGATTAGCTCAGATCTTTGAATTATTAGGCGCCAACTATTGCTCGTGGTTCATGCCAAGATACATACAATGTAGCATCCAAACAACTTGCTTTATTATTGAGATCTAGTGCAACAATCAGGAGAAAGGAAGAATTTCACACTTACCCAAAGAAAAGAAGAAAGAAAAGGAAAGCATTGAGATATGTAGATCGAAATAATAATCAATAAAAGCTAATCAAAGGCTGAAACAAGCACAAACATATTACTTATGTCTGTGTAGCACAGCTATAAATGTATACTATTTGAGAAAGGAGACTCATGGCCTATGTGGCTAAGATGGAATCTTGGGTTAGAATTTACAGATAACTACACTTTCAGTAGTCAAATTATTACTATATTTTATAAATTTTGCAAATAAAATAGTTTCCACATTCTCTATAACCTATTAAAGAGAAAAGTCACCTAAGTTTTATATTATATTTAATAATCCATATGACTTAGAACAGAAAATAAAATCAAAACTACTGTGTTGAAGTTTATCAATCCTTCTCCAATAAAAGCATTACCGTGAATTGATACATTCTCAGAAAATTTTTGAACACTGATAAAAGATTTAATCAAATTGCTGAATTAAATATTTTTGATAAAATTAAGGTTGCAGAGTGCTATCTCTCATCTTTGTAAGTTGAATAACCCGTTAATCATTGTTCTATTTATGGAAGTACTGATGTTATTTCCATTTTCTTGCAATAAATTTTAATTGCCCAGTGAGTATGCATGTCATACGCAATTAGTTCCGTAAGAAGCCATATGATTGTTGCTGTCAAGACCTTACATGCAAGAAAGTATACTTTGATTTGTTTGTTCGACGACAACTAAGAAATAGATTTACTCATTGCTACCTGACCGTACCTTGTGATATTTTATGAAGGATGCACACAGAAGCATTAATATCATCTAGTTATGGTAATATGCAGACAGCAGCCTGATATCATCTAGTTGCAGATGTTATTTATCTGTTTTAGCTGATTCTTTCCCATTTTCTTTTTCCTTCTTTTCCCAGTATTCACTTTTTGGGTCATTGTTGACATTTGGATCAATGTTAGGAGCAATAATAAGTGGCAAAATAGCTGACTTTATTGGACGAAGAGGAGTAAGTATAGCATTAACTATAACTATTATTGTTTTTGTTGCTGTTGTTGTGTTGTTCTAAGTAATTTCTAACTAGCTATATATCTTAATTGGCTTTTGCAATACAGGCCACATTATTCCTTCAATTATTTTTCATTCTGGGGTGGCTCGTAATAGTTTTTGCAAAGGTTTTTTCTCCTTTATCTCACTTTTCCTTATAATGCAGAAAGTCAGTTTTCATTTATGTTGGTCTCATCATTCAATGTAACTGTCCATATGTTTATTACTTTCACTATTTCACACGATAAAGCTTACCTTTGCTAGGAACTGACTTAAAGTTCACTAGAACGGCATATGATAAAGTATTTTTCTTATAAATCTTCTTTGGCACAAATATAAGGTGCAAACCTTATCTTAACATAGTTGATAGGGCCTATCGAGGACTCTGAAACTTCCACAAAATGACGAAAGATTACACGATGGAATGAACTGTAAGATGTTTGTTATCAAAATAGAATTTATCCTTGATCGTGCAAGATCAGCTTCTTATTTTGCTACCAAATTTCTAAGGAAAGAATTATAATCAGACTCCTAATGTGATAGGATGTTTGGTGGCTTGATCTAGGAAGATTGTTGTTGGGATTTAGCAGTGGTCTTGAGCTTTATGTGGTAAGCAAATTTAGTTTCTTTCCACTTTCTAACCACTTTTATATTAATGCACTAAATTGTTTTGCGGTGAAAAGTCTGTTGTCTATGTTGCTGAAATCGCACCAAAGGATTTTCGGGGAGGATTCGCTATGGCAATCCAGGTAACAAACTGAAAATTCATATTTGTAGTTGGGATGCAATCTCTCTCTTGTCTAAGATTACCATGTAAAATGACAGTTATTTGTATGTGGTGGTGTCGTACTGATGTTCTTCATCGGCAATATTGTTTCTTGGCGTATTCTCGCTTTAATTGGTAAAATATTTGCTCTTTCTTATCTGCCACTTGCTATGTTCTTGTACTTTGCCAGCTCTAATCCTCAATATACTATTGTTTTCTTGTTTTCGTTTCTCCAGGAACTGTTCCATGTCTCATACAGTTTTTTGGTGTACTATTCATTCCGGAGTCTCCGAGATGGTTGGTGGGTTCTATTTGAAAAGAATTTGTTCTCTGTCTGTCTGTTTGGTGTGATCTAATTAAAAAGTCTTCTCTTGTTCTCTACGTGGATTAGTGTCTAGTCTTCTCTTCTGCTGTGTATGCAAATTGTCAGAGAAAATTAGATTGGGGGTTTAATGCACAGTCAGAAGAGGTATATAACACTAATAGAAGATGAAGGTCAAAGGACCACTGATGAACAAATCACAATCTATAAGTTAAATAGCACATCATGAATACTGTTTCGATAGGTATTGCTTACTTGCTCGTACTACTTTTATTATTCAGATACATATCAATTAAGCATGTGTATGATATGGGTGAAAAATTTCTTAGGATATACATGTGCTTATCTGCTGTTAATTTATCTGCAGGCACAAGTTGGGCGGAAAAAAGAGTTAGAAGCAAGTCTTCAACTGCTTAGAGGTAAAGATACTGATATCTCAAGAGAAGCAGCTCAGATACTGGTAACTTCTATACTTTCTATTTATAAGATGCAATGGTTATTAGATTGAAGTTTAAAGAATTAAGAAATATGCATGTTGTCCATTTTTTTTAACATAGCTGCAGAAATTAACACGTTGTCTATGCACAGGATTCAACAAGGCCATTTCAAGAGCAACCAAGATCTGGATTACAACAATTGCTTGAGAGGAGATATGCCCGTCCACTAATTGTAAGATCTTCAAACTCTGAGCTGGAAATGCTTTCATTCTTACCTTGCTCTATCTCCCTGTTTACTTACAAATGGCTTCAGGTTGGAATCGGGCTATCTTTACTGTTACCTTGGGGAGGCATTAGTGGAATTCTATTTTATGCAAGCTCAATATTTGCAGCAGCTGGTAAAATTGTGAATCTGTACTATTCATTCTTCTGTAAACTTTATTTATAAGAGTGTTTTTTTGTTTGGAAAGAAAAAAGAACTTTTCTTTCGCTTTCCCCTTTCTTCAATTTTCCTGTTATTCAGTTGTACAGAAAAAGAAGCTGATTTAGTAGTTAGGTCATTTGAGCTTGATTTGATGACAGGTTGTTCAGTCAGCTTAGCAACTTCAACTATTGCTTTGGTTCAGGTACTATTCAGGGCAGGAGCATTACATATAGGCACAAATTGTTTTGTGATATTACTAAATTTTGTTCAGGTTCCATTCTCAGTTTTGGGTGTCCTTTTGATGGATAAGTTTGGACGAAGATTACTTCTAATGGTTAGAATGCTAGCTGGTCTTATTAAGTTTCTAAGATTTTTTTTTAAAAAAGAAAAAGAAATTCCAGAAACTTGAATTCACACTTGTGAGGAAAATCTAATACAGATTGATCTCGCTGGAGCTTGCTTGGGAGGTGCTCTTGCAGGATTGGCATTTATTTTACAGGTTTTCTTGTTTGTAAATCTAATAGCACTGCTTTCTATATTCTTGTTTTATTGTTCATATAGAACTAAGTCTCCTTATTTTCTTGTAACCGACTGAGCAGCACTTGAAGCTGGGGAAGGATCTCACTCCTATACTTGTGCTTGTGAGCATGCTTGTAAGTTTAAGAGAATAAGACCTCCCCATGTAACAATTTCTTTGTATCTATCCTCTCTGCATGTGTTCAAGCCACAACTGTCTGTTACCATATTCTCAAGAGTCTGAGAAGGCTTGAGAATATTTTGAATCTGGAAATTACTCAGCATATTAAAAACTAAACGCTTGTGATTTCTGTCCTGTTCAGAACTAAATATTAAATTAAAAAGATTTAAAATTATTTTATTGAAAACGTTCAAAACATTGTGTTTCCTGATAAAAGCAAACTAATGTAATTTCCCTTGCGTAACCAGATCTATTTTGCATCTTTTGCTTTTGGTGCGGGTTTACCATCTGTTATCATCTCCGAGGTTTGCAACATGCTCTGTGCCTTTACTTTTCTTTATCTACAATACAGCAAGACCCTCCACAAAACATTATGCCTTAGTCTCAAATAAGTTCTTCCATGTTAGATTTTTCCTATCAACATCAAGGGAACTGCAGGAAGTATTGCGGTTTTTGCAAACTGTTTCAGCTCTTGGATAGTGTCCTATGCATTTAACTTCTTGTTTACTTGGAGCTCAGCAGGTACTCCCCTCTTCTCCTCTCAACATGCACCCATTTGCATACAACTGCATTCTTTAATGTTTATCTCTGTTACCTAGGAGCAATGCAGTAACTAGCTATACCTGTATTTTTCCATGTGTTCCAGGTGTATTTTTCATATTTGCCTTTATTTGTGGGTTGCTTCTTCTTTTTGTTGCAAAGATGTTGCCTGAGACAAAGGGGTTAAGTCTTGAAGAAATACAAGACTTGTGGAACCAACACCTTTGACATCTGCGGAAAATTATTAGCCCTATGTAGCAATAAAGGATTGGTACTATAAAACCACTTCACTTTCGTTTTTTAAAGGTATTTATCAGAAGATTCACGGCATAATAGATTAATTTGTTTTGGACCTATTATTTCTAAATGTAAACAGTGCAGTCTTTAGGGGGCTGTATTGCAAAGGTGACTATTTTGTTTTTCTGAAGTAAAATTTGAACCTTCAGATAAATTAACTGAAACAAGAAAATTCAAAATTTTATTTTTATCAATATGTGATCGCCTACAATATAAAGATGCACTGGGCTGGGCGAGAAGTGGGGCAAGCCTAACTGGGCCTGATCTTTACTTAGCTCTATTTCATCGGGCTCAACGCAGAAAATCTCAGGCTAATTCAACTGAAAGCTGAAGAATATTGTTCGTTTGAAATGAAAGTTCCTCTTGCTTTTCTATTTGGTTGGCTCCTACTACTACTTTGCTCGGAAATTGAATATTCTCTTTTTAATTTAAAATGAATAGAAATCTAACATTCAATTCGAGATAAAAAATATTACTCTTTTTATTTAAAATTAAATGTTCACTTTGTATAAAAAGATAAATATTTAAGACCTAAGCTATAATAGGACGATTGTACAATATCAGTAAATAAAAATAAATAAAAAGAAGACATTTTTAACTTTTCACTTACAGATATTAACTTTATACATTATTTAATATATACAAATTAAAGTGTACTATATTAGGTCAATATTATTAGATCAAGAAAAATTAATGAGTTTAGACTAATTAAATGATTCTATGTTATGCAATGTAATAATATATTAGAGACTGTGTTAAAAGATTTTAAATTATAAATATTACAATGTCATATGAAATGTCTGCAGTTTCTATTCAACAGGTTTGTGCACTCTGACCCAAGAGAATTCACCTTAATATTATTTCGCATTCATAAATTGTATGAAAATCTTGTCTTTTCACTTGCCTAAACTTCGCTGTCAAAATTATTCAAGACATGGACGGTGGAGTGTGATTGACATCACACCTTATGGATGCCCCAAGTCTTTTCAACTTCTCAATTTTTCTTTTCTAATTTTTTTTGTTTCAAAATATATATTTTAATTTATTTTTTATATAAAAATATATCTAATCTTTTTATATCCAACCAATTTATTAGAACATGTATTTTGAAATTAATTATTATTCTATGGTAAGAAGTTTCCTTAACACTTCAATTACTATAGAAAAAATCATTAGATTATGATGCACAAATTAAAAATTTAAAATAGTCTTATGGGTTACTCATGTGAAAATGAATATGTGGCTAAATGTATCCGTAGGGATACAGAGTGTAGAAGTCGAGATAAATTCAATCATAGATTTATGAGAAATTAATAATATAGAAAAAATGACACTGAATTTTTTAGGTAGAAAAATCTTCCGTAAATAGAGGCAAAAAACCACCGGCGAGAGAGCCAAAAACTTCCACTATAAATTTGTGAAGAGTACAAAATATTTTCTCTGGACTATGAAGATAAATAATCCAAATAATAATTCTCTACTGAAGGGGAAAAAATACTCAAAACAAGAAGTAGAGGATAAATAAAAAGAAAATATATATATAGAGAGAGAATTGATATTTGCTCTGTGTTTTTGGGTTATTTTTGTTGAGGTGAAGGAGTGCCTATTTATAGGCAACTCCAGCACCCTGTTCTCAAAATTTTAATCGGCAGCCTTGATTTAGGGAGAAAATAGCAGCCGCAAAATTTGATGAAAAAAATGCAGCCAATTTTGAAGTTGCAAAATTTGAAGAATTGGCAGCCGCCAATGTTGATCAAAGGTGAGCAGTCTACAAATCTCCACCTTGATCACCTTTGGAAATAATCTCTCTTCATGAAGCCTTATTCAATTATGAATGATACTTATTTAAGTCCAAAGCAATGATCAAACTTAGCGGTTAGAAGTAGCTTTCAGTTAACATATTTGCAGGATTTTCAGCTGTATAAATTTTCTCAATTGTAATATCTCCTGCAGCAACAATATCTCGGATAAAATGGTATTTAATATCAATATGCTTGGTTTTTGAGTGATGTTTGCTGTTCGTGGTCAAATGAACAGCACTATGACTGTCGTAGAATACAACAAGAATGTCTTGATGTAGTCCAAGTTTACTTACCAAGCCTCGGAACTAAATAGCCTTTTTCACTCTTTCAGTGGCAGCAATATACTCTGCTTCAGTGGTGGACAAAGCCGCGATGGCTTGAAGTGATGAATACCAACTGATAGCAGAACCACAAAGTGTAAAACTATAGGCTGAAAGTGACCTTCTCCGATCTAAATCACCACCGTAGTCAGCGGCAACATAACCAACTACACCTCCGGGATCAGCTCTTTGTCTATCAAATACTAAACCAATATCAACAGAACCCTTCAAATAACAAAAGATCCATTTGACAGCTTCCCAATGTTGTTTGCCTGGATTGTGCATGAATCTGCTAATAACGCTAACGGCATAAGCCAAATCAGGCCTAGTACATACCATAGCATACATGAGGCTTCCAACTGCATTTGAGTACGGGATATGTGACATGCGTCTCTTATCCTCATCTAATTGAGGACATTGATCAGGTGACAATTTGAAGTGAGCAGCTAACGAAGTACTAACAGCTTTGCGATCCTGCATTCCAAATTTGTCAAACCTCTTCATAATATACTTCTTTTGTGATAAGAAAAGTTTACTGGTTTGACAATTCCTGCTGATTTTCATTCCAAGAATCCTCTTTGCAGGACCTAAATCCTTCATATCAAATTCACTGCTAAGTTGGGCCTTTAACGTGTTGACAAGATATTTATCTCTTGCAGCAATCAACATGTCATCAACATAGAGTAATAAGTATATGAAAGACCCATCAGATGTCTTCTGAAAATAGACACAATTATCATAACTACTTCTGGAATAGCCATGTTCAACCATAAAAGAATCAAACCTCTTATACCATTGTCTCGGTGATTGCTTCAAACCATAAAGAGACTTCTTGAGACGACATACATGCTCATCCTTTCCAGGAACAACGAACCCCTCCGGTTGTTGGATATAAATTTCTTCCTCAAGATTACCATGAAGAAAAATAGTTTTTACATCTAACTGTTCCAGCTCCAAATTATACAAGGCAACTAGAGCAATTAATATACGACTTGAAGTATGACGAACAATAGGAGAAAATACTTCATTAAAGTCAATACCTTCTTGTTGATCAAAACCTCTAACAATAAATCTTGGTTTGTACCTTGCATTCTCAACACCGGGAATGTCTTCTTTTCTCTTAAAGATCCACTTGCAGCTAATGACTTGTTTGCCTTCTGACAACTTCACCAAATCCCAAATTTCATTCTTATGAAGACTCTCGACTTCTTCTTGCATTGCAGCAATCCATTTTGCTGAATCGTCACTAGAGATAGCTTCAGAATAATTTCTTGGTTCACCATCGTCTCCTACCTCTTGTGCAGCAACTAATGCATAAGCAATGTTGACAGATTCTGCAACTAGTCTTTGAGTCGGCTTTTTCGGTCTCTGTGCTGGAAGTTCCTGAGCCATAGACCACGGTTGTGGCAAACCTCGTCGTTGAGGTGGATGTGGCTGTCGTGGACTTCTTTGTTCAGTGATATCATCAATTGCAGTGACTTGATCTTGTTCTATCATAGAGGAATTAGGAATATCTTCCTTCAAAACGGAAGAGTCAACCTCAAACTCCATCTTCTCTGGAAAATTCTCCTGATCACCTATAACAGTATTCCTCCCAAAAGATAGGATAGCATTTTTATTAAAGATTACATCTCGACTATGAAATGATTTGTCAGTTTCAGGGTTATATAAACGATAGCCTTTGACCCCTTGACCATAACCTAAGAAAATACACTTCTTCGCACGAGGCTCCAATTTTTCCTCGTTCACATGTGAATAAGCAGGACACCCAAATAATCTAATATTAGAATAATCAATGGGGTTACCTGATCAAACTTCTTCCGAAATTTTGCAGTCAATTGCTCTATTGGGAGAGCGATTTATCAAATAACATGTCGTGGAAGCGACTTCAGCCCAAAATTGTTTCTCCAAACCTGAATGAGAGAGCATGCAGCGAACTTTCTCCAAGATAGTTCTGTTCATCCTTTCTGTAACTCCATTTTGTTGTGGAGTACCTAAAATGGTGAGATGTCTGGCAATACCTTCCTTCTTGCAGAAATTATTGAATTCATTTGAGCAAAACTCAAGGCCATTATCTGTCCTTAGCCTTTTGATTTTCTTGCCTGTCTGATTCTCAATTAAAACTTTCCATTCCTTAAAGATTGAAAATGCTTCACTCTTTTTTTTTTTGAAAATAAACCCAGAGTTTTCGTGAGAAATCATCAATAATTGTCAACATATAATGACATTTATCTGTGGAAGGAATTTTTGACAACCCCAAAGATCCGAATGAATGTAATCCAATGTATCTTTGGTTCTGTGAATGGCTTTCGAAAAGCTAACCTTTTTCTACTTACCAAAAATGCAATGTTCGCAAAAATCAACCTTACCAGTACAATGGTTATCAAGATGACCCTTCTTCTTGAGGATTTGAATTCCCTTCTCACTCATGTGGCCCAATCTATAATGCCACAATTTGGTGTTATCCTTGTCAGATGAGGCAACAGTTGCAGAACCTGTAACAGTTGAACCCTGCAGCACATACAGACTACCAAATCGATTTGCTTTTAATAACACAAGAGCTCCTTTGGACACTTTTAGAGCTCCACCTTCAGTTGAGTATCTACACCCAAGAGATTCGAGGGTGCCTAAGGAAATGAGATTCCGTTTTAAATCGGGGACATGTCGGACACCAGTCAAGGTTCTAACAATTCCATCATTTGTCTTGATTTTAATTGTACCTTTACCGACAATTTTGCATTGAGTATTATTACCCATTAGGACAAGACCACCATTAACAGGTTCATAAGTGGTAAACCAATCTCTATTAGGAGACATATGAAAAGTACAACCAGAATCAAGAATCCATTCATTTCTAGACTTTTGTTCAGTGTCGGCGGCTACAAAACAATCCCCATCAGATTCGGTCTCAAAAATACTAACTTCGGCAAATTTTTCGGGTTGTTTACCTTTACCCTTATTTTCTCTATCTTGCTTATTTTTCAATTTAAAGCATTCAGAGATTTCGTGTCCCTTTTTCTTGCAATAACGGCAATACTTAGAGTTTTTCCCTCTAGACTTTGATCTGGACTTATTTTTACCGTTACTACCTCTTTTTTGGTTCCTCCCTCTTACTACTAATCTTTCACCTGAACTTTCAGAATGAATTTCGAAATCAAATTTTTTCTTTGAATAGTAGGTGAGACTTGACATCATCAAAAGATAGGGTAACATAATTACCATATAGCATAATTTCTTTGAAATGTCGATATGTGGGTGGTAAAAAAATAATAAGTAGAACAATTTTATCCTCATCGTCAACTTTAACATCCAAGTTTTTCAAATCAATAATAATAGAATTAAATTCATCAAGATAAGATTGGATGGGAGTACCTTCAGACATACAGAGAGTAAAGAGTCGCTCCTTTAAACGGAGTTTATTTGCAATACTTTTGGTCATGTATAAAGACTCCAATGTATTCCATATACCTAATGCAGTTTCCTCGTTGATGACTTCTCGTAACACTTCATGGGACAAGCATAACTGGATTATGGATAATGCATTTTCATCCATCTCATCCCAATCTTCCTCCGTTATAACTTCTGACTTCTTCGATTTACCCGCAAGAACTTTCTTTAAACCATTCTGGGTGAGAACGACTTGCATCTGGACTCACCATATAGCGAAACTAATTTTTCCGTTAAATTTCTCAATATTGAATTTTGTCGGCATTATAAAAATCTCAGTTAAATTTTAGCGCTCTGATACCAGTTTGTAGGGATACAGAGTGCGGAAGCGAGATAAATTCAACCAAAGATTTATTAAAAATTAATAATAATAGAAAAATGACACCAAAAATTTTTTTAGGTGGAAAAATCCTCCGTAAATAGAGGCAAAAAACCACCGGCGAGAGAGCAAAAAACTTCCACTATATATTTGTAAGGAGTACAAAATATTTTCTCTGGATTATGAAGATAAATAGTCCAAATAATAATTCTCTATTGAATGAAAAAAGATACTCAAAACAAAAAGTAGAGAATAAATGAAAAGAGAATATATATAGAGAGAGAATTGATATTTGCTCTGTGTTTTTGGGTTGTTTTTGTTGAGGTGCAGGAGTGCCTATTTATAGGCAACTCCCGCACCCTGTTCTCAAAATTTCAATCGGCAACCTTGATTTGATGAGAAAATAGCAGCCGCAAAATTTGATGAAGAAAACGCAATCAATTTTGAAGCTGCAAAATTTGAAGAATTGGCAGCCGTCAATGTTGACCAAAGGTGAGCAGCCCATGGTATCTTATCTTATTCTACTTTAAATATTGCCAGAGTTTAGAGTTTTAAAATACAAACTCAATACAGTTATAAAGAGTTTCACAAAAAATAAATATAATTATAAAAAGATAAGAAAAGGAAAAGAGAGGAAAGAGGAAGAATAGTTTTACAATTTTGAAGATGAAAATGCTAGTGAAAATATTACCTAAGTATTATATTTTTTTTCAAAATATTAGGGCCCGAAATTTAATTTTTTGTGAATTTGGGAGGTAAGTTAAAAAAAAAACTCCTGAAATGCAGATTCTGAAAATGTACGGGGCGCCGGCGAGGGTGGGCCGGGGGAGAGGGGTGGTGTGTGCTGCCAAGGCACTGGATACGCCACTGAGATTCTTGTTCAGTTATTATTCATACTTCAACTGTTCGCTTCCAGCCTTCTCCGTCTATGGAAATTAAATAAAAATAAATCCGAAAAGGAAGCCCACAAAATAGAGAGCGAATGATTTATTCATAAAAAAGGGGAGCGAATAATTTAGCCCAAAAAAGGAGTGGTCAGCCTCATTCCTCAGATCGTTGCGGATCTTCTCCGCAGCAGTTGCAGAGTCACTTTCCAGGATTTTGATTTTTTTTTTTAAGGAACCAATAATGTTGGTGCCTTGCTCGAATAGAAAACAAATTCCGTCGTCAGCGATGATTATGTCGACTTTTTTTACTCCCTCTTTTTCAAAATATAAAAATTTTTATTTATTTTCTTAAAATATTTAATTTTTATAAATTTTAAAAATTATATTTTTCAAGCTAGCTTTGGTTATAATTTTTATATTTTAAAAATTTTTATAAATTATATTTTAAAATTTTTATTTATTAATTTTTATAATTTTTTTATTTTATATTATGTTATTAAAATTAAAAGACTTTATATTTTAAAATAAAAACATTTTTAATTAATATATTCAGTTATTAAATTATTATAAAACGGTGCTATAAACGGGAAGATATCTGCTCTGGTAAATGAAAAAAAAAATTAAAAATTAAAAATTTTTTCTTTCTTTTAATAACAAACATTTCTTTTTTGGAATTCGCAATGACACAAAAAGAAAAGAAAAATCTATAAGCTGTGGGGCATTGAGCCAAAGTTTCATGCATCATCAGTGGCTTATCCTTCATAGTATCATTTATAGTCTTCACAAGTGGGATGACACTTCTTGTATTCATGTACTTTCTTTAAAAAAAAAAAATCCTATCCAATAAAATCCAATCACAAATTTTCTTCTCCTAATCTTTTCTGGAATTGGCCTTTCATATGGAGTATTATTTTATCTTTGTGCATTTATTTCATCTTTATAGGCATGCACAAGACGACTGAAATATAACGTATAAAATAATATCATTATTACTACTTAAATTTTAATATGCTAAAATAATGAGATAAAACTAAACAATCTCATGAAATAATATTTATATTCATCTCCATGTATTACTACTTAAATTTTAATATACTAAAATTCAGTATCTATCTTTTGTTCACATGTATGCTTTTAGATAATGCTATGGATGGGATTACTTCAATTCATTTTTTCAAAGAGTGGGTTGCTTTTCTGTTTGATTTTTTTGGATTAAAGTTAATTACTCTGACAAAAGATATTAAATTTTAAATTAACATTTTAGAATGTGAATGAGTTTTTTTATTTTTCTTTTAAATACAAAAAATACTAGTATACTATTAATAAGACTATAAAGAAAAAGATATCTACCACAGCACAGGTTTTGTCTAGTAAGGGACGAGATATTCCCTCAGAAATTGGTCCTACAAACTTGGTACTATCTTTTGTTTGGACATTAAGCCAAAACTATTTTCAAATCCCCATGATTGATGTTTGTGTGTCCTTACCCGTTTTTTATATTCCATTGATTGTTGTCCCTGCTGCTTCTGCGATTGGCTCAAGATAACGGATAACAGTAGTATGACTAAAGATGCCTTTGTTTCAATACTTTCCCAAAAAGTTTCAGTATATTAATGCCTCCAAAAGATGCTTCAATCCACTTGCCTTAGTGAAGGTGGTCCCCTTCTTCTTCATAAACCGTTTTCTTGATTATACTTCTAGCTGTAGCCTTTGAGGGACGACTGCAAGCATCAAAGTCCGGTAACGGTGCGTTTTTTCTGCCCATGCAAATAAATACATGTAGTGTATATGCTGGCATAGAGATATTTGTCTGATTCTTTATAGCAGTTGTGATTTTACATGGGTTCTTCTTAAGTTTACTTTCTTGAAAGTTGTTTTTTGAAGGAATCGTGCAAATGGTTTGGTGGACTGATGCATGCGCGGTAGCATTCGTCCTATTTCCGTCCTTGTCTTTTTGTGTTCTTGTTGATTTTTGTGTGTTCTTTGTCAACTAAAAATGGTAAGTAATTTGAAATGCTTTCACGGATACGGGGCAGTGTTTTCTTTATGACATGAATTATGTTTTAATCTGTAATATCCGTTGTCTAGCATTGAAATTCACTCGAGAAGGAAGCTAGTTTATGTGGCTTCTAACCCTCTATGCTTGAATTTGTTGGTGAGTTTCTGGGGTGAGTATTTGTTGTTGAGCCAATTTGACTAGGGAATTTGCGTAAATTGTCAGCTAATTGACCAAACTAAAACTGATGAAAACGAAGTCTAATCAATTCAAAGAGTTCATCATGTAGAAGAACGGTTTCTGTTTTCTCTTCAATTTCTGTTGAATCTTGACATCCCCTATTTGATTATTTTGCACAATCTGAAGCTGAACCTTATTAAGATCCTGAAAAGAAAAGAATCCCTTTATTATTATGGTGTTTTATTTTTTAAAGTGTGGACGATACCTGCATGTAATAAAAGAAAGAAAATACTTCTACATTTTGCTGCATCAGGGTCAGATATTTATGCGTCCTAGCTGTGCATTTGTGTTCCTGATGTGATGCCAGAGATTCATGCAATACAATTTGAAGTAAGGAGTCTTAGATATCAAATGAGGTCTTGGTAGTTTATTATTCTGATTCCCAAGAATATATCCGATCAATGGTATTTTTGTAACTTCTCAGAAGCATAATTGGCTCTGCAAGAAAGGTGGTCTGTCATATTTAAGTGTTCAGCTGCTTCAGTCACATCTTATGCTCTGGCGTATGTTTCGCTGATTGCATTAGTTGCAACTACTTCTAATATCTTTTCCTAACCCTTCAGAACATAGTAAGAGATGGGAAGAATTGAAGAAGAATTACTGTCTGCCAGCAGCGAGGACATCAGAATTCAAAACCCCTCCTCTGTAACACCTGCTGTTGTTTTCAGTACTTTTGTTGCTGCGTGTGGTTCCTTATCCTATGGATTTGCTGTAAGTTCTAAGAGCAATGTAATTGAGGCAAAAAATTTCATACAGTAGTTAAGTTTGTTGTCGGAAAATAAAGCAAGGGAGAGAACCTGAATGCTGGTAGAAAACTTCAATAATTTGGGTGATGCTTGATTATGCGGAAAGTGCATGCCAAAATATTTTGAAGATATTTATGGAAAATGTCTGTTCAGCAAAAGTTTGAAGATTTTTCAGAAAAAAGATTTATAAATCCCATTTGTTGTCATTCATATTCCAATTTTCAGGAAATTAGGAATTTTGAGCCTTTTCTTATTTGAATTTGAAATTTGAGGTGCAATTTGCTTCAAAGGAGGTAAAGCATTAGGTTCACAGTAAAGCCATTATGGTGCAATGGTGTTAATGTAACTTGATTTTTGCAGGTTGGATATTCTTCTCCAGCTGAGTCAGGTATCATGGATGATCTTGGGCTATCTATTGCAGAAGTAAGTTCAGATTTCTCAGAGCTTTTTCTTATTTTAGTGTTTATAATGGCAATTATCTAGCACCTAAATTAAAAATAGCCTATATATTGGTGCTGAAAGGAGGACTATCAAGGTGAACCACCAAATTTAGCTGCCAAAGCATGTTCTAATTTATAGTTCCCTTCTTCCTTATCCCTGCCAAAGGACTAATCAACCAAGTTTGTTGGGACCTGGCATGGGAATCATCTCACTTTAACACACCCCAACCCCTGAGCGTCTCAACTTGTTCAAATCCTAGAAGAGATGTATGTCCATGCTGTTCGAACTTTGTTGACCAGTGGACACTGGAAGGGAAGCAAACCTTTGCAACCCTCTTGTTGACATTCAATATTGGCTTTCTATGGGTTTGATTAGTAATACAATTATAAACAGATAATAACTATAGAAAGCTGTTCTTGGGTTGCTTCCGATCAGCTATTCAGGAGTTCTCAATAATGGACTTGAAGGAAATCTATACCTTTTCAGCTTATTAACCGCATTATTTGATTTTTATCTTTTTATTATGAACTAAGTTACGTGAATTTATAAATGGAGTCAAAGAATTTTTTTTCAAGTTATTTTATTTTCCAAGGTTATATTCTTACTTTTCACTTTTTCTTGCTCTGAAGTACTCGGTCTTTGGTTCAATGTTGACATTTGGGGGAATGATTGGTGCCCTAGTAAGTGGTAGAGTAGCAGATATTGTTGGCCGCAAAATTGTAAGTTTTCCATTCAGTCTTATGTTGACAGGGCTTAGTTAAAATTATCAGTTTTAAAGCTGTGAATCTGTTTCATCTTTTTTAATTTTGTTTGATTTATAATGCAGACAATGTGGCTTCTGGAAATATTCTTCCTAATGGGATGGATTTTAATAATTTTTGGAAAGGTATTCTAACTTTATCACATAACAATTCAATTCAGTATGATTTAGTATCTCTGGAAAATCTACTTGATCTGGTCTATTCTTTCGTTTCTTATAGAATATCAAACTCCATAAATGATATTGTCAATTGATGGAGACTCTGAAGAGAGTTTTATGTCAAATAAACATAAATTACATTTGAATGCAAAAGAGAATATGTAATCTGCACAAAAGTTCATTATTCACATCTTGCAGCAGATATATTCCATTAAAAATGCAGCATGAGTTCTTTGAAGTGTTACAATATTACGACAAAATAAATATAACCTACTCCAGTATGATAACTGAAATTGAGATCATATATTACAGATTTATACTTTCCCAAAAGGATAATATTATATCAAACAGTGATTAGAAATCTGTTTATGAAATACATATGCAATATATGGCTTTAGTTTAATATATGGGTTCTTGTGTACCTTCTGTATCAGTATTCTTCTACTGTAAGTTTTTTCTCTTTCCAACAAATTAAGCGTCCGTACTAGCTTTGGTTGAAGAGAGGAAGAAATATTAAACAAGGGCCATTTCCAGTACCAGTGCTATATCTGATGGAAAAGTTTCTTCCTTAACAAATTAGTTCTGCCTTTACCATGAATTGGTAGCACATCGTAGACAAGCTCTTAAGTGACGGAAGATTAAAGAAGTGTAAAGCTAAACCAATAATGAATGCATAATTCGTCTTAAACTATAAAATTAAAAAAAAAAAATCTTACTGGTATTCAGTGTGCTATTTTGTTATGCATTTTTCCTTTCGTATATTTTTATTTTGAAAGTTAATCCTTCAGTTCAATGGATTTTTTCAATGCAGAAGTAGTTTATATTTTCGAGGTATGTTGCTAACATTCTAGTTGTTTGAAGAATGCTTTGTGGCTTGACATTGGAAGACTGTCAATGGGCATTGGAGCTGGTCTTCATTGTTATGTCGTAAGAGTTTGTAAAGAATCTTGCCCCTTTTTGGTTTAAACATTAGAAAACTCCTTAAATGAACAAATGAATGTTGTAAACCAGGCACCTATATATGTAGCAGAGATTACTCCTAAACACATTCGAGGTGCATTTGCAGCTATTATTACGGTACATGAAACATATATTCTTTATTTGGATTAGCAGAATTCAGCTGTTTATGTTTGTTAACTTGCAATGCATATTTACAGTTCAAAGTAACTATTGGCTTTTCACTGATGTTTTTTATTGGCAATTTCATGGCATGGCGCATGTTGGCCATTGTTGGTAAGAATTGGCTTTGATGTGATTCTTTTATACAGTTTCACATTATTTAATTCTAAATTTTAATGGATTTCATTTGGTTTATCCATTCAGGTGCTCTACCTTGTCTCGTCCATGTAGTAGGTTTAGTCTTCATACCTGAGTCCCCTAGATGGTTGGTGAGTTAAACTGAAATCCTAATTCACCAGTTTTCTGATTGAATCATGTCAGTTTGGGGCTTTGGGGACTAAGGCTATAAAGCAGATATAACAACTTTCATATAGAATATTATAGAGGATGTTCAATACTTTATGAATTTACTAGAGTGCTCTGTGAATTATCATTTCTATTATGTTTTCATTTTTCCTTAAACCTGTGAGGGATCTCACAAATGTGCACGTTTGCAGGCAAAGATTGGTAAAGAGGCAGATGTAGAAGCATCTCTACGGTTTCTGAGGGGTAAAAATGATGATATTTATTCGGAAGCAGCTGAAATTAAAGTAAGATCTTATTTTAATTTCTGTTATATCATATGTTGACATTTATTTGACACCTTCCATTATTGACAGGATTATACAATGATGATTCGGCAACTGCCACAGTCTCGATTCTTTGACTTGTTTGACAGAAAATATGCTCATCCACTAATTGTACGTCTTAGGAAAACTCCTAATTATGCAATTTGATTTTTTTTGGACTCTTAAGCGCAAGGCTTGTTTTACTAGGTTGGTTTGGGGTTAATGATTCTGGTGCAATTTGGAGGGACTGATGGAGTGTCATCCTTTGCTGGTTCAATCTTTAAAGCAGCTGGTAAGCCATAATGGTTGATTAGTTATATTAGTTATATAATTATTGAGTCTTTTTAAGTAGTTGGTTCAAATTAAGGCTGAGGAAAAAGGAACTGACAAATGCCTTGACCAGGTTTCTCTGCTGGCATTGGCTCTACAGCTATGGCTGTTATCCAGGTTGCTTACTCTTTTCAGGTGTAGTGTCTGACAGAGAGATGTTGTTTTGAATATCTGAAACAATGTTCATCATTTTCAGCTTCCATCTGCTGCTCTTAGTGTACTCCTAATGGACAAACTTGGACGACGAACACTTCTGATGGTAAATTTCTACCTGTGTGCCTTCATTACTTTTCAACATTGCCGATCCCTAAATTGACATGCTTCTGTTATAGGTAACTGCTGCTGGATCATGTACAGGATGCATAATAACAGGATTAGGATTTTTTTTTAAGGTATTAAAGATGAGTTTTCCTTGCTCTTTCATTTCTTATAATGTTTTGAAAAGGTCTAATAAAAATAGGTAATCCCATTTATCACTTCATATCAACAGAATTTTACTCACTGGCAGAAGATCGCTCCCACAATGGCATTCACAGGATTAATGGTAAGTTGATAGAAATGCTTGGTTTTACATTTCATCTGGTTCTTGATAAACCATTTCTTGTTATTATTTATTGAGTCTATTTAGTAATATTATTACCTCGAAGTGGTTGGCTTTTTGCACGAACCCTAACATCTGTTAAATTAAAATTAAAGAATACTACCATATCCATATATAGAGGCCTCCAGGAATTTGAAGTTAAATCATTAAACTGAATTTATGAAACTATTTCTTAGATTAGAGCACTCCAGTTGTATATTAAGGCCCTTAATAAAGAAAGGAGTTGTGACTCTATAGTTTTTACCTTTTGTTTTATGAAGTTCCATCGGACCTTCTTTAGTTTTCCATGGTGATGCCATCTTTGTAGTTCCTGATATTTCATGCGTTGCTTATGTTATGCTGGCCATATCCATACATAGCAGATATACAGACTTCTCATATGATTTCCTCTAAAGAAAATCATGAACGGAACTGAGATTTTGAAAATACTAAATGACTGTATAATAGTAATGCTATATGTGCTTTTGTTTTGTCAAATATCCAGATATACTCAGGATCCTTTTCAGCTGGAATGGGCGGTACTCCCTGGGTAATCATGTCTGAGGTAGGACCTGGAAACCTCATGAGATAACTAACCATAAAGTATAATAGTAAGACTGCATCTTGACCAGCAGAATTGTTTGAACTTCAGATCTTCCCCATAAACATAAAAGGTGCAGGCGGCAGTCTCGTGACATTGGGCAACTGGCTTAGTTCTTGGATTGTCACGTATGCTTTTAACTTCTTATTCCAATGGAGCTCAGCAGGTAATGCCTTATTCCTCTTTCGAGTGCCTGTCAGCCAAAATACGTGCATCTTTATGCAGCTCATCTAATGGCATGCTACATTCTTCTGCCAGGAGTGTTCTTTGTATTTGCAGCCGTGTGTTGTTTAATCATTGTATTTGTTGTAAAGTTGGTGCCTGAAACCAAGGGACGAACCTTGGAAGAAATTCAAGCATCCATGACACTGCTCCAGTAACAGGTTTCTCTAAAAAGGGGAAAAAAATAAACTTGTCTGTGTATACCACAGAAATCTCGAAATATAGATCCCATTTCAGACCAAAAAGAAATCTTGAAATATGGGAAAGAAGAAGAGGAAGACAGAATATTTGGCATGTGATGAAGAATGTACCTATTTGTTAGAAGGAAAATGATTGTTACTCAAAACTCTATTGTAATTATTACTACATATAAAAGTTTCAAACGGCTAAACTGAAAGAGGTTTTCTAAAAGAATTAGCGGGTTTGAGAGGAAACAAAGTGAGAAAATGATCGAACTTGTTATTGCTCTTCGTAAGATTACATTATATAGAGAATTTGAGCAGACAGTAGGAATCTGCTTTTACATGAGAGAATAAGCATCTAAATGCTTTTTTACTTTTGCCCAAAAGTAAATAGTAAATAGTAAAATAATTTGGCTCAATTTGTTAAAAGTAAACAGTAGATAGTACAATAATTTTAAAAGATGACAAAGTTGTCATTAATAAAGTTGCGAAAATAGTCCTCCGAAGTCTTCATCATTATGCAAGTGGGATAGCACTTCATCATCAGGACTCCCACTAGGCTCAATCTTATCTTCTTCAGACGACACAGTTGTCATGACCTCTACAAGGACCTTTTTGAATTTTTTTTTTTTGAATTTGGGGAGGTCAAAAGGGCCATGTATTTGGATTTTTTCATCAAGAATTCTGATTGTTGAGTTGAACTAGAACTTGGATATTGATCAGGAATTTTAAATTGTGCCCACCACTTGACTTTGTAGGTTCGCATTAAAGCGATTCTTCCATAATTATCTGTGGCCTTGTCAAAATATCAAGAAATAATCCATGGAAATTTTCTTTTGAAGAAGATGTGGTATAACTTAAGTGTTGGTAAAGGGTTAGGAACATTGGGTATTTCAAAATTGTCAAAGATGTGTTTGGCTTGTGGAGGTAGAATTCGCTCATTTGGTCCAAACAATTCAAACCACGATAAAAATCAGTTGGGTAAATGAGTTATATCTTTAAGAAATTTTGTCAAAATGGATGCACCAACTGTAGTCACTCCGCCTAAATAACAAGAAATTGTACCAAGTAGAGACATAAAATTGATAGGTATATATTGGAGTTTATGGATTTGGGGTGAATTTGGTAGGTGTCAGCAAATTATGATTGGGCCAATCTTTTGGAAGTATGACCTGTTTGATTTTTACCTTTGAGTAGGCAACTTCTTTGCCTTGTCCGAAAAATTTAGAAACTTCTATTGAATTTGATTCCACAAGTATATACTCATAGAATAATCAAGAATAATTTGAGTTACAAGTCAAGAAGTACTCATTTGGGTAAAATAGTTTTTTGCATAAGGTGGGAATTGAAAGAGTTTTCCAATCAGGTTCAAGAAAGCATATTGGAGATTTCTTAGTTTTTACTACATATTCATATAAAGTTGGAGATGGAGAAGAAATTGGTTTAGTAGGCGTGCTTGGAGTAACAGCCTGCTGAAAAGATTTACTTGGAGAGGGTGTTTGTAAAGCTGGCCTAAAAGTTGAAGATAAAAGAGGAAATGGGTTGTTTAAATTTGCTAAAGCTGTGTACCTATTGGAATTTGAATTACTCACTCTTTTATCACTCATTGTCCCTGCAATAACTCACGAGAAAGAAAATCAGGCAGGGAGTTGGAGTCTCCTTTGATATGCTCGTTGTCAAATTCGAAAGTAGAGAGTATTGCTTGCCATCTTGCAAAAATCTGTTTTGAAACCAAATTTTGAACATCTTTTTCTAAAATTTCTTTAGCTGGTCGACAATCAATTCTGATTAAACATGGTTTGTTGATTAAGTCATCTTGAAATTTGGAAATACATAATACAATAGCTAAAATTTCTTGTTTTATAGTAGGATAGTTTTTTTGAGCATTGTTTCATATTCCAGAATGATATCTAACCAATTGTTCAGACGACTTGGGAGACTCAATTTTGGGTCTTTGTTTTAGGACACTGCCATATCTTAAGTTTGAGGAATCAGTTTCAATAATCATATAATAATTTGGATGAGGTAGACCAAGAAGAGACAGGTTTTTGACAATTTTTTTGACTTTTCTGATCACATTACTGTGTTCTTCAAACCAAGGGAGAGGATTTTTTCTAAATCTTTGATACAGAGGTTCAATGACTTGCCCAAGTTTTGTATAAAATCAGAAATATAATTAAGACATCCTAAAAACCTTTGAAATTGGGTTTTATCAGTGATTCTATCAGGAAATTTGTCAGTAAATTCCACAGTTCTACAAATTGGTTTGTAAGTTCCCTGATGAAAATCATGACCTAAATACCTAATTTGGGTCTGTACTAACTTCATTTTTTATGCAGATAACATCAGTCCATTTCTTTTAATAGTTTTATAAAATGTATGCAAATGCTTAAAATGTTGTTCTAATGTTTGAGAAAATATTAAATTATCATCTATGTTTTTAATTCCCTAAACAGAGTGGATCTTTGCACTGACTTAAATCTTACTGAACAAATTAAAAAGGAAGCAGCAACTCTGTCTAGGGAATTAAAAACATAGATGATATTTTATCTTACTGAACAATATGTACCTATCAAGATTATGTCTCTGCATGGTACAATTTCTTGTTATTTAGGTCGGGTGACCACAGTTGATTTATCCATTTTGACAAATTTCTTAAAGATATAACTCATTTACCCAACTGATTTTTATCTTGGTTCGAATTGTTTGGACCAAATGAGCAAATTTTACCTCCACAAGCCAAACACATCTTTGATAATTTTGAAATACCCAATGTTCTTAACTAGGGGTGTTCATTCGGTTTCGGTGGGATAATTCGATTTTCGGTTAGGTTTTTTTGAAATTTTACAAAACTGAACCGAACCGAATTTTTTACAGAACCGAACCGAACCGAATTTTTTACAGAACCGAACCGAAATAATTCGGTTCGGTTCGGTTAGAAATCGAAATTGAAGAAAAGAGAAAAGAATGCATTTTGATAATGCGTTCTTGAGGTAATTTTATTTTAAAACATTAATTTTTATTAAAGAACGCATTACTAGAATGTGTTTATATATAATTTTTTTAAAAATTTAGTTTTTTGGTTCGATTTTCGGTTTGAGAACAAAAACCGAACACCAAACCGAATTTCATTCTAATCCGAAAAACCGAACCAAACCGAACCAAAAATCTGAAAAACTGAACCGAAATGCATATTTCGGTTTGGTTCGATTCGGTTTTTCGGATTACACTAAATAATGAACACCCCTATTCTTAACCCTTTACCAACACTCAAATTATACTGCCTCCTCTTCAAAAGAAAATTTTCATGGATTATTTCTTGGTATTTTGACAAGGCCACAGATAATTATGGAAGAATCGCTTTAATGCGAACCTAAAAAGTCAAGTGGTGGGCACAATTTAAAATTCCAGATCAATATCCAAGTTCTAGTTCAACTCAACAATCAGAATTCCTGACGAAAAAATCCAAATAC
Source organism: Rauvolfia tetraphylla (assembly GCA_030512225.1). Classification (NCBI taxonomy): domain Eukaryota; kingdom Viridiplantae; phylum Streptophyta; class Magnoliopsida; order Gentianales; family Apocynaceae; genus Rauvolfia; species Rauvolfia tetraphylla. The sequence continues at coordinate 5,274,653 of JAJQKT010000060.1, forward strand.
ATGGCCCTTTTGGCCTCCTCAAGTTCAGAAAAAGAATTCAAAAAGGTCCTTGCAGAGGTCATGACAACTGTGTCGTCTGAAGAAAATAAGATTGAGCCTAGTGGAAGTCCTGATGATGAAGTGCTATCCCACTTGTGCAATGATAAAGATTTCGGAGGATCGTTTTCACAACTTTATTAATGACAACTTCGGCATCTTTTAAAATTATTGTACTATCTACTGTTTACTTTTGACAAATTGAGTCAAATTATTGTACTATTTACTATTTACTTTTGAACAAAGGTGAAAAAGTATTTAGATACTTATTCCTTCATTTAAAAGCAGATTCTTACTGTCTGCTCAAATTCTCTATATAATGTAATCTTACGAAGAGCAATTACAAGTTCAATCATTTTCTCACTTTGTTTCCTCTCAAACCCTCTAATCCTTTCACAAAACCTCTTTCAGTTTAGCCCTATGAAACTTATATCCTGGGTTTCGCTGGAATCTGCAACAAGTATGGAACTTAAATATGATATTTATCTTCAGATTGAATATATTGATTCTAGCATTCGTAGAGCCAGACAGGAACTAGAGGATCTTGCATTTTGAGTTAAAGTATATCGAGGTAGCGATTTATTGCCTTACGACCAAATTAATAGCCTCATCTTTATGAGGTGCCTCAGTACTTAAACTCAATAAAGTTTAATCTTGCAAGTATTTTGATTATGTGTATTGGATATTTTCTATATTATATGTTGAGCAAATGTTGTATCCAGATGAAATGATATTTGCTGGTTGTGAAGATTTGTTGTTAATGTTGTTTTCAAATTCATTTGAGTAAACTATCTCTTGCAAACCTTGTAAAACGTAGCGGTGTGAGCCGTTTAGACGTTGGTCAGCCTGTTAAGTCCATTAGTCAGCCTGTCGTATTTAAGGTGGTCCCGTCACGTATAGAGACCTTCACATGTGATTAAGTCAAGGGACAAACCTTGGAAGAAATTCAAGCATCCATGACACTGCTCCAGTAACAGGTTTCTCTAAAAAGGGAAAATAATAAACTTGTCTGTGTAGACCACAGAAATCTCGAAATGTAGATCCCATTTCAGACCAAAAAGAAATCTTGAAATATGGGAAAGAAGAAGAGGAAGACGAATATTTGGCATGTGATGAAGAATGTACCTATTTGTCAGAAGGAAAATGATTGTTACTCAAAACTCTATTGTAATTATTATTACATTATTCATATCTTATAAATATTTCATTCTGATAATTATTTTTTAATTTTTTAATTTTTTAATTTTTTTGTTTGATATAAATATTTTTTTATTTTGATATAACGAATTAGTATCAAAATACTAATCAAAAGTAACTATCAGAAATTATAAATGATAAAAATAAATAATTTTTTTAAATAAAATTCTAACCACGATTTAAAAACTTAGTTTATTAATATATATTTTTAAAAAAATTTAGGAGTCTAGTTAAAATGAATTTTTTTTCTTTTAAAGATAAAAAGACCAGTTTCCATATATGGTGACCAACTTCCAGGTATTGTGATCTCACGGTCATGGTAATTAGCAAAAAAGATCTCACGGTCATCGTGCTTATCTCCAAACAATTTACGGTCCAATTAAAGACAAAGGAAGGCCAACTTTTTTTTTTTTGTTTTTTTGGTATATAAAAGAAGTTTTATTTATACAAAGGAGATCGTCCAAAAGACTTAAATTGCTTATTTATGATACATCAAATAATTCTTGTGTGCTGATAAGGTACAAAACCATCATCTAAGGAAGGCCAGTTGTCTCCTGTTTTCCTATGGAGTGTACAATAGATGCTCTGCACTTAAAAACGCACAAATATACCAAGAAAACCATTCAAGTATTGCAATTTTCTGCATATTTTCTTAAAGAAAGAAAGAGGATTCCAGTTAGATAACAGTTAATCATTATTTTCCACTTTCCATAGTTAAAACTTTTTGTATTCATTTTGTTTTGATTTAACCAACAAAGAATATGAAAATGTTACTGCATATGATGAGATTTCCTATTTAGAAGGGAATATATTTGTGATATCCTCCTTTTCTGGGCCGCTGCAAAACCAAGTTGTGCTTTGTCTTTCACGGATGCACAAACTTTTGAGAATACAGCCAAAAACCAGTCAAGTTCTTGTCTTCATCAATTCTTCTTCTTTTTCTTCATCAGTTCTGATTACAACTGTTGTGGAACTCCGGTAGCCCTTCTGTTTGTGCTGCATATTCAGTTTGATCTTGTGTTTTTCTTGTGCCTATGGAGACTCAAAGATCAGTAAACGAGAAGATCACTGATCCTTTACTTGGTAGAACGAATCCTGATAGTGAAGACCCTGAGAAGAGTCAGAGCAGCCATGCCCATGCCACACCTATGGTCATATTCAGTACCTTGGTTGCAGTCCTGGGCTCTTATGTATTTGGAACTGCAGTAAGTAGTAAATTCATGCAGTAATCCCTCTCTTTCTTCTCCTCCCCCCAAATCCCCCGAGCACACACCACCCCCCACAACCCAACCTGACCAAGAAGTTTTCAGTTATGAGGAAATAGGATTTCTGTAAATTCATGATGCTAGAGAGGACGAAGATTGAAGCTAACTAACTTTTTTAACGAGATTTTGAATAGATATTTACCTACTCTTTTCTGGTTATTGGTTCCTTTGTTTAAGAGGTAAATAAATAGGAAATTATCTTAACTACTTTGCTTTGATTAATCTTTGGGATTTTCGCAATGGTGTAATTGGAAATTTGGTGAACTACTTTGTACTGGTGATTTACAGTATGGCGACCATTTTTGCCTCTCTGATGAAGGGACATTGTTTTCAATGTCTATCGGTACCTTTTCACTCAAGATACTGCAGTGTGCTTATTTTTTCCAGTTTCTAGTAACATAATGTGATACAACTGGTTTGATGTTGACATGTAGGTTGGATTTTCTTCGCCTGCTGAATCTGGAATCATACATGACTTAGGCCTATCCTTAGCTCAGGTAACTATGATCACCTCTGGGAATGTGAAAGGAAAATTTTGTCGTAACCAACTTATTGTGAAAATCATAGTTTAGTGTTGTTTCTTTTCACTTGATATTTGTTTTTTTAGCAAACGTTTTGTCACGCCAGGACTTTTTAGTTGGACAGCTGGTGTTGCTTATGTTAAGACATCCTTTTACTTTGGGGCCTTGTTACTAGTATTACGTCTATGATGCTAGAACTTCTAAACCAGGCTAATGCAGATTGTCTGTGTAAACTTGTTTTCCAGAGAAACGTCAGTTCTGAATGGGGATTATATCAAGAAGATATGGATTATAACAAGAAAGAAAATCGAGATAGTTATGATTAGTAAAACAATTGTAAATCATCTTGGAAAAAGTTGCAAAGCAAGGAAAGATGCAAAACCTGAGACCAGGTCAAGGAATGCAAGATTCATCTCAAACCTTCACATTTTATTATGCAGGTTATAGTTAAAATATATCTCTGGTCCAGAACTATGCATATTCTTTCCCTATCTGAACCAGGGAGAAAAAGATACAGTGGCTTATCTTCTGTTATTTAAGATCCAAATCAAGAGTGCTGCCATTTCTTCTTGCTATACTATGTACTCTTCTCTGACTCAGCTGTAGGTTAATTTTCTTGTACAGAATTCTAATTTGGCCGCTATTAAACATTAAGCAAGCGCAGATGATTTCAACTTAGCTGTCTTTTCTACAGTGCTGTAGTTAAAGCCATTTCACTTGAAGTATAAAAGAACAATATATTGAAATCTCTAAAGGTTTGACTTGATGCATGATTATGCAAATACTTCTACATAGTCGTCAGCATTCAATAACGGATGGAAAACAGCCAGTCAGCCACCATATGTAGTGAGCTTGAACTAAAATTATGATTATTAGTTTGTGATCCTCAACTGAACAACCATTGTGAGGAAGGAAAAAAAAAGTACGAGAATGGCTTTCATAATCTCTTATAAATTGTGAATGTTCAACTAGAAGGCATGATTTATTGATCCAGCATGGACGCTGAGAGATGACATGGAGAGCATCTTTGAAACCAATCTTGTTATTCATCTTCACTATCATGTAACTTCATTTTTCCCAACTCTTCCATTGGCTTCATTTTGCAGTATTCCCTGTTCGGATCAATATTGACTATTGGAGCGACGGTCGGTGCAGTAATGAGTGGGAATATAGCAGATTTCTTGGGGAGGAGAGCTGTAAGTATATCATATATTCTTTTATGTATAACTATCTCAACAACTAGGTAAAATGCTTTCTTCCATTTTCTAGTCGGCTTAGAGAGTTTTCATTTGAATGCTTTACTTAATGTTTTTCTTTTGGGTACTCAAAAGTATATCTCATTCTTTTATGTCTTCATTCAATCTTTTCTTGTTCAACTCTTGTTGACTTACTTTTGGTTTTCTGCTTTTGTTCATCTCGGTTGGTGAATCAATGATAATTTAAGTCATAATATTTATTCCTTGCAACCTGAAGAGAAAATATACCTCTCAGGCCCTGGGGTTTGCAGAAATATTTTGACGATTTGCATTTACCTAATAATGCAGGCCCTGGGGTTCGCAGAAATATTTTGTGTCATAGGATGGCTGGCAATTCTATTTGCGAAGGTACGTTATCATTTGTGTGCTCAGTCTCCCAGTGCCCATTCTAAGCATTTGTATAGTTCAAACATATATTTGTTTCAGATTAATCTCTGGTACTGTTTTTGGTTATTGACAGAGTGCTTTGTTGCTTGACATTGGACGGTTTTCGGTAGGATATGGAATTGGGGTCATTTCATATGCGGTAACTAGACACGTTTTGCAGCTCATCTTTTATTTCCCGTACCTAATATTTTAGAGTTGGGATGTGCTTAAATTTCTGGCTTTGAAATAGGTACCTGTATATATAGCAGAAATAACTCCTGCAAATCTTCGAGGAGCATTTACAGCAGCCAATCAGGTAAAATAAAGTTGATTTTATGAAAATCTTATTTTTTTACAGTTTCTGATGGTAATTGCTGGTGATACTTCAGCTGATGATATGCATTGGGGTATCAGTTATGTATGTCATTGGAAATTTCCTTTCCTGGCGCACCTTGGCCCTCCTTGGTAACTCATTTATCCTTACTTTCAGCTGGCTGTAGGAATTGCTCCTCAGTTAACAATAGGTTACAATCAATGTCATTTCAGGAGTTGTTGCCTGTCTACTACAGCTAATTGGCCTGTTCATCATTCCAGAGTCTCCAAGGTGGCTGGTAAGTCTAAACAAAATCCAGTTAAGAGAATGTTGTAAGACCATTTATAATCATGCTCATTTACTAAGCGCTGCATTTTCTCCCTTTGGAAGGTTCCAGAGAGCTATATGATGGAGAAAATACAGTTTTCTGCAACCTTTCAAAAACCCTTTTTCTCATTTACTGGTCAATTTAATCATGCAACTTTTGAAAAAATAGACTTGTACCGGACTTTGTGCAGGCTAAGATTGACCGCTGGAGAGATTGTGAAACTTCTCTGCATCGCCTTAGGGGGAACGATGCTAACATTTCGGAAGAAGCTGCAGAAATTCGAGTGATCTTCTGACTCAAGTCTATCTGAAGTTTCATCTCTTAGACTTCTTATTTGACAGAAAATCAATTAAAAATATGTGATTTATTTGCAGGATTATACAGAAACACTTAGGCGAATCTCAGATACTAGGCTGATTGAGTTATTCCAGCTTAAATATGCACATGCACTTATCGTAAGGATTGTCATTACTTTGTTGTCATATATCTTCAAATTATTAAATGGAAGTGGTCAATATGTTTCAATCCGAATTATTCAGGTAGGAGTGGGGCTAATGGTATTGCAACAATTTGGGGGCGTCAACGCCATTGCATATTATGCAAGTGCTATTTTTGAGTCAGCTGGTCTGTAAGCTCCCTGTGCCTTTGGTTTTCCCTGCTGATGGTTAGAAAGACCAAGAATACTTTAGTAACTGGGGATGTGACAGGTTATTCAAGCAGCACCGGTACTTTGGCGATGGTTGTTATACAGGTTCTTGAACTCTTCTTCTATACTCAATTTATTCCATTCTGCTCCATGGATTTCCTACATTTTATCCTTCTGCAGGTCCCAATGCAAGTCGTGGGCACTGTTTTGATGGATAAATCAGGAAGAAGACCACTGCTAATGGTAAAACTAAAACCTGCAGTATTTCATCACAAACTGCATAATGGATCAAGATTTACTCCCATTAAATCTATTACCAATGCAGGTTTCCACAGTTGGAACATGCTTGGGTTGTTTCTTAATAGCACTATCATTCTCGTTACAGGTTCTGCTACATTGATGCGTTTTATCCCCTTATTTAATTCATTAATTTATATACAGATTATGACAAACTTGGTGAAAGGATAGGTTAAATGAACATAAGCAAGACTTTGTAAGCACAAAGTTGAGTTTGTCTTTGTGTTGTTATGAATGAATGCATTTGCACGAAACAGGACATTCAAGTATGGAAGTCCAGTCCCTTTCTGGCATTTCTTGGTATACTGGTAAATTCAGTTCCTTTTGTGCCAGTCTTTTATGTACTCACTCACAGAAATGGTTGGTAAACTTCCTTCATTCCATACTTCCATCAGATATTTTCAGGATCTTTCTCGGTAGGCCTGGGAGCCATTCCGTGGGTTATAATGTCAGAGGTACGCATGCCATTGATGTTCAGTTCACAAAAGGTTCCATGGCCTAATTGGCTAACATGTACAGTTTTCTTTCAGATATTTCCCATCAATGTCAAAGGGCTAGCTGGAAGTCTTGTGACAGTAATCAACTGGCTTGGTTCTTGGATTATTTCATATTCATTCAATTTCCTGACACAGTGGATCTCTTCTGAAGGTGATGCTCTTCTTCTTAGATTATTCATCTTCAACACTTCCAATAACGCGAACTTCATGGGAAAATTACTATTTCTCTCTTGTTTCAGGAACGTTCTTCATGTTTTCGATCATTAGTGGCTTTACTGTTCTCTTTGTTGCTAAGCTTGTTCCCGAGACCAAAGGGCGTACGCTAGAAGAAATTCAAACATCCATGGTTTTGTTTACTAGGGAAAGATAAAGTAGGCATGAAAATATGATGAGGACAACATTTTCCCATCTTCTTTAAGGTTTTGGAGCAGAAAATTCAGCTCCAAATTGTATACTGGGAAGAGTTTTGTATGGAAGAGCAGCACCCTTTAAATGTTACTCTTTCCGTCTCATTTTATTCGATAGTATTTGATCGGACACAGAATTTTATGTAAAAGTTTAAATTGTATTATAAAAATAATATAATATAATAAAAAGTAAGAAATATGTGAGCATGTAGATATTTTATGTTAAATTTAAATATATAAAAATAATATATAATGTAATTAGTAATTAATTAATAATATAAAATATATTAAAATATTTTTTTATAAAAAATATTAATTATTTTAAAACGTTTCAATATAAGTAAGAAGGTCAAATGAAATAGAACAGAGAAAATAATTTTGACAAATTAAATTTTATGTTAAGGTTATACTTTGCTAGAAAAATCTTTTTAATTTACTATTTCTCAAACATTTGTTTGAATTACGAGTAGATATATACCTAAGAATTAACCAAATAACTCCAAAATAATCGAAAAGGGGTATAGAAAAACCCTTCTGCAAAATATTTCTTCAAGTTCAATTCAGTCCAATTCAAATCCTTAAATTGGGCCAAGAGTCCCAACTTAAAGATGGCCCAATGATACCACAAAGGTGGTTAAATATAGATCTGCACAATTATGCAGGAGCCTTTAGTGTATGCAAGTCCAGTTTCTTTTTGGCAATGATTGGTGCAAGTCCTGCTATCTCGACCCTGCCATGTCTTGCAGTATAAGAATGATGAATCGTATATAAGCATCATCGGTCTAAATATTCATGAGATATCTATTTTGGTTTGATAACAGCGGTTATCAAATAGTTTACTATGGATACCGGTAGGCCCATGGACTGAAATAAAAGGAGTAGGTGGAACTCTTATGACAGAAGTACACTATGGCCTTTTTCTTGGATTCTTTCATATTCATATAACTTCTTCACAAAATTGATCAGTTCAGAAGGTGATGAACTGATGCTACTCTTTGGGTATTCCATTGTTACCAGTTTCAGAACCTGGGAATTGTTGTTCATCAGCTTTCTTTTTTTTTTTTTTTATTTTGCTTCAGGGACATATTTATGTTTCTCAAATTTAGCTGACGTGAGTCGGTTATTTGTAGTAAAGCTTGTTCCAGAAACCAAAGGGCGAATGCTCGAAGAAATTCATGCATCTATAAATGGTTTTGCTTTCCAGGAAATAATGAACGTCTTGGCTGTTTGATCACATCAGTTTTATACCTATAGAAGATTTTCTCTGCTGGGAAAATGATATTAAGGTTGTATATATATCTAGCATATACAGAAATTATATAATAATTCCCCTTAAGCTTAGATCCTTGGAGAAGATCCTAGTCTAAACCGAATTTTATTCTGGGACACTAATTTGGATGTCAGGAAAACCAGAAATCCCATAATCATCCTTCTTAAAGTTGCCTTGTATCACATGTTCAATGTGTCATCTTCCTGTTTATACACATATTTTCCACCTAATCTCTCAATCCTTTATTGTCTTTTGCGCAAACAAACATTTATGATCAAATGTATAAATAGCAAACCTACCAAACCTTTCCTCATTTCCCCCCTTCAAGTCCTCACAGAAATGGCTGATCATACTCAACTATGTATTGTTCAGGTGCATCCATCACCACCACCAACCCCACCCCCTAGTGCCACAGCCAATGGCCGCAGAAAAAAGGGTTCGTAACACAACTCTTCCAGTACACAAGACTAGCAGCAAATCTTGCAAACCTTCTGGCAACAGGGACTGTCTTAGCATTTCGAACCCTAAACTCCTTTTCATTTTCCAACAAAGCCAGCCGCGAACCCTCCAACGTATGCCTCACGACGTGCCTAATAATCGGAATCTGCACCATCTTTTGCTTCCTCTCCTCCTTCACTGACAGCTTCACGGACTTCGACGAAAAGCTTTTCTATGGTGTAGCCACCTTCAGGGGTTTATACATTTTCAACTGCGGAAGGTACTGTAGAACAACAAGATCAGGATTACTAGAAGACATGGATGAATTCTCCAAGCTCAAGATCAGCACCATAGATATTAGAAATGATTGTATTATATATACAAATATTCATAAACAAAATCTCGTAGAAAATGTCGTTTTCACTTTTTATTTTATGTTTTATTTTTTAATAATATAGCAGTTTTGGTCGAGATATTGAATCTTCTAGTTGAGATGCTTGTTGAGGTGATTGTGCCTTCCATTTGATTTAATATTTACAAAAAATTACAATAGTACTTTTGAGTATTGTCCAAACTATGTAATAAACTTGCTTATTTGGAAAACTATAAATTTATCATTTAAGTTATTCTAAAATTATAAATTTATTTTTTAAATCACAAACTACATAATAATTTATTCCCTACAATATGAATCAATAATTTATTGATGAATCTCTTGTAAAATTGATCTAAAAATTCAAAGGTGCTCTTTCAAAACGTGTGAAAGTTATTTATCTTCAATAATATACTTTTATTTTGTTAAAATATCTCACACTTTATGTTATCCAGATTATACTTTCATAAAATAAAATTTTAATAAAGTATGATGATATTTTAATAAAAGAAAATGTGTAGTATGGATAATATAATAACTTTCACAAATCTTGGAAGGCTAATTTTAAACTTTTAAGTTAATTCATATAAAATTTCATCCGTCAACCAGTATTTAATTAAAGTTATAAGTAAAATATTATATAATTTGTAATTTAAAGAGTAAATTTGTAGTTTTTCAAACAAGAAAATTTATTATATCGTTTGAACAAACTTTAAGGTTACTATCATAATTGTTTCTAAAATTTATTCGTAGTTTTTAATTAAGAAATGAATTTTCTTGGGGATCTATTGGAGAAATCTTGCATATTACAAGTATGTCAATATATGGTGGAATAATTTTATTTCCCCTTTACTATATATAATTTTTTAAAGCTAGTTATTTTTTAAAAGAAATCTCTCTCTCTCTCTCCCCCCCGCCTCCCTCCCCCTCCCCCTCCCCCTCCCTCCTTCCCTCCCTCCGTATACGACAAATTCAACGAATAACATTAAATCGGCCAACGTGATGCAAATAGTAGTGATTCTATAACGGATTCTCTTGATTTTAGACTTAGTTTGGTTGGATTGTAATGTGGAAGTAAATAGGGAGAAAATGTAAATATGGACGTAAATGTCTCACTTACATCATTTGGTTAGAGTGAGAAGTGAATGTGAAGTAAATGAGAAGGGAGTACCACTTAGGGGTGCGCAAAAACCGAACAAAAAAACCAAACCAAAATTTTTATTTTGGTTTAATTTTTTGATATTTTGGTTCGGTTTATAGAATTTGTAAAAATTTTAATTCGATTTTCAATTTTTGTGATCAAACTGAAAATCGAAACGAAAAATTAAAATTTTTAAAAAATAATACAAGAACGCATTACCATAATACATTCTTATATTATTTTAATATATATATATATATATATATATATATATATATATATATATATATATATATATATATATAAGAACTCATTATCAAAATGAGTTCTTTATAAATTTTAGTTTAAACCAAACCAAACCGAAATTTTTCAGTTCGGTTCTAATATAAAATCAGTTGGTTAGATTTGTTTTAAAAAAAAGAACCGAAAATCGAACAGTAAAACCGAACTGAACCGTTTGAACACCCCTAATACCAATCCCCCTCCATATCAGCATTTTTCCGCTCTTCAAATTGGAAGGATTGGGAGAGAGAAAATAAATTGAGTTTATTAATGATACGCTTGACCTTACTTTTTAACTTAAAATATTAGATATGATAGAGAATAAGTGATAAAAACAATTATGCAATAATTCTTTTTCTTCTCCTCTTTCCCTCCCACCCCTGTTTCTCTCATACCAAACAAAAAGAAGGTAAAAAAAAAAAATACTTCCTCTAGACGAAGTATATGTTCCCCTCCCTCTCCCCATTTGTGTACCAAACTAAGTTTTAAGGTAAAAAGTCAAAAAATATCAACATGTGAATTGGTTTTAATTTTTTTAATTTCTATCATGAGTTCTGCCCATGCATGGCATAACTCCATGATGAATTATATATGTTGCAGAACACACCCCACCCCCAAAAGTTTTGGAAAATCATCTTTTTAAGGTCTATTTTCATGATGTTTATATACACAAAGATAAAAAAAAAATTTGATGTAATTTGGGGAACTTTCTTATTTTCCTCAAATTTGAAGTAGTTTTTTTTTATATATCTAAGTTTTAGTGTTTGAAATATTTAAGAGAATGTAAATAAATCTAATGAATGAATAGTGAAAAAAGAATTTTTTAACTGTATATAGAAAAAAATTATATATAGTAATACTTTTTTATTTTGATAATTTCATTCACATGTACTCTGTTTATTGATAGGTGAATAATTATTAAGATACTAATAAATGTCTAACATACAAAGATAAAACTACTCTACATTAAAAACTTTTTTCATGGTTGTGGAAGCCTAAATGTAAAAGACAAATGATTTTAAATATTAATACTACATATTGACATTCCAATATGACGAGAATATTTTGTTGACTTTTAAAGGAAATTAACATGCCTAATTAATTTCTTTTCTGGGCCTACCAGAGGTCATGAGAATAATTGGTCACATTCAACAAAATATTCTATTAACTCCGTCATGGCATCTTTAGGGTTTGACACATATGTGACCACCTATTGAGCACCTTGTTCATATTTATTTATTTTTAATATATTAGAGGATGGGAATATAAATCATAAGATTTATTATTTTGTTGTAATAACTTTTAACCAACTTAAACCAAGGAGACAAGGTACCTCCCAAATATCCCAAATTTGGGGCATGGGGAATAGGTCTTCCTCGACTTGAATTTTGATAGTACTACTATGGCAAGGGCTAGTGTTAAGCATTTATTATTCGAGATGAATACACAAATTTAATTATTAAATAGTGAGAAATTAATTAAGGCTTTACTTGGATTGGGTTTCACACGGAATCCAATACAAATTTCTTATCTCACATCTCACTTTTTCTCTCACAAAAATTTCTCTCTCCCGAAACCTAAGACAAAAAATCTCAAAACCAAACTCTATCCAATCACACCCTAATGCGTTATATATAAATTGACTCGTTTTTTTTTTTTATAAAAAATAAAAGACATCCTTGGAGATGTTTTGTCATGTCAACGTCGCAGTCTATAAAAAGAAGATGGACACTTTAAATTGACATGCTAAATTGGGGCATTATACGACTAACAATTTAACATGAGGATTCAAAATTGTTTCCAAAATTGAAACCAAAAGAAAAAAAAAGAATAAGACCTACTAAAAGTTACAGAAAATGCATGTGATTGGATAGAGTTTGATTTTGAGATTTTCTATCTTGGGTTTTAAAAGAAATAAATTTTTGTGAAAGAAAAAGTGAGATGTGAGATGAGAAATTTATATGAATTCCATGTGAAACTCAATCCAAATAAAGCCTTAGCCATAAATCATCAGAGTTATCACCCTCATCTTTAATCATGTAACCGAGTATTACTTGGGCTAATACTTTGTAATATGGTAAGTATATTTTATAGCGAAAAAGCACCGTTAGATCACATCAATAGAGAACATTATCAAATTAGTCATCCGAATCCCAGTTTTCCGTTCATTAAATTGAAAGACTTCGTTCAACATGTTTTTGAACTCAAACTTCTAAGAATAGAAGTTGAAAACCATGAATTATCCACTGCTGAACATCAATCCTACACACTACACTACCCCCTCCCCCTCCCCACAGCCCAGAAACTCTTCTACCCAGACGGCCACTCTTGAAAATGTCGAGAATTATTATTTTTTTCATTATATGAAAAATATATATCTCATTTTTTTAAAAAATAAATTTTAACTCTCACACTTTCAAAACGTATTTCAAACTCATAAATTCTTTTATTTAATAAATGTCTTCGTATAATTTACACCTCTACTTAAAATCTAAAAATATGGATGAGAGAATCAATATTTTATTTTCTTTTTGATTGATATTTTGTCCAACATCCCGCTACATAAATTTTTTACATTAGATCTCATTTCTTCTCTCACAAATAATTTTATTTCATAAAATTTAAAATAAAAAATTTCAAACTAAAATAATATTTAATCTCACCCAAAATATCGCGATGGAGCATATACAGTGAGCTGGAAGCTTCATTGTTTGTTTGATTGCAAACTTTTTTTATTAATTTTTTTTCTTTCTTGTGATAGAATTTGAGAAACTTGGATTGCTTCGCTGCCAGGCCAATAACAATGGTTTTCAAGGTTTCAAAACCTCACAAAAATTTTCATCCCAAAAAAAAAAAAAACACCCTCATAATAAAAAAAATCTAAGAAAGTTCCTCCAAGTGGACGTTCCTAGAATACGCTCTCCTTCAAAGACATGTCATATTCAACGGTGCCCACCATTAAATGCGGAAGCCATAGTCAACGCAGCCAATGATTTTTGGTCAATACAGGATGCTATCCGTATGCGTCCAGAACTCATCAAGATTTATTTCTATTTTACTCCTTTATTTGATAAGATAGCAACTTGTACATCATTCTAATTATTTTCTTAGTACATTAGCATAAAATATTAAAAAATAAAATTATTTAAATAATAAATTGTTTATTATTAATGCTAAATAATTTGCTAAATCAATAAATTTTAACAAAGAAGAGACAGAAAGTAATGACTTTTTTGTAATTTAATCAAAAAATAATAATAATAAAATTTTTTTTATTAGACGTACGATGATTTTATTAAATTTAATTAATTTTATAAAATTAGTATATATTAAAGCGGAAAGAAGAACAAACTTTATCACAAAAATGTTTCTGGTCAACAACTTGCATCACACATGAAGCTACCACATCTTGATGCTTTTCTTCCTTTTATAATTTATTTTTTTTAAAAAAAAAATTCCCACCGTCTTTTTTAATTTTATTCACGTGATGAAAATTTTCGTGAAAAATGCAATAATGTGGTTTTGGTGCCACGCGTTTTTGTTGCAATAATGCGAATAATTTGAACGGTGTTCCATTTTCTTCTGATTATAGAGAAACATGGGATGTCAAAGTTGCCTAATTGGTGTTGACCAGCCTTAATTTTCCACTCGATTGATTGCATGATGAACCAAACAAAAATAGCAGCACAATCCCCTTGCAATGATTCAATGGTGACCTCAAAATGGAAAAGAACTTCGTAAATATGCGTTGATTGGTAATTATTGATAAATCTTGACATCTCATCACAGTCACAGGCCAGCCCTTTACGAAAGTGGCACCGTCATGTGTGTTGTTTCGTAAAATAGTAAATAATTTTAAAAAAGAATAAAAATATTTAATAAATATCTTTTTGGATTGAAGGTATAATTAATTTTTTATTTTAAGAAAATAATAAATAATTTTGATCCATCCATCCAACCCAAAAAATGGCGGGACAATCCCACCGCTTAGATTAGTATCTAGAAATGCAATTCCCCGGAAAAAAAAATTCAAAAATAGGAAACTTATCTTCACAATCTCTCCTTAGAGCGGGCAAAGTTGGTTGTAGATATTGTCCCATACCTTCTAACTCTTAAAGGAAAATAAATGTATACGGTTGAGATTTTCTTTAATATGTAATGAATATATTCTATCATCAACGTATATATATTTTTTTAATTTTACAAATTCTACTATAAATATTTACATGGGTCTCGCTTATTAAAACAACATGCAAAATAATATTCAATCAACTCCTATTTTCCACAACTTTTTTCCCAACAAAAAGAAAAAGAAATCAGTAATATGTATGTTGGATTCTTGATGGATCGTAAAGGGCAAAAGGGCACACAAAAACAGAAAGAAAAGATGAGGATGGGATGGAAATGTGGAAGAGGAAAGGCAGATCTGGTCTACAGGAAACCAAACCATACCAAAAGGAAAGAGGAGTGAGAGAGCTAACTCTCAACTCTTAACCCCATCTTCTTCGCGGGACCCGGACACCAATTCCTCTCCTAATCATCCAGCTCATTCCCAGTGTCACCTTTCCTCTGTCTCGTTGGCACTCTTCCCACCATAGCCATATTCCCTACCGACCCCCACTATCACCCATTCCCCCTGCGTTTACCGCCTCCTCTTCCTCCTCTATCGTTGGTGTGAGGATATTATTAGTACCCTCATCCACTTCATGCTTTCATTTCTATATATATATATATATATATATAGAGAATATATATGACTAAGTCCTATATATATGTGCAAGAAAGTGTCCACTCTTTGCTAGGCCTTTTCGTGTTATTGGCAATAGAACAGTGAACTCCCACGACCAGTAGAATTATCAAATTAAGAAAAACCAGCTCCGGTAGTGATTGTGTTCTTTGGCATCAAGAAACCAGTAGAATGACGAATATGATGATCAAGGTTTCCAGTGGTATCAATGGTATTTTGTCTAGTACAAAGAGGGACCCCGGCGGAATTGGTTTTATAGATGATGTTGGGGGAAATGTTGATGGGCTCATGTCGTGTACAGAGAGTTTGGGTTTTGAGAGTTCTGATGAGAGGAGGGTTGATGATAGGGTTGAGAGTATGAATAGCGTTGATGAGTTGTTGTGTTCGAAAAAAGAGCCGATTGTTTATTCAAGATTGAGAGGAAAAGATGTGAAGAAAGAGGTCAAGAAGTTCCCACCACCGTTATCGTCGCTGAGCCAAGATGGTAGGCCGACGTTCTTCCTTCGCCCGGTGAGAGGAGATGGAAGGTTGAAACTTACTGAGGTAAAGCTTGGTCGGCAGGAAATTCTCCGTGCCTCCCGGCAAGATGGGCGGCTAAGGCTGCATCTCATTCGTGATGAAGATGATCAGGATGGAGATATACAAGAAGAAACACAAGAAGAAGAAGAAGAAGAAGAAGAAGAAATGCAAGATATTCAAAAAGGCATCATCCAGGAAAAGGTCGAAGAAAACGTGCAACTAGAGACCACTGAGGAAATAACCGAGGAGGAAGTGAAAGAAAAGGAGGAGGAATTAGAGAGGGTCCAAGGGTGGCAGTTTCCTGCAGGCGGTGGCGGGGATGCTTTCAGGAGATGCAATGAGCAGGTGAGCCGCCACCCCCACCATGGCCACCAACAACATGTTTGGAGGCAGCATTTCGTGGCAATCAGGTGAAGATACAATAATTCTCAGTGAACCAGTGAAAAGGCAACAATGCTCCTTCCAAGAAACTACTGTCTAGTTTCTGCTAAATTCAGTTAGCCCAGGAGAGAGAGAGAGAGAGAGAGAGAGAAGGGGACGGAGGGAGCCATTGATGTGTCTCCGGTTCCTCTGGGTTTGGATCCAAACAGAAATAACAGAGCAGTCTCTTATGAGCCTCTGCTTGAAGCCTCGTAAAGATTGAAAATGGAGGATTTTGTCTGCAGACTCTCTCTGCCCTCTGCAGCCTCATCTCTGCTCTGTTATGTACGTGTGTGTCTGTGAGAGAGTGAGAGCGAAGGAATCTCTTATGTTATCCTAAAAAAGATAACGGGAGGAAAAATTTATACATTAATAGTTGTTCTTGCCATATTTAGAAGTTTCAGTTACAACGAAACCACAATATCATGCAACTTTGTTAGACGAAGGTATATGGATCCTTGCAGTTGTATACTCAGATCATGCCCTTGCACACAAAATTTTGTTAATTGAATTGAATAAGGACCGTACATTTATTTTTAAGTGATACTCTATATCAAAGAGCAATTAATGTCTTGGAACAAATATAAATATTTACTCGTTTTATAATCTTTGTTTGTAATATACACTTCCTCCATTTTATTTCATTTGACAATATTTGATCGGATATTAAGTTTTATGTAAAAATTTGAATTGTATTATAAAAGTAATATAGTATAATAAAAAATAAAAATATGTAAGGCAACGAATACTTTATATCAAATTTAAATATATAAAAATAATATATAGTAAAATTAGTAATTACTTAATAGTATAAAATATATTAAAATATTTTTTTTATAGAAAGTGTCAACTTTGATAGTATAAACTTTGATCGTAAATTGTTTTGTAATTTAAAAAATATTTGTGGATGAAATTTTTAATATGCATAATGCATGTACCTGAAAGTATAAATGTGTTAATAATATATATGTATCTATTTATTGAAATATATATACTAAAGATATTTGTTTGATACGAATATATTTGAATTGAGTTTTAATTTTAAATTTTTTACCTTAAATTTTATAAAAATAAATTTTTTATAAAAAATTAGATTTAATTACATTAGATTTTAAACGACATCAAATTCAAATACACTGAATGAGGCCAAAGTGGTCATGAGATTCTTGTTGAAAGAGAACAGGTGGATCATTGTGAATGAATGAGTTTTTGCCTCCAATCAACCCTTAGCTTTTGACTTGAATTGCACGTTGTTTTAGCCCTTTTGAGTTTAGGACTTATTATGCAGATACTGAATTGACATCCAAAAGGGTTTGAGAAAGACGCATCGTGAAGCTGACACTACATCACGAAAAGGGCAATGAAAGCAGGACGTCAAGGCTTTAAAAGATGATGGGTTAACAGTACTCCCCCTAATCAAAATTTAATCTTTTATTTTGATTTAATTAGCACAAAAGCTAATAAAAATAATTTAATTATAAATAAATTATTATTTTATCTTTATCTAAGTAATATTTTAAAGATAAATTTTGATTGTCATTCATCGCATTTTCATTATGCGTTCTCCTTTTTTTTTTAATTTTTACTACATAAGAACTCATTACCGTAATGCATAACTATAGATATATAAATTAAATACTATGTTCTCGCTACTATATTTAATTATCACTTGTAAAATTAAAATCCAATATTCTAAAATATTTTTACATATCATCCTTTATATTAAATTTATAATATATTAAAAATTACTATTAAAGTTATAATTTCAATCTATTTTTTTAATTTATTATTATTTAATTTTATTTCAATTCATAACTTATAATATACACATAAAATTTTATCAAAATTATTATATCCATAAAATCACTAATTTAATCACTGATTGATCCCGCACGTAGCGAATGAGACCTTAACTAGTTAATTAAAAAGACTAGTGTGGAATGTATATATTTGCAAAGTTTAAATTATTTAGATTAGTGGTATGGTTCATTAAAATAAAAATAAAAACTCAAATATGAGACTTTTAGATATTTTTTATTTAAAATATTTAATTTTTTACAAATTTTTAAAAATTATTTTTTAGAGTTATTTTTATTTATAAATATACTTATTTATTCTCTCTTATAGCAGTGGATAATAAATTAAATTTATTAATGATATAATCAAAATTTTTATGTTTTATATTTTAAAATAGAGAGAATAACAAACAAGAACTTTTTAAATATTTTTATATTGAAAAGAAAGAAGTTTTTTTCCTTGTTCGAAGAAGGAAAAAAAAAAGAAGTTAGTCAATGGAAAATTAGCGAAAGAAAAATAATAATGTAAAATTTCATCCAAAAGGAATATATTGCAATAATGCATAACGTCGACAGCAGGGTTCGAACCTGCGCGGGCGTAGCCCAACAGATTTCAAGTCTGTCTCCTTAACCACTCGGACATATCGACTAGTTGTATTATAAGCTTTACAAATTTCTAATTGTAATAAACCACAGAAAGGAATTCCTCAACTTTTTTCTCCTTAAAAGGATTGTATATACTTTCATATAATAATTAAAAATAATACCTCTTCCGTTTCAAAATATAAAATATTTTAACTTTTTTACATAAATTAAGAAAGAATAAAATAAGGTGTATTTTTCTTATTATAATTTTAGCTAATTTCATTAATATAAGAGAAAATGAGAGAAATATATTTATAGTGAGGGTAATTTTATAAAAATAATCCTTAAAAGTTATAAAAGATTAAATATTTCAAGGCTTTTAAAGGAGGAAGTATATAAGTTGGTTATAAAATAATACCATATTCCCTTTGTTTAGAAATAAAAGACCTTTTGGTTATCTGTTTACTTCTCAAAATATTTAGCTTTCTTTAATCAATTTTAAGAATATTTTTTAAAATTATCTTCATATGAAAATATAATTCTTTTGTTCTCTCTCATTTTAATTGAAAATAAATTGAATTAGTTAAGAATATAATTAAAAAATTTCTTATTTTTTTAGTTTTAATCTATGCACAAAAAAATAGAATACATGATATTTTGAGACAGAGAGAGGGAATACATCATTTTTGCTATCGTTATATTTCTTTCAAAGTATATAGTAAGTATGCCTATGTAAACGATGAGTTTTTAGGCTATTCTCTTACTATTTGCATTCCTTTCCTCCTCATATATCCAGGAAAATAGAATGAAAAATGCTCATTAATTGTTAAGATATATTGCACGTAAGGCATTTTTGTATTATTTTGACAAACAAGGTTGATATTTTTTACTAATTTATTGTATATTAATTTTGAACAACTTTACTCAATTTTAGAATTTTCAGAGACAAAAAAATAGAAAATTTGTTGAATATTTTGGTAGACAAAATGCGTGCGAGAGATGGTTCGTCTTTTGATGTGTCCTTTACTCATGAGTCATGAATGGCCTAAGCTACCTTTGCTTGTTCTCAGAAGGCGATTCCCTCGGCCATATAGGACTCCACATCCCGATTCTAACAGTTTATAAAAAGGTAAATCATAATAACTTAGTGACTCTATAAGTGAGAAGATTAGTATTTGATGTTCACAATGAGCTTTCCCCATTGAATATAACTCTTACACTGTGACTGTCAAGATTCGATACTAAGTTTGTTCCCAATTTACTCGGGAACTAATTGAACTGCCATGCAGTCACCCAAGCTACCTTTGCTTTGGTGAGTACTTTGTTGTAATCGTTGTATTTTGAAAAATCTTGGTCCAATCAATGCCTTTTTATAGTTATATTTGCCCAAAATTTTCAAAACGTAGCTGTTGGTGTGCAGTATTTGACTAATCCTCTATTAACCTTTTGAGGCTTTTTTCGATATTTTTTTCCTACACAGAGTAATTCAAGTCAGAATAATTGCACGGTATGTTTCCTAAAATAAATTAAAAAATGCAGGCATCGAGTTGAGATTATTTTATTTTCAAGATATGGACTGACATAAGTCATGAAAATATTTTCGTTCATAAACAGGCTCAATTACACTTGGTATACAAAAACATTTCTCCTTGGCAGGTAATGCCTCATCAATCCCATTCCACACACATTCCAGGCATATGTGCTTTCAAACAATAAAGCAAAATCATGAAATGCACCATTGAAAAAAAAAAAAACACTTTACCTTTTCAGAATTTCAAAAGAAATGCCATATTGACATCGGATTCTTTTAATTGCATATTCATATGCAGGGTACTGAATCATTTACATATGACACAAAATGATAGATAGTTTATGCAATTCTTAATGTAGCACCCACTGATCAGTCATTGATTAAGCAATGGATGCTTGTGCAACCTTCACAACAACATCCTCCAAAGTAGTCTCAGCAACAAATCTTCCATGCCTGAGCATTGAACCTCTTCTTTGCATCCATTACTGCCGGGAAAACCTCAAACAGCTGCACCTCATTTTTGGGGAGTTCGAACTTCTGAGTTCCGGCTATATGTTATATTTTCTTGGCATTTGGGTGAGGCGATTGGCCAAGGCTTCCACGTTTCTTTCATGCTCGGGGGATGTAGTCATGGTGAAAGTATATGTCCCTCCATATCTTTCTTTAAGCTGTTATTTCATCAAGAATGTCAGGCAAGTCGGACATTGAATTAGCAAATAGAGTGCTTAATGCATCCTAGAAAATTAATTACTTAGCAATGAAACAATCTCATTGAAGGTTCCCATCCACGAAAATACCAATTCGGTCACAGAGGTGCTCTGCTTCCTTCATTGAATGCGCTGAGGACAGAATAGCAATGGAGTATCACTCAGCTTTTCAATGGATACATGCATTTCTTACATAATTTCCATTCGATTACTGCCAAACAGCAAAAGAAAACGGGGCAGGATTGGAGCTTATACTGAATCTTGAGGCAGTAAACAATTAGATCTTGGAAAAGGCAGTTTCTTGTAACCAACTTCCAACAAGTTATCATTGTTTCTTTATAAGGGAGAAAGAGAAGAAACAAAGTATGGAAAACCAAACCAGGCAAAGGCAGAAAGAGAAATACAGTTAAGTACTCATAAGCATGAGATGTAAACATTTAAGACAGATTATGGATGTAAAAAGACAGAAGAATAGTGTACTTGTAAGAATGATTGCTCTATCTTGTTTGGCTTTCTTTATAACATTCCAAAGCAAGTCTGTTGAAGCTGGGTCTAGGCCAGTGCTAGGTTCATCCATATACATAACCTGAAAATGTTCAAAAGGATAGTGATAGATGTTATTTCAAAGCCATAAGCAACTACATGCAGTGAAAAGGATGTTATACCTTGGGCTTCCCGATCAATGATATTGCAATGCTCAATCTTCTTTCCATTCCTCCATTGTATTTCCCAGCTTGCTTGTTGGCACTTTCCTCTTGAAGCAGATTGACACGTCTAAGTGTATCTTCAACTTCCTATTTGAAGTTGTATAGCAAATAAACATGAAAATCATAACACTCACTCATTTTACAGCAACCCAAGGAAGTGAGATACTTTCAAAAAGCAATTCATCTTCAGTTCTCTATCCATTTGTTCATTCATTATTGGCTTAACTAATAGCGAGTTCATGCCATGGTTAATCAGGAGCAGGGTTTGTTGGCTTACTTGTCTTAAGGTTTGGCCTCTGAGATTTTAAGACTACCATAGAAATACATTCTCCTCCGGTCAGTGAATCCCAGAGCAAGCTTTATGATTATCCAGGACACAGGGATATGGTGAGCAAAACGCTTCCTAATTTTTCAAAAAGGAAAGAAATGGAAATAAAATTCCAGAGGAAAGATATATTGTACTTGTCCTCTGGGCAAACTCCCATGCTCCAGTGGATTTCCTTCATTTGGGGCCTCAAATCCAGACCCTCAATGTAAGCAGTCCCAGAGCTCGGTTCTGTTGGCCCAGTCCTCTGCTCATTATGGAAAAATGATTAAGGGAAGAAATAAATCATGAGGATGACATACGAAAGATTCCTCATACATCAGCATAGAAATAAAAAATTGCAGCATATTATTTACCGATTTTCTTATACTGACCATGGTAATGGTAGAAGTTTTGCCAGCACCATTTGGACCCAGAAGGCCAAAACATTCCCCACAAGTGACAGCTAAATATAATCCCTTGACTGCATGTTTCTCAGGATTCCCACCCTGAGCTGAATATGTTTTCCCAGGTTGTAGTAGATGATGGGATAGTTTGCATCTGGTTCATTAAGTGACTCCTCGACCTTCTCTGTCTTGACAAGCAAATTAAAATGAGGTAAAAGGATAGGAATCAACGTGACATCCAAGCAAGACAGATAAATACTATCGAATTCCCAACCAAACAACACTGTATTAGGTAACTGGTACGTAATGATTCTTCAGTATACAGCAAGCAATACAATGTTGATTTTGTCAACTACTTTAGGATTTTGGAAGCATTAATACTCCTGTTCTCAGTGTGGATTTTGAGATGGTAAATATTTTTCTCCTTTTCTTTTGCCACTCAGCTTCGTATTCTGTTTGTTGAGTTCCATCAAATAATAACAATGTTCAGGTCTAGAACAGAAAGCAAATCACAAATGGGATTACCTCCTGATCAACATCCTGTTTATCCAATCGAACGAGAACCTGAGATTTCTGGTGTCGTAAATGAGGTTTCTTAAGCAAAGGCCTCTTCTGAGAGCCTGGAAAGGAGACTTCTTCAAGATCCACTTCCTGGTGACAGGACTTGATCAACTTAATATCCCACATAAGAAATATCAACCATTCCGCTGACATTATTATTAGAACCTCTCTCAATCCACTAGCACTATCACTCAGAATTTGCCATCGCATCCCATATGTCCCCATCTTAAATGCAGTAGTTCCATATTTCGATAACTCATATAATGCCTTTTGCACAGAGAAACCAGGGAAAAGCTCCAGGACAATAAGCCACACTCCTGCAACAAATACAACTCAACTTGGCATTCATTGTTAAGACATAAACTATGACCATGGAAGTACTCAAGGTACAATTAGCAGAAGCTAGGGTAAACATAAGGATCAACAAAATGGATTATCATAATTAATCGTACAGCAAGATACAACTGTTAAGAACCAATTGATCTTTACAACCTTAGAGAATCCTTGAGAAAACTGCAGAATTATCATTCTGAAGAAACCTAGGTTCCTGCTTAAGTATGCTTGCACAATTAACTAAACTCATGGACTTCTCTTTTTGCAGAATTATTAGACATTAGAGATGACCACCTTGAGATGTCATAGTAGCCCTAATAAATACTACCTCTATTTCAAAATAATTGTCAATTCTGTCTATTTTCGTCATTTTAAAATATTTGTCAATCTGGTAAATTAATAGTGTATTTATTACTCTCATTCCAACTTAACCCTTAATCATCTTAAACAGTGCATTTGTTACTTAAGTATTATTCTCATTAAATAGGGTTACTTAAGTCATTACGTATTATCTTTTCATTAATTTCAAAAAATTTTAATCTGTGTGCCTTATCCGAAATTGATAATTATTCCTGAACAGAGGGAGTATAAGCCACAGTCCTGAAACCGTCTACTTATGTATATTACAACCTGTTAAATCTATATCTATCTATACTATACTAAAAGTATGGATAGGGGTCATGGAGATTTAAACTTGTTGTGTTTCTTCCTTTTTTGAATGCCCTAAAATGCCCTTCGATAAAATTATTTTTTACATTTTTTAAAATGTATTAGTATCATTTTGATAGTTTTTGACATTTAAATGATAATTATTTAGGAGTTACATAGAAACAATTAATTTGGAGAAATAGTTGTAAGTTAGTTTTAATAAAGATAAAATAAAGAATTAAAGAGAAAAGTAAGTTACTAAAAAATAGTATTAAATAGAAAGACTTTATTGTCATAAATAATTATTAATTTTTTAATTGCAATTATTAAATTAGTATATATACCTCTCACATCTTGATTATGTTTTTACGCATTTACAAAATCAATAGACAATATTTGAAAAAAATATTTTACTATTCTTATTTTGAGAATTTCAACTTGTATGTTTCTTTCTTTTTTGAATGTCCTAAAATTTCCTTTGATAAAATTATTTTTTATTTTTCTAAAATGTATTATTGTCATTTTAATAGTTTTTGACATTTAAATGGTAATTATTTAGGAGTTACATAGAAACAATTAATTTGGAGAAATTATTTGTAAGTTATGTTTAACAAAGGTAACTTAAAGAATTAAAGAGAGATGTAAGTTACTAAAAAAAAGTATTAAAGAGAAAGATCTTATTCTTTGTTTTTTTTTCTATAGTTGGATGCATATATGGTGCTTTGTATAATTAATATTTACGCTTAATAATATTAAGTATCTACCAAAAAATTAGTTATTGAAATGAATAAAAGTAGAGTTTATAAACTGTATGTAATTATTCAATATAAGTAATAAAAACATATATATAATTGGAATATCATCAAAATAACAAAATAAAAGATAAAAAATTGTATTTGGACCACTATTATTATGTGTGTGTCTGAGAGAGAAAGAGAATAATTTTGCTAATTTAAAAAATTTAAATACCAATATAATTTATGAAAAATTTAAAAAATAATAGAATTTGATTAAAAAGAATGAGCATTTAACATCAATAAAATTTTTTCTACAAAATTAAGAAAAATATGAATCTTATATGAATATTTTGAAAATAATTACACGAGTGAAGAAAATTACGCATAATCTCTAACATTGGAAAAAATAGTATATTATTATTTTACAAAATTAACTAACATGATTACGGTAAAATATTATGCTAATTAAAATTTTCAAATACAGATATTATGCTAAGGTGAAAAACAATTCACTATATAACTGCTATAAAATAATTTAGATGATTAATAAAAATATGAATTATATCAAAATATTATCAGAATAATTAAACAAATAATTTACAAAATACTATTATAAAAATAATTTATAAATTTACAATATACTAAATAAAAAGTTAATTACGTGCAATTTGCACGTACATGATGCTAGTATAGGAAAAGGGAGAAAGGAAATGAATTTGCAAGCATTCCTAGCCAGTTGATATAACATAGCTCATCGTCGAAATTTTAACATTCCATTCAGATTAGAGGTATCAAATTATGAAGTCATCTAGACATGCCCTGACTTTGCATGGAGTTATCTGAATATGTTCAAGGCAAGTTGTACACAATTATCTTGACAACTAACAAAAAATTCCCTCTCTAAAACTAGTTTCCTAAACAAGCACTGGCAATCCAACTGCTTTCTTATTCTAAACAATTTGGTTCCCAAGGACGAAAATAAGATAGATATACTTATCCAGATCTTTAACAAGAGGAATGAGTCAATACTTTGCTTCTCTTCCCAGTCTATAACACCAAAGCATATGAACTAATATTTTAGTACAAGTAACATTAACAAAAATATCATTTTTTACCTAAAAGCTTTTTATTTTAAGGTAATTAATCTGGAAGTAGCCATATGAAAGGAGCAGCCTGTAGCAAACCGTTTACAATAATATGTACTTTAGGAGGTACAACAAGGTTTATAAATATCCTTATGAAAATAAATGGCAGAAAAACTAGGTGTCAAGAATAGGAATTTATGAGCATTTAACAGAGTTGAAAGATAAAAGTTATGGAAGGAAAAAGATACAATCAAATTTCGAAATCATTGTCAGAGGTGGAAAGAAAAATAGAGAGGCATTAAGAGACACTGCCATTACATATAACCACAAAAGAAACTGGAGCAATTTCACACCAACTTACTTGGAAATGAACTGTCTTTGATCAAGGGCTCAAAAAGAAGCAAACCCAAAATCCAAGTTCCCTAGACGATAATGTAGGCAACAACTGTGATGCCAAGGCTTAAAGACATGTTAGTCTAAATAAAATAAGATTGCTTTATATCACTTATAATATCAATTCAACAAGCTATGAACCTGAAGCACTCTTTGCATTTGAAAAGAACGCACTGAGAAGAAATGCTGAAGCAATCATCAAGTTTACATGGACAAAATAGTACACAAATTGGACACGATAGGAGTTCAATCTGAGGAAGGATAAACCAGCAAATGAGGGTATAGTGAGTGATGCATCTTGTACAACTGCATAATGATAAACAGGATGACGGAAATATTATTTTACCTGCAAGGGAACCAAATCCGATGAAACAAAGCATGTAGATTGAACATATGATGAGAAAATACAGGTACACGTTCAACCACTATGAACAATTGTCAAGGCCATGCATTCTCATCATGATTCTCAACTGCTGTTGCTTCTCATAAACCATCAATGATTCTATGACCTATATGGGAGAAAAAAATCAAACGTGTAAAATAAAAAAAAAACATTTTCATTTAACGTGTGCCAAGAAGGTCTTCCAAGAATAAAGAATGTTATTATTTTGGCTGAATGAAAAACTATAATCCCTTAGGATTGCTATGGCACTTCCGATGTTAGCATCCCCAAGTTCATTTGACTCTTGACAGTGACCATTTTGAGTTATAGAACACAGTTTGCAAGAAGTCTGGAAAGAGCTGAGCAATTCTTTGCTGAAAACAACAAATGCAGAAAAATATGAAGTTACCATTATTATGATATTTCATCACGAGACCATCACTTATTCCTCCTCATCTTTTAGCATCTACATTAGAATGTTTATAATAAATTTTTCTCTCTTACATTTACTGGAAGCAAAGACAGCATGAGTTTATTAATAGTGGAGATACAGAAAAGTTCCCTAGGATAATAACAGAAGAGAGCAATCAAATATGTAAAGAATTGCAGTTTAGCTAATTCCTGTCGAATTGTTCTGAACCCATTAAGTTGGGCAAGGAGGCGGAGGTTTCTGGTCAAAATATGGACATCTAGAACAAGCCAGCCAAATAGGCTAAACCAAAGTTAGGCTTTCTCTTTCATGCTATTTTAGCGGACAAGAATATGGGCCAAAGCTTCGACGTAAGCCCTGTTTCTGTTTTCCCGGCACCCTGCTCTTGAATATCATGTAAAATTAGTTGCATAGTAACGTAAGAGATTAGGTATTTCCTTTCATGCTATTTTTAGACAAGAAATTGGAATAAATTTTCTTGAAACCTCATGTTTCTCCATTCCTGCCCCCATCCCCCACCCTTTAAATAAAATCAGCAAATGAGGAGGAATAATATTGAGGATATTATGGATTTAACATCATTAGCCCCAAGCATAAAGCAAAAATTTGGAAGGAAAATGAAAATATCACTGTTCAAAGTGCTTGAAACATGTAGTACTACCTAGAAGACAACCTGAATCAAGTGTATGTTTGTAACTTAGAAATGGTATCAATCAGTACATCAATTTGTATTAGAACTTATGCACATATATTGCTTTAATTTAAAGAGATGCATGGGGTATATACTTACCGGGAAGAATTGTAGAAAAACCAACATGAAGAGATATTCACCAAGTAATGATGCCACATCTGCTAAGTTAGCATGTCCAGGTATGACCATCTCCCCCATGAATTCAAAGATCATTTTGACAGAAGGTCCCAGCAAAAACTGGAGGTAAGCATTCCAGACCTGTTTCCAAATGAAATTAAGGGCCGTGGTATATGGATACATGTCAATCTAGAATTATTCAATTAATGCTTCAAGGATATACCAGCTTAGCAATAAGAATAATTTAGAAAAACACACACACAAAAGCTCAAAATATGGATTAGAGAGAGGTTTATGCTTTCAGGGAGTCTTTGTCAATGTGAAAGCTAAAGCTTAGCCAGTAAAATCACATTTAGCGAAGAGAAAAAATTACATAATCCTTCATTGCATGGCCATACTTCTGAAATCAACAGAAAAAGTGGATCTTCCTCCAAACTAATTTGAAACCTCGAAGCAATTGAAAATCAAGACCATGAACATACTTTTCTCCAAGGAGCAGAAATTGCAACAATATATATCCCTTCGTCCATCTAAAGTTAAAATTGCTTCTTTCTAATCTACTTTCTTGCTAAATAAAAATCGGCACAAATTCAAAGAAAAATTTATGTCTCTACTAGAGATAGGAGATGAAAACATAAAATAGTAAAGAAATCTAACTCCCACTTCTAGATATGATTGATCAATGGTACTAGGATAGATATTCTATGTGGTAGAGGTTAGCAGTGACTTCCAGGAATCAGAAAGTAAGTTTTCATGCTGCAGATATTCTATGGTTTTTGCAATTAAAAGATGGGAAAGGTTCACTACTAAAGTTTCTTCTCAATCATACTTCTATTTTCTGGATTTTAACGTTTTAGCTTCTTATAATGTTTAGTTCTTGGAATTTAAGAGCTTTGATGCGCCATGTTCATCTGCACTGAACATGGTAAAAAGTGTGCCCAAAGTAATTCAAGTTTCCTGGACAAATTTGTTTCAGCAAACTTCAAAACGTAAAAGACAACTTTTTCTTTTCAAGTATACCTGATTGAAGATGTAAATCATGTCACTGCAGATCACAGAAGATAAACTTGTGGTAGAATGAACTATGCTAGAAACCCCCACCAGCACCACACGCCCAAGAAAAAAAGAAACAGAAACAGAAAAAACACCAAAGGCCAGATCTTTTTGCAGAATTACTGGTAAGCAAATCCTTTAGCAAAAAAGATCAAGAAATATTGTCTATTTTGTTTGTGAGTATCTATTATGCTGGCTTATTTAGCCCTTTGAAGAAACCTGCAATATTCAGCCTTGTTAATCTTAACACATTCAATAATAAGGCAGCTTTTAAATAACTAAAGCAAAAATGCTACAAAAGTAATTATTAAAAAAAAACTGTTTATATCATAGATCTTACAAATGAGTTAGTGAACAAGAGGCACAAAAAATAAACCTTCATTTATGATACCATGCTCAAAGCACGCTGAATATGCATCCCCGTCAAGGTTTCTGAATATGCCTCCCAGGTAGAATTATACCACACATCCATATTGAAACTTTTTATGCTTGAGTTTAAAAGGTCAAAGGCTGTAAAACAAAAGTAAAACCAGAAGAGATACATCAACGAAGAATATACATACATGCAGGGGAACATGTTCTGGCAATTAAATATAGAATGGAAAATACCAGCTATTATCTCCTTTCTTTCTCCCTTGCCATTCCCATCCATGTAGCCTCGAAACAGTACATCATTGATCTCTCTGTCGTTATTGCACCACAAAGGTAATCCTTCAATCTTACCAACTGAATTACAAAGAAGGAAATATTTGTTCAGAGGTTACATAAGTACAAAGCTATTTTCCATTGGCAGATACAAAGAAGCATGCAAATTTGAGAGACTGGCAGAAGGAAAGCAGTGAAAATACAGACATTTTAAATCTTAATAGGGAGTTTGTAAGCCCATGAAAGGAAAAGGAAAAAGTATAATAATGTTCTCCACTGAGAAGAGGTGTACCCATTAACAGCAAATTCAGGGACAGAGTATGCAACTAGCCGACTGTATGGAAACAAGATTCTGATCCTGTAATAAGTAAATATTATGACAAAGCAAAGAAAAACTTACAAAAACGCCATATGCTGCTTCA
The DNA here is from genome assembly GCA_030512225.1 of Rauvolfia tetraphylla. Classification (NCBI taxonomy): domain Eukaryota; kingdom Viridiplantae; phylum Streptophyta; class Magnoliopsida; order Gentianales; family Apocynaceae; genus Rauvolfia; species Rauvolfia tetraphylla. The sequence goes on from JAJQKT010000060.1 coordinate 5,304,506, forward strand.
CACCAGAAGAGGAATTCTGACTGGAAGATTTTGGGAACATATATCCAGCCACACCTATCAATACAGACCATCAAGAGTTCAATTAACTCAACAATTTGCAAATGATTTCATCTCAAAACATGAATACTGAAAACACATCCTTGTTTGGGGCCTGGGGTTGAAATCTCGGAAAATAAAAAAACATGCGGATAAAATGATGTAATACTTTCTTCAAGAACTCTATTGTTCCCGGTTATAAGTACAATGGCTGGACATGAACCGTTCTCCCTGCAAGATTCATCTGGCAAGTCCTTAAAAGGCATATTTCTGCTTTCACGGCTCCATACTTCTTAGCAGGTACTTCGAACTAGGGAGGCAATTGTTCAGGTTCAATTTGTGACCCTCCTTTGCGTAATGCCGGAGCAAACCAAGCAAAAAAAAGAGGATAGCTGGAAACAGAATGATCGATACATTTCGTCACAGATGCCGTTTCTGAAATTCAAAAAGGAGAACTAAGCAGACAATAATTAGAAACTTCCTCCACGAAGCAATAGCTTCCAGAAAATTGGATTCTAGAAACAACTTTCAACTTCTTAATGCATCTTCAAAGATCAAAAGTAAAATGATGATCAAGTAAGGGTTGTCACGTTCCCACACATAACCGAGATTTACATGGGATAGATGTGATGTAAGCATAATCGGAATCGGAATTGAATTACGTAAGAGAAAAAGAAATGATATAGTTCAGTGTAGTATATGAGGTTTTTTCTGAACAAAGCCCTTGTCTGATTCCAAAACCCCGCCATCGGGTGTATGTTCTTCTCCTCTTTTTTTGTATCAGAAACAACAAAGACGACGATCACAAGACTAGAACCAGTGCTATCAGCTGTAGGCCTAATTTTCAAAAAATTGACACCAGTTCTCCATAGAACCCTGAAAGAAGTACAACTAAAATAGCAAAGATCACAACTTCAGGACAAGAACTTCATTTACATTTCCCAAAATCCGACACGGGGCAGCGGATTGTCCCAAATTCCTTGTTTTCAAGATAACCTCAAACTAGAGGAGTATACCTTTTGGAAAACTCAGGCGTTTGCTACAACCTTTGCCATCCTCTGGCAACACTTTAACAAAGTTGTAGTGCTAGAAAATAAGTTGTCACCCAACAAATTTCCATAAAATGATTCAACATTGTCAAGAAAATGCATTCACCTCAGTTTGTTCCTCTTTCTACGCCTAGAAATTATCAGTGGCGGTCTATTGACCAGTGTTTGAAATTGGTTCGTCTCATTTATCTGCTTTCAGGAAGTGGAATGCAGAAGGATTTCTGGACTTTGGAACTTAGACCAAATATGATATCTGGTTTCTCACATGCCAAGGATGGTTGATGTCACATTATATATAAAATGTACTTTGCCATTTTTGTGCTGATCATGTTTGAGGAGAATCAAATTTCTGTGTAAAAATTTAAATAAACAAATATTTTCCCTCATATTGCACAGGCTTTTTTTTTTTTTTTTGGGCTTGCTTTTTTAAATTATTAAATTTAAAATGGTTTTATTTTCTTAATGGTAGAGTCTTAAATGTCAAACATATTTATAGAGTGTTAGATCTCCCATATTTATTGGAAGAGCCACAAATTTTAACTTCAAGTCAAAATTAAGAGTCAGTTTCAACCTTAATTTGATAAGATATTTTTAATTTAACCTTATATATATTCATCTCATTTTAACTTTATTAATTTATTTTTTCTAATTCATCAAGAGATGAGGAACGTAAATGAAACTTAAAATCTATCACTGTAAATACCCCATTGCCACCAGGTTCATTGACTTATGAAGACCTAATTCAACTTTGATTCGAAGAGAAAAGAGGGTGTAGTATTACCTTTGGAAGGAATAGTGCTGCAGTCAGATGTGTCAACAACTATCAGGCCAGAAGATCAACATCCAAAATCTTCTGTTAGCTTCACAAAGGAGAATATCATTGGCAGAGATAACGGAGTATCAGTCACGCGGGTGCATGATTGAACCTTTGTAAGGCCAAATAAGAAGAGAGAAATAGGGGACACAGTAGACTCGTGTGTTTATAAATATATAATTATATTACACCATTTTTTAGGAAAAAAGAGAAATATTTTAAAGACAAGATTTCATCATTAACAAAATAAGATGGTAACCCACCTTCAAATAATAAAGTATTAATTTATTATTAAAATATTAAATAAAATATAAACTAATACAAAGTTAACTTGATACGCTACTTGAAAAGAATTTTATTATAAAATTAAATTTAAAATTTTAATATAAAACTTATATATTCTTTTACAAATAATTTAACTTTTATAAAATTTAAAATAAAAATTTTTAAACTAAACTCTACTCAATCACATAATATTTTATAAGCTGAGTAACAATGACTAATAACAGTTATTGTGTGTAATTCATAATTTTACACTATGTTATGTGCTACAAATATTTCTTAAATAAAAAGAAATAAAAACAAAATATGTTTGTCACTTTAAAAGAATTGTGATATACATATATCTATATATATTAATACATATGACACCTTATATATAAATAGCAAGCAGCAATTTTTTTCTTAAAAATAGAAGGGGACATGATACACATATATCTATCTATATTAGTAATACCTTGTATATATAACTAGTCATTTTTTTTCTTAAAACTGAGAGCGGGGAAGGGGGAAGGGGGCCGGGGGCATGGCCTCCCTATACATATATACATATATATATATACCCGCCCTGATATCAGTTTTGCAAGGGGAAGAAAAATATCTAGGACTTCCGTACATAGTTGGCACATCAAAGAGGAAAATCTTTTCTTATATTCGGAAAGTGTATGGAAGAAGGCGTAAGGGGTGGAAGGAGAAGAGAAGCTTTCATCTCAAGCTGGGAAGGAAGTTCGGATGAAAGCAGTTGAAGGCCATACCAACTTATGTCATGTCTCTTCTTTTGCTGCCTAAGACATTGTTAGATGAGATCACTGCAATAGAAAGGAACTCTTGGTGGAAAGTTCTGATCACAAGAAGCCCTTGGCTCGAGGGAGTTGGGATTGGGATTACATGTGTAGGAGGAAGGAGAATGGAGGGTTAGGGTTTAGGAACTTGGAGGTTTTTAACTTTGTAATGTTAGCAAAGCCAGGTTGACATGTTCGAACTCAATGGTGGCACGATTTTTACAAGGCAAATATCATCCGAATACAGATTTTCTGTCCGTTAAGTTAGGTAAGCGTCCAAGGAAGGGGTTTGCTTAAAGAAGGGGTCAGATGGAGGGTCAGAAATGGGCAATCTATTAAGATCTGGGGTGAGAGATGGATACCTGAGCCTTATGAGTTTAAGATTGTTACATCTGTTAAGATATCTGATCTTATTGATGAGGATAGGATGCAATCGAAGGAGGAGGTATTGAAAGGGCTGTTGTCAAGGGATGTAGAAGCAATTTTGAAAATTCCTTTGGCAGAAAATTTAATGGATGATAGGTCAGTATGGCATTATTCAAAAAATGGCGTATTTTCAGTGAAGTCTGCTTATCATGTTTCATGTGAGGGTTAAATTTTTGCAACACTGGGAGGGTGAGGAAGGGGGTTCTTTGAATGTTGGAAAAGATTTAGAATGGAGGCAAATATGGAAGTAGCAAGTACCACATAAGGTGAGGCTGTGCCTATGAGAAATCTTTTCAGGTGCTCATGCAGCAAGACAGAATTTGATGGCTAGGATGGAAGGATTTTCAGGTTATCCTAGATGTCCAATGAGTATAGAATTTGATCTGCACTTGTTCTTTTGATTGCAAGTATGCGCAGGTGAAGTATGGAAGGAAGTAGGGGTAAGTAGAGGGAAGTTTTTGAAGTATTCTGGATCTTGGTTTTGCAAAAAGAGGAATAAACTTAATAAATTTAAGAATATAAAGTGAGAAAAAGTACTAAAGTTATTTTCACTCGTTTAAATGATAAATATGGTCATCGTACTGGTTTTCATTACTCTGATAGATACTTGGCATTTGGCTAGGCATGTTGGACGATCTAGAAGAGGTCGAGATTAGTGCTCTTGCTCTTCTACTTTCCAAGCCAAAACTCTGCCGAAGCTTTTGCTGCATGCCTCAGATACGGTGAAAGTACAGCTCGACTTTTCTGAACTGAGCTCGATCAACTGGCAAGATTTCTTGGATGCTTTAGAACTGTAGCCTTATACTGTCTATTATTGGATGAGGTAAATATTGCAATTTGCAATTGAAAAGAAGAGGGAGAGCTTGTTTTCTGCATTGTGTGGGACAAGGAATTTGGTCTTTTGTGTACAAGAATCGAATCTTGTGACTGCTGAACTCGTGGAATGCATGCTTTGGCTGTCTCCACAAGCAGAGCTTCTCTCCATAACAAGGAGAAATTCTGCAGTTGAGGACTAAACCCTTGCATTTCTTAAGATTACTACGATGATCAGATGGACGTTTGTGAAGAATATTTCTCTTTTCCTTGTTGCAAGTTTCTTCCTATTGGGTATTGGAGACGAAATAATGGAGACGAAGAACTTCATTTGTTGGTATGTCTCCCTCTTCTGATTATAAGGTAGACACTTCTTCTAGTTTCGATTTTTTATTTTTTATTTTTGTAGTGAATTATAAAATTGTTATAACGAACTTTCTCTAACAAAGATAATATGTTATATTTCAAAAAAATAAATTTCTTTGTCATTTCATATTGCATTTTTTAATTAATTTAAGTTCTTTTACAAATTAATTGGTTAGCCTTTTCTTTTAAGATATAATGTGGGCAAGCCGCAAGGTGAATGGGAACATCCAAAATTTACTCATATTATAATTTTTCTTCTTTTTCATACGGGGAAGAGGACTTATTTTCAAGAAAAAAAAAATGGGGAAGGGCAGAGGAGAGAAGGGAAGGAAGTAGAAAATTAAAAAGTTTTACTCATCTTTATACTTTTAATATTCTTAAAAATAATTCAACTTCAAAATATTAGTTTAAATTTTGATATTTAGGATGTGATTGGATAGAGTTTAATTTTGAAATTTTTGTCTCGAGTTTCGTAAAAGTTAAATTATTTGTGAGAGGAGATGTGAATCCTATACTTGAAATTTGGGGTTCGATTTTAAAACTGCACAATTCCAAGTACACCCTTATTGTTAGATAAAGCAAACATGTAGTGAATATAAATTTCATAGATAGTACATTTTTCTTAATTAAAGATAGGCGTGATATTTTGGAAGATCAATTTTAAATAAAAGAAGAATCAAAGAATTATATTATTTATCAAATTTGTTCAATCATCAAAATATTCTATCTATTTCAAAATAATAATTATTTTTTTTATTTTAAAATAATTGTCAATCGTTATTTTTTATAATATATTTATTTTTTCTCCTCTTTGTAGTTTATATCCCTCATCATTATTTAATTTTGAACTAAAATCTTCTCATTTTGAAAAAAAAAATACTTGTCAATCGTTACCTAGGTTGTTTAGTACTTATTTTAAGTATTTTATTTTGCTTTAATTTTTTCAATGGACTTTTCTGTTCGTATCGGTGCAAAAACTGCCTATCGTAGACCCTTGTTCAGTTTTCACCCATTCAAAGGTCAGATAGATTGAGCATTCGGAGGTTCTTCCTTTTTCTTCCGCTCCAAATTCAATTGATTCCCTTCGCACAACTGAAATCAGCACGAAATTCAAATCCCTCGCAAGAAAAACCCACCCAAGATTACGGCTCAATTTCCAACAGCTCACCATCTCCGTGTGATCATCATTGAAATCTTTCTTTTCCCTATATAAACAATAGCCTGAATCACACATATGAAGCAGAAAAAATGCAGTTGTTCAAATGGTTCAAACATAAATTTTCCCATGAAAAAATGATTAGCAACACCAATGGTGATGCCCAATTGCAGCAAAACAACCATCGTGGTCACCAGCAGTATCAGAAGTGCCTACCGAAGAGAATAATACTAGTGCGGCATGGCGAGAGCCAGGGGAACAAAGATGACGCAGCGTACACATTAACCCCGGATCACAAAATCCCCTTAACTCCATTGGGCATGGAGCAAGCCAAGAAAGCGGGGACTCGGGTTAGGCATGTGGTTTCTGACAAGGGCACTTCTCAGAATTGGAAAGTGTACTTTTATGTGTCCCCTTATGATCGCACGCGCTCTACGCTCCGGGAGATGGGCCGGGCATTTGCAAGATGGCGAATCATTGGAGCCCGCGAGGAGTGTAGAATTAGAGAACAAGATTTTGGGAACTTTCAAGTGGCTGAAAGAATGAAGGTTATAAAAGAGACTAGAGAGAGGTTCGGAAGGTTCTTTTATCGGTTCCCAGAAGGTGAATCTGCGGCTGATGTGTACGACAGGGTCTCCAGTAAGTAGATTTTTTTTCTAGTTGATTGTTGTTTTGGACTTCTGCTTTGTTCTTTATGGTGATATTTATTCGCCAGTGTTATCATCAAGATAACTTTTTTGCTTTTTTTCCCCCTTATCTTTCTCAAAAGAAGTACCTCTTAATAGTGCATAAAGTCCTTGTTATTTTGCGGTTTTGGAATACATTGTTTGTCATTATTTTGGACCTTGATGGTTGCCATGAGTGTTTTACTGTTCACTGCCAGAGGCATTTGAACCAATAAGATAGCTGATGTTTGGGTTTTTCCATGACTGTGGGGTTAGTTAGATGGCCGAGTTCGTGGAATTTAGAATTGGGAGTCTTTACTTTATTAATCTATGCTTTTTCTTTCTATTAGAAAATCATTTCTTTTACGTTGAGTTTTAGTGGATTGAATAGAAGAATGCATAGTTACAATATCATGTAGAAAATTTAATGTTCCTATGGAAAGTAATAAGTAACAAGTTTTTGCTTTATTGGCAGGGAATAACTAGTCAACCGTTTACAGGATTAATATGGGCCAATTCTGTTTATTAACTTGGAATTGTATAAGCGGTTCCCAAGGACTAGAGGAGAAATTGAGAACTAAAGCTAGTACCTAGTTTAAAAATTTCAGTAGATTTACTGACTTGGTCTTGTTTGTGTCATACAAAACGTGAAATATTACACTCTTTTAAGGCAGTGGGATGCAATTCTTTTGGGAAGAAATATAGACAATCACAATGATTGAGAGTCACATATGGGAGCACGGAAAGAAGTGGCTAAAAGGAATTACTCTTGAGAATTATGCTAATAGTGAGATTGTATTTCTTTTCCGTCCCTTGTTTCTACAGAATAGATTTACGTAATTGTTGCTGAAAATGATGGAATCACGAAAAGAAAGTCCTAAAAATGAATTTTTTCTTGAGAATTTATGCTAACTATTGAAGTTCCATTCTTTCTAATTCAATAGTTTTTAGAATTTATTGAGGATGTCCACGTCATATTTGTGGGACTGATGGACTCAATGAAAGCTTTTGTATAATGCATAAATTAGTATTTGCACAGAGACATCATGTAAAATAAAGTATGTAAATTGCTCTAATAGTCATATTGCTGTTGGCAGAAAATTTCTTCAGAATAAGATTCTTGGTAGGTTAGAACTTTAATTTATTCAATGTATATAACATGAAATAGTTATTGGAGCATAGAAATTAATGCTGTCTATTTATAGCGAATGATATCTCAGTCATACTGCACTTAGATTGGTGCAGAACTGCAAACTCTTCTGTACATGGAAGCCTATGATTATGTAGTTCTACAAGCCATGACTCCTTGTTCTAAAATTCAATCTAAATTGTACAGGTGATCATTGTTTTCCCCCATATAGGACAGTGGACTTCTTGCAACATGATTGCTATAAATCAGTATAAAAAATTAACCTTTTTTTAACATCTGATGATGGTTTCCTTTTGGCAATCGATAGACTCTTTATCCATCCATGTGGATGCAAATCCAGATTTTTTAAATGACCTCACACCATAGTTGTTTCTCAAGCATAGCACTGGCAGGCATAGGTATAAATTTGCTATTGGTATTGTACCCTCCAATAAAGTAATTTTCTCTGCTCTTAATTAAAATGTCATTTTCAAAAACCAAATCAAGGGCAGTTATCAAGATCAGAATCAAGATTATCTTGAATACCTTGTCTTTTGACTTCTAATACTTTTCAGGGGTTGATGAACAAGGACTACAACTAAAATGTTTGTGTAGTTTGTATGTGTTATCTTTTTCACGCAACCTGTTGTAATTTGTTTCTTATTTGTTATCTCATGTGTAACCCAATCTTTTGTTTTCGGTCTTAGAAGAGGATTCTCACCGCTTTCTTCTAGTGGATTAGTTCAGTACTTCAAAAAATTGCAGTGCCTGAATCTTTTTGCTGGCATTTATTTGGTTGTTATTTTTCTTCTTCTTAAATACGTCCAGTGTAGACATTAGTTACTGTGGGTCCTCCTCCATTGATTCGTATGTTTACTGCTGTAGAATTATTCATGATGTGAGAAAGCTCATGTTAAAGAATTAATTTATGTTGTCTATCTTGTCTCTTTTTTGTGGGAATGTGGGGAGGATTTTATAATGCTGCTATTCTATAGTACAACATTTTATTCAATTTTTCTGTCCACATTTTTTTGGGGATAAATCACCATATTGATCCTTAATGTTTTTTCACTTGGCTGCATTAGTCCTCATTGATTTATTATAACTTTTTATATCCCTAATCTAAAATTGAGCCAAATTTATGGTCCTTCCGCAACCTGCTACGGCGGAGTTTGACAAAATGGAGCACGAGTTAAGCACGTGGTTTCTGTAATGAAGGGCAAAATTGGAAGTCTAAGTTACCAACACTTTCCCCAACAGCTCATTTAGGGTTTGTGATTTGTTGTAAGCTTTCTGTTCATCAGTAGGATTGAAATCATCCATAACAACTCATCGCCAGTTGCTTGATCCGCTGCTTGATTGAAATCATGCACAAAAACATGCGTCTTGTGATTGCCTCTCTTCTTGCTCCTTGCTAGCACTTCAGCAGTAAGATGGCCGACATTCTTCCGGGCGCCTCGGGCCAGTATCCTCGTGGCCCGTCAACCAAAATAATATCCCAATCCACTTCATAGAATTGATTGGGAAGATCATTGAGGCCGAAGACTAGAAAGTTACAAGGATGTTGGCACTTTTGGAGGACATCAGCAATTTGCTTAATATCAGTATAGGACATGTGGTCGGTGTTGTTAGAATTGGAGGCATAATGGACGAGGGCCCGCACAACAGATTTCGCCAATCCGGGGCTGCTTGAGTTGGTGCTGGCAGGAGAGGCTGCAATGGTGGTTGCAGTGAAGGATTCTCTAGTATAAATGAGGGTCACAAGGAAGGCCAGACAGAAAAAAGAAATGAAAGCAAGAAGCCATAGGCGATTGGAGCTTCCCTGCTTTTGGATGTTTGGAGGAAGAAGAATCAGCTTTGTGTTGCTTCCAAGATTGTTCTTCATCTTTGGGAAAGAGAGAATTTCCAAATGGTTTGTGATTTCTGATTAGGTTTGGGGGAAGTGTTAACTTGGTCTTCCAATTTTGCCCTTCATTATAGAAACCACGTGCTTAACTCATGCTCCATTTTGTCAAACTCCGCCGTAGCTGGTGGCTGTAGGACCATAAATTTGGCTCGATTTTAGATTAGAGACTTAAAAAGTCATAATAAATCAATGGGGACTAATGCCGCCAAACGAAAAAATATTAGGGACCAATATGGTGATTTATCCCTTTTTTTTCCACGTTTACATGAGGTTAAAAGTTCTTTTTATGCTCTAGTTGTTCATGGGCCTTTTAATGGCTTCTTCTAATGATCAGAATGAAACTACATTGGTCATGTTTAAGTTTAGAAAAATTCCATATTTCTAATAGGTGAAAACCTTAAAAATTCATGTGTTGCACCCTTATTTCTGACCTATTCATATTTGTCTTTGTATTTTTGTATTCATTTTCCTTTGAAAATCTTGTGCATCATACAGTTTAATCATAGCAAGTGCTAACTGGTACATAAAATAAAAACAAAAGAGGTGGGATTTTAGCATGTAGCTTGCATCCGTATGCATTTGTATAGGTGCTATATTATTTTGTCAAGTACTTTGGTCTTTATTGGTATTGTGGATTTACATTATTTTGCTGGAAAATATTGTGAATTCATTGTTGCTCTGCAAAATTTTGTACTTGTAAGTTGTAAGTAGACTTCTCTTCTTATATAAATGGGTAATTAGGTATTGTTTTGCTCAAACTTTTTCTAAAAATAACATTTTGTTCTCGAGCTTGTATTGCCATTGTTGCCAATTCTACATTGACAGATTAGAGACAGCTCACAAACTTGTATGCGTAAGCTAGAAAATAGTGGGTGTCTCATAGAATTTATCCTGAAGGCGATTTTCTAATTTAATTATTAAAAAAAATCCGCTATGGATTATGTAATCTAGAGAAAAGCTGGAGGGAAGCATCTCATAATGTTTGACTGAGTTTATTGGGGTTGTTGATTCTTTAACTGCAATTCATGTCTTTGTCCCTCTTTTGGTTTATCTCTAATTCGAACATCTGATTGTGAGGTTATTATATAGACACTATGATTTTACAAAACTATTGAGATCTGATCAAATATTATCTTCACATTGCCTCTCATTTCAGTTCCTTTTTCTATGATGGTGAGAAGAGGATCAAGAAGTCTTGTTGCTTCAATATTAGCATATTTTGCCACTGTATTTGTGTACCATGTGGCTTCATGTCGTCTTCAAAATTCTTCTTACCCTTTTATGAGATTGAAAATCCATAAATGTTCTGTTGTATTGCATCAAATGAATTTTTATAGATAGATATGAGACTGTGTATGCCTGTGCATTTTAAAGAGTTGCAAACCATAAGCAGTTATGATAGGTTGTTGCTCATATTATAATTTTTCTTCTTTTTCATACGGGGAAGAGGACTTATTTTCAAGAAAAAAAAAATGGGGAAGGGCAGAGGAGAGAAGGGAAGGAAGTAGAAAATTAAAAAGTTTTACTCATCTTTATACTTTTAATATTCTTAAAAATAATTCAACTTCAAAATATTAGTTTAAATTTTGATATTTAGGATGTGATTGGATAGAGTTTAATTTTGAAATTTTTGTCTCGAGTTTCGTAAAAGTTAAATTATTTGTGAGAGGAGATGTGAATCCTATACTTGAAATTTGGGGTTCGATTTTAAAACTGCACAATTCCAAGTACACCCTTATTGTTAGATAAAGCAAACATGTAGTGAATATAAATTTCATAGATAGTACATTTTTCTTAATTAAAGATAGGCGTGATATCTTTGGAAGATCAATTTTAAATAAAAGAAGTAATCAAAGAATTATATTATTTATCAAATTTGTTCAATCATCAAAATATTCTATCTATTTCAAAATAATTATTATTTTTTTATTTTAAAATAATTGTCAATCGTTATTTTTTATAATATATTTATTTTTTCTCCTCTTTGTAGTTTATATCCCTCATCATTATTTAATTTTGAACTAAAATCTTCTCATTTTGAAAAAAAAAATACTTGTCATACCTAGGTTGTTTAGTACTTATTTTAAGTATTTTATTTTGCTTTAATTTTTTCAATGGACTTTTCTGTTCGTATCGGTGCAAAAACTGCCTATCGTAGACCCTTGTTCAGTTTTCACCCATTCAAAGGTCAGATAGATTGAGCATTCGGAGGTTCTTCCTTTTTCTTCCGCTCCAAATTCAATTGATTCCCTTCGCACAACTGAAATCAGCACGAAATTCAAATCCCTCGCAAGAAAAACCCACCCAAGATTACGGCTCAATTTCCAACAGCTCACCATCTCCGTGTGATCATCATTGAAATCTTTCTTTTCCCTATATAAACAATAGCCTGAATCACACATATGAAGCAGAAAAAATGCAGTTGTTCAAATGGTTCAAACATAAATTTTCCCATGAAAAAATGATTAGCAACACCAATGGTGATGCCCAATTGCAGCAAAACAACCATCGTGGTCACCAGCAGTATCAGAAGTGCCTACCGAAGAGAATAATACTAGTGCGGCATGGCGAGAGCCAGGGGAACAAAGATGACGCAGCGTACACATTAACCCCGGATCACAAAATCCCCTTAACTCCATTGGGCATGGAGCAAGCCAAGAAAGCGGGGACTCGGGTTAGGCATGTGGTTTCTGACAAGGGCACTTCTCAGAATTGGAAAGTGTACTTTTATGTGTCCCCTTATGATCGCACGCGCTCTACGCTCCGGGAGATGGGCCGGGCATTTGCAAGATGGCGAATCATTGGAGCCCGCGAGGAGTGTAGAATTAGAGAACAAGATTTTGGGAACTTTCAAGTGGCTGAAAGAATGAAGGTTATAAAAGAGACTAGAGAGAGGTTCGGAAGGTTCTTTTATCGGTTCCCAGAAGGTGAATCTGCGGCTGATGTGTACGACAGGGTCTCCAGTAAGTAGATTTTTTTTCTAGTTGATTGTTGTTTTGGACTTCTGCTTTGTTCTTTATGGTGATATTTATTCGCCAGTGTTATCATCAAGATAACTTTTTTGCTTTTTTTCCCCCTTATCTTTCTCAAAAGAAGTACCTCTTAATAGTGCATAAAGTCCTTGTTATTTTGCGGTTTTGGAATACATTGTTTGTCATTATTTTGGACCTTGATGGTTGCCATGAGTGTTTTACTGTTCACTGCCAGAGGCATTTGAACCAATAAGATAGCTGATGTTTGGGTTTTTCCATGACTGTGGGGTTAGTTAGATGGCCGAGTTCGTGGAATTTAGAATTGGGAGTCTTTACTTTATTAATCTATGCTTTTTCTTTCTATTAGAAAATCATTTCTTTTACGTTGAGTTTTAGTGGATTGAATAGAAGAATGCATAGTTACAATATCATGTAGAAAATTTAATGTTCCTATGGAAAGTAATAAGTAACAAGTTTTTGCTTTATTGGCAGGGAATAACTAGTCAACCGTTTACAGGATTAATATGGGCCAATTCTGTTTATTAACTTGGAATTGTATAAGCGGTTCCCAAGGACTAGAGGAGAAATTGAGAACTAAAGCTAGTACCTAGTTTAAAAATTTCAGTAGATTTACTGACTTGGTCTTGTTTGTGTCATACAAAACGTGAAATATTACACTCTTTTAAGGCAGTGGGATGCAATTCTTTTGGGAAGAAATATAGACAATCACAATGATTGAGAGTCACATATGGGAGCACGGAAAGAAGTGGCTAAAAGGAATTACTCTTGAGAATTATGCTAATAGTGAGATTGTATTTCTTTTCCGTCCCTTGTTTCTACAGAATAGATTTACGTAATTGTTGCTGAAAATGATGGAATCACGAAAAGAAAGTCCTAAAAATGAATTTTTTCTTGAGAATTTATGCTAACTATTGAAGTTCCATTCTTTCTAATTCAATAGTTTTTAGAATTTATTGAGGATGTCCACGTCATATTTGTGGGACTGATGGACTCAATGAAAGCTTTTGTATAATGCATAAATTAGTATTTGCACAGAGACATCATGTAAAATAAAGTATGTAAATTGCTCTAATAGTCATATTGCTGTTGGCAGAAAATTTCTTCAGAATAAGATTCTTGGTAGGTTAGAACTTTAATTTATTCAATGTATATAACATGAAATAGTTATTGGAGCATAGAAATTAATGCTGTCTATTTATAGCGAATGATATCTCAGTCATACTGCACTTAGATTGGTGCAGAACTGCAAACTCTTCTGTACATGGAAGCCTATGATTATGTAGTTCTACAAGCCATGACTCCTTGTTCTAAAATTCAATCTAAATTGTACAGGTGATCATTGTTTTCCCCCATATAGGACAGTGGACTTCTTGCAACATGATTGCTATAAATCAGTATAAAAAATTAACCTTTTTTTAACATCTGATGATGGTTTCCTTTTGGCAATCGATAGACTCTTTATCCATCCATGTGGATGCAAATCCAGATTTTTTAAATGACCTCACACCATAGTTGTTTCTCAAGCATAGCACTGGCAGGCATAGGTATAAATTTGCTATTGGTATTGTACCCTCCAATAAAGTAATTTTCTCTGCTCTTAATTAAAATGTCATTTTCAAAAACCAAATCAAGGGCAGTTATCAAGATCAGAATCAAGATTATCTTGAATACCTTGTCTTTTGACTTCTAATACTTTTCAGGGGTTGATGAACAAGGACTACAACTAAAATGTTTGTGTAGTTTGTATGTGTTATCTTTTTCACGCAACCTGTTGTAATTTGTTTCTTATTTGTTATCTCATGTGTAACCCAATCTTTTTGTTTTCGGTCTTAGAAGAGGATTCTCACCGCTTTCTTCTAGTGGATTAGTTCAGTACTTCAAAAAAATTGCAGTGCCTGAATCTTTTTTGCTGGCATTTATTTGGTTGTCAATTCTATAGTGTCAAAAGTTAAATAAGTTATTTTTCTTCTTCTTAAATACGTCCAGTGTAGACATTAGTTACTGTGGGTCCTCCTCCATTGATTCGTATGTTTACTGCTGTAGAATTATTCATGATGTGAGAAAGCTCATGTTAAAGAATTAATTTATGTTGTCTATCTTGTCTCTTTTTGTGGGAATGTGGGGAGGATTTTATAATGCTGCTATTCTATAGTACAACATTTTATTCAATTTTTCTGTCCACATTTTTTTGGGGATAAATCACCATATTGATCCTTAATGTTTTTTCACTTGGCTGCATTAGTCCTCATTGATTTATTATAACTTTTTATATCCCTAATCTAAAATTCAGCCAAATTTATGGTCCTTCCGCAACCTGCTACGGCGGAGTTTGACAAAATGGAGCACGAGTTAAGCACGTGGTTTCTGTAATGAAGGGCAAAATTGGAAGTCTAAGTTACCAACACTTTCCCCAACAGCTCATTTAGGGTTTGTGATTTGTTGTAGGCTTTCTGTTCATCAGTAGGATTGAAATCATCCATAACAACTCATCGCCAGTTGCTTGATCCGCTGCTTGATTGAAATCGTGCACAAAAACATGCGTCTTGTGATTGCCGCTCTTCTTGCTCCTTGCTAGCACTTCAGCAGTAAAGATGGCCGACATTCTTCCGGGCGCCTCGAGCCAGTATCCTCGTGGCCCGTCATCCAAAATAATATCCCAATCCACTTCATAGAATTGATTGGGAAGATCATTGAGGCCGAAGACTAGAAAGTTACAAGGATGTTGGCACTTTTGGAGGACATCAGCAATTTGCTTAATATCAGTATAGGACATGTGGTCGGTGTTGTTAGAATTGGAGGCATAATGGACGAGGGCCCGCACAACAGATTTCGCCAATCCGGGGCTGCTTGAGTTGGTGCTGGCAGGAGAGGCTGCAATGGTGGTTGCAGGGAAGGATTCTCTAGTATAAATGAGGGTCACAAGGAATGCCAGACAGAAAAAAGAAATGAAAGCAAGAAGCCATAGGCGATTGGAGCTTCCCTGCTTTTGGATGTTTGGAGGAAGAAGAATCAGCTTTGTGTTGCTTCCAAGATTGTTCTTCATCTTTGGGAAAGAGAGAATTTCCAAATGGTTTGTGATTTCTGATTAGGTTTGGGGGAAGTGTTAACTTGGTCTTCCAATTTTGCCCTTCATTATAGAAACCACGTGCTTAACTCATGCTCCATTTTGTCAAACTCCGCCGTAGCTGGTGGCTGTAGGACCATAAATTTGGCTCGATTTTAGATTAGAGACTTAAAAAGTCATAATAAATCAATGGGGACTAATGCCGCCAAACGAAAAAATATTAGGGACCAATATGGTGATTTATCCTTTTTTTTCCACGTTTACATGAGGTTAAAAGTTCTTTTATGCTCTAGTTGTTCATGGGCCTTTTAATGGCTTCTTCTAATGATCAGAATGAAACTACATTGGTCATGTTTAAGTTTAGAAAAATTCCATATTTCTAATAGGTGAAAACCTTAAAAATTCATGTGTTGCACCCTTATTTCTGACCTATTCATATTTGTCTTTGTATTTTTGTATTCATTTTCCTTTGAAAATCTTGTGCATCATACAGTTTAATCATAGCAAGTGCTAACTGGTACATAAAATAAAACAAAAGAGGTGGGATTTTAGCATGTAGCTTGCATCCGTATGCATTTGTATAGGTGCTATATTATTTTGTCAAGTACTTTGGTCTTTATTGGTATTGTGGATTTACATTATTTTGCTGGAAAATATTGTGAATTCATTGTTGCTCTGCAAAATTTTGTACTTGTAAGTTGTAAGTAGACTTCTCTTCTTATATAAATGGGTAATTAGGTATTGTTTTGCTCAAACTTTTTCTAAAATAACATTTTGTTCTCGAGCTTGTATTGCCATTGTTGCCAATTCTACATTGACAGATTAGAGACAGCTCACAAACTTGTATGCGTAAGCTAGAAAATAGTGGGTGTCTCATAGAATTTATCCTGAAGGCGATTTTCTAATTTAATTATTAAAAAAAATCCGCTATGGATTATGTAATCTAGAGAAAAGCTGGAGGGAAGCATCTCATAATGTTTGACTGAGTTTATTGGGGTTGTTGATTCTTTAACTGCAATTCATGTCTTTGTCCCTCTTTTGGTTTATCTCTAATTCGAACATCTGATTGTGAGGTTATTATATAGACACTATGATTTTACAAAACTATTGAGATCTGATCAAATATTATCTTCACATTGCCTCTCATTTCAGTTCCTTTTTCTATGATGGTGAGAAGAGGATCAAGAAGTCTTGTTGCTTCAATATTAGCATATTTTGCCACTGTATTTGTGTACCATGTGGCTTCATGTCGTCTTCAAAATTCTTCTTACCCTTTTATGAGATTGAAAATCCATAAATGTTCTGTTGTATTGCATCAAATGAATTTTTATAGATAGATATGAGACTGTGTATGCCTGTGCATTTTAAAGAGTTGCAAACCATAAGCAGTTATGATAGGTTGTTGGACAGAGATAGGAAAAAGAGTAGTTGGAAATTCAAGTGATCTCTCATTGTTGAGTTCTTCTTCTCCTTTCATTTTTCTCATCCTGTGATCCTTGTTTATTTTCCTATTTACCGAGGAAGATCTGGACAGAAGTAATTAAAGGTGATTTGTTAGATTTGGATGACAGTATGCCCTTGGATAGAAAGAAACGGAGAGAATGTATTCATGTTGGTGGCCACATGTAATCATTTCTTTGGTTCATGTAACCGCCTCAATTGGGACTAAAGCTTGGTTGTTGTTGTTGTTGTAATGAGGTAATACATCATAAACTTTAATACCAACCACTACTCTTGATACATCAGTAGCACAGAAGTTGACTGGGAGATTTAGCATACAGTGTCTCTGTTATGCAGTCTATATGAGTTATCATATGAAGTTAACTAAGATGTTATCATTACACAGATCATCCAGTAAAATTTGGTAATTTCTTGTAGACCTGTGTTTCTGAAATAGATATAATGGTATGGCTCACGAATTTTTCTTATACTTTTTGTGTTGCTCCTGAGAGTGGAAGAAACATACTATCTGCAATTGTTCCCTTGGTGTCTGGTTTTTTTGTGGATATTTTTCTGCATTTGTCTTTTTCTTTCTAATCTTTTTGGCTTTTGTGCTGACACAATGATGTCAACCACAAAAGTGTGTGGAACAAGGCCTTGCTTGATGGGGGTCTTTTGCATTACTGCTGGGCTTTCTGTTGATTGATAATGAAGCTTGTGCTATCAATTGGTTCTGATTGGCTTGTGATGCTTTGTTACTGAAGCAGTAGCTTATTTGCTTGTAGATGTTAGATCATGTTATGCTTTCCTATGTTGTTACTAAATTGTTATTGATCTTGATCTAGCTGTAAGTTACATTATCACCAAGTTAATGAATTCAGTTCTGCAGGACTAAAATGAGAAAAGGCCGGAACAATAAGAAACTTGGGTTGTTAATTAGGTATGTCTGTGACGACCCTGACCTGACATTGGTCTTAGGCTAGCATCATTGAAAGTTTCAAATGTTCCATGCTGTTTGCATAGTCTGATCTTAAAAATTATTTTGTGATAGGTCATCCTATACTGTCCTATTCTTCTATGTTGGTATCTCACTGAACTCAAAATAATTAATCTTGATAGGCCATTGTATAGTGTCCTATACTCCTATTTTGGCATCTCAATAAACTCAAAATAATTGGAATAGCGTTCAATATTTTACCAGTGAAATAAATTGAAGCATCCTCAATTTCAAGTTATAAATTTGCCTTCTTTTTTCCCCTTTTTTCCCTCTGATGAGTTTGCTTCAGTTCTTTTCTTCCCCATCAACTATTTTACTGATTTTTTTCATGCAGAAAAAGCTTTCTGGCTTATATCTTCTCTGTTTGTCTATTTGCTTCTTCTCATTGGCCCTCTTTATAACTGATCTATCTGTTTGACTTCCTTACTGTTTTCCCATTCTGATCTTTCTTCTTCATTCTTGTCCTACATTCCTGAGATGATTTAGTCTTGTGGTTTGCTTGGCCACTTAGATTAATAGCAGTAACTAGTGAAGAATTGTACTAGCAGCTTCTCAATTATTCGTTCAGATGCGCCATCCTATTCGTCATTGCATTTGAAGAGTTTATGGAGTTTAACCATTAGAATAGCAGAGCAAATTGACCTTTCCCGTGGGTATTTATTACCATTACATTTGAGCAACGTCTTCCAGCGTGGAAGGCCTTTTTTCCTTCTAATTCTTTCTTAAGTTATGTAGTTCAAATTTGATAAGTGTAGGTTTGTCATTAGTACTGACTGTGTATTATGATGTCATTTTCAACTGCTTTCTGATATGCATTAGGTTAGAGGTTAATTGATAGAAAGAAACTTGTGGCTTGTCTACTTTTTGTTCCTTAAAAACTGTTCAGACCTTGAAATATTTCTGTCAAATTCCCTAACCTCTTTGTTTTTCCTTTTTTTTTTCTTTTTCCTTGTTCTTCCTTTCGCTCAACTTTAATTTCTCGAGCTTGATAGTAAGTGCTCTCATTTAATTAAGACAACATCAAGACATAAGTGCTGACCTTTCGTTTGTTGGCCCTGGTCGATTAAAGTCAAAATTTTTTATTTACCTCATAACTTTTCATATAGCAGTCTGCTTATTTATCTTAATCAACTGCTTTAGATTTCGTGCACTTCTGTTAAGAACAGATGAAGTTATTTCTTAAGAGAATTCTCGTTACAGATTCCTTCAGTACTAATAACAAAAATGCATATTTCGATCTTTCAGGTTTCTTGGAGTCTCTATGGCGGGATATAGACATGAACAGACTTCAAAAGAATGCTACTGATGACTTAAATCTTGTAATCATATCCCATGGCCTAGCTATTCGAGTCTTTCTCATGAAGTGGTTCAAGTGGACAGTAGAGCAGTTCGAATACCTAAACAATTTAGGAAACTGTGAATTTCGAGTCATGCAATTAGGCTACGGTGGAGAATATAGCTTGGCAGTCCATCACTCGGATGAAGAGATGCTGGAATGGGGCCTTTCCCCAGAAATGATATCAGACCAAAAGTGGCGCGCAAATGCAATCAGAGGCGATTGGAATGATAAGTGTCCTTGGTATGTTGATGCATTTTTTGATAGTCTACCTGAGACAGATGAGGAAGCTGAAAAACAATAATTCTTTGATTAGTTTTGCCACTGCTGCTACTATGCGAAAGTGGTGATATAGGAATATACTACTGAATTGTCTGCAATCTTGATGCTTTATATCTCCTTGTAGCTAATGTACTTTCATATTGTAAAATGTTAGATAACCAAAAGTTGCATATTTCTCTGGTCTTCTGTTTCCCTTTTGTCAATTTTCATGAGCTAAAATGCTTTGATATCAAGCTAGGAAGGTTGTACATTTGCAAACGCTTCTGATGGGCTTTTTTCGCAATTTCTCTTGAATACGTGACGAAGCACATGAGAAGAATGCTCAGGTATTTTCAGAGGCATAAAGGGAAAGATTATCCATTTTGGAACTATACGAGTATAGTAGTATATATTGCCAATTAAAATTAACATCCATACAAAGAATATATAGCTGAGGAGTTCCTATTTTGAAAGCACCCCGTTATTATGTAGGAATTACAAATATTATTGAAGTATATAAATGTGCTTTTAAATTAATACTATTATTTTATCATCAATTGGCGAGACTTCATCTATGAATTATCTCGTACATGAATGAATTTATATAAGGTAATTGGTCAACCCTAACGGAATCTTTTATAGTCACAAATAATTAATTTGGATCTTAGATCAAAATATAAGATACTTATCACTAAATTAGAAGTGTATTAGTAGGGATGGGAAGACGGTGAAATAAGATAGATCTAAGCATGTAATGTACAGTCCTACATGAATACATATTATTTCAGTAATAAATATTAAATGGAGATAAGAGCTTAAATCTTCTATTCTACTCTCTTGCATTCTCTGTCATATTGTTATTAAATTATCACATATATATGAGTTTTGTTTTTTTTAAAGAATATAGAATTTATTTAAAAAAAGAAATCTTTTTTTTTTAAAATAAGACTTGTGACAATTTATTATAAATGTAATAGAGAATGAAATAGAAAGTGAGACAAATAATTTTAAACGTAAACGTAGATGCATTCATATTGTCCAAAATGGCTGATAATTAGAATGTTTAAAAACCTTAAAATTACAAACGATTAGTTTCAAGATCAAAATGGCGAAAAATTTTTAAGAACTCAAAAATATAAATAAAATAACTTTTTACTTCCTCTCTTTCAAAATATTAAGATATTTTAATTATTTTTTTCCTTTCCAAATATTTGACTTTTTATAAATTTTAAAAATTATTTTTCTAAAATTATTCTTACTATAAATATAATTCTCTTATTATTTATTATATTAAAGAAATTAATTATAAATATAATAAGAAGTATATTTTTTATTTTTATTTTTAAATTTATGTAAAAATAATCAGAAGGTTTTATTTTTTAAAATAAAAATAATATTATATTTTTCTTAAAGTAGTCACGTGGGATATAAAATAATATTATATATAGGCTGTGACGAACTTTTAAGCTCGAAAGGGTGCCGTAGCCCCCACAAACAATTTTTTTAATAAAAAGTTTTGAATATGGACCGCACAAAGTTTGGCAATTCATAGGGTGCATTTTGTTGGTGTGGTTGATGAAAGAACTCAATATAATTTTTTATTTTAAATTTTATTTTTTAAAAGGTTTGTATTATTTTAAAAAAATTAAAAATTAAAATTTAATTTAGTTTTTACTTTGATTTTTTTAATTTTTAATTTAGAGAAAATTTAATTTTTTATTTTTAAATTAAATTTCAGTTCCATTTTGATTTGGATCACACTAAACTGAAAATTAATAACTATTTGAAGACTAATAATTCAAAATAAATTAAAATTTAATTAAAATTATAATTAATGTTAGAATATAATTAATATTATTTTAAAATTTAAAATTCTTAATTTTATATTTCAATTTTTTCCAAATCAAAATATTTTAGTTTGGAAAAAATTAGAGGTAAATTAAGTTTGGTTTGATTTTAAAAAAAATTTAAAAGTTTTAAATTTTCTCTAAATAGTGAAATCAAAATTTTTTAAAACTAAACTGATGAATACCTTTCATTCTCTCGTTCAAACAATATACTTTTATAATATTTAAAATATAAAATTTCAAATCTAAACTCTATCTAAATACATCCAAAAAGAATTGTTTAACTTTTTTCTAAGAAATATACATATAGGACTGAATATATGTAAAAAAATTTATAAGTTTTTCATGTTATTTTTTCTTTAAACTTGTTTAATTACTTAAATATGTATTATAATTTTATATTTCCTTTTTAAAAAAATATGAATTCGATTAAGTTTTTAATTTTACACGCGCTTTTTAAGTATTTGACTTTTAACCCTCAAATAATACAGGTGCTCCGCCGCTGTATGGAAGCATCACCTGTTCATGACTGGCAGATAGTTTACGACGTGGAGAGCTACAAATGGTCTTCGTTCAAAACAATCGCGCGCCAAATGTCTTCAATAATATCAGTTGGATACTATTGTCTATTGCAATAAAGGATTTAAATAGTAAGGATGCTGAGCTTAGCCTTCTTTTTTTTTTTTTTTTTTGGTTGAAGGCATAACTAATACTTCCTCTGAGAAACAACCTTCTAACTATTTTGAGATATCTCAAAATAATTGACACTTTTTATAAAATAAAATATTTTAATATATTATATACTATTAATAAATTACTACACTTATAATATATTATTTTTATATATCTATATTTAATATAAAATATTTAATAACTCATATATTTTTATTTTTATTATATTATATTATTTTTATAATATAATTTAAATTTTTATATAAAATTTCTTATCCGATCAAATACTATAAAAAAAATAGAATTCAGTACTTAACTTTGAAGATAAACAAAAAGCATACTTTCTCCAGTACCATCTCTGTGTATGTACTTATCCCTTTGGTCAATAGAGGACTCCTCCTTTGATTATAAATTTGCAGGTTGGGGATTTCTATGCATTCTTGTTAACAAAATATTTATTATTACAAAATAAAATAGGAAAAGATATATTTACGGTGATGATTAATATTTGCAACCCTTTTTTTTTTACATTTGTAACTCTCTATTTTTCTTATTTTTTAAAGGGCAATATTTTTTCCTCCATTAGCTTTCTTTATGACTTGGATTGATTGGGAATTTGGGATCAAGCAGTATATAAATAAAAAGGAAGTATGAAATCATCCCAAATCTGTTGGTATGTGATAAAGCAGAACCCATGCATATCACAAGTGACTTTGATGATGATGACTTGCACCTCTCACTTTCTTTATAATATGAAACCTATACTTTCACACGTAATCTATACAAAAGCACTTTGTATATATTACTTGATTCCCTTTGCTATGGCCGGTGCCAAAAATGTTTTTCTTGCTTTCTCGGTTTCCATAGAAGTTTGACCATCCCCAATCCTTTCCCCCCTCCGCCTTAGGCCCCAACCAGTTATAATTAGATAAATTTTAATTTTAAAATTTTTATTTTAGATTTAATAAAAGTTAAATTATTTATCAGAAAAATTTTGAAATAGATCCCACATTCAATAATAAGCATTTGAACTATTATAAATTGACAACTAGAAAAGACACATTAAAATCAAATCTTTTTCTTTTTTGGTCAATAAAATATTTAATATTAAGAGAAAAAAATGTTAAGAAACATAATTCAATACATATGTAACGACATAATCTAAATAATACATCATTATTGAACGCAAATCTGCTTAATTTGATAAAAAGAGTATGCTATTACTTCACTTTTTAAGTAATACATGATGAACTTTTATGGTTCTTGCGTAAAGGAAAAGAATATTGAATTCTAGAACTTCAACCTTTTGTCTCAACTCTTTTCTAGCTTTCAACAATTCTAATTTCAAAGTAAATGTTCTTCTAGACTAAGTTACATGTAATAGTATCTTCACTTTGACATTCAATATGAAAAGAACAACGCAAAATATGCAGAAATATGATCCTAATTACCTCTGCTTCTCTTCCAATTAATCTGATTTTGCTGAACCATTAATCCATATTTTGTATAAGCATTTCCGTACCATATATTTACATTATACTCTATTCATCCTGTTTTGTTATAGTATTTGACTGTGTACGAGATTTAATTTGAATTGTATTATAAAATAATATAATATAAAGTAAAAATATACG
This sequence comes from Rauvolfia tetraphylla, assembly GCA_030512225.1. Taxonomy (NCBI): domain Eukaryota; kingdom Viridiplantae; phylum Streptophyta; class Magnoliopsida; order Gentianales; family Apocynaceae; genus Rauvolfia; species Rauvolfia tetraphylla. The sequence goes on from JAJQKT010000060.1 coordinate 5,328,171, forward strand.
AGCTAATATATATTTTATGTTAAATGTAATTATATAAAAGTAATATATAATAAATTTAATGATTGATTAATAATATATAATATATTAAAATATTTTTTAATTAAAATTATCAAATATTTTATGACATTCAATATAATAAGAATGTCATTATAAATAAGATAGAGGCAGTAATTAATCATCTAAGAGGTAACGTTACAAAAACTCTCCATCTTCCTTCCCTCTTCCAAAAATCGTAGTCCTTCCAATGGTAACAATCAACCTCCTCTGTGTGGCTGTTAGAACTCAGACAGGAGAGGTTTCAACTTCCCTTATCCATTTCCCGTCATGGTAAATTCAAAAGCCAAGAGAACATCTTTTTGTTCCCATCTCCATGTGTCCCCATGCATTCAACTAGTCATTTTAGTTATATAAAAATGTCAAATAAACTAAACCAAAAATGGCAGCTTCCTTTCACTTTCACATTCCAAGCCCACGCCCCCACAGGTTTATATAAAGCTGCCAGAGCCACGGCCGTAGCCGAAGCCAAAATTCAATATATTATTCTCTCTGCAAAAACGAGTTGAGTTCAGAAGAATCAACAATGGGCGACGCCAATGCGAACACCGCCGCCGCCAGCAATGGCGGTGTAATGTCCAATATTGTCATGCCAAAGCGTATAATATTGGTCCGGCACGGCGAGAGCCAAGGAAACACCGACGAGAAGATCTACGGCCTAATAGCCGACCACAGAATCCCGTTAACACAACGGGGAGATGAGGAGGCAAAGCAGGCCGGTTCGAAGATCCGGAATGTGGTTTCCGAGAACGAGAAGTGCCGTAACTGGAAGGTGTACTTCTACGTCTCGCCGTACGAGCGAACCAGGGGGACTCTGAAGGGGATCGGGCGGTCATTTCCGGAGAATCGAATCATTGGCGCGAGGGAGGAGTGCAAGGTGAGGGAACAAGATTTCGGGAATTTTCAGGATTATGATAAGATGAGGCAGCTCAAGAAAATTAGAAACGAATTTGGGCGGTTTTTCTATAAATTTCCTGAAGGTGAATCTGGAGCTGATGTTTATGATAGGGTCTCAAGTAAGTTCTTTTTTATTTTTTTTTCTCTCCCCTTTCGTTAAAAAAATTTCTTTCTCTCTTGAATATTTAATATTTTTCATTAGCCATATTTTGTTCAAATTAATGCATGCATTTAAGAAATTCTTGAATCAATATATTAAGAGAAATCACAGTATTAGAAAATTTTGCATTACCTTTTAATATTCGTGGTAGGTGGAATTCGATTATAAAACACTCTTATGGAGAAAAGATTCTAAAGTATGAATTAATATTCTTTTCATAGTTATATAAAAGAAAAGGGATTGGGTAGCACTTTCTGCAAATCTATTTATAGATTACATCTATAATTTTGATTTTCACTCACTCTTGAAGCAAGAATAAAACTGGGTGGTCTTACACATTTCCCCCCCCCCCACCCCCACCCCCGCCCCCCGAAAAAAAAAAGAATGGTCAAAGGTGGCAAACAAATAGAAAAAGTCAATTGTACATCTGCTAAGGGCAATCATGACTTGTTAATAATTGGCCAACCAATATGAGATATAAGCAAGTTGCTTCATTGGTAATTTTTTATTATTAGACTACTGAGTCTTCATTAAATTTCATAAAAATGTCTAAGAAATTTTCAAAAAATTGTCTTGTAATTCTTGAAAATTAACTAAATCAGACTGAGGCAATGCAGTAGTTATATCTTTCTTGTATACTCATCTCTTTTCTCTTATAATAATGTTGGATTTTTTTCCCTAAAAAGGAAAAGAAAATACAAGAGAGATACTTCACCTCAAAAAAAGAAATTAGATATCAAAAAATCATGATTATCTGTGTAGATAAAGTCAATAATATATAACTGTTTTTAAAAAAATGCAGGTTTCCTTGAATCTCTACATAGGGACATACACATGAAGAGGATTTCCCATGATCCTTCAGATGAAGTAAACATTGTGATTGTCTCTCATGGATTGACAATTCGATTTTTTCTAATGAAATGGTTCAAGTGGACAGTTGAGCAATTTGAGTCTCTCAAGAGTCCCAAAAATTGTGAGATTAGAGTGATGCAAATGGGACCAAGTGGAGAATACAGCTTAGCCATCCATCATGATGAAGAAACTTTGAGGTCTTGGGGACTCTCAGCTGAAATGATAGAAGATCAAAAGCTTAGAGCTCATGGAGGTGATTGGAATGAGAGAATGCCATCCTATCTTAAATCTTTCTTTGACACTTATGGTGATGATGCTAAAGAAGATGATGGTGAGATGAAGTGATTGTTGGAGGGAGATTTTTTTAAAAAATATATACAGGGTAAATAATATGATTCGAATTTAAGACCTTCTAATTTATGAAGAGTGTTTCTATCATTGAGTTACTGTCTGTGTGGTTCGAATTTAAGACATTCTAGTTTATGAAGAGTGTTTCTATCATTGAGCTATGCCTGTCATATTCGAACAAATGATTTATTCTTTTTAATAAAATAATAATATTATAATTATTCATACGTATTATTAGCGATTTATTAATGAAGTGTAATAGTATATATGTGAAGGATGTAGATAGAATGGTTGTTTGGTAACATATGTGAGATAAGATGTCATATGACTATATGCTAAAGTAAAATTATTATATATCTATAGGTCAAAGACAAAATCAAAACTCTGTTAATGTGTTAATCAAAAGAAAGAAATATAATTATTATGCTGCACATTGTTCACTTAAATTTATCTTTTTATCATTTTTAATGAAAATACTTCTTTTTTTTTTAAAGGAAGAGTGTATGGCTTTTATTGCTAATGTTTTAAATCATTAATCTCAGAATAAAAGTATATATTTCTTGTTGTGACAGAGCATGCTTTTTGTTGTATACCGATAAATTAAGCCAAAAAACACACCCTTGTAACAAATAAGAACATAAAATTCACTACCATTCTTCATATTGCAAAAATTTAAGTTAGTAATTCCAAGAGAAAGTTCAACTTATGAAATATTGAAGTAAAACTTTTGCAACAAATACTGAGTAATAATTTCAAAAAAAAAAAGAAAAAATGATGAAAAATCATATTTTTGAAAACAATTTGTTTGATTAATATAAATGAATACTTAATGAGTGAATGATCATTCTAAATATAAAAAGTTAAATAAATATATTTATTTATTTGTTACTTCTTTTTACTAAATTATTTAGAGTGTATTTAAATTAATTTTTAATTCAAAAATTTTATTTTTTTAATTTTTTATTTAAAATTTTTATTTTTTATTTTATAAATAATTTATTTTTATAATTTTTAATAAAACTTAGGTGGGGTCGGAAAGAGCGAAAATTCAAAGCCATGTGCTGCTGTCGAATTGGCCCAATCCCCAACCCAATAAATGCACTCGAATTAAAAAGGGGAAAGAGTTTGGATTAATGTGTCTTTGTTACTTAACGGGACTTTTTGGCAAGAAACTTTTTGCATCATGCTGCCACAACCGAATCTTTCTCTTTGTTTCGGTAACAATCTTTGCACTGCCCCAAATCCAAATCCAAATGCTGCATCTTTAGCTAGATTCTTACCATAAATCTCGAATTTTTTGGATCCAGGTTGCGTTCCTTTCTTCCTGAAAACGACGAAAAACAAGATTTTATTTGATAAAGGATTCTTCAATCCTTAACTCTTTAAACTAATTGATTTCAACTTGAATTCTTCCACCATGAGAGATGCAGACAAGAGAAAGTAGGGGACAAGAGACCTTTAGTTATCATTTTCGTGTTGGGTCAAATATATATACACAGACTTCAAGCATTGGTAGAGCTGTCGCATTCTTCGTACTGGTCTGCCAGTGGCAGTTTTCAAATGTTTGAGGTTAAATTTGGGTTCGAGTGCTGGTTCTGATACTCTCGATCAGGTACTCCCAATGGATTTTTAATGTTTAATCTTGGGTCTTGCCACTCTTTCCTGTAAATGCCACTTGGGCCTTTTCCCCTTCAATCTGCTGTACTCAGAAAAGTTAGCATTTGATTTTTTTTTTTGAAATTTAGGAGATTTTTATGGCTCACTCGTCAAAGAAGAGGCTGGGTACTTCTAGGATAAGGGTATTGTTGATCTTAGTGGCTTGCCTCTCGTGCATCTACATTGTGGGGAAACACTCGTATCCTAAGCATCCCAAGAGAAAGGAGACTCCTTTCCACCGGGCGGCTAGTGTGGTGAAAACTACTGTTATAACCTCCTCGTGTCCTAGATGTTCTTGTGATTGCTTGCCAGAAATGGACTCCATTGCCTTGCCTTTAGGTGAGTTATAGTTCTTCTGCCTCTGGTACTCTCAGAATATTGGGAAAATTTGCACCTTTTGTTTCTTCTATGTTCTTGTGCTGTCTAAAGTTGAGTTAGTTCTCTATGTTCTTGGGTTATTTATACGAGTGTTATGTTTTTGGATTTGTTTGACATTACAGTTAGAATGCAAAGATTTTTACTCGAGGTTTATAAGATTTATATGCTTTTTGACACTTGTGTTACAATAAAAAGTGCTATTCTATGTGATTATTTTAAGTTTGAGCAAGTTTCATCAACTGAACACCCTATCCCACACAGGAAATAGAGAAAAAGAGGAAAACAATGCATCCATATAGTCAAGTGGTCAAGAATTCTTATGTCTTTTATTTTGCTTTTCCTATGCAGGTAACATCCAATTTGCTTAACAGGGAGTAGATGAAATTAGTTTACTCATCAACAACAACAGCAACCTAGCCTTAGTCGCAAGTCAGGGTTGGCTTAGTTTTTTCCTTATATTAGTTTAGTCGCAAGTCAGGGTTGGCTTAGTTTTTTCCTTATATTAGTTTACTCATATAAAGAAAATTTGATCAGGAACTAGGACAAATAAAGCTTAAAATGCATTTGGCTGAGGATTGGAACTGGGCTGAGAACCTATGGATCAGAAATTGAGTCTCAATAACATCACGGAACTTTCATGTTATCAACTATTCCAAAATTGATGGCTTTGTGGATAGAGAATGGTTTTATCCACTTCTCTTTGAGAAATCATACACTACAATTTATTCCTGGGACGGTTTCTCATAACTAGGTGGATTGATTTAGAAAGAGATGTCTGCTTTCATATCCTTTTGCTAAACACAGATGGTTGCATGATTCCAGACAATGATGCTTTAAAAAAGGAACTGTGGATGAGAACAAATTGGAGAGAGTCATGATGCACAAGAGTTTTGGCTGCAAAGGCTAGGGGGAAAATATTTCTAGATTCTTTCTCTTTCTAATGTGCCCTTGTTCCTTATTCCTTTAGTGGGATTATTATGTCTAAAACTTCTTAGTTGGAAGAAAGAAGAAAACAATTTCCAGAGGAAGGAATTATGTGGATACTTCTACCTCTTTAAGATAGGCATTGGTTGAAGCAAATGTCTATAATGTTTTCTTTTCTTTTCCCCCCCTTTTTTATGGGCTGCAATGTTTCTTTTAGAATGTCGATTTAACCTAACATGTCTTAGGAAATTTGTTGATGCTGACTGTTGAATCCCAACTAAACAATTATACCCCTGATGCAGAGATATAAAGCAGGGAAAGAAATAGTCCAATACTACAACAAAGCTGAAATGCATATGTGAACTTCTGTAGAATGAAAGATTCTTTGAAGGACTACTAATTGCTATATTTGTTCTTTCCATCACTTTTGAAATATTTTGTGTTGTTGACTTATGTTCTAAAAGTTCCAGCTTGTTGACTTGTTTTCTTGAAGTCCCAGCTTGTTGACTAATAGTCTAGAAGTTCCAGCTTTTCTCATGACTGATAAAATTGCGGTTTATTCTTGTATTCTCTCATCATTCTTAAGTCTACTGCTGGTATTAACTGACATCTATCATTTTGCTTGCTTGCCACTTTCAGATGTTTTTAACAGCTCGTTTTCAGGTTAGTTTATCTTCTGTAACATTTGAGACATCTGGTTTTTCTTAAACTTGAATTTTGTTATCGTTCTGTCAGGTGTTAAATTTACTTCAAAAGAAAAAATACCACTTATTCATATAAGTTTAGCTGTCAGTTTCCTGTCTAGGGAACTGGATAGTTGATTGCCTAAGCAAGAAAGAGATTTAGGAGGCACGTTTGTTTACTTCGTGAAAACTTGTCAAGAACGTAAATGACCAATGGTTTGATCTGAGATCAAGGAGGTCAAAGACTCAAAATAAACACACAGCCTGTGGGCCTATTCTTGTTTTGCTGAACTCAAAACTACTGCTTTGTCTTTCAAATGTTTTGTTGTACAACAAAACAGTTTCAGCAACATTCTACATGTAAAAAAAATACCAAGGAAACCATCTTTGATTTCCTGTTTTTGGTTGAATGACCACTAAAACACCTTTGCTATAAGGGACTGAAAGGGAAAATTGTGGCTTATTACTCCAATTGGAATTAAAACCACACATCAGAAATCTAGATTGACCATGATTTACCCAAGTTAAATGCCAATAAATACTATGGAAAAGAGCAGTTTTGTGGTACAATAGTAACATTGAGATTGGAGAAAGAATAAGTAACCATGACGCCACACAACAGAATATAGATAGAAACTGCTGAAATTTGTATTTTTTCTTGAGATAGTTCTGTTTCATAAAGATGTTGCTATTTGCTGCCCCTGCAGATTGTGCTAAGAATAATCCTGAGATGAAAGAGGAAATGAAGAAGGATCTTATAACTCTTCTATCAGAGGAAATTAACCTACACAAAGATGTAACACGTAATCAGTTGGATAGCATCCAGCAAACAATTATGGATGCCAAGCAAACATCTTCAAAGTACCAAAAAGAAGCGAAAAAATGCAATACAGGAGTGCAAGTTTGTGAAGAGGCCAGGGAAAGAGCTGAAGCAGAACTGGCAAAAGAGCTCAAGCTTTCTGCACTCTGGCAGCAACGAGCGCGTGAATTTGGATGGGAGGATGAAAGCATGTAGCGGCAACTGATGCATTTTTTTCTTTTCTTTGCTGAAATCAGTATGTATTTGGTAGTTCAATATAGAGGTAGTTTCAGAGTTGTGAATATGGGAAAAGTTTGTTTTAGGCTAGACTTTTGTTTTTGCTTTATTGGTTAGGTTAGGTTCAACAATTTCATAGATTCCGCTACATGTTTTGTTAGGCATCCTAATCAGTGGCTAAGAAATACATTCTTGTTTATTAAGAGAAGCTTTCACTGTGCACATTGGTGAACTACAGCAGGAAATTTTGATTCCTGAATGAGAAGAGGACGAGTTTTAGTCCGGTAGTGCCTTCTTAATGATCTGCTTGGTTTAGGTTTTCTACAAATTTGTTCTTTTTTCTACAAATTTTTTTTTAAGTTCGCTTGAAATATATTTTCTGATGTGATAGCTCTTTCCTGCCAACTTTTTTTGAAAAAAAAAATTAAGGGAACTTATTTTATGAAAGAAAATCTTCGTTCCTCTGAGAAAGGGAAAAAAATGAAAATCTTCCTTGCATGTCTCATTATGGATCAGATAAACAAGAATGATTGAGCGTGGAAATGAAAATAAAAAGAAATGAAAAAGGATTGTAACGCCATACAGAGGGAAGAGACAAGAATCCATTAAGGGTGCCACTTCCCGAAAAGACCCATATTGTAAGCCCAAGAGAAAATCACTGAATTGACTTTTTATTTATTACAACTCCACAAAGTGATTAAGGAGAAAAAGAAAAATATAGTGAATTCTTTAACTCTCCAAAATTCCTAATTCATGTAAGCCCCAAACTCATTAGCCAAATATATTTAAAGCGCTCTCTCTCTCTCCCTATCTCCCCCCCCCCCCTTTCTCTTTCCCTTCGTAAAACACATCAAATTGAGCGGATTTTTGTCCGAGTGAACGAAAAAGCAGTAAAAGAAAAAGAAACCACAAATCTCATTGTTAAGAAGTTATGATACAGAAACTCATTCATAAAATGGGAGCTAAACCATCAGACACAGTACACATTGACAACAGCAATATAGAATCTTCCATCAACAATCTTGCTGGTTCTAGTGTCTCTGTGAAATCAACAAAACCACAGCATAATATTCAAGGCAGCTCAAGAACAGGAGAATTTTCCAGAAATGATATCATTAGCGATTAGATCACTAATCGTACATGTTTGACATTTAGACTTGAATTGGAAGTGTCATTATTTTTTCTTGGTAAAAAAATGTCTTGATCAAACCAGGTATATACTATCCAAAACTGCAAAGCCAGCCGCAACTCCGCCCTCATTTGATGAAGACACTTTGGTACGCATCAAATAACCGCACTGGTCATTCATGATGATTTTTGTCTTATTCCTGCACGTTCAAATCCAAGAGAGAAGTGCAAAAGTCAATACAGTTAATAATTCTCACGAGATAACTCAACTGCCTGCATGTGATGTTGGAAGATTTGAATTTAAAACCGCGACAGAGATCAGCAAAAAATAATATCTTTCTACATAGATGATATGAAAGAGTGAATTTTTCTGGTGCCTTACTTAACCATGCAAGGTTTACTTTTGGAATTCTAATGCTAATCTCTAACCAATTCAATATTGAAAAGGAGACCCTGAAAATGTTAGAAGGGTGAATTGCGTGACTTTTGAGGAATTTGTTTTAATGGTCCCTGGTGGAGGCAATGCTGAAGAACGAGCAACTTACTAGAGTTGCACAATTTAATTTAAAACAATTACTACCTCAAATAAGCACCATATACCCCAAGTTCTGATACAGTTTGATCTTTATAAGAAACACCATCTCGCATCAAAATTGCAGGAGAAATAGCTGGGAATATTCTCTGCATAAGGATGTAGGCTGCATTTTCTTCATTGCCCAACTGCTGCAATCTCAAGAGGTTCTCCTTCACATCATCACCATAGATATTGTTCCCTAAGCAAATGAACGTCCAAAAGCAAGACCACTACTCAGAATACTAATATTAAAAGTAATTTACTGATAACAGTCAAAAAGTGATACCTCCTCCTTCTCTTTGCGGTTTCATGACGTAGAGTCCAGGCCTCTCAATTGCATCCTTAATAATCTCGGAATCATCCAGACTCCACAAACCCGCAAAGCATCTTCGAACTTTCGCAATGTCATCTTTATTATCAAGAAACCTGCTCATACATCAGAAGAGATTTTTAGGGGTGGCCTTCAGGGGTGCAAAGAAAGCTAATCTTTTCCATGAGATTTGTATAACAGCGATAGCAAGTCCAAATTATGGTTTACATGTTATATATATTTTTCCAGTCCCAAAAAGATGAGAAGGTCCTCTCTTCAAACCTAAGTGATTCCTTCATATAGCTTAGGGATGCACATCATCTAAATTGAAAATATTGCCTAGTGTTGTCAAATTCATAAATACATGTCACTAGATCATGCCCCCCAACCAAACAAAGAAAAAGGTGAACTAGAAAATAAAGTAATGGTTCATTAAAATCAAAACTATATGTCTTTTTGTCTTGATTTTACAAACCATATTTCTCTGTGTCATACACAGGCACTGGGAAATCAAATTACAGAGTTCAATGGGGAGCTATACCTTTCAAGTACATCCGGTTTTGCCAGTTCTTGCTGAATCTTCTTAGTACCAGCTAAATGATATGAAATAGAAGGGCACTTTATTGCAGAGGACTGCTCCATTAGTAGCCTAGCTCTCCATTCCTACCAAATGAAACTCAAAAAAAAAAAAAAGGTAACAGAAAAAGAAAAACACCAATAAGAAAGGTAGAAAAATCAATTTGCTAATAGAATGAGCAATAACTGTTAGCACCTACAAGTTCAATATCGTAATATATATACATGAAAGAAGCCAAAACTACTAACTCAACTTGGCTATGACTCGTTGATCAAACTATAAGAATGACTAAAAATTATGATACATTTTTAATCCAAAAGACAACTTTTCAATTAGGTGATATCCTAAAAGTCATCTACCCGTGCCTGGTATAAGAAAACTGCCAATACCAGATATTCAGTATTGGAAGATAGTTTTATGCAATAGTTTTTTGCACAATCAGGCCATAAAGTGGGTTAGAGCTACATGGCTTTCATACAATTGATTTCAAGGATTAGAAAATATTCACTAATACCCTCTTAAACTTGCATCACAAATAGAAGACAAAAAGATTTGGAATTAAATATCACAAATTAAAGCCTACTGCAAGAAGTTCAACCATTGAGCATACTTACTCACCAATTCTGAAGGATAATCAGTAGGGGTGTACCCAGCTCTGAAGTAGATGACTGCCACAGCTTCCCCACCCCTACAATCACAAAGCATTTAGCATTATACAAAGAACTACATTAAATGTTTAAAGTTCTAGTCCTTTTCCCTAGGACACTTACACAAGAAGTGTTCCATCTGTAAGAAGTTCCCCTTCTGCATTTATTTCAGTCAATGTCTTCCGAATTGTTCTCACTTGATGTGTGTTAGCAAGTTAAGGAATTTCTTTCCTATGTAAAGAAGGAAACCAAAAGAGACAACCCATCCTAGATGGATAAACAGGTTACAGAGAGTATCCAAGAGGAAACAGATCACCAATATAGAGATGAGAACATCTAAGTTTTCAGGCTTTTATCATTACCCATTTATGTACACTACAGACTAATATGGATCCCCTATGCACAAGGAAACCATGAAAGTAACTCATCGAAAATATAGGAAAAGGATATCTTTCCTTCAAAACAGTAGACAGCCAATGTTGGTCATACATATTGCGTTCTTCAGGTTGAACCACAACCATAATCACAGCCCTGTACTGCAAGTTTTAGTTAATAATATATCAACTTGAAATTGCAGCATGAAACTTTAAGCAACAATATCCAATTGAGTCATTTACCTTGGGTTATTATACTCGGACCATGCTTTAGCTAATGCTTCAGCAAAGCCATTAACAGCATCATTTCTGGGAACCCTCTGTGGATCTAAAGAGAGTTGTTCTTTGAATTGATGAAGTAACATCCTGTGCAATATATTAAAGAATCTCAAATTAGAGACATATAGCTTTCTGTTTAACAAAATCTAATATCCAGTGCAATATCTTAAAGAATCTCAATTAAAAATCATAAAACATTTTTGTTTAACAAAATCGCATCCACTAAACATGTCCATTCTAAATCATAAGTATGACAGATTTCATACAGTGACTGAAACTTTTCAAAAGCATTTAGTTGGGCATAGCAATAAGTGCATGAATTAGATGAATACATCTAAGGATATATGAAACTGAATTGTTTTGATGCAGGATTTCTGTGGAAAAAATCCCAAAAAAAGAATCAATTCGGACTTTTACATGTACACATTATCCATAAAACCAGATAAGTTTTCCGTTGATAACTATTAATGGCATGGGCATACCAAAATAGTATCCCAAAGAGTCAACCAGATGAACCTTCTCTTGTCTCCCAAATAGCAGATTAGGGAACAAACGAAGCAGAAAGCTCTGGCCAAATATGAGCAGAATCCACAAGAAACACAACTGTGAGTCATCTAATTGCAATCTAACAGTCGCATTGCCACATCATGTTTGACCCACTATCCTTTCATTATGCGTTATGGTTTCAGGCATGCACGTGCACATACACAAAGAGAACAAAAAGGGGGACGCAAACAACCTGAATACCAGTGAGAAAAAAATTAATTAAAAATGGTAAATCCTTATCACCTGTGAAGCTCACTGACAAGACAACTCAGCCCAGGAAATGATGATGATATTGTGTTGAGCTCTATCTGAAGAAGTAATTTAGTCTGTTCATCCAACATATAATCTGAACGGTGTAATCCCAAGCGTATTTCCTACAGTAGCAATTAAAAGAGAATTGGTCTATTTTCTAACACCAAAGAAAATTCAGTTTCAACTACTATTTTGTATCGAATAGGTTCTTAACATTGTTTACTTTGAAGGGACAAAATGAACAAGTCAGCTGATTCAAGAACCATATTACAAAGAAACTGTCTGCTCTTTTTATCGCATTGAAGACTAAGGCAAAAGGTACATCTTCAACACAAGTCCCAAAAGAATCTGATATGAACTGAGATCACATTTCTTGAAGTTGACTCAAACACTAACTTTAAAAAAATACATAACACTGATAGACAAAACATAAGATCCCATGCTATAATTAAAGTGAGTTAAACCACCAATAATAGTTATATTATGCATCTAAATTGAGTGGTATGAAAGGCAAACCTCTTTCTTATTGATTTCTAACATCTTGGCATGAATATCTAATAGTCTAGAAGTAAAAGCATCCACTTTCTTTGTCCTGCATTTCAAAAAGGAAAAGAATATCTATTCAGACATGATTTCTGAAGTTCTCTTCAAAACGAGCCTAGAGAGAGGGGAGCAAATGAAGAACAAATTGGTATATATAGCTGCAAAGAATTAAAGCCCATGCATTAGATGATGAAAAAAATGATGGAGCTTCATTAAGTTCAATTGAATCCACAAACATATGCCAAAACTTGAGTAACAAATGTAACAGTAAACCATTATTCTTAAAATTACATTATGGAGATTCTTGGTTCATCAAAGATAGAGTCTTGATATAAATTAATATGATATCTTATACTATTTGTACTCGTTTCAATTTATACACAAATCTATTTGTACTCATTTCAATTGGTCCGAAATTATTGCTGATGACAGAAAAGATACTTTTAATTTGTTTACTTTCTGTGTAGACTATACTTTTCCTTTTATTCATTTTTCTCCTTTTTTTCTATATCAGCCATTCAGTCTATGAAATTTATGATGCAGGACTAAGTTAATCAGAAGTGATATGCACAAGTTACATTATGAATAGGTGTGAATAGGAACAAAAACCAGTGACTAAAACCGATCAGCCTAATATAACACAAAGGACTCCCATTCGATGCATCTCAGGGAGCAAATGCTAGAAGACTGCATGAACAATAGAGTTACGCATATTAAAAGAACTCCCGAATATCAATATACTAGTGTAAGCAGCATAGTTTCCAAACGACTGTACATCCAATAAGAGCATCCGTTGCAATTCGATAATTTAAAGAATGATAACATAAATGTTCTGCAACAGAAAGTTTTGATCAAATGTCTATCAAGTTGATTACAATTAATTGGCGACAGTATTCAATTCATAGCAGTTTCAGTCTCCCAGTCCAAACCTACATTCCGATAAAAAGTTACCTGAGGGCCAAGTTTTGAAAGATGCATATTCTATTCTGAATAATTTATAGTTAACTCCTCAAGTCTAGGAGCTAGAGTGAAAACATAAGAGTCGAAGATGTTACCCAGACAGTGACTCCTGCAGAAATTTCCCATCCAAACTCACACGATCAACAAGTTCATTGAAAATAGGACTCATGTCACAAGCTTGTTTCCAGTGACTTGAAGGAAATGACATAGGCAACAGAGAAACTGGGGCATGAACCATTCCTACACCAGGGACCTTTCCTGATTTCTGCAATTATTTGAAATAACCAAACATAAAAATCAATAAAAGCTACTTTCTGTTTGCTATTATACGACTGAATCATTATAGCACTAAGTTGGGATGATTCATCAATACAAAGTATCAATTCAACTTCGGAAAATGAGAAAAAGTCATTAAACTTCCATGTAGAGTGCGCACAGATAAGACTGCTAAGTAGAAAATACATAATTGGAATACCTATTCTACACGTCACAACTCAAATCCTACATCCATCGAATACAGAAAAAATCAACTGCCCCTCCAATCCTATAAGATTAGTATACAAATAACCTCGCACAAGAAGACAAATTTATTGTCTAAACTTTTCTGCCATAAAAGATAACTAATATTTAACATTTCCAAGGATAACTGCTTTATGAACATATTTTATGGACACGTACATTTCTATCAATATGTAGATTACAACAAGAGTTCTTCTGCAATATTTTTCTTCTTAGGGCTTTCTGCTAGAGGGACAATAAAGTTTAGCCTAATCTTCACGGACATTTTTCTCTAATCCCCGTCAATGTACACGTCTCCTTTTGAAGTACTTACAATTCAATGACCTATCTTCCATTAAGTCTCTGAATGTCTTTTCTAAACGAGTAACCAAAGCCCATCAAAAAATAATAGCCAAGTAAAACTGGTTAATTATTGACCTGTGAATTTCTATCTCCAACAAGAAGGCCATGAAGAGAACACCAGACAAGGGCATCATAATTCATCTGCTGAAGCAATTCTGGTTCAATACTGCGAGGATCAAAAGCGGGCTTCACAAAGTCCTCTTTTTGCGCCTCCATCCCTTCAACTCTACCGCACTTGAAACTCAAAGACAAGGCCGGCTGTACAACGGCGTTTTTGGCTAGTTTCTGACTAAGGGTCTGCAAGAATTTAGTGGTCGGATTGAAAGAAACCAAATTTGATGTTGATTTGTGAGAAAAAGCTGTGACTTTTGAATTGGTAGGACTACTGAGAGTGAAACAAGTGCAACCGGAAGAGTACAGGGAGGCAGAGAGGCCAGATGAACATGCGGATCCCATTCAACCTTTTCTTAGTACAAAATACAAAATGGCTCTTATCATCATGGCGGCTATGCCATTGGGCTCTCCCCACAGATTAGGAGGAGTATTTTTTACTTTGAATTTGATACTCATTAAACCCCCAACCTCTATTTCCATTTCAATCATTCAACATAAATGCCAATATTTTATTCCCAAGTGAAAAAGAAAACCAGCTATGATATATATATATATATATATATATATATATATATATATATATATATATATATATATATATATACCAGAAAAAAATTCGGGATATAAACGGAGAAATAATTTTTAGTACAAAATTATTGTATAAATTATTTTAATAATAAATAATAAAATATATATTAAATAATTAAATTGAATACGCATAAGATTTATATATATAATCAAACAATTTAAAACTGATAAAATGTTGAGGTAATTGTTCAATAACTCTTCTAATGTCTTAATAAAGAGATTACCATCCATAAAATTAGTAAAAAATATTTTTCAGTAGTTATATATTTAAGAAATTATAAGCATAGCAAATTGCTTAATATCTCAATTTAATACAATATTACCTAATTGAAAATATCAGAAAATTTTGACATTTATGAAGGTGTAAACACTCATCACACTAATTTACTTTAAGAACAAAAACTACTATATACGAAAATTTTTTATCTTTCTTGAATATAGGTACATGCATCACAAATATAAATGTAGAGCCTATGGAGGAATTTACATTGTCTTTGATTAATTTGTGCCTATTTTTCTGAACGATATGTAAATGAAAATCTTTCAATGATACACATGTTGTATAAAATTTATAATTAAATATTGTGATTAATAAATTATATATTGAAAGATATATACACATCTATATAGATAAATACCTTTGATTATAGATCTCTTAAATAAATCACTGGACAACGAATAATAAACTCTGCATGTATATCTTTTAGAAAGGTGTACATACTTCTAGTAAAATCTTTCAATTTTAATACAGAATCGATATCTTCTTCATTGCATGCGTTGCAATAATGGATATTTCCTTTGAGATGAGGTATCTCATTCATTGCATGCATGCCACCTTTTGTTTGATTAAATCTCAGTCCGTTGCAAAGGTTACAACATCCATTATAGCAACGCCTTTAATTTCCTGTAAATATAATTAATGGAAAAGAGTTGTTAGTTAACAGAACTCAAGGAGTTATTCATTGGGTAAATGGTTAATTAAGAATAGAATGTTAGAATAAATAACATTTAGATGAAATATTTAGATGCAAGAAAAAGAATCCAAATCCTTTGTGAAAAAGGCTCAGAGTTTTGAGTTTTGATTTTCCTCATGACAATACAAAAAATGGATGTTTCATCCCTTTAATATACACTAGTCTAAACCTGTACAATGTACAGATATATTTTAAAATAAAAACTATGAAAATTAAAATTTCAAAATAAGTATCCAAAGAGAATTTTTTAAATTTTCAAAATGTATGTGTTTAGGAAAAAAATTAAATCATACAGAATATTAAAATTTTATTAATTAAAAAAATTCAATACATTCTTTCCCATCTTAGATTCATAGTATATAATTTTTACTTCTTTTTTTCATATTGAATTTTATTTATAGATTTCCATCCATTCACCAGAAGTCAAAAGTAAATGCAACTAAAAGTCTATTTCAAAATTGAAGATTCATATAATTTTTTCTCTTTGATTTTGATCATTCAATATTTTTTTCTATTTTTGAAACAAACTTTCGAGGTCAATTTTTTATACTTATCATCTCATCTAAATCTATAACTAGTCAATCTATTTGTTAGTTATGTCTTTTCTAAGGTCCTTTTTATTCTATCTGTTGTTCATTATCTTTTGTTCTTTTTTTTCCCTCATGAGGTGAGACTCAGATTCAGAGTGCAAGTCAAAATTATAAAAAAATAGAAACTATATTCTAAATTTATTTTCAAATGCATGAGTAGAATTTTTGTTTTCTTTTTCATGAAATTTAGGGTTTTAAACAAAAAGGAATGCTTTGAAGCAATCTTTGATCGCGGATGAATTAACTAAGTGATATTGACCCTAAAAATGAAAATAAAGAAGAGTTGTATGACTCTAATAAAAGTAGTTTGATTTCTTTCCTTCCTTTAAATTCTTTACGCTTTTTTGTTTGTTAATGCTCATGTGAATTTTCATTTAGTATTGCAACGCTATGTTGACAAGATAGCATTCTTTTATAACATTGTTGCTTCTACCAATGTCTTGCAACAAAGAGAAAAAAAAAATTCAGAAGTTTTTTAGATTGATTAAACAACCTAAACTTATTTCAAATTATTTTGTTAGAGATATTTGCTAAATATTTAAAATATATTTAGTTTTCAAGAGGCATATCTAACTGATAAATTAGAAGAGTTCTTCATAAAAGAGTACGTGTTGATTTAATTGAAGGCGAAAGTTGAACTTTATTTCCTAAAGCTTCTGTTTTATTTTTTTTCTAAATCTTTTCCTAAAGCCTAATAATTTGAACATAATGACATCATCCAATTATTATTTATATGCAAATTAACCAGTATTATTATTTATATGCAAATTAACCAGTGGAGTTTAATTTTAAAAATAACATTTTCTATTAGGCAAGCACAAATACATAACTGAAGTTGAAGAATTATGCATTGCTAGCAGTACCAGTGCTAGCTACATTTTTTTTTCTTTTTTTTTTCCTTTTCTTTTCTTTTTGGTCTCTCTTAGAGTGACCTATATAGTTTTAAGATCACGCCATCATAAGTTGGTGACATGAAGAATTATTTATAAATAGTTATCTGATTCTTCTTCTGTATAAAAAATGACTGTAATTTTGAAAAATTGGTTTTCCTTCTTGTCCTATCCATTATTGAGCTTAGAACCCTTCTTCAGAATTGACTTCAGAGGTTTTGATTCTTCACCCAGACTTTCAATTGCTAATGACCATTCTCTTGAAGTCATTCTCTTATTCTTGCATGTTGGGAATATTTCTACATTCTCATTTATGCTAACCATCTTCTTAGGAGCTCTTGCTTTCTGCATCACATTTGGTTTTGGTACTTTCTCTTGCTCCTCTTCATCACCTTTCTCCTGAACAACTGAAGGAGAAGAATGAACAACATCATCTGCCCTAGTTTTAACCTCTGAGACCTCTCCCTCATCTTCAGGGTAATCGAAACTCGAAGCTGGCTCAGTGAGAACTCTAGCTGAATCATCCACTCTTTTGGCTTGATTTTCATCATTGTTGGTTCGATAATCCTTCTCTGCAGAAGGATCTTCATGAGGGGCCAACTGCGTATTTTGATCATTCATCGTCACAATTCCATTTGTTGAGTGGGATGCATCGAAATCTGTCATTTCAACTGGCCCATAGTCCTTGAAACTCCCCAAGGTGACAGGCTTGGCTGCTTGTGCTACAAGAACTCGCGTGATGGCATCATGTATCCTTTGAAGAATGAATAAACCATGGTCAAGAAGGCCTCCCCAGCACCTAAGCAAGAGGCTTTGTGCTGCCAGGGATGGAGCGGCACTGGCTCTGAAGTCAAAAAGTCCGCTGCAAATGGCCAGGGCTTTGTAGACAGAATAATATGCAGGCAGGACATAGAAGAGAAGCCTGCGGCAAATCCCAGGGTTTTGGCAATTCGTAACTACTTGGTCCATTTCTGCCCTTAGCTTTCAGGAGAGCTTTATATCTGTGCAAACGCACTTAGAACCCAAAGAAGAGCAATTTTCTTGTTCAAGAGAGATTCTAAAGTCTAAACCACACTACAAGTAAAAAGAGTCTTATGGTTTCAGGAACTCTCTGTTCTTTCCTTAGAAACTGAGAAAAATCAACCACAAGATGAGTATGATTCTCAAGCCTTTTCAGCATCCATTGAGTTGTTTACAAGCTTAACCAATTTAGACAATTTCAAGGACAGCACTATCAAAAATTCAAGGAATCTTGTCCTCTCACAGTTTTTAAATTTACCATATTTCTCAAGATCTGCATTAGATAATAGACCATACATTCTAAAGTTGAAATGGCCGCAAGTGTCCAAACTAATTTTCTTACCAAGAAACACTAACTGCCACACAAAAAAAGGCATTATTAAAGGGGGAAAAAAAAGCTAGCACTCAACAAATTTTGTGTTTCCCCATAGAATAATCTGATCAGGTATTGATTCATCCTATTTCACTTTCCTGGGGAACAATCTATGTATTGATTCGTCCACAGAGGCGCCAATATGCTCCAGGGTGAAAGAGAGATTTCTCAAAAACCCATATCTCACAAACAAGGACCTGAATAAAAAGAGAAGAATCAAGAAAGTAAACTATGATTCCGAAGAAGTGAAGCTCACTAGCATAAGCATCGCATGGCTGGCATAACTGCAAACCCAGAAAGTAGTAGAATTGAAATGGTTTTGCAATCAAACAAAAAACTTAACGAATTAGCTGCAATTTGGACAAAGTATCTGCAAGTTGATGCTTCATAGTTGTGTAATCTTTACAGCATATTAGCATCATAAACTTATTCAGGCACTACTATTCAATATGCGCTATGTTTATTCACGTATCCAGATCATTTATCCCAGACATATAGAGACCATAATCAACCAATTTCTTGATTGAGGAACAAATTTATACAATTCGTTGCATATGCACCAAATCTTGAACTTGCATTAGATAATAAAATACTCTGAAGAACTTATTTTGAAACAAGGGTTCCAGAAATCCGGTGGTAGTATGTCTAGGTTCATGGCTGCACCAGTGTCTAACAAAGCAATAACTGGGATAGCAAGAGAGGAATGATGAGGGATTACCTTGGCACAGATAAGCGGATATGGTTTTCGCTTGATGGTCAGGAAATCTGTAAAAGTGAAGAATGACTCGGGACTGTCTAATTTAGAGCTAGTGTCTGAGACTGTATCATATTCATCATTTGTGTAGGCTATGGTCATTGAGGGACTCCGTTGATGGGTCATCAGTAATTTCAAAGAGAGATTCAATATCTGAAAACTCTTCTCCATCAAGATGGGGAGCCAATTGAATCATGAATTGTTGTCGTTTTTTGCTTATTGGGGCAATTCTTGGCAAAATGACCTTTCTTGTTACATGTATGACATCTGTCTGACTTGATCTTAGCTTTCTTGGATCTTTGGAACCTTTGGAACTTCTTTTTCTTTCCTAAGGAGTCATCTGCAAACTTGAATCTGTGAGATATTTTCTTCGTAGAACAAGAACAATTCTTTGAATCTTTGCACTTGACCGTCATATGAGATTCTGAGCATGCTAGTCTAAGAATTTTGGTATTAGTCTGATACTTCTACCAAAATCTTATCTGAACACATAATTTTTCCAGTGCATGTTGCATCAATTGCCATATTTGACCAATCATAATCTGTTGCCATGCTATGTTGGCTGTGCGAATTTGCCAAATTGTTTCATCAGCAAATTCTTCAGGAACTGAGTTGATAAATGCTTATTTTAATATGATATCATCAATCTAGTTTATGACGTAGAACCTTTTGCACATCTTTTCATAATGTTTCTCCAAATCTTTGAGTTTTACTGAGCATCACTTCATCTTGAGAAATTCAGTACCGGTTGCTGTGATATCATGATCCGCTTTATGTCTTCAAAGTATTAAGATAACTTCTTCAGTAAAGTTCAGTTGCAAAAACTGAGGTTGGCGATATTCTCCAAGTGAATTCTAGATATCTCGAAGACTACCTTCTAGGCAGGCAATGAACCTTTTAAGATCATCAAGAAGACCATGCTGTTGCATATCAGTTGTCAGCCAGGCATAGAGTGATTGAAATCTTTGACACCATTTGGAAGAAGGAAGATCATCCAGCGTGAATTTATAATGATGTTTTGCCTTTACAATAGTTTGCACATTCTGTAAAACAGGTTCAGCATCTGCTGAGGTGTCTACTGGTTCAACAATAAGGTCGACTCCCATCATAAATAAAGTATCAAAAGCTTTAAACGGGTCATCAGAAGTTGGTTTTGTTGTTTCACGACTGGCAGGAATCATGGGTAGGATAACTGAAGAGGAGAATTTGTTTAAATTTTTTAGGAAAGAACAAATTGGGTTTGGTTCTTCAAAGGTCAACAACTCTTGTTTTGAAGAGACACCTACTACGGGATATATGGGGAGAGATGATGTTGTGACTAGTGTAGAGGAAGAAGATGTTGTAGTGGGGAAAAAAGTAAAGGAATTGAAAAAGTTGGAGTAGTTGTTGGTGTATGGGGGGCAATAGATTTTCGCTTGTGATGCAGTAGATCTTTCCATAATGCAAGGGCACGCGAATAAGTTGATATAGATGTAGAGATGAGAGAAGGTAGTGTGAGGTGCAGTGATGATGTTGTAGGTGGTAGTTGGGGAAAGTAAGAAGGAGGGAAAAATAAACTGGTTTGTGACTGGTCTTTGAGAGAGTGGTATTGGGTTTCAAGAGAACGAAGTTGGTGTTGGAGAAATTCCTTTTTCGAAAGAAGCTTTGCCATTTGAGAGACCATTCTGTGGTAACAGACCAAATATGACCATTGTTGATGAAGATTTTCAATCTTGTTTCGTACCTTAGAAATATTATGTACTAAAGATGCAACGCCAGAAGCATTTGAGGAGACTTGAGATTTCAGAGTTTCCTGATTACAAAGAATCTTGTGGGGTGCCTGATTTTGGCGACTATATTTTCAGCTTGCCAATTGAGTGATGCTTTAGCTGCAGACATGTTTTGGTTGTCCTCTTTCATCCAAGGAAGTTGGAGACTTTATCTTCCAAGTGTGTTTATGATGATCCTTTTCAAAAGTTGTGAGTGGAGGGAATAAGTTATCATAATTAGAAAGTGAGGAAGATTGTTCCATCAAGAAACAAGGGGGAGGAACTTATGGGTTTTTTGGGTGTATTGATGTATCTGAATGCTAAGAGGGGTTTGCAGCACCATATTGCACATAGTAGTCATATTCTCGACCAATTGGATCACCAAGGAGAACAGAGGAATCACCATTTTCATATCTAGCTTGGGGAAGCTTTTGTGAAGAAGATTTAGGATTTCAAGATTTGGACAAGAAAGTTTCTTCATCTGAGAGAGAATTGAGACATGAGGGGCAAGAGCAAACATCAAACCAATTATGACCATTTGCATCATTTTGTTCACGAATCGAAGATCCATCAGAAGCAAATTGGACCATTGGAACCTTTAAGATTGACCAAGCATCATTCATCAAAGAAATTTTTGTAGGAAACACTATAGAAACTTCATTCCTTCTTGGGAATCTAATTTCTACAGTTCCATCAGCCTTAGAGGTAAAGGTGGGTTCAGTAACTTAGATGGGTTTAGTAGTTTGGGTACAGTGTTTTTCATAACCTGTAGTTCAAGAGGTAGGAAGTAACAGTTGTAGTTGTTCTTTGGGTATTTGTCTGGGAACAAAGGTACAGTGGGGAGTTTGTGGAGAATCGACAGTGAGAAAAATGGCTTCACCATTTTGTAATTGTGGTGGTAATGGGAGGTCAAAGGCATGGTTTTGAATTTGATAGGCCATTTGGTAGTGGAGGGTTGCCATAAAGTATTTTCTAATTCGGGACCTGAGATTTGGATCTAGACTTTAAAGGTTGTAGAAAGTGAGGGATCATCAAAGAGCACAATGAAGTTGGAAAATAAGGTTACAAAAATAGTTCCATCATTAAGAGTGGTTTGAACCGTATCAATATCTGTATGTTCATATTTTTGAAACCTGAAATCCAACAATGCAATCCAAGAAATCATCAAAAGTCCCTTCTTGGCGTGGAGAGTGAGAGCCAATCTGATAGCTCCAAAATGAATGTGAGAATAACCTTCTTTGAGCCATGTAGTTGGAAATTCTATAGGAATTTGCAAGGTCATATACTGTTCTTCTGTGGTTGTAGTTAACTTGTGGGTGGAGAAATGAGAAGCTTGCACAAAGTCCTTTGTAGTAACCATGGAGGATTTGCCAAAGACTTGTTTGAGTTTTAACCTAACACTATTTTTGGATTTTTGGTAAATATGATAAGGATTTACAATGGGATAACTAGAGAGAGGATACTTAATATCTTTGGAAACATAATCTAATTCATAGATATTAGAAAGACGCTTAGAAGTAGTCCTAGGGAGATCAGGAAGAGAAACCAAACTAGAAGAAGAGGATGATGCCATAACGGAAAGAGAGACTAGATCTGGGAACAAAGCTAAGGGTAATAAAACAATTTTGATAAACTAAAAATCAAGTATTATATAGCACCTTACCCTGACTTATGGCCACATAAACAGCCCTCCTAGCTTCATTTAGGCCCTTTTACAAGAGTTCGTAGTATATAATACCCTTGATCTGCATGAACATAATTTTCTCTTCAGTGTTCAGTTACTCAATCCAAAGGCTCAGTTTTTTATGTAATTGTTTGTAGATGATCCAATGAAGTGGCAAATGTGATACATTACATAGCATACTGGTCAAAGCCGATTGAGTAGTGTTACAAATCATAAGAGAACAAGATTTCATACTTTAGATGAAATATATTGTCCTCAGCAAAGATTCCTCAGATCTAATCAAGATACTTACTTGGCCATGGCTCTGATACCAACTGAAAACAACTCTAAAAACACTAAACTTAAACAATAAAAAACTTATACATAATCATACTGATACCAACTGAAAACAACTCTGAAAATAATGAACTTAAATAATAGAAAACATATACACGATCATAGCTGTTTCGTATGAAGGCTGGTGAACCCATATGAGTAGCAAGCTACACTTTCTATATACTATATAGCAACGAGAAGCTTAAAGGAAACTAGAAAGAACTCTAGGGTAAAGACTAATTTTCGAAACAAAATTTATTTCACACTGAATCTTCCAAACTTTCCTTACTCTTCTCTGTTGAAGAAGAGAGGAGTAATGGCCTTTTTATAGGCGAAATACACCAGTGCAGATCTCAAATTCGAATTTCAGAGAGAAAGAAAATAATGGGTAGGTCACATGTTTTGCCAATAAAAGAAAAGCACACCTAAGGCATACTAGTGTTATAAGATATGAACATTTGTCGCTGAATTATTACACACAAACAAAAGCTTTCACGTGGAACGGTTATAGAGGAATCTGGTTTATGCCTTATGAGTTGTGGTCTTCAGCATCGCTGTCATAATCTGAGCTATTGTAGGGCATCCATGGCTCGTCAAAAGGCTCATCATCATCTGAGCTGTTTGGGTCCGCGTACAAGAGTGAGCGTCGACCTTGTTCATCATAATGGTGTAGATCGAGGTGAGTTTTAAGAAAGATCAAAACTTCAGCATGATATGAATGAATCTGCCATTGAGGATAAAGGGGAATACTCATGAAAGGCTCAAAAAGGAGGTCATCTATTCCAGAAGTAACATCATTATTCTTAATTGTCATATGTGTAAGAATATCAATTCTGACATATGAATGAAGCCTTTGGATCCTGGGTGTAGCAATATTGAAAGAATACCATCCTAGTATTTCTTTTGTTGGAAAATGGTATAGTTTGGGAGACTGATTTGGCCTTGTACCGGAACATGCTACATGAAGATTAAGAACAGATCTGTGAAGGCATATAACAACATATTTATTTAATTTGCCGCATAAAAATTGAAACCACCATGCAGGAGTGAGAAACCATTTGAGCATTTTAAACATGATAAGTCTTTCTGGTAGAAAGTCTGGGCTATTATCACAACTCCAAAGATAAGAAAACAAGTTCGAAGCATTAAAAACAAAAGCAATTTTATGAGTTTCTAAAAGATACCAAAAATAACAAAGGGCTATTTTGGGTAAATTCCAAAGATCACAAATATGGAAGAGAGTGAAATAGGGTTTGTCAGGGTTATTGGCTATTCCTCGAAAAACAGAGGTTCCGTGTTTCTGGAGGAGGAGTCTATGGAAAAGTTTATAGTTGAGGGAGCTGCGAAGGGGTAGGGTGAAATCAAGAATGATTTCAATAACTTCAAGAGGAAGATGTGAGAGGTCAAAGGGAGCAAGACAAGGGTTACTGAAGGAAGATACGGGTTTGGGTGGTCTGCTAAGGAAATCAGCAAGAATATTTGACTTCCCTAATTCAACATAATCATCCACTCTTTTAGCTTGATTTTCATCATTGTTGGTTTGATAATCCTTCTCTGCAGAAAGATCTTCATGAGGGGCCAACTGCGTATTTTGATCATTCATCGTCACAATTCCATTTGTTGATTGCGATACATCGGAATGTGTCATTTCAATTGGCCCATAGTCCTTGAAACTCCCCAAGGTGACGGGCTTGGCTGCTTGTGCTACAAGAACTCGCGTGATGGCATCATGTATCCTTTGAAGAATGAATAAACCATGGTCAAGAAGGCCTCCCCAGCTACTAAGCAAGAGGCTTTGTGTTGCCAGGGATGCAGCGGCACTGGCCCTGAAGTCGAAAAAGTCTGCTGCAAATGGCCAGGGCTTTGTAGACAGAACAATATGCAGACAGGACACAGAAGAGAAGCCTGTGGCAAATCCCACGGTTTTGGGAATTGGTAACTACTTGGTCCATTTCTGCCCTTAGCTTTCAGGAGAGCTTTATATCTGTGCAAACGCACTTGGAACCCAAAGAAGAGGCAATTTTCTTGTTCAAGAGAGATTCTAAAGTCAAACAACACGACAAGTAAAAAGTGTCTTATGGTTTCAGGAACTCTCTGTTCCTTCCTTAGAAACTGAGAAAAATCAACCACAAGATGAGTATGATTCTCAAGCCTTTTCAGCATACATTGAGTTGCTTACAAGCTTAACTAATGCAGACAATTTCAAGGACACCACTATCAAAAAATCAAGGAATCTTGTCCTCTCACAGTTTTTAAATTTACCATATTTTTCAAGATCTGCATTAGATAATAAACCATTGAAATGGCCGCAAGTGTCCAAACTAATTTTCTTAACTAATAAACACTAACCGCCACACAAAAAAGGGCATTATTAAAGGGAAAAAAAAGCTAACAGTCAAAAAATTTTGTGTTTCCCCATAGGATAATCTGATCAGGTATTGATTCATCCTATTTCACCTTCCTAGGGAACAATCTATGTATTGATTCGTCCACAGAGGCGCCAATATGCTCCAGGGTGAAAGAGAGATTTCTCAAAAACCCATATCTCACGAACAAGGACCTGAATAAAAAGAAAAGAATCAAGAAAGTAAACTATGGTTCCGAAGAAGTGAAGCTCACTAGCATAAGCATCGCATGGCTGGCATAACTGCAAAGCCAGAAAGTAGTAGAATTGAAATGGTTTTGCAATCAAACAAACAACTAAACGAAGTAGCTCTGCAATTTGGACAATTTGGACAAAGTATCTGCAAGTTGATGTTTCATAGTTGTGTAATCTTTACAGCATATTAGCATCATAAACTTATTCAGGCACTATTATTCAATATGCACTATGTTTATTTACGTATCCAGATCATTTATCTCAGACATATAGAGACCATAACCAACCAACTTCTTGCTTGAGCAACAAATTTATATGATTCGTTGCATATGCACCAAATCTTGAACTTGCATTAGATAATAAAATACTCTGAAGAATTTATTTAGGGAAAAAAGAAAAGCAAAATCAAGAGGAAATCAATATTAGAATTACAGCAGAGAGAAGGAAAAGCAACAGTTGGGAGAATTGACATTTCAGACCTACCTCCTTATCCTTGTCTCCAGCTATAACAGCTCCACTTGAATCATATGCCTCAAACTTCTGCAAAACCAACAAAGACATTTAAGGAATGCACAAACACGAGTAACCAAGAAAGTAAAACATAGAAAAGAGAAGCAACACTTGAGGAGATAAATATGAATTTTCTAATGGTATGTCATGGTTAATTATAAAGGATTTAACAAGGTATTATGCTAAATCTACTGCTGATAGGGACTATTTAATCTAGGGACCTTTTAGTTGATGTTTCTTTATTCTTTTTCCTTCCTTTCTTAAGAGAAGAGGGGGGGGGGGGGGGAGTGGGGGAGTGGGCCTAGAAGTATGGTTCCAAGAAATTGTTACAAGGTGCTGCAGACAGATGTATAACACTGACCTAAATCTCCATCTACTGAATTTCAAAAATCCCCTGTTATTCCAAAAAAAAATTTGCAAGATCCCCTGACAAGTACATAACCTATGTACATAATTAAAATGATGAAATGGCAACAGAAAGGAAAGAAAGAAAAAAGAAAGAAGTGACAGCTCCTTTTTTCCTCAAGTTGCCACATCAATCCTGTTTTTCTCTCCCTGGCAATTATACAACTCTATTCTCTTCAGGTTGTTTACCTGTCTCTCTGAGCACCCTTTCTCTATTATATCCTTAGGTTAGTCATCAAAGAGGTTGTCTCTTAACCTTCTTTTGTGCTACATGATGCTGAGGGGTCTCTCAGCAGCAACTAAGGAGGTCTAGGAATCCTTTCCAGAAGGGAAGAAATCAAATGTGATTTAACACAAACATTTGCATAACTTTAGTGAATTTAAATTTGTCCATCCAGACACTAAGTTATAAATTTCGATAAAACTATTTCAGGAGATGTATTATGTCTGGGATTTCAAATTTTTCGGCCATTTAGTATTCCCAAGTGATAAAAGTAACAACAGAGATACATAAAATCTAACTGTCCTGTCCTAGATTCTGTTATCAGATTTTAGTTTTACTTTTGCCTTTTGACCTTTATATTCTTTTCTTCCTTGACCTGACAAATCGCCCTTATATTCAACTTTCTGTTCATTGCACCTGTTCTTCAACTAGCAGCAATTCCTAATTGTTCTGATAAGCCAGCAGAGAACTCAATTAACTTTCTACTCTCAACTTCTCTTCAATCAAAAGATCATTAGAAAGGGATCTCAAACATGATAGGAAGGAAAACTGGATTCAGCGTATGAAATTAAACCCCACCCAGTTCATATAAGCATTTATTAACACAATCACAAGAAACTACAGCAATGTCAGCACAATAAAGATCATATTCCAAGATGATATAGTAGTTCAATTGCTGAGAAACACATCAAAGACAAAATCCCAAAATTATATTTACCTGTTTAGTCAGAAACTCAATTGTAAGCTGCACGAATACTTTATTGAGATCATCACGATCAACCCCAATCTGCAAAAGAAAATGAAGTATAATAATGTCCTCCAGAAATGTTAGTTATAATAATCTCTAGGTCGAATAAAATGAATTCACAAGTTACCGGTTTATGCATGCATGCTTAAAAAAACACATCATGTTTCCACAGTTTTAGTATCTGTATTTCCTTTTGGAGACAATATAAAACGAGACAAATATTGGTACAGAAAAGTTATACTGCGCATTTAGTTTCAAAGAGACTTGCCAGTCGAGCACGTAGAGTTCGTATCTTAACAACTGGTTCTATTAGTTCCCAGTACATTCCGCTCCATCTTGATTCTCTTTGCTTTGTTTCATTCTTAAGGGCCTATTAATCAATAGAAAAAAGGAACCAGAGAGATAAAACTTGGAAGCTTGAAGACATAAACAGTCAGTAACCACTGAGTAGATCCAACTAGGGAGCAGCGGAACAGGTTTAGATTTATTAATATAAAGGGAAAATGGCCATTTTGGTCCCCCAAAGTTATGGCCTTGTAATCACTTGGTCCCAAAAGTTTTTTTTCCAGCCATTATAGTTCTAAAAGATTTTATACATATCTTAAGTAGTACGACCACCACTCTAAGCCACTAATTCTAACCAATAAAGAGCACAACTCTTCTGAGGGTAACATAGTCCATTTATGTAGTTTCTCTCTAATTGTTGGCTCGTATAGCTCACACAGTCCTATTTTGGAAGAGATAAAACTTTAAAAAATTTAACCATGTGAGCTCCACGAGAGGAAAACAGACGTAAATGTACTATTTTGCCCTAAGAAAGTTAGCACATGCATGAGTCGTGCACTTTATTGGTAGGCATTAGTGGCTGAAAGTGCTGATCGAACTACTTAAGACACATGTAAAATCTTTTGGGACCATAATGGCTGAAAAAAACTTTTGGAAACAAGCAATTACGAGATCGTAACTTTGGGAACCAAAATGGCCATTTTCCCTAATATAGATATCCAAACAAAAAGACTTACAGAATACATTTTTTCTGTAACTAATTTCCTCAATGATGTTTTGTCGCCATTTGCCATATGTGTGCTTATCTATGAGGAACAGAAAAGATAAGTATAAATTATCCATCAGAATTAACTTGCCAAAATTTAATTGCTATGTAATTCCTTGATAAATAGATAAATAACAAATAAGTAACCTCTTTGTACAGATTGACAGCTTCCCCATAAAACTTCTGCTTCGAATAACCAGATTTCCGCAGCTTAGCAATGGCATATGCACTTTTGAGCTGCAAACATTTGTGTCACAACCCAAGGGAATAACTTTACTAACCACAAAAACAAAAAAACAGGCAAACCTTTATACAGCAGAAGGTATAATATACACAACCCATAGAATCCCATGTTACTAGCTTCCTTGCTCAAGATTGGGAAACTTGAAAAAAGACTGAAAATTTTCAAACTAAATATTATAAGCATAAATATGCATCCATTTTTTTAGTTGCATTAGATGAGAATGACAAATCTAAGTAATCTTTTTCCCAAAACAAATCAAATTAGTCCCACACCAGCAAATAAAAAAGCCATAACTTTTCCACCAGTGGGCAACAATAAGGCAAAGATTGTTTACCTCCATGATTATATCCTCTTTTGTTCTTCTCCATCCACTTCTCGTAAACCACCTGGTACAATACCAAACAATTAAGAATGGCCAAGAAGATACGCATCCATAACTGGGAATAATTTTACACGCTGCAGAATGATGAAAGTGTACATTAATTGGATCTCAACCTCAAGATATAATTTAAACTTTCAGAGCATTCCAAACATTGACTATGCAATTTAGTAGATTTCCTGAAGGTTTAAATAGATAAAATACCAAAAGATACCTAAGGTGAAAAAAATTCAGTCTAAAATGCTCGTCTGATGTAACAGGTGTGACATTACTGGGGATTAAAACCTATAGAACTAATGTAGACATAAGCAGCCCTACGGCTCCTCTCTTTTGTATTCTTACTTGACATCCTATCATGAGAAAGTTAAACATTCTTTTATTTTGTCTTTCTGGTTTTAAGTATAAGAATAAACAGAAAATTAAAAAGAACGGAAGACATTTTGAGATACTGACATGTAATGCGTAAAGCAGGATACAGCACTAAAAATGGAGCCAAACAAGAACTATGTCGCTTGGAAACACAAATAAAACTTGCAATATGAATACTTGTATATATAATGCATCACTATGATATTTATAGTTAAATATGACAATCAATATCAATGCTAATTCGAGTAAAATTGCATAACTGGTCATACGAGCATCTAGCAGGCCAGCAAGTAGTACCAACCTCTTCCAGAAAGGAAACTTTTTGCGAGGGGCATATGGCTCATACACAAAGCCAGGACTCAGCATGGATACCTTAAGTGCTCCCTGCATACTTGCAAGTTTGGCCAAGTTACATATCTAGTGCCAGTACATCTATTATACTGCCTTCAGAGTTCTTTGGCACTTAAGCAAAGCTATATAAGAACTATCTATACGAGTAGCCCATTCCAACTTTCCATTTGTTCTTTACCACATAAATCAGTCCCAAACTAGAACCATTTACAAAAAGCAGCTGGGATCAAACTTCTGTGTCAATCTATTAAAAAACAGTAACTGCGAACAACAATATTTTGTTATATAGGGTTTCTAGTATTTCCTTGAGGAATCATATCGTTATTCATGTTTTCATATCTATACACCCAATGATGAGTTATGTCAATTTGGAAGAAAGACCTCTGAGAAGTGTCAAAATGATGAGTTGAGAGAACTTTCCTGTACAATATATACCCTTTTAAGAAATGTAAACCCAAATAACTAAATGGAGAAAACCTACATGAAACATGGGTAGCTTCATTAAGATATAGTTGAAGACAGAAATTACAAAATAGCTATCGATCATTGCTCAATGTCTCCAATAATAAATGATGAGTGCCTGCCTAAGAATTGTAGGAAATTCCCATGTCTAACCAAAGTAAAACCTCTTGCGAGTTTCCTATAGACTAAACCCAGTGAAGTTCTTTTCAGTTTTTGTGAAGGCAAAAAGTGCACTCTGGAGTTTGCAATATATTCATAATTCATATACTTAATAGAGAAAGCAAAAGAAATCTATACGAGTTAGGTTATGCTGATTCAAACTAGCTTCCAGGAGGTCATGATATGCTGGTGTAGCATTCCTACTAACCTTTTTTTTATTTGTTTCCAGTTTACTTGCAATGTTGACTAGCATTTATATTGGTGGAACAGGGAGATGAACGAATTATATATATGTAATTCAGCTGTAGTGTTCCATAAGCTTCATCAATGCATAATTAACCACTAAAATACCTTAGAAAGCATGTTCTTGAAGTCCAGTTTATATTTTCTCAGAATCTTAGATGATTCATAATTTTGTATGCTTACAAGATACTGAGTGTAACTTGAGAAAAGAAACTAAATAGAACATGTGAAATTTAATTGCTAGAGTTATATTAAATAGAACATGTGAAATTTAACTGCTAAATAGAAAAAGCATAAAGTATAACTTCGCTAGAATGTCTTCTAGAAACCTTGTAAGTTATATAATCTCCAATAAGTGTCTCCCTCTCATATAATCCCGTCATCCTTTCTTAAATGTTGCCTCCTAAATCTAAATCCTACAACATTCAAAACCAATTAAATCAGTTAATACCATCTTGAATTTTGAATCATTTAAAATAAAAGAAAAATACCAATATCAATTAAAGGAAGAGAATCAAAAGAACCAAACAAAGTACTTGATATACGTTAAGTTAAGCACACAACCATTTCATTCCAAGCAAAACTAGGCCTTGCCTCTACATTTCCTGACCAAAAACCCTTTAAGTACATAAAGCAGCATTATCTCTCAATTCTGAAGGCTTTATTATCTTATTCTTTTACAAGCTTTGAGCAAAATACTGTTTTTCACTGAATGCTAAACAACAAAATAATGGCCATTTAGACACACATTCTATTAGTCAATAATTTAAAAGATCAAGTGTCATACCATTCGTCGCACTTGAGGTGGGGCTTTTGCTTGTGTTGTAACCAATCTAAAATAATCCAAATGTGGGAATTTGGGTGCCTATATGCAAGAATTTATGTAAGGAGAAAATTAGCCGTAGAATTTATTAAGAAAGGTAGCAATCTGAATAGGATATTCACAATATTTCATAAATCTATGCTGGTAGACACAGAACGATAGGCAGAAAGCAGGAGAGCAGACCAGTAAGAGATTAGATATAAAGAAAATCAACGAAATGGTTCAATGAACCACTTTTTATATTTTAACAAACTCACCACGTTGGTTTGAAAACTGTATTTATCTCCTGAAGTCCAAGGAAGTCCACTAGAGTTCTTATTTACAGAAGATGACATGCTTCTATGAGAACCTTGTGAAAACTCACATCAGAGCACGATCAGAAACGAAACATATCAGACCACAATTTTTTACATAAGAAACAATGCCAACCATAAAATAAATCCTAAAAAGGAAAGGAAGAAAGGCAGCTGCACCAATTTATGTGGAGTAAGCATACATGTATTAGGCCATGGATGCATGAAATGTCCTCTGTACAAATAAGTTGAATAACTCCAGCATCTGGAATCTGATAAAATTGAAAATTAAAGTCTTTAAAACACTTAGGTCAACAGGTGATTTTGAACCAATATGCATGATAACAGAATAATAGTTCTGTCTATAATATTACTCAAACTGAAAAATAGGTTCACTTCGCGGATTCTTATCCAAGTTGAAATTTGTAAAAGCCATTATTTCAGAGCACTATAAATGCTGAAGAGTATAAAATCTATGTTGTACCACAAATAACAGGAAATTGAAATGCGAAGATAACCCATCAAACTAGGAAGAACTGTGATCTTCAAACATCCAAAACTATTTCAAAATAGTGTCTTTTGAATTATAGAGCACAACCCAGAAGAATTCTTTCACGGTAGAGGAGGAAAATAGAAATTCATTTAGTTCATTCAATCTACTTGTAACCCATTTCGGATCAAGAAAGCAAACCAATCACACGAAATCCAAACACCTTTACATAGAATCTATAACAAATTCTAGAGATACTTTTAGTTATGAATGAGTCGACATTGTTGTGCATGTAAAATTTCCCATTTGAAGTGATATTCGAACAGCTTCTTGAGATTCCGAGCCTGCAAAAACCAGACTAGAAATCACTCCCTGAGCCCAGATTAGCAGTTGAAATTCAACCTCACTGAATCTCTTTTCTTTGCATTTTTCATCAATAAAACGGACTTACAAATTGGAAATTTCTCGAACTTCAATCTTTCCATAGAGGTTTCGAATTGCTTGAGAACTTCTCCGAGCCATGTATAAGTTTGATCTCCTTCACAGGGAAAGAGAAGGCGAGAGGTTCTGGCTTTCAAAAGAAGGGTTTAAGGAAGAAACTATAGGGAACATCGCGGTAACGCCTTTAGCATGGTCTTAACTTTCAGGTTCCCAACGTTATTGGTTTTTTCTTTTTTTGAATAGAATATATAAATATTTACTAGATACCTAACTCGAAATTGAACTCGAACACACTTGTGAGTTGTGAGAGAGACATCACTTGCCAACAGGGCAGATCCCGCAGACCATTTTTTGTTCCTAATTTCGTCCCAATGAATGAATGAATAAAAAATTTATAAATATTAGTAACTATTAATTAACATTTTAGACAAATAATAAATAATACTAATTGTCTTCCAATTGCATTAACATATGCTTATGTTTTTCTTTTACAAGAGCATATATATGTTGATATCAATTTAGGTATTTGAATTTGCACATAAACATCAAATCGACCAAAATAACACAACGACTAACTCTTTTACAAAGAATTATCTTAATTTTAAATTAAAAATTCTAAAAATTAGTTAAAAATTATAATTTTTTAAAATTTGTATACCTTTCTCCAAATTCCATCAATCTTGGTAGAAGTCATCAACTTTCGCTAGGTCTTGGCGGTCCATATTAACTTCCGCCTAGACCTGGCAAAAGTCCACGCTAACTTCCCCAAGACTTGGCGAAAGTCCATTTTGCAGTTTAGGAGGGGGGGGGGGGGGGGAGAGAGAGAGAGAGAGAAAGGAGAGAGAAATTATTTAAGAAAATTATTAATTTTCGTATTGTATATAGTCTATATATTTATTTATTTTTTAACTCTAAATTTCAAATAAAACTCTCATATGCCGGTTTGATTTCTACTCATTGCAGGGATCATCAATTAATAAATTAATATTAAATGTGTAACTCAATTTTGAAACTTAAAACTTTATATTTTTTTAAGGAAAAAACTAAAATTTTTATCAATAACTTAATTTATCACAATTCCATCTATTATGTTTCCTAGGTACATTAATACTAACTTAAGTATTTTTTCTTTTTGGAAACAAAGCGGATATCATTAAATATAGATAAAATGTTCTATATTTCTCATCTTCAAAAGCAACTTCAAGGATAGAATCTTTATACATAATGATGGTGAGGAAGATAAAAGGGATTGTAGAATAAAACAAGGTTGTTATAGAAAAGTAGTTAGAATGTAGTTATGAAGGTAATTTTTTTGTAACAATTAATAAGAATTACATATTATTTATCGAACAAGATATTTTACGCATAATTTATCGTATTTACTCGTACTTTTTTATTCCAAACTATTTACTGGAAAAAATTCCAAATCACACATCTCCCTTCTTTAACATGATGATGATTTTATAACTTCTATAAATCTTTGGAAGAACGTATATAACTGTTTGTCTTCTTAATTAAAGTCGTCTACTAGTTAAAGGACAAACTTAACTAAGATATCAAAAAACCATTAAAAATTTATGCACAAGACTTTATATGTTGTAATTTATCATGATTAAAGATACTCTCATAGTAAAAAACACATTCACAATTATTGCATATTGGTATCATAATTTTACAATTAGTGCACTATAATTTAAATCAAAGTTCAACACGAAATTTTCTTACAACAAATAAACAGTGTCTCATTTGGAAAGTATGCTCATTATCCATCTAATGCTACAAAAGAATCAATTTCTTCTTCAAAACAAAAAAAGATCGTATGATTACAAATAACTTTTATGTAAACCTTACAACACCAATTACTACAACTTTAAAAAATAAAAGCCATAAGAAATACATTTTTAAATAAAAAAAAGTGCCTTGTTTCAACTAGTTTCTATTTTGTTCTTTTTTTTTTTAATAAACATGAGTTTCAATTTTGATCAAATTTCATTTGCTAGACTAGATGATGAACCTTGTACAAAAGGTACAAACCCCCGTCCACCAAAAATTGGTCTCATAAGCCTATCATCAAATCTTCTCCATAAATGATGAACCGTAAACGTAGGATGTCTCATCCATACCACCAAACTATTTCTTCTTGCTTCTTGACTATTACTAGTCTCTACTAGGCTTTCATTTTCTACAAGCGAAAGTCTCAGATCTTCTAAGCTATCAAATTCTGTTGTATCAGAAGATAGCGGTTTCTTATTTCTTAGTAGTATCACCTCAATCAAAGGTTTTGTTATAGAACCACAAACCTGTCAAAGACATTCAAGAAAGAAAGTATTATAATTACGAAATTATCATGATAAATTTTATGAACCTTTAAGATATTATCATTCAAACTCACTAGGGTACTAAATAGTACGACGATGATGATAGAGGTTATCATTAGAGCTTGCTCTGGTAGCCATGATTGCCCATATTTTGAAAACTGAAATGTTAAATTTATTTTATAATTAGTTACCAATGTAACTTCAGATCTTATAAAGACATTGAGGGTTCTGATTACATACCTGATTGTAAGACAAGGCAATAGTAACTGCACCTCTCATCAATCCTGCCCACCATACAATAAACTGACATGGTATAAAACTAGTTAAATAAAGAAGAAAAACATTAATTCATCCTATTTGTTATGTATACACAGTTAATCACCTGTCTCTTCAGTTCGATCTTTGCACTGGCTCCTTTAGTGCAATTCAAAATATTAGATATAGGAAATACAAAGGCAGCCCTTCCTAGCAAAACAAGCGCAAACATAGTTGAACTAATTGCAACTGAGATTCCTGCACTGGAATAATGATTGAAGATGAATTAATTATAAACTTCTTCAATAAAACAAAATTTTACAAAAGAATAGTTAAAATACATTTTTTGTCATAATTCTAGGAGATCAAATGTTTTAAATACACACTAGAATAAACTAATGAAAATGAAAAGTTTGGGCCCTATTTTAATTTAAAACTAATAAGAGAGAGAAAGATGAGTATTAAGTAATTTTTCTCTCTCTTCTCCTCTTCTCCCTTAAACCAAACTAGAATAAGGTAAAAATAGATACTTCTCTAGATGAAGTATTTCTCTCCTTTCCCTTCTCTTCCCTTCTTATAAACCAAACTAGGCTTTGATGACCTAATTTTTACAAATAATTTATAAGACGTGTATGGCATTCCTCTCGTCTTTCATGTGTTTTCTATATTTTGTTTCTTTCTACAATTCTTTTCAATAAGATTATTATCTTATGGTACCTTAGGATTCTAATCTTTGATCATATTTTGCTTTCAAATCTATATAACCTTTTTCTACATATTTAATTCGACATTGAAGTAGCTTTCAAAATCTCATTCAAACATATCCAAAATCATTAACTCAAGTGAAATATAGGGTTCATCAATTTTACCTTGCATCACTTGATCTCCATTTTTGAATGTCCAATGCATCCATTCCAACATAAAGGAATATAAAAGTTTCCGCTATGAACGACATTGTAGCAAATGCGTGTCTGAAAGATAAACCCAACTTTAAAAGTAAAAGCTTCTTATAATCAAATTTAATTTCTTCTTTGTTCTCTGTTTTTCTCCTGAGCTTAATAAAACTTAATAAAATAAATGGTAACGACTAATTAAATAAGCACAAAGCAGGTAAAAAAGACTTCAATTGAATTGATTGTAAAAGAATAATTAAAATAATTTTTATAATAGGGAAAAAAGAGAATAAGTTAAGAGAATATACACTACTTTCTTTCAAGTCAAGAGAAGAAGAATTCTTGTCTTTAAAAGAGAGAGAGAGAGAGAGAGAGAGAGGAAGAAGAAGAAGAGTTTCGACACAATTGGTTCATCAAGCTAATGGCTTTTCTTTTTTCCTCACTATACTAGTATTCTTGAAGGCGATGTACTATTATTGCACTAAACATTAGTTTCTAGACATAATTGATGAGGCTACCTCTTGTTAAAATAACTTTTTATAATTAGAATAATTATAAAGAGTATTAAGAGAGAAAATAAAAGCATATTGTAGAAAATACAATAAGGCATATCTTCTCACCTAGTTGTTACTCGCGAGCTTTCAGTAACATTATGCCATGTGTAATGTGACATGACAATACCACAGAAGAAAATTGTCAATATTCCACTTAGAGATAACAGCTGCAAGTTAAATATTAAAAAAAAATAAACTTTTAGGTGTTCAAGAACTCATCTACAACATTCCATTCAAGATATCATAACTATGTTGTCTTAAGTTTTAATGGGTATTGTTACATTAGTTTTGAAATTCAAACGCTTTTTCCTTCTTATAAATAAGCACTTGGAAAAGAATAGTAGTTAACGTACCACAAAATGAGCCATGTTTCATGTTAACAATATCTTGCAAAATCATTGCTTCCTAATTATACTAATAAATTGCTAGCACATTAAGAGGATCAGAATAACATTATTCCAGGTATGTATAATTTAGTACCTCTGCCAACATGTAGGATAGATATGCCATGAGTAGCATAATAGCTACTTCTCGATCCGTGGAATGTCTATCATTCAAAATGATAACGTGTTAGAATCATAAACTTTTTAAAGTTATTGAATATAAATAAGACTTCATGTTTATTAAATATATTATCAACACTTGTTCTAAATTAAAAACACTTATCGTTGTTCAATTTAAAAAAAGAAAAAGAGGGACTTGCTAATATCATTATTTGCTTTCCATCATCAAGATATGACCGCTGATATTTTTCAATAGAGAGTAAGTGAAGATGGATAAAATGTTTCAGTGTTTAGGATTCTTGGATGGGAAGAAAATTCTTATCTAAGTTGGTATTTGCAAAATGAAATTTTTTCTTTTTTCTTTTTGAGGCGAAAATCACATTCTTTCTATGCTTAAGGGAAAGTTTCTGATGCAATAAAATGCATGGAAAGATACTACAAAACTGTTTGAAGTGTACGAAATAATAATGATAATTTACCTCCCAAAGTAAAATGTCTTTATCCCAAAAGCACTTAAGAGTCCCACCTAAGACGGAATTACAAGCTGGTTAATAATGGGGCAACAAGGCACTGAACAGTGAAAAATAAATTTTTATGGGGATTCTAGCCATGGCTATGGAAAAATGACATTCTACCGAATACATTTTATTCTCTTCAACAACAATGTTTAGAGTGTCCTACGTTTGTCAATACAAGTTAAATTAATGAATCTTGAATAAGTTTATTTAAAAGAATGAAAAAAAGCAACAAATAGAATTTTATAGAGCAATTTGATATGCCTTACTCAGATGAAATGATGTGCTTATTTCCTTGTAAGTAAAATGTTGAAATGTTGCAAGAATCTATGTTTCGGATGGCTAATGAACTGAATATTTGTAAACGATATGCATTTCAAGAAAATTAAGCATGTCAATTATCTATAATAACATGAGAATGCATCCTTTATATTCTTAAGTACCAAAGGATTCTTCAATGATTATAAGTTAAAATGTGAATGGTAATGGCAATGCATACTCACAGCTATACCAATGGCAGTACTGGATAAATAAAGGTAAAGGAATTTCCCCAATAATTTTAAAGTTGTCAAGACGTTGAAGTCACTGAAGTCAAGTGATTGCACTGAGTTGAAAAGAACAATAGAGGTTGCATCATTCACCACCCCCTCTCCAAATACAACACTGTAGAGGAAAGGTGTTTGGTCCTGACTAAGAACCTGTAACAAAGACAAAGTTTGTAATCGGATCTAATGTCTTATGAGAGTGAATTGAGATATAAAATTGTACCTGCAACGTGCAAACTGAATCTGTTGCAGACAATATGGCGCCAATGGCTGCAGGCATGCGGTGGTGCCAGGGAAATCAGTAGAAGAATAGAGTAGTAGCATGTACAATGGAAGCTATTTTCATTTAAAAGAATTACCTAGATAATCTTTAATACCAAGTGTTTTAACACCAATCCTCCTGAATAGAAGAAGGGAACCTGCAGATTTTCCTCAAAACTATTAG
Organism: Rauvolfia tetraphylla; assembly: GCA_030512225.1. Lineage (NCBI taxonomy): Eukaryota > Viridiplantae > Streptophyta > Magnoliopsida > Gentianales > Apocynaceae > Rauvolfia > Rauvolfia tetraphylla. The sequence continues at coordinate 5,367,078 of JAJQKT010000060.1, forward strand.
TAACCTTTCTCTCTTTCTTTAGGAAGAAATAAATTTACAATCAATTTACAACATAAGTGATATACTAATAAGTCCTGAAAATACTCATCCCGTCTGGAACTGAATATCCAGTTTCCTATTGGTTATGTATAGAAAACTGGAAATTCAATTCCAGATGGAGGCAGTATGAAAGAGCTAGGAGAAAGGGACTGTTGCGGCAAAAGGAATAATCAATGAAACACTATTGCAAAGTCAAGATTGAACTCTAATCCACTATCATGTATTAATTTCTTGATTCCTGTATGCAAATCTCTCCAAAGTAACCAAAATTTATGCGACCAATCAAGGAAGGTTCTCATTCTTCAAGAATGAGATTTGTATTGTTTCTCTTTGTCTTTTGTTTTGATCTCAAGGAAGGGGGAGATGAGTCAACCATCGAACTCTTGATCTCTTGAACTATGGAGTTGAGATAGAATTCAAATAGGCCTCTATGGCATGTTGTACTTACTTTATTATGAAAAGTAGTTCCATAAATGTCATAAATTTGACTGGCGTGGAATTTAAGAAACACAAGAACTGTATAGTTGAACTGCCACATTATCTCAAAGCTAGCAATTAGAAGGGAAAGCATCTTTTCTGACCATGAATTTTAGCAGTAAGTCACTGGTGTTGCATCGTGCAGAAAAATAGGGCTATTGTGGGCAATGCGTTCCACATAATTCCTTAATAGATAAAATGGAAATATCTAGAGGGATAGAAACCATTCATTTCGGGATGGAGGGAGTGCTCGAATTTGGAATATAAAGAAACAACAAAATTAGCCAGAGATGGAAGATCTTACCCGCTGTTATAAGGCTGAAGGATATAATGGTACCAAATACCCCAAATAACAGTATAATTGAGAAGTTCTTGAAAAATTGTTTTTTCTTGACCTGGAACCTGCCAACAATGCCAAAACAAAAAAATAAGATTCATAAGTTTATTAGGTTCGTGTAAGATTTTCTTCAAGAAGCAGGTCCCTGGGCTGCAACACCAAAAGCAGAGCTAAAATCCAGCAGGAGTGGTAGAATATCTTAAAAACTAATAGTGTCTTTGTCAAAAGCAATCTGCTATGGCAATAATTAATTAAATCAGACATAATAACAATATCTTCACAACTCAATCTTCAAGTATAAAGCTAAAGCCATACAAAGAGATATGCAAGCTCTTACCCAGCATTGAAAATGATTGGAGGCAGCAGATAGATGAAGAACAGATCTTCATTGAAAGATAGGATTTGGGAGTTCTGGCCTTTACTCGCTACCAGTACGATAGCTCCAGTAGCCAATCCCTAATACAATTCACAAGATCGAATATGCATCTTATAAAAAGACCTTACCATATAGGGAAAGAAGCAGAATTCACTTACCAGAAGAAGTGAGATAATAGATTCATTGGTCCACCGGTTTTTCTCTAGCAGGTGGCCTATCAATATGCATACGCAAAGTAGGGCAACAAAGATGGTAACAGAGACAACAACAGTTTTGTTCAGAGCAGTGTAGGCGGTTATTGAATGTATGATTGGCAGCAGGGTGGAAATGGACATTTTCCTAATGCTTCTCAGTACAATGCATTCACAGAATAGACGGCAGGACTTGAAACTGAAAATTGGTTGGTGGCATATACGAGAATGGAGATATCATAGCTTGTAAATAAATATAGTGCAAATCCTGCACTGACCCGTATGAAAAACATGGTATGAAAACTTCAACTGATAAGGCAAGAGAAGACTGGTAGTTGGCAGGGGCAGAGATTGACTATAGAGCTGGAGACTTAGAACAGAAGCAGAAGGTCCAGTTCATAATTTTCCTTGGCAAGAAGGCCAGCATTTGAAAATCTGACTCAGTATTATCAAGGCTAGCAAGCTTTCTTTTTCATGGATCTTGTTTGTTTTTTTCTTCCAGTCCCATGAATAACATTGCCATGCCATGTGTCCAAGAACGACACGGAGTGCATTCTGGTCTAGTCACAATCAGTTGGTGAGCAATTGGTTGGCCTTGGCCCTTAATCAAGATTCAGACACCCATCATCAGCATGTGAAAAGTTTCTAATTTCTAGAGTAACTTCGTATTTCCGTGCCCATTTTGCTCTTTTTCAGATTGGTGCAGTACAACAATGCCAGACCAATCTGATATTCTACTGCATCTCTGAAAATTATGCTATGAAGTACAGCAACATGCGATGCTATTGACGAGCTGATACACCTTATGGAAGGTAGTCCCAAGTTAGAGCGCCACTGGAACACCAAAAATCAAAAGCAATAGCGACACTACTGCCCCAAAAGCAAATTCAATGCTGGCTTTGAGACATCTTGATAAGAGACTAATTTGTCTTGTCTTTGATTGAGAGAAGATAATGATAACGTCAATTTGATTACCAAGAAATCTTCTTTCGAGCCAGGTTATACCGGGTATACTTTGTCGAAGAGCAGAGAAGCATAACCCAAGCTTTATATCCAGAAGTTTACTTGGCCAGTGAATTTGAGCTGGAATCATTCAGCCAAAAAAAAAAAAAAAAAAAGCTGGAATAAAGTTTCGTAACTGGACATATATATTGATCCTCCAACGGTAAAGTTTGACTCAGGGCACACTCGATATACATATACTTCTTTTCTTGTTTGCCTTTTTGCTGGTTGGCTGCTTCGATGGCCAGATGTTGCTGCCTCATTCAAAGAAAATGTGTTATACGAAAGAGTAATTTCATTAGATGGATATGGATTTACAAACTTTGAAATATGTCTATATAAAAGAATCTTGACTTCCCTTCTTAGATTATGTTGTACACGACTCCTCCATCCGAAATTGAAAGGCATGGTTCTCTTTCTAAACGAATAGAAAGTTTAAATAAATAATAAGATATTTAATTCTATTCTAAATAGAAAAATTAAGAATCACACATAAAATGTTGTTTATTAATTCAATAATAGGATGACAAGTTCAAGCATAGATCTGGACGCATATTTCAGCAAGATAGATCCTAACTACTGTGGTCTGCAAATTATAGATCTCAGTTGTGTTGATGCAAGCCAGGTGTTAGTTTTCCAGAGTCAATGAACCAAGGGTTTTCGACATGGAAGTTGCGTATAGCATAAGACATTTTTTTTTCTTTTTTTGGCTGAATGCATAAGACATTTCTATTATGAACTCCATAGAATTACTTCCAAAAGCGGAGAAATCACGCCTAAGGGTTACTTTCCAACCCTGCTTTCAGAACTCAAAGATGCAATAGGTTCAAATGATAGAAATCTCAGGTTTAGCTTCTACACAAAATTGAAAAGACTGGAAAGTTCTCACAAAGAAGAAATCAATATTTCAGGTCCTCTTTCATCACACATCAACATCAAGAATTAACTATCTCTTATCAACTTTTGTCAATACACATCTACTAAAGCAAACAGGATTTGGTGCAGTCACTACAAAAATGTAGAGGATTTGGTACGAAGAAATGAACTATTATGCATCAAATTTAACCAATAAAATGCAAACAGAAGGGAAAAGTAAAAAAAGGGAAAACCTATAAAGGGGTTCTGTCAATGCACTTCTGCAAGTTAGTGTCTTTAGGGTACAGTAACTTCTGAAAGTGGTGTCCTTTTTGGTCCCCCCGTGCTCAATTCTACAGGTCAAGTCCTTAACAACATATATTCCAGTTACGAACATTTTTTAATCCTAGGAAAATAAAAGCAGACACGTATTATATGATGGATTGAGATCATGAAGAATAATCTAGGATAGAGAAAATGAAAATCTAAAAACTGTCAAGAAGATAAGCAAGATTGAATATCTTCATTAATTAGCTCATCAAATCCCTGAAAACTTAACCAACCAAACTTGCAGAGCATACAGGTGGGAAACCAACAATAGAGAATTACTAGGAAAATATGCTGCAAAATCAGCTTTTCTTTCTTGATTCACAAAATGTAATGCAAAGTCGGCAACAAGTCTTAGGGGCACATCTTTATTTGTTTAAGCATAAAGACGTGTCTTTATTGTAACACTGTTAAACACTAATAAGAAAGTGACAATTGTACTTTAAGAGGAAGTGGATAAAATTTCTGGTCAAAAAGGAGGAAGTGAACATAAATTTTGGTTCCTTCCAAAGTAGGAACAGGTCCTCTTTTCACCCATTTTCTATGATGCAGGAAATTGAAATTCATCCTACTTCCAAAAAGGTAAAAAGACAAAAATATATCAAACATGTTAATAACTCATTGCACATATAGGAAACCACATGAAATGCCAACTGAACTAGCAAAATCTCAGCAGCTCAAACTTGGCCGTCTTTGCCAGTTTCTGATTCCCAGCTGCTTCAATCAAAGTGATGAAAGGCATATCTGCCATCTTCTTAAGAACTATATTTGAATGTATAAAATGTTCCAACTGCTACATGTTCACTCTAGGATACTGCTATCTGAAAATGTAAGAGCAAGTGTATGTCACTTGAAGGTCAAAGCTTGTTGACATGATAAAGAATAAACCTACTAAATAAACTCCAAGAACCAGATTATAGGACTGTAAGAGAGACAGCAGCAGAACGAAGCTTCACGCCATCATCCTCCCACTTGTATTTTGGTGCAGCAGCTCCAGCAATAAATGCCTGATATTTGAAAAGAGTTCTGATGAAATGAATATCCACCCTGACTAATTGAAAAAACATACAGTAATTTATCAGGGAAAAAAAAGAAAGAAAAAAATACAGTGAAACTAGAAATTTCAAATTCAATATGGCATTATTTTTTAATCAATAATTCAGGAGTTTCTGAAGCAGGTAACCACAAATGAGAACTAAAGCAACCAGAGGTTCTACTCAGCCTAATATGCAACATAAAATTTCAGGAAGAGCAATTAAAAAAGCAGGTGGAGACACAGCCATTATACAAAATTACATACTTTTCCACTATTAACAGCAGCTACGAGTGCAACATGTTGCTCATCTCTACCAAACTCATAGAAGTAGTATGTCCTGCAATGATTGAATCCACAAAAACCAGTGTGATAAAGAAATAAAGTAATACAGAATAGCAGAACACGGTCATTTATTGGATGCTTATGCTGTTAGGCATCTTTTGGTGGAAAAGAAAGAAAAAAGAAATTATATGAAATAATAGGTTGATATAACAGGGTTTCATGATGGTTACTAAAGTGAAACTTGATCACATTCTCAGCTGTCAATCAGCAATTCTTGTGTTCTAACCTTATGAGAATTTTGCTGGTTAGTCTCTTTATTGTTTCATTAAATATATGCACACCTGAAATAAAACTAAGGTTAGTTTCTAAAGAAACACTATTAAGACTTAATTGAAGGTCATCAGATGATAGTGGAGAAGATACAATTTCTATTGAAATGCAGAAAAGCACTGGGATATCAAGATTTATGTTTTTGCATTAGCATGGATCATTATCCTGTTTGACATCACAAAACTGTCCCAAAACTAAGTAAATAAACAAATATACAAATTATATAATCAGACAAAGTTGATTATTTTCAACATTCTCCAAAATAAGCACCAGTCAATTGAAGGTGAAATTTTGATCCATACTTCCCACCTATTTTTGAAGTTTGAAATTATTAGAGAAAAATGGGACACAATACTGTATATGGCTGATGGGATCCACATTTGCCATGATAGTTTTAATATTCTTGTCCAACATTACAGTTCAATATCTTAATTTTTAATATTCTGGTCGAACACTAGAGTTTAATATCTTAATGAATGGCAGAACCAGACTGCAACTTGCAATTTCTACCAATATTTGCTCTCAAAAACTGTATTAAAATTTTAGCATGTATATACCTAAAACCTTCATCTTCCTTGATTTTTATTGTTCGTGCTGAATAAAGGGTAGCTCCGCCTGCAAAGGTCCTATGTCAGGGATTTGACAACAGATCTGAAAACTAATGAGTCATTTATTGAAAGCAACAAAAAAGAATTGAAGAAAGTATAGCAAAAACCAATAAATAAACTTTAAAATTAGAGAATGCTTTCCTAAGGAAATAAAAAATTGAAACCTGGAACAAAAATCTTAGCTGCCTCTTTTAAGGAACCCAAATCAGTAATATCCTGGGCCTGTTCAAATTATTATGAAACCAGTCACAATAAATGAATAGCAAAACATATTTTCTGAATTTTAGTATGTCGCAAGTTTAATGGAGGATCAAATTGGGAGATCCATTCATTTATAGCAACCAGATCCTTTCAGAAATAAAAAAGAGCACCATGCTCAACACATTACAGCAGAAAAGAAAAAGAAAACTGTTTGAATACCATTTGGAAGATTGGTCAAGGTGGATGATATGAATCTTTTAGTAAGATTCACTAAATTCAGTAAAAGATGGATCAGGCATAACTACCACCTCATTTGATGCAGCTGTTTGTTAAGAGAAGAGAGTGATTCACTCATAAAATCTAAAAAAAAAAATCTAAATCATTGACAAGTCAAAAACTAAGTAAATAATTTTTCAACAATCAACAAACAGTCTCATGATCGGGCATGAGTGTCCGGAAGTTGTCATTGTATACTCCTGCTTACATTTCACTTGATTCACATTCACTTTCAACTTTTCAATATCATGCAAATCTAGGTGTAATCATGCTTATACTGAGCCAAAAAGAGCAGTTGAACCCTCCAAAGTACAGTATCTAGCAAGGCATAAAGACAGAAAAAGCAAATCTTACTAACCAATCTATATCTCATGGCACTTCCACAACAGATCTAGAACATATACTCTGGCACCAGAAGTTATGCAGTTTTCTAGTCGTGGTCTGGACAAGCAACATAAGTAGTTACTCTCCAGTCTCAAACTTCAGATGCTCCAGATGGGTATTGTAGTGATTTTTGTCTTGATATCCCTTTCTAATTTTTCTTCATTGCTTTACAAGAAACTTATACATCAATGCCTGACTTACAGAGGAATGGAAAATTAAGTTCTTCAACCACAAGATTTGATATGAATGATGGCCTTTTCAGAATTTAGCATGTTCACATGGAGATTGCAACTAAGAAACAAGCACAGAAATTTACACGAAACAGCAAGATGAATAAAAGCGGAGTTAACCAGCATCCTAGTTATAGAGTCATAAGATACTTCTTTTTCATATTGGAGATTTTTGCTATCTTGATCAAATTAAAAAATTGGAGGCACACAAACAAAAAGTAGTAAGAGGCTGCTCCTTCTCTGCTATTACCGGAGTTAGTATTCACTCTTTAGAAATTTGTGCTTATAGAAACAGAGTAAAAGTATGTACAACATTTGCACTTCACAAACCTCTAAGAAGGTGATCTTGAGTTGATTAGAAGGACGAATGACAACACTTAAAACTTCAGATCTGAATCACAGGCAAAACACATTGAATTAGTTACCAATGAAGGCAATAGTGCTATAATTACTAAGGAAACAAATTTGCATATTAGGACTAGGTCCAGAATGCAATGCTAGAAAGATAAGGAATTTAAAGATATGAAATTTGCTGATAATAAAGTAACTGATAACAAATCCATAATTCTTAAGACACAATCCTTCTATTCTTCAAAGACTTCAAAAGGTCCTCTAAAAGTTAAAAATAACCACCCAAGGGAACAGCCTGATTTTCTAAAAAAGAGACAAAGCCAACTAGATCTGGGAACATGAAAGAAAGAGAAACACTCAAATCATCTAACGGGAAGTAGAATGCCAGAAATTTTTCTGCCTTATATCTTCTTTCCAAGGTTAAAGTTATTTTGATTTTGAATCGCCCTATAACATTTTTGCATGGCTATTTATGTTTAACCATGGTTTTATTAGCGAGAACAGAAGTAGGAGCACAGAACCGACAGAAAGCCTTACACTGGACAGAGAGATATCAAGCTAAAGTAGATCAGTCATTGATGATGATGACTGCCAACGAAAATACAATTCTGTATTTTTCATGTTGGAGATTATCATCAAGTTCCATATTTCCTTTTCCTAATTTGACTTCCATGCCAAAATAGTTAGACACAGCTATTGCTCACAGATCATCTTCTGGAATGGAACATTAAAATCACTGCCAGGTAAAGTGGTGGAAAATATATCCTCCAAAGACACTGATATTAAGAATCTTATACAAATTTTTAATCATGATAACCATTCTCAAGGCAACAAAATAGTGCAGCAATTTCAGTGCCTTCAGCAATTATGAGATCGTTTTCATGATAATACTATTAAAGGCAGGAGATCAGATGATAAAGTGAAATGACAAAACATGGGCTGAAAGAAACACTTTGTAATCCCAAGAAGCTGAACAAACAGGTTCTGAGTTCTGATGCCTACCTTTCTGGCAGCTGTAATTGATGGATTAAAACTCATACATCATTTTGAATAAACTAAAAATAACGAACATCGCAAAGTTGAAAAAAATGGAACATAGAGAAGGATAAAGCAGATTCATTGAAAAAGGATTTGGAAGATGAGAATATTTTTCTATATTGAACATGACGAAGCAAATTAATGAAACAGGAGATGATTATCACGTCCAATACCTACAAGTACTTCCTCAATATCAGGCAAAGGCACTACTTGTGGATTAGAAACCAATGATAAACCACTTGTAAACTATTATATAATCCTGACTCTTAACAATCTCAGCATAAGCTTCATTTCTTCAATTCACCAACTAAAGTTTATCCATTTCTTTCACTAATTATTTCCCCAAGTCAACGAGAATGTGTTACATAAAATTTTCAAGAAGTTCTATACTTAAACACAGCAACAATTTTTAATACTTTTCACATCCAATATACAACAAGATACCAATTTCCAAATTTTAACATGAAGCAAGGTGAGGAATCAAAAAAGGAGCAAATGTATACAATCTAGAAGGAAGAGACAAGTTGTTTATAAGTTACTTGATGTAAGGCTGCAGATGGTTTAAGCTCCGTGTAGATGATAGAAATAACAATAAGTTACTTGATGTAGGGCTGCAGATGGTTTAAGCTCCATGTGGGTGATAGAAATAACATAAAAACTTAGAAAAGTCACAATTCTTGGTCCAGAATGTTTTCAATCAAGCATAACTTAAAATCTACTTTTTCTTAGACATGAATGGAAATCCATCAGCTATATGGTTCGAGGAAGATCAGACAACAATGACTTAGATTTCACAGGAAAAACCTTGTTTTTGGCTATTTTGTGGTGAGATCATAGTTCTCTCAAAAAGGACTTCATGGAAAGAAAAGGCAAAACCAAGAATAGTAAAACCCCAAAAATTCATAACATTAAGTATTAGCATGTTTACCCATCTACAGATGCAAATCGTGCAGCAAAGGTCTTCGGCTTCGCCTTATCTCCATATAGAGATAATCCAGCGTTGTAATCCTATAGAGCTCAAGAATTAGATATTTACTTGAACAAATTAAGCTGACCGCGAAAGTGAGAAAGAAACTGCTCTAGAGCATGTGAAACTTGTGCATCATGATATGTGTTTGCACTTAAGGTATCAATCAATTTCATTAACCTGCATATTTAGTAGTTCTATATATTTAAGTATCAAGATATCTTCAAAACAATCATCTATTACAAATTTGGAGAACTCCAGCACATTCAATCTGGAGGAAAATAAATAAACAGGAGTTGCAGGAATCATCCGTCCAGTAAAATACTAGAACTCTCTTGTCTATATTATCTGCCCTTAGTTTCAAAATCTCTACATTTTATTCCTTAATTCACTCAATGGTAAGATCTATCCTACTGTTGAATTAATAAGCGAGGTGCTTTTATCAGCCTCCCAATAAATACAACTTGAATCGGCTAACTGAATACATGAACTTATTCACTACATTGATTCACAATCCTTTAACTGCACGATATAGTGCAAAAAGAACAAGAAAGATTAAAGGTAAGAATCAAACCAATATCAGAGTAAAACAATAGATGGGAGAAATTTCCCTCCTACTGCACATAGAGAGTTAGATTTTGATAAATTACAGGTTAACTTGCACCAATCCCAATTGTAAAAAGACTACAGATCACAGAAAAGTATATATTGCCACTGAACCTCAGAACTTAAGTCCTAACCATTTCTACTAGTCTAGACTAGTCATAATCTAAATATGGGAGATTTGACAATCCTTTTTATAGACTATCCAATTCCAACATTGCCTGCTTTCATCATTAGAAGTATTCTTATTGTACTCAGATGATTCATCAGCAGTGAGTTATCAGTTCAAGACTTAGCGTGCACGACCTGCAGAATGTAAACAAAAAAGGGCTAGATTAAGGGTCCAAAGGAAAACCAGTATGCTAACCTGTTGGATCATTGGATGGACACTTGGCTCTCTGTTCTGCCAAATTGATTCTGTTTCCAGTTTGTCAATCCTCACTTTAACAACAAAAGTTCAGGTCTAACCTGATGAAAACTCTAAACTGTTCTAAGTTAATTGCAGGGTAGACAGATACTTTTCGGATCATGATCTAGGCTGTAGTTCATTTCAGCTGAATGTATTTGTTTATTCATCAATGTCATGTTCAAATTTACAGAAATGTAGCAATGTCTAAATTTCCTGTAAATAAGTAATGTTTAGATCTTTTAGCTTGGATAAACTAGGAACGGTTTGATGATCATATTCAGTAATTGTCTAGATAGATATTTGGCCAAAGTAGGTTACCTAAAGGAGTCCACAAAAATTTCACTAGAGAATTAGTCTTTTGCAATTGGAAGCAATTCCACCTGGGGGGCTAATCCTGTGATATCTGGTTGGGATTTCCTATAAAAAAAATATCCACACCTTCCAAGTTCCTTTCCTGATTTTGTGTTTACAATTCCGGCAGCTATTCTAGTCACATTCTTGGCCCTGTAGACGCTCTCCTTCCAAGATTAAACTAATCCCAAGCTTTTTTCAATCATTCTAAATCCAAAATCTGCTGAATTTTAGGGAATTTTGATACTAAATGTCATTATAGTATCCTGTATCAACTATTTGTTATGCTGTCAGAAAGCTAGCTAGAAGTAATTCTAGTTATACGAAAGTGTATTGCTTGAATGATAGGTGCATTTTGAGTTGTTCTAGAACAACAGAACCTTAACATTTTTAAATATAACGAGGCCTTCAGCGTTCCTGTTTGATATAGTTCATTTTACATTTCACTTCGGTCGATGAAGTCTACTGGTTCTAAGCATTTGAACAGCGTAGTAGGTAGAAATATTTCCCATATAGCTAAAGGTATGGCGTGATCTGAACAGGTTCAAATTTCAGTAACAAAAGAAAATGAAAGAAAAAGGGGGGGGAATCAAACATGTTACAAGCAGAAGTCGGTAGCTTGCACATAGGAAAATCTGCCTATCTGCAGCTCGTGATGAAGAGAATCCAATTCAAGAAGAGCAATGTCAAAGAATCAAAATCTCCAATTCCGTTTGTTACAAGTACAAAGCTCCCAAAAGCATTTTACTCAGATTTTTTCAATAGAGACCTCACATGCAAATAAGAATCATCTTCCTTCTTTTTGGTTTAATGACTAACCTCACCTTATGGATAAATCCATACATAATTCACATTACACACAAAATGAAAGCATGGTAAAACGAATATTATTGATAAATTAGCAAAGGACCACGTAAAGTTGGCATCTTCATCTAAAAATGGAAGAATGGTTCAAAGAAGAAAAGAAGCATACCTCAGGTTCCATGATGTCCTCGAATTGGGGCGGGACACGGATGGCAAACCCATCACCATAGAATTGAAACCAAGACTTGGTGTTGGCAATGCCGGACAGAAAGGAAGAAGATGATGATGATGATGATGGTGAATCAGCAAGAGAAGATATGGGAACTTTTGGCCATTGAAGGGCAAAAGAGCTCAGCGAAATGGAGGTAGTGAAAATCAGAAGTCGTCTTGATGAATTGATAGGTAAAATCGAATTGATCTGAGGGTTTGAGAAGGGGTTTTGAGAGGGTTTTGGAGGATGCGGAGAAAAGGAGTTCAAGATAGTGAATAAGGCCATGATAGAGCAGACATGAGATGGGACTCATGGCTGACAATGGGAGAAATAGATAATGTAGGGGACAGCAGGGTAAAGGGCGCTTATCTGCCTTGATAGTCAGGTATTCTTGAATCTTGAGGTGTTGATGGGCATATCTTAATCAATTTGTTGAAATTCAAGAAACATTTTTATGTGTATAAAAATTTTATCTCATAAAAATACATCTCTCACTCCAAAAAAAGAATATTTCTTTACATAAAATTTTAAATTTATATTTTCTATAAATTCAACAATTTTGAAAGTTTTTAAACGTTATGCAGAATTTCATTAACTATTTTAAATAGCATAAAAATTCTCAATTAAACTTGTATTAAAAAATTAAGATTATTAAATTATTTCCATAGATATTTTATTAATTTGTAAATCATCATACAAAATCTTATTTTTTTTTATCAAAAAGTGATACATTATTAAAAAATAAATTTAATAAAGAAAAAAAAATTCACTAGATAAAAATAATACCTTTAAACGTAAAAGTCTTTTTTTAAAAAAAATATATTTTTAAGATGTTTCATTTGATTTTCTGAGTACCCGCCAAAAATCTTGTTCTTGGACCAAAACGCCCCCAACATTTTCCGTGGTTGTGAGACGTTATCCACATTCAAAGTCAAAATCTAGCCAAACAATCCAAAAGAAACAATCCAAGCCACCAATATCAGACCCCAAATAGAAAAGCGTAAAAGAAAATCTTGAGAAGAACAACACTTCGCATGTCCAAATTCTTCTCTCTGATCACATCCTACAATTTTTTTATTTTGATCTGCTCCTGTTTCTTCTTCTCATGGAAACCATTCTCTCCCCTCATTCTTTGTGTCCCCTACTCAACGTCAAAAGTTCCAACCTTCAATCCAGACCAAGTTCACTCGCACTCACAAAAACTGTTTGCTCTAACCTCAAGAAACAACCAGATCAATCTGTTAAACAATCTTTTTCAGCGCCTACAAGTTGGTTTTCCCATGTCCAACATGGTCTTGCAGCTCTAGCAATCTCCCTAGCACTCAATTACAGCCCAATTCTACCTACTCATTCTGCATTAGCATCGGAATTTGATGTTCTGAGTGAAGTTCCTCCAAAGGAATCATATGTGGTTGATGATGCAGGAGTACTTAGCAGAGTGACAAAGTCTGACTTGAAGAGACTATTATCGGATCTTGAATCAAGAAAGGGCTACCACATTAACTTTGTCACTGTCCGGAAGCTCACTGTGAGTTATTTTCTCCTTTATGGATTTTTCTACGTTAATTGAAAGGCTTACTCGGGTGATTATTCTGAAGTTTATTGCTTCTTTGATAAAAGAGTAAAGCTGATGCATTTGAGTATGCCGACCAAGTGTTAGAAAGATGGTATCCCTCGGTTGAAGAGGGAAATAATAAGGGTATAGTCGTGCTTGTTACCAGCCAAAAGGAAGGGGCAATAACAGGAGGACCCGAATTCGTCAAGGCTGTCGGTGATACTGTACTTGATTCCTCTGTATCAGAGAACCTTCCAGGTAATAGCTCCATCCTATTGTTGTAATCTTTATTATTGTTACAATGGCTATTTCCTCCGAATAGTCTCCAATCACTGCTAGTCTGCTACTGTCTTCCGTTTTAAAATTTTAGTATAGACAATTCGATAAGTTCAGAATTATGTGTACCTTCAAACTAGTATGCTTGTGGTTTCTTGATAAATTTTCACAAAAGCCAGAGGATTTAACTCAAGAATGTGCTGGAAACAAAAAAGATGTGTGTTAAAATACTTAAAAAGATCTGATTCTATGAGATAGACCGGTAACAGTATGTATCATCATCCTGATTAAGCTTGAAAGATTATTTAGACATAATCTGATTGTTGCTTAGTAGGCACCCAGCGGACTTAGAAGGTGTCAAATTAAGACCATCTTAATTTTTCTTCTTTTTTGCTAATACAGGTTGTCCCTAACAAGATTTCTGATAAGATTTTGACTTAGAGACTCTCGCTAACTTTTGTTCTACCGTACTGAAGTGAAGATCATATTCTTGAATTGATTTATTAATCATGAATCAGCATAAGCAATATTTTGCAGAAGGAAGCGTTTCTTTCATTCTTCCCTTCTTCCCTTTCTCCACATTTAGGAAGTACTCTACGGAAGCACAGATTCTATGCTTCTCATACATTTCGTAACCATCACAAAAGAGTGTGAGAATTTCCTTTCTGTAGACATTTTTGACTACACGGTGATCATGCTTTCCAAACACTTATTTAGTGGCATGAGTTGCACACAAGAATAAATTCATGTGTTATGAAACTATGAAACTGCTTTTTGTTTGCCATTTACTTTACACACAGATTATTTATTGGGAAACATTTCAACAATCCTAATTTTGTTTGCACTCGTAACATGGTATAAATTGTTAAAGATAGACGAAGAAAGCAGTTGGTTGAACTAGAGTTTTGGATACACTAATGAAGTTTTATTGGAACAAATGGTGTTTCCAGAGGAGCACTCTAGGAATCTTTATACTTGCGGACCTGATAATTTTGCAGATCTAAGCAAATTGGAATAGTAGAGAGGGAGGACGTTAACTGGGCTTACAATAGTATCATTTTGGTTCTACTATGTTTGGTTCCATACTGCGTCATTCTATGGAAAAATCTGCACTCTCGCAAGCTATCATTGAGTATTATAGACTGTTTTCAGATCACATCCATCAGTTTGATTTGTTCAAAAATGTTTTAGCTCTTGGTAATTATGATGTTTTCTTTCTCTTCTACAGTACTAGCAACTGAAGAAAAGTATAATGAAGCACTGTACTCCACTGCTACGCGTCTAGTTGCCGCCATTGATGGTCTTCCGGACCCTGGAGGGCCAAAATTCAAAGATAACAAAAGAGAATCCAACTTCAAAACGAGGGAGGAGACAGACGAGAAAAGAGGGCAATTCACACTTGTTGTTGGAGGTTTACTAGTGATTGCCTTTGTTGTTCCAATGGCACAATATTATGCATATGTCTCCAAGAAATGAAATGTATTTATATATGTAAACCTCAATTCTTAAGTTGAGAAAACAGATTAATAATAAAATTGTACAAATGTTTAAGAACATCAAATTCACGAGAACTTTCAAGCAGCATTGAATATATTGTTGATGCATATTTTTTGAGAAATTGATATCGAGGTAACAATTCCATTTTAGAAGTACACATCTCACCATATCCCTTATTTATCGAGATTTGTTTTACAATGTAATGAGTCTCTCAACCCCATGACTTTTGAAATAATGTGCATGCCCGCCCCCCGCCTCCCCTTCACCCAAAATGTGTGTATGAGAGAGAATACTGAGAAGACATAATCAGAGTTAAATCATCAGTAGATTTGGACCATTTGGTTACCAATAAATATTAGTGGGATGTCCAAGAAACAGAAAGAATATTAAAAAAAACAGAAGTGATAAACACATTGCTTCCCTCAAAACTTGAGCTTAAGTAAGAAGGGCATCTGATCAGCAAAAGGTGGATCAGAATATTTTCCAGTGAGAATTTGGGATGCAACAAACTTATTTGCAGCCTCAGTGTAATGAATCCCATCCCAGTTTATATATTCACTTGAATCATTGCACCCTTTAGCTGTGATTGAAGTCCCATTCACAATTTTGCTTTGGCCACAAGCAACTCTGCTGTCATAGTTCAGTGGTGGCCCTCCATAACCACAACAAGCCATTGTAGTTTGTTCAAATCCTGCAAGTCAATATTATCAAAAGGTTAATTGTTTTTGTTTATTACTTCAGAAAGAGTTTTTCATGGCTATTTTTTTCTTTTTCTATTTCTTTAATTCTTAGAATTTCTATAATTTGACCGACTTTTTAACTTATGTTAATAACTATTAGTGAAACCCTTCGACACGATAGACGGAATCTTGCTGTTAGAGTTTTCAAAAACTACTAGTGTACCTAAATTTTTCTCCTGTTTTATCAAATTCTAAAATATTTAAAGAGACTGGTATAGACAAAGCTTCTTAGATTCTCCGAAAGGAGCTGCTTCCTAAAATTTAATTCTTGATACATGTGAATTTCTAATGGCATGACTGGAGTAAAACCCAGCTAAACCTAATGCAAGTTGCTTACTGTTGAAGAATACTCAAACCCTCATGATGAAAATTATAGCATCATACACTTCATGGACCAAGGTTACTGAGCTGGTATGGATACATTAAAATGATTTTGGCATAACCACTATTTGAATCCCTTGAAAACGAAGTTTCAGTGATTGAACTTATAGTTCCTTCACTCACAATTTTCATGCTATCCAGGATAGAAAATCTTATTAATTAGATATACTAGAAAGGATATTCTATTTCCCTTTCTTAAGATGTAAAAAGACTTGAAAGGAAAAAAAAGAACTGTGGATGCTCTGAATCTCAACTGGAAATTCACTGATGTGATGTCAAAATTTAAAAATATTTATGCTGCAACAAGGAAATAAACTGACTTCCCAGAATGCGCAATAGATTGACATACTAACCGTATTTAGAATAATTCGCGATGAGATTCCATTTGATTGAGAAAACATCAACATGTATAACATTTGTATCTGTATAATTGCCTTGAAACTTCTTGCAGAGTGCATAAAGCTGCAGATTTAGAAGTCTTGAAGCCTGGTTGTGTGTACTCACACATCCAAGCTCATCAAGCTTAGATGGATCAGTTCCAAATTTTGCAATATTCTGAGGTAAGCAACCTAGAGGTCCTGTGTTATGAATCCAAAAATTTCTTGCCCCCTGATCATATAATTCCTGCAAAGAAGATATGTCGCACAAAAAATTTAATGACTATTTTCTGCAAAAGAAAAGAAAAAAAAAAGTAATACATTATACGTATACAACTGCCAACAACCTGAATGCCATCTTCAAATTCTGCTAAGATTGTTGGAATAGATGCAAGAATTTGATCGAATGTCTTTGAGTAAAAGGCACCAGCAAGATCATTCTGGCCTATATCAAACATGTAAAGGCCCTTTTGGAAATAATCAGCAGCTGGGATATACTTGTCATTTCTCTTAGCTGCAAAGAAACCAACCACTATTTATTATAAGTTTGTTGAAACTTAAACATCTCCGAGTTCTGCATTGTCCAAAAAACAGCCTACATTTAGCCAGAAGTTCGAGAACTCGGGCCTTGAATCTGAAGAACTGATCCACTTGTCTGTTGAATGAAAATGGACTAATAGAAGATGCTGTTGCTGGAAGAATGGTGGAAGCAGCAGCTGCAAAATTGCAGCCTTTTTTGAAGTTTGGAGCACCAATGGCATCCAAATAAGGGTTTAGAAATGGAAGTTCCATTGCATCCACTACAAGAAACAAAAGAACAGGTAAAGAAACAAGTAAAAGGCCGAAAAAGTGAACATTGTCGTGAAGAAATCATCAATTTCAGCGAAAGGTGGAGACCTTACTTAGGAAATCGATGATCAAACGTCCATCGCAATACCTCCCGGATGGTTTCTGGAAGTAATTCTGTCCATTTGGTGGATCAAGACGATCACCAAGCCCGGCAACTAGTCCTCCTGTATCAGAATTTGAATCACCAAAGTTGAAAACTGCAGGGTAATTGAAATCAATTGCAACGGCAGCATGAAGGGATATCGAAATTAAGGCGAAAATTTGAAGAATGGAAGTCTTTGGAGCCATGTCCAATAGCAGATGCAGCTCCATTGACCTTATATAAGCTATCAGCTCCAAGGGACGGCTGGTAGGATCGCTTTTGTTCGCATTCAAAGTTTCCTTCAAGTTTGAGGAAGCCAGAAAATAGAAGAATTCTCAAATTTAAAAATTTTTTTTACCCCTTACGATTCAAATTAATCTTCAAGCTCATGGAAATATTAGATGTTTACTGAATTACTTTATATGATACAATGATATATTATTATGGGTTTATAAGTAGGTAAAACTTGTTTAATTCATTAAAGAAAAAAATAAAATGTTTAAAATGTTTTAAAGAAAATACTTTATTAGTTTAAAAAATAAATATGAAAATAATTTTAGATTCGCAAATTGGCTCTAAATGCTATTAAAGAAACGCATTATTACTCATCATATTATTAAATTTTATTTTTAATTTTTCGTATTACTACATAATTTTATATCTCTTATTATGTCACGTTATAATATTTTTAACTTTTCATACTACTGAATAATTTTCATATTTTTTATACTATTTCACAATTACAAAGAAATGTATTATTTAATAGTATAAAAGGATATACAAATGCTATTTAGTGGCACGAAAAGTTAAAGATATTATGGAGTGATAAAAAGATATACAAAAATTATTTAGTAATTTAAAAAATTAAAAATAAAGTTTAATGGCAGAACCAATAGTCGGACATTTCTTTACTAACATTTAAAATCAATTTCTTAGATACATGTAGAAACTACAATATGTTTCTGTCATGCATCGTATTTAGTTTTGTTTTCCTTTTCAAATAAAAATAATTAGATATTTCTTTCAAATGTCACCCTGTTTTCCTATGTCTTCTCCAAGTCTTGGCCTCTTGGTACCATTTAACAGACCAGGTATTCCTGTATATTTAAGACTACAAATACATGTTTTTAAGAAGAAGAAAATAATTATGTATGGATAGATTTGTTGTGATTTATGGGGCATCATGAATTCTCTAAGTTTAAGGAAAAACAATTGTACACAAGTGAACTCCATCTCTAATCATCGACCAAATAAATTTGTGGTATTTCCTAATTTATCCCTGTTGAATTTTTTTTTTTAATGTTCCACTCCATTGCAGTATTGTATTTTCAGTCTTCTTCTTATATATTCACACTATTGAGTAGTTTTATTATGGTAGCTTTTGTAAATTGTATTTATCACATAACTTTTAAAAACTACTAATAAAGGCAAATCATGTGAAAGAAAAATATCAATTCATTAAATATTTAATAAGTTGGCATTTTTCATCCACATAAACTATCTTTATTGGTGATTATACAACTTTTATGATAAATACATAAATTACAAAGTTATCAGGATAAAATTATTCTACACTGCCTAAGAAGAGATCATTTCTTGTGTAGGTTAGTGGTCTTGTAATTCAGCCTTCAATTAACATCATAATTTGTTGCATAAATCTTAATTCATATTATGTATACTTGCATAGATGTGATTCAATTGTACATACAGAAATGTAATATTTATTTTTTTGCTAAGTAATATAGATTATTCATTAATAGTGAAATGATCAATCATTACAGCTAAATACAGTCTTCAATTCCTACTCCAATACAACAAAAGGGGAGAATTGTAAGACTGAATACAACAACCAAATAAAATTACACATTGGTCCAAAAACCATGGTAACGGAGAAAATCTCACACCCTAACAATCCAAGATGGGTACAGTACAATATTACTAATACAAGTAAAAACAAAAGCAAATACACTTCATTTTCTTCACTTCAACTGCATCTCCATCTTCGAAACATAGAGACAAACAACATTCAGTATCTACCTCTCCCTTTAATAGCAGTAATTTAAAAAATCATAGGCGTATCAACAGTTTAAAAAATTACTTAAAAAAGAGACAGAGTACAGAAAGATGGCCCGAATAGATTCCGGGTTAATTAATTCCTCCATAACAGACGAAAGAAACTACAGAATAAATCTGCGGGAAGCTGGTCTGTACAACTTTGATCTTGATAAAAGTTATGTAGAAAAAAACGATGATGATTTGTGGTCAAAATAGGGAATAGGAACAACTAAAAAGAAAAAAAAAACAAACAGAACAAAAAAAGAAAAAGAAATCAGCTAAACTCCAGTCACCAACCATGGTCGGCGTCAGATCTGACCGAGAAGGAGAGGAAAGAAACATGGACTGTAAATAAAAATAAAAGAACGAAAAGCAAAAAGAAAAGAAGATACTCCGGTCAAGATCCGATCAAAGCGAGTGACCAAGTCTTGCAGATGAAGAGGGGCTAGCCAAGATCTGGTCTCCGGCCAAAGCCAGAGGCCCGACTAGATCTGGCCGGAGAGAACCAAAACTGCTATGTCAAGAAAATGTAGAGAGAATGGAGAGAAAAAAATATGGAGAGAAAAGCTAGAAATGTAATATTTAAGTATACACTAAAGAGTACGTAGATGAAATTAACATATTAATATGCTAGAAACTCCTCAAGTCCCATAACAAAAAAATATTTGTGGCAAATTTGAAATGAAATTTCTTTGTCTGGGGAGCCTTGGTGGCGGGAGTTGGTTGGGAGTGGTGGAAGGAAGAAACTGGGACCTGTTTCAGTTCCACTGTATAAGCAAATCCATTGTGTTTCTTTTGCTTCCAGGAGTGGTAAAATTTTTCTCTTTCTTTAGAGATCACGGATGAGGAAAAGCACTATTCCAAATTCTTCAAGTCACAAGAAAGTAAAGACATTTGTCTTCAAGTAAGGAGAAGAATGATCATTCCTTCACAAGGGAATAGAGAAGTCTCTCTAACCTATTTTTCTCTTTTTACCCTTGTTTGCCTAAGCTATATATTATTTCCTGACCTTGAAATAAAAATAATCCTACAAGTACTGGAGAAATAGATCCCTTTTGAGAAGCAAAACATCATTTCATATAATTAACCATAAAATTCCAATGTGACAAGACAATAATTCAGTCAAAAAAGAGTGCCTGTAAATTCAATCCACATGCCCATTTTCTTAGAAATAGTGTTGCATGCATTTAATGATTGTCAGACTTCTGACGAACTTTGGCTAAATTGCTTGTAAGGGAAAGCCAGGAGACCTATTTTGCTTGCCTTTCTGCAAGGGAATCCGTAGACCTTAATTTAGGTGCTGATTTGATCGTACTGAAGTGAAGTGTGAGGACACTTTTAAGGAGGCGTTTGCTTGTGTGTTGGTTATAGAGAAAGTATAAGCTCAGATGGTAGCTTTTATTTTCTTTTTTTTTTTTATTTTGAGGAGTTCAGATGATGGTTAAACGTCTTAACCTCGACCAATGTTGAAAGAGGTTGACTTAAACATAGAAAGTATTGAAATCGACTGTTAAAAGTAGTGAGTTTGCGATGTCTACATCCAAGCTTCTCTAAGGGTTGTAATTTTATTATTTGTCAGTAATAGTTTCATAATACTTTTTAATTTTTAAACTATTGTAAAGAAGACAAGGAAAAAAAAAAAGATTATGCCCATTAAGTATTTTACAAATTTAGTTACAATCTTGACTCAATCTCATTATATACATTAGATATAAGTTCGATTCCCCATTTAAGTGAGTTTTATACCTTAATCAGAATAGAAAAAGAATATTATTAATATATATATTTTTTATATACAATTTAAAAATTAAATATTTTTTAACTTCTTTCTCTTTTTATCATACCTCCTCGTTCTCTCCTTACAATTTTACTAAAATTCATAAGTATCATATTAGATCGAGTTATATAACTTAATGAGTAATAAATTTACATCCGACTCTCTTAATTTTGAGATATTAAAAAATAACTACAAAATTATTCTAACTCTAATCTAATCAAAATTCAAAATGCTATAGTGAAGTTATTTTTCTTTTTATTTTATTAAGATAACTAATCTAAATCTTAAACTACATATTAAACTTATTGCTATTAAACCTAATCTATAGTTACTAATACAAACCCTAACGAATGAATCAGTTCACTCATTCACCCACAAGTCCATCCATCAAAAGAAAAAAAATAATTTACCCCAAGTCTCACCCTGAACGATAGAAAGATTAGAATTCAAACTTCAACCTAAATGTCCAATGCCAGGAAAAAGACTTCTTGGTCTTATTGATTTGTTTGAAGAATCACTGTTCTCGGTACTCTGGAACATTCTTTTATTCTTTCCAGTAAATGTTTTGTGAAGTCGATTAAATTAAATATGTTCCTTACAACTAAAATGCATTATTAATTGACACAAAAGCAATTATCTATGATCAGAAAATGCTAAAATCTCAAGAACAGATGAAAACAATTAATAGATTTACTCAATGCAATGAACTTGGGGTCACCTCGATTCTCCTATAATGCAAAACGTTCTTTTCTCAACACGTGTAGAATTTCTTCTTAACTGTTGAATCGATATCTTTTTGATCTAACGATTGAGATTGATCAAAGGTAATTTTAAAATTCAAAAAAAAATTCACCTCCCTTTCAAACTCAAACACAGTTCAAAATCTAAATTTGAATTTATATTTTTATATCAAATCTAACTCTCTCTTTCTCTCTATCAAATATGATTCTCTATCCCTCTCTCTTCTTTCTCTCTTCTTTTGTTGTTCTCTATGCCATTGTTCTAAATCTATGTTATATAAATGCTGAAAAATGATTTGCCATGAACAGACAACAACGAGTTCAAAATCGAAATTTAAGAATAGTTCCAAGATTTGATGAAGATTAGGAGCCAATATGAGATATCAAATCAGAAGCAAAAAAATGTCGATATGTCTTTCAATTGTAGAAGTTGTACAATACATTTCATATTTCTGAAGTAAGATATGTTTGTAATTTTTGTTTTATCTTGATCCCTTTTTTTTTTGTAAATTTAGTTTTTGACTCTTTTAATTGAGTAAAAATCCTTTTGTGAATTTTTTTGCAAGTTTGAAAACGAATTATTGATCCTTGGAAAATTGAGGATTTTTGAAGTTGAACATAATCCCTTCTCTTAGCAGGATTTCAATGATATATGGAGTAGTTGTTTGGGTTGATTTTAAAATTGAATGAAATAATATTTAGATTCGAGCAACAAGTAACGAATAATTATTCATTTAATAGTAAGTAATTATTTAAAATAATGTGAATTGAAAGAATCGGTTGTGAATTGCTTTGTATTAATTCTTGTAACTTGAAGAACAATTTTGATAATGAAAAATTTTAGTGGTGGACCTTTTTTTTTATTATTTTAGAAACATTCATATCTACTTTGATTTCTCCTGTAATGATTTTCACTATTTTGAGTCATGATTTTTATTATTTTAAAGACTAATTTTTTAATAGAGAAATTTAAATAGTGAATAATAATTCAAATATCTATGAATAATTATTCATCATTAAGACAACACAGAGTTGATGTAAATATTACAATTTTATTACATAAGAATATGATTTTTTTGAACTCCACTCCGAATGCTTATTCAGAAATATTCGAATAATAACTTTATAATTTTTTCACACACTTTAATAATTCAAAAGAAAAAACTATGTAGAAAATAATTGTTTAGACCTTTGGAAAGAAAGAAGAACGAGAAAATGGCAATAGAGACGACGAGAGGATGGCAGGGTGGAGTGAGAATGGCGTTTGAGAGGCGAGCCAGTGGTTGTGGCAGGAGAGGGAGGGAGAAAAAAAGACTAGGGGAAGATGGTGGCAATAGTACGGGCCGCCGTGGTGGTAGTGTTTCCTCGGTAGATTGGAGAAGATGATTTAGGGTTTTAATATAGTGATAATCTTTGAAAATTAATAAAAGAAAAAAATTAAGGGCATCTGTGGAAAGAGGAAATTTGTATCTTTTTACAAATTTTGTAAAATTCGATTTGGCGTTACTTTATAGGCAAAACACTAAATTGGGCATTTGATTGTCAAAATTAAAGATACAGGCATTCAATTGATAATCGGCTAAAAGTAAGGGGTGTTTTTGGAATTAAATCCTTCCTGCCCCATTTCTCTTCTCCCAATCCAGCCTCTCTAGTACTTTTATTCACAAACATCCTTGAGCTAATCAAGGCCTAGACCTAGAGATTGCTCTCAAGTCTAAACGATCACCAAGAAATTGATGGATAAAACCATGAAAGATGGAATTTGACAAAAAAATTAAAGGGTAAAAGATAAATACTTTATGGCACAAAAAGTTGTCTAGGAACTCTGTTATGCTCCAAAGATAAGGGAATTGTTTCATAATTCTTTTTTGCTACGAGTATGCGGTGCTATGGACGAGAAAAGCAACTCCGTAAACAGTAAAAGTTAAAACCAAAAGAAAAGATGAGCTTAATCCTACCTTCTATTCAAGGTTTATACACCCTACTCATGTTCATAGACTAGTCTAGTTATTATGTTCTTTACAAATTACTCAAGAAGCTTGATTCCGGAGCATGCAAAATACCACTGAGAAACACCTGAGAGCTTTTAACACCATAAGCAATTTTCAGAAATCCTGGGAATAAAGGTCTTCTCCTTTTGGCCAGGCACCTGGCAGCAGATCAAAACTCGTTTGAGATGAGGAGGAATCCTCCGTCTTCTAATAGATGACGAAATCAATAAAAGGAAACGCTGTAGAGTAGCTTTCTCCGATGTTTATTTTCGAAGTTGGAGATAATACCATCTATTGAGTCCTCCCAACTCTCAGTTTCGTCAAGCTGCAAGCAAAGATTACAACAAGAACCAAATCACTGAAGGAAAAATATATCAGAGGAGAACTTGAAAAGAACAAACATAGCAGCAGCTGAATAAAAGTCTTTTGTTAGTACTACATGCACCTATAGCAAACCTATGTAGTGGATTTATTGGCAGAAAATATTCGAGGAAAATAAAGCAACTCAGCTCAGGGTGTGCACCACCTTCAACTTTTTTGCACTAAAACACACAACATGCAAATAAAAGATGATTACAATATCCATCAACAAAGAGGAAGAAAGCCAAAAAAAGAATAAAATAATTCATGAGCACCAAATGAAAAAAATATGGCCGTCATGAATTTATTATCATGAAGATTCCCAATTTCCTAAATTTGACATAATTTCAGAGTAGTTTTGAGGTACCGGGATGCTTTCTATACCACAATATCTAAAAGCAAAGAAACATAATCCATTTTCCAAGAACAAATCAATCTCACACCCATGTTGCATAAATTACTGCTTTGTGAAAAGAATTACAGTAATTATTCTTATTTAAAGGGAAAAGTTTTAATACTTTGGAACGTGAGATTTCCAATATAACCAAAAGAATATTTCAAGATATCAGCTTGCACTAAACTATGGTTGGTGTTTCTTAAACAGTTGGTCATATGATGGTTATATATAAAGATCCATCTGAAAGTCATTATACTTGACAAGCAGTACAGGAATCCAATGGACTTAAAATGTCCATCATTTACTACTCGCTATTACAGGAGCACCTTGAATCCGTTGGGTTCACCTTACATTTCTAAGTAGAATTTGGAAGTTGGTCAGAATTTAAGAAGTATTAGAAATGGGAAATTATTCTTCTAGTTAGGAAATCACTAGATGGTTATCTTAGCTTAGTCCCTACACACAGAGGCTTTGTTAAGATCTTTTGCGCAAACAAGTAGAGGTATACCAAGGTGGTATTGGGGTAGCTGGGCAAGCCTGTGAGTGGGCAAGACAGTAGTCTCTTGAGCTAAAGGCTATTGAGAAGAATAACAATTATCCTCACAATTTTTCCTTGAAACGAAGTATTTCTTGGTCTTACACAAAATTTTGAGTGCCTTTCAATACTCTCGTTTATTTGATTTCACGTATTCTGGCTTTTCTATCAGAATCTCACCAAAATATTTCCACAGCCGCTAGAGGGTTAGACTTCCAGATACAAAATAAAATTAGAGATGATCACAAGCATATGCAATGACATAGATATTGAGGCCAACTCAAGAATAGTAAGAACTATCACATACCACAGAGACTATGAGAGGAATTAGGAATTGAAGTAGTGAGGAGCCAGGACTACACATTGATCAAGACTAGACATCTTGTAGAATGGAAAGAGAAAAGTCCCAATTAAGCTGGAGAGGCTCTCCTATCTTTGTACGGTATGCATGGAGAGACTAGGGGGCCTGATCAACTAAACTGTTAAAATAAGTGAGATTGAAACCAGTTTGTGACAAATGAAGGGCCTAAAAAATTGTCACTCTTTTTCTTACTGATGACCTTGTACTGTTCAGTAAAGCAGCATCTCGTCAAGCTAGAATACAATGAGTGGCACTGGAACATTTGCATATGTAGCCTGGAACATGCTTTGCAGCGTAAAACACAGATGGAATTGGAATTCACGTGTTTCAACTGAATTAATGAGGCAGTTTTCACTAAGGTGGGCTAAAAGTATCCTAGTTCCAAAGATGATACATGGAAGGACATTCGTGCCAGAAATATCCTCAATAACGGGAAAACTACTACTGATCCAGCAAGTACTAATTATTATATACTTGAAGTATCAGTAGTGTCAGACGACACTTCAGAAGGGCATTTTCGGAGACTTGGAAATGGCCATCTTATCAAATTCTCGAAAGAGCCTTTCAAAGCATATCAACAACTTGAGAAAGGTAAGTCTGTGATTGCACATTGAACAATATTCTTATCGAATTTCTTTGCGTTCTTTCAGAACCAAAAAGTTGTAAGGTGATGATAACGCATCACTTTACCATTCCAGATATTCCAAAAGCTTTATTGTGTCTTCTATTGAGGCATAGCTCTCCTTGTCCAATTATGGTCAAATTCCAGAAGAAATTTTTAAACGATCTCCTTCTCTTCAAGGTTACCTCTGCATTAGTTTTTATCTCTTCTACTAAGTTGAAAATTCATTGCTTATTTAATTGTAGGTTGTTTATGTTCACATGCTAATCTGAAGTTTTATCACATTTTATATCTCAACGAGTAAAAGTTTCCAAACAAAATTCAAAATCCAAGTGCCTCATCAGTTTTATGCGTTTCATTGAAATTAAGAAATAAAAGAATACAACTGTCACTGATTAATTAGCATAACAATAGAATGCCCATTTTCGATATACCAAAAAAATTTCAAAGAGCCTTCAGCCACCTTATCCTTGATTAAATATTATGGGATCCATTATGTTAGTAGTCTAACTTCAATTCTTGTGTGTTTAAGGGAGGCTAATGGTATTAAAATTCAAAGAAGGTTCATCCGAATAAAGCAAACATTTAATTTCAGACCACCCAAGAAGGGAAACATGCACATTCATTCAGTTAGGACAGGAGTATTAGTAATTAAGGTCAATAGTTTTATCTATAGAAAATTGAGTACTAAACTAAAAAAGTGGGTAAGTCTCTATTAGGAATATCATAATTCACATGCTACACACAAAACTGTGATAAACTTGGCAAATCGATATTGGCAAACTGAAATGAAGAATCTTCTTTAGCACACAAGTTATATCTTCAATAGTTTTTGATCCAGCAGTGAGAAGACAAAGAAATACTTCTGAAAACTTGGTACACCTCTCATCCCGCCACCCCTCTCACCTCTCACTCACCTATATCTTAGTTTCCTAACTGATGTAAAATGCAAAAGACAACAAAGAGTATTTGGAAGCCCACCTATAATTTAGCTTCTAAGTTTCCTGGGATTCTAATTATTTATCAGTAAGTTTTGAAATGGTTTTGCTTCTAGATTAGATGTCTATATATGACATTGTAACAGCTCTAGAAGGAGGTGATTATTGTATGATGCAATAGATCTTATTTGTTGCAAGGTTTTGCCTCTTTCTCCTGCATTCTTTTCTGCATCCTTTCCTGCGCTATATTCTCTCTGTTCTTCTAAAACTAAACCCTTTTCTCTCCTATAATTCCATCACTGCTTATAAGTTAAACCAACAACATATCAGCCAAACACTCAACCTTAAAGAGTGCTGCATCAGCTAGTTGAAGAATACTTTTTCAAAAAAGCTGCTATCCCCTTCTTCACCTTCTTCTTATTCTGACAAGCCTTCCTATCTTCCTAGCTTTAGACTTACTAATCTTATCAGAAGCCTAAATTATCGTCTCAAATCCTCAGACAAAGCATTAAAATCTACTACTTACAGAAATTCTATATTTTGGTGCTGAAATTAAAGGATCCTGGCATCACTAACCCATATAAAACGGGCAGAAAAGACACTCCACTATACTCAAGTAGGATAAGTAGAACTAGAGGCATTTCCTAATCCTTGTTTGATAAGGAATGTAAAAGATTTATCATGTTTTCTAATTTTAAAAACCTCATTTTAGGGGACAAGAGCCAGCAACAAAATTGTTCCTCTTCATTTGGGCTGCATCATTAAACCTCATGACGACTGCCTATTTACATGAAGTTATTAGCTCATTCACTTACAGAGTGCAAACAGATCAATTATTAAGGAGAAAATAAAATGAAAGAGAAAGCAAGGAGAACGAAAGGATGCACCAAGCACCAAGCTCATGGTCAACATGCTTCAACTTGGAAAGTTTGCACAACCAATCATTTCTTCTTCCTATAATTCTTTTCAATATTTTTTAACAAGTGGGTGCATTTGGATTAGTTTTGATCCTGAGAACCAATGAACTTTTTTCTAATTATACATTGTGCCCCACCTCTTCTCTGTAAAACAAATCAATTTTTCCATTCTCAAAACAAATTTTCAAACAGAAAACAAATCCAAAATTTTTCACAGAAAGTTTTAGGGAATAGGTCATGATGCCGCATGCAAAGGCAACAAAAAGAGAAAACTGCAGGAAAAATGCTGATTATCAATAGGATAATCAACCAATCATAATAAAAACCAAATGAAGACAGCATTCGAATAAGCGAATCTTTTCAAGGAGAGAGATGTTCCCCATCCTTATTCAATAAGCATGCAAAGAAAATAAAGATGCAAGACAAAAGCTATGAGAAACTTTAAATTTTAAATCTGAAAATAGACTGGAAATCACTTTTTAAGCCAAAAGAGACAGAACTGGCCATACGAAGAAAAGAATTCAGCGCATGACACTATTTTAGTCAAAAAGAAGTAAAACAAGGACTGCTAAGCTACTATGAAAAGACAAAATATTGAGGTCTAACAGAGAAGTATAAAACTTGGGCCACAAATAATCAAGAATATACCTCCATGCACAAAAGTAAAGCAAGCTTTGCTCCTATTGCAGCTTCCTCGTGGTTATCTTTTACTTCCAAGTTTATCACTAGAACAGGCTTCATGAAAACGTGATTCCTAGTGTGGAGATCTGGCATCGAAAGACACACAATGTGATGAGAAAGAAATAATAAAATGAAGTTGGCAATGTGAAAACCATTATGACATTTTCTGTAAGCGTCAAAGCTTGAGAATATGTTGCAAGTGTAAACTCATAGCCAAAATTTTACCAAACACAAAAAGAGGTGACATAAAATCCAAAGCAAAGATCTAGTGTCCTTGCATCTATAAGCAAACTATGATGAGGAATTACGGATATTCGGCAAAGTTTGGGCTGCATTTGGATCAGTCCAATTCAATAAAAGTCAGAAATTCTCTTGGCCTTCAAATGGAAACAAGGTCTATAAGTTTCCGTTTCTTCACTTTCAGATTTGTCCCTACCGAAAAAAAGAAAAAAGAAAAGCACAGTTTCCATTCAGATCAACAGTGCAAATGTTCCAATTCCTGTTTCATTTTTTCTCTCAAATGCTTGAAATAAAAAGCTTCTGTCCTAATGATTTTTCAAAATGAAAACTCTCCATTCAAACTTCGCCCCATATGACTTCATCTCCTGATATGATTCAGAACAGAACACGAACATATTCCAATAGACTATGGTTTTTGAACTCTTCTTTTTCTTTCTTCCTAAGGAGCAGGAGTCCTCTATCTTGCTTTATTGGCATATCTCTCTCTAAAGGTTCAAAAGATTCAGAATTCATATTTCCTAAATATTCAATGTGCCATACTACAGTACTTTATTCTACACAGTAGAATCAGCCTTTCTCCTAACTGCATATGATACTTCTCTAATGATTAATAAGGAACACATCATCATATTTTCATGAAAATAATACTTAAATATCCAAACCAGCAACCACTGACAAATTGTAACTAATGTTTCGTACTCAATCAGCCTTCTTTACTGCATCGAAAGCTAGAAAAATTACTAATACTGCATAAACAAGCACTCACATAAGTAGTACATCACCAGTTAGACATAACGACCGTTACTCATGAATATGATTCAAAGAAAACAGCGCTAATAAATCTACTAGAAATCTAGGGTGCTTATAAAGCAACTTTCAGTAGAACATTCAGTGGAAGAAAATTCAAAATGAACATGTACCTCCAACCAGAAAAATATGCTATAGAGCTTTATTCAATAGAATATAACCAAAAAGAAAATGCCAAGAAAATTGAACTCAAAACAATTTTAGGATTTGCCTTGACAAGGAGCTCATAAGACCATGAAGAATCGTAATCAAGTTCAAATCAAGCTTGCATTCGAGTACACTTGTAAAGAAACGAATATACAATAGTTCAACATTTGGATTGACAAATATATTGGGAATCTGTAGCAAGACAGCTAACATCAATCAATTGACTATGCAAAATGGAAAATTGTGCCTGCGTCAAAGGGATAAATAATTAAGACGAGTCCTTCATTGTAATTGTAAGTACTAGCTTAAGTTGTTATACAAAAGCATAGGGCTATCTCTGAAACATCTATAGGACAAAGTTAATGAAGCATGACTTAAATGATAGAGTCAAAGCAACACTAGACGTAATGCAATCATCTCCTCCACTTTTAGGCCTTTAAAATTCAAGAGGCCAATGAAGGGACAGCAATTTCAAATCAACTTTTGTTCAAAATTTTATAGGAAATTTTAATTCAGTTAGGGGAGTTATCCTCCCAGCATGGCCAAATCACTTCAAATAAACTTTTGACTTTAAAAAAACTGCAACAGCTAATGGACCTTGAATGAGAAGAATGAAATGGGGAAAAAATTTGAAATCATTGACAATTCAAGTTAAAAATGTAAGTACATACAGAATTACATCACATACTGTTGGAAATCACAAATAAAACTGACCAAATTCGTGCAGCAGACATACCAACCTTCAACAACCATGTCAAAAACTTTCTCTTCAAAGGTAAGCACAACATCAAAGATGCCGTCCGCCGCATTCTCTTGCCATCTCTGAGGTGCCAGTTTTACAGCTATATTACGCTTCAGCATTGGCAATATTCCATTTCGCTTGTATCTATAGAATTAGCCAAACCTCAAAACTCAGTACAAAATCAAACAGAAATGTACAATAGCCAAATAACATTCTCATCTAAATCCTATATTCCAAGTACAGCTATAACACTCCACCCAAGAAATTAACAACAAAAAGAAAATAAATAATGAAAAAGAAAGGGAAATACTAATTAATACAAAGTGACTCAGGAAAAAGAATTAGTTAAAGTGGTCAGCATGAAAAGAAAATCCTTCTGCTATACAGAAATTAAATAAATTACCAACACAAAACTATAATAAATTACATACAATTCAGGGTCTTTGCGGCGGAGATCGTCGAACATTTGCTTGTAGGGGGTGCCGAAGTCATAGACGTTGGGTTCCCGAAGAGAAGGACCTGGAAGCTTTACGTGTTGACCGGTTCCATAAGAGGAGACGTCTAGGCCCTCTCTCTTGAGCAGCGAGTGAGCTTCCATGCTGCGGTTCTGATTTGAAGAGCAAACCATGGCATACCGAAACTTCATCGTCCCAGAGTTGGTTGGGTACTTCTTCGGAGGTTTGTTTTCCTTTTGTTGCAGAGGAAATCTTGAGTGTAAAATTTTTCAACTTTGTAGGTTTTTTCACAGGTCAGCCAGTTAAGAATAAGAAAATAAAATGACGCTACTATATACAATTTTTTTTCAGATTAGTTAAATATTTTTT
Organism: Rauvolfia tetraphylla; assembly: GCA_030512225.1. Classification (NCBI taxonomy): domain Eukaryota; kingdom Viridiplantae; phylum Streptophyta; class Magnoliopsida; order Gentianales; family Apocynaceae; genus Rauvolfia; species Rauvolfia tetraphylla. Next base: position 5,398,654 of record JAJQKT010000060.1, read on the forward strand.
ATTATTTATTTTTTAAAATTATTATTTATTATTTAATTTTTAAATTTTTAAAATTTCTTTTAAGTATTTAAAATATTAAAATTTAAATTTATTAAAAATAATATTTATGTAATAAAAGATTAATTTCTTAAATTATATATATTTTATATATTTGAACATATAAATATTATGAAAATCAATCTTAAAATAACTAATTTTTTAAAAAAAATTACAATTGCACTGTAGTTGTGCTAACTACTGACACAAGTTGCAATTGTCGTTTGCCAGAAACTAATTTTAAGATTTCTATACATTATAACTATTAGCACAAGTTGCAACTGACCTAGTTTCTGGCTCAAGTCAGCTGCAACTTGAACTAATTTCTGATGCAAATTGCACAAAACCCTTAGGGTGAAGCTTTTTTATGGGCAAGAATTAGTGGATAATCAAGGATCAATACTCGATTCATGTATAGAATAGAATTAAAACAAAATATGCTAATTAGTTCAATTAGAATATATTAATTTTCACAAGATTATTTATCGATGTATCAATTTTACAGATCTAACAGTTAATTAGTATAAAATTTCTATTTTGTATTAAATTATGTTAGAACTAAAAATTATTCAACATATATATTTTGTATATGTATTTTAGATGATGTTAGTTTTAAGACTATATAATATCTCCTTCTTATTATTGTTATTATTGTTATTGACAGTAAAAATTACTTTTTACTATCTATATTTACAATAATAATGTATAAATATATGTACCTTTGTAGCTTATTTAAAAATAAAATTTTGGTAGCTATTTTGTCTATAGGATATCAACTCTTACTTCAGCATGTAAGTAGTATGAGAAAATTTAATGTCTTAAAATTTTAATTTAAGTTTTGTTTTATAACAGTATAATGCTTCATTTATAAGGCTTTGTATTATCGTTTATGATGTGTTTGATAATCGTTATCGTTTATGAATTATATAAAATTTATTAATTATATTAATAATATTTAATAAAAAATATTCAAAAAGCAGGTGAATTTTGACACTTTTTGGAGAAACTCTAGGTAAGTTCCATTAAAAGTGGCAAAACTCACCCACTTGGAAAAAAAAATTGTTGTAATAGTTAATTTTTATATTATATACGGTCCAAACAAAAACGGTATATAATTCGTGTGAAATGAGAACATTTAATTTGACTCTAATTTTGGTTAAAACAGTGGCATTAGTTTCTTAAAATAAATGAATGGCATGTTGGAATGGCAATGGGGCCACCCAAACTTCCCCATCCTTAGCCTCGCCGCAGCTCAGCCCAAGCAGGGAATTAGGGACTGAGCTAACCAGAGAATTGGGTATAAAATTCTCCGCAATCCCCCACCACTGTATAACATTTTTAAAAATATATATATTTCCATAAAACATTAAAGTATACTTTAATCAATTTGAAACATTCAACAACCACTAACATATTTAATTTTATTACGATCAATATAATCTATATAAATCTTACTACGAGAAAAGCAATGTTACTATACTAAAAGAAACTTAGGTGTTTTACACTTTATTTGTTCCTTGTTTAAACATTCAATGATAAACCTCATACCTCACCATGCATTGCTCAGTTTACCCTTATAGTCGTAGGTCCACCACGCTCTACTGTGCGGGTATTTTTTTCCGGGCGACCCCCACATTGCATGACTGGGAGTCGAACCCGCGACCTGACAAACTACGTTAGGCTCTGATACCAATTCTCCCAAGAAAAATACCTTGTTCAGGTGATGCTCAGTTTACCCTTATAGTCGTAGGTCTAAGAAAAGGGCTTCATTAGGTATCCTTGCTATGTATCTATTTCCCACCAATGTTTTTTTAGATTCATGAAATTAGTGTTGCTATTTCCAGATGAAAATGAGCAAAAACTTTCTTTTGCTGGATGTTGTTGGGTTTATTCAAAAACTAGGGGAGGCCCTGCCCACCTTAGTGGGGGAAGGGTGCCTAGGAAAAAGTAACTATATATGAAGAGATTTCAAGTACAAGAAGATAAAATAAAATGAAACCAACTTAGTTGCTACTATTATAACCAATATAAGCTATATAACTTTTGTTTCAAAAGAAGTAAGCTTGTTTACATATTTTAACTTCTTATTGGAAGTTAGCTGCGCATAGGAAGAAGCAAAGCACATAAAATATCACCAAGACAAATACACTTACCTCTGCTAAGAGCAAGAGAAATTTCTACAAAAGCTTAATTTTTTAAATTTTTTATACAACTCTTAATTTGAATGAATTTTGGAGCCAAGCTGAATCAAGTATTATTGAGCATTCTCCTTCTTTTGTGAAACAAGACCCGTAAAATTCATTCAATTTCTCACAATCATGTCAATTGATAAATATAATTCAAGTATCATTCACTTGTTTCTCATGCTCTATTTTATTTATCTGACTTGTTCATGATATCTTCAATAGATTTTTTCATAAAATTTGATGTAATTTCAAACATAAGAATTTCATTTTTATGTTGATATAAAAATATTAAAATTTTATTGTATAATAATAACATTGTGAGTTTTTCAAAGTCCATGTCAAATGCTGATTCACAAATGTTCAAATAATAACTTTGTGATTTTTTCAAATACTTAAGTGATTCAAAAGAGAAAACTATATAGTGAATAATTGTTCACACTTCAGGGAATAATTATTCAAATATATGTGAAATTATAGAGTAAATATAAATATTAATATTTTCTTATATAATAATAACTTTGTGATTTTTTCAAACTTCACTTTAAATACTTATTCACAAATGTTTGAATACCTAAGGTATACTTAAGTTATTCAAAAGAGAAAATTGTGTAGTGAACAATTGTTTACATTTCTATAAATAATTAGTAGAACTTTTGTGAAATTACAATATTAATGTCAATATTAATATTTTTCTATATAATAATATTAATATTTTGTGTCAATTAATAATGCATTTTAGTTGTAAGCAACACATTTAATTTAATAAACTTCACAAAACATTTAATGGAAAGAATATAAGAATTTCGACAGTACCAAGAACAGTCATTCTTCAAACAAATCAATAAGACCAGGAAGTCTTTCCTGGCATTGGAGGCTTAAAGCCGACGAATGGTTCTGTCATTCAGCTTGAAGTTTGAAAGGGTACATTGATGCTTGAAACCTAATGGTTCTAACGTTCAGGGTGAGACTTGGGGTGAATTTTATTTTTTTTTCTTTTGATGGATGGACCTGGGGGTGAATGAGTGAATTGATTCATTCGTTAGGGTTTGCATTAGTAACTATAGATTAGGTTTAGTAACAGTAAGTTTAATATGTAGTTTAGGATTTAGATTAGTTCTCTTAATAAAATAAAAAGAAAAATAACTTCACTATAGCATTTTGAATTTTGATTAGATTAGAATTAGAATAATTTTGTAGTTCTTTTTTAATTACCTTTTATATGCTACACATAAATATATTGAGTTTTTTTATCTTAAAATCAAATAAGGCTGGTATAATTTTTTTATCTAATTACATTGTATAGACCGATTTAATGTGATGATAATTAATTTTAATAAAATTATAAAGAAATAATGAGATAGAAGAGATTAAGTAGAAAAAGAAAGAAGTTAAAAATTATTAAATTTTTTATTGCATATAATTAAATTCAAAACTGTATATAACAATCTCAAAAAGAAAATAAAAGGACACGAATTTATCTTTTCAAGTTGGCAAGCTTCAAGTTAGACTTGCCAACTGTTGAGGCGCAATCTATGCTTTGATTGACTTTTTAATAGAAAAAATTCTTTTTTTTTACTTTTTCACTTTTAGCCACACTTCTTGTTTTACAAACAATTTAATTTTATATTCTCAATACAACTCAACTTAAAAAAAACCAATCCAATCTCACCCCAAGTTCTTTCTGAGCTCCTTTTTCTGGCTATTCCTTTCCATCTGTAGGATATAAGACCAAAAAGTAAAGAGTTAGTTATGGCTTAGTCAATGTTGCAAGATTATTGGTGTTAGCTGAACACCTATGACTAACCTCTATATTATTTAGAGAAGAGGGGGGGGGGGGGGAGACTTCTATATTACTCAGAGAAAAGGAGGGAAAAAAAGGACTAACCTCAACAGCTTTTCCTTGCATCAAAATCAAGCAGGTTTCTGGTTCAACTAGCAATTTCATTCACCATCAACAGCTTTTCCTTACATCAAAATCAATAAGTCTCCAACACACACCATGAAGAAAGACGTAAACGTAGACATCAATTTCAATTCTCAAAAGAAGACCAAAAGGAATAGTATGCTTCATTGCCAATCAAGCTAAACTTCTTTATGTCTATTTCCTGTCTCTGTACCAGAAATTGCAAACAACCAACCAAAACTAGCTGGAAGAACGTTAAAGCTTCCAACAGATACAATAAAGCAATTAAAATACCAACTCTATAGTCTCTGATTTGTCCAATATTTTGTCCTTGACAAAGATTTAGGAAGGTTATCTACAAATATATACATCAAAGATCCTATACAGAAAATATACTTCCGTGCACATACATCCAGAAATCATTTGATTAGTAGCTATGGATCTAGGACTTCACTTGTGGAAGTATGAACTGATCCAAGACTCGATCAGAGTGATGCAAGGAATCATACTTAGAAAGCATGTACTTGCTTTTGCCTCTTTCTTCAGCACGTTGGATATTTCAGCAACTTCTAACCTGGCCTTAAGGCTCATATTCTGTCTTCTAAGCTGTGAAAAAATTTGAAGAAGGAAATTTAATTCCATACTGATATGTTCTTTGAAGTATTCAACAGTTGAAACTGTGATACATGTTATTGGTGCTTGTGAGCTTCTAATTCCTTCCTAACAATAAATGAGAGAAACAGCAGCACCTAAAGTCCAAAACAATCTAATTCCTACCTCCTTCACCTGGATACTCAGTTCTTCCACAGCATTTTGCAGTGATGATATTGTTTTTGATGTGATATCTTCGTATGCAGATTCAACCTCTTCAACAGAAGTAGGATCAAAGAAAATTCCTTCTATTATAAAAAGCTCCTCTAACAATCTAATGTCTTCAGCTTTCAAACTCTCCCTCAACTACATATACAAAAAAAAAAAGGTGCTTAGAGACTAGAATCATAGAAGATAGAACTAAAATGCATGATATTGATCAAACCTTGATAAATATTCTCTCACGAGACTCCTCTTTATTCAGACATATGAAATCATGCTTCTTGGAGCATGTGTCTTCATGGCAGGCAACATTTATGAATGCCTTTATATGCTGTGCTCTGTACAAGAAATATACTGATCTTTGATTACCATTCAATAGTGTGAATAGTGAAGAACAAAGGTGAGAATAACTTTCGCTTGAAAAGTAAATAAAATTAAACATTTCCACTAGTTTCCAGTAAAATATACAAAATGTCAGTGCTAGATAGAGACAGGCCTTGCACCAAATCGGAGGGTGGACAGGCTCTCCAAAATATTTGAAGGGCTTGGCGAGCAGCAACAGAGCAATCCTGTTTGGGAGTTACCTCCCTGCAAAGTGGAAGCTGGTTAGCCTCAAAAAGAATTTGTACACAATGAAGAAATTTGGCTCAGCGAAGGAAACCAACAAGAGTATCCTGTAGAATCCGAGTGAGCTTAGAATCTCTGTAAGGAATATGATTTGCTTTTCCTTGACTGGAAGTCAAAGCATTTATCACTTTCCCAAGTGCTGAAAGGGACTTGTTGATGGTCTTAGCTTCTTCAAGAACTGTCCCCTCAGCTCCAGTTTTCTCAACTTTCTCAGAGCCTGCTAAGTCTACAAGCATTAACTTTCCAAATCTCCCCCTGTTCAGAAAATTCAGCATCTTCAGGCCAGTTTGCTTGAATCTTCAAAAGAAAATTGAAAAGAAGACACTAACTGAAGATGACCTTTTATCCTTTGCCAGTTCCTCCTGGACAGTGAATATATAAAGGCAGTGACTTCTGCTGCTGGCCATATTCATTTCTAGAATTGTTAAACTGAAACATAATATTTATTATACAGGAAAAAATGAAAAATAAATAGTTCTTACGTCTAAGGTCTCATTTCCATCAAAAAAATAATGAAGGAAAAAGATAGTTAGTTAACAGAAAAAAAGAAGACTTGAAAAAGTTAGCTTTTGGATACGGGTTTCTCCAACAGATCTGTTTGCAATCCCACTCTGCTATAGGAAATGCTTGGTGAATAATTATAATGTATTAACAGCTAATGGAGATATACAAATAATTGACATCTTACACATAGACATTGTAATGCTTCTGCAGAGTTGGTAATGTTAACCTGTAAAATGAAAAACAAACGGAAGAAGAACTTATGTTCTCAATATCTAGACATTCTATAATGCGTCTGAAGAGTTAGTAACACTAATATGTTAAGGAAGAAAAGTAATCAGAAAATGGATGCTCCAAAATCTAAGATTAGAGAACGATTGAGGGAGAAGTTAATCAAGATAGAAATTTACAAAACTCGAAAAGGACAAAAGATGGCATCAATAAAACTATATAGGGTAAAGCAGAAAGATGCTTTTAGGTTATTCTTTTGGTTGAAAACTTTAAGGGAAAAGATCTGAGATCTAAGATAAAAGTTTCCTCTTGCTACATAAATCATGCATCCCATTAGAGTAGCAAGGCTTGCTTTATCCAAACTATACAATTTATCCTTTTCTGAGAGGAATTTAGTGCAGGCATTGTACAAAACTCAGTCCTCATTTTTCTGTACCAAAAAGTATTAAAAGCCTAGGCATTGCACCCTTCACACATTTGTTCTTTTTAAATAATAGATAAGCTGTGATATATCATACAATCAGAGTAAACGCATGATGCAATCCGTTTTACTATTCAACAATATGGGAAAAAAGTGAAGTGGTGGCATGCAAACCTCTGTAACTCCAGATAGGTTTATTCCATGCAATTTACTCTCCTTTATCTGTATATTATCCTTTGATAAATCAAACAGGTCCCTGAAACAAACAAGAGCAGTTATGTATTATATTTCATGGATAACATAATCCAAATTAAGGTGTGAACCAGGCCATTGTTTAGATAATCTCCCTTAAGGTGAACAACCTTACTCTATCCAGGTAGATCTCAACCTGTAAGCATAAGAATTGGTGGGTAAAATGCTCAAGTAACATCAAAGCAGAATTGTTTCGAGGTATTTCTCAAGTACCATTGACAGCTTGATCACATAATTAATGACTTCGTCTGAAAGTTTAATGGCCTCAAAAAGCCCATTCACCACTCTTGGTAGCAGTCCTGCCTTCTTATCATTGCTGCAGATGATGCCAGGTCCCTGAAGTCAAGGAAAACCAATGATTCTCCTTGCTTAATGTGCAGACAGTTATCCCATTTACATACTACGACCAGCAGTCCTTTACCTCCATGCTATACGTCTTCCCTGCTCCTGTCTGGAATGAATTGCATGAAATTTTATCTATTAAATAACTATTTTATAAGGAAACTAAGACAAAGATGCAAAGTATCTACGAATTCAGCAGTAATCTCGTTGAGATAATAAGTTTTTTTCTTTTTTTCTCGGTAAGTGAGATAATAATTTAATTAGCTAAGTAAATTGATCTACTTTGAAAGTAGTACTCTGCAGACGGTTAGCAGTTAATATTTTTTATTGATCTCGGTCAACGGTAATATCATATGAATATCAGTTGTTTCGGCCCTGTTGCCAGAAACTATATGTGAAATCTAACTGGAACCTAGAAACTTGACAAAATGTTAATAACAAGGTCGTGCATGAATTTCATTTGGAGTATAACATGAGATGAAACAAAAATATGATGTCCATCCCATCCTGAATTAAAATTTTAGCACCAAGGAGATAATATCACATCCAACCCCCCCCCCCCCCCAACAAAAAAAAATCCAAAAAGAAGAAAGAAACCATGAAAAGGTATACCTGAAAGTCATTTGGTTAATTCAAAAAAAAAGACAGTAGAATAGAACAAATGTAATGTGGCATTCACAAATCATCTGTTCCTTTTTAGCTCCCAAATCATAAGCCATTACTAGTAATCAACTTTTGGCAGACGTCATCTCCATAGATGATTTTATCTAATTGTACATTAACAACTCATTTTGTTGTGCCTTTTGGCAGTGGATTTAGCTTGATTAGTACATTATATATCGTGTAGCTGAAATATCTATTTTTTCTTTTCTGAAAGGAGCTGAAATATATCTTAAGATGAATTTTGGATTCTGCATAAAGATTGGTCTGGTATCACAAAATATTATTATGCCGAGCATCAAGAAAAAGCAACAAGTAAGCTCTAAGTATTTAAAAGATAAATTCCCTTTCTAAGTCATGACAAAAAAAATCATACTAAATTCAGAGTATCATGGCACAGAACACTTCACATCTCACTAAAAAATGCTAAGGAGAACAAAGGTGATATCTCATTGACAAAACCTGTCCATATGTGATGATTGCTCCATTTACTCCATTGAGAGCACCTGTTTTTTCCAGAAATTTAATATGAAAAAATTAGGGGGAAAAAATCTTACTCTCTTATGGTTCAATACACATAAAAAGCATTACAGAAACAACAATAGCTATAATGAAAATAAGATCTAGATTATAAATCCAATTATGGTTGTTCTTTTCCATATCTAACCACGTACACGGTATATGAACGATAAAAAACGAAAAATAAATTTAATCACCAAAACTCTTGACACAAAGAGGAAAAAGAATTGAAAAGGAAACTATACTACAACTTTTTACCGTGCACAATTGGCAAAGCAAGGAACTCATACACGTCAGCTTGCTCAGAGCCCGGATAAAACACTTTATCGAATCTAAACTCGAACTCCTCTGCTTTCTCATCCTAGCACGCATCCAAAACAATCGCATATTGTACTCGTAAGACAATTTCATTCACTTCAAAGAACGTTCGACACTAAATAACATGAATTTACTGCTGAAAACATTATAAGTCGTATATTTTTCACGTTAGACTTGGAAAAGAACGAATATATGAGAATTCGACCCTGAATATAAAGGATTCAGAATCTTTGCGCTGAATGCAGACGCTATCTCCGCGATCAGCTCTTTCCTTCGAATTTAGAGGTCTGAATAGCGCACAGACTTTAATCTTCGCCATTGCTGCGGCGTAAAGAGATAAACAGAAATTTGATATCGAATTGCCGCCTAAAATTTGTATATAAGAGTTAAAAGATTAGCAAAACGCAGATTAAAACTCGATCAAATGCACATCTGAATGAGGAACAAACGTAAACCGACATCATTTCTACAAATAATTCTAGATACAGTCAAGTAGAATCATAGACAAAGAAAGACCTGTCGATAAGTATGGATTAGGGTTCGAAATATGAAGAGCGATGAAGATTTCGCGCCAAATACCAGCCAACCAGAGCGATCAGTGACGCTGACAGGCGAGCATACTACCGCGACTTGGCAAATATCAATTGCCAAATAATATCAATTTTCAATTAATTAAATCCATAGCATGTCATTGTGACATGTGAATAATTAGAGGCTAAATTAAAATTTTAATGTACCAAGTATTATAGGTAGTACTTAATATTTTATTGATTTTGGGTCTTCATGAATTAATAACATTAAATTATCTTAATTTTGTTAAAATTAAATAAATTTTGAAACATTTAAAAAGAATTCACAAGATAAATATAATAATTATGTCAAATTTCAATACCAAAATATTGAACTAACCATAATGATTCTAGAAATTTAACTCCTCATAAATGTATTCTAAATATATATATATATATATATATATATATATATATATATATATATATATATATATATATACTAGTAAAAAAATTAGTACTATGCACGATAATATATATAATTTTTTTAAATGCAACTCTTATAGTAATGTATCTAGCAAAATCAAAAATTAATTTTAAAAAAACTTCAAATTTTTTTTTAATTAATAAATTAAATCATCAAATTGCTAAATCAGTTCAACCAATCTAATAATTAATTAATTAATTAAAATTTGATATTCAGTATGAAAGTTTTAATAAATGTTATTGGCAATTTTGTCAATCAAGCAAAAATAAAAAAAATAAATATCATGATAAGTAATACATAGTAGAGAGACATAAACGTATTATTCAAAGATAATTTTACAAATAAATATGTTATATTGTGATTCTCTTTTGCAGATAAGAACATTCTTCACACTAATCGACACGTAAAATAAATATTATCTGTGGTAAATTTCTGCAATTTTGACATCATGTAGTGCTCAAACCATCAATGTAAACGCACAATCTTTACATGAATTGATATGTTTATGAAAATTTTATAATTCATTCTCCTTATACACAAATATTATAGTTTAGAGTAACATATATATATATATATATATATATATATATATATATATATATATATATAATATCACTAGGTATAAAGCTTATAACTATAATTGAAGAACTCACTTAAAAAGGCATATGTAGTTGTATAATTCATACGAAAAACTAACAGATCCAGCAAAAAAATATTGGAAACTCATTCATTAAGTTGCATTGATATTTTAAATGACTCTTACCATACTTTAATTTAAACTTTTCATATTATTTTAAGAGACAATCAAATTGCAACTTGATAACTAAATTCAATTTCAAAGGTCATAAGATTTGTAACAAAAATAGTAATCTCAGCACGAAATAGTAGAAGAAGTATAAATAATATATTTAACAATAGAACACTGAAAATCCACTAATAAATTTACATTAACAACCTCAAATTTGAGTTAAGCATCAATGGTTTCATGTTGCAAACTTTAAAGATTTACTTAATGAAGAGAACATCAAAGCTTTATTTAATTTTTCATATTTTTGGAAACTCAAAAGATTTCTTTGAATTAATTTATTTAATTTTTTCATCATTATAGAATCTTATATTTACGGGAACTTCAAAAGTTTTTTTGAATTATAATTTATAATCCTCTAAAAATCTTGATAATACTTGAGCAACTAGATGATCACAAGGAAAAAAGCACTCAAAACATGACAAGAAATGGCAATGACAATAACTCTCTAAAGGTTCTGACACTGGTAATAGCAATGGCTCTCTAAAGGTTTTCTTCTATAGTCAACAAAGTCGTTAAGCATATCTACAACAGTGGTGGTTTTTTATTATATGATAGATGTACTCTACTTTATATTTTTCATAATTCAATTTCTACTTTTGAGTTCTCTTCTTTTTTTCTTTTTTTTAGCTCTATTTGATAATTAATTTAGTTGTTTGAAGGAAAGGTATGGATTACACTAAGTTTGAAGCTTGAGTTGCCATTTATATGGTTTGATTTTTAATTTCATGATGTATAAATGTAAATGTTTCAGTGGCCAAAGTAATTGAATGCTCTACTAGAAATGGTTGATTAAAAAATTACTGATATAATTGGAGTTTGAAAAAGTAAAGTAACATAATGCAAAATTAAGAAATCACAAAATACTGCACCCAATGAATACTTTTACTGTGCAAAATACTATTATTTACATAAATTTATAATATATTTACACAAATTTAAAATATATATCATGCGAATAGAAAGGGATTGAGCAATAGTTATTTCTAAAAGTTGATCCCTTTAAAAGGGTAAGTTAAACAAAAAAATATATCAGGCATCAAGCCCCGATCTACTGCATGACAAACAGGCATACAATCATTGTACCTCAACGACTTAATATAACAATTAAGAGATAAACTTTCTCGTCGGATTTTTTTAAAAGAAAAGATACCTAAATTGGAAAATAAATTGAAAAACATTAAATGTTGTCAAGAATCCAGTCTAAGTCAACTACGTAATATAGGCAGGCATAGTACCATTGTATCATATTAACTTGACAATATCAACTGCGAATTAATTAAATTTAACATTTAAAAGTTAGTCCAAACTAGAATAAAGAGATAAGCTTTCTGGTCTGATGTCTTTGTCTAGAGGAATAGAATAGCCCACTATTTACAAAATTAGGTATGATGCCCGCGCGATGCGCGGTTTATTTTTTCTTTTTTTCTTTATAGTTTTTAAATTTTTTTTTTTATTTTTTTAGAGTTTAAAACAGTTGTATTCAAAGTTTTTTTTTTCCGATTTTAAATACTTGTATGCTATTTTTAAAGTTTGTATCCTAAGTAATTCTTTGACGCTTTGGAAAAATAAATTTAGATAAGAATACATTTAGAATTTCTCTGCCTTTTCATATTCCTGATCTTTTTTATTTATTTATTACTTTCAAGTCCTTCAATTTAATCTATATTCCATATGGTGCATACCTATTAGCTATTTGGTTTACTTATATATATATATATATATATATATATATATATATATATATATATATATATATATATATATATATATATATATATATATATATATATATATATATATATATATAACTAAATAAGATGTACATGTACTTTTTTCTTTTTAATTTTATACATCATTAAATGGAAATAATTGAATTATATTTTATTAAGTTATATAGATATGGTTTTAATATTAATGATAAGAATAATAAGATGACCATGTACTATGCATCTTCTTAATGTTATTTAACATTAAATATAAATAATTAAAGAGATTTTATTAAGTTTATGTATTTATTTACTTGTATAAATTCATTAATTTTATGAACTTATCAACTTTATTAAAATTTGTGTTGTATTAATGAATGAAAGATATGTATCTCATTCCATTAATTCAATTCATTGTATGTACAATAGTCTTTCATCATAAGAATTAATATGTTGAATCTATTGTATTAAACATACAATTCACTTAATGTAGTATCTAATATTATTTTTAAAAACCATTGTATTAATGAATGAAGGATATGTATCTCATTCCATTAATTCAATTCATTGTATGTACAATAGTCTTTCATCATAAGAATTAATATGTTGAACCCATTGTATTAAACATACAATTCACTTAATGTAGTATCTAATATTATTTTTAAAAACCATAAATAAGGTGATTAAATATAGATATGAGTTAATGTGGGTACATAAATCAATAAAGCAATTAATTCTAAACATCCAACTTGGCATCATTAGAGTTAAGTAAAGCTTTAAAAATTCCACATGTCACATTCTCATGATTCAACCTTAACTTTAATATATATATATATAGATTTTATTTTTTTCAATAAATTTTTTTTACACGATTTAAGGATGAGAATTGATGGGGTTTAAGTTTAAAATTTTTTATTTTAAATTTTATAAAAGTAAATTATTTGTGAAAGAAGAAATATAATCCAAAATAAATTTTGTATTGACTTACAAGTACCCTAGATAATGGAAAAGCAAAGCAAACGATCTGCTGATAAAAAAATATCAGTCCTTTTTTGCTTGGAAGTGCCATTGGAGGCTTGAAGGAAACCAGCCAACCAAAAGAAATAGAATCTCTAGAACGATTATCTTTGAGAACTCTTTTTGTATCTTCTTTTTCCTTGTCTGCTTGGACAATATCTTATTTTAAAATTAAATTTAAAAATTTAAGTATACACTTTTTTTTTTTGGTTTTCTCTAACAATATATCAACTAATATATCATACCTATTTTTTTAATTTTCACAGCAAAATCTACTAATTTAGTTACAAAATTTCTTGCAATTAATTCTGCTGGTACGCCTCTTCATCTTGCATTGCCGCTTTAGAAGTTACTCCCTTTAGAAGTTACTCCTGAGAAATGATAATTCAGTGGAGGGGTCTGCGAATTTCCACGGCAAAAAATACCAACCAACTCCGCTCTCGAAAATCCGAAGGAGAAGAAAAATAGCTTCTAGCTTTCATGCGTCGTATACAGAGGCTTTGCGTTGTAGTCTCAGCTTTGGAATTTTCTTCATGAGCCCAAAAATTTGAGAAAAGTTCCACCTAGAAACTTGTTCTATAGTTTTTTTTTTTTTAAAAAAGAGAGAGATAAAAAAGAATTAGGACATTTATATTAAAACGGAGGAAGAATTAACATTTTGACATTGAATTATTCTTTTCAAGAGAAGGATTCAACACTTTACTGTTAAATTATCAAAATAAAATACAATTCTTTGCCTCTTTTTTTCTCTTAATATTTTTTCAAAACCATACAATGAAAACATTGTGCATGGTAGGAGAATATTTGCTAAGTTATCTCACTAGAGACGTACAATATTTTGGTTTTTCTTGTTGGTCTTTTCTTCTTTCTTTAAAATACAATTTAAATTAAAGGAATCTGATGACCAAAAATATCATTCAAAAAGGCATTTGAATGATTAAGAGGAAAAAACAAAAAGTAATCCATTGCTGCGTCTTTTTAATTTGGATTCGGTTAAAACAATTTTCCCCTCTGGATGGACAAAAATGCAATAAATTGAAAAAAAACTAATATTCACATTCCCCTTTAATTTTGTCCACTCTTCTCTTCTCTTTTGTAATGGAAAAGAAACTAATATTAAAAAAAACTCAAAAAGTTCTACTCAGTGTTTGAAAAATAGTAACTACGAGCATTAAAAATATTTTTATTAAAAAAATAGAAGAGAAAAGAAAGCAAAGAAGTTAAAAGAAAAATTTGAATAATGTAACTCTAAATTGAAAAAGAAACTGAAAATACTTCACCCGTTGAGCCTTACCCTAATAGTAAGTGTTAAAACCTCCGATTCCTGCATAATCTCATATTAACCACTCATTTTATAGGGCTTATTTTCCTCCTTTTGTTAAGACTTATGTTATAATTGATTATCTCTACTAATAATGTGTTAAAACCTACTGTCACCTATTGGGAGATTGATTCTTATATAGTACAAGATTTGCGCTCCTTTTATGGAGTTTAATCTCTGATTGAAAATTCGATTCTTGCATAGTATAAAATTTTCTGTCTTATGTAATCCCTATAAATAATGTGATACTCTTTTACCAAAAAAGAAAAAATGAAAACATGTGAACCCGGTAGCCAGGAATTGAGTCCAGATCTAGATTCTCTACGTGAGAAGCAAGAATACTCCCATTGTAATATAACAACTTCGCAATATGAATGCCAATTAATTAAATTTAATATCTAAAAGTTGGTCCAACTATGATAAAGAAATGGGCCTTCTTGTCTAAGCTCTTTATCCAGAGGAATGCGTAGTAGGAAGATTCATTCAACATTTACTACTGTTAACACGAATTCACTACTAAAAACATTACAAGTCTCATATGTTTCATGTTAGACGTGGAATTCGGAAAACAACGAATATATGAGAATTCGACCTTGAATATGAAGGATTCAAAATCCTTGGGCTGAATGCAGACGCCATCTCCATGATCAGCTCTTTCGTTTGAATTTAGAGGTCTAAATTGCTCAGAAACTTTAATCTGCTCCATTCCTGAGGTGGAAACAGAAAAAATCAGAAAATTGTTATCAAATTGCCACCTAAAATTTGCCTGTACGAGTTAAAAGATAAGCAAAACGCTCGATCAAATTAGCATCTGAGCGACGATCAAATATAAACCGGCATCATTTCTACGCATAACTTTAGACAAAGTCACGCATAACTATCAAACTCGAGGCATACAAATTCAATAAGAACAGCTTTACCAATGAACT
This sequence comes from Rauvolfia tetraphylla, assembly GCA_030512225.1. Lineage (NCBI taxonomy): Eukaryota > Viridiplantae > Streptophyta > Magnoliopsida > Gentianales > Apocynaceae > Rauvolfia > Rauvolfia tetraphylla. The sequence continues at coordinate 5,414,240 of JAJQKT010000060.1, forward strand.
AATTTTTATTCAAGAGAGTAGTTTATGTGTAAACATGCCCTAAACTTTAGTCAATCTATATACAGATAATTCTTCTTCTCTAGATTGCTTCTCTCCCGCTGTCAATAATTCTCATTCAAAGTAGTAAGAAGCCAATCACGAATCATGCATCATTCTATCATATAAATCCATCAAATACATCTTTTATAAGACATCTATTTATAAGGCCTCAAAAGAATACAAATTACCTGCATCCGTGTGAAATATAAAACATCCGGATTGTAGATCGTGGATATGATTTTAGATATGGAAGTAAATTAAATGGCTTTATCTTTTCTGTAATATCATTCACAATAAGGTTGGCCAGCTGCATTAGCTCAAGAAAATAGTTGAATGTCTTGGCATTGCGAATCACAGATGCAATGTATGCAACAGGTCCCTTCTTTGATGCAGAAACGGCAGAATCTGAGAAACATGAAGTGCAGTAACTTTCTGCATTCTCTTGGCAGGTACCAGGGCTGTAGCCAGGATTAGCAACCTCCCTTTTGATGCATGTGAAATCTGATTGTTTACATTCCTTGCCACTCGCATTCTGGTGAATAGGTTCTGAGGTTCCACCCTTCAGAAGGACAGAAAGGACCCGAACAAGGTGAGGAAGACATGAAGGATCATAAACAACATCTGCTCCCAAACTGTGGAATAAAATACTGAGGATTATTGCTATCAAGATGAAGCAAGAAATTTCAACAATAGAAAACAAAGAGGATCTGTTGCTGGCTATCAGGCACATTTGTAACATTTCCTGATTATATGCCCGAGACAATCTAAAATTCATCTAAATACTAGGTTTTCGTTCTGTGACATATCAAACATCAGACAACTGGTTTGACACATATACAAAAAGAAAAAGAATGGACATCATGATTTGAGTCAAGTTGGCACGAGCCTTTTGGTTCCAACCTAATCCAATGGATATGAAAATAAAAGTAAATTTAGCTAAATTAACAAAAGTCAAGCTAATACCAGATGAAGATCAAATAAATGAACCAAAATACTAAGGAACCTCAAACTGTTTTCTTGATATAAATTAAATGTCACATGTAAAAATGAAATTATTCAGTCAGCTCTTTCATATTTTTGTTTCCTGTTCGTGTCTGATAAACATAGCATATTGCAAATTATTATCCTTCACTAAGGAATCACCGCACACTAGGCCACACTCTATTGTGTTTGCAAATAACACTGGAATTGCAGCACCACAAATTAGGTGTGCCAAACAAATTAGAGAACCCACCAAGAAAAGAAGTAATACTCACATGATGTCTGGTTCATAGCTTTGGAGCTCATCTTCTGTTGCACATTCCCAAGGTAAACAAATACATTCGACCTTAGATTCAAAATGTATCAGCTCCCATGATTTTGCTTCTGATTAAGCTAGTTTCACACCATGGAAATCAAAGTCTAAAGTGAATCAAAATCTTACTCTACTTGGATATTTTGTCTGCTCTAACAAATCAGTTCTGTTTCTCAGCAGATTCAACTCCAAATTAAGTTTCATATTGGCTAAGGTGGACAGGTCACCATCACTCAGAATCACCTAAGTCAAAGAAAATACTCCAAAGTGAATTGATGTTCCGAAGACATGAGAGCATTAAATAGAATGTCTTCTATCATTCAAAACAGATCTTATGCTTCAGAATGCGTATGCCTGTTTAACCCTTCAGCCTTCCCTAACCCTCCCCCAACCCGTGGGAAGAGGGGGGGGGGGGGGGTGTTGGGGGAGAAAAAAGTTATAGCACAGAGAGAAGAAGAGACTTACAGAAGAGGCATTCACATGGGCCAGACATAAGCCAACCAAACCAACCCCCGAACCAACCTGTCCATTTAGTAATGGGATAAAAAGACCTATCACTTATTTATGCAGCCAGACAACCAAATAGCATGCAAAAATTGTATTAATACCAAAAGAGAAACAAGAAAGTTAAAGAAACAAAATGGAAAAGGAATCTACAGGCAAGATAACTTAGAGCAAGATAGAGTCGGTAAGAGAATATTGAACATATTCAGGAAAGCATATCTCACCTCAAAACAAAATTTGTTCGAGAATATTTCTGGGAAAGAAAGTATGAATTCTGACAGGAAAAGGCTAGATGGCCAGATGGAACACCTTTTGATAACATGCAATAAAAATTTATAGGTAATAAGTTGGTAAACTCATAATAAATCAGTAGAAACAGAGACTAAAATTTTCTATGTGGGCTTCAACTACAACATTCATGACAGGTCAAGAAAAAGCAGAACTTACTGTTCTTGGAAGGAATATTTTATTTCTTTGAAATACTACACTTGGAGAGGGTTTCATATTTTTCAAACCTTGATGAAGTATGTTGTGTATGTTTCTCAGGACCATACCTCCCCACACCACAAAAAAAAAAAAAAAACACACACACACACACACAGAGGAAAAGGAAGAAAAGAAAAGAGGACTATACAAAAAGTTGCTCCCTTTGTCAAGAACTGAAGAATGAGAACGAGAAACCAATTTCCCCTCAACTGAACAGTATTTCAGTTCCCAAACTCAGTATTTTGTTTCAGTTTCATTCAGCCTAAGCAAACCATCAGAGAAGCTTTTTGACAGAAAACCAGGACCAAATCCAACTTTTAAACATCATGATTTATCCTAAAATATTATAAGAAACTCATATGCCATTTCTACACTTGAAAAGAATTCATAGAAAATGGACCATTGTCATCCTCGTAATGGTGATACCATCTCCATCCGTACTGAATGTACAAATTCCACTTGGCACAAGGATTTAGGAGTTGCTCCTGTCTATTTATATTTACTATCCACCTTACCCGTGAAAAATTATTACAGGACCATATTGATTCCACATCCATATATAGAGGTCAGCATTTGAAATTTTTGTTGAAAGTCTGTACATCTTAGTAAACCAGACAGCCTAGACAATTCAGGTCTTAAAAGTCTAATATAACGCAGAAAAATGAACACTTTCAGCATTAGTATTCTTTCGTAAAAATAATCACATGATTCAATTTATCTCTACTGCCACCAATTGATTTTAATTTGTAGTAATTACAAATTCTGTCAAGTATTGATGATAAAGCATATGGATGCAAAGAAGAGATAGCCTTTGATTTACTAAAATAATTGAAAGGATAGTAGAACTTAACACTGTCAGAGTATAAAGGGTGTAGTATGGTACTTTGAGTCCCTTCACCGTTCGAGTGCAATATACTCTAAACCCAGACAAATATTTCATACAAGTTTTATTGAAAGGAGGAGGAGTTATAGAAATATACCCAGTGTCTCCTTCAAGCATGTTAAGTGAACTTTGCAGTGATATGCCCAGCTTCTTTGCTTCTGGACAACTTGAGAGGCCAGAACATTCTACATGCACACAGAATAGCAAACGCTTGAATACAGAATCATAGGAAAATTCAAGCATAAAAGCTTGGAGGAAGAGGGGTCTTTGAATGACAATGAATTAAAACATAAGAAGACTAACCCTCAGGAAAAAGAAATGAAATTCTTTTCACGACACTTGAGTTCCCTTTTGAAACATCTTCATCCTAACAATCTCTCCCATTATAGTATAATCATTAGACTTTTTGACAAAAGCCAATTACAAGTCCACAAGAACTTGTTCCGTACCTTTAAAGAAGTCAGATAAAACACATAATGCTCATACAATTCCTCCAAGACAACATCTCCCTTGGACTCAATTTCAGCAATAAGCTTCTTTAGAAACCTTTTCAAGTAAGGTTCATTGCATTCTCCATCTCCCACCTAAACAGAAATATATTTTCTTGAAGACTTAAAATAGGCAAAAACCAAAGAAATAAAAAGTTAAAGAATAATTGCATTAGCGCACTGTTCTGCAGATACAATGGTTCCAAATGAAGCTCTGGACCCTCTCCCCAATAGAACCTCCGCCCATATCCCTGTATTTTTGTCGAACACCTACTGAGCAATCAGCAAGTCCACATTCTTCCGCTTACTTTGATGAACAACGGGAAAGTATAAGAGCTAAAATTCACCTGGCAAAGGAGATTAAGACGTCAGGCGGTTCCATGGCATGAAAGGCGGATAGCAGATACTGGGAAGAAAGCCCGGAAATGTGTAATAGCTCGTGTTCTTGCTGGATCGCCATGGCCCTGCTCACTCACCACACCATAAATGGAGGTAAAGGAGAACAGATTTGGGACACAGATTTGCGATCACAACTCTAATGGAGTAGTAGAAACCAACAATATAAAGAATTTGAGCACACTTTTACATGCTTAAAAGGGACTACTGCCTTCTAATAATAGTAGTTCTAAGGGCGTACTTGAATTGAAACTCTTCTTTAGTGCACTCTGTCACTGACATTCAGTTGAATAAATAAAATAAAAAGGCAGAGTTGCTGAAGTTGGGGTTCGAACGCTAAAATCAAAGACCATGAATGGCTGGGATTCAAACCTGGGAATCAAGAACTGAGAATTGTTATTCCATATTAGGGTTGTATATAAATGTCCATTTATCTGTATTTGGAAGTTAGGTTGTTGCTTGCAGAGTTCCTGCTTCTTCTTTTCCCGAATTCTGTTCACCTTTACCTCCATTTCCGTTTTTCATCTTAATGAAAGTGAGCCCTAATTCCCAATTTCGTTGCCTACTCTTATGATTGAATTTATGTTAGCTTGAAATTAGTTAGACTTAATATAACACAATCTATATCCAAATTTTTGTAAGAGAAAAAACAAAAAAATATGAAAGATTAATTCGAATTTGGTTAGAGTTGCACCCGTGAAGTCTAATTAGGATTTGCAGAAAATTTTACTTCAAAACTCTTGTAACATGACGTGATTTGAAGAAAAATTTAGTTCAAAACTTTTGTAACATGACGTTATAAATAAGAATAAAATTTATAATCTTGCATTAATATTAACAATTTGTTTATCAACTACTCAAAACTATTAAGAATAAAACCCATAATCTTGCATTAATATTAACAATTTATTTATCAACTACTCAAAGCTATTACGTTATGAAACTACCGTTTAAATATAACATAATATTTTTAGATAAGTTTAAATAATAAATCCTGTAATGGTTTTTGTATTTCTTATATTAGTAGAAATGATAATGTTTCAACTCATCTTTTTGCTTAACTAGGTTTTACCTTGTCTTCTAAGGTTTGTGTTTATAATGTACTCATAATGTTTGTTTTGCTGCCTTAGCAGGTTATTTGAATTAATAAAGTTTTTCAACCATTTTTAGATGAAATAATGGTTAATTTTCCTTTGATTTTAGTCTATTTTAGTGAAAAGTGAAAAATTATAAATCAACAAATTATGTGATGTAAAACTCAGACGAAGTATCAAGAACCTTATCGATATTTGAGAATTAAAAAATATTAATTCTATTTAGTATCTTAAAGTAGGGGCCGATATCAATTAAGTACTATATCTTTTAAAATTGTCAGGTTTAAATTTCAATCGATGTCCAAATAATTTGATAAAAAATACTTAAAAGATTAATTTGCCCCTTAAATAGAAATTAAATTTCTAATTTTATCTTTTTACTCAACTAATCAATAAAAAAGAAAGATTCAACTTATTTTTTAAAAAATAATTTATTAACATTTTTCTCCGAAACTTCATACTTATCTCTTTCCTTACCCTTGACAAGCAACAATAGTCATCGTTGCTACAACTTGGATTGGTTATGAAGATTTTCTTGTATTGTTTAGAATGTTAAAATTATCTAAAATTTTAATAAGTTAATACAAAATTTATCAAACTATTAATTTGGATTTATACAAAATTTCTTGAATTGTTTAGAATATTGGGTGATTTGTGTGTTTGTTGGTGGTGCATTTTGTGGCGTTTGCTGCAGCGAGGGTTTTGGTGGTTGCAACAAGGTTTATGAATGTTGGTTGGTAGTAGGAAGATGAATGACAAAGAATAAAAAGATATAGGGGAGACCCTAAAAGATTTTTTGCAATAGGAATGGATGGCAGGTTTAAGTAGTAGCGGCGACAACAATTGTTGTTGCTGGTCAAGGGTGGTGGTTAGAGGAAGAAAAGAGATAAAAATAAAAATAAGAATTTAATAAATTATTTTAAAAAACTAAATTATTTTTTATTAATTAGTTGAGTAAAAGGATAAAAATATATTTTTAATTCATGTTTAAAAGGTAAATCGATCATTTAAGCATTTTTGATCAAATTGTTTGGACGTAGTTTGAAATTTGTTCCTTAATTAATAATTTTAAAAGATATGGTATTTAATTGACATAAACCTCTAACTTTAGGACATCAAAGTAGAATTAACCCAAAAAAGTAAAGCTTATAAAAGATTTTTCATATTTTTAGTGATTTAAATTGATTGATCGAGCTAATTTAACTATTGATTGATAATTTAAAAAGATATAGTACTCAATTGACATCAACCTTATTTTAGGATACTAAAGTGGAATTAATCCTTAAAAAAATTATACTTTTCCTAATTCGGGTAACTCGTTCTACTGTTTGATAAATAGTTTTAAATCTTTAAGAATTTCACAAGAATTGAATTAATAATTAAAAAATTCACACCTGTGTCAAATGAATACATTCAGGTTATATAGACGCAGTTTGAGGAAAATTGTTTGTTTGTCCAGCCACTTTCTTGTGAACTCGAACTTTTTGAGACCGTTCTCTCTCTTGAGTAGAACTCTCCTCCTTCTCTATGAGATGCCCATCGGGTCATCCGGTTCTTCCCTTAGTTTTCTCGTCCATCTTCTGTTACTCTGCTTCTCTCCTATAGTCATCCTTCTTCATCTTCTAATCCTCCTTCTGTTAGCTTTCTCTCTCCTTCTCCTTTTGTCAAACAGTTTCTTTAGTCCATCTATTCCTCTCGTGGTTACATAACTAACTACTCTAGATAACTTTTAATCTTTCTTCTCATTATGTCTTAAGGTGAAATCCCACCTACCCCAAATGGGGTCCTCGAGTTAACATCTTCATCTCCTGCGAACCCTACAAAAACAGATTTGAACTTGGTTGGTAAGCTTATAACAGACAAACATATTGATTTGAGAGCTGTTCGATCTGTACTGGAGCTTGCTTGGAATCTTGAAGATAAAGCACATATATCCCATCTAGGACCAAACACATTTCTCTGTTCCTTTATCAACGAAGATGATTTGGTCAAGGTCCTCAAAACTGGCCCCTGGACTGTTCGAGGAGCTCACTTGGCTCTGAAACGATGGCTCCCTACGTTGACTTTTGTTGAATTGGATTTCTCTACATCACCATTTTGGGTTCAAGTTCATGGACTTCCGTTAGAGAAGATGAACTCGGAGAATGCCTTGAAAATAGGCTCCTTCATTGGGAAAGTTCAGTTCCCAGACTCCCTCAGTACTTCTTCTTTCAGACACAAGAACTATCTACGTATCTAGTAGATATCTCTCTGCACCACCCATTGAAAACTGGTTTCTTCCTAGAAAGGAAACCAAACGATATGCTTTGGATCTCTTTCAAATATGAACGATTGTCAGACTTTTGTTTTGAATGTGGTAGAATGGGTCACATTGATTCTCGATATCAGTCACCCCCAACACTAATGGAGAAACCTCTGGATCCAAGAAATGCATTTGGACCCTAGCTAAGAGTCCAAAACATCCTCCAGACCTCTCAGGCAAAGGTCTTTGGTTTCGGCGAAGGGTCTGCTAAGGAAAACAACTGGTCTATGAAAGAATGTGCAGAGAACGCACCACCTACTGCGGATAGCCTTAACCAGGTACAAAATTCTAACCAAATCCTGAGATCAAATTAGAATCCAGCCAATACAACTATGGCAGGAACATCAGAGCTTCGGAGGAGTTCAGAATTGGGCCAGAGGAATTCTCTATCGGTCACCAGTGGACTAGACACTTGTACACCACAGCAGAGAGTACATTTCTCCAAGCCCACCACAGCAGCTACCCATGAACCCAATATCACATCTCCAACTCTATCTAGCCCAACTCTGTCATTTGGAGAAGAAAACCCAAAGATCCTTACCTATCCATCTCCATCCAAATTTGTCAACACCCTTTCTAGTCCCAAACACCACCTTCCCTGAGTTCAACCTTCCTTAAAAAGACAGAGCTTAACCCCTCCTGAACCACAGAAAAGACTCAAACTTGACACTACCTTTCTTCCGATATTCCACTCCCATGAAGACATACCCCTCAACTTGGAAATCCAATTTGCAAACCTTCACCTATCAAAAGCTCTCATTCCAGTCACAGAGTCTCTTTCACCATAGATGAATATTCCAGCTAACAAAGGACCTGGGATTATTGCTGAAGAGGAAATCACGGTTATTTGTAGACGATTTATCCATGTTAAAAGATTGGCAAGGAGTGGCACCACTACGGGACTGGGGAATTTGCAAGGTACCAATAGTGGCATCCAATTGAGGAACTGGATTCAGAAAACTCCCAAACACTCCAAAGCACCGAGGAGGGGGGTTAGTTCATGCCCCCTCAGTCACAATGTTAGCTCTTATATAGAACTGCCGGTTTCCAAACCCAAGGCAGTAAGAACATTGAGAGCTCTCATTCGCTCTCATCATCCTTCAATCATATTTCTCTGTGAACTTAAAATATCTTCCTTCTCTAAAATCTCTAGAATTCTCACTTTTCTCGGTTTCCCTCAATTTCATTTCGTTCCTTCATCTGGTCTGTCAGGAGGGTTGGTCCTATGCTGGAAAAACCACACTGACATTCAAGTGGTTATTTCTAATGATCATCTCATCAATTCTCTCATTTTTGCTGATCCCCCCAGCACCCCTTGGCAATTGACGTATGTTTATGCCCCAACTCAAAATGCTCAGAAGCATGTTCTGTGGCAATGCCTTTTCCGGACCTTGGTTAATTTTGGGTGATTTTAACAGTTTTTTGTTTCAGTCTGAAAAACTAGGGGGCAGAGAATTTGCTTTTTCTAGCAGTGGGGGTTTCCAGAATTTTGTTAATGATGTTGGCCTAATTGACTTGGGGTTTGCGGGGTTTCCTTTCACTTGGAATAATAAAAGGGCTGGCTACTCAAATATCCAAATCTGACTGGACAGAGGTATATCAAATGCTTCATGGTGACTCCTTTTCCCTAGAGCTTCTATCACACACTTAACTGCCATCGCCTCTGATCATCGACCTCTTTTGCTTAACTCGAACCCCCCGAATGGTCCTACCCCTAAACCTTTTAGGTTTGAGGCTGTGTGGGTTAGGGGTGCTTCTTCTTTCTCTATTTTCGACTATGCCTGGTCAATCTCTGTCTCTGGTTCCCCTTCTTACCAACTCCTCTCTAGTCTCAAAAATACTCAATCTGCCCTGAAAATCTGGAATAAGAATTCTTTTGGCCATATCCAAGAGGCTATTTTGGACATTCATCATTATTTAGATATCATTCAATCTCTCCTGCAAACTGAATCCAATCTTTTAAAGGAGAAAACTTTGCTGGAAGAACTTGATGAATTGCTGGGCAGGGAACAACTCATGTGGTGGCAAAAATCTAAAGCTAGGTGGATGGAGGAGGATGATGCTAATACACATTTCTTCCATCTTACAACTGTGATTCATAGAAGCTATAACTGTATTGATTATCTTTTGACTGCTGATAATAATTGGCTTTCTGCTAGAGATGACATAGGCAATGCCTTTGTTCAATTTTATACCAATCTTTTTGCTTCCATAAGACCGCATTTTCCTGATAATCTTGATAACCTTATTGCTCCTACTGTGTCTGATAAGGAGAACTCTTTTTTGACTGAAATTCCTAAACCTAATCTCATACAAAAGACTGTTTGGTCTATGAAAGTGGGAAAAAGCCCTGGCCCTGATGGTATGGGACCAAGTTTCTACAAAGCTTACTGGTCTGTAGTTGGTCCTAAGGTTATTGAGGCTACTCAACATTTTTTCAAGCACGGTTATATTCTTAAAACCCATAACCACTCATTTATTGCTTTGATCCCTAAATCTGGAAAACCTCATAGAGTGGAGAACCTCACACCCATCGTCCTTTGTAATATAGTGTACAAGTTCATAACTAAAATTCTTGCCAATCGTTTGAAGCCCATCCTAGATAAAATGATCTCCCTTTCTCAAACAGCCTTCATCCCTGGGAGAGGCATACATGATAATATTATCATCTCTCATGAAATCATGCACCATCTTAATAAAAAAAGAGGGAATCTTTACTTGATGGGCCTCAAAATTGATATGGCTAAAGCCTATGATAGAGTAGAATGGCCCATTCTTCTTCATATTCTTAAAAACCATAGATTTTCTAGTCAGTTTATATCTCTAGTGCATAATTGCATATCTACCTCTACCTTCTCTCTCCTCATTAATGGTTTCAGTTATGGCTACTTTTCCCCTTCTAAGGGGCTTACGCAGGAGGATCCTATCTCCCCTGCCCTCTTCACCATTTATTTTGATCTCCTTTCCAGGTTAATTACAAGGGCTGAATTGGGAGGATCTATCCATGGAATTAAGATTTGCAGACAGAGACCCCCAATTACGCACCTCATGTTTGCGGATGATCTCACCATTTTTTGTAGAGCCACGACGCATGAAGCTAATGCGGTGTATCATGTCTTCAATTTATACTGCCAATGGTCGGGACAATCTATCAACTTGGACAAATCTATCATCCACTTTAGCAAGAATACTGATTACTAGGCAAAAGTTGGCATCATTAGTATACTCAACATGGGTGAATGTAATCATAATTGGTAGTACTTTTTGTAAAAGGTCTTCTAAAAGCAAAGCTTTCAAGAGTGCGGTGGAAAAACTTCAGAAAAAGCTATGTGGCTGGAAACAAAATTCTCTATCACAAGCAGGGAGGGTAACTTCGATCAAATCTGCTCTACAAACCTCTCCTCTCCACATAATGCAAACATATCTTCTCCCAATTTCTATCTGCAACAAAATGGACAGGATAGTTCGGGGATTTCTTTTGGGGTTTCAAAGAAGGAGAAAAACACCTATATCTTACGGCTTGGGACTCCTTATGTATTCCTAAAGAATGTGGTGGCCTAGGCTTCAAGAAATTCCGGGATAATAACAAAGCATTGGTCGCTAAACTTGGATGGCAGCTCCGCAATGAAGAAAATAAACCTTGGATACAATTGATCCGGTCTAAATACCTGAAAGGGAGGAGATTCTTAGATATGCAAAAAAGTCCTTACGGAGCCTCTTGGATTTGGTATGGTATCTGGGAAACAAAGACCCTTATTGAGAAAGGTACATGCATAATGGTGGGACAATACTCTATAGCCCATATTTGGGACCACCCTTGGGTACCAGAGTTAAAGGACTTCAAAATCCATGCTGAATATCAAATTTCTGAGTCCCACACACTTGTTTTTGAGCTGATAGACAGAGATTTGAGAACCTGGAATTATAGGAAGATCATGGACTTGTTCCCATTCCAGATTACGCAAGCAATCTTAAAAATCAAAATTTCTCTTTCTTAGGAGCATGATTCTTTGATTTGGGCACCCTCCAAGTCAGGCTGCTACTCAACCAAATCAGGATATCTGACTGAGATAAAGCAAAAGATCTCAGATTACCCATTGGAAGATAGGAAAATGTGGAAAAATGTGTGGGCATCGAATCTGCATCAAAGGCACAAACAGATGATTTGAAAAATTCTATCCAATGCACTGCCTACCAAACCAAGACTCCAAATATACCTCCCAATTGAGGAAAATTTATGTCCTATCTGCCAATCTGAACTAGAGATGTTGGAACACTTATTCATGAATTGTTCTCTTGCTAAAGTTGCATGGTTTAACTCTAAATGGAACATTAGATTGGAACCTTTTAATGGCTGGAGTATATGTGATAGGATCAAAGAGCTGGTCAACCCCAACAACCATATCTCCACAAATATTGATGACAGAGCAGAAATTCTGAATTATGGGGCTGTCCTCATGGAATCTATTTGGCAGTATAAAAACAAATTGGAGCATGGAGAGGAGGTACTTGAGTGGGATGAATGGATTCATAAGCTGAATAATAGGGCTTTAAGCTATTGGATAGCAGTTGTTAACAGAAGGAAGAAAACAGCAAGACCTGTAATGACACAAAAGTGAGAACCTCCTCTTTTGGGATGGTTAAAAATTAATTATGATGTAGCAGTGGAAGATTCAGGAATGATTTATTGCGCATGCATTATTAGAGATCATGAAGACACTATACTTGAAGGAAGAGTCTTAAGAGATTATGCTAATACTGTATTCACTGCTGAAGCTATTGCAGCTACTTTTGCCATGAAAATTGCAGAAGAAAAGAACATTGACTTGGCCATTCTGGAAGGAGACTCAATGAATATTGTCTTGGCAATCAATGATAAACAATGTCAACAAGACTGACAGGTAAGATAGTTGTTGATGCGGCTAAGGAATTTTTCTTACGACACCAATCTTGAAAGACTTGTTTTGTACCTAGGGACTGTAACAAAAGTGCTCATGAATTTAGCCAATGAGCTAAATGTACTTCATTCACTAGTCACCTTTCCTCACCCTTACTTCCCCCTGCGGTGTTTTGTGACAGGGGTGGTACTTCCCCCTTCGACCACTAATGTAACTTTTGGTTTGGAGGACGAAATGCAAGGCTAATTATTTACCCATCAAAAAAAAAAAAAAAGAATACATTCGGGTTCAGTTAACCGGTTGGGGTTTTAAACCGATATCCGAACTTCCCCGCCACGGGGGGCCACAGACAGAAGGGTTTAGGGCTTTGGCGCGTACCAGACTAAAACCCTTTGGCAAACAGCAGCCCGACAAGGGACTGGAAATTGTGCAGTCCTGGATTATCCGCACCTGGGAAATCTCACTTATGTGAAGTTCTTATGGTAGTTCTAAAGCTTCAGTCCGCCATTTTTCGATTTTTCTGACATGGGTTATGCGAAACACCTTTGATTTATCATCCCAAATCTTACTGCAACGAACAAGAATGATAAGAATTAGAACAGCTTCTTGTAATATGTTCTTTTCCTTAAGACCAAGAAGAAACTTGACTTCTTGTCCTCTGCCACTGGAACGTTCAGTTCCATCAACTTCAGCAACACTCCCTGACAAGAAAGAACTGTGTTTTTCATTAGCAGAGCGGCTTATTGGGCGGGGTTTATTTTCCTTAGCTCAGAAAGTTATTACAAGAATAATTTCACAATGTTCATCAGTGTCTGAAGTAATATCAACATTTGATTTCGCCAGGTTGAGAGGTATGAAAATTGATTCGTTTAGCTATAGTTTTCTAATTCGGAAACTTGTTGTTTCTGGTGAAGCCGAATTGGCAGAATATTTGTATGTAAATGATATTTTGAGTGAGGGTGTGGAGATAGATTTTTCTTTGATGGATTCAATGATTTTTTGCTATTGTGAATTAGGAAAACTAGATGAAGCAAAATCGTGTTTTGAAAAGGTGATTAGGATGAAGTATGTACCTTGCAGTGGGGCTTGCAGTGCATTTATAAAGCAATTTTGTGTTGAAGGTAGAGAATTGGAGGGCTATGATTACTTTGTCAAGATCAGTGATGCTGGTGTTTCGCTTAGTTTTGGGTGTTATGGTTGTCTGGTTAGAAATTTGTGCCATAGGGGGTATTTAGATGAGGCACTGAATGTGTTTGATATCATGTGCAACAATGGGGTGCCCCCAACAGTAAATCTGTTCAAGTCATTAATATTTGGTCTTTGTAAGAGGGGCCGGGTTGAGGAGGCTGAGTTGTTCAGTACAGAAATGGAGTCTTATGGTTCTTACCTGGATAAAGTCATCTACACTTCTCTTATTTATGAGTATTGCAGGAAAAAGAAAATGAAAATGGCTTTGAGGTTACTTCTGAGAATGTTTAAAATGGGTTGTGAACCAGATAACTATACATTTAACACATTGGTTCACGGATTTCTGAACTTGGGTTTGTTTGATAAAGCTTGGGCGTTGCATAACATGATGGCAGAATCAGGGCTAGAGCCAGATATAGCTACTTACCAGATCATGATTAGCAAGTATTGTAAGGATCGAATGGTGGACTGTGGATTGACTCTCTTGAATAACATGGTTAAATGCAATATGACTCCCAACGTGCATTGTTACACAGTCTTAATTGCTGCACTGTTTAAGGAAAATAGATTACAGGAAATAAATGAACTCTATAAAATGATGCTAGATAATAGACTTGTTCCAGACCATGTGCTCTTTTTCACCCTTATTAAGAGCCATCCAAAAGGATCCGAGATGCAGCTAGCTTTAACTGTTGTTCGGGGGATTGCAGAAAATGGCTGTGGTATAGACCTGCTGATTTGCTTAACCGCAGACAGTTCTAAATCTACAGGGGATATAATGCATGAGATTGAGTATCTGCTTGAGAAAATTGTGGCAATCGACTCGTCTTTGGCTGAAATGGCTTTTAGCATATATATGATCGCCTTGTGCTGTGGAGGAAAACTTGATGCTGCATTAAGCTGCATTGATAAAATAGTGTATCATGGGTTCTTGCCTTTACTCTCTGCCTATAACGCCTTGATTAAGTGTCTTTATCAGGAAGGATTGGTTGAGGATGTTAAATCCCTAATTGGAGTTATGCAAGGTCAAGGACTTGTCCCGGACCGATCAACGTTTCTAATAATGGCAGATGAGCAATGTAAATTGGGGGACTTTGCATCAGCATTTGACATTCTGGACCAAATGGAAGAAAAGGGAGTAAGGCCTGGTGTTGAAATATACGACTCAATCATTGGCCACTTGGGAAGGGAACATAGAATATTTGAGGCTGAGATATTGTTCAATAGGATGCAAGAGGCTCATATTGAGCCAGATGAGACTTTCTATGCCACAATGATAAATGCTTATTCTAAAAGTGGACAAGCTATCAAAGCTCACAGACTGTTTGAGAAAATGTTGGAAAATGGTGTACGGCCAAGTTCTCATTCTTATACTGCACTTATAAACGGGTTGATCAAGAAAAATATGACTGAAGAAGGTTGTCAGTACATTGATAGAATGCTGGAAGAGGGTATTATGCCAAATACAGCTTTGTACACCTCTCTTATCAACCAATTTTTGAGGAAGAGTGAGTTTGATTTTGCCTTTAGGTTGTATGATTTGATGGATAAAAGCCAGATTGAGAAAGACCTGGTTACCTACATTACACTGGTTAGTGGTGTTTGTAGAAATATCAGGTGCATTGGGGAGAAACGGTACACTTCACAGAAGTCTGAGAAGGCAAATGAAATGTTATTCAATTTGCTCCATCAACAAATCTTACTGCCAGAGGATAAAGAATTGAAAGGTTTAATAAGATCTCAAAGAGAGATGAAATTCTGTGCATTGAAATTCATCCAGAAAATCCAAAACCTTCCGTATATGCCAAACTTGTACCTCTACAATTGTCTGATTTCTGGGTTTTGTTGGGCACAAAGGATGCAGGATGCATACAGTCATTTCGATCTTATGCAAAAGGAAGGAGTGCTACCCAATCAAGTGACTTTTACCATTCTTATTGATGGTCATATGCGCTTTGGTGAAACTGACTGTGCTGTTCAGTTGTTCAACGGAATGAGCGCAAGTGGCTATACTCCAGATAGAATCCTGTATAACACGTTGATAAGAGGCCTTTGCAGGTCTGGAAGATTCTTGGATGCTTTATCTGTAACACATATGATGCAGAAAAGAGGTCTTTCTCCTTCTCATAATTCTTACGAAAATCTGCTCAGTTCTCTTTGTGCTAATTATTTGAGTGGCCATGCACTAATGATGCTTGAAGATATGCTGGGACATGGACATACTCCTTGCTACTATAACCTCAATTGGTTGATTCGTCTACTGAGCGGAGAAAATAAACTGCATGAGGCTCATCTTGTACATGATATATTGCTCTTGAAGGAAAGATCTTTACCTATGCAGAGATTCAACTGGATCTGCGTTAGACGTTGAGAAAATGAAAGTTAGATTGCTTTTCTGTAACTACAAGGGAACGAATGTTCTGGAACAGAAAAATCGTCTTCAGGGCTTAACTACAAGAACTTTCCCTTGGTAAATTTTCTGGGCACCAAAGGCTATACTTCTTTGCATTTCATTCTCTGCTTGTTTGTAAATCAGGCCTGTGAATTTTTCATGAGAATAGATTGAAATCATTCTGATGTCATAAATAAATCTGGAAATTAATTGTCTTGTCTAACCACAAAATGCAAATTTAATTTATCTTACATGTTCAAAAAAAGAGAAAGAAACACCTTGAATTGAGCAGTTTTTTCATCCCAAGAAATTCTATTCGTTCATGATGATGATTCTTCAAACAAGAAACATAAGTTGACATTGAAGAGTATGTACTTTGTAAAGATAGAAGATGGAGTGTGCTTATGGCTAATTTGTCTTCCAGCTTCTCTTTCTGGAGTCTGCAAATTTACTATGTTGCCCTTAGTCGTCCCTCTGTGTTCTTGGGTTCAGCATGTGGGCTTCTACTTCTGATGAGCATGGCTGCTTCCCTCCTTCCTCCTCTTCTTTTCCCCTTCTTTGCATGTGTAGCATTTGGCAGTTTTAGCGCAGACAGCATTTTTTCACTTGCTCTGTTCTCCATTCTGCAAATTCCTTTACGAAGTTGTGTTTCACTTGATCAATTTTGGGTTTCCCTCCCTCTGCTTCTTTTTTTCTCTTTGCTGCTAGCTTTATTGCTTTTGCATTTGCTTTTGCTGACAACAATCCTCCTTTGGGTGCTGGGTTTGCTGGAGCTTTGGGTTCCTTTCTTGCCCTCTTTTTCCTTTTTTCCTTTCCTTTTTCAGTTTTATTCTTCATTTTAAATTTTTTCCCTAAATGTTTATCTTGGTTTCCTCAATTCCTTTGCATTGCTGCTGTGAGTTATTCTCAGTCTTCAAATTTTGTTCTGGATTTTTAATAGGATATTGTTGTTTGTATGTTGTGCTGGTTTTCTTGTGAGTTTTTCTCAGTCTTCAAATTTTGTTCTTGGATTTTTAATAGGAAATTGTTGTTTGTATGTTGTGCAGGTTTTCTCATGTTGCTGGCAAATTTTGCTCAAATTTGGTTTCCATCCGCTTCTTGGTTAGTATTATTAGCATTTTTAAGTTTGTTAATTCTTGGCTTCATGCATGCTATGGTTGTTTTGCTCCACGGTCCTCCACAAATAATTGAGTCCTTTTTTTTTCCCCGGGTCTGCTAGGTGTCTGCTTAAAAGTCTCAATGAGTTGTTTTGGTTCTAGTAATCTATGATTTAGTTGTTAATGAAGCACAGAGGACGAAAGGTGCAATTTTGTGTCAAAATTTTGCTTTTTACATCCAGCATGATGTGAATTTCCTGTTATGGTGTTGGAGGGTGTTCAAAAATTGGATTCATTTGGAATGAACTGTAAATTCTGTAATTCAGTTGAAATCTTGATTTTAGAATGGTTGGATAGAAAGCCCTGAATCATCCTAAGCAATAAATCTTGTACAATATGGACCTTTTCTGTTTTAGCTGTACTTCTAATGTCTCTTGAGAATGCATATCTCTGAACTCAATTCTGCTAGTCATATCTTCCAGTGATTTCATACCTCTCTGTATGCATAGCATGCTTCACATGCTGCAGTTCCAAATACCACAAAAGTGGCTGCAGTAAACAGAATAAGTTAACATATGCTGAAGTTGCGGTTGGTGAATTTGTCATTGTATAAGCAATAAATCTTTTACAATATGAACCTTTTCTGTTTTAGCTGTACTTCTAATGTCTCTTGAGAATACATATCTCTGAACTCAATTCCGCTAGTCATATCTTCCAGTGATTTCATACCTCTCTGCATGCATAGCATGCTTCACATGCTGCAGTTCCAAATACCACAAAAGTGGCTGCAGTAAACAGAAAAGTTAATATATGCTGAAGTTGCGGTTGGTGAATTTGTCATTGTATTAGTTTAACCCCCATCCCTTGTTAAAGGTATGGGATTCCATTTCAGAGGATATAGTTTCCTGTTAGGTTGCATTTGCAATGCAATAAACAAAGCCAAGGTTCAAATGTTAGATTTTGTTGGAATTTGCTAGTGGAAGCCTGTTTTGTTCTCATTAGCAGCTATATGTAGGGTTATTCAGATGCTAAAAATGGAAATTCTATAGAAGCACTGATTACACCATATTTGAATTATAATGCCATAGAACATTCAAGAAGGGATACAGTTTGTATTTAAAAAATATGCAATACGTGAATATTAATGATCTTGATTTACTTCATAACATTCTTTTCTTAATTTAATCCTTTTGCGCATATTTATTTTGGTTCACCGATATAGTGTGTGAAACTATTTTTACCTATACTGATCCTGTGCTAACTAAAATAAAAGGGGGAAAATTGTTTCGTCATTTTTATTTTCTCTCATTCATATGTTACATAAAGTATTGCTGCAAGCAGGAGAACGGAAAAGCAAACCTACTGATTTTGATGATTTATCAAGGCACCAAACAAGTGGACTGCAAAGTTCAGGTCCTTGAATGCACACAAAGCTGATTTCTAGAGCTGGCAATAGAAGTATTCAAGGTCTATCTCATTGATGAAGTACACCATCTATTGAATATACTAATTTATCTCAAATTCTGCATTCTAATTTGTTATCAAATTGTTATCTCTAAACATCCCTTGTTTTTTATTAACAACAGGGAATCAGAATACCAGGAGTTCTGCATGGAATCTCTTTTCACTACAACCAGAACAATTGAGGGTCGGAAAAGATAAAATGCATCCAACACAAAAGTTAAAGCTCAGATGAATTTTTTGTGAGCTATGATGGTGAGCTTCTTCAATATTTGATTCTAGAACCCCCGTCAAAGTATTCCAGATATTATTACAGATACACCACCTGTACATCTTTTTTTATACAAGACTCAGATGAACAACTAATTACGCTTACTTTCCTTATTCTATCTAGTTTACTGAAAAGGCATTTTTTCTTATAAGATATTAAGCTGCCCTACCTTATACTGATTATTTTATACTATCCATGAATATATGCTCCTCATTAGACAACCTTAGATTTTGTTTCAATGTATGTGGTGCTTGTTCCTTGTTACTCTATATCTTTATTAGTAGTAAAAATTCACAATTGCTAACGCTTAAATCATTCTCTATTTTGCAGGAAAGAACCTATACATATTATCTGGAGTGACTTTCAGTCTCCGGAAGCATTTACATACTGTTTATCACTTGATCTGAATAGTTTTACTAAACTACAGGAAGCTTAGCCTACCTTCTCAAAAGTTTCCTTTTAACTCTTCTTGACAAGGTTTAACTTTGGCTAGAAGTGTATGTTCAAGTATCTACTCCTTTTATCCATTTACTTAACGTTGGCTCACATTTTACAGCCTTCAGAAGTCTTCTTCTTGATGGACTGCATTCCCAGCGTAGCAGTCAAAAGAGCACTTGAGAGGTGGTTTTTCATTGATAAAAGAACTTAAATTTTACTCTTGGAATAGACTGCTTAGCTTCTGCTATGCGGCATTTGGAGAGACAGCAGCTTTAGCGAACAAGATCTTCTTTCATAGAGGATTAATTTCCAAGACTCAATTCTACATTGTAAGCCAAAGCCAAGTTCACGATCGTGAAGGCACAGAATTCCACTGCCGAAGCAGAGTCATTGAAACCTATGGCTCAAATGCAATCTGGATTGAAGCTACTGTAGCAATTTTTAGACAGGGCATTCTGCAGTGTCAGATGACAAGAGGGCTCAGCTCTTGCTGGCGAGGCCAGGAAGGCTGAAGATGATCTCTGCTCACAGACACTTCTTGTAATGGGATCTTGTTGGCCTGTACTTTGAGTGGCTTGCTTTGCTTCTGTATCTTACACCTACACTTCATCTGTGGCTTTAGTTCTGTACTCAGGAGTACATCTGACTATATTTCCTGGCAGAAATATAAAGCAAGAATTTTCAATAAATCGCGAATTCTATTGTGAATAAAATTCCGGATCCTTCGTCCTTTCCTCTCCCTCATCCACAGGAAAAAGAAGTATATTTCTTAAGTGTTTTTTCATTTAGCTGATATTCTGCTGGTTATTGTATTCCTTCACAAAATAATGTTACTCGCCAATCACCTTAAGTTTGAGCGAAATCTAAATATATCCTTGTCGTAATCCCGTATGGAAGTATAGTTAATAAAGTGCATCTGATCTTAGTTGTGGTCAAAGGCTTGGTTGTGTAAGCCAAATTTCCTTAATGTTGAAATTTGACGGGAGAACAGTGTTGGAGTATGTCCAAAAGGCTCTTATAGTGCTCCAACTCCAACCTAATTGTTTCGTTCTTAAGAATTGATATGTTAAATTTCAAGTATGTAGGATTTCTTTCTCTCAAGATACTAAATATTACAAAGATTATGATAATTTATTATCTTACATGGCTTCTGTTTCTTTATAAAACTTGATAAGACATTTATATATATATATATATATATATATATATATGCATACTCTATTGTTATTGATACTTATGATCATATTTTTCATGCTTATTATATTTTTCTTTATATTTATATTTTCCCGTAAATCGATACTAACTTAAGCCTTTAAAATTGAGAGAAAGTTTTTCACCAGTGCAGATAAGCCTAAGTCTTTAAAATGGGCAAGGGAAGA
Organism: Rauvolfia tetraphylla; assembly: GCA_030512225.1. Classification (NCBI taxonomy): domain Eukaryota; kingdom Viridiplantae; phylum Streptophyta; class Magnoliopsida; order Gentianales; family Apocynaceae; genus Rauvolfia; species Rauvolfia tetraphylla. Next base: position 5,434,850 of record JAJQKT010000060.1, read on the forward strand.
TGATAAGCGAGAAGTGATGAGCATGCTTCAATAAGAAAATATCGAATAAGAGATATCGATAATCAACTTAATAAGCTTGCTAAAGTGGAGTGCCTAATTGAAATTATCAAAAAAAAGAGACTACGACCTCACTAAAAGTGCTCGATTGAAATTATCAGGAGAAAGAAGCCATATTGAAATTATTGAGAGAAAAATATTACAACTCCACTGAAAGTACTTGATTGAAATTATTAGGAGAAAAAGGTAACGATTTAACCTACTAATATCAAATATCAAATCGAAAAAAACGATTCAATCTATAAGTATTATAGCAAAAAAAATTGAGCAAAACAAAAAGTCTGGCTAAATAAATAACTCAGCAAAAAAGTCTAGTCAAACATACGGTCTAGTGAAATCAAAACAAAGTCTGGCCAAAGATATGACCTAGTAGAAAGTCTAGCCAAGTATGTAGTCTAACAATTCTAAAAGGTTGAAGGATTTTGGTGTAGAAAAGAAATTAGTTTTCTTTAGAAAAGCTTTTTCTCTGATTGATTGTGGAGGAAAATAGGGAAGAAATTAAACTGAGGAAATCCAAGTAGAATGTTTCTTAAGAAAACGAGGAGAATGTTTTTTGGCACAAAATGGGGAGGAAAAGGAAAATCGGAAGGAAAGACAGTTAGAGCCATTCCATTGTCTTGAACCTGACTCTCAACACAAATTAGTCCATTGTCTCTTCAATCTCAATCCAAATTAGTCTGATTCAAACTTGAATTTTCTTCCTGTGCAGATTGACTAGGAGAGTGGCCCAGCAGATTGACGAAAATTTGAGCTTCTGCAATGCAGTCGCTCAAATATTTGTTTCTCTGCATAGATATTTGTTTGATGTCTGTTATTACTCTATTGCTTCTAGTTTACTGGTGCAAAAAGCCATCATCTTTTATTGGTTTGAGCATTCGGGATTCAATTATTTGAATTTTTCACTGTAATCTTCATTAAATTGGTGTTCTTTGCGTCTGTGAGCACCAAAGGTTTTAGAGAACTAAATCAATTTGCAGAAATTAATGTCACTTATCAAATTTGCAGAAATTAATGACATGTTTTGCAATGTATTTCTTATTCTTTTTCTGGTTAAGGATCCTTCCTCTATCAAGATGGTCGAAGAAAAGTGACTTAAGGACAGCTCTAGTGGTTTTTTTTGGATTAGCAACAAAGATGATGACTTCTTTTCTTCAGGCCGGTGATGAGACTTGTAGAAGAATTCGGCACATCATCGGGTGAGAAAAAGGAGATCCTTTTGTGAACATGTGGCTTCTATTCTTGTGAATGTTTCAAAGCAATCAGCAGGAACAAAGCTTCTGTTGGATCCCAAGCCTGGACTTTTGATGCAAATCATCAATTTGATTTAACAAACCCGTTACAAAAGAGAGGGCTCTCAAGAACTATCTATAGCTGTTTTGAAGCTGAAAACCAATTGCAAAATTTTCTTTTGATGTCAAAATTTTGGTGGCCAGCTCTACTCTTGCCAGCTGCAGGGAGCAAGAATTATAGTGAGCAAGACACCTTTAGAATGTCTATTGAGCTTGCAATTGCACTTTCAATCGAGCGCGAGCTGATTCTTATTTAAGCACTTGAGTCCATTTATTTGATCATATTGTAGGAGGGGTAGTAAACACACTGGAGCTCTGATCACCACTATTGATCTCCTGTAATAGCAATTCTATTGATTGAACTTTGGTTTTTTGTTTACTTGTCTTTTTTTTTTTTTGTAGAAAATAAACTTAAATGAGAATGCAATTTATTATTTGTAAAGACAAAAAAATTTGCTTTTACAAAATCAATACCAATATTTATTACTTATATTTAAAAATATTAGTGGGTCATTTTCTTTTCCATTTCTATCCCAAATTCTTACAAACCAAACAAGGAAAATTACTTTCTTAGAAATAAATTTTCTTTTCTTTAGTATTTTTCCTAATTAACCATACAACATGCGAATTTTGACTTTCCTAAAAATTTAATTTTCTTTTTCCTTATTTTTTTCATCACTAAAATTCTTGAACCAAACAGGGTCTAAGTGTCCCCTGCAACATCAGAAGAAATATTAGGCTTAGAGGATAATTTTACATTTGAAGCAACATGTGCATCCTCGACACTTGAATCACTGGAGGTCGTCATGAGAGAGAACGATGTCCAAGGGAATCTTGGTTGAATATATCAAAAGAAAAATTGTAACAAGAGTCAAGTATGATTAAAAGACACTTTTACAAAGTGGCAATTGGTCTTTGCTATTGATAATTAAGGTCACAACCTCGCATTTTTATTAAGTTTATCTTTTTTTTTCGGAAGGGCATATGATGAAGTCAATCCAAAAGGCCCTTAAAGTGTTCAAACCCAATTGTCTTATGCTCAAGAATTGGTATGCTGAATCCTAATTATTTAGGTATTTCCTTATCTAATAGGATACTAAATCCTACAAAGATTATGGTAATTTTTTATCTTATAAGAATTAGACGTGATAAGATATTTATATATAAAAGTATCTTTTTTTATTATTGATACTCATTATATTCTTCTTTATTCTTATCTTTTCCCATGAGTCGATATTAGTAGCATCGAAGGGCTTTTGAGGTCATCCCCCATCTCTCTTAATCTTTGTTTCATCTCTTTACTTTGCAGATATTGAGAGCCTTGATGGATTGATTTCTCAGACTCCAACAAACAGTTTAAAGCAATAGATTTGGGTATATAGCTAATTAGATTCTTGTACACAGGGTTATATCTCGAGAGTGATGGTAGAATAGCAATAAAATACTCATGCAGCTATACAACATATGTGTATTGATTCACAAATCTACGTAATATATTCAAAAGAAGCATGAATATACAACATATTAAATGGATATATGGATGTATCACATCATGAATTATTATTTATATTCATATTCATATAATATAATAATAATAATTATTAAAATATATAAAATAATTTCTTTTACTTTGAAAAACAACATAGTTTCATAATTAAAATATACGAATCAACAAATATTAATTTTAAAATATTCGTATGTCATGAATAGGCCAAAATTTTCAAGCTGCTATTACTCTTCAAATCCCAAAATCATGAAACAAAAAACAAAGAAAACCACTTTCAATATTCATAATATCTATAAAGATGGGGAAAGGGAAAGTATCCAAGTCGCTACTCGTTAGTGATTTCTTCTGCTCAAAGAGACTAGCTACTCGCAACTGTTTCACATTATATTGCAAAGATTGATGGACTCATCTTGATATGGATTGTAGAAGGGCGGCGGAAACGACGGCAAATGCCGAGCCGTCGGCCCGTAATCTGAGTTGTAAATTGTGCCATAGGAGGGATAATCCGAAGCCAGACTCGTTGTCATGGGATAGTAGTGGTCGTGGTGCCCTTCATGCCATGCAGAATCGGGCAATGCTCGTCCGTAACCATAGGCATCCTCTAATGCAGCGGTGGAGCTATACCCGTAATTGTATGAGCCGTGAAGGTCACCCTGATATGTCCTGTTTACTAAGGGATGATTGAGTTTTGCCCATTCCAGCTTCGCGTGCCTCCCTGTTCTTGCTATTGCATTTAAAATTATATTTGGATCAACCTCTCCAAATACCTTTACCCTTCCTTGCTTTGCATCGATGTCGACCGAGTAGACGCCTATAATACAAATAGAACAAATTGAGTGAGCCGATTCTTCCAAGTCTAGTTACGGGACCTCTTCTCGTACTCAATGTATAAAATTATAATATTATTGTCCTGACAAATAAAATTTGTGACAATATTTAATTAAGAATCTACAGAAAAGAAAGAAAGGGAAAGAAGAATCTTTATATACCAATAATGGAGCTTAGCACTTCCATCACCTTCATCTTGCATGCTTCACAATCAATGCTCATTCTCAGAATGCAAGACTGGAAAACATTGCACAAAGTGAGCATGCATTGAAAAACATAGAGCAGAGTAGCAAGAAAGATCCAACTTTAAATGAAAGAATTCTTATGTAAATATTAGTCCCATACTAACACATATACTGGCAATATTTTTAAAGAAAAAAAAAAAGGGAGAAAATTTACCGCTTCTGCAAAAGGCTTCATTGGGATCAGAGGAATTATGAAGTTCGTGTTCTTTGAGACAGAAAATGAGGGATAAAAGGCTTCTATAAATTAAGATTAAGGTGTGCTTTATGAAAAAATGATAAATTTATAAATAAAAATTTTACCGATCACATTATTAAATTTGGTAATAAAATCAATCTATCGTATGTTATGAATATTTTCGAACTAGTTTTTTCTATCTTTCCTTATAAACTCTACATATCTTCTCTAAGACAAGTCCACAAAATCCTCTCAATGATTTTCTTCCCATACTTTCTTTCTCCTTGACATTTCGTCTTCTTGCCATGTCTGATCCTCTTATTTTCTATATATTATGATACACAAAGTCATAATATTTGAAGTAGATTCTATATATTTAGGGTAAATCTAATAAATTTAGGCTTTTTAAAAATATCTATTTATATGTCAGGTAAATCTATGTATTTGTCCAAATAATCATAAATCTTGATAATTGTACTTGTTAGAAGAATTAATTACCGATAAATCTTAAAGATTCAAACTTCTTGTCTTCTAATGATAGATAAAAAATTAAAAAGAAAATCAACAACACAAATTCAAGATGAGGGCCCCAATCATTTTATTTCTGCTTATCGGCCCATCTATTGCAACTTCTCTCCAAATTGCAACTAATTAATGGAATAACGAAACTGCATCTAAAGATGATTTGCAAGTGCGACCAACGTGATGGTATTTCACGTCAAAAGCTAACCAGAATTCTAGACGGAAGCTTCATCGTGTATCTTAGGTGGTTGATAATCTTCAGACAAGAATGAAAGTGAATGCACTGAAAGTGCCTCAATCTCGCATTTGAATCCTCTTTGGATCAGCAATTCCATTTCAAGCCTTAACTAGGGGAAAAAGGCCAATTCTTGAGCATTTCATCATGACAATGTGAGCAATTAAGTGTACAACTGACAACAGAACAACTAATCCTTCAGCCTATTTGAACCGTTGCTACAATGTTGAGTTGTAAAAATTGTGAACCAACCCGGCTTCTTCCTTTAGTTTGTTTTTGCGTATATAATTGTTGATGTGCTTTTGCTAGCAAGTAAAAATTGGCATCTAACTAATAAAAGAAAGAGTAAAAATTAGCATCGTATATATTACTTTGTACGGTATATATATTAAAAAAAAGAGAAATTTATTATAAATTTCATTCAAAAAGTGTCTTTAATAGCACGACTATGAGTAAGCCCATTTCTTTTAGTGACAGATTTTTCATTAAAAAAAAGACTCACTAAAAAAAATTAACACAGGTTATTATATAAATAGTTATTAGAGTTATTACAAAAAATATGAAGTAAATTTATGTATTTAATTAAAAAACTATGCACTAATTATTAATCATAAGTAAATTAAGATGAAAAAAAAAAGATATAAAAAATATATTATAAGTTGTACTTTTTTTTCTATACTTTTAAAGTAAATTAACTTTACGACAGTGTCTTTTAATTATCCTACCGTATTCACCTCATACTCCCATTATGTGTAAGAAAAAAAGTAAATTCCTTATCATTTAATTGTTTATTTTAACTCTTCAAAAAAATAGAATATATTTGTAATAAAATTATTGTAAAAATTAAAATTTCTTTCCCCTCACTTGTCTCTCTTTATTCCTAAAAAATAAATAACAGATAGGGAGATGCCTTTGCCAGTGATGGAGGCAATGCCTTATATTGCTTCTATTTTGTTTATTATTTTGTAACGTCCTTTGTAGGCCCATTTGTGGCTAAGGACACATTATGCATGGCATTTGGTAGGCTTGTATGTTGTATGTAACTCTTTCACTGATTAATATTAATGAATATATTGTTTTAACCAAAACAAAATAAAAAAAAACAATGTGAATCTCCCACCGTTCAATGAAGTTTTTAATATTTTACAGTTCATTTAACTAATTAGTGCGTATTAATAGAATTTTCCAACAAAAATAACTATCTCCTATACGCATTACGTAAAATTTTAAAGCTTTAAGAATAATAATAAATATATTCTATTGAATTTTTTTTTGGTGGCTTTAGATCAGGGAAGGAATGGGATCAGAGAGCTCGAGAAGGCTATCTTTGGTTGGGGCGGGAGGAGGAGTAAAGGAATGTATGATGGGTAAAATAGTAACTTTGTCATAATATCTTATCTTTTCCTTCTAACAAGAGGAAGTATTTGTAATTTATACTTCTTTTTCATCCATACCAAATAATATAAAAGTAAATGCATTTATTTCCGCATGTCACCCCCTTCCCCTTCCCTCTTTGCAAATCAAACAAAGCCTTAATGCATTACAACTCCTCTTGGGGTTTGAACGGCCCTATATAGGAATTTAGCTACAATATGTGGCATGGTCATGAATAACTGCTTAAAGTGCAATGAACAAGAGTTCCATGTTTCTTCTGTAAGAAATGTCCGTATTTAGGTCATAGACAGAACTAAAGAGAGGCAAGGGATGGCCGTCGCGCTCCCAACAGTTTTTTAAAATCCTACAAAGTTTTTAATTTTTTAGTCATATTTTCTTTAAATTCATCCTGACATTTATAAAAATTTCTTTATATGGATACTATAAATATTTGCTTCAAAAGTAAGTTAAAATTTTAGTTTCATCTATTATTCAGGTGCTACTCTTCAATTGCTTGCTAGTGGAAGTGATCCGTTATATATAATTAGCTAACAAATAATAAATTAGCAAATCATGAGCAAAAAAAACCAAGAAGAAGAGAAACACAGAACACCAAAAATAGATTTATGAAACTCTAAAAATAATATATATACTCCGTCTCTGGAGCTCGGGTTCAGATTCGGGCCGGTCCTAACCCAAGTTTTTTAAAATTTTATATATAATAATAATATTTTTAATAATATAATAATATTATTATTATATAAAAAAATATATACATATAAATATATTTATATTATATATTTTTTTTACGGATCGGGCTGAAATTGGGTTGAGCTTTTCTTAGCTCGAGCTTAGCTCAAAAAGTTATTTCGACTGAAAATCTCAGCCCGAGCATGTAATAAAGTAGGCCGAATGAACCGAGCTCGGACTAACCTAACCCAATTGACAGTCCTAATTAAAACCATAACCATTTATTATAAGTAGCTAGTATTTATACTTCTTGCTTTCTACATGTCTCTCCATGTGTAGAATATTAGAAATATCAGCTCTCTCTATATAACTCTACTAGAAGTCTAGAATAGGTATTTTTACTAACTTTTTTTTGAGAATTTTTGTTTTAAATTTTTTTTTAAAAAAAGTGAATTAGTTTGTGAAAAAAGAAATGAGACAAAAAAAAACGTAAGATAAAGGACCTTAGTTTTGATATGAATTGAAAGCCCTACCCTTCTTCTTCTTAAGCTTTTGCTGACATCAATTGATATCAGAGCCAAGAACATAGTAAATAAAGATACATATTGGAGCTTGCAGGGCCACCATCCTATAATGCACCAACAAAATGGTAAGGGGTGTATTTAGAGTGAGTTTTTTTTAGTTAAATTATATTAGGAATCATGAAAGTGAATTGATTATAAGAGAATAAATGGGATCTGAAGTGAAAAAAATTAAAAAAAATGAAAGAAAATTAAGTTTGAATTCTAATCCAAGTAGAGTCTAAGTTTTACGTCTTTAATGAAATTTGAACACGTATTAATATTATGATTTAATTGCTGGACCAATGTAGTAGTCAATATCCTACAATATATACATGTATATTACTCGCATTATAAACCCATATCTCTAACACATTTGAACCATATTGCAATTATATCTCAATCATATCTTTCCACGCACATATATCACACTATTAGTAACTGGGCAATCAACCACCAAATGCTCCAAGCTAGGAAAATCCGTGAGAGAAAACACCCTCGCAAAGAACACAACCACCAAAAAGGGAAAAAAAAAATCCATGGATGATCATCAGGTACAAAAATTTTTGACGATGGAAAAACATTTTTTTAAGTAATTTTGCAAATACAATTTAAATTAATTTATTTAACTCGACCACGAAAATCACGTGGTTATCAACCAGGGAAACTTCCATGGCATCTCTCTGACATAATCATCTCTATTACAGGAGAAATTCCTCTTGTAAATCTAAGCAAGAATTATGATGGGTGCAATGAAGAAATGAAAATTTGATTGCTTTTTGGGTGGGTAGAGATTTGGAATTTATCCTTCCTTAAATGTACGCTACACATGAACGTCATTGAGGAAATAGGACAGCAAGGGGCAAACTAAGAACAACAAAGTTTAATTGGGTACAAATATTGAAGAATCCGAATATCAATCCCAACATATTAGTCTACAATCTTTTGAACAATAATATTCATAAAAATCATAATTTGGTACCAAACTTTTAAGAATTTGTCTTAACTTTAGACCTTTTTCTCAAAACCTTTCTCACTTTTTCCCTAAATGTCTTCTATATGATAAGGTCTTTTCTACTTTAATTTTGTAAATCAAATCTTAGAATGAAAAGAGAAGTTTCATTCTATTGTAACATACTCTTTTGTTATTAATATATGAGTTTTTTTTTTTAAAAAAAGTTATGTATTACGAGATTCTCAGTAAATAAATGTTCTTCTTATTTGCGACAAGATAAAATATTTCTTCCCGTGCTGTAATGGGCCATCTAATATGGTTTAGAAACTTTTTGTTTCATTTTTAGTATGAATATTTTTTCTTATTTTGGATCTCAAATGGAACGTTACTAGTCACACTATAATATGATTTTCCACCATATAATGGTTTAAAATATAATGATGCTTACCTGCCTTGGTAACAATATCCATGGCTTCTCCAACCAATATAAATATTTCTCTCCTGGAAGTCAGTTAGAAGCAATCAACAAGCACTCTTGAGATTTAGTGGTAAACTATGGCCAAGTTTAATCATCTGCATTTCATGCTTTTTTCGATCTTCATTTTCTCAGGTCAGTTCTCCATAATTTTTTTTTAAAAAAAAATATCTTCATCTTATCAAAGTGTACTAGACAACCATTTTCTTTTCCAATGAAGAAATTCATCAAGTATAAGATTAATTTGTAACTTTAATGTTACTCAGTATAAAGCAATAAACTCATTTAATCAGTTAAATTCTCGCCCCATTACATATATATACACAAGATAATTATATCTTCATTGACTTGTTAATATCATTCTCGATGAATTTCTTCCTAACTTTATGTTTTCTTGAATCTCATACATAGTTACCCTAATGCTGGCTCAGACAAGCAATGCTAAGACCTGCAAAACGGAGATTGATCCAAAGTTTTGTCTCCCGGTTTACTGCCAACACCAGTGTGAGCAACAATTTGCTAACAGCACTGGAGTTTGTGAAACTACTCAGCTTCTTCCTTCTGTCTGTTTTTGCGTGTATAATTGTTGATGCACTTTTACTGGAAAGTAAAAATTAGTAAAAAATAATATATATGTTGAGGAAGATCAGAATGTATGGTGCATCTTTCTTTTATCAGCTTTTGAATAAATATTAATACTGAAAAATCGAATAGTTTCGAAAAATCTTGGGGGTGCCAAGGCCTTGTTCCAATGTAGTTCCGCCACTGATCGCTAAAAGTCCCGATCTATTTCCGTAAAATAATGCGAGATCTTGAGCTCAGGCATTATATAATTGTGCACACAACTTTCTCTACCATAACTATGTGTATGACCAAAGCAACAATGAGAATAATACTCCCTTCGCCTAAAATTTAATGTCAATATTTTTCTTTTAAAACGTTCGAAATCAATGTCCACTTTCTTATACCATGTTATTTAAATTTTCACCACTAGTTTTATTAATTAATTTTACTAATTTAAAAGAATTAAACTCTACTAACATAATAAAATTTAAACTTTACTACCCTCTTTAACTAATAAGGATATTATATTAATTAACTCAAAGTCAAACTATTTCGCTTAATTTTTTTACCAAGTGGGAATAGGATATTTAATTCCAAATTGAGGGAGTATAATTGATAATATTTCTCATAGTTCTAGGGAGTTCTTTACTTTATGTTAGGATAATAAAAATAATTTCAATTTGAACTTTGGTCTTGAAAATCTTGTCCTTAATATGTTTGAATTTCTTGCAATCGTATCCTTACTTTTACAAACTCTCAATTTTACCATTCAAATATTGTAATATTTGTAAATCGTGCCATTCTTTTACAAAATTATCAATTTAATTACATTTTCAGCAATAGTGTGGTTTTTCTTGTACTAAAAAAATTATCTTTCAAGTGACATAACAGTCTCAAAATTACCATTTTTCTTTAGCAATTGAAAGGCAGCATTAATAAGATTTTCCATATTTGAAGGGTAATATCAACACTGAAGGAAAAAATAATTTTTAAAAAAAAGAAAGGTAAAAAAATTAAGGTACAATTGCAAAAAAAGTAACAATATTCAAAATTTTTATAAAATGAGGATAAGATTGTAAAATTCATGCATCTTAAGTTTTGAAATTAAAACAAAGTATAAATTCGCCATTTAAGAAGTTAGGACTTCAAAAAATTTCAAAAAAGAGCTGCGCTGACAAAAGTTTTGCAATAAATAATTGACTCTTGAAAGAATAAATTGATTTAAGTTTGGAATAAAAAGTTTCTAACGATATTGCTACTAGGGCTGTCAACTGGTTGGATAGAAACCCAAATCATACCAAATTCTGACCCGATAAGGCCACGTATGAATAAAGCGGTGTATTCATTTACCTAGATTCAAACCCGATAAAACATTGTCTAATGGATAAAGATCTAGTACATTATGTTTCAAATCAAGACCCGATTAATATATTATTATAAATATTTTATATAATTTATTTATTATACTCTTTATTGACAATTGTGTGTATAACAAATTGGTTTGGAATTACATGTGTAAGTTTTATGTCATATATATTTTAAATTAATAATTTTTCTCATGAACTTTCTTTTTTCTTTAGAAAAAGACAAGTAGTTTTTTGTGGTACCTGTTGATCTTAATTTTGAAAGTTAGACTTCTTTTATGCATACAATTAAGAAGTAACTCTTGAGTTAGTGTAATGATTAATGTTGGTATTTTGGTAAAACAATAAATATTTTAGTTTCTTATATTCTACTTATACTTTTGTGTAATAGTTAATTTTGGGAGCATATGAATATTATAATTTTGATTTTTTAATGAGATATTATATTACATTAGAATTTAATTTGTGATGATGAGTTTAATAAGTTATAATGTAATTTTACTCGTTCACCTAATATTTTTAATACTCATTCACCTGATATTTTAAAATCTAAAGACATAAATACCTTATAGATTTATAATTTTCTATGAATTAATCTCAAGAAAATATCTATTTAAGAGAATTTAAGACAATTTTGTGACTTGTAAAAATAATAAATTATAATGAAACTTTTTGAAATTCAATGTTTGTTAATTTCTAATTTGACATGTTGAAAATCAAGTGTTTATTTTATTTTTAAAAAACAACATATCTCCTATAAAAGTTCCACAACTAACCTCCTCATTTAGATGCATGAGTTTTACTATCACTTGATTTTTGGTAATTGAGTCATTAGCTAGGGTGGTAAGATATTAATTTTTTTTAGATAAATGCCTTCCTAAATTTTTGTGATAAGTTAAAATAGAATATTTAATATTAGACAAGAAAAGAATAATTTTATATTTTAAAAATATAGTTATAATTATAAATCTAAATTGCGTTATACATAATAGAGGTTGAGATACTAACCTTTTGGTGTAAGTGACAATCCTTTTATCCGATAGATAATTTTCTTGGGCAATGATTCATTGGAAATTCAGGATTTGAAATCGTATTGCACATTTAATTATAATATTCTTGGGCAATGACAATCACTTTGTTTGCTTGTGGTGGGCGAAGGAAGGACAAGGGCAGAAGAAGTAAATGAGGAGCTGAATAGATTATATTCACCTTATTTAGTTGGGAAGGAAAATAAATTAAGAGATGAAGAGCTCTTCCTCCACATCAATACATCCCCTCCAAATGCAATGGATTGAGGATTTACTTTCCTTGTACTCAAATTAAACAAAATGAGAGTAAATGCTTTTACTTCCATCAACATAACTAAAAAGTATCACTGCCCCAACCTCTCTACCCCCCCCCCCTCCCCCCTCCGGAACCAAACATAATGTTACACGCAATAGAGACAAGTGTGAGGGCGATTAGTGACATTTTTGAAACCTGGGAGGATGTATCACATATTGTCCCAAATCCAAAATATTAAAGGGAAAATGAATTATTTACAATACTCTTATATAACATTCTTTATAATATTTTTAATCGTAAAATTCTCATTCATATATAATATCTTAAACTAAACAAGATAAATTTTAAAATTTAACATATTAATCGTAATATTAAATATTGTAATTAAAAATATTATTAAAAGTACGAATTTTGGGTGAGAAAAATGAGACATTAGCTGTGCATACCCTTCATCTATTTTTATTTTTCTTTTCTTAATCAAAAACTTTTATTTTATTTTTTTTATATATAAACTTTTTTAAACAACTATATTTATCAAATTATAAATGTTGTAGAGGAATTTATAAAGAAAGTCATGCTACAAGTACGAATTATAATTTTTAAGGATAATTTTATCTATTTGTGCCTTAGATAAAGATGGAATAGAGAAAAATAGCTTAAAAGTTAAGAAAATATTATTTTATTACTAATTAATTTTTTACCCATATAGTTTAAATAATATAAAAGAATAGAAGAAAAGTTATGAATAGAGAAAATTATAGTTGAAAATGATTATTTAAATTTATAGCATAATATTTTTTTATCGAAATTTATTGCGATATTTAAAATTTAATGGATATAATTATTTAAAAAAATTTATATACATAAAAATTAAAATAAAACTTATTAAGAAGAAAAAATAATAATAATTAAAATAGTAATTATAACTAATCTCTTAAGAAAAATTTACTACATCTCACAAAATTAAATTGAATAGTTTTAAAGTTTTGAGAGCATGAAATCCACATGAATTGACACACCTACCAAAAGGTTGGAACCTCGATTTTTGGATCGATACTCTCTTTTATATTTATATAGATCTAGTAACTTTTGCGCTGTATTTAATTAATTATTATTTGTACTAATAAAAAAAGTTTTCCCAGAGGACCAGACGAGGACGGTACATCCAAATTTATCAGTTCGATGAACACAGTCACATCACAGTCAGCACCAAAACGAATCAGCAAAACGTCACATTCGACATTTGACAACCATAAAAAATGCCCATCATAATCGCCCTAGATGCTCTAAGAACCCATTTTCAACATCAAGATAAGGACAAGATTGCAACGGCTGAACGGATTTTCAAGAACCCGTTTTTCTGCTTCTCAGAAGAATACTGTCAAGAATCCGAGTAGAGTGTAAGAGAAAATGGAGGAAGAAGTTGAGGTGATTCACCAATGGTCTGCGCCTAGGTCCCTTAGTACCAGCCTCATGTATTCTTTTTCTCAGGTATGTTACCGTTGTTTAATCTTGATTTTGAATTTGAATTTTTTGGTGGTGGATGAGAAATGGGTTTTCATCCCAGTGGCAACTGATGTTAGATTCAGCGTAACTCATCCAGTGGCAAATGATGTTAAATTTGTAAATTCGTTATGTTTGGATGGTCAGTCTCTATCTGAAGTCTTGAAGTGTTTGCTCATTTGGCCTTAAAGTTTTGAATCTTTTGATTCGTAATTTCTTGATCATTATAGTTACACATTAGTTGAGTCAACCACTCTGCCATTCGTGAAAGATGGAGAAGAAAGGACTTAACTGGATGCTTACAACGTACAACTGCTGAACTGAAGGAGTGTTGAGTCACTTATCATCGACGTAGTATTTGATTCTATGGCAATTTGCACTATGGTCTAAAAGATTGTGTTTCACTTGTTGCTTAATGAACAGTAAGTTCATCTGCAAACTTTTTCAGGATTGGATTATCAAAGCGGATACATGACAACCTAACAACTCAATAGTGTAATAACATTCATATGCATGTTAGTGACTAGTTAGCATATTCCGATTACAGTTCTGTAATTTTAAATAACCCTGTTAAAAGTTGCTAACAACACTTTCACATTAAAATGTTTTAATTGCAAATGCATTGCATGCTTTATTTCTTAGCGAGAAGGCATGTAATATATTTTCTGGTTGCCGTTTAAACTTACTCCTTTCCTTTTGTGCAGAGAAATGATACAGAAGTGCTTGATGAACCACTATATGCAAATTTCCTACGTGTGACAGGAATAGAAAGGCCCTACAGCAAAGAACTATTATCAAAAATGGTATGGAAAATGAAGCATTACCACATGGATTATCACATTTGCTACTCCATTTATTGGAGAAAGTAGCTTTTTCTTTCCAAATTTCTAGCATGTATTTTTTTGTTTGTGCACAGATTGAGCATCTGACATATATCCATGGTCTTTCTGCTCATTAAATTCACTGAATAATTTTGAAGGGACCATATTGGCTTGAGGCACTTAGTCCACAAGATTAATTACCTTTATACTCTAAAGAATTATTTGTGGTTAAAGTGTTACTCTCAAGTCTTATAATTTAATAGGCGCCACTCTAACAAGTGATTAGTAAAAATTGTGAGGAAGGAGTAAACTTCTGTAAGAGGAAGAGGTAGAGAATAAGGGCTGCTTCTAATAACTCTTACACAAATTCTTTAACATGATGGTAAATAGTAGAAGAAAAGCATTTTCTGCACACTGAACCTTTAGGATATACAAGTATTCCTACTAGAGTCACCTGTGCTTTGTGCTATTGAATTGGAGTGCTCTAGCAACTAGAAGAATGTTAAGAAGTTGTCTATCTCTAGTGGTAACTTCAAGAATTTAGGGAAGACAATCCTTTGATTGTTGAAATCTTGCTTCTAATACTGAAAGGACTAAATTTGAGGAAAGTGACTTACATATCATGACATATATTTGGGATAGAGTAGCATATCAAAAAATCTTACCTTTGTCCTTAGCAAGGTTATTTTAGGTACTCTGCTTCATCACTTCTTTAAATAGGTTAACATATTTCTGGAGACTTAGAAGAACTGCATTATAACTCTTTACTTGGTTTTTGAAAGATATCATTGATGGTTTTCAGAAGTTTGCAGGCGCCTACCAGAATAAGGCTGCAGAGAGGTAGTTAGCAATTCACATTTATTTGCTTCATTTTTGACATGGTTTTCCAAGAATAAGACAGCAAACATTATAAATCTAAGACCGGTAGGCTAATAACACAGCCTAAGCAGCTGCTGATCTTGAAATTCATTTACTTTCTGTGACCAAAAGTCTAAAGCTTAGCAGTGTGGACCAATTGAAAATGTGGTTAAATTAGGTTGAGTAAAACATATTCTGCCAACTCTGTTATTGCATGCTGTGCTGGCTATGCGATGATTACTTATTCTTACATCTTGACTGTCATGTACTCTATATGTGCATTGATTTCTTTATTTGGCTAGTTTGCACCAAATAAATTTAAACACTTGCTCATTGATATGCTAGTGAATTTTCTGAAATGGATAGGAATCTGATGGAAATAAGGTGGTTAAAGAAATCATCTTTGGGCCTGGTGCAAAGAAGTATCGCTACTGTAAGGTATTATCTCTATTCCAAAGATCGAGCAATTGTTGTTTGCTTTCTCCTTTAAAATTTTGTTACACTACTCCATGACTTTCTTGTTATCTGATGAGATCATTGAACTTGGGAAGCTTTATGTTTAAGGCCATTATCTTGCTCCAGTTTTTATACAGTACATTATTGTTCCAACAAAACCTAGTTAGGGTACAAATTACAACCTCCAGATGGTTCTTCTATTTTAAGCAAAATTTTTCAAGTGTCAGCCCAAAGAAAAACACTGCAGAGAATATATTATCACAGTAAGATGCAGCCCAAAGAAAAACACTGCAGAGAATATATTATCACAGTAAGAAGGTCATTAGCCTTCTACTGGAAGTCTGTTTACTTTAATGGTCTGAATTTTGGTGCATGTTTTAAGCTGCTTTTTTAACATTGAAAGATGTTCCTGTATCCTGGATATTAAAAGCTGATTGATCCTAAAGGAATTTGGAAATTTTAGTTTATGTTCTAACTGCAAAAACAGCTGTAATTAGCTCCTGTATCTTGACATCCCATGTTAGCTGGAAGAATCATTTTGTGTATTTATGAATGAAGTGACACATTAGCAACATTTTGTTGAGTTAAGAATTATCTTCCTTTCTTCTTATTTCCTCTAATCTTTCTCTTTCCCTGGAAAGGTACTAATTTTTGTCCTTTCAAGTTTTCTCCTCAGGTTCTCACTTCTCATTAGTAAGCTTGGAACCATTGCAAGTCAAAAAGTCATGAAGACAATCAAAGAAATTAGTATTAAGCAACCTATGCTTCTTATGTATAATTCTTGGAAAGATAATGGCATAGGAAAGAGTACAGATTAAAGAGTAATTGATGGTTTAGAGTTAGAACTGATTGAATTAAAAAACATTGATGAGCTGCCACTACTTGAATCACTGATCATAAATTCAAAAGAGGATATCACAAATGTTTTGAATCTCGCAATTGTATTCTTATGTTTCGGTACATTTGGGCTTGTATTTGTTCTTTGTGATAGCATCTTAAAGGTTCTGGAACTCTTTCAGTGTCTTGTTATGGTATGCCTTTTCTTTTCTTTTTAAATTTATTTCTATTTTCTCATCATCTGACATTTAGCATATGGCCAAACAACGTCTGCCCGGTTTGACGGACGAGTTGATGAGGAATGGAAAACACTTCATATTAATTCGAAATCCTCTTCAGATTTTGGTAAGTTTTCCTTGAAATATGCTATAGTTACATTATTGAACAGTAGATTTTAATGTTTGAATTATTTCTGATAATGCAAGGCAAGACTGTTAACCGAAGTTCTACAAATGAAGCTTAGCAAACAATATAAGTATACAATGCCTTGATTTTGTACTTGTAATCAATTTCTTTTTGTTACATTATGTACTTATTTGTGTTTTACATGATGTTGTCAGCCATCGTTTGATAAGGTTGTGCCCCCATCCTTCCTTGAGCTGGGCTTGGCTGACTTGGTTTCCATATACAATGAACTATGCGAAGCAGGAAAACCCCCACCTGTCATTGATGCAGCAGAACTTCAAGCAGCACCTGAGGTCCTATTGAATTTTCAGTTAGCCTGATTTTTTTAAAAAATTTTGTGCTTCTCTCTTTTCCTGTATGTATTAAATTTGGCTTCTTGACTGCCATCTTTATGATCCAAATTTCTTCTTCTTTGTTCTTGACATTCCCAGTGATTAATCCAATATTAGTAGTAGACTCTAAACGATGTGGTTTTTTGTTCTGTCTTTCATTGTTAAGTGGTGAAAGTGGTTATATTCAGGATAATCTAATTTTCAGGGAGTTAATGATGGATCCAATAAGGAACCAAACACACTAATATTCTCCTTAGGTGCTGACAGAATTATTTTAATGATTTTGTAATTGAGCTTGATAGAGTTATATTAAGCCCTTAAAATTTTGGTCCTACCTTGCACGGCTTTCAAAGATGAAGCCATTATTTTCTTTTATTGTAAGTTTCATCTGTTTGGTGAAAGGGTCATTTCTATTTCTTTTTCTGTATCTATTAACTTAAGCCCTTAAGCACTTTGCTTCCTGAAAATAATCCATAGCTGAACGTTAAATCCCACTACTTAATGTCGAAAGCTTTTGGGATCTTCCATCTAAACATATGTCTTCCTTGGCAATTCCTAAGGTCGGTCTCTACGTTTTTTCTGGGCTTTGAGTGAGATATAACTTTTAAGTGCTGTGGTTGACTACTTGGGTTTCAGTGGTAACCAGTTAATTGAAACAAGTGAACTTGGTTTTTAAAAGAGGAATTAAATTTGTGTCAGGTTTGGGATGGCATGCTTTAAAAATTTGTGAGCTTTAGGTTTGGATTTAAGTAAAATAGCAGGTCTGCCAGTGTAGGGCATTCTAACATCTCCAGTGGTGCTATTCTTAGAAGCTTCTCCTTTTAGATTTGAGCCCATAGTGTTGTGGGGTTTTAACTCCATCAATAGTGCCCCTGTTGGTCTACTTGTAAGTGCACTGTCTAAAAGGCAGTTTTGTCAAAGAGAAACATAGAGCAACTAGTATTGTGAAAAGAAAAAACGTATTATTATCATGCTCTCCTTCTCCAGCTTTACATGAAATCTGCCCTAGGATAGCATGTTAAAAAATTTTAATGTAAACTGGCTTAGTATTATTGATTGGTAGGCTAGATACTTCCAGCTCATTCGTTTTGGGGATGCTAAAATTACTTCCAGCTCATTTGTTTTGGGCATACTAATATTACTGTTTATCTATTCTAGAGATTTGATTCTGAGTCTTCTCCCATTTTAAGAAAAAACTTGTTTCGCTTATCCTTCTGCAGGCTGTTTTACATGGCCTTTGTGAAGATCTTGGGATTCCTTTTCAAGATTCTATGCTCAAGTAAGTAAAAAATGTGATGAAGGACTAGCCTCTCCAACTGCTCTAAACACTAAATTTGAGGTAGTATAGTATTACTTCTTGATCAATGCGGCAGAGTGCTAGGTGACCTTTTATTCAGTACGAAAAGTTCGTGACACAGATTAGATTTTTGTAATGATGTCAAAAAATTACAATTTCGTCCTGTAAACTGTCAAATGTAGGAAGTTTTACAGTTAATTTGTCCTTCAAGAAAGGTAAATACTGGGTAAATTGTTTACACTTGTAATAAAAGTTAAGCATCGATGCACTTTCCCCTGTTGTAGTATCTGAAATCTTGGGGTTTCATTCAGGCTTTCAAAAGTTAAGACAACAAGGAAGTGCACTGAAAATTGTAGGGTTTCAACTCGGTAAAGAGTGGCATTCAGCCACTGGCCTAGGGCACTAGCTAGCAAACGAAAAGTTTTGTATTTCACATAATTGATATTTATACCTTCTTTTATGACCCAGGACTGGTATTTTGAGGAAGTGAATGCCTTCTACTATACTCATTATTTGACAACCTTGCCAAGCTGTAATGTGCTGGCAATTGTGTGCACTTCGTAGTTTGGACATTATAAGTTAGCCAAGGATACACCTCTACTAATGAGATTTTGGTTAATTAAAGTATATGGAGAGTACAAATGTAAAGCATAATGAAAATTGGAATTTCCAGGAATATAACTTGGCCATCAGTGTGGAGTGTAGTATGGTGTCAGTGCTTAATGTTTTATTTTTGTGTCACAGCATTATGACAGGATACACTCTTTGGTGTGTAATTCTCTTGTTCAAGTTCCACTACCTCCTTCCATTGTTAGCTTCCCTAGCACTGAGCACCTGTTCTAAGTACCAGAAATAAGACTAGAAAGGAACTGGAAAACAATAGGACTTTTGAGTGGAAGATGGTAATGGAGGAAGATCCACATGGGAAGTAAAGAAATCGTTTAATCACAACAGTGATTATGAAACACCTTGGAGAAAGAATTATAGTCTCATATACTAGGATGCTTTGTTGTCTGAATGGCAGAAAATTGCTAAATGAAAGATTTCAAGAATCTCCTCTCATGGCAAAGCAGCAGAAGTTTTCATATGCTAAAGAGAAGTTTTATGTAGAAAAGAGAGAGAAAAAGATTACTGTTGGTAAAGTTTTACTGCTGCCTAATACTTCTATCATTCTGAATTGAGCTCCCCGATTTTCTTTTCTATAAATTCCAGAATGATGTCCATTTTCTAAGATGTCATACAGTTAGTCAAAAGTTCAGTGGAGGCTAATAAATCCTAGTGTTGCTCTAAAAGTCAAAAAAGTTGGCCGGTGGCCAGGTCCCCTATCTTGCATAGTTGAGTCTGTCACTGTATCTCTATATGCATGTATTCTCATTTGACTTGAAAAACTTGAGTCAATTTAAATTCAAATAAAAGGAGGTTTCGTTGTGTACAATCAGTTTAAGAAGGATGATGACATGATATATATAGATTTTTGAAAAGGTTAAACAGAAATAACTTACCTATATGCTTGATGGGAGATTTCTGAACTCACCTGCTGAATAATCAAGAGGGCAGAGGAAGCAGAGAATCGGAAGTCCTCCTCATACTCAAATAGGGACCATGTCCCTTTTCTTAGCTTTTCTTTTCCACTGTGGAGGAGTGGGTAAACTAGGCTTACCTTACATAAACGACAGAGGGTTGCACATGATAATTGTAGCACCTGAAAGTTGGCATTTTGGGAATTGTATTTGCAGATGGGAGGCTGGGCCAAAGTCAATTGATGGGTTGTGGGCCCCATGGTGGTATGTAAGTGTACATAAGTCAACAGAATTTACATCCCTGAGAAGGTATCCTGCGGTATGTGCTCCTGTGCCTTAGTAAAGTACATCTAATGCTGAAATCATCACTTGATTGAAAGAAAGATATTGATTCTAACTTTTTTGGTAGTTTTCATCTACTTAGTTTGGAAATTTATTTACTGAGTGAGAGGATGGAGTGTTATTGTGACCATTTAAGGGTTTTGAAAACAAGGAAACTCTTGAAACAAAGTACCTTTTATGTCCTTAATAATTAGGGAGAGAGAGATAGAGAGAAAGAGAGAGAAATAAAGGTAGAGAGAGGGGTAAGAATTGAAGAAGTCGTAATAAATACTCCTTGAAAAGTGTAAAAGACTTGCATTACAAGAAAACTCCTTCGCTCAAAAATAACTTAGATTTTGAAACGGAGGGAATACTTTAAAGATTTTTCTCCTTTTCCATCAATATACGCATTTAAAGTTCTTTATTTCATGCTTCCTAATAGATGATCAAAGCCTACATGAAGTACTGACAATTTCTGCGGAAAAATGTTCTTTACTTTCTGATAAATGGTTAAAGCCTCATATGCAACTGCTGCCAACTCTTTTCTAAGTCCAACTTCCTGGTTGCTTTTAGCAATTTCCACTAGCTTTGTATGACTTGCTGGAGCAAAGTTTGCCTTTCTACAACATGCTTAGACAGCATGTAAAGCCGATTTCTTCTTTGAAGCCTGCTTTACCTCGTCCTAATCTTCCTGTTCCTGCTAATGAGAAGCTGCTTGCTTGGGTTGGCGATGAAATTGTGCCTCGTGAGAATGCAAAGGTACTTCTCCATCAGCAATCTCAATGGAGTGTGTTTGTTTGCAATACTAGTGGACTACCATTATTACATTAAAGATTTTGCTTGCAATTACTTGTAATTAACAGTAGAATCCTTACTGTGGAACATTATAGGTATCTGTCTTTGATTCTGTTGTCCAAGGTGGCGATGCAGTATGGGAGGGACTTCGCATTTATAATGGGAAGATTTTTAAGCTTGAGGAGCACCTGGATAGGTAGTTAAAAGGAATTAAGGAACTTTTATCATACTTGGATGGCATCCCACCACGAAATATTATATTTGTTTGAAGTATATGAAATATGTTATGCTGAAAATAGATTTTGGATGGAAACAAATAAAGTCAAATTATATACAAACCTATGAGTTTTGAAGATGAGACTAAGAATTCGTGGCACAAAATTAAATCTAAGAAGTCTGCTCATTCTATACCTAGTACTATTATTACTAGTCCTTTCCTAATGAAAGTTAATCTGCATTGAAATTGGGAGAATAACTTTAATCAATGACAATCCTTAATCTCATTTGCTAATGTACTTCACTCATTAGAAGTTGGAGATGGGGTAGACATGGAATCGGAAGAATGGTAATATTTTATGTTGCACCCTCAAAATCATCAACAGAGAGTTCCTATAAACATTTTATTGTCTGACTTATGTGATGTTAACTTGTACTAGTATTGTTTAAGAAATAGTGTTACTATAATGTTCTCCATTGCTATTGCCTATTGGTAAGTTGGTCTAACTTATAATTTCCATTGTTTCTGTTACCAAATACTCCCTAGAAAAGGAAATGATTCACCTTTAGCAAAATAACAGCTTTGAAGTAAATGTGATAACTGTATTTTTTTGCCAGGTTATTTGATTCAGCGAAAGCTCTAGCTTTCAGCAATGTTCCAACTCGTGAAGAGGTGATGATTTGTTATGCTCATTTGTTTCATTATCCGCTGATATCTTGAAGCTGTGCTGTATTAATAGTTGATTACCAATTCAATATCCTGGACCAACGCTAGTTGATGTATTTAAATCTCTATTCTTCATGTGTAATTCATTATGGATGTTTTGCAGGTTAAGGAAGCCATCTTTAAGACTCTCATAACAAATGGAATGTTTGATAATGCACATATCCGACTAACCTTAACCCGTGGCAAGAAGGTTTCTTTTACCTCTTCTTCTCAAGCTAATCTTTATTGTGTAACTATAGGAGCCAATTTTGTACTTGAAACACAATTCGGGGGAATTCTAGGATCTATTGCACATATAAGAAGACTTCACCACATTGTGCTACATATGTTTGTTTAGATCAATTCTTATCTTGTTTTAGTTATAGAACTTAATAAAAACCAGAAAGCCACTTTTGGCTAAGAAGTCTAAGCACTCAAGCATAAAAGTAAAATTGTAGGATGGGTGAGTGTGTTTGATATAGTATAAAGCCTGAGGAAACAGGGGAGCAGGAAGGAGAGGAAGAATGTAATGAGGGTCAAGTGTTATGAAGAATAGAGCTTCTTATTATAAAGAGGGTTTACATGAATCTTGGTCATGTAAGTTTGTACTATTTCGTGATTTTGCATACAAACTTGAACTCACTTGTTAATGTTTTTAATTGATCGAAGAAAGTTATGCCAGGTTGATTTTTGCCCACTTTTCAAAAGTATTTGAACTTGGAATTTACGTTGATTTCAAAAGCTTTGGCATTTTTGACTTTGTCTGGAAAACAATCTTAGTATTTGAGCAAAAATAGCTAGTTAAACACAAATAGTATGCAAGTACTTCCAGTCAATAACAGCTGACTGGTTCCAAGCTCTTATTAGAACTAAAAATTAAGTGGTTCTTCAGTGTAGTAGACAATCTTTGATTCTTTCTTCAAATCAAATAAACCTCAGATGACCGGAATATTTACAGAGTAAGGCTAGATCAACAATTTTGTTACTAGCTTTAATTTTCTTTGCAGCAAAAGAAGCAATGGTGTACTGATAACCTCTGAGGCACCAGTTAAATGTATTAGTTGTTTTAACTTGAGGCATCCCTTACGTTGAATGGGAACATGTTTTATCTTTCTCATGTTGAATTAGCCTTTTAGAACTTACTCTTCCTTTTCTTTCTTTTCCTCTTTTTTTTTTTGGGTTGTTTTTTGGTACTCCAGGTTACCTCTGGAATGAGCCCAGCATTTAATCTTTATGGATGTACTTTAATAGGTGGGTGTAGTCATAGCTTTCCACAAATGTTTTATCTTTGAATGCTATAGCTATTACATGATTTTGTTTAAATTTTCCTAGGGATCTTGATTTGTGCATTATTCTGCCATTTATTAGTTAAGGATTTATGTACCAAAGCTATGTCATTATTATGCTATCCTTGTCAAGGATCATTCTAAAACTGGTATTTATTCTTCTATTATTAACTAATTTGACTGCCATTTCATGAAGCATTTGTGGACTAATCAAAGAGCCAAAAAGGGGTGGTTCTTCATCTTGCTTCATTTCCATTAAGTTGTCTACGTAAATAATAACCCTCCTAGCTTTCCTTCTTGATTTCTGCAACTCTTTCCTTCCATCTAAAATTTCCAATTGCCACTCAAAAAAGTGGCTTAGTGAAGATTACTTCCCAATAATGTGCTTATTAATGCGCTTTTATATGTTGATTGTCTACCAAAGAGCAAGTGAGAGATTTTAGACAATTATGAAAGACAATAAGTTTAAAGTGATAACAGCCCCTAGACCTTTGAGATTTCGGTGCTGTAGAAAAAGCAATATGCTAGAGTTGCTTCAAGCACTGCCGGATTCCAATAATGAGAATCCGGCAACCTGCTAACTCTATTAAAGAAGATGTCAAGACCAGCTACAGATTTTCTAGTTCTATTTTGTTGCCAAGTGGATTATAACTTATTTGACATCTATTATAGCATCCCTAGAAATATATGATTCTTTTAAATCTAGATTTTCTCATAGATTGCTGGTATCTTGAATTCTTCTTAAAAATACAGAGAAGATTTTCAATGGTTTGTAATCCAGTTGGACTAGGTTGCACCTTTTGTACCTGAAAAGAACAAAGTAGAACTATTTAAGAAATTTCTTCAAATGCAAGAACTTTATTTTCATTTAGTGCTGTGGCTTACTGACAAAATCTGAGAAGAAAGAAAGAGTGTCTCTCTTTGTATTTTTCACTACTATTGATTACATGAGTAGGACTTTATGTACAAGTTTTCCTAAACTAATTTTGGAAACAATATCAGTTAAATATCTTATTTCTAAATATTAGCCTTGACAGTCGTAAGTTACAATTCCAATCTTAGGAAACTTTTCTATTTTCTACTCGTAGGAAACTTTCCTATTTTCTACATCATTTATAAAGATTTTCCTACACTCCCCCTCAAGCTGGAGAATAGGAATTTTTCATTCCCAACTTGGAAACAATTGATTGGAAAACTGAGCTATTCAATCCTTTTGTCAACACATCGACTAGTTGTCCCTGTGTACACACTTAAGGCATGCAAATCAAACCACTATCCAACTTTTTCTTGATGAAGTATCTATCAATTTCAATGTGCTTAGTTCAATCGTGTTGCACTGGATTATGTGCTATGCTGATTGCAGACTTATTATCGCAGTAGAGTCTCATTGGGGCATCCCATTTAATCTTCAAATCCTGTAGAATAATCTTCAACCAAAGTAATTCACACACACCTTGAGCCATTGCTCAAAACTCTGCCTCAGCACTAGACCTAGCCACCATACTTTGTTTTTTACTTCTCCAAGTCACAAGGTTCCCACCAAGTAATGTATAGTAACCAAAGGTTGACCTTCTATCTACAATGCAACCAGCATAATCAGCATCGGTTTAGGCCTCAAGTATCAATCCTCATATTCTTTTGAACAAGATGCCTTTTCCTGGTGTTCCCTTAAGCTACTGAAGCATCCCATGAGCCACTTGCAAGTGAATATTTTTTGGACTGTATATAAATCGACTAATTACACTCACTGCATATGCTATATCTGGTCGTGTATGAGAAAGATAAATGAGCCTCCCCACAAGGTGTTGATACATTTCCTTGTCCATTGCTACATTTTCCTTCGCAATTCCAAGCTTGAGATTAGGGTCGATGGGAGTACTTACCGATTTACTCAACTCTGTTATTCCATATCCTATTTTCTACTCTTAGGAAACTTTTCTATTTTCTACATGATCATTTATAAAGATTTTCCTACACTTTCCTAACTTTTGAGAAAGTTTCACAAGTATGCTTTGCTGAGATATGGATTGTGGCACATTGCCTATTGTAATGATGTTGCCTTGTTCATATTTTTGCAGTGCTTGCTGAATGGAAACCACCTGTGTATGACAATACAATAGGAATAACTTTGGTGACAGCTACAACACGTCGAAATTCACCGAATGTGAGGATTCTATATCCATTTTTGCTTTTGCATTTTCCTTCTCTTTCGCTTTTCTTTTTTTATAATCTTTTTTTTTTGTTCCGTTTCTCCTTTCTTTAGCTTTTGAGAAGTACTTCCGTTTAACGAAATTGTAAAGTGACCCCAGAAAGGGTAACTCTAATTGATGCTTCCTTGTATTAGACATGTGAATGAAACAGCTTCCAGGCCTGTGGATCTCTTTTGCTGAAAACTTGACATTGAACCAATTAGCAAGAGAAGCTTGTTGGTCTCTATAATTTCTTCATATTTATAAGGAAAATCAGCAAATTATCAAAATTTTGATTTAAGGTCATCAGAAAATAGTCTTCTTGTTTCGATTTGGGGCTGTATGTTGACTATGAGTTAGTTCTAGCTTACAGTAGAAAAGAGGGAGAAGTTTAGAAAAAAAAAAAAAGGAAATAGATGAATCTGTGGTTTCAGGTTGTGATTTTGTTCCCTTGAAAACATGTTTATTGAAAAAATTGGAAGCCTTATTCCAGTTTAGATTTGAAAATTTTTATTATTATTAAAAAAGGAAAAGAATGAATATGAAGATCATTAAAAAAGGAAAAACATTCTCTATTGCAGCAATTTGCATATCCTAATGCTCTCATTCAGCTAACTGGTCCAATAATTAGCACTTAAGATGACACTTAATCCGGGAAAAAACTACTCTCTGTGCCTTATTGGTGATTAGTTCCAGTGATATTTGTTTAGATTTGTCTGATCTCTTGAATGTGGTCATCCTGCGTGGCATGCAAAACTTTTGTACATCTCCAATGTGGTCATCCTGCATGGCATGCAAAACTTTTGTACATTTCCTTTCTCTTCTCTTTGTACTTTACTTTTAACATGGCCAAACCTAAGGAGTTAACTTGGAATTTGGGTTGCCACGTTCCAGGAAGATTTATCATAGTATAATGAGATAGTCAAAATTGGATTGTGAGTGTGTCAAATGCTACATCTAACATTGATACAAAACTCTGTTTAAGGAATCACCTTGCTGCACTATTATTTCTTAAGCAATCAATTTGACCCTTTTTGTTCTTTTCCAGAATTTGGATTCTAAGATTCACCACAACAACCTTCTTAACAACATTCTTGCAAAGGTATGGACTTGTATGGTGGCATACAGCTTGTTCTTCAGTCAAAATAATGAAAACTCATACGACAGTTTTTTGCCTTCTGCAACAAATATTTCTTAGCATGTTAACCTTTCACTTTGCTATTTGGGTGGAAGTTTTACATGATTTAGAGTTAGCATTGTGGACATTCTCTCTGCCAGAAGTTAACCTATATATGATTAATGTTTCTCTGACATGACTTTTATTTTGTCTTTTAGTTGATCAAAATGCTCGTAGTCATAATTTCATAGTTGTTTGCTAGCTATGATTGTCTAATTTACACATCAAAGAAACAGATAAAAAACCCACCCTTTAAGAAAGGAGGGCAGAGTAGATATAGTGCTTCTCTATTGTTAATTAGCTTTTAGAATGTTCAAACTCTTGAATGCATTGATACATTGAAAAGCTTGATTACTTTTTCATCTTGGCACAGATAGAAGGGAACAACGCAATGGCTGATGATGCTGTTATGCTAGATAAGGATGGTTATGTGTCAGAAACAAATGCCACAAACATTGTAAGCTTCTTCCTTGGCTGCTTGTCTATGTTGTTCTTTATACTTTTTATATTTTGCCTCCTCGTTTTCCTTTTGTTCTTTGGTGTTCCCCTCCAGCCCTGAGAGCTCAGATACTATACTGCGGACTTCATCCTTCCCCTTCTGTTTTCTTGGTTTCTTTCCCTTTGTGTTCATTCCCTATATCTGATATTTTGTTTTAGCTGTTTAAGCTGCTGGCAAGGGCCTAAGCAAAAATTAGGCACATGGTTCCTTTTTTCATCCGAACCTGCACTTGAAGAGTTGCTATACTGTTTGCAAGTCCTGAAACCACTATCCAGCCAAAAAAGAAAGAAAACAAAGTCCCAAATCCCCTATTTTATTTTCGGATTCTCTTTCCTTTAAACATCTATTAAAGCTTTTGCTTAATTCAGATTAAGCATTGTTCATCTTCTTGTTGCAGTTCTTAGTAAAGAAAGGCTGTGTTTTGACACCTCATGCTGATTACTGCCTTCCTGGGATAACACGAGCAACAGTAAGTTCTAGACATTCAAAACTTTTACAAGAGCAACACTAAGTTTTGGATGCTTCCTACATAACCAAAAGTTCTTTCCTCTTCTTTCCACTGACATCCCGTTTCTCTGGTTTCTCTTGGAGCTAGGTATGAACCTAATTCCTCTGAATATTTTTAGACTTCCCCTGATAGTTTCCCTTTATCCTAAGGGAATATGATGCCCTTACAACCAGATTAATTAAACAATGTTTATCCTCTCCAGTTTTGTTCCTCTTTGCAGCCAAAAGGCCAATGTCCATTCTTAAAATACTACCAATCTATTCTCTTTCCCAGACCTACAAGAATGAACCTTAACCTTCCATTAGTCATACTTTCCGGCACTGCTTGCTTATGAGCATGGTTAATGGCTTTACATCATTCCTACAGTTGCTTTATTGACGAAGATATTCAGCATGAGACTCTGAGCTAATCTAACTTTCTAATTTTTAATGCCATGTTTTACATCATTCCTACAGTTGCTTTATTTCTAATTTCATCATTCCTACAGTTTGTAATGCCATGTTTGGGCATCTGACAATGTAACTTTCTAGTACAAAATCGACATATAAATTATTTCCTCTCGTTCTGATAAATTGAGACAGTGTGCACCGTTTGGTCTTTAATGATGAAATCGTTTTTAATTAATAACATCTGTGGATTGCATGATTAAGAGTTAGACCACAGTGCTTAAAGAGCCAGCTTATTTAGCTTTCTTCTCTCCCACTTGTAAATTGGTTGGGAGAGGTTAGCAAGTGCAAGGGAGCATCTTGAGTTATAGCAGGACATCTTAATGAATTTCAGTGACGAAATGGAAAAAGCCTCTAGATTTGCAGATTCAACAAATACTAGTTTTATTTTCTTGTGGCTACAAAGATTTAGCTTTTACCATTTAACAAAAATATGATGCTACTCATTTCCTTGGTTGGACAATTATATTGATACACTGCAGGTGATGGACCTTGTGATAAAGGAGCAGTTTGTTCTACGAGAGCGGCGTATTAGCTTATCAGAACTTCATACTGCAGATGAGGTCGTCTTCTTTCTTCTTGAAAGTGTCTGCTGATATTAAGGGAATATTTCAAAATTTTCTGCCTGATTTTAATCAGAAGGTTTTCATAGATTTTTCAGGTGTTCAAATAGTATTTTCATGTTCAAAGGTTTAGAACCTCTGACAAATTGATGAATGAAAATAAAATTCTAATCAAGAATAGACTAAATACTGAAGGACATAAGAAATCATAATCATAAATACTCTTCCTGGTTGGCAATCTTGTTCGAAATGCTTTTCATGGGTGAAAGATTATGTTTTCTTAGAGATGCATGCATATTATTTTGTTCTAGGATTATGTAATATTAAGCTTGTTGTCTGCCATGGCAGCATTATAGTAAAATAAAATTGCTTCCTACAGTAGGAGTTACTTTTCAGATCTGGAGTCCTCGTATTGGTGCGGTTATGAGGAGACCACTAAAGTTAGCTTTCTAATTGCAATAAGGTTTATTTTAAGCACATGAAACTGCTTTTAAGGTTTTTTTTCTTTGGTTTTCTTTTCTCTCTTGGATCGGGGTGGGGCTGGGGGGTTGTGGCAAGGGAACAAAAATAAGCACGGCTGCTTCCAGATTTTGATGAAACTTGTATTATAAATGTCATATAGTAGTTTTGCTGTAAAAGATATAGAATCGTGAGGCATAAATTCCACCATCTACAGGCCCCATATATAGGATCCCTCCAACTCTGTCAAAAGCTTAAGTCATTAAATCTTGGGTCCATACCTATACATTGGCTAGTCAATCTTCGCTCAACAACTAGTTTGGTCTGCTTTACTAATCCATGTCCCCAACACTAATTAGTAGTACCTTTTACATTAATTGCACCAACATTTTTCTTTCTAATAAGTGGTACATGTCATGAAACTTGTTGCCCAATTCTCAGAAATCCCTTATATACTTCCTCTTAATGGGAAACCCCCAAACACAATGAAATTATGTGAACGAGACTGTTGCCCATGTTTCTTTCCCCTCTTCATCTAAAATTAAATAGAATTTTGTCTTACTAGAATTACATAAGATACTTCAGAAAGTGATGATTTACATGCATAATGTCACCCCCTGATGGATATTGATCTGCATTTTCTGCTTGTATTAAAATTGGTTTTTTCTTTCTGCATTATTGTTTTTAAAATTTCCTCGTTCATAATTTTGTTGAATTGGTATCAATCATTAATGTTAACCAGAAGTATTTCCCTGCAGGTGTGGACAACAGGAACCGTGGGAGAACTCAGCCCAGTATGTCCTCAGATGAAGCTTAGTACACTAATAAAATGTGGAATTTTTTATTAAATTTTGGTGAAATTTTTTTGACCCTTTAAAAGTGCCATTGATCAGCCTTCATTTGTAAGTCTGCATGTCAACATTTTTCCAAGATCTTCTCTGTTCTCCAAAATTAGGCAACTCATGCTTAACGGGATACATCTGTAAAATCGCTCTATAAACAAACTCAAATTCATTCCGAAATCTCCAAAACATGCTGACATCCTATGAGTTGCTTTCTCTAGACATGTCAGAGTGGATTAACAGATGTTCTTTTGTTGTAAAATATAACTTGTGTTTGGTTTCGCACTCAATCACCATGCATGATCTATGGACCACTATGAAGAAGATGCTCCAAAGGAGTCCTGATTTTTGTTGTACAGTTGGTGACTAACACAATCGCCGGAGGAAAAAAGACGAAAATTCAACTATAGAATATTTGTTGTCTAATCTAGAAGTTTGATATTAGAAATCAGATCCAATCTTGCTTGGACTTCCACTTACCAATCGTGATTATTCATATTCTTTGCATGGATTTTCTCATTGCTCAATGCTATTTAAACTGATATTCTCAGGTGCCTTTTTCTTGTGAGTGCCACTTGTCTCACCTTTCAGAGGATGTTACTTACTTGGATCAACTATATCAGGTTATCAAAATTGATGGGCGTGTAATTGGTGATGGTCGAGTAGGACCTGTAACTCAAAAATTGCAGCAAGCTTATGCAAGACTGACGGCCGAGGCCGGAGTTCCCATACCCACCTATTAAGGTAGAGAGCTTTAAGGTGCATTTCCTGTTTGAGCTTATCTTCTTTCTTCCTTGCTTCTTGGCTTTCATTTGCTGAATACCTGCCTTTGCCAGTTGCAAGTAATAGTAGATCATTCAATAAATCCCTGAAATCCTGGAAAACATTCAATACAAGATAGGTCTTTCCTCTTTTTCTGTTCCCCCTTTTGATACATCAAAGGAGGATGGAGATACGGATAGAACATGGATTTTGTAGGAAGATTCTACCAAAATCATTTACCCATTCTCTTATGCTACTTTTAGATGAGCCATACAATTAACAGTCATTGTGACGAGAGAGGACATCTAAATATAGCCTCCTTCTATGCTTTTTGTTCAGCAAGGACAAAATTGCATTTATACTATGATGGTTGAGAGCAAGGTTTTGTGATTGAGGTTACAGAGCATTACATCATGAGAATGTATAGGATGAAAAAGAAAAATTCAGACATATATACCTTCCAGAAAGAAAAAAGTAAAGGGGAGTATGAAGGGAGAGAGGGAGGGAAAGAGAGTGAGGAGCAGACAGGATCAGATACTTAACCAAAGTTAAATTACTTTTCTGTTTCTGCTATGTAGTTCTTTTGGAGACGGGGGAGGAGCTGAATAGGTTTGCCTGAAGCTCATTTCAAAGTAGTTCAAATTCGTGTGTATTTCTTTCTTTTCAGAATGGGTAAGAGGAAAGATGCTATTCCTAAGCTCACTGTTTTTTATTTTCTGAAAGAGATCTTTCGGCCTTTGTTTCCCATTTTCTTTTCCTTTTGAAGTTTGTGATGTTTCTTATTCCTTCATTTACTTGAAAATTGAACTAATATTACTTTACCTATTGTGGCAGTTCCCTTCATGTTTCTTTTCGATATTGATTGTCCATTTCTGTCCATGTCCGGCAGTCTGCAACGGATGCAAAACTTCAATAGCTGTCACACCAGTTTGTTGTAGAATACTATACTGTTACAATGTTGTAATCTGCTAACAAATTATGCAGACACAAATTAGATAAATCATTTTCCTTCTGCAATAAGGAAGACTATGCTGCTTTTAGATCTTTTGTCTACTAATGCTTCATTCTTCAACTTACATTTTGGACATCTCTTATTTGTTAATCCTTGGGACCTAAAGAAACCCAAATGGACAACAACATCTTAATGGTACAAAGTATGAGCCTCATGCTGAAGAATTAATACCAAACTCTGTTGAACTCTCTACGGTTTTCATGATAATTGAAAAACTCATAAAACATTTGCTGTTAACTAAGAAATTTGAAGCAATTAAGCTGAACTAATATAGAGGGAAGAGAACCTCTAATCTAGTCTCTCCAAGATGCTCTCAATGTTGTTCACTGGCAGTGCCTCTAGTTTATACTGCTTTCTTCTCAAAATAAGTGCTCTATTATAACTTTTTACGTAGATCAAGTTTCTTGAATTTATAAGATTTAAAGTAAAAAGACTAATATATCATTTTTACTCCAAAGAAATTATTACTATTCGATAAAGATAACTTTGTTTGGAAATTGGGGTTGTGGTAAGAAAAAGGATAAGAATAGCAAAAATTTTATCAAAGTTTTATTAATATTACAAATAGAGCATTTATTTTGAGAAAAATAAAAAGTGATAATAGAATGTTTATTTTGGGACAGAGGGAGTACAAGCTATCATTTTGAGCTATTCTTGTAAGGAGGATTGTTCATTTCATGCAGTATTGTGGGTGAGATTTGAAGTTACGCAATTACTGAAAGCGGGTGATTTTCTTAATAGATATATAGGGGTCTAGTCCTCTGATATCTACTACATAGGATGGACTAGCAATGTAAAGAGATATGAAGGTTTGTGTTTGCAAGATATGGGGGAGTAGGCTATTATGCTGCACATACAGTTTCTCTGTACGTGTAGTATTTAATCTCAATCATCAGATCAGATCTCAGGTCTAATTTTTGAAAATTTATTAAATTTTTGTTAAAAAATACATATAAAAATAAAAAATTTAATTCATCAGATCAAATTTCACCAGATTTAGTCCTGCACGTACAACACTTTCAGCAGATATGGGAGTTTATTCCTAGGATGGCGTCGTTATATCTAGAATGGTAGTGTTTCCTAACATATGAAGTACCCTCCCTACTTACCTAATTTTTCTTAAAACTGGAAAAATAAACCATATAACTTATATTGCCTTTTAAGTATATATAAAAAAAAGATAGGTATTAGTTAAGGTCGAATTTGAAATTGAAATATTTTTTTGAATTGGTTTGATTTTTTATAAAATAATATCATACACTTTTATGATAATAATCGTAATGTATTGAAATAAGAGGAACCATAAGCTTTTATCATTTATTTGGGATTAGGTGGAATAAAAAATTAAGGAATGAATAAATTGTTAAATAATCTTCTTATATAATATAGAATTATGAGAAAGAAATTAAATAACAAAGGAATCTATAATATAATATACACATGAAGATATAAACCCCAAAAAATTAAAAAGAAATGCATACTTCATAAAATAAGGACTAATGTTTTGCATTGAAATATGAAAAGTCAATACCAAAAATGTTGAAGGGAATCTAACAACAAGTATGACCATTCTAATGCATCCACAGCACAGCAGTAAATATAGGATCATTAACTGATCGCTATTGTTATCAATTAGATTCTCTGTCCTGCTTCAATTGGTATCTTTTATAACGTTTTCTATAACGTTCTTCGTGTAACATTATTATTACAATGTTTTCATTAATAAATTTTAAATCATAAAAAATAAATACTAAATAAAAATTTTCTAAAATTTTTTTTGAAGAAAATATTACAGAAAATGTTATAGAGGATCCAATTAGGTTTATTTCCTGAGGAAAATGGCCAAAAAAAAAAAACAAGGGATCCTTAGCCCTAAAATAGTTGCAATCCTATGCAAATATTTTACTTAAATTTCAAGTTAATCTTGGAATCAGTGCTAAGATAAGCAATTATCCCATATTTATTGGATAGGATTAGTTTAGGAGTTTATCTTCCTAATCTTTCAAGCCAAATGCTTGTTTTAGGGAACGTTTGATAGACCAAAATCTTGATAAGTCAATAAATTTTTAAAAATCATATAATAAAATATAAATTTAGGATTGATTAGTGTAATACCTAAGTAACGGAAGATAAATGTAAACTAGAGGAGTTTCTTTATTACAATAAGTTATTGTCTTAAACAAAAAGCATGAGTTTTTGATTGAGCCAAGTTCATAGCTAAGATAACATTCTTCAGTAGTTGAAGAAGATCTAGAAAATGCATTTTACTTTACTCAATTGGTAAATCGTCTTTCTTTTTTTTTTTTTTATGAGGAGAGGAGGAGGTACGATAAATTTATTTATTTTTACTCGTATAAATTATATAAAAATTAGTCTATCAAAATGGTCATTGCTTGCATTATATTTGGTATATAATGATCTTTGTAGTAAGAGTTCGTTGATTATGTATCTACTTTGGTGATATTGTTATTATATAGAATATTGAAATCGTTTCATTCTGTTATGATATTAAATAATATTTTGACAAATACGTAAGAGAAATAATTATCCTATGTTGGGACAAGGAATGAAAAAACTATATTTTGAGTAAATGGAAAAGAAATTTTATTTTTTCTCATCGCATCATATGAAACGTGGGATTAGTCTAAAAAAGTGAATTCTGCTTCAAAATACCCTCTTTTACATATGAGATTTAAGATTGAGTATCAATGCCAACCAAAGCTATAAAAATACACGTGATAGTCCATTACATCTTCCAATTCTAGAAAAATGGTATTTTTTTTTAATTTCCTACTTAATTTAGCTACATTATCCAAGAACTAATGGAGTTCGAGTTAAGATAGCTATAGCAATGAAAACGAACAATACCAAATAATAATGATTAAATTACATGACAAAATTGGAATATTTAAAAAAAACAGTATTGAAATCCAATAGAAAATTTCAGATTTAAGGTCCATATATTTTTTCCACAAAGAATTCAATTTTTATTAAATTTAAAATAAAAATTTTAAAATCAAACACTATCTAATTCTTGTGAAAGTTTAAATAAATTATATAAATATTTTAAAAATAAATATTTAATTTCTAACATCCTAAAAAAATATATAGATATTCAATTCCAGATAAGTAAATATGTAATATCGTAAACGCAATATGATTTTACTAATACATGAATATTTTTACATAATATTAACATCTTATCTTCTAAAAATTTTATAAAATCTCTAAATTACTTACATGACTCTTATTTTATAAATTATTATTATTTAAAAAATAAAATAGAGAAAGAAACAAAAAATAGAAAAAAAAAGAAAAAGGGTTGGCTACCAATCTAGGCGCTACACACTCAGGAGTGGCTTTGGCGCCACTCACTCTTTTTCTTTTCTTTTTTTTCTTTTTTTGTTTATTTTTTCTTTGTTATTTTATAAATAATTATAAAATGTAAAATTGTTAAACGTTGCCATGTATTAATATATATTTAGCAATCTCCTATTATGAATAGGAACCAACTTAGAGGAAGACTTGATACTCTAATATTTATAGTGATTATTCTCCCTCAAATTCTTTTAGAATAATCAATAATATCACCATATTAGACTTATTTGGCTAGTAATATTTGAATTTACATTTTTAGAATCAAATTTCAAGCTTTTCCACAAATATTATTTCACAATTCACTGATCAATGTTCGAGTTCAAGAAAAAGCATAAGAAAATTTTTATTTCAAAAAATTAGAATGCGCATATATTAATATTTTGTAGATTTTTCTAGGCCATTTATGCATATTCTAGTCTTCTAATGACCATTCTAGTCTTCTAATGACCAAAAAAGGAAAAAAGATTATATGGTAAGAAGAATATAAAAAGTTAAATTGAATGTGATTTTAATAATTTCTTTGAATAATAAAGAAGATTTATTTTTCTATAAAAAGATAATAATAAAATCGTACATAAATTAAATTTTTAACTTCGTGGTTAAAAAGTTCATACTGTTGTAACTAAAATAAGACCTCATAAGCAAAAAGATCCATTGTAACAAGTTTATTTAATAAGAAATTATATAAAAAGAAATTGACAAATTTAGTTCTCAAACTATTTTATTTATTTTATGATTATTTTTAATATTAAATTTTATCATTTTTAATCCTATGCATTTTTATTTATCTTATGATTGTCTTTAATCTATAATTTTAAATGAAATTCAATCTAAATACATGTATTTTTTATGGATGTGAGAACATTATTCTATTTGGAAGAAAAATTATTAAAGACGACTTATTTACTCTTAAAGCATTGCTTATAACGATTAGATTACATCGTATATTAGATGATTGAGATTATTAAGTTTAAAAAAAAATAATTTGTAGTCTAAAAATAATAAAATTAAAATTAAGAATAATCATAAAATAAACAAAATAATATAGAAACTAAAAAATATAAAAAAGTTATCAACAATTATAAAATAAATAAAATAGTTAGATGGTTAAACTTGTCAATTTCTCTTATCCAAATAAAAGCAAGACCGCAGCACAGATCTGATTCACAGTTAAAAAAAAAAAAAAAAAGTCAACCCATAACGCCTTTCTCCATTTCTCTTCCACGGAGGTTGCAGAGTTCCCATTTCCCATCAGCAACCGAACTGCTCCCCGCACTCCCAGTCTCTCTGTAGTTCTGCAGAGAGAGAAAGTAAGAGTTAGAGAGAGAGAGAGAGGTAGCGTTGTATTTCAGTTTAGATCGTCGAACGAATGGCTGGGGCACGTTTCACGGCGACGGCGACGGCGACCAACGCCGTGGTGATCCTGTTGTCCGTCGTCGTTTCTGATTTCTTCAATGGAGTTTTCAGTTTTGATATTTCTCAGCTGGATTTTAATGAAACCTTTATTCTCCGTAATGGCGGAACCAATCTGCAGACCTCCATGCTGCTGCCGCTCTTCCGTTCTCCTCCACGGCTCAACCAATCATCTGCCGCGGATATGCGGAGTTCGCGTCGACATCTTCGGAGTCGCCTGCCTAATTCTCGCATGTCTCTCCATGACGATCTCCTGCTCAATGGGTCGGTTTGTCTATCGTCTATCTTACTTCACTAGTGGTTGACCTTGGCGATCTCCTTGAGGTTTAATTTTGTTTAAATGTATGGCTGTCTGTGTATATCAGTAAATGTTATTGAGATTTATTTTATGCAGATATTATACCACAAGGCTGTGGATCGGGACACCGCCGCAGAGATTTGCATTAATAGTAGATACCGGGAGTACTGTTACCTATGTTCCTTGTTCTAGTTGTGAACAGTGTGGCAAGCATCAGGTGAACCTAGCTGATTTCTCACCTATATATTTATTTGTACGGCCGATTTCTTGCCTATATATTTATTTGTATGGCCGGTTGCTCACCTATATATTTATTTGTATGGCCGATTTCTCAGCTGAAAAAATGGAAAACTATAGAAAAGCTTTTATGTTTGTTCAAAGTTGGTTTCTTTAGTGCTAAAGTTGATTAACTTAGGTAACCATTTACAGATTTTTCCGTAATGAGAGGCCTTTTTCAACCAGTACTAATTTTATAATGGATTAATTGGCTTTGATGAATGGTTGAAAATTCTTTTTGTGTCCAGCTGGAAATCAAGCTGAGACCTTCCTGCAAAATATGTTACACTTCTTTACGATTCTCTAAACATGCAAAGCCTTGTCTATGACTACATATTTCCTTGTTTTTTAATGCAAGGTTGTGTATGTAAATTCAGGAATGCAATTAGTGCGTTAATATGTATAGATGATGCGAGGATAGTTTCCCTGTTAATTTTGATTTGGGGCATTGGTATTGAAGCCACAAACACTAACCTATGAATGGATTATCACAAGGCCATAAAAGGGGTAGGCGCATCATGTACTTGTGCTGAATTAGGAGCAAGATTCAATTTCTAGCACAAAGCTGATTGCAACATAAACATAAGGCAAACTGCACAGCAATATCAACATATCATGCAGGAAAACCCTCTTTGATCCCAAAGAAGGAAGGTTTGAAGCACTGGAAGAAATTGATCAGTATCATGAAACATAAGTGCTGAAATTGCAACTAAAGAAATCATTTAGTTGATAAAACTATTCTTCTTCCGTTCATGTGGTTTGTCGAATAAGGGGCTTTAGGAGACCCATAGTTGCCTTGAAAAGGAAACTAGATTACATGGGCCAGCAGTAGATCTTTTTATCCTATTTGGTTGCCATATCCTTTTAATGTCAATGTTCCATTTTTTATTTTGACATTTCAAACACTGTTTGGGATTCTTTGTCATTTAATAATGCGCATTAGAATCCTTGTTTTCAGCCAGAATTATCGAGCACCTATCAACCAGTAAAATGCACTACCAGTGCAATATCTAATCTTGGGTTATTTCAGTTTTGGGTTCTTATTGCTCTGGACTGTGATGAGATTTCACATAGGCTGAGTTTTTGTATAGACCACAGTTTATATGAATGTATGTCCTGGAAGTATTACTTAGCCCATGATATTTTTTTGAGAAAAGGTTAATGCAAAAGAACAGGGTTTAAAAATTCTACGTTTTTCTTCTATTGGTTAAATGCTTCAAATACGATCATAAATTTTGCGCTTTGTTTTGACATTGCAACCATGTTTTGAGGTTTTTTCTTGTTTTGTCAATGCATATTAGGATCCTCGGTTTGAACCAGAATTATCTAGCACCTACCACCCAGTGAAATGCAATGTTGCATGCAACTGTGACAATGAGAGAGAGCATTGTACTTATGAGAGGCAATATGCAGAGATGAGTTCCAGCAGCGGAATCCTTGGGGAGGACATAGTGTCTTTCGGTAACCTTAGTGAACTTGCGCCTCAACGAGCAGTATTTGGTTGTGAAACTATGGAAACTGGTGACCTCTACAGCCAGCATGCTGATGGGATAATGGGATTGGGTCGTGGAGATCTCAGCGTTGTTGATCAACTTGTTGATAAACGTGTTATTAGTGATTCCTTTTCCTTGTGTTACGGAGGAATGGATATAGGAGGTGGTGCAATGGTTCTTGGTGGAATTTCACCCCCTCCAGACATGGTTTATAGCCGCTCAGATCCGAATCGCAGGTATATATGTAAATATTATTCTTACAACTTCAGAATGTTAGGTGTTTCCTAACAAATGCACTTGTTACATCTCACACATTTACTCTAGTATTGGGATGGCAACAGTCCATATTACAACATTGAGCTGAAGGAGATGCATGTTGCTGGGAAGGCATTGCATTTAGATCACCGGATTTTTGACAGAAAGCATGGAACTGTGCTTGACAGCGGTACCACATATGCTTACCTACCAGAAGAAGCATTTTTGGCATTTAAGACTGCAGTAAGATTTACTTTTCCTGGAAGAGCAGCCTGTTTGATGGTCCTAGGGCTAATATTATTGCATAAGTCTGAGCAACTTCTAGACAGTTTGCGAAAATCAGAATAAGGAACCTTAATCTGTTATTTCCTTCAGCTGCTGTCATGCATGAGATCAATGCATTAGTTTCTTTTTCCCCCCCTTGCATTTTAGTGCATTAAGTTTTATGTTTTAATATGTGAAACAAAGGTGAAGCCGAAGGTTGAACCTTTTAACATCTGAACCGAAAGCTGTTGGCTTCTGTTTTCATTCTCTTCTGGCGCTAATTATCCTTTCTCCACTCACCAAGCATGAGTTTTTCATCCTTTCCATGAAGCACTGGATGCTCAGTTCATGCTGGATGATTAATAATTGAAGATGACGAGTCTTTAGTTTAAGATGATGGTATCCTTGGATGCAGTTTAGTAACATATATGACCACAATGTGAAGGCCCCCACTCTTTTGGGGAAAAGCATTTTACCTATCTACCTTCAGCCTAAGGGTTTTGCACATTTATGAAGTACTTCTACGAGAATTATTTTCTGCATTTTTTAATACAGTCACAAGTTTCATGTTCTAAAATCATTATGGGATTTAATTAAAGCCACATAATTCTGCTGAAAATATCTTATGTTGAAGATTTGCAACTAAGCATTCTGAGAAGTTATTTGCACTTTTTCACGCAGATCATGAAAGAACTTGATTCTCTCAAAGAGATCCAAGGCCCTGATCCAAGTTATAACGACATCTGCTTCTCTGGTGCTGGGAGGTATTTTTTTAAATGGAAACATTTAAGACATTCGGCAACTCATTTGGGCCAAGTGTTTAATAAATAGCTTTTTGTTGACCAGTGATGTTTCACAACTCTCAAAAACTTTTCCTTTGGTTGAGATGGTATTTGGCAATGGACAGAAGCTGTCACTGTCACCTGAAAATTATTTGTTTCGGGTAAATATCTTGCTCAATACTCCGCTCCATTTTGCTAAATTCACTTTTTTTTTTCCCATAGCACCTAATATTCCTTTTTTAGATACCTGGACTGATTTTTCCCCTTCTGGATGTTGCCTTTTCCCTTTTTTCTTTATTCTTTTTTTTTTGGTGTTAACAAAAGCATTCAAAGGTGCGTGGTGCATATTGCTTGGGAATCTTTCAGAATGGAAAAGATCCGACCACTCTTCTAGGAGGTATAATTCTCTGACATGTCTTTAAATTCACTGAACATTATATGCTACGCTTTTCTGTCATTACTAAAGGCTGATTTCACTAAAGGATTTCTCAGTTTCTTTGTCACCTAGCATTCTAAAGTGTTTTTTACTTTTTCAACATTTTGACAGGGATTGTTGTCCGCAACACTCTTGTAACATATGATCGTGAACATGAGAAGATTGGTTTTTGGAAAACAAATTGTTCTGACTTATGGAACAGACTTCAGACATCTAATGCGCCTCCTTCGGTTCCCTCAGGGTTGAATAATACAAACTCAACTGAAGATGTGGCTTCTGTATTGGCTCCCAGTGAACCTCCAGTTTCTAATGCTTCAGGTTCATCGACCATCTTCCTTCTATTATTAAGTTTAGCCTCCTTGTTCTAGGCATACTTACTGACATTCTGTTAATCTATTTTATCCTAGTTTCTGAGGTTGGATAGCACCCAATTTTCTTGGAACCTTGTTTCTTTGTTTTTTGATCCAATTATTGCTTTCTCAGTTAAGAATTCTATTGGAGGTGTTCCAGCGTGTAAATTTGAATCAAGAATCAGGCTCTTAAAATTACTCCTTCCAGGGTGTTGCAAGAATTTATGTTTATTTTTTGGTTAGAGTTTGTAAATACTTTTAGACCAGAGGAAGCTTCTAGGACCAGAATCATTTTGTTAATTTTGTTTTAGAGCAGTCTTTATATATTAACTGCCACAATAATCTTTTCTGATGCTTTAGCGTGAGCTTTAAACTTGTCCTTGGTGAAAGTTGTTGGTTAATTTTTGCCTAGGCCTAGCATGTTCTCTAGAATAATTGAATTTTAAACATACTTTTGTATTTAATATTGGTACAGAGTCAAATTTTCACTCTCATTATAAGTCCAAATCATCTAGTGCCCTAAGTACGGAAATAGTGACAACAATAATCTTGAAATGAATCCATGCAAAATCTGTAACACCTACCATAAAGGGTTTTGAACTACTGAAGGATGTTAATTTGATCTTGCCCTTTATCATCTTTTGTGCATTTGTACTATAACTTCCTTGAGCCATCATAATGGAGGTAGATCTTTAGTCACCAAATATTTTGAAAGTGCTCATATAGGTGTGATGTCCTAAAGTAAGTAATCTTTGATAATCCTTTGATCAATTCAACAAGTTTGGATGACTACTTTTGAATTTTGTGCTCATCAGTTTCTTTGGTTCTTTCAACCTTAATTTGTCCTCTTGATATCTTGCTTCAACTGCAATTATTAAAATTTATTTACTGAAATTAGTATCATCTACACCTGGACCCATCATTTTGCATATTGTTGGTGGAGTCTGAATTTCACACCTCTTGATTGGAATCTTTACTTGGATGAACTAATTTCTTTTAATCATTCTATCAATATTTCGTGAGATAATCCTTAAATGATTACTTATTTACATGATTCAATATTTTTATGCGGTAATGAACATTGATGATCTACAAACTTTTTTTTTTTTGGGGGGGGGGGAGAGAGAATGAGCTTCTGGTAAGTATGGGCTGGTTTGCAATATTTTCTTCTAGTTTTCTGCTGGTCTATGTCCTTGAATCGCTTGTTATTAGTTTGCATTCTGAAATGTGTGAGATCTCTTAGTTGACTTGTTAAGAAGGTAGTTGAGTTCTGATTAATTTTTTATCCTTTGCAGGAGGGACTAGAGTTGGTCTCATAACATTTTATATGTCGCTCAGCATCAATTACACTGACTTGAAGCCTCACATCTCAGGACTTTCCAAATCCATTGCAAAAGAGCTAGATGTTGATACATCACAGGTTGATCAATTCATGATAATAGAAAACTTACATGATTGTGATACAGAATTTGGATCGAAATGATATGTTTCTTCACTTGCCTATCACTGGATTAAATTTGCTATTAAGGCTGTTTTTTCTTGGTTATTAACTTTATTTTTCTAGTGGTTTCCAATTTTATGTTGAATGATTGCAGGTTCACTTGATGAACTTTACATCCAAAGGAAATGAATCACTCACTAAATGGGGAATTTTTCCCGCAGGGTCAGCTGATTTTTTCTCAAATACAACTGCAGCGGTAATTCTG
The DNA here is from genome assembly GCA_030512225.1 of Rauvolfia tetraphylla. Lineage (NCBI taxonomy): Eukaryota > Viridiplantae > Streptophyta > Magnoliopsida > Gentianales > Apocynaceae > Rauvolfia > Rauvolfia tetraphylla. Next base: position 5,477,435 of record JAJQKT010000060.1, read on the forward strand.
CTGTTTCATATTCGACTTGCTTGCAGGAAATACAGAAATTTTGCTTATAAGTTATGATTGGATACATGTTATGATTATTTCTGCAGAAGATTATATCCCGGTTGGCTGAAAATAATTTTCATCTCCCTGATACCTTTGGTAGTTACAAAATGTTGGACTGGAATACTGAGGCCTTGCCAAGGCGGTAGGTTTCTTTTTGATTCCTTTGTTTCCATGTATTTTGTTAACATGTTATTCTTTTAACTTGCTGACTTTTCTTTTCACCTCTTATTTGTTACCTTTTCTGTTCGTATTTCTTTGGCTGTGGGAAGGGGGGATTAATGGTTCATGGAAAATAATAGCATCTCATTCAAAACACAGGCATGAAATCCTTAATTTTGAATATGGACTGTGATTCCTTTACTCTTCTTGTAAATGTGGACTTGCATTATGTTCTGTTTAACATATTGTTGTCCATAGGAGAGAGAAAAGTTGGCCCCCTAGGTGTGTTTTCTTTTTTTTTTTTTTTTGGGGGGGTGGGGGTGGGGGGGGGGAGGCGACATGTGGGAGCTGTTACGATTTTCAATTAGAAATTCGAATAAGCTCTATTCATGTCTAAGATCACCTTTTAGATTTGTGTTTTCTTTGAACTACCAAGCCATTTGTGAAGGTTTGTGAGGAGGGGAACATGTAAGGGCTGTTACAATTTCGATTTAGAAATTTTTGAATAAGCTCTATTTATGTCTGAGTTCAATTTAGAAATTCTGGAATTGTTGCTCTCTTTGAACCATAAAGCCATTTGTGAGGGTGGGATGGGGGTGCTGGTGTTTGGCCATTTGGGTCTGGATGGTAATGAAAGCTATTTTGCCATAAGGATTTGCCCATCCTGCAAATCTGTCTTTGTGTCCACCTGGGCTGTGTTTAGGATAATCTCATCAATATTCTGAGCACCTTTCTCCATCTGCTCTCTCTTATTTCTGTAAACAAAATAATTTGGTCGCAAATATTACATGAAAATACTCATATTCAGTAGCCTGCAAAACAAAACCAATTTGGAAAACATTATTGGGATAAATTCATTCTCATCCACTACAATACTCAGCTTAGGATTGACATATGGCTCATCTTACAATATATCTCCCTAAACAACCAGAAGGCACTTGAGAACACTGACTTAAACTGCACATTAAAAAAATGAAATGTTAAGTTCAAAATCATTCGTTCGCATGAATGAGAGGGTTAAGTCCGTATAAGTACCCCCAAACTTTGGGGGGTCTTGACAATTGTGTACCCTATTCCCGTCACTATGACAATTAAGTACCCAATTTGGATGGAATCCATTCAAATGGAAAACTTTGGAGGTTCTGACAATTGAGTACCCAATCCCAGTACTATGACAATTAAATACTTAATTTGGATAGAATTTGTTAATTTAGATATAAAATCCATGGCCTGCTAAAAATGTGTTCAATATATTTGTGAAAAAAATTAGAAATCCTATTTTGCCGTTTAGGATTAGAGGGAAGTCAATAATGATAAATTACTGGAAGGAAGAAAAAACTATCATCACTCTCCAAACTCAACTTTCTACGTGTAGAAAAATCTTCGATATCGAGAAGAAGTTTTTCATTTGTCTCTTGCAATTTGGAGTTTGAACTCACCTACTCTTCATGCTTTGCTTGCATATTAATGATACTTTGTTTTAACTTTTCATTCTTCCTTAGTAGAATTTTCCCTATATACTTTTCTTTCTTGCATATTAGATCAACCCCCTGGAATAATGCGCATGATATGTTTTGCTACATTTTTTTGCAAATTTTGCGAGCAAGGTAGTTGATTTTTGATAACAGGATAAAGGAACAAAAATATATTATAACTATACTAACTTATAGTTTGAACTTCCAAGAAATTTTCTTTAGATTCTATCTAAATTGGGTACTTAATTGGCATAGTACTGGTAACTCGATTGTCAGGACCCCAAAGTTTTCAGTTTGAATTAACAGACTCCATCCAAATTGGTTACTTAATTGTCATAGTGATATGATTGAGTACTCAATTGTCAGGACCTCTAAAGTTGGGGTACTTATATGAACTTAACCCGAAATGAGATCTCATACTCTTAACAATTTTACTTTTTAATAATAGCATTGATCTGTGCATGTATATTAACTGGGCCAATGAAAGACAATGTAATGGAATCTTTTATTATGTGGAGAAAAGAAAATAAGTTGCTGATGGATGGTAGACATCTGTTTTTTCACAAACCAGTTCTACAAAACAGGGTTTTTGGTAGATCATGTATAAATTTCTTCTACAGTTACAAGGTTCAATTGATTCTTTGGTCTGGCTTGGTTTGCTGTTGACTCAAGTATCTGTTTCTGCTGGTCAACTAGTTAATTTTTCATTTGCTTCTCAGTATATTCTTTTCCCCTACCCCCACCCGGGTCGCTGTCTACCTACATCAGAGTCAGGAGCATTTGTGGTGTTGAGGAGGATGATTTCCTGTTTTCTTCCGCTTATAATCACATTGTTTCTGACTTGATCCATGATATCAGACTTCTTATTAATATTGAGATCTGCTAAACTTATTCAGGACATGGTGGCAGCAACATTATTTGGTTGTATTGGTAGCATTTGCTGCCGCGTTGATAGTTGGATTATTGATCTTTGGGGCAATGTTTATTTGGAGGAGGCGGCAGCAACTATCAGTTGTTTCATACAAGCCTGTAGATTCTGCTCTCCCAGAGCAAGAACTCCAACCTCTCTGAAAGTTGAGAAAGAAATATTCCGGAAAACCTGTGACAGAGTATGGTAGGATATTTTAGCTTTGTATGATGGATATAATGCTTAGAATCAACAAAATTTTGCCAAGAGTATAAAAGAATCATACATAGCAAGAAATGTTAGTCACAATATCTTGAGCGTTAACTGAACTGGGGATAGAAAAAGGGGGGTTCAGAGACTTAGCGTGTTCAGTTATTCTTTGTATGTGAATAGATTAGGATATAACTTGATGAACAGCATCATTACAAGGTTTGTCCACTGCCTTTGTTTTTTTTTTTTTTTTTACCTTGCACTTGCATTAACAGCTGGGAGGGAACGCCTCATGTCATGCGAACCTAGGATAAGGATTTGTTCTTTGTATAAGGGAAAATAAAGAATACACGACACTAATTTCAGAGTACAAGGTGCGTCTGCTGAATGCTGTGTGCCAATTCGCTACCTGAAAAATTAAGGACGTCTCATTTCTTTCTAAGGTTGGTGTCTGATAAGATCTCGCTTAGATTTCACTATGGTGTCTGGATAAAGCTTTATTCTAAAATTTAATAATGATTTTTACTTATTTTAATCGAAATTAAAATATTTATATTTTTTAAAAAAAAATATTCAAAATTTATTATTTATTTCCTTAAAATAGTTTAAATTTTTATTACTATTCTCTTTAATTTAAGAGATTTAAATATAACAATTTATCACTAATGTTTTTGATTTTTTTAAAAATTAATAGATTTAAATTCAAAAATGAGAGCTAAATTATTAAAATTTTTAATTAATAAAGTTATTATATTAATTTATTTAATTTTTATATTAAATTAAAATAAAATATTTAATTTTGAACTGTTCGTATAAATAACTTTTTTATCAAAAGTTTCAATAAAATTCTCAAACGGGAACCTTCTTCAATATCCACCCTAAACTATTTAGCTATGCGGGTGATATTGCCAGAGCAATTATCATCCTGCCGAAGCAAACTTCGATTGAATGACAAATTTGTTCTCTTGGTCCACTTTTGATTGATATGAGCTCTCCTGGTTTATCACTTGGCTCAAAGTATTAAAATAAAAAATCTATTTTTCCCTAATATTTCCATTTTTCCAAGACTGGTGTGCATTACTTTTTAACCAACTCATCCAATGAGCATCAAATATGAGTACTTTACCAATTAATTTTTTTGACTTACTTTCGTTTAATAATTTAGGGTGAAATTAGATAGAGTTTAAATTTAAAAATTTTGTTTTGAGTTTTGTAAAAATAATTTTTTTATAAAATGATAAGTGTTACTCAAAATAAAAAATTTACATTGAATTCAGCACATTAAAACTATTGATTTTCAAATTTTGTTTTGAGGGAAAATTTTCTTTTTCTATTCATGAAGATTCCCCTTTGTAGGCTTGAAGTTCTTAGCGTGCTTGTGTGATAATTATCTTGTAAAAAGTAAATTTAACCAATTGATTTATTATTTTATCATTTTCAATAGTTTAATATTAATTTTGATAAAATTAGATTATTCTATTTCAAAGAATCAAAATAATAGAATAAACCTGTTACTCAATTGTTAAAGTTAATTATTACTTTTCATAAGAGATATTTTTATATTTATTTTAATTTTATTTAGTATAAAAAAGAGAAGCAAATTAAAATTACTTTTCTTGATTTGATTATATTAAAAAATGAAAGAAAAGTATATATATTTTATTATATTTATAAATTTATTTTTCTTAAAATTTTTATTATATTAAAAATAAAAAATAAAAAATATAATAATTTTTTAAAGATCAAATACTTTTCAATTTTTTTACTTATAAATTACTTTTAGATCAATTTTCTCCTGCCTTCTTCCCTTCCTAACAAACCAAATAAAACAGTATTTACTTACACTTTTATCTCCCCTCCCCTTTCCTTCTCTCTTCCTCCTTGCCAAACTAGGCCTGAGCGCTTAACGAGGTGCCCCTGAGGATTTTGCAGAGAAGCCAGTCAAATGGCAACTCAACAGAGCGAAGGAAGCAGTAGAGGTAGCGGCGGCGCCGGTGCCAGCAGCGGTGGCGGCAGCGGCAGCGGCAGCATGAGCATCGACGACGCCATAGGCGCAGACCTCCTCCACAACGTCCTCTCTCGGCTTCCAGCGTCATCATTCGCCTCTGCTGCTTGCGTCAACCGCTCCTGGAATTCGATATGCTCCCGAATCCTCTCTTCCCCCAAGCTCTCCTCCGCCCTTTCTCTCAAACCCTCCCTTCAAGTATGCTACGTGCAATCTACGTTTGAATTGTGAATGATTTTTTAGTACTTTCACTGACTTTTGGGTTGGATTTTGTTGCAGGAGGCTGTGAACGAAGTGTTTGAAAAGGTTTTCTCGGAGCCAATTCGGCCTCAATTTGCCATGGTTTACGTTGGCCCTAACTTCTACCCGGATGCCCACCGCCTAGTAAGATAATGCTTCAGTATTACCTTAGATAATGTGTGACAGTGTGAGTTGTAGTTAATCCAGTCTGCATAAAGATCATTTATTGGAAATTACAATGGCAAATAGAAATTACAATGTAAAGGGCATTCCGTTGGAAGGAAAAGATGTAAAACTCGCTACAAGTAGAAATTCTAAAGCCACTATATTAAGCTGTGATACGTATACCTGAGAACTTTAGTTTCACTTTTTACGTGGGGTACAACATAAGAATTCGTGATTGACTTTAGAACGATGATGCTATCACAATTATGAACTAGCCTGCGTCACTGTGTAGGAATCTAATATCAAGGTACATTCTGCAATGCAGAGGATACCATTCTTAGCTATACTTCATGCTTTTGAGAAGTTAACTTGGTTGGCCCTATAACTATTTGAGCGAATGTTCCCTTGTTCCCCTTAATGAGTGAGGCAAGACTGGAGCAAAAGACACAGCTCTTCGTCACATGCATTTGGCTTGGGTTTCGGTTTGAGAACTTTTGCGTTGGAAATTATCATAAAAGTGGATTGTTTGTGAGAGGAGAAGTGGGGCCCAAACTGAATTTTGGGGAGAAATGGAATCCAAATACACAAAAGTAAGTTAGAGGCATTCTAAGAATTAATGATCTTGCAGATTATTAAAAGGCTGGGCTCTGCAATTCCAGTTATTACATGCTCGACAGATGGAATTATTGGAAGAGATGCGATAACTGATGAATTCAAGGAGGTAACTCTCTAACTTCTTGCTGTGGAATGCGACTAGTATTGTTGGCTTTGTTGCAATTTGTGCCTTTACAAATTATTCACTGCCACGCTGCTTTGGTCGTTTTCCAGTTGATCATTACTTGCATAGTTTGTATACTTTTTTGAAACTAGAAATGTTTCTTGTGGTCAACAAATGTGTGTGCAGATTATGTGGGAAACAACAGAGGATGACTATGATGAAGATTTTGGTTATGATGATAAAGATCTTATATCAAATCGTGGAATTTTGTTAACTGTTGGTTATTTTCCCGGGGTGAAGGCCAATCTAATCCCTTTGTCATCCCGAGATGAGGTAAGTCTGAGAACAAAAGTGGGATCTCAAGCATCTTGCAAAAATTGAAATGTGATTTGAATCCATATTTATCAGCAAATGAATTTATTCTTTTTCCTCATTAATTGTGGATTTTTTCCCATGCATAAACAAAACCTCATCTCCAGGGTTCTGTTCTGATTATAATAAACTCTCATGCAAAAAATTTTAGGAACTTCAACACCTCTTGAGTGATGAATTTGTCACGGATATAAGGGAGTACACATCTTCTATTTCAGGATCCACATCTCCTTCTGGAATTATATTGTTCGCTGTAAGTATATGTGATTGTGATGTTGCTTATATATCTAGTTTTTGATTATTGTCTCATGTAATAGGAAATACCACTTCTCTTTATGGTGAGTAACTGAATATCCCTTATTGTACCTGTAAGCTTCCATATGCCCACATGAGGCACTCTTATTACTAATGCTGTCCCTCTAGCTATTTTACGGGCCCCCACAACAAAATAATTCAAGGATTAATTTTCTACACATGATATATGGAAGTGTTTGCATAAGTTTATCTATTGCAAAGAGGGAGGGGGAAATTACCTTTGGTTAAAAGGTCAGGCTTGAATTTGTGTAGGAGGTGATTAAAGGGCATATCAGATAGGTTTTGGATCATTTAGGTGACTTTTCTGTACTGAAGTTGGTATCATTCTTGAATGCTTTTCTCACATGTAAGATGAATGATATGATAGGATCTCAAGGCCGACATGAAACCTGTTCTTCAAAAGATGGGTGAGTAGTGCATACAACTTCTAGTTGTATAACATTCAATGCAATTTCTGCTCTGAGAACTAGCTAAGTTTTGACCACATTGCTTTTTTTAGCATCAGAAAAAGGGAATAACTTTAATACATATTACACATGGTTTATCTATGGTTTTAGCAGATTATGCATTTCCTTTGGGAACTGTCATTGTTGGAGAATGTGGTGGTCGATATTCATACAGAAGCAATTGGCAAAGCCGCGCCAGGAGGAGGCGAGAGTATATCGTGCCTGCCGTGGCTCTCGTGTTTGTGACGGATAGAAACAAATCTGCTGGTACTTTATTCTTTCCATGGTTCCTGTACAAAAGCTCTTCTGGACGAAGGTTGTTGACATGAAAGCATTCTGTTTGCATCAAATGTTTCATCTTTTATGGTATACTTTGTCAAAGTTTAATGCTGGTTAATCATTAAAAAGCCAATGCATGGATTCCCACAACTTAGAGAAGCTGATTGTATGCCAACCTTGTTGTCCCAGTGGACAGGCCAATTTGCATCCACTGAATCATGACCTTCCGCCCATAAGAGCATCTTTTTAGGTTTTTTTCTTTGAACTGCCTGGCTGGGAGGAGGAGAGCAGCCTCCAGTTACATCTTTGCCAATGTTTATTTTTTAACCTTTCCCATATTTCTTGCTTGTTTATGGTGATTCCCTTCTAATTGAGCAGTTTTGGTTGATTCCTTTCTAATTGAGCAGTTTTGGTTGATTCGTTATCTGATAATCCAACAGTTAAAAATTCAAAATTTTGAAATTTTCTTGTTTTCACCCCTAATCCTCTTCAGTTGTTCACTATCTTCTGCCTCCTCTTCCTTGCTGGCAGCTGCACCATGCTCTTTCCATCCTCCCCTAAGGTCATGAGAGAAAAGCATGTTGGCTAGTGATTATGAGTCTTTACCATTTCTTGACTGGAGGGGACACCAAAAGCTCTTCCCTCCCTTGCGACAGCCTGTTCCCTGTTGATGGTGGCAGCGACTAATTTATGGTGTAGTAGTGGGATGAGTTTAAGCAAAATTTTAATAGATTCATTGAACAGTCACTTAAGCAGCATCTTTAACTTGTTTAATTTCAGTTTTCTTTTTAAGTTTGGTAGAGCTATTTTAGGTTATGACAAGAGTAGGATTGTAGCATCTAGCTAATTTTGTCAAAATCTGAGACTGAAGTGAGGTTTAGTTGATTGAGAGGATCAGTTGGAATGATCTTATCAAAGTTTAAGCTTGTTAGATAGTAGGCTGGAGGGCTAGTTTCAATGAGGTGGTAGCTAGTCCATTTTTTATTATTTCATATCAAAATGGAGTTTAATGGTATTTGGCTTGGCCTACAAACCCCTTTCTGCTGAACTGCCGGCAAGTAGATTAGGGTTATGGTGGTGGATATTAACATTAGTTTTCCAGTGAAAGAGAAGATAAGGGGGGAAGGAAAAGAAAAAGAAGAATAAAAATAAAAGATATTTCAAACCTTTCCCGACAAATTTAACCAAAGACGTTGGGACTACTTTTGTTGGGACTATTTTTGTTAATTCAATCTGATTTCCTTTCTGAGCTAGACTAGGAAAATTGAACCAAGCGCCTGATTTATTGGGTTTCCTCATTTAGTGAATGACTTTTTTTCCTTTTTCTCTTTATGTTCAAATAGGTATTAGAGCAACTAACAAGTAAATATAGTTAATTGAATCAGCTATTAAGAAGTTAATAGAATTTGCTTATTTCCCTGATTTTGTGCTGCTCTATCAGCTTGCGTTCCAGTCGTGCTAGCTATGTCTCTCGACCATGTTTTCTTATAGTGGATTTGCCTTTCAAGAGAGAAATATTTTCTGTTTCTTGTATTGTATTCTTCTTTGTACTTGTATCCAAGAGTATAGATCTACAAGCTCATTTGTTCTGTTTATAAATGTGCATCCAACATCTGGCAATTGGAAGGGAGAACTACTTTCTTAGCATTTGACCATGTAAATAAGAATCCCTTGTTATCTTTACATGACACCTTTCATTATGTTAATCATTTTTTTGAATTGTTCCTCCAGGATTTAGTAATGGAGACATTCTCTTACTCAGATTGTCTGACATTTGGGTTCCTAGAGAATATAACAGAAGCAATGCGGCTGCATAATTGTAAAAATACTTTATCTTGCTAGTGACTCAAAATAGGAAACCATTTTCATCATCAATCTGAGCTTGTGGCACATAATTATACTTTTAATCCATGGAATGTATTTGTTTGAGGATTGATTTTATTGTTAATCTCAGTCGAATAAAATTTGTACAACTATGGTTTTGTGCCATATATGTCCAAAGAGTTTAGCCTTTTTAAAGTTATCATGCTTTAAATAGTTTTGGCATAGAAAATTTTCGTGGATGTACTTAGAACTCTTATCATTTCTATTTCTGGTTCATCACTCTGAATAAGTGGATTACTAAGTTCCTTTTCTTAATGTGCACTTGTTGTCTTAACATTTCTGTTTCACATTAGAAGATTTAGTTTGCTCCATGTGTACCACTGGCATATGCGTTTCTTTGTATTATCATGTAGTGTATCCTTGTTTATCGCCAGTATATTGGTTGTTATTTACTTTTTCTTTTGATGCTTTAGATCATTAGCTTTTACAATGAGCTTTTCCAATTACAATGTTCCAGGCATTGGGGATACTCAGTTTCGTGTAGCAATATCAACTGGTACGACACCTGTGGGTCCCACATATAAGGCAGCTTCTGTAAAAGAGAAACATAGTGAGCGTTGTACATGGCTTACCGCAAGAAGAGGAGGAGTTCTTGAAAATCTCGATGGTCAGACTATTTTAAATAATATCTACAATGAGGTATCCTGATACTTTTCTCCTTTGGAAGCTAATTGAGATACCTAATAATATAGTTTGACCTAATTTCTGACAATGATTTTAACTTCTAACTTCTTGGAAGCAAATCAATTACTTCTTCTAATTCAGCCATAGTAAATCAAGTGTCTGCTAAATAATATTCATATGACGTACTTCTAAGGGCCATTCTGTCCGAAGTCCTGTAGTGGGAAGAGCCTTGCTTATCTGCCTTTCCTCACCGTTCCCTTTGCTTTGGAAGGAAAAATAAGTTCTTGGGTCTCACAAAATCATTGTTTAAGCAACACCCTTTCAGCACAGTGGCCCTGGGTTTTTATACTTGAACCATCTTATAGGGGCTCAGATGGAACTGCTCACTAGAACTGATATCTCTTGCCCTGGTTAAATATGTGAACTGAAACATACTGTTACGTTTTTTCCATTGTTTGTTTCCATTTCATAGATTACTTCGTGATCACAAACTTACTGAATCAGGGCCATGCGACAAAGTGGCGTCATTTTGTAGGATATCATGACATGCAAAATAGATTAGTTGTACTCTTGAATTTTGACATTTATTCTCTCTTGATTTGTAGTAGTTGATTTCAATGAATATGGGTTTTTGTTAAAAAAATAATTTGTTACAGATTGGAGAGCGTGTCCGATATACAGGCCCGTATATTGGAGTTAAGAAAAGACGAAAATGCTCCATTGGGTTGGAGAAAGTAAGATGGCAAACATTCCTGGAATTCCATGAAGTGTTTGGGTAAGCAAGCCACTGTTCTGATTATTTCATGCTTTTCCAATCATTCATTTCTGTATGTCATGGTCACTACCAATATTATGACCAAGGAAGCATTTTCTTCTATGTTTTACTTCATTTGAACCTTCAATTTGGGAGAATGATTTACTTGACAAATGTATGATATTTGTATTTGGACTTTTCCTTGTCGTAGTTTCAGTGAAGCTGATTGGTGTATGGCAGATTACTAAGTGCATTAGATGAACCACTCTTGTACGTTATAACCCCTCTGATTTCGCACCAATAAGGGGGGGGGGGGGTGTTGGGGGGTGGAGAGAGAGAGAGAATTCGACAATATCCAAATTACCACTTCACCCTTAATAATTAAGGAGGTTAGTGGAGGGAGACGTTAATGGACTTATGCTTGAATAAGGAGGCTAATTTTGCGGGGAGAGTTTTATTAGAAAACATGTTCTGTGTTAAGAAGGTGGATATTTATTTTAGGACATTCCAAAACAGAAATGTACAAATTCAGTTTTGGACTTTGGGAGTTTTCTCTCTTTTATTGGTCCAAAAACAGGATGAGAGAGGTGGGAACGGGACGGCAGGTTTGAGATTGATATTTTGCCAAGAATGTTATCAAGATGTCCTAAGGCTGTTGCTAAAGCTAATATTTATAGTGCTTTTACCCATGTATTTGGATTCATGAGTGGGCTTGCGACGACATTGCTTTAACATTGATTACTCTTTGTTCTATAGATTAAGTGCATATTTAAGATGAGCAAATTTTTTTAGGGGTGACGAGGAGTACCTTTTTGTCAATGAACTTGGTATCAGAACCGGAGATTCCTTCCAATTCTATGCATCAGATTCTAACATCGCAGTGTCTTCTTGCAATAATATTTCTGAGAAATTGAGATGTCTCAAGGAGGATTTAGATAAACAAGATTTAGTTGCTACTGGCAAAAGCAACAAGGAATCAGTCTTTGGTGGTCTCATCTTCAGTTGCTGCGGTCGTGGTGAGTCATTCTTTGGACGTCCTAATGTTGACAGCACGCCTTTCTTGGAGAACTTCCCCGGGGTTACACTTGCCGGAACTTTCTGTAACGGAGAAATTAAACGCGGGCATATAAGTGAATACGGACAAGAAGATGAAGAGCAAGGAGGCTCCCGTTGCTGCTCTCTTCATATTTTCAGCACTGTCTACCTTTTATTCTCTCACATCCCTGCACAGCCATAGGGTTAAAAATCGCTATTGTTTGCTTATAGATATTTGCTGGGTTTCTGTTCTCCAACAACTTTGTATGCTTAAACCTTCTTCTGAACCACCGAGTTGGGTCGTTAATGGTTATCTGTTGATACTAATGATGCTGTTTTGCTATTAGGTGGAGGATCTAAGCTTAAGGACAGTTATCTAAAATCTTTAGATCGAAAACAATCATTGACATCTCCGAAGAAAATTTCCTAACTGTTCTTCCTTAATCTCAAATATAACCCTTCTCCACTAGTATTAATCATTGTATATACCGTGAACGTGCTTTCTACAAGAAAAGTTATCCAATTTCTTAGATTTGATTCTGAAAAAGTATAACCAACTTATGTTGTCAACTTCAAATTAATAGGTCCTGTAACAAGCCGAGATCATTAACCCTCTAACCCTCTTCCGTAATTTTTTCTTTGTAGTTTTCTCTAGTTACAACGATATCATTATGATGTTAGTTGTAATTATGATGTAGAATTGACAGAATTTTGAATTTGCTTTTTCTAATTGAAAAACAAAAAAATCACGGATTTTCTAATTTTCCCCTTGCCCATGTGAGACGCGCTTCTGCCTTTTGGCCGAACAATATTTTACGAGTGTAGCAATTTTAATACCTTAAATTATGAGAAAATCAATTTTAGGATAATAATCTTCAACTCATAACATAAGTACATCGCAAATAGAAACATTTTCTAAAATGTACGAGGTGAATATTTCTTTTTTTATTTTTTATTTTTTATTTTTATGGCAATAGAGGAGGGAAATGTAAATCGGATTTATACAAGAGAGATGTTTTTAATTAACTGAATTATTATCTTACCAATTTTCTTTTGAATATGTAAGGTGAAATATATGCAAGAATTTAATGCAACTACAACGTTTCCTCTTAAATAAATAAATTTGTCTAAAATTTATAGGCTAGAGGATGTTTAATTGGCATTTTAGAACTTTTACAGAGAGGGACTATTTATTGTCTACTTTTCTTCCTATGGAATCATGAATCGCCAATTGCCTTTTGTGCAGATTTCACAAGTTGTTAAACAAAATTGAGTACTGCAATTGCCTAAGAAGTGTAGAGGACATATAAGTGGTGGATAAAGCCTTTGATTTCTACTGAAAGCATTACAAATTAAAATTCCAATAACATTTGAGCTCTAAATAAATAGAAATTTGTAAGTTGAATATTTCACTTGTCTTCAAAATAGTTTTGCTACTTTTGAATTCTTCACATTTTTTTTTATAATTGTCCTTGTTTGGCTTTTAATTTCCTTATGTAATGGTTTCCTTTCTTTTATTCCATATATATATATATATATATATATATATGATACGTAATATAAAATTAAAAGTCTTATTTTGACTTAATATAAAATTAATAAAAATTATTTGATTATAAATAATAATAATAATAATTTTATTAATTAAATATAATTAATAGTAAGATTCGTATATTAATAAATTATGAATCTCGTGATATGGTCATGGGAGCTCAGAGAGAAATATGTTTATTTATTTCTAAACAACTAAAACTTAGTTTGTTTTGCAAAAAAGAGACTAATACTTTATCTAGAGAAAGTATTCGTTTGGGGAAAAGGAGACGGAGGTGAAGACTAGGGAGAGAGAAAAATTATTTAATTTACTTTTTCATCTTTTTTCTTCTTAATTAATTTTAAAAATTAAAAAAATTGGATCAATCTTATCAGTCATGCACTTTTTATTCTTTAAATATTTTCTCCCTCTCAACCCTTCTAATCTGGGAGCAGGAGAAATGCTAATGCGGAGGGCCCCTCTATTTTTACTTTCACTCTACATTTATGTCTTAACCAAATAAATAAAGTAAATGAATATTTACGTTTTTATTTACATCATTTTTTTTCTTTTTTTACTATAACCAAATTATCTCACGAGCATTACAAATTCGTACATTCAATCTTAAATAAAATGAGTAATTTAACTACATATCTTCATCAATATTATAGGTATTGACGGAGTTACTAAAAAGAAAAAGAAAAAAATGCATTGTCATAATAAAAATTAAAGAAAAAAGAAAGAGAACAAGTGAAAAATGAAAACACCAGAAAATATATATGCATTTTCTGTGGTCTATTCAAGAAGCAGTGGCGTTGATTGAGTCCCATTTCTGTTATTTTCGAGCCATCAAATCCAGACAAAGCAAATCAAAGTGTCAATTATAATCACCAGAAGTGAAATATGAAACCGCTATACTTTATAAGCAGTTTTTGTTGTTAGAGCCGTTGTTTTTCTAGCAATTGCCTTGTACTGCAGGACTTGAACAGCAACATAAGATGTGCCATTTTTTCTTCAAGTATAGACCCACAAATACATACATACATAATATATATATATATATATATATATATGGCTAAGAGTGTTCCTTCCAAATATGCAAAGACAAATTATTTTCATTTCAAGGTTGCTTATCAGTATAAAAAGTGCACGCATAATTCTCTAATATATGCCTCCTCATACAAGTGCAGCACTCTCTTAATGTTCTTGATTTAGGTCACCAACCACAAATCAAGGTCACAGTCCATGGCCTTTTGCCTCCAGAATTTCTGGAAAATTATAGTAAATCATGCAGCCCATTTGGTAGTTTCAAGTTTCAGAGTTCACACATTAAAATATGACTGTTCTTTAATATAAACAAAGATTGCATTGCTGTCCTATTTTATATGTAATTTAATTAATACTAATGGTTTTCTTTTGCTTGATCTTTCTCATACTCGAAACCGTAACATATCAAATTAATATATAATGGTTAGAAGCATTTTCTTTTATGTATTTTGGCAAAGGGAAGTCTAATTAAGAACTCCTAAGCTATCTATGCTAGCTGCTAAAGCTACAAGAACAGTTGCAGAGACCAAAGCCTAGAGAATGTAGTGATCAGTAATTCATTTTTTGCTTGTTTTGACTAACAGGACAGTTTGTGATAAAGTAGGATAATAATGACACCAAATGATGCTGTGGGCTGGAAAATATGTTAGGTTTTCTGTGAACAATAATAGTTTCCTTCCAACAAAGGGTTCAATCGCAGGAAAAGTTGCTTGAGCTGCCTTTTGCAATTTATCTCTGATGGGATGGCAAGATCTTTTTGGCTCAGATTCAGATACACCATGTTTCTGATAATCAACTTATTAGTTGTTGATCATTTTGCTCGACACAGAGAGGTATAGTGGAGAAGAATATTCACTAATAATTCATTGAGAAGTAAAGAAGGGTTTCACATGGAGAAAATGGAACGAAGAAAGAAAGAGACTTTACCTAAATGAAAAAGGATAGAAGAAAAAGTTCTTATAATCATTAATGTGCTCATCTCTTTAAGTGAAAATTCAATCATTCTATTCTGTTATAGACCACTATATAAGTGGAGGAAAGATGATTACTTAGTTGATAGAAGAGTAATTAATCATCTTTGTATATACGTGGTATATTTGGGCTTCTCGGTCAATCTTCTAACATTTCGATCTTGATTCATTAAAATACATAATGATTTCATTGAAGTATTAGATTTTAATTCTCTTCTTTGTTAAACTAATTTAAAATGAAAATTAATATAACTCGATACATGTATCGGATGAAAATTCTTTCACACGATCCAAGGAGAAATCCTTCTGTCCACATATATATATATATATAAATTCCTTTCCACAAGTGCAATGGGACTGCTAATGCAATGTATGCAGAATGAAAATGTTGCATTCTTAATATTCCATTTGGAATTTTATTCCTCACGGAGTTGTCAAGTCTAACTTTGAGATGACACTATTACATATATGTCTCATTATAAATCAAAAGTAGCAAATGATGAATATTCAAGAATTATGGACTCTGGAAATGGGAAACCATGGGCTTCCTGTTTAATCAGTTGTCTACTTTTGCTTCATATATAGTTATATTCATGCTACAGTTTCATCTCTTCCATCACACATTGCAGCCACAAGGGACAAAATCTTGAACTTTGCACACCTTCCATTCCTTGTTGTGCATATATAGCTATAGCAGATCAACCAACTGAAAATTTAACTTCATTTCTGAAACATATTAATCTAACATTGTCCATCGACCATTTGCAATCTTATCTTAGGTATTAGTACAAGAGGGGGATGATGGAATGCCAATCAAAAGCAGGCTTTATCACCTCGGACCGAGTACATCTGACCAATTGACTAACTACGTTGTCCCCTTCTTTGCCAAAAAGTATCTTTATCCTTCCTGATTATTAGTACTATTAAGTTCTAGTAGAAAAGGAACCATTTATTTTTCCTTTTTCAACATTTTATCTTTGCTTTTCTTTTTTCTTTTTGCGGATTTTCCTGTAACAGTAAAAAAATTTTGAACCACCACCTTATATAATTGCCAGGCAACCAAAGCTTTCATCAACAGAGCTTGTTCTTGTCAAAAGTTGTATTTTGTAAAACATATTGTTGGACATTCTAGATGAATCCATGAAACTCTTCCAAAGATATGGCACATTTGAGACTATTTTCACACTGAAATGCCAGGATGATCCAGCATGCGACAGACAAGAATGGATATCATAATTCATAGGTTGAGACCTAGCAAAATTAGCTGTAAATCACAAGGGCACATGGGGATGCAAGTTGATTTGGATATAGCGTTGAAGGGCTGTAGCTAATCAAGTAGTAATTATAATATATTGGTCATATGTTAGAACATCAAGAATCTTAATTAAGACAAGTTTTGTACTCATTTTAGACCACAAGTTCATTGAACAAAATGCCGATGTCCTTCCAGTGAAGGCAGTGGACAAATTTTTCTTCGGCTAAGCCTATGACACTCATAAGTCGGCCGATAGATTTTAATATCTTTTGAACTATCACCAACTACGCGGAGTCTTGAATTAGTTCTACATTTGACTCGAATTAGAAACTGAATTTTCTTCCTTGCAAATCTGAAATGACCAGCCTGACATGCTCTTCATTAAAGTTTTAGCCTTCGCTTTCAGATTTCTAACGCAACTTAAATGACCTCAATAGATATTAATGACCTTCGATATGACAAAAGAAATGGAACACTACTAGCAATACTACAACGAATTAAAGATAGGAGAGTTAGACCGCAGTTGTAACACTATCCTAAAAACTATAGACCAATTTATGGGTGACCGGCCTAATGAAAGTCAGAATACTCATAGCTCTAACTACTCCAACCACACTGGAATTGTTTTCAAAAGAAGATATTAAAAAGAATTCGATTTGGAAAAAGAATACAAGTTTTGCAGTTGACAATTGTAAGTGTAGACTCATTCCTCCATGCATGGCGCAACATGCATGCAGGATTAGGGTTTGTGGGGGCACGTACTTTGACATTTCTTAATTACCTCAGAAGACCAACTCCTCATTTCATGTCCATTTTCTTTGTATTTTTTTGTCTTTATTCATTTCATATCCATTTTCTTTGTTAATGTCAAAAATATCTCTAATATACATACTTGCATTTCTTTGTTGGCATTGCAAATCTCTAATATGGACAAGTTTTATTGATATTGACAAGACGTAGTCCTAATTATATGCAGGACTTTTTTGTTATATTAGTATTGCTTGTTACGTTTATAAAGAGAATTTAAGTTATAGCTCAAACATTTATAATATGCATATATTTCAAATGTTTTGCCTTGTACGCTTTTCTTTGGAGGCTCCATATGAACTAAAACTCCACAAATGCTTGCCATCTAAGTACTCCCTCCATTTCAATAAAAGTTCAATTATAGAGATTTTATTCTGCTGCAAAATAAGTGCTGCTGAACAAAAATTTTGACTTTCTTTTATTTATTTATCCTTATAATAAAGCAACGGTCTTTTGTATAGTAAATAATAGTAGTGTCATATACTATTGTTTCTTATGAGAAAAGAGAATATTTAATTACTAACTGACTAGTTAATTTAATCAATATCTTAATATGTATGAAGATTTCTAAAATTGAAACAGATGGTGTAATACATAAACATTCAACAACCAAATTAACTCTACTAATCAATGATCATTCTAAGTAATTTTTAAACGCAAGTATCTCTCTCTCTCTCTAGTGTGTGACAATGGCAAAAGCGGAGATTAACATATATAGGTTGGCCTCAAAGGTTCTCTTTCAAGAAATCCAAACAGCATAATCCAACAATTTACTAATTTTTTTCTAAAATTGAAAGTTAAGATAAAAATTATTTTTGTTTTCTTGAAGATATTAATTGGATTTTGTCCCCTAACCAATGATATTTTAATACCACTATAAGCTGTCCCATAGGTTGCCAGTTAAATCCAGTAATTAACTGTCCCCATATAGATATAGTAGGTGAAAAGTGTAAGCGGTTTCGCAGAAAAAAAAAGACTTGATAAGTTTCCTATAATTAAAAATGGGAAGATTAATGAAGTTGTTGCTACCTACAAAATTTCTAGGGTTTAGCCATGTGGCAGAGTGGACGGACTATGAGATTTTGTAATTGCTAGGAGATTTCAAAATTGTTTCACAAGCTCAGCAATTTGTTTTCCTGTTTCAAAATTATTGTTTTAACACACCAAGACAAGTACGTAGAGATGAAATATCAAAAGTTAAAGTAGATAAGTTCCTTCTCGTAAAGACGGAGTTGGAAGTATAAGTGTAACTATTTCATATATTGTTTCGATAAATGTTGTTCGTTATTATCAAATGTATGTCTATCACTTTTCTTCTACTAAAAAAAATAGTAGATCTCAAATTTATATCTAAATAGATAAATTAAACTTGTTTCAATTTTGTTGAATGACTTGAATTCATAGCTATATTGATTTGTGAATTGTATTTCTTTTTTAATCCTCAATATATCATCAATCCCATAATTAATCTAGCAAAGAAGCCTAATCCAACTCAGTAAGTAATTCATGTAAATTTGAGTCGTTTTATAGAAAGAAAGACCCAACGCTTGGATTCACTGAATTGGTTGCCATCAAATTTATAAAAATTAGTAATGTTTTGGTGGGTATCTCTTCTATAAAACACACTTTTAAGCAAAGTTACCAATTCCTTTTTACAGCTTGGGGATTCCCTGTCAACATTCGGTCCACCTTTCACATAATTACGCTTATATTTATGCTATTGAGGAGCTTATTTTACCTAGTAGGGTAAATGAGGTAAATCGAGGTGAACTACTCTCTCCATTAATAGCCACAACATGGCTTCACATCAAAACCAAGAAAATGCTTTAAATTCAGAAAATTTTGAGTGAAAAAGGCCTTTTAATCTTTTATTCATGTTGAAAGAGTTTTAGGTCAAGTGTTTCTCAAAGAGTTAAACTCTTGAGGCGCAATTTAGACCAAATATATAATCTGACCTGTTGATAAGGATAATTGGGCACTTCAAATAATAATAATAATAATATAAGGTTCTTTAATGCACTATTGTTAATTGAAGAGGGATAAAATTGGAAAATAATAACTAATTGCACTTGGAAATGATAAATGTGGCCAAAATTTTTGAAACAAGAATAATAGCGAGGAAAATTATATTTTTACCCTTTCTCTTAGCTGAAATTTTTGTTGTGCATGAAGTGAAAATGAACTTGAGTTTTCTTCCCCAGAAATAGTCCCTTTTGTTACATGTCCTGATCCCCATTTCCCTCGATGTACCCTTAATATTATCATAGGTATTAGATATCCTAATTAATGGTTTAGATTTGTTTTTCTTAACCATATATTTAATACTAGTTATAGAAGAGATTTATCATTAGTAATAGCTTTAATTATATTAACGCAATAAGTGGAGCAAATTTCATATTATATATCGGAAGAAAAAAATGATTTCTTCTTGAACCTTTTTCTTTTGTCTTGGTTTCCTAAGAAAAATTACACGAATGTAGTAGGATACGAGAGGATACGGGGAGAGAACTAAAACGAAAAAGAGAAATTCAAATAAAAGATTTTGCATGTAAAGATCGTTTTTGGGTTCCAATAAAGGACTGCAAAATTGTGTTGATCGTTCTCTTAGTTATACTATTATAAAAGTGTAAATAGGGGTAATGATAATTTACATTTTTAAGTGTTTTTCTTTTTTGAATGGTCTAATATGCCCTCGAACCCACTATTGTTGGATTAGAATTAAGTTATTATTGAAAAATTTTAACTCATTATTCTTGGACAAATTAGTTACTCCTATCATATAAGGATAAATGTAATAGGATGTGGTAGAGTATTATACATTGATCTTTTATAAAAATTTAAATTAATTCATTATCCAATCAAAACATACTGTAATTTTTTAAAAAAAAAGATTAGAGAAAGTAAAAAAGAGAAAATTAAACATTATTAATCAACAAAAGAAATTAAAACCGAGACATAATTTTACTTTGAATAATATACAAAAATAAAGATTCCAGTTGATTGGACTCGTTTCGTTAAATAATTAAAGGGGCTATTAATTAATGACAACTTCTTAATTTCTCTTGATAGTGTCAAAGAAATGTGGTTAGAGAATAATTGTTACTTGATATGAGTGGGGGATGGATGTATAAATGAAATGAAAAGGATCCTATTCTATTTAACCTCCCCCAAAAAAAAAGATCCGATTCCTATTAAGAGGGCCTCAATGATTAATGTTGGAAAAGTAATACAATTATAATACTATTAATCAACCTTGTGTACAGCAAAGCCTTGATCTCTTAGTATGTCTCGTATTGTTGCTGTACCTTTTCCATGCAAACATAATTCACGTGTATGCATTATCTAACAAGTACTTTCTTCAAGTATAATATCTAACAAGTACTCTTTTGACTAATAAATACTCCTTAAACGTAATTCACGTGTATATATTATTAAAAAATGTATTTTATTTTTTAAAATTTATGTAAAAAGAATTAAAAGACTATAAAACAGTAAGAGTAACGAAAATTACGGATTAATAATCGGTAAAATCCAAGTTAAATTGTGTTTACAATGTATAAAGTGACCTACAATGTGCCTATAAAAGCAGGCACTTTATCCAAAGAAGAAACAACGTTAGGTCCTAAACCTCACTCTTCTCCTAATTGTTTTGAGTTCCCCTATTAAAACTCTCTGAACCACTTTCAGAGAGAGAGAGAAAATGGCACTCCAAACTTTTGTTCATCAGCACGAACCATATGGTTATGGTAACAAAGATCTGTTCAACTTGCTCCAAGGTAACTGGAGCTACGACTATGATCTCCCAGGAACATTTGAGAGAGTTTCCTTCGAAAATCTTGGGAATAAAACAACTGATGAAGATAATTCTGCAACGTATAATCTAATGGCACCTGAATTGGAGCAATGGAGTCGATATGCAGCAGCAGCAGCAGAGCTAGAAATTGCTTGCACAAATGTTCCTGATGAATTCCCAGTGATGGACTCCACCACCACTGCGTCAACTAGATCCAGAAGGCGACGTTCGAGGAGTAAAAAGAACCAGGAAGAGATTGAAAACCAGAGAATGGCTCACATTGCAGTAGAACGAAATCGGAGAAAGCAAATGAACGAGTATCTCTCAGTGCTCCGAGGCCTAATGCCAGACTACTACGTACTGAAGGTCTGATCTAACTCCATGCTACTTCTGTTTTCATTTCTTATAATTCCCTCGGAGAAGATACGTTTTGAACTTCTAACTTTCTACATTACGGAACAGTCATTTAACTATCGAATTATCAACTGCAGTGATAAAATGCTTTTTGTTTTTTTTAATTTTGTTTCTTTTAGGCTGATCAAGCATCAATTGTTGGTGGTGCCATTAACTATGTTAAAGAGCTTGAGCAACAGCTGCAGTTTCTTGGTAGCCTCAGTCATTTGAATCGAACCCCCGAAGCTGGATCGTCTTCTTCTCCATTTTCAGAGTTCTTCACGTTCCCACAATACTCAACTGGTTGCGAGAACGTATTGGCTATGACTGATCTTATGAACGATCCCTTTATGGGGCAAAGCCGATATGCAGCAGCTGATATTGAAGTAACAATGGTGGAGAGCCACGCCAACCTGAAAGTGAGATCAAGGAGGAGGCCAAAGCAACTACTCAAAATGGTTTCCGGGCTACAGAGCCTTAGGCTTACAGTACTTCACCTCAATGTCACCACTGTTGATCAAGTTGTGCTCTATTCTCTTAGTCTTAAGGTTAACTTGAAGCCATCTTCTCCTCTTCTATGTTTCCCCCGATACTATATATGATCATATAATGAACCGAAAATTTGGCACATCTTGTCTGAATCTTTCATTTTTTTTCTTCTTTTCTCAGGTAGAAGATGACTGCAACTTGGCTTCTGTTGATGACATTGCTGCAGCCGTGAACCAAATACTAAGTAGGATTCAGGAAGAGCCGTCCTTAATTGCTTAACTTCAGTTTTTCAACTTAATGGTTGTGAATTTTTTCCTTTTCCTAACAGTAATTTATTCGACTCTGTTCACCTTTGTTCTGTGAAGCACAATTACGAAAGCAGTAGCTGCAGCCATATGCAATAAACAAATTCTCGTTTTTCTCTAGTTTTCGCGATGATTGTTGTGGTTATTCTTAACTATAGTCTCATATATATATATTGTCATTCTTAACGCAAAAATGGTACTGAACAGCAAGGTTTTCCTGTAAGGTTTTTCTGTCAGTTGTGTGATGCAGGAGATGATGTGCAGGAAAACTTTAGAATCATAGTAGTGTCTACGGCCACTGAAGAATCAAAAGATTAACGTGTGGCGCGCTGTTAATTAGAATCAAAACTCTCTACGCAGTCCTTACCTTTTTGAATGATAAGTCATGTCATCATTTGCCACCAACCAAAATAATGTTCTTGAAAATCACATGTTAGTATTAAGGATTATTCAATCTGGAAAATCTTGGACAAGGAAAATACTTCGAAGGACATGCAAGGGTCCTTAGGGCTTCAGCTAAGTCAAGCCTGCCGTTTAACAATGCATTATGAAATTCCATGTAAATTTGTTTCATAAGTATCGAAAGACAACTATTTATACATGTTAAAAACTATAGAAATAATTAGGCAAATATATGATTTGGTAAGCATTCCTCAATAGATCGTTTGAATCACATGTTAGTTCCTTATTAGCTTATTGGTATTTCATTAGCCTTTGGGATTGATTTCTTTGAGGGATTTTTCCAAATCCGTGAATCCTTTAACCAACACAAAAGAAAATGCATTCTTAAAATAATGTACATATCCAACACTTTTGCCAAAAACATGATAAGGTATTCTTTTTGATCTTTTGAAATTTTTGTACCTTAAAAGGGAAAGGGATGCCTTTTTCATATGAAGCCAAATAGAAACCGTAATAAATATCACAACAGTGTCCCATGAAAATGTACGACATCGGCTCTCTCATCACTAAGGAAAACTATCTTCCTTTTTTTTTTTTTTGTTTAATGATAAGTCCGTAAGAAAAAGTAAACGAAATACACTGGTAGGTTTTCAATTCCAAGTGCCTTTAAGATGAATAAAGTTATCATAAAGTATGTGATAGAAAATTATGATAAGACAACTTACCCTAGCCCTTTGTATCTTTTGAAGGTTACAGAAACTTGCACCTCAAATCTTAGTTAAGAAAATTATGATGTGAAAAATAATGCCAAGCATTCAAGCAATGAAAAATGAGAGCGGGACGTATAATGATTGTCATAAAAAAATAATAACTTTTCAAACATAAAATCAATTCGAATGCAATTGAAATCAATTCTTTATTTCCAAAAAAAAAGGAATGATGAAGGGTATTTTGATAGGAGAATGTAGAACAAGTAATTTTATTTTGAAATCAGCGAGGATGAGTTGATCCCTTTTGACGAAAAGAGGGGGGGGGGGGGGATTTCTTGTAATTTAGCTTTTAAATGAAAAGTAATGTGAAGGGGAGATTTTAATAAAATTTTTAATCCAATGTGGTCAAATTGATGAGACACTGCTATTGCTTTAGAATTGCATTGCAACTGTTGAAAGCAACTTAAAGATTGGGAATGTTATTGAAACACATGCATCCACAAACTGAGATATTATAGACAACACAAGATAGTGAAGTTCACATATTTCCACTTGAGGCAGACTAACTATATGTTTAGCAGGCAAGATTCTAAGACTAATTACACGAAATAAAGAGGTCCAATTATTAAGGATCCACCAATGGGAAGAAAAACCTAGTGAATCAAATTGGTCTTAGGATTAATGTTTCGTACAAATTATTACTAATAAGATTGACTAACTTATCACTTATGATGCTTAATTAGTCGAGGTTGATTTTGAATCAATACAATTAAATAGTAGATCGAAGGACTAAGCACATAGAGTTACATCCTACCCGTAAAAGCCTCCCTATACATGTTCAATCTTTTCATTCTCTGGTGTGACAGAATGGAATATGCTATGAGTTTCTCTATCTATATATCTTACTCCTTTCAGCAGACAGCAGTACCTAGAAAGAGAAGAAGCAGAAGAAGAAGAGGGGACTCTGCCCATTTTTCTTCCACAAATCAGAATGCTTTTCCTATAGATTGCTTGTCATCACATGCAGATGGATAAAGAACTTCATCAGGACTATAGTCGTATTGGATTATTAACAGTCCTTCACTTTTCTTAGAGGAAGTTCCTTCCTAGCATTAGTAAAAGGAAATAAAAGTTGGTTGGTCTAAGGTTGCCAAACAGAGATAATTGGGACAAGAATCACTATAGCTGAAAGAAAGGGAAATGGACTAAAGAGGATGTTTCTCATCCATAGCTTTACACGATGGCCACTAATATTTCTTTTGTTTTGTCCTTTAAATGAATATTTTTTTTAAAAAAAGATCAATAATTCATATCAAGAATAATGTGTGGGTATTCCCTTCAAAAGATTTTTTATCTGTTTATGTGAATTGTCTTATGTGTTCCACCAATTCAACCGTGCATTGATTGGTAGCTCTTGTTATCCCTTTCATGTAGCTTTCACACGCTATTGTACGTATAGAAGCCTCCAAAGCCTCTATATAGAGAAGAGAATATTTTTATCTACATCTGCAAGAAATCAGAATTCTAGAGCTTCAGTAAAAGATTTTTGTCCCTTTTTTATTGGAGGGTGCCCGGGGGTGCCGGGCGTGCGAGGGGATGGGTGGAGGAAGAAGGATCCTCTATTTCATTTTTTATTTCATTCTCTACCCCGTTTATAAAATATTGCCATGTATCTTATTTTTTTCTTTAAAATTTTTAGTTTTTTTGTAAGTTGTATTTTTCTTTTTTTGAAGAAAAAAATTTTATGTGACAATTTAATAATAATAAAATAAAATGTGAGAAACAAAGTAGGACAGAAGATTTGGTGGCAGAGTTTTATGGGGAACAAAAGTAGGTATTGTTATTTAATGTCCTGTCAAACTACAGCAATACCATCATTATATGTGTATTTATGATAAATATTTTTTCTACCCCTAATTCTTCTTTATTCCTTTTAAGAAGAAGAAATGGAACTTTAAAATGATATGGGTCAAAGATAGATTGCCATTAGTTTACACATATATGTGTATATACTAGCTATGTCTGCTTAGGTTTTCAGATGAGGAAGATTTAAAAGGAATTAAAGATTATAATCACTTTCTTTTTCTTTTTTTTTTCTTTTTTTTTTTTGGGAAGGAATTAGAGACTTTACAGTACTATATTGAAATGAAATGGAATAGAATAATTTTTTTAATTTCTCATTCTATTTCAATGTTTAGTATAAAAATTTCTAATAGAAAAAATCTTTTCACAGAAAAACTGATTTCAAGAAGAAATGAGAAAGATTTTTCTACACTAAAACCCCAGCAAAGGTTTTTTCAAGAAAAGCAAAAATTCTAAAAAGATTCTTATGATTATTATATCCTCATAACATTCAATTAAAAAATTACAATTTAACTTTGAATTTTTTTTATTCCTCTTAATAGTACTTCATTTATTTTGATTTAAAAAAGGAGTTATTTTTTTGATATATTATGTTTCAATACTTAAAATATTTGATTCTTTTTGAAATTTTAGTGTGAATTTTATTTAAATAAGATTTTATAGATAAATATTTAATTTGATCTTTTTTATTGAATATAAATTGACTTTATTAGTGTAATATATTAGTATGACATTGAATCATTTCTTATAAAATTTCATTTTATTTTAATATTAAATAATAATTTTATCAACCACAAAATTGAATCGCCATTCTATTCTACTTTTTCCTTTTAGACAATAAAAAAGAAAGAAGATTTTAAATTGAGTGTGCAAAAGACATTTTATTCTATTTCATTTTAATTTACCAAGTGTAGCGAGTTACTTCAATTTTGGTCACTGCTTGTTTTAATAGATAAAGTAAGGTGGACCTGAAACAAGGCATTTCATCTTGATTAGATAGGATGACAAGCACAAGAACTAAGGCGAGAAAGCACTTAAAATCCCATAATTAAAATGATCTCGTGAAGAAACATTCTTACAACTTCATTAGTTAGGCCATCATTTGGTCGAAAAGTTGTGTAGTTTTAAGATAATTCAAATCAAAATTATTATATGTTTGTTTCATCGAAAAGGTACATACTAGAATGGAAAAGCCTTAAATTTCACGATTTCTTATTTTCTGGATTGTGTGTGTTAGTCCTCAACAGCATAATGAGGATGCTTACTTTGTATATTTCCATCACAAATGTGTTTGGAAACGAGCTCAACATGGAGGGCAAAATGAAGGGAGAGGAGCGGTAGAGATCATTTTCACTTGCTTTCTTTTTACTTGCTTCTAATTTTCAGATGCTCGACTTATTTTAACTCATATGCACATAATTTAATATATATATATGAGTTAAAATAAGTCGAGCATCCGAAAATTAGAAGCAAGTAAAAAGAAAGTAATAGATTTAACTTCGTTGTAAATTAAAAAAAATAAAACCCCTTTAATTAAATTTCAAAATGTTGAATTCGATACTCATTTAGTGTTCGAAAATAACATACATCTATTGTTCTTTCTTAGCTTCCTCCTTCATATATAATGATGCAATTGTTTCTCCTAGATATTCAAAAGAGTCTGCTTCTTTTTCTTCTTCTTGTTATGACGATCAGTTCAATTCTACCCAAAAAGAAAAAGGAAAACAAATCAGTGCAAAAGTAGATAATGATTAAGGACAAGAATTCCAATTGGGTAGGCAATCAAAGTTCATACTTCAATTTGCTCCTTTGAAGGGTGAAAGTCAACTTAGCTTATGATAAAGCTCAACACATGAACCAAAATCTCAATGGTTTTAAGCTTATAATACTAAAAAACTACAAAATGATTTTACCATTTACCTCCTAGCAGCCACCTAAAATATTCTTCGTGAAATCATGATCTATGATTGGTTTTATGAGCATAAAAGGTACATTTTATGAATTGAAATCAAATTTATAAAAGAGAAATTAGCTATTTCTTCTCTCAAACTATTTCGTGTTGCATGTCACTCTTTTCCACATTCTTTTTCTTTGACTATATATACCATTAAACTATTTTTGAGTAATTAAAAATACCGAATGCTAGTGGTTTAAGTGTGTAATAAGATATTTTTACTTCTCCTTCAATTGTCATGTGGCTAGCACGTGGTTTAGCACCACCTCAAACCACTAGTATCTGCCGCTGGGCAGCATTTTCAGCTACTCAAAAATAGTTTAATAACATACATAGTGAAAGAAAAAGAATGTAGATAAGAGTCACAACGCGAAAATAATTTGAGGCCAAAAGTAGCTAATTTTTTTTTTTAGAAAGATATAGCTCAACAATTAAGCCTGGAGTATCTTTTTTACAAGGCTGGGTAAATATTTTACCATCTAAGTCAGGCAAGATAAACTTTTGGGTACCCAATATTACAAGTACTATATTGTTAGATATTGAACATTAGTCATATTTGTTTGTAAATTTATATTATTGTATTCTTCTACTTAATTTATTTATACAAATATATTTAGAATTATTATTCGCTTCGTATTTTTTGTAATTTCTTGTCAGCGCTTACAAATTTCAAATCTCATTAAAAAAATAATAATTAGTAAAAATTATATTTTCTTAAGTCTCGTTGGGTAAGTTTAGAATGGTGGCATGATATACATTTGATTTTTACAAGCAATAGTCAAAGGCTTCAGTGATGCTCCACAGCTCAGCTGATTTTTGATAAGTCTGTTGATTAGAAGGTTTAGGTCTCATTGTCGATTTAGCAAAAATCGTTTGTTTTTTTTTATCACGTGCACAGACAAGAGAGTGTAATCTGGGCCTACTTTTAATTACTTTAACGTGGAGTTAATCATTAATTACTGCCATTGTTAACTTGACTGAAGAAGGGTAAAAGTGCAGGCTAATTTTGCTACTTAGGCATTGTTTTCTCTTTGAGAAAATAATATGCCTAAAAATTATAAAATATTATTCTCTCTATCTAAAATTAAATATTTATTTTTTATATAAAAAAAGAAAAGTAGATATACATTAAAACATATTCCTCAGTTTCAAAATAAAAAGGAAAAAATGAGGTCAAACTCAAAATCTAGACTAGAGTTATAAATATAAATATAAAAAAGATGTGCTTATTTTCACCCAAAAAAAAAATGCTTACCTCAAAAAAGAAAAAGGAAAAAGAAAAATGTGCTTTGCTACCCTAGGCTTAGCCCAAACTTCCTCAAAGCCCATCGGTACTAGTCCATCCATGATCAATTTTACAGGATGGGCTTCCATCGGTGGATATGGATATGTTTCCAGAACGACAATTGCCCGAATGAGTTATTGAATTTCTCGCAAAAAATATGGGAAAAAAAAAAGATTGAGTTATTGGTTCTGGTAGATGCAGCAATATTCTTACTAAATGCAAGACTAAATTGGCCAAAAGCACTAGAAAATCAAATTCAAAAAAAAAAAAAAAGAAAAAACACTAGAAAATCAGCCATGCATTTTTTGTGGGATCGTGCGAAGCTGGACACTGAGATTGCTGTCTATTCTCAGGTTGGATTATTTTCCTCTTCTCCTTATTTCAATCAAAACCCATTTTCCCAATTGGATTCGTAATCATACTTCAATCAAAGCCCATTAATTTGTAATACGAAGCCCATTAATCTTGGATAGACGATGGACTTGGGCCTATCACTTGATTTTTTAAAAGTTTACTTCCTGGGCATTTGTTTGCGTGTATTCTAAATAAGTCTTTGAGTATCTAATTCAAGATCTTCCAGCTTAGTAAAAAGTATTTTACAATTTTTTTTTGCATACAGTCTTTTTTTTTTTTTTTTTGAAAGAGCATAGAATCTACTAAATTCTTTTCCAAGCAATTTATTGAAGAAGAAAACTATTAATTTCCACAGAAAAAAAAATGACAACATCATGAAGCAAATTCGATGGACCAAGATTAAGAGAGAGAGAGGGATCACGACCCTTGATGTATAATAGTTATAGATTAGTAGCAAAACCAAGATAGGCGACAAGAGTTCTCAATCATTTATAGATATTCCTTTTCAACCAATTTGAGACCGATCCAACCCAGTTGCTGTATAAAAAGGAAAAAGGGACGGTCAAAAGCAAAAAGTGTTCTATAATTTAGGTGAGATCACTACCACTTAAGAATAATATTATAAGGGAAAAAATAAACATTGAAGACCCCATGAACCCAATTTAAAACTTTGCAGCTATCTCCCTCCATTCATTTTATTCCTCTTTTAATTTAGTGAACAAGAACTAATTCTTGACCAGAATGGATCAAACTTCATGGAAGTTCTTTATTCAAAGCCATTCTATTCCTACCATACAATTCAATTAACGACCTTATCCATTTTTTTTATAAATAAAATACCTTATTCATATGAAAATAAAAGAGGTTATACGATCCATTAAAAACTTATCATTATGGACAAAATACCACGCTCTGAGTGAGTAATTTATAATAAAAAGTAACAAAAACAAACACACTCTTGTCGTTTTTCTTGATGTCTTAATTAATGACCATATCCAAAATATTCTAGCAGATGTACTCCTCTATGAGCATAAGGTACTCTTCCCTTGCGCAGTTACTAATTGGCTTGTGAGGAGACTGCAATTTCTAATTGATTTGACCTTGTCCTTATTTGTGGATGGAATTCAGTCGTTGGATGTAGCAATAAACGACCGAGATGTTTTGATGATAGTCTCCAATTGATTGATCTTGCTTTGTCCTTATCTTTGTTGGGGTGCAATTCAATCGTCGGATGAATCAATGGAAGAAGCTTTTGTTGTTATCTGGGGCTAAAATTCAACCATTGGATAGTGGAATAAAGGACTAAGATTGGACCGTAGGTAATCCTCGAATAATCAATAGGCTGATGTGGCTTTGGTGGGGGTGAAAATGTTACCGTTGGATGCTATAATGAAGGGCTCAGATTTGGGTAGTGGATCAGAAGCAAAAAAAAAAAAAAAAAACTAGTTTGTGTATATTAAGATTGGACCGTAGGTAATCCTCGAATAATCAATAGGCTGATGTGGCTTTGGTGGGGGTGAAAATGTTACCGTTGGATGCTATAATGAAGGGCTCAGATTTGGGTAGTGGATCAGAAGCAAAAAAAAAAAAAAAAAACTAGTTTGTGTATATTAATTATATTCAAAGGTCTTTGAATTTTCTTTTTTCCTTTTTCTTTTTTTGGTAGAAAAAGACAAATGTTATTAATGATAAAAGCCCTACACACATTGTGTTCAGTGCCGCGCCGCTATATTCACTACATCCTTCAAAGCATATGACTTGCAAGTACAACATCAGTGAAATCAAAATATAAGAGTTAAAAGTTGTTCAAAGTATTACATAATTTGCCCGTGAGATCTTGCCCTAACATAAGTGTTGAAGCCTTGAGAATTCCACTTATTATAAAATTTATCTTCCTTTTATTTTTTATTAAAATTTATTTTTTCTTTATTAAAACTTATATTATAACTAATTATTAATTATATAATATCTATAAATAATGTGATATTTTTTATATTATATACTTAGATAGGATTCAGTTTTAAAATCGAAACTAAAATTTCAATTGTGAGACTCATATTAACTCTTACAAATAATTTAACTTTTACGAAACTTAAGATAAAAATCTCAAAATCAAACTCTATTCATCCACACTTATTTAAAAAATTTATATCTAAACATACTTCTCTCTTGCAATTTAAACTAGTTGATTTACTACTCCGTGTCCCCTATTCATTTGTTTGTCTTAAAGTCCAATTAAAAATGTGATTAAACAGTAGAAACCAACCATCAGAAAATATTTGTCAACTTTGAATATATTCTGATAGTGCTTCATAAAAATTGAAAAATTCTTCCGAGAATGGTCGGCGAGCACCGTTGCTTCTAAAGTCGCGTTTGGGCGCATGGTAAAAGTCAACAAGAATATCATTGTCCACGGAAAAGTACTGGTCGCATGTTCTCGTCCACTATTAAGCGCGTTTTTGGATTCCATTTTGAGGAGATAATAATGAAAGCGCGAGACGGATATTTTTTCAAATCACTTAAATCTAACTTTTCTAATATAGGAACTTGACTAAGGCGATAAATCAATTATAACTGAACTCCTTCAATAAAAAAAATGAGAAAATAAAATAATCATCGGTTAGTGTATTTGAATTGGGTTCTATTTCGAAACTTAATATATATTTTTTTTTAAGTTTTGTTTTGTCTCGTATAAAAAATTTTCTTTTAAGAAATTAAAAAATCTCAAATTAAAATATTATCCAATTTTATTATATTTTTTAAAAATTTTTTCAAGAATGTTTTAACTTGTAATATTGTTGAAATCGCTCAATTATTGCATTTATTTTCATCTTTTTTCATATCTATTTATAACTTTTTAACTATTTATTTCTATTTTGGTTTTAAAGTACGATTTAATTTGTCTTTTGTGTACATTTAATACTGAATTCGTATTTTAAAAAAGGTACAGTTTCCAGTTTTACATGCCTCCAAAAAGATTTTTTTTACAAAATAAATTGATTTGATTGGTTAGAAGTTCGTTTTAGCATTGTTATTGTTAATTTGTTTAAGGATTTGACTTCCCATCTCCGGCGATAGTCAGCCCTCCTCCACACCACACGTGGAGTAGATATACGAAATTTCCTGGAAGGGAGTATGTGGTTGCTTGGGACAGGAAATATTGACTGCTGCCAAACATTTAAGTAGTCCGTAGTAGGGCCCAGATCAGTTTGGTTGAGCTCAATTATTCAAGAAATCACTCAAATCTCCACCGTTGCTTCTTTTTCAAGTATTTAATTAATTGGATTCATAGGTAAAAATGTAATTAGACGCTACTTTGGCCAACCTTTTGACTAACCAAGAAATCTTCAGTCGGAAATACACAAATAATATGGTCAATACCGGGGATGGTTTTTTTTTAAAAAAAATATTACAAGAATTCAAAGTTAGAAACTTTGAATCTTCTGATATATTCTTTAGTATATTTATTAAATTAGTCATATGAAACTGTGTGATTAGTTTAAGTCTATTAATATTTATCAATCAGACAGGATTTTTATAATTTGATTGATATACTAAATAATATATTAAAAGATATACTAAAAATTTTATAGCATTTAGTAAAAAGTGCTTTTAATTAAAGTTAATTTACCAAAACAAATATCTTTTAAAAAAAAGTTAGAAGATTTTCTTTTTTTTTTTAAATGCAAGTCACAAGATAAGGCTACTAGGTATAAATACTATCTTTTTTCTTTTTTCTTTTTTGATACATTTGGCGACCTTTGTATAAAATTTTTTATCTAAAAAAAGAACATATAGAAGTCACAAATATAATGTGTATTTTCAGAAAAAAAAAAGAAATATAATGTGTACTAGAATATGACCCGTGCTTTGCACGGTGTATATATTATTTTTTAAATAAATAAGTGTATAATAAAAATATATTTTTAAAAAGAAAATTTTATTTTAAATGTCATTGAAAAAATATCTTTAATAGTACAACCATAAGTAAGCCCATTTCTTTTATTGACAAAGTCAATTTTTTATTAAAAAAGTACCATAAAAAATTAATACGGATTATTATATAAATAGTTATTAGAGTTATTACAAAAAATATAAAGAAAATATATGTATTTAATTAAAAAAATATGCACTAATAGTTAATCATAAGTAAATTAAGATAAAAAATACATCATAAATTATACTTTTTTTCTATATCTTTAAAGTAAATTAACTTTACGATATGGTATTTCAATTATTCTGTCATATTCACCTCCTATTCCCATTATATGCAAGAGAAAAAGAGAATTTCTTATCATTTAATTATTTATTTTGACTATTAAAAAAATAGAATATATTTATAATAAAATCATTGTGAAAATTAAAATTTATCTCCCTTTACTTGTCTCTCTCCATTTCTAACATTAAAAATAAAAAAATTAGTATTTTATATTAAAAACCTCAAAAAATTTTAAAATAAAAAATTCTCTGGTCATTGCTAAATTGTTTTTCAAAAGAACGTGTTCTTAATCCATCACAAAAAAGCCATAGTGTTAATGTACTTTACAAAATTATTTTTTTAATATTTACTTGGTAAAAAGATAAAAATAAAAAAATAAGAATAATCGATTATTACATTTCATGTCTAATGTATTGCAAAGTTATGCATATTTTGGTACAAGATATTTTAATAGGCAATTATGCACTTTTATCCTTAAAACTTAGCAAATGAATGATCAAATTAGATGGTAATAGATATTGATCTAATTGGTTTAATAAATATTGAGAACTAAATAGATAAATATTCCTGAAGTCATTTCCTCAAACAAACGAAAAAAAAAAATTTGAATCTTCAAAACCTATCAAAGAAAACAAAAACTCAATAATTTTCTATTAAAACAATTAAAAATATAAAATATATTACATCATTCAATCAAAAGAAAAAAAGAAAAAGAGATGAAAGATGTAAAAAGAGAAAAATCAATGATGTTAAAAATAAAACTAAAAAAATAAAATAAGCTGACAAAAAATGGGACAAAGGAATAACTACATATGAAAGTCATGTACAACTTGCAGACTTATTGGTAATCAAAAAATTTAAAAAGTTTTAAAAAAATATATTTTATTCTCAAAAGAGATTAAACGGACTCATATTAAAGAAGAAAAACATAAATAAAAAATTAAAAGAAAAGTGCATACATCTCATTTTCCTGGATTTAACTAAAGAAGCATCTAAAATATATTTTAAAATTTAAAAAATAATAAAAAAAATACTTATTTAAATAAAAAATTAAAATATCCTAAATATGTTGATGCCTATAACGTATATAATACTCATACATTTTTCTTCATTTTAAAAGAAAAAGCTTGAGACAGTCTTTCCATTTTGGCCTCTATTTCAAAATATTCTCAACCAAAAAAATCTTTAAAAATAAATAAATTTATAAATATCTCACATGTACACAAATAAGTTCTCCACAAATTAAAGAAAAATAAATATTTTTTTAAAAATAATTAATTTATAAACATCTTTTGAACAATAAGAGATGTATTTGGCACTGATAAGCTCCTCAAGAAAATTAAATTTATAACACTATTTATTAAATTCAGAGGTCAATATTAAAGTGAAAGAGAAAAATGAAGAGAATAAGAGCAACATGTATCAAAAAAGGAATTGAAAAGATTATCTCTTCAATTTGAAAAAAGAAGACCCTAATCAGAGAAAAATAAGAGGATCTGAAGATAAAAAATCTTATGAGGAAAAGTTTGTGAAGAAAGAAAAAGTTTGTGGAGAAAGTGGCAGTAGATAAAGTTATATGGAGATAGTGAAAAGTTATTAGGAATTTGATTTAAATTAAAAGATTTGTTTAATATAAACTAAAGTTGTTATATTATTTTATCTCTTAACTATTAAAAACTCTTCTAACTAATAAAAAAATTTAAAATTCTAAAAATTAGAATTGGAGATTTGGGAGTTTTAGAGGAGGAGAGAGAGTAAAAGTGTTTTGGTAATATATATATGTATAGATTCCTTATAAATGTCATTTTTCGCCAATTAGGTGGAGTCTTTTGTTTTAGTTCTTGAAGGACTTGAACATGGAAAAGAACTCTAAAGATGTTTTGCAAAGTCTCATGACTTCATATACATTTCGGATAATAATGTGTTAATATTTCTTTTCAAATAATAGATGAATGGAATTTGATCTACAGGAGAAATTTTGGAAAAAGGAAATGCAGTGATGTAACCAGTAAACATTTCAAGAAAGCCATTGAATGCAGCGGAGGAGTGGTTTTCCACCACTCAATATCTTCTCCCTCAAACCCTTCCCCCATTATCTCTTTCACCGCTGCCACGTGTCTTTTCTGTTACTCCATTTTCTTTAGAATTTTCTTTTCTAGGTTTTATATTTTTAATTTTTTTATAACTATATGACAATGTCATATCGACCAAGAAAGAAATGGGAGAGAAGATTTGAACTAGATTACAACACGATATGAGATGTACTTCTAAGAGGAGCTGTTTTTCACCACTCAAAATCTTCTCCCTCAAATCCTTTCTTCCATTATCTCTTTCATAACTGTCAAGTATATTTATGTTACTCTATTTTCTTTAGAATTTTCTTTTTTAGGTTTTATATTTTTAAAATTTTTTATAATTATATGACAATGTCATATCGACCAAGAAATAAATGGAAGAGAAGATTTAAACTAAATTACAACACGATACGATATGTACTTCTAACATTGTTTAGATACCCAACTGATTGTCCTTTTAAAGAACATATACCTTTTATGGATTGGTGGCAAGATAATATCATATAGTGCAAGTGTTTTTATTAATGTAAAATTTTTATTAATGTATTTCAATATCTATAAATTTATTAAAATTCATTTACATGCTAAAACAACATGACCGTTGTTAGACTTACTCTATAGGGAGAATTTACCTGTAATGAAGGGGAGCAACTATTAATTGTACTAAATGAAAACACAATTCTATTGGTATGTGGGATCATAGTGAAAAATTATCTATGTATATTATTAATTAATTTAATTTGATTATTATCTTAAAAAAATTATTTATGTTATACCAAATGTTACATATAGAACCATCACTTTGCACAAATAGATCAAACAGGTTATATATCAGCCCAAATTTAAAATTTGCTAACATTGTTAGACGATGATAAGTTGTATATATGTATAGATTCACTTATTATGCTTCAATTTTTCCTTTTACGTATGTTTTTTTGCGTTTAGGTATGATAAAAATTGTTGTGCAAAGACACTTGCAGCTTGGATGAAGAGAGCTTATTTTTCTACTACACAATCGTTATTGATCTCGAATGTTAAAAGAATACGAATATCAGATTATCAAATACTATCACATGTAATAAACTGTTGCAAATGAACAAGATAATTAAATACGACTTTTAAATATTGTTCTTTTTTTTCAGGAAAGGTAATTTCGCATAGTTACTATATAGATAAGTTATTTTGTTACATTTTACTGATTGTGCTCCTTTTAAAAAATTTGAATATATCGATTTTTCGTTCAACTGAAAGATTTTACTGGAAGTATATATATTTCTAAAAGACAAACATGCAGAGTTTATTTTTCATTGTCTCGCGAGTTATTTACGAAATCTACAATCAAAAGTATTTATCTATGTAGATGTGTATATATCTCTCAATATATAATTTATCAATTTCAATATTTAATTATAAATTCTGCACAATATATGTATCATTGAGATATTTTTATTTACATGGCATTCAGAAAAATGGACACAAGTTAATAGAAGATCATGTAAATTTCTGCATAGGCTCTGCATTTACATTTGTGATGCGTACACCTATATTCAAGAAAGATGAAAGTCTTTCGCTCTTAGTAACTTTTGTTCTTAAAGTAAATTTGTGTAAAGAGTATTTACACCTTCAAAAATGTGTAAAATTTCTTGATACATTCTATTAGGTAATGTTGTATTAAATTAAGATGCTAAGCAATTTGCTATACTTATAATTTCTTAAATATATAACAAATAAATTTTTTTTTACTAATTTTGCAGATGGTGATCTCTTTATTAAGACATTAGAAGAGTTACTGAACAAGTACTTCAACATCTTATCAGGTTTAACTTGCTTGATTATATGTATACATCTTATGAATATGTGACATTCTAATGATTTATTTTATATTTTATTATTTATTATTAAAATAATTTATATAATAAATTTTTATTATAAATTGTTTCTCCGTGCTATGCACGGGTTTTTTGGCTAGTATCATATAGTGCAAATCATTAAATTGCTAGAAGAAATTGATTGATAAAATTGTGACATTTTTTAAAATTACTCTCAATTCAATTTGCTTGTGAAGTTTGACGACATTTAACAAGTTTGTTACCTAATAACGAGTAGTTCTTTTAACTGTTTGTGTAATTCTTTTAAATTATACTTCACTCTCCACTTATCTCGGATTCATGTAAAATATAAAAGTTGATATTTATAACCCCTTTTAACCTCGTGACAATTTTTTATATAAATAAATATACTTCCTTGTTTCCAAAATCCTTGAGAAAGTTGTTTTGATGGCCATCAAAGTTAGGTTAAGGGTGATAATCAAGAGAGCCAAAAAAGTAAACAAAGTCTGCTATAGGCTTCCAATGAAAACCCACAAACTAAAAGGACATCATACGGTGTAAATGTTTTATTATTTGGCCACGTGTAAGATTGATTGGGTTCTTACACAATTGTTGTCAATTTTGAATCAAACAAATTCATCTTTGCCTCTTTATTTGGAAAATCAATACCAATTACACAAATTGATGGGGCAAAATATTTGTGATTTATATCATTTAGGAAGATGAAAAGGAAACCAGATGAAAGGCATCCATCAAAATACTTTCAAGATAAGATAGAGTCCGTACTTAGATATATGACTATTTCATTATCAGAATTTTAGAGAACGAATATTTATGGTGAGATTAAATTAAATTTTTTTAGTTGATTTATATTAAAAATTATTAAAATAAATTATTTAGAAGAGAAATAAAATGTAAAGTGAAAAAATAAATAAAATAACATACTTTATTTAAACACCAATCCAAACACGTCCTTACTTGTTAGCAGTAAAACGATATTACGGAGCTCAGAGATGACATTTTGCAGCGTGCTAGGCAGCCTCGGCTCAAGTAGGCATTGGCTAAATTTAAAAAAAGAAAAAAAAGGCAGCGATTGGTAGTATACAGGAAAGAACGAGTATTCCTCCTCCCAAAAACAAGTGGACAAGGAGTCCCCAACCCCAACCCCGCCCCCGTCACCACAGCGCACTGTTGTTACGGTGTGTACGTCAGTTTTTGTAAGATGTGCATAATCTCATTCGATCTATTGTATTAAATTTTAAATTTAATTTAATAAATTATATTTTTATTTTTATAAATATTATTTTTTATAAAAAAATTTAAATTTTTTCAATTATTGAACAGATTAGACTCAATCCATCGAGGGTCTCCACTCGCTGTAACTACAGTCCTATATATCTTTATTATAAAACGTGTAAAATTGAATTTGATTTGTTAAATTAAATTTAAAATTTAATTTAAAAAAATATATTTTTTTATTATTTATGTATTTTTAAAAAAATTTTAAAAATTTTTATAATCATCAAATCAAATCTGAGGGAGCAGATTCGATCATGCTGAATCGGACTGGTCTCCACTAGATCAATGTCGAATTGTTTTCTCTTTTGGTTCTCTTGTCTATTAGTCCGACATACGGGCCTTGACGTGAAATGTTCGAGAAAGTCGAGGTATTTATCATTCAAGACTTTGCTTATTTTCCAACGCTAGCATAGGCAAACTTGA
The DNA here is from genome assembly GCA_030512225.1 of Rauvolfia tetraphylla. NCBI lineage: Eukaryota > Viridiplantae > Streptophyta > Magnoliopsida > Gentianales > Apocynaceae > Rauvolfia > Rauvolfia tetraphylla. The sequence continues at coordinate 5,516,069 of JAJQKT010000060.1, forward strand.
ATTTCTCGATACTTATGATAAGATTAGATTGGTTTTTTTTTAATAATTATGTTGTATTAAAAATTATAAAATTAATTATTAATTTAAAAAATAAAATTAAAGTAAAAAAAATAAGAGCAAGCTTGAATTGAAAATTAATTTAAGTACTTTTATTCTCTTTATTTTAAAATATTAAATTTTTTAATTATTTTTTCTCTTTTTAAAATATTTAATATTTTATAAATTTTAAAGATTATTTTTAGTATAATTTTTTATTTTTTATTATATTAATAGAATTAATTAAGAATAAAATATAAAAATACTATTTATTTTATTTTTTAAATTTTTATAAAAATAATTAAAATTTTTTATATTTTTAAAACAGAAATATAGAATATAGTAGCAAATATTACCGATAAAAGCATGAAAAAACCAAGCAATTCCTGTACTACAAGTTTTAAGCAGGCTTTGAGTAACAGAGGCGAGAGAGAAGTGAGAAACAGAGAAGATGCATGTAGACCATTAATATTTCAACTTAGTGACGAGGGCAACGAGGTCATACAAGATATAGATAGAAGCAGAATTCGGATATATGTATGTGTCTGTGTGTGCGCCGGGGGCGGGATTTTTTTTACTTTGTACGCCGGAGTGCTAAATCTTTATATATACTTTGTACCTCGGAATTAAAAATAAAACTAACCAAAGTAAAAAAGAATCAGCACAGTGCAAGAAAAATATAATGAAAAACAAGTAATTCATTCAACTTTTCTGTCCTATAGGAAAAAAATATAACCTTTATGAGTGTTTATTCAATTTTCGGTTCAGTTTTTAAAAAAATTATAAAATCAAATGGAGTCGAAATAGAATAATTTGGTTCGATTCGGTGACAAACTGAATTTCTAAAAAGAAAATAAAATAAAATTAAAGAAAAAAAGAAGAATAAGAATAAAAACACATTAAAGAAATGTGTTATCAGTATATGAATGTATTTAATTCATGTCATTCATTAATAAATTTTTAATTTTTTGGTTCAATTTTTAATTTGAATATAGAAATCAAAAATCGAACCAAATTCTATATCATTTTTATAAACTGAATTGAATTGAACCAAAATAATTTTTTTTTTCAGCATCGAATAATAAATTCCCTTAATAACCTTTGAAGTCTCCTCTTTTAGTAGATAGAAGAGAGTATTTAATAAGTCTAAAGGAATCTAAGCAAGAAAAAAGTAACAAAATCCAATGGTTTAGGAAGAAGAAATTAAAAAAAAAATTTGCACTCTCTCACAATTTTCAAGGACGCACGCTGAAAAAAAGACCAAAAAATTAATATTTCAATCTATAAAAATATAACGCAAGTGCCATCTGCCGTGAGGTTTGAATGAGAAAATCCAAAAATAAAAGAAAAGCCAAAATGTATTTAAAGCAAAAAAAAAAAAAAAGAGGCTAGTTAAAAAATCTTTACTTGGGGGGCCATAATTTGTATATTTAAAATTTTGTACCACAAATTAATAAAAATAAAACATAATACATGTAGGGCATGCTCTCAATTATTGATTTTTTTTAAAACAGTTAAAAAATAAATATTTTTAAAAATTTTATACTTTAAATTTTTTTTTTTAATTTTTAACCATTTTAATGAAAAACTATTTTAAAAAGCATATCTAGCATACTTCTCAAAAATAGATTTTTTAAACTTTTTTAAACTAAAATCTAAAATGAATAAAAGTTCAAAAATAATTTTTATTTTAAAAATCATATAAGCAGCTTGTTTTGGCCCTGTTCTCGATTGTTAAAGTTTTTTTAAGTAGTTGAAAAATAAATACTTTAAAAAAATTATACATAAAGTTAAAATAAAATTCTTATTTTTATCAATTTTAATAAGTAAAAAATATTTTAAAATATATATTTTAAAAATAACTTTTTTAACTTATTTGAGCTAAAATCAAAAGTGAATAAGTAGTTGAGAATAATTTAAAAATAGAATTTAACTTAAAAAAAGTTAAATCAATTATTCTATCAGTTAATATGCATTTTCTATTGTCCAACGTAACATATGTATTAAAGCATTTTAGAGAATTTTAAATATTCAAAATGAGTTTAATTTTTTGATAGAATGTTGAGAGAATTGTAGAAATTAGAGAAAATTTTAAATAAATAAAAAATAAACGTATTACAATCATTAATTTAATGCAAATGTAATTTGAATTTAATATACTGTTCAATTATTTTTGAACAAGGATATTACTTACTTAAGATGACTCTCCAAAAACCTGCGTGAATTGGTTTCTTTTTTTTCTTTGAAAATTATTTATTTTTTTTCAAATCTCCAATCTATATTTTCTCTTACAACAACTAGTTTCATACTTCAAATAAAATAAAAAGGGGCACCAAAAAATAAAAACCAATCAAGGTAATTAAACAATTTACGTTCTTTTTGTTTTTGAATAACAATTTTCATTCTCATACGCATTTTTACAATCTTATATTTGGAAATAGAAATTGCTTTAGATTAACAATTCCAACTTGCAACAAAAAAAAAATAAAAAATCAAAAGCAAATTAGGTGTTTCTCAAAAAATCATAGTAGAAGTTTTCATGCATCCGTTCTCCATATGTATCCTCAGAACCTTTTTTTTTTTTTTTTTTGAGTACAAGATTCTTCAGAACCCTATAAGCAACTTTGAAAAGGTCAGTTTCCAAATATAAGACAAGCAATTACCCCAAAAAATGCAGATTAATTTCCAAAAAATGTTCCGCAATAAAATTAATCTGCACTGCTGACGTGGCTAGCCACCCTTATATGACCAAAAGAAAGTGAATAGAAGCTGCTATAACAGCGAAATTGAAGCCCCTGCGGTCGGTCAATTCAATACAGTCTCCGGTCTTCCTTCAAGAACCCTCCTTCCGCATTCCTTATCTTCCTTTCCCACCACGGAGGTATATAAAACTCCGCTTTCAACTACAACTCATTTCTTGCATTCCTCCAAAAACGCCGTCAGCGGGCGGAAACCTACCACCACGCCCTACGCTCCAAGGTAAATAGTTTCTCACTCTCACTTCGGAATGAAGAATCCCGCAAGTAAAACTCCTCCTCCGAACAAAGGTTTCGGCGATGGAAATTTCAATCTCGTGCTGTTTCTTCTTCTTCTACTGTCTCCGGCAGTTCCCTCAGTCGTCGCTCAGCCGTCGAACGTTAATAACAACGTGGGTGGTGGCCCCTATACGAATTTCAGTCCTTCCATGGCAATCATCATAGTGGTTCTGGTTGCTGCACTGTTTTTCATGGGCTTCTTCTCCATCTACATCCGCCACTGCTCCGACAACTCCGGGAGCGCGGTCCGGAATGCTTTATCTATGCACGCAAGACGCGGTAACGCTGCCTCGCGCGGACTAGATGCTTCCGTTATCGAGACGTTTCCGACTTTCTCGTATGCGGAGGTTAAAGGCCACAAAATCGGGAAAGGAGTTTTGGAGTGCGCTGTTTGTCTCAATGAGTTTGCAGACGACGAAACGCTCCGTTTAATACCCAAATGTGATCACGTTTTCCACCCTGAGTGTATTGATGCTTGGCTAGAATCCCACGTAACTTGCCCGGTTTGCAGAGCCGACCTCACCCCACAACCCGACGACCAGTCCTATCATCTGCCGGAGACGAATCAGGAAACCCAGGAGAACAACAACAACAATATTGAACGGCCGAGAAGCGACGATGTTAGAATCCAAGTTTCCGGTGATCAGACCCAAGAAGAAAGAGAAGAGAACAAAGACAAACCGCAGGTAAAGCGAACTTTGAGTTTGAAGTTTCCGAACTGGCCATCGAGAACGGAATCGATAAGGAGAGGAAGATCATTCGGGTTCGGTAGGTTCAGGTCCCACTCTACGGGGCATTCATTTGTTCAACCGGGGGAGAATACGGACAGGTATACTTTAAGATTGCCGGAGGAAATTAGAAAGGAAATGATGAACCGAGCTTTACTGAACCGGACAAAGAGTTATGCCATGGGTTTGCCAAGGGATGCAAGCTCGAGAAGAGGTCCCAGAAACGGTGACGGGAGTAGCAGAGGTGCCAGATCTTTCAGTAGAATTGAACCGTCGGACCGGGCTGCAAAATCAGACCGGTGGCTGTTTTCAAAAGCGCCGCCGTTCTTTTCCAGGGCGCTTTCAATAAGGTCGCCGAGAGTTGGGGCCAATAACAGCGAGGGATCGACATCGAAGGGTACGAAAACCGCTGTTAAAATGCCATCTTTTAAGTGTTTGGAGCCGAAGAGTAGTGATGAAGCCGTCCTTGTGCATTCTGATTCCGTTCGTCCTCCGGTTTAATAGTGTATAATCGGTTTCGTAAAGGGCCAGCTGGGCTGCCTCCGGCGAGCTGACGGTGAGTCTTGGTTTCCTTACGTGTAGCCAACGGAAGAATTTTTCGGCGGCTAACTATTCGTTCTAGGACGGACCCTGCACATGAGAGAAGTATTGGCCATAAGGCCCATGGCTGTTTCCGAAGCTGGGGCGCGCTAGCCCCGTTTGACTAGCCTAGCTGGCTAAAATTATTTTTTGTTTTTTTCTCAATTTTCTTTTCCTTTTTGCTTTTACTATATAGCAGTAAATTTTTTTATTGTATAACAAACCATGTAATTGAAAATGTGATCGTGTTACACTTGTAAATTATGACTACATTATAGTTTCTTGGTACCTATTCTTTTTTTTTAATAAGTCAAAAAGATTGACATTTTCATCAATTTAAATATATTTTATTATAAATTATATATTCCCGAACCGAACCCGAACCCTCCGCTTCATATCTTTAAGTTCATGGCTATAATAGAGGAAGGACCATTCAATTAGGACTTATTCTAATACAAAAGGCAGGCATGGGTACCATTAATATTCTTGATCAGTCTACTATCGTTCAAAATGGCGACAAGTACATATTCTTTTGCCACATTTATAGCTACTCCCTTGCTAATGGGAAATAAAAGAATTGATTTGATTCTTGTAATGTTTGAAAACAAAAAATGACCTCTCCTTTAAGGCAAGGCAATTACAAGAGTGGAAAGATCCTCCAATAAAACCCAAGTGGCCAATTTGAATAAAGAGGAAGCATCCATTTTTTGACTCCAAAGCCACCAAATGTGAAATTATATTTCTTCTGGTAGCCTTGTTGGATTGATCATCATTATAAGAAGGAAGAAATTTTTGGCACTGCGACCAAAATAAAGGGATATAACTATTTGGGTCAAATCGTTTCAAGTGCTTTGAAATCTAGATTGGACTAACTGGTTCGTTCCACTTATTTATTAAACTTAGAAACATTAGCATTGGAGGCTGAAGAACAAATATTTATTTTGCTCCGTCTTTAGTTACGGATATTCTTTTATTGGTTTGATTAATTATATGGTTGGACCACTCGAATTGCTCAGAACAACTAAAGAACAAAACCAAGATCACTATTGGAAGGTGTTTTTATTTGACTTGTTGGTTCATTCCAGGCTCATAGTTCATCTACCAAGTACCAACCTTGTCAAGGAGCTGCGTGTTCAAAGCTGTCCCGATCCCACTTCTTAGGTACTTACACGACCTTGGAGAGTATTTTTTTTCAATGCAAAGTATGAACTCGGACCAAACTTATGATGAAATATGTATGTTGCGTGGGTGTGGCTCTTAAGAAGTTCAAAGTTGACGAGAATGAAATATTGTAATAGTCTTTTGCCTTGTTTGGTTAGACAACGTTTATAGTGATCATGAGGAAGTAAGTGTGAGAAGGAAGGAAGGAAGAACATTTTGAAATAACATGATTATCGTGGGGTGTTTATTGTTTATAATTTTTATTCTCTATAATAATTACTCGGATACGCACTTGCCAAACAGATCCTTATTGTTAGATATTTGAATTTTTTAAAAAAATGAAAAGAATTGCAGTGCTTGAAGAAAAACTCATATACTAAAAGAGTGCCATTTAAATTTTATTGTATGTGAAATCGTAACAAAATCTGACTCATTTTATTATATTATGTCTATCTATTAATATAGACACATACTACTGTCGCTGATGAAATTAGATAGAATTTTTTTATTTTAAATTTTATAAAAAAAATCATTTATTAAAAAATTAGTCCAAAATAAATTGCATTAAAGTTTTCGAAACTCAATCCAAAATTTAGTAAAAGTTTAGTCCGTTTTCACATAAAAATCACAGCAGAATGAAGTCAATATCCATGTTGGACCGCAAAATAAGTCAAATTTTCAAAACTCAAATCATTTTAAGAAAAAAAAAAAAACAAAACTTGGATGGTAAAGCAAAAGATTATTGAAAGCTTATCTATCACCCCATAATCACTCAGACACAACTTATAAAACAGTTTTAAGTTGGAATATCATTAACCCCCGCGAGGTGCGTGCGTAATTTAACTAATCCATTATAATCCTCAAAAGATATATCCATATCAGTAGGAAAAATGGCAATGACTTTTTAATGCTTTTGAAACCGACGTTTATAGTCATCTACCGTCAATATCTAAAGGAAAATGTAGACTTTTGGGGCGGAAGAAAGGCGAATGTTGACCATTTCCCTCTTCTAGATAAGTTTGCCTTTTTCTATTTTCTTTTTGGGTTACGACTTTAATATGAAGAAGTCTTTATCTTAAAAAGATTCCTCCTCTTTCTTGGGTTTCAGGATCCAGAAAATCCATAATAGGCTTCTCAAACTTGTTTTGCTGTGATAAAGTAGTAACTTAGCGATTAAAAGTATTCTCTAATAAAAATTTGAATTTGAATCACGTTCTCTATTTTTTAATGATTTTTTTTTTTAAAAAACATGTTTTTCTTTTGAAAATTTCATGTCCTGAATCAGGTGGACTGATCTGGAGGATCATCCAAAGCACAGCTCTACCTATTTGTGAGTTTATAAACTTCTCCCTCTCTTTCCTTTTTCCAAGCAAATGGTCTGCCTGAAGTATTTGGGTTGACTGATCTTCCCCTAAAGAAATTCTCTGCCTCGGTAAGACTCAACATCCTGTTATTCCCATCCGACTTTTTCTTTTCATGTTTATCTTTTTCTACAATTTTGTTGGGTGGAAAAATTAAGAAGATAGACAAGCTAACAACCAATTTCCAATGCTTGCTTACACTATGCAACGCATTCCAATTATTCCAGAAATAGGAGATGTGAATAAAACTATCACCTAATAAAGCATACTTTAACCAAATTACACCTTCTAACAATATAATATCCTAATGACCAAATTTATGCCCAAGAAAATATTTAAAATAAAAGAAGAAGAAGAAGAAGAAGAAAGCTCTTGCAGTACTTCAAGCACATAAATTTCACCAGAAGGAAAGCATTCAAAATCTTTACCAATAAAGGCGGGCAAAATTACGTAGAATGAACTCCAAAATACAGCTGAACCTTTCACTAATAGCCTCTCTCAGTGAATGTGATCGTCAATGGAGGAAAGAATAAATAAACGTGTTCTATGCCGAACAAAAATTTTAACCATCTAAGAAATTCTACTATGCTTGTGAGCCATAAATTATGCCACTCATCAAGGGAAAAAAGAAAACCATAAGTTAAGCCTAAAAGCCCTCTACATATTTACATTCAACCGCACAAAATTGAGTTCCCATGCATGTATTATAGTTTGATCTTCAGGACTATGCTTGTTGGACATGCAACGGAAAAATGGAAAATAAACCAACCAATGAAGCATTCCTCCTTATGCTGCTCTGAGGCTCGAAGACAAGTGTTCATAGTATTGTTTTTGCTGCAAAGAGGAGAGAATGGTGAGTATAAAACTAACATGGATATCATCATCTCAAAAGAACACAACTCAGATCTAGCCCTACTTTTTCAGAGACAGATGGCGAGATTTTTGCCAATTCCTGTCTAAAGTGAACTTCTTTGATGGTCCATCTTGTGGCATCTGAACTGCTGTCCCCTGACTTTTGTTTCTCCTCAGCAACAGCATGAGCAGCATTGTTCATCTTCAAAGGCGGAAAGAAAATAATAAGGCCTCAAAAAAGTCCTACGGGGAGGACAGAATGAAAGCAGGATGAGCAAAGAATGAAAGAAGGATGAACCAACCAGGAGAGAAAGGTCAGCTCCGCTAAAATTTTCACAAGTGCTATTTCTTCCAATTGCCATCAAGTCAACACTGGGATCTATGCGTTTCTTCTTTGCCAGAGCATTTAAGATTAAACCACGTTCATCTGGATTAGGCAGAGGCACATAAAGAAGTTTCCCAAATCTTCCAGGTCGAAGAACAGCTGGATCCATGATTTCAGGCCTGCAAAATGGTTAGGCAAGATATGTCAAGAAGAGTTAGGGCATATGTGATTAATTGTGGAGTTACACATTTTTCAACACTTTCAGGGCCAAATCCACCTCGAAATAATCTCACCTGTTTGTGGCCCCAATAACATAAACACCTTTACGTTGATCTGCACCATCTAGTTCAATCAGTAACTGCAAAATTGTGAAATTATATAGATTAAATTTTGTACAAAAAAGGTAAGAAGCAGAATACTACATAATATATTTAGGCAATAGAGGTCTTCAAGGACATTTCTTCCTTACCTGATTCAATAGCCGCTCTACAACCCATCCCCCTTCTCTGCCACGCTTTGTCGTCAAAGCATCAACCTGAAAAGAAGAACAGAAACAACAGAGATTCAATATCTGGCAGATTTTGCAATACAAAATAAACAAACATCCGAACAGTGATGCTACTGAACTTCAACCTCTAAATGCCTTACCTCTTTACCACCAAACCCCCCATTCCAGAAAAGCACATTGGAAAAAAAAAAAAACACTTGCATGGGGAGGAAAAAAATCCTTGTAAACAGATTTCAACAAGAATAAGATTCCTCGAAACAAATGTAACCAAATACAAATAGCAGATACCCTTTACACACTCTGGAAGAGGAAAGGAAATAAAACCAGCTTCCAACAGACCTCATCAAAGAAAACTATGCATGGGGCGCATGTCCTTGCACGACTGAAATGTGTCCTCACTGCCAATTCACTCTCACCAACATATTTGTTAAGAAGTTCTGGTCCCTTCACAGATACAAAAAGAGAAAATCTAGTTTACCAAATACAACACGTCAATCCCTGTACACAAATACAAAACGGAATCAGAGGGTGTGCCTTAATATATATAAAATTTGCTCCAGCTTCATTAGCAACAGCCTTGGCAATCAATGTTTTCCCACATCCTGGAGGACCATAAAGCAAGAATCCTGTCTCCAGATCAATCCCGAAATCCTGAAATCAGCAAATAAATTTTAATTCCACAATTCTTGGCTCGTCTAGATGAAACGAATAGAATTTTCAGTTATCTATTGGTTCAATCAGTAGATGTTTCCAACAAAAAGACCAAGTTTAAGCATCAATAGTCACCACAGCAGGTACTCTAAAGAGAAGCGAAGAATTTGAGGTGAAGGAAGAATTCAGAAAGGAAAAAAATATGCTCATTCTTATATAGATAACTATAGCAGGAATCATCAAACAAACCCAACAAAACAAGTACATCTTTTATGAGTGAAAAAGTATAAAGAACAAGAAGAATGGCACCAAGTTCCTATGCAATCTGGCTCCTAGAGTAATGTACAACAAGTCATGAATGAGAGCCCAGGAGTAGTATATTTATGGTAAGCAACAAAAAGTAAATGTCAATTGGTAAATATCTCCATTAAGCTGCTTTTCTCAAGACCATACGAGATACCTTGATGCAGCTCCATCTTCTCTGCGCTTTTTTGGTTCAAGAATGACAAAAACATAGTGGAGATCTAAATTATCAGGGGGCAGAGGAATAGAATAACTATTAGAATCATTACTCTTCAAAATAGCATTAGCCACTTTATTTTGAGAGCAAAGCTGCAAGAAAAATAGACTATTCACTCTTACTTCTTAGTAACATTCCATTAATCCTACAGATAACATGCATCATAACCTCCCATGTGCTTCAATTATTTTTACATTTTACAAAATATAAATTACTTGATCTAATGAAGCTCACAATGCTATGTTTGAATCAATTAAAGTTTCAAGCTGGATGATTCTGAACCAACCATAAATTCTGTACAATTTTGTTTCAGACTCTCTAATATAAAATAAACTCTCTAGAGTTAAGTTCAAAGATTACTACCAACAATTGAATAGGGAAGATTTTCTTGGAACTGTTTGATTACACCATTGAACTGATAATGATTTCTTCTAAAATTTTACTGTAGTTACCAGAGATCATTAATTTGTCAAATCTTAATTATCATGGCATGTAACAATTAGCTTAGCAGCTTCTTGAGGAAGAATAAGAAAAATGGATCCAGTTCTTTTACCAAAAAGAGAGAATTCACTTGAGCAAGATGAAGTACTAGTTATTCTACTATCTAAGTGTAATGGTATCAAGTATCTTAGTAAAATGCTATTTGGCCTGAGCTAATTGACTAATTCAGATGAATAAATCGAGTATAAGACTTCAAATAGAAAACGAATAATTAAACATTGATACGCAGAGTACAACATTCTACCTCCATCGGGAATTGAATGTCCACGTTTCCTTTTTAAGATGCCCGGAATTGAATATCCACTTTGTTAAAATAGTCATATATTTTATCTAAGCTTCCACTGCTAAAACTCCTTAATTTAAGGGAATGATGCTCCACTAACACAATAGTCCCACAACTAATCTCTTTGATTCCCTTAAACCTCTTTGATTCCCTTGATTTAAGGGATTTAAGCTCCACTAAAAAATGGGCCTACCACTAATCTCTTTAATCAGTAAGAATATTATAGTGATATAACTATTATCAAACTACTCTCCTTAATTTTTATAAAAGTCAAAAGAGGACATTTAATTCCGGACGAAGGGAGTATAACTTAACATCCAGTGGACAGCAAGATGAAATTACTCTGTCAGAGTGAAACTAACAGAAAAACATAACTAAAGCCTTGAAAGCAAAGGATACCGGAAGTAACCTAATTTTCATGTTGTATAAAACCCATAATAGTTTTATGTTGTATATTAGTTACCTCATAATCTTCAGGATACTTTATCCGCCTTACTATATAACGTTCAAACTCCTCTCTCAATTGACGGAGTCCTCCAACATCTTCCCATGTGACATTTGGAATAGCAGAAAATCCTTCTCTCCTAGAAGATGGTTGAACCATTTTAGCTGCTTCCTGCAAGCAGTCACATAAAGGGATGAAAAGCGGTTACAGATGTAAGCAGATACAAATGAATCCTTGACAATTATGCTTGGACCAACATAAACTGTATTCTCCCTTCAGTTTACCTCAAAATCACCCATAGTGATGCTAAGTTTTTCCATTTCTTCAGCAGACCAAGGGCGCCTCCACCATTCCTCAGTAAGTTCTCCGTCGAGACCTTCTCTGGAAAACTCAACTCTTCTCTGGTCTATAATTCTCTTCATTGCCAGGTTACCAGCCTTGTTGGTCAGCGCAGCCAAGTCAGCTCCAACAAAACCTGGGGTAGCCCTGGCTATCTTGAGAAGATCAAAAGACCCTTCAACTTTAAGATTTCGAGTAAGCACCGAGAGAATATCAACCCTCGCGTTTTCATCTGGAATACCTAAAGCAATCTCACGATCAAATCGTCCAGGCCTCCTTAGTGCAGGGTCAACAGCATCAGGTCTGTTTGTAGCTCCAATTACTAAAACATAGCCAGGCCTGACATCAGAATTTTCTAAATCTGGATCCCCGTCTGCAGGTTTTCCAACTCTATGTGATTCATCCATGCATGTCATCAATTGTGTCACAATACGCCGTTCCATTTCACGCTGCAAATTTTCTCTTTTTGATGCTATTGCATCAATCTCATCGATAAATACAATTGATGGAGCTGTCCTGTATGCTTTTGAAAATAGATCCCGGATGTTCTCTTCAGATGCACCTAAAAGTATCCATCAAGTGAATCATACTAATAAACCTTAAAACAAAAAGAATACCAGGATTTTGTTATTCAAAGATAAAGATAAAACAATGTAATGGCATCTTGAACATAGAGTTGGTCGATAGAAAACAAATACTAACAAACACCACAACTTCAATATAATCCATACAGACAGCAGAACTAAACCCTGGTGCCTCAGGCACCAATAAAAGGACACAAGTCAAGAGCACACAACCACCTTCTGCATTCAATCACTTGTTGAAACACATTAGCTTTTGCCAACTTCAAAGATCTCAAGGCAGTAGCTTTCCCACAACTAAATGAACATAAATCGAGACTCAGATTCTTGATTGCCAAAAGTTACTTAAGAACCAGAAAACCTTATGACCATGTCGAGTGAGGACTATCACCAAGATAAACCTTATCTCATTAGACAATTAACAAAAAGACGACTGTCACATAAGAATGTTTCAACACAGAATAGACATCCTCACCTAAAAAAGTTCCACAGAATCCAAGTAAACTTCATATTTCAATCCTCGGGAGAAGATTAGAGGGTCGAAAGTAGAACCTGGTCTTCTACAAGACTCTGGAAGATAAAAGTAAAACTGCATTCCATTTCAATAATTTCCCTGATTAGTCAACCTCCCAAGATTATAAGTGAATAATGGTTAATCAAAAGTTTGAGGTCCTTTTCTGGGAAGCTCAGTTTAGTATCTAATTATGATGCTCTACCTGCTTGATCCAATAAGATAAGCTATGAGCAATGAACCATAATTCCACTCCTTACCATTCCCAAACAACAGCATAGCAGAAATATTATCTCCATCTTGTCGTTCAAATATGATTTCCACCATCCTCAATCTTCTAAATTATGGGCTGGTGATGCTTAATTCTTTCCTCCAACACTTTCAGCAAATATATTATATGACAAAATACTAAGCAACCTTAATCTTTTCATTTTTCAGTTAAGGGAGCATACACGATTCACTCATTCGGAGCTTTCATCATCCTTGTAAGGCAGTAACCTGCTGAAATAACTAACCCCAAGGAATAGAAAAGACGCACCATATAGGAATGCCACAGCCAAACAATCAAGTTCCTTTCCCGCAGATAAGTAATGTCATAAAATCAGAGCCTAATGAAATCCCAAATTATGGAATTTATGATCAAAAAGTTATCCAATAACCTATCCGGTTAATTAGCTTATATTATAGCCCACAGATTTTCCAGATGAATTAAAAAAAAGTAAATGGGGGAAACAACAGACTTCAACTAAAAGATTTACCTGAAATGCCAGACACCAATTCTGTAGCAGAAATCTTATAGAAAGGAAGTCCAGTCTCATTAGCAATAGCATGAGCAAGCTTAGTCTTCCCACAACCAGGTGGCCCATGAAACAAAATTCCAGACATTGGTTTTACTCCAAGAAGTCGAGGCAGCTGTGGGTGGTACAAAGGCACAATCACTTCCATCTTCAACTCCTCCACCACTTTACTCATTCCACCTAAATCCTTAAACCTCGGCCCACTATCCTTACCATTACCATCCACACCAAGCTCTCCTTCCCCTCCTTTTCTCTCCAAATGCAATTGAGCCCCAACCTTTTGGCCCCCATCTCTAATCAAATCAACCTTCTCTTTTCCCTTTCTGGTATCATTAACCACTTCCATTTCTACAATCTCATCCTTCAAAGCACTTCCCTTTGATTTCTCCAAATACCTCTGCCGCAGCTGAGACTTCATTAAATCAAATTCGGGCTCATATTCTTCCCCGTAAATTGCATCCTCCGAACTCGAGGTCTCCGGTCCATCATCATCATCTGAATTCGAAGTGCATACTCCATTTCTCTCTTCTCCAACTTGCTTCCCACGTCTACTTATCAGGTGCTGCCTCTCCATTTGCAACAATCTCTCCTCCGACACGTCCAATTTCTTTCCCTGCTTTCTCAACTGACTGGAACCGTCATAGCCACTATAATCACTATCCAAATCATTACTAACAGAACTATCAGGCCATTTACTGCCGGATTCTTCAAGAACATCGTTCACGTTCTTAGCGAATTGGCGGAGCTTCAGGCGGGAGTATTCTGAGTAGGTGGCGCGGAGATAGTCCACAAGCTGGTCAACAGTTGGATGTTTAATTTGGCATGAATTTATGTGACGGAGGAGCTTCTTTTTGAAAACTGACGGCGATTTCCCTCCACCTCCGCCACCGCCGCCACCTTGTCGCCGTCTTCCCATCCGCATTAAGTCCCAAGAGCAACGAGGAAAGGCGCGGCGGGGGCAGAATGTGGAGGAGGGTTTCCGCCGGCCTCGGTCCTTTATATATTATGGATTTGAATTTCTTTTTTTCGTGCTGAATAATGGATTTGATTGACGATTGTACGCTTCCTTCTTACCAATATTTACCCTTTTTTAATGATGCAACTGACCGTTCGTATATGCCCTTCAACACCAATACCCCGCGCGCCCCCCGACCCTTTCCCCCACACCCCCCTCCCACCCCCCAAAAAAAAGAAAAAAAAAGAAAGACGGTCATATACTCTTTTTCTTTTTTTTTAAAAAATACTTTCATATATTATTATGGCTACAAAAACAAAACCCAAGTTTATGTTAGTAGAACTTTATAGATTAATTTTATTTTTTGGTATAAATATAAAAATTTTTTATTTAGCAAAAAAAAAATAAGTATAAACTTTTTTAAGAGATGTTGGAAACATCTCTCTAATTGTCATCCAATTAGGAGTTGCATTATACTTAAATTCCTTACTTTTATTATTTTTTTATCCACTATTTTCTTGTATTATTTTCTGTAAAGCTACCACTTCATACTATTAGTTTATAATGGAAGAACTCACTTGCAAAAAAAGAATGGAAGGGTAAAATTGGAAATTAATATACTTTTCTTAAACAAAATTCCTCTAATTGTCACCAAACTATATACTCAAGTTGTATTAATAAATAAGCTTTTATTTATATTTTTCTTTTATTTATCTACTATTTTCTCATGTAATTTTCTAGAACGTTGTAATTTTATATGGTAATATTTTTATTAAATAACTCACATACAAAAATATATCTTTAGAATAAAGTAAAATTGTCAATACACTTACTTTTCATAAACAATAATAAAAAAAAATCGATTCTTGTTGTCTTCCTCTCTTCATTTTTCTTCTTCCCCCTTCACCTTCTTCATTGTTTGCTTCGTGCCTTCTACTTAGGCTATCTATTATTCAAGATATGTAAAGTGATATTTTATTTACTACACTCTGATCAAATTAGTTGACAATTTTTTCTTTTGAAAGATTAAAGAATTTGCAACATCTTTGTTTAAACAAACCACCATTACTTGCTAAACATTTGAGAAGAAGAAAGAACAATTGTGGAATGGGATTAAAAAGGTTTTCAATAAGACCATCTTCGAATTAATTAAATTTGATAGTAATCTAATCAGAATATTATAATAGTTTGTAATAAATATAAATCAAGTAAATTGTATTTAAGAGATTTAAAAGTTTAACACACACATATATATAATTGGATTACTTGAAATACCAATTGACTATTTAAAAAATATATTATAAGCCAAAAATGAGACTTGGGGTAAAGATTTTTTTTTTTTTTTTTGACAAACTAAAGCTTTGTCATCCATTTAAGGGGTTCAGTGATAACCCTGTTTTGGTTAATTGGGTTCAAACCTCAGGGGCCTAAACGTAATTGACCGTTCTTTTAAATTCAAATTTCCTATTTATTTCTCTACGGGAGGAATTTAACTGCAGGTAGGACAATGGACAACGGAGACGAGGGGGAACGACAACCGCCACCACCGGCTCCTCCGCCGCTGCGGTCACCATCAAACAATCAACAGCAGAAGTTCTTGATCAAAATACCGTCATACGAAGAAGTGATAGAGAGCTCGCAATCGAAATCTACGCCGGCATCTCTATTCGAACCCTCCACTTCTTTCACTCAAGCTTTTAGTTTCATCAAGAATTGCGATTTCTACACGCCTCCACCTCCGCCACCTTCTTCTCAGCCTGCCCCCTCTGCCCAATTTACTCCACCTTCAAGGTCCTCATTACTTGATTTGTTCCTTAAACGTATGTCTGTTTAATGTGTTAGTGTTTTTCGATATTCCATCGTTTATTTTGATGTAAACTGGAGTTTCTTGATTTTTTTAAGACCAATTGGTCAGTCGGAGGGTTCATCTTCTGCCTCAACGTCTGCTGCTCCCAGTCGAAATGCCATCCTCGTAAGCCATAGACAGGTTAGTTCACATTAAAGAGTAAAATAGTGCACATTTAAGATTACTGGCTTCTTTATGGTTATCTATAACAGAAAAGGAAAATATTTGCATAATTCATCACAAGAAATTTTTCTTAAAAATCAGACTTTAGAGGTATAAAGTCACGGCTGTGCTTATAGTATAATCTTTTCAGTGTCATCTTATTTATTCATGTGTGATTTTTTTTAATCTAGTCGAAGAGTTTGTTTTAGGTGGAAATTTGCTGGGCTCTGATGCCTATCACAGTAAATTACTTGAATCTAGTGTTCTTGATGCTATCAATAGGTTCAGAAAGAGAAAAGAGAAAACAAAAAGAGTTGGTTCAGGGGTGGGAGGAAAAGGAAAAGTAGCACATTTGTTCAAGAACTGATGTGAATCGTATGGCACCTTAACAGCTAGCTTAGTAGGCTAGTGGGACTTAGTCTTGTCTGCTGCCGTTACCCAGACCCACAGTGAACTGTTTTTGTTCCTTTTCTGTGAATAGAAATAGTTGTTGAGGCAGCTTCTGTTGTCAACCTCCTTGGAAAGCAATTCTTATTTATCCATGACCTTCTTTATATGCTGATAAAACCTAAAAGGTATTGATGCAAGGTCAAAGCATTCAATTTGGAACTCACGTTGGGAATAACGGCTAAGAACAGAGAGAGTGGTCAATACGTAATAATGCCAAGAAATTAGTATAGGTGCCAAAATTTTTGGTTTTGGCCTTGAGTACCCTGAAAATCTTGGATATTCTTTATATTAAGTGTCCCTGTTTCCTAGAATTTTTAAGCTATACCATAATAGTTTCACTGATTGAGGTCCTAGCCTGTGTTTGAATTATTTAAAAAGTATGTGGTTGAAAATTCTCAATAACTATTTCTCATACTTACGTCTTGATATCTCAAGCAGAAGGGGAACCCTTTGCTTAAACACATAAGAAACGTAAGATGGTCGTTTGCTGATGTTGTTTGCGACTACTTATTGGGACAGAACGCCTGTGCTCTTTATCTGAGGTTTGTACGTGTTCCTTTCCTTTTTTCGCCAATAACTTTGATGGTGGTTATTCGTGTTATTTTTTCTTGCAATATACTTATATAAATATGAAAAATACTTGCCTTCTGGAATTATCTTCTCACATCTATCTGGTGATCCTTCCTTTTCCTCTTTATTTATCTTTTCACCTTTTCTTTTTCAAAATTAATTTTCTGTTTAGAAAGTAAAATATATATGTCGATCTAATCAGTTCACTTTAAGTGTTAGTAAATATGTTCTTGTATCTTGTTGGGTGCAGTAGAAAAGATTATATTTGAAAGCCTGAACTGGGCAAGAAACATACTGTCACTTCCTAAGTGATTGGTGCTAGGGCAAAAATATCACTCACCTCTGCCAAGTCTGACTGAAACTAATTAATGCAAAGGAGATTAGTCAGAAATAATTAGCATGTCTTGGCTATTGGGTAAACTGTGTGCCGACCTTGGAAAACTATAAGAGATCACCTTCTGTAACAATGGGAAACCATACTGATGCTACGTTAAAAAATTCTACCCACTTGTTCGGTTATGTAGTTACCGTATAATTTATGATTCGATATGACAGATGTCCTTGGCTTCAGTTTCTGAGTTTTATGCTTAAAGTTTCTTACCTGACCTTCTGATGTAGTTCTGCTTTTTCTAGTCTTAGATATCATCTGCTTCATCCAGACTATCTTTATTACCGGATAAGGGAACTGCAGAAGAACTTTAAGCTCCGTGTTGTTTTGTGCCATGTTGATGTTGTAAGGCCTTGTACACAATTGGCTTTGTCTCTATTGGTGCTGGCATTTTTTTAAACTTCAATATGTGTAATTTATGGAATGTGCATTACTTGTGTTGTCTTTTGTACCAGGAAGATGTTATTAAACCTCTTCTTGAAGTCACTAAGACGGCTCTCCTTCATGATTGCACTCTTTTATGCGGCTGGAGGTATGTTTTTAAAACTTTTGAATATTCAGGAAAGATACTATACCCTTTCTGCTTCTTGATTAGATAGAATTATTTATCACCGAGACACTATGTTTTAGTGAGGGCCAATGTCACTTGGCACCCTGAATGTTTATAATTCTTTGATTATTGCTGCTCAAGTTATTATTTCAAGCACATTGTACCCTAATGGTTTATCCTGTGTCATATAACTCTTATTCGACAGTAATATTTACTAAACTGGGTTTGAAAACTTGTGTGCACACTTGCGACATCCGTCGGCTATTTTGGCAGTATTTAAGGGTATGAAGTTGCATAAGCTCTGCTTATGTGTTTCACATACATTATGCAGAGGTGAGATCTTACTGGTTTATGGTTTATTGTATCCATATTTTCTACAAAATACTGTAGGTTCAGAAGAGAATGTTATATCTAATGTTCATTATGCAACTCAAGAATAGTGGAAAAATTATTCAAGTATTCTTTCTCTATATCTTTTTTGGGGTGGAAAACCCTTTTTTTTCTATTACTGTGAATTAGGTATTATCTAATTGGAAAGAAAATATTATCTCTTGGCACGCCAGGCTATTTAGGACCTTGTATTGGTAACTCTACTTCCTTCTGGCAAAAAGTTTTCTAGCTGTGTTTGCTATCAATATTTTATTTGAAAGTGGATTCTTATATCTTCCTGCCACCCCCTCCCACTTTCCCTTTTGTGCTGAAAATGGAGAACTCTTATCTTGTTGTGCATGTGTGTGCGTTTGTGTTTCAGCTTAGAAGAATGCGGTCGGTACTTGGAAACAATCAAAGTATATGAGAATAAACCTGCAGATCTTATTCAGGGTCAAATGGACTCAGACTATTTATCACGGGTAAAGATATATTGGCTTCATGGGATACAGATAAAATTTTGCTTGAAGAATTTAATGAGGTCTTGGAAAAGAATAATACTTTACATCTCTAAATTAGAAAGAACAAAGGGTAGACTAGGAACTTTATCGTTACATTTCCTTGAATCTGCTCTGAAATGTTTTATGTTCCATCGCAGTTGAATCATGCTCTTACAACAGTACGGCATGTTAACAAGACAGATGTTGTTACTCTTGGCTCTACATTTGGGGTATGCCCATAGATAATGTAATATACAGTTTACTTTAAAAGTTTATATATCTTACTGACCCTAGTAAGTAGTTATTGTTTCTTTCAGTCCCTAGCTAATATCATGGATGCATCTATGGAAGATTTAGCTTGTTGCCCTGGCATTGGAGAGCGCAAGGTATATTCTGTGTCTAGAGTAACTAATAGATTTGGTGTACATATCTTTTGATTTAGGTCATGGGTTTTACCCAAAGAACATGCGATAGAATTAGATTATGATGAACCAAGCGAATTATTGTTCTTGGACATGTTTCGTTTGTGAAACTGAATATGTTTCCAGTTGTGTGCATGAAGAGGGAACTGCTTCTTGTTGATTATCCATTCAAAGTTTTGCTTTTAATTCGTTCAGAAATGACACCTCCTTTGCTCTTCCTTTAGCTTATTCGTTCATCTGTTTCTCCTTTTGGGGATAGGGGTGTTTCATTGTACTCATTTGGTTGTTCTTTGAGTTTCAAGTAGTAACATTAATAATGTTCAGGTAAAACGTTTGTATGATACTTTCCATGAGCCATTCAAGCGTGTGGTCCCAAAGCAGCCGTCAAATCCAGAAACTCAAGTCCACATCAATCCGGAACCTAGTGCTGCAAGTGAAGAAAAGGAAGTTGAGAAGGACGTGGGCAATGCAAATAAAAGGAGGAAGAGCGAATCAGAGTTGACAATAAAATCAGCTCTTTCAGCTGCTTTTGCAAAATACTCTGATAGAATTTGTAGAAAGAACAATAAATCACTTACAAGTGAAGGAGAACCAGAAAGTGCTGCTACTGCTGTAGAAGCAAACACGGAAGATAAGAACATCAGCAAGGATGACTGCTAGTTCTTAGTACAATAACGGTCTAGGTAGAGTCTGGCTTTCAGATTTTTGTAGACATATTCCAGCTTTCAGAGGGTTCATTCCCACCCCCAACCCCCTCCTCAATACGCACACACGCCTACCTTTCCTCTCTTTCTGGCTGTAAATGGTGAAATACTGCAGCTAACTTTATTGTACACTAGAAAATCCTCCAATTATGGAATTGTTACTCTTCTTAAATATGTATAGATAAAAATCAACAAATATTTAATTGGATTCATCAGATGGCTTGTAAACTGCTGTTTTGTGCTTGATTGTCTGACAATATTTAAATTTAGAGTCCTTGTTATAATGAGGTGAAGGTCTTACATTGTGGATTGGTTACTGTGAAAACTGCTTAGGGATGAGTGATACAGAAGTCCCTTATTATTTTAATTTCAGATTTATATTGGATATCTTTGTGCAAAAGTAAAAGCTGAAAAATCATTTGAAATGAGGCTTAGCAAACAATTCCATGGGACATTACATTTTTAGAAAAGAAATATACATTTCATCAAAAGAAATGTATTCTCAAAAGAAATTCCTCTTATCATTTGTCTATCCATCACAATCATAGTCATTAATATACAGACTTAGTAGTCCCACGGAATGACTATAGACTTGAGTTCCTATTGTTCACAACAGAAAAATCACTAAAAAAGCCAACTCACTCAAGTTTCCTTTTTTTGGCTGTTATCTTAGAAAAGGTCTCCTGTTAAATTCATTGTGCTTTTGGTTGGAGTGCACGGAAAGAATGGGACTGCTTCATAATGTTCCAATTAGGTTCTCAACTGGTAAGCTCTTACCTATATATCAGTTCCAGGTTTGGTACTTGATGAAATAGGTTGTATTCAGTTTTCTACATAGCTGGAACACTCTTTTCTACCATTTAGCAGCTCTAGTCTTAATCAAAGGCACATGTTCTTGACCTTTAATTCAGTTCAGCGTTTTAGGTATATTTTTCTGCACTCCTGAGAATATATTAATGAATTAAAAAAGACAAGAACACTAAAGGAGTCTATAGTAAGTGAATTTGCCTCCTGGTTTCTATACAGATTTTTTATCTTGGCACCAAGGAATATGTATTTCGTGAGTTGGTGGTGAAGTTCTTTATTCCCTAATATGATGCTCACATATGGAGGACAAAGGAATTCATCGAACAAATGCTAAGATTCACATCATGTATCATGTATCCTAATTTATATAATTGACACTAGCTTTCGATGCTGCAATGATTTTTTGACATTTGATTTTGCTGCTTCCCCATTTTGAATGCTCTAAATATTCTGCAAAATCTGAAATTTTTCTTCGTGAAGACACATATTGGTTGATTATTTCCTCAGAAGTCTCTGAAATTGGAACTTGAACTCGCTTTTAAGTCCAGGAAAGTTCCATGATGGAAGTCCTGTGAAGGCTTTTACACCATTGGCAGGAAGAATTGGTTGTTCTACACTTTGAGCTTCATCTTTTGAAACTGCCCTTGGTGCCTTGGACTGACTGTAGTGGACCTGAAGGAACCTGAGGGACAGAGAGAGGAGAGATTCTTGACTAGTGGGAGTAGTGACTGCACAACATCCGTCATTAAAGGACGATAATCTGCTTCTGTTTGCACACACATGGCTGCAATAGCAGCAATCTGCAACAGGAAAATGCAGCATGTTGGAGAACATTTATGAGTAGATCTATAATCTAATGCACTAATGACACTTTGGCGAAAGGCTAATCCCGTCTTACCTGGATTAGGTCTTTGTTGGAATATTGGCCCTCTAGGGCTGGATCAACCATTTCGACTACCTTTTCTCTATTGGTTAGCCTTGGAAGAGCCTGGAAAACAAAAAAAAGATAAAGAGCTTTCTTCTGACTGGGATGTGGAATTGAATAGTGGTCTGGTGGTCCTAGAAGTCACTTTAGTTGCATACAAGAAGCTGTCATGCATTGGTACGTATTTACCAAAAGTGCAAAAATACTTTCATTTGCATTAAAGCAATTTATCCTAAATATAGACCATAATTCTGTTTTTTAAATCAGTAAGGATTATTAGAGCTAGTATTCTACTTCTGAGAAATGAAACCATCTTTTTTACTGACCCAAGAAACGAGGACATGCTCCCCGGGAGGCCGCTTGGTGTCGATTGGTACGCGGCCAGTCAGGAGCTCTAGTAGAACAACACCATAGCTATACACATCTGATTTTGTGGTCAGCTTACCAGTTGAAGCATACCTGCATTTCAAGGTGCATGATATTCATTTAGCGAGGTTTTTAAACTTTGAACATTGACAGCTGAAAAAATTCAAGAATCTGGCAGATAGATAACCATGCAGAAATCAACGGTTCAATCAATGCAATAAGGGACCACAACTTGAATTCTGTTAGCCATATCCTCTGAAAACAAGAGAAAATGACAATGTATCCAATAGCCGAAAGGGACCTTATTAACCTTCCCATGTGCATGATGCTTTGTATGTGAATTGCATGCTAACTGGAAATGGTGTTCTAAAATGATTGACGAATGACATATCACTGAATTACTCACTCGGGGGCCAAATATCCTGTGGTCCCCAGCACGCGAGTTGAAATTAGACCGTTGATCTTGTCTGATCCTATCTTGGCCAACCCAAAATCTGAGACTCTGGCTCTGAAATTTTCATCTAAAAGAATGTTACTGCATTTGAAATCACGATGGATCACTGATGGGGTTGTGTGTTCATGCAGATACTCCAGAGCTCTCGCACAATCAAGAGCTATTCTTAACCTCATTCCCCAATTCAAGCTATTAGAAGAAGAGTGCAGCAGCTGTTGCAGAGAGCCATTGGACATGTATTCAAATATCAAGAGTCTGTGATGTTGATCAGCACAGTAGCCCAGAAGCTCTACCAAGTGTGGCGAGTGCAGGCGGCTGAGCAAATCCACCTGTAGAAAGAAATTCAAAACTACTTGGTCAAAGTTCTTCCGCGCATAAAGATCTCTTTCTCTGCTATTTTTTATTATGTACCATTAAGTTTATGTGATTATTGAATTAACAAAGACGAAAACTATAAAGAAAAATTAAAAATTTACAGGTATTTTGTCCCCAATATTTGACACCCATGTGCCGTTGTTTAAGGGTGTTAAATAATGCAGGTACATATGGACACGAAGAGGAGATAAAAAACGGACAGACATGAGAGATAAAAAGCATTAAAGCATTGCTTGCTAGTAGCAGAAAGGATACCACTCTGTGTTTCTTCTTCCCGCAACACCAACCTCCACTGCCATTCCAACCCCCACCCCGACCCCCTAAAGAAAGTCAAAGTCAACAGCTAGACTTTTTGAGTTTTAAGTAGGAGTAGCACTTTCATCTTTGAGTGTATTAAAAAATTCCTTTGGGATCACCAATCTACATTCCATCTTTATTATATGAAGAAACCCTCTTCCAAGTCAACACTCTACAGAAAATAGCATAGCAAGAAACCAATTCTTTTGTTTCGGGGTCGTGCATACTGACTTCTGCATGAAAGGAATGTGGAAAAGGTTAAACAACACATACATGTACTTCTTGCGATCTGGAAGTAATGGGAGACTACTTCTATTCACAAGCTTCTGAGTTTTGTAATCCACAAAAGAAAAAAAGAGGTTTGTGATAAGAACAAAAGAGAAACATTTAAAGTACCTAGAAGAGAAGAGAGAGCAAAAAGAAACAAAAATAATAAATGAAGTCACTAACCTCTAACCGAAAGGCACGTTCCCCTTGTTTTCCTTCTCTGTGCAACATCTTAATTGCAGCGAGAGTCCCATCTCTCAGGACCCCTTTGTACACAACTCCATAACCTCCATTTCCAATCACATTAGTTTCACTGAATTTGTTGGTGGCCATCTCAAGCTCCTTGTATGTGAAAACTTGCACTCCTTTCAACTTAGACGAAGTCATTCTACCAGAACTTCCTCCAGACAAACATCCACCTTTGACATCTGCATAATTTTAAACCAGAACCCACCTCAGGATCGGAAAAATTAATCAAGAAAAGGCAAATTTTGGCATCAACTGAGAGAAAAATGTTCAGTTCCTATTGAGT
Organism: Rauvolfia tetraphylla; assembly: GCA_030512225.1. Taxonomy (NCBI): domain Eukaryota; kingdom Viridiplantae; phylum Streptophyta; class Magnoliopsida; order Gentianales; family Apocynaceae; genus Rauvolfia; species Rauvolfia tetraphylla. Next base: position 5,540,221 of record JAJQKT010000060.1, read on the forward strand.
TCATTCTTTGCAACTACAACGAGTCGCCTGACCCACAAGGGTCATTTCAGTGATGGACTCTTACCTGGGCTGTTATTGATGGTGATGGTGCTATGCGCAACAAACATGCAGTCTCTGGTGTTGACAACATTTCCATTTCTTTTACTCTCACTGCTTTTGTTGGATTGAAGCCGTCGAAGCATCACTATCAACAAAGATATTGCAAAGAGCAAGATAACTATGATTATAGGAATGACTATCAAGAGAATGGAAGTAGAGGGAAGAGCAGCATGCTTGTGGCTGTGATCATGATGAGCCTCCAAATGATGGTGCAGCATATGGGATTTGTTTCTCCCTAGAGTTTCAGTGCTGCTGTTTTCCATGAGCAGAATCTGCTGAGAAGAAGAGAGAGAGAGAGCAAAGATTGACTACTGCGTTTGATGTGTGTGTTGGGGTGGGGTGGGGAAGAGGCGGACAATATGAAGTAAAATTTTGTTTCCTTTCCTAGGACGACATTTCACATATGTGACCACATGATTGAGATTAAATTGTATTCTCCTCTCAAAAAGGTCCTACTGTGCTGTGTGTATGGCCACAATTGATAATTCTCTCTCTAGAGAGGGTGTATCTATGCATTACATTTTGTCTTTTATGTTGTATTGCCTGAGGTCCAGTCATTGTCCGAAGATCAGAGAAAATTGGAAGTTCTTGCACCATTTTGATGAGTGCAACAGCAGATAATTAGCTAATAATGAAAATGTTGTCTGCAAGAAAAACTTACTCTAAAATTTTGAGAAACTGAGGCTTGTGAAAACTGCAACTGAGCTGTAAGACTGTCATGGATTCCCTGTGATGTAAGTGGACAGAAGTCCATGAGAATTTAATACTAGAAACTGCATGCTGATTATTAAGCTTTGTCCACATGCTAATCCGGAATCATTGTTCAGGAAAGTCAAATTCTGCCCTGGATTTCAGGGAACTCTAGAGGGTGTCCTACAAGTAGGAGAAAGGGAAAAAGAAGAAAAGAAAAAGCGTCCAATTTAGAACAAATATCTAAATTTTTCAACTCATAAAACAAGCCAAAATGAATACTTAAGGGCCATAAGCATTTGGCTAAAAGTCTGTCCTGAACATAAATTTTAATAGTCAGTCCACTATAAGTGACTTTTCTCGAAAAACCACCCATGTCTCTAGGGTTCAAAACCATTAAATAATGTGGGCTACAATGTATTGTTTCTTGTTGCTAGCAGGTCATTTTCATTTGCAGATGATGCCCTACTGTGCTGGCTGCTTGTGTCTATCATCTTTGTAATGAATGTAACTTGAAGACAGAGGCCTTCAATCCTTATTATGCAGAGATAATGAGGATGGACAGACAGGAGGGAATCTTAACAACTAATTAGCTTCTATGCTCAGAACCATAGAAGTTGAGAACAAAATGAGGATAAACCCCAAAACCAAACAATGAAATATCACTATCAATATGGGCTGAGCCTCTCTCATCCTGAAAGTCTTGTGACATGAATTGCGTTCACAATTAGAAGAAAAGGCCATATATAGGTCGCAAACTTCATTCGGCCATTACCATTTACTACCAGAATAGTGGTATTTGAGCAGTACATGTATTAATACAAGCAGGACCGAATGCCAAAATTGGCAAAAGCTACATAGTAAATATCATTCTAATTATCCTCAAGATAAAAATTTCCCTCTATATTGGTTTGCCTGTACAGTGAGCAAACTCGTTTCATTGCCTTATGTTGCTTTGTCACTGAATCATCAATCAATCAGCATACATCTCTATTGTTTCGGTGAAAGAAAGTATATTGCAATTAGACATGAGATCCAGAGTGTTAAGCCAACTTTATTCCTCTGGAAAGCCCAGAAACCTGTTAATAAGTTTGACAACTGGAGTTGCATCGCCTGGTTGGTATGGAAGAAGAGATTCCACATCCATATCTGCAATTGTCTGGTACAGTGTCTGGGGCCGAGCACAATACAAGTGCTTTCTTTCTGCCAGTTCTTCTGCCAGCTCTCTTTGATGATTGTCCATTAGATTCTCATTAACTACCACAACCAAAGGTTTACCCAGACGCAAAGTCTCAAATATGCTTCCTGAACCTGCAAATAGAAGACCAAGTTACACTTCTCTTCTTCATCATAACTCTTCTATCATTTTCAATCTACAAATTAAGTTGAGTGCAGCTTGCTTCCAGTTCCCAAACACCAACCCGGCTAAAGTCCATACAATACATTTTTCTGCAAGGTCTGCTTCCCCAAAAGAAAGAAGAGTATAGCTCAGGTAATCGCAAGTCCGAAGTAGGAATAATGCAAGATAGTATCAAGATACATGCAGCACATCATGTGAGAGTTAACATAGCAAATCTAGATTCATTACTTTCTTTTCCTAACTAGTTAAAATGCAACAAAAATGGCCAGAAAATTGTATTTTTGGATGTATGTCAAGCATTTCTCACAGCAGTAGTCTCCAGTTTAAACTAAAGTAGGGCTACACAATAGTGAAGCAGCTTTAAAGCAACTATGCATAAAAAAGTATCTTACTTGTATCTCATAGGTTTCCCCACCCCCACCACCCACCACCCACCACCTTAAAATATTAAACTTCCTTTGCATACGGGTAGTATCAGCTTTTGAGATCCATAAGTCAGATGACGTTTCTTTAAATCATTCTGTGGAAAAATGACAGTTTACGATATCATGAGGCCAGAATGAGATTTCCAGTATGCTAGAGCAAGCCCTGAAGTGGGTAATGAGGGCAAGATAAAAATCAATTCACAGCTAGCAGGTCTTAGTCAAGAAATTTTCAAGACTAGGTCAAATCTTCAATGTGAAACATTAACTAGTTGATATGTACTTGATTCTCCTAGCTAGTTTGTTGGTGAACAATATAAATACAATGATATTGCGTTTCTGTTTACTCCTAGAAAATGCATAATGAAGTCTCTGCAAAGTTCACCCAAATATAGCAAAACTAGACAAATAAATGGGATAAGATCACAAAGATAGGAAACATTCAATTGCTGAAGAGAACCACTTATTCAATTTATAACACATAAGATGGTAAACCACCCAATGATGTGCCGAAAATGCACATGAGCCGTTCAAAGGAAAGAAAAGGTCAATTATTTTAACAAAAGAAGCTTCTAACATTAACTAACAAGAAAGGTTAGCAAAATACTCAGCAATTATATATTGGTACGAAAAGTGCCCATAATTCTAACAGCACTTAGGCAGTCCCTCCTTGAAAATCAAAAAACTGCTAAGAATTATTGCAGGCATTTACCAGTAAACCACTCCCGTCTAACTCCAGCTAAAGGGTGGACCTAATGAGTGATACAAGAACCAATAATCATACAGAATAAAGATTTTAACAAATGGCTACATTGAGGCACCTAAGAACAAACCTCAAAATGGGTACAAATAACTACACTAGGTCTTTCTAGTGATTCAGCTATATAATAGCGTCTATCCCAAGAGCTTATGCGAAATGGAGTTGTTCCCTAAGTACTTGTGCAAGAGAAATCTGCTTGAGTAGCATGCTTCTAATATACTATGTAGTTTGTTTTAAGTAATTTGGTTGTGTGATTAAACTGCACAAAGAGGTAGGACACTTATACCTCTGTACGTTGATTTTCTTTATATAACTAAATCCTCCCTTTTCTTTTTTTTTTTTCTCAGTTAAATCCACTCTTTTCCAGAATATATGCAACTATGAACTAAAATAAGCTAATAATATACCTGCATGACTGAGAACAAGAGATGCAGATCTCAAATAATCAGCTATGCTTGATGAAAATGTGAAGTAGTCCACAACCAAAGATCCATTTTCTCCAGCAGACTGAAAATTATAAAAGAAATAGATATCACATAGGAAATTTCTGCACAAACAGAAATACAAGCTTTCCACCGGCATAAGGAACCACCGGTAAAAGCCAACCCTTGAAAACAATATATATTAATGCCTGATACTGAGATAAAATTTATTTTCTTTACAATTATACCACATAGCCTCAATTACTACTCGAACATAGAAAGAAAAAAAATAAATAACATCTTATAGAATAATTTGTGAGCTTAGTATTTATTACATTCATGTTTCTAATTCTATTGAAGTTGTTTTGCATCATTGTGAACTAAGATATTCGTTTCTTTTCCTAAAAAGAAAACCAATACTGTATAACAGATCATGCAACAGATATATTCAAAAACAAAAACCAAAAAGCTTATAATGCATGAGAGAAGATGCAATGGCTATTGCCTTCAGAACCTGGTCTGCAGCGGTGCCATAGGCCATTAAAGTTGTGTATGTAGAAGCTAAGAAGTTATGTGACTACTCACATACTTGGTTCAAACTTTCTTTTTGTTCCAACCCATAGTTTGTGATAAATTTGCAGACATTCGTTTTTTTTCCTTGTGTATGAAAAATCAGCACAATAGGAGCAAGATCTGCATATTGAAGCCATTTCTATTTTCATGCATAAAATGGTGGCATGAAGGGCTGCCTGCTAATAGAACCCAAGATATGTTTGCTAAGATTTGAATTCCATCAATGGTCTAGCAGCATCTAAAGGGGTCAATGTGTATGCTAGAACTGAACTTGTGAGACAAGTATATTGTTTTCCATTTGTTTCAACTTATTTAAGTACAAACATTCACAAGCTGATCTAGAAACATTGGTTTCCCAGCACCATGCATGCTCTAAATATATCCACATACATCAGATCTCATCAGAAAACCTCCTATCTAATCCTGATATCATGAGAACTACAAAGCCAAATCAAATAGCTGACCTAATTATAATTAAGTTATGGACATTCAGAAAGTATGATGACAAAACAACCCCAGCCACCTACTATCCTTATGCACCTAAAATGGAAAAACTAACCAACATTTCTTTACCGTGGGAAACAGGATTATCAATCTATTAATATATAATTTGAAGGATATTAGGAACAAAAGCTGTAGCAGTACGAAAAGGATAGTGCTGGTCCCTTTTATATATCTTATATCTACATTTAGGTATCAAAACTTGCACAAGATTTCATTTGGTAAAAATGATTTGTCACCAGAACCCCCACAAAGAACTTGCTAAAAAAACTTTCAAAAAGAAGTTGGTAAATAACAACTTTTTAACAGTTTCAGTAATATATAGTTCTGCATGATCAATAATCTCCAATCTAATAAGCTTAAGGCTGAACTCTATTAGAGCCTCAAATATTATTAATTCATCTCCTGTCTTGGCTCCAAACTGATCGCAGTTAAAATTTTAGGTAATCAAAGCAGTTCCAAGGTATTACTAGACTTCAATCAATAATCTTCACCATTTCTCTGTTCCTTCAGGGGTGTAACATTCACAAAATTAACAAGAACAGCGAGCAATAACAGTAAAATATCATGAACCTGAGTTACCTTTGTTGGAATGTAGGATCCGCGACCCATTTGAATTAAAAGGTGAGTGTAACCCTTTCTGGACAATTGATCTTTTACTTCCTGACTATCTACTGCTCTAACTAGAGAATCAAAACAAGTTGTCCCAACTGTCACGAAAACTGTTTTCCTTGACTCTAAATCCTCCTTAATCTCGGTCATTATTCACCTTGGCCTTGGTTTGAATTGAAACTCAGGTTTTTAGAACCTAAAACTGCAAAATTTTAGCATATAAAGCCAACAACTCTCAAAAATATCAGAAATATTTGCATCACCAACCAGAAGAAGTCATTGCTTATGGGGAAAAAAGACAACAATAGCCAATTACTGAAATAGAAATTACTTAAACAAAAGACAAAATGAAGAATTAAAATTGCAAACCAAAGAACTTCTAGACTTCCATTTTCTTGGACAGGAATATCAGACAATTGAAACATTTAGCTTACGGAAAACATTCTACCCCAAAAGAAGAGAAGAAAAAAGAATAGTGACAGTTCATTCTCTGATGGTTAGCTGGAGTTAAGAAAGATTTCCGCCTAGCACATTATCTATTGCACCTACCTCTTCTAACTGAGCCAATTACAAACACACTCAGCAAAAAGCTTCCTTCACTGTCATTAAGGTTGTTCTTGGTTAACACAAGATCATCGTGCCAGGCATAATTTTACCTTAAACAAGTATAAAGAACAGGCATGTGTTCCAACACCTGTTTAGGATGGAGGTTCCTAATACTCTAGAGAGAGAGTGAGGGGGAGAACCAAAAAAGGATATGATACTCTAAACATAAAAGAGTAGAAGCATATATGGTAACCAATAATTGGATAGACCCTCTGCGAAATTTGAATCTCACTATCCATGCAATTATGTGCCGTATTCTATTTGCAAAATATTTAACAAATTTGAGTTCAGTCTCATGGTTCAGATTTGGACTAAACCCAACCAAAATTATAAGTATTTGAGATGTAAAATAAACAAAAAATTTAGATGAATTCTCTAGTATCTAGATAAGATTTTGTAGAACAAGCTCCAAACAATTTCTATACTCCTCTTTTGCTTCTAGAAATCATCTGAGGTGCAAATAATCGGATGAAACCTTTTTATAGTTAGTTCCTTTTCCTAACTTCATTGAATTCTTAACAAACACTAGCCAATATTCCTTTGGAAAATGCTTCCTGGAGCAAATGGGGAACAAATTATCCAAAAAAGAGTAAAGTTACTTTTTGCCCTCATTTGTATGGACGCTAGCTACACCAATTGACAATTTTGCCCCTCTTTTGCTCCAACAAGCACTGTCCCTTTTTCCAAAATCCACGATCTGTAAAGAAGACCATGAAAACCTGATTGATTCAATTCGCAGTTGGAATTTTCTTCCCAGTGACATAAATATCATTCATCTGCAATATGAATTTGGTTTCAAGAACACTCTGAACATTCTTCCTTTATCAAAAGAGAAGAAAATAGAGATCATACCCAATAATAGGCAACTTTAAACTTAAGATTTTAACGAAATTAACATGAAGAATTGGTTAACAGTTTGTAGATTATATATTATATTTTATAAATTCCAATTAAACAAATGATCCTCAACACCCATCTCATATTTGATATTTCTACTCACACAAAAGCTTGTTAATTTTTCTAAAAGTAAGGGGCAAAAGAGAATAGTGCTTCTTTGTTATCCAGTCTATAAAAGAAAATGAAAAAGTAAATTAAAACAAAAAAGATAAGGAAAGGATACTCCAAGCTACAAAAAGCAGACAAATTTACAGCTGAAGATTTTAAAATAACAAGATATTTACTTCAATTCTTCACCAGATTGAATCAAGATTTTGGCTCCTTACTAATGGCCTGGGTGTAGTTCAATGCGATATCACTCCTCCCTGGGTGGTTTCACTTCTGAAATCAGTAGAGTTCCTAAATGCGGTTTGCGCCTTCGCAAAGAAAAATGATGGAAGACGAACAACAAACGAAAATGGCGAAAAAGCTCCCGTCAAGTGCCGGCGGCGATGATATTCGGCGGCTGAATGAAAACAGAGCAATAAATGTAGGGGTTTTTGACCTGTAAGGACAAATCTCCGCCAAGCGGCCCCTTTTTTGCGTCTAACGCATTTAGATTAATGCGGTCGTTGATCCAACAAGCATTACTCAGCAGCCTACCAGCTATCAGCGACTAGATCAGAAGCCTTAATACCAGAACGCATCATCAGAATGCTTTTACGATGTTGAGAGCCCAGCCTCACGTACTAGGCCGAACAGGTTCTTGACGCGTGGCGAATCTCTTGGATCTGATGTAGCACAGTATATGACGTAATTTCTTTTTTCTTTTTTAATAATTTGATTTACCATTGATCCAGTTACTTTTATTTAAAATTTTATATTTGAATTATAGTTCAAAGTGATTTTTTAAAAAAATATTTGTGATTTATTAGTACATATTTTTTACTTTTATAAAAAAAACTCAAAGTAAAAAAAAATAGAATACAGTTAAGATAGAAAAATAATTCAAATAAGACAATATTTTATTTGAAAGTATAAAAAGAATAAAAATATGAAACTGTTCACCAGTTGACTTGTTCAATTTTCTTTTGCTATTCTATAACAGGATAAGTATTTTTTGGAAGGGTAATATGAAATTTTAAAAATTCAAATCTACAAAAATTTCTTATTCATAAATTTTCATGTAATTTTGATAGAAAAGGTTTATTTAACAACACCTTATATTTAAAATGAATTTTATCAAAATAAACTAATGAATTGTTATTTGATATAGTGAAGTCATCAAATTATTTTAATTTCTTATTTCTGTTTAAAATGAATTTAAAACTTTAATAATTTTACACAATAAAATTTTTAACAAAATAATTAAAATTGGCTCAAGAAAAAAGACTATTATACTAACTTAACACGTCTAAATAAATTTAATTATGAAAAATTATATTTTTAATATTTATTTCACACATTACTTCGTAACATTTTATTTTTCTTTTCTCTTTTTAAAAATTTATTACTTTTGAATTTCTATACCTAAAATAATATTCACTAATACTTAATAACAATATAAAGAAAGATTTTAATTGAACGTATTTTTCTCTCTTCTTTTGCACAAAAAAAATTTCAAATATTTTCTTTTTTTCCTTTACTAACAATCTAAAATCTCAGAATTAAAAAAATCAGAGGTTAAAATTATTTTTTAACACTTTGAGTCAAGTTCTTAAGAACTAATTATTAACTAAATAGTCTTAATTAAATAAAATTATGTTGTTAAATCCTAATAATTATTTCACATTGTAAATTCTTTTGTATGAATAAACTTAAACAAGAAATTACAGAATTTTTTAAATATGTTGAGAATTTGAAATTACGGAGAAAAAAAAAGAAAAGAGGAAAAAGATTGGGTATTGGCTGCCCACCCGGTTGACCCTCGCCACGTGGGCCCGTGCCTGTTTTTACCGTACAGCTTCTAATTTCTTCTATTCCCTCTGAACTTTCTTATTTTTTAAAAAAAATATTCTTGATTTTTGACAGTCGCACACGCCATCCCACCGCCCCAGAACTTTCCCCTTCCTTCTTCTCCTCCGTTTTCTCCTTCCCAAATTCTCCAAAATTCTTTGCCTAAAAAATGGGCCTCATTTGGAGTAAAAGGCAACACGGCCACGGCCACGGCCACCACCACCACCACCACCATCACCCTCTTCCCCCTCAGCAACCGTTTTCGCCGCCGCCGCCCCCTGCATCTTCGGCACCAGCACCGCTCCCACCAAGCTATGCCTTTGCAGCCAACGCGCCACATCCAGCCCTCCCTCCGCCTCAACCTCTTGCTCCTCCTCCGCCAGCGCCGCCCCCTCCTCCTGCATATGCTCCGCAACAGTATAGCACGCCTTCTTCTTACTATCATAGTAACTATAGCTATAACTACGGTAACTTTTCGAGACCGGTGAATATGATGGGAACGCAGCCGAATTATCACAATCCGTATTACGTTGGGCATGGGAATGGGTGGTTTCGGCCTCCAGCGGTGATGCTGCCTCCTCCGCCGCCACCGCCGCTGCCGTTGCCCGCACCGGCTCCCTATGTTGATCATCAAAATGCTAAGAAGATCAAGAATGATGTGAATGTTCATAAGGATACTATACGGCTCGAAGTTGATGAGGTTAATAGAGACTGCCATTTGGTTTCATTCACATTTGACGCCTTGGTGGATGGAAGGTATTAAATTTTTCAACTTTTTTCTTTTTGTATTCCGAACTTGACATGTATGGATCTTTGATTTTGCGTAGCAGTTGATTTCTGATAATATATTCTTGTTTTATCTGATTTCTTTGTTTCTGACTGTGGGAATATTCATTATGTGGCTTTGTTAAACTACTAAGTTGCTTTAACTATGGGTCAGGATTGCTAATCTTGTGCACAATTTTTGGTGATCTTCGATGGATTAATAGGTTATTATTACTAAGCTACAAGCTGCAGTAAGCAATTTTCAATTTGCGAAAAAAACCCGGGGTTGAGAAGATTTACCTATGAATTTGCATTTGTCATCAAAGTACCAGCCTTAGTGATGAATTTTGAGGAATTATTGGGATTTGTTATCCGCCTTAAGCAACCTTTAGTTTCAGGATTGTATTCTTTTGACAAAACTCTTTAAGTTGAAAATGAAGAAAAGTGGAAATTAATGGATTCGAAGTAATTCTAAGTAATGCCTGGGGTTGCAGGACACACATCTCTCAAGTCCTTGTTTTCTGTAAAGTGGCTAGATTCTGTTTTGGTTGTTTATTTGTTATCAGCTATATGAGGTTCATCCAAGTTGAACATGTTTCCAGGGCCTTTGAGGAGATATTTCAAGGATAATTTCCACTGGCATGTTAAGTATAATATTAACTTCATGCTCGCTGTTTTATTTAAAAAATAAAAAATAAAAAGATATGCATGTTAACGAAGAGGTTGCATTCCACATGGGACTAGATTACTTGCTTTCCACTAAAAATAAGAAGAGTAATTTGCAAAAAGAGTCCCATAACTATTTCACTTGTTTTAAACATGTCCCTTAACTTTAATTTCTGTAATTTTAGTCCTAATTTTATTTTTTACAAAAGAGTATAGTCCTTGCTGTCAATCCCACGGTGGAGTTTGGCTCAAATTCACATGTGTTGCACATGTGAGTTTGATTTGAAGGTCTAATTCATCAAATCTTGTCCACTTTCATAAAAATAATACTTTCACATAAGTACCACTTGCAGTCTATAATTATAATTCAGCTCCAAATTCAATCGTGAGTCATTCGATTTGGTGGTGGTTTATTTAGAAGAAATGCACGTATTTTTTATTTCCAATCGTTTTAGATAGTGTTATCGTGTTGGGCAAAATGTGACTAATTTACGATTCTAATCAAACTCATGTGCACCACACATATGAATTTCAACTGAACTCTATAGGACTGGCAATAAGCACTGTATTTTCTAAAAAAATAAATTTGGAACTAAAAATTACATAAATTAAACTTAAGAGACATTCTTAAGACAAATAAAATAGTTATGGGACTCTTTTCAAATTACTCAAACAAGAATGTTTTAGTAGTTTGGTTTTGTGTATGATGCTTGCATAGCCAAGATTCAGTTTCATTTGATCATGGTTCCGCTGGAATATGATATGGCATCTTTTTTGAGTGTAAAGATTATTGATGATAAGTCATACAAAACTGGATGTCCTAACTTGATATTTAAGGGAGCTTTAGTAAACTAAAAGTGATCATCTCATGCATACTGCGATTTCATGGATAAACAGTGAAATGTTTCTACGGAGGAGTCATGTACCTCCTCAGTGCGGACTCCAAGAGAAGCTATCTTTAGCGTTCAAGAGAATCATAGATTCTATAAATTATGAAATCTAAATGCAATGACTGATGATGGTGAAGTTCTGCATTTGTGGATTTCATTAGGTTGGTGACATATTCAAGTGTTGTGGAACTTATGAGAATATTTATGGTTTTAGTAGATTTTCTTGTGTAACGATATTTTGTGGCATATTGCTGAATTTATATTGGGGATGAGTTCACAAAGGAACTGATAACCCTGGTAGTTTTATTGTGTGGTATATACTATCATTGACTTCAGATTACCTGCATGCGTGACATTTTAATTCTCAATGACTTTTTCCCATGAAATGTGGTTTCAGCATTTTCCTAGGATTATTTGGACTTATACAGTTTTAGCAATAGTTAAGGTAACATGTTAAGATAAGTATATAGAGATCCAAGAGAAAAGGAACGAACAGACCAAAAAACAGTAACTTCCATTCATCAAGTTAAATTGCTATCTGCTTGAAATATCTGGCCTTGTTATGTGCTCATACTTCTACATGGTTGAGCTTCAGCTCTTTCACAATTGTCAAAGTTCATGAAAGACAAGTGGGAGCCTCTAGTATAAAATAGTTTAGTTCTTTGAGCTTTAATTTAGATTGTGATTCAAGCCTTTGCCATCTGTATGGGATTATTGAGAAAAGGGTGAAATATACTTGAACTTCTGTTTGGAGACCTTGTTTGTGTCTGCAGAAGATTATTTGATTGATGTTTTGTGGGGTTGCTGGAGCGTAAAGAGGCTCTCCATCTAACTATTTATTTAAGATGGAAGTGTTCCAGTAGCATTTGGTAGACAAATAAAACTACATTTAGAGAAAGAATAAAGAAACTAGGGAAATCATGCCTTTGCTCTGCTGTCCTCCCTTTCCTGGGTAATAGTCTCTTCTAACCTTGTAATGTCCCCCATGAATAAGCTAGTCATTGAGCTTTCCCCTTTTAGGTTGAGGGGTAAAGAGGAGGTTAAGGGATGACAAGAGATACTCAATATTGCCTTGCTGCCCTGGGATTTTTGTGTTTTTTTTTTTTTTTTGATTGGGGGGGTTGGTAGAGTGGTGCGAGTGGTGACATATTGTTAATCTAGCTTTGGATGATTTTGAATGCTATTCTTTGTTTTTGCTTTTTCTTCTTTGCCTTTGCATGTTTTCAATTCCCTAGTTGTTAATTCATAAGCTCAAATTTCTCTTTTCCTGTTCAATTTATGGGAAAAATGGTGCTCTGTTCTTAAAAAAGCACCCCAAAACAAAGATATGTTCGGTCCTGTAGGCATTGTTGTCTGGTGCTTAAACTCAGTGGTGCAATTGATAGGGATAGAAACTGGATTGGATGTAGAAACAGTGGCTTTATAAGTGCAGCTTGATTCATGCTAGTTTGATCCTTTTTGTACTTTGATGGTCATTAGACTTTTGCATTATTACCCTCCTTGATATAGTTTTTGGAGGTGTAGTTGGCTATAATTTTTTTTCTTGCTTCTATTTCTCTTTAATTGTTTCTGAATGACTGTACTTTTGTCTTATCAAATATCTCTCTTAAATTCTAAAACATTATTACTTAAGTCATGATAGATTTATCTTTTTTGATTTGGTCGGCACATTACCCTGATAAACTTGAATGAACTACTTTAGGACCTGATGTGGTTTTGCCAGTAGTCAATCATCCTTCATCATTACGTTTGATTAATAGCATTCACCACTTTTTCTTTAAAAAAAAAAATTGATTTAATCTAATAATCTGTGTTCTACTTGCTCAGTACTTCAGATGACCGCATAGAGTGAAGTTAGCACTTCAATTATAGTTTTATTTTCTGATTGCCATGATTTTAGGGAAGAGAGTTCCTTTTGGTATATCCTCGCAAAATTCAGGGTAAACTGACATCATCCGCTACAGGCATCTCTAGAAGATTGAGGGTTCTCTATTCTCCTTGATCATTATCATTCTTGTTCTCTAGTTCTTCTATTAGGACTTTCCTTTTGTTTTTCATATAGATGGATGGAGCTTGGGTATTATCATAGTTTTTGGAAACAATATGAGAATTTTTCTTTGAAAGTAGTTTTGAAGGTTGGGGGTGGGGACTGTATATGGGTGTCTTGTCAAAGCAATTTTGAAGCCTTTGCAACCTGAGTGAAGTTATCTTCTGATCTCAAATATCATAATTTTAAAATTTACGAACAACAGTACAATCATCTTCCTTGCTTCCGTATGAGCTGAAACCAAAACAGTAAGTGCTAAGCTTATGTAGGAGACCGGTTCACTAATCATAAGCATCTGCCCTCTTGCTTTGCCACTTCTATTTTTATTTGAACTATGGTCTGATCCTATTCAGTTAAGTGCTAATTTGATCTTTTACTGTCACATTTCTCTGTTCCCTGGTCTAAGTTTTGCTAGTAGATTGCGTCCTAAAAGAGTAATAGGATCTGGATTGCATCAATAAGCCTTGAAATGCCACATTTCTCCCTTTGGAAAATGAAGACATGTTGGATCTCAAGTCAGCCCCATTTCCGTTCTATGTTCTGTAGGTCTTCAGAAACACCCTGCCCCTCAGTATTTCTTGAGCAGTACCTTTAACAATAATTTAGGGCTGGAAGTTGTGCAATGAATCCTCAAGGAAACTTAAATTAGCTTTTGCGACTTTACCTAACTCCGTTAAGGAAACTTATTATTTGTGGGTTTCACACTCATTGAGGCTAAATATCTGTACCGCAAAACTCATTGACTGGGCAGTGCTCCTGTATTACTAGATTAAATATTCTTAACTCTTACACAGTATATTTGATGGTAGAGGTTTTATCAATCTTGTTTCCAGACAGTGGCACAGTTGGCAGCTTATTAATGAACTAAAAGGATTAGGGAAGAGATATGGCTCTGAATAGTAGTAACGTTTTGGGTCCACTTCTTTTACTATTTTGCATTAACCAAATTCCTTATTCCTGCCATGTGCGCATACCTTATATGAGGAATGTCTTCCCAAAGAGCATGAGTTTCACTCTTTGCAACTTAACGCATTTCATGTATTTCCTATAGTGCCAATGCAAACAAAAACAAGAGGAAAAATGATCTTGCATCTAGTCACATTCCAGGGTTGCTTTGCCCCAGTTGTCTAAATTTTCTTCCTGATCTTCTAACTTCTTAGCATCAGCCATTCACTTGATTTTACATGAATTCTATGGCAGGATTTGCTTTTAGAATCCCTGAGTTTTTCGCTTTACTTCTTTTGATATATAAGAGATTTTGTGGGTAGAAAGTATGATACTAATTACGTTCTGAACACTAGTTACTATTTGAAAGTGTTTAGTGCTGGTAGATCTCCTCTAATTCAAAATATAGATTCTTGCATGAATAGTGTGGTGGTTTGATTAAAATAGTGTGATGGTTCAAATCAAAATTCTTGTGGCCAGGAATTCCTGTTTACCTAAGTTTGTTGAGTACTCTTCCCCCTCCCCACCCCCTTTTCCTTTTTGATGTGAAATTATGAGGGTTCCTTAACCATTTTAGTGTGAGGTCTGAGGACCTGAGCTACAGTATCCTCAGTTCATCTATATCCGTTGGGCTGTCAAGTAACTATTCAGGATTGTTGTTCCATAAGTTGCCATGTCAGGAATGTGCTCATTGATTGTGCTTTATTTTCTTGTTGCTAAAGTTCGTAATATTTCATCCTTTTGCTTTAACAATGGTTTTTTAGTTTGCTAGCATATGAATTCTCAGTCATATTGTATGTATTTTTCTATTACATCTTCATGACATTGTTTCCTTCTGTTTATCTTTGCTCACAGCATCACAATTTTCTACTTTGCAAAGGAAGGGACCAACTGTGCATTCAACCCAATATATCCTGATATACATGTGCCTGTGAAAATTCCATTTCAGAAAGGATTGGGCCAGAAATTCTGCCAGCCGTCAGGAAGTGGAATTGACTTTGGTTTCTTTGACATTGATGACTTATCGAAGCCAGCTGGAGGTGATGTTTTCCCTCTAGTGATATCAGCAGAATCAAGTTTCTCATCAACGATGCATGAGGAGTCCAATGATGAAATGATGAATGCATTTCCTCACGCACAGATTACTCAGGCTGTTATAGAGAAAAGCAATGAGGGCGAGTTCCAAGTTAAAGTAATTAAGCAGATTTTGTGGGTTGATGGGGTTCGCTATGAGCTAAGAGAAATCTATGGCATCAGTGATTCAAATGAAATTATTAACGACAAGGACTCAGGAAAAGAATGTGTCATTTGCATGACTGAGCCAAAGGACACTGCAGTTTTGCCATGTAGGCATATGGTAAAAATCCCGCTTTCTCTCGGCAATTTATCAGAGCTTTATCTCACAATAATAATTAAATTGCTTCAGCTAATAATTATCCTAAGCACGATAGATACCAAGGTTTCTTTAGTTGGAAGTATGTGTAATGTCAGACCACTAAAGAACTGGGTTTTATTGTATGACCACAAAGGCGATTGCCTGTAGCAGTCTTGTTGGAGCCTTTATGGTATAGTTTGAAATAGAGTACTAATTTTAGGGGCATGAGCTAAAACTTCTGCGTCTGGGCTGCTTGGGGCTGAAGTGGCATATTCCCCTTTTTTCGCTTCATATTTTACTCTGAAGAAAACCAAGAAATAGAAAATTCTGGTGCAGTTTATTCCTCTAGAAAAAGGGAAAAGATAACAGTATTTTTAGGTCCTATATTCTTTATCATTTGCTACTTGCTTCTATATATAATTTACATTTCTATTGCTTTTCAGTGTATGTGCAGTGAATGTGCAAAAGAACTGAGGCTTCAATCAAATAAGTGCCCTATTTGCCGCCAACCAATTGAGGAACTTCTAGAGATTAAGGTTGATGAAGGTAATTAAATTTCATTAGTTTCTAATGAATTTCTCTTAATATAAATTTATCAGTTCTATGACTATTTGGTATGTCTACTATCCACTCATTTGCTTTTCTTTCTTCTTCCCAGACTCGTCTTAACACAGGCTTTTCATGGAACATACTGTATAAAAGATACAAGAATCCACACGGATAGCTGCTATTTTGAGTGGTGCGGAATCCTGGGTGTTGTCCTTGCTTATACAAGAAGTGTGTGTATAATGGATATATTGTAACATTCAATTTAAAATTGATCTAATTTTCCAAATATTTTCCCTTCTTGTTACTTTCTTCTGATTTTTTTTTAAATTTTTTTATCAGAGAGTTATTGAGCCCTCAGATAATTACGTCACTCAAGCATGTAATCTGGCTAATTCTTTTTTTTTTTTTTTCCTGAATATGTAATCTGGCAATGGTACAAAGATGTGGTTAGTGTGGATCTCCAGCACCAGAAAGCAAAATAGCCGAACGGATGGGAATATTTGAGTCTATATGGTTTTGCTGAGTTTGGATTCTGGAGATGACAAAAGCATTTGATGGAGTCAAAAAAGTATAGGAACATGTCATGTTTGAAGGGAGCATGTTTTTTTAGAATGAAGATAAAGTAAAAGGAATCAGTTTTATGATCCCAAGGTTGAAGATGTCTGGATCTTGTTTAGGATGTTGTTGGCAAGTAAAGGGTTTGATACTTCCCTTCCAGCTTTGTAGTGTTTTGTCTGATCACCAAGGAAATGACGTATGGAAAGAAAGAAAAGCAAGAGAGCAGAATGTACAATTTGCTTCCAGTTCACCAGAAGACTCGAGTTTGTACAGAATGAGTCCTCTGATTTTTTTTTGTTTTTTTCTCGCTTTTGGGTTTCTCAATGTTGTTGTGAATATTTACCCACAAAAAAGAAAAAGTGTTTGTTGTGAATGTATATCACTTCTGGTTTATTTTGATAAAGAAGTTATCTTTGGGACACGGTCGCTGTAAAAGTTCTTTCTCATATGCACTTTGTTGTCAAATTTTTGGACAAGATTTTACAGAATATTTTATTATTGTTAGTGTTAGTCGTATGACTTGTCAATTATATTTATTGTGTATACGAATGAAATCAGTGGTTTATGTGGTAAGGGCTTTTTTTAAGACATAGTTTACCCTAAAAGATCATGGAGTGGATTGCTGGGGACAACACTGACTGCCGAAGTAGGGTTTTGAGTGAATGGATGAGTGGAGGAGAAGAAGATAAGAAAAGAAGAAATAAAATAGATGGAAAAAGAAGCATAAGAAAGCCAGTAAAGAATAAAGAAATAGATTCACCTTATCCATTTTCTACGTGTTGTGATCCCACTACCATTGAAATAATTTGTGTGGAACCCAATTACTCATTTCCATACCCTTTTAGTAAAATAGTTAAATAATTAGATATGAACTTGATACTCTGTTTTTTATTTCGAGCGATATTAAAATTTATTTGAATTAAGATTTAATATAAATTTTTTATTTTAAATTTTTTTATAAATAATTTATTTTTATAAAATTTAAAATAAAAAATTTAAAATTTAATATTTATTCAATCTCACCTTAAATATAATTATACTTAAAAGTTCAAGATATTATGATCATTAACTTTATTTAAATCTCTTTCCTCTTAAACTGTTATGGTACATAAAGTTAAGTTGATTATAAGGAACAAGGAATAACTTTGGACTCACAATAAAAAATGAAGAAGGAGAAATTGATCAACGGCAAAGCTCAAGTATTGATCCTTTCATGTCCTTGCAGATAAAACACTGTACTGTTCGTACCCTAACAGACTGGGGCCTCAATTATGTCAGTGAGTTAATTTGGGGACCAAAGACAAGTTGTGAAGGGAACGAGCGGAGCCCACTCCCATTTAAAACGAAAGGCCCTCTCAGTAACCTAATTTTGGCGCCGCTTGACTCCGACATAGGAGCCTTCTCTGCGATATGATAACTCCCTCTTCTTTGCCTCTCTCTCTCTCTCTCTCTCCATATATATATATATATATATCTATCGCTATGCGACACCTGAAAGCTGTATCCTGTTTTCTGAAGTGATTGTCCAGTTGTTTCTCACAACACCCTGCTCCCCGTGGCTGATGCCTCCCACCTAATTCCTCACCTAGTCTGCATTAGTACAGTAATGCGCACGCGCAGTAGTCGTCACTTGAATTTGTATTCAATCGTTATTTCTTCCCCTTCAGGAAAATAGATAGTCAGGACATGTTGTCTTTGTCTTCTCCACATTCAAATTGGAGCAATCACCAAAAGCACTAACATTTGATGGGATGCCAATGCGTCGTCTTTTTTGTTTGTGTAACAGCGAAATCGTTGATCGACTTTCCTCACTTTTCATGGCCATGTTTGATTTGATCACATTTTGGTGCATTGTCATTCACATCTCATTTTATTGGGACCTAACTGATTACTTTCTTTGAGTGGTGGTCGGGTCGGGTTGAGTTTTATTCCGTGCACGGCTTAAATTTGTTAGATATAATTATGACTAATGTCATCGTATAAATAATCATATTCCTATTTACAATAATTATGTTAGTACAGCTTATTCATTTATTTAACACAAAATCGAATTTTTTGTATCTACTATTTTTTTTATTTTAAAATATAAAATCTTTTAATTCTTTTCTTATAAATTAAAAATAATTGCATAGAGTTTAATTTTTATATTTTTATTTTAAATTTTATAAAAGTAAATTATTTATAAAAAGATATATAAATCTCACATTTAAAATTTTAAATTTAATTTCATAAAAAATACTTTCAAAGTTAACCTTAAGAAAGATAATATATAATTCAACCATATTATTGAGTATAATTGCTGCTAAAAATAAATTATAAACTATTTAGATTAATAGAGTTTTAAGTTTCAAATTTTTTATCTTACGATAAAAAATATAGAGTGTGAGGGACATAAAATAAAAAAAATTACTTTAGTTATGTAACAGAACTCAATTAAAATACACCCAATTATCTAACTTTTAATTTATAATATAATTTTTTTTATTTTTTAAAACTTATATATTACGAATAAATGTTACGAGTAAAATTGAATAGAGTTTGAATTTAAAATTTATATTAAATTTTTTAACGAAATTTAATTTAAATTGATTAGTAAAAATTAAATAAAAATATAACAAAATATGTAATGTAATAATTTAATTAATTAAAAATAAACGATAAATCTTTAAAGTTTGAATCATACGTATCATGTTTGTACCTCAAAAAAAGAACGAACAAATATATAAATAGCGCGATAAATGGACAGTGCAAGCCGGAATCCCTGTCAAAGTGTGAACTTCACTATCCCTTTCTCCTTCCTCCTTCTGGTCCAAACTAGGAGGTAGTACTTAGTAGCAAAAATGGCCGCTGTGTTCACATTTTCAGCCTTTTGATTCCATTTCTTTTCCGTCCTTTATTTGCAAAATGGGGTTGACAAGTTTTGACCGTCAGCTGTATCTGTCATATACACACATCAAATCAAATCCACTGGAGAAATGTCAGGTTTGGTAAACAATGGTTGAACTTGTTGCCTGCTGTTACAGTTGCAGATTTCTGAGTGCATCACTGGGAATCTGGATGGAATTCTCTTCTTTCTTTGACTCTTTCCCAACCTCACCCCACACGCCACACCTTCTTAAATCTTGTCACGGGTATCATCAAATTAATTAATATTATTAATATTATAATATTGTATTTTTCCCATAAATTTGTTTCTTTTTCTCCCCCAAGGAGGAATGTGATTTTCATAGAGAAAACGTTCCTTATGAACTCTATTCTGCCTTGATTCTCTCACTGCCCGACTTTAGAATAGTAAGCCGACCAAAAGACTTTTGCATAAGAAACCCTTTTGTGTTTAAAGCAAAATCTTTCACCACATTGGCTACCATCTCCTCGCGAGACATACAAACTTTTGTGGTTCGGACAACAAAATTCAAGTAAACACTTGTAAGAACCATGAGAAACCATTGGTCGTTTTTCATGCATTTCTTGGGAATAATCTTCAACTTCTGCTAGGCAAAGAGAGTAAAAGAAAATGGCAAAATTAGGTTCATTCCTTTGATTGAAACAGACAAAACACAAAGAGTTAAAAAGAGAAAGTTGTGCAACAACGATATTTCTCTAAGTTTGGACCCTCTTTTGCAACCAATTCATCTTAAAAGCCTAACCCCCGTGAAGAAAATCTTGTCCTTGAAAATTTCTTTTTGCTCACTTTCAAAACACCTCTTTACCTGCAAAAGAGAGATTTGAATGGAAACAAAAGAAAACCCCACAACAAGAGGTCACACCCCATTGACCAATCATAATAGAATGCTTTTTAAAGGAATGCTAGAATGGCCCTATACGTCAGATATGTTTGAAAATGGCTTTTTAACCAATTTTCTTGACTGTTATACTTAGATTGTTTAGGTCAATAATTTAGTTAGTTCTTTGGTGATGCAATAGGACCCTATAGCTATTCATAGGCTTTGAAGGTTAGGTTTGGGTAACAATAATTTAGGCCTTAGAGAATGTTTTATCTTGAACTTAGGGTTTGGAAAAAGTGAGAAATAAAATTTAAATGGATCAAACGATGAAAGTTTTTTGGAGAGGAATATATGATTTTTGTAGTTTTTTAGCAAGCGAGTTGCACACCTAGCATCATTGAAGGGTCACATTTTAAATGTTTAATACTACTTAGACTTTAAACTGATAAATTTTAAAAAATGATATTATTCGAATATTTAATTTCTCATGTACTTTTTTCGTTTCATTTTATTTGATAATGTTTGACCGGACACAAAGTTTTATGTAAAAGTTTGAATTATATTATAAAAGTAATATAGTATAATAAAAAATAAGAAACATAAAGACTAGTAGGTACTTTTTGTCTAATCTAAATATATAAAAGTAATATATATTAGAATTCATAATTGATAGATAATATAAAATATATTAACTTATTTTTTTATAAAAAGTATCAATTAATAAGAAAATCAAATAAAATGAGACAGAGAGAGTATCAAATTTGACCTGAATTTACATTTCATCACCATTAACAATTTAGTTATAGTTGATTAATGGTACGTTTTTTGCCCATTCTTGACTTTCAAATTATTTGAAAAAACAATCATTTGGCAAAACGGTGAATTTCTTTCTCTCTAGATTTTACAAAGGCAATCTTAATTTTCTTAAATTATAAGTCCCGTAATCTATGAACTATTACTTCAATTGCACAACAAGATGATCAATCTCAGCTCACCCATAGTTGCCTCTGCTATTTTGGTGCATATATTATAGACTCCATTCCTTTCGCATTCAATTCCAATCCCCTCAACAAAGAAAAGAAAAAAGGAAAAGAAAAGAAAGAATATAGACTTAACGCAATAAAAGGAAGAAAGGTATCATTCGATCAAGTGTATGCATTGCTTTCCAGATGAGTTTGTTCCAAAAAGCAACAAAAATTACTTCTGATTTCAAATCCAAAAAGTACCCAAAGAAAATAGAATTTCTGCTTTCAATCTAAAGTTTGTACCATTTATTTATCTCAAGTCCTATGAAGAGAGAGAGAGAGAGAGAGAGAAGAGAGAAGGGGTGGGGGGAAATGAAAAAAGACTTCAAAATTACTCTCCCCTTGAAGGGCTATCACTATGAGAAAATAATTCGTTTTGTGCAAAAATGTGAAATTTGCGTTTTGCCTCTCCAATGAGGCACATAAGCAATTCTATATATTTTATATCTAAATTTTTTATTTTTGCATTAAATTTTTTAGGAGAAATATTTTTAGGTTGAAGAGGTTATTTATAGTCTTTATGTTGTAAGGATTTGTTCTTTCATTCTCGCTTGCTTAAAATAAATTGATTTTTATTTCTTTTAAGAATTCTTTTTTAGATAATTTCAGTTACACTTTCACTATAATTTTAACTTGAGAAAAAATGCTTTTTGAAAACAAATCTGAAAGTTCTTTTTACAACTATGATGCTTACCAACATGGAAGAGATTCACTTGGCATTTCAATTTTGATAATGACTTAACATTTTAATTCAACTTCAAATATTTTTCCTGCAATGCTTAAAAATAAATTCAATTTTGCTCCCTCAAAGAAAAAAAAAGTTCAAATTTTCGATTGTGTCAACATATTCAATTGACATGACGATGATATTTGTGATAAGGTGATAATTTAATAATTAAAAACACTCTTTACACAATAATAATAAACAAAATAAATGATTTAACAAAAAATAAAAATAAATAAAAGAAATGAAAGAAACAAATAGCATACAAAATTTACGTGATTCAATCAATATGATTTACGTTCGAGGACAAAGAGATTCTTATTTGTATTAGAATCGTTATAAACAGAATAAACGTTACCGATTAAAATCTACTAACTCTAAGAAATCTGAATAATTCAGGAAATTCCAAGCCCTATGCTTCCGCCATAAACGTCCACAAAAATTCCCTTATACATTCAAGCTCTCTCGTGATAAGATCGAATTACCTAAAATTTGAGACAAGTTAGATGTGATAAGAGCGATCTCTTAACAGCGAAATGCAGCCACAACAAACCAGGTTCACGTGCCCGTACGTCTGCACCTATTTTGGACTCTAATTGCAACAGCCCAGAATTGAGGTGTCAAGACAAAATATTAATTCGACGCGTCGCTGTATGTATTTGTTTTTCGCTTTTTTTTTTCTTTTTCTGTTGAGTAAGGTAAAAAAAGCCTTTAGAACGTAGAGTGTGGTTTTCAGGATGGAAGTACAGCACCCCTCCAAAGCATCACTAAGCTGCTGAACTTTACAGCTCCGCCGCGCCGGTGGTGTTGTTAAGGGCTGCTCCACCCTCTCTTCGAAAACCAGGTTGAGTTCAAATATTCGATTAATTCATTGAGTTGGAACTCGATTTAAGGTTTCATGCTTGAATTTGGCTCAAGTTCAACCTAATGTTTCTTTCTATTGCCAAAAATAATTGGTTTTAACTCAACCTAGATTTGCTAGCTTCTTGGTCAGTGATCAGTTAGTACTAAATCAAGTTTCAATTTAGAATATTTTTTTTTTAAATTTATGTCTTACTATATATATAATTCGCGTTGAAAAAGTTATGAAGTTGACAGCAACCCTCATCTGTAATATCTTAAATAATTCGATAAGCTATAACTTACTACTACAATTATATAATCTTCATATGAAGTTGACAGCAACCCTCATCTGTAATATCTTAAATAATTCGATAGGCTATAACTTACTACTACAATTATATAATCTTCATCGTAGGAGGAGTCGTATGTTTTTTAAGATATAATCTTATGGTTTAAAATAGATATTCTATGTTGAATAGAGTAGAGATAAAGTTCAATTTTTTTGAGCAATAAGAAAATGAGATCCAAAATAGGTATTGCTAGTTGTCTAAATTGGATGTGTATGCCAAAATGTTATGTAGCAATATCTTTTCTGGTGCTTGGACAAGGAAAGAAATCATGAGAGGGAAAGTGAGGAAGGAGGAAGGAAACTACACATTTTGTCCAGCAATAATAGTTTTATGCTTTCTAATAGATGCAATGAACTTTCCCATTATAGAAAGCTTCAACATTTTGCTAAAAAATGCTGTTTTAGAAACTTGATTGGATCTACCAACATGGCCCTTCTTTTTTAAGTAATTCAATATTGTTATGATCGGGTATAATTATTTTTTCCTCAAAAGTAAAAGCTGAAAGTGACTGTTATTGTCGTATTTCTTACCAAAAATACAAGGTAGCTTACAACTTCAAATTTAATGAATTTGTTTGAATATAATTTCTTAGGTGTTTAGCACTTTAATTTGTTTATTTAAGAATTTGATCTGAAAAATGTATATTGTTACTTTTACTTTAATTGGCTTCAATATTTTTTCACTTCACGTTAGTTTTTGGGAGTTGGGTCCAGCAAAGAATATTCATCTTCTTCGCGGACAAGGTTTTTGTTTTTTTTTTCTTTTTGATGGGTACAGACAAGCAGTGGCAAATCAGTACTAGCTCCTCTTATTTCATGGACACTGTAGTATTTGCCCCATGGCTTTTGGTCTTTTTACATATATTAAAGAAGATTATTAATTAATTATATTTATATGATAAAAAGTAAGAGAATTATATTTATAATCAGTGTAGTTTTTTAAAGATAATTTTTATAATTTATAAAATATTAAGGCTAACTTTGATTGGTTTTCAATTCAATTTTTTTTCTAACTGTTTTTAAATTTACTTTTACTTTGAGTCTCACTTCTTCTAAAATTTACTTTTACGATTCTCAATACAACCCAACTCAATCTAAATATGCCTAAATATTTTGAGAAGAGTGAAAAAGATTAAAAGACCTTATATTTTAGAACGTAAGAAATATTTGATAAGGGTACAGTCACAGTGTAGATAGTTGCAAGTTGCAGTAATTTGATTTTAAAGATGGGGAAATGTGTTTCAAGTTTGTTATGTCTTGGGTTATATTATCCCTTTGGCTGCACTTTGGGATAGGGTGGAAGAGACAATATGATTCTCTCTAATTTGTGATTAAATATAAAGCTAATCGTTTAGTTAGAAATTTGTGATTAAATATAAAGCTAATCGTTTAGTTAGAATAAGAAGCAGAAAAGAATTCAACCAAAAACTTCAAAAGGATAAATCACTGTTTAGATCCCCAATGTTTTATGTGTTGACGACATTAGTCCCTTTTGATTTATTTTAGAATTTTGAGTCCCTAATGTAAAATCGAGCCAAACTTATGGTCCCTCCACCACCATATACGGCGGAGTTTGACACCATGCTCTGTGTAATGAAGGGCAAAATTGGAAGTCCAAATTTTTTTTCCCTCCAAAAAACAATTGAGAGATAACTAAACCTATCTGAAACACGATTAACCAAAATTATCAATTAGGGGTCATCCCTCCAAACTAAATGCTAAATCTGCTTGGGTGTAGTCTGAGAAAAGGAAGAAACTGAGATTATTGCCGAGGAGAAGGGTGAGCACGAAGAAGGAATCGAAATGAAGCTTCGCGAAGCAGGTGATGAAGTACCCAAATACGGTGAGTTGCAATCTCTATAATTTCGTTTGCCTAATTCGTTATTGCATCAAGAGTGTATCTAATGATTAAGCGAGAAGAAGGGTTAAAAAAATCACAGCTTTGTCGAGTATTAGACTGGAATGGTCCCTGTGTCTGTTTCAGTTTTGCTAATGGTCCCCCCTTTTGGACTTTTGTTTTCTTCCTTGTTCTTCATCACGTGTTTGTCCTTTACATGTGTGATATATTTATGCTATCCTTTACATGTTTATCTTTTACAATTCTAGAATTGCGGTTGTTTTTTTTAGGGAAGGGATCTGGTTATTTCACAGTAAGAATTCACCATGGGGGTAAACTAGAGGACATAAAGAATAGGAAACAGTATGTTGATGGATATGTGAACTTTTTTGATTGGTGTGAAAAGGATATGATGTCTATGGTTGTGCTGGATAAAATGGCATATGTTATCGGGTATGATTGCTATGTTGGATACTTTTGGAGAATTCCAGGGGTTCATATTGTAGATGAGTGGAGATTCTTAGCATCTGACATAGATGTAGAAGAGATGTGTAAATTTGGAGAAAAAAAGGGACTAGTTGAGGTGTACATTCGGCATGAGAATGAAGCTCCACAGTTTGAGTTTGTTAAGTTCTTGCCCAAGGCAGATGTATTGGCAATAGAGTATGTTGATGTTGGTGATGCAGGAAATTCAACCTTTGAGAATTGTGAACTAGAGAACAACGAAGATTTCAGTGAAGTACAAGACACACAAGACACAAGGGTAGCAAATGAAAATAGTGAATATAAGATACAAACAGAAAATTCCCATGTTGATAAAGAGCAGAAGATGCAGGAGTGTCCAAGTGCTATATCTGTAAACAGAGAAAAAGAGCATCAAGAGGCTGAAGCTGAGGCTAGGAAGAATGCAGATGGACAAAAGAATGGAAGGCTGTATTTGTTTGATTCAGCAGATGGGTCATCGGATGCAGAGGAATTTCAAGACTCTGATTACCATGACAGTGAGAATGATGATGATCAACTATTTGAGGACTTTGTGGATGAGGGACTTGAGGATTTTGATCAAAGTATTAGACTGGAGCTAAGGAGGCAGAAGCTGCAAAAAAGAAAAAGGGAGAATGTTTCAGTTGCAGGGGCCTCAGACTCTGTTGTGAATGATAAAGAGTCAGATTGTGTGGAAAGAGGTGGTGTAGATGAATATGAAGAACACAATCCAGCTGATGAAGATGATGAACAACAAGCTGACAATAACAGTCCAACCATGGATAAAAAACCTAGGCGTATCAGGAAGAAGTATATCTATCAGTCTAATTCTGATGTTGAGTTGTTCACAGGAGATCAATCTTCATGCTCAGAAGAATCAGAATGTAAAAATTCGGATGATGAGTATGAACTATCAGAATTCAGTTCAGATGAGAATGGCAAGAAAAAGTCAAAGTTTAGCTTTCCAAAGTTTAGATTGGATAGGGACATCCATGATCCAAAATTCGTAGAAGGCTTGCTGTTTAACACCAAGGATGACCTAAGAGCTGCAATAATTGAGCATGGTGTTAAGTGGGGAAAAGAGGTCTATTTCAAAAAGAATGATGATGTAAGGGTGAGGGCTGCTTGCAAGGCTAACAACTGTGGTTGGCTGCTTTATGCACATAGAGTAGCTGAAACTTCAACCTTCCAAATTAGAACACTGCAACCAAAACACAGTTGTTCCCGAACATTGTATAATAGGTTAGTCTCAGCAAGGTATCTTGCAAAAAAGTACTTAGAAGAATTTAGGAGTGAAAATGGGATAAACGTTTTGGAGTTTCAGGAAAAGGTTCACAAAGAACTTAATGTGAACATCTCTGTGTGGAAGGTTTATAAAACAAGGGCAGAGGCCAAAATGTTAATCGAAGGCAAGTATCGAGATCAGTATAAACTACTGTGGGATTATTGTGAGGAATTGAGGAGAAGCAACCCTGGTTCAACAGTGTACATTGATGCTATTGAAGATGAGGACACTGCACAGAAGGTATTCCGTAGAATTTATGTCTGTTTAGATGCACTTAGAAAGGGCTTCAAAGCTGGATGCAGGAAGGTCATTGGACTTGATGGGACATTTCTTAAAGGGCCTCATCCTGGGGTGCTTTTAACAGCCGTGGGTGTTGATGCAAACAATGGGATTTACCCTGTTGTTTATGCTGTTGCTGAGGCAGAAAGTAGAGCAACTTGGTCATGGTTCATTGAAGGTCTTGTTGAAGACCTTTCAATTTACAATCCAGATGAATGGTGCCTAATATCTGATAGACAAAAGGTATAAGTACATTGATACATTGTTGCACAAAGAACTTTGATACATTATTTTGATTAAACTGTTGTGCGGTGTTTGATAAACTTGCCATTGACTTGCAGGGCCTTATTCCAGCTATATCTGACCTTCTTCCTGGAGTTGAGCATAGGCATTGTGTTAGGCACCTTCACAACAATTTCAAGAGGCTGCATCCTGGTGAAGCACTAAAAGGAATGATGTGGAAATGTGCCAAGGCTATATACATAAATAAGTTTGAGGCTGAAATGAAGAAGCTCAAAGAATTTGAAGAAGGTGCACATGATTGGCTGGTCAAGAACACATATCCTAGGCACTGGTCAAGGTCACATTTCAAAACAACCACGAAATGTGACATTTTGCTTAACAACCACAGTGAGACATTTAACAGAAATATCCTTGCCGCAAGGTCGAAGCCTATATTGGGGATGTTGGAAAGAATCAGAATGTATCTAATGCTAAGATTGGCAGCAAAAAGGTCATGGATTGCAAGGCAAAATGGCAAGGTATGTCCAAGGATTACGAAGATTCTTGAAAAGATAAAGGGGACATCGGCTAATTGTTTTCCATCATATGCCGGAGGCTCCCAATTTCAAGTAAGGCATGCAAACATGGAGCAGTTTACCGTGGACATTGATTTGAGGAGATGCAGTTGCAGGAAATGGGACATATCTGGCATTCCATGCTCACATACTGTAGCATCTTTAGGGTTGGGAGGGCAGAATCCAGAGGATTATGTGGATTTTTGCTATAGCATAGCTGCGTATAAAATGGCATATGAGCAAGTAATCTGCCCAACAAATGGCCCTAATAACTGGCCTAAGACCGGGACACCTGCATTGCTTCCTCCTCCCAAGTTAAGATTACCTGGCAGACCAAAGATGAAGCGACGAGCAGAACCTGGTGAGAATAACTGCAAAGTCACAGCTTCAGGAGCTAGAAAGCTTAAAAGATCTACTTTCTGGACTGCTAAGTGTAGAAGGTGTGGCCAAGCTGGTCATAATGTGAGAAAATGCCCTGTCCCTCCTAACAATTCTGCCAATATTGATGCCGATGATGTTGAAAGTTCTCACAACAATACTCATGGCCACAACGTGAACAGATGCAAGAAATGTGGAGGGTTAGGCCACAATAGAAGGACATGTTCTGCTGTTGAGGAACCATCTCAAGTATCTCAAAACCAGCAAGGAGAAATGCCCTCTACTCAGCAATCAACAATCTCTAATGTTGAAGATATAGAGCAGGTTGTAACAGGTTATTTTTTAATATTTGCTTTAATGTCTGCTAAGTGCATTGATATATAGAGTGTTGTTTCCATGTGCAGGCCAACAAGGGAAAGAGAAAGGTCAGTGGTCATGAAAATTGTACACATGTTACAGACCAAGTTGAGAAAAAATGTGTCTGTTTGCTGCTTTATTGGTTTCTTAACTTTTTTTTTTTTGAACTCAATACTTACTTTACCTACATGTGTAGGGTACCCCCAAAAAGCAAAGAACAGTGAGATGTGGCTGGTGCTTGGAAGTTGGACACAACAGAGCCTCATGCACCAAACCTGGGAACCTTGTTGATTAGTGTATATTAGGCGTTGCTATTTTTTGAGGTTGCACCTTGTTCATGTATGGTCATTAGGACAAACTGATATTTTGAAGGCAATGATGTCCAGTTCTTACTCATTTATGTAGTCCTTTGGCAAACATTATGGAAGACAGTCCAATTTTGTGATGTTCACAAAGAAGAGCATCAACTGAAATGTAATGGATTTCACATTCTATCTTCATGGTCATTATTTATCCGATTGTACATTCTGTCCAGTACAATAATACAACCACATTGTCTCCAGATAAGAGACAGAGAACCGCAACTACACATTGAGTTCCATAATTAATCTGAGTAGCACTGTCCATTCTGACGAATTCACAGCTGCTTCAAGCAAAACTAAATACACTCCAATAACCTTAAACTTTGTTCATCAAGCACTGTCCATACTGCCGATTTCAAAGCTGCTCCAATAGCCTTAAATTTTGTTCATCAACAACCCAACTACTATTAACCAAGACGCTAAAAGAGCAGCATACAACATCTTCTCCTTCTTCTTGTGTGCTTCATTTTCACCCTCTATTTTCCTGACTTTTCTTAACAGTCCAGGAATGACGTGCGTTGATCTCTCACACATTGGAGGGTCATGCCATGAGAAGTAACCACACCCACCGTTCACCTATAAAATGCATACTATAAATTACAGTGGCAATTGAGTAAATGAAGTTAAAGTAACTTACCCCATACTTTTCACACCCTAAAAATCTTCTGCCTGGGTTCCAATTTGTCCATGATGTTCTCATTACGATTGCTTTTCCGCAATGACATTTCCTTGACACTTTGGAAGACAATGATCTCTTTGTTTCTTCCATTCTTCTCCCTAACCTCTTTCTTCTTCTTTTTTGGGTGGTAAGGAATGACGAGGATAGCTTGAATCCACGCACGGCGGCAACATTAGGAAGGAAGGGATATAAACCCTAAATGAGTCGTTGGGATTTTGGAGGGAAAAAAAATTTGGACTTCCAATTTTGCCCTTCATTACACAGAGCGTGGTGTCAAACTCCGCCGTATATGGTGGCGGAGGGACCATAAGTTTGGCTCGATTTTACATTAGGGACTCAAAATTCTAAAATAAATCAAAAGGGACTAATGTCGTCAACACATAAAACATTGGGGATCTAAACAGTGATTTATCCACTTCAAAACTAAGCTACAAAACCTTTTTTTTTTGGTGGTTATATACAAAACCATTTTGTTAAAGGCCTTTAGGCCCTTTCTTCCTTCTCAATTTAGCTTTTGGTAAATTTTAAATATTATTCTTCTAAAATCACTCTCATCATAAATATAATTTTCTTATATTTATTATATTAATAAAATTATTAATGATATAATAGAAAAAATATCTCTTATTTTTTCCTTAATAGACACAAAAATAATTAAATTTTAAAATTAAAAAATATTTTTATATATTTTTCAGCTAATTTTTTTTGGGTATTTACAGCACCACTGAGTATTCGTATCAATTAATAAAATTAATTCAAATTTAATTTAAATTATTATCACAGAGTTAAACTTTTATTCAGAAGAAGGTATAACTCAGAACTCAGTGGAGATATTTTCGGGTAGATATTTATGTACTTGTTTAATTTGCCTGGTCTTCATGTTCTTTTCGGCTGATATTGGTATTTGACTGTCCTTTTGGGTACCTAAGTGAGATCGGAGAGGACTTCTTGGTTGCCCAACTTTTGCAAGAGAGACTACTGCTTGTCTTTTTCGATAACTGTTAAAAACAGAAAGAAAATGAACAGTGACAAACAGATATCTATCCCAATAACTCATAAACTTTTTTGCTTTTATTTTTATATTTAAAACGAGACAATAACTTCGCTTTTACGAAAGAGCTAAATATCTCTTATTTTTATTTTTACCAATTACCTCCTGGACTTAACTTAAAGTTAAACGTTAGAATCTTAGAATAAATAATATATCAAAAATAATTTAGTAACTTTTAGTGTATACTATCACTCAACATCGGCATATGTTTTTATATACCTTTCATTCACTTTAAGTACAATATTTTCTTTTAGTAACATGTTGGTTAAAAAAATTATTGGAGCGGTGGTCTCAGTGTTTTAAATTCTGTTAATCATTTTGAACATTGAGAGGTTTGAACTTTATTAAGGATATAAAATTCTTTTATCATATGAGAGTGTTATGAGATTGTACTTAAATTGATGGCTTATAATGCTCATCTGACGAGACATACCTCATTTCAGTTAGACTTTGATAGTGATAAATAGCAAGCGTAAATATTTTATAGTGATGACGAACGCAAACTTAAATATTTAATAGCAAGAAGTTATTGATCTGCCATTTTTAAATTTATCTTTTCTACTTAGCAAAATGAAAAAAACACATAGGTTAAAACTAGGAGTGGGCAATCGATTTTTGATTTGATTTTTGGTGTTACTGTTTAATTTTTGATTTAGTTTTATGTTTTTCTAAAAATTGAATCGAATCCAACTGAAATCCTAAAAAAAAAACTTGAAGGAAGAATGTAATACATATGAATGCATTGTTATTATGCGTTACCGGTATATAAACGTATTTTAGTAATACATTCATATATTTTTAATTTTTTTATTTTTTTTATTTTCAATCTGAGTTTTAAAACTAAACATCGAATCTAAATATATATTGTTATTAAAAATCAAATCAAATCGAAGTAAATTAATAAAAAATTCAATTCGATTCAATTGTTAGGATTAAATCACATAATGCCATCTCTAGTTAAAAACTTGTCATAATAGAATATTTCATAAGGAAATGGTGAAATAATATTTGGGAACGGTACCCCACTTGCTAAAAAAAAAAAGAATATTTCCGTGTCGGCAAATATTATTTTCCACATCAGTCGGTGGGGAGTGGGGGTAAAAGTAGGAAAACTGATTAAAAAATTAAATTATTTCCTAGATTTTGGAACCCGTAAAAGACAAATGCATGGTTAAAATATTTAGCACAAAATCGAGGTAAATCTGTAGCAGTGTCTGGAAAAATGCGACCTTCCCTTCTGACATTATCATATCGAATTTTTTAATTTCTTTTATTTTTCTTTTTTTTTTAAAAAAATTTGTTCAAAGCAGCAGCTGATGAACATGCAACTAGAATAGTCAAAAACAGAAAATGGGCATACTTGGGGACTGGTGATAGATTAGAAAACAGCATTGACCGACCTGGGCTTGTCGATTGCAATGAGCTAAGATTCTTTTGTTGTCTCTTCAACCACAATGGTTGAAATCTTTGTTGGCAAGCTTGCAAACAAATATTAAAAGGGAAAAGAGTAAAGACAAAGCGAACATTTTGTATTAATTTTTATTTTAATAGCAAGTTTTCCAGTGTATGAAGAAGGATAAAAAAGTACTGCTTACAAAAAAGAGCATTCAGGCAAATAATCTGAAGGGCCTTCTTAACTTAAGATGCAATTATGTTGTCTGTGGTCAAATCTTGTATCTTCAATTCACAGAAGCAGCAGTGGGATTTTGACCCCAAAAAAAAAAACAAAAAAAAAGTTGCAGCAGTGGCAGCAATAAAGTAGTACTGGTACCTCAGTAAAGCCTTCTTCTAGCTGCTATTGACAATAGATATAGAAGCTATGGATCCACCATTTTATTTCATACACTAATCATAAGACAGCTCATGAGTTTGCTCTGTAGCACTGTAACCCCCCCATTTTCATAATTCCGACTGCTTTCTTTCACAACTAATTAATCTGCACACTACCCCATATACAGTGGAGCAAAGCCAGGAAACAGCTTAAATAGTTTTTTCTTTGGCCACTTCCATCATTACATGCTTTCATGTTTCAGCTGGAGCCTTTGGTTTCTCCTTCTCTCTCTCTCTCTCTTGCTCTTGAAGGATAGTACATATTGCATTTTTCGTCTTTGTTCTCTCTGCTGAATTAGTGTAGTGAAGAAGAAGCTCAAGCTAGCTAAAGTAGCTTCTTTATCTAACCGAGTGTTGGGGTCTTCTCTTTTTGAAGAGCTCTACAGGAGAAGAAGAACAGACAAGTTATACCATTTGTTTCTCATTCTGCTGCTGACATAATGAATAAACAAGACTTTTTGAAGAGTCAGGTAGTTTATCTACTTCTTTTGATGCATTCAAGATCAATGGTAATAGTATTGCTTTTGTCTTCTCAAAAATTTCTGTCTGTCCTGTACTCCTTTTGATTGACGTTTCTCATTTTGTTCAATAAGTTAAGATGTTTCTCATCATTTTGTTCCGTCTTAGCTCCCTGAAAAATTTCTTTAACAGAGAAAGCTACAAGAGAATATACATTCCTCCCAAGAAAATATCTTTGATTAGAAAGAAAGTCAAAAAAACATATTATTGAATTGCAGGCTAGGGAGTTTCTTCAAAATTGTGTTTCTTTTTTATCTCCCTAAGTTAAAACTTCATCCCTTTACTAACTCTGAACCTATTATTCTGGAAATTGCTTGCAGACTTGTGTTCTTAGAGTGAACATACATTGTGATGGTTGCAAGCAGAAGGTGAAAAAGAAATTGCAGAAAGTTGATGGTGAGCCACTCTGAAGCTATAATTTGGAAATCTCTGTTTCTCTCAGTTTTTTTCAGCACTTCAAGTCCATACTTAGATCTCTTTGCTGATTTGTGAATTTTGTCCCTCAGGAGTCTATACTGTCAAAATAGATGCTGAGCAGGGTAAAGTGACAGTAACAGGAGATGTTGATCCAGCGGTATTGATAAAGAAGCTTGTCAAGTCAGGAAAACATGCTGAGCTATGGGGAGCACAAAAGGGGGGTGCATTCAACTTAAACAACCAGTTCAAGAATATGCAAATTGATTTCAAAGGTGGAAAGGACAATAAATCTCAAAAGAGTGGTGGCAAGGACCAACAAAAGGGTGGCCAACAACAAATTCTTCAGCAGATGCAGAACATGAAAGGGATGAACATGAAGGATCTGAAGTTTCCTAATCCCAAGGACCAAAAGAATGTCAAGTTCAATTTGCCTGAAGACGATGATGAGTTTGATGATGATTTTGATGAATTTGATGATGATTACGACGACGAGTTTGATGATGAATCTGACTATGAATTTGAAGGCCCTCAACGTCAACCTGCGAAAACAATACCTATTTCGGGCGGTGGCGGCGGCGGAGGAGCCAAGGGTGGTGGTAATAGGATGATGAATGGTCTTCTAAAAGGGGTTTTCGGTAATGGTGGTGGGAATGCCAAGAAAGGTGGTGGGGCAGACAAGGATATCCAAATAAAAGGCGTGGGAGGAAATAATGATGGCAAAGGAGGTAAGAGTGGCAAGGGGGGAAATCAAAAACAGAGTAATCAAGGTGGTAAAAATGGTGGGGGCATCCCAGGAGAGGGTAAAAACGGCGGAGGAAATGGCAAGGGTAATCACAACGCCGGTGGCGGTGGGAAGAGTAATGATAATTGGGCCAAGAATGGTGGTGGTGGTGGTGGTGGAGGTAAAATGAATGGAGGTGCTTTCATGATGAACAATAAGCCACCACAGGCATTTCATGATATGGACTTAGGGAACAGAGGAATGGGCGGTAGAAACATGGGACCAATGCCCCAGATGGGGAATTATCCAATGGGCCAAATGGGAAACCTGCCGGCAGTACAAGGACTACCTGCCGGAGCTGCCATGAACGGCGGTTACTACCAAGGGATGGGACAGGGGAACCCTTACATGAACCAGCAACACATGGCTCAGATGATGATGAACCAACAACAGGCAAATGGACATGGCATGTACCAGCCTATGATGTATGCTCGGCCGCAGCCACCGATGTATTATGGGCCACCGATGGCGGCGTATCCGCCGAACGATCATTACACTCACATTTTCAGTGATGAAAACACTGGCAGTTGTAGTATAATGTAAAACAATTGGCAGTTTGATTTTGTTTTGGTTTTTTTGGTTTAATATTGTGCTTTATGTTGGTTCACTTCTTGCAAGTGTAAGGTGAAACTTGAGAACACTCATTTACCAATATTAAGTACTGCTACTGAGAGAGAAATGTCCATTTCTTCCTTTATTACATTGTGCTCTTGATTCTTCTTGCTTTCTTTATGGTTAGTCTGTGGTCCACTTTGGAGCTGTTCGACCCTACCACGGGTTCCTCGGGGCAGACAAACTATGGCGAGGTTTCCATCCAGATTCTCTAACGTTGCCATGAACGTTGCGATTAATGATGTTGCAACATGCTTCCCTCGTGTCCCTCCGGAAGAGCTCCAAGGAGGCTTTGCGGGGTTGAATTTGGGAAATTTCAGCGCGTAGTGAGCCCATTCTCATGCTCGTTCCTCTTCTGCTTTAGATGTGTTTTGAATTTTGAACTTAATTTTGGGGATATCTTTGAAGACAATAGTCAAAGAAATTAGTGCTTTAGTCGAAAAGCAGAAAATTGCTTTAGTACTATTTGCCTTCACACTGATCAATGTGGTTGAGAAATCTTCGGAACGTGCTGGATAGAATCACTTGGGATGCTAGATTCATCAATCACAATGAGTTGTGTTGCAATGCATCTTTCACTTGTGTGAAAGACCTCTCTTTTTTAATCAATGGGGCTACTATAATCATTCGTCCCAAATCATGTTGCAATGGTCTTAAATATGAATTATTTGTGGAATATTTGATTTATAATTTTTAATTATAAAATATATTTATAAAAGATTCACGAATATATATATATAATTGAAACCTCTAAAGTTCCATAGAAGCTCTTTGCCTTCAAAATAAGAAAAAAAAAAATATCTAAGGAAGCTTATGGTACAAAAAAGATGTCACCTTTACCAACTTATAGGTTTTGAAGTGAATGATGAAGGTGCAGCAGGAATTTTCAATTATGTACCATTTGCTTTCTAGTAAAAAAATATTTTCTGATTTCCCAATAAGACATAATTTCAAATTTACTAAATAGAAGTAAAAGTAAATTTGTAATTTTTACCATATAGATGTAACATTTTCTTTTCCAAATTTTACCATTACTCTCTCTTAATGTTTTTTTCTCTTTGTATATATTTACTAGTTCCGTGTACATAAAGGTCCAACAACTGAATACTTAATTCGTAATTCATAATTTTTTTTAAAAAAAGTAGTATATACTTATTGGTTTTTAGATAAAAAAATATTTGGTTAATTTTAATTAATTGTGTGAATTTATTGTTTGTATTGTAAAACTTAAAAATTTTAAAAATGATTTATTCTAAAATATGGATTCTTTATATATTGAGACAAGAACCAGACGTCACAGACAAAACCGGAAGTTAATCTATGTTGTTTCGGGGATTAGTTGGCGGAGTATGTCTTCGTTGGATTCCTTAGTTGATGACCGAGCAAATTCCTAGCAGAACCAAAGTTTTGAACTTAGGCCCACTAGTCCAAGCCCTACATCAAATGAACCTGACTTTAGGCCCAGACCCCTTGTTTATTTATTTATTTTTTTTGGTGGGGGAATGTAAAGGATTTTCATTAAGGCCATTACCTTGAGAGCGGAACTCCCCGGAAGAGAAAATGTGCGATAGGGAAAAATATTTAAAAAATATTTAATTTTAGATGGTATATAATAAAAAAATTATATATAATAATAATATTTATTAATAACAAAAATAGTCAAAACAGAATGCCTGTTTGGTTCAAGTAATATTTTTTAAAAAACAAGTATATAGTAAATCCTTATCACTTTCTTCCGAAATTTCGTAACAAACAAAGAAAATAAAAAAAATTCTCATATAAATAGCATCACACTGCTTAGATAATATCTTACCAGTAAAATATTTATCTTGTATTTTAGAATGCAAAAGATCAAATTCTGAAAATTTAAAAAAGGAAAAAGATAAATAGCAAAGCGGGGAAGCAGGAGGGTGGTGGAGGCACTATCCTCTGCTTAAGAGTGAGAAACCGGCAGCACATAAACATATGTATATACATATATACTATCGAGGTATTGAAAATAGATTTTCTAAAATGTGAAATAATTTTAGTTTATGTGCACTAAAAAAATTACTCTGTCCAAAATTAAATACCCACATCGTTTAAACAATAGTTTAGTAATTGAGTATTGACTTATAGTTTAAGAGATTGCGGATTAAACTTTGATTTTTTTTAAAAATAATTTTTAAATACAAATATCACATTACTGGTAGAGATTACATAATTAATAATCAAGTACTATAACACAAGTTTTAACAAATTATGAACGATATATGAGTTAAACTCCGAATCTTTAATTGAAAGGCCTTAATACTTACTACTGGGAAATAGGCGTCAGAGGCCTTAATTTTTTAAAAAATGGTTGAATATTGTCTATTTTCTTACTTATTAACTTTGGACGGAAGGAGTAATTAAAGGAGTGTGTTTATATTATAGCCACCCCGTCCCTCAGCTGATCTAAACTTCTCCTTATCTATGTCGTTGTGTTCGTAGCAAAACTGGACAGCTTATTTCTTTCATGCTATTCTCATCCATGAAAAAGGTGATTTCACTCTCACTATTCTTACATTCTAAATTGAGCTTCTGGACATAAAAGCTGAAGGCCAAACATGAGATAACCACATAAATCTCACATGAAAAGTCAGAAAATATTAAAGATTATTGCCTTTGATCACATGACTTCCCCACTCATAAACAAATCAAACCTCAACCAATGCAAAAACTCAAACCTTGATTTGCATGTCCATACACACACACACACGATGTAATTTCTGGGCTTTCTTAACGTTCTCTTCTTCGTCCGATGGCTACGGTTTCTTGCTTTCTGATCATCCTCTTGACATTCCTTTCTAGGATTTTCACTTCAGAATTCCCCAGTGGAATGGAACCCTCCTTTAGGGCGAATAAACTTGTGTTACCAGTACTCAAAGATGAAGCTACAGCCCTCCAGATAGTCCTCATACGACAACGAACCCCTCAAATAACAATATATACCATTTCTTGTTGATCTAAATGGGAAATATTTATGGGTTAATTGTGAGGAAAATTACTACTCAGAAACGTACACTGCACCTTCTTGCCATTCCACACAGTGTTTTCGAGCCGGAGTTCACTACTGCTATAGATGTTCCTTCATTCCCAAGCCTGGTTGCCATTACAATACTTGTTTCTTGATAACCAAGAATCCTCTCAAGAATAGGAATGCAATTATTGAGCTTGCACAAGATGTTCTTTCAATTCAATCAACTCAACATCATTCATTTAAAGACACTCTAATCTTCAACGTGCCTCCTTTTCTGTTTGCTTGTGCATCTTCATCTTTGCTTAAACGGCCATCACTGAAAAGGGTTCAAGGAGTTGCTGGATTTGGTTATGCACAAATTGGATTACTGTACAACTTGCTTCACACTTTGGGTTTTCACCTATTTTTGCCTTGTGCTTCAGTTCCTCCACCAAGAACAACGGTGTCATTTTCATTGGAAATGGCCCTTACATAATGCGCAATGGAATCGATATTTCAAGGCGGATAAGCTATACACACCATTAGAAATTGGCTCACAAGGAGAATATATTCTGATGGTAAGATCAATAAAGTTGGCAGATCAAACCATCAAGAAATTCTGCAACCAGCGACTTCTTTAAGACAATGATTAGCGCAACGACTCCTTGCACAAATTTAGAGCACTCATTGTTCAGAACTTTCACTGAATCTTTTGTTCACCAACTCACTGGAGTGGCTCGGGTGAGACCGGTATTTCCTTTTGAGGTCTGCTTCAACATCAGAGACTTAAAAAGAACCAGAAATGGCCCTGGAGTTCCTAATATTCATTTTGTTCTGCAATACAGAAAAGTTATTTGGACAATCTTTGCCAAGAACTCGATGGTGCAGGCACAAGAAGGCGTGACATGTTTAGCTTTTTTGTTGATGGGGGAACCAGTCCTAAGGCCTCCGTTACCATAGGTACACATCAATTGGAAAATTATCTTCTTCAATTTGATCTGGTGAGATTAAGATTGGGTTTCAGCTCTTCGTTGATGTTTCGTAATACTAGTTTTGATCAATTTAACTTCTCGATCCCGGCTGGAAGATCAACGAAGAGGCTTCACAAAAAATGAGCCGTCAGGTTCAAGTTTCACTAGTGTGTAACGTGTGAGTCATACAATATATTTTATTTTATTTCCCCTTATACGTAGGTTTTTAGTTTAATGTGTCGATGCTATATATATTAAAACAAGAAATTTCATAAAAATTTCAATTATTCTTTCCCTTTTTGTTGTTTATTTAACTCAATTTGTTAGAGGCAATTATTATCTATCCCTTTTCTTATATATATATATATATATATATATATATATATATATATCCTTTTCTTGAATTTCATTGAATTCAAATAAATGTGTTTCAGATAAGATTTAAGTTTTTCCCCCTTGGTGGGTGGGGGATTGATATGAAGCTCAAAAGGAAAAAAAAAAAAAAGGGGGAATATCATTTGCTGATGATGCCATTTTAGGAAACAAAAGACATATTATGATGCATCATCATGTTTTTTCTCAGGCTAGAATCTTGAACATTCCACATTTTCCCTCTCAATCCACATCATCAATCCAGTACATATGTACAAACCAATATGTTGGCATTATTACGTATTGTAATGCACTAAATTATTGATTATAATATATTAAAAATTAAAAAAACGATTTCCCATTACAAAATTCTTGGGGTAGCTACAGCTGTCACGTCCAGCAACCCCAGTGGCAGCTCCTAGATGCCACT
Organism: Rauvolfia tetraphylla; assembly: GCA_030512225.1. NCBI lineage: Eukaryota > Viridiplantae > Streptophyta > Magnoliopsida > Gentianales > Apocynaceae > Rauvolfia > Rauvolfia tetraphylla. The sequence continues at coordinate 5,579,979 of JAJQKT010000060.1, forward strand.
TAGGGTTATCAATAGTTCGGGTCTATTCGGACCCAGACCCAATCCGACTCAATAATCTCGGGTCCGAGACAGCATTCATACTCATTTACCCGGACATGGACCAAGATCCAATAGTATATTTTCTAAACAAGTACGGGTACGGTACACAAAGTTCCGAACGCGATAGACCTGATTATCTGATTAAATTTTGAATAATAAATATTTTATATATTTAAATTTTTTATAACCGTTAGATGTGTTTGATCCAATGATTAATTATCTATAAATTTATATCAAAATACATTATCGGGTCTACCCGAACCCGACCCAAGACCATATAGACATGTCCATCCTATTTGGACCCGACGGGTAATCGGGCCGGATCTATACCAATAGTGGTAAATCAGGTCCGGGTTTGGAACATGGTGTTCCAGACCCGTTTGGACCCGTTGACACCCCCAATGCCACTGCAACTGCAGCTGCATCTTTACTTTTTTCCTTTTTTGGAAACTGGAAGGTTTCCTTCAATTTCATACTTTTTTTCTTTTCTTTTTCATTTTTTGCCTTTTCTTGATGAACGTCCATGCATTTTTTTCTTTTTTTCAATTTTTTTGGTTTTTTTGGTTCTCCTTGTTTTAATTTTTTTCTTTTTTAGTTCTCTTTGTATACAAAATTCAATTCAAAGTATGTATTTCTTGGAATTCTTTCAAATAAATTAAGTAAAATTAGAGATTTTTGAAATAAAATTAAGGTTGAAATTGAATATCTAATTAATATACATTATTAATCATTCATATAATAGAGTTGTATTAAAATATTTTAAAAGCTCTAGATCTTCAAAATGGATTTAAATTTTAGAAAGAATGTTAAGAGAATTTTAAAATTTTAAAATAAAAAAATAACTGCGCTACATTTAATAATTTAACGCGTTATGTGTTTCTAATTTGAAGTCTTTTAATATCGTTCAAGTAATGTTGTATAATCTCGGTCTAGTCTATAGATTCATATATTTGTATTTATTTATAGAATAGACTGTTTGGAACGAAGACGCACAATAGAATTTGAATTATTACACGTAAACCAGCAGACATGGTGTCCTGAATCTGTTGAGACTCGTTTACGGTCCTAATCCGGCTGTCTAACCTCAATAAAAAGATTTTTGTATATAATCCTTCCCCGACAAACCTGGTGCCGTTGGAACCCTCTCAACACAAGGGGCACCTAGAGTTTTGCATGTTTCCTACATATAATGCCAACTGCCTCTCATGCCTTTCTCTCAAATCCGTCACCAATTCATCAGCATCTAAACCCTTTTCTGCAATTCAATTTCAAGGCAAAAAGCTCAAGAACTCAAGTCCAAAATCATCCACGAAGCTCAAATGCTTACACGAGAAAAAACCCATCACCATGTTTGTCTCCATTCCCTCCACTTCCAATCTTATCCTTCAAGCCCATCGCCGGTTACAATCTTGACCGCCCTATAAATTCACCCCCGCTGCTCTCTCATCATTCTGCAATTCTGCGTATAAAGTAAGCTTGATATCTACCTCTCTAATGGCTTCCAACTTCCGAATTCTTCTTGCTTTCTTCGTTCTCTTTTCGCTTCTTTTCGCTTCAGAATCAAGAGGAGTTCAAGTTCCCGTCAAGCCTAATGCTCTGCTGGTGTCAGTTTTCAAAGATAATCAAACTAGCCTTCATGTTATCAACATCCGAAAGAGAACCCCTCTGAAACCGATCCCGTTTCTAGTCGATGTGAACGGGAAGTTCTTGGCTGTTAACTGTGAACAAGATTACTTGTCATCAACCTATAACCCTCCATTTTGCCATTCAACTCTATGTGCACGAGCAGGAGTCCATTTCTGCCACAAATGTTCGTCGGCATCTAGGCCCGGCTGCCATAACAACACTTGTGCTGTCATAATCACAAACCCTCTAACTCATAGGAATGTTGCTGCTGAGCTCGCTCAAGATGTTCTTGCAATCCAACCCACTACCCAAGGATCCAATCCAGGCCAGCTGGCTGTTGTTCGTCGATTCCTCTTTGCTTGTACTCCATCATTCTTCTTGCAAGGACCATTACCCCGAAATTTGCAAGGAATAGCTGGATTTGGTCACGACCCTGTATCTTTGCCAATGCAACTTTCTTCTCACTTTGGATTTCCACCTAGATTTGCCTTGTGTTTGCCCTCAAACAACAACCAAAACGGAGTGATTTTCTTTGGGAATACCTCCTATAGAATCCACCCTCAGATTGACTTCTCACAGAATTTGAAATACACCCCATTATCTGTTGGATCACAAGGCGAGTACTTCATACTAGTGAAATCAATAAGGATAAGCGACAAGGAGGTTCCATTCAACAGATCATTGATATCAAGAACCAGAAGCTTCGGGGGAACAATGATCAGCACGACAAACCCTTACACAGTTCTCGAGCATTCGATCTTCCAAACCTTCAGTCAGTTCTTCACCAACGAAATGTCCCGGATGGGAGCATCTCAGGCGGAAGCAATATCACCATTTGAGGTCTGCTTCAAGAACCTGCGTGAGCTGCCAAGAGTTGGAATCGGGGCTCCATTCATCGACTTTGTCATGCAAAACCGCAACATTTCTTGGAGGATTTACGGTCCAAACTCGTTGGTACAGGCACGACAGGGAGTTTGGTGCTTGGCATTCGTTGATGGAGGATCAAGACCTAGAGCTTCGATTGTTCTAGGTGCACATCAGTTGGAGGACAACATAGTTGAGTTCGATCTGGCAAGGTCTAGGTTGGGTTTCAGTAATCCTTTAATTTTATCGCGTGTTTCTTGTGGGCAGTTCAACTTCACCTCTTCACCATGATCAGTTAGGATGGTGAATTTGCTCATGTTTCTGGTCATGGTGGCATAGCATGGCTGGCCACACACGATCCTTGTGTCGATCTGCGTTTTAGGCTTTGTAGCTGGCTTTGATATTTGTCTTGTTTCCAACTTTAAGTAGCTCTCCCTTTTTTTCTTTTTTCCCTCCTTTTGTCAATAAATTGTGGTTCTTCCTGTTCATGTCAATGATCTTTTATATATATAAAACTGTTGTGTCGATTCAAATCTTGTTGGCAAGTTATATCATTTTTTTGATTTTTTGATTTTGTTATTCTTTCTTTGAATACAAACTATATCGTCTACTTAGTTGAATTACCTCCTATTACGTACTCTTAGTAATTTAGTGTGTCTAAGGAACAATGAGGAATAAGAATAAATTAAATCGAAAAACATATATGATAAAATTGGTACTTGTAAACCTAAAAAAATTGCATACAAAATAGTATTATAACAAGAAATTGATAATTTGAATTAGATAACGGTTGGAAGATATATGTGGGGATGGGATTTTGTTTTTTCAAGGACAGAAATGGAAGTTCAGTCCCTTCAAAAAAAAAAAAAAGAAAAAGAAATGGAAGTTCAAAATGACAAAATTGTCCATATAATACAGTAGGAAACAATAGATGTTTGAACGCCAACTTTATTGTTATTTGAACGTCATGAATCACTCAAGATCATATATACAAGGGTTTTTTGTGTCTTTTTGACAAGGAAAAATAAGATATAGAACCCCCACGAATACAAAATAATATTCATTCTATTTCAAAATATAAGACTTTTTGACTATTTTTACATAGATTAAGAAAATAGAAAATAAAAAGTATTTTTCTATTGTATTTGACTTTATATTTTGAAATATAGAGCATCCTACATTACCCAATCTTTTTTCTTCAAATTGCAAAACAAAATAATACTCCCTATCTTTTTCTTTTCGTTTTCAGGTAATTAAAAAACAGATTTACTAAGAAACATCGGTTTAGCAAGTCGAGTGAGGATGTTATAATAAGCACCTTTAAAAATGAGAGGTTTAGGATTGAGACTTGACGCTTCTTCTTGCGCATGTTGCTTAAGCTCTGATTGGAATTGGGTTACATTATTACTATATATATATATATATACTATATGCGGTACATTTATATACATTTTTTTAAAATTATTCTTTCTCTAACTCACACGGTCTCAAAAAATTCACTTAAAACACATTTAACTTTTAAAATTTTAAATTAAAAAAAATTAAAAAACGTAATGACTAATGAGTAACATACTTGCACCAAATTACTTTGATTATAAAATAAAATTAAAAATAAATATTGAAAATTTAAAATTTTTAAAAATGATAAAATTTTATAAGTACAATTTATACGGGACTGAACGGAATTTGCATGCAAGTTCCACTGAAAGTTGCATGTTCCTCTAACTTGCATGCCTATTGACGAAACTTGCATGCAAGTTCAGCCCAAGTGGCTTCTTTTCCCTTTTTAATTTTTTTCTTTCGCGTTGACCTCTGCCTAGAAGGGCGAAGCCCAAGTAATCCGTCCGCTCATTGCGGCGGGAAGTTTGCGGCTAGTTCTATCGGTGTTCCAGGAACTTGTGCCGGATTTTTTAATTCTTTTATTTCAACTATTTTAAGATAAATTTGATTTTTAACGTATGGATATCGAATAACTTGATTCTTTCCATACAAATTCGAAACAATTTTTTTAAAATATAAACTTTAGTATTCAAGAACTTTGAGAGAAAGTGAAAGAGTTTAGAGAGTGAAAAGTTTAAAATGAATATTTTGAATTATATATAATTAAATTAAAAATTATCTATAACGCTTCTAGATTATTATTCTAATAATTTTGTCATTTGAACACGTATAGACTTGTAGTGTAACGGATAATATTCCTGCTCGTCACCCCGATTGTGTTTTGATTCCACAGGTAATCGCGTTGAAATATTTTTTAATTTCCCTTTCAATTTGTTGTATTTTCGTCGGTCCAAAACGAAAAACCGTTTTAACTAAATCCATACTAAAAGACCCGGGTGCCAAAGGATTATTTTTCTTTTTCCTTTTAATCAGTCATATGCAATTTTATCCAAAAAAGAATGATATTTTCGATCATCAGATTAGGCCCAAATCATTTAAACTTGTATAAGTCTTTCAGCAAAACAAATTAGTAATTTACTAATTCAATAGCAGTTTGTAAACATATTGTTAATGCTAATATAAAATTACGAATTCGACTATTATCTGTAGTATAAATTAGTCCCACATGAGAATACCAAATACTTTTTAAAAAATAGTAACTTACTCGATGACTTAACCCCCAACCCCCAGGCGGAATGCTTGATCGCTACCTTTCAATTCAATTAAAAAGCTACTATTAGGTTGTACTCATTACAAGTTATCAATGTAGAAAACAGCGAGCGGTGCTAACATGTCGGTGCTACGTCCTGTACGTCACCAATTGATCTTCGGCCATGACAACTGAAGCGAAGTGGTGAAGGAGCTATCGAGTTGCTCCGGCCATGGCCAGCTTCAATGAAGGCTTTCTTCGTCTGGAATGATCTCAAACGGTGTCTGAGGGGCTCAAGAACTGGGGCAGAGGGTCTGGGTTACAACGATTTCTAATTGACAATCGTTCTAAAGAAACTATTCCTTGTACTTGACTAGTTTCCTTCAAGCTTCCAATGGCACTTCCAACCAAAAAAGAATAATACTCCATCTGTTTTATTTCTAATAATCTTCTTATTATATTAGGATGTTTTAAAATAAATGACATGTTTAATAAAAAATATTTTAATATATTTTATATTATCAATTAGTTACTAATCTTACTATATATATATATATATATATATATATATATATATATTACGTTTATTTATTTAGATTTGACCTAAAGTACTGGTGACTTATATGTTTCTCACTTTTTGTTATACTATATTACATTTATAATACAATTTAAACTCTTATATAACATTTTGTATCTGATAAAATACTATCAAACGAAATGGAACGTAAAGAATATTTTTTATCAGCAGTTTGTTTGCATTGCTTTTCCGTTTATTTTAAATTGCAAAAAGAAAAAGAAAAAAAAACCTAGTAGAAAAAGTAAAGTATTATAAATATCGGACCATTCCTCTTGATGAAGAGATAGACGAGAAGGCTCATCTCTTTACCATAGTTTAGACCATCTTTTGGAGGAAGTATTCTTCCTTGTCATGCAAAGGACATGAATTCAATACTTGACAAAGACATTCAAAGATTTTTTTTTAAAAAAAATTCCTTCTCAATTTATGATAGTTTTATTTACTATTCTTTTTAACTTCTTTCATCAACTAATAAGGAATACAATTGGGATCTAATTTGGGATCGCCATGGCCTTTTGCCATAGAAGTTGTACAAGCAATTGGAGAAACCTATTAATTAAGCAGTGAAGAGTAGAATTCTGTGACCAAAAGTTTTTATTCGGAATAAACACAATATATATAGCATCTAACTATTTTCAAAAGTTCTCTTTGAAAAAATAACCTAGTTTCAAAATTTTTCATAAGAATGATACACAGTTTCGAATGCTCCTGTTTGTTTTTTAAAAAAAAAAAGAAAAAAATCCAAGAAAAACTAGTTGCTTAATTATTAGAGTATTCATCTTGTCAATAAGATCATTAATCAAAAGGGTTTTCCTAGAGTTTTTATTTCATTGTTATTGTGCCTATTAAATCTAAATTTCTTATCGTGTAATTGGGGTATGGCTAGCGGAGATAGTACCAAATTAGAGAGTGGAAGAGCACATGAAAATTTGTAGCAAATATTTGAATGTTACAAGAGTCGAACTCTCTAAATGAATCATGATAAGGACATTTTTTCTATCATTACATCCTCAAAATACCGTGTCTTGGATGACTGAAACGAATATTATTTGAATCTTGATGTTGTCATTTAAACTTTAATATTTTTTCCTTTTTTTTTGAATGGATAGAATTAACTTTTATATTAAAAGCGAATAATTAGATTCAAAGGATAAAAAGTTATTATGATTCTTAAATAATAGTTAAATTAAATGTCCCATAATATTAATAAAATAATAAAAACAATTGTTATAATTAGAAGAGTTGATGGAAAAAATTGTAACGACTAAAGATTAATATTAAGCATACTAATTCATTAGTTACTCGTGATTGTAAATTTTTCTTATTCTAAAATATAATGCCATTAATATAACAATAGAATATAAATCTTAAAAATATGATTATTTTATAAATAATTAAACAAATGTATAATAAAATTTCAGTAAATAAACTAGATAACAGTCTTTAAAAGAAAAAAAATAAACTGGGTAATAGTTTTAACTTTATCAAAATTTTATCACGTCCGCATGCACACGTGAATAGTGTTAGTACTAATCAACAGCATAAATAACTCAAAAAAATATTTCCCTACGATCTCTAATTAATTTGCTTCAAGACATACAAATACTGCTCTGTGAAAGCTTCTGTCACAGCCGCAAGCAGCACACAAGAGGGCCTCAGGTGTTCCATGTGCTCCACTGGCGATGAACTCCTGGCAGCCGTCCACAGCGAGATCTCCGTTGGGTGCATGGTTCCTCTGGCACCCCATGTATACCACGTTCACCGGCATTGAAGTACTCCCACTTCTTCCGAATTCATCTTTACTGATCTCAGCAGCTGTCGTCTTCATGTTTTCTTGAAGAAAGGAGACGATCAAGACGTCTAAAACAAAATCCAAAGAGTTGTTTAATGAAGTTGAATTTGATAGTGTGGTATAAAACCTTGCGCATAGTATATTTGTATATAGCGTATGGGTAAGTGAAAGTTTTCTTTAGTAATTTCTATAATTCACGATTATTCAATTTTATTTAGAAATTTCTAAAATTTAGAGAGTAGCGAAAGATTTTTTTTAAAGTTATTTATGCTATTGATTTGGTTTTAGAAAATCACGTTTCTTAATTTTATTAGTGATTGATCCTTGGAATTTTATTAGTTAAAGAGCATCTTAAGTTTTATTAATTTTTAAATAAAATAAGTATTGCAAGTACAATAGATTGAACAAACCTTCGAAGAAAAACTCCGAAGACTATGACATATTCTCCATGATTTTCTCTCTCTAATATTCGAATTTAAGGTGTATTTAAATTGTGTTTGATTAGCAGAGTTTATGTCTTATATTCTATAAATGTGAATTTTTTATGAGAGAAAAGTGAGACTCAATTGTGTGTTTGGTTGAATAATATACTATCCAAATAACGCTTTAATCTTTTTTTATAAGCAAAACTTTTTTTTTGTACTCATAAAATTATTTGATTCCATAAATTTTTAATGAACAAATTATTCTTTAATCTAAATGTGCTAATTCTAAAATCTCATAAAACCCTGATTTATCTTCTCTAATTTTTTTTTAGAAAACTGTAAACTTCTCTTCTTCTTTTCTTGGCTATCTAAAAGTTTCTAATTTCTTTTTTCCCCTCATTAAATGTAGGGAACTTTTGAAGATCCTACAATGGAATACTCCTTCCATTTCAAAATATATGTCCCACTTTTTACTTTCATTTAGTTCAAAATATAAATCCCTTTTCTATATAAAGACTTCATTTATTACTTTGTTTTCAATTTTACCATTGTCTCTAACCAACTATTTAAATACTTTTGTTTTTCAAAAACCATTAGTTTTCCAACCAATTACTTTAAACACCAATTTTTAATGTTAAATTTGAATTTGACACACTAACCAAGAATTTTTAAATAGGGATATTTTAGACGTTTATCAGATTTTTTTTATAAAATTTACCAAAACCTTAATTCTCGTGAAAATGAGAAATAAATCATATATTTTGAAACGAAGGGAGTAATTTGGAGCTGATTTCAAAAAATTTATGAATTAATTGTTTGTTCTGCTTCTAATCTTTCGGGTACATTTTTTATCTTTTTCCTTATTTCCTTGTGCAACAAAAAACAAAAAGTTAATAGCTTTGGACACGAGAGAGAAACGTAAAAGGAGAAGAACTTGCGGTAGAGCTTAAGGGGTGCTTTTCAATTTCATGCGAATGTGTGAGCAATACAGGCTATTTGTTGGAACTACGTTATGAACTTAGAACAACTTGGACTGTGCGTATTTGGTTTTCTATGGCATTGGTTCTTTACCCTATTATCCTTTCTCTTTCTAGAGAAAACATACAAGGAAAGTATCGAGCATAGCATGGGTCTATTTGCCGAGTTATCCCACTAAAGACGTGCAATATTTTTGTTATTTTTAGTGGTATTTTGTTTCATTAAAATACAATTTAAATAAAAATAATCTAATGATCGAAAATATCTATGAAAAAATGCATTTCAATTGTACTGTTTTTGAATAAAATTTGAGTTTATAGTTTACCTTTTTGAACAAATTTGAATCACTTCTATAATTTTTGTTTGAAGTGAATTTAACAAGGAGTTATACTTTGCTTTTCAAAGTGCTATTCAGGTGTTTGGCACTCCTGAATTGTGTTGAAGTTGTCTTTCCAAGTATGAGAATAAAATTATTGTCATTAGATAATTATAACGGCAGTCGATTATCTGTATAAAAACTTTCTAATTACGGTGTAAGGAAGTTTTTGACTTTTGCTTAGAAAAAAAAATGAGTAAATAATAACAAAAGAAGTATTGAGATTTATGATATACTCAATTTTTTTTTTAAAAAGGCTTAATTTAGTCAGTTAAAAATTTATGATATTAGTTGATTTTATATCTATAAGTAGTAAGGTATTATATTTTAAATTGAGAAAATAGTTACAAATGGGGGTACGAACCACTCTCAACCATCCGGACACGGGAAAACTGTCAATAAGTGGACCACCGTGGACTAAGTGGGCCACTCCAAGTCCAATATAAATATGGATGAGGGTGGCTGCCCTCCCGCCGTCCATCAGAAACCTAGGCGTATCGAAAGGAGAAAACTTTTACAGACAGAAATCCTGCTTGGGCGCGTGCATGCACGCGTTCCCCATGTTTTTTTAGTTTTTTACGGTAACAAAAATCTCTCGTTCTCCTCGATGTTTTAATGTTTATGATCTCCAATCACAACACTTGAGATTGATTTAAGATATACCAGCTTGAATTTCGAAAGATTTTCAATTCCTTTTTTTTTTCAAAAAAAAGAAAGAAGGCTTTTGTCTTTGTTTTTTCCTTTTTCTTGTTGCATCTGATTCAAGAATTCTAACACATTCCTGTTTTCTTGTTTTATATGTGTGATTTTATTTTTCTTGATTTGATTTGATTTTTGTTGGGGTTTCTCTTCACGTTAACGTTTTGGGTTGTTTCTTTTTGGACAAACCAGATATATGATCACAAGGGCCAAAGATCATGATCAAAAGGGATTTTCAATTTTCCTTTTCAATTCCTTTCCCTTTTTCTTTTTGGTTTACGTTTCTGAAAAATTTCTGTCATGCATTTTTCCTTACGCCCTTCCAAGATTCCGTGCGCTTGGATTTTCGTTTTAAGCTTGCAAGCGAACGGAATTAGAACTGGTGCATGGCTTTCTGGTTCGGAGAAATTTATTTTGCAAGGCCCATATTATTCTTGATTGAATTACCACGGCGCTGCCTGCTGCCGGTTATCAATTTCTGGATTTTAGTTTTTGTGAAATTTGGATGATTTCTTTCGCGAATTTTCTTCCTCTTTCTGGTGTTGCTTATGTTTGTGTATGTCTGTGAGTATGTTGGGGTGGTGGAGGTGCGGGGGGTGCGGGGATGGGGCTGGTTTTCTTATATATCCATGTCATACCTAAGGCAGACCTTGATCCAGTTGGAAATCTCATCCATTGTTGTGTGTGGGGAGGCATAAAATTAAGTCCGGACAGTTGTTTGGAGGTCTAAGCCATAATTCTTATGTTGCATGCATACGATTCATAGATCGTGAAGTTGGCTCTCCCATTTTGGAGTCCTTGGTTTAAAGGGGAGAGGAAACATGGTCAGATTGGTGAAGTGATTTAGAGAAACTTGCTTCTTCCTCTTTTCCTTTTCTTCTTGGAACTTAAGATTCAGAATTTGCATATCATAAACTTTGTGCAAATTTATCTGTGTACTTGTGCCAAATTTCCATGCATGGTTGAGATTGCGATTATGAGAACTGATATGCAACATCTGTATTGCTTTAGAAGGATTTGTTTTGACATTGGGTACAATAAATTTCCCTGTTATCGTAGGAGAACCAGTCGTGCATCAAATTCCTTATCAATCTGCAGCAAAAAGAATGAATCAGCAAGGACTGGGACACTCTCAAAGAAATGGTCAGCTGCTAATTCCCAAAAATGAGGCAGATCAAATCATTGGAAACCCTACTCAAGGGTCAACTTTAACATCACCAACAGCTGCTCTGCCGGCGGTGGTTCAAGCATCAGGAACCCTGGTTATTGCAGGACCACCAGTTAGTTACCAGCAACTGCAGCAGAAACGCGAAAAGGATCTGCGGCAACGGCTGAAAACCTGGTGGGCCCATGGTCAAGACGTCAAGAAGATCACTGAGTTTAAGAATCATTGCCTTCCATTGGCAAGGATCAAGAAGATAATGAAGGCTGATGAGGATGTAAAGATGATATCAGCTGAGGCACCAATTGTGTTTGCCAGGGCCTGCGAGATGTTCATCTTGGATTTGACTACGCGCTCTTGGGACAACACTGAGGAAAACAAAAGAAAGACTCTCCAAAGGAGTGATGTCACAGCTGCAATTTCTAGAACTGATATCTTTGATTTTCTGGTTGATGTGATACCTAAAGAAGAGGTGAGAAACGAACCTCTTTTCTCAATGCCCAGAACTCAACTGCCAGCTGTAGCAGCTGCTGCTGATTCACCAAATTACTATCATGTGCCACAACAGTTAGCCCATCCTATAGATCCTGGAGAGAACATGAACAGAACTGTGGTGGATCCTGATCTCTACAGAAGACATATTCCCTACGCGCCTCCTCCGGTTTTGTGGTATCAACAGGGACAGCAACAGCAGCAGGAGCAGCAGCAGCCTCAATCACCTTCAGATTCTTAGGAACTGATGCACAATTCTTGGAATGGTTTGAGTACTGCATTATATATCTGTTCTTTAGATTGCTTTACTTGAGACTTAACTAAATCCCAAGAAGAATTGGATATTCTCATGCATATTTGCTAAGCAAAGACCATTATCTTCATTACAGTGTGCTTTTGGCCTATGATCTGCACATCAGTCAAAGAGGATTGGCACTTCCATCAGAGAAAAAAGAATGCAGCTTTTAGTTTATAGGACTTTATTACTATATATTCGGCTGATAATTGCATGTACTTTGCTGGATTTTATTACTATTTTAAGGTCTTATAAGTGTTGTAACTTTAATGAATGCTTGTTTTTCTAATATGATCTGTACTCTTTTGACATTGATAGTTTATCTGGTTTCCGTCACCGATATATTTCTAATATGATCGGTACTCTTTTGACATTGATAATTTATCTGGTTTCCGTCGCCGATGTATCTTTTGAATGTCGAGCATCTCTGCTGAGATGCTGCAGTGATTCTTGTCGCATTTAGGAGCTGCATCAAATAGTCTAGAGAGAGGCTAATCTGACTCAGGTCTTGCTTGGGATGGTAATAACTATAGATCTTAAGGTCTGATATCAGAGTAGATTAAAGTTAATTTTCTTTCTACAGAATCTTTTGGATGTGTATGTCTTTAGTACCTAAAGCTCTTTTAAATCTTGACATGTTTTAACTTGATTGCACCTGAGGTTTCAAAATACATGTCTACATTCAATTGGACAACTAGAGACTTGTTTATTGCCCTTTACGTATTCATGCATACTTTGATAATTAAACCATTCTAAAACAAGATACTATATATTATATATTACGGAGTATATTAAAATATTATAAATCTTTTTCTGAATTTATTAATGTACGCTCGAATAATATAAGGAATACTATCTTATAAATTAAAATATATTGTATATTATTATTTTATAATATAAGGAATACTATCTTATAAATTAGAATATATTGTACATTATTATTTTATTAGAATATCTGCATTTCCCCGATAATGAGATTGCTTTGGTGCTTTAATTAAGTATTTAAACAGCATTTAATCGGGCCAGAAACACAATTGGATATCACTTCTCTTACAAAAAATTTGCTTTCACGAAATTTAAAATAGAAATTTTTATAACCAAACACAATTTAAATACACCCATAGCATTAAGGACTACACCTTTCGCAAGAATTCTAACATGGAAGTCGGAAGACCTAAAAGTATGCAAGATTCTTCCGAGAGAAATGCAGTACATATGGAAAATTTACCTGTTAGCTGAATTGCGAGTTCCAGAACTTGAACTTCAATCAAGTACTCTTTTCTTCTCTGTTTTGTGCCTTTAGGATAAATTAGCTATGGTCGTAAAACAGTGCTACCCAGCTGTTAGTGCTTGCTAACTGCAGACACAACAGCATCCATCAAGCAGCTAACTTCTTTTCAATTCTTAACTACGTGTTTTCTCAACCAATTAATAAGAAGAGATATGACATGTATACTTGAAATTTTTGGCTGGTATTACGTGGTTAGGCACGTTGCTTTTTGGAGGCTTATCAATTTTAGTACGTCAATGCAAAATCATAAGATATCGCGATCACATATTATACCCAATCCATGGCTCCAAGCCCAAAAAGGGAGAACAAGGACTATTCTGACATGGCGGAATATGTAAAAGGGATGCTGGGTCGAGGCTTAAACAGCCACTTTGAAGGAGTAATCTATGGTTGCATTTACCAAAGTTCAATCTGTATCAAGACCAGCAATCATCTCCTAAAACTTCAAGATAAAGCAAGTGGCTATACGACGCACTCATTACAAAAATCTTTAGTCCAGGAGATGAGATCAAATTCTTGCACCCAAAAGGTTCTTCAGTTTTCTGTCCATCAAAAGGGCATATCGTCGAATACATGAAATAACAACAACAAAATGAGAATCAGTAGCGTTGCCATACAACTTTTGTTGTCCATTTTGTTGGACAAATGCATACCAATGGGAAGTACAAAATGGATACACAAAATGTTCAGATAAAGCATGAGCTTGTCGAATTACTCTCTTCTTCGTCCCAATTTCATGACAATCCCCTCAAGTATCCCATCAGTACCAAAATTACCAGAAAATTGGTGAGGATCAACCGGGCCTGGTAGCTTGAAGGAGATGCTGAAATTGCCTGGAGGACAAAGATTCTGAGATTGCATCTCAAATACCTGAGAGTATCGATGAACTGTTTTCTCCCCAGTGGTTGTTACACCTCTTATCAAGACTTTTCCATCATTCTCCACTTCGCAGCTGAACTCCCCTGCAGCCATAAATGACAATGAAGTGGAAATTAGGGTATATCTCCATCTTGTAATGGAAAACAGGAAATGTAATGAACCAATGACGAGAAGAGCGGAGTCTTTCTCTTACAACTCAAAGACAGAGATAGATATGATGGAGAGCATTATATAGAAGATTTGAAAACAAGAAAGTAATATGCAAAAGCAAACATGGCCTGTTCTTGTCATCTTTATACTTGCATAACAGAATAAATAATATGGAGACTATATAATAGGAAACTAGTTCTCTTTAATTTGAACAATATGTTAATGAACTGGGATGTGAAGATTTTTCCTACCAACTATAACTTGTACTTATGTTAGAGAGAGTAAGAGAGATCGAGACAGAGAGAACCTAAAGCCACCAGATGAACAAATGAGCTTAGTAAAAATCACGCAAAAGGATTTTCATCTTAAAAGATATATATAACATATTAATGAAGGCGATATGATAAATTTCCAGCCTGAGATGTGTAAGAGTACACGATATCCAACCTAATGAGCACTTGAATAGTATTATTATGCAAAAATAGTATTCATTGGAAGACAATACATCATATATTTCATGCAATTCATAATTGGTGATTTACAGCCTGATAGATTCGACTTACTTTCATCCCTCTTTACTCCAGGAAGTGATACTCTGAATAGGTAGGAATCATCAGACTCGCCAATATCTATAAGACCTAGAACTGGTCCTGCTTGTCCCCTAGCTGCACTCCCAGCCAATGAAATCCCACCCTTAGTAGCAACAACAATGTTACTCCAGTCCTCTTGTGATGGACAAGAAAGAAGAAAAATCATTCTTGGCTCGGATTCATTTACAGTACTAGGTTTTGTTGGCAATGGAATGATGGCATTGCACGCTAGAGTTGAAGGAGTATCAGAATGATTGTTCAAAGGCAGCATGTCACTAGATGGGCCCTTACAAGCAGGATCTGTGTGAGTGTATGATACACCACCACAAGATTGCATGTCACTTGGATGTAAACAATCTTCAGACCTTAACCCTTGCAATGTGATGTCATATGAAGGCTCGCCAGCCATGAACCTCTGCAACAATGGATCATCTCTGTCCAGAAGAAAATCTTTTAGGCCAGTTAGCCTCTGAAATCTTGCAACATCAACAAGCTTAATATATGAGATCTCCGGGTCATTAATGAAAGCTATATTCTCAATTATATCATACTGATTTTTGAAGCGTGACTTCTGATGCAACTTGGGAGAAAAGAGGCTATCAAATTGAGGATAATTTGTTGCAGAGTCCTCAGCAGGAGCCGGAAGATTTCCATAAAAGAACTGACGCAACCAAGGGAGTTTCATGACAAGAGATTGGTCTGCCTTTCTGAGTACGTAGTAATACACCCCTTCCATTTCCACAGTTCTTATATGGGAACCAGCTAGTTGATTAGAAGAATATGCAGGAAGGCCTTCAGCACGTCTTTGGAAAACAGATTTATGGAGTCTTTCTTTCTTAAGATCAGGTGCAAAGTAGAGGCCCATAATGAAGTACAGAAGAAAATACTGATCGGCTGTTGGAGTAGAACGTCCTGATGTATCATCCATAACTCATTCCACTGAGACAAGTGAGGGTTTTTTCTTGAGGGAATTCAACTATTATTTATTCACCACATGTAGAGATTGTAATCCATGTGAACCATCATTGAAACTTCCAAGTCAAAAAGGTCTGAATATGAAAGCCGGAAATCCTAATGTGAAAAGGCAACATGTTTTAGCTATCCCTGAATGCTTAGAGATTTTGAAGACATAAATTTTTTCTTTTCCTTCATAAACATGAACTCACGTAATGAAAGAAGAAAAGGAACTTGACTTTCTACAAGCTAGCATCCATTACCTAAGGTAGAATGAACCAAGCATGCCTTTATTAAAGCAGGGTTCAGCTTCCTTAATGACAATGAGATAAGGAATCACTCTCACTCACGAAGCAGAACTAGAAAAATACAAAACTGACCAAAAGAACAACTTACACTCCCATCTGAGTTGTAGGCAATCTTAGAACGAAACTACTTCCATGAAAACAGATGATATTGAATACTACAGAATCTTCATATCAAGCTTGTTTATACCAAGTGTACTTTATTCCTGTTTGCTGAAAACGTAGATACCCCTTCAATCATAGTTTATGCACCACGTGTCATATAAAATAAAAGAAGTGCAACTACCTTAGATGCTTTCTTCAAATTCCATCTAAATGTCATAGATGATACACATCGTTTCCCAATGTCTGATTTTTGAGATCCAGGTGATAGAAAATTTTATTCACAAGGAGTTGATATGGATCAAACTTGAACTATATGGACTAGCAGAACGTTGAATGGATAGTAGCAAAAAATTTTGTAAGTACTGGTGGACATATCCACTGAAAGTATTTAATGAAGAGAGGCAAAAATACTGATTCAAGAGACCTCTGTCTCCCTCAATACTAGAATCTTACTAGCATTTGAAAATCTATCACCTGTCATTCTGTCTTTTAATCATTACTTTCTAAAATGTATTCTCTTGTAGGTTGGTGCATGCATGCATCCAGAGGACAGCTATTTATTCCAATATCCTAACCAAAGCCTCTTAGATAACAAGAGCAGACAAGTTGAGAAACATAATACTGCACCAGTATGATCAAATTTGATAATCAATAATCTTTTGTGGATAGATTTGTCTAATTTCATCTTTTGCATAGTAAAATTAGAGGACGAACACAGATTACAAGGTTCCTTCAGCTGAAATTGGAAACAAAAGTTATACTGGGTTAAGCAAGGGAAATGATATGTTAAAATTGGACATATGGTAGGATCTGTCAGAAAATGTAAACTTTGAATTGAAAAAGGAGTATAAATCCAAGTATAATCTAGAAATAAATCTTATTTTCAAGCAACTCTACTTTATTTGGGAAGTAAATATTCTTTCTCTAGTATTACCAAAAAAAAAAAAAATTCTTTCTGTAGCAATCCAAGCATGTTCTCGAAGAATGGCTGAGAAGGACCTTTTATTTTCTCTGACTGAAAGATAGTGGTACTAAGAGTTCCTTTCCATTTGCAGATACACTCAAGTAAAGAAATACTTGCTACTTAAACCTCTTTCAACTCAGAAATTAGGAGGCATTCACCAGATTATAATATCCATAACATGTAACTTGAACAGAAACAAAAAAAAATGTCATCCTGAAGCAAGAAAATCAGATAATACATCATTTTTGAGTACTTACACCTGCATAGTATCAGCATTCAATTTTTAGCGCAAATCATAGTGGAAATTTCAAGTGTTCAGCAAAAGTTGTCAGGTTATGAGGTGTTTTGGACATTATGATGAAGCCATCAGGTAACTGAATGGAGTAGTCCATGAAATGTAGACTGGTTTCCATTCAGATTTTACGATTTTAATTAAGTCTGAGTTAATTATAGAGAGTCCACGGAACTTAATTAAGATAATTAGACGCACACAACTATCAAGTACTTTGAATGTGTTGGCTATTAAACCTTACAGGAACCAAGAAAATCAAACTACTGGCATTCCTATAAGTATGTGCCAATAGAGAGATGGTAGAAGTAAAATGGTAAGATAAATTTAATTTATATGTTTTGGATTAGGGTTCTGATCCTCCAAGCAAAAGCTTATTAGGAAATAAGGGAAACTGTAAAATTATTGGAGGGCAAACCGGATTAGCAGCCTTAAAGTTCATATCAAGCCCCAGGAGGAGCATTTTGGAACGGAAGATAACAAATAATTTGGATTTAATCTTGTCAAAAATAACATAAACTACAATTAACCGAGAAGCGATCGAGATAAAAGACCGCACTTGGCCCAGACCAAAGAGGCATGCAGTATTGCTGAAAATAGACTATCCATACAAGCCAGGCGCCCCCAACAATGCACCAGTATACACACTATGCCTCGAGCAAGCACATCGAATATCAATAATTCATGAACTCTAAGTAACCAAAAAGACCAGCTAAGACAGCAAGCGAGCCCAAGCATGAAAAGCCGAGCCAGCAGAACGCTAATGAAATGAAATGCCGCACTAGCCAACTCCAAATCCACAATCTTTAAAGGAGAGATACAAATTACAAACAAGCATAATGCTGCTCTCCTGTAGTTGGGACGACCAGGCTCCCAATGCCATAAAGGTAAGTTTTCCCGGGCTAAGAAATTGATAACCACACACCATAACTGATAGCATAAACTATTACATGCTACATTCTAAGTCTATAAACGGAGTGTAGATGAAAAAATTTAAGCTCTTAGCAACCCACCTTCTGAAGATTTCCTTTCACCCTTTCTCAGGTTTTCTACCGAAAACCTTTTCCAACACTCATGACTATTTTTACAAGCATTCTACCTGACTCCTCAAGGATTGTGATAACCTTTGTAGCACTACCTTCTCAAACGTTCAAAACTTGCACATATCCCAAGACATTTTGTTAAAGTTGGTGTATTTGGTACATGATCACACATAATTTATACTCCCTCTTTTAATTTAATTAAAAATGTTTGCACGATAATAAAAGTTTAAATTATATTATAAAAATAAAATAATATAAAATATATAAATTAATAAATTTTGTATATTAAATTTAAATATATAAAAATAATATATAATAAAATTAGTAATTAATTAATAATATAAAATATTTAATATAAAAAATATTAATTATTTTAAAAGATATTAATATAATAAAAATGTTAAATAAAATAAGATGGAAAAAATAATATAGATATCAAGTAATAAAAACTTAACTTATTTTTTTATTATACTAACTATTAATTATATAAACAAAAATTATAAAGTTATAACTGAACAATCGTGGAGGAAAGTAACATAAAATAATAAAATATAAGCAAGAATTGAAGAGTTGCAAGTGAAGCAAGGAATGCAAAGCCCCCCACCGAGCAAACGACTAACCAGTAATTGTTACCTCAAGATTGAAGCTTCAGTGTACCCAACATGACCCCTCTTGGAGTTGAGACTTAGAGATACACGGAGAGAGATTCACATAGGGCGAAAATAAATGGAAGTGCTGATGTTGATAGTATTCTCAAATCTCAATTTCCTCATCGGGGATGGGACTTGGATCCAGAACTTGTGAATTTGTGATCATGCACTGCCCATATGATTTATTACTATTTTATTGAGATTTTGGGCTTTTCTCGAGAGAAGAGATCAGGCTAGAGCCTCCACTTCAGTTGCGTACAATTTTAGGCCCAATTTAAAGACTTATTAGGTACTTTTATTTATGAATTATTATCATAATAATTATTTTAATTTTTTTCTTAAAGTATTTAAATTTTTATAAATTTTAAATATATAGTATTATTTTTAATATAAATATAATTCAAAATTAAGTATATTATTTTCTTCCCTGACTTTTTTTAAAAAAATAATGTAAATCCTTTTTTATTTTATAGATTAATAACAAAAAGAACTACGCATTAAACTTTCAAGAATGTTTAAATTTGTTCATAAACTCTTACTGGACTGGTAAAAGTTGCATTTTTTTTGCTTACTTTTAGGAAGAAAGTTGAAAATTTCAAGTAATGAGTTAAAGTTCACTCTTCTCATTAGAAAAGGGAAAAAAAATTTGTTGCAAAAGACATTATTGTCATGATTGATTAGAGGGACAAAAAGGGAAAAATTGAGATTGGATTGTCTAGTTGGCCTATATGAACCATCCACCACGCAACTTTTTGACCTAATTTTGCTTTCAAATCTGAAAGGTAAAATCTGGAAGAAATCGTTTAATAGTTAAATTAAATTATTTTTGTGTAATATTTTAAATATGCACGGATTATAAATTAAAAATATATAATATGATTATAAATATTTTGGGCGAAATTTAATTTTTCTTTGCTTCCGAGACAAGGAAATCTTGCAGGGGAAAGGGTGGATGCAGAGTAGGAGTGTAAACGGGTTCGAGATACCCTATTCTGGATCTTTAATTATTATTGGTACCAAATCCCATCCGATTACCTGACGGGTCCAAATAGGGTAGACTCGTACCCTACCTTATAGGATTTCAGGATCGAATTCGAGTAGATTCGATAAGATATTTTAATATAAATTTATAGATAATTAACCGGTAGATCAAACTCATCTAACGTTTATAAAAAATTTAAGTATATAAAATATTTATTATTTAAAATTTAATCGGGTAATCGGGTTTATCTGGTCCGAAACTTTATGTACCATACCTGTACCTATTTAGAATATATACTATCGGGTTTGAATCCGAATCTAGGTAAATGGGTATGAATATTTTTCTAAATCTGAGATTATCGAGCTTGATCCGGATAAGACCTGACTATTGACAGTCCAGAGGTATCAAGAAAATAATAAAAATGATAGAAAAAATAAATCAGCAAATTTTGTAGTACGAGAAAACAAAAACATTTCGTCATGGCCACGTAATTGAGGGACCAAGAAATAGAATACCGTTGTCTGATTATTTTACCGCCTTGGGGTACTTTTTCAAAGATTTTACATATGTACGAAGACTCCAATTTCGTCAGCACTCGTCTCAGCTGAATTCCCTTCCTCTCTGATCCCCAGAATTTTAGATTTTGTGGTACCTTTCACATGGCTTATTCTCAACCCCGGTACATCCTTTCACCCTTCATAGTTCAAATTCATATGCTTATTTGACAATTGTAAAGAATTATTGGGCTTCTTCTTTCTTGAACTAGATTGGAAGTTCATAGGATATTGGAGGAGAATCTTATGGGATTTTTGTATATCTATGTTCTTATTTTGCTCGTTTATGTGTGTGTTATGGTTTTGCCACCCATTGTATTGGAAATGAAATAGTATTATGTTTTTTTTTTGAGGGATTTTTTTCCTTTGTTTCTTGCGGTGATGATTCTTGTTTGTAGCCTTTTCTTTATGCTCCATTCATGTTTATGTATTTTTCTTAGTAGAGACTGGCTTTTACATGAAATTATGGGTATTGGGTCTAAAGATTTAGTCCATGTTGATAGGCTGGTTTAATTTAAATGCTATTTCAGTGGAAAGGAAAACCTAATCTTACCGCATTTAGCGAGACGATTTTCTAAGCAAATCCACGGATACCTTTTTATGCTTATCACTCCTGAAATAGATAAGATAGATTAGATCTAGTTTATAACTCTATTCAACTTCAAAAGTAGAATTCTATGCTTTCCGGTTTTTAGTGGATGGTGCTTGTGACTGCGAGTCAAGATTACTTGATTTTATTTGTCTCTTAGGAATAGGAGCTGAATCTGTATTAACTTGGTTGCCAGCAGAAGTTATATTAAAGTCAATTGCTACTCTGAATATGCATTACACACGAAGAAGGGGGGGGGGGGGGAGTGGTGGAAGGTTCCCTAATTATCTGGTCCAGAAATAGATAGTTTCTCGTTAAGTTTGATAGAGTTCTATTTGAACGCATGCATACAACGCAACCTCTCGTAAACAGGTAATAAGTAGCAGAAGCTGAAAATGGAAGATGAAAAGGAACACATAAGGAAGACATCAAATAAGTGAAGTTCTTTTATAAGTTTTTTATCATGTTTTTTGACCTTTTATCTGAAGTAATGTTTCAGGTTTGTATCTAGAGTTGTGTATAATAGTAATGAATGGCTGTTATTGAATTTGCCGAGTTTATGAAGGTAAATCAGAACATTTTCAGGATATTTAACTGGCCTAGATATACAGAGAGCTAAAAGGGAGATAAGAAGAAGTAGGTGAAGCTGAGTATGGAGTTCAATTCAGTGTTTGAGATACAAAGTTAGAGGGTTATAGCTCCACTAAGCCAGGCAATTGGGAAGGACCTATATAAGATTTGTGGAAATTTTACAAATTTTTGCTATTATGTACTGGACTAAGGATTAATTATATCTTCTCTTGTAAACAAGAGTTGTCCTAATCCTTAAGTAGCTTTCACGTGGCTCTTATCCCTGTGGTTTCACACACACTTTGTGTATTTGGTTCATGTATATAAATGCAAAACTGATGCACACATGTGTGCCAAAATCCTTCAATTTTTAATTAAGGCCCTTCAGTTTGGTACAGAAGCAAGGGTAAACCCCCTCCGCATGGTATGGAAGCAAGGGCTAAACCCCCTCCCCATGGTCTGTAAGCAAAGGGCTAAACCCCCTCCAGTATGGTATAGAAGCAAGGGTTCTAATGAATTGTTCTAATTCAATTGTCAAATATGATAGACTTGTATTCTGATGAATAGTATTAATCCTTTTGTCTTAAAAGGGGTAACATGTAGGGGGAGCCAAAGAAAACATGTAAAAGAAAGAAAACTTAATCGACCCATGCTCAGCAGTGAACTCTTGCATGACAGGAGTGTGTGGAAAAATATATCTTCTCATGTTTTTTGTTTTTCTGATTGTTGCATATAACTAAATAGCAACCTGTGTAACTAAATTATTTTAGCTTGAAACATTCTAGGGAAGAAATAATTCCCTGTTTAATTTCGTTTCTTTTCTCCTTTCATAATTTATCATCCAGTAGCATCAATTTCCATTCCAGCGCTTCTTACTCATCTTGGGGATATACTGGTGAAGAAAATGGCCCTAGACATTGGGATTCCCGACCTGTTCTTGATGTACTTCCTCTGAGCTGTGTGCCACCTCAACAATTTGACGATGCTACTACGTCAGCTGATGAAACTAATTCTTTGCCAGCTGAAGCGGATCCTACTCCTTCCTTTGGAGGAAAACCTGCTATAGTGTTTCTTCCTTCTCATGCTACTGATGATGAGTGGAACAACATATTAGCCGCCACGAAAAGTGGAGTTGCACTGACTGGCACTGCTGCAATGGGGAAAGTAGGTCCAGCTGTAGGATCTGTAGATATTGCTGAATCTCAGGATGAATATGTATTTCGTGTCTCACTTCCTGGTGTGGCTCGGGATCAAAGTAAGTTGCAAATTATATCAATTAGTATTATTATTTTCATGGGAGTGGTATGTTGGGAAGGGACCCCAAGGGGGAAAATATAAATTGGTTTTGCATGGGTTAAAAAGTTCCAAATTTTGGTTTATACTTTTTTGTGGTGATCGGTAAGAGGAGAAGGGAACCTCTGGGGAATTAACCTCAACTTCTTCCTTCTAGAGATCAATTTCTGTTGGTGGAGGTTTCAGATAACGCGGTCATCGGCAAGTAAAATAAGTCCTTGGAGCCAAAACATTGTCTCTTGATAAAAATAGTATTCGTTATAAAGGAATATCTTCTCCTCAATGTCCAAGATGAGAAAGTTGAAATTGAAATATAAAATACATAGCATTTGATTCAATTGCTTAGGCAGGAGCCCATTTTCTTTGTTCTTTAGATGCATGTGACTTCGTTTCAAGCATTTGAGTTGGTATTTTGGAAGAAGATGAAATTATTGAAGATTGAGTTGTTAGTTGTATGTTAATTTTAGTTCATAGCTCAAATATTGGATATGTTCTATACAGCTTCACATGCCAGCTCCCGTCATGTGAGCAAGTTGTTTTTAGTTTTTTATGTATTTTTTCTGGTTGCTCTCTCGGTGAAGATTATTTAGAGGATTTGATCCCTTTTTGAAATGCGCTATAATTATTCTTTCCTTGAATTGAATTCTTGGGTTCCATGCCAGCAACGCTTCATGATGCTACTATAATTTTCTCATGTCATCATTGGTTTTGTTTTATTCATCTAATTCCCTGCTATCTCTGCCAGTTTTGACACTGCATTTTTGTACTAGTTATTTTAACATATTTCTAATATTTTATCCACTCAGCCGTCAAGAGTTTTCTGTACTTAAGGATTTTGCTATAGCAATTTGTGCATGCACACAAGCACAGTGTGTCTAATGTGTATGTCTATATGGATGTATATATTCTCTATTTCTCTTCATAAAAGCTTCTTTACCTTGAGTAATTAAGTATCAATCTTTCAGTTCTGTGGAATCCTTTTTTGGAATTACCTCAGTAAAAGATATGCTACGAAAGTTCCTTAGCTAGAAAGTACAGGAACTTCTCATTCACTGAAGTAGTCCATGTATTCTATGCATAAGTTTTGTCCAATGGTCACCCAACTGCTTAAGTCCAGAGCTTCTGCTGCCATCTATCTAGTTTTATATAAATTTCCTAAAGTTGCAAGTGGACAATAATACCATGAACAAATTACTGAGTGGTCTAATTTTCGTACTGTAGACGGATTATGTAATTTGTTTCTGAGGGTGTATCTGTGATCATTCTGGATTGTTTACTCAACTTAGTTTACCATATAGTATCTGCTTTCTGTTTGCTGACTGACATGATCTTTGTCTTTGCTGATGACAAGCTTTCAAATATGATGTTCAACCTGATGGGAAAATAATGATTGAGGGAGCGACGTCAACTGGAGAGAAAACTGTTAACAAGCACAACATGGTGTTTCAGATGCAAACGCAAAATCTCTGCCCACCTGGGGAATTTTCCATCTCATTTCAGCTTCCAGGGCCAATCGACTCAAACCAATTATCAACTCTCTTTGGATCTGATGGAACTTTTGAAGGAGTTGTTAAGAAAAGGATACCAACATTTCGATAAGTGGACACTATCATAAAACCTTTTACTTCTGTACATCGATTCATTTAGCTTGCAATATTAACATTGATTAATTCAGGATGCTTCAAAGTTGTGCAAATGCTCCTTTTCCGTTTCACCAATGGATGATGTATGGGGAATTCAAGTCTTCCTAGGGGACATAATGTTCTAAACGGATGTATGCCCTTTGGTTCAACTGCTTTTCATGGCATATAAATTTACATAACTTGCCGATATATGAGTTGTTTTACCTTTTCTGGTTACTATTAAAGGCCTATGGGATGCGATATATTGTATATTTCTGCCGATACATGGGATGCCATAGGCTTTGGCTGTCTTGTTTGTCATGTTTATTGCAATAATATCATGATCTCCATCTACAGTCAATAAATTTGTGACTTTTTTCTGATGATGATACACACAGGAGTAACAGGTGACAATTCGTGTGGGTAATTAGTGTCTGTAAAGGGTCTGCTCGTGAATTTCTCACTTGGAGAAGAGTAGGCACGAGTCTTGATGGAGTTACTGGGATTTTTTGCACTCTGAGGCAAACAAAAGCAAAACTGACAGCGAGGTAAAGGGTAATACGGGTTGGATATGTATGTCGTCCTGCAGGTTCCCATCCCACTAAAAGAGCTGGGCAACTATGAATTTCACCCCTTCTTTTTTGAAATGCCAGTAGTAGTTACGGGATTTTCGTGAAACTTTCTTGTCAACCATGCAGAGAGCAGATAACCTCAGTGACACCGTAGGATATACAACATAGTTAACTGATACAAATGTTTGCATTTGAAAGAGGATATTTTCAATCTTAGAACATTCTTGGTTCTTTTGATTCCAGATTGCTAGTTACAAGAAGCCAATCAGTATTTGATTTCAAGGTCTCTCAATTATAGGTTCTTGAGATTTTGCGTGTCAGACGAGTAATGTTTTAGCTGTATTGTTGCCTATGTAGAATCCTTAGCAGAGAGATGACATAGGCAATGCCTTTGTTCAATTTTATACCAATCTTTTGTTTCCATAAGATCGCATTTTCCTGATAATCTTGATAACCTTATTGCTCCTACTGTGTCTGATGAGGAGAACTCTTTTTTGACCGAAATTCCAGACCCTGATCTCATACAAAAGATTGTTTGGTCAATGAAAGTGGGAAAAAGCCCTGGCCCTGATGGTATGGGACCAAGTTTCTACAAAGCTTACTGGTCTATAGTTGGTCCTAAGGTTATTGAGGCTACTCAACATTTTTTCAAGCATGGTTATAATCTTAAAGCCCATATCCACACATTTATTGCTTTGATCCCTAAATCTGAAAAAGCTCATAGAGTGGAGAACTTCAGACCCATCGCCCTTTGTAATATAGTGTACAAGGTCATAACTAAGATTCTTGCTAATCGTTTGAAACCCATCCTAGATAAAATTATCTCCCCTTCTCAAACAGCCTTCATCCTTGGGAGAGGCATGCATGATAATATTATCATCTCTCATGAAATCATGCACCATCTTAATCAAAAAAGAGGGAATCTTTGCTTGATGGCCCTCAAAATTGATATGGCTAAAGCCTATGATAGAGTTGAATGGCCCCTCCTTCATATTCTTAAAAACTATGGATTTTCTAGTCAGTTTATATCTCTGGTGCATAACTGCATATCTACCTCTACCTTCTCTCTCCTCATTAATGGTTCCAGTTATGTCTACTTTTCCCCTTCTAGGGGGCTTAGGCAGGGTGATCCTATCTCCCTTGCCCTCTTCACCATTTATTTTGATCTCCTTTCCAGGTTAATTACAAGGGCTGAATTGGGAGGATCTATCCATGGAATTAAGATTTGTAGACAGAGCCCCCCAATTTCACACCTCATGTTTGCGGATGATCTCACCATTTTTTGTAGAGCCACAGTGCAGGAAGCTAATGCGGTGCAGGATGTCTTCAATTTATATTGCCAATGGTCGGGACAATCTATCAACTTGGACAAATCTATCATCCACTTTAGCAAGAATACTGATTACCAGGCAAAAGCTGGCATCATTAGTATATTCAACATGGGTGAATGTAATTATAATTGGTAGTACTTGGACACACACTTTTGTAAAGGATCTTCTAAAAGCAAAGCTTTCAAGAGTGTGGTGGAAAAACTTTAGAAAAAGCTATGTGGTTGGAAACAAAATTCTCTATCACGGGTAACTTTGATCAAATCTGCTCTACAAACCTCTCCTCTTCACACAATGCAAACATACCTTCTCCCAATTTCTATCTGCAACAAAATGGACAAGATAGTTCGGGATTTCTTTTGGGGTTTCAAAGAAGGAGAAAAGCACCTATATCTTAAGGCTTGGGACTCCTTATGTATTCCTAAAGAATGTGGTGGCCTAGGCTTCAGGAAATTCCGGGATAATAACAAAGTATTGATTGCTAAACTTGGATAGCAGCTCTGCAATGAAGAAAATAAACCTTGGATACAACTGATTCGGTCTAAATACCTGAAAGTGAAGAGATTCTTAGATATGCAAAAAAGTCCTTACGGAGCCTGTTGGATTTGGTATGGTATCTGGGAAACAAAAACCCTTATTGAGAAAGGTACATGCATAATGGTGGGACAGTACTCTATAGCCCATATCTGGGACCACCCTTGGGTACCAGAGTTAAAAAACTTTAAAATCCCTGCTGAATATCAAATTTCTGAATCCCCCGCACTTGTTTTTAAGCTGATAGACAGAGATCTGAGAACCTGGAATTATAGGAAGGTCATGGACCTGTTCCCATTCCAGATTGCGCAAGCAATCTTAAAATTCAAAATTCCTCCTTCTCAGGAGCATGATTCTTTGATTTGGGCACCCTCCAAGTCAGGCTGCTACTCAACCAAATCAGGATATCTGACCGAGATAAAGCAAAAGATCTCAGATTACCCCTTGGAAGACAGGAAAATGTGGAAAAATGTGTGGGAATCAAATATGCATCAACAGCACAAACAGATGATTTGGAAAATTCTATCCTATGCACTGCCTACAAAAACCAAGACTCCAGATATACCTCCCAATTGAGGAAAATTTATGTCATATCTGGCAATTTGAACCAGAGACGTTGGAACACTTATTCCTGAATTGTTCTCTTGCTAAAGTTGCATGGTTTAACTCTAAATGGAACATTAGATTGG
This sequence comes from Rauvolfia tetraphylla, assembly GCA_030512225.1. Taxonomy (NCBI): domain Eukaryota; kingdom Viridiplantae; phylum Streptophyta; class Magnoliopsida; order Gentianales; family Apocynaceae; genus Rauvolfia; species Rauvolfia tetraphylla. The sequence continues at coordinate 5,607,847 of JAJQKT010000060.1, forward strand.
AACCTTTTAATGGTTGGAGTCTATGTGATTAGATCAAAGAGCTGGTATTGATGACAGAGCAGAAATTCTGAATTATGGGGCTGTTCTCATGGAATCTATTTGGCAGTATAGAAACAAATTGGAGCATGAAGAGGAGGTACTTGAGTGGGATGAATGGATTCATAGGCTAAATAATAGGGCTTTAAGCTACTGGATAGCAGCTGTCAACAGAAGGAAGAAAACAGCAAGACCTGTAATGACACAAAAATTAATTATGATGCAGCAGTAGAAGATTCAAGAATGATTTATTGCGCCTGCATTATTAGAGATCATGAAGGCACTATACTTGAAGGAAGAGTCTCAAGAGATTATGCCAATGCTGCATTCACTGCTGAAGCTATCACAGCTACTTTTGCCATGAAAATCGCAGAAGAAAAGAACATTAACTTGGCCATTCTGGAAGGAGACTCAATGAATGTTGTCTTGGCAATCAATGATAAACAATGGCAACAAGACTGGACATGTAAGGCAGTTGTTGATAAGGCTAAAGAATTTCTCTTACGGTACCAATCTTGGAAGACTTGTTTTGTACCTAGAGATTGTAACAAAAGTGCTCATGAATTTGGCCAATGGGCTAAATGTACTTCATTCACTGGTCACCTTTCCCCGCCCTTACTTCCCCTGCTGTGTTTTATGACAGGGTGGTACTTCCCCTTCGACCACTAATGTAACTTCTGGTTTGGAGGATGAAATGCAAAGCTAACTATTTACCCATAAAAAAAAAAAAAAAAGAATCCTTAGCAGCTCTTCTCAACTTGTCCTATTGAAATTCTGTTCCATTTCCTCCTCTGCAAAGATCAACGGAGATCTTCTGTGGTTCAACAAACATGAAAAGGAAACTTGACACAAAATGATAACCTGTGATATAAAGCAACATTCTATCGAAGTTACAGACAAAATAAGGTCAATATGCAGTTCTTTTCTTTGTTCTATTGCTTCTTTAACCAATAATGAGCTTTTAAGTCTCGTTCTTTTCTGAAAATAACAACTGGCCATAGTCTCACTTTCAGCTTTCGAACAGAGAAAATATGAAGTTCTTCAAATGTTTTTCAACTTCCTCAAACAAAAATATAAAGAGGACCACATTGGAATCCTCCATGAGAAGATTATACATCATGATTCTCTGCTTTCAAATACCAGGAAACCCGAAAGGACAATATCATTTGAGAACAAAAATAACACATAAAATTCAAAACTCGTACCTGTGAACCTATACATAATAATGTATCTTCCCTCTCAAAATGCTCTTCTTTTTCTTCTAAAGCTCACTTTCAGAGCCCCAAAATTCTTCATCCATCTCAGAAAATCTTCTTTCTTCAAAGCCAAACCTACCAACACAGCACAAGAAGAAAATCCCATGGCCCAATCCTTAAACCCTGTCCTTTCCCATCCATACACTGAAAGGCCCAATAACAAGAAACCCAAAACCCCCAAGAACGCATCGGTGTTCAATTCTCTACCCAAGATCAACCAGATTCCAAGACCAAAAACTACCAAAATGCCCAGCAATTTCATCCTTCTTTTTCTTCTTCTCCTTCCCCACCCATCAAAGCCTCCCCATCCAGACCCCTTCCAGAACCCAAACCCACCTCCATTTCCACCTCCATTGCCAAATTCATTTAACAAAAAATCCAACGGCTCGGGTAAAATCTGTAGCTTGGATGCAATGTAATAAGCTGATTCAAGCATGAGCTTTGTGGATCTTGCAGACCCATATCGTCTTCTCTTGTTTCTTGCACAAGTAATTGATTTCTGGATCTGGAATTCTCGTATCAGCAAGTGATAATGGCAATGAGAAGCCGAAACTAATCTGCTTTGATTCACTGAAAATAGACTACACGGACTACAAACCCAAGAGGCATTTCCAGCAATTATTCTTGGAAGAAGAGAAATTTCCATCTCAATTGGTACCAGAACTTAGAAGAGGCGGGACCGGGAATCAAATTGAGCTGAAGAACGAAAGTAGACAGAGGCAGAGAAGAAGAGAATAAAGAGACCGTTGAAGGGAACCAATGAATTTTGAAAATCTTTTGACTCGTTTTCATTTTTTACCTTCGTTACTTTCTAAGGCGGAGAACATAGGATTTATAAGTGGACCTCATTATGTACGGGCCAAGCAGTTTATTGTCCACTACTTCTCATGGGCTACACTACAAAGAGCCCAACTACTTTGGGTTGGCCTCACTTGCGGAATGGGCTTCAGACGAACAACATTCTGCTCCTGCGGCAGCACAGATGCTTGACTGAGGGAGCATTTGCACAGCTCAAACAGTGGTTAATTTGGACGTATTCTATTTGAATTGCAAGGAGTAATACTCAGAATGAAAAATTATATTTTTATATTTTTATTTTAAAATATAAAATATTTTAACATTTTTATATATATTAATAAAAATAAAAAATATTTTACTATTATATTCTTAATTAATTTTATATTTTTTATTAATAGGAGAGAGCATAATAGAATTATATTTAAAGGTGATGGTAATTCTAAAAAAAATAATTTTTAAAAATTTTAAAATATCAAATATTTTAAGGAAAAAAATGTTTAAAAACTTTTATATTTTGAAACAGAAAGAATAAAACATAATTCAAATCTACTGTTTGAGGCTTAAAATAAGATCGAGCATTAGTATGTCTATTAAAAGATAATAGACAATAGGTAATAAAATAATAGGCTTAAAAAAAGAAAAAGGGAAGGTTATTCTCGACAATAGGTATTATTTATTTATTAAGCTTATAGCTGTCATATCTGTTTTCGAAATACTTTTTTTATATTATATTGAAAATATTAAAAAATAATATTAATATTTACATCTCCCTCTAACAAAATAGATTCTTTGATTTGCCTCTTCCATCTAAGAATGAATATCTATTTTTTTATTCAAGAAAAAAGAAGTATAATTTTATAGGTTGGTTGCACTTTTCCATCTTGAGCTAAGAGGGTTTTGAATCATCAATAATATTTTTTGTGTATTTATTCTAATTATAAAAATTATTATTTGTATATTTTAATTTAAATAAAATAAATTTTAAAAATTAAATATTATAATTAAAAGTATTACAAAGAGTAAAATCTAAAAGATAAATTTTAAAAATTAAATATTATAATTAAAAGTGTTAGAGAGATTCTTGCAAACAATCTTGAGGGGTAGGAGGATGTAAATTAGACAATCCTTCTATAGAAAGGATTTCTTGTCTCCATCTAGCCATGGAGATTCTTTCAAAAATATCCAATCCCATATTTTCCTTCCTTTTTTTTTTTTTTTGCCCTTTTGGCCTTTTTTCCTTTTCCTTCCCCCCTCTTTCTTGCCATATACTGCTTTTTTGCATTTAACTATGGCAACATAAAAATTATAGTGCTGCGGTTTCCATCGAATTGGATATTACTGATTCAAATCCCCAAACAGGGGGAAAAAAGGGGGAAAAAAGATATTGTAAATACCCCTGTGATCTAGTCCTAGTAGGAGAAGGGCAGCATTCATCTTCTACATATACTGCCTCAGAACACCTAATTATCTGTGAGTCTATGTTTCTTTCCTCAGTTGCAAGATGATTTGCATAAACATGGTTGAAGACGAAGGGTATCAAAAGAAGATGAAGAAAGCCGTGATCAGCAAGGCCGAAACGAGATTGTGCGGTAACCGTTTTGAACGTAATTGTAGAAAGAGAAGCCGCGGTGGCCTTGAGGTTTCTCATCTTCCAATAGAATTAATCGGAGAAATAATGAAAACCCAAAGTTTGGCCGATCAAATTCGCATGTCTTACGTCTGCAAGAGTTGGTTGCAGCTTTCCAATTCCGTCCGCAATAACGATGGTCTTCTCCGCAGATTACCGTGGACTGTGCTTTTGGATCGTTACAAGCCTTACGAATACTCGTGCAAATTGTTTAGTCCCATCCACAAGAAACCCCACGCAACTTACCTAATTACACGACAAGCTACCTTTTCTGCGTACCAAGATTACTATACTTGCAAACAAGGCTGGCTGCTCATTCTCTCTAGAGAGTTGGGTACTGGTCATGCAGGATTGACTCTGTTTTGTCCTTTCACAAAGGAAAAGATCGAGTTACCCCTGTTGTGCCAACACACTAGTAGATATTCTGACAGAGCTTTCTCGTGCTCGTCCAATCCAAGATCTGATCAAGACTGTGTATGCCTCACCTGTAACCGTATATTTGAAGGACCCACAAGGCAGTTACAAATGATAAGCACATATAGGCGCGGGGATAAGGGATGGACTACCTATGTAGTGGATCATCCTGATGAATTGCCTCTGTCTCTGTTTGTCATGAGTGTGGTGCACTATAAAGGAGATTTCTACTGTCTCCACCCTTGGGGGCAGCTGAGAATTTATAGGGCTGCAAATCACAAGTTGTAGTTGCTGAGAAACACGGCATCACTGACTATACCAATTGTAACGTGTCAAAGATTGGTTGAGTCCGAAGGAGAGCTGCTACTGGTGTGCATGGAATTGGGGTTGGACGATGTTCAGAGTTGTCCTTTTTCCATGTTCAAATTTAATTGGTCATCAATGAAGTCGGATAGCATATCACAGCTACCAAGTCAAGCGATATTTTTCTGTCGCGGACAGTACGATTGCTCCTTTGCAGTTTCGGCAGTTGGAAACACTACTGGATTTCTAGCAAATAAAATCTTTTATCAAGACCTAATTGATCAGAGGACTTGCTTTTATGACTTAAACGATGGGAAAATTCATGATTGTGAGCTCGCCCAATTTGATTCCTTTGTCCCAAGGGAAGAAAATTTCTTGAAACAGATTTGGATTGAACCCATGCAACAACAGGATAAGCCAAAGCCACAACCACAAGAACCAAAGGAGCAGAACCTGCTGGATTTGATCTTAGCTCAGAATCCTGAGAGACTGCAGATAATTTCCACTCGCCGGCTCTAGATCTGAAAAGGTTTCCGATGTCTTTAACGATTGAATTCTCCGTCCTGTAAAGAAAAGTTTAATTTCATTTTTTCATTTTAGTCCCAAATTAGTATACTTAGATAGGGTTTGATTTTGAAACCGAACCCAAAATTTCAAGTGTGAGGTTCATATCTCTTCTCACAAATAATTTAACTTTTACGAAACCCAAGACAAAAATCCCAAAATCAAACTCTATCCAATCACTATTGGAAAACTTTTTTTTTTTTTGTAAAAGATAGTTAATTCATTAATTTAGTTGTATGTCTCCAATTATTGTAATGAGTATCAACAAATATTTTCTTTTTTCAAAGAATATTTAAAACTTATATCGTTTCCTAATAATATCGAATCAAATGCATAACTTCATATATTAGTATTGAAAAATGCAAAAAATAATAGTTTAAAAAATTACTAATTAATATGAGTTAAAATCATCTTAATATTAATGAAGGGCATATAAGAAAGATAGTAAGTAAAAATTATTAATTTAACTATATTAACAAAATTTTTCAATTTGTATAAATATAAAAATAGACTTATTTTTGTGAAATGAAGAGAGTAATATAATGCTTATAAAGTGACTCCTCTGACGTGACAAATAGCCTCCTTTTAAAAAAATTTGCCCCCTATTTCCTTTCCTTCTCTTTAATCATAAAAGAAGTATCTAATTATTTTTCTTGCCCGCTGAAAGCAAAGTTTTAGTCTAGTTTTACTTATAGATGATCTTTGTAACTTAAAAGGGCAAAGACGTATATCTTGATTAATTATAAATGATAATAATATTGCACATTAAATTTTGGCTTAGACGGCTAACTAAGTAGGAGTAGTAGTTTTATCCTGATAATTTTATAATTTGTATTTATTACACATATTATAACTCGTGTAGATAGAAAATATCAACTCACTGTCTTATGAGTAGTTAATTTTTTAATGTGTTAGCATTTTTTATTTACATAGATTGTCTTTATTGATAGTTATATAATTTGTGTAATAAATACAAATTACGAAGATGAAGGATGGTAGCTACTCCCGCATTTTTTAAAACTTTGTTATAAGTATTGATTTTTTAAATCTTTATTTTTTTAAAAAATTCTCTTTCAAACATATTTTAAAATTTCTTTATTTATATAGGTTGGAAAAAATTCTCGCACTTTCAAAATCAGAATTCCCTTCTTTCTCTTATAAATACAATTTTTTTCATTCTTTTTCATGTTAATAAAAATAAATTAAATTGTTAAGGATATAATAAAAAATATACCTTTTATTTATTTCTTCATTAATTTACGTAAAAAGTGTTAAAATGTTATGAACTATCACAGCAAAATGGCATCACAACATTTTGCATCTGCTGCTCTTCAATAGTAAGACAGAAATTACAAAAAGGTAGATTAAGTGTAGTTGATAGCTCAACTCATATTTAGAAAGTCACTTGTGCAACCCAAGCCTCTAATCCAAATACTCATTTCCAAAATGGAAAATAACTAAAAGGAAAAAAAAAAACTCCAATCTTAATTAGTTAAAGTTAAAATTGTCTGAGTAGTTAGGCCATTAAGAAGCGCAGTTGCCTTGTGCCATCTGCAGTCACTGTTAGCATATGCCTACTCATGAGTGGAGCCAACATCCAGAAAATACATATTAATGCAGGCTCATCCACTCAAGTCTACTCATTGCACAACCCCCTCCATCAGCAGCCAGGGTGGTTATATTCCTATTCCACCATTGAATACTGCTCTATAGTTCTTGAAGTTTCATCTAAATTGGAAAAAGACCAGGATTGATCCATTTCAACTGTTAAATTAGTGTACAAAAGTGAGCAAAGTTCCTAAGATATGGCTAGAGTTTGTATGAAAAGTTATAAACAGGAGATTCCATCTTGTGGATCGATAGGGGTCGAAGAGAATAGCCCCTTTCTAATTTTTCAAGCTGAAGCAAGTGTAGACGCAGAATTCTTGGAAAGGAGAAACAAAAGCTGGTATCAGTTACTTTCTATCTGTTTATCTATCTAAGAGATCTGTCGACTTTTGGAATTGACTATTATCTATGAACAAACAGGTTTGTCAAGACCAATGCTGTGAGTGATTTGATAATTCAGGTTGGAGAAGAAAGCTTCTATTTACATAAGGTGAATTCTTGCTAATTCTTGTTTCTTAGTTTCTAGTCCAAGAAACTATGCAATTTACGGGAAGTTTAGTTAAAATTTCTAGCTTGTATAAATATGAAGGAAAAAGCTTTGGTTCTGACTCTCGAGACTCACTGATCCAAAAAGAATTCTTTGTTTTTTCTCCATCTTTGGTTTATTATGAATTTGCTTTTATGTTTTCAGCTCTCTATGGTCTCAAGAAGTGGATATATAAACAGATTGGTATTCCAAAGCAATGCTGGAAATAGTCCTAGAATCAAGATTGATAATCTTCCTGGTGGAGCAAAAATGTTTGAGCTGGTAGTCAAATTCTCATATGGAATGAAGATTAATCTTACAGCAGCAAACATTGGCCCTCTGTACTGTGCTGCAAACCTCCTGGAAATGAGTGATGATCTTAAACCTGGAAATCTCATCTCTGCAACAGAGGCTTTCATGAGTTATGTGATTCTTTCGTCCTGGAAAGGCACACTTAGGATTTTAAAAAGTTGTCAAACGATCTCTTCATGGGCCAAAGATCTACAGGTTTTGAGACACTGTGCAGAATCCATAGCCTGGAAAGTATGCAGAGAGAAAAATTCAAGAGATTCTGTCGCTGATGAAATGTTCATGAATGTTGGCAAGGACAAGGAGTTGCCAGAAGTTTGGTGGTTTGAAGATGTTTCATTTCTTAGGATAGACCACTTCGTTGAAGTCATTGCTGCAATTAGAAGGAAAAAGATCAAACCTAAGCTTGTGGGATCCTGTATAGCTCACTGGACCAAAAAATGGCTTTCTCAAATCACAATCACAAAAAAGAATCTCAATGACAAAAGTCTGGCCATCCGGCTACATCGAGCAACAGCTGAAAACATAATAAGGATCCTACCAGCAGAAGCAAACTCCATTTCCTGCAATTTTCTGCTTCATCTTTTCAAGATAGGTATGATTTTGCAAGTTAATTCAGGATTGCTAAACCTACTTGAAAGGAGAATTGCCTCTGATTTAGAGAGTTGTAAGGCAACTGATCTTCTGATCAGGAACAGCCTTACTCTTTTTGATGTCGACATTGTCACTAAGGTTGTTCAAACTTATGCTTCTTATGCATCTAGCAAACCACAGTTAAAACTTTCAGTTGCCGGAAGACTAGTGGATGAGTATCTCATGCTCGTTGCAAGAGACGTGAACCTTCCAGCAAGAAGTTTCCAGCTACTAATCGAAGCATTGCCTAGCAATGCTCGGTCCTGCAATGACAATCTCTATAGAGCCATAGACATGTATCTAAAGGTATGCAATCCGTGCACTGATCAAAGTCGTATAACCGAACCTTTAGCTCAAAACTTCTTGAGTCCTGCCAAAGAAACCTCCCCTTAGAACTGTTAAAGACTCCTTTAAACACAGGGATGACAGAGTTCCGAAATACGTCAGGAGATTCCTTCTGCTAAATTTAAGATCTCTAAACTTGACTATTCAAGTTAAAATTCTGAACTTTTAACTGTGCAGGCACATCCTGACCTGACAGAAGAGGAAAGAAACAAGATATGCAGAGCAATTGACTACAACAAACTATCCCAAGAAGCCCGAAAGCACGCCACGAAGAATGATCGGTTGCCAATGAACATTGCAACACAATTCATACTTCTTGAACAAGTATCAATGACAAGAACACTTACAGCTGCTGGATCAAACTATCAGAGAACCAAATCTCAGGCCATATTGAGAGTGAATAAAGGTTTGGGAAAGGAATGGATAAACTCCAGCAAGGAAATAGAAGCGATGAAACATGATGTTGAAAGGTTAAAGGTTCAGCTTGGTCAATTGCAGATATGCAGGTTGGAGATTCAAAAACAAATGAAGACATGCTGCATCTAACAAGAGCTTTGGCGCTTATAATTGTGAGAAGGCATGTGTTTTGGGGGCCTCCAGAATTGGTAGCTATCCACCACCTGATTCTTCATCATTAAGAGACTTGGGCTTTTGTTACATTGATGAAGCATAGGAATGTATATGAATCTTTACATTTTTTAACAGGAATGACCAAAGTACACAGATTAAAGATGTCCTCAATTCCAAACAAATTCAATATACAAAAACTACATTACCCTAGTATCGATTTATGAAAGTAAAGTTGTTCTTTTCTCTCTCTTCTATTGAAAAGCTGGAGTCAAAGAATCTAGACAAAGCTGGAGAGTAATATTATCTAATAAGTTTGGGTATTTGGGTAGTTGGTCATTGACAATTAAAGATTCAATTTTAAAAAAATAATACTAATAAATATGATTCAGTTTTAACAGGACTACATTAATACTACATAAGCTCAAATTCAAGCTCAAGATAAATTGAAAATAAAAGAATGCAGATGCTATGATAAAAAAGAACTTGCTCTATTTAACATCTCAGATTTGAGTGCTTTAGGGTATATTTCGATTGCAACTCAAATAGAAAAAGTGGTTATATTTTTAAAGTTTCTGTAAGGTACAGATTCAACTTTTTTTTAAGGAAAGATAAAACTCTAACTGAAAAAGTGCAATTGTTTTATGAATTGAACATCAACACGGGAACGTAGGGGACAACCAGCTTAACCACTAAGCCTAGCTCCATCCCCAGAGGCGTATCGGTTTAAAATTAAGAAAACTCCAAAATCCTAGCCTAGTAGAAGTTAGTCTTACAGATACTGCAAAAGTAGAAAGAATGGCTCTGATATTTCTTATTGTATGACATCAAGAATTTTTACATTAGTGCGTGTAAATTCCAGGAAAGTGAATCCAGCAAATTACAATGAGAAATATGTATGGAAATGTATAATTAATCTATCATCTGGTTTTGTAAACCTTTTCAAGGATCAATAATGTTTGTCTCGCCACAACTTGTAGCAATAATTTCACAACCAGATTCAAATGCTGATTTCTTGATCTGATTTCACATGGAATTTCTGCCAATAATGATAAGCAGTAGAAATTGTCTCGAGAAGTCTCAGACTACCACAGATGTGGAGATGTAGATTGAGTGCGGCGCCTCAGAAAGAAGTCATTTCCTTCTTCGGAATCATAATGAGAATTTTGCAATTATAAGGCTTATTATCATGAAAAAAACATAGAGGCCTACAAGGCAGAATCCCCAGAATCTTGGCACCCGAAATCTATTCCATGTTACTATCAACAATGATCCCATCAAGCTTAAAAGCAAGAAGACAAAGGCGACCACTATACTCACATGGAAACGGAGCTCATAAGCTTTTGGATAAACATTTACTGTTTGTAGCACCAGAGCGGATCCAAGCCCGAAAAGCATGTTAAACATAGGACAGGCAAAGCACCCGGCCATGGCCATGGCTGGCTGACCAGCTTTTGCAACCGCAACATCAGCAACTAGATCACCAACTGAATTTCCCCACGCTAGGACTGTCAAGCCGAGGAGTGCAGGGGGAAGTTTCAAAAGTGTTCCAAGAGCTTCGAGGCAGTTCAGGAGCTCACCAGCAACAGTTGAGATCCAGAATACACTCATCAAAAAAGCTACAAGCACTATAGGCACTTGCTCAGTTTTTGGGGGTTCTTTTTCAACTATGTAATGCAGAATTGCTAAAGAGCAGCTTCCGCAAAGGATTAGTAACCAAAGAGGAATGTGGGTGCTAGGAAAAAGGAATACAACAGGATATTTTAATGGCATGAAAGATCGACACGAATATAGAAGGGCAAGAGGACACAAAGCGACGTTAGCAGACTGATAAAATCTGCTCCATTCAGAAGGTGAAGTTTCGGGAATGGTGAGTTTCAAAAGGAAAGAGACTGGAACCTCCCATACTTGCGAGACCTATAGAAAGATAATCAGAAAAACTTGTCAGAACAAGTAGTCATGCAGAGATCGAAAGATGAAGACTGATGCAATATCAAACACAGGTTTTAGGATACATAGATTTTTTTTTCCCAAATCATGTTTAGCAAGATACTATTTTTAATGTCAAGATTATTGAACAGCATCTTTCAATAAGGCACACTGCCGGATATGAATGCATAGAGATTCGAATTATACATATAAGCAACACCAGATAATTGATAAACACAAAAGTTTTGCTCTCAAATACCTAACTAATGATTTCTCTAAATCGGACAATATAATTTCTCCCAGGACATTCAGAACCCATGAACAACACTACTCAGAACCTGAATGTTAATAAGACTATGCTCCAGCCACACAATCTCTACCCCTTCCATTATCTCATCCAAGTATTAAAGAAAACTTAAAAGACAATATGCAAGAAAATATGGACAAAATGACACAAAATGCTGTCCCATTAAATGCTCCAGCCACACTTTCTCCACCCCTTTCATTATCGCATCCAAATATCAAAGATAACCTATAAAAACAATATGCAGGACAACATGGACAAAAAGATAAACAATGCTGTCCCATTAAACATGGGCAGACGATGGAAACTTTCATATAAATGTAATTGATACAGTGATATGCCTCAATTTAATCAACCAGAATGGTATTCTACAGATCTAATAATCAATTGAATCATCCATCACATCTTTGTAGCCCATTCAAAAATTTTATTTCTTTTCTTCTTGGTACGTTCTCCATGAGAAAGCATGCAGCAAAAATTAGGATGTGATGGATGATTCAAAAATTTTACTCTTCCCAAGAAGGTTAGGGCCAGACAATTTAGTAAGACTAGAATACATCAATATGCTTTCCTTCCTTCCTCCATTCTTCCTCTTTTGCTTCTCTTAAACTCTGCGGTGCTAACTCCTCAGTTTTCTCCTTTTACAATAATAAACCATATCATGTTGCCCTCTTACCCTTCCTCTCCCTTGAATTCTTAATTTGAGTAAGTCAAATTACTTCTGCTACAATAAGGTAATTACTTAAACTCAAGCCTCTTTCACCTAATAAGGCCCATTTCATAAATTCAACAACATTAAACATCAGTCTCAGTTTAGTAAGATGAATAGAGTTTTGAACATGGGGCACCGAATAACTTCCATAATCCTTATTTGGATAATACTTAAATTCATGTGTATATACGCAAAGGATATACAATATCCTTGTTGGTTCTAACAATCTAGTATGGCTCCTTTTTTTAATAAGAAAATCAAAGTTGTACCAAAAGCAGGTGCAAAGCCAAAGAAATATAACAAAAAGTCAAATAAAACTACTACATAAAAAAACAGATGCTACACCCTACCACCACACCTCCCCCCCCAAAAAAAAAAAAAGAAAAGAAAAACAAAGACCATAATAATGTGTTTCCTGATGCAAAAAGAGATGAAATATATCAATGATTTGGTACTAATGGTCAAGGAACAAAGAACCAAAATATTGTAGGTCCTGAAGTTTAAGGTTCTTCTTATAAAGCCATATTTCGCACAAGCTTTACTTAAGTAAAGTAAGCAATCCTTCTAGAATTTGCAATATACCACATTATGAATCTAGATTATAAGTCTTAAGTCATCTTAGCATCCCATCACTGGATACTAAAGTTTACAAGCATAACCAGGCGAGAATGTTTTTAGCTCTGAGTAGTTTACTTCTCCACCTTGCAATTCTACGTTTTCCAAATTCAGGATAGAGGTGCCTAGAATAAGGGGTAGGGCAGATTATCTTGTCAATACTTGCAAAGAATTCTAACAAAGGTTAAAAGCCCTCTCTTGGCCTTTCTAAGTGGATACTATTTTTATAGCCAGGCAACAGAACACCTCATTTTCTCCATCAATTCAACCACGAACTTGAAACATGCTACCAATTAAAACAGGAATTAAACAATATTAATATCTAATCAGCCGTAACAAACAGATACTCCTCCGTACCAGCTCATACGGCAACCTCTGACCCAACAAAGTACTGTGTACGAAAGTAGAAAACATGACAAAAGGTAGGAGACATCTCGGCCAGTGAAAATGTGCCAACTTGGAACTCTATTTTGTCAGCAGATTACCTAAGGAAGAGGCAAGATTTACTAAAGCCGGTGTTCTATGATCAAGAGAGCAAGGAGAGCTTTCTGAGATGTTCAGTTCCCATAAGGAAGATTAAGTGCTCTTTTTTGTTTTATATCCTTTTATGGAGCCACATATGTGTAGCACATTGACAAAATGAAGGCCACCACACTTTCAATTCAATCGCCAGTAGGGGCCACAACAACCTAATCCAGGGAGAGAAAGAATTTAACAAATTCTAAAGGAGAGAATGCAGAATTTAGCACAGGATTTTTGTTTCTACTATGATTCTCATCAACTCTATTTTCTAACAGTAGAACTCCCGTCAGCTTTCTTGTTTCTAGTAACTCAGTCAAAACCACATATAACGTCAAAAAGCTCATGGTCTCTCGAGGATCATCAACAAAAATAGAATGTTGGTAACCATCTTTAAGCGCCAACTATTACAGAAAAACTATACTGAATGAAAATCAGTTATCTAATTGTGTGCAAGAACTACCAAATACTAATCTAACTACCTATATGCTCTCCAATTACTCTATTATGTTCCTGGCCACCTAAATGGAACAGAAATGACAGATGACAGGTTACCTGCTACTACCTAATGATTGCATGCGATATATTTTGACATTATTCTACAAGAATGCATTTTCTTCTTCAGGCAAGCATTCTCTAAAAAGTAATCTTATGTACCTGAAAAATGACAGTGGAGTAATCTTTTGTAACGCATTTCTTCTCAGTGATTAAGCAACCATCAAGAAAGAAGTGCTTGCTAGATGTAGTCACTCAATTTACATGTATCCTTTTGTTAGATTTGTTCACTTAAATAAATAACAGAAAGATTGTGCTACCACTTTGGCTTGATATCCATAATGCTACATCACCTTTTCATCTTCTTTGCTGGTAACCAAATGATTTAACTAACTATCAGTCTTAGATATATCTGCGAATCAGGTTCTTTCGGAGCTAGAGTGCAGTATAGATTAAAATTAGTACTAATTCTGGAATTGGAAGCCCTCTAAACATGAATATTAAACACTGTCATACAATTAATTGCTACATAAAACGACCAATAAGTAAAGGTCAATGCTATTGGCGAAACTAGGAAACATAAATTCTCATCAGGAGCACAAATATAAGAGCAAAAGAAATTAATCAATCAAAAAACATACCTTCGTAAGAATTTGGCAAAACACCGAAGACCCCTTCTTTTCGTCTTCCGATTTCCTAAAAATTTCACCACTTTCACAATCCACCTCCATCAAGCCCTTTAGCTTCACATCACTCTCAACTGTCCCCAAATTATGTCCACCAGCACCTCCAGTCCTCTCCTTCCCTTTCACACCACTCATCCCCAGATCCATCCAAAACACAATTCCAACAAAAAATAAATAAAACCCAACAAATCCAATGGCCTGCCATAAAAAAATCTCGGCACTCAAGTAAACATAAAACAAAAACAGTGCAGCACTCAAGTAAAATAGCACATCCCTAACAAAAGGAGCAGGATCAACCGCAAAAGGGGCGGCATAGATTGCCACAAAGCCAACCACAAAAGCAGAAACAAACGTCCCAGCTGAAAGAATCGCCCCAAATCCAGTTCTAGGTTGGCCCCCCCGAACTGCGGCTACTGATGCAAAAACATCAGGAGCACCATTACCAAGAGCCAAAAGGGTCACTGCTCCCATGGAAGGTGAGAGCTTCAAGTGAGCAGCGAGCTTCGTAACCACCAGAGAGAACCGGTCCTGGGCCGTCTTGACAAGAACATAGAACTGTAGGAGAACAAAAAGAGCAAGAAAAGGGATGGAAACAAATGGGTTCTCTTTAAAAACGCAAGAATGGAACGACAAGTAGTTAAAAACGCCATCGGAGTCAGTAAGTTTTGAGGCAGAGCAAGAAGGCGCGGCAGTAGTTGCATAAAGCAATCTCTCAGGAAAAAGGGGAGATTTAGAAGAATGGTCCCAGAAATCAGAAAGACGGGATGGTGGCGACGGTGGTTGCGGAAGGTGGAGGAAGTAGAAGAAGAGGGTGGCAAGAATTGTTAGCGAAATTGCAGTGACTTTGAGAGATGATGAGAGTGATGCAGCAGTAGAAGTAGAAGATGAGAAAGAGAAGAAGGCCATGCCATTACAAAACAAAATTAGACGTTCTCTTTCTTCGGTTCTGTGGTGTGTTTCCGAGTATTGAAGCTCTCGCTGGCTCCTGAGAATCTGTGAAAATACTGTAGTATTTGTATATAATTAAATCTTTATCATTGACTTGTTTTGGCTTAGACTACAATCTGCAATCCAATTCTGTATCTGTAGTTCTATACAGGATCTAACTGGCGAAGGATGATGGAACAAAATTCTCAAATATAAGAACCAATTCGACCTACTTAATGAATTTTTAAAGAAAAAGGGCGATAAGAATTTTTTGTTTTCATTTTGGTAAAATAAATTATTATAATAATAAACTAATAACTCTCGCTGATGTATTTATCTTGTAAATATATAACAAACAATCCTGATTTAATACTTAATACTAATTTTATTATTAGAATAGCATCATCAAAGTTTAAGTGGATCTAACTCTCGATATTTAAAATAGCAAATTGAGCTTTAACCACTTGTATTACTCTAATAGTAAAATGGAAAATAAAAAGATTGCATCATGATAGTTAAAATTGGAGAAATTTGTAAAAGTATTTAGGTGTTAAGTAAATTTTAAATTACACAAATAATATAATATAACTTATGAGAGATTTGTAATTATTAAACTATTCTTAAATCCTAAGTTAGCATTGGAATTGATCATATGGACCGTAATGTTGGGATCCATGTTAATTACTGATTTGGTTAGGGTGCAGATATTAATTTTTTTTTAATTTGTACAGATTAAATTTCAACCGTATTCAATGGTTAAAAATTCATACGTGATGAATAATTATTCTAATATAGAGTGAATAATTATTAATTCTATAATAAATAATTATTCATAATATGTAATTTTTTAATCATTTAATTAAAATCTGACAACTAAAAATTTATTCTACACAAAGTAAAAAAGTATTATGTGCACTCTTAGTCAAACCGGTTAACTACCCGTTCTTCCGTTTCCATTGTGACGCAATTTCAAGGCTTCATCAAAGGGCTATGTCTATGAATTCTGCTTCTATGTTGGTAATGCCAATTCTTTTTGGACTAATTATGGAATCTTTATTAATAAAAAAATGTCAATAGTACATAATACACCACAACAAATCAACACTCCTCACTCCTATTAAGCCTGTTTCACTGTTTTAACAATTTATCAACCCCATCTTCTTCTCTCTCCTTAACCCAGTAGGTTCACCAAGGTTATGTTTCTTTGTATTTTACAATGAGTGCAATTTTCCATCTCCGTGGTGGTTCCTTATGACCCTTTTTGTACCTTCCATTTTTTATTGTGTTTCGTCTTAAATGAAACAAAATATTAATTTTTTTTATAAATATAATTATTTTTTATATAATTTAAAATAAAATTTTTAAAATTAAATATAGTTTAAATACAAACTTTCTGAATAATAAACCAAGTTTATTTGAAAGGAATACTATTTTTGTTATTTTAAGATTTATTTTTTTGATTCTTTTTCCATCACGATAATAATATTGCAATAATCTATATCTATTTAACTTATTTTAAAAATTTTAATTTAAGTACTATTTTTTTTATGAATAATTTACTTTAATTTTTTAAAAAATATTAAATTAAAATCAAATCTAAATACACCCGTTAGCAAAGCAAGAAAAAAAAAGAGAAAATTATTGGAAAAATAAAATAATCATCTCAAAGTAAATATATGCAATTTCTTCCAACGTTAAGATATGTACACGGGATGGCGGTTAAAACAGTCGGTCGAGGCCCGCGGATTCTTCACCGCGAACAATGGAGCCGCAGAGCAACGACGGCGAAGCTTCAATCTACTCGAATCCATGTCCAATCTGCCTTGGACCTGTCACCGAGGAGTCCTACCTAGACCAGTGTTATCGTAAGATTCCCGCTCCTGGTGGATTGGTACATTTGCATATGTAGTTGAAATTGTGTGAGTTGGAGTGGTTGTTTATGTATGTTTTTCGAATTGAATTAGTTGTACTTTCTTTGGTTTTCGAATCTGCTTATGTTTCGCTGGAAATAGAAACTTATGTTTTACGGAAGAATTTGGTATATGGCAGCATATATGAATTTTGCATTGTGGAACCCTAGATTGAATTGCAGATATGAGCTTAATTATGTATAAGATGAAAATTAAATTTTAAAGCTACTAATTTCTATGTCAAGCTGAGCAGTTTTCCCACATGATCTGCCACCAGAAATGTTGGTGCAAGCTTGATCATGCTTTCTGAATTCTGGTGCAGGCTTGGTTGTGTTTTACAAGTGCAGGAGAAACTTTGGCATGCTGCTCAAGCTGGCCTAGCTAGTATTATTTCTTGAATGGAGGCCCTGAAAACCTTGATGTCTATTATTGTTGTTTTGAGATCTCATTCTTTTGAATAGCAGTCTTCTTTTTGCATGACAGTAATTCTAAAATATTTGACATGGATGGTAAGATTTTCTCAAGAGTTCCATCCCTGGTCGGGTGAGCTACATGGTGCAACATTTAGAGGACTATATGAGACACAGATATGTGAATATTACATTTCTCTGAATTTATGACATAGGCATGTGAAAATACTTTTTGAGCCTAACAAGCTTAGCAATTAAAAGGTTATGAACGGACCTGAAAAACTAGAAGCTACACTGATCCAAGTGGACTATGATTAGTGGTTAATTGCGTATTTGGATTGGGTATTTTTTTTAATTGAGTTGTATTGAGAATCGTAAAAGTGAATTGTTTGTAAGAGGAGAAGTAGGGCCCAAAGTGAAAAAGGTGAGAAAAAATTAAGTTATTTTTGTGATTGAGTTCCAATCCAATCTCACCCTTAGCTCTAACCTATCAATCTTGGTTAGCTCAATCTAACAATTATTGGCAATTAGTGTTCAAACTACTATTCAAGACCATGAATTCCTAACTTGACATTTTGAGGACTATAATGAAATTTGGGTGCTTCTAGTGTTGGTCTCTGCATGCTGTTTGGGTTAGAAGTGTCAAAGGAAAGGTTCTATTGAGGATCTTGGAAGGTTAGATTGTAAGGTTGGGGGTATTTGAGGAACTTTTAGAGTCTAGATGTCAATGTGAAGGTGTCCTGAAAGAGTTGCAGTCTTCCAGTTTAGTGATTCCGGGAGGAACTTATCCTGTATACTTATCACCACTAAATATTGTTCCCTCTAAAAACAAAAATGCACCCCAAGTGGTGAATCTAAGTTTTTTTCCATTTAAAGTATTAAGAAATGGAGAGAATATTTTCATGTTGACGATCACACGTAATCCTTTCTTTGGTTTATGTAGCCTACCCAGACTTCAGATTTAGGCTTGGTTGTTGTTGTTGTAAAGTATTATTTTCCAAGTACAAACCTGTGGGACCTGTAAACTTCAATTCTTAGAGACAATTCCCAAGAAGCCCATTACTAATGATACCCTTTTTCTATTGCTAATTCCATTCAGACCTCAATTTCCTGTGGTGTCTTACACCTACCCTGCAATTATTTAGGAAAAGAGAAGCAATTTCTTTCCATGAACTGAAAGAAATTGGCCATCTTTGAATATGTTAAAACATTGCTGTATACCGGTTCATCATTGCTGCAGATATAGGAGTACAGGAGAAACATATCTAGTAAAGTCTGAATTATTGCTTTGCAGATAAGTTTTGCTACAACTGCATCTTGCATTGGACCAAAGTGGTGGCAAGAACGTATTCTGTTGTGCCTCAGTCTGTGAAATGTCCTTTGTGTAAGGTTTGCTTTTGTTGTACATTCATTTTGCTTTAGACAGTCAACATGTCAATTTTAGTTGCATTCTTTTATAAAGTCTCAGACTGTTATTATACTGTTCTAAATCACAGGTGGAGAATTTTTCTATTATATGTTGCTGTGATGGGATTCCTTACAGAAGACATTATGTCAATCAGGATTCTGGGAACAGGTATGATTATCGTTCAATATTTTTCTCTGTGATAAGCAACTTAATTTTTCCAATTCTCTTACTGATGCTGTTAAATTTCTCAGTCATTTCTTTACGAAAATGCACAAATACAGATTACAGTGCTACTACTGCAACACAGGTAGCCTGCTCCTCCTTCATTATTCAAATAATGCTTTATTTCCTGCTTGGTCTTTGATCAAAAGGCACTTACTTTGTCAAAAACACAAGATCAACAGGTTGTATAAGCAACAAATTTAATGTGCCACGTTACTGGAAGTTGCGCAAATATCTTCAACCAAATCGTTGGCTACATGACTGGATGAGAAGGGAAATACAAGCTTTAACTCAGGTTCATGTTTCATGCCCTCTTTAGTATTCTTGTTATCTTTAAGAAGGCTAAAAGATACATTCCAGGCTGTTCTGTTAGCTTCCTGACATATTACCTTCTTCATTCATATGTAGGAGGAGGATGCTGAGGTCATTGTGCATCACATACTAGGCCTAATTGAGTTTTTTAGAAGGTAATATTTTGTATATTGAATTGGAATACAATCGCACCTACAGTACCAAATTTGATTAATACACGCTTGCTCTTGCTTTGCTACATGAAAGTAGATTATGAGAGAAGATGCATTTTTGTCACAAATTTTTGAGTTTGATATTGTTTTGATGGTTTTGATCTGTGTAACTCTCATAAATGTGACAACAAACCTACTTAGTTGACCTACTTGGGTTGCAGAAATGAGGAAAAGAATCCACATTCAATGCCTGAAACAAAGAGCGAAAATTTGAAGGTCTTAGTTGCAGAGGCAGCCCGACCTTTCCTAACGGGGAGAACTGATCGATTTGTGAATGAATTAGAAATGTTTCTTGCCTCAGAATTGAATATTCATGCGTATGATAAAGTCTATATTCGGCATTTGGGCTGGAGAATTCCGGGAATGACTGATGCAGAAGAACCTATTGAACAGCCCCCTATAGTTCCTTACCTGCATTTGTTTGATGAGGAGTCAGATAATACAGATTAGGCATATATATGCGTATATACGACGTGGTACCATGTAGGACGACTATACAAGCTTCTAAATGATTTCATTCAGCCTTTCAAGCTCGTATTCTGAATTCTGATGTCTTTCTCACCTTTTGTAACATTCCACATTTACATGTCTTCTAATTCAGAAGAGAGAACGTACCGTACCTTTTTCTACTTCTCCGTTCTCTCCTTCTGCAAGTACTTTTTGGTTGTTATATTCTAGAGTTGGAGATTGTCACTGCTCCGCTTTTTTTTTTTTTTCCGCTTTTTTTTCCCCCCTTTCCTGTTAGGTTCATTGGATTTGAACTTTCAAGATCTTATACTAATACTAATTAAACAATTAGTTACTATATTACGATATGTTTAGATTTTCTACTTTATTTGTCTGTGCAACCGTAAATCTATTGTAAGTTTTTCGGCGGGGGAGGGCGGGTGAGGATAGAAGGTTACTTGTGTCACGAAGGATATCAAATGGGTTGAAGGAATATTCTATCAATTTTTTTTAAAGAAAAATAGTAAAAAAGTCATTAATTTATCCTTGTTCATGGTGAATTAGCGAGTTTGTTGTTATAATATCATAAAATCTTTTGATATTGACATCCTTGAATTACAATTATTGCTAAAAAACAAATATCGGTTAATGTAACAAATAAAAAAATACACAAATGATATGTGAAGAGTCTTTATAAATGATTAAGATAGTGATAAAATTAAGTTGATATTTTTTAAGTGGAATTTAAGTTGAACTTGATTTAAATAATTGATCTAATGTTTTACCTCAAAAAGAGAAAAATGACCTAATTTGTCAAGAAAATTACCCAGGAAAAAGAAAAGAAAATCTGGCTTAAGTGGGAGACAACCAAGAGACTAACGCTGCCGTCTCACATCTTATCTATGGATACAAAAATGAAAGCTCATATGGAGAACGCGTCACACACTTCCCGGGAAAAGAGACTATTTCTTGATTGAAAGTGGAAGTAAGTCTCTGGGTGTGAACGTGATCAGTAGACAATGGCAAAAGGCTCAGACTATGGAGCTTTCATGGAGAAATTCACTCTTAAACCAGAGTCTTCCTCACCAGAGCTTCCCTTAAATGGGCTCACTTTTGCTATCAAGGACATGTGGGTATCTTCTTCCTCTCTTCTTGAATTCTTGACTATTCATGTTCTGTGATTTCTAAGTACATTTTCAATCCATAAATTCTGATTGGTCAAATTTGTTCTATTAAAATTTAAATCAGACTCATTTCGGAGTGCTCAGTTACTTCTGAAGCATTGTGTATATGTTGATATGCTCGTGTACTATCTGTTATCAATTAATATCATTATGAAGTTTTACTGGCTTTTTGTTTACATCATTGAATCCTGGACTTCAATTGTTTATTGGGAGAGTAGATGAAGAATTCTACTAATAGAGGGTAAACAAAACAGAGAATCCTCATATTTTTTTGAAATTTGAACTTCTATATATGAATTAGTTATCTATTTCAGTCTTTGTTTTGACATGGTTCTGATTTATTCTTTCTGTTTATTTACGGTTACGTTTAGCCATTTGATATAAAACGTAACAAAGATTTTTCTCAATTAAAAAAAATGAAGTTCGAGAAGACTTTAATAATATTGCTGTTTACCTCCACTATGAAGATATTTTAAGTTGCATTAAGTATGCATTAAAGCTTATTACAGGTTTGATATTGAGGGATATGTGACTGGATTTGGAAATCCTGATTGGGAACGGACACATTCCGCTGCAACATCTACTGCACCTACTGTTTTGGCTCTTTTGAGGGCAGGTGCCACTTCTGTTGGTAGAACTGTCATGGATGAAATGGCGTACAGGTAAATCAAGCATAGACTTTTAATGCTTCAAGATCCGTCTTATTAGTTGCTTTTGCACCTGAATCAATGTAGCATTTTGCATTACTTATCTAGTAAAAAGTTTTCCAAACGCTAGTAGTCGAATGATTGTGATGATTGTCTTTTTCTACTACTTCTCCAAAGCAAATCTAATATAGAAGGTGCTGCAGGTTATAGTACAAAAGATTGTTTTAGCTGGAAAAATATTTTGCATAGAACAACTCATCCCTTTATTCTCGTGCTTTCTCTTTTTCCCCCAATCAACCCCAAGCAGTAATGGAAAAGAAACCTTTTGTCAGCTGATCACTTCTGAATTGATG
Source organism: Rauvolfia tetraphylla (assembly GCA_030512225.1). NCBI lineage: Eukaryota > Viridiplantae > Streptophyta > Magnoliopsida > Gentianales > Apocynaceae > Rauvolfia > Rauvolfia tetraphylla. The sequence continues at coordinate 5,630,125 of JAJQKT010000060.1, forward strand.
CAGTAGAAAGTGGGAGTTTGCAGTGGTAAAAGGTAAAGAGGAAATCAAAGGATAGAGATACACAATCTGGGGTAATTTATCTGTATATACCTCTGAGGTCAAAGAAGTTTTCACTTGTAAAAGTCTATAACCATACCATCCTTATAGCAAAAGGTTAGAATAATAGTCTAAACTCTATAGACAGTTGCATGGAATTTATTCTATCTTAACTCTTCAAGTAGCATTTGCTATTAGGCTATTTATTGGAACTTTCTGTCTTTAAGTGGACTTCTATAGTCTTTTCTAGGTTCTATTCTGTCGTTGTGCAAGAGTATCGGGTGTTTACAGAATTTGTAGATTGAAGCAAAAAGAACAGCAGACCAGATTTTCGTGTGTACTAAGCATAACATAAACCTGCCACCTTATTCTAACCTGGGCATTATAAGGACATCAAACAGACTGGTTTTGTCGCCTAATTTATTAGACAGTTTTTGAAGCTAAATGAAGGGCATTCTGTGGACAATTTCTTGTTTTTCTCTTCTGCCAAGCTTTAAAACTGATTTGAAGGAAACAATGAAGTGGATCATTCAGAACACATCTTGATAATTGGGGTAAGTTGGGATGCTTCTTATATGTTCAATCTCTTGTCATTCAATATGTGTCCAATAATGGTGTCCACAATTATGTCTCCTTATAGACTCCAACTTCGACACTGCAGAACTTCTTGTTCCCCTTTCCAATGGAGAAGGCCCACCTTCCACATTCAAATGGAGTGTGCCCATTCCTTCTTTGTGTATTGTAATAGAATGTCCACAGAAAACTTTCCTAAATGATAGAATTCACCCTTCATAGGATGGACGTAAAAATTTTATTTGGCTTCACTACATTCCGGAGTCTAAAAATCTAAGTGGTAGCTTGCAGCACTCTTGTTCCTTGCATCTCCCTTCCTAATCCTTGCTCTATTGTGGAGCAGTGTTCTATACAGCTAGAAACTTTTCGAACCTCACTTTCCAGATTTATTGACCAAGTTATCTGTATGTAAACCTCCAATGTGGGGGCTTATGATACGTTTTCCCCATCTTCTTTTCCTTTCTTTTTTTGGTTTTTATTTCCTTTTTTAACTAAAAATCCGAAACTGTTGTTTTTGTCGTTTCACAGTTCTTTCTTCATCCTAGGATGCTAATTTCTTAAACTAAGTGTTAAAGCTAAAGTGAAAGTCTTGATATTTATTTCAGCAGTCTCAATAGAGATTGACAGATTGTCTGCCTTCATTCCATTTAAAGATACAAGGGACTTCCTTAAAGTTGCACAGTCGATTAGCTAAAAACACTTGTCCTTTGGCAGTATAAATGGAGAAAATGTGCACTATGGGACCCCCATCAATCCATGTGCACCAGACCGTGTACCGGGAGGATCTTCTAGTGGATCTGCAGTTGCTGTTGGTGCAAAGCTAGTGGATTTTTCCTTGGGTGAGTTTTCTTTATTGGCAAACAGTTCTGAGCGGAATGTTTAACAGCTAGCTGAAGCAGAATATTTCCTCTAAATAGGTACTGACACTGGAGGAAGTGTAAGAGTTCCTGCTTCATATTGTGGGATTTTTGGGTTCCGGCCTTCTCATGGAATTGTGTCAACTAGTGGAGTTATACCGATGGCACAGAGTTTTGATACTGTAGGTGAGGAATACTGCAGTAATTATCTGTGATCTGTATACTTTTCAATCCTTTTTGTCCTAACCTCTTCCAGAAATACTAACACAATTTGCTTTGCGATGCATTTTATAGACTACCATTTGTTACTCTAAACTTAAGCAGATCAATTTGGAGTGAGATCGTCTCCTTGTCTTTCTGTTTAGCTATTCTACTGAATATCTCTAAGAGATTCTGGAAATGAAAGAAATTTATTCAATAGAGTGTATCTGGTCAAATAAAAGATGGGCAAGTACTCTGTTTACTCTCTGATCTCTTGGTGCGTATTCCTCGGTTGAAATGTTAGTAGCTATATCTTAATTTCTGTTATATTGGTTCTGCTTCCAATAAAATTGCAACATCTGACCTGCTCCTGCTCTCTCTCTCTCTCTCTCTCTCACAAGAATATACAGATTTGCAGACACTAAAAAGACATGCATGCAAATAATCTATCTGATGTTTGTCAGTTAATCTCTTAAGGGATTCTGTGTCAGTTGGTTATACAATTAACTTTTCAGCCAAAATACTGTTTCAGGATGGTTTGCACGGGATCCTCTGATCTTGAAGGAAGTTGGAAAGGTTCTTTTGCAATTGCATACAAGCTTTGTCGGACCTGATAAAATTTTTATTTCAGAGGATTGTTTTAAGCTTGTAGGCTCTCCAGGCAATCGATTAATTGACATTCTTGCTAAGTCTGCAGCGAAAGTTTTTGGAAGTAAGTTAATCTTGTAATGATGCTACTTGAATGGTTCATTCATGTATTTACAATTCATGTGCATTCTGTAAATCTATTACCTGTTGTTACGGAATTCACTGTCATGTTCCATAGTAAATCAACTAAGAATCTAAACTAAGTAATCGTTTGAGGAAGGTGAATCAGAAAGAGGAGTAGAAGCACTTATGGAGATTTTGTGAATAAATTTGTTAGTGAGTTTAATTACAGAGAATCTTTGCAGGTGATCGCATACAATATCTGAGTTTGGGAAATTATATCGAGGACAAGGTTTCAAGTTTGAAGCATTTTATAGACCTTGGTGCTGGAAGTCAGGAATATAACATATCATCATTAGCAGCTCTTTCAAGTGCCATGCGGTTGCTTCAAAGGTAAAAGGTTTTCATAAGCAAGATGTTTTATGGTTTTTGTGGTATTTTGAAGCACTAATTTTTCTACCCATCTTTCTTCCTGAACTTTCTTTATTTTAAAGTGCAGATATGAATTTAAGAAGAATCATGGTGAATGGGTTAGTAAAACCAAGCCTAATTTGTTCCCCAGTATATCAGAACGATTATGGGAAGCCCTCAGGACAACAGATGAAGGAATAGATGTCTGCCTAACTGTTAAGACTGAAGTTACCGCTGCTCTCAGTGCTCTCTTAGGGGTGATCTCTCTCTCTCTCTCTCTCACAGTAATATCACTCTCTATATGCTAGGAATATGCATGTGTATGTACCCTTTTTTGTGCTTGAATGAAGGATTCAACAATTGGACACCCAAGCAATGGAAATATTCTAACTTCATGTGCTGGAACTACAAAATTGTGGAATAGTTTTAGAATCGCCATACTGAGATTTATATACTCAATACTCATCCGATCTAAAGACACATTCTGAAATGAAGGCCTCTTAGTTCAAATCCATTTAAACTCTTTTTACTTACTGATTTTATGCATCCAACTGTTTCTTCTCATAAATCATTATGCTTCACTATGATGTGCAGTGAGGTACTAAAAAGCTAAATGCATACAGAAGTCTATTTATTTTTAGGTTATACTATTTAAAGCATTTAGTGCCTTTTTAATCTCTCCGTCTTTCTTTCAATTTAATCAAGTACTTAATAACTTGGAATCCAAAAATAATGCAGGGATTTCCAAATCTTTATCTTCTGCGTTCTTAACTCTGTATCTTTCTTTTATGTTACTACATATATAGGATTTTGGCATCCTTGCGCTGCCTACAGTACCTGGTCCTCCTCCAAAACTGCAAACAGAACCAAGCTCCCTAGAAATATTTCGTGCTAAAGCTTTTAGTTTGTTATCCATTGCTGGAGTTTCAGAAGTCTATTTATTTTTAGGTTATACTATTTAAAGCATTTAGTGCCTTTTTAATCTCTCCGTCTTTCTTTCAATTTAATCAAGTACTTAATAACTTGGAATCCAAAAATAATGCAGGGATTTCCAAATCTTTATCTTCTGCGTTCTTAACTCTGTATCTTTCTTTTATGTTACTACATATATAGGATTTTGGCATCCTTGCGCTGCCTACAGTACCTGGTCCTCCTCCAAAACTGCAAACAGAACCAAGCTCCCTAGAAATATTTCGTGCTAAAGCTTTTAGTTTGTTATCCATTGCTGGAGTTTCAGGATTTTGTCAGGTATTTTTCTACTCATGCAAACACTCTCAAATGCTGTCACTCTTTTTTATCTTTGGGTACAATTTGCCTATAAAATGTTCTGAAATGCTTCTGTGGAAACAGGTAAGCATACCACTAGGGATGTATGAAAATCTTCCTATCTCAATTTCTCTGTTGGCTAAACATGGTTCGGATGGATTGTTATTGAATGTTGTAGAGAGCATCTACAGCACTCTGAAGGAGCAGTTTGAAACTGCTGAATACTGACTTGTTGAAATCCGTTTCTTGCAACATACATATTGTAAATTGTTAGCTAATTTGCTCCTCAATATGTAATAACTCTTTTATCTCTTTTGCTGTTTTAAATATTTGTTGTACTAAAATTTCCAAAAATTGGTTTCACATGTACTGCCTTTTAGGTTGCAGATATAATGCAGGCACGTCTTGTAATTGCTCAGAATATGCTACTTTCAAATTTTTTAAAGTTAGGTGCTGTTGATTCCCTTCCCCCTCCCCACCCCCCCCGCCCCCCAACCCCCAAAGTTTTGATATTAACTTGAAAATATACTGAGAAGAGCATTACTAAAAAACAGAAAAAGAAAAAGAAAAAATAACGTCAGAGGTGATCTTAAATAATATTACCACTCTTGAAAATGTTTTAGGTAAGTTGTGAAAGTTTATATTGAAAATGTCTTTTGTTTCCTCAGAAGCATTATTTTTTATAAAAAAAATGGACATTTAGTTTGAACATTTTAAAATTAAAATGTGGACATTTAAATATGGATAAAATGATTATGAAATTGATATATCATTGTTAAATCATTCTTTTTTCCGAGGATTGGGATCTTATATATGACTTCTCAAATTACAAAATAGGTGTTCAAGTATTTCGAGAATTACGCTTGGCCATTAAACATTTCCAAATTGATCCTTTTCGAACCCTTTTTTATTTGTTTAATACATTGGGAGAAAGATAATCTTTTTAAAATCTTTATAAGATTTTCATTCACCTCAAACTATATCAAATTCTATTTTTTTAGGGGGAAAAAACCAAAAGGGTTTAGAAGAAAGAATGGTCGGTGAGGGTGAAAAATACCTTATCTGTCATTTTCTTCTCTTTTCATAAATGATTTGAGATTCCAATATTGAAGAATTTTAAGATTTAGCATAATCAAGCATCCATTAATCAAACTCTACGTAGAAAATAACATAGAGTAATTTGTAAACAGTCTTAACAACATAGAGTAATTTGCAAATAGTCTCATAATAGCAGTTTTATTTGTTTTAATAATATTATTTAACTTTAATTTATATAATTTTAGTCTCGAATTTATTTTTTAGAGTAATTTGCAAATAGTCTCATAATAGCAGTTTTATTTGTTTTAATAATATTATTTAACTTTAATTTATATAATTTTAGTCTCAAATTTATTTTTTTTAAAAAAAATACAATCGTTGACGCCAGTTCTACGATAGAGTTGGGCTCTACTTTGCATGTGTCACACATTTAAGTTCGATTTGAAGAATAGATTCGTTAAATCTTGTCTATTTTCACAAAAAATACATTTGCATAAATATCATTTGCAATGTATAATTATAATTCATCTTAAAATTTAATTTTGAATCATCTGATTTTGTAGTGGCATATTTAGGAGAAATGCAGGTAGTCTTCATTCTCAATCATTTTAGATAGTGTTGGGTAAGATTTTATGAATTTGTGCTTCAATCAAAATCATGCGCGCCACACATATGAATTTTAACTGAATTCTATTGTATGACTAGCAATAAGGATTGTATTTTTTTGAATAAATAGATTCAGAATTAATGAACATTCTTAAGACAAATAAAATAGTTATGGCACTTTTTTTACAAATTACTCAACAATATATGATAATTGTACTTATGTTCATACTTAGAAATCAATTAGAAAAAGAAAAAAAATAAGTCCATAAAGAAAAAAGAAAATATTTTAAGCATAAAAATCATAAAATAAAATATGGACATAGAGATGCTAATAAGTTACTTTGAGGGATTTTATGCTTTTCTACTTTCTTCTTGTTTTGATAAAAAGAAAACTCAAGAGGGCATTAGAGTCATTATATTTTATCTTAGTTTTATGATTTTCTGCCATTTAATACATGCCATGGTCAAACTTTTAGAACCTCTTTCTCCCCCAATCAAACATATAGCCATTTCTTTAGTTTAGTCCCATCGCCTTTTGAAAATTTTTGTAAAAATTATTTTTTAAAAATACTAAAAAAAAAAAAATGCAACCTAAGAGATGCAAAAATTTTTGACACTGAAGTTAGTTATTTTTTAAAAAAAATTTACAAAAAAATTTATTCAGAATAAATGCAAATGCAACGTACAAAATATTAATAAATAACAAGATAAGCAATTTTATATTTTGTTCATTTTCAATCTTTTAAACTCACAAAACTGTCATTATAAGATTTTGATTGTAATGCACTAAATTTCCTTATTGCATTGCACTATTTTTATTTATTAAAAATTTTTCTAAATTTTAAAATTCTCTTAATTTTCTTTCTCTTAATAGTCATCTTTAAAAAATTTTCACCTATTAAATCTTAAAAAGAGAAAAATAGAAAAATAAAAAATTTTAAAATGAAAACAAGGGGAACCACAAGAAGGGAAAAAAAGGTGCAGTATAAGAATAAAAAAGAAGAAAATTATTTTCTTCTTGAGAAAATTTATTTTCCAAGAAGACAAAAATATAAAAAAACAAAAGAAGAAGACGAATTGCTGAACGGTATAGCGGCGCCAACAACGCCGGTGGCTTTGCTGGGTGCCATCCCGAGGGCGCCCCCGTCAACGCCTTTGTTTGAGGCTTCCAGCGGCCCCCGACGGTGCCATCGGGGACTGTGTTCTTTTGCAATATTTTTTTTGCATTTTCTTGAGGAATCAGATGGTTTTCCTTGAAAAAACTTCTTTTTTTTTTCTTGAGTATTTTTTTCTTTTCTTTATTTTAAAGAAGGATGTTTTTGTATTTCTTTTTTCAAGATTAATTTTTTATTTTATTTTTTAATTTTATATTTATAAATTATTAAAAATTTATTAAGAATATTATTTAGATTATAAAAATTTAAAAATTTAAAATTTAAAAATAAAAAATAACTACAGTTCAAATTAATATCAACTTATCAGAATTCCCAACCAAAGAAAAAGGAAAAAGAAATTCACATGGGTCCCACTATTAGAGCCAGGGCCAACCATTGTAATAATTACTAGTAGGTAAAGACCATCAAATTGTCACTACTAATAAATCAACCAGAAAAGAACAGCAAAAATAAAATAAAAATTGGTGCAAGTTTGAATGCTGAGGATTTGACCCAAAATTTCTAAAACTAGTCCATTTGACTAACAATGCCCGGGGGGCTACGCTACACTAGCGAGTGTGCAGCACGTGACAGGTGGGTAAGGGGTGTTCCTTTTACTCTTGCCCCACGTTGGTATTGCCCCTTTGATAAAAAAAATTGAAAGTAGGTTTCATTTAAGAATTTTTATAAAAAATAAGTTGTTTATCAAAATACTTTTTAAAATTTTAAATTCAGTTTCATAATAGAATATTATTTAAATATATCTTAAATTATCTTATTTTTTTAAAATTATCTTAATCGTCAATTTTTCATTTTAGAATTTGGCTTCTGAAATAAATTTTACGATAAGTAATTTTTTGTAAAATAAAAAATAATTCTCATTAAAAATTTGGAAATCATTTTGACAATTTTTATGTTCATTCACATTGATCAACTTTATGAGCCAATTCTGAAATTACTTAATTATGTTTAAACATTTTTGCTAAATTATATAATTATCATAAAAACTTTTATGTACTTTATTTGTTTTAAATTAAAAAGCCTTTTAATACTTTTTATAAAAATTAAAGAATAAAAAATAATAAAAATTTTATTATATTTTTAACTAATTTAACTTATTTTTTATTAATACGAGAGAAAATGAAGGATATGTGAGAGTAATTATGAAAAAAATTTCGTAGAATTTATAAAAGGTAAACATTTAAAAAAAGAATTTAAAAGATCTTATATTTTAAAATAAAAAGATTATTAATTAATCATTAGATTATTTTACTTTTATTAAATAATATAATATAAGTTAATGCTTATTTCATATTATTCTTCACTCTCGTAATATAATCAAATAAATAAATTATCGATTATATAAAATATTATGCTAATTCCCTATAATAATTTTTATTAAGAAAGAAAAAGCTTCAATTATAAAAAGAATAACTAATTCACCTACTATTGATTAATTAATATTCATCTCTTTTACATTTTACTAAACTAAATATTCTCTTTATTTCAAAATATATATATTATATTTTTAAAAATTTATTTTAAAATATATATTTTAATTTTATACAAATATTTTATTTTTAACTTTACCATTATTTTTAACTACTTATTTTGATATTTTTATTTTTAAAAAATTATTACTTTTTTAAACTAACTACTCAAAATATTAATATTTAATCTGACACACTAGATAATTATTTTTAAATAATTTAAATATTTATAAATTTTATTAAAAATAAAATATGTTATATATATTTTGAAATAGAGCCAGTAAATAATTCACCCACCATTGACGAGTGACTAAGGAATATTCTCCTTTTCAATACCTTTTACGCGCCAGCAGCACACGTGAGAAAATCTAAAAACGGTACTCCGAAACCAAACCCAGGAGCCAGGATCAACAGCCGTGGCCTCTGTCCTCGTCCTCCTCCTGAATTTCTCCGCCATAGGCGTACCTTAAAGTCTGCTCTCTCTAAATTGCTCAACAAAAAAATGTCTTTCTTCTCAATTCATTAGCATTGGAAGGACAAAATCGTTCACGGGTTTATGCAAAAGCATATCTGTTGTGTGTAGACAGATACGTATTGTAAATAGATTTACAGAGAAAAGAACACAAAAACCGACTGCAAGAAAATGGAGGTAAGAGCTAGAGCTCCTGGGAAAATCATTCTTGCAGGGGAGCACGCGGTGGTGCACGGATCAACAGCTATGGCGGCTGCAATCGATCTCTATACTTATGTTACCCTGCGTTTCCCTACCCCTGATGGTACACTCCATTCTGTTCTTTATTTTTTTCTTTTTCATTGATGTGTCTTGTAATTTGTGGTTTATGTGCTTAAGAAACGAACATCTTTTGGTTCTTGAGAATGAATTGAGTTGGGTTTAAGGGGGTCTTGATAGATTCCAAGTTTCACAGAGAGAGAGAGAGGTATAGGCATATATGCTCTTGTTGCATTTTGAACTTAGAATCAGATGGAATAATCACTAATCAGTCCTGTTAAGGTGCATTATTTTTGCGACAATTGCTTACAAGAGCATTCCATCTTGCAGCTGAAATATCTGTTGTCCATTAATAATGAGAACCTGCTTCCATTTTTGTATCAAAAGACTTGCAGGAGTTATAGTGCAACATGAGCTGGGAATCATATTATATATTTACTGATTCCTTTTTCAAGGCCAAAATATGAGTATCAACTAAAAAAACCTTGAGTTTGTGAAGACATGAATTTTTTCAAAAGTTTTGTAGTTTATCATTTTGATTGTTATGATCAGAGTCTTCTATAGCGATATCAATGATTAATTTTTATTAATTTGGTTCGGCAATAAACTATGTTTTAGGTGCATGCTCATTTCTTGTGCAGCAATTGTACTGGTTAAAGTTGTCTTAGGGTGTATTTGGATTGGATTTCTGTTTGAAAATTTAGTCTCAGGTTTTGTATAAGTGAATTGTTTATGAGCAGAGAAGTGATAATATAGTTGGCATAAGATAATTTATTTCCGTTTTTGGAATATATGATTGCAAGGTGAACTATCTAGCATCATGAAGTTCAAGGAACTCTTGAATGTTGATTCATGTTACTAAAAAAGCTAGGAAGAAGGATTATGGTACAGACTTGAAAGACTATCTTTTACATGCACAGTCAATTCTTTGTATTGCCTTTGAGCTGTTAAAGAGTTCTGAGTACCTTCAATCTGGTCAACCATGTAAAGAGTACAAAGATATTTACTTTTTCAAATTTAAGGAAATGCAGTTTTTGACCTGAATCAGTAATAAAGGATAGAATTTTTTTGAAAAAGTCAGTTCTGCTTTATTTTCCCTGCAGTGTGGTTGATCTAGATCTGCACTTGGTTTGCTTGTCCATATAATAACTCTTCAGTTCTGCTCTAAAGAATATCCTGACAGATCATTGTTAGTGTTCACTTTCCAGTTATATCATCAGAAAGAGTTGGGTTAACGCAAGGAAAATGCAATAATTGATATTCAGATATATAGAATCTACAGGATTCTAGTCCCCTTTCTCTGTTATGTGCTTGGATCATATCTTAATGTGAAGTTTACAAACTAAATTATTCCTCTTTTGATTTTATATGTTGGTCGGAGTAGAAAATGATGATACTCTGAAACTCCATCTCAAGGACATGGACTTAGAATTTTCTTGGCCTGTTGGAAGGATTAAAGAAGTTATCCTGGATTTGGGTAGTGTTACTGCTTCTTCCCCAGCATCATGTTCACTAGAGATTGCTAAAGCAATTGCACTTCTTGTTGAAGAACAGAAAATTCCAGATGCAAAAGTTGGACTTGCTTCTGGTGTTTCAGCATTTATCTGGCTGTACACTGCTATCCATGGGTGCGTATTTTCCCTTCTCATACTGAAAGCTTATAGTGTTAGTAATACAAAGGGCTTTGCAGTATCTAACTCGTTTGGCTTTTCTTGCTTCTTAGTTGTAAACCAGCAAAAGTTGTTGTCACTTCTGAGCTTCCACTTGGATCAGGTTTGGGTTCGTCAGCTGCATTTTGTGTTGCTCTCTCATCTGCCCTTCTCGCTTTATCAGACTCTGTAAAGCTGGATTTTGGTCACCAAGGTTGGCAGATATTTGGGGAGAGTGAGCTGGATTTGGTGAATAAATGGGCTTTCGAGGGCGAGAAGATTATCCATGGGAAACCATCAGGCATAGACAATACAGTAAGCACATATGGTAAGTGACAGATAACTAAAAGGTGCATTTTATTACTTCGCTTTTCTTCTAGAAGTATCCATCATTTTATGCTTGCCATATTTTATAAGGGCTATGCACAGAGAGGGAGGGACTAGGGATATTTAAATGGCCAGGAGATGGTGATTGTGGTGCGGAGAATTAATTAAAGGAACTACTTCTACCTTAATTGCTTTACTAACTGGAAATACAACATGATTCAAATCTTAAGAGTGATACTAATTTTTTTATTGTGAAGAGGCTCCCTTCCTTCTCTTTTTTGGGTTCTTATCTTTCTTTCTTTCTTTTTTTTTTTTTTTTGGGGGGGGGGGGTGCTCTGCTACTTTTTTATCCATTTTTTTTTTTGAAATTTTGATTTAAGAGCTCATTCTGGTGAAACCTAGTTGAAAAAATCAAAACAGTTAGATCATCTAATGATAAAGTCTCCTGTACAGAAAAACACAGACTCCAGGAAATATAGGTCCTAATGAACTTGTTGGAGCATTATTGTGTCATTTTTTTTCTAAGATACAACACACAGATGCGGAAATTGTATGACATATATAGCTTCTTGTTAATGCAATGGTGGAAGAGTCAGTTACGGTTTAGTTAACTGTGAAACTAACGACTTACATATGCCAGGCAACATGATCAAATTCAGGTCAGGTGAGTTGACACGTATTAAGACCAATATGCCACTTAAAATGTTGATAACAAACACAAAAGTTGGGAGAAACACAAAAGCACTTGTAGCCAGTGTCTCAGAGAGGACAATGAGGCATTCAAGTGCTATGTCTTCTGTGTTTGATGCTGTTGATTCAATCAGCAATGAAATGGCCTCTATTATCCAATCACCTGTTTCTAATGATCTTGCCATAACTGAGAAGGAAGAGAAGTTAGAAGAATTGATGGAAATGAATCAGGGTTTACTCCAGTGCATGGGAGTAAGTCATGCTTGCATAGAGACCATTCTTCGGACCACGTTAAAATACAAATTGTCCTCCAAGTTGACTGGAGCTGGTGGTGGAGGCTGTGTTTTGACCCTATTGCCAACTTGTATCCTTTTTGTCATTTGCTTATATTGTTTTATTTTGCTTATGAAGTTATAACTTGTCTAAATTACAATATTGTGTATTCTGGTGATAGGGTTCTGATATTCAGTGTTGCCTCTTGCTTGATTTGGTTGCCACTGATATAGTATATCATGTCTCTGCCTAGAAATTACAGATATTACGTGTAACTAGACTGCATGTGAAATTGTATTATCCAACCAAAGGGTAAGGCAATTAAGGTGAAAATTACCTGTGCTTTGGTTGCATGGGATTTGATGTTCTCAGAATTTGGACAACAGGAAACATCGGGGTTAGAGAGCATATCCGTGTGTGTGTCATTGATCTAATCCTTATTGTAATTTCATCTGCTACTAATTTCTGTGGTGGGTGTGTGCTTGATTTCTGACTCTCAAGAACTTTAGATGGAGTGAAGATCATATTGTCCAACTTCTTGCAGCTGGATATTAATCTGATACTATGTTTGCTTAATATCCCTCTAAGATCACAATTATTATCCTTTGTCTGTTTCCTTGACCACAGTATACAGTGTTATCAGGATCTGTTGTTGATAAAGTAATTTCAGAGTTAGAGTCATTTGGATTCCAATGTTTTACTGCTGGAATAGGGGGAAATGGCATGGAGATCTCTTTCAGTGGTTTCTCATGATTTTGGTTTGCCTCACGCAGCCGCTCAAAATGTTGTAAGATCCATCTCTTGGTCATCAATAATCGTTTGCAGACCATTGTGTCTTCGAAGTATTGCATTAATAATTGTTTTCAGTAGATCAATGTAGTAATTGAATTTTCCAGTTGGCTTTGGTTTTATGAGCCTTTCAAATACGGCCACAAAGTGGCTTCCTGAATTCAGTTTTGGGTCAGATTAACTTATGTTTGTATGAGATTTCATGCTTTTCCTTATTTCTGATATAAAGACTTGTTTCATCCCCTGCCTATTAAATCAGTAAAACAATGAATGAACAAACTTCACTTTCTTTTCTTTTTTCTTTTTTTATGATCCTTGGTGAGCAGTTGATCAATAACAGTAACATTCATAAGGTGAGAGTTCATGTGCTGCAAATAGTTCTGCCCAGTCTGACCTGACAGTTCTTTTGTTCAAAACTAGTCACACTCAAGAAGGCAAATAGAGTACTTGAACGAGGAAGCCAATGCACTTCATACTATATAATTTTCTTATATTTACAACACCGAGAACCAAAAAACCGATCGAGTATACATATTCTGTTCTGCTACGTCTGGGGAATGATATCAGAAACTCAAAATTTCACTTTTACAGACATCACCATAACTAGTGTCACTTATAAAACTGATTTCCCATTCCCCTCAAAACCAGCACAACAAAAACCATGACTGGAGCCAGTGTCACAAAAGTCCCTCAAGCATAAACTATAGCACCACCTGCAAATCGCCAACAGACGCATTAGACAAGACCAAGAAAGAGAAAAAGAGGTTTAATTTCCGCTGATAAAGAAATCGAAAACCCATAAAATGAAGAGAGATATACCGTTGGGATGCAGGACTTGGCCGGTGAAGTAAGAGGAACAGTGATTACAAGCAAGGAAAACATAGGATGGTGCCACTTCGATTGGCTCATTAGCTGCCTGCCCTTTGCATTGGCACTTGTTTCCCAAAATTCTTTACCTTCTCTTCGTCGAAGGAAGCCGGAATCAATGGAGTCCAGATTGGCCCAGGAGCTACGCCATTAACGGGTATGCCTTTGCTCACCAACTCCAGAGCAAGACCTCTGGTGAATGCAACAATGGCGCCTTTGGTTCATGTGTAATCAAGTGGCGTAGCGTTTCCCTCCAATGCATTTATCGATGTACTATTGATAATTGAACTGCCCTGCTTCATGTGCTTCACAGCATGCCTGCCATCAGTTTCTTACTCACAACTGATCAGCAATATCAAAACACAATCTCAGAAGAACAAGAAGAAATGAAGGAAAATACATATACCAGACCTGGTCATGAAAAAATGAGAAAAGATGTTAGTCCTGAAGACTCTGTCGAGTCTTACTTCGTCGATCTCCTCTGCGGAGCTGTTCTTGTGCTGCTTTGCTGCATTGTTCACCAAAATATCGATCCTCCCATAGTTGTTCACCACTTCATCTACAAGCCTCTTGCAGTACTCATCGTTAGCCAAATCCGCAGCTATAGCCATGGGTTCTTTTGCATCAGGAGTCCTATTCTGCATCAAAATTCCTTGCGTGTCCTGTGCGTCTTTGTCCTCCTGGCCCTTCACGTAGGTGAAAGCCACTGTTGCACCCTCCAAAGCAAAGCAATAGCAGACTGCCCTTCCAATGCCGGAAACACCACCCGTAACCAGCGCTATCTTACCCTGCACATTGACATACAAAATCACGCGACAATAAAACAAGTGAATTGCAAAATAAAAAGCTCCCAAAATGCAGAATCACTAGAGCAAATCATGCATGCATTTTGTGATCATACTTGCAGCTTGTTGGAGCGTTTAAAATCAGGGTGCATGAACTTGGGAGTTGGATCCATGAAATGTTCTTTGCCGGGTTGAGTTTCCAGCTTCTGAGGTGGGAATGTCTCGCCGCTGGTTGCCATGCTTCTTGTACAGGGACTGCAAAATGTTGATGGTATAAATACGGTTCTAAGACTCTACGAAGGAAGAAGCTAAGAGAACGTGTATTTAAAGGGTGGATGGAGAAAAGTTTTGTGTTGGCGCGGATGACTTGGAAAAATGGATAGAAAAAAAACTTGGTGTTTTGCACGGACAATTGGGAGGCAGAGAAGAGAAAGGTGGAAGAGGTGGAAGACGATACAAACCTGGCAGAGAGGCACGAGTGTACGTGTTATCTTTTGCCACAACCCCCACACGCAGCGGGCACGTCTATTGAAACGGGCCGTCATGGCCTAGCATAGTGACGCAGGTGAGACTTCTTGACCAAAAAAGAAAGAAAATTTCAAGAAAATTTTATAATATTTTTTATTCCTATTTTGAGTCAATTAATTGGTTCAATTAGATGTGTTCTCTCAACTCAACCCCTCCCTCTTCGCCCCCACTAAATTTTTATAGTTAAAAAATGCACCATCATAGAAATTTTTTTTAAAAATATTTTTAAAAATATGAATCAAGAAAAACCTAGTGATATGATGTTCGATATAGATGATATCCTAGATATAATTTCTAAAATGAATATAAGTGAATCCCTCAAGTAAAAAGGAAAGTGAGAAAACAATAAATGCTCCATTTCCTTCTTATACTCGTGTTGGAAATGTCATTGCTTAGTAATTTTGCTATGAAAGATTGTATTTTTCTGGGGGAAAATGTTATTATTGCGGCTGTAGCAGTATGATAAAATACTTTTCCATTTATCCAAAAAAAAGAAAAAAGAGATAAAATACTTCTCCTTTCCTAGTTTCTTCTTTTGGTCTCCACTTGAATGCCATAGTTTCTTCTTTTGGTCTCCACTTGAATGCCATATTTAACTGGAGAATTGAGAAGTTTATTGATGGTTATTCTCAAAGCAAGAACGCCGATATTTAAGAGATTTAGTAGATAATTGACTACCGAGGAAGCTAATTAGCGCTTTATATGGATTGAGTTTATGTTTGATATTTTTTATCTTAAATTTTGTAAAAATAAATTATTTGTAAGAAAAAAAGTGAGTATGTTTGGGTATGCTGGAATGTAATGACTTTTTCTATTTATTTTTTCATTCTAGTATTTGGTAAGTAAGATTGGTAGGAATAGGTTTTTCTATGGAAAGTCCATTCCAAGAAAACTTAGGAAAACTCTTTCCATACCAAAATTTAAAGAAAAATCTTTTCAAAAAAAGTAATAAATCTAAAAAGAATTATTGTGACTACTATACCCTTGATAATTTTCAACGATAAGAAACTTAACTCAGTCATAATCTTCATTAGTAGAAGAACAGTTTCTAACTAAGGTGCGAGCTTTAATTCACAAAAAAAAAATTCTAAGCAATATATAATTTTTTTATTTTTTTATTTATTTATATTTTTATAATATTCTTATGCCTTAATTAGATGTTTTCATTCTATGGATCGACTTCAAATATTTTAAGAATGAGATATATTTAATACATTATTAATACTTTATTACTAATAGAACATTTCAATTATATCTTGTAAAAATTTATTTTACTTTAATACTGATTGATATTTTTATCAATTACAAATAAAAAATCACTATTACATTCTAATTTTTCCTTCTAAATAATGAAATAAAAAAATGATTTCATACTTATTTTTTGTAAAAAGAAATTTTATATGAAAAATTATTCTATTTTATTCTATTCAATATATCAAACATACCGTAATTGCATTTCTATTCGGACAAATTCCTATCCATATGCACCCACCCTAGCTCTTTTGACGTCAAAATGGATCTGCTGCTCCCAAGTTCCAAGATACTTTCCACAGCTGCGCTGAAGAATATATATAATGGACTTGGCATTTTGTAAGTTCTCTTTTGCAATTACGGATTTATTTTGCGGATATTGGATAAATATGCATTATTGCAACTGTGTAATGTTTTCAGTCCCTTGGATTGTGTATTTTTTTAATATAAATGTTGTCCAAACATGAGGGATTGTAAGGATTTTTATTTCCAATTTTCAATTGATTCATTGAGAAATTTTATTATCAATTCCTTAATTGAGGCTGGACCAACTGGATCGAGGATCGATGGTGAGTATATACATTTTTCCCTACATGCTGGGCTGGGGAGGAGGATGATGATGATGATGATGGAGAAGTTTAATTGGCTAAGATCCCAGCCTCCACCTGCTCCATTGCCATTCCTAATTGAAACACTATTAACACCATGCACCATGCTATGGATTAATTATGACCATAATTTTAAGACATCTCAAGAAATACTATTTTTAAAAAATTACTCTAAATTCAAGTAAAATTAAATTTTCTAATGGAAGAGCGACTTATTTCGCAATATTAGTGATATTAATTTTGTCCGAGTAAAATTAAAATTTTTTTATCGAAATATTATTTTTTTCTCAAAATATTAGTGACATCATCAATACGTGTAAAATTATAATGTTGTAAGCATGAATTCCAGTGTTTACGGTAGAATCACTCAGCCTCCTAAATTAAAGAGCTTAGTGATGAAAAGTTTATATTAATAAAAATTTAATTTTTTAATTATTAATTATTAATTATTATATAACTTTAGTTTTAAATATATATTTAAAAATAATATACGTCAGCCTCATATTCATTTTATCCCATATCCTCAAATGCATTTCATAAAACCCTGTCCCTGCCTTCCTTTTCTCCCTTAGAATTCCTCTTTCTTTTATGTAAGTTCTATACGTCTCTTTTCTTCCTTGAAAGTTCTTCTTTTTTCTTTTAAGGCTGTAAGGTCTATATATAATTTTCTTTGAAGTTCAATATTATGCACGCGCTACAAATACCATGTTTTGTCCCCCAACTCTTGTAAACTGCACCACAACATCATACAACTCGTCAAATTCCCAATACAATCTAAAATAGAACGAGAGTCCAATGCAATCTCAAAATTCCAAGTTCCATGGTCGCAAGTGTCCGAATTTGTTTTGATCCCACACCAGTAAAAGTAGTTCATATACCAAGGCTAGGTCAAAGAAGGCACTTTATAGAGTAGATTCCTGAACTCAGGAAAGAGCATACTTGCACTTTATAGAGTAGATTCCTGAACTCAGGAAAGAGCATACTTGTTATGTACACTATTTTACTCCCACCGTGACCACAGAAAGAAACGATCAGAACCACTGCACAGAGCCTCTCAAGCATTGACTATAACACCGCCTGCGGAAAACATCAGAGAACACTACTTAGCAGAAAATCAAGAGAGAGGTAAAAAGAGGTGTTTGGAGATGTAGAATGTAGAGAGTCGCCAATAACAGAATCCGGCTGCTTAAGACAGTGAAGAAACATTTGTTGTACCATTGGGATGGAGGACTTGGCCGGTGTAGTAAGAAGAGCAATGATCACAGGCAAGGAAAACATAGGATGGCGCCACTTCCATAGGCTGCCCTGCCCTTTGCATTGGCACTTCTTTCCCAAAGTTTTTAACCTCCTCTTCACTGAAGGATGCCGGAATCAAAGGAGTCCATATCGGACCAGGCGCTACGCCATTTACACGTATGCCTTTGCTTACCAACTCCAGAGCAAGTCCTCTGGTGAATGCAACAATTGCTCCTTTAGTTGCAGTGTAGTCCAGTAGCTTAGCGTTTCCCTTGTATGCAACCACTGATGTAGAGTTGATAATGGAGCTCCCTTGTTTCATATGCTTCACAGCATGCCTACAATCAATTCGCCACCACATTATACCACCGGGATAGGGGGAAAGAAGGTAACAAGAAGAGTTCATACCTGGTTAGAAAGAAATAGGAAAAGATGTTAGTTCTAAACACTCTTTCGAGTCTCCCTTCATCGATCTCTTCAACCGAGCCGGTCAGGTGCTGCTCTGCTGCATTGTTCACCAAAATGTCGATTCTGCCGTAGTTATTCACCACTTCATCCACAACCCTCTTGCAGTTCTCATCGTAACCTAAATCCGTCGGTATAGCCATTGGCTCTTTTGCATCAGGACTTTTAGCTTGCGTCAACATCCCAAGCGTGTCCTGTGCATCCTTGTCCTCTTGGCCCTTCACGTACGTGAAGGCTACTGTTGCACCCTCCAAAGCGATGCAATGGCAGACCGCTCTTCCGATGCCTGAATCACCACCTGCAACCAGTGCTATCTTGCCCTGCACATCCGACATATCACGAAAACAAGAAATTCAATCAGTACTGCAGTTTCATTTCTGATAAAAATCATGCATTGACGTCATTAATATGAATCTTTTGTAAACGCACATGAAGTTTATTGGAGGGTTTATAATCAGGGTGAGTGGCGCCAGGAGTTGGATCCATGACATGCTCTTTGCCAGGTTGAATTTCCTGCCTCTGGGAAGGGAATTGCTCGCCACTGGAAGCCATTGTTCTCACAAAAACTGCTTTTCCACTTGCACTAGAACTGGAAAATGTCGTACAACGAGATGGAAATTGAATTTGCAGAGGTTTAGTGTGGAAGCCAAGTGCAGTGGCCAATACTCTGGAGGAAGAAAGAAAACGAGTGAACATGTATATAAAGTGTGGAAAAGTGAATTCAGGAGATGATAATCTGGAACTTGGAAATTAGGATAGACATTGAAAATTTATACTTAATATGAAAGAGTTGGACACAGAAAAGAGAAAGGTGAAAAAGATGGAAGCCGATCTAAACGTGGCAGAGAAGCAAGAGTTTACGTGTTATCCTCGGCCGCATGCAGCGGACACGTCTTCTGTAAGGGAACGTCATTGCCATGCATGGAGATGGCCGAGATGAGCATTCGGGAGAGATCAAAGCCGATAATTTTCATTTTTCATTTTCCTTGCTCCAGAAAATCAAAGGAAATTTTGTACCATACCTTTTCTCTTACTTTTTTAACAAGCGGAAGAACCGGTTGTGTTCATGGATGGAGAAAGGACCAAAGCCGCTGTCTTTTTCTTATTTAAAAAATTATTATTCCTTTTTATATTTTTTAAAAATATATGATATTTATCATTTATGAAAATTTTATTTGTGTTAACAAATTCATAACATTTAGCATGTATTTTCTTCTCTTTTTCCCTTACTATGATGACATGCACAAATTAGTCAATTTATTTGTGAGAGATTTCACTTATAAGATAGATTCTAGGTCATAAGATGATTAGAAAAAGGCAAAAAACGGATAAAAGGATTGGGGACAGAAGGAACATAAGATAAAGCAAAGCGGCCAAGTTTAGCCACAGCTGTTGGCCAAATGCTTTGCATGTCTGAAACGTGTAGCGCCATGCACTTCTGCAAATCATCATCTCTCTTGCCAAGTCGGAGCTCTACTTTTCACTTTCAAAGCTTAATTAGCTAACTTCTCTATCTGCCACTTTGTTTCTCTCTTGAGAAAGTAAGAAATAAACAATGGCAGGTTCTAATAGTCGTTTCTGGTTAACGTGACCGGCAATAGACCAATTCTTATCATTTGTTTCTCATCTCCGCTGCTGCTTCAGAGGTTCTCTCTTTCCTTATTTTTCATATACTACAGAGAATCAAGCTAGTTATGTGTTGAAGGCAATGGCGTCTGTCAGGGTTCAATACACTACTCTTTTGCTTCTGCGCAATGTCTTCATTCTCTTGCTATGCGTACAAGTCATTTGTGGTGGTATTTTTCTCTCTAGCTATGTATTTCTCTAACCATAAAAAGGAAAAGAAAATAATTTTAAAAGTGCCGTTGTAAATAGAGAAGCATCTTGATGAGGGTTTCCTTTTTTTAATTTTTCCCCCTTTCTTTCAAATAATTAAGCAAACATGAGGAACTGCTGAAAACAATCTAGTGGAAAATATCCTAGCATCTCTTGCTTCTTCTACATTTTCAATTTCTTTATAACATTTTGTGGGAATAAAGGATTTCTAATTAGTGGGCGAAGATTCTTGTATAACTTATCTTGGCTTGCAGATGAAGAAGGTCACCTCCTTTCGGCTTTCAACAGTTACAGGCAAACTCTAGGCGTACCACCTCTTGCCAAGCACGACAAAGCAGATTGTCTGGCCGACGAAATTGCCGACGAGATCGAAAACAGACCATGCCCTCCCAGCGGCACCGTTGCCTCCGCACCGGGATCGCAGCCTCAACTAACTAACTATCCCGATCTGGTAAAGAAATGCGGCATAGACTTCAACACCACACAAGACGGGGTAATATTGCCCGTTTGTGTCCCGAAAAGAGTTTCCACTCTGGTCCTCACGAACTACACTCAGTCTCAGTATGCAAGGTACCTGAACAGTTCCAGTTATAGCGGAGTCGGCATCGGCAAAGAAGACGACTGGACCGTGGTGGTTTTGGCAAGCAACACCCCTGGAGGAAGCTTTGCAAGTGCAGCTTATTTATCCTATGTTTTGAGTTACCACGCTTTGTTTATGTTGATGGTTTTGGGGTTGTTCCTTGCGGGGTAAACTAGCTAGTTTCATTCCGTTTTATTTGGATACACTATGATTACCAGTGAATGCTGATTACCTGTGTATGTGCATGTAGCATGTAATCTTGGATGAAATCATAGTTCTGCTTCTGCTGTCTGTTTTGCCCTGACAAATTCATTGGTGGATAGCATTTCTCCCTGTCTCGCTCTCTATGTCATTCTTGTTCCATCAGATAAGCAAATCAGAATGCTTTTGTCAAATTATCTTCTTCAATTTTCAATTTTTTACGAGGAAAAATATTTCAGAAAGGAGAAAAGAAAGAAGTAAAATGCCACTGCTTTTTAATCTGGTAAGAACTAAGAAAGAGTGTGGAAACAGAAAGCCTGTTCAATCTATATATCAATCATCCACCAAAAAAAAAAAAATCTATATATCAATCAAACATTTTCATTCCGTTTATGTAGGAATAGTCCAAGCTACATTTTAAATAAAAAGAAAGAAAAAATCAGAATTTTTCACGTCTTTTCTTCTCTTTTGTCCTCTCGTACCTTGGAATTCGGTTACAAAGTGCATGCGAGGACGAGTAGCTGTTACTTTCCGGTTTTCCCTCCTCACTCTCAAAGAACTTGCAGTACTAGACGTGAGGATTCTTATGCCCGAAACAATCTCCATTCCTGTAGCTTCCAGCTTCTCCATTCTCGCCCTGCTTCTGTGAGACATATGCACACTCCGAGTATGCCTGTGATTGAATCCCTGGTTCAACCCCGGCCTTGAAGGTCAGTCTCTGGTATTCTGGTATACCAGATAGAACCCTAACAGGAACAGGAAGGAAGAAGAAATCAGGCATACATGATGTATATAAAGTCAAGAGTCAAAGTTCGGAATGAAAAGTACAAGTAAGGGAAAGGAAAAACGATCGCCGGGTTCAGCACGAAATCATAAATAAGCTCTACCAAGGATTGCCAAGCATTTGGTACTGAGTTTCCTCCTCCATTTTTAGTAACCAAATGAAGCAAAAGTAGGACCAAACTGAGAGTGAGTAGCATAAACAAAGATGGATTTTTGAATGAGAAATACAAGTTTCCTATTTTCATAGGAATCAATGGGAGGATGGTAAATTGCTCTATCCGGTTGCTTAATTAATTTCTTTCCGAATTTCAGTCGTTGCAAGATTTCCGCTGTGATCTATTGCTTTTTTTTTTTTTTTCATTTTTATGTTTCGCATATTTCCTTGCTTTTCCTTCAAATTAGTTTCTCTGTGCAATTTTCTGAGCATATGATAGGGGTGCGATTTTTCGATCTATTAGATCAGAATTTTTTGATCAGAGACTAAAACCAAAAAATATTTGAATTCTCATCCAAAGAGTATTTTCAATTTTAAAAGTAACCGGAACTCTTTAAATTATCACAATTTGAATCTTAGTATATTTATCAGATCGATTATTTCTTTCTCTTCTTCGCTATTGATGAAAATGAAGGATGTTGTGTGAAAGATTCATTAGTTAATCTTTACAAATTTATTCATTACAATTGTAGGTATTGTGAATAGGATTTATGATATTTCTGGAGGTTGTGTTGCCAAATTAAAAAAAATGGATTGTCGAGAAATTTGATAGTTTGTTGGATTTGATTATTTGAATGGTAAAGAAAAAAAATCTACTACTATTGTTAGATAAATATTGTTATATTAGATATTATTTTTTTCTTTTTTTATTTAACCTTAAAAGAAGTATTCTTGATAGTAGAAAACAATTATGTAATAGGAGTTTGTGTTAAATGTAAATGTGGCATTATATTAGGAA
The DNA here is from genome assembly GCA_030512225.1 of Rauvolfia tetraphylla. NCBI lineage: Eukaryota > Viridiplantae > Streptophyta > Magnoliopsida > Gentianales > Apocynaceae > Rauvolfia > Rauvolfia tetraphylla. The sequence continues at coordinate 5,653,016 of JAJQKT010000060.1, forward strand.
AAAGATTGAAAGGTAATGATCATGTTGATAATGGTAATGAGGAGGACAGAAGATTGGCGGAATACTTATTTTTGCTAAAACTTTTATGTATAGATTAATTTTATAAAACAAAAACTAGAGTTTAAATTTACGTAACTATCATTTCTTTCATTTATACTATACTCGAGGTTGTTCAAAGCAAAAATTTAAAATAACTTTAGTGGAATATTATTTATAAATGGATGAAAAATTGCACCAAAAGTAATAAATTGATTACAAATGAGACGATTTCTACTTTAAATTATCACAATGAAATGACATTATGTTCATTCACCACAAATGTGTGAATAATTACTTATGTAGAGGTAATAATTATTCATATAGTCTTGAATAATTACTCATAGAGGTTTGAATAATTATTCACTAGATATATATGTACTTTGCTATCTTTTTTTTAATGTATTTGAGATTATAAATAAGTAAAAAATGGTATCAAAAGTAAAATTTATACTATAATATTGGTGATTTCTACTCTCAATTTTCACGGTGTAATGACATTATATCCATTCAATATAGAAGTTTGAATAATTATTTACAAATGTATTAATAAATATTCAAGCTATAGAAAATAAATATTCACTAACAAATGTTTGAATAATTATTCCACACAATGATGAATAATGTGAATAATTATTTACCACATAATGTTTTCTCATCCATAATTAATCTTTAAAATAATAAAAATTACTATTTAGATATGTATAGTAGATGAATATTTAACAAAGAGTTTGAAAAAATTAAAATGTTATTATTTTCTCCTTTTTTCCTTTACTTTTATTTCTATTTTATTTTATTCAATTTTGAATAATAATTAATAGAAATTTAAATAATAATTATATAGTCTTGAATAGTTATGCATAGATGTTTAAAAATTTTTCACCACATTGTGTTTTCTTTTAAGTAATACGAATTACTATTCAAATATGTGTGGTGAGTAATTATTCATATTACTGATAATTATTCATAGTAATTTGAAAAATTATTTACCACATAAATTTTTCTTTTGAATAATTAATCTTTAAAACTATTGATGTAATTACTCAAAATAATGAAATTCATTACAGAAGAAGTCAAAGTAGGTATGAATTTTTTTAAAATTTTAAAAAAAGATCAAACATTGAAATTTTCCACCATCAAAATCATTCTCTCATTGAGAATTTTTCACTTTCAAAACTGTTTCTCATGCCATAAAAATTAGCACAGTTTTGAAGCTACTAAATAGCCCAACAAATAATGTGCTTTAATCTCAACAGAAAACTATAAAATTCATTGAAACTGTAATACGTAAAGTGAAGAACTTAAAGAGAATGAATTATTTTATTTTTTAATATTTGAAGAGTTTAAAAGTAGTAATAGAGAGAAGAGAGAAGATAATATATATATATATAATTTGGCAAAAGAGATTAAAGAAAATTATAATTTTGAATTATTTTTAGACTGAAATATTCTTTTAGGCAGAAAACAAAAATTTTTAAGTCTCGAAAGTATTTTTGATAAGTTTCAGCCTTTAGATTAAAAGGGTGCCAATTTAATAGTAGTAATAGAGTCAGCATGTACAATTTGATTCCAGTCCTGCACATTCTTTTTGCAGGACGTGAAGGAGGAAATATGATCTGTTGATTCAACGGATCATAATTTTTTATCTCTAAATATATTTTAAAATTTTAAAAATTTATAAATTTTCGTAGTTATTGAATCAAATATCAAATTTAATCTAACGAAAGAAATCTAATCCTATATATCCTCCTGCAAAAAAGACGTGTGGTAGACGGAAACCGAATTGCAGTATGTATATAAAAAAATGGCCATCAAAACGATACCTGAATCTGTAATTTTCAACAAGCAGCCTGAAATTCCACTCAACTTTTCTTTATTTGATTTACTTCTCAACTTTTCATCTCTTAAAACTTTAGGGTGTAGGTATCCAACAAGTCAGTATATTTGTGCAGAATTTGAATTTGGAAGTTATTTTTTTCTTTTCATCTCTTAAAAGAATTTAAGAAAGTAATCATATTTTACATTCTAAGTTGTACAAGAACTGTCAGAGGACCGAGTTCGATGGAGCGTACGCGTGTCTACGTGCCACAAGTGGCGCCAATTTTTATTTTTTTAGTATTGTTTTAAAGTTAAACACAATATTTTTTAATATTATATTAATATTTTTTTAATAATTTGCACTACTTTAGTCACTTGACAACGCAACTTGTTAGCTCAATTAGGTCACTTAGTGATAGAACTAAAGTGCAAGTTGCATTATTTTTATGGTAAAAATGATATAAAATAATAAATAATTAATAAATTTACATATTAATTAGTAATTTTATTAAATTTTTACTTTAAATTCGAGAGAATTAATTATTTTGTTGTAAAATTTGAATAAAGAAGAGAGATAGAAGAATTTTGAAAAATAAAAATTTTTTCTTATAAAAAAATATTATATATAATAATAAGTAAGTTTATATATAAGACTCATAAACATTAAACAAGTAAAAAATATCTTTACAAAATATAAAAAATATTATAATAAAAATCATGCATTAAATATACATTGAATATAATTAATTAATAAAGAATAATTTCTTATTTATAAAATTTATAAACAAATAAATTTTTTTTAAAGTATAAAAAATATTATAATAAAAATTATATATTAAATATAAATTAAACATTCAATCTCATGGTTAAAAAACTTCAACTCTTCGTAATAAAATAAGTCAAGAGGGACAAGTTGTAATTCAAATATGCCCTTTTATGATTTTAAATTTTTTGAAATCTTATTTTTTTAACTGATAATTTACTATTTGAAACTTTACACAAAAATCTTAAATAAAAAACCAATTCTAAGACATCGTCGTAAATTCATCGTTACAAAGGGTAGATGATCCCATAAACGTGGGTTAGAAGATCCCTCAATTTTAACAAAACCAAAATTCACACCCACGTAGTATTTCAAAGCTGTTTGCACTCAGCAAGGCCTGCTTCCTATCCCATCCCGTTTCACAGCTGCATCATATTGCTAATCGGCAATCACCGGAACGAGAAGAGAAGGAAAAGGAGGTATTCGCAAGACCTTCGAAGATGGCGGAGGACGACGACGATGAGAGCTTTGGAGACTTCACTTTTGTATCCGCCTCCTATCCATCGTCTTTCCAATTTCATCAACCCAAGCCTTCATTGCAAATTATCGGGCCAAAATCCACGATTGGAACCGGCGTTACTGAGACAGGGAAACAGGAAGAAAACGATGATGATGATGACGATGAATGGGGTGATTTTGTTGAAACCACACTTGGATCTGCTGTGTCATCTGGCAGTTTATCAAAACTCATCGACCCTTTTAACTTCTTTGCTTCAAATCCGTCTTCCCAGTTGGAATCCGGAAGCGCGACAAGGGCTGAGTCTGGCCTGAGTGGTTCTGAACCGGAGAAGAAGACTACTCACTGGGTGAAGATTAAAGGGGCTATACCCTTGTCAATTTTTGGGGATGCTGAAGAGGAAGAGAAACACGTTGAGGAGGAGAGGCCTAGCGTGAATGATTCACAAGATAGTGATGGTAAGGGCTTGGGAAGTAATGTAAGTTCTCGTAATTATAATGTTAATAATGGATCAGAGGATAATACTCATTTAGATGTTGGGATGAGTTATGGTGTTATTGCGAATCTGTACAATGCCAATCCACAGATTAATTTGGACAATAGGTTGGTTTCCAATGAGAATGTGTTGAAGTTGAATACTAACGGTATTGATTCAAGTAAAAAAGGATCTAGTTTGGTGCCAAGTGGAGTGAGTTTGGACTTGGGATCAGCAGCGCAGGAAAGCAATTCGGATACTCTGGTGGGTTTAAGTAACCAAAACCAGAAAGTAAATATTCAAGATGGTGCAAGATTGAATGGGACAGCAAATTTGAATTTGGATGTCTTGAACATGGATTTTAACGGGTGGAATATAGGTTCGAACTCAAAGTATTTGGATATGATAGGGAGTGAAAGTAATCAAATTGAGCTGAATAATGCTAAAAGTGGGAGTTCTCAATCCAATTTTATTGGCCTGGAGTTGGATTTAACACAAAACAGAAGTTCAAATTTTGATGGGTGGAATTTTGATTTCGGTGGATTTAAACCAGATGCAAATGTGCTGAATCAGGATTTTCAAGTGTCAAGGTCAAATGCTGATGGTGATCCTGGTGATGACAATGATGATGGGGACTGGGAATTCAAGGATGGGTTCTCAGAATCTAAAGTTAGCCCTGGAAATGAGAAGGTAATGCTGCAGCAATTTGTGACTGTCATGGTGACTGTGCACTTTCTTGGTCTGAATGCCTTGCAATTTAATTTCCTGAAATCCATATTATGTACTAGTTTCACTCCGGAATTGATGGCAGGCCCAAATTCCAGCTGGTATCACATATATTGTTTTGTGCAATTTTTTGTTTTTGTTTAATGTTCAATTTGATAAAAAATACAGTTTATCCAAAAATATATAATCTGGTTATTTAATTTGATTTCATCTTGTATCTACATAAGATTTAACTTGAGTGATTATGGAATGATGGCGAGTCATTGTTTGAGTCTGGAGATCCTCTGTAACATCTTAGAAATTCACTTAACTGAAGCTGGCATTTTCTTTTCTGAAGGCAGAATCAGAGGAACAAAAAGTTTTAGAGGCCAACATGAATTTGAAGGAGTTCGTAAATGACTCCAATAGATCGATGGATTTGTTTTCCATGTCTAGTGGGTCATTTGATTTTTTTTCCATGTCAAATGGTATTTCTGGTAGTTCCTACAATGTTGCTGTTGGATTGGATAGCAAGTCAAGTACAGCGGCTCAAAATACTTCTGGTATGGACACATACTCAAAAAAAGAACAGACAGAATGTAATGGTCGGCTGGATTCTCTGGTTGGAAAGGCTGAATCTGAGGGGGACTTTGGGGAATTTGCAGCACTGTCTGAGGAAACTGGACCTGGAAAAGAGGTTAGCTTCTTCATCTTCAATTTATATTTTTGTCAGATTCAGATGGATGTTGTCTGTAGTTTAGTTATCCAAGTGCATGTTCTATGTTAAAGAGCCTTTAAGGGGAAACAATGTCTCTGACTTGGAGCTGGAGACATCAGGTTGGTCATTGGTTGTAGGTAACAGAAAAATGAACAGAATTTAGCTTTTGAATCCCTGTTTTTCGTGCACTTAAGAGTTTATGTTCTCTGTTAAACTCATCTTGTTAACATGACTAGTCTCCTATTTTAAAGGATTAGATGAGGCTTGGAGAATGATAGGGTAAGCCTACAGGCCATAACTTTTAGCATTTGTGGTCTGAAACCAAATAATTTTGGAGTTTTTGGATAAAATAAACCATGCATTTATTAGTATGAAATGCAAAAAACTATTACTTGTTTGTTTCATTTTATGACATCCTTCATTCTGTTCTGAAGGCTGAGCCAAAGTTACATGATAGTGCTGGGATGAATTCGTCCTCTGAGTTAGCCAATTTCTTGAATGGATCTACTGATTTTTTCGAGGGGTCTGCGGGATCAATTGACCTATTTGCTCCAGTAAATGGGAATTCCAATGATTTGAACAAAATTGATGTTAAAGTAGGTAGTGGTCCAAGTGTAGCTCCAAAAGTTGAAGCAGCTCATAATGATTATAGCTTGGAGATGTCCTCAAGAAGTGAAAAGAATAATGATCAAAGTGTACTGGATTCCCATTTGGTTGTAGGAGGTGCTCTATTTGATGATGATTTTGGGGAATTTACAATTGCCTCTGCAGAAAGTGCTGGGAAGCCAGAGGTAAGTTCCATCACCGTTCAAGATGGGTTTTTCTTGATTTATATATAATCACTCTAGTGGAAGTCGGAGACTCTGTTTCTTTCTTTTTTTTTTTCTCTTTATTGCTTGCTCTTTTAACTTTTAAAATGTGAAAAACTTTTATCAACCTAGTTCTGAAATAGGCTAGTGGATGGTTCGAAGCTTGTAGTACTCACACCTCCAGTCTTGTATGAACTTTCAGGGAACACAGACAACAGCTGAGAATCATAAGGTGCCACTTCCCTTGTCTATATTTTGTGATGAGGAAACAGAAATTGATGGTTCTTTGGATGTTCCAGAAGCTTTTCTACATCCATCAGAATCTTATAAGAGAAATAATCATATTTCAAATACAAGTATTTCGATCAATGACATCATTTCGAATTTATATACTCAAGCTGAACAAATCTCTTCAGTTGACACTATGAATAAGCCAACTCAAAATGGATTAGCTCTCTCTGAAGATGTGTTGAATTCTAGTGCAGCACAAGTGGTTGATGATTTTGATGATAGCTCCTGGGAATTTAAGGATGCCAATCATGGCAGCTGCTCAACTCAATTAAAGCTGAATCATTATGTTGATTTCTATTCCAAATTAATGGATGTGTTACAGTTTCTTGCTAAATGCCATCTTGAGAGCTTAAAGGTTTTCTAATTTTTTATTGATATAGTTTCTTTAATTGCTATTTTATAAGCATATCTCTATTTGTATATGTCTGTGATAAGTAGCTAAATTTGTTTTTTTCAGAAAGCTCAAACTACTGCTACTGCAAGTGCAGATGCAACCCTGGCAACTATTATCGAAGAAATTCAGGTAGTCCTTTGTATTGCACATCTTTGAATGCTGTTTTCATAGTCTCTATTTCAACTACAGCTTATTTAACTTTCGTAGAGGTTTTGGGTTTCTTGTGGCAAATTTCTTAATCCATCTTTATTGGTTCTTCAGATAAACCAGCTTCTAGCTCTTTTTTGCAAAATTAGTGATTAAGTTGCATTTTTTCAACTATTAAACGCTTGAACACTAAGATGATTATTCTGATGCTAATATTATATGAAAGTGGTTTTACTTATTCTGACAGGAAATAGCAAGGGCTTTAGGCATTTGTAGATTTAACTAGGCTTGTATCATAGATTGTGGTGAACTTTAGAATCACGATTCAGTAAGATATTCTCATAGGCACTTAGTGTCCTGGTAAAATCATAGCAGCTTACAGGTTCTACTGAGATTTGCATGGCTGCTTCTATTTCTGCTTCATAAAGGTGTCATCTAATGATGTATGGATTTTTATACTGTATGGGTTTATAGTATACACTTGTTATGTGCAACATTTAAGGACAAAGTAAATGATTGACTAATGGCTTGACCAGGCAAATTCAAAGCCAATTGACGTGATCTTGTTGCATTAATGTAACACGAATAGTTTTGGTTGAACTAATTTTAAAATGAAGAATCCTCCTAAATCTTTCTTGCGATGCTACAATTATATTTTACACTGATTTCAAATTTAAGGAATCTTAAATCCATTTCTTTGTGAAACTCTACAGATAATATCCAGCAACCAAAACTATCATACATTCTAAGTTCTGAGTGGATTTCCCCCAGTTTTGGAAATATGAAATTTCAAAGTCTATCCAAGTCAGATTTAGTAGCATAAAAACCGATCGTGCTGCTTAAAATTACTGAGATTTGAAGATTACCCCTATATTCTCACTATCTAAAGAGAACTTTTGCTTTCCTTTTACCTCTTGTCTAAGGTAAAAATCTGTTAGACCAGTTGACCTAAGAGGAGTTAGAGCTGTTGCATGTTAATGATTCAGTAGAGGATAAGGAAAATGAACATTTGACTTCTTTTTGGGAGTGAAAAAATTTACTCTGATTCTGAAATATAGCTGTTTAATTTACTGAATAATCAGAAATAATAAAAAGTGAGGGCTTGACTATGTCTGTAAATCATTTCTTTCCTGGAGCTTTAGAATTGTGCTTGATTATGAGTCTGCTACTCATGAAGTTCATACGGGGAATCATACTCTATGAGATTAAGATGTTCACTCTTTTGAAAATGGCTGAAGAAGTGAGGAAGAAAGAATTTTTGTTTCATAATCTCTTTAGTTTTATGTTTATTGACATTGAGAGTAGAGCAGGAGAAGTTTTCTTCTCTATTGGTTTCATCATGATTCCATATTCAGAATCAGTTATAATTGTTGATGACATTTTATGTTGCATAGCCAGCATTTTGGTTGCATCTGAACTTTTATTAGGTTTGAACCCTGAAGAATTTATACAACTCTTGACAGCTTCTGTGTTTAGGATGTAGATAATCTATTGTGCTTGGATTAGGAAATGTGAAGCAGAAATTCACTCCATAGTTTTCTTATTTTTCAGATAACTGAAGGATGCTTAGTTTTACTGCTGTCTCTATTGTAATTTACTTTTATGAGGATGGTGGTAATATTATTGGTGGTTATAATTTCCTGCCTCTCTTCCTAATCTTGGACAGGAGAAAACATCTCATAGTGCTGTATTTTTCATAGTGTGAAAGTATAATTATAATTGCTTTGCTTAGAATGAGCAGGATATGCTATTTCCTTTCAATGTTTAAATAGAGAAGAGGCTCCCTCCCCGCACCCCCCTCCCCAACACCCCCAACATAAGAAACATTATAGTAAGCATTTGTATCATGTATTGCTCTCTTGCGCTAGCTTCTTATTCTTAATTTATATCTTTCTTTTTGCATTGATTTTGCGGAAATGATCACATAGAACCAGTCTTCGTTACCCTCATGCACTGTAAACTTGTACCCTTCTATAATGTACAACTTTCGATGCATGGTATAAATTTTAAATGGCCTGGTGTATGAATACTGGGTCTATCTATGGTTTTGAGCTTGCTGTAAGAAGCTAGTTTATGTATTTGTTCTATTGAGCATTTTTTCATCAGCTGATATGTACTTGAATTATAATTTCCGTCTTTGTGATATTTTGAAGGAAGCGTACAACGAATCCAGCCCAAAGGCTATTTCAAAAGAATTGGAGGATTGTACAGGAAAAGAAAGTGATCTCAGTGGATTACTCAAAATTTTGCAGGAACCAGGATTTGGTATTCTTGAGTCAGAGTATTCCTTACAAACAGAATTAAACCTGGTATGTTTCGTTCCTACATATTTCATGAATGCTCCTCGGGTATCTGCTTGCTTTTATATATAGATTTTTAAATTTTTTTATCATTTACCTTCTGTAGTTGATCTTTCCCAAATGGCGTTGCTTGACAGAATGTTTTGGTGTTTTGAATTGACATGATATTTAGAATTTTGGATCTTTTAAATGTTTACAACATGTGGAAGCAAGAAGCTTTGCATTTTTAAATATTAAACTGGTCCACAATCAACATTTTCTATTACTTGAGTCGGAGCATATATTCTATTTCAGAAGAGAGGGTATCGTACTAAAACATCTTAAATCAATTTATTTATTTTTTCCAAAGCAAGTAAGTATGATTCGACAACAGAATAAGTTTATAATTGATCAAAAGATATTTTGGTTCACATTGTTCAACAGTAAGCTGTGGAAGTGATGAGATTGTAGCCAGTAGTGGTGATTCTTTTTTTTTGGGAAAGGTGGCAGCTGTGTTCAATTCTAAACAGGGAAGAAGACAAAGGAAAAAAGGTTAATTTTAAAATAAGATATGTGTATCAAAATATAAAAAATCGAATTGACGAAATTAACCTTAAATGGTGTCACGTGCGTCTCACATGACCAATTTTTGTTAGCATCAAACTGAAAAATATAAGGGAAAGGCAAAATTTTTCATTTTAAAAGATCAAGGATCATCTTTAATAATTTTTTAGTTAAAGAGCAAAAGTTGGATTTTGAGAAAGTGAAAGTGTCATCACGATTTTTAACCCTTCTTTATTTGAAGGTGGCTTATTCAGATATTCTTGAGCTTCATAGAAGACAAACTTGGAGAACAATAGTAGTATTTTAACTCCATATAAGTTCACCATTACCATGTCTGTTGTTTTGTTTCTGATGTCTTCCCGGTTCAAGTGGTGTTCAGAGCCTTAGATGATATCCCACACCTCTTCTCTTTTTGTTCATGTTATGACCTTAAACTGTATATATGTGCTTTATGGAATCTGAGTGTTGATTGTCAAATACAGGAAAAATCATATGTTATGCTTTTATTGTTGAATAGGTAAAGAAAGATTCTAGAGCAACAATACAAGTTATGAAACATGCGAAAACAATGCTGAAGCTTTTATCATTAGGATCAGCGGAGGAACAATTAACTTATGTCTCCATATGGTCTAAAATGATTTCTGCTTGTGCGGAAGAGTTGCGATATGGTGCTCAGATTTGGAGGCAGTCATTTGATAAAAATCTTCAGAGTCAGATACTCACTGATCGACAAGGTATTTAAGTGCTAGTTATTGATTGCTGTTTTAGTATTGGTAGAATACATCTAGAATAGGGATAAAAATAATTGGGCTCTGTTTAGGTGTAGGAATTTGGTCTTTATTTATTTAATCTGGAATTCTAATTCTGCTCATAATTGTTTCATTTTAAAAATATCAGGAAAGAGGTTTTTGTTATCCCTTGGTGAAGTTTACAGGGTGGCCATAATACTTGAAGCCTCAATCAGACTTTACAAGCCTTGGACTTTGTTAAGTTCATCAGAGTCATCTAGTATGCGTCATTTTCTAGATGAATGTCATGCTTTATGGCAGTCTTCAGGACTTGCACAAGCTGTATTAAGTATATCAGTTTCTTCTTCTGTGGATGGTGATAATAGTGCTGCATTGCTGGTGGACTCAATCAAGTATACTCTTGATCTAGATGGACATACCCTTGAGAAGCATGTTTTCACTCATCAGCAACCTCTATGTCAGCTTTCTCTTTTGACTTCAAGTGTGGTTCCAGGTAAAGCTAGGTCAATCATTGTGGATCCAAAATTCTTGGTGTTTGGTCAGGGTAACAGGGGATTTCCCCTATAGTAGTGGCTTAAAGCATATAGATAAATTGAATGAGATATTATAGCTATCAAGGCTCGCTATTAGATTGGTATTTTAGCAACTAAAGAATAATTGGTGTTGTAGTATGCAAAATTTCATTGCACTATTATTTGCTATATGCACGTTAATGTGACTGCGCCTCTTTTGGATTTCCTGAATTAGGCATGGCATTTGTTGAGTGGGGTGGACTGCAGTGTTTTGCGAAGCTTGCAAACTTGTGGGCGAATCTAATAAGTAATGATATCCCGAAGTTACCGTCTTTACTTGTTAATTGTTGACAAGAAATTCAGGGAAGCAGGTTGCCTCTCAAACAGTATATGAAGCCTCCTTGCCAATCACTTAAGTTGTCAACATGTCTCCTTGCCAATCACTTGAGTCGGTTGAATGATCGAGGGTAAGTTTATGAGCTCAGTTGGATTCGCATAAGATATTTCAGAAAGTTATTCTTTTATAAGAATATGTAATGATAGGTCATGTTTTGCTCCCATTGCCATTCTTTTTGTGTAAGTTGCAGGTAGTATAGGAGATAGAGATGTCTTAATTTGTATCATTGTATCATTCTTGTACAAGATGAAATCTGGATGGTATCAATAAAGATCTAACACGGCAAAAGAGCTAGTAGGATATAAAGTTCTGAATGAATTTATCCTCCCCATTGTTAGTGAGTACTGGTGCCGCAGAAGAGTGAAAAACCAAGAGTAAATGTTTATATATATATATATTTTTAGTTATACAAAGATTTTAAGCATGTTTGGTGAAGTTTTCAGATAGCTTGGGTTTCAATTATTTTTCTGGGTTCCCTTTTTCCTTCACTTGGTTATTTTCATTTCTCTCTAACCTTTTTAATAAATGAAAAGACTTTAATGCCTATAGTTTGTTTTTTCAAAAAAAAAGTTTTGAGTTAAAATGTTGAACAGTTTTTTGAGTATTAAGGTCATTTTAATTTGAAAAAATAAGAAGTGAGTGAAAGAAATACAAAATGAGAGTCCATAACTTCCTCCAAGATTTCATGCACACACAGACTAATACATTCACCTTCTAATCAATGGTATGAAATCTCATAACATAAATAAAGGCAGAGGACATGAAACTAACGAAGAACAAAAACAAGCAAAGGCAACACCATGAACATAAACAATGCATGGTAACTAAACCCATGGGACAACCAAGTTGCACCTGAAAAGCTTCCTCCGGGGGTATCACTTGCCAGAACCACCACCGTCCAGTCGTCATCTTTGCCGATACCGACTCCGGTATAGTTAGAACTGTTGACGTACCCTGCATATGCAGACTGCGTGTAGTTCGATAGGACGAGAGCGGCATCCCTCTTCCGAACACAAACTGGTAATATAACTCCTTCTTGTGTGGTGTTCATGCCTATGCCACATTTCTTTACTAGATCACGATAGTCATCTATTCCGGGAGGTGATCCCGGAGCGACATCCGGGAAGATGCTGGTAGGAGGGCAACGTCTGTCTTCCAACTCGTCGGCGATTTCATCGGCTAGACAAGCTGCTTTGTCGTTCTTTTCAAGACGTGGTGCACCCTGAGCTTGCCTGTAACTGTTGATGGCTGAAAGGAGACTACCTTCTTCATCTGCAAGCCAATATAATATTGAAAGCCCGTAAGACTTTTTAAAGAACAAAAATATGGACAGATCGTATAAGCTCCGACGTCGGCCCCTCCCGTCAAAGAATACTCTAATCTTCGATAGTCTTTGACCCTCTTCAACTTCTCCAAATATGTAAATCATCAAAGAAATCAAAATATGTATGGTGGGTACAGAACAAATTAAAGCTGAAGTTGTTATGAAAATGAATCCCTATGCAAGTCAGAGACTGGAATTAATCTCAATTTTGGAGAATTATTCGTCATCAAGACAACATTCAGAACAATTAAACAACTCCTCCATCCCCCAAAAAAAGAACAGAAAAATGACCAACTTTCTTAGCTAGTCTTTGGTTCACAAAGGAGGGGTCAGGGGGAGTGAGAGCAGGAACGAGACATTTACTTCCTCTAGGTTTACTTCTATCATGTCTGGTAGGGATGAAAAGGAAGTAAATTTCTGTCTGTCTCTTCTAGACGGACCATTTTGTTGAGGTGCGGGGAATCTCCTTCCTTATTTACATAGTATCTTCATTTCCTTTCTGCCCAAGTATGAATGCCTTATTTACGTCTATATTTACTTCATCTCCTTTGTTTCTCTCTCTTTTTTACTCCAACCAAACCAACCCTATGTATATCTCTTGCCTCTCAAACAGACTCATGCACAAAAATGTAAGAGCTCCAAGATCATAACAAGATTTAGCAAATGGAGAGCGAGAGAGTGCGTACCATCACAAATGACTTGCACCGGCAGCCAGAGAAGCACGACACTGGCGAGAAGCAAAAGAGTAGTAGTATATTGAAGCCCAAGACATGCCATCGTCTACCAAACAGAGCAACAGAGATGAAGAAACAACTGACAAAGTGTGCATTCACTTGTTGCTGTTTAATTTTTTATATATATACGATCACCTTGAAGAGCATCACTCAAATTCTTCCTTCTACTCATCACTTTGCTTCATTGATATGTTTGCATCACCTTTTCTTTTCTTTAACATTTCCATCATTTTATCTTTTCAGGTTCCATTCTCCTTTGAATCAATCGATTAGCAAGGTAAGGAATGAATATTCGTGTTTTTGTTTAAGCAAATCTATCTATATTATATTAAAAGTGTGAATAGAAGTTACGAGTATCTAATCTTGTATGTTTCTTCATAAAGTGTACTTTAGTAAAATTATTTTTTCGAAATATATTATTGTCATTTTGATGTTTTTTGGCATCTCAATGATAATTATGTAGGAGTTACATAAAAATAATTAATTTGAAGAAATTAGTTGTAAGTTAAGTTTAATAAAGATAACTTAAAGAATTAAACACAGAAATAAGTTATTAAGAAAGAGTATTAAAGAGAAAGATTTCTTTTTTCTCCTTTTTTTTAGTGTAATTATCAAATTAGTATGTATATCTCTAAAATTACAACTTTATTATGTGTTCACAAATTTACCAAATCAATATAAAGGACTTTGTAGAATAGAATTGTGATTGTGGTAGTAGATTTGATATAAGGGAGGTTAATTAAAACTTACATTACTGTAAGTGTCTTTAGTATTTCTAATTTAATAAAATTTATTTGAAAATTATATATTATGATTGTAAAACAAATAATTAATTTGAGAGGAATTTAAAAATATTATAAAAATATAAACTAAAAAAATTTATTCTTCATGTGCAAATACACTTGCGTAGTGGTAGTAAAGGAAAAAGATTATGTTACCATGTTAATTTAATGTTCTTTTCCTTCATTAAAGCATATGTTTCTGGCTTGTTTAAATGTTTGCACTCACTTAATTTACCTCCTTGAAGAGAAATTTATCTTTGTCACCAAAGATAATTTTTAAAAGAAATGAAAAATAAGATACTTGAACTGTGATTCCTCCTTTTTGCTTTACCTATTTAAACTTTGGTGCTCTCATTTCTTTTCTTGGTCATTTCTTATTTTGCACTGACCCCATGATCTTTGGAACCAATCAATGAGTTTTCTTTATTTTTTTTAAATGTAAATATTACATTTACTTTTAAATTTCGTGTTCCTTAATCAAAGCATATATACTTGTTTGCAGGCATAGGGTAAACAAATTTTTGTGCTTTCCTTTGGCATCTTAAAGTGAATATACCAAAATATATACCATTTTGTGCTTCTTTCTTTCTTATTTATCTTAGTTATTTCCTTTTCAATTTTTCCTAACTGTTTCTCTTTCTTTTGAATAATTGTATATTACAATATGCGTAGTTTGGTCCACATTATAAAAGCGAATTAATATTGTATTGAGTTATTTGAAATAGTACCATTGCTTTATTCTAAAATTAAATATTCATATATATTTTTTCGAATACTTGTACATTTCAACAATATCCTGTTACGAGATTCAATATAAATTTTTCACTTTGAGCCCCAATTCTTTTATCACAAATAATTTTCTTTCACGAAATCTAAAGCAAAAAATCTCAAACCAAAATAATATCTAATCAATAAAGATAAAATGGTAACTTTCTTACAATCATATGCTCTCCTAAATTTTCATGAATCAAAATAAAATATTTAATTGTGAATGAAAATTCGTTTCAACATAAGAGTCATTTTAGAAATTTTATTTTGTTGTAAAATAAGTATGTTTGAACACAAATTTGACTTTTTTAAAAAAAATTGCACTCATAATAAAGTAATGACATTTTGTGTAGTAAATTATGGTAGTTTTGTATGTTGTAGTTTCACGTGAGAAGATAGAATATTTAATTAAAGATAAATTAGTTAATTTAATCAATATTTTGATACGTATGAAGATTTTTAAAATTTCATTTAAATGAAACGAATGGAGTAGTAAATTATATTAACAAATTCGCATGTTACATTAGTCCCTAGAAAGAAAAATCTTTTGGAAGATATGAACACAAGAGAGTACTTATCAAGTGTAGAAGTTCAGGTTACACTTGATAAGTACTAACCCGTAATACTCCCAAATAATTGCCAGTTTTGGACTTAATACGAGTGGAGAATAACTCTTGGGAGATGCATAGGGAAATTTGGTGGTGTATCGTCCGAAAAGGTAACTGCATTTTCTTTCCTTCTAAACCTCTCTTGACTTTGGAAGTCTAGAATAATGGAAAATTTACTTCATATCAATTATTCTCACTGCTTGCTTCTCCATTAAGCAATAGACTGCAGGTAGACTTACGTTATACGTAGGATTTATTTGGATTATATTTAGTTCAGTTAAATACACAATTAAGTGTCACTTTTCATTTTACAAAAAATTTACTTTTACGAAACTTAAAGACAACAACTCTCTCAACCAAACACAATCTGAATATTCTCTTAATTTTAATTCAAAAGAAACTCAAGAATGTTAATATAATTACAGTTTATATAGATTGAGTTTGAGTTTAAAATTTTATATTTTATATTTTATAAAAATAAATTTTTTAAAACTAATTATATTTCTGTCTCAATGAACACCTAGATTTGGTTTGTTGGAGGGGCCGGGGAAATCTATCTTTGACAACGATCTTAACACGCTTTCTAATTTGAATTAAATATTGTTCGCTTACCAATATTTCCGCCTTAAAATGTGCAAAAGGGGGCCTACGTTGATCTTAATCTCTTCCAAGAACCTCAATTTGCTTCAATCTAAGAAGTTGCCTTTTCACATTTGGTTGACAACACCAACACTTTTATCTCTATCTGTTGGATGAATTGTTGCATTACTACAAGATAGATAGATGCCCATAATTTCATTTTCTATCGTTTACCAAAGTGATTAAATAAAATTAAATAATTAGGTTTCACTTGGTATGTGTGTATACCTTTGCCTAGGACTGTCAATTGGGCCGAACCGGTTCGAACCCGGCTTGTTCGGCCGGTTAAATTGTGTGCTCGGGTTGATTTTTTTCAGCCCGAATACGTTACGGGCCGAGTTCGGACTAGGGGTAGGCTCAGCCCATTTTCAGCCCGGCCCGTAATATATATATAAATAATATATTTTTATATATATTTATATATATTTTTTATAATAATAATATTATTATATTATTAAAAAATATTATTATATTATTAAAAATATTTATTTTTATATAAATTTTTTAAAAAATTGGGCTCGGACCTGCCCGAACCCGAGCTCGGCCCCTAAGGGCCGAGCCCGGGCTCACATTTTCTCAGCCCGCTGTTAATTGGGCCGAGCTCGGGCTTAGTAAAGCCCAGCTCACCCAGACCGATTGACAGTCCTACCTTTGCCTTAGATGAAAATCAAAATATTAAAAAGAGAATTTGTTTGGAAAAGTGTAAGATGATTCATTTATGATACAAAAAAAAAAAAGATTAAAACAAAGGTCGAGAGAGTTTTCAACTGCCCCTTTTGATCAGATAACAAAAGCGTATTTGTTCTCTGTTCCAGCTTGGAGGAAGCTTGCTGAAAACTTGATTCAACAGTTTTGCTGTCTCCTCAGTTACCTTATTTTCCTTCTCGGTGTTCTTCATCAGCAAAGAAAATTGAAAATCAAAATTAAGATAAAAAGATGAAGTTCAAATTGCCTCACTGTTTCTCCCAATCTGTTAACTATTTATTTTTTCCAAAGAGAAAAAATGCAGTTTTATTGAAATCATAATTTAGAAAAAATCATTTTTCATCAACGGTATATATGCATCAAACAATTATCATGTGTGGATGAATGAAGAATTGAACCCCACATCCCTCCAAGATATTTCCTCAAATTCAAAAGCCTGATACTGTCTAAAACGGGGGAAAAAATAGAAAAGAAAAATCTTGGAATGCTAAAATATGGACATTCTTATCTATAGATCACAAGAAAAAGCTTGAAATCAAGAATTTATCTACAGCTCTCTCTGCTGCATTCTAATATGTGTCACTGTTTTGCTCTTACCTATTGTGCAGAGGATCAGGAGATGACGGAACTTGTCTATTTATAGTTGCAAAAAAGCCCTCATCATCATCATCATTATTCAGACTCCTATTCAATACATTACTCGATTTTAACTCGTCCATGTAATCTTGAAGATGTCGAGCTCCAAAAACTGCTTGCTGTAATGCCAAAAAACTCAGCAAAATGATGAATATGCACCCAACTTTACTCCTTTCCATTAGCATGGCTAGCAGATCAGCTCTGTACTAGACTATACAAAGGCTGTTAAAGCTTGCCTATGAATATATATATATATATATATATATATATATATATATATGAGAGAGAGAGAGAGAGAGAGAGAGAGAGAAGAAAGTGTGAGAGGGGCGGAAGAACTAGCAAGGCAAAAACGGAGAATAGGGTTAGTAGTATGAGCAAATGGGAGAGTTGAACTTCTTGTAGAAGCAAGTATATAGGCATTAATAAAAGGGGTCCAACTTTTTCTTCTACTTAGTATGTTATTTTGCTGAACTTGTTCACCAATGAAAGTTTTCACATGTGCAATCAGGACTAAAGCAAACCATTCTTGCCAAGGAAAATGTGCTTCTTGTATGCGTGTTGTTGAACTGCAAATTTTGACTAGCAACAAGAAACAACAATGTCTGACCAGAAAACAAGAAAAAGTGACTAAAAACATCAATTATAATGAAACATTATATCTAGCTTTATGTTCAGTCCCCACAAAACCTCAAATTCAGGATCTAAGGTTTGACTCTAGTGCAGTATTTTTTCCCCTTTGCATTTCACACTTTTGGGAAGTCTAGAACTTGATCGTCCATCTCAAGTTAAACTCTTGCTTTATTGGACATGGCTAATTTGTCAACTTGTATTGTATTTTTCTTCCTTGAAGTAAGGTTAATTGCCTCTTGAAGAAAGAGCACATATTTTTAACTCTTCACAAAAGGCATCTTTGCCTTTTGTTTATGTTTCCACTGTGCAAATTCAGCACTCTTTTGTTCCTTCTCCTGTACCAGCTTGTGGAAGCATTGTTTCAGCGTGTTAATAAGTTAATGCCTGTTTTGGTCCTTGTTTGCCGCAAATCTCTGTGTGTGTCTCTCTTTATTACAAAATCTTGTGACATTGTGCTTTTAAAATACAGACATCATATGTAATACTAATATTCATTAGTTCCTCAGTTGAGTTGCCTGACACACAGTACCTCCTTTTCTTGCACAAACTTCATCTCTTCTTCACGGATCAATTGTTTTTTATCTAAGAGGTTTATTTAGGGTCTACTTGGATTGGGTTCCACACGGAACCCAATACAAATTTCTCATCTCACATCTCACTTTTTCTCTCACAAAAATTTATCTCTCCCGAAACCCAAGACAGAAAATCTCAAAACCAAACTCTATCCAATCACACCCTTAGTCTCAAATCTTGTCAATCAAAAGAAAAAGAGAACTAACCTTCTTTTCAATAGATATATTGTCATATCAAAACGCTTATAAAAAAATTAAACTACTGACTCACCAATTATTTAAAATTAAAATTATATGCATTCTTAATTTCTTTTGTAATTATTTAGCTGTGGTTATTAGTGATTCTTGGATTCTAGATCATTATTCTTAAAAGTTTGTATCATTTGTTTCATATCTACTACCTTCACAAAAGCTCAACATTTTCTGCATCATCACACATATCTTATAATGGGATTAGACAACATTTCACCTTAAAATCAAATTTAAAATTTTAAGTATAAAATTTACATTTCTTCTCATAAACAATTTAACTTTTAAAAAATTCAAGAAAAAAATCAACAAAACCCATGTAGGAGGGAAGGAGGGAAATTAAAGTCTTAAGAAAATATTTAGAGAAAAAATTATAATAATTTCTTTTTTGTCAATTATTTGAGAGCTTAACAAAGCCTTATAAACTTTTTAAAAAATAAATAAGAAGAAGTCTTCTATCATGCCTAACACCTAATTTTATCCTTGGAAGGGTCGGAAAAAAAGATTCCTAGAAAAATGTTTCCGAACATGGCCACGGCATTTCGTGTTGCTTAGCGATTTGTCTTCCAACGACGAGCCAAAAAGTGGGTGCTCATACAGAGCATTTTTCTTTTTTTGTGTGGAAACATAAACGGCACATTTGAGCTGTATAATTTGTTTACGGGAAAATAAATCTTAAAGGGGGCCTGTATCATTTGTTTTACTTTTGTCAAAAGCATCAATTATTTGAGCCACGTACATCCATTGTCGGTTAGGGAGAAACTACCATGCATTTGAATAATATTTGATCTAATTAATTACATAATTAAATTATATTTTTTTTAATAAAAAATT
This sequence comes from Rauvolfia tetraphylla, assembly GCA_030512225.1. Classification (NCBI taxonomy): domain Eukaryota; kingdom Viridiplantae; phylum Streptophyta; class Magnoliopsida; order Gentianales; family Apocynaceae; genus Rauvolfia; species Rauvolfia tetraphylla. The sequence continues at coordinate 5,672,671 of JAJQKT010000060.1, forward strand.
TATATTTATGTAATTCAAAATAAAAATTCTACAAATCAAATACAATCTTCCGATTTTATTTGAATAACCAGAACATATGATATTGACTCTAAAAGGGGGGGGAAAAAGTGATACTAACTGAAAGGTGGTTCAATAGGGAAACAACTGTGGACATAATTTTTAAATTTGTGAGCGATTCCGGTGGCGTTTTTATCAAGATTGACCTCGAAGTTAAGGAGTCGCAGATGCCTTTTCTTTAATACCTGCCACCCGAGTCCGTGTCTTATTGATCTAATGGTTGACCACATCAGATGTTGGGGACATTAATCAAGCATTATGGCGGTCGTTCATTCGTATGCAATTGCAAAGTTGGTAAACTGATCTTTTTCCATTGTGGTTTACCATTCGTGGCATGAAACAGATTTGAGAGATTTTCGGCACAGTTCTGCTGATGCTGCTGCTTTTTGGCATCTTTGCCTAAGGATGTTAAAAGAGCCCTTACTGCTAGGAAATTGCCAATCGTATGATAATTGGCTTTCAGCTCATAGCATAGGTGTAGAGCAATGTAACGAGTAAGGGGTTGACATTGGTTGTCTGTTGTTTAGTTGACGTTTTGCGACCTTTTGTAGCAGCAATGCTCATGGATCCCAACCACGTGTAGTAGAAAAATTTTCAACCGCAGAAGAGTCAACATGTTCTGTTTCATGGACTCTGATAGATACTTTAGTCCTGACACACGGATTTCACATAAGTTGGAATATTATAAACTCCAAAGCTGAATTAACTTGTTAAGAAAACCATAAAAAAGTACAAAAATCCTAAATGATGCTTAAGAAACCGTAATCACTATAGGCAATTTTCTTTAGAATTTCACATGGTTTCATCACATCCAAGTATCTTACAGTTTTCCAGCATGCAAACATCTGAAATTGGATGAAACACTAACCTGAGCTAATAATAGACAGAGTAGTTCTCTACTTACATGACCTCAAAAATATCATAAAAAATGAATGAATGTAATAGCTTTTGAACGAGAACTCGCATCCAAGTTTCATACAAAAAGGCCGGCAAATGGTTATTCTGACATTGATCATACCGTCACCGTGAATAAGTAGACCTTCAAGACCAATGCAAGAGCCAACTGCAATAAAAATATCCCAACAATGATCAAGAACCACCTTTCACCAGCAGAGCTAATGTGGTTTTTAAGATTGAGCGCAACAAAGGTGGCAGACATGAATCCTGCTACACCTGCAACCACCCATCTGAATATCTCCAAGGGAACCACGGAGAGACACTGCAAGCATATAAACGACTTAGATAACAGAACAAGTTTTTTTTCTTTTTTTGGGGGGGCAGAGTTGAGGGTGTAAGAATCAAAGCTTTTTCCTGCTATCTACAACGTAATCAAATTGTTAATCTCCTAAACCTTGCTTTGACTTTCAATAAGAACCACAGCTTACACCACTTGTCCTACAATGATATGCAAAATCTTTTGAGAGTCAATCAGTCCAAGAATAGATTTCAATAAGCTTTGCATCAGACTTCCTTTCCAAAGTTATTAGGTTCGGTACACAAAGGTATGTAAAAGAACTAACAAAATGAGCCTGGTCACATTATATTGGAGAAAACAAATTCACAATTAAAAAGTGCAATGTCAGCAAATGAAGGGCATATAACTTCTTCTTGAAGTGTTATAAATCAAGACAAAAAAAAAATCCACACTTAAAAAGTGCAAATCAAGACATGCTCACTTGCAGACTTACATAGGTGAAAATATTTCCAATTTACGGTTGACATGGCCCACTTACTAATTGTCACTCTTTAGTTAGTTATTCCATCAATTAACAACATTAGATCCCTTAAGAGATCTCCTAGATGTAACTTTGCGAACTACACTATCAACTAATGACATGACACGTCTCAAAGTTTCTTCCAGATGTAACGTCAGAATTACAATACTTCCATCTTGAGAATTTCTGAAATAATAAGATAAAGATATAGCATAAAAAAGGCAGCTTACCAATGCAGGAATGAAGACAAATAGGGAGTAGCCATAGAGACAAAAAAGCTGGACAAGACCAGCTGGGGCAGAGAAATATTTGAGAATCACATACAAGCCAAGTGGAACTATAGTTACATAGCCATAGAACAAACCAGCAGACCATGTCACCAAATTAATGTCATAGTTCCATTCTTTATGTTGCAGCTTGTGCGACAAAAAAGTGACAAAAGTACCAATTGAAGCCGCTACGAATATTAGAGTAGAGCATATCCAGAATGGTCCATACCTGCAACCAGGAGGTACTTTTCACGATTCCAGTAGATCAAGAGAATAGTGAATCCAAGAATTATGAAAAAAAGTAGAATAAGTTCCTATTTGCATCTAGAAAAGAAAAGTGAGGTCATGTATTAGAGATGAGATAGCAATATGTCAAACCTGGAAGAAACATGGAAGGAGGATAGCATACAAGTTCAGTTCCTATGTTTCATGAGAAATTCTTATAACAACAGAAAATTTCAAGAACAGATATTTCCCATTTTTTTTATTAGAGCTATTCAGCAGTGAAAATATGGTGTAGGACTAGCAATTTTTCCAAATGGAATATAGGAATCCCATCTCCATATTCAGCAATGAAATTGTAACCTTTTGCTAGGAGTTAACTACATACGAAATTTGAGCTGCACAAGAGTTAGCCTCAGTCGTTCTGATAGAGCTGGTTGGTCTCACTTCAACCGTATTATCTAAAGCATAGCATTAAACATGTAAGAACAGGTTCACAGAGTCGCATAACACACCCATTTTAGTCAATGACTAAATCGTCTAACACTATCATTTTCTCCACCCTGAGTCAGGCATCCATAGTTTCCATTAAATTGGAACAGAGTTGTGTATCAAGAATCTTCTGCTGATTTTTTTTTTTTTTAGCAAATGATAATACCACCTAATCTTCAGTTGCATTTCCAAAATGTAAGAAAGACTCGCTTGATGCTATTCTGTTTCTCACTTCTTCTTTGGGTCATTTATGGAACCGAGTTTGTGAAACATTGTTTACAGCCCTGGGATGTGATACAGTCAGAAAACAAGTGAAAAAAGAGGACTTTAGGTGCAGTGACTTCAAGTCTCATATGGACTCTACAGAAGGAAAGGAACCACGGAAGCTTTGAATATATATTCCATCTATTAGACATCTTTTGCTGGTGAAAGAAAAAATTAACGGACTGTATAATAGGATGCCCACCATGATTCCAGACCCAAAAATATCAGCCCGGAATTATATTCATTCCAGACAAACTGTTTTTTGAAAGAACTCCTTAGTTTAAAATATATATATATATATATATATATATATATATATATATATATCCTGAAACACCACGACATACACAACAGTTCAAGGTAATTTAAGATATAATTAGGCAAACAGGCCTGCCAATAGCCATCTCAATCAAACAAAAGAGTGACTTACAAATCAGGGTTGCTTGCAGTCTTCTCATTGAAATTTCCACGGAAGGGAAAGAGTGACTCAAAAATTCTCTCCAAAACATCAGACGCATCAACATCAAAATAAGGCTTATAAGCATCAACTGTGAAAGCCCGCAACCAACCACCTTGGTTATCATCAGATCCATTTGCAGGTTTTGAGAATGTATCTATGACAGGAAAAAGGATATTAACTCCACCATAAAAGAACTATTCAAAACAAATATTACCTTCATAACAAAAGCAAGAAAGTAGAAGAGAATACAAAAGGCATCCATATTACTGAAGCTGAAGTTACAGAAAACCTCAATGCACAGTCTCCTTTTCTCCCAGTTTAAGTAACATAACCTCAATGCACAGTCTCCTTTTCTCCCAGTTTAAGTAACATAACCTCAATGCACAGTCTCCTTTTCTCCCAGTTTAAGTAACATATTCTATTTCAACTGAGCATTCTACCTAGATGCTATCTCTGGGACAAGTCATGAAAACCAAAAAAGAAAGTATAACACACATCAAATCTGACAGCATAAGCAGATAATAACAGTCACAGATTAAGACGACTTTACCAAGACTGTCCCCAACCTTCACCCCAAAAGAATAAAATAAACAAATGATCAAATATTAGAAAAGAAAATAAAAAGAAAGAAACAAGTCAATATTGAAATCGCCAAGGAACTGTACAACACAGAAAACAGTAATCAGGCAACATTAATTATCAACTTGAGTGACAGAAACTGGGATATCCTTGCCCTGCAATATGCCCATCCACCCCAAGAAATCCAATACCAAACAGGACAGCAATTAATCTTGAGTGGTCCAACACAGAAGATTAGATGGGAAAGCCAAGTAACAACTTCCTTGACCTCAAAAAATTTAAGAAGACTGAATCAGATTGGGGATCAGCTGCCCTTTAAATCTAGCAAATAAAGCAAGCATTATCCCTCCGACAAACCCTCCAACCCCCCTCACAACCATCACCTGCACTAGAAAAGTTCCCAAACTCTCAAAGAGAATTAGATGTCGTTCCCAAGAGTTCCATGTTATATAAAAGCTCTCCCAATGCTTGTTCAAATTTTAACTGGACCTACTACCTTAAGTTGGAGCTTCCAAAATATTAATTAACTCCCCATTGATTTCCCCCTCCGATATAGCTACACCTGGTCTGGCCTGTCAACAGTTGACCACAAATTAATCCACAAATTCATCCCCAAGCGGAAATAATTTCAAGCTACTTCAATAATCCATCTTGTGTCAAATAGTATACACTGAAGTATTATCTCTTTCCCCAGGTCTATTAGTTTCCTCTTAGCCTAACCTTAACCCTATCTAAACAACAATAGATGGTTCAAGTAACCATTCCCACATTCCCTAAATAATCTTTGTTTCACACATCACACTCATCTATCAGCTCCAACTGTTTCTCAAAGTAAGTACCATAAGCAAACACCAATCTTCAGAACGAATTAATGAAATTAAATCCTAAACTATCACAGAAAATAAAATATGCGTATACTTAATATAGAACATACCATCTGCATCGCGAGGCGGTCCAGAGCCACCGGAGATCTTGCCTTGTGGGGCAGAAGGTGGAAATGTCTGCAAATTCGACTCTGAAACAAGCAAATTTATAAATCACATTCCGTAATTTGTTCATTCATATAATTGACTGAACAACAAAATCGACAAGAAATGAATGAACCAATAAAATGGAAATTACCGGTGAATTTGACGGCAACATGTGCGGGTGGATCCGCCGCAGACTGCATCAAAAGCACCAAAATCAACATACAACGGTACAAAAAGCAGACAGAATTCTCTCTGCACACAGAAACGAGGTTGAGTAAGAGAAAATTTACCGGCACAGATCCGCTGACGTTCTGATTATCAATCGTTGTATAATTGCCGGACATCATTTTCGCTGCAACTTCAGAATTATAATATTAATGAACGATAATACATAAACTCCTACAATGATTTGGGGGTTTTTCTTCGGCGTCGGCTTCGGCTTCAGCTGGAAGTCTTCGACACAGATCTATATCTATGCTCTTTCTTCATTCTATGGCCTGTTTTTTCCAATTTTTCAATTTTTTATTGAGTAATTGACAAACTTAGTCCGGTAACTATTTATTTTGTCCTAATTTCGTCTTAAATATATATTTTTTTTTACTTCTTTAGTTCTCCATCTATTTTGTTTTAAAATTACCGATTCCAACCACCACTTTTGCAATGGAATATGCATGTGCATTTTACATGGAGAACACAAGAAGGGTAAAATTGTTAATTCAGAAATTTTCTTCATCTCCTTTCCCTGTTTACCACTCTTACCTCCATCACTACTACCTTCTCCGACAACTCTCTTTCACAACCATCATTTTCCCTTCCTCCTCTTTGAACTGATCCCTCTCACTACTAATGTCATCTATGTCATAGCCAAAGCAAATATTTAAATTTTGTATGTAATAAAGTAGAATTAAAGAGATAAGAGATTACATAATTAGAGTATATTATAATTTCTTACAATTTACGAATAGTAAACATTCAAAATTCTAAGTCACTTTTATTATGATAAAGAAATAGATTTAATTTCTGGGCCTTCTAAACTTTCTCTTCTTCAAGCTAGTGAGATGAGTCTATTTATTTTATTTCTTATCGCTATTCTTCTTCTTGTAATTAATTAAATACAAATTTTGAATTATTTTTACTATATCATTTAATACATTCTGATTAAAGCTTATAGTAATTTTAAAACTTGTACTTTTAATGATATTTTAATAATTATTTTCACTTTAACCATAACTAATAAATTGTATGCTCCATTAGCTAAAATTCCTTAAAAGTTTCTTAATAGCAGGAAGGATCGGTCATTGGGCGGGGAAGGGAGAAGTGAGTAGGTTATGATGGTAAAAGGTAGAAAAGAAGTGTAGAAGAAAGTGATGGCTGTGGGAGGAGAGATGGTGATGAGAATGGTGGGAGAAGCTGGGGAATGGGAGAGATTACGAAAATTTATAAATTGATAAATTTGTCCTTTTTATTCTATTCCACCTCAAAATAATGGATAGGACTTTTTATTTTGGAATATAATAAATAAAAAATTAAAAAGTTGAAAATTTTTTATAATGAAATTAAGATAAAATAAATAGTTATGGCACTAATTTTGTCAATTATATTTTTTTATTATTTTATTTGTTTGTGTTTTGTTTTAAAGTTGGAGGATTTTGATTTGGGTCCCCACCAGTTTTGTCTCTTGTTGGTAAATCACAATTTTGGTCCCTAATGTTTACCCTCTTTTACAATGTTACTTCTACTTTATCGTGTGAATCCTACTCCACTGATGCACAATATTTTCATCAAAACTCCAAATTTATATCAATATCTCACTTTGGCCCAATAAAATTTTTTTACTATACGCTGATATTTAAATATCCAGCTTCAAAAATTTTAGTTACGGAAATTAAAGATTCAGGGACCCAGCTAGAATAATTGTCACTACATCAAGTTATAATTCCTTTCTTTTTATAATTATTATTACCTTGTAATATATAAATTAATCTTCTTTCGGATATACTAGAAATGACCAGAAAATATACTATTTTTTACTGCGTAAGTATAAAAGTATTAATAGTCTTCCATTCAATACAGGGACTATATATATATATATATACCAGTTGAAAGAGGACTTATATTAATCAAAAAAGAGTAAAAGAGATCAAAGTAAGGATCAAACATATAGACAATCTCTATATAAATAAATAAATCAATCAAATGATCACACATATAGGCCCTCCAAAATAATATCCAAAAAGCTTTATATCGAAATATGAGAATATATATTTATGTGCATAACAACTGTATGCAAATAATATAATAATAATAATAAGTGGTAAAAACTTTAGTTTCTTGATCTTCAAGGATTAAAACTACGCAAGTCAGAGCCTAAGTACCGATTTTCTTTCTTGCTAGTTACTGTCTTCAAGTTATCTTTTATTTCAAAATACAATGTAAATTTTTCATTTTAAATCTGATATCTTCTTTTGTTCTTGAAGCCATGTCTAGTCGGAATAATTTTTTAGACAGAAATTTTCATGCTAAAATGCAATCTAAGTACACTACAGGGCCACTATATATATTTTCTGGCATATTTAGCAAACTCCAAAAGTAATCAGTGTATAGATTTCTACTCTATTAGCAACCAATAAAAGAAAATTTTATACACCTAGAAAGAGCAAACAACAATGATTCATGCAACTAATTTACTACTCCTTCTTGTAGTTGTCCTCAGCAGAATTCTTGAACTTCTCTTTAACTGTTGTAATGTACAAGGAAGCATCCTTGTCAATCCCCGGCTTTCCTACGCCCCATCGGCCGCCATCTTCATTGCTCGGCCACTCTCTGCAAGGGCTCATGAAATCACATATTGAACTATCGGTGTCGGTGTTCCTTATTGGAGCCCTTGATTTCTTAGCAGTAATGATGCTGAAGCATGCAAATAAACAAGAAGATTTGCTTTGCTTTTTGTTGTTTGCCATGAACTATAAGTTTGATCACTTTGTCACTGGCACTGACCAGGTTTTGTGTACTCTCTTGGAGTAATCAAAGGCTACAAAGCTCTTCTGATATTTATAGTATAAGTTGTTCATGGTTGTGGAGAATCCAGAGATGATACTGTGGGCGCTGGTGCAAGTGATGGTCCTGGTGAAATGAACAACAAAAGCAAAAATGCTGGTAAAACCTAAAGCCTTCAACACAGTAAACATACATACAATGAACCCCGAAAGTGCTGATTCCAACAGACCAAATACTTGAATGATCATGCATAAAAGTTTAATAAGTATGTTACCTATACAAATCGTGCATTCTAAAATCTTATGATATTTTATAAATACATGATATTTAAGAAAGACGGGTCTAAGTAATACTTTTCTTTTTTAAAGAGAGTATTAGCTCACAAATAATAGTCGGCCTCAACTGCTGATGCCCAGAAAGAGCAAGTTCCATGGCAAATGGTAAAAAAAGAAATTAGTCTGATCAATTAGTGAATACTTCTTGAGTTAAAAAGGTATTGGCCTTTTCTATCTTTTTCACCTGTTCGGAAAGCAATGGGATTGAAGAAAGGCAAAAGTGAGCTGGAAAAGTCAAGCTAACTGTGTTGCTTCTGGCAAATACTTTGATATAAACAATGGGCGAAATGTTTCATCGATTGGTCGTCCTTCATGCCTGATTATAATTACCTTCCTCAATTGTAATCTTAATTAACATTCAAGTAAAATGGATTTGCACCGTTCTTTATGCAATCTGGTTAAGATTCACCGGACCGCATATATATTTCTTCTGTTTTAAAATTTAAAGTTTTTTTGGATTTTTTTACATAAATTAAAAAAGAAAAAAATAACGAGTATTTTTTTGTTATATTTTTTTTAAAAATTTACTAATATAATAGATAATTAAAAAATTATATTTATGGTGAGAATAATTTTAAAAAAATTATCTTTAAAAATCACAAATTTGAAATGTGAAAAAATTGTTAAAAAATTATATATTTTGAACCGAGACAGTAATTTGTACAAACAATATTATAAATATTGCAGCAAACCAGCCTAGTCCTTATCGAAACATGTTTGCACTAGGCAGTCTCAGCTCCCAGTTGATAAATTTTTGAGCGTGAGCTCGAATTTCAAGTCTAAATAAGTTTAAAAATTAAAAGAAATCAAGTTTACATATTTAAATAATGAGCTCGCAAGTTTAATTATTTTTTAAATAAATAAAATTTGGATTCCAACTTTCGAATTCAACTCTAACCTCATTAAATTTGAATCCTCAAGCACCAAATACATAATGTGAAAGTGTATAGCCGAGTGTAATAGAAAGCATATATATTAAAAGATCCTCTTAACCTATTACTGCTATGTGAAAAGAATTTTGTATGCATTTACAACTCTTACCCTTCACTTGGATCAAGGAAAAAGGAAGGAGAGAAAATGAAAGGAGACGATGGATTAAGCTTTAGGTATTTGAATTGATTTTTGATAAAAGAAATAAAAAGAGATGAATGGAAATAGAGAGATTAGTGTATTATTTATTAAAATATTAGGAAAAGGAGATCAACTTTAATAAATTTTATTACACAAATCTTGAAAAAAAATTACTCTTATTCTAAAATATATAAATAAAAACACGCATAAATATATAAATATTAACTTATTTCATTCCTTCTGTTCAAACACGATAAAAAATAATCCATGCATTAAAAATTACATTATCAACCGAATTTTTATGGATTACAAAGTCTCAAATAGTAATAAAATATGTATTATAAGTTATATATTCTTAAAAAAATACAAAATCTTAAATTTTAGTTTAGGAAGATTGGAATTGATGACAAAATCATTCTTGTTTAGTTGATACCACGCAAATATAGACCTGACTTTTAAGTATTCAAGGGCGGAAGGAAGACACTAAATGCAGTAATTCAGCCCACTGGATTGAGAGTAAAGGGGGGGCTGTATTGCTGTATTTGTAGTTCTTCTGTAAAGAAGGTAATTCTATTGACTTCATGTATTCCTTATTTATTTTCAGTAAATATTGGAAAAGAAAAGAGGCCACACTCATATTTACTGTGATTGGATCACGGAATATTATTTTTCAAGAGTTAGCATTCTTTGGAGAAAAAAAGAAAAAAGAAATAATAATATTCTAAGAGTACTCTTTCTAATAATATGGAGATTAGATAAAGAAATTAAGCATCATTTCTAATCAAATCAGAAGGCAATTGCTCAATCAGTCAAACTTTTTTATCAAAGAATTTGATGATTAACGGACGTTGGTATTCATAGCTCCTTCCACGTATCCTCTGTTCTAGTAGTAGTATAGGATGCCGTTGAAAAGATCATTTTTATATACATTTTTTAAATTTTATTATATATAATTAAAAAATAATTATTTTTAATTATTTTGCCATGGAGAGCAAAACTCGACTGGGGGTTCTACCTAAGAGAGCAAAAATTATGGAACTATGAGTTCCGTGTTGAATAAGTTAAAAATCGTTAGCAAAAGAATGAAAGCGAAAAATATAGAATAGAAAAATAAATAAGTAAGAAAATATTTAATTTTTAAATTGTATACAATAAAAAATTATATATAGTAATAATGGTTGAAAAAATAAGAATCATGAAAGTATTTGAATGTAATAATTACTATCAGTAGACAAAATTCAAAAAACTACTACACATCACAATAGCACTAGTGAAAAAATTTTGTTAGTAATATAAAGAAATGCTCATAAAATGATATCACTAATTAACTCTCACGAGGACATACTTAGAAGGGGAGGAAAAAAAAACTCTCAAGAGGACATACTACTTAGATACTTGTTCTCCAAGGAACTTAAATATCTTATGGAGGGAGATGTAGTTAAAGGTTGTAAGAAAAATATCTGGAAAACAGCAGTCTCTTGCAATGGAGCAGTAGCAAACACCATCAAACACAGAGCAGGTAAGTATAACGAGGAGAACCCGATTGATCAACAAAACCATCGGCATTTTTCCGCTCCAGACGGTCACCATTGTCTGGCTTGCTCCGCCCAGAAGCAAAACAGCACGAGGCACTTCAGCAGTAAATAAATGTAAAATGTAACAAAGAATTACTTCAAGACTATTTTCTTATTTCAAGAAATAAAGGAAATTTTCATGAAGCTGTTTTTGATTTACTGACATTTCTAGGAATATTTTGTAATTTCACCAAATAAATGAACAGTTTTGTCTAGTTTACTTTAGATGATACTTCCAGGATCCATATGCATCATAATCCACCGTCCTTGCATCTTCTAACTTGATTACCTTTTTGACCAGTCTTTCTCTTCAGCAGACTAATATTCTCACAGTATCACTTGAACCAAGTCTGTTATTTTTCGAAAAGTTTCCAACTTGAGGCTCTGTACATGGGAACTGAAACTGCCACTAACATCTCTGTCATTAAGCACCCTTTAGTCTACCCTGATTGAGTGTCAAAACCCTTCTTAAAGCAAGTATAAGGACCCATGTCGTTGCAGAGATCTTTTCTTTGATCATTAAAAGCAGTGCGGAGTTTAGTACTGTCTTCAAGATTTGAGCATTTAGTCCCTTGTAAAAGCCAAGAACCCCTTCTTTTCTCCAGATAGCATAAAGGATACCAGGAACCGTCTTCTCTGACTTCTGTTTGGATTTAGTATCGGCATCATCACCCGTATCTACAGCTTGAATCATGACTTTACACCTGATTTTAGAGTTAATGAAAACATGTCATGTATTGTTTACATGGGCAACAGATAGGGGAAGATTTTGCTGGGCAAGAGGGCACCTGATTGCAGGATATGTTAAAACTGTGGCAATACTCTTTGAAAGGGCACCCAACACGAAAGCAGATAAGGCAGAAAGTGCTTGTGGAGATGATCCTTTCCCGTTCTTGTCTTGCTTGCTCTTCAGAAGTCTCTGTTTTAGTTGATCAAAAACTGTATACTGCAGCATATCACTTTAACCATCAGCATCTACTCAAGGTCCATAAACAAAACATGTGACACTTAATGTAACAAACAAATGGACCTGTTGGGCTCCAGATACTACTAATCAACAAATCAAATCGTTACATTAACCAGAATACTAGATAAAATTCTAGTTCCTTTAACGGAATGAATCAATACCTGAATGGCAGGATTGGAGGTCAATAACAAAGAAATACCAAGGCCATCATATGCTTCAGTCCAACTGCGTTCCCTGAGGGTTTCCCAGAGGCCCTTTGATTTCCCAAAGGCACTTGTCTGCATCCTTGAGGAAGCTGTATCTAGGGGCTAAATATAATGTTAGATAATCAAAACAAAAACCTATTAAATCAATAAATATGGTTTTCTCGGGTTTCAACTTTTCATGTGCTAATAATGTTTGGCTTATGCAGTTAGGGATTTCTTTAATTGCAGTATATTTTACAGTGATGAAAGATACAAATTTGACCACAAAGAGAAAGAATTCAACACACACTATTCATACTCAAATTCAACTTCAGGCATCTGTATTCTAGTATTGTTAAGCAAGACTCAAGAACAAATCAAGATTTAGATCAGTCATTTCTTTGAGCTTGCACAGAAAATATGAAGTATTTAACCCGAAAACTGAAGAGACAGGGAAATCATGTTCTCATCTTGTTTTCTGCTCTCTGTAAGTTTATGTATCCAAAGATTGGGACTCACATGAATCTTGGTTCTGCAGTGTTTGGATGAAGTTCTGAACATTAATTTGTCTTGGACCACAAAAAAAAAATGGAAAAAGGAAATTAGGAGCTCCTCAATAATTCAAAATTACAGTTTCAAGTTAAGCTTAGTTTTTAGAACTGGTCCAATTCAAATTTCAGCAGATATATTCCTGATGTGCCAAGCATGTCAAGTATGAACTTGTTTGCAGCATAGTGGTGTACACGCCTGTTTCACTTGGTAGAGTGATGGATGTCAATCAGTGCACACGTATTATGACATGAAAAGAATCATACCGATACTAAGTCCAGCACCAGAATGACAGCTAAATCACAAATCATACCGATACTAAGTCCGGTTCAAGAAGTCAGCTAATCAAAAATCACACCAATACAAGTCTAGATCAAGAATTTCAGCTAACATTCTATCATGTGGGAAGATATGAAAAGACATAAAATGATCTAGGCTTTATTTGGGACAATAATCTTGAGAAGGTCATGATACTTGAGAGTAAGTTTCTCATGCCATAAGTTTCAGTTGTATGAAATGATGAAAGAACTAAAAACTTTGAACAAATTGGTATCGTGTATCCTCTCCTACCCTAAGAAATTTAGCACATCAAAATAAGTCCAAACTTCAGTACGTGCATACACAAACGTCTTTAAACTCTTTAACTTCTCATAATTTTCAGGACAATTTGTCTGTCCAACACTTGTATGAAGTATTTACAACTTTGACGTGCAACATATAATTGAGCACCTGAGCCGTATTATAATTTTCCCTTCTAGTAGCAAAGAAACACAAAACCAAACAATGGTTTACAGAACCTTATTACTCATTATAAGAAAAATGTAAAGATAAACAATAAAATATAGAAAAATATAACATGATTAAATAAGCTTCACTTCACTGGACAAGATATTAGCAAAACACACAAGAAATAGGTGCATCGGGACCAAAAAATATGTTTTCACATAATTCTAGAAAAATAATGCGGATGTAGATTGTTTACAAATTTTGTATAATTATGTTTAATAATATTGGGGCATAAGTAAGAACCAGATGTTTATTAAATAAAAGCATATAGAACATATATCGACACACCAGAATATAGAACTGTGAAATGGTTTAATTATTAGCATAGTCTACTTGCCAGTGTCAGCTTTCGATAAGGCCATGTTGTTATAAAATGGCCTTAACATATCATATCCTACTTGCGCATTGTTAGCTTTCCATAGGACCATGTTGTGTCTGTATTCCTGATTCATACTTATTGTTCTGGGGTGGATATGGTATGGTCTCATTATCAAGCCCCTTTTTTTCTTCACTTACTCTGTACCTGTTCAACAATATTTTTATTATACCTATGTTGAAATATTTGCTTCCACATAGAGAAATCAGCAAGATTATGTATGCAGGTTTTAGGAGTAAGAATCAAACTGTAGAAAACGATTACTGACAGTGATCACCACTTATGTCACAAAAGAGAAAAAGAAGGATTATTCCATTTATTGCAAATCAGTAAAGCCTTCATTTTCTTTTATTTTTGCTTTGTTTCTCCACGAAAACACCTAAAGGAAAATGCCCCACACATAACCACACAAGTTACATTTGTTTTTCTTTCAGAAGAGCTAAAAAATGTCAAGTCAACCCAAGACCTCCACATAACCTGAAAATTGGACACAAAAGCCATTACAACCTCACTTTGAGCGTCCATTTAGCTAAAAAGTAAATCTAGACCTGCAACTCCATTCTGCTGGCTTCAAATGAAAGATTATCTGCAGTTATCCAACAACCAAGCATGATGGTAGTTCTCATTTCAATTCTGTCCAACCCTAGCACCATTTTCTTTTCATAATCAAAACAGAGCTTTACATATACCCCATGAAATCAAAATCCAGGAAAAGACTGATTTTTTGTACGTGATTTTTAACAATCAGAAATGCATATTGCATACAGACTTTCTCCTCAAAAGATCAGATAAACAGATCTTCTCTCTTTCCACAAGACAATATGGAGATTTTTCTAAACTATCATACTGGAACAAAGAGAAAAAAAACTAGCCTTGCATTTCTTGGTCCAATCCTCGTAAGGACCATCAGAAAACATAGTACAAAACTGAGAACTTCCATAGTTTCCATATCACAGTGGATAAGTGTCCTCATTATGTTGTCTGAAGAACATTCCATAACAATAACTATGGTTTGCACCCCCAAAAGGTTAGAACTAAAAGAAGTGAGTGTGGACTGATTTTAAACAAAATATCTTACTTGAGTCAGAATGGCATTACAAGCCCCAGCAGCAGCAGCAAGAATCAAGTTCACTTTTGTTCCTATGGATCTGTAGCCAGTCCTTTCCAAGTAGAGTCTCTTTAAGTAACTATAACCATAAAAATAGACAAACTGAGAAAAGAAAGACTGCAGGTTCTTGGTACCAAGTCCTTGGTACAATGAAAAAACTCGACCAGTTGAAATTGCCTCCACCAGCACATCTGAAAGACTCCTGCAGTAGCAAAGCATCTGAATTAACTAAGATATATTATAAATGACCAAAACAAATTTCCTCTCCAGTGACAGACATCCTGTTAAGCAACACTGAGTAAACTGAAATCAGTAGAAACATAAATTTTGGTAATTTCAATAATCAAATGGGAATGACCTCTTTTGCTTCATATATTAGCTTAGGTTATGAAGGATGACGTAAGATGTCTCAAGAGCAATCACAAACAATTCACAGTTGTGGTTATTTGCTTTTCCATGGAAAAAGATGGTGAGTCCATCATCATCTTAGCTCAAGAGGTGATTGAGAGGTCAATCAGGATAAAAAATACAAAATAATAAATATAGAACGATTTAGTAAACTTCACCTCAAATTTCGGTCATTATTTTTCCTGATTGCCTGCCAGGATTTTAGTCTTCAGAAAACTTCAGAACCAAACATGAAAATAAAAGATTAGTTTGAACTTGATAAGTAAATTTTTTGCCAAAAAGTTCCACATATGTTTAGAGAAAAACTTCAGTGGTCAAGCTAGATCACTTTTAATATAAATATCAGGATTAGGCAGCTTGTCAGACATTTCATTTTAACACACAAAATTTAGAAAACTTCATTCGCAGGACCGCACTCCAACATATGATCTCATCAAGTATAACTGAGTTAGTCTTATACTCAAACAAAGACATGCAAACAAATGAGATTAACATCTCTAAGTATATACATCTATAACATAAGACAATGCTACCTTAAAAGTCAGATAAAATCTTCCAATAAATTTTCCTCAACTTGACCATTAACTGGAACACTTAGTTTAAGGGAAAAGAACATGGAGCACAACAATATGAATTCCCTAAATAAAGCACGACCCTTTCAGCAGAAACTTTTTCATCACACCTATAGCAACACCAGCACCACTAAAAGTGTGAGATTTAAATTGATAAAACAAGAAGTATTAGTGTCTACAAAATTGCGTAGGAAAAAAAATAGATGAAAAGAAAGAAAATAGAAAGACGATTTCAGTGTAAGACAGAAGAGGATGGTAAAAGGAGTTTGGATGCAATAAATATTTTCATATTACAACTATCCTACTAGTTGCTTAAAGGGGAAGAGTATATAAGAAGAAAACGTGGAAGCACTCAATATTGAGCTGCTGGTGGTACTTTGAACTGAGTGGCAAACCCCTAAGCATACTACAGGACTATCTTGAATACTCCTGCCATTATAGAATTACCAATGAAAATGAAGCAGGAATATGTATGTAGACAGTTAATTTTAGTTGATCCTTATCCTTTCATGTCCTAGAGCAGAGGTGAAAATGGAAGTAGTGGAATTGGGTTCACAAACAGTCCTTGATTATTTAAAGGCATATTTGTGAACCAAAAATTTGGGGCTAAATCCACCACTTAAGAGAGAAGTCTCGTTTTCTCTTTCTAATAATACATTTTAGTTAAAGCAGTTCATGTAGAGGGTTTGGTGCTATTGAAACATACTTTTTAACCAGAGAACCTGAAGAAAGTTGACATCTAAACAAGGTAAGAGGCTATATCATTTCCAACGGGATTGAATATATGAATGTAAGCTGTCCGATGAACTAGTCAAGAATTAGTGCATTCTGAGGAGCATTACATATTTTATGTGTTCTCCAGATAGAGTGATGGATCATGCAAGTAGATAAAACTAAATTTCTATTCCCGCATGGAAACATAAAATCGCTAAAGAGATC
Organism: Rauvolfia tetraphylla; assembly: GCA_030512225.1. Classification (NCBI taxonomy): domain Eukaryota; kingdom Viridiplantae; phylum Streptophyta; class Magnoliopsida; order Gentianales; family Apocynaceae; genus Rauvolfia; species Rauvolfia tetraphylla. The sequence continues at coordinate 5,689,567 of JAJQKT010000060.1, forward strand.
AGAAGGCCAATAGGAAAGATCACATTCTCCGACATCAAGATTTCCAGATATCACGAGGTCAGTGAGCACTTCGTCCATTGTATTTTAAAGTCTTATCAGTCAACTTCTCATTAAAAAGCATAAACCGAGCAAGGCAGCTTCATAAAGCAGACAATAATGGGATAATTACAATCACTTTTTCACAGATAAGCCCTATGATTTCCCTACAAAATACATCAAGACTCCTCTTTTCCTAGATAAACCATTCCCATATTAAGAGTACATTAAAGCCATCATCTGGTACTGCGAGTCACTATTAACCCAAGCAGAAACATGACAACGATATCAAACTACAGTTACCAAATACAGCCAAAAATTCAAGCTTAAACTTCTGCAGACATCAAATTCTTATGCGTTGAGTTGGCTTTCCTCTCCATAAACCAAAAAAAAAAAAGAAAATTGGCCAGTTGATAAATCCAGAACAAATGGGAACGCTCTAACAAGAACCAGATCAAGAAATTCTTGGAACCAACCTGTATTTCCTTTGACCATGAGCTCGAAGCTCCGCCTGGTATTTAGCCTTGCAGGTATCAAGCGGGTACAAGATGGTTGTGCTCACCAGTGCCCCAATGGCCCCCGAAGTGGCCTCCGACAGAGATTCCAGATCAAGAGACATGATAACAATCGGCCCACTACAACTGCAAGACCACGCAGTGACTCTTCCTTTGTAACTTAACCACTGCGTATGATTGTGTAGAGTCGAATTCTATGGGATCACAACCATAAAAGCATCAAGAAGAAGAAGAAAAGATGATCAAGAATGTATTTTTCTTTTGTTGAAATGAAAGCTGGTCAAGAATTGAATGCTATACTGTTGGCATCAGGACGTAACTGGAAGCCGTGACGGGGAAATTAGGTGGCAAGGGGGACGTAGTTGGATTTTGAATTGGAGCATAGAGAGTGGAGGGGAAAGTGGGGTCACCACGCCAGGGAATGGGAACATGAGAATGGGAAATGGGATACTTCGGGTTGGCGTTTTCTTGGGAAGTGTAAACGTGATTCCTCTCCGTCACTCAGGTCATCACATTGTTTTTCTCGTTTCCAACGTTTCCTTCTTTGGTCGCATTCTAAACGCGATGCCTAATCCAACGTTTAGGTAATGCAAAACAATTCCTCTTTTTATTTCTAAAATAAGAAAAACAATTCCGATTTATAGACATTCTAAACAATTTCGATTTGAAGACATTCCATTCTGTTTTAACCGAATTATAGACGAATTTTCTTTTTCAAAAAAGATTAGTTCAATTTTTTAATTTGACACGAATTAAAAAAATTTAACTGAACAATTAAATTTAAATTTTAAAAACTATCATATTGAAATTTATTTATGTTTGATTTGATTTTTTTTTAATTTTCCTCCAATAGTGCATATCCCTACATGAAGACAATATTTCTCATGGACCATGAGTCTTAAGTAATTATGGATTATGCATTATATTTTGGACAAATTTCATTAGACCCTATTGATCTTCTCCTTAAAATTAAACCGCCCTTTCATCTTTTCATTGAATTAATGTATCCCGATCTTCTAAATTATACCACTTAAGGACAATTACACCAAATCATATTGATTGGGTAAATCGGCTGTTTGATTTGAGTCAAATAAAATTTATAGTACTATCAAGTGAAAGATTTTAAATTCGATTCATATCTCATTTCATGTTGTATATAAAGAAAATATTAACGTGCAATTAGGATTCAAATACAAGCCAAATTGCTTGTTAAGAAAATAGCATAACAAGTCCAAGATCTTGAATTATGCTACTTTATAAAACTCACAAACGTTGCTCCATAACTTTTTAGTGTATATATGAATAACTAAGTTATACTTTTAAATTATATGTTAAATAAAGTTTTTAGACATTTCAATCGAGCTAAATATGTGTTAACTCTATTACATATTGAATAATATTTAACGTATTAAAATGATATATGTAGAAAAATATGTAGATATAACATAATGTAGAAATTTACTTTTTTTTTAATCTAAAAAGAAGACAATTCATATTAATGAAGGGAATATACCATATATAGTGACAGACTGAATATTCAGCAAGGCATCAATCATGGATCCAAACATGAGGATTTGGAACATTTATGCTCTCATTGACCAAGTAAATGAGTCATCAATTCCCTTCTACATACATTAAAAAAAGAAAAAGGAAAATAGTATATAACGAAGCAATAAAATAAGGAGAAATCTTCATTTTTCGAACTGCAATTATTGAAGTACATTCAAAATATCACTTTCTAAAATAAATACTTTATAATTAAATTAGTTATTTTTATAAAATCAATTTTCTTACTCTCTTTTCTTTCCACTCTCTCCAAACTTCCAATTACAAAACCTTAGTTCTTTTCTTTTCTTTCCTAAACTGCCATATAAGTTAAGAGGTATCTCATCTCCCATATAAGTTAAGGAGCTTTCGCTTAAGTCGGTTCACGCGGTGTTATCTAAGGTTTGGAACTTGCCCCAGTTACGGCTTCTTCATCTACAGTCCAATCTGCTAAGGGGGTAGTATCTGCTCAAAGCTTTCTCCAGAGTTGTGTGAGGACTTGAGGCTGTGTGCAGTCATGGAGTAGGCAGAAATTTGGTGGACTCAGGCAGAGAATAGGAGCAACGATTATCGTTGGTAGTGCATTCTCAAGCTGACCGCCAGGACGTTTTGGATACCTGTGCCCAGCATGAGCATTTCCCTTATGGAAACAAGCCCCTAGAGTTCCTTATTTGCATTGGTTTGCTGAGGACTTAGATAATAGAGATTAGGCGTATATATGAGGCGTGTACTATGTAAGACGAGAGAACAGGTAAATAATCTCGAAGAAGTTTTTGACCGTACCTTTTTCCAGTTCCCTGTTCACTCCCTCTGCAAGTAATTTTTCAGTGTTATATACTCTAGAGTTGGAGATTGTTATTGCTCCAGTGTTTTTTTTTTTTTTTCCTTTTTCCTTTCTTGTTATGTTCATTGGATTTGAAGTTTCAAGATCTGTACTGCTACTTATTAAACAATTGATTACTATATTACGACATACTTAGATTTTCTAGTTTATTTGTCTGCGCAAGCTTAAATCTATTGTATGTTTTATGCTGGGAAGGAAGGGGAAGGACTGAAGGAAGACAGAAAGTTACTTGTGTTACAAGAAATATTAAACGGGTTGAAGAAATACTTTGTTAATGTCTTTCAAAGAAAAATGGTCAAAAAAATACTAATTCATCGTGTTCATAATGAATTAGGGGGTCTTCTATTGTACTCTCTCTCTCATTTCATAGGTATAGCGTTTTATGTAAAAGTTTAAATTGTATTATAAAAATAATATAATATAATAAAAAGTAATAAATATTTAGACTCGTAGCTACTTTATGTCAAATTTAAATATATAAAAATAATATATAATAAAATTAGTAATTAATTAATAGTATAAAATATATTAAAATATTTTTTATTAAAAGTGTCAATTATTTTAGAACATCTCAATATAGTAAGAAGGTCAAATGAAATGAAACACAAAAAATAATATTGTAAAATCTTTTGACATTAGCATTATTGAATTACAATTATTGCTAAAAAACCAACATAGCTAATGTAGCGAATAAAGAAATACATAAATGATATATCCAAGAATCTTTATAAATTATTAAGAGAACGATAAATTCAATTTGAATTCGATTTATGTAACTGACCTAATGTTTTACCTAAAAAAAAATTTGACCTAATTTGTCAAGAAAATTACCAAGAAAAAAGAAAGGAAAATCTGGCTTAAGTGGCAAACTACAAAAAGACAAGACGCTTCTTATCTATAAATAAAAAAATGAATGGTCATATGGAGAACGTATCAGTATCACACACTTCCTAGGAAAAAAGAGTATTTATTGATTGAGAATGGAAGTAAGTCCGTGCGAGTGATCAGTAGACAATGGCGAATGACTCAGACTATGGAGCTTTCACGGAGAAATTCACTCTAAAACCAGAGTCTTCTTCACCAGAGCTTCCCTTAAATGGCCTCACTTTTGCTATCAAGGACATGTGGGTGTCTTCTTCCTCCCTTGTTGAATTCTTGGCCTATTCATGTTATGTGATTTCTTAGTAAATTTTCAATCTATAAATTCTTATGGTTCAAATTTGTTCTATTGAATCAGACTCATTTCGGAGTGCTGAGTAACTTCTGAAGCATTATCTATATGTTGATATGCTTATGTAGTATCTGTTATCAATTAGTATCATTATAAAGTTTTACTGGCTTGTTGTTTGCATCATTGAATTCTGGACTTCAATTGTTTAAGGGAGAGTGGATGAAGAACTCTACTACTAGAAGGTAAACAAAACAGAGAATCCTCATAGTTTGTTGAAATTTGAGCTTCAAATAAATGAATCAGTTACCTATTTCAGTCTTTGCTTTGACATGGTTCTGATTTACTCTTTCTGTTTATTTACAGTTATGTTAAGTCATTTGATATAAATGGTAACAAAGATTTGTCTCAGTTAAATAAAATGAAGTTCAAGGGGACTAATAATATTGCTGTTTTCCTGCACACTGAAGATATTTTAAGTAGCATTAAGTATGTGTTAAAGCTTGTTTACAGATTTGATATCGAGGGATATGTGACTGGATTTGGAAATCCTGACTGGGAAAGAACTCATTCTGCTGCAACATCTACTGCACCTACTGTTTTGGCTCTTTTGAGGGCAGGTGCAACTTCTGTTGGTAAAACTGTCATGGATGAAATGGCGTACAGGTAAATCAAGCATAGATTTTTAGTGCTTCAAGATCCATCTTATTTGTTGCTTTTGCACATGAATCAATGTAGCCTTTTGTATTAATTATCTAGTAAAATGTTTTTCAAACACTTGTAGTGGAATGATAATGATGATTGTCATTTTCTACTACTTCTCCAAAGCAAAACTAATATAGAAGGTGCTGCACGTTATAGTACAAAAGACTGTTTTAGCTGGAGAAATATTTTGCATAGAACAACTCATCCATTTATTCTCTTGCTTTCTCTTTTCCCCCCTAATCAACCACAAGCAGTAATTGAAAAGAATCTTTTGTCAGCTGTATCAGTTCTGATTGATGCACTAGAAAGTGGGAGTTTGCAGTTGTAAAAGGTAATTAGAAAATCAAAGGATAGAGATAGACAATCTGGGGTAATTTATCTGTATTTACATCTGAGGTCAAAGAAGTTTTCTCTTGGAAAAGTCTATCACCACACCATCCTTATAGCAAAAGGTTAGAATAATAGTCTACTAACTTTATAGACAGTTGCATGGAATTTATTCTATCTTAACTCTTCAAGAAGCATTCTGCTATCAGGCTATTTGTTGGAACTTTCTGTCTTTTAAGTGGACTCGAGGACGGATCCAAGGGGGAGCGGAGAGTGGCCACTGCCCGCACAACATTTTTAAAATTTATTTTTTTCTACTTCGTCCCTTCAAGATTTTGAAAGTTTCTTTACATATAGTCTGATATAGATTCTTTCTCCCTCAAAGTTAAAGTTTTGATTCTGTCTATGAATGGGCTCCTACGGTCTTCTCTAGGTTCTATTCCCTCATTGTCCAAGACTATCTATGTTTACAGAATTTTAGATTGAAGCAAAAAGAACAGCTGTCCCGATTTTCGTGTATACTAAGCATAACGTAAACCTGCCACCTTATTCTAACTTGGACATTATAAGGACAACAAACAGACTGGTTTTGTAGCCTTTTTTATTAGACAATTTTTGAAGCTAAAAGAAGGGGGTTCTGTGGACAATTTCTTGTTTTTCTCTTGTGCCAAGCTTTAAAACTGATTTGAAGGAACCACTGAAGTGGATCATTCGGAACACAACTTGATAATTGGTGTAAGTTGGGATGCTTTGTTTGCAGATCCTCTTATATGTTCAATCTCTTATAATTTGATGTGTATCTAATAATAGCGTCCATATTATGTCTTCTTCTAAACTCCAACTTCGATCCTGCAGAACGTCTTTTCCCCCTTTCCAATGGAGAAGTCCACCTTCCGCATTCAATGGAGTGTGCCCATTCCTTCTTTTCTCCATTTTAATATAATGTCCACAGTAAACTTTCCTAAATGATAGAATTCACCCTTCATAGGATGGACATAAAAATTTTATTTTGCCTCACTACATTCTGAAGTCTAAAAATCCAAGAAGTAGCTTGCAGTACTCTTGTTCCTTGCATCTCCCTTCCTAATCCTTGCTTTATTGTGGAGCAGAGTTCTATACGGCCAGAAGCTCTTCCAACCTCGCTTTCCAGATTTATTGACCAATTATCAGTATGTGAATCTCAAATGTAGGGGGCTTATGATACTGTTTCCCTGGAGAGTACATCTGATTTTGTGTTGGACAACTCAATCCGATAACTTGGCATGATTGACCCCCATCTTCTTTTCCTTTATTTTTTTGGTTTTTCATTACCTTTTTTAACTAAAAAATCGAAACTGTTGTTTTTGTTGTTTCACGTTCTTTCTTCATCCTAGGATGCTAATTTCTTAGCCTAAATGTTAAGGCTAAATTAAAAGTCTTGATATTTATTTCGGCAGTCTGAAAAGAGAGTGACAGATTGTCTGCCTTCATTCCATTTAAAGATACAAGGGATTTCCTTAAAGTTGCACCGCTGCTTACCTAAAAATACTTTGTCCTTTGGCAGTATAGACGGAGAAAATGTGCAGTATGGGACCCCCATTAATCCATGTGCACCAGACCGTGTACCGGGAGGATCATCTAGCGGATCTGCAGTCGCGGTTTGTGCAAAGCTAGTGGATTTTTCCTTGGGTGAGTTTTCTTCATTGGCAGACGGTTCTGAGTGGAATGTTTAGCAGCTAGTTGAAGCAAAATATTTCTTCTAAATAGGTACTGACACTGGAGGAAGTGTAAGAGTTCCTGCTTCATATTGTGGGATTTTTGGATTCCGGCCTTCTCATGGAATTGTGTCAACTAGCGGAGTTATACCGTTGGCACAGAGTTTTGATACAGTAGGTGAGGAATACTGCAGTAATTATCTGTGATCTGCATACTTTTCTGTCCTTTTTGTCCTAACCTCCTCCTGAAATACTGGCAAAATTTGCTGTGCGATGCATGTTATAGACTACAATTTGTTACTCAAAACTTAAGCAGATCAGTATGGAGGGAGATCGCTGCATTGTCTTTCTGTTCAGCTATTCTCTTGAATATCTCTAAGAGATTCTGGAAATGAAAGAAATTTATTCAATAGAGTGTATCTGGTCAAATAAAAGTGGGGCAAGTACTCTGTTTACTCTCTGATCTCTTGGTGCATGTTCCTCGGCTGAAATGTTAGTAGTTATATCTTAATTTCTGTTATGCTGTTTCTGCTTCCACTAAAATTGCAACCTCTGACCTGCTCCTGCTCTCTCTCTCTCGCAAGAATATACAGATTTGCAGACACTTAAAAAGACATGCATGTAAATAATCTACCTGATGCTTGTCAGTTAATCTCTTAAGGGAGCCTATATCAGTCGGTTATATGATTAACTTTTCAGCAAAAATACTGTTTCAGGATGGTTTGCACGGGATCCTCTGATCTTGAAGGAAGTTGGAAAGATTCTTTTGCAACTGCATACAAGCTTTGTCAGACCTGATAAAATTTTTATTCCAGAGGATTGTTTTAAGCTTCTAAGCTCTCCAGGCGATCGATTAATTGACATTCTTGCTAAGTCTGCAGTGAAAGTTTTTGGAAGTAAGTTAATCTTGTGATGATGCTACTTGAATGGTTCGTTTATGGGATATAAAATTCATGTGCATTCTATAGAGGACATAAATCTATTACCTGTTGTTACAGAATCCACTGTCATGTCACATAGTAAATAAACTAGGAATCTAACCAAAGTAATCGTTTGAGGAAGGCTAATCAGTAACAGGAGTAAAAGCAAGTTTGGAGATTTTGTGAATAAATTTGTTCATGAGTTTAATTGCATAGAATCAACTTTGCAGGTGATCTCATTCAACATCTGAGTTTGGGAAATTATATCAAGGACAAGGTTTCAAGTTTGAAGCATTTTATAGACCTTGATGCTGGAAGCCAGGAATATAACATATCATCATTAGCAGCTCTTTCAAGGGCCATGCGGTTGCTTGAAAGGTAAAAGGTTTGTTGAAAGCACATAATTTCATAAGCAAGATGTTCTATGATTTTTCTGGGATTTTGAATCTGTAATTTTTCTACCTATCTTGCTCCCTGAACTTTCTTTATTTTCAAGTGCAGATATGAATTTAAGAAGAATCATGGTGAATGGGTTAATAAAGTCAAGCCTAATCTGGGTCCTGCTATATCAGAACGAGTATGGAAAGCCCTTAGGGCAACAGATGAAGGAATAGATGTCTGCCTAACTGTTAAGGCTGAGCTTAATGCTGCTCTCACTGCTCTCTTAGGGGTGATCTCTCTCTCTCTCTCTCTCTCTCTCAGTAATCACACTATATTCTAGGAATATGCAGGAAAGTACCTCTTTTTTGTGCTTGAATGAAGGGTTCAACAATTAAGCAACGGAAATATCCTAACTTGATGCGCTGGAACTACAAAATTGTGGATAGTTTTAGAATCAACCTGCTGAGTTTTATATACTCAATACTCATCCTATCTAATGACACATTCTGAAGTGAAGGCCTCTTAGTTCAAATGCATTTAAACTCTGTTTAGTTACTGATTTTATACATTCAACTGTTTCTTCTTATAAATCATTATGCTTCACTATGATTTGCAGTGAGGTACTAAACAAGCTAAATGCATACAGAAGTCTATTTACTTTTAAGTTTTAATATTTAAAGCATTTAGAGTCTTTTTAATCTCTCCGTCTTTCTTTCAATTTAATCAAGCGCTTGGAATCCAACAACAATGCTTAGGATTTCAAAATCTTTATCTTCTGTGTTCTTATTCTGTATCTTCCTTTTATGTAACTACATATATAGGATTTTGGCTTCCTTGCGCTGCCTACAGTACATGGACCTCCTCCAAAACTGCAAACAGAACCAAGCTCCCTAGAAATATTTCGCGCTAAAGCTTTTAGTTTGTTATCCATTGCTGGAGTTTCAGGATTTTGTCAGGTATTTTTCTACTCATGCAAACTCTCTCAAATGCTAACGCTCTTATTTATCTTTAGGTATAATTTACCTATAAACTGTTCTGAAATGCTTCTGTGGAAACAGGTTAGCATACCACTAGGAATGTATGAAAATCTTCCTATCTCAATTTCTCTGTTGGCTAAACATGGTTCGGATGGATTCTTATTGAATGTTGTAGAGAGCATTTACAGCACTCTGAAGGAGCAGTTTGAAACTGCTGAATACTGACTTGTTGAAGACTTGAAATTCCATTTCTAGCAACATACATATTGTAAACAGTACCTAATTTGCTCCTCAATATGTTACGTCTTTAATGTCTTTTGCTTATTTTAAATACTATCATGTGCTACGCACAAATATATATTTTGAGCTTATGTAAATATATTATAAATCTATGTAAATAATATTATTTCGCATTGTAAAAACATACTTTATATGCAATATTTTGTGATTCCTTAACTTTGCATCCCATTACTTCGCTTTCTCAAACTCCAATTATACCTGCAATTTTTGAATCAACCACCTCTAGTGCAATATTCAATTGCTTTGGCCACTAAAAGATTCATATTTCTTCATCAAGAAGTCAAAAATTCACATTAAAATATAATCAAGCTGTATAAAAAGGCAACTCAAACTTCGAACTTAGAGTAGTTCATGCCTTTTCTTTTCATAAATAGCTTCATTTAGTGAAGAAGATTACAAAGATGAATTCAAACAACTAAAATTAATTATCAAATAGAGCAAAAAAAGTAATAAAAAAGAGAAACACAAAAGTAGAAAGTAAAGTATGAAAAATATAAAGCAAAGTAGATTGACTATGTAATAAAAAAACTATCAAAGCTGTAGATATCCTTAATGGCTTTGTCAACTACAGAAGAAAACCTTCAAAGAACCAGTGGCAAACCTTTAGAGAGTCTTGTTATGCTTTGAGTACTTTTTCCTTGAGATCATCTAATTGCTTAAATATTATGAAGGCTATTTGAGGATTATAAATCATAATTCAAGTAAACTTTTGAAGTTCCCATAAAGATAAGGTTCTATAATGATAGAAAAATTAAGTAAATTAATTCAAAAAATTTTGAATTGTTTCTTCCAATCAAACACACAATTGGATCTCACAAAAAATTCACAATTCAAGACAAAATCTTTCCCAACCAAATACAATTCAAATACACCCTAAGTAAACCTTTGATGTTCCTGTAATTAAGTAAACCTTTAAAGTTTCCAACATTAAACCATTAATGTTCGTCTCAAATTTGTGTTTGTCAATGTAAATTTATTAGTGGATTTTCAATGTTTTATTGTTAAATTCATTATTTATACTTATTCTGCTATTTCGTGCTAAGATTATTGTTTATGTTCACAATGTTATCATCTTTAAACTTGTATTTAGCTATCAAAATGCAATTTGATTGTCTCTTGAAATGACATGATAAGTTTGAATTAAAGTATGATAAGAGTCTTTTAGAATATCAATGCAATTTAATAAATGACTTTCTAATCTTCTTTTGGTCGATCTGTTGGTCTTCCGTGAGAATTTTACTACACATTCATCTTAGCTGAGTTCTTCAATTATGATTATAAGTTTTATACAAAGTTATACGATTTTTCTTCCATAAAATTATATATATATATATATATATATATATATATATATATATATATATATATATATATATATATATATATGTAAGCCTAAAGTTCCCAAAATTTGGCTTCACATGTACTGCTTCTTAGATTGAAGATACAATACAGGCACGTCTTTTAATTGCTGCTGCTTTCAATTTTTTAAAATCAGATTGTGTTGAATTTTTTCCCCCTAACTTGAAAATATATTGAGAAATCATTATTTAAAAAATGTAACCTTGGAGGTGATCTTAAATAATATTACCCTTCTTAAAAATGTTTTAGGTAAGTTGTGAAGTTTATATTCAAAAACAAAAGTATTATTTTCTATAAAAAATTAAACATTTAGTTTGAACATTTTAAAATGAAAATATGGACAAAATGATTATGAAATTGATATATCATTGTTAAACCATTCCTTTTTCTGTAAAACGGGATCTTATATATAATTTTTTAAAGTATAAATTTCAAATTAAAGTTCAAGGGCCGGAAAATGTCCCTGTGCCATTTAACCTTTCCAAATTGATCTTTTTCGAGTTTTGGGTCAAGTTATCCTTTTTTTTTAATAAATTGGGAAAAATTTAATCTTTTTAAAAGCTTTATAAGAATTTTATTAAAAAAAATCAAAAAAAAAGCAAAAGGTTTTAGAAGAAAGAATGATCATTGATGGGATTTTATGCTTTTCCACTTTCTTCTTGTTTAGATAAAAAGAAAATTCAAGAAAGCATTAGCGTCGTTATATTTTATCTCAATTTTCTGATTGTTTATCATTTAATGCATGTCATGAACAAACTCCCTCAATCAAATATATAGCCATTTCTTTGGTTTTGTCCCGTCGTTTTTTTAAATTTTGAATTAATCTTTTATAGAGTTTGAGGTTGAAATTATTTTTTTCTGAAAATTTTTAAAAAAAGTTTATTCGGAACAAATCAAATGCAACCAAAGAAATACAAACAACCAAGAAGACAAGTAGTTCTATGTTATTTTGCTCATTACCAATCTTTCAAGCTCACAAAATTATCATTTTTTTAAAAAAAAAAATTGCTTAATACATGATAATTTTATTGATGTGGGATAATTTTTTATAATTTTAATATTTTTAAATTTTTTAATTTTTTTAAAAATTAATGTGGCTTTACGCCCAACACCCAAAAAGGGGTGGCCCAAATTGCGTGTCCCCTTCTTGTGGCTTGCGCCAACTTTTGGTGCACAACCCAATGATTGGGCGTCCCCAAAGTTTTTTTTTTATGTTTATTTTTTAAAAATAATAAAATTTTAAATTTTTAATAAATATTATTTTATTAATTTTTAAAAATTTTTAGTTATTAATTTTTTTTATTTTTAAATTTTTAAATTTTTATATTAATATTTAAAATTATAATTCAATTATAATGATTTAAAATCAATTTAAAATTTTATTACAATCAATTATAATTTTCAAGATGTAATTTTTATTTCTTATTTTTTTAAAATTTAAATAGGTGATGTAACTCAATATCGATATAATTTGAATGAAACGATAAATCTTGATCTTTTATTAAACCTTACTATATAGAAATTATTTAAAAATAAATTTAGAGATTTTATTGAGTGTTTGAATAAGAAAAATGTTAAAATTATTTAAAAATCACCACGTATTAGTAAAATTATCACATATTTAGTACTTATATTAAAAAATCACTCAAATAACAAAAGCTTGGCCACCCATAAAAAAAAAGAAAAAAGAAAATGTCCATATGCTGTTCTTACTCTTAGCCATAGAATGCATGTGTTGCCCCTCGGTCATAGCTTATCTGGTCAAAGGGTGAGGGTGTTGTAGTGATAGCCTAGCTCGCAGCTGTAGGGTGTAGATTCAAATCCTACTAAATGTATAGTATTCGGCCCCTTGTAAGTGGAGATAAGGGGCAGTCCTCTAATCCTGGATTGCTGAGGCACATCCTGCGATTTACATTTCCTACAAGGCTCAAGAGACTGGGCAGTAGGAGATTCTTACTAGTTGGGGTTCAACCTCTTATAGAAATACATGTGATTGTTGGACTACGTCCCATAATTTAACATTACCACTTAATAGTAGAAGTTAAATAAGATATTACAACAATATAAGGATCTTGTCTATTTGTCTATGTTGCCATTGTCTTATTCTCAATTATTTAAAATAATTTACTTATAGTTTTTTTAAACTAAAAATTATTTTTGAGTTGTTCTTAATTGTTTGTCTATCTCTAATTTTAGATTAAACGGGTTGAAAAAACTATTTTTGAGAAGTTACCTTATGAATACTTTTCAAAACAATTATTACTTATTAAAATTGTTAAAAATAAAAATTTCATATTAAATTTTAAGTATAATTTTTTAAAAAATAATTATTTTTCAATTGCTTAAAAAAAGTTTACAGGGCCTTACTTTTTGGACCTCAAATTTATTCCAAGACTCAAGCTGACCCACTATAGTTTTGTAACTAAATCAATATACACATTGTAACTCTATATGCATTTAAAAATTTACATTTTTGTGGCATTAAATTTTGATTATCATAAGGAAAAAAAGAAGAGATTCATAATTAATTTTTTAAGTAGTGAAACTAATTTTTATTCAAAAATCAATACCCAAATTGTAATAGTAACAAAGAAAAATGAGAAGTAATAAAAAATATTTTTAATGTATATATTGTCTTAAAATGTAATAAAAATTTATACGTAAGATAATAAAATTTTCTTTAAAAAATAAAATTTTCTTTAAAAATATGTTATTGTTATTCCCATTTAACTTTAATTTTTGAAAATTCTTAATTCATTGAGCCAAACTTTGTTCAAGCTTAATCAATTGACACCCTAGTAATGATAAGATGGAAATGGCATAAACCAAGAAAAATAAAAGAAAAGAAAAACAATAATTTTTATCAGAAAGCAAAAAGAAAAAAAAAAGGCGAAAATTTGAAGCACTTTCCAGTGTGTCGCAGGTCTACATCCATTCTTCATTTTCTACCGCCAGATCAGAATCCTCCCCAAAACCCCTCTCAATCGCAGCCCCGTCTTATTTTCTCAACAAATTCTTCAACATCTCTAATATCCCAATCAATTCTTCATCTCCACGTCTCAGTTTTCCTTTCCCCAAGGTACTGGCTTTTCTGTTAAAAAATATATATATAACCCAGAAATTTTTAATTTTTTTTCCCTCAGAGGGTTAGGGTTTTAGCTGTCAAGATCAATCGTAATACGAGTCTCCATAGAGATATTTATATGGTTTTTGTATAAACCTGAGTCTCGGGGTTTTAGTTGATCGATTGTTCTGTGTGGTTTTCTAGCTTGTAGCTCATGGCCGGACGTGGTTCAGCTGGTACTACAGGATACCCCAACGGCGTCCGCATCGTGGTTGCCGGTGATGCCAAGACCGGAAAGTCTAGCTTGATAGTTACTACCGCCGCCGAGAATTTTCCCACCAATGTAGCCCCCGTTCTCCCGCCAACCAGGCTTCCTGACGACCTTTTTCCTGATCGGGTTCCTGTTACTCTCATCGATACATCTTCTAGGTCTTCTTTTTTTCTACCTCCGTCAACAAAATTAATCCTTTCTGTAAATTTGGTTTGTGGGTTTTTCTTTTGCAGGCGGATTCCGGCAGGGTTATGTTTTTTGTTGACAAATGTGACTGTAAATTACTCAAATTGAATTATCTGGGATTTTGAGCATACAAGTCGGATTGAACTTTCTGATGTCTCAGGGCATGTTTTTTGTGTATTCTGATGTTATGTTAATTTTTGAACGTATCTACATGCATTCTCTTTTGTAGTTAAATGACATATTTTGTGCATTTCTAGAGCTGATTAAAAAAAGATCTAGGTATTAGGATACGGGTTAAATATGCAAAAGCTGTGTGCTATGGGTAGTTATGAACTTAAAGTTGCTTAGTTGCGTTGTTATTCATGTAATTAAATTGCATTATATGTTTAGTTATGGGTTTTTTGGATTTTGATGTTTGATTGTGTAACTGTTTCTGCTTCGCATTAGTTTCTGCTAAACTTTTCTGGAAATTTAAAGCTTTGATCTGATATTTGATGCCTGTTTTTTCTTTTAACATTTTGCAGCACTGAGTATAGAGGTAAACTTGCTGAAGAACTCACGAAAGCTGATGCAGTTGTTCTAACTTATGCTTGTGATAGACCTGAAACTCTGGATAGATTGAGCACCTTCTGGCTACCTGAGCTTCGACGATTAGAGGTTTGTACATGAAATACATATGCGCTTAATCTGATGAAGGTGGTCTTGAGAATCATTAATTGGTAACTATGATTTTTTAAAAATGATATAGAACTGCTTTTATAATACAAGAAACTCTACATTAATTAGTCTTCCTTTCATCTAACTGTGACTACTGACATTTATTTCTGAGTAGGTTAGGGTTCCTGTTATTGTGGTGGGCTGCATGCTGGATAAGAGGAGCGATGAGCAACAGGTCAGCCTGGAGCAAGTGATGTCACCTATAATGCAGCAGTTCCGGGAGATTGAAACTTGTATGGAATGTTCTGCACTTAGGAACATTCAGGTAGAGTATTTACTTTAGTGTTTTTGCTTATTTTCAGTTTCTGAGTAGTAGATTTCAGGTATTAACCACATAGCCTGAGATGATGGTCTCCTTATACTACGAGGCTGCAAGAGAAAGCTTGATTCATTAAATCACACAATTATGGACATTCCTTGTACCACGAAACATTTTAAATGCTTATGTATTTTTTAATTCCATGTTAGGTTGCTGAGGTTTTCTACTATGCGCAAAAAGCAGTGCTTCACCCGACAGCTCCATTGTTTGATCAGGAACAACAAACTCTGAAGCCCAGATGTGTGAGGGCTTTAAAAAGAATATTCATTCTCTGCGATCACGACAGAGATGGTGCTCTTAGTGATGCAGAATTGAACGAATTTCAGGTTATAAGTTCTTGTCTTTTTTAAATTTGATGTTGGTCCTTTTCATCCTATGAGAGAGTGATTTTCCTGAAGAATCTTTTCTGAAGCACTTCCTCTCTCGTAATAGATATCCTGTATGTTCATCAGAAAATACCTCTAGATCCCTGTGCACCCAGTGTGAGATAGCTGCCAAAAAGGTAAACCAGAAAGCAAAATACATGCCCAGCTATACCTTCACATATCCAAATACCAGGATTCAATAGAGCCCCCCTCCTTTGACACTCCAACCCCACTTTTTAGGTCACTTCTACTGGCTTGCCATCAGAAGCTACTCCAACCTAAATGATAACCCCATCCAAGGTTAGGGAACGGAAATAGCTTACATAGGGGACAAAATGAAATCTTTTGAGGTGTTATCTTGATCCTGATTGAAGTGCTTAAAATATTGTATACCTGCTGTGTAGGTCAAGTGCTTCAACGCGCCTTTGCAGCCGTCCGAAATAGTTGGTGTAAAGAGGGTTGTCCAAGAAAAAATGCCTGAAGGTGTTAGTGATTATGGTCTTACATTGACAGGATTCCTCTTTCTACATGCACTTTTTATAGAGAAGGGGCGACTGGAGACAACATGGACTGTTCTAAGAAAATTTGGATATAATAATGATCTAAGACTTACTGATGAACAGCTTCTGCCACCAATCAAAAGACACCCTGATCAGGTACCTCTTTGTAGGTGAAGACGTGATTATATTTGTCATTTGCTGATGTCAGATGTCAGTTTTCAATGATCAGTGACAATTCATGTTATCAATGTCTTATGTTTCTCTTATATATGAGATGCTGTTGTAACCATAAAAGTCATGTGCCTAGTGCTTGTTTCTCTCTTGTTAGTTTGATGGGTTTCTTGATGTACGCATTGTTGAAAGAAAGGAGATTCTTTCAGCTACCTGTAAATGGTTGAAAGTCAGTATTGGGTTTGTTATTCTACTTTGAAATATAGCAAGACTGTAATTTGCTTTCTTGGTTTGCATTAATCTCCCATATACTAGATGCTGATCTAGTACCACAGCTGAGGCCATAACCAATCCTCATTTTCCTTGCTTTTGTTTTCTCTACATATTTGGATTTTATCTATGGTCTTTGAAATGCTAATGCCATTTATTTTATTTGCAGAGTGTGGAGTTGACAAATGAGGCAGTGGAGTTTCTGAAGAGAATATTCTTCACGTATGACATGGACAATGTATGTTTAAGCCATCCCTTGTTTTGACTTGTGAAATTGGATCATATATTCTAGTATATGCTGAAAAAAATAGAATTTTAAGGTGCGAATCACATACAATAAACAATTAGGGGATGTTTTGGTGTGTAATCTTTCTGAACCAACAATTTATGGTCTTCTGCAATTGCCTGGTCCTTTTATATTTTTTCAGTAAGTTAACTGCCTGTGATGCTTTTGGTGGTAAATATGGGCCTTAAATATGATGACCTGTCTGTTTGAAATTAGATGTTACTTTGATTCGTTTTGATGATTGGGAAAGGATACTTTCTCCTTGTTTTGATAATTAGAGAGGAGGCTTGAGCACTTGATGGTTTGGATGATTGTTAGAGGAATTCCAATCTGATAACCATGCTGATCTTTTGTAATTTCTTTATTTCTAGGTCAAAAGTGTGTCCTCTTCTGTTAATATCCCTTTGATGCTGTGAATAATCGGGTTACTCTGTATTAGTAGGTTGAATATGTCAAACATTCGTCTCAACTGTTATTACGGCCAGAATTTATGTAATATGAGTAAAGGAATGACACAAGCATGTAACTTTGAAGTTCCTTAGGTTTGTGAGTTCTTGAATCAGTTGTTATGTATGCTGGTAGTGGGTTAGTAGAAAGCCAGTGAAGTGCAGGGCTATTCATGGGTCTTGGGGGGAAGGAGCTAACTTAGTGTGGAGAGAGTTTGACTGGTGAATTCAAGTTTTCCTTTTTTAAGTGATTTTTATGTTTACAAACGAATATAATTCACAAACAGTTTAATTTGTCGCGCTACCAGTTGCTAGTTGTTAATTTATGACACTAGTTTCTAGCCTTGCAAGAATCTCTTTGAATACCTTCAACAATGATCATTTGATTTGCTTGTTGATTAGTGGAAAATCATAGTAGGTTATTAATGTCTGACATGTTATTCTTTGGATTCTGGATTTAGGTGTTATTTTCCAATACAAGTGTTATCATTTCGAGTTGCATTTTTCCTGATAAAGGAGAATATACTGGCTTGGCCTTTTCGTCTCTATGAGTTCCTCTTTGGTTGAATAGACTATACTGCTCACCCAAGTGGTAGATATTGTGTACTTTCAAATTAAGAATTAGTTAGCCCCCCAAAAAACAAATTTAAATAAGAATTCTTCCATTTAAATTCACTTGAAATCTGGAAGCTGGTAAAGTTCATCTTTCCTGCTGGAATTTCAGAGCTTCCTGTTTATCAAGACGCTGACATTTTTGGTTCTCATTTTTGTCAGGATGGATCTCTTCGACCTGTTGAAGTTGAAGATTTATTTTCTACTGCACCAGAAAAGTACTGTGGTTTCCTTCAATGCTTTACTCTCTTTCTATTATCATTGGCATCTCTTGGTTCCACTATTAAGTAGTGGGTTGACTTTCCATTAATAGATGAACTTTTGCGCTTTCACCGTGCTAGTTAGTAATGCAGGATTTTCTTTGAAACTTTGGATCACATCTTGGCATATACAGATAAATGAATCTGTAAATGAGGTCTTTGCCTTATGTTTGGTGTTGTGTGTGGGGACTAGGATTTAATGCTTGCTGCTTGGAAGAAGCGTTGTTCATATGATACTAGCTATATTTTGAGATACCAGCACAATTCACTTGCTCAGATTGAGCTTCCTTGGCAAATATTTTGATTATTTTCTGCCTAATATCTTGTTTGAAAATTGAAGGTAGTTATAGGATATGGGAAGGATGATTATCTGTAAAATTGATTGAACTGTTCTGTTTTGTTTATGGAAGGCTCTCTTCTCTTATGATATCGGAGCCAGGGAGTAAATAGTAGATGTCAAAATTCTCAATTTTTGCAGAAAACTTGCTATTCATATTGATTATACTAAAAGATTTGTTTTTAGTAAAGCAATATATATGCACATAGTTATATATCTATGTGTGGTCTAGGAAATTTTAGAAAAGGAACAAGCTTACACTTCGTTGCTTTTTTACTTGATAAAGCCAGTGTCTAGCTAGACTAGGATTTGTCCTTCAGATCTGATTCTTTTAGTGGCTTCCATGTGTCCTGAATGCATTTGAATTTGCACCCATCTGAAAACACACTGAAATGGTCATTTCTCCTGGTTGCTGATGTTATTGGTTTTGCTATAATAAGTACACCTTCTATTGTTTTTTCCCATTTCTAATAATAGATTTGATATCATCACGTGGAGCACAATCTTAATTATTGCATTTTTTTTTTAATTTTTAATATCTAGTCCATGGAATGAAGCTCCGTATAGGGATGCTGCAGAAAAGAATGCCCTTGGGGGGCTTACTCTTGATGGCTTTTTATCTGAGGTACTCACCTGGGGTCTCTCTCTCTCTCTCTCTCACACACACACACACACACAAGCACACATGCAACACATTTATTTATTGTAGCATGCATTTATCGAAAATTATTATCAGTATTGAAATTTTTTCTGAAGCTCTGTACCAAACTTGACAATTGGTTGACAGTCTCTGCTTGTAATATTTCCATGTGTGATCCTGAAGCTTCTGAGCTTGAAAGTACATTCGGCTTATCATCTTCACATAAGCTGTGTTTAATTGTTATAGCTTAGAATCTGTAATCTATTTGTGAAATTTCATCTTCTTATTATTCCTCACTTCATTGTCTTAAATTGATTGCTTCCACGAAAGATAAAAATGATTGTGATTGGCTGCTTTCTTCATAATATCCTTTGTTGCTGTTTTTGTAGTTAGCATAACTGCTTTATATCCATGCTGTTAAGTTCTGTAATAGGGAATGCCATCTGATGTGGTTGGTTTTGTGACATGGGTCTCGTGAATTTGACAGCTAAAGTATTTAACCAACTCATTTACTTTACATCAAATTGACACATTTTCGTTTGAAAAAATTGTACTTATTATACTGTTAATGGTTCTTGATTCTTTCACTGGATGATATTTCATGTTGATATAGTTCTTGATTTACCTATTTCTGAACTTTTGATTCATTGATATCATGCAGTGGGCCCTTATGGCACTTCTTGATCCAATTCACTGTGTGGAGAATCTTATATATATTGGATATGCTGATGATCCACAAACTGCCATCCGTCTTACTCGAAGAAGACGATTAGATCGCAAAAAGCAACAGTCCGATAGAAATGTTTATCAATGTTTTGTTTTTGGACCCAAAGAAGCTGGAAAGACTGCATTGTTGAATTCTTTTATTGGAAGGTGTTTCTTACGAGTCTTGCATGACAGACTTAACGAATTTTACTAGATAATCATGTTTGTTTATTGATGTTTATCTAATCTTATGATTTGCTCTGTGAAAAATTGCAGGGCTTTCCCTGAAGAATATGCTCCGACTACTGAAGACAGTTACGCTGTCAATGTTGTAGATCAGCCTGGGGTAAGATCAATAACATCATCCTAGGGTCTGGATTATGTTTTTGTACGAGAATTTTCATCTCAAAGTTTTTAAAGTGAATTGTTTGTGAGATGAGAGGTGGGGCCCAAAGTAAAATTTTTGAGTTTTGAGATGAAAAGAATACAAATACAGTTTAGCTTGTTAAGGAAATCTGGGTTGCGTTGTGGGTTGGTTTTCTGTTTGAAAATTTCTGTTTTGATAATGGAAAAAGTGGATTATTTGTGATATAAGACGTAGGACCCAAAGTGAAAAAGGTAAGAAATTTTGCTTGATTTTTGGAATGGAAACCAATCTAAATTGACCCTCTGGAGGTAATAGGAGAATTAACCAGCAACCCCTTGGGTGGAGGTAATAGGAGTCTCTCCATTTGGACTTGTTAGCATATGTGTACATCAACTGTGCATGTGTGCTCAAGCCTATGATGAATTTTGGAATAGAATGAGCATCATAACTGTCTAATGAAGCATGCATCCTCTGTAGTTTCGCTTTGACAATTGAATTACCATTTAGAGGATAATTTCTGGTAATGACAACTTCTAGAGATGACTACTTGTGATGATTTGCGGATCCTTGGACTGGGGTATTGTCACAAAGGCAACTTCTTAAATTGAAAGAAAGCAGAAAAATACAATCGAGAAAATACCTTCTGAAATTAAAGAAAGTAAGGCATGAAATTGGAGGGTGAAAAGGCAGGATAGTTCTTATGTGTTATCTCATTGCAAATAGAAAGTTTGGATGCTAAAGAAACTTTGGAAGTTTATCCAAAATTCGCTTTTGTGGAAGGGAGTTGGAGTGGGTGGGTTACTCTATCCAGCAGCACTAAGGTCGGATCTGGATGACTTCTTTGTATTCTTCTTTGTTTTCATGTGTTGAATAGATAAATAGATCATTCTATTATTTTGTTGCTTGATTTGTGAAAGGTGAACGATAACAGCTCATCAATGGAACCATATCATATAATTGTGTTGACAGGGCAACAAGAAGACTCTTGTGTTGCGTGAAATACCAGAGGATGAAGTAAAAAAGTTCTTGTCTAAGAAAGATGCCTTAGCAGCATGTGACGTGGCACTATTTGTTCATGACAGGTAGCTGAGATGTTTTAGTATTTGTATTTAGTCTCACTTTGAAATACCTTTTTTTTTTGTGTGGTTTCTGCAGTTGAGGATTTCCCTTGGTTGGTCTTCTTTTAAGAAGCCATTGCTCTTTTAAAAAATCTTGGTTTTTCTCCCTAGGTTTACTTTTCTTGTAGACAAAAGCTTGCATATAAAAAAATGGAGATTGAGGTTTACTCCTATATGTAGTTGAAGCAAATTTTTCTTAATATCATTGTTTATATGAACATAAACAAGTTGAAACAAGATTTTCTTAATATCATTGTTTATATGAACATAAACATGAAAGAGTCCCACTTATGACTTGAGAGTACAGTTGAGGATGAAGTTCTATGTACTAAAAGTATTGATGCCAGTGCATTAAGTTGAAAAATCAAAGTTTGTTTATTTTAGGTATGGGAGTATGTTGACAGCTGTGGGGAATGTGGAATATGTATTTGCATATTCATTTAGCTGTATTCATTTATTGATGGTTAAGAAAATTGTCTGTTTCTCTTTTGACCTCTAGTGTTGAGACATTTCCTTGGGCTTTTGAGGTGGAAAGAAATGAGAAATCTATTTGTTGAAAAAATTGAGAACAATTAAATAATCAATGGTAGAATACAAGGATAAGTAAATATCTTTGATAGTTTCCTTTGGTCTTTGTTCCATTTTGAATTGTTAATTGGGTAAAACTGTAAGCTTAGCACATGGTGAGAAAGTTAAGCATTGATTGGGATTTCAAAGATTAATGAGATTTATATTTCATGAATGAATTTTCATATTAAACATGCAGAGAGAAGTTTAAAAAGGCACAGAATATTTTTCTGGATTTGCCTTTCAATTTCTAAGCAGTAGTTGTTTAATATACTAGCAGTTTCATTTCTTTTTCAAACATGCAGAGTTCAATGGGTTGATGTTCACGTTATCCTTTCATATTTATGATTTAAGTGCATCCAGACTTTAAAAACCATTGTGATCGCTGACTTCTGATTTCATTGATTTGGTGATTTTTCCAGTTCTCGTGAACCATCATGGAAGAGAGCTACTGAATTGCTATTTGATGTTGCTAGTCAAGGAGAAGCTACAGCTTATGAGGTTCCATGCCTCATTGTTGCAGCTAAAGATGATCTTGATCCATATTTGACTGAAATACAAGATTCAACAAGGGTATATATAAACACTCTATGAACATTGTTTATTGTTGATGATGTGGCAAATAATAGCATTTCGCATGCGCACAGGGACACACACTGGCAAAAATCCATTCAACCCTGCCTTTTTCTTATGGATTAGTACATGTGTCGAATCAGTAATATGCTTTGAGTTTTTGTAATCTCTTATCGATTCAAATCTTATTCCTTTGACATTGTCAATAAAGTTATTCCTTCATGGTTAAGAAATGGTTAGACCCCCCTTCTAGGTTGTATTCCCATGATAATAATTCGGATTGGTTGGGGATGGGGAGGTTGGCGAAGAACAATTCATGTCAGGACTATCAAGCTATATGATTTTATACATGCCTTGTATCACTAATATTTTCACATTTTTTGAGAACTTTAATCCAGAATTCATAAATGGAGATCAATTATATCAACTCTGCATATGACTTAATTTTGTTTATCTTTTTGTGTGTGTCTGCTCCATTCTGGATAGAAAAATGAGGGACGCTTTCACATCTAAGGGGAATGAGTCTGAGTAGCAGTTGGGTAATTTCACTTGCAATTCCAAATACTGAATTAACTTTCTGCTCCCACTTTCTTTTACCTGATTTTGGTGTCCAATCATATTTTGCTTTACCAAAGATGTGAAGATCCTGATAAACAGTTACTATTATTTTACCTTAACTGTGGCATTTTTATAAATGCTCAACAAGTGGTGATGAAATGAACTAAACATGTTCTAACCTCCCAGTTTTGGTTTTTCAGAGTTGGCACTATGCTTCTTCATATATAGTCTGAACTTGTAGTTTCAAGAGAAGTTACCTAGTTAAGGTTCCTATGAATTTTGCTGCTATTTGTTTAACAGGTAAGTCAAGACTTGGGAATAGAGGCTCCTATACCAATCAGCACGAGACTGAGAGATTTCAATACTATATTCCGTCGGATTGTCAATGCGGCAGAGCACCCTCATTTGAGCATTCCTGAAACTGAGGCCGGAAGAAGCAGAAAGCAGTATAATCGGTTAATTAATCGCTCTTTGATGTTTATCTCAGGTATTTTGGTAGATGCTATTTTAACATCATCTAAATACCATCTTTTGCTTAAAGAATGAGTGTCTTTAATTCCCCATTGACTTTATATTTTCATTTTACAAGGTGATTTTGATTCTATATTCTCATACAGTTGATTATTTGACTGTGTTATAGACTTATATGCTCCAGGAACACCACCCCCCACCCCCCACCCCCAAAAAAAAAAAAATTACCACCAAAAAAAACACACACAAAAAAAAAACCACCACTCCAAAGCTAAGATAGGATAAGAGATCATGCATGTATTATCTTTCATCTTTAAACCAAGATGACTTGCCAAAAGAGAGGAAGGGAAAAAGAAAGTTAAGCATATAGAACCATCTAAAACATGGCTGGTGATTTGGATTGAAACTAATTATCCGCTGCATCAAACCCTGAAGTTCTAGAGGTTGGGGCTGGTTCTTTAGTCTCTCTCTTGGTCTGGACTTCCTTTTGGGCTGACTTTTTTTTTTGGGTCAAGGTTGCAAGGTTTCTATGGGACTAAACGGTAATGAAATTAGGATGCATTTATTTTTGTCAGGTCCTCATTTATGTTTCCTCACAACCAAAACCAAATCAGAACTCTTTGCCAAGCATCCAAATACCCTTCACTTGCCTCCAGAAATGTTTTTTCTATTGTTGATAGGTAATTAGATTCGATGTTTTGCCCTTGTGTTGATTAGTTGGTTGCATCAATTTTGTTGTTTAGCTTTATCTAATTGGCTTTGGTGATATACGGTGGTGTTAGTGTGTAATGGCAGTAATATGATAATTATGAAGATTCCTCGTATTTAGCTGGTGTCAAAGGGTAGAAAAGAAACCTGAAAAAAAGGTTGCTGTTTGCATGTTTTGGCTCATTGTCTCTGCAAAATAAGGGTGTCCCAAGAATGAAAAGTGGACATTGTATAATGTTCTTTCAATTTACTCATTGCCACTTTGCTATTACAGTTGGAGCTGCTGTTGCAGTTGTCGGATTGGCTGCTTACCGGGTCTATGCAGCGAGGAGGAATTCTTCAAGCTAAATGATGGTGAAGGACAACTTGTCTCTTATTTGAACTGGTGCAAGACTAGCCTTGGCAGCCTGGCATCTTTGAAGTTCTCCATTTTTTGGCTGTTGTAGGCTTTTATCTACAGTAATGAATTTCCTTAGGCTTGGTATAGCGTCTTACGTTGGAAATCAGTTGATGAATGAATGCCGCTGCACTTTGGAAGTAAGAAACTGAATTTTGCAAGATGTCGTATATGCATACCGCAGAAAGTATTACTATTTTTCTTTTTATCATGAAAGCATTTCAAGAATGCTGCTGGGGTTTTGAAAGAGTAGTTTGTAAAAAGAATTTCATAATTATTTTATTTGTCCTAAGAATGTTCATTAATTTTAATTTGTGTAATTTTAGTTTGAAATTTATTTCTTTAAAGAAATATATTTTTTGTTGCTAGTTTTACGGCGGAGTTTAATTGAAATTTACATGTATACCACGCGTGATTTGAAGTGCAATTTGTCATATCTTACTCAATACAATATAAAACGATTGAAAATGAGAATTACGTAGGTCTTTACTCAGAATTGCTTTGTTTTTAAAAGTTAGTACTTAAATGATCATGTTTGGTGATGATCATGTTTGGCGGGAGAAGGTTGTATATGACTATGATATCAAGGAGGAAGACGTTATTTGATAGTAATGTCTTTCGCAATGGCGTCATTGACCAGCAATTGGTTGAGAATAAGGGTCAATAATGTTATTGTCACTGGCATTTTTTGTCTCAAATTCATAGCAATAACGCCATTGGCAATGGTTTCTTTTGCTTCCATATTTTTGCTTGCTGGTTTGCTGTTCTTCTGTTTCTTATTTTCCTTTGTTTCATCTTTTCGTTGATGTATGTTTCTTTGTTCTTCTTTGCATGACGGATTTATTCTCTTATTATTATTTTTGTTGCAGGCATGTAAAAAATTAACACCATTAGACAAGTACATTAAAAGTACAATATAATATTATAAAGTAATAAGGATAATATTATATCGAAATTAACTAGAAATATATTAAAACTGATGAAACTTAAGAGTTACTTGGGTCTGCATTGTTAATAAGATTACAATTTCTTATGTTATGACCATACAAGTGGCAATAGCTGCATCTTAGAGGGAAGTTCAGATTATAGTTACCTATATTATAACGCTGGAGGTCCTCAGTTGATTCATTCCATTCATCTATCTGCACTGCATCTCTTGATGTTCAGTCTTCTATATGTACTCTTGATTCAATATCATGAAACCATTTATAGTTGCAGAAGTTCATAGGCCGACGGGTAGCAGAGCCACCATGACTACAAGGCAAAACCTCAGTTTGACGAGCCTCCTTATCCTCTTATCCATCTGACTCCTTTATATTTGCATCATTTGGAACATTTGATTTGGGATCGCCATCATCATCGGATGTAGCGCCTAGCGAGTCGGCGACTGCTGCACTGTAAAGCATAGCTGGTTCAACGGCAACAAGCTCCGTTACAGTGGTCATATGATTATTCACAGTAATAGGCGTTGGTTACGAGAATGATGGTGGAGGCTGATCATAATTATTCCCATACGCATCGCGTGATATGTTTGTTTCAAAACTCAGGTCTTGTGACATTTGTGACTGCAACAACTGAAAATTAAGTGAATGTATATTCCAGTCCGACAAAACTCCTGTTGAATGTACCATAATAGCTCCATTGCATCATCATCAAGACCAATGGGAGTGTAGAACACTCGGTTATACTCGGTGAGAAATACGGCCGCCTCATAGTCATGCAAATGCATCACTACAAGGGATCCATGCTTCTAAAGGTGAAAATTCACTAAATGAGTTCATTGTGAGAAATTTTCCAGCGAAGCGTCCAACTCTTTTGAGTTGCTCTGGTGAATAACATACTATTTTCATCGTTGCGATGTTCACTGTTCCAAAACAAAAAAATTCTGAAAGGATTTGGCAACTCCATGTTGAACAATTATTTCTTATGTCATTCATCTAGGCATACATAGAATGCATTATATAAGAGTCAGTTTCGTAAAATATTACTGAGATCTCACAAAAGTTGAGCATAAAAGTAAAAAAAACTATTGATGAAAGGTGGGTGTATAGCTAGCGAATTTGTCACCCAAAATCATAACATCAATTGCATAATTGAAAAAAAGCCAAACAAATAAACTTACATGATAAATCATTTCAATTGCGATAGGAGGCAAACAAACAAATTACGTAAAGCAACTGAAATGCAATAGGAAACAAACAAACATCATAAAGCATTTCAATTGCAATAGGAAACAAACAAAAAAAATCATAAAGGGACTGGAATTCAATAGGAAACAAACAAACAAAAAAAGGTTTGATAGGTGATTTATTGATTTTACAATTCAACATTGACATGGTTGTATATTTTGCAGGTAGATACATTGCGGTTTCATGCGAAGGTTAAGGATAGTCGGAGGGTGTGTAAGTGACTCGGTCGGAGTTATTGGCTTATGAAAGTAATAATGCCATTGGCGTTATTGCTTTTGATAAAGTAATAATGCCAACCAATTTGGCGTCATTGATTTTCGAAAAGGTTTTCAAGAGTAGACTTGCTTTCACCGCGCACAGTAATGCTATTTTTGAAGGTGTCATTGTAAACAATAATGCCTTCTTCATTAGTGTTATAGCCATATGCGGCCTTCTCACACTAAACATGACCATTTTAGTCCTGATTTTTTAAAAACAAGGCCATTTTAGGTAAAGAATCGGATTACGTACATTTTTTTCAAATATGTCATCATTAAATTAAATGATTAACGATTAAATTTGAAGTTAAATTATAATTATAGATTGCAAGTGATACTTATATGAATGTGTTTTTTATGAAAGCGAACAAGATTTAATAAATTTACCTTTAAAATTAAACTTACATGTACGATATATGAGAATTTATGTCCAAGTAAAGATTGTAATGTTTTGAAAAAATATATTTGAGATTAAAATTTTAATTTAATTAAATGATATTTTTAAAACAAATAAAATAAGGAAAATTGGCTCTGAGTGCCACTGAAGAATGCATTTACTGCTTGTCTTGCCACTAATTTTTTTTTTAATTATTTCATACCATTTAAGTATTTTCGAGTAGCTAATTCTGCCACTCAGTCATCACAAACGGTAGAATTCGGTGAAAAATAGCACGCTCCACTCACGTGCTGAGAATTTGTTTTTTTTTAAAAAAAATTAAGGGCATAATGATCAATAATTGGCTATGAATGCCGCTGAAGAATGCACTTACTATTTATTTTGCTATTAAATTTTTTTTTATCATCTCATGCCATTCAACTATTTTCGGGTAACTAATTATGCCATTGAAGAATTTATTTTTTTTTTAAAATAATAAAGGGCATAATGATCAATACAATTCTTCTTCCATCAAATTTCTTACTTATCCGAACTAAATCCATTTTTATCCGTTTGAGAACCCAAACTAAAACCTAACAGATTAACTTCATCAAATAGCCACAATGGTTCTTCTTCTGGTGCTATTTGTTGTAATTCTTTACTCGCTGCATAAGTTAGATTGTTAATTTGGACCTAATTTACCTCGGCAGAAATAGAAATTGACATAATAAACTAAGACTGACACCAATCTTGGCAATGAACACCAACAGGCCAAAATTTTTTTTTTTGTGGATACAGATCTTATTAGTGATCAGACACAAGAAACTGAGACGGACACCAACTTTAGCAATGAACACCAACAGGCCAAAAATTTTTTTTGGTAGATACAGATCTTGTTAGTGATCTTCTTGTGTCATTGGCAATGAACGCCAATAGGCTAAAAATTTTTTTGGTAGATACAGATTTTGCTAGTGATCTTCTTGTGTCCTTGGCAACGAACGCCAACGGGGCAAAAAATTTTTTTTTTTGTGGATATAAATCTTGTTAGTAATCAGACACAAGAAACTGAGATGGATACCAACTTTGGCAATGAACACCAACAGGCCAAATTTTTTTTTTTTTGGTAAATACAGATCTTGCTAGTGATCTTCTTGTGTCAGTCATTTTGCCGAGGTAAATAAGGCCTAAATCAACAATCTAACTTATGCAGCGAGTAAAGAATTACAACAAATGGCACCGGAAGAAGAACCATTGTGACTATTTGATGAAATTAATCTGTTAGGTTTTAAATTAGGTTCTCAAATAGATAAAAATAGATGTAGTTCGGGTAAGTGAGAAATTTGATGGAAGGAGAATTATATTGATCATTATGCTCTTTATTATTTTTTTTAAAAAAAAATCAAATTCTTCAATGGCATAACTAGCTACCCGAAAATAGTTGAATGGCATGAAATGATAAAAAAATTTTAATGATAAAATAAATAGTAAGTGTATTTTTAAGTGGCATTCATAGCTAATTATTAATTATTATGCCCTTAATTTTTTTAAAAAACTCAAATTTTTAGCAGGTGAGTGGAGCATGCTATTTTTCGTCGTATTTTACCATTTGTGGTGGCTGAGTGGCAGAATTTGTTATCCGAAAATAATTAAATTATATGAAAAAATAAAAAACAATTTAGTGACAAGACAAACGGTAAGTTCATTCTTCAGTTACACTCAAAGTCAATTTTTTATAAAATAATTATGATTTTTTTTTTACAAATTACTTGTATTTTAAACTTACCACGACAAAAGTTTATATGCTTTAATTGGCCCTATCTCATGGGAAAATTGATCTTGCAGACGATGCCTCGAGAATGAAGATAGGAGACTGTGGATGGCATTTCAAATCAATCTCGTCCGGTTAAATATAATTTTGAGGATATAATTAATTTCTAAAATAATCACCAATTTCGAATTAATTGAGGATTTTATATTGTATTATTAGTCCTAACGGCTTTTAAGTTTTCTGCGGCAGTCGTTTCCTAAATAAGACATCTTCGGTTTTTGTCCTAAGAAATGGGTGCAAGCCTGAAAACCATTTTGCTTGTTCATGCCTTTAATGAGGGGTTGTGAGTTGGTTTACGAGTTTTGAGTTGGACTGTGTAGAACTCGTTCGTTTAGAAATTAAATTTGTGTTTTTATTATCAATCATTCATTTTTTTCACAAAATTCAAATCTGTAGGAGGTCGATTTTGTTGATTTCATAAACAGATTTTGATCAGAGTTAAATTTTAATTATCATATTAGAAAATTTGTATTGTTCATAAGATTATTAAAGAAAGTTGAACTTTTTTTGGGTACTTCAGAAAAAAAAAAAAATTTTTAGGTAATTAACTTTTTCATGTAAGTAATCTTTCATTAAATAATTGACTTTTTAAAAAAGTATAAATATATACTCTAATTAATATATTATTCAATAGTTGATAAAATTACATGACTATATATAGTGTGTAGATATAAAAATATAGTATTATAATTTTTTTACTATTTATATTATATATATGAATATGCTTCTAATAAGTAGCAATATATTGCTATTTTAAAAATTAGAAGTAATGTATGTTATATTTTGAAAATGTAACATATAATATATATATATATATATATATATTATAATATAAGTGATAATTTTACTTGAAAGTAAATGAGGATAAACGGGAATAGACCGGAAAAAAATGGAGACAATGCAGGCGAGAACAGGAAGGCCGAGACAACCTCATCCCCATCCCCGACTCATCCTCGGTGGTCGGAGAGATTTTTCTCCCCGACTCCAGCCCCAATTAAAACAGGAAATTCCTCGGACCAGCCACAAGGAGCTGTGAAGGGCCCAGTTTAAGGGGAGATATTTTCATCTTTAGTACCTTTGAGCTGCTCGCCAAGGAACAGCTGTACAATCGTTTGGAATTATCACGTGTAATTTTTTTGTCACCATCACCAAAAAAAGGTTACACATTTTCTAATTGTTCAATAGATAAGTATTCGCACGGGGCGCATAGTTTGTTATTTTATTTATATTATAACAGATATATTAATTTTTTAAAAAATAAATAATAAATTATATTAAGTTATTATAAAATAGATAAAAAATTAAAAATTTAAAGAATTAAAAATATATAAGTTTAATAAAATTACAAAAATCAAAGATATAAATTTTTTCAAACAAAGAAAAAGAAAAAAAATTAATGAGACAATACTATTAAATACAAATAAAAGATGTAACGTAAGAAATAAATTGGAGGAAGAGAGAGTCAAGATAATTTTTAACTTGTCTAAAGCCGATATGCCAGTAATTATTCCCAGTCTAGCATCCTAATCATGTTTAAACATATAAAAAAAATAAGAAGTGACATTTTAAGCAAAATCTTAAAACAATTGAGAACAATTTTGTAACAGAAGTTTAGAGGTAAGAAATGAAGTTGCAAAAAAATTGGCTTACCACTGTGATTGTAAATGATGGAGTAGAAAAGTCATCTTCATTTTCAGGTGGGGAGCTTTAATCTCTGAAGATCATCACCATCATTATTTTATAGGTTAGGGAGTAGAAATAATAGTCTAACTTATTAGGCTTTAGATAATCCGATAATTATAAAATAAAATACATATCCTCCTTTAATTAATTCTCGTCATTAAAATATAATCGTTACAAATTCAAGTCTTTTCAATTTTTGATATTTTGTTTTAGTGAAGAAACCTCTCAACTACCCTTTTGTAATTTAATGACGCTTTGAATGAATAAAATTAGATAAATATAGATTTAAAAATACAACTTTAAATTTCTTTGTCTTTTCATTTACCTATTCTTTTTCATTCATTTTCTACTTTCAACTTTTTCAATTTAATATAAATTTGATTTGGTGCATACTTATTAGCTCTTTTGTTTATATATATAACTAAGAGTTAAAAGGTATAAAATAGGTAATATACACATGTAACGTAAAATATGTGAATTCTATATTAATGCTAATAATAATGAGATGAAAACATGTACTATACATCTTGTTAATGTTATTCAACATTAAATATAAATAATTGAAAAAATTTTATTAAGTTCATGTATTTGTGTTTTCAATATTAATGATAATAATAATAAGATGAACATGTATTACACATCTTGTTAATGTTATTCAATATTAAATATAAATAATTGAATAGATTTTATTAAGTTCATGTATTTATTTACTTATATAAATTTATAAACTTCATAAACTTATTAAATAACTTTACTATAGAAGATAATGCATTAGTGATTATCTATTAATAAATTTAATAGATATTATTATTATTAAAGTAATTAGTAGATTCATGTATTTTAACATAAATTAAATTTTACCAAAATTAAAGTAATTAGTTATTTATATATTAGATTTAAGATAAATTCAAGATCATTAGTTGTATCTAAAAGTTTAAAAATATATTGTTTAATATTGTTTAAAGATTCATTGATTATATAATTAATTACATACTATCAATATTAAAGTAATTAATAGATTCATATATTTTAACATAAATTAAAATTTACCAAAATTATGGTGATTAGTTATTTATATATTAGATTTAAGATAAATTCAAAATCATTAGTTGTATCTAAAAGTTTAAAAGTCTATTGTTTAATATTGTTTAAATATTTATTGATTATATAATTAATTACATATTATTAATATTAAAGTAATTAGTAAATTCATGTATTTTTAACATAAGTTAAATTTTATCAAAATTAAGATGATTAGTTATTTATATGAGTTCATAGGGACACATTAATCAATAAAGTAATAAATTTTCAATAATCAACTTGGTATCATTAGAGTTAACTTAAACTTTAAAAATTTCACATGTCATCTTATTGTGATTACGCCTTATATATATATAGATTTACTCTTTCTTTTTTTTTTTTTGTGAGGGAAATACATAAATACTTTACTTGTTCATTAATTCTGTGAATTTAAAACGATAAAACTTATCAAATTCAAGAAAAAAATTAAATAAGAAATAATTGAATCCCAATTCAAACATTATGGTAGCTTGTTCAAAATTAGCATTTAGAGAAAAGAAAAACTGCATAAACTCCATACTATATTAATTTTACTCTAAATAAGAAATAATGGAACACATTTTATAAACTATTAACGAATAAAAAATTAAAAATAAAAAATAAATAAAACTTACAAATATTATTGCATCATCTAAAATAAATTACAATGGAGAATTATTGAGACATTAGTTGGCAAAATATTGACAAAGATCCAAATTACCATTCCAACACTGACAAAACACTAGCCCTTACTATTTATCCCTTCATATTACTCAACTTTAAGAAGAATTTTATTTTAAAATTAAATTTAAAATTTCAACCCGCATTTTTTCTCATAAACAATCTAACTTTTACAAAATACAAAATAAAAATTTTAAAATCAAACTCAAATTAGTTAATGTCTCGGCCAAATAGTAAACCGGATCCATTACGAAAATCAAACAGGAACCGTCTGATGGATATGGATTCGCTCAGGATTTTTAGGCATCTAGACTGTGCGTTTGCAAACATCTCAAGTTTGTTCGGGTAGTAAAGAAGCATCATTTAGCAGCATTTGAGTTCAATTCGATTACTAAATAAATGAGCGAACCTCTTGAATATAAACGAGCTCGAATGAATCTTGTTGGCTCGACTCATTTACAGCTCTTCACCTATATCGTGAGTACCGTGATAGAAGTTAGAACTAGACCTGGATCGAACTAACTAGAATGCATATTTTCTCCACTTGGAAATAATAGCAAAAACAAATACAGTAAAAGATAAGTTTAAGGTAGTCTCCGAGGTGCCAAAACTAATCCCACTAGTTTTGCTAAAGCATAATTGATAAATTCACGTCAATCCACTTCCAAAGATTACCTGGCTACATGATCCTGCTCAGAAGCCCCTCCCATATCTGCAACTGGCTCCAAGAGAGGTAACTAAACAAGCAAAAAGGCCTGGTGATGTCAATGCAAGGGCTTCACAATGGTGAGAATAAAGGTTTAAGCATAATTGCGTAGTCCTTTACCAGATAACCAATCTTCAGTTAATGTTTCACCAGCATCCTCTGAGCGACTCACGACCAACCATTGCAGAATAAAGGAGAGCAAAATGAATAATAACCGCAAGAATCAGCTGTAATAGAGTCAGTCATAGAAAGGTTATCCATAACCAGTCTTCAGTTATGTGAAGATTCAATCTCCAAACTAGAGCTACTGAAACACACAACTCATACAAAGGTCTTCGCAGATTTATCCATTTCATAATGTGCCAAAAATTGCCACCTGTGCATAGACAATCACTGTATGGTACTTTCTCAGTTTTCCAGGTATAACCTTATGAATGTATAATCACATCATCTTACAAATG
Source organism: Rauvolfia tetraphylla (assembly GCA_030512225.1). Classification (NCBI taxonomy): domain Eukaryota; kingdom Viridiplantae; phylum Streptophyta; class Magnoliopsida; order Gentianales; family Apocynaceae; genus Rauvolfia; species Rauvolfia tetraphylla. Next base: position 5,723,486 of record JAJQKT010000060.1, read on the forward strand.
CAATTAAGTGCCACAGCGGACTCAAACTTTAGTAAAAGAATATTATTTTACATCTTTGGACCCAAAGGCAGAAAAGAATTTAAAAATGAATTCTCACAAATATGATTCTTACTAATACCTTCTACGTAGGACAGATTTAGGTTCTCAGTTGACATAATTAAACTAGTAAGACTACTATTAGGCCCCAGTCATTTGTGAATCAGAAACTGTGGGAAAAAATCTTTTAACTGCATATTTTACTTCTGCAGTGCAATAGGAAACTCATTATGAAACATCAGTTCATCTAAGACATGAAGGTGAGTTATAAACCAAAATAAATCATCACCCTCAAGCCAGTGATACCTTGGAACATTTGGAGAAGGAAAATGAAGGACATCAGATGCCTTGATTCACTAAGTCAGTCTTAGTAATAAATTCCTGATACAATATAAATCCTTTCTGAAAGTTTATATCTTGTTTCTTCAGCAATTTGAATTGTTTAAGCTCCTCTTGCCCAAAAGATACAGAATTATTATTGAACTTCAATTCTAATGGACACCCTGCATCAAGCAGCTCCAGTCCAGCCATCTCCACATCAACATCGCATACTTGGTCATGTAGTTTTCTGAAAATAAATTTAGTATATCTCTTATTCTCAGCCCCAGATTCTGTTGGTGTAATATCCTCCACTGAGACTTCTGAGAGTGTTCCCGGTTTATGACAAGAGAAGTTTCGAAGATTTTCACCACTGTCACTAAATTCATTAACGTCATCGGAAAGGGAAATAGCACGGCCATCATGAAGTTTATCAGCTACTTCCAATATCCTATCACACTGAAGCTTAATTTCATCATCAGCTGATAATTCGTCTACTTTTGTCCTAGGCTTTTGAAAGCTGAGTTTGTGAAGAGTGAACAGAAACTGAGGTGGAAGAAATGAACCCAACAGATCGTTAGAAGGTTGAACACTGTATGATAACTTATTGTTATAGAACAAAGGCTTCTGAAAAGGAAATTGGCACATATGATGTGAAATACTTAAGAACTCGGCAACTCTAGGGAACTCAGACTGGCTAGAAAGGGATAACTGTAACCACGACCATATAACCCTTAAACCAATCTCATGTATGCTAATTGGGAAGTTAATGCCTTCAAATGCTTCAAAATATCTGTATATTATCAATCCATTGGAATCATCATTTTCCAATTTTTGATGACTCTCATTTTCGGTGACAGCCTCATGAAACTGTTTTAATTTCTCATCGAGCATTTCAGCAAGATTACCTTTCAAATACCCCTTGAAGTAATAAAGTTTCAGCAGCTGAAATTTCTTATTCAAGTCATAATCAGAATTATGTGTATCATAGAAAAAGTTGTTGCCAGAGTTAGGTAATGTTTTACAGTGTGCCTCACTTGAAATGCTGTGAAATTCACGTGCTGCAGAATAACTCTGTGCTTCTAGCTTTCCAGAGGACATCAACCGTATTAAAAAAAATCCACCAGAATTCTCCGTTTCTGGAAATTGAGCAAAATGGTCCAAAGGAAGAATGGCAAAACCCAAAACCACATCTTTTTTCTGCCTCCAATTGATCCATTTAGGAAGAGAATCTTCCAAGAACTCCTCTCTCAAGAGACAAGATCCACAAGGACAGTCGCAACCTGATAATGATAACTCGGAAGGGAGACCCCATGCATAAAACGAGTTGCAGAATTTTGAAATTTCAGAAGAAACAGATCTTCTATTGTTGTTTGGTCCATAGATAAAAAGGCTAAATTCACAATTCCAGAATGATCCCAACAAAATGCAAGAGCCTGATTCAGATGCCCACTTGTACTTCTCATCTCTGATGCTTGACCTGAACTCAGACAATGCAAAAACAGTTAGGAAACGTGGATTATCAAGATTGTGCATCCATTGCAACAATGGCCTCCATGGTTGCCTCACATCACAAAGAAACAACAAACTTTTAGAAGCTACACAGAAATTGAATCCGTCAGAACCAGCCCGAGATAGGGCAATAAATCCATCATTCTGGATGGTAGACAGCATCTGAATCTTCAACAAATAACTAATATTGCAACCTTCAGTCCGAGCATCAACCAGAAATACAGCAGTTGTATGAGCAACAACCAAAATCCTTGGATGCCAACTAAATTCACAGCTCAACCAACAACCACCGCAACTGTTCTCATGCTTGTTATTTACATCCCATAAAACCTGTAGTTTTTTCTGCCTTACCCTATTATTCAAACTTAGAGGCTTGTTAAAGCATGAACTCAAGTCAAACAAGTACATCTGGCCATTCTCCAATAAAACAACACTCTCCTCAATCAAATGCGGACTCCAACAAGAGTGAACAACTGCAGAATTCCTAAATGATTTGCTACACACGAAATCTAGCGATGCGCTCTTTGCCTTAAAATTTTCACGCTTTCTAGTTGTCTTCACTACATACCAATGCACAGAATGCATAGAAGAGGCCATCAAGTATCCAATAGCAGCAGAATGAGAAGGTGCACCACCTGAAAGTAAATCAGGTAAATCTCATTAAACGACCTGTAAATCATATAAAATATGCAGTCTATATTAAAATGCGACAAGAAATGACAAACTCCCTGCCCAAAAGAAGAAAAGGCTATTATGAGTTATGGTAAGCATATAAAGGTTGATCCTTTTCTAATACTTTTGGTTCCATTGTTAAGACTTAAAACTCAACAATGACAAAAGTAATCCAATTCATGGAAAATATAAAACCTAAAGAACACGGTAATTTTTTTAAAAGTAAACAAATAATTGGCATACCTTAGCTCAAAATCCAAAAGCATTGTTAAAAAATAAAACTATATTGAAGAGCATACGTGCGGTAACTTAAAAATATCATCACTATTTGAATATTTTTCTTTTCTTTTGCTAATCATATTGCCCAAGAAAAACAAAAAAATTTCTAGAATTCTTTTTGTTCAGTATATTTTGCCAACCACATTTTAGAGTAGTTAAGTAATACACTCAAATATATCAAAAATACCCTAAAATCTTTAAAAGGAACTAATAATTTTGTGGAATAGCTCAAATCTGGTGGACAAATGCATATGTATACAACAGAGACGCAAACTTATGTCTCCGCTAACTGATAATTTGCAGTAGGAAATCAAAAGAATAACAGATTAATCATACAAAAGGAAAATTTTGAAAATATACTTATAATTACCTGATAAGTTATCATCAACATCAACAATTGGGTTCACTGATAACTTCAAAATCCGATGATTAAACTTCTCCTTTGCCATGAATACTTTTTTATTCATTCCATTTATCTTAACACTGAACCGAGAATCCTCAAAACGAAGCATCACATACCCTACTTGATCACAATTTTCCCCGGTGGGGAAAAACAACAGAACCGAATTACTTTCTTCGCAGCAAGGCAACATTTGGAGACAATTAAAATCATGCATGTAAACAGAACGAATATGCTCATCATTGCTATCCGTTTGTGAGAGTTGGGGGCCAAATTCAGAGGCGATAGAGCTGGCGGTCGAAGGCAAAAGAGAAGCAGCCGAGGTGCGGAGGAACCGGGCGAGAGAGAGTTCAGGATAAGGGGGTGGAAGCCGAGGGGCTAGATCAGGTGAAGAGTAGAGTTCAAAGAGCGTTTCCCGATTTGGGATGAAAATCAAAGGGCCTAATTCTTCGAGGGTTTTTCCTCCACCTCCTTTGTCGTCATCATCATCGTCCGCCCAACGACGGCGTTTCGATGGTGGCGATTCTTGCTCAGCCTCATCTGCACGGAGGAGCAGCGGTGGAGAGAATACAGAGCCTATAGGCCAGCGAGACTTCCATTCTTCAGAGAAATCCATAGGACAAAGCAGAAATTTTTAAATTCTGCTAGGTGAGACTTTTTTAAGAGAAAGCTGATAGGCGAGGCTGAGAGGGAGAAACTTCAGCGGCGCCAAGTTTAAACTAATACGATGTCAGTTTATGAACTACACTGCCGAGTGGTTTGACAACCGGGGCCGTTGGATTGGGATGAGCTGCGCCATTGCGATCAAAAACCTAAGATTATCTAAAATTTTTCCCGGTGAGATTTTATTTTCATATTTTAATAGGAGTGGATTATGAAAATAATTTTATTAACTTAAGCTATGTTTGGACAGCTGGTGATTGAAGGGAGAGGATAAAACAGAAGAGCTGAGAAAACGATTTAATTTTTTTATCTGTAAAGTTATTTAAAAAATCAGTTTGAAGATTATTATATAATAATATGATCGGGAAAAAGAAAATATTATGCACTGAATTAAAAACTACAGAAGTTTTACAGAAAAGAACACACAAATGGAGCAAACAAGGTACGCATGGAAAGGACCAGATGGATGAAGTTCAGAAATAAAGAACCGTGCAAGCTTGAGATTGGATTGGATTGGATTGGATTGTAATTCAATAAAAAAATATTTTTTTATTTTACGTCTCACTTCTTTTTTTATAAATAATTTATTTTCATCTCTTAAAAAAAATCAAATCCAAATATGTTATAACTTTTTTATTTTGAAATATGTTTTTCATCTTTTACTCTTAGTATGTCTTGGAGCGCACTTGTTCAAGTCAAGATGAATGTTAATAGTGAGATTGAATAGAGTTTGGGTTTGAGATATTCTATTTTGAATTTGGTAAAAATGAATTGTTTGTGAGAGAGAAAGTGAAACCAGAAGTGAAAAATTTATATTAGATTTTGCAATGGAACCAATCCAAATCTTGTTAAACTTAGGATAGATGTTTATAGATTTTTTAAATTTCTTAGAAAGTTGTTCGTGATTTTGCTTTTATAGTTGCAAGAAGGTAGGAATTGGACCTACAAGAATAAAAGACGGTTTAGAGCTATTATGTGCCTTTCTGTTTCTTTCAAGTAAGTATACACATAATCAAAGAGCAAAAACTGGAAATGAGATATTTCAAATGTTTATTGATGAATTTTTACTATTTCATTTACAATTCCTAATTTTGCAATTTCTGCATACTGTGCAATTGGAGATCTGGCTGGAACTGCCATAGTGCACTGTTCTTTGAGAATTTTCCCAAGTAGACCTAGAAAGACGCTCCATACATGGTTGAAATGGAAATGTAATGCTTTTGCGAACGTTCTGCATTCCATCAAAATCTTGTCTAAACATAGGTTGCAGATTTCATTCTTTAAAATTTTCCTTATCTCATAATAAATATATATACTGTACAAAGCTGGATTGATTATCTCTAGATTGATCAGTAAGGTTAAGTGGTTCTTGTCAATATACTTCGGGTGAGCATCTTCTTTCGCTTTCTGGTGGAGCAATTGCACTGTCTATTAGCTTATGATGTAAAACTAAAATTGTATTGCAAAGCTATGGATAATCTCACAATTGGAAAGGAAGAATAAAAATCTTGAAGAAATTGTTCATAACAATCTGCAAGTAGATAGAAGTAGCCTTCTTTTCTTGACTTCTGTAGACTTATAGTGCCCATTTTGTCAGCTTTATATTTAAATGCCAATATTGTTGGCCATTTCTGTATAATATGCCTCCAAAATTCATCCAAATATTTGAGGAGGTAAAGAATATTCAGCTAGATGGCTCGACAAGTATTGTAACCTGCTGCTGTTGGAGGATAGTTGGATCCATCTTTGTTTGTGAAACTTTTTCCCCATCCACATATTCGAAATGTTCTCTCAATTCTGCATTTTTCCATAGCTTCTTCCTCTAGCTGGGAACAGTAGGTATTGAATGTCTCAACATCCACATGCAGCCGGAAATCTATGGAAACCAGGAACTTCATTTCCAACCTGTTGATTTCTGCAGTTGTTATTCCTCCAACTTTAGCATAATAGGTGTTGTTATAGCACCTGAAAAATTCACGTTGATGTTTATACCTCATCTTAAAATTGTAGAGTGAATTGAAGTTCTCTTGGACTGCAAGAGAACTGGAAAAACTTCTACTGAATTCTTAAGCAAATGAAGTGCAGTCAATAGTTCTCATTTGCATGTATCTTTTTCCAAACCATTGGCTTCTGGAAGAGTTTTGTTTTTGGAAAAATGTTATTTTTAATAGCTTTGATATGCAAAATCAGTTTAGAAAAGCCCATCCAACTCAACTAGGTTGCTTAAGAACTTTTTCACCTTTTTCTTAAGACTAAAATGAGAAGTTAGAGAACACCTTAAATCAACCTTTAGATTAGAAAAGGCAGAAATTTTATTACAAGCAACCAAATACAAGACCCCAGACAATCAAAATCAGCAAGCACAGAGATTCATCTCTGATAAAAAAGAGAGTAAAAGAGGCTATTTAGTGTCATAAAAGTTATATATAAAAGAAAATCTGCTTTTGTATATAAAACTCGGGAAGAATCAACTCAAGATATAAACAATTAAACCTTCGCTGCACAATTCACAAAATTGAGCATAAATTCCTTCTCTCAAAAACCTGTACAAAATGCCTGGGAAGTGAATTAGCCTGTTAAGTTTATCTATGGAGAACTTCATTATGAGCTCATATGATAGCAATGTGTACCTATGAATTTATTTGAACATTGCAAGAATTCATTTTCCTTCTCTCTTCACTCTAACTTCAATCAGGCATAATTTAAATGTGTGTAAAATTTTCAGATTCTTCTCAATTTTGCAATCTTGAGACGCCAAAGGTAAGTGAGTTTTCTTGAAGATAGTATGATTATGAACACATATTTAACAGAAGAATCTGCACTTAGGCTTACTCATCCTCGATGAATTTGGTAGCCAACATAAAGCTCGTGATCAGAAGCCGATGAGCATTGAGAGAGGTAAGATGAACATCCATCTGATGAAGAAATCTCTCCAAGTATATATATGCAACAACAAAACAAGAAGGGCTGCAGTTTGAGTACTTGAAGATTCTCTCAATGTACTGCCTGATGCTCAATGCAGGTGCTCTTGAGCCATGGAAAATTGTTATCACCTCTTTCTGACTCGATGCCTTGAATCGCTTTTCATTCTTCTGAATGCATTTCTCAAGTGCAGAAGCCAGAATTGCCAGAATCCGCGGCGGCCCTGCTGCTCCATTGCTGTCGCATTCCTCCAGGACTCCGATACTCGAGCCAGTTTTTGATCCGAAGGACTTGCGGTTCAGTGCCTGTGCTCCCATATCTAGCAGATCTGCGATGGATGACATTAAGGTATCAGCAACCTGAATATTTCTATTGAAGCTTGAGCATAATCAGAAACTATGGTGCATTTTCACATTTGATGAGTAGTCACTTCATGTAATGACAACTCATGAAGATCTTGATAAGGAATATATGATTAGTTTTAGCACTTTATTCTTGCTTTCTTCCTGGTCAAAAACTTTTTGGCAACTTCAAACATGAGGTTCCTTCTATATTGTCCAGATCTCTAGAATTGGGAAAGTGGCAAATGATGATGCCACTGAAACATTATAGTTTGTTGCTTTTGGCTGAACAAAAGGACTTCAGATGCAGAAATATTGTCCCCAGCAATATCATTTCCCCATCTAAAGTGGCCTTTTCTTGCTTTGTTTAAGCTGTATTTTTTTTTGCTGAATTGTTTAAGAGGTAATTACGTTGCAAACAAAATGCATATTAGAGAATCTTAGAAGCTTAAATACCTTTAAAGAGACACTAACGAATCGTATCTGCCAAAGTGACAAAGGTGGATCCCTTTAAGATTACATTTACATCCCCCATAATGCTGCTGAGAAACAGTTTTTTATGAGTTTTTACTTTTTTTTTCAACTTTTCTTGGGGAAAATTCTATAACAGCATCTTGGTGCATCTTCTCTGTAGTTTTGGTTATTGCCCTTGTATATCTTATAATTTTTGCGGACAAAAAAAGGACAAAACGAAAAACAAGAACATGTTATTATGTTTCTCCTGCTGTCTTCAATCATTAACAGGCCACAGATTGAAGAGGCAGAGATGGTTGTCAAGATGCAAGTCATGAAACTCTAAAGCCATAGTACAGCAATATTTGCACAGTTGATTATAAATTTTCTGTGGAGATATGCCATCTAACAAATAGCATCTGAATACTGTAGTTAGATATTATATTAAGCAACTTGGAAGATCTATAATAGATGGAAAAAGAAAAACAGATACTGATGAAAGAGAAAATTCTGGAGCTTCACGGAAAAACAAAGAAAAAATCACATCAACCAACCTAACAACCACTCAGAAAGGGACACTAACTCATAATTCCCATGTCTGAACTTCCCCGAGGGGAAAAAAAAAAAACAAAAAAGAGAAGAAAAAATACATAAAAATGTGAGAAGAGCACAAGAAAAATATATTTCTATCATGATGAAAAAGGTGAAACAGGGATAAATCTTTGATGAGAACAGAATGGAAAAGATTGTTTATCTTGATGGAGGGATGCCATAGATTGCAAGTTTTTATGACTGACTACCAATATCAAGAACATAATGACCTCCGGGAATCTGCAGTAAAGAAAATGACTTACAGTTTCGTCAAGGGCAACTCAGGGTCTTCTGTTTCTGAGAAAATGACTCAGTTTTTTCTGACTGAAAACTCAAGGACTTAAAGATCGTGTTTGCATAGTCTTCACTCCTGTTGTTTTCTTGTTCATATACCTAAGCATTTCCCTTGAGCAAAGAGAATCATATAAACAAAATTTCTCTGTCTCCATATTCTAGTGGTAGTCTAATCTGCATAAGCTATAGGGACCATCAGCAAGTAGGTATTAGACTTGGAGCCCACTATATACATATCTACAGACTGGTTTTCAAAATCAGTTCAACCTTACTGCTATTATTGCTTTGTATTTCTGAAAAGCTTTGGCCATTCTTTTCCAAATAAAATATGTAATCCCTATTGAAGCTAATCTTAAATTCGTCAAGGAGAATGATATTGTCTGATCTCAGCTTCAGAAAAGCTCAAAAAGACAACAGAATCCAAAACAATAGGTCGGTACTTTTTAACTTCTGGTATGTGTGTGAATGCTCCAGTGAAGGTAACGTGATCCCATCACTTCAAACCGCCTCCTCGCACTCCAAACATAACATTCAACACAAGGTAGCCAGAGAGAAATGTTAACTGAGATAAAATATTTAATGACTGAATACTAAATTCGCAATTTAAAAAGATTCACATTCAATCTTAATAATATAAAACAAAAAGTAGAAAAAGAAGCCCTCTCGAGGGGCATCAACGACGGTGTTATTGATATACATATATCACCAGTGTGAAGAGAATCCCTTCACAATGACAGGGTTCAACATGTTGTGGAATAAGATACAATCGTACAAAATACCCATGTATGCCTTGCACTTTATGTGGAAAAGTTTATGCCCTTCTTTTGATTTACTCAAATGTAGGATCAAAGTATCTTGGAAAAACGAAATCAACAACAGTCCCCAAATCCTGTCTCTCTCGGGGACTAACTAGGCTTAGGGTCACAATCAGAGCGCCTAAGAAACCAAGAAATTATTCCCCATTAGTGGCAGCAGTTGGGATTTATTTCTCTTTTGTCCCCAACTTGTAAAGTTTACTCACCAATCAATTCCAATAAACATCAGTTGTACACAATGAGGTGAAAAGTAAATAGAAAATGTAGTTGAAATCTTCATACGTTGGGAAAATCTTTATAGAAATTTGAAGTTCAATTTTAATTAGATTTGTAGATAGTCGGTAATGAGTTATTTTAGTTATTATCATTTGATTCTATTCTAATTATAAAAAATAATAAAGTATTTTTGAAAGATAATCTCTATCTATTACTTCATCCGTTCTATTTTTAATTATTTTATTATTATATTAAGATATTTTAAAATAATTATTTTTTTATAAAAAATATTTTAATATTTTATATAATATTAATTAATTACTAAAACTATTATATATTACTTTTATAATATAATTTAAATTTTTATATAAAATTTTATACCTGATCAAACTGTTAAAAGAAATAAAATAGAGAGAGTACAACATTATGAATATAGCTACTTCAAAAAATAAATAAATAAGAAAATATAAAAGAAAATATAGTATTAGAAATGAAGAAAATTTATAAAAAAAATATTACCTTTGAAATTAGGCGCTCTTGATTAGAGAAAGAAATTTTTGGATTGACATGTTTTCAATCATTACCTGAAAGAAAGTGTCTATTCCTTTTACTAATGCAATATAGCTAGCAGGATTATTAGCTTCAACAGTAAAAAGGATCGCAAAGCATGATTGTAATTTTCTGTTCAAATTTTACTGCACTACTATTACCCTCATCTTCTAAGTTCTAACCTTTATGTTGCGTCAATACTCAGAAAAGCAGTCTTTAGCCTCGTTGCCTTTTTATCATTTTCTCAAGAAGAGAGATCGAAATCAAAGCGTTCATGCACGCGTATGGTGAGTATAGTTAGCATTGCCTTTGCTCCCCACTCATCATCATTCCACACCCCGCCACCCTCCCCGCACCCCCGGCCTTTTCTTTTAAAGATTCCCTTTTATATTATTTGGATTAAGTTTTGGTTTAAATTGAATTGTATTAAAAATAAAAAAATATATATTATTTGTAAAAAAAAGTGAAATTTAAAGTTAAAAGTAAGAAAAGGTAAGAGTTTTTTGAATTTAAAATTCAATTGAAATAAATAATTTTTAAAGTCGCACAGTAAATTTTTTCTATCGAACTTATATTAAATGACTTTATTTGTTTTCATGTTCGTATTAAGAACTATCTTTGCATATTGGCTACATAATGGCCTCTAAGTGGGACAAATAACTGGTTAATTTTTAGAGTAATAATAATTTTATTCCCATTTTAATTTTTTTTGTTTCCCGTCGTTTATTTATAAATAAAAGGACTTTAATATCCATAACTATTAAACCTACAGAATTCACAAATTTCCAATAGACTAAATTAATCTTAATTTTAACCTTATTTTGTCAGGTCAAAGTCCCAAAAAATCCTTCTTGAACTTTTTCAAGTCATATATTTTTTTTCAAAAAAGGAAAAAAAACCAATGTTCTCTTCTCCATATCCAGTGCATCTAACTCTGCTTCTTTGTAAAATGATTGAAATATCATACATCAGATAATTTAGTCTATTGAAAATTTATGAGGTTAGCTTATTTCATAATTATGCATATTAAAATATTTTTAAATTATACTGAGAAAGGGGAGTGGAAGAAGTTAAAATAGAGGTGAGAATAACACTTTATTAATTTTATATTCTATTTGATAAAATTATACCTTTTATATTAAAATTTTTACCTTAAAAAATAATATATAAATTTTGGTTTGCAAAATTTGAATGTATTTTTAGATAGAGGGCGATATTTTGATAACCTATCAATTTTAGCAAAAATATCTTTATTTGCTGTGTCAACAAGATGGGCTACTGGGCTTGGGCCTCGCCGATAACGGACAGCAGAAATTAATAATCTAACCTTTTAAGCGTTTAGCCCATTTTTAGTTTTTGTCCAGAGCAAAAACGAATGATTCTTTTTTTTTTTTTTATGACGTGGGAGGAAAAACGCAGGCGCCGAACTCGGGCCTTTAAAATGCCCGAGGGGACGACGCTACTGGGGCAAGTACTCCGAAAAAAAGAGTTATTCTAGAGTAATAAAATTCTACGTTCTACCCAAAATGAATATATTAGAATCTTAATGGTTAGAATCATCATTAAAAGACGAGTACTTTTCAATTTGATTTATATTTCTGTCCTTCCACATATCAAGAGAAAAATAAAGATGTATTTGGACAAAATTTTATCCAAAACTCAATATAAAAATATTTAAATTTTAGTCTCATATCACTTCTTATAAATAATTTAATTTTTATAAATTTTTTAAAAAAGACTCCATCTAATATCATTCTCGATATAATAACAAAATAAAAAATACTAGACGCTGAATAATTTTATTGATACAGACAGATTTTTATATAATTTTGACGTTCTTATCCTTCAAATATTTTATAAAATCTTTAAATTATTTACATGATATTTATTTTATAAATTATAATAACTTGTAATTAAATTTTTAAATATTAATTTGAAATGATTACAAGTAGATTATAATTTCAAATTGTAATATAAACTTTAAAATTAAAAAATAAATAAAACTCATGGTAAAAAATATACAATACAAAATTTTTACTTTTTATTGATTTTAGAGCCAATAGCAATTGATAGCGACTTAATTACTTGATCTAATTTAAAAAAATTCAAAATTGAATTTGGAGTATATCAGGGCAAAAACAGCCAAGAATATTAAAAGTTAGCGTCCTATAAACATTTTTCCGCCAAATCTGCGTAAAATAAAAAGGCGTAAGGAAGTATATCTCTTCGATTAACCGAGACTTAATTTGTGAAAAATTCAAAATTTAGAATGAAAATGTGAAGAATTTTTAATTCATCAACTTATTCGTATGTTTCAAAAGAATCTTTAATTAATATGTAACTTGAATATTATCTTCGGAAGGATGCAAATTTGAATAGAAACTTGGAAAGTTCTTCAGCTTATTAATCTAATAGCAAGTGCTAAGACCTAGCATTGTCAATACGGGCCAAAGCCCGCGGGTTAGCCCGTATATGTGAGCTTGGGCTTAGTATGCCCAAGCCCCTTTAAAACGCGGGCTTTTTGGCCCGCTCTATTTAGCCCGCGGGTTAACGTGGGCCGGAGCGGGCCAACTCGTTTTTTCTTTTTAATTTTTTAAAAAATTTTTAAATAAAAAACGACGCCGTTTTGATGTTTTTAAAATATTTAAAAAAATTTTTTTCCCTGAAACGACATCGTTTTTGATATTTTTGACAAAACGACGTCGTTTTGAAAGGCCCGCGGGTTGGCCCGTTTAGACCGCGGACTTACTGTAGCGGGTCGCAGACTAGGGGTTCTCATCTCGCGGGCCAAACGGGCCAACCCGCGCCGGTCGGTTTCAAAGCCAGCCCGCGACGGGCCGGGCAGGACCGGAGCGGGCTGACCCGTTTGACACCACTACTAAGACCTCCCAATCAGAGGTGTGGGGAGTTCAACTCTTGCATAGTGTATGATTTTTCTTCAATCTATAAGGCGCATCTTCTCTTTTATTAAGACTTATAATTTGTCATAGTTAATTGTGATCACTATATAGAGACTGATAAAAGTAAAGACTGAACCTTCTCAATAGTATAGAAACTTGTATTATGCAAATTTTCGGGGGACCTTTCAATTTTTCTACTTTCTAAAAGTACTTCCTAAAAAAAATTCTTTCCCTTATTATTTTTGGTGGAGAGAAAATTCTTTTGAAACTAATTTTCCCAACATAACTAGTAGGTAATTAATAATCTTCGAAAACTCTTCATCTCATAAGGCGCGAAAATGAATCCAAAACCAACGGCTTCCTCATCCGTCTTCCTTAACCCTAAACTCTCTCTGTATATTCCCTCATTTCATCAAGATTTGCATCTTCGTCAGATAGTGGGGACCGAGAATGACCTGACTCCGGAGGAAGAAGAAGCCACATTCAGAGATTAATCAGAATTTAGGGTTTCTTAGGGTGCATTTTGTTCTTACAGTTTAGGGTTAAGAACTCAAGGTTGCTGTAGACTATGCTGTAACATCTTAGATTGTGTTTCTGCTTTAGTTGTTTCTTGCCTAGGTGTTCTTGATCATAAACTCAAGTTAATTATAATAATACCAAAACTTTCAATTTTGGGTAAATTGCATCGTTGAACCTCAAATTATTCCAAGGTTTCGATTTTTGCCTTTTAGCTACTTCACATTTGGCGAAATTTACTTAAAGAGATAGAAAATATAATCAACAAAATCACAAAATTTTGTGAGAGAATAATTGAACAATTCAAGAGATTTAAGAATACGAGATAATAATAGAAGGAAAAAGAGCCCCAACATAATTATAGAAACTCTTTATTAGGAAGCAAAAGAAATATGATCCATGACTAATTAGAATGAGGTCTAGCAATTAATTTTAGAAGAATGTTCTGGCTTCCTTCCTATATGAAGAGGCACAATCTTCTCAAAATTTATGCAACTTTTGATTGGTTGTGCCAAAATAACCTTTGAATCTTACATATTATTTACTGGTGACCTTTCAATGTGGTGGTAGTTCAATTGAGTACGTAGAGAGATCATTTTTAAGGGTTCAAGAGGTAGATTGTGGTTTCCATTTATATCCCAATCCCTCAAACATATTAACATAAAAACTATTGAAATAATCTTCTACATTTCAAACCTCTTCACCATAAGGCGCCAGTGAACCCAAAACTGACCATTCCATTTCCTTTACCTCTCTATATTATAAGCCTGTATCTCCTCACTGGCTTCCTCCATCAACATTTGCACTTCTCAGCATCCCATTACCGACGCTATACTCTCTCCATCTTTTCTTTGAAATTCAGTTCACAAGATAATCATGTCGGCTTCGCCATCATTATCGTCGTCAACCCGGGAAAATTTCATAACCCTGAAAAGCAAGGATGAGAAATGCTTCACAGTTAAAGAATCAGTTGCCTTCCTGTCTGTCAAGATCAAGGACATGGTGAAAAGTTGCCCTGACTCGAGCGCTATTACTCTATCCAACGTAGAGAGCGGAACATTGGCCATGCTGTTGGAGTACCTAAATAAACATGGAGATTCTGAAGTTTCTGCAGAGGACAAGCGGAAATACTCGGAGGAGCTTGCGAAGAAACCCTTGGCGGAACTCTTCGATTTTTTTACGGCTGCAGTCGATCTGGAGATCAAGGATTTGCCTGATGTAATCAGCACAGCAATAATTGATAATATAAATGCCATCAAGTTGGAAGGAAGTGATCCTGTGCCATTTGACATGGAGAATGACCAAACTCCAGCGGACGAGGATGCCACTCGGGACGAGAACTATCGTCCTTGGAGTGATTTTGATTAAGATTTGCCTGAATTTAGATTTAGTTTCTGCAATAAGGCGTGGTGTGTACCAAGGATTCTGTTCTTGAATTTTGTATGATTTTAGTGTTGATCATAACCTTTGCAAATCCATCTTAATTTCAATTAGAAATAAAGCGAGTATAAATTTCTAATTTCTCTTTTTGTTTCTTTCTTCTTTATTTTTTATTTGAAGTCCCATAAATTACAAGTCACGTACTTGACTGCTGTGTTACTACGTAAAAGCAAATCTATATTTTTCTTTCACTTATAAACACAATTCATTTCTCCACCATCCTCTCCAACATTTTCCTATAAACTTCTTGTCCTTTTAAAAGTTGCACCAGTTATTGAACCGGTAAAGGAACTGGTTCAACCAGAGTCGAATCCTTGTCCAACATATAGCCTATATATATATAATAAAACTTATATATAATTAAATTAATAAATCATAATTTCTAATCAAACAAATATAATAATTAAAATTAGTACCTCAACATTCATGATCATAACTAACTATTGAAACTTTGAAGTCATATAATCATGCCTCCTGAATTAAAAAAACTTAACAAATAAAGAAAGTTCACAAATTAAAAACAATTATGTCATTGGTTTGATGCATTTTTTTTCTCTCTTTCTTTTCTTTTTTTTCCTCAAAGAAATCAAAATGATATACCGCGGTTGGATAGTTGGAACCAGCACCGACTTTGCCAATTCGTCGGTTCCCGACCGGTTCACCAGTTTTCAGCCTCATGGTTCTTCGATATAAATTGGATCAAACCAATGGTAGGTTGCTGGTCCGATTTTTAACACAGTGATACCAAGAGATCTATCATTTTCTATTTTTGTCAAATTACACCATGAATATTTCTTTATCCTGCTATGATTACGTATGAGTGTTCGTGGTCCGGCCAAAAAAAAAAAAAAAAAGGAAGTCTTTGGTGGTTGGGAGGTTTCCTAGTTCCACATTATCCTTGAGAAATCCAATTAATTAATTAATTTTTGAAGGATACTCTCTGCATTTCAAAATATATGATCTATGTCTCTTTTACACGGGAATTAAATTTTGGTAAATTTTATTAAAAAAGTTTGATAATTGTCTAAAATTGTTATGAATTTGTTGATGCGCAGTCGTCGTCAGTACAGCAAAATCGTAATACTAATGTGGAGAACTTAATAAAGAAATTATAATGTAGAGAATAGGAAGAAAATATAGAGAGAAAATAGAGAGAAAGAACAAGATATCTTTATTGATTCTCTGAGAGTAAATTGATCAATGAATGAGTATCTACAACACCTCAGTCTAGAGCCCTATTTATAGGGTCATAATACAAGAGTTTATGAAAACTCAAATTCTAATGGGGAAAGGAAATCAAATCTGATTAGGAGTCATATTTTGGGAGTTCAGTTCTCTTCAGGAAACTGATTAATATGAACATCCACATATATTATTTCATAACACTCCCCCTTGGATGTTCATAACATAAAGAATATGCCTCGTTAAAACCTTACTAGATAAAAACCCAGTGGGATAAAAAACTCTGGTGAAGGAAAAAGAGTACATTATTCTTTATGTCATTATTACTCCCCCTGATAAGAAAACCCTTTAAGGTTTCTTAACCGATACTTTTCAATCAAATGTTGCTATCGGTAAAGTCTTAGTGAATAGATTTATCAAATAATCAAATGATCAAATTCATTACACATCAATATCACATCTCTTCTGGAGCTTGTGATTAAAAATATACTTTATCATATCTCCTTAGATATATTCCAAACTTTATTATTATCCAACAATATAGTTAGAATTCCTTCTTAGAGGATATAGATTTATCTCGAATACATTAATCATGATCAAATATATTCTCAACCAACATCATGAATTTCTATTACTTCAACATTAGTTGAAGATGTGGCTGTTATAATCAACACATGCCTATAAATGCATAGTTTATATGGATCATATAAGTAACTTATACATTGCATATCCATCTCAACAGGAGTTGGTTTTTCTCAATATTCGAGATAAGTTATCTCAAGGAGATGTCAATAGGCAAGTTTAATGCCATCTCAAAATTCATTGGGTAGAGAAGAACTAGAATAGATATATGCTTGTATGCAAACAAGTGTATTTGTGCTCTAAATTGTAAAGTTATGGTACTTCAAGATCAAAGAGTTCTTCAATATCCTTTAATAGATATAAAGGATCTTACATATAATAACCCAATAACTATTGATGTGCTATGTCCATGTGAAACATCTTCAGGATGTTCAATCAAAACAAAATGTTGATCACAATACTTGCTCCTCTAAATTCTTCAGGAAAAATATTTTGATCATCAAATCATTTTCTCTTTTCAAAAATTAAGAGATCAATCACACTTCAAGCGTGTATCAAAATCATATATCTATAGAATTTATATATTTATCCTGCTGGGATATTTATCCAAATAGAAATATCTATAAATAGAATATTATATTGACTAACTCTACAGGAGTCAGACAAACAATCAATATGCAATATTATGGAAATAACCAATATTTTGAACTTCTAGTTCATTAATACTTGTGCATAAATCAAGATAATAAAAGTCATAACTAATATCCTCTTTTAATTGATGATTTTCTCCCCCTAATGTGGGGAACACTATGCCAATCAATAGATTGTACAATGAGAATATCTTCTAATAAAGAAATACATATAGCAAGTATAGCTACGTATAGAATTTCTTCATATATGGACATACTCAATCATTCTTTCAATAAAAATTCACTAAGACAATCTCTTTATGTTCTACAGGAACAATTATATGCTTCAAGCATATCAAGTCCATCAGGGACTTTAAATATAAATACTATTATCAAATGATAACAAATATAAACACATATTAAGTGTTATCATGCACTATTATATCCACCACTATAAATGTATTTCTTCGTATCAGTGCCAGGTCTTACGAAGAATCATATGCCATAACTCATGGCAATATTCACTTTTGTGGTTCACATTTTATAAGTAAATATTAATTGCTATCTCTTTGAATTATACTTCAAGTGTATAATTCATGCTGGGAATACATATACACTTCAAGTGTACTTGTGAATAGTTTAAACTTTTCATATTTCTCATGCGAACTTTATCATTTCGAGTCTGCAGACCTCGATTTGAAAATCCTCAACATATTATGCGCATTAATATCTTTAAAGTCATATACTTGTGCGATTCTAATAGTTCCCAATCATGTTGAGATCT
Source organism: Rauvolfia tetraphylla (assembly GCA_030512225.1). Taxonomy (NCBI): domain Eukaryota; kingdom Viridiplantae; phylum Streptophyta; class Magnoliopsida; order Gentianales; family Apocynaceae; genus Rauvolfia; species Rauvolfia tetraphylla. The sequence continues at coordinate 5,741,580 of JAJQKT010000060.1, forward strand.
CATCATTTATCATAGTTTTCAGGTACCTGAATTTCTTCTGGAAATAATTTATCAATCATGTTTTGGGAGAAAAATTCTGCTGGAATTTACATTTCCTCGATTTAACATATATGACCATTTTAAGCCTTTGCTCCAGTGAGGAGTTTGTATCTTTGGAATCGACTTATCTACCACATTTCAGTTGTGTCTCAAATTTATTTGTAGTGGTAGATTATCCTTCAGGGATATCAAATAGGAGCATTCTTTACTGGATGTTGGTCAATTAATATACCTGGCTATATAAATTATCCTTTGAACTTCTGGTTCAAGGTATCTTCTATGAGGATTAAAATAGAAGATCAAGATGAGACACATACTAATATCTTTATCCAGCATCATGATTTCTCCTCTTTATGTTGGGGCAACATATTCAAAAATTAACAAAATACGAATCTCTCCCTTGAGATTTGCTCCCAACATATTTAATAATTTCTTTGAGAACCTCATCTCATTATCTTTATGGTGGTGCAACATACATAGTGCATTTCTAAATTTAAGATGAGAAATATTTGGTTTCTGACCACAAACCAACTACTATGAGGAGAATTACAATGTGTTGGCAAAATACGAAACAAGTGCTAATATATCATAGTCATAAACATTCTGCAGGATGTTTAATATTTATCTCAATACAATCAGTATTATTAGGACAAATTATGTCTTTGGGAGAATCTTAAAACATGAGCTCATTATCAATAAATTGTGCAAACTACAGGTTGCAAAAACAACAATATACATACGACTATTTGTTGATGCATCAACTAATAATTTTTCATATTCATCCCAAAATAACACATTCAACCCCAAGTAATACTGGTAACTTTTAAATAAAACAAGTAGCACATATAAATTCATCATATTAAAAAACTTCTGGTTCCATAATAAATTCATAATCATTCTTCGTATTTTAATGATTCAGGATGGTCTAACCGGTCATGCCAACTAATAAATTATTTATCAGTAAACTTCAAGTTTACTCAATATTGCATCTCAAATTCATAATTCTATGCAATATAACTAAGGAGAGATAAATAATGGTATCTATAATTGACATATATTTCTTGTCATAATGGTAATGCATATGCCTCAAAATTTCATTCATCTAATGTCTCGATATACTGATAATATAATCAAAACTCAAAAAGCTTTACGAGACTATATGGAGAACAATGCATTACAGAATTGACCATTGGGTGAAGATCATGTAGCTCTTCTGGAGTTTTAAATCAATTAACTCTTCTAGAGTTATTTGATCAATTAGTTCTTCAGGAACCTTGCACTACCATTTATACTTTGGACATATATTTTAAATTTTGTCCAAATAAACAACAAAAATTGTTTAGACAAATCGTATCTTCACCATTCTTGATCCAAAATAAACTAAAATAACATAGGAAAGTAGCAATTCAATAATTTAAAAATTTTGGTTAACATTCAAAATGCTAAAAACTCTTTCTGGATATTTAAAAGAACTGGTTAGATTCTGTGCCATATCGATATTATCAACACAAGCATCATTACTATCAGTAGCATAATTTAGGAAAGTAAAGAATTATCAATAATTAATAGAGATTCATAACATGCTTGACGTACTACAGGTACGTGACAAACTTTCATATTGCATCAATAACATGTTAGAATTATTACTTTCCCTTTTTCATTCTCATTATTTTCTCACTTCTGGTGAGTATTTATTTAGTGGGGATTTAATGAGTCATTCTTATAGTATAAGAACAAAATGTATTTCTACTAGCTGCGACCAAAATATCGTATATAAATATATTATAATTTCTAATGTCATTAACTTCAGGGAATGATATAAAAATATTTGGTTGAGCGTCAAAATATTTTATCAATGACTCATTTAGTCTCACAAGATAAAAATTCAAAATACTTTTGAAAAATTTCTTCTCAATATTGCTACTACAGGAGCATGTTAGAGATATGAGAAAGAAAAATTCTTTTATTCATCACATTACTAGTGATATTTCTCTTTATAACTTTAATTGAGGAGAAATTCTAAACGCAATAAAAATTTTGCATACTGATAGACATAAAATATTATAGGCACACTTATAACAAATCATAACTAGCATTTATATAACAATCATCTTCTGATGATTGTATGTTTCCTTCACAATTTGCTAGTAATTAAGTGGCTTTGATGTTTTGTATTTCTTAAGTGTTGTCTTCAGGACCCACAATATCCAGATGCATATATTCTAATCGCCATGATTATATGGATTATTCTTACCATATCCGCGTCTATGTTGACGGCTTCGACCATGACTACGACCTCTTCCAAGGCCATAACCATTGGTTCTAATGCATTCACTCACAGATTTAAAGTAAACTGTGTTTTTGATAGAATGACCATCTTCTGGTAGTCAAATCTTTCTTTTAGATCCTTCCATAAAAAAAAATGGATCTTTCACAATAAGATATTCCGCCTTTAGATCCTCATGGAAATTATGGCGGAGAAAAAATCATGGCTTTTATACGATTTTAAGATGGTGTCTGCCAGACCCATTATATCTCAATAAATTTGAACATCTAATGTCTATGACATATAATTCTTTCTATAAATATCAAGAGTAAAAAGAAACGAGTTTTGAAAAGTTTTTCCATGAGAATTTAAAGATAGAAAAATACCTCTTTTTCTCTTGATTAAACTCTCATCTTCGGTGGCAGAGATTCGTGCTGATAACGTGTTATGAATTTGTTGATGCGCAGTCGTCGTCAGTACAGCAAAATCGTAATACTAATGTGGAGAACTTAATAAAGAAATTATAATGTAGAGAATAGGAAGAAAATATAGAGAGAAAATAGAGAGAAAGAACAAGATATCTTTATTGATTCTCTGAGAGTAAATTGATCAATGAATGAGTATCTACAACACCTCAGTCTAGAGCCCTATTTATAGGGTCATAATACAAGAGTTTATGAAAACTCAAATTCTAATGGGGAAAGGAAATCAAATCTGATTAGGAGTCATATTTTGGGAGTTCAGTTCTCTTCAGAAAACTGATTAATATGAACATCCACATATATTATTTCATAACAAAAATATCTTTATTTAAAAATTCTTGGTTAGTGTGTTAAATTCAAATTTAATATTAAGGATTGGTATTTAGGATGATTGGTTGGAAAACTAATGATTTTTGAAAACTAAAAGCATTTAAATAGTTGGTTAGAGACAAGTGTAAAATTAAAAATAAAGTAATAAATGAAGACTTTATATAAAAAGAGGACATATTTTGAAAAAACGAATATAGAATGTATGACATATATTTTGAAACGGAGAAAATATGTTTGATTACTAGCATTTTTTAAGTTTTAATATAAAATATGATATATATTTTGAAACGGAGATAATATATTTTATTACTAGCATTTTTTAAGCCTTTAATATTCATCTCTTATGTGTATCGAAAAATATTCATCTCTTCTAACTACCATCTGATTCTACCAACACAATATTCTTTTCAATGCGCGTGTTGAGTAAGATAATGCTATGAACAATAAACAAATCATACAGCATCAAAGACGTGGGAAGCCTTCATATGAAACTACCACTACAATATGACTTCAGAAGACGTGCTTTCCTATGCTATCTCTTCCTTCCTCCTAAACCTGACCTTATATGGATCGCAAACATTGAACCAAACTTGAGATTTCGAAGCAGCCAAAAATGTTCTCCAAATCAAAAATCTCTCAGAGAATAATCCTGATTTTTTCTCTCTTCATTCTGTCTTTCACTCTCATACCACTCATCCTTTACATTAAGTGCTTGCAATGTGAAATTCCAAGAAAAACCTACAGCCATGTAGCTCAAATTCAATACCCCAGATGGTATCAAGAGATAGCGGATGAGCTAGCAGAAAGAAGAGTTAGAGTTGGCTTAGTAAACATAGACGAGGAAAATAGGGAAAAGATTGGATTTATACTGCAAGAGAAAGCAGAGATCCTGAAGGTGCATTTTGAACCTGTGGCTAATCATATTCAATGGAGTGATCTATTCCCTGAATGGATAAATGAAGCGAATCCCCTTGAACAAAACTGTCCCGAAATCCCAATGCCGCAGTTTGAAGATTACGGGCAGTTGGATGTCATAGTGGCTAAGGTTCCATGTCCAGGAATGGGAAATAGGGATGTGTTTAGATTGCAGGTCAATTTAGTAGCAGCAAATATGTTGGTGAAAAGTAGCTGGGAGGAGAATGATATGTCTAGGAGGAAGTATGTTGTGTTCATAGGCTCTTGTGGTCCTATGTGGGAAATCTTTAGGTTTGATGATCTCTTGTGGCATGAAGGGCTTTGGAGCATATATAGGCCTGAATTGAGAAGATTGCAGCAGAAGTTGCTGATGCCGATAGGAGCATGCAAGCTTGCTCCTTCATTTGCAGAATCAGGTGAGTTTCCCTGATGATATGTGGAACATATTTTGCTTTCACTATAGCATCTCTTACCAACATTCTTTTGAAATGATATAAAATTCTTCGTTTTTTATTTACAGATTTACAGGGCTTTTAGACAGATTTTTATTTTTTATTTTTTGCTGTGTGGATAGATATATTTAGGCAGATTAAATTGCTCTAATGTGGATGGTACCGGTTACTATTAGCTTAAGATACTGGCAAAAAAGTTACGTAGTATATATAGAGCTTCTTGAGAAGTGTGTAACACATAATTAAGACAATACTCCATATTCTTTTTTAAAAAAAAAAAATTGACGAATTCTTCAATTATTCTTGATTTTAGTTTCGAGGTTATAAGAACTGTGTAAAAAACAGAACTACAAAACGAGAATTGTCTAAATGTCTACGTTATGATTGAGGATAAAATGTTTTTCATCATGTCTCTTTTAATCAGAAATCCATCAACAATGAGTTGAACAGTTCGAACGTCTCATAAGAATTCGATACCCATATGGCAGAGTCTAAGATGAAAGTCTTGGTCAGTTTAACAAAGTTAATCAAATTCATTTTCGGACAACCCAATTCTGAAATACAGACTTCCAGTTCCAAGAGGTTTCTAGTTGGTAAGAAAAGACTAATATCTATCCTACTGCTCCATAATTGGATGCATCATTGAGAAATTTGTAGACTCAATGTCCAGCAAAATGATGAATGATTAAGCCAACTCCACTTGATAAGATAATATTCTTTCATACTAATGATTGGGATTGAGTCAACGAGGTACTGCACCTGGAAATATTGTAGGTCAAGAAGGATGGCGAAGATTATATGCACTGAACATCACATCGTACCAACCAAGAGAAGCCTATGTAACTGTTCTCCACTCTTCAGAAGCATACGTCTGTGGTGCAATAGCTCTGGCTCAAAGCATCATAAAGTCTCACACAACCAAAGACCTTGTCTTGCTAGCAGATGATCATATATCAGCAAATTCAGCGGAAGCACTCGTAGCAGCAGGATGGAAAATCAAGCGAATCAAGAGAATAAGAAGCTCCCAGGCACGAAGAGATGCATACAACGAGTGGAATTACAGCAAGCTTCGGATATGGCAGCTTACTGAATATGACAAGGTTATGTTCATAGATTCCGATCTTTTAGTTGTCAGAAACCTGGATGAGTTCTTTCTGTATCCGCAAATTTCAGCAGTTTCGAACGATGGGCATTTATTCAATTCCGGGCTAATGCTAATCGAGCCATCGGAGTGTACATTTCGAAAACTGATGTCGAAAAGATTCACAGTGGCTTCATACAACGGAGGTGATCAAGGGTTTCTTAATGAGGTCTTTACATGGTGGCACCGGTGGCCAGCCCGGTTAAATTTTCTCAAGTTTTTTAACAATGCAAGTGATATGCAACATAAGATTCCGGAGAACTTGTATGCAATACATTATCTGGGGTTGAAGCCGTGGATGTGCTATCAAGATTATGATTGCAACTGGGATATTCAAGGATATCAAAAATTTGCCAGTGACTTTGCTCATGAAAAATGGTGGCGAATTTACGAGTCAATGCCTGAGAAACTGAGACCATTCTGTGGCCTGACACCAAAAATGGATGCAAGAATCAAGAAATGGAGAGCAAAAGCTGAGAATGCAAATCTTCCTGATAGACATTGGAAGATAGAGGTAAAGGACAGAAGAAGACATGCCTGAATAGATTTATGCAAGTTCTCATGCTCTAGGCCAGAAGAAATCCAGGGACTTTCCTATGCACGGAAAATTTCTTCTTGAACATTTGGTCCTTCTAATTTCCCATTTTGACGCATTGACGAGGGCATTTAATTGATAGGGGTACTTGTAAACTAATGATATACCGCCTCAGCAACTGACAGCCAATTACAACTAAATATAATAATAAAAGATTTTTGGAATAGAAACTTTAAGGTGCTCACGTACAGTTAGCGAAGAGTAGTGAGTAATTTACTTTAATCAAAGATATTGAAGAAGAACTAGGAAGAGGGAGGCTATAACCAATTATTTAGGAAAGCACACTATAACACTCAGCTCTTTCAAAATTTAACCTAATTAATAGAATTTACAAAAGACTTCTCAATTAGGTATTCCAAGACTAAGAAAAATGTCACGGGCAAGTTTGGATTAGGATTTAAATTAAAAATTTTTTACTTTTTCTTCACTTTTTTTATTTTGAATCATACTTCTCCTCTTATAAACAATTTATTTTTTTTATTTTCAATATAACTCAACTTAAATAAAAATTTAATCCAAATACGGCCGTAATTAATGACACGTGAAAAACATAAATTATCACTTCTAACACGTACATTCTGATCATTTTCATCAGCAAAGAAATTGCAACGGGAGAATGTTTTCTACATGATTAGCTACAGCAAACAATGTACCAAATCCAGAAACAAATTCCGTCTGAAAACTTAAAAACCCATCCAATGGAGAATTACAACCTCAGGCAAAGTGATTTCCTTCGTCGTGAAAGTCCTTTCTTTAAAATCATAATTAAACAAATAATAGAGACCAAGGCGTCCAAATTCTGCCAGGAACAAGTTCTCATCAGCTGTGTTGCTGCCGATTACACGGGCGCAACCCAAGAAAGGCAGATGATCTGGAAATTGTATTTGATCCATCACCCAAAACTTATCAGCATAATTCAGTGCCCACAACTCGAAAATAAGAGATATATAAGAATGGCGCCCCACCGCCCTTGGTATTGCCAAATGCCTTACAAGTCCGTAATTTTCTGTGACAACTTTTGGTTCAGAAACTGCATGAAACTTTTATTCTCCAAAATGAAAATATTGTATTTCGAATCTTCTCCCATGGCCATTTATCATCCAATATATGGAACCATTGAAACAGACACTACTCCAAGCTGCATTCTACTTTACATCTCTTGGACAATCTATCTTTGTCCACGAGCTGCTTCCTATGATGAGAATGTAGCAATCTTTAACACATTCCGCTTCTCCAAATGGTCTGTCAAGAACCAAGTGCAGCAATTTGTACTTTCTGGTCACAGGATCAAAGCCAAGGATAGGTTTTTCGTTTACTGGTGGATATGGCAAATCAAGTTTTTCTCCGTGGTAAGATTAAGCAGGCTAAGGTTATACCTTTGATAATGCATATTAGGCTATTCACAATATTGCTAACCGGAACACATCCTTGCAAGTAGTGGGATTCAGGAAGCTGATGAGAGGAAAATCTTCCTTCAGTATCAGATGCTAATATGTTACTCATGAAATTTTCCGTCTCAGAAGTCATAGAAGCACAAACATATACTATACAGGAAGCATCAGACCCGGTTTGATCATGAAGACGATGAGCCTCTGCAAAGTAGGGGTCACAGGTTAGTGTTCTCCATCGCTTTGAGACGGCTTGAATCTCAAGAGACACTTGGCCGGGAGCCTTTTGAGAATTTCCAAGACTATCTCATCTGGGATGATCTGATCACCGGGGAGGCTACGTTCCTTCATCATAATTCTTTTCTCTAGAAAGAAACACGTACGGCTGGAAGTGTTCATCCGAAGGAAGCTCTCGCTTTAAAGATTACGATTGGAAGAAGCTCATCTAAAGGGAGCCCTTGCATTAAGGAAAGGCTAAGTGAGCCAGGCTTAGACAACCTCGAGCTATTCATATTGAGCCCAAGCCAGAGAGCTCACCTCTTATAAGTTTAGACAAGGTTTGGTATCTTCCAAAATAATTCTCTCTAATTGAAATGATTTTTTTCATAAATAAAAATTTATCTATATTTATAAATTGAGAAATTTCTATGTTAAAGTTAATTGTGTATTATCATTAAGTGACAAAAAAATGTTGTCACAAAAAAGTCAATTAGTGACAAGTAATTTTGTCACAAAAGTTAAAATTTTGTCACTAATTGTGATTCTCTTGTCACTAATTAATAAAAAATCTAAAAAAATTAATGAAATAAAGAATTTAAACAAGAAAGAATCAGTGACAAAATAAAAATTTGTCACTAAAACTTGTGGTTCGGACTTTTAGTGACAAAAACCAAGTTGCCACTAAATAACCAAAAAAAAGAAAAGAAAAAAAATTGCACATAAACAGTGGCTAAGCTGGCTCGGGCTACTGTTACATTTAAGTATGACTAGTTTAAATAATAATTGATCTATTAAACTATATATTATGTACGTGCATATAGTTATACTATATATTGTAGATACTATATATTATAAATATTTAATATAAATAAACACTATATATACCATTTATATATACATATAGCGTAGTATTTAAGAGATATAAATATTTTAATATATCTTATTAAAATAATTTAAGATGTATATGTAACGCTGAACACTCTTCCACTTTTTAATTTATAAATACAAAATGCACACACATGATACATGCTTATATGCCATGCATTAATTATTTGCCTTTGTAGAGAATATATCTATTTTTAAAATAATTCTAGTTATAATGTGAAAAAAACTCAGATTTTCCCCAAGTAATGGGCACTTGTTAATTTAATTGAGAGGAAGAAATAGTCACGAAGCAAGCTCTTTATAGATTAAAATACAATGATGAGAACATGTAAGATCCCTAATTTATCAATATGCCCTCTATTTTGTTAGTTATACATTAAGACCTTGAACTAAATACAGATTTTACAAAGGGGGCCTCAAGTCTTATTTGAGATAACTGAAATCTCATTAGTTAGGCTGAAATCTCATTGAAATATCAACCTTAATGCTTCTATAATAACGTTACATTATTTTTTTCTTTTTAACAGGGCCTATTTTCCTTCTCCAAAAAAACAAAAAAGAAATCGTGGCCTATTTCTGAGAAGAACCATTAGCTCTCAGTTCTGAAAGTAGAGATTTCTGAATAAATTATCAGCTTAGTCCATTCTTTGGAGATATTTGGATTCGATTTTGTTACATGAACAAGAAATATTGGTATTTAAAAATTCCTACCTAACTTGTTTCTTTTTCCATTTCTTTTCTGAAGGGTTTGTTAGTCTTTTTCAGTTGCTTTGATCATTTCAATCTGTCTTGGGTTATGCGGTAACGTGCAAATGCTAGCATGAAAAGATTTTTCACATTCATCATGCGTAAAAGATTATATCATAACGTATAATTGCGTCCAATCAACATTTTCTTTTTCCTATTCAGACAGGAAGATAATTTCTTTAGAGCATGTTTTTTTTTTCCCCCTTTTAAGTTAAACCATCAAAAGGAAATAGTTTGCAAAACTCATGCCTTTTCACGTCTCAATCTTGGAACTGAGACTCGTGATATTTTTCTAGGAAAGAACATGAGGAGCAAATGAAATAGAAGGTATGATCTTAACAGATAAAGGGAAAAAAGGGGGGAAAAGAAATGCCTTCTGCAATAATCTTCTCAATTGGAAAAACTTTATTTTATTATTAATCCATGCCAAATATGACATTTCACAACCTTATATCATCAACAATTATCTTGCAAAGAGAGTGCTTTTGCATACTATGATGATGAAAGTCTGATTCTGCAAATCCCTTTTTCTTTTTAATGCTTGAGTTTATACTAGATTAATGCATTCGAAGCCAAAGAAAATTAGCTCTTTGTTCTTTACCAGTTTTCTTCTCCTCATTTGACCTTATTCCTTTATTTGACTGATAAACAGTCACAGAGAAACTCAAAGGACAACAACAGTGACTACCGGCAAGACAAAGGTAAACGAAATTGGTGAATTCTTCTCTTCCTTAGTTTGATGTTTTGGTTAATTTCTATAGTGTTTCTTTCTTCTTGATTTTTGATACTCTTTTTTATTTCAAGAAATGGCATTCATTAAGATAATGATTTTATTGAGGCAGGACAGTAACTTAGTTAGCAAAATCTTCCTTATTAGATTGGAAGGTCTCAAGTTTAATGGCATCAAGCGTAATGCCTATCCTCTTCCTCCACCCCTTTATAATAGTGTAGAATTCTTTGAAAAAAAGATACAAATTTTATTTATTCTAAATAGATAGTCGGTCTGTGCATCAAAAAATATAAAAAGAAGGGCAGTCATGGTTCTTTTTGGCTCATTATCATTATCAGACATTTGAAAATTGAAGGTTCAGGTGAATTTTTCTCCCTTAATCTGATAATGTAAATCCTTATTCTCTCTCTGTATGCAGTTGTCTAGCCCACATCCACCGGCTGATCCACAGTAATTTATGGAGTTACTGTGTTATTCCAAGGCACAGTAATTTATGGAGTTGTTAATGTTGCTTTAAACATGTGATAAATATAATATTACAATTTTCCATTATAGTCTTGTAATTTCAGTTACATCACACTAAAATTACTTGCTTACTAGCTAGAATGAGATAAGACAAATTCCACTGTCTATTCCTTTTGTTTTTTCTTCTTATGCTGATAATAAATATTGTTGGAATTCAGCTGGAAAAACACAAGACGAAGAAGAAGCTGGAAATGGCAGCTAAGCCAAGTATGAAGCCAAGGCCTTTCCCCGTTTCATGTCTCATTGTCATCCCTCTGACCATTCTCGTAATAACGGTTTTGCTTCGGCCAAAACCCGATGAGGATTATCCTCAGTGGTTACCGGAAGTGCAATCTATTAGTTTCTTCTCTGAGACAATACAAGTTCCAAAATGGTATGAAATTGTTTCTAAAAATTTCAAGGACAAAAGTCTCAAAATCGGCCTTGTAAACATGGATGAAACATTCAAAATTGAAGGATTGCACAATGCAGCAGCCACAATGGAAGTAAAATTTCAATCAGTTCCAAAAGAAAGCAAATGGAAGGACTTGTTCCCTGAGTGGATTGAAGAAGAAAAACCTGAGGAACAGAAATGCCCGGAAATCCCAATGCCTCGATTTGAAGATTACCGGGGACTAAACGTGGTTGTGGCCGAAGTTCCATGCACAGAAGAGGCAACAAAAATGGGTTTTATGGGTGTATTTAGGCTGCAGGTAAATCTTGTTGTTGCTAATTTACTTGTGAGAAGTAGCAGCATGAGTTATGACGGTGAAGACGAAGACGTTTATGCAGTGTTCCTTGGCTCCTGTGATCCTATGACTGAGATATTCAGATGTGAAGATCTCTTGTGGAATGAAGAAAACTTGTGGATATATAAACCAGACCTGAGAAGACTGAAACAAAAGGTGCTGATGCCTGTAGGAACATGCCAACTTGCTAGGCCATTAACAGAGCCAGGTGAGCTTTTCTGGCCATAATTTGTTCATCTTATTCTTTTACTTACTGAATTTGAGTAATTTTTAATTAGGGTTGTATTTGTCTCTCTGGAACATGATCACTTTTGACCTATACAAAAAGTACAAATGCAAACTAAAATTCTGAAGCATAATTCCTCATATCCAGATGCCTCAAGAGAGATCATCTAAAAGCAAAAGATTTTATCCATTTTCTGTCGCATCGGGGGTAACTAAAATTAATGTCCTTTTCCATCAGTTCGTACCGTTTTCTCTTTCTGTTGGCAAAGTAATTCGATTGGTTCTTGCATGCACTCGAGTAACAAGGTTAAAGATTTCTTTTTTCTTTGTCTTAATTGTCGGGATTTGATCCTGGTTTCTTGAATTATCAGGCACTCGACCACTAAATTATTACCTAAATAGCATAACAAGATGAGTGCTAAAATCTGCCTCTGAAAAGTGATCGTTTTGTCTTGATGTAGGTTGCTTTGTGCATGATTCACCTGATTTTATTTTTCTATATCTTGCTCTCCATTGTCCAGGTCTTAACTGAGTTACCTAATCTCAACTAGAACTGTTAAAAAAGTTTAATAAAGTATATAACATAACAAATTATTTGATCATCTGTCCAGTGGTTTTCTGGGAAACAAATCAAACTTTGCATCATGCTTCTCTCGTTAACACTTTTTCTAAGGTAATAATAATGGAAACATGATTTATACCCATAAAACCCAATATTGGCCGGCTGCTGGCTGCACCTAAAAAAATCTGTCTGCTCCGGTAATGACTGGCTATGTAGTCATACATCTTCTTGATCACATGAAATGGTTTATCTTGTTGACTCCTTTTCCTAATCTTGTGTCAAGTCCTATTTGTTCTTATTCTAAAACATGAACCAGGAAGCCAAATTTCAAAATATGATAACTCTCATCCTCATGATCATGAAATGCAGATCAAGAAGGAAGGAAGAAATATACACTTGAGGCCACAATCCGCGAGCCCCGGGAAGCTTATGTAACTGTTCTCCATTCTTCCGAAGACTATCTCTGTGGAGCCATTGCTCTAGGACAAAGTATTGTCCTCTCTGGAACAGCAAAAGACCTCGTCCTCCTAGCCGACAAATCCATAACACCAAAATCTCTGCAAGCTCTAAGACTCGCCGGATGGAAAATTAGGCGCACGGAACGTATAAAAAGTACAAATGCAGAAAAGGATGCATATAACGAGTACAATTACAGCAAGCTCCGAATTTGGCAGCTGACCGAGTACGATAAAGTCCTGTTTCTAGACTCAGATTTGTTAGTCCTCAGAAACGTAGACGAATTCTTCGACTACCCACAGCTCACGGCTGGTGAAAACTGCAGGCATTTGTTCAACTCAGGAGTTCTACTGATAGAGCCATCCAAATGCACGTTCGAAACCTTAATGCAGAAGACACTCTCAGTAGTGTCATATAATGGAGGGGATCAGGGCTTTCTGAACGAGATCTTCCGGTGGTGGCACCGATTCCCAACAAAGGTGAATTTTCTCAAGGACTTCTACAATGTCACCGTGGGTCCGAAACATCAGTACCCGGAAAACACCCATGCGTTACATTACTTGGGGGTGAAGCCATGGATGTGCTATCAAGATTATGATTGCAACTGGGACATTGAAGAGTATCAGAGGTTTGCAAGTGACAAGGCTCATAGGAGGTGGTGGAAAGTCTATGAAGCCATGCCCAAGAAACTGAGGCCATTCTGTGCACTGACAAGAGAAATGGAAATGAAGATACTTGAGAATAGGGAGATAGCAAAGAAAGGGAATTTTTCAGATGGGCATTGGAAGATCAAGGTGAAGGATCCAAGAAGGAGATTGATATGAATGATGATGAGCTTTCTTCAAGAAACTGAGAAAGTATAGTTTTATGTTGATAATTAAGTCTTCCACTTAATTATAGATAGAAATGTTTCATAAAATAATTATTTTCTAAAATATTTTTCTATTAATATTATTCTTATTCCTTTTATCCTGTTTTTTCTCTTTTGGAGTTGAGTTATTTTCAAAGTGAATTAACTCAACATCAAATATCTTGATTGTTGCTTTGTGATTAAAGTGGATAACTCAAGAGTTGAACATAAAAGGTAATTATAGGATAATAATTTTAAAAATTCAACCATAATTCTTATACCTATTGTCTATATAAAGAAAGTACTAAACTAAAAATAAAAATTAGTGTATTTCATTACTAAAGTATATTAATAATTTTAGTATTTATAATTTCTATATGTCTTTTAATTTTAAAATCTTTAAACGAAACATGTGTGTGCATATTCCCTTAAAGAGTAAAATCGTTAATCTAATTACCTAAAAAACGTAGCACGTGACATTTAATGCATTTTAATATGATTATGTGTATGCAATGTAATGCATTTTGAGGGGAAAGTTACAATAATAAAACTAAACTTCGATTGAAACTCTACTTGAAAATGGAGATCACGGTTAATTTTTGTCCCAAAAAAAAGTGAGACTCAATTATTTTCAAAAAAAATATTTTAATAATAGAGTCCTAAAATTCCTAATGAAAATAGAGGGAAAGCATTTCTAAAGAAGAGGAAACTCATTATTGACAATTTATTTTATTTTAACCACTAGGTTTCCACCACGTGTAAACGAAGGCAGGGGTTGACTTTGCAGCCCCACCGCGTCAAATAAAGGAAAAGGATAAAGTAAGAAGTATTAATAAAATAAAAGAAAATAAAGAGAGAAGTAGCCGTTTTATATGCGTTTTTCGGCGATAAATTCGACCGTTGGAATCGAAAGAGCAGAGGAGATATCCGTTATACCCAAAAAGTCATCATCATACCCCTCTGCCGATGGTTGAAGATGAAGAACCAACCCCTCGTTTGACTTCCATTTCGGAGACAAACTGAGATTAAAGAAGAGAGAGAGAGAGAGAGAGAGAGAGAGAAGCAAAATCTTTTGAATCCCACCAGTTTTTTAATTCTGAAGTTTCGGAAATATGGTTGCAAGAACCACCCCACCGAAGATGCAGAACAGAAAAATGGTTCCTCCTCCTCCTCTCGATCCCACCCGACTCAGAGAAGCAGTTGAGAAGGTATAGAGGTCCCTTTCCTTTTTTATTTTCTCTATTTTGAATTGCTTTTGTTGGTTAGTTTCTGAAGTTTTGATTGACAGTTCATATCAGATGCTCTGTTTGCGATAGGGAAGAATAGAGGTTTAATGAGGCTTTTAGTGATTTTTGTGGGTTCTTTAATTTTTCCCATTTTGGATTAGGTGGAGAAGTCTATTGCTAGATTGCAAGAGCTTCAATTTACTGTAACAGGAGGGACAAAAAAGATCTCTGGTGTGACCCTCAGTCCTCGCAGCACAAGGGGCTACTTGAAAACCAGTCTCAGGTGCAAACAGGAATCTTTGAGGTATAAATTTGGATTTCAAGTAGCTTCTTAATGATGATTGCGATCTTCTGCTGTTTGTGTTCTCACTTAACTTTGACCTCAAATGGGTTCCCAATGAATGTTCTCTCGTTTCTGAAGGATCAAGAATGCCACTGCTCGCAGATCCCCTAATGGAAAACTACCTCTAAATACAGGTAAACCACCACCACCCCCATCCCCTCAGGGCGCAGCCACCTCCACAAAATTCTTCCTTTCAATATCATCAGAATGAAGTAATTTGTTATTTGAATACAGGGGATTGGAGGAGAATGTCTTTACCAGCAATGCTGCTAGGCGAGACAGTGGGAGAAATTCTGCAAGCAAGCAAATTTGCCAGGCAAATAGTGGAAGCCGTTGATCCTAAGCCAAAAAAGCCAGTTGAGGATCCAAAAACACCAGTGACAGAGAGGAAAAAGAATCAGCGGCTAAACCTCGAGAATTCGGAGCTTCGTGCAAGAAGAAGGAGGGAAAAACAAGGCGTATTACAAAGTATTCGGACAGACTCAAATGCGCCATCCCTCCAAAGAGCAAAATCCCGGATAAATTTCAAGGTTTCACCTCTGCATAAGAGTGAGTATGACCAAGAAAACTGCAAATACATAGCTAATAGAGTGTCCCCAAGAAATAGACCATGGGCTAGAAAAACTGTTCTATTCCCCAACCCATTGTTTCATTCTTCACCAACTAAGCAGCATCAGAAGTTCTGCAGAACAAAGTCTCCTATAATTGCCAAAAACAAACCTCAAACTCCACACAAGTTCTTGATCAAGTCTCCACCCTCGACCTCAAAATTTCAGGTCAAGATCAGGAGCCCTCCTTTGGCCATTTCCCCAACAAGATCAAAAAGTTTAATCAAGAAATCTCCCAAGATGTCGACCACAGCGAAGCTCCGAAGGTCGTTCTCGCCATCAAGATTGGCAAATAAGTTGGTATCACCGTTGAAAAGCAGAAAATCTGTACATAATGATGGGAAGAAGATGATGAGTGGGCTAAAGCAGCGTCCAACTGCAATGCCAATGCGTTTGTCAGCTCCTCGAATCTAACTTGGACTACGCTCATCTTGTTTTGTTTTTGAGGTTAAAAGATTCTGTCCTGCATAATGATATTTTCTCGATGTCCATATAGGTATTGTTTCTCTGATCCCTGACCTGAGGAATAAAAGAAATGGCATTTTGCTCCGGTATAGTTTTTGGCTTTTTGTCATTTAATTTTAACCTTACTTGTGAATGTGAGGTTTGCATCTGTATCTCCTTATTTTTTGAATGAAAGCAACGTCGTAAAGCATTTTGTGAAGTTTTCTGCAAGCAAGCAAAAAAATTTGAAGGAAAAGATTCTTTTGAACTAACTAATTGGCGAGAAGAGAACTACGGTGTGAAGATTTCAGTATTTATGTGAGAGAAAGTAAGTAATAAGCAAATTGAAGATGTTTTTCATTTGGGAACTGTTTCAAGCAAACGTGCATTCTCCCCTTTTTTTGGACAGAATCAAAAGACCCCCCCGCTTTTCCTTTGATATATCCGAAATCATTAAAGTGATTTTTACAAATTGGACAGGTAAGGGAGTACAATCCGAAATTGTGGAGTATATAGACGAAGAAACAAAAAACGAAGAAAAAAAAGAAAAGGACAAAAAAGAGGAGAACATAAGAAAGGAACAAACACGGATAGAGATAGCAGAAGCATGGGATACCATTCCATTTGCGCAAGTAATAAGGGGCTCCATGTTACTAACTCAATCTATTCTTAGAAAATATATTATATTGCCTTCATTGATAATAGCAAAAAATATTGGACGTATGCTATTATTGCAGAATGGTTTGAGATATACAGGAATGGAATCAAGAAATGCATGTTAAATGTAGAATGGTTTGAGGATATACAGGAATGGAATCAAGAAATGCATGTTAAATGTACCTATAATGGTGTCCAATTATCAGAAACGGAATTTCCGAAAAATTGGTTGACAGACGGTATTCAGATAAAAATCTTATTTCCGTTCTGTCTGAAACCTTGGCACAAATCTAACCTACGATTCTCTGATAGAAATCCAATAAAAAAGAAAAAACAAAAAGATGATTTTTGTTTTTTAACAGTTTGGGGAATGGAAACCGAACTTCCTTTTGGTTCTCCCAGAAAACGATATTCCTTTTTTGAGCCCGTTTTTAAGGAACTGGAAACAAAAATTGGAAAATTAAAAAGGGCGTATTTATTAGCTCTAAGAGTTTTAATTTTAAAAGGCAAAAGTAAATTAGTTTCAAAAGAAACAAAAAAATGGGTTATCGAAAGTTTTTTATTTCTCTACATGAATCAGGTGGTGAGTGTCAAAAGAATGGATAAGGGTGAGCGAGTATTGCCAACAGTAGGCCTGATAAAACAGATGATGCTATTTTACCAACTCATCTAACACACATTGCTTTATCTGTCACTTAAGACATCTCTACTTAGCAATAAACAACCACATTCCAAATGGGGCAGCCCTGGAGTTCGAATTGCAGAGCTATACAAGTTGATAAAGCAGAGTTACAAAGAATGCATATCAACAAACAATAATCCTGAGTCGGAAAAGGTATCGACAGAGAGCAGGTACCTATCATCAAAATTTATACTATTACTTTGCATGTGTGAAAGTTAGATGAGAACAATCTCTGGGATCATCAGAATTCATAAAATTGCACCCGGGGTGCATCATTCAACGACTAAGACATAGGAGGACAGATTACAGGCGAGAAAGTGGAATAGGATTTTAGTGGCTAATACTTGCCATCTTAATCCTTGCGTACAAAAGGAGATACAAACTTTGTACACTAGACAAAAGCAATCCAAAAACCATATTCAAACTCAATAACCCTTTCCAGAGAATCTTCCAATCCAAGCACTAGCTCTCAATATACATCTATAATGCTGGCTAAGAAGCACTATTTCTCTTAGGAACTTCCCCGTTTCCTATGGAAGTATGTTATGTTGCAAGTTTCATGAAAGGCAGCTTCCAACATCATGCAATATTTGGCCAAGGTTCAGAGTGTTGGAAAAAAAACCACCACGCCTTCCTGGAAATAAGAGCATAGATAGAACAGTCAGTCGGTCATTTGCCAGGAGATGCGAACCTTGACCGCTCTCTTTGCCTATTCATAGCTCGATCCTTGGGAGAAGAAGTTTTTCCTCCCACACCTGCTTGACGCATCATCTCTGTAATCAAATTGATAGTGGAAGAGTCAAACACAAGCCAATACAATTTTTTCCATTTTTCTCTTGTTTCGTTGCTATTGGGTGTGCTTGAAAAAGGAAGCAGAATGGACAGAACACAGTCAGAATGTGTGAAAGACCTACCTCGCTTTCTTTCAAGCTCCTGATCTAGTTCTTCCTTCCACTTCTTTTTTCTCTCTATAACATCCATACTGCAGCATAACGTTCTTCAGATCACTTAAATTTTAAAGTTGATCAATGAAGACACAAAACCAGAGAAGAATTAGCATATGGACTAACTTTGGGCTACTTTGATCCGCGGAAGGTGTATCACCAATTAGCCCATTCCGATCATTGGTCTGGGGTGATGGATTTTGCTGCTGATCTTCATTAGATGCAACACCAATATGGGATCCAGGCCTGCTACAACTCCCGGGACTTGCTTCAGTTACAACCTCAATCACTGACGATGGAGTTTGACTAGGAGACCTACTTTTCGGAGGTAGTTTCAAGTATCTTGGAGTACTCTCATCACCTATGTCCTCAGTTAAATTTGGAGAGCATAGAGGATTTAAACTGTTCAGGAACTCTTCATAGAGTGGAGTCTGCAGTTTCTTTAGTTCTGTTGCCTACATGGCAATGACATGGAACATGTATGAATAGAAATAGGGACCAAATTTTGTAAAGCTTAGTTAGTAGCTATTTACTTGGCATCTTCATTGCATAGTACCTTTTCATCCAAAAAAGCTCGGATTTTAGATTCCGTAACCTCTTCATCATCCTCAAATGGTGAAGAATCATTTTTACACTCTTCATGTGATCCAGATTGACAGGTAGGTCTATCATCCTCTTCTTCCATGTACATCTTCGCATCGCTTCCCTCCATTTGAGGACTTTTGTTGCATTTATTTTCCCAATCATCACGGGGCTCACACACAGGGTTGAAACTCTGACCAAAGCGGATAATTAAAAAAGTTAATTTCCAGAATTTTCATTTGCTGGCCCTAATCATATGATGCAGAAGAAAATTGAAGTTTCAGTACCTTACTGAAGTCATCTGGGATCAAAAGATTGTTAAATTTTGTTTCTCCACCAAGAAATAAATCATCTTTCTCATCAAGCTGACACATGTCATCATCAACATCATTTTTCCCCCAGATATGCTTACCTTCTGCAAATTTCTCAGAACCAACAGTAGAGAAGTCCAGTGTTCCCAAATTGCAGACATCCTCAGAACCAGCTCTGATCAGATCCAATGAATAGGTGCTTTTACAAACGCATCCCAAAAGCAAAATAAACATTACCAACATTCTCATACATATTTTAGGCCAAGCAATGAATTTCTTACATTTCTGTCGAATTAGCCCCAGGTGAAAATAAAGCAGGTTCCTGTCAGAGGAAGGATAACAATAAATATAAAGTGCTCAGTAAAATGCATCTCATACTGATCTTGTTTACATAATTAATGATACAACTGGACAAACCTTAACCAAACTATGATCAGCAGTAAGTGATTGCAAGACTTCACCAGTAACAAATGGATGCTGCATGTAGTTAGAAAAAGAGAAACTAAGATTGCAAAGTATTACAGATTATTCTCAGATGACAAGAAATTAGAAGCTAGAAAGTTAATAGCTATCATTCGTCAAATAATCACCTGCAATAACTCAAAAGCTGATGGCCTTAACTGTGGTTCCCTGCATGATATAAATGTAAGCTAAGGCATTGGAGGAATATTAAGCAGTATAAAGAATTTTAACTGGTTCAAGACCTTTGCTAATTGTGATTAGGCTCAGAAAGTCCAGGTACATGAAGTCCAAGATGAATAAAACTTAATAAAAAAAAGTGAAATTTGGCATATGAGAAAAAAGAAATACAAAATTCTCTAAATCAACTGTCCCTCTCTCTGAGTTGAAATAAAAATGGCATTCAGTGATCAAACCTACGATCAATTCTTTTTCTTTTCTTTTCTTTTTTTTTTTTTTTTGGCATTTTGATTATATTTGGTAACAATTATATGGAAGAATTAGTAAGTGTTGAGAATATACTTTTCTAAACACTTTGAGAGAAAATCTTTTGCCTCAGCAGAAAGATGTTCAGGAATTGGTGGATGCTCTTTGGTTGTCCCAATATAGTAGAAGAAAGCTGCAACCTGTAGGCATGATTGTATAATATCAATAAGTTGGGAGTATCAAGGCTAATATTGATGCTAGACAAGTTACCAGGAAATTTTTCCAAAAAGAAAATATGCAAATTCTCTTCTAAGTCATACCTCCTTATATTGTTGGCTCCAGGGAGCTTTACCAGTTGCCATCTCAATGACAGTACATGCAACACTCCATATGTCAGCAGAGCTAAATTTCATGAAAAGAGAACAATAGTAAGGGTAAATCAGCTTCATAAAAACATTTTAACGACTAATCTGGGCAAAAAATGTCCTAGTCAAAGTTAGAATAAGATTTGTCACGCACAAACATCTCAGTTGCACCCGAAAAAGTCCGTCCAACACATGCATAGACAACATTGGAACATCATAATTCTATTACCATCCTCAGAGCTCACTCAGCACCTTAGATACAGTAACAGAGCAAATAAAAGAAATAACATTACATGCAAAATTATGGGAAACAATATATTCCAAGTATGACATGAAGGAATCATAATTGAACCTAACATAAGCACAAAAGACATCTAAAGAAATACTGCAATTCAGGCTTTAACAGGAGAAAAAAGCATAAAACCCGGACAAAGCAAAAAGAATAGTTAGGATGCAGGTAAGCAACCACATGATTCTGTTTGTATATGAATACAAAATATAAAAAAGAGAGAAAAGGTTATTTTGAACCATATGACATTCTGAGATTACACATTGCATATCTTATTTGTCGAATATGTCAAGAATACTTGAATTATTTAATTAGCTTAAACAATCATAGATGTGTTACGTTGCAAAACTGGAATCATTCAGAATAGTATCAAAATTGCTCTGAGAATTTTATTGAAACTCGTGGAAATATTTAGCCACTAGATAATTATTTTAAATTATTTTAACTTTGTTAATTTCCTAGCCAGTAAATTCGTCAATCTCTTTTCCTATCCCCATTGTATCTACAACAGAAGTAATCAGCAGATGGTTGATGATCTTTCATTCATAAACCAAATAACATAGGCCATATCAGCTGAAAATTATAATTCATAACTAACAAACAGGGCCAACAATTCTAGAGGAGCAAAGAGTTAAATAAAACAAGAGAAAACTAGCTAATTGTAGGAAAAAGAGAGGAGGAGGAAAAAACCCAGTAAGCAAGCAATCAAACACAGAAAAAGAACCATCCAAATCCAATTAAGAGTCAGAATGCCAATACCCAATACTGAAATATTTCACACCAGGTGAAAACATGCATGAAGCAAGTGCCAATTGAACCTCAATAAACTAAATATTCGTACGACCTCCAAAGGACGCCGAGAAGAGTTTGCATTCTTGCGACAAGGATCAGCACATGGTACGATATGCAGAAGAGAGCAACTTAGCTAAGGACAAAGCAACAACCCACTCTAGAGCTCATTTTTTGAACATCTAGGAGCCCAATGCAATCATTATTAACACAATACATGACTTTTTTCTGCATACTAGCACAACAGGAAGAACCTTTGATAAATCACACAAAATCTATCATATATCATTAAGCTACACAGCTCAACATGGATCCATGTCAAATTTAAGGCATAAAACATAAAAATGGAAAATGAAGGATATTTGGATTATTGCTGAAAGTGAAAACAGAAGCATGGAAAAATATGGCATCCAATTGAATGTTTTGGAAACCATCAGTGTTATTGCTGTTCTTACAAGCTATGCCCAGTTTGGCGAATAACTTCAGGGGCCATCCAGTATGGTGTACCTTTCATGGACTTGGCACCTGAAACAGTAGCCTAATAAAAATACCCAGATTAGATGTGATTTCAGACACTGAAAAATAAAATCCAGAAAGTGCAACAGTAAACTAAAAGACAGATCATGTAATACCAGCTCTACAACTTGTTTGGAAGCCCCAAAGTCGGCAAGTTTAATGCATCCTTTATTATCAACAAGGATGTTTGCCCCCTGATATATGAAAGAGAAGGATTATTGTTTTTTAAATGAAAATTAAAGATGAAAGAAGGCAATACAGAGAAAGTAGATAGAGTACCTTGATATCCCTGTGCATAATTCCATTCTTGTGAAGATAATCCAGTCCCAGAAGCAACTGCTTTGTATACATTCTCACAACCTGCTTGACAGAGTTGCTTATTACATAAATAAGTCATGCAAACTCTAAAAGTCACAATTAGGAATTTGCAACAACTGACCGACTCAGGAAATGATCCAAATTTCCCTAGGAGTGATGATATTGAGCCTCCTGGTACAAATTCCAACAGAATATTTAGCGTCTCCCCCTCCCTCACAGTTCCCAAATATCTCTGACACGCAAAATAGACGCTTAAGTGAGAATCATGAAACCCAAAGAAAATCACACCTTAGTGTATAAGAACATTTTTATACACTCACAACTATATTTGGATGCGAAAGATTCTTGAGAAGCTTAACTTCTTCCTCAAGCTCTCGTATGTGAACCTGCTCATTAATGATATTTAGCAAAACAGGGTCTGATAGATTACACTAGTAATTGGAATACTACATCAGAATATACAAAAACGTTTTAAATATACCAAAGAAAAAACAAGGAGGGTGTATGCATGAGCATACTTTTGTTCAATAGCTTGTTATGATGTTTTCCTTTGAGGTACAGAAGAAGGAAAACTACAGAAGTCATATCAACATAAGGCCTTATTTTGTCCTTCATGATTGAAGAAATTACAAGATGTTAGCCTTTCCACATTAATAAGGTAAAGAAGAAAATAGAACTAGAGAAACAATACCAGCATAAGCCCGTATCCTGTGTCCTTCATGATCGAAGAACTTAAGAGATGTTAGCCTTTCACATTAATTAGGTGAACGAGCTTCTGTTTGACCTAGTAACCCTCCACAAGTTAATTCACATTCAGATTCTTATTAATATTTATTTTCTCATATTGTGTATTCAAGTGGTAGAAGAATTATGCCAATCCATCTTGTTCCTTGTGAATTTAAAGCTCCACTCTTAATCAATCATTGTCCATGTAGTTCTCATGGTGAGCGAAGTCAAGGTTAAATTAAGAGAAAAACAAGCCTGATTAAGTATAAATGCATTAAATAGGGTTATAAGCAATCCATCTAGATAGCTTGAAAGAATTAAGAACCACCATTTTGATCTTTAGTTTACTGGACTTCAATAAGCACAATCACAAAAATAATATTGCAAAAGTAGACAACATTTTCTACGAACATTTATCTTAGGAGATGGACACCTTTACATCGTAGTTGAGTTTAAATAAGGCATGTACACCTACTGTTCCCTTGTGGTTGATTGTCCATATACACAGAGACACAGATGCATGTAACTATAAGCATGCATGAGTACGTAGATTTGCACAAGTGTGGAGCATCAGATCCTACTGCATCTTAATCTGCTCTTTCCCTCTTTACTTTAAATGAGGAGTACCTCTTTATGGGAATAGTACAAAGAACAGATGTGGAAGATAGAAAAATGTGAAGGAAGTAAAGGAAAACAGCAAGAAAGAAAGAAGAAAATTATCTGTCTGTCATGGTTTCGATAATCCAAACAACTGCCAGAATAGAGTTCATGGAAGTTGCAACTCTCTAATGTCCAAATTGAAGATAGTGCCCCAAAATTGTAGGCCCACCAACTTTTGACTTAGAATGAGATCAATTAAAAGAGTAATTGAGAGCATATAATCTATCACCTTTTTGTGCTTCCTCCAAGAACTACTTTTTTCTACAGAACCTTTTATGTACATTTGAATAACAACAAACACAAGTTAATGGTACTATGAATTTCTCCACTAATTTTTACTGTTAATCATTCTTTTAGATTAGAATGAAATTCAAGATTCTGTCAGTTGAGCTTTCGAAATCCCTGCTGCA
The DNA here is from genome assembly GCA_030512225.1 of Rauvolfia tetraphylla. Taxonomy (NCBI): domain Eukaryota; kingdom Viridiplantae; phylum Streptophyta; class Magnoliopsida; order Gentianales; family Apocynaceae; genus Rauvolfia; species Rauvolfia tetraphylla. The sequence continues at coordinate 5,765,870 of JAJQKT010000060.1, forward strand.
GTCGAAATTGGACAAACTAAATCACTCAATATTGAATACACTGATGGAAAAAGACCCGAAGATAGAAGTAAGCTGAATATGAAAGCAAATCAGAACAATCACCAAATATCGAAGTCATATGCTGTACATTTCGTTTGGTCAAGAAAGGAGAGCTGACCATGTGTCCAAGATGTTTCATGTATTGTTTGATTTATTAAATGAACTACACTCTGAGCAATCCAACAAAACAAACATCAGAATGTGGCCACATGAATAGAAATTCTTAAGTTTAAATTATGTAAACATACTAAAATGGATATGAAGAAAGAAACAGAGGTACGACCCTCAACAAATAAAACATCAAATTTCAATTGCAAGAGAATTAACTAAATTGTAGTCCGTACCTGCGCTTTCTCCTTAGAAGCACTGTTTGCAGGGATCAAAACCTGAACCACAAATTTACCAAATTAAAAATAAAAATACATAATTTCTGCGCAAATGTAAACGCCTAGACAAGGCAAGCTCAAGTTTGTGAACCTGCTTAACAGCGAGAAGCTCTCCGGAATCAAGATTCATCCCCATGTAGACATGTCCGAAGGCGCCGCATCCGATCAACTCACCCTTGCGCCACCGGATGGGAGGCGCTCCACTTGCAGTATCGCCGGCATTTGGCGGCGGCAGATGCGGAGGTGAGGGCCTGGAAAACACTCTAGACTTGCGGATGCAGGAATTGATCTTGTCTACTAGGGTTCCATCTTCACCACCACCGTTAGCGATGGTCGGTGTGCGGAACACAAGCGATCGCCGAACTGATCCAAATATATCCTGCATTTGATTTTGCAAAACCTCCTCTACTTTGCTACGAGTAATTTAGTGCATAATGTGAGAAATTTCTTAGGGTTTATCAGTGAGTTTTGAGTGATTAAAGTGAGAAATTACTGTGAGATTTCAGTTGGAAACTTCCCAGTCTAGAGAGAGAAACTCAAAAGTAATACGTCAAGAGTGGGAATTGGGTTTTTGCGTTCCATTTTCATTTGATCGTTGGGTGAGAGAGAGAGAGAGGGAAAAAGGTCGGGGGAATTATTTTGAAAAAGTGAAGGAAAAAGGAGAAAAATAAAGGGTTAATTTCATTGAAGTGCCCCCACGTTTCATGCGGTTTCAGTTTAGTACCCTCACATTTTCTGCTAAAATGTAAAATTCAAAAAATTCAAAAAAAAACTAATTTACTACTTTCCTGACAATAATGCCCATTGACAACTTTCTTTTCTAGGAAACTTTTTACTTTGTTTATTTTTTAAATAAAAAAACTTTTTTCTTTCAGTCTCATCCACAAAAATCTTTAAAAATCTTAATCATAACTTAATTTATATTAATAAGTATTACCAATAAGCTATTGAAACATCATGTGCACTAACCATTAAACCTCTCACCCACCACCATAGTCCATACCACCTTGAAGTTCACACCTGCAACTTTTGTTACATATCTTGCTTTAGATTTTCTTTTTTCTCTCTAGCTCCAACACATTAATCTCTTCTTTATCCCAATTTTAGCACATTAGTCTTATCAGATAGAATTAACTTTGTAAGCTCCAAATCTCAAGGAAATTCCTGCCTTTGTTTGTGTCTAGAATTGAAACAAATTACTATATTTTGCCCCTGCCTCCTGATTGGTCGGTATTTTTTACAATTTTTACAAACAAAAGCTCTTTTCTCATATTTGTCATTCCTTATCTTAAATTGTAATCTACTTCATGTAAGTTGTAAGAGAATAAGTTTCTTGAGATTTTGCATCTCAAATCATATTCTCACGAAAGGTGTTCAAGCCACTTAATTCTTCGAATCCTTATTGCGAAGTCGATAAATTATATGTCCTTTCGTTGAATCATAATGACTTACCTCAACCTTAACTCTATTTTTTGATAGTATCTGTATACAACTACGTTGGATTTTTCCTAAAACATAATCGAGAATCAGATCTTCATTATCTAAATGAACCTGAAACATGCTATTAGGAAGTGATTCAGTAATTAAACCCTCATGAATCCATTTTTGTTCTTTCATTCCAATTAAAACCTCCTTGAAGTATCAACTAATGAAGGAAGAACAATATTAGACAACTCGTCTCTTTTCTTTTTTTTTTAACAATTACAAATAGTAACTTTTGTATCCAATTTGTATATTAAAAGGATTAATGTATCAAAAATTTCTCTGGTTATAACATATGAGTTATTGTAAGTATAATATGATGAAATAGAAATAGACATAATAACAATATAGCACCTATTATGAGAATCATGTTCAAAATGGGCAAAACATTAGTAGCTCAGTTATGAAACATTAATTCTTTTAAAAGTCTATGAATTTGAAAAGATTACTTGTAGTACAATTATTGAAAAGTAGTTCTACCATATGGATTGATTATCGCCACCACCTTGCCAATCATCTTCTTATTTCATCCTCTAGCAAGAAGCTCTACTTTTAGAATCATTCCATCCAAAAACTAAACTCGAAATTTCAAATGTAAGACCCACATTCCCTCTAAAAGATAATTTAGCTTTTACAAAATCTAAAATAAAAATTTTAAAACCAAACTCTATCCAACATTATGTAATCATTTCCCCAACTATTTTGGCACGCTATCCCTCCTACCATTGCCATCACCCCTCCCACATAATTATTTTCCTCGTTATCTTTATGAAGAAAAATTTTGCAAGAATATGGTGTTCATTTGACGTAATGTAAATTAAGTTTAATTTGCATCAATGGAACATGGTTAGAAAGTAGAAGTGAGAAAAAGGTTTGTAAAGGAAGATGAGTAAGGAAAAGGTTGATTGTTTGATTAGAGGGGACAAAGATGGGTGCCGAATGGCAAAAGATGGACAATGAGTTTTGTTGTTGCTTCTATATGATCTGCAATGGAGGGGTAAAGATGAGAAGATTGAAAAGATAAAACAAAAGGAAATAAAAGAAAAAGAAAATTTTACCTTTTAAAGATTTAAACATCTTTTATATTACATCTAACAACATTATTCTTGACTACTAGCTATCAAATTGATATCACAAAAATAAAATAAAATAAAATAAAATGTGAGGGTACTATAAAAGTGGCCCAATAGATAAGAATAATTTAACAAAATTAATCCAAAAATAAATTAGAAAAATTGAATTTCATTTAAGCCCCTTACATTGGAGATATTTTGGAATCTTCCAAAAACTTATGATATTTTCTATGTTTAGGTTATTTGCTTAATATAGTGGAGTCTGTTTGTTAGTGAAATTATAATTACATTCATAAATAATATTTTTACCTTTCTTTACTTTATCAAATATGAAAATAAAAATAATGTGCAAAGTTAAAATAACACATTAAAATTTAATATGTGTATGAGGAAAAAATTATCATATTTGAATAAGATGCAATAGATGTAATCTATGTCTTGAATATCATTAGTTAGTAGTAGATAAATGGTGAGGCCTCTCCGGATAAGGTTAAACATATCAATGATAAATAAAAAAATTTTAAAGATTAAAGTTTGCCTTAAAATTTTATAATGTTACAACTCAAAACTTAATTAGTTGATTTGGTCCCTCCCTATTTTTGGGTCGACACGGCCCCCCCACCCCCCCTGCCTAGTTAGTAGTAGATAAATGGTGAGGCCTCTCCGGATAAGGTTAAACATATCAATGATAAATAAAATTTTTTTAAAGATTAAAGTTTGCCTTCAAATTTTTAATGTTACAACTCAAAACTTAATTAGTTGATTTGGTCCCTCCCTATTTCTGGGTCGACACCGCCCCCCCCCCTTCTTCTGGCTTCAACTTCCTTATATCTAACATGGTAGCGGCAGAACTAGCTTTGGTTCCTCTAATTTGGATGGTGGTGCTAAAGATAATGATTAACAACTTATTCATTTAAGAAGAAAAGTAAAAATATGATAAATGTTACAACAAAATATATGGACCGGAAATGTGTGGTCAAAAACCTAGAATGAGTGGCTATTGAATGTATAAAATCAGGTGGTTCTTGTTTAGGTTCACAGCACCAAATTCATATCAGATTTGAGTTGTTCCGACGTGGAAGGAAAAACTAAACTATTAAAGCAGTCAGTAGAAAGGAAAGGGGGCCAAAAAATGGAGAAAGAAAAAGATCTCCTCTTACAAATATGTTATTGCTGACATACACATATTGTAGTAAAAGAATAAGCTTGTAATACAAAAAAAAAAAACAGTGCAAAAAGCAGAAGGATTGCTGCTAAAGAAACCACTAATACCCAGTAAGCAAGATGCATACGCTGGGGACAAGTCTCTAAAGAAGAGGTTGTTGGTTTTGGGTGGCTGGAGAGGGGGGGGGGGGGGGGGAAGAGGGGCCTTATAAGCAAAGAAAATATTCACATCTCTGTCAAAGATTGGGAGATCACGAGGACAATAACTATTTCCTGCTATTCTTCGTGGCTTTCATCTTTAATGGACTCCAAACTAACTGCTTCTTTTGCAGTGCAATAACTGTTGGATGCTTAGGCTTCCATGAGCCTACCTGTGATGGAGGACTTCCCATAAACTTGCTGCTTCTTCTTGGACCAACAGGTGTTTCCTCTACAGTCACCCTAGATGTTTCCTTCAGTTGTGGGAGGGGAGAATGTGTTCTTGATGTGCGCCATACTCTTTGTGGATCCCAAACAAATGACTGTCGCCCCATCACACGGTCAGTCCTCAATCGAGCACTAGACCTACTTAGAGGAGTTGTCACATTCAGATTTGCATTTGGATCAGGACGTATAGTTGCTATGGATGCTCGCCTTTTAGGCTGAATAGCCTGATTTGATACTCCTGGAGAAGGCCTCACAGCAATAGATCCACGCCTTGCTTTCAAAACTGCCTTTGTCTTAGCTCCTCCTGCTGTTGATGTTCTTGATACGTTTTCTTTGATATTTGCTGGAAGTGGTATCATAGAGTTCCTGGTTTTGTATGCAGGTGGAAGAGGAGATGGAGGAGGCATGAGGTTGGTAATTCCTCGAAGTGGTAACCTCAGCTTTGAAGGAGCCAATGGTGGTTTTTTCTCAGTTGTCGTCTTCTGTGATTGGCTTAAAGATGGGATGCCAGAGAACTGAGTAGACAAATTGGCTAAAGCTCTACTTTCCTGCTTTAGACGTGTCTTCCTTTCCTCTGCTAATTGGTTCTCAAGATCTCGAACCTGTTGACATTTTAAAAGACTTCTTTCGTTACTGAAAAGACTCAAGGAAAATATTAGGACTATTCTTGCAAGGAAAAAAGTGAAAGCTATATATTATGTCAAACTTGAAATTATGCTACTCAATTGGAATTTGCCTCTTAACGCAGAAAATACTTGTTATGGAGTTCACCTTTTCTTGAAGATTTCTACAGATATGTTCCCTGGCTGAAAGCCTTAGTTGCAAAGATTGCAAATTATCCTGCAATTTCTTCGTTTCCTTCTCATCATGCTTGGCCTTTTCTGCCTGTAAATGTGTAAAATATATGAGTTTCGTATTTAAATTAAAGGATTTTTAAACAAACAAATGATTCTGAATAGATGTGAATTTCCTGCCTCATACCAGTTGCTTGTACTTGAACAGTTCACTAGTATCTGCCTGCTTCCTTGCAGGACCATGCTCAACTCCTCGGACACGACTTGCAAAGTTTAATGAGCATAGTGTTTCTCCTAAATCTGCAGCATTTGGGCTGATTTGGACAAACATCAGGGTTTTGCAATCTCCTCCTGCAATTATGTTTTTGTAAGAGTTACTTGCCTCCTAAAGAAGCAAATTTTTCTTTTTTCTTTCACATATGAGAGCAGCGCCCAGCTAATTATTCAATTGGCCGTGAGTGTTATTCTCATTTTCTTTCTTTTCCTTTATAGTTCTTATTAAGCAATGAATATGGATTGATCAGGCCTAAATCACAAACATTTTACAGGATTAAATTTGGGAAATAATTATTTAAAAGAAGCTAACCTAGAGAATTCTGCAGCATGTGAGTGAGCTTTGAATTCCTGTGTTCATATGCAAGAAAAGCAATGGTTAGACAACACTAAATGGACATAATAAAATTATAAGCTTGCAAAGCAAGAGCAAGATGATGGCACCTAGCATAGATAAACAGGTAGATAGATAGATGGATGGGTAGAGAGAACTATAGAGAGATATGCCTGTAGGGAATATGGGCCGTCTTTGAAGCAAGAGCAGATATTACATCTCCAAGAGCTGATAAGGATTTGTTTATAAACTGGGATTCCTTTAATCTTTCACCTTCAACTTCAATCCTTCCAACACGTTCACTTCCTGCTAAGTCTACTAGCCACAGGTGGCTCCTTGTCCTGTGCCCATTTATTGAATTTTCCCCCACAACGGTCACTCTCACCAAGCTACACAAACAAAGTTGCTTATATCAGGGGAGCCAAAGTAAAAATTGGATAAGATCTTGTCGTCCTTGTCACACTTTAGCAGGAGAATTTGTTTCAATCTGCTGTCTGATGTGAAAATACAAAGGAAAACATGCATACCTTTGGAACTAATAAAAGACTCAGAAAGACTTTGAAGTTACCAGTGGGAGCGACTGCTAAGTTCATTTGCATTTGTTGATCCTACAGATCTAGCTTGACTCCCACACTTGAGGAGATCCCAAACCTCATCCGTGCTGTAAACAGAAGTTTCAACAAGCCCTGGTACCTCCTGAGTTCCATCTGCTGATTGCTTTATCTCCAATCTACAATTCATGTTTTGCTAAATTAAACCCTTTACAGTCACACATTTAATTAGAATACGTTTGTATTGAGAGCTGGAGATGTATTCTGCAGTTCCTATATTAGTACCTTTGTTACACTTGATTCATTAAATCAAACTGATCAATTTAGAAGGATAGTTCATAAAAAATCTCCAAAGGCCTAAAAGTGTCCTTCAGATAAGGGGAGAGTAGGCAAGAAAAGATAGATAATGGATCCAAGAATTTAGAAAGAACAATAAGATCTAGAGTTCATTGATAAGGAAAAATCATCTAGCTGAACTTCCAAGTTTTGGAAGGCCTTAAAAATAAAATCAGCATCTACTTCATTTTTTTCATAAATTCCTCGTCTTCTTTCAAACGGCAATATGTAAGTGGCATTACATCTTGACCTTTACATTCTCATCCTTCATTTATTTCTGTACTGGAGAGAACTGGCATAGGAAAAGGTCCTTAAAAAAGGTATTCAAGTTCATTCTGCTGCCTATTCCTTTTTCTTTTAGGAGGAAGGGGACAAGGAAGACTACGCAGGAAAGGAAAAGAAATGAAGAAAGCAAAAGGCTGTTTTATTTAATTGCTGATGTATCTGAATACGGTATACAACAGCAAAGGTGGTATAGTAAAAGATTAAGGAACCAGAGCTTCCTGCACTTGCTCTACAATTCATTATATGCTAGCAAAGACAAAAAGCAGGTCTTGCACAAGTAATTTGCTTGGAGAATAAGGATCTTTGTTTCTGGTCATGATTCCATCACAGGTATACATTTCTGTATGTAATCATGGACAATTTTTACCACTTACTAGATCTTCTGCTGTTCATCAAAAGGAGAGTGTGCCAGTTACACCTGATGTTTTCACATTCAATTTCATCACTTTCTATTGCTTCTCACATGCTTTTCATCTCCATTTATTGGATGGAAAAGCTAACTACGTCTGTCAGGGGTATAACTAGTATGTCGTGTCATCCTTTAAGTATTTGCTACCTATTTATCCAACTATAAATTTTGAAAGAAGCCAGTGATCAGAAACATGACTCTTATTAACTTACTTCTTAGCAGGTTGATTGGAACTCTCTGCAAGGAGATCTCTTATCTTCTCATTGTAGACCTCCAACATGCTGATGAACAACTGATATTTCATAAAGCTGTTCTTCTCCTTAGAAACTCTAAAAAGTTCCTCCAGTGTTCGATAATTAACTCCTCTATTTTCGGCTGTTCCTTCCATGGTGAATGTTTTTCCAGTTCCAGTTTGCCCATAGGCAAAAATGCACACATTGTATCCATCTAGAACTGATGTCACTATGGGCATAGTCTGAGCAAAGACAGCCTCTGATAGGGAAAAATGGAAAAACAGATGAATGCAAGAATTCATTATAAAGCCACGCTAGAACATCAAGTAATCTGAATTTCTACGTTACCTTGGTTGTCCTCGGGCCTAAATACATGATCAAATTTGAATTGCTTTCTGGAAGAGTCAGAGCATACAATCTGAAGTTCATTTTCTTGAGAAGAATCAAAATCAACAACAGAAGTGGAGCCATTTGAAATTTCAGCCTGATTCAAAGGCCTACATCTGCAGAAGACCCTTATGTTGCCTTTCAGTTCTATCACTTCGTTATAGAGCCGCTTTCTCTCAGTGCATTCTTGGAGGTATTTCTTCTTCAATAGTTCACATTCTTCATGGTACTTCTTCTTCAGCAGTTCATAGTGCAAACCTAATATGTCTCCAAGGAAACACATAGCCAAATTAAAGGAAATAAAATAACTAATATGGTAACTAAAACAATATATTAGAGATGCAAAACCAGGGTCAGTACAACAAACTACATACTGAGACTTTGAAGAGCACCCGAAATGTCAGTCCCAGGAAAAGAATCTGCTTTAATGCCCTTTACTTCATTGCATAGAACTGCATGTTCTTTCTTCAAGTTCTATTAGAATAATAACACAATAAAATCAGGAAAACCATCATCAAATCAATATAAGAATACATTAAGAACATATAGAGTGGGAAGAAGTACCTGTAGTTTGTTGCTCAGGTCTCCAATCTTCTGCAATAGTGGAAGAGTCTGCCCCTGGTATGAACATGTTTCTTGTGTATCATTTGATGCCTCGTCCATTGATTCTTGACTTTCCTCTACTAAATCACTCTCTGCTTCAATTTTTCCTGAAACGATTCACAAAATTGTTAAATTAGTTACCACATCAAAGAAAAAAGAAATCTATAAGCTGTAAAATTCACTATTAAAAAATTTAAACTTGAGAACTGCTTTGGGACTTTACGTGAATATTTAGCTGTAAAATAGTAAACAAATGCATCCTAATTCACGATCCAGTCTCAGTTCTTTGTCTTTCAACATTCTGAGTGCCAACATATAAATACAGTTAATGTTCATTTAAACAACTGGGTTCTAAGTCTTAGGTGCGAAGAACTTCATTTGTCTATATTACCCATATTCAGCATTCAAAAGCTCGAGCTCCATTACTTATAAAAAATGCAACTACTCCAGAACATGCCTAATTCCGAAACATTTTTACCGAAAGTACGTTGCAGTGAGATATAAAGAATCTTGCTATCCGTTCCCTTACTATTCTTGATTTTCTTGGAAAGCAAACCAGGCATAGAACATAGAACAACACAAGAATATCAAAATCTTAATAGCCAAATTTCAAACCACAATCAATAATTAAAAAAGAATCAAAAAAAAAAAGGAAAATCAAAGCTTTGAGATGGTTTGGAGTTTCAAGTGTTTGATCTGAACGACAAAAACGAAAGATTTCCAAGTCACTGCTCGCTTAGAATCCTTAACTAGATTACAATAATGAAAGAAGAAAAGGACCTTCGAATTCAAAGCAAAAATGCAAAAGTAAGAAAAAGTTAAAAAATAGAAAATTAAGTACGAAGAAAAATGTACCAACCGTTATTGAGGATCAAACAAGTCTTGAAGTTATCATCAGAGACCGTAACAGCACAATTGAAGTTGTAGCAAAGCGTTTCTAGGGCTTTCTCTGAATTCCGAAAGTAAAACCGAAAGTAAATAAATCATTCCAACTCGGATGCACAGACTTTACATATACTTGAACCTTTTAACATCCAAAAATTGTTTGCCTTCTTTAAAGATGATCACTTCAGAGTCCATACTGCTTTACACATTTCTATACATTTTCCAGATCATGCATAAATTTCACTGATTCACATATCAGAATTCTAGAGACAAAGATGTACGTAGATACATATGCATACAGATAGAGAGATAGAGAGATAGAGGAAGTACCATCCATGATAAAACTTGGTTTGATTCTCAGAAATCGGTGAAGAAGAATTATGCAGAGAGTGAATGCAGAGACGAGAGAGCAGAAATTGCAGAGAGAGAAAGTGAGGGAGAGATTGGGGATTGACGGAACGGTAAGAATAGAAGACAGATGGAGAGACAGAAGGGGGGTTCTAGTTTGATTTCAAGCGAATTTGAAATGGGTGAATATGAGCCGTCCGATTTGATGTAGAGGAGCTACAGTCTAACGGCTATTTGAATCATGCTAGTCTCTTCCCTGGCCGCGGACACGACGTACTACAATTCAGGAAAAAAAAGAAAAGAAAAGGGACGTACCACTTATCGGCTTACCCAGTCTTTTATCGGGTCATAGGTAGAAAGCGGATTCTACGCGTCGGGCATGGCCACAGCGACGTCATATTTGCATTAAAACTTAACTCAAATAAAATTATATTTTTTATAAATAATTTATTTTTATAATTTTTAATATAATTTAATTAAAAAAATTCAATTTAAATACATCATAATATTTAAAGTTAAAATTCAATTTATAAAAAATAAAATAAATATTTTAATTTTTGTTCTTTCATTAAATTTTACTTTTTAATTTATTTTCAGCCATATAAAAAATATAAATAAAAAATTCTGTAATTTTTAATACTTTATTTAAAAATTTTCAAGATTTATTTAAATTAATTTTTTAATAAAAAATTTTTATTTTTATATTTTTTTCACTTTATACTTTATTTTTTATATAAATAATTTACTTTTATTATTTTTAATACAACTTAACTTAAAAATTCAATTCAAATCTGTCTCTACTTTTTACTCTCAACAAAACCTTACTAATTCTTTATTTTATTAATATAATTAAAATTATAATTTACAAATACAAATAAATCATCAATTAAAAAAAATCTCTTATAATAATTAAACTTAAAAAAGGTTTTCCACGTGGCGCTGCACTGTTAATCCAGATTACAGTCGCTTCATTGCCGCTCCGTGCCTGATACTGGAAAGAACTTATCTCCATTGCCCACATTAACTGGTATTTGGAGGTTTCGAGCAGTAGGATTTTGATGGCCTCTTCCTCTTGCTCAATCCTCTCTTGCTGCTTGCGCTCGGTTCCAAGATTCCTTTCTTCGGCAACCTTATTTCCAGCATATTTATGCACTTCCAACAGTTTGGTATCTAATGGGATTTCACTTCAGAAAGCCACAAGGATGCATGCCAAGTTTGAGAAATTCCAAGGCCAAGAAAATCTTGGCGAGGACACGAGTCAGGCATCTGCTTTAGACGCGGAAGGAGAGATGATAAAAGAAGAGGAGGAAGAAGAAGAAGATGACAGGTGGGTTTTCAATTTTCAGTTTTATATTCCTGAATTATATGAACGCCTTGTGAGAATTCAAACGGTCGCTGTGCAGCAATGCTAGTAGATGAAGCTTGGACTATTTAATATTATTCCTGCTCATGTATTATAATGATGCTTTTTTATTGCTTGAGGATTTCATTTTAACAATTTCCTTGAGAAATTTAGGTCTTCTGTTGTTCATTTGCTCTGAAGATAGTGATTGACTGAAGGGTTTCATTTTTTTGGCAAGACAAGTCATATCTTATGCTCAACGGTAATCAAAATGTAGGGAAGAGTAAGACTTGATGTCGTGATATAGATTTTTTCTCGTTTTCGTAGTGAATTAATCACCATTATAGTTATAGAGACAACAAGCCCTTGTAAAGACATTCCATCTGAAAGCTGAATACCATTGCCAAAACTGATCTGAGAGGCCCTTAGTGGGAATTGGGACTTTCATGAAAAGTTTTGGTCTTATTTATTGGCTGTTTGATGGTCTCTGCATCAGCCGTGTGCCTTTGTATTGAGCAGTATATATCTTTGGGAGAGATGAAGGTGAGAGATGCCGATTCAATTTCGGGAATGAAGATTAGAGTATTGTGTTTCTTTATTTTGTTCTATGGCTTTTGGTTTTAGATCAAGCTTTTCCATACTAAAAACTGAATATACATTTTGACTTTCGTAGTTTTGAAAGGATTTTAGGTAAGATAGATATCAATTTAGACAATAAAAGCAAACATCAAATCTTACCCAGCATAGAGATGACTTTTATGTGTTCTTGTTTCACGATTTTGAATGAATGCTCGCTAAGCCCAGGCCATAAGACCTTTTGACAGTTTCAAGTTCATCCTATCTCCTATAATGATCAAATAAAGATAAACTAAGAGAATTCTTCATATATGTTCTTTTCTGTAATGTTAGGAACAAACATGAAAGTATTTATTATTAGGAGCAATCATGTACGCAAGCACAAGTCTTTGTCAAGATCAGTGACAAATTATTTTAGAAAAATCTCAAATGGTAATGCCAATTGGTGAGAAAGCATATGTTCTTTGTCAACAGTTAAAGACTTGCACTTTTCTTTTTCTACATTTAACTATAGAAGGATTAGTAGAATTTCAAGGATCATTAACAAAATTTCAGTATTTCTGCAGTAACCATCTTGGTTAGTTGTTTATTACGTTTAATCCATTTCGAGCATAGCTATATCCAACTGATTATTTTTGTCACTCATAGATGGCTTCCTTGTGTCTTTATACCTTTTCCTTAATTCATTTTCCTTAACAGTTGCTTGCCTTCTGACTTGGAGGGAGCGGTCCGGCAGTCAGCACAAGCAAGTGCTACTTTTGTGTCTTCGGGGGGACTCAGAGCCATAGTATGTTTTAATCTGGTTTTGCTATATATATATATATATATATATATATATATATATATATATATATATATATCTTGAGGTTCATGATAAAACACCAAATTCTCTTTCCTAAGTTTTAAAAGATTTCACTTGCATTAAAATTGTATGCTATCTCTTTCCTTTTTATGCTCCAGATTCTTGTTTCTCTTGTATGCTTTACAAAAGCCCAGATTTTTGGAAATTTACACGAAAGAAGAAAGTTTTCCTTCATATACGCTACCCCTTTCCTTTTCATCCCTCCAATTTCTGGCTATTTTATTTTTAATTATTTCTCTCTCATTTTCTTAAGGTCGAGCTCCTAATACCACAGCTGCAATTTCTTGATGATGAGGGTGCTCAATTTGAGCTCTGGGAACTCTCAAGAATATTTTTGGATGCACTTATTGAAAAAACTGGAAATCAGGTACTGTGCTCCATGTGTTTGTTATCTATGGTTTATTTGTATTGAAGGTCTTTGGCTGCTAATGCTTGTGCATGAGATTGATTTAATTATTTTCTGTTGATGTATTGTCAATTTCTAAGACCTTTAAGCTCTTCTTGTTAGAGAGTGAAAGCCATATTTCCCGATGCTGGAGCTACTGCACTTCTTAAATATAAATGGAAAGATTCCACTATTGGTTTCTCCAGGTAAGTTCAATGAACTTAATGGAATTATCTTGGATTTAATTTGAAGTAAGTTTGACTTCTTCAAACTATTGTAGTGTATAATCTATTCTGATAGTTGAAAGTGATAAATTGAAGAAAGTATATATGCTGCTCTTTGAAGGACTAAGTAGCTCAACAATCATAACTGTTTACACTTCTACTGTGCTTTCCTATTTCTTCAGCTTAGGTGACCGTAAGCCTATAGAGAGTGAAGATGAAATTGTTGTGTTGGTTGTTCCTGATCACCAGATGTTGGAATATGTACAAAAAATTGCATCAGAACTCTCAGATGATCCGGTAAATCTGTATCCTCTCTTTATGACAAACTAATCAACTTTTCTTCATCTTGTTAGTCTTCATCCTTCAGGTAGCTTAATGTGGAGTTCTGTTTGCTAAAGTCGAATTTTTAACTAATATGCTTGGCTCTTAACTTACTAATGCTTTTCAATCAAAGTTAATTTTCAACTTGCTGTGCCTCTGTGGTTGAATATTCGATTTTCATCCTTATAGACCTCTTGATTTTGGGATTTAGATCATCAAAATAGTATAAAAGACATCTTTAACATATATAATCTGGAAGAGAAGGAATTGAATCATATCTTTGGGAATGCCTTCAGTCTGCTTTGCTTGTCATGAACTAAAATGAAATAAGTCTGACATAGTAATTTTAGCAGTAGCACTGATTCACCTTCCCTCTTTGGGCTACCTTTGTGAAAGTAAAAACAGAATATTTTTCTTCCAAAGGAGCAGGAACCTTTTTACCCATTTTGCTATTGGAAAAGAGAAAAGCTTCTTTTCCACTTTCCTATAGAATCTCCAGAACTTTCCTAGTAACTGTGTTTCTGTTTCTTATCTTCTTTGTCTGAAAGTTGGTTTGATTTACTTCTGCTATGAGAACTTCTACCAATTCTTTCTATTATTCATCAAAGATCACCCTAACAGTGGTTGGCACATCATCTATATGGTAGACTTCATATTTATTAGTGGATTTTTCAAAATTTATGTTTTGGAGAAAAGAAACGGAATGTGCAAATTTCCAATGTCTCAATATCTTGCTTTTAGATCAGCTGGGCATCTTTGCACACCAATATGCAAAATTTTGCAACTTCAATTGATAATATTCACAAGTCAACTTCCATTCTGATGATATATTGACCAATTCGTGAGTCAAGGTTTTGATCAAATGTAGATCTGCATTCATGTATCTAAACAGCCTATGATGCAACTTGTTATGTACGATAAGACATGTTTTAGTTTTTAGAGCCTGAGCGTGTGTTGATTGTAGCAAAGGAAATTAGGCAGCGGGCAATGACTCATAGTTATTCAGAAGTTATGGTTGCAGAAGAGTTTGAAATGACACTGCAATAATTTAAACGGGCTAATGCAACTTTAAGATGATAACGCAGATTTTGCCATTGTGCTGAATTTTGTATTTCTGGCAGGAACCAAAATAAGAAATCTGTTCTAGTTCTGGTTTAGATTGTTGGCATTCAGCTTGCTTCATCATGTTTGTTATGCTTTTCAGTCGCTTATATTGCTATCCACAACAATGTTTGTAGAATATGCTGGTCTTTTAGGCAATATTGGTAAAAGGTCATTTTCTCATAGGAATTTCTGATTTATTGTTAGCCTAGGCCTCTTATCATGTGGAACCCCAGTCTTGTCAGCGGGGATGTTGGTGTTGGGGTCAATGTTCGCAGACTGAAGAGGGACTTTCTAAGGTAGTTTCTTGGATTAAGTTTCAAGTGATATATTTGAAGTATTTATTTAGCTGTATTACTCCATTTCTTTTGATATTGCAAATAGATTATGTGGATCGTGCTGCTGAGGAAAGCATGATGAGCTTATTCAATATATTGCAAATATATTCAGCTTGTCAGAAACATTGTTTTCCAATATTTGACTTAATCAAGATAATACTGCTCCATTTGATAAATGTATTCAATTGCATGCCATCAGGTTGCTCATCATTTCTTGCTCTTTTTTGTCCTAATAGTATCTAGAGTGGGAACTATCTAACCAAATTCATCTTGGAAAGAATTCTCAGCATTTTGTTTTTCAATATTGAATCTTACATTTTCATCAAGTTCTGATTACCTTCTGAGTTTACTGGCTTTCAACTGCATTTGACCCAACTTTGAACATATTATGTTGTTGTTAAACTTGATCAGGCAAATAAACTCTTCATAATCTTAGAGAGTCTCTTTTATGAAGTTGCTTTTTCATTTTTCATATTTCTTCTTTGTCTTTGCTATTTGATTCTCTCAGTAAGCAATTCAGTGGCAGATAAAATTTATTTTGCGTATGCATTTGCAAATTATCCAACTTTCTGCTCTACTTGTTGTTTCTTTGTCTGAATCTATATTAGGGTTTCTTGCATCTTGTAGGTTTTGTTGAGAATATTTTGGAGGTAACTTTCTGTTTGTTGTTGCTAAAAAGTGTTAGTATTGCAGCACGTTTACAGTGGTTTACTCAATGAAACCCCTTCAATCAGGTGCAGTGTTTAGATGTTACCCTCGGTAAGTACTTGTCCTCTTCAAAGGTTCATTAAATGCTTGGTATCTGTCCGGTAAATTACATGTGACGCATTCTATGTATTCTTCTTTTTAGGCAATAATAAATTTAAACAAAAAACATACTAACAGCCTTCATTTGCAAGGCAAATTAATCTTTTCATACCTTTATTACACCAAAATTGTTAAGAACTGTTGAATATAATTTAAACTGCTTTACTGTCAAGTCAATGATTTCCGAAGTGTACTTTTTCAATTCTTTTTCTACTTAGTCAAAATGCCTTAAACCACTGGCATAACAACCTAGTTGATATGTCCAGAATCATTTGCGTATATTGAGGACAAAATATCTTAAATTGCCCAAGTTTTTAGTTCAAGAATAGACACTTGAGTAGTTACTGCTTACTCAGAATACAAGAATATTTCCAATAAAGAAAGAATTCAAAGATAAAATCTCTCAGAAAGAATATAGACCACATTATCTAATCCCTCTCTTTCCTCTTTGCGACCACTTGCTAGATTGTGGAAGGTGTTTTATGATGATAAGGAGAGGCCAAACAGGTATCTCCTGGCCAAGGAAATGATAAGTCGTCCTAATTCAGAAGATCTTGAGGTTAGTAGCTTCAAGAATGAGATTTAATATAACGATTATACTGGTTCCGATCCCTTTTTAGATAATCAATTTATCAAAACGATGTTTTTGTTACGATCATAGGCACAAAAAACCAAGGAAGCTTAGATGTCTTATGCAAGTTTTAAACTTTTTTCTTCTTTTGGTACATAAAGGGTAGACCAGCTACAAAATCACCATTGTTGAACGTGATTGTGTCTAAAGTGTCAATTACATAATTCTTTGATTATCTGCAGATCATATTCGGAGGAGTGGAAGAGAAACAGGAGAAGGGCTCATCTTTGTTGGATCAAGCAGCAGGCATCTTCTTCTCATTAAATCGATTCATGAAAGTGATCTCAAAATAGGTTCTGCTGGTATTTTCAAGTTCCATAGGTAACTTTTTGAATTGGCCTGTCTTGAAATCTACTTCTATATAGTTTACTTGAGAAAATATAGCTGAATAGCCATTATTGAATCTTATTACTTGGTAACTTCTTGAACAAAAAATAAAAGGAAGATTTCATAGTTTATGTATCTTGGTAATAATAGTATAGTTGTATTTTTAAAAATTAAAATCACAAATAGTTATTACCTAAAAAAATCATTATTACTTGACTAATCAAATAAAGGTAAGATTGTAAAAAACGCCATAAACACTTCTTAGTTCTCACAATACAATGAATTTTGGAACAGAGACTATCTCACAATGTAACTACTATTTAGCAATTGGAGGTAGTAATGTTGAAAGTATTTTGTAACTTTTTCTTCAAAGGTGAGTGCTTGGACGTAATCAAAAGAATTGAGTCATGGTCATGAGTAAATCATTGTTCCTAGGGCTTGGGTATCGTCATAGGAAATGAAATGGATGGACTCATTTCTAGTGTCTGCACTTGGTTTGAAGTCTAATCCTCCCCCTACACCCCCCCCCCCCTCCCCCTTAAAAAACACACAAACAGCAAAAGCCAAAAACAAGAAAAGAAAAAAGTGGAATAATTGTTTCAGCGTTCAACTAAAAACATTTTTGAAATATATGTTTCTATTTTTTTCTTTTACTTACAAAATTTGCCTCGCCAAAGAAGAAAAGTGGAACAAATAGTTCACATAGTTTTTAAGAACTAAAATTCTTCTACTTGAACTTTGGCTCATGTGATTTACCTCTTGGTATGCGTCATCTTAATTCAAATATGGAAAATGAAAATGTAAACTCAATCTTAATTCATCCCTTCATCTACGTGTTCTATAAAGTACTATATCTACATTGTGTAGAAGTAATGCACTGCTATTTTTGCAAGATATGCTATAATAGGAAGCAAATTTGTCTTATCCCAATAAACTCTTAACTCTCTTTCTTTTTCTTCCAGAAGAAAAGAACTAAAAGTTTTACCAAGGTAATTGATTCTGCAGGAGCATATCTTTGCGGTACCGTTGTGTTGATAGTGACCTCACATGAGATATAAATCAAGATTTCCTCAGCATATCTAACGAAGAGTTTTTATTTTTCCTTTTGAAGAAATAATCCATTATTTTAATACTTCTTGTAGTAACGGATTGAGCATATCTATATATCTATAATTGCCTCCATTTTCCATATAAACTATATACATTGTATTTTTTTACATCTCATTTAACTTTGCCAACATCTCAAACTGAACTTTTTCACCCTGTCCGATTACTTTTTCTTCTGAATATTAACAAGATATCTAAGTAAGAGTTTCCAAAAAAGAGGCATGTTTCTAATACTTGATGAATTAAGGTACCCGTACACATTGTAATAGAGATATCTAAGTTTGCGTGTTAAAAAGATAGATTTTCCATGCAAGGGATGTTTTGCGTTCATCCTTTGTGTCACTTCTTGGAATTTCATCCCCATAAATTGAGTTCAATAAGCAGATTAAGAGGCACAACACCTTTGAATTCCAACTTTCTGCTATGCAGTCTGCTGAAGAAAGGATGATAAATATTTTGTGTGCTTGTGCTTAACCTTCTGCTGTTTGCTTCTACATGTTTGTTTCCTTCTCCCTTCAAATTTTACTCTCATCAATTGTTAAGTTGTCTTGAATTTTATGTAATCCGACCCGAATATGAGGGAGCTTGTCTGGAAAGAGAATTTAGGAAATTTTTGGAGATCTGTGGTGGTAGTGGAGGGTTTGAGATGACAGGTTCATTTGGTATTGTTTCCCAAATTTTTCCTGCAGCTAGTAGGTTTAGTTGGTAGGGTTTTGTCATTGTATTTTAGCTGTAACTATTCTTTGGGTAATAAGAAAGCTAAAACTCTCTCTCATCGTGGATGTAGGTCATATCGACCGAATCACATAAATCTTGCGTTTTTTATTTCTTTTATTTTCTTAATTTAATTGTTATCGAGTAACACCAATAATTACATGAATTATATTGCGATGACTAACCTCACATCGCTACAGTATACACTGTCATTGAATATCCTTTAAAAGTGTTCAGCCACTAAAGAAATTCTATGATTTTGTAAAATTCACGAATATCTTGATAAATTATTTATTTTAACCACTATAAATAAGATATCCTTTATCAACATTCTCACTGAAAAAAAAGAACAATTGGAAAAAATGAAGAGTGTGCAGAAGTTTACTCTACTCTTTATTCTTTCCTTGGTTCTTCTGTCAGGTATGTTTTATCTATGGATATGTTTTGATTGGAAGAACGAGAAGCTTGATATTACCTATTCCGACTTGTTTTATCTTATAATTTCCTCCTCTTTATATATCAAGACAGCTAATTGTATATTTGTCTTTGCCCGACAGGATGGAACTCCCCGGTTGTTTTGGCTCAGAAGAAGTGCAGAACTAAGGCAGATTGCACGCACTGGTTTTACTTGTAAACCTGATCTCAACTTGAACTGTAGAAATGGAGTGCGTGTCTGCGACCCACGTTCAATGAAAAGCCCTTCTGCTAGGAAAGCGACTAGGGAGTTTCATGAATGATTCAAACCAATATGTTATGTCTTATACTCTGAAGAGAATTACATTTCTTCATCTGTTATAGGTTGAAGATGTGATTCCTTGAATACAATGTAATCTTGTGTTCTTATAAATAAAAGGAAGATATTTCATATACATACCTCTAGGCATACACAAGCATGGAGATAAGGGGAAGAACTTAACCAAGGACTCAAAACTGTTATGTTCCAGTGATTGATGTATTCATGACATCTTTTGCTATGTGTTATTATCATCATATGATCCAATTCAACCTATCTCTTCTCATAGTTTAGGGCAAGTTTGTGTTTGTACAATAACTGGTTAGGATATTGCAAGCATTAAAAATAATAACAACCAGCCAACAATTGAGATAATAAAATTATAGAACATTTATTAGAATTTGTCGAATCTATTTTAGTTTTAGCCTTCAGAAAAGATCTTAGTTACAAAAAATTTAGAACATAAAACTACAACATGCAAAATCATAATCTTAATCAACATAAAACAAAACAAAACCGAACAAAGATAAGGAAGAGAAAGAGTCTGGGTATTGCTAAAGCTGTCTCTTGATACTCTCCTCCAAAAATTACTAGAAGATGACTTAAAGACCATATGAAGACCTATCTATATAATTATCTTATTTTTGAGGAATAAAAGGACCAAGATATGGCCCTAATATTGCATTGCATTGCAAGTTTGCGACATATCTGTCTATGAGAAATATTACAATGAGTTTTAATTAATTCATGTGCTACATAAACAATACTATACTCTTCATCATCCATTTCTTCTACTTTCTTTTTCTATCAACTTTCTGAATAACATGTTGGAGCCCTCTTCCTAATTAGAGAGAAGAACCCATTAAGAAAATTATATAATTGATAATTCTATAACATATGAGTAATTCTTCTTGTCTGTTTACCAAACTTTCTTTTCGTATCATCAAACTATCACCTATTAATATAATATCAGCATTATTTGACTCTAAATTTAAAGAAATAATTATTTTTTTGTTTGCAAATTCAATTAATTCCCTACAATTACATCATCACAAACAGGAACGCTAGTAGTACCATCGGTTACTCAAAGCACGATATTAAGTAGTGAAAATTGTAAAAGAAAATTTCGAAGTTAATGATTTTCTTCTTTGAGTAGAAAATCTCTGAGTATTTATAGTGGATGGGAGACCAAGATATCTTACTTCTCCAACACCTAGAAGAGGAAGAAGGCGGAGAAGGAGAAGATTCTCTGGTAAAAGACTAGTAAGGAAAATCTTTTAGTAAGGGATGTATTAAATCTTGATGAACAAGAAATTCAAAAAGAATTACATAATTGCAACCAAATTATAAGAAACCATAGAAAACCGGCCAATTGAGTAACAGACCAGTTAGTTGCTACGATCTTAAAAGCACGGTCCTTGTGGTCAGTCGAATAGAATAAAGGATTGGTGCCAATCTTCTCCCTAACTAAAGCCTGTTATGAATATATATATGTTGCTTGAATCTTCAATCCCTTCTTATATGAATTTACTGTTTTCCCAATGTAAGAGGAAAATCTAAAAATAGATAAAATGTCTTATCCTTTATCAACAAAATAATTACAATTGTACTTCATTAAGCACATATGGATAAAATTCAACTTAAAATGAATCAAAATCATAATAATTAGCAGTGTACGTCTAAATCTAAGCAAGAAAATAGTCATAATAGTACGAAAAATACGACTTTCAATATTGTAGTTTTCAGGGAGTAAAAGTTGGATCAAACTTAAACTCGTGAGATTGTGGGAGGTCGGCCGAATGGAAGAAAAAAAAATGTAGCTTATGCCTGCTCAACAATGGAAGATTGGTTTAGATTTTTGGTAGCAAGAAAGAATACAAGTACTTACTGCATATGCTTAGCGTCCTTTACAAATACAAAGAATATAAGAAGCTAACAAAACTAACAGAAAATGTAAAGTTTTTAGATAGTGTCAAGTTTGTATACTTCCACTCTTTTCAAAAGATAGAGCCTTTTGACCCCTTTTTTCCTTGAAAATGTTTGGTTTATTTTTCAATTTTAAGGATTAATAATTTTCTAAAGTTACCTTCAACTGTAAGTGTAATTCTCTCATTATTTCTCATGTTAGTAAAGAATAATTAAATTAGTATAGAGTTCAACAGGAGAATTTTTTTTAAAAAAATTTTCTTCAACCTTAATCTATATGTAAAAGAGTCAAAAAAACGTTATATTTTAAAATAGAGGGAGTATTAAGAAGCTCTTGATTTCATATTGTAATAAGAGAAATGTTGCACAATCTTCTACAATAAGACATTAGCAGAACCTATGTATCCTAATACACAATACCTAAATATGGACTATCTATAAGAAAATAAGACTAATAACTGCAATAGGTATTATATTTATATTGCATTTTTATTATAATAAAATAATATAAGTCCATTGTTATTTGATCTCTCTAACATGCATTCGACCTCAAAATCTTCTAACTGTTTCCAAACATTCATCATTACATAGTTATGGCATATTTTCTCATTGAATATTATTAATACGTATTTAGCCACAATAAAAAATTTGATTGTTCTTAAAAATTTATAGTTGTGTTAATAAATATTCTAACTGTTACTGAACATTCGTCATTAAATGTTTCTACTATATTTTCTCATTGAATATCCTTAATAAGTGTTTAGCCACAAAAATTTCCGATTGTTCCGAAATATTTATGGTTGTGTTGATAAAAACTTGCATTTCAAAAGACTATAAATAGGATATCTTTTACTTGTTCTCTTGAAAAAAGGAAAAAGAAAGTAACACTGTAAAAAATGAAGGGTACACAGAAGAGCACTTTTCTACTCTTCATTATTTCCTTGGCTCTTATCTCAGGTAAGTTTCTTTACAGTTTCTTTGATTAGAACTTAATCCATTAACGTTATTTCATATATCTTTATCATGTTTAATAACTTGTCTACCTTTTTATATACTTCATCTAAAATCTTAGTCAGATATCATCCTACTAGTTAGAGAACATTAGAACAATAATTCATCTTGTTCTATATTGAGAATCTATTTTTTAAAATCTCTTGTTTCTTTACATAATGATTCATTTTAATTTTTAGTTCTCTCTATCCAAAATTAAACATTAACGTTTATATTTAAATTCATCAGAAATAGGCGTTCAGTACTTATGTGGAATAAAATATTTTCTCTTAAAACTACCATAATTAATGTCCTTCATTTAAGGAACACAAAGTCCACCAATAGATAGGTTTTATTGTTAGCCTCTTCAATTAATAAAGATATTGTGCTAAATTGTCTATGGTCAAATCAAAAAGAGAATATTTAATTTTACACAAAAGGAATACTTTATTTATTTATTTATTTATTTATCTTTATGTTTCACTTGTTTGCAGGGATGGATGCCAGAAGAATAACAAAAGAGATATTTTCTCCTAAACATACATGCTTCTGCACTATTCTTGTTGATACTTGTAAAGATTGTGGCCGTGTTTGTATGGTGAGAGATCCATGCCCTTTACCCCCTAATTGTTTTGCACTTATGTATTGTGGAAATTGATGCAATGCGAAGACGATGGATTTCCGTGACCACTATCCCTACAAATTTTGATGCAAGGAAGAAGTGATTGTAATAATTCATAGAAATATTACATATATAATGTTGAAATTGGAGTAGAAGTGCTTGTGTACTCCCTAAATAATCTACTAGTAAAGTTTAAGAGCATCTTGTAAGTGTGTTTTTTTTTTGCTCAATTTTCTTATTCTAGTCAAAGCTTTAGCGTTTTTACTATCCATATTAATAGCAACTGAATTGCATATATAGGCTTCTTTGATGAACGCTTATTTTACCCTTCGTGCTTTCGGTATCAAACTTTTTGATGCACCAACTTTCTTAGTAATTAGACAATATGTTCTATAGTTTCTTTAGATAAATTTATTCTATTCCTCTCTAAAAAGTAGCTTCGAATGAATAGCTGGTAGAAGAAGACTTTAAGTCTTGGTAAAACCTAAAATGTCAAATATTCATCCATGGGAAAGCAAGTAGTTGTTATGCACAAATGTCATTCTAGAATGCTATGAGACAAATTTGTCTAAAAAAGCTTACAAACATATATATATATATATATATATATATATATATATATATATATATATATATATATATATATATATACACACACACACACATAACTCAAGTGGAAAATTATAGAAATAATGATATCAAAATAGTATACTTTGCTGGTGCTAGATTTTGTTTCTTTTTTGAAAAAAAAAAGTTGTACAAATGCTAGATTGCTATAGATAACAAATATTCTTGCAATTTCTTGTTATCAACAGTCCTGAATAATTGTAGGCAGTCAAGTAAAGTAAATTATCCGTTTAGGAATGAGTGATATAAATAGCGAAGACATCCAATTTACAATTCGAGTATAATAATGATATAATTACATTGCTATTTTGTTACCTACTAGCCCCATAACTACCACTATTACTACTATATTATTATAATTATTTTTAGTATTATTAGTATAATAATAATAATATATGTTTGATTTGATAATATTTTAGAATTAGTAAATTGATTTTCTTAATATCCAATAACCTTAAATAACCTTTATTTGACAATCACATCTAAACTTAGATTATATAATGATTGTGCAAATTTTAAATAAAGACTACTAACATATATGGTTGTGGTATATTTATTTTGCCATAACAAACATGCTGGTTATGATATATTTATTTAGCCATAACAAATATGGTTATGGTATATCTATTTTTCAAACTATTATAAATATGATATATATCTTCCACTTGTCTTACAAAAAGGAAGAGTAAAAAATAAATGAAAGGGACATAGAGTAGTATTTCTCTACTATTTATATTCTTTCCTTGGTTCTTCTATCAGGTAAGAATTGTCTATGGTTGCTTTGATTAGAATTTGATCTATTAATCATATCCCTTCTCTTTTTACCTTGTCTCATTTGTCTATTTCTATTTTGTATTTTTAAAACATTCATCTAGTAAACTCATCCTATCATTTAGATACTTTCTGTTACTACAAAAGTTTATTGTTTGATATCTAGTTGCAAACTATTTGTACATTAAAATTTTATAATTGATAACATTTAGTGTTGGGTGTCAAGGCAAATGAAATTTACGAGATCCTACCCAAAAAAATAAAATTTACTAGATTAGCAAAAAGATTTTATTCAAATTAAGTTTGAAATTATTCGACAGCAAATTAAATGAGAAGAAAAAAAATCTACTTATATACGATTAATCTAGTTTTCAATGAGAGTAAATTTTCAAATTAGAATTTAATGCTAATTAGTACACTATTTGCATTATAAATAAGGTCGCTTTGCTAATATAATTATTTTATATATGTAGGAGAGGATGACTCACTTAAATATTATTAGTTATCTTGCTTACCAAGTATAAATAATTCAATATAATATCGCAAATAAAGTGACCCCAAGTTATGAGAAAAGGAAAAACCTAATTACTTAAGATATTTTAATATACTTACTAATATATTGTCTAGTATAGCAATAAAATTACACTATATGGAATCACATAATTAATCCAAATCCATTAATTTCTGTCAGTCAATGGTGTTGCTACATATGATTCAATCTAATTAGTCTGCTAAATAAAACATATTAAAAAGTGTATTAGAAGATCTTGAGCCTACAAAACTACGGAGAAGTATCAATCTCCTTTGGATATTAATTTTTTACATTGCATAAATTTTTTCAGTGCCTGGTTAACTTTGTCAGTATCTAAAATCAAAATTTTTGTATGTCACATTTTATAAAATATTAACAAGTTACCTGACTATATTTTGCAATTTCCTATGTAAGAAATAAGAAATATTGTACAATAATTCCAAAGTTATAAGAAACTAAATTCACAATGGTAATAGCCTACATACAATGATAAATAGATATTCTACATAGGAGATCATTTATCGTTTTCCTGCTACATCCAACTTTTCTATCTTAATACGCAATTGTACTAGCCTATAGACAATGATAAATAGATATTCTACATATGAGATCATTTATCATTTTCCCATTACATCCATCTTTTCTAACTTAATCCTATGTTTCTACACATCCATAATTGGTTTTCTTTTTCCTTTTTAATGCTTCAAAAGCTTCAATTTCTAACATTATTTCCCTCCAAAATTGAATATTCACTTTCCTATGTAAAATGAATAGGAAAGTGGACATTTATTTTTAAACAAAGGAAGTCCATATTAGTATTCGCTCATTATTATCAATGCATTTATTGGCATAGTAACACTAGTAAAAGTTATAACAAAGGTTGATATTCTTATTATTTAGTTTTCCTCCTCATCATACTGCAATTTCTTTATCTTTTCTTGAAATATACATATACATGCTTGCATGAGAATTCCACATTGCATGCAAGAAACTGGTCCTCAGGCATGTCGAGAGCTCAAGTGGAAGCTAAAATATTATCAAGACAGCTAATTACTCAAACACTTATACTATTGTACTATCTTTCTTGATACATGCATTGATTGTGGAAGTCACTGTAAGGCCATTTGGCCATGTCATAATCCCCATTATTGTATCCCACAATTGTTTTACACAAAGTGATGTAATATGTGAAGAACCTTTTGAGTAGAAGTAGTTGCAAAACAGTTAGAAGTGCCAAATCTGTGTAAAGTTTGATCTAAGTAAAAAGTTGCGTAACCATTTCAAGAAATATGTTCAAATCTGGGGCTAATAATCTACCGGTAAATTGATTAGAACATCTCAAAATACTTCTTCACTCAATTGTCTTGTTATGGTACAAATATTTAGTTGTGGTTTCCAAATTAATAGCAAACGAATTTTTGGGAGAGTACTTTGACTAAAATTATTACAATATTCATATTTTTTTTAGACAAGGGAACTCGCAGCCTCTACTAAAGGTGTGCACTTGATAAACCTCGTATTATTTAGGTACCAATTGCTATGCGTCAAACAAAAAATATACTTCCTCTGTCTAGAATTGAATGTAAATCACACAAGAAGGTAAGCCGCACAGCATGTCATACAAGAGATTTGATCCCTGATAGAGAGCAGAAAATTTCACCCATCTTCTCCTAGCATAATTCCATATTAATTAAAGATGTTAGTAAAACTTAAATCTCCTAAATCATCAAGGAAGCTAAAGAGGTTAATGGTTGAACCATTGTGATAGTAGAGCTCAGTTTCATTAAATTAAGTAGGTTATTATCAAAAGTTTACATATATAATATAAACTATTTTAAGAAAGTAGTCATTCAATTTTGGGCATCTTGGAAAAGAAATGTGAAAATTTAATTTTGGACAAAGGTAGTATCAAATTTAAAAACTACAATCTGTTAAAGAATAACCTCTACTTAAATCATTAAACACGGCTATACAAGAATGGAATAGTAATTGCATGTGGATCTCACTATTTTCAATACTAAACTAACTAACCTAATGAAGTTTTGTGATATCTAACATTTTCCATTTATAAAATCAAATTTAACTACAAGAGTTATCTTGAATGTGAATGTTATTAACAAGGTATCTAAAAAGATTTTTAATTTTTTTGAAGTAATTAAGTCTTTCTTTAAGTAGTAGATCAAATAAGGCATTTAGCATTTCTATTCATCTATAATTGCCTATACATAACTAAAAATAGATATTACATATGAAGCATCATTTAAAATTCAATGTTTTGTCAACTTATTCAAAATTACTTTTGGTTTTCATTGAATAGATTGCCAAATTAATAAGAAACTTTGGTTCAATTGAAATTTGAAAATTCTTAGTTGTTCAGCAGGGGTAAAATTGAAAATTCAAAACTAATCACACTAGGCATCGTCAATGTGAAACAATCTCATCCTCTCCAGTGACATCATTTTATTCTAAACATTCTCTCCATTTTGATTAATAATCTAATCCAAAATCACCCACCAAGCAAAACAAGCTTTTTTTTTTCTAGAAGCAAACAAAACTAGCCCAAGTAATGAAAAAAAAACAACTAATGATGAATGCTATTTTCTTGGATGTTTACTCTGTTGCATAAATTTTTGTGACATTAGGTTAACTCAGTATCTATAAAATGCAACTTTTGACCATGGCAGGTTAACTTTTGCTTCGTAAGTCAGAATTTTTAATTTTTTGTGAAAGAAATAAAACATGTTATCTAATACTCTCTCTATCCACAGTTAAATATCTCATTTTGACTGAGTATAAAATTAAAAAAATAATTTAACTATAGAAAAATTATTATGATATTTTTATTAATTAAAGAATTTAATAGTATGACTCACACGTTAGTAAAATTTAAATATTTTAAATCAAATGAGTGAAAGAGATTAGTGATGGACCATTGTATTTGTGGAGTTTACTTTTTTTAAATTAAAAATATTATTAATAAAAGTTTACATAAAATATGTAATTATTTTAAGAAAACGAGCATTCGATTGTAAACATTTTTAAAAGAAAAGTGGACGAAAAGAGCACTTGATAAACGACACAATCACTTATACACATTTTTACCAATCTACGTGCAATGATATATAAATGTATCTCCAATATCTAACCAATCACGTAGTAATTTCCTTTTATATCTAAATTTTCTAACTTAACTTATATTCATGTATTTATACACATTCATGATTGCATGTCATAATGGTAGATCAATTTTCCATATCAGGGATGTTTTGCATTTATCCTTAATGCCCATTTCATGGAACTTCATCGCTACAAATAAGGGTAACTCAGAAGATCAGAGGCAAAATATCATTGTATTCTAAATTTTTGCTCTATACATATACTTTGATCAAGAAAAGAAGAGAATCCTTGTTCACTTGTTCTTAGAGATGTCTGGAAATAAAGTGGAAGCTAGAAAATTATCAATAGAGGTATTGCTTCTCACCATACCTACTTTTGCAGGGTTTTTACCCAGTTTAGTCCATTTCTCCAAGAAATGGACTACGGTGGACTAGAAAATGGTGGTGGCGCACTAGAATGGACATAACGCCCTTCGTTTTGGTGTTATGTCCCGCTTATAACGCCATCACGCCAGGCGTTATAGACTTTTCTATAACACCACACATGATGGCGTTATAGTGCCGATTCCCCATTCACGTGCCAACAGTATTTTGCATTATCCACCTTATCCACGTACAACCCAATTCGAATACATCAGTTGCATTATCTGCCTCCCGTGATTATACAGCCCCATTCGAATCCGTCCTTTATACGAAATGTGACAAGCAACCGCCCCATTCGAATCCGTCCTTTATACGAAATGTGACCAGTAACCGCCGCAATTTACGCTAAAATGATTGTGCTTTACTGTAACAGTATTGTCAATATACGCGGAACGCAACTATATAAAGCTGTCATTTGCCGATTAAATTCAATCAGAGTCTTCTACTTCTCCTTCTCTTTCTCGGATGCAGTTTATCATCCGGCTTTCACAATTATCCAATTTTTTTGTTGTAAATTTTTTCTGATTGAATGGCTCTTCAGAATTCAATAAGAATTTTATTATTTTGGGATACCGAAATTCAGCACGATGATCACGGAGCATATTTTCCTGGAGCAGCACAGAAAAGTTGGATCCTCAGGCGCAAAATCCCCTACAATGAGTTGGTGCAAAAAATATGTGGCATTAGAAATATGAACCCCGCTTTGTGGTGTGTTCGTATAATTCTAAGATGGCCATATTTTTCGCCTAAATTCAATCAAGTGTTCTACAGCGCTATTACCTTAGATGAAGAAGATCAAATGGATCTACTGTGGGACATCCAACCAGAGTTTGGACGTGCTGGCGTGCACATTCTTGTAGATTTTCAACCGACGCAGGTTCAAGATCAACAGCACGGGGAAATTGGTGTCAACATGGATAGAAATTTTACCGGGTATGAATCTGTTGAATACCATACCATAAACGAGTCATCGACAGGGAATCATACGACACAGGTGACTGGACTCGTGGCATCAGAACCGAGAATGTTATACGGAGCAGCTGTTGCTGACTCACTAGGTCCAACCTCTGACGTTGATGGTGATCCTGAGTCAGAAGTACTAGTTGAAATGGATGCTGAAAGTTCAGACGATGATGAAGAGCAGCCAATTCTCTAACCACAGACACTCCATTCGCCGGTCACGCCATATCATGCAACAGAGAATCTGCAGACTGGATCTAGCACCCACATCGTAGAAGATCGCAAAATGTACGAGTGCTTCAAAGATATGGGATCGGGAGCACAGTTAAACGATTGAGCATGTGAAGATGCGGTCCAATTAGATGATTGGAATGAGAACATCCACGAACTCAGGCGGGGCATGCGATTTTGGGACAAAGAAGAAGCTGTATATGCCGTTCGAAAGTGGTCTATTCGTGTGGGTCGTGCTTTCAAAGTTGTGCGGAGTAAGTCGGACCAATGGACGGCGAAGTGTTCACAGTCAAGCGATGAGAATATATGTTCGTGGTATATACGGATAATAAAAAAGGCTACACACGGTATGTGGCAGATAACTGTATACAATGCAGAACACACTTGCTTGGCACAGGCGATAGACAACAACCATCGGAACCTGTCAAGTCGCTACATCGGTAGACTCATTACCCATCTCATACGAGTCGACCCAGAAACACCGGTGCGAAGGATTGTAGAGGAGGTTCAAGTACTGTTTTAAATTGGATGCAGTTACAAGAAAGATTGGTATGCCAGGAAAGCTGCAATCGAAATGCTGTTTGGAGATTGGAACTCAACGTTTGCCGTTCTTCCACGGTATATGCAAGCAATTCAAGATAGTAATTCGGGCACAATTGTGAGATGGCTACACCACCGTTCAGGTACACAAGAATAGTATGTGTTCAATTTTTTATTTTGGGCTTTTGAACCTTCAATTGCAGGTTTTAAGCATTGTCGGCCAGTAATATCAGTTGACGGAACTCACTTGCGAGGTGTATATAAGGGAGTTCTACTAATTGCTAGCGGGTGGGATGCCAATAATCACGTTTATCCTCTAGCATTTGCAATTGTCGACGAAGAGTCCTCGGCAAGTTGGAATTGGTTTCTCGGCCTTCTTTGGGACTGTGTTGTTGACACCCGACCAATTTGCTTGATATCGGATCGGCACAAGGGAATTTTGAACTCCATTAGCCAGCAGCATCAATGGCAACCTCATTATGCCCAGCACAGATTTTGCCTGCGTCACATTCCTGCTAATTTCAATCTAAAATTCAAGAATAGAGAGTTTAAAAATTTGATGTGGCAGGTGTGGACGGCAACTAAAGTCTCGAAGTTTAATTACTTCATGAATGAAATCAAAAGTAGACGTCCGGATGCATTCAACTGGCTTGCGGCAATCCCATTTGAAAAATGGACGTTGATACATGATGGTGGCCACCGGTACGGAGTAATGACAACAAACTTATCAGAGTCACTGAATAGTGTCTTGAAGAAGTCACGGGCGCTACCGCTGAAAGCACTCGTGGAGATATTTTTCACAAGATGGTTGAATACTTCAACCAGCACAGCATATGGCAACCAGGTAAACTGTACATAAAATAAATATAACTTTATATCAGAAATAATCAATGAAATATATAATTTTGAGTAATTAATTATTGGAATAGCTATGAACCTGCTGATCAGACATTGCATCTAACTGGTCCCGGTATGTTAGCAGCACATGTGTCGGCAATAAACTAGCATCAAATAGAACGGACCAGCGAGATCCGTATGCTGCATGTGGAGGGAAGGGTACACGTGGCTGGAGTCTCTCTGGCCGCAATAATGGGATTCTCTTCCACGCCCATAACTGTACTAGGGTAACAGGACCATGAATCTCTCTTGCATCTCCTAACGAGGCATCACATAGACACCTATACAAGTATCCGAGCACTCCGCTACCCCAACTATATGATCCGGCAGCCTCGAGATCCTCTAGTAGATGAAGATAACGTAACGGTATCTTGTTATTTGAATGGTCAGAGAATAAATGACCCCCCATGAGCATGAGTAGCAGCCCACGCGTCAATCGCACACAATCCTGCTCTGATGGATGATCACCAACTAGTCTCATAATAAATGACTCAAGAGGTTCCTTTCACAACTTATGTCCCACGACGTCAGCTGGCATGACCCTAAATCCGAGAAGTCTGTCGATCATCTCAATCCACTCAGATTTAGAATAAGTGTATGGAGGACCGATCACCGGATTACCGTCAACTGGCAATCCCCACAAGATAGCTACATCCTGCAATATAATGGTAGTCTCACCACACGTCAAATGAAAAGGGTGCGTCTCCGGACGCCATCGCTCGATCAGCGCTGTGATTAGCGCGTGATCGACGGACCTGTACCCGACTCGAGCAAGCCCTCCGAACCCGACTCTATCTATCATCTCATGAACTCTAGCCGGGGCCGCAACATATGCATCATAAAATATACGGTCAAATCGGCGTACTCTCAGAGGTTTCTCTAAAGTCTCCCTATAGCCCTCTCAAACTAATGCTGACCGATGCTCCGACTGTCTAATCAGCAAACTCAAATCTACCGGTGCAGAATGAACAACTACAGGAACTCTACTAGCATCCATCTACAATTTATTCCATTCAGTATCTTTCAAATTTATCGATCAAAATCATATATTTCAAATTTACCGAATTACAAATTAATATCAACTACAAATTATTAATATTATATTAAATAATAACTACGGCTCACATTTTCTAACTTCAATCAATAAAAATTTATTTATAATACGTAATTAATGAAACACTTCCTTTAAATAATAATAATAAAATATTTAAAAATTAATAAAATATTTACTTACTTATTATTATCTAATTAGGAAATTAGTGTTAATTAAAAATTTTTAATATTATATTAAATAAAATTTATGCATAAATAACAAAATAAATATGCTATGCATTACATAAAATAAAAAAATAAATATGAGAATAATAGGCTATGCATAAATTTAAAAAAATTAAGCAAAAATAGAATATCAAAAAATTACAAAATATTGAATCTGTTAACAAAAAAAATTAAAATTGAAAAAGCTGTAAGAAAATAAAACAAAATAAAATGACAAAATAAAAAAAAAGGGGAGTGGGGGTTCTGCCGCAAGAAGAGCAAGAGAGACGGCAGAGAGCAGTCTTGAAGAAGCATTGAATAGTTCAACGGTGGAAAAGAAATTGACTTGGGGGAGAGAGAGACGCCTTACCTGTTGGTCGCTGTCGCCGATGGAAATTGTCTGCGTCGGTGGCAAAGTGTGGTTTGGGGTTTCCGCTGCAACTGCTCACAGACGTTTGAAAGTTGAAAGTGATGGTTGAAAATGGCTAGAGAGGATAAGGGATGGCATTATAAGAATCATATAACGCCATCACGCCAGGCGTTATAGATACCTATAACGCCATCACATGTGGCGTTATCGGCACTATAACGCCATCACGTGTGGCGTTATAGAAAAATCTATAACGCCTGGCGTGATGGCGTTATAAGCGGGACATAACGCCAAAACGAATGACGTTATGTTCATTCTAGTGCGCCACCGTCACTTTTTAGTCCACCGTAGTCCATTTCTTGGAGAAATGGCCTAAACTGGGTAAAACCTACTTTTGCATTATTCTTGTGGATACTTATAAAGCTTGTGGTCGTCTTTGTATGGTGAGAGATCCATGACCCTTATCCCCACACTGTTTTCTACTTCCGTATTGTGGATTAAAGTGATGCAAAGCATTTTACAGATGGTAGATTTTTTTTTTTTTAAAGTAATACGAATGCTAGATTGCTATAGCAATCAAAGATTCAAAACTTTTTCCTTTTTCTTTTCTTGCCATTCTCTTATTCTCAAAGATCTTGGAGCAGGCCAAAGAATTGTTAGTAGTTGTTATAATTTTAGTCGCTCATGCAAAGTAAATAATTCATGTTTGAGGCTATTCAGGAACAATAGAACAACTTCTTTGTTTCAAAATATAAGGTCCTTTACCCTTTTTTGTATAGATGAAAAAAGAGAAAATAATATGTATTTTTTTATTATATTCTTAATTAATTTTATTAATAAAAAAGAGAATGAGATAATTATATTTATACTAAAAGTAAATTTAGAAAAAATAATATTTAAAATTCACAAAAGGCCAAACACTTTGAAAATGAAAAAAAAAAGAGTTAAAAGGCTTTATATTTTGAAACGGAAGAAGTATATTAGAGTAAATCGAGCAAGAGGAAGAACAAAAGAAAACGAATGAGATATAGGTTGTGTAGTATTTTCTAGCATTTTGGCTATGTTCTGAAGCTACCATTTATGGAGCTTTAGCACACAACATTAGAACGATCGAGGATGCTTTAATGTTGCTCGGATTAAGTTGGTCAAAAAATCTAGGAGATGCGAGACAGAAAATTTGGAAAACATTAAAATTAGTTACCTAACTGAATTAAAAACTGAATTACCGCACCAAACATTGAACCGTAATGTTTGGTGCCAGAATTAATTCAGTTCAGATCCAAAACCAAATTATAAAAAAAAAAAAAAAAGAGACAATTCATCTGCTTGCACTGTTTCTACTTTCTAATGAAGGACTAAAATCAACATCTGAAACTAGAAGCTCTCTGGCCTAAAAGTAGAACTCGTTCTGCGTAAAATCCATAATGATTTGTGATTAATGTGTAGGTGAGAGCTCTAAAGGCCATTCTAACACCAAGAGTGAAAGCATAAATCTTCCTCTGCAATCTGCACCCAAAATTCATAAATAGTCAACAAGTGTTTCATCCTACTGTCATAGCATTTTATCCCTTTTCTGGTAATCAAGCAAAGAGATTTTAGTACAGAATAGACAATGTTGCAATCTGTACTTGAAGAACCCTAAAACAGAAAGCAAGATAATATTTTTAGTTTATTCTCTATCCATACTATTAAGAGAATATTGCTTAAGTTTAAATGAGAATTCAGAAAGCCAAGCAAGAGAACAAAATGAACCAATGATTTCAATTCTGAACACACAATGAGATTGGGCTAACTGTTCAGGCAACTTACTCAAATGAATAATAATAGCTGAGAAGGGCATGCGCATACATATACTGAAGGGAACTTATAAGAGTTTGTAAAACAATATATTGAAATTTAATAATTAAGAAAAGGCCATGTTGGCATATGTGAATTGAGTTGAGAGTTCTCTTCTGAAAAAGCTAGTGGAGAGTTGAGGCCAGTGAACTGGAGATGGAGACTAGAGAGCAGAGGACAGAGGAGAGTGGAGAGAGTAAACAAAAAAAAAAAAAAAACTTAGTGTTGGATCTCTTCTTTATTTAACGTCCTAAACGTATTCCTATAATGAATTATCATTTTAGAGTAAATAAACGCACTTTCGAAATGCATTCGTTAACATTTTTTTTAAAAAAATGATTTCTTGTTAACACATTACAGAAATGCATCCTTTAATTATTTTTAAAAGAATTTAATTTTTAATTTGAGAACAAAAACCAAAAACCAAATTGATTTTTTCAATTTTTTTGTAAGTCGAACCGAACTAAACTGAAATAATATAAAATCAAACCAAATTGTGAATTTCGATTCAATTCAATCCGATCCGATTCGAATTTTTGGATTGCGTCGAATAATGAACACCCTTGTAACGAATCTATCATTCCTTTGCATCTGAATTTTCCATCAAGGCCTCCTTAATAGGATGTTAATAACAATTAGAAAGATGGGGGGTTACATTTAGCAATGAGATCTAACATTTTCCATTTACAAAATCCAATTTAACTACAATATTAGACTTATCTTGAATATGAATGTTATTAACAAGGTATCTAAAAAGACTTATCAATTTTTTTTGAAGTAATTAAGTATTTCTTTAAATAATAAGTAAAATAAGGAATTTAGCATTTCTACACATCTATAATTACCTATATACAATTAAAAATAAATATTACGTATGAGGCATCATGTGGAATTTACCCTTTTGTCCATTTTATCAAACTTACGTTTGGTCTTCGTCGAATAACTTACCAGATTAATAAGATATTTTGGTTCAAATTGAAATTTGGAACCTCTTATTAGTATTTTCACCAAGGGTAAATTTGAAAATTAAAAGCTAACCATACTTGGCACCACCAATGTGAAATTATCTCAACCTCTCCAGTGTGATTATTCTATGCTAAGCATGGTAGATTACTCACTTTAAATGGGATTATTATATAGCTTACTATTTCGAATGAAAAGAAAAACTGATGGCAATTTCTAAATTTTCTTTTTATATCCAAATTTTCTAAATTAACTAATTTCTGTGTTTCTACACATTCAAGATTGTGTGTCATAATGAAAGATAGATTTTCCATATCAGGATGTTTTGCATTTATCCTTAATTCCCATCTCATCGAACTTTATCCCTATAAATAAGGGTAACTCAGAAGATCAGTGGCAAAATATAATATACTCTGATCAAGAAAAGATGGAAATTCTTGTGGGTTTGATTGTTCTTTCCCTTATAGTGTTCCTTTCTACTTGTTAGTTTCTATCTCTCCTTCCAAGTTATTCTCTCACCCATACTATGGGCTACATTGCTGTGACTAACCAAAAAAGCTTTTTTTTTTTCCCTTTTTTTTTCTTGCAGCTCTCTTGTTCTCAGGGATGCCTGAAAGTGGTCGAGTTGAAGCCAGAGAATCGTCAGAAACTACAGTTGCTGCATAAATGTGTTCCTGCAAGTTTATGCAATGACTTCATTATTCATATCATAGATAAAAGAGTACTATTCTTTATCCATTTCTTCTTACATTACAGAAATTGCGTAAAAATGTAGAACAAAATCAGCAGATATAACTTTGCAAGAAATGACATTGCACCTGGAATTTTGCCAATTTCCAGAAAAAAAAAATCCAAGTAATGGCTTAAGTTCAGTATAGGCAAGGAAGCAGTTTTGTAGATTCTAATCTTGAGCTGAAGCAAAAACAGGTTCTGCAATATTGATTTCCTTTCTTTTCCTCTTTATCTGATAAGAATTGTTGATAACTTACAAACAAGTGAGAATTTTATTTTACCACAATCTAAGGATCGCATAAAGTGTAAACTCACTATTTGAAATATTTTGGGGAAGAAATGAAGCATATTAATACTTGATAAATTAATAAAGTAAGAACTTCTATAAATCTATGATAGCCTATATACTGTGTGTAAAGAACGGACCTCGTTTAGCCAGGGAGAGCTCTATCCTTGCTTGGGTCTGCAATGCACAAAATCCACTTGCAATGTGTTGCTAAATATATATCATAGTAGTTACCATTGCTGTAGTCTACGATATCATAATGACAAGGGAACTTATTAAGTCCGAATTTGTGATCCAATCTATGTGCTCATGAATTCTTGACTTCATATTATTCCATTTTTTTTTTTTTGGAACACTTTGAGAATAGATCATATTACCAACAACCTCATATTAAAAATGTGTTGCATTTTTATTAGGATATCAAGAACAAAAATACATAACTGTTGAACCTTATGAAGCATTTAGCCACAAAAACTTGTGATTGTCGCCAAACATTCATGATTACATGGTTGACCATTGAATGGCCTTTGAAAATATTGAACCACAAAAGAATTCCAAGTTTTTCGTAAGAATTCATGACTGTGATAATAAAGTCTTCATTTATAATCGTTATAAAATGAGTTATCTTTCACCTGTATTCCCACAAAAATAAAGATTGAGAAGAAAAAATGAAGAGTGTACAGAACAACAATTCTCAACTCTTCATCTTTTTCTTGGTCATACTTTCAGGTATGTTTTGTTTTATGGACCATTTTGGTTAGAACTTGGAGAAGCACGATTAAAGGTGCTTCTTTTCTTTTCTACTTTTTTGTCTTTTTCTTAAAACCTTCATAAAATAAACTCATCCCATCATATAGATACTTTAAGGTAGAGCAGAAGTTTATCATAATTCTATTTGATATCTAGTTATGAATTACTTGTGCACTAAACCTTTCTCATTAACATTGTAAGTTGCATGAAGTTCAAATCAAATTTTATGCATTAATCATAATTTTTTTTTTTCAAATGAAATTGGAAACTTATTAGAAAAATAGTTGGGAAAGACAAAAATCAATCTGTCATAAGATTAATACAGATTTCATTAATGGTAAAATTGTATTAATAGAAAATTATCTATCTTAATGCTATTCACGTGGTTAAAAGATCTTGCTATTCCTAATGTGATCATTTGATCACAGACACTATAATTGACATAAATGAAATTATAGAATTTCCTTAGGAGGCATGTTTTGCAGTTATCTTTCACGCCCTTTTATTGGAACTTCATCCATATAAATAGGGTTCAATCAGAATATTAGATGCACAAATTCCAGCTTTTTGCTGCATACTATCATCCATTAAAAATGTAAATTCCTTTTGGTTTGATTGTGCTTGGCCTTGTACTGTCTGCTTCAACTTGTTAGTTTCCATCTCTTCCTCCAAATTATACTCTCACAAATGATAACATGGACTAGATTGCCATAACCAACCAAAAAAAAATGTTTTTATTTACCTGCAGTTCACTTGTTCTCAGGGATGCCTGAAGGAGGTCATGCGGAAGCCAGGGAATTGTCAAAAACTATACTTCCTGCAAAAATATGTTCCTGCAATACTGTCTCTGACAATTGTGGTGACTGTGGTCGGACATGTCAATTAACTAATCTGTGTCCAAATCCTCCCTCATGTATTCCATCTTACGCTTGTCAATGAGCTATATATGTGCAAGATAATGATTTCATAATCCACATTGTACATAAATAATATTGTTCTTCTTCGTCCATTTCTTCCCCTTTCGTTTTCTATTTTCTGAATAATGTCAGAGAAGTCCCCATTGTAAATGTTATGATCGATAAAACAGCAATATACATGAGAAATGTTTTTCCTCTCTGGATCAGGGATGTCCAAAATTTTCCCTGCCCACTAGTGGCTGCTACATAAACTTTCAAAATGAGTTCAAGGATTAAGAGCTCAGAACCAATCCACATGTTTAGTAGAGTCCTTTGGTTGCTTCTTTGGCTTTTGGTACCGGTTATTTTCAAACCTGGCCTTCAGAATGAGAGAATACAGCAAGTCTATCTCGGCTGAAGTATCATAGGGCACATCAATTATGCTACAAAATAAAAGAAATGGCAAAGAGTTCGTTAAATGATGAAGTGAAATCAAACGAAATAACTTAGCAAGAAAGGACATTGCATTTGGAATTTCAGCAAATTTCCAGTAGAAGTCCAAGTGATAACAAGTTAAGTTCAACATTAGAATGGAGGAGGTTCTCAACTTCTATCTTGAGCTGAAGTGAACAAGGTTCTGCAGTTTGTTTTCTCTACTGATTATTCAGTTCTAGCATAAGTTTGAAGTATTGAGGTTCAAATCCAATCCTAAATGGGTAACAGTAATATACCTGTCAAGCAGCTCTTCCAGAATGAGTCTTTGAGAAGGTGTAACATACTGAATGCAACTCCTTGGGCACTGGCTGACCGCAGCCTGTACTTCATAATCTTCACCGTGCCCTAAGAGAACAAAATTAGATGTCAAAGTCACAGTCAACAACAGACGAAGCAGTTAGTTTACTTATGGCCCCTCAAAAAGAGAACAGAACTTAAAATTTGGTATCTAGAGAAAGAACCAAAAACGAAGTCTCCTATATTCTTTCCGTATCTTAGATTGACCAATATGGTTTACATATTTATTCAAATTACAAATAAAGTGTGACAGTTTTCATACTGGACTGGAGTCGAGGATCAAGGATTAGTTGACAATTAGGCAGGGCTGCTGGTGGAGGATTGACCTTGAGAAGTTGCACGGGCAGATCCGCTTAAGGATGAAAACTGAAATACTTGGGGTGCTCTCTTCACACAAGAGTATGGACAACCTGCAGAAAATTTGAGCAATGGTAAGTCAAGAACTGAAAAGGAACATTGAAGGAGGAATATTAATAGAAATTATCAGGAAGGACTAGCAGCAAAACCAGGGAAAACAAAACTAATTCTATAGGTGCAATAATATGAGAAATATAAAAAACTGAAACCTGATTCTCCAGGTTCTTAACGAATCTAACAGAATCATTTCATCAAAGATCAAAATATATAGGAAAAATTTAAAGATAGTGTTGCTCCGCTAAAACACATTAAAGACAATGAGCCAGCCTTATGGTTCATAGGAAGTGGTAAAAGAGCCAGGTTATTTGCATGAAATACTTTACAACTTAGATTCAGGGAGAATAAATCTTGGTCAGAAGTTCATAAACAGAAAACAAAGAATTCTCTTGAAACGATGCATGTTAAATAATTATGAAGTTCTTCTGAAGGATACAGACAAGTATAGTGAATTTGATAAAAAGAAATGACTAAAAAAAATCTGGACTTAAGATAAATAACCATACTTGAGCGAGAAAGTTGCAAGATCTTAACCACATTCTTATTATTGTCTTTACCCCTAATTGGTTAATCCTCTCCTTCCTAGTATGGAGCATGTATCTTTTGTTATTGTTGGTTTCAGATTTTAAAGTTTCGTGCTTCCATAATCCTGGACTAATTTGGAAAACTTAAGCACAGAAGCAAATTAAAATCTTCAATTGGATAGAATAGCTGTTCCACACATAAAATCAAGGGCTCTGTGTGAAATGCTCTACTGAGCCTAAATAGCAGTAGCAAACTTCTTAGTGAAGCTTAGGCCACTCTAAATGTAAAGTATTGAATCTTCTCCTTCAGCCTATGCCGTACTTCCTTATTCTGGAAAATGAAATGAAAAAGTAATTCTGGAATATCATCACATTCCTTGAAAAGAAAAAAACTTAAAAAGGAAATGATACATACAAGAGTTTTCACTTTCAGTAATCCAAATCTATATTGCTTTTCTAAGAAAATGCAAATGAAAAACAACCGATACCTTTACCGATACAAAGAATCTCATTGACAAAGAGATCAAATGCTTCACATTCTGGTTCATCAAAGGGATCCAGACATTCCCTATCACAGATAAATAATGATTCATGAATAGATATATAAAAGTACGTTACGAAGAAACAAAAAGCTATAAAGGTATGACTTATTTTGGTCAGTTGGTAGCACTTGAGTGACTTATCAAATGTGAATAGATTTTTTTTTTTCATTTTTATCTTTTTATTTGTTTGCTGGAAATATCGGGCTTAGGATTTTACGAATGTGTGGTCATAGGATGAAATTGCCAATATGACAGTGTTAGTAGAATCATAGCATGAAGGAACCAAGGCAAGAACAGACACCACAGAGAACCTTTTATACTGTATAAGGCTTAAATTCATCGGTATACCTCTCAATAATTTCCGACCTGCTGTAGTTGGATAATACCTGCTCACATTTCCAAACCAGATTAGTCAGTTATTTGATCATCAAGATGGAATTTTCAAATTATGATAACATATTTTGAAAATAAGCACAGTGAATATGGAAACGATGACAACTATGTGGAGGGAGATTAGAACTACCGGAAATTAGAAGCCTTCAAAAATGTTGCTAACTTTTGATAAAGACAATTTAGCAAGATATCAACTCTACTTAAATGGTATTGCTTCTTCATGACTTCTCTCAAACTCGAGCTTATCGGATACTTTGTAGCAATCCTAGTTTATATTTGATCTTGGAACTACTTGCACAAACACCCTAAGCCTAGTTCACTGAATAAGCCAATATTCCGGGATCCATTCCCATACCTTATCGTGCTGTCAAGATTGAGTTCATGTGTTTAATCGGATTAATGACCAAGATTTTGTTTCTTTTTCTTCTAATAGTATAATAACTTTATTCCAAAAGAGAGCTAAAGGAACAAACTTCAATTAGCTTCATTGGAAGAATGATTTATCACCTCATATGCTTTAATTACTCGACGAATCATTATATCTGAACTTCCTTTATCCTGTCTTACATCAGGATGAAACTGCTTCACCTGCAAATCCAAGTAACCAATATCACCATAATCAAATGAAATCCACCTAAGCATTGTCGATCACCCAAAAAATTATTTTAAAAAAAAAACTGATTCTTGAAAGTTAAATGACATGATCAAACGAAATCCACCTAAAATGGGATTCCAGAAAAGGAAAAAGAAAAAAAAAACCCAATCTTGAATTGAATTATTTTAATGGGCAACTTTTTCATACTTTGGCTCGAAAAGCAGACTTGAGTTCCTGTGAAGTACAATTAGGAGAAACGCCAAGAACATCATAAGCCAGACAAGGGGAAAGAGGCTCATCATCCTTGTGCAGACAATTTAGCCTAACTGAAGAAGAAGAAGAAGAAGAGGACAAGAAAGGAAGTGGGTTTTTCAAGGCTGAGCTAAAATTACAGGGGAACGAGCAAGTAAAGATAGAATTTTGGCAGTTACTACCGCCGCCGAGCGATTTCTGGAAAAGGGAGGAGATTGAAACGGAAGCTTTATGGCAGCGAAACATGATTTGCATCTCCAAGCTGACCTCAGAAGCTTGAAGCTTTTTTAACTTTAGAAGCAGTTGGATTTGTATTGTCGTTTCGATTTTCAAAAGGTCGTTTGGGATTCTGAAACGTTTTCCGGACATTTGTGTGCATCCCCTGATGAGTGATCGGTAATGTCTTACGTTTCATTTTCGCTCTTTCTTTTTTTTTTTTTTTATCTCTTTTTGATGAATACCTCTCTTTCTTTTATATATATATATGTGTGTGTGTGCACTTTGTGTATGTATATATAAAGAGAGAGTGAGAGACAGCACAAATACATTTATATAATTAATATATTAAAAATTTATTATTTTTTTGATGAAATACACATACATACATATTCTTTTAATTTCAAAATATGAACTCCACTTGACACTTTTATAAAGATTAAAAATTTACTAAAATCTATACAATTTAAAATAAAAAGACTTATATTTTTTCTATCTTAAAATATATTAAAGACATCTATTTAAAGATTGAGATAGTTGTAGTTAAATAAGATAAAGATTATAAAAAAGTATTAAATATTTATTGGTATTATAAATAGAGCAAATCTTA
Organism: Rauvolfia tetraphylla; assembly: GCA_030512225.1. Taxonomy (NCBI): domain Eukaryota; kingdom Viridiplantae; phylum Streptophyta; class Magnoliopsida; order Gentianales; family Apocynaceae; genus Rauvolfia; species Rauvolfia tetraphylla. Next base: position 5,808,409 of record JAJQKT010000060.1, read on the forward strand.
TTAGACAAATAAAAAATGTATGTGTATGTATGTATGTATGTATGTATGTATATATATATATTTTGAATAAACGTAAAATTTTAAATGAATATATTTTTGTATATATCACTTCTTTTAAATCATATTTATGCATAAATTCTTCATCATTAATAATAAAGGTAATAAATATGCTTCTTTTTTATGAATAGGTAATAAGCTTGGTTGCGTAAAAGATTTAAAGTTTATTCGAAGCTATTGTACGTCAAATTACAAATTATAATTCTTTCAAAAAAATTTATATATTATATGAGTCTAATTATTAAAACTTTACTATAACTTGTGTATCATATTACAAAGTACTCGTATGAAAATCTAATTGCTTAAATATTTTTACACTAACTTGTATTTGGTTGCAAATTACAAAAATTTGATTTTTTATTTCTTTAATGATTTTTTGTAAGCATGTGATTACTTTTGTCAAGTACTATCACATGCTTAAATTTGATCTCTTCCTTAGCATATAATGATAAATTTACATCCTAATTACAATTTACAAATAGTAAATGCTAATGTACTTCATTCATTAACTTTATAATAAGATTGCATGAATCTTTTTCTTTCACATATAGTTTCAACAATAAAAATCTTTTTCTCTTATGCATAGTGAAAAATTTACATCTCAAGAACAAGCTTAAATTAACTTCCTTAATGCATAGTGATAATTTACTATCATATACCTCTAGTAATAAAAAGTTACTCAACTACTACTATAAAACTACTCCTTTAGCAATGCAAAAAGGTGAATTTGATTATAGAATGTAACTCATTTCCATATAAGAAATTTTAAAAATACCAAAAATGATGATGAAAAAATAATAATAATTATCATCTATTTCTTAACGATTACTCTAAGAGTGCGTGAACCTTAATTTTATTTCAATAACAATAACAATCAAATGACTCACGAGGCTTAATATTTGCCTCATATTATCACTTTATTTTTTTTACATGTTTAACGATTATAAAACCTAAGGAATATATTTTTGAGTGACCTTTAAATTTTGAGTTATTATTTCACTTAAATGGACAATTTCTACATTTTCTTATGCTTTACTTCACAATTAATTTCTAGAGTATTATCCCTTTCAAGTTTCACTTCATACTGTGACAATCAAACTACTAGCAAATAGTATGCAATGCAAAATAAGGTAAAAATTTTAAGTGATGACTTTGTATTTCTTTTCTTAAAAAATATTAAAATACCTTTCTCTTTCCATTTAAAACGTTTAGGGAATGACAAACACAACACCATCCCAAAAAATGGAGAAAATTTTTAATCTATTTCTTAATGTTACACTATGAGACTCTTCATGTCTATGATTTGCATAATAAAACATTATTATCCCACTAACATTTCTTTTATAATTTTTTTATTTAGGATCTATCTTTTAGAGTTTAGGGTTTATGTTTTATAGTTTGGGATTCACGAAGAAAAATTTTATGATAAAAATGTTAAAGAAAAAATGTTATAAAAGATTTAGACTTTTATTATCATGAAATGTTAAATACTATAAATAAATTGTGATAAATATACTGATAAACAACCTTAAACTCTCTCTTTATTGTTTAAGAAATTGGCAGTTGCATTATATTCTTATTATTACATTTATGATTAATTTATTAGACACTTTATTTTGACATAAATTTTCACCTTTTCTTCAAGTATATGTGACAATTAACTTTCACATATATGATAAGCCATTCGAGAAAAATAGTAACTCGTCTCTTTGATTGAACAAAGAAAAAAGAGAATAATTTTATTTGAATTTTTTTTATTTAATGCATAGTTTCAACAATAACAATCTCTTTCATGCCTACCATTTATTTCATTGCATATATTAATACTTTTTATCTTATGCTTAATGGCTAATAAAACTGAAGAAACACGTTGTTGAGTAACCATCAAATTTTATATGAAGTGTTTCAATGTTTTCCTTTTCCTTACAAAATTTATAATTCCCACCTTTCTTCTTCCTTTTCTTTATTCCGACTCCAACTCATACCTTTTGTCATGAATAAACTAACTTTTAAGGTATAATTACATTAAAAAAATATAAATAATGAATAACAATCGAGTGTTTCTTTTCATTTATAGTATTAATCGAGTGTTTATTTTGAATACATGCACGATTGATGCATCGTCTTTTTCATTTATAGTATTAATCTTCTAAAATTTCTTATCTAATACAGTGCTAAACATTCTTCTCCAGAAGCATAATTCTCATATGGAAGTTTCACTTTTGCAGATGAGTTCATCTTGAAAAGCGTGACTCGTGGATTTTTTTCCCCCCCAACACGAGTCACGCTTTTTATTTGCATGATGAAATTCTTACAAAATTACATTAGAGAATTCATATTTTCGTGGGAGGAGGCTATTTGGACTGGGGTGCGATTTGCTGGAGTGGTGTTTGCTGGTGGGGTTTGCGGTGGGTAGGGCGTGGTGGCTGGGTTTGGGTATATGTATCTTGATGCTATGATAAATTGAAAAGCCAATACAAATAACGCTAGCATAACAAATTAGCAATAGTATTTTTCTTTCTTCATTTTTTTTTTTTTTGGAAGAACGCAGCAATGGTATTTATTTTTCAATTAGACATCCCCAAGAATACACATAATCTTCTTCAATTTTTCTTCCAACATTTTTCCTTAACAGGCAGCATTTATGCAAATCCGTCCGCTCTCTCTTTCCTATTCATCAAATATGCAAAAGAATCCGTCTTTAAAACCTCATGCATTTCCAGATTTTCTTCAGCCCACAGTATAAACACAAAAGAGAAGTAGGAAAAACGTGTTCTTGCATTCTCCGTCTCTTCTGTTGGTTGAGATGTTGAATTAATAGCAAAGCAAAGTGAGGAAGAGGGAGGAACGAACCACTTTGCAAAATCGCTCTTAGACTTTGTGTTGGATCATGGAAGGTATAATTTGTTAATTTCTCCTCCCTCTACTTCTTGTCTCTATCAGTTTCAGATTGTACCGCAATTTTAATGTCGTATAGCATTTGGGCTTTACTCGGTCTTCTTTTCTGTTGATTTCTTGCAATTTGCAGAAAAAATTTCTTTGAATATTTTGATTTTGGGGTTCAGTTGTCAAATGACTTTTAAACTCTAGTTCAATTGTCAGAAGAAATCGTCTGACTTCCAAAAAGTAATTTCTTCTGGGTTTTATGTCTATCAGTCTTATCATTTTAAACTCTTTCTGGGTTTTCGTTTAAACTCACGTTTGATCTCTTTTCGACTGTATTTGTTTTAGATCTTGACGTTTTATTGGTTTGAATGTGCCCGTAGACGAGCAAAGGTATATATCTGCCTGTATGTGTTCGAGGGATATGAATGTGGTTTACTTTTCCCTATGTTTTTGGGCTAAGGATTGCCATTATAATTTAGGCTTCAGAAATTGAACAGGTTTCATACCTAAACATGAAAGCGTTCTGCAGGTTTATTTCAGATTTTGTAGAAGGGATTCTGCTGAGGAAGTTTTACTCATGATTCGAGTAACTATGGCTGATTATACTAGAGATGTGTGTATAGCAGAATATGTCTTTCCCCCCATTGATTCTCTGTATTCCTTTTGCCAAGGGCTCCTTTCATCCCTTAAAAGCAAGTTCGCAGGAAGGGCGTGATAGAATGATATCAATCATATGATAAGGGCCACAGAATTGATTGCTACACTAAAATAGATACTTAGTTATCACCCATTGCCTGCCTTTATGTTTTCATATACATTTAGGTTCAGCTTCCTTGTGAATTAGTTTGCCCTATATGTTTGTCAGAAATTCATCTTTTGCTCTGGTGGATCTTAACCACTGATACAACGTCCGTGGTCGAATAGGTGGTCAATAATTGTTGGTAGTATTTGTTATCTGTCAGACTGTCACGTGTTAGAGATTTTGGCTTTTCAGGATTGCTTAAATATTAGGATCTTTGGAAATGCTCAGTGGGGACTTTGATCATTCTTGTCTACTATTTTCTGTTAAGCCATGCCCTTTAATGTTGATGATAACTGTTTTCTCATGCTGCAGAATCATCTGAACCTCATTCTCAAGATGATAAAACTCCTCCAGAGATGAACAAGAAGAGGACAGTCAAAACACGTGCTCAGGTTGAAGCTTTGGAGAAATTTTATGAGGGTAAAAGAAATGTGCTCTTTTTCTTGTTTTTCAGTATTTTCTTTCCATTTGTGTTCGACATAAACTGGAAATAAGAAGAAATGTTGTTTATTCCAGAGCACAAATATCCTACTGAGGCAATGAAAGAACAACTTGCCAAGTCAATAGGTCTGACAGATAAGCAGGTCTCTGGATGGTTTTGCCACAGAAGGTTGAAGGATAAGAAGTTATTGAATGGCGAAGCAAATGCAAATGGAAGACAGGACCGTTCCAGTGCCATCCTGCAAGATCATGGTAGTGGACTTAAGCAGGATTCTTGTGGCAGCACCAAACAAGGGGATGATAAGAATTTTGATCTAAGAGAAGTTGAAAGTAGGCGATTAACTTCACAAGAGTATTTTGCGGCAGACTTGAATTACGAGCTTGGCAGTCGCCATACCGGCAATCGTGGTCTTCCTGAGGACACCTCTTCAGGGAGTAGCTCTTCCCTACGGAATATGTCGGTTCCTTTTGATAAGGATCCTTTCAACACTGCAAGTTCAAGATACCAAATGCAGGGTGTTCCGATGGAGATGAAGGCTGTGAAACCTAGGACTGGCCCTTCTGGGTATCTAAAAGTGAAGGGTCGAGTTGAAAATCCTGCTATTGCAGCAGTTAAGAGGCAGCTTGGTAGACAATATCGAGAAGATGGTCCACCCCTAGGTGTTGAATTTGACCCCCTTCCACCTGGCGCATTTGAGTCTCCAATTCAGGATCCACAAAATGGTACATTACAGTAAAATATCTTCTATTTTCCTTTTCTGGCTATAACATTGTCGGTGTTTTGAATATGGTGATGTTTTTACAAAATATTTGCTGCTATATTCTTGATTTCAAGCTCAGACTTTTTGTTGATAATTCTTGCACTGTATCAGTTATATCTGCTTATTATGGCATTCCTCTTAGTTGATCAACTTCATCTAGCTCAAACCAAGGCTTTGACTATGTTGATACACTGCAAATTTTCCCCCTTTTATTTCTTTAATTTTTGTATTCCATTAAATGATATTAACTTGAAGAGACAGATGGGGCATTTGCTTTCCAAAAAGTAGGTTACGACTTACAAAAGTTCTCACTTACACTTGTCTTCATCGTGTGGGACTAAACAGTTTTTCGTCTTTCTTATTTTTATTCTTTACCTCATTTATGGTGTTCTCTAGGTCATCTCATCTTTCCTTAAATATTCGGGTTAATATGGTGCATTAATTATTCTTGCACTTCAAAAATAATAGAAATAAACCGTATGGATATTCTCCTCATTTATTTCTTCACAAGCCTAAGCACATATCTTGAGCAAAGAAAATTCACTTGGTGAAACTCTGTGTCCCTTTCCTGTTACCATGACAAAGTCGCTCACATATAAAATTTCTTGTTCTATGTGATTTATACTAATTTCTGAGTGGCTAAAATCTACGTATAAAGCATCACTTGCTACTTCATGATCTATTTTTATCTCAAATACTGAGTTTTATCGACGCTTACTTTAGTTTATATGTTGAATGAATAACAGATTCTTATTATCCTCCAGAACAAGATCTGCGGCGCTCGCAGGATCTTCCAATAATTCACAAGAATCCTCATCCCGGGACAGTAAGTTCAAATATTTACTTTTATGCCAATGAATTTTACCTCCTTGATGCAAAATAATTAGATCATGCTAAACTTGTGATTATATTGCATATGTTTCTATGCTTGTATTGGAGATCATCCAGTTTTTAATCTTCTATTTGAAAACCTTTCAGATTTTTGAGAACATGTGTTCTGGCACTTTTCTTTTCATCAGAAGTTCTGCAAAAGTAAATAAAGCATTTCAAGTTTATTGCGCTGAAATACAGATGTCTCCTAGAATTATTACTAGTTGCAAATATCCATTGTTTCCTTATAATGCCTGTTCTGCATTTTGGAACTTCCTGAACAAGTAACTTCATTACCTTAGAACTGTTATACTTATAGTGTCCATTCACCATTGCTCTCTCCCTTTCCATTTGACACTGGCACTGGACAGGTGTTAGCCCCATTTCCCTTTGAGTTGAATTTTCTTCTCCAAATTAGTTCTTCCTAATCCGTCTAGAACATCTTATCCCTTTCACCCAAAAAGAAACCAAACACTAAAGAATGTTTTGCATTTTGCTGCTTGACCTGTTCTCAACCTCCTTGATTGTCAACTCCAAACTCCAGATTCCTGCAATATCCTTCCTTAGCAGTGAGTTTGTTGGCAATGAAATTGTACAAGAATAATAGATTAGCCAACACAATTTTCATAATAGCAAGTTGATAACAGGTTCAGTGGATAGTTTTAAACTTTAAGCAACTTTTTCGGTTTGGATGTACATGTGCAACTCTTCTGTATATTGAGGTTTTTACATCAAGTGCTAGCTCATGCCATTCTCCAGATGCATGCTAGCGAACAAACAGCATTCTTTTTGTTGTTTACTGATGCAATTGTTTCATCCATCTTATTGGTTTCTATTGCATTCTCTGTTTGCCAAAAACACATGCACATGCAATTCACACACAAATACATGCATGCACCGCGTGTACAAGCACACACAGATACACATGTATCACACTCTCTGTTCTTTAAGATAATAAAACACAAAAAACTTGCAGAATTGATTTTGAGAATGCCTTTATTATGTGTCATTCCCCAGCTTACGGATGTTTAATCAAATTACTTCTAAAATTAAGATCATCTCTTTCAATATCCTTGCAGATCTATCGCTATAACTCAAAGACAAGTTCCCATAACTCTGATGCAGATGCATCAAGATTCAAAACAACTCGCGGATCCAATTATTCTGAAAATCACTTTCACCAGAAGTTCGAGCATAAATCTCCTACTTTCCGTTATGGTGAATTTTATCCTGGGAGAAGCTCAACAATAGATATGCGTGATGGATCTAAAAGAGGAAATCCTATTTATGACAGCCAGGAAACCCACCAAAGGGTAAAGCATGGCGTTGGAATGATGAATGTGGATTCTGTTTTCAGTCCGCATCCTTTAGGTTCCCATGGTGTAAGGATCAATAGGGAACAGGCAGAGATTCGGCCTCAGAACTACAATGATGTCCAGCTGAAGGCTGCACCTGCTGAACATTTTGAATATAAGCCATCAAGTTTGACCTCCAAGGGCGACACATCTCACTGTTTCCTTGATAAAGGGCCTCCTAGAAGAATGGGAAAGGTTTTTTTATTTTGGCTTTTGTTTGTTGATATATCGATTGTTTCCTTTCCTGTTTCTGATGCCTTAATATATGATAAATAGGAGACTAAATTATTTGGGCAAAGGATTTCAAGGAATGATGATTGTGATTCAGTTCACTTGAAGGGTCCACCTAAGAATGAAGTGCAAGTAAGTCCTGTGCCAGTAATGATAGCATTCCCTCCTGGGGAGATACTTCTTCTAAGGTATTTGGTTCATATGTAGGCTGCTAAACGGGTCAGGAATGAATTTCCTCTGGAGCATTTTAGGCATCCATCACTGAATGAAGTGCCAAAATGGGCTAATACCGCAAATCATGTCTCAAGGTTTGAATTACTTCTGGAATTTGATATTTAACTGCTGTCTTTAGGTTCCTTTATGTTCCTGCCTTTCAAATTTTAAGGGTGTCAGAGGTGCTATGTTGTTTATATAACTGTTGGATATTGTTGTTTGTAATTTGGCCTCATTTCTTGATGAAGTATCCTTCTTTATTTGAAGATATAGTTGTATCTATATTATTCATTATGAATTCTAGTTGGTTTTGACATCTTTTTTATCTTTATGTCTTCATGTTCCCATGTGGTTATCCTACCAACACCTTCAGAACTGCAGCTTCATGTTTTTGAAATCTTCTGAAATCTCTGAAATCATCTGGGCACAAATATTATTCTTGTAGCAGTTAAAATTGGCTCCACTATATCTATGTTTCTGTCTATTCGTTTACAATGTCTAGAATGGCTTATGTTTGTATAACTATGCTATATGCTTGCTAACATATGTGTTATGCTTTAGGTCTGCTGCTGAGTTGCCATCTAGTTTTAGCGAAGATGATGAGACTGCAGATAGTACTTCAGCAGATTAAAGTTGGATGGTGATTGGAGAAAATCTAGGAAGGAAATAGAGGGCTTCTCTTATGCTTGAGTTCTCTGCAGTTCTAAAGGAACAAGAAGGTGCTTTAGTACATTGTAAAAGCAGGTAACCAGATAGGAGCAGTGTAAGTAGGTTGTAAAATTCTCCAGTGTCCTCTAATCAATTGTTCGCCAGTTCTATGTGTAGAATGTTTTCCTGTATATATAGCTTCTATTAGATTATATAGAAATTTTGAACTTTTGACATGCAACTTGTTAACATAACAGCAATATTGCAAGGTTCAATTCTTGCAAGAATTGATGGAATAGATCGTGTCTTGGGGTAGTTTTGGTAGCCACTAGCCAGGCACAGCTTATATAGCTGTTACAGATTTTTCAGTTACAGCTTTTGGCAACTCTTTTGTCAAATCTAAATCATTATTTTCTTAGTCCATTTGACACTTGCTTCGTGATTTAATGTCATAGAGGTCATTAAGATGATGAAGTGGAGTGATGGCTTGGGGAGCATCGGAGAGGGTTTCCCCAAGTCCTGCATTTGGATATCTCCCACCACGTTTTAGAATCATCAGTTGCACTTGTTAGGGCAGTTAGTTGTAGAGGTTTTCCCCATATTCCCACTTTGGTTAGTCAGCCCTCTCAGTTTTAGAATCATTGGTTGTGCTTGATAATTTACTCAACTGTGTTGGTTTGGCAAGCATGCTAGAATTCTACTTGTCAATGCACTGGGGTACATTGGCAAATCTCAAGTTTCTGAAACAGGAGAGTGTCCCAATTAGGGATTATAGTAAAAAGAAATCTTCCAGTATCACATAATTTATAACTGGATTATCTGCTATCAATGCCTTCAAAAGAACATAAACATTACCTCTTTATAATTTACTGAGACTGCAAAACAAAGCTGAGAGATATCTAGAATTTAGACAGGGTGGAGATCACATGTCATGAATAAAGTAGCCTCCAAAATACTGCAAGAAAATCCATTTTTTACATCACGTGGAATATATGATTTACAACAATATAACTGTCTTATAGAAATTAGAGTTTGGCTTTAACCAACCAAATGACTATTCATACATGTAGAGATGTTGGAAGACGAATGGGAGCCCCTTTTCCGTGGTTGGAATGTTACCACTAATAACCGCTCACTTCACCGAAGTTTGGGTAGCCCAACATATTCTTTTCTGGGGGCATTCTTGGCCAACCTCCAAATGCAACGTACTTGTGTAGGCATCAAATTTCTTAGGGTCTTTAAAATACAAGAGGTTCTGTTGGATTCGTTTTCCTTTGGAAATTCTTGTTTTGAAAATGAGAAAAGTGAATTAGTTTGTGAGTAGAGATGTGAAATCTAAAGTGACAAAATTAAAATAAAGTGTCTTGTTTTACGGTATGAGAACCAGTCCAAATACAAGATGATGAGACAAAATGGACCATTAGACTGTCCGGTAAAAATTTTCCTCAAGATATCGTTTTCTTTTTTAATTTTTTTCGGTTAGGTTTGCTAAGTGATGGTTGATGGTAATAATTTATTCAAACCTTTGGCCCCAAGACTCCCAACATAGTCAAGTCAAAATTCTTTTTTTTTTTTTTTTGGACTTGGAAGGTATCAGTATTATATTAACTAAGACTATTAATTTTGTTGGAAGGAAAAGAGAGAGAAAAAGGGAAGCGAAAGTAAAAGAGGAAGTAAATGAATATTTTACTTTATTTAGTTGAATGAAAAGAAGGGACGAGAGTAAATGAGGAGGGAGAGCTCCCCGTCCACATTAGCAATTTCAATCCTTCTACTTTTGGAAGGGTTGGAAGTATTTAATATTTAAAATACCAACTTTTATTTTTATCATGATTCTTCAATTTAAAAAGAGGAAAAATTTGTAAACACAATAAAATATCTTTCTCTCTCCTTCTATTTTTCGTACAATCAAATAAGAAGAAGTATTTCTAATTTACTTCTTTTCTTCTTATACTAAACAAAACTAAAGTAAATACAAATACCTTCTTAAAGGAAGTAAAATATGTTTCTTCCCTTCCCCTTCCCCTTCCCCTTTCCCTTCCCCTTCCCCCTTGCTAACCAAACTAAGTGTAAAAGCATAACGAATTTACACATTATGGGATCTGTATCGCCTGGCTGGAGTCATCTCTTCCATGCATGCAGGTTCCCGTATGCCTATCTTTGGCTAAGGATTTTGGAGGTCAAGCTTCGTGGTTGGAAAGTGATGCATTGGCAGTACTTCATTGCGTCAAGGGCAACAAATAAAGTATAGATTAATGAATTTGGATTGAGTTTTGTAACAAAATTTTTATTTTTAAAATCATAAAATAAATTATTTGTGAGAAAAAAAATGAGCTTTCGAATGAAATTTTTTTTTTTGGAGAGAAAGAAAATCTAAAGGCAGAACTAATTGTGCTTTACTCATTCAAAAGTTTTTTTTTCTTTTTCTTTCTGAACCAAACGGGTGGAATCTCAAGCACAAATGGGATTTTTTAGTAATAGAAACATTTCTTACCGATCAGAGAGCATCCTAGATTTTTATACAAAGCCACTTTCATCTTCAGCCTACGTTGGTGGGGTGTCCTGCCTCCGTTAGTAGGCTATTACCACAAAGCTAAATGAACCACTAAAAAATTCAGTCACCAGTTAAAAGTCCGACCAAACGAAACAGAAATGTGTTTTTTCAATAAAGCAATTGACATCCTGCCTCCAAGTTTGGTTTAGAAACAAAAGAAAACGGCCTAATCATTCGGGTCGAAGGAAACTCATCTCGGCCAACCTAATCTTCGTGCACTACAAATTTAGATAGTTATAATTGTATGTGATACTTTCTAAAAATACATAAAATCTAAAACAATTGTGATTTACAAAAATTAAAATTTAAAATCAGAATGTACAAATATCAGTTTTATTTAAAAGTTTTTCCCTTGAATGTTCCTCTAATATAGTCCCGCCGGTTCAAAATATATAATTTATTTTCTTTTCACATATGATTATTAAGATTTCGATAAATTTTATGAAAAAATCAAAAAAAAAATCTAAGCTACCCTTTTCTATCCTTTTTTTTAATTAATAGTGGTTAATTATACTAATTCTTTTCATTTAAAAAAGTTAACATTCTTTTTATTGAAAATTTGAAATTTAACATTGAAATTAGTGTCTTTGCATGTTTTGAAAATAAAAGTACTTAAAGTGGGTGATTGGAGATAAGAGCAACATAGAAAAAAATTAATAAATGAACTTTTAATATAGAAATATGTCATATAATTTGAAATATACTAAATAAAAAATATGTCATTTATTTTAAAACGAAAAAATAAATTTATAAATTTCGGATAATATTTCTAGTGGCCAAATTCTTTATCCTTCACTAGGGATCAAATCTCTCCTATGATATAAGTCGTGGCACAAGGTTTGCCTGTACAGCTTACCTTGTCGAATGATTTGTAAGTTGTTGTACTAGATAAAAATTACCTAATATGCACTTACTAGTCGATTGGCAGGGAAAAAAAAGACCTAACCTACAACCTTATCCTTGATATTGACATGCAACTCAGGAGAAGTGAGTAAGGATCCCGTCTTGTATTTGCTTTTCGTAGTATGTGTACGATTAGATAGTTAGAATAATTATTTAAAATCTTAAATAGTTATTTGAATCCTACACATATTATAAAAAATAAGTGTATGACTAAATATTTACGCAGGAGAAGTAGGGCTTTTTTAATTATCCATAGTTGCAAACTGCCAAACTCAAAAAGCATAGTATTCCAATAGAGCCCTGAGAATTCTCAACATAATAACTTATACCATACAGTATCAACTCTTTACAAATTCTTACTGTTGCATCTCTTTATCAGCATTCTATGGAAGAAATTTTAAAGATTAATCATCTTAAAATGATATAAAATTCATGCTTTTAGTTGGTAATAATAATTATAAATTATTAAATTACTAAAATAGTAACTCAATTAGTAGACTACTCTTTACTAGATTCAAAGGTTTGGGTTTGATACTCTTTAGCCGCAATGTGTATTCTTTCTTTATCTCTCTTTGTAATAGTATAGGATTACTCAGAAAAGAAAAGAAAAAAAAATAATTGTTGGGCAACTCATCTCAATTAATTAATTAATATGGTAACCTCAAAATTGACCTAATGTTTTTGAAACCGAACAATATTCAACTCTATTGTCATAGTAAAGACTAATATAAAAAATTTCTAAAATAGAAAAGACCATAATCTTTTTAAAGCAAGACTAGATATGACTGTTCCTTTGAATCTCCATCAAAATAAATATGGTCATTTTTTCTTTGAATTGGTCCCAAAATCATATTGTCAGTTTGTTTGTGACGAAGGAAGATGTGTAAAGATTACTTAGAGAATCTAATTCAGGAGTTTAAATAATTATTTTGATAATAGTTTAATAGTCGATCATTTAACTATTATACTTCAAAGAATAAATTTCAATGAGAGTAAAAGTATTCTGACACAAATACAATTTACAACACCAAAACCAATATCAAAATTTTCCAACAATCCTATCAGCAAACCACCATATCTTTCAAGTGGGTTTACAGCATTCCAACACAGTAATGATTATCTGGTGTAATTTGATTGACTTTTACGTATCAAAATTAGGCTTGAAGCAGTAATTCAGTGAAGGCTCCATATCTAGAGATGTTGCAGACGAATGGGGAGTCCCTTTTCTGGGGTAGGCATCATATCACCAATGACTTTCTCATTAGGAAACAATATTTCCCATTTGTACTTCTTCACCAGATTATGGAGAAAAGTAAGAATGGTTAGCCGAGCATACTCTTTTCCCGGGCACATTCTTGGTCCGCTTCCAAATGGGACGTATGTGTATGGGGGAGGGGCTTCTCTTCCTTCGTATCTTGAGGGATCAAACTTCTCAGGGTCTTTGAAATAATTTGGGTTCATGTTGGTGCTGCTCACTGTCCAATATACCTGATTAAACATGCAAAAATGTGAAAGGAGAACTTTTCTTTTCCAACAAATTCCAAGATCTAAACAGTCATAAATACTTTTGGGGGGATAACAGGAATAGGACAGCGATTTTCTGAATACCTTCCAGCCTTTTGGAATGGTGTAGCCGGCATAGGTGAAGTCCGTCAAGACTTCCCTGAATGTTCCTTGGAGGGGTGGGTTCAATCTCATGGTCTCACATATCACGTTCCAAGAATACTTCATTTTCTGCATATCTTCCCATTCCAATAGTTCTCCGGGCTTCTTTGACTCAGCTATCTCCATTTGTTCTGCAATTAGAATTTGCTGTGTCAATAATCTGGTATACCATAAATTTTACCAAAACAGTTACTATCAGAAGTGAAATATCCTTTTAATCAGTTTTAAAATATATACCCAGCAGAATGACTGCGCTTAAGCAGTTTGACAAAGTGCTTGAACTTTCGAAAAATTCATAGGTTCTTTCTTTCCCCCGAAATATCAGTGGACTGGACCAAACCAGTGGTTGAACAAGAATTTATTATAAGGTGTCTCTCAATATGAATCTCGGTATCTATCAAAAGAAATAAATCATTGAACAAAAACGATAGAGGCATATTTTTCATAAATCTTATATTAGTAAAATAAATCACTAGCAAGCATTCCGAAGAAGTAATTGCTTGAACCATCAACAAGAGTTTCACAGGCACTTCTCAGAGTTGGAAAAGGAAGAGTAAACGTCAAACCATAATTGAAATGTAAGTCAATGAACCATAAATCTAATTTCTAAAATTAGAAAACAGTTATGCGACTTGCTTAAAGTGTTAATGCTGATAATCCACTAAAGCCAAACATGTGACACACAGGTGGAGATGGAAGAAGTAACCCCTAGTAAGTTTTTCATTATTTTCATTTTTGGCCATCTTTCATCTTGAAAAATTCTTTGAACTGGAAAAATTATATCATAAAACTGATTTGTTGGCCAGCCTTGTTACAGAAACACAGATGGGATTCAGGGGTCTCGGTTTCAGAAGTCGTGCAAATTAGCAACCTTAAGTTCTTTATGACCCTACTCTCTCATCAATGCACCAGTAAGGAAATAGGTACCGTACGGTGATTACCTGCTCGAATTTTGCTATAGATTTCTGGCCTCTCGCCAACATATTTCATCAGGAAAGCTACGGCGGTTGCAACTGTACTGTATCCAGCCACAATCAAACCCATGATTTTATCAGCAACTTCATTCTCAGGCATGCTTTTCCCAGTTGGATCCGTGGCAACAACCATATGGGACAATATGTCTTGAATTGGTGCTCCAGTTGCCATGCTACTCTCTTCTCCCTGATCACAAGTACAAGCTCCTTTCTAATGGCAGCTGCAGCTTTGTTTGCGTGATAAAATATAGTCCCTGGAACGTTCAGAATGATCGAATGCAAACCTAAAGTGATATTATCAAAGTGGTTCACAAGTCTTGCGATTCTCCCTGGGTTTCCTATGCCCAGAAAGAACCGGCAAGAAATCGTCAGAGTCACCATTTTTGCAACAGGGTAGGCCCTGACTTCGTCTTTGCCCTCCAAATGGCTCTGCAGCAGCTGCTGAGAAATGGAGTCCATTTTCCCCAAGAACCTGGCTAGAGCTTCAGGCTTGAAAAAGCCAGGTTGCCTTATGACTTTGGCCTCGTCATTTTGCCGGGGTTGATCAGCAGGAGGAGGAGGAGGTGGAGCTGTAGTTTGGTAAGATCGGAAAAGCCTCTGAATAGGATGTGGACGGAATGCTTTGAAGAGCCTTTGCTCATTCGAAAAGAGAAATTTGTGACCGTTCGGACCGCATATGACTGCTGTTTTTTCCCCAAGAATCTTCGTCTTGAAGACGTCCGAAGAGTACTTCTTCATCCTATCTCCGACGAACTTTTCCGGCTTTCCAAACAAGAACTCAACCGTTTCGCCTATAATTGGCCATCCAAAGCTGCCAGGTGGAAGCATGCAATCTCTATCAGAAGTTTTGCTTCCGAAGGCAAAAAATGAAAGAGCAAAAGTGAGAACGATGGCTGCCAAAGAGAGCGAAATTGCAAGAATCTCCATTGTTGCTGCTACTTTTTGTACAATGGAGAGGCAGTGTTGGAAAGAACCTGAAAAGTGCACTATTTATAGTGATCAGCAAACAAACGACCAGAATCACAGTTGTCTGGTTTTAATTTTATAAAATTGGCCGACTTGAATTGTGAATTCATCCTGTGGGTAAGTCAAACTTGAGCAACAGCTGTAATTGCTGATGATATTGGGGAGGAAGCTCCAAATGCACCAAGCAAAAGACTAGACTTTATGGAGAAGTCTTGGCATTTGACAAGGAAAATTGTAGTGAAGATATAGTGGAATTCTGTGAGTTGGAGAAAAAGAATATTAGCCATTTGATCTAAATAGAAGCCATCACTACCATTGATCAATCCAGTTACAAATCCACCTTCTCAAGAGATGGCAATGGGAAACTAGTTCAACCGGTTAGGTTAACCCAAATTGAATAACATCACAAGATACATCGAAATTTTCTTCGGTTCATCGAGAAGTCCGACAAAAGATGAGGGATTTTGACAAATCAAGTTCTGAACTTGTTCTCAAAAATGAGTTCGGTCTTTGTTCATGGAGAATTTAGCAGGTGCTTCAAGTTCAACGCACCACAAACAGATTTGAAGATCTGGTTTCGAATAGCACATCTAGATTATTCTGTTGCCATCCATTTTTCATTTCGTATGTGGGTAGAGATGGAGACGAAGTCTACAGCGGAGGAGGATTGGGAGAATAAGAAAAGCAAAAGAACGGGGAAATATTTCTGCAATGATGGTTAAGCGGGGAAAGAGAGAGCTAGTTGGGGAGAAGAAAGCGCGGCAATGACGGTCGCTGCCGTTTTCTATGATTTAAAAAAAAAAAAATTCTCTTTTGGGTGAGACGCTTGTATCTAATTCACTGGGGACAACAAGGAAGAGGAAGAGGTGAAGGGAAAAAAAAAATGGAAAAGATAAATATTTACTCATAGATCCCTATAATTTTAGATACTTTTGCTTTGGAAATGGCTTTATCAGAGTTTGGCTGTTACAAAAGTAGCAGAGGGGCGAGATTGGAATAAAATGGCTTTTAAAAGGGTGAAATTGATAGAATGAGGTTATGATTGTAAAAATCTAAATCTTTTAGAGGACAAAATTGCTTAAAAGAAACATTCAACTATTAACTCATGTTTTTGGAAAAAAAGTTATTTTAGGGTGGTATAATTCACATTTCCTTTTTAGTTTCTTACCCTTCTTTCTTTTTTTTTTATAAATAAAAAGATTTTAGAGTCTATAATTAATTTTTTAGATAATGTTTTAGTTGAGTTTTCGGAGTCTTTTTTAGGTATTAAGATTTTTTAATCATAAAAATGAAAATAAAGGGAAAAAACTAAAAAGAAAATGAAAATTTCACTTTTTTTATTTTATCAACTCATGTTTTGAAAAAAAAAATATTTTATCAAATCCCTTTAAAACCATTTAATTTACATTAAAGATAATGTAAAATCAAATTAATTTACCATTTAATTTTTGTTTCTTACTAATGGTTTCTCTTTTAGACATTAACAGAATGGTTTGCAATGATTGGTCGCATGAGAAAGGTATGACATTTTATTGTGTCTTCATTCATTAGAGTACACGTGTATGCGTGTCATATCCACCGTTACACACACAGAAACATTACAAAAAAATAAAAAAATATTACAAAATCCTAATTAAAGAGAAAAAATTTAAAAATTACAAAAAATAATTGAAGGAATTATTACTTTTTATCAAAATTACAACAATTGCAAGTGGCGGTAATTAAAGAACAAAAAATTAAAAACATTACAAAAAAATAATCAAAGAATAAAAAATTAAAAAATAGAAAATAATTGAAAGAATTATTACTTTTTACCAGAATTGTTACAATTGCAAGTGGCGGTGTCATATTCAGCGATACATAGACAGTAACATTACAAAACAAATTTTTAAAAAATTAAAAATAATAAAAGAGCATAAATTAAAAAAATTATAGAAAATAATTGAAGGAATTATTACTTTTTATCAAAATTATAACAATTATAAGTGACAGCAATTAAAGAATAAAAAATTAAAAATATTACAAAAAAATAATCAAAGAATAAAAAATAAAAAAATAAAAAATAATTAAAAAATTATTATCTTTTACCAGATTTGCTACTATTGTAAGTGATGGTAATTAAAAAATTAAAAATTAAAAATATTGCAGAAAAATAATTAAAGATGAAAAAATAAAAAATTACTAAAAACAGTTGAAAAAATTATTTCCTTTTACCAAAATTACAAAAATTGCAAGTGGCGGCAATTAAAGAATAAAAAATTAAAAATGTTAGAGAAAAATAATTAAAAAACAAAAAATAAAAAAATTACAAAAAAGAATCGAATAATGAATAAGATTTATAAATTGAATTTATGATGATTTCAGTGTTCAATAATGAATACAATTTATGAAAAAAATTAAGAAGAATTTGTATTTAATTAGGAGATTTATTAGATAGTAATAATTCATAGACTTTTATTAATCATGGACTTCTACTCTATAATAAATAGGATTTATGAAGATAATTTTAGAATTGAAAGTTGATATGTAGTATCTACTAATGAAATATTTTTTAAGGGGTTTTAAAAATTAGAAAATTTAAAAAATAAGGATGAGAGATTTAGAGATATAAGAAAGAAATTGTTACATTTCTATAATATATATATAGATATAGATTAGATGATACGTTAAATTTACACAGATTGTTTGACCAACTCGATAAAATTTTCTTACTTCAGAAAATTTTCTAGAAAAATTAAAGGTCAAACTTGCCTTTTCTTTAGGCCAATCTAAAATTTGACCTAACGTTCTTTATTTGATGGTTACCCTAGTTTAGACACTAATAGAAAGGTAGTACAATAATGAAGAGAACCCCTTATATAAGACGAAGACTACTTATCTAATCCGTTGATGCAACTAGTGGAAGTCTCTTTGTCTGAAATGTAATCTCTTCAAATCTACTACTTGCCTTACATTTGAAACTATAACTAATTAAAATGACTAAAATTTTCCTCTTTTTTCTACAAATTTTCTTTCTCCGTCAAAAAATTTCAACTTGCATTAATTATCAAAAGATCAGTAATAGCAGCAAGCAAACAATTTGGTTCCGGTCCTGGATATACTTTTTGCAGCACGTGTAGATCCAATAAATCAGATTTCATAAATCTTTTATATTTATTTTTAAAAAAATTAATAAAATTTTAATAATTATTAAATTAAATTTTAAATCTGATTTAACTATCTAAAATCGATCGAAACCGGACTGAGTAGCAAAGAGACAGGTGTCCAAAGGATTCTTTGCGTGCTGAAATCCTGAGGGGTTTCGGCGTTTCGCTTGGCCAAGGACTCTGTCAACACAAGGATCCTGTTTGAATCTGATTCGCTAGAAGGATTTGCACGTGCCATTTAGTCATGTTTGCCAGTCTGGCAACATAGTAACTCATTTGCTGGCTATATGTGCGGGTAGCAGTCTCTAGATGATGCTTATACCCGCTCCTTGTCAATCGGCAGTTTTTGCACATTTGGTGTGTATTCAAGTTATATTTAGTTTGAAAAATTTTTTATTTGAATTTTATAAAATTAATTTTTTTAAAAAAGAAATAAAATTTAATTATATATCTAGCTTGGTCAATTGTTATACAAATACAATCATGGTTTAATGTATTTATTTATTCTTTCTGAGAAAAAAAAGATTATTAATAGCATTGTTAAATTTATTTACAAAAGTGTGAGGAATGAAAATTAATGTTAACTTCTAACTAGAGGTTTTTTCAAATCAAACATTCGCTAACAAAGTTAATTCGTATTCGATTATTATTCGTTTATTTAATATTCAGGTCTAGTACAAATATAAAAAATAATTCGTTTATTAAACAAACGAACACAAACTTGTTTGGAAATAAATGTAATATTTACAAACAAATATATAAATTTATTATTTATATTAAAATTTGTTTTCTTATTTTATTTTTTAGTACCTATTTTTATTTTTATTATTTTATTCAAATCACTTGAACTTGAACACTATTTAAATTATTTGAATAACTCAGAAAAATTAATCGAGTCTAATATTAACAAACTTTAAAATTTATGAATAAATAAATGAACGATATCAAACAAAATTTTAAGTTTGAGATTGAACGAATTCAAATAGTATTTAAGTATTACACGAATTAAGTTAGAAAACTAGACACTCGATTTAATCGTGATCGAACGGAGTCCTATTTCCAATTCCTTAATGTGCAAGTGGATTGATAGTTGAAAGTTATTATTATTAACCGTTCTAATTATTATTTCTTTAAACTTTTCAATAATTTTTATTTTTCTCAAGAGAAATTTTTTATTTGAAAAATCTTAATGTATTATTTACTTTTCCATTTCTATTGTAAAACCTCACAAACCAAATAAGGGAGTTTGGTTTCTTGGAAATCATTTCCATTTCCATGATATTTTCCTTAGTGAAGCAAACAACACGAAGATTTTTATTTTCCTAAGGTTTTTATTTCTTTTTTTCTCAATTTTCTTTTCCTTACTAAAAACCTTGAACCAAACAGACCCTTAAATACCGATAACTTGGTAAAAAAAAAAAAAAAAAAAGCGTGCTAGTGATACATTTAGGAATCACTCAAATAAGTGGCACCTTAGTTTCCAAATTAAAATCCCTTGTGCTTCTAATCTATTAGCCATAAGAGTGGGTCTTTATATTGCAGTTCAAAGGGAAGTGTCTAAATTGGAAGTAGTAGCTATTTTACTAGTGAACAACCCAAATAATTTGAAATACTTACAAATCTTATATTGCACGTTCCTTATGAGCCAAGTTCATGGATTGATCGCAACCTACGTCTTTAGGGAAGCAAATTGACTATCTAAATATGCCAGGCAAACAAAGGAAGAAAGCAAACTACTTTTTGCACCTCAAGTCCATGTTTTGGAAGTGATCAATATAGAAAATTAGTCTCTAAACTATTTTATTTATTCTAACTTAATTTTTAATATTATATTTTAATATTTTAATTTCAACATCTATAACTCTTCCAGTGTTTACAGTCCCAATCGCCAATTATGCAATGAAAACTAACAGAGAAGGTCAAGTGTAGTACATGTGCATTTTAGGAGGATGGATAAATCTAAGAATTTTCTCTTCAAAAGTCCAACTTAGTTGTGACTAGCTGACTTTATCCAAAGAAAAAAAGAGGAAGAAAGCAAAGTATATCTCAATCCCTAATTCTTCTTCGGATTAAGGTTTGTCATTTTACTCTATTATCAACCCCAAAATTATTCCCAAACTAACAATAATAAATATCATATTTACTTGATTAGGATTAACATTTATTTGTACAATTATTCTCCTACAATTGTTCGAGCATTTATTCACATTTTTTGAGAGAAAATTCATTGAGAGATAAATTTGCACTTCTTCTTGAAATAATGTATGTTGCACATGACCTTCGCTGTTAGTTTTAGTGCATAAGTATTGGTTGATATTATAAATACTAAAAATATTAAAAATATTAATGATATTAGACTCAAAATACTAAAATATAATATTAAGAATTAAGTTGCTACAAGTAAATAGTTTATGGATCATTTTGGCAAATTGCTCCTTGAAATTTTTGCCAAATTATATGAATTCCTTCGCGATACTGTTTGGTGTTACCTAAAGTAGGGGAAATTCTTAGGTGAGCCCGGTCCACGGCTCTACTTGTGGACCGAATTCACCTAAAGAAGCCACGTGTCCCTTTTTACCTGGAAACCTATTCAACCCTTTCCTCAAACTTCCTCTTTTGCTTCTCGGTTATAGCATTGTACTGAACTTTCTAGAGAAAAATCGAACGTCTAAATAAAGTGGTAAAATTGTACTGAACTTTCTAGAGATGTATTTTTTTATTTTTTTGAGTATTTTCAGAGATAAGTTAGCTACACTGAGAAGCAAAAGAGGAGGTTTGAAGAAAGGATTGAATAGGTTTCCAGGTAAAAAGGGACACGTGGCTTCTTTAGATGAATCCGATCCACAAGTAGGGCCGTAGACCGGGCTCACTTAAGAATTTCCCCTAAAGTAGTCTTGCTTGGGAAACACGTTGTTAGTTGCTATTTGTAGCTTTTCTTCTACTAATAAATATATTTCTTTTTTATTACAAAAAAAAGAAGTACTTTAAACTCTTCAGACAAACCGATACCAGTAGTTGATGGATGAATTCCGGGTGGATTTTCCAGAAACTCAGTCCTCTCTTTCCGTCATGGGCCTTCTTTCCAGTCTTCTGCTTCAGGGCTCTCTCTTCTGCAGCTCCATTTTCTTCCCAAACTCCAAAGTATTTGTTAAATTATGCAGAAACAAGCACCCTCCTCTCCCTTTGTGGAAGAGAACGCAATCTTCGTCTGGGTTCTTCTCTGCACGCATCCGTTATCAAGGACCTGCAACTTTACAGTCTGAGTGTCCCTTATAATTTTCGCAATGCGTCGGTAGTTTGGAACTCTGTCATCGCCATGTACTCAAAATGTGGTGAATTGAGCAGTGCAGTAAAGGTGTTTGATGGTATGACTGTCAGAGATACCATTTCCTGGAATTCCGTTATTTCTGGGTTCTTAGCAAATGGGGAGTTTGAATTGGGATTTGGGTACTTTAAACAAGTGCTTGGTTCAGGTGTTTATCTGTTTGATCAGGCCAGTTTGACTACGGTTTTGTCGGCTTGTGATGGACTTGACTATCTTGGAGTCTGTAAGATGTTGCATGGGCTGGTGATTTCCAATGGTTATGATCGGGAAATCACAGTTGGGAATGCTTTGATCACTTCGTACTGTCGATGTGGTTGTCCTGATTCAGGACGGCGGGTTTTTGACGAGATGACGGAAAGAAATGTCATTACTTGGACAGCAGTTATTTCAGGTCTTGCGCAAAACGAGCTTTATGAGGAAAGCTTCAATTTGTTCGTGAAAATGCGTTCTGGATTAGTAAGTCCCAATTACATGACATATCTGACTGCGCTGTCGGCATGCGCCGGTTGGCAGGCTCTTAAAGAGGGATGTCAGATTCATGCGATCGTTTGGAAGTTGGGGATTGAATCAGATATGTGTGTAGAAAGTGCATTGATGGATATGTATTCAAAATGTGGTCGCTTGGACAATGCTTGGCGGATTTTTGAGTCTGCTGAGATGATTGATGAAATCTCTATGACTGTTCTACTTGTAGGCTTCTCCCAGAATGGGTTCGAGGAAGAAGCTATCCAGATTTTTGTTAAAATGGTGAAGGAAGGAATTGAGATTGATGCAAATACTGTCTCTGCTGTTCTTGGAGTGTTTGATACTGGTACATCTTTGGGTCTTGGTAAACAAGTTCACTCTCTAGTTATAAAGAAAGCATTTGAAACTAACACATTTGTAAATAATGGCTTAATGAACATGTATTCCAAGTGTGGAGAATTAGAAGAGTCTGTTAAGGTCTTTGTTAATATACCACAGAAGAATCAAGTTTCATGGAACTCTATTATTGCTGCTTTTGCTCGTCATGGAAATGGTTCTAAAGCACTTCAACTGTATGAAGAGATGAAATCAGAAGCCCTAGAGCCAACAGATGTTACATTTCTTTCTCTGCTTCATGCTTGTAGCCATGTGGCATTGGTGCATAGAGGCATGGAATATTTTGAATCAATGCAGAAACTATATGGGATCACTCCTAGAATGGAGCACTATGCTTGTGTCGTTGACATGCTTGGCCGAGCTGGTCTCCTACGTGAAGCAAAGAGTTTCATTGAGGGACTACCAGTAAAACCAGATGCACTAGTTTGGCAAGCATTACTTGGTGCTTGTGGTATTCATGGCGATACCAAAATGGGCAAATATGCAGCTGATCAGTTGGCTATAGCTGCACCCGAGAGTTCTGTTCCATACGTTTTAATGGCCAATATCTATTCTTCAAGAGGAAAATGGAAGGATAGAGCAAGAACTATCAGGCAGATGAAGGAGATGGGAGTAGCAAAAGATACAGGGATAAGTTTGATTGAAATGGAAAGGAATATTCACAGTTTTGTGGTTGCTGATCAGATGCATCCTCAAGCTGATACTATTTACGGAATATTGTTATTGCTGTTTAGGCATATGAGAGATGAGGGCTACCTGCCTGATAAGAGGTTTATGTTAAACTACATAAACCCCGATGAAAATGGATCTTCAACATATTCGCCAATTAGTCGAAATTCATGTATGAATGTGGTACTGAACTGTGAACTCTAGCCTAGAAGGATTCTCGTATTTCTTGTGAAGCCCGAAATTCTTGAGCTTTAATATGACTTCCTGCATTAGAGAATGGGGAAAATTATCTTAAACTGACCAAAGATCAAGAATTTTATGGAAATGAAATTTTAGACTTTCATTTGGAGCTTTAGTTATCTTTGTACATGAGTTTGATCGATCAGGTGGCTTAAAAGATGATTAAATCTGTTGAGAGATCCCTAATTAATCACTTTTAAAGCTTGAATAGGTATTTTTGGGAGCTGAAGTTAGTCCAAATCTGTTTTCCAAAAAAATCTCTTCAGCTTTCTTACTTTTGACTGCAAGAAAATATTTTATAATTTTCTATTTTCTTCTATTAATGATTTAACATGCATTAGAGGATAACATATACCGTTCATGGTTTTAATCACACGCTTGAAAGATAGCCAATCAAATAAAAAGGAATGCTTCGATAATTGCTTTATAAACTATTATTTTGATTAGTATAAGGAAAAGTTTATGTACAACAACAGGCCTAGGTTGTAAAAACAAATTAAAGTGAACATATAGATGCTCCAACATCTAGAATAATTTCTTTCAAAAAAAAAAAATCCAAGAATAAATCAGGTATTTGACTTAGTTTAGAAATTAAATGGTAACAACTAAAAAAAAAAAAAAAACAGAAACACTAGAATCACCAGTTTTTCTTTAGAAATATTTGTCTTCATCTTAAAAAACACCAAAATAGATAGCTTGCGAGACAAGAAATAGTTGAAAATCTTTGAATGATATTTTGAGGATGAAACCAATCCTATCGCATCAAGGAAATCTGGTTAAAGCTATTTTTTGATATCACAAGTGCCAGCCAATTCTCACTTGTCATTCTCTTGAAAAACCTGTCCCTGGAATTCCGATTTAGAATTACTCCTATTTCCTTTTTCTTCCAGGATTTTGCTGCACTCTCTTATATCATCCTTCTTCCTCATTGCATCCAGTCTCATCCCGGAGTTACTTGATGCGATTCCATGTTGGTCCCCCTTGAATCACTGTTGGGTCGTGACAAAGCCATCTAGTACGTAAAAATCACAGAGAATGGACGTAGGAAGAAGATCTTTGAAGCTTGTTTTTAGATTGCCCTCCAAGGACCAGAAAGCTTCCTTAGAAGTTAAGGTTCAAGAAGAGATTCGATCTTTCGGTTCATCATCTCCTATTCCTTGTGCCAAAGCAGAAAACATGGAGAAACTACAGGATACCAGTAAAGATTGCGATGGGCAAAGCGGATCATCTAGATTCTGCATCAAAATACGACCAAAGGTAAAAAGAGTTTCCCAAGAAACTAAAGTTGATCAAGAACAGCAACAGGAGGTAGAGAAAGTTTCTGAAGAATCTAGAGATGATCAAGAAGGGCCCAAAACAATGGAAACTACAGAGATTCACGAGGACGTCGAGAAGAACAGCGCTTCGAATGTGGAGGAGCCTAAGAATTCCAGGTTGGACGAAGCTGAAGCGACAGAGAAGAAGAAGAAGAGGGAATTCACACTTGCACTTTCCAAAGAACAAATTGAAAGAGACATTCTTGAATTGTTCGGAGCGAATCCTCCCATCGGGAGACCAAAGAAGAGATCGAAGGCTTCACAGAGACGGTTAAAGAAATTCTTCCCCGGTACATGGATGGAGTCTTTAATCGATTAGTTGGTGACCACCTCGAGAAAGATTAGGTTTTCTGGGCATTCCCTTCTCTTAACTTGTAAACTAATGATCGGGACTCGGAGCTCTCTTTGATTAACAATTTTCCTTCTTCTGTATACAAATTTGTGGAGCGCAGAACTTCTCATTACAGGCTCACGGTCCTTGTGGGTCTGCTGATCCTTGGTTGGAAGCTGTTCTTCCCAGAATGTAAATTTACATTAACCTTCTGGATTTACCGTCATTTTATGGAAATTCTCTTTGCTACTGTTTATTCCTCTGCTCAAATTGGTGAGTTTAGTCTGTTGAATTTTGACCTAGGAAGTAGAAAACTTTTTGGGATTTTATTGTCTTTCTGTGGAAATTCTAGTTTTGTTACCGTTTATTTCTTTGCTAGTTGCATCAGGTAGCCTATTGATCTTTTAACTTTTTTTTTTTTTTTGATAAGTAAGATCTGTTGATCTTTAACTGAGAAAGTGGAATCCTGGAAAGTTTGGTCAGGTGTAGTTATTGTCTCTCTCTGGTAGGTGACTTGTAACACCAGACGTGTGTGTTCTTGAGGAGGAAAGTGGGGATCACTTCTCCTGGCTAACGTAATAGAGTTTTTAGTTTCTACTTTATCCATTGATCCTTTGACTAATGCAAGATTGATTTTACAGTTTGATTGTATTGGAAGATGGAAAGGAGGAGAATGGAACTGGGAATCCTCTTCAGGGATCTGCTTCAGTGCTATACAAACGGAAGGAAAGAGAGCATGCTTCAAAACCACAACAACAATGATAACAGTGTCAGCAAAAGAGTTGTGGTGAGTTATCAGGTGCCACAATTCACAGTTGAATAACATTGCAATTAGAGCAGAAATTTACTTGCATAGCTATCAGAAAGACGGATGAATAAACACACAGGAATATGAGAAATGTCTGTGAAAAACAAGATTTATATTGTTTATTAACTGATTTGAAGCTATCCAATTGTAATGCCTTGGAAATTTCAACTCCAAAAGATCTCTTGATTAGGGGTAAGGAAAGGGTGTGTTGGAATTCCAAGTTGATAAAGCAGCACCCACCTAAGAGTTGAAATTTCCCCTGTTGCTGCCGATAGCAAGAATGGATTTTTACTTTACCTTTGCTCAAAGAATGTTACGGCTAATGTGACGATTCCAACCATGCAGTGCAACCCGAGGAGTGGTGCCTGGAGGGACCTCAAAGGAGACTGTAATAGGCATTTCTTCACCAGGAACAAGTGAAAAGTAGTTGTCTGAGTAATGGACAGGAAGAATTCGTGTGTCCTCCCCTTCCTTGTGGTCTTTTTTAGAAGCATGAACAGAGAAATGGAGGAAAAAAGCAACTCCAGACTCGGTTCCATTAATTTCAGCGATCCCCAAGCCACTGGTCTCCTTTGAAAATTTTCCCTGAATCTGCTGAAGTAAATTCATTTGTTGCTTCTTTTGATCTCCACTGTCAAGGGCTTTTGAAAGTGATGTATTGAAGTCACCATCACGAGTTTTTGTTATGAACTTATTCTGGTCAAGCAGACTAACAGAGTCTGGCTTCTTTGAAGTATTCTTCACCTGCATGCGGATATCATATGTAGATCCTCTTATTAAAGCTTGAGAAGTTATCTTAAGCGGCGCTTTCTTATTCCTATATGATTCCAAAAGCTTGTAATCTCCCCCAGGCAGATGCAACCAGTAAAAGTTCCGGGACAAAATGCCATAATCTGATATTTTATATAGTTTAAGAAGAAGAAAGTATACTGGCTTGGCACTTTTAGACTTCGGGTATCTCATTTCAAATATAGGCACTGTTCTTTTAGATGGGATAGTGAGCTTGTCTGACACTTTGTAGTATGGAGATGCCCCTTCCAGATCCCAAACAGAGGCTTCTATGGCCACATTAGATAGTTCCTCCGATGTAGTGTTAACCACCTGCAGACAGTAGCAAGAAAAATGAAGAAAACAAAAAAAATTTGCGACATTCCAAAACAAATTCTAAATCTGCAGAATGTAGTCTCTGATTTTTGCCAGTTGGTTGAGCACCACAGACAAAATTTTTCTGAATTCTCTTATGTAAGCAGTAATGGGATCAAAGTGAATTCAAAGTCTTAATGCAGACGCAAGAAAAGGAAAACGAAAAAAAGAACTGAAGAGCAATGTACATATCTCATGGTGAACTAAGGTCAAACTATTTTATATGATGATTTGATATCAGGACAAACAGAATGATCTGCTAGGTCGCGAAAATTGTTAAAGTTGTTTTCACCTCTATATAATATGTTGCCAAATTGAGTTGCACATGGATAGGTTCTGCAGCAGAGCGACAACCATAGAATCCCGCAGTTTGGTCATGAAGATGATCATAAAACTGTCCCCTTAGACCTGTCCAGGGATTTTGCGTTTTCCAAATTAAGACACCAGTGTACTTGCTCCACATCCGTGAAGTCCAGCCTTCTAAGAGAGCTCTATACTGGACGTAGTTAACCAATTGAGCCTGAAAAGTTTAAAATATTGTCAATAAAGAAGGAATAAATACACCTGAGTAATAGCATCATGCATCAAAGAAACCATTTAATTACCTTAAGACAAAAATCATCAAGATCTTTCGGTTCACCATAGAGTAAAATCTGGTCATGAACCTTCCCTGGTTTTGAATATGGGATGTATTTATGGTATTCCCATATGGGATTTGGAACCTCCTCTACGTAGCCATTGGACAAATTTCTAAACAAAGGAATCTGCCACCCTTCTCGAGGCATTGTTGCTCTGATGGTAGCTGCCACAGGTATTCCAACAGAACCAACCTCCGGATTGAATCCATACTTGTAGAAATCATCCTTAAAGAAGTCCTCAGGATACTGAATTTCATAAGGACCATCTGTAAAATCTCCTTTCCCATTCGCGAAGCCATCCCACATGGATCCTTGGATGTAAATCCGTGTACCATCAAGATACTGACTTGGGTCCTTGAAAACAGAGGAAGCTCCTTTTCTTGAAATATCTTCGGTATTGGAATTTCTAAATAACGGATGAAGCTTTAGATCATTCTTCAGAGCTGTATTAATATCCTTTGGTGGAACTTGTTCATTACCCCCCACCCATAAAGCAAGACTAGGGTGATTCCGAAGAAGCTTGACAGTATCTCTGGCACAAAGCAAGAAGAGATCATGGTCCAGTGGGCCATCTGGATTTGACACAGGGATTCCTCGTCCATCAACGTCTCCTGTAATCCAGAATTCTTGCCAGACCTACAAGATGGAAGAAATAAGAATCAAAACTACTCATATCCAGTTTTCCCTTGAACCTATCCATCAACCTGAAAGTCTAAACCCACTTCTTTTAGAATGTACGCTCATCACTTGATGTACCATGAAGCTCATCAAAAGTCAACTGTTTTGATTCAAAACCAATATAAAATGTACTAGGAGTGCTTTCTTATGGGGATTGCAGCATTTCAAGGTGGAGCGACATATTATCCAGAATATTTTGTGTTGGTAAACAAAGGATTACAATTACTTTCTACCTAAAACATTCAATGAGCACAATCAAGGGAATGCATCTTTTTGTCTAAAAAAACTTGAAAGGAGGTTATTATTTTTCATGGAAACTTTAAGGAGAGGTCTATGAGAAAAGAGGAAAAGCAAAGAGCAAATACGCCCCATTCTGGAGTTATGTTGTCATCATCCCTTGTGCAAAGACTAAAAGAACTTTACTTGTATAATCTACCTTCATCCCAGGTATCGTCCTCTTCAATGTGTCTAATAAATCATTTCTCTTTCTCACTGTTTAAGTTCTCACAGGTTTCAGCAGGACCTTAGAGTAGGCAAAAGATGCCTTTGTCAAACTTCAAATCTTTATAAAAATTTGTCACGCATAGGACATGTTGAGAATAAACCAGCCCACACCTCAAGCAGCATGTTATAGAGTCCAAATATTTGCAATACTCAACAGCTGAAACTATTAGATGAGCTTGTACTTCAACAATTTCACAGTTCTCGCAACAATAGTAACAAGAACCTGTAACATAATGCTATAACTCTTGGGTCATGCAAATCACCCATGTATTCGCTCAAAATCCATCTAAAATTAATAGCTAGTCTCCCAAAAATTGCCTCCTCCATGCACCAAAGAACGAGATAGAAACACTGCCAAAGACATGCAGAGCAGAGCGCCATATACTTACCAACAAACCATAAATATCACAGTAGTGATAAAACTCTGGCCTCTCAGCTATCCCACCACCCCAACAGCGCATCATGTTGAAGTTCATATCAGCATGAAATTTGATATCTGTTTTATAACGTTCCTTCGAAAGCCGTAGGAGCCCATCTGACAAGATCCAATTACCGCCACGGATAAAAACTGGCTCTCCATTGACCTTGAATAACCTAGCGAGTGAAACAACAAATATTAAAATTCAAGAAACCAATAGATGTAATACAAAACCAACTGCTAAAATTGGAAATTCAGAATTAAAAACAGAAAGTGGGTTTTACCTCCCTCCAGTAGAGCTATCTATATGACTCTCAATCTTGCGGAAGCCAAAGTTGTGACTCCACAAATCAGATTCCCCGAAGCCCTTTACATTTATTGTTATTTCCACATTGTATAGAGATTGTTTTCCCATTCCATTGGGCCACCAGAGACGGGGCTTGTAGAAGAAGAGCTGTAGAGACAAATTTACGTAAGGTATTCAATGTGTTTGTATCTCCTTCTAAAGAGTTCTATGCCCAAATGGTATTAAGTGTCAAAAGAAGTTCCTTGAAAGTCCGGTCGAATACACCATATAGAGACTAGCACACAGCCAACTTTTCCAGCCACCTCAGCCATCCCTCTCCTTTTATTGTTTTTTATTTTTAATTTTTGGAGGGGGTTGGGGGTTGAGGAGCTAGGTTATTAGGTTGAATAAGAGCCCCAGTACCCGGAAGTAGCATTACATAGAAATGAGAATCGAGATTGAACTAAACCAGCAATTGAGAGATGGTTGTCCTTTTCAGGCAGAAAGGGCAGTGGCGTTCATACATATCTTATGAGCGAATCAATAGTACCATTATATAAAGAAAAAACCTCTTATAGATACTCTCAAGAAAAATCAAAAGAGTAAATTACTGAACATTTTGTCCTAAATAATGAAGGTTCACATGAAAAGGTACAGTAGGCTTGCCCAGCTAGCAATGTAAGTTTACTTGGCCTGATGTAGGCAGTAAACCTACACAAAAATGCAGAGAACCAGAAGCTGAGGTGCTTTTGTTAGCCTCTACTCTGAAAGCTTCAAGTAGAGTGAAGATGCTCCAAGAGATAAATAACTTCTTAATTCCAGGCTAAACAAGGACACTCTCGTGATGGTTACATGTAAGCATAGAAGAGGACAATCTCCCAACATTAAAATAATTTCACGCACTTATTAAGCACTCATCAAGATGTATTAAACAATTTTTTCCTATAATGCAATAGTGCATGAAACAAATATTTATAGTGTATTCATCTATGAGAAAAAGTAATATAGAGTGAAGATCAAGAAAGAATTCTGACATATTTGACAATTAAACCTATTACTCATGTAAATTTCAGATTATAGTTAAATGGATGCAGAGCCCTCCACAATCCACAAGACGACCGTTACTGAAAGATACTATGGACTCATGCTATGGCTGTGATTATATACACCACTTATAACTTTTTTCACATTCTACATTTTTTTAGTCCATGTATTAATCATAATCTGTTTCCTTTTTACTCCTGAAAATAATTTTGTCAATAAATTTGAATAATTGAACAATGCTTAAAGCAGTCAATAACTAAGTCCCTACATGCGTGCAAGTATCAAACTCAGCTCTTGTTACTTGCTCGAATGTAGCTGAGCGGATATGATCTCCATTCTAAGCTCAGAAATCTAGGAAAGACGTGATTCTGGTGCAAGATGCATGAGAATTGAATACTTCTTCATGTGGATGAGTATATATTCTAATGCATATAGCATTCTTTACCCATCGGCAAGCAAAAAGTTTCCTCACAGCTGTTGCGCCTCTCAAGGTTTGCTTCCATATCCAGAATAAATCTTTATTTATCAAGTAAAACTAGCAAGCAATTTCATGAAAATGATACAGTTATGTATAGTATGCGTATGCTTGGGAACTAGAAAGCACAAGCATAAATTATTTTCACTTTACAGAAACAAATAAGACACTGACCTCCGGAAATGTGTACTGAACCTGTGCTCCAGGAGGTATGCTAACCTTCTGAGTCCGAAGATGCTCTACTAAGCAAATATCATCCTCAAGTTCGGTTGCCACTTGGATATTCAAAGAGCACTCTGCAACCACAGCAGTTTTATTCACCAACTCTGTGGTAGTGTGTAGATACACTCTCTTGTAGTTGTCGAAGAAAGATGAGACCAAGTGAGGATCTACTATCTTGACGGGCTGCACAAAATAGTTAATGCATCTAATTCAGAAATTAGGGCAGATGACAAAATATCATAATGTATATTAGTATAGATCTTAAGTAGAAATGACTGTTCAGGCACAGAGAATAAATGCTTAAAATTTCTTTTTGGATAATAAAATATCTTCCTAATACTTTAACCTGACCAAAATATCGGAAATCTTCATCAAACATGATAAAGACGCAAAAACACGTAATTTCAATATCTGAAAGTTGCAAATCCCTAGATTTTAAATATAAGAAATTTCTCCTTTTCTCCTTGCACCATCCGGAGCATCAAGTTTTCCAAAACGTTCCCATGAACATTCAATTGCATCAATCCAGCACCTAATCTAATTTTCCCACATTGGAAAAATCTTCTCATATGCCTCAGAGCCAATTCAAGAAAGATTCAAGTAACTCTGGCATGTGCCACCTTAAAAAGATGATTATTCACATCTAAAAAATAATTCAATATTATTGGATGAATTACTAGAAACACTTAGAGCGCCATTCCTACTCTTTCTCATACAGCATCTGAGACTCACGTGACCAGTTTTGAAACAACGTGAAGCCTCAAGGAAGATTCTACTGATATGAGAAATTGAATTTTAGTATGGGAGAATTGACACAAGTGAATTTGTAGAGGGATGGTAAGAAGCTTTGTGCTTTCAAATCAAAAGGTGAAATTTACCTTTTAAAACATGAAAAAGTGGCTCAAGTAAAGCAGTGCTAGCATACCAATGCACAATCCATGTTAGTTACAGAGTTTCGAACATTTATAAATGAATGCTAGATTGGGAAAAGATTGTCATGAACTTAAGAAATAGAACAACAAAATTAAGATATGAACTTGGATAAAACTCACCCCAGTAATGGAAATGGATACTTCATCCCAAATACCAGTGTTCCGATCCCTATGATAACGCAAAGTCTTTAGTAATTTAACTTCCAAACAGAATTCTTCATTCACATAAGAATTATTTTTTTTTTTTTTGCGAATTTATTTCACTGAATGGACAGATATCTATCTGGAATGAGAACACTTATACTGACAAGACTACACCAACATCCGTTACCCAGACAATTTACAGCGTGGAGCTTCCACGTAGATATATATTGGAAACAAGCAGAAGTTTTCCAAGTAACATTTTACCATACATGAGTGACCTCTAATGGACCGTACACGTCAACCTGCTATGACAAACCTGTTTGAAGATGTTTCTGTTAATCTTTCTTAGTTTTAGGACACCTAATTCCTTTTCAAGAGTTATCGAGGAACTTCTTATGTGCAGATTTAAACACGAAACTGTAGAAATTCATGAAGTAAATTCATTTCATGACCTTACATGTTCTAATTTCGTGTGTATACTGTCAAAGAAGAATGATCTGCAAATGAAATCTAAAGCAAGAGTTTGACTACAGCCTCACCTTATTGGAGCCATCCAATCCCAGCCTTCAACATATTGTGCAGCAACATCTTTACCAATCTAACACAATAACAAGATGAAACTAAGAAGCAATAATAGTAAAGTTACATAAAAGAAATCAAATTTAAGCAATCAATTATTCAATGTAATAGATAAGAAGTCCAAAAATTGATGCGCATAAAAAATTTTGATAGACAGAATTTCCAAAACCACCATATAAGTTTAGGAACTTTTTGCACTGTCCAAAAACATTAAGTATGTTTTACTTTGATTTTCATCATAATCAGAACAAACCGAAATATGTTCATCAATGCTCTTAAATGCTGTTTTCTCCTTGTGATGGATTCAAGTTAAAATCCAAAATCTAGCTTAAAATATTTCTCTTAATAACTCTTGACTGTAGTAAATTTACCCTTTTCAAATCCACTAACCTTGATGGTTTCAGTATTCTCATTTTCCTGAAGTTTCATGCATGCAATCAAGTCTTCAATTGATCTTACCTAGAAAATTTATGCATCTGGCATGCTTCTCTTACTTAAGTATAGAGTTTATGTACAAGGACCAAAACGGTTTACATAACACACACCTTGCACACGGCATGCATTCTCTCTTTGTCTTCATAAAAAACTAAATAAACTTAATCAGTTGAAAGGAGCAGATTAATTAAATTAAATTTTTTTAATAAAAAAACTTGGCCTCCTTCAGAATTGTATATACCTCATGATCACCACCTTGACCCCCTTTAGGAGGAATTGTTCCAGGATGATCAGGAGGATGAACTAGAACAGCAAGCATGTTTTGGCCATCTGGACGCAGAAACTTAGTAACATCAATAGAATGCCTTCGAAACATCCCCTTCGGAAGAACTTCCTTGTGCCCATTCAAATAAACCTCAGCAGAATAATTTATAGCTCGGAAGTTCAAATCAACGTGCTGATTACTCGACTGAAATAAATTCAAGAATTTTCTCAACTGAAAGCGCAAGAAGAAGCGGGGTATACAAGAACTCCTTTAAGCATTAAAGTCAAGCACAGAAAAAACAAATAATCATATTAAAGTCAAGCACAGACCAGACAAATAATCATACTTCCAGCTGCAATTAGAAAATCAACTTCTCTGTTTCTAAAGGATCAAATAACGCCCACTATCCAAGAATGAAGTAATTTGATATCATAAACAAGAACTTCTCCAATAATTTAATTGACATAACAATGAAAAATAATATCACATCGCACATGTGTCATATAATAACTCCCATAGGGTCCTAAAATGTCAACAAAGATACTTTTAGCCTAAATTAAGCACTTTGTTAGCATAAAAATAAATTCGATTCTTCACATTTCCAAGAAGATGAAGACAACAAGAAGCAAGGAACATATGACAGGTGAAAAGATTAGACAATTTCTGCCATCCAGGAAATGCATTAATTCAGAAACCATGCTAATTGTACAGCAAAAGATGAAGAATAATGTGCCTTCACAAACTATTAATTGTGTATTTAAAATGAATTGCATTAGACTGAAAATTTACACCCCAAGCAAGTAAGATTAAAAGTGAATCAGTATCTTTAGTAACTATCAACAAGTAAAAAATCCATTGCCAAACAGTAAAACCATCTTTTATGGTTAAGATATCGTATAAATGAGCTTGAAGCTATCCTTACTATAACCTGCACAAAACATATATCCTTAAACCAAGTTATAAAAATATGCACCTGTTTGTTGCTCAAAAGCATGCCTTACCAGCTTACACTCAAATGTTGTGAAAAACCAGAATGTGTAGTATTCTCGCCCTGAATCAGCAATATCAATGATTGCTTCATTTTCCAATCCATAGAAAGGATCTGGTACAAGTTTGTTTTTCAGAAGGGTCGCCAGAACACTGCAATAAGATCAATCAAAACTAGTAAAGTAACAATGAAAAAAGAAAAATATCTCCTTTCGCTAGTCAATTAATAACATAAAGAGGCTTATTATTCAAGTATTTATTTAAAATTAAAAGAAGAAAAAACCTTCATAATTTTTTATTCTAGTTTCCATGTCTTTCTCCTACAGTTTCAAGTCAGACAAACATTTTGTCCACTTAATGTATGCACTAAGACATTCATAGTATGTGTCCCTCAAATCCACATCCCACCTTATAATTGAAATTGCATTGCATGTTTTGTCGAGGAATGAGACTTAACTTATTCATAACTAGATATAATTCAATTAAGATGTTATATAAGAGTTTGATTTCTTTAATCAATCTAAAATGTGGACAGTTTTTCTTTTGTTGGTCTTAAGAATGCTGGTGGCAACCACCCAGAGAAACGAAGTAATATGTTACGTCCTAGCTATCCTTTCTCTCAAAGTGGGAGGACACATGAAAGGGATCGATTCTGATATTAGTACAACGTGATGCTAATCAGAGTTTTTAATCCAACCTTCTGTAAAACTCATAGATAAGCAAAAGTGCCCCCATTTTCCATCATTTTCTCCAACTTTATTTTCTTAAGTTTTCAATCTTTCCACCTAATATCCAATTCAATTAACAGTGCCCAAAATCTGGCATTAGTCAAAGACAACTTAAAAAATGAACAAATAAAGCAAAATTCACAAGCACAATTACAACAGCAAAAGAAAAGATATCCACTTTCTTCTTTGATCGCATGCGCACACATAGTCCAGCGATCAATTCACCTAACAAAACTAGCCAGTAACTATTCACCACGCAATTCGAGACTTCCAGTTCCACATTAATTGAAGCAAACTAACGCAAAACAAAGAAAGCAAATAAAACTTCCACAGAACATGGTAAAAATCAAGAGAGATGAGCAGCAAATCATTTACGTTCCGGGAATAGCAGCTTCTATCCAAGGATCAGTAGAAACAGAAGGCGGATGAGTAGTAGTGAGCTGCACTCCAGTAAGCTCCACCTCGGTCGATCTCGCCGCTAACCATCCTCTATCCAACACAACCTTCCCAATTTCCCCCATTCCTCTTCCTCAGCTAAAACCCTACTCCCAAAATTCACTGTGGGTGCTCCTTCCGTACTGATGAAGTTGATGAATGACGAAGAAGATTAATTCGTCGGTGAAGTAAACGTTGAAGTCAGTACACTGTACAATTCCATGATGCAAGAAAGCCAGAGAGAGAGAAATGGATAATTGATGAGTGGGGCCCTGTCGTCTACTTCTGACCACGTCGGACAACTGAAGTTCTTTATCCGTTTATTTCCCGCCCGAAGGGTATCTGTTGCATTAATATATTGTTAGGATGGACATTCCTAAATAATTTTTATTCAAAATGAATTTTATTAATCTACAACAAATTCTCATGACGCTGTGGTGTGGTGTGGTGTGACGTGACTAATTCATGAGGCATTTTTTAAAGTATAAATCATATCATTTTAAAGTGAAAATGAAGTTAATCATATGCTAACACTGGAAGGACATTTCAAAACTTATTTTAGAATATTTTTTTTCATTTCGTAATTGTTAGAAACATTTGAATCTATTTAATCTATTAGACTCATTTCTTTTCTTGCTCGAAAGATCATTCGTTTAATTTTAACATTGAAATTTCAAATTTTCAAGGAATAATTGATAAAAATTGATACAATTAGCTGACTATTAAGATTGAGAGATCTATACATTGATATCTACTATATCTCATTCTATTAGTATCGTGTGATGACATACCTCTAAGGAATAACAAAAAAATTAGACGATAAGACAATTTTCAATATGAAGTTGAAGGACAAAAATTAAAATGAGTCAAGGGCAATCAATATCTTTTGTGCGTAAAAAATATTATGTGGTAATATTACAGTAATGGGAAAAAGCATGGGGGGAGAGGATCTGTGCTGGATTTTCCTAATGCATGCTTCATGAACATATTTTGATTTGATTAAGTTAACAAAATATGGTAAATAATCTTTATCAAAATCTACTAATACAGTAGTACTTCTTCTACTTAAAAAAAAAACATTATCAATATCCAACATAATCTTTGATACCATCTAAGTTTAAATGTGATTGTCAATTAAATTACTCATTTCGTTTCAAAATATAATAATTTTTCATTATTTTCTTCGTTTTCAAAATTTTTAATTTTTTACTAATTTTAATCATTATTTTTTAAAAGTTACTATTATCATAAATATAATTCTTTTATTTTTATTATATTAGTAGAATTAGTTAGTGATATAATAACAAACATATCATTTATTTTATCTTTTTTAATTTATGTAAAAAGAGTCAAAAGAGTTTATATTTTAAAACGAGAGAGTAATTGCATATCAAAAAATTATTTTTATAATTTATGATTCGAGGCTCTAAAGCTAAAATTATTCTCCGAATAAGCAGAAAATAGTACTCCTCTATTTTACAATGATTGCTCTAATTTTATTTTTAGTTTATTTTAAATTAATTCTCATAATTCTAAATAGATAAAATATTTTTGATTCTTTTTTTCTTTCTATATCTACTTCGAACTATTTAATTAAATGCATTAACTTTTCAAAATTCAATTTTTAGAAAAAAATGAAATTGATGTTTTAATATTAAAATCAATCCATCATTTCCCACCTAGTCCTTTCCTTTCCTTTCCTTCATAAACTAACCATCCAAACGCTAATCTTTGAGTCATCTCATTTCCTCTCCTTCCGTCTCCCTCAATCTAAACAGGGGGTAAATTTTTCTTCAATTCGAAGTTGAATATCCACTTAATCATTCGTTTTCTACATTTCACTACTAAACTTTTTAATTCCCTTTAAGGGAAAGGTTGATTACTTGCACTTAAATGAATACTCTTCCAGTCTATGCTAAGATACGGACAGAAGGATTGTATCTTTGTCTAGTAAATACAATGTATACTGTAGATGGGTTTTTTAAGCATTATTTTCTTGTTGACTTTGTTAATTAGTACAATGCGTTGCTAGTTTTTAATTAGGAAAAGATATTTTAATTCTCCTCTGTCTCTCTCTCTCGTCCTCTAAAAAATACAATGCATTATAACCCAAAATTTTCATTAATTTGTTGACATGTTTATAAAACAATTCTTTTGGATATAATTTTTGTTTCAAAATATAATTTCCTTTCTTATTAAAATGTTTGGTTTTTTGTGAATTTTAAAAATTATTATTCTAAAGTTACTTTTAGTATAAATATTATAATTCTAGCATTATCTATTATATTAGTAAAATTAATAAAAAATATTCTTTATTTTCTTCTTTCTTAACCTATGTAAAAATAATTAAAAGGCCGCCTTACATATTGAAATGAAGGAAGTATATAAATAAAGGCATGTATATCTTTCACTAGTACACAAAAATACCCTACTTCTCTTTTGTTTATTTCTTTCTTCACTTATACTCTATAGTCCTTCAAATTTCCATGTCCGGTTACGGTCTTGCACACCACTTTTTGTAGTATATACATGACTAATTTATAGTCGTTCGATTGGCTTTTTTTTATCCAACTACCAGAGATTGCTTAATAGTATCTTGAAGAATAATTGTTCATACTTTGCAGAATAATTATTCTCATTTTACGAAATAATTGTTCAACTTTTCAGAATAATTATTCATTTGAGTGTGAACAATTGTTTTGGAGAGTATGAACAATTAGTCTCCAAAGTTAAACAATTATTTTACAAAGTGTAAATAATTATTATATGAAGTTGAACAATTATTTAATATACTTATAAGTATCTTCAACTGTTAGATAAAAAAAGTTAATCGAACGATCACAAATAAATTCTGTACATACTACAAAAAGTAGTGTGCAAGACCGTAGTAAACATGCAAACTGTGGGCTGCTCACCTTTGGTCAACATTGGCGGCTGCCAATTCTTCAAATTTTGCAGCTTCAAAATTGGCTGCGTTTTCTTCATCAAATTTTGCGGCTGCTATTTTCTCTTCAAACCAAGGCTGTCGATTGAAATTTTGAGAACAGGGTGCGGGAGTTGCCTAAATAGGCACTCCTACACCTCAACGAAAACAACCCAAAGACACAGAGCAAATATCAATTCTCTCTCTATATATATTATCTTTTCATTTATTCTCTACTTCTTGTTTTGAGTATTTTTTCTCCTTCAGTAGAGAATTATTATTTGGACTATTTATCTTCATATCCTAGAGAAAATATTTGTACTCCTCACAAATTTATAGTGGAAGTTTTTTGCTCTCTCGTCGATGGTTTTTTGCCTCTATTTACGGAGGATTTTTCCACCTACAAAATTCTGGTGTCATTTTTCTGTTATTATTAATTTCTCATAAATTTTTGGTTGAATTTATCTCGCTTTCGCACTCTGTATCCCTACAAACTGGTATCAGAGCTAAAATTCAACTAATATTTTTATAATGTCGACAAAATTCAATATTGAGAAATTTGACGGAAAAATTAGTTTCGCTATATGGCGAGTCCAGATGCAAGCCGTTCTCGTTTAGAATGGTTTAAAGAAAGTTATTGCGGGTAAATCGAAGAAGCCAGAAGTTATAACGGAGGAAGATTGGGATGAGATGGATGAAAAGGCATTGTCCATAATCCAGTTATGCTTGTCCCGTGAGGTGTTACGAAAAGTCATCAACGAGGAAATTGCATCAGGTATATGGAATAAATTGGAGTCTTTATACATGACCAAAAGTCTTGCAAATAAACTCTGTTTAAAGGAGCGACTCTTTACTCTCCGTATGTCTGAAGGTACTCCCATCCAATCTCATATTGATGAATTTAATTCCATTATAATTGATTTGGAGAACTTGGATGTTAAAGTTGACGATGAGGATAAAGCTGTTCTACTTATTGTTTCTCTACCACCCTCATATCGACATTTCAAAGAAATTATGCTATATGGTAATTATGTTACCCTGTCTTTTGATGATGTCAAGTCTCACCTACTATCCAAAGAAAAATTTGATTTCGAAATTCATTCTGAAAGTTCAGGTGAAGGATTAGTAGTAAGAGGGAGGAACCAAGAATGAGGTAGTAACGGTAAAAATAAGTCCAGATCAAAGTCTAGAGGAAAAAACTCTAAGTATTGCCGTTATTGCAAGAAAAAGGGATACGAAATCTCTGAATGCTTTAAATTGAAAAATAAGCAAGACAGTGAAAATAAGGGTAAAGGTAAACAACCCAAAAAATCTACTGAAGCTAGTATTGTTGAGACCGAATCTAATGGGGGATTGTTTTGTAGCCGCCGACACTGAACAAAGGTCTAGAAATGAATGAATTCTTGATTCTGGTTGTACTTTTCATATGTCTCCTAATAAAGATTGGTTTACCACTTATGAACCTGTTAATGGTGGTCTTGTCCTAATGGGTAATGATGCTCAATGCAAAGTTGTCGATAAAGGTACAATTAAAATCAAGACAAATGATGGAGTTGTTAGAACTTTAACTGGTGTTCGACATGTCCCCGATTTAAAACGGAATCTCATTTTCTTAGGCACCCTCGAATCCCTTGGGTGTAGATACTTAGTTGAAGGTAGAGTTCTAAAAGTGTCCAAAGGAGCTCTTGTGTTATTAAAAGCAAATCGATCTGGTAGTCTGTATATGCTGCAGGGTTCAGCTGTTACAGATTCTGTAGCTATTGCCTCATCTGATAAGGATAACACCAAGTTGTGGCATTACAGATTGGGCCACATGAGTGAGAAGGAAATTCAAATCCTCAAGAAGAAAGGTCATCTTGATAACCATTGTACTGGTAAGGTTGATTTCTAGAACATTGTATTTTTGGTAAGCAGAAAAAGGTCAGCTTTTCGAAAACCATTCACAGAACCAAAGGTACATTGGATTATATTCATTCGGATATTTGGGGTCCGTCAAAAATTCCTTCCAGAGGTAAATGTCATTATATGTTGACAATTATTGATGATTTCTCACGAAAACTCTACGTTTATTTTCTCAAACAAAAGAGTGAAGCATTTTCAATCTTTAAGAAGTGGAAAGCTTTAATTGAGAATCAGACAGGCAAGAAAATCAAAAGGCTGAGGATAGATAATGGCATTGAGTTTTGCTCAAATGAATTCAATGATTTCTGCAAGAAGGAAGGTATTTGATATTCTATATTTGTGCTTCATATAATTATCATTTTGAGCTTGGTTTTATGTTAAATTTTGGTGTTTTAATCACCATTTATACTCCCTTTATCTCTTATTTGCTTTAGGTGATATTATTGAAGATTTGGAATTAAATGAAGCAAATAAGGGAAATTTACACAATGAAGAACAATAGAGAAATGCAGAGGAAAAACAGACTGGTAGACATAATTCAAGTCAGATTTTGACCTCTATGAAGATTTCAAATGCAAAAGTGGTATTCTAGACATTCTGAAGTTTTCAGAATGGTACAATTTGTGTCAATCGGAGTTCATTTGCCTACCCTACTTATGCTGCAAAGTCACCTGTTCTGTATTGGGTTCCATTTTTGACACAGTTTGGTATAATGATCATATATTGAGTTCTAGATGCCCAATTGATGTGATTCAAATCTCTGTAGAAAGATAAGATCCTGATCTACAACTTTGATGAAGACATCAAGACCTAGGTCAGCCGATTTGGTGGTCTTAATTCACCTAGAAGTCAAAACAGTGTCACAGTCGGGCAGCAGAAACTTGCACCAAAACTGGGGGCAAGCGGCGCCGTTTGGTATGATATAAGTGGCGCCGTTTGTGCCGATCTGAAGCTGATTTTAAGCTGCATTTCTCTCTCTTTTGGGGGAGATTTTGATACCCTTTTAGGGCAGAAATAAGAGGAGCCGAGAGAGTGGACAGAAAACAGCAAAAACTCATCAAAACTCACTCAAATCTCATCCCAATTCTTCATCTTTGCAAGAGAAATCAAGAGAGAAGATTGAATCTTTGAAGAAGGAGAACATCCACCTTGAAGATTCATGGAAAAAGCTGCAATTTTCTCCATGCTACAGTGACGAATTTCAACCTTGAGGAAGAGAAGATTTTACACCATGAAAATGAGCAATTCTTACTCTTTCTTTATTGGTTTATATTCTTTGAATTGTAATATGTTGATGAACTAAATTTTTGAATACTTGAATGGGTATGAACCCTAGATTTTGTCTATGTGAATTAATTGTTTCCTTGGTTGATTGAATTCGAATTTCTTGTGGATTGTTTGTGGGTTTGAATGGTTGAATTGATTGAGTGGATTATTGATGCATAATCTGGAATTTTTTCACT
This sequence comes from Rauvolfia tetraphylla, assembly GCA_030512225.1. Lineage (NCBI taxonomy): Eukaryota > Viridiplantae > Streptophyta > Magnoliopsida > Gentianales > Apocynaceae > Rauvolfia > Rauvolfia tetraphylla. Next base: position 5,850,632 of record JAJQKT010000060.1, read on the forward strand.
TGGAATTGAGAAAGGAAGGGTGATTGACAATTAATTCAAAATCTGGATTTTTTCACTTGGAATTGGGAAAGGAAGGGTGAAATAGACCATACACAAACAATGGGGATGATTTAGGTGACTAGAGATAGAAACCTAAACATCTTCTTGATAATTAGAGAAATCTAATTGGAAATTCACAATTCTTAATGCATTCTTAGGTTGAATTGGTTAGAAAGAGATTTCAACTAATTAATCTAAGAGTAGAGAACTTTCATCTAGAGATAGAGTGAGTTCTATCATTGGAATTTCATCAAACATAAGAAGTGAAATTTATCAACCAAGGGACATTTTTATCACATAGGTAATTCTAGGGGGATTAACCATTCAAGTATTGTTTTCTCAATTGAATTCTCTCTTGCAAACAAAAATTAGTTAAGTTGGTTTAATTAGATAAGTTAGACTTCTATTCATAGTAGTAATTTCAACCATTTTCACAAGAAATTTTGTTAGGCTAAACAATAGAGTAGAAGTGAGTAATGGTATTTAACCATCCCCGTGGATACGATATTGAATTTACTTGCCATTATACTACTCATAACGATAGGTGCACTTGCCTTGTGTTTGTGTGCAAATTGTTGAGGATTGTGATAAAAAATTGAGTATAAAGGCATAGAAATAAAACACAACAGTATTGCCAGGCATCTCCCCATTCCAGGTACTCCACAACAAAATGGAGTTGCAGAAAGAATGAACAGAACTATCTTGGAGAAAGTTCGCTGCATGCTCTCTCATTCAGGTTTGGAGAAACAATTTTGGGCTAAAGTTGCTTCGACGGCATGTTATTTGATAAATCGCTCTCCCAATAGAGCAATTGACTGCAAAATTCCAGAAGAAGTTTGGTCAGGTAACCCTATTGATTATTTTAATCTTAGATTATTTGGGTGTCCTGCTTATTCATATGTGAATGAGGGAAAATTGGAGCCTCGTGCGAAGAAGTGATGTATCAATTTGTATTTTTTCATGTCATTAGGAAAAGAAAATCCAATTTGGAGATTCAAATCGTTCATGAATTCGCAGTCAGCAGTCAATAGTTAATGGTTCCAATTTTTCATAAATTTTGACTTTTGCGAATGAAAATCCACATTTGATTTTTCAATACAATAGAAAGTGAGAGGAATCGGCTATTGCATTTTCTTAGGTTATGGTCAAGGGATCAAAGACTATCGTTTATATAACCCTGAAACTGGCAAATCATTTCATAGTCGAGATGTAATCTTTAATGAAAATGCTATCCTATCTTCTGGGAGGAATACTGTTGTAGGTGATCAGGAGAATGTTCTAGAGAAGGTGGAGTTTGAGATTGACTCTTCCGTTTTGAAGGAAGATATTCCTAATTCCTCCACGACTAAACAAGATCAAGCTACTGCAATTGATGATATCACTGAACAGAGAAGTCCACGACAGCCATATCCACCTCAACGACGAGGTTTGCCACAACAGTGGTCTATGGCTCAGAACTTCCAGCACAGAGACTGAGAAAGCCGACTCAAAGACTAGTTGCAGAATCTGTCAATATTACTTATGCATTAGTTGCTGCACAAGAGGTAAGAGACGATGGTGAACCAATAAATTATTCTGAAGCTATCTCTAGTGACGATTCAGCAAAATGGATTGCTGCAATGCAAGAAGAAGTCGAGAGTCTTCATAAGAATGAAACTTGAGATTTGGTGAAGTTACCAAAAGGCAAACGAGTCATTAGCTGCAAGTGGATCTTTAAGAGAAAAGAAGGCATCTCCGGTGTCGAGAATGCAAGTACAAAGCAAGATTTGTTGTAAGAGGTTTTGATCAATAGGAAGGTATTGACTTTAATGAAGTATTTTCTCCTGTTGTTCGTCATACTTCAATTCGTGTATTACTTGCTCTAGTTACCTTGTATAATTTGGAGTTGGAACAATTAGATGTAAAAATTGCTTTTCTTCATGGTAATCTTGAGGAAGAGATTTATATCCAACAGTTGAAGGGGTTCGTTGTTCCTGGAAAGGATGACCATGTATGTCGTCTCAAGAAGTCTCTTTATGGTCTGAAGCAATCACCGAGACAATGGTATAAGAGGTTTGATTCTTTTATGGTTGAACATGGCTACTCCATAAGTAGTTATGATAATTGTGTCTATTTTCAAAAGACATCTGATGGGTCATTCATATACTTACTGCTCTATGTTGATGACATGTTGATTGCTGTAAGAGATAAATATCTTGTCAATAGGTTAAAGGCCCAGCTTAGCAGTGAATTTGATATGAAGGATTTAGGTCCTGCCAAGAAGATTCTTGGAATGGAGATTAGCAGGAATTGTCAAGCCGGTAAACTTTTCTTATCACAAAAGAAGTATGTTATGAAGATGCTTGACAGATCTGGAATGCAGGATTGCAAAGCTGTTAGTACTCCGTTAGCTGCTCACTTCAAATTGTCACCTGATCAATGTCCTCAATCAGATGAGGATAAGAGACGCATGCCACATGTCCCGTACTCAAATGCAGTTGGAAGCCTCATGTATGCTATGGTATGTACTAGGCCTCATTTGGCTTATGCCGTTAACGTTGTTAGCAGATTCATGCACAATCCAGGCAAACAATATTGGGAAGCTATCAAATAGATCTTTCGTTATTTGAAGGGTCTTGTTGATATTGGTTTAGTATTTGATAGACAAAGAGTTGATCCCGGAGGTGTAGTTGGTTATGTTGACGTTGACTACGGTGGTGATTTAGATCGGAGAAGATCACTTTCAGCCTATATTTTTACACTTTGTGGTTCTGCTATCAGTTGTTATTCATCACTTCAAGCCATCGCGGCTTTGTCCACCACTGAAGCAGAGTATATTGCTGCCACTGAAGGAGTGAAAGAGGCTATTTGGCTCCGAGGCTTGGTAAGTGAACTTGGACTACATCAAGACATTCTTGTTGTGTTCTGCGACAGTCAGAGTGCTGTTCATTTGACCAGGAATAGCAAACATCACTCAAAGACCAAACATATTGATATTAAACACCATTTTATCCTAAATATTATTGCTGCAAGAGATATTACAGTCGAGAAAATTTATACAGCTAAAAATCTTACAGATATGTTAACCAAGCCACTTCCAACCGCTAAATTCGATCATTGCTTGGACTTAGCTGGTATCATTCATAATTGAATAAGGTTTCATAGCGAGAGAGTATTTCTAAAGATGATCAAGGTGGAGATTTGTGGGCTGCTCACCTTTGGTCAACATTGGCGGCTGCCAATTCTTCAAATTTTGCAGCTTCAAAATTGGCTGTGTTTTCTTCATCAAATTTTGCGGCTGCTATTTTCTCTTCAAACCAAGGCTGCCGATTGAAATTTAGAACAGAGTGCCAGAGTTGCCTATAAATAGGCACTCCTGCACCTCAACAAAAAAAATCCAAAAATACAGAGCAAATATCAATTCTCTCTCTATATATATTTTCTTTTCATTTATTCTCTACTTCTTGTTTTGAGTATTTTTCTCCTTCAGTAGAGAATTATTATTTGGACTATTTATCTTCATAGTCCAGAGAAAATATTTTGTACTTCTCACAAATTTATAGTGGAAGTTTTTGACTCTCTCGCTGGTGGTTTTTTGCTTCTATTTACGAAGGATTTTTCTACCTAAAAAATTCTGGTGTCATTTTTCTGTTATTATTAATTTCTCATAAATCTTTGGTTGAATTTATCTCGCTTCCAAACTCTGTATCCCTACACAAACCATTAAAGGCTTGTCGTGAGCTTCACAGTTTTTTTCTTTTTGAAGGACAAATTACATCGTTCCTCCTGTCTATATTTGAAGTTGACAAAGAACAGAATCTATTTTCACTTCAATGTTCAAGTCCATGATTATTTTCATTTTTCAAGTACTTGACTCCTTCCACCGAATCCCATTGAAAATTTGTAGAATCACTGCATCTTTTACATATGCAATATCTCTTTCATTTATTTCTCAAAGAATATTTATACTTTAGGAAGACCATCTAATTCTCAGAAAGGATCAATTGAAATCCTCTAATTGTTTATGCTAGACCAATATATTTCTCTGGAGACCCAGTAAATACTTTCGCTACGAAAAAGGGTAGAGATGAAATCTAAGATTTAAAATCTTATCTCTAAAATTGTAAGCGAAACATCATCGATGAACTACTATTAGCTAAATTTTCTTTATAAGATATAATAATAGCTTAACAATCAAGCATAATTGGCTTCGACTTTTTCCCTTTTTTTTCTTTAATAGAATAGGAGCATGAGACGATCATTTAAATTAGCTAAATGTATATATGTGATATTGTAGCAGGAAGAATCAGGTACAATTTTTCCTGGTGCTCAAATGACATTAACTTAAATGTTGATCTGTTGATAGTTGTACAAGCTTCCTTGTGCTCATGCATATTTTGTAATCCCTTAAACTTGCCAACAATACCTACCCAGTCGCTTGCATGTCTCGTGGTCAGACTTGAAGCGATACATGGTGAAATGAATAAGATTACTTGTATAAATAATAATGATTCAAATTTGTACATTAGAATATGAATTCTTTTGTGTTTGTAATATAAAGTATTGGCTTTTATCGTATTTATTTTATCCATAGATTAGAAAAAGTCATAAAGAAAAACAGAACCAATAAAGTCAAATTATTATGAATAGGGCAAGAATTAATATGTATGCATTCGCTCTACATAATGTTTGTATGTATATAAGTATATATACACCTTTTTCTTTTATAATTACGAGTCATACTAATTTGGTAGATATCAAACCCAATTTCTCTCTAATTTTATTTTTAATTAATATTTTTCCTCTTTTTGAGATTTGGAAATGCCCTGTTAAGGATGTATATGCAGTCTAATCTATTAATTGTACTAGCAGTCATTGTGCCAACCCATTTGTAGCTCAAAAAGACCTTGTTGCTGGGTAGGCGAACTTCCCTAATGCTCCCCCGCCACCCCCCACCCCCCTTCTTTTTCACTAGGGTGGATCAACCTTATTAATAAAGCCAATACTTCCATTAAAAAAAGTATAGATCATGCATACAAAGTCGTAACATGAGTTGTATTACTGTTCCTTGGTGTATTGAAATATTTTCTTAATTAATTAGAGATGAATTGGTCAAGGTAAACGCTTTAAAACTACGCCCCATGCAGCTTTGGAACAGTACAACAACCACTGCTTGAACAAATAGATTATATATGAAGAGTCTCTTTGGCACCAATCATTTCCAAAAGCCATGCATCTTCATTATTACAATCGTAAAAAATTAAGTCCTACCCTTTCTATAATTGCCACTATGTGATGACTAGCATTTCCATAAGTAGAATGTGAAGAGTTTATTTGGAGCCAATTGTTTCCAAGAGGCATCTTCACTTACAAATCTAGCCAGAATGTTATAAGCTGGAAGCTCATATATATAACAATGCAAGTTGAGTTTCCATAATTGAATTTTATACTAGTGCATTAGCTAATGGAGTACTATAAATATATCTCTTCATCAAACCATAAACCTCACCACGTAGAACAGCAACCATGGAGAAAAAACATGGTTTAGTTCATGTTTTCCCCCTTCTTCTCTTGTCCTTCGCTTCTCTTATTCTTCTTCACTCACAAATGGGGATAGCCCAAAACACGACGATCCCTGTCAAGGTTGGAGTGGTTCTTGACATGGATATATGGATAGGGCAGATGGGGCTTAGTTGCATTTCTATGGCGTTATCTGACTTCTATGCTTCCAATGGGTTTTACAAGACTAGGGTTGATCTAACCACTCGGGACTCAAAAGGAGATGCCATTGGCGCAGCTGCAGTCGGTACTGCTTTATCTTTCTATTGATTCCTATATGATCATTGCTGATAAGAGTTGCAAATTTCCAATATTTTGCTAAGTAGTTTCCTCTTCTCTGCGATTTCTCTTCACATTTCTATGTATTGGTTGAGCACAATATGTTCTACTCCTTCGGGGCTGTTTTACAATATTTCTCTTGTTGGTTGGGCAGAAGAAGGTTTTAGTTAATTGACTTTCTGGTTCTTATCTGTATTCTAGGGATGATGTTGCTTTGGGAGAGGAATTCTTTTTAATTATTTGCATAATTCCTTATTTTCAATTTACTGAGGCATCAAATTTGGAATCAGAAAATCTTGTCTTTTTGTTGAAAATGCTACTTCTCTGAGCTAAATCACACTGTTCTTTTAGCCTTTTTTTTTTCTTTGAAACATTTAGTAAGAAAATATGGACCTCGTAACTTTAGTAATTGGGCAAGCCCCTTCACAATAAGAACGATTACGAATCCTTTATTTTTTTTTTTTTATCTCCAGTTAACATGCAAAATTTATTCTTTTTTTTTTTTTTTTGCTAAATACATGCAAAATTTATTCAGTTCAATGTTTATATCCTCGATACGATTTTTTTCCTTTTTTCTCTTCTTTGGTTGCGCTATTTTTGTTGGATATATCTTTTTCAAACCAAATCTTGTAGTATCTTGATGGAAAAAACCAAAGCAGCTTTTGAACCTTTCGTACTATTTCTGCAACATGCAGCCCTTGAGCTCCTGAAAAAAGTTGAAGTGCAAGCCATTATAGGCCCTGTTTCATCAATGCAAGCAGATTTCACAATCGATCTCGGAGAGAAAGCTCATGTTCCTATCATCTCATTTTCTGCAACAAGTCCATCTCTCTCTTCCACTCGAAGTCCATACTTCATACGCGCTACTCATAATGACTCATCCCAAGTAAAAGCCATAAGTTCAATTGTTAAAGCTTTTGGATGGAGGGAAGTTGTGCCTATCTATGTTGATAATGAGTTTGGAGAAGGCATGATTCCCTTCTTGGCCGATGCCTTGGGTGAGGTAAACGCTCGCATCCCCTACCGGAGTGTCATTTCTCCTTCGGTCACAGATGATCAACTCGATGCTGAGCTTTACAAGTTGATGACGATGCAAACTAGAGTTTTCATAGTTCACGTGTCGACCAGATTCGGTGCTCGCCTCTTTACCAGGGCGAAGGAGCTTGGAATGTTGAGTGAGGGGTATGCTTGGATCATTACAGATTCCTTGACAAATTGGTTGAACTCATTTAATCCTTCCGTAATTGATTCTATGCAAGGAGTAATAGGTGTAAAGCCTCATGTCCCACAAACTAAAGAGCTAGAGAGCTTTAATGAGAGATGGAGATTGAAGTTCCAAGAGAGTAATCCAACGCTTCTTAATCATAAGCTGAATGTGTTTGGATTATGGGCATATGATTTAGCTATGGCCCTTGCTATAGCCGTGGAGAGTGCAGGAGTGACGAACCTCGGTTTTCAGAAGCTAAATATGTCAAAAAACTCCACAGAACTTGACACCGGAGTTTCTAGTAATGGTCCAATGCTTTTGCAAGAGATATTGAAGACAAAATTCAGAGGGCTCAGTGGAGACTTTCAGCTTGTTGATGGTCAACTTCAGTCTCCAGCTTATCAGATAGTTAACGTGATCGGTACTGGGGCAAAAGAAGTTGGATATTGGACTCTGGAAAATGGAATTGTTAGACAACTAAATGCAAAAAACATGAACAAGTATTCCACTACAAAATCTAACCTTGGAGCTATCATATGGCCAGGGGACACCACTGTTCCCCCCAAGGGATGGATCATTCCGACAAACGGGAAAAAGCTAAGGGTATTAGTTCCAGTGAAAACTGGTTTCAGTGAATTCCTAAGAGCTACAAGAGATCCATCAACTAACCGAACCGCAGTTGCAGGATACTGCATTGACGTTTTTGATGCAGTTATGGCTTCGCTACCTTATGCCGTCCCATATGAGTACTTCGTCTTCTCAAAATCAGATGGCAAAATTGCTGGCACTTATAATGACCTAGTCCACCAAGTTTATTTGGGGGTATTCCTCTCTCTCTCTCCCTCTCTCTCAAATACACACACACGCACATGCATATACTTCATATTATTTGTCGTCACGTATTCCACACTTCAAGATTTCTTCTTTTTCCTATTAGTTCTATATATATATAGGCTTGATGACAGTGAGGCAGTGAATGAGACAGAATTAAAGATAGAGGATTCGAACCCTTTATTTAGAGCATCATTTTTTTGTAGGAAATTTTAGTGTTTCGTCTTCCTAATTGTGATATTCACTTAACAGAACTATGACGTTGCTGTTGGAGATATTACCATAGTAGCAAATCGATCACAATATGTGGACTTCACATTGCCATTCACGGAATCGGGGGTATCAATGGTTGTTCGTGTGAAAGACAATGATAGTGAAAACCCATGGGTGTTCCTGAAACCTCTAACTTGGAATCTTTGGTCTGCAACCTTTGCGTGTTTCGTGATTATGGGTCTACTTGTTTGGACTTTTGAACATAGAATAAATGAAGAGTTTAGAGGACCACTTGCTCATCAAATTGGCACTACCTTTTGGTTCGCCTTCTCTACCATGGTCTTTGCACATAGTAAGTTTTTCTTTCCTCTTTTCTAACCCTTGCTGATAAGCAGCATATCTCCAAAGTTTTCAGATGTTATCAGAATTTTCTTACGTTTCGCCAAAAAAGGTTTTATGGCAACAACCATTGTATGCTTAACATCCACTATGTTAGAAACAATTGTATAATATTAGGATGGTATACACAATGGCTCCAACTAAAAAAGACCTTTTTGACTGGACTTAAGGAAATCTCATTATTTTGATACCGTGAGTTGAAATGATTCATTTTTCCTGCCTTGATATACTTGTAGAGGAGAAGACAGTATGCAACTATACAAGATTCGTGTTGATCTTTTGGTTCTTCGTTGTGTTGATAATTACGCAAGCCTATACAGCCAGTCTTACATCGATGTTAACCGTTCAAAAGCTCCAGCCAGCTGTTACAAATATAAACGAACTTGTAAGAAACAAGGAATCTGTGGGATATCAGAAAGGCTCGTTTATTTTGGGATTTCTGAAGCAAATGGGTTTTGATGAATCTAAACTACTAGAATACACCTCACCAGATGAATTAGACCAACTTTTTACTAATGGGAGTGAAAATGGAGGAATTACAGCTGCGATTGATGAGATTCCCTATATGAAGGTTTTCCTTTCAACATATCCCTCCAAATACACCATGGTCAAACCAACTTATAAGATTGACGGCTTCGGCTTTGTAAGTAACAAGTGTCTCTCTTTGTGTTTGATTTGAATATTCTGCTTCGCTCTCTATCTCATTTTCTATGCCATTATCATCAGACTATCGCAAGGTACGTAATCTCTTCTTTCAAAGGAAAAATAATACAACCTATAGAAAAAAAAAACAAAAAAAGAACCCAAAGAGGGAGAATGAGGCAGAGGGTGAAAAAAAATATGATCGTGAAACTCTCCCTGCCTAAACTTGCCCGAATAATTTTCTTATACAAATCTTCTCATGCATAGTTCGATTCATCTGCAGGTGTTCCCAATTGGTTCTCCTCTTGTAACTGACGTTTCACGAGCAGTTCTGAATGTGACTGAAGGTGACAAAATGGTGAAGATTGAAAGTGCATGGTTTCCACAATCATCTAGTTTCTCAGACTCGAACACACCACTTTCTCCGAGTTCCAACAGCTTAGGGCTTGAGAGCTTCTCGGGATTGTTTCTAATAGTTGCAGCTACTTCTGGATTAGCTTTCATCATTTATTTGGCATTCTTCATGCGCGAGCATTGGAGTGTCGTGTCAAATTCAGAATTCTCAATCAGACGAAAATTTGAAGAATTGAACGAACAATTTCACGGTAGAGATATGAGCTCCCACACTTTCCGAAGCATTGAACTACGAATTGAAACTCGTAGAGATGGCGATGGTAATGAGAAAATGGTCATAGCTTCACCGGTTCTAAATCGCGCTCTTACATTTTCCCTGCACGAGCCTCAAGATCCCGTTGCTTCAAGTGTTGACACACCAAGCCACCCCCGAGACGAAGGCACATCTTCATCTGAGAATTCTAGCACAGATAAAGCAAAATCTGAAGGAGAAAGTGGAGCCATTGAGTTAACAAGCAAGAAAGGTAAGGAGATTGCTCCTTCGTAATAGATAATTGATTGCTTGTAATCCTTCATGCTTTTCATCCTTTAATGTACTCTACATTTATTTAGCCAATTGCAACACGATTCTTTTCGTATTCTTGAGTTGTATTGTCTTGATTTGAAGATGATATTAACTAATATTTTAGTTTAAAATTTTTAATTATTTAATTTTATAAAATAATTTATAAAATAAAAATTAAAATTCAAAATAAAAAATTTACATTAACAACCTTAATATACACCCTATCTCCTCCAAAGTCCCGGGGACAGCCCTGGCCCAACCAGAATCAACCAAACTTAGGACAACGTGGCCATGTTGTAACCAGTTGTTGACTTTGTGAAGTTGACAACAAAAAGAAGTTGTTTCAAGTCAATACTTCAAGTCCATCATTCAATAATGATGGTCAACTTATTAACTACACCGACCACATACCCACTAAAAATTAGCAACTGAGAAAGATGTTGAAGACATAAAATAAATGTTTTAAAATCTGACTACATCTTTTCTCATTTAATAATACTTGTAATTTTATGTTATATTTTATTATTGATTGTGTAATTTCCGTCAACCATGTGATACCTCATTTACTAAAAAAAATAATACTATAATGACTAATTTGAACCAAATTTTAGAACTGCAAAGTAGAATTAATATCGCCTCTTAATTAGGGCATCTTGGACAGAATATATATATATATATATATATATATATATATATATATATATATATATATATATATATATAGTGGCTTTATATTTCATTTTCAATAATTTACTCTCTCTCTAACTCACTCTCTCTCTTTAGATGTTTACTTGAAATACATCTAATCATTGAGATTTGAGATTCTAAGAGGCTATAGAATGTAATAAGTTATGAATATCCACCCCAATTAACTTTAATTATGACATAAAAACCCACAAAAATCTTGAAGAATTGAATTTTTTGTATTCTAGGATAGTTCTGTAGAGTTTTATAAAACTTGTTATCAGGTTGCACAAAGCAAGCACGGAAATTGACAACATTGACAACAAAATCGGGCTCAACTTGGATTGGCATTTTATTTAAAAAAATTTTACTTTTCTATCACTTTCTTTTTTATTTTGAATCTCACTTCTGCTCTCACAAACAATTCACTTTTATGATTTCTAGTACAACTTAACTAAAAAAAAAAATTCAATCCAATATCACCCTTAATTTTTCAACAGACATATCATTACTGTTTCAATTAAACCCTTTGAGAATACCAAAATACACAGAGCTTGATCCGTAAACTTCATATAAATTGTGAATCGGCACTTAAGTATCAAACTACTAACTTAATGCACGAAAAATATTTACCGATTTGCAAGAGATCAAATAAAACTAAAATCTAAAATTTAAAATCTAAAGATAGACTATTATTTTGTATTCAAAAAGGTTGTATTTCTATCCAATAAATATAGACATCCAAAATATTGACTAAGAGAGAGAAGTTCTTCAACCTTGCTCAAATTATGCTATGAACTATTATAGTATTCATACATATCTTTCTTAAAGTGGAATTGGATAGAGTTTGGGTTTGAAATTTTTTATTTTGAGTTTCGTAAAAGTAAATTTTTTCTATAAAAGAAAAAATAAGATTTAAAATAAAAAAATTGTATTAAATTTCGTAATCAAAACCCAATCCAAATAGACCATTAATTAATCAGTGATTGATTTGGTCATGCTAAACGTCTGTTGAAATAAGTCCTTAGCTTGGGGAAGTTTGTTAGAAATGTGCCTAACACCCTAAAAACGCTCCAGACGTCACCGCACTGAGGTCATAGGCTCTATGCTTTTGAGTAATCCCAATTTCCACAACTAAAAATGGTCGGCTACTTATAAGTTACATTTTAATAAAGCGCTACTCTAAACTCATGTGATGGATGAATATAGAAAAAATTATTAAAATTAAAATTTTAAAACAAATATCTAAAAAGAAATAATTTTACCTCTCAAAATATATATGTTGAGGAAAAAAATTAAATAACACAGAATATTAAAATTCTATTTGTTCAAAAATATCGAATACATTTTAGTGTAAATAAATAAATAAGATTCATTTGCATTGCTTAATAATGAACTAATAAAATATGTCAAAAAATTAACAAATTTATATTACAAAATAAAACACGTATTACATCGATTGAAATAGTTCAATTTGAAAGAAAAAACTCAAATGAGGTTTTAGGAAGTTCAATCAAATTAAAGTAAAAACAATATTTAAGAGAACAATAAAAGAATTTTTAAAATATAATACTCAAATGATTATGGAAAAATCTAAATCAAATAGAAAAAGAATGAAGTTAAATAATTATATTAAAAGGTGACGATAAAAAGAAAAAGTATAAGGATTGAAACTTTTGAATATGATGAGATTTGAGAGACGATTAAATCCAAAAAAAATGTAGAAGAAGTAGTTACATTTTAGGAAATAGGAGAAGAAGAAAAGAATCTGCGGAAGAGAATAATAATGATGTACATTGTGTGTGAAAGAAATGAGTAGATATTCAGAATTTAACCTTAATGCATTTAGTTTAAATTAAGAGATGAGTTATAAATGAAAATGATGAGAAATTATGATGAGAAGTTTAGAACAATAAGAAAAAAAGTGTTATATATATATTATCTTCCTAAGTACTTGGTTTATAATATTACCAAAAACAAACAAGTAGTGATATTTTCACTCCCTTTTAACTCCTTTCACTTCTCTTTTATTTTTCAAATAATTGAAAGGATCTTACTACCTAAAGAAGGCTTCAAAATTTCTACTTAAACTTTGTTCAGAAAAATTAACTAGCAACAATAAAGTCTTTTCATTTATTTTAAAAAAGTGAGAGATGAGCAAAAGAAGTTGAAAGTAGAGTGATAATATCATTTCTCAGAAAATTTTAATTTTAAAATATAAGGCTTTTTGGTATTTTTTGTCAAAATATATTTGACCTTTTGAAATTTTAAGGATTATTTTTTAAAGTTATCCTCACAATAAATTTAATTTTTTTATTTTTTATTATAGTAGTGAAATTAATTAAGAATATAATAAAAAAATACATCTTAATTTTCTCTTCTTTAATCTATGTAAAAATGATTAAAAAACTTTATATTTTGAAACTTAGGGAGTATGATTTGATTCTTGAATTCCTTTTGCCTATGTACAAAAAAGTTAGTATTAGAATTTTTAGACCAATTTAAAAATCAACGAAGTATCTGAGTAGTTCCTCACAATAAAAAACATTCAATAATCTCTCAACTTGATCCCCCCATCCAACAGCGTTAGTAAGTTAACGGTCAATTAACAAAAGTCAACGGAAGGAGGATGTCTTCCTGATAATGTTACACAAAACCTGGTCTCCTTTACAAACCGTCCAATTCATCAGCTCCCATCCACTACCTGTACAGCAGCCCCTCTTCCCTTTAGTCTCTCCGCTTCCGCTGCAGCCAGCCCGGCACCTCCCTCTGCAGGTGGTTCAAGATGGGACAAGTTGAAGATGAAGTTTACACTGACTAGAAGAAGGATTTGGTCTCGGTTGTCCAGAGGAAGAAGGCAACATATTCCACTAGTTTATCACAGAGACGACTTCGCTGTATGTAATTTTCAATTTTCACAAGGAGAAAAGAGTTCCACTTTTTAAAGTTTTCTAGGTTTCTTTGGTGTTCATAAGCGATTTCTGTAACTTTTGAAGAAGGTTGGCTACAGTAAAGTCATTGTGCATGTTATTATGAATTTCTTGGTCAACTCCCATCCTTCGACTTGTTTCCTTAGTTTAGCCCAAGCGTGAACTAGGTATTCTTACTTGACTAACTGCGTTGGATGGAGGGATCAAGTTGGGACCAATTTAATTTGTAAACTTGAAGGGCTTTGCGGAATCTTTTCTGGTTCTAAGAAGCTACTTAGAGACTTTGTCAATCTTTTAGGGTAGTAATCCAAATTATTACATTAATTCAATATTGTAATTGCAAATTACTTAAAGAATCAATGTTTCCTTATTCAGAAATTCTAACTTCTAGCATGACTTAGACCTTACATGATTTTAATTTATGTATCCAGCTACCCCCTCCCATCTAAGGGAGAGAAGGGAAGAAGAGCGTAGAGGGAAGATTTTCAAAAACCGATTAAAGATAGAGAAGAATTCATCAAAAATTATTTTCTTAGTGGCAATTTTGTTAAAAATATTTGAGAAAATTAAAGAGCAAGACTAAACGGATCTTATGTCCTCGTATAACTAGTGCTCTATACATTTCAAAATGTAAGACTTTTTGCCTCTTTTTATATAAATTGGAAAAAAAAAAGTAAGATATAGATTTTTCTTATTATATTCTTAACTAATTTCACTTATAATATAATAAAGAATAAGATAACTATATTTATATATGATGATAACTTTAGAAAAATAATCATTAAAATTCACACAATACCAAACATTTTGAGGACGGAGAAAAGAGTTTAAAAGCTTTATATTTTGAAATAGAATGAATAATAATTAATATCACTTTGTAGATTAGGATTTTTCATTAATTTATGATGAAGCTTTTCTTGGCTCGGCCCGCTGGTTTCCAAAAACCATCTTCATTGACGCTACATAGCTAAGGCTCACAAAAACACTGTCAAACTGGATCTCGTGATAAACAACTACTATAAGTATGTCCCACGATCAAAGTATAAACCTCAGAATACAAAAGTTAACCATGGGGAAGAAACTTCATTTCCCTCCGCTTCTATTATCCTTTGCTTTCCTCCTCTTTCAGTCACAATTAATGCGAGGCCAGAACACGACGATCCCTGTAAATGTAGGTGTGGTTCTAGACATGGATGCGCCGGTAGGACAGATGGGGCTTAGCTGCATATCTATGGCTCTGTCGGACTTCTATGCTTCCAATGGCTCTTACAAGACAAGAATTGTTCTACACAACCGGGACACGAACGGAGATGTAGTCGGAGCAGCTTCAGCAGGTACTGCTTTGCCCTCCTATCAATTCCTGCATGATCACACTTGATCTACAACTTTGATTTTCATGTTTTTTATAAAGTATTAGGAGTTGCAGTTTTCAATAATCTTCTAAATAGTTTCCCCACTTGAGAAAACATCTGCTGACAATATTTTCTCTTGGTTGAACACAATAAGCTCTCCAGCAAAGGGAGAGACCTTTTCTCCTACCAGGCAATTCACAAGCTATATATAAACATTAGGGAACCAAACCTACCTCAAATAGTCTTGATAACTAAAGAAAATAATGATACCTGAGTTCGAGCTCAGAGAAATTAAATTGTGCCATAGATTACTCCAATACGAGTCAAGTTTGAGCGCATTCATATCTTGTTGAGGCATTACTGAATGAATTTCTAGCTCCCTTTCGAGTCAACCAAAGTTCTGAGTTTAAGAAAATTTAAGGAAGATAAGTTTAGAACTCAACCTCGAGTTGTTAATTTACATCCAATTATCAAAGGTGATAAAATGCAGATTGCAAATATATGGAAGAGAATGGGTAGAGAGTCAATAATGATTTTAGGTCTCCAATATTATTGAACAAATTTTCCTTTACTTATTGGAGATTCTATTTTTCTCTTTTAAATACGTTATGTTGCAATCTCACTCCATGAATCTGAGCTGTCACCATTTAAGTATATGAAGTATAATTTTTTGAATCTGTTTGTCTTTGACGAAGAATTAAATCCTTTTAGTTTGGTTGCTTATTGAATAATACTAATCAACCAAAAGGTCTTCGGTCTTCTGCAATAGGACAGGGTTTTAATTTGAAAACTTATTAATTACTTGTAACAAAAGATGTGGAATTTACACTTTAGGATCCTCTCCACCAAATCTCTTCCCCATCCTTTCCCACACTCTTATAAGCAGCTATGTGTCCTCTTGATCAGATTCCAATTCCTTAAGGCTTTTCTATTTATTTTTACAGTTTTATATATTTAATTTTTCTTTCGTAAAAAAGTTAATATGTGGCAGAATTATAGCAGTAAGAGAGTATGGGGTAGAAGATTGGAAAAGAATCCGGGCCATATTCTTGTATCTCTTGCCAACCAAATCCTATATATTTTGGGATAAAAAGTACCAAAGCAGATTTTGATGATCGATATTTCTGCAAGTGCAGCTCTAGACCTACTGAAAAATGTTGAAGTGCAAGCTATTATAGGCCCTGTTTCATCAATGCAAGTTCACTTCACAATTGATCTCGGAGAGAAAGCTCATGTTCCTATCATCTCATTTTCTGCAACAAGTCCATCTCTCTCTTCCACTCGAAGTCCTTACTTCATCCGCTCCACTCATAATGACTCTTACCAAGTAACGGCCATAAGCTCAATAGTTAAAGCTTTTGGATGGAGGCAAGTTGTGCCCATCTATGTTGATAGCGAGTTCGGAGAGGGCATCATACCCTTCTTGGCCTATGCCTTAGGCGAGTTTAACTCTCGCATCCCCTACCGGAGTGTCATTCCTCCATCTGCCACAGATGATCAGCTTAATGCAGAGCTTTACAAGTTGATGACAATGCAAACTAGGGTTTTCATCGTTCACGTGCCGCCAAGACTTGGCGCTCGCCTTTTCACCAAAGCAAACAAGCTCGGGATGATGGATGAAGGGTTTATTTGGATCATTACAAATTCCCTGGCAAATTGGTTGGATTCATTTGATCCTTCAGTACTTTATTCTATGCAAGGAGTAGTTGGGGTAAAGCCTCATGTTCCAGAAACTGAAGAGCTGGAGAGCTTCACTAATAGATGGAAATTGAAGTTCCAAGAAGATAATCCAACAATACAGAATCCTCAGCTGAATGTGTTCGGATTATGGGCATATGATTCAACTACAGCCCTTGCAATTGCCGTAGAGAAAGTAGGAGTATCGAACCTCGGTTTTCAGCAGCTAAACGTTTCGAGAAACTCTACCGATCTTGACACCTTTGGAGTTTCTAACAATGGCCCGATGCTTCTGCAAAATATTTTGGGCACTAGATTTCCAGGGCTCAGTGGAAACTTTGAAATTGTCGATGGACAGCTTCAATCGGCCTCAGCTTATCAGATAGTTAATGTGATCGGTACTAGAGTAAAAGAAGTCGGATTTTGGACTGTGGAAAGTGGATTTGTCAGACAGCTAAATCTGAAAAATAGGAACATGTATTCCACCGCAAAAGCTGACCTCGGAACCATCACATGGCCAGGTTTCACCACTACTCCTCCTAAGGGATGGGTTATTCCAGCTGAAGGGAAAAGGCTAAGGGTATTAGTGCCCGTGAAAGATGGTTTTAGTGAGTTCGTAAATGTTACCCGAGATATATCAACGAACACAACTACAGTTAAAGGATATTGCCCTGAAGTTTTTGATGCAGTTGTGGATTCACTACCTTATCCGCTGCAATACGACTACATCCCCTTCTCAGCTTCCGATGGCAAAAGTGCCGGTACTTACGATGACTTGATCTATCAAGTTTATATGGGGGTAATCTCTCTCTCTCTCTACGCACTCAAACAATCATACTATTTCAAAAGAAAATATAAGAGAAATTAGCTATATTAGTCTATAAATTATTTTTATTATTTTTTCAAACTCTTTAAAACTCGATAGTTTAACACTAGTACTCCATTTCAAAAGCAGTTCTTTAGTATACTTCTTAGTCCCAAGATTCCAATTCCAGTCGCGTCAGATCGACCTTTAATTTGTGGTTAATGTGGGATCTTGCAAAATTTCCATTATGTCTAAAGAAAGTGTATTTTGTTTCTAATCCTGATTTTTGTTGAACAGAAGTATGATGCTGCTGTTGGAGATATTACCAACTTAGCAAATAGATTACGATACGTAGACTTCAGTTTGCCATTCACCGAGACAGGGCTTTCTATGGTTGTTCCCATCAAAAACAGCATCAGTAAAGATGAATGGGTCTTTCTGAAACCTTTAACTTGGGATCTCTGGCTCACAATCTTTCTCTTTTTTGTGCTTATCGGTCTTCTTATCTGGACTCTCGAACATAGAATCAATGAAGAGTTTAGAGGCCCCCCATCTCAGCAAGTTGGTACTCTCTTTTGGTTCGCCTTCTCTACCATGGTCTTCGCACATAGTAAGTTCTCTCTCTTCTTTCCCAGCCGTGACACCCTTTACATTTCGAATACGTACTATTATGCCAAGTTTCTTAAGTCGAATCGAAAGGATGCTCAATGCTCTTGGAGGTGAAATTGTTCACTTTTACCGACTTGGTCTTCGTAGGGGAGAAGATATTAAGCAATTTGGCGAGGTTCGTGTTGATCATTTGGTTCTTGGTTGTGTTGATACTTACCCAAGCCTATACAGCCAGTCTCACATCCATGTTAATCCAGCCAACTATTACAAATATAAATGGGCTTATCAGAAGCACGGAATCCGTGGCTTACCAGAGAGGCTCGTTCGTTTCTAGAATTCTAGTAGGCATGGGTTTCGATGAATCTAGACTAGTAGCATACGAGTCTGTAGATGAATTGGACGAACTTTTCACCAAGGGCAGTAAAGGCGGAGGAGTTGCGGCCGCTTTTGATGAAGACCCCTACATAAAGCTTTTCCTCTCCAGACACTGCTCCAAGTACACCATGATGGTTCAAAATATAGATATAACCGACGGTTTCGGATTTGTGAGTGATAAGTTTCCCAATTCTTCTTATTCTAGTTACGTAGTAATTCGATCGTTGTAAATAAATATGTCCATTTAAAATGTAACAACTATTTGTAAATGAAAAGCAAATATATTTGTTTAATAACTTAATAACTATTTACAATAGTTCTATGTTTTCAAGTAGAGATTTTTAGAAGTTTATAAATTAAGTGCATGTGTACATACATATAAATTACCTTAGCCATAGTTGTTTTTTGATTAGTTGATGGCCACTGTTAAACTTAAGGTAAATGTTGCCGTGCGGCACAACGAGGGTGCAATTAAGGCTCCTGAAATCCAAATAACACTTATCAGTGGCAGCTTTAATTCTCATAGTTCAACTGAATACTTGCAGGTGTTTCCAATTGATTCTCCTCTGGTACATGACATCTCACAAGCCATACTGAAGTTGACTGGAGTTGCTGGCAAGGTAGAAATAGAAAATAGATGGTTTCCACAACCATCCGTTTGCTCAGACACGAGTACGTCACTTACTTCCTACAGATTAGGCATGGAGAGCTTCTCGGGATTGTTTTTGATTGTTGGCGTTGCTGCTGCTTTAGCTTTCATCATACATTTGGTATTGTTCCTGCATCAGCATCAGAATATTCTAACCAATTCCCAACTTTCGGTAAGACAAAAAGTACAACAATTAGCCCGAAGTTTTAAAAATAAGGATCTCAGATCCCCTACATTCCAAAGCATTGAGCTGCAAGTTCAAACTCAAAGAGATGGTGATGGCAGCAGAAGGATGACAGTACTTTCACCGAATTCAGATCCTGCAGGAAGTCCATTTTCCCTTTCTCTGCAAGTCCTTCAAACTCCTAGCTCATCAAGCCCCGCTCAAGATCAAGGGACGCCTTCAAGTGACGATTCTCCATTAGATCAACCAGAGACATCTTCAACTGAAAGTCCTAGCCCATCAAGCCAAACGCGAGATCGCAGGATGCCTTCTTCGGATAAAAATTTCAGCTTAGATCAACGCAGCACGTCTAAGGAAATAACCACAGACACTCAGCTGGTTACTACTACAAACGAAGAGGGCTGAGGAGGTTGATTTTGCTTGAGATGTATTAAATAAGACGTGGGAGAAATTAACATCTGATCAGTTTAATTAAGGGGAGGTGTTCTAGTGCTTCAATCTTCATGTTGTATCATTGAAAGTTCGATGGAATTTCACTTCTTCTTTGATGGTTGTGAGGGCAATTTTGTATTGAGTTGGGGATAAAATAGTATTCAAATATACACCCTAATAAGTTGGCTAGGAAAAGTATTTGTTTCTAAGTCAATGTTCAAGTCTATGATTACAACAATTATCAAGTTGGCAGTGATAAAATAGTAATTAATTTTGAAGTACTTTTTTATTAAAAACGTGGAAAGGTGTTCTTACATTATTAAGTAGGTTTAGTCAATGTCTTTATTTAATATTTCATCCGTTTTATTTCATTTAACATTCTTATTATATTAGAATATCTCAAAATAATTAATAATTTTCATAAAATAAAATATTTTAATATATTTTATACTATCAAACAATTACTAGTCTCCACTATATATTATTTTTATATATTTAGATTTGACATAAAATACTTACTGACTCCACATATTTTTTACTTTTTATTATACTATGTTATTTTTATACTATAATTTAAATTTTTACATAAAACTCCTTACCCAGTTAAATAATGTCAAATGAAACAAGGCGGTGGGAGTATCAAAAGAAAGAATAGAAAAGGAAATCTTCTAGGACTAATTTGGTTTGGTCTAAGGTCAAACCCCATGTGGAGGGAGAGGTCTCAAAGGGTTTTGAAATCAGAGAATGAAACTTAAATCTTCACTAATTACATATCAACTCTAATTCTTGAACTATTAACATAATATAAAGCTTAGCTATGTAATATGGATTTTTTAGATGATAAGTAGTTAAGAGGCAAGAGGTACATTTATTTTCTTTATAAGTCTTTATAGATTTATCTTAATCAGCATAGCTAATAGAGAGTGTCACGATTAGGCATCTAATATTTTTTATTTAAACGAAATAATTGAATACTTGATTAAAAATTTTTAAAAGATTAAAATTCGATAACTTAAATATTAAACAAATAACACCCCATAAAAGAACATTAAACTCAAGATCGAGATGTCATCTCATTATTAATATCCAATTTCTTAGTGCTAATTACTTATTTCATCATCAATTAGATTTTGTCAACAATACCGTGTACTGCGTAGCAGTAATTAATTGTATGAAGGCAAGCCAGTGGTCAATTCTCGGTAGAGTGTTGACAGAACCTAAAGTTGATCCACTGATTTCGCTTAGTCAATAAATAAAAAATAATTATATGTTTAATTTTATTTGTTATTAATTAATTGTCTATTATTTTACTCAAGAACTTGCGATATTCTAATAGACCTCTTGTACATTTTCTATTACACTAATTAAATTGTAACACATAAAACTATGTGATTGGTTTCAACTTATTGCTTTTTCCTAATTCAATAATGTAGCTACAGGTAATGCAATATAATTGATATACTACATAATGTAGTAGAAAATATATTAAAATATCTCGAGTCTAAATTTATCCCTGGGTTGTGTAAAGATAAAATGCAAAAAAAAAAAATTAGGGTGGTATTCATTTTTATTTTTTTTCGAGGAAGTGGTATTTGGATTCTAACTCTTGTGAGAATTTAATTTGTAAAGATAAACTTTTTCAACTTTTTTTTTCCATTTTTAACAAGGTCTATGTTTTTTTACTCTTGTGAGAGAATTTATAGTTAAAAAAACATAAAAAGATGGGATTTTATTTGAATTGAGTTAACAAGGGAGGTATTTTTCTTAGAAGAATAGTTAGATTATAATTAATTGGTTAAAATAAATTCCTTTTTCTCTTTCTTGAATTAAAAAAGAAAAAGAAAATCTCAGATTACTATTCCTCCATGGCATCCTTGTTTTTCTTCCTCTGTTTTCCTTGTTTTTCACTCCATTCGATTACTAACATTAAAGAGAATGGATTAATTATATTAATAAGTAAGAATAACTCTAGAAAAATAATTATTAAAATTTGTAAAAAATTAAATATTTTGAGAAAAAAAAAAGTTTAAAATGTCTTATATTTCGAAACAGATAAACTAGTAATGTGGGCAGGTGTTGTACATAGGAAGATGCAATTCCTACCTAGGCTTTCAATTGGAGCACGTAATCCTTTGAAATAGTTATATACTCTTTACGTCTCATTTTATTTGACATTATTTAACCGAACTCAGAGTTTTATATAAAAATTTAAATTATATTATAAAAATAATATAGCATAATAAAAAGTAAGAAACATGTGAGTCAACGAATACTTTATATCAAATTTAATTATATAAAAATAATATATAATAATATTAGTAGTTAATTGATAATACGAAACATATTAAAATATTTTATTTTATAGAAAGTATTAATTATTTTAGAATGTCCAAATATAGTAAGAAAACTAAATGAAATGGGACGGGGAGTATATAGTTTGATTCGCAAACTTCATAAATTACAAATCAAGGACTTGAATTTCAAACTAGTAACTCAATGTACACTAAATTCTTTATCAAATTGAAAGAGAAAAAAGAAACCCAAATCTAAGGTCTAAACAAAAAATCATTATCTTGGATTCAAGAAGTTGTGTTTCCCTCAAATATAAACATCACATTTTGAGCAACTATTTACCAAGACCAGTTATTATAATATAGATTTTTAATATTTTTTTAATTAACAAGTGATTGACTTGGTCAAGGTAAACTTGTGTTTTTTTTTTTTTTTTTTTGATCAGTAAGGTAAACGGGTGTTAACATGCCTTAGCTTTTGGAATTTTGTTAGAAATATGGCTCCAAAGTAAGACCCTAAAAGCTTTGCAGCTGTCACTGAATTAGCTCATGGGGTCTCTATGCTTTCGGAAGAGGTCTGCTTCTTGAAATATTCGTGAATCTTAAAGTTTAAGACTAAAGTCTTCCATATCCCCCTTCCGTAGCGTAACTAGTAACTATCACTCTTTTGGCGACCTCGAGAAACTCCTACTAGTTTAAGGACTATTTTTTTTTTCTCTCTAACCTCATTTTCTCCTCTTTCTCTTTAAAATCCCCTGCGCCTCCTCTCTTCTTCTGCCAGCATCGCCGGTCATATCTGGCCAAAAGCTTCGACTTTTGGTCAGATCTTGGCCGGCTTTTACTTCTTTTGAGTCTTCTCACACTTTTTTTTACCACAATTTATTATAGACAAAGCGTATTTTTTTTAAATTTAATATTTAGAGGTAAAATTTTTCTTTGATCTTTTTAGATTAAGATATTTTTTTTAAAATTTCTCTAGAAAAATCTTTCAACTCAGACTTGATTTGGGCCCTTATTCAGTCTTCTACTTCTCTATGAGATAACTTTTAAGATCATTAATACATTCATAGTCTTTTCGATTACTTTAGCTTCTTATAGTTATGGTCGAAGATCTATGACAAATACACTATAAAAAAGTCTATTATGTATTTGTTTATTTTATTAGTACTAGTTATAATATTAATATATTTTACTTATGAGTGTGAGTTATTATACATTGCTATAGTTGTTCAACCATTGTATAAATTTTTGTATCAAGTTATCTCAATTCTTCAACTCCTTCTATTAGAGAAAATGTTTGAGAATTGCTTTTATTGTAATGGCTTCGGCTATTTTAATATCTATAGATAACTTTTTTATTTAGCACCAAAAAAATCACTCTTTTGGCATAAATTAATAAAAAGGAAAATAATAAATATTTTTTATTATATCTTTAATTAATTCAATTTATTTTGTACTAACATGAAATAGAATGGAGAATTATATTTATAAATAAGGGTAATTCTAAAAAAAATAATCAAAAATTTTTATATTTTAAAATAAAGGGCGAGGGAGCAATAATTTGTCGAGTAGATACAGTGATTTCTTTTGTATGCATTCCCAAGCGTGATATAATCTGAAGACAAGACTTTTGCATTTCAAAATCTTTGCTTAATTAATTTTAATCAACTCAATTTTACAGTCATCAAATGCTTAGCTCATAATTTTTATTAAAAAAATTAAAAATTAAAAATCAAAATTCAATAACTACACCATCACATCTCACAAATAATCTAAATTACGAAACTTAAAATCAAACTTTATGCGCCCCAACATTAGGATATACCATTAAACATATCCAATTATCCTGCGTGCTAATCACATATTTCATTATCACTTAGATTTTGTCAACAAGACCGCGTTCTTAGACTTTGAGGTTTTATTAAGAAGGCAAGTTAGTAGTTATAGAGGCGACAGAACCAAAAGTTATTCGGAAAATACTTTTAGTCGACGAATAAAAAATAATAGCAATAATTTTGATTGGTGTTAATTTTTCTGTTGGTCAAGAACTTGCGCCGCTTTTGAAACTTAAAAATTATTTGTGTGAAAGAGAATGAGATTAAAAGTGAAAATTTTATATTAAATTTTTGTAATGCATCAAATTAATTGTTTAAAAAAATTTTGTTTCACTTCCTCATATTTTCTTCTTCTTCTTCTTCTTCTACATTTTTTTTTGAATTTTTTCTTAAAGCATTCTGTATTCTTACCATTTGGTCAAATTAATTCAAATTCAATCTAGATTACACCTCCAGAATCTAACTCTTATTCAATAAAATATTTGGCCATAAGTAAGAGTCAAATTGTAATTATAGACATTCAATTATGGACGTCTTCTTTTAAAAATATAGATATTTAATTATAGATAGAGAAAGTATTAATAATATATAGTCACACATAACAAATATATATATATATATATATATATATATATATATATATATATATATATATATATATAATTTTTTACCATGAAAAAAGAGAAAGATAAAAGCTTTTGTAACTTTTATAGACGTACTAGTGGATACAAAATTTTTTAGTTCGTGTTTCACTTTTTTTTAATAAAAAATTTCTTTTACGAAATTCAAATTGTGTTCAAATATATGTTTGTATTTTATTAATATTTTCAGGAAAAAAAATACAAGGTTCGAAACTTGAGATTTATGAAATAAATTAGATATCAGAATGATACTTAAATTACATAAAGCTTCTCATATTATGTATTAGATACTCATTGTTGAACTATTAAATTAGCAGTATTGACATAATCTATGGATTCTCACCAAAAAAAAAAAAAAAAAAAAAAAGCTTATCTATCAAGTTTATTCTTCAATTGATATCAACCTCAAATTTTCTGCCAGATATTGTCTATTAACACAGATTCTGTTAGCTGTCTCAATCATCGAAAACTTAACTTACAATTTGAAAATATCAATATTTGATACTTCAACGATCTCGCGAGATAGTATCCAGTTTTCCTAGTTTAGATTCCGTCAAGGATACCGTGTAATGGTACTAAGGAGGCAACAAACTAGTCTACACTCGGGAGTCCGCTGACAAAACCAACTGTCACATTTCTATCCGTCAATAAATTTTTTTTTAAAAAAAATAATTTTATCTAATATATTCCTACACGTATTCAGTATTTTTCTTGATGAACAAGTGATTGATTTGGTCAAAGGTCAACGTGCCTTAGCTGGTAGAATTTTGATAGAAATGTGTGGCTCCTAAGTAAGATCCTAAAAACGTTGCATGTCTTGAATATTAATTCATTTTTCTTAAGATTCTGTTATCTTTTTAGAGTTTTATATTTTTAATATTTTTTCTTATAATGATGTGGTAATATTATATTAATTGATGAGGAAAAGAATAGGGAAGAGAGCGGAGAAGAGATCCGAACGGGTTAATTACTAAATACCACTTTTTTTTTCTTTTTGAAATATTCGTCAAAGGAAGATTTTCTTGGCCCAATCATTTCCAGAAGGCATCTTCATTTTCTAAACAACTAGTATAAATATGGCTGATGATTAAACCATAAACGTCAGAACACAAAACTCAACCATGGAGAAGAAACTTAATCACCTTCTGCTACTATTATCCTTTGCTTTCCTCCTTCTTCACTCACAAATGGCGCGGGGCCAGAACACGACGATCCCTGTAAATGTAGGAGTTGTTCTAGACATGGATAAACAGGTAGGGCAAATGGGGCTTAGCTGCATATCTATGGCTCTGTCAGACTTCTATGCTTCCAATGGCTCTTACAAGACAAGAGTTGTTCTAAACTACCGGGACTCTAGAGGAGATGTCGTTGGAGCAGCAGCAGCAGGTACTGCTTTGCCTTTCCTTTCAATTCCTGCATGATTACGGATGATTTCAGTTTGATTTAGAACTTTGGTTTTCATGTTTTACAAGATATTAGGAGTTGCAGTTGTTCAATACTCTGCTAAATAGTCCTCGCCTGAGAAAATTTGTCTTCACATTTTCTCATGGTTGACCAAAATATGCTCTCCAGCAAAGGATAGGACCCTTCTTCCTATCGTGCAATTCACAACCTATATATATTCTTCAGCTATATGTAAATATTAGAAAAACAAAACTTCTCTGAATTCAACTAATTATTCAGCCGATTCAAGAGTAGCTCCAAAATGAAAAGAGTTTTTGACCAACTTAAAAAGAGCCATGCAAAGGCACTTAAATCCTTTGAGTTCTTCTGCATAAATTCTATATATATATATATATATATATGTCTTACAAAGAGTGATTGAGTTCGAGCGCAAAGAGGTTTAATTCATAAGCTATCTCAAGCATAGCCTGATTTCCCTTTAAGCCCTGATTGAGAGTTTGATTTTCTAACTCCCTTCAAGTCAACCTAAGTTTAGAGGCATAGTTTGGTTGTTGGTTGGTGTGGGGGCGGTAATGTGGAAGGAAAAGGGAGAGAGAAGCAAAGTAAATGTATATATAATATCTCATTTACCTCATTTGATTCCAGTGAAAAGTAGAGAGGAAGTAAATATGGAGGGGTATCACTCCCCTCCAAATTAGCCTTTTCTCCCCTCTCCAAATTATTGGGATTGGGAGAGAGAAAATGAGTTGAGGGATTAAAGTATTTAATCTTACTTTTTAACTTAAAATATTAGAAAAGAAAGAGAGAATTATGCAATAATTTCTTTACCGTCCTCTTTTTCTTCCACCCTTTTTTCCTTCATTCCAAACGAAAAAAAAAGTGAAAAAAGAAATACTTCCCCTTGGTGAAGTATATGCTTCCCTCTACCTCCCCCACCCCTCCCCTTCTGTGAACCAAACTAGTGTTAGTGAAAGGCAAGAAAGTCTAAAACCCAAATCGACTCATTTGCACCCAATGGTTAAAGGGCAATAAAACAAAAAATAGGCAACTACTTGAAGAATATGGGGAGAGTCAATAATGCTTTATGCTCTCCTTTATTGATGATCAATTTTTCCTTTACTTATTATAGCTCTCATTCCTCTTTTTAATATGTTATGTTGCTATCACTCTCCAAGAATATAAGCTATATATTATCAACAACTATATGAAGAATTTTTTGAATTTGGTTGCTTATTGAATGATTCAAATCATGCAAAAGGTCTTCGGTCTTTACAATAGCACCACTAAGTTTACCTCTAGAGTTCTCGACAACGGTTGACTTTTAGGAGGTCTTCTCGACAACTAAGATTGCCGCTAAGTTATCCTAAAAATTAGGAAGCCTTCTTGACTTTCAATTTTTTCGGCAGTATGCATGTCTTCACGTTGCGTTGCATTTGACTTTAGTTCTTTGATTTTCTACCCCTTTCTATGGTCCTTTAAAAGAAAAGAAACATTGCAAGAGGGAATTGTACATTGAAGGTGAATAATTCTTGTCATGATAAAAGTTATATCTAAAAATTCTTCTGTTACGATTAAATTTATATCACATTATATGGACAAGAAGTAAAAATATTTGTACGTTGTACAAATATAAGTAATTAAAATGAGGATATAATTTTTCTTTCTATTTTCTTGCTTTGTCTTGCCAAACAAGTCATATATCCCAACGCATCTTTTGATGATATTTCTACAACACGCAGCTCTAGACTTACTTAAAAATGTAGGAGTTCAAGCTATTATCGGCCCTGTTTCATCAATGCAAGCTGACTTCACAATTGATCTTGGAGAAAAAGCTCATGTTCCTGTTATCTCATTTTCTGCAACAAGTCCATCTGTCTCATCAATTCGAAGTCAATACTTTATTCGAACTACTCAGAATGATTCATCTCAAGTAACAGCCATAAGCTCAATTGTTAAAGCTTTTGGATGGAGGCAATTTGTGCCTATCTACGTTGATAATGAGTTTGGAGAGGGCATCATACCTTTCTTGGCTGATGCCTTGGAGGATGTTAATGCTCGTATCCCCTACCGGAGTGTCATTCCTCCATCGGCCACAGATGATCAGCTAGATGCAGAGCTTTACAAGTTGATGACAATGCAAACTAGGGTTTTCATCGTTCACATGCAACCAGGTCTCGGCACTCGCCTTTTCACCAAAGCAATGCAGCGCGGGATGTTGAGTGCAGGATTTGCTTGGATCATTACAGATTCCTTGACAAATTGGTTGGAATCATTTGATCCTTCAGTAATTGATTCTATGCAAGGAGTAGTAGGTGTAAAGCCTCATGTTCCACTAACCACAGAGCTAGAAAGCTTCATTAATAGATGGAAATTGAAGTTCCAGGAAGATAATCCAACAACGAAGAATCCTCAGATAAGCGTATTTGGATTATGGGCATATGATTCAACTACAGCCCTTGCAATGGCCATAGAGAAAGTAGGAGTATTGAACCTCGGTTTTCAGAAGCCCAACGTCTCAAGAAACTCAACCGATCTTGACACCATTGGAGTTTCTAACAATGGTGCATTGCTTTTGCAAGAGATCTTGAGCACTACATTCAAAGGGCTCAGCGGAGACTTTGAAATTGTTGATGGACAACTTCAATCCCCAGCTTATCAGATAGTTAATGTGATCGGTACTAGAGCACAAGAAGTCGGCTTTTGGACCGCGGACATTGGATTTGTTAGACAGCTAAATCCAAAAAATAAGAGCATGTATTCCACTGCAAAAACTGACCTTGGAACTATCATATGGCCAGGTTTCACCACAACTCCTCCTAAGGGATGGATCATTCCAACAAATGGGAAAAGGCTAAGGGTATTAGTCCCCGTGAAAGATGGTTTTAGTGAGTTTGTGAGTGTTACAACAGATACATCAACGAACAGCGCTACCGTTAAAGGATATTGCACCGATGTTTTTGATGCAGTTGCAACTTCATTACCTTATGCTTTGCAATATGACTACATCCCCTTCTCAACTCCAGATCACAAAAGTGCCGGTTCTTACGATGCATTGGTCCATCAAGTTTATTTAGGGGTAATCTCTCTACCTCTCTACTTCACACATCGATTATGAATATGATTGGTGGATATATATATATATACATTAATTAGTAAAAGCACTGCAATATATCACTTCTTGCAAATTACTCTTTTTGATTATCAATATTGATTATGATTGGTGGATAGCTTTATTGATTATTTCTGTAAAAGCTAGTACATCAATCATGAAGACAAGTAGAAAAACAATGACATATAACACTACTCTATCTTTTGAGATCCGTTTATGATACTTCCTACGTATTAGAATGAATGTATTCTTTTAACATCCTAAATATCAGCATCAAGACATTGCTTCCAATTCCAACAGACTCAGACTGACTTACTAATTCTTGGGTATTACAGTGTGGGATCTTGCAATTGTCTTATGAAAGTGTATTATGTTTCTAATCCTGACTTCTGTTGAACAGAACTACGACGCTGCTGTTGGAGATATTACCATTGTGGCAAATAGATCACAATATGCGGACTTCAGTTTGCCATTCACTGAGTCTGGTGTTTCAATGGTTGTTCCTATCAAAGACAACAGAGGAAAAAATGCTTGGGTGTTTCTGAAACCTTTAACTTTTGATCTCTGGCTGACAACCTTCCTCTTTTTTGTGCTCATCGGTCTTCTCACTTGGTCTCATCAAGTTGGTACTCTCTTTTGGTTCGCCTTCTCTACCATGGTCTTTGCACATAGTAAGTTCTATCCCTTCTTTTCCACCCATAACATTATTCGCATCATCTAGCGCATTTCTTAAGTCTTATAAACAGAGGTTTCCGAAACACAAACGCTAGGGTTGATACCCATCAAAACTTTCCTGCAAACGTCCTACATTGATTGAACTTAAGAATGCCTAATGCTGTTCAAGGTGAAATTCATTCACTTTACTGCACCTTGTTCTTTGTAGGGGAGAAGATTATAAGCAATTTGGCAAGGTTCGTGTTGATCATCTGGTTCTTAGTTGTGTTGATACTAACCCAAGCCTATACAGCCAGTCTCACATCCATGTTAACTGTTCAACAACTCCAGCCAACTATTACAAATCTAGAAGAACTTACTAGAAATAAGGAACGCGTCGGTTACCAGAGAGGCTCATTTGTTTTGGAATTTCTAAAACGTAAGGGTTTTGACGAGTCAAGACTACTAGAATACAACTCTCCAGATGAACTGCACCAACTCTTCGCCAACGGCAGCAAAAATGGAGGAATTGCAGCCGCTTTTGATGAGATCCCTTACATAAAACTTTTCCTTTCAAAATACTGCTCCAAATATACCATGGTTCGGCCAACATATAAAACTGATGGCTTTGGATTTGTAAGTAATTAGTATCCCTCTGTGCCCAACTTCTCCAACTCTTCTTATATTTCTTCTCATAGTTCAACTGAACGCTTGCAGGTGTTTCCAATTGGTTCTCCTCTGGTAACTGACATTTCACGAGCTGTGCTGAATGTGACTGAAGGTGATAGCTTGATGAAAATAGAAAATAAATGGTTTCAACAATTATCTATTTGCTCAGACCAGAGCATGTCACTCACTTCCAACAGCTTAGGTATGGAGAGCTTCTGGGGATTGTTTTTGATTGTTGGAGTTGCTTGTGGTTTCGCTTTCATCATCTATTTGGCATTTTTCCTACATGAGCATCAGAATATTATAACTAATTCCCAACTTTCAATAAGAGAAAAAATAGAAAGGTTAGCACAACTATTTGACAATAAGGATCTCAGTTCCCACACATTCCGAAGCATTGAACTCCAAGTTCAAACTCGTCAAGATAGTGATGGCAGCAAAAGAATGACAGTATTTTCACCCAGTTCAAATCCTGAAGGAAGTCCATTTTCACTTTCTCTGCAAGTCCCCCAGACTCCAAGCTCATCAGTCCCCACCCCAGATCAAGGAATGACTTCAGGAGATGATTCTAGCTTAGATCAAGCAGACACATCTGTGACTGCAAGTCCTAGCCCGCCAAGCCAGACACGAGATCAAAGGATGCCCTTTTCACATAAAATTTCTAGCTTAGGTCAACCAAGTACATCTGACGAAATAACTACAGACACTCAGATACAAGGTTGATTTTTCTCAATGTATTGATAAGACGTGGGACTAACATCTCAGTTTAATTAAGATGAGGTGTTCTAATGCTTTTTTGTGACATTTAAATTCTGTAACAAAATTTCTTCGGTTTCTTCATGTTGTATTGTTCACACTTTAGTGAAATTAGACTTCTTCATTGGAAGTTGTGGGGACAATGTTATTCCATTATTCGTTGTTTAAAAACTTCGAATCATTATGAATTTTAGCATGGAGCCTGAAGCTACATGAAAAAATTAATGTGTTTCAAGTAGTCAATTAAATGTTTTACAACACATTTGCTTCAAAATGGATTTTGGAGTAATAGACTGGCATTGATGTCTTAAAAGATTGAATGTGATTCCTCCACTTGTTTCTAGCTCTTTATTTGCTTTGTTTATACCTTAATTTACTGGTTGTGTAATATCATCAAGACAACTAAAAACACAAGAAAATATGTTCCCTAATGAACTTTGAAAGGACCACAAGTGCAATCAATCATTGTCCACTTAGATAACTTGTTCGCAGCGTGATCAATAAGACTCTTTTGACTTTTCAATGCAAAAGTAAGATGCCATGAATTTATAAGCATAGCTGAGTAACAAACAAAAAAAAATGAAGTATATAAACAAGTAATTGCTTGTAAGAAGTGAATAAAACACGTATAAAACAACCCAATGCCAAAAAGACTTGTATGACAGGTTAAAGTGCCCACTTTAAGAATTAGACAACCATTTGTTGCATAAATACTGAGAAGGATTCAAACCTTTTAATTCACAAAGATCAAATTAGGTCAATGCCTCATTAATTTATCTGATCAAATCAGTGTCTTCAGACTCTATGCATATACAGATTGTATTGGACAATGCACAGAACAAAAGAGCTTACTCATGCCGTTCCCAACTTACATCATCAAGAAGCAAAAACTTTCAAGAAGGGAAGTTCAATGACACAAATAGAAACCAAGATAAATTATCATGAAAAAGAATTCACTGAAGAAGCTGCAGAATTGATTCTCATTTTCTGTGACATCCTTATCCCAAGAAATTCAGCATTAGGAAGATCCAAAAATGATTTTCATATTGCGAAATACATAATTTTTTATTTGATTTGATTACTAAAATATTTGCCGCCAATAAACACAGTTTTCATGGTTCTCTGTATCATTGTTTATTCCAGAGTCCAATAGTTCTTTTTCTTTTTGTTTTTTTGAGGGTATATGCCATAACCGAATTGCACTAATTTATCCAGTAAATCCACTATGACCACATAAACTTTGATCTCATGAAGATAATTCCAAAGTGAAACAAGAAGCACGTGAACTAAGAAACTTCAGTGATAACAACCTTTTTGGCTCCTTTTTTGGAGCCATCAAATCCCAACCTTCAAAATATTTTGCAGCAAAACCTTTCCAAATCTAACCTAACAAGAAGATAAAAGTAAGAAGCAATACAACTGAAACACCATAATGTAATCAATTCAAGCAATTAAATCTGGAACACCATAAAGTTATCAATTCAAGCAATTAAATTATGTTGGCCAGGATACAGCTGAGGAACTCCAGACGCAATTCAAGTGGTCATTTTGTGGAATTGGCATAGAGAGCTTTGAATAACAAGATAGAAATTTAAGAATCTTTTGCAACTACCGTATACATCATTTTACCTTGATTTTCATCATAGTCACAAGCACAACCAGATCATGAGGTTTGTTAACAGTTTTTAATACACACACACATACACATATATACCCGTCTCTTAACAATTAAAATCCAAAACCTAGTGTAACAATTTCCCATAATCACTGTGCTTAAAATTTCTATATCCACCAAACTTGATGTGCTTAATCTTATTCTCCAGAAGGTTCATGGACATAATTCAGTTTCTATCATATGATTAGAACAATTTAAGGAATCAGAAATGCTGCTTTAACTTCTCATCAGTGTTTAGAATTTATGTCAGTGCAATACAAGGTTCAATTCCAAGACAAGAAAAAAAAATTATGACAGTGACCCTGTTAACCAGCAAAAAGAATTACAGCAGAAGAAATGCTAATTATATATCCATATAGTTTGCTTCCTAAATTATGTGTTTTCTAAGATGTCTTCAATAATCCCCTAATCTGCAGAATGCAAAATGCATTCTCTTGATCCTACACTTCCGAAGGAAAAAAAATCTACCATCAAATTGACCAGAATTACCATTTAATCAAACATTCATAGTAGTAATTCAAACTCCCCCAATATCCATATAATTTTACCTTCATTTTTCCTAAATTTTCAATCTTTCCAGAAAATTTTCTAATTCAATGAACAGTTAGCACAATCTTGTTCAAAGACAACACGAGAAATCCCAGAAAGAACGGAAAAGTAGAACTTGTCTCATTTGATTTAGTAATGTATATATCCCACCAAGTAACTCAGTAACTAATCAAAAATGCATTTCCACTTTTTATATTAGCTACTGATGTAAAATTCATCCAAATAAACTAATTCCAATTAAAGAAGATAAACAATCGGCGGTAAATAAATTCCATGTAAAGTAAATCAAGAAAGGCTCCATTATATGGGGCAAAAAATAATTACATTCCAGGGAACAACAGCTTCCGAAGAAGTATTGGGCTGCACTCCGGCGAGTTCCACCTCAGTTGATAACGGTGCCGTTTGACCTGTTGGGCTTTGTTTTAAGACTGATCGGTGATCATTGAGCTCCGTACATTGGGATTGAACTCATGTAGAACTTCGTGGAGTGTACGCGTTGGATAGAGAGTTTGAATTGGAATGATGATGGGAAAAGCGGGGCCCTGACCTCCACATAAGACAATTGAATTCCTCTGGGCCCCGCCCCTCTTTTGTTAATTTCCCATCTGTTCAAACTTTTATGATAATTACTCCTTTTTTTTTCATTTGGAAAAGGAAAAAAAAGAAAAACAAAAAGAACCTTTTCAATCTTCCCATTTTAATTTTAATTTCCATGACCTTTTCAATTTATAGAAACCATCACTTCATGGATTTCACAGATTCCTAATCATGTAAAGTCTTAATTTTTTGAGTGTATTCACTCTCCATCTTTCCTTTTCTCTTTCTTAATTAATTTATGTCTTAAAAGTATTTTCTACAATTACATATTCTTTCTTTTTTTTTTTGAGCTTCATTTTTTAATTCTTCGTAATTAATATTATATTATAAAACTAATAGTATTATATTTTTTTGTATATGAACACACAATCTATATACTCATTTTTCATTTCTTTTGAAACTTTTCAATTATCTTTCTCAACATAATTTGAGTTTAATATTTTTATTTTGAGTTTCGTAAAAGTAAATTATTTATAAGAGGAAGTGCGAGACTCAAAGTGAAAAATTTATATTAAGTTTCGTAATAGAATCTAATCCAAATATATTTATATTAACATGTTGGCCATTTGTCATACTTGCTCTCTTTTAGTATTTTAAAAATTAATTTTTTGTTTCAATTAAAATATCCTTTAATGAATTTAAGGAAATAAAAATAGTAATTACAATTATGAAACAATTTTTCTTTTTTTTATTGATGGTGAAAATAAAAGGTGAGGTTGGCAATCAATATAATATATATATAAACCTATAAAAACACAAGCTGATGTTAGAATTTAATATATAATATTATCTAAGAATATACAAGGATGTTGAAACCAATATATATGATTTGGACCTACAAATTTTCAAATTTTGCCCAATGTATTCACAACAATAATCATTTTAGTCTATAATGTCTACCATTAACACATCAAATTAAAGGCACAATACGTAAAATTAGTGTTCAGTAGAAATGCTACAAGATTTCTTTTTTTTTTTTGAGTGCAAAAATAGATTGGAATTGAACATCATGGATTTTCCCCTTATTATTATTTATTATTATTATCATTACTATCAAAAAAAAGAATGTGAATGGACCTCAAATAGAAAGAAAGGAAACGAAGAAATTCAACTTTTAGTGTTTGTATTGACTTTTATATGAAAAATTTGAAATGAACGGGAAGAGAATATATGGATTAACTTAACTTTAAAACTATGACTTCTTTTTCGTTCAGAAAGAAAAAAAAGATCAAATTTAATAAATATTTTTACATTGATTAACTCAAACTTTTTTTAATACTAACTCAGTATTTTTAAATAATAACTCAATTATTTCTTTCTCTCTCGTTACTCTCCTTTCATCTTTCAGTAGTAAAAGAAAAAAAAAAGAAAACTTTTGTCAATTAAATTAATGATGCATTGGTACAAGATTGGAAATTTTAAGTCACTACTTATTTGTAAAAAATTACATCACCTTATCACCTCAAAAAAAAAAAAAGAGAGTTTCTATATATGATCTGGAAATTTATCTTGTCTTTTACTTTCCTTCTTTTCAAATTAATTAATTAATTAATGAAAATGGCTTCATGCTTTTTTCCCCTTCTGTTTTGCTAAATGCTTTTCTTTCACATTTTCCACATTCAAAACAGCAAAAATCCAGTGATCCAACAAACCCAATCAACTTCATTAAAAAAAAAAAGAAAAAGAAAAGAAAAACACCCAATCAAGTTCACCCTTTACACCTCACACACACATACAAAAATGTCCCAAACAGGTGAAAATGCATGAACTGAAAGATGGCGCCAAAAAGGCCCAGTTGTCGTTTTCATATCATACTACTACTATTTCCCTCTAGGCTAATTTTAGTCAAAGATCACCGAACGTACGCCACCGGCGAACGTTATAACTTAGACCCATTCAGTCCTCCCGCACGCTCTTGCCGCTCGCGTTAGCCACTGAACTTCTTCTTCTTCTTCTTCTTCTTTCTTCCTACCTATAAATGCAAAAAGTCGTTGCAGCTTTTGGCTCGAAACTGTATAAAACGGAAGGCCAACGACGATTCTTATCCTAACCCCCCCATACTTCCATCTTTATCTCTCAAATTGGTCACTTTATTCGAAAAGCGTGCCCATTTTTTCCATATTTTAATGCTCAATATATATACTTTCTTTTTTTTTTAATCTCTAGCAATTATTGTAAGTATATCCTTGTTGATCCCATAAGTGGAAAAAAATAAATATGGAAAGTTTATGAACTCAACGTTTCAATCTACCATCCGGGTCTACAAAAATCTTTAAAGAAAGAAATTTCCAGGGGGAGGAATAGGATCATTCAGAGGTTGAAATTTCAAAAAGATAGGCTTCAATGGAGTCGTCAGCGGCTGAGCGGCGCCTGAGCGCAATTCAAGGCCATCTGGTTCCCGCCACCAACGATTTGTGTTTACAGATCCAAAGGAATCATACTGCCGGCGAATTTTATCAGGGTATGGTGTTTCTTGATTGGCGGGATAAGCAGTTTAGTTCTGTGTGTTTGGTTTTGCAGGTTTGTTGGGTTTCTTTAACTGGTTTACTTTTAATTGAAACGGAATGGTGTTCCTTTTTTTTTGGGTTCGGGGACGGTTTGGAAAAACCGGGCTTTCTGGAGGTGAAGTAGTTCTTCTTTTGTGTTTGGCCTTTTTGAACAGGTTGGGATAAAGGATTTGTTTGACTGTAAAGCAACAGGGTAAAAAAGAAGCTTAGCACTAACTAGTTATATCGCGAATGACTTCACCACAGTATTTTCTGTTGGTTTCTTGAATGAAAAATATGAATGTGGATAGTCCCATGTATGATGGCTTTTCCCTTGAGTTGGAAGTTCTTTTCCTCAAATGATCAATTTAGTGTAAAAGGAGCATCCATCTTTTTACCATTCCTTTTTTATTGTCCCAAGTTTCTCTAAATACTTGAAAACTACAACTATGGAAATGTAACTCTTATGATGATTATGGAAGCCTAGACTAATAGGAGATAGAAGGAGCACTAGAGTGGCATCAGAGACATTATTTTCCTCCCGTCATTTGTCTTAGGTTTCTTCTCATTTCTTGTATTTATAATATCTTCCCAAGTTTATTCATCCCTGAATGTTTAAAACAATAATAGCATAGAGCAAGGCCAGTGAGCTTGACATGATGATAACGTGCACATTTGTAATTCAATGATTACTAACGCAAGCAGCTGTTCTGTGATGGGATTTCCTTGTTAAAAGCTCTTCTCCTCTAACATATAACTTGAGGGGGTCTGCATTTATTTATTTATCTAACTTCTACAATTTTAAGCTCTTTCAGGATGACACCCTCAAAAAGTACGATTTGAAGCTTGCTTTTTATGATCAAAAAGTTTATTTTTGATATTGTGATTCAAATCTTTGATCTAAATTTGGATCTTATTCTTTCTCCTGATCTGCTCCCAAAGCCTACTTCCTTTCCCCTCCCCCTCCCCTCCCCTTCCCCACAAAAGAACAAAAAATTAAAAAAAAGAAGAAAATTTTTTGGTGTTTGAACAATTCGGATTGTTGGTGAGGCTAGTGCATGTAAAACACAAGCTATCATAAATGAAAGCACTTTCAGATGGCAGAGTGCAGTCAGGGGCAGGGGCTTTATCTTTAGACCATTCATCTGGGATTTGGTCCACTGTCATCTCATTTGCCAGCTCATTTGTAATTCTAGGTCAAGAAAGCCAGACACTTTTGTGCTCCTGAAATTCCTGCTTATTGTACTCTCCATGGAAGTGCCTACTTCGGAAGTTTATTTATTTGCTTATACTTATGTCACAATTGCTGATCCAGTGGAGTCATTGACTGTCTGATAATGCGGACCCCTGTTTCAATTGTCAGATTGTGTTTAAGAGAGTTAATGAGTAAATAGTCAGAGCTCTCTTCTAGTCAAGTTAATTCCAGTTTCAATGAGTATGATCCTGTTATTCACAGTTTATCAGTTTCGGTTGGCAACAAAGAACTTATTTGATATCGACGACTCTGTTTTGAGAGTATTGGAAAGGCTATTAAGAATTAAAGAACTGCGCTATATCAAGATTTGCTGTTAATTATTTTTGTGCTATAGAACATGGGTCTGCAGGGAGGATTTTGAGTTCAGGAATCAAGATTTTGGTGAACTGTGGTTAGTTATTGTTCTTGTGGTAGGATTTTTATGGCTAAGGAGTTCACCAGTAAATTAGAAGAACATTATGGTTGATGATGTTAAGACTTTTGCTAAGTCTGAATCCATAACAAAAATGCTTCCCTCCATCTCCTCCGTGGGTCTGGTATACAGAAAATTTTCAAACCTGCCTATCGGAAGGTGCAATGAGGAAAAGACCCATAGCATAGGCTTTCTAAGGTATGGATTGTTTTGACCAGAATCAGCAATCTACCTCAACATTTGGATTAGGGGAAAGGACATCCTAAACTGATGGTCTACCTAGTACAGCAATCTGTTAAACTGCAATTGAGCTCAATTTCTCTGTGCTTTTGTTTTTCCTTCCTCCATAATGCACTTCATATTTTTCATCTTTTAATGGACAAATTGTGATTCTAATGTTTCCTTTCACAAGCTTGATAGTCAAGGGATGTAAGTCTAGGAGGATTTTTGTTGTCTGTTGATGAGTTTAAATCCTCTAGGTAGTCAAGTGGCCTTGATTTTACGGAAATGTGAAATTTGCTATTTACTATTTTCTGTTATTAAGCAATTATGGTATAGCAGAACGTGAGGATTCATAGAGTAACAAGATATCTTTTCCATTATGCTTATGTACTTCCTGATAATTTTTCTGGAGTTCAAATTGTCTACATGTTTCCACATCAGATATCATACTTCCCTGAGGGCACTTTAGAATGTAAATACTCCATGTGCATTTTTGTTAGTATATGGATCACAAAGGTTTCAAAGGGAAGAAGATCAAGAATTGAGATTTTTATTCAAGTAATTATATATACTTGAGTGTTTGGCACACTGACTACAGTAGCCAAAGGATAGGTAACTCCTTAAACTTGTGACCTCCTGGAGATTACTGTTTTCTGTTAGGAATAGAATGTACTTCTTTTTATGGTAGTTATTTGGAAAAATAGACATGCTTTGGTAATTAATCAGCCCTCTGATTTCCTGTGCTCTTGGAGCAGTTGATGTATTTGTTAATGTTCATTCCCATTGTTATCTGTTGCAACTTGATCTTGTATTCCCATTCATAGTGTGAAATTTGATCAGGGGAGAGATACAGTGTAGTCCTTCCGGAAAAATTGCAGACAGGGAAATGGAATGTGTACAGGTCAGGCATCTTTCCATTTATATCTTGATTTGCTTAAAGTTTTAGCTTTTGTTTTCTTACTAATTTGTGATTTGGTCAGATCTGCACGTTCTCCTCTGAAGCTGGTTAACACATTCTCAGATCATCCTGAAATTGGCACCTTGCATGATAACTTTGTGTATGAGTTTATTTTCTCTTCTCCATGCAATCTACTTATCCAATTTCTCTCTTTATGTTGAGCCCTTGTATTGAAGCTCTGCCAACCATCTTTTCTATGAGAAGTTTCCCTTAATTAACTCTTTTGGACCCCAGTCTTATCTTTTGTGTGTTATAGACATGCAGCAGAAGAATTCCAAGACTACAAGTACTTGGGTACACGCATTCGTGTAGATGGGACGGTTGGAGAGTAAGCCGGCATTGATCAATCAGTTTCTTTTGTCACAATCATATGATTCTGACATTTTTAAATTTTTACTGAAGATACAAATGGATGACCTATGGTGAGGCAGCCACTGCTCGAATAGCAATAGGCTCTGGGCTTCGCTATTATGGGTTACAATCAGTGAGTGTAACATTTTTAAACTTTAAGAAACCTGTATAGTTTTTGCTAACTTATTTCTTCTTTATCATTTCTTGGATTATTTTCTCTCTTGGGAGTGTTTACGTATAAACTTAGGTTTCTAATTTTATCTTGTTAAATTGCAAAAATACCAATATCTTCTGTTATTTAATTGAAAAGAACGTAATTCTTTTTATACTTGGAAAAAAAAGAATTTAAACTTCTGTTTGATGCCTCTATATTTCTACATTCAGCAAGTTGTTATAGAAGTGTTTATTAGCTATTGCTTTGATACTGTCTGTTAATTTGCCTTTGATGAACAGGGATCCTGCATTGGACTCTACTTTATAAATAGACCTGAATGGTTAATTGTGGACCATGCCTGTTCCGCATATTCATATGTTTCGGTGCCTTTGTATGACACTCTTGGTGGGTAGTTATCTATTCAGATAAATCTCCTTGGTCTAACAAATAAGTTGAATCGCAACTCCTGTTTTGTTGTTCAGGTCCTGATGCTGTTAAATACATTGTCGGTCATGCTGGTATACAGGCTATCTTTTGTGTGCCAAGTACCTTGAACACTGTGAGCCCCCCACTACAACCTTCCCAGAATAGGGAATATTTTAATGTTTTGCATTTCTTGTTTTATACTTATAGAACACAACCCTAGAAAAGGACAAGATTGTGATTTTTTTACAAATTAATAGCTTTTGAAAACCTTTTAGTTTGTTTATTTGAAGTTATTATCAGAACATCCATATAGGGACTTTAAGTCCCTCTGCAAGGTCAATTTGGGAAAATTCCCTTGCTCTTCTTATTTATTTTTAACTTTTGGTTTAAATTTTAGATTGTAATCTAAAACCATGTTTCAAAATTTTCTTGTATCTAATGCTTCTTTCCTATCATTGGCAGTTGTTGAGCTTCTTATCAGATATTTCATCTGTACGTGTAATAGTGGTATGTTCTAAGCTTATTGTCAAATAATTGTTTTGAGTTCCATTACATATAAAGCAACATGTTCTATTCTTCTAATGTACATTACCCCTTAATGATAGGTGGTGGGAGGGGCAGATGAACACCTCCCGTCTCTTCCTTCTACTTCCAGAGTTAAGGTTATCTCATACTCGAAGCTACTAGAGCAGGTATCTTGAAATGCTTATGGAGTTGGTGTATCATATGTTAAGGAAGTATTTTTGTTTTTATTTTTGGAGCTTTAATGTTTTCTCTATCCACCACTTTAAGTAACTGGTCCAATAATTGGTTTCGGTATTTTTTTTGTGTGTGTTTTTTTGGGGTCGGGGGGGCTTAAATATGTATAATTCTTCGTGAGCTTTGTTTCATGGGCTCACAAACAAAAAGTTTAAGCATTTTGTGCATTCACCTTTTGGGTTTAGAGGGATTTAATTACATTTGGAATTTTGACACTTGAAACACTAAGAAAGATTCTAAGCTCAAAACATATAAGTACCCTTGTCCTTGCCTTAACAGAATCCTTGTGTACCAGTTTAGCTTTCTCATTGTACCTTGTTGCAAGATTGCAGTACGTGATTTTGAATTTTTTGACTCTTGCCTACTAAAAAAATGCAGAGCATACGCTTAATAATTTCTTTACCTTGCTTCACATCTCCACTTTCTATCATGTTTC
The DNA here is from genome assembly GCA_030512225.1 of Rauvolfia tetraphylla. Classification (NCBI taxonomy): domain Eukaryota; kingdom Viridiplantae; phylum Streptophyta; class Magnoliopsida; order Gentianales; family Apocynaceae; genus Rauvolfia; species Rauvolfia tetraphylla. Next base: position 5,892,035 of record JAJQKT010000060.1, read on the forward strand.
TTTTTTATAGATGTTGTCACTTAAATGGGTTTTTTCCTGCTTTCAGAAAGGAATTGCCTTTCTTTTCAATTAATTGGAACATTAATACGGGAAAAGGGCATCTAAATATTTGTAACTGAAGAAGTTAGCAAATGATGCTTTGGTAACTGTCTTTCGCTCAGGGGCGAAGCAATATTCAACCTTTTTGCCCTCCCAAACCTGAAAATATTGCAACTATATGCTATACAAGTGGTACTACTGGAACCCCCAAGGTATTACTTTTTGCACATTGATTCATATTCAGTTCCAGTATTTGAAATATTTTTCTTGTAGTCCATCGTGCGAATAATGTTCAACAAATTTATTGTTTTCTCTTAATTTGTCATCTGTGGAAAGGGTGTTGTGTTAACACATGCCAATCTGATATCAAATGTTGCGGGCTCGACTCATACAGTCAAGTTTTACTCTTCAGACATGTGAGTTTCTTGTTTGAAGTATGAATTAATTGAAGCTTCATTTGTTTAAACCTCTTTGCAACATATTGAGCTGCACGTTGATTTCTACAGCTACATATCTTATCTTCCCTTGGCACACATATACGAACGAGCCAACCAAATCATGTCAGTGTATTATGGTGTTGCTGTAGGCTTCTACCAGGGGGTATATCTGCATCATCTATTCTCTTCCATACTTCAGTTAGTATGGAGACTTTGTTCATTAAATTCCTTTTGTTTAATGTACATTTTCCTTTTCACTCAGAATGTCCAAGCATTAAATGAGAAATTCTTCTCTGCAGCTTTTTTCTCTAATAGGCTCTAATCATTCCATGTATTCCCTTTTAACAACTATTGCTTTTTTAGTTAGCATGGAGACTTTGTTCATTAAATTCCTTTTGTTTAATGTGCATTTTCCTTTTCACTCAGAATGTCCAAGCATTAAATGAGAAATTCTTCTCTGCAGCTTTTTTCTCTAATAGGCTCTAATCATTCCATGTTTTCCCTTTTAACAAGTATTGCTCTTCCCCCCCCCCCTTTTTTTTGGACGGGATCACATTTATGTAGGACAACCTGAAATTGATGGACGATTTGGCTGCTCTGAGACCAACAATATTTTGCAGCGTTCCTCGTCTATACAACAGAATATATGCTGGGTATTAATGGGCACAATGAAATTTAAATAATTGCTCAAATCTTTTTTCTGTCTCTCATTTTCTCCTAATGTGCTTCCTAGCATTACAAATGCTGTGATGACTTCCGGGGCTCTAAAGCAAAGACTATTCAGTGCTGCTTACAGTTCCAAGAAGCAGGCAGTTATGAGTGGTGGGTCCAATCACACTGAGTCATGCCTTTTTGTTGTTATGACTAATCCCTTTTTTGGTGTTCTTTTTTCTTGTTTTTCCTCTTTGCCAATCTGTTGTGAAGGAGGGTCAGGGGCTTTTCTTTTCCTGTAATATATGAAAATTGTGTTGGTTTGAGCCACTTAATGTGCTGAACTCATGCTATCCTGCATGTTATAATAGATAATATACCTGATTTATGTCTCCTGAACATATTAATGTGATAATCTCCCCATTCCTATATTGTCTTTGAAGTTGCCTTGCTTTTATAATGAGTTGCTGACCTGAAAGCTGGGTTGGTGAATTTTTTATTGTTGCTTAGTCGTAAATGGAAATATTGTTCACAAACTGGTTGGGTAGGTCATACAACTCAAAGTACAAAATTTTTCCTGTTTCTATGTTTTTTCTGTTCATAATAGCGACGATTCTCTAAGATTGAAAAAGTCCCAATATGTTTCTTCTTTCTCCTTTGCTGTCTCCTACTTCATGTGCAATAGCATCTTCTGAGAACATTAGATGCTTAATGCCTTTTTTCTTTTCACGCTGTTATTTCATTGTCAATAATTATTATTACATTTTGTTTTAAACTTTTCAGGTAGGAAACCATCACCAATGTGGGATAGGTTGGTATTTAATAAAATAAAGGAGAAACTAGGAGGTCGAGTGCATTTCATGGGTTCCGGTGCTTCACCATTATCTCCTGATGTCATGGAATTTCTGAGGGTGTAAGTAGACATTTTTCTTTAATTGGAAAAGGTGCCACTATGTTTGCTTTATATCTGCCTATGTATGGACTGTGGTTCTTGTGACATTTTTCCGTACTTACAGATGTTTTGGCTGTCGAGTCATGGAAGGATACGGCATGACTGAGACCTCTTGTGTTATAAGCACTATGGACGAAGGTGATATCTCAACTGGTCATGTTGGTTCTCCAAATCCTGCATGTGGTAAGATTTGATAAATGTCGGGAGAAAATGATTATGGTACTTTTAGCTACTGAACTTTGTAAAATAATTTCTATGAAATAGCTTTTCCTCAGCATGCTTTGGATGATTTTCACATGCACCAAAGGACCTCCTTACATATTCAAAGTAACAGAGGCAATGGTTCAAGCGTGCTTCTTGAAATGGATCTTTATGCTGAAAATGTATATAAGATTAATCCATAGTAAATCAATAAGTTAAATTAGCTCCAACTCATGTATGCTTGCAAGATAGGGTTCAGGAGTAGTACTTGATGGAAAATAGCATTTATATCTTTATTCCTCTCAGATTGAACCAGTCTTATTGAAATGTAAATTTATTACAGCTGATTCCAAATAATTTATGCAAGTTGGTGTGTAGGATGATCTCTTGTAACTTATATACTTATGAAACTGATGCACCCAATTTATCTTAATTTTATTCAGAAATAAAGCTTGTTGATGTTCCTGAAATGAATTATACTTCTGAGGATCAGCCTTATCCACGTGGAGAGATCTGTGTCCGGGGTCCCATTGTTTTCCAGGGCTATTACAAAGATGAACAGCAGACGTGCATATCTTCTGCATACTAAACTTTTTCATATGGAGAATTTCTGTCAGAATAGCAATTAACTTGTCATCTTGAACAGGAGAGAAGTCATTGATGATGAGGCTTGGCTGCATACAGGTGATATTGGACTTTGGTTACCTGGAGGCCGGCTTAAGATAATAGATAGGTAATGTTTATTACTATTTCATGTGATGATTTTTGGTGGATATGGGCCATGCCTCACAGTTAGGTCTTTAGGAACAAACTGAAAAGATAAAATTATTATTTTAAGTTCTACTGTATCCAGTTGGATGGTTTGAGTCAGTGAAAAAGGGAAGTTTCCAGGTTGTATACTAAGCTATGTTGAATACTCAACCTGCCGTTGGGACTACATGTAAAGTTTACACTGTTGAAAAGGTAGAAGGTCAGGAATTGGAGCTATAAATTTGGTTCTTATGCTGTTAACAGGAAAAAGAATATATTTAAGTTGGCACAGGGTGAGTACATAGCACCAGAGAAGATTGAGAATGTCTATGCCAAGTGCAGATTCGTGGCACAGTGCTTTGTTTATGGTAAGAGATGATTTTTGTTAGTGTAAAATCATTATTCATTGTACTAACTGAGCTTTTTGACTTGCACAGGTGATAGCTTCAATTCGACTTTAGTAGCTGTAGTAGCTGTGGATCCAGATGTATTGAAGGAATGGGCAGTATCTGAAGGCATAAAGGTAGTTTTTGGGACATCTTGTATTTATGGCATTCTCTTTTCTTGCTGTTGACCATCTATTTTGCTTTATATATATGCAACGTACACTTTCGTTGCTGTGGTTTTGTTCACATATTTTATAAGCTAACCTGAGGTCTGCTGGAAGAATGTTTCAAACTCTATGCAATCTTACTAGCTTGAAATAATCTGAATAAAGAGTTACAGGACCTTCTAGCCTAAGTGCAACTTAGTTCTGTGTTTTCTTGCACTTTTAAGTTTTTAATATCCACAAACAAGACTTCGAATTTGTTGTTTTTTATTTCTAATTTGCATAGCTATTTAATCTCAAGAATCTTAACTCCGATTTCAATTACTAATTATCAAGACAGACACAAAGTGAAAACGTATAAATTGTGCAGTGCGATACACATGTATTGCAGTTTTCCCGTATTGTCCCTTTGAAATCTGCTCTTGTTTATGCTCATCCTATAGCGGATGATTTCGCGTGTAGCCCTTAAAAGTTTAGAATACTGCCCAGGTTTGGAGAACCAGCCTCTCCCATGCAGCCTTCAATTTGTGGTGGACTGGAACCTTTTTTTCTTTTTTTTTTCCCGCTGTTTTCATAAATTATCAGACTTTGAAATCCTTCCTCATGCTAATCTAAACACAATCTACAAGCTTCAGGAAACTGAACAACTCCTGCATTGTGACAAGTTTCTTTTACATCTTGATTGTGGACATTGAGTCCATAATCAAGGAAAACTGTGGAACGATTAATGCACTTTCTTGAAAGTGATGATTGATTTTTTCTAAAAATTGCAGATGAGCTAGATTTAATGTGATATAAACTGCTATTTCTCCTACATGGAATGCGTTTTTGTTTAGTTTCGGTAAAATGTTTCTCTTGATCCTGTTTACCGTGTACTTTTTCCACTCTGATGTCCCTGGACAAACATATCTCTGAAGTCTAGACCATACTTGTAATTACTGGATTGGGAAAGTTATCCAATTAATTCTTTCATCAAGTTATTGAAGAATTTTAGTGAAATGTGCCTTTTTATTTGTCCAAGAATAGGCCTGAGCTTCTTACATTCTCTAGCATGATGACAGATGTTCTTATATATTCAGCCCAACTTTTATATCGAGTCATTTACAACTGCAAATATTATCTATGTCAATATTTATGGTATATCATTAGTTGATGTGTATGTTTTATCGATATCCATCATCATTTGTCTTAACTGCTTCTGCTTAACTTGAAATCATGTGGTTCAGTATGAAGATTTCGCCCAGCTGTGTAATGACCCCAGAGCAAAGGCTGCTGTTCTAGCTGAAATGGACGCTGTAGGAATAGAAGCTCAGGTAATTGTAACAAACAATGGCAGTTTTTTCCTTTTTCCCTGCGAAATGATGAATGGCCTTAGCAACTTTACATCACAAGAATAGTTTGTTTCATCTTATTGCTTAATATTTTACTTAACAGTTGAGAGGTTTTGAATTCGCGAAAGCTGTCACCTTGGTTCCCGAGCCCTTTACACTTGAGAACGGCCTTCTCACTCCAACATTCAAGGTACCTTTCCTCTTGACATTTCAGCTTCAAAACACGATCAATTCCGTTTTTGTTTCTTTCCCTCTTTTAGTAGTATGCTTTACTAATATTTACAACATCAATTAGCACCGTTTTGATCTATAAAAAATTTATGTGGGCACAAGCATTATCGCCTTATTTACTCTCTTTTTGCGAAATCTCAGATCAAGAGGCCTCAGGCTAAGGAATACTTTGCTAAGGCAATAGCAGACATGTACACGTCCCTCTCGACATCTGATCCAACACCAGAAAGCAGGTTATGAGCAAATACTTGAAGAGGATGCAACTGATTTTCTTTCTCCTTCAAGTTAATCAGGCCAGAGAAAGCCAATTGTTGTTGTAACTTGAAGCTAGCTGAGCATTTTTAGTCGAGCTCTAGTTTTGCTGATTGGAGGGGCAATTAAGTGAAATTACCTTTTTTAACTGTCTCATTCAAATTGCTACCTGTGGAATAAATATCAGTCCATATCTGGTTGCATTTTGCATTATTTACATCACAATGGAAATAAATACTTGTACATTGTGCATATATGCAAGTATGATTGACACTGTATCTTTTTCTTTATGAGAGCATTAATTTATTAGCTGTAAGTTAACCGGCAATTCATGGTTACTACCATTTACAGCAATCTATACTATTATAAAAATATAAATAGGAATTGTGGAGGTTTAAACTTTGTGTTTTTTTCTTTTTTAAAGAGTCCAAAATACTCATGAAATTTAATTGGCTACTATTATATGTTTTAGTTAATTAATTAATAAGTATACAAAATTAAGTAAGAGTTATTTAAGAATTATATTAGTTAAAGAATCACAAATTAAAAAAATAATAGTTATATATAAAAAAATAATAGAATGCTTTGTACCTATTAAACAATAAGTATATTAAGTACTCTTATTAAAGTTGTATATTTTTTAACTTAAAAATATAATGTAATTAGATATAAAAATAGACATTTAACATCTATAAAATAACTAATATAAAGAGTAAATAATAATAAAAGAATATTATAAAAAAATTTAACGTAAAAAATGTTCTTATAAAAATATAGATAGAGGCAATGAGAATTTAAATTTTATCTATCTATATTATACTAAAAGTATAGATAGGGGTCATGGGATTTAAACATAGTTGTTTCTTCTTTTTTTGAATTACCTAAAATACTCTTACAAAAATAAATTATTATTATTTTAATAGACTAACCATAAGACATTAAAAGTATACAAAGTGTACAAATATAATTATTTCATATAAATTCATCCTTTAAACTCTAATTTAATTATAATTATTTGAGAGTTACATAAAAAGTAATAAAAAATAAGAGTTACATTAGCTAAAAAAAATACCCTTTTATTTTTTTTTAAGAAAAGAAGAGTACTTTATTAGTTTATTATTTTTATTGTTATTTAATGTAATGAGAATATTTTATAACACTACTATATTAGTATGTTAGTTAATTAATTAATTTATTGAAAGATTAATAATATTAGTTAAAAATACTCTATTAATTAAAAATTAAATAAATATAAAAAATAATTATATTAAATAAATATATTAATACTAATATAATTTTTAAAATATTTAACATATACAAATATTACGCTTACATTGTGTTAGTTAAATAAAAGAGTATGAGCTTATTTTGTTAAAAATATTTTTTTCCAAACAGTAAGTATTATGTATGATTTATATCTTCATCCTGTGATATTTTTGTGAAACCAAAAAAAAATGAAAAACTGCAATTGTAGTGATAAATCTTTGAATTTGATTCACACTTCTGTTGGTGTTGTCAAAACAATGTTGTAATCAGTTTGCATATGAGTAGTTGTCAAATAACATTCGATTTAGCTACTAGTTTTGGAAGTGTTCTTTCGCGCCTTATAGAAACCAGGCTAAGATACGCAATGAAGAACATCATGTCTACCAATAGTTTAACACGCGGACGTAGAAAGGACAGAGGTACCAAAATTTCTGTACAATTTATGGGAAAACCAACAATTCTTCAACAAATCTAGTCTGAGGATAACAAGTGTATGACCTTTCCTATTTTGTACTTCCTTCTAAGACTGCTCATTTCAACTTTTGTGTGAACACAGTCGTCCACTCTACTTCAGCAATGGACAAATAAAGAATCATAATGGTAAATAAGTTAAGGCCTTAAAATCGGCCTCGTGTTCTCCCAGAGCCACTGCCGAGCAGAACCTTCCAGCAAGGGTGATACCTGGGCATACATGTGCAGTTTGCAACATAAAGCATGAAAATGGCTGCTAAGCTAGCTGCAAGCAAGCAAGCTTGAAACTCTATCTTGCATGATATTTATGTTTTAGTTTAATTATTTGAAATTAAGAGCAAGGTACTCCCAATAATTACCTCTCAGGTTTTCGTGAAAGAATTCAAGGGAGCCGATTCTAACCTACTCAAGGTGCCACTATAACTGTAGTCTATGTGCAGAAACAACAAGGATTCTGTCTCAGAAATGTTTATAGCTGAAAACCTAACTATCAAATGACCTAACCTTACCTATTGCAAAATCCTTTGAAGTGTAAAGAATTAGACACCAGAGCTTGCTAAATATGAGGTGAACTGTCTTGTCTATAAAGTAGCTTCTTAGATTTGCACACGTAATCATTTCTTATTTATATGGAAGTCAAGCCAAACAATCACATTATTCATGACAATACCATTTTCCCTCCATTTAACCTTACCTTTGATGGTATCAGACAAGGATACTTGAAGAAACTTACACATAGAAACCCAAAAAGAACTTAAATAAAATAAGGACAGAGGTAGGTGTTAAGACACTCACCTTCTCCCAAACTTGTTTGTGGTAATCATTTAGCCAATTGACCTCAGCATCAGAAAGCAAAGATACCTCAATCAACTTAGTCTGCATAACAAGAAAGATAACTAATTGAGGGATACCTATTTACGAGTGTAGTGTAGTCTGCACATCGCTATAATTTCAGACTAACTATTTCTTGTTTGCCCTTTAAGGCTTCAACAAACAAGAAATATACATAATCATTTTGCAAACTACACGCCAGAGCTGGTGCCTTGAAAAAGTGGTCCAAGTTTGTATGTTACTTTTACCTGTATTGGAAAATATGTGAGCCTTTCAAATCCCAAATATTCAATTCCTCCAAAGCGATTTGGTGTGTCAACCTCTTTCACATAAAGGAGATTCTGTAGGCAAGAATGCCCAGTTTCAAACGAAAATTGATAAAGCAACAAAAACTGAATTATTTTTATGGACTAGGGAAAAGAACACATTGGAATCATCAAGGAGAAAACACAGTGCAAATCTAACCAACACATTTTTCAAACGAAAAATTCTGATTGACATAACAAATTAAATACTGCTGTGTAAGCCCAAGGAAATAGAGGGGCTTCTATAGATATTGCGAGGTTTCTTCAGATATAAAGTTAAGGCTAAAATACCTCAATCCGAATGCCAAAGGAATGGTCCTCATAATATCCAGGTTCATTGCTGACAATCATGCCTTTCACTAGAGGAGTTAGATTTCCAAATCGAAAGCTAATGCTTTGAGGACCTTCATGGACATTTAGTGCAGCACCAACACCATGGCCAGTCCCTGAATTATGTGACCAACACTCGTCTCAGGTTGTTTACTTTGGAGCACAGTTTAATCAACCTAAAGACAATGTGGTAACAAAAAGCCAACTTACCATGCCGATAATCAAGGCCAATCTTCCATAAAGAAGAGCGAGCAAAAGCATCCAAAACAAAACCCGGGGTATTCTCTGGAAATACTGCCTGATCAAGGGCTATATGACCCTTGGAAACACAATCATTGTTATTCATTAGTTAAGCCAAAAAGAAACTTTCTTTGTGTAACGAAGAAACGGTGCATCAAAGATATAGCCAAAACATGTCATAAACATAAAGAAAACTTGGTATTAGCCTTATCAACATGTGATCTCCAACTTAATTGACCATCATGTAAGTAACATTTTTCTTTCTCCCTATTAAAGGATAAAAACAACATCTAATTCAATAGCAATGGTACTGGAACTTCAAAGCTGCTATTTTGCATATTCTCTGTTTCTCTAATTGTGTAAAGAAGAGCTCTCAAATCCAGCTCTAGATAAGCAAATTGAGTTACTTCAGCACTTGAGATTCAATTTGAGATCATCCTAGAAGGTTTCTAACACATTGAAGAGATCAAGTGAAGAAAGATTGAAGCAACTATTTCCCAGAAGATTGCAAAATTGGCCCACCCTTTTAAGTTAGTCTACCAGCATTTGTTTACAAATAATACTGTGATACCTCAGTAGGAAGATATGTTATGCATGCTGTCGGTGTCTTAGCACTCAGACATCACAAAAGTTCGAAACCTCCACTGGTAGTGCAGGCATATATGGCTGATGCTAATTCACATTAAAAAACTACTACCTCCACTTTGCAATATCTATTGATTTGGGCTAAATTCGGAGGTATCAAATTATCTATTAATCTAAAATCATGAACAAATTTATTATCTTCTTCCAGTTCTAGCCTTACATCTATTCACCACCATATTAATCCAAATTATGTTCCTAATGATATCTTTGACCTATGGTTAGTAACTCAAATCGCCTTCCCAACAATATTTTTAACCAATGGTCAGTAATCTTTTGGTGGCACGCTTTGTGTTGTGTGTTTGGTGCCGGGGGAGTGTTGTTCTTTTGGTTCCTTTTAACTTAAAGATGGGACAATTCATGACTTTCTTTATCTATGTGTTGCTGTTCAAATTAACAGATCATGAAACAGAGGTAGTAATTTTTACAAAAGAAATATCCATATAAGAATTAGAGAAAAGAAAAGCAGAAGCAATAATACTTTGTTAAATCAAAAGCAACCTAACTTCTAAGCAAGTAAACAGAAAAGCTCTAGTGAAGAAGTTAATTATACTTGTAGAACTCGAGTAAAACATTCTTTCTGTCGTGAAGAGGGTTTGCCAAAATGTACTGTCCGGGTAATATCAGTTGTTCCATCAATGTATTGAGCTCCACTGTCTAACAGGAAGAGTTTCTTTGGATCCAAAACACTGCAGCTGCCCTTCTCAGGCTTGTAATGTATGATAGCACCATTTGCACCTGAACCTGTAGATTAAAATATATCAGTTAGCACCAAATCAACAATAGATAGCAACAAGCGTGGGCAAGCATAGGTTTGCCTGTGCTTGTGTCCTAATTTGATAATTGTAACATAATCACACACTACTCAAACTGGTGGAAATTAAAACAAGATTTCAATCCTACATGAACTGATGGAAATATTCTGGAGAACAGTGACGTATTTCTGGAGAAAAATTCAGTCTCATTTTTAGTCGTGTCCAATCTAAACAAGCTATTTAACTTTCTATGATAAATATAGAGTTTGCATTATCCAATGTAAAGTTCATCAGAAGAATAACTCCTCAACTTTTCAAGGTCAACTCTAATCCCCCCCCCCCCTCCCTCCCTCTCTCTCTCTCTCTCTCTCTCTGGGAAATCACAACTAAAAACAATCCAGGATTTTCAAGAAATAGAATAAGATCCAGATTTGAGGCCATTATGGATTGCTACAGAACAAATGTGAACACACAAGTTTTGAATTAGTTATAACTAAAGGGGCCCAAAATTTTTCATACTGAGAAAATATTAAATGTGTTTAAAGGCAAATCTAGATTGCAATAATAGAGGAGAAAATTTCCCCAAACTTGGATTAGCCAAATGTAAGATTTCTATTGAGCTTTGGAGATCCAGAAAAAGAGCAGATCCAATGAAATCCAAATAAAACAAAGAGATGATTATAGCTTCACTATGATAAAGAAGTTAATGTACCACTTATAGTGTCAAAGCTCGTGTCAATAAAACCTTCCTGCTTTGAACGAAATTCAAGCAGTTGGTCTGCAACATCTATCTCAGTCAAGATGACCTCATTCTGTATTTTCTCCTCCAGCCATGCCCAAAATTGTGCCAATGAAGCAGCATCTCTGCATAGAATCATATTTTTAATAAACAAAATTCTTCAGCCAACTAAACCCCCTAAAAAATGTAATCACAGGTGATTTCATTTTCATATTGTCAAAGTTAGCAGTCTAAGAAGTATAGGAACTTATCACCTCAGGAAATCTGATTTTTTACATGTGCAATTGCACTAAAAACATCATGATAAGCAAATGGAATAGTTTTAATAGGGTCTGTATATAATACAGTTGACACCAACAAATGTTGTGACAATATAGTACAATTGCTAATGATAGGACAGGCATGGCAGGAACAAAAGAAATAAAGGCAGGCATCAGAAGTAAAGAAGGAAAAGGAGGAAGAAGTTGCATCACATGAAAATGGTTTCTAGGTTTCGGACAGTCACTCTTGTTCCAAAGCAAAGAAACCTGCCACATCAGTTTGGACATGGCTTTGGCTGAACTTCAAATTCAAATATATTGATTTTGTAGACGAAGGAATTTTTAAAAAGAAAAGAATTTAAACCCTTCTACAAGGGGGAAAGAAGGAAAGAATTTTTCTCTAGTACTCCATCTCCACAAAGTAATATTTAGAAATGAGGCAAATGAGAGAACAAAGAGCAGGAAGGGGAAAAACTTTTCAGATAGCAATCTTTTTTAAATAAATAGTTCTCAACTCTCTCATTTACTAGCGTTTTGAACAACCAAAAGTTTCCACAAGGGAAAAACAATGTAAAATGTTTCGGAAGGTTGTTCTCAGCTCCATTCAGACAAGGGCTTTATCATTGTCATGCATTCACTCCTCTTTTCCCCACAGCCACCAAATGAAAACGCAACACCTCTTTTTGACGTATGAACATGGTGCATATCAATTTGTTAACATGAGTTGAAGTTCTTATGAACTATAGTTTTGACTAGAATCATTAAACAACAAAAATGAATTGTTCTGACCTCGTTATATTTCGATTGAACATAATGAACTAGCACCTTTCAAGTAATACAGGGACTGGGAGGTGTTGTACGAGAGCAATTTGATGCTAGATCAGTATGCGTTACTATTAGAAAACCGTCCAATTCTATGAGGTGACTGATTTACATTCTAAAGCTTTTAGCACCTTCAGGCCATAGTAATTATTCTTTCATTTGTCTAAGTTACTGGGGTACTACAGATCCTTAGGCACTTAGCACTGTAGCTATTATCCATGAACCCAATTTAAGTATGCAATCTAAAACCTTTCCGGAGCCCAAAATTTAGAATATAGTCTAAAGTTATTGCAGTGAGCAATTAACAAAGAGTAAAGATTCAGATATCCTCTAAAAAGTCTCCAGGTTCATAGCCAAGTCTTCAAAGAACTCAATTATCAAGTTTCTTTGTAAGTCGTGTTTTTCGGTCCATGTTCCATGCAAGGGATAATTTAAATAGTTTTAAGCTTCACTTTAGTTTCTCTTTTAGATAAATGATGAAATTCGATAGGCAAAAGAAAAGGTTCGAAAAAGAAGCTGAGTTTATATTATCTAAACCTTTCCAAGCAGTACTGGTGCATGCCTTGGATACACTACCCTCGACGACAAACTAAGAGGGAACAATGTTATAAAGCATCGGGCAATACCACAACAATGGTATGTCACCTCTTATGCTTTAGGACCAAAACTTTTTCATATTTTGCTGCAAGGTGTATAATGAAGCAATCTGCCTTCCCCATCTCCTGTAGCCGAATTTTAGAGGAAAGATGACATTCAGAAGCAATCTGCAGTTGCAGAGGTGTCCTGGAGGTTTTCTTTCAATGAAGTAAAGAAAGAATGAGTTTATCCCAACCAATCATGATCCAATGAAGAGAGTGAAACTGTTATATTCCCATCTGAAAACACGCAAATATGCAAACAGATTCTTTTTATCCAATAAATACAGGCAATGCATGTTATAAATACTACTTATGTTGAGACCAAACCAAAAACTCCAAATTGTTGAAGGAAATGTTGCTTGTAGCAGTCCAAATGTCCTTGAAGATGAGAAATAATATTAATCAGTTAAACTAAGACACTAAAACAAAGCGACTAGACAACAGATAACAGCACTTTTTTGCATGTAAAAATATGAAAAGAAAAAATTATAAAAAAGAAATGGAAACCAGGCTTATCTGTTTGAAAAGAGATATAGAGTTACCTTAGGTGCGAATTACGCATCCCTTCCAATTCAGCATCATTTTTCACAGCCTTAGCCAATGAGATAGGAGAACTCAAATATACTGCTGAAGGTGCTCCAGGTTGACCACTGGAGCCAGGTGATGATGTCCCAGGTCCATTAGAATATTTATCACAGGCAGATCTATATGTGTTTACAATAGCGGCATTGATTGAGGATGTGTCAAGCCAAAGTTGAGCACCTCGTGCCGCCAAACTGGGAAAGAAAAGAATTTTGTTCAATGCCTAATTTGTTTATTAGAAGAGTTTGATCCCCTGTTCCATTATAGAAGCCTGTATAAAGGAAATACTCCATGAAAAGAAAACGAAAGATCATCTTTTGTTTGACATGTGAAGCTATATTGTCCTTTCTTTTATAGTTCACTACTGTGTGCAGAAATTTATAAATGTATTAAAATCTCTAGTGGGTGACTCTCGTTCTACCAATTCCTGCATCTTACTTACAAGGATATTGTCCTTCCAAATTCATACATTGAGCTATCAAGCTATGAAGTGCATAATTAATAATAGATGCAATGATTTTCAAAGTACTCAATTCAACAAACAGGAAGCTGAGCAAAGTTCCTACAGAATGAGAAAGGTCTTTCATTTTATAACTCACCTTTCTATTTCAGAGAGAATGCAATTGTATGGACGCAAGTCAACCCCTGCATTCTTCAAGTAATCCCACACATCCGAAGTAACTTTAGAATCATCAACAAATAACTGAGCTCCATCAAGTTCCACTAGCAAGTATGCGTACATGACCGGCGAATGTGGAACATCACTGCCCCTCTGGATATAAAACATAAGAAAGGGATAGAATCTCTAGGGAAAATGTAAGAACCAAAAGCATAACTAATTTAAGCTCTTTATTGTTTCTTCAAACAAAATGCAGTTAGAAACAAATAATAGGAATGTTGAAAGAAAGACAGAAACACTATAAACTTAATCTAGTCCTTCAATGAAAACTGACTAAGTCATTATGCAAAATGAAGTATGCCGAAAGGGGGCTAATCAACTAAGGAGAGGAAAAGACAAAGAGTGGAAGAGGGAAGGGGACAGATGGGGTAGTGGAAAGGAACAAATGATTCATTGTTAATCATAGAAAGAAGCTTCACATAAAATTCCTGCATGCTTTCTTTTCTATAAAAGAACACTATCAAGAGGATCCTGAAAGAAGACCAAAATATGTTCTTTTTAATATTCCAACCCAAATGAAGAAAGATACATACTGCCTCAATTAGCCCAGGAACTCAGGAAATATTCACATTTTACTCCATGAGATCTTTCCAGTAAAAACCCCAAAAGGGGGGTTGACCAACAGTTGCATTTCCACTCTCCATAACGGTGAATCAAGAAACGAGAAATAATTTTAGCGACCATATTACTGTTTCAAGTTTGAAGTTCACTAGCAACATCATCAGACAAAAATCAACCATGTAAACTTTAAGGACGTAAGCTTCTGCACAGCATGATGATAATATAAAAGTTTCACCTTTTCTTTTTAAGTTTTCTTAATCAAATCACAAGCATATAATCAAAAAATTTACTTTCAGGAAAACAGAGTCATTCTCTCATTGCACATGCCAAACCCAAGCATTAGCAGGCTTGACTACTGAGGTTTGTCCAAATCCATTAGAAAAAGAAAGAACCAAAGACCGAGAAATTATTACAGGACTATTACAAGGATGATCTTCAAAGAAGATGTTTTATACTATTTGTTTCACTGATATGATGTGTCATCTTCCCAAATGATTCACATAACAGAAATAAATATATTTATTCAGCAATAAAAATAAGCCAGTTTGATGAACTTAAGATCACTTAGTGGATCAGAAATATTACCAGGTTCAACAGCCATGCTATTTCATCAAGCATAGAGATAATAATTGCTGATGAACCAGCATTGGCCAACTCAGATCTAAGAGAAGACAGCTTTGATGACACATCTACGCCAGCATACTTTAGATCATGAAATCGGATTGGCTTGTTAGGGGGCTCGGGTCTTGATTCTTTCCATATTTCATCCACAAGATTGGGATCATACAAGTAGACCAACTCATGATTTCTTTTAGAAATAGCCTCTTTAAACTCTTCTGCAGCATCAGCAGAAAACAGAAACTGATCCCTTCACCAACATTGGAAAGAGGCATCAAAAAGAAGCAAGCTTGAATACATGATACTTCAACTTGAAACATATGAAAAGATAATCAAAACGACAATCTAACAATGGAGATACGAAGAAAGAAAGCTACAAACATGTAAACTGAATAGGAAGTCCCTTCCGTTCTTAAGATAGAAAAAACTAGCTTAAAACTGAGTCAAAAGAGAATCTTAACAAATAGCTTATGTAGCTACCTGTATCCAACAACATGCTAAAACTTTTGAGAAACTTTTCTTGAAAATGGGAGGAAGATTAAGTCGAGTAATTTTGATTAAGGATGAGTAAAGTGAAACTTCTTGAAACTGCCATAAGAAACTAACTTAATTGGGCTAAGAGCTGTCAAAATAAGAGAATTATTTACAAGGTAGAAATTATTTAAGAGAAATCCAAATGATAGGAAATGTGAAACTCACACTTCTACATTTTCTTTAGTCTGTTTTTTGACCATCTTAAGAATATCTAAATTCAACTCACATCTAGCCTACCTTCAACTTCAGGCCCTATCAAAATAATCAGAAGCATATGAGATTATACAATATAGAAAGTTCTGAAGATGGCTTCAATAAAGTTGAAGGAAAAGAGGAAGGTTAATTTGGCCGTTTAATATACATTCTACACTTTCACAATTTAACTCTGGCCTTCAACAAACCTTTCATGCTTGTATTCTAATAACAGAAACTATGATTTCAGATTACTCACAGGATCAATTCCGATTCTGCAACCAGGATCCAGCACTCCATTAAGCCACTCGCTAGTGGTAGGCACTCCCAAATTTCCAGCTCGCATGAGAATCCAGCAGGAGCTTAACTGCTTCTCAGCCTGGCCATCATAATTCACAAGAGCGAGATATAAATAACATATCAGTAAGAGTTAGCAAGACCAGCCAAACACTAATCTCTTCAACATTTCGTAACCTGGAGAAAGTATCGTCCGTCAGTCCAAAGAGCTGCTTTGTCTTTTGTAACCACAGCAGTGCCAGCACTACCGGTAAATCCAGATATATAAGCTCTCCTCATATAACACTCCGCAATGAACTCACTCTAGAAATCAAATGTTCAATCAGAAATCATTTGTTAGAACCAGTGGCAAAGGAAGAAGGAAGATTTCTCTTCTTGTGTTCTCTTTCTCTAGAAGCTAAACATTAAAGAAATCAAATATTTCATAACATTACAGTGATAATTACCATATCTACCATATAAACATGTCAAAAGAACTGGAAAAAATAACAACATCCAGCAACATAAGCCAAAATAAAGTCTATTTTGATACTTAAAACAAAGAAAATGGGCCTAAACTTGATAATTCTGTAACACAAATGTACCTGATGGGCGTCCTGTGAAGGGATGATATAAGCATCGATACTTATATTGGGCTTCGCAAATAGCTCCCGGAGTGCCCGAAGCTTCTCATCTGGTTCAGAGTCATTATTGCTTTTCTTTCGAATTTCCGAGGAGGGCTTGGCCGTTATGGAGCCCGAGTTTCGGACGATCAGGGTGGGATAAATTTGCAAGTTCTTGAAAAATTTCGGGCGACAGCTGAATTTGTGGAAGATGGGGAGGGAAACTGAGAAACAACCCCATTGGCGCCCAGAGTAGTGAAGCTGAGAAGTGAGCGCCCGCATAGTGGTTGAGAAAGGAAACGCTACTGCAGCTGTTGAAACTGAGGCCATCAGAATTAGGGCCTTAATTTAAAGGATGAGATTGTATGAGATAAGGCACGTGAAAAGTGAAAACATATTTAGCAAAACAATTTTTTCGGCCAACTATTTTTTGCTTTCGGTGAAAGAGAGGTCAGGGTTTTAAAAAGTTAACATTTTGGTCCCTTTTGGCCTTTGTGTTGGACAAATGATGGAAGTTGGCCTTTTACAACTTGTGTCCATCACTCTAGCTTCTGCTGCTTCTTCTGCAGATCTAAATTCAACCATTGTTTGATACTTTGTACCTCTAGAACTTCATTCCACAAAGAATGGCAATAATAACGGAAGAGCCAGAGGAACCAAAGCCGAGTCCCTCAACACAGAATTCCCCTAAACCTCAGCACAAATCAGATGCGACCACCTCACAACAACCTTCAACCCCCAACACTAATCCTTTCCACTTCTGGTTCTACTTCACTGTAATAGTGTCTTTAATCACTCTTTTTTGCATTTTACTGCCTTCTTTGTCTCCTGAAGACCCCAAGACTTGGTTCCTTAATCTGCCAGGTAACTTGCGCGGACACTATGCTAAAGGACGAATTCTTAAAGTCCAAATCACCCCAAACCTTCCGCAAGTTGAAGTCTTTTCCATTCAGGAAGGCCCACTGAAATCTGATAACCAGGTACTCATAGTACATGGCTTTGGTTGCAGCTCTTTTGCTTTCCACGGAGTGTTAAAATCTTTAGGCCTTAAAGGGGTTCATGCTACATCTATTGATTTACCGGGTTCTGGGTTTTCTGAGAAGTCCATGGTTGTGGTGGAAGAGAATTCGGGTACTGGTGGGGTTTTTGGGAGGTTTTGGGATATTTATAATGAGATTAAGGAAAAGGGTATATTTTGGGGTTTCGATCAGCTGGTTGAAAAGGGGTATGTGAATTATGAGGAAAATGAGAACGAGATGCAGGTTTCAAAAAGAGAGGTTGTGAAGGCTATTGAATTAGGCCCTGAAGAGATGGGGAGGGTTCTGGGCCAAGTTATAGATGCAATGGGATTGGCACCTGTTGACCTGGTTTTGCATGATTCAGCATTGGGATTGAGTGCCAACTGGATTTATGAGAATCCTGGGTTGGTCAGGAGTGTAGTGGCTCTTGATAGTGCACCGACCAAGACAGCATTGCCACTGTGGGCGTTAGACATTCCACTGGTTAGGGAAGTTATTTTGGGGATTGGTTTTGTATTTGAGAGGGTTCTTGGAATTTACTGTTTGAATTCGGTTGGTAAATTAGAGGCGGAGGCTCATAGAATTCTTTTGAAGGGAAGGGATGGGAGGAAAGCAGTTGCTGGGATGGGGAAGAGGCTAAATTATAGTTTTGATTTGGTTGAATGGGGAGCTATGGATGTAGTAAAAGGTCTGCCTTTGCAAGTGATTTGGTCCGGTAGTTCTTCCAAAGAATGGAGGGAAGAGGGCAGTCGAGTTGCTAATGCACTTCCTCAGGCTACTTTTGTCAACCATTCTGGCGGACAGTGGCCTCAGGTGAGTCTTTGCTTTCTTGCCTTCAATGTGTATGATTGAATAGAATATATTAGGTTGCCATGAGTTGCAATAGGGGAATAACTGTGTTTTAAGAATCTTAGACAACTTGAATGATGTTACCTCAAAATTTCTTCCTTTTTTTTTTTTTTGGGGGAAATCCTCACAATATCTTGTTATGAGGATTAATATTCGGGCTTAAATCTTAGTAACCTTCTGGACTCAAATTTGGATGAGTTTTTGGTAATCAAACATCCTTAAGATATGAACCGCTCTTACCTTCTATATGTATGATTGGATTGAATATTTTGGACGGCAATGAGTTTCAATTGGGAATAACTGTGTTTTAAGAATCTTAGATAAGTAGAATGATGTCACGTCGCAATACCTTGTTATAAGGAACAATTTCGAATTTGGATGAGTTTTTGGTAATTTTGACATCTTTAAGATATGAAAGTGCTCTAGAAATTTACCTGAGCTTTTGGACACTGTACTAGAGACTGATAACGTTCACTAGAAATCTACTGGAGATAATGCTACAAACTGACCAAATTATCTAAACAATCAATAAATAAATATCAGATTTCTGGTATCACCCCTGCTGAATCATGAAAAATTTGCAAGTAAGCTCATTGGCCTTTCCTGTAAGACTATCCTTCTAACATTGTAATCTATCAATGTATGAGACAGTTTCTAGTTTCAACAGTTGCGTTTGAGCATAAATTTCTCATTCATGAGAGAGAGAGAGCATGAAAATAAATAGAAAAGGTAATTAAAAGATAACCAGGAGATTTTTCTAGAACTTTTACTTCGTCATTGCCAAAGTTCTTTTACTAATTTGGGGGAGCTTTCTTCTGGCATTCTAGCGGAGTCAAAGGCTAATGCTTATAAAATGAGCATGTATTTGGGTATACTTTGTTGATGGTTAAAGAGAAAAGCTTGAAGCAGCTTATTTATTGAGCAAAAACTCTTTATTTCTCCCTTCCATATTCTGTTCCAACCTCCGGTATGGGCTTTGGTCCTTTGGTGGAGTGGCAGGGCAATCATTACAACTTGGTGTCATAAGTACTTTTAACATGCAGCTGACCCCAGCCTTTGTTCTTTACTTTGGTAAAGGATATCCTCGGTATCATAGTATTAGTTTTTGCTTCATAATATTGTTTGCATCTTTTTAAAAATCATCATTGGTAGGCATCCCATACAAAGATGCTAAGTGGACTTTAATGTAAGATTATGTATCTAGTGATTAGTGAATATGCATGATAACTCTTGTAAAGAAAATAAAATCTATAGGAAAGCTAGAAGCAATATAAGCAAATTCTGGTTCCTGCTTTTTCATCCTGCATCTCAAAGGTTTATCCAGGTTCCGTCTTTATCCTACTAAATCATGTACTAATGTGTTGGATGTTATCCATTTCTTAGAGTAACTTTCAAGAAAGCAGTGAAAAATTTATACTCTCCACACAATTAAAATGTGCCTTCTTTGCTTTATGAGAGTTATAAGTTTACTTTAGAGTAATCTAGGGTGTAGATAAAAGACCCAAGCTTGTATTTGCTGGATGTGATATTCATCATGAGTTCATGTTTGATGCTTTTCATCAGAAACTGAAATTTTGGAAAAAAAAAAGAAAAATGTAAAATCACATGGGTATTAAAGATGGAGAAGTGAATGTATTCATTGTAGTCCTTGTCTCAGTTTGAGGGAATCCTTGCAGGACTTTTATCTTGCACGTTCATTTTATTTTATTTTTTCTAACTTCCTTTTCTTGACTAAAAGAATCTTTTGGGTGATAATAGGAAAATAATGCTGAAGAGATAGCTGAAAGTATTCATCAATTTGTGCTCTCTTTGCCAAAGTCCAGC
The DNA here is from genome assembly GCA_030512225.1 of Rauvolfia tetraphylla. NCBI lineage: Eukaryota > Viridiplantae > Streptophyta > Magnoliopsida > Gentianales > Apocynaceae > Rauvolfia > Rauvolfia tetraphylla. The sequence goes on from JAJQKT010000060.1 coordinate 5,912,485, forward strand.
AGGCAAGCAGAGGAAGAGCCAATTCCAGAGCATATCCAGATAATGCTTAATGAAGCAAAAGGCAGTGACCAACACGACCACCATCACCATCACCATGGCAGCCAGCACCACGGTCATGACCATCATGATCATGGTCATGCTCATGCTGGATATTCTGGTGCATATGGACTTGGTCATGGGTGGGCTATTTGATCGTGTGAGAGAGTTCATATCTTGAAGCCTCGGATAGATCCACAGAGTGTTTTTCCATCTATGGTTAAATTCATAGAGTTTAGTATGGAAGATGTTAAGCTAACTTGGCTGATTGTTGTGAAAACATCTTTTGATTTTGATGTTGAACCCACGATTAACCTCAGAAAAGAGAAGGGAAGAGAAAGAAAGGGTTTGGGAGGGGAGGCTATAGTGATCTTGATTTGACTTTGATATAATGCTCAGTAACAATCAGTATAGTATTTTTCTCCTTTTGCTTGCTCAAATGTGTGGTTTAAAAGTGTCTGATCCAACTGATGCTTAGAAGTTCATGCATGAGAATGAATATATCTCTTTCTGTATACAATCCTAGAAGAAAGAGAACTCTTCCTAGAAAAAGAGAAACACCCTATGTTGAATAGCGGAATATACTCATTCAGTTCAAATTGAAAAATCAAATTAAATTGAATTAAATTTTTTATTTTAGTTTGATTTATATATATATATATATATATATATATATATATATATATATATATATATATATCAAATTAAAAATTGAAAACTAAAAATTAAAATTTTTAAAAATATTATTATATAAATATATTTTTGTAATAAGTTTATTTATTTTAAAAAAATATATCCTTATATTACATTTTTTTTTTTTGCAATCTTTAAAATTTTTATTTGAAATTGAATCGAATTAAATTAATTTTTGTCATTTCAATTCATTTGATTTTAAAAATAATTTGGTTTGATTTAATTTTTTAAAAAAATTATAAAATTAAAATCAAATATCGAATCGAATAAATTCTTCTACTTGAATATTCAATTACACATTTGAAAAAATAATACATATATTTAGGTTCTATTTAGATTAGAAAATTTTTGTCATATATGAGTTAATTATTGTAAAAAATTGAATAAGAAACAAATTTAATTTTTTAACAAATCCTGTTCAGATTATGATGTATTTGAATTGAATTTTTATTTGAGTTAAGTTATATTAAAAATCATAAAAATAAATTATTTGTGAAAGTAAAAATGTGGCTCAAATTAAAAAAAATAAAAATATATAAAAAAATTAGATTGAAAACTAATCTAAATTATCTAGATTATGAGATTTTTGTCTGAAAAAGATTTAGAATTGGAAATTTACGTTAGGGAAATTGAATTAGAAAATCAATCCAATTTTTAGGCAGACCTCACCCGAAAAAGCAACAGATGAAGGAAAGACAAAAGACGTCCGCTAGCAATTATAGCTAACGGTGCATGTGTGCCCACCGCCGCGGCCACACCTCATCCGCCAGCCACAGGTCAAAAGAGCATAAATAAAGCGGACCCATTCCATACATCATCCACAACCCCAGCTCTTCCTCTGTGAGGTTGAGGGCCAGAAAATCTCGAATGACGATGGTAGGATGTTGTTGCAATGAAGAAGAAGAGCAGCTACTGCAACCCCTGATCTCACCTCAAGACCAGCAAGCCTTACAATCTTCCTGCTCCGCCACATCCGCCGTCGCCCGAGGAAGAGAAATGGAGCCGACCCAGATGACTATTTCTCCGATGAATTCTCATTTTTCGGCGTTGTTGTGTGGGGACACTCTCCGGGCCATTCTTGAAAAGCTGCCTTTGGACGACTTGGCCCGTGCGGCGTGCGTGTGCAGACACTGGAATTCTGTGGCGTCTGATCGGGAAATTCAAATTAGAGCTTTTAAAGCACCTTGGAAGCTCACGGATGTTGTTGGAAATCCTACCTCTGGGAGCTTCTGGAGGGATAATAGTATCTCCAAATTTGCTATCTCTCATCGCATCAGGCGCGGTGACACCGTTGCTGGCCTTGCCGTTAAATACTCTGTTCAGGTAGAATTCTTTCCTTTCTATTTGATTGTGATATGTGCCTAACTCTTATATATATATATATATATATATATATATATATATATATATATATATATATATATATATATATATATATATATATATATATATATATATATATATATATATATATATATATATATATACTGCTTGTTCTGTATTAGAGAATTTTCTGCTTGTCGAGTAAAGGTTACTGAAAGTTGAAGATTATGTGAAAAATGTCTATTTGTTTAGTTGCTACGAGGTGGTTCTGCATAAAGTTATGCACTTTGCTATTGAATATGTGAACTACCGAAACTTCTTGACAAAATACTTGTTCTTTGGAAGAATCAAGAGAAGAGGGCAATTTTGAAAGATGGGCTTCCATTTCGGTGTTACAGTCTAATAGCTGCAAAGGAGGGGATCCTTGCTTTGTTTCTAGCAAAAGAATGCGATTTGAGTTATTCTAATTTATGTGGGTGATTTATAGCAATAGTGGTTGTGGGATGTGAGTTGATGAGGAATTTTTCACATTTGTTCATTTCTCTTCTGCCCATGGTAGTTGGCATACAATGGTGAAGAGAATTGAAGTGGCACAAGTAGTGAATAGAATTGCTAAATAAAAATTTATTAGTTCACTAAACTCTCACTTACAAGTTACCTAATACTCACAATTAGAGTGTATTTAATTTCTCACAGGACATTCTTACACAAGTAGCTCTCACTCTTTCCTCTCTCCTATTTGCTCACTCAATAGAGCACTTCACTCTTATACTAATTTGCTTTATCACACTTCTATTTATTAAATTTGCTCACCGACTTTGGCCAAGTCGGTTGGCAAATTCCATATTTGTCTTGGATCTTGAAGAGAGTTCTAATTGGTCTTTACTTCTCAAGAAATGGTCAAGATGCTCCAATTGCTCAAGAAAATGTCAAAGTTTGTTGCTGCAATTTCGGCAGCTCCAAGCTCTAGATCATTCCAAAGTAGTTGATATCTTTTCCTCAACACTCCCCCTCATCGGCTACTCTCTCTTCTTTGTGTAGTCATCCCGAGCTGTTTTCAAAATTCTTCAAACTTTGCACTATTGAGACTCTTGGTGAAGATATCCACTATCTACTCTTTAGTTTTTACATGTTTCATATTGATATCTCCGCAAAGCACTTTCTCTCGAACAAAGTGATACTGAACTTTCACATGCTTTGTTCTTGCATGAAATATCGGATTTTCAACAAGTTTAATTACTGATTGACTGTCACAATATAGCGTCACTACATCATCTATTGATTGATGAAGATCTTTTAGCAGTTGTAATAACCATGTACATTCTTGAGTGGCCATTCCTGCAATACGATATTCAGCCTCGGTACTAGACAGTGACACTGTAGCCCGATCCAAGGCTAAACATGTATCCGTTAGTTGATCGACAAGTGCCATGGTCACTGGCGTAGTCAACATCACAATATCCTTTCATCTTACTTACATCTGTCTTCTTATAGAATAAGCCATAATCTATAGTTCTTTTTACGTACCTTAGTTTTCTTCTTACTGCTTCAAGATGGGACTTCTTTGGCTTCTACATAATTTGCAGCAGCAGCAAACTATGATGTAATCTGCATAATTTGCAATTACATCATCATAAGAACTTGGAGCTGCTGAAATTGCTGCAGCAAATTTTGACATTTTCTTGTGCAGCCGACATCAATTTTGACCCTTTTTTGAGAAGCAAAGACCAATTAGAACTCTCTTGAAGATGCAAGACAAATATGGAATTTGCCAACCGACTTGGCCAAAGTCGGTGAGCAAATTCTATAAACAGAGTTGTGATAAAGTAAATTGGTGTAAGAGTGAAGTGCTTCATTGAGTGAGCAAATAGGGAAAAAAAAGAGTGAGAGCTACTTGTGTTAAGAGTGTCTTGTGAGAAATTAAATACACTCTAATTGTAAGTGTTAGGTGACTTGTAAGTGAGAGTTTAGCGGAGTAATAAATATTTGTTTAGCAATTTCATTCACTACTTGTGCCACTTTAATTCTCTTCAGATGTTTGGTTTCTGGATGCTACTTGTTCTTGGTGTTTGGCAGGCTGGAATGATATAGATAATCAGTTGATTTTGGAGTCTTTTTTGGCATATGATACTTGAAAGATGTTGGTTTAAATTGAAATTAAGTTACCTTGAGGTATTTGAATCCGGTGAAAATGTATAGTTGGAAGTTTTGAGAATTTCCACTAGTTCACAGTTTTCTTGTGGTTGCAACTCATACTGCACATTGATGCACAACTATGCCAATGTAAAGATTTTATTCTTGTTCTTCTCAAAAACGTGTTAATAGGTTGGTTGATCATAACTGAAAATAAGTGAAACATGGTTATTAGCTTCTGATGACTTTATTTAGGACATGTCATGTCACTGCAGTTTGTGTTCCGATGTCTTAGCTGGTGTCTATTGTTACCAAAGTTAGGTCTTCCAAAAGTTGGATTATTAGTGATGCGAAATTATGCCATGCATCCTTCCACATGATTCTCTGTTTAGTCAAATACGTAAGAGTTATATGTTTGAGAGTATCTGGGAGTAGAATTCACAGCAAGACCATACTTCAAGTATCATGAACATTTATCAATGGGGATTAGAGCTTCCCATTTTTCACATTGACAAAGCATGAATTACACATGCAAAATCAGTGTCAATTTATGAAAATCAAAGACTGAACTTTAGTTTGGTTTAAATATCTCCAAAATCTGCTGTTCTTTAATAAAAGAAGCATTCAGAGTTCTAGTGTTTGAATTTTTGAAAGAGCTAATTTGCTGGTTTCTAGGATGTTCAAATAGTGTATGTCTGTTTAGCATTTGAATACTTGAAAAAGAGAGATGTACCGAAAAGAAGTTGCCGTGTTTTTGCCGTTTCATGGAGTGTTTTCTTTGGTGGATCTTGAACTGATGGGTCAGTTTCCTGCTACTTTCTTCCTTTTTGTTATCTGTTCTATCAAGTGAGAACAAAACTTAAACAATTACATAAAGAAAACTTGGATGTTACTAATCATTCCATTTGTAGGTCATGGACATAAAACGCTTAAATAATATGATAAGTGACCATGGGATATATTCAAGAGAGAGGTTGTTGATTCCTGTAAACAAACCAGAGCTTCTTGTCAATGGTACATGCTACATTGAGTTAGATACCTGTGCAAAGAGGGAAGTGGCAGTACTCTATCTTGAGGGGGCCCCTGATGGAAAGCTTAGCAATATGTTAAGTAGGTTGACCACAGAACGAGGCAAACAAAGGATCATCGACTCCTTGAAGAGGAGCATGCATGTTGATGATGGAACTGTACAATACTATTTGTCTGTGTCAAATGGTGATCCTCGAGCTGCTCTCACACAATTCTCAGAGGATATAAGTTGGGAGAGAGAGGCTGGTTTCGCCTAGTTGGGTGGAAGTGAGTGTTGATGCTTTGGCTTGATCTGAAACACTACCGTGGAGAAAAAGAATTTAAGAATTTCGGTTGTGGTTGCCTAGTTGCTCTACTATGCCACTTTGAAATCAACTCCTTTCAGCAAATACTTCTGATCAAGTCTTCGTCCATTTGGGTAGTGGGAATGATTCCTACTTGGAAGTGATGACAATAATTCCTCCTTGGAAGTGATGACAATAAAATGCAGTCAACCGTAAGTTTATTGTCCACCCTCCCTGGCGATCACTACTTAATCATAGATTTGCTACATCTACCTAATACTTCTTGTATAATGTGTGTGACTTTTTGAACAACCAGCCATCGGGCAAGTTGCTGTCCTTAAATTGTACTTGCTGGGAAACCCTCTTGGTTGATGTATCTCACAGATTATATGACTCTGGAAAGCATGTAAAAGATGTATAGAACTGCATTCTTGAAGGCATAAACCTGTAAAACCCTATTTCATTAAGAATGCCAACTTCTAAGCTATCTTATATCTGGTTGCTTATGTTCTTCCCCGAAGAAAACAGAGTTTAATGTAATCATGGATCTATATTTTCATTTGCTTTGCGCTTATGTAGGCAATGTATAGCTACTGTGCTGCTTATACAAGTACATAATGCTTGGCTTCATCCAGAATGGACCGTGTACTTCTGTGTGAAGTGAAGGGGAGGGGAGAGAGGTGGGAATGGGAGGGACGAGATCAAGATGTCCATATTCATGGATGGGCTTGCAACATCATTACTTTTAACATTGATTACTCTTTATTCTATAGATTAAGTGCATATTTAAGATGAACTCATTTGTTTAGGATTGACGATGAGTATCTTTTTGTCAATGAACTTTGTATCAGACCCGGAGATTCCTTCCAATTCTATGCATCAGATTCTAACATCGCCATGTCTTCTTGCAATAATATTTCTGAGAAATCGAGACGTCTCAAGGAAGATTTGGAGAAGGAAAGTTACCAAAGAACAGGTTTTGGTATTTTACTGGCAAAATCAACAAGGAATCAATGTCTGGTGGTTTCTTGTCATCCTAATGGTGATAGCACGCCTTCTTAGAGAACTTTACCGGGATTACGTTTGCTGGAACGTTCTGTGACACAGGAATTAAACATGGGCATTCAAGTGAATACACACAAGAAGATCAAGAACAAGGAAACTCCCAGTGCTGTTATCTTCATTTTTCCAGCGCCGTCGACCCATTATTGTCTGACATTCGTGCACAGCCTAGGGTTCAGACCGCTATTGTTTGCCTATAGATACGTGGTTAGCTTTGCTGGGATTCTGTTCTCCAACAACGATGTATACAAACCTTCTGTTGAACCCAACGAGTTGGTTCATTATAGTTTTGACATTTCTCTGTTGATATGAAGGATGCTTTTCTACAATTAGGTGGAAGGTCTAAGCTTATGGATTTCTTGTCCAGAATCTTTGGACTGAAAATAATCATTGACGCCTCAAGGAAAATTTCGTAACTATTCTTCCCAATCTCTAACAGGACCATTCTCTACTTGTATAAATCTACAATATTTGAAATCATTGTATGTACTAAATTGCATGCGTAATACTGAAGTTCCAAAAATGTTTTTCGAAATATCTCCTCCAACCTTGTGTACTCACATTTATTTCCTTTTTTTTTACCGCATTTATTTCTTTTGGTTCGCATCAAATATACTCTGCTATAATATTAAGGGGATAGAGTGACACATTGCATAAAGAGGTTAAGAAATCAAATAAAAAGCACAGCTCGGGATAAAGAAATTCCCAATGAACAGAAGTACGGCAGTAGTCTACTATCTTAAAACATTAAGAGGCCAATGAATAAAACTTTTGAGCCTCTATCATTCCAACAAAAGGAGTCTAGCCATGAAACCTAATACAATAAATCTGTACATCAATAGAGTTTCATTGCTGACTTAGAAATCAGCAGAAATTGATTAATTGTAGGCTATATACACAAGATAATTTTTCAATCACCTGAGCTCTTTTCCAGCTCTGCCATCTTCTTCTCCTGTTGTTCCTTCATAAAACCCTGGGCTATCGCATTTATGGTCTTTATCATGAAGTTCACAAGTATGAGCAGCACAACAGTGTTCCAAACCGAAGCCAACGACAAATCCCACCTTTTCACCTGAAAAAAGAGATACAGAATGAGATCCTGCAGATCCCAAAAATATTACAAATGCAGAGATAGTATATGGCTTTTTGCTAGTGGAACAACTATACCTCCATAGCTTTAGGCCAAACCAAAAATGAACTATCCAATCAGCCAAAAAAACAGTCCAACCTTATCCTGCTAAGTCCCATATTTTCTCTCAAGTTGAAGAATTTCATTAGGAGTAGCCTTGAAAATGATTAAAGGTGCATTCAGGTGCTATAAGAAACAGCTAAAGATCCAAAAAGAAGCAACAAGCATGTTGAAACTTGGTCAGAAACTGTCCAAGATATTGTTTAAAACTCGTATATCAGAATGGAAAGATCAGGCTGAAAATCTTCAACAGTCACAATGAACTGAGCTACATGGGCGATCAATCATATAACTCAAGCAGGTTGAACTCATAAAACCAACTTGAGGCTGTAAAACTAGACAACTTTGATTAGATCTTACAAAACTAGACAACTTTGATTAGATCTTACCACTAAACAATTTTGGAGATAGTAGAAGGTCATATTTTGTGTACTAGAACATGCAGCAGATTTGAGCAGGCATCATATTGTCAGAGCATTTGAAGTCTGAGATGCATGCTCAGTTCTTTCTGCAGAAATCCTCTATCACCCCACTTCCCCATTATTCAACAAACCTTATCCCACTCACAAGCATGCCTACACACAGGTTACGTGCAGGAAAAAATTCTCTTTAAGAAGGCCAGTTTGCAAACTTCAAAGTAGTAGTGGAAAGAATAGAATAAGAATCTTTTGGTCACCCAAATACCATGTTAAATTACCACCAGAATTGCAGCTGTTAGAGAAACTAACGGCTTGTTTACATCTTTGCCAGCGCTATGATCTGTATGCTGATTAAATTCTTTGTTGATCATTGAGTTGCAAATTCCTGGGTGTCCTAGTAATTTTTGCTACGACTTTAGTTTTGGCCTATGAGTTGAAATACTCAACAATCAACATTGTCGATGCAGGTAGCAATTTGACATATTTTCATATATTACCTTAGCATTTGAAGGAACTCTTGGAGAAGCCTCCAAATATTTCTCTCTGACAAAATGTAGTTTGGCAATGAGTTTTGGTAGGATAGAAGCAACTCCAGGAACAAGGCTCAGCACCCGAAGTAGCTCATTTTCTACCATGTCCAGAAGTTGATTGTTGCAGACTGAGATAATAAAACAAGTCTGCAAAGCAATGACAAACAAGGCTCAATGACTGGGAAAGAATCTCCTAACATGTAATATTTCGTCCCAGAAATAAAGATTCAGTGGTCCATGAATTGTTATCTATGAAAATTATTTTTGGACGAAAATAAAATGTCTGTTAGCAGTTCTTTTCTTATAATTCTTTCAAGTAAATATCGGGACAAGACGCCAGAGAGAAATTGAAGCTAGTCCATTGTGTAGGATATTGATGCAGATATTTAGAATCAGATATATGAGGATGAATTGGAATATACTATAACAATACATTTGAAAATATTAAGAAGAAATAGTCTCAATTATACACAATACATCCTCCAGTATATACATCAACAACTAATTTAAGATCAATATAACTGGCAAATGGAAACTTAAAACCAGAATCATTCAAAACCTTCTAACAGATCAACTTAAATTTTTAGGCTTACAAACCTGTATGTGAGTCTTAATAATCGCCTTTCCAATCAGTGTTGCTGTAAAGAACTTCCAAAATGGGATACCAAGTTGCCCACACATGATACCAGCTAGATCAAATAGCGGATTTGGCACCTGGAAGAAGAAGACAGCTTTTGAAACTTTCATAGACAAGCATTAATGTATCTTATTAGTAAAATTGCAACAGCTTATTAGTAAGGAAAAGAAAGGGCCAAAAAAGGAATTCTTGCTATAGGTAACAGAAAGAAAACCTTTATGATATTTATTTCCATCTCGAGACAAAAAAATAATTAAATAAAACCATCTGTGTGATAGCTAAGTTCAGAAACCATGTAGTCGCCTCCTTAACTCTTCCGAAAAGGAAAGAGAGAAAGAACAAAGGAAGAGAAGTTTTCAACTCAATTATCTCTCTATTTGATTTTTTAAAAGCTAAGATCAGGATTTCAACAATAGTGCAAAAGCAAAGCCATAGACAAGAACTTCAAGGCACTGAGTGGAAGAAGGGATCATGTACAAAAACATAGCAGCTAAATATGGAAATCAATCACGAAGGAGCTCAGCAACTTCTTTTTTATGTGCTCACTCAATTGAAGGAATTTCCAATAGTTGCCACGAAACAAATGATTTGACTCAGAAAAAGAAGAAAGAAAAGAAAGAAAGAAAGAAAGGAAACTTTGTGCACCACAAGTAGTATTAGTTCTGAGAGAATTTGTAGAGAAATCAACTTAATATTACCGAAGCAAGGAACAAGATCGTAAAGAAGTTCAGATGTTCTGAGTGCTGAAGAAGCCACTTTTTCATCTGGTTTAGGTGATTCTCAATGCTTCTGACATTATCTTTTGAAGAAATATCCACATCTTCCATAAGTTCAAGTTTCCTACCAGACAAATATGCTGCAAATTTCAGTGAGCAAGAGTGCATCCAATTAACTCGCATGCTTAGATTGCTAAACGTAGACTAATTTGATATAGAAAACAGCTGGATGATTAAAAGACTAACAACTGAAAGGAATTGTGCTTACAAGCTTAATAATAACATAATTCAATAAACCATAAAAAACAAGCCATAAATTAAAAAAGACTTTTACCACTAAAATCCAGCATGATAAAAGGAAGATTTCCCCACTGTCTCACAACCAACTAATCAACTTAACAATAAGATAACTCAATAAACCACAAAAACTGGGCCATATTGAAAAGCCCTTTGCCACAAAAATTCCAGCATGAAGAAAAGGAAGATTTCCTCAATGTCCATCACAATTTCCATTCTCTTATTTAACATAATTAAGAAAGTGAAAGAAGACATAAAGAATGAAACTTTGCAACATTATTCAACTTTTATAGAAGCAGAGACTATAATGTACAGATATTTTAAAATAGAACAATCCAAACATCCAGATTCCTGGAGTTTTGAAATAAAAGATAACACATATAATTAATGAAACTTCTTAACAGGCATTTTAACTGAGGTTTAAGCACCATAGTCTGAGTAGATACCTGCTCTTGAAATGAAATAGGGAGGAAGCTCTCCAAGTGCAGTTCCCAGACCCCACAAAATAGCCTCTAGCTGAACTTGACGCAATATACTGCTTAGCGGAACTCGTGAACCAGGTAAGGAGTAAAATGATGGTCCATAGTCAGAGCAGTCTTTGTCCAACCATGAAGGACCCTTTCTGAACTGAATCGTATCATATGGAGCGGTTTTTATGTCGATCCTTCCACATTGCACGCATTTCATTGAGAACAAGGCAATATGAGGACCCAAGTATAATACAAATGTGTGCAAACCAGAGCCTGTGGGAAAAAAATGACGGGTACACTTATCATACATGCCTTATAAGCATATAATATTTGTACAATCTCCTCATCACAAAACAAACAGATTAGGAATTTCATGCTAGCTCTCCATGAGAAATCCATCGAACTAAGTACCCAATGCCCCAGGGAAAAAATATAAAAGTTAAGGTGGAATTTAAACAAAATATATGCCAACTGAAGTAGGACAAGTAGATGCACCATTTGAAGCAATGAACTCTTCTTAACTCAGCTAAATGTAAACCCCTAAATTAGGAACCCCTATTTTACTAATAGCAGCCCTATTCTTTTTTCTTTTTTTTTTTGGTGCCCCTTTTAAAATGTGCCCAAAACATTTTACAGGAGATTATAATTAGCAATTTTGGGGGATTACAGTTAGCAATGGACTTAAAAGGATTTTATAGTTGAGAATGATGCTAGGATCTAATTTTACCTCTCATTAAATTAGAACCTTCTGAAAGAATAAACTGACAATTTGTTTAACATATTCATGATTGCAAAAGCAATAAACTCAAATAAAATGCTTTATCAACAATAAAATTTACTTAATTTAAGTGGGTAATTAAAGTTACGAATTGTAGATACCCTAATTCCTAAGAAAGCAATGAACATTAGGCTACTACAATAAGACCTTTTACTTCTATACATCAACTCACCCAGACCAATTGATGATGCTACACCAAGAGCCAACCACCAGATTCCAAACTGAAGATAATTATAAAGTTCCTGAAAATACTGCATCATTTCTTGATAATCAGATCACCCATATTTTCACAAAAGAGCAATGTCAAACATCCAACAGTCACTGAAAGTGTTAGCTAAAAGAAAGCACAGAAGAAAGAAATGCAAATGACCAACGTGAAATAATAAATTATTTTCAAATGTAAAATGTCACTTCCATCATAAAAGTTCCAGCATGTTCAGAAATGACAACTAGATGCAGCAGTAAACACGAATGAGTATATCTATAACAGGATAAAGGTCAGAGGACGAAAAAGCTCCAAGTAATGTAGAATGATGCCCAGAAGATCCCAAAATACTTTCATTAAAAAAATGAAGCCACTGCTCTCTTATACCTCTTTTCTTTTTTTATTTCTTGAAAGAATTTTATTGCCCATTCCACTTTACATTACTTTCAGGTCAAGTAAGTTAAAGTCTAAAGGAACATTATCCTTAAAAGGGACTTTTACTAAATCCAGTCTAAGCCCACAGAAAAGATACTGAGTCTGTGAATGTCTTTCAAAAGAAAGAACTCATCATCATAATGCAAGCATGACCTAAAGGATAATAAATTAAATCTACCGTCCATAGAAGTCATCATGGCCTTTGGAACAGAGCAAAGGCAAACTGTATGTAGTTCAAAAAACTTCCTAATCTTATATAACTTTCTGGTTCAAACAAGTTCAGAAATATCAGACTACTAATAATATGAGGGAAGATAGTATATGAGAAACTGACACTTCCATGTTGAATACCTCTTTATCTGGCTTGCAAAAAGATCTAATCATGATTCCACTGCCCACAGCAAGAATACTTATCAGTATACACCAACTCTTCTTTGTAGAAATCTGAACAGTTTGTTGCTGGAGCCACTGAAGAATGGCAAAAATGAAGAATTTACATGTTTTTAGTGGCTGTGTTGTTACTGTCAGATTATCTAGCTCCTTCTGATGCTTGTCACGCAGTCCTAAAGAAAAGGAAATAGGTTAAGAACAATAAATTGGGATGGCATCCGCACATTAAAACATCTAATCTTTGGCTGAATGATTTTCTGTTTCATTAGTTATTGTGATAAAGAATCAAGTAGCAACATTTGGTAAAAATGTGCGCGTTTATCATATAAAACAAGGACAGAGTAACACCAAAAATTACTTGGCAAGTCAAATGACAGATATTTTTTGTCTTTTTTACCTTCTTTGTGTCACTTTTTTTTTTTTTTTTTGTTGGGTCTCAAAGTCTAGTTAAATAAAAAGGACTCACAAACATATTTATGCTGGCAGGTCAGATGGCAAGCTGGTAGGAGTAGATAGGTATTCCCAGGGTATCTGACCATTGCACTTCCAAAACAAACCAAATGACCAAGCATTAGATTAAGATGGGTTTTAGACAAAGATCAACCAGAAACTCTCAGCTTTCAACAGCTCCAAGCAACAATTAGTAAACTGGCATAGATAAACCGAAAAAACAATCACTGGATGTTTCTAGACTAATTTGGACAATGAGTTAAGTGTCCAAAAAAGTTGTTAACATTTTAACAGAAATGTCAGTTTTGACATAGCAAAGTAAAATTTTTGGTATACAACTGAAATACCTAGCTAAAGTATGGCCGTTATAATTTGAACCAAATTCAGATTGTCAGTCTGCATGTTGAGTAGATGAGATGTTTCTTGTTCACCAGTCTTTTTATTTCAGGATGCTATATCTCGATATGATCAATAGATATTAATTTGTATGGTCAATATTAGACTGGATCTTTTCTCAATAGAGAAGCTGCTGTAAGATTTTCATAAAGGTGAAGTCAGTTAACCTTACTGTATAGACCCCGAGCAAGTCTCTTACGAATTATGAAATTAAAAAAAAATCAAACTTTATTACGTTAGTAGTGGATTTGAGAAGAAAGCTCAATGATGTTAACAATTTCAAGGCCACAGTGAATGTGGGACATCAATTGCACACAAAAATATTATCTTGTCCTCTTCCAATCAAAGTCAACAGAGTCTTCTTACTAGAAAAAGAATAATTATCTGCTCTGCTATAAAGAAGACTAGAAAGGGGACAAGAAGCACTTCTAACGGTCTATTTACAAGGGATTACTGGTACTAATCAGTTAATCTTCTTGAATAAAAGGAAAGCCAGGGCCATATGCTTCCTAGTAACAAAATGCATTATCATCTTTGCTCTTCTAAGTATCCACCATGCTCCTGCTTAAACGGAAAACAAGAAGCTCAATGCTCATCCAGATCTGTATCCATATTCACCCTCAAACCCCCGATTATCCCACACAATTAAGACCAGGTTACTTATAATTTATAACCTTCTCCCTCCACCATTCAACAGGATGAAATACAATTAGTTCAAGTGACGGAAGTTCAAGACAATAAGCTGAACATCAATCACAACTGTAATGATTATTGGCATTAGAACTACGAAATGCAATCATTAAGCAAAAATTGCAAGAACCAAGCAAAACCCCCAATTAAAATAATATAACAACTCGATATGATTTGTACAAACACAATTACGAAGGAAATAATTATCCGTATGCAGAAAAGAACTGACCTAAAATAGAAGATTGAAGAGAGGACGAAGCAGAGAGCAGTTGCTCCCGTTCTTCTTCTCCAAACCGCATTTCGGATCACAGAGTTGAGATTTCAACAAGTCAAATCGTACAATAACTACGGGACAGACTACGCGAGGAGGAGTATTTGATTGATTAGGAATTGCCGGCTGACTTTCCGGTATCTAGAAAATCGAAAAATGGGATAACATCGGGAACCGAGAACCCGGGCGACATAATAATTGTTTCAACCGATAACTGCTAAATAGTATTGTTGGAGATTAGCAGATTTCAGACAAAGACGCGCTTGCACGCACACGCTGCCTTGAATGTACGGCTACTGTTGTAGCCAAAGACTTGCGTGGAGTATACGCGGAGGAGAGGGAAAAGATACCGGGCAGTTAGACCAGGATTCCGTTCCGATGCTTTGGGATAAAGAGGTCCTTTCCTGGGATTCCATTTCTCTTTCTGGTGTGCAGTCAAGTTATGATCCAACGGCCAGGAAACATCAGGAACAAGATTGGCAATCGAAAAAAAAAAAAAAAACTTAAAATTTCAAAAATCCCGCCCCAACCCGTCTGACTTTACAGTTGCATCGGTTTTGCTAGAATCGACTGCAACGTTGGACATGACTTTCTACAGTCTGATGCCGTCTTCTTCACTTCACTTTTTTACTTCTACAGTGCAGCTCGTCTGCTCATAATCTTTTCTTCGACTATTTCTCCATCTTCCGGCCACTGCCGCCGTCTCAACTGGCCGTTGCTTTACCCCCTTCTCGCCGTTCGCAGCGGTTTGTACGTCCCTCGGCTCCAGCGGTTTAGGTGAACAATTGTTCAGTCCGATACTTTCGACTGGTAAAAAGGCCGCAACTTTTTGTCTGCCATGACTTCAGCCATTGCTGCCGTTTCAATCAGGCTGTTGCCTTACCCCTTCTCGCCGTTCGCAGCGGTTTGTACGTCCCTCGCCTCCAGTGGTTAGGTGAAACAATTGTTCGTCAGATACTTTCGGCGGTGAAAAGGCACAACTTTTTTATGCCCGCCACGACTTCAGCCACTGCCGCCGTCTCAGTCGGCGTTGCTTTACCCCCTTCTCGCCGTTCGCGACGGTTTGTACGTCCCCTCGGCTCCGGCGGTTTAGGTGAACAATTGTTCCAAAGCAATGAGGAGGTTTCGGTTTAGGTGTAAAACTTCCCCGTGGTAGAGTGAGCGAGATGTTGGGACGAACATCCTCGCCCGTCAAATCTATCTCGGATGCTCCGGCCTCAGCGAGCTCAGGGGCCTAACGAGCTCAGATTGACAAACCCTAATGACAGAGCGTGGTTGAGACAATCATCGAGAAGTACGACGCAAAGAGACGAGGCATTGTCGGGGAGTGCAGCGATGATTGCGCGGCATGTTTTGCCAATAAGTCGAACGGAGGCTCGCGGCCAAGGCACCAACTCAGCAAGTTTGGGACAAAATGTAGCAGAAATGGGACAAAGTAGATGAGAGACACTTTTTGGTGTGGAATGTTCCACGTTTTATATATATGTATCAAGTACAACGAAAAGACTTCAACACAATAAGTGAACCAGCACAACACTGGCCAATCTCAACAAGTTCTAGCACAACACCAGAATCGTCAAGCCCAAGCAATCTAGCACAACACTAGGAAAGCTGAAAGGATAGCCTAAGCTATTACAAGACTGAAGTCAAGAATCAACAACCCAACAATGGGCTAAAGAGCCCTTATTTATAGGTACTTAAGGCAAGTCCGCCTTGATATCATATCTTTTATTAAATTGGCCGTTTCATCCGTTTCAGCTAGTTTCAGTCCCGTTTCAAAAGTCTCATTACGGCCGTTTCCAGCCAGTTACGTCGGTTTACGTCCCATTACGGCCGTTTCAAGCCCGTTTCAGTCGTTTCAGTCCGTTTTGTCCTCCCCTATTAATTGTGGGCCGTTTTGTGGCTTGTTAGCCTACTTTGCCGCCCTGATTGCCCACAAGTCCATGCATGCGCCAAAGCGGCCATTCGACCCATTGTTGATTTCGCCATCCCGGCTCGGCGTCTTTGCCTTCTTCCGTTCACGATAGGCACGGGCAGCTTCCCTATGCCGAGCTTTACTCAAGTCCTCAACAATTCCGCGCCCTTCAAGCACATCCTTGTCCTCAAGGTGGAAATTAGGATACCTTAGTTTGATCTCGTCATAGTCTTCCCATGATGCTTCTTCTTTTGGTGTACTCTGCCACCATATAAGTACACGCCACACTTTTCTCCTTTGATCTCCACGGGACACGATTTGGAACTTAAGAGCTTCTCTTGGTTGTAACAACATCCGACCATCCTCATCAAAGTGGGGCAGCTCTTGCACAAGTTTTTGTATGTTTCCCAACCTTTTCCTTAGTAAGGACACATGAAAAACTGGATGAAGGTTGGAAGTTGGGGGTAGCCGCAAACGATATGCCACTTGCCCAATTCGTTCAATAACTTCGTATGGTCCGGTATACATCGTTTCCAGCTTATACATTGTGTGTTGGGTTACTTTTCGTTGCCTGCGAGCATGAATTTTCAAGTACACCCAATCCCCCACATTGAACTCGACGTCTCGTCGATGCTGATCCGCATACCGCTTCATTCTTTCATTGGCCCGCGTAATTTCATGTTTCAGCCTTGCTAGGGCTTCATCCCGATCCCGCAAGATTTCATCTACTTCGTCCACGGAACTAGTTCCTGCTGCATAGCTGGTTAGTACGGGCGGTGTTCGCCCGAACATAGCCTGAAATGGGCTCATATTAATAGAAGTATGATGAGTGGTGTTATACCACAATTCTGTCCAAGGCAAATAATTCTCCCACTCCGTTTGCCTGTCACTGCAAAAGCAACGTAAGTACTGCTCAAGGGTCTGATTTGTCCTTTCACTCTGCCCGTCCGTTTGGGGATGATAGGAAGAGGTAGCAATCAAGTTGCTGCCCTGGAGAGTGAACAAAGTTTTCCAGAACGTACTCATAAAAGTGCCATCACGGTCCGTCAGGATGCTTCTGGGCATTCCATGTAGTTTAACCACATGCTTAACGAACTCCTTTGCCACACTTTTGGCTGAAATTGGAGTCTTCAAGGGAATGAAATGGGCACCCTTGGTCAGCCGATCCACCACCGTTAGCAGCACACTGTAGCCATTGCTTAGGGGCATTGCAGTGATGTAGTCCATAGTAATGTCTTCCCAGACTAGGCCCGGCACTGGTAAAGGTTGCAATAGTCCTTTTGCTTGCCCAATTTCGTGTTTGTTTCGCTGGCAAATGTCGCATTCTCTCACCAACGTTTTCACCTCCTTTTTGAGTCCTTCCCACCAAAAGAACATTTTTAATCGAATGTAAGTTCGTAGCCAGCCAGAATGCCCTCCTTCCTTTGAATTGTGAAAGTGATTTAAGATTTTGTTCCTCAACTCAGGCACATTTGGAACATAGACTTGCTTGCCGTCATAGAACAGAAGGTCATTCCTTAGTGAAAAGCTTGAGACCGAAGAATCTCTCACCTCCATTTTGGCTAGAATGTCTTGACAGTGAGCATCCAAGGCTATTGCCTCTTTGATTTCCTCCCAGATCTGCCATTCAACGCCGCTCAAAGCTGTTAGCCGAGCATCGTTTTGATTACAGACAATCCATAGCACTTGGCCGCCTTCCATTCTCGACAAAGCATCTGCTACTTTATTTTCCCGACCAGGCTTGTACACAATTTCGTACTCAAAACCCAGCAATTTTACCAAGAACTTCTGTTGTTCAGGTGTTGTTATCTTTTGCTCCATCAGACCTTTCAAAGGCTGTTGGTCTGTCACAATCACAAATTTTCTCCCCAACAAATAAGGTCGCCACACCTTGACAGCATGAATAATGGCTAGCATCTCTTTTGCATATATCGACCAAGATGTCTTCATTGGCCCCAATCGTTTAGACATGAATGCAATGGGTCTGTCATGTTGAGTTAGCACAGCTCCGATTCCGTCTTTGCAAGCATCCGTGCGTACCTCAAATGGTATGGTAAAGTCTGGTAAAGCCAACACGGGCGTTTTGCTCATTGCATCCTTCAAAGCAATAAAAGCTTCATTACTGATGGGACTCCACGCAAAGTTGTCTTTCTTTAATAGGTCCGTCAATGGGCGGGCAATGGAACCGTACCCTTTTACAAATCTTCGATAGTAGCCAGTGAGACCAAGGAATCCCCTCAAAGCGGTAACATCTTTAGGCACCGGCCATTCCAGCATAGCTTGTATTTTTCGTTGGTCTACTTTGACACCTTCTCCCGAAATAATGTGTCCCAAGTATTCCACCTCCGTTTTGGCAAAAGCACACTTGGACGGCTTAATATAAAATTGATGCTGCTTTAGCACGTCCAGAGTTATCCTCAAATGCTCCACATGTTCTTGTAGATTCTTTGAATACACCAAGATATCATCAAAAAATACTAGCACAAACTTCCTCAAAAGGGGCTTGAAAATTTCGTTCATAGTGGACTGAAAAGTAGACGGGGCATTGCATAAGCCAAAAGGCATTACCAGGTACTCATAATGGCCGCTATGAGTTCGAAAAGCGGTTTTGGGTCCATCTTCGGCTGTCATTCGAATCGATGATAGCTCGCTCGAAGATCCAACTTTGAGAAAACGATGCATGTCATACGGCTCGTCCAACATATCATCGATGGTAGGAATAGGGAACCTATCCTTCACCGTGGCCTTGTTAAGGGCTCGGTAATCATTGCAGAATCTCCACGTTCCGTCTTTCTTTCTCACCAGCAACACTGG
Organism: Rauvolfia tetraphylla; assembly: GCA_030512225.1. NCBI lineage: Eukaryota > Viridiplantae > Streptophyta > Magnoliopsida > Gentianales > Apocynaceae > Rauvolfia > Rauvolfia tetraphylla. The sequence continues at coordinate 5,931,647 of JAJQKT010000060.1, forward strand.
GGACGAAAATGGTGAACTGCTAGGCTTTATGATACCTGATTTCAACATCTCGTCCACCTGCCGTTCGATTTCGTCCTTCTGAAAATGAGCATATCGATAAGGAGGGACATTTACTGGTTTGCTTTCATCAGTCAGGGCAATTTTGTGATCAAACGTCCTCGCTGGAGGCGACCTCTTTTGGTTCTTGCGACAACTTCATCAAATTCCTCCAAAATCGAACGAATTTCCAAAGGGATAGGCGGCTCCTGGCCTTCCCCACCGTCCGATTTTTTTGGTTCCGCCATTGGAACGATCAACATTAGCAATGCATCGGCCCGTCGCAGACTTCTCAGTGCGTTGATCTCACATCGTTTAAGTTCTTGAGAATTTTGAGCCTGCCACGAGCATTTTCTACCATCCCACATGAATTCCATGGTCATCGCAGCATAGTCAAAGTTTATCTTACCCACTTCTCGAAGCCAGGCATTGCCTAGAATAATGTCCAGGCCTGCCAAGTCCAACACATGGAGAGTAGCTTTCACCGTCACTCCTTGTATAGTCATTTCTACGTTTTGCACTACGGCTATGCACAACAACTTGTGGCTGTTGGCCACCTTAACATCGAAAGGGTCAGTGGGACTGCTTTTCAGCTTCAACTTCCGAACTAGTTTGGAGTTGATAAAGTTATGAGATGCACCATCGTCTACGAGTACGTGAACTTCTTTTCCAGCTACCACTCCCTTCAGCCGCATGGTGGAAGGTCTGGAAGTACCGTTGAGAGCGTTCAAAGCCAGCTCTCCTTCTGCTTCTCTTTCCTTCAATTCGTTCTCACTGCCCTCTGTCTCGGACAGTTCTGAGTCGGCTTCATCGCCGCTAGGCTCTTCCAGGATAAAGACTTGGCCCTTTTTGCATCGGTGGCCAGGTTGCCACTTCTCGTTGCATTTGAAACATAGGCCTTTCTCTACCCGCCGTTTCACCTCATCTGAGGATAACTTTAAGGCTGGTTTCTGCCTCTGTTGATCGTTTCGTTCCAGTTCTTTGCCCTTCCAAGGTTTAAGGTCCTTCTTGAAGGGTTTTGGGGTACCCTTCTCATAATTTCTGCCGTCATCAATCAACCGAGCAAGTTTTATGCATTGGGACAAGGATTGAGGGTCACGTATCTTAACTTCTCGCCCTAGAGATGGGCGGAGTCCTTCCAGAAATGTGCCCATAAGTGCACCCTCAGACCAACTGCCTGCAGCTTCAGCCAGGCGTTCAAAATTCTCCAAATACTCCTCAAGAGTGCCGTCTTGTTGGAGCTTTGCTAGCTGGCCATCATAGTTAACAATATTAGAGGGACCAAATCGATCGAACAGTTCCTTGGTGAATCGTGTCCACCCAAGTCGTCTCCGGTCACGGTCATAAGAACTCCTTAGCCAACGCCACCACTGATTGGCTTTGCCGCAAAGGAAGTAAGAGGCGTATTCAACTTGTTCCTCTCGTGGAATTCTCTGCTTGGCAAAGAAATATTCAGCCTTGGAGATCCATTCTGTTGGGTCACCCTTCTCGAATGTCGGAAACTCCATTTTAGGCCGTCTGGGACTAGCACGTCGTTCATGATGGTCATTCCTCCTTCTTGGCCTTTCAAACGAATTGCCAGGAGAGTCATATTCATTTTCGCCTAAGCGATCCTCCAAGTCATCGTAACATGGAGTTGTTCTCGAGCGCCTTTCACGATCGGGACTATACTGATATCGGGAACGGTGGACTCTACCGTCATCATCTCCCTCACTGAGTCCGGCCGTTCTAGCCACCACTTGGGATTGCACCCGAGGTTGGGCAGCAGGTCGATTAGGAGTCGCAGCATTCATTCCCTCTAGTATGCCAAACAACTTAGTGAAGTTAGCTTGCATACCTTCCATCTCATGGGCTACCAGATCAAAACGGCTTACAAGTTCCGCATGATCTCTCTCCAATTGGTTGATGCGAGACCGATTGGAGTTAGAGCTTTCCTCAGCAATTTGCTGCACCGGAGTAGCCATCGCAAAGCAACGAGCAAGGTTACTTGAGAAAGTATACCTTCTCTCACTGAAAGCACCAATGTCAGGGTACCGGCAGTGACTGCGCGACACGTTTTGCCAATAAGTCGAACGGAGGCTTGCGGCCAAGGCACCAACTCGGCAAGTTTGGGACAAAATGTAGCAGAAATGGGACAAAGTAGATGAGAGACACTTTTTGGTGTGGAATGTTCCACGTTTTATATATATGTATCAAGTACAACGAAAAGACTTCAACACAATAAGTGAACCAGCACAACACTGGCCAATCTCAACAAGTTCTAACACAACACCAGAATCGTCAAGCCCAAGCAATCTAGCACAACACTAGGAAAGCCGAAAGGATAGCCTAAGCTATTACAAGACTGAAGTCAAGAATCAACAACCCAACAATGGGCTAAAGAGCCCTTATTTATAGGTACTAAGGCAAGTCTGCCTTGATATCATATCTTTTATTAAATTGGCCGTTTCCATCCGTTTCCAGCCGTTTCCGTCTGTTTCCGTCCGTTTCCGTCTGTTACGGCCGTTTCCAGCCGTTACGTCCGTTTCCAGCCGTTACGTCCGTTTACGTCTGTTACGGCCGTTTCCAGCCGTTTCAGCCGTTTCCGTCCGTTTTGTCCTCCCTTATTAATTGTGGCCGTTTTGTGGCTTGTTAGCCTACTTTGCCGCCCAGATTGCCCACAAGTCCATGCATGCGGCCAAACGGCCATTCTGACCCACTGTTTCGTTCGCCATCCCGACTCGGGCGTCGTCGCCTTCTTCCGTTCACGATAGGCACGGGCAGGCTTCCCTATGCTCGAAAGCTTTACTCAAGTCCTCAACAGGCATTTGTGCTCGACGATGACCACTCCTTCAAAATATCAGAAAAGGATGTTCACAGAGTTTATGGCATTCCTAGAGGAACAAACCCAATTGTTCAGCCAACGAAAGCGGAAACGCGAGAGAAAGAGAGGCCACTGCAATTGCAGAGAGCCTTGGCTTGCAGCCTTCATCGAAGCGGCTATGTTGATGTGGATGAGCTAGAGGATGGGATCTGTTGGAATATCGGGTGTGACAATGCTCATTTGCAAGGTCTGTATGTTCTGCTGGCTATTAGCACAATGCTAGCCCCGTGAACTCAATGAAGATAAACATGGCGTATTACGGAAATATGTGAATGATGTAGATACTTATCGTAAAGCTATAAGCTCAGGCGGGACATGTTCGTGATTTCCCTGCATGAAGGGTAGCTGCATTTAGCGTAAAAAACAAGAAGAACACGGGTAGATGGCCGGAAGGGAACATGCACCTTTTGCTTTGGTATGTGAACAATTGTTCTTGCAATTTCTTCGATGTGAGTAGTTTTGCATATTTACGTGAGCGAGTTGTGGTGTTATGTTGCTCGTGAACAATTGTTCCCTGTCATTGCTTCGATGTGAGAAGTTTTGCATATTTACGTGAGCGATTGTGGTGTTATGTTGTCCGTGAACAATCTGTTCTCCCTACGTTGCGTTGGTAGCGAACAATTGTTACGAGCGTGGCTGGTTGTTATGAACAATTGTTCATTAGTTATTTCTTCGATTTGAACAATTGTCCAGTTTGGATATGAAGAATCATGCTAAAGCTGATTTTTGCTTGGGGAGTAACGAAGAGTTACTCGTCAGCGATAGTCAAATACATCTCGTCAAGTATTTGTTGCTCGTGAACAATTGTTCCCTGTCATTGCTTCGATGTGAGTAGTTTTGCATATTTACGTGAGCGAGTTGTGGTGTTATGTTGCTCGTGAACAATTGTTCCCTGTCATTGCTCCAGTGTGAGTAGTTTTGCATATTTACGTGAGCGATTGTGGTGTTATGTTGTCAGTGAACAAGCTGTTCTCCTACGTTGTGTTGGTAGAGAACAATTGTTACGTGCGGTAGCAGGGTTCTCATGAACAATTGTTCATTAGTTTTTTACTCGGTTTGAACAATTTTGCAATTCGAGTGTGTTTTGGACAAGTGTTATGTTTTTCATAAATAATTGTTGAGCCCGAACAAATGCGAGTTCGGTATGTAGAAGCCGTTGGTTGAAGAGTCAAGGGCAAGTTACCCTGTTCGTGGTGGGATGTTGACGAGGGTTGCGAGAGGTTTGTACTTGCCAATCCCTTTGCTTCGATTCAGGGAGAAATTCCCGGATATGTCGAGTTTTGAAGCCAAATGCTTGAAGGAGCGAGAAGGGGCTAGAGGCTAAGAAGCGCAAATACCCGAGAAAGTTGGAAAAGATCAACAAGCGGCTTGAGGAGCTTGACGAAGAGGGCAGCCGATTGGAGTTGCATACGGCCATCCCGATTCCCAGCGGTTTAAACGAGGGCGAGGCAAGCCCGAAGAGTCAACAACCTAGTGCAGAGGTGAACCCCGATCCTTATCCAGATCACAGCCCCTCCACTGAGCCAAATGAAGCCCAACAGTATGATCTGATTGCGAGAGAGAGGGTTATGGATGATATGGGAGTCCTTGAGATCGCCCTGGGCCTATCGTTTGAAGGTACGTAAGAACAATTGTTCTCTAACTGTGGTGTTACGTAAGAATAATTGTTCACCCGAAATATCCATTCATGAATAGTCGTTGATTATTACGATAATTGATAGATTTTAAAAACATCAGGGGCAGATGAGGACCAACCCATTGACACGAACGCCGTGCCTAAGGAATGTGATCTCGATGCCTTAGCCACCGAAGCGCTCGGTCTTTGAAGAAACAAATCGGGGGTGAACCAGTCCAGACCTCAAAGCGCATTCGAAGCGAGTGCCCGAAACACGAGGTCAACCCCATTTCCTTTAACTTAAATGTAGCAGTTTACCTTGTGAACAATTGTTCGGATCAACTTGTAACAATTTTTTCATGATTGGTACATGACCTTTGTGGACAGAGGGTTATAGCTCTTTGGGTTTCATTCTTGCGTCTGGAAGCCCGGGATCGACCGGGGGACAATGTCCCGTCCCAATCACTGTATCTTGCTCGCTCCTAGATCAACCAAGAAGAGACGGCTAATAAAGGCAAGCGCAAAGGTCGAGTCACCATATGTTGTCCCAAAGGTCTGCACTGCAATCGTGGCGAAACATGAGGAAACCACCGGTTGACTATGGCCTATTGATGAACCCACCGGATGGGAGGGAGTAAGATGTTATACTTATTTGCGTTGAAGTGAACAATTGTTCATGTTGTTTAAGGTACTGGGGAGTTGAACATTCATTGTCCCTCTGCAGGTGCAATGATCATGCTTTCGGACGACGGGGTTCAGCTGCTTACTCGGCTTGATCCCGGAGGGTAGCCGACCCCGTGGATTCTTGTACGCTCCGTCGTTGATGCCTTTGCACATTTCATGAATAGGGAGCGATTAAACGCGGGGATTTTAACGAGTTCTGCTTTTCACCACAACCTTAGCGGTGAGTACGTGGCGAATGTACAAATTTTTCAAATTTGGAGTTTACGTACTCATGAACAATTGTTCATTAGTTCCCGCCCATTTGTTTTTTCTTGATTAACATTTGTTTTCGGTTTAGGCATGGGCCATTCGGGACGTGGAAAAAAAAGCGTTAAGCACAGCTGCGGATGCTATGGCATTCAAAGTGCAGGGAGCTCGCTCACCGGGTGGAACTATGTCGGCTCGGGTGACTTGTTTAGTCCGACAAGCCTCGATTTGTAAGCTGCCCATTCCTGTTATCCAGAAAAAGAACAATTGTTCGTTAATGGAAGAACAATTGTTCTTTGAGATCTAACTTAATTTGTTACTTTTTTTTTCGTGCGACGCAGTTCTTTTTCCCCATATGCCGTGCGGTGCATTTTTTTCCTCTTTGCTGTCGACTTGCCTGGCAGGAAGTTTTTATGCCTAAATAGCTTCGCCTTGCGAGAAGTCTTTGACGGCGTCCATCGAGTTGTTGGGGACGTTGTGATGAGGTACTTTATCGCTTGGTTCAATCAAAGCAGCGGTTCCCATGTCAACTTTGGAGAGTTTAGTTGGGAAGTCCCAACTGTTCCAATTCAGCCCGACACGTCCAGCTGTGGCATGTTCGTTATATGGATGATGGAAACATGGGCCGGACATATACCGCAGGAGTGTTTTGCTGCTTGGGTGAAACCGGACTACGTCTATAAGCGGGAGAAGGAAGGTCGTTGCACGACTTCACGCTTCAAAAGGAGAATGCGGTTACGGATCACGTTTTGTCATCTGCCATAATCTGGAAAGAGGATACTGTTAAGGGGAAAGGGGGAAAGAGGGTTCATTAAAAATTATCTCGAGAACAATTGTTACTTGTAGATATCTTTTATTTTATTTTGTATATTCATTTCTCAATCGATCAATATAACACTCAGATGCTTCATTCCAAAAGGCATTGAGATGAGTCTCAAACAAATCTTCTTCCAAGTATAAACTAACAAAAGCGGCAGGGGTGAACAATAACTGTGGCGATTGTTCTCCTATAACAATTGTTCTCCTATTATAAGTCCGCACGATTTGTTCGTCACAACGTCAGCCGCAAGTCTGAAGTGTTCATATCTACGATCATTTGTTGAGTGCTAAGCCGTCACGCTGCCTTCGCAACTGCGCCTTCTTTCGTTGTCTGACACGTTCACGATGCTCTTCAGCCGCTTCCGCGATCGGTTGGGATTCTCTCTCAGTTTAACAGTCTTTGCCGGAAATAACTGTCCATCCGAACTCGCGGGGGGGTAAAGGTCGGGCAAATGTTTCGAACAATTATTACTGGTTCATCATATTGAACACTAACTATTGTTCAGTGATATATAGCGAAGGAAAAAAAGTACGGCTGCACTACCTGGCTGAGTTCCAACATTTCTTTCCGGAGAGGAGAGCATCAGCTTAACACGTTCACAGATCCTATTCAGCTCATCGTCTACAACGTCATACACGTCATCGTTCATGCAAACGCTTGTTGCCAACAAAACCATCCTACTAGTCAGATGACGATATCGCTCGCCATATGCAGAGGGCTTATCCCTGAAATTGCTTGGATCTGGGAACTGCAAGCCACTTTTTGCATTCTTAGTCCATCTCCGGAGAACGTATTGCTCCGGGAGAGTCCTCATTTTGCTGTTCCCTAGAGATCCGAGTACGTCCAGAACCTTTAGAGCATGCCGACAGAGGATTCCTACTGCCCCGAACATGCGGCATGAACAGTCCACGACGGGGATGGCCGAGTCCACATGGACGCACCGCTCATCCAGTTTTCCACCACCCGATGCTTCATGGTGTTTGAATACACTGTACGTTACCTTTCCTTCACCTTCTGAAGAGACAACCTCTATCATGTACTCGAAAATTTGTCGGTACTGGTCTTGAAACATGGCAAACACGTTGGGTGTATATACCTCTGCAGCTCTACGAGCCAATGGACTGCACGCAAAACCCTTCAGGTTAGGAAGCCTGCAAGATTCGTAATAGCATAGCGATTACTTGAAAGCCGGATCGGATGTATTAAAAAACTCACAATAGAACAATTGTTCGATGGATGTGAACAATTGTTCACGTCTACTCGAACGTACGACAAATTTAGTGGGAACAATTGTTACGCCACCTATCAAGCGCATGGAAATTTTGCAATTTCTCGTTCTCGCGTCGGCTATCAACCATCCTGTTGAAGTGGCCAAAGAACTGTAATAAGTTGTGATCTGATTGGAGGTAGCCCCTGATGATGGCATTGCATGATTCCCCAAGCTGGGTAGTTGCCATTCCAGCGGTGAAATGCTCCTTAACCCAAGCGGCAGACCACTGCCTACGCAAAACATGGATCCGTTCCGACCATTTAGTGCGGCCCATTGGGAAAACACTGCTTCATCATTTGGTCCCACACAAAGTCAAACTCTCCTCGTCATCAACATCGTACATTAAATAGTGGAACTTATCAATGACCGGGGGGTATACATTTGTGACAAATTTTTTCGGGCATTACGGTTTATGTGCCATTTGCAAAGGGCATGAAATGTTAATGGTAAAAGCCCGATCTAATTGCAGCAGACCATAGCGGCGTCTTGATCCGTGAATATAGTTTGAGGAGCCTTCCCAGGACATGCACCTCAAGAATGTCCTAAATAACCACTCAAAGGACTCGTCGTTTAGTCGTACATGAAGAAAGCAGACTCGAATATGCGAGCTTTGATGATGGTGGTTGAAACCAACAAATAGAAATCTGCATGAACAAACACTTCTTGTCATGGAAGAACAATTGTTCAAGACTTCATTAACAATTGTTCAAGTACTATTGGAGGCAAAAGCAGAGAACAGAACAATTGTTCTATTATTCACGCCATTACTGTCGGGCGATAGTTTTTGTTCGTCCAGATAGGTTGTATCGAACGTGATTGAATCACCGAAGAGCGCGTAATCCAACTTCATTCTTCCATCTGCCCAGAATATATTGGCAATTCTCTCCTCACTATCAACCTCGATATCATAATAAAATGATGGATTGTGATATGCCTCATGACGAAAATATTCTTGCAGTGTCGTGGCTTCCCAGCTGACCATTGCCCTTTGTCGCCTCCTAACGAGATGGTTCTTAAGATCTATGGCAAGGAAACCAAGCTCTTCTCCCGCTCCCCGCACCTAATGCCATAACTCGAATGAAGATCTCAACCGAATACCAGCCTTTTCATTCTGTTCCGCCACTAAACCTTGGACATTGCTAACATTCCGATTAGATCTCAATAGGTAAGAGTATTCTGTTTGGTGTAGCTCGTGATTATGACTTGTAACCCAATCAATGATTACGTAAACACCCCTCCTCTCATCAAACCTTAGTCGTATGTATGCACCGCAACCCGTTCTCTCCTCGCTTCTTGAACGCTCAACCGAAGGCCGTGGTTGGATGTGCCGGCTGGCTGTTTTGTTGTTCTTTGCTCCGAGTAAGCTGCTTCCCTTCCGGAATCCTTCTTTGTTGCATACGTATTTGGCGTAGTGCACTTTATTTGTTTTCGCTCGCCTCCTCTCATACATGATTCTTGTGGCGAATCCCTTCCGATGAGCATAGCTATTGTAGAATTCATGGGCTTCCTCCAATGTTTTAAACTCCATCCTCTTCATTTCTTCCAAATTTTTACGCACCATCATAAAAAATCTTAAGCCACCGATCAAAAAAAAATTTCGGGTCGAACAATCGTTCGAGTCATGTATGAACAAGTGTTCGATGCAACATGAACAATTGTTCCATACGTTGCGAACTTTTGTTTAGTCAGCTCATCAACATCTGTTCACTGACAATCATTCTCCAGCGCACTTTTCTTTCTTTTGAGGGTCGTTCTCCTTACCTTTCTCCTCACCTTTCTCCTCAATATCGGTGGTCGCAGTATCAAGGCAACTATCTGCTGCCTGCATGCTTCTCGCATCGGAATCCTCGCGTGCGGGCTACAATGCAACACTGGACCATTAGTTACAATAAAGGATGAATGCAGGCCTACAACGAAGGAGGCAGTCCAAAGAAATTTAAAAAAACAAAAGACAAAAACAAGGAAAACAAGGAAAATGACTGAAATACATTACCTCAGTTGTGGGTGTTATTATGCGGCCATTGGAGAAGCTTGTCGCGAGAAAGAGAATGATAAGAAGAAAGCTAGGGAAGAGAAAGAGAAGGTTGTTGACAGAAAGTGAAATTGGGAAGCTTCTTCTTCTTCCCCAAGCCGATTCGAAAGCTCGGTTTGATGGTGACATTTTGCAGACTTTAAGGTTGGACAAGACGGGTTGAGGGCGGGGGTTTTTGAAATTTTGAGTCGGTTGCCAATCTTGCCCCTGATGTTTCCTGGCCGTTGGATCAGGGGCAGTGTGATCCAACGGGCAGGATTCCATCCTGTACGTGCTGGAGAAATCAAGTCCAGCACTGGAACCTGACTGTCTGGTGTGTGCGGTGGCTGTGGCTACTCGCGTGCAATATCGAATTGATACTTTGAATTATATTTAAAATTTAATTTGATAAGTTATATTTTTTATTATATATATATATAATTGTTTGATTTGATCTAATAAATTAGATTCGATTGTGCACGTATGAAAAAATTGTAATAAAACACGTATATGGTGATCTTGTTTGGTCGTAATATGAATATATTTCGATTTATTTTTTTAAGTCTATTTAAATATTGACCAAATTAGTTAGTTTTATTTAGTATACGGGCTATTTTTTATATTTAAAATATTATAAAAATTATAATATATAATAATTTTAATACCAAATTTGTTTATATCACATATTCTACTTATACATATAATTAAGGTTACTTAATTTTAATTTATTTTAAATATTTTTCTTATATGAATTTATTCATATAAGGAATGATATATATAATTAATGATTTTTTTTACTTTAAAATATTAGTGATTGGTTAAATATTTTTTTTATTCCAATCATAGATTTATATCTCATATATAATAGAGAGAGAGAGAGAGAAAGAGAAAAAATACATAGTATAAAATTTAATATTAAAATATGAGACTGAGAGAGAGAGAGAGAGAGAGAGAAGGAGAAACTAGTGCAGATGGATATGGCTAGAGGTTTCTCACCCCGATAAAAACGGACTAGCCCGCTCCTTCCTGTTTAAAAGGTTACCGACGACGAGCCTAGCTGGGCCAGAGTGGACCGGCTCAAACGAACCAGCCTGCCGCGGGCCGAGCCCTAAATGGAGCGGAGCGAACCGGCATATTTATTTGCGAACTAAAATACTATCGGCCATATCCGCATATAATAGGCCCGGGCCAAGATAATTTTTTAAAAAATACATTTTTATTTTTTTCTTTATCACATGTGAGATCATATAAATTTATAATTGATATAAAAATAATCTTCGATTAATCACCAATATTTTTAATATATATATATATATATATATATATATATATATATATATAATTCTTAATTTAAATAAATATATATAAAGAAAATATTTAAAATAACACAATGATTAATTTATAAAATTGAGTCGATCAACTCTAATCATGCTTTTCACTTTCTATTATATTTCTAGTATCTAAGAATATTTTTATCAAAATTTCATTAAATTTTTCAATTTTAAATTAAAAAATTATATCTTTAACTTAATGTTAAAATTTTTACATAGTTAGAATTACATTAAATATTTAAGTTAAAATAAAAATTTTAAAATACTAAACTTTAAAGTTAACTTTAGCAAAAAAAAAGAAAAAAAGAAAACCGATGGCCGGCCCGCGAGCAGGCTGATTAAGCCTGCATTTAAATGGACTTGGACCAGCTACCGTCTAAATACACTGTCAAACGGACCAACTCGTGGGCTATCGGCCCGTTTAACAGTGCTAAGTACTATACACATTTTTCCATTCGATTTCAGAATTAGATTTAATTTTTTAATATAAAATTTTGCTAGTTTTTCTTGAAATTGACAGGTAGTTCTGCCTAGTTTGGTGGTAACCAAAGCGAAACCTGCTAAGTACTACTGCCCAGATGGACGAGACCTTATGGATGGTTTTGCTGGGCTGATCTAACCGGCAAGTTCCATCGTTTATGGCAGAAATTACTGTTTGAAGGGTGAAACCCTACAGGAAAAGTTGTAGAAATTAGTTTTTAAAAGTATTATATACTTATTAAATGTGATTAATAAGTATAGTGTAATTATTATGTTTTATTATATTAAAATTAGCATAGTAACCAAAGTTGTTTTGATTTGTTTAATTCAGCTTACCGGTATTAATTTGTAATTGTAAATTATAAAAATGCCTAAGTTATTATAGTGACTATGCATAATAATAATAATAATAATAATAATTAGTCATTAGAAACATGCATTATTGAGTGTCTAATTTTCAAGCATTTAAGTATTGTATTATGGTAACTATTACTAATATTTATTTAACAAAACTCGTAATATGAACTGTAAGAATAGAAATAATACCACATGCCAAAATTCCTTTTGGGTTGCATATGGATGGTTGTGGGTCATCATCATCTGACAATTCTTTTGAAGAGTTCCTGAATTTTGATAAAATAGATGATTTCAGCCCTTATTTGACCACACATGACTTATTTTCTAACAAAAATGAGCTAGTAAAATAGGTAGAGACAAGGGCATTACAGATGAGGACATTCTTGATAATTGCCCATTCGAAACAAAGCAATAGAAAAAGTAATGAATTTATTGAGCTTAGGTGCAAGAAAGGCAGGTCATATAGAAAATTTATTTATGCGCCCAAAGATGAATTAACAGCGAAGGTAGAGACATCCAACCCAAAAGGGAAGATAGGTCGGAAGCCTAAGGAACAAAGAAATGTAGATATCTATTGAAATTAATGGGTAGGAAGTATTACGAAGAAGTGTAAGGTCTTGTGGTGATATGCAAAAAATATAATTATGAACTAGAAAAGTACGATCACAATCATGTTTTAGCAGCGAGAATGGTCGAGTGTGAGATGAACATCACGGAGTAGATGAGTAAGTGTCACGTTAAACCAAAACACATAATAGATCATCTAAAGCATGAGAACCTAAGTGTTGTCAAGTTCAAAAATTTAATATTACCTTACTTATACTGTTGTTGTATTAATTTATCTAAATTTCCATTGATGGGAAATTTCTACTAATTTGCTTAATCACACAAGATAAGGACTGTGTACAATGCTCAACACAAGTTAAATGTGTCCAATATGGAAGGTTAGACGATGATGTAACAACTTTTCATACAATGCACTGATCATGGCTACATTTATTGGCACAAAGTAGAGTGGGGGACAAATATTCTCAGTGACTATGTGTTTGTTCATCTAAATTCATGTGCACTTGTTCGTTCTTATCCATTTCTACTGATAATTAATATGACTTATAAGATGAATGGATACATTTTACTACTATTAGAAGAAATATCTTATAGTAATTCAATTATTTACAACTTAATATGAATCATTATTATTATCGTATATAGTTGTGTTACGTTTTCCAACTAATAATTCTTCCTTCATTTCATTTAGGTAAAATATGTAGTACTTATATATCATCAATGTTACGTCAACAAGACAAAATTTCTTAGTGGATGCATCGTGGATAAGTAATGAACAATGGGACACTTACTATTGGGTGCTTCAATATGTTCAGACTATCCTTGATGAAAATTGGCTCCCACACGCTATTATGGCAGACCATAATGCAGCTCCTCCAACACATTTTCCTCCATTCTAATCATATATTGTGTAGGCAACATATTGCAAAATAACATAGAGAATCAATGCTTTAAGCCATGCGATAATCGATAGACGAAAAGTTTTCGAAGAGAACATGGAGAAAGTTGATTGACTCCCTTACGGAATAGGAGTATCATGTCAATTATGCTCACATGCAAACATCGTAGTTGAGAATCCATAACCTGTTAAGGTATTAGACCACTACTTGGCTAGATTTACACGGCAACAAGTTTGTTAGAGTTTGGACTGGGAAGATCGTACATTGTAAAACCAAGAAGACCAATTGAGATAAGAGGTCCCGTTCAACTTTGAAATCTTATCTCGTAATGTCTTTGACACTGTTTGTGCGAAGGTGCATTTTATGATCGAGACGCAAATTGCAGAAATCAAAGGTACGCTAAAGTAGTGTCGATTGTCAACAAGTATGGTATCCGTCAGCATGGCATCTTGGGTCCCTTATGCTACAGAGTCTCACACAAAGCTCTGCAACTCATTTTGAATGAGTAGGATCATGCCAATAAGATTCGTCACCACATCTTTCTCTGTGGATGTTGGTTGTGATACAGTCTTAGACTTCCTTGTTCTTGCGAGATATTGTCCCATATGAGCACCGAACAACCCTTTTTGATAGAGCATTTGCATCCTTTTTGGAGTGCTCTCGACATTATGTTACTTGTTTCACAGTATTTTCACTGAGCTTCCCTGCATCCTTATGATGATCAATGGACTGTCTGTGATTTTACGATGCTGATGGTAAAGAGAGATTAGGAGTAGCGGAGATAGTTCGTGATTCAGATGAGTCGGATGCTATTTTTGGAATATAGTAATTTATAGGAGCTAGTGGTGCGGGCAATGAAGAGACTACTAAATAGGGACTCCATCATAAGGGATAAGTTACACTAGAAGTACATACATGTCTCTTACAATGCTTACAACGCGTTTAAGATCTCAACCAATAGCAATGGATTCAGGAGGCATGGCGAATGCTCATCTAGTAGTTCCTAAAGGCATAGCGGATCCAGTGGGCAAGGATCTGAGTCATCAAGACATAGGCAAGGATCTGAGTCATCAAGACATAGATATGGTTCCTCCACTAGAACCTTGGGATGTGGCGGCTGAAGTATCCTTGTCTTCTCTTAAAGAACTGATTTCCTCCATATGTCGTACCTTTTATATCTGATTTAGTAAACGTGAAGGCAGACGAAAATTGCAAATTTAGAGTGATTGCCCATTTGCAAATAGTCAGGACACTTATTTACAGATTCGACAGGAGCTATAACATTTGAACTGCATAATCAATCATGCTTGAAAGAGGGAATCGTAGGAGGCCCAGAAGAGATCATGGCCCTGTTATACCAACTTGAGCATTGTGATCTCCATGGGCCGATCCCCAGGTGGTTCGTTTTGCCCGACATAGAAAAGGTTAGTATGACCATTTATAACTCAATATTCATTTGTATATCCCATGGATAGTCATGGGCATATATCTTGCTCGACTCGCAATCCGACTGCATTGATTTTATGATGGTGATAGGTATTCTTGTCGACGCAATATTTTGTCATGATATATTCCGTGTTACAGCATTTTATACTTTTATGTGTGCGTCTATTTTTTTTACTCGTTTTATTTATTTATCTTGTTATCTACTTTTTACCGTTCCTTATTTATGTGCAGTTTCAAATGAAGGACAATTTTCCAATGCTGAAGTTGCATCTCTCATGAATTTGCTATTGACTAGTTTTTGTGGCCAGATAGGAGGATTCGTTGGAAAGCAGAATTGCACAATGGAAGACACTAAGTGTAGTTTGATATATGTATCATATATTTTTATGTATAGAACATTTTTAGCATTTTCATTCATATTATATTCAATACCATGTGATTTAGTAGAATTTTGAACATCTTTTCAAATAAAACGATTGTGCTTTTTTAGTATAAAAGTAATTAATTAATTGTAATTATCTAATAATAACAAATACAAACGTCTGTGAAACACATAATTAAGAAGAAACAAAGCACACAATGTTAAACGAAACTTTAAAAAGCACATAAAGCTAAACACGACGCCCTTGTGTCGTCACAGTTCTTCCATCGTCTTCTTCCTTCATCCCCCAGTATTCTCCATTAACTTCTTCTCTTTCTTCTTTCTCATATTTTTGTTCAAATTGAGTCTGTACAAAATTAGTAGGGAATATTTGGCATGATTGAGTGTGATTGGTGGATTTTGAGCAACTGAAAGATATTGTTAATTTCGAACGACAAAATGATGAGTTTGTGATGCTCAATTTCTCTACATGAAAGAATTGTTTTAAGAAGAAACTGAAGAGATTCGACCGCCAGAGATAATGAAGTCTGACTAGGAGATAATGAACAAAGGAAAAGGAAAGCGACGATAATTTGGACTTCTTAACGAAAGATTTCTTTTTGTCCCCCCATGTTTTACTAAGAAGAATTGAGATGCTGCCAAAGGTTATTTAGGTAAAAATAATCTTATACGGCATGTTTTCCTGTTGCTTCTCTCCAAATTACCAAATACAAAAATAATACTTCTTTTCTTTTCGTTCCTAAATTCCCAAATAAGATTGGAGGTATTTAATCTCACTTTTTTTTTCTCTCTCATAACTTAAAAGTTCTCTTCTCTCATTTTCTCTCATAAACTCCCAAACAGACCTAAAGATTAAAGGTGTATTTGGATTGTGTTTTTGTTTGAGTTAAGTTGTATTGGGAATCGTAAAAGTAGATTGTTTGTGAGAGGAGAAGTGTGGTCTAAAATGAAAAAAGTAAAAAAAACTTAAATAGAAAGCCAATCCAAGTTGGCCCTAAAATTCTTGGAGGAGATATTAGACTAGCTTTCATTTATCTTATTGTTTGTTTGCATTGGATTCAACATATATAGAGAAATATAGTAGAAAACATAGAGAAAATAAGAAAAACAAAGCGGTGAGGGGAAAAATGAGAAGCATAAAGATCTTGGCATATACTACAATTGGAGTCTGGAGTATTTCGACTATTTCAAAATCCAATGAAAAATTCTCAATTTTGCCACACTCCTCATCTTGACTCTTAAAAATAATTTATTTTTTATAAAATCTAAGATAAAATTTTTAAAATAAAGCGCTATCCAATTCCACAACAAAAATTATAATAACATAAATACTTAGCAAAAGAAAAAAAAAGATTGTAATGAAATTGAAGTACGAGCTCTAGGTTAGGGGTACCACTATAATTTTCATATGAATGGGTTGAGATATGAACCCTATGACGGTGAGCCTTGTGGGATGGGGTTGGGTCCAAATAGGGTTTGCTGCCTTAAGAGAAATGGATATTATGTTGACTTGGACAAATGGGCGGGGGAAAAAGATCTGCACTTGGGACAAAAATTGAGCTATTATGACTCCCTTAAAAGAAAAAAAAAAGAAATCTTTTATCTTGTATTTGAAGGAGGAAATAGCTCAATTGAGATGGACAAATAATCAAATCAAATTGAGAGGGATCAATTGTTTGATTGAAATGATTAATGACATGTTTGAACCCTAATTTTCCATCATCTTCGAGCAATATCACAAATTTATATTATCTTTGGACTTGATTGTTATTGTGCAATTGGTGAATTTTCTAGCTCCTTTTTTTCTTTTAGTTTTTGAATTTTGGTATACTAGAAATGATAAATATAACATCAAATTTTATGAGTTTTTATCTCATAAATAAAGAATATTTTTAACCAACTAAAAATCATATTTTCTTAAATTTCTTCCTCTTCAAAAGGTCAAAAAAGGGAAACAGATCAATAACAAGACCTATACAAAGTTTCATATCTTTCAATCGAAGACTTGAGAGTTCATTCCCTACTCCTACCTATTGCAAGATTATATTTCTCTAGCTGTATATAGCTTTAATAGTGTTACTACAAGTTTGGTTTGGGCTGTACGCAATAATTATGAGTAACTTTCATGACACTTCTTGTATTATTAAAAAGAATAAAGAGAAAATATATTCTAATGAGATTATTATCATATTATACACAATAAAGAAAAATATTATAATGAAATTACGCGCAATAATTACGTTTGATGGGTTTTAAAAAAACAATTCCATTTGATATACTGTATATTATCAAAGATACATAATCTTAAATATTATTATATACATAATAACTTAAATAAATGAACCTTTCACCGTCAAGTACAAGCATCTTGTACTTATCACATGGTTTGCGCCAAGAAATCAAAGGAATGCCAACACGTCACATGCTAAGATTAGGTGACCTAATTGAAGGACATCCGATTCACATGTTATCCACCGGCAAGCCAACACAACCCTTATTGCAGTTTGGTAAAATACGTCCTTTCTTGACAACAATGAATACTCTTCCACAACCCATAGAGCAGTTTGCTAGGGAGGGGTTGACATATGGTGTTAAACACATATACATACACACATGCGCATTTAAGGGAATTCTAAAAGGGTGATTGGATATGGTTTAATTTTGATATTTTTGTATTGAGTTTTATAAAAGTTAAATTATTTGTAACAGGAGATTTGATTTTCACACTTAAAATTTCATATGTTTGATTTTGAAACTAAACCTTATTCAAAAGTAGATGGACATATACATCCAATGAGCGTTGAATCTTTTTATCTACCAAATATCGGTTTATCAATTGTGTAACATTATTGACTCCCACTTATCCAGTAAAAAAAAATTACTGACTCAAAATGTATAGACATCAATTTATTTTGGATGTATTTAGACTATATTTAGTTAAGAGAATTTCTATCTTAAATTTTATAAAAGTAAATTTTTTATAAATAAATAAATAAATAAATAAATAAATATATATATATATATATATATATATATAATTGTATGTTTGACTATATCAAATACTATTCTAATAAAACTTTACATTTGAGGTAAATCCATCTCACTCTTTCTCCCATACCTATAATATTCTTGCATGTCCCACATGAAAATGAAGTTTCCCCTTAAAACAACTTCTTTTTCCTATAGGTTTCCCTATTGCTTTTTTCATTTATGTGGGAATTTCATGCGATAACTTGATAGTGCTAAGATAGAAAATGAGACATAATTAAATAACAAAATTTGTACAATTCATTTTAATATTTTAATGTTAAAAGAATAACTTAATTGATAAAAATTACTCCTAAGGTTTCGCTTTCTGTCTGCCTCGTTAGCTGTGGTGCTCCTTTTTCCGACAGGCACTTTGGTAATTGGATATTTCCAAATTTCTTTTACTAGGTTTTGTTTTGAGGGAGAAAAAGTTGGAACAAAGCCACGTGTTGTATGCCGCGCATTGTTCTAAAGGTACCCGTGCTATGTTGCATGAGGCCCATAAATGGAATTGGTTCTGTCGTATGATTGCTAGTTCTTTTTCATGCCCCATAATTCTCCCTTTATTCTTTGTTTTATTTTGTACTTTCTTATGAGTGAAGAGTTCAAATCTTGATTTTTGTCATTTATTTATAAGATTATAAGTGAAAGGTGTATGAGATCATTTTAGTAAATATTTATTCAGAGGATTCTTCTGATTCTTCTATTTAAAATTGAATCTTTTATTTTAATTCAGAACAAAGATATATGAAAATATTTAATCATACAAAGTTATAATCAGATTTTTAATTAATAAAAGAAATTAATAGATTTTTTTTGTAAAAATTTAAATGAAAAAAGTTACTTTAAGAAAGTTAACATTTACTTTTAGATATTATAAAATAAAAATACAAACATTTAATTTAAAAATAAAAAAGACGAGCTAGTCTTAACTTTTAGACATTATAATTTATCCTTACTATAAAAAAATTTTAAGCTGTTAAAAAATTAGTGATATTTAAAAATTGTACTTAAAATTAGAATAAAATTTTTATTTTTTTACAATTTCAACAAGCAAAAACTATTTTTCTCAAAATTAACTTTTTTAATTTATTTAAACTAAAATTAGAAGTGAACAATTGATTGAGAACAACTCAAAAATAACTTTTAACTTTAAAAAAGTAAGTAACTTATTTTAATTAATTAAGAATATGCCCTATATGTGTTATGGATGGCATCAAGCCAAGCCACAATTTCCTTTAAACGAAATTCTATCCTCATTATCATACGTACAATTTTATTAGGTAATCTACACATTAACATGGTCGAAATCTACTTACTATACGAGAAATTTTATCTTAGTAGCTTTGTAACTTGTGTTTATCATATAAGTTATATTGTGTTATTAATGCTTTGCTTTTCTAATTGGTTAATGACCTCTTGGAATTTGAAATGCCTTTTTTTTTTTTTTTTGGTTGGAGGACTTGTCAGGACAAACGACATTTGCAAAATGATGAATTAGTTGAAATTTCATTGCAAATCAGATAAATTAATCTTCCTAATTAGTTTTTAACGCCTTGTTTCTTTTAATATCTTGGCGAGTGATTATAAGACTTATTACAACTAATAACGGCTTGCAAAATTAATCCCAATCTGCCTAATTAGTGTTTAACACTTTTTATTTTAGTTTGAAAATTCATTCCAAAATTTGGGGTTACCCAAAGTATTATTATTATTATTATTATTTTCAAAACAAACTAATCGTTTTATTCATTCGTTTAGATTGGGTTGTGAACTTGTGATAGAACTAAAATTTCAATAAAAGAAAATGAATAAATTGTCAGCAAGGAGAAAATTGTCGTATGGCCCATTTGAATTATGAACCTAACGTAAAATTTTTATTTTTGATTTTATTTCCTCACTTATATACAAGTCACTTTTATAAAATTAAAATAAAAAATCTCAAATTAAAATTCTATCCAATCACACTATTAAACTAGAATTACCAATCGATAAAAGAAAAGGTAGGTGTAACAAAACATTATCCTCAAAGGCAAAAAAGACCAAAACTGGAATTACCAATCAACTCTCTATCTGTATTTCAATTTCTACCATCTCTAGGATCATATTTTTTCAGAGGTTCCATTTTTAGGTTGCATGAATTTGAATTTTGACGTTAATGACAAAATCAAACTATAGTTGTTAGTCTTACATCAACACGTTTTTTTTTTTTTTTCTTATCTTCAAATAGAGGGGTTTTTTTTTTTTTTTTTGGCCTTTTGGGGAAAAGTCGTTCCATGAGAAACTCTTCAACTTTATCCGAATTTTCAACGAAGCACATTGATTTTATATTATCATCTTAAGGAAAAAGAAGAAAAGTTAATTGGGAAAATCTTCTTTGAATTGCAATTCTCTTATCCATCATTATCAGTATCATTTCATTAGTCGATTGATCAGACATAAAATGCTCCGAATGAATCTATCCATCATTATCAGTATCATTTCATTAATCGATTGATCAGACAGAATGCTCTGTCCAAGGTTTTTCAAATTAAACCAACTGATGAAATCAACCTGACCGATCAAAGGTTTTCAAATCAAGATTCAAACGTAAAACTTTTTTTTAATTTTTTAAATAAAAATAATATTAAAATAATTAAAGTCATTACAATTAATATAATTTTTAAATTCTTAACAAAAAATATAAGAATACAAAAAATAAAAATTACACGATAGTTTAATAATCACGATAACAGATAATATCTCACACATCTATATATATATATATATATATATATATATATATATTATAGAAATATAACCCTTACTTTCTTATTGCTTTAAACCTCTCATTCTAATTTTTTAGAGTTTTTATTTTTTTAATTAGTCTTTAAAAATTTGATTTAAAGTTTTTATTTTTTTAATTAGTCTTTAAAAATTTGATTAGTTAAGATTGTTTTCAATCTATTAGGATAAATTTAAACTACTTATCTTTATCATTTTTGTTTATCTAATCTCTTAATTTAAATTAAATTCATTAAAGCTAAATTCTTAACTTATACATTAATTTTAATTTTTAAATTTTGTATATTATTATATCTATATCTATATATATATATATATATATATATATATATATATATTATAAAAATATAATACTTTCTTTCTTATGGTTGCAAACCTCTCATCCTAAATTCTTAAAATTTTTACTTTTTTAATTATTCTTCAAAATTTTAATTAGTTGTGATCATTTTTAATCTATTAAAATAACTTTAAACTAATTTATATATTTAATTTTAATTTTAAATATGTATATTAAGTTACTTTATGAAAATAAGAGACTTTAATTACTACTTTAAAAATTTTTATTAGTTAGAACTATTTTCAATCTATTAAAATAATTTTAAACTAACTTATACATTAATTTAATTTTGAATTCGTAAAAATAGGAGACCTTAATTATTACTTTAAATTTTTTTGATTAGTTAGAATTATTTTTAATATTTTAAAATAATTTTAAACTACCTATATATGCATTGCATGGTTTTATCGAATCAAATTCTGAGTAAACTTCTGAGCAAAATTCTGATGTATTGTTAATAGATGTGCATATTTAAGTTGCAAAATTTATTCAATTGGAGTTCTTACTAGATAAGAAAATAGGTCTAATGTTAATGGATGCGATGTTAAGGGTTTTTCTTAAAGTAAACTAGTCTTGAAACAATTGTTTACTGCTACCCTCCATATGAAGAAATACAAAATTCATGGAGTCTTTTCTTTCTATTCCCCTAATGCATGGCCCTATTAAAAATTACTCTTTCCTATTCCCCTAATGCATGACCCTTTCATTTATGCAACAATTTATAAATATTTCTTTTTCCTTCCTTGAAGGTTGTAGATCAAGCAAAAAGGTAGATTCGGATTTGATATTCAAACTAATTTATTTACATGCTCCATATTTTCGATGTGACTAATAGATTTTCTTAGCATTATTGCAGATCTCTTAGGTTTGCTTGACAGTTTCATTATTAGAATGGAGACCCTACAGAAGATATTGTAGTTTTAGCATATTGTTTTTTATTTACTTATGCACTCTTCCTTTTTTGCTTGGTACTGGTCATGTTGTATATAATTTTTTATTCTTTTTTTTTTCAGAGGAATCTAATGGACTTGATGGAGAGAAAGAAGGAGAACAAAAATTATAAAACTATCTCATATTGTGTTATGAATTTGTTGACGTGCAGTCGTTGTCGGCACAACAAATAATAATACTAATGTAGAGAGCTTAATAAAGAAATTATAATGTGAAGAATAGGAGAAAACTATAGAGAGAAAGAACAAGAGATCTTTATTGATTCTCTGAGAGTAAATCAATCAATGAATGAGTATCTACAACACCTCAGTCTAGAGCCCTATTTATAGGGTTCAGGGGTACATCCAAATCAGAATAGGTATAGGGTAATCAGAAGACAAATCCTATCACTAACCAAAGATATGATAGAACTCTACCATCTATCTTCTGGATAGTTGGAGTATCTTTATAACTCTGATAATGGACATCCATAATAATATTAATTTCATAACACTCCCCCTTGGATGTCCATTGCATAAGAGTATGCCTCGTTAAAACCTTACTAGATAAAAAACCCAGTGGAAAAAACTCTAGTGAAGGAAAAAGAGTACACTACTCTTTATGCCGTATTTACTCCCCCTGATGAGATAATCCTTTAAGGTTTCTTAACCGCCGCATTCCAATTTTGTTCACCAATTTATCAAATGATGCGGTTGGTAATGCCTTAGTGAATAAATCTGCTAGATTGTCACATAATTGAATTTGTTGCACATCAATGTCACCACTCTTCAGGAGCTCATGAGTAAAGAAAAATTTTATCATATCTCCTTAGATATATTCCAAACTTCATTATCATCCAACAATATAGTTGGAATTCCTCCTTAGAAGATATAGATTTATCTCGAATACATTAATCATGATCAAATATATTCTCAACCAATATCATGAATTTATATTACTTCAACATGAGTTGAAGATGTGGCTGTTATAATCAACACATACTTATAAATGCATAATTTATGTGAATCATATAGACAACTTATACCTTGCATATCCATCTCAACAGGAGTTAGATTTTCTCAATATTAGAGATAAACTATCTCAAGGAGATTTAAAAGACAAGTTTAATGTCATCTCAAAATTTATTGGGTAGAGAAGAACTAGAATAGATATCTGCTTGCATACAAACAAGTGTATTTATGCTCTAAATTGCACAGTTATGGTACTTCAGGACCAAAGAGTTGTTCAATATCCTTTAATAGATATAAAGGATCTTACATATAATAACCCAATAACAATTGATGTGCTATGTCCATGTGAAACATCTTCAGGATATTCAATCAAAACAAAATATTGACTTTTCAAAATATTGATCATAATACTTGCTCCTCTAAATTCTTCAGGAAAAATATCTTGATTATCAAATCATTTTGTCTTTTCAAAATCAAGAGATCAATCACGCTTCAGGCGTGTATCAAAATCATATAGTTATAGAATATATATATTTGTCCTGCTAGGACATTTATCCAAATAAGAATATCTATAAGTATAATGTTATATTGACTAACTCTACAGGAGTCAGACAAACAATCAATATGCAATATTATGCAAATAAACAATATTTTGAACTTTTAGTTCATTAATACTTGTGCATAGATCAAGATAAAGTCATAGATAATATCCTCTTTTAATTGATGATTTTCTCCCCCTAATGTGAAAATATTATGCAAATCAATAGATTGTACAATGATGATATCTTCTGATAAAGAAATACATATAGCAAGTATAGCTACGTATAGAATTTCTTCATATATGGACATACTCAGTCATTCTTTCAATAAAAATTCACTAAGACAATCTCATTATGTTCTACAGGAACAATTATATGCTTCAAGCATATCGAGTGCAGCAGGGACTTCAAATATAAATGTTATTATCAAATGATAATAAATATAAACACATATTAAGTGTCATCATTCACCATTATATCCACCACTAGAAATATATTTCTTCGTTATCAGTGCTAGGTCTTACGAAGAATCATACGCCATAACTCATGGCAATATTCACTTTTGTGGTTCACATTTTATAAGCAAATATTAATTGCTATCTCTTTGGATTACACTTCAAGTGTATAATTCCTGCTGGGAATACATGTACACTTCAAGTGTACTTGTGAATAGTTTAAACTTTTCATATTTCTCATGCGAACTTTATCATTTCGAGTCTGCAGACCTTAATTTGAAAATTCTCAACATATTATGCGCATTAATATCTTTAAAGTCATATACTTGTACGGTTCCAATGGTTTCCAATCATGTTGAGATCTCATCATTTATCACAGTTTTCAGGTACCTGAATTTCTTCTGGAAATAATATATCAATGATGTTTGGAGGGAAATTCTGCTGGAATTTAAATCTCCTCAACTTAATATATATGACCATCTTAAGCCTTTGCTCCAGTAAGGTGTTTGTATCTTTGGAACCGACTTATCTACCACATTTCAGTTGTGTCTCAAATTTATTTGTAGTGGTAGATTATCCTTCAGGGATATCAAATAGGAGCATTCTTTGCTGGATGTTAGTTAATTAATATACTTGGCTATATAAATTATCCTTTGAACTTCTGGTTTAAGGTATCTTCTATGAGGATCAAAATAGAAGATCAAGATGAGACACGTACTAATATCTTTATCCAGCCTCATGATTTCTCCTCTTTATGTTGGGGCAACATATTCAAAATTAACAAAATACGAATCTCTCCCTTGAGATTTGCTCCCAACATATTTAATAATCTCTTTTGAGAACCCATCTCATTACCTTTGTGGTGGTGTAACATACATAGTGCATTTCTAAATTGAGGATGGAAAATATTTGTTTTCTGACCACAAACTAACTACTATGAGGAGAATTATAATATGTTGGCAAAATACGAAATAAGTGCTAATATATCACAGTCATGAACATTCTATAGGATGTTCAATATTTATCTCAATACAACCAGTATTATTAGGACAAATTATGTCTTTGGGAGAATCTTAAAACATGAGCTCATTATCAATAAATTGTGCAAACTACAGGTTGCAAAAACAAGAATATAAGTACGACTATTTGTTGATGCATCAACTAATAATTTTTCATATTCATCCCAAAATAACACATTCAACCCCAAGTAATACTAGCAACTTTTAAATAAACAAGTAGCACATATAAATTCGTCATATTAGGAAACTTCTGGTTCCATAATAAATTCATAATCATTCTTTGTATTTTAATGATCCGGGATGGTCCAACCGGTCATGCCAACTAATAAATTATTTATCAGTAAACTTCAAGTTTACTCAATATTGCATCTCATTTTTATAATTCTATGCAATATAAATCAGGAGAGATAAATAGTGGTATCTATAATTGACGTATATTTTATATCATAATGATAATGCACATGCCTCAAAAGTTCATTCATCCAATGTCTCAATATACTGATAATATAATCAAAGCTCAAAAAGCTTTACGAGACTATACAAGAATGATATATCAAAGCAATTGACCATTAGGTGAAGATTTAGTAGCTCTTCTAGAGCTTTTAAGCAATTAACTCTTCTAGAGTTATTTGATTAATTAGTTCTTCAGGAACCTTGCACTAACATTTATACTTTGAATATATATTTTAAATTATGTCCAAAAAATAATAAATTTTGTTTAGACAAATTGTATCTTCAGCATTTTTGATCCAAAATAAACTAAAATAACATAAAAAAATAGCAATTCAATAATTTAAAAATTTTGATTAACATTCAAAATGCTAAAAATTCTTTCTGGATATTCAAAGAATTGACTACGTTCACATATGCCATATTAATATTTTCGACATAAGCATCATTACTATCAGTAGCATGATTTAGGGAAGTAAAGCAATATCAATAATTAATAGAGATTCATAACATGCTTGACGTACTACAGGTACGTGACAAACTTTCATATTACATCAATAACATATTAGAATTATTACTTTCCCTTTTTCCTTCTCATTATTTTCTCACTTCTGGTGAGTATCCATTCACTGGGGATTTAATGAGTCATTCTTATAGTATGAGAACAAAGTGTATTTCTACTAGCTGCGACCAAAATCTCGTATATAAATACATTATAATTTTTAATGTCATTCACTTCAGGGAATGTCATAAACATATTTGATCGAGCGTCAAAATATTTTATCCATGACTCATTTAGTTTCAGAAGATATAAATTCAAAATCCTTCTGAAAAACTTCTTCTCAATATTGCTACTTCAGGAGCATGTTAGAGATATGAGAAAGGAAAATTCTTTCATCCATCACATTACTAGTGATATTTCTCCTTATAACTTTAATTGAGGAGAAATTCTAAAAGTAATAAAATGTTTGCATATTGATAGACAAAATATTATAAGCACACTTCCAACAAATCCTAACTAACATTTATATAACAATCATCTTCTGGTGATTGTATATCTCATTCACAATTTGCTAGTAATTAAGTGGCTTTGATGCTTTGTATTTCTTAAATGGTGTCTTCAGGACCCACAATATCCAGATGCATGTATTCTAATCGTCATGATTATATGGATTATTCTTACCATATCCGCTTCTATGTTGACAGCTTCGACCATGACTACGACCTCTTCTAGGGCCATAACCATTGGTTCTAATGCATTCACTCACAGATTTAAAGTAAACTGTATTTTTGATAGAATGACCATCTTCTGGTAGTCAAATCTTTCTTTTAGATCCTTCCATAAAAAATGGATCTTTCACAATAAAATATCTCGCCTTTAGATCCTCATGGAAAGTATGGCAGAGAAAAATCATGACTTTTATACGATTTTGAGATGGTGTCTGCCAGACCCATTATATCTCAATAAATTTAAGCATCTAATGTCTATGACATATAATTCTTTCTATAAATATCAAGAGTAAAAAAAAAATTTGAAAAGTTTGTCATTGGAATTCAAAGGTAGAAAAAATACCTCTTTTTCTCTTGATTAAACTCTCAACTTCGGTGGCAGAGACTCATGCTGATAACGTGTTATGAATTTGTTGACGCGCAGCCGTTGTCGGCACAACAAATAATAATACTAATGTAGAGAGCTTAATAAAGAAATTATAATGTGAAGAATAGGAGAAAACTATAGAGAGAAAATAGAGAGAAAGAACAAGAGATCTTTATTGATTCTCTGAGAGTAAATCAATCAATGAATGAGTATCTACAACACCTCAGTCTAGAGCCCTATTTATAGGGTTCAGGGGTACATCCAAATCAGAATAGGTATAGGGTAATCAGAAGACAAATCCTATCACTAACCAAAGATATGATAGAACTCTACCATCTATCTTCTGGATAGTTGGAGTATCTTTATAACTCTGATAATGGACATCCATAATAATATTAATTTCATAACATATTATAAGTTTTCTTTATTTAATCAATTTCTCAATATTTTCGCTTGTAATTCTTGAAACCATTCTTCAAGGCTTATTTAGATTTATCATACTTACTTTGTATGTCTTTTGTTCTCAATTTATTTAGAATTTCACTACACCGACGAATGTTTAATTTTTTTAAAGATATATTTTTATTTCAAAAAAATTATTGTTTTAAACATTGAAGTCGAAGTCTTTGAATATTATTAAAAATTAATATTATATAATATTTAAATTATATTTATTGTTTTTTAAAATAAATATTATATACTGTGCATTGCATGATTTTTTTGGCTAGCATCAAATATACTTCTGAATTAACTAGTAAGTATAATTTCTTAAACAAAAATATTTATTAATTGTTTTTTAGATCCGTCTCCGCTGGCGACGGAACTCAAATTTCAATATAATTATATAAAAAGAAAAGGTCGTTGTCGTTGAACATTAAAAGTAAAACAGTTGGCCGATGATTATTTTTAAAAAATAAAAGTATATATTCAAGGCTGAGTATTATATAATATAATATATTTTCTTTTGCTGAATAGAGTATTATATAATATCGGGAGCACCTTCTTCTGCCTGCTCCATTAAGGTCTTGTCAGCATTAGATATACAATATGAATGATGGCTGCTCATTTTCTTTTCTGCTAAAAGACAAGCTCTATTGATGACTCTGTGTGAATTTAATTAATAAAAAATATTTTACTCCGTTGATCTTATTTTTAATCATCCTCCTATTATATTATAGAATGCTTTAAGAATATTTAAATATTTTTATATATTATATATATTAATAAATTAATTTTTATTATATATTATTTTTATATACATTAATTTAACATTAAGTACTAATTTATTTCTATACTTTTTATTTTTATTATATTTTTTATTTATAATTGAATATTCATATTTTTTAAAGATATTTATAATTAAATATTTATTTTTTTAAAAATAGTTATAATTATATCTAAAATTTTATTAATAATATTTTTAATTTTAAAAAATAAATTTCATTAATATAAGAGATCTATCACTAAGTTATTATACTCTCTTGATTTAAGAAATTTAAGTTTCACTAGCACGTGAATCTTACCGTTAATATCTTTAATTAATAAGACTATCATAATAAATTTTTATAATTAAATTATTTTTTTAATTTTATATTAATTCAAAATAAAATATTTAATTTTAGATAAAAGAAATATTATATTATTTTTATAATATAATTTAAATTTTTGTATAAAATTTCGTATTTAGTCATATTATTAATAAAAATATAACAGAGGGAGTAACAAAAAAATCTTTTCAGTTGAATTTACATTTAATTTTAAAATATTAAAAATTCACTACCTCCAAAAAGAAAATAAAGGAAAAAGAATCAAATATTATTCGCAGCGAACATCATGCAATTGACCATATAGAACTAATATAGAATCAAAACAGTAACTTTACTGTCAATACCTTTCTTTGTCGGATTCGGATGTTTGAAAATTTAGAATGAAATTGGATAGGGTTTTTGTTTAAAATTTTTTATTTTAAATTTTATAAAAATAAATTATTTATTTTTAAAAAGTATATCAACAATAAAAACTCAACGAAACCTACTCCAAATAAACTCTTAGTGCTAACAGGCTGTATTCTCCTTCTTATTAATATAGATTTTCCTTACAATACTGAACAGGTGTGCACAAGACATGCCTGTCTCCTTGTAATTTTTTATAAGAAAAAGACTTCATTCCAATATTTACATGTGAATTTTCCTGGTAATGGGGCTTAAGTAACACTCTAGACTGTGGAATATTTACGCCACGCCAAAGACTTCATTCCATTTCCTTAGAGTCGTTTTATGAGCACCATCCACGAAAAAGAGCTCCTAATTCTGAAGCAATTGCTGTCTCTTTTTGGTGTCTGCAACTGTTGACTTCTTCTTGTTGTTCAATTGGAAGGAGGAGAAGGAGGAGATGATGAACTTGAACAAGGTTGTGAAGGTCCTCACAGGAGGCAGCCAAGATCAGAGCAAGGAGGAGGAGGAGGAGGAGAAGAAGATGAAAGGAACAGTGGTTTTGATGAAGAAGAACGTGTTGGGCTTCAACGACTTCAGTGCTTCTGTTCTTGATCGGGTAGATGAATTTCTGGGTAAAAGGGTCTCTCTGCAACTCATCAGCTCTGTTAATGGCGATCTAGCAGGTTCGTCCCTTTTGCATCTTGGTTTCTTCTGCTCAAGCTTTTTGCTCCCGTAAGTTCATCTATAAGAGAAAATTACCACTCTTACTAAACCCAAACAAGGCTTTCACTGCATCCTTTTCTCCCATGAAAACTGTTGTTGCTCTCTCTCTCTCTCTCTCTCTCTCTCTGTAAGAATTCAGAAGAGAAACAGCATTAATACCTTTCTATTTGCTTGTGTGTTCTGATTGGGCTTTTACTTCTGTTTTCAGAAGTGATTTATTCTTATGAAAGTCGGTTCTCAAAGAGAAATCTATCCGGACAATGTAAAGAAACTAATGTCAAGACAACAGGAAATCGAGAACTTTTCCAATATCCAAACAACACTTTCTAAACCTTTTGGATGCCATGGCGGGGTAGCTAATTTCTTGATGGGAAAGAAAAATATTTGTGGATCCAAAATTTTTTTAAAAAAAAGTTATATATTTTATTTTTTGATTCATAAAAGCCTGACCGAGGATTGTAAAACACCGTATCATGCATGAATTATTAATCCGTATCATGAACTCACCCATCAAAAAAAATCTTTTGAAAAATCCATTTCATGAACAGAAAGGAATGTTGTCTGATCATGAATGTCTTTTCATGCATGTGAAAAGGTTCTTTTTGGAATTGAAATTATATTATTTTCTTATTATTCATGAATGGAGGAAAAATCTTCTTCGATCATCCTATATTAGACAACACTTAAACCATGTGCTCTGTTAGAAAATCTATCAGCCTAGAAAGAGAAAATTCCCGTCTTAGCCTAAACTTTACTGTTTTCGCTTATTTTCCCTCATAATATTAAGAGAAACTAGCTCTAAATATCCCTAAAGAAAGATTCTATTTTGGCTTACATAACTAGACATTATTTTTATTTTTTCATAGCATTTTATTATTTTTAAGATAAAATTTAATAAAAAATATCATATTTATTATATATAAATGTTAATTATATTCTTGATAAGTCATTTAGTATAAAAATAAGTTATCTTTTTATTATATTTTATCGTAAAAAATAATAAAATAATATAAATAAAATATAAAAGTAGTCCAGTGATTTAAAAAAATAAAAACTAAATTTTAGTAATATAAATTAAAATATAATTTTTTTAAAAATGAAATATCTAATATTAATGAGCTTTACTTGTTTTCAGAAAATGAAAGCAAAAGATTCCAAATGTAGCATTCACGTACAGGTACAGGGGCATGGAAATATGAAAGCGAAAGTTTTCAAAATGTGGGGGCCTTCCCAGTAAATGCTTAGGGAACTGGTTGTTGTAAATTGGAAGGCAGACATGAGACATCCCATCTCATTAATATCGTGTATGGCCAAAGCAATTTTTGCACTCTTAGAAAATTACCATATTACCATTGCCAAAATATTTGACAAAAATTATATTTTCTTTGTTTTAATATATAATATCTGTTAATCATTTGCACGTAAATTAAGGTTAAAAAGGATAACAAATACTTTTACTTTTAATTAATTTAATTTATTTTTCATCAATAATGGAGTAACATATATATAGATTAATATAATAGCACATTTAAAACGAATTAAATATTTACAGATTCTAAATTTTAAAAATATTATATCATCCTAAAATATACAATATATATATATATATATATATATATATATATATATATATATATATATATATATATGTGTGTGTGTGTGTGTGTGTGTGTGTGTGTGCAATGCAATTATAAAAAATTTGTGCTTCATAAAAAAACTAGATCCACCAAAATTTTTTTGGGACTATGAGTACGATCTATTACATGTCCTTCACCTTATCGTCATGCCCTACTGTTCACAAACTAGTATGGACCAGCTTAACAGGCTCTACTCAATTGTCTCAACCAAAATATTTACAGCCTAATTATTTGACCTCTACATCATAATCCGAATTAGAAATTTGACTTTGAAGGAGAAAATTTACATTGGCATATATTAAAAAAAATTAAAAAATATTATAGGAGCGAATATGAAGAAAACGTGACTAAAAGTATAAAAAATCAGTACTTATGAAAGATTTTTAAGAATGTCAGGAGTGGCTGCCGCTTTCCTAATTATGAAGTTTATTGAATGTCTTTTGATGATATGAAGTTATGCGTCAAAGGTTTTTCCTTTAGGATATTTGAAGTATAACTCATTGTTTATGTTCTCAGACTAATTAATATGCATGCAAAGAGATAATTACGTGATGGTAGGATAATCTAGGAAAAATTCATAGGTGAATCCGAGTTGTGCAGGATAGGATTGGGTTTAAGGTTCCACCCAGCATGCATTATCAGCTCTGTTTTTTAGTCTGATCAAACAAATTTTGAGTCATGTCTCAAGAAAAACAAATTTTGTTTTGTGATACTATGTCTTGTTTCTATTTTCAGGGAATGATTTGAAAGGGAAACTAGGAAGTCCTGCATACTTGGAGAACTGGATCACAACAATCACCTCTTTAGCTGCTGGTGAATCAGCATTTGATGTCACATTTGACTGGGATGAGGAGATTGGTGTTCCTGGAGCATTCATCATAAGAAATTTTCACCAGAACGAGTTTTACCTCAAATCACTTACACTTGAAGGTGTTCCTGGTCATGAAAGGTTACATTTTGTCTGCAACTCTTGGGTTTATCCAGCCGAAAAGTACAAAACAGACCGCATTTTCTTCACAAATCAGGTATTTTTCTGGTGAAGAATCAATGGATAACTGTAATTTGCTCAATGTGTTTGATTTTACGCTTGAAAGGGAACCTGGAAAGAAGTAAAGGGCATTCAGGAAAGCATTCAAGATGACAATTTATCCTGCCATTAAATACTTGTTTTCTTCCGCTTTTGTGTTTTAGCAGCACGAATTAAAGCGATTTTGGACCTAGGAAACTGAACCTTAACCAGCTCATTACTGAATTCCAGTGTTATGATGCACTAAATTTTACTCCGTATTGAAGCAAATTGAGAATGATTCTTACAATGTGTAGCATGAAAACAAGTTATTTTTCCAGGTTAAGCTCTGTAAGAGCAAGTTAAATAGTAAGGCGGAATTTGCAAGACTGAAAATTTACTTCTGCAGGTATATCTTCCAAAGGATACACCAGAACCACTACGCAAGTATAGAGAGGAAGAGTTACTGACCCTCAGAGGAGATGGGTCTGGACAGCTTGAAGAATGGGACAGGGTGTATGACTATGCATATTACAATGATCTCGGGGATCCAGACAAGGGATCAAACTATGCACGTCCTATCCTTGGAGGTTCGTCAGAGTATCCTTACCCTCGCAGGGGGAGAACAGGCAGACCACCTACAAAGACAGGTAATTTCTATCTAATATCTTTCACAGAGTAGTTTAATACTGTGCTATTATCAATGCTAGGGGTGACTTGCTAAGGATTTTTCCAAAATAATTAGCCAGAGAGCTCATAATTGGCAACCAATTACTAATCTCATTGCAACCCATTGTTAGTAGATTGCAGTCTACTGAAAATGTGTTCTTTGTTATCATGTTAGATCCTAATTCTGAGAGCAGGTTGCCACTTCTTTTGAGCCTTGACATTTATGTCCCTAGAGATGAACGGTTTGGACACTTGAAGATGTCAGACTTCCTTGCCTATGGGCTAAAGTCTGTTTCTCAATTTCTCCTTCCTGAGATTGAGTCTCTATTTGATCAAACACCTAGCGAGTTCGATTCCTTTGAGGATGTATTGAAAATCTACGAAGGGGGTATCAAGCTAAATGGCCCATTGCTCAAAAAGATAAATGAAAGCATCCCATTTGAGTTTCTCAAGCAACTTCTTCCAACTGATGGTGAAGGTCTTTTCAAATATCCAATGCCAAAGGTCATTGAAGGTAAACTACTTGCTTCACTTATCATATTAGGTTATTTTCTCTGTCCTTTAATTTTACCTCAGTACATATATTGCTCCATTAAATGATTTCAGTGATATTCATAGTGATCTTACATGGTGTTGCAACAGATGATAAATCTGCATGGAGGACAGATGAAGAATTTGCAAGAGAAATGCTGGCTGGACTTCATCCCATGATAATTAGTGGCCTCCAAGTAAAAGCTTAAACTTTTCAATCTATTTTTATGCAGAAAATGTAAAAGTTTCAAATTTAGGCCAATATGATTATCTTCCCTTCCCTTCTTGCAGTGAGAAATTAGTTAAATGGTGCATCATTAACTGATATTGTTTTAATGTTTCAGGAGTTCCCTCCAGTGAGCAAGCTAGATGCAAATATCTATGGCAGCCAGACTAGCAAAATAACAAGAGAACACATTGAGGAAAAATTAAATGGATTGACAGTTGACGAGGTATGACAAAGTAGCTCCTTTCTTTCCATATAAACATTAAGCCAAAGCTGTATATTTTAAATGTGAGAAGATTTGGTTTATCAATTCTAACAGATGGAATCTTTTGTAACATGTGCTTAATAGGCAATGAAGGCTAATCGGCTCTTCATATTGAATCACCATGACACAATTATGCCGTATCTAAGGAGAATAAACAGTACAAGTACAAAGACCTATGCATCAAGGACACTGCTATTTCTACAAGATGATGGAACCTTGAAGCCATTAGCAATTGAACTGAGCTTGCCACATCCAGATGGAGATCAATTTGGCGCTATTAGCAAAGTCTACACACCTGCTGAACATGGTGTTGAAAATTCTATTTGGCAACTGGCAAAAGCTTATGTTGCAGTGAATGACTCTGGCATTCACCAGCTCATCACTCACTGGTATATAACATGGAAGAGAAGATTGCCTTCTTACAATATTGTTGTCAGTCTCTTATACAATGGACTCCTAAACGTACTTGTTTCTGTTCTACAGGTTACGGACACATGCTGTAATTGAGCCATTTGTGATTGCAACAAATAGACAGCTAAGTGTACTTCACCCCATTTATAAGCTACTGCTGCCTCACTTCCGCGACACTATGAATATAAATGCTATTGCTCGTCAGATCCTGATTAATGCTGGAGGAGTTGTTGAAGCAACACTCTTTCCTTCTAAGTTTGCCATGGAAATGTCTGCAGTTGTTTACAAGGATTGGGTTTTTCCTGAGCAAGCTTTCCCTACTGATCTAATTAAGAGGCAAGTTTTCCCCTTATATCCCTTTTTGCGTGCCACTGATCACTGTTATTGCTTTTAATCATATGACATAGTTCTATGTGGCTTTCATTTCCAGAAAAGTGGCAGTGGAGGATCCAGATTCTCCTTATGGTATCCGCCTATTAATTCAAGACTATCCATTTGCTGTTGATGGTCTAAAAATATGGTCAGCAATCAAAACTTGGGTAGAGGATTACTGCAATTTTTACTACAAAACTGATGAAATGATCCAAAATGACACCGAACTCCAATCCTGGTGGAAGGAAGTCAGAGAAAAGGGACATGGTGACAAGAAAGATGAATCATGGTGGCCTAAGATGCGGACTCGTGCAGAGTTAATTCAATCATGCACTATCATAATATGGGTGTCATCTGCTCTTCATGCATCAACAAATTTTGGGCAGTGGCCTTATGCAGGTTATCTTCCGAATCGCCCTACGACAAGCCGAAGGTTCATGCCTGAGCCAGGTACTCCCGAGTATGACGAGCTAAAGACTAATCCTGATAAGATTTTCCTGAAAACAATCACAGCCCAACTCCAAACCTTGCTTGGCCTTTCCATCATTGAAATTCTGTCCAGGCATTCTTCAGACGAGGTTTATCTTGGTCAGAGAGACAGTGCTGAATGGACAAAGGATTCCGAACCCCTGGAAGCATTTCAAAGATTTGGGAAGAAATTGGCCGAAATTGAGGAGCAAATTTTAGAGATGAATGATGACAAGAAATGGAAAAACAGGGTTGGGCCAGTTAATATACCATATACATTACTTTTTCCTACTAGTGAGGTTGGAATAACTGGCAAAGGAATTCCCAACAGCATAGCAATCTGAAGCATAAATCTGTTCTAGTTGCAGAGCCTTGGAGGTTATTGAGGTAACTGAGGCGGCCGTCTTAAGTCCCCCAATGTTTAGAAGGTCCTTTAAAATGATATATTACAATAGTTTAAATAATTAAAAGTTTATGAAAATTTTTATTTGTATTGTAATTTTAGCATAATGGACTTAGTAAGTATCTATATTTATTTTTTTAAGGTAAAAAACTTATGACTAAATTGCTCCAAATTTATTGTTCATTACTATTAATCAATCAAAATAAATCTTAAATGGTATTTTCTTATGGGAGAATAATCCTTAGAAAGACGGAGGAAAGCAAATATGTCAACTTCTATACTTAGATTGATTCCATTTAAATCTCCATTATTATTGTTGTTGTTATTATTATTATTATTTATTATTATAAAAAGAATATTATAGTAATTTAAATAATAAAAATATTTAAATTTGTCATAAATCCTCTTCAGAAAAAGAGTGATTTAGATTAGACTTCCTAGAAAATTTTGGTTAAAGAAAAGTCCCCAAATCACAAGTCACCAGTCGAGGCAGACTCCATTGATGGGCTATCGGTTAGATGATGAGGAAGTTCCTCTTTCCGTTCCACCTTCTGTACTCTCATGTATCTAAATATAACACAATATCCCAGGATTGGGGTTTTATGGTAAAAAAAGAAAAGGAAAAGATTTTGGTTGCACTGGGCGAAAGATTTCATGGGTTGGTCAGATTAGTGCAGCCGAGGGAGGGGCGTGTGTTGGTGATGGAGTTGAGGAGGAGGAGGGACCGCAGTAGCAGAACGAATGCGCGGGAGAAAATGAAAGAGATTAAAATGATATTAAAATGACGGTTTTGTCCTTCATATGAGGTGCACATCATTGCGTACACCATATTTCGTCGTAAAAGTAATGGTTGGAACGGTTTGAAAAAAAAATTAAAAAAGGAATTAAGTACAGAAATAACTTTGATATTTGTTAAAACTACAAGACGAATCTTGTCGTTTGAAGAAATTACAAAATTACAAAAATATCTCTAAGAAACTACATATTGATCACTCTCAATCCTTTCAAAAGCGAGACAAGAACAATATTTTCTTGATATAGTGCAGGCAAAAGGAGCCAACCACATATCTAAAATTCTCAAGATAAGGCAGGCAAAAGCAGCCAAATACAAATCTAAAATTCAATATTGTACAAGCATTTTTTAGCACCTAATTTTTTTTCCTTTTTTTAAATAAGGAGACACAGACTCTATTTGGATTATGTTTCTCTCAACTAAATATAAAATTATGTGTCACTTCTGCTCTTACAAAAAATTTACTTTTACGAAACTCAAGATAAAATATATCCCAACTAAATACAATTCAAATACACTCAAAGAATGTGAATCGAACCTTATACTTTCTGCATTTTGAATTTGATCAGCTGCATTACAACTCACTTTGACAATGTCCATCTTATCCGTTAGGCTTTGAATACTCTTCTTAGGCTAAGCTGTTGAGTTGCATTTTTTTAAAACGAAAATTGTTTTTTGATGTTATTGTCTACTCCTTTCTAAGCTAAGCTGTTAATTGGCCTCACTAGGGAAACAAATAATGGTAACTCAATTAATTAGACGTGATTTTATTAGGTAGTAAATATAAATTCTTGCAGTTTTAAAGTATCAAATTAAATTAAAAAAATTAAAAGAGAGCATTTAAAGAGATATTATTCCCTTTAATTGTATAAAAATAAATAGAAAATATCAATCAAAGAGATATTTTCGGTAATGTAGTAATTTTTTTAAAAAGAAAAGTATCGATCAAAGTTTTCGTAAAATTTTTTCTTCCTTTTCTGGATGACGCTTTTTCCAAACCTTTGTATATGGTAATAGTAAAGTAATCATAGTGATACTTTACTGAATTTTTTAAATAAGAATGACTTTCAAATTATTTTTACATTAATTAAATTTATCAAGTGAAAAGTTTTAAGGATTTCAGATGGTTAAAAATAAAAGTTAACAAATCTAGCAGTGAAGATTTTAAGACAATATCTTGGCAATTTTTCATTAGTTTGTTTTAAAAGGGTGAGATTAGATAACAATTTATTTCCAAACCAAACTCAAAATATTAAGTATATGACACACATCTCTTCTTATAAATAATTTAATTTTTTTTAAAATTAAAATAAAAATTACAAAATCAAATCCTATTCAATTATACCCTAATTATGAATGCAAAACAAGTCGTACGTTGTACTATGATGGTGACTTAGATAGTTATAAGTATCAGTTGCCACGTTATAAGTTTTACATTATTCACATCCTTTGTCTCTTTGTGTATCATACCAAAAAAAAAAAAAAAATTCCACATATTAGTTTCTGTTGGGTAAAATTTTGAGGAAAAAAAATACTTTTCTTACTGGTATGCCAATTACAAATTTTTCCTCCCCATCCTGTGAAGGATAGGTACAAAAAATTGTTTTCCTTGTGAAAATTGTGTACGCAATTGCAAAGCATACTGTCAAATATTCAATAGAATGAGGCTG
Source organism: Rauvolfia tetraphylla (assembly GCA_030512225.1). Lineage (NCBI taxonomy): Eukaryota > Viridiplantae > Streptophyta > Magnoliopsida > Gentianales > Apocynaceae > Rauvolfia > Rauvolfia tetraphylla. The sequence continues at coordinate 5,969,871 of JAJQKT010000060.1, forward strand.
CGAAAGACTCATTCCATAGTCAAAATTTCAGGCCAGCTTTTGCCTACAAATACAGCATGTTTTGTAATGATATCAAGCCACCTTGTAGCAAACTTACTTAAATATTGCCCCTTGTTTTGCATTCTAGTTTGGTAAACTCTTTTTCTTGCAAAATGTTGCACAATATTGTGGAGGCATTTACTGGCACACATGAAGGCAAGAAGATCAAAGGAACAGTTGTTTTGATAAAGAAGAATGTGTTGGACTTGAACGACTTCAATGCTTCATTTCTTGACGATCTTCATGAGCTTCTTGGCCAAAAAATCTCTCTGCAGTTTGTCAGTGCTGTTAACGGTGATCCAGGTAACTTCTTAAGCTGCATCTAGCATTCTGTGCTTGGGTAGAATTTTCTTCTGTGCATTTTCTGTTTATCTCGATCAACAAGTCTAGCAGCAATGTTTTAAAATCTGAACCTGTTGCGACAAGATGGTAACTCAATTAATTAGAAGCACTCTTTACCCGGTGTTCAGTCTTGGGTTTGAATCGTAGCTCTCCTCTCCCCAATGTATTTTTTTTTAATAAAAAAAAATCTAAACCTGTTAGTAAATCAGTTTGCTTTACCTGTTACTGATAGAAATTTGTATTAGTTCAGGACTTTTTACTGGTTTTCCTTGGCTTTGATTGGTTTCTTCATGTCCTTCAAAACTCAATTCATACGGTTACAGCACTTAAAAATGCTTGAAAAATTGGATTGAGTTCTATTTTTGTTTGCAGAGAAAGGATTGAAAGGGAAAATTGGAAGACCTGCATACTTGGAAAATTGGATCACCACAAACTCTATTGTTGCTGGTGAATCAACATTCAATGTCACGTTTGACTGGGAACAAGAGATTGGAGTTCCAGGAGCTTTCATCATAAAAAATTTTCATCACAGTGAATTCTTTCTCAAGACACTTACGCTTGAGGATGTTCCGGATCATGGCAGAATTCATTTTGTCTGCAATTCTTGGGTTTATCCAGCAGAAAAGTATAAAAAGGACCGTGTTTTCTTCACAAATCAGGTAAGCAATTCCATCTACAAATGTCCACAGAATCAGTTGAGTTTGATTCCCTAGGGTTAGCCCTTAAATTGAGTCCAAAAAGAAATTAAAGCATACTTTAATTTGCTTCAGACATACCTCCCAAATGAAACCCCTGAATCATTGCGCCATTATAGAGAAGAGGAGTTAGAGAACTTGAGAGGAGATGGAACTGGAGAACTCAAGGAATGGGACAGGGTCTACGACTATGCTTTATACAACGATTTGGGAGATCCAGACAAGGGCTCAGATCATGCTCGGCCTATCTTTGGAGGATCCACAGAGTATCCTTATCCTCGAAGGGGAAGAACCGGCAGGGCACCAACAAAAACAGGTTAGGCATTCTTGATATATTTGATCAGCCCTCTAAAAGAAGGCTACAAATCAGTTTCTGATGGTTGTTTGATATATTTGATACCCTCAAACCTAGCTTCTTTATCTTCATCATTCTCTTTCCCGCGGCAGATCCCAATTCGGAGAGCAGGCTGCCTCTGCTTATGAGCTTAAACATATATGTTCCAAGAGATGAAAGGTTTGGACATCTGAAGATGTCGGATTTTGTTGCTTATGCACTGAAAGTCATTCCTCAGATCCTTGTCCCTCAGTTGGAAGCTGCTTTTGATAGTACCCCAAATGAAATTGATAGCTTTGAAGATGTTCTCAAGTTCTATGAAGGTGGAGTTAAGCTTCCAGGTGACTCTTGGTTCAAGAACATTGTAGAGGAAATTCCCCTGGAGTTGATCAGAGAACTTTTCCGAAGCGATGGTGAGCAAGTCTTGAAATATCCTACCCCAAAGGTGATAGCAGGTATTCTGCCACTGGCTTGCTTCAAGATGACGTTTTCTTCTTTATATTGTTCCATTTATAATTAGTTTAATATTTTCTTGATTCTTGTAAATTGAAATGGATCAGAGGACAAATCTGCTTGGAGGACAGATGAAGAATTTGCAAGAGAAATGCTTGCTGGAATGAACCCGATTATTATTAGGGGTCTCCAGGTAAACTCGAATTTCCAGTCTGATTTGCTCTTTTTCCTTTGCTTTCATCAAAATACAAAAAAAAGGAAAAGAATGCAAATTTGAAGCCATAACATGTTTGATACATTCTTTTACATCTCTCACATGCTAAAATTTATTCTTTTCTCCCTGTCCAGGAGTTTCCTCCGAGAAGCAAGCTCAACCCGAAAACTTATGGGGATCAAACGAGTAGAATCACCCAAGAACAGATAGAGCATCAGTTAGATGAACTATCTCTTGATGAGGTAACAAATGAAACAGTTCACATCTTTTTAAGTAAAGTTCTATTGTTCACTTCTTTGTTAGAAAGAGCAAAGCCTATTCAGGAACCCATAAAAGTTGGCATTATGCTTCTTTCATCTATAGGCAGTCAAGAGGAAGCGGCTATTCATATTTGATCATCATGATGCAATTATGCCATATTTAAGGCAAATAAATGAAACAAAATCAAAGGCATATGCCACAAGGACCGTACTCTTTCTGCACAAAGATGGGACGTTGAAACCATTAGCTATCGAATTGAGCCTACCCCATCCAAATGGATTTGAATTCGGTGCTATTGGCAAAGTGTATACGCCTTGTGAACATGGTGTTGAGGGCTCACTATGGCAATTGGCTAAAGCTTATGTTGCAGTAAATGACTCCGCTGTTCATCAGCTCAATAGCCACTGGTAAGAATCATATTAGACAAGTGCTCTTTTCTGCTAGATTGTGATCAAAATTCGTGGTCCAGTGGTCATGACAAAGAATTTTGTCCGCAGGTTGCTGACACACGCTGTTATTGAGCCATTTATCCTTGCAACTAATAGGCAGTTGAGCGTGCTGCATCCTATTCATAAGCTACTACACCCACACTTCCGGGATACAATGAACATCAATGCTGTAGCTCGCCAGACAGCGATAAACGCAGGAGGAATTTTTGAAGCTGCATATTTCCCTTCAAAGCACTGCATGGAGTTATCATCAGTCGTGTACAAGGACTGGACTTTTCCTGAACAAGCCTTTCCAGCTGATCTTGTCAAAAGGTATGCTCTATTCAAGATATATCTGAATCAAATATGAAGCCATGTAATAGTCCTAAGTCATCAAATTACAATTGAGACGTTCTTGGCTTGGTACCATCTTATCAGGGGAGTAGCAGTTGAAGATCCCAACTGCGCACATGGGATTCGCTTGTTGATTCAAGATTATCCTTTTGCTGTTGATGGTCTGGAAATCTGGTCAGCCATTAAAGCTTGGGTGGAGGAGTATTGCAACTTCTACTACAAAACAGACGAAATGGTGCAGAAAGACACTGAAATTCAATCCTGGTGGAAAGAACTCAGAGAAAAGGGTCATGCTGATAAGAAAGATGAGCCCTGGTGGCCTAAAATGCAGACTCGTAAAGAGCTAATAGACTCCTGCACGATCATAATATGGATAGCTTCAGCCCTTCATGCAGCAATCAATTTTGCGATGTACCCTTATGAAGGCTATATCCCAAACCGCCCTACCGTAAGCCGACGATTCATGCCTGAGCCAGGCACTCCCGAGTTTGAAGAGCTCAAATCGAATCCTGATAAAGTTTTCTTCAGAACAATCAATTCCCAACTCCAGACACTACTTGGCATGTCCCTGGTGGAGACTTTCTCAAGGCATGCTTCAGATGAGGTTTATCTAGGACAGAGAGACACTCCTGAATGGACAAAAGATGAAGAACCAGTCAAAGCTTTCGAGAAATTTGGAAAGAAACTCGCTGAAATCGAGGAACGAATTACACAGATGAACCGTGATCCCGAACTGAAAAACAGGAGAGGACCAGTGAAGATGCCATACACGTTGCTGTATCCTACTAGTGAACCTGGATTAACTGCAAAAGGAATTCCGAACAGTATTACAATCTGAGGCTTTTCTGTCAGGATTGGATCACCAAATATCAGTTGCATTATGGATTTGATTCTTGTTCAGGAATCACGCTTTCATCTCTCATATTTCTGAATAATCTGTACTACATTTTTTTAAAAATAATCTGTACTTATCAATTTGAATAAATGCAATAAAGTTATATCTTAATTAGTCTCAGCTATCAGCCTGAAAATCTTGAGGGCATTTTAACAGCATGGCAATTTGAAGCATGGCTGTCCTACAATCTGTTTTAGTAGACATCATCTTACGTATGGGACGCTGACATTCACTAGTTTCTAAATTGCCAATGGCATGTAATTTCATCTCTGCTCAAGTGCAATATCGAACCACTTCATTTTTGATGTCTTTTATAATGTGTAGAACCTTTGCAGTGAACTGAAAACAAATGAAAATTCAAAGAAACTTTCACACTAACTTCATTTCCCATCTAGTTTTTACGGAGGAGTCTGTCTAGATTGTGTCTCTAAACAATTCATCTCTCACCAGAAGACAAGATGTTTGCATCAAAGCCCAATCCAAGCCTACCCTAATTTGGAAACTGATCATTGTGTTAGGTGTGAAATGCACTAGTTTTTAATCAAAGGTGCTATAGCTTGAATATCTTTGTAGCAACTTTTATAATTTTTTTTTTTCTAAATGAAAAGGGTGGGCTTGGAGATTGAAGACTAATAACCTCACACTACTCAATGTTCCGGCTTGCTCCATTGAATGGGCACTATAGGCCAAGCGCAATCCCATAATATCCCCTTTGACACAAAGGGTTCACATTCTCAATGAGGTTCGAACCCTCGATATTCAAAGTGAAAGATAGAGCTCTAACCACTTGGACTACTACTTCAGCGATATAACTTTTTTGGATTTGATACTAAATAATTTGATAAATATCATAACTCTCAACTACAAATTGTGATTTATGCTACTCCCTTCATTTAAAAAACTTTTGACTTTTTTTATATTCTCAAAATATTTAAACTTTCGTAAATTTTAAAAATTATTTTAGCCACACTATGTCTTTTCGTTTAATAAGTAATCAATTTCTTGGCTTCTTTATGTCTTCCTTAATTTTTTGGAACTCCTTCCCCCGCCCCCCAAAGAAGACCCATTATATCTTCTAGTTTGGAAAGAATATTTAGGTTACACTTAAACGATCTTTTAGCATGAGATGGTGATTCAATTAAATAAAATTATTTCTTGTTAAACGAAAAATGTAAATTCAATGCGTGCAGGAACAGAAAACATATAAAGTATGCGAATAATTACATTCGAACAAAAGAGACTTCTTCATATTTCGTAGAAAAAATGTTGTAATAGCTGCCCAATAATTGACCTTCCTCCGTTGTCCTATCCGGTCCGACGACTGCAAGACGATGAAGAATAGAGAAGCCAAAGATTTATCTGCACACCTCTCCAAGTGCGAGAACTTCAGGACAACATGAGAAATCGATCTCAAAGTTCTTCTTTCTCCGAAATCGTGCGCAAGAGATTAAGGGTGAGCTTGGTTTAATTGAATTATATTAAAAATTATAAAAATAAATTGTTTTTGAAATAAAAAACAAAATTTAAAGTGAAAAAAATGAAAAAAAATAAAGATTTTTTAGGTTTAAAACTCAATTCAAGATCTCCCTATAACACGAACTCAACGTAACAAACACTTGATATATACCATTTTGTTTCTTTTCTTTCTTAAATTCTACAAAACATTTAAGGTGAGATTGGATTAGATTTTTTTTAGTTAAGTTGTATAAGAAGTTATAAAATTAAATTATTTGTGAGAAGAAAAATAAGAACTGAAATGAAAAAAAATAAAATATCTTGATTAAAATGTCAATTCAGGTTGGTTTTTAGATTTATCGTATAAATTAAAAAAAATTTATAAATAATTGTATAAATTTATAAGAGAATTACTTCTTTTATTTTAAAATATAAGCTATTTTGATCAATTTTTATGAAAATTAAGAAAGAAAAAAATAAAGAATTTTTTATTATATTTTTATTTAATTTTTATTAATATAATAGAAAATATATAAATATATTTATAGTGAAAGTAATTTTTAAAATTAGTAAAAGCTAAATATTTTTGACAAGTGAAAAAAATTACTAAAAGACCTATTAACTTTGCGAATCTAAAAAAGTTTTAATTTGCACATGCTATGTATATCAAAAAAAATCTTTAAGATGATAAGTATTGCTAATAATTAAAATATGCTCAAGTTTTTCGGTTGACAACATTATATTTTGTATAAACTGGCAAGAGTTCAATCTTGACAAAGACTTAATGAATTTTGTCATATATATATATATATATATATATATATATATATATATATATAGGCACGTTTTCATGCCATAGCACATGGCTTTGAATGGTTCGTTTGTTTGCAAGCGAATAGCAAGCAGGAAATGGTGGCCCCCAATACTGTTCACCGTTGAAGGTCAATTTTCAAACTGTCAACTACCTCTTTAGTAGTATAGTAATACCAATTTAAGGTTATGAATTTAATTTTTTAAAAATAATTCAGGTTTATAAGTTAAGCTTAATTATTCTAGCAGGAGTCGAGTCCCCACTCTACCACTGGCAGCGAGAGTACCTTGATTGTTTTACCAGCTTGCATGTGTCCGAGGAGACTTGATGTCTCCGGTGAGATTTGAAACATCAACCTTTGGGTTGAGGACAAAACCATTTGACTATGAATTTAATTTTTATTTGTATCTTTATGTTGAAAGAATTTTGAGTTATATCTTCTTCCTAATAAAAGTTAAACTCTATAAAAGCAATTCGAGCAAAATTTTGGATTAGTCTCTCTAATCAGGGTGTTTATATATATATATATATAAAAGGTGGCCCACTCTATTTTTTATTAAATTTTAGGATAAGATTGGATTGAATTTTTTTAATTAAATTGTATTGAGAATCATAAAAATAAATTTTTTATAAAAAAAATAGAGTCTAAAGAAAAAAATATATAAAAAATGAGACGAAACTTTGATCGAAAACCAGTCGAAGTTATCTTTAATCACTCAGCAAATTTGTTGACCCTGTGTCAATATATGACCAACTCTGCATGCCCACGGAAATATGTTCAACCGTATTACAAACAGTAGATAGACATTGGTGGCTTTCTTGACTACTTCTTTAATTTTTGTTCTAAATGTCATTATTGTTATTGTTGTTATTATTATTATTATTATATATTCGTTTGTATAAATGAGTTGGTTTTGGAGATTTCTTGCAAATTTCAATATTTTGACTCTTCTAGAGGGTACAAAAGTCATTTTCATTCATTTATATTTCAAGTACAAGTAGAATTATCGTAGTGGTTTTTGATAATCTGATAAATGAAAACTTGGATAAAGATGGGTAATTGAATTAATTTTAAAAATTTAGATACCAATTCGAGATAAACTGAAGATAAGATGGAAAATTGAGATTTGACTAAAAATTGGGATGAAAAATTGACCTTTTCTCTTGGAAAATTATTTGTGTTTATCTTTAAACATGGGAGACATTTTGTTAAGAAAAAAAAGTCGTGCAAAAGGATTTACCCATTTTGGTAGTCAAGAAATAATACATGTTTTATTCGAAATTCAATATTGACAATTTTATTTTGGAACGTATCAAAATTAAGTTTACTTTAATTCGTAAATAATACTTGTTTTTATTCAAAATTTAATATCGACATTTCTATTTTAGAATATATCAAAATTAAGTTTGCTTTCGTAAAATAGATGTGTTTTATACTTGAACTTCTATAATTAACCTCTTACACTAACGAAAATTAGTTCTATGAATAAATGAGTCTCATCTTTAATATCTTTAATTAGTAAGAATAATATGGTGCGAACCAACGAATATTTAATTTTGAAGCAATACTATTCGGGTTGCAAAACTAGTGTATTAGTACTTAAGAGTAGTAATCAAAAAATAAAAAACAGTATTTTTCAAGGTCAATTTGTCGTTAAGCCTTAATCTAAGTGAGAAGAGTTAAAGGCCTCATAACTAAAATATTAAAGGATTCAGTTCTTGTATAGTGTAGAGTCTATGAGTGTCCCTTTATAGGGGTATTCTCTATATGTATATAAGTCTTATAACTCAGACCATTCTTTATTAGTTAATTATTTAATTTTCATCAATAATTTAATTCTTCTTATACTCAATAAAAAAAAAAAAGAGATTGAAAAATGGAGAGCCCATTTGATTACTTCCCAAGTTTCTATTGTAAGGATGTCATTCTGTAATAGTCAATTTGGATAGAAATGTTTGAAAATTCTATGATCCTTGAATAGAAGTTAGGCAGACTGATTTTATTTTTTCTTTTAACACATAATTTGGATAATAAGAAGCCGCCGAAGAATAGAAGATAACATGACCAATTGACAATTTCCCCATTAAGACGTAATTATTGCTCAATGAATGCAAGTACATTATTGTTTAGCAATTTCTAGAATTTTCTTTTCAAGTAGTTGCTGGGAAGCAGAAAGCCATTTCTTTATATGATTTCCTTTTAAGAATATTTACACTTTAGTCACCAAAAAAAAAAAAAAACAACAATACTGGAACTAAGAGGGCCAGCGTCAAATTTTTGCAGCAATATTACTTTTATATTTTTTTTATAAAATTCTTCTTTTGATGATTTACTTAATTATTTCGAAGTCTTAACTTCGCACTTTTTGCATTTCTAGGAATTATGATGTTTAAACATATTATTTATCATTGTCTAATAAAGCTGAAAGGATTTTTCTATAAATAGAGACAATTATCATACACGTAACACAAAAAAGAAGTGTGATACAATAAAGTTCGTTTCTTCTAAATACGAAATTGAACATAGTTTGAAATTAAAAAATTTTTATTTTAAATTTTATAAAAATAAATTATTTGTGAAAAGAGATGCAAGATTTAAAATAAAAAACTTGCATTGAATTTCAGACAGACTGAATGAAGTGCTTTTTATGAAAATAAAGTTTAGTGATATATATTTTTCAATGAAAATAAAGTTTAGTAATATAAACTGAAATATGCTCTTTTCTTTTACTCTTGACACTATAACCTACGCTCTAAACAAAGCAAATGAACAATTTAACTAAAATATACTATTTATTATGAAAAGAAAAAACTAAAACATATTTCTATTTGAAGATAAAGTTCATATATAATCTGTCTCGCTATCAACCTTTAATATTGCACTTTTCTAGGTGGGGGGTCGAATTTAACTTTGTGAAAAGAAAAAGATCCTAAGAATATAATCTAAACAGTAACAGTCTTATTCTTTAAGCATCTCACATGAAGCTCTTAACCAAAAGAAAAAAAAAAGAAATTTTCATTTTCTCTAATTTGTCTTACCTATCCGCCTCTTTTCTCCAATTCTTTAAATGGACACACATCGGCCAATTTGTTGTCCTGCTTGTTCAATGTAGTAATAGAGAGAAACAAATATTTTTCAACACTTCTAAAACCAATCAATTTTTCAAAAATATCCATTTTATAAAAATATTTATTTGAATAATTCTTAAAAAGTGTACAAATAATACCTATAAGATACATTACTCCTAGAAGTGGGATGTAATTTTAATTTAGTATTCATTCTTAATTATCTTAACTATGAGTTAATACTTGATTAATAAATTATTACTTATTACTTAAATTGGGTTTAACGATAATTTATTACTTATTACTTAAACAGGCTTTAAAAAGAAAAAAGTTATTACTTGAACGATACTCCTTGTTTCTTTTCCTCTCTTTTCCCAATAACTTCTAAAGTTGGAACCAAATAGTGCTTTCAATCGATTCAATTCCTTCTGCCGACGCCTTCAAAATGTTTCACGTGCATTCATTTGCCTCAATAACTTGGTTCATTCGTAATATTACTCAATTCGTTTTAAAATGTAATATTTTTAATTAATTTTATAAAGATAAAAAAAAATAATTATTATTTTTTATTTTATTTTTAATGAATATTATTAATATATTAAAAAATAAAAAATATATATTTATAATAAAAATAATAAAAATATAATCTTTAAAATTATAAAAAAGATTAAATAATTTTTAAAAGATAAAAACGACTAAAATGTGTAAAATATTAAGATGGTGGGAGTATTAACCATCGTGGTAGGTAAGGCTGCAAGAAAAATTCAGACCTACTTCTGATTGGTGCAAAGGTTGTCACGGAAGCGGTAATAATAGTAGTTCGTTTGAATAGTATGAACAAATGAAACTTCTTGGCCATTCATATTCTGGCAGACCTATCCCTATAAATACCGCCCTCTACTCCCACCACACCCCTATCATCATTCACTGCATACAGATCATTTACTGCTTAAGTCATATATATCCATAATCTTTTGATTCTTTCGATCATACAGATTTACTATTTTCTTTATCAAAATGTTGAACCAAATTGTGGAGGCTATTTCTGGGCAACATGAAAGCCAGAAGATCAAGGGAACACTGGTGTTGATGAAAAAGAATGTGCTGGACTTCAATGACTTTATTGGTGCTTCGGTTCTTGATGGAGTTCATGAGTTGTTTGGACAGAAAGTGTCTCTGCAACTCGTTAGCGCCGTCCACGGCGATCCAGGTAAACTCATTTTTCGTTACGGCCACCGGATGCATGTATAGAAGTTGCTGAGGAAAGCGATGAAATGTGGCGTTCTTGAAACATCTCATATGCATGGCTGCATTTGTTCTTTAACGAGAATATCATCATCTTCGAAGTTTGCAGTTAGAAAATTGTAGATGCATTGCCAACCATTGCTTCTGCAGAATACCTCAATTGCTTTTTCATAGAGGAGACTGTCCAATCCAATGACGTGTTTTTGTTTGCTTCAAATAAGTTGATTTTAACTTTTTTTGGAGAAGTTAAAAGTAATTTTTAGTTTCCTTTTGTTTAATCGCTAAAAAGCTGTTTTAAAATGTTCTCAACTTCCTCTTTCTTTCTCTGTGGTTCTATTTATATTTCGCAAAAGTAGGACAAAAACTGTTTTCGGAAAGCGCCATTTAGAAGTGGCTAAAAGTCAATGAGAATAAGATACAAAGGTGAAACGTTACACATCAGGAATTAACATAACAAGGTCATCCACCATGAAAGTTCAAATTCTTGATGGTAAAAAGGTTCTTTCGCTGTAATTGCTAGGACGAATCTATTGTCTTTTCTGTATTTGAAAACCAAGCACAAACTTGTAGAAAGAAAAGACGTTCAAGAATTAATTAAGGAACATGAAAGTAGTCTTGTGGAGGTCTTTCTTTCTTCAAGTTGAAACGATCACAAAGTAAAGCGAGTGTTGGTTAGGCTAATTAGATGTTCTGACATCAAGTGAGCTTCTGAGCTCTTTGTTGCTTCTTATTCTTGATCTTCAAGGACGTGCTTCTGAACTATACTGCCAAAAGAAGTTGAAATGATGTTTATGTGTTCATTTAGCAGAGAAAGGACTGCAAGGGAAACTTGGAATTCCTGCATACTTGGAGGATTGGATCACCACGGGCCCGACTTTAACTGCTGGTGAATCAGCATTTGACGTTGCATTTGACTGGGACGAAGGCTTTGGCTTTCCTGGAGCTTTCATCATCAAGAATTTTCACCACAGTGAATTCTATCTCAAGACACTCACGCTTGATCATGTTCCCGGTCATGGCCGGGTTCATTTCATCTGCAACTCTTGGGTTTATCCAGCTGACAAGTACAAGAAAGATCGTGTTTTCTTCGTGAATCAGGTACTTCAGCTTCATCCTGGAATCCATGATTGTGTGTTCTGAGACCGTGAACAGCTATATATTGATCCAAAACCAGTAGTTTAGATATAAAATTAAGAAGCAAAACGGTTATTGTTGCCTATTTACTGAAACAGGCGGCCTTTTTTGATTCTTTGAAAGGCATTTACAACAAAATTTAGATGAAAAAGATCACTGAGTAATTTGAACCTGCATAGTTGAGCCAACGCTTACGCAGTCGAATACATTAATTTGCAGACATACCTTCCAAGTGAAACACCAGCACCATTGCGCAAATATAGAGAAGAAGAATTGGTGACCTTGAGAGGAGATGGAACTGGAGAACTCAAGGAATGGGACAGGGTTTACGATTATGCTCTTTACAATGATTTGGGAATGCCAGACTCAGGTTCGGATTTTGCTCGTCCAATCCTTGGAGGATCTACGAAGTATCCATATCCTCGTAGAGGAAGAACAGGCAGAAGACCAACAAGATCAGGTTAAGGCTCTGTCCTGGATAAAGAAGAAAATAGCATATCTAAGAGTCAGGAATGTGCAAATTTTAGCTTCACTAGTTTAGGATAGTCTAAAATCTAGTTGCATTGTTTTGTTCCAGTTTCTAATGATCAGTTTCATTGCAACAGACCCAAACACCGAGAGTAGGCTGCCATTGATTGCCAGCTTAAACATTTATGTTCCAAGAGATGAACGATTTGGACACTTGAAGTTGTCAGATTTCCTCGGTTATGCATTGAAATCCGTTGTTCAGGTCCTTCTCCCTGAGTTTCAGGCTCTATGTGACAGCACTCCTAACGAGTTTGATAGCTTGGAAGATTTTCATAAGCTCTACGAGGGGGGAATCAAGCTACCAGGCGGCAGTTTGCTTAAAAGCATTACAGAGAACATTCCCCTGGAGTTGCTTAAAGAAATTTTCCGAAGTGATGGAGAGGGATACTTAAAATTTCCAACACCAGCAGTTATAAAAGGTATTCTATTTTCCTTGTTTATGATGGCCTTCCTATCCTGTCCGTGGACAAATTTTCTTACGAACTGTAAAATTTTCTTAGGACAGAGGACAAGTCTGCCTGGAGGACAGATGAAGAATTTGCAAGAGAAATGCTTGCAGGAGTTGACCCCATCATTATCAGTCGCCTCCAAGTAAATATAAGCTTCTTTCACTATTCTTAATTATCTTCTGGTCATTTTCATTCCTAAGAGAAGCACAGACTGCATACTCGAAGAATAAAACTCTTCAATTGACTATGCTTTTGTTTTTTTCATCTTCTCAGAGATTAATTAACATGTGATAAGAAAATCTCACACCATTTTTACTCACACTGTTGGTTTACGTTTCTTCCCTGCAGGAGTTTCCTCCAAAAAGCAAGCTCGATCCTAATCTTTATGGCAAACAAACCAGTACGATTACCAGAGAACAGATAGAGAACCAGTTAGATGGACTATCCATTGATGAGGTATGAAATAAAATATCTCCAATAGTTCTGGAGTAACATGAATCTAATCGTACTTCCTTTATCCTGTAAATTCTACTCAACAACTGATACTACTGAACTATTTCATTCCATAGGCAATCAAGGCAAACAGATTATACATACTAGATCATCATGACATGCTCATGCCATATGTGAGGAGAATAAACACCACAAGTACAAAAATATACGCCTCAAGGACTCTGCTCTTTCTTCAAAAAGATGGAACCTTGAAGCCATTAGCCATTGAACTAAGCTTGCCGCATCCAAATGGAGATGCATTGGGTGCAGTTAGCAAAGTGTACTTACCAGCTCATGAAGGTGTTGAAGGTTCAGTGTGGCAATTGGCCAAAGCTTATGTTGCAGTTAATGATTCTGGCGTTCATCAGCTCATCAGCCACTGGTAAAAGAAACACCAATGAAAATTATGTTATTTTATACATTAAAAATTAAGAAGTTATAAATCTCATCACTGAAATCTGTTTTCCTTTTTATCTGCAGGCTGCGTACACATGCTGTAATTGAACCATTTATCATTGCAACGAATAGGCAGCTCAGCGTGCTTCATCCTATTTACAAGCTACTACAGCCTCACTTCCGCGATACAATGAACATCAATGCTTTGGCTCGCCAGGTCTTGATCAATGGAGGAGGAATTCTTGAGAGTACAGTTTTCCCTTCAAAATATGCCATGGAGATGTCAGCAGTAGTGTACAAGGACTGGGTTTTTCCTGAGCAAGCACTTCCTGCAGACCTCCTCAATAGGTGAGTAGTATCAAATAAAATCTTAAAGGAAGGCTCAAGACAAAAACTGATATTACGTTGTCAATCTAACTCTATTTGTCTGGTATTATTTGATTCATCAGAGGAATGGCAGTTAAGGATTCGAGATCCCCACATGGCCTCCGTTTATTAGTTGAAGATTACCCCTATGCTGTTGATGGTCTAGAGATCTGGTCAGCTATTGAAACATGGGTTGAGGACTATTGCAAATTCTACTATAAGACAGATGAAATGGTTCAGAAAGACAGTGAACTTCAGGCCTGGTGGAAGGAACTCAGAGAAGAGGGACATGGAGACAAGAAAGATGAGCTCTGGTGGCCTAAAATGCAGACTCTTAAAGAGCTAATTGACTCCTGCACTATCATAATATGGATAGCTTCAGCCCTTCATGCTGCAGTCAATTTTGGACAGTACCCTTACGCAGGCTACCTCCCTAACCGCCCTACCATAAGCCGAGGATTCATGCCTGAGCCAGGCACACCGGAGTATGATGAGCTCAAGACAAACCCTGATAAAATTTTCTTGAGAACAATTACTGCTCAACTTCAGACACTGCTTGGTATTTCCCTCATCGAGATTTTGTCAAGGCATACCACCGATGAGGTTTATCTAGGACAGAGAGACACACCTGACTGGACAAAAGATTCAGAACCCCTCAAAGTTTTCGAGAAATTTGGAGAGAAGCTGGCCGAAATTGAGGCAAGAATTGTACAGATGAACAATGACTCCCACTGGAAGAACAGGTTCGGACCAGTAAAGATGCCATACACATTGCTCTATCCTATGAGTGAGCCTGGACTAACTGGCAAAGGAATTCCCAACAGTGTGTCAATCTAAGGCCTTTCTGCCTTTGATTTCATTCAAGCTCAAAGCATCTAATGTAACTGATTCTTTCCAGACTGCATTTTCTTCAGTTGTTGTAATTTTCAGTTTTATTCGCAGTAATTATTTTAATAAAGCTTTACTCAATAGTAAGGCAGATGTAATATCATCAAGTTTCCAAAGGTTCTATTTTATTGCTTCATTTACTTTAATATCTTCCTGTTCTTTTCATTTAATCTTTAGATTTTCCACCGCATTTTTTTTTTCTTTTGTTCCTCTAGTACTGTAGCACACTCTTAAGGTAACGCCGTATTGGCCTGGTAGATAATTTAGAGTTTCCATGAGTGCCAAGATTCGATCCTTGGAATATTTTAAAAACGAGTAAATTAATAAGAAATCTTAGCAAAAATTCTTCTATTTTGGGACCCGTTTGATAAAATTAAATATTAAAAATTAAAATTTGAAATATTTAAAATTTTGAATTCTGAAGTTATAAAAATGAATATAAATCTAAAGACTAAATTAATTAATATGTGATGATTATTTATCACTTAACTCTAAATTTAAAAAGTTTACATTTACTTCTTCATTTGGAAAAGGTTAAAAAGAAATCTTAGCAGAAATTCTTCTACTTTAGTCCAAATTCTTAATGGAGAAGCTTGAGAGCAAGTTGGGTGATCCCTTAATGGAGAAGCTAGAGAGAAAGCCATTTATGCATCTTGAATCACCTAATAAATTTACTTCATCCAAGCTCCAAGGGTTACAATTGGGAATTCATTAATCTGCAACCTTTATTGATAAGACCAATAGCCCTTCAGCCCATTCTCTATTATAATATGTTGACTGTAAATGAGCTTGTGTTCCTATTCACAACTTGAACTATATACATGATCTTGTTTCCACAAAGGGTTCTTATTTTGACTGAATGAAGGGATAGATTTGACATTGTATGGCACTCACTTATCCATATTTGACCTTAATTTTAACATAAACTTGCCGACACAAAAATTAATACTTTATCCCAAAGATACAGAAGTGAGTATAAGTTAATTACAACATAATTTCAATAGTATCATTAATTAATTAATTAATTAATACTCTACTAAAAGTATGGATAGAGATCATGGGGATTTAAATTTAGTTGTTTCTTCCTTTTTTAAATTGCCTAAAATATTCTTAGAAAAATAAATTATTATTATTTTGATGGACTAACCATAAAACATTAAAAGCACACAATATAAATTCATCCTTTAAATTCTAATTTAATTACAATTATTTGAGAGTTATATAAAGAATAATAAAAAATAAGAGTTATTTTGGAGTTACATTAGTTAAAGAAGAGTACTTTTTTATTTTTTTTTGGGAAAAAAATACTCTATTAGTTTATTATTTTTATTGTTGTTATTTATATTAATATTAACATTATTATTAAAAATTTAAATCATAAGTGCTATGTGGGAGTTACATGAGTTAAAAGATGAACAAATAAAAAATAATAATTATACATAAAGAATTAATAGAAAAGTTCTTAACTACTAAGTAATAATATTTTAACTCCTCTACTTAAGTTATAAATTTTTTTTAATTCAAAAATATAATGTAATGGAAAATATAAATGGATCATATAACCTCTATAAAATAGATTATGTAATTAATACTATTATTGGAATATTATACGAATAAAATAATCAAGAGTAAATAACAAGAAGAAGGAGAAAGAAAAAAAATAATGTTATTTTATAATAAAAAAATGCAAGAACAAGAAGAAGGAGAAAGAAAAAATAATGTTATTTTACAATAAAAAATACAAAGAATAATTATGATTACTAAAACTCAATTGTAAATATATTTAATAAAAATAAAAAATATAATAGCATGAAAAAAAATATTAATATTTTTTAAAAATAAAATAAATATAAAAAATAATTATATTGAATAAAATTTCAATACCAATATAATTTTTGAAATATTTAATACGTGTAAATATTGCACGTATTTTGTGCTAGTCTAATAAAAGTGAATACAATGTTAACCTATTCTTCAAAATCTTTGAGAAATTGATCACAAAAATAGCCCATTAGAATCTTTTTTCTTCTTTCTCTAAGAAAAAGGGAAAAAAAAGAGCGATAAATAGAGTATGACTAGGCTCTAGGCCGATCAATGGCTAAAATATTGCTTCTTTGACTGCAAAATGGCCATACCTGCACAAGAATTCATGAAAAATGGACAAGCTTTAACAACGAAAACCAAGACTCAATCTTAAATGCAGGTTCATGGAAGTGGCTGAAGCTTGAGATTTGTACTGAATCAACCAAGTCATAAATATTTAACTGACAAAACCTCAGAGTTTGTTTCATTAAAAATTTCTTGCAAACTTCCTTGAAACCAGTTCAACTTTGGATCCTTCATCTCTTAAAGAAGAAAAATAAGATACATATAAACATGAAGATGACCATCAGAAAGTTGGATTTCCACCAGTGAAGTTGAAGAAATTTGCGTGATCTGTGTCAAATCTGATCATACTTAAATGGGACATGTTGAAGCAGAGAGAGGGATATAGTATAGTAAAATTTCTTGAGATGCATGAATTACGGGCTCAGAGTCCTTTCATTGGTTAACGACTGAAATGCAACTTGCCCATAATATAATAGTGAAGTCTTCTTATTCAAACTAGAAAAGATGCTTATTCTCTGCCTAGATAAACTACTAACAAAGTCTGACCTCTCAGCAACTTCACTTTCTTGTGAGTTGCATTTCACTGCTTCTGACTGCTGCAGGTACTTTGCTATTTCCTCAAAGAACTAAATAACAGTATCTAGGGAGCTTCCGAATGCAGCCATGGATGAGAATGGCAGTAGGAGGAGGAAATCTCAAGGTGAAAGCAAGATCAAAGGAACTGATGAAGAAGAACTTCATAGACTTGACTGACATCACAGCGTCGATTACAGACCGGATGGATGAGATGCGTGGTCATAAGTACCATATTTTCACCCCAGTAGTTAAATTTATAATATGGTTATCTGTCTCTTTTCATGATCAGAAGTAGAAGAATCTTCACTGTTTGCCTTCATTTTTTTCCCAAGTAAGATGAAGTCTGGTGCTAGTAATCTTTCCCCATTTTACCATCTTCCCCAAAGGAAATAAAGTATGACTGAGAAATGACCTGAACAGACAATAGAACACATTATCGTTGACAATAGAGTGTTGAATTGAACTCAACTTTTTCAATTATGCTGGGGAAATAAGTATCATATATGGCAACATAAACTTTTATTTGTTCACTAAAACATAGACAGTTTGATGCCTCTAAAGTTGACTTTGTTGTTTTTGTAGCCAATAAGTTTCGAGGTGAACTTGGAAAACCAGCATTCTTGGAAGATTGGATTACTAAAATCAGCCCTCTAGTTTCTGGAGATTCAACATTTAGTGCAACATTTGACTGGGATGAAGAGATGGGAGTTCCCGGAGCATTCACAATAAAAAAACTTACATCACAATGAATTCTATCTGAAGACATTTACACTTGAAGGTGTTCCTGGTCATGGCCGAGTCCACTTCATCTGCAATTCTTGGGTTTATCCAGCTAAATGCTACAAAAAAGATCGTGTTTTCTTCTCTAATCAGGTAAAGGATGGAATTTCTCTTTACTTTCAGTTTCTTCCATACACAGGGTTAGAGCAATTTAAGAAAATGCCATAATTTATCTCATCTTCAAGAAGCACTTTCGTGTCAACAAAACATTGAAACATGAAATTCAACTTTCATCCCAACTAATCAGGCAATATACAATATAACTTATCTCATCTGCAGAAAATAAAAATCAAAAGTATTCATTTACAAGATTCCAAAAAGCACTTTTGTGTCAACGAAACATTGAAACTTGCAATTTAAGTTTCATCCCATCTATCAAACAATAATCAGTGCCACATCACTCTTATGCAGTTTTCTCTTGAGTAGTTAAGAAGGGATTTTAGTTTCATGGTACAAATACTAATCTCTAAAAGCAAACCATATTGTAAGTTGTAGACATATCTTCCGGGTCAAACACCAGCAGCATTGCAGCATTACAGAGAAGAGGAACTGGAGAACCTCAGAGGAAATGGAGCCGGACAGCTTGAGGAATGGGATAGGGTCTATGATTTTGACGTCTACCATGATCTGCACGATCCAGATAAAGGGTCAGAACATTTCCGTCAGATTCTTGGAGGATCAAAAGAATTCCCCTATCCTCGCAGAGGAAGAACAGGCCGACCTCTGAAATTCACTGGTAAAACAATTTTGAGTTCTCTTGACTCAGCATTGGAGCCTGATAAGGATATTGTGCAGCAATTTTAAATAGTTGGGGTCATGATAATAACAACATGCTAAAGCATAAAGAAAGGAGTAGAAACTGGTCATACATACAGTTCATGTCACGTAGACTTCTTGATATTCTCTTAACAGATCCCCAGATAGAAAGCAGGCTACCACTCGGTGATAGCTTGAAAATCTATGTCCCAAGAGATGAAAGATTTAGTCATGTGAAGATGTCAGATTTTGTCGCGTATGCACTAAGTCAATAATTCAATTCCTTGCACCCGAGTTTGAAGCTCTATTTGACAGAACTCCTAATGAGTTTGACACATTCGAAGATGTACTAGAACTGTATGAATGTGGAAGCCAGAAACCTAATGGATCTCTGACGGAAAACATTGCGAAACATATACCGCTAGAAATGTTGAAGGAACTACTCCGTTCTGATGGTGAACGAGGATTCAGTTTTCCGATGCCCCAAGTTATCAAAGGTACGACAAACATTCCTGATACAAGACTTGCTGCAGGCTAACATACAACTAAAACCAAGCTTTAACATTTCTAGAGAAGATTATATGTCCTAAGAATTTGTACTAATAGATTACTGTTAAGACATGCTTGAGTCGGCTCCGTTCAGCTCGGCCTCAGTGCAGGTGTCAGCACTTTTAGCTCCTACCAACGGGTGGCCGGTTCGGTACGTGCCAAGACGAAAGGAAACGGTCAGTTGTGGGAAGTTATCGGCTAACTAGAAAGTGTCTCGATTCACAGTTTCAGACAAGCCAGCATGTGGTTAGGTTGGTCTGGACGTCGACAGTTTCAGACAATTGTGTGCGGTTGGCAGTTATGTGGGTTGCCTGTCTGAACCTTATCCCATCGGCTGAGATGGCGTGCCCTAGTTGGTTGGGAGTGTAACCAACACGTTTTGTTTCCTTGTTAAATAGCATGTTGCTGAACGGATTTAGACAGAGAGTGTTGGATGTGTGGAATCTAAGTATGCCAGCTTTTGTAACAATTGTTCCTTGTGTTTTGTGAGTTAATGCAAGGTTGGGCGTTGGCCTGTAAATTGTGCGTTCTTCTCGTTTCCCTGCTGGTTTATTATTTTCCTTGTGAATTCATCCAAACTAAAGGTTGACTAACCTCTTGGTTGGTGCCGGTACGTAGCTAATGTGAGTGTGAAAATTAGTCCCGTGACAATTACCATGGTGAAAAAACTAAGGAATTTTTTTTATTATTTTAATCAGTTCCATGTTTTCCAAGCAGAGGATAAATCTGCATGGAGGACAGATGAAGAACTCGCAAGAGAAATGCTGGCAGGAGTGAATCCTGTTGTTATCCGTCGACTCGAAGTAAGACTATCGAATTTATAAGTTCTCCAGTAAATCAGACCAGAAGTAGATGCCAGACACCAATTATACAAGTTTAAAAGAGGTTCAATTAGATCATATGCATTAGATATTTCAACAGCCAATCACGTACTTTCATTTACAGGAATTCCCTCCACCAAGCAAGCTGGACCCAAAGCTCTATGGAGATCAGAGAAGTGCCATAACTAAAGAACAGATAAAGAAGAACCTGGATGGATTAACAGTAGACGAGGTAAATTTTACTGAAGTTCCGAAATAAAGTTTTTTTTTTTCTTTTGTGAGTTGAAATAAAGTATTCCACATCATAACAAACAACATCAATTTTCTCTACCTCCAAATGCTTTTCAACATTAATATTTCTGGATTATTTTGCTTATAGGCAATCAAGAAGAATCGGATATTCATATTGGATTACCATGATTACTTCATGCCATATCTAAGGAAGATAAACTCGACTTCAACCAAGGTCTATGCAACAAGGACGATCCTCTTCCTGAAAGAAGATGGCACACTTATGCCATTGGCTATTGAATTAAGTTTGCCACATCCAGATAGCGATCAGCTTGGAGCTATCAGTGAAGTGTATACACCTGCAGAAGATGGTGCTGAAGGTACCATCTGGCAGCTGGCTAAAGCTTATGTAGCCGTAAATGATTCTGGTTATCATCAACTTATGTCTCACTGGTAAGAAGACATCACATTAAGAAATGCTCTTTCAAGAACTTGTTATGCTTCTCATTTATTTTTGGCATCCTTCTGGTAATAGGTTGCACACACATGCAGTAATCGAGCCATTTATAACACTTAAAGCCTTTGAAAGATTTGGTAAGAAGCTTGCTGAAATTGAAGAAAGAATTACCAAGGACAACACTAATCCAAAACTTAAGAACAGGGTTGGACCAGTAAATATGCCTTACACTTTGCTTTACCCTAGCAGTGAAATTGGACTTACTGGCAAGGGAATTCCCAACAGTATTTCAATCTAAATGCTAATTATGTGCCATGGACGTGCATTTGACATCATTGTATTTTCCCTCTCCTAGTTCCACTTTGCGTTTTATCAGGATACTGCATAACTAACAAGCAGATATGTTGCTGTAGAACCAGGCACTGCATGATTGCTTGAAGATTTATTGAGTAGCTTTCATGAAAATATAATCACTAATGCAGTTTATCATTTCTCCTGTTCGAGTATGTCAAAATCAGAAGCTAAGTACCTACCCGGAATCAACTGATCTTGGAATCTAGAACTGATACTGAAGCTAAGAACAAAATAAACATTCCTGCAACCATCCGACCCCAAGCCAGGAAATGGGTGGTCTTTCTACAATGAATGTGCTACTAAATATTTAATACTTATTAAGAGGAAAAAGAGTGAATGAAGAACCGAAACATAAAAATTTCAGCTAATTGTCGTATTATCAGCAAACCTTCCTCTTCTGCAAAACTTAAATAGAACTGAACACAATTTCATACTCTATCTTTAAAGAAAGATCATTAAACTCCAAATATCCCAACTCGTAGCATAACTTCATAACATGCATTTCTCAAAGGGATTTACAGGATTGTAAAGCAAGTATTTCTAGCAGTTACTGTAAACAAATTATAAACAAAAAAAGAAAGTATTATTAGGCGGCAAAAATAGCCCCAGAAATTATTAAAAGAACAAATGAGTATATTAAGAGAAGAGTGCCAAGTTTCACCTTGAAATTAAGCGAGAAGAACCTCTCCAAATCTAATCTCCAATCTGGGTCTTCCAGCCACTTCAAGTTTCTTGAATATCTCACTTACTCTCCCCCATCAAACAAATGAGCTTCCTTTACTTCTTCAATCTTTCCATTCCCTTTTCCTTGGCATTGCCAAAAGATATAAAATATTTACTCCTTTGAATGGAACTCTAGCCTTAAGCATCACTGTGCCTCCTACAATTTTAAAACTTTCAACCTTTCTTCTAAATTATCTTTAGCAATAACGGCATTGATGTCCAAAAAATAAATTCAGTTGAAAATTTTCTACTTTTCTTTTTTTCAATTTAAGTGAGGTCCATATATGAGAGAAGTAGAGTTCAGCTTTGATTTTCTGAGAAAAATTAAAGACTTTCTAAATTGTAAATACAAAAAAAAATAGATTAAAGTATAATTTAAATACACATTACACTCTTTTAAATAAAAAATTTATATAAATCTTATTTTTTTAATAAATAATTTATTTTTATAAAATTAAAAAAATATTTGAAAGGTAATCCAAATATAATATACCCTATATTTGTTACAATTTCAAATCACTTTTATCCACAATGCTTCTTTTAAGGGAAATATTTACCTCTTTTTTTTTTTTTTTCCTAAGTAAGGGAAGTATCACCTAAGTTTAAAAAAGAGAGTCAATGGACCCAAGCTTCCCAGGGAAGTATCTCAAAAGGTCTATTTTGAAGTTTTCTACTCACTTCCATATAAATATTCTCAAAGCGGCGCCAAATGAATCAAGTTGGGGGGAAGGGGGAAACGGGAGAACGAAGACACCAATGGGGGATTCTACACAGTCCGATTCGAATATTTTCAGTATTCGAATTGTATCGATCGATTACTACATGGCCCCTCCCATTCCCGGCCTTGACATTTCCTATAGCAGTTTTCAAGGTATATTCATTTCTATCTTTGTTCTTCTACCTGCACTTCTTTTGCTTGTTTTTCTTTGTTATGGAAGTAGATTCGTGGTGGTTGGATATTTTTCTTTTATTAATAAATTGCTCAAGGTTTTGAGAGCATTGCTTGACTTGTTTTATTTGATTCACTAAGTTGTGAACTTCATGTGAAGTGTTTCTGCTAAAGTTCTGGCCGTGGATTGAATTAAAGCTAGTAATTTTGACGTTATTATTTTTGTGAAGTTGAAAGTTTCTCATTTAGTGTACTTTCTGCTAAATCTTGTATTCTATTTGTGGTATTTCCTGGAATCCCGCGTGAAATGGAAAGTTAATGTTACTTATGCTTTGTGAATGTGGGCTAGTTTTAATTTTCTCAAACTAAGCTGATTCGGTTAGTGCCAGAAGTTGTTTTGAGGTGTTCTTACCCACTTATTTCTTGGGTTCCTGATTTTATCTGAAAAAGGAGAAAGATGAAAAAGTAGTTTTGAAAAGCAATACTGCAGGTATATTTTTTAGATTTTTTTATTTATAAAATTTTAAAAATTAAGATGCATATTCCAAATTTTCTGATTTTTGTTTAGTAATAAATCTTTTCCAATAGCTTCAAGAAATTTAAAGCATGAAAATAGAGTCTTTAGTTGCGTACCCTTGTACATGTCCATAATATTTCTGTCTATATTTCTGCTGGTGTAACTTTTTTCTAATGAGATTTTGGAATTATGCAGGTGGGAAAGTGAATGAGGTTCCTGTTATAAGAATATATGGGTCGACTCCAGCTGGTCAAAAAACTTGCTTGCACATCCATAATGTAAAGCCCCTTTTAGTTTGATTCTACTGATGTTATTATGCCTACTTTTTTTACTTAAAAAGAAATTGTCTTTTTCTGCATTAGGA
Source organism: Rauvolfia tetraphylla (assembly GCA_030512225.1). Taxonomy (NCBI): domain Eukaryota; kingdom Viridiplantae; phylum Streptophyta; class Magnoliopsida; order Gentianales; family Apocynaceae; genus Rauvolfia; species Rauvolfia tetraphylla. Next base: position 5,993,842 of record JAJQKT010000060.1, read on the forward strand.
TGGTTAAATATCTTTTGCTGATTGCTGTAGAATTATTGAAGTTGTGCTTTTTGAGATGTAAAAGGTTGAGCTGATTGTTTATATAGAGCGAACCATACTCCTTAAGGCTAAGATGCTAAATTACTTAATGAATAAGAGTTCTTCTAAAGTTTGTGTCGGACCAAGTCATTCTCGATGAGTAGAGGGAGGATGTGTTATTGTTGGTTCTGTTAAAATACTTTGCAAAGCGTCATTCTTTTATACGCATATTCCATTAAGAAAATTTAGTTATTTGATGTGGCTGTTTCCATCATGCAGGCTTTCCCTTATCTGTACGTTTCCTGTTCCGATTTCTTACTTCAACCAGATCAAGAAGGTAGTCTACACGTTGACTATTGGTATCATAAGATTTGTAGTAGTATCTAACTATTTCATGACTGAATCTGGTAAAAGTTAGGTGAAGACGTTCATCTATGCATTGAGCTTTCACTTCTTTGAGTTCTTTTAAAGATGTTCTTGTGTAATTTTTACTTCTTATATTTACATAATAATTGTGGGATCAACATCCATCTGCTGCTGTGGGCATGATATTCAAACTTTGAATGGTTCCAGCTCAGTTTTACAAGCCCCTCATAATTATTCTGTTGCATAGAAGAATGCGTATTTCTGTTTATGGAAATACAGGATTTTTGTTCGTAATTCGTTATGTTTTTTGTATACTTTATAGTAATTTCTTTTGATTCCTTGCCAGTCATTTTAAGTATCACTTGTTTGTTCTACCTTCATTTATCCATGTGATTTCTTTGGAGTGATGATGAGATGGCCAATATGTTACTATATTTCATTGTTCATAGATGATGTTTTTGTAGCAGTTTTAGGTTGTTTAGGTTTTGCTGTTTACGTATTTAAACTATAGTAATGTTTCTTTTCCTTTTCTACCTCTTGATATTTCTTAGGCAATGGATGCACACATTCCATCAGTCTTGCAATGGAAAAGGCCCTGAAGGTTTGTGTTTGTGCTCTACACGACTGTCAGGTGATAGCCTAAATGCTTTCAGGCATTATTCATGTGCTTTCTTTTTGCGTCTTACAGCTTAAAGGCAATGCTACCTCAAAACGTCAGCATGTGCACAGTTGCAGACTAGTTAGAGCGAAGAAGTTCTATGGATATCATGCTTCAGAGGAGTTATTTGTCAAGATTTATCTGTATCCTGATTTTCTTTCTCAATCTATGAGCTGGTATTTGTTTAATCGATTAAGAAAATTGCAGTTGTGCTTTTATTATCATGGTCCTATCTAAATCTTTTCTGATCATTATAAATCTTATTTGGGGGAACAAGTTTCTTCTTTTATGATAATTCGGTTCTTACCTTGACTATTATTTCATTGTTTTCTCTGTATTTCTTTAATCCTCTTCTTTTTTTATTGATTTATTCTTGGAGTTTACAGATGAACTCCTTGACAGATATATTAGGTATTATCCGCAGGATGTTTCCAGAGCTTCCAAGCTTCTCCTGGTACACATTTTGGCTTTCACTAAAATAGGGAAAATGATTACTGCTAAAACTATTTTGACTTTTGACTGTTGTTGAATTTCTTTTGCCATAATCTATGTCTACCTGTGTGTTAATTGATCTTTTCCTTACTGGGGCAAACATTTTGTTGACCTTATTGATTTAATGATGACACGCATTGGAATCAGATTATAGAGATGCTTTGGTACAGATTTCCTTAATTTTTCTGCATCCACACATTCAAGCAGATGACTCGAGTGAACTTGGCAACCTGCAATGAACTACCAAAAAGGGCTATTTCTTGATTATTCTTAAAAAGCTGGTATAGGAAAAATGGAGTTGGGAGTCTTTTTTATTACTATCCATTCTCTTTTGTGTATGTGCGTGCGTGCGTGTGTGCGTGCGTGTGTGTGTGTTTTGAGTGTCATTCACAGCAGGAGAGGAGTAGAACAATGGCTTTATGCACGAAAAATAAGAGTGATGGGAGGTATAACGTCTTAATTCTCTTTCTTTCATCAGAGTCAATCGCTTGTTTATTTCTACTGCAGTATTGCCAGTTGGAATTCTTTTTCTGGTCAACAAGAAAAGCAATGCCCAAAATTATTAATGCTAATCAATTGTTTTTAAATGACTTTCGTTTATTTAGGAAGGACTGCAGGTTTGTCTATTGGTATTCTTCTTATGTAATAATGAGAATTTGGTGTAGGAAGGAGCTGTTTTGGAGAAAGTTCTACAGCCCTATGAATCACATATTCCTTTTCTTCTGCAATTCCTTGTAAGTAGTTCTGCTGTTTTAGGTTATTATTTTTATCCCTCTTTTTTTTTTTATATATAATTTCAAGCTGATTTTTCTTTACAGTTGTTATTTCATTTTGACTTTAGGTAAGATATTTAGAAGATACTATGACTAACTTTCTGTTAATTACACTTCATTGTTTGGCCGTTCTTTTGAAGGGATGAGCACTACTATTTTTTACTTGGCTACCAATGTATCCCTATAGAACACAGGCTTTATTTTGATTCAGCAGAGGTTGCTTTTGGAGCATTCAATGAATAAGCTACCTTCACGTTTGTTGCATTTATTACCATGTTGTATGTTTTGGACCTTTTTTACCTTTTACTTTCTCCTTTCATCACTTACTTTCACAGAATTAGATAGACTCAGGTTTAGTCCAAATTTGACAAGCTCTAATATCCAACTTCTTTGTTACCAAATAATGTATTGTAAGCATTTATCTTTTATATTCACACAAACTCGACTATCAGCATTTCAGTTTGCACAGTCAAACATGAAGACAGATGCACATATTTATGACATGTTAAAGTGCTTATTGAGTAGGTTTATTGATGGCTTATATAGTTTTGTTAATGTATGAACTGGTTCTGGTTGTAATAGTTGTAATATTTCTCATTGATCCATTACATGTGATTAGAGTGGTCTTGCTTGTTCTGTTATTAATTTAAAGGAACATGATTAACTTTCTTGAATTTCTGAAGTCACCTCATCAACTTAACTTTCTTGAATTCTGAAGTCACCTCATCAACTTTGTCTTGACCCTTCTTGTCTTCAAAAGTTTACGAATGTGTATTATTTTTGTCCAAAGGTTGATTACAATTTGTATGGAATGGGTTATATACATGTGTCGAAAATTAAATTCCGTCATCCCGTACCTGAAATTTTCTCCCGGAGGAAGTCTGCTTATAATGGTCCACATGAAGAGGTGACAGATCAGGCCTCTGGCACTACTGGGAGTACTAAGGTTAATTTTTTGTTTCAGTGTGCTGCTTCTGGAAGTATGGTACATTCTTGATTAAAAATAACGCAGCCTTTTGTTTTTGCAACTTCTCATTAGGCAGATTTAAGTGGTAACAATGATTCAGTTTCACCAATTTGGACCACTTCTACAATTCCAAATGATTGGATTTGGCAATCAGGGAGTCAGGTTGATGCTTCAACAAACCAAGACCTGTCCCTGGTTAAACGTCAAAGTACTTGTGAACTCGAGGGAGATGCTGTTGTGGAAGGTTTTATTGTGTTTCCAGCTGTCTCGGAAAATTTATCCCCTTATCCTCTGTTATTTTCTGGCTAAAGTTACTATTTCTTTTCTTTGTTATTTGCAGATATTCTCAATCAACTATTTATATCATACACGCCCCTTTCACAGGCTCATTGTGATGTGAAAAAAGTTCAGTCTTTAGTACCTATTTGGGAGGTATGTTTCGCTCTGTATTAGATGTTTGTTTGTTTCATACTGTCAATTATGCTGGCAATTTGTGAAGGTTCATGTCTTTCTCTTATTAGGAAGAGATTGAAAGAAGTGGAGTACTGGAGCCTGTAATTCCCCCCGATCCTGGAAAACCACTTCCAGAAGATGGTTTGAGGATGCTTTCAGACAGACTTGAGTTGGAAAAGTTACTAGCTGATTTGACTGCTTTTGCAGAAAGTCGATCTCTTTCTCAGCAGTCAATTGATTCTTTGTCTGATAAGGGCAATTTGGCTGAAAATATTGACTTTGAATTCAAAAACAAAGAATTGTTAAAATGTTCATTGAGAAGTGAAAAATTAGGACTACCTTCTCTAGTAAATTCATTGTTTGAAAACACAGATGGTGAAAGGCCTGGTGAAGGGCAACATCCATATATGCAGCGATTACCAGTTGATCAATTGCAAGCATCTGCCTCCACTGAACCCCTGAATATGAAGGTATTTGGCTATTGATCTTTTTACTTGTATACTTCTCTTTTTAAGCATACATGTCTCTTGAGATGGAGCAAGTTTTGGTTTCTTGATTCAGCAATTAACTTTGGTTCTTATGACAGTCTTCTGTTCTTTTCCATTTCTCCTATATGAGTTTTTTCGTATGTTTGGATTACTGATCATTCGTTTATTAAAGATCAAATCACTGCAGCCTACTAGTCTACTTCTTTTATTTTATTGACAATAAGGGCTTGGAGATTCCAAATTTTCGGTTGTGTATGTTGAAGTTTTGATATTTTGCTTTTATCTGTAAGAATGAATAACATAGAATGTTTTGGAATGAAAGACTATCAAGTAGAATTTAGTTGTTGCGACAAACAGGATCGAAATTAATAAATTTGAGAACATGTTGGCAAATGTCACAAGGAGACACTAACATCTGGTTATCTGGAATCTAATATTTAAATTTTGGATGATACCTCTATGCTGCTCCTTTAAGGTATTCCGCAATAACTGATGGTGATTCTGTATCTATAGCTCAATGTGCTCTGAAAAAGTAGTAGTTCTAGTTTTGGTATCTTTCTGTCATCATTGTACTCGACTAGCTTGCCCCCCTTTGAATGCTTTTGAAGAAACTATTGTGGGTTGGTCTTATTAGTCCTTAACTTTGGGCTTCTCTATTGTGTATCTGAAAATTTATGAGCAATCTAGGCTTCAGATCTCGATGCTTTGGGGCTCTTGAAGTGGCTTGCATCTTCTCAAGCTGTAGAAGATATCAATTCTGATGATGAACTTGCTCGTGAGATTATTCTGAGTCCTTTGTTACCTGCAACTACCATTGACAAGGTGTTGGAGAAAGCTAGTACAGATTTCAAGAATCAATCTCAGCAAGAGTGTCAAGACATACTTGATTCTGTTGAGGATGGAACTGATACTGAGGGATCTTATGTGAGGAATTCTGATTCTAATGATCACAATTTGTCATGCCATGCTTCATTTAATAACACAATTCCTCAAGTAGATGGTTCCGCGGATGATCTCAATCCACTTACTTTAGGTGGTAAGCCGCCTTCCGAAGTAAACTGTGAATTTGGGACTTCTTCCGAAGGCCAGTTACAGCATGGTGCTTTAAGCACTAGCAGTGCCCGCAAAAGGAAAAGACAATCATGGGGCTCTTTACCTGTTTCTTCACGTCCAAGCATGCATCATATTTCTAATTCTCACATTGTCAATATGGTTGTTAGCTCTGATGGTGAGACAAAAGTCCAGACAGAAAGTTCATTTCAGGACAGAAATAAGGGAGACAAACTTCCCCGTTTTGTAAAGGATAATGTAGACAGAGATGGTAATTGTAGTGAAATAGCTAATACATTCCTTGGATGCTCTATGAGAGATCTGATGAGAAAAAAGAGATGCTATAGGACTGAGCTAGCTGAATGTAGGGCTTCTCAGGGGAAGCAGGAAACAGACACATCTCCGTGTGAGAGGACGGATAAAGAAATTAGCAGATCTGTTGCTCCTACAGATGAATTAGTAGAATATCATGACAGCAACATTCCTGGAGTTCAGTTTTCTCAGGTTTTTGAAATGAAACTTGATAAGTCTCACGCTTCTCTGCATAGTAAATGCCTTGTTCCCTCTGTAAGTGACCAAGTCCGGGCAACAAATGTGTCTAAAGTTGGACAACTATGTTCTTCTGATGGACTTGATTTTGGGTCTGTTGCTGGAGAAAATACAGGATTCCAGGATGATAGGATCTGTTATCCCTCTTTGCTTGAAACATGTGAAAAAGCATCTCATTTTCTTTCTCATGAAAATGATGAACCTGCAGTCTCCATGGGACATGATGGAAGTGCAGATCATAAATCAACTCCAGCATCTCGTGAAAATGATGAGCTTGCGGTCTCCATGAGACATGATAGAGGTGCAGATCATAAGTCTGAAACTTCTCTTTGTGAAGAATTCCGGCTACTGAGTGCTATCCACTCAAGCTGCCAATCCGGCAGTCCAGTTGAAGGTGACAATTTTAGCAAAGGTAGTTCAATGGTAAAATCTGCCTGCAAGAGCATGATTTTTGTGCAGGAGAAATCTGAAACTTTGGATGAGAATCTTCAGGGCACAATGGCGTCAGCTGGAATAAGTGTTGTACTGCCTGATATTGAGATTGACAGACATCATGAGACAAAGAATGAGTCCCTCAGTCTGCCCAGATCAATATCCATGGCTATTAACATGAAAGCAGAGCCTTTGGAACTCATTGGCCTGACCTTCTGTCAGAAACCTCCAATGATAGAATGGACAGATGATATTGGGAGCACTTCAGCATTATCACCCTTTACTACACAGGGTCCTATGAGAAAAGAAAATGAAGGAATACATCGTCAGGATGTAATTTTAGATGATTTACTGCCTTTCTTCTTGAGGGACCACCCAGACAAAAGAGAATCCCAAAAATTTAGCTGTAATAGAGAGGAATGCGCTGACTATCAAGAAGCAGTAATGGGGATCCCTGTTCACTATCAGAATGACGGGTCCCACCTATACATGTTGACTCCTCTTCTCTCACCTCCATCTTCAGAATCTGTTAGCAGATGGCTTTCTGATCGAAGAAATCCTTTGTCTAAAAGCATGTCAGTGCCACCAGTTTTGGCTGCATCGCCTCAGGATTTGTGCAGCGATCTAGTGGATTTACAGGGTTCTATAACTGAAGCCTGTAATTCACAGGAATCTTCTACCAGATGTGTTTCAGACTGCAATCTGGACATCCCAGATCAGCTAAATCAAGAAAATACTATGAAAGTTGTGGAGCCAAATCATGACAAGGTAACAACAATAAAGAAAAATGAAGTTAAAAGTTTGACATGCAAGCCATCAACAGGTAACTCAGAAGAAATGTCCCAGTTATCAGGTCCTGATTTGAAGTCAAAATTAACTCCTTTGAGTCAAATTGGTTTTCGGGACCCTGCAAGTGTCGGTTGTGGACAGCAGCTAACTATACTGAGTATTGAGGTCCAAGCAGAATCTAGGGGAGATTTGAGACCCGATCCTCGATTTGATGCCATTAATATCATAACTCTAGTTTTTCAAGAAGATGATGGTTCAACTGCTGATACTTCCATACTTCTTCGCTGTGGCACAGATATGTCTAAACAAAATCTTGATGGAATATCAGATTGCAAGGTAGTGGTTTTCCCTGAAGAGAAACATTTGTTTGTCGATTTTGTGAAGATCATCTGTTCGTTTGATCCAGATGTACTAGTGGGATGGGACGTTCAAGTTGGTTCCCTTGGTTTTCTGGCTGAAAGGGCTGCACATCTTGGAATTGGTTTGCTAAATAACATATCTCGAACACCATCACAAAACTGTGTAACCTCAGGAGATTTTAGCACATCTGGTACAGGAATGCCTAATGATATGCTATCAAAAATGGATACCGCTGATTCTGTGCCTCTTGAAGGTGCAATAATTGAGGACGAATGGGGCCGAACTCATGCTAGTGGTCTCGATGTTAGTGGTCGGATTGTTCTTAATATTTGGCGACTGATGCGCAATGAAGTTAAGCTTAACATGTACACAATTGAGGCTGTTGCTGAAGCTGTTTTGAGGAAGAAAACACCATCCATCCCTTGCAAGGTACTCACAAAATGGTTTTCAAGTGGTCCTGGTCGTGCAAGATATCGTTGTGTGGAGTATGTCCTAGAGAGAGCGAAATTAAATCTTCAGATTATGAATCAACTTGATGTGATAAACCGAACATCAGAACTCGCTAGAGTTTTTGGTATTGACTTCTTTTCGGTTCTCTCTCGTGGCTCGCAATTTCGTGTAGAATCTATGTTTCTAAGACTGGCGCATACTCAGAACTACATTGCAATTTCTCCGGGAAATCAACAGGTTGCTTATCAACCTGCAATGGAATGTCTACCGCTTGTGATGGAACCAGAATCTGGTTTTTATGCGGACCCGGTGGTGGTTTTGGATTTCCAGTCTCTGTATCCATCAATGATAATTGCATATAACCTTTGCTTTTGTACATGCCTTGGAAAAATAACTCCTCCAAAGGAAAAAACCCTTGGTGTTAGTTCTTATTTGCCAGATGTGAATGTTCTGCAGAGCTTAAAGCATGAGATACTTTTTACCCCTAATAGAGTTATGTACGTACCCTCAAAGGTTCGTAAAGGGGTGCTGCCTCGCTTGTTGGAGGAAATATTATCAACTAGAATTATGGTGAAACAAGCAATGAAGAAATTAGCACCTTCACAACAAGTGCTTCGCCGTATATTTGATGCAAGACAACTTGCCCTGAAGCTAATAGCAAATGTGACATATGGCTATACAGCTGCAGGATTTAGTGGGCGAATGCCCTGTGCTGAACTTGCTGACAGTATTGTCCAATGTGCACGAAGAACACTAGAAACATCTATCTCATTCGTAAACAACTACGAGAAGTGGAAAGCAAAAGTTATCTATGGTGATACTGACAGGTAAGAGTTTGACCTTAACTTGTATTATATTGGAGGACTGAAGATCTGGTAATTCTTATGGATGCTGTCTGCAGTGTTGTATTTATTTTGTATTTTAAAATTTACTGGCCAAATAAAATTTCTATCATGCAGCATGTTTGTGCTCCTCAAGGGACGATCTCGCAAAGAAGCATTCCAAATTGGTAAGGAGATTGCAGCTGCAATAAGTGCAATGAATCCAAGTCCAGTCACTTTAAAGATGGAAAAGGTCTACCATCCATGCTTCCTCCTTACTAAAAAGAGATACGTCGGTTACAGTTATGAGAGCCCCAACCAAAGCAAACCGAAATTTGATGCAAAAGGTATTGAGACAGTACGAAGAGATACATGTGGGGCTGTAGCCAAAACCATGGAGCAGTCACTAAGAATCTTTTTTGAACATCAAGACATTGATAAGGTAACCTGTACAGTGGCTGAGTCATTCCTTGAGTACAAATTATTGAAGTATAATCATTGTTTAATTTACTTTGATTGAATGGATTAGGCTTGCTCTAGACTGTTGATGTGAAAAGTAAAGCATCATAGATGGCAGCTTTGAACTTTGAGCTCGTGTTATTTTTTGCCTGTTTACATGCCTTATCAAACTACCATCTAACTAAAGATCTTCAGTTGTAGAGAAGAGAAATTTGTTTATTCCTGGAATCTTGCAGACATTGAGTTTATGTTGCACGAAAGCTCGATGTATCTTCCATGGTTGTTGGACATGCGTTCTTGAACATCAAAAGGAGAATTATTCCAGCATAAACTTCTGAACATGTTAACTATGGTTAGAGTGATTTCAAACATTAAGAAAGATTGTTCTTGTTATTAATTGTTTTTAGTTGTTGCTGTTTAGTGGGAAATATAACAAAACCGCAGGCATAGGTCAAATGGTCATCTTTGCTTGTTCTCTAGCATTTCCAATCTGCAAAAAATGCATCTGTCTGTTCACTTTTCTACTATAATTCTTTTAACTTTGCATAGCTGGAGTGTTGTCACGTGCTCAAGATATTTAAATAATTTCTTATTATGCATGCACTAGAAAGATGTTGAGACTTCTTTGCAGCTTTTGGGTTATGCATGACTTCTATGTGAATCTTTTTTTTTTTTTATTGCTAGCAGGTCAAGGTATACTTGCTGCGTCAATGGAGACGTATTTTATCTGGCAGGATCTCTCTTCAGGATTTTGTTTTCGCGAAGGAAGTTCGTTTAGGTACTTATAGTGCACGGGCATCTTCACTTCCCCCAGCAGCAATTGTTGCTACAAAAGCAATGAAATCCGACCCCAGGGCAGAACCACGCTATGCAGAGCGAATACCTTATGTCATAGTTCATGGTGAACCAGGAGCCCGCTTGATTGATATGGTTGTGGACCCACAGGATCTTTTAGCCCTTGATTCCCCTTTCAGATTAAATGATGTCTATTATATTATGAAGCAGATAATTCCAGCTTTACAACGTGTTTTTGGTCTTGTTGGAGCTGACTTGAGCCAATGGTATTCTGAGTTGCCTCGTCCAGAAAGGGAAACTGTTGGTAAACGTCATTTATTTGCTTCTAATTCACATCGAACTAGAATTGATTCTTACTACCTGTCAAAGCACTGTGTTCTCTGTGGTACCATAGTCCAAGGATCGGCCTATCTGTGTCATAACTGTTCCGTGAGTGAGGCAACTGTTGCTACAGCTTTGACTGGAAGAACTGCTAAACTGGAAAAGAGTATCCAACATCTTGCTGCGGTAAGTATTATTACTAGAATTCACACTAGCTTTTAAATGCCTAAGAAGCTGGAGTTTTACGTCTTGAGCTCACACAACCTATCTATCTAATTCTCCAAGGTTTACTTCCTTTAGGAGTTCTCTACATTGACTAAATGATTTTGGCGTTCTCTTTCAGATATGCCGGCACTGTGGAGGTGCAGATTGGCTTATAGAAAGTGGGGTGAAATGCACATCTCTTGCGTGCCCTGTTTTCTTCGAGAGGAGAAAGATTCAGAAAGAGATGAAGTCACTTTCTGCTGTTGCTACAGACTTTGGTTTCTATCCCAAGTGTGTGGTTGAATGGTTCTGAACTTATAACTTTGCTGCTTGGATTCTGGGAAGATGGGACAGATAACTTTGAGCTCACACAACCTATCTATCTAATTCTCCAAGGTTTACTTCCTTTAGGAGTTCTCTACATTGACTAAATGATTTTGGCGTTCTCTTTCAGATATGCCGGCACTGTGGAGGTGCAGATTGGCTTATAGAAAGTGGGGTGAAATGCACATCTCTTGCGTGCCCTGTTTTCTTCGAGAGGAGAAAGATTCAGAAAGAGATGAAGTCACTTTCTGCTGTTGCTACAGACTTTGGTTTCTATCCCAAGTGTGTGGTTGAATGGTTCTGAACTTATAACTTTGCTGCTTGGATTCTGGGAAGATGGGACAGATAACAACCCCCCTCCCCCTCCCCCTTTTTCTCCCCCTTCCTCTTGTGAATACATGTATATACGCAAACCAAAGCTAATAGCTTGTAATATTCTTCATCTGTAGCCCCCAGCAGCCTTTTGTTGCTCTAACTCCATAGCAGACTGTAGTCTGTTATGTTTGCTACTCAGAGCTCATACCGTTCCTCAGTATGGGTATGAGGTTATGCATGTTTTTGTTTTTATTCCGTCTATGGGTATACTTGCTTTCTTTATTTTAGTGTTTAATCCATGTGGGAAACGAGAAAGCCCAAAGCTTCTTCAGTTCTACCTTTCTGGACCACACAAACTTGTAGAATGTTTCTCTACTAATTCGCCAATACTTGGTTTGGATTTTAAATAAAGAAAAAATTATTTTTTATTTTAAGTTTTATTTTTTTTACAAATAATTTATTTTTATAATTTTAAATATTATTTAACTAAAAAATTTTAATTTAGTCTTACTCTAAAGTTCTAGTTAAGTTTCTTAGTTCATCTCACCAAAAAATTAAAAAAGAAATAATAATAGAATAGTTTTTTGGTCTATTTATTGCAAGGAGGTGAGTGGTTTTTCTATAAAAATATTTTTAATTAATTGAATTATTATTTATTAACTATTAATAAATACACTCTAATAGATATTGTAATTAAACTAATTCTACAACATTGTCAATTTGTCATTGAGGGACTAAAGTTACAAATTCTCCCAAAATAGTCCTCCGATTAAATTTTTAATTTTTTTATTTTATCAGGGTTTAAGCTTCCTTCTTGTTCCCCTTTCTAATGTCAGGGTTTAACCCCTCACTCCTTGCGACCTCAAAATGCTCCTCCTCAGACGCCTTAGAATGCTCCGCCACCACCGTCACGGCCAGCATGTTAGTGTGTCCGAATTTCCTTTTTCTTCTCTCTCTTCTCCTCAATCCCAGTCCCCAACCTCGGAGTCCATCCCCAAACCCAGCTCTCTCTCAGCTCGTATGAGTTTCGTCTTCGATCAAATTGATGCCATTGAAAGGGAACGGTCCGAGAAAGACCAAACCCTCCAGCGAATTCGGGCATGGCGGGAATCTAAGAGACAGTCGTCCACCATTGAGACGGCCGTTGCTGCGTCTACAGTCTCTCTGGCCTCGTCAGAGCTAGAGCCAGAGGCAGTGAACTCTGTAAAAAGCTTGGAGTTGAGGAAGGATGAAAATGAAGGTAGCTTGGGATTGTTGCATAGTAAGAGGGAGGTGGACCTGGTCCACCCCTGGCCAGAATGGATTGGGTTGATGGAGAGATTAATGCAACAGAATTATTTTGATCATAGGAGGAAAGATGAGGACGGAATGCTGGAGAATTTGGGATTTAATTCATATGAGATGGTTGAGGAGGATGGCCTTGATTTTACTCGGGATTTCAAGACTGTTCAAACTGCAGTGCTTAATTTCGGTCGGGATCGGTTTGATATATTAAGGTCTTTAATCCGTTTACTTCATAGATAATGGGCATACATGTGCATAACTTTTCGCGTCTATGCTTGAAGGGTATATATGCGCGCAGTTCCTAAAATGCTTGGAAATGAAATGTCATGCTGAAGAAAACAGGAAATCTTGGCTTGATTAGATGTAAAAGTAAATTTCTTGATATCTATTTTTTATAATTGTTGTGTTGCGTGGACACACCGTAAAAGGGCCTTTCCTTCTTTTATTTTGTTTGGCTGAAAGTACTTTGTGAAGGAAGAAAAAAGAAGATTTTTGAATGAATGTAACTTACTATTTTTTTCTTTAATGAAGGTTTTTGAATGAATGTAACTTACTATTTTTTTCTTTAATGAGTTCATCCTATTTGGTCTTCTAATAGATAAGGATTGGAATCGTTCTATTGTCATTGAATGTATAGAAGTGTTATTCTTTTGGATCTCTTACATGAAGTTTAGTTGAAGGTTTTTACATGCCCAAGACTGTCTCTGTTTCATATCCTATGAATTTAAATCTACTTAAATGTCCTTGAGTACTCCCTGGTTTCCCTTTTCCCTATGTTGGGCAAAAAGGATTTGTTCAACCTTAAAAATCAACTTTCAAGTAGAAAGGACTATTCAGCAGTAACACATTTTTCGTTTCTTGTCTTGTCTCTTCTATTGTCTATAAATGTGGCTGCATTCATGCGGAATTCCTAAAACCATATCCTGCTCAAACTTTTCTGAACTATACCATAAACATTACAATGCAGCTTGTATAAATATTTACATCTTATTGATGCACAAATTGCCTGTTGGCACATGAGAAGAGGACTTATATGAATTTGACCTTGTTTTGATGTCTGCAATGCCTCCATTGACCCACTGATTTGAAGAGATTTGTGTTTTTGTTTATTCACTTTTGCTTGATAGACACTTAGGTTGAGAATTGATTTCAGGTCATTGTCAAGACAGGATCTTCAGGTTTTGGTTGGTTACGGATGCCCTAGCACAGACAAGAGGGTGGTTTTCTCTGCAAAATTGTTGAGGAAACTCGTTAACTTGGACGAGGGCGATGTAAGTCGGGATTATTTGAGTTCTCAAAATATAGAAGTGAACAATAAGTAGTGCTTGAGACTTAATTTTAATTGTTAAAAAAATTTATCTTCTTTCATCCCAAAAGATTAAAAATGAAATATCCGTGTACAAAAATTCATCCAATATGTCTAGGCATGTATCTGATCAAAGGTCGCTTAATCTTTTTCCTTTACAAATCTTGAGCCAGTTACCTAATATGGAAGAAAGAAGGTACTTTTAGTCTCCTTTTTGTATTTCCTTTCTATTAATTCTATGATCATAAATGACTAGATGCTGTAAATACATAAATGGAATTATATCTATTTGTTGCTTACTACTGAAACAACGATTTCAAGCCAAATGTGTACGTCTCTTGCTAACTATGTCATTCGTTGTGCATAGGCGAAGGCTCGAGATAGAGAAGTCACTTGTACTCTAAATGATGGACTTGGAAGAAATATCATTTTGTCATCGTCTATAAATATCAGTCCCTTTTGCTAGTTAGTAGATCAGCTGGAAATGCACATAGTACACAAGAAAGAAATCTCCAAGTTTGCCCACTCAAGTTGAACATATAAATTACAAGTGGCATTCATTATCTCTTGTCTGAATTCCCAAGCATGAATACTTCTTTCTTGTACTTGTTGAAAACTAAGGCATACAAGCACCTTTTAACTATGATATTGTCTGATGACCGTCTTTGTCAAGATTTTGTTTAACAGAATTGGCAATAAATTTTTCTACATCAGCAGAATTTAAATATTACCAAAGCTATTCTTACCAAAGCTTGAGTAGCTGTTTATCTTTTCATTCACACAGCATCTCTAATGGTGGAAATTTTACATTATAACTTGTGCACAAATACATGAGAAAGAAAAACTAAACATGCAATAGAGGGTATGAATTAAATATTAGTTAAGAGTTGCTATGGCGGATTCTTTTTGTTTCTCAACATTCTGGTTATAGGCAACCATGAAATTGCATATAATAGGTGCTAGTTGGCAAATCTTAATAATTAGCTCTTACATTCAAATTCCCGTGCGTGTTTTCAGGTATGTAGCTCATGCAGTTTGCGGAACTCTTGTGAAAGAGCTTATCTACTCACAAATAAAGAGGATGAAGCAAGGACTATTGATGTTATGCGTGTGTTATTAACATATGGTTTTGACACAGTAAATGGTTCAGTCACGAATAAGCCTCTACTAAAAATGAAATCTCTAAAGACTGTTATCCGTAGATTGCTTCATGAAGTGGTGAAGTTGAGTGCTGTACCAATTGATCCAAATCTTCCTCCTCCTGTTATTAAAAAACCTCCACCAAAGGTGAAGCAACCACCTCCTCCTCCGAAGAAACGTGTTGGACGTGATGACATTGAAATGAAAAAGGGCGATTGGCTTTGTCCTAAGTATGTTTCATTTCCGTTTAAACTCTTAAATTCCATTAGCTACTTTTCCAATGAGAGAGCTGAATTTGTTGTGAGCAAAACATAGTCCTTCCTCTTCATCTTCATGCATAATCACCTTAAACCGTGTCTGTCTATCATTTGTCCAAGGGGATGCCTGTATTTATTTCATTATCTCTAGGCAAACAACAAACTGTGCTATCCTGTTAAATTGTTTCTAAAACATTAGCCACGTAAGTAAATCTGCTTGAGGCTGCAGTTAGTATTTGTAATCTTTAGAACTGGGCAGAAGTCCACATTAAACTTGATCCTGTATATCATTATAGCACATTTTTCTTGTCTGATGTGAAAGCATAATACGACCTTCCATACATCTAAGCAACTGTTTTTTGCTTAGATGCACAAAACCTATAGCTTATAGCCAAATTCTTCATAAATTTTTCATGACTCTAACAAGAAGATGCAATGCTTCTCTTGTAATAAAGCTTGGATCGTTCATGTTTAGCGATATGAAAAAAACACCCTGCAGACAAACTCATTTCCACTGTCATAATGTACCTCTTTTAATTTGTTATGTCTTATAGGTGAAAGACTACTCATTCAATTACTTCTGGATAATGAATTCTTAGTTTGCCAACCATAAATGAAACTGATAAATGTTGGGTAAAATTATAGTTGAAGGAACAGATGGACACAATGCCTATTGCTGCTGTCAAGCACATATTAGAGCATAGATTAATTTATTTCTTTTTTTCCTTTTTCTTTTAGTTCTGTAACAATGAAATATATTTGGAGATAATTTAATCAACTATGATTTGCTAACGATGGGTTATTTTCTCAGGTGTGACTTCATGAATTTTGCAAAGAATACAATATGCCTACAATGTGATGCCAAACGTCCAAAGAGACAGCTGCTTCCAGGGGAATGGGAATGTCCCCAGTATGAATCCGTTGCTCTTGTTTTTGTTGCTTACTATGCCAATCATATTATCATCCCTGATGAAACAATGTTGAGCTCAATAATTATGCATGTGTATCTGTGCATGCGTGTGCTTGTGAATGAATGTATGTGCACAGGTTCCTCTCTTTTATTCCAGGTTCCCTTCCTCCTATCCTCCTTCCCCTTCACCTTGGGAACTCCTAGAGAAAGAGGCACGAATATAGAAAGAAGCATAATTATGTTCCTGTGGTTGAATTGTTCTTGAGCGGAGATGCTTAGTTTTCAGTTGTTTATGATTAGATTGTTTGCAGTCTCTCTCAGTGTGTTCATCTGTCTTTTTATTTCCTCTTCATTTTGTTTAACTCTGTTGGGGGTGGATGGCATGGAATAATAGTTACTTTACTTGGATTCTGTGCATTCTGCTTTACTTATTTGCAGCTGGAAAGATTGATATATATTCAGTTTCACATTTTCATACTTGCGTTCTAGATAGAAATTTATAATCAAATTTGAACATTTATTTGTATCGGGCTTTGAAGTTTATTGTTAACCAATGCTCTTGCAGGTGTAATTTCTTGAATTATAGGAGAAATATGGTATGCTTCCATTGTGAACACAAGCGCCCGTTTGATGAAACTATGGGGAGTCGAGGGCAAGAAAGGCAGAATGGTCCTAGGATGTTGGAGAAGGTCCCTCACAGGCGAGAGTTTTCTAATGCATGGAATTTTGATTTTGATGATAATGAATCTGATGGAGCAGATGTTGCTGCATTTGAGTATGCTGATTCTCAGAAGGTGGATGAAGATTTCCCTCCCAATAGGGGCAGGGGACATGAAGATGGGTATTACAAGGGAAGCAGACAAGCTGGATTATATGAGAAAGAGAATTCTGATGTTGGTCCTACGAAACCTAGAGCTGGATTCAATGATTTTGATGACGAAGATGATGATCTGGACAGCTACGAATTGGATACACAAAGTGGAGGACGGAAGCCTCCTAGGGTAAATTTTTCTGAGCTTGAAGTTGACTCTATGTCTGAAGATGAAGGAACAACTGATCATCGAGAATCCAATTTTCGCACACAGAATAGGCCATCTAAATCAAGTCGTCAGAAAGTGCCTTTCTCTGGCTCCAAGAATGAAGTAGATTTTGGCTCAGATGATGACCTCCCAGTTCATCCTAACTGGAAATCTAGTCACATCACACAGTTTGATCAAAGTAAAAGAAGAGGTGCTATGAGCTTTGGTTCAGACGATGAACTTAGCTCTGATCCTGATGAGATCGAGCATGATTTTCGGTCACGGCAGAAGAAAGGGAATAAAAGGAGATCTAGTAGTTCTAGAAGGGGAAGAAATTCTGATTTTGAAGATGAATCAGTTTCTGACTTGGAATCCAGAAATAGTACTCGTTTTGGCAGCAAACATAGAATGGGTAACAGAGATGGCCAACGTAGTTTCACAAGGGGAGGAGATTCTGACTTCGAAGACTCTGACCTAGAATCAAACATTAGCACCCGCTTTGGCAGAGGGGGGTTCGGTAACAAGGGCAACAAACGTAGAAGTGCCCGAAGGGGTGGATTTTCTGATAGTGAAGATGAGTCATTCTCTGATTTTGAATCCAATAATTCCACTGCTTTTGGCAAAGGTGGATCAAGGAATAGAGGGAACTCACATTTTGGCAGCAGAAGAAACTCCAAGGAGACTTTCAGAAGATCTTCACACAGCCCTCGAGGTAAAAGATCTGATGACGATTTGGATGGCTTTAAGACGCATGGTAGAAATGATGATTTCCCTAATTTCAGAAGATCAAGAAGAGAAGGGACTTATAAACAGCGATCAGAAAATCAAAGGGGTGATAGTTACTGGGAAAGTGATAGGTTTAGCAGACCTCGTGTAAACGTCAGATGAAACCAAGAGAACTATATTCCTCTCGAGTTCAAATTTTTTTTCTCTTGCTTCTGAAATTTACTTCAATTGCCTGGATTTTGGGATTAAGGGTGGGGGATTAAATAGGTTTTTTTTTTTCCTGAGGTTATGGTTTTGAGTTTTGCGAATTCGACAACTGAAATTTTGTATACACTATCCAAATACACCCACCAATTTCCTCAATGCGGCCAATAGTCCTGTTTGTAGCATCTGTGAGCGCAAAATTGAAACTGTTCTGCATGCTCTTCGGGATTGTGCACGGTGGGATGAAATTTGGTACCAGTTAATCTCCCAAGGCAAGCGCAATGAATTTAAAGCGGGGAGCAATGCCTTGTCTTGGACAGATCTGAACCTAAAGGGGATGCCTCCTCTTTTAAACCTTTCTAAAAGTGTCCTATTTTCCGCTTCCCTTCACCTCATCCTAAAGAATGCTAACCAGAGGTCCCCTGGGAACTTCTCACTAATCCAACAATAACAAAAGCTCCATCTTGTTTACAAGCAAAGATGTTAGGAGATTACATAATGTTAATGGCCACGGTAATTTTACGTGCAGCGAGTAAGAGCAGTCACTTGTAACCCGCCAGGTTAAACTTCTTGGGGTACATATTTCACTGAATTGATAGCAGGATGACAAGAAGATATGATGTAGTAAATCAGATCGAAGTCATTGATATTCATAATCCGATCATTACACTATCAAGTGAAACGAAATGAAATTTCAGGGGGAATGATGCAACAAAATTGATCTGATGAGGGTTACTTTAAACAAACAATTAACCCATTGTTTTATGGGCAGCCCACCACATTCTGCAAATAGTTCTGCAGGCCTTTGCCACTTTTCCTTTAGGAGGAAGAGAAATATGGTAGGGTGAAGAAATAATTAGATCATAAAAATTAAAAGAAAATTGAATTCTCTCAATTTACAGAATTTTTTCTTTTTTCCTTTCCTAAACTTCTCGATTTGTATCCTAAAAAGGTAGGCTCAAAGAATGAGCCAGTCTAACCAGAAACTGGGAATAAACACCACTGGTGCAGCAAGAACCTTGCAGTACAGCGGAGACTGCAACTATGCCACTGGAAGAAATAGATACTTCAACAAAGCCTTGAATTTAATCCCATTGAACAAATACGCCAAGATCATTCAGCTAGCCAAGCAAGAATTTGAACACATCTGTCAAAGAAATAATGCCTTCAACACGCTTGCTTCCGGCCTCCACTATTACAAGTCTCCTAACCCCTGAAAGAATGACCAATTGTTTAATGTGAAACTGTCTTCAATTCCACCCCCTCGCCCCTCTTTTTTTGTGGCTAAATAAACTGTATTCGCATTTGGATCAATGAGAAATGGATACATGACAAAGAACAGCCAGTCAATAAATAGGCTGCTCGATAATAAGAGGAGAAACCCAGCAATCAAGACATGCAGCTGAGTCATTTCATGAAGCACTACACTCAGTCTACATATTGCCACATACTAAGATTAACTGAACAAGAAAAACATTACAATGTTAAAAACAGGAAAAACAATTACCAGGAACTGCCAGCCGCTCCATCACTTTGTGCAAAGGATCAGAACGCAAACACATTTGACATCTCTGTCCATTGAAGAAACCATAAGCAGAACTTGGATCTTGTCCAAGTTGTAATGCCTGCATAAGAGGTCAAAAAGCACATCAAAACCAACTCATGCAACTGCCTTTCTCTGAATGAATTAGATATAAGCTAACATTCTTCACTGCTATTGTTAAAATGGAAATTAAATAAACAAAACACTGAAACATCAAGATGATTAGTACAAAGAGTAAATGTTATGAAACATTCTTTTATTAGACAAACATTAGAGGAGGAAGCAAAGACAGTTAATGGATCAACTAAAAGTGACAGCAGAACCAACCAGGAAAACTAATATAAAAATTGGCAGCTCAAAGGACTGAATAAAATATTTCATCCCTGCAGCTTTCTCTACATGGAACCACTGATCAGCTTATTGAAAAGGGAGAGCTACAGTGTATTGGGATAGAGGATCTTTTATACTGCCTTCATATATATATATATATATATATATATATATATATATATATATATATATATATATATATATATATATATATATATATATATATATATATATATATATTACACTCGTAACAACCCTGTCTTCTTGAAGCGTATATTTTAAGTTAAATTTCCAGCATACATCATTTTTGTTTTGTGTTTTGCGCATTTAGACTTCACCTATCTGGAATCTGGTTCTTTCAACTACATGAAGGGAAATGGGTGAAGAATCACAGATAAGTACCACAGAAAACTGGTCCTTTTCCTTTTAAATGCAACAAAGTCGAGACATGAGCACTTTCAGTCATTGAAACAGATAAAACTTCTACAATCACCTGGCGAATACTCAATTCATCAAGACGAATCTGTGCATATGCTCTGTCTTTTGCCAAAGCAGTAATGTCACTGTCACAAAAGAAATGCAAGTACGACTTCTTACTAGGATCTAATTGTAACCGAAAAAAGGAGACGGGGAACAAAATCCAAAATGAACATTTCAGAGGCAAAATCTTCGATCAAAAATTACCTACGACAGTATACGTCCTGCAAGGAGTCATTGTCATCCACTATAGGTATTGCACTAACTTCAGCTGCAAAACAAGTGGATGCATTACACAGGAGCATAATTTAGTAGAGAGCAGAAATCACTAACACAAGAAAGAGAGATGAGGAAGACTAGTCTGACAAGCTAAGATATTTGGTGAGACACGTAGATGATGCACAAGTATGATAGTAATTGAACCAGAGGCTATAGCAAATGCTTGTAACCAAATCAAAGCACATTAAAGGAAACCAAATGGGGAATCACCTTGAACTAAGAGAGAAAGTGCAGCATTGAGAGAAGCATTTGGTCTCAACATTGCCAATGGCTTTCCACTTGGATCACCAATTTTTGGCACCCAAGTACCCAGAGGAAATGAACAAATTGGTTGCTGAAGTATGGGCAAGGAGCTAGAAGAATGTCTAAAATGCCGGCAAATACCTAAAATTTACTCCATGTTAGCACAAATAAAAATATGTATTTAACAAAACATCAATAAATGACGCACATTTTAATATTCCAGATAGGCTAGCCATATGAAGAAGCTGAGGAAATGAACCCTCCTCTGACAATGAGTGAATAATGGGAACTGTTGCAACTTTGTTGCGCAAAAGCTTCAAAGCAACATCTTTTAAAGAATCATAAGGCCCAGCCTGCACAACGTGTAAGCCATACGTTTGAGAAGAAAAATATGAAAAACAAGTACAGGAAAAGGAACCCTTCAGTTTAAGCGTGTTGATCCTAATTACATGTGTCAGTAAAAAGAACTGCCAGTAACCCAGTGTGTCTCTAACCCCCCAACTCAGAAGTGCAAGTGCCCACTAAATCATAAACAAGAAGAATAGATTGAAAGAGCAAATACAAACGAATTAAATTCTTATCCCGAGAATTGTCAGTTCATAATGGACATTGCTTACATGGACCAGGCGTTTCTGGTAAGATCTCAGATTTCCATCAATTTGCCGGTTAAGGTGCCATTTTCCTTCTTTCCAAGCTGATATAGTATGCGTCTCAAGCTCTTCCTCTGTTAAATTAGATCCGTGATTTCCAAGCTGCAGAAAAATATTTAACCGTTTTGAGACATAATGGAAGATGATGCATGGAGAAGGATAGTTCTCCAGGGGAAAAAAATGAAAATCACCATATGTTTACAGAAATTTTGAAAAGAAGAGGGCAGAGGCATGCATTGTACTCTGAAAATAAAAACCAAAAATCCCTGCTGCAAGGAGTACTTGCACACACGTGAAGTCAGTCCCAAAATCAACGATAGTGAGTGAGTGACCAAGTAGACAACTAGATCCGGCTTCTCCATTTGTTAACTATTGTGTCTCAAGATGACAATAACTGAACTATGGTCAAGTATATAACTAGACTGCTTCTCCATTTGCTAACCATAGTGTTTCAAGAGGGCTTCAGAATTACAAATATAGAAGCAAGAATTTAAGTAAAAGACCAAAAAGTTTCAGGAACTAATAGATGCATGTTCAAAGCAAATGCTCAAATAAACTAAAGGCAAAAATAATGATCAAGTACATGATTAAAACTGCTTTTGTACATTCATTTCATAGCCTCAAGACAGCAATCAGTGCTATAGAAACCAAATGAATTAAAGCCATCTTACACACTGGGAAAGGTTATCTTAATTATCTGCGGTAAACAAATACCAGCCAAAATTGTATTCCTTCTGCAAGTGGTAAAACCAATTTCTGTTTGAAGCAAGAACCATTATCTAAAAACAAGTGATTAAACAAAAGCAAATATCGGTAATATATCAAAATGATACCTCTCGAAGAATCAAGATGAAGTCTAAAGCACTCAGAACTCCAACAAACTGACCCTTGCAAGAGTCCCATAATGGAGCAACAGATATTCCCTATAAGAAAAGTTTCAATCAGCTCCTGGCTATCAGAAAAAGGAAAGAAAATATACTGAAATAGAACAATGTTTCAGAGGACAAAGATGGGTGAAACAGGTATTTCCAGAATTTAGAAAACAAGGTCAAAAAATGTGCTAATACAATTCTTATCAGTCATGATGTATAAAACAGACCCACAATTATTAAAAAAAAAAAAAAAGTACTATACCAATTCGATCCGAGCTCTTGGAACTGTAGTGATTTGTATTTACAAGTTGTACTCCTTATGTCCAATTAAAAGGTGTATGTTCATCTCCATATGTTTATCCTTTTAAACAATTACTCTTGCTTCTCTCCAGAAAACCAGATGCTTTAGATTGTAGTCAGCATTTCAAAGGAATGTTAAGCACAAAAAGTGCCAGAAGAAGGCAGTGCAATAGCAAAGTTGTGACCGTTACACCTCAGGGAGTATTACCATGATGTGTATAAAATAACTCTAAAATGTAGGAGAGTGCATAAACAAGCATACAACACCAAACATATAGAATTATTACTAGCACTCCTACAGTTTCTGAAGGCAATTACATATCAAAGGCAGCCCTCAGAACTCAGATATAAGTTCCAAAAAGTAATAATCAAAGACATACAAAATCCAAAAGCTACCTGCTCATAGAGAATATGAAATGCCTGCTTCACAGGTAAATTCACATCCAAAGCAGTGACCTAAAATGGGATGAGACATAAATTATAATCTGCGTTACATGCTGACAAGAAAAACAGCAATTAATGGACAAAGAACTATTATGGAAGGTTCAGAATCAATACCTTGCCAGATTCTGGAAGCAACTC
Source organism: Rauvolfia tetraphylla (assembly GCA_030512225.1). Classification (NCBI taxonomy): domain Eukaryota; kingdom Viridiplantae; phylum Streptophyta; class Magnoliopsida; order Gentianales; family Apocynaceae; genus Rauvolfia; species Rauvolfia tetraphylla. Next base: position 6,017,048 of record JAJQKT010000060.1, read on the forward strand.
ATAAGCAGTATGTGCTGACAAGAAACCAGAGATACGTTGCCAAGATAGCTCAATATCAGCCTGCGATATCCTTGGAACTGCTTCCTGTAATGTATAACCAAATGTTATGAAACCTGAAGTAGCAAATCTAGAAGTCATCAAAAGTTGAGTGAAATGATTAGTGTGAATGCTAGCTGATTGGTAAAATGCAGGTACCAATCATCCTTTAAATTCCCATTGCACCATGCAGACATGTGTTCATGTCTCTATGTGTATGATAGAAAGAGAGATTTGAATACATAGACAACACATGCTGTGTGTTCAAATAGTCACCAACAGTAGAACTTATATGCCCTTAAGTGAAAACAATGTTTTAGGTTTCTTTAGATTGAATATATAGATTTCAAGTAATTTGATACTATCCAGTATAAATTTCTCATTCACCAAGACTTTTTCAGCAACCAAAAGATACAAGGCTCTGTTCCCACAGTCACCTTATCCAGTATAAAATTCAGATGCACCAATGAGAACTTTTTTCAACAATCAAAGCACACAATGCTCTGTTTCCACGGTCACCTCCCCCTCTTTCTTTCTCTCAGGAACTATATTTTAAAAAGCAGAGATTCGATTGGATCGGGAAGAATTTTTTTCTCCAAGTGAAGCAGGGATCCCAATCTCACCAGGTACTGTCACCATCTCCATCAATTGTGTTTGTCTCCTTTAGTTGCTGGGAAAGAGAGGGGGGGAGAGAGGAGAGAAAAGACAAGAAGAGAGGAGGCAGAAGCAATGATATGACACAGTGGTGATAGGTGAGGTGAGTACCAGTGATGGCATCAGTGAAAGGAAGTTCCAGAGGACAATAAGAGGCTTTAAGTAAAGAAAGAGAGAGTGAAGGAAAGGGGATGGTGGAGCTGTTTGAGAGGTGAGCAAGATGTGGTCGATCTAGTGTGTGAGAGAAGAAATAAAGGCAAGAGGGACAGATTGAGATAAGAATGGAGAAGTTTCCCCTTCTTCCCATTTTGGGTTTAGAGCCCCAAAATGCTATTTTCTAGGGTATGCATTGATCAAAATAGAGTTTAAACCCCAATCTAAACTAAGCCATATATTTGGTTTAGTATTCTAATCTACCTTGCTACACACAATGATTATAGACACTAACAAGATATGATTGAACCAGATAAAAAGGTAACACAGAATCAACATAAGAAGCCAAGGAACAGTAAAAAGGATTTGTTGAACCGAGCATTACTTCTGAAGAAATAAATCGTTCCAAGACTGAAATAAAAGTTACTTACAAGACGAAGAAAGGGATCACTGTCAACATCCATACTAGATCTACCAGGCATCTCGGGGCTAAAAAATGCAGGAATCATTTCAGGCTCTCTGGGCAAGAAAATAGTGTTAACAACACCATAATTTCCGCTTACAAATGGTTGGTGCTCATCGTGCCGCCATTCCCCATCAACAAAGAATTTGTACTGTAGAGAAGTTGAACATTAACTAATAAAACCAGGGTCACAAAAAGTAAATATAGAAATAGAATTGCGCTAAATTTTAGAGAAGCCAAATCTAGTTCACTTGGCCTTCCAAGTTATATTGCACTGCTTTATAACTGATTCATATTCTCAATCAGTCAATCAGTGCCTAAGATGAAAAATGAATAACAGAGTCAGAAGTATAAATCCTTCAGTATACATGGAAACTCCTATAATTAGTCTCATATAATGTTAGAATCAAAGGGTCCACAAGATAAAAGCCACATGCCCAAGATCATCATTTTAAAAAAAGAAAGCTGCTAGGATAAGAAAGTCAAGCAACCAAATACTGCGTCTCTACCAGTTGATAGTGCAACAGGAAGGAGAGGATACTCCTCCTCGCTCCCTATCATGTAGCAGGATTCTGCTAGGAATGGAGGATGGTAACAAGTCCAAGAGCCTCAGTAGCACAAGCTAAAGGGAATATCAGGAACTGTAAAGATCACTATATGCCTACTGAATCACTTTGGGACAGTTATTTTTCTATCATCTCTTCAGACAACAGCATCAGCCATTTGTGGTCACATAGCATCGGTAGATTTAGAAAGAGATGGGAGCACTGCATTGATGTAGCTTTTTAGTTTACTTTCTTGGGGATGCCTCATCTGCTTTCTTGTATTTCTTCTTAATTAATAAAATTTCTTCATTTATCTTTAAAAAGACAAAAAAAAAAGAACTGAAAGAAATGCCAAAAAGCCTCCTTTTACCCTCTGGACAGAGATTTTAGGTGAATTAAAAAAGGATTTTATGTATTCCTTATCAAAGGTCCATAAAAGTTAGTCATAGATATCCTCGAGGGCAAAGTTGCAATCTTTTGCAGCAGCAGAAAACCTCCAGCATATCCTTAAGCTTTGCGCCCACTTTTTGCGGGTTCCTATCTTAAAATTTTCAGAGGTTACATGTAATCATTTGTGGCATTCTGAGGGGCATGTTTCCACTAACATGCTATTCTGACAGATTTGGCAGTCCTATGAAAACAAATAATCGTTTAGGAGAACCAACCTTTGAAAATAAGATCTTAGAATTGGAGATTTCCTTTTAGCATCCTTTCATGAAGAATTTCAGATTTTACTCTTAATATTTATGAAAAATAAAATATTAGTTTAAAAAGGCTTGATAAACATCCTTACAAAACGCTGGACCACTTTTCCCCCAGATAGGTTTCATTGCTGTCTAGCATAGGATAAAGAAAACAAATGGAATGAAAGTAATAACATGTGGTCAGCAGATTTTCAAGAGCTATTGTGGAAAGGGACAATGAAGCCATTTACCACGTCTAATTTTTTGGCAAATTGAGGACCATGAAGCTATTTAGCACGTCCATTTTTTGGCAAATTGAGGCATGACATGAACCATCTTTTCAAAATATCCCAACTACTTTCATCCTAGAAAACAAACATAATGTCTTCAAGACTCTAAAGGCTTCAAATGCAATGAATACATTCTGATAAAAGAAGAATCTTCAAAAGGAAGGTAGCCCATTGTTTCAGTTTTTGGGGAATTGAAGATTCCTTCCAGCCAAACATCCTTTTGAAATCATTGGAAATTATAACAATTGTGAAAATGGTGCCCACAAAAGAAAAAAAATGACAAATGAGAATCAGGACAAAGCTATAATCACAATTGGTGGAGAAAGTGAATCAACTGAGAAGCATAGATAAGAGAATTTCTCTACATTACACCATCATTCTACTTAAATCTTCAACATTCCCAGATTGTATGATTATCTACTTCATTATATGACAAAATTGAAAGCATCCAGTTTTTAATCAACAATATTGAATACACCTTAACTATTCAGCATATAAGAGCATCTAACACATGGCTATAATTTCGACATCCATTTTTAATGCTTGACATGATTTAATCAGTGTCTGACGCCAGGCAAATAGCGTTCAAGTGTGTTATTGTTTACATGTCAGACAGGGACATGTAATCCTCTTGAAAATCTACCAGCTTCATAAAGCTTTCCTATCTGGAGTACTTTCGCAATGAATATCTCAAGGAGGTTCCATGGCGACAACTCTGCAAATGTTTCTCCTTAATCTCGCAATATACTAGTCATCATTGCTTCAAAGAGAATTTACGGACTATAGAACTGTTAACAACACCTTAATCAACCCACAGAGTTTTATACACACGTCGGTTTACCAGTTTTCGGCACTACCCAAAGTTTTAAGATAGAAATTTAGCATCTCCTAGAGTTTTACCATTCACTTGAGTCATTGGCAAGTCCCAAGTCTTACAGGGTACAACTTCACTAAGACTGCAAGTATGTCACAACCCAATATAAGATTACAGCTCCTTCAACTTCCCACCCCCTCCTCCCAAAACACTTATAAATCCTTCAGCCCAGGTTTTCCATAATAACTATGTTAAACCATCAATCCAAAAGAGAGTGCAAAACAAAAAATAAGGCTAATTAACGTGTCAGTGCACTAAGACAATTGCTAAAGGCATAAAATTATCGGTCCCCTGAATAAGAAAATTATATTAATTCTAAGATCCCAAAAATACTATCGCAAGTTAAAGCAATCAACTCTTTCAGCTGTTTCCTTTCCCCTTCATTAGTTTGTTTGATATAAACCTACATTGATTGTTTGAAATGTTTATCATATTTAATAGCAGGACAGGAAGCATAAATCTAATCTTAGTAACAAATTTTCAAATTTAACATCCATATAGATACTAGACTGCTTACCTGGTGATATCCCGGAGTCAAATTGTAGACAACCTGAAACACTGTGGGGCAACCTTCTATAGGTGACATGAGTATGTGATCAGTCCATCTGCAGAGTCACAAAATCCCATAAATCACAAACTTTCTAAACAAAATCCAGATGATTGATGAGGCCAATTGCATCAGCCTATTACAATCTGCACCACTAAAAGCTATATTCAAACAATAATTCAATTTCCTCACCTAGCGAAAGAACCACTCAGATAGACCCTCCTTCCACCATAAGGCCACACAAATCGTGTCGGTATCAATACTGTCCCTCCTCCAGTACTATTACTCCGACTGCTATCACCCCCTGGCCCAAACATCTTCCCAAAAATGAAATTACTACTTACAACTAATGATTATTCCAATTTAGCAGGAAGCAACTACAGCTGAGATAACCTCTACTACACTCCCCTTTTATAAGTGATTAATTCACATTTCTCAGGTAAAATCTAAACAAAAAGGAAAAAAGCTGCACTTACGGGATCCTCCACGAAGCAGCAGAGGACCCCACCTATAACCCACACATGCAAGAGTTCAAAGCAAACCACCAGCACCAACAACAATAACAGAATAAACCCTAATCGAATTCTCAATGAAAACCCTTTATCCCTCAAAATTCAATGCCATGCAATCAACGAAATTTAGTCCCTTCCCCTTTTACAATCCAAAAGGATCAAATCCCACCTTCCGCAACTGCTCAAACCCCTTCAAACTCTCTAAAATTCCAAAAGGGGAATCAAAACAAACATATATCTGAAACAAAAACAAATTTTGAGCTCTGATCTGAAGCGACCCCGTAGATATCGGATCGAACTTAACTCCAGAAAGCCCTAAACTGTGGAACCCGCAAAATTTCAGAATCCAATTCGATTTTGGGAGAACGAAAACCCAAATTATATTTTAAATACCCTAGAAAAATGATAGGGGTTAAATTGACGAGTGGGTTTAGAGAGTATCGACATTGGTGGATCTTTGAAGCTCAGGAATTTGCAGATGTTGGAGAGTAGAAAAGCATCATCAATGATAATGAAGTTTATACTATTTGCAAAATGAGGAAATAAAGAGAAAGGGTGAAAATAAGAAAATGAAAAAGAATATAAAAATCCAAAAAGTGAAATTGTGAGTCTGCTAAAGCCTAAAGGATCGAAGCGATTACGTCTGCCTACGTGTCTCTGAAACGGCTTTGTTCTTTTTCTTCTTTTCCTTTCTTTTCCATTTTTTTGTTTTCCTTGCGATGTGAGTTTTGGATTGAATGAAGGGATTTTGACTCCAAATGTCACCAAAGAAATAGGAGTATCAAATTCTGTTTAACCTTTTAATTTTATTTATTTTTTGTAACATTAGATTATTTTCGTATTCATGTCACTTTACATTTCTCATAATGAAATCTAGCAAAACATAACATATCTATTTATATTTGATAAATTTATTAAGGGTATAATTGTTATTCAAGTGTAGCAAATATGTTATTTTTATTAAATTTTATTATAAAAATTAACGAAATAGCGTAGAAAGGGACAAAAATATAATTTAATGACACAAAAAGATAAAAACACTTTCTTTATTTCAAAATATAAAGTATTTTGACACTTTTATATTGATTAAGGAATAATAAAATAATTATTATTTTTTGTATTGTATCCTTTAACTAATTTTTTAATATAATAAAAATGAGAGAATTATAATTTATAGTGAAAGTAATTTTTTAAAAAAATAATTCTTAAATTCACAAAAGACTAACACTTTAACAAGAGAAAATAGTTAAAATACCTTATATTTCAAAATGGAGAAAGTAAAGTTTAGTAATATAAATAAAAACAGAATATTTCTCTATTGATGTTTATAGCTAATTTTCTTTAAATGTATGATATTTTATTCCTTATGATGTCTATATTGCATGTGGCATGATAATGTTTTCACTATTACTTTTATGATGACGTTGCATATTATATTATTATATAATATTTTTTATAATATCATATGACAGATAAAAAGTAAAACTTTATAATTTTTTAAGTATGATTATTCTAAACCAGGAATGTTATCTAAAAGAATGCAATAGTGATAAAGAGTTATTTGAATTCTTTAGAAATATTCCCTAATTAGCAATACTAAGCAATACATTTTGGATTAAATTCACCATCTTGTTCTCGGATATATCAAGCGACACATATGTAGTGATGTATGAAAATTTTAGGGGATGCAATGTTAGAAATTTAGAGATGTAGTATTGCTTTTTTTTTTTCTGTCAAATTGATCATAAGGACATTTCTTTGCCTTTATATCTAACTTCTAAGCGTATGATTGAATATGGTTTGATTTTGAGATTTTTGTCTTGGGTTTCGTAAAAGTTAAATTGTTTGTTAGAGGAAATGTAAGTCCTATATTTAAAATTTTGAGTTTAGTTTGTCCAACTATGACTATTATTTTTTGTTTTGTCTTTTTTCTTTCATTTAGTGAAAATGAGCAATTCATTCACTTACAACACCTATATTGATTATGTGATCTACACCTATTTCATTAAAATATGAGCTTCAACTAAAATTTAAAATAATGAGTTAATATAAAAGAGTAAATATCCTGAATATTGTAGATAAATAAGATTTTAAAGTTATTTCTTTTAGATTATTAAATAATTTTACAATTAAAAGTTTTCAACATTGAGCAAGTGATTAATATTGTTATTGTCATATCTATGTCATTATTCAAGTTTAGGGAGAAAATTTATACATGACTTCAAATTAAATATAATATGATCCCCAAGTTCAAGAAAGAAGGCAAAAAATATTTCTTTTCATGAAAATTTGAAATTTTCTACAATTTTGCATAAAAATGTTCTACCATTTTCTTGCTTTTAATTGAAGGTAAATTGTTCTTATGTTCCAAAAGTTGCTATCAACTGTTCTTTAATGGCTTGTTTTATCGCAAAATCCATTTTAAAGATTCACAGTTGCTTGTTTAAATCCTTAAATTGTAAAGAAAATAATAATTTAGTCCCTAAAGTTTAAACCAACACAGTTTAGTCCTTTAATTCATTATTTGGTTTAAAAAGTGATTATCAAAATGTGCTATTGTTTTCGGGAAATGGAAGAATATGAGAAAAACGATAGTTAGAACTCTTCGTTCTTCTTTTAATTCTTTTTTTAATAATTAATTATATAGTTTTCTTTAAATTTATAATTAAAAAAGCTCAATATACCTCTTTTTTCTCTAGTATATTCTTTCCATTGGCTTTTGGCATTATGTTCTAACGAAAAGGCATCATGTTACTTGCATGTGATTGTTTTCAAGAGCAAATTGAAAAGATTTTATGGAAATTATTTGAAAAATTAAAAAGAAGAAGGAAAATGAGGTATAAAAAATAAAAGGCAGTGTTTCTCATGCCAGCATCAACCCATCCTTGTCGCAGCTACACCATCTACTTGATCTTCCGCTTTGGTATATTTTTTTCCTTCTAATTTTGGTCCAAGCATTTGAGTTAATCTTGAAATGAATTTTACAAGTTCACTCTTTTAAGGTTTGACAAAGAGAACTTACTATCCCATTGGGACTTTTCTTCAAATGATGATATTTCTATAACTCCTACTCGATAATATAATATTATATAAGACAACTTACTGTATAATTACGCTATGTTATTTCTATTAGAAGTGACTGTCATGAGTGGAGGATAAAAAAGAATTGATTGGCTGATAGATAGAGAAGAAAATGGAAAAGATAAATAAAAAAATAAAAAACAAGAAGTAATTTTTTTAAAAAAATTATGGTCAGATTAATTAAAATATTATTAAAATTACCATTTACAAGTCATATAACACAATCTGTTAAACTCCTAACAACAAAAGTAAACAAAAAGACAACAACCATTACTTTTTCATAGTTCAAAATCAAGATTTTTTCTTTTCAAAGTTGATGGATAAAAATCAAATTTGAGTAAAATTTAAGAGCATTTATTATTAAATTTATCATTAACTTTTCAAACTTGAATTTTTTTATTTGCAAAGAAATCTCAAAATACCTAGAAAAATACTTACAAAAATCCAATCTTTCTAAAATAAGGTACTAAAAACTAGTATCATATGCTTTACATGTTTGTAAAATCATACAAGTTTTTTTTTTTAATATGTGTGATCTTTTGAAGTTAATATTTATCAAGAAAGAAAATCAAGAAATGTCGAATCTTATTAAGGGTCTTCACATTATTGTGAAAATTTATAGGGGTCTAAGTGCAAGTAAGCCTTATGTACTGGTGCGTTGTTTTTCTTCCCCTTAATATACATTTTTGGGGGCAAAATTCTTGGAGCTCCTTCGCTTTTGAATAATCACAGTGATTACCGGTGCAGTGAGGGAGAAGGGCATCGAGGAAGCGAAATGGCGGACTTCAAGACATCGACACACAGGGCCAAGTGGATATTTACTCCACAAGATCTTGTAAGTTTCTTAAGTTTTTTTTTGGTTTTTCTTCTTCTTAGAGCCAAGATTTTTTGCCAAATTTTGTTTGATTTTACTGTTATTTAAGAATCAAGCAGAAAAAGGTCTCCACTTAGTGTGAAGTTTTTTTTTAAAAAATAAAAAATTATCCTGTTACATTAGGAGTTTTCTTTTCTTTTTCTTTTTTTTGGGTTCTTCTGGGTTCAGTTTGTTGTTATTGTTAATTACTGTTTTCTGTATTTTTTGCAGAAGGAAAAGTACAAAGCTGCTAATCAAAGAGCGAGACAAGCACTGGAGAAGGTATGCTGGTATTTTGAATTAATTATGTTTCTTCTTTCTCTAATTCTCTTAGTTATTATGCAATTGGTGATTCTTGGATAAATCAAGATCTCATTGGGAGGTGAGACTTCTTTAGAAGAAGCTAGGGGTGTTAATAAGATGAAAAATTTGGGATCTTTCTTTGGTTGATGATCTAGTTTTGGCGAATAATTTTGGTAAATTGTGAAAAGGTCAATTTGGTCGATTCTTTTCTGCTGAATTGGGTAGCAGTTGTTCTCTGAATTCTGTATCTATTTTTGTAGGATTATGCATGCTTTACAGTAACTTCCCTGTTAAACATACAGTGAGTGATTTAAAGTTTAACTAGTACTGATCTTTTCATTTAAGTATGCAACTCATTGGAAGTTCTGGAAGCCTGGCAGGGAAAGAAAAATAGAAGGTAAAGGAAGGAGGAAAGCTAGGATGATAAGGGCAAAGAATGGATCAAATAATCAATGTTATCCACCAACCAGCGCAAAAGAAAAAAAAAAAAAGGAAAAATCAATGGTACCCTCCTAGAGAAGGAACAAAATGTTGTAGCTAGAACTCCTTTCTTTCCCCCTCCCCCTGCCCTCTTCTTGGAGAGCTCTTTTCATGCATTTATTTTGGAAGAGATAATCAGGGGCATGTAATGTGAGAGGAATTCTGTGTTTCTATACTTTTATGTGCTAAGATGATACTTGTATGTCTGGAAGGTCTCATACACTGGTTTAATTTTGCCCATCTGCTAATAGCGTAGGGAAAGCTGTTGTATCGATATTGACCATTTTCAAAATGTTTCTAACAAGTTATCCTAATAGTGTCTTAATTTTTTCAGTATGGATCAACAAAAGTTGAAGTGAACATTGATGGGTCATTTTCTTATGCTGAACATGCAACTGATGCAAAAGACCATGGTAAATTTTTTCTTAAAAAATCTTATTGCAGTGTATATTTGACGCATGTTCTTATGGCATATGTAAAATTTTGACAAACAATTGTACCTTCTTTTCACTCTACAAATTTTTCTGATTAAGCTGAAAATCACTCTCGTCTGAAGCCACTCAAGGTTGAGGAAGAACAACTTTTGAGGGCCTTTTATGAATTCAAGATTCAAGATGTCTGTGATGCATTTAAATTCCCACGCAAAATTCAGGTGAAGTGCTGTTCTCTTGAATCAGTATAATTAAGTCAAAGAACACTGCTTTTGATTCAAAACTTTCTTCTGAATTGCTCAGTGCTTTGCAGGCAACTGCTCTCATATATTTCAAAAGGTTTTATCTGCAATGGTCTGTGATGGAGCATCATCCGAAGCACATCATGTAAGATTAGTTCTTTCTTTCTCTCTCTCAGTCCCAGACACAAAAATATTTTAAGGCATGGATGCACTTAAATTGTGAGTGGATAGATTTTGTACAAAAACATTTTGTTTTTCGATTGTGAAAGAGTTAAGAGGGGAAACCAGTTCTGTTTCTTGGTTTCTGACAATGTGAAGGTCCAAGATTATATCACTTTCTATGTAACTTAGTATAGCCTAACTAATCACTTCTCACAAATGAATTGCAGAATTGTCTTGATAAACTTTTTCTTTACGGGGAAATGATCATCTTTTTACAGGTTGACATGCATTTATGCTGCTTGCAAGGCAGAAGAAAACCATGTCTCAGCAGAAGAGCTTGGTAAAGGGATTGAACAAGATCATCAGGTGATCCTCAACAATGAGATGCTGGTTCTTCAGGCAAGGGCTTCAATAGTTTTTCCCTCATCAATCTTGTTTCTTCACTTCTTTCATATGTTATGACCGCCGATTACTTTGCTTTGCAGAGTTTGGGGTTTGATCTTATTGTGTATGCACCATATCGTGCACTTGATGGTTTTGTCAATGACGTCGAGGTCTCTGGTGAATCCACTTGTTGACCATTATACTTCATGAGGCACCTGGATGTCTTTTGGCATCAGGAGTGTATTTTTTGTTTATTTAGTTCATAAATTCATGTTCTTCATTTTTATTTTAAGAACAAATTTTCACAATATTCAAATGGCATTCAGGAGTTCTGTGGAGCAACATATCAACTTCAGATGTTAGAGGTAAGTGTATACTTAATCTCAGGAAATTTCTTACTAAAATAGACATTTGTTCTTGGATCTCTTGAGTGCCGAGATGACGGCCCATTACTTTAATAATACATTGAATTTTTGAGGGAGTCAGGAATGCTCATTTTACCTTTGGTGGAAAATAGACACATATATTTATAACAAAAAGATGATGCCTTGATATTTTATCTTATCATCCCTAAAGATAATTGCTGCTGCCAGATTTACAGTTGGTCCTGTTACCCAACCAGGGAGATGAAAAAAGAAAATTCCTGTTATTGATTAGTCAAATTGCACTCTCATATCTTTTCTTTTTCTCTGATAGAGCATATTTCCAAATGAAGGCCTTTGCTTTTATTTCAACAACGTGATGAGTCTTCTCCTGCTAATTAACATGATGAAGTTGTTAGCTTTTCACTTGGCCCATTTTCATTATCGACATTGTAAGCATTGCATCTTGAAGGGGCATATGATATTTGTTTCATGTGCTTAATATCCGTTGGAGATCCTTGAATTTACATTTTAAAAATTAAGCCATGCCTAACGGATTTGTTGGATTCTTTCCTGTTTGCATGATAACAACTTTTCTGCTCGATGGAATCCCTCTTGTGAAAATTTTGTATCTTGTGTTTAACCGTAGAATATGCATGAATTGGCAAAGGCAGAAGTGGATAAAATCATGCGTACAGATGCACCTCTTCTATTCCCACCTGGGCAGGTATTTTGTATGACTCCAGAAAATATTCTGTATATTCTTGCATCTTGTAACTGTATATTGTTAGTTTCTGATGTTGAATGTTTGGAGTAGAAATTTTCAGCAGTCTCAGATTTAAACTTCAATGGAAGTGAGAGAGACAAAAAATGAGTCTTTTGAGGAGTGACTCCTAGATATTTTCTCTGTTCTGTGCTTTTCTGCGCAGAGATATTACATTTTATTATGTGTATATCTTGAAAGCTTATCATATTGGAATCTGATTTTTCTGCATTAATCTACCATGGATTAAATTGAAAATCAAGATAGTTTGTTCACTGAGGCCTTGTGACAGTTTGTATGTTTGCTATTTGCTTGTACATTCTCTTGAAAAGTCTGATTTGCTTTTTGCTTTACTGATACATTGATTTTTGGTTATCACTCAAGTTTATCCTGAGTCATACTAAAGTTCATAAACCTAAGTTATTACTTTTACAACTCCCTTGTCTTGGCCAAATTCTAGAAGGTGCAATATTGAAGTCATCCCCTGGGAATGAGCGATAATACTGTGCTATGATAGAACTGGGAAAGGAGATATAGTTAATTATCAACTGTTGAAACCTGAATGATATTATTTTTATTTACTTTATAAGATCTCGAGATTCAGTTGAAGTTGCTTCTTCTGCTATACAATATGATGGTGGAAATAAGCTAACAATTGGAGTAGTGCTCCCACGTGACAAATCATCAGAAACAAGGACATACAAACAACAAAAACATCACTAATGAATGTAGATATATTAAAAAAACACTTCTGTTGAATTAGGCGCAAAAGTGAAATAAACTTATTGCTACATTAGCGTATCTTGGAATCTTTCTGAAACACAATGGACTGAGACGGAACTACAGCTATTGACTAAGGCCTGAAAGGATCCTAATGTCCTTACCTTAGGATGATTTATCTTCCCATTGGATGAGAAGATTGCCATATAATTAAGCTTGTGGGTAATCCATTAATGTCCCAGTATTTCCTTCTTAAAATTGTATTAACTGATAAAACCCTAAACAATTTGAAACTGTTTCAGCAGTAAAAACTTGATAGGAATCTATCAATTTCTTTCTACGATTGTGAAAATCTTGAGTTGGCTTGTCCTGTACCTCAGACAAATGTCCAGTAGCTCCAATATTTCTACCTTGTCTAAAACCTGGTAAGAAGCAGGATATCCTATATCTAAAGTCTCATAGCTTGCCAAGTAAATAGTGTGCGCTGATTTTACGCTGTTCAGCACACATATGAGATCACATGTTCAAGTGTTTAAATGTATCATCTACCCTCCTTGAAACTTCGGGTAGAACTGGATCTTGGAGATAGAGGTAACTGGATCTTGGAGAACTTCAGCTACCAATTGTTCACCATTAGCTTGGATGTGGAAGAGGAAAAATTTGAATATCCTGCTTAAAATACTCTCTTGTATATTTGGTGGGATATTTATTTATTTATTTACTAATTATAATTAATAAATTCAATATTATTTCTTAAGGAATTGTGCATGGTCATTAAGCTATGAATATCTTCTTGATTAATATATATTTTTGTCGGTTGTTTTTTTGGTCTGGTGCAGTTGGCATTGGCAGCTTTACAAAGGTCTAATGCTGTGCATAGAGTTTTTGACTTCGAGAGGTTTGACATCATGAGAACCCAAGAAATCTTATTTTGTTTACATTTCTAAATCCGTTTCTTGTCTGAACTGATTTTTAATTGGATTTACTGCAGATATCTGAAAAGCATTTTGTCTCACCAGAATCCTACTCATGCCATTTCAGAGCTTACTGTTGCTTTTAACACTGTTGATTCTTCGGTATGGCTTGTTATATCTTATAGTTCTACTGCATCTGAGGGCATTTATTTACTTACGGTTGTCTAAATCATCCCTTCTTATTTTTCTAATACTACCTCCCCTACAAAAAAAAAAAAAAAAATGCTCTCTTAACAGGTGAATAAGCTTGAGACCCCTACTTCAAAGGATGTGAAGCACATTGACAGGAAACTTAAATCATGTTTGGATCCTGGTTCACATGACAAGTACTGTTCTATATCTTTTCAAATAATTTGAGATTTTATTCTTGGATCTGTGTGCCTGTGTCTGCATGCATAAATCACATGAAATGAATGTTCACGGAGAAATAGGTGAATGCACAAACATATACCTACATGGACTTCTTTCCTTGTTGCAGGAGTAAGAAGCGGAAACACAGGTCTAAGGATAGCTCAAATGACATGATTGACATGTCTTGAGCTGCAAAACTGTATCATGTAATCCCGGCATGTTGATTATCATTATTGTCCAGATTCTAATTCCCATTCAGGGCGTTTCTTCCTCAGCTTGGTGTCCAGACAATGGAAAATGGGCCTATAATTATATAGAAAAATCACCTTCGGAAGCTTATCCATTAGATGCAACTACAGCTGAACCCCTCTACTTCTATCTAGTACGTCGCTGGAGGAAGGAACCAGTCGGACAGCAGCTCAGCCTTTTTAACCTCTTGTTTGATTGGCCGTGTTCCTCTGTTTTTATGTTAATTGGTTAATTAAGTTAATATCGCTTTCTGGTTCTTGGAAAGCTTCTTTGTGGAAAAAATTTCTGTTTGAACAAGAGAGGGCGCTCATATTATGCTCTGTCCCCACAGTATACAAGCTATAACCATGGTTAGGCAGTTTTGTTCTCCTCTTTGTAGCCCAAGGGTTAAAAGTTCTCCGCCAAATTTTGTATAAGTATATATGAAACTGAACTTGAAGTGCAGATCTTGACTTAGAAAATCACTCTCATGTTGTTAAGAGAACTCTCTCTCATTCCTATGGTCTAGCCATTGGAGGGCTTGAAAACCTTACCAAAACTTTTCTTCCTAATCTGGATTGTGATTTCTGTTAACTATAAACGGAATAAGGTAACATTGGTGGGGGGAATTTTTTGAAGTTAGAGAATTAGTATTGATCCTTAGCCCTTGCCTGCTCATTGTCCTTATCTAAAAGAAAAAACAGACTTGTCTCCTTTACATGAAATTTTTTATTCTATGAATTGAGTTTGAATTTATGATTTTTTATTTTTAATTTTAAAAAATTAATTTTTTTTAAGAGGAGAAGTGATATATAGTTTCAAATAAATTTCAATCCAAGTAGTAATCATTCCGTTTTTAAAATATTAGTCTCTTCGAATCTTTTTTCTTAATTTTTAATAATTAATTTTAAAAATTAATTTTATTATAAATAATTTTATTTTTATTATATTAATAGAATTAATTAAAAATATAATAAATTTTTTAAATTTATATAAAAAATATCAAAAGATGTTAAAAATAGAGGATCTAAAACGTCTGTTAAAATTTTCTGTCTATATATATAGATATATATATTCCCCGTCAAATCGAATGAGACTTCCACAAAAAAGTTCTCCCACGTGTAGCACGATAAAGAATATAATCATGTGGTGATGGAAACCCATGTCGATTTGGCTCGCGGTGTGGAACAAACTCAAAGCTCGTGGGAGGATACGCAGAATGATGATGGAAACAACAATCTTCTCCAAAGTATCAAAGAACACACCCATCTAACTCATAAAGCTACTTACCAACCAAAAAAAAACTCAAAAGCAAATTGTAATGGACCTTACGGTTTTCAAATTTTATGCTATGTCATAGCTCTAATCTGATGATTATGTGTATGATAAAAATTAATTTTTTTCCAAGGTTAAGTTTTCATATTTAACTTGAGATTGAGAAAAGAGATAAAAAGTTCGACTAAAAATATGTTTGATATTCGTTGGGATAGATAACAACTTTGTAGATTAAAAGAATTTATTATTATGATTAGTTTTGAGTTCAATATATATATATATATATATATATATATATATATATATATATCATTTTTATATGAAAGTATAAAAATAAAAATGTTAGATGTTAATGGTATATGATAATTATGTGCTAAGGTAGTAACTTAAGCGACAGAAATACTTCTTATGAGACAGAAGACTTTAGGTTCGAATCACATCTCCTTTCCTCCGTGTATCAAAAAAAAAAAAAAATGCTATATGACAACTAGAATATATCCAAATCAAAACAATTTGATAATCAACCTTTCAGAGTTCTTGAGCCATATTTACTTTGGACAGAATAGTAACATATGCAACAAGAGCCTTCAAAATCATTGGCAATAAAAACTGAAAAGCTCTTAGAAAACGATCAAGAATTAATACAAGCATCCGATTATAAATCAAAACTAAGAGGGATGGAAGAGACTCAAACTTTAAAGAAAGCATTGATTTACAAAACCTCTA
The DNA here is from genome assembly GCA_030512225.1 of Rauvolfia tetraphylla. Lineage (NCBI taxonomy): Eukaryota > Viridiplantae > Streptophyta > Magnoliopsida > Gentianales > Apocynaceae > Rauvolfia > Rauvolfia tetraphylla. Next base: position 6,033,140 of record JAJQKT010000060.1, read on the forward strand.
GTTTAATCAACCTCTGATTTTGTCCCTTAACCAAAACGGAATCCAGACCATACACTATAGTGGCAAGAGTTTTGAGTCTTCTTCGGTTAATTTGGGATCATCTGTACTACTTTGGATCCTATCTCTTATCCCATTTATGAGAAACTGCAATGTATGTGACTTTTCTCTTTAGGGTTACTCTTTTTTCCTCTAGATTCTATATTTTTATTAAAAAAGAGACTTAACATGTGGTAGAGATTTGGACAGAATATCAAGACCTGCCTTCTTCCTCCCCCCTCACCCCCTCCCGCACACCACCCCCACTTCAGACACTCTTAGTCCCTAAATTCCCAGTTTTTCAAGTTTCGTTTTCTGTACTGTCCTTATCTCAAGTCTCATCCCCCATTAAGGAGGCATCCGCAAATATAAGAGGAAAACGACATGAAGAATATATAAGAAGAGTCGTTGGAAAAGAGTATGAGTGATTTTGCAATGGAGTAGAGCTAGGGCTTAGTTCCGAATCTGAATTCTTCTTCTTTTTTCTTTTTTTTTTAAAAGTTAACTTTAAATAATCTTAAGATCCTCAAAAGACTTTCTAAGCATAGGGTTCTTCAGAGGCCCTTTATTGATATTCACCCAAAGTCATATTTGTTTATGCAACTATTCTGATGGGAACCCTATAAAGTTTTTGAAACCCTAGATATGTGTCAATTTGGAGAAGCATTCTGCAACTGTTAACAAGTTAGGTAGAGTTAAATGTGCATGCATGAGAAAATGCAACTAATTATCAAAGAAAAAGACAAGATACAATTATGTTTTATCCTTTACTTATGAGGACTCACAAGAATGTTCTTCTACAATGGATTGGTTTTTGAGCATCCTGAAATTCAATTCGCATATATTTATATTTTCTTGTGTGTAATTTATACATAGTTTTTTCCCCCTATGTAACAACTAATATTCTTGATCTTATTTTATTAAAAGTAATTTTTTGAAGAATAAAAATCTGAAAAATATTAGTATATCATGGAGTTTAAGGTATCTAGTTGCTTGCTTAATTCTTGTACTGTTGGGAAAAAGAAATTGATTTAATTGAGAAATTGCGTTCTATAAAATGCGCGCGACTTGCTCTCTTGGTATAAAGACCTATTATTTCCTAATATAAGATGTTTCTAACTAAATAATAATTATCAAATTGTCACAACCGTCTATACTACTTACTGATTTAAAAGATAAATTGTGTCAAAATTCAAATATTCTTCACCTTTAACTCTGACTCCTTTTTCTTTCTTAAAAAATGGTTATAATTAAAATATGCCTTATGCTATACATGTAACATTTTTTATGGAATCTGATTCTTGATCAATTCCCAAATAACTGCTAATCCATTGGCTTATGGTTATTTATTGTTTGAAGAGGAATAAAATGTCTCACATATATATTATTAAATTAAGTTGGTAAAGTTGACAGTCAATTCAATATCCTACTTTATTTAGGTTCTTGATCATAGAGTCTGTCAATATCCGAAGATCGAATGATTGACTTATAATAAATTAAGACAATATTTAAGGTTTAATATTATTCTGATGATTCCTTAGCAAGATGATAATTTAAGGTTTAATGTTTGCTATTTATAATTTAACTCATTAGACTATGATATAAAATCCCACCCCAGATGACTCTTACAAGAAGAATTTAATAAGATTGTCTAGTGAAAAAATTAGTGATATTGTGGAACAAAAACTTCTATCTAATATCCTTGTCTAAAGGTAAAAACAGTATCAAATAGCTAAGAAATTAATTAAGTATGATAGTTCAAAATATATTTTTCTAGAAACTACTACTTTCTCCATTTCAAAATATAAGGCCCTTCGGCTTTTTTTTTACATAGATTAAGAAAGAAGCAAAAAAGGGAGTATTTTTCATATTGTATAATTAACTAATTTTACTATTATAATAAAAGATGAGAGAATTATATTTATGGTGAGGGTGATCTTTTTAAAAAATAATCATTAGAATTCGCAAAAGGCCAAATATTTTGAGAAGAGAAAAAATGGCCAAAAGGCCATATATTTTTGAAATGGAGGGACTATATGTCAATGAAATTTTCATTTAAAATCACAAAAAGGAGGGCAAATGCATCGTGTTGGGAGAATATTTGTTATGTAAAGAGTGACAATGTGTGTGTGTGTGTATTAACCTAAAATAGATTTTTCAGGAAACTCCTTGAAATTGCTTCCTTCTTTCTATGAGCTTTTTGAGAAGGATAATGTTTGAAGGAGGGAGCAAACTCAAGGGAAAAAAGTAAAAAAGAAAAGTGTTGACTAGATTCAAAATTTTACCATCCAGTCTTTTGCATAACAATTATTAAACTAATAATTTAACAATTAATTATTTGACTTTTGCTGAAAAGTAATTAACCTTAAAAAAAAAACACAAAAGATCGAATGTTTGATTCCTGGATTCTCCTCAACCATCGAAGGAGGAGGGGCAAAAGAAAGGAGAAGATTAAACATTTCACATAATAAAGATTAAATACTAATATGTTCTTTAAGACTTAAGAATATATGCAATTCTGCTTGTTATTGTTTGAGATACTTCCTAACATTCAAATCTTGATTTTTGAACTATGAATAAGGTATTTGACTACTAATTACAGGAGCCAAGTTATATTTAGTGATCAATTATCAGCCCTCTGAGATGATCTCTTTCCTAGGAAGAAAATTAGTGTGGCTGTCCACATTTTTTGTATACATCCTGAAAAGAATGCTAATCTCCAATAATGATTTATGAACCTAACAGTAATAGATGTTCATTTGTTTCCCCATACGCTTGTCATTCTGTCTCTATATCTCGTTAATTTCACTGAAGCATTACAAGCCTTTCATTTCTTGATTTGTGGATTAGTAAAATTTCTACCCAAAAAAGAAAAAGAAACGGCCATAGTACTATATATCCTTTCTCCTTCGCTATATGGCTAATTGCTCTTGTTTTGCATTCTAGATGAAAATCAATTGACAACGAGTGAAATGTTTATTAGTTCAAATTGTTCTAACCATGAGATCTTTTGATACAGACAGAGAGAGAGAGAGAGAGTTCGGGTATTTGAATTCTTTATTCTCTTTGAGAGGAGAATTACGTCACGTATGATTCAACAAGTCACATAGTTTGATAAATTATTGTCTTTGGCTGAATTTGTATCGGAGACCGTTGAAGAAGTTATGGCATGAAGAAAGAGAGGTCTGTGGGGCTGATTCTGCAATATTTTCATGAAAAAATAAAGAATAATTGTATTGTTTTAAACTTGAATTCTTTTGCTTTCTGATGCATAAGACACTCTCATACCGGACAGCCAAAGACAAAAGTGGAAATAATCTGGTACTGAATAAGCATTTGCCCTTATAACTTTAAGGAATATATTTGATAACTGTCACGAAGAATCATGGGTAGGTTATATAAATTAAGATTGCTTCAAAGCAAAGTGGATAAAGCAATGGGCAATGGTGTCTTCTAGATGGGCTATTGTCCATTATATTCGCCTTGGAAAGTTCTTGATTTTAAGTGAGATTTATTTTATCTAAGTTGCTTATGCGAATAAAGAGTGATCCTAAAACCTAATGTTGTTTAAGTGGGGGTATACCTAATTCCATCAATTCAGAAATTACTTTGCCTTGCAAATGATGCATGATTTTACCTTCGGAAAAAATGATATTAATTATTAATTAATGGGAAGAACTTGGGCCAAACGCTATCCTGCAAATTCCCGTATCTCTAAAGCCAAGGGTTATTCCTAACCTAGTGATTGAGGGTAAGGGTTTCCATGACTCTCTACACCAGGCTTCTACTGATCATCAAGCGCTTGCTATGTTTTGGCAAAGAAGCAAGAGGGGAAAGAGGAAACTCGTTTTTTCTATTAGATTCATTTTTGTGAGGGGAAAAGGGAGGAAATGAAGGGGTATGGAGGGCCATCTATATTTGTTTAAAAGCTCCAACTTAATTTCTATATGAAAAAGGAATAATTATTCATCAAAAGCGATATAAACTTAATTCTTTCCTCTATTTGCCTTTCGCCTAATCTAACTCTCTAGAAGATTAAAAGAATGGGATTGCTGTGGATTAGTGATACTCACAAAAAACTAATGTCACAAAAAACTCATTTAAAAGCACTCAAATATGCAGAATATTTTGAGGCTTTGGCAGCAAATTGCAGGAGATGTGCTATAAAAGCAATAGAATATAGCAGCGAGAGCAATAGTTTTATAGAGGAAAGAAAGAAATCAAGCATGTCTAAGTGTGTTTGACTGTGTTTGTGCATATATATATATATATATATATAAATATCTTCAATTTGATCGATCTGAAAGCGACATGACTGAAACTGAAGATAATGGGGGAATGTGAAGCCTATCTGGTGCCAAATTGAAAGACAAACTTAGCAAAAGTACTATGAGGTAATCAAACACTAGGGTTTGTAGCAGTCTCTTTGGTCGATCCAATCAAGAACATGCAAACGTGCAAAGATTATGACCATTCATTTCAACACTTTGTAGCAATATTATAAACCTAGACTCGGACATTATTGGGAAGCATTAAGACTTGGGTCGAAGAGAAGATCAGAACTGGCAATGGGGCACCGGATGTGGGGTGGGGGGACCATATGTACTTGCATGAGTGATTGAGCAAGATTTTTAAATTCTCCAAGATTTCAATAGTCATATATTCTTCTCAAAATCGGGCTGGTGAAGTTACGTAGTGCAAGTGATTTGATATCACTTGCAACTAAAATGGCCTCAGAGCTTCTTTCTCAAAAAACAAAACCTTTTTAAAGTTCTCAAGGTTTAATTAGCTTAATCTTTGCCATGCAATGGATTTTATCATATTTACACTGTTCTTGGGTAGGATGAGAGTCCGAAATCGTCGCTTCCTACTTTGGAACGTATAGGATAGTGATTTATATGTTTGATTTGCATAAGAACATCCATTTACTACTTAAGAATGAATCTCCGTTTTTTCTTATTAGGCCTATATGAATGCATGATACGTCTATCACTTTAGATTTACCTTCACTTATTGTATTTTTATCTTCTCATATTTCAAGATATAATTTATTTTGTCTTGTTACTAATTATGCATTTAAATATGTGCTACTAGTGCATAAAACTAGGATCTTGGTCCTAAAATCGGGGTTGCACAATAAATTGGTAATGTACACACAGAAGACATATACATGAGCATACACTTTTAGATGTAATGACACCTTAAAAAGAATTTATGCAATACATTAACAAAAAAAATGTGATTATATTATTATTATTTCGCACTAATTAATTGATCGCCTGCGTTAAGAGGCAAGAAATATACGTCCAACTCAAGAATTCGTAGATGGCTGCTAGGGTCCTTGGTCCTACCGCATGTTCGGGATATAGTACAGAGAAACAAGAACATGTCACTTTGCATTTCGGCCGGTGGTTTAATATCTATATTATGCCCTAACCCACCAACTTATGCCACCCATGCATGCTTGTTTTCGTGTCTATGTATACATATGTCCAGTTTCATGTCATATTGCATTTGCATTATATAATTGATATATACATACATGTGAACATATATACATCTTTCCAGAAGCCTATTTCTGATAAAGGGCAACGTGTCGGTGTCTGAACAGCCCAAGTCGGCCATTCCACTGCTGAAATGGTTGACGAGCAACATGAGAGATTACTGCCAATAGCAAACGTGGGAAGGATCATGAAGCAGATCCTTCCACCTAGTGCCAAAATTTCCAAGGAAGCTAAGGAAACAATGCAAGAATGTGCAACAGAGTTTATAGGTTTTGTCACTGGGGAAGCATCTGACAAGTGTCACAAAGAGAACAGAAAGACAGTGAATGGAGATGATATTTGTTGGGCTCTGAGTTCTTTAGGGTTTGATAACTATGCTGAAGCCATGCTCAGGTACCTGCATAGGATAAGGGAGTTTGAAAGACAGAGGGTTGTTAACCAAAGCAAAGCCTCAAATGCCGAAGACAGATCAGAAGAAGAAGAAGAAGAATCAGATCCTACAACAGTTACTGAAAATCAAACTGAAACTCCTACTCTCTTCGAGTTTCGAGTTCTTGATAAGGGCGAAAGCTCTCAGACTCATGGAAATCCAGCGGGAGAGGAAGTGGATCGAACTTGCTAATTAGCCATTGAGTATCTAATTTTTGCTATGTAAACGTGGGAAATGGTTAGAAAACAGTTCTGCAGGTAACTTTCTCTTGCTGTCCTGAATCAGAAAAACTCTTTTTTCACCTTGTTAATGGAGGAGAGGAAGTTTGTGCCATGAGATGAACCAGTAGTGGATAGCCGGGGGTTTACAAATTTTGATTTTGATTTTGGAAGCTGTAAATTAATGCTTTATTTTGACTCCTAGAAGTATAATGCTTACACCTTTAACAGAGTCTCGTTTCATGTTGAAACTGATCTTGAATTAAAAGGAAAGCAGAATGTTTGCGTTTTTCATGTTTCTTTCATCTCTTCCATCAAGCTTAGTGTGAGAATTTTCTTGTTGTTCTCCTTTTTCTTGAGAATCATTTGTATTAGAGTTTCTCTTGTGAATCATTCTCTGTTTAGAAAAATTCTGTTCCAAGGCTCTATCACAGGTAAAACCATATTGTGCCTCCATATTAACTGTAGACTCGAAATTAGAGTATCCGACGTTTAGTTGCCAAATTCTTGTTCATAGATTTTCATGGCTACTTAACAATTCATTTTGACCTAGTACATCTCAGTTTTCATCAATAGCAGAACAATTCGGACACTAGCTGATCACTTCAAAGCTTAATTTCTAACATTTATAGCTAAATGGGTTCAACTATGATATCAAGAGCAGTATCATCTTGAAACCTAGACCTGATATAACTAGAAAGACTTTCACAGATGTCAAAGGTCCAAGCTGTCGTGAAGGATACCTTCTTTAGCTTTAAAGATATTGAAATTAGAATAACTAGGAAGACGAAGTAACTTCACCTATTTGAATCCCAACTACCCTTATGATTTGTGAATTCAACATTCAACAGGGTACTGAAATATGGCTGTAAACAACATTATGTTAAACCAAAAATATCGAGTGAAGTAATTAAATTGCACGTCCTACTTAACTAATCTCAAGACTTCCTATAGTAAGAGCAAGCTTATTCAAGTCTCCCTCTTATACCATATATAAACACACATTCTAACCCCGTTTGATAAAGTATGATCAGAACAAGTTCTTTTCTTGTATGATTTCATAAAATTAGGGAGCCCACATATCCATGGTGTTTTCTATTTGTAGGATAGTAAAAACAGACTCTAAGATTAACTGCAGCACAAATTAGGGTGTACAACCCTTGAAACTGGCAACCTGATCTGGCGACTGTACACTTGAATTGGGAGATGAAATATATAAAATATAGAGGCTTTCCTGCTACATAAGGATAGTGCAATCTTCTCGTGAAAGGGGTCTGGCTGAATATTTGAGCTTTTTAAAAGTTTTGACATAATTAGGGTTTAAGCTTGCATCCTAGGGTTTCTGCAATCACTTTTGGGACCACTTCTCCAATATCTTCCTAGACCAAGTTGCAAGGAAAGAAGAATTATATTTCCTAATCACAATGACAACCTCTGATTGTCTCTCCCTTGTCCCTAACAGCTGGAAAAAATAAAAACTATCTATTCAAACAAATGATGGTATTATAAGTTTAAAGGGAAAGGAAAAGCAAAAAGTAGGGCATCGCAGAAAAAATAGTAATAGTAATCAGTACTACACATCAGACTAATGGACTGGGAATTTGAATGAGACTGAAGTACCAACTGGTCATTCTTAATTCTTAATTTTGACAAGTACCGTTACTAATGAATGTGATGTAACAGTATGCCCTAACTACAAAGAGGAAAGGCCAAAGAGGAAAGAGCAAAGACAAAAGAAAGTATAAATTCAAAACAATTAGCAGAAAACAAAAACCAACAACAAAAATATACACCTTGACTCCCTTTTTTTTTTTTCAGAATGATATCCTCATGGCCTATAGCCCTGAGAATTAGATCATGAAATTCCGGTATAGATCTTCATAACCCTAGCTCCTGCTGGCATGAATTGCTGCATTTTGGCACTTCTTAGCAGGAGTGAATAGCACTAATATGCAGCAAGCTGAGGCTGCACGGCAACTGTTGCGCCCATTTTACATGACAGATAGGGCATTGTGAACAGCACCGCATTGCCTTACAGCATCTCTGTCTGGCTATGGTCTCTAGTACATAACAAAGGTGGCAAAATGATTTATCTATTTGCTAAATTTGTATTAATGTCACCCGGAATCCTAAAGAGACATATATGCATAGATATACTCATTTTCACATAGCATGACATCTTTAGTCGATCATGATGGTAAATCAGCACAAGGAATGCCCAATTAGGTTCTTCTTTAGAAAAAGTGGAAATTTTCACCTTTTAACCAAGGCATTAAAGAAAAGTAAGCACATTAGAAAATTAAAAGGTCACAATATGGATGGAATATATAGTTTAAAATTTTCTTTACTCTCCTTTTGGTTCTCGATTACCAGCTGAGAAGAACGATATATTTATTCATTAAGGTAAAACTTCTGTTATCCCAAACTAGGGCTATAAAGTTTGATGATGGAATCGAAAATCAGCATGTATTCTGCTCCACAAAAGTTATTCTTTGCATTATTAGATTATTCTCTCCCTCTCAGTCATTTTCCTTTTGAATGCGTTTTTTCCTTTCTCCTGTTTATCAGAAATAGTGACCTAGACTGAGACTGTGCATACTGAAAAGCGGCAGATGAACAGAAAGAGTTCTCTAAAAGATCTCTTAAATTTTAACCCCGTGCTCAGTTGGAAGTTATTGTAAGGTGTAAGTAATGTAAACTCATGCAGATATTGATCTAAGCCAGGGCGAAAAAAAAAAAATGAAAATCTCCAAGTCCAGCTATAGTAATTGTCAATAATTCATTCCTCAACAAAAGCACTTGACAAATCTGGAGGCAAGTGGGGTAAATAATTAACAGGCACTACTTGATGGCTTTCGCTTTGATTGAAAAAGGAAAAGATAAAAGTTGAATTTATGTCCAAAACAACTACAAAGTTTCAATTACTTGATCGCAAGACAGACCAAGTAATTTAGAGACACATTTTCTGAGATTAATTAATCTGCAGATTTCCAGTTTACATGTTCAAGCAGCGATGAACTTGCAAAATTTCCTGAAATATTTAAAATACAACATCATCGTTGTCAAGGATCGAAACTTTAAAATTTCTCTAACGTGATTTAACTACTTCTTACGGCAATTAATTAGAATCTCCTTGAGGTCTGATCGTACCGTTAAATTTCAGTTTTTCATTTTTCACATATTTTGAAGTTCCAAGGATCAAATGAAAGAAACTAGGCTTGTGCTTCTCATCCTAGGTATCGGTATTTATGACAATCTAGTTTACCCATCCAGGAATTCATATGAAAAACGATACATACATACAGTCAATGATCTACTAATCAATGCTGTGAATTATACTTTTAATAATGGCTATGGTTTTGTGGAGCATCGCCTTCACTATATGCATTACCACTTAACTTTTGTGATGCTCAGTAGAGAACACATACTGTTCAAAAGCTTTTCGGTTATTACTTTGTCGCTTAACTTCTTCTAGACACAGCAAATATGCATGAATGTTAGTCCGGATGTAATTGTCATAGGAGGCTTAATTAAACTCAAAGCAATAGGCTTTAGAACCTTCCAAGGTTTTTAAGAAATTAGCATATGTTTTTTTCCTAGTAAAAGGGTTTCCATTTCATTAGTTAGAAGACCATTGAAGTTAAGCTTTCTTAAATAAATTAAGGTGTTTAATTTAATGTGTGCCTTTGCGTATTTTCTGTATTTGTCTTATCCTAATATAGGATCCTAATTTGATGTACATTTTCAGAACAAAAAATTAAAAGAAAAGGAAGAAGAAGATCTAAAATCACAGCCAAATGAGTTCTAAATGTTTGATCAAAATATGATGCAGTTCTCTATGTTAACCATCTCAGCACTGTTACATAATACAATGAGCACGGAATAGCAAGGAGATTGATTAGGTTTACGAGCTTTAAAGCCTAGAACAGGAGTCCAATTTAGAAACCTTAGATCACAAGATATGAAGCCAACAATCTAAGACCCGGATATTTTTCAACTTCTAAGTGGACTTCATTATTAGTATAGACAACTATGTCATAGAGCTTTCTATAGATTAAACAATGAAATATCGCGAGCCTTTTATAGTTAAACTGGCGGTAAATTATTAAATAAACGTTTAAGATTAACTTAATTATTTATTATATATGTAATGTGAATTAAACTTTTTAAGAAAAAAGTTATATCGTTTTTATTCGTAAAAAAGTTATACACACTTGAAGGAGGATAGTAAACAAAACATCAACACAAAATTGTTGATATCTTTTTACTTTTATACTTTTCAGAAAGATTTCTAGAAGCGTTTAGAAGAATTTCTTAAAATAATGAAGTTGTTTGCTTTGCTTTTTTCATCAATAACTTTTTGAGATTGGAAGATATAAAATTTGTTTGGTAACACATTTTTTGAAAAGCTACTTGAGACTATTTGTGGTTTGAGTCTTCTCTCTCCTCTTGATCTTCTCCCGCCACTGAGATAAAGCAGGCATATGACAGCATTTTTTATTAAAAGAATATAAAATCTAAAATAAGTAGATACGTAGAATGAGATAAATTAACATTTCAGAGGGGAAGCATAAGGATATAGCCAAATTTATTTTTGTTATGTTACTTGAAAAGCAGAATGAGTTTTCAAAGGACAAGGTCCACCATTTGTAAATATGTAAATATTTTATTACTTAATATAATCTCAAATCCCTTTCCAACGGAATAAGTTTCCAAAAAAAAAAGGCTTATTTAAAAGTGGATCTTTTTAGGGGAAAATATAAAAAAATTACTTTCTAGAAGAAAATGCAAAACACATTTCAGTTTTTTGAACACAGAAAAAGCCCCCACTCAGCAAGATATCCAAACGCAAATCGAAGAGACAGCTCTCAATCCACAGAGTGAGAAAAAACAAAATTTGTACGAAGGGAGTCCAAATAATTTCAACAAAACTCTTTTTTCTTCCATGATCATATTACCATGTCCATATTTTGGATTTTGTCCCCAGATTAAACAATTTGACTATGATCAATGCAGTAAGCACGTAAACCTTAAACAGTTAAGACGGATTTCTTAAGCTTTTTTCCGATGGTATATGCCACCTTTTTATAGCTGAAAGACTCGTAGATTAGTAAAGCAACACAATGCGATGAAACTGAAATGATCTCGAAATGAAAGTGATCTTATTCTAAACCAAAGAGATTTGAGGCCACAAGATTCAGAATCTCTCCCGGTGCAAAACCCCCCCTTTTTTTTTATGGATTTGCTAGATTAGCTAGTAAGTTTGTTTTTTCATAATCAAGGAGATATATAAGATACAGAAATCCAAACAAAATGGCTAAGCAACCACGTAATTGGAAATCTTGAGCATGTTTACCTCTTGTGAGTCGTTTGCAGTGGACCAGAAGCAGAAATCCTACCACAAAAAATTAAAATGGCAAAGGTGGGAAGAAAGAAGCTGGGCTAAAGACGAGAAGGGAAAGGAAAAATTGGAACCTAGTGCAGCGAAAGGAATACATATTTCAATGCTGTCAATACATCAGAAGAGAGGCTACATAAATGATGCGGGGGAACACATAATGAAGAAAGACCCGTAGAGCATTATACTAATTGACCACCACTCAAACCCAAAATGAGAAGAAGGAACTGCACTCCATCTAATAAATCAAGAAAAGGAGAGCCAAGCTAAAATAAGATGAAAAGAAAATTAATTGTCATATGCAATGTACAAGTGCTTCTACAAAACCCCATCCATCATCAACATCTGGTCCCACCCAGAAACCAGAAATCGTAACGTAAGAACTACAAGATACATCAAAATGATTTGATATCGGTATCCAAAAATTTCTTGAGAGCGCCATCCTAAAGAAAGAGTTCCTATTTACAGCAAAGATACCTCTGTTTGAGCAGTTCAACCAATGAAGCTGGATCTCTGCAAAAAATTATTCAAATTGTCAGAAAACAGTAACTCACAAGCAACTTCTTGAATTACTTTAGTTCAACTACTTTCAGGACAATAAACATTGGATCTGCTCCTCCTCTGTTTCGTTTTCTTCTATTTTCAGTTTCCTTTTCCTGGGAACATTTGGGATGGAGTGGTGGCAGGCTAAGAGTAATCTTCTGTTTGTAATTTTTGTTTGCTAATAAACAATTGGTGGAATACTTTTTTCCCACATGGACCAAACAAAAAAAGATCAACAGGATGAAATGCCACTTCAAACTACTATAAAGATCTGAAACATGCACTTATGCAAATATATATATATATATATATATATATATATATATATATATATATATATATATATATAGGATGAAGGAACGTATTCAAATACATTTTACCTCCATATGCCTTTAAAAAAATTGACAGTTTTACAAGGTTAAGAGCTGTACTTGCATTTAGCACTTGTCCTATGGATTTGTGGCTATAAGAAACTTGTATTACAGAGGAATAACCTAATTCCAGTGGAAGCTTTTCATTAGGAGAAAGTAAGAAGGGTGCACATACTTCCTCCAATTCTATATCAAAACGGAAGCATCATTCTCATGATAAACGCACATGCCTTAGGAAATGCAACATGGTTCTGTGATTATCCTTTTTATGCCTAAGAATTTTCATCAAAATGCAAATGCAGAGACATATCAATATATCAAGCTAACTTTTAGCTCTCTGTATTCAACAAGCATTCACAGGTACACTCTATCCCATAAATCATGAATATAAACTGACAATTTTGCAGTAGTCAAAAACAAGGACAAAAACAATTGCTCTTATGTTGATGTGCTAACTTTTAGCTTTACAAATTACCTAAAACCTCATTTAGGAGTATGGTAATCTTTCAAAAGGGAAAAACCACTAGATGTGTCTCTCAGAATATAAGAACAGCTCTGCATTTCTTTTTAGATATAGAAGTAAACTCCTCAGTATCATAGTTTAGATTTGCAGAAGTCTAGACTAGAAATTTTTTGGTACGCACTCAATCACAAGTCAATGGAAGCCAGAAAACTAATTAACAGTTGCCGCTGTATTAACTCAAAATTAGTAATAATAATAACCTTTTGTGCCAGTAATAGAACTCCGAAGCCTTCTGCCAGCTAATCGCCATGTGGAAGCACCCTACAGCAAGCCCATAGAAGAATAATAATTATAGACCACTGATTATCTGTCTGTAATCGAAGACAGATTCCAATTACAATATCAACAAAAATTTTCATGCAACATGGAAAAGAAGATGGCATGTTATTTTATATCATTTCAATCCAAAATAAAGCTCAACTATCTTATTAAACATACAAAGCAGAGAAAGATGCACCAATTGCTTCGAGTATTCTACTGCCCATGTCTCTGCCAACAAACAGCTTAATTCGCACTAGGGCACATGCTAGCAAAACCTAACACGAATCTAATTTAATTCAGAAGATAGAAAACACATAGTCAGAATTAGGTACAACTCAATCTTGAGCTAAACTACAAACAAGTTCTAATATTCAGAAAAAAGAAACTTTAAGAGAATGAATAGTGAATAGCATGCCGGCGATTCAGCAGGAGATGAAGTTACAGGGTAGATTAAACATTTTCCAACAGATGAGACTACTATCAAGCTTAAATATTAAAACTTCCAGCAGGAATCCTCATAAACATTTCAATCTAGAAACACAAAACTGAGATTAAGAATTTACAATGAAATAATCATATTTCAAGAGCATATTTGTGTTTAAGATTTTGAGTGAAGGACCTATTGTTTGTCATCTTCCCCCAACCCAATAGCAACATATCTGGTTCTCTCCCCATACCATATCTGAACAATGATGCATTTCAAAGATCCATGATAGATGTTTATATGAACATGATATAAATGCTAACTTGTCGTATGGCCATTTGAAGACGGCATGCTCTCTTCATCAGGAACCCTTTTTTGTCTAAATCTTATGCTTCTTGCCTAGGTTTCAGACCTAATCATTAGAGAACTAATAAATAAATGTTGTTAGATGAGATGGTATTTCTGACTATCCCCTTGATAAGGCAGAAATCAAAAGTTTATTGAACTTTCCTGGTAAGACATAGTCGTGCATCCCTCTTATTAATTTGTTGTATACCGCTATCCCCTTCTAAACTACCATAATGGACTGTCAAGCGTGTGTCCTTCCCTTTTGTGCATAAGCCCAGGTGTGAGGCATCTTTGTTGCCCATCTCCTAAAGTTTGGACGGATGAACTTTAACTAACCAATATTTTTGCGCTTTATTTGATATTTATCTGATTGGAATTATTCCCACTACACGCACACAAATGTCTGCTTGTAAAACTATTACAATTAATTACCATAAAAAAATATAAAACTATTATAGGAAAGATTTCTAGTCTAAATCTTTTTAGCCGCTACAGCGCAAATCAAAGTTTTTAACTATCCTGCTCAACTCATTTTATTTCCAGTTGGACAAAACTCCATCTTCAGTTTCTTATTCCCTAAAAGAGTTAATTGCAGGAGTTGGCTACTTACCCCCATAAGTGGTCTGTCAACAGAGGCCCCTAGAGGGTGGAAACGAGCCCATCTCAACCATCTTCTTCTATCATCCATAAAATCACTGATGCCCAAAATATTACTAAAAGTATCTCCACACAAACACAATAAAGAACATGAAAAACAAATGCTATTTAAGTTCTCCCCCAGCATTTAACAAAACATAAGGTTAGTGTGACAGAACATTCCCACGAAGCAAAATTAAACAAGGCCCATTACACGGAATGTGGTGAACCATAAACAGAGCGATTGTGTCACTGAATTTAGTTCAAGTTTGCATTCGCTAACTTGAAAAAGCGAAAATACTAAACCCACGAAGGAAGCAGCAGGCTGCAGAAGCAGAGATTTCTAATTACCTGGATTGAAGTTTTTGGCTCTTTAGGTAGAGAGAAAAAGTTGAGGGGAACGGAGACTAAGCATGCCATTAAAGAAGAAATGGAAGGCCACTGCTAGGTGCTCGGACGCCGGCAGTTGGCAGTGACTTGCTGGTTATGGCTTTGTCAAGAACAGAAGAGGGCAAACTGCAACATAAACCGCCAACGACTGCATTGGTTTCGACCCACCTGCTTTCTTATAATTCTTACTTTTTTTAAAAAAAAGTTTTAGATTTTTAATTAATTATTTTTATAATATTTGAAGATAGGAAAATAGATATATAGAGATTAGAATATTTATTATTTAGTATAATTTTAAAAATTAAATCGAAATTTATATTTTAGTTTAATTTTTTAATATTTTATTTGATTTAATTTTATTTATAAAAAATAAATATAATTTAATTTAATTTTTAATTTTATATTTATATTAAAAATAGAATTAAAAAATTAAAATATTTTAAAAATATTTTTAAATTTATTGTGAAAATATATTTTTAATACTAACGAATTTAACAGATGCATTCTTATGTAAAATAATTAAAATTTTAAAATAAAATTATAAATTAATATATTATAAATATATATTTTTATGATAAAAATAATATATTTTTATTTTTTTAAAATTTTAATTTTAAATTAAATTGAATTAATTTATTATAATTTAATAATTAAATTTTAATTTTAAAAAAAATATTATAATAACAAATTAAAAATTAAACATTATAATCGAAAAGAAAGTGAAACATTATGCACACATCACTGCATTATTATTGATGAATGATGAGGAGAGTCAAGACTCCTCTTTGGGCCAGCTTTTGCCTATGTGATTTGTGGGAATATTAAATGGACTTCCTCGTGCCTAATGGGCTACTTGATACTTGATAGGCTTTCTTAAAAGGACAAAGCAAGCAATCAAATGGCTTAAATTGGTGCGGGTTAGGTTGGGTCCATCTGAAATCATATATTTGATCTGTTGATTTTATTTAGAACTTTAAAAAATCAAGAAAACGCCTATGTATCGTTTAGAATTCACTCACCACAAATATTTTAAAGGAATTAATAATTATTTAGTTTCTAGTTTCAATGTTTCATATACAAAAAACATTACAAACTCGTCTTGCTCATGTAGGAACAACCAGGAGCCTCAATTTTTTCTACAACCATAAGATTTAAAATGTAACATATGACAAAGTTCCACCTAGTTAGGAACTTTGAGCATCCAACTACTAATCAAACATCTTTTGTATGCTATTCGAATACAAATGGAAATGTACCTGAATTTCATAGCAAGAAGAAATACAACCTAAATAGTGAAATTCCTAACATGTTCCTCACGTATACTAACAAGTCAGATTTGCTTTCCGGTGACAGACACAAAGTTCTGCAATGGAAAAGCACCAGAAAATTTCTGTTTCTTTGTACACAAATACTGCAAATTTCACAAGATTTTTCAGCGTCCAATAGAGCAAAGAAAATAAGTTAACAAGTGAGAAAATGTATCTTTATCATAAAGATCTCGGGGGCTTTTCTAAAACTGCAGAAAGGTAAACTTCATCTCTGGATTTAGGAGAAACCGCCCACTTATGTTTCCTGTACCTGAACTGCAGAAACATGTACATGTAGTCATCAAGATCCTTCCTGTTGCAAAAGAATCGATCAACCCATAATAAGCCACCGGGCCTCAAGACGCGATCCCAGTCGAACAGGATGAAATCGAGCAGTTGCAGATCAATCCAGCCATCCATGAAGCCAGTTGTGTGGATCAGGTCCATAGTGTTATCAAAGAATGGGAGCCTTTGGTTCAATGTCACATATAGAGGAATAAGACCTCTGAGTGCAATCATTTCATTGAAGGGAGCTCCAAGGTTCAGAGCAGTTGAAACAATTGTAACATTTTGTTCTCTCATTCGGGCAGCAAATGTACCGGTGCCGACACCAAAATCCAGACCTATTCTGATTTCTCGTGGCTTGATTGCCAAGACATCTTTGAGCAGGAAATCTACGGGGAGGGAGGAATTTGTTACCCATTTAAGCTTCTCCTTGTCCATCTCAAAACACCCTATGCACTTTGTGAAGCCTCGTTTAGGATTCTTGCTTGATAGGCACTCGAAATTCCTGCACTGATAATTGCTCCACCTAACATTTCTTCCGTCAGGCATTCTCCAAAGGGATTCATTAACTGGATATGGTTTGAGGTAGAGCTTCGAGGCCCTTGTCAAACAACGCCTCCGGGGCAAGGGATCGCAACCTTGAACCATTAGTTTCTGTGCTAAATTCCAATCATCTTTGCAATAAGATCCAATATCATAATCCACGTACTCTTCCAGTTCTTTCTTCATCAAAACACAAGCATGGCCGATAGTGTTGTATATCTTCTCTGTTCCATATATGTTAATCTTCCCAACTCTGTTCTCTTTGGGAGAAATATACTTTCGAATCTCCTCAACAACAAAGGTATTAATCAAAGGATCCTCCTTCATCTCCATGCTCCCATTACCTTCAATCCGTGGCAGACGAATTTGCCTAAGTCCAATATGAGCGCTATAAAGAGGCCTAATGACCTCCTCCTCTAGAAATCTCTTGTACTCCAAACTTGAAATGTGGCTTTTGCTCAAGTCTTCCTTGCTTCTTTCCATCTGTTGCACAGTTGATTCAAGCGTCATCTGCAAGCTATCCATCTTCATGAGCACTTCATCAACCCGAGCAGCAAGGGCTCTCACATCGACATTCTCATAAGCATCTTTCATACCATAAAAATGGCGGCATATGTCTTCATTGTGAAGGAAAAATCCCGCAGAGTATAACCTAAATAAGCTCGACATGCTCACCAGAATGACTAGCCCTCCCAGAATAATTTGAAGCCAGCCCATTATTCTACCTAATCTCATTCTTGGAAAACGGTTATTCGTCATCTCTAAGATCTCAATCCTCAGGGTTTCAACTAAATTTGCTCTTTGAATGAAAATAATCAGATATTAAAGACGGAAGTTATGCTAAAATTCAAGAAGTTGATCGAAGTTTTTACCTGGGTAGTAATTTGTTTCCAAGAACAGTGACCAACAAGGGATCGGATTTCATGGGAAACCCAGTGATAAAAACAGAGCTCAAGCAGGAGAACTCTCCTAGTAACAATGATCCAAGAATGGAACGAAATGCGCACATGTCGGAAGTGTGAAACTTTACAAGAAGTTAATTCTCAAAACTTTGCTTAAAATCCTTTCCAGATTTGCTTTAGAGCTGGAAATTCTTCAACCTTAAGGTTACACACAAGTTCTCAAGCTCATACAAACTTAAAGCAGGCGCAGATCTCGTGAAGGAAACATGAAAGGGCTCGAAAATCTAGCAACCGGACTGCCCAATTTGCTCACAGAAACATCGTGTCAGATACAAAATTAGTAATCCCTCCTTTCTATTTCATTTCACAATGTTTAACACCATATAATTTTATGTAAAAATTTAAAATTATATTATAAAAATAATAAATAATTAAAAATATATAAATTAGTAATATTTTATATCAAATCTAATATTATATTTAAATAAAATTTAATTTTAAAACTAAATTCAAAATTTTAAATATATAAATTATATATCTTTTTACAAATAATTTAATTTTAAATTCTATATAATTATACTTTAAATATATAAAAGTAATATATATTGATATTATTAGTTAATAAATAATATAAAATATATTAAAAAATTTTTTATAAAAAATATTAATTATTTTAATATATTTAATATAATAAAAAAAATTAAATAAAATTAAAAAGAAAATAAAAAGTAGTATTCTTCCGTGTCAATAAAGAAAAATGCAAGTTTAGGATTAATTGTTGAGATCGTGCGTACGCATGGAGCTAAACGTTGACACATGGTGCCAGTCGTTTATGTATTCTGAAGCGTTGACTATGAACAAGTGGGACGGCTTAGGTTTCTCATGACAAATATGATCACCTCATTTTGCGGCAAAGTTCAAATTGTGTTAACCGTTAAAGTTCCAATGGTATATATAAAGTGTAAATTACAAGGACTTTCTCTGAAGTTTGCCATAATTACAGAAAATATCCTTGTCGTTTTTCCAAATCAATAAGGCCTATTCTTTTCCCCCTTTCTGCGTGGGTGTGGGGTGGGGGTGAGATTTGGCCTTTTTCTTCTTTCTTTTTTTCTCGATGCATCAAGGAGAGAGACGGATATATGGCTTAAACCGGGATTCTTTATCTAATGAAGAAAGGATCTAGTAATTATTTTTTTTCCTTTTACTTTGTATGATGCTTATAGATTTGATTAATTAAAATGTTAATGATTTTTTACAATTTTAATAAACTTGCAATGGGTAAAATTGCTACTGAGTGGCTAGGTCCGAAATATAATACTTCTTCTATTTCAGTATAAATTTCGTTATAAAAATTTTATTTTGTTATAAAATAAATGTTATTGAACAAAAAATTAATTTTCTATTCCATATTTTCATTGATAATAAAATAATGACATTTTGTGTAGTAAATGGTGACAATTTGGTATGTTGTAATTTTTCACGAAGAGAGAAAATATTTAATTAAGAATAAATTAATTAGTTTAGTATTTTAATCTGTGTGAAAATTTCTAAAATGATATTCAAAAGAAATAGAGAGAGTATTCATCTAGTGTATATGCCTCTCCTTTCGAAGCAGTCTAATATATACCGATCAAGTAGGGAAAATAATTATCCTTTGTGACTTCATTTGCCTACCTACTCTCTACTCCAATTCACAAAGTGTAACATCTTTCTATATCGTCTATTCGTTAATTAATATGAACTTAGGCCATTTTCTAGCTGAGATCATTAGCCAGCTGCCCACTACAAGGGGAAACGCTCCACACAATCAAGAGAAAATTAAGAATTGGTATCCTGTTCACTGTAATAGGAATATTACATCAAAGGAAGGAGGAACCCCTTTTGATTCTATACCATTTTCCAACACCCCACCAGGATTTAAACTTGCTCAATATCTTTATACTGCTAATAAAAAACTTCGTGATCAATCCCTCAACCTCTGCTGTCATACTACTTCAAAATCCATTCTTGATGCTGCATTTCTTGAAAAATTGCAGGTCTGACTCCTCCCATTCCCAAAAGATCAAGAGTCGTGGAGTCATTGCTTCCAGAACTGGTTGCAAATTTTGTCAAGTTCAGCGAGTTTGATGTTCGTTCTCTTGCTATATCAATCTCCGGATGAGGATTACTATTCAAAGCAGAACCGTTTGAAGCATTAAAATTGCCTTCCATATGGTTCAGAAAATCCAGATTTTGATTGAACAGACCAGTGTATGACTCTGCAGGAATCTGCATCATCTCCTCTCCATTGCCGTTGTGATCAAGAAACTTCGGTGCTGAAATTTCTTGAGTTTTCTTTTGCGCAAACCTGCTTGTATAATCGTCAATCAGGCCAGCAAACTGTGATTGATAATTCTCGATTTGGATATCGGTACCGTAACTGTTGCTATGTTGCTGAAA
Organism: Rauvolfia tetraphylla; assembly: GCA_030512225.1. Taxonomy (NCBI): domain Eukaryota; kingdom Viridiplantae; phylum Streptophyta; class Magnoliopsida; order Gentianales; family Apocynaceae; genus Rauvolfia; species Rauvolfia tetraphylla. The sequence continues at coordinate 6,053,698 of JAJQKT010000060.1, forward strand.
AACTGCATTATATGTTGCTGGTGCCATATTACTAGTTAAAGCCTTTTGACTACTTGGAGTGCTCATATTGCTATTCACAGTAGCTCCCATTTGTGCTGCTTTCTGCAACAGCCTTGTGGCCGAGAAATGGGCGGCACCAGCTTCCTGGCCTGTGTTTTTGCTATCACTATAACCATTAAAACCTGCAGATGAGCTAGTGCTGAGGTGAAGGCAAGAAGAAGACGAAGATGATTGGTTTCTCAGGCTGCTGAAGAGACTTGAAGAACTATTTGAATACATGTTTCCAACCATGTTTAGAGATGATGCCTGCAAAGGGCTCTTCATGTCTGCAAGGCTGAATTCAGGTGTGGTGATGGATGTACTAATTTTGTTGTTCAATTTGTTGTTTTCTTCAGCCAGTGCATCACAAAAAGCCCGGTGGGTAACGAAACTGTCTCTCCTGCGGAAGGAGAAAAGCAGATAAACAATCAAATTTAAAAGCACAAAACTAAAAATCTGATCATATAAGACCTAATTCAGAAAAATAGTGAAAAAACTTTAACATGAAATTAGGAGGACAGTTTCTTGAGCCATTGTTAATGGTGATGCTCCCAAACTGTGATGCAATGATCACAATGCTGGTGGATTTTCGCCATTAACGAATTAGAATTTTTGCTAAGAATGAGTATCCAGCTAGATGAAGTTTAATGTTTTGACCTTGAGAAGATGGTACCACAATCACATTTATATTCCTTTGTACCACAGGTCTTTATATGAGCTTTCCAATCAGACTGGACAGCATACATCTTTGAGCATTTCTCACATTTCCACTTCTTTTCCCCGTGCTTTCGGCTATAATGTTTCTTGATTCCTGTAAGGTCTCCTAAAGCTCGAGCAGGATTATGGTGAACACATGATGGTTCAGGGCAAACGTAGACGCGTTTTCTTGATTCCGTGCTTGTTCTTTGCCTCAGCTTCCAGGGAAGGTTATGGCCTCGTCTATGCAATTGAAGGTTTTGATCCCTTTGAAAGCCCTTGTGGCAAATTTCACAGACAAATCTGTTTGTGGCCATGAGGGTTTTGGGTGATAACGCAATGACTTCAGCATTTGGATCTGTAGGTTCATTTTTCAAGAGAGCAAGAAGAACACACAAAGAAGACATTTTAGATTCCTTCATCAAATTGTATAGTAACACAATTTTCCTTTTACCATATCAAGATGATAATTATATCATTTTCACATATCTATTTCTACATTTCAGAATTTACTCCTAAACACTATGCACCTCCTTATTGAAACTTATTATTGTGCTAATTATATCTCCACGATGACTTCTTTTTAACTATACACTTACAGATCTTATCAATTTCATAATAGAAGGAAGGTCGAGAATGGACACTTCAGCAATCCATGAATCTTTGATATATTCATATAGAGCTTGATGTCTAGATATATAACATCTTTTTTGCATTATGTTTTTCATCTATATGATTTTTAACAATATAACTTTTTTATGTCATCTTGTATCTTTTCTTCTGTATTTTTAATATATTCTTACTAATAATTTTTTTTAGAATATTCGGTATCCTTACCAATTGATAAAATTAATCTAAATTCAATAAAAGTTATACTCGTAAAGTCTAATTCTTATTTGGCGTGAAGATATGGCCTAGAACACTTTCAACATTTCTTTAATACATTCCTACTAATATTGATTTCTTTTTCTGGATAAATATTTTTTATGTGAGCTTCTCTTTTTGTTACTTCCATAGATATTAACATTAACAAGCTCTACTGAAAAATTAATTCATGGATTAAAAACACAGAAGAAAAATACTAGAACTTTTTACATGCACCAAGGCTAAACACACACCAGATATTTAGTGTAACAGTTTCTCCAATTATTGTACTAACCAATCCAATAATTGAAGCCTCCAATAGTTAATGGATAGAAAAGAGTCTCTCATCTCTACACTTTAGCTCGCATCGACCAATATAAGGTTTTTCTATGTTTGTATTCAACTTTTACACCCTACTACGTTTTGATTATATTATTTGTCTCTTATGTTATGTAAATATTTGAGGATAATTAATGCATGATTGTAGAGGAATCAGTCGTTAATCCTCCACTGTTAATACCATAATATCTCAAAACCTAATAAAACCACATAGTAATTTCATATAGATTTCGTGATCCTTGGGAAGATCACAGGCCCAAAATGATTAGGTATACATATAATTCGTTATTAATTACTTATGCAATGGCCAAAGAAAGAAGCTGATGAATTTAAGTGAGGAAAAATATGATTGGAATTGTACATACCAGGATTTCCAGGTGGATTTCTTTTCTTCTTCTCTGTTGCAGCTTGCCGCCGCCGCCGCCGCTTCGAAGATCCATCAAGCTCTTCTTCTTCACCATTTCTGCCTGAGGAGAAGCTCTCAGTACCATCTCCAGATACGCTAGACATTGAAATTAACCAAGACAGAGAAATTAAAAGGTTGAGAGGGAATTTGTTTTTCTTGAAACTTTTGTTGTTTCTTCAGTTTTCTGACAAAATTCTTTACCACTCATGTAAGACTTGTAGTTTCCCTTTTATTGATTTTCAGGTGGATACAAAGCATGGGATTTGCTGTGTTTGAGGAAAACAAGGACCATGGAACTTTCCTTCGTTTCTGCTAAGAAGAAAAACAAGAAAACAAAGAAATCTTGGCCTTCTCTTGTTCAAATTCTACAAGTTCATTGGCTGTTGCCGTACGTTAATACCCCTAGTTTTGTTTTCTTATTCCGAAATTGCTATTTGATTATGATTTCCAGCTATGGTTTTCTTCAGACATTGACAGTGACCCCCAAACAAGACAAGTAGTTAGAATCTTTTGTTTCCAATCGATATTGATGATTATGTTTGAATGCAGACTCTGCAGTCCAGGGAAGAATAATAAAATAGTCCATTTTCAACCGCTTCTTCTTATTCTAATAATATTAAAGATAAATTAATCTAATCATTCTTGATTAGCATGTCCAATTTGGAATACTTAGTGAATTTGCATGACTGGTCACGAAAATATTCTTTTGAGTCAGAATTACTATTTGTTTTTTTTTTCCTTTTTTGGGGGGTGGGGGTGGATGGAGGCTAATTCTACCTAGTTTCAAACTTATCAAATACTTTAGAACGACTAGAGGTTAATCTAGTGGAACAATTATTGCGTTAATGCTTATCCAATCATATGAGTCATTATGTTAAAAAATAATGAATATATTACTATAATACTTATTTATTCGTATAAATAAGATAGCAGTGTCTTACTGCTTACTGAACGTGGCTTCAAATTAATGGCATTTAACAATGAAGGCCACCGGAAAGCTGGCCGGCCGACATGACCAAACGAAACCTAAGCAGACACGGTGGGTAGGAAGACCATCGAACACTAATATGAGAACACGTGATAGTTTAAGAATGAAAAAAATAATAGGAAAGAGAATAAGAGAGAGAATCCTGACTCGTGGAACACCTCTTCTAAAATGATTCATCTCCTGATAACATATATTCTTATGCTCGTGTGCATCTGTTATTGCAGTTAGCTTTTAATAGATGATCACATTAAGAAGAAGCAACAATAATGCCAATTGCTTATCATATGACAAATCATTTTGCATATTTTGAGGCTATAACAGCCAACAGGTGTAATAACTGTTGTTGATTTTCGTTTAAGATATTAGCATGATGGAGATAAGGATCGAACTTAACAATACTTAGTGCTTAGTAAAGAACAATCCTAAATCAACTAAGGTACGATCTTGCAAATAGTAAATTATATCCATCATTTTTGTTTGGTTTTGAATGTTTTAAAAATAAAAGTACGTAAATAAGTGGTTGGAGACAAAGTCAAAACAAGAAAAAAAGTTAATTAATAAACTCTTAATATAGAAATATGTCATATAATTTGAAACAGACTAAAGTAAAAAATAGGACATTTACTTTGAAACACACGGAGTATTAAGTTGTATATGAAGCTCAATAGCAAAATGGTAGAAGAGCCTGGCATAGTCTCCTACCAATTCTGTTAATAACACGACAGAGACGGGAACAAAGTGAAACAATTACTGGACTTTTTAGTTAAACAAGTAGCAGTATTAGGCAGGTAGAGCAAATAGATGAAATAATTAATGGACTTTTTATTAGAGAACAACGAGAATATTAAAAAAAATGGGGACAAATAGAGACATATATATAATTTTAAAAATAGAGAGTTAAGAAATAGACAAAATTCAATCGCATTACTGAAGAACATTAAAGTATGCTATTAATCAGGTCTTTGTTTCATATTCATCTAGAAGGTGACAACATCTATAGACTTGGTCAGAAAATGCACACGGATTGATTTCTCGTTTGGACTTATATGTTGTATAGTATAAATTTCATATTCAGATTCTTCCTTTTACTACTTTGTTAGAATCAAAATAATTGTGAAAATTTTGTACATGATTACAGACTAGCAATAACCGATTTTGGCTTTTTGCAGCATGATGAGTGAAGTTAATATAGGTTAACATCAAAGCAACCCTTCAACTGAAAGGAAAAAGAGAGGGGGGAGGTGGGCATGCTGAGAGATGTAAGCCTGTGAACTTTTTTTTTTAAAATATAAAATACATCAAAAGAGAAAAATACAGATCGAACAACAAAATCTTTCATATGATAAGGAATTCTTTTGCCAATTAAGTTAGTTACTTGCCACGTGCTCGAGATTTTTGAATTATTATATTTGGATTGTGTTTTGTTACAATTTTTTTTTTTTACTTTTAAGTCTTAATTTTCTTCTTACAAATAATTCATTCTTACGATATGAAATTTGAGATATAAAATCTCAAACTCAAACTCTATCGAAATATACCCAAGTTAGGTTGTGTAGTTCAAGAAGATTGAAATTAAGGAAATGGTGACAGAATTGCTTAAGCTTCTTATGCGAAGGTAAGCAACATTTTGGCTGGTGTTGTCTTGGTAGCGTTGTATACTACTACTTCAGTGTACAATTTCATTAGTCGAACTACATCACTCACCAAGGTTCATTGCACCCATTTCAGCTTGATTTATTATTCATAAAGAGATATATTTAGTTATCTTAAATGTTTAATTGTTATCTAAGATTGATTAGAAAATGATACTGCCAACATTGGATGCCGAGAATGGACTGATGCAGGTCGGGAATCAACATCTGTACACTGCTTTTATTTTAAAATATAAAGTTTTTAGTCATTTTCATATAAATTAATAAAAAAATATAATAAGTATTTTTTTATTATACTATTAATTAATTTAATTTAATTTTTACTAACACAAGAGAAAATAAAAATTATTTGTGGTGATAATAATTTTAGAAAATAATCTTTAAAATTGGTAAAAGATCAATATTATGAGAAGAGAAAAAAGAGACAAATGGTCATATATTATGAAGCAAGGGGCAATACTATCGTTTAGGTATAATAGTCTAGTAGTTGAGAATTGGCTTTAATTTGGGAGGTTTTTTTTATTTTTTTTTGGGGGGGGGGGGGGTGGCGGGGAACTAACATTGGAGATTAATAACTCGTCTAGTTGCGGCGGGAAAGTGAGTAAAAGAGAAGAATAAGTAAATTAATGATTTATCTCGTTTAATTGATAGGGAAGATAAATGGTATATAAATGAGGAGTGGGCTTCCCCTCCACATATAAGCACAATAATTACCCTTCCAGATGCATGGATTGAGAATTTATTTCTCTTCCACCAAAACCAAACCAAATTGGTAAATGTTACGGGAATTAATATGCCAATTTTTCTCTCTCTTCCCTCCTCGAACTAGGAGTACTCATTATTTGGTGTAATCTAAAAAATTAAATTGAATTAAACCGAAATATACATTTGGGTTTGAATTTTTGATATTTCGATTTGGTTCAGTTTATACAAATTTTACAAAATTCGGTTCGATTTTCAGTTTCTATTCTCAAACTGAAATCTGAATCGAAAAAATAAAATTTAAAAAAAATTATATATGAATACATTTTAAAAATACGTTCTTGAGTAAAAATTAAAATTTTAAGATAAAATTATTTCAAGAACGTATTATCAAAATACGTTCTTTTTTTTCTTAAATTTTAGTTTTCAACCGAACCAAATCAAACCAAACTGAAAAATAATTTGGTTCGATTCAGCTCGATTTTTTAAAAAAATCAATTTAGTTTGATTTTGTAATTTTTTTTAAAAAATCTAATCAAAATCCAAATGAACACTTTTACCTCGAACCAAACAAAACCTATAAGAGTCAAATTCTAGATATTTAAAGGGAAAAAGAACCTTAAACATGTGAGATGGACCGACCTTTAACTTAATTATATTATTAATTGTTTGAAATATATGGCAAAAAGATTATACATACTTCATGAAAGAACCCACTATCATCTTTTTTTTAATTAATATTTTTATTTCAATGTGTGAATTAAAGGAGACCTAGTTATGTGAATTGAACTGCTCGATGAAAAGGCCTGTACTTCTACATTATTGAGCCGGAAAATTAGTCAATTTGATCCTAAAGCTTTTTCTTTTGACTGTTTTGGTCATTCATCAGTATTTTGAACTTATTTGGTCCCTGAAGATTTTTTGATTTGCCTCTTTGGTTATTCCAACAAATAAATTGGTATTTTCCGGCATTGTTGACAAATGGAGATGATCAAAATTAGAATAACAGATGAAAAAAATCACCACTTTTGTTGCCATTTTCCATTGTTATGCTAATTTTCACTCTCTCCTTTTGTCAACCGCCCGAAAAATACAAATTTATTGATCAGAAGGACCAAAAAGGCCAATCGAAAAAATCTCAAAGGACCAAATAAATTCAAAATACTGATGAGAGATCAAAACAGTCAAAATAAAAAAACTTTAAGAACCAAACTAGCTAATTTTCCTTATTGAGCTACTAGTTTGTGCTGACTAAAATTTAATGAATTTTGAGCTGACTAAGTGTTTTTTTTTTAAATTTAAAATGCTTAAGTTCATATAAATATAAGAATAAATATGTAAATTAACATTAATCTATCTTTCATTTCTCTCTTATGAGAATAGGAAATGAAGTAAGAGAGAGAATTCTGAGTGACTTTATCTCACTATGTGCGGCATCAAACCAATTTTAGTGAGAATATATGTACTCTGGCCAAAAGGTGTGTCTTTAATGAAGCAAATTTTGTGAAAACTGTGGTTAAAAGGAGTACAATGTCCTTCATCGGAAGATTGCATCGCCCCAAGGGACGGGGAGTGCGTTCTCTCTTATTTGTGCTTTTGGATTGAGTTCTATTTTAAATTTAATGTAATTTTTTATTTTAAAATTTATATTTTATAAAAAATTATTTTTATAAAATTTTAAATAAGAAATCTTAACCCCCAAATAAAAAGTGTGCCTTTCATTGTAAGACCGTTTTGTGTGTTGCCTTCCAAATCAAGATATTTGGATGATTGGTTGGCTCGTCAATTGTGGTGCACAATTCATTTTTCATGACCGGCCAAACTGATCAAAGAGAAAAAACTTCGTCAATAAAAATGGAGAATTTTCTTAAAATTTGTATCTACCAGACTAGAGGTTGAATGTATAAGCTTGAGCATGGATCAGAACATAAACCCAGAAGCCCATATTACCATCTACTTTACATGTAATGTTATTTAAGAAAAAATAGTATTACAACAATATAAAATAGTAAACAGAGTTAATTGAAAGAGGAAGACAGCAACACATCTTAATTCGCTCATATCCATAATTCAAAAGTTTCCAAATAGTTGTGATTGGTAATCAACTACTCCCTCCCTCCGTTGCACCTTTTGCATAAATTAAAAAAAATATATATGAGATATTATTTTCATTATATTATTAACTAACTTAATTTATAATATATTAATACTCTCTTCCTTTTAAAATATAAAATTTTTTAAATTATTTCTCTCCTCTCAAAGTATTTGATTCTTTTACAAATTTTTAGAATTATTTTTTAAAAATTATTCTCACATATTAATTACCCCGTAGGGAGATATAGGGGTGTTCATTCGGTTTTTCGGTTCGGTTTCGGTGTGAAAATTCGGTTTTATTTTTTTTTGAGGGAACCGAACCGAATAATGAATTTCGGTTTGGTTCGGTTTGAGCTAAAACCGAAATGCAAAGAGAGAAAAAAAAAACAGAGGAAAAAATAAACAGAGAAAAAAAACAGTTTCTAAAAAACTGGAATTAGAAAAACTAACTATATATGAAAGAAACAATCATTAACAAGCTCACAAGAAACAATCATTAACAATTCCTTAGAAATAAAGCTCATCAAATGTTCATTATTACATTACAATGAATTGCTAATTGATAATATCCACACAGTTGGTACCAATTTCATTAAGAAATCGTAAACCGACTTGACCCGTGGAGGCATGGCAAATTGATAATATCCACATGTTATTACCAAACCAGAATGGCACCAAAATGCACCCAAATTGATAATATCCACACGGATTGGCACCAAAATGCACCCAAATATTTATTACTGAAATAAGTAAAGAAAAAGAATGCCACAATAAGATAATAATTTGAAATTCTACCTAAAGTTGCAGAGGGAATTTATTTCTAAAAATACCGTTCACCTAAATATAGTCAAAAAAACTAAATGCAAAAAATGAAATCCAGCCAGAAAAATATCAAACCTACCAGAAGAATATCATAGGTCCAAAATAGTAGATTCATGACTCAAATTTGTAAGTTCTGCGAAATTAAACAAATAAGAAGTCAATTAGTCTTCCAAACAAAAAAATATTATAAGATAATATATACCAAAAAGAGGTTTAAGAAAATTACCGGAATCCATTTTTTCAAGAGTATCAATATCCTCTTCAATAGCAACACGACAAGTTTCATTCCTCATCCAATCCTTGGCACACATGAGGCATTGCACTATCCTAGGAGTTAAAGAACTCCTAAATGTGTCAAGAACACGCCCTCCCATACTAAAGCCTGATTCGGAGGTAACTGTGGAAACAGGAATAGCAAGAATATCCCAAGCCATCTGAGAAAGTATAGGAAATCTAGGGGCATTCAACTTCCACCACTTCAAAATGTCAAATCCATCCTTATCTCTCTCTCTTTCTTCTCCAACATACTTATCCAACTCATTTTTATTATCAAAATCTCCAACCTCGTTGATGAAAATATCATACTCTCGTCTAGTGTTCAAATCTAGATTTCTCCTCTTCAAAGGTGGTCCACTTAGTTCTTTGGTAGGTTCACTTGACGTTGAACTACACAAAGCACTTGAAGCTACATGCGGGGATGGTGCACTTGAAACTTGACTTTCTTCTAATTTCTTATAATCTTCAAATAATGCATACATCCCCTCTTTTACCTTTATAACAATATCACTGTTTTGGGGATACATTCTACTAACTACACATTCAACATAATGTAATTTGAAACGAGGATCAAGAATCACTGCATAAAAAATAATAAAGTTCAACTTTTCATTGTTCCCCCAATACTTGTCATACTTCATTTTCATTCTCGTTGCCATTTCACTCAACTCAACATCGTCATTGTCTTGCCACGCTCTCAATAATTTTACTACATCACTAAGTTCATGGAGAACTTGATTAGAAATTACATATAATGAGTCCGAAACTCGCAATGTGAGATCATAAAAGTGTGACAGAAACTTTACAAACCGTGAGACATTACCCCAATCCTTCTCACTAGGCAACCCACTACCATCCTCATGAGTCAAATCCAAACTAAAGTGTGGATCTGTTTCTTCAAGCCTTTCGAAAGCTTTCATAAGACTCAAGGCAGTGTCTAATATTAAATACGTTGAATTCCACCTAGTGGGAACATCTAAGCACAGTAACCTCTTACATTCTAATTTCTCCATTTCAACACATTCCTTAAACCTTTTCAACCTACTTGGTGACTGCCTAATGTACTGACCAGCAGCCCTAATACGATCAACAGAACCAGAAATTTCTCTCAAACCATCAACCACAACAAGATTTATAATATGTGCAATGCATCGTACATGTAAATGCTTACCCCCAAGCAAACTAGTACTCCAATTCCCCAACCGTTTCCTCAAATAACTAACAGCAACATCATTTGAACTAGCATTGTCAACAGTAATTGTAAAGACTTTGTCAATCCCCCAGTCAAGAAATTTGGTTCGGTTTTCGGTTTGATTTTTAGAATCGAAAACCGAACCGAAATTCTTCAAAAATTGGCAATCCGAACCGAATCGAACCGAATTAATAAAAAACTGAACCCAATTTCTAAATTCAGTTCGGATCGGTTCGGATTTTCGGATCAACCCATATAGTGAACACCCCTAGGGAGATCTCTTATCACTCTTCCATTCCAAAAAATCAATCTCCTCCCACTCTCCTTTGAGCCAACACCGGCCTCTTTAGAGCATCACCTTGCTGGGAAGGAGCTTGGAAATTACCCTTTATAGTTTTAGGAAGACAAGCCAAAAAGAGTCCTTCCAGCTCCTTAATGGTGAAGCTCTAATGTGTAAATTAAATTCTTGAACTCGAACTTGAGGCTCGGTCATTAGTGGGCTATCTCTAGCCTCTGAGGCACTGAATGCTACATTTCCATTAAACTTGATACTCAGATAAATCCTGGATTGCATGATCTTGGTCAAGAACTCCTTCAACTTGACAAACCATGAGGTTCTCCTTTCCATCCCTTCGCATTGAAACTCATATATTTCAATCTCAGAAGCCCATTGACTTGAAACACTCGTAAAAGATAATGTTGGACTGATTGTGCCAACGTATTTGGAAAAAAAACAATCCTTGGGGCAGCAATCTCCAGCTCTGTCAATCCCTAGCTGTATTCCAGCTGTATCTTTTTGATTGTTTTGCTTGATATTGTGACACTTCCCAAGTAATCACAATAATGGATTTTCAAATCTTGCAACCGAGGAAACGTTTGAGGTTAGAAGTTGAAGCAAAACCCAGGCCGCATGAAGTAAACACTAGGATCGGAAGCAGAAGGAGCATAATCGCCTCCGCAAGTAAAAGATTCAAGATTGGGTGCTTCAACTTCTGCAGTTGGATCACTAGAAAGATCAAGGAATAAACTTTTTAAGGTTCATAACTTTGCTTACCTTCAAATTCTTGAATCCCTCACCGCCGTCAACATCGAGTCCTCAATCAACCGGCAGACTGAGACTATATATATTCTGAAACATGGTTTCATCAAAACATACCTGGTAAAGGCTTAGTACTCTTAGCTTAGGAGTAGTCTGGAGTTCGAATAGGGGTTGCCCCTAATAGATAAAACTTCACGTGATTTAGCTTCAAGAATTATTTGAGGCAGACGGTAAGAGCGGTCAACCGGTTGAATCTATCGAAGGCCACTTTCTGAGGCAAGACTCAATGCATCTACGCAGAGGAGCCTGCCTCTCAGATCTATAATTAATAGCCGAACTTTCGAGTATCAGTTCCTGTGTGTCTATTTCCTGGCGTCGATACCTCTGCAAAGTGCTGCTTAGGTGATTCCGGAAGGCTTCGGGATGACGGAAGGAAGAGTTAGACAGCGCCGCTGTTCGGGTGGCTTCTCTGGTGTCGAGGAAGGAGAGTGTGTTCTGGCATTCTTGTATGCCTTCTTCATGCGGCAGGATCTCTCCCTCATTGGCCACGGTGGTAACTTTATGAAAGTTAAAAATTCGCATCGGTTCAGGCACTTGACTACTGAGAACCATTTCCCCCTATATATTCCTGCTCAGTATGGAATATTTATCCATCATAATCAAAAAATCTATTGATCAAAAAGCCTGGTCTCCTATTAGAATATCTAGAAATGGCACTCCAATCTCACACCTCATTTTTGCTGATGACATTATCCTCTTTGCAAAAACTGACCAAAAAAATATCAATAACATAATAAACATTCTAAATAACTTTTGTAATCTATTTGGCCAAAAAATCAATTTTAGTAAATTCAGAATCCTTTTCTCAGAAAATGTTAATGATTTCCTCGCATGTCATGCAGCAGTATGCCTTAACATCAAAAGAACTAAAGATCTCGGGAAATACCTAGGTTTCCCACTTTCTTGTAGAAAATCTGGACATAACAATTTTCAATTCATCGTTGACAAGCTACAGACAAAATTGAGTTCATGAAAGTCAAATTTTTTAACACTTGCTGGTAGAGCCACTTTGATAAAATCTACCCTATCTTCTATTCCTACGCTTACTATGCAAGTCATTAAACTACCCTATAAAACTACTTCCCTTATAGATAGAGTCTGTAGACAATTCCTTTGGGGTTCTACTGAGGAACATCAGAAAATCAGTCTCTTAGCATGGGATAATGTATGCCTCCCATATGATAAAGGTGGTTTACAACTGAGAAAAGCTAAATACCAAAACTCTGCTCTTCTTGCTGGTCTTGCTTGGAGATGCTTTATCTCAAGCAAAGACTCCCTTTGGGTTCAAATTATCAAGGAAAAATATTTCTCTAAACCTAATTTCACTAGGAAGGCTGTCTCTCCTATATCAAGGAGCATACTTCATGGCTGGAATATCTGCACAAAAAACATAAGATGGAATATAGGTTCTACAAAATCCATTTCTTTTTGGAATGATAATTGGATAAACAAATCACCTATTAGAAACATCTTGCATGGCGCTCTTCAGGAAAATGAAGATAAACTTCTACTAAGTGACTGCTTTCAGAATAGATCTTGGAATTTTAATAAGTTATCTTTTATTCTCCCTAACCAACTCATCCAAGATATAAGACTGCTACCTATCAGCATGCATAGCACCTGCATTGATCAAGCATACTGGAACCCCACCCCCTCAGGTATTTTCTCAGTCAATTCTGCCTATAAAACAATTACTGCATGTCCTCCAAACGTCTCCCGTCTCAATCTTAAATGGCTTTGGAACACCCCAACCATAAATAAGATTAAAACTTTCTTATGGCTCTGAATGCATGATAGACCTCCCAATAGGGCACTATTATTCAGAAGAAATATCCTGCACACAAACTGCTGCTTCATCTGCCCTGATACTCCTGAGACTACATAACACATTCTTAGAAATTGTAAAAATGCTAAGCTTCTATGGCTAGCTTTCAAAATTATTTTAAACACTGATATTATTAGCCTATTATATAATACTTCACCCCTTCATTCTTGGATAAAAACAAACTGTTGTGCTAAATTTGTAGGGCCTTCAAACATTCCTTGGCCTACTGTTTTTTCACTAGCGTGCTGGAATCTATGGATCCATCGAAATAAAGCTATTTTTTATCCCGGCAAAACCTTCTTTCCTACATTAAAGAAAATCCTTGCTCAGGCTGCAGAAATTGCTATAGCAAATGACTACTTTAAAAGACCTGCTTTAACCAAAACCATATACATCAAATGGAAGCCTTCAACACCGATGGATCTTCTCTAGGCAATCCAGGTTTAGGAGGCGCAGGAGGAGTTATTCGTGATCATCATGGAAATTAGATAATTGGTTTTTATATGTCTTTAAACCTGGTCACAAATACCTTGGTAGAAATTTTAGCTCTAAGGAAGGGACTACATAAAGCTGTCCAGTCTCAAATTCAAGATTTGAAAATTAATTTGGACTCTCAAGTTGTACTCCAAATGATTAACTCAAACACAAATGTTAGATTTGCTAATTTAATTGATGATTGCAGATCTCTCCTAACAGGCATTCCCAGTTACCACATTTCGCATGATTTCAGAGAAACCAATATGCTCGCTGATCTTTTAGCAAAAAAAGGAAGCTGCAGCCCATATCCTGTTCTTTTGGCAACTTCTGGCAGCAGCAACTCACACAGTGGAAATGGAACTATTGAGATGGACAATCAATGTGCCATTCTAAATCATCCACCCCCTTTTGCTCAACATATTTTGGATCTTGATAGGAAGGGTTACTTGTACCCTCGTATTATGACTACTACTATATAACTGTTAACTATTGTATTTTGCACTCTACTTATTATAATATAATATCTTTTTTACCCAAAAAAAAAAAAAAAAGTAGAAGGGCAGAACCACCAGATTATGCTAGCCTTATCTGAGGCTACACTCAAGCAGAAGTAGAACCATCAGCATTATCTCCATTTTTCCTTTTCCGTTTCAAAAAAGAACTGGGGATATTCTGTATAAACAAAAGAAAAAGATCGATAAATGGCGGCAACAAAACCATTCTTCAATGGAAAAACCAAAGCCAATTCCCTTTTCCCTGTTTGCATGACTCAGTTTTCCGATGACCCAAAAGAGAGACTCGGGCAGGTGCCCATTTCTAAAGGGAGGTCGCCAGCCAACCAATTTGCACCCTTGGCCTCGACTTTCAGACGGCGTCTCCTCGCCGGAGTTGGTTCTGCTTCCTTAGTTGCTGTTGGAGCTAATTTTGCGGGAGTTACAAGTTTTCTTCTTGGGTTTTCGCAGGAGAATGCTCGGAGTTTAAAGTTGGATGTTCTTTATCCTATCAGTGGGTTTAGCAGATGCATTGAAGCAAATGAAGGATTTGGTTAGTAAGTGATTTCTTGTCTGAACTCATTTTGATTTTATACAATACTACATCAGTTTCTTGCATTATTTTATGTATTTATCAGCTGCAAAATACTGGGATTTTTCTAATTTGATCCTCCAATAATTTGGATTCTGAAGGGGCAATGAAATTGTTTTGTATTGCAATGGAAAAGCGTCTTAACGAAACATATTTTGATTTTCGTACTGGCATTACAAGGAAGAGATTCAAAAATTCTTTGATACTTTGCAAAGCATTGAAGAACCAACTTGAGATGGACTGGATAGGTAGCAGTATGAGAGTAACTAGAATGGCTTATATTCTGCTTGTTTAGCATTTTTCTTTTTGATTAACCTATCTTTTTGTAACAGTAACTTCAATTGTTTTCTTATTCTGCCGAGCTAGAGAATTTTTTCTTTTTTCCCCTTTTTTTTTTTCTTGTTGTAGTTTTTGCATCACATATTGAAATTTTCTCAGTCAATTTCTTCCAAGGCCAACTTCAAAATGTCTTCAAATGAAATCCTGGAATTTTCAGAATGAAACTAAAAAGTTGGCCTGTTACGGACTTGATCAAACTTTAAATTTTGGTGTTAAGCCGGTATTGTTCCATGGTGTTTTTGTGTCGCTGCTAAGCTTAGAAAATATATTCCCTCTGCCAAAAATTGAGTATCCTCTTTCCTATTCATTTCGTCTAGTAAAGTTGATATTCATTATTCATTCGGAAGGGAGGGGGCAGTACTTTCTAAAAGGGATAGTTTGAACACGAGATAAAACCAAATGAATACCAAATTTCATAGAAAGGACTGAGAAAGCACCATATGAAGAAACATCATAATGATTTCAGACCGTGAAAGCTGAGATAAAGGCAATTGGCATCATCCTATAGCAGGTTAATTTTGTGGTATATCTGCGAGACTGAGCCAGAGACAACATAATACCTTATAAAGCATGTCTCATTTTGTTCAGTTCATCTTGGAGGGGTAATTTTTAAAATATTTGTGAAAAACTGAGCTTATTCTATTCATCTCTGTATCAAGTCCCTCATGACCTTATGAACAAACAGAATTCATTTATCCAGCAAATTGGGTTGGAGATCAGACTTTGTTGTATCGAGCAGCTGGTAGAGCAGAAAGATCCCTTGATCCACCTCCCCTGAGAAATGGCGAGCAAGGCCGGAAAAAGCTAAATGAACCGGTTGTTGCTTTTGGCCCTCCAGGTTCAAGCGGGGAGCTTAATGTCAGCGTCATTGTCTCACCAGTTTCTATAGATTTCTCGTAAGTAAAACTAGCCTTGAATCTGCTGCTATCCGAAAATTCAAGTATTTATTATTCTAAAATTTTCTGAACCTGCTAACTTTGTTGGTCATTAAAGATCTTGTAATGATTCTTTTAATGAAGATCAAGTAATTACTTTAAGACTTATCTAAACGTTTGATTGAACCAGGATATGAAAGTTGACTTGGACAAGTTGTATTAGATTTATTTTCGAAACTTGAAAGATAGACTTACAATTCAAGAAATTCTTTATGTAAGGCACTGTCTTCAGAAGTAAACTCCGACTGGTTGTGCATGAAACTATTTGCTACAGTAATTCACATGGTGCAATAGAAAAACTTGTAAATTCTTGGAGGTGGCTGTCTCCGCATACTTCTTCCTTGGATTACCTCTAGGTAATGATCATTAGATAACTTTAATTTAAGCTGCATTCGCAGAACAGATACATGAATAGAAGTCTCCGACATTGCATCTTCATATGCCAGCAGTTGATTGTGAAAAATAGTTTAAGAGAATTGTTAAAATTTTTTAGGGGTTCAAAGGTTAGTTTCTTTTAAGCAAAAGGTATTTCTAGCTTTCCCTGAAATATGAGATAACCAATATGTATTGCAAGATATGATCATTTTGGAAATGGATCTGATCTTCCCTGATTCTTACAGCATCGAGGCATTTGGAGGACCAGAAGAGGTTGGGGAAGCACTCATTAAAACGGTTACAGGATCAGGTAGGCGTCCAGATGTGAAGGGAAGATTAATACAATCATCCTCAAGAGAGGATTCCCCAAGGAATATCAAGTACTACACACTGGAATTTCAAGTTGAGAGCCCTGCTTTTCGGCGACATAATCTTGCAGTATGTTGTGCTAAGAGAGGAAAGCTCTTCACTTTGAATGCTCAGTCCCCAGAATCTGTGTGGCCAGAGATTAAATCAGACCTCTACAAAATTGCTGATTCTTTCAGTCTAACCTTATAATGCCTAGAGTTTTTTGTAAATTATATACAATATTTTTCTGCATTTTTTTTCCCCAGAAACTTCTTGTGATTTTTCTTATCCATGGAAAGCAAGGTGAAAAGCTCACCTTTGTATACTTTTCTCTGCCTGTTTATGGAAAAGATAATATAGAAGAAGCAAAAGAAATCTTCAGCGTCTCCTTTTAAATTCCTTTTCTTTCTTTGACAAGTCCTTAAATTTGTTCTTTTCTTTTTTAAAAAACATCAGGACCTAGAATTCTGTTGATATTTGGTTTGCCAAGAATATGCACTCTAACAAAGCTAAGCTTTATATTCCAACCAAAGGTCTCAATTGTAAACACAAGATGGGAAGTCAATTAATCATCTTCAATTCCTTGAGAAGTAGTTTTAACCCATTAATATGCTCGTGTGCCACTATGATACTACGAATATTATGACTATAATTAAATTTTAATTTAAGAATTTTTATTAATTTTTAACTTAAAATTTCCAATAGACCAATACCTTATACTATTTGCCATCACCATTTCATTGAGTCACTTATCCAAATATTTAAGGCATAGTTTGATTTGTGAAAGGAGAGATAATGGAGTTAAATATTTGACCTTCGAGAAGTATTTGCATTTTTTTCTTCTTATTGCTTCTCTGCAGAAAGATGGGCTGGTTAGGCGGACCATGATGGAAGGCCAAAGGGGGTCGTGGAAGTGTTTCGAGCTTTACTAATATATAGGGGTGGCAAGCTTTAGAGAGTAGGGGCGAGGTCGTCAAAGAATTGGAAATATTTCACAAGCTGAGATATCCCAACGATGCATGGAGAAGCCGCTCTCTTGAGAGGATTGTCGAAGGACATTCAAAGGGCCAATTATGAAAGATTTATTATACGGCTGGTGACGCCTTTCCATGAGTATTGAAAGAAAAGATCCTTTCTTCCTATTATTGAATAAAAAGAAGAAAAACTGGATTGATAAGGTTCGTTCCGATCACTTAGAACAATGAGTAGGAGTACGCATTATAATAATATTTTCTTTGACGCAAGGGTAAAAAAAAAAAAAAAAGATTTAAAGAAAAAAATTTTAAAAAGAAGGAAACAATTTAATTTAACAAATGGAAAAATATAAAAAAGAAAAAAATTTGTCAATAGTTGAAAAAAAGTATCTACTTTCGCAACGCATAAAAGTAATGCGTCAAGATTTGTGAACACTTAGTGATATAGGTAATGCGTCATGATTTGTGAATGCTTAGTGGTATTGTGTTCACCTCTCCAGGATTTGATCTACAAAAGAACTTAATGCATCACTCAAATGTGTCAATATGCGAAAATGTATAAAAGGTTTAGGCATCTGCAATAGCAGATCAACTCATCACAATAATGCGTTCATATATAAACGCTATACGATAATATGTCATTATGTTACAAATATTAAAAAAAATTGACAGCGTATTTTAAGATTGCGTTAAATGATGACCAAAATTCTCCCTCAATATATCACTTAGATTAGAAAAGAAACATTTAGTAGATTATTATAATATTAAATTTAAGAGAAAAAAGTTCATCTTAAACTCGATTATTTGAATCCCATTAACAAATAACATAATTTTACATGACTCAAAGTTAAGGGTCATTTAAATTATTTTTTTCTAATTATTATGTTTTGATTCCTATGTATTGAATTACAAGTCACATACATAATCATTAGGATATTAATTAATAAAGGGCTAATTAAATAAATTTGAAAGAGTTTAAGATAATATAAAAATACTGTAGTTAGGGAATATTTTTATAAATAATTTAGTAATTGAATATTTAACCACAGTTAGTAGATGATCAAACTTTGGACAAGAAAAATATGATCGTAAGAGATAAATTTTATATTAAACTTATATATTTTAAAAAAAGAAACTCAAAGACAAATACGTTTTTTATTTTTTGCTTTTCGTAGGGGTAGTTTTTCAACCAGAACAATAACAGTAGCAGTAACATTTAGGGAAAAAAATGACAGTAGCAGTAACAACACTGCACGATTCCATAGGCTATATATAAACGACCGCGCCCTCCAGTTCCTCAATTTCTATATTATTGAAAAACCATTTCTATTTCTTTATCTTCACTGCAAATCGATCTGAGATTTGTGAATTTCAATCTTAATCAGCAAACGACATTTTTGGAAGAGCACAGAGTGGGATCAAGAGATTGCCGAAACGTAGTAATGTCGATGGCGAGAGCAAGCTCTGGCCTCGCATACCCGGAGCGATTTTATGCGGCGGCATCCTATGCTGGCTTCGATGGATCTTCCAATTCTTCCGCTGTCAGCTCTAAGTTCACAAATGATGTCGCCTTACTCCTTTACGCCCTCTATCAACAGGTCTGGCAATTCACTTTCACGGACTGATTTTATTTGTATCATGCATGGGTAATGATTGTTTAATCTCTTGTATTTGATTGATCTGATTGTTGCATTGTGGGAATTGCCTGAATTGTGGTTTGTTTTCTTTAAATTGGGAATTAACTGGTGATGGATTCCGTGAAATGGCATTGCTAAGTGAGTGGAGTTTGATTTGATCTTGTTAGATCTGGGATTGTTTGTATTACCTTTACTTTCCAATTTATCCGAATTGAGTCTTGAGTACTATAATTTGTTGATTTTTTTCTCTTTAATCGATTAGGAAGATTAAAATGGTTATTTTAGAAAGGTACGCTGCAATGGCAAAGAAAAGGGTTATTTTTGAATTGGGGATTTGCGCTCCAATAAAGGCCTTAACTCAACTGGTTAAAACAATCAACCACATTGTTTTTCTGACATTGATTCTACTATTCAGATGACAGAAGTATTTTAGCAGGGTTTTTGAATCCTCTTTGTAATTAAGTCCACAGAAAAAGGAAATTAATATGTTAATGACTAGAGAAATGTCATCAGCTGAGGAGTGAGGAGTTTGTTTGAAAATATCTGATATCAATATTTTATTGCATAAGCGATTGTTCAGTAGGGGGAGATGTGGGATTTTGGATCTATAACACTCTTAAATTCTCATGCACCTAATGGAGTGAGGGCATGTAAAGGAGTTGGCTAATGTTTATTTTGATATTTTTGTTCTTTTCATCCGCTATTTGTTTGATACCTAATTCGTTAGCAAAACTGATTATCCACTATCACCATATTCTATGTTGGAAAAGAAGAAACATATTGAATCAAGAAGTTTTCTTCACCTTAAATAATCAATTTCTGTTCGTTGTGAAATGTTATTTATTAGGAATGACCTTTATTTTAGGTGTTTTCTAATTGTTGCAGGCAACAATAGGACCTTGTAACATTCCCAAACCCAGAGGGTGGAGTCCTGTGGAGCAAAGCAAATGGAGCAGGTTTGTGTCCCTAATTTCTGATTTGCTTGATCATAATTGATCTCATTATACATCTCCTTTTCTGAAAAAGACCTGGTTTTTCGTCTCATTTTCTGAAAAAGACCTGATTCATAACACCATGACTCCTACTCATCCCTTTATGGTGTGTCTTGAACAGTGTAAATCTTGAAACAACTTGATAGAATGCTAATAAAGTAGGAACGTCTCTTTGCTGATGATATCGTTAATTACCAAATCATTTAAAAGCTTGATAGTGTTTGTTTTTAATTAATGGAGGGCGACATGATTTGAACGCTGGGCCTCTTGCTCTGATATCATCCTAAATCATCATTTTAATAAACTATTAAATAGTTGTGCAGTTTACATGTTTAGTAGATGTTTTTATGAAAGTGCAGGATACATTGGATATATTGGAAATGTATCTTCTGAAAATGAGGCTCTGAGAGACATTTTTCTTGTATCCTCAGAAAAAGGCAGCTATACACAAACTCCTGTGCATGTGTCACTATACTTAGGATGAGTCTACTCTGAGGGTTGGGAGAATCACAAAAAAAATGTACAATAAGGAATACTATGTAGAGATTGCAAATAATATCATTAAACTGGATGTCAAGGACATGTACCACTAGCACTGGAAAATACAGAGTATAAATTAGCACACGCATTTTAATGATGGCTAATCTCCTGTCATATCTGTGTGTAAATAAAGGCCAGTTCTGCAAGCCAATCATCATTTTGTTTTGCTAACCATGAAGACATTGTGATTTCTCTGAGATTGGAATGTAACTCTTTTTACTATAGTTGGAACGAGCTGGGAAACATGGTGTCTACGGAGGCAATGCGTCTTTTTGTGAAAGTATTAGAGGTTTGCTCTTAAGTTACTTCTGAAATTTCTTGTAATCAGATAATCTATAAGGAAGATCTTTGGCACACTTATGCATTTTGTGAATAGGAAGAAGATCCTGGATGGTATTCAAGAGTCTCAAACTTCACTGCGGAGCCTGTTGTAGATGTTGAAATAAATGTGAGTTTTTCTTTAAAGTTACATATATTTGCTTAAGCGATACAAACTTTTATTTTCGTCTAAGGAGGATTACAGATTTCTTATTCATAGTTCTGAAGGGGAACAAGGTACATTGCTGCACTATGATCTCTCAGGTTTAGATATGTAGAGGTTGAAGGTCACGTATATTGCTGAAATAAGCAGATGTTTCAGAACCAATAAGCCATATTTAACACTTCTGTAGATAGGGAGTGGAGAAGGAAAAGGAAAGAAAAGGAATGAATGTTATGCATCAAGTACAGACAAACTCAAGATTTCATTACCTTGAATCTGACTATTTCTTGACATTCTAAGTAAAACAACTATAAACAGAAAAATACCGAAGTACTTAAAACTCGTAGATATCAATGGTTTCAACATCAAATTCAATAACACTAAAATAGTAAAGATCCAACTATAAATAAATCCATCATTCATATAGTTAGTTCTCAACTAGCAATAAAGTTAGTTCTCACCATTCATAAATTTTTTCATAAGAATAGATGAAAATATGAAATCCCAACCACGAAAATTCAGAAAAATAAGTAAATAAGAGGAAGAAATATCAGCCTAAGTCAGGGAATGAGGTTATCTTGTGACATAGTGGAAAGGCAAGTAGGAAGAGGAACAACATAAGTGTTGAAAGGTGATTGGTGTACCTAATATTTCAAGGATACACAGAGTTCTCTATTTGATCAATGTGCTTCCTGGAAAACTTTTGGTTAATTTAGATGTAACTCCAAGACAACTTGTCTCACACAATCTTTTATCATGTTCTTCGTTTCAGGTTGAATCTAATAATGTACATTAATAAAGTTTTATTGCATGTGCTGGCCCTTTTTTGTTCTCTCTCCATCTCTCTCATTCATCCTTCCTTTTGGTTCAGCATAATTCAAAAGTTGAGCCAATTATTGAGAATGGTAACCGGTTTTCCGAGCCAAAAACAATCCCTGCTGAAAATGGAAATTTACCCGAAACTCAGGATTCAGATGCTGCATCTGAAGGGTTTGGTGGAGTTATCGTCTATGATCAATGGGTAGCACCACCAGTCTCTGGTCCACGCCCAAAGGCCCGATATGAGGTGGTTTCATCTACTAAAGTCATTTTTAAAAACTTATTCCTCCTTGCTGTCTCTAACATGCCTAATATGTCTCTCATGCATTCACAGCATGGAGCAGCTGTTATTGATGACAAAATGTATGTATTTGGAGGAAACCATAATGGGCGTTACCTAAGTGATCTCCAGGTGTGACAAATTTTCTGAGCATACTTGATTTTGCCTGGATCACCTTATCATCTGTAGAATATCATGGGAAGACTTATTTTACATGCATTTATATTTTTCTGAATTGTGTACCCAAAATATTGTCAATTGAAGTGAGTGTTTGATCCTGTTTATACAATTTGTTATTACATATTTATAATTTTATTTCTGAAGAACTATCATGTCCAATATTTTTTCAATGAAAGATATTCTGTATAATTCTCCAAGTTCCTTTCAAGTCATCCAATTTCGCAGAAGATTTATTGAGGATTTCAAGTTTTATATTCCAAAATGATCCTTAAGTCGACATGAGGTCTAAATCCCCTTTTCTCCCTCTTGTGGTGCAATACTGCAGGTCTTGGATTTAAAGAGTTGGACATGGTCCAAGGTGGAAGTCAAAGCAGAGTCTGAGGCTTCTCCAATTGCTGTAACTCCCTGTGCTGGCCATTCATTGGTTAGTTTCATTGTATTGTTGAAGCTTATATGAAAGGCATAGAAAATGTAGTTCCTGTCTTTTATGGGTGTGCACTATTGATACCATATTTCTATGCTTTGTTCATATAGATAGCATGGGGAGGAAATAAGCTTCTTTCAATTGGAGGACACACAAAGGATCCATCTGAATCTGTGCAAGGTTTTGCTTTGTACTACTGGAATTGTTGATTGACTTGGTCTTTTGATTTCATTACATGATTAATTTAAGCATGGGATACTACATTCCATCTATAATACTTGGATGTTTCTAGAAAAATGCTACTCCCTCCGTCCCATTTCATTTGACAGTGTTTGACTGGGCACGGAGTTTTAGGCAAAAGTTTGAATTGTATTATAAAAGTAATATAGTATGATAAAAAGTAAGAAGCATGTGGGCTAGTGGGTACTTTATGTCAAATCTTAATATATAAAAGTAATATATAGTGGGGTTAGTAGTTGATTAATAGTATAAAATATATTAAAATGTTTCTTTTTACGGAAAGTGTCAATTATTTTGGGACGTCCCAATATAGTAAGAAGATCAAATGAAATTGGACGGAGGGAGTAACTTTTCTGTAAGAAGCTCTTTGACAGTTCTTGAATCTAGATATTCGTACTAGTTATTTAGAACTTTCACCTTTCCCCTCTATACATGTCTTTCTGGTTTACTTGCACACATGACTGAAGTCCTGCACTTCCTGGCTTCTAATTTTGTGATATTGACTATGTTAAGAGGAATTCACTGGTTTTGTCTAGATTCCTTTCTTGATTTTTTTTCTTTGTCTTATTGTTTTTCAGTTTTCATCCTTGGACAACATTTTCTCAGATTGGAATAGAATGTTCCCAACTTTTTCAATTATGCAATGTGTTAAAGCTTTGAGGACATTTTTTAATTCCCTCCTTGAGATCCAGTGTTGGAGACTCAAATAGGTTTTGATCTCACATTGAAACAAATTTATTGGTTAAATTTGTTACTTGAATCGGCAAAATTTTCTGGAATCCGCCTCCATTTTCTCATTATCTGCCTGTTCACTGAAACTCTTGCTCAGGATCATTAATTTTCAGCTGTTCTAGGATTATCTATCATGCATTCGCCTTGAAGTTCTCGAGAATAAAGAAAAATCATTAACTTGTGAGCATATTAAAAATCAGATGATTTTATAGTAATGGCTTGTTTTTAGGTTTTGAGGTGGTACCTGGCAAATGCTTGAGGTGAGAATTGAATCCCGGACCTTTGGTTGGGGAAGGCAGTGCTAACTTACTGCACCAACTCTGTTTCCTCATTCGATAATAATGATTTGATTGGTTTCTAGTCAGAGTTGTAATACTTTCATAGCTCTGGCTGCAACCATCCGCTCTGTTTAAACTGTTGCACTATTTCCTCATCAACTTTATCCTTTGCATTTCAGAAGTTTGCACATTTTTTCCAGGGTCTGTTGCTGCAATGAAAATTATTTAACTTTCGCTTATGTAGTTCTATTTGGAGCTGAAATGTGTTGCTTTATGTGGTTTTGAGTTCTTTCATGGTTGACTTGTCTTCCTTTCTATAGAAGATAGAAATAATATAAGGTTCCTTGGAACTTGGAGCATTGGTCTTACAGGTATTTCTATGTCTTAACGTCGTGTGAATGCATGATGACAGTGAAGGTGTTTGATCTCCAGACTTCTTGCTGGTCAACCTTGAAGACATATGGAAAGCCCCCTGTATGTATTCATTACCCCATGGTCATCATTTTCTTTAAAATTTTTCATTCTCCAACTTTATGCTCATGATAGTCTTCCTTAAGACTTTTTCAGTTAGTTTGTTCTCCTGGAGAAATTATCAAATTGAGGAAATTATAGGCCTTGTTTTTCCTTTTTGGTGGAAAAAAGTTATAGGTCTTGTGCTCCTTCGGAGAATAAACTGTTAGATCTCATAGCCAAAGGTGAGCTTCATGTCATATTGTCTTGTGCACAGGTAACTAGACTTATGTCTTCTGTTAGGAAACAAATTCTAAACCAGATACTTTGAACAGAATTTAAATTCCATCAATTTTACAAGCAACGTTTAGGAATGGAAGTGAAGGACAACAGAGGTAAAATGTGAGTGGAAGAAAAGGACTAAAAATAGAAAAACTTAAAAATGTTAAAAGGTTAATAGAATCTGCTTGTCTCCCATATTCCTCCCTCCCTCCTTTCTTTTTCTCGCGTAGTACTCTATCTTGTTCAATTCTTGAGGTTTCTGTGTCTGATTACAAGAAATCATTTTACCCCACTATTATAAACCAAAAGAATCAGAATGCATCAGTGGAGTATAGATCTTGTCTTTGGTCATAGCATGCCTGCAAGGCCCTCTTGGTACCATATTTAACATCAATTGGTGAGAAGTGGGGAAGGAAAAAGATTGAGTAGTCCTAGCTAGAGTCCATATCTCTATGCGTTCTATAGTCTTTAAAGTTGAAATACCATATGTGGTCAGTTTAAATTAATAATTGTTTTCTATTTATGAGTACCTCAAACTTGAAGCTAGATTTTACTTCTTTTTCTCTTTTGTTGATTATATGATTTTTTTCGAGCATATACATGCAAGTGATTGCTTATTTTATAATTCTAACTGAAAACATGACTATGTGCTTTTTGTTACATGATAATGATTTCTTTGCCTAAGAGGGAGTTATTTGCTATTACAGGTTTCTCGAGGAGGACACTCAGTAACATTGGTGGGGTCAAGCTTAGTTATATTTGGTGGAGAGGATGCAAAGCGATCTCTTTTAAATGACCTGCACATTCTGGACTTGGAGACAATGACGTGGGATGAAATGGATACCCTGTATGAGGTTCTTTGCAATTTGAAAAGTTTATTCAGTCAATTTTCATGAATCAGTGCATTCACAAAATTTTGCATAATTTGAATTTGTTTAATGTAATGCCTCCCCCAATCATGCCAAAGAAAAAAAATTTAAAAATACAAGTTCTGTTCTTTTGTAGGGGGGTGCCTCCTTCTCCAAGGTCTGATCATGCTGCCGCTGTGCATGCAGAAAGATACCTTCTTATTTTTGCCGGAGGTTCACATGCTACCTGCTTCAATGATTTGCATGTCCTTGATCTGCAAACAGTAAGAAATGTCTTTTCTGTCTCTGTCTGATTTGAATTATGATCTACATACCAATAAGTTTTTATCATGCAGATGGAATGGTCAAGACCCACACAACAGGGTGAAATTCCTACTGCTCGGGCTGGCCATGCAGGTGCAGCTGTTGGAGAGAACTGGTTTATTGTTGGAGGTGGCGACAACAAGAGTGGTATGTAGTTGATAACACAGATTTCCGCTCTGATACTGAAAATTTCCGTGTTAAGTTGTTTGCATTATGATCAAATGCTATGAGCCCTTTAGTAGCACCTGAATTTCTTGAACAAAATTCATGCTCGACAAGGTAATTGCCCATTGTCAGAAGTGCTGCTTTGTGCTTGAGATTTTAACTAGGTTTATTGGAGCCAGGACTGTGTCTTTGTCTGCAAATCTTTTGTAATGTTTTGTCTGCTGAGATTCATTCACATTTCAATATTTTGGCTCTTTTAGATTGTTTGGTCAAATGATGGTTGTTTCTTGTTCTTTCCCCGTAATATTGCTGCACAAAGTGCCCAAAGATAAGAATTCAGGGTAGAAAGAGAATCTGAAAATAGAGCTAAGGGGCAGAGGAAACACAAAGATGTAGAAGGATAAGGGCATCCTTTAATGGGTTCCTTAGCTCTATTTACCTGCTTCATTTAAAATGCTGAGATTATCATGGAACTCTGGTTTTGCTCAATCTTTTAATTTTAGTTGCTGAATGTATAATTCTTTGAATTAAATTCGTGTGGTCACTTATAAAGTAGCCTCCAACAGTGCTTATAAAGACCTTTTATTAGTCAATGAGTTTGATCTTCCTTGATTGATTGCATTATGTCCCATGCAAATGATTCACCTTTTGTATAGGCATTAGACCAGAAGAAATGCCTCATAGCAGCTTTTTAATTTTGTTTAATATCAATGTATTTATTTATTTACTTACTGTAAAAGGAATCCTGGGGAATTAACTTCCTTGACCAGCTTAAGTGCTGGACTCCTGCTCTTAGAAGTGATGTCATTTTGGTGACATTCTTATTTCGGATAACTGTTGAGGTAGTATTTCTACATCTGATGATACAGTGGTTTAACAAGAAACGAGAGCTTACAAGGAGGTTTGCTGTATACTTCCTACATGCGAAAAGCTTAAAATAAATAAGTAAAGCTCTACTAGTAAAACAATCAAATATTCTATTCGGAACTGCTACCTTAGGTGAAATGCTTATCATGCCCAACAATGGATAATAAAACTTACGATTATAAGCTGAACCCACTAGAAAGTATTTCTCTGTGCTCTCTCATATGGTGTAGACTGATTAAGGAATTATATGGTCCTCTCTTGTCCCATTACATTAGTTTATTATTTTTGCATTTTCTCCATCAACTCTTCCTTAATCAAGTTAGGACACGAAGAGATTGTCTAGTCTACAATATAATTTCGCTTATTAAGCTATTGTAAGATATTTCTCAAGAAAATAATGTATGCTGTACTTGGAAATCCTGGTGATCAGGTATTCTTTTTTCCAAAGGGGACTGTTTAGTCAAATTGCTCTGCACATCATTGTTCATGTTTTCTGTGATTCTCACTTTCTTAATATCTTGCAGGGGTTTCCCAAACTGTCGTCCTCAACATGTCTACATTAGTTTGGTCTGTTGTAACAACTGTTCAAGGACGTGTTCCTCTTGCTAGTGAGGTACCTTGCAGTTTCTGAAGTTTGCCCCTACTAACTAGTAACAAGCTTTCTATTGATGATACGCTAATCTTCCAATTGCTTTTGTATTATTTAGTATAAAACGCACATATTTATGCATAGATCACATCTAGTACTTAAATAGATATACTAGTTAAAGCAATCCTAATTATATACTTCATTACGATCCAATATGCTGATTATAAAAACTCATTACTATGCTCCATTGTAAACATTAAAAGAGCAAAAAGCTGTAGATAGGGCTAGAAGCATGGTTCTGGCTTTTTTCATTAGTATTGGTACACTAGCAGTTAATGGGCATTAGCATGTTCAGGAATGTCTCTTGACCAAAAATAACCAAATGTGTGTCAGAGAAACACAATGAATGTGTTATTTTCTCTTTTCCGATTCCAGATTTGCTAAAATTTTTGAGATACTTATAGATTCAGATGTAACTGTCAACTGTCTAATTTATGTAAATAAATATTCTATATTTATCTGCTTTGGTATGGGATTAATCCAAAGAAATGAATAAATCTTTTAGTGATTCTTTTTCGTTGGATGATGGCTTGAAGTAAACAGTGTTAAATGTGTGTTGAGAAAATTTGGCATCAATGTTATGTGAGAAGGTTGCTCTGTGTAATTTATTATCTTTTTTAAGGTGAAACTCAGAATTTCCTGACAGACCTATATAATAGGTATGTACTAAGGTTCGGAAGGATGTACAATCTATGGTCCTTTTAGCATTTGCTTAGGGTTGCATCCATAAACATGTCTTTTGGATCAAATTTTATTAGTTTATTGAAATTTTTATGATCTGGTGAATTTTTGTTCCTGGTATGAGCCTTTCCTTGTACTCCTCATCTTAGCAACTATTCTTTCTTGTTGGTAATATAACCATATTTTGAAAATGTTGGATTGACTGCAGATGAACTTCTCGGTTCTTAGGTTGAGTCCTAGAATTTTGTGTCTTCTCGGTAGTATAATGACAAATAAATCAGCACTTAGTAAATGTGCGTGCATGCATATTTGATGTACTGTTTTTGTCAGAAATTGACCATTTGACCATTTGAAAGCATGTTTGAGGTTCAACTGTATCTTAGTGTACTATGTTTGTTGAAAGAATGTGGTATCGATTTTCTCGAAGTTTTGAAATTGCCACTTAGTTCTGAAATTTGAAATGCAAATAAATCTTCTTTTCTTGCAGGGCTTGAGTTTGATCTTGAGTTCTTACAATGGTGAGGATATTCTTGTTTCTTTTGGAGGATATAATGGGCGGTACAGTAATGAGGTTGGTTTCTTTCCATCATTCTTTTGCTTCAGGACTTTTGCCTGTTCACTTCATCACGTTGGTTCTTGTGCTGCTTCAGGTCAATGTCCTTAAGCCAAGCCACAAGTCGACCTTGCAGTCAAAAATGATGGAGACTCAAGTGCCTGATAGTGTTTCTGCAGTGCACAATGCTACAAATGCCACCAGAGATATAGAGTCTGAGTTTGAAACAGGGCAAGAAGGGAAATCAAGAGAGATCATATTAGATTCAGAGCCAGTGGTAATTTGTCTTTCTGAATGAGTGCTTTTGTGATGGCACAGCCTCATTGTTGCCTTATCTTAATAATAGGAAAAACATGAAGTCTAAGATTCAATTTATGGAAAAATTTTAAGTTTGAATAATAATTTCTCAGGAAAAAAACCAAACTTAATCATAAATGCAGCTCAACTCAACTCAGCCTTCTATGCCACTGCTTAAGAACACACGGCTCGAATTAATATTGACTTGATAATACATAAGAATAAAACTTCAAACACGAACAGACAATTGAGCATGATACCTGCATTGAAATAGTGTATTGTAAGTTCCTTGCAACTTTGTAATGCAGTTCTGTTATGTATGCATACTGAAGTTAAAAAAAAAAAAAATGTAACTTTTCTCCAGTTTAAGGAACTTCATTAATTGGAAGTTTACTTCTGCAGTTCTTGGCATATTATATACATTGGTTATGAAAAATTTGTTATCCAAGATGACAACAGGATTTACATTTTTCTGCTGAACTGTTTAGTTACCACCACGTAGCCAAGTTATGATATTTGCACCTCAGTCAAGCACAAGAACCTTTGTTGAGCTGTGGTCTGACATGGTTGTTACTAAATAAAAGATTCATTTTGATCATTTGCCAAAAGACAGCAGGATTGGTTCCTCCTTGGCTAAATTTGCTGGTTTAAAAGTCATTAGAAAATTTTAATGCTAATGAAAGCTTGAAAAAGGTCTGGGACAGAAGCAAAAGAAAGAATTTGCATCACTGCCATCATGAAAGAAAACTAACACATAGAATTACCCTAGATAGACAATCAATGTTAT
Organism: Rauvolfia tetraphylla; assembly: GCA_030512225.1. Classification (NCBI taxonomy): domain Eukaryota; kingdom Viridiplantae; phylum Streptophyta; class Magnoliopsida; order Gentianales; family Apocynaceae; genus Rauvolfia; species Rauvolfia tetraphylla. The sequence goes on from JAJQKT010000060.1 coordinate 6,083,729, forward strand.
AATGTATTCAGAAGCTAATTTACATAATTCAATCACGTTACCTATGATAAAAATGCATAAACTGACTACAAGAAAGCTTTCAGCTCTGGTGCTGTGAGATCTCTTTAACTTGGTTTTGCTCAGGTGTTGTTTAAGAGTAACAAAGACTTAAAATGGATTGATACGTGGATATGCTGATTAAGAAGTCAAACCATGGACTCTTTGCTGTCTCTGTTAAGGAGTGCTTTATGAATTTCTTGGTTGCTTGCATGATCTTGACCTTTAAATGTAGCAATGTTTAATGATTCTTCTGGAATTTATTATGTTAATTTTATGACTCATTGTTACATGTGATAACCATATTTTCCCCGTTAATCATCATATATGACTGGAAGAGTAGGGGCTGGTTTTGGTAGGCAATATGGGTGGAGATGTCCTTTTCTCGAGACTTAAAGTTCTTCTGTGTTGAACGTGACACAGGTTAACAAAGTTGAAGAAAACAGTGAACGCCTTATAGCTTCTCTGAAGGAGGAGAAGGATGAATTTGAATTATCTCTTAGCAAGGAGAAACTGCAGACCCTGCAACTGAAGCAAGAGTTGGCAGAAGCGGAAACTCGTAATGCAGAACTTTACAAGGTATTCTCTTTAGCTTTTCTACTCGGATGATCTCCTGCAGATTATAGGCTTAATCTAATAAAGTGAAGGGGAAAAAATATTTGTTGCTTGTTAACTCAAGTTAAATTTTTTTTTTTGGGGTAAGATCAAACAAATGTATACAAAGGAAAGAAATTAGCAAAAGCTACACAACAGAGTACTTTTGATTATTCTTATCGCTAAACATTGTCAAGAATATTAAGATTCATTGATTTTTTGCTCCCAGAGATCCCATTAGAGGAATATTTTTATGGAAAAGGGTGATATTTACCTGCTTAATAGATGGTTTTCCGTTTCTCCCAGCATATATCTGGTTTGATTACAAATCGTTTGCACCCTTTATACTACTACAGCTTAAATACTCCATGATACAAATCTTCTCCATTCATTACACCATGGTCAGCTTATATGGAAAGCTATAGTGGTTTTAGACTTCTACTGTTACTGGGAAAACCAATTAGATTGATCAGAGGACTAGATTGATCAGCAACAATAGGTTAACATTTCTAAGTCTGAAAATGCAACCCCCCCCCCCCCCTTTTTTTGTATCATTCAAACATTTTTAGTTATTCAGTAAAATTGTAAGCTTCAGTCAATTCTGAAAAATCATATTACCTTCATCTCTCTCCTTGCTTTCAATAACTTGAGGGAGTCTTGTTACATTTCAAGCAAAAAATGTGAATGCTTTCCTCAATTATGAACTTTCTGTTATCATGGGCTTTGTAATGATAATTTGTCTGCACTAAATTTTCTAGTCTCATTGCAGATGATTTTTGTATTTTTGTTTTCCCAATACCTGGGAAAAGGTAAAATTGCTGACTGACCTTTGAGACTAGCATTTTTCCCTTTTTTTTTTTTGATGAAATTAGGGGTCTGAAATCTTTTTGAGAATGAGCTTGGATGCCAATGTTTCCTACGGTATGATTTTGCCTGCAGAAACTAATTAAGGTTCTATAATTGACAATGCACAGGAACTGCAGTCCGTAAGAGGTCAACTTGGTGCTGAGCAATCTAGATGTTTCAAACTCGAGGTATTCATAATTGTAATATATCATTTGCCTTGTAAATTCTGAGCTTTTGTTCACTTTATTGCTTAAGATTTTGAACCTAGAACAAAATGAATGTTTTGCGGAGTTATTTCTATAGGGTTCATTTTCCTTTATTTCCCCCCTGAACAAATGGAAACATATGAATCTTAACAAATGATGAAAAAAATTTACTTAAGATTTTGTCTTTTCTCGGTTATGTTGTTACAATATCAGTGACATATTTGGAGGTCGCAGAGTTGTTCCTTCTGGCTTTAGCATATCTGATAATATTATTTCTGGCATCTGGCATCTCTTAGTGCCTAGTTATATCAATGAAAGCCATACCTTCTTGAAGCAAATGATGTGTCTTGTTTATCTCGTTCTTTTGCAGTCCAAAATTAAAGATGGTTTTTAACTAGCTCCTTTCAATTTAAAGGTTGATGTTGCAGAGCTGCGGCAGAAGTTACAAAACATGGAGACCTTGCAGAAAGAACTAGAACTTCTCCAGCGGCAAAAGGCTGCTTCTGAACAAGCTGCCTTAAGTGCAAAACAACAAAGTTCAGGCGGTGTATGGGGATGGCTTGCAGGAACTCCGACTACCCAAAGTGCTGATGATGCATAAATTTATAGCAATTCTATTCATAGCGATTAATAGGCCTAGTAGCCAAATTTTACTTGAAATTCTTTTTATTGTTCTTAGTCCTGTTCTTTTGAAAGATAAAATAAGAAACATATTTAGTCTTTTTTTCATCAGGACTTTCGGGTAAAATAGTAAGGTCTTTAATCAATAGAAGTTGGTATTTTAGCTCTGTAATTATGTCTGGTTGACCATCCGTACGTTGTTTTGTACTCTTTTCTAGAATGTGTATTTCAAGAAAAGGGAATTTTGTAATTGTAGAGATTACTACTCATTATGAGAGATACCGGAAAATCAAAACACAGTTCCTTTGCTTGTAAACTTTATTCATCATTATATGCGATGATGAGATGACAGTGAGAACCTGCTTTCCATTTGTAAATGTTATTTACTAGCTACTACCATTTTTTGGGCATCATTGACAAAATTCAATTCTTTTCCCTTTTAGCTTGAGTAGGGAAATCTGAAAGTAACTATATTGTTTTGTATGGAAGTGAATGAAATCTGGTTTTATGTTATGCCTGGCTAAAGGAAACAAGCAAATTTAATAGGGGCAGTTGGATCCATTGAAAATTGTCTTAGTTGTTGGATTATATTCGCGAACAAACTTGACCTTTTGCATTTTAGGTTAGTGAGAATAAGATAAAAGTCAAGAAAAAAGAAATACTAGAATCGAGCAACGATGGTACCCCAAGAGATAAGCAATTTGGATTCATCCTCTGTTTTCCTTCCAACTTTGGCTCAATTGGCTTGTGAGACCTTTTCATGTAATGTTTACCAAAACCCCTTTTACTCATTTTTTTATTTAGACCTATTCATAAATTATATGAATCCGTTTCACAAATGATTTGCGTGATAGTATTAAAATTTACAAATATATGATTATATTTTTGTCATGCACTGCAAAGTCATTTGATTCATTTACAACATTGGTCTGTATGTCAAATGTACCATGCAAGTATTAAAGCATTTCCTTCATTGATTTGTTGCGATCGTAGTACAATTGTTTTATTAACGCATTTTGAATTATTTTCAAACAGGTTTGGAATACATGCGAATTAGCATGAAATTCATGTTTGTTACTCTATCAAGTATTTTTCGTTTTTTTTTAATCATTGAGATGCTATGAAAATATGAATAGAAAAACAACTTCCCAAAAGGAAGAAGAATGCAAACCAAAGTTGAACAAACAGTGCAATATTGAGGGGAAGACACATCACAATTATTTTATGACAATTCTTAGTAAAAAAAAATAATCTAGATTTTTAGAACATTCTTGGAATTTTTACAACTTTCTTGAAAATAAATCTTTTTTCCAGCAAAAATTTAATGTTTATATTGAACTTTTACTAATTTTCTACTATCAATAGAAACAAGGATTACTATGCTTTTTTTTTCTTTTTTGGGGGTTAAGGGACAAGGATTACTGCACTAATAGCCAAATTTTCTCCCCAAGCAAAAAAGAAAGGGGAAAATTAAACTCTACTTATAATGTTTTTCTCGATTTATTAATTGACCAATTCACCCCCGGATCGCAAGCACGCACGTATGCCGTGGCAGCCCCCTTTTTTTTGGCAGGTCACAAGTGTTAAAGGAAGGAATCCTTTATTTTTATTTTTATTATTATATTATTACTTTGTGGCTTTAGTTAGTCCCCACATAGACACATCGAACCCAATCTCTCTTTCCTCTCTCTTCTCTTGTTCAAGAACACACAGCTCCCGTACTGCAGCTTTCTTAGCTCTTTAGGGTTTTGAAATTGATTCCCCCCTATATCAAAAAGAAGTCGATTTCCCCCAAAATCCTCTTCAATTCCCTAATTTTGCATTACTTTACGGGAAAATCACAACTAATTTCTCTTTCAATGCACCTTGCTTCCTCTCGATGAAGAGAAATTCATTTCTTTTCGCTTCGATGGTTGGTTTTGCTTAGCCACTCGTTTCTAGATGATGAACAGCATGGAAGATTTGAACGAGCACGGTGGTTGGGAATCGTTTCGAAAAGATGACGCCGAGGACGTACAGACCGTGGACCAACCTGCCTTTGCTGTTTCTGGTGAGGAAAAGGTGAGCTTGAATTTGAACTCTGAATCTGTTGGTGCTGCAAGAGAGGATATATCTGGGGTTTCGATGGGCTCTGATGAAAATGCTGGGATTTCTGGTGGTGTTAGTTTAGTTATCGATTTTAGGGTTTCTGAGGAGGCTAGGGTTTCGCAAAGTGTTGATGAAGCCAGTGAATTTAGGATTTCTGAAATAAAGAGTGGAGATGAAACATTAAAAACTGTGACTAACAATGGGTTTAGTAAGCTGGAGAGTGAGAAGAAGCCTGATTTAGTTTCTGATGAGAAGGGGAGCGTTGATGTAATTTCTAAGGCAGTTGATAACAACATTCATGCTTGGAATGGAAAATTTGATGAGAAAGAGCATCCCAAGAAGGGGAATGTAGCGGACTATGATTCAATGCTTTCCATGTTTGATCAATATGCGGCAAATGGAAAAAGTGGATATGTGGGGTTCGGTTATGAGATTGGGGACATGGTTTGGGGAAAAGTTAAGTCACACCCTTGGTGGCCTGGGCATATATATAGTGAGGCCTTTGCTTCTTCTTCTGTTCGGAGGACTAAAAGAGAGGGCCATGTTTTGGTGGCCTTTTTCGGTGATAATAGCTATGGGTGGTTCGACCCAGCAGAGCTCATACCCTTCGAGTCACATTTTGCAGAGAAGTCCAAGCAGACAACTTCACGGAATTTTTTAAAGGCAGTTGAGGAGGCTGTTGATGAGGTGAACCGTAGAAGTAGCATGGCATTGGTTTGTAGATGTAGGAATCCATACAATTTTCGCCCTACAAGTGTAGAGGGTTACTTTTCTGTGGATGTGGCTCCATATGAGGCAGGAATGTACTCTGCTAGCCAGTTGAAGAAGGCAAGGGATGCTTTTCAGCCAGGAGTGATGCTTAATTTTGTGAAGCAGTTAGCTTTGGGGCCTATGAACATGATTGATGAAATTGGGAATATTAACTTCATACAGAACAAGGCTACAGTTTTGGCTCTTAGGAAATCAGTGTTCGAGGAGTTTGATGAGACCTATGCTCAGGCCTTTGGTGCTCACCCTGTACGCCCTGGACCACCAACAGCCCCAGCAGAGCCTTCAAAAGGTATCATTTATTCTTACAATTTGTTGATATTCAGTTATATTTCTTTATGCTTTGTCTGGCTACCACCTTTTACCTATTATAGCAATATTTACTAAGGATCATGAAAAGTTATGCGTTGGAATAGATCTCTTGGATTGTTGCCGGTCCGATAGATATGTGAAGGCTTTGCTCTGTGAACACTGATTTTGGGGGAACTATCACATTTCTAACTGATATTTCTTTTTGTAGATTATACTTTATTGGGTGATTGGTTTTGCTTTTTTTTTTTTTTTTTTTTTTTTTTTTTGTTGGGTTTGTGGGGGTGGGGGGTGGGGGGTGGGGGGGAGGGTGTGTACCTTGTAAATGTATTCATGCTTCGTTCTTGTTGGTAACCAGAATTTTTCCAATTAAGGTAACATATCTAGGTACTCAAGAGGTTTGTGTATCTGTAGAAGTAAGGTTACTCAAATTTCTATCATCAGGGGATGTATTAACTTTGCCAAGGATATGTAGCTCTTTGTTCTGGAGCATAGTGTTAACATTTTAAATTGTGTTCTTTCCTTCCTCTTACATTGTGGTGTTTGGAAAAAGCAAGGCAATGAGATGCCTGAGAATCCACCCAGGAGTGAAGAATAAACTTTAAGAAAAAAGGAAGGGACGAAGGCCAAGGAGAAATTCCATCAGCTTCACTTGTTTTGCTAGAGATGGAAGGGTCTTGAGATTTCTCTCGAACATGCAAATCTTTTCCTAGATAAGTTACGTATATTTCTGACCTGCAGCTATTCACTACTTCATTGCTTTATATGGGAGTTGGAGAGAAAAGGCATTAATTTTTCCTCTGTACTAGCTCATATACTCAGCTTCCAGTTTGGATTCCATTTATGAAGTAGACACTTTCAGGATGCATTACCAGGGTTCTTCTTTAGTCAGTCCTTCATGGATGGATCGATAGATATATCAGTTGTGTTCAATAGGCCTTGTTGACCAATTATTTTGGTATTAGATGTCAAATATATTCAGTAATGATAAATCATGTGAGTATGACTCTTCGGCAGTTGTATTAGTTTGAGTAAATCATTTCCCTAAAACTAATCTATGATTTCTCTATTTAAAGGGCCTTGCAAAGATTTTCGCTTCCTATCTTCCTGTTCCTGATGCTTTGTCTAACATCTTGGTGCTATATGACTTTCATGATATTGCTGTTTTGGTGATATTAGAAATCATATGGCTTATGATGATTTTGAAATTGGATTCTTGTTTATAAAATTCTTATCATTTCTTCGATCAAAATGATGAACGTTTCAAAGAGCGTGATGCAATTGTTAGAGACGGTTGATACATGCCTACGTCAGCAAGGTCTTCAACACGAGAGACAGTTCAGATTTTACTTTCATACTCTTATAATCAGCAGCTACCAGCTGCAAGGATAACCGTACTTTTTACTTGCTTGATTTGATTTTAGGACTGGGAGTTGATATGCATATTTTGATTCCACAAGAGGTGATTAGCAAAAGTTCATTTTCAGGAAAATGATGATTTTCTTTTACGCTTTTCCTCCTGTTGTTATTGCTGTGGTTGCTGAAAGGTATCCAAAACACAGAAGCCAAGGAAAAAATGACCTAATGTAAAGAAGACCTTCAATTGGTGGCAGAAATTGTAAATTGAGGACAAACTTAAAATAAATATGGTGCTTTAGAGATTTTTTGGCCATTAGATTGAACTTTCAATCTCTATTTGTTCAACTAGTTGTGCACATGTTTAAACCTAAGTTTTATCATTCAATTAGTGATTTTTCAATTCTTTAAGTTTAGATTTCAAATATGATACCTATAGATTTTACATGAAGCTGTATCAAGTCCTCCTTGGATGCACGAATTTTCCAGCTACAAATCTGATTGAAAACAAGTGAGTTAAACTTTTTTCAAATGGAGTTGCCTATTTCCCTCTTTAAGCTATTCCTAAGTAATATTTACTTGAAGGGAGAGTTTAATAGTTATTTGAAAAAACTCTTTATTTTGACAAAAATGCATATATTTCTTTTGTTCAAGGAGGCAGTAGTCCCAACCCAACCTTATATTTTAAGTTCAAATTAACTAGTATGTTGCTGACATATTTTTATTCTGTTTGGGCAATTTATGTTCAACTCTTCCTTAGAATTCATGTTAAATCCTAGAATGATTTTTTATTTGGAATGGGATCATATATGATATCAGCCTTATGCATTAGAATGTGCATGCACCCAGTTTCTTCATAGATACATTCAATGCAAAAGCTAGGAAGCCAAAAGACAATAACATTAAACATTGTAGCGTTGGTATTTTTTTGTTCTAGCATGCTAACTATTGTTATTGCAAGTAACATATCTAGTCGGTTCACTAGATTAGTTTCTATATATTGAAAAGGAACCAATATGACACAAAGTCTTTAATTCAGAAGTCTGCTGGAGTTGTCCTTGCTTGTAGTCTTGTTACAACATAAGCTATTAGTTTTGTCTTCTAGTTGCTCAGTCATGAGAAACAATCTGGAGGGATTGTGTTCTTTTTCAGTATACTCTGGAAAGTTTGATTGTTTTCACATTTAACCCTAGCCTGGAGTGCCATTTGTGGAGCAATCTTTTCTCATATGCATTGGTTGAGTGAGAATGCAGGATTCCTTGACCTTCTAGTCTGTCTTGCAGTTATGTCAGTTTCTGAAATTTGAGTTGGCATTTGTTCACTATTCTTCCTGTAACAGCCACCAATCATTTGGTTTTACAAAGTTTTGGCTTTTAAATCATTATCTTGAAAGCATGTCCTCTTCTAATTATCAAGTAGCTTTATCTCCTGGGAGATACATATACTTAAGCGTAGATCAACTCTTCATTTGATGCACGTGGAGTTTTCAGCTTCGTTCACCTGTTAGTTCCCTCTTAAAAGTGAATTGTTTCCTCAGTAAGCTTATGTGTCCTCTTTGTGATATCAAGTCTAATATTGTCATTTTTGCAGCTCCTTTGAGTGGCCGACAAGTGTTTGCAGAAGCTCTAGGAAGGAGGAAGAGTTCTGGAAAACCTCATAAATCCAAAGACCAAGTAGAGAAAGACCAATATCTGTTTAAACGAAGAGAGGAGGTAGTTGAACCTAAAACACACAAAATCAACCCGTCTCCTCAGTCAGATGTTTCTGTCATTCCAGTAAAAAGCACACACACTTCTGTATTAGTTTCTGCAAGCCAGCCTTCTGTGTCTAATGTGGCTGAAGTTATTGGGCAATCTGTTACACAACCAGTTGCTGCTGTTGCATTCAACGGAGAGGAAAAAGTTCAAAATAATGTCAGTGGAACTCACAGCATCGTTATGGATACAAAGCCTCTTGGTGAGGGCTGTAAAACTCATCCTGATAGTGGCCTAAAGAAGGCTAAGTTACATAAACGTCCTCTTGGGGAAATGAACACCGAGGGTTCTGCTGCAGCAGAGAAAATGAAGAAGAGAAAGAAAGACTTAGGCAGGCAAAGCTTTGATCATACAAAGATATCTACTGCAGCTGGTAAAGCAGGTGCACTTCCAGGGAAGGTTGGTGAGAAATCTCCCCAAATATTCACCGTTTCCAGAGAAAACTCTCATATAAATCAGCAGGGAAATAATGATACAACAATAACTTCTTCGCTACCTGATTCAGTAGGAACAAAACCATTTGTTGAGAATAAAGGCATTCAGCTTGAGCTCCCTCAGCTGCTTGATGATTTGCGAGCTCTTGCTCTTAACCCCTTCCATGGTTCTGAGAGGAGTTGTCCGGCCATTATAAGGGATGTTTTTTTGAGATTCCGTTCCGTTGTGTATCAGAAAAGCTTGCCTTCACTGGCACCTGCTGAGAATGAGTCTAAAGATGCTCATCCAAGTCCATTAGCTTCTCTTACTCCCTCTTTTGACTACCCCCCTATTGAGAATTTGAAAGATGTGCCATCTGTGAAACCACCTAAGCCTCTAAACAGACTGGAGGATCCAACAAAAGGAGGGAGGAAACGTGGACCTTCAGATCGCCAAGAAGAAATGGCTGCAAAGAAGAAGAAAAAGATGAATGATTTGAAAATATTGGCAGCAGAAAAGAGATCTAGTCAGAAGATACCAGAAGGTCAACGAGGGGATGGAAAGGAGACGGTGGGGAAGGTCATGGGCCAAATGCCAGAAAGGAAGACCATGCAGAGGACTCCTGAGGTTCAGCGAGGAGATGTGAAAGAAATGGCTGGAAAACCCATGGCTTTAGCACCGGTAAAAGTTTCTGGATCAGAATCTGCCAAGAAAAGACAGCTACCGGTCAGGGCTGCCAATCCAACAATGCTGGTTATGAAGTTTCCCCCTGGAGCAGCATTACCGTCTGCTGCAGAGCTGAAGGCCAAGTTCGCACGTTTTGGGCCATTGGACCATTCAGGTACTAGAATTTTCTGGAAATCGTCTACGTGCCGTTTGGTCTACCAGCATAAAATTGATGCTCAGGCAGCTTTAAAATTTGCTACTGGTAGTACTAATCTTTTCGGTAACACAAACGTGAGGTGTCACCTCCGTGAAATAGGAGTTGAGACTCCTGAAACAGATTCTGCCAAGGTTCAAAAGGAAGATCCTTATAACGGACCTTCACAGTCAAGAGAGACTCCGGTTTTACAGAATAGGATGGCTTCTAATAGTGTTCCGCAGGCTGTTCAACCGCCAGTCCAGTTGAAATCCTGCCTCAAAAGACCTCCAACTGATGATGGGGGAACCACCAATCCCGGTGGTAATGGCAGTGTTAGGGGACGTGTAAAATTCATGTTGGGTGGTGAGGGAAGTAGTAAGACAATTGCTGATGATGGTGCGTCTTCTCATGGATTGAATTATAATACTGAGAAAATTCATATGGTTGTTCCACCATCTTCGTCTTCTATTCTTGCTGTCCCTAGTCCACAATTTCCAAAAGCACCAAATAATTATCAACACAGTGAAATTGCGTCTTCAAGGAATGTGCAGAATTTCAGTAGCCCTGCAGCACTGCCTATTCCTGGCCCAACAAATATCGACATCTCGCACCAAATGCTTAGTCTCCTCTCCAGGTGCAAGGATGTCGTCAATAATCTGACGGGTGCTCTGGGCTATGTGCCTTATCACCCGCTTTAAACAAAGCTCAAGTGCCAATTGCTAGAAACTACGTGCAAATGTCGATTGTTCGCGGTCAACATCAGCCCACCCTTCTTTCCCAGTCTTGCCCGAGTGTGGAACCATCGGGAGTGGCTTTTGCTGGTAAAAAGATTGTGTATTTTTGTGGAGAGAGAAAGCAGAATCTTGTAATGCTGATTGCAATGGTGCAGCTATGGTTATTTCTTTTTCTTATGCTTTGGTTGTTCCATCTTTACTCTTTCTTCTCCTTAATATGTTATATAAATTATGTGCTGCTGAACAAATATTTTATCTTACGGGCTCCCTCAAGATTGCCCAAGAAGTATACTCTTGTTGTTTTGGCGAGTGTTTTCTTTTGAGTTAACCGATTGCAATTGGTGTACTTCGGTTGAAGCCAAGAGCGCCTACTGAAACCAGGAACGGTGTATCGGTTCGGTGTCCTTTGCATCTCTCTATCCCTAACTTCTGCGCATGCTTGAAGACCCAAGTCTCTCTGCTCTTCCTGGGTCTGAAAGCTGTTCAGAGCCGGCACTGGTGTGAACCAGGAAACTTCAACTGTGCTAGAAACCCATTAAGAAACAAATTGAACTGCGCCGGAAACCCGTCAAGAAAGACAAAATAATGCGATGTGCTCTCTGAAACGTGGAGGGGAATATTCTTCTTTTTACATCTAAAGCGATGCGTTTTTTTGCTGCCATCCTTCGGTTAGAACAGGTTCTTGCAATCTTTATCTTCTGGTTGACTTGCAAAAGGTTATCTTTATCGAGGTTGTCACTTGCATCCGGTATAATACGGTCGAGTATGGTGAGAAAAGAATCAAAGAAAATAATACTACTCCCTCTCAGAAACTGGAATCAAACATGAAAAACAGAGCACATCAGTAAACAATTTGGTCCCTGATTCACGTTCTAATCAAGAATAAGAAAGAAAAAGGGGGCGCGAGGAAATAGAATTTGGCTTTCGTTTTGCATCTAACAGGTCGAGCTCGAGTTCAAGTAAGCATAGCATCGTCCATCCACACCAGAACCTTTGCTTGCTTAAGACCTAAGGCTCTCGATCCTCTTTGCAACCTCCTTTTGTCCGAGTCCACCCAATAAATCTCACCTCACGAACCCCTCGTTCGCTTTCCTTGCGTGTCTCTACAGTCTCTATCTCAACAAACTACACACGGATAATCTAAAATTAGAAGTCAGGACAAAAAGTAGAACCAAGGTTAGGAAACAAGAACCGATTCAAGATTTGTTCAAATCTTAAGCTCCTCAAGCGTTCTCAACACGAATTCTTCCTTGAAGAACGGTTTCCATTCAAATATTCTATTCTTCCCAGAGGCGGTTTTCTTATCCTTCTCCTTTTCTCTTCTCTGTAGCTCCTTTGTAGATATCCCTTTTTCCCCACTGGAACGTCCTCAACATTTCAATCCCGGAAATTTTCTTTCCTAAACTGCAAAAACATTGTTCAATCTTTTGACCCTTTGTTGACTTCTAGACGGATTCTCTGATTTCATATTGTTTGCTGAGCAAAGAAAACAAGAAAATGGAGATGGAGTACCGTTGTTTGGACCTGACCGTGGTATCTGCAGAGGGTTTGAAAGACGTGAACCTGTTCTTTAAGATGGACGTGTATGTGGTGGTCCAACTGTTGGGCTATGGAATTGGCAAGAACAAGAAAAGGACTCACATTGACAGAAATGGAGGAACCAATCCCAGGTGGAATCATCGTATAAAATTCAACATCGATGAGCCTTCTCTCAACAATAATCCAGGCCTTGCCCTTCTTTTCCAGCTCAAGTCTGAACGCTCCTTCGGCAGCGACAGGGACATTGGAGAGGTCACTATCCCAATGCAGGAGCTTTTAGGCAATGTCGCCGCTGACATCAACACTTCTGAAAGAATTGTGGAGTATCAGGTCAAGACCACCTCCGGCAAAGCCAGAGGCACTCTCAAGATTTCCTACAAATTTGGGGAAAAGGTCAAACATCAGCCAGAAGCTAAGAACAAGGTTAGTAATGAGCCTGCGACCGCATTCCCTCGTGGTGCTCCTCAGGCTGGGGCTAGCATGGCCTATGCACCATATCCAGGAATGGTATATGCTGCATATCAGCAGCCCTACCAGGGGTATGCTCCTCCTGGATATGGTGGCTACCCAGCTCCACAAGGGTATCCAGCCCGGTATCCACCTTCTGCATCTGGTTATGGATATGCACCGCCTCCGGGATACGGATATGCCCAACAAATGCAGCAGGTCCAGCAGCCTAAGAAAAACAAGATGGGAATGGGAACCGGGCTCGGTTTGGGGTTGGGTGCTGGTTTGCTTGGAGGAATGCTGGTTGGAGACATGGTGTCTGATGTTGGAGAAATGGCTGCGTATGCTGATGGCTATGGGGATGCTATGGAGGACGTCTCTGGAGGATTCGATTTCTAAATATATACCCTGACTTAACCTGAATAATTAAATGACGTCTCCACTAATTTGCTATCTTTCTCTGACTATTTGATCGGAATTCATACAGATACTGATAGTATAATCATGTCTGGATTGAGAGAAGTGGTGCTCTTTTAACCAATAGCAGATTAGGATTTGTTTGGTTCTTTCTTTATGGAAGTTCTCGAGCAATTCATTTCATCTCATCTCATCTCTACTCTAACGGGAGTGAAGATTAAACCTCAAAGGTTGGTTGTCTTGTAGCTTTGGAACTTTGTTACAGGATGTTTTCTTCTGCTTCTTGTGGTACAGCAGGACAGGGAGCTAATGTAAAATGAACTCCATGACACTGACGAAATTTTGCTGCTTGCTGATTGATGCGTATGTAAATTTAAACATATCTATAGAAATGTTGCAAAAAACAAGCAAATTCATTGATTCTGGACAAATCATTAAATAATCTTGCTTGTTGGAGTATTATCCTATCATGATAAAACATCCCAAGTGAAAATTTTGGATATTGAATGGCACATCTTTGAAGGTAAAAAGAAAGAATTTTACTTCTTTCCCCTTCATCAAATGCACTTGAGTTTGGATAGATTGTGTGAGATATTAGATTAGGACCAATACATGAAGTTTCTGAAGACCCTAGCTTGGAAATTGGGATAATATATTGTAACAGAAACCCAATTGAAGATGTTCCAGAGAGATACTGTTGCAAGTTTTAAAGATTGCAAAAGAGGAGAGTTTATGACATCACCAAATGTTGTTCAAGTAATGACCTGATTCCAACAATGAAGTCTATGAATAGTTGTTGAAGTTTCAATAACAAAAATTACCAATACATAGTCAAACTGTTTTGAGACAGTATTAGGAAGTCCACAGGACCAAAATGAAACAATCAAAAGATGGAGTGAAGGAGCTAAGTCAATAGGTCAATTGGTAGAGCACTCGAACGCAATGTTCGAAAGGTTTGCCAAGTTCGATACTTTTCGATTGCAGTGTTCAAACCTTATTCCCATCTCTTTTATAATAGTGTAAAATACTTTTAAAAAAATCTTTTAGTAATAGTATAAGATACTTTAAAAAAAAAAAAACTGATGTACAGTGTTACAGGGCAAAATCAAAAGTGGAGCTCACAGGAAAAGGGGATCCAGTACAAAATCTGGATAAGAGAGAGGAGGGACCAGCCAGAAAAAAGGATGTAAAATTAACAAGCATAGCACTCAATAAAAATTAAAAAATTGAGATTGTGCATCTAACTTAATTTATGTCAATAAACAGGAGTTCAAAAAAAATACACAAGTATAAATGCATAATTATACTCTCTACGCCTTTGGTCCTCGTATTGACCAAAAAGTGCATACCAAATCAAATCGTCTTTCTTTATGTTGCAAATTATCACTTGGTATAGAAGACTAGGGGTATGGATAAACCTTTATTTGAGCTCGTCTTTCCTCCATTCTTTTTTCTAAAGCCTTATTCACACAAAAATTTCATGAACATGCAATATAATAGGAACATTATAAATCATGCATGATGTCTTTTGCACTCTAACATAGCACTGTCAAACGGACTAATTCATATAACTCGGCTTGACCCATTAATGGCCGTCCGTTAAACTGGACAAAACGAATTGGCTTATTTTCTCACAAGTTGAGAAATTCTCAACTTATATCCACCCATACTAGGCCCGCAGACCAAGTCTCTTTTTTTTTCAAAAAAATTATGCTATGCTTTTTTTCCTCTTCTTTTCTCTCTCTAAAACATAAATCTATAATTGAAATAGAAAAATTTTTTGCCAATCATTAATGTTTTTAAAATAAAAAATAATCATTAATTATATATATCATTCCTAATATGAATAAATTTATATTAAAAAATATTTAAAATTAAATTAAATTAATTGTAGGTATGATTAGAATATGTGATGTAGGTAAATTTAGTATTAAAATTGCCATATATTTTTTTATAATATTTTTAATACAAAAAAAATAAATTTGGCCTGTTCTATTCTGCGTTAATCTGCTGGCTAAACAAACGGGCAAATTTAACCCACATTTAAACAGACTTTGGAAACTAAACCAAAGCTTGTCCATGTTATGGGCCAACCCGTAGGATAGAGCCTGTTTTGACACCACTACTCGTACAAGTGATTGTAGGACATAAATGCGTGAATACTTGGATTTTTCCGAAACCATATTTCTCAACGTTTCTAAGAAAAAATCAAATTTACGATCATTTTTTCCTGGTGACATGCATGTCACCTTGCATATAAATAAACAAGATTATTCCTCCAAAAAAATATTAAAATGCAAGATTATATATATAGTATTTCTTCTGTTTCAAAATATAAAGTTTTTTTATTATTTTCTTCATTCTTAAAGATATTTAATTTTTTACAAATTTTAAGAATTATTTTTTTTAAAACTAATCTCACCATAAATATAATTCTCTCATTCTCTATTATATTAATAAAATTAGTTAAGAATATAATAAGAAACTATGTCTTATTATATGTAAAAAGGGTAAAAATGTCTTATATTTTTTTTAAATACTTTACTCTTATAAAAATGTCTTTACTTAATTTTTTTTTTTTTAAAAAATTAAGTGCACTCTTCAGCCATTTGAAATGGGTTAACTCTTACCCCGACTCTTATAGCCCATTCACTTCAGCTAGGGTTTGGACTCTTTCCCAAGCTATACATATATACTCAACCTTTATTCTCAATTTTTCTCATATACAATTCTGTGATGATAATCTTGTTGAGATTCCCTTACCATGGATCATGTAACCCTTGACATTGTAATAAAATCCGCTGATGTTTTCAAGAATCTCAACTACTTCTGCAAGATGCATCTTTATGCAACTGCAGCAATCATGGACGTCTCCAAGCCAACCAATATAATGATGATCTCCTCCAAGCAGATGATCAGAACATGCACCGATAAACGGAGCGGAGCTCATCCCTTTTGGTGGTTTCCGGTGAAGTTCCAAGTTGAGAGATCAAAGTTGCTTCAGAACAACCTCAGCCTTGTTTTCCATGTAAAGTGCCGCCGACTAATAGGCGACAAACATATCGGGGTGGTTTCTGTCAATGTTTTAGAGCTCTATGATTTCGCAAGAAGCCACAAGTACCCTTATCATGTCGCTTTCGCCCTCGGTGGTTCTCAATCGGGGATGCCCCGCGGCGTGCTTTATCTGACGTATATGTTCGATCAGCAGAATCCGAATGAGACTAAACCAGGATGGGAAGCGCTGCTACCATCAGCTCCGCTGTGCCCTATTTCTTCTGCACCATATTTTCCTATAGGCGGCCTCGGACTGCCGTCAGCTCCGCCATGTCCAATTCCTTCTGCACCTTTTTGCCCACAAGATGAGTATTTTCCGGAAACTGCTCCTCCACTGGAGGCAGCGGCTGGAGTCCCTGCGTTTTTGCCATCTGCACCATATATTCCAGAAAATGTACCTTTATAGCCGAAACCTATCTCTCTGCGAGCGAGGCCATGCATATCTGCTGTAAAGTAGATGTTGTTTGAGATTTGTGTTAAACTCTCGGTTTTTTTTTTTTTTTTGAGTAACACTTTCAGGTTTTTTATTTTTTTGACGAAGAAATTTTGCTAATGATTTTGGCTTTTTCTAAATAGTATAAATTATTCCTCCTTAGGTGATCTTCTAATGTTTTGAAATTTTTTTATTTTATAAGTATTTCATATCGAACAAAATTACTGTGTGTGTATCTTGTATTATCTTGTATTAGTCAGCAATTTATGTGTATCTTCAAGTAACAATCAATAGGGGTTCAATCATTGTTTAACACTAGTTATGCATGGTTTTGTTGTCCTTTGATGTGGGTAATATATTCTCTTCGGTGTAATTAAATAAGATTTAGTATTAAAATTTTTGTATTAAATTTTATAAAAATTAAATTATTTATAAGAGAAAATATGAATTTCATACTTAAAATTTTAAATTTAATTTTAAAATAGAATATTATCTAAATATGTGATGTGATATGGTATATATTAATACATAATATATATTATACATTATTAGTGAATGATATACTAATAATGTATATGAATATTATAAGGCGTGTAAATTACTAATATTACTAATAATATACTGCATGCACTATTAATATATACCAATACAATTGTATGGTGTATTAATAAGTTGTTGCAACCAAAATGTATCCCTGTTAGGGTTTTAATTATATTTGGACTGGATTCTGTTACGAAATTCAATGCAAAATTTTTTATTTTAGATTTTATTTTCTTTTTTCGCAAAGAATTTATTCTTATAAAATACAAGATAAATAATTTTAAATTAAATTGAAAGTCTATATAATTCCACCCTTAATGATCTCCATCAAGTGTAATATTTATGTCCACTGTACAATAGTACTACTCCTACATCAGTAAAAGTGTATTTGTTGGTTATGGCTTGTATAATTTGAATCAATCCAAAAATTTTAGTAGCCGATGAAATTTAACTATAAATAACCACAAGAAAATAGCAAATCATCCTTGAGATTTCATTTCTTACATACTCCGCTAAAAGATATGTCGGGTGAGAACGTCTCCTTTGCCAATATCAATCTATGGTATTTAAATTCAATACAGATTTATAACTTTAAATTTTAATTATCTCTCATCAATAATTCATTTTATACAAAACTCAGAGACGAAAATAAAATCCACTCCAAATACGCTATTTGGTTAGAGAGAGCAATCAAGTGAGTATGCCATCAAATCCCAACCTCTCCGAAATGGTCTCAGTTTGGCATTCTCTCTTCCTTCTAAAACTTCAGCTCCCTTCAGAATCAAAAGCCAAAATCTCAAACCAGATTTTCTCCCATGACTTCAGCCCTGTCTCCTTCCTCCAATCTCCACCCATCCAATCCTCACATTCCTTCTTCTGCTGCTACTCCTTCATTCAGCTATAGACTCCGGTGAATCGTCATCAGATGATCAAACCCATCACTCGCCCTCCTCCGTAACCCATTCCCCGGCGACAGATAGAAGCGTGAATGCTCTAACCCGACCCAAAGAATCGGTACTTCCTCCTGCCCTTCTTTGCCTTTCCTTCAATCAAGACCAAGGATGCTTTACCGCTGGCACCACTTCCGGTTTCAGGATTTATAATTGCGACCCTTTATGGGAAATCTTTCGGCGTGAAAACTTGCCTTCATCATCAGCCCCTGCTTCCGCCACCGGTAGCGGCGGCGGGATTGGTATTGTCCAAATGTTCTTCCGCTGCAACTTGCTAGCTTTAGTTGGAGGTGGACCTAAGCCTCAGTATCCATTTAGCAAAGTAATGCTTTGGGATGACAAAATAATGAGATGTTTTGGGGAATTGTCTTTTCGGTCTGAGGTTAAATCCGTTCGGCTCAGAAGGGACAGTATCGTGATTGTTCTATTGCAAAAAATATATGTGTACGAGTTTCCAAACTTAAAGCTCGAGCATCAGATAGAGACTCTGGCGAATCCAAGAGGGCTTTGCGAGGTTTCCCAGACTGCAGGATCAAGGGTGTTGGCTTGTCCTGGATTGCAAAAGGGGCAGGTTAGAGTGGAGCATTTTTCTTCCAACCGGACAAAATATATAGCAGCTCATGATTCGAGCATAGCACGTTTAGCTCTTACAAATGATGGGAGGTTTCTTGCTACTGCAAGTAGTAAAGGGACTCTGGTCAGGATACACAATACATTGGATGGATCATTGCTTCAGGAGGTACATTGACAAATTCTTCTACTTGTACTTGGAATTAATCAGTAAAATTTGTATGATTGGTAATTGAATTCTGTTTGCTTTAATTGAGTGCAAAGCAAAAAGCTCTCGGCAATAATTTTGTTATTTATCATTCAAAAGTTTCATTTTGTTATATTTTCAAGGCGGTGGTAGCCACTCCTAATTAAAAGTTATAGATAAATATTAAGGTGCAACCTGACCCTTGACTAATATATTTCAAGCAAAAATATGTTGAAAACAGTATTTTTCATATTCATGGCATTTTCGTTTTTTTTTCTCCCCTGCTGTTTGAGCTTAACCTCTGTGACAATGAACTTAGGTTAGACGAGGCGCGGATAGAGCAAAAATTTACAGTCTTGGATTTTCTTCAACTGCCCAATGGCTAGCCGTCTCAAGTGATAAGGGAACTGTACATGTCTTCGATCTAAAGTTCGAGTCAGGGTCATTAGGAAGGGAAAGATCTCGTGGTGCGTCTGAACCAAAGAACTCAACTTCCTCGGCAGTTTCACATCTCTCCTTCATTAAAGGTGGTTAAAATCTTCATTTTTATTTCTGCTTAGGTGATTCTCAGAAGGAAGAAAAACATACTTATCATATGTGGCAACTTATGAAGAAAATTACATATAAGCACATGACGGCCAGATATTCTGTGAATTTATACATTTTTGGAACATCCGCTCAACATCTTTCAGGCTTAAGAAAACTGTCTATTAGATTAATTATTTGAGAAAAGAACAAACAATTTTGTTCAAGGAATTATACTGTTAAATGAAATATCATGTAGTTTAAGGTTGCTAAATTATCATATCATCCAGTACGAAGACTAGAAATAATGAAAGGCAGCTTTGCTTTATTCAGTGACATATGGTCAACTAGGTGTTACATGCTCATCCTGTATGATTCAGCAACATGGAATGTGGAGACGGAACTTCTTTCTTATTAGATCCTAAGGGGAAAACTTTACTTTTGTGACTTCAGACTTTTGAATAACTTATATTTCCCCTTGCAAACATTATAACAGGGCAAGGGCAAAATTAAGTATACTTAGGTTACTCAATAATTAAAACTGTCACTGTTGAAGGTTCAGCATTGCCTTTTTTGGGTAATTTTTGGGAGGTCATCTGAAGTCCATCCTCCTGGACTCTCTTTGACCTGGCTATTTTGTTTTAAATGGAGATATGAGATTTCCAGTTTGCAAATGATGAATTATTATGAAAACTGACCTCAAACTTTTGAATCTACCATGTCTTGTTGAGGTGCTATTTTAAAGTGGTCATTGTAAGATTAACTTTAAAACTTATTGCTTAAAAGAAAAGCAAGAATATTATTGCTTAATTAGGACATTATGAGTTGGTACATGTCTGGGCTCTTATTGTGCAGGTGTTCTACCAAAGTACTTCAGCTCTGAGTGGTCTGTGGCTAAGTTCCGTTTACAGGAAGGTTTGCAATCCATTGTTGCCTTTGGTCACCAGAAAAACACTGTCGTGATCCTTAGCATGGATGGCAGGTATCTATATATAGATATATATTAGAAATTGTGTAAAAGAGTCAATATTTGAGTTTTAGTTAAACCTTATAGTTTTAAAGCAATCCTAGAACATGGTTCAGTGAAGGTCATATCCATCTTCTTAATAGGTGCATGCTTCTTTGTCTCCTGTCAGCCCTTACTAGAATTACAATATTTGTACAGCACACTGGTTGATTTTCCTTGTGAATTCATGTTTCGGTGCAACATGGTTGAGATTTCAGTGATTTCAGTGTGACAAGTTAGTGTTTCAAATGCATACCTATTCACACAGTTGGCACAAATTAACGGCAATTAATTATCTATATGGCTTTTCCCTTTTGCCCTTTCTTCTTTTCTCCTTGTGCCAACAGGATAATTCCAAATGTGAATTTGATTCTGTTTGAAATGCCCTTTAGTTAATGTATGCAACAAATAGCTCATTTGCACCTACAATATTAATATGAGGCGCATGACTGTTATTTTAGTGATTTCTGTACATGCCTTTGTTCATCCAGTGCTAAAACAGAACTGATTAATACTATTCCACTGTAAATGCAGTTTCTACCGTTGCCAGTTTGATCCAGTGATGGGTGGGGAAATGACACTGCTAGAGCATCACAATTTCCTGAAGCCCGAAGACAGTTTCTGAAGACAAAGTGAAGATCTTTTCACCTCTTTTATTACTCTTGTGATGCTTACGATAGCAGCTATCTAGTAGTATATAATAGTATCCATTTAGCATTCTTTTAGGAGACCAAATAAAATCTGTAAATACATCTGCAGTTAAGAAATGGGAAAAGTTTCATATCTGAAGTCTTAGGTTTCATCTATTTGCATTTTCTAAATTCTAGTTAATTTAAGGTGTTCAAATTTGCTTTCTTGTGGGTTCTGTTGTATATGTCTTTGAGAGTTCTTGTGCTTTGTTAAGGGGACACCCCCATGAGAGACAATTGTTAAAAAGGAGATCCTGTGAGTCTGTTTGGTCCCTAACACGCAACCTAAAATTTTCATCTATTCTTGTGGCGGCTACGGATAAAAAGTCCAAGGTAAATCTATTCATACTAATAACAGGAACTGACGTTTTGCTAAATGTAATTTCTCTTGGTCATAGAGCAACTGTTTTCCGGCATTTTTGGTTTAAAATATTGATGCCAATTCCCTTGGTTGGAGAATCCCAATTCCCAAATAAGAGGAAGATATCTATTGTATGGCTTCGTGTTTCTCTCTTTTGGTTCTTCTTTGATTCTTCGTTGGAAGTTCGGGTATGAATTTGTGAACTCGTTATATTTTATGCATATTCCAAACTGATCAAAATATCTTACGAACATGAAAGATAATCAAATGGGAATTGTTAAACATAGAACGATCTTACTAATACAGAACATTTTTTACAATTTTAACTTTTAATAAATTTTAAATTTTTTTTAAAAAAATTAGTGTTGTGTAGCTTTGGCGTGCCACCAAGGTGTTGGGAGCCTAAAGGGGTAACGCCCAAGCTAGGCGCCACATTTGGGAGAAGCGGCCTACACTCCAAAATTTTTTTCTTTTCTTTCTTTTATTTTTTAAAAGTAATAATTATTTATTTGTTATTAAATATTATTTTTATTTTTAAATTTGTAGTTATTATTTTTAAATTTTAAATTTTTATTAAGATTTAAAATTATAATCCAATTATATGGAGAACAAATTGAAGATTTAATTACTATAAATTAAAATCAATTGATAAGATTAATGAATTATCAGCATTTGTCATTCTAATTATGTAATGCTTGTCAGACAATAAATCAAGAATTCATATGAAAATACTTTTGAAAATTTTCTATAATATCTCATCTTTAAATATTATATCACTTTAAAATATAAAATCAACATAAAAATATTAATAATATTCAATAATAAATTTTTTTAAAAGAATGATAACACTATTAATAAATAAAGACTTTATTTAATAAAACTCTTAATATAATAATTAAATAATTAAATAACTAAAGATTTCAATAAAAATTTAAAAATAAATAACTCTTAAATAAATAAAAATAACTAAAAATAAAAAATAAATAGAGAAAATAAATAAAATAAATTAACGAAACAAATTACTCTCGCCATTTTAAAATAGAAAGCCTTTTGAATATTTTGGCATAGATTAAGAGAAAAGACAATAAGGGGTATTTATTTATATTATGTCATTAACTAATTTCACTAATATAATAGAGAACAAAAAAATTATATTTTATGGCATATGCAACTTTAAAGTAAGATTAGATAATATTTTGGTTTGAAATTTTCTAGTAAAAGTGAATTGTTTGTGAGAGAATAAGTATGACCCAAAGTAAAAAATTTACTTTGGATATGAAACTCAATCTAAATACAGCCTTTGAAAATAAATTTTAAAATTTATTTATAATATAATGTATAATAAAATTACAAAAGAATGCAAAAAATATATTAAGTAAGATAAATAAAATTTATAATATAATTTATTTTTAAAAAAAAAAAAAAGAGGAATGGGGTTGTTCTTGGCACCCAACTTTGGCTCAAATAAAGCTTCAGGTAGCACCCAGCGCGTCAATATCTGGTGTACTTATTTTTTAAAAAAAAAGATTAAACATATGTTTAATTGATAAAAAAGTTAATATTATATAAAAATGATCTTGTGTTTGGTATTTATATAATCGAATATGGTAGAAGACCAAAATATTCATAGATTAGCAATTGAAAAAAATAAAACAAAATAAATTTTTATAGATCTTGAATATTTTTACAAAAAATAAAATTACAGTTGAATAACTTTAAACTAAATATCTTTTTATTAAACTACAATATTTTAAAAATTACCTTCAGTGTTAGAGACATATCTCGCCTTCATATGCTACTTTCCACTCTGAAATTGGGAGGAAATGACCAAAGATATGTTTAATGTCCATCAAGATGAGGTCAATGTGAATATTTTCCACCTATTTTCTCATCAAAAATTGACAAAAATGGATTTGAAATACGACTAATCGTTTCAGAAGTAAACATCATTGATATTTGAAGAGCCTAATTTATCAAAACTCTGCTTCGACAGAAATGGACGTATATAACATTATTATAAGAAATTAAATAATTTCATAAATATGCAAAAGATAATATATATATATATATATATATATATATATATATATATATAATTTAGTCGCTTAAAATATATTATATTCTAAATATAACAACTGCAAAAAGTAGTACAAAATATAAACATATTAACTTAATTGATAAAATATTTTTTATTAAATCAAAATATTTTAGATTCAAATATATGTCAATTCATCTCCTTTCTTTTTCTTTTACAAAATTCTACCATGACATTTTACTATGTCGTCAACTAGTCAACATAGGTGGCATAGAAACTTCTCTTAATCTATACATTTTCTATTTTAAGTAAACTTTTGATTAAAAAAGAGGTAGACTTTAGAAGTCTCTCTTCAAAAAAAAAAAAAAAAATTGACTCTTGAAGTCAAATTACCTCTGTCCTTCTTCACCAGAAATTTAAAAAGAAAAAAGAAAAAGATTTTCCTCAAAAAAAAAATCAGAAGTTAAATTATTAGTCTCATTCTCACGTATTGTAAAACCCTAGTCTGCCACTGCCAAAAGCTCCACAACCTTTATCCGCTGCCTTCAGCAAAACACACATTCTATCAGCAGCCCCAGTTACCTTCATCTATCCTTCTAACCGGAAATTGACGTCATGCGCCATTCCACCCCTGCGGCCCTGCTCTGGTCTGCTCATCTCCGCCCCACCACAACTATCACCTCCACTATCATTTCCATTATCACGTCAATTACCAGTAGCATCCCAATTTGCTGAAAAAACTGATTTTTGCTTGTTTCTGTTTCTCTAATAACCCGTTTGCTGAAAGATATAAAAGATATAACCGGATTTTGGTTTTTGAGATGTCCGCCGCGGTATATCAGCAATTAACTGCCTTTAAGAGCCTCAGGAACTCCTCTGCATTTCAGTCGTTAACTCCCTGTGACTACAAAAGGTGAACTTTTTTTGGTCTGATTAAGCATAAGCTTCTGGTAATAAAGAAATGATAAATGAT
Source organism: Rauvolfia tetraphylla (assembly GCA_030512225.1). Classification (NCBI taxonomy): domain Eukaryota; kingdom Viridiplantae; phylum Streptophyta; class Magnoliopsida; order Gentianales; family Apocynaceae; genus Rauvolfia; species Rauvolfia tetraphylla. The sequence goes on from JAJQKT010000060.1 coordinate 6,108,043, forward strand.
TATTCATTAATGGATGATTCGATTTTTATGCTTGTTGGTTTTTAGTTTTTGTCTTTTACATTATCTTTGTTTGTACTATATGCTTTAAAATAACATGGATAAAAGTTGGAAGCTTTTGCAGAGCTTTTTGTGCATTTTTTACTTGCCTTTTTTTTTTGTGTGTGTGGGTATGATGCATTTGAATTTTGATACATAGACTCCTTCAGTCTTTGGTTCTGCATTCATATCTCGCGAAAACTATTTCTTAACATCTTTCTTTTACCCCCAAAATTGCTTTCTGATGGAATTTTCAGATTGAATACTGATGCAAGCTGCCGTCTTTATCACTGCCTCGACCTGTAAATCCCCTTTTTCTATGTGTTGGTGCGTCATGCTCTTATTGATAAAGCTAGTAATTTACTCCGATTAAATTAATATTAAACATGAACCATCTATGACCTACAGGTTCAAGAGGTTATTAACTGCTAAAAGTTAGAGCAGAGTGACAATGCTTCTTTTTCCAGCAGGCATTTTCTTTATGAACTAATTTCAGTTTCCATTTTCTTATCAATCAGAAGGAATGCGAGATGGAGCTCGCCTAAAGCAGCTGTGATTCCTAGTTTTCATCTTCCAATGCGTAGCTTTGAAGTTAAGAATAGGTAACAATTCTGACTCACTCTTAAATAGGCATTTTTGTTTCTAGCTTCTCTCATAATAGATTCTGGAATGGTTGGAATTTCACTTTCTGGAAATAAGTCTTTCTTCTTTAACACACTACCAAGTATCCTCTAAAAGGAAGAGGAGAATGATATTTTCAGCTGGATGACAAGTACTTCATGTTTCCCATCTCGATATACTACATGATGCTGAATATTGGTTGTCTTCTTCACCCAATATCAAAATGAAAATTTCAGTTTTGCAAATTATTTATTTTCTCAACTAAAGAAAAAGCTTAAAAAATGTCCACTATCAATGTACCTAATGTCCATTCTGTAAGTGCATTTGTTTCAGAAGATGATCGAGAAGACAAAGGACATAAGAATATGTTATGTTTGCGGTAATATTCCTTAAGCCATTTTCCTGCATGCCAATTTAATTTGCATATTATTTACATGAAAGGTCTATATTAAATGGAAGGTCTGTATTAAGCATTTGGAAACAAAATTCAGCATTTCAGTTAAGATTTTTGGTTTCCATATGGAGCTTGTGTCGGAGACACTAAACATGTTAGTTCCTATTTGGTAATTGATTGACGTTGCTGTGGATGCTAAGCCTGGAGCATTCTTTTCATATTCCTGCGTCAAATTAATTCTTTTTTAGCCATGCGCTCTCCTATGATTTTATGGCACCTCCATTGTCAAACAGCATAATGGTAATGCACATGAACTATTTTAGTCCTGATAAGATTGAAATAGCCTTTCTTAATTGGTTCACACATGGTTTTATACGGGATTGGATGTCAGTGATAATAATAGATCTTGTTTTGTTTGATTGGAAAAAACTTTCTGGTTATGTTGATTGAATTCATTGCCCTTCATACACATATGCAGGACTTTTGCTGATGATATAAAATCCATTAGATTGATTACAGCTATTAAAACCCCATACCTACCAGATGGAAGGTTTGATCTTGAGGCCTATGATTCCTTAGTTAATATGCAGATTGAAAATGGCGTTGAGGGTGTGATCGTAGGCGGTACTACTGGGGAAGGCCAATTAATGAGCTGGGATGAACACATAATGCTCATTGGTCACACTGTGAACTGCTTTGGCGGTTCAATCAAGGTAATTGGAAATACTGGAAGCAACTCCACAAGGGAAGCTATCCATGCCACTGAACAGGGCTTTGCTGTTGGAATGCATGCTGCTCTTCACATTAATCCTTATTATGGCAAAACCTCCCTCGAGGGCATGATTTCTCACTTTGACAGTGTGCTTCCTATGGGGCCAACAATTATCTACAATGTACCATCACGTACTGGTCAAGATATTCCACCACTTGTGATTCACTCGGTGTCAGAAAACCCTAACCTGGCTGGTGTGAAAGAATGTGTTGGAAATGATAGGGTAGAACAGTATACAAGTAAAGGAATAGTTGTGTGGAGTGGCAATGATGATCAGTGCCATGATTCAAGGTGGGATCATGGTGCTACTGGGGTAATTTCTGTCGCAAGCAACTTGGTTCCTTGTCTAATGGGAGAACTCATGTTTGCTGGGAAGAACCCGTCTCTAAATTCAAAGCTTCTGCCTCTAGTTGACTGGCTTTTTCACGAGCCAAATCCCATCGGTTTAAACACAGCTCTTGCTCAGCTTGGTGTCATAAGGCCAGTTTTCCGCTTGCCGTATGTTCCACTTCCTTTGGCCAAGAGGATGGAGTTCGTTAATATAGTGAAGGAAATTGGAAGGGAGCATTTTGTAGGAGAGAAAGATGTTCAGGTTTTAGATGATGACGACTTCATTTTGGTTGGCCGATATTAGCAAAAGTTTACTCGATGGCTTGCGCATTAAGATTTAGTTTTCTTTCGTGTTGTCGTTCTACGTTGTTGCCGAATGTACCACCAAATATACATTGATTATAATAATTCTCTTTTCTTGTAAATTAGCTGCTAGACTTTGAAACTAAACTGCAAATGCCAACAATTACTGCATTGTTCTCTCAATGCTTTTGTTCTAAGTTCATTCCAGTTGATAGCTGATCAAGATTGATTGACGACTGCCTAATCCTGCAAGAGCCTTTCTCAGTTCAGATGCTTCGGAGTCTTTTCTCCCTTTTCCTTCTTTTTTTTTGAAATAATCCTTTGGCCTCCCAAAGAAAGAAATCTCACGCTTCTGGAAACGATGTGTTCCGTTTTCTTGGCCTGTAAACCTTACACGATTTGCTATCCTGTCAAGCTCGTCTGTTTCTCGTTGGATTAAATTCACTTTACTACTCTAAAATAAAGTGTTGGAAGGCTTGTCAATTAAGTATTTATATTTTTTTTGGTGATAATTAAAGATGTATTTGAATTGAATTTTTATTTGAGTTAAGTTGTATTGAGAATTGTAAAAATAAATTATTTGTATGAGAAAAATAAAATTTAAAGTGAAAAAAGTGAAAAAAATTTCAAATTGAAAATCAATCCAAGTTAGTACTAAGATTTTTTTTGAGAATTGATGAATTAAAGTTGCTTAAATTATTAAAATATCTATATTAAACATAAAATTAAATGAAACTTAATTCTACCCTTATAATTGGAGGGAAATGGAGAATAGAAAATATTTTCATAACCAAACTCCTAATCCATTAGAATGCTCTTGACTCCACCACCATTCCTTCAATCCCCAATTTGCAGACCCTTCTCCATCCCAAATCAACATTAACGTTTGCCTTCCACCACCTCAGTGCCACAACTACCATGAAATCCACCTTCAACCCAAGCTTCTTGAGTTAAAAAATTACTTCTTTTTTTTTAACTATCTTAGGTAAATGTTATCGCTTTACTTGTAGAATGTAAAAAATGCAGGTGAAATCAAAGCAAATGGGTTAGGGTTTTCCATTTTAGGTCCCGAGGTTTGGTTTCAGAGTAGGGTGCAGGGGTTTCTTTGGATTGAAGTGGGTCTCTGTTTTGCTGCAGCATCTCTAATTGTAATTCGAAGGGAATTTTTATTATTTTTTTGTTATTGATAAAAAACTATCTATATATTCTTTACCACCTTTCGTGATTGGTTTTAGGTGTGTTATATTCTATAGAGAAATTGATGTTTCTGCTTCAAAACATTAATATATGTGGTCCCCATGTTAAATTTTCAAGAGGGGGCAGCCAAAGCAGGCCAAAAGGAAGAAAAAGGCAATGAATCTTTTAAACTTTTTTCAATGATTCAGCTGCTAATGACTTGTGTGTTTTGACAGGGCATAGCTAACGGAGGCACTGCTAAGCTAAATTCAAATGGAACTAGCACACAAGGCACTGTGGAAAACCAAGAAATAATGGTACAATGATATTTACTATATTTCCTATTTATCGAATATTCTAGTATTTCTTCATTTTCTCTTTGATAGGACATGGTGTTTGTGGCAGGACATAATCATGAATCTTTTCTGATTCTTTACAGCAAGAAAGAATTAGAAGTTATGCAATAAGAATGATTAGTAGAAGGGGCAGGAAAGATGTCGATGAAACAATGGCCCTTCCAGTGGTTTTGGCATATGTAATGGTGAGATAATATCAACCATAAGTCATATAAATACATCCTATGGTGCTGTTGAAACTGAAAGAAATTCAATATGTGGTAGGGGTAAGAGGAAAATATAGAGGCAGAGGGAGAGATAGAGGTAAAAGTAGAAGAAATGAGAGAAATGCAACCAGTGAGATTTCAGAAGTTGGACACAAGGAAGTTGTTGGTAAGAGGCCAAACTAACAGCAACTAGGAGAGCTCCAAGCAGGTCTAAATCTGGGCAGAAACTTCAGAGTTTAGCGCAATGGAATTTCGTTGGATTATAAGTTGAGTTTTACAGCTTTTGAAGTTCAAAAATTTCATTGCAATGGTATCTAGGCAATCTGCCTCTACCGACATGAGAGGAGAGGAGAAGATAAATAGAAAGAGAGACAGTAGCTGAAAATTGAAAGAGATTTTTTTATATTGTTAAAAAAAAGATATAAGAAAACTCTTTGAATTATTCAATATATGTATGCCATATTAATCTCAAGCAACTTTCAGACAACTTTAACCCACCAACTCTCAAAAGATGAACTTAATTGTAATTGAAAAAGATATAGATACCTGACAACTATTCTACACTTTGAGATACTAAAGCGGATTTAGCACCCTGTTTACGGGTTATCAAATGCTCATTAATTAAGTGAATCTTGGAAGGCCAATTGCAGCAGTAACAAATGGCAAAGAAAGTAGTAAAGCCTTGGCTAGTCTTTACATTGACGGTTTCTTTCTTCTTTACAGTTCACTTTTCTTACGGTTGTATCAGGAGATTGCTGCCTGCTAGAGATAGACGGTAAAACGGCAGAACAATATGGCATACGACAAAAACATCAACACATCTCACTAGAAGCCAGACTTTTCATCATTCAAAATTACGTATCAGAATGTCCCCTTCAGAGCTGAGATCAATTTGGGAGGGAAAATTTTGGAAGACAGAGAAACTGCAATGTATATACATAGAAAAGAAGCAGAGATGGATAAGAGAGTTCACAGGCATTTCACATGTCTGGATTAGCTTCCTCTGGGGTCACAGTCAAGGTTACAGACTTATCATGGGCTCTTTTCACGACTACTTGCAAGGGTTTCCCAATTTTGTCTCCCATAATGTCGATGATCTGCAGAAAGGCAATCAATAACATCAACCAAGAGAAGCGTATAAAACGTTCATTAAGAGCATATTAGACTCCACTTGACATACAGGAATAACTTTTAAAAAATAAATAGTAATCCAGTATTTTGGAGATTCAGTTAAAATCTAGAAATGTGTGTGTGCTTGTATATATTTATTTAGCCGATAAACCAAGTTATAGCTGCTTTTTAGGAACCCGCTGTAAAATAAGTCTAACGAATCTAATCTAGACAAATGGACTTCAAAAATTACTCTTAACGTCGTTTGTATGAAGAATTCGTACCACCAAGGTGATTCATACACACAGGAATTACGTGTCTATGCATACACCTATCAGTTTGCAGAGTTGGCAATTACCTCCTTGATGCTTCCAACACGTTTTCCATCAAATTCAACTACAACATCACCAGGGCGGAATCCAGCACGATCGGCAGGGGACCCTGGAGTAACCTGGTCAAAACAAAATTATATTTCATAAGCTTTTGGAAACATGGATTCCTATGATTCACGATAAGTGTCAGTCTACAGTGCATGCTCATCCCCTGAAGCATGTCAGTTGGTCTTTTTTCCTGCAATTCCCTTCCCTTGATAGCATGGGACAAATGATATGAACATTGACTGTCATCATACAGTAATTTTTAGATGTTACAAGGCCCCGAAAAAAATATTAGAGCCATTTACTGAAAGGCAATGATATAGAGTAGAAAAAATAGGAAAAATAGATTAAAATAACAATGAAAAGGATGAATACTCCAAGAAGAGATATCCCACTGTTAAAAATTGCTAAATTAGCGCAACAAAACCAGCTTAGTTATCCTTGCCGTCACTGAATCAGCCTTACAAGCAACAATCTCTCATCCATAATGCACTTGTTAGCCCTGGTGCTCTTGGGTAAAGGAAGAAAAAAGAAAATGAAAAATCGAATAGGGTCATTCCCTTATTCCTTAATCCTGGAGAATTGGAAAGTCTGGGAATTGGTTTCACTATAAGGAAATTATGGTGCTAGGGACCTACTACCGGGGAAAGTTATATTAGACTAGCAAGTTCAGAAATATAATGGCGCAAACTAAATGGCCTTTACAAGAAAAAGATTGCAGTAGTCTTGGAAAATATAGTACAAGACAGTAGAAGAGAGATAAAACAGAAATAAGGAAACCATCACTATCAGGTAAGAAATCAGGTTGAAGAGTCAGGAGTAGAGGAACAGTTGGATGATGCTGACATTCAAAACCATTCATGCTTATAGCCTTTGTGGAACGTCCACCATTCAATTGGAAACCTACTTTAGAACACAAAGTGTAGTTGTACTAGCTTACGAGGCGTGAACTTATCAGAACCTCCAGAATCAGTGATAGATATTGCCAAGAAATGTTCACCCTCAGTATGTCATCATAAAGTTAAAAGAAAAGGTGCCAGAGGAGGAGGCAAAAAAATGGTTGCAATAGGACATTGGATACATTATCATGCATATGGAGATTACAAAATTCTATGGAAGAGTATTGACACTAAGGTGCACGTACACAAATAAGAGAACCAAGAATACCTTCCCATACACTAATGGGTGGTCAAAAAAATCAAGAATACCTTCCCATACACTATGGATGTTCACTTTTGTGAGAAAGCAAAGACAATTGCATACACAATGTCAACAAGTATCTAAAGAATGGTTTATCTTTCTATCAGAGTAATGCAGATTCATAATCCTCTTCAACCACAAAAAATTGCATTTAGGGAGCAAATCCTGAAATGGGAGACATACCATGGGTACCAGAACACCTTTTGTTATGTTTGGTAACGCAGCATCTTTTTCCTTAAGTTGCGCAACGATCATGTCATTGAGGTCAATCATTTTCAATCCCAGCCAAGGTCGTACAACTCTCCTATAAAAATGTATCAGTATCCCATTTCATGCATCCATAAACTAATATCTCCAGTATGCATAAGAACCCAAATGAACTTTGCATCTACATGGAAGCACTTGGACTAACCATATATAAAGCTAATTATGTCCTTTTGATTAGTAACAAACTTACTTGTTAAAGAATTTAGAAAGTGAATAAAATAAGGGAGACTATATTCTAATAGCAAAATGTTCCCTTTTCACTCTTCCTTTTTTTCCAACAGGGGAAAAGAGGGGGGGTCTAGGGGTTATATTCTTACAGATGCCTCCAATTAGGTATTAAGAAGAAATAGATAAACATTTTTAATCCAAAGTCAATGACGTTCTAAAGGTAAAAGTAAGAACTCGAAGCATTCTGAAATACCCTTTTGTCTTGAAGTGCTCTATTATTCTGCAAACGGCATCTATAGGGACAGCAAAGCCTAACCCATCAGCTCCCATAACTTTCATGATATTGACACCAACAATTTCACCATCAACATTCACAAGTGGTCCTCCAGAATTCCCCTATACATCCAAGTGATATCAGCAAAGCAGAAATAAACATGAAGAGAAAAAGTTCCAAAAAGACAATTAAGAGGCAAATAATCAGCAAATTTGAATCATTAAGGCCAGTTGAAAATACCAATAAGATCGGATTGATCTGTTGAATTATCCTAATGGAATGTATCATTAAAGCTTAAATCATGTGACTAAATTTCGAAATTGTTTTCTCTTTCCTAAAAGTTCAACCACTATATAAAACAATCTCCAACCCGGTAAAGACCTCTGCAAAATCATGCATCATTATTCCTCCATCTCAAAACTTTATCTAGGCACATTATGGTATTGGAAAGACTGGTCAGTCATTCCTCCAAGGAAGAATTTCAAGATAAACGTGATACTCCTCCATGCAGGACCTAGCACCAGAACATAAATACACACAGATACACCCACACACATGAAAGACACTAGGCAAGAAATGAGTAACCACATGATGATACATGTCCTTGCCATTCCAAAGACAATATATGCCTCTTCAGTTTCCAGAAGAAAAAAATCAGAAGAAGACTAGCACTGATACCTCATTCATGGCACAATCTGTCTGTAAATATTCCCTTCTCATACCTCCAAGATCCAAGTCACTGCTTTTACGATCAACGCAACTATATGTAAAGGAAGGCAAAAAGATAACTTTTAGTAATCAGAAGAGAAACCGTTTACACCCACCAATAAATTATAATTAACAAAAATTATTTTTCAACAAAGAAGAATTACCAGTATGCAGACACAATAAGAGAATACATTAGTAAGCCTCTGCCAGAACATAAGAAGTCCCTAAAGATAATTTATCTCTGTTGTATATGCAGACAACTGAGACCCAAAATATAATCAAGCACTTTATAGTTTATTATGCTCATAACATTAAATCTATATGAATAATGAAATTTTAATTAACAGACTCATAAGATGTCTCCTTCCCAATACCTCACAATACCAGCTGTAATAGTGTTCTGGAAAGTGAGGGGACAGCCCAATGCAACCACCCAATCCCCTGGACGAAGCTTACTTGAAGTACCAAATTTTGCAGTTGGCAGTGGTGTTTTAGAGTTTATCTTCACAATTGCTATGTCAGACTGTAGATCAGCATTCACAACAGTACCCTCATATGTCCGACCATCTTGCAAAGTGACATCAACCTGCAGTTTCAAGTTCTTTCACTCCCATGCTTCATGGACACCATTAACAGAAGGATATGCGCAAACAAGACATGTGCATGACATGATGAACAGCATATAGACAGAACCAGAACTTTGACTTTGGTAGCTAGAATGTATATAAAGAAAGTTTCAAAAAATGTTGGGGACGAATTTGGATAAAAAGGGACTAGAAGCCTAAAAAATCAATACAAAAGAATTTCTAAAGGGGCAGCCTCCATCAATTCCCCCACCCCCGACGCGGGCGGTTTCGCTTGGTTTGTTCTATGATGGATGGGCATTTTCTTAGAAACATGACATAGTATACCCAAATTATGCCAAAGAAATAGCATATATTCTGTTAGTAATCTCATAATTCTTACTTGAAATGTACTTCGGAAGATATCTACAATATTAATTATTTTTCACTTATGAAGACATTTAAAAGTACTGTAGCAGCACAGAGTTCAACAAGCGTCCAAAATATCAATCAACCATACAGATATTTCTGTTTTTTTTCATGTTTCAAGGGTGAAAAATCATAAACTGCACATTTTTGAGAGATATCATTTCAATCCATCACCTCTACTGATGGAAAAGGCATATCTCATTTAATTTCTCAACTCTAATGATGAAAACTGCACATTTTTGCACTTAATCATAGTTGATGACTTCTTTTTCCTCAGATAGTGCAACAGTAAAAATGTAAAACCCCGTTCATCACTATTAAGTTAATGGCATGATAACAAGAGGAAGTAACACCACTATCAAGGTGTTAATAAATGTGTCAACAACTTATCCATTCAAATTCACCTTTAGCCACAAGACAAAAATCACTATGCATCCATGGCACAATCCTTTAATCTCTTTAAGTGATATTAAAAATATGGTAGCCTACTCCCTAACTTTATTTGAGAGAATCTAGGGAAAATTTTAGATGGAGATTTTATATTAAATACATTTGTATAATTAGAAAAGATGAATAATATTCAATTTCCAATTACCATCGTCACAGCAAGCTAAAAAATACTTGACCACTAACCTTCCCCTTGGACAAAGAACGTAAGCCTTGAAAATCAACTACCACATGAGCACAAGTTAAGATAGTGCCATCAGCATCTATTATAGTCCCGGATCCTATACTCTTTCCGACTGTCATCCCATGAAAACCTACAAAATAAAACAGGAAATTCATATGTACAAAATGCTAATAGGTTCACTCAATGTTTTTTCATTAGAGATAGAACTTTGAATAACCAAGTCAATTTATTAAGTGTTGTGATCCTATTGGTTTATATTATTTCTTTATTAAAAAAACCTCTCAAGTGTTACTTTGAATGCATAATTTTTCTGCTATTTACTAGTTGGCAGTGCTAATGTGTCCATGCATATATCATAATCACCTTAAGTTTGTCACATACATATACAAATTAAAAAAACAATTAGGCTCTACAAAAAATAACAGTTAAATAGTAAATTCCATACTCATGGAACCAAATCACAATAACCTAAGGATATTTAGACCTGCCACTATGAAGTACTTAAACAGAATTATTGAAATTCTTAACTAGCAATAATAGCAAAGAAAGGTACTTTTTAATGATTAGTTAAATGATAAATCTTTGACATCATAATTACAGAAGTTATACATCAAAGATGGTCGATACCTTTTCTTCTTTTTATTTTCCTTTTTCTTCTATTTTTTTATCTTTTTTTTTGGGGGGGCGGAGTGTCGGCAAGCGGGGGCGAGCAAGGGACAGGATTTAATAAAGTTCTGTGTAACGTGTGAAGTTATAGACATAATAGTATGCATTAGCTGTAAAACTAATTGCATTTTCCAATAATCAAAGTTATAGTTTATATGATTCTTAGCTATACTAGAATGGAGTATAATGTGTATCATTACTACTACTTTCTGCAATTTTGAAGCATACCTTGAGGAACTGATAAATTGACAACAGCAGGACCAACCCTTGCAGCTGCATTTGCTATTGTATCACGACCCAAACAGTTACAAGAGTGCCTGGGGCCATCACCAACCTGCCCAGAAGTTTCCTTCGTGGCATCTGATGCACTGTGGGGATAATTGGAACCGTCCCTGATTCCTATTGATGCTTCCTTGTTTACATCAGATGATGAATCTGCCGCAGGTCTAGAAAAAAATAATGGAAGAATTCCTAGCAATTACATAGTATTAATCAAACAAAAGAAGGAACAAAAGAGAAAGATGCATAAAAGACTAGAGTGGACTAGAACGGGGCCGTATGACTTAGATGGAAGATAGAATATTTAACTTGACTTACTATGATCCCAATTGTAATTGAAGGGAACAAAGGCTGGACAAGGAACTTGCTCTAGCACAGTCCTCCAAGGCGATTTCAGTGAATCATTGAGTAGTGCTGGAACTGAAACACAGATAGATCCTAGAGTTCACCAAATCATGTTAAACTATTAGCAGAAAGCATATAAATTAGTCCTTTTCTTGTTTCAATGTAATTAAACAGACAGATGAAGTCACGTCTAGAAAATCATTTGTCGTATGCAAGTGTTTCAAGGTTGGCTATAGAGTTTTCCATTAGCGATGTATTCTTTGCTCATGGAATTCTAGAAGAACTTTGATCTGAACTCTTTTAGAAACTAAAATCAAGTCCTATCTGATAATAGTTCCTACTTAAAGAAAATCTCAAGATTCCAACATTCAATCGTTCTCGACCCCAAATTTCCCAACATTTCATTCAGAAGCAGAAGAGAAGACAAAAAAAATTAACAATATGCAGTCTGATGTTTCGCAGCATGCCCATAAGGACCATAAATGTTTCCCGGGCACGAACAAATGAAAATTTTCCCGCATGAGGATACTCACTAGAATCATTGCCATAGTACGAATACAGTAGCCCAGACGCGGCTGAGGCTCCTGCCACTAAGCGAAAGAGGGACTTTCTGTCAGACACTGGAAATCTTTTCTGCAAAAATCAACAACAGATTTTACAAGTTTCAACGTCAATCTCCATAGGGTTCATGATAAACAAAATCCCTTAACGAAAGGTTAGTACCAGAAGATATCTCATTGTTGCTAATTGCTAATTATAGATCCAAAACCCTAAGGAAAAACCCTGCCGGAATGAAGCTGTTTGCACCTTCCTCCGGAATCCGGCCTGAATGAAAGACGATGAAAAAGTCTAAACAGCAGGCCAATAAGGTAGGCTTGCTTTCTTAGAGCTTAAGACATCTATAGGTTATCCGCGGAGGCCCATGCCCATCTCATAGGAGCTGGGCATCAAGACGCAACAAATGTGATATAAGCCCAGTAAAACTCAGGGAACGTTGTCGTTTTAACATTTTAAGTTGCGGCAAGCGCGTGAATTATTTCACAGATTAGCACGAACTCACGCAGATCCATCAGAAGCCAGATTACGTTGACATCTTTCCAGATTGAGAAGCTTTCTGATTTCTTGATTTGCTTTGCAGAATCAGAGAGTATGTCAAGCGAACAGATAGAAGAAAAATCGAGCAAAAAAAAAAAAGAACGAGAAGAAAAATGGAGCAACCGAATCATATCTACTACATTAGATTTAAAACAGGACTTCCAATATAGGTACAGAAAACCTCAAAAAGCCCATCGCTTCTTTATACTGCTACTATTTCCACCAAACCCTAAATTCAAAATCAAAATGAGATCCAAATCTATGCCTTCTTTGGCGATTTGTTTTGGGACGCCTTTTCGTCACCACCAGCAGTCTTCTTGGGCAAAAGAACTGGGTTGATGTTCGGTAGCACACCGCCGTTAGCAATGGTTACACCGGCCAGCAATTTCCCCAACTCCTCATCATTTCTAATCGCCAATTGCACGTGTCGAGGAATAATTCTGGTCTTCTTGTTATCTCTTGCGGCATTTCCAGCCAACTCCAGAACCTGTTCCAAAATCACAATCAAATAAATCCAAAATCCTAACAAACAATACAAGCAACGAAATCGAATAAAAGTAATAAGCATCAAGGATTATACCTCGGCGGCGAGGTACTCAAGGACGGCGGCCAAGTAAACCGGAGCACCAGTACCCATTCGTTGAGCATAACGACCCTTTTTCAGAAACCGAGCAATTCTACCGACGGGGAACTGAAGACCGGCTTTGACAGACTTCGCAACAGCCCTTTTCCTCTCGCCACCCTTTCTTCCGGCGGCACCTCTGGTTGCCTTCGGCGCTGCTGCCTCCATTGGAATTTACAAACTTTAAGTATCGAAGAACAGAAAACTTCGGGAGAGAAACTGTGAGTCCTGGCAAGTGGCAAGCTGGATAATATAAAAGTTGGAGGACGCGGGTATTCGTAGACGAGATTGCCACGCTGGCGATCCTCGTGACTTTCGGAGAGTTTACCCTGATGTTTTCCGGTTTTGTGATCTGACGGTTGTGAAAGTGATAGGTTGGCGATCCATGTGGTTTCCTAAAGCCGTTATCGAGCTTGCCTCTAATGGATTAAAATGGGAAATTAGTTGAGGCGGGAAGTTGAATTTGGTTTAAACTTGGTGTTCATTTTTCTTTACTTGTCCTTTTGGCACTTGCACCCCTTTAGTATTATGAGTTTACACTTTTTCCCTTCCATTTTTTGTGGCATAAAACATTAGTTGAAATGTATTTGTTTTCTCTTTTAAGTAAATTGAAAGTGTATTTATTGTAATTTGATTTTCAAATCTAATAGTTTTACATACAATTGCCTAAAATAGTTATTTATAGTTTCATGTTATTTTATGCAACATTAGAAGGAAAATAATAAGAATAATAAGATTGATAAAGATAATCTTAGGAAAATATGTTAGGGCCTATTTGGATTAAATATTTTTTAGTTGAGCTGTATTAAAAATTATAAAAGTTAATTATTTGTGAAAAGAGAAGTAGAGCTCAAAGTAAAAAAAAATTGATCTTATATTGGCTTCATAACTTTGGTTCATAATTATTTTAAAAAATATTAACCATAATTGAGTATAAAAACTTGATCTAATGCAATGCATGGGTCTCTTTGCTAGTTTTTTAAATATTATTTATAAGCGCAATGATTTTTTTTATAAGCACGATAGACATATTCTCATTTTGTTCTTTTATACTAACATAACTCTTTCTCTCTCAACTCTCCTATTGAAAACATTAAATTAGAAACATACTCCAAGGATTTCTTAGATAAATTTTAAGTTTTTAGTTATATTGTTTTATAACTCTTTATTCTGAAAAAATGTTAAAATAAATATTAAATACAATTAGATAGAAAAATTTTACATTATTAATTCAAATAATAAAATTTATAAATAAAAATAAAAAATAATTTAAAAATAAAATTTTAAAAAAGTGGACAAGATGGAGTTTTGTCAGATCTTGAAGTAGCTCTATTACCTTTGGAGCTTCCCCAAGGCTTGGCAAAGCTAAATCCTCGTAAAGATCTAATTAGAGTTTTGCCAAATTTTAGAAAATTTTATTAAAGTTAATAAATTATACTCCTATTATATCAAAATTGGAAAAATAGCCTATTTTCTCCCTGAAGTATTTACGTTTGGCCAACTGAGTCCCTAATTTTTTTATTTGACTATTAAGAATCCATGAACAATTAACGCGCAGCACAGAGAGTTCCCGCCACCATCTTCACGGCGGAATCCAGTCAGAAATTGGCACGAGCAGAGCACATGACATAGTAAGAGGGGTAAAATTGTCCAGCCCTCATTCAAACCCAGATTCCGTTGACCAACATCTTCCCTCCCCCTCTCTCTCCCCATTCGAACCCCCTCTGTTGTCTCTTTACTGATTTGCAGATCTGCCGCTGGTGCTGTAAATCGGGGGATTCTTGCCATGGCTACCAACCCAAGAATGATGTGCTATTGTGGAAGGACAACTGCTCTGAGAACATCTTGGACAAATATGAACCCAGGACGACGATTTCTTGGGTGTAAAAAATATGGGGTAAGATTGAAATATAGTTTTTTTTTACAATGGGTTAATTATCTCATACTATGAATGAGAAATGCTTGTAGGTTTCAGGTGGATGTGGATATTTTTGCTGATTTGATCCTCCTATGTGTGAAAGATCTTGTCAAATTATTCCTGGATTACTAAGGAGGATGGAAAGGCTTGAGGAAGAGAGCAAAGCTCGAAAAAGAAACATGAGAAAAATGTGGTTGGTGATAGTTAATTTTTGGATTGTGGCAAGAGTAGTATGGCTGTTTAGCTCCAGTTCTTCATATCAAAAGACATGCATCTGTGACTGTAATGGAAATTCATATTGAGCCTAGGCCAAGACTTTGGAGCTGCAAATAGTTGTGTAATCCCTGAACAATATATGTTTGCCAGAATGTAACCCATTTTGCTACTGCTATATTTATTTAGATAGGTATGTTAGCTCATGTATAATTCGGTTGCTGGACTGCAAATGATGTAATGCAATCTGAATTAACTGAAATCAATGAACTGAACCATTTTCAGCAGATTATTAGCTTTCTTTTGCACAGTCTAGTTGGTTGTAGCACATGTATATAAGAGTTGGAATGATGGTAACAAAAGAAAAAAGATAGAACAAACAACTCCCAACTCAATTAAGCCAACTCACTCCTGTAATCAGCAAACATGCTGAAACTAACTACATAACAAAAGTTGTAAGGAGTAAACAAGCTGAGAAAAGTGGCAACAAACATTAACTTCAATAATGGTAATTAATTCATTGTACAGATATAATGTGCAAGGGCATTGTATCCCCATTTGAATTCATAGACAAAAGGAATCTAGTCAGAAAAATGCATGTGAGTTCAGTCAAAAGCACATGCTACCAATTACAAAATAGGTCCACAGACAAGTCTATCCCTTTCCAAAAACCCAAAAGCAGGACCACACAAGTTTCTACACATATGTTAAATCACCTAATCTGCCTAATTCTAAGTCTTCAACCTTATCTCCTGTTCATTCCTTCCCTCTGTATTCAAAACCACTGATATGTCTACTGTTGGGAAAAAGGATCTTGTTGGGTAATTTCAACTTGTTCTCTTATGGAATCTTCAGCAGCTCTCCCACATGTTCTCTTGTTGTGTCCATAAGCACCACACTTACCACATTTGTTGCTAGAATGTGCCTCATTTGAAGCAGCTCTAGCAGGTTCTGTATCAGCTCTCTGTCTTGTACAGGTCCTTGCATTGTGTCCACTCTGGGTACATATAGAGCAGATATTTGTATTACTCAGTTTTCTGGACAGCTTTCTCACCTGATCCGAGGGCATCTTCTTCTTACTAGACGGACCAACTTTCTCATCTGGTTCCTTCCTTCTTTTGGACTTAGGCCTCCCTGGCATTTTCAAGTTAAATGGTGGAAGAACAGGTGGGGTGCCAGTTTTTGGCCAGTTATTAGGTCCATTAACAGGACATATCACTGGCTCATATGCCCTTAAAAATTCTGCCCTACTATAGCACTCATCTACAAACTCCTCAGGTGTGTATCCTCCCAATCCCATTGCAGCAACCGCATGTATACAAGGAATGCCACACAACTCCCATTTCCTGCAAGAACACTTCCTCAACTGCACATCCACTGTAAATTGCTCCATACTCATTTCTCTTACCTCAAACTTGGCATCCCCTGCAAATGATGGGAAGCAATTTGCAGAAGCCTGTATCCACCTCTTTCCTTCTACCACTAGAATCACACATTTTCTGTACATCATCATCAGTCATCAAAAAAACCCAACCAAGAACACCATCCACTGTAGAATCTTTCCAAAAATACCCAGGAATTTGGTCATATCCTAACTGATTTGCAACCTTATCAAGAATAACCAACGACATTGTTCCTGGAGTGCACCAGTCATAATAGTCTATAACCCCTTCCTTATACTGTTTGTAAACCAAGGTCTCAACTAGCTTCCCCCCATGGTGTATTTTCATTGTAAAAAACTCTTCAATATTACCTGGCTATAACAGAAGATGCCAATTTCTCAAGCATTTCTCATCATAGTTAAACAAACTACTCAGATAAGTATTACATTCTTACTTCAACTGCATATTTTGCCTAAAACGTAAATTGCAACTGAAATAAAAGCATTATCAGCAAACGCAACCAACAAAATTTTCACTTTCTGTTCAATCTTATCATCAGCTTATATCAGTCTGCAAAAATAATGAAATTCACCTATACTGGGATGAATTTCACCTAAAAAATAATAAACTACTTACCTATGAGTTCTTGTCATTTTCAAATAATATGCATTATCAAGCAATTTCACCTATACTGGGGGATGAAATTTGACTTACCGTAGTCTGGAGGATTTTCATTGGGTAGGCGCCGCTGCATTTCACCTGATTTCTTTCCCAAATGCTCTGACTTCCGTTTGTTAAACAGCTAAATCGAGTCCCGCAAACTATAGCCCTACCCTAGTTCTGCAAATCAAGTATAACTTCTTCAAACAATAAAGCTTCGAATGGGGAGAGAGAGAGAGGGGGTTCGAATGGGGAGAGAGAGGGGGAGGGAAGATGTTGGTCAACGGAATCTGGGTTTGAATGAGGGCTGGACAATTTAACCCCTCTTACTATGTCATGTGCTCTGCTCGTGCCAATTTTTGACCGGATTCCGCCGTGGAGATGGTGGCGGGAACTCTCTGTGCTGCGCGTTAATTGTTCAGGGATTCTTAATAGCCAAATAAAAAAATTAGGGACTCAGTTGGCCAAACGTAAATAGTTCAGGGAGAAAATAGGCTATTTTTCCTATCAAAATTATATCAAAACTTATCAAAATTTGATTAAATGGATAATTCATCATGAATTTTTGAATTCTAATAAATTTTAATTCAAAGTAGAATGAAAATAGTAGAAAATATCTTTTTTATATAGTGAAATATTTAATTTTATCGAAAGAGTAAAATTAAAATATAATTAATATGTCTATAAAAAACTTACTATACTTATCAATTTTTTATAAAAATAAAAATATTTAAATAGTTATATAGAAACAGAAATATAGAAACAAGATAAATATTTTAAAATAAATAATATTATTTTAAAATAGAAGGAGTATTATTTTTTTTTTCAAAATTGTGGAGAAGGCACCAAGTGCGTTCTATACGGAGAACGCATTACAAGCTGCGCTGTTTGCCAGTGCAACCCTTCCTTTCGTTTAAAGCGCGCTTTTGGCGGGTTTCATTGTTTCTGAATTAAAATTAGGGCAACTTTGGGTCAATCTGAATGGAAGTGAAGTTCAAGAATCCATTTGGACTCGAAGCTCATTGATCGAAAGTCTAGTTTCCTGAAGATCTGTTCATTATTCAGAATAAATAGGAAGATGTAAACTTGCAACTCTTGACTTGTTAATCTGTCTGATGGACTCCTGACGCAGTTTAGTTTATCTGAATTTTGTTCCTTTTATTTCTTAGACTGAAGCGATCAAAGATTTGTTTATAGCTGAATTCTCTGCTGCAACTTACTACCAAATTGTCATAGAAATGAGGGTTTTTTATTGATTCTCTTTACCGTCTTTTATCTTTTGAGTTTTTATCTCTTATTTTTTTCAAATTTTAGTTTGATGGTTGAGTTTTCCTTGCTGCTCTTGCCTTTAAGTTAATGGGGTTTCTGTATGAAGATACAATTGTTATTTATGATAAGTGGATTCACTTGATTGTCAACAAGTGCATTGAGACAATTTTCTTGTCGTTAGTCTTGGGTTTTAGCTACCCTTGGCGTTAAACTTAAGTATGTCGCTAATGTTAGTTATTTATTTTGCGTATGTGAGCATTATATATGTTTTGTGTGTACATAATTGCATAAAGGAGGTTCATTTGATGTTTAACCACCGTATTTATAATTTTGTAAAATTTGAAATAGTTTGGAGCCATGGAAGGGGATTATGTGGCGTCCGACAAAGTCATTGCAGAACTGGTTGATATGGGCTTTGAGTTTCCTGTTGCTACAGAAGCAATAAAAGCAGTGGGTCCATTATTGGATAATGCTGTTGAGTATATTTTGAACGAATCTCGTAGGAAGAGTGATGGTGCATCAAGTAGTTCTACTTGTTTAGCTGAATCTGGCAGCACCGTGTCTTCAAGAAGTAGATCCCAATATTCCTTGCAGCATATTGGTAAATTGAGGCAACGGAGCATAACAGAGCATCTGCAATCTGGAGATAGACCCACGAGGCAGAAGACCACTGCTAAATCAGCTGCATTGGTCCCTAAGTCAACGACCTCGACATTTCTGAAAGAATCTTTGCCCTTTGTGAATGCAAACTCTAATCCAACTAGCAGTGCAGAGTTATCGAGTGTACTTATTGATTACAAAAATGTGGACGAAATTGGATCAGATTGGGAGGAGAAGGTAAAAGACATTCTCCACAAGCATTTTGGGCATTTGTCCTTGAAGACTTTTCAAAAGGAAGCCCTTTCAGCTTGGCTAATGTACAAAGACTGTCTTGTACTTGCAGCAACAGGATCCGGTATACTTTCTTGCCCATAAAATTTTCTCATGCACTTCTGCATACAAGCTATCATGTTTACAAGATAAAGTTTCACGACTTTATATTCTCTTATCCCATACATCTGATCTACTGCTTGGTTTACACAATTATTATGTAAACCATGAGTTAATCTATTTCTATTGTTACTTCCATTCACTAATCATTCTCAAATGGCTAATCTTTGCGAAAAACATAAAATTATAGAGTTCTGTTTACCATAAAAATGGTTGTTCAAACATTTGCACATAATTTGAATTTACATAATGAATTAGAATAAAGTACATGCCGTAGGATCTAAGATGTATATGTTCCTTACAAGGAATCTTTGTGTCTTTACAGGGAAATCTTTGTGTTTTCAGATTCCAGCATTGCTAACAGGAAAGGTGGTGGTAGTTATTTCACCATTGATAAGCTTGATGCATGATCAGTGTTTGAAGCTCGCTAAACATGGCATATCTGCTTGCTTTCTTGGATCTGGTCAAATTGACCAAAGTGTTGAAGAGAAGGCAATGAGTGGGATGTATAGTATTATATATGTCTGTCCCGAGACAGTACTCAGGTAAAAGGATATGTTGCCAATCTGCCAATATGCATCATTTATGGTGTTCCCCAATATCTGACACTTAAGTGCTCTGGATCCTGTTGCAGACTGATGAAACCACTCCAAAACCTAGCAGAAGGTCGTGGAATTGCATTAATTGCAATTGATGAAGTGCATTGTGTCTCAAAGTGGGGTCATGATTTTCGTCCTGACTACAGGTCTGCATTCTCTTTGTCATTGAAATTATTGCTTTGTCTCTTCCAACCTAAGTAACTTAATGTTTTTGTTGCAGACAGTATATCCCTGAACGCATAAATTTTGTTATGAAGGATTTTCATGTTATGGACATTGGTGAACTGAGAATTAGATGACATCTATTGGTAACATGAGTTTCATAGGATGCATATATACATTTAGATCTTGGTTGCATATGGCATGATATGATACGCCGTTAAGATTTTCAAAAAGTCAGACCTCTGTATTATTTGAAAGTGTTATTCCACACGGAAAAGTAAAAATCATATACATTTATAAATCAACCAACGTGCATGATAGTATTAGTTTGAATGGTATGTTGTTCTTTTAGATTTATAACCAATGAACTGGGTTCTACCCAATTCCTAGTATAAGAAACATTGTTCAAATGTCAAGTGTCCAACATGCATTCTTGACATAGTCTAGAAGAGACCATGGAAACGTAGATTGAAATAAAGTATTGGCTGTTTGTTGTTTAATTCAAACACACACTTTATCTGATATGCAGTTGTGTGTCCTGGGTTAGCATCAGTGGGCTGTTTAATCAACACTTTGGATGGAAACTAATGTGGCTAAAATCTGAATACCTCTGTGATTGACTTGGAAGGAGATGATATCTCCATCATCGAGGCCAATTCAGGGTCTAGTGGACTTTAACTTCCAAATGAGCTACAGATCTTAACTTGTTGGTACCTATAAAATTAGTTCTTGATTCAGGAATCTTTTCCATGTCTAGGGGGTTCTATAAGATTGTATATCCTTGATGCTTAATCTAAGCAGCACGCTGCTTACTGATTAGTAATTGAAGTCAATTTCAGAATCTTATACTTTATTCTGCTTACTGTTAGTAATTGAAGTCAATTTCAGTATCTTATACTTTATTAGTTTATGCTATGAATATTAGATTGAAAAATCTCTGCTCTAACTTTTATGTAGGCATTTTTTACTTGAAATTTTTATGCCAATTCCCCATTTGGCTTTACAGACCTGACACTAAGAAACCATGATGTTTGACGGTCATCTTTGTCATATGCTTCAGGCGATTGTCTGTACTCAGAGAGACCTTCAGAGCTGACAATCTGAAATTTCTGAAGTTTGACATACCATTGATGGCATTGACTGCTACTGCCACTATGCGTGTTCGAGATGACATTCTGAAGTCACTCTGTATGTCAAAGGAAACAAAGATCATACTCACTTCATTTTTCAGGCCGAATCTTCATTTCTCAGTAAGTTTTTTTTATCTTTATTTTGGCAATTTGAGTAATTTTATAGATAATCAGATGGCTAGTGTCCTGTTTATGTGATCTGTAATCATACTCCCTCCATCCTGAATTACTTGCCAAATAACTACTAATTTTTTGTCCAAAAATACTTGCTAATTAATCAATTCAAGAAAGCATTTAGTTACTTTAATCCAACTTTACCCTCACAATTACTAATTCGCCAAATACAAAATTAATTATATTCAAAGTTTGAAAATGGTTTTTTTTGTCATTCAACTCAATAAATCAAATCAAACTAATCATTTTCTTAATCCATGTGAAACCCCCAAATTTGACAAGTAATTTGAGATGGAGAGAGTACTACTTTTTCTTGAAGGAGAGTGAGTACTGCTTTAGTTTCCAAATTCAGTAATTTTAAGAACAAAAAGGCAAATATTTCCTTGCAAACTGATGTGGGCATGTGGTTATGGGCATACTTTTCATTGATCTCAGTTCAGAAACAATTAAGATCTCACTACCATATCAATTTGTAAGATCAACATTATATTTCAGTATTTTATATATTATGCTGTATGTGATTTGCAGGTTAAGCACAGTAGAACATCATCTTCGTCTTCCTATGAGAAGGATTTTCATGAATTGATAGAGATATACACAAAAGAGAGAAAATCTGGCAAAACAAATTATTTAATCCCTAAAGATCTGGAGGATGCACATAGCAATGCCAGCAGCCTGTCCAGTGACAGCACGATCAAACCAGATAAAATTGATGGTGATGAATTCTCGGAAAGTGATGATGAGAGAGGCCTGTCGTTAGAATGTAGCTCTGCTACTCTAAAGGAGAAAAAGTTGTCTGTTGAATATCTGGAAGATGAGTGCGATAATGTCCTTGACGTAGATGACTTTGATGGTACTGTCTTCCCAATACAGTTTTAGTTTTGCATTGCATTCATTGGCTTTGTATATTTAAACATTTAAGACAGGATATATACAAGATTAAAAACTTTTTTGTCACTTTTATTGTCAAATGATCTTCCGTTTAGGGAAACTAAAGAAAAAAGAAAGGAGGAGAAGAGCATCAAAGTGAAGGAGAGCAAAATAAATGAAAGGTACAAGAATTTTAAAAATATCTGTAAGGAAGAAGGGATATGCGAAAGAAGATCAAGAATAGGCTCACTTAAGCTCCTTTTATTAGTAAAATAACTCAAATAGAATTACTAATTAAATGAGCAAAAGAAGTTGAATTCAGCATAAAAAAGTTTTATGGTTTGGAGAACTTTTTCAGGTCTTCTTGAGTTATAGCTCTGTTAAAACATTGGGAACCCAAGAGGATTGTTCCTCTTTGACAATCTTTTAATATGAAGGCCAACTTGCAGAAACTATACTTGTGAAAAGGGCTAAACTTCCTGCTGAAACTAATACACAGTTTGAACAATAGTCCATCGTTTGGACAGCGAGTTGAATTCAGACCTAGTCCGGGCATTAATGTAATTCATTCTGTAGGAAATTAACCCCTCAGAACTTTTCTGAGAATTGAGTGCAATTACTATGTTTATCATCTGTAATTTTCTTATGGTAATTTGATAAATTCATGTTCTGAGTAATTGCAGTTTCTTGTGGTGAATTTCATGGACAATCACCTTGCAAGAATTTAATTGGATGTGAATCCCTTGACCTTCAGTCAAGGCCACTAGATGAAGGACCAACAATCATATATGTGCCTACGAGGAAAGAAACATTGAGTATAGCCAAGTTTCTTTCTAAATTTGGTGTTAAAGCTGCTGCTTACAATGCAAAGGTATCAACTTGGATTAATTCTTTTTCTGGTTTTCTCTCAGTATTCCGAGTTATAAATTCTGTAACTTATATTATCTCTGCTACTAAGACTCTCCTTAACACAATTTTAACACTACATGCTTTTCAAGAAAAACAGAAGCTCCTAATTAGCTGCATGTTCAAGTTCTTTACGTACTTTTGTTGCATTAAAAGAAGTCCACTAGGTACATGTTTATTAGAATGCCACGTTGGACAAACATTTGAAATTGAATTAAGATCTCTGCATGTCAGAGTATATAGCCTTTGCCATATAGTTCTCATTACACATCCACATTAAGAGTTTTTTCTTTCTTTTTTAGTGAATTTGTTTCCTCCCATTTTCCCTTTTTGGTAAGTCACTGGTGACTGATCTCTCTCTCTCTCTCTCTCTCTCTCTCTCTCTCCCCAGTTGCCCAAATCACATTTGAGGCAAGTGCACAGGGAATTTCATGAGAATAGCTTACAGGTAACAGAACCCTTTGGACAATTTTATCTGCTTGTTTACTGCTAATATTTCTTTTCAAAGTTGAGAAAACATACTTGTTGTATTAGAGATATACTTAGATACCTGCCCTATCGCTTTATATCTCTTTTTGCTTCCAATGAACCCAAACTGCCGCTCACTCTGGTGATTTTAGGGAGGAGGGGAGGAGGAAAGAAAGCATTAAAAATCTCTCTTCATCTGATTTACCTGAATTTTTCTCCAAATCTTGCCTCCTGATGCTAAATGTAATGTGCTAAAACCTAGGTCTTTAAATGTTAAGAAGATTATGGGTTTCAATGCTAAAAGCCTAAAAAATTCTTTAGAAAACCTCTACTTTGAAGGATATATACTTCTTAGATTTTGTTGTTTTGTTGGATGTGGTATTTTTCTTGCAATGGATTTAAGGTCTACTATAATTTGTATAAGGCAAACAAACACTTGCTGATACAAATAGGAAAGGATATGGACAACAAAGGATAAAATTTCTGTACAGCATGCCTTATATTTGTCATAAAAGGCTTAATACATTTTTAATCTCTAGTAAACAAGTGTATGAATAGGACCCACCTGAAATTTCAGTTTCTATGTCCCTAGTGGCATTGATTGAATATTTTATCTCTTTTTCCTTCCTAAACTCAAGGGTTTAATTGGAGATGGTAGTTGAGGCATAAGACCTATTTGTCGTAAAAGGCATAATACTTCGTTGATGGTGCATGAGCGAGTGTGTGAATTTTTTCTGCACTTCTTTGTGGATCTCCAAATAGTTCTTGCTGACTAGGATCCACTTTAAATTCCAGTGTATGTGTCCTTCAGATCATTGATTGAATTATTCTCTGTTTTTTTGCTTGCTAAACTTAAGGGTTTATTTGAGATAGTAGTTGAGGCATTAAACCGGACTAGAACTAGAGATCATCTTTTGTGACAGAGAGGGGATAAATTAATATGTAAACATTAAGCAAATAGCACTTGAGGTTTCTTAAATGCTACTACTCGGAGCTAGAGTGTTGGATCTCTGGGGTAGTCGGTTCTGCTGAATTTGTCTATAGATATGTGGTCATCTTGAATTGCTTTCTCCAATAAGATTGACTAAATTTCATTCTCCCATACCATGACCGTTGTCATTGTTCACTTCAGTCGTTGTTTGAATCTTGTGCATCACTGCTTTTGTTTGAAAGACATTGTTTGGGTGGATAAGAGGCTCTAAAAGAATAGTCTAAGTATTTAATCATTAAATAGAAAACTGGAAAAAGTAAACTCCTAGACATGGTAATGCTTGAATCATTAGGACTGATATTCCTACAACTATGTCTAATTTTCATTTTCATCTGGAACTTGTGTATCTGGTTTTGTTAAAGAACTTGTTGCTGTACCACAACTTAATATTTTAACTTTGAGCCGTCAGGTTTTATTTCATACTGGATATTTGCATATAATCAATTGTAAATTTTGAACAACAAACTTTTTCCTGGGCCTCAGGTGGTTGTTGCAACAATTGCATTTGGAATGGGCATTGACAAGTTGAATGTCCGAAGAATTATTCATTATGGATGGCCGCAGGTACATGCTTGAAATTTGATCTTGGGATACTTGCTTAGTCATCTTAATCAATTTGTACAGAGACCATCTTTATAAATCTTCTGATCTTTGCCTGTGTTGAGCTACTTTGGGTGTTCTCATAGTCTAGTTAATGTCTTCATGCAATGCTTGCATTTACTTTTGGTGTTGATCACTATACTAATACCTCTTTCTGCCTGATTTCGTTGGTTTATTTTTTTTTCTTAGCTATACTCAGCTTATATTTATTTTATCCACTTTTTCTAAGATCATTTTGTCATATATGTAATTGCCTTAGCTTATTTATTTGTAGAGTTTGGATGCGTACTATCAAGAAGCAGGCCGAGCTGGGCGAGATGGAAAAGCAGCAGACTGTGGTCAGTCCTTCGTTTGGGTTTAGTTTATGTGTTGGGGGAGGGAGGGGGGGATTTGGGGTGAGGTTAGAGGATTGCGGCAAACATGAGCTAGTAACCCAAAAGTACTTTCTTCAACTTTATTTGCATAGGAGATTTTGATGAAGATGGAATTTCACCATTCATTTGTTTGAAGCTTTTTGTTACTTTGTCAAGCAGTTCTATATGCAAACCTATCGAGGACACCGACGCTTTTGCCTAGTCGAAGGAGTGAAGAACAGACTAAACAGGCGTATAAGATGCTTTCTGATTGCTTCAGGTTAATATAAAAAAAATCCTTGCCAAATGTTTTGTTTTCAAAATGCTGTCACATGGCATTCATTTGTTTAATCTCCTGCAGATATGGAATGCGTACTTCCTCTTGCAGGGCCAAAACACTGGTGGAATATTTTGGCGAGAAGTTTAGCCAGGAGAAGTGTTTCTTGTATGCCATGATTTCTTGCTATGATGTTATAATGATTTCAGCCTCATTATTTGCTCTCTCGGTGAAGTTTATATCCATGCAAAGAAAGAAAGAAGAACATTAGTGATTGAACCCAAGGGAAATAAACTTTCTGACTGGACCTCCCAATAGATCAATTTGGCTTTCCTGATCTCATAGCAGTTTGAGATGCTTGTGAACTATTTTTGGCCTACATTGATCACGAGAGTTGGACTTGGATAGTTAACTTTCCTTGTTTCATTGTGTGTAGTGCATGAAAAAGGTTGCTTATCTTCCTAATGCAATGAACTATTTTGTCTTTCACGATCGAGATTGTTATGATATCACCTTTGTACTAGTCAGTCGAGTGTATTGCTTGGATATTTGTCCTCATTTTGGAATGTAATTCAAGTTTGATCACTGATTTGCTTGCTTTTCTTTATAACTTTCCAATTGTAGTTTTGTATTCATGTCATCTCTGTCAACCATTACTTTGTCACCTGCAGATGTGATGTCTGTATTGAAGGGCCTCCTGCAGCAGAGAATCTGAAGTCAAAAGTGATGATCTTCATGCAGGCTGTTGTTTCTTCCTATGTTAGTAACCCTGAGATCCAATATCTGCAGATCTTTTCCTTCACTTTCTAGTTTTTGTTGTCAAAAGTACTTCACAATTATGAAACTTTGCGCCCATCATCATCTAACATTGTTCCTATGTTTGTGCTGCTTCTCTTTCTTTGCATCTTCACGGGACTTAATCTGTATTTCAGAAAGAAAGCAGTTTCTATGAATTATCATGTGACAATGGCGTCATCCAAAGTAGTGTCAGGCAAAGGACGTTTATGGAGAAGCCAAACTTTAAGACAGTTGTTAGTAGAATAAGGGAACAGGTACCGCTCTTTCCAAGGAGTCTACACTATCTTACATGCAAGTCCACATAAATATAACAAACCCCTGTCCTCTAATAGAAAAAACCTGTGTTTGGTTTTAGCCAGGATTGCATGCCCAAAGGCATTATGCACGAATGCAGATTTGAAAATATATCTCAGGAATTAGATATCCACCTTATGTTTTATTCTGTTGAGGTAACTAAAGTACCTGAGATGGTTCCCTGTGTTTTCCTTCAAGACTCTGATAAACTTCTTTCGTTTTATTTTTAAAAAAATTTTGATGTCGGCATTACTATACCACTGTGTTTATATTGATATCTCTCTTAAGTAACTGCAGCTTTCCGGGTAGATGTTCTTAATGTTTCTTAACTCAAAATTAATGTTCCATTCTGAATATAGTTGTCTTGTCAGTTC
Organism: Rauvolfia tetraphylla; assembly: GCA_030512225.1. Lineage (NCBI taxonomy): Eukaryota > Viridiplantae > Streptophyta > Magnoliopsida > Gentianales > Apocynaceae > Rauvolfia > Rauvolfia tetraphylla. The sequence goes on from JAJQKT010000060.1 coordinate 6,135,399, forward strand.
TTGAACCTCTATGCTGCATTCCCCACCATATCGTTCCCAAACTCTAAAGTTCTTCGAAGACCTATTATCTGCATTTTCTTTCACTGAAAAGGAGGTGCAGATATGTCTTTTACTCCTTCAGAGATAAGCCGCTTTCTTGAATCAATCATTTTCACACTAGAATAGTATCTTATTTCTGAGACATTTTTGTTATGTAGTGACACTTTTTATTTTTCAACCATATTCCTCCACCTATGAATTTTTGTTTATAATGTAATGCAGCATGAAGAATTTGCTTCCAGTGAACTTTTATGGTGGCAAGGGCTTGCTCGCGTTCTGGAAGATAAAGGGTTTATCAGGGAAGGAGATGAGATGGTATCATCTCAAGATGTCATTGCTACGTATTTCTATTCTCTCTCAAGACAAAAATATGTGATTATTCCTTTATATAATAAAAAAAATGAAAAGAAGGAAAGATAAAACAAAGTAATCACATCCTTGGATTGCTTAAATCTAACATTGTATTCTTGAGGCGAGGCAGTTTTACTTGATTGTGTTTGGCATGTATAATCTAGTTCTTTTCCCACTTTACACGCTTCTGAGACTTTCTTTTACCTGAATTTGGGAACAGAATGAAAAGATTGAGAAGTTTACATGGATGACCTAGATGCATGCTTCTGTTAGGTTGAATTGACTTGTGGAAGTTGTAATAAATAAATACTTATTTAAAACTTTTACAAACTAATTTTCTACAACTTGGCTATATTCCATTCTTTTTCAAATTGGAGGTATGTTGTCTTCTTTCTTATAGCTGTGAAAGCAGTTCTCTAATTTCTGTAGTTTGATAGTTCGATCTTTGGTTTGGTAGAAGAAAGCCAGGTTAATCCTGCGTAGTGAGATGAACCTTTAGATTTGGGACATAAAATAAGCTGTTTAACAATGTAGTGTTGCTATTTCACATTTCAATTCCCCCTCCCAATCCAAAGGACCAAAAGTAAAACGATGTAAGTTTTGTGGGTAGGCTTGTAAACTTTACCTGACATTGCACAATCTGATGGTTGACTGAAGTAGTGAAAGAATTTACTTGCTAGCAGGCTTGCATTAGACAAAATCTTCCTCCGAACTCTTGCTTGTTATCCTTATAATTTTTCTTGGACGAGTAGTCATGTTGCTAGCTTTTCATTGAGATAAGCAGTCTTCTGTAATTTTTGCGACTTGGGTAATGCTTAGATCTTTGTTGCTTTTGTCATGTCAATCCATAATCAGCATCAAAAAAATGTGACTGACATGTTATTTTTCCATATTACATATTGTGGACCTTTTGGCACTAGAGATGTTTGAAAAATGATAGATTTCTCTATTTCTAGAAATCCCACTCTCATGATCCGGAAACATGATGTATTTGTCATGCTGATTTTTGTAATTTCTTATGTCAATTAAAAAGCCAAAACATATTTTCTGTTGTAGATCTGAAATTTATAATTTAGAAATTGGGTTCTTGTTTTGGAATTTCGATCAATAAGAATTTCTAAAAAGGCCCCTAGTACTGTGATAAGTAGAAGCTGAAATTTCATTCCAACAAGCATTAGTCTCTCATTGTATTGAATTTGAAGTTCAATATTAGAGACGACTTGAGAAATTGAAATCTCAGTTAAATATTTGTGCCTTTGCAGCTAATTGACCCATAAATTGGTGAAATTGTGTGCTACTTTTATGATTCTCATGTCTAGGGGTATATATGCATTCTGTTCATGGAAGTCATGAATTACATCCACCTTGTAGAATATTCAAGATTCTTATCAAGATTAAGTTAATATGTGCTGCTGCTTAATCATATTATTTGCATACTTTCTACCGGTGGTTTATGTGAATATAAGCTGACATTCTCTTGTCTTCCAGATTCATGTTCAGATTAAATATCCAAAGCCAACAGAACTAGGGCTTGAACTTCTAAGTTCCGGGGACCAACCGTTTTATGTATATCCAGAGGCTGATATGTTACTTTCTATGAAAGACCGGAAACCTTTTTCAAGTTTCACTGAATGGGGGAAAGGTTGGGCTAATCCTGAAATTCGTCGCCAGCGCTTAGAGATAACGAGATCATCGAGAAAGCCCAAGAAGAGGAAATCACTCAAACATAAGCCTGATATGAAAACAGTTCGAGGAAGGTTAGCTGCTAAGCTGTCAAAAAAGATATAACATATTGAGGTGCTTCTATACCCTTTCTTTTTGTCTATTTATTTCCCGTATTTCTAGTGCATTTAGTATGACGTTGCAATTCTTTAATCTGTCCTAATGTTCTTGCGATTTCTAAAGCAGCATTGAGATCAGTGCCCAAAGTGACAGATTACTCTTCTGACTTTAAGAGGCAACTTTATGTGTGTGATGCATTCTTAGAGAAATGTCCGTTGAAAAAGTCTTTTTACAACTGATCATTTAACTTAATAATACAGCGAAAACATTTTCTAATGAAGAGAATTGAATCAACTAGAACCAGGGATTGTTACTTTTCAGACTTATACAGTAGGAATTAGCCAAAATGATTACAGAGAATTTTGAGTTCATATTTTTGAAACCTTCTATATATCTTGAGGTAGGATTTATTAGGCTCTGAACGAAGAATCTAATTTTACGTTTAGTTTCCGTTAAGGAGAGGTGAAAATTTGTGTTTAGAAAATTTTGAGAAAAAGAATAAAGAATGATGCCCATAGCAAGTTACCCTTCAATGAAGCATGGAATAACAGATTATTTATTTGCCCTCACAGATATTTTCCATTGTGTAAAAACAAGCTCAATGGACTATGGCCGCCTTGTTTGTGCAATGTTAGGCTTCTCAGCTGCCTTCTTTCTTTGTTTGCCAAATTTAAGGAAATGGCAAACCAAGAAAATGGCGAAGGAGAAATTAGAGATGATAAATGAAGCACTGGAACAAGCTGAAGAAAGAGTAAGGAGGTATGAGGAGAGGCATGATTGCATCCTTGGTCAAATATGCTCCCTTTACCTGATAAATCAGGATTTGGAAAAGGCACTAACAGGTGCTCGGGAAGCCATGAATGAAGCTCGAGACTTTACTGTAACTCTCAGAAGTTTGCAGATGGAGATGATTAGCTCTTTCCAAGATGAAGATTTCAACTTCTTTGATTGGTTACCTAGGAAAACAAGAAGGTAAAGAACAACAAGATTCTGTCATGAAGCAAAGTATTCAAAGCCTTTTGCGTAAAGAAACTCAAATTTCTCAAAATCTTGTAATAAAGGATTTCTTTTATGTTCAATTTTCCATGCCTCACTCTATTATTTGATGAATTATCAATCATGTCTTATGCCGAATTTCTTGTTAAAATTTAGCAGGAAAATTAAAAAACTTGTTGAGATTTTGAGTTTGTTCAAAATTTATATATTTGAATTCTCATTTTATTCTTTCTATGTGCTATCGAAATTCGTGTCCTGTCATTAGTTCCTTAAAGCAAAATCAATAGTAGTAGATCAAAAGACCAATCGAAGGAATGCAAAACTAAGAAAATTTAATTTTAAATTATTTTAAAAATCTTTTATTGACAAAACTAAGAAATTGGAAAACTACAAAATTGGCATCAAAATTTTTCCTCTCAATCCCAATAGTGCAAATTTGAACGTATAAATCTTTCTATAAAAATTGGAGTAGTATTGAATAGTGCCTTGTTTTAAGTTTTTTATCTTGATTGTATTTGTATTGAGTTTCAAATGCAAAATTTGCATTTTAAAATTAACTTTTACTTTTTCTTTCAAAATAACTCATTTTTACAAGAATCAAGAAAAAGAATTTAAATGGAGACCAAATCAAAAAGCTTTGTAAGGAAAAAAAAAGAAAGAAATATACCATTCTGGGAAAAAAATGAGAAGAAATAACCTCATCTATGCAAAACTGAACTATTGCCATCCATGGCTACTGTTTTAACCCACAAGTTAAAAACATAGGAAAATATGTAATGAAGAGGAAGATACCAATAGAAGCAATCTAAAAAGAGGAAGATACCAATAGAAGCAATCTAAAAACTAACACTTTCACAACCCCCCCCTCCCCAAAAAAAAATCTAAAAACTTAGTCTTGTAGATTTTTACAGTTCATCACTATGGTCATCTTCTGAATCAAAAGAACTTCCGCTACTCTTCTCATATGCCTTCTTTATTATAGGATTAAGAAGAGCTTCCAACTCTTTTAGCTTCTCATCAAAGTCTTCCTTCTCTGCACTTTGATTATCATCCAACCATTCAAGTGCATCCTTCAATGCTGTCTCAATATGTTCTTTGTCGTCTGAATCAATTTTGTTGGCGAGTTTGTCTTCATCATTGATAGTGCTCTTCATGTTGTAAATATACGTCTCAAGATTGTTTCTCGAGTCGATTCTCTCTTTCACCTTCCTATCCTCTTCTGCATACTCTTCTGCCTCCTTTACCAAGTTCTCTATCTCCTCCTTGGAGAGACGCCCCTTCTCGTTCGTGATGGTTATTGACTTTGAATTCTTTGCTGCCTTGTCCATGGCAGTTACTTGTAGTATGCCATTTCTATCTACCTCAAAAGTAACTTCAATCTGAGGAACGCCCCTACAATAGAACAAACAGAATCGTTGTGTTATCAGCATTTGCTTTCTTCTTAAAACTCGTACGGTAGAAGAAAGGAGATCCGGAAAAGGATATGCAGAAGTAGGGTTTACCTTGGCGCAGGAGGAATGCCAGACAAATCAAATCTTCCAAGTTCATGACAATCCTTCGTTAAGCTCCTTTCACCTTCATAAACCTGCAAATTTTCCAACAGAGAAGTTGAACCTCACAAGTACTAGTAATTATAGAAGAAAACAGCCATAAACCTAAGGGAAATGATTGGTTAAAGAAATGTTAGTTTACCTTGATTGATACCGTGGTTTGCTGATCTTGATAAGTGGTGAAAACTTGGGACTTCTTGGTTGGGATAACTGTGTTTCTTGGAATCAACTTTGTCATGATTCCACCAACTGTTTCGATACCTAAACTCAATGGAGCTACATCAATGATAAGAATCCCAGGATCATCCTCACCTCCACTAAGAACTCCACCTTGAACTGCTGCTCCAAAAGCAACCGCCTCGTCCGGATTGACTCCCTTGCTGGGTTCTTTCCCATCAAAGAAATCCTTCAACATCTGCTGTACCTTAGGAATCCGAGTGCTGCCTCCGACCAACACAATTTCATCAATGTCAGTTTTCTGCAAGCCTGCATCCTTCAAAGCTTGCTTCACAGGTCCCATGGTCTTTTTGAACAAATCCATGTTCAATTCTTCAAATCTTGCCCTTGTCAAAGGCTCAGAAAAGTCTGTTCCATCAAACAATGACTCGATCTCAATGCGGACTTGGTGCTGGCTACTCAAGGCCCTCTTTGCCCTTTCACCTTCCTTCCTAAGCTTACCAACAGCCTTCTTGTCATTGCTGATATCTTTGTTGTACTTCTTCTTGATCAATTTCACAAAATAGTCAATGACTCTGTGATCAAAATCTTCCCCTCCTAAATGATTGTCCCCATTAGTAGAAAGGACCTCGAAAACCTCTCCGTCAAGGGCGAGTATGCTAACATCAAATGTACCACCACCAAGATCGAAAACTAAAATGTTCTTCTCTCCTCCTTTCTTCTTATCAAGACCATATGCAATTGCTGCTGCTGTTGGCTCGTTAATTATCCGAACCACGTTCAGCCCCGCGATTTGACCTGCATCCTTTGTAGCCTGTCTTTGTGCATCATTGAAATAAGCTACACAAAGAAGAATAGAACGAACAGAAGTCAAAAAATCAAGTTTCAAAAGAGCAATTTAACTATACTACCGTTCTATTAAATTGATGTTACCTGGAACAGTGATGACAGCATGCTTAATCTCTTTACCCAAATATGACTCTGCTGTTTGTTTCATCTTCTGCAATATCATAGCACTGACTTCTTCAGGGCTAAAAGACTTGATTTCACCATTTTTCATCTCTACTTCGACGTGAGGCTTCCCATTCTTGTTGACAATTTTATAAGGTAGCATTTTTATCTCCTTCTGAACCTCTGGATCATCATACCTACACAGATTTCATAACAAGAAAAAGAAGGAAAAGGGAAAAAGGATCAAATCATGTACTTGAGAAAAAAGAAATATAGCAAAAATTAGAATATTTGCCGGTTAACTTACTTTCTTCCTATCAGCCTTTTGACATCGAAAATAGTACGGTCAGCGTTAAGTGCAGCTTGATTCTTTGCTGCTTCTCCAATTAAACGCTCCTCATCAGTGAAGGCCACCCATGATGGTGTAATTCTGTTCCCTTGGTCATTGGCTATGATCTCAACATTACCGTTTTTGTACACGCCAACACAAGAATACGTAGTTCCCAGGTCAATACCAATCACCGTCCCATAATCCTGCTGCTGAGATGCCTCGGCAGCCAAAGTCACTCCGACCAAAAATTCTTCAAAAGAATGCAAAACAAAGGTCAGAGCCATCCAAGATTTCTCAAAAACCAAAAGGGTCCGTTCTTTTCCTGTTTTATTTACAAATCCATGCAAATAATTCAATGATTGCATTATGGCAGTCATGAGAGCAGAACCATCATCATTATGAAAAAATATGGGAGAAGAAAAGGTTCAAAGCATCCATAAAAGCTAGTAATAAGGTTGCTACGTTAAAAGAAAGAACGTACAGAAAACTTTCTTTAAAACGAAACAAGAACTTGTTTCTTTAGATGATCAAAAGGAAGAACTTGAAGTACCTGAAAGTAGTAGGAGAAGAAAGCAGAGCTCTTTGTTGATCTTCATGGCTGACATGGTTTCTTGGGATTGCGTTGTAGAAGAATGGGTTGTGTTATTTTGTGTCATGGCAGCCATTTATAGCCGGTGAGCAGGCGGTGAGGCGGGAAGAGTTTCAGTGGGATTGAGTTTAGAATACACGTGATGACGCAGTTTTACGAAAGGCAGGGATTTCATTGGTCTAAAAATTTGGACAAATCTCATTGGTTATTATAAACACTCCTATTTTCGAATTTACATCCAAAAACAAGTAGGATTTAGTTTTCCTAATGAATTAATTTACCTCCAAAAATTAATTCTCCTTATTTTAAATTTCTCCTATTTCTTTTCCTAATAAATAAGGTCCAGAAATGTTGGATGGACTAAGGGTGTATACGGATTAGATTTGAATTTAAGATTTTTTATTTAGATTCTACAAAAATAAATTTTTTATAAGAGAAAAAATGATATCAATTGCATTTCTATTCTAGCGAAAAGCAATTCATATGCACCCTAAGCCTATCTTATAAAACTCCACATAACCATTAAAAATCTAATAAATCTCTATATGATCTACCTCTTCGAAGTACAATTTTACGAGATAAATTCTTTTATTTTTTGCATTCACAGAGAAAGGGGTGCTCAAATTATTGCATTTCTTGATTACGTTAAGTTCAATAGATGTTGGGCTAATACGGAATTTTATTTAGTGCTCCAAAAAGAAGAAAAAAAGCAAAAGTACTTAATCGTATTTTGTAAAACTAGAGAAACGATTTGTTCCTTACTGCATAGTAATTTTAGGGGGTTATATTCCAAAACTTTTTCATTTTTTGGAAATATTTTTAAAAGCTTTTGTTTTTCTATTTTTTCTTTTAATACTACCATTTTTTATTCATAAGTTGAACGCTTGAAAAGATATTTACTTATTTTTAGTAACTTCTTACTTACTTTTAAACATATTAATTAATTTTGCTCTTTATTTAATATTTGTATTAAATATTCTTCCAGCAAAAGAAAATATGTGTTAAATATTTGTACTTTTAGGTAATATTAATTAGAAAAATTGACTCTATATGCCACTAAAAAAATTTCCTACTACTAATCAAGTCATTAAACATTATTTTTAATTTTTTATACTACTAAATAATTTTCGTATATCTTTTTATGCTACTCCACAATATTTTAACTTTTTATACCATTAAACAATTTTCGTATCTTTTTTTATGTCACAGAATAATGCCATTCTTTGTTATTTTGAAGTTATACGAAAAGTTAAAAATATTATGGAATAACATAAAAGAGACATGAAAATTATTTGGTGGCATAAAATATAAAAAATAAAATTTAATAATATAACCAGTATTAGTACATTTCTTTAATGACATTAAGAGCCAATTTCCCTAGTAATTATAACTTCACCAACACATTTTTTTTATAGAGAAATCAACTAAATATACCTATAAACAATTTTAGAATTTTAGCCAATACTTTTATTCTATCTTTTTATACACATAAACATTTTTCGTGCAACTACTTCTACCAAATTATGTTAGACGACGGAATTCGGCAACTTGACGCACAACTCATGCACGTGCCTCCATTATGAGAGGCATTTCTGTCCATTACTATAGTTGCCTATTTTCGCAAATGGTCAACCAGATTAAGAATGGTTCATATTTAGGGTTATCAATGGGTCAGATTTTACTCGGACTCGGTCTGGACCTGATAATCTCGAGTCCGAGATAATATTCATATCCGCTTACTTAGACTCAGATTCAGACCCGATAGTATATCTTACAAATAGATGCAGATGCAGTCAACAAAGTTGCGGATCTGATTACCCGATTAAATTTTGAATAATAAATATTTTATATACTTAAATTTTTTATAACCGTTAGATGTGTTTGATCCAACGATTAATTATCTATAAATTTATATTAAAATATCTTATCAGGGTTCATCAGAGCCGACTCGAGACCCTATAGGGTAGGGTACGAGTCTACCATATTTGGACCCGTCGGGTAATCGAGTTGGGTCCGATACCAATAATAATCAATCGAGTCTGGATCCGGAATAGAGTGTCTGGACCCATTTGGACTCGTTGACAGCCCTTGTCATATTGCTTCAACCTGTCCATAAATTTGAACCCCACTTTGAATGCGAGGAAGCTCCCCCAGTAACAACTATGACTTGCGTTTCTGAGTGAAAGAGGGTTTCACAACAAAGTTCAACATAATGGGTTTTTGCACACCGGAGTTGATTCACTAAAGTTTTAGGCAAGGAACATAAAGAGATGAAGATTCAGAGTAGTGAGGCAAGCAAGGAGAACCCAAAATACAGTGAGTATTTTTAGTTGGAACCCTTCAAAGTTCGATGTTCTTGTTTGTGAATCTTGCTTTGGAAATGTCAATGCATGCCAAAACATAAGTTTTCTTCCCTTGTAGAGGTGGAATTGATAATGTTGATATATGAACTGGTATTGCACTTGGATTCATGCTAATTTGTCCCTAAACCGAATATAAAGTGGTCCCAAATACTAATATAAGAATGGTTTTTTTATTATTTTTGACTTTCTTTTTTTAAAATCTTGAATGCTGAATCTGTAATGGTGCACAATCTAACCTACATTGTCACCATTCTACTGTGCATTTTTTTCACTGTTACAAACCATACATCAAGAAACTTTACTCTAAAGGCCTACCATGGTACGAAATTTTTAAAAAATGAGCAGAAGGATATGGTCTATATAGGTGAGATAGTGGATTTTGTTGATTATTGCCATGTTGATAAATTTTCTTTGGCTGAACTAGTACTGGTATGTGATATCTTGGTTCATAAAAGGGTTATTGAGTGCCTTTATTATGTGGAGGGTACTCGTGGACAAAAGCATATAATGATCGTATTATCTGAAATTGATGTGTCTATATTGTGTGAATGTGGTGCTTCCAAGAAGGAAACAGATGTATTTGTCGTAGAAGAACCTGGATCAATAAGGATGATGCATAAGCAAGGAAATGGCAGGAAAAGGTTGACAAAAAGGGGAAACAGAATTATTGCTTTCCAGCATCAATGTATTAAGAATAATGCTAATATAGAGACCAGCACTATAGACTTGTAGCAACCAAGCAGGGTAGTCTATATGCTTGCAAGCGTGTGTAAAGGAAAGGTAAAAATATTGAGGTTGTGTATTGATAGTAAAGAAAGTGTCAACCAATGTTTGAAAGTAGGGACTAAAAATAATGAAGATGCATTGGCTTGTATTGATAGTGAAGATGATTAAGATTATATTCCAGCAGAAGATGAGGATTCATCTAAAGGAAGCCATTTCTCTGAATCTGTCTTTGAGGAAAGTGATAATGAGCTTAGAACTTGGTTTGATTGTGGGGGACAAGAGGGAGCAAACATAGGAGAAAATTTGCAAGAAGGTTTAAGTACTGTTGGAGCGTTTCAAAATGAAACAGTGGGACACCAAAGCTCAAATCAAAACCCCATATCATCAGAGAAAAGGAAGCAAGCAATGGGAGTTGCACAAACAATTGAATTATTTGCTGAAGGAGAAATTGAGATAAATGGAGATTTTGGTGATTATGATAGTGATGAACCTACAAGCCAGAGTTCTTTTGAGGATGAAGAAGTGGATGGTGGCAGAATGAAGGCTACAAGTTAGAGGTTTAGGCCTAGCATTGACATGGAGAATCCCAAGTTCAAATTGGGACTAATTTTCAGCAATAAAGATAAGATTACTAAGGTTGTTAGGCAACATAAAGTGAAATTTAGAAAGCTAATGAGGGTTAAAATAAGTGATAGTGATAGGATATTGGTTGAGTGCTTGGGCAAGAGATGTAAATGGACCTTTTATGCAGCAAATATAGTAGGGATCACATATTGACGAATTATAACTATTCATAACAAGCATAGGTCTGTAAGAGATACCAATCCACATATCCCAGGGCCCAAATCTCTTGTCAAGAGATACTTTGAAGACTCTAGAAGCAGCAAGGGTGTAGATACTAAAGATTTTGTTGAGAAAGTGCACAGGGAGCTGGATTATAGTATCTCATACCACAAAGTTTATAGGACTAAGAAGATAGTTACTAAAATGATAGAAGACAAATACACAGACCAATATGCCAAACTCTGGGACTATAGATATGCTGACCCAAATAACACTATTATCCTAAAGATTGAGCTGGACAGCAAAAGGCATGATACATTTCACAGGTTCTTCATGTGTTTGGGAGCCTTGAAAAAGGACTTTTCAGCCGGTATAGAAATGTTTTGGGGTTAGATGGGTGTCATTTCTGAGGTCGTTATCCTGAGATGCTATTAATTGCTGTTAGGATAGATTCGAACAACTCACTATATCCTGTTGCCATTGCTATTGTTGAGATTGAAAATAAGAAAACCTAGACTTGATTTCTGAAAATTTTGATTGAAGATTTGAGGATTGTAGAAGAGGAATACTTGACATTTATGATAGATAGACAAAAAGTTAGATGTTACAAAATATTTCTGAAATGCCATGATGCCTCCCAATTAGTCACCCCAGTTTGTGGCCTAGAACTGGGAAGAATGTTGTGCTGCCTTCCAAGAAGTTGAAGCTACCTGGTAGGCCCAAGAAATTGAGAAGAAAGGAATCAGAAAAAGAAATAAAATTTCAAGTACTGGTAAACAAAAGCTTTTTAGAGCTAGAAAAGGGCCATTCAAGTGTAGGAAATATGGTGAAAAAGGATGCAATGCAAGGAAATGTACAGCAAAGAGAGGTACTGATATTATAGCAGCTGTGCAAACTACTGCTAATGAAGAAGGAGAAGGGATAGGTATTGGTAGAAATTTAAAAAATTTATATCCAGTTTTTGAGCTTTCAAACATGAACAAATGTGGGAGATATGGGGAGTTTGGGTATAACAAAAGAACTTGTAGGAACTAACATAGAAATTTAAGTAAGAATAGAAGAACAAGTGGACAGGAAGAGGTGGTTGAAACTAATGCAAATTTTCATAAGAATCAGTCTCAGTGACAAGTTTCTTAGGTAATTTCTTTAACCATTTTCTTACTACACAATATATCCAATACATTTAAGTTTTGATGTACTTGAATTTTAACTTTTCCTTTAGGTTGTTACGGAGCAAAACCAGCAACTTCATACTACATATGCAGTGGGCCTTGATAAAACTCTGTCACAGTTTCAAGTTGATAATGTGGGCTACCCTTAAACAATAATTATTCTTACTCCATATTTTGTGTTGTTTGATAACTTAAAGAAAAACGTGTTTTGTTTTATGTCAGCAGCTCGAATACCCAAGAAGTTCACAAGAAATAGAGAATCTAGACATGCCTTATGAGAATGACATTCACTTGGATAATGAGAATATTGAGCAATCTACCTCAAGAGTAAGTAATCTTCAAAAGAAAAGGCAATTACATCTTTACTTTCCAAATGTTGTCTAATACCCTTCATGTGAACTTGCAGGTTTTTTGATAGAACAAAAAGACAAGAGCTTGCAAAGTTTGTCGCCAATCGGCTCATAATCGAGCAAGGTGCCCCACTGAAATAGGGTAATGGATAAAGGAAAACTTGTCTACTTTTGAGAGTTACTCAAAGCCACTTTTTGCTGTTAAAGTGTTGGTTGGTAGAAGAAGTGGGAGTTGTGCTTTGTCAAATTGGTTGTACTCTTTTAGCATGTTTTGATCCGTGTCACTTAAACAACGGTGCTATTTTTTGGCTGACTATTTTGTTAGCTACTGAAATGATAAGTTCATGATCATTTTTGAAGTTCAGTTGTTAACATAGTACACTGCCTTTGCTTGCCTATTCCTAATCATTAGGCATAATCTAAAGACAAAATGAGCACAATGTTGTATCATAAACAAGGCTAGCATAAGAGCCAATTAAACATGAACAACTACAAATCAGCCTAAATGAGAGATTTTCAAAATATTGCAATTGCATTTCATCATTTCACTAATAATAACAAGGGCCAATTAAAATTCTAATTAAGTAGAACCATTCCAAAATATTTCCATGACTCTTTACCTCCTAATACACTACAAACAGCCATTTCTTATGGCCATCAAAACTAATTCATACAATGTCTTTTGTAGGCTGTTAATCCAAACAGTAAGTACACCAAACAAACAAGTCCAAATAAATGAAATGCTGCAGCAATGCCTTTGTAATTTCTCAGCTTTCCAGAGATACTTCTTTGCTCTACCTCCTTTGGATCCAATTTTCGCAGCAGATCAAGTATAATTTACTTGGATCGGTAACACATTTCTACATCATACCATTCAAAGAAACCACAACTCCCATTCTGAGATACACAATTTCAGTAATTACTAGGAAATTAAAGTAGATTTTTTTTAAGAATAGTAAACATGAGATTCTCTAATTCTTGCCTCAGAGTTTTCGTAGGCAAAGAACCCTCTATCTGGGTTACGTGTGTTAAGTTGCCAGATTCTGTTGGGTACAAAAATACAGAATAAAAGTATTTGGTTAAAAATTAAAAATAAAAAATTATTTAGATATATTTATCTGATTTCTCCCTTTTTTATATATATTATAATATTTTTTTTTTTGCTAAATTTGAACTGCAGTGCCAGTATTGATTATTAGTAAATAATACTATACTGAAAAAAGATTTACATACGCGCTGAACAAAAAAAAAATACTGAGCAGGTAATAACATTCTTTTTCTTTTCGACATCTTTTTTTTTTCCTCTAGAAATCAAGAACTTTCGAGACTCAGCGTGCCGAATCCATTACATCAAATTGACATACGCGGCCTATTCTCATTGGTTGCAGAGCGTGGTATTACGCTAACCAGGCAGTCACTATAGCAAAACCGACTCTTACGTGGCATTCCTCACCAACGGCCAGAACACTCCAGCAATTCCTTCTCCATTTCCCCCCATAACTATCACAAACCATATATGAGCCCTCAAGAAGTCCTTCTCCCTCCCAAGACTTCTATAGTTTCCATTGATCAGAAGCAGATAAATTAATCTTGAATCGACAAGTTCACAACACAAGAAAAGTTCAGAACAATAATGGGGTACAGGAACAAGGCTTTTTGCATTCTTGTTCTCTTTGTTTCAGGTAATTTCTGCTCTATTCAGTATAAAGAGCAAGCATTTTCGTTTCTTCAAGAATTCATCTTTAAGATTATGATGCATTTTTGAAATTTCTTGATTTTAATTAGATAAATTTTAAGCAAAAATTTTGCAGAGTTTTTTGTCTGTAAAGCGGTTGAGTACTTAGCTTTGTAGTTCCTAGTATTTATCTCTGTAGTAAGAGCAAAAACCCGTGAGTTTGGGTTGTTTTTCTTTATGATTTGGTGCAAATATGTGAAACGTTATCTTGAGATGAAGCATATGGCTGACTGCAAGGTTGGGTTTTTGAAGAATTTTTACTAGGGGTGACATTAGCTGCGGAGGAACCTCAGAAACAAAATCTTGGCACTGTAATTGGTATTGATCTCGGGACTACATATTCTTGTGTTGGTGTGTACAAAAATGGGAATGTTGAGATCATAGCAAATGACCAAGGGAATAGAATCACCCCATCATGGGTGGCCTTTACTGACACTGAGCGATTGATTGGAGAAGCAGCAAAGAACCAGGCTGCACTTAATGCAGAACGCACGATTTTTGATGTCAAAAGGCTGATAGGCAGAAAGTAAGTTGTTGTTTTTATTGAAAATTTGAAACTTTTGGTGGTTGTTTTCAATTTAATGCTGATATATTTGTGGATTGTTTGGCAGAATTGCTGATCCGGAGGTTCAGAGAGATATGAAACTATTCCCATATAAAATTGTGAATAAAGATGGGAAGCCTTACATACAGGTGAAGATCAAAGATGGTGAGGTTAAGGTGTTTAGCCCTGAAGAGATTTCTGCTATGATTTTGCAGAAAATGAAACAAACAGCTGAGTCATATTTGGGGAAGGAAATTAAAAGTGCAGTAATCACTGTACCTGGTAGAGTCTCTGATTCAGTCATTGCTTTCTTTCTCTCTTAGTGCATGTCTATGAGTTGTCTGTGATATTGTTTCTGAACTGATTAGCAATGAAACATGGTTTCGGATTGGAGTAAATGAAGTACGTTTGTGAATAAATGGAAATTCTAGTCTCAGATATTAGTTGATCTGTTTTGCAGCTTACTTTAATGATGCACAAAGGCAAGCCACCAAAGATGCGGGAACTATTGCTGGACTTTACGTAGCTCGGATAATCAATGAGCCAACTGCAGCAGCAATAGCCTATGGTCTTGATAAGAAATCAAAAGAAATGAACATCTTAGTTTTTGATCTTGGCGGTGGTACATTCGATGTTAGCATACTGAGCCTTGACAATGGTGTGTTTGAGGTTCTTGCTACCAGTGGAGACACCCACCTGGGAGGAGAAGACTTTGATCACAGAGTGATGGACTATTTTGTTAAGTTGATCAAGAAGAAGTATAACAAAGATATCAGCAAGGATAAAAAGGCTCTTGGAAAGCTAAGGAAGGAGAGTGAGAGAGCAAAGAGGGCCTTGAGCAGCCAGCATCAAGTGCGTGTTGAGATTGAGGCTCTTTTTGATGGCATTGACTTCTCTGAGCCACTTACAAGAGCAAGATTTGAAGAACTAAACATGGATTTGTTCAAAAAGACAATGGGACCAGTGAAGCGGGCACTGCAAGATGCAGGGTTAAAGAAATCTGACATCAATGAAATTGTGCTTGTTGGTGGAAGTACTCGAATCCCTAAGGTGCAACAGTTACTGAAGGATTTCTTTGATGGCAAAGAACCAAGCAAGGGAATTAATCCAGATGAAGCTGTAGCCTATGGGGCAGCAGTTCAAGGCGGAATCCTAAGTGGTGAAGGTGGTGAAGAGACAAAGGGTAAGCAGTCTAATTCTCCTATGGACTCTTTGAGGACTACAATTCACGTCTGATATGTTGCATTCTTGGCGGTTGTGTTAGGATAACACTTGTGCTAGTTATGACTTACTGTTCCTATCTATCCTATGCCAGGCATTCTTTTACTTGATGTTGCTCCCCTGAGCTTAGGAATTGAAACAGTAGGAGGGGTCATGACGAAATTGATTCCAAGAAACACGGTGATCCCAACGAAAAAATCTCAGATTTTCACCACATATCAGGACCAACAAAGTACAGTGACAATAAAGGTAAACTAGAATGATAGGGAAAAAGTAAGGGTATGTGAACATCTCGTTGATGTCTTTTGGACCTATTTACAGAGTAGGTAATGTTATAATCTTTGGATTAGAGGATTAATCATGAGGTGAAAATAGGTTTTTGAAGGTGAAAGGAGCTTGACAAAGGATTGTCGTGAGCTGGGGAGGTTTGAGTTATCTGGCATTCCTCCAGCCCCTCGGTGAGTAAAGCTTTTGATGTGCCAGAGACAGAATCCAGTAATTTTTTGTTCTACTCTTTCAAGTTTAAATGATTCAGAATCATTAGTAATAATATTGATTCCTCCAGAACTTGAGGCAGAATTTGCATTCTAAGAACTAATGGTTGAATTTCATGATACCAGGTTTAATTATGCTTTGTGGAGATCATTAAATCTATTCTTTGTTTTCTTGCAGGGGAGTGCCTCAAATTGAGGTTACTTTTGAGATTGATGCCAATGGAATACTACATGTGACAGCTGAAGACAAGGCAGCAAAGAAATCGCAATCTATCACCATCACGAATGATAAGGGACGTCTGAGCCAAGAGGAGATCGATAGGATGGTAAAGGAGGCAGAGGAATTTGCTGAAGAAGATAAGAAGGTGAAGGAGAGGATTGATGCCCGAAACAAACTTGAAACCTACATTTACAACATGAAGGGCACCATAAATGACAAAGACAAACTTGGAGACAAAATTGACTCCAATGAAAAAGAAAAGATTGAGAGCTCGCTAAAGGATGCTCTCGAATGGCTGGATGATAACCAAAATGCAGACAAGGATGACTATGATGAGAAAATGAAAGAGGTGGAAGCTGTTTGCAATCCTGTTATAAAGAAGGCATACGAGAAGAGTGGTGGAGGCTCCTCTGATTCAGCAGAGGAGGAATCATACGATGAATTGTAAAATTCCCTAGTTAATTCTTTTTGACTACTTTCTCTGGCAACTTTTCCTTTGTTTTGGTGATTTCAAATCCAGATGATTGATCTTACAAGTGCACTGTCGTAAAATTCTCGATCATTTTTAGTGTCTGGGAACACAAAATATCTGCGCCAAACCATAGCCTTTCTCGGAATAGAGTGGTGTCAGTTTATCTGCAAAGGAATTGTGAGAGAGAGGAATCTACTGCAGTACCCTCTACCAAACAAAGCTTCTATATCAGATTCTAATATAGGCAAAGCTATCGCCAGCAACCTCTGTTTTGGTCCTCCGTTTCTACCCCTTCACTGGAATTGTGTATTTCTGTGTCTACTCTGTGCAGATGCACATGCTAGTTGTGGCGACTTATCTTTCATGCTTAATTCCCTTACTAAGAGTCCATCGGATTTTCCATTGATGTCAGTTAGATTACACAGAGAAGGGGTAAACAATGTTTTCTTTCGTTAACATTCACTTTACAAACTATAGACACGCAATGACATCTGATTCTATCGAAATGGAGATAAGGGACCAGGACTACTTGGAACTTTCATGCTTCTAAGCTCTTTGCAGACATGATCTAGCAGGGCCAGAAAATCTCTGACAATTACAAAAATTCGGAGGGGAGTGGATTCCTCTTTACTCAAATCTCCATGGAAGTACTCTGTAATTTCTCTAACGTGTAAGAGAACTCGACTCTCGTCTTCCTGCAATTCCTTCAGATTCTTTTCTGCATAGTCAAGGAATGATCTCATGGAATGCACAAAGTTGCCAGTGCTTTCCTTTGTTGATAAGTCTTTGTACACTAGTTGCTGTAGCTCACTCATTCCATGTGATAAATTTGAGACAGAGCTTGCAAGAACATCCAAGTCTAAAGTAGCTGTTTTCTTCACATTGCAGAGCTCAGTACTTAGACCACAAACAAGATCAAGACCCATTCTTCTGTTGTCTTCTTCTTTATCTTGTGCATTGCTACCTTTACTTCTCTGATTGATCTTCCCCATTATGCTCTCTGACGCCCTAAATCCCTCTGACCGAACAATTTCTTGGACAACAAAATGCAGAAGGGTGGTTTTTCCATCTGTTCCCTTCACATCAGCAAGCTTAAGGAGAGCATCAAGCTTGAATGCTTTGGCTCCTCCTCTTATCGTCCCAATGTTCATTCTGTTTCCCGTTTTCAATACAGCTTCAAGTAACTTTAGGAAAAGGCGGCTTGATCTAAGTTCCTTGCAAGCTTCCTGACACAGAATCAAGGAAGTCATTTCGGTTAATATAGTTTTGCGATTCTAAAGTATGAGAGTGTGCTTTATAAGGTTCCTTGATTACCTCCAGCATAGAGAAAGATTTTCTGATATGAATAACTTCATCATCAAAAGTTTCTCTATAAAGCATGGCTTCGATCCTTGAGAAGGCAAATGGTATCTTAAGCATTGCCTTGACAAACTTCTCAGCTGAAACTAATTCATTGATGTCTCCTTTATAGTTTGAGAGTTCGGCCTCCTCTTCTTTTGTGGGAACCATCTTTGTCAATGCCTCTAGCTCTTGCAAAGACAAGCCATTCCCTGCTTCAAGAAATTCAGTCAGACTCATATAAGAGCCACATAACACGTCTAAATTGTTGCATAGATTGCGTTCTCATTACTTCATTTATAAAATCTGTTGTACATCCAGTTCAATTTTACAGCAAGAGGAAAATGCTTCAAGAATGTCAGTTTACCAAGGGAATGAATATTGGAGCTAGCTTGATTTCTTGCTAGTATACAGAAGGAAAAGATCTTCAACCTTTACCTTGGATAAGTGCATCATATACTTGTTCAGCAGTCACATTCAAGGCCTTCGAGAGTATGGTGATATTCTGCAGTCTCTTAGGCTCAAGAACATGCTTGGTTGGAGATGGTGTCTTGGGTTTAAGTATTTCATCATTCTTCATAGAATTTTGCAGGTTGTACCCAAAAAGTGATTCAATCATTTCCTCGTCAAATCTGGTCCACCATTATTAGTTTCAGCTCAAAAGAAGATTAAAAATTAGAGAATCAGGAAGAAATGATTTATTCGAAAGCAAGAAATAGAATATCTTACTCGAATGAGCTTGCTCTTAGCTTGTCCCACACAGTTGTACGATCTGGTGTAGCTCTAACTTTATCCCAGTGAAGTGGTTTCAGTTTAGGCAGCGGAGCACCATCTTTACCCAATGGGGAATTTTCAGATAACGGAGGTGGTGGGCCTTTATTGGTACCCCCTTTGGAAAATGGAGGCGGACGTGGTGGTGGAGGAATTGAATTGGAAGGAGTTGGAGGATTGGCAGGGAATGGAGACAATTCACCTTTTATAGGACTGTTATTTGATTCTGAAGAAGAAACTGAACTCCTAGTTGAAGATGCATTTGGCAACGCAGCTGAACTCATAATATTTATCTCCGTTCTCTTCGGAGAAGAGGTAGATATAGAGGTGGTTCTATGGAGAAACGAGGAGACAGGGGGTGGAGGAGGAGGAGGAGGAGGAGAAGGCCGGGGCGGTGGGGTTAAGTTTTCATTTGCTTCTGAAGGATTAGATACTTTGGACAGATTTGGGGACATTATCACAGAGTTTTCGCTAAGACTACCAGCTGAAGTATTGGATAACCTCATTTCAGATGAATGTGAATTGCATAATGAATGAAAAGATTCATCATCAGATGAATCAACTGCCTCAGGAATCATATTATCCCCAGATGAAGAGTTACAAACGTCAGGCTCCAACCTGCTTGATTCAACGGCGTCATGGGCAGAGATGATTTCTCCAGCACTAGAAAATCTATCACTATCACTCAAAACTTCGTTTAGAAGTTTTTTATCTGAATCTTCTCCCCTAATTAGAGTAGAGTTTGAGACATTGTGGTCTGAAATTGCATTCAGAGTAATTGAATTCTGTTTGAGAGAAATTGGTTGGGGTTCTAAAGCGGCTTCTAAGGTGTCAAGGTAAAATAGGTCAGTGCCCGAATCAGAATTTACCTTTTTCACTGTACTTCGAGAAGCTCCATGCTTTGAGCTACCTGCATTTCCTGCTTCCGAGCAGTATATTGAGACTGTTCTTGTAGTTCTCTTTCTTCGTTTCTTGAGCTTTTGGTAGCCCCAGAAGAGCCCAAAGGCACACAAAAGAGAACCAACTCCAGCAGACACAAGAACCGCTGTAATAATCCTTCTTGATTTTCCTTTCTCCCGAATTTTATGGACTTGTGGAAGCAAATGATGGTGGCGGCGGGCTGGTGGATGAGGATGTCTATGAGGTGGCGGTGCTGCAGGAGAATGACCTGGAGCTTCCGCTGCAATGGCGGTTGATGGGCAAGGTGCCGGTGCCGGTGATGCTGAGCGGAAATCATGATGACCAAGAAACGGATTTCCTCCTATTTTCAAGTCTCTCAGACCAAACAAAGATCTGAATTTTTCCAAAATCAAGATTCTATGTTCTTTATTTTCATCTTCAGCAGAGACCTTCCCAGCATGATCTCCTAGGCCATTGCTACTGTTTACCCTGTGGTACACCTCATTTAGCCCAGATACATTGAAGAACTCCTTAACATTGAATGAGGTATTTACAATCATAATATGGGTAAAAATGAAGGATATGAGAAAGAAGATGATGAGGAGAATCTTGGAACAAGAAGTACAACCCATATCTTTACATCTAAAAATCATGAAGAAATCAGAGCAACTTTCCGGGCTATAAATCAACTCATCCCTTTTTCTTCTTTCTTCTGCTTAAAAATGTGAGGGAAGAGAAGTTTGTTCCTCAGGAAAATCCAATGCAGGGTGAGTCTTTAATGCTACTCCAAGGAAGCCCTGAGCAAGGGCAGTTGTAGTTGTACTGGACCACCTTTATTTCTCCTCTCCTCATGTCCTTATTTGTTTCCTCTCGTCCATTAATTCTCTCTGCTGACACACTTTTTGTGTAATACACCAGTTTCTATTTTGTATCGTTACTCATTTTTCTCTTGTTATCTTAAATATTATGGGAAAAGCTGACCAAACTTTCTCTCCTGCTTCCTCATTTGCTTCATTATTTAGTCATATATGCACCAAACCTTTTAGACCCTAAAAGTTTTTCAGGGTTTTGAAATCAAGCTTTATCATGCTCATAAAAGTCACGATTCAATCTAAAAGTGTCTTTTTGTAGGTCCCAAGTAGTTGGACTTGCCTTCTACCTTAGGAGGGCGATTGTGCAAGTCTTCTCCAACTCCAGCACTATCAAAAGAAACCAAACAAAAACTCAAAACTTTGAGAAAGACAGAAATGATCCATCACTTTCACATGTGATCTTCCCACCAACGATATTACAAACATAAACAATGATTTTGATTTTGTTTGAATAATTCAATCAAGCATGGGGTTTTTCTCTTTCACAAACTTTCTACGTCACATTTGCGGCCAGTCATTGCTGTTTTTGAGGTTCACAAAGCAGCATTTATAGTATTTGGTGTTGGATACTAATTCGCAATTGTCACTTTGTGTTTTCATCACTTGTGTGGACTATTGAGAAGTATACTTGCTTCTTGTCTCTTGGCCTAACCACATGAGAGAGATGGACTCAAACCGACAAGAGTGACACACACAATAACGTTAGACATTTGGCTTAACTTAGCCGCTACTTGGTATATCCCCCCCTCATGCAATGTCACATACTATGAATCAAGCTGCAATGTACAATTAACCAGGCGGTGGTATTATCAAACACCAATACTGATGACAGAAATGGCTAGTCATGAAAACTGTCGATTCTCCGAAATTATCCTAACTTGTAAAAGTCGGCGTTAATTAATTCTACTATTTGATTCGAGATGAATCTTTATTCTTAAGAATTTATTTGAAAAGAGTTTGATCATAAGAAATAATTAGCGAAAGGTAATAATTAGCAACTTCAGAATTTGATAATGATCATTCTGTGAATCTTTATAACGAAAGAATTTATTTATTTACTAGCTTCTTGTTCACTAGAGGGAAATGAATGAATTCTATATTTTTAGGGGTAATTATATGTGATATTCCATCCCACATGAAAAAGTATAAATAAAAAAATTAGCATATGAATATCGACATAAGTATTCATTGTTAATTTTAAATATTTATTTTGATATAATGAGAATAATTATCAAATAATTAATTATAAATACTATCATGTTCATTAGTTGCATACTTGCGGGTATAAAGTATATTATATCTTACTCATAAGAAAGTGAGAGAAAAGTTTCAAAATCACATGATTATTGTACTTTGAAATTCTATGCATTAATGTGAAAATGTGTATCCAAATGGAAGGATAACTTTTGTCCGCTTTGTGCAGCGAAATTGCAAAAGAAATCAGAGGACCAAAAGCATCAGTATTTTGTTGTGTGGTGTGTAGTCTGTGTCCTTTCTTGTTGTAAGGTATGAAACAAGCAGACCGTGTCCTAATATTCCCTTCCAAGATTGCCAGAATCCCATGTGATGGAATTCCCAAATGGATTTCATTTCTTTTCTTTCATCCTCAGTTTTGACTCCTTACTGTGGACTATGGTAAATAGAAATTTTGTTACTAGGAAATCCAAGACAAGATTATGTGCTTGATTTGGCTTTTTTTTTTCTGCTTAAAATGTCTGTAGTTTTATTGATAAAACTATTATGCATTCGATCTGAATTGTACTAATAAAATCTAACTCTTATTCGAAAAAGGCCTGATCTAAAGTTTCAAACTATATGCTTGATTTGATGCTTTACTCTCTATAGTTATGCACCCCCTTCCTTTACAAATGATTGCACTATTTGAAATTTTACATTAGGTGGGATTGGATGGTGTTTTGGTTAAAAATTTTCTATCTTAGATTTCATAAAAGAGAATTATTTATGAAGAAAAAATGAGACTCAAAGTAAAAATTTTATATTAGATTTCGCAGTAAAATACTATCCAAATACACCCCCATAGATTTAGTGAGACAAGAGACTAGCCAACTTGGAATGGCTTTTAAGTTGAGTTTTTCTTTTTTTTTTTCTTTTTTCACTTTGGACCTCACTTACCCTTTCACAAATATTCAAGTTTACGATTTTCAATACAATTAAATTCAAACAAAAACTCAATCTATATAGGCCATTATATCTTCTTGAAGATTGAAATCTAACTAATACATTAGCTAGCTTTTTTCACATAAATAAAAAGTTAATTTTGCTAAAGGGCATCTCAGATCATTCAAAAAAGAAATTTAAAAATAAATTAAAATTATCATAAATTTTCTTCATATTTTTAGTATAATATATAAATCATACTAATTGAAATATAATTTTGATTGACTTTGAGTATTTTAAAATAGGGGGAAAAAGTCATAAAGTTAACCACACGCCGTAATTTCCAATAAATAATAAAAAAGAAAGTAATCAAGCATTAAAATACCGCCCTTTCCCGTGGAATGAGAAAAAACCATTTTAAGAAACCAGAATAGAAGTAAGAGAACATCAAACTGCCGAGCATGGTATGTTGGATTTTGACTATTCAGGTGATTCGGTGTTGTAGTCTCAATCCTAGGGTTCACCTTCTAAAGGGAAGGGCTCACCGCACCAGATAAAAAAACACAAACACATAATAAATCCTCTCTTAATATTTTTGTGGCTATTCTAAGCTTCACTTTCATCCTTACGCAGCTTTAAATTTGAAGAATTTAAGTGAATTAGTGGGCTTAGAATATCATACCGATAAATAAATAAAATTTGTTAATATATAAAAAATGAATATGCAAATAGAGTTCAAAGATCCTTGTAATGGTGAAAAAGCTTTTATGAACTTTCCGGCTATTTTGGCAAGGAGCAAAAGGGTGTATTTGGATTGGGTTTCGTTACAGAAAACAATACAAAATTTTCACTTGAGTCTCACTTTTTTCTTTCACAAAAAAATTCTCTTTCTCGAAATTTAATGCAGAAAATCTCAAAATAAAATATTATACAATCTCACACATATCTTTTACTAAATAATTTTCTTTTCTAATTAATATAAGTAAATCTTATGAACGAATCACTCGAGGATCAATTTAATATTAAACTAGTCTACTTATTAGAATGCCGTCAAAAAAATTGTGAAGAAATTTATAGGATCAAAATCAGTTTACAGGCCTAATTTCAAATTCCTCGCCTCGATACCCATAATGATATTTGAGAGTGTGGGCCAATTGGGCTTGACTAAGTTTGGGTCTGTCTACAAAACCCCAAATCACTGGAGGAGTGTCCATGATTTGTTGGATTCTTATTCGATTTCAAAATAGTCTATTGGGCGATTGAGTGAATATGGATCAAGAAAATGGGCTCCAGTCATTTGGGGCTCAGAGTCATAAAATTTTTCATTTTTGGTTTTTCTCTCGTCTTTTTGGTTGAGAATTGTCTTTTACGCCCTCTAATGTTGTTTATTTTCGAATAGAACATTGATTTCCACAAATTTTCTGTTGTTCATGTACAAAAAAAGCAAGTTTCAACAGATTTTTCCTAATTTACACTCTAATCACCATGGTGTAAATTTAAAATTCTTGACGTTATGTATTTATTGCCTAGAAGATAAGGGCAGTTTACTACTATTAAGATAGATTTTGTAATTTATTCAAAATTCACAACAAGTGTTAAAATTAGAAATTTTATATAAGATAACTTTTAAGTAAACTACTAATAATAATACAGCATACAAGTATATAACTTAGAGAAGGGAATCAATGTACATTGTAATAATTCAAGGGACTTTATTTTAGAGCATTCATTTGAAATAATAATTTGCTTTTGTTTCTTAATATATCAAGTGGTACAGATGAAAAATATAAGTAGTTTTTTATAATTTAAACTCCAGTGTTCCGGAAGAAAAATAAAAAGTTATAAATTATATGCTCAATTAATTATCAATATTTTTTTGTTTTTTAAACATATATTTCTATCAAGATTAAAATATCTATATTAATAAAACTTCATTTTTTTCTTGAAAAAATATGACCCCGTATTTGTTAGGTGACAAATCTATATTTTTTCATTCTTTTTGAAGAAAGATGATATAACTTAATAGTTGTTAGTAATAAAATTTCTTCTATTACGACAACTTTGTAACAAAATTTCGTCCTTATATTTTTGTAAATCCCAACCCCGTGGAAAGAACCTCAGGGGTGGTTAACTGCTATTTCTCAAAACCTTAAGGGCGTGATTGAAATTCATCAATCTTTCAAATGATCAAACCTCACCTGCAGCACTGATAGCAAAAACGCAACTCTTCTTCTCTCCTTCGAGCGTCCAATTCAGTACCAGAAGAGGAAGAGTTGCAGAGGCCTGACGCTGCTTACTGGTTGGAAAACTCCGATAGTACTTCGGAATCTATCGGTAGATTTACCTTCAACAGCACAAGAAATGAAATCATGATGCAATCACTGCAGCATTTCGTCAAACATATTCCGAACAGTGGAAGGTTCCTCTCGTCTTTCTTGGCCCCGAGCAGAATGTCATTCTGTTCACTCTCCTCACAGCTACGTACACAGCGACCACCACCGCAGCCACCGCCAAGAAGTTTGAGAGGGACCCTTTATGCATCCTTCTTTTGTACACTCATTCACCTTTTTCTCCGCTGTCGCCGCCTCACCAAGGCCATAGCTGCTTTCTCAGCGATGCGGGAGTATAAGCTTACCCCTGAATTACCTTCTTGGAATCGTCTTTTGGCCCGCTTCAATGCCTCTGGTTCGTTGGATCAGGTGATGCTTATTTACTCGGAAATGGTCACTTGTAGGATCAGTCCCAATGTGGTCACTCAAAATATAGTCATTCATTCTCTTTGCAAAGCTGGGAAAATTGAGGAAGGGATGGAAATGCTCAGAAAGCAGAGTTTTAGTGATAGCGTGAGTTATAATACTGTAATTTGGGGGCTCTGTAGAAACCGGTTTGTGGAATTGGGATTTGGCTTGGTGTCTGAGATGGTTAAGAAGGGTGTAAAGATTGATTTTGTCACTTGTAATACACTAATAAAGGGGTTCTGTGACAAGAGTTTGTTGGAAAAGGCAAAGTGGGTTATGGAAATGTTGAGTGGTATTGATGATATTTATAGAGATGTTGTAAGTTTCAATACTTTAATTCATGGATATTGTAAAGTTGGTGACTTGACTGGGGCTCTTGACTTGATGGAGAAAATGAGGGAAGAGGGCGTGCTACCTGATACTGTTACTTATAATATCTTAATTTATGCATTTTGTAAAGTAGGAGATTTTATTAGGGCCCAGAGTTTCATGGACGAGCTCTTGAAATTTTGTAGAGATGTAGATATTTGTACCAATTTTCAAGAAAATTTTGATGATAACAATAAAGAACTGATGATGGTTAGAGGGCAAGTTTTAAAACCAGACCTTGTAACTTATACAACACTGATCAGTGGGTACTGTAAGCAGCATGGTATTGAGGAATTACTTGCTATCTATGAGGAAATGATAATAATGGGAGTATTCCCTGATGTAGTTACTTATAGCTCAATTATGCATGGTCTTTGTGAGGCTGGAAGGTTTGCTGAAGCCAAGTTACTTTTTGAGGAAATGATGAGGGAGGGTGTCGACCCTAACCATGTTACCTACTCAATTCTTGTAAATACTTTATTCAAAGATGGATATGGAATGGCTGCAAATAGTCTTCAAAGTCAAATGGTGGTTCGCGGGATCGCCTTTGATGTGGTGGTTTTCACAACTTTGATGGATGGGCTTTTTAAGGTAGGAAGAAATAATGAGGCTTTGAAGACCTTTCAGACTCTTGTAAAGTCTAATGTGGTTCCTAGTCATATTACATATTCTGCATTAATTGATGGTCTTTGCAGATTAGGCGATATGAAGGGTGCAGAGTCTTTGCTGCAAGAGATGGGGGAGAAAAACTTGCTTCCAAATGTTGTGACATTTTCTTCAGTGATTAATGGTTACGTCAAAAAGGGAATGCTCGATGAAGCAATTACCCTCATGAATAAAATGGTTGGCATCAAAGTTATGCCTAACATTTTTATCTATAGTGTTCTTATTGATGGCTATTTGAAAGCTGGTCAACAGGAAATGGCTGAAGAACTGTACGAGGAAATGAAATTGAGTGGAGTGCAGGAGAATAATTTCATATTAGATGCTTTCATAAACAATTTGAGAAAAGCAGGAAGAATAGATGAGGTTGAGTCATTATTAAGAGATAAAGAATCCAGTGGAGTTTTGCCTGACTGTGTTAACTTCACTTCCTTGATGGATGGGATGTTCAAAGCTGGGAGGGAGTCAAGTGCTCTAGCAATAGCTGAGCATATGAAAGAGAAAAATCTAGGTTTTGATGTCATTGCTTTCAATGTATTGTTCAATGGACTGTTGGGGCCAGGCAAATATGAGGTGGAATCTGTTTATTCTGGAATGAAAAGTTTTGGATTGCTTCCTGATCTTACAACATTTAACATCATGATCAGTGCCTACTTCCGACAGGGAAAACTTGAAAATGCTCTGAAAACCTGGTATGAGATGAAAAGCCAAGGGATAACTCCGAATTCAATAACTTGCAATATCATGGTCAAAGGACTTTGTCAAGCAGGAGAAGTTGATAAAAGTATAGATTTGTTGAATGAAATGTCTCGTGTGGGATTTTGTCCCACATTATCCATTCACAGGTTTGTGGTTGATGCTGCTTCAAAGGGCAAAAGGGCTGAAACCATCCTGCTAATGCATGAGCGACTTTTGGGCATGGGACTTGAGCTCAGTCAATCAATCTACAATAATCTCATCACTATCTTATGCAGGCTAGGAATGACTGGTAAAGCAACATCGGTACTAGAAGATATGAGAGCAAGGGGATTTTCAGCTGATGGTATCACATATAATGCCCTGATAAATGGATATTGTAAAAGTAAATTTCTAAAGAAAGCTTTTGCAGCTTATATGCAAATGCAGGCTGAAGGATTTTCTCCAAATATTGCAACATATAATGCCCTCCTAAGGGGTCTCTGTGCTGCTGGATTGATACATGAAACAGCTGGGATACTCCATGAAATGAAAAAAAAGGGCTTTGTTCCAAATTCTACTACATATGATATTTTGGTTTGTGGCCATGGAAGGGTTAGAAATATGAAGGAATCAATGAAACTTTATTGTGAAATGATCACTAAAGGCTTTATTCCTCGATGCCCTACTTATAATGTACTTATAAGTGGGTTTGCCAAGCTAGGAAAGATGAGGCAAGCAGCTGAGCTTATGAATGAAATGCAGGTCAGAGACATACGGCCTAATTCTTCAACCTATGACATACTTATAAGTGGGTGGTGTGATCTATCAAACAAGGTACTTGAAAGGTCATTGAAAGTATCATACCGGGCTGAGGCAAGAAGGTTATTCATAGAGATGAATGAAAAAGGTTGTACTCCCCATAAAACCACTCTTTCTTTTATCAGTTCCACTCTAGCAAAACCAGGAAAAATGGATGACGCAGAAAGGTGGTTGGAGAAACTATACAAGAAAAAGAGCAGTTAACTGCAGAAGTTTGGTAATTTACCAGAAATATGACTTTTGTGGAGAAATTCACATCAGAGTTGAAGAAAGACCCCATAAAACAGTGAAAAAGAGGGGCTGAAGAACTATGATTTTCATAGGAAATCTTTGGCTTGAGAAAAGATATGATATTCTCACATGAAAGTAAGTTTATATTTGCTACATTTTTTACTACAATCATTTATGAGATGCCATCTTAATTTCCAATATTCCTATAACAATCTTTACATCTTAGATCAATGTTGGGTCTCTGTCTTTCTATATCAGCTTGATTTAAAAGATACTGCAAATGTGAATAGTCATGGTGCTAGTTCTTTTTCTCTGGCCTTAAGAGTATAATGATAGGTTTCTTGAGATGGCTCTTCTGTCTTTGCTTTGAGATAATTGATCTTTTTTTTATGATTCCTTAGCATCTTGAGCTTTGATTTATTTTCCCTGCAGTTGTTAAGACTACGATATGGGTAGTAGTAGCTATTCAAACTGGATTGAGGATTTCTTTTTGGTTACTGTGGAAGCACAAAGTCCTAGGAGAAAGGTAGAAGGGCAAATCCACCAACAAATGCTAAGCATGAGGATCGATTTCACCCCTAAGGCACCCAAACCTAATCCTTCGATGGAGGATTTGTCTGGCTTACTTCATTAAAACATATATGATCCAAGAACCAATAACTGGTTGGTTGCTGGATACATAACGGAATATCTTGACTTATGACAACATTAAGCCCCCACCGTCACCCAACAAGAAGAAAATAACAACAGGAAATAAGATTTTTTGTGAGATGTCATACTTATTTTGACTATCTAGTTGGCCCTGTGGATTTTCTCCAAGTCTGGTACTGGGAAGAAACTGTAGACTGGAAGGCCAAACACCTAATTCATGAAGAGAGGATTCTGCTAAACAATTTATCTGCAGTAAGGGTCAATTTTGTATCCAGAAATTGTAATACGATGGCTCATGATTTGGCTAGATGGTCTTGTTCCCATGACACCAATGGTGATTTCCTATCCCATCAGCTCCCCCCTGCTCTGATTTGTAACAGGGGTGGAACTACCCCAGACAGTTGTAATATTTTGGAATTTCCTCCTATAAATGCATGATCTTTACTTAGCAAAAAAAAAAAAAAAAAAAACCTTTACTAAGAGGTGCTAAGCATGTAACATTCAATTTCAGAGACAATACAACACCCCTTGTGTTTTCTTTCTAGTTCCATTTGGTATCACTGAGATTTTTTCCACTGGCACCTGAATTCTAAACATGATATGCCAGAACCTGTAAAGCTAAATGTGTCTTTCCTCCTTGCATTCAGCGAATATGTGACAGGTAACTGAGGTGTGCATTCTATGAACTTTTAGAATTGACTGCTTATAGTTTGATATGAAAAGTTCAAAATTATAGGCATATCGTATGTGTAAATCACAATTCCTTTTTCTTTGTTGTAGATTTTGTTCTAATGCAGCCCCCATCCTTCAATACTGAAACGAAAACTTCTTTTGTAAAAATCCAATTATTTAAGTGATTACTTTTATATCAGGCAGACGATGCTTCCTTTAGGAGTCATCCCATTGAATGGAAAAGAAGCATTGAAAATTGATGGACACATCCAAGGCATAAGATGCATGAAACGAAGGTGCCTGGACCCATTTCTTTCTCTGTCATTCCTTCAGAAAGACCTGTGGTCCAGCACATGAAAAATAGAGAAGGCGTTGCCTTAAAAAGGTTTGGAAGCTCCCCTCTTTTCCCTTTCAACAGGAAGAAGGGCAATGCTTTTGGATTCTCTACTCTGAAGCCTATAATTCTTAAAAGGTACATAGATATTTTAGGTGGTTGAGTATCTAAAACATTTTAAGTATTTGTCTCCATGACATTCCTGGCCCCCTTTAAAGAAGTTCTGGTCCTGCAATAGTTCCTGACCAATATGCATTATTTGCATACTTATGCAGGGCTTAACTCCAGGCTGCAAATTGAACCGCTTGTTGGCATTGGTGAGAAACCATATACCTGTTTCCTGGATATTATATTAATGCACCTTCTAAATCAAGTACTAGACAAGACTTAAAGAAAAACTAATTGCTGGTGGATGCCAAAGTGTAGGGATTCGAATGTTGCTCAATGATCTGAACAATAGTTATTCATTTAGCTTTTACTAATCCAAATTTTTGAATGTAAAAGGAATAGAAATGGAAAAGGTTTTGGGCTTTTGACACAGAAGAGTTGGAAATCTAAGGCTGTTGAGGTGGCCTTACAAGCTATAAAGTAATAGCTTGAGGACTAAGATAACTATTTATGAACTCTCTTCCCATATTGTAGGAGGGATGGGTCAGAGCTTCCCTCAAAGGAGCAAACATGCCAACATTAATGAGATGACAAACATAGCAGAGAATAGATCTAAGACATAGAGCAAAAGAAAAATTGGGAAAGGAAAGAGACGGGAAGTAGAAACTTTGTCAACTTAGATTCTCTGTCTTTTCTAATTCCTCCTTTATATCAGAGTTTTTACATGACAATAATGGTGAAAAGGCACTCCTATATAAAATTAACTGTTATCTTCAGCTTAAAACTGGCATTTTAATCACCATAGATGTCCTGTGACTAGGTTTTCTTGATCAATAATGCTGCCAAAAAAGGGGGAAATAAAAAGTACTCTTGATCAACAGAGGAAGGAAGCTTTCTTATATTTTGGATTAACTGTTCAATTTCTACTTGATAATTTTCAATATGAGGTAGTAACCTTTTAAACTATTCTAAGGTTCTGGATAGCCATCACTTGTATGTTTAGCTACACAGCTACGAAGTTAGCTATAATGAACTTCCTTCTTTTTCTACCTAGTAATCATCTTCTTTCCTTTCTGGAGTAAGCCGTTTTGGTAAGAAGTCGGCAGACGTTTCCTTCATTGACTCAGATTCTGAATTTACACTTAATATAAAAAGCTCATCCCCCTGCTGCATTTACTAGTTGATATTAAACGGAATTATATTCATATTCCCTAGTTGCTTTTAGAACATGATATTTATATATTAAACTTGACATGCTTTGTCATTCTCCTTCTTGATAGCCTTTGTGGCATGAGAATGAACGGCAACTGAAAAAATTCTGATCTCTTCAATGGGGAATGTGCTTTATTTGAAATGACAAAGATAGAGAACAACAATTTCGTCCATCTGGTTCTTTATTTGATGTGTTGGTAGTAGTTTCTCTGTTCAATGCTAGTACATATCTGGACTGGTTTTAGCCGAGAGACACCTAGGAACCACGAGATGTGGAATGCCTTCATATCCTTTGGTTACTTTGGTTAAAATTTTCTATGTTATGATTCCATTTGATTCTTTCTGGTCTTTCTGGTAGTGACTGTAGCTCCTTGCTAACAAATGCAGGATTACGAGGAGGTTCCAAGTACTGCTTTGGGCTTGCTGGTATACATCAAAGCTAAATCAGCCGAGTTGAAACAATAAAGAAATGCTGCTAACTAGGGGGTTGGCAATCAAGTTGCTCGCATACAGCAGATCAAATGGTTTTACTCTCTTACATGTTACCTTAACTTATCCATGAAATCCGACAAGTATCAACAATCTTCTGTTATATCTGCAGCTACAGGTAAGCAAACTTTGGTCCTGGGAAACAAGTACTGCAAAAGAGGGAAGGACTAAATTATAAGCATGCGATGAGGATAATTGCAGTGATGCCACAACACAGTGGACCAAATGTTGAATCAGAGAGAAGTGATGGTGAGTTGCTTCATTCACTGGATCCAGATGAGGACCTCAATAATGCCGAAAGCTGTGTTTCAAGAAAAGCAAATTAGAACACGGAAGGGCATGTTAGGTTTGCTTTATTTTTAGTGGAGTTTGTTGTGAATTTAAATGCGGGAACCTGCAACCGCGTTCTTGAACAGGACAAGGCCACTATCTGTCTAAAAACGACGGATACAGAAGGTCTTCCTCACCAGATTATGGTCTAAGGAAAATCTCAAATTGGATCCCACTTTCTATCCTCATCGGTCATAAGGGAGACAACATTTTTTTTTTTTTCATTTTCTGTGCTTTTACTTTAGGAGGACAACCTCGTACAGTTATCACTTTGAAGAACAATAATGCCATTGTTTTTTTATCTCACAAAGATTGTAGAAATTTTCTCTTGTTGTGACGATAAAAGTTTTTTTTTTTTTTGTTTTTGTGTGTGAAGTGTACTATCTAATGTCAAATTGTCAATGTTTCACCCACATTCATCCAAATCCATTGGGCTTAAAAAGATTTCAATAATAAAGTATGTTAGTAATAAACTAATATAGTAAATCAATTGATAAAGTATTTTTTTTTTATCGAATTGAAATATTTTGAGTTCAATACTTATCATTATTTCCTTTCCACAAATAATTTATAATTTTTTTCAACATGTTGATACTAGGGTGTTGCTGCAATGCTTTAACCTTAAATAACATGTTAGAAAACATACTTCCTATTACCATAAATTTCAAATTTTCGTCCTTTGACAATTAAATTTCAGGAGATGTTCACATATTCTCAAATGGAAAATTGCAAAATGGTACAATACTTATAAAATGCTGATTTTTTTTTTGGGGGGGGGATAAAATGTTGATATTACCAAAAAAATATCAACATTATCTTAGAAGACAAAAAAACTTGTAATGAAGCAAGTATATAAACTAAAGAAAATGATAGGAGAATGGAGGGAACTTGGAATTCATCTAAAAAGTAATATTATTCCATACTCTTTATTTATAGCATATCGTGTAAAGAATATATAAAATTGCAATATCATAAGGAATTAACCTACATTAATAGTGGGAGATAATTTAAAATAAAATATTTTTATAAAAAAATTCTATGCTATTACACTTTAAATTAATATAAGATATTTTATAATTAATAAGTCCTATATTACTTATTAGCATAAGGTGACATTATCCTTTTGAGACACAAGTAAAATATATTAATTTCTTAACAGAACTTATATCGAATTTGCTCCAGAAATATGGGACAAAAGAATGTGCTATAAATCTCACCGAAAGCAGCTGCCGGCAATAATGACAGTTTAATTATTTAAATTATTCACTACTAAATAATTATTTAATTATATAACGAATAATTATTTATTATATATAAATTTTTAATTATAAAATTAAAATTTAATAATTAAAAATTCGTTCAATACATATTAAAAAATATATTATTAGCATCATAACTGACGAAATTCTTTGACTGCAATAACCCGTTGCCATTTTGGTGAATATCTTGTGAGATTCACCACTTAACATATAAAAACTAACTACTCTTCCTTTCCTTTTCTCTTTTCTCCTTTTCAAACCCAAAGTCCAAGACGAAAACTTGCATTCTAATGACCTTTATCTTAAGCAATAATGCCTCATGCTTGGTTCTTTTTAAGCCTGTATCATAGTTTAGAGTTCTAATGTGCAAAGGTTCACTACTACTTTGTGTTCTCACCATCTTCTATTCCCACAAATCATAATGAGTTTCTATCAGTACGATTTTTTTAAAATTCAAAATTTAAAGGCGATATTTACCTCGAATCTTTGTAGATCGAGATTTGTTTCTTCTCTTCTTTGGAAAACTTTGTTAACTCAGACTTAAATTGGACCCTTTCCTAGTTTTTGATATTCTTATGATTTTTACATTATTGTTTTTTAAGAAAAATATCAAACTTGAGCTTTTCTCCTTAGTAGTTCAAGGACCCTGAGGGAGGCACTACAAAGAAGAGGACTATTATTGGTCTATTTTTAATTGTTTAAAATAAGTTAGTTATAATTTTTTAGGTTAAAAATTATTTTTAAAATATCCTTTCTTATTTTAATTTTTATTTTTGCTTAACTAAAATAAAGAAAGATATTTTTCAAAATCTATCTTAAAAATACTTTTCAAAATAATTTTTATTTATTGAAATTGTGAAAAATAATAATATTATGGTACTTTTAAAAAATAATTTTTTTACAAATGTTTTTTCTTTAATAATTTTTAAAAAATTAACAATGGAGAAGGATCTCTATTTATTTGTTTATTTTATTATTAGTACTATTATTTTATTTATGATGAATAAGTGCGTTGTGTGAGGGAGTTGCTAATTGAAGTTGTCAACTGGATGGAAGCTGTAGTCACTCCCCACAACAAAAATATCCATTGGCTCACAAACACGCCTCACAACTTTCGAAGCAAACCGTCTTAAAACTACAACATGGAATACCTGCCCGGAACGGAAGAATACATCAGAAATGTTAGGCCAAGTTTGCTGAATGCTGCGTCACCCAAAATTCTGGTTATCTATGGGTCCCATTATATAGTAAGTACTTCCTTAGTTTTATAATAATTATCATTTTAAAAATTTTATTTTATTATAAAATAAATATTACTAAATAAAAATTTAATTTCTTTTATTTATTTTCATAATAAAATAATTTTATTTGATATATAAAAATAATAGTTTCATATATTATAATTTTTTATTAAAAAATATTTAATTAAAAATAAACTAATAGATTTAACTACTGTATTAATATATGTGAATATTTCTATAATAATATTTATTATGAAAAGAAAATTTTATTTAAATTTAAAAAATTTTACTTTAATTTTTGTAAAAGTAAATTTTTAAATAAAAAATAAGTAGAATCAAGGTGAAAAAATTTATAATGGATGGGATTTGATAAAATTTAAATTTAAAAAAAATGAGTAGAATCAAAGTAAAAATTTTATATTAGAAGAATCCAATCTAAATAGACCCTATCTTTTCAATATATTAACATCAAGTCATGTGATTAGTGGGCGCATTTGCTTTGTTTTTTTTTCTTTTACTCTATAGAAAACAAAAAATTTTCAAAGAAAAAGAAAAAACTAATCCATGTGAAGTCTTTCTACTCCAATAACATTCAGCCAGAAAATTTCCTAGTCCAATAATATTATGGCGTTGATATATTAAATAATAAATTAAAAAAATATATATTATGCTATTTATTTCAAAATATCAACCATTTTTACTTTTAACGCAATAATTAAATATTTGTAAAAATAGTAAGACATTTGTAGTAAATAAGTCATACTTTCTATACTTGTAAAAAATAAGAAGGAAAAATAAACAAATAATAAACAAGCAGATCTCAAGGAATGGAGAATTCCTCGGCCTCTGTGGAACGGTGGTGACGGACTCATGTCATGTGCATATCTCCGCTGATTGCTCTCCGGTGGCGCAGAAGAGACAGCAAAGATTGCACTGGACTTGAGTGCCAAATCCTTTTTACCCGTGGGCCCCAATGATACAACTACTTTTAGTCCTTTTAGTTGAAGCCTTCCTACTAGTCCGTCTTCTCCCAACCCGAACCGCACTTGTAGGATAACCGATCTAAGTAAAGAAAGAACCGATCTCTTGAATAATTCTGAAGGTATATAAAGTAAATTTATATTTTCAAAATTTTTTGCCTTTAACATATTTAGATTGAGTTTGAATTTAATTTTTTTTATTTTAAATTTTGTAAAAATTAATTTTTTATGAGAAGAAAAGTAAGATATGATTGTATTTAGTTTTGAATGAAATTCAATCTAAATACATATTCTGATTATTTTTGGAAAAATATATATGGTTTAAAACAGGTTGTTACACATTTTGACCACTGTAGATATTTATTTTACAAGTATGTAAGCCATGTTCCTTGTTGAAGCTTTTCTTAAAGTTGTTGCAAAAAAGTGTATTAGATAGCAACAATTATTTTTGAAAAATTAATATATCATTCATTTTCAACACTACTCCCTCCATCCTTTTTCTTATAGTGTTTGACTAGGTATAGAATTTTATGTAAACATTTATATTGTATTATAAAAATAATATAATATTTTTTTATTTTAAAATATATAATATTTTTTCTTTTATATAAAAATTAAGATTTTAATAAATTTTATAAAAAAATAGATGTTTAAAATATCACTATTTAAAAATTCTTAGTTAGTGTGTTAAATTTAAATTTAATATTAAAGATTGGTGTTTAGGATGGGTGGTTGAAAAACTAATAATTTTTTTAAAAATAAAAGTATTTAAATAGTTAGTTTAAGACAAATGTAAAATTAAAAATAAAGTAATAAATAAAGTATTTATATTGAAAGAAGACTTATATTTTGAAAAACAAACGAAAGTAGAAAATAAAGTATATATTTTGAAAAGAAAAAAATATAATAAAAAATAAAATATATGTTAGCTAATGAACACTTTATGTTAAATAAAATAATATATAACAGAATTAATAATTAATGAATAATATAGTAATATATTAAATTATTTAATTTTATAAAAAGTATAAGATATTTTAATATTATAAAAATATAATTAGAAATAGAACGAAATAAAGTATTAATTAAAAAAGGAGATTTTAAAATCCGTCATGACTATAGTAATTTCTCAAATGACTTTTTAGAGCTCAAACAAAAATTAAAAAGTAATTACAAACAAATTGAAAATTGCATTTAAAAATTTTAAAATAAATTATTTTAAACAATTAAAAACTGTTCTTTTTTTTAATTATTATTTTTGTCAAGTTGGTCCCAAAGCCAATAATTTTGATCAAATCAGTTGAACCGGGAAAAGACCGACACTCAATAACCGAACCAGTTGTAAAAAACATTATCGCGTGGGCAACTAACTGCAAACCCTATAAACGCCACATGCAAGGACCGCCTGTCTACTCTGTTTCTCTCTTCTCAATACTTGCTTATAGTACTATTCTCTTTCTAGTCTATTTCTCTCTCTTGCACAAGCCAGATTGCTTTCTGTTTTGTGTATGCTAGTAGTAAGTAGTAGCAGAATGGGGGTTAAGCAACTCCTCGTAGGTTTAACCTTGATAAAGTTGGTCATATTGGCCATTGCTGCTGCGCCAAGGAAGCCTGTGGATGTGCCCTTTGACAAGAACTATGCCCCCTCTTGGTCTGCTCACCACATCAAGTACCTCAATGGTGGCTACAGTGCCGAGCTTCTCCTGGATAAAAACTCAGGTAAGACTTGTGCTCCTGATTTGGGAGGTTAAGGATTCAAGTCCTGACTCTCCCCTCTGCCTTTTAGACTCTAGGATTGTGATTGTATTAAGATTTCTTCATTTGGGAACATAATAATATTTTGCCTATCAACAAAAAGTTTTAGCTTTTTTTTTTCCCGGAAGGAACTGGATTTCAGTCAAAAGGGTCGTATCTATTTGGGCATTTCAGTATGAGGATCAAGATGGTTGGAGGAGATTCAGCTGGTGTTGTAACAGCATTCTATGTACATTCTTACACACTTTACCCCATTTTCTCTTTGTTTCTTGGGTTAATTCTTTTGTTAGATAGCGATGCTTCTGGGGCCTTTACTGATGATTTTTTGAAAAATTGTTTCTCTGGCAGCTTTCATCACAGAATAACGAACATGATGAGATAGATTTTGAATTCTTGGGCAACAGAACTGGCCAACCGTACATCTTGCAGACCAATGTGTTCACCGGGGGTAAAGGAGATAGAGAACAAAGGATCTATCTTTGGTTTGATCCTACCAAAGAATTCCATACTTATTCTGTCCTCTGGAACTTGTACCAGATCGTGTAAGCCATCGACCATTTTCACCATTGCATTTTCATTCTTAGCTCTTTTCCTCGAATCTTTTGCCCATTTTTCTCAGTACCACATTTTTGAGAAGTTAAAGAGAACAGATCTGTCAAGATATGTCTGTCATTTTCAAGATAGATTTCGGTATACAAAATTTGGTTTTTTTGAACAAGGTTGTCACTGTTGTTTCCACAAAAATTTTGCAGGTTCTTTGTGGATGATGTGCCCATTAGAGTGTTCAAAAACAGCAAAGATTTGGGAGTAAGATTCCCATTCAATCAGCCCATGAAGATATACAATAGCTTATGGAATGCAGATGATTGGGCTACAAGGGGTGGTCTGGAGAAAACAGATTGGTCCAAAGCACCATTTATAGCGACGTACACGTCGTTCCACATCGATGGTTGTGATGCGTCCACGCCTCAGGAGATGCAGATTTGCAGGACGAGCGGGCGTAGGTGGTGGGATCAAAAGGCCTTCCAAGATCTTGATGGTTTTCAATACAGGAGATTGCAGTGGGTTCGCAAGAAATTCACCATCTATAACTACTGTGCTGATCGGACTAGGTTCCCCAAGGCTGCCCCCGAGTGTGCCAGGGATAGGGATATTTGATATCTTGATCATCATTTCGGAGAAGCTGAAGAATCAATGACTCTTTTGTGATTTATTCGATCAAAAGGTCTCGATTTTGATCTAAATATGATACGAGATTCAAATGCTATCATATTAGATAGAAGATCTTTGCATTTGTTGTATTCGATATTTTATACTGTACTACGTTTGCTGCTTACTGTTGTTTTGAATTTGATTGCCATTGAGTTTTTTTTTTTAAAAAATATTTTAGGATTATTTAGATTGTGTTTGGTTGAGGGAATTTTTGTTTAGTTATTGAATTTTTTGTAAAAATAAAATTTAATTATATATTTAGTTCAATCAAACGACGGCCAAATAAACTTTAGCAAAAGAAATTAAGAGTAAGATTGAATATTATTTTATTTTTAGTTTTAAAAGAGAAATTTTTTTGTGAGAGAAAAATAAAATTTATGGAGAAAAATTTGTCAAAATTTAATCTAAATAAAGAATAAGATTTGATAAAATTTGTGATTGTGTTTTTTAAAAATAAATTAAAATAATTAAAGAAAATAGAAACTCTGTCCAAGACGGAGGGAATAAAATAGGAACAGAGTCATTACTATTTCTCCGCGTAGAGAATGATGAAGAGGAAGACCGTTCCTTCGGGTAAATGTTTTCCACGATTATAACTAAATAACATCATAAAGTCTTCCACTAAAATGCCTTCAAATTTGACCGGTTTTGAATGAAATCAATATGCTCCTCATTGGCATTTTTCTCATTCTTACCCGAACTGCTCCATTCCCCTTCTCATCTACAACCACCAATCAATCTCTCATGCCAATTTTTCCATCCTTCGTTTTTTATTAGTTAAGAGTTTTTTTAATAAGCGTAAAGTTATGTATTTGATTCATATTTTTATTTTCTAATTAAAAAATATTTTTAAAATTTTACGAATTTTAAAATTTTGTTTGATATGTATGCATTTGCTTCCAACTCTACCCTACTAAGATAATTGATGATAAAAAGCTAGTAAAAGTGTACAACTAGTTCAAGTAATTTTGTGGTTTAGGAAAAAAAAAAAGATAAAGTAACTTTGTGCATGGATTATTCTCTTGCAAAATTCAAATTCACTGCTAAGGCAGTGGTGAATTTGGATATATGTTTATTTTAAAATCAAACTCAAAATTTTAAGTGTGTAATTTATATCTCATCTTACAAATAATTTAACTTTTACGAAACTCAAGACAAAAATTTCAAAACCAAATCATATCCAATCACACAATAAGTTACTTAATTATGATTCCGTCTCAAAATTTGGATTGGATTTTTTTTGTTAAGTTATGTTACGAATCGTAGTAATAAATTATTTATGAAATAAGAAAATAGGTCAAAAATAAAAAAAGTAAGAGTTTTTTTAGTTCCAAATTTAATTCTGGTTCACTCTTAATTTCATATTATAAAATATAGAAATATAACTCCACACACACACACACACATATATACATATATATATTCTTTTTAAAAAATGTACCTGTCATCTCGTCATAATGATGTCACCTGATTCTTGTTTCCCTTTTTTTTTTAATTTTTTACAATCTCGCCGCAGTAATGAATAATGATGGATCTAATTATTAGTTTAATCTCAAATTGCAAATGGTCAATCAAAGCTTACCCCGCATCCAGGCAGTATATATTTTTCTTTCTTTTTGAGAATTTTAAATATTTTGTGTATTGCATAATAAGATATACTATATATCATGCCAACGTTATTCATCTGTTGGGACCTTTTAATTTCTTTCAACAGGAATTAGTGGTCTAAAATTATAGGTAAATACATGTCAAATAGAGTTAGCCTAGTGGAGAATGAACGAAAATTTCTACCCTCCACTTGCATTGGACTTAACTTTAAACAGCGACAACTAGTCAAAGGTTTACGAAGGAAATCAAATACTGGATAATTTAAAAATCATAGGATGCCAAAAGAAAAAAAAAATCATAGGTATTTTCTCGGGAGAAAAATGCTTACAACCTAAGTTACCTTAAAATCATAGAAAGCAAGATTTTCGAATCAGCCCAAGCTTACCATTCCAAAAGTCCACTGTCTTGCCCAAGATTTTCAAATCAACCCAAGTCAAAATCATCTCTCATTAGTTAGTTAGATTATAAAAATTCTAAGGTCGTATTAGATAAATCGATAATCCGACTATTAATTAGATAGTTTACAAATTATATACCATCAAATTTTTTTTTTTGGAAAAAGATATCTATAAATTAACGCGAAGATGTTTGATGACTGCAAAACATGGATTTAGGATAGTGCAAAATTTTTCAATGGCATTGCATTGAACGCAGAACGATAGATAAATCCTTGGTTTCTTTGAGTGTTTACTTCTTTTGTTTACACCTCATTCGAGCAGTGTAGTCAAAATTACCCCAAGGTTTTTGGCGGGTAATATTTGAAATTGTCAATTTACAGTTAATCAGTTGTTCATTTCCATTGTCAAATGTCTCAAGTAGTGTCTAAATTGTTTAGTATTTGCAGTGTTCTGATGGTTGAAAAGTTGAAGAAAATGGAAGCCAGATGCACCTACACTAAAACTGCCATGGACAAGTAAAACAAAAGATTCAGAAACAATGAGACCCGCCCCCTGATTTCCCTCCTTTTGACTTCTTCTTCCTCTGTGCTAGCTACCCTTATCAACTATATATGATTCCATCTCTCCGCACCATTCTTAGCTCGAAATTTTTAATCTTTCTCCAGGTATATAGCATTTTAGACCAACATCTTTAATTCGTTTCCTCAAGATTCCTGGGAATTCGTATTCAGGTTAAAGTTTCAACTATGGCCTTTCAGTTTCTTGGAAAAGCTGTTCGCATCTGTTTGTGAAAATTCACCAATATTTTCTGTCCGTAGCTTCCGACCATTGTGGAGATGGCTCTCTTGATTTTCAAAACTATGGTTGCTAGAATAGAGTATTTGCATCAAAGGGCTCATTTCTTGTAGCAAAAATTGCACGTCTTAGCAGCTTTTATGTAGCTTGAAAGTTGAAACATAATTTCAGTTTGCTGCTGCCATTGCATGATTAACTTCACAGTACATCAGTTGAATTCTACAAATTTTGTGTAATGATTGACAAGAAATTAGCTAACTTCGTTTTTTCTTTTTTGGTTTTTGAATTATGTGGTTCAGTTTAGAGCAAAAAGCTAAGTATTGTCATTGGCCACAAGAGGAGGCTAGACAACGGGAGCTATCGATCAAATGGAGACAGACAAGGAAAGTGATCACGGTTCTGATACAGAAAGTAGCAGAGAAAATAGAGTTGGATTTAGCGGTCCACTGGTTATAAACAAAAAGAGCAGCAAAAGAAGTGCAAGATTCAAGGATGAAGAGTCCTACGTTGAGATAACGCTAGATGTTCGAGATGACTCTGTTTTGGTCCAAAATATCCAAGGGGCTGATCAGGAGGCAGCATTGCTAGCTAGACAGCTAGAGAAAAGGCCTTCTTCACTT
This sequence comes from Rauvolfia tetraphylla, assembly GCA_030512225.1. Classification (NCBI taxonomy): domain Eukaryota; kingdom Viridiplantae; phylum Streptophyta; class Magnoliopsida; order Gentianales; family Apocynaceae; genus Rauvolfia; species Rauvolfia tetraphylla. The sequence continues at coordinate 6,177,406 of JAJQKT010000060.1, forward strand.
GGATCTCAACTCTCATTTCATTTAAGACAGGTCTCACATGAGCTAAGGCGGATCACTTCGAGAAGGATAAACAAAGTTGACAGGACTCAATCAGGTGCTGCTCGTGCCCTTCGGGGTCTGCAGTTCATGAACAAAAATGTAAGAAATGAGGGATGGTCTGAAGTCAAAAAAAGATTTGATGAATTGGCAGTTAACGGGATGCTTCCAAAGTTGCGGTTTGGCCAATGCGTAGGTCTGTATTTTCCGAACTATATTGTCAAATATCTATTGATATCTACAGTTCTGCAACTTTACAATGTCGAAGTTGGCCTATTTTGATCAGGAATGAACGAGTCAACTGAGTTTGCAGATGTATTATATGATGCTCTAGCTCGAAGCAGATGTATTACATCAGAATCAATAACAAAAGCTGAGTTACTTGAGTTCTGGGTACAGATTACCGATACAAGCTTTGACTCTAGGTTGCAGACCTTCTTTGATATGTAAGTCTTCATCTCTTTTACATGTACTCTGCCGTTGATTGCTGCAAAAATGTTGTGAAACATTCATATATATCCTTATTGCAAAACATTTTGAGTGCTTATTTTCAGTGATTAAATTATGGTATTATACAATCTAGGGTAGACAAGGATGCGGACGGGCGGATCACTGAAGAAGAAGCGACAGAGGTAAGATTCCGATTCCTCGGAGGAAAGAGGAAAGAGGAGACCTGAACAAATCATTGTAATGAACTTAGCAAGCTTATTGTATTGTCTTGCAGATTATCACTTTGAGTGCTGCTGCAAATAAGCTTTCCAATATCCAAGAGCATGCCAGTGAGTATGCAGCTCTGATTATGGAAGAACTAGATCCAGTCAACCTTGGATACATTGAGGTCAGTTTAGGAATATCAATTTCAAGAACTCATATTTTTTGTAATCCACCGGCTTGTATCTTAACCAAAATTTGTGCCTACAATGCAGTTGCACAACTTAGAAGTCTTACTTCTACAAGCACCACATCACTCGACAAACCTCTCCACAGACAGCAGAGTCCTAAGCCAGCTACTAAGTCAGAAGCTGAAGCCTACCAAAGAGCCAAACCCCATCAAACGATGCTACCGAAAGCTGGCTTACTTTATCGAAGAGAATTGGAAGCGAATTTGGGTCATGGCTTTATGGTTATCAATTTGTGCCGGACTCTTCACCTGGAAATTCATTCAATACAAGCATAGGGCTGTATTCCATGTTATGGGGTATTGTGTCAGTACAGCAAAAGGAGGAGCTGAAACTGCTAAATTTAACATGGCTCTTATTCTTTTACCAGTGTGTAGAAATACCGTAACTTGGCTCAGGACTCGGACAAAGCTTGGAGTGATTGTTCCATTCAATGACAATATTAACTTCCATAAGGTACTTCCTATAATTCAGACACTCAATGTTAGATATTTAGCCTATAGATCGATCTTATTGAAAGGAATTATTTGATTTCTGATAACTTTTGATTTTCTTTCATGCCTGCCAACTTTAATATACCAGGTAATAGCCCTTGGTATAGCTGCTGGAGTAGGGCTCCATGCAGTAGCTCACTTGACATGTGATTTTCCTAGACTGCTTCACGCCACTGATGAGGAATATGAACCGATGAAGCCATTGTTTGGAGATAGACGGCCAAATAACTACTGGTGGTTTGTGAAAGGCACAGAAGGGTGGACTGGTGTTGTTATGGTGGTGCTTATGGCTATAGCCTACATATTAGCCCAGCCATGGTTCCGGAGGAACAGGCTCAACCTACCAACCACCATCAAGAAACTCACAGGATTTAATGCATTTTGGTACTCTCACCACCTATTTGTCATTGTCTATGTCCTCTTCATAATTCACGGATACTTCCTATATCTCTCCAAGAAATGGTACAAGAAAACAGTAAGTACTCGATAATATTTTCAATTGTTTACTCACTGAGAAAGATCGTGAGAAAGAAGTTGAATTGTTTTACACATTTCTGCTGTCAATAATGCTTTTAGACATGGATGTACCTTGCTGTCCCAATGATACTATATGCTTGTGAACGTTTGATTCGCGCATTTAGGTCAGGCTACAAGACAGTGCAAATCTTGAAGGTATAGATGGTGTGTTATCCTTTTCATACACAATGTTCTTATATATTGGCTTTCTTCTCTGTATTTATGTTCGTTTTGATGTTCAGGTTGCCGTGTACCCTGGGAATGTTATGGCTTTTTACATGTCTAAACCTCAAGGATTCAAATATACAAGTGGGCAATATGTTTTTGTTAACTGTTCAGATGTATCTCCATTTCAGTGGTAAATTTCTCAAACAATTTTAACATCCATTAAGTTGTTAGTTATCCCCTCCTCTGACTTTGATGATCATGTATACCAGGCATCCTTTCTCTATCACCTCTGCACCAGGGGACGATTATCTGAGCATCCACATTCGGACAGTAGGTGACTGGACATCACAGCTTAAGACTCTCTTCTCCAAGGTACAGAAGACATTAACAGAGAAAATTAAATTTATCAAAGAAAAGAACATTACTAATTGGATAAGCCTGTTTGTATGTAGGTATGTCACCCTCCAAAAGATGATCAAAGTGGACTTCTTAGAGCTGACATTGCACAAGAGAGGAACAAGCCTAGGTGGTCTCTAAACCCTTTCCCTCTTCTGTACATTATTCTCCCCTTGGGCTACTAGTAATTCCAAGAACTTGTTTACAGATTGCCAAGGCTGTTGATAGATGGTCCTTACGGAGCACCAGCTCAGGATTACAAAAAGTACGACAATGTCCTCCTAGTAGGTCTTGGCATTGGCGCAACACCATTGATTAGTATAGTGAAAGATGTGCTAAACAACATTAGGCAACAGAAGAATATTGAAGAGGGAATAGCAGAACACGGCGCCAAGGATAACAAGATAAAGCCCTTTGCCACAAGACGCGCCTACTTTTACTGGGTCACTCGGGAGCAAGGCTCTTTTGAATGGTTCAGGGGGGTGATGAACGAAGTTGCAGAAAATGATCAAGAAGGACTAATCGAACTCCATAACTACTGCACCAGTGTGTATGAAGAAGGAGATGCAAGATCAGCCCTCATTACAATGCTTCAATCTATCCAGCATGCTAAGAGTGGAGTTGATATTGTCTCGGGGACTAGAGTCAAGACTCATTTTGCCAGGCCAAATTGGCGTCAAGTTTTCAAACATGTTGCCATGAATCATGCTGATCAACGAATTGGTAAGCTCTGCATTTTCAATCATCTTTTTATTCACCAATCCCTAAGCAGGGAACTCGCTTTGTTATGAATGCAATATATTTTGTATTGTCATTCAACTTTCTGACATCGTCTATTAAAGCACTAACAAGCAAGATCTCGTATCCATTTTTATTCGCGTTCTTGGCCTGTATCATGTTTCTTGAACTACAAAACTAGCTGAACTTCATAAAACGCATACAATTGGTATTTCTTGATGAATTTCTGATGAAGATGACTTTTTTTTTTCCTTTTTCTTTTTTTGCGTGTTCATTGCAGGTGTGTTTTACTGCGGGCCCCCGAGTTTGGTTTCTGAATTGAGACATTTAGCTCAAGATTTTTCCAGGAAAACAACTACTAAGTTTGATTTTCACAAGGAGAACTTCTGATCGTCATTTTGCTATTTTTATAGGACACTCTCTGTAATATTTTTAAATATAATTTTTTATATATTCAAATTAAATAAGATAAATTATAAATATTAAATATTATAATTAGTAATATACTATAAAATATATTAAAGGATGTATTAAAATATCCAGAGCCTTTTGTTGTTTCCGATTTTGTTTTGGTATTGATACAATTCTTTTGAGTGTAACATGCATAACATATGTAATTCATCCAAGAAAAATAAAATGTGTAACATAATTAATGTTTTTCATTTTCTCTTCTACATTCTACTTAAGGATGAATTTTTCGATGATTCTTTTCATTTTTACTCTTGAAATTTATTACGATACATATTAAATGTCTATTATTTCAGTATTCAAATATTTTATATAAAACTCGCAAAATTATGTAACCAAAATAAATAAAAATAGAGAAACACGAATATATGTGATTATTTAAGGGATACTATTGAAAAATGGGTTTGGACTTAACTCCATTCCAAAAGGTACCTCAAAGGGATGATAATTATTCAAACCTTATAAATTATTAATTATTATATTAAGAAGGCAATGTGTGATCTCTTAACATCTCCCTTCACACGCAGAACTAGACATTTGGAGCATGAAGTTTAAAAATAAACGAGTGACCTAATATCATTGTAATACCATATTTAAAAACATATTTGAACATAACTCCATCCCAAAAGGTAACTTTTGAGAGGTAGAATTGAACTCAAGTTCTTTTTTCAACATATACAAATCGGAAAATAAAGTGGCCAGAACTCTTTAAGAATTTATTTAGGATATTATTTGCTGTACATTCATTTGTGAATTAAAGGAATATCTTATCATATCACATCAAAGCATACTAAAATCTCAAACCAAAAAAACTTGCCACAAATGTCATTTTATTCATAACACTTCCACAAATAGTAAGAATCCATTTTCTACTTGGAAGTTGGAAATTAGGTTATTGAAAATCGCTGGAAAGTATCTCAAAAGAGAGAGGGAAAAGGAAAAAAAAAAAGAAGGGAAAAATTGCGCGGAAGTAGACACAAAACAAAAGGCAGAGACCTGTCAATCCTTACTCTGTTCCAAGCTGTAAAAGGCCTTTTCGTAAAATATCTCATTCTTTATAATTATATAAAGTTCCACTACAATTAAGAAAATATTAGGCACAGAGTGGTCCTTAAGAATGTGCAAATATGAATAAACATGTGTCAACTTCATCAACATTTCATGAATATCTGAATCAATTGAAAGTCCTAATGATTTGGGATAGGGAAGGATTAAGAATTAATAAAATATTATTTTTTATTTTTTACTTAAAGCATCCGGTACTCATACTAATGGATGAAACTAATTCAAGAGTCTAATCCAAAGCTCTTTTATGATAATACTATAAGAAAGACTCGAACTTGTAATGTTATATTAGTATTAGTAATTTATTTATTAATTGTTTCAAGCTGTTTCGTTAATAAATTATTTTTAAGTGCCTCAAAATTCTGAAAAAAATTAATAAAAGTAAAAGCTTGAAAAATCACATCGAGGGAGCTGTCGATTGGGGGATTGTCTTCCAGTTTATATCCATTCAAATTGCCTTCTTCTATTCTTTCGTCTTCATGTGCATCATTGTTATCTTCTTTCTTTAGTGGGGAGATGATATTCTTTAGTCTCTGTTAGGTCAAAGTGCATATCTACGTACCATAATTGGGTCAAAGTATTTCTTGATTAAGAACCACCCAAAAGTAAGAATAATCCAATGTGTCACTCTCTCTGCCTACTTTTATCTTAAGATGATTCCGGTATTTTTATTCAAGGATACGAAAACTTTTATTTGCATTAATACATTATAATTAATTGACCATATGAGATACGTGAGAAGATTAATGCTACACATGTAATGACGGCAGTGATTCCCAGCAAAAAGTACTAACTAAAATTAAAGAACGATGCCTCTTATATATGAATTCAGTCTAATATTACTAGTATTAGTATTTGTCACTCATTCAGGATTATCGAAGTATATGATATTATATTTTATTTTATGTAATTTTTATTTTTTTATTTTTAGAATTATTCTAATTTCTCAACTTTTCTTCCTTACTGAATTAGAGGAGAAGTTTAAGAATTATTTGGTTGTAACGGCTTTAGCCATTAATTATATTAATGGAAAATCTATTTGATAGATTCTATTATTTAACCAAAAAAAAAAAGAATTCAACCTAACCTTTCACTTATTTTCTGCTCTCTCACTTTGGCATGAATTTGAATTCTCATACATATACGAATGATAGAGTTTGCGATTAGGCCATTTTTTATTATTAGACATGTAAGCACCCACTGGTGGATGTTTTCTTATAAGATTGATTCAAATAAATCAGTGAAATGTATATATAGACGTGCATAAAAACTATGACTTATAAATAGAAAACATTTCCTGTTTTGGACATCTTCTTAAGACCCCGAAAAATATAAATCAAGGAAATTCAGCAATATCTTCTGAGGATGTCAAAAGAAGGGAACATAACGTAGGAGAAGGTTAGGTTTATAAATTCAATCCTTTTCTTCCTTTGCTTTTTCCTATGAGTTGAAGATGAAGTTAGGCATTTCCCCCCATTTCCCTTATATGATGTATCAATGGCACCAACAATTTATAAACTGCAGGTAGGAAGCTCTCTCTCTCTCTCTCTCTCTCTCTCTTTTGGAGTTTTTTTGGGAATATTTATTAGTTAGATCATTATTCCTAAGTATTTAAACTTTCTTTTTACCTCCATATCACAATTTGATATTTCAAGGAAAGAATTCAATCCAACTTCCTAATCTCAAACACTTGACCAACCGAGTTTTTTTTCCCTAATATTTTGGTTGTAGAATGAAATAATAGAAGAAGTTAGTAAGGTAATTCTGGTTTTGTTACTTTATTTAGGCATATCAGAGGGTCTTAACAACAATTCTTTAGGTTGTTCGTTTCTTTGTGGGCTTTTCAGATGTTGAAAAAAGAACTTCTTGGAAAAAATTATTTAGAAATTAATAAAATATTTTTATTTTCCGATAAGAAAAATCATTTTTCCCAAATAGGTCGGTCTTTCATAGAAGTAAAAGCATAATAGAAAACAATTTAAAACAACTTATTTTTGACATAATAAAAATTATTTTAAAAAATTAAAATTAATTAATTAATTAATTATCCTTTTTATCATTTTGGATAATGATAGCTCTGATTAACAAGTCATCTTTCTCACGAGCTACATTAAAATTTAATTTTACCCAATTCTTGGGAGGATATTTCCAAACATGGTCACTAGAGGTCATCCTTGCATCCAAGTGGCGTTGTGCACTTGTTTGAATTCTTTTGATGATGGATTCCCAATCCGTTATTTGATCGCCATGTGTAATTTTGTTTCGAGTTATCCAGGCACTCTCTATCATAATCACTGCAAAATTTAAACATTTCCTTTTCTCTTCCATATTCAACGGGAGCTTATTGTGGGAATTAATCAATTCACGAATCCATTCTTGAATAGACAAGTGAAGCTGCCATTGTGATGCAAACCACTAATTTGCTCAAAGGACATTCGAGAAAGGGATGATGAACAGAATCTTCAGCCTCGTTCCATATATTGTAAGATTTCTATTAAATATTGAATATGAGAGACAGTCTGTACTTGGTTGGGAGAATATCATAGAGAACATTCTAAATAAATTGCTTGTGTCTATTATGAAGTTTAGAGTTCTAGAGTAAGTTCCATGTTTTTCTATCACCAAATGAACAATCTGAAAACTTCTGATGGTTCTCCATTAAATACGTAGACTTAAACGTAGTAACTTCCTATCTTGGAGGGAGCTCACACAACAGTCATATTCCCTTTCACCGGAAATCTAAACTTTGAGAATTTCTCTGGCAATTTCGGGTGGAAATACATTGAAAATAAGACTTTGATTCCAATACCTATTCTCTACTAAATGGAGGTTTTGCAGCGATTGTAAATCTGTAAACTCTCTCAAATTGGAAGGAGGTTTGTAAGTATCAAGATGGGATTCATGGCTCCTCCTAGATATTGATATTAGTGTTTCAACCTGGTATGTAGCATGCACATTTTCTCAATAAATCTATACAGTTACAGATACTAGTCTAAATCCAAGAAGCATTTTTGGAGCAATATTCTACATCCCACGATTTGCTTCCTCTTAGATATTTTGATTTCACTAATTGCGCCCATATTCTTTTTTGTTCAGTAAGTATCTTACATGCTAATTCAGTTGTGAGTGCTTTATAAACCTCTAATCCCAGGCCACCATACTGCTTTGAATTCCAAATATCTTTTCAGGCCTTCAGATATAGATGGTGTTTCTTTTCCTCATTAAAGCCCTAAAAGAAGTCCCGAGTTATTGCGTCTAGTTTGTTACAGGTCGAGATCGACAAATTAAAGTGTTGCATGACATGTAAGGGAGGAGATTGCATAACTACTTTATAAGTATGACTCTACCTGCTTGAGATAGAACCCTCCGCATCCAACCAATGAGTTTATTTTTGACTTTTTCAATAATCTCATTGAAGACTTCTTTTTGGACTTAGTCTTGCAGAAGGAAGTGCCTAAGTACTTTGAGTTGTGAGGGCATTTGTCGTACTCAAAATATGTAGTATTTGTGCTTTTATCTCCACCGAGGTATTGTTGTTAAATTGCACTACTGACTTGTCGAAATTCATTGTCTGATCAGACCGCCCACGATATGTGTTTAGACGGTTCTTGATTCCTTGGCATCATCCAAAGTGGCCCTACAGAAGATAGATATATCATCAACAAATATCAAATGAGTTATTGGTGGGCTAGTCATCCTAATCTTAACTCCATGGATTTTACTAGAAAGTTCAATTCTAGATATGATTTTTGAAAGTAAATCAAAATATATAATAAAGAGAGCAGGGGATATAGGATCCGCTTATCGAAGACGTCTTGAAGGTTTAAAGTAGATAAAAGTATAACCATTTACAAGTATGAAAAAAGTAGGAGTCGAAATGCAAGAATTAATCAAGGAATAAATTTATCATTGAAGCCATGTAAGGATAGGATATGTAACAATAGTGACCATTCAACTTTATCGAATGCCTTTGCCATATCAATCTTTATTGCCATCAATCCAAGTTTGCCCTTCTTCTTATTTTGATGTGCATGAATTATTTGGAGATCACAATGTTGTCTGACATGCTCTTTCTTGGAATAGAAGTAGACTGCCACAAGAAAACTATCTTGTTTAAATACACTTTCAAACGGTCAGCCATAATTTTTGTATAATCTTGTATTCGATGTTGTATAAGCTAATTGGTTTGAAGTTTTTCATTTTGGAAGGTTTGTTTCCTTTGGGTACAAGTAGGGGTGTTCAAAATCCGAACCGAACCGAATAGAATCGAATCGAATTTTTCAGTTTGATTCGGTTTTTATAATTTTTCGGTTCGGTTCGGTTTGATTTTTAAAATTTTAAAAAAATCGGTTCGGTTTTTAATTTAGGTAATCTAACCGAAAATTGAAATTTTAAAAAATAAATACAAGAACGTATTATGGTAATGTGTTCTTGTATTTATTTTTTAAAATTTTGGTTTTCGGTTTAACTCTAAACCGAACCAAAAAATCGAATAGTAAAACCGAATAATAAAACGGTTTGATTTGGTTTTGAAAAAATTAAAAAAATCGAACCGAAAATTGAATAATAAAATTAAAAATCGATCCGAAATCTGTTTGAACACTACAAGGGCTATGAAAGTGTTGAATAGTTGTGGTTACTTTCTCTGCAAGGATAGGCAAATAAGATTTGTAAAAATTTAGAGGCATGCACAAGACTTATAACACAAGACTTTATGTGTATAGACTGAGACACAAACACAAGACTTATAACAAATCTCACATGTTAGAACCTAAAAGGAAATGATATATAAAAAGTGAGATTGTATAAAATTTTAATTTAAAAAATTTTATTTTTAAAAATATAAAATTATTTATAAAAAATATTAATTTTAAACTTAAAATTTTATGTTGATTTAGATATTATTATATTATCCCAATACATCCGCAGGAAACATAGAGTAGGTTCTATTGAATTTACAGAGCGCCTTGAAATCGGTATGAAAACAACGGAGAGAAAGTGTCGTTCTGTCCAACTCAGAAACCACCGAAACCCAAAAGACGAAAAAAGCAGAGTAGAGAATAGGGAACAGAGACCAGAGAGAGGGACCCTTCCAGTTTTTTCCACCCAAGCTTCGCAGCGAGCACTTAGCATGGCACTCTTCCTCCCCCTTTAAAAGCCTTCCTCATCATTTCTGCTTTCTCGTTTTCACACGCCGACTGCTTTCTTCTGCCTCCTCCTTCTCCTCCTCCTTCTGTTGTTCCTCCCTCTTCCTTCGTTCCATGGCAGGACAAGAAGTATTAGAAGAATCCTCAGAACCCATCAATTGCAAGGTAAAGAAAGTTCCATTTCCTTGAGACTTCCTAAAGTTTCAAATTAATTGTTTAACATTCTTTTTTTTTCATTCTCTTCTTTTCTTTTCTATATTACAGAAATGGGTCTTGAAAGTTTCCATTCACTGCGAAGGCTGCAAAAGAAAGGTCAAAAAAAATTTACAACAGGTTCAAGGTGAGTTCTGCATCCTTGCTTTTTGGGATAAACAAATTAATCTCATTTTTTCCCACCTATCGGCAGCTGAATTCCCTATTAATTATTTCTTGTTCAGGGGTGTTTGAGATTGATATCGATACCAAATTACAAAAAGTAACAGTAATCGGCGACGTAGATGCTGATACTTTACTGAGGAAACTTACAAAGGCCGGCAAGCACGCCGAGTTGTGGCCTGTGAAGGCTGAGGAGAAGCTAAAAAGACAAGGGAAGACCGAGAAAATAACCGAACAAGAAAACGATGAAGACAATTGCAAGATTACTAAGAATGATAAAGAAGCTGTCAAGCCACCCACTGTAAAAGCAGAAAAAGTTCAGGAGCCCTCAAAAAATACCCAAAGTGGTGGAGCTAATGTTAGCAAGAGCGCGGTTGTTGGCGGTGGCGCTGCACCTAAAGCTCAAGAGCCTTCAAAAACTAACCAAGGTTGTGCATCTAATACTGGTGGAGAAAATGGAGGCGCAGCTAAAAACAATGGAGAAAGTAGTGTTGCAGCTAAAGTAATCGAAGGCTCCGCTAAAACAAGCACAGGAGATCAAGCTGGGAAAGAACCAAAACCAGAGGAAAAGAAGCCGGATACCAGCAGTGCTGCAGCTGCACAGCCACCGGTGATACCGGAGAAAAAAGGTGATAAAAATGATACCACTGACGTTGCTGGAAAAGTTGTTGGTAATGACGGTGGCAATAGTGGCAAAAAGAAGAAAAAGAAAGGGCAAAATGGGAACAATGGTGGAGGTGAACAATCGAGAGTAACACCGGCAGGCATAGGATCAGAAAATCTTGAAGATGGACCACCAACTGCTTCAGTTACCGCTAATCCTATCCCTCCACATCATCCTAGTTATTATGACTACCCACCACATTACTATGGTCCACCGCCAGTATACGCCGTGAGCTACAATACAGCGCATCCTACCAGCTCCACGGCGTCGTATTATGCTGCACCCCCACCCAATTCGTATGTGTACGCGTACCCTGGGTATACTGGAATGCCAGAGAGACAGCCTCCGCCTCCGCCGTCCGAAGTAGACTTATATCCGAGACAACCGTTGGATTCGTTTGAAATCTTTAGCGACGAAAATCCCAACGGATGCTCAGTTATGTGAAGAAACTTTTTGCATGTATGCGATCATATGCTATAGAATTTGCTTATACTGCTCGTATGAGTGTAACCATGGGGAGAAACATTTTGCAATGTATATAGGTGATATGAGAGATTAGGGTAAACTTTAGGGTTAAAAAGGGAAAAAAAGGAGGGTGAGATAGGTAATTTAGTTTAACTTTTATTTAGTGAATTTTCTCATGTCCTAGTTTTGGTCTTGTAAATAATTTTTGCCTCGTAATGCTTGTTTTGTGCAGTGCATCATTTCCTTATAAAGTTTAAATAATTACTTTCCAAATTATTTAATTAGAAGTTGAACTATCTTTTGTTCGACAAAATGGCCACGTATTCAATGCGTTAGAGTTTTTTTTTTTTTTGGAAAAAATAAGGATGTCATTAGGGCTTGTATGATGACAATTGTTGGCTATTTGTTACGAGGCAATTATCAAGAGAGAAGCACATGCATAAGATTAGTAGACAATTTTATTTAAACAAACAAATATCAAAGGGCAAATAATTTGTGGGGTTGGAACTATCAAGGAAAATGGACCTCTGCTTTGAAATTGTGGAAGAGTAATGAGCACTAAACTAATGGGATTTCTATTGGTTGTGACAAGTTGTTTGCTGACCAAGAAAATTGATATCCCATCGAAGAGAGCAAAACGACTCTCTTTTCCGACGGGTAAAGAGTGTTTGACACTTAGTGGTGAAGGTTGAAGTCCTTGTTTTTGGTGTCTCTTTAGGAAAAGCGATGCTTTCATGAAAAGATGCAATGCTAAAGCCTTTGAGGTTGAGATTTTGATGGTTTTCTTTGTCTTTTCCTCTTTGTTCGTATTAGCACATCCTAGTTCAGGCATATGGTTGACTCACTTTAATAACCCCTAACCATCCTATAGGGTTCAAATTACCTATCTAAATCTTGAATCAAATATATTCCTGAGCATCCATAGAAAGACTAATATTCTCGACTCAAGTTTTTTGATTTCTTGCATAATAACAATGAGGGTTAAAATGTAAATTTGTAACAAATTTGCAAAGAAGGGTTGGGTTGAAACTGTTCTAGTTAACTAATATTTGGCTTTCCAAGGACAAATAAAATAGACAGTGAACTTAGAATGTTATTAAATAATATTTTATTTTTAATTAAATTTTAAATTTTAAATATAAAATATATATTTTATTTTATAATTTATTTATAAAATTTAAAATAAAAATTTTAAATTAAATTCTATCCAATAAAACTTTTAATATCTTCCTCAAAAATTAAATTACCAAATATGTCCTTTCTGAACCGTACGTAGAGTGTGACTCCTCGATAAGAAAAGCTGAAAAGCTATAACATTAGAGAGTCATTACCTTACTGCTTTCAGTCACTTTATTTACCTGTCCTTTATCACTAGTGGAAAAATAACTGGTTAAAGCAAATGGGGGGAGAGGGGCGGGGGTTGGGGGGATAGAATATCAGATTATGATTGTTAGAGTTATCACCAATGGTCCACCCGTCCTATGTTATTATGACACAAAAATTTTTGAAAAATAGATGTAAAATTTTGTTACTCCGTGTTGAATTTCCGTTTAGTACTTTGATTTATTTAATCAACATTTAAATTTTTTCTTGGTTTTATAATTTTGCTTTTCATTTTCTCTTAAATTCAAAGAGTAATTTACAAAAAGAATCCTATAACTATTTTACTTGTCTTAAAAATATTTATTAATTTTAATTTTTATAATTTTAATTTTAAGTTTATTTTTTAAAAATATAGTTATTGCCTCTAGTTTTACAATAAAATTTAGTTAAAATTTACACGTGTTATGTATGTGAGTTTGATTTGAAGAGTAAATTCAGCAAATATTGTCCACTTTCATAAAAAAATACCTTGACATAACATAAGTAGTACTTGTAATCTATAATTATAATTTAATTTCAAATTCAATTATGAGTCATTCGATTTAATAGTAATATATTTAGAAAAAATAAACGTAATCTTCATTCGCAATCATTTTAAATAATATTGAATAAGATATGATAAATTTAAATTTCAAATCGACCTCATATGTGTAGTACATGTAAATTTTAACTAAACTCTATTGTAAGATTAGCAACAAAGTTTGTATTTTTTTAAAAAAATATATTCATGATTAAAATTATAAAAATTTAAATTAAGAGAGGCATTGTTAAGACCATTAAAATAGTTATACGTCTATTTTTACAAACTACCCCAATTAAAATTAATTAACATCATACTAATAATTACGTACTCTACTTTCATATCTCCTCATACCCTTTTCTTTTCTTAAGCAAATTTGTTTAAAGTAAATTAAAATTTCCAATTAGATAAATTTTTCTAAATTTTTGCAAAAATTCAATTGTAGACCCCACATATATAGTATTTAACTCCATACCGTACAAAAAAAAGAAGAAATTTTGAAATAGAAAAATAATCCAAATGCACCTAATCTCCATGATAAATAGGAAGGTTATATATAAAAAAATAATCCATATTTCTTTTTGCAGAACCACTAGTACAACCCCATCATAGCGGAACAAATATAGTCAACATAGAATAAAATCACAACCCCCATACACTCACAAAGAACATTTTCCAAAAAAATAAGGGGAAAAAAGATTTTTGGCCAAATTAAGAAGACAAGACACGACACAACGCATTGCCATATCTATCTAGTCATTAAAGTTAAAATTTATAAAAGCTTCTTTTTGATCAATTATTCTAAACAGTGGCGACTATGCAAACAACAGTTTCGAGTCATAGTTGTAATCATAACATTTGAAAGTAAGTAAATAATTTGGTCTCCTACAATCTTTTGTTTCGATGCAATTAATGCATTAAGTGCAAGAAAGACTCTAAAATGGTATCTGTCGGGACCCCTTTTAACTTGAGAAAAGCTTTTTCAACTTCATAATTTGATCCCTTTAATGATTGGTTTGGATGACCTAGAAGCTTCACAAACCTTAGTAAATTAATTTCAGTATAAACCAGGGAATGGTTGGTTGGCATGATTCCTCAGTTGAATTCTACCTGCATTATCATCTCTTGCTATGCCATATGGAATATGCAATTTTCATTGTTTGGCTGTATAGAATGCATGCATGTTGCCTTTGCTTTAAATGGAAGAAATTGATATTGCTAAACTATACATACCCTATTCATCAAAAGGCGGTGTTAGATATTTTTTAGATTTATTCTTAGAGGAGGGAGCTATATCAGACGAAAATATTTCATTTCTTCATGTTAGAGCCTTGCTATTTCAGGGATTTTCTTATAATTTACTAAGGTAATAACCATCCATCCTTGAGATTTCTCGAAAAATCCATTAATGGCTTGAGAACCAAGAAAGCACTAGGGCTTAACTGTTTAAATGGAGCAAAACTCGCAATCATAAATTCACTCCCTAACGAAAGTTATAAGAACCCAAGATTAGCTAATTTTGGAGATTAATTTGGCCACCGAGGTAGGGTGGTGGATTAGTTCGCTATGTGGTAAGCTAGCATGGAAAGCGAATGAATTAGAGAATAATTCTTCTTTCAGAAAAATATACAAAAAGAATCACTTTTATTTTTCTTAAAAATTTTAAACGGAGACGAGTGTCTAAATCTTGAACGCAACTCAATCATTGAGAATCTCAAAGGCACAAAACCATTTGCATTTTAGATTTGTAAATATTGGTCAATCTAACTTGATCTTCATTCGTCATCGCAGCTAAAAATAATCAGACATTGACCGCTGCTTTTCTATCAAGAATCAGATTCCTTCAATATATTCATCTTCCTTGTTAAGATTGTCAGTTGCAGAAACTATTGAAGGCTCAAAAGAAGGATCATTGCCCAAGGAATTTGGCTTTTCATATCTATTTTTTGCAGCCAAAAGTTGCATAAGGAATATGCAGGACTGATATTATTTTGTGTTTTCCAGTAATCCGTACACAATATTTGCTGTGAAATGTACTAGTAGCAAGCAGTGGTAACTCCAATAATTTCAAGGAATTCATGAGAATAAGGCCAATATTAAACAGTTTCATGATTAAATCCCTTTATATACATCATCAGTATTTG
Organism: Rauvolfia tetraphylla; assembly: GCA_030512225.1. NCBI lineage: Eukaryota > Viridiplantae > Streptophyta > Magnoliopsida > Gentianales > Apocynaceae > Rauvolfia > Rauvolfia tetraphylla. The sequence continues at coordinate 6,192,884 of JAJQKT010000060.1, forward strand.
CATTATTTTCTGAGGAAACTCCCATTTGCAGTACAATTATGAGTCTTTGGATTTTCCCAATGTCTTTATTGTACAGAACATTGCATAAAGCAAATCAATAAAAGCAATGCACCCTGTCTTTTCTCTAAGGATAAAAAATAATAATAAAAAAATTCAACAATAATTGTTGTTTCATTCTGGCCGATTACCGGAGTTTCCATTACGGTGGTAGCCGCCTTAACTTAAGGCTTAGCCTGTTAATAATTATAGTCGCACCAAAATTTCAGAAGCTTAGATAACTTTATACGCCGATGTCTAACTCATGAATTTGGATTTGTAACGACTATTGGCTTTAGACATATGTATAGTCAACTTTAAAGAAGGAATTTGATTTTATTCATATATTTGATGAATAGGTTGAAAGAGCTATTTAAGCTAAGACGTGGGTGGGTAAGTTGGCGAATGCTTTGGCCCGTGATGCCTTGCTCTTACTCGAGTAGTAAGTGTTAATACTTATAATATTTAGATAAAAGTTTAACTCTTATTTAGTAAAGAATTTGTCTTCCATCTGTATAATACCTTTTATATTAAAGAAAACAAGAATTTATAGATGCTTGAAATAACTCGCCTGCATTAAGCATCATAGTTTTGGCTATAAACCTTCATTTGTTGGATGCAATTAGTACTCAGATTCGATGCACAAATGATATCAAGCTTGAGCTTTGATCAATTCGCTTAAACGCAAAATTTTGCAACATATTTAGAAAATATATTCTCGTGGTAAATAAAAATTCATCAAAAAAATAAATAAAAATGAAGGAAAAAATAAGGGTCGCGGCAGTACTAGATCATCAAACTACTGAAAACTTTTTTGCTTTCTTGGGTGGATCGATCAGGTCCTTTTGGGGGGGGGAGAGGGCTGCTAGGTTAAAGTTAAGCAAGGGAATCGATATATTCCTATTATCGACAAATTATAATGATGATTTGGTGATTGTCGGTGGTAGTGCTCGCGGCGGGGATGGCTTATCCGCCGTGTTTATCTTCTAAGTAATGAAAATCGCATTGATTACAAAGATAGTTACAGAGAAATTGATTCCCCATCAACTACCTCACTCTATTCTTCCAAAGCATATATGAGGAAATGAAACAGACTGAGAAACGGAATCGAACTTTCTTGGCTCATCTATGATTCTATGAACCAATTTTTTCTCTTCATTCATTATTCTCCGTTTGAAATAAATTGCTGCATTCACTTTATTATTCATATTTCGTATCGACGGACCTTGTTTGACGAGGCTTCACTAGAGAATCACTAAAAGACAGTCTAAACCGATCCCTTCTTCGAAAATAAATAAATAAATAAAAAGACAGGCTAAACCCTGTAGGATCGTCTCGATGTAGAGGTCAAATCGCAGTTAAAACACGGAATCTCTTTCTGAACGAATCTCTTCGGAAGCTGTCCAAGTTTATCCTAACTCTTTATCATTTTTAACCGCCTTTATTATAATAATATAATTTTTAAATTTAATTATATATATAATAAAAAATTAATTATTTTTAATTATTCTTTTTATTTAAATTTTTTATCTCTTTCTCTTTCTTAATTTCACTAAAATTAATAAATTATATTATATTAATATAATTGATCAGAATTATATTAGACTTTCTTGATTTTGAAATAAAAAAATTTAAAAATAAGAATTTTTAAATTTTGAGCAAGTTATGTGCTTTTGGGCAGAAATCATGAAAAAAGAGAGAGAATGAGAGTGCAGTACGAATTTTTTCCAATTTTAAAATTGTTTATAGTAAAAAAAAGTAAATAAAGTACTAGTATTTTTAACAATCGGGAGAGAGGATTGGTCTGTGACAATCAACAATGAAAAGTGCGCCATCCAATACATCAAAGTGAAGGAGGATCGTTATGCTCGTGAGACCTTGCCTTGGTAGCACTGAGCATTGGGAATTTAACATCACTGTCAAAACAGGCTAAGATTCCGAATTGGTCCGTTTATGCAGGCTTAAACTTAATATATCTAAATTCATTTAAATATAGAATTTTTTGAACGGGTCCGTTTAGCCAGCGTGTCGGAGCGGATTGGACGCAGACCAATCCATTTTTTTTATTTTTTTAATAATTTTCTTTAAAATGACGTCGTTTTAATTTTTTTAAAAAAATAAAAATATATATTTTTCAAAACGATGTCGTTTTGTTATTTTTTACAAAACGATGTCATTTTTGTATAGCTCGCGAGCTGAGACGGATCGACTGCTTTCGCTTATTTTCAAGGCCGATCTGCACAGAGCAGTTGAGTCCCGAAACAGATCGACTCGCTTTAATGACGACTAGAATTTAACTTCTGTCTAGTATATACTTTATTTTTATTTTTTAAAAATGATTAATTTTTTATTTAGATAAAGTTTGTAACTTTGTTGTATGATTGATTATTGATCTATGATCTCCACCAATTGTATAATGACTCTTGTAAAGAAAAAAAGTGAGGGTTGTTACTATGATAAGGAGCTACTTTTCTTTTTCTTTTTCCAATTTTCTTTTAAGGGAAGGATTGGGGAGAGCTTGGACAATTATTTCATGCATCGGAGAGAACAGATAGTTTCAATAATAAGTTTATAGTTCAATTAATTAAAAAAATTATAGAAAAAGTTTTGAATTAAATTTTTAATTCTTGGTATGCTAATGTATCAAAAAAAAAAAATATTGATATATGCACTATGATGATAGGGTGTATGTGCACGTTCTTTGCCATCAAGAGCCCTTTATCACTGGAAAAACAAAATTGTAATTTGGCATATTACTAGAGAGTGATAAATGCATTATATACCAGTTGATGAAAATTGAATCTAAATGCATAGAATGAGGCTTAAGTGGACAAAACCGATATCTACAATATGGCAAAATTATATGTAAAAGTTGTTATGCGAGATTAGTGGTGTCAAACGGGCCGATCGCCACGGGCAAAGCCTTAAAAGTTACAAAGCGAGCTTGTCCGTTTATTTGTAGGTTGAGATTATATCAATCTATATTCGCATATACCGTTTAGCTTGCGAGCTAAGACATTTTTTTTTAAAAAAATATTTTAAATATTTTTATCTCTATTTTTTATTACATGTGATATTATATAAATTTATAATTGAGATAAAATAATATTCGGTCGATCACTAATACTTTTAAAATATTAGTTATATATAGTTATCAATATATATATATATATATATATATATATATATATATATATATATATATTTATTTATTTATATATTGATTCATTCATGCTTTCCATTTTTTATTATATTTCTCACATCTAAGAATATTTTTATCAAATTTTCATTAAATTCTTCAATTTTAAAATTAAAAAATCACATCTTTAACTTAATATTGAAACTTTACATAGTTAGAATTATATTGAATATTTGAGTTAAAGTAAAAATTTTAAAATACTAAATTTAAAAGTTAATTATAGTTTTAAAAAAAAGAAGAGAGAAGAAAACCCGCTCCGGTCCGTTCCATGCCGCAGGCCAAACAAAGCTGGCCGCCTAAATACACTGTCAAACAGGCTGACCCGTGTGATCGTGCTATGCGAGATGTGAAATTTTAGACAATTAAGAGGGATTCATAACTTACAAGGAAAAAGCAAAACAGATTTGTCTCATTACAATTAGGGATTAATAAGCACAGTGAGTATATTTTACTTTTATTTTTGTCATAAAATCTACATACTTCTCTCTTCACAAAAGAAAAGAAAAATATTATCTATCACCTTCATTCTACTCTAAATTAGAATATATTAGAATTCAAAAATTCAAGATGAATTATCTATTTGATTCAAATTTAATAAATTTTAAAATAATTTTAACTAAATATAATTTATTAAGTTTAATGAAACTTCACTAGGCTTTGGCGAAGCTCCAAAGGAGCTTCGTCAATCCTTTGAAGGGTAAAGCTCTAATTGGAGTTTTCACTAAGATTGGATAAAGCTTTAATTGGAGCTTCATTAAGGCTTGATAAAGCTCACTTTAGGACTTTACTAGGGCTGAGTAAAGCTCTAATTGGAGCCTCACTAGCGTTGGGTAGAGCTCCAATTAGAGCTTCACCATGCCCGGGTAAAGCTCCAATTGGAGCTTCATCAAGACTTGGTAAAGTTTTATCTTGCCTACTTTTTTATGAAATTTATTTTTAATTATATTTTTAATTTATAAGTTTCAATATTCTAGCCCATGGCAAAGAAATTTCAGCTTAAAATTTTTTATTTTAAGCTTTTTTCCAATTTTTTGGTAAAAATTTACACTTTTGAATATAAGAGATGATTTACTAACCTTGTGTTAATGATTTGTTGAAAAAATCTTTCAAATCTATTTGTTAATTTAATTTTTTGCATAAGAGACTTGAGAGAGAATAGAGAAGAGAGATAATGAGTTATATTTATATAAACGGTAAAATAAGAATAAACTAAGGGTACTTACTAAAAACTCGTTATAAAAAATATTACAATTTCCTATGAGAATTCAGGCTTTCAGGCAACAAGGCCAAGTTTCCTCTATTAGTAGTCCAATTGCCTACAGCCCACTGCCCAATAAACAAACTGGCCTTGGTTAGAAATGATCACTACCGTAGGGTAGGATGTTCGGCTTTAGAGTCGTTGGTCCAAAGAGAAAAAAAGGAAAAAGGAAAAATCTATGTAGCAAGACAGCAGCAGAATGCCAGCAAAGAGAATTGCAAAGGCAAAGCAGCGTGACTTTTGCAATTTTCTCAATACCTACTAAAATCTGAACGGCTAGTGTTCATTTTACCATTAAACTCTTACGTTGCCATAAGAACGAGAATATCTAGTGTTATGCTCTCTCCATTTAAAAATAATTGTCAAAATTTTCCATTTTTTTCATTGTTCCAAAATATATGTGAATTTTGTTTTTTTTAAATACATTTATTACTTCTCTTTTGTTTCACCCTTCATTATCAATAGTTTCAAGGTCATACCCTTCATTATTATACATTATGTTTTGAAGTTAAATTCTTCGTCATTATATAATTTTAAAGTCTATCATGTCAATTTGGCGATATTTATTCTCTTATTTATTAAGGTAATTTTAGTCTTTTTAACTTAGTTTCCCAAGGATTTCCTTAAAATCTTAATATGCTTATCTTGTCCAAGATTAATTTGAAACGAAGGGAGTAGAAAAGCCTAATATTTGGACCCGACGAGAATATTTGTGAAGCTGATTTTGTATGGATTAGAGATTGAGGCTGAGGTTTAGACATGCATGCCGAAACCAGACTCCACGGGAGTTGCTCGATTGCCTGCATCGACCTTTTTTAAAAAAAGAAAAACAAAAAAATAAAAATAAAAAACAGACTCGACCAGCAACACAGGCCTTCATCATGCAGGTCCCTTAAAACACAAAAGAGCAGTAGAGAGTAGAGAGAACACCATTGCTGCATTGATTTGTGTGTTCTAGTGTTTTTTACGAATAAAAGATGTACTTTTTAATATATATATATATATATATATATAGTATTCGAATACAAGATCATAAGTATTTAAAAAAGAATATTTTGATAATTATTTTAAAACTTTACTGGGCTTTATTTTCCACCAACTATTTAGAAACCCGAGTTTCCTGCGTAGTTTTTTAACATGATACTCTTGTAAATTATTTTATTTTTGTGCATGTGAATCACGTCATGCATAGCGCAAAAGTGAAGCTTCGCAAAGCACCAATTAGAAAGTTGTGCCATGCAATAACAGCTACGTGCCAATTTTTGGTGCATCAAATCAATTAAAATAAACTACGGTTTATAATCGTTTGATTTGGTACACTGTAATAAAAAGTCCTTTTAGTCCGAATCTCTTTTTATTCGAAATGGATATGTAATTTTGTTTCTATTATATTGTTTAGAATGAGAAGCGAAAATAGTGTAGTAAATTTTTTTATATTTGATAAATTTATTATTTAATATTAGAACATAATAAAATTTCACAAGAAATTATCTAAATGTCCTACTATAATATTATATCGATAAAGCCAAATTATACCTAATAAAAGAATAATAAGATTAAATTAAATATGTCATCTATAAAATCTTTTTTAAATAAAATTTATACTAAAATTTTAGAAATATTAAATGTTTCAAATATTGAAGTATAATTTAGTCATAAAGATAACTTTTATTTTAGATTAAAGTAAATTAAGTATTACTAAGATAAATAAATTAAAATTCGAGATAAATTGTGTTTTTCTTCCTTAAATAGTATGAGGATATAATACTTATAATTTTTTTTATGATTCCTACTTCTTTTAAATATCTTTTCTTTAGATTTTTAACATAAAAATATCTTTCTTACTTTTTCTTGGAATGAGCTTTCATGTGGTAACATTTTCTATTTGAAAGTTTTATATAAAATACAGAAATAAAATGAAAAATTTTAAAAAATACTCCATTTTATTTCATTTTAATATACTAAATATATTATAAATATTTAGTCTCGTTAATGATAATAATCTTGACGCTACTTATTCTTTCTGAAATATTCAATTCAAGAGGAATATTTAATATTAAATAGAAGAAGTGTCGTGAAATCTTTCTCTTGAAATGACGCAAATACTGCTGATTTTGACCTGAGCTCCTAAAGGGGACTACTTTTTATGGGTTTATGACAGCAGCATTCACAAACCTTCGTTGGTTTTTCATGAAATGCATGATGACCTGCTGATGCAGAAAAATAAAACAACCCAATCAATCTATCACGCCCCGTGTTCGGGTTTGCCACTCATAGTTTTGTAACACTCAGAGCCAACTCTACTAGTAGATAGCTAATCTCTTTATTTTCAAGTAGATATTTTAAATTAACAATAAACAGTTTAATCTATAATTCATATATTCAATTCATATTACTTACATTTATTTCATATAGAGTAATGGTATCACGCGCCCATTTTATCAAAAAATAACTCAGAATCATTTGAGTTTTTTATTTGGGATTTGTCGTTGTAATTAAGGGTGAATTTGGATAGGATTTAATTTTAAAATTAAATTTAAAATTTTAAATATGAGCCTCACATTTCCTCTCACAAATAATTTAACTTTTACAAAACTTAAGACAAAATATCAAAATCAAACTCTATCCAATCACACTATAATATCATTGCACTAGCTTAAACCCGTGTAATGCACAAATATATTTTAAAAATAAAAAATATTAAAATTATATTTTTAAAAAATCTATCTAAATAATATTTTTTACCTCTTAAAATGTATGTGTTTAGAAAAAAAAAATTTAATAATATAAAATATTAAAATTTAATTTGTTTAAAAAGATCCAATACTTTCTTTTCCCATCTTATTATGCTTTTAATCTATAATTTCTACATATTTTATTCCTCTCAATACAAAATTCAGAATAATATTGATTACGTTGAATCTACTTTTTAACCTTTTTGAAATCTCTGATTCATATACAAATATCACTAATGTCTTTTTTGTAAAACATAAATAACATGTATCATTTATTAGATCAAATAGAGTTGAACTTATCCAAACTCTTATTTAGTTTCGAGAAGCTCCATTATTTGCTTCATTAATCAAGATTTCTTTTATGTTTTCCAAAAGAAAAAATACCCTTAATGACAAATCTATTCCCTTCATCAATAATGGAGAGATTATAATTGTTAGTTACTTCAGATCGCAATTTGTAATAGCATTTTTCAATTAATCTATTAAGTCAGATAATGAACAATTTTAAAAATAGTCTTAATGGATTACTTAACAAAGAAATTAAAAGTTGATGTTTTCGAATGATGTCCTATTTCTTAGGCTTTTTATTGGGGGTAAATCAAAGCAAATGAAAATTGAAACAAAGTACTAATATTGAGGTTTAAATAAAAGTTTATTTACTTCACTGCAAATTATATAGTGTTTATCTAGTTTTTGTTCCTAATAAGTGGATAATTATTTTAGTATAATAGCTTAACAAATATAAGGAAGAAAGATGTCGGGAGATGCAAGAATGAAATATAACATAAAATGGAGAAAAATTATGGAGGAGAATAAAAAGTAAAGAAATTAAAAGAATATCAGAAGTAGATATTATGAGTCATGCCATTGTGGTACCACTAGATAAAAGAAGGCGGAATATTAAAAAAAATACAAAATAAGTAAGATAATGGAGTAGGAAATGTACTGTAAAATTTTAGGTCTTAAAGCCTGTGATCAAAGGTGAATGAAGCAGACAACTCTGACATTTTAAAAAGAAAAAGAAAAAAATTGTAGCACTTACATCCACTTATGAAGTACACCTAAAATTCTAGTTCGAAAAATTATCATATAGGTAACAATTCTAATCCAAAATTTAAATATATTTTAGTGTAATCAAATAAATAAATAAGATTCATTTGCATTGCCTAATGATGCACTAATAAAATATGCCAAAGAAATTTCTAAATTTTATATTACAAAATAAAACACATATTAGATATCTAGTGAAGAAGCTCAATTTGAAGAAAGAAAAACCTCAAATGAGATTTTATGGAGTTCAATCAAATTAAAGAAAAACCATTATTTAAGAGAATAATAAAAGGATTCTAAAAGAATTTATAAAATACAACACTCAAATACTCATAAAAAACCTAAATCAAATGAAAAAAATGAAGAAAGTGAAAGAATTATATTATTTTAATGGGTTAAAAATGATTCTAACCAATAAAAAAATTTAAAGTAATAATTAAAGTCTCATTGACAAAATAACTTAAAATATAAAATTTAAAATGATAATTAATGTATAAGTTAATTTAAAATTATTTTAATAGATTAAAAATAATTTAGTTTAAAATTATTTTAATAAATTAAAATGATTCTAACCAATCAAAAAATTTTAAAGTAATAATTAAAGTCTCATACTTTTATAAAATAACTTAATATACATATTCAAAATTAAAATTAATGTATAAATTAATTTATAGTTATCTTAATAGTTTGAAAATGATCTTAACTAATCAAATTTTAAAAGACTAATTTAAAAAGTAAAAATTCTAAAAAAAATTAAGATGAGAGATTTGAAGGCTTAAGAAAGAAAGGATTATATATATATATATATATATATATATATATGGATTTTGGATCCATAATTATTGACATTGATGATCGAGAGCAGACAGAGGATATCTTTAAATCCACTTTAGTGCAGCAGTCAGTTCTTTGGAAGCAAGTCATCACCGGAGGGCTAACTATTATACAATCCTCTAAGCTGCTCCGGCACTGTTGTTACCTCATTCAATACATCAGAGACAGACTTTGTTGTTGATGACTCTTGGAAAATGATGGTGGGGCCGGCTGCGGGGATTTAACAATTATCGTTTTAAAATATGAAAATTTTTATTATTTTTATAGATTAAGAAAAAAATATTTTTATTATATTTTTAATTAATTTTACAAAGATAGAAAATAAAATAAGTATATTTATGGTAAAAATATATTAAGAAAAATAATCTTTTAAATTTATAAAAGGTCAATCATTTTATAAATAAAAAAATTTAAAAATTTTATATTTTGAAATAGACTGATTTTAGACATAATCCCATTGAGCTTTGTATAGTGATGGCAAATTTCATTCAATGCAACCATTTACCATTTTTATTATTTTTTTTGTAAAAAAGAAACTTGCTTCATTTACACTATCTCACAATCAAAGTTTGACTATTTTTGCAGTTTTAGAAGAGAAGGTAAAATTGAATTTTTCATCTCATGGGGAAATTGGAGGCATCAAGAATCTTTCCTCATTTGAGCAGGGAATTTTTCAAACATCTTCAAGGGTGTTTAAGGAATTGAATAAAGTTTAAATTTAAGATTTTCTATTTTAAATTTTGAAAAAGTAAGGGAGAAATTGGATTTGATTTTTTTTAAATTGTATTGAGAATAGTAAAAGTAAATTATTTATACAAGAATAAGTGTGGCATAAAGTAAAAAAATAGAAAAAATATTTTTTTTTTTGTTGAAAAAAATCCAAATTTGTAAGAAGAAAAGAAAAATTTCAGGTAATCCGAATAATCAAACTTTGACATGTTATAACATACTTGCTGGCACCATGCTCCTTTATAGATTAGCATCTGACGCACGAAAGACGATTCGTTTTCATTCTTTGTCGGCGCAGATGAATTCGGGAATATACGTAGTTCCGTATTGAAGGAGGGGAATGGATATATTCTAAAATTTTGACTACTTGTATGAAGACTGAAGCTTGTAGAATAAAATATGGTATTCTTTGTAGAAGTTTGCTCTCTATTGAACTCATTTTCATATAAAGCTTTTTCAAATAGAGTTTGGAGTTAATTATTTTGAAAAAAAAATTGAGGCTAATTGCACGTCTAAATTGATCGAAGAATCACAAGATCTTGAGCGGCTGGAAATCAATTTCAGCATCCTTCTGTTTGCAGAGAGTCTAATCTTTGTAAAAGTTGTATTTGTGGATTTCTTTAATTAAATGGATCCCTTTCAGACCAAAAATGGAAAAGAGAGAAACATATATATGAAAGGAAGTATTTGCGTAAACAGCATACATGATGGCTGCTCTCAACATTTTACAATTTAAAATCATCATTAAAATAAAACTACAGAACTATAAAATTATCACCTTTTGATTTGGATTACCATGATCAGTAAAAGATATCATTTATTAACTCAATAGTTTAGAATAGTTGGTAAATGAATTGTTACTATTAATAAAAGGTTAGAAATTTGATTCTTACTTGTGGTACTCTACCGGCACAACCCGAACTAATTCGGATTAGTCTTACAAATTGATAAGAATATACGTACTCTAAAACAAAGAAGACTGCACTCATTGGGACAAACTAGACCTTAATCTTTTTTCTTTTTAAATAAAAGAATTATTTGGTATAATATTTTTTCTTTTGAAATAAAACCTATTATTGGCGTTGATTAGCTATCACTGTCGCATTCGGGGTGGGGGAGGGGGGGGGGGCAGGGAGGCAGCCTATTCCAACCACCCCCCTCCCCCCAAAAAAAAAACCCCATATTTTCAAAATCCCCATAGTCAACAATGCATATCAGCTGGGGATAATTTGTGTTGTTACACTTATTAGATCCTGAACTAGACAGTTCACAGATGAACAATGCATTTCAACTGGGGATGCAATTTTCTATTTACACAGTTCACCGCCTTGTAAAGTCTATAAATACCAGCAAATCACAGTAACACGAATTCAGAATAGCTCTTTTTTATTCTCCCAATTCCCCACACAATAAACATCAAAAGCTATGGCTGCCCACTTATTCTCTCAGTCCTGCATTTTCATGTCCATGATCATTTTGATGTATATCAGTTCTTGCTCTTCAATGTCTTCCCATGTTTGTGAACCAGCCATACACCCTAATGCAGTTCCAGTAGCCAAAGATGATATAGACAAGTTGCAGTTTGCAGAAAACTTAGAACATTTGGAAACCGACTTTTTCTTGTATGGTGCTCTAGGATTCGGTCTGGATAAGGTTTCACCAGAATTAGCCATGGGAGGTCCTCCTCCCAAAGGTGCCCGGAAGGCAAACCTTGACGTTCTCACTCAGAGCATTATAACTGAGTTTGGCTTTGAAGAAGTTGGTCACTTGAGGTTCATAATTCATATCCCCATATTATTCAATAATGATTGATGTGGGCATTTCAAGATCCAAATCAATTAGATACGGTGGAGAGACACCCCTACATTAATATTATATTTCCTCATTGAAACTACACGTTATTCCATATAGGACTTGGTGCATTATTTTACTTCATTCTCTTGTAGCTTTGGATATGAAGTTCATTTTACTTGGTTTTTTATGCCGTTTTATGATTAACTACAGGGCGCTTAAGAGAACCGTTGGTGGATTTCCCAGACCTTTGCTAGACCTTAGTGCTGGAAACTTTGCAAAGGTGTTCAATGACGCATTTGGTTATCCGCTGGTGCCTCCTTTTGATCCCTATCGAGACAGCCTTAGTTTCATGTTAGCTTCTTATGTAATTCCATATGTTGGGCTTGTTGCCTATGTTGGTACAAATCCTAACATCAATGGCTTTGAGAGCAAGAGGGTGAGTTCTTCACTTTTTCCTCAAATATTTGTATAAACATCACAAGCGAAAACCAATCCTCTTTCATCATAATTTTCTTTGTTGAACGAGATTCTAACTATAACTTTATCTAGTTTTTCCACTTTTACTTGAAATTATAGTACAGTTGAGGCTTGGCTTGTTATTTTATTCTTGGCAACCTGGGGGAGTCAATAATTCATGACATGTTACCTTATAAGCCTAGATTTAACATCCTCTTATTGTACAGCTTTTAGCGGGATTATTAGGAGTTGAAGCTGGACAAGATGCAGTGATCAGAACATATCTCTACGAGCGAGCTGATCAGTTAGTGTTGCCATACAATAAATCAGTAGCTGAGTTTACCAACCGCATTTCATGTCTCAGAAACCGATTGGGAAACTGTGGCATCAAGGATGAAGGAATTGTTGTGCCACCAGCACTGGGTGCAGAGAACAGGACTTCGACAAACGTTTTATCAGCAAACTTTGATTCCATCTCTTATGCGAGGACTCCTGTAGAGATTCTGAGGATTGTATACGGGACCGGTGATGCACACAAGCCAGGAGGATTCTTCCCCCTAGGAGCGAATGGAGAAATAGCAAAGTCATATTTGAAAGGGACATTATCCGAGTCTTACTTCTAGGTATAGTCCATATCTTATTATCCATAAGCAGGCCACAGTTGCTAAAGAATTAAGAGTATAATTTGGTGGTTTTTAAATAAAACAAGGCTCCGAATATTTTTTTGGAGACTAAAAATTTGGTGGATATTCAGTTCTAATTCCTGATAAGCTTGAAATGGAGTACGTTTAATTTTCGGATTTTTTTCTTTCTTATGAACGAATTTTTTTAATATTATGTCCTGAAAATATCCAACTATGTAATACATCAATTCGTAGAATTATGCAGATTAGCATGTCGGATCTTCACTGCCTTTCCCTTTAAATAGTGGAAGCTTTCTTCTCGAACCAAAATTGCATCCAGGCTTAGAGGCAACCCATTTTTTCTATTTTGAATTTCAAAAAAATTAATTTTAAGAAGAAAATTAATATTTAAAATAAAAAATTACATTATTTTTATTTTTAGAATAATCCAAATTATCGAAGTTTCACACGTTATAACATACTTGCTGACTTATTAGAATAAAAGCTATCAATCTATCACTTCAATCAGCCTTAACGGCCTTAATTAGAGTAAAAAGACTCAATATTGAATATTATAATTAGTAGTATATTAAAATTATATTAGATGATGTGTTAGAAAATTCGAAGTCCTTACTGACACATTAGATGATTCAAATGCTCATGTATAGACTAGCATCTGATGGATGAACCATGATTTGTTTTCATTTCTTGTCAGCTTAGGTAAATTTGAACACGAGGTAAGAATCAAACTCTTAATCTTATTATTGAAAGCTTCACCTCTCTTACCACTCCATGAAGACTTTACAGGCGAGTTTAATCTTTGTCAAAGTCGTGTTTGTGGATTTTTTTAATTAAATGGATCCCTTTCCTACAAACAAAGATAAAGAAACAAACATATGAGAGGAAGTTAACCAAAGACTATTTCATGTAAAAAGCATACATGATGGCTGCTATCAGCATTTTACAATTTAAAATCATCATGAAAATCATACTACCAAACCATAAAATTATCAGCTTTTGATTCTGATTTCCTATATCATTTAGTAAAAGTTAGCAATCATTGAGACAAATTTTTTAAATAAAAGAATTATTTGATATGATACGTTTTCTTTTGAAACAAAACCTCCTGGCATTGGTGCCCCCCCCCGCCCCGGCCCGGCGTCCAAATTTTCAATATTCTTTATTTCTTTAAGCTTAATTAAGGATTTTCCCCCTAAAAAATAAATTTCGCTTTTCCCCCAAAATTTTTCATAGCTTTCTACTTAACTTTGGGGAAAATCAAAAAGATTTTTGGAGTTAGTAATTCTTTTCTAAATTTTTATACTTTGGTTCAAATATTATGTTTTCATTTCTTGTTTTTGAGATCCATTTTGGACATCTTGACTTTGGCCCCCGGTTGAATTTGGCTTCTAGGCCAATGAACTCTACTTTGTTTTTCTTCATTAAGGTTGAGTTGAAGGCTCATTATTCTTATGTTTGGGCTCCATTTTGAACCATTTTAGCGTTTGGTTTGATTTGGTTCGATAAGTTTTGTGATTTGCTGGCTTATAATAAGAAGAATAAAAAATTAGAAACAATTCAGAACCTCTTGAGAAACGGGAGAAAAAATCTCTAGCCTCGGCATTTTGATGTTTATAATGCCTAATTTCAATAGAAGGTATGTTTTTTAGTGTGGTTTTTTTTTTGTATTCTTAAATGTTATTTTGAAGAATTAAACAATGTAAAACATCTTTCATTTCACATAATATGTCTCTTTTATTTTATTAATAATATTTTTTTACTTTTTAATTATAATCTAATGTTTGGATAGTATCCCTATCCAAAATCCAATAAAAAATTTCAAGTCTGGAATCCACGTATTCTCTTGTAAATAATTCACATTTTATGAAACCGAAAACAAAAATTCTAAATCCAAACTCTGTTTAATCTCATTCTATAAACAATGATAGAGTTAAAATGGCTCAAGATCTTCTGATATACTTACTACCAAATTCTTTAGTACATCAATTAAATTGTACTGCTATATTGCAATGTTATTGGACTAAGAGAAATTAGATTTGCACTAATCACATAATTTCAAGTGATGTAATTTAATTGATATATTAAATAATATACTATAGAATGTACTAAAAGATTTAAAGCCAATAAAAAATTTGGCTAGATCCGCCCCTAAGAATAAATGAACTTATGACTTTTTAATTTGTTCTTCGCCCCCAAAAGCCATAGCCCTGGATCCACCCCTGTTAGCCACAGGCCCGCCATCAACATTTTGTTTGCATTTACCCTTTCAGGTCAACAATGCATGCTGGGGATAGCTTGTGTTGCTACACCAATTAGATCCTGAATTAGTGATGTGTGGTTCACTCAAGTCTCTGAGACTCCTGCGAGGCAAAAGACACTCAACAACGAGCTAAAATTAGAATACCCAGCATTTCATTTGAGTTATAGTACCTCCAAAGTCAACCAAAAAATTAACTCCAGAGCTATGGTTACATATAGCCATTTGTTAGAAGGAAATTCTCATCTAAAGCTTACTTGTAGCCCCTGAATTGTCATCGGTTAGGTATCGTATGAGAGGCAGTTGAAAGCAGTAGATAATCTACGTCTGCCCAACCCTATCTATAATTAACTAACACTGTACTATTTAACTTACTCTCTTTCAAAATATAATGCATTTTGGTTCTTTAATTTTACATAAATTAAGCAAGAAGAAGAAAATAAATGTTTTATATTATATCTTTAATTAATTTCACTAATATAATAGAAATTGAGAAAATTATATTTATGGTGAGAAAAACTTTAGAAAATGATCCTTAAAATTTGTAAAATGCCAAATATTTTAAAAATTAAGAAATAGATTAAAGAATAAGAAAATAAGGGACATTTTTCTTGTTATATTCTTAACTAATCTCACTAATATAATAGAAATTGAGATAATTATATTTATAATATGAGTAACTTTAGAAAAATAATTTTTAAAATTTATAAAAAGTTCAATATTTTAAGAAAAAATTAAAAATAATCAAATTGTCTTATATTTTAAAATGAGAGAGTACTAAATACATGAACAACATTCAATAGCTACTGTAGTGTTTGAGTATTATATATTGAGAATCATTCAGAAAATGCCATTTTCTATCTACACAGTTCTCAGCCTTCTAAAGTCTATAAATACCA
Organism: Rauvolfia tetraphylla; assembly: GCA_030512225.1. Taxonomy (NCBI): domain Eukaryota; kingdom Viridiplantae; phylum Streptophyta; class Magnoliopsida; order Gentianales; family Apocynaceae; genus Rauvolfia; species Rauvolfia tetraphylla. The sequence goes on from JAJQKT010000060.1 coordinate 6,208,775, forward strand.
GCGAATCACCAACATGACTAGCATGGATTCAGAATAATTCATTTTTCCTCTTTCGACTCCCCACAAACAATAAACATCAAAAGCTATGGCTGACCATTTACTCCCCCAGTCCTGCATTTTCATCTCCATGATCATTTTGATGCACATCAATTCTTGCTCTTCAATTTCTGCCCCTGTTTGTGAACCAACCATGCCGCATAATGCTGTTCCAATAGACAAAGGCGATATAGACATGTTGCAGTTTGCTGAGAACTTGGAACATTTGGAAGCCGACCTTTTCTTGTATGCTGCTCTGGGGTTTGGTCTGGATAAGGTTGCACCAGAATTGGCCATGGGAGGTCCTCCTCCCAAAGGTGCCCGGAAGGCAAACCTTGACGTTCTTACCCAAAGCATTATAACTGAGTTTGGCTATGAAGAAGTTGGTCATTTGAGGTTCATATCCCTATTTTATTTACTGATGTTAGGCCATTTCAAGATCCTGATCAATTTAGGACTTGGAACGTTATTTTACTTGATTCTCTTATAACTTCGGATATAAACGTGTAGTTTACTTGGTTGCTGTTTTATGATTACCTACAGGGTCCTTAAGAGAACCGTTGGTGGATTTCCTAGACCTTTGCTAGACCTTAGTGCCGGAAACTTTGCAAAGGTGTTCAATGACGCATTTGGTTATCCACTGGTGCCTTCTTTTGGAAAAACTTTATGGTGGTAGCTGTGTAATTAGTCAGCATCCCATAAGTTATATTCTGTCCAATTACATGAAGCAACGTGTAATGTGAGTCCCTGTATTGATGAATGAGTAAGTGATAATAGTAGGACATACAATATACGTGACTTCATATGATTGGAAAGAGTATAATTTATGAGATGCTGACTAGTTACACAGCTACCACCATAAAGTTTCTCCTTCTTTTGATCCATATCGGGACAGCCTCAGTTTCATGTTAGCTTCTTATGCAATTCCATACGTTGGACTTGTTGCCTATGTTGGTACAAATCCTAACATCAATGGCTATGTGAGCAAGAGGGTGAGTTCTTTACTTGTACCTCAAATATTTGTATAAACATCGCAAATGAAAACTAATCCTCTTTTTTAATTTATTTCTTTGTTGAACGAAATTCTAATTACAACTTGTATCTAGTTCCTTTGCTCGTACTAGAAATAATGGTACGGTTGGAGCTTGACTTGTTTATTTTATCTTTGGCAACCTGAAGTCTCTAACTCAAGACATGTTGTCATATATATCAAGCTTAGATTTAACAGCTACTTACATGTGCAGCTTTTAGCTGGATTATTAGGGGTTGAAGCTGGTCAAGATGCAGTGATCAGAACATATCTCTACGAGCGAGCTAGTCGGTTAGTATTACCATACAATAAATCAGTGGCTGAGTTTACCAACCGCATTTCTCATCTAAGAAACCGATTGGCAAACTGCGGCATCAAGGATGAAGGAATTATTGTGCCACCAACACTGGGTGCAGAGAACAGGACTTCGACAAACGTTTTATCGGCAAACTATGATTCCATCTCTTACGCGAGGACTCCGGTAGAGATTCTGAGAATTGTTTACGGCACCGGTAATGAGCACAAGCCAGGAGGATTCTTCCCTCTGGGAGGAAATGGAAAAATAGCAAAGTCATATTTGAAAGGGACATAATTCAAGTCTTACTTATAATCCATAAATATCGAACCTTCTTATCCCTATGCAGCCGACGAATAAAGCAAGGCTCCAAATATGTTTTGGAGATCAAATAATTGATGAATCTTCAGTTGTAATTCCCGATAATCTTGATATGAAGTACGTAAAATTTTCAGTTTTTTTCTTTAAATGAATAATGTTTTCGTATTTTTTTTAATGTTATGTCCTGAGAATATCCAATTATGCAATAATGCAATCGTAAAATTTTTCTTACTAGTCTATCGTATCTTCATTGTAACTAATGTCTATCACGTTTCGTTTTAACGGTTTGATTACGGTGCTAAATGTCACTTTTTTTAGCAAATGCAGACTCCATTATAATCATTAGATTGATATCTTTTTTATCTAGTGGCGGAGACTTATCATGGGTATTTTTTAGACCTAAAAACTTTTGGGTCTTGCTCAAATAGTGTTTTAACCCAAAAGCAATTCAAAATTACAATTTTCTTTAACCTTTTTCACCAAATTCTCTCTCTCTCCCTCACTCTTTCTCTCTCTTTTTTTGTGGTCTTTCTTCTCTCCACTACTATTATAAAACTCTTCAAATATTAAAAAATTAAATAACTTATTCTCCTCAATTTCTTCACTTTGTGTTTGACGATTTCGATGAGTCTTATAGTTTTTTATTGAGATTAAAACCCATTTTCTTGAATTTACTTGGTCAAAATGAAGTTAGATATTGTGAGTTTTTATTGGGCTGTTTGGTTGTTTCAAAACTATAGAAATCTTCATTTAAGAACAAAATTTATCAGGATATTTAATAGTCAACTTATAGGAGTAAAGGAAGCGTTATGTTAATTTTTTTTGACTTGAGGAACAATTTTGACCGTGGAATACCTTCATGACTTGAGAAAATGATTTTAATAGAATAGAATTTTAGTGTTGGATCTTTTTTAAAAAATTTTAGAAAAATTTATATATACTTTATCTTCTTCTATAATGATTCTCATTGTTTTGAGTAATGACACTAATAGTTTTAAAGGTTAATTATCCAAAAGAGAAACATATATGGCAAATAATTATTCCATGGTATGAATAATTATTCACTTATGTGTAAATAATTATTTACTGCATATATTTGAATAGTAGTTTTGATTGCTTTAAAGATTAATTATTCAAGAGAAAATACTATATGATGAATAATTATTCAAACCTCTCTATATATTCAAGACTATATAAATAATTATTTAAATCTGTGTGAATCATTATTCAAAGCTGAATAAAATAAAGGATAAATTAAGTAAAGGGAAACAATGGATAAAATAATAACCTTTTTAAGTTTTTTAAACTCCTTGTTAAATACTCATCCACTATACAAATCTAAATGGTTATTTTCGCTATTTTAAAGATTAATGATTCAGAAGAGAACATTATGTGGCGAATAATTATTCACTACTGTGTGAATAATTAATCAAACTTCTGTTAGTGAATAATTATTTTTACAGCGTGAATAATTATTCATACATTTGCGAATAATTATTTAAACTTCTATATTGAATGAATATAATGTCATTCTGTCATGATAATTTAGAGTAGAAATCACATTCACTACAGTATAATTTTAACCTTTGAGACGATCTTTTACCTATTTATAATCTCAAATGCATTTGAAAAAATGATAGTAGAGCACGCATATGTATGGTGAATAATTACTCAAATTTTTATGAATAATTATTCACCAATGTATAAATAATTATTCACACATCTATGGTGAATGAATATAATGACATTCTGTCATTATAATTTGAAGTAGAAATCATTCCTATTTGTGTCAATTTTTTACATTTGGTACAACTTTTCAATCCATTTATGAATAATATTTTACAAAAGTTATAAATTTTTGCATGGAGCAAACTTGAGTATAGTACAAATGAGAGATATGATACATATTAGTTACATAAATTTAAACTTAATTTTCTATTGCATAAAAGTCTAATCTACACATAAAAGTTTCAGAAAAAATAAGTATTTCACATTCCCTTTTTTTCTTTATTAAGAGAAATTAGCTATACTTACCCTTAAACTATTTTGGTTTTTCTCTTCTTAACCAAAAACTTTTATTTTAACATTTTATACACATGAATTTTTTTCAAACAACTATATCTATCAAATTATAAATGTCCCGGTAGATTTTGGCAAAAAGAAGTCATGCTACAAGTATGAATCATCATTTTCAATGATAATTTTGTTTATTCATGACTTTGACTCCATTTTTTTATAGTATCTAAGCCATATGGATAAAAAATCAATCAGCAGTAAAATAACATTTTCTAATCTTTTAAGTTATTTTTCTCTATTCCTCCTCTTTCTAAGCTATGAATAGATAAAATTGTCTTTAAAAATTGTAACACATGTTTGTAGCATAACTCTCTCTACAAAATTTCGACACAACATTTATAATTTGATAGATACAATTATTTGAAAAAAGTTCATGTGTATAAAAAGCTAAAATAAAATTTTTTAGTTAAAAAGAAAAAAGTCAAAATAATTAAAAGATAAACATAACTAATTTCTACTTATTAAAAACCAAACATTTTTATTAATATTTAAAAAAGAAACAAAAAACAAAAAAAAGCCAAAAAAAGGACCGAGGGCATCCAACTTGGGCCCCCACCCCTAGGCATTGGGCGTTGTGCCTGGAACAGGTGCCACGCCCCAGGGGTGGGTGCCCACCGCTTGGCGCAAACACCGGTGGGCTGGCAGCCCCTATTTACACTGGTACACCCAACCAACTTTTTTCTCAAAAAAGTTTCTCAAAAAATTTTTGAATTTGTAAGAGATTAAAATTGTTAAACACTGCATTAATAAAATCGTCCAGTATAAAATAATTCTATAAAAATATGATATTTTTACTCCCAGTTTAAACTTTTTCACCCCTTTTCTTTGTTTTATAGGCAAAAGAGCATGAAACCCATAGATATAAAATTAACTAATCTTACGTATTATTAATGGCTTAGTTACTTTTCTTTTCTCATGACATTTGCATTTTCCTGAAAATTGATACCACTAACCATCATAATAATAGCCAATTGTTGTTATAAAAACTTTCTCATCATATGATTCTTTATGCATTTAAAAGGTTTATGAGAATAGGTCATGAAATTTCTCAATCGTATTACTTCAATAAAAAGTTCCTGCAATTCTGTTTTTTTCTTTAAAAAATTAAATAAATAATAAAAAAATATATAATGAGATGTTTGTTAGGTACTCATAGTGATTCTTTTTATTTTTTCATAATATGAGTAATTTAGTCCATTGATAATTTGTCAGCTTAGCTAATCTTATCGCTATATGTATTAAAGTCTTTTTATTTATAGAGAATGAAAGTAAAAGAGGTTAAAATGAAAGTAAGAATATCACATCCCTAATATATGTAATGTTGTATAAAATGTAGATATTTAAAGTGGTTCCTTCTAAGACTTTGTTATTCAGTTCTTCTCATTAATACGAAAAGAATCTTTCCTTCTTATAGATGATTTCTATGCATTGAAACAGCCACCATATGCATTTTGATTAATTATATGACATTTGAGTTGATTAAGTATTATTTGAAAGATATTAGTTCCTTACCGTTAGGTAATATCCTAGTGATTGAGTGTCTCACTCATAATTTAGAAGATTAAAGATTAAATTCTAGCAAAAAGAGAGAGAGATTTCCCCTCAGATGTTCAACCTTGCATCTGCACCTGGCAAAGCTTATCAAACTTCTTGTGGAATCAATTTATCTAGAAAGAGTTTAACTGATTTTTTTTCTTTTTGAAACAAGAGTTAAACTTGATTGAAATTTTCATTTGACAAAGGTCGGAATAAGCTGATAGGATCCCCTTTTTTACGTCCCCGTGTCCTCCCTCCCCCCATCTGGTAACATGGGGGCGAAAGAAGGAAAGACAGAGATGGAGTTTCTCTTGCTTTTCATACCAAACCATACCCCCCCCCCCCCTCCCGTGCCCCCGGCCCCGCCCGCCGCCGCAGATCTTGAAGGAACCATTTGGTCATATTGCTAACATCCATATATAAGAGGATCTTCTTCCACATTGAAACCAGAACCATAAAAGGATAAGAGACCGATGAAGAGATCAATATTATCTCTGCATTTTATTAGAAGTATATTGAGTTGACATGTATCGCTTAACCACAAAAGAACGACGGAACACAAAAGGGGGGATTAGGACATGTACTTAGTACTTTACATGTAAGGCCACAATCATGACAACGATCGGCAATGGTATTGCAGAAGCAATTTGCTTCCGGAATGATCATCTTTTCCGATAATTTTCTGGCTTCTACTTGACTTCCAGGCTTCCCAAAGAACCAATCAACTGCAAACAAAAGAAGAACCCAAAAAAAAATTAAATTACTATAGCAATCTAGCAGATATTAATCTTATAATATAAGGTAATCTTTTCTCAAACACTTAGAACAAGTGCCTGATTGTTTCATGTGTGTGCATTTGAGAGCATCAGTTCAGAGGGAAATTAGAAACTAACCACTAGAAGCACAGATTAGGATGGTGAGCACAATCAAACTCAAATGAGTTTTCATCTTTGGGTGGGTTGAACTTGAAGGTATACTGCAGAAAGTTGGATTGAAAAGGTGTTGCTTCTGCATTCTTAATCGAGTCTTATTTATATATAGGATTGGAGTGGTAAATCCCTTTGCTTCATAAGGTAGTAGCTAAAATGCCTTATTTGCTCAGGAAAAAATGGAAAACATTGTTTACATACCTTATACCAGTTGTCACAACAATTTATGGAAGGAATTAAGTGTCAAATCCATGTTGAAGGCCGAATCCGATAATGCATATATAGAAGGAAGTTAACATTTCAATATTTCTTTTGCCCGTATAATTACCTCTTTTTCCCTTTTTGATGGTTGCCCATTTAGGAAACGGTTGAATGGTGTAATACGAAATAAAGCCATTATATCATTTTAATTTATGATTCTTGTTTCTATAATTTGTCTATTTTTCTTCAACGGTAGTATTTAGATACCTTATAGTTTATCACATTTTTTTAACGTTAAAAACATTCTTGATTTTTGTAAGGCTACAGTCAATAGTCATACTGAGAGGTGTTCAAAATACGAACTAGACCGAATAACCGAACCGAATTGAACCGAATTTTTCGATTCGGTTCGATTTTTGTAATTTTCGGTTCGATTTTTTAAATTTTAAAAAAATCAGTTCGGTTTTGGGTTTAGGTGACCGAACCGAAAACTGAACCGAAAAACTGGTAATGCGTTCTTGTATTTATTTTTCAAAATTTCGGTTTTTTTGTTCGGTTTTCGGTTTAACCCTAAACCGAACCGAAAAACCGAATAATAAAATGATTTGGTTCGATTTTTAAAAAAATAAAAAAAATCAAACCGAAAAATGAATAGTAAAACTGAAATCCGAACCGAAATCCGTTTGAACACCCCTAGTCATACTTGGCCATATGTGGTGGAACACAAAAAGAAGAAAAGAAAGAAAATCAAATTAAAATTAATCAAGACAGATATGACTTTATCGATTACTAGACTCCTATAACTTAAACTAGTTAAAGAATTCAAGGAGATTATTGAAAGAATAGAACACTCAATGGGGCAATGTTCGATCAAGTAAATTCTAGAGAGCAAAATACATTTAACACGAATTAAATAGTGTAAAGTAGGTCTCTAATAATTACTCATCTCTTTGATATTCTTGTAAACAATACAAAATAAAACTATATATGAAATATCCAACCATGCAGACAAATTTTCCTAAGCCTAGAATACCTCCTGAAAAAACAACTCTTCTATACATGAGAAATGTTTATCCTGCACTTGTATTCTGACGATACCTACGAATTTCTCAGAGTACATGTGAGTAAATAGTACAACAAAAATAAATTGGCCCAAAAAGAGTCAAACTGATTCGCCTCAAAAAGGAAAACCTCAATCTATTGCCCCAGTAACCGATCCAGTTATGCCCCCCTATATCTTGGTCCATTTAGATCTGAAATTTATCTTCTGATACAAAATCAAACCACTAGGCAAATTGGATACAATGGAACTCTATTTCTGTCCCCCACCCCTATCCAAGGTTGGCCAGGCAACAAGCCCATCCTATGATCTTAATCTTTCAGTTCCCTAATGTAGGAAATTTTATCACGAGAAAGTTGTAGACCATTTTCTCCCCCAATTAATTGACTTGAAAACCAGTACAGAATGGGAAACAACAAATCTATGAGTACGGAAAATAGCTGCAAGCATATACTTGGTGCAGCATGCAAGAGGCACCGAATATCAACCTAGTAAGACAAGGAAGATACAAGGAACGATAAAGCAGAAAGAGGTTAATAATAGTTCTCATAGAAAGTGGTTGAATCGGCCGATGGATGTCCTAAAAAATTTTTAATAACAATTATTGCACTTCAATTGAGCTCGTTCGAATTGAATTTGGCTATGAAGAAGTTGGTCATTTGAAGAAGTTTGGCTATGAACAAATAATTACTTGAAAAAATCAATGTAACTATATGTTTATTTGAACGAAAGTTCATACGGATATGAGATTTAACTATAAAGTATTTAATTCCATGACATAAATTTTTTGGTTGAAGTACAATCCAGAAATATTTAACTATAAAGTATTTAATTCCATGGCATAATTTTTTTGGTTGAAATACAATCCAGAAATACACTGAAGAATGTCAATGATTAAAAATTGAAATAAATCAATGTCCCAAATTCAAAGAGCTTTTATTGAGGCACTATTTGAAAATTTTTGATGCCCTCAAAGTTTAAGGCTTTAATGAAAAGAATAAAATATCATTACTCTAAATTTGTAATAAAATTTTTAGCATAAACTTGTATCCAAAAATTTAAACTTTACATTGCAGAATTAAAGTCACCCAAATTGACGAAGATCATATTTTATCAAATTAATTTGGTCAACGGTTATGAAACATTAAGATGTTCAGAGACCATAATCAATTCATTAACTTGCAAATTCTCACATGGAATAAAACCAATTTGTAAATCTAATTTTTTGTTTAAATTATAATTGATAAAAAATTTACTTTATTTGAAGGTAAAGAATAAAAAAAAACCTTCATAGAAATCGAATCAAAACTGGGGAAAAAAAAGCTTAATTCCATTTTTTTTTCATTTTTGTGTGTGGTAACACCTAATTAGAAAAAAAATGTAAAATCTTCTGCAAAAATTATTGCCTTCATTGAAAAATTTAACGAAACCAAATAAAAATTAACAAAAAAATCACATGAGACAAAAGCTAAAAACTTTCAAATAAAACAAATCTAGTCTTGAAAATAGAAGAATCACATGAGACTAAACCTTATAACTATTTTTCAATTAAATAAAAAATCAAGTCTTGATTTGGTAATTAACATTAACAGTGCATGAAAAAACGTAACTAGAAGCCAGAAGACATATATAAACCAAACAACAGGATAAAAAATGCTCTGATACCACATGATGGAAATTCAATAGAGATATGAATCAAAATATATCTTGCAGCGAAAAAAATTACAAAACATATCTTTAATCATTATTGCTCAAGTAATTACGTAAACATAATATATTGATTTGAATCGCCTTAATTCCTCCAACTCTGAGTTATTTTGTATGAGAGTCTTCCACTTTATACCTATCATCGTTAGAAAAAACCTTGCACTAATGGTGCTACATTGGCTTTATATGATCATATGATAGATATCAATTAGAGTTTTCTTTCACCGATGAAACACCTAGATTATTTTTTAAAATCATAAGCAATCATTTATTAATATTTATTTGATTTACTTAAATAGAAGAAAATATGATAATTACTTATAATATGTGGATCACATTTAGATCTTTCAATAAAGACTAAATTCTTACATTACATTGATCAATATTGATAACATTCATATATAAGAGGATCTTCTTTTGCATTGAAACCAGAAGCATAAATGGAGAAGTGACCGATGAAGAGATCAATATTATCTCTGCATTTTATTGCATAAAACGAGAAGATACCGATAAAGCTAAAGAGATCTAAGGCTCTACTTGGGAAAGATCTCATCCCAAAATTAATCTTAAAACTTAAAGTGTGAAACTCACATTTGTCCTTACAAGCAATTTAACTTCTACAAAACTCAAAACAAAATTTTCAAAATTAAACTCTTTCCAATCGCACCCATTTTATTGGAACTACATTGAGTTGAATCGTTTAACCACAATAGAACGACGGAACACAAACGGGGGGCTCAAGACATGAACTATCTGCTTTACATGTAAGGCCACATTCATCACAACGATCGGCGATGGTAGTGCAGATGCATTTTGCTTCGGGAATGATCATCTTTTCCGATAATTTTCTGGCCTCTACTTGACTTCCATGCTTCCCAGAGAACCAGTCAACTGCAAACAAAAGAACCCAAAATAAATAAATAAATAAAATTACTATAGCAATCTAGCAGATATTAATCTTATAATATAAGGTACTCTTTTCTCAAACACTTAGGAGAAGTGCCTGATTGTTCAATGTGTGTGCATTTGAAAGCATCACTTCAGAGGGAAATTAGAAACTAACCACTAGAAGCACAGATTAGGATGGTGAGCACAATCAAACTCAAATGAGTTTTCATCTTTGGGAGGGTTGAACTTGAAGGTATACTGCAGAAAGTTGGATTGAAAAGGTGTTGCTTCTGCATTCTTAATCGAGTCTTATTTATATACAGGATTGGAGTGGTAAATCCCTTTGCTTCATAAGGTAGTAGATCAAATGCCTTATTTTACATTGTTTGCATACCTTATCAGTCTATAGTGGTAAAAATTGGATTTAGCCATTGTTAAGATCCCAGTTGTCACAACAATTTATGGAAGGAATTAAGTGTCAAATACATGTTAGAGGCCTAATCCAATATTCCATATATAGCAGGCAGTTAATATTTCAATATTTCTTGCCCGTATAATTACCTCTTTTTCCCTTCTTGCTGGTTGACCATATAGGAAACGGTTGAATGGTATAATACGAAATAAAGCTATTATATCATTTTAATTTATGATTCTTATTTCTGTAATTTGTCTATTGATCTTCAACGGTAGTATCTAGATATCTTATAGTTTATCACATTTTTTTAACGTTAAAGACATTCTTAATTGTTGTTAGATATAAGGTTACAGTCAATAATGATGCTTGGCGATATGTGCTAGAACATGAATAGGAAGAAGAGGCAAAAAGATAAGAAAGAAAATCAAATTAAAATTTATCAAGACACACATGTCTTTATCTATTACTAGACTCTTATAATTTAAACTTAGTAGTTCCTACTCCTATGACCTATCGATGCCAAAACCTTAACCTTGGTAGGTAGTATTGTTAAACGGATCAGCCCGCTCTGGACCGGTTTGATCCGTTAGGGGTCACTCCTTAAATGGGACGGAGCAAGGCTGTCCTGTTTTTTTGTCGGTTAGAAAACTCCCAACCCATACTCGTTCGTACTAGACCCACAGGTCTAGTCTCTCTCTCTTTTTCAAATTAAATTTTATATTATGTATTTTTCTCTCTATCATATTTAATAATATAAATCTATAATTGGGATAAAAATTTTTGACCAATCACTAATTTTTTTCAAAATAAAAAATAATTATTAATTATATATATTGTTGCGGAATTGGCGTGGTAATGGATAAATATTTAGTTCGGGTAGTTGATGATAATGAGAAGTAAAATAATAAATGGAAGAGACACAAGATTTACGTGGAAACCCTCCAATGTAGAGGGAAAAAACTACGGGGCAAAAGAGGAGTAAATGCACTATGAAAAATATGGAGAAGATACAAATGGTTTTACACCCACACAAAGAATACACTCAAGATAATACCTCACTACACTCAATAAATATGACAAGAGTGTGTATATATATGAAGAGGTAGTATATGAAGAAAGAGGATAGTTTAGAGAGATGCTCTTGGATGATTTCTCTCTTGGATGAATTCCTCTCTTTTGGATGTGACTCCTCTCTATTGCATGTCTTCCTCTCTTGAATGCCATCTTTGCTCCCAACAAGATTGCCTTATATAGAGATGTATCACCATGTAAATACACTTCAAGTCTTCCTTCCATTGTTGAAAATGTACCATCTTAGTCCAAGTTAGCTCACCTACCATAGCTAACCAACATTGAATTTCCTTAGCCACTCAAAGACTAAGATAAACCATGAAAAACATATGGCCAACCAATATAGACTTTAAGTGTGAATCTTAGAATTCTAAGGCAATTTCAACAATCTCCACCTTGACTTGAATTCTAAGATGATCTCCTTATAAAATGCCAAAACTAATTTTTTCCATCAAACTTCTCAACATCAAATTTCATGACAGAAGCCATGTTGTGAAACCCAAATAAATATTACAACGCTCTGATACCAGTTTGTTGCGGAATTGGCGTGGTAATGGATAAATATTTAGTTCGAATAGTTGATGATAATGAGAAGTAAAATAATAAATGGAAGAGACACAAGATTTACGTAGAAACCCTCCAATGTAGAGGGAAAAAACCACGGGGCAAAAGAGGAGTAAATGCACTATGAAAAATATGGAGAAGATACAAATGGTTTTACGCCCACACAAAGAATACACTCAAGATAATACCTCACTACACTCAATAAATATGACAAGAGTGTGTATATATATGAAGAGGTAGTATATGAAGAAAGAGGATAGTTTAGAGAGATGCTCTTGGATGATTTCTCTCTTGGATGAATTCCTCTCTTTTGGATGTGACTCCTCTCTATTGCATGTCTTCCTCTCTTGAATGCCATCTTTGCTCCCAACAAGATTGCCTTATATAGAGATGTATCACCATGTGAATACACTTCAAGTCTTCCTTCCATTGTTGAAAATGTACCATCTTAGTCCAAGTTAGCTCACCTACCATAGCTAACCAACATTGAATTTCCTTAGCCACTCAAAGACTAAGATAAACCATGAAAAACATATGGCCAACCAATATAGACTTTAAGTGTGAATCTTAGAATTCTAAGGCAATTTCAACATATATCATACCTAATATGAATAAATTTATATAAAAATATTTAAAATAAAATACCTTAATTGTAGATATAATTAGAATATATGATATAGTAAATTTGGTATCATAATTATTATATATTTTATTTTTATAATATTTTTAATACAAAAGTTTTTTAAAAAAACTAACCTGCTCCAACCCACGTTGGTTACGGGCCAATTAGACTCCCATTTAAATAGATTTTAAAAACCAAATATAAACTCATCCATATTATAGGTCAAACTGGTCAGCTGAGGCCTGTTTTAACACCACTATTGATAGACTATCTTTTGGGGAGGTCAACAACTAATATTTTTAATTATAGTATTTAATTTTTAAAATTTTACTTTTTAAAATTTTAATTTATCTTATTTAATTTAAAATATATAAATAAAAATTTTTGTGGATAGAAGTATTATAGATATACCACACAATATTCTTATACAAGCTTCAAACCCGAAAACATCAACGGGTATGCCCGAGTACGTTTTGATGTTTATCTTTTAATGTCAATGTATGGGTCCTTAACTGCAATTCCGATATCCATGAAAATAAACCGATGTTTTCGGATTTTTTTTCCATACTCCCCGTCCTAAATTATTAACTTTATTTTTTATTTTTACACAAATTAAAATTTCACAGAGCTTATAACGTTTAAAATAAAAAAATTAGATGGTCGTCAACTTTAATTGTTATTCGATACTTAAAAGACTTGAAATTTGAGATAAATAGTAGATAAAGATGAATAAGAATGAAAAATTTTAATTAAAAATTCACAGAGCTTATAACGTTTAAAATTAAAAAAATTAGATGGTCGTCAACTTTAATTGTTATTGGATACTTAAAAAACTTGAAATGTGAGATAAATAGTAGATAAAGATGAATAAGAATAAAAAAAATTATTAAATTTTTTAATATTATAAATGTAATAGATAATATTCCTCCTATATCGTTTTTAATAATCTTCTTATCATATTAGTATATTTCAAAATATTTAATATTTTCATAAAAAATATTTTAATATATTATCTATTATTAATAATTAATCATTAACTACACTATATATTATTTTTATATAACTAAATTTAGCATAAATCACCACTAATATACATGTTTTTTATATTATATTATATTATATTATTTTTATAATACAATTTAAATTTTAAATAAAACTCCATATCCAATCAAACAACATAAAAAAAGTAAAACAGAAAGAATATAAGAAATGAAAAAGAAAAATGAAACTAATATTTCAAAACGGAAGAAGAATGTATTGTGTCTTCTTCACTCTTCACTCTTCACTCTTCACTCTTCACTCTTCACTCTTCACTCTTCACTTTCTGACAATGAAATACCCAACCACGCAGATAAATCGGGTCCTTAGCCTAGAATACCTTCTCAAATACCCGCACTTCTGTTTTATCGTGAAGTGCTATTCTGAAGAGACCTATGAATTTCTCAGAGTAACTCATTAAAAAAAAAAATCTCAAGAGTACGTCTAAGGAAATAGTACAACACAAATCAACCTCCCAAAAAGAGTCAAACTGGATCACCTAACAATGGAAAACTTAATCAATTGCCACAGTAACCGATCAGTTATCCAATCCTCTATCTTGATCCATTCTCAATGTAGACCTGAAACTTAGGCACTGATACAAAATCAAACCACTAAGCAAATTGGATGCATCGGAAATCTGTTTCTATCCTCCCAAACCCAACCCGTCACCCAAGGTTAGCCGGGAAACAAGTCCATCCTATGATCTTAATCATTCATTTTCCTAATCTAGGACATTTTATCACCAGAACGTTGAACATCTTCTCCCCAATTAATTGACTTGAAAGCCAGAACAGAATGGGAAACAACAAATCCATGAGTACCAAAAATAGCTGCAGGCATATACTAGGTGAAGCATGTAAGCACCCAAGATAAACCAAGTAAGACAAGGAAGATACAAGGAAAGATAAAGCAGAAAACAGATTATATAATAGTTCCCATTGGCTGATGGATGTCTTAAAAAAATTTAATAGCAAGTATTGCACTTCAATTGAGCCCATTCGAATTGAAATATTAAAGGGATTTCATTCATGTTGTTAGTGTACTTTCACAGAGACTACATTCAACAGAAGTTTCCTCGCACAAGAATAGCTGCTTTAGGGGTAACCAATTACTGTTGACGAAGCTCAGCTTTCTTCTTCTGCCAGAGCCTGTCGACAGCACTGTCAGCATCTCCCTGCCAATACATTTAGAAAACATTATTAAAAGCCAAAAGGGCCACTTGAATGGTAAAAATCACACAATGATAACAAGCACAATTCCAAAAGAATCTCCTAACTGTTACTGAAAAAACAGACAAAATGAGAAATAATTCATCTCACTTCAACACAATAATACTATAAATAGTAAAACAGGGATACTGAATATATACACTCCTATGCACAGGGATATCTTAAAAAATAACTAAGTAATTGTTCACCAGCTATATCAGCTGATTGAATTCAAAAGCCTGTATTCCACTTCCTGTGCCTTCCCCTTGAAGGGTGAGAGAAATCCACAAATTAAAGCCCCTTCAGATTAGCAAAAAAAGTAACCACCTAGACATAATCAAGAATACCTAGAGAAGCTAAACCAAAATACCTCCCAAAATCAAGAAAATTTTGAAGCAAAAGCCAAAATGAGGTTCTTAGAACTTTTTCTGTATTATAGGGAAACTATGCTGGTTAGACATTTTTAACAAATACTATGAGAATAACTTCATCTATGTTACAGCTAGAGAAAGATATTACAACAATTACTCCAAGTATCATAATAACTTAAACCGTAATCCACCATCCTAGTTACCTGTGCACGGACAAATCCACAAAGTGCAAAAGTTGTGAATTGGCCGGTGTACACTCCATTTGCATCCAAATGCCCAATGTTGATTTGGATGGAAGCGTGATCCTTAGACGTGATCAGCCTATTTGTGGCAGAACTGAAATGAAAGTAGCATAATGAGAAATATATCTAACCAATTTTTAACTTTTTCCTGCGAGCAAAAGTGTTTGGGGAACTTCTGCAAGTTCAATAAAAAAATTAAGAAAAACCAGGGAGAGGAAAACTGAAAAACGCATCATACCACTTCCTCGGAATGTAGAGATCCATATTCTGTCCCTCCTCGTTCTGCATCTTTCTCAGCACTTTTTAGAAACAGCCCTCAAAAGCTACCTGTTTCACAAAGATACAATCCGACATTTAGGTAGGTACTCAGAAAATTAAGCAATTCAGCATATATGGCTAAATCAACTTGCAATTCTATTATACAACCCTACATTAGCAGATATAACGAAAGAAATATAATCACTTATTTTCCTTGCTAATAAGCTATTCTGATCCAGAAAGAAACAAGCCTTTTTTCCCCCCACAACCCAAGTACTGCTCAAATAAGAGACAAGGTTTTTCTTCAGCACAAAGAATTCCAAGGATTGATGGAACTAAAGCTGAATACACGTTTGGAGCTCCCTTAGCAAAATTTGCATAATTTATCAAGGGAAGCAAGCAAAAAAGGCTCCCTTCGTTGGAAAGAGAGCATTTTCAATATATTTAAATGCATTTTATGAACTGAATCCTCTTCCGAAATTGAATGGATTAAATTAAGGGAAACGCAAAAGCCAATCAAAATACAAAAGAAAATTCTATGACAAGCAATTAACTTATAGGTGTATCCCCGATCCCCACAGAACTTGAAGAGCATGTACAAACATGAGCAAAAACAAATTGATGAATATCTGCAAACATTAACCCCATTAAGAAGAAAGAAAACAAGCATTGGAAACACAGAATTCAGTGCCAAGATTAAAACCGGTCAAAAAGAAAAGTTTTACAATTACCAGTAAGAAGAAGGAGAATGCAGTTTCGAAAGCTGCTTGCTGAGGAGGGAGCTTCAGATGCCGTTGGGTCAGCTTTTATAGTTCCGCGAAAAACCCTAGCTCAGATGTGGTTTTTGGCCTTCTAAACCCTGAATGATGAAATGTCCCGCAAATTCTTTTCTGATTTCTGTTTCTTTTATTAATCTGTCTTCCTTTTTTCTTTTTTTTTTTTCTCTGTTTTAGGGGTTCACTTATGTCCTTTGGGAAAAGGGGGAAAATCATTTAACCTCAAAAAAAATTAATTAATTTTCTATTCAAAATGCGTCCACCTCTTAAAATATAAAATTAAATACTTAAATCGAAACGGATAGTCAAATATTACACATTTTGTAAAAAATTATAAAATTTTTTATTGATTTTATTTGAGAATTATTTTTACCCAATAAATTTAATTTTAAAGAAACACATTTTATGGAATAAAATTTCAATTATGGTCAATGTGACATTTTTTTCTTTGATCACAATAATATTTATATTTCTTTGATCATAGGACTATAGCTGCATGCCACTCTTGAGAGAGAGAGAGAAAGAGTAGGGAGGGTGAGCTCCAATTTGACTCCAAATTTTTTAGTACATATTTTAGTTTTTTTAGTATATTATTAATTATAATATTTATAATTTATAATTTATTTTTTAAAATTTAAAATTTGTCTTATTTAGTTTAAAATATATAAATAAAAAATTTTATATTTAGAAGTATTATAGTACACAAAAGTGTTGCAGAAGATTCTATTTTTAAATTGCAACTCAAGTAAAAACAATTTATAATTTTTATTTTATATTAATTTTTTATAAATAATTTATTTTTATAATTTTTAAAATTAAAAAACTTAAAATATAAAAAAATATAAATAAATATATTTGATTTAAACTTAAATACAATTGAATCTCACTTCTCTTCTTACAAAAAAATTACTTTCACAAAATTAAAAATTAAAAATTTCAAACCCCCAAAAACAATCCAAATATAACCTAACATATAAATATATAATCCAAATTCACAAAAATGACCGAGTGAGGGAAAAGGGGGAAACAATTGAAACAAAGAGAAAACTGCTATGGCCCCCTACTCTTCCCGCCATGAGTCCCTGGATTTGTCCAAAATATCCTCAGGAGTCTTTAATTTAGCAGTAAGCAGCAAAGAGCCGATAATCAAGTAGTCCTACGAAGGCAAATGGAGTTCAGCCTGAGTGGCAACGCTCTCAAGACCTTCGCCCGCTCCATCACCTCCCTTGCACGCATCGGCCACGAGCTCGCCATTCAAGCTTCTCCTTCTCTGGTTCCTATTTCATCTTCTGTCTTCTATTCCTACCCTATAATTTGGCTAGGGTTTACAATTGTCCAAGGACATGCTTCTTTTAAAGAAGTATATCTAAGATTTAATTAATCTAGGGCCACCTGAAGTACAGAAATTACATACACGTTGCAATTTGTTAAAACCCTTCCAGAGCTGATTTTGAATTGTTTAGGTTTTTCCTTAGCTATATAAATTTACTGATTTTATCAGTTACTTTCCAATGGCAGCTTACTTTCCACACGCTTAATTCATCGAGGTCAGCCTATCAATCTATCACATTTAAGCTCGATTTCTTCGATGTTTATACAGTATCTCGTGCCCAGGTGCAGTGTAGCGTGCTCTTGAAGGTAAGCATTTATGGGTGTTTAGATGATGTTTTTTAGAATGATTATCTTCATCAAGTTGAATTTATCTTGATCAAGTTGAATTTTAATATAATTTCTATATTTGACAGGCCATTTGCTCTGTTCTAAGGACTCCTATGTCGAGTATTGATACTTTAAGTGTGCTGTTGCCTAATCAGGATGCACCAAAAGTGCAGTGGACTTTGAACTGCTACAATGGTAAATCAATTTTGCAATTCTTGACCTTTTACTAGATTGTAACTTTTAACTAGGTAAGCAAGATGGGTAAGGAAATGAATATTCTCTATACCTCGTCGGAGAGCTCATAGATGACTGAAATACAAAATTTTACCTGTTATTTCTGTATTATGATATTTGAGCGAGAAAAATAATGCTAAACATGTACTTGGATGTTCAACAATATGCAAGCTATAGCAAACTTTGAACTTTCATGTTGTGCTACGACTGCTAATGAATGAACTGCAGCTATAGAAGTACCACTTCAGTTAGTAAGAGCCCTTTAATGTGCTAAAATATGCACCAGTTGACAGACAATTCTTACATATATTCTACAAATCATTGCCAATTCAGTGTTTTACACCATTCAGTGCAAGAAGGTTTTGATGTGAGAGATTCGCACTTCCTACTAATGACCACAAAATTTTTACTAGACTCTAAAGAATCTGATGATCACATTAACGCCACATCTTGAAAGAGCCAAGTAGCAGCTGAGTCTCTCCAAACAGCAGGGTTATGTTACATGCACAATCTTCTAATGTTTACTGCTTCATGAATTAAGGGCATTAGCTTCTTCTGCAGGTATGAAGAAATCTTACTGGATTACTTGCAATGTTGAACCTGACATACAACATCTATCACTTGATCGGAGAAAGCTTCCTAGCAACTTTGTGGTGAGGCCCCGAGATCTCAGCCGGCTATTGGGTAATTTTCAGACAAACCTTCAGGAGATTACAATCATAGCAACAGAACCCAATGCCTTACCCCCTGATGCAGCGGGTGAATTTGGAGGGAAAGCTGTTGAATTCAGAAGCTACATGGATTCCACGAAAGGTAGATTGGCTTATTATCTGATCCATCATCCGCTTGGCGTTATATTTATCTGGCTTTAGATTTCCCATTACAGATAATGATTCATCATTGCACACTCAACTGTGGATAGATCCTACTGAAGAGTTTGTCGAGTATACTCACAGTGGAGACCCTGTAGACATAACATTTGGAATGAAGGAATTGAAGGTATACGGGCAATATTGCAAAGCATAATCTCTACAACTTTGTTCAGCACTTGCTGCATCATTTGATAGATATTGTTCTCTTTTACTGAATCTCCCTCACTTTTCTTTTTTCAAGTCTTCATTCTTTTTATCCTGTGGTTTAAATGATTGCCTGAATATACTAGCCATGAAGAATACATTATGCTGAGTGTAAAAAGGGCTGTCTTTTTGGTTAATCTATTTCTTTAGTCCCCCTCGGGGTTCTTTTTGGTGCCAAGATATCATATAATTAAACTTTTATTTGTTCTTTCTTTTAACCAAATTCCAGGCATTTCTTTCCTTCTGTGAGGCATGTGAAGTTGACATACACATCTATTTTGAGAAAGCTGGCGAGTAAGATGATTTCCCTTTTTTGTTTCATATTAGTATAGTGTAGGGTCCTGCAGCAAGAAAATCTTCTTCTTTGGATGCCTAAAGTTGTGATCAAAGTGCAATATGATTTTCGCTCTACTGGTGGGTGAATGTATCACTCACTATATATCAGCATACAGTTGCAAGTGTGCTATTGTCATTTGAGAATAACAACTTTAACAACCATAGTTAATTTCTTGCAGATACTCAGGTTATATCTTTTGGAATTCTTTGTTTAAGAAAATTCATTATGGATAAAGAGTAAGTGTCATAATAGAAAAGTTCAAGACCAACTTTATCAACAAAACTTGCATTGTGTTTCATAATTTGACATGTATTATGGAGTGAATGATATTATAGAAATCACTACTGCTAAAATTTGAGAACTGTCTAATCATTCCCCTTTTTTGGTGTTTGCAAACAAAATACTCTCCCTACGATAAACCTCAGTACTTCAGAGCTTTAAGTAATGATAAAGTGTCCAAAGTTGATATATATTCTTATTTTTCGTCCACTGTTTCTCTAGTTTTCTGTTTTTGAATGAACATTTGACATCTAAATTTGATAATTGTTGTTTAATAAACCTGAATTTTACGAGCAGACCCATTTTAATGGCACCTAAGTTTGGATTAGATGATGGCTCCAGTTCAAATTTTGATGCTGCACTAGTACTAGCAACCATGCTTGCCTCGCAGCTTCACAATGGAAGCTCTGCAGAGCCTCTGCCAGAAGCTGCATTGCATGGTCAGGGCAACCATGGAGTCTGCGCTGAAGCACAGGAGAGGTCAAGGGGTAACATGTCTGAGCATCCATCTGATCATACCAAAATTTGGTCGGACCTTTCAGGTAGGTTGACTTCTCTTCTTTCAGATAGTGAGAACGCAATATGTGCACATGGTTTATATGAATCCCACAATTCTAACAGGTAGTGCTGCAAAAAGTAATAACAGCAATGACGATAGGCAAGTTCAAAGAGAAACAAACCAAACTATCAAGCAAAGAGAAATCCAAAGGATTGGATCATTGCACATCTCTAAGGATGGAGCTTCCAAGGATGCTCATGGTGAACTCAATGAGTACCCTGATATCTCTTTTTTTGATGTAACTCTTATTCACAATAAGCTGAAGACAAATAAATGGATCTTTACCACCAGTTATTTCTAATGAAATCCTGAAACTCAAAAAATGACATGTGATAACCTGCATGTGCCTGAAAATCGTAGCTGTTAATTTGTGCTTGTAAGGAAGCAAGCGAATATATGCTTCTACAACTTAGACTTGGAGGGTGCAAGCTTCGACTTTCCAAGCATTAGAATTTTGAATGTTGATTAATGTTCTGTAGGACCAAATTTCTAGTAGCATGACGCTTGGCTCTTAGAAATTAAAGGGGAAAAGGGATTTTCTTGAATTAGATTGGTATTTGAACACTCTCTTGGTCTTTTTGAACACAAATACAAAATGAACTTAAGCTGAAGACAAATAAATGGATCTTTACCACCAGTTATTTCTAATGAAATCCTGAAACTTAAAAAATGACATGTGATAACCTGCATGTGCCTGAAAATCGTAGCTGTTAATTTGTGCTTGTAAGGAAGCAAGCGAATATATGCTTCTACAACTTAGACTTGGAGGGTGCAAGCTTCGACTTTCCAAGCATTAGAATTTTGAATGTTGATTAATGTTCTGTAGGACCAAATTTCTAGTAGCATGACGCTTGGCTCTTAGAAATTAAAGGGGAAAAGGGATTTTCTTGAATTAGATTGGTATTTGAACACTCTCTTGGTCTTTTTGAACACAAATACAAAATGAACTGTATGCAATAAACCAATCAGGAAACAAAACCTGAAGTTTCATCCATTCCAATGTCTAGAGGTAAAATCATGCTCCTAGAGTTGCTATTACAATGTGTAGTCAAGGACTTAAGCTAATAATTTGGTAATAAAGGAATTAAGTATTGGCGTATAAGGTGCAATTTAGGCCCAGGATGATCAAGTATTACACTTCCAAACAAAAGTTCATCTAAATGCGGTCAACTACAAGTGTTGAACCAAATTTTTTCCATTTTTCTTTGGCTTTTCTTTTCGTTTGCAAAATAATGTCTCAAATGGTTGGTTAAAAATATCATTTACAACTCTTGAACTCTAGAATATTTTGCTATTCTTGAATCAATTAGTTCTGGTAGATTTTTATCGCAGTGTTGGTTACTACTGATGCAATAGATGTCAGCCACATTCAGTTTTATGAACATAAGATTGTGCTTTGCTCACATGAATGTCAAATTTATCATTAGAATTGTAACTCTTCTTTGGGTATGTTGCTTAGTTGTAATGAACTTATGTTATCCTTATTTGAGTTTGCTTTTAGTTTGTGTTTCTTGGGAAAAGTTCTAAAAAGGCTGATGTTTAAGGTAAGAGGATCACAGATGTAGGCTTTCTCAAGGAAAAGAAAATTAGATTCACAGTATGATTAAACAACAGAATAAGGTCTCCAAGGTAAGCAATAATAACCGTTTGAAACTAATAGCATTTATGCTTGGGTTCTTAAATTTTGGACTTTACTTTTTCCGCCCCATGCTTGCCCAGGTTATGATGCATATTATAACTCTAGAAAATGTTGATTCAAAGTTGCTGAAAATTGGTTACAGATCTAATTTCAACAAAACGTGAAAACCAATGTTTCTTAGCATTAGAAACTTGATATTCATGTTCAAGCTCACAACTGTTATTTATGAATGCTTTCAGATTTAACTCTTGAGTTTTAGGCGTAATAAAATAGTTTCCTGGAGAATATTGTACCTTGATTCTCTTTCATCGCTGAGACTGACTAGAAGATAAGTGTGTAAAGTTCAACTAATGCGGCATTTCTACCAAACTACAATAAACTTTATGGTCTATGCAGCAGAAGCAGTTGTAATAAACAGAAGAACATGGAGTTTCCTATTGGTGTTTCTGTAAGCTTTAATAACTTTTACCTTACAAGATTGGAAATAGTTTACTAAACTATTCATAGTGGACATATTGGCGAGATGCTTAATGCAGTTTTGCTGCTAATAGATGCAAGCCTCTCGCTTTCAAGAGGATCTTCAAAGAATCTGTTATCAATTTATTAATCGTTTGTGTACAATAACTATTTGCAAGTGATTTTCTTGACTAAATTGATTAGCTGCCTTCTTATGGATTGAGAACAAATGGAAGAATCTCGAGGTTTATCAAAGTGGAATTCAGTTCTAATTTTCATTCTTCTGCATCAGTTTCGACCCTAGACCTAAAACACCCTCCCATCCCCCTAGTTTGTTTAACTGCAAACCAATAAAAAATATTTGACTTATTATTTTTGTTACCAGGTGGTAGAGCAGTTCATGGTCAAGCTTCTCAACACCATCCTAGTAACTGGGTGGATGCAGATGAGGATGACGATGAAGGGGATGAAGCTGACTTGTGTGTCCAGTCAACGCCTCCATGCTATGAAGAATGATGCAAATGTAAAACGTTCGCTTTAATTTTTGCAAACAATGAAATAATTGCTGGTTGGGCTGTGTATCTGAGGTTCATCTGAATGCTTCTCTTTTTCTTCTTTGTCTGCCATGGTTCTTTGTTTAGCATTTCAGGCAATTCCCTGACCTTGAGAAAGATATTTCTACTTTGAATCCTGCGTAGTTGTGAGGAATCAGCTTTCAAGCCTTTTGAACGGTGTGTTTTACAATGCTCTTTGATAGGAATTAAATGAGAACCTCCAAGCTTTTGAGCTTGTTTATCTGGAGAAAACCATTGCCAATATGGAGAAGCAGCTTAGTAAGAAAAAGCTATGACCTAAAATATAAAACATATCAAAAGAAGTTTGGGCGTGAGAGTAGACTTCACGTTTCCACCCTTAAGCTGTCAGGACATAATCCAGTCATGTAATTCTTTTGAAAATGTTACCCTAAGAGGTTCATAATGGTGAGATGCTCTTGCACATGACTTTACCTTTCTGCGTGATCCTGCACCAACTAGGGGAAGTGGTGAGCGACAGTCCTTTCTCTTACCATTGCATGTTTTCCCTTATCCTTGCTCTTCTTTCTCATATTGTGTTGAAGTACACTGTTCAAGACCCTTACCCTGGCGCTAATCCCTCTTCTTGATGATCCTATGTGAAGTACTCCAGTACACCTGTCACAGATTCTCTATACTTGATGATGAGCTAACTTATTTCAAAATCATCTACCGGGTAACAAGCTCTCCATATGCATTTATCCACGTGAGCTGTGTCTTTGTTGTGTGTTCTGTATGTGAGAGAGAGAGAGCTTCTTACTATTAGAGGTTGCTTCTTGAGGCTCCCAGATATTTATATGGCGTGGTATGTGTGCTTTCATACTTCAGTTATAAATTCTGGTCATGTTTCTAAAAATATTATGGTAAATAGATGCCCTTGATAAATACAGGATTTGCTGCTTCGATTTCAAGTTTGCACAGCCAGCATGGTCCCTTTTCCTAAAGGTATAGAGGGCAAGAATATCATGTACAAGCTACAAAAGCATTGCTGCATGGATCTTCTCTGAAGCTTCTTGCAGAATACAAATTAGTTTGTCAATAGCATGCGTGTGCACATTTCTTGCTGAAGAGTTGGCTGGTTCTTTCTATTTGATTCTAATGTTTTCTTTAGGATTTTTCTCAAAAATATTAACATTAACATTCTGTAAAGCAATGTTCATTAACCTTACTGTCGCGACTGATAGTTACACATCCATGCAGAAAACGCTGCCCTCACTGTAACTTATCTTTTCCGTCGTTCATAAACAAAACATAGCATTTGAAATATAGCTTCAGTTAAAGAAAATTGAGAAGGCCTCTAAGCTTTATTGCTGAGTCACTCGCTATCCAGGACTTGAGAAGAATTTGGCTCTGGAAACTTTGGTTGGATCATCTCATGTGAACGATAAGAATTTCAATTGTTATTAAGAATAGTAAAATTTGTTTAGTGGGTCGCAATATTTGGGAGTACATCCTTATTTTGGTTGGATCTGGCACTAACATTTTGCCGAAATATTACATGTTGGGATGTCAATCGGCTCAATCATTGTTGGTAGAGAAAAAAGTTGCATTGCTATTGGAGAACGAAAGTAGCAGACTTTTTTTTTTGTTTGAATAGTTCACTTAAGTATTGAATCCACGAATATTTTGAGAAAGAAAATCCTTCTAACTGCTCCACAGTTGATTTTATTTTTTTATTTTTCCAACTGCTATCATTCTAGAAGAAACTATTTATTCAACCATTTTATTTTAAATTTGTGGAACTTTGCTTTCTGCTTCTAGGCTTTGGAGGATCCAGCTAGCTTCAGAATGGTATTTTGGACTTCGGACGCGCTAGCACCGCCTCTTCTCTGATCTGTTATTGGGGCCCACATCGCTTGGTCGGCTACATGTACGTAATCTGCGGCGCTCAACCTTCCGTTAGTTCTGTCTAACGTCGTTACTGCGAGTTGTTGCTCGCCTTTTCAAAAATTCCTTTGCTGCTACTGCTAGTATTTCACTAAGAAAAAAAAGCGCCGTCCGGTTGTGAATTTTATACCGTCTTTGACCGTTCCGACTTGAAGATGTTGTGGCGCCCAAATCAATATGAAGAGTAGATTTTATATTAAATCTGTATTCTATTTATGAGTGTAAGGTCAATTTTTCTTTTTCTTTTTGTCTAGAACCCAAGAAAAGTTATTTTTTTAGTGTAAAAAATATTATAATCATTTTATCACCTATTTTGTTTTAAAAGAGAGAGAGAGAGAGAGAGAGAGACTCACTCCATTTCTTGTGTATTTTTGGTTTATTGAGCTTTTTCCTTGAAGTCAACAATTAAGATAGAAAGTTACCACATTGAGATCAGAAGGCAAACAAATTTGATATAAAAGTTAATCCCAAAAGAAAAAATTGCAACTACAATAAGGATTGGATGGAGTATTCTCAGGAACTGAATGATAGATATTTACATGAAAAGATTAATGTAGATTCCTGTAACTTCTTTTACGTTTATATAAATCATTCCTTGTTACATTTATAAGAAAAAAACCATCCCTTGTTACAATCTAACAGAGAAAATTCAAGAATGAGATTGGATAGAGGTTTTTGGTTAAAAATGTTTATCTTAAAATTTATAAAATTAAAATTTTAATAAAAAATAAATAAAATTGAAAGTAAAAATTTTACATTAATTTTATTTTATTTGTAAGAATTCAATCCAAATAAATGTTTATGATATTCGTACGGAAAAGTGTTCCAATCCCATGTTCAGTCCAATCAAGATAGCCGGATAAGGATTCCTAGTTCCTACACCCCTTTGAACTCACAACTTCTTCTGAGCCCTAAGTTGGATCAGTAGGTTTTTCTTCTATAGTTTATTTGCTTCTTGTGCTCTTTTCATATTCAATGATAGAAGGACATAACGCAGCTTAAAGCATAGCATACAAAATGTATATCTTTAGAAAGGATACGAAGTATTAACTAACATAGTAATTTTATACCAAAGCGATTCTAAGACTTTTTTTTTAATTGTAAAATTTCCTATCTATATTTAAGCCATATAGAAGGTCTATGAAAGGAGGAGAGAGTGCATTACTTCTGCCAATAATAGAGGTTTATTAGATAGTTATCTAAATTTTTTTCTAATTCATGAATTATTATTACAAATGAATTCAAACTCGTTAATGTTATGAAACTAATGAGCTAAAGTAACACCTTGACCCCATATGCAAATTTGCAATGAAACGATATAATTGGCAATGAAATGATATATTAATAAAAATAGTTTTAAAGAGTTTTAGGTTAGACTTTTTTCTGAATAAGAGTTAGACTCTGTTAGCGTAACCAAATGTAGGTTGAATTTAAATTAGTATCGCTAATTAGTTAAGATACTAAGGGTGAGATTGAATAGTATTTCGTTTTGAAATTTTCTGACTTGGATTTCAAGAGATAGAATTTTTTGTGAGAAAAAAAGTAGAATCCATGGTGAGTAATTGGCATTAGGATCCGTAACGAAACCCAATACAAATACACCCTATGTTCTAAGTAATATATATAGTTTGATTGACTTTTGCAACATTTTTAATATATGCTAACTGGAATTGCTACATTGTTGCATTCAATGCACCATTAAAATGTAAAGGTGATTGAAAAATAATTTGATAGAAGAATATACATTTTTTTCATTTGTAAAATGGAGTAGTTTAATTACTCAATAATTAGAAAACGTCAAGCTATAATTTTTAAATTAATCTGGGAATATTAAACGACCACTAATAATAACGGCGAATCTCTAACGGTGATAGAAAATTCAGGAAAGTGCCAGTTAGTAGGATTAGGGTAGTGAGAAAGGGAAAACGTGTTGGCTTAGCAGCTTCTTTGATTGATGGACTAAACCCTAGATGCCCTTTCTTTTTCAAGCTGTGCAAAACTCTCTATCTTTTCAATAAGGATAATATTTTTCGTCCAAATTACATAACCACCACATCCTCAAACACATTTTTTTTTTCTTACCCCTGTTTAAAAAAGTCAATATTGTGTAAGTATTTGAACAAGCG
The DNA here is from genome assembly GCA_030512225.1 of Rauvolfia tetraphylla. Taxonomy (NCBI): domain Eukaryota; kingdom Viridiplantae; phylum Streptophyta; class Magnoliopsida; order Gentianales; family Apocynaceae; genus Rauvolfia; species Rauvolfia tetraphylla. The sequence continues at coordinate 6,236,246 of JAJQKT010000060.1, forward strand.
ACTATTAGGTTATTATTTAAAATTTTTTTAAAAATATATATTTTTTGTCTCGAGTTGATTATTTATATTTTAAAAGATATTTTTTATATAAAATTATTATCTTAATCTTAAAAAATTTTAAAAATTATGATGAACTAATGTATTAATAGAACTTATATTGTTTAGATTAAAGATGTTAATAGTAGAAGTTTGAATGAAAATTTTACTTTTTTTAAAATGAACATCTATTTTTAAAAAAATTAAAAATAGAAATGCAGACGTATTGTCTAAAAAGAAAGAATTATCGTAATTCCAACAAAGTAATTAGTGGCTAATTTTAGATAAAATCACTGGAACAAGTGGAACCAATTTGAAACCTTTTTTGCAAGAAATAATTATTGGAAATGATTAAAAACTATCGTGACAATCCAAGCATTTAAAAATTGTCCAAAACAAGAGAAAAGTAATTGAAAATTATGCTTTCTTAATATTATTTTTTTTAATAAAGATGATTTTGCTTTCTTAGGGTCATAAAATATTCATAACACCCTTAAGAAAAGGAAAAGAAATGAATAAGATCACTTTACCATTTCGGTTTGTATACTATTTCTATAACCACCACAACCATTTAAAGTAACTTTTTTTCTTTTAATATTCACTTTAAAGTAATTTTCTTGTACATCAATAGTTTTTTTTTACTTAATAAGTACAAGTACTACCACAATATTGAATTCAATATTAAACTCTAAAATGTTAATAAAAAAGGTAATAAATAAAATTTTGCAGTAATAAGTAAAATTTTAAATTTTGATGCAAAAAATTTGCTATGCCTGGGGCAATGGAACACCCCCACCCCCGGCGCCTGGGTTTTTTCTGGAAACAAAAAAAACCCATGTTGATGTTGTATACTACTCCCTATAAGATAAGCAGTCGCTTTTTTTGTTTTTTTAAAAAATTATTTTTCATTAGGTCCCTCCCTTTTATAAGAAAAGAGGAATAGTTTAAACTTTTCCTATTTTCTTTCGTTAAAAGATGCAAGAAAATTTCCTTTTTAATTGTTTATTACTGCATATAGATAAAAGAAATTATTAAAAATTTAATGTAAATTTACTTATAAGTGATTTTTGTGACTTGAAAGAGTGACAATGGTATTTTTATTAATTATTTTGATATTTTATTAATTGCAAATTGTATTTTTATATAAAATTAAAATATTTATATTTTTTATTTTAGTTTCTCTAAAATTGAATATTTATTTTTTTAATGTTAACTTTTATAACTAACGCCCTTTAATAGCCATTGAAATATTAAAAATTCATATACGTCTACAAAAATATTTACTAGCAAATGAACTAAATGACCTACTTTGGAACCCCCTCGGTCATAAAACTTTTAAATTTCTTAATTCATTTGTTGTCTTTCTTTCATATATATATATATATATATATGATAATTAATCTCTCTTATTTTTATGTTTAGACATTAAAAAACCTCTTGATTTTCTTAACATACTAAGTTTATCTTATTTTTACGTTTGGATAATAAAAGACATCTAGATTTTTTTAACTTGTTAAGTCCCTCTTTTTTTTATGTTTGAACATTAAATGGCCTCTTAATTTTTTAATTTATTAAATCCTAGTTATTTTTATGTTAGACACTTCAAAATCTTTCATTTTTTTACTTTTTAAATTATTATAGTTTTAGAAACTGCTTATTGAATCATTACGAGAAAACAAACTATAATAATTAAAGAAGTTACAAAAGAAATAAAAGGTTTTGAAGTGTCCAAACATAAAAAATAAAAAAGACTTAATAAATTAAAAATTAAAATATTTTTTAATATCTAAACATAAAAACAAGAAGGACTTAACATGTAAAAAATTTGAGAGATTCTTCAATATCTAAATATAATGATAAGAGGGATTTAGTAAGTTAAAAAAAATAATAAATTATTTAATATTTAAAGTAAAAATAAAATTGACCAAATTATCTAATTTTTTAATTATTTTCTTATTGGTCATATTTTTTTTGCTCTGGAGGGCCCCAAAAGGGGGTAAGAAAAAGGCAAAGAAGAAAGCGTTGTCCAACGGCAACTTTGTTAGTTGTCGCCACTACTAATTTTTCCACTGTCCGCGTTAGCTTATTGAAATCATCGGAGTTGGTCGAATCACAAAAAGTGGTGCGCACCCATAACAAACGTCTCCTTTGGGAGTGGCAATCTCGTAAATCCCCTCAAACACGGGGTCAACTATGCCGTTCTCCTCGCTACTTATATTAATGACAACTTGCTCGTCGTCAGCACCTCGCTACTCAAAGACGGGCATCTCTCAATAACAAAGCCAAACCAGCTAGTTCTGCAGAGCGAGAGAGAGAGAGAAAAAAAAAACTGCCCCGGAGAGATTAATCAAGCTCAGGAACTGAAAGAAGAAGAAAAACCCAGAAGAAATCTGAAGAAATAATGGCAGCACAGTCAGGTTTTCCGATGATTTTCGCTGTGTGTTTTGCCATGGCTTTGATGGTTTCGGCTGCTTCTGCAAGTTTGGAATTTGAAGGGACCGAATTCAGTTGGATGATGCCGATTGGATCCGACATGGTCGGAGATGAGGAGTTCGAGCTGGATTCAGAATCCAATAGGCGTATCTTAGCAACCAGAAGATACATCAGCTACGGTGCTCTGCAGAGGAACAGCGTACCCTGCTCCCGCCGTGGACAATCCTACTACAACTGCCGCCCCGGTGCTCAGGCGAACCCCTACACCCGTGGATGCAGTACCATCACTCGCTGCAGGAGTTAGTTTCATTCAATTCAGCCGCTGCTGTCTGTCTCCTACTCTTCCTTCTTCTTTTTAACTTTTTTTCTCCTCTTTTTGGGTACATTAATGGATCGACTTTTTGTTATTGTTTTGATATACAATGAGAGAGGGAGAGGGGGGAGAGAGAGAGTAACAATGTCTTGTTTATGATGAGTGTTGATTGTCCATGGTGATAGAAATTGTTGGTCAACGATTTTTACAATGATGTTGTTTTTATATAGGATTTATACTTGTTTCTTGTCAATAAACTCAATTGATTATATAAACTCTATGATTTATATGTTTGTTCTTTTGTTCATTTGATTTTTTCTTGTAAATGTTAAACTTTCTTTTTACTTAGTTTGGCTTAATGGGGTTTTCCCCACATATCAGTTTGTGGTTATTTTAATTTATTTTGGTGGGGAAGCTGGCAAAAAATGGTTTGGTACTTTGATTTTGTAGAAGTTAACGAACAGCCAAGATTTAAAAAGAAAAAGGAAAAGAATGAATATGGTATCAAAGTATGTTTTTGTGTAGATGAATTTCTCTTGGATCTTTCTTGTTCTTGCACTTGGTAGTCCAAATTTGGCTTGTAAAATGGTCATTTTGAGAAAGGGTTGTATTTGTTTCACATTTCCAAAATTTGTAATTGAGCTTTTGTTTTGGAGTGATGATAGTGTAGTTTTCTGCTTGCAATTTTTTTTTCTTATCTTGGTTTAGTGGTTGGCATTGGTTTGCTAGAAGATTTTCCTCTCGAAGTCTTTTGATTGATTAGCTGGAATTCTATGAAGATGACAAAAGATCCCTACCGTAATTCATAGGATCGTAGTTGGCTGTCTTGCACGTGATCTCTACTGTAATTTATGCATTATTTCTACTGTGTGATGGGAATAAGTTGTTGAAGAAATACAAATCAATTATTCCATCACAATATATTACCTAGAAGACTTTAATTTGGAAATTGGTATATTGCTGATGGTTTGGTTTGGAATTTGGATTGGGTTTGAGTCTGAGATTTTGTTTTAATTTCACAAAAATATTTTTTTTTTTTGAAATCTAATTCAAATACGAGAATTCGACTGGATTTTGCTCTCCCTTTCAGATTTGAAAGGATTGGCAGGGAATGAATTGATTTTTGTTGCATTTTGTGATCTTTCTCTATCGTTAGTGAGTTGGGTATCATGCAAGTTCGGAGACAGGTTGTCTTTTGGAATCATTCTCACAACTTGGGCCAACGAGAGATTCCATTCTTCTTTGATTAAAGTTTTCTTCCCTCTTTAGAAGGGAAGGAGGGCAATTAAACGAAATAACGAGAAGAAGGTACAGAGGAGGGCATTTAAACCATTTGAGAAAACAACATTTTTGGGACAATCATTTTTATGGAATTAGCTTCACTGTAAAATTGCAAAGTCGTGTGTATTTTGACGGGGTTCTTCAAACTTATTAAAAAGATGTTATTTTTTATAAATAATTTACTCTTAAAAGATTAATTATTGTCGTTAAATTTTAGTTTATTTTTGAAAACATTCACATTTACGAAATGAAAAACACAATTAAAAATTCCCTTTTCCTTGTCACTGGAGGAAATGTGGCGTGAGCAAGAGGCAATAAGGAGAGGACCATAATAATTTGGGGTGGCAATCAATGAATCTTTTTCAATGAAAGTACATAGCTGGATGACACAGATCTTATACATAAAAGCAAGTGGACCTTACTACTCTCTTGTTTACCCAAAAAAAAGAAAAAAAAAAAGAAAAAAGGACCTTGCCACAATGGGATATAAAAATCAGTGGGCTCTGTTTTTGTCCTCTTATTTCTTGAATTTTAATACGAACTTTGATTAATATGAGTATTTTTTATAGTATTAGAGTTAGACTTTTTAAGTCTTTTTCACAAGAAGTGTTGCCGTGTTTAGAAGTGGATAGCAATGAATTTCAGTGGCCAAAATTGACACATTATAATTTGTTGAGCGACTTTTGAGTATTCTCCCTTTCGAATAAAAAAAATACGGGTTTTGCCCTATTGAAGCCATTTCACAATTTCTCATGATGTGCAAGATTCATGGTTTTAAACTACTCAAAGAAAAAGATAAACCCATTTATCTTTTCTTTTGCTTCCCATTTACAATTTCTTCATTTATATCATCATCTTGTCTTCTTAATTGTAAGGGCTCAGACCCCACCACCCCAAATCAAGAATGTCTGCATTCTTCACGCTTTGAACAAAGGCCCCATTGGGGGTGATAATGTTCATCACAAGTTTTAGCGTTTTGGCCATCTAGCTCTTCCAGCATTAAGTGTGTATTTGGATAGAACATGCTTTTGAATTTTCAGTATTAAGTTTCATAAAAATAAATTATTTATAAAAAAAATAAGTATAATTTAAAATAAAAATTTTATATTAAATTTCACAATATAATTCAATCTAAATACATTCTAAGTGTGTAAGTTATGGCTGTGTCCCTCCCAATTCAAATTTTCTATTTTTCATACAAAAAAAATTAAAAAGTTTGTGATCATCTTTATTTTATTATCTTACTCTTAAAGGCGAAATCATGTCTCGTGATAACATAACGCGGTTTCTCTTTTTTTCTTTAACTAAATTAAAGTTGCGGCACGAAGTTTATATCAAATTATTTATTTTAGGCAAATTGATAGTATTTTGAGATATGTATCTCAAAATGAATATGAGAGTGCTAATAAATACTGTCGGCCTTTTCCGATGTACTTGCATTGGTTTTTTTAACAAAAAATATTTTATTTTTTAAAATTTTTTACATTAAATTACACTTCTAACTCAAAATGAAATAAAATTAAAGCTACAGCTTCGCCCTAATTAGGATCTATTATCTGTAGATTACAAACCAAAGTCAAAATGGTTCCTAAAGTCAGCAATATGATAATGAATGCCTCTGCCAAAAGCCAATAGTATGCGATATCAATGATCAACCATAATGACTTCCTCAATCAAATAACATTTTTTTTCGTATTCAAATACCTAGAAAAGAAAAATATATGCACTCACCCAGCGATTTAGTTCCATTATTGCACATCCTATTTGCAGTATATGCTGGACTTATTAATGACAGTTCGATCGTGATTTAACAGTTGAAATCCCAATTCGGTCTAATTGACAGTCTTACTAGTACTGACAAACAGAATGGGATATTATTATTATTGCGTCATTTTTGTTTAAATTTTCATAACTATTTTTTTTCAATCTAGAAAGCAGTAAAAATATAGGGAGTAGTAAAGTTATAGTGGTAATTTATATATGGTCAAATTATATTTTAAATCTCTGTACCAAGTTAAATATGAAAATTTAATTAATTTTCTTTTAAAAACTAGTGAATGTTCGATTTAGGACAAATCTTTTGAGATCATTTCTTTCGAGACAAAATACAAAACTCCATTCTTAAATCATGAACAAGGGCTTCACTTGATGCCTCCAACCTCTTTGATTGAGAATAGAAACATGTTTTTGTCAATGCACTTTTTTTCCCCCTTTTAATAGGACTACTATCCTATGTTCAATGATTAGTAATTGTAATTTTATACTTTTTCTTATACATTAGAATAAAAAATATGAATCGAGACCTTTTATTTGATACACACATATATATACATACATATATATATATATATATATATATATATATATATATATATATATATATTGTATTGGAGTTGGGCCAATCTTTTTAGTATTTGAGGGCTGAGGCTCATAAAACGACGAGCTCCAACTTTACTCAATTGAAGGTCTCCAAATCCCATTTGGGTCCTCATTTCTCTATGGACTTAAGGCCCATCAAATAAAGAGCTCTTTGGTTACTTAAAGGCATTTGTTTTGAGCATCTTGAAGCCCAAGGTAGCCCATGAAGTTTCTCGAAACTAGAACAATTGCAGAAGATCAATAGAGAAAGGTCCGCCCGGTGGGCCCATAAACTATACGGTCAATTGCGCTTTGACTCTTGCGGGCTAAGTCTCAAGTCGTCGAACAATAGCGTTTTTTTCGTAACCGACGTTAGCTTTCGTCTCGCCAGCCAACTCAAAGGCCTATTCTCCTCTAGCGCGCGTAAGTTCTCTGCTGTCGCCAATCACAGTTTCCACGTTCCATGGCCCTTTTCTCGTGAAATTGCGTAATGATCCTACTTGATTAACCTATTGCTAAATTTTACCACTGGCGGCAATTAAGTCATTCTACATTGTCAGAAATAAAAGTTTAATTCATTCTAAAATAATATCTTTTAAGATTATATTTGGATTGGATCTTAATCTCAAACTTAATTATTTTATATTTTATATTTTTTACAAATAATTTATATTTATAAAATTTAAAATAAAAATTTTAAATTTAAATACTATCTAAATATATCTTAAATGTAGTTACCATTGTGTAAGAAATTTTTCAAATGAAAAAAAATCTCTTAATAAATTAATACTTAATATAATATGAATATAATCGATAATTATATAATATGTATATTTATATAATAATTAAATTTAAAATTTTAAAAATATTTTTAGACTCTACTTATAAAAATTTCATGTCAATCTCACAAAAACTGAGAAAGTGGAAAAGATTTCAATTTTTCCAAAATAACCATGCCTTACAAGTTGAAGTTGGACAAGGTTTAGAGAATGCAACAAATGCAAGGGTGTTGAACATTTCACTGAATTCATCAAGGACTAAAAGTGAAAATACCTGCAAAATCAGCTTTAGGGATCCACCGATTGCCTTAACGTACGGCGTTGGCAGAGCGTGAGAACAATCGCCGCACGATGTTAGCAAGATTCTTCTCTCCTACGGACGGTTAACTTAACTGCGAAGTACCAGAATAACGCCGAAACAAACGTCAACCAGGAAACACCCCGCGCCGTTTTTCCTTAACCTTCGCACACGGTTTGGATCTTTCATAAATATTATCGCCAATCGCCATACCCTTTCAAAACTCCTAAACCTTCGTGCCCTCATCCTTCATTATATTTCCCGATTCCTCCGTGATTCTCCCCTTTCATCTGTTTACAAGCCTAAATTCTCAGAGCCCTTCGAAAAGTATTTTGTTTTCTTGAAGATTTTCTTCATTTGAAGCTAAGATCATGGCTGCCGAAGCTGCTGATTCTGTTACCCAACCCCAAATGGTATGTTAAATTTGTATAAAGATCTTTTTTTTTTCTCATTTTTGGTTTCGGGATTTGTTTTTAATGTGGTCTGGGTTGATGATTTCTTGTTTCTTGAAGACGGAAAGCGAGGATGCCCAGAGGTTGAAGTATTTGGAATTTGTGCATGTTGCGGCGCTGCATTCTGTTGTCCTTGCTGCGAGGCTTTACGATTATGCAAAAGACAATTCGGGTCCGTTGAAACCTGGGGTTCAGACTGTGGAAGGCACGGTCAAGACCATTGTTGGCCCCGTTTACAACAAATTCCATGATGTGCCCATTGAGTTCCTCAAGTTTGTTGATCGCAAGGTATGGCTTTTCCTATTAATCTTGATATTATTGTTGAATTTCTTGAAATTGTAGATATTCTTGAATATTATAGGACGGAATTCAATGGGGCATTCAGAATGAGTAAGACGTCTTCTAATTTATGAGAAACGAATGACATACTTGACCATCTTACCGCAAGAAATGTACTTTCTTCTAGGGATGTATAGAAATAATATATTTAAACATTGGATATTAGGATTAAGGAGGTTAGAGGAGTTACTTAAATCATTTAACATCTAAAGCTAAGAAAGGAGACTTAGATTTTTGTCATTGATTCTTTTTCCTCTGTATTTTTACATGGTTAATGACTTAGACGACATATGATGCCCATAACAATATCAATCGTAAAATGGAAACTTTTGAATTGCATTCACGGAAATGATTTATTATTATTCCATGGATTTTGATGAGATAAGTGATGGCTCTCGTCTTTCTATATATCAAGAGACCTTGGAAGAAAAGTATCCACCTTGGGAGGTGTTGAAGCATGTGTTTTATTATCGGCATTAGGTACATCTTGGTTGAAGGATTTGGGGGTGTAGAATTCATTAAAATCTTGGACACTCAGTTATGATATAGATTGATTTACCCAACCTTGTTCTTGTCCTGTCAAAACAAGCTAATGTAGGGTTAATGAATTTGATGATGAACTTAAATTTATCCTTTTCTAACCCGTCCTCAAATCGAAATGGAAAATATATTCTCAAGTCTTTTAGGAAAATATAGCTACAGGCTTTCTTATTGCTCTAGATAATGTTGGTTATGTAAATCAATTTTTCTTGCTTTGTGGACCTATGTTAGCGTGGGATCCTATGATTTTCACCCGTGCTAGCAGAATCTAAAAATTTTGGGACCTCTGTGCAGGTTGATGACTCTATGAACAAGGTGGAGAACCCTGTTCCTGCTTTGTCAAGATTCTTCCTCAAATCCAAATGAAAAATATGTCATCCCATTTTTTTAGAATAATAATGTTGAAGGATTCTCAAATTTTGCATAATGTTGTTTTTACTATAATTTTTTAACTTCATTTGCCCATTTTAGTGTTTCAAATTTTGCATAATGTTGTTTTTACTATAATTTTTAACTTCATTTGCCCATTTTAGTGTTGGATCTAATGATTTTCGCCATGCTAATAGGTTAATCTAAGTATTTTGGGACTATTGTGCAGGTTGATGAATCCGTGAACAAGGTGCCTGTTCCTCCATTGCTAAAGCAGGTTGCATCAGAAGTCAAAACTGCAGGTGTTGTAGAAACTGCCTCAGGACTTGCAAAGACTGTGTATACCAAGTATGAGCCAGCTGCCAAGGATCTTTACACCAAATATGAGCCAGTGGCTGAGCAGTATGCCGTTAGTGCATGGCACTCTCTTAATAAGCTCCCTCTCTTCCCTCAAGTAGCTCAAACTGTTATCCCTGCAGCTGCATTCTGTTCTGAGAAATACAATCATACCGTTCAAAGCTCAGCAGAGAAGGGATACAAGGTGGCGTCATATCTCCCATTGGTTCCTACTGATAGAATTGCTAGTGTATTCAGTTCCAGTGGAGCTGAACCCGTGGTTAGCAGTCAAGATGGAGCTGTTGCCGTCAATTAATGGCCACTCATCTATGTGTTGAAATATGGTTGCGTGATTATAAGATATTGTTTGGTAGCTTTTGAAGGAATGATACTTGATGATCTTCAGTACCTTGACAATTGGATCTTTATCTGGTAATATAAAGTGTGATATTTTAATGCAAAGTTAAATGTAATCGTCTGTGGAACTGAATTAACAGTTTATTATTTGTGGTGCTGGTTTTGCAATGTCTCTGTTATTTCCTTGTGAATTTTTGGTGTAGAAAGAAATGTAGGAAAAATATCAGGTTGGCTTTAGGAAAGAGGAAAAGCTCCATCCATTTCTCTCTCTTTTTTTTTAGCGGGGGTGTTGTGCAACCACTAGATCTCATTATTCCACTCTGATAGAGACATTATAAACCCTACTTGTCTTTTAGGAAGAATAAATCATTGAAATCTAGAGGGAGCCCGGGCCAGGGGAGCGGGGGGGACAGCCATAAAACTGGTGGAAACAGGTCCGCTTATAAATGATCTGTTCAGGTTTGAGAAGTTAAGAAAAAGGACCCGCGTTCTTTATTGGTAAATCGATCTAATGATTAGGATTGGAGAGATCATGTAGCATAATTCGTTGTTTAATGTATTATAGAGCTGTCTAATAGTTTAACTAAAAGGAAAATAACTAAAAGGCAAACTAAAGCTATCAACATATTGATGTAAAAGTGATAGAAATCAACATTAATCATTCTTCTTAACCACACGAGAAATAATATTAAAACCCACGAGACCCGCGAGAGGTTCTGTTCGCATCTCTGATTCACATTAAAAAGTGAACCGTATCTGGCTTTATTATTCTGATATAGGTGAATCCAAAAGCAGCCTCATGGCCTTATTTGTCTGCTTGATACTGGGAAGTCCAACATCTTCCCATCTCTAACTATTGAAACCTGTGCTTAACTGCTTGATGCGATTATTCCACCAGAGGCGGACTGTCCAGAAGAACTGACGGAAGAGTTCTGATCAGTTCTACCACTGTGAGGTTGAATTCTTTCTCCATCTGGAAAGAATTTCAGTAATTTGAAGGGATTATTCTTACATGAAAGGATAATTGATTAGAAACTGAAAATGAAACAAAAAAGAAGGTTGAATTACTTAATTTTTGAAGAAAAAGTACCTCTGCGATAATGGTAATGTCAAGAGCCAAGCTTCCAAATGGTGCAACATTTATGTTGGTGACAGAAAGATTGAGCCTCTGAAGCTCATTAAGCATCTTAACCAGCACCCCTTTGCCCTTTTCGCAGTGGATTCTCAGAAGAACTGTTTTATTACACACTTTAGCTTCAATTTCGGGGAGTGGCTGCTCTTCGGAGCCACCTTTCGTCTCATCTGAAGATCCTTCATCTTCAACTAAGACCTGTAATTTCTTGACCAGCACCACGGATTGCATTGTTTGCCTAGCGGCTTGTTCCTCCAGCGTCTTCACGCGCTCCTGGAGGTGCTTTAAGTACTTGATTGCATCTCCGAGAACTGAAGTTTTATCCATCTACAAGGCCACAACACAAAATCTATCTAGTCAGAAATACGAGTTTTCTGTTAGCTAGATAGTGACTTTTGCTCTCTGATTGATGCTTCTGGATGAGCAATTAGCACTTACAAGCCTGCAGGATTTCTTTATAGCAATGGTGCTCAGGAAGAATCAGTAGACTCTTGTATTGGACTAGAATGAATAATAAAATGGACACGCGAGATGGTGGTGCAAATTTTCTATTCTATTTCTTACGTGTGAGTAACAATCTTGATCGCAGAAATGGAAATATATAGGCCGAAGGAGAAAACAAAGAAAAAATTGTACATACTTTCTTGAGACCTGGAACTATGGCTGAAAGAGTCACAAAGCGCTGGCTGATCACCTCACGTCGTTTTCTTTCAGCTATTATGTGATCGTAGGTTTGCGAAGCTGGCCTTACACGCCCACCAGATTTCTTGGTTGGTTTGGGACTTTTGGTTGCGTCTTCAAGATTTCCATAAGAACCGTGGGAGTTCAAAACCTCAGATACTGCATCTTCATCAGGGTTTAAGGTTTCTATGTTTACTTGCTGAGGATTAATTTCTGGGTTTGGGTTCCCAAAAGTGAGAATATAGGGAGTAGAAAGTGGTTGATAAAAATTAGGCATGTTGTGAATAGTCGACGAGTTTTGGTTATTAGTCTTAAGCTGTTTGGCTGGTCTCTCAACAGCAACTGGTGGAGAGTCCATTGCTGAAGATAGACATAAAGTGGAAGTTGGAATCAAGGTGGAGGAAAAGGAGTTGTCATTTGAGGACCAAGAGCTCTGGAAGTCTTGACCAAGAGCTGCACATAACTCTTCATCCAAAAATTCCATGATATCACATTCATCGCTGGGGAAAGGATCCTCCATCACCTGAAAATATATCATAATAAAGCATTGGTTTCTTAAGTTAATTGCCTGCGAGAGCCATATTATTATGTACTAGAGGTAGAGATAACTGTAGCTATCTAGCTAATTGATTAGACACAGATTCACAGTTATGAGCTAATTAATTAATTAAATCTCTTACTAAGAACGCAAAGAAATGAGAGGAAGTAACATAGAAAATAACCTTAATGCATTTTATTATCTAACAGCCAATGATGCTCATATCTTATGCTGTTTTTTGGCGTTCATTGCATATGTTTTGTCCCCGAAATGACAGAGAATATGACAGTGTGCAAAGATGAATTAATTTTAAGGAGCTCCTGTCCAAAAGACCTCAGAGGAAGCAGTCATTTATAGAACAAGATTTGGTAATTCATTCATGGTAATGCTTGGTAGAGCACTACAACATCCAGATCTAGGTTCTGCATTCCTTAGCATAATTATCCTAAAGCTGCAGTGTCAGAAAGAATATATTCATCCTCATTCAGAATTAAAAAAGAATGATCTGAGTTAGCTCACATAGACAGCAACTCTCATCAAGAAAGCAACTAGTACCTAAATTATGAGCAAATGACTAAATGTTTGAAGTGATTCAAACTCCAAGAATGAGTTGTAAAGGCAGAGGAGCTAAGAATTAAACAAACTACATATAAAGTCATCATCGCAATGTCATATGCATGTATAGATCCCTCTGGAACAACTTTTCATGGCTTCATTTTATGTACATTAATACCATGAAAGCTTCTGCTATGAAAACCGTTTTAAGATTACAAAATATTTCAAAGAGAATAGAGAGTTGTCTGACCAGCTCAGAGGGCCAAGGGGTCGCTGGATTATCCATCATCATCTCGAACCAGCTGTTAAATGATATTTTCTGCGGAAGGGTTCATGAAAAGACAAGATAATTAACCAGCCTCTACTTTACAGAAGCATCAAAAGCAGGAGAAAAATGAATCCAGAAAAACAAACGGACATGAATCAGAGAACTTGGGGTCAATAAAGAAGAACGATATCCTTATAGTGCAGGAGATGATAAAAAAAGAAGTAATATTGATGATAAAAGGAAGGAGAATATGATGAGAAGCTGAGTTCACCTCTGTCGTCTGAGCACCGGTGAGTGCTGAGGGACTGCTAGCAAGTTTTGGCATCTTATATAGAGAGTTAAAGAGGAACAGAGGGGCGAAAGATTGCAGTTCTCTGGGGTTTGATATCTGCGCTACAAAAGAAGCCTTCTGCGCTCTGTTCTCGTATTATAGCCTCCTTTGAGGGAGCGCAGAAGGCGAAGAAGGGAGCGGAAGACTTCACTCTCCAAATTTATACGCTACGGTTGGCTTTCATTTAGGGAATGCATGTCATGTGGCTGTGGCGCCTCCTCAATAACCATTTCAAATATTTTCATTTTGACATCAGCATATTCCCTATAGTCTATAGAGTTTCGTCAGGACTCATCGTGGCAGCCATGCAAAATCAAATCTCTTTTGACGGTTTTTTTTTTTTTTTTTTCCTGAGAAAGGCAAGACAACAGTCAGTCCTAAACTCTACTGAAAATAAAAAAAAAATTCAAATAAAAAACCAAGCAAAACTCCAAAAATTTGGTCCCCTTTATATTCTTTTCACTGATAAATTCCTTGAGTTTCAGCTTGACGTAAAGTGACGGAAAAAAAAATATGAAATAGTTTTCTCTACATTTCATTTATAAGAAAAGGAATTAAGGAAGGAGACTTAAAAGTAGTAGGTAAGAATTTATCTTACATGGGGTTACTAGTTAAAAGATTTTAACTCTTTTGATCTTGAGAAAACCTCAATGGAAGCTATCTTGTATAGATTTTCTAACTTGTACCTTAGAGTCACATCTTAATACGGATTAACTATACTATATATGGTAGTTTAAATTTCTAATTATCTTATAATTTTATCATTTCTTATAAAATAATATATTTTATATGATTAATAATAAGTTTAAACTATATATATAAAGTGGATCCATATTGGGGCACAAATTACAAAAACCTTATGAATCCTCATAATTATCTAGTATTAATTACTGAGAAGAAAAAAATTTCAATTGAATCACATAAAATTGTCCGTCAATTTTTTTTTTCACATTTTATAGGAAGAGTTCTAAAATGAAATATCCAACAAAAAATAAAAGGAAAAATGTAAGAGGAATGTATTGTTTGCACGCGCGTCTTATATTATTTGGAAAACAGTGTGGCTACCAACATCTCTGTAACAAGTGGAAATAATAAGCCAAGAATCATTTGCAGCCATCTTGGACTAAATACTAGTCGTCAATTCATTTTTCTGTTGTTTTTACTGCACCCTCCGTTTTATAGGGTTTTTAGGTCATTTTTTTCTTTTTAAAATTTTTAATTTTTTATAAATTTTAAATTTTTTAAAAATTTATTCTGATATATCTTCTTTTCTCTTTTATATTAATATATAATAAATTAAATTAATTAAAATTATAATAAAAAATACATTATTTTTTATTTTTAAAAATTTATATAAAAAATATTTAAAAATATATTTTAAAATGAGGAAGTATCTTTTATCGACTCTTATGCAAGTTTCATTTATGAGATTGACCCCATATCTTTGGACTCCCAAGGAAAGGAGGGGAAAGAATTCGATACTTTATTGCGTCTGATTGTGCTAAAATATAGGAGGAGTTACGTTTTTGTTTTAATTGCAAAAATATTATTTCTATTTTGGATGAACAAAAAAAATTCATTTCCTAAAACATAGGTACATTTTTCTGTATTATTTTGCAACTAATGTCCTTAACTTAAAAGATATTTGTAAGTTTCATGACCTTTTTAGTCATTACAATGAAGTTTGATTAAACTTTTCTTTCTGATATATTAGAAGGAAGGGGATGTGGATTACTCTCACAATCTTTTATTTGACAACGCAGTTTTTACCAATTAAATCACTGCTTTGCGAGGTAAGTTGATTAGTCTTTTATATAGTCATATATTCCCTTAATTCATGTATTAAGTTACATGCAGACATTTGGATTCCCTTAATTTGGTTTCCAATTTGGATAATAGAAAATATTTATTATTTATTTACTCAAAATTCATTGCAACTTTTATCTCATTTTTATTCAGCTTTTTGGGTCCACTGTTATACACTCAAATTAAGGCAGGCTTTTGTAATTAATCCTTTATCCCTTCTTTATCCTTCCCCTCTTTCCCATTCACTTATCAACATTCTCAAATGTGTATCCCCTCGAATATGGGTATTCATTATTATTTAGTGTAATTCAAAAAATCAAAATGAACCGAATCGAAATGTCGATTTTTTTAATATTTCGGTTCGATTTGATTCAATTTTGTTCGATTTATAAATATTTTGTGAAATTCGGTTCGATTTTTAATTTTTGTTCGAAAATAAAAAATCGAAATGAAAAATCGTAATTTAAAAAATGTTATATATAAAAGTATTTCAGCAATACGTTCTTGCATTAAAATTAAAATTTTAAGATAAAAATACTTCAAGAATGCATTATCAAAATGTATTTTTTTTTTCAATTTCGATTTTCAACAGAACCTACCCGAATATTTCGGTTCGATTTTTAGTTTTGTAATTTTTTAAAAAAATCAAATCAAAAACTGAAATTTCAAACTGAAAACAGAATGAAAATATGAATGAACACCTCTACCCTCCGATCTGTTCTTTCCCTTCCGTGCCCTTCTAATTCCTTCATTTTGTGATACCATTCTATAACGTGCCCTAACAAAGTGTTCATATTTCATTTTTCCACTTGGAAGAAATCTTGACGTTGGTTTTGATATAGGTCTAGTGCGGTCTACCAACCCTGACCTTTTGGGTCAGCCGCCAAGATCCGTATGATTATCCAAATTATTCGCCTTTGAATTTTTCTTGAAAAATTATAAGTTCTCCGGCTTAAGAAAATGAAAAAGAAAGAAATACTTTCTGCATCCTAAGTAGAATATTTATATTTAACCATATTCAAATTATTATATCATTTTTATTAATTTAAGTAATGGTGAGGCAATTTAATTATATTACTTAAATTTAAGGGTTTAATAATAAAAGCCTAAATAAAAGTATGTGTATTATATAAAATGAACTTTATTTCAAAACAAATTAAAATTAAAATATAATAATTTTTTAACCCACACTAAAAAAATTAAAAAATGATAAGGATGATTTATCCCACATTTTATTAGAAAGATTGAAAATTTATTGGAACGTTGGTAGCAAATGAGGCTGCTAAAACAATACGAAAATTCGCAATTCCATTTGACTGTTACTATAGTTGGAAAAACAAAGAATTCGAGAGTCAAATGATGAAGGAGATCAAGTTAGGTACTGACTCAGTTGGGACTCAGTGACTGGAAAATCCACATTTTTTAAAATTTATCCTCATCTAACAGCTCCAACTCTCAGTAAATTTTCTGTAACTTATTTTTATATATAAATAATATAAAAATAAACGTTTTCATATATTAAAATATACTCCTTCTGACTAGTATTGAATTTACTTACTTTTTTTGAGATGTCTAAAAGTTAATCTCTAATTTCATAAGATACATATATTTTCTATTTAAATTTTCACAACTAGCCTTCTTGAATTCCTCCGCTTTCGCTTCAAAAAATAATTTCCCCTATTTATTTGACAATTTGAAACATTTCAATTTTACAGTTTTGTTTGTATATAGAGAATGAACTATTATCATAAATTCCCTTCGCCGAATGTCTATTTTTTTAAAATATCTATAATTGAATATTTATTTTTTAAAAATAATTATATATTTTATTTAAATTTTTACTTGTAATATTCTTAATTTAAAAAAATAAACTTTACTAATATAAAGGTTCAACCACTTTCTTTTACTCGATTAATTTAAGAGATTATATAACTTTTATTATTAATTTTTTAATTAATAAATATATTATAATAATTTTTTATGATTAAATTACTCTTTTTAATATTTTATCAAGTGAAATTAAAATATTGTAAGGAGGTCTAATCTTCAAGGACCTCCTTACATTGCTTGGGGAAGCCCTGCGAACGTAATCACAGCAGCCGCCATTTTGGATTTTTCTTCTTCTTAATGAATATTTCTTTTTCCCATAAAAAAACACATTATTACGTAAATTTGTACGATCATTAAATATTATTTTGGGAAATGTTAAATTCTCATCTCTCCAACCTAAATTTACATCCCTAATAATGACTTTTTTTAGAAAAAACTATTCAATGCGTAGGAAAATCAGCCGAATGGAGGTAGAAAGTACATTGGGGCAGGGGCAATTCATGATTTGGACATTTGGAGTGGCCAACATTTAATATATCAAAATAGACATTGCCGCTTTTGCGAGTCACAACAATTAGGTATGAGTTATTTGAAAAAAAATTTAAAATCAAAACGAATAGAAATTTAATCTAATTTTTTGTTCGAATTTTTAAATTTTAATTTGAAAAAAATTTAATTTTTATCTCTAAATTAAATTTTGATTCAGTTTTTATTTGAAACAAGTTAAACTAAAAAACTAAAATTTTTTCAAATTAATAATTAAGTATAATTGAAGGTTAATAAATATAGTTAAGTTAGATCTTAATTAAGATTATTTTAAAATTAAAATACTTAATTTTGTATATTTTCAAGAATACTATTTAAAAATTAATAACTCAAAATAAATTATATTTAATTAAAATTATAATCAATATTATTTTAAAATTTAAAATTTTTTAATTTCATATATTTTAGTTTAGAGTATATTTTGATTTTCTCCAAACTAAAATATTTTGGCTTGAAAAAAATTCCGTCTAAAGGTAAACCAGGTTTGGTTTAGTTTAAAAAAAATAAAAAAAATTTAATTTTCTCTAACATGGAACCGTATCTATTTAATAAGGAAGATGCTAAGATGTTTAAGGAAAACGTAACAGTGTTGCGTTTAGTGGAAATGTTTAATAAATGAAGAGGCAACTTAAAGGTACCTCAAACAATGGTAGAAACAAAACTGCAGAGAAGGCTCTTCCAACAATTGAGGTTTTTTTTTAAATTTTTTTTAATAATTAGCAAAGAGAAATGGTAATGCAACAGACGTTAAATAAAATACTCATAATTAACTTTTTGATTTATTTTCTTTTTCTTTTTTTTTTGTGTAGTGATTATTAATAATGAGTTAGATATCTTTATTATTCATTTAAGTGAATTGTTGAGGAACTAACTCGAAATCCGAGAATAACATTTCACCCCTAAAACTTTGATATTGTTTCAATTCGGTCCAAAATAACTACAAAATTTGTCCCCCAATGTTTTCAAAATACTAATTTTGACCCCACATTGAGGACTTAATCGAAACTAATTTCTGAATATTTTTAATATAATAATATGTAGTGTGTGTATATATATATATATATATATATATATATATATATATATAAAATAAATTTGCAACTTATTTAGAAAAACTAATTAATTAATGTTTGTATTTTTATCTATTTTTTGCTTCTCAACATTTTTATTTTATCATGTAAAAGACTATCTTATCATAATAATACAATTCTTATAACTAAATTAAACAAATTATTATAGAATGACATTTTCAGGTTACTTATATGCATATCTTGGATCTTCATTTTAGATTTCTTTCTAAAATAAAAAATATTCAATTTCTCTTGAAATAAACCAAATCTAAATTAAACAATTCTAAGAAATAATCCAAATCAAAATTTTATATTTTATTTTAACAAATACATAATATAAATTAAAATTACTTCAATTATTTAAACAATCATAATTTACTAAAATGTATTGAAATAATTTAATCAAAGAAAATATTCTAAATAATTTTCATGAATTTTCATTGCGAAGCTTTTTGTCATGAAAAGTCATGGCTTCGTCATCAAAAGTTTATCTTTCGTAACGAAGGACTACATAAGGTGATGATATTTTTACTCTGTCTCGAAACTATATTTTCGTTACGAAAAGTATGATTTTTTACAAATTAAAAAGTCTACTTTTTTTTTTTGTAGTGAATCAAGGATAGGAATCTATGAAATTAGCAGTAACGATGTCTAACTCATTATTAAAACGACTCATTCATTAAGTAAAAATGTCTAACTAATTAATAATAATAATCAATAGCAATAATTTGTGAATATATATAAGTCTACACCAAGTCATATCATTGTTCAAAGAGTACTCCTAGGGAGCGTGGGACAAGAAATTTGAATAATTCCCTCGAGAGAGTGGTCTATAACTGGATTTTCAAACCTTAAACTGTTACCCCCAACGACTCCCTTAAATTGATTGTATGGATGTCTAACTAACTGATAATAACTAATGACAATAATAGTATATATATATATATATAAAATCAAACCATCGACCAAAAAAAAAAAAAACTCAAAGCAGCTTATATTAATTGTTGGCTAAAGGTAAAGGGTACTAGTTGTGAGCTTGGTGGATCAAGAAATTTAAACAAATAAAAAAGGTGGCGCTGGCTATGGGAATGTTCATATAAAATCAAGATTCCAAAACAAATTGCTAATGGCCAAAATACAATTTCCAATTCCCTCAGCAGCTTCAGGCCACAACTTGTACAGTTGAGAGATGCACAGAGAATCAACAGTAATAGGCACGTGTAGAAACATCACCAGAAAATCATTCCAAGGACCCCATTTATCTCCTCCGTTGATTTCTGTTTCCCATTTTATATATAGCGAGTCGATCTATTCTCCATTTTGGGACTGTCATGTCATCTTCTCCTCCAAAATGATATTGAAAATGACTTTACCATGTGTTTATTTCTTACTTTAACCCACAATCATTACCCTTTTGAATATGCATTCGACAGCTTGTTTTCTTCAATAATTAGTGTGTTAAATCGGGACCGCATGAATTATTTGTAAAAAAAATCGAAAGACACTAGAAAAAAGGGGAAAAATTGTAAAATAAACGAAGGGCAAATTTTAAAAAAAAATTGCTAAAAAAAAAAAGAAAAAGATTCAGTAGGTGAGAACAAGCGCTAACGATCCCCCTGCTGACGCCCTATGGGGCTGCCAAGGGTCCCCCGACAGCGTCCTCGGGGGAATGTTCTAGCCAAGCTGCATCCTCAGCTCGGCCAGCAAATTCCCCCGAGGACGCTATTAGAGGCACCCTCGGCAGCCCCAAGGGGCACCAGCGAGGGCGAATGCGCTTTACAGTCGGGGAAGAAGATTTGCAATTGGGGGGCCTTCTTCCCCGACTACAACTGCATCTTCATCTTCTTCTTCAATTCCATACATATTTTCTTCTATTTCTTTGTTGGTTGCCTTGGTTTCAATTTGTTCTTTTTTTAGGTTTCTCTTATATATAAAATTTAATTCAATATGTGAATTTTTTAAGATTTTTTAAAATAAAATTAAGTAAAATTTAAAATTAATTAAAATAAAATTAAAATTAAAACTTTTTTGTTTTATATTTTTAAATTAATATTATTTATTATTCATATAATAAATATATTAAAATATTTTTAAGAATTTTAAAAATATTAAAAAAATATTAATTTTTTTTTAAAAATAAAAATTAGCGCATTTGGAAGTGTACTTGTGTTCAGGGACTATCACATGCCTTCTTCTTCTAATTATTTTATGTTATCGTGGCCTTGAAATGTAACGTCAGCAAAAAATGCATCGGGTCCTAAAATCAATGGCTGTATGGAGGCTGAAGATAACAATGATATTTTGTCTTTGGATTTTTCTGAATACATTAAGCATTAATTACAATAATAAAAAAAATAAAGTATTGGATAGAATGATTCTTTTTTCTCCCCCCCAAATTCCATCACTGGAGCGGAAAATATAAAAAAGAAATAAATAACCTCATAAATATTTGGAATTCTTGTTTCCGTTCTGATGTAACTCTTGCTCTCAAACCATTTATCTTGTTCTCAAAAATGTGTGTCAAATACATATTTCTTTTTGTAAAAATAAGAAGTGAAATAATTATATCAAAAACAATTTCTATCTCACTTCATTTTGTGGACACCTGAAATTACAAGAAACTCAGAAGTCTTTTTTTAAAAAAATATTTTTTGAATGTACCTCCGACACGTTTTTACTTTGTTTCCCCTTCCAATTTCGAGCTATTCCCACCTTGGTGTGCTAGTGTTAGTTCACACTTTTTCCTTTTTTTAAAAAATAATTATTAAAAAGATGAGTTAGTCTTATTTCTGGAGATTTAAATGATTAATTATAAGAATCAATATTCCAATACTAAATATTATTCTTATAATTACAAATGTGATCAATAAGCTCTGTACCGACCGAATGATCAAATTCTTAATCCATTTTTTCGTTTACTGAAAGTTAATATATTACACAGCCATCCCAACAAGTAAACCAAGCAAACCTCCAAATTGGTCAAATTTGGTTTGTGTGACAATAACCAAAAACTTTTTCCTTTTCAACCTTTTGAGGGTGTGTTGAACCAGGTTCCGCACGGAACCCAATACAGTTTTTCATTTCAAATATCACTTTTTTCTCTCACAAAAAATTCTCTCTTCCGAAACCCAAGACAAAAAATCTCAAAATCAAACTCTATCCAATCACACCCTTAACTTTAGTTCTGAAGCGATATGATAAACTACAATGTGACGACATTTTTCAAAAATAAAAAAATAAAAATAAGGACGTGAACATGTGCAAGCTTACATATTAGTGTTATATGCAGAATGGCATTAAAGTTAATGTTTGATGTTCGTTTTGTTCAGCATATGTTGAAAGGATCTATAGTTATCGAATTAATATTTTATTGATTAAACGGTTAAATTATTTATTTTATATATATTAATAAGATATTAATTATCGAATGATTGTAGAGCTGTTCAGAATATGATGTTAGCACCGTAATCAAATCAGCAAGATGGTCCAGGGGGGGTAGATGCAGATTGGTTAAGCGTGTTAATAGAGAGCAGATAACGTAATTTGCCTGCTTATCTTTTTTAAGTAAAAACTGCTGATGTATACTCTGATTCTCTGGTCTAGACATGAAGAGGTCCTAATTTCCAAATATTCAACACTAATAAGGACTAACACCTATCCAAAAAAAGAAAAAAGACAAATTAGCATGTTCAATCCTTAATATTTTTATACTTGGTAACTTTGGTCTATATTATTTTCTTTTAACCTTTTCAGTTCCATATGCATTTTTATTTTAACGATTAAGGATTCATGGTCATATTTATAGGGGGTATCCACTCAAGATAGGCACATCTATTATCCTTTCAATTTTAAACTCACATTCTTCAAGTCCTTCATTCACAAATTACTCAAAAATTTGATCGTCAATACTACTCATGTTATTAGAGAAGACAATAACCTTATTAGTCACTCTATATAAAAATTTTGTTACTATTTTGGCTGAAAAAAACTAGATATGTGGCCTCAAATCCTTAATTGTTAACTCAAAATACATTTAAGACTAAAAAAATTAAAAGAAAACAATAAGAACTTAAGTTACCAAATGAAAAAAACATTAAGAATTTAAACACGTCAATTTGCCAAAAACTTGTAATAATAAGGACTAAATAACAAAAGAAAAAGTAAAGGAAAAAGGGAATAATAATAATAATAAACCACCCATAACAATGTTGGGATTGGATTCTCAAAACCCTCCTCAAGAAAACAATAAAAATGTGATCTTCATACTCATTAAGAGAGCCCATCACTCTAAACTCCACAATTTCATATCATCCGCCAACTTTAATATTACTGTAGTTTTAAGGGTAAACTTAAACAGAATTTAGTTTTAAAACAAAACTTAAAATTTCAAGTATGAGACTCACATTTTTTCTCACAAATAATTTAATTTTTACGAAATACAAAATAAAAATTTCAAAACCAAACCCTATCCAATCACACCCTTAAGTCTTATTGTACGACTCAAATTTTGTTTTCTGGCTAGCAAGTCTGTTCAATAAACTTCGCTCCACCAGAATGAGAGACAATATATGAACTCTTTTTTTTTAAGTTTAATTATTAGACTGTCATATTTTTGTATGGAGAGGACAGGACTCACCAAATGAACTGAACTTTCTTTGTAAATAAACAAGCCATAATTTTATGTATTTTTTGGTAAAAATCATCACATGAATTAAACATGCCTCAATCATGTGACAGCAGTCAGAAACAAACAATGTACCAGATTCAAGTATTAAAAAAATAATAAATGGCGTACGAATATATTCACATATTATTTTATTTTAAAATATAATATAAAAATTTAAAGTAAAAAATATTTTTTTATAAAATTTTAAAAAATATTAAAATTAAACTCTTTTTGTCCCATCCTCAGACTACTTTGAATCCACAGAGGACTCATCCTAGAAAGAACGGTGTTTATTTGAAGGACAGCAGCTGGAGGCCTTACAAGACGTACGATATTCCTCGTGCTGCTCACCCTTCCGATGTCCGGCGACCCTGTCAGCCCTAGTGAGATCACATGCTTGTATATGTTTACAGTGTCTACAAGCGCCGACATTGTTGGTACTCCACTGAAGAAGGCAGAAGATAAACTGAGCACAGAGTGTGGCCGGTTCTTTACATCCTCCTAAATTCTTTTGGAATGCTAGTTTCCAAGAAAAAAAAATACAAGACTTGATGTCTACGACACTACAGTTTCTTGGCTGATAATGTAGATGCATGAATGGTAGTGGTAGGTAGAGTGCACAAAGACACGAGAGAATTGAATTATGGAGCAAATACAAAATCAATGGTTAAGAAAATTATTAATATAGTGCTTCAAAAAAAAAAAAACAGAAATTATGAAGATATATAGAATTTTTGTGAAGGTAATTATTGCTATGTAATTGATCAATGAAAGTACCAAAAATTATTTTCTCCGTAAGTATAATGCAATTGTAACTTTAAGATAAATATGTTCAGTCCGTTTTAAAATATAATATATTTTGATCTATTTTTAATTTTTAAAAATATTTAATTTTTATAAAATTTTAAAATTATTTTCACTATAAATATAAATCTTTTATTCTTTATTATATTAGATTTATACAAAAAAATGGGTCAAAGGTCTTCGAAGTACTTAGTGATGTTGGCTACTGATTACTGGAAAATAGTGCTTTCTTTTTTGAACAGTTTAATTGGTTGAAGAATATTCTTTGTTTAATTTTAAAATTATTTCACATTAATAAATATTCTCTTGTTTAATTATGTAAACTTAATCTTATAAAAGCTCTTATTAGCCTATGAACTTTTGACACAAATATCCTTAAATGAATGACATATGTATACAAAATATCTAAAACTCTTGTATTGACTGACCATAACGTGTTGTATCCACGAAATTTCTCGCATATGAAATTAGTCTGTAGTCTCTCTGAAAAAAAAAGGAAAAAGTTTTCAGGAGATTAGTCAATTAAGGTCGCGGAAAGAGATTCACGTGTTTGGAAAACTTACAGATCATGATGGCAACTCCCCCCACCCCCGCCCCCCGCCGCTCCTTATATAGACGTTTTGATCCGTTGCATATATATTAAGATTAAAAAAAATCAGATTTTTTGTTATATCTTTATGATTAAAGGTAATTTTTTAAAATATAATTATTAAAATTAACAAAATTTGTCAAATATTTTGATCAAAAGGGAAAAATGTCAAGATAGTTTATATTTTAAAATAGAGAAAGAGAGAGTATTTGGGATTTTAAACTCAAAATAAGGCAGATCTTGTCACTATAATATTCCACCTACTCCAATTCCTTACAACGCCTCCAATTTGGAAGGAAGAAAATGTTGATGCGGAAACAAATTGGCACCACTATTACTGTATTATTGTCCTGCTTTATTCTCTAACCAAACATGAATGGTCAAAGACGTTTGCAAGGCTTGGAAAAAGAATAAAAAGACAAAAAAAAAACAAAGAAAACCTGAGTTAAGTAACATTTGCTTTTGGTAAATTAATATCATATCTTGGGATTATGGTTGGGTTACACACGGAATCCAATGCAATTTTTCATCTTACATCTCATTTTTTCTTTCACAAAAAATTCTCTCTCTTGAAATCCAAAATAGAAAATCTCAAAACCAAATTCTATCCAATCACACCCTATTTTTAGAAGGTGGAGAAATGGGCAAAAATGTCATTTTAGATCCCCTCATGCACCTTCTTTTTTATAAGACGTGTAAAGTCGAATCACAGTTATTGATTGTAATAATTTTTAAATTTTTTAAAAATATTTTTAAAAATAATTATTAAATTAAATTATTCATTTAATTTAACAACTAAGAATTGATTCTGACTGCAAAAAGAGCAAAGAACGTGGAAGACGCATCTTTTTTGCGAAAATGTTGGAAAAACAGAGAATCTTGGTCGGATGTAATTTATGTCCAGTTGCCCTTTTGCAGTCAAATGAGTGTCGGATGTAATTTATGTCCAGGTGCCCTTTTGCAGACAAATTAGTGAGTGGAGTGGAGTTCCAAATCTAAGCATTGCTATTCCAAGAAGATGAGAGGATTGATATTTGCACCACCATTTTTATAAATTTGGGGCTGCTCTTCTCTTTCATTTGCTTCTCTGTTTCCTCTTTAACGTTTTTCATCTCTCTACGCTCTACACTCTACACTCTCAGATTGCAGTCCCCGAGAGTGCCTCAGTATAAGGCAAGAAGAAGAAAAAAGTTAATATTATAAAATTATTTTAATATTTGAGGTCATTTTTATATCATTCTGCTTTA
Source organism: Rauvolfia tetraphylla (assembly GCA_030512225.1). NCBI lineage: Eukaryota > Viridiplantae > Streptophyta > Magnoliopsida > Gentianales > Apocynaceae > Rauvolfia > Rauvolfia tetraphylla. The sequence continues at coordinate 6,262,200 of JAJQKT010000060.1, forward strand.
CAAATTATTAGTCAGAATATAATGATCAGTAACATATATTTAAAATATCATTATTACTATTCGAGATAATATCACTTAGTCATTTTAAAGTTAGAAAATTTTTGCTTTGTTCTATAATATTATTTTTGTATCTACTTTGTTCATAATTAATAAAATTAATTATCAATCTTAACAAAGAGATAAAATAAAAAAATTATCCTTCATTTTTTATGAAAAAAATCTAATACGTCTTCTTTCATATGATTAATTTCAAAATTTATTTTCTTTTCTCTTATACTGAAGTTTGCTACCTTCAATTCTAATCAATGTTCATTCTTAGAAAGTAATGTTATACTTTTTTTTTCGACTTTATCTCTATTAGATTTATTCATTGATTTTTCGATTGAAAATTTTAATTTTCATTCAATTTTCCAAAATTTTCATAAATTTTTTTATTAAATTAAAATAAAATAAATTAATTTGATTTAGTTTTAAATAAAATTTTATTTAATTTTTTACAAATAAATTTATGAATTATTTAATAAAATACCTTATTCCAGTTTGATTTCGAACCAAACCAAAATTTTAACAATTTTAAAAATAACTTAGATTCACTTCAATTTCAATAAATTAAAACAAAAAATTAGATTTTAAAATTATATTAAATTTGTAAAATCGAACCAAATTTTTCTAAAGAACAAAAGTATAATCCGATTTGGTTTCATTTTTTTTATTAATATCAAATAATAAATACCTATGATCTACACTCAATCTAACCCTATACTCTCAATCCTATCCTAGATTGATTTTAAATTATTTTAAGGCATTGAAAAATTGTCTTATTGAATTTTTTACATAAATAAAATTATTAAGTTGAATTTAATAGATGTGATTTGTTGATACAACAATAACATTATAGCGTAAAAGTGAGAATTATTTCAAATATTAAGAGGGTTTAGTGATACTATTCTTTTTTTAAATCATTCAAATTTAAAGGTAAAAAAATTATAAAATATTTAATTGATTTAAACAAGATTGCTGATGTAGCTTAACAAAAGGTTTAAAATAATATAAAAATAATGTTGTGGAGCAAAGTGAAATTTGCCTCAAATGTGAAGATAGTCTAATGATATTTACCCTGAAGAAAAAATAAAAAGGAAGAGTGGCGACAAATATTTAAAAAGGATGCTACAAATATTAATCCCTCAAGATAACCACCGTTATGTATTTGACCACATCAACAAGGAGGTTTCGGATTGTTTTTTTTTTCAAATTCTTTAATATATTGGGAAAAAAATCTTAAACCGCATAAGCTTATCATCAAAGTTTTTCTTAAATTATCACTTTTTCAAAACGGTTTGGTGTTGGAGTTATGTCAAATTTATTGTGAAAAATATTTCTCTATCCTAAAATTATTGTCAAAATTCATACTTTGATTTTTAAAACTATACTTTCCCCTCTCATTCTCTCTCTTTTTTTTTTTTTTTTTTGCTTAGACATTCTTATTTGTCAAAATAGAACAAAATACACAAATCAAGAAATTGTAGAATTTTATATGAATTAGAGTTTTAAATTTGTTGTATCATTTTCATTGATTTTAGTGTAAAATAAATAATTTTCTCTTTCTTAGTCTCTTTCTTCCTTAATCAGTTAAAATGTTATTTAGATAAAGATATATTTTAAACTAAACTAGTCAAACATTCTCAATTTTAAAAATTTTATTAATAAAAATGAAAATAAGAATGGCCAACTTTTAACAAATAAAGTAATCGGAAGGAAGGAGTTCTAGTTTAATCCACATTTCCAATTTCATTTAAGAAAATAATACAAACATGAATTCAATGAGACACAAACACACACATACACATATATACAAACATATATATTCCTCGTGAAAACACGTTTTACTAGGTGAAAGATTCTAAGTGTGCTTTACATTTCTCTCTCTCAGTGTATCAGAAATAAATATCCATTATTAATTGGTAAGTACTAGGTTTGGTTTATCTCCTTTCTCCAATGTCCCGGACCTTGCTTTAGAAATAAAGAATTCAACTTATCATACCAGAGTAGAAAAGAAAAGAAAAAATAGAGTAACTTCTCTTCTTGAAAAATGCAATATGCACAGATTTCGAACTCAAAACTCCACTCCACTCGACTAATTTGGCTACAAAAGGGCAACTGGGCATCAATTATATAAGACCAAGATTCTCTGTTTCCCAACATTTCCTGCTATCTCTGGCTCTTACGTGCCAAGATATCATAATACCCCAGCAAATGCGGGCAAGCTGGTGTAGGTTATGAACTGTAATAAAATGTAAAAAATTGGCTTGAGTTTATAAAATTCCGATAAGGAAGAGAAATATGGGGATAACATATAAATTAATAGTAAAATTTTTCTATTTCCTCTCCCTTAATTCTTACTTCTTCTCTTCCCTTCATTCTTAAAAAGAAAAGGTTCAAGAAAATATTTGACTTCTTGGCTTTTGATGCCCTATTCTTCCAGGAACCAGGCAAAAGTATATTTGTGCTTATGAATCTAAACGTTGAACACGTAATGTATATAGACATGTTTCTTTTTTTCTTACAGGGGGTGGGTGGAAGGGGAGGAAGGATACGTTGTGACATGACTCTGCCTTTTAAACATGTGATGTATATACATTGTATATTTTAGTGTAGAGTGGGCGAAAAAGATCAGTCCTGCGCATCCTTTTTATGAGACGTATAGATTGAATTAGATTACAGATATGATTTAATAGTTTAAATTTTAATATTTTAAAATTATTTTTTAAAAAAATTAAAAATATTTATAACTATTAAATTAGATATGATATAATTTAATAAATCAAATTTAATTATACACGTTCTGTAAAATAGATATGCAGGACCGAACCTGAATTGTAGGGTGCGGTTTCGAGGAGGGAGGGAGGAGGAATAAAGCTCTTGAACAATTGTTAACTTTAGATAAGAATAAGCACCTTTATATTTTTTAAGTAATTCTTTAATAGAGTAAGAAAGAATATATCAATTAAAAAGTTTTCCTCTACAACCAAGCAGTATGTCAGTTGGTAAAGTATTCATATTGCGCTACAAAGTCTTGAACTCGCTATTCATCGGGCGGAGTCTCATCCCATTTTCAATCCCTTCCATACTTGTAAGATTTACGCAAAAAAAAAAAAAAAAAAATCCCCCTAAATTAAAGCTCACAAAAAACTAAAAAATCTTAATATTATTGATCCCTCTGTCCCAAGACGATTTTCTTTACTTAATTTCTTTTAAAAAGTTAGAAAATTGATAAATTGGGCTCTGCTCATTTACATGCACAAAATGCTCTAAAGCTAGAAGGAGTGAAGACTATAGGTTATGGTTGTCTTTTCAATAGATTGGAAACTTTTTCCTTGCTTTATGGAATATACTCATTCGGAAGAAATATTGGATTGAAATTTTTTTTTGGTTGAGTTATATTGAAAATCGTAAAAGTGAATTGTTTGTAAGGAAAAAAAGTAAGATTCAAATAAAAGAATTAAAGAAAAGTAAGATTTTTTTTTTGAAAAATTAATCCAAGATGACCCTAAAGTTTTCAAAAGAATCTACTAATACATCCTAGTATGAATTTTCAAAAGAATGGTGTAACAATTTAAAGCAAGAAATATGAAGAAAATTGATTATGCAATGCATCTGATGGGATTTTGACATCATGATACATGATAGGAAATAGATCCTAAATAGCATGTGTCTTAGGCGTATTTGGATTGAATTTCAGAGATTTTTTATCTTAAATTTTGTAAAAATAATTTTTTTGTAAGAAGAAAAGTAGAATTCAATTATACTTGAGTTTCAGTCAAATTTTTTTTTTCCTTTGAGTTCACCTTTTTTTATAGGTTCTATATTTATTTTTTTAAATTAAGATGTGGCAACTTAACAATAATTAGACAAAGAGAAAGAAACGAACTCTCTATTTTTCTCCCTTTTGAATTTCCTCTTTCTTCTATATAGGTTGTATATTTTGAAAAAAAAATTAGTCAAATGACAACTACATGAAGATAGGGCAGAGTGTGGGATTCAAGATCCTACGCACCCACGGGGTGGCGACAAATTTCTATTTGGAAGATACGGATAACGGAAAGTGGCTGAGCCACCGCCACATGGAATGCTCGGCCCCGACATGCCGCCCACCATAGAGTATAAATTTGGAGAGAGAAGTCTTCCGCTCCCTTCTTCACCTTCTGCGCTCCCTCAAAGGAGGCGATAACACTAGAATGGAGCGCAGAAGGCTTCTTTTGTGGCGCAGATATCAAACTCCATTCTCATTCAGAATTATTGATTTGTCTATATAAGATGCCAAAACTTGCCAACGACCTCATCATAACTTACCGGAGCTCAAAGAGGTGACCGGAGCTTCTCCTTCTCTTTCTCATTTCATTCTCTCTCGCTGATTATTACTTAAGGTTCTTCTCGTTTACTACTTTACCTCCCATTTCAGTCCGATTGATCTTTTTATTTTCTTGTTTTTCTCTTTTTTTACCTGTTTGCAAGAAGCTGATCAGAGTTCTCTTTTCCTTTCAGGCTATCTGTTGAGGTTTCAGAGCTGATCTAAGATGACGATGGTGATCGATAGTTCAGCAAATTCATGGTTCTCCGAGCTGGTAAGTTGCATTTCTGCTTGTCTAGAAACCTTTGATGCAGTAGCAAACACCAGGTCACGAGCTACACACCATAGACCTCAACAGCGTTAGAACCTCTCAGGAACCCTAAAGTGTTGTTGCCTTGTTTAGAACATGCATATATCAGTGAGGTTTAGAGCAATTTACACTAATTTTCCCCCGTTGTGTAACTCATTGTTTCAACAAAAAGTTGAAAATCTTGAAAACATCGAATCATTTGGTAAATGGACAGTTCATTTTTCTGAAAGATAGGTTTGTTTTTCTCCTCTAATTGATTGGTCCATGCATGTGTAGTGATATAATTAACGTTAATCTTCCTTTAATCTGATTGACATTTCGTTTTAACTCTAAAACATGGGGCACCATAAGTTACATTTCTGACTCTGAATATCGTCCGCAGATAGTAATTAGTTTGAACAGAAAGATACCTGTGACTCTTGAACGTTTCAGCTGAAATTTAAAATAGGATGACGATGCACTGGACCATATTTCTTGCAAATTGCATAATACTAAACTTTAGTTACAAATGGTATATTCAATTTCGATTTTGTACAAATTTGAAATGGCACCCGAAGAAATGTAGTGAAGAAAGGCTTCATTTTGATTTCCGATTCTTTTCCAGGGAATGGAGGATCCTTTCTCCAGCGATCAATATGATATCATGGACTTTCTGAATGAAGATTTTGCAGCACTTGGAGAGGACTTGCAGATTAGCTCTCTCTCTCCAACAGGCAACCCTTGTTCCTCCGCCTTCATTCCAAGTAGCAATTCAACTACCACCTTATGTGCATCAGCCACGGAAGTTCCTTCAGTTGGGGTAGAAAGGCCAGCCAAACAACGCAAGCCTAATAACTACAACTCGTCGACAACTCAAAATGCGACTAGTGCTCGTAGAGCTGCTTCAACTCCTATCATTCTCACATTTGGGAATACGCAAGAAACGAATCCTAAGCAAGGAACTGCAGGAAGCTTAAACCTCGACAATGATTCAGTGTCGACTGAGGTTCTGAATTCCCAAGGTTCACCTGAAAATCATGAAGAGGCAGCCGCTAAAAGTACAAAACCAAAAAAGAAAACTGGCGGCCGTGTTAGGCCAGCATCGCAAACCTATGATCACATAATAGCCGAAAGAAAGCGACGCGAGCAGCTCAGCCAGCATTTTGTGGCTCTTTCTGCCATTGTTCCCGGCCTCAAAAAGGTAGCTGACATTTCTTACTCTTTTCCTGCCCGCCCCAAACACCCCATCCGCCCCCCAAAAAAATATTGAAAATATTCAAATGTATTGTTATGTCACGAGTGAATTATTGGCCTATTATTATCCACTATTGCACAGTGGTCTTACTTTTTTAATCTCATTTTCCATCAATTGGTTTTAGACCACCACTCTTCCCCAACACTGAGCAGGTTAACATGTAAATTGTGTAATCTTTGAATAAATAAGCCACATGGGTGGTTAACCTAGTGAATCCGGTTCGCAAGAACCAGGTTGACTTAAAGAATTTTCCTCCAAAGGATACATCCCAAAACCTTCTCACCAAGTTTTCGTGGTTGCAGATGGATAAAACTTCTGTGCTCGGAGATGCTATCACCTACTTAAAACATCTGCAGGAGCGAGCAAAAACTCTGGAGGAGCAGACCACGAAGCAAACCATGGAGTCGGTGGTGCTAGTGAAGAAATCACAAGTCTTAGTTGAAGAAGATGAAGGTTCTTCCGATGAGATGAACGGTGGCCCTGAGGAGCAGCTACTCCCCGAAATTGAAGCCAAAGTTTGTGATAAGACCATTTTGCTGCGAGTCCACTGCGAAAAGAAGAAAGGGGTCCTTGTTAATATATTTTCCGAAGTTGAAAAGCTCAATCTTGCTGTTACTAACACAAGCGTCGCGTCATTTGGAAGCTTGGTTCTTGACATTACAATCATTGCTGAGGTAATTATTAGCTTCACTGTAATCAAATTAATATTCCCCTTCTTATTGAATATTTTTTTAGTAATGTTAATTGCAGACCTTTCAATTAACAATTCCTTCAAATATTTTTAGCAGATGGAGAAGGAATCCAACATAAGCATGAAAGAACTGATTCAAGCTCTTCGGTCAGCTCTCCGGCGGCCCAATCAGGAAGATTGAATGCAGGATTCAAGGAAACTTGCCTGAGAATGATTGAACAATTTCCTGACGTCGTAGTTCTTCTACCTGTCATGTCATTGTATTTTAGTCCAACTTATCATAGTGAAGCTTCCCCACTGATCTGACAATAAGTGTAGAGTCTCTCTTTCCAGTCATTGAATGCGGAGTTTTTATCCTCAGACAAAACTATTCTTCTCTCTCTCTCTCTCTCTCTCCCTTTTAAATCTTGTGCAGCTACACAAATCTGATCTACAGATTACGACTGATGATTATATAGGAAAATATTTCATAAATGGCGGCCATCAAAAGGAAATCTCATCAGCAGGGAGGAAAAAGAAAAAAGAAACAAAAAGAAAATTTGGCTTCCTCTTCTTAGTTATGCAAACCAACTAAATCATAAATGTTAAATGCAGTAAGATTTTATTAATGCAGTGTAATTTTTATATAATGTTAATTTTTTAATTTTTTAAATTTTTTATAATTATAATTAAATTTTAAAATATTAATTTGAAATTATTGTGAATAAATTATAGTTTTAAATATTAAAATAAAATTTAAAAAATAATAAGTATAAATTTAAAAATATAACATTAATAAAATATCAAACAATAAATTATTATTATTATTAAAAATAAAACAGATAAAATAAGATAGAAAATTGAAATTTGAAAACAGAAAAAAAAAGAAAAAGAGTTGGGCACCTCCCTGTTACGAGAGGTACTCAAGCTAGGCGCCACTCACTATTTTTTTGTTTTATTTTTTAATAATAATAATAATTTGTTATAAAAAATTATTCTACATAGTTAAAACTATCTTGTATTTGACAATCTTCTGAAAGTATTTGTCATGTAAGTTACAACAAGAACCCGTAGATAATCTCGCTGTTAAATTTGATCAAAACTATCCCTAGATCTTCTCTTTTTGTAAACAATATAGTATACCAATAAAATAATTTCACTCTTCTTATTCTTTCTTCTTTTTTTTCCCTTCCTTTTGTAATAAGTCTGAAAAATTTTACATTCCAAGAAGTGATTTGTGCCTGTCGAGAAATTTCACAAGGGGTACTATTTTAGGCGCATTACAAAAAGGGCAAAAGAAAAGAGATGTTACAATTAACAATTTATGGCGCATTACTTCCCTTTTGCATTTTGCCTTTAATAACGTCAAAACTTTTTTTGAACAATTAAAGTAGCCACATGAATCACTATCTCTTTCGTTCGTGCCATTAATGAAGAAGGACTTTGTGTACCCCCAAATTGTTTTCAAGCTTGAGTTTTTTTCCAAAAAAAAAAAAATGCTAGATGATAAGAAAATAAAAGAAAAATATAGGGCTAGGAGCTAAAAAATTAAAGGTAAAATTAAATAAAATTTATATTTTAAAATTTTTATGTTGAATTTTATATAAATAAATTATTTATAAAAAATAAAATTTAAAATAAAAAATTTTATACGGGTGTGCTTGGATTGAGTTCCACATAAAACTCAATACAATTTCTCATCTTACATCTTACTTTTTCTCTCACAAATAATTCTCTCTTCCAAAACCAAGACCGAAAATCTCAAAATCAAACTCTATCCAATCACATCTAAATTTGTATCAAACTCAATCTAAATACATCTTAAATAAAATAACATCGCTGGTGGGCCTCAGAATTGACATCTCCCGTATTCCAAGAGAAGAAAAGTAATCATTAGAGAGTGATATGGCTGATGTGATTATTGGAGCCAAAGTCGACCGTAGAATTTTCTATCACCTGAACTCTGGTTTACCAATTTATTTTATAATTCCCGTCAATTGTATCTAAAACTTAATATAGAGATTGCAAATATATCATTATCAAAAATTAATATCGTAGTGAGTATTACACAAGAATTCTCTTCTTGGACTTAATGTGTGATACTAAATTGATGTTAAGGTAGATGCTACAAATACAAATAGGATGTTAAGGTCTTTAATCTTGCAGTGCCTATTAGGAACTCTCAACTCAAGTTTGAGAAAAAAGAGGCATAGAAGCATAGGCTTTCTATTGGTAATAAAAGGAGTTTTTCTAGGATTGGATATTTTTTTAAAAAATTCACTGAAATAATCTGAAGTTTATGTTTTTGTTATGACGTTAAACTGTTTACCGTCATAGTTATTTATTTTTTTTTATAATTTTATTTTCTTTTTTATCTTTAATGTTAAACCATTTGGTGTTATAATTATTTATCTTTTTTGTAATTTTATTTTCTTTCTTTTTTCTTGTCTGATTTCGATTTTTTTTGCTTTTCTTTCATCTGTAATTTTTGTGCAAAAGTTTATTTTTAGTGAATTGTACAAACTTACTTTTTTAATTTATAATTTAAGTAAGTGTTCATATATATATATATATATATATATATATATATATATTTATATGAACATTTAGCATGAGCATTTTTAAGCAATTATTTAGATTAAAGCCTTCAAAAATATGAAATGAAGACATCTTGCTATAAGAAATCTATTCTAGATATTGTGTGTAAGAAATAGAACATTAATTTTTTTTATATATACGGTAAAAATACACTTATAATATATATCAAGATGAAAAATATGTATTTAGTCACAAAACGTAATTAGTCTTCAATATATACTAAAATCTTAAATTGATAAGTTAGTTGCACGTACTAGAGTCATCATAAGTAAATTGATTAACACAAAAACTTATATATTTCCACCAAAAAATTGGGATATTAAAGACGATTAAGGCCTAAGAAATATGATTAGAAATATAATTAATCAATGCATTCTTTTTTTTTTTTCTGAAGAATTGAGTGTAAACTTTCTTAAGAGCATTGTCTCTCCAAATGTAGTATTATTATATATGTGATGTAACATAACACTGAATTTGTCCAACTTATCCACTACCTTATCATCGTGTGGATTGAATAGAAAAGCATAGACATGTTGGAATTTTTATTCCCACACAATTTGCTAGAAGCCAAAACTATGAGTTTCACTAACGACGCCTAGTCTATAGTGCCTTGGCAATGATTTGTCTGAATTGTCATTGTGCATTCCCCCGTCCTTGCAATGATCTTTCTTTGAATTTCACTTGGTCGCGCAAAGTGGTTCAGACAACGGCTTTTTCCACACACCCTGTGCAATCAGTCACCTAGCTACCATCTCTGCATATGAGTATATATAAAAATAAATTGATTTGTTCGACGGCGGGGTGGGGGCCGGCAGGGGGCCGGGGTGGGGGTGACATCATAAAGAATTGCACCCCTACCCAGAAAGGGCAACAGCATAACCGAGGAAGGACCAATCTTTAGTTTTTTTTTTGATAATCCAGTTATCTAAACTAAGCCTAACTATTCCTGCACCCCATAACTACGCCCCTAAGCTATGGAGTATGTAAATCGCGAGATGTGCACGAACTGGCTCCCAGGTTCCCAAAGTCCTTGTACACTACTGCGCATAAGGGGCCCGCTCCAAACTGATTGTTCCACTATATCTCCCCCAAATATAACTCCCAGGTTCCCAGCAGGAGTCGAACCCCCACCCTGCCGCTAGCAGCGAGAGTAACCTTGATTGTTCCACCAGCCCGCATATGCCCCGGGAGACTTGGATACTTCCGGTGGGATTTGAACCCTCAACCTTTGGGTTGAGGAACAAATCCCATTGCCAGCTAGACTGGCTTCCTTTGGCACCAATCTTTAGTTGTTATCACTAGAGAAATTGACAAATTTAGTTTTTAATTAATTTTATTTTTCTTATAATTATTTATAATATTTAATTTTATTTTTTAATTTCCAAACTATTTTATTTATATTAAATTATTCTTAATTTATAATTTTATCCTTTTTTGTTTCATAAATTATTTTTTCCAAACTTAATCGTTCCAACCATCTATTCCATAAGATTACCCAGTCATTTTAGGAAAAGGTAAATAAATTATTTTAAATAATTTTCTTTCAAATAGCGTGATATTTTCACGTACATCAAAATGATGATTGTGTTTGGATTGAAATTCATTATGAAATGTAATGCATTATAAATTTAATTTTTACATTTTATATTTCTCTCATAAACAATACGTTTTTATAAAATAAAAAATAAAAAATCTTAAAACTAAATTTTATTTTGTACAGTGCAAGGGAAAATAAACATGTATCCTGCAGGGTCCCTAATCTATAATTAGCTCCCACATGATTTCATTAGATAACATTGAAATATTAGGGAAAAAAACCTAATTTGATCTTCATGGTCATCAGCAAATATGTTTGGACTTCAATCAGTAGCTAATAAAAACAAAGAATAATACCAAAACTGAGGAATATGGTAGGATTTTTATAATGATAAAGATATTGTAAAGCTGTATAAAAAATAAAACTATAGATATAATTCATCTACATTAATATATTATTAGTAACTAAAGAATAAAAAATTCAATTAGATACAGCACCAAGTTTTGGAATGCCTATTTGGCTGATAAAAGGAGAGGAATCAAACCCTTTTCAACTAAAATATCTTTATTCTCTATTCAGATATCCCGTATAGTTTAGTTTATAGAAGCATTAATCATTTATAAACCTTAAAACACTATTTTTTTGGAAGTAGAGTTATGTTTAAATCTAATTTTGCAGCGTGGTATTAATTAGAATATATATTTTCAAAGTATAAAGTATTTTAAAGATTATTTTTTTAAAATTATCTTTACCAATATTAATATATTTTTTCTATTCATTCTCGTATTAGTAAAAAATAAATTAAATTAGTTAAAAAGATAATAAAAATTTTAAATTATTATTTTTTATTAATTTATACAAAAAGTTTCAAAATGCTTTAAATTTTAAAATAGAAGGAGGAATTAATTTGATTATGGCTTAAGTCACATCAGCCAAATCACATTTAATTTCTTTAATTTCGATTTGGAATCTCAACTTTGTGCGCATCCAACGATTCTTTTTATCTGGTTCATGAGATATTTTACTTTACAAAAAGAATTCAAGCAGATATAGTTTTTTTTAGGTTAGGTTAAGCACGAGCTTAACGCTAACTAATACAAATTATGGTTCCATAGACTCTTTCAATTAATCAAAAAATGTTGACTTTGTTAATTGCAAAGAAAAAGGGAAAATAGGGAAGGTGTGGCATTCCTAGAATGGTAGGACTCTCTTTCAATTGAATTCGTCTATATGAGAATTTGCGCGCAGCTCCTGGTCGGTCGTTGGAGACCTACTCAAATATTATTATTGTCTGAAATTAAATATGTAATTTTCTATTTATTTTAAATAAAAAATAAATATTTAATTTCACACAGCAACGTTATAGTAATTTCTATAGGTTAGAAAATAACTACCTTGAGAAACGTAACAAGGTTTAGAAAAATTAGAAATTTTTGAACTGTTGCAAATGAAAATGGATAAGAAATTTCTTTTATTTATGTTTCCTAGTCTGTATAATTTCAAGTCCTTGCTTTGAGCAAATATGAAGGATCTAGGGTGTATTAATTTGATGGGTTATTTTTTGAAAATGAATTACTTTTAGAGGAGAAGGTGGATTTGATTAATTTTTGAAACAAAGATTGAGATTTGATAATGTTTTGTTTTGAAATTTTTCGTCTTAAATTTTAAAAGAGATAATTTTTTTATAAAAAAAATAAAATTTAAGTAAAAAATTTACATTAATTCCGTAACGAAACCAATTCAAATACACCCAAAAGCTCCATATACTTGGGTGGAATCATTTACATAACACACTGTTATGGTGATATAACAGCCACGTCATTGTTTAAAAGAGGGATTTATGGGTTCTTGGCATTTACGTGACGAAATGCTTTCCTCGTCACAAAAGGATGGGGTTTATTCTGATGGCCGCCACAGCCATAATGTTCAGTTCAAATTTGTGTAAGTGCAGAAGATTTAAGGAAATCTTGGATTTCTAATTCAAAAGATTTCTTTTTTTAAAATTTTTTTACTTTAAATTTTATTTTTTATAAATTTTAATATAATTTAATTTTAAAATAAAACTTAATCTAAAATGACGACCATTAAGTAATAGAAGTGTCGGAATTCTCTATAATACCTTTATGTAACATTTTAATTATAATTTTTATTTGAAGATTTAACTTCTATATTGTATGACATATGAATAAAAATTTCGTTATAAAAATGTTAGAGAGAGAAGGTATTACAAAAATGTTACGGAGAATTTGGATCCGAGAGAGGGGGGGTGGGGGTTGGGTGGGTGAAGAATAGTTTTCTCCGAAGATAAACAGCAAGCAGTCAAAGGCTGAAAATTTCTCATCTCACTTTTTTTGAATCTAATATAATTTTTCATCTCAATTTTTCTCTCACACAGAACCCAATGCAATTTTTCATTACTTTTTCTCTCACAAAAAATTCTCTCTCCCAAAACCTAAGGCAAAAAATCTCAAAATTAAACTCTATCCAATCACACCATACTCCATTTATTATGGGATCAGTGCGGTAGCTAATACACAATGTTTAGTTGGACCAAAGTATACACACATAAGAAGCTAAGAGGTTGAAAAACTACAAACTTCAGGAAAATTGAAGAGCCTCTGAGAGTCAACAAGATCAAAACTGAGAGCCCAAGCAAGATGGATCTTATATATAAAGCACCTTAGATGTGAGAACTACTCTCTACAAAGGAAAATGTTACATCATTCTTGGTTAATTTTCCTTGAAATTCTGCACTCAATCTTCCTGATTTTCACGCTGTAGAGCTGATCGAAGAGTTTGAATCAGTCCTTTCATGGTTATGTTGGATTCTTTCTCCATCTGGTAAAAATATTAATTTAAATTTGACTAAAGAAATATTCAATTAGAAGAGGAAATTTAATTGGATAGAGAGAAGCTAATTACCTCAGCAATGATGGTAATGTCAAGAGCCAATCTTCCGAATCGTGCAACGCTTGTGTTAGTAACAGCAAGATTGAGCTTCTCAACTTCAGAAAGGATATTAACAAGAACCCCTTTCTTCTTTTCGCAGTGCACTCGGAGCAAAATGGTCTTATCACAAACTTTGGCTTCAATTTCGGGGAGTAGCTGCTCCTCAGGGCCACCGGTCATCTCATCGGAAGAACCTTCATCTTCAACGAAGACTTGTGATTTCTTCACTAGCACCACCGATTCCATGGTTTGCTTCGTGGTCTGCTCCTCCAGCGTCTTTACTCGCTCCTGCAGATGTTTTAAGTAGGTGATAGCATCTCCGAGCACAGAAGTTTTGTCCATCTGCAACCACAAAAACTTGGTCAGAAGGTTTCGGATGGATGCTTTGGGGCTGGTGTGGTGTGGGGGCAATTCTTAAGTCAACGCGGTCCACGGTCCCACTTGTGGACCGGATTCACCAAGTGAGGCCATGTGGCTTATTTTTTCAAGGATTACACGTTAACGTGCTTAGTCCCAGGGAATACTGGTGGGCTAAAACCAGTTGATTGAATATGAGATAAAAATAGTATGATTCCTGTGTAATAGTGAATAATAATAGACCAATAATTCAATCATGACCTGACAATATATTCGAGTATTTTCAATTTTTTTTGGCCCAGAAGGGGGGGCGGAGGGGGGGGGGGGGGGTAGGTGGTGGAGTGCTATTTTTGCCGGGGGAAGGAAAAAGGTAAGAAAGGCCAGCCACCTTCTTGAGGCCGGGAACAATGGCAGAAAGAGCCACGAAATATTGGCTGAGCTGCTCGCGTCGCTTTCTTTCTGCTATTATGTGATCATAGGTTTGCGATGCTGGCCTAACACGGCCGCCAGTTTTCTTCTTTGGTTTCGTACTTTTGGAGGCTGCCTCTTCGAGATTTCCAGGTGAACCTTGGGAAGTTAGAACCTCAGTCGGCACTGAATCATCATCGCGGTTTAAGCTTCCCGCAGTTCCTTGCTTAGGATTCTTTTCTGGCGTATTCCCAAATGTGAGAATTATGGGAGTTGAAGCAGCTTTACGAACATTAGGCACATTTTGAGTTGTCGACGAGTTGTAGTTATTAGGCTTGCGTTGTTTGGCTGGCCTTTCGGCACCAACTGGAGGAACTTCCATGGCTGATGCACATAAGGTGGTAGTTGAACTGCTACTTGGAATGAAGGTGGATGAACAAGAGTTGCCAGTTGGAGACAGAGAGTTAATCTGCAGGTCCTCTCCAAGTGATGCAAAATCTTCATCCAAAAAGTCCATGATATCATATTGATCGCTGCAGAAAGGATCCTCCATTCCCTGGAAAAGAATCGGAGATCAAAATGAAGCACTAGTTTTTTTGTGTTGATAACTCTTTCTGTACTGCAATTCTTCGAGAGCCATTTCAGATTTCTAGAAAATCCAAATTGAATATGTCATTTGTAACTGATGTTTAGTACATGCAAATTTGGACCGGTACATCTTCATTGTTCTACTTTGAATTTCAACGACAACGTTCAAGAGGCACGTGTGTCTTTCTGGTGAAACTATTAGCTCTCTGGGGACGATATGCAGTGTCAGATATGTAACTTCTGATGCCCGACATTTCAGTGTTAAAATGAAATGTCAGTTAGATTAAAGGAAGATTAACGTTATTTTTTTAATAGTACATATGAATCCAATTAAAGGAGAAAAACAAGCTAATATTCGAGAAAAAGTGAAATACCGTTAACCGAAATGATTCAACGTTTCCAAGATTTTCAACTGTTTGTTGAAACTATGAGTTATAGAACAAGGGCAAATTAGTATAAATTGCTCTAAACCTCACTCATAAATGCATGTTCTAGGCAAGGCAACAACACTCTAGGAATCCTGACAGGTTCTAACGTTGTTGAGATCTGTGGTGTGTAACTCGTGACCTGGTGTTTACTTCTCCATCAAAGGTTTCTAGAAGAGCAGAAATGTAACTAACCAGCTCAGAGAACCATGAATTTGCTGAACTATCGATCACCATCGTCATCTTAGATCAGCTCTGAAAACCTCTGCTGTTAGCCACGAAAGGAAAAGAGAACTCTGATCAGCTTCTAGCAAGCGTAAAAGAAGAAAGAAAAGAAGAAAAATAAAGAGATCAATCGGAGTTCTGAAATGGGAGGTAAAGTAATAAAGGAGAAGAACCTTAAGTAATAATCAGCGAGAGAGAATGAAATGAGAATTAGAAGGAGAAGCTCCGTTTACCACTCTGAGCTCCGGGCAGTTGATGAGGTTGTTGGCAAGTTTTGGCATCTTATATAGACAAATCAATAATTGTGAGTGAAAATGGGGTTTGATATCTGCGCCACAAAAGAAGCCTTCTGCGCTCCATTCTCGTATTATCGCCTCCTTTGAGGGAGCGCAGAAGGCGAAGAAGGGAGCGGAAGACTTCTCTCTCCAAATTTATACTCTACGGTAGGTATCATTTGAGGCTGAGTTATGCCATGTGGTGATGGCTTAGCCACTCTCGCTATCAGCATATTCCAAATAGAATTTTGTTGCTACCCGTGGGATTCCAGAGAGAGTCGATTTTCTTTCTATTCATGTTGCACTCCACTTTTGAAAATTAGTATGAAGTAGAAGGCACTTAGCACTCTATTTTTTTTAAAAAAAAATTGATTTATTATTTACAAAGATTATATAATTAATAATTTAATACAATACAAAATTTATAAAAGGACTTACACAATCAATGATCAAATCACAAAAACTTCATGTCCTATTATAAAACAAAAGTATTATCTCTAGAACAATTCTTATTTTAGATTCTAACTTGAAATTCTATTTTAATAAAAACTCTTAACTCTTATCATTCAAACAACACTTGTGAACGCCGTTAGCATTTTCTTATTGATCAACAAAGGGAAATAAATGCCTAATACTATTGAGCAGAATATGTAGCCTTCTAGCTTTAGAGCATATTGTGAATGTAAATGAGGAAGATCAATTGCCCTAATGTTTAAGTTTTATATTATTGTTTAATGATGATGAATTTCAAAAAACTACTTACAAAAGTTTCATGCTGATATCTTTGTGTAACAATTTTTACAATACCCCAAAGATTTAGAATTTTTTTCCTTAAATTTTTGTAAGAAATTAAGTGTAGAAAACAAAAATAAGTTTAGGGCAAACGTAAGTATTCCCTCCATTTAAAAATGTGACGCATTTCAACCTTTTTCTCTCTTCTCAAAATGTTTAACCTTTTATGAATTTTAAAATTCATTTTATAAACTTATCCTCATTATAAATATAATTATCTCATTCTCTATTATTTTAGTAAAATTAGTTAAGAAAATGATTGGGAAAAATAGTACTCATTATCTTTTTTTAATAATTGTAAAAAGGATCAAAATATTTTATATTTTGAAACAGAATAAGTAGGGTTTAAACATGTCTTTAATTTCTTGTGATCCTTAGGGGAAATCTTTTAGTTAATAATTCTTTCCTGCTCTATCAATAAAATATTACTAAAAAAGTGTTTGGTTTTTATTTAAAGTTGTGCTTATTTTTATTATTATGGTGACATCACATAATCAATTAGTTGGGTTGCTGTGTTTGTTTAGTGTCTTTCACTTAGTAAAGAACTCTTTTTATCAATTAAGCTAATGCTTTGTCACAAATACTTCGCCTAGTTATGTGAAATAAATTTTTAACCTTTTTTTTCTTTTCCTAAAGGATGAAGGTCGATGGAGAGGGAAGAGTATGGGAAATGAAATGAATGTAGAGCTTGATATTTTACTACGTTCTTTACTATATTATCTATTACATCAATTATATTGCATCGTACAGAGCAACAGACTAGAAAAAAAAAAAGGTTTGAAACCTACGTATAATTTCTTATGTTGCAATTTGATGGTGTATATTAAGAAGATTTCAAACTATTAAATAGCTTATAGAAGACTTGGACAATTTCCATCAAAGAAAGAAAAAAAGTCTTTGACAGTTTACATTTGGTAGGAGCATAAAAGAGGAGAAGTATCTGTCTCCACATCTACATTTTCTTTCTTCCAAATTGGAGGCGTTGTAAGGAATTGGAGTAGGTGGAATATGATACAAACAAAATTAGTAAGTTTAAATTCTAAATAAGAAAGAGACTCTAAGGGATAAAAAGATCCATAATCAAAATTTTCTATCTCCTTCCGCTACCCTTTTTCCTCCTCTCCCCTTCTTCTTCTCCATCATCATCAAAAGAAAGAAGGAGAAGAAGCTGAAGAAGAAGAAGAAGCTAAATCTTCTTTTCCTACTCTGTCATACTTGAACCAGGTCGTCAAAGTCATTATATTTTGATGATTCTAGGTAGCTGAAGTATTTGATATTCTTTCCTTATCCTATTTTTCCACAAACCTATACGTTTAAGAAGATTTCACAATCATGGGACATGAGATTCTTAAACACGTTACTCTTGTTTTGTTACCTTAATTTGACTATATCTTCTATAAACTTTGTTATACCAGCGTTTGTGGAGGGCACGTAATTGATAATAAGAAATTTAGATGCTTTGTATATACATGGCGCTCATTCAAAGCATACTTCAACAAAAACTTCATAAAGTAACAACGTTTGCAAGATCACGAAACAAGGGATACTAATGTCAAATAATTTCTAAGACGTAGGTAAGAATATATTTAAACCGCCAAATAGATAGGTTTGCGGCAACATATTATATATTATACCAAGAAAGATGTGGTTATCGAAAGCTTATTATCTATATCTAAGTAGTCCGGCTTGATGGTAGTTCGTAATTGCACTGCTAACTAGTATTAGTTCTTTCCTCTACAATTATATATTCATTTTTTATACTCCTTCCATTTTATTTTTATTAACTTTCTTATTATATTAAGATATTTTAAAGTATTTAATATTTTTTATAAAAAATATTTTAGTACATTATATACTATCAATCAATCACTACTAATCCAACTATATATTATTTTTATATATTTAAATTTGATATAAAGTACTTATTGACTCACATGTTTTTTTATTTTTTATTATATTATATTATTTTTATAATATAATTTAAAATTTGTATTTAATCAAACACTATTAATAAAAATAAGAGAAAAACAGTACAAAATAAGAAATTAAATATTAAATTTAGGGTGTGATTGGATAGTGTTTTGTTTTGAGATTTTATGACTTGAGTTTCGGGAGAGAAAATTTTTTGTGAGAGAAAAAAGTAAGACAAAAGTGAGATATTTACATAGTATTTCGTGCTGGGAACAATCCAAATACACCTTTAATTTAGATGGAGAAAATATTGTAATTTCATAAGCACATGGCTCCCAATGCAAAAGATGAAATCAAGGAAGGGACGCGGCAGGCAGAGTACAGTCAATTGTTGTACTATTGTATCCGTGTCTCAAGAAGGCTAAGCTACATTCAATACCTCACGTGGGTTTTTCTCCATTTCACCTACTACGAGGCGTGCATTTATATTGGACACTACTATAATATATAATTTTGTTTTAGGTTATATATAGCTTAAAAATTTATTTTTTATTAACTATTCATTCTTTAAATTTCTTTAAAAATTTTAAAATATTTTAAACTTTAAATTTTAAATCTATAAAAAATTAGATCGTATTAGTAAGAAAAAAGTTTTTTTCATATTTTTACATATAAGCATTTTAAAAATTAACATTAAAAATAATAAATTTTAAGAATTCAAGGCAATCGATATATTATGCCACTAAGTGGCGGAACTTGTTAGCAACTTTTGCCATTGGCGATAGAAGTCCAACACTTCTACGACCAAGTTGCCACATGGCTGCGAAAGTGGCCGGTGACTTCGGAGGCAGAAATTACCCCGTAGTTTAGCTGTCGTAGATTTAAAAAAAATAATTCTAATATTGATAATTATAGGTATTTTTACCTCAAAATTAAGAAAACTCTTTATAGAATCGTTACTCATTGTGTTGCTTAGATCGATTTGATATATTATTTGTTGAATTTATAATTTAAAAAAGATAAAAAGAGAGAGAAGAGTGAGAAATTTTTTAAAAATAATTTTTTACTGTATATAATAAAAAAATTATATACAGTAAACGCATTTATATTACCCCCTCCTTCTTCGGTTTAAAAATATAATATTTTTAACTATTTTCTCCCTTATTAAAATTTTTAATCTTCAAGAAAATTTAAAAATTAAAATTATCTTTATTATGAAATATATAAAATTATCTTATTCTCTATTATATTAGTAGAATTAATTAATTAATTAATATAAAAAATACTATTTAATTTTTTTTTAATTTATGTAAAAAATTAATGGTATATTTAAATAAAGTTTTGTTTAAAATTTTTTATTTCAGATTTTATAAAAATAAATAATTTTAAAAAATAAAACATAAAAATATTATATTAAATTTTATAATAAAACTAATCTAAATAAATTTTAAAATACTTTATATTTTAAAAAGGAAGAAGAACAGTGAATTTGGATTATAATAATGTTGGAGAAATCCAAGTTTGAGTTTTTTCTTTTCCTCTTGGAAACTAGCATTCCAAAAGCATATGGGAGGATGGTAACGAAGTGGCCGTATCCTATGCTCAGTTAATGCTCTTCCTTCTTCAGTGCAAACAGTGTCGACGCTTGTAGACACTGTACATATAGAAACACGTGATCTCACGAGGCAGCGGGCACGGAAGGGTGACTACAAGGAAATAGGAATAGGGGACCAGGGGTATTCTACGTCTTGTAAGGAAGTTAAATTGTGTCCTTCAAAGTAAATATCGTCATTTCTTGGATTGATTCCATGTCTGTTGGAAGTTGTCTAACTTGGTGGGCTCCTTTTGTCCACGTTTACTGCTCCATGTTTATTTTAATTTTTCATGTTCTCCTTTGGTACACTTATTCTTCGACTGCACTCCCATGACCTGACAACGTACTAGTGGAGAGGCTTTCTAACTCGTGTCATTGTTTTTTTTTTTTTTGGTCAAAAAATTACATAAAATTATTATTTTTATTTTAAAATATAAAATTTTTAATATTATTTATATAGATTAAATATTAAAAAATTAAAAATTTTTATTATATTTTAAATTAACTCTATTAATATTATATTTATGTCACAAGTAACTCTAGTAAAATAATTATTAAAATTTATAAAGAATTAAATATTTTCATAAAAAAGAAATAATTAAAAAATTTTAAAATATAAGAACTATGTCACTTTTTACATTAATTAATAAAAAATAAAAAATTATTTTTATTATATTTTTAATTAATTTAATTTTTTATTAATATAAAAAGAGAATAAAATTATTATATTTATATTTGAGATTAATTTTAAAAATAAAAAAATAAACATTTTCCCCTCGTTCTGGCTAAGGGAAATTTGTTGAACAGAGTTATTGCTGGCTAGAAAACAAAAATCTTGGCCACACGATAAGATTTTTAAATGCCCTATCGATGTCAGTATTAGTAGTACTATTTAGACCGTCATGGGCTTAATTTCTTCCATGATTATCTGGCTCACATTTTCATTTTCTTTTCAGAATTTGGTTCCAATTTAATGCAAGATTGGTCTGTTTTTAATAGAATTATTTTTTAATAAAATTTTATTTTATGTTATAATTAATTATTTATCATATAACCTTTAGCAATAATATAATACATCTTGTTAAAAAATAAAAGTAAAAAAAAAAGAAAAGAAAACTCCCGACTGCTAAAATTGTGACGGCAAGTTTTTTCAATGTTGTTATTGTTATAATCTTCTCTTTTCCTTGTTTACTTCTTCATTCATTAGTATTGAATATTTTCTAAAATTTTCAATTATCGGTGGCAAAACGTAATCTTGCATGCGTTCAGTTCCTTATAAAAAAGGTTTCTTCATATAATAAATTATTTATCATATAATCTTCAATAATAATGTAATATTTCTAGTAAAAAAACAAAAATTTAAAAAAAAGCAAATTCCACAGAGCTAAAATTATAGTGGCAAGTTTCTTTTAATATTGTTATTGTTGTAATCTTCTCTTTTCCTTGTTTACTTCTTCATTCTTCTTTGATCCTTATTAGTATTAGATATTTTCAATTACCGGTGGCAAACTGTCATCTTGCACGTGTTCAAGTCCTTATAGAAAAAGGTTTTGCCAAAAAGGTTTAACATATGTTGAATTTGAAAGCTCACATGTAGTGAGTAAATAATTATTTATTATATCATGAGTAATTATTCTATTATATGGTAAATAATAGTCATTATGTGTGAATTCATAATCATTAGATCAATAAATTAAAATGCTAATTCGATAACCGAACATTTGTTTAACATGTTCTGAAAAAATACAATCAACACCATGGATGATTTGCCACAGTGGAATACTATTGCTTCAAAGCAAAATTTTAAAGTAAAATGTTCAAGAAGGAATATTACTTGGTTCCTATAGGAAAAGAGTAGATTTATTTGGATACTTTAGTAACTTTATTCTAATAGTTATTCATTTACCAATATAAAATACATATATGGATCTGCTAGAGTGACCAAAAATGATAACTACTAACAAATAAGTTGAGGATGTCTCTAGACTTAGTTTCAATTCGAATCTTGATACAAAATTTTTATTTTAGATCACAATTTTTTTTACAAAAAAAAATACTTTTGTAAAATTTAACATATAAATTTTTAAATTCAAATTATTTCCAATTCCACCCTTAAGAATTTGAATATGCATTTTTATATACAAAAAATTTGAATTGTTAAGTATCAAGTTTATTCTTTTCTATAATAGGAATATAATAATACTAAATGTTACGATACTTTCTTGTCAAGGAAGATTTTGATGTGATATCTTGGCCAGAAATAATTTTATGGCATTAAGGAGTCAGAATAAAAGTTTTCACTATTTCAGCAAAATTCCATTATGACAAGAATAAGATATTTGATATCTCTTACAGACCATAATCAGAAGATTTTGTAGATCACATGACAATCTATCAACACCCAATACTAAGGGGATTGATATCCTACAAATTAAAATTTTCTTACTATAATTTAGGGAGATCAATCTTGGAGAAAAAACTCACAACTCTCTAACAATTCTATATATTAGAGTTTTAAGCAAAAAGTAACTAGTATTGAATAAACGAGAATAATCTCGAGACATTCAAGCAAAATCGACAGAGAGAGTTATTTAACTAAAGAACTTATGATATAGAAGTTTTATCTTGAGGAGTTCTTTGGCACACTTTCTCTTTCTGTTATAGTGCTCATGTGTTAAAGTGTGTTATTTTCTTTCAAGTACATGATTTTGATTCTTCAACAAATCACTAGAGGTACTTGACACATTCATATTTCATCTACTTCACGGAAAAAAAAGGTGTTCTGGCTGATAAATTTTAATTGTAATACAGTAAGAACAAGTGTAATTTTGTCGCATCCTTTCGAAAGACGTTCGACACATTCAATTGAGGTAAGTTCAACAAAAGTAAACTATAGTTGGATAACAATTTTACAGCTTTAGAGTCAATAACTATGGTTAGATGATAGTTCAACAATCATGAAGACAAGAGTTGTAATTAGTGTATTTGTAATAGTTAAGACAACACTGTAATTGTTGTATTTATAGTCGTTGAGACAACATTGTAGTTGTTGATTTTTTTAATGTTGAAGTACCTTTAGCAAAAGATGTTTTGTAAATCTAATAGAAAAATCATTAAATGAGATTAAGAGCATGTCCTTGCCCTACAAACGTAAGGTTTTAAAGTTTGACAAAGATATAACAATTGAACAAACCTAACCTCACACTTAATATAATATAAAAATCTCCCTCAATAACATAACTCATACTATAAACTTAACAAAGAAAAAATTGTGAAATAAGCATTGGCACACCAGCTGCTAGTTGACAAAATTGGAAAAGGAAACAGATGGAAAACATGTCGCGGGCATAATATATTTAGAAAGTACTCTGATAAAATCCTCTGCTTCCGATTTTCTTGTGATTTCATATTACCAATAATTCTTATTGATCCAATATTTTATAATTATTTTTCAAATATGAAACCAACAATTCGTGGTGGTGCGGTGGTGGTGGGGGCCCTACTTACCTGGATTTGTTCTTTATTCTTGATAATTAGCCAGAAATAGAATCTAAAAATAGGTGTTCCAACTAAAAATACATTCCATTCAATAATTTATTCTATCTTTGTGGTTAATAAAGAATACATTCAGAAAAATAAAAAGACAAAAACAGCCAAAATGATTGAGTTTAAGACATGGTATTTTTCCTGATTTTAAGTTTGCAGGCAATGATAGCATAGACAGAAGAATGGAAAGCATGTGATTTTCCCCTCTGCGCAGGTGAGACCTGAAATTGACCCTTCTTTTATTCTCTCTCTCTCTTTTCATAATTAATTCACATGATGTAATTCCCCGTTCATTAACCGACACGGTAGGCATAACAATGTTCCTACTTCTGTTTCTATTTCATTAACGGACACTGTAATTATACTGAGTGTGCGTTTGAAAATTTTATCTTCAATTTTGAAAAAAATAATTTGTTTATAAGATCAATAAAAATGAGGTTCCAACTTCCAAGTTTTCTTTGAGGAATAGAATGCCATTGAATTCGAGACTGACTAGATTATGGGTAGAGCAAAATCTTCCCTAGGAATGAGCTTGTCTATTTTCAAATTGGAGTACCAAATGCATGCATATTCGAAAGGGTAATGATTGTGGATTTAGAAAGAGAAACAATCACATGGGTAGGGGTGATAATCGGACCAAGTGAGCCGAGCTTTACTAAACTCGATCCGATTGGTTTGGACGGAGAAATATGAGCTCGAACCTTGTTCATTTGGGCTCGGACTCGGGTCTGGATCGGTTCTAATTCAAATTTTTAAAATTTTTACATAATAATATTTTTAATAAAATATAATAATATTATTATTATATAAATATATATATAAATATATATATATATATATATATATATATATATATATTACGGATCAGACTGAAATCGAGTTGAGCTTATATTAGCTCGAGATCGATCCAAATATTATTTGAACTGAAAAAATAAATTCGAATTCACAATTAAACGGAACGAATGAATCCGACTCGACAATCCTACTACATAAAAGAAAAGTTATTTTCGATATTTCTCTAATTATTAAATTAGGAGGAGAAGATGACAGTGGCCATAAAAAGATGGAGGGCAGGCCACGAAACCCCACGGGAAGAGCCGAAGAGATCACAACGAAAGAATTAATGGGCTCCTCAGAATGGTTTTTCGGTGGCTTTTTTACACGTGCCGCTATCATTCATTCTTGTTTCATCTCTCAAGTTATGGTCTGAAGCTGCTAAGGAAATTGGAAATTGAATTTTGGCCATTACCAAATTGTTTTGGAATCTTGATTTTGTGTGACGTTTACTACTCGACAGCCAGCTGGCCCTTTTTTATGTGTTCCCATTTCCTGATCCAAGCTCAGTACTTGTACTTTCTGTGCAACAATCTGAGTTGGTGTGTGTGCATGGTTGGTTGTTATTGATTACTCACTCTCACTTATCTTATTTTAAGATCTTTTTATTAGAATATTTTAAATATTTAATATTTTTATAAAAAATATTTTAATATATTATACATAATTAATTAATTATTAATTTTACTATTTTTTATTTTATTTTTTTAATAATATTTAATCAGATACAAAATTTTATATAAAAATTTTAATTTTATTATAAAAATAATATAATATAATAAAAATACAAAATACATAAGTATTTTATGTTAAATTTAAATATATAAAAATAATATATAATAGAATTAGTAATTGATTGATAATATATAATATATTAAAATATTTTATTATAAAAATTATTAAATATTTTAAGACATTCTAATATAATAAAAAGATTATTAAAAAAATAAATAAAATATATTATATATATGATATAAAATATTTAATAAATTATATATTTTTTATTTTTTATTATATTATTTTTATAATATAATTTAAAATTTTTATATAAAATTTTATATTAATTAAACACTACCAAAAGAAAAGAAAGAGACATAAAGAGTATTATTTATGAGTTAGACATGTCTATGATTTATACAGTGACATTTTTTGAAGCAATAATTCAACACGCGAGGATTCAGGTAGTGTAGGACCACTGTAGCCGATGCTCTTTCGTCAAAGTTCAGTAAATAGTATGCGAACAATATGAGTTGATTTTGACTTTATATTTGTAGCTATTTGCAAGTACAATACTCATTTTTCAGTAAAAAAAAAAACCATAGTCAGGAGTTACATATATTAGGAAAATTGGCTGTAAAGGCTATTGAAGAATGCTTTTACTATTTATCTTGTTATTAAAATTTTTTTATCCTTTTATATTATTTAATTATTTTTTAGTGGTTAATTATATCACTCAGTAACCACAAATGACAAAATTTGACTAAAAATAACATAATGCACTCATTTGTTGAGAATTTAATTTTTTAAAAAAATAATAAAGGGCATAATGATCAATACAATTCTCCTTCCATCAATTTCTCACTTATATAATCCAAATCCATTTTATTCGTTTGAGAACCCAATTGAAAACCTATCATATTAACTTCATCAAACAGCCACAATGGTTCTTCTTCCTATGTCAATTGTTGTAATTCTTTACTCACTACAGAAGCTAAATTGTTAATTTGAGCCTTATTTACCTAATCAGAAACTGAGATTGATATAAGAAGATCACTAGCAAGATCTATATCTGCCACAAAATTTGGTATGGCCTGTTAGTGTTCACTGCCAAGATTGGTGTTCATGACTTCCTTTGCAACTACAACAGTACCTTGTAAATCTAGGAGAAATAAAGAATCATGGCTGAAGAGATCGTCTGTCAAATGTTTTTGTAGTATAAGGTCAAAAGCAGTTTTGAAAGGCCGAGTAATCTGTCTTTGTCCATAGAAATCATCATATTTCTCTTTGCTATTCAGCAGTAAGACTCTGAAATCAAGTTGAAAGACTGTCAGAGTTAGTATTGGGATGAATTTTGATTTTAGAGGGTGATTTGGGAGTATTTTGAATTATAACTTCGCTGTGAGAAAAGAGCGTGAGAACTGCTGTAGACATTCATAATATGATGAATTTTCAAACGGATAAAATGAATTTGGGTTGGGTAAGTGGGAACTTGATGGAAATAGAATTGTATTGACCATTAAGTTCTTTATTATTTTTTTAAAAAAATCAAATTCTCAGTACGTGAGTGCAACATGAAATTTTCGCGAGATTTTGTCATTTGTGGTAGTTAAGTGGCATAATTAGCTATCCAAAAATAGTTAAATGACATAAAAAATAAAAAAAATTATTGACAAGACAAGCAGTAAACGCATTCTTTAGTGGCTTTCATAGCCAATTTCTGTATATATTAATAATAGACATATTTATGATGTTTAATTGAGGTAATAGTTACAAAAAAAAAAAGAATTGAGAATTCAGTTTGTGAACCACTGTCTGTGAGGTAATTGTTCAAATTTCTTGATGCAAGCTGATCACTACTAGTACTACTCTGTGTTTGATCTAGACATCGATGTATCCAATTTAAGTAATAATTCTAGAATCTTAAAAATTCAGATAGTGATATCATTAATATTCTTGTCGTCATATATAAATTTTTTTTTTGATAAATGTCATAAGGAGTTAGAAATTTAATTCTTACCTTTGACATTTTCGTTTCTCTTTGCTCAAACTATAAAGACTACTTCTACAAAATCACCTACTATAAATGTTAATATAAAGACTTGTTGCATTTTATTTTTGAATTCTAATAAGTTTTTTGATCATTCAAACAAAGCAATTAGAATTTAGAATCGTATTGATTCCATAATTTCACTAGACAAAGGAATTCAATAATTTAAAATTTTTGACCGGCAAACATAATCAAATAGGGAAAGTTTTGAGTTCCATTGTGAGATGACACTTATGGTGCTAGTTGTTCCAATATCTGGCAACTTAACACTTATGGTGCTAGTTGTTCCAATATCTGGCAACTTAACACTTATTGGATAACTTGTCAATTTGAATGTTCCATGGCAAGCAGCGACCAATCCACCGGGAAGAAGTTTCATCGGCCCTAGACAACTGGCAAATTTGAAGAATCCAGATTTCAGACCTGAATAATCGAAATATTTGTGACAATGAAATCTGTATATATTGTCACCCTTTTAACCTCAAATGTCAATTGATGTAGCATTTATAACAAGACCAGTTAGCTTATCATCTCTCTCTCACACACAGACACACACATGCGTGTGTGTGTGTGTGTGTGTGTGTGCATGCACGCGCGCACGTGCGTGCATGCGTGTTGCTAAGTCTATATCCCTTTTCCAACCAATTTGCTATTTTAGCAAATTTGAATTAGTATATGGCTGTTTTCTTCAAAAAAAAAAAAACAAAAAGACCCACATTTATGTTGACCGATAGTTTTTTTTAAAGTATAAGTTGTATTACACTCTTAATAAAAATTATAAATAATTATTATGTAAATACAACATAACCAATTACAATAGAAGGAAAATTATCCACAGGTAAAGTATTATTCCTATAAAAGGGGATAATAAATCTTGCTCGAGGCAAAATTATACTCTCTACTTTTTGGTTAGGAGACTTTAACTTTTACTATTCAAATAAGGCTTCGTCATCAGCATTGGCCAATAGATTTTGGTTTCATCTTGAACAGAAAATTGTACCATAAATAAGAAGTAATAGATATTACTTAAAGCTTATGTTAATATTGTTTTTTTACAAATAAAGGCAGTTAGTATCTTGGCTTACACTACTTAAATTTTCAAAAGAGTGATGTTATGGTACAAAACTCTTCCCTCTCATGCAATATCTTGCTTGCCAACTTTGTATTCTAGGACTAGTTTTCTGGTTTTCGGCAAGAGTTATTGCTAATTTTCTCTTGTTTCCTAACCAATTTCCTATGCTTGAATAGTTAATGTTTGGGAAAATGGTTATAAATAACATCTAACTATTTTCGAACCTGCAAATGTAATCATAATAAATTTATTCAAATTTTAATACCAGTAATATATTTTCGTGCTCGTTATTATACCCACCCATCACCACAGACGGCGTTTTTCTGCAACAAGACTCACATGAAACACACATGACTTTTTTTAAGGGTATATCAGTCCATTTACACTTAATGACTCTACCCAATTTAAATGGGTCAAGCCAACCCGAACATGAGTCTTAATCATTTAACCCAAATGACAAATTTTTCCAAAAATCCACCAATGCATTCCACCATAGAAATCTGCAACTGCGAAGAAATCAAACCAGCTCAATCACATTTCTTGCTCTTTGGTGTATGGTTTAACTAAAGAAGATGATTCTGCAAAGAGATGTTGGAGTGTGATCGATGGAGTAAAACCTCCCTCGCCCCGGGGTGGGGGGTGTGGGTGAAGAAGAAATCTAGCCATCGTCATGTCAATATAACAACATATGCCATTTAGCGGCTTAGCCATTAGTTACTAAACAATATTTACAGAAGTAACTCTGCTAAAATGAGAAATAAATTAGTCTAAATACGACAACGTTGTGGGTAAAAGTTTGACCAGAATGCGCAATGGTTATAGGAAAATGAAGCATTCTAAAGAGACAAGAGGATTTTCAAGGGATTCACCATTTTCCAGCGAGGGGTTGTCGTTTTGCTTTTCCATTGCCCTGCTCTCAGGAACGAGGGTGTCATTTTGCCTCTCCACTTTACGTCCATTCTCAACTGTCCTCGCTGGAGATCGGCCACCGGGCTTTCCAGTCTCACCCAAACCTGGACTCTTATACCTCATATTCCGGTGAGGGCCCATTTCGCCACGAGTCACCAAAGATCTCGATCTCCGAGCTGAACCTTCTCCCTGGTCTCACCGAAGACCATTTGAAGATCCGATATTCCTCCTCTGCGCCGTCATTGTCCTTCCCTGAATCGGCCTGGATGATGAAACTATCATCCTCTTCTCGGGAGACGGCACTGCTCTTCTAGCAGGCGACCGTACATTCCTTTCCCGAGCTCCTACAAAGTCTCCAATGTTTGGCCTCTTCCGATGATACTTAACTGGAGACCTCTGGGTCACTTCTTCTCCGTCGTCCCTCTTCTCTAGCGTTGTAGCTGTCGTCGTCATCCAGAGGCTCTCAGTGAAACTACAGAGCTCCGATTGTTCAGATACTTCGGAAACAATGTCTTCAGCTGGCTTAATCACAACCGTCGCATCTTTGTCATTTGGGTTAAATGATTAAGACGGATTGTCTTGGCCCATTTAAATTGGATAGAGTAATTAAGTATAAATGAACTGATATACCCTTAAAAAAATGTCATGTGTGTTTCACGTGAGTCTTGTTGCCGGAAAACACTGTCTGTGGTGGTGGGTGAGTATAATAACGAGCACGAAAATATATTATTGGTATTAAAATTTAAATAAATTTATTATGGTTACTTTTGTAAGTTCAAAAATAGTTGGATGTTATTTACAGTCATTTACCCCTAATGTTTTGTCTTGAGTTTTTATTTCTATATAGTTTTAAATGTCTATACCGTTGCTAGAGTATTCATCACTTTAGAAAAACAAATATTGGGAATGAAGAACAAGGTTTTGGAGCTTATATAGGTTTAGGTTAGCAAATCCAACTATATAACAGAGATTTTGCAAATGTAGCAATTTTTTTTCTGATAAAATTAACGAAACATTACAAGTTATGAAATAAAAGATACGGCATTGATATACAGGAGCACTTTTATCCCAAAAAATTATTAAAGAGAAAGAAGATGAAAGGAATATATGTTATGAAATACTAATTATGTGAATGTCCATTATCTCAAGTATTAATTCATATTTGAGGTTATGAAATATGAAAGGTTATGAGTTAAATTAAAATTATAAAATTCATCATTTATAGATCACTATTCCTATTATCTCCATTATCTTAGAGAAGATGAAGATCATGAAAAATAAGTTATGTAAGTTATAGAGGATTGATCCTACAAATAACCTATGATAGGAAATGTCACATCCAACTCTATAAATAGAATCATATGGAATACCTTGTAGATTGATGTATATTGAAAAATTCTCAATAAAATTTTAATTTTTACATTTCTTGTATTCTCTCTTTCTCTATAGTATAAAGTGTTTTTTATCGTTATTTTTATAATAAGTTTCTGTGTCTATGTGACCGAATTTTACTACAATATCAATATTATAATTCATTTTATAGTTATCTTTAACATTAAAAAAAAAAGAGAGTCCATTTTGTATTTGATATGTTTTCCTTCATCGTAAATTGAATATCCATATTCGATTTAGCAGGAACATTCTTTTAAGTTAATTTTGTAGAAAGTTTTAAGGCAGTATTTCATAAAATTAAATTGTAACTTACCGCGTTAAAATTAATAATTAATATATTAATGCAGCAATTATGTGTTAGTAGAATTGCATTCTTTAAATTAAAGAAGATGACTATAAAAGATTAGATAGGTGATTCTCTACCTTGAATCAACTCAAAATTAAGAAAATAATATTTAATATTTACGAAGTTTCTGAGAATTGACGCTGTCAGATGTGAATAGATTTTTAAATGTAGAATGCTCCAGTAATTGAGTCCTAAGCAATTTAGTCAGTGCATACACTGAAACTAGACAAACCGAACTCGATCTTCTTCATCTTTTGACTCTCTAATTCTTGGCTGTTTTTTTCGAAGTATAATAGCAGTCAAATAGAGTAACTTGTCGTGTTAATTACTTCAGCAGCCCCCGTTTGCTTGGGGCCAAAATTGTTTATAATCACGAAACGAATTTTTCCGTAAATATACTTTTCTTCTATATTTTTACACTATTAAAATTTTTAATTTATTATGATGTCATTTTCACTATCACATAATTTTATTACCGAGTTCCTAATTTAATTAGTAAAAAATTAAGATATTAATTTGAATATGATTACCTCAATTTAGGAAGACAAGAGAGGATTCTTTTGTGTTTTGAATCAACAAGAGGGTATTTTTTTTAAGCCAAAAATTTCTTTTATAAAGGAAAATCAAAAAGCAAATAGTTTGGATAATCATAAGGATTTTTATTATTAAACTGAAAAGAAAAGGAAACAAAGATCTTGATTCTTGACTATTGACTCACAAAGAAACGGTCGACATACAAGTGCGCTCGCCGCATTAGACCTATAAGAAGACAAAGAAAATGGACCAAAAGTCAAGTTTCCTTTAAAGTGGAAAATTAAATAAATTTGTCATAATATTCATTAATATTGGTAGTATTCGTTTATCTAAGGATGGAATAAAGTGCAATGAAATAATAACCACTTATAAAGAGTTGTCTGATATTACTCTAACTCTACATTAGTATAATAGTGTCCACATTGAGTTAAGCCTCACGAATTTGTTGTTGAACACCTCTGAAATACTTCATATTAAGGGAGTTATTTTAACTTTATATTTTATATAATTCTTCCTTTTATTTTTTATGTGAGACTTAATTTGTAATCTAACAAGTACACGTGAAGGAATTGGAATGAAAGGGAAGGTGGGAAAGGTAATGGATTGGAGATGATACAAATTTGAGCTTATTGAATCATGAATTTTATGCTGGGATAAATACCAGAAAAAAACCACCTCGTTCTTACCCCCTTCGCCCCCCACATCATGGTCATAGCTTGCAGCTGCTGGCAATTGGCATGTAACTCCCATGCCATCTCCCCTGCACATGAATGCAAGTTCTGGGCTGCACGTTGAGCTTTTGGCCGAGAAGGGGTTAGAAATAGTTATGGCTTTTGGCGTTGAGAAGTTTGTGGTGGCAAGTGATTGCAGTTCACAAGGTTGCATCATTGGATGAAGATTTATCAGCTTTGGGAGAGTTTGTGGCATGTTCTGAACAATTGATTCGTGAAACTAACCGTAACAGAGTTTGTTTCCTGGGTGAAAGATGTAATGCTCCTGTTCATTTACGTTCAGAGCTAGCTATAGTGGATGATAAATCTTGCATTTGGTACAAGAGTGCTCCTTCTGATCTATTATTAGTGATTTAGCATGATACTTAATAAATATTTTTTCTTCAAAAAAAAGGAATATTGAATTTTGATAAGTGAGGGGCAAGGAGGAGAAAGATATATATAGGAGTAATCAAAAACGGTAGTCATGAGATTCATGTACTATATATTTAGTGAAAAAAATTAAACATCTATTTTTATCAACCCAAAATAGAAACATATATAGACATCTAATCTAAGGCATTTTTTCAAATAAAATTAATCCTTTCCGTTCTCTCCCTATTCAACTACTCCATTCATTCAATCTAAGATGGCTGCAAATAATTCTTGGCTTCTTGTTGCCACTTGTCAGGTACCCACCCAGATGGTGGTTGGGCTGCCCCTCTAATTTTTAATTAATATAAGGCGCACGTGCACCTACGCATTAATCGTGACATTCCTTTTTATGTCACCCACGCATTAAACAGTAAGAGTAAGTCTGCTAATGGTTGGTTCTCCTTTCATTTGCTTCTTTCCTTATAAATGATGAAAATCTAAAGAAACTAATTTCCTTCTTCTTTATTTCACTTTTCTTCTCTCTTACGTAATTACTTTCATAATCAATGTTATTAATGAGAAAAATATAAAGGAGATGGTAGACTAGATTCCTTCTACCATCTTCCAACTATGGGTTATATATATAATCTTTGATGTTGCTACAAAATTTTGTACTTATATCTAGCAAAATGTGAAAAATAAAACTTCATTCGTTTCAAATTATAAGGTCTTTTGACACTTTTTTTTTTATAAATTACCGAAGAAGAAAGATATCCAATATGAGAATATAAGAATGAATGATTGATATGCGAAGATAACTTTAGAAAAAAATTATTAAATTTTATAAAAAGTTAAATATTTTGAAAAGAAAGAAAGGACACATATATTTTGAATCAAATGGAGTAAAACAAGTAGAATAACTGTATCTAGAAAATTATACATAATTCTATTTTTCAAAATAGTATATAGGAAGGCTACTGGACTTATGTGTGTGTAAACATTATAGGTTCTCATTTCTCTCACTTAAATTCTTTGGAGCATGTTATCTCTGAGGTTGAGAGGAATTTTTTCATTTTGATAAAAGAAGTAAAAAATACGTAGTTGATTTTGCATGGCTGCCAGCGATCAGTGCTGACAAAACTCTATAGACTATAGGGAATATGCTGATACCAAAATGAAAATACTTGAAATAGTTATTGATCTGGAGGCGCCATAGCCACGTGACATCCATGCCCTGAATGGAAGCCCACCGTAGCGTATAAATTTGGAGAGAGAAGTCTTCCGCTCCCTTCTTCGCCTTCTGCGCTCCCTCAAAGGAGGCTACAATACTAGAACGGAGCGCAGAAGGCTTCTTTTGTAGCGCAGATATCAAACCCCAGAGAACTGCAATCATTCGCCGCTCTGCTCCTCTTTCACTCTCTATATAAGGTGCCAAACCATGCTAGCAGTCCCTCAGCACTCACCGGAGCTCAGACGAAAGAGGTGAGCTCAGCCTCGCATCAATATTCTCCTTCCTTTTATCATCAACATTACTTCTTTTTTTATCATCTCCTGCAGTAAAAGGAGATCGTTCTTTATTGAACCCAAGTTCTCTGATTCATATCCGTTTGTTTTTGGGGATTCATTTTACCCCTGCTTGATGCTTCTGTAAAGTAGAGGCTGGTTAATTATTTTGTCTTTTCATGAACCCTTCTGCAGAAATTTCATTTACCAGCTGGTTCGAGATGATGATGGATAATCCAGCGACCCCTTGGTTCTCTGAGCTGGTCAGACACCTCTCTATTGTGTTTGAAATATTTTTGAATCTTAAAACGGTTTTCTTAGCAGAAGCTTTCATGGTATTAGTGTACATAAAATGAAGTCATGAAAAGTTGTTCCGGAGGGATCTACACGTGCGTATGTCTGTGAGAATAATTAAGTATAGTACCAATGACATTGCGATGATGGCTTTATACATAGTTTGTTTAATTATTAGCTCTTCTGCCTTTACAACTCATACTTAGTGTTTGAATCAGTTTAAAGATCTAGTCATTAGCTCATAATTTAGGTACTAGTTGCTTTCCTAATGAGAGTTGCTGTCTATGTGAGCTAACTCAGATAATTCTTTTTTAACTCTGAATGAGGATGAATATATTATTTCTGACAACTGCAGCTTTAGGATAATTATGATAAGGAATGCAGAACCTGGATCTGGATGTTGTAGTGCTCTACCAAGCATTACCATGAATGAATTACCAAATCTTGTTCCATAAATGACTTCTTCCTCTGAGGTCTTTCAGATAGAAGTCCTTAAAATTAATTCGTCTTTGCACAGTCATATTCTCTGTCATTACGGGGACAAAACATATGCAATGAACGCCAAAAAACAGCATAACATATGAGCATCATTGGCTGTTAGATAATAAAATGCATTTAGGTTATTTTCTATGTTACTTCCTCTCATTTCTTTGCGTTCTTAGTAATAGATTTAATTAATTAATTAGCTCATAACTGTGAATCTGTGTCTAATCAATTAGCTATCTAGCTAACAGCTATCTCTACCTCTAGTACATAATACTATGGCTCTCACAGGCAATTAACTTTAGCAATAAACTAATGATTTATTATGATATATTTTCAGGCAACGGAGGATCCTTTCCTCAATGATCAATGTGATGTCATGGACTTTTTGGATGAAGAGTTATGTGCAGCTCTTGGTGAAGACTTCTATAGCTCTCTGTCCTCAAATGACAACTCCTTTTCCTCCAGCTTGATTCCGACTTCCACTTTATGTCCATCTTTAGCAATGGACTCTCCACCAATTGCTGTTGAGAGACCAGCCAAACAGCTCAAGACTAATGACCATAACTCGTCGACTGTTCACGACATGCCTAATTTTGATCAACCTCTTTCTACTCCCTACATTCTCACTTTTGGGAACCCAAATTCACCGGAAATTAATACTCAGCAAGTAAACGTAGGAATGGCAAACCCTGACGAAGATGCAGTATCTGAGGCTTTGAACTCCCAAGGTTCTTATGGAAATCTTGAAGAGGCAGAGAAAAGTCCGAAACCAACCAAGAAATCTGGTGGGCGCGTCAGGCCAGCTTCACAAACCTATGATCACATAATAGCGGAAAGAAAACGACGCGAGGTGCTCAGCCAACGCTTTGTGGCTCTTTCGGCCATAGTTCCAGGTCTCAAAAAGGTATATATAATTTTTCCTTGTTTTTTTCTTCGTTCTATATATTCCGCTTCTGGAATCAAGATTAGTTCTCACACGTCAGAAACAGAATAGAAAATTTGCACCAGCACCTCGCGTGTTCAATTTATTATTCACTCTAGTCTAGTACTTCCTGAGTGCCTTGCTATAAAGAAATCCTGCAGGCTTATAAGTGCAAATTGCTCAGCCAGAGGAATCAATCAGAGAGCAGAAGTCATGATTAGCTAGCTAAAAGAAAGCTCATACTGCTGACAAGATTTTGTGCTGTGGCCTTGCAGATGGATAAAACTTCAGTTCTTGGAGATGCAATCAAGTACTTAAAATATCTCCAGGAACGTGTGAAGACCCTGGAGGAACAATCCGCTAAGCAAACAATGGAATCCGTGGTTCTGGTCAAGAAATCACAGGTCTTAGTGGAAGATGAAGAATCTTCAGATGAGACGAGCGGTGGCTCCGAAGAGCAGCCACTCCCCGAAATTGAAGCTAAGGTGTGCAATAGAACAGTTCTTCTGAGAATCCACTGTGAAAAGCACAGAGGGGTGCTGATTAAGATACTTAATGAGCTTGAGAGGCTCAATCTTGCGGTGACCAGCATCAATGTTGCACCATTTGGAAGCTTGGCTCTGGACATTACCATTATCGCAGAGGTACTTTTGATTCGCAAATTCAGTAATTTGACCTTCTTTTGTGTTCCACTTTCAGTTTCTCATCAATTTTACAAATCTTTTCATTTAAGAATAATCCCTGAAATTCTTTTCCAGATGGAGAAAGATTTCCAGCTCACAACGGTAGAACTGATCAGAACTCTAAGGTCAGTTGTTCTGTGCAGTCCACCCCCGGCAGATTGAATGCAGCAAGGAGTTAAGTTGTAGATTATTGTGGACTCTGGCGAGTTGGTGGACTTTTCCGTATGAAGCAGATAAAATAAGACCAAATGGTTCCCTCGTCACTGTTTATAAAAGATGCTGACAGTACCCCTCGCGGGTCTCGTGGGTAATATATATATATATATATATATATATATATATATATATATTGTTTCTGGTGTATTATGATTATGAAGAATTTTTAATGTTAATTTCTACAAATATTTTTTGGATCGTCGAACATTTCTTTTATATAATGGTTGGAAAGTATTAAGGGCATTTTGAACCGTCAAATTTAGAGTGATAAAGGAGAAAAATCTTAAAAGATTTAAAAGTTTAAAAAAATCATGATTAACTTCTTGCCATATACCATTTCTTCTTGCACATGTTATTAAACTCCACTTCAATCTTTGTAAAACACTGTTCACTATCTAGGCTTTTGATAATTTTTTTTAACCCATAATAGAGAAAACACTTAACTTAATTTCAAAATCTTTCTAACTTTTACTCAAAACCTCTCCTCCATGTTCACCGCTACTCTCTCCAGTCTCTAAACAACTAACGATTAACAAATATCACTCTTCCAAGATTCCAACTCAAATATCCTACACAACCAATTGTAGACGTTAACCAAGCACTATAGAATGATCTTCTATGCAAGTCCAAGATAGACGCTCTTAAAGTCGTGAGTTTTGATAACCAACTTATAACTCACGAGCATTAAAGCAGATCTAGTGGCACGTATTTGCAAAAGTTATGATTCTAGAAGAGAGGTTTTCGAGTTTGAAAAAGTTGATGAGTTGAGGATAAAAGAAAGAGACGCTCGGAAGGTGTACGAGCTTCTTAAGTAATGGCCAAGACATTTATTTGAAAAAAAAAATGGCCCTCCAAGTCCAAAAGAGTTATGAATTTGCTAGAAATTTGAGGTTGTCCCTCTCACCTAATTAGAACCATGGCTTGGTTGAGGAAATTTGGATAGCAATTTTCTGGCCTCACTTGCCAGCCAACAATTTTGCCAAACTCTACATTCTCTTGGCGTTGGGATCATTCTAGCCTCAAAAGCATCTCCAAAAGTTTATCTAAGTAAATATGCCCCATTCTAAATGATATAGAGAAAGCAAATGTGTTTAACTAGGTTGGGCATATAATCTAGTTTTTGCACAACGAATAGATGAGAGAGAAAAAGGAATGATCGAAATGAAAGAGAGGAGATAAAAATGAGTTATAATAAAGAAAATGTGACGTGACTGCATGTACTTTCGCTTTTTTTTGAAAATGTAAATTTGAGCGAGAGTTTGAGATATTATTTTGTTTCAAAATACTCTTGATCTCTCATAATTATTAGATCAAATATTCCGATTCAATCATTATTGTGAGTCATATGCATATACCAAAAAGAGAGGTATCAGCATATTAAGTAAATCGTGGAAACCTAATCATAGGACATGACTCGCAGTTTGTTTTTGCGTCCACTGTGATAGGACTGCAATCTAATTGAATCCTTCTCCAGTGTCCTTGCACTTGGCTTCAGTTTGGCGTAAAGTTCCAGTGTTGCAAGCGCTGTCGTGCATCACGTCTTGGACGAGATGTGGACCGTTGGATCTGCATGAAAATTTGATCCAACGGTTCATATTTTTTGGCCCCATTCATGTATTTTTTTTAAAAATTAGTAAATTTTTTCAGCCGTCGGATCAGGTTTGAGAGGTGATCCGATGGCTGTTGATCCGTCCAGCACGTGCTGCACGACTCCACGTGTAGCACAGTAACCAGACCCGTCAGTTTGATACTTTCAAGCTCGAGTTCAAACTTGAATTTGAACATAATTTTTAGATTTGAAACATTAAACGAGTTGGGCTTCAATACTTAAACGTTTGACTTGCAAATTTGCAAATATGCTAGATCATGTATTTAAATTAATATTAGTTTATTTAATAAATATTATATAATATATATTATAATTAGTAATTTTCAGGCTTCCAGAATTTAGATCGGCTATTGACTCATTTGCAAGCTGCAGCCTACCCTTGTAAGCGGCTCTATGGTGGAGTGAAAGAGGAAAGAATGATATTTGGTTGGTAGAAAAGCATATTACTTATTTGTTTCAAAATATAATGTCTTTTTTCTTCAAATATTTAATCTTTTATAATTTTTAAAAATTATTCTTTTAGAGTTATCATTATTTACAATATAATTTATCTATCTTCTCTTATATTTAATAAAAATAAATTAAATTAATTAAATATAAAAAATATTTTTTATTTTTTCTTTCTTAATTTATATAAAACGTACCAAAACATCTTACATTTTAAAATGGATGGAGTTTTCTTAATTTATATAAAACGTACCAAAACATCTTACATTTTAAAATGGATGGAGTAATTCCTCTCCTTGCATCAGCTGGGTGTTGAAATTCAATCCAAAATAATAGCTGGAACATGGTCTATTTACAGTCAATTTTTTTTCTTTAGGTACTAATGCCATATTTTGAAAGAATTTCATATTTGTCTTTTTATACACTTCTCCAATATCTTTATGAGTAAAAAAATCTTACCATGATTGTCCTTTTGTATTATTCCTTGTCTCTATTGGCTATTGATTTGAATTCCCATCATATTTGTTGATCATTAGGGGCACCTGGAGAGGATTATTGTTCTCTTAACTCCCCATCTAGGACCAAAAGTCTACTTCCATTTTGCACCATACAAAATGTGAGGAGCAAATATGGCTTGCAGATATATTTCCTTATTCTATCCCAGTTTCTATTATAACACAAATATAGCCTACTTTTTTTGAACTTTACGGTGATTAATTGTTATAAGAGAGGTAAGTAGCATGTCTTAGGCACTTCCCCCCACCCTTCTTTTTTTTGAAAATATATAATTTTGACATCATAATGTAAATTAATTTATTAATAAATAAAAAATTCATTAAATCGAAGAAAATAATAAATCGAAGAAAAATTTACCCGTGATAGACTATTAAAATTTATGGTGTCTAAACTAGGGTTGTCAATCGGGCTCACTAAGGGCTGTCAATCGAACTATTAAAATTTTTGTAATAAAAATATATACATATAAAATATATATAATTTATGGTGTCTAAACTAGGGCCTGTCAATTAGACTATTAAAATTTTTGTAATAAAAATATATACATATAAAAAATGTATATACTTTTCGAGTCATGCTGAAATCGGACTGACCTTATCTCAATCCGAACTTGACCCTAAAAATTATTCGAACTAAATTTTTAATCCAAACTCGCAATTAAAATGGAGTCGATTGGGTCGAACTCGAGCTAATCCGACCCAATTAATAGTACTAATCTAAACATCCTCTTGGCTCTGGGCCATTCTCTCTCTCGCTCCTCCCCCAATACCTCTCTGCCAACCCTCAACGGCCCCACCCCATCCTCCGAGCCCTTATACGAATATCGATGGGGTGCCCAAAAGTCAAAATCAAAATTTTTCTATATTCATAGAGCGATTCACTGATTCTAGTTAAGTGAATGATTGCCTAATCGTATATGGAAAAGCACTTTGAGTACGGACAAACTCAGACCCACCAAAAGACTGTCTGGAAAGTGTTCAAAACAGTTTGTGGAATAGAGTATCAATCTTTAGAGGTACAATGGAACAAATAGAAATGCAGATAATTTAGCGAAAGGAACACATAACAAATACAAAGACAAATTATAGCGAAGGGGCAGTATAGGCATAGATAAGGTCCTTAAAAAAACTCATATTTTTTACCATTTCCAAATTGTTTTGGAATAATAATTCTTACATTTACATATATAAATATTGGCTTCTCTTTTTTTGTTTGCAACATGATAGG
Source organism: Rauvolfia tetraphylla (assembly GCA_030512225.1). Lineage (NCBI taxonomy): Eukaryota > Viridiplantae > Streptophyta > Magnoliopsida > Gentianales > Apocynaceae > Rauvolfia > Rauvolfia tetraphylla. The sequence goes on from JAJQKT010000060.1 coordinate 6,302,809, forward strand.
GTAGAGATTACATCAAGCAAAGTATAATGCAGTATATCTATCACATGTATCATGTAATATTTTTAGAGACGAAACCTCACCTTCAAATTTAATTTTAGTAAGATGTCTTATGAGGTCTTTTAATCTTTAGTTAGCAGTCAATTATTATTTTAATTGAATAGCAGTCAATTAAAATATGTATTGGGCATATACACATACATGCCTCAATTTACTTATAATGACTTCTGCCATTTTAGGAGTTTATTTAGTAAAAGCCAACTTATAGTCATTTTAGTAAAGGGAAGATCACCTCGTCAATCTTTGGTCAATTAAAATAAATTATTTATGAGAGAGAAAATGTAATCTAAAGTGAAAAATATGTATTTAGTTCTTTAATGAAACTTAATCCAAATATATCCATAGTACTTCTTTCGTGTCAATTTACGTATTATTGTAGGATTTTATTTTTTTGCAAACTAAGTGTTCTCATAATAAAGCAATAAAATTTTATGTAGTAAATTATGACAATTTTTTATATTATAGTTTCTCATAAAAAAGATAATATTTAATTAAGAATTAATAAATTAATTTTTAATATATAAAATTTAAAATAATACTTAAATTGAAACGAAGAAAGCATACAATATGCCCTAAAGTAATGCTGCAAGTGAAACCATATGTTTGTTTTTCAACCTAACTAATTCAGAACTGCCTTTACCGAAAAAAGAAAAAAAAAAAAGGTTCTGCATGGCTCCTTATTCATGCGTCCAGAAGAATAAACGATTAGAAAACAAACAAAGCAATTTAATTGATGATTGAACCACATTACTGGTAGACCCTCAAATTGGCTGAAGCCTAGCGTAGCCTATAAATTTGGAGAGAGAAGTCTTCCGCTCCCTTCTTCGCCTTCTGCGCTCCGTTAAGGGTGGCTACAATGCAAGAATGGGGCGCAGAAGGCTTCTCTGGTGGCGCAGATATCAAACTCCGGAGAAATTCAATCATTATAACTTTATTGCTCCTCATTCTATATAAGATGCCAAAATCTGCTAGCAGACCTCACGAACCGCCGGAGCTGAACAAGAAGGTCAGTTGACATTCACACACTCTCTGATCCCTCCCCTCTATATAGCTAACAAGTTTCTTCATCTATTTCGTAACTCAACTTTCAATACTGAGATGAAGTTGCTTAATTGATTTGCTTTTTAATATGATCATACTCCGATCCAGTAGTTTTTCTGCTCTCTTTTCTATATTAATTGTTACAAGAACCTGATGAGTTTAATTAATGTTCATGGCGCTTCTGCAGAAACTTGCAAAGCTGAAAGAAGATGATGGTCGATCATTCTGTAAATTCGTGGTTCTCTGAACTGGTAAATCATTTTCACTTTTATAAGATAAAGGCTTTTTTTTTTTTTTTGTTCTCCACTTTTTTCTCATATATTTGAAGTGGGCTTCTTGGAGGACTCTTGAAATGAATTCTGTAATGAAGATTATGAGACATACTACCGTAAGCTGTCATGAAGGAAGACGATATTAGACTTCCTGCGAAGATTTAATGATGGTTTTGTTAGTTGCGTTGTGTATCCTCTGCCTTAAAAACTCATACTTGGACCGAGCGTTTGAAAGATTCCTTTCCATTTTGGTTGCAGATTTATTACTAGTCCTTTTTCATTGATTAGTTACATCAATCATTGGTTTGCCCTTTTGTGTCTCTAAATGTTTTGCATCTTTTACCGAACGTAAAACGGTAAGTATTTCCGACATTCATAACAGAGAAGACGAGATTGTGTACTCATGCTTGTAATCAAGTCAACTTGCTGAAATTCTTTTGACAAAAGTGTATATAGTTGCCAAAATTCTGCACTAATTGCTTAAGATCTTGTGCTAATATTTGCACATTAACTTGTAAGATAAATTGTTGAATTGCCTTTAGAAGGATTCCATGGGAAGATAAAGCCATTAAATAATAAACCAGTACTTAATACATGATTTTCCCCCCTTTTAGGGAATGGAGGATACTTTTCTCACAGATCAATTTGATATCATGGACTTTTTTGCTGGTGAATTATCTGCTGGTTTTGGAGAAAATTTCCTTCCCTCTTTATCCCCAAATGGGAACTCCTCATCCCCCTTCTGGATTCCAACTGGCAGTTCCCCTTCCACTCCCAGGGGAACCCTTTCAGTTGCTATTCATGAGAGACCAACCAAACAGCAGAACCCTAATAATTACTACAACCCATGGGGAGCTCAAGACATGCCTAATCTTGATAAAGATTCTCCTGCTCCCATGATTCTCACTTTTGGGAATTCAAATTTGCCAGAAATAAATCCTCAACAAGGGAACATAGGAACCTTAAATCCTGATCATGATGCTCTGCCTGAGGTTGTGACTTCGCAAGGTTCATTTGGAAATCTTGAAAAGGCAGCAACCAAAAGTTCTAAACCGGCCAAGAAAACTGGCAGCCGTGTCAGACCCGCATCTCAAACCTATGATCACATAGTAGCAGAAAGAAAGCGACGCGAGCAGCTCAGCCATGGATTTGTGGTTCTGTCAGCCATGGTTCCTGGCCTGAAGAAGGTATCTGATATTTTCCTTTTCTATGCTCTTTTTTTTTTGGTTTTTTTTTTCTAATTCTTTTCAATCAACTTGGTTAGATGAGATATTACGAATTTTTTAATGTCACATCACACCTCAATTATTCAAGTACGGATCCATTTGTTTGCTAATTGCCATTGCTAGCTATAAAGAAAAATTGTAAGCTTATATTCGTCAATTGCTCAGCCAGAAAGCATTAGATCAACTGAGTTTGTCCTATTTCAGACCAGAAGGCCGAGAGCAATAGACTCCACTGGCACTTTCCACTAATAGTTCTTAGTTCTTAATTTTCCAGATTAACAAGAATTGATTGTCTTTGCAGATGGATAAGACTTCTGTGCTCGGAGATGCAATCAAGTACTTAAAACATCTACAGGAACGCGTTAAGACACTAGAGGAACAAGCTTCAAAACAACCTGTGGTGCTGGTCAAGAAATCCCAGGTTCAAGTAGAAGATGAAGGATCCTCCGACGAGTCCGTTAGCGCCGATGAGCTGCAGCCGCTCCCTGAAATTGAAGCCAAAGTGTGTGATAAGTCTGTTCTGCTCAGAATCCACTGCGAAAAGCGTAAAAGGGTGCTGGTTAATATACTTTCTGAGGTCGAGAAGCTGAATCTTGCCGTGACCAACACCAGTGTTACCCCATTTGGATGCTCGGCTCTTGATATTACCATTATTGCCGAGGTGCTGAACATGAATCTACGATGATCCCTGATCAGCTTCATTCGGTCCATTCAATTTTTTTTTTCTTTTTTCCCCCAAGTCTGTGTTGAATTTTAGCATCCCTTTAAATCTTTTTTGCAGATGGAGAAGGAATTCAACCTGACAACGGCGGAAGTGGTTAAAACTCTTCGATCTGCTCTTCTGCATTCGGCTCAGGCAGATTCATCTCAGTCACAGTGAAAAATCTTGTTCCAATACAAACTACAGTGCAGGGGTGGACGATGACTTTGTGAACTTGGGAGAAGAACAGAAGAATCTGCTGGATTTCCTGGATCGAGCAAGACAATATGGAGGTGATCGCTTAGAATATTTTTCTCATGAAAAGGAGAAGAGAAAAATGCCTCATTGATGTTGGTTGGAAACTTTGACTGTAACTGCGTAACAGTACCCCTCGTGGATCTCGAGGGTTCTTTTTTCTTTTCTTTTTTTTAAAAAAGACGATGATGTGTACTACTATTTTGTAGCATTTTTGTTTGAAATATAATCCATACGCATCCTTTTTTGACTAACGGCTTTTATTTTTGGGAATCATCTTGACATTTTTATACAACAAAAGAAATTACTGCAATTCAAAAAGATTGAATAGGTTTTGTATTAGAATTTTTTCCTTAAATTTTATAGAAATTAGGGTGTGATTGGATAACGTTTAGTTTTGATATTTTTATCTTGAATTTCTTAAAAATTAAATTATTTATAAAAAATATATGAATTTCGTACTTAAAATTTTAAATTTATTTTTAAAACAAAATTCTATGGAAGTAGAGCTTTGATTATTCTTGAAAAGAGATGTCATCTCAAATTTGAAATAGAATGAAATGCGATATAATTCATCCAAGTTTGCGATCTAATCTTTTGTTTACATTGTGGTGTTCCTATATTTTAGACACTGTAAATTTGATGGTCCATCATGCTATCGATTGGTATACATACTTCTATACTTGACCGTATATACTAGTCTATTCCTAATTTTTCTTAATCAAACAAGAAAAAAATATGGCTCGAATTAAGACCTTTTGTCTTATTCTATTTTGACTCAAAATGAAGTATTCTTAACCAACTAAACTATTATTTTGTCTCATTCTGGTCTCCACTGATTATTTATTTAAACCTTTAAACATCTAGTTTATAATTACTAGAGATTTTTTTATTCTCTAATAATAAGATATATGTGTTGCCTTCTCTAAAATTCGACACATTTGTTAAAAAAATATATGCATAAATGAAATTGATGTACGTTTTTTGCCCAATTATTTTCTACATAAAGACCCCTTAGATGCTTTCTTTTTATAAGTGCTAAAAGTAAGATGACTTTGCTAATACGGACGATTTTTAAATCATTTAACGTTTTTATTATTTAAATACTTTATAAGATTTTAAAATTTGTTATGTAATATTTATTTTATTTATTTTTTAATAATCACTACATAGTGAGGTTTAATAGATAGTCAAAATTTATTATTCAAAGTGTGTCGATATTGAGTTATGTCACTTATTTAATTTTTTAAATATTAAAAAAATTAAATCTTAAAAATTATAATTGATTATAATCAAACTTTAAATTAATTTAAAATTATTGTAATTGAATTATGATTTTAAATCTTAATATAAAATTTAAAACACTTAAAATAAAAAAATTTAATAAAATAATATTTATTAAAATAATAAAATTTTATTTTTAATAAATATTATTTTATTAAATTTTTTATTTTAATTTTTTAAAAATTTATATTAAGATATAAAAAGGGGGGGATGGGGGTTGCGCCACTTTGGGCATCTCCCTCCCCAGTTTTTTTTATATTTTTTTATTTTTTGTTTAATTTTTTAAAAAATAATTAAAATTATAAAAAAGGGTCCTGAATAAGTAAAATCTTGTTATATTAAACAATCTTCTTCCTTTTCTATAGAGCCGTATACGTGTTTGAACCAACCTTCGGAATAAGAAAATCTTATTCCTTGATACACTGGGGAATTGAAACCCAGCCTACTATTCAGAGGCCTGCCCCGTGAGGATTCCTGTAACTGGCCCAAGAAAGTTTTTCCAATCCCTGAAGTCCAAACTAGAGGGCCTTAGCCCACCTAATTTTTTACCAACTAAATCCACAGATTAATTGGGCCAACGATGATTCAACTACAACCAAACAAGGCCACAAAAATTACACTATCGAGTTGATGATACTTCAAGAAAGAACGGAGCTATGGTTGTTTCTCACAATCAAATTTTTTATCTCTCTGTAGGAACTGACGAGGAATGGTCACCAGCTTACAGGTTCCAATGGCGTCGTCATTTCTGTGCTCATCTCCAACATCGCCGGCGCTCAACCGGCGTTGTTTTAGCAGAACTGTCTGTGCTTTCAATAGTGCTAAAATTCCAATGCCTCCGGTAAACCCTAAGGACCCCTTCCTATCAAAGCTAGCTTCTGTGGCCGCCTCGTCGCCGGAAATACTCCTCAATCGGTCTTCCGACTCTGACACTCCTCCGTATTTGGACATCTTTGATTCCCCTAAGCTCATGGCCACCCCTGCTCAAGTACACTCTTTTTTAACCTTCCTTATGTAGAAATATTCTTTGCAGTAGTGTTTACTACTGTCTTTTTCATTTCAAACTCTTGAGGTGATATATTCGGAAAACACTAGCTAATCATTGTGAGTATGTGATGTAGACATGTTTTCGTTGTTAGTAATAAAGAAACAAGCTTGTATCGTGGTAGAATTGCCAACAGTGGAATGCCAAATTTGTTTATAATGTCCTATATACGACCTTCATTTAGTGCCTTTACAAATTTTTTAAAACAATTATAAATGATGGTGAATTTCATTACTTACTTGGTTGAATGCTATGCAACGAAATGCCCCTTTTTTTTCTCACACTTGATCAATTGTTGTAGTATCATGTCTTTGATTGACCAAGAAGAAACTTTGATAAGTGATTCAAGAATGCCTAAAATTAATCTAGAGATTATTTGAGAATAAATGGACCATGGTAAGGAGTTTGTCGCAATGAGTTACTTGTGATACTTCTATAGGTTCTAATGGTTTTTAATTTCGTTGTATCCCTTTGTTTTTTTAAGATTGATTGTGGTTTTTAATTTATTTTGTAAGTCAGTTCCTTTTCTGTTTTATATAAGCTATTCCTAACTAATTTATCTCTTTTCTTTCACAGGTGGAGAGATCTGTCTCATACAATGAACATAGGCCTAGGAGGCCTCCACCAGACTTGCCCTCATTGTTGCTCCATGGTAGAATAGTTTACATTGGAATGCCGGTAAGAGACTGACTTCACTTTGTATTCAATAATCTTGTGTTTTCTTAACTATTGTAGCAGAAGCTGGAGCATTCTTAAATGGGTCTAGAGGGAACTATCTGGAAAATGTATTTGATATTTTTTTCAGCATATGATAATATTGTGCATACCCTTTTGTTTGCTCATGTATGCTCTAGTTAAGATAATTCGAGGATCACATTTATTTTAGGAATCAGGTTTTGTATGCAGTGCCATGAGGTTCTTTTCTTTTTGCTATTTTGTATCTGTTGTTTGCTGTCTTAATAGTATGATAAGTATCTACATTTGAAGAAATTGGGAAAAAGGAGTTAGACAGTTGTCCTGTTTGAATATCCCATGGCCATGTTATGGCAGGAAAATCACGTTGCTGATATTATCCTAGTTGATGGTTCTTTTCTGATTTTATAAAAAGCTTAATAGGAAATTCTAATTCTTTAACTTCAGTCTAATTGCACTATCTTCTTTTTTGACATCGTCCCTTCCTTTTCAGATTATTGAGAGTAGTAGATTCTGTGGCCTGTGTTTGTCACACTACCTAAATTGAAGATGGGGATAATAAGAATATGTTCTTGGCTGATGACCTTTGCAAGCCTAGATATTTGTGCTAACAGATGGAAATGATTTTGGAATCCATTTTTGACTAAATTAGTATATTATGTGATATTTATTTATCAAATTATGCTGATGATCGGACAGTAGGAATAAACTGTGTTGACCTTGTGTTCTGATATATTATTGACAACTTGTGCAAAGATATGAACTTGTATCAAGTTAAGCAGTTAAAAAAATTGAAGGGTTTCTCTGTAAATAAGAATGTTCATTTTGGAACATCCAACTTTGTAAAGGGGCAGTACTTTTTAGTGCTTCCTTTGAATATGAACTTGAGACTATGCTCATCAAAAGAGGAATTTAAATTATCAGGGACTTTCCTATTTTCTCCTATTTGCTTCTGTTTTACTAGTTGTCCCATAACATATTCATGATGCCAATTCTTTTGTCTTCAGTTGGTGCCAGCAGTCACTGAGCTTGTAATTGCTGAGTTGATGTATTTGCAATGGATGGATCCAAAAGAACCGATTTACCTTTATATAAATTCCACTGGAACCACTCGTGATGATGGTGAAACGGTGAGTCTAAATATGATGGATTATGTTTGTCTAACCTCCTTTTTCTGCTCCCATGGTCTGATAAGTGATAGTTCTACTACTTTGAATTGTTATAGCAGTATCTTCTCTTGATTGCAGTTCAGCAATTCACTCATCACAGCTGCTAGCTTCTTGGTTTATTTTACTCCCTTCATCCGGAATTGAATGTCCTATTTTGACTTAGCATAAAAGTTAATAAGAGTAATTTGACTATAAATAAATTACTATAATATCTTTATTAATTAAATAGATTAAGGGCTGCGCTCATGTGTTTAGTGGAGTTAAATCCTTTAAATCAAGAGAGTCAAAGAGGTTAGTGGTGGGAGCATTGTGTTAGTGGGGTTTAATTTCCTTAAATTAAAGAGGTTAATAGTAGAAGTTTAGATGAAATATATTGTTATTTTAAGAAAATGGACATTCAGTTTCAAAAATCTTTGAAAGGAGATGTGGACATTTAATTCCGGATGGAGGGAGTACTATCTTATGTCATCCGCAGTCCGTCAGTTTCTTATTTAACATATTATTCTTTTGCTCTTTGTTTGTGTAAAATGTTTGGATATTTTTTTGTTAGGTTGGTATGGAAACAGAGGGTTTTGCAATTTATGATGCTATGATGCAGTTGAAAAATGAGGTTAAGTTTCTTCCCTTTTCTCCATTTTGTTGGTTTAGTTATATTCCACAGTATGTTGGACTTTTTTTCAATTCGAAGTCGAACATCTGTCCTTACATGTTTAGGTGCATTATATTGTTGTTCTCTGAAATTAGGCTTTCGAGAATAAACATATTCATATATTGGAATTATGCACCTGTGTAGCTTTTAGGAGCCAAATATTTCAATTTATGCTGGATAAATTCACATACACTGAAAAGAATGAATAAATAAGATGTAGTAAATATAAATAAGATGTAGTACCTTGTCTCACAGTTGTTTGTTGCAAGATTAATCTGATATAGCTACTGTTGCTTCCTGCATTACTCAATTGCTCATATTTTTCCATGTTTAAATATATCTCTTTCTGTTTCTATTCAGGAGGTTTTATAGACTTATTTGCCTTTTCATATTTTATAGTTAAAGGACATCCATGTTAGCAGAAAAAACATGCAGCTCACATTTTGGTGAATCAGAGTATAAGTTCTGGAATCTGAAACTGCTTAAATGAATTTGGACTTGGTTCTGAATAACATAGTTTTTACCTAAAACAAACTGTTTTACATTAAGTAAAAGGACTAAAGTTTTTGTTTCCATTTGATGCATAGTTCAGCTTATCAGCTAGATATGAGAAGCTACTGTTTATTTGCTTGCTTATTCCTGACATTGTAAGGACATATGCAGATACACACTGTTGCTGTTGGAGCTGCTATAGGTCAAGCATGTCTCTTACTTGCTGCAGGAAGCAAGGGCAACAGGTTTATGATGCCTCATTCAAAAGGTATATACAATCTGTCACGTTTTACTTGATGTCTGATTTTATGTGTATGTACTCTAGCAAATCTTTTGACACTGCTGAGTTACTGCACTAGCTATGATTCAGCAGCCTCGTGTGCCGTCGTCTGGGTTAATGCCGGCCAGTGATGTTTTTATTCGTGCAAAGGAGGTTAGTGCAAGTTTATTGTTGGTCATTTTCCAATAGAACTGAATTGGAAGTACTGTTGGTATTAGTATGTCAAGTAACTTGAACATTTAAGGGAACTGGTTGATAGCTTCATTTTGTCAGATGTGTCATACCTTTCACAAAAAGTTGATTAATTGTTTTATCTCAAAAGAATTTTTCTAAGTGGTTTAATTTTGTCCATTAAATAGCCAGCATTATGTCTGAAACAAAATTAGAACCTTTACCTGATGTAAGATTCTAACTTCTTAAGTTGTCTTCATTAGTATCTTACTTTTTATTATTCACACCATTCCTGTACATACTTTGAGACCTTTTAAGATGAACCTGTATGAAGCTAGACATAGTTTGTCAGAAATGAAATCATCTTTGCTGACACATTTTTCTTATTTTCTTTTTATACAAGGGAGGTATATAGAATACGTGTAAAGAATTCTGCAGGCTTATTTATTGGGGGGGGGGGGTTGTAGTACGGTGAATGTGGTTTAACTAATGATATAAGTAGGTGGGAGATAAACTGAATCTGAAACTGCAATGGTACCTCCTTGGGTATATGGCTTGTGTGAGATCTTATCCATGATAAGCAATTGTTTAAGTTTGGTCTCTGAGGTGTGTAATTACAGCTCTTCAATATGCTTGATCATCCTCTCCTGTACATTTCTTTCTTAATCCATAGTTTTGTTTTAAACATCTCTTCCTTTGATGTCGAGAGAATTCATTTATCTTCTACTATCAGGATTTTGACTTCAGCTTTTTCTATGTTCTTTCACTTGAGTGCTAAATTGTTCATACGTTAGGTTCCCATATGATGTGAAACATCAGTTATCTATTGAATGTGCCACTTAGTTGCGAAGTGTTAATCTTGACATGAAGATCATTTTCCCACTTGCTGAACTATCTGAATTTTTGCTTTGCCATGTGAATATGATGGACTGCTGCCTGTATCCCGTGTTAGGTGGAGTAAGTGTCGTTGAGCTTACTGGCTTTTGAGGCTCTAATAGACCTACTGTGTGAGGAAAATTTTAGATTGAGCATTCTTTTGTGTTTGTTTTAGAATTTTCTGCTGTGGTATTTTGCTGTCATACCTGTACTCTAGCTTGCTTAAGAAACTCATTGATGAGCTGCAGTAATTTTATGCCCACATTATATGCTAATAATCTAATATGGGTTGCAGTTTGGGACACAAGAGGGTTGCACTTTGCACTTAGTGTTTATTTAAGCTGACTGATTTCTTTGACAGGTTATAATAAACAGGGATACTCTTGTTAAACTTTTGGCCAAACACACTGGAAATGTGAGTATGACTTCTCATAAATATTTATCATTCGTTGTATATATCTGCGAGTTAAGACCGAAGGGCACTGATAGAATGGAACTGTATTTTACCAGTCAATTGAGACTGTAGCAGAAGTCATGAAAAGACCATTTTATATGGACTCCACAAGAGCAAAAGAATTTGGCGTCGTTGACAAGGTAAGTTGTTGATCTCTCTCTCTCTCTCTCTCTCTCTCTCTCTCTCTATATATATATATATATATATATATATATATTATTTTCTCTTTCTTGAAGGACTTAAAATCAACTCCAACTGAACTCAAAAAGCTTATTTCTGCAAGTATTTTGGAGAATTAAGTTTTCCTTGATATGAAACCTTTCTTCTGGTAAACAAGTCAAACTAACAGTTGGTTTTGGATAGATACTTTGGCGTGGCCAGGAACAAATTATGGCAGATGTTGCTCCTCCAGAGGAATGGGACAAGAATGCGGGCATTAAAGCCTTTGATGCAATTTAACTATTTTCCTGGAAGATGCTTACAAGGTAAATTGGCCTTTCGATTTTATTGTTAATGTTGGTTAGTGGTATAATATGCTACTAAAATGGGACCAAATGTCTCTGTAACATGTCTAGCTTCAGGCTTCTGAAAATTATGTCTTAGGAAGAATGTTGGTTACAAGGGACTGAATGCGATTCACATGTTAAAATAAGCTTTATTAGATGTGGATTTGAAACTTTGCCTAATTTATATGGTTTATGTTGGATATGTAATATTTTTGCTTTATGGTGATGTATCTGATGCCAACTAGCCTTTTGAACTTGAGTTTAGGAGGCTGATTAGAGAAATACTGTTATTGTCAAAGCTGTATATACTCTATGAGGGCTGAAGTTTCGTCAAGCTCAGGAACATGTTTAGATGAAACTCTGCAATATTGTACGCTAGGAATCAGAGCAGATGCATTAGCTGGTTCAAGCTTTTCTGTCAAAGGAAACTACAAACGTTGGAACACGGAGAACATTGAAATAGCAACATTGTTCTTAGCCTTGTGCTGCTTGTATGACCAGCATGGACTTGGAAGTATTCACAAGCCCATGTACTTGATTTTGAGAGTTAGCTCCTCCTGCCTGACCTTTGTATATTATGTAACGTCAGAATGGTCAAGAAGAATCTATTTTAAAGAATTTTTGCTCTATGCAACTATTTCTATCGAGTAAACATATTTTAGGTCTTTTCTTCCCTGAAACCTTTTCTTTGTAAAAATGAGTGAACCTCGGATGAGTACATTGCCCTTTGAATTGGTTTCTAGTCCTCAAATGATGGGTTCTCATGCAATGTATCTCCAGACTGTAGTGGCACAGCTCCTAGCAAGTCGTACTCACTTGTGACACACAAACACACACAATCTGCGGGTTTCTGCCTTCCTCGTGCGCCACAAAAGTATTTTTGGAGGAAAATTAATTTATTTAATTCTTAAATTTTTTACGCTTTAGTGATAGCCTTTTTTTATTTTTTTTAGCTCTAAGAATTCTAAAATTGTTTATGATCTATAGCAAGAGTTCTTGCCACTACTAGTTTGGCAAAATTTGGTTACTTTTTACACGTATATTGCATATGCCTTTTTAATGATGGATAAACTCGTCAACAAAAGCTTTTTCTGCCATTTTAATGGCAAGCAATCTCACCTGAGGATAAACAATCTTAATTTTAACTCATAACTCTCACCTTTCCTCACTTCACTTTTGCCATAGCTATCAAGTTTGCAAGCAGACTTTCCATCTGTTGTTGATTTGCAATGTTTAAGGGTGAAAAAAATAGGCTAAGAGAACCTTCTTGCGTGGGTTCAAACCTAATAATGAGGTGCTATTGTAGAAATGCAAGTGTTATGAGGATTTCTTGGACTAATAACAATCCATGAAGGCATTTCCTTGGATTCAAAAAGTATGAGGCAAAAAACAAAGCTCAATTATAATTTTTTTGTTGTGTAAATGATGGTTTCTAGCTCAATTATAATTTTTTGGTTGTGCAAATAATGATTACTAGCTCAATTATAATTTGAGTTTGTTAAAAGTTTCAAGAGGTTGCGGATTTTTCTCATGGCTTGATCCACCAATGTGTGAAAGGTCTTGTATGGTGATTCATGGGCTATTGAAAAGGATTGAAATGTGGGAGGAGAACCAATCCCAAAAGCGAATGTTGAAGAAAATGTGGATCTTGGTGCTGGGTTGTTTGGTTGTTGTGATGGCTTTGTTGGATTAGTAGTAGAATTAGTGAAGAATAGTACTACTACTCAAAAGTGTAATGCATTTAGATGATCCAATACCTATTTAGATGGATATTAGGTGCATCGGTGGATAGAAACATTTGTTTGTATTTTTTACTATATTTAAAAAGCATGATTTTGCACCAAACAATGAAATGGCTTATGTTGGTTAGTATTGTTTCTTAAAGTACATAACCACTATTATAGAATAAAAAGCCAACTAATAGCTCAAAAAAACACCTTAAATCTATGTAATCTACAACCACACTTCCTATAAATTGACCAAAGATAAAGATATGTGCACAAGCATCCAAAGTAGCACCAAACAATGGACTATATGTTCCTATTAAGTTCTGCCAAAAGACAGCTAATCCTTGAAAATTCTAAAATAAAGTCATATACTAGAGGAATCTAATCAGTCTCCCAATTTACTTTGCAATAATGTTAAATTATCAACTATTACACAAGAACGATGATCATCATAGATGTGCAGTAATCTCCACAAGAACAGCAAGTTGCATAAATAGGATTAGGATGATTTTTGTAAGTTGCTAGGTTCTTATTGAGTAGCTTGTGCTATAAATGGATCCTCTTGGCTAATTTTAATAGGATTAGAATGTTTTTCTTGCACAATTGCACTACTAGTTTGCTTGTTATGTCCATATACACCACATTTTCTACATTTGTTATTGTGCCTATGCTAACTTACAGCTGTATTTTCTAAATCTGTAGCATCATTGCCTTGTGTTTGATGCCTTCTTGGGTAGGTCCTTGCATTGTGTTTGCTGTATTTTCTAAATATACGGCCTCATTGCCTTGTGTTTGATGCGTTCTTGAGCAGGTCCTTGCATTGTGTTTGCTATATTTTCGAAATTTGCAACCTCATTGCCTTGTGTTAGATGCCTTATTGGGCAGGTCCTTACATTGTGCTTGGACTGCCCACAAACAATACACTTTGCAGTCACATTCCTCTTTCTAGGCAGCCTCTTTGGTCGTCCTATAGCTGGTTGATTCTTACCCTCATATGGATCTCTTCCTCTCTTTGTTTTTGGTCTTCCTGGCTTACAAGAGGAAGAATGGGAGGTCTGTCAGTTCTTGGCCAATTGTTAGGACCACTTATAGGGCAAATCACTAGCTCATATATCTTCAAAAATGACTCCTTTTGTAATAACTGTGTACAAAGTCCTCTAGATTCTTACCTTCTAAGCCCATTGTAGCAACATGTTCACAAGGTATGCCACACAAATCTCACTTCCTACAACTACATGTTCTTAGATTTAGATTGACCACAAACTGTTGCATACTTATTTCCCTCACTTCAAATTTTGAATTCCCAGCATAAGAAGGGAAGCAAAATCTAGATGCATCTTTTAGTTTATCTAACCTTTTTCTTATTTTTGGACATATCCTCTCTCTCTGTCCATGCATCCATGACCTCCTACTTTGCAGTCTTAACATTAAATACACACTTATCCACTCCAACAAACCCAAGATTGGCTTATTTCTAGTAGTTAAGATATTAGAGTTGAAAGTCTCACAATGGTTATTGAAGAGGATATCACATTTTGTGGTCAAGCTGAAATGAGATCTACTCCAATGTTTTGCACTTGTGTTTTCAATCAACCGCTTGTGAGATTCTGGATTAAGTTCTTTCAAAGCATCCATTCGAGATTCAAACTTGTTCATATATGATGCTTTTGTACAGCTCCATACCATATTATTTAATGCTTCTCCATGAAATCTCTTCTTGAAATTGTTGTGTAAGTGCCTTACATAAAAGTGGTGTTCAATTCCAGGTAGCAGTTCTGAAACTGAAGGTATAAGCCCTTGTACAAGATAAATCAGTTAACTGTTAGTTTGTCAACTGTACAACAACTGCAAAGCCAAATATTTAACTAAATTTACCTTTTGCCTGTCTGACATGAAGCACCAATCTTTGGCTTGTGTATTCCCAGGTCTTCTATCAAACCTGAGATAAACTAGGTCCAGCTTGCCTTATTTTCAACTTTAACAACTGCATAAATAACAAGATACACTCCATTGTCAGCATCCATACCAACTGTTGTCAATAGAACTTCTGAACGCGAACTCTTTCGAGTGGTAACCATTAAGACCTAAGATCCTCATACAGCCTGCAAGAAATCTAGTCTTTAAGGCATGTAAGCAGACATACATTCTCTGGAAAATATTCTTTCTAATCTCCTCATCATAATGTATAGTTGCATATACAGTTGAACCATGATTACTTCTTTTTAACTCCTCACAGTAGTCCCAAATCAGTTTGCACTAGACATTATAACTGCCATGTATAATTTTTCCAGCCTTGGCAACAATCTTGTAGATCTTGTTCCTTGATATATTAACATTCAACTCTTTGTGTAGCTTCTCTTGAGATTCAAAAATCACAATGCCATTTTCACTCTTAAAGTCTTCTAATTACCTCATAGCCAAAATTTATGTGTAGCATGTTTGTGCTCAATGGTTTTTGAACAAGTGTGTTCATACTGTAATATCTTGATTTGAAAACCAAGAGTGTTTTTAATACTAAAGGAAAATACCAACAAACCGTAATTTTCTCCACTACAACACGCCCTCACTCTCTCACTATCATTCTTGTCGCGCTTGCGAGCCAACTATTTGGCAACCGTCCTCGCTATGCCAAAATAAATATTCCAAGTTGACTATAGATACTTAGATTCATGCTTATATATATACCCATCACATATGGGATCATATGGGGGTATCCCAATTCTTCTTGAAGTAAATAGGTTTTCCCCACTTAACGATATAGCTGATCACAGCTCTTTCGAACTCATCCTTAGATTTGAACATTGTTCCAACAGTGAAATCTGGATCTTCCATTTGCCTAGCTGCAATTAAATCGAGGAAAATTCTACCTCAAGTTCCTCTTGGTATCATCAGAACTGGACTGTGAGTTAAAGAAGTCATATTCATTGGAATATGCATTTTGATAGTTCTCTGCATCAGCACCTATAGGTTTATGTAGGTCCAAGTTTAAATCTGTAGTGTAGATCCATTGCTTTTTTGGCTTCTTTTTGAAATCGTTAGTTCTTGCTACAGGTTCTGATATTGCAGAGAGTAGTTTTGAGATGAATGTGCTTGCCGGTTCTCTCATCTAGTTTGGTCTGGTTGGGCAATTGGTTGTGCATGTGTCTTTTGCATTTCCTATTGATCAAATTCAGCGAATTCATCACCTACTGCTGAAACATTTGTAGCTGCACTCTTTGAGACTTTTTTCATCACATTTCGTTATTATTTTCTATTTTCAATTACGTATTCAAAATTTTCTCCAAACTATTTGCATCATCATCAACAAATTCACTCCAAATCTCTTCATCATTGTCACTCTTCTCATACTAAGAATCATTGAAAGGATCCTCTTCAGAAGAATCTTCAACATCTGCAAACAACCTCATCTTTACCTTGTCTCATGTACAACTACTTTCACCTTTCTTCCTAGTACTGTTTGTTCTAGACAAACATAGATGTTTCCTTCTACCCCCTGACTCAGTACTTCCAACTGTACGGATATCTTACTCCTTAACTGCATTTTTTTCCTTGCACTACTCTCATCGGAATTGCATTCAATTGATAATTGAGCAATAACATGTGGACTTTCTCTGTAGGAATCTGGGCTTTTTTGGACTTTCTATTAATAAAGCGTAAAAAGTTCTGAGACTAAATTCACTCATTTTTAAAATACTTTTAATAAGTAGATGAAACAAAATAGCTGCAAACAAATGAGTGGAATGTGCCTTGTTTCAGATAGTAGTGTTGGTCTCAGTGCAGACTATCAAATTTTCAGTCCAATTACTACTGCCATTTTTTATGAATTAAATCCTAAAAAGTCTAAATAGAAAAATTTTGGAAGATGAGATAACAAGAAGACTCTATAATGAAGAGAGAAAATTAACGATTTTTTTGGAGAAAAAATTTAGCGAATTCAGTTTTTTTTTTTTTTTTTGGGTGAATATCGAATTCAGTTTCCACCGACCATTATTTTCTACCCCGCGCTCCCGCATGATTCATGACCCAGGATGCCCATGTCTCCCTCCCAATTCCTCGACTTCTCTGAGATCTGATGATCACCAATTTTTCCCTAATTATTATATCGTTATGATTCGTATTCAAGCAACAAGCCTCAGGCTTCAACCCAGATTCCCCATGGTCATTCTTTAGCTTAGAGACAGAAAGGGGAGAGGGAGGGAGAGAATCCAGTAACAACAACCATGGGCAATCCGCCATTGTTGTCTTTGAGGTTTGCCTTTGTCCTTTCTGTTTCCGTCGCTGCCTCCTACGCCACCACTTCCGCTGCATTCTCCTTCGGTAGACCAAAGTCCCAGTCACAATCTACCATTTCTGTGCCGAAAGCCACAGCAAAAGTCTTGATCACTCTTCTGGGTCCTCCACAGCAGGCTTTGTCTGTGAACGAACAAGAGGCTGAGCAGCTCAAGTCTTGTTTCAAGTTTCTTGTTCCCTTTTCTCCGGCCATTCAAAATTGCCCTGAAATCAGCCGTTCTAGGCCAGCCCGACGCTCGCTCGGTCCGATAAGATTGACTAGTAAGAATAAGAAGGAAGCAGAGGACAACGAGTTAATCTGGTGGCCGCCACCGCCAGTCATTGAGCTGGCTCGTCTTGCCGTTGACTCTGGTGGCGACCCTGGGGTTATTCACAGGGCGCTTGATCCTGCTATTATCCAGGTAATTTTTTGTATTTAAGTTCCTGTTTTCCGTTCATAAGTTGATACTTAAGGACGGGGACACTATACTCTTGTTAATATAGGCCTAGCTTTTGTGGGAAAAGTTTGGATTTTCTTCTCAACCTATGTTCTATGTTGTGAAATTAGGTTGAATAACCACTAGTTGAGTTGGGCATCAATCACATGGCTTTAAGTTGGGCGTCTGGCCTAGTGAGCAGTAATCTATTTAAAAGTATGCAATTTGTGTTATGCAACTTGGTGCATGTCTTGCTCCATGGCAATGCAGAAAGGCTCCCTTTGATAGGTTGTACAGGTCATTCTTTCCTCTCCAACACACCCCCCACCCCCCCACCCCCCGGCCCCCTTTTCAGTTTTAAAAAAAGGTCACAGTTTTCTGGCTGTCAATTAATAAACTATCCTTTCATCTTATATATAACTTTTTCTCTTTTCACAATCTTCAACATGACATTTGATTGACAAAATAGTATAGTAGAATAAGTAATACTAGTAACTATCGCGATGGAAACAATTAAAATGAAAAGTTTATAGTAATAAGATATAGCTTCAAATACTGACGTGAAGAGTGAGGGAGGGAGCGGCTTATGCTGAAAGCATGTGCTGGTGTCTTTTTGGAGGTTGTCGATGTTGGAAATAGTGATCAGGTGATATTCTTAATTTGTGTAAAGGCTCTAAAAGAGGAAGTAAAATGTGGAAGATAATTGTAGTTGGGGAATATTTTCAGCATTTGGTTTCAATGTAGCTGAAAGTTTAATTGTTAAAATGAACGTCTAAGAGCTTGTTTTAAGGTCAGTTAAGAGCTTTTGTTCTTAGATTATAAGAAAAGTTAATTTAATGTGTCATGAAGAAATTTTCGACAGAGGATGTATTGTAAAGTGCTCTTATTTACTCAAGGATTTGTTCCCAAAATAATTTTGTAACACATCCTCATTAGATAAATATATCCACGTGACCGGTAAAAAGAGACTTCTTAATTACGAGACTGGTGTCCATGAAAATTGATGCAATCAACTTCCATTTTTAAACTTAATTGTGAAAGCCATTTGTTTATTTGACACGAAGTTTTGGTTTCTTTCCTTTTTGCATCATTTTCATTTCCCATGATTAAACAAGGATAATACGTGCTAAACAAAACAAAGTAAAATAAATTAGAAGTGATTGTGCTTTTATTATTTGCTTTGCTTTGTTTATTATTGTTATCTTGTTACTTACTTGAAGGATTTAGGGTCTCACCACTTAGTGTTTTGGGCTGTGGACTTATGATTCATAAATTAGTGAAAAATTACTTATACATTCACAACAGTTGTGTGAAATCAGCCGCCTAACTACTAAGTGGCAAAGCATTGAATCCTTTTGGTGAAGGATGGGAAAGAAGGCTTCAGACCTTTTGGGTTGGCTCTAATAAAAAAAATGCAAAATAGAAGCCTTGCGAAGTGCAATACTATATGGAATAAACAAATGCTTCAATTCTGTAGGTAAGAAATAAAATAGGAGACTTTAAATAGACTGCTAGGAAGCGAAGAGCTCTATGCGTGAAGTGTGGATGTCTGTGAAAAATATAAAGGAACAAGAGCAAGTTCAATGGAGAAGCGATCTGGGTATCCAAAGAAATAAAAGCCTTTCCTTCTCTGAGTTGCATATTTATTTTTAGGGCAGTACATTCAGATATGTGCAAGAGCTGTCCGTTTACTCTTTCTTTCCCTAAATTTCCTGTTGAAAAGCAGCCAACTGGTTTTTAAATCAACAGTCAGGGACCAGCGTCAACAAAGTTCTGTCAGATACATCTGTTCTTATTTTTCTTTCTTTTAGTTTTCATTTTATGGGGATGGTGGGGCTGGGGGAGGCGGTGAAGACTGTATAGTTTTTTATATAAGGGTATTTGAAATCCATAATATGTATTATAAAGAAATATGGAAAATTAAAATATATAAATGTGGAAATGATGGGAATAGTTGTATCGTAGGGATGAATGGTAATTCAGTCATTCCAAAAGTTATGATTGTGGACTTTTATTAAGGCTATGTTCTAACTCGTTCTATTTGGTAATTCTAGCGACATTTTTGTCAACAAAAGAGAGGTATTGGCTTCTTCTTGTGACTTTCTCTCCTCTGGAGATTGCATTAAGCAATATGGTTTCGAGCCTTTGAGCACAATAATGGAAAAAAAATGCTTTATTATGGTATACTGCAGGTTCCTGATGTTGAAGGATCAAAAGAAGATAGATGTGAGCTCACTAGAACTTCTTATGGGAGACATTTTATGAATGAGGTAGGCTCTTAGTATATGGAAAATAATTGTTAATGCAGCTTCTATAATTGTACTCCCTCCTTTACGTTTTAGTTGTAAAAAATTTATATCGTTTTGTTACAGTTTAGTTATCAATCTCATGAATCAAGAGTAATTGTTACTTCTATTCTCATTCTATCCTTATCATCTTCTATTTCATTTAATTTTGAGATACGTGATTGTGTAGTGATTCTATCCCTCCCTTTTTTCCTTTTATCGAGCATAATGATTCAAATCTTGGTAAAATTCTTTGCCGAAAGAGTTCTCCCTTATCGGATGGCATCAGATGCCGGTGGCAGTTAGCGTTATACTAAAAGTAAAAGTTTCAAACTAACCAATTATCTGTGCAGTTCTAAGTGTTGAATATTTGACCATTGAGCCACCTTTTATGATAGAGAAAGGAAATTACTAGGAAAAGGAGAAAATTAATTCTCTTTAAATAAGGTTGCATTAGTCATTTTAAGCTATGTTTTTATGAATCTTGAGAATTTCTTAATCTGTGTGCCTTGTCCTAAATTGGCAACTAAAGCATAACGGAGAGAATAGTCACTATTTTGGTTTGCGGTTAAAATTTGAAGTAAAAGTCTGGCTATTTTTTACAAAAATTGAAATTATGTTGAAACAAAATATTTTCCCCCCTTTTTTGATTCCTTTTTCTGTTTTTTTTTTTTTTTTTTTTTGGGGGGTGTTGGTGTTTCATTTATACCTCATGTTCTTTGGGTTGACGTTTGTGTCTAATTCTTATTTTTTAGGAATTGAATTCATATCTAAAGTTTTTGTTCAAAATTATTGAGGCTCGTGGTCCCGGCATAGGCTTGAATGTATCATTAAATCGCTACGACTTGTTCCATGGTCACCTTTTTCTTGCTGTGGACTCTGGAAGACTTGGAATTTTGTAAGTTCAAATGGCATTTGAATGATAAATTTGGGTATGATCCTCTTTCAAATCTTATCACAAGGAAAAGCAGTTCTGAACAGATTTCATGCTGGTCTGGACTATTAAAAAGCTAGGTGTAAAGTCTCACAAAAATGATTATCAACATGTAGAGTCCACTACATTAACAATTTGACCATAATAGGACTCCTAACAACTTTGGTTTTACTTTTGTTATTTGCTGCCTTATTTGTGCTTCTGTTCATGAATTTTCTCCTCATGGCGTAATTAACGTTGTGGACATTGACTGCTTGCCTTAGAGGTCACTACAAAACCGAGAAGGGAAAAATTGAAGGAAATGGGCAGGAAGAAAATATGAACAAGGAACTTCAATAACAAATGAAAAGGGGTAAAAGCCAGGATAGGCAGAATCTGTAAGTCTGATGTTGTTTTTGTTCACTAAAATCAGTTCTGATATTTTTTGACGATTTCTGGAGGAGAAACAAGAATTCCTTATATAACAGATCAGGTCACGTTTATTGTATCTTCTTATGGTACCTTGTAGCTGGATTTTTCTCAAAAGAGAACATAACATACCCCATCAATAAATTTCTGGAAGAAATCTGACATTGAATGTGAGAGAGTCTTTGTTGTAGAGGTCCTAAGATTTCTTTGCAATTGCAGATTTGACATTCTCTGAAATTGATAATAGACAGTAGGAACGAGTGAGGGGTGGGAAACATTCATTTGATATTTTGAGGTTTCTTGGTGGTCCCTTAATTCTTTTCATAATTGCTAATTTTGACTGCATTTTTTTTTTCTGTATCTGAAATTCAGTAATACGATGCATGGTTGTGAGATTCTGTTGTTACAAAAAATTTATCACAGATAAACAAGTGTAATGTGCTTGCTGTTAAATCTTGTGACTGCTATCACTTTTCTTTCGACTTTTCCTGTTCCAATCTTCAGTACAACTAATTCTTTTATCTAATTATGGATTTTTTCTCAAAATTTAAAAGGTTCCATGCCAAAGAATATCCAGCATATGACAAAGATGTATTTCCATATAACATGGGATATTGCCAAAAAGGTCAGTTGACTCAGTACCCTTTTTCATCTATACGTGCAATCTACGAACCATTTTCCTTTCCTATCTTCCTGAGATTTTCTTTATTTCTTGATAGGGTTCATTAGAAAGGCTATTCCACTGTTTGAAAACAATATCCAGTTTTGAAAGACCAAATGCTTACTCTGAAAAAGCAGACTAAGACTCACAGCTCTATGCATTATCTTCTTCATATTTCAGCAGTAGCTTCTTGTTTTAATTGTTTCCTACTATGTTTCATGTTTCCCTCACTTTTGTTTCAGATATTGACAACTTTGTCTCTCATTATTAAATTTTTTCAAGTCAAGAGAAGGAAGGAAAGGGATGTTTATTTTAAGATTAGTTTGTTATACTTCTGTTTCCTTGTTAGAAAAAATGAGCATGTGAATAAAAAGAAAAAATTCTTTTTGATGATAATTCCTCTTTATTTTCTCCCAAATATTTTGAAAATGTGGTCTGCAGTTGTAAAAAATGATTTGATATGCCATTGATATCGACTTTTGTTGTTATTCTCAGGGTCTGGTGTGACGTATGATGATTCAATGAATTTGCGGAATATTTTGTGGCTAGCCCCACTAACAAGTACTTCTGAGAAGAAATGGCTGGCACCTGGTACTTCTTCTGACGACAATTTACACTTGAGGACCTAGGAGGTTGTCTATTTGATATTATGTTAGTTTTGCAGCTTCAGCAACCAGAATTTATGTTGAGAAGGTCCCAGTTATGGGGCATGTGCCTCAAGACTAAGTCTTTAATTTTTGAACTTCAGCACCATGAATTCATTGCAAGAATTTTATTTTTTGCGCAACTATACACAATGATCCTGTCCACTTTGTGATCTGGCACGCGGGAAAAGGAGCCTAAGATTGCATATATTAGAATGACAGTTTTTGTGATTGCGATGATAAATTCTGCATTCAGTAAATATCCATGATTTTAGATTGGCTTGCTCTGATCTCAGTTTTTGAGTCCTCATCTGCACAGTTTTGGTTAAAATCATTTCTCTGGCCCTTAGAATGACACTGAAAAACTATTTTCCCCGCACATATTTATATAATTCGAAACAAACAGTTTTCTGCTCAGCTTGAAACAGAGAATTTATTGAAGTGAGAAGATCAAAGGATTTCTTTACTTTAATTGCTTCTTTCCACAGGAGTCCTTGTGGTATTGGATGCTCGTCCAGATGGGATCATATACAAAGATCTCATTACTGAATATGTTCACATTCCTAGGACTCTTTATGAAGGTTAGTAGTTCCATGAATCTCTCATTCTCTCGTTGTATTCTAGAAATTAGACAATATAGTAATGGGGAGGTGTTGTCTGGCAGACAATTTTGGAGAAGTTGCTGTGGATGTTAACTACCTGAATGTGGGAACAGAAGTTCCGAGATACGAATTGTTTGTTTGCTGATACTGATGGGAAGAAGTTCGAGGACCCTTACAGGGATCATATCTATGTACTTAAGAAAATAGATGACAACCGCTTCATTTCTTATGAGGCTGCAAAGAAGCTCTTAAGTTAATGCATTCTTGCTTGCTTCAAACTCACTAGATAGTGCTTGCTTTTACAGTCTCTTGATTAAGTAGTCTTGTTTAGATCAGATTGAAGATCTCTGAGATGATTTGGGTTTCTATACCAACTGTTGCAGTTTGACATTCCCATTCCTCCATTTTGGATTGTTTGGTGAATTCCTCCCTTCCCCTTGCTTGTGCTAAATCCCGCTAATCTTGCCTTCCGACCCAAGCCCAATGAACCCGCTCAAACTACTTGTAAGTTTTGGGTGTATTTAAAGTGGGCTTGATTGTCAAATTCAACAAGAAATTTTCATTTTGAAACCCAGTTTTCTTTTCACAATAATTCATGTTTTGTTTCGCAGTTAATTCTCTTCTATGTTCACAAACAAGTCGCCTATTGTATCGGAAACAATTCAACTTTACAAAATTCATGATCAAAGTTCCCAAGAAAAAATTTGATCTAATACTTTTAAAAAGTTTGGGATGATGAAATGGGATGTCTAAGGATGGAATTAAATAGAATTTGTATTTGAGGTTTTATATGTAGGGTTTTATAAAAGTGAATCGTTTATTAAACTCAAAAAATAAAAAAATTGGGATATTATTTAGTGCACTAGTAAAATTGCTTAACAATTTTTATTGGATCAAGACAAGTTAAAGAGTTTGAACTAAATAAATTGTGTTGTAAAAAATAGTTTAATAAAAATACTAAATAATGTATGTAATTTATTTTTTTACAAATTCAATCTATTTATACAAAAATATCTTTATACACTCCCTTTGAGGAACAATATCTCATCCCTTGATTCTCTTTGCGATCTTCCCGAAGATCCTTGCCCAAAAAAAAAACAATTCAAAGATCCCCAGTAACTTCTTAAAATGAGAACATACTGCAATTCTATTAAACATCCCATGGCCCACTGTTTTCTCGCTTGCACGTTCGAACCTTTGAACTTGGTCAGGAGGGTACCGTTCGGTGAGATATGGATAAGGATAAGGCTACTAGACTTGTAAGAGACTATCGTGTGTGATGGGATAGAGTTTAATTTTGAGATTTTTATTTTAAATTTTATAAAAGTTAAATTATTTGTGAAAAGATATGTGAGTCTCATACTTAAAATTTTAAATTTAATTTAAAAATAGAATACTATCCAATTATAGACTAAGAGTTGTCTTACTGGTGGTGGTGGTGGTGGGATGCATGGACTCCTTACTCCCTGTTAAGTTTCAAACTTCTTCAAAATTTGTACAAAGCTTATTTAGTGTGACTTAAATTCTTGCCTATTTTTGTACCACTTACTAAACAAGATTGGTTAACCCAGTGCACACCTTTGTCTATTAATTTTCTTTTTTTAAAAAAAAAGAGTTGCAAGAAGTAATTTTGTGAGACGTGCATTTTTTTTTTTTTTTGAATGGTTACGTTTTGAAGTGTTCCATATTTTGGTCGGGTCGGCAATTACATACAACAACATTCGAACAAAAGAAAAAGGAAAAATGAAAAACTCACTAGTGTGGAAAACGTGATAGGATACTCTCTTGACGCAATCATTGATGTATTATTTGTACAAAGGTTCATAACTCCGCATATGACAAAAATGACAAAGCCTCTTGTTTGGTCCAGCAATGCCAATTATTTAAAGGGACAAATTTTCTTTCTCCTTCACCATCTCGGCTCAATATTACTCCACGAGGAAGAAATAAACATTTTCTTGTCTTTTCCCCTGAGTGGTAGCTGCTCTCCCTGAGTCACTGTTTATGTAGATAAGGTATATATGCGTATTATATAATATATTAATTAAATTATCACACATAAAATAATAATAATATAATTATATTACTATAAACAAAATCGTTTTTATTATTGTATTAAACAATGTGAACACTTTTTTAGATTCCATCAATATCAGAAAATTTAATTTTTCATATTGATTTGGAAAGAATGTGCAACACATTTGGTCCGAACTTATCAACTTCTACTATAAAAAGGTCCCCGCCATGCAAGTTAAGAGCATCCCTCTTCTCTGCTTCCATATCTTACACAGCACCTCAGAGATAATAATCAGGCCTTGCAATGGCCAAACCGTCATTATTCCCCTTATTCACTATCACCTTCGTCCTCTTCCTCTCCCTCGCCGCCAAAGGATACCAGCTCCCTGAACTAGAACTCCCATCCCATCGCTTTGCCGATTTTGCAGTACAGCAAAAGAATGCCAGAGCCACTTTCAGTGACGTGCTCAATCTTCTGGGCACTGCTGATCAGGCTGCTTCAGTCGATCCCCAGATAGCCAGGGAACTTAGGTCTTGTTTCCAGTACCTCGTTCCCCCTCCTAGTAGTGCTGCCGATCTAAACGATGCTGATGATGAACAGATATGGTATCCTCCCGATGCCGTAATAGAGCTGGTTAATGCTGCCTTTCAATCCGGTGGCAATCCACAGACAATAGTGAGGGCTCTGAATCCTACTCCAATTCCGGTAAGTGGTTTCTCTTATTATTATTCCTTTTCTCTTTTTGGGTTTATCAAACAGTAGGGTTCAGAAAACAATTCCTGTAATAAGTAAATTTGCCTTGAGGAAAAGAAAGAAAAGGTACATACGAAAATGAATATGATTAAATTCTCTTATTATGAATTTCTGTGCTAAAATAAATGTAGATAATCACTGGAAAAGGAAAACGTATAACTATCCGATCTTATGAAGATGGGAATGGCTTTTACCGTCACAGTAGTACGTAGGACTGTCAATTGGGCCGGGTTAGCTCGAACTTGGTCCGTTTGACCCGCTTAATTGCGGGTTCGGGTTGATCTTTTTTTAACCCGAAAATATTTCAGGTCGAGCTCGAGTGAGGTAAGTTCAGTTCGATTTCAGCTCAATCTAGTAAAAAATATATATAATATATATTTATATGTATATATTTTTATATAATAATATTATTATTATATTATTAAAAATATTATAATTATATAAAATTTTTTAAAAATTGAGTTAGGACCGGTCCGAGCCAATGCTCGGC
Organism: Rauvolfia tetraphylla; assembly: GCA_030512225.1. NCBI lineage: Eukaryota > Viridiplantae > Streptophyta > Magnoliopsida > Gentianales > Apocynaceae > Rauvolfia > Rauvolfia tetraphylla. The sequence continues at coordinate 6,329,206 of JAJQKT010000060.1, forward strand.
CCGAAAGGACTGAGTCCGGACTTATATTTTCTCAACCCAATGTCAATTGAGTCGAGTTCGGATTTGACAAAGTCCGACTCACTCAACCGATTGACACGCCTAGGCTAAGCTTTGTGCAAAACTGATACATAAAACTGCCTCTTGTATTGCGTAAGTGCAGGTTCCTGACATTGAAGGGGCAAGAGAAGCTAGATGTAGCCTTACAAGAAGGGACAGTTGCCAACGATTTGCGAGTCAGGTACAAGTGTACTCTTGATAAATCAACACTAGTTTGTGTTGATTCTTATAATTTCCCCCCCTAACCAACCCTTAAGCAGACGAAACAAAGTAGATCTTGAGCATTTGATTGGAACTCTCTCCATGATGAGTATTTTCTCACTCTTTTCTAGACTAACTTTTGCTTCGCTCTTTTTGTAGGACTTGAACAATTATATGAACTTTTTGTTCAATTTAATTGTGAGAAGAGGTCGTAATATTGGATTAAATGCACAATTGAATCGCTTTGATTTCTTTCACGGTCATCTCATTATTACTAAAGATTCAAGAATTGGAATATTGTAAGTTAATTTAAAGGGTTTTGAAAGACATATCTTATTCATCCATTCGAGTTTGGTTATGATCACAGAAAAATGGAGAGTTCTTATAATCTTTCTTTCTTGTTAAGTTACTATTTCATATGCATCAATCTGAAAGTGTTTGATTTGTGATTAATTTTTAAGGTATCATGCTAAAGAATATCCAGTAGGAAATCCGCAGCTTCCGAGCCAGGGCTATTGCGACCACGGTATGATAATTTGGTAGCCTTTTTTCTTTTTCTTTAAGAAATAAGAGAAGTTTTCATTATTAAAAGGAAACAACAACCATGCTGTTTCTAGAAGTGTTTGATCAATTATACATGTTAGCAACGTCTTCTCAAATGCTTTTCTTGATGTTTTAAATCCCAGAGTACTTTCCACATATTTTTTATGATAGAATAATTAATTTATGAGGCTCTTTTTGTAATTTCCGGATAGTCTTATTCAAAACCATCAAATTAACCTCATTCTTCTCTAAGTTACTAATAGCTAAACAGGTGGTATATCGTTTTGGGAGGAACACAATCTAGTTAGCTTTATGTTTTCAAAGCTTTGTCCCGCTCTCTATTATATTCTATTCCATTATTATCAAATTGTGATATTGTAATTTTTTAAAAAAATAATAAAATTTATAGAAAAAAAGAGAAGAACAGTAAGAAGAAAATACATTATAATTTTTCTATAAATGGGACAAAAAATGAGACATGGAATAGAACTAATGATTCCAAACCTTAACCTGGTGATTCAAACTTAAACAATTCTTTAATTTATATTTAGGGGTAGTTTATGATTTTATCTATTTATAGTATCTCGATATACATACATATATATATATATATATATATATTCTGCAAATATAACTACGATGTCTTCCCTCAATTAGTTAGGCCTTGTTGATTTCTTCGCTAACTTTAACGTCGTGTCCGTTTATTATTTTCTTTATTTTTCCTCAGGTTCAACTCTGATATATGACGCTTCACAAATGAATTTGCGTAATATTTTATGGCTAGCCCCATATATCACAGATCGCGACTGGGCTCCTGGTATGCATATCACATGAGAGGATCTTACGAGGAAGACATCTGCATTTTCCTCCAAACAGAACTTCATCTTATATACTACTCCATTAACAATGCAAATCAGCAAAAGACTTGATCATTCGTCTTTTTCAAATTTATAGGAACCCTGCTAGTATTGGATGCACGACCAGGTGGAATCGTTTATAATGATCTCGTAGCAGATTATGAAGTCAGTAAGATTGCCAGAACACTTTATGAAGGTTTGTATTAGTACTATTTATTTCTATGTTTAAGTTTGACGACTAAGAGGTATCATTCTTTATGACACTCTAAGTATTAGACGTTGTCATTTTATTCTATGCGTAACATTTTTGTTGGCTTACAATTCTTAATATTTTCCATACCCATGACTTTGTTTCATGGGTAATATATTTATTGGTGTCGTAAGAGAGTTGTATGGAAAATGACGCAGAAAATCTGTTGACATTTAAAATGGTCCTTACAGATGGAGCTTTAAATACTTCTGAGATGGAATATTTAATCTCGTTTTAAGATAGGTATATATTTTCTTGATGAAATACTCTCCGTCTCCATTCTCATTATCAAAACTCCTTTTTTCTTTCAGGTGATATCGGAACTGTAGCGGTTGAGCCTAATTACCTAAACGTGAATTGGCCTAATACTCCACAGTATCAGCTTTTCATGTGTTAAAGACCAAGTGTTAGCTTTTCGGCTATCAAAAACGGTCTTCTGCGGTATGGTCATGCGTGTAGTATTTGTATCAACAGAAAATAAAGAAGAGGAGATCACAGGATTCATTTCCTTTTCACAATGTTGTACTCCTTCTCTACGATGAATAAATGTTTAGATCCCATGGGAAAAGAATAATAAGGTTGGCAAATTGGATACTATGTGATTTTCCTTTTTTTTTTGTTTTTTGTAGAATGGGATTTTTCTTTGTTCAATCTACAGTCACTGATCACTTTTCAAAAAAAAGAAAATGAAAAGCTCACCAAAGTTGATAAAAATATTTTTGATAAGTGCACCAAAATTACAAAGTAAACTTGATGTCCAAAGCAATTGATTGGTATTTCCTTTCAATTATAATTAGGCTTTCTATCACCGATTCTTTAGCAAAATCTTTTAAGTTGTGTTTGGTGCCATGGAATTGGAATTAGAGCCCGTAATTCCACTTCTTTTGTTTGGTTTTAAATTTGGTTATAGAATTGAAATTTATTTTCTAATTCCAAATCTCTCAATTTCACGAATCTAATAGCATATTAAAACTTAAGAATTTCAATTTCAATTCCATGAGATTTGCAAATAAATAATAGGTCCAGGACTATTTTGGCAAATTAAAAATAGTTGAAGGTTAATGTTGGTAATTTTCCTTTACACAATTACACAATTTCACGCAGCTCCTTGTAAATTAACAACTCAACAAATTTGTATTTGATGCACAGTTAACAAGAGATTGTTAGTTGCAATTTTAGTGCTATTAATCTGAAACGTTTCACTTGCTACCCTCTCGTCCGCCAACATATTTATGATAAAGAAATATTACTTTTATATTCCTTTTAACATTATTATAAAGAAATAAAATTTTATTTTAAAGAAAAATATAAAAATTTATTTAAATAATATTTAATCTAATTAAATATGTAATTAAATTTTATTTTTATATAAAAAATATTTTTATAAAAAATAAATATTCTTTCAATTAAATATAATTTAAATACACAATAATTCTTTATTTTAAACGAAGAAATGTAACTATGGCTACTGGGGAAAAAAGAAAAGAAAAGAAGACTGAGAATGGTGGGTCCTCGAGCAGTGGATACGATTAAATGATTGGTCCATGAAGGTTTGACGGGAGTGGGGTCGGACGCTGCAAGATGAGCCCACCGTATTGAAGCCACTGCTTGGCAAAAGTCGTTTTGAATCTTTTTGGATTTGTTTGATTCTTTAATGACTGGCCGGCCAGACTCCTATTAAAATCAAAGCAATATCTGGGCAAGCGTTTTTAAATATATTCACCGCAACAACAATCGAATTCACAACCTTCCCCCACCCCCCCACCCCCCAAAAACCACAACAAATCCTAAGCTCAATTTCAGTTAACTAAAACATAAACAAGAGAGTACCGTGCAAAAAAGTCTCAAACATGAGCCAAGAAATCACTTGTTTTATGCCTGTAAGTTGGAGATTTGATGCGCATTGATCACAATGCTTTGCTTCTTGTCTATATCTGAATTTCGGTTTCAAATTCAAAATGATGAAGAAATTTCACGTGGTCCAGCAATATCCATCATTGAGAAAATGCCAAGAAGCAAATTTTCAACATCATAGAAAAATTGTTTGCTCCAGAGATGTTCATAATTTTGTTGATCCTTGACCCTGGACGAAACAAACCTTTTCTTGTCTTCTTCCCAAATGTAGCTACTTTCTCATCAGTCACACTATTGTCTTCTTTCCATATATTTTTTTCTTTTTAAAATATCAAAATATTTAGTTTTTTAATAAATTTTAATGTGTTAAAATTACCCTTATTTATAAATATAATATCTTCATTTTCTCTCATTTCAGTAGATAATAAACTAAATTAGTTAAGAATGTCAATTACCATTATTCAAGATTATAGACCAATTATTTATTAACGATATTCCTTGACCTAAAGAGGTTTCACTCGACTCTGTTATAGTTTGGGATGAAACAAACCTTCACTTGTCTTCTTCCCCTAATGTCAGCTAGTTTCTCATTATTCTATATATATCGAGGCAAGATGTGACGTGTGAACATATATAGGGTGTGCTTGGATTGTGCTCCATACGAAATCAATGTAATTTCTCATCTCACATCTCACTTTTTCTTTTACAAAAAATTCTCTCTTCCGAAATCCATAATAGAAAATCTCAAAACCAAACGATATCTCATCACAACCATCCATAATGTATCTGAACGCTTCGCGTACGTCTCATGGGTGGTTCCACCACTGTTAAGTACTTATTAAGTACTTCAAAAACAAAATATTTAATCTAGGTCTAAGATAGACTATATATTTCCTTAATCAAACACTCTCTATCTCCGTGCTCATTATCAAAACTCTTTTTTTTCTTTCAGGTAACATCGGAAAGGAAGTGATTGACTCTAATTACCTGAACGTGAATTGGCCTCATGCTCCACAGTATCAACTTTTCATGTGTTAAAGTCCAACTGTTAGCGTTTCAGTTATCAAAAGCTTTCTTCTGCAATCACTGTAATGCTTGTAGTATTTGTATCACCAGAAAATAAAGAAGAGGAGATCACAGGGTTCATTTCTTGTTCACAACGTTGTACTCCTCTACAATGAATAAATCTTTAGATCCCATGGGAAATAAAGTTAGTAAATGGATACTAATGTGATTTTTTTTATACGGTTTGATTTTTCTTTGTTGAATCTACAGTCAATGACAACTTTCCAATAGAACCAAAAAAAAATGAAAATCCCACCAAAGTTACAATAAATTATCATATTGAATTTTTGTAAAAAAAAAAATATAGAACCTACGGAAAAAAAGAAATAATATTAATTAGTAGAAAGCACATGACAATCTTTTATAAATGAGACAAAAAATGAAGAAAATGTTCTGAGAATTAATGATTAGATTAAATTTAATAAAAAAAGAAAAAATAAAATAAAAAATAAAAAGTTTAATATTGAATTAAATAAACATTTATCTCTTCTTGCCTCTACTCTCTGTAGCAATCAAGGACGATAAGATCAGCATATGAATTTTCACCATCAGCCTCATCACTTCTTACTCTGAGGCTATTCAAAATTTAGAAAAAAACTAATTGTGGAGACAAGTTCACCCATAAAAATTTGACAACGTAATCAAAGCATGTTTAATTTGGCCAGATAGCAAGTGACAAGTAGTGGTGATACTTCTTTGTGCTATTCTTAAGTGTATAGGGACCATTTTGACTAAAAACAAATTTGACAATTTAACAGGATTTTGTCTCATGTTTTGAGCACCAAGTGGGTCGTTTTTATTACTTAAAAATAAATAGAAAGAGGGGGGAAAAAACTTACATGATTCCCGAAGTTAGGTATCAATCACAGTAAGATTTCTTAAGTTTTTTTTTTTTCTCTTCCTACATAATACTTGAACTTAAAAAGAAGTTATTATATATATTATAGTTTCATTTCATTTTCGATTTACAATATTTCCCTACTAATATTCTTTCTCTAAAGTTTCAATAGAGAATCATAAGATTTTGCTTCAGATTTGTACGAAACAATATATATCTTTAAATTAAATATCTTATATTATTACTTTTTGAAAAATTCACCAAAATCAATTAAAAATACCAAAAAAATTAAAATTTAAACAATTTGACGCAACTTTCGTGGAGAACATCTAAAAGTTGCATGGAGACGCTACCGATTTCATCCAGGGCTCTACGGAAATCACAACTTCAAAATGCGCTCTACTGATATGAGCAATAACTTTCCTAAAAATTTATGAAAGTCAAAAAATGTTAAAACATTCAAAATTTGAAAATTTTGTAAGATTTTATTTCAAAATTGATACTATTTGGTATCAATTCGTTGTTCATTTAGTTTGGTTATTTTCATTATGTGTCCACTATTGTTTGTTATATTTCTACTAATTCCTTTATGATCAATTCTTGTGAGTGATATGGACTTATCCAGTTATCTGTAAGCCAACAAACTCACAATTTTGAATTACCTACTATCTATGAAAACTCTATCTCACCTGGCCAAACTCTCAGAACGGAATCTAAGATGGACCTTAAATGTGCAATATCTCTCCCATCAAACCCCAACTGGCCTATTGTCACCCTCCCTTGACCAAATAGACCAACTACAAATTATCCCAACCCAACACCTGAAAACTGATACAATAATGATATCACATCTTGCTGAACCCAAAAGGAATCCATAGAAGAGAGCCTTGATTATTATCCCAAGAGCCCAGTAAAAACTCCAACCTGACTTCCTCTTTTCTCTATTAGATTGGTCAAACCCAATATCCAAACTCAACTACACTACCTCCTATCCAACCTTCAAATTTCTATCTCACACACACCATCCATCTCAGCTAACTTGATTTCTGATTCGTTGGAGCAATTTGTTGAACGAAAAGTGATGGAAGAAGAAGTCATTACTGTAATAAAAAGAAGGTTCATTCACGTGAAGAGGAAAGCAAGACAAATTCACATCAAGACAAAAACTAGAACGAGTCTTTCTAATAAAGTGAAAACTGAAAAACTGTTGAACCCCAAAGATTGTAGAGATTAATACGGCTAAGGACGCAGGCCTTACCATGCCCCCACCTAAGCAATGATTGCTATCATATGGAATTGCCGAGGAATTGAAAGACCTAGGCAGCCAGAGCCTTGAGAACTCTGGTTGAAGCTCATAAACCCTCTTTAATCTTTTTGTCTAAACTCAAAATCAGCTCTTTTGTGAAAATCGTAAGAATTCTCAATGTTGTTGGCTTTTATCAATTTGATTTTGTACTAGCTAAAGGCCTTTCTGGTAGCTTGCTTATTGCTTGGAAAAAACACGTTGACCTTCAAGTTATAGTGAAAAATGACAATCTGATCAATTGCGTTATCCTCTCAAACCCTCCTGATAATCCATGGATGTTTACTGGTGTTTACGGGTCTTTACAGGATGCCTAGAAACATATTTTTTGGGACAACTTTATGCAAACTAGAAATGTCTTTCGTGGTCCTTGGTTTATTTGTGGTGATTTCAATAGCTACTGCAGTCAAGAAGATAAAATACGTGGAAGATCGTAAGCTCCAAGCTCTTAGGATGGCTTTCCCAGCTTTGTTAATGACACTGGACTTATTGACATGGGATTTTCCGGCTACCAGTACACTTGGAATAATAAGAGGGCAGGAGATTCTAATATTCAAATCCGTTTGGATAGGGGTCTAGTTAACGCCTCTTGGCGTGTTCTGTTTCCCAAAGCCACAATTCATCATCTAACCCCTCTATTCTCTGATCATAAAACTCTCATTCTTAACAGCAATCCTCAAATCAAATCTTACCCTAAGCCTTTTCTGTTCGAAAGTATGTGGCTTAGGGATGTTTAATCTTCTGCCGTTGTTGAAAAGCTTGGTCTAATCTTACCAATGGCTCTCCTCAATTCCAATTGTTCTCTAGTTTCAAACACACAAAAGAGGCTCTTAAGATCTTTAATAGAAGATTGTTTGGTTGTGTAAAAAATAAATCACGTTCTCTAATTGAAAATATTGGCATACTCCAAACTCTCCTTAATCTGCAGCTAAGGAGAGACTTTTACAAGAGGAATTCAATGAGACTTTAAAAAGAGAACAAATCTTTTGGTAGAATAAAGCTAAAATGAGGTAGTTAGATGGGCGAGATGCTAATACTCATTTTTTCCATTTATCAACCATTATCCATAGAAGACTCCATTGATTATCTATTTTCTCTTACTAATGAGTAGGGGTGTGATCAAGAGAGAATAGGGAATGCGATCACAAAGAAAGCTTTTGTATATGTACTTCAAAGAAGGTGGCCTTCCAGAATTTGGTGCAAAAACTGCAGAAGAAATTGGGTGGTTGAAAGAGTAAAACCCTCTCCCAAGTAGGTCGTAATATACTGATCTAAGCGATAGCTCAGTCGATACCTCTCCATGCAATAACCATTTTTATGCTTCTGGTATCAATATGCAATCAATTGGATAGGTTGCATAGGAATTTATGGTGGGGTTTTTGGATGAAAATAGTAGACATCTTTACTTGAAATCATGGAAGACCATTTGCTCTCCTAAATAGGTAAGAGGCTTAGGCTTGAGGAAATCAATGAACAATAATAGGGCTAGTATAGCTAAATTGGGTTGCCAAATCATGACTGAACATGGGAAATTGTGGGTCAAGCAAATCAAATCGAATTACTTGCATGGAAGGAATTTGCTTACAATGGAAAAATGTCTCAACGGCTCCTCTTGGATATGGGCAAGCATTTGGGAAGCTATAGACCTACTCAAGGAGGGTAAATGTATGAAGATTGGGAGAGATACAATAGCAAGAATTTGGGAAGATGCATAGATACTGGAACTGCCAGAATACAAACTCGGGGTGAATATAGACAATCAAGCCCATTCTATTTTGTTAAACAGTTTATGGAAGCTAATATTGGTTCATGGAATAGCGATCTTATTAAATCACTATTTCCAAGTGAAATTGCACAAGCAATTCTGAGAATTAAAATTCCTCTTATTAAGCAACATGATACTGTAGTTTGGTTACCCGCCAAGTCAGGGAAACTATCCTTGAAGTCTGCCTACTGAATGGAAAACTGCAGTAAGTTTGCTTTCTTCTCCTAGATAAATAAAACTGTTTGGGACAAGCTATGGAGTTAAGAGAAAGCTCCGCCCGGATTATAGGAATCCAGGTTCCTTGCAATGGCAAGATCCGATTTGTCACCACTTAAGTCAGTAGCACCAGAGTCGAGAACAGAGAAAGCCAAGTCTGCATAACCGACACAGGTATCTCATGTGGAAAATCTTATACAACATTCTTCCAACAAGGGCTACTTACTTTCTAAGATCTTCAATATGGAAGAAAAACCATGCATAGTCTGCAATGGCGGAAAAAAAAGTTTGGAATATATATTCCTTGATTGCCCGTTGAGCATAGCGGTTTGGTTTTCATCACATTTGCAGTTGAGGTTGGAGGATTTTAAGGATTGGGAAATTAAAAAATGGATAGATGAGCCATTGAAACCAGATAATCAATTCCCTTTGTCAGCAGATGGTAAGGGAAGAATGCTGAATTTTGCAGGCATTGCAATGGAACAAGTGTGGCAATACAGGAACAGAAAATTGCATGAAGGAACTTCGATGGAATGGAAAGATATATGCGACCAGAATGAAAAGAAATCCAAAGAGTACTGGGACTCAGCTATTAGAAGAAGAATTAGCAAATTGATCCTTCCTAGTTTGCAGCAATAGAAAACTCCTCCAAAAGGATGGTACAAGATTAATTTTGATGTATCTCTAGACATATTTGGAAATACAGTCAGTGATTCCCTTATTAGAAATAAAAATAGAAAGATTTCGGGAGGTGAAACTAAGCAATTTATAGCCAGGGATTCATATGAGGCAGAGGCAATAGCAGCAATCGTAACTCTCAAGCAAACAGCTACCATAGCCTTCTCAAACATTATTATTGAAGGAGATGAACTTAATGTAGTAAAAAACCTTAATGGACATATAATAGCTGAGCAATGGATTGAAATGGACTATATTGATGAAGGCAAAAACATCATCTCCAAATAGCTTAACTGGAAACTTCTCTTGTTCATAGGAATGATAATACAGCTACCCACAGATTGGCTAAATGAGCTGAAACTAATGATATTTTTTGTTATTTAGCTCCCTCCCTCATCCCCCTGCCATCCTCATAGGAGAGACACTAATATTGTATCTTATATGGATTTTTTGGATAATGAAATATATGGTTAATTAGTTTTAAAAAAATTAAAATGTTGCCATAAAAGAGTTCTTGTAACGTTTCTTCCCCTAACGTCACTATCATGCAAGTATTTTTCATAATTTAAGAACAACCCGGAGCTTCATGAATTTTTATTTTCATTTTATAGCTAATTTTTCTTTCTTTTTTGCCTCTGCTCTTTTTTTTTTTTTTTTTTTTGTGGAAAGGTTCTGCCTCTACTAATTAGAGACTAACTTAAATTGACTTTTAAATTATTTTTTTATTTTTTATTTTATTTTTTTTATAAATAATTTATTTTTATAATTTTTAATATAATTTAATATAAATAAATGTTGTAGGGCTCTGTGACCGCCACTGCGTTCAAGAGTAACCAGTCTGCCTACTATTGTGGGTCCTAAGCTATTGTCCTTTAGCCACGTTACATCACCAAGATATTAATGCAACCAATAATCCAATTACCAGTTGACAAGACGTGGGCATAAAGCAGCCCGGCACATATTAGCGACCTGCTTACCCTAGGATATAAAAGCCCGCAGCTTTTTGGGTCACTACAGTTACGCTGCGCTGCTTTCTCAGCACGAGACGTGGATCAAACTCTGTCTGAACTGGATCGGATTATCAAGTACTGAATTCAATCAACTGTCGTTTGTAATCGTGGAAGAGGAGAAGCTTGGATTTTGAGCAATGGTGGTGGAGCGGTGGATAGAGACGGCGACAGGGGATGTATTCAAGGACGGAGCAAGAATGCTGCAGACTAGGCTGAGAAATTGTTTGAGAGTTGCCGTGGTCCGTCACCGTCCTCGCCGGTCGAGGTTTTCCGATGGATATTTGTCGACGACAATGTGGCATTGGCTTGAGCGGTTTCAGGATTTTCGTCGGGATTCTCTGCCTTCCTCAACTACTTTTTACCGGAAAAGAGGTTACTTTGTTCCCCATTCCCTCTTTTCCTCTATGATTCCTTCATTTTTGACTCGCAATGTGTTCTCGCATATTCTGTGTTTGGTAAAATTGGTTTTGCTAACAGTGATTTGGTCTTTTACATATATCTAAAACCTTGCCAGTCTACAAAATAGGTCCATTGAATATCTCTCTATAGGCACATTATAGACCATAATCTTTTTATAATTCTGCGCATCAATTCTGAGTTCCAATATGTGATCGTATAGGATAATCTCTGTCTGTGCATCCTGCATCTATAGGTTCGTTGTTCGTTAAAATCTTGGTGTAAATGTGTAAAGTCATCAATTCAAGGTTGCAGATCGTTTATGCTATTTGTTGTCTCAGCTTTGGAATTCAATTAGGAGTAGCACTGAGGATTGGTATTGAACCATTTATACCTATGCTTCTCTGTAACAATTGCGCTTTAAGGAGTAGCTCAACTTTGTGCTGTGCAAGGTAAATACCGGCAAGCTTTAACTAACAAGAAAGAAGGATATCTGCAAAATAAAAGAAATTTATTAATGGCAGAGTTAAAGTAACAATCCTGAATGAGGTATATGATCAACTAATTCCACTTTCTAGTCAGAGCAGAGGGCATATAAAATGCTTGTCTTTCAGAGTTTTTGATGTTCTGAATGATATGATTGCAGTTAGTAAGGACATTGACGTGGAGGCAGACTCAAAACTGTCACGAATTCTTCAGGCTGTTGCTGTTCCTATTCTTGGAAATGTTTGTCATGTTTTTATGCATGGCCTTAATCATGTCCAGGTATCCGATTGTTGTGTGCTAATTCGATTTAAAAATTCTCCCTCTTGAAATTATTTCATTGCCCTGTAAGAACTCCTTCAATCCTTTCACAGATATATGGTGCAGAAAAATTACACCACTTAGTGCTACACAGACTGGAAAATAAGCCTCTGATTACGGTGTGTGTGTTAACTGTTATGTCTTTCCTTTTTGCTCTTGCAAATGGGGTATGCCTTCTGATGGTCAGATATCTGTGTAAACCATTTATAGATTAGCAACCATGTTGCTGCTATGGATGATCCCCTTGTTATTTCTTCTCTGCTTCCTCCTAGTGTTATGTTGGAAGCCCAGAACCTGAGGTGGACGTTATGTGCAACTGATCGATGCTTTCGAAATCCAGTGACATCGGCATTCTTTAAACATGTCAAAGTTCTTCCAGTCTCTCGTGGTGATGGCATCTACCAGAAGGTAATTCTCTGCGCTTTTGTTGCTTGTCACCTATGTGCTATATAATGACAACAAAGGTGCTATGATCTTGTTCTCATACTTAGATTTTTTTTTCTACTTTTGGACGTTTTCTTTTTTATGGGAAGTGGATTAGATGTGCCCAGTGAACTTGCCTTCATGTGGAATTCTTCAGTTTCCTCTATCATTCAAACTTCTCTTAAATAAGAAACTAAATTAAAAAGCTGGATCACTTATCTCTCAATTTGCTGCAGGGAATGGATGTTGCTATTTCAAAGTTGAATCGTGGTGAGTGGATTCACATATTCCCTGAAGGTAATCGCTCTCGAGATGGTGGAAAAAGCATAGGCTCCATTAAGAGAGGCATTGGAAGGTGAGAATTATCAATGCTTATAATGTTTTTATGGTGCAAAGTGTGTCCTCCTTTATACTTAGTTTTCCGTTTAACAACTGAACATAAGGTTAAGATGTAATTTTTTTATGTTGTTCTTTTCCAAACAAAGTTTTCAGATCAAGATCAGTAACAGAGTGGTGAAGAGAATTGAAGATAGCTAATTTTGCATTTTCTTTAACGTTGTTTTCCTACTTTTTTGTCTTGCAAAGTGCTTAATGATTGAGAAATCAATTAGAACACTGTCAAGATCTTGTATAATCTTGATTATGACTTTTTACATTTTTATTATGGCATGTTTTGGACTAGAAAAGAAGAGAATTTGGATTAATAAGGCATATGTTATGGATTAATGCTAGTTCAATTGTTGTCACTTGCAGATGGTTGGAGATGAGAAATCTAATTAAACAACATTTGTATGCTGTTGACATCTTCATTTTCTGTGCAAGGAGTATGGCATACCGTACCATTATAATTTTTTGATCATGGAAGTATTATGCTTAAAATAAACCTTTAGCTTAGAGCTTATAAGCTGGACCTTTGTAGTGTTTCTTATACTTGTTAATATAAAATACTAAGCTTTAAATGTGTTAGTTGATGCATGCTCTTTTTCGCACTATATGCTGAGCTTGGCAGCAATTATAAACTGTTGATCTCAAGTTAGGACTACTAATTTGTGCCATAACTACCTGACATCCCCAGAGTCAACTAAGAGACATATAAGCTAATGGAGTAACAGACTAATAATGTTTGTCATTTCAAGTTTTCCCATTATGCAGTGTTATAAGGTTCAACTCTTACAGAATTTATAGGCAGTTGTGAGATGTTGCACCATGATGTTGTCAACTTGAAGTTACTCTTGCATAACATTTGAGTTTTAGTATTTTGTGCATGCTCTATTCAGCAATATCAATTGGCTCGAATGTGAATGTACATTTTTGTTATTGCAGGTTGGTCCTAGATGCTGACAATATACCCATTGTTCTACCGTTTGTGCATACTGGGATGCAAGAGATAATGCCTGTTGGAGCCAAGCTTCCAAGGATTGGAAAAACAGTAGGTTTTCACTACAGCAGTTTCTGGCTGACCAAAATTCTGGAGTATTTTTCTTAAGCTATTAGTTGTCATATGGTCTTCTTAGGCTTCTTGTGAATGTTGAGATATGCACTTCCTTTTTTTCTATAGTATCCTAATTTCTGTTTAATTACAGGTGACTGTTCTTGTTGGTGATCCAATTAATTTTGATGATTTGCTCAGTGTGGAAGAAAACCAAGATATATCCAGAGGAAAACTCTACGATGCTGTATGTACAAGAATTGGCGATCAGTTGCGGAAGTTAAAAGCCCAAGTTGATAGACTAGCTGTTGAACATTACTACCCTTCACAGGTCAATGAACGATCAGCAAGAATCTTGCAGCAAGTTAATTGGGAATCTCTCGACGTGGAAGCTTATACGCGAATTGAAGATTGCGTATCATCAAGCCAGCAAAATAATCTAACTGAACCGGAAGTGGATCAACCTCAATTGCAGGAAAAATGCTTTCAGAGTCAATATTTCAAGACAGGCTTCTTCTCCAGGGAGGGGATCGTATCTAGAATTCAAGGTTTTAGGGAATCAACTGCATTGATGGGGCTTGCAGCAAGAAGCTTATTTATGAATCATTCAGTGAGAGAAAATTTTGAGGAAGCTGAAGGTAATAGTCCATTGAAGAAATGGTATGGCTTTTGGAAATCAATGTATGATAACCAAGATCCCATGATCACAGTTTTGTGCCCGGCCATGTAAGGGGTTTTTCTATTGCTATAACTGCAGTAGGGTTTGTTCTGTTGGTATTGTGAATATGTGTTGCAGAAATTAGATGATGTTCGGAATTGTGGTGAGTTTCTTGTTGGAAGTTTGAGTTATAAGTTATACAGTAACTAGGAGTAATAACAGAACGAACGTAGAATTTCAATCCCATTGAACTTAAATTATCACCCAGCCAAAAAAATTAACACTGAATTTATCAAGTCAAACTGAAATTTTTAAATTTAATGTATAATTTTTATAACAAAATAAATTTAAAATATATATTGAATTTTAGAAGAATAAAGTATTTATAAATTGTTCACCATGTGTATTACTTGGTTTGCAGACAATTTTCCTAAGATCAGATCGAAATAGCTCGAAAGAGACTAGTCTAAAGAAGGTTTTTTTTTTCCTTTTTTTTCTCATATGTGACTAGTTCAGTGAAGTCAAGTTTGGTTCCCATTATGCAGGCCCACAATGTTGGGTTGGCAGGTCAATCGTGATCGAGGTGCACTGGAGCGTCCCGGTTCGATGAGTTTACCGAACTAAAAAGACTGACGCCATTCTACATGGGTGGATAGCTTTTGGCCCGTAACGTCTTTCCCAAACAAAAGTGGTAAATATCTATCCCAATGAAAATATCTATCCCAATGACTCAATGAGAAGTTAGGAGTTTGACTCTTATATAATATAGAATTTAATATAGAATTTGTCTTTCTTTTATAGGGTTAGTTTTCTTCTATGTTAAGATTTATACTATAGTTGATTATTAATATGTAATTTTCACACTTCTTGTATTAAAAAAATAAATTTGTTTTCTTGATTTACATCTCAAGCTGCCCAAGTTCAAATGAAATTCAAAATGGAGTCTAAGCTTGGCTTATTTCATTTGAGATTGGCATATAGTAAAATGTAATCTAAATTTTAAGATATCTCTTTGGCATCCTTTGGTTGGCAAAAAGCAAAGTAATATTGAAAGAATTTAAATATTAGAAAAATGAATACGAATAATGTAATTAAACAGATTGCATTCTTTAGTTTCAAATTATTCCAAATTATTCAATATAATGTTGAAGGAAAATAATTTTTTTAGAGCGAAACTTATTGTTTCTTTAAATATATAAAATAAATAAATTATACACTTTAAATTTTTTAAATTATTTTTAAATATCTCATAAGTTGTTATATATTTAATTATATTATAAAACATTAATCACATAAATAAAAAGACTTCAATTATATCTTGTAATCTAATTTGATATTCCTTCCAAATGCTATAAAAGATTTAATATTCATCTGGTTATGTGTGTGTAGAATTAAAGTATTTGAAGAAGATTTTATATTTTTATTAGTGATGATACACCTTGATTATGTACTTATAATAAATAATTGTCACAATTTTGAGTCTTGTAAAGTTTTTGAAAAAATAAAAATAATAACAATTTAGCTATCACTTTTTAAGTTAGGAGTAAGGAAAAAATATCAAAAGAAATATGAATGGAGAGGGATAAGCAAATGATAACACAAGGAATAAAGATAAACCAGTAAATATGTGAATAATAATCTTATATATCTCTTTATTTGTTGTGAAGAACATTATTATTTCATAATTCTAAAATAATAATTTATCATTTTACATTAATTTAATGATAATTTATTAATCAATCATTGGTTAATTAATGGTAAGGATTAAAATGTTTTGCGATTTGCAAATTAAAGGGCAACTCTACAAATTTTTAAACATCTTGAATGTAAATGTGTAGTTTTTCAAAGCAAAAATGACTATTTTGGTATTGTCTCGTAATCACTTGGTCTCAAAAGTTATTTTTCTCATTATGGTCCAAAAATATTTTATATAGGTCTTAAATAGTACAAAGATTACTCTCAACTACTAACTCCTACCAATAAAGAGTATGATTTATTCCTGTGCTAGTTTTTTTAAGAAAAAATAGTCTATTTATGTTGTTTATCTCTAATTGTTGGCCTATATAGCTTGTACAGTCTTGTTTTAAACGAAAGAAAACTTTAAAAAAATTGACCATGTGAGCTCCACAGGAGAAAAATACATGTAAGTAGACTATTTTGTCATAAGAAAGTTAGCATGAGCGTGAATCACCCTCTTTATGGGTCAGAGTTAATGGTTGAGAATGGTGGGTGTACTACTTAGGACACTTGTAAAATTTTTTAGAACTATAATAATTGAAAAAAATTGAAGTCTAAGTGATTATGAAACTCTAACTTTGGGAACCAAATTAACCATTTCCTCTTTTTCAAAAGAAGAGATATGTTTCATTGTTTCAATAAACTTTATGGTAAAAGTATAATTTTCTCTTTGAGAATATTTTAACTATATTTTAAGGAATAGTTTTATCTTATAATAGAAGTAATTTGTACTTAATTTGTTTCAAAAAATAAGAGTTTTTGGTCCTCTTATTCTTTCTCAAGATGTTTGGCCTTTTTTAAATTTTTAAAATTAATTTTTTAAAGTTACTCTTAGTATAAATATAATCCCCTCATTCTCTATTATATTGGTAGAATTAGTTTAAAATATAATAGGAAAAATACTCCTTTTTTTCTGTGATATATACAAAAAGAATGAAGAGCCCTCATATTTTGAAATTGAAGAAGTATTCATTATACTCTCTATGTGAAAACTTCATTTGCTTCAAAATATATGTTATAATTTGACTTTTACATGATAATTAAAGTTTTGATAAATTTTATATAAAAATTATACAAATGTCCAAAATGTTCTTATTTAAAAATTCTTGGTTAGTATTTCAAAGTCAAATTTAACATTAGAGATTGGTGGTTTAAATAGTTTATTGGAATACTAATAGTGTTAAGAAAATAAAAGCATTAAATAATTAATTGGAGAAAAAATTAAATATTAGAAAATGTTATAAATGAATCTTTTATTTAGAAAAATGACAAATATATTGAAATAAAATAAAAAAGAAATTATGGCATATATTGTGAAGCGGAATGAGTATAGGTTATTCACTCTAAAATAAAACACATTTATTCATAGTTGAATGTCTTATTTTGACTTAATATAAAATTAAGGAGAGTAATTTGATTATAAAAAATTAATATAATATTACTTATTAATTAAAGAGATTAATAGTATGACCTATGTGTTAATAAAACTTAAATATTTTAAATAAGAGAGTAAAAGAATCTTTTAAATAAGAGAGTGAATGATATTAGTAGTGAAGCCTTTATATTAGTAGAATTTATTTATCGTAAATTAAGAAGGTTATTATCAATCACAGAATATGAGCTCTATTTGACTTTTTCACCTAGATTAAAAATTATTAGAACTTATGTAATTCAAAATATGAAGATTCATATTTTCTTTTCTACTTATAGAATACATTAAGGACATTTGTTTGAAAATTAAAATAGTAATAGTTAAATAAGGTTAAGATTGGAAAAAACTTATTAAATGTCTATTGATATTATAAACGGAATAAATATTATGAGATAAATAAAAGTATAAATAGAGTTAATATTATGAGAAGGAATGAGTAGTAGAAATTTAGATAAAATATATATTTATTTTTAAAAATAAATATTTTAACTTTGAATATCTTTAAGATGTTCCAACCATTCCATCCCATGGCTCCAGACACAATTTAAAAGTAAATATAAATATTTAGGCTCGATAATATTTGGTTTCAAAATCAAACTCAAAATTTTAAGTATGTGACTCACATCTACTCTTACCAATAATTTAACTTTTATAAATTTTAAGGTAAAAATTTTAAAATGAAACTCTATCTAATCACAACCTTAATTGTGGATAGAGGTAGTAATAATTAACTTAATCGAAGAAAAACGAAAATAGGTATCCGAAGGTGAAAAAACACGCATGGGCAACCAAAGACGTTATTTCAAATCGCAACCCCACCGAAGGATCTTTCCAGATCACCGCACATGACTGCACAACCCCCAGTGCGCCGGAATTTTGTCAACAGTTTCCAGAATTAAAAAGGCGGGAATGGAGAATAAGTTAGACGACGGCGTTTGGAGAAGAAAAGAGGCTCTGCGTTGCCGTTTTCAAGTTCAAACCAGGAGCGTTGGATTTGTGACAGTTGCTCATGGACGGCTTAGATCATTTCTTTCCCATTTAAATATCTTAGCATGCAATTTCAGTGTTTGTGTGAAAAAGTTTCCCGGTTGTTTGGATTGTTCTTCTTCTTCCTTGAGTTTTCCTGCAATTCTCTCTAACCACTCTCTGTATCTCTCCATTTGATTCAATAAAACTCTCTGTTTTCTCTTAAATTCATTGCTTGGATTCGTTAAATCATAACAAATTGGTATTAGAGCTGTTGATCCTCGGCTGTAATTGAAGATGGCTGGAACAAGGAGTCAGAGTCATCAAGAGCAAGGTGCAACTGATGTTGGATTGCATGGTGAGGTGCAAGAGCTTTACACCACGGTGGAGGTTCATGGCAGAAGAATGGAGGACGTGGATAAGGCTATAAGGAAGCTAACACTACAGCATGATGAGCTCAGATCTGCTGTGGCAAAATCTTATTCGGAGGCCTCCAACCACAGAGCTGAAACTCAACAGATCAATTCTGCAGTGCAAGGATTGGAGGGTAAGTTTGAATCCATTACTCTTAAACTGGATCAATTGTTGAATTTGAGAGGAATGGAGAGTCATGGTCGAATCTCTGGTGAGGGAATTCCTGGGAATCAGAGAAATACAGTAGCTAATGAGACAATAGTAGGTAGAACTGGAGAGAAATATGGAGTCAAATTACCTAAGATTGATTTTCCCTATTTTGATGGAAGCAACCCGAGGGAATGGATTGGGAAGTGTCAACGTTACTTCCACATCCATGAAATTCCAGATCATCTTAAGGTAGAAGTGGCTGAAATGTATGTTAAAGGAAAAGCTTATATATGGTTGCAGAGTTACAGAGCTAGTGTGGGGGATGGTCTGGTGAGATGGGAGGACTTTGCAGAGGCAGTCTGTAAGAGGTTTGGAGAGGGGAATTCCACAGCTGTGGTAGGCCAATTCTGTAAAATTAGACAAGCTGGAAGGGTGTCTGACTATATGGAACAGTTTGAGCAATTGAAGGCTGTGTTTATGAGGTCCATTACTGGCATGTCTGAGGAGTATTATGTATCTGTGTTTCTGAGTGGACTTAAAGAGGAGATAAGGGTTCCAGTTCAGATGTTTCAGCCTGATTCTCTGGAGAAAGCATTTGAGTTGTCATTATCACAGGAGGAAAGCCTAGAAAGTTTTAGCAAGGGTTCTAAATCTTTCACTAGAGCTGTTTCTATTGCTAACTCAGTAGTGACCACTGCCAAACCAAACTTTGTTCGTACTGAGAAGAGTTTTCACAGTCACAAACCTGAGTTGAGAGAACCTATTAAATTTAAGAAAGTTTCATGGGAGGAAATGCAGAGAAGAAGGGAGAAAGGATTATGCTACAAATGTGGGGAAAAATATCATGTTAATCACAAGTGTTCACTGAGTGAAATCAATGTTATGGTGGTTAATGAAGGGCTGATAGAGGATGATGAGAATGGAGAGCTGCAGTTACTGCAAGAAGTAACTGATGAAGTGGAAGTTGATCCTATGGTAGGAGAAGAAATAGAGGATTCAGTGCACATCTCTGTGAATGCTATGGAGGGCAATGCTGCTTATAACACTATCAGAATTGAGGGACAAATTAAGAAGAAGGTGATTTCACATCTCGATTGACACTGGCAGCACTCATAGTTTCATAGACAAGAAGTTAGTGAAGGAATTGAGCATGGTTAAGGAGCAAACTAGACCATTGGTGATTACTGTGGCTAATGGAGCTCAAATGTGGTGCACTGAGATATGTAAAAGAGTTACTTGGGTTATGCAGGGGCATGAGTTTCGACGACAATCTTAATGTGTTGGAGCTGAATGGGAGTGATGTGGTATTGGGGGTAGGCGGCTTAGGCGGTTCGATCCCATAGTCTTTGATTTTGAAAAAGTCGAATCTCTCTTTTGATAAGGAGGGAACTAAGGTGAGTTTAAATGGAGGAATGCAGAAGGCTGAGTTGAAGTCCATTCGAGGCAAGACACTAAATAAGTGGGTTAAGGGAGCTGCTGGAGTATGGTTGGGACAGCTGTGTTCTATTGCAGCAGAAGAAACAAATGGGGAGCACATTCCAGATCAGGTGAAGGCAGCAATTGAAGAATTTGGAGATGTGTTTGGGACCCCAAAAGGACTACCTCCTCTTAGGGGGCATGAGCATGGAATTCCACTGGTTAATGGGGCTCAACCCTTTAGGCAGAGACCCTATAGATTTCCACACTGTCAGAAGACTGAAGTGGAAAGACTTGTGCAGGAGATGTTAAAAGAGGGCATTGTTCAACCTAGTTCCAGTCCTTTCTCATCACCAGTCATTCTGGTCAAGAAGAAGGATGGTTCTTGGAGATTCCGTGTGGACTTTAGGCCGTTGAATTCTATCAACTGTTAAGGATAAGTTCCCTATACCTATAGTGGATGATCTGTTGGATGAATTGAAGGGAGCTGAATTTTTCACCAAGATTGATTTGAGGGCTGGATATTTTCAGATTAGGATGAAAGAGTCTGACATTCCAAAGACAGCTTTTACTACTCATTTGGGTCATTATGAGTTCAGAGTAATGCCCTTTGGGTTAACAAATGCTCCTGCCACATTTCAGGCTTTAATGAATAAGGTATTTGGACCTTATATCAGGAAATTTGTATTGGTTTTCTTTGATGATATTTTGGTGTATAGTCCTGATTTAATTTCTCATGTAGAGCATGTTAGAAGCGTATTTTCTCTCTGCGGCAACATAGTCTATTTGCAAAGAAGAGTAAGTGTTCTTTTGCTCGAAAAGAAGTGGAGTATTTAGGCCATGTAATTTCGGGAGAAGGGGGTGAAAACCGATCCTAAGAAAATTGCTTTGATGTTATGAATTGGCCATCACCTAAATCATTAAACAACTTAGAGGATTTTTGGGATTAACTGGATATTATAGACGATTTGTGAAGGACTATGGTATTACATCCAGGCCTTTAACTATTCTGTTGAGAAAGAATGCCTTCAGTTGGAATAGTGAAGCTGAACAAGCTTTTCAAAGGTTGAAAGGAATGCTTTGCCAAGCTCCAGTATTAGCTACACCGGATTTCTCTAAACCTTTTATAGTAGAAACTGATGCCAGTGATAGAGGGATGGGAGCAGTATTGATGCAAGAGGGAAGACCTATTGCTTACTTTAGTAAATCATTAGGGGTCAGAAGTATAAGTTTATCAGTTTATGAAAAGGAATTGTTGGCATTAGTAACTGCAGTTTCAAAATGGAGGCATTACTTGGAGGGACAACATTTTATTGTCGGGATCGACCATCGAGTTTGAAGTTTTTACTTGGAACAAAGGGTCACTACCACCTGCTCAACGAAATGGTCAGCTAAATTGATGGGATATGACTTTGAGGTTCACTATAAAAAGGGCTCTGAGAATGGGAGTCAGCGATGCCTTGTCCCGAAAAAGAGGAATTGCAGGGGTGAAGTACATGTGATGACTACTGTGATACCTTCATGGGTGAATGAGATTGTGGAAAGCTATGGAAAGGATGAGAAACTCCATGATATGATGGCACAATGCATTCTTGGAACTGCATCAGATTATTCCTACCAGAATGATATTCTCAAGTTTAAAGGCAGGATTGTAGTAGGGGCAGAGAAAGAATTGAGAACCAAATTGATAGCAGCAATACATGAATCTCAGGTGGGAGGACATTCTGGGATAGAAGCTACATATCAAAGGGTTAAAGGGATATTTTATTGGCCTAAAATGAAGGAGGATGTGCAAGCAGTTGTACAGGCTTGTGACAACTGTCAGAGGAGTAAAGATGAACATGTTCATTATCCAGGCTTATTACAACCCTTACAAATTCCTGACAGACCTTTCTCTCATATCACAATGGACTTCATTGTGGGGTTACCAAAATCTGAAGGCAAAGATGTCATTTGGGTAGTGGTGGACAAGTTTACTAAATTTGCTCATTTTGTAGGATTAACCCATCCTTTTTCTGCTCAGAAAGTTGCTGATGAGTTTATTGATAAGGTGTTCAAAATGCATGGTCTCCCTAACTGCATTACCAGTGATAGGGACACAATCTTTACTAGTCAATTCTGGAAAACCTTATTCTCTTCTTTGGGGGTTAAACTACAGCTTAGTACTGCATATCATCCTCAAACTGATGGACAAACTGAGAGGGTGAACC
The DNA here is from genome assembly GCA_030512225.1 of Rauvolfia tetraphylla. Classification (NCBI taxonomy): domain Eukaryota; kingdom Viridiplantae; phylum Streptophyta; class Magnoliopsida; order Gentianales; family Apocynaceae; genus Rauvolfia; species Rauvolfia tetraphylla. The sequence continues at coordinate 6,351,878 of JAJQKT010000060.1, forward strand.
AGTGTTTAGAGATGTATTTGAGATGTTTCTGCAGTCAAAGACCACATAAATGGCATCATTATTTACCCTTGGCAGAGTGGTGGTATAATTCCAGTTATCATACTGCTATTAAGATGAGTCCTTTTGAAGCTTTATTTGGCCTTAAGCCTGCAGCATTTGGGGAGAGTGTGGTGTTGGAAGAAGTCAGGCATGCACAAGTGGCTGAAATGCTGCAGGTAAGAAGGAGGATTGATGCCATACTCAAGGAGAATTTGGCTAAAGCAGCTAACAGAATGAAACAGTTTGCTGACAGGAAACAGATCTGAGAGGCAATTTGAAGTGGGAGATTGGGTGTATCTGAAGTTGCAGCCTTACAGGCAGAGTTCTGTTTCTCAAAGGAAAGACTGAAAACTAGCTTCCAGGTTTTATGGACCTTACTTGGTGATTGCAAGGGTGGGAAAGGTTGCCTACAAACTGCAATTACCTCCAGAATCTAAGCTCCATCCAGTGTTCCATGTTAGTTTGCTGAAAAAGAAAATAGGAGAAGGGACAGTGGCTCAGATTCATATCCCTACTATAGACAGTCATGGCCAGCCATTACTAGAGCCTTATGCAATATTGCAGAGGAGGCTAATCAAGAAACAGAACAGGGCGGCAGTCCAGTGGCTTATTCAGTGGACTAATCTTGGTCCAGAAGATGCTACATGGGAGGATGCTGAGGAATTTCTGCAGAAATGGCCTGGTTTTAGCCTTGAGGACAAGGCTTCTTAAGGGAGGGGCATTGTCAACAGTTTCCAGAATTAAAAAGGCGGGAATGGAGAATAAGTTAGACGACGGCGTTTGGAGAAGAAAAGAGGCTCTGCGTTGCCGTTTTCAAGTTCAAACCAGGAGCGTTGGATTTGTGACAGTTGCTCATGGACGGCTTAGATCATTTCTTTCCCATTTAAATATCTTAGCATGCAATTTCAGTGTTTGTGTGAAAAAGTTTCCCGGTTGTTTGGATTGTTCTTCTTCTTCCTTGAGTTTTCCTGCAATTTTCTCTAACCACTCTCTGTATCTCTCCATTTGATTCAATAAAACTCTCTGTTTTCTCTTAAATTCATTGCTTGGATTCGTTAAATCATAACAAATTTATATTAGTTGGATAAAATCTAGTTGCTGTAGAAATTGATTTGGGATCTTCTACCAGCGAGAATGTCGGACGACGAAGCAACAGAAATAGAGCTCAGTTACAATAAAAAACTTGAAATTGCCAAATGGTTCCTCCTCAATTCTCCCACCGGCGAAATCCAATACGTCGCCAAAGGTTTCTCCGTCAAGTCTTTTGCTTTCTTTTGATGTTTACGTGTATATTGCTGATTTTCTGATTAATTTGTTCTGTGAAACAGATATCAAAGCGGTTTTGAAGGATGAAACTGTGTATAATGACGCGGCAGCGGATGCATTTCCTTTGTATAACAAATCTCACATGATTTGCCTCCAATTGCCCAACCGAGGCGGTGATGTAATCTTCTTTCTTTATCTGTTCTGATTTGATTTGTTTTTTGGTTATTTATTCTGATAATGATCTAAGAATTTGTTTCCTTGTAAGCTTGATTTTGCTGTAGATTAGATCATCTTTATTGATGTAGATGCATCTCCAGTTCTTATTTATGAAATGTGCTTTCTTTTGTATGTGAGAACTCAAGAACATTGAAATTGAAAATTTGAGCAATGGAAGCTGGAATTGCTCATAGTTTCGTATTGTTGCAATGTTTTTTATTTTTTTGGGTACTTTTTCAAGTTTGTGGTGTCATGCATGCAGGTTCTGGTAACATCATTTGGTGAGGTTAGTGAGAATGAATATCTTGATCCAAGGACAGCCCAGGTTGCAGTTGTTGATCATGTTAAGCAAGTGAGTTGCTCTTTCTTTAAAAGGACAGTGCATTGTTGTCTTTAGTGTTCCTCCCCCCCCCCCTCCCCCCTCTGTGTTTAGTGTTTGTTTATTTCTATGTCCCTTGGGCTTTCCTGCCATTTTTAGAAGTGATAAGTTGGTTAGGTATTGTTATTCATATTTAGAACATTTCGAATCTACATGGCAGGTTTTATTGATTTCTTCAGAGAAATTTGTTATGTAATCCAAAAAAAAAGGAATAAAAGTGTACAATCCAATTAAATTTTGCCACTCTGCTAGAATGAAATCCTAAAGAACCCTGCAGATGGATATTGAGAAAAGGAACAATAAAAATTCACATATAACAATAACATACTATAAGATGAAATTTATTCTCATGGTTAACTAATCTGCTTGGGATGTTGATTAGATTCTTACACTTAAAGATAGAATAAAGGGGTGATAAAAAAAGAAATGAATCTATAGATGTATTTTTTGTTCGGTGTCATTTCCAACGGTTGTTGAATAGAACTTTATCTGACTACAAGGAAGCAAAGTTGTAAAATGGAAATTAATTTACCTTCAAATTTCTTTGAAAGGATCAAGAGATTGAATTGCAAACTCTGAAAGAAGTTAAGGCATGGTTTAGGATTGTTAAGCGAAAGGCATATATCAAGCACCTATTCTAGCATATAAGTGGGCCAAGTGCCAGATGCATTCTTTGATTGAAGTTGGACTCCGCTAACTGCTGCATAAAAAGGTTGGCAAAACCTATTCAAATTCAAATTGTTATATGCCCCTAGAACAGGATAATGTTATTACCAATCCAAGTATCAGCACAAACCGATATTGATTTTTACTGCAAGTACTATAGAATTCTGGTTACCAAGTTAAAGGTTGATTTAATGTAAGACTGGTTTTTTAAATGGCCTTGATAAGATTTTCCTTTCTTTTTACCCAGAAAAATTTCTAAAAGTCATGTGCTCAACTTTTGAAATCATGCATGTAAGAGGAAATAGATGAATTTTTTCCCCTTCATTTATGACTTCTTTTAATTCTTTTCTCGAACTGAGTGGATTAGATACCTGGATATTCTTTCATGTTGAAATCAAGGGAGGCTTTTTGTTAAGTTTCATTCTACTGCTCTACACCTATTATTTCACTTTTCATGCTTGATATTTCTCTTTTTTTTTTTTGGGATTCCTTAAAATGATAAAGGTACAATATTGTTCAGACTTGTGTAGATGTTAGACCAGCAAATGATGAGGAACTTCCATCCGCATACATTGAGGAATATCGGTATGCTTTGAATGCCATTTTGGTTGATATTCTTACATTTTGTTAAATAATGTACAGTCAGAATTTATATATTTCAACGGCATGATTCTCTAGATGTTTACATCTGCTGGTGCATCTGCTCGAATGTATTACTGTGACATCTGCTTGAAGTTCTTTGAAATCATCTTCTGCTGGTGGCAGATTTGCATCTTTTTTGGCTATTTGATGTAAGGTTTGACAGGAAATTTTGGGAGTTTCGTGCTGACAATTTAATGCTTCTGAAAACTATGAAGTCTCAAAGATGGGAGAGCACTTGAGAGTTAATCTTTCATTGTTTCAAATAGTTTCTGGGTTCACTTGTCTAAATATTAGCATCTGAGAGATGCCAAAAAATTATGATGCAGTCCTATATTAGGAGTGAGGTGTATCATTTGGAAACTCATTCTAACTCTTGTTATGGACTCATTAAGTATGGGTAAACTGTACATTTCATTGCATGTAGAAATAACTGTTAACTTCACAGTGATATGGCATAGAATATGAAAATAATAATTTCAAACCCACACCTAAAGCCCCTACATTCCGCTTGTCCAGGCCTCTGAAAAAACTTTCTTTTTCAGTTGCTAGCAAACCTTAAACTTTTTTTTTCAAGATTTATTCCTGAATCTCGTGCCAGAGGTTTGCTTTCTTCTTACTTTTGCAGTTAACTTTCTCTCAATCTCCTCTGTCAATGTTACTTCTCATGGTGTTGCTTGGCAGGTGTGCCCTAGATGCAGAAATTGTCAAGTATGTTGGCGAAGCATATCCAAAAGGTGTATGTTCAGTTTACTGTACTAATGGAAGAGATGTGGAAGAACAAGGATCAGATTTTGAGCTTGTTGTGGTGATTTCTGCTTCAAGACTAAGCCCACAGAACTTCTGGTAAGTCAATGCCTAAACCAAAATCTAAACTCCTTATAACCTGTTGAAATTTAAATTACTTTGAGGAACTGCTGATTATAGAAACGTGATTAGCTGTTCAGTGATCAAGAATGGCAGCAAGGTCCCGTAAGTCTTTATTCCTACTTTTGTTACTATTGAACCGAAAGTAACTTCCCTCAAGCGGCTAAAGGGGTGAGAACAAACTTAGGTTTATAAGCTAAAAGCCAGCTGCTACTCCTTCAAACAGGGAGGGATTCTGCATTAAGTTCAGGTTAATCCAGGAAGTGTAGATTAGATGGTGCCACTGGAGGACTGCATAAAACACTTTCATGAACTAGATGGTCTGGGGGTTTATAGGACATCATGAAACTTCGTTGTTTCCTTAGGAGACAGAAGAAGTGCGAGGTTCACGGTGTGGAAACATCATTAAAATTTTGTTTCTTGAAAAGGAAATCATCTTAAGATGAAGTTGTTCCTACTTTATTTTGTATAATCAGTTAAACTGGATTTCTGTTTCAGAAGCTTATATAAGGCTGATATCAAGAGTATGAAGATAAAGGATTTGGTGTTCAACAGATGACTTCGTGGCTGGGAACTTCTATCTTCCCTGATTTGTTGTCTAAGCTGAATCAGTAAAATCTGTCTGGAAAGTCCAGGGTAATGGAAATTGGAAATAGAATAGTCCGGTTGAATTTTAGAGAAAGGCTTTTACAACCAACTGTTAGGATTTGAGAATTCCAGATCCACTGTCTGCTTTTTACTGGGGAATCTAATGTGGTGAATCCTGGATTTCAACTTGATTTGTGGACTAGATAAAAAAACTTAAGGAATATCTTCTGATAACTGGTAAACAATTACTGACATTAGTTCCCTCCAATGTGTAAATAACTGGTAATTTAATGGTCGAAGCAAATGTAATTTCAACCTTAATGCTGAACCTGGTCTTGTAAAGGAATACATTCAAGTTGAAATGAGGAAAATATGATGGTGTTAATTCACTCTTAACTTCTTGGGAATTGAAACATCGACTTCAAGCATAACTATTAATTGTCAGAGGAATAAAAGCCTTTACTTCATCTTTTCTTTCCTGTGACTTATTCCTGCTTTGAATTACATATCTGGCCTAAATCATCACTGACATCAGAGCTTGGACCCAAATTATGTAGCCTGTATAATTGGCTAGAAAGATTCTCCTCTGTTTTTCCCTTTTCCTTTTCTTTTCTTTTTCTGATAGGGGGAAGGTATGAAGCCTGTCACATTGGCTATGTCAGCACACAGAGGGAGAGAGGAGGAGGAGCAGGAGGTGGGGGGGGGGGGGGGAGGATTAAACAAAGATGTGTAATGTCGATCTGTGATGTTAACCTCATAGCTATTGAATGTTCCTTGAACTATGCCTAATTACACAAACGTGTATTTGTTTTCTGGATTGAGCTGTGAACTAATAAAGCACAGTCCAGATGTGATGCAGTTATTGTAATGCTTAGGGCAGGTAAAATTAGTTTATTGAGCTTAATTGCAGATCCTGTTCCTAAGATAGTGGATCAAGAGGGAAAGGACTGGCCCAATCATGTTCAACAATGAAATTTTGCCTTTGAAGTGAAAGACAGAGAGGAGAGCACTTCATAGATGAGACTGACAACATAGAGAGACAACGGCTGGTTCTTTTGCTTGGAAGTTGTTCATTTGGTTCTGACCTATTTTCTTAAAGCTTTGCCTACTTTAAGCAAGTTACAGACTGTGTCTGTTAATCGTTTTTCTTAGTCTTTATGTAGTAATACAATCAGAAAACCTTTTAAGAGTATGTTTAGCATTGAAGCCATGACTTGCTGCATAATGATTCAGTTAGAGATACAGATATATTAGGATTTAGTTAGAAATATAGATAGATAAACCAGCCATCAGTTTCCTGAGCTCATTCTGGTTCTTGTTCATATCTCCGTTGCCTTACACTGTTATGTATCTTTTACAGCAATGGAAGTTGGCGGTCAATTTGGAACATTGTTTTCAAGGATGAGCTACAAATTATGGAACTGGAAGGCAAAATGCAGGTATATTTTTTTCATGTTCTAAGGGTGCCTGTAAGATTTCTATAGTTAACCTGTTCACATTTTACATTCTATTGTAGTGATTTGGCTTGCTAGTTCCAGTTGATTTTATACTCAGGCAGTCAGTATCATCTGCTAATGTACTTCATTTTCTTCTTAAGGTGGGGGCCCACTACTTTGAAGAGGGAAATGTCCAGCTAGATGCAAAACATGAATGCAAGGATACAACTATATTCCAGGTGGAGAGAATAGTTTTTGGTTTGAAATTTCAATTTTTGTATTTCTTGGTTTGATGGCTTTGCCTACCATATCTAAAAGGAAGCTTCTTTTCACTATGGACTTGACATTAGGTTTCTTCTCGTTGGATTTTTTACTCTGTGAACAGTTTCCTCTTAGGACCTCTTTCAACAACTTAACTGATTGAACCAAATTCATAGACTGAGTACAGGAACCTACAAAAGGATGCTGCAAATATATTTCAAAATTTCATGCCAATCATTTGAATTATTTACTTTCAATGGCACTTGAGGAAACTGAACGGATTTTTCAGATGTGTCTTGTCGGACTTGACAAATTAAATATGAGTTTTGCAAACTGAAGTTTGTCTAGTTTATATTGTAGTTCAATGAGTTAAAAATTTAGGAACAGTAATTTTCCCCTTTTACTAAGCAACAGTTTGCACAAAAGACTTCATTCTAGTGCTTCTTTTGGATCATCCCATATGATTTCTGTATTTTTTCGGGCAGAAAAACTTGCATTGGCTATATTTCATTTGGATTGTTTGTGGAAATCATTCCGAATATTCAAAGGCCTTTTTGACATTTATGTTATTCCTTCAGTCCCCTGATGATTCTGCAGTTTCAGTGACCAGCATAATTCGTCACCATGAAACTGAGTACCTTAATTCTCTGCAGGTTTCTTTACTTTCCTTTCATCCTCCATACAGATATATTTGTGATTTTGGGACATTATTTTAATGACAATTGTTCTTGGCAGACATCATATTCATATTTGCCTGATTCCACTTTCAAGGTACGTATTAGTTCCCAGTCAATTCAGGATCACTTGCATGCATACTGCATTATTCCTTGACCAAAAGAAAATGCTACATTGATTAATAACCTAATGAGGATTTTTTACGTGGGTTCCTGATATGTCGACTTGGTCTGTGATTTTGCAACTGGGTGACTAATATGTGGACTAATTTACTTAGCAATATTTCTATGCCTCAGATATTGCCTACTCCACCCCCCTCCCCCACCCCCAACACCTCTGTTCCTTTTTTTTTTGGGTCTAACTTCATATATCATGTGAAACTTCAATATCATCTTTTGCATGATGATGCTGTCTTTCACGTAGAAGTTATCCTAAAGCTAATAGTGGAATGGAGGGGTTAGGGATCTAATAGGTCACTTTTCAGGTTCTTGTGCCTATAAATCTTTTCCAGCTTTTTAATTCTTTTATTCTTTTTGAATGGTAGGACCTTCGGAGAAAGCTTCCAGTTACTCGTACACTGTTCCCGTGGCACAACACTATGCAGTTCAGCTTGACCAGAGATATATCTAAAGAACTTGGGATTGGAAAATAAATACAATCTCCATAGCATTATTATCAGCCATTATTTGTATAGCAGAACGAGAATCCGGAGTCTCTATCTACGACAAATTTCATTTCCTTGGAGAATTTTTCTGCCCGGTGTGTCTTCAGGGTAGCGACAATTCTGCCTGCAAGTAGTGGGAAAATGAGGCTGCGATCTTACTCTGAATATCTGATACAGGTTTCATTTGCTGTACTCTAAATTTGTTTTGGGAGTTTTAGTCCTGCTCTTTGTTTGTGGGACATGAGTTGCAGGTTTCTGTGTATCACCTTGTAAGTATGACATGAGTTGTTTAACATTTAAGATGAAGGGGTAATCATGGCCTATTAGCTGCCACAAGTTTGTGGTTAAAAATTATCTCATTAAAATGGTCCTTTAATTTTCTGATTTATCCAAAAAAGAAAGAAAAAGTATAAAAGAATATTCTACACAAGCATAACAGCTGTCAATTGCAAGACTAATGAGAAAACCAGCATCAACTTCCAAGCTAATGAAAATATTTTGTCTTTTTTTTAATGAATAGAATATATTTTTCTTTTACTGTTTAATCTCTAATAAATATTTTTAACTTTTTCTTTTGTCACACAGCTGACTAAAATCTCCCAAGCCCCAATTAAATCTTGTTTGGTAATCCTTCCCAGCTTTTGAGCCAACTTTGAAGCAGCAAAAATATTGCATCTTTAGTGCTAAGAGTAGAATGAGACTTGGGGTCAAAATACTATGGTTCTTTGTCCCTCCATATGCAACATACAGTAATAGATTGAATAACTTTTGTACATCTATCCAGCAATCCTATGACCTACTTTCGACCATTTTCTTGAGACCAACTCCAGTAACAGCTCATCTGTCCCTGAGCGACATCTTCCTAATATCCTTTGATCAGTCCAAGTGCTACCAGTGGAAAGACACAGAACAAGATATGATCCACAGGCTCTTCCCCTTGCCCATATACTGCACAAACCCAGCAATTAAACCCAATCAAGTTGAATTGGAAAGAATTTGGATTTGAAAATTTTCTTTTAAATTTTTAAAAAATTAAATTATTTATGAGAGAAAATACAAGTTTCAAATATGAAATATTGTATTGTATTTCGTATAGAAATGCTGTCCAAATAACATCTAAAGAGCAGTTTTACTGATTTTCAACTTATGAACTGTCGTGCAATATATTTCTTGTTGCTGTGGTTTGATTAAAATTTAGTATGATACTAAACTTTTGCTTTGATTTTGTTTAACATTTTTGTTCCTTATGTATTAGAAAAAAAAGAAAAGCTTTGGTTTGAAAAGTGTATCTTTTTATTGCATTATTCTGAAATAATTTTTTATACTATACTAAAAGTATGGATGTGGGGTCATAGTAATTTAAACTTTTAGTGTTTATTCTTTTTTTGAATGGACAAATTTAACCTTAGTGTTAAAACCGAATAATTAGACCGGAAGAATAAAATAGTAAATTTATTACGATTTTTTTAATAATTATTAAATGTGTCATAATATTTATAAAAAATAAAATAATAATAGTTATATTTTGTAATAAGAAGAGTTTGGAAGGTTTGTATCTATCCAATAGTGAATATTTTAATTAATTAGTTATTATTATTGTAAAATTTTCTATTCTAAAATATAATACCATATAATATAATAATAGACTATAAAACCTTTAAAAAACAGTTAATATAATCAATAAAATAGATAATTTCAAATAAATATAATAATAAAAAAATTATTAGTTCATAAATAATTAAAACAAATGCACGATATAACTTCACTAAATAAATTTAAAAATAATTTTAATTCTTAACAAAATTCTATTACGTGCATAAATAGTGCTAGTAATCTATAAAAAGAACAAATAAAAGTAAGAAGAAAAGTTCAAAAATCTCAATCTCATTGCTCATTCTCTCATCAATTTCATCTCTTCCTCTTGTTAAAATTTCCGATTTTGGTTGTCAATATAGTCAGACAAAATCAACAGTGAGAAAATGGCGAAATAGGCTGCCCAAACCCACCAACTCGCTGCACAATGGGGTTGTTAAAAAAAAAAAAAACTTCAAACGCATCAAAAGCTCTTACTTCTTCCGCTTAAAAAAAGAAAAAGGAAAAAGGAAAATAGCAAAAGCTGTTACAGGGACAAAAATAGTTCCGTTACCGGGAATCGAACCCGGGTCTCCTGGGTGAAAGCCAGATATCCTAACCGCTGGACGATAACGGATTCTTGATTGTCCTGTACAAAGGGCAAGAAAATGTTCAATTTCATCCAAAACACTCTTACCAAGTAAGATTATTTAGTCTAATCCACTGCCCTTTATCTTAATATATTAGATGAAGAGAGAAATAGGGGAGTGGGTGAGGGACACTCCAAAAAATTTTTTGAAAGAAAAAAATAAATAAAGAGAGACAAAATCTAGCATTGTATGTATTTGGGAAACAGTAGGGGCTAATTTCAAAATTTGTCTACTGTAGTTGTAAATAATAAAAAGTCTAGGGATCGCAATTTGAAATGTGTAGCCAAGTGAAACCCTTTCTCTTGGAGTCTTTTTAGACATTGCAAAACCTATTGTTCACTGGTCTCGGCCCCTGAAACAGTCTTGCCCGATCCTTCTCTGTTCCCTCTCAGAAATTAACCCCAACTATTTTATCAATCTTACGTTCTACAAATTACCCTGATTTTCATTCTTGCTAACGCAGAGGTATTCAGTTAGTTTTCCTTGGACGCGTCAGTTTTTGAAAAGTAATTATTCTTAAATTCAAGAAATTAAAGTTTGAGTCAATTTTTTAATCGGTGTACTTGATTTCTTTTTTTTTCTATTTGCAGGAGATTTGATCTTTCGTATTCAGATTTTTAGGGCGTTAAAGAATGGTATTGTTCGGTCATTTTTTTTCTTTGTTTTCTTTTAATGGAGTTCTCGTAATAATGTAAAATTTTCAGCAGGCTTGCCTCTTTTGTTCTGATTTAGCTTACTCTTTTTGATTTTGGGTTCAGCTGCCGCTTTCTCTGCTTAAGACTGCCCAAGGGCATCCCATGGTAAAATCCACAGGCATTCTCTTTGTATGCTTGAATATTCTATGTTTGTGCTTTTTAAATGCCGCATTAACAGTTTAGTAACCTGTTTCTCTTTAGGGTTTACTTATTCTTACCCAGAAAGAAAGTCCCACTAGGAGGAAATAGAAAAGTTTGTTACTTTTATGCAAATCATAGGAATTACATTGATTTTTTCTCTGTGCAAGATAACTGTGAAACTTGAGAGTAAGTTCCGTCTTAAATATATTTTTTCTTTTGCAGCTAGTGGAGCTAAAAAATGGGGAAACTTATAATGGCCACTTGGTTAACTGTGATACATGGATGAATATCCATCTTCGAGAAGTCATTTGTACTTCAAAGGTAATTTTCTCTACCATGCATTCATCTTATGTTATGTACTTTGGTATCTTTTAAGTAATTTTGCAACTAATGCTGAAAATAAACATAGGATGGAGACAGATTTTGGAGAATGCCAGAGTGCTACATTCGTGGGAATACAATTAAGTATCTACGAGTTCCTGATGAGGTATGCTCACTTTTCAGTATTCATGAATATGGAGATTGTTATTTGAGCTGCTATGTTATGTTTCTTATTCCCATTAATAGCTTCCCTGCTTCTGTCTTTTACAGCATTTTGCTATTCAAGTCATGGAACATTGTTCATAAATCATGTCATTTGTCAGTATGATGTCTGGATTGGATTTCTGTTATTTGATACAAGTGGGTAATAATTAGCTGGGGTGCATGGTTAAAAAGTATTATGATTATCCATTTTGATGTAAAAGTAAGGACTAGAACTTGGCCTAGTGATTCTTTAAGCTCAATGGAACTTGACTTTCGATTGATAATCAACGGTTTTTCCACAACAATGCTGATTTGCTTGAACACAAGATAGAGATGATTTTATCAAATTGTTTATTTAACTGTTCCAAATCAAATTTATGAATAAAAGGAAGAGAATTTTCTTTATGTTTGGTTTGCCTTCCTCATCATAATTTATAGAGATCTTTTGAATTTCTTTTCGTAGTTTGATTCATTGTGATGAAACTATCAACCTTATAGATCGGCTTCTGGACATTATTGCAATAGTTAACACGACAAACAGGGTATCCTAAATGCCTGCCATATTGATGTAAAATTTGAGCAAGGTTCTTCATTTCTGTTGAAAATGATGTTCTAGTTACAATTTTTCCAAGTAATTCCATGTTCTAGCCCTCTTCCTGTTTAGATCTTATAGAAATTCTCAAATATAACATTATCAGCTTCCAATGTGATAATGTTTTACAGCTTTCCTAAATAGCTCATTCACTGAGGTTTTACATTTTCAAGAATATTTTGAAAACTATTCATCTTGTCAAACTGCAAGCTGTGTTACATGGACTTGGCTGAGTGAACTGGTATTGGGATTTCACATAAGCTGGAAAGTCTGATGGGATAAACTTTTGAGGTAATACAAATTCGGTAAATACTCCTTGAGGAGGCATACAGTCATATATACTAGAAGCCTCTCATTACCACATCTTTTTCAACTTAAAAGCCAGGCCTTTTTCAGCAATCTTACTCAGTGTCTTTTCTACTCTTTTCTTGTTCTTCTCTCTTCATTGTCTTCTATCTTTTTTTGTTTTCAAAATGAGAGTGTCGTCTCTACCCACATTCTTGAGAGTCTATGCAGTGCAGGTTACAAGTTGCTTGAAGTACTACCAATAGCCTACTTCATAGAGAATGTTGTCTATCCATGCCAAAGTTTGCACACTAATTTTCCTTTCTGTTAGCATTTGTGTTAGGTTCCTTCTCTTGTTTTACTCATCATCCACTAGCTCTTTGATTAATTCCATCACTGATTTTAGGATGCTTTTCCCACTTTCGAAACTACAATATCATTGTGTTCCTAAACACATTCGATTTACAGAGTGAGCTTGTTAATATCACTCTCTCTGGAATGATGTACCTTAGCCAAATCGGACATTGATGTGCTCCTTAAGGTGTTGTCTCCTAAAGTTTTACTAACTGTGGTTGTGGAAGCATTTTATTTGCATCTGCTTCCCTGCAGTGTGTTTAGCTTTATTTGGGCACCTTTTTGTGGAAGTGCATCTATGTGATGACAAACATGGAGATCGGTTGTTTCCTGACCAGAGTGCATTTCATTTTTCATTCCCAAACTTGTTTCCAAAGCTATTCTCTGCATATTTCATATCGTGCATAGAAGAAAATGTGCTACGAAATGAATCAACTTATTCAATGCCCAGTAGAACATCTCCCGCTGTCCTAGTTGATATGTCAAGGAAGAGGCTTAAGTACCTCTTAACATGCATTGGTATATTTAAAATGTTGTCTGTTATATGGTGATTTGCAGTGGCAATAGACATTCTATTTTCTTCCTTGTTTTCACTGGATGATGAATGTTGTCTGTTATATGGCAACTTGCAGTGGCAATAGACATTCTATTCTTTCATTGTTTTCCCCAAAATTACTCATATGCAAGTCCTTGGAAGCTTTTAACTTTCAAAATGATATGTAGTTATTTATTTTTCAAAGGATTATATTGACCCCCTCACTCTTTCTTATTAGTTATTGGCAATATATTCACAGTAGAAATTTGTTTTGTACTCAGGTGATTGACAAAGTTCAGGAAGAAACAAAGAGCCGTTCAGGTATACAGAATCTATCCTACCTTATTGCATCTCTATTTCACTAGCTGTACAATATGACTTGCAAAGGTGCAAAGAGCATTATGTCCCTCCGTAAAAAGTTATGCACACTTGTAGCTAGTACAATAGTGTTTTTAAGGATTCATGAGCTATACTATAGGTTTTAGATTGCTAGGTTCCCAGTTGATATTGGTCTTCTGTGAGCTTGGTTGGTCTGGGGTAAAAAATTGAAAATGTCAAGGAAAGAGTAGATGTGTCTTGAGTATTAGAAGGAACAATTGTGTAAGACTTTCTTGGTATAGGGTATTTGACAACATCTTACATGTAAATTCTGTAGCTATTGACCGTATCTTGCATAAAAGGAATAAGTGTCGCAAACTAATGAATTGCACCCAATTTTGTGTAAAATCCTTCAACCAAAGTTAAGTGCTTTACTAGGATCAATTTGGAGTTCTGGATTTGGCATGTAAATTCGGTACAAACTTATGGTTTTTGATATGGTTAGTCTTTTAATCATTAATATCCTTTTTTGATATATGCATCTCTTCAGATAGAAAACCACCTGGGGTTGGTCGAGGCAGAGGCAGAGGTAGGGATGATGGTCCTGCTGGCAGACCAGGAAAAGGAATTGGAAGGGGCATGGATGATGGAGGTGCAAAAGCTGGAGGTCGAGGCAGGGGAGGGCCTGTGGGCAAGTCTGGTGGGAACAAAGGTATAAAGTTCTCTTATTTATATAACTGAATGTTAAACTCATGATGTTGACCTGAATGGGATTTTGAACCATGCGCTTCCTCTGGTTTTCGAAAATTCTATGTCATGTCTACCAAAGTAAATTGATCATTTTCAAGTAACCAATGAATCTCCCCCTCTCCTAGCATTCCCAATTGCCCTCACATGTCATAAACATTCTTTCAATTTTTCTGACTCTGGTGGTAACTGCTGAATGTTGTTCTGAATCCTCTGAATTTCTTTTATTCAAGTGTTTTAACCTTTCATCAAGCAGCCTGTTTATATATATATATATATATATAAAGTTATTTGAACTGAATCAGATCTTGGCGCCGGTGGGAGAGGGTAAAATTAGTTATGTGTACTTGGTCTCTTTTGGCATACACATGGCCTGTGTGCATTTTCTAATTCCATGCATTGGCAAATTTTGTCTCTTGCTGTGTTCCTAAAGAATTGGAGTATGAATTCTGATGCAGGAGGTGGACGTGGGCGTGGTTAGCATTTCTAGACCTGTAAGGGATAAGCATATGTGGATTAAGTTGCCGATTTTATATGGCATGTCATGTTTTAAGGTACAAAGTTGGGAAATGTTTTTGCTTAATAGTACCAATTGGTTGATGGTGTATTTAGAAAAAAGATTGTAGGACTTGTGATTGATTGCCTCCAAGAAAGGCATACGGTCTTTATTTTCTGTTCCCTTTGGGGCCGCTGACTTTGAGTTTCATGGGATTATATGTAAATTAATATCGTAACATTCATTCATCTTCTGTCAGCTCAATGTTTGTCTGTGTTATGATTTCATGGCCTCTTGAAAAATGCCCTCAGTTATTAATTGGCTTCTAATCATTCCCTGAAGGGGTTACTACTGGATTCACTATTCTTTTTACCGAGTATTTGGTTATAATCTCATCTTAATTTCCTCTCTACTAAATGGAGATGTCAGATTGTTACTTTGCCCTTCCCTAATTGGTCCCCAGAGAAGTGCTGAATTTCAACCAAGCTTTGTTTCTGTTAACATCTCTGAGTTATTTTGTTGCTTCTTTTGTGTTTGGGTGGAGTTTCATTCTCAAAAATCCAACCCAAGATTTTCACTCTCATATTTTCTTACGCAAACAAATTGTGGGGCATTGGGGCACTTGGGCACTTGGGCACTTCCCTTCTTTTGCCCACTTTTGCTTTGCTGTTGATCGTGGTCTTTTCGATTTCGATTCCATGCTTGGGAAGCTATAGTCTACAAAAATGTGATTCACGCTTAAAGTGATCATATCATACGCTACTAAGAGTGCTTTTAATTAATGTTGTTATTATTTTGTCAATTTTCACTTAATGTAGGCATTTTAAGTTGATTAAAGGCTATAAGGATTGATGTGACTGCATTCATTCTGGCACTTTAGGTAGCCCTATCTTGTTATCGCAAGATTCGAAATCCTACCAAACAATATAAAATTCGAAGTTGTAAGCTGTTTATTGCTTTTTGTGAGCCAGCAAGACCTTCAATTATTACTCGCTAAAGTACGTCTGGTTATTATTTTATTTTAATTTTTTTAAAAAATAAAAAATTTATTATTAAAATTTTAAATTCTATTTTAAAATTAAATAATATTTATTCATACTTTACAATTTTAACACTGAGGCTCGACATTCTTCACTTGTTTCTAATTAACCATTAACTTATTCAATCGTAGCCCAGTCTAAGGACCAATTTGGATGGAAGTGTATTTTTATTATATTTTTAATATAATAAAGTGTGAGAGAATTATATTTATAATAAATATAATTTTTAAAATTTATAAAAAATTAAAATTCTAAAAGAGAGAAAATAATTAAAAATTTTTATATTTTAAAATGAGTAATGTATTTTTTTAATGATTAGTTAAAAATGAAATGTTATTTTACGCTTTGATACCAAAATTTTTATTACACACGCAATGACTTTATAATCATCATAATTTAACCAACGAACTTATAAGCATAATCTAATCATTTCAATTCACGTAGCAAATTATTATTGAAATGTAATTTAAGCCGATAAAGTTTGCTATTTTTTTAATATACCCTTACCACAATTATTATTAGGTTATAACCTTCGAAGCACTAATATCAGTATGAAATGGAAAGTTTCTATCAACGCTGACGCTAACGTCTAGTGCAAGAAAATATGGTACGAGACTACTTTTTCTTTTTTTTTTTTTGGTGAAACTTGGCTGATAAAGTCCGAATAATTTGGAGAACAAAGAATAATTTTCTCAGTAATTACATCAAACTTCAAGAAAGCAGAATAATTTTCTCAGTAATTACATCAAACTTCAAGAAAGCAGTAAAATATCCTCTGGATTAGCCTTCAAAAGTTCATTATGTCCTTTAAATTCCTTATCAAGGGACGCTGTTAGTTCTTGCGTGCTGAACTTCCCCTGTAGGATGCCGACAATTTCGATATTTGAAGTACTACTATTTATTCATAACGCCATCTCGTGAACAGTGGCAACTGAAACCATCTTTGTCTGCTGTCTTTTACCACTGGCCGCTAGCTCTTTTGGCTTTTGCAAATAGAGGTTTTCTTGTAGCAAGACCATTGGTTTTTTGAAGTTGGAACTGAGCTTGTCAATGGCAGATATCAAAGAAGATAATGCTCAAGAACAGCACTATGTGGCTATAGAAACTCCTGAAGTAGAAAAACGAGAAGTAGAAGAAAATGAAAAGAAGCCTCAGGAGACCCAAACTAAGAGGGTGGCTTCGCTGGATATTTTCAGAGGTCTCACCGTCGCGGTATGCTTTAATTCTTTTTCTGTTTCTTTTTGGTTCTTGGCAAAGGGGCTTACTTTTAGTAAGCAGTAGTGCTTCTGAAGTTTTTCATGTATCTGAATTAGACGCTGCTGTAACCAAAAGGGACCTATAGATAACTACTAAATGTTACTTTCTGCTATTAATTGCAAAGTAAATGAAGCCCTGAATATTTCTTAATCAACTTTATTCAAAGAAGAAAATGGAGAAAAATGCTTTCCAGTGTTTGGTCCAACAGAAAGGCTTGCATTTCCATGGAAAAAGGATTGCGTGCAAAATAATCTGAGCTTCAAGTACAGTAGTTTCCAAAAGGGGGATGCCTATTACAGCTAAGTTGTCTGTCTAGCCTGAGTTCCCTTCATATATTGTTAGTGAAGTGAGCTTCATGAGCTTTTGAGTATTGTCTTATGTGTAAAATAAGGAGGATGCTAACTCCCCACCAACTTACATCCGAGATGCGCCTGTCTTTAATCCGGATGAGGAAACTGTAGGATTTATAGACCAAGTCCTTGTGGATTTAGATTTTATTGTTGCTTTAGGAATTTAATTAGTTCTAGATTTTCTGAATCCTAGCAGGTTAAGGTTTCCAAGCAGGTTAATGCTCCTTTGATTTACTTAAACTCTTTGAAGTGGTACGAGAGCAATTTTCTGCTACATTCTCTACCACGTCCTTTTGTTTGCTCTCTGAAAGCCAATAGCATAATTAGCATCCTTGTGCCTTTTCCTGAAAGTCTCGAAAGCTCACCTTGTATGGACAAAAGGTTGTGTCTTTCACGATCTTGCGCAAATATATGAGGTAATAATATGGTTATGGATTGGTATAATATTGGTGAACTTGCTTGGAAAAGAAAAGTAGGAATCTTTTGGCTTCGACAAGTATAGTTCACTCTTAACAGTAATGATGGAGATAGATTATGATTATGTCGGGTGTATCCCGGTTGCAAAGCGCAGGGCAATGGAAGCCCAAAGAATGTTACAGAGCAAACGGAAAGGTTCTGCACTTGAAGAAGAGGCTGAAAAATGAAGCTTGTCAAGGCAAGGTGTAGCTTGCTTGTCTCAAGCAAGCAGCCTCAAGATTGAAGAAAGAACAAGCTGCGTTAAGTCCAACTAAACAAATGGTACGGCAGGAGAAAGAGATAGTAGAACTTGTCTCTGATCGCAAGACTCTAATGTCTGTCCGGGAGTTAGCGAAAGGCATTATTTATACAGAACCTTTGCATACCGGGTGGAAACCTCCATTACCATTAATGACGATGTCCAAGGAAGCACGTGATGCTATAAGAAGTAGAGGCACACAGTTGTGGAAGGTGAAGGTATTCCTCCACAAGGATTTGAGGTTTCCTGAACTGATTTTGAAGAAACTTACAGCTAACGGAATTGTGCAACCAATCCCTATTCAAGTTCAAGGGCTGCCTGTTATTTTGTCAGGAAGGGATATAATTGGGATTGTGTTTATGGCATCCCGTAAAACCTTTTGTTTGTATTGCCACTTATTATGATCGCCTTACAAGAGATCATGATGCCAATTGCTCCTGGAGAAGGACCATTTGCTTTGATTATTTGCCCATCAAGGAAGCTTGCTAGGCAAACATACAATGTTGTTAAAGACTTTCTTGAACCATCGAAGAAGTATGGTTATCTGGAACTAAGGCCACAGCTTTGCCTTGGTGGAGTTGACATGAAAACCCAATTAGGTGTTCTGAAGAAAGGTGTGCATATAGTGGTCACTACACCAGGAAGACTAAAAGGCATGCTTGCGAAGAAAATGATGAATCTCGAGTCCTGCATATACTTAACACTAGATGAGGCTGACAGATTAGTAGATCTGGATTCTGAAGATGACATAAGAGCAGTGTTTGATCACTTTAAAGCCCAACGATAAACTCTTCTATTTTCTGCTGCAACAAAGATCCAGAATTTTGCAAGAAGTGCATTGGTTAAGCCTGTTGTTGTGAATGTTGAAAGGGCTGGAGCAGCAAATCTTGATGTGATTCAAGAAGTAGACTATGTCAAGCAGGAGGTGAACATTGCCTTTCTCCTCGAATGCTTGCAGAAGACCCCACCCCCAGTTCTAATATTTTGTGACAACAAAGCTGATGTTGATCATATACATGAATATCTTCTCTTGAAGGGAGTTGATGATGCGCTGTCCATGGAGGCAAAGATCAAGAAGAGAGAGAGTATGCTTTCGAATCCTTTAAAGAAGGCAAAAAAGATGTCTTAGGGGCAACAGATGTTGCCTCAAAGCGTATGGACTTCCCTCATATTCAGCATGTAATTAACTATGATATGCCAACTGAAATTGAAAATTACGTGCACAGGATTGCTCGTACTGGAAGATGTGGGAAGACAGGAATTGCAACAACATTTATCAACAAAAATCAGAGTGAAACAACCCTTTTGGATTTGAAGCATTTGTTGCAAGAAGCAAAGCAAAAGGTACCTTCAGTTCTAGCAGGACTGGATGTTCCAGTGGAAGGCGTAGATGCAATCACAAATGCTAGTGGAGTCAAAGGCTGGTTTAACTGTGGTGGGCTTGGTCATTGTACGATAATTGTACCAAGTGGGAAAAAGAAGGGAATAGGCAGGTATCTAGCTTAACAAAATACTATCATGGTTCTGGTGACTATTGTGGGGAAATTTAATTTTCCATTGGATTATGCCTTGGGGATTCACAGTGCAGACATCTTCACCAAACCATTGTAGGCAGAATTGTTTGTAAAATTCAAGAAGATACCACACACGGTCAAGGTTGAAGAACTTGGTTTTTAAGAGAGGCAATGTAGGATTGACAAACCCCCTCGTGGGGGGAGGGAAGATTTGTAGATAAGGACGGAAAAAGGGATTGATATCCTTTTACCATTGATTTATGCTGTCTTTGATATATTCCTCTTGAGGTCTTTCTGAAAAACTCTGCCCCATTAAGATGAAACTACATACGTGTAAGATGTTTTTTAATAAAACATTTATATCCATCACCTTTAAATGTATAACACTGGTTAAAAACTTTGGCTTAAAGGAAGTTGATCTCATGTTTCATCGTTGATGCATCCATTTCAACAAACAAAGTACAGTTCACTTTGTAAATGGTCGTATATATATATAAATTGAAATGCAGAGTGATCATGACGAACTATGATGAATGTATCCAAATATCATACATATGCTTTTGTCTTTTGTTAGTCTTATATTAGCATTTACTTTTAGAACTCATTCAAGGATCCTAAAAGCCAAGGAATTTATTAAACGTAGTTGATGGTTTTGGTTGATGATGCGGGAGGAGAATGGCCAGTGATTGGGCATGCACCATGGAATGGCTGCAACCTTGCAGATTTTGTGATGCCATCCTTTCTATTTATTGTGGGAATGCAATTGCACTCGCTTTCAAGGTTGGTTTAGTTCAGTGTGCCCTGATTAAAATTAACTATTGTTTCATTCATAAAATAACTTCCCAAATTTACGCACAGAGAGTACCAAGCAGGTTAATGGCCATCAGAAAGGTGATCTTAAGAACTCTCAAGCTACTCTTTTGGGGGCTCCTTTTACAAGGTTAGAATTTATGTAATCCCAGGATAGCTTTAACAGAAGAAATCTCATCATAGTCAGTGAATAAGTTGTAGACAAACTGCAGAGTTTTTAGTTTTCAATATACTGGACACAAGTCAAAACCATAAGAATTTACCATTTCTTTCTGACCGAGAAAATGAAACTTAAATATTGAATAACACTTCACAGAACACAAAAGCAAAAGAGACAATGGTTGTAAAGTTCTAGAATTTATTCCAAATTTGATCCGTGGTGGCCTAATTTCCTCTTAATATGAAGGTGGCTATTCTCACGCACCCGATAAACTTACATATGGTGTGGACATGAAAATGATAAGGTGGTGTGGCATTCTCCAGGTAATGCTGATTAGAATTCCTTTCTTTGGCAAGCTGATTACTTGTTTAGTTCTACAGATTTGAATTGCAGGCAAATTTTGCTTTTTCCTTCTAGAGAATTGCTCTTGCCTATCTGGTAGTGGCATTGGTAGAAATATCAACAAGAGATATTCAAGAGAAAAGTCTCTCACGTGGCTGGTTCTCTATATTCAAGATGTACTATTGGAACTGGTTTGTGCTCTGCTATTCTGCAAAATCAGTCATAAAAATTAACTGCTGGTGAAGTGAACTTAGATTACCTAATGTAAATGGCAGGGTACTGGCAGCATGCGTTCTAATCATTTACATGACTGTGCTGTATGGAACTTATGTTCCAGATTGGCAGTTCAGGGTCCAAAATGAAAATAGCAGTGACTTTGGGAAGATCTTGACTGTAAGTTCTTCCTTCCTCATCTTAATGCTGACTGTGAGCTAGTAGAATGTAATATTGAAAATTCACTAATTTATACTGATATATGTTCTTGAATTTATACTTTTCTTGCAAGAGATTCAGCAGCGGTGAAATATGCTTTATAAATGTACAGACTTTCTGTTGATGTTCATTTTAGGTTAGTCATTTCCTGACTAAAAGCTGAGGACATAAATATCATATTATTGATACTTATTTAATTGATTCATTTAAGTTTGGGGAAATCTACGTAGAGGTGCTTTAGTCACATGCAATTATTTCCTTGGAGAGGTGATGTTATGTTACATATCTACCGGTCATTGTTTAGCTTTCTTCTCTGATGATTCTATATCCAAGGAGTCTGAAATGTCACCATGCTTTATACAATATATAGAGGATCAAAATAAAACTAGTTCAAGTGAAAGATTGCTGGAACTTTTGTATTTTAGGTGACCTGCAACGTGAGAGGAAGGCTCAATCCTCCTTGTAATGCAGGTGGTTATATTGACAGACAAGTGCTTGGAATTAATCATATGTATCCACGTCCAGCATGGAAGAGGTCCAAGGTTTGTGGTTCTGCTTGTAGCTTTCTATTGTCCGCCAATCAATAAGTTTGGTGATGTCTTGTTCCAAATAGCTCTAGCTATTTTGTTAATTAAAGCTCTGCAGGATTGCACTTATAGTTCTCCTCATGAGGGACCTTTACGGGATGATGCTCCAGCATGGTGCATGGCACCCTTTGAACCTGAAGGAATTTTAAGGTCAGTTTTGAAACTTCTGATCAATCAATTCAAATGAATGGGGAAGTTAAACCAGTTTTAGTTAAATCTTCAGTTCCCTTCTACAGAAATGATTTCTGGTGCATATGGCACTGGAACAGATCAGGACTTGGGTTGGATCAAGAAATGTAATCCTTTATTGCTATTGATTTATCCTTGAGCAAAAAGTTTCTTTCTAATGAGAGATTACTTAGTAATGCAAAATTCGAAGGAACACTTAGTAATTTGGTAACATCAATCACTATTTACAACTCTCGCTGCATTCTTCTATTTCTTCAAGGCAATCATTATTCAGAATATGTTATAGCCAAACCATTTGCTTTAGCCTGGTTTATTGGTATGCTACATACATGATTTATTGGAATGTATTGCATTGAGATTGTGTTCTTATTAGTTGTCCGTGGTTAAAGTCTTGAAAGTTGGAACATGGATGGAAAAGGTGGTTATGAGCCATTCACAGTTTGCATTTTAGAATTTTCTTTCTTACTTTTTCTCTTCCAGTCTCCTAGAATTGCTTCAACTGGTTGCTAAATTATCCAGAAATATGTCTAGATTTTTTTATTAGGACGAAAAGTTAAAAGTTAGTAAACCTCTCTTTTTCTTTTCTTTTTTTTTTATCATGCTATATGTCCCACAGTAATATTTAGATACTGTAACTCTATTTTACAATGTGCAGCTCAATATCTGCTATCCTTTCTACAATTATTGGAGTTCATTTTGGACATGTTCTTATACATATGAAGGTTAGGACATAAATTTGTAATCTTTGTGCGACATGAATTTAGCATTATAAGTAAGAGTATAATCTGTGAATTTCAGGATCACTCATCTAGACTTCAGCAATGGATTGTCATGGGCTTTGCACTTCTAATTTTAGGAATTGCTCTTCATTTCACAGATGGTTGGATTTCTTGTCTTCTTGTTGTTGAGAAAGAAAGAAACTAGGATTTCAAATACTTACTTCCCTTTGTTCTTGTCCGTTTTATAACTAGTCTCAGACAACTCAATGCAATGAGATAGAATGGATCACTTTCCTCATGTAGTTTATTCCTATATTTTCTCACTTAATTGTTCTTATTGCAGCTATTCCTTTAAATAAGCAACTGTATACTGTCAGCTATGTATGTGTAACTGCAGGAGCAGCAGCACTGGTGTTTTCATCCTTCTATATTATGGTACACTACTATTACTGAAATCTTGTAGCCCTTCTGTATTTTAGCTGTGTGGATATATAATATAATACTAAAAATATGCTGGTTGAGAATTGACATAGAACATCAAGGAAGGAAGAAAAGTTTACTTCACAAAATAAATTGGTTCATTGATGAAGCAACAATTAACTTTCTCCAGCTTTTTGCATTTAACATGGCCTGCCTACATTTACCTCTGCAACTTATGTGACAAAAGAGTTGGTAGGTTTCATTCCTGAGTATTATATACAAAAAATTTGAAGGTTTGATGCTCACATAACTTTGATTGATACTATAGCCATCTTTAGTGGGCACATTAAGGAGGTCGAATTCTCAAGTCTTAAGCTGCTAAACATGTTGAAAACTTCTAATAGAATCATATATATCTGGTAGCCACAATAGAAGTCTAAAGATGGACCTGGCAAAGATATATAAACATTGTAGAACATTACAGAGAAGATAAAGTGTGGTTTGGGACTTAGGTTCAGGTTTTAAGAAAGGCCGCCTTTATTGATACGGGACCAGTCAACTGAAAAGAGGAATTAGCAGAAAGTTTGACTTTTGAGGTACCACTATCTAGTACTGAAACTCATTCAATACAATCCCAGCATCAGAAATGGTAATTTTAGTTGGATTATCCAGGTCTATCTAGATATTTTCTTATTTAATATTCCATCTCAGGTTGACATTTGGAACTGGAAGTATCTGTTTCTGCCTCTCAAATGGATTGGGATGAATGCTATGCTTGTTTATGTCATGGCTGGTGAGGGGATTTTTGCAGGATTCATTAACGGGTGGTACTATGAGGACCCTCACAACACATTGGTATTACACTTATGTTTTCTCCTAAGCTAGCCATGTTTATTTTCTTTCCTTTGTTGCCCATTGATCACAATGCTGGATTAAGGATCTTCTGATATCATGGCTGTCTCTTTCTTCCTATATATGAGAAAAAGAAAGCCATGAGCAGAAAAATTTACTTAAATCCTTACTATGCTGTTGGTGGAGTAAGGTTTGGGAATAGCTTTGCATTTCTCAATTGAGTAGGCTGACCTGTTATATTGATAGTTAGATTGAGCTTCAGCTGCCTTGTTCCAACATCTGTTGTACATAGTTGAATCCATTTTTCAGTATTCAAATGGCCTTTCACGATAGTAAGTGAATCTTGCACTAAGATGCTTCAAGAGAGTCAAATTTACTAAGACATGTTCAGTTATACGTGGGAAGTGAATGAGGAAATCAAACATCATCTGCTCTCTATTTGATGATGGGTCAAATTTCTTATATCATCTACCTTTATTCTTATAAGAACTTATAAGCCAAGTCTTGTTCATCTTCTTCAGGGATCTGTTTACTTCTATCCACAGTTACTAGTGTAAAATTCCATGTTCCAAAACATTCTGCAATACAACTATTACTTGATTTGTGCTCTAGTTGCTGCTCAAAATTTTCATCGTATCAATATCAGCATATGAACTTAAATCAATGTCTACAGGTACACTGGATCCAGAAGCACGTATTCATCAACGTCTGGCACTCGAGAAGAGTGGGCATCCTACTTTATGTTATCTTTGCAGAGATATTGTTCTGGGCTATGGTTTCAGGTATCTTTCACTGGATTGGCGTTTACTGGAAGCTTTAACTTCTGCTGTATCTAAAGCCCCAGATATAATATCTTTACTGGAAACCTCAGTAACTTATTCAACAGCCACAATGTATCATCAGCAAGAAGAATAGCCATCATATGATTTGTATTTTCTTGTTTTCTTTTTTGGACATCAAAAGAAAATATGTGAATTGAACTCATAAAGAATTCACTTTGCTACTTAGTAGGAAAGGTTATAAACCGCCATTTGGAAATAAAGAGAATTTTGAATGTTTGGGCTAATGTAAATATTCCCCTCATCTAATCTGAAATGCTTCTCCTAAAATGGCTTTAGTAACTCTTTCAGGTGACAGGAATGTATGATGTATTTAATACTTATTTTTTTATGTACTCATGAGTCAAATTGAAGTCCTATCAATCTAATAAAGAAAGCTCTTTCAATCAATACTCTTTGCTTCTTCTTTTTTTTTTTTTCAGAAGAAGAAAAAATGAAACAATCTAATAGGTTTGACTACACAGTAAGCTGACAAATAAATTACTATATTCTTTTGAAACTTGAATTTATCTTAATGCAGATATAAATAGAATTCAAAATCTAACAAAGAATGTGCTTTAGAACAATTAGATTATTATCTTGTCATCTTTCACACAAACTTTGTAAATAATATTAAAAATATTATTTATAAAAAGAATTAATAAGTACAGCGCGTTATATTATTTATAACATGTATTAGAGAATTTATATAAAGTTGGATAAAAAATATATTATACATTATATATATTTTTTATGATCTTTTTAAGAAAGAAAAAAATAAAAAATAGCCAATATAGTCTCTAAAATTGAAGGTTAATCATAATTAACTTCATAAACTTTTTTCAGCCGATATAATTTTTAGGCATTGTACGTACCGGTACATCCACAAGGGTGGTTCTGCCGCCACTCTCCAACCCAACAATTTTTCCGAAGTATTCTTATATTTTAATCGACTTCCTGATCCAAATTAGTTTCAGTGCTACAAGTCTTTTTTGCAGTATGTGCTGAATTTATTTATGATCATTCGATAGTGATCCAACGGCTGAAATTTAAACATGAATAATTGTTCAGGACATAAATTACAATCGTTAGATTAAGATCGAATGGATATAAATAAGTGCAGCACATACTGCAAAAACGTATGTGCAACGGACAATCTTGATCCAATTCAGACTGGGCTTTTCAAGAAAACACTTTACCTAATCCAGTTTGAACTGGGCTTCACACGGAAACAGTCCACCGGCAATAATACGGTCCAATTTTGCCCATTTGTCGTTTTTGAAAAGGAAAAGAGAAGGGAGAAAATTGGAGAACTTCTTTTCTAAAGCAACAAGACAACGGAGCTCAAAGCTCAGAACTCGCTTATCTCTGTGTCTCTGGAACGAAAATCTCAGAACTTAGATCGCACCTCTGTCTTTCTCTTTATCGAGACACGTTAAAACGCAGTTCTCAACAAATTGATCGGAGATGGCTTCGGCGATGGTAGAAGACAGCAACTTCGAGGATGACCAGTTAGCGTCAATGACAACGGATGATATTGTTAGGGCATCTCGCCTCCTCGATAATGAGATTCGAATCCTCAAGGTTTCAGTCTTTTTATGTCACTTGTCAATTTGGTTATATTTTGCTTGAAATGTTTCCCTTACCTTTTGCGGTGACTGTGAAATTTAGGAAGAGTTGCAGAGGACGAATCTGGAACTGGATTCTTTTAAAGAAAAGATAAAGGAGAATCAAGAGAAAATTAAGCTCAACAAGCAGCTTCCCTACTTGGTCGGCAACATCGTAGAGGTGAAGTTTTAGGTTTTTTTTTTCTTTTTTACATTTCTAACGTTCGTTTTAGCTATTCATTTTAATCTTGGAGATAGAGCGTGTAAATTAAACTAAAGGGTTTTAAATTTTTATGGCGAGTACGAATATTATACTGAAAATTTTGGATTTTTTGGGGTTCTGGTATTGGTTTGAAGAAGAAAAGAGGGAGTATTACATGGGTTAAGTCATAAATTTTGTCCGTGGTACAACCTCATAATTTTGGTGCGGAAACTGATTTGTGGCTTCTGAGTTGTATGCCCTTCTGTTGAAATCCCGAATAGCTGTTCTCGCTGAGGACTCATCTTGATTTAATCAGTAAGCTCACCTACATGGAGGAACAATCCTTTTCTAAAGTCCGAGGCCTTGCTTTTTGTGGGGACAATGCTAGTAGTCTTAGTATTTTGATACTTCTGTTATAATCTACCTTGCGTGCTTTACACCATTACCTACTGCGCTGCTTGTTGGCCAGTGTAATATTCCAAGTTACTAGAGGGTATGGTTGATCCCTATGTAACTGCATTCACTTCAGTTAACTTCACTACTGATGAAAAAGCACATATTAGGTGTATTACCTGTGATATTTGAAGAATTCATGTTGCTTCCTATAGTTTCATAATGGGGATGAGGACTCCTTGTCACAATACCCTCTCCCACCTATCAACAAAAATAAGAAAATGAAAGAAACTTAACCTTTCTTTTCTTTTTTCAGATTTTGGAAATGAATCCCGAGGAGGAGGCTGAGGAAGATGGTGCAAATATTGATCTTGACTCACAGAGGAAGGGAAAGTGTGTTGTATTGAAAACTTCCACACGTCAGGTTGGTCAGCTTATCTCATGGACTTAAAGGAAGATACTTTGTGTCTGGTGTAGGCTTTGAACTCCTATTACCTGCCTACTAGTTTGACGTCTGCTGCTATTAGACATCCTGACTCGTCTCATCTTTAATGAGAGTGATACATGGATATATTGGAGTTAATCTCTTTTCTCCACTATTTATGCACTCATGATCTGGATTATGAATTATGGAAGCACTTCGTTTTCCTCTATTTTTCTAAATATTTATTCTGTTGGACTGTAGACAATCTTCTTGCCAGTTGTTGGCCTTGTTGACCCCGACAAGTTAAAGCCTGGTGACTTGGTTGGAGTAAATAAGGATAGTTACCTGATCTTGGATACGTTGCCATCCGAGTATGATTCTAGAGTCAAGGCTATGGAAGTTGACGAAAAACCAACAGAAGACTATAACGATATCGGTGGCCTAGAAAAACAAGTTAGTCTTTTGTATTTGATAACTTCTTTTTTGGGGGGTTATATTCTTGGATTTTACTTTTCATTTTTGCTCAAAAACCTTTTTCTTGTTGGTTGCAGATTCAAGAACTAGTTGAGGCAATTGTTTTGCCTATGACACACAAAGAACGATTTCAGAAGCTAGGCGTTCGTCCACCAAAAGGGGTCCTTTTGTATGGACCTCCTGGAACAGGAAAGACTCTGATGGCCCGTGCTTGTGCTGCACAGACAAATGCTACATTCCTTAAGCTAGCTGGGCCCCAGCTTGTACAGGTAATGCATTTTAGTATATTTTCCTGGATGCTTCTTGATGTATGTTATCTTCATGGAAGATCATTTTAGATATACTTCTGGTCTTGTATAAATTTCCTGGGATTGATCTGATAACTGCTGTCCTAGTTTAGCCATAGCCTTTGTTTTGGACGAATTTGTTCATTTCAAGGTTTCTGTAATTTAGTTGATGTTCCTTGATTCTTTGTGAGGTTGTGGTGTATGTTACCTTTGCATGAGATGATTTTGGATATTGTCTCTGGCTCTTGTACAAATTTCTTGGAATGATTTTCGTAACTACTTTCCTGGTTTGATTTTAACCTCTGTTTTGGACAAATTTAATCATTTTTAAATTGTTGTCTTTTTGAAATGTTGAATTTAGATTTTGGGTTTGTTTAAATAATAACCTCATGGCCTGACAAGATATTGATTTGAGTCAAGGTTGTTACATTAAGTAGCTGAGATGTTTCCTACTGATAATCCTTTTTCTTCTCTGGTTACCATCAGTGTGGTGATTATCTTGTCATCTGTATCTTGTTCGTGAGTTAATGGTGCATGCTTGATTATTGTAGTTGCATGTGCTGTTTGTGACACTATCTTGAGAATCTGTGATTCATGTCCTAGTGCAGCTTGCTAAAATTTGCTGAATCAAGAAGTATTTTTGGGTTGAAAATTCAAAATTTAGGTTCTTTCAAGGCTTTTGAGATGGAGATGATACTTTCTCTTCTGAGTATGAGCATCCCTGAAAATCAACTATCTCCTTTCTGGTCTCATAAACTTTAATAAGAAGACCTAAACCTTATGCTGCTATTACTTTTTATATTGTGTGCATGCTGGGTAAACCTCTCCCTCCTTCTCCTATTTTTTCCTTTCTTGGGCTCCTGAAATAGCATTTGCATATGAACTGATCTTTTTCTGCTGCAGATGTTCATTGGAGATGGAGCTAAACTTGTCCGTGATGCTTTTCAGCTTGCTAAAGAAAAATCTCCTTGCATCATATTTATTGACGAGATTGATGCTATTGGCACAAAGCGGTTTGATAGGTATTGTGGTGGTCCCTGGACTCAAAAGTCTATTTCTACTCTTTGGTTTCTTTTAATTTAATATTTTTTTGATATTCAAAACTAGAGCATTTAGTAGGAGGAGGGTACAGTGGAAAGATCTCTTATATCTTATCTGATTACAGATCATGTTTCTTTTATGCAGTGAAGTTAGCGGGGATAGGGAGGTTCAACGGACTATGTTGGAACTGCTCAATCAGCTTGATGGTTTCAGCAGTGATGAACGAATAAAGGTCTGCCTTTTATCTCTGTATTTACCTTTCTCTCTCTCTGTGGGAATTTGAATGGTTATTTTAGGTGGATATGATTGGAAAGTTACATAATGTACTAAGTTAACCTCCCCCAAAGTGGCCTTTCTTTGGGTGGCTAATTGCTTCATTTTGTTTCTTTTATTTATCTTCAGGTGATAGCAGCAACTAATCGAGCTGACATTCTAGACCCTGCATTGATGCGATCAGGTCGACTTGATCGCAAGATTGAGTTCCCCCATCCATCTGAGGAAGCTAGGGCTCGTATCTTGCAGGTACTGTTGCCATTCTTGTCCTTTCCCCATCTTGATGTCCGTCCTAGTATTTCTCTTCAGCTTATTGTATTTATATTTATATTTAATGAGTCAACCGATCATTAAATGTTTCTCCTTTATGCATTACTATAGATCCACTCCAGAAAGATGAATGTTCACCCGGATGTCAATTTTGAGGAGCTGGCTCGTTCAACAGATGATTTTAATGGTGCTCAGCTTAAAGCTGTTTGTGTCGAGGCAGGAATGTTAGCACTCCGCCGAGATGCCACTGAGGTATAATCTCTTCTAACCTTTACTTTTGGTATGTTCCTTCATAGATTAAAGAACTTTTGTGGGAATGCTATGTTCTCTTTTGTAGGTGAACCATGAGGACTTCAATGAAGGCATCATTCAAGTTCAAGCCAAAAAGAAAGCAAGTTTAAATTACTATGCTTAAGTTTGTCAGTATCAATGTGGAGATTTTTCTTTTTTCCTTCGGCATTTAGATTTAATATTCTAAAGTTTCCTGACAAGTATGTTATATAGTATTCAAATATAACATTTATTTTTCTTTTTAATTTGATGACTTAAAACCAAATATGCCTGGAAAATTATCGCGCTCGAGAATCTGGCTACAAAAAAAGAGTTTATAGTAGCAAATTAGGAATATCTTTAGAAAAGCGTATGCTAATATCAGACTAAATCTATTCGAGGAAATTATGCAAGTACATTTGGGCACAAATTGTTGCATCCAGGAGGTGGGATTGGCTTTGTTATGAGTTTCTGGTCATGTTCAATGCAACAACTTGTTGAAATGGTTATGGCCAAGTGATG
Source organism: Rauvolfia tetraphylla (assembly GCA_030512225.1). Classification (NCBI taxonomy): domain Eukaryota; kingdom Viridiplantae; phylum Streptophyta; class Magnoliopsida; order Gentianales; family Apocynaceae; genus Rauvolfia; species Rauvolfia tetraphylla. The sequence goes on from JAJQKT010000060.1 coordinate 6,382,452, forward strand.
GGAGAGCATGAGTTTTAGCCACTGCCGCAATGTATCCTTGTTACGTTACTTGTGCATGAGAGAGGTCTGGTGAAATATCGCAGCAAAGTTACCATTGTATAAATCGACTCATCTCATCTTCTGCAGATCATAAACGTTATCAAGGGTTTTCTGTTCAAGTGTTTCCAGACCAGACAAAGAAGGGCTTGCGACAAGCATTAGTCCGGCAGATAGAAATTTTTGCCAAGATCATTCACTTTCTTCCTTATAGAGAAACGGCTATTTGATTTTGGTCTTATCTATCATTCTAATCCAACTGAAACAGACATATTTATAAATCTGTGAAATCTAAATTTAAAACAAAACAACGCATTTGAGCACGCTAAACTAAACCATTATATGAGGTAAACGAAAACGAGACATGAAGCATATCAAATTTGGAACTTTTATGGATTGTGAAAACTGATCCCATCAACACTTGATCTCCTTCAGATCGGAAGCCAAATAGAGAAAAGTTGGATCTACGCACCTTCCCTGTAGTATGCAAAAACCAATCCCCAATCATCATGCATACTTTCCCCAACAAAGCTGCAAAACATGCCCAAAATTGAGTCAGTAGCGCACTATAGAGTACTGATATCAACTTCAAAAGCACAAGTCAAAATTTCAATTCTTATTTATTCTTCTAGACGATATATATATGCACTTACTAGGGAGGGTTGTTCATGGTGGGGGTGATGCTCTTTTGTCAAGTTTTTAGTTTGGAAAAACCTAAAATCGCACCAAATCATGAAACTCCTCAAACTGCATAGTACATTTTGGTTTGGTTTGGTACGACTTTGCAATAAGAAATATATAGATTGATATATTTACCGTAAATATTATATAGTATAAAAAATAAAAATAATAAGATTTAAAGTTTTATATATTAATTGTTAATAAGTATAAAAAAGAAAGTGAATATTTTCAAATATTTCAAAGTTATTTTAAATGATAACTTTAACAAATTAATGATTCGTTTAAAAATACTTAACTTTTTTAATGAAAAACTAGGATCTCTACTAGTCAAAGAAAAAAGCAAATACTAATTAACAAATACAAGCTCAGAGAGCTTTATAAAGTATTAGGCGAGAGTAAAAATTCACAAAATTTATAAAAAAATAAAAAACTTCGTGGTGTAGTAGATTAAAGAAATATTTTCTTCAAAATAAAAATGACAATTTTTTCAAAATTAAAACATGAAAATAACAATAAGAAATAAAATATGCATGTGTTCAACCTGTCCATGTTCGTCATCAACAATTTTAAGGTTTCAATCTATCCAATCTTTCATGTCTTTTTTACCGATAAAGTTACTAAGTTGAAAAACTAATTTAATTTTAATCTCAAACAAAATGACTTTAAAACCAGTTATTGAAAAATTAGGCCATTAATAGATATTGTTGAAATAGAAATTTCAATTGATTTAAGTACTTTCTAATTAATAAATTTAGTTTTGTTGTAAATATATTATACAATTTTTTTCTTTCAAAAGAATTCTTAAATTAATTATATATATAATTTAAATATATAATATATGCACGGCGGTTTGATGCGGATTGAAAAATTTTTAAACTGCATTGCAAATTACGATTTGAGGATAATTTAAACTGTAACCTACCAATTGGAAATAAAACTGCAAAATTTGTGCGGTTTGAATATTCTTGAACACCGCTAACACTTACTTCCTTGTAAAGAAGGAACTTGGCAGCTGTTTCAATGTTCTTTTTGAACTCCTCCTGCTTCTCAGGCACCTGTTTAGGGGTTAGCTCCTGATGTACTTCTTCATGAAAGCAACGAATTGCTTCTTGTCAAAAGCAGGTTGCTCCTGAACTCAACCCAAGAAAGGGGAAAAAACCATGTCATACAACGAAACAGGAAAACTGTAATCATTCGAGTTATTCACAAGAAAGCTTTGCAAACCTGAAGCCTGAAAGTGTCCTGGATATCAATCACTCTTTCAGCTTGGTCATCAACAACTTCATCTTCTTCTCCACCTTCAGCAGAAGGGTTCGCTTCAATATTTACATTGACTGCTCCTTTAACAACCCACTGACAAACAAGCCAATATTTGATGTTACATATAAAAACTAAACCTTTGAGTTAGTAGCAAATAAAAGGTGGAGATCTTTTCCTACACCAAAACAAAATAAATTTGTTGAATCAAAAAAGGCCGAGAGTTCCTACCTTTCCTTCTACTTCCCACTACATTCCATTCTCAATATCCTTGTGAGGGAATGATTCTGAGAGAAGCTCATCGCCTGGAATTCCAATTTGTATGTACATAAGTTAAAAGACCACATATGAAAATGCAATTTCAGGCAAAATGAAAACAATACCAATCCTGTGCAGCATGCAAGGTAGTTAAATATAGTGGACACGTAACACATGGTTATTGAAGCTCAGCAATTTTTTCCCTTTTAATGGTTCTGTTTGTTTAATTAAAAAATAGCAGAAGCACAAAGAGTTTCAATAACAGATGAATACTGATGCTGAAAAATTCAGTGGAAAGTACAGAGAATTCTTAGAGGACTTCACAATTAAGACCATAAATAAATTCTTAGAGGAGATCATTGAAGCTGGAAGAGATATCCTCAGGTAATGGAAGGACAGGACATTTGCGTACACTCCCAGAAAGGCACATTTTGTTGCCCACAACATTGCTAAATGGGCTGCTAGTTGCAATGTAACTGGTGATATAGACCCTCCCCAACTGCCTCCCTCAGTTTTTTGAGATCACGGGGGCACTGGCCCTCTGGACTGTAATTGTTTTGAGAACCCTGCCGATTTTAATGCATAATCTCCCATTTACCAAATGAATAAATAAATAAAACAACCAAAGGGTGAAAGGGGCTGGGCTATAATAGTGCTAAATGGTAAGGAAATTAATCTCTTGTCTAGAGAGATCAAAGTTCTACTTACATACAAGTTTGCATCAGCATTGGTATTTTCAATTAGTGTCTTATTCTTCGAGACGGAAAACTAGATCCTTTAACTGGTCTTGACCTTTAGAGTTAGCGAGCCCCTGGAATCAAAGTCTACTTCCACTCTTTGGTTTCTTTTAATTTAATATTTTTTTAATATTCAAAACTAGAGCATTTAGCTGGAGAAGGTAACGGTGGAAACGTCTCTTACGCAGCATCTGATTACAGATCATCTTTCTTTTATGCAGTGAAGTTAGCGGGGATAGTGAGGTCCAACGAACTATGTTGGAATTGCTCAATCAGCTTGATGGTTTCAGCAGCGATGAACTGATAAAGGTCTGCCTTTTATCTCTCTCTCTCTCTCTCCTTTGTGTTATACTGGCTAATTTAGGTGTCCATGATTGGAAGGTTACATAATGTACTAACTAAAGAGGCCTTTCTTTGGGTGGCTGGAGTGCTTCATTTTGTTTCTTGAATTTATCTTCAGGCGATAGCAGCAACAGATTGAGCTGATATTCTAGACCTTGCATGGATGCGATCAGGACAACTTGATCGCAAGATTGTACCCCATACTTCTGAAGAAGCTAGGGCCCGTATCTTGCAGGTACTTTTGCCGTTCTTGTACTTTTCCCCTACCTGATGTCCGACCTAGTATTTATCTTTAGGTTATAGTATTTATATTCATATTTAACTAGCACCATGTATGTATAATTGCACATATTAAATATTTTATTTAACTTTTTATAAAAAAAATATTCTTCTGTTTTATTTTTTAGTAATAGAGGATAAAAGTACTTTTTATTTGCTATTTAATTATTTTTATAATATTCCAACAAGATACATATTTTTACTAATTTTTTTTGATAAATACATGCTTTTACTAATTATGTAAACTATTTCATGGAAGTTATTTAATTTAGTTTTAGGTTTTATGCCATTAAATAACATTAGCATTTGAATTTTTAATTGACATAATAATTTATTGTGATCATTTTAATTTTTTTGTAAAATAATATTATTCCCTTTTTTATTTTTTGCAATGATAAAAATTGATGTGAATTTTTCCTATTTTCTTACTTATTTTCATGATATTCAAATAAGATACATATTTTGTTTCTTCATGAAAGATTAAATATTCCTTTTTGGTATTTCACACTATTATGTTTTGAATTTTTTCACAAATTATATTAGTATTTAAACTTTTAATTTTCCATAATTACTTCTTGTGTGGTTCTTTTAGTTTTTCTAAGATGTAATGCTTGTTCACTTTTTACCCTTTGTCTAATTAATTTATTCAAATAAAATAAATATTTTTTACTAATTATAGAAATATTTTCACAAAAATTATTTAGTCTATTTGTATAATCTCATGCTATTATATTTTAGACTTTTTATAAATTATATTTTTATTTAATATATTTAATGAGCAAAATTATTTCTCTAGTTATTTTAGTTTTTCAAAAGTAGCAATGTCTTTTATTTTTATGGAGGTTAGCTAGTTTTTTTTATACATTTCATTACATTATATATACCTTGAGGTTATAAATTTTTTTAACTTAAGTGGGTGATTTTTTTATTTTTTTATTTTTTTACTGAATAAGTAGATGAGTTAGTATACTTATTATTAAGTAGTTATTAATTTTTTATTAATTTCAAAATAAATTAGTAGTTAGTGAAATATTTAAAGTATTATAGAGACAAGCAACTAAGTTGGCACTCGGCCGAGATGCCGTTGAGGTATACATCTCTTTCAATCTTTACTTTTATATGTTGTTTCAATGTGCTTACATGGTCCTACATAGATTACTAACTTTTCTGGGGTTGCTATGCTCTTTTTGTTGGAGAACCATGAGCACTCCAATGAAGGCATCATTCAAGTTCTACTTTTCTGGGGTTGCTATGTTCTTTTTGTAGCAGAACCATGAGTACTCCAATGGATCATTCAAGTTCAAGCCAAAAAGAAAGCCAGCTTTTAAATTACTATGCTTAGAGTTTTTTCAGTATCCCAATGTGGAGATCTTTTTTTTCCGTGTTTAGATTTTGATTGAACATTATACATGTTCCAAAGTTTTCTGACAAGTATGTTATATTGTATTCAAATATAACATTTGTTTTTCTTTTTAATTTTTGATGACTTCAAAGAACGCGTGAAAACGTTAGACCTGGTTCTCCTTGGTATAAATTAGGCGCACCCATTACAATCATTAGACACTTTGCGAAATCGTTTAAGGGCCACGCAACAGCCTAAACATACTGGCTGGTGGAATGGCCCCCAAAATTGAGTCACTATCCCTTATCCATTTGCTCAATAGGAAAGTAAAGGAAAACGTTCAGGTTCACAAGTATGGTAGGCATTGGGCAACGGATTTCCTGCTTCTTGAAAGGTTCTCCTAGAAGAACTTGATAGAGAGAAACAAAAGTCACTGGTATGCCTAAATAAGCAGATGAGAGAAGGTGAACGTGCTTGGAAAAGCTTGAAGAGAAAGAGGACCCAAGGATCCCAAAGATTTGAAGTCAGAGGATCACCCCAGCTATTAGAATAGCCTAAAACCTTAAGCCTCTTCCAGTCTTTACCTATCGCTTCAAGTTGGATCACCACAGACCCACCCAGCGGTTCCCATAGACGATTGGGTAACTGTGTAAGAGAAGACGGTGAGTATGGTTTGCTTGGGATTTTGAGGATAAATTTAGGGTGATAGAAATCAATTATTACGTCTATTTAGAATTTTTTATTTTAATTTCAATACTTTCAAGATTGTATCTAGTAATTTAGATAAAACTTTAAAGGAAGCATAATATAAATAACTATTATGTTTTAATATTACTCAAGAAACTTTTTAAATTGCAAGCTTACTCATTATATTGTTACAATAAATAATATATTGTAACATTTCATTCTCAATAAATAATATCGTTAATCCATTTATCTAGTTATCGGCCTTAAGTAATTTTTCAGTATTAGTACAATTATTTTTGTTAATATTAAAAAAACCAATCTATTATGCAAGAATTATAGAAGAGATGAAAATTTTTTAACTTTTATTAAATTTTTAATTATTAAAAAAATATCATAGAATAAGGCCTTCTTTTAGGACCTTAGGCGACTGCCTTGATTGCCTTGCCTAAGGCTATCCACGGCCTGAGTACTTTACTTCCGAAAGACTGCTGCACCGAAAGATCCTTGCAGTTGGATTTTCATACACAGCAGTTACATTTCCATGCGAAAAGATCACTCTACTTCCCTAATGTAAACCAACCGATATCAGACCCATATGCCTTAAAAATTTATCACGCTACAAGAATCTGGGAATAGAAAAGAGTTTCCAGTAGCAAATCAGCAATATCAGACCATATCTATTAGAGGAAATTATACACGTACATTTGGGCATAGATATTTGCTTCCCGGAACGCATGCGGTTCTGGTGGAATTGGCTTTGTTATGAGTTTTTGGTCATGTTCATCTGCAACTAGTAGTTGAAATGGTGCCAAGTGATAGTTGCCAGTGAGGAAATGCATTGTAGTTACGTAACTTATGCATGAGTGTTTTTTATCAAAAAAAAAAAAAAAATTGTGCATGAGAGAGAAGCTTGATAAAATAACTCCTCAACAGTTCCAGCAAAGTTACAACTGTATAAATCGACTCAACTCCTCATCTTCTTCAGATCATGAACATTATCATGTGATTCCAGAACAGAAAAAGAAGGGCTTGGGACAAACATTACTCAGCCTGACTGAAATTTTTGCCAAGATCATTGACTTTCTTCCTTTTTGAGAAACAGATTATTTGATTTTGGTCTTATCTATCATTCTAATCCAAGTGAACACAGATATTTATAAACCAGTGATATCTAAATTTAAAACAAAACAACGCTAGTCGTCTGATTACACATTTAGCACGCTAAACTAAACCATTATATAAGGTAAACTAAAACGAGGCATAAACCATATCAATTTTCTTATGGATTGTGAAAACTGATCCCATCAACACTTGATCTCCTTCAGACCAGGAGCCAAATACAGAAAAGTTGGATCTGTAGCACCTTCCCTATAATATGCAAAAACCAATCCGCCATCATCGTGCATACTCTCACCAACAAAGCTGCAAAACACGCCCAAAATTGAGTCAATAGCGCACTATAGAGATATCAACTTCAAAAGCACTAGTTAAATTTTCAATTTTTATTTATTCTTCAAGAGGATATATATATATATATATATATATATATATATATATATATATATATATATATATATATATATATATATATATATATATATATATATATATGCACTTACAACTGAAGGTCCTTGAGCTTGGAAAGAAGGAACTTGGTAGCTCCTTCAATGTTCTTTTTGAACTCCTCCTGCTTCTCAGGCTCCAGTTTAGGGGTTAGATTCTTGATATACTTCTTCATGAAAGCAACGAATTGTTTCTTGTCAAAAGAAGGTTGCTCCTGAACTCAACCAAGAAAGAAAAAAACCTAGTCATACAACAAAACAGGAGAAAAACCATTCAAGTTATTCACAAGAAAGATTTGCTAACCTGAAGCCTGAAAGTGTCCTGGATATCAATCACTCTTTCAGCTTGGTCATCAACACCTTCATCTTCTCCTCCACCTTCAGCAGAAGGGTTCGCTCCAATATTTACATTGACTGCTCCTTTAACAACCCACTGACGAAACAAGCCAATATTTGATGTTACATTTAAAAACTAAACCTTTAAAGTTAGTAGCAAATAAAAGGTGGTGATCTTTTCCTACACCAAAAGAAAATAAATTTGTTGAATCAAAAAAGGATGAGTGTTCCTACCTTTCCTTCTACTTCCCACAACATTCCATTCTCAATTTCCTTGTGAGGGAATGAGTCAGAGAGAAGCTCATCGCCTGAAATTCCAATTTGTATATGCATAAGTTAAAGACCATGTATCAAAATGCAATTTCAGGCAAACTGAAAACATAACCAATTCTGTGCAGTATACAAGATAGGTACATTTAGTGGACACGCAACACATGGTTATTGAAGCTCAGCAATTTTTTCCCTTTTAATAGTTCTGTTTGTTTAATTAAAAAAATAGCAGAAGGATAAAGAGTTTCAATAACAGATGAATACTGATGCCGAAGAATTCCGTGGAGAGTAAAGAGAATTCTTAAGAGGACTTCAAAATTAAGACCCTAAATAAAACAACCAAAAGGTGAAAGAGGCAACGCTACAATAGTGCTAAATGGTAAGGAAATCAATCTCTTGTCCAGAGAGATCAAAGTTCTGCTTATATACGAGTTTGCATCAGCATAGCTATCTTTAGTTAGTGTCTTATTCTTCGAGATGGAAAACTAGATCCTTTAACTGGTCATGACCTTTAGAGTTAGTGAGCCCGATGTCACATAATTCTCCACTGATAAGTAAAAATTACTACAAATCTTGAAAGCATAGATTGAAGCATCCAAAATCCAGAATAAAGGCACGAAACCAGCACGCACAGAATCAGGAAAGAACATCCGTACTTGTTTGAACCGAAACAAGAATTCAGACGTGCATACACGTATTCATGACTTAACCAGTTTATCTATACATTCAAACAACGAAAAAGCAATTAATCAAGATGCAACCTTTATTCTAAAACTCAAACGAAAAAGTTGATAAGCAAGCCATAGCAAGCAATTGATAAGTGCGTCCAGCAAAATTTCTCAGAGAAAACATATCCAAAAGATCAAAACAAGGGGGGGAGAAAGAAAAACAGAGCTTTCCCTTGAACAACGATTAATATATACAAGAGCACGAAGCAAAATTTCAGGGAAGAAGACCAAAAAGTACCAGAAAGAAGATCTTGGTAAACCAACATGATTGCAGAGTTTGAGTTCTGAGAATTGTGTTTGGCGAGGCAAGAAGAATAGCTTGATGGGCTCTCTGTTTGTATGGTATAAGCTAGGCGCAAAAGGAGGGTTCTGAAGGTCTTGGGGCGGTGAGTACTTATAGTGGAGAATTTAACGGGTTATTAACTTATTGGTAATAGACGTAGACCCAGCGGAACTAGGATTCTGGAAGATTTTGATCGCTGTGTTTTTTTGTTTTTGTTTTTTTTCCTTTGCTGGATACTGTGTTTTTGGTTGTAGTAACCCGAAAAGAAAAGGGTAGGGAAAAAGAGAATTGAACTAGATCCTGTTTGATGATGGCCGACGTGGGATGTCTCTGGGCTACTTTTGTTGACCGCTGCAGCTTGTACTCACAAGTGAGACAGCCAGATATATATATCGGCCGCCGCATAACTGAGTAGATGTTTTATTTTTTTGAATAATTATTTATAATAATTATTTAATTGTGTAATAATTATTTAAATTTGTATTCGTTTAATAAATATTTAAATTTGTATAATTATTTGTTATCTGTGAGTTCATAATTATTTAATTAAAATTTGACAATTGAATTGAATTATTTTTTAGTTAAATTATATTAAAAATTATAAAAATAAATTATTTGTGAAATAAGAAGTAAGATCTAAAGTAAAAAAGGTAAAAAAAATTATTAGAAAATTAATCCTAGAACACTGGAGAATTAGTTTAGCACATTTGAAAAGAGGTATTGTTTATATAGTAGATAAATTGTTACTCTACCCATAGTCTAGTACAACCTTTACAAAGAAATACTTTCTCTCTTTCACAATATAGGATATTTTGAATTTTTTTAAAAAATATTTAACATTTTATAAATTTTAAAAGATTATTTTTTAGAGTCATCATTCTCTCTTATATTAATAAAGAACAAATTAGTTAAGAATATAATAAAAATCTATTATTTTCTTAACTAATATCTGATTATTATTATACAAAAAGTACAAAAATATTTTATATGTTAAAACATATAGAGTATCTACTTATCAAGAAAAAAATAAAATAATATCTGATTTACTAAAAAAGAAATAAAGTGATACTTTAATTAGTTAGTAGCACCCCTTACTCGGTGAAAAAGTCATAAATTCAATTTACATCCCTATCACTCAATGTATAAGAAAAAAGGAAATATCTACTCTACTTCTAATCTCTACCATATATTCTTTTTTTAATTTTTTTCTCCTTTCTCAAACTTTCTACTCCAATGCAAATGAGAGAAAAATAAATTGTTTATTTAAATTACAGAAAAAAGGTTTAGAATTAAGTTAAGATAAAACAAACAATTTTCAGATTGAAGTTGTCAGTTTTTCATTATCAATATTTGGTTACACTTATTAGTTTAGTCATTTTTTATTTTTTGATTAAAATTAAATGTTCACTTTTTACTCATTCTAATAGAACATAGACATTTAATTTTAAACAAAAAAGTAATTTACATTCAACTCTGATAGAAATAATGTTCTCATATACATATATTACTCTTTCTATCCGAAATTAAATGGTATGTTTTAACTTGCTATAAAAACTAAAAAGAATAGTTTGGTTATAAAAAATCAAAGAGCCAAGTATTAGAGATGGACTTATGTGTGTAAATGGAGTTTAAAGATCTTAAATCAAAAGAATCAAAGAACCAAGTAGTGGTACTACAACACTAGTGAAGTTTAATTTTCTCAAATTAGAAAAAAATAGTAATAGAAAATCAAATAAAAAATATGATTATTTTTAAAAAGTCATTTTCAAAACATATTAAAAATAAAATGTCAAACATTTAAGTTTGAACGAAGAAATATTAGTATTAAACAGATACCACTGCTATTTATAGAAAGGTAGCCAGCAAATGCCAACTAGTTTACAAACTACAAGTGTTTTGGATCAACAACGCGGTAGCCACTAGCTGGTAAGTGGAAGTGGTATACAAAAGGCGTTATCTGCATAACCTTTTCCTTTTTCATTTTTCCCCCCTAAGTACACAAGACGAGTAAGGAGAAAAAGCTTCATACTCATTTTTGCATCGTCTTACTTTTATGCCAATAATTTTTTAGGTAAGAAAAAGAAAAGAATGCAATTTTAGCATCATCTTAATCTAAATTGCGAACTACATCTCAAATATTTTTCAAAAAATTATGATAAAAATAATAAAGTATCTTCTTGAGCAGAAGGGTTGGCTCGAGTATACATCTGCATTGCTCATTGGACAGCCCACTGCTGTAACAATCAACATGCCAATATATTGATGTTAAATAGAAAAAAAAAAGAATGAAAAGAAAGAGTGTTCAACCAGGAAAGGAGGGTTGTTCCTACCTTCCCTTTTGGGAAATTCATGAGGAGAAAGAAGACCAGTGCGAGTACTATATATAGTATTTAAATTGTTGTATTTGAATTGAATTTTATTTTAAAATTTAATATAAAATTTTGATTTAAAAAAATAATTTATTTTTATAAATAAAAAAAATTAAATTTAAACTCTATCTATAATATGGCAGCTTGAGAACCCAGATAACCGCGGTGGCTTTTGGCTGTGAGGATGGCCCCCAACTCCAACTGAATCCCACAAGAAGCACCACAGATAGGTACTACATGCACTATGCCAGATGGAGAATCAACGAAGCTAATTCCGACTATAACACTACATGTAGATGAATGAATCTATGCATTTCTACAAGGGACAAAGCGGAGAATATGCGTTGTCGCTGGACCCGTATTCCCTTGGGGAAGGAAACAAACAAAAGCAAAACCTGATTATTGCGATTTGCGACCCGAAGGTCTGAGTTACTAATTGCATAATGGGGAGGAAGAATTGAAGGGACAGATAGTGTACACAAAAAAAAAAAAAAAATTCCCAATAGGTTTTCTCTGTGAATGGAAGAAAATAATCTTCTCGGAACTTTTTTTTAAAAAAAATAAGTGATATTTTTACTTTATTTTATCTTATTTTTTTTACCCTGCTCGCTTTTTATTATAAATAAAAAAACTTTAATATTCATATCTAGTTTTTCTAAATACAACTTGATTGAAATTTTAAACATTTCTTTAGGTAGTAAAGTCTTTCAATTACTAAAAAATAAGAGAGAGTCAGAATGTCACTTACTTTCTTTTTTAGGAAAGAATTATTACTATCATTGTTATTAAAATTTTATGTTATTAGAAAGAAAAAAAAAGGTCTAGAATTTTCAGTACAACAAAAAGTTTTACCAATTGAGTTGAATTACTATATATGTTTCTTTGTTTGTTTGCTTCTATTGAGTCTGTAGAGGGAAGAGAGAGAAAGATAAGGAGAGATGCAAAAAGATGGTCTTTGATTTACATTTTACAAGCCCAAGAAAAAACCAACTGTTTTTAATGAGATTTTTCCTCCAAAAAGAGAAGTTTTTAATGAATTTTTCTAACTTGGTTTTTAATATATTTTAATTTTTTGTTTATAAGTACTTCTTATTAAACAATAAATTTCAATTCTAATTCATTTTCATGTCCCTTATGCAATTTTAAAAAATATTTTTATGGTTTGTTTGGAGTACATTAGATTGATTACAAATTACTTTCCAATTCAATGTCTTAGTATATGTTTTGGGTATCCAAATATTAATGTCAGCATGTAACTGACTTTTTTAATTTGAGAAATGGGGGCACTGTTATAACTCCAACATCTAATCTTCTTAATTAATTAATTAAAGTATCATAAAATCAGATATTGTTATAAATACTATTACTATATATATAATTAATTAAAAATTGAATATTTTTTAACTTATTCCTCTCTCTATCCCATATTTTTTGCTCTCATTTTCTTTTTACTATCAATCATCCATGATTTCCGCCCAATCATATTCCATAATTTCTGCCTAGGATGTTTGAGTGTCACCCTCCATGACAGAAGAGTTAAAATTAATTAATTTTTTAACTGTATATAATCAAACTCGAAATTGTATATATCAATTATCTTTATAAATAATTGTGCCTTTGAACATCCAATTTGTGTCATCTTCTTCTCCTTCCCCACCCTAGACTTACTTTCAGAATTAAAAAGAATTAAAAACCTGATCCCATACTTTGCAGAGTAACCTATTTATCGGGAAATATTCTACTTCTCCTACTGTTCAAAATTTAAGGTGAAAAACCTTTATTATCTCACACAACACGTAACAAATAATTAGAGTTTTAACCTATAATCAAACTTAAATAGACAAGAAAGATCAAGAAAACCTCGTCCTTGCTTTTGTACTGTCAAAGAAAGTCATCTCTTTGGGTGATGGAAAAACATCTTCGAACTACCAATACGATGTTCTTCCTCTTAATTTATAGTTTTAAAGACTGTAATTTTGTGGACGATGAACTTATCTGAATAATTTTTTAACTTATTTCAGACATTTATAATTCTTGGTAATGTATTATAAGATTATTTATTTTAACATCCTTACGTTAAACTACAATTTTCCAAACTTGCAGAATATATTTGTAAGAATTAGCCTTCACAAAGATCAAATGGGGTACCTATAAATAGAGACAATAATGCATAGACATTAATTTTGCCTTATAAGACAACAACTACTATTTTACATTATCATTAAGCCAATATCTAATCTAATACATAAATGTCAAGATGAAGAGGTTAAACCAACTCAATCCAATATATATAGCTTTCATCTTTTGTCATGTCATGTACAAGTGCTGGCAACCCAATTCTCAACACAAAATTTATTCAAAGTTGGACTTCTTCGTTCACTTCTTTGTTTCTTCAAGCAGTGTGAACAATACCTCTTCAATCTTTGAACAACTTTTGTTCAACTTGACTATAACTTGCATGCTTAAACATGTCAACAAGTCAGTTTTTTTCACTATTTTTATTTTAAACTTCACTTATTATTTCACAAATAATTTACTTTTACAATTTTCGATACAATTCAACTCAAACAAAAACTCAATCCAAATATACCCTTAATAAATAACACTTGTATCGCTTGAGTTATTATTTTACTAAAATAAGAATAATTTCAAATATTAGAAAATTGTGAGTTTAAAATATTGTGATATTTTATTATATTAAAATACTACAATATTTATTAGATATTAATTCTTCTACTTGTAAAAATTACATTTCATTTGTTGGTGTATCATGCAGTAGATCGTGCACATATCTATGTGTTTTTGTGTAGGCATTAATTATTAGTAAAATTGCAAAAGAAAAATTATTGGTAAATTCTGCAGAACGATTAAAGACAACATGTGAATGTGATGTAGGATCTTTTGCTTCAACACATCTCTCTCTCGCTCGACCATTCTCTCCTCCTCACCTTTGCTTGCCGCTGCTCTTCGTTCACCCTCTAGAACGCGCCAAATATGAGCAAAGGGATATTCGCTGAATCTCTATTATTATTATTTTCTTTTTATATTCTTGCACTTTTTTTATTACATATCATTATAAATTTTTTACAGTTTGATTTTTGTCGATATTCAAGATTACAAAGTGAGATTTAACTTTATTTTTTTTTAAGTCGGGGTTTCATTTCTCTCATTTTTAGAGGTATTTGCAAATTCAGACCAAATCATCTCACTTAAATGGATAATTTTTATTATTTAGTAAAAAAAAATTGTGATGTAGGCCGAGAATTAAAAATGATAAAGTCAAACGGAGGGAATATAGAAAGCGAAGAGAAAAGTTTTAAGGAAAGAACGTTTATTGTCTGATTTATTAAAGCTCAAAGTTTAATAGTAAACCAACTACACAGACAAGTTTAAAACTCTATAAGAACAGTAAAATATCCGTCTTCAAATATATATGTACAAATAAATACTCTCTCTATTTTTAAATATAAGACATTACTTTTTATATAAATTAAGAAAGAAGAAAATAAGATATATTTTTTATTATATTTTTAATTTATTTTATTAATATAATAAAAATGAGAGTATTATATTTGTAATGATGATATATTTTAAAAAATAATTTTTAAAATTTATAAAAGGTTAAATATTTTTAAAATAAATAAAATAGGTAAAATATTTTATTATTTTGAAACGTAGGGAGTAAATAAATAAATTACCTAAAATCGCAGAAAATAAATTTAAAAGTTTTAACAATGAAAAGTAGAATTATGTATCTAACTTATTATTATTATTTTTTTTGCTTAATTAAGCCTCGAAACGGAAAAAATAAAATGAAAACGATTCCCTTCAATAAAAATCCACAAAACATTTTCTTCCTTTCGCTTTTAAATTTGAAAAATCCATACAACAATTGATATTTTTGATAAGAAAAGCGGGAAAATGACTATGTGGGCCAACCATATCCTCTCCCATCAAACGTTTACCTACATGTCTCCACACTCAACCACTGCCTTCCAACAAACAATTAAATTGTCTATAGTACAAAAATTTTCAAAGCAATTAATAAACTCTACCATTTAATTTTCTACTTTATATCAATGCCAAAAAGTGCTTCCCACAAAAATATGAATTGTAATTTCAATCCAAATGTTTCTAATTTTTTACTTTATTTTTATTTTTAAATCTCACTTTTTTAAATAAAATTCAATCACAATTTTAAAAATAAAACATTATTCACGTCATTGTATTTTTTTGCTAAATAAAAAAGTGATCTTAAAGATGACAAACCAATAACCTTCTACTACTTAATATTTGAGCTTGCATGTTTATCTTGCGAACATATCAGACAAGCTAAGTACAAGCATTGGTCCTGTTAGAATAGTACTATCAAAGTTTAAGTGATAAGAAATCTGTCCCGTTAAATCAGTACTATAACTTGATAATTTAAGCGTAATCTCATAGCACTTCTTTTAAAGGAAGAATTTTACGTTTTTAATGATATTCGAAATGTCGATGTTCAAGACGAAAGATAAATTTCTAACCACTTCTATGTAGTTATTCACGTCGTTGTCAAATGTATGGAAAATGAGACTTCTGGTCTAAAACGTTCTCTCTTCTTTTTCTTTTTTTTTCTTTTTTTTTGGGTGATATTTGGCCTTTTAAATTCTATCCCTATACGGACGCCAGTTACTACTATTACATAAGCTTGTCTTTATATTAACCGCCCTGCAAGTAAATTTATTTTTATTTTTTTTATTTTTTAAAGGAAAAACAGAAACCAAATCCAACTGCCCCAAAACAGGCGGTGAGTGTACAGAAAAGAGAGGAAAATAGAAAGGGAGAGACAGCCCCAAAGCACAAAGTAAGGAAGAGGTTCACATTTTTTCTCCACATCGTAAACGCTCCATCTCTCTCTTCTCTCTCTCTATTTCTCTCTCGCTCACAGACTTTTCTCACTTCAAGCTCTCGATTCTTACTCAAAATTTTGATAATTTTGGAGGGACAAGATAAGAGGAATCCGAGATTTTTTCCCCTTTTGTTGGTTCTTTGGTTGGGAATTAATCAGCCCTGAATTGCTTAATTTATATGTGTAAGTTAAGGTGCAAATTTAGGGTTTTGGTATATTTAATTTAATTAAGATGGGATTGGAAGGGACGGATCTTCTAGATGATGGCGATGGAGTGGGAGGAGGAGGTGGAGGAGAAGGAAAGGCGTCCTCGGCTGTGTCGTGCTCGATTTGTTTGGACCCTGTGACTGATACCGGGGAGAGATCTTGGGCTAAGCTTCAATGTGGCCACCAATTTCACCTCGGTGAGTTCGATTATCTTTCTACTGATGCTCAATTTGTAATTGGAATTTTGACTTGATTAGTAATCAGATCTAATTAATTGGTTTCCAGGATTCGGGCTTTATGATTCTTAGTTTGCTTTTACTGCAATTTTGGCTATATTACGTTCTTGATGATGTGGGCAGCGGTTATACCTTTTTTTGTTTGTGTGCACGTATAGAATGTGGCAAAAATTTCAGCATGTTGAAATGGGGGAAATGAAAGGGGAAAAACATGGAAGCTGTTTGCCTCAGGAATTTTATTTTTATTTTTTTTTAAGTTGAATCCTTGCGGGATTCCTGGGGGCATTTCTAGCTTGAGTAAAGCATGCATTTAGTGGAATGGTGTCAATTGGCGTTAGCGGAGAGCCAGTCGGATTAAAGATGGGGGCTTTATTTTCCAGTCATCTAGATAACGTGTGACTAAACTATATTGGGATATTTTGTGCTTATTTTCGCTGGCAAAATAACTTCTAAATAAATGTTGTTGGCTGGTTCTTTGTTCGTTCGGATGTTGTGGTCAATAGTCTGTGAAGGTTGTAGTGATGTATCTGTTCTGATACTAAGGTGTCATATTTCATTTGTTTAGGTCTTTTAATTTGCTTAATTTCATGCTTCCGCTCTCCTCTTCCTTATTGTATGTCTTTGTAGTTTTATGATTAAATTGTTGATTCATAAATCTTATTAAGATGAATTGCTTTGTTTTAAGCATCCCAGGATATGCATTTTTGAGTCAACCTGAAAAACATGATCCATTTAATGCCTTACACAATAGAGCTTTGACATATGAAGCATGTGGCTTTTCAAACTATGTGCAAACCTACAGAGATACAACTTGATCTCATTTTGACTCTAGGTGGCTATAAAGTGCTCCAGGTGTAGTCAAAAGCTTTTCTAGAAGCTTGTTTGAGGAGAGAAACCAAGGCAAGCTGTAGTTGCACATATTAGCATCTAGTATTGGTATTTCAAAATGACTCATAAGAGGACAGTTGTGCTAGGATGCCTGAGATTTGACCTGATATCATGTTTCGTTATTATTGAAATTGAGAATGAATTGAGTAGGGTCATGATTTAAAAATTTGATCATTTATATCCTCGCTTTCACTTAGCAGCTTGCCTTGTTAATGCTTAAGCTGCATGGGAAACCAGTTCAGATTTTAAATGGTTTTCGAGAAACCTTCAACATTTCAGGTTTAGCTTTCTTGGGCTCAATTCCAATTATCATTTGCTCATGACCTGCGCACAGAAAGGTCAAGTTTGATGAGGATGCTTGTAATTGAAGAACTGAAATTTGATATGTTGACCCTGTTTATTCTTTTGTGAACTTGTTTGCCTTTGTGATTTTTCATTTTATATATATTTTCGGATATTACATCCAAATTGAATCCTAGAAACCATATGATAGCAAAATTTATGAAACGAGCAAAATTACTGTGCATATGATTATACTAATAAAGCAAAAAACTGCTTGCCTGTTTGTATTCCTCTTTTGGAAGTTGTTGTGGTGATGTCACAGTGGTTTAAATCTGAATGAAATTTTACCACCTTTGGTTTCATCTTCTTTGGAGGAGAAGTGAAATTTCCAAAGAACTAAAGAATTAAGATGAATGCAATTTCCTTCTTATAATGGCGTATGTAGTCTATTCACTAATTTTTCTGTTTTAGAGAATTTTCTTCTTTAAATTTGATAGTTGATTTATTTCATCGACCAAAGGAATAAAAATAGTATTTTTGTGGTGGTTAATTGAGTCCTCTTCATGAGCCCTCTTCCACTTAGAATTTGCTAAGCAACAATCTTTGGAGAAGAGAGGTCAGAAGAAAATCCAGTTGCCATCGGAAAATTCAATTAAGAACTTTCTAGAAAGACAATATTGTCATGGGGACTACTGTTGGTTGGACGTGAAGTTTTATGTAGGGTAATCAATTAGAATGTTTTAGCGAGTTTCTGTTGAATTATGAATACACGGTTGAAGTCGACTTAGTCCTTTTTGTTTTTGTTAGGAAAGTTATGTCAATCAGGAAAATAGAAAATATATTCACATTTTGAAGATGATAAAATAGTTCTTGAATCAGTTTATGATGATGAAAATCATGAAATAAACATATGGTCTCTTTTCAGCTGATCCATGTTGGAAAAGACATGAAAAAGGACTATAAGATATCTTCTATTGCTATGACTTGCTGAGCTGCTTTGAGCCATTAAACTCTGTCATCAATTAGTTTTTTGGAGACTCAAATTAGAATTTACCATTAAATGAGGTTTTCTAGATTTCATTTGCCTTTTGAGTGGTTCCATCAGGGTCTGAGAATATATTGTACCATCCTGAAATGGATAGAAGTGGAAACTGAGAGGGTATGCTTAGGATGCATTAAGTGAGAAATGGACTGGTTCACTACATAACTTAATCGATATGACAGTACACGTGAATATTTGGAGGACAACAGCTTAAGTTCTTGTAGAACAATTGTTTTCTCCTTCTTAGTTGGTAAGAAAGGAGGAATGGTAGAGGATTCTGGTTCTCTCCTAGAAGTTCTATGGAATACAACCATGGGAACTACTACATAGATCATTAAAAGATATATAAGAAGCTCAGATCTTCACTCTGACAAGTATGGTTTGATTTCTTTGAAAAGTAGATGTCTTGGATCAAGATAATAACTATTTACCCTGCCAAATAATTAAATGATTTTTGTCACTTTTTAGTTTTGATGGTATTGACAACATTGGGAACTTTAGTCAATATCTCGGGAATATTCTTATGAATTGAAAAAACAGAGAGGGGGGGGGGGAAGGCAGAGAGGGAGGATGGAGAAAACTGCAAATGGAACTTATGTGAAATTCTGTATGTAAAATCTTTATGCATACTCAACTGCTGGCCTTCAGTGAATGTGAACAGTTGATCAGTGTACTTTTGGGACTTCCCAGCTTTATCATCTAGATTTGTCATGAAACAGTTTGTCAGTGATTTCATACTTGTGTTTGTGGCTATTGAGGATGTTTGTGCAATAGAATTTTCCTCTTTGGCATCATCTCCAGTGAAACGTTGGTGATGATTCTTTAACATTATGCGCCTGTTTTCCTCCAATAATATCCGCTTGTCAATGCTTTGCTACAGTTAAAAGATTCTTGATATGAGATATTAAATTGCTCTATGTTCTCTTTTCTATTATTGAAATTTCTTTTTGTTACATACAGATTGCATTGGATCTGCATTTAATATTAAGGGAGCAATGCAGTGTCCCAACTGTCGAAAGATTGAGAAAGGCCAGTGGCTATATGCGACTGGCTGCCGTTCCGTTCCTGAATTTAGTATGGATGATTGGACTCATGATGAAGATCTATATGATTTAAGCTACTCTGAGATGGTAATGCAATAGTTAGTCTATGTTTTCTGTTAACTACCGTTTCCATCTGCTTTGTGTGAATGTTATCATATTCTGTTTGATCTAATTAATTGATATTGTAGGCCTTCAAACTGTCTGAGACTCATGCATACACTTGAACGTGAGCAGATAGAAGTGGCATGAAATTCTTCCTTTATACACCCCCTGCAAGTTATTCGTACTTTAGAAGTTATTCATATTATTAAAGTAGGACATGCAGTGGACCGCTTTTGGGTTTTCTGCAACTCTCATTTAAGAAATAAGTCATTTTGGACTGGGGTAGTGAGGAGATACTAGTTTTAGAAAAGGTCTTGGGGAAAAGATGCCGGAATCTGTTGGATCTTTACGCAAATTACCTGAACAACTTTTTTTAACTGAGTTACAGATGATTATGCCCATTAGGTGGCTAGAATATAGTTAATTACCTCAGGCCTGTTTTCTCCCCCTCCCCTGAAATCTTGACAGTATAGTAAGTATTGCCTATGTTCACATTGGTGCCAATTTGAACTTTTCAAGGAGATCTGGCAGTGTCAAATGTTGTCAAGAGTAAATTGGATGCCTGTTGAAGACACGGTCGCTCTAGTAGTAAGATTAAATCTTACAAGTCCGTTGAGTCTAGGAATATCTACGCACTTTCGGACGTCCATGAAATGAGCTTATAACATGAAGCTTGGTTTTCTTTGCTCTACAGATACAACATAGTTGTATGTGTTATCCTTAAAGGAACCCAGTTGAATCTAGAGACTTCTTTTCCTTTCTCTCTTTTCTTCTTTGTCTCCTAACTTTTTGGATCTCATTTTTGCTTTAACAACTTTTCCTGTGGCCTTAAAATTATCTGAATCTTAAACTGCCTTCAAGAATTTATCTACCCATTGGACTATTCATGTTGACACTGATTGACTGAGCCACCAGAGGCGTACCATAGACTTTTGTAGTTAGCCAACCTGCTTAAGATTTGTCAACCAAGGATTAATGGTGCATTCTTTTGCATTCCTATTCAGGGTTAAGATCACGTGTTACTTTTTACTCAAAGGTACATGTATATCAAACCACATAATTGTTACTGCAGAATAGTTAAGTGTGATTACATGGCATAGTCATGAGTACCTTGGTGTGATATATATTCACATGGATTTAGTTATATATTACTTTTGCATTGCATGAATCAGTTTGTTGAAATTTTGGCTTGATTCAGAGTCTGAATCCTGAATCAGTATGTTTCAAGATAACAGATTGCCCACTGTTTGTCTGATCCTTGTTTTTGTGCTTCCTGTATGCTTATAAACTGTTGGACATACATTAGTGTGAAAGTTACTTCTCTCATCACAATAAATACCATAAGTAGTTGCCAAGTAATAGAATTTGATTTCTGTTAAAACTTTCAGCATTTGTGTTTGTTTAGAATCCAGACTTGAGTGATGATCTTTTATACTTCAACTTCTGATGTACTGTTTAACTTTTTTTGACCATATCTGTGATTGTGCAAACAATTTAGGGAAGAAGATACAGGTCTTTTCCTCCATAATTTTCTCACTTGTGAATGGTTTTTGCAGTCTTTTGGAGTCCATTGGTGTCCATTCAGTGGAATTACTCGACTTCCTTCATCTTTCGAGTAAGCAGCAGCCCCCTCCTTCTTATGTTTGATATCTATCTTCTGCTTAAATTAATTGCTCTTTTCAATTTTTATCTGGTGTTCGCGGTTATGAATTTCCCATTCTTCTGGATTCTTTGCTTCCTTGGATATGCAGTGCTATGGGCATTATTAGCTAATCTATCATGCAAATGATATTTCAGCAGCAACTTCTCTCTCTTAGCTGCTTATGTTTTGCTAAATGTTGGTCTATCCTTTCAGCCAGAATATGTTCTGTCTTAGAGAATTTAAGTGCCCACTAGGAGGCCTAGCCTGAATTTTGTTATGTTGCACGACTCGTCAATGTTATGGTCCTCATAAGACCCTGAATTATGGACTGGTGTTTAAAGTGCTTTTGATTCATTTCTGATTCCTAGCTGATGTTCTGCAATATATTTCGATTTGCATTGGAAGCACGAAGAGAGTAGTAATCCAGTTACTTGTATATCTTGTAAAACTATATGGGCAGAACTTATATCTGAAATGCTTGTAATTTTTTCCTTGAGGAGATGGTGCATTTGGATTGGTTTTTTTTTTTAAAAAAAGTTGAGTTGAATTGGGAATCGTAAACGTAAATTGTGTGTGAGAGGAGAAATGGGGTCCAAAGTGAAAAAAGTGAGATTTTGTTTGAGTTGAGTTCCAGTCTAAATACGGTCTAATCAGAGTGATTGCGGTACTCGTCTACAAAGAATTCAGAGGATGAGCTTTCCACATTCTAAAACCAAAGGTATCATTTAGTTTGTTTTGGAGGAAGAAATTCTTGGTAATGCAAGCTCTAAATATATGTTTCCTACTGGGCCCTTGCCTTGTTTTTCTGATTCAAGAATTTGTTTCCAAGGAATCCAAGCCTCTACGTTCTAATCTAACTTACTTCTCTAAGGGTCAGGATCCTTCTGAGAGTGATCTGGTTTTCTGATATTCAAGTTGTTAATTGGGGAAACCAACCTTCTCTTGCGTTTTCCATGGTTTTTTGTAAATTTTAATATTCGTGGTGCCTTTAATGAGTAATTCTGGGATTAAAGCCCCTGGGTGGGTGGGGGAGGAGGAACAAAAGGAAACGTAATAACATTTTGTATAGTTTATAGTGCAGGAGCTCTAGTGATGACACCATTTGCTATTCTGATTGTTCTTGTTTGTTCTTCACTGATTCT
Organism: Rauvolfia tetraphylla; assembly: GCA_030512225.1. Classification (NCBI taxonomy): domain Eukaryota; kingdom Viridiplantae; phylum Streptophyta; class Magnoliopsida; order Gentianales; family Apocynaceae; genus Rauvolfia; species Rauvolfia tetraphylla. The sequence goes on from JAJQKT010000060.1 coordinate 6,405,091, forward strand.
TTTTATTTGTGGTTCACAAATTTCTTCAGGCTGCTGCTGTTGGCATTATCACAAGATTTTGATTTCTATGTATTTCTATTTATTTTATGTTTCTATTGACCCACTGTTTTTTTTTGCATGTTCATAGCGAAGGAGAATTTTCGTCCACAGCCTGTAAGATTTCCTCTTTCTAGCTTAAGTTCTTAATTTACATAAAGCGTAGTTAATGATGGGAGTCCATATCTTTCCTAGATCACGAACTTCTTGGACAACATGCTATCTTTGCGGAACATACAGCTATATCATCAGCTACTCATCCTTGCCCATATATTGCCTACTTTGGACCAGTGCATCATTCATCATCAAGTTCAAATGGGAGTGTTTCTGATGGTTCTAATTTCAATAATCACTGGAATGGTGCGTCCGTGCCAAATGAGATGCCTACTTCTTATGCTTTCCCTGGAATGGATGTTCACTATCATGGTTGGGACCACCATTCTTCTCCTTTCCCAACAACAAGCAGTCGTATTGGTGGTGCTGATCAGTCGTCTATGCCATCTGTGACTCAGAGAGTTGCTAGAACTAGTTCTGATATTCCGAGATCAGGATCCTTTATGCATCCTTCCCTTGTTGGTCACAGGTAAGTTTTTGGATCATCATTGTAGTTGATTTGATTGACCATAATTTCTGCTGTTTTAGTTCCACTGTTTCATGTGTGGCATGTTTAACAAAAAGAATAGTTGAAGCTCTACAGCTTCCATCAGCAACTGTGAAATAAACATTGTTGAATTCTTTATTAAACGAACTATTTTTTTGCAGACTTTGAGAATATTGAAATACATGAGTTGATCTTCCTTTGGAATCAAAGTTGGTGAACATTTTACCTTGATATATTTGTTCTTTGTTCCACTGTCCGGAACACTGATATTAGTGCTGAACTGGCATAAATTTTTTTGATTGTTTTGTTTTCCTGTTCTGAATGTTGTAGTTTTACTTCTGATGTGTTACAGTCCTGCTGCTAGAGCTGGGAGCTCAGTTGCCTTGTCAATGATCCCTCCTTATCCTGGTAGTGTAGCTCGGGCCCGTGATCGCGTTCAAGCTCTTCAAGCATATTTTCAGCAACCTAGTAATTCACCAACCGTACGCACTCCTGTCTTCTCTGGCTCTCGCAGATCCAACAGTCACAGGATTGTGGCTCAAGTTGGGGCGGTAGCCTCTCCGTCTGACCAGAATGGCGGCTTTTATTTCTTCCCATCAAGTTCTTCCGGGAGGACCTTCCAAGAAGCAGAAAATCCTTTGTCGAATCGCTTCCATACTTGGGATCGTGAACATCTGCCAGCCTTTGGCCAAATTGATAGAGAGACAGGGTGGGTGCCATTCCATCAGACAGCTGGTGGATCTGACGCAAGTATCAGAACCAACAGCTTTCGGCAGAGGCATGGATCTGACAGGATGCCATCGCAGAATCGGTCATAGACTTCTTAAATCCGTCGTGTTGAAATCTGTGATTCCTGTGACCTGAAACTGAAATTATATATGTTTGAGAAACAAAGCTACACTGATGCTAGTCTGCCGATCCTGGCAGGCTCGAAACTGTTGCGTGGCCCTTAAAACGATCCGTTTTTGTAGCCAAGTGATTGTGTGATGGATTTTGGCTTCCTCTATGTCTTTGCCAGGGGCATATAAATAAGATTCAATGTTCAAAGGCAAAGTTGTATAAACATTTTCTGCAAATTGGCTTTATCTGACAAACAAATCCCTTTAGCTGCTGCGAAATCGCTTATCAACATTCTGTTGCCTGTGCATAATGCTGGTGGACCTCCAGTTTTGCCTCTTTGAATTCCGATGCTAAATGAACCCAGATTGCTGCAGAAGGTGAACGAAGATCCAACCGAGTTTTCTCTTTAGAGTATACATTTTCTGCCTGTTCTCTGGTTACTAAGGTAAACACTTCATCTGCTAGGGTTGCAGATTGCAGAACAAGGCTTGATATTCAGAGAAATTAGCTTCATTCTATATTTGAATGATAATGAGCAATGCTATTTTTAGATTCACAAAGAAGCGTAAAAAACTAGTTCCACTGTCACAAAACTAAAAATAAATGCACGGATGAATTTGGGTAAAGGCTTTCTTGATTAGAAGCAATTACTGTAGGCTGGCAAATTACCCAATGAATGTTATTCCATTTGAAGATTTAGAAACGTAAGTAATTTTCATTAGGCAAATATCCTTGTTAATCTGCGTACTTAGATTGATTCCGTCGAATCATTGTGTAACAAGTTGGCTAAAATTATTTGAAAAATTTTCAAGGTACTCCTTTTATTTAATGCCAAAAGATACAAATTTACAATCCAAGAAGAAGAGAGTAATAAGATTCTGTAACATTTCTAACTAAGAAGCATTTATTGGCAATAGACATATGTTCTCAATGGCTGTTGAACAATTTTCCCGTTTCCTCCCATGGGATAGAACAAGCCCGGAACATTTTCTTTGCCCGTGGCGTACACAATTCTTAGTATCTGTGCCTGAGTTCTGCGGTAAGAAATGGAGTAAGCATTGGCACATAACACATTACTTGTAGTCTTGTTTTCTGCACCGAATTCTAATGGCACTATGACGCCTTCATCACTTGTTGCCCCATCCGGCCAACTTCTTCCTCAACGTTGAAATCTTCGCAGTTATCTCTGCCATAGTCACATAATAAATGATAAGGTTTAAGAATTTGTTCCGCTTACTCATAGAAATATGTTCTTATAACGGCATCTTGGCCGGATTCAACTTCTAATAATTCTGTCAAAAGTTTAATCGAAATACAATTAAATTACTGAAAGTCTGAAACTAAGAGTGTGCTTGGATTGAGTTCCACAGAACCCAATGCAATTTCTCATCTCACATCTCACTTTTTTCTCTCACAAAAAATTCTTTCTCTCTAAACTCAAGACAGAAAATCTCAAAACCAAACTCTATCCAATCACACCCTAAAAGTCTCGAAATGATTATTACTAATCTTAGGATGACTTACTCTCTTGCGCTTAGAACCCTTGACATGGGGATTTCTACTTTGTCCTGTCGAACCGTAGAAGGCTGGCCTTAAAGTGGCCGCGGGGGAGGGGGGTGGGGTTTGTCCGCGGGCCAAAATATTCTTTTTAAAAATATTTTTTATCATATATGAGATTATATTATAAATGTATAATTGAAATAAATTTATATAAAAAAAATATTTAAAATGACACAATGATTGATTCTTAAAAATAAGTCAGATCAATCTTAATATTATGTATTTTTTTATTTTTTACTATATTTCTAATATTTAAAAATATTTCTATAAAAAATTTCATTAAATTCTTAAATTTCAAATTTAAAAAATTACATCTTTAACTTAATATTGAAATCTTTATATAATTAGATTTATATTGAATATTTGAGCTAAAGTAAAAATTTTAAAAATATTAAATTAAAAGTTAACTTTAATTTAAAAAAATCGTCGGCCATCCCGCGTTAACTTGGGACTAAATGGACTGACATATAAATAGGCCTAGACAAATTATGTCTAGGCCTTCATATACATATACATACATATGTGTGTGTATATATATAAAAATATATTTATTTATTTATTAGATTAATAAATTTTTTCATTGACTTTCTTTGAAAGTTGATCTTTTCTTGTGTATGAAATTGGAAAGTAACTCTTTAGTTAGCATATTGATTAAGGTTATTATTTTGATAAAATAGTAAATATTTTAGTATCTTCTATTCTATTTAAACTTTTATGTAGTAATTAATTTTGGAAGCATATAAATATTATAATTTTGGATTCTTAAAAAGATACAATATTACATTAGAATTTTATCCGTAATAATAAATTTAATAAGTTATAATGTAATTTTTTAAATCTTTATTGTAATCGAGTATATTCATACCTAACTCGATACCTAATATGATAATGTACGAATCCATATTTTATTAACCCGTCAAATAATCAAATCGGGTCCGATATCACTTATATATAAACATGTATGCATTAAAAATAAAGTATCTCGTACTCGTTTACAACTCTAGTCGCCACTATTAATTTAGATTTACATGATTAATTTCGCTGTTCATTTTTCTTGACAATCAAATAAGGCTTTAATGAATTGTATGACCTCCTCGTTTTGATAATAATTGTGCACATCTCCTTTGCAAACGAAGTTAATTTTCAGAGAATCTTGGGACCAACAAATATACAATTTCACAATACGGAGTAATATTCGTCATTGGCCCAGTCCTTCTCTTTCTGACGAAATGGGTCGTAGGGATAACATTTGGGGAAGCCACAATAGATATGGTAAGAGAAATGTTCAATTTACTTGATGACAGTTCGGGATAGAGGGTCGTATTATGACTTGGAATTACATATCCGTGGGATCAAGTGTGTTCAAGAAACAGTGATCAGGGCTTAACTCGTAATTTTAAATACTATAACTTACCACCAACTCTGAACCAAACCATTTAACATATCAAATAATTTGGTCACTGTGCACCCATCATCCTGAAAATATAATGCCTTATAACTCGTAATTAATAAAAATAATTAAAAATGTAATAAAAAATATCACTTATTTTCTTCTTTCTTAATTTATATAAAATATATATTTTAAAATAAAAATAATATTATGAGAATGATTTATTTCGTCTAAACTAAGTCTTTGTAACTTTACTATGCTGTACTCAAATAAATATTAATAGCGTAACCCCAACAATAACAGAACACTTGTCTTTTTTACAACAAAAAAAGAAAAGAAAAAACCTTTGGTTCCATAAGAATGGTGAACAAAAAAAAAAAAAAAAACATTACATGGATAGCCATGGTGCAAAGAATCTAGAACTAGCTCCAATTCGCTCCCCCTTTCGAACATCATTTCACCAATGCAAAGGAATCTTTCAAGGAGCCCGGGTATGGCGTTGTCAATCAAATATTCACTATCTTCACTTCGTACAACCGATCGTGACAAAAAAGTAGTTTAATAGTAAAAATACCTACTAAGCACTTCTTACCAAATCTTCCGTATAATGACATCCCTTAAAACATCCCTCGCAGCAACCCAGTGTTTTTTTAAAAAAAAAAAAAAAAGTACGCTCAGAACCAACATCAATCATTTGAACCAGAGCAAAGGGATTATGACAGCACCAAGGGAACCGATACAAAAAGATTATAAGAACCGGCAGTAAAACAAAACGCATGTCCATAGACCAGCAAGGTAAGTAAGTAAAGCAAATAGCATCAAGAAGCACAACGTAGACCTAGTGTCTTATATCCCTTGTCAATTTTTAGCTTATATCAAAATCTAACACACACATCGCTCGTTTAATGGGATAAGTCACTTGCACATTCCGGACAGAACAGAAATTTCTAGTAACTTCCTAAATATATTCAGGGAAGCAAGGAAACTTCTCATATCTCAGGCTTCTTCACAATCGCCCAACCCAATCATAATCAGCTTCATTCTGATCTCACCTGTCAATCACAAAAGCAGTTGAATCTCAGTTACACCACCCAAATCACAAATGTAATCGACAGAATAATTACTCCAGATACAAAGTTCCTACAGGAGATAGCGATAGGCTCCTGCTTCGGCTCCTGCTAAGACTTGGACTCCTGCTAGCATATTTTCCTCGAGCAGGCTGCACATGGTGAGGATGTAAAGAAAGTCCAGGTTCAGTTGCTATTCTTTCTAAAATTTAAAAGAACATTCTGAAAATTCCACTTACAGGCGTCACTGGACTTCGAGATCTTGAGACAGATCTGCAAAATTTTCCAAAAACAACAGATTTTAATATCTGGAACAATGATAAGAATTCTGATCCATAGGCATCCAAGTACTTTGACGTGCACAACCATAAGAAGAAAAAATCTTTACGACCACTCAACAAAAAGGAGTATAGACCGAATCCAAAACTATTCCATAACTGTGTTCGCATTTTGCCCATCTCATCATTCAAGTTCAGAAAATCCATATAAAAAGGGTGTTGGAGCACCATAACATGGAACACTGAGGCCAAAGAAGAGAAGGCCCTTTGCGCTCAAGTGAAAGGACAATCCAAATGCAAGTCTGAAAAAGATAGGTAGCATGCTCAACTTGTGGTCAAGAGTTACCAAGAACCTTTCTTTTGGGCAATCTGGCTAAGAAATGAATGTCCTTCTTCAGGTCAAGATTAGCATCGGAGGGCCATGCCACAAACAACACAGTAAAAAGACAAAGTTACCATCCGCATTATGCCGAAGGTGCTAAACAGCATACAGCCCAGAGAGCCCACAACCAAATGAGTTGCATGAAACTAGCACCACATATCATCAAGGCCCTAACAGCAATCCCCAGATCGCCGCGAAAAGCCAGATCTAGAAAAACAAAAAAAAAAATGCAGTCTTCATAACAATTCTATCATGAACCATCAATGTGCAATTCCTCTCTCCACTGAACCCAATTCCCTCTGAAGAGTAAATGAACATTGCAATCAACGATGGAACTAGAACATGAACAGGAAGCATAAGAGGAATATCCCTGCATCACATGTTCTGCATGCATGACGTTAATAAACAAGTCTAAAAACCAAAGTCTAACGGTCTTCACTATCCCTTGGAACAACTAGATTGTCTCACCAAAGTGAAGAAACAGAACCAGGTTTAAATATCTTCTGTTCATACTATGTTTCTATCTGATGGCATTTTCTCCACTTACAAGAAAAAGGATGGTAGTAGTGCAAGAGGGATAACAGCGCTCTACATATATTAATAGTTAATACAACCAAACATCACGTTGTCAATCACCAAGCATCATGACAAACTTCCAACCTTATTTAATTTAGGCTTTGCAGTTTCCTAGAGATGTTAGTATTTTTATCTAAAAAAAGATGGGTTTTTCCTACCAAGTTAGCTTCTACAGACAAATAATCATCTATGCCCATGAATATCTGGCAAAAATACGAGAGAGAGAGAGAGCTGCTTATGGAGTGGCTAACATGGCCTCAAAAGACCAAAGCTCCATAGTTTGCTCAACTGCACATAGGTTACAGATATTTCCCTTTCCCTGGAACCTAATTCTGCACATTCACATCAAATTTGACCTCTTGCAGTCTCCAAGCAAAAGAAGTTAGTACACAGACTCAGCGAAGGTCAAAACAACTCCCAAATATGCAAAAATTTTCAAAGCTTCATAGTTCATAAACAATGTGGGAGCATGGCCAGAAAAAAACAGTTTTCAGAAGTTAAAAATGTAATGTTCTACACCAGAAGCTTGCACATGAACACGGACAAAACTACCTTGAAAAAGAGCAAGGAAGCGAATCAGAATGAGACCAAGAAGAAACAGACCTTGAGAGAGACCTACTCGGAGAACGTCGAAGTTTGGCCCTTGGGGTAGCGCTATAGAACAAATTTGAATTAATAAAATGGGACAAAGATTTAACAGCAACAATTAAATAAGAAAGATAAACACCAATTCAATGTAATAACCTTCTGCTCCTGCTGCCATAGCTATAGCTACGACTCCTGCTCCTTGAGCGATAAGGACTCCTACTGGGACTCCTGGAGTAACTTCGTCTTTTGTCATACTCCTCTACCTGCAACATCAGAGAACTGACAAGTAAAAAACTGATCGCATGGATACACCATGCAAAACCAGAATATATACAGCCAGTACCCGGATGTAAGCCCTGGAAAATTGATTGCGAAATAGAGAATCATCAAGCTTCCTTACCTGCACGAGAGTATAGAACAAGAAACAATTAGCAGACTAGAATGCATTTGCAATCAAAATCGCAAAGAAGCTGCCTACACTATAGATAATGGCGATGAGCATCACTCCAACACTTCAAAAAGACAAAACTTGTGACGATATTGTATATTCATAACTTGCTCTAATTGAATTAACTTACTGCATACTTCATGTCTTCATAGTTTGTGTAGTCTACAATCCCTCTCATACCTACACATAAAAGACAAGTCTCTTGTAAGATTCCAAAATCTAACAGAAGTAAACTTAGTTTCGACCAATCATTAAGCTAAATATGACCACAAGGTATAGAGCACAAAGTATGTTCATGCAAAAAAAGATACCAAGAAAAAGAAGCATAAAGAAAACAAGATCAAGTAATCAGATAAGTGCACCTACACCAAGTACTGGTTACTGCTACCAAACTATCATTTCAATGTAACGAAATGATCATTCAGAATCAACTTGAACTGATAATATAGCACGCATTCGGACAATCCAAAATTTTTCCCCCCCACATAAACCCCACTAGAACTTGAAAAGAGGAGAGAATTTTTTCACTTTAGGTTTCAATTCAAGTACACCCTAGCTCACTCGACTTTAGAGCCCCTTGAGCATGTAGCTCAACTCACTATGTCAAGAGACAAGACACAAAAGCCAAAACAGCTCTGCTAAAAGCCTCGAACATGATGAGCCTATCATTGTTTCTTCAAGAAAGTTCCAAGTGTTCCTTCAGCCGCCAAACAAAACAGGTCAAACCTTGGATCTGAATTTAAGCTCATGCAAAGAATAATTCTCTTCAAGGAACTCGCTGTCTAACAGAGAAATGGAAATTCGCATTAAAAAATGTTTATAAAATTCTTGTGAGATTAGACTAATAAGTAGTTACTTCTAACTCCACATCCACGGCCATTTCTTTCCTATTTAGACCGCACTTTGTTCTGCTAGGAATCCCTAATTTACAAAAATAAGTTTCCAGTTCGACTCTCCCAAAGAATCTCAGGATTTCTAAAGCATAATTAGACAATAAAGTGAGAGAATCAGGCACTTTTTGTCAGATTTATTTCTTCACTGCTCTGGTTTCAAAATTGAACCATTGAGAAAGCTATTCTCAGACATCACCACTAACAGCCCTCTTCAAATAACCTGCAAGATTTTTCTGAAGATAAAAGTAGCATCACAAGGAGTACTTGAGCAAAACAAATTTACATAACCCAAAACATGACCCCAGAAATAATCCTACAGAAATCTCAATTAACCTCATGGCCTCTCAAAATACAATGTTCCAGGAAAACAAGGTGCTCAAAACACATAAGAATAACTATACACATTACAGTTATATATAAAAAGTAAAACCACTGGACAACTCACCATCACGATCCCGAAAAACTTGAGAGAAGCATACATCTCCAGCGCGACGCATATGGTCCTAGTCAACCAACAAAAGAGTCATGTTATTAGCATCACCTGCACAACCCCCTTACTCAAACAACTCTCATCTCCTCTCTCTCTCTCTCTCTCAAAACCACTATTATCCGAAGCTTCTGAAAGTTCTCACCTTCAAATCCTGCCATGAAGCAGATGGAGGCAGACCAGTGACCAAAACTGCAAAGTAAAGTAGTTATGACAACATCCAAGCAAGCAATAAAACAAAGAACAAGAATCAAGGAACATAATGCTCACCACGATAATCAGAGCGCCTTGAAACTCCACTCCGGCTTCCTCCACTACTGTAACTACTGTAGCGGTCATAGGATGATGATGAACCTCGGCCACCGTGAGCAAGTTCAACCTGGAAAACCCAAAAGAACATGCTAAACTACTTGTCAGGATTACAATAAATACAGGAGAAATAAGTACAGATGGTGTACGCGTAATCTGTGCCCATCAAAGTCATAGCCATCTCGACCACGAATAGCATCATCGGCATCACGAGGATCTTCAAACTGAAACATCAAAAATGGTCCAGCTTGGTTGCGCAAAAAGACGAACTAGAACAAAGTAATCCCGATTTTAATGACTAAATTGGTAAAATCTCACCTCTACAAAGGCATAACCAGGTGGTCTTGGAGGGATTTTCAAATCAATATCCAAAATAGGCCCATACTGCAATTTAAAAAAAAAGCGCAGAAAACACATTAACAATCAAGTTTTGCAAGAATTCCGAACTCAGTTCCATGACTGAACAAACAAAAAACACAATAAAACAAATGAGTGGTATGATTAGGAGGACTGCAGTTTGGGATCGACAGAAATAACAAAACTTCATAAAGCCTTCAAACCCACCTCTAGAAAATTATGAACCACTAATTACCAGGCATATACTAAAAAGAATAGATCCAGAAAAAAGAACTATGGGAAGTTTTGAAAGGAGTTAATTGCATTGTAACCATATTGAATTGTTAAAAATCTGATAATCAAATGCCAATTCATAAAGATGGTCTTCGTCTAATAGACATTTGTTTTCACGATGTTAGTCTCCAATCCATGAGCCACAATACCAACCTTGTAAAACAAATCTTCCACCTCGCTCTCCCGGATATCTCCAGGGAGATTACCCACATAGATAGTTCGACTTAGGCGACCCATTTTTTCCTGAAATCATCAGATAGTTAAAAACTTTGTCATATTCAATTACTCAAACAATGTAGCTAGGAAAATGTGAAATTCAAAATTAATAAACTCAGAAGAAAAAAGTGATCACTGAAGAAAACGTAGGATTGAGCATAACCTCAAAAGATAGAAGATTGCTACCTACCTTAATCTCCTATCAACCAAAATTAGCAAAGAGAGGATGCAGAATCTGTACATACATAATTTACATTCTTACTAATATCTCTTTTCACTGTTGTGCAATATAGGCTTAAGTTCAATTTCACTTGGAGGAGGAGTCTCAAGATGTTTAGACCTCCGTAGAGCTAAATACAGGGCTTTCCAGATCCCTTCAGAAGTATATCTACAAAGGCTTGTGGTCATAATTCAACAACAGAACTATAGAGGAACACTGAATCATTTGGATACAGTTATATCTGCTGCTGATTTTTTCCCTCTAGATTCCAGCATAAGACAATTTTACTTTCACTGGCAGCAAGAAACTGCAAGGCTATCTACTCGTAATTCAAAATGCTCCAAACGAGCCCACAGAAATATAATATCGCAATGGGTTTCTAACAAAGTTGCTCGTTAGTACGTGCATTTGTCAGAACCGGTGTGCTTTACTAATATTAGATAGTATGAAAGAACCCAAAATTTTCAAGAAGAAACAATCTACACCGGAAATGAATTAAAAAGAATCAAGAAGTGCGACAACTGCCCATGCAGAAGGAAACCAGAAACAAAAAATAGTAAAGAAGCTATAATAGCAACCAAGATTTCATTTTTCATGCATCAAAAGTTCCGGAAAAAGCTCTCCCTTTAGACATACAGACAGAGGCAATAGAAAAACTAATAAGACATCGGCGGAAGTTCAGAGAATCAAAAACAACAGCTGCATGCATAATCACTAAATCCTCATTCATGTACAACAGTCTCCATCGGAAAAATCCGATTAATAATTCTTAAAACATGCGTTTATTCCGAAAGAATTCAAAGAATTTTGAATAACGAGAACAACAATTAAAATTCGAAAACCCTAATTCTGTGGTTCAAATTCCTAAAAATCCAAACTTCATACATAAAAATCAATTCTTGAATATAAATGAAGAAAACGAACTACCTGACGTTGAATTGGTAAGAGAGCTCTCCAGAATTGAGGTTTTGAGGTGTCGGAGAGTCGGCGGTATACGGAGCTTTGATTGCTTGTGGGATTTACTTATAAAAGAGAAACGTCATCGTGGAATCCCAGTCACACGTGTACGGGGGTGGTATCTCCAGAACCTCAGATTAAAGGGCGAAACATCATCGTTTGACATCTGTCCTCCTCCTCTTTACTTCTATACTAATTACCTTTTTTTTTCCCCTGATAAGTCTGGACCAATTACATAAAACCCGTATGATTTTAGTCCCATTTTCTTTTCTTTTCCTTTTTTCTGAATAATTTTATTCGCAGTTTACTTCCTCAAAAACACAAAAAAGAATTACACTAAAAAGAAAACACAAAACGGAAAATCAGTCCTATTTGGTCTTTTTAATTTCATTTACATATTAAAAAACATCTTCTTTTTTTTTGGAGAATGACACAAAACCTCTTTGTAGGTTACTTTAATATTTGATCAAAACGAGATTATTACTTTAATAAAGAAAATATGGCTCAGGCAAAAGAATGAAAAAAAAAAGAAAAATGCCCTTGGTAAACCAAAATGATGTGAGCTTTTGACTAAATTCTGAATATTTTAATAAAAATTTAAATATTTAATTTTGAATAGAAAAAATATATGTGTAGTGAAGTCTTTAAATTTTGTAAACACACCTTAAGTTTGACATAAAAAAATATATAAATATATTATTCTTTACGCTTCAAAATATATGACATTTTAAATTCTTTACGCCCTTTTCAACTGTCACATGTTACTAGGTTATCAATCTTGGTTTCTCCTTGGACCTCAAATCATTTTTTTTTTAATTCAGCTGGAAGATCTTAGGTCTATTAGCTCAGAAGGTGATTCTCTTATTCCGGTGAATAAGTCACAGGAGCAATATAAAGGATTTATCACCCCTCGATAACTTCAATCCTGCAAATTAAGGGTACGATTGGATAGGATTTGATTTTGAAATTTTTATCTTAAGTTTCGGAAAAGTTAAATTATTTATGAGAGAAGATATAGATTTCATACTTAAAATTTTTTATTTAATTTTAAAATTAAATTCTGTTCAAGTTCATTCTAACAGTTCGTGTAACTGTAGCTCCTGAATCCTATTTTTCTTTTGTTATGCGAGTTAGGATGTAAAACATCTCATCTCATTGTATATATTCTATTGGAAGTGGATTCTATTTAGTTTATGTATAATAGGTGTATTTAGATTGGATTTAGTTATAGAATTTAATGCATATTTTTTATTTCAAGCATCACTCACTCTCTCTTTCACAAACAAAACACTTTTACAAAACTCAAAAAAAAAAAAATTCAAATCCAAACTCTTATCCAATCTTACCCAAAAATTCATTTGTAGACACAAAAATATAATAAAAGATACTCAATTTATTTTAAAATATAAAATATTTTCTGACCTTTTTTCTTTCAAAATATTTGATATTTTACTAATTTTAGAGATTATTTTTTAAAAGTTATCTTTATCTACAAAAATAACTTTCTCATACCGCTTTATTAGTGATAAATTAAATTGAATTAGTTAATGCTATATTATAAAAAAAAAGCGATTGTTATTCTTTTCTTAATCTATGGCAAGGAGCCAAATGAACACCTAAAAAAGGTCCAATATTTTGAAATAGATGGGGAGTAAGTACAATTTAATAATCCAACGTCATCAAATATAGACGTACTTTACATGTGGCGGCTCCAGTGGTCGCCAAAAACAGGCGCAGTTGCCCACTGTTTTCCGAGGTTGCCAAGTCCGCCTTCTTTTCCTTTTTCGCTTTTCAATTCATACGCATATTTCTCGAAAATCCATATATAAGGGTGCCAGTGCCGCAGCAGAGAAAGAAACATACCGTCTTTTAACGTCTCTTTGCATCTTCTTATTGTATTGGGTTATACTTTCATCTTTAGCTGCAAACCAGAAGCCAAAAATGGCCGAGTCTAGCACTGCTACAAAGTCTTCCTTTGAATCTTTGAGGGAATGGGTTGTTGACCATAAGCTTCGCAGCGTCGGTAACCAATTTTTCCTTTTTCTTTTAATCTTGTTGGGTTCCCAAGTATTTTTGTTCACATATTCATGTGCTTGTTTGTGTCTTTCTATTTGGGCGTTTTCTTGATTATTGTCTTCGTTATGTGAAGGTTGTCTTTGGTTGAGTGGAATTACGGGATCGATTGCTTATAATTGGTCTCAACCAGCGATGAAAACCAGTGTCAAGATCATTCATGCTAGGTACAGATGCTCTGCATCTTTTCCTCTTCATGGTTGTTTGTTAAAAGGCTTCATCTTTTCTTTATCAAGCTTTCAATTTTAGGTGTTTAATACATACCATTTAGCAAATTGCTTGAAATTATATAATAAAGTTGAGAGGAGATTTAGGGTATCCATTGAATTGCTTGCGAAGAGGGTCTTTCTTTATTGCCAGTAAAGTTTTAGTTGATGCTACTTGAAGATCGGCTTCCCTTTTCAGTTCTGTACTTCAGATGATTTTGGGCTATTAAGCTAGTGTAATGCCTGAATTGAATTCCACCGATTAAAGAAATTGATAGGCTACAATAAGTTAATTATCAGTTACATTAGAAGCTAGGCCTCGCTAATTTCACTATTACCTGATGATTGTGAATAATGAACCACACTTCTTCATTCAAGTATTTTCTTTGGCATTAGTTTACAGCAGGGGAAATATTTCGGTGAGTGTTCCTACAACTAGATATCTTTTGTTCAGTTTTCTTTTATATCAAGCAGGAGCATAGTCCGCAATTGGCAAATTACCATGAGCTACTTTTATTTGTCCAGTAACTGCTAAAGGTTTAGGGGAAAAACATTTTCAGGCATTTTAGATTATTCCAATTATACTCTGTCCGGCAATGCTGCTTGAATCATTAGTCTGTCAAGCAAACACTGTCTAGCTTCTAAAAATTTCTGTTTTAGATGGATTGGACAATTCTGGCATAGTTAACGTTCTGATGTGGTCAAAAACATTCTATTTTTTTCAGTTGAAATTTGTTGAGAATATTTTATTTTATATCTCCAAGAAAAAGCATGGGAGAATCCTTGAGATTTATTTTTGGTGGAATATAGAAAGCACTTTTTTTAAAAAAAAATATTATGTTAGTGTATCTTTGAGTACCTTCTTTTTCTTGGTTTTCAAATGGAAATAAACCCGACATATAAGTTAGCTTTACATCTCTGATAGAATATAAAACAAAAGTAAGAAGATTTGATTGTTTTCATTTCTTATCTATCTTAACCCACAGTAAATTTTTGCATCAGTCTTGTTTCTGCATGCACGTGCCTATTAATAGGGTAATTGTAGTACTGAAGGTTTGAAATAATAAGTGCTCGGAAAGGTTTGAAAATTGAATGAAGGAATTACATCTTAGAGCAAGGGTTTTGCATATCCTTGTCGTGTAACAAGTTTAAACTGCAGCACGGCATCTTCGGACTCTGATTGATTTAGTGAACCAACCACCATTATAGGAGACTTGGCCTGGTTCATGTTTGTTGCAGCCCAGACTCCAATTAGGATAACATTTTCAAAGATCTTCTGTTTCATGCAAAGGTTCAATGGAGTTCGATGTACAGACTTAAGTTTCAATGTGATTGAGCATAATTAAAAAAGGGGAAAAAATGTGTTATATCCTTTCACTGAAGATGGTGAACCCAGTTTATGGTCGTTAAACAAAATAACATTTGGGGGAATGTTGATGATTTCTCTTTCAAGCATCAATGCTGCATATTTTCTTCATCCGATTTCTTTCAACTTTTTCTGCACTTATTAGTCTTTGCTAAACTTTGTCCCAATTTTATGTCAGATTGCACGCACAAGCTCTTACGTTGGCTGCCTTGGTTGGGGCTGCAGTTGTTGAGTACTATGACCACAGATCAGGAAAGAATCAAGATCGTTACGCTAAATTTCTTCCAGTTGATGCCTACTCTCGGGAGGAGTAGACAGTTATACAAGTTTAACCCAGAGGCCTAATCATGGATGACCTGTAAAAAATAATGGGGTTCTAGATATCAGTTTTAAAAGTAAAGGATCACTTTCTTTTTACCTTGTCTATAGTTGTTATTGGTTATTCATCTATGATGTAAAACCTATGATTGCAACATTTTCTTTTCATGATTGTGCCTCCACAATGACATGTGTTCTTTTTCCATGGCGTACTTCTTGTAAGAAATCTAATAGAGAGCTCTTCTTGATTTCCTCTTCTTAGCCTCTTGGTTTGAATTCAATGACCATAAACGCACCGCATGAATTTGGATTAAACCTTTCTTGATAAGAAGCAATTGCTGAAGACTTATCAGCTAAGTTTAGGGCTCTCACCCTCATAAATACACTTTAAATAAAGCCTTTCTTGATAATTGTCAGTTATTGCTAGATAAAAAAGTAATTTCAAATTGAATAAAACTAGTTACCTTAAGACAAATGGTTTTAGTTCACCGAAAGAAAATTAAAATAAAATAGAATTAAAAATTTCACCAAACCTTAAGGCAAAATTTAATAAACCACTTGTCCAAGTTTCTTATTCTTATATATGAATAATTTTAATTCACCCAAAAAATAGTTTCTTACTGTCATGAAAGCGAAATAAATGCAATTATTAAAGACGCCTTAAATTCATAGCAATTAGTGTAGGGTTGCCAGTTGAGATTAGAGGCTCTCACCCTTCATTAAAAACAAAAAATAAATATAGCTGATGAGTTAGTTACTTAATGGACCATTTAGAGAAAGCCTGTCTTCATAATAACAATAACGGCAGCAAAAGCTTATTGGATATTGTCAAGTCTGTATAAGTAATTTTAATCAAGTTAATGGACCCGTTAATTTGCATCCTTACATTTCATTGCCGATTTTGAGAATTTGTAGGTAATAATCTGATTTGGTTTTTATATTGAAACTTTTTTAGTTTAAATCTTGGATCTTATAGCTCTGAAAACAACGAGTATTCAAAATCAAATTACATAACATAATGCAAAAGGATAAAAGCAGACACAAAACTATTAAGCCTATTAAATATATTGGCTATCCGGATAGAAAGTGGAGGAAGAACACCATCAACTCCATGCAGAAAGCCATTTCTCTATCACCAGAAACCTTTATAATTACTATAGAAAGATTGGCAAAATAATTTAGAAATTTCTCAAGACAAAACTTAAAGCTAACAAAAATTATTGCCTTCTTTATTACTGCGAAGAGATACAAATTTACAATCTCAGAAACATAATATATTTATTTCATATCTAGCTAAGAAATATTTGTTGGCAATAGATATATATATAATACTAATTATTCTTCAGAAATCCTTGAGCAATCTTTCCATTTCCTCCTTTGGGATAAAATAGGCCGGGGACATCCTCCTTGCCGGTGCCATATACAATTCTAAGTATTTCTGCCTGGGTTCTCCGGTAGGAAATGGAGTAAGCATTGGCAGATAGCACATTGCTTGTAGTCATATTTTCTGCACCTAGTTCTAATGGCACTATAATGCCCTCATCCTTGTTGCCACATCCAGCCAACTTGTTCCTCAGTGCTGAAATTCCAGCGGTTATCTCTGCCACAGTTAGATTATAAGGTTCAACTACTTGTCTAGCACGTTCATAAAGATAAGTCCTGATAACTGCATCTTGGCCTGATTCAACTCCTAAAAGTCCTGCCAAAAGCTGAAAAAATCGAAACATAATTAAATTAACAAAAATGAGTGCATTATTATGATTTAATACTAATCTCTGGCGGACTTACCCTCTTGCTCTTATAACCCTTTAGGTGGGGATTTGTGCCAACATATCCTACTAAACCAACATATGGAACTGAATAAGATGCCAACATGTATGCAAGACTGCTGGAGTAGGGGTCAAAGGGAGGCTCTAGTGTCTTGTTCAACGCAAGATTGATAACTGTTGCGAAGTTTGTGGCGCTGAGATCCAATTGAGGTCTTGGAAAGAGACCTACCGTTTCTTTAAGAGCCCTAAATGAGATCATAAAATGAAAATTCGACCAATCATAAATTGTAAAAACTTTTCAGATCATAAACGGCTTTGATCATTTTTATTTCCTTTTGATGTTATTAGAGGATAGATAAATAGAAAAATCAAACCTGAGATGACCGACTTCTTGATATGCAAATTCTATAACAATTTTCTTCACGAGAGGATCAAGCTTTGCTTTCTTGGCACCAATAGGAGGAGGGCCCCCGCCGGTAAGCTCTGGCAGAGCTACATCAAGTCCATATCCTAAGCCACCCCACAAGAACCATTCTGCTTCCAAGAATTCCAAGTTCTCTGGAAATTGTAGCAAATCATTGTCCTTCTTGGCAACCGGGATGGAACGATGTGAAAATTTTGTATCGCATGTGGGACAGGAGAATGAATTGTAGAAGCTGGTGAACAATAACACAAACACGGTAATGGAGGAGGAAAAATATGCACGGGAACCCATTGTAGAAAGTGAGAGGAATTTTCAGACGTTGTTGTCTGAATTTCTGCTAGTATTTATAGGGCAATTTGTGCTTCAGGTTCAACTTTGATACATGAATCATTCTGATCTTTATGTTTAAACTTTAAAAATAAAATTAACTTATCATTATCCATAATATTGTGCTTAAAAGCAATTTTTTTTTTTTAACAAGGCCGTTAAGAGAATGAAGCATCAGCAGATTTTTTTGGCATAGCTGTTACTCAAGAAAGAAACAAAAGAATTTAGGGGGGAAAAAGGATAGCAATGAAAGGGACAAAAAGAGGGGGAAAAAAACAAAGAAGGATAGTTTAAAAAATACCAAAAGAATACTATGCATTGTATAGTAAAATTAAAATTATTCTTAGAATTACAACAAAAGCTAAAATAATGGTTAACGAAGATATTTTATGTACTTTACCTTATAAGATTCAGTGCTAATATTTACGGTCAATTCTACCTAGCTAAATCGAGGGAAAAAGAAAGGGTTAAGATTCAGTGCTAATATTTACGGTCAATTCTACCTAGCTAAATCGAGGGAAAAAGAAAGGGTCCCTTCGGTTAACGTACGACCAATTCTTATCCAATAAGATCATCTTTTCTTTTATTAGAAAAAAATTAATAAGATGAGACGAGGTAAAACTAACTATAAAAGGAGAACCGATATGTGTTATGTGCTGTTTGCATACACCCTCTCCTCTTAAAAATATAAATTATATATTTTAAATAATTTTTAGCATTAAAGTATCATAACCTTTTTATACTTTTTCACTTTAAAAACTGATATTTAAACTATTAACCGTTCTCTTGACTTCAGAAGAAGAAAAATTGCAAATTTTTTTTAAGTGAATTGAACTTAAACTTTGTGAGAAAAGGGGGAAAATGTGATGATTCTTTTGTCCTAATTTTGATAAAGTAAAGAGAGAAATAGATATTTTCCCAATGAAATATGAAGAATTGCAAAGAAAATATAAAAAATCAAATTTAAAAAAAATTATTTATGAGATATCAACAACTAACGAAAAATAAATGTTAAATATAATATTTATTACATTAGCAAAGGTCAAGGCACTAGAGTGGAAAGTCATACAAATGTACTATATTGATAAAAATCCTATTTTAAATGACAAAATGAGTAATACTTAATATTAAGTAAACCTTTGTTTATCTTCTAAAAGCTATCTTGTTTGTAAATGAATAATTACAAAATCTCTTACCTACTAAGGTTCTGGACACAAAAATCTCTTGTTAAGGGTTTTTTCCCCCTAATTTAATTAGACTCTTTAGGAAAGAAAATCTAATGTTTGAAGCAATGATATTATACTTATTCTTCAAAGATATACTGCTTCTAAGGATCAAATACTAACTTAATGTCGCATGCTTTTTTTTTTCTGTGTCTGTTTTCTTACGGAAAATAAATATAATTTTTTATTTTCTCAAATGAAAATTATTTTGAGACCAAATGTAACCATTTTTTAAATAATGGAGATAGTATTTTACTCAAAAAATATGGAGATTTCTAAGTGCATGATTATTTTACTGACACATAATAATTTTTAACAATTTAACAACCCTTTATTATGTATTTAAATATTTATTTTAAAATTTAGTCCAGTTGGAACAATTAACCACCAGTCTATATCAATATTTTCAAACTTATTCTTTCTCTTTTACCCCCATCTATATGGCTAAAATGATGATTTATTTTAAATCATGTTGTGCTATATAGACTAGTGGTTAATTTATTTTAAATCTATTGGTAAATGACATTTTTTCTTTATAAGTACTAATGTATGACGGTTTTACTAATATAAGATGATTTTTAAATAGTTTTAACGTTTTTGTCCTTCGAACACTTTATAAGATCTCTAAATTTATTAAATGATATTTATTTCATTAGTTTTCTAATTATCATTACATAGTGATGTCTAAAGGATGATCAAAGTCTATCATTTTATCCAAATTATTTTGATATTGAGTTCCATTATTTATTTAAAATTTTATAAATTAAGAGAGAAAAAATAAATCTTAAAAATTATAATTAATTATAATTAAATTTTAAATTGATTTTGAATCATTCTATAAAATTTTAAAAACTTAAAAAAATAACTAAAAATAAAATTTTAATAAAATAATATTTATTTAAAATTTTACTACTTTTTAAAAATAAAATTAATAAAATAATATTGGTTAAAATTTTACTATTTCTAAAAAATTAAACATAAAAACAAGAAACCAAAAAAAAAAAGAATTTGCTTGGGCACCACATTACTTTTTTAAAAAAATTTAAAAAATTATAAAAAGTTAAAATTGTCCGGTATAAATAAAATCGGTATGTATCAAGTAATCTCATTTTTCTTTCTCATTTTCAACAAGCAAAAAGAAAAAAGAAAACTTATCTACCAATCTTAATGGCTAGAAGAGTTAACAAGAACGCTATACAAATAATAGTACATAAGTTTTCCTTCTCAAATTTGACGGGAAAAAACACTCGAAAAGGTTGTTCTTATTCATGATACATATATATTCTCTTTAAGGAAAAAGAAAAGGGTACGTGTAATGTTTTGTTCCATAACAAAAGCCACATTAGCATTAATATACACTGTGACGGGAGAAATTTGAACCATTATTTTTTGCGACACATTTCTTTAGAGTGAGATATCTAAATTTTTAGCATCAATAGAATTTTCTTATGGTTTCTTCGGAAGTTCTCTTGCAATTCTTCCATTTCCTCCCTCAGGAAAGAATCCGCCCGGAACGTGCTCATCGCCAGTACCATAAACAAGCATTAGTATCTCTTCGGGGGGTCCTTTTGTACGAGATGGAGTAGTATTTTTCAGATAAGACGTCGCTTGAAGTTCGTTTTTCAGCGCCTAGTTCTGGTGGCAAGAAAAGTCCCTCATCCTTCATGCCACACATTGATAATCGGCAATTCAGATAGTAAATTTGCCTACTGTATAATTATAGGGATGCATCACTTCCTTAGCTGTTGATACAAACACATTCTTATAAACATGTTTTGACCTAGTTCATAATCCTACTATAAATTTTATAGTGAAATATTCAATTGATCGGATTTTTATACGTTATCGACACAAATTAACTGTTTAGTACTTATTCAATTTCAAGATAGCGATATATGATTTATACTTGCCTATTATGTATATAAAGAAATCTAATTGAACCATAATCATCATCTTGATATTATGGAACTTCAATTTTTTTATTTTTTTTATAGTGAACTAATTATCTGATTGGGGTTTATGGTGTTTTTGACCAATTACACAAGAAGAACTGGCATTATATAGAGATGAAGGAACTGTAATTTGAGATAAAGCGATTTACCTGCTTGCTCCGATAGCCGTAGATCAGAGGATTTGCTCCTGTATAACCGACCTGTCCAACGCAGGGAATTGGATACGAGGGTATCATATAGCTTAGGCTATCGCGGTAGGGATCGAATGGAGGAGTGAGTTTGTATCCAAATGCTTCATCAAATACAGTGTCCCAGTTTTTAGAGCTGAGGTACTCCGATCAAACCTACTGTATCTCTAAGAACCCTGCAATCATGATCACTACAAAATTACTAAGCTCAAGAGAGAAGTTATATCGAATGAAGAAGACTTCTGAGATAGTCATGGTTTGGTTCTGCTGTAGCTAATGCAGACGCAAATGAAGAAATGAGCCTGAGATGACCAAGCAAATTCTCTGATTATTTTGCTTGTGAGATTATCAAGATTTGCTTTCTTGGGACCGATGGAGGAGGACCTCCGCAGGCAAATTTTGGCTCTATCAGATCTATGCCATATCCCAAGGCACCCACGAAAACCGTTCTGCTTCCAGGTACTCCAGGTTTTCTGGAAATTGCAGTGAGTCGATGTCTCTCTTGTCGACCGGAACTTCATCCTTTGGATACATTGGTTCGCATAGTGAGAGTGACGAAGAAGGAGACAACTTTGAAGACCAGATGAAAATGATAAACTCGGCTAATTTGATGGGAAATGGCAAATGAGTAGCCATTCTTGTGTTGGAAACTAGCTTAGAGAAAGGAGAAGAGGAGAGTCTGAATTTTGAGATACATGGTGCATCACTAAGCAATATTTATAGCAGGTTTACATTTTTAGAATTTTGATTGTAAGGCTTTGAAAGGTCTGAATTCTTCTAGAAAACAAAAGAAGAATGCCAAAAAAAAAAGTCTGAATTCTCTCTCATATTAGTAGGTGTAATAAATTAAATTAGTTAATAATATAATTAAAAATTTTATTTTCTTCTTTCTTAATCTATACAAAAAGAAAGAAAGTGTAAGAAAGTTTTATATTTTTTAAATGGAACGAGCATATATAGTTTCGAGCATTTCTTGTAAGGAACCTTTCTTCTAGTGAACATTGCTTTCCTGGAACAGCTATCATTTTGAAGGTTAGATAGCTTGGCTATTTTTCTTATAATGTGTGAAGTTAGTTTAGACAAGAGTGGCTTTATTTTAATAGGTTAGTAATTTAACTTACTAATAGGTCGATAGTTATTTATAAAATAATGAGAAAAACACATATATATAAAATAGCTATCTCGATAAGAAAAATACATGAATAAAATAATTGACCTATTTCATAATAGGATGGTTTTATTCGTTTATATTGTTCTTATTAATATGTGAGTAACTACTAACTTACTAATAAGTTATTAACTTTTAAAAATAAAATTACAATATTTTTGTGTATTTTTCCCAAAAATTATGTTTGGCATGGCCATGCATTATTGATAGTGTAGACATTATCCTACTACTTTGCCACGGTGCTTCCGATTTATAGAAAAATGTGTTCTAGAAAAGGTCAGTATTTTTTTAATAAAATTATATGTATGAATATTAACAAAAGAACTCAAAATAGTCCCCCCAAAAAAAAAAAGAAAATCATTTTCAACTTTTTACTAATAAATATTTTAAAATCAGATACCAAAGCAGCATGGACCTGAGATTGGCCCATTAGCAGAAAAATGAGATGCGCCGCAAGAATAAACGAGCTTCAGTAGTTCTTCATAAACTCGGCCCAATCAATTCTTCCTCCAAGAGCCTCTATAAACCCTCCCCGAAAACCCTAGTTCATTTCTTTCGCTAGTCTTCCGTCGTCCGAGCCGCTTCGTTTTCTTCCTCCAGAAAGCAGGTAAAACCTTTTTCTCCCGAAACAAATGCAGTGAAGTTCGGCAGTTTGTGCAATACATTTTCATGTTAATTCATGTATGTTGGTTCAATTTCTGCAAAAAATTTAAAAAATGCAGTATTTTCTGAAAGAGAAGATGAGCAAAGGGACTGCTGGAGGAGCCCTCAAGGGAGGGAAGAAGAAGGGAGTAACATTCGTGATTGATTGCTCTAAGCCGGTGGAAGATAAGATTATGGAAATCTCCTCACTGGAAAAGTACCTTCAGGAGCGAATTAAGGTCGGCGGCAAGCCCGGTGCTCTTGGAGACTCCGTCACCGTCACCCGTGACAAGACTAAGATCACCGTCACAGCTGATTCTAACTTCTCCAAGCGGTAATTTTTATGTCTCCATCTGCCACTGGTTGCTTTTACTTTTACAATGAACGTTTTCTGAACCAGAATGGTATTAGTAATTTCAAGTTGTTAACTTGGTTGATTTGTCTCATGTGTCTGGAATTTAATTTTGTTTATGGATCATTGAGTTGATCGGAATATATTACAACTGGTTAATTTTCTATTGTGTTTGTAGATGCACTCTGTTAACTGGTTTTGGTTTATTGGCATTATTTGCGATATCAAATTTGGAACTTTAATATCAACTTTGCTTCATATCCACTCATAATTACTTTGATCAGTTCATCATCTTTTGCAGCTGCACTTTATGTTCTTGTGAAATTGTTTTTAGGATTATCAGTGAGCTATTGGATGATGAAATTTCACACTCTTAAAAATGTTTTTGCAGCCATCCTAAAATAACAAGTGAAGGATTTAATACTGGCAATTTTGTTTTGCAATTCCCAAGTGTATGGTAGAAGTTGACTAATTCTAATGATGACTATTTGCTGCTAGATTTTGGATAGAAATCAATAATATGAATGAACTATTTTGTAGGTTGTCTTTCCGTTTAAATTGTCATTACCATTTAATTCTGAAGTTGCAGTTAATGAATTAGGGAAAAAAGGCATACCAGAGCTTTGCTAAGTAACACGGCAGTGCATTGATTTAGTTCAAATAACCTCCTCCTGCATGAATACGGATGACATGAGTTTTCCTTTATCTTCTATGATAATCACCTGCCAAATAGGAGTATTGAGGCTGATTACCAATTGAAATGGGAAGTATTAAAAGTTTTTCAGGAGGACTTCTGTATGAGATCTATTTGATGTGTAAATGTTTCATTGTAACAGTTCAATGCTATTGAGTATTTAATGTATAAGTAATTTGAATGTTCTTCAGAGTTGTATTAAGAATAATCCCTCTGGAACACCACCTCGTGGTTAGTCCTAGCTTTCATAACTAGCTTTCATAACGCTTGAATTTATCCTCAAGAGGCAGAACACTCATGGAATCTTTTTTCTTTGATCCTTTTTGTGTGTGTGACAATGTCCTCTGGTTCTTTTCTTTCTTTGTATTTAAAATCTAATTCATCTGATACACATACCTGTACTGTTGTATTTCTCGAGTGATTTCTTGAGGAACTGTTTGCTTGCGCTTACTGTGTTGGTTTATGTGGATCAGATATTTAAAGTACTTGACAAAGAAATATTTGAAGAAGAACAATGTTCTTGATTGGCTTCGAGTGATTTCAGCCAACAAGGACCGAAGTGTCTATGAATTAAGATACTTCAACATTGCTGAGAATGAGGCTGAGGAAGAAGACTGATGATTTGGATGGATCCTTCACTTTTGGATTGCTTCATGTGTACTTTTGATACGTTTAGAATTTCAGGGATTGAATTTGATCATCTTTTACTATTTTTATCCTCGAGACAGGAGCAAAATTTACTGAGAAGAAGTTTTGCACGTCTTAATTGTTTCAAATTTTGGCCTGCAAAAAATGTTCTTAAGTCGAAGGGAACTTTGATCCGTGCATCATCCGTTCTTTCCATTCCTGAAAATAATATTTGTGGAATTCAAGTTAATTGCTACTCACGAGGACTTTTACTTTCCCCGGGAATACTTTCATTTTTATACTTACAAGCAGCGCCGAATTATTTGAGTTATTTATACATTGATTTACTAATTGAAAATATTTTAGTAATAGAGTTGTAACTTTCTGTTATCTTTAATTATTGATTATATAATTTGTAGCAATGGCATATTTTTTATTTTTATTAAAAAAGAGAATTTGAAATAGATTATTGTTGGTGAGCAATGTAAAGTTTAATATTGGCTTTTTTTCCCCAGAAACTGGGAAGAAAATGTGGGAACCAATCCAAACGCACAGACGCCATCCCCTGCATCGCTGTAACAGCATTTACTACTATGGGGCAATTTCCTCCTTGAGCGTCTTGCGAATGTCTACAATGCAAAAAGTTTCTTAAACATGTTCTGCAATATTGCCGGATTGTAATCATTTTATTCGTTTTTTCTTTTTTTTCCCCACTTACAGTTTCCTTCAATGAATAGTGAGAATTAGCTTATAAGAAATAATAGTGAGCACAAAATTTTCTCAAAAATGATACAACCTTTGGGCAAATAAATATTTCGAGGTCCTACCGGGAGTCGAACCCAGGTCGCTGGATTCAAAGTCCAGAATGCTAACCACTACACCATAGAACCGGTTGATGATCAGCAAATTTACAGTATTTTAGTCAAATAAAAGTAATCCAGACCCTCCCAAATAACATCACTTCATAGTTTTTTTTTTTTTTTGCCTTTATTTTTTTGGGTTACTATATGTTGTTTTATTTTGGAGTATATATAGTGTGAAAAAATTTTATTATTGACTATTCATTTTTAAGAACTTTTAAATTTTTCTAAAATATTAAAACTCAGATCTGTCAATAATAAATATATTTTTTACAAATAAAGTTTAATTTATCAAACGATATCTAATTTTACATCTTTTTATATATAAAAACTTTAAAATCAATCACAAAATAGTCGATTTTGAATATAAAATACCAATATGCGTCACTTGCCAGCAAGTGGCACAATTTGCACGCAATTTTCGTCCAAATTTGGCAGAAATTGTAACCAATTTTTGCCAATTTCTGGCAAATATTGTGGGTAATTTTCCCCAAATTTTGGCAAACATTGTGGACAAATTTTGCCAATTTTTGGCAAAATTTGTGCGATTTTTTTGCCAATTTTGTGCACAATTTTTGCCAGCAAGTAGCAAAATTTGTTCACAATTTTTGCCAAAAATTGGGGGAAATTGCCTGGCAAAAAATCCTGAAAAATTAAAAAATCACATGAGATTTCTATTAAATTTGCCATATTAGATGTTTTTTGTGTATTAGATTTAAAAAGATATTATATAGAGATAAAATGATATGTTAACCTCAATAAATATTCAAAATCAAAAAATTTTATTAAATATACCAAATGAATTATCATTTCATTTTAACTTTTCTTTCTAGACAATAAAATAAAAACATAATTCTAAACTTATTTCTGGTGAAAAGAGATTTTATTCTATTTCTTTTTTTTAATAGATTACATTATATTTCATTGTAGTGTGTCAAATGCCCAAACTAACTGCTACATAACTAAAAATAGAGAAGTTAAACAATGATTTCAATGCATCATTAAAAGAAGGTGTTCACCACCAAGTAAAATAATGATTTCATTGCACCAAAAAAAAATTCTTACAAAAAAATCTTCTATTAGCTATACTCAACACCCAAAAAAGAAGTTGCCCAAGTCCACTAAAGTACACCAAGAATTTCTTTTTTCTTTCCCTTAATCTCTCAAAATTCCATCAGAAACAAATTTTAGAAGTAACAAAAAAAAATATTTTTTGTGACCAGGTAATAACTAAGTTGGCAAAAAAAACTTACTAATATGAATGGTTCTAAATTTAGCCCGCATTTACTCTCTCGATATATATATATATATATAAAACATTTTGTCCTGTATACAAATAGTACCATAAGTAAATGCCCTGGCCCAATCAAAAGCATGAGACAAAATTGAAGAAACAGAGGAAAAGAGTAGATAAATATTACTCATTCTATTTATAATTAAATATTTATATTTTTTAAATACAAATAGTACCATAAGTAAATGCCCTGGCCCAATCAAAAGCATGAGACAAAATTGAAGAAACAGAGGAAAAGAGTAGATAAATATTACTCATTCTATTTATAATTAAATATTTATATTTTTTAAAAAATATTTAAAATTAGTAATATATTTCATTTAAATGTTTACTAATTATATTTTTAATTTTAAAAATTAAACTATACTAACATGATGTTTTATCACCAACGTCTTTTAAATTTTTTAAAAAGATTTAAACTACACTAATTAATTTTTTATTAATAAAAATATTATAATAATTTAATTATAATTAAGGGTGTGATTAGATAAAGTAGGGTTTTGAGATTTTCTGTCTTAGATTTCGGGAGAGAAAATTTTTTGTGAGAAAAAAAATGATATGTGAGATGAAAATTACATTGAGTTTCGTGTGAAACCCAATCAAAGCACACCCTAAATAACCCTCATTAACTTTTATTCCAAGTCAAACTGGACATTAGATCCGAAGTGCTGGAGAGTATAATTTACGTAAGAGTGTGTACCTACTTCCATTGTGTGTCAAAATGAAACATCCCAATTCCCAGAGACAAAAGAAATGCATATTCCTCTTCTTGTCTCTGAAATCGCCATCAAAATTCTTTATGCCATAGCTTGCAAATTAAGGCAGCTCTCCTTTTAAGTCCGTTTCGATTTCCAACAATTAATAAATAATTATACATGTGTATAATTAGCTATTTTGCATTCATAAGGTAAGGGTGAGCTTTTCTTTCTATGAAACTATATTTTTGTGCAAGTATAAAAGTTGAAATAAAAGTAAGTGTGTACTTAGATATGAATCCCAATGTATGTTTTTTTATTTTAAATCATATTTCTACTCTCACGGATAATTTATTTTTATAAAATTCAAGATAAAATATATAAAATTCAAGGTATATAGAATCCCTCCCTAAATGTTTCTTTCTTTTTCCCCCCTTTTTTACAATTATGGCACTTTGATCAATGTTCCCTTTGGGCTAATAAAACTAAAAGCTGATATATTTAGAAGGGTAAAATTTAATAGTTTCATAAAAGAAAATGTAAAAATTATAACATTGAAAGCTAAAATTAGGCGTTTTATAAAGGTAAAAATATAATTGTTAGACATTTGGAAAGCAAAATTGTGGAAGACCCTAAAGTTTTGTTACTTTGAGTCTTTTGAGTGTATAACAACACAAGACAAAAGTTCATCCTTGGTTACAAGAAAGTGATAATTATCCGTACTTCATTATAGTTGACCTCATCATGAGGACTAAAATAGTAATTGTATGAACAATACTACTATTTAAGGTAAACAATCATTGGTACTTTCGATCTTACCATACCTATTCCTCAATTTCAGAGTTTCAAAACCCACTTCTTATTTCCTCCTACTTTGAACTAAAAGGTGAAGTATTATCTTATGTATAGAAATAATTAGTAATTACTTTAACACCTTCAACAATTTTTTTAGCCATTTTTAGCACTTGAAATTTTCATTGTTTAAACTAGCATCCAAACTACTTTATGAATGTTTTTAACCGTCAAATAATTTTCCATTGAACTCTTCCAATCCTAAAAGAAAACCTTTTATTGTTTAAATCAGTCTTGAAAAAAATAATTTTTATTTTTAATAAAGTCCACAATTTTATAAGTTTGAAAATGTACAAATTCAAAATATAATCAAAGGTTAATAAGCACTTCTGATCACATCATAATGCCTCGATTTCGGTACTCATTGAACCTAATGTTTATCTCATTTGTAATAATATAGAATTCACTTAGAAATAGATTAATTATAAAGATTTTGCTCCTCTAAACTTATTTCTAAATATAATTAGCCATGACAAAATCTCAAATTTAACAACGTCATCAAAACATAAATTAAATTTCAAAAATGAAAAATCACCCAAAAATAGAAAGGTTTAGGATAAATAACATTCTCTTATTATTATTACTACTATTTTGTTAAGAGAATGACAAATAACATTCTCTTATAGTTATTTCTTTCTTTAGGATTTTCATTGAACTTATAATCTTCACAGCTACAAGCCCTCAAGCACATATCAAGCAAGCATAAATGCGTATAGTACGAATATTGCTACATCGTTCTTTAAACTTTAATTGCGAATTTGTAATAATTAGGAAAATAGTTCTCCAACAGTTTCAAAATATAGAGTTTTTTTACTATTTTCTCATTTTTCAAAATATTTAATTTTTTATAAATTTTAAAATTTATACTCATATATAAAATCTAATTTTTATGTTTATTATATTTAATAAAAATAATTTAAATATAATAAAAATATCTTTTATTTTTTCCCTTAATCTATAAAAAAAGAATTAAAAAATCTTTCAAAATCCCCGGAATCATAAAGTAGGCTCTTGTTATTTAAAAAAACCTGCAAGTATTTCTTTTCTTATTATTAAGTATTTTCTCTCACGTTTGAGAAATTCATTTATCATACATAATTAATAAACTAATGTGTGGAGGGTGGTAAGTATTTCGACAGGAAATGATCCCTCCATCTACACGAAAAAAGAGAACACTGAATTGAAACTGAGAGTGATATTCTCTTCTCTGTTCTTACTTTTTGGGTGATGTATATATCTCTAACTTTTGTGAGAAATAAAATAGGGTCCAGTAGTAGAAAAGGTGAAAAAACATGAACATCTTTTAGATTGAGAAAATATTCCTCCAAATTCATAGGAGAAGATAAAGATTGGGAGTGGAAGGTGAAATCTATCATAGATCCTGTGTACAAGAAGTTCATTAATAAGAATCGAACAGGGCAAAAGCAGTTTTGGACCACCAGTTTCTTTCGGAAAAACTAATGTTATAGCCCATCTGGTTTTTTGCATTACTAAAATTAGAAATGATGGAAAACATGAAACCTCTAAATTATTTCTTTATAAACGAAAAGGAAGAGCAAAATTATCTGCTTATTCTAAGTTTTTTGGTGTGATTTTAACTGCACTGTGTCCTTGAAGGCTACAGAAACATAGCTACTACTTACTGACAATTCTCTGAAATTAACAGTAGAGAAGCATAAGATGGCTTTCTTCAACATGTATGTAGCTGCAGTTTCTCATACTCGTGAAGCTCTCTCTGCCTTAGCTTTTCTTGTTCAGAAATCTTGATTTCGAGGACGAGCAAGAAAAAAAGTTGTCAGTTGGAAATTAGAAACTGCAGAATTTTCTCGTTAAATTGAGGATCTTTTACCTGATATCCCGCAAAGTTACTGGTGTTTACGTTTCTTCTTCTGCTGCTACTGAATTCTGGAGAAACTAGAGGGAGGAACCCATGTTGGAGAAGGGGAGCACGTGCATAGTTCATGCATGGAAGCTGTTACCTCTAGCTAGTAAAGGACTTGCACGTGCCCTGCTTCTCCAACAAGAGCTACCCACTCATCACTGCAAAAAGTTGTGTCTGCAACAATGCATGTTCTTGCATTTCTGTGTATTTTGGCAGCCATAGTTCCAATTGAGTGTTTGGAATGACAAAGCAAGCGACTTAGCACAGCACGGTATTTATAGACAGTGGGAGGAGGTACTAGCTAGATCGGAGTAGTTGTGGGGAGGGGGTGGGGGGAGAGGGCAGGGCAGAGGGGTAGAGGGGGAGTTAAGGCTTGGACTCTTGGAGTCCGGAGTGGGCATACTTTAAAGAGACCATGCAAGGCAATCAAGTATAAACACATAATGATGTTGCAGGGAAAAAATGTTCATTTGAAAAGTTCTATGAATATTTGAATTGGGTTAGTTGTTGAATAAAATTTTTATATTAGAGTTTTATTTTTTTATAAGTAATTTATTTTTAAAAAATTTAAAATAAAAAATTTTAAAACTTAAATTCTATCCAATCTCATTCTTAATAATTTTTATTTGACGTTAAATTTTGAATGAATTTGATTTACATTTTCATCTTTAGACAAAATTCAGAGCATACTAATTTTTGATTCATGGCGACTGATGCTGTTGAGAAGAAAGTATCGGTTTGCCTTTTCCCATTTATGCAGCTCTCATTTAAGTTCCTTGGAAGTAATAAGACCACTTCCACAAGATGCATCTAGATTGATTGCAAGCCATATATTCAAGAAAATACTATATTCAAAAGCAGAGCCCTTTTTCTAAGGCATTGAGTCTCCTCCACGCCCTATATCAATTCGTGCTAGTCCATTTTCATCGGTTTAGGATTCACGTGTGTTTTGGCTTTGAGGAAGTGTCAAATTTTATTGTTCTGCGTGTCTTATACGCATGAGTGAAGAAAGTAGAATTGAGTACTTCTTCCAAGACATAAAGGACTTTCAATATTAGATTTGATTGACCACATTTTGACCCTGCCCATTAAAAATCTTTCTACCACCATTATTACTTCTTTCCCTATCAATTTCTATAAAAAATTAGGTCCATTTTAGCATTTATTCTTTTCCTTTCTTTGGTCATTTTTTCATCATCATCGTCATCATCGTAGAAAGTCCATGGCATTAAGATTTTAAGGCAAAATTACGCAAACAATAGAAGCACTACAATCGCACTCCCGCAGATATATTTGCAAAGGGGTTCAGTTGGCAAGAATTCAGATCCATGGAGTTGACTTGGGGGGATGATTTTATCATTCATAACCCTCAAGCAAGATCTGCTTCTTTTGAATTTTGGCTTGACTATGGATGCAAAAGCATGATGACAGAGCCATACTAAATGCAAAAGCTTGAAATTGCCAACCGGCGACACAAAAAATTTCCCAAAACTCATCAAATGCAGATGATGACTTTTGACCGAGGGAACCGAAATGAATACTGATGGCATGCAGATGCAGTAAAAAGATTAGATTAGATTAGATGGGGAGAGAGAGAGAGGGACCTTTGGTTTCGGCAAGAGGGAAAATGGATTGTGAGGAGAGGTAAAAGTAGGAGTGAGAGCAGATACCAGAGCAGTGTAAGTAAGAAAATGCACGTCGGGGTTGCGTGTTGTGCGCGAGTTCTTGATGAATGATGGCAATAAGAAGCCAAGAAAGAAAGCAAGAAAAGAAAGATTGAAGAAGGCAAGGGTGGGAGATGGGAGTGGGGGGCATGTGGAGGTGTCACTTTGAATAATGTAAGTTTGTGTGTTTGTGTTGAGGAGGGCAGGGCGAGTCCCTAGGTGGATATGATTCCCTATCTTTGGTAACCTTCTTGTTTGGTTTGCTTCCTGCGCTAGACCACCTCCTCCATCTGCGACCAGGATACAGCTGCAGGCCACGGGTGTTTGTGGCGGTTAAAACCTCATGAGTTGAAGTGACAGTCACTTGTAGAGCTCTGCCAGTGGTTGATTTAGAACTTTGAATCCTTACAGACATTTCATGTCTTAATTAGGTTAATTGAAAGGATTGAAGGAGCTGATAATTCAACTCCGATTTTTTGGTTCTCCAAGTAGGACATTGGCAATCTTTTACCATTAAAAGCTTACAAGTGAGCTGGATATATGAATCTTGAAGCAAAAATAATAATTTGTGATAGATAAATCTAAGTTCATAGTATAAATTTGTCTAATTTATCAATATCACAGTTAATTCTAAGAATTCTTAATGATTGTTGCCGCATATCAATGAATAATATTTATATAGAAAGTGGATTCTCTCTATATATATTTTCGACAAAATTTTTTTTTCTAGATTTTAGATTTCCTTCTCATTGCCTAAATTATCATTTCTTTCTGGAAAGGAAAATACTTTCTGCAGAATTTTTTTTATTGGTAGTGAAAAAAATACTAAAGAAAATAAAATGAATGAAATTAATGAAGAAAATTTTAATAGAAAATGTTAAAAATATTTTTCCACACGCAAGTGTGAGTAAAAGAAAAATACTAAAGAAAAACTTATTAAAGTAAAAGTATAATTAAAAAATTAATGCTAACTTCTAACTATAACTGTTTTTTAAATTTAACGTTTGGAAATAAATTTGATTGGTATTCTATTATAGTTTATTTGTTTAGTATTCGAGTTAAGTTCAAATACAAAAAATAGTTTGTTTATTAATCGAACGAACACAAATCTGTTTGCAAATAAATTCAAATATTTGTGAACACATATAAATTTATTACTCATATATTTTATAATATTTATTTAAATATTGTATCAAAATTTATATTAAAATTTATTTTCTTACTGTATTATTTACTTTATTTTTATTATTTTATTTAAACAATTTGAACTTCAATACTATTCGAGTTATTTGATAAGCTTACAAACATTAATCACATCTAATGTTAATGATCTTTGAACTTTACGAATTAGCTCAAACAAAAGTTCAAGTTTAAAACATTAATCGAGTAAATTCAAATAGTATTTGAGTATTTTAGAACTGAATTGGAAAACTAGATGGAATATCCATTCGTATTCAAATAAAACCTTATTTCTAACTCCTGAATATACAAGTTGATTGCTAGTTATAAACTACTAAATTGTTAACTGTTTTAATTATTATTTTTTAAAAATTTTCTAAATATAATTTTTATTTTTTTCAAAAGATTTTTTATTTTTTTCATAAGAAATTTTTTATTTAAAACATCTTAACGTGTTTTTTTTATTTTCATCATAAAATCTCACAAATCAAACAAAGGAATTGCTTTCTTAGAAATCATTTTCTATTTTTATAGTATTTTCTTAAGTGAACTAAACAACACATGTATTTTTATTTTTCTAAGAATTTTTCTTTCTAATTTCTTTTTCCTCAGTAAATTTTTTGAACCAAGCAGACCCTTAGAGATTCAGAAAAAATGGTCTTCGCCAATCTTTGCACTGAAACAAATTGGTTGGTAACATTTTTGTGTAATATCGATTCACCCTGTGCTAGAAAAAAAAAAAAAAAAACACCCTAAGAAGAGGGGGTGCGGCATGATTTAAGGAGGGCATAGGCTTTCAAGTTTCGTACCCCTTCCTTCAGCCACTACTGCCCCCCGGCCCCAACCTCTTCGCCCCCTCCCCTACAAGACCACAATCCTACTTCTGTTTTTACCCTTCTCATATTGATATTGCGTTGAATAGGTTTCCTTAGTTTACCCCCCAAAAAAAAAGGAAAGATAAAATTTACTCCCCCTTTTACTTGAATTTTGCTTTGTGACCGTGTAAGGAGGATAGAAAAAGACGGAGAAGAATGAGAAAGAAATAAATAAAATAAAGCACCTAATGAGGCATCTTTTAAGAAGAAGAATTATGAGACCATTCCTTTCATAACCATTCCTTATGGGTTGACGGAGGGATCGTCGTACAATAAGGTATGAATTGACTCCATACATTCATTTGATTCGGGAATTGAATTAATGAGGGAAAAAGGAGGAGAGGAGCTAATGGAATTGAAAGACCTTTTCCCGTCTACTCCCTTACATAGCAAATAAGAATAAAGTAAAAGAAAACACTTGTCTTAGGTTTTGGTCTCTCTCCCCCTTCATTTTCACGAACCAAGTTATTAGTTCTATTTCTTGATTTGGATTTATCTGCTGATAATCGAAAATTCATGATTAAACAAATCGAATTTTTTTTTAGAAACTTTTATTTTAAATTCAAACAAATAAAGATTTGAACATGAAGTAGGGAAATACAATCTAAAAAAAGGAAGAAACTCGATTAGTTAATTAAACTTCAATTTTTTAAAGTAGAAGATGCTCACCTCACTCTAAATGGTTGAAGTTCTGCATCTAAATTCATGAAACTCATTGTCTTTTTATCGCTCATTAAAATATTCCAATAGTTCCTAAATTTTTATCCATTTATATTCGCCAAAACTACCAAGTTTATTGATTTTGTTCCCCATTTTTTATTATAGTTTTCAAATGTTACTCCAAATCTAATTCAAATTGAATATCTATAGTTTAATTCCAATACAAAAATTAAAAAGAATAAAAAATTAGCTCTTCATTATTATTGATTAAGGAAGTTAAAGTTAAATTTTATGTATCGACGAATATGTTTATTTTAAAAAATAGATATTTATTTAAAAATAATTAAAAATAGTGTGTATTTGGATGAGATAGTCTCTATCTTGAATTTCGTTAAAATAATTTTTTTGTGAGAAGAGAAGTGAGACTTAATTATGTGTTTAGTTGAGTCAAACACAATTTAAATGAACCTTAAATGAATTTGGATAGTCAACCAATCGAAAAATAACTCTCTTTTTTTTTCTTTTTTACTTTTTCTATTATAGGGCCTGTTTTTCCCAAAAGTCTACCATATACGTTACTAAAGCTTAAACAAGTTGAAGTTAACTCAAGTTGAGTTGCAATCTAAATAGTAATTTTTTTTCCAGTATTACAGAAATATTTGACACTGAAACGGGCGTTTCCATAATTATTTAAAAATACACGCCCTACAAGTGTAAACTTCAGCTTTCTTTTAGTAGGCATTGCTAATCCCTACTAGAACTACAAACCGAACTCCGTCGTCGCCCACCACCGCCTGCGGTGTTGCTCCAGCTTCTGCCTTGCTCCGATTTCCAGCAACCGACTGCTCGTAGCTCCTCTATTTGCAGGTATATTGTTCCCTAAAAGCATTTCTGAATCTGAGGTAAATATACTTTCGTTATTGATTTCTGCTTGGGAGTATATGTCTTCGTCTATTTGAGATTCTTTCGTTATCCCTTATAATTGTTTGAACTTGTTAGATACTTGATCTGGAGTAGCTAGTGGCATATACTTGTGATCTATGTAAACTTCAATGTACGTGTTATGGCCGCATACCAACTGTTTGATGTAATATTGCTGGTGATTTGTCTACTAATATGGAGAAAGTGGTACCGTAAGAATTCATTCTTTCTTGGTAAACCAAGAAAGTTAAGCGAATTTGTTATGGAAATGTCAAATTATTAGTATGGAGAGCATGGAACTCAAAAGGAGTAAATAATGCGAGGAAAATTGGGAATTTGGCATCCCATGAAAACCGGGAAATTCTCGGACGTTGGTGTGTCGGTGATAACGACGGATAAGAAGGATCAATTCACTTGATCTGGGACCATTCTTCAAAACTTGTGTTCTTTGATGCTTGTTTGCCAGTTGCTCTCGCGAACTCATTCTCAGCCCGCAAGAATAAAAACTTGAGATATCTCTTTCTCATACGCACACACGTGAAGATATGTAGCACAGAGAATGTTTCTGTTCTCTGTGCTACAGTATTTCAGTAGTTAAGGCACCTCCATTCTAGTCATTAAAGTTCAATAGCAAGTTAGTTAACTTATATGCCCGTATTAGTTTGAGTGCATCTAAGGGTGCACGAAATTGAAAGCGAGTACAAAGGGCTGTGCGTCCAGGAGCTCACTTATTAGTGTTGATCTGCGCTGTTAATGTGGATGTGGAGTTAATATATCTTCGAAGAAAACAAGGAGAAAGCAGGCATTTGCTCTTTGGTTATTGCCCTGTGAAATTGGTCATTCAAATTATTGCCTGCCGTGCTATTGGATTGGCTGCAATGGACAGTTTATGTATTCTTGGCAACATCTATATGGAGATGTAGGTTAACCAACAGAATATTAGCCGGTCACTCTCCTAATTATGCACATATTTTTTCTATATCAGCCTTAAATCATTCATCATCTGAGTTTATGAGAAAGAAAGCCAACAGATTGATGTGGGTTTTTCAAAAGGTAGTACATTATATTTTCCAGTATACTGCTTTTTTCCCCCCCCCCCTGATTTGCGTTGGATTTTTGCTTGTGATACAGAAATGGTTATCCCTCCACCAGTTAGACCTCAAAGAGTTACCGATTTTCTCAAACCCTATGTCCTGAAGATGCACTTCACAAACAAATTTGTGACTGCTCAAGTAATCCACACACCAACAGCAACAGTAGCCTCTGCTGCAAGCTCTCAAGAGAAGGCTATTAGGGTGAGCATGGAACAAGCAAAAGAAAGTACAAGGGATGTGGCTGCTGCTGCTAAAATAGGGAAAATACTGGGAGAGAGATTGCAGCTTAAGAATATTCCTGCTGTTACAGTTTTCCTTAAGAGAGAACAGAAATATCATGGTAAGGTTAAAGCAGTAATTGATTCAATGAAGGAAGCAGGTGTCAAGTTGGTTTAAAGATAGTCCTGTTTTCCAGGATTCTCTTTAGTTTCTAACTTGGAGGCTGAAATTAGTGAATAAAATCCGAAGAAAAAGAAAAGAACTGTCGCAGGAAGTATTGCCATCTTAATTTTTTGGTTTTTGGGAAATTCTATTGGTCATTTTTATCTGCATTAGCCTTGCAAAATTTCACGTCTAATCTATGCAATTTGGAAATTTGTGTGTACTTCCATTTCTCTCGTGGAACTTGACACTAGGTATGAATAGGACAAACTTGATTCAAGGGCTGATGTTTGGCATACACGGAATGAGGAAAAATATTCCCTTAACTTCTGTGAGGTCTCTGGAAGCTAGCCATATGAGGGGGTCGCAAGAATGCATACTTTGCACTTAATATCTTTGGTTTAACGTATCAGAGACCCTTTGAGTTCCTATATCTCATTATGCAGCATGGGTTCTGTGAGAACGTGTTGGTAGGTCCGGTGCTCTGTTATATATCACAGTTTGATCTGTGGCTATCTTGTTGGATCCTGTGGGGTTACTTGAATACTATGGAGGCGCTATGGAGAAGCTCTTTTTTGATAGGAGGGAGAAGCATTTTTTACCTCATATTTTCTGGGTTATCTTTCTTTAGTTAAGGTATAAACTTTTCAGGTCGTAAAATCTCTTATGTGTCCTCGTTTTAGTGTGAAGTTGTAAAGATTTTGTGTTAGGATCTGTTTCAAACCGTTGACTTGGTCTTTGAAAATGGCATTTAGAAAATATGATCCGCAATGCCGATGCACAAGCTTTTAATTCACTATTATCGAGTTTATTTAAAAATTTTCCCATTTTTTGATGATTTTGCTCAAATAGTGTACTGCCTGCCATAATAGAGAATTTGATAGCGTAGCTAATATTCTTTGCATGTTAAACAAATTCTAAAGTAGCAAGAACAATGATAGAAGTAGCATGCCAAACTTGAAAGGGGCCTAATGCCGGCCATATTTTAATATCCCGATTATGTTTCCCCACCGATTCCTGTCTCCATGTCTTTTAGCCAAAAATCCCCCAACTTGGACAAGACTGGGTCACACCTCTCTCTTTGCTGAATTTTCTATTTATTAAATTTTCGTAATGATTAAGTGATCAAACAGTTTGTGTTTAGTTTGATAAGGAAATTATCCTTGATTTATGACAAGTGTCTGGATTTCTCAGATGGTGACAAAGAGAACCAATATAATAACCTGGAATTATGCTCCAAACAATGTTGTCAGCAACATTGTTTATTGTTACTTGTCTGTATTTATTTGGCACCAGATAAAGCCCAACTCGAGTGTATTCTAAAAATAATTCTACTAATACTGGTTGTTGTAATGGCAATGTCTAGAAGACGAAAATGGATCTCTCTAGAGATTGGGTTTTGATGGGCCAAAATATCTCTAGTAATTCATATTGGAAATGTCAAAGACGATCATAATAGGATATAGAAGTATGTTGATACTTATAACACCCTGCCTCCCGTATAACCTTTTTTCCTTTTTTCTATTTTCTTTTCTTTGTCAGAGGGGAGAAGGAAGTATTACGTCTTGGGTAAGCATGATACA
Source organism: Rauvolfia tetraphylla (assembly GCA_030512225.1). Taxonomy (NCBI): domain Eukaryota; kingdom Viridiplantae; phylum Streptophyta; class Magnoliopsida; order Gentianales; family Apocynaceae; genus Rauvolfia; species Rauvolfia tetraphylla. The sequence goes on from JAJQKT010000060.1 coordinate 6,443,838, forward strand.
AATGGTAGACAAAATGTGCTAAACGAAGCCATCATTGCTTTTCTTTTATTTTTTTTCTTAGCACATGATACGAGGAACTAAAATTTCTCTAGAAAACGACATTTATATAATATTTTTATTTTAAAATATAAGTTTTTAAATTTTTTATTTTTAAAATATTTAATTTTTATAAAATTTTAAATTTATTTTTATTATAAATATAAATTTTTTATTTTTGATTATATTAATAGAATTAATTAGATTTTTATATAATAATTTATTACATATAAACTCTTAACTGTTAAATAAAATAAATTAATTTAACAATTGTGAACTAATTCTCAACATATGCAGAAAAATTCCGTTACCACCACCGTAGCCAAATTAGAAATCCTTTGTTCTTGAGAATTGTTAACCTTTTCTTTTGGGGGCCGGGGAGGAGGTTGGGGAGTTGGGGCCAACTGTTATCAACATTGAGTACCCCGTCAGCATTTTGGTGCGAGTTCGAACATAGACTGTATTTGTCCTTTTTAATCATATAGTAGTACAAATGAATACATACGTAAGCAAGAAAATAAACATCTGTATTTGTCCTTTTTAAGGTATGATATGATAAGAGGATGAAAAGAGAAAGCAATGATTGAGGGGCCATGGCAGTACCCGTTTTTGAGGCAATTGTATTAGCCATTTCGGTGATTAATGGTTAGTTGACCTACTTAATACTTACCACATTGATTCAAGAAACTTGCAAAAAATAAATGAGGGACATGTTAGAGCACAACATAAATAAGACTAGTATTTCAGCTGATTTCATTTGATTTATTCTGAAATTTTCTACATTTAAGGTATGATTAAATATATTTTAAATTTTATAAAAATAGATATGAATCTCATATTTAAAATTTTATCTTAAATTTTAGACCGAGATAATGTCTAAATAGAGTTTAATTGCAAAACTAATAAATTGCAAGAAATAAAATATTTCACGAACAAGGATAAAATCATTCTTCTAGTTACGTGCATTTTTATTTTTATCAAAATGAGATAGATTCTGAATTTGATTCAGACATTTCTTATATATATAATTAAAGAGAAAACAAAGAGAGAAGAAAACTGAAAAAGAGATAATTACTTGCAGTCATTTTGAATTCTGATTTTCTGTTACTTACCCCAATAGGAAAAAGGAAAAAGGATCCTCGTAGGAGGGAGGGGGAAAAAAAAAAGACCTAGCTGTTCATTTTGATAGAGATTAATATAAAATTGTCAAAAATCTCAAAAGATGCAACGATTTAGGGTCGAAGACCTAAATCTCAAGATCTCATTTTCTTTTCCTTAGGTTTGATTAAAACCTTTTATATTTTTACAATAATTTAGCAGTTGAAGACATGTATTGAATAAAACCAACTATGAAATGTAACATGTCCAGAAGAAAAAAAATGGTAAAAAGCATTCTACGAAGAACAGTCAAATTTTCTATTCCAACACAAGATTAACATGATTAATTAACATAATTAAAGCTCGTGAGGTCTTGCCTTAACGACAAGTTCTAATGTTTCTCCGTCAAAGATTGGAATCGTCTCTCTGTAATATAAAATTTACTTTATCTTTTATAACACTCATTTTTTTCTTTATCAAGATTATATTAATAGTATGATACTTTATTAAAAAATTAATATAATTGAATTACCTTTATTAACGTGGCAAATCTTATATTGGATTTGTATCGCTGCCTCCAAAATGTATCAGAAAATTTATAAAAAAGATGTATATAGGAGTATTTACTATTTGGAGAAATATGAATAATTAAATTTTAATTTAGTTTTCATTTTAAATTTCTTTTAAAAAAATTAAATTTGATTCGGATTATTTTTTTCAAATAATATTTCGATTTAATTTTCGAGTTAGTAATCTCTCAATTCAAACTTTAATTTTTTTTAAAAAATAATTATTTTTAGTTAATTTTTAGTCAAAATTAAAAAAAAATCACTTCAAAATGGTAGATAATTTTTTTTTCAAAAAATTAATTTTATTGTGTATTTGATTTGGTTTAATTTTGAAAAAACATTTAGAAAATTGAATTTTTTTAAATTATTAAATTAATTTTTATGTAATCCAAACCAAAAGCGATGTATCAGAAGAAGAAACGCTTCCAACTTTTCGTCAAACTTTCGGCCAGAAAAAGAATCACTGGAGAAAATCCGACACCGCCTCAAACGGTTCGGAATCCATCTCGAAAATCCCCAGAACCTGAATCCAAGCCCAAGTTATCCAATCTGGATAAAGCAGGGGCATTTTCGATCTTAAACGATGACAATGACATTTCACGTGACCTGCTACTTAATGGCGACGTGGCCCCTCCATCCAAAAATCTACAACTCCCTCTCTCTCCCCTCGATCTTATCTTCTGTTACGTACTTATTGATCCGCCATCCACGTAACCTTCAGATCCAAGAGTGAAAAATCAACGGTTATGATTCACTAACAACCAGCCAACTTGTTCGACCTTCAACACTTCTTCCGTCATTAAATAGCCCTCGCCGCTTCCGAACATTTCTCTCTTAAGCTCTATAGAGATTGTTCTGATAGGGGTTTCCCTCTCCGGAAGAGCTGTTGTGTGGCGTTAACGTGTGCGGAGATTGCTAAGTGGAGCGATGAGCTTACTAGACCAGCTCTGGGATGACACCGTCGCCGGTCCTCGGCCAGATAGTGGCCTTGGGAAACTGAGAAAACACTCCACGTTTAACTATCGTTCAAACACCGGCAACGGCAAGGGTACGCTTTCCTTGCTATCTTGCGCCGGGTTGTCTCCGTGAAATTACTTAATTTACTAGAATTATATACTGTTTGGTTTAAGTTTTGAATGAATTGCATACATGATTTGTATGCAATAAGAATTTTGATGTCTTACTAAGACGTGACTAAACAGAGGAATTGAGAAATGGAGTAAAAAATTATGAGTATGCTGTTTCGGTTTTTGTTTGTTCTCCATCTACGCTCTAAAATTCCTTTCCCGTTATGCTAATTAGTGTTTTACGGATGATGTTAACCACCGTACATGCATGGCGGCTAGGTATTAAGGAAAAAGAGGAATAATCTGAGAAGCCTATTAGACGACAGTGTGAAGTTTCCAGAAATCTTTTCTGATTTCTTTTCTTTTTATGATTCTGAATCTTTTTTATTGCTATAATTTTCAAGATCAGTTTGAATTCCTCTGATACGGATGGCCGGATCGTTTCTGCAATGCATTCTATCTGAAAAGATGCTGATTTTCATGATGATAGAATGTTGTTATACGGTTTGTGTGCATATCCTTCCTTTGCATGAAAGCGTAGATAGTGGAGTAAGGATGCCTTCTCTTAGTAGGATAAAAAGAAGATTTCCTTGGATAAAAAGTTTGAGCCTTCTCTATTAGGAAATGCTGTGTCACTCTTTTAACTTTTGCCTTTACGATACTGATGCAAGATGAAATTTTTGGACAGAATCTGAAGTTGCAAACTCGAGATCCTTTGGCGATGGAGTTGCTGAGGATGCTCCGAGGGTCACAAGGAGTATAATGATAGTTAGGCCTCCAGTTGATCAGAAGGACTCACCTCCAATTTCCCCTGCCGGCTCGACACCTCCGGTATCTCCTTCTGCTGGTAAGCTTTCATGAGAATATGGATATCTCTCTTAGTGGAGTCTCTTTCCACAAGGATCTTGTTCTGCTTTTTGCCTCATGCCCTTGGATGCCCTCCAAGGAAGGAGAATGTTTGAGATTAGTTTGAAGGTATTTTGGATATTTTCGAGGGATCTGTGTTACTTAATTTGTGGAGATGCAAATTTGTCACTGTGTTGTGGTCATTTTTTCTTGCGGATAATTCAAGGCAATAATGCAGAGGGTTTGGTGTAATAGGTGGGGTGCAATTATTTCTTGATTGTCTCCTTATATAATAAGGTGATATCCACTTAGACACCCGGTGGGAAAGTCTATTTTTATCAATAGTGTCCTTATCAACCTTACATCTATTTTGCAAGTTGCAAGAAGAAGACGCCTACCTGAAGTTGACTAATGGTCCTACTTTTCTGTTAAATTTGTGTTCTGGGTATGACGTTTCTTTTAACTGCTTTAACTGTTTTATATTTCGAGTTACGGCTTGATCAACTATTGTTTCAATTTTTGATAATTGGTGTTTATCTTGTTATTTGGTCTACTACACATACCAAGTTGCGCAGCGAAGTGGAAAAAATTTCACGATTTGTGTAATGACGTAAGATCTCGGCCTTCAACAGAAAGCTTGTTATTTAAGGAGATCTTTTAGCAAGCTTGCTGTCTTTGTGGTTTTCCTGCTGTGGAGTTGTGGTGTAGAAGGGGTCTATGAGTTTACTAATGGAGGTGCAACAGTGGTTTTCTCTTTTTCGGTGATTGGATGAAATATAGGCAATTATCTATGTGGTGTTATTGAATGCTTTAACGTTCTAATCATTTGTCAGGTAACGGTTAGCATAATTAGTAGCTAATAAAGCTGGAGACTAATATTGGAATGGGGATTCCAGTTTTGGGCGGATCTGTGAATCAAGTGAAGAATTTGGAATTCAAGTTTGGGGGTCTGTGTCTCCAGCCCGTGTGATTAATCTGTTTCAGTGACCGTAAAGGTTGATACTTTCCGTAGGGACAGAAAGTCACTGGCAATTAAGTTAACTATAATTAGGGCTTAAGTAAAAATAAAAGGAAAGAGATAGAAGTTAATATAATTATATTTTAGAGTTTGTGTTGATGGTTTGTTTATCTGTTTTCTCCTGATGTGAAGCGTGCATAAAATAGAATGGGAGTTGAAACTTTTTGCTGTTTGGGAAAGTATTAAGATACGTCAGTTTTGCATACTTCATATTTTAGCTAAAACTCATTGAGAACCTTGGCAATGTTTAGGTGCAGGTGGAAGAGAGGCATATCGGTTTCGTAGGAGGTCAGCGTCGTTTGCGTATGAGAGAGCCAGTGGAGTTGGACCAAGGAGCCCTCCTCCTCCTTACGACATGTGAAATGTGATCAGCGCATAGAAATTTCCTTTTTGGGCGGCTAAAGGGTTGGCTGGATCTTCAGCGTCTGGCTTGTTATGGGGTCTTAGTCATGAGTTAGTGTGTGATGATGTATGTGGAGTGTTAAAGTCTTGTAAATATGTCCCCGTCGTTGGGTCTCAGCTTACATTAAGGAGCTGGTTATACAAGACTTGTGAGAATGTTAAGGGCTTGTAAAATATCTCGCTCAGTGTATGCTGAGATCATATAATTCGGTTTGTGGCATGTGTGGTTGTTAGTAACGTATTTAGTTTTTTTTTAATTAGATATATAGTTTTAAAAATTAATATTTATTTTTATAATTTTATTTAAATATTTATTAATTTTTGTAAAATTATAATAAAAAAATAATGTTGAGTAAAAATATTTAAAAATAAAATTTTTGATTGTGTAATGAAATATAAAATTATTTATAATAATGTTATATTATTTTTTTATCTAGTTATTTCACACACAATAATAATAAGAGTTTTAAAATAATAAAATTAAACATGTGATGTATGAATATATTTTAAAATAAATATTTAAAGTAAATTTTTTTTTATTTTTTTAAAATATATATATATTTAGAAAAAAATTAAATAATATAAAATATTAAAATTTTATTTATATAAAATATTTAATATTTTTTATTTTAAATTTTTAGTATATAATTTTTTTGTTTTTAATATAAAATTAAAAATAATATTAATTATTTTAAATTTATTTTTTTACTTTTAAAAAAAATTTAATTTACATATAAATATTATTGATATTTTTTATAAAATATAAAGATATATATATTATTTATTAGTTTAAAAAGACTTGAATTTATTTAAATTATTATTTAATTTGAAGAAATTTCTTTATTTATTTCAGCAAATAAGTTTTTTTTTGTTTTTCAAAAGAAAGATATATTAATATTAATAAATTAATTTTTATTAATAATAAAGAAAAATTATAATTATTAATTATTTTAGATTGTAATTTATAATATTATTTTTAATTAATTTATTAAATTATATAATAAATTATTTTAAAAATGATTACTTAACAAAGAAATTAAAAGTTGATATATTCAAATTATTTTCTATTTCTTATTTTTTGGGTAAATGAAAATTTTAAATAAAGTATTGATATTGAAGTTTAAATAAAAGTTTATTTATTCTATTATAAATAATATAGTATTTATCTGTTTGTTTTTCTAATAAGTGAATAATTATTTTAGTATAATAGTTTAACAAAAGAAAAAGTATTGGAGTTGAAACTTGTGGATATGGTGAGATTTGAGCGATGATTAAATTAAAAAATGAAAGAAGTTATATTTTAAGAAAGAGAAGAAAAAAGAAAAGAAGAAAAGAATGTGTAGCAGAAAATGATGATAATATGCATTATGTGTGAAAGAAATGGACAGACATTAGGAATTTAATTTTTATAAATTTAGTTTAAATTAAGATATTGTGTTAAATAAAAATATTAAAGATAAAGATCATATTTGTTAATAACTATTGAATAATTTATAAAGTAATTGAATATATAAAATTTAATTTTTTTAAAAAAATAAAAAATTCAAAATTCTAGTTATATATATAAGTAGTTTAAAAATTATTTTAATAAATTAAAAATGATTCTAACAAATAAAAAATTTAAAGTAAATTGAATAATTATAGTTTCTTAATGATTCAAGGTGACTTAATATATGAAATTTAATTTTACAAAAATAATACGAAATTTAAAATTTAAGTTAATATATAAGTAATTTAAATTATTTTAATAAATTAAAAATAATTTTAATCAATTAAAAAATTTTAAAGTAATAATTAAACTCTTATATTTTTATAAAGTAATTGAATATATATAATTTAAAATTAAAATTAATGTATAAGTTAATTTTTATTTATTTTAATAGAATAATAATAATTTTATCCAATCAAAAAAATTTAAATAATAACTAAAGTCTCATACTTTTATAAAATAACTTAATATACAGAGTTAAAAATTAAAATTAATGTATAAGTTAGTTTAAAGTTATTTTAATAAATTAAAAATGAATTTTTGAATCATTAAAAATATAAAAATAGTTTAATAGTTTAAAGTTATTAACTAATCTTGATCGATGTATTCTTCCATATCTACCCTTTCAAAATTAACTTCAAAATAGCTATTTGAAATCTCGATCTTAATATTTATAAAGCAAATTTTCACACCAACAAGATACATAAACAACTTAAGTGGAAACTCTGCAGACTCTTCTGCACTATAATCTTGAGAAGGGAATTACTGTCGCCGATTATGCAAGGCTTCATCAAAAGAAAAGTCCTTTGCCAGTTGCTCAATGATGAAGTTCACATGATGATATAGAGGGGTCGATTCCATGTTGCTCTCAACTGCTGGAACAGAAGCATGAAAAAATGAATCCACAATGTCCTTCGCCATTGGTGCAATTGGGGAAGAGTCATCCCCTGCAAGAGAAGACATCCCATCAGGAATAGAAGTTCTAATGGGGGAAGTTGATGGATACTCAAAAAGAGCTGTGGGAAGAAACCTTGGACTTCTTGGCCTGGGAAGTAGGAGTGGATAAGTGACGTCTCTTTAAATGGCTGATGCTTTTAAGATTATTACTTTAAGGAGAAATCAAGTATTCTTCGATATCAATCAACTCAACAAAAGAACTTTGTAGCTTTGGACAAATATAAGTTTCATTCACCTCGTTTACGACTTAAATATGCAATACATTTTTAATATAATTTTTTTTATAAACAGTAAATGTATGACGATTTTATTAATATATAATAATTTTTAAATATTTTAATATTTTTATCTTTCAAACACTCTATAAGATCTTTAAATTTATTATGTAATATTTATTTCATTCGTTTTCTAATAATTACTACATATTGAGGTCCAGTGAATGGTTAAGATTCATTATTTCATCCAAATTGTATCGATATTGAATTCTATTGCTTATCTAAATTTTTAAATTTAAGAGAGAAATTTTGAATATTAAAAATTGTAATTGATCATAATCAAATTTTAAAAATATTATAATTGAATTATAATTTTAAATTTTAATATAAAATTTTAGAAACTTAAAAATACAAAATTAATAACTAAAAATCTAAAAAATTAATAAATTAGTATTTATTAAAAATAAAACTAATAAAAAATTTTAACTTTTAAATGATCTTGAGTCACCAACACGTCATCAATAGTAAAACTCAATAAAGAGACTTGACTATCACAACAAGGAGAATATATAGAGGTAATTTTTCACTATCACTCAAATAAATATTTTTTCTAACCCAACTGAAGAACTATCAATCAAATCAAAATTCTTCAAATTGGACGATTAAACTTCATCTTGAATCATTTTCACCAAATCTTTTCCTTCATCTGGAAAATTTAAAGTATTTTTCTTTTTGCCATCAACAACAATATTCTCATCAACTTTTTCAAATCCAAAAATTTTTCTTTCTCAACTATTTCTTTTCTCCCAGAATTTGAAAAAGAAATCTTGCCTCCAAAAGAGTTAATCAAAATAGTCCAAGTTTCTTTTGCTGATCTTACGTACACAAAGTTCTTTGCTATGTCTAACGCCACAGTAGTATTAAGATGGTATTGCGCAAGGACATTTTGATATTTTTTCTTCTTCTCTTCTTCTGTTAATTCAGCGTTGGGATGTAGTTTTTCAAAATCTTCTTAAATAATATGCCAAACTCTAAAATTTTCAAGAATATAATGCGTATATTGATACCACATGTCAAAATTATTCTTTCCATCAAAGATAAATCTTGGACGAGAAGAAAGAATTTTGACATAAAGTAAAAAAAGAGGAGGATAAGAAATTCCTACCATGTCTGTTGGTGTTCTGACTCTGATATCAATTTGAAGGATTTAAAAAATATATTGAATAGGAATTTTAAGGTGGTAGAATCTAACAACCAATCAACAAAGATAATATAATATCTCAATATAACAAACCAAGACTCTCTCAAGTCCTTATAGGACCAATATCTAAATTATGACTCCTTACCTTACACAATCCCAAAGACAAATTCATATGTATATAACTCTCAAATCTAGATTATTAATCCTATCTACATTAGGAATTCCATTGCAAATCATAAAGAGAAACTAATAAACCAAAACTTAGTAGGATAAACTATTAAATATTAAATCTAATATTCTTCTAATCATGCTTAGTTTAGATTGTCCTATTCATTTTTCTAGTATTTGGATTAGTTCTAAAACTGCAAAGGAAGCACTTTTTCTCACTCTTTTTACCATAATATTTTTCTCACAAATTAATTTATTTTTTATTTTCAAAATAAAAATTTTTAAATAAATAAAATATTTTCATATCTGATCGAAAAGCTTATACTCTTTTTATCAAATTTAGATAGAATAATAAGTTCTTTTCTCCATGTATAAATGCAAATTCTAAACTAGTATTTTGGTTTGATTCTAAAGTAGAATGAGTTATTCAACTCAAAAAGAGAACAGGTGGAAATAGAAAGAAGACAAAGATAGGAGGGAGAGAAAATGATGACTGGAAGGGAGAGAGGACAGAGAGAAAAAACAAACCTGTCCAAGGGAGAGGAAGGAAGAGGAATAAATAGTCATCCTTTTCTTAGTCAAAGGATACTATTGTCATTTAATAAAATATTACTCGCACTGGAAGAAAGCAGTTTTGGCAATATTGCAAGCTAATCTTAAATATGGAAACTATATGTGTAGCTAGAGGTTGGCCTCCGCCTTCAATAGTTTACTGAAGATGTCTGCAACTTGATCTTTAGTTGGACAATATTCAACAACAATTTGTTTATCACGAACCAACTCTCGAATAAAATGATAGTTGATATTGATATATTTGCTATGACTATATAAGATTGGATTCTTGGTCAAAATCAATGGTAGACTTGTTATCACAAGATATAGTAGTAGCAAATGCATCAAAATCAAGTATCATTTTATTCAAGAGTTGGTTTGTGATAAAAAGATTGTTGTTGAATATTGTCCAATTGAAGATCAAGTTGCAAACTTCTTCACCAAACCATTAAAGGCGAAATTAGTTTTGAAGTTGAAAAAGGCATTATATGGGTTGAAGTAAGTACCTAGAGCTTGGTACACTCGTATTGATCTTATTTTCTTGATCATAATTTTGAGAGATGCCCTTATGAGCATACTTTATATGTGAAGTTTTAATGGGGCTAGTGATATTCTTATTAGTGCTTGTATGCGGATGATCTTATCTTTACTGACAACAATCCGGGTGTCAACTACTATATAGAATCCTTCAAAAAAGAAAACAGAAAAAGTCCATTCTCTCTTTTGTCTCTCATGGCGGTGCGAGAAGTTTTTGAAAGCAATATTCGTCAAGAATTTAACATGATAGAGTTGGTTCTTTGGCTACAGTACAATTTTGCCACTTTGGACTTTGAATTTCCCAAAATCATGTCTGAGTTTGAAAAGCCAAACCTTCGATTTAGAAGCAGTGAAAAGTATATTTACATGAAGAAAAATGTGAAAGCTTGCAAGATTAATCCAATTGGGCTTAACACATTCAGATGTATATATCCTTCAACACAATGAGGCTCTAATGGAATCCAAGTTTTGTGAATTTCATAATGCAATTCATGAATTTGAGGATGGTGATTTCAACAATTATCTGATAGCGAGAGGACTCCTGAGAAGCAAAATCATAAGTATCTTGTTGGTGTGGAAAATTGTTCTTCAAATATTAAGATTAAGATTTTGAAAAACTATTTTGAAGTCGACTCTACATGGGTAGATAGAGAAGCATATATTGATGAAGAAGAGTTAGCCATAAAATTATTTGCCAAGTATAGTGTTCACCTACCTTCTTGAGTGAAGATAAAGATTTTTCATAAATTGATATTACATAAACTCTTTTACCGCTAAATAGTATACAATGGAGATTTTAGCTTGTGCTAGAATTAGACCTGATTTCATGCTGAGCTTGGTTTAAGGGAGGCAATGTTGACAATATTAAATCAATCATGATTAGAAGATCTATTAATTTAGTTTATCTTATTAAGTTTTAGTTTATTAGTTTTCTTTTATTGTTTGGAATAGAATTCCTACCAATCTTTCAAGTCTAGATTGCTAAACCTATCTAAGTTAGGGAATTCTATTCCAGACATAACAAGAAACTACTAAACCAAAACTTAGTAGGATAAAACTAATGAATATTAAATCTAATATTCTTCTAATCATATTTTGTAAGAAATTAGGTCCAATTTCAACACGAGCCAAAATCTCCATTATGTACTCTTTAGCAGTAAACAACTTGTTTAATATTAATTTATGAAAAATCTCCACCTTCAAATATTGAATCGAAATTGAAGATGGTAAGATCTATCAACCAATCATAAAAAAAAAATCTAATCTCTCAATATAACAAACTAAGACTCTCTCAAGTCTTTATAAGAACAATCTCTAAATTATAACTTCATATTACACATAACTCTAGACACAAACTTATTTATATAGAGCTCTCAAGTCTATATTATTAAACCCATCTAAGTTGGGAATTCTATTCCAAACAATATCAGGAAACTACTAAACTAAAACTTAGTAGGATAAAAATAATAAATATTAAATATAATATTCTTCTAATCATACTTGGTTTAATACTACTAACAAGTGGTAATCAACAAGTAGTTTCAGAGCTAGAAGATGAGGGCTCTTGAAAGCTGTGATTTTTTTCATTAGCATAGGAGTCCGGTTCGAGAAAAGGCACAATCACTGGTGAGCCAGAACCCCAGTAGACATGGTAGAAATTTCTTATCCTTCTCTTTGTTTGCTTTTAGTCAAAACTCTTTCTTCTCGTCCAAGGTTTATCTTTGATGGAAAGAATAATTTTGACATGTGGTATTAATATACAAATAGTATTCTTGAAGTAAAGTTTGGCATATTATTGAAGAAGGTTTTGAAAAAACTCATCCCAACATTAAATTAACAAAAGAAGAAAAGGAGAAAAAATATTAGAGTGTCCTTGCACAACACCATCTTAATACTAATGTGGCATTAGGTGTAGTAGAGGAGTTTGCGTATGGAAGATCAGCAAAGGAAACTTGGACTACTTTGATGAACTCTTTTCGAGGTAAAATTCTTTTTCAAATTCTGGTACAAAAGGAATAGTTGAAAAAGAAAAAAAAATATTTGAAAAGGTTGATAAGAATATTGTTGTTGATGTTGTAGAAATTCAAATATGCACCTTAACCAAACTACTTGAATAGCACAATTTATAGTTGCTATATATTCTGTCTTTGTCGTAGATAAATCTATTACTTGTTGCTTCTTTGAAGACTAAGAAAAATTTCCAAAACTCAAAGTATAACATGAATTGCTTTTATACTCATTGTATGTTGTCTTGTTTCATAACAATGTTGTGAGATCCCAAAACTCAAGCGAGGCATGCATTATAAGCTGGAAAAGTAATAGAGGTGTAAACACATTGAGTTGTTTACGAATAAAGTTCGTTTGTGTTCAAATTGAGTTGTTCATGAATAAAGTTCGTTCGGGTTCATTATTGCTTGAGTTTTACGAAAGATTTCTTGTTTAAGTTTTATTGACTTATTTATTAATCGATAAATATCTACGAACATTATAAAAAATATATATTTATACATTATATACTATATATTATATTATTATATAGATTATATATTGTATTATATAAAAGAATAACATAATAAAATAAAATAAATTAATAGAAATAAAAAATTTATCGCTTGTAAATTGTTCAAACGTTTTGAACTTTGGTTCGTTCGAACTTGTTCACAACCTTAAATAGTGGAGTTTTTTTGTTGATGTTTTATCTTTTCAGGTTCTCGGTGTACTGTTTGTAATCCTCCGCGCCGGAAAAGCGTCGCCAGAATGTATGGTTGGTAACTGGTTTCTTTTTACTTTGCTTCTGGCTTGCTATGATTATAGGGTTGTGAGTGTTATTAGGGAAATAGTGCCTTTCTCACATTCAACTATGACGTGTTCTCTAGAATTCAATTGCTGCTTAGAAAACAGACAGGCATACCTGAAACACCAAAAGGGTGCAAGATCGGTCTTGTTATTATTTTTTTTGAAGGCATAGGGTTGGAGATTACAGGTTTGAAAAAATTGTTATTTTAAAAATAAAAGATATATTATGGGTGTATTTGGATTGCGGAACACAATATAAATTTATCACTTGAATCTTAATTTTTTTTTTTCATAAAAAATTATCTCTTCTTATACGTAAGACTGAAAATTTCAAAATAAAATACTATTTAATTTCACCCGACCTTTTTCTAATGAACATTAATGTAGTTGTACTTTACATAACAAACCAAATAAAGAAATCAACATCACAACTTTGGCCGGATATTAACACGATTGACGCAGTTGATACCTTTGGTTTGAATACAGAAATACAGAGTCATTTCAGACTGATATGGAACAGCTAAAAGGAAAAAAACATTGCAATGTTATTGCTATTCTTTTCAATGAAAATTGTATGTGAACTGGATTTTTCTAAATGTTATATTTTGGAAAAGAATTAACCCTTGTGATTGGCTGATCCGAAAATGGATTATAATTATTTCTTTATTTTTTTGAAGTTTAAAAAATATAACATTTGTTTTCAAGACTTTGATTTCATTTTTTTTTAGAATTTCACAAATTAAAACTTGAGTTTTTGAGACTTTGATTGTTAATTAGCTGCTATCTGGATAATAATTGCAATATTTCTTTTCTGTCTTAAAGAATTGCCCAAAAAAAAAAAAAGAAAGAAGAAAGAAGAAGAAGAAGAAAGAAAGAGTTGTAGAGTAGCATCAGTCGGTTAGGGGTCGATTTGGATACAGAACAAACTAAAAGGACCTTACCTGAATTTTAATGAAAACGAAAACCAAAACAGAAGAAAGGTTTATAGAAAGGAAAAAGTTAAACAGACCAAAAATATAAAAATAAAAATAAAAAGGGGGGTAAAACAACCGATTGAAGAAGGCGACCAGAACTCGAAAGAGGAGCAGCAGACAATTGGACGATGAAATGGGAACATGCCGGTGTTTCGTTCTGCTGTTGTTGCTTATATCGGCCAAACTCCTCCTGACACATGGTTCTGCTACTGGTTTTCTTCAATAGCCCCCCTCTCTCTCTCTCTCTCTCTCACACACGCACACACGCAGACGCAGTAGAATTTGGGTTGATATTCTTGTGCATAATGCTCCTGCAAAATCGTATTTTTATTTACATGTATTGTGATTGTGAATTCAGTTCATGCTTCTTGCTCTTTCTTTTCCTTTTCTAGTAACATTTAGTGATTCAGACATAAGTTTGCTCGGTATTTGTTTCACTATTAATTTTCCCTTTCTGGGCTAGGAGAATTAATTTATCTTTGCGGCTTTGATTATCAGATTTTTTTAATTAATTTATTTTTTTTGGGGTTTGGGGTGGGGGGAGCTATCAGTTTCTTGCTTGGGCAAGTGTGAAAAAAGTTGGGTGCTTGTAGTGAAAGTTCATTTTTTTGGTTAATCCAATGCTAATGGGAATGGGAAAAGGGAACCTTGAGGGTTGAGAAACCTTGGTTTCGTGTTTCTCTTGGGAGATTTGTATTTGATGAATGATTGAAGAATAAATAAATTTGAATCTGAAATGTACAAGATTTTGTACTGAGAAGAAAAGTGGTCGTTTAGGAGATAGCTGAATTAAGAACAGGTTAAAAGGAGAGATTGAAATAAAAAACCAGAAAGGAGGAGAAAGCAAGAAAAAAGGAAAACATCAGATGGGCTTATATTGGTTCCTATTGTGGGAGGACTATTTAGTTCGTATAAGTTACAAAAGCTGATATCTTGGGGGCATTTAGGTCTGCTGAAGATCAAAACTTTTCTGTTCTACTAAGTAAAAGCAATGTTCAGGACTATGTAGAATAAATGAATTAAATGAATGATAGCTTTCATGCTTCAAAACAAATAGACTTTTAAATACTGTGAGCAGTTTTAGAACTATATTTTAATTTAGGGAATCATTGTGAAGTGTGCTTCAGAGATTGTATTAGTTATTATTTATTAATGGGGAAAAGACATGATAGCCTTTATAGAGATTTAATGTTTGAGAAGAAACATAAATTTTTACTTGCAAATTTCAACTCCCAACAAAAGCCAAAACTAGAGATGCTTCACCACTAATGAACTGTGCAACTGATGAAATGATACTAACTAGAAGATATCTTCTAGTGAGTTCCCCCTTACTACAGGTTGTCATGCAATCATCTTATGTCCTCTTCTGTCTGCTTTTGTTATATATTAAAACTTAAAAAATGGAAGATAAAATCTTGTCACTTATTTATGTTCTCCGGAGATGTGCTTGGAGAATGGGACTCTTGGACAAATAGAAATAATATTGAAAAGATGTAATATGATCTGTATTCATTGAATGAAACACAATAGTTACTCATATAATTCTAAATTTCAGGTTCAATTATAACTAGTTTGGGGGAGTGCTTACATGCATCTGCTCTAATCATGTTAACAGAGATTGGATGAAAGAAGGGGAATATTCTATGACTTTTATGTTATCAGTCAATGTTTTTTGAAGTAAAAGGAAAATTTGCAAGTAATAATAAATTTAAACAGGAGAGATTTTGGGCTAGAAGAATCAATGATGTAGTAAGTCAATAGTATCAAGACGGCTATGAGATCATGAAAAGGCAGATTTGGAAATGATCACTCGCATGACACACTGATGACTTGTGGTTCCAGGGAAAAAACTTGAGTGGCAATAACTTAGAAAGTTAGAATGGTTTCAACCAGCCAAAACTGATGATTATTTTTTTTTGAATGAGTGATGGGGTTAAGGTTAATAACAATAATGTTACTGAAATGGGCAGATAAAAGTTACTTGTGCTGAGATGTTTAAGATGGAGATGGTATCTGAACAGAAAGAGTGACTTTAAATAGAACATGATGAATTAAGTATATTGAAAGATTACTTTCCTTAGATTCAAGGAGGTTTACATTTTTGGATATAAATTTTTTTGTCAGCTATGTAATCTTTTTTATGCTTCTTAAGGTGCCCTTATCTTTATTACCCTTTTGCTGTTAAAGTCAACAATCAATTCATTCTTAAGCAGGAAAATCTTCTGGTATTTGCATTTCTCCTGGTGGCAGATTTCCTCCATTTCAGCTTGAAGGGAAACCTCCAACAAGAGTAAGCAAAGGACCTCGAGATTTGAATCTTTGTAGGGTCTTCCGTAAAAATACATGCTGTGATATAACCCAGACCCTTCCAGCTTTTCTATCAATCAGAAGGTTGGCTTCAACTGGAGAAGCTAGCCAAGAGTGCTTGCAACTGTGGGAACTATTGGAATGTTCGATCTGTGACCCACAAATTGGTGTCAACCCTGGACCCCCGGTCATATGTGCCTCTTTTTGTGATAGAGTGTATGAAGCATGTTCTAGTGCATACTTCTCAATGGATGTGAAAACTCAGGTGCGGCTTTGCATCAGTAGTTATATGTCTGTTGGTCCAATAGTTCTGACGAATTATGATGGCAATAGAAAGTATAAGCCTTAAAATGTTGCTGCTTAGTTATTTGCATGTCAAAAAGTATGTAATTTGACATTCTGGACCTGAGGATCCTTAATTTTTCTATGGTCTTTTGACTGTAAAAAGTTGTAGCAACCTCACCAGTTGTCATCTCTCTCCCTTCCCTATTTATGATTAATTCTTGCCATCTCATCCATACGGTTTATGTAGCTTTGACAACGTGCCTTTGGACTCAAAACTGCTGTTACGGGAGACTTTTTGTGCTTAATGTATGCAAGCTAAACACTTTTAGTCATTTTAGGAGCTTGTCATGTTGAACCTTTGGATTCCAGGTGTCTTGAGTTCTCTGTTGCTCTGAAGTTTCCGTCAATTTACCTTGTGAATTTTGAAATTGCCTTCTCTGATTGAATAATTGAATATCAGGTTCTAGCACCATGCGGATTAAGCGAATTCATTTGTGGTAGAGCTTCAGAATGGATATCTAATGGTACAGAGCTCTGCCGTATCGCAGGTTTCTCAGTTATGAAATCTGATGATCCTGAAGAACCATTGTGTTATGGTGGGAAAGCTACAATGGATTACATTGCTGATTCATGGAAAGCTTCACAATCCGGTGTTCCCCTTAAAACAGAGGGGTCAGGGATGTTAGAAGATTTCAAACAATGGGTGGAGTCAATACCGTTTGTTGAAAAAGTTTCTTGGGCGGTGGGTGGGATGGTTCTTACAGCAGGACTTGTCTTCACAAGGTAAGACAGCTCTTGTAGTGGCATTTAATCCACCTACTTCTTTTGCACTTAATGATGTTTCTTTGCCTGGTGGTTAAATCAAAGATTGGCATTTCCCAGGATCAAGTTTGTCTTCATAGTGTCTTTGATAATTATTTGTACAAGTAGCAGCTAGGGGTTTGTGGCTCTGTGTCTAAGAGCAATCTGCAGACGTTGATAAGCTATAGCAACTTTCACACTGATCCTGAGTCCTTTTTCCCCCCCTTTTTTTTTTGTTAAATATTGATAGTGATTCTTCAAAGTGTAGTTGAACATTGAAATATGAATGATAATAAGGCAAAGAGGGGAGGTTGATTAATTGATTCTCTAGTAGTTAATGTCAAATTGTTTTTACCTGGAGTCTTCTCTCCGAATCTAGCCTTTTATCTTAAGATAGTACTTAATTAGCTATTCAATTCTTTCTGGTTTTTGCACATGCTAAAATCTATGGTTCTTAATGAAGAGAATTATTGGATATTGGTAATAATTTTGACCTATATGATGTTGACTTATTATTTGTCAGTAACTCTTCCCCCAGTGAATGGAAAGGTTTAACTTGCTTTTAGAAAGAAAGCAAAGTTTAGTGGATTTATATCTCGCGCGATCACCTTTGCGGACTGTGTAGTAATGATATTGTCAGCAACCGCTTTTATACATCTAGGCAAAGATAATAGATAGAGGCATCCACAAGTTTCTAAGGTGAAGAGCTTTGGCATTAAAGGTCTCCTTGTTAACTGCACAGCGTGACTAGTTAATCGACATTGTCTTTTGCGTGATGCTTGTCATCGAACTTCCACAAGAACTTGTATTGTCAGAAGCATCATTAGCTGGTTTTTCTATGACTAGAAATGGGCTGCAGTGCTCGTTTGTTGAAAGCTACGACCTACTACGTGAGAGAGAGAGAGGGGTGACATTGGAATCTATTCCCTATTTTGTTTTATACCATCAACTTACGGGATAGAAAACTGACCATACTCTGCGATAATGTCTTTTTCCATGCAGCCGGAGGAAAAGCCACAGTCAACGCCAGAAGCAAGCAGCTCAACAACGCACAGCAAGGAAACTGGGAACGAAGCTGAATTCTGGGACTCCTGATAGTCGGGAAAATCGGAGGGGCAACTGGAGATAATTGCCTGGGTGTTCATACGGTTTCCATGCATTATTATTGGGTTAGCCATGCGAACTCCGGCCTGATCTTCAGACTACCACAAAGTTCTATTTGTGGTAGGTTCCTGTATTAGTAGTAGTAGGAACAAAAACGTTGTATCTGATTTAGCAGCAGTGGTGTGACTCGTTAGTTAGTATGTATTCTAAAAGGTCAAAGTATAGTCTGAAGTCGGATATTTTGAGGCATGAGCACTTGATAATGAAATGAAAGTGTCCTTTTCCATATTTCCGGGTTTCTATATTGGCAAGATAGCATTAACAAAATGCCTTCAGCCTGGAAATTGAGCAACAGCCAAAATGGAATTGTATTTCTTGAAACTTAGATACGATTGTCGAGATGACATATTATTGTTAGATATTGGCACTTAGCTTTCATAAAACTAGTGATTCATTTATTTTAAAATATAAAGTTTTTAAATTTTTTTATATAAATTAAGAAAGTAAAGAATAGGAAAAATTTTTATTATATTTTTAATTAATTCTATTAATATAATAGATAACATAATAATAATATTTATAGCAAAAATAATTTTTAAAAATAATTTAAAAATTTATAAAAGAATCAATTTTTGAGAATAGAGAAAATTGTAAAACGGAAAGAGTACTACTTGTAATGATTCACTTACATAAAGTTTGAGGATTGAAACCTTTTCCTTTTGCAAAACACAAAAGAAAGAAAACATAAGGGTAGATTTGGATTGATTTTTAAATGAAAAATAACTTATTTTTAATTTTTTTTATTTTAAATATTAATTTTTCTTTCACAAATAATTTACTTTTACGATTTTTAATATAACTCAATTTAAATAAAAATTTAATTTAAATACGTCCTAATAGTAATACTTCTTTTTAAGTTCAAAGTTGAATTTATTAGGGTGTAGTAACTAGTAAGCTACCTCTTAAATGATGCGTAATAATGTGATATTTTCACTCTTATTTTATTAATTTATTTTATTTTTTTATATATAAAAAGACTTCAATACCTTAACTCCCTCTTATTTTTTCTATTTCATTTTAACTGTTGCGAGCAGCTTTCCTCACTCTCATCAACATCTTGAACTCCACCTTCGTCTATAGTAGTAGAAATAGAAAGTTGAATGGAAGTTTTGATAATAATACTTTTGGAATCAAACATTTTTACTGTCAAATTCAAAGGCAATGAAAACTCGTAAAAAATAGGAATCGCATCATGCAATGGAAGAAGGCAGCATCTAATACTATCAATTGACGTAAGGCTCGAAAGCAATAAAGGGTTGCATCTTCTGAATTTCCTCAAAAGATATGGGCATAGGATTAATTGCGAGGTGATAGGACGTAAAAGCATCTAACCACGCAATCGTACGAGATTTACAAACTTTTTTTCTTTTTATTAAAAGGAAGCCTCCCTAATATCAAATCCCTTAAAATGATTTCATCACTCTATTGTCATAAATACTAGTAGTAGTTAACATTGTTCATCTGAATTCTTCCATCAATATTTTTCTGATTCTTATTTTGATCTTTCATAAATGTAATTCTTTTTCGAAAAACTAGCATATATATTGGTTAATCCAAATTTGTTATGATATTTAGGGTGTAATTAGATAAGGTTTAGTTTTGAAATTTTTATCTTAAATTTTATAAATATTAAATTATTTGTGAAAAAAGATATGAGTCACATATTTAAAATTTAAAATTTAATTTTAAAACTAAATCTTATCTAAATTTACCTATAATATTTTATTCGAAATGCATTTTATTTAGATGTGTAATTTAAATATTATAATTACCTTATTTTTATTTACCGTATCATTACTATAGATAATCAAATTTAACCATTAAAAAATTAATAATTATTCATAATGACGTAAAAGGGTGTCTACAGGTGGTTAAAGTACGGCAAACAGCGGTACGCTCTTCCAAACGAGAGAAGGACGACATGAGACTGTGGTTACTGTATGCTTTAAAAGTTGTCTTGAGTGCTTAGTGGAGGACCCCATAGACTGACGTCGCAAGTCTGAGTAATCGCTCAGCAGCTTTAACTTTTGAAGCATAAGCTTCTGGACAAAGACAATCAAATCTTCTTACCATCGCAAGGGTCTTCGCGTCCTCCTTTTTTTGATCCCTTCAAAGCTGAATGCGTGTCGAAAAAGACAATTTTGTTGGAGTCTTACGTATGAATCATTATCAAGAAGGATGGAGCTTTTGAAAAAGAAAATGTGCTACGCGCATTGCATGGAAGTGCACTGCTATCCAATCCGGGACTTGTCCCCAGCATATAGCTATTATAGCTCGGATATGGTTATTCACTCTCATAAATTGTCTGCCTTAGGAATATAAAAAAAATAATGTTTTTTTCGGGTCTTTCGAAAATCTTACTAAAAAATCATGGGCATTTAGTTCTAAATCATTATCTATTGCATTATTTAGCCAATAAAAGTTTAAAATATTTGAAATATATCTCAATTTTTAAAAAAATAATGTTAAAAAAATACAATAAAAGTGTATTTAGATTGTATTTGTTAAGTAATTTAAAATAATTTTTTATTTTAAAATAATTTTTTAATAAATAAATTATTTTTTAAAATTTTTAAAAATTTAAATCTAAATTTACCTTAAAAAAAGGAAAAGGGAATTATGGGATCTTGACCGTTGCAAATAGATGGACCATTAACTGAACGGGCCCTTACCCCAATTTTACTTTAGGTGGAAGCCCACAGTATTGTCAAATAGCCCGGCTTGATTAGTGCGAATTGGCCTTAAAATATATATTGACCCGTTTGATTTGTGTACTATATAAAATTATTTTATTTTAAAAAATATTTTTTTAAAAATTAAAATAACATCATTTTAAATTTTTTTAAAAAATTAAAATAAAAAATAAAATAAAACAGAATAAATTAAAAAAAACTTATGTTTAAATAAATTTAAATATACTAAATTCAAACTCGAGGCAGTCCATAAACTCGAACCATATTAATAGAAGTCCAATGAGCCGCAGCATGAAGTTTTCCGGTTTCTCCGAGTTCGTTTATTTTAGGCAACTGAATTGCCAAACGATCACCTGAGAAATCAAGCCCTAATTTCGAATTTCTGTAGCTGATCAATGCAGTCAATGTCGAAGCTCGCTTCATACTTCTCCCAGAAATTAGGAAGGAATCGTTATTCCTCGCAGGCGATGGATGAAGAAGTGGTGGAAGCAAAAGATGTTGACATGGATGCTGAAGATTCTTTTTCGAGTTTAGTGGATGATAAAGATTGTTCTCCCTTTAAGAGCAAAGGTAAGGAGATTTCTGCCTCTAATAGTGAAACTAAGTTGTCGGGGGAAAATTATGCTTCAGGATCGTCACATGATTTTGGTACCAGTTCCGGGTTAGTTCATGGGGAAGAGGAGTACGATGATCGCTATATTCTGCTGCAATCGTATTTTGATGATTTGAATATACCTACTGGGGTTGATTTTCAAGTTCCAATTCCTTTGTTGGAAAATTTTGCTGTGGGAAGTGAAACGACTAATTCTAATTCCCAGTTCCTTCCAGGTGAAGCTTCAGGTGCTGCTGAATACCATGATCAGCATTCTGTTTTGCCATCATATCTTGACGATTTAGATATTCCAACTGGAGTTGATTTTGAGATTCCTTTCTTGAATTCATCTTCTACTTCCTTGGAATCTGAAAACTCCAAGCCGAAATCAGCTTCAGATTCTATTTTGGATTACGATGATCTGTATGCTATTTTGCAATCATATTTTGATGATTTAAATATTCCTACGGGAGTTGAGGTTCAAATTCCTAGTTTGAATTCCACCATGCCAAGTGCATTGACTAATAAATCTTCTGGCTTAGTTGAATCTTCACCCAAAACTTGGGGATTTCATAATTCGGTCGGAATTAGTTTGCAGGAAGAATTTCTCGAACTTCATGGGATTGTGAAGCATGTTGGTGCTGACAAAGGCCTACAGGGAAAGACGCAATTGGGAAACTCGAGATCTGGAACTGGCTCAAGTAATGGAGAGGATCACATTCATGATAAAATTTTGAAGAAACTTGATCTCTTCAAAAGATTTGATATTGTTCAAGATTATTCAGACCACTATTATGCTAAGAATGGCTGTTCAATGAAACAGCCATCAAAAGGTTGGGCAAAGAAAATACAGAAGGAATGGAGGATTCTTGAGAATGATTTACCTGAGGCAATATTTGTTAGAGTGTATGAATCAAGGATGGACCTTTTGAGGGCTGCCATAGTTGGTGCAGAAGGGACTCCATACCATGATGGTCTCTTCTTCTTTGATTTGTTTTTCCCAGACAATTATCCCAGTGTTCCACCGATGGTACATTACCATTCTCATGGCCTTCGTATAAATCCAAACTTGTATTGCTGTGGAAAAGTATGTCTGAGCCTTCTTAATACGTGGACTGGTGGTAAGAAGGAGATGTGGAACCCTCGTTCATCAACTATTCTACAAGTGTTGGTCTCAATACAAGGTTTAATTTTGAATGCGGAGCCCTATTTCAATGAGCCTGGATATGAAGCCTATAGAGGCAATCCAATCGGAGAAACAAATTCACTGCGGTACAACGAGAAAACTTTCATCTCATCCCTCAAAACAATGGTATACACCATTAGGAAGCCGCCTAGGTATTTTGAAGATTTTGTTGTAGGGCACTATCACAAGCAGGCTCATTATATACTGGCCGCATGTGAAGCTTACTGCGAAGGAGCCCAAGTTGGAAGTCTTATTAAAGGGACTGTACCTAATGTTCGTAGGGATGACAAGGGCTGCTCCAAGATGTTTAAGGACAGTTTGATAGGTTACCTGAAAACTGTTGCAGATGCATTTGCACAAATTGGATACAAGGATTGTTAAGAGACTTCTTTCAGCAGAGAAGGTGACCGGTGTTTAGCTAATGCAGGGTGATGATCGTTAGTGTGTTGGGAAGACAGGAATTTCGCGAATTTGATGCACATCTTGGAAACTAACAGACTAGTTTTGATTAGATTCGTAGGTTTATATTAGGATGACAATTGGCTATTTTGCAAGTGATAGGTTTTGCAGCATGGAATACTTATGGAGTTCTGACGGACATTTTCTGGCATAATTGGTAGTTCTAAGTTTGACATCTTCGCTTCATGATTTATGTGTTACCCTTTTATAGACATACAGCTCTAACCAGATTACTTATTTTACTGTTCTATAGACTGCTCTAGAAGTTTACACTGTTCTGGAACGTAATAGGAACTCTGATATTTGGATTTGATTTACATATGTAAATCCTTAAAAAATTATTGCTCTTGTTTGATTCTCACTCCAGTTTTCTGTTTGTCGTGTTCTTGGAAGGAGAATGGGAAGGAATTGGTGTCAACAACATTCCTTCACCGTTATGTAAGCATGGAACTATAGAAGACATAGAAACAAATATTAATTCCTATCCTAGCTGTGTCCCTGATGAGTTCGGGATCGCCGGCATTACCTGTGAGAAGGGTTTTTGCAAACGATGATGCTGCTGGAACCGCAAAACCAGCCTGGGTCGAGCTTCTTTTGACTATCGGAGAATGATATTTGAGAATAATAACTTACCTTTTCACATCACTTTTCTACTTGCGAAGCATAATTGAGTAAAATTCTTTAGCTTCCCTGCTTGCTGGCTGGGTACTGGATGTAACTGTTTCTCTCTAGTTTATTCAGATTTTAAACAACAACAAAAAGGTGCAAGTCAATAAGTAGAAAGATTGATGCTGAGATTACAATGAATGCACAAAGAACCAGGAAAACTCATTTTCGATCAACAACTCCAGAACTGAATGCTAACTACCCAATACTAATAATAAAACTATTGTGTCTAAGAATAATCAAGTCAAAGATCTTTCCCCTTCCACAGGAGTCGTCAATTTACAGATTCTCCACTTCATGACCTTAATTTATCTACCAGCTTCAAAGCCCTAAGATATGTAAGTCGCCACTGCCTTCGGCTGGGTACAGCAGCTTTCCTCGCAAACTATTGTATTCAGCAGAGAAATAAAGAACTATGCTTGGCATAGTTCCCTAGAGTCTGCATTAATACTCATCAAACTGTCTATTTTCACACTCCTCCAATCTTGGGGGGCTGTTAAAAACAGTGAAGAGCAATGAGCAGAAATTTCATAATGCTGCCGCAAGCAAGTGGTACACCATAGATCAAGTTACAGAAGATAAATATTTAAAAAAAAACAGAGGCATAAGCAACTTTTAAACTTTAATATCAAAATAATGGCATTTGAAATGAGGTAATTTGGGTTTACCTTTTTAAGAGGTATCTTGGAGCTGCTCGCAGCTGGTTTTAGTATCTCAAAAGAACAAACTAATGATTCATCAACACTCAGTAAAGCGCCTGCATTATCAAACTCTCCACCGTAGTTGGGTGCAGAAAATATTGTAACCAGTCTTCGCCTAGCAAAAAACTCATAACCATCCTCCACCACCTGCAGGAAGAGGAAACATTTAGTACGACTCAGTTTGGATTTAAGTATAAAACTAATGATAAGAAAAAGTGGAACGGGTAAGTTAAGTAATGTATGTCATTAGCACTAAAATGATTTAGGTCATTTTAGTGAATAATAGAATAAAGCAAGCAATTCCATTAATGTAAAAAGGAGGAAATAGAATTCTGTCCACTGGTAACGAGGCCTTCAGTCTCAACTCTAGGACTCTTTTAAGAATTTTGTGATTCTGACTAACAAGTACAATAATGCAATCACAACAAGAAAATGCCATACCTGATGACCTCGGCAAATAAGATCCAAGTCATTTTTGTCCAGAAACTCAGCAACTACATCAGGTCCAAAAGTACATGAAACACCTCGATCACTATCCGACCAGCCCGTAATTCTAGGATCAGGATCAGACCAGAGCAGATCACACAAGAGACCATTATCAGGAATATCAGTAGGCCGCTGAATTTCTTTTATTTGCTCCAATTTTTGTAGCTCTGGTGAAAGTCCGCCATGCATACAAAAGATCTTCTCATCTATGAGAGCGGCAACAGGCAAACAATTAAAGCAGTCGGTGAATATCTTCCAAAGCCGAACATTAAATCTTCTTTTACACTCGTCATAAAATCCATAAATCCGGTTGATTTTTGCATCTTCATGGTTTCCTCTCAGAAGGAAAATTTTATCAGGATACCTGATCTTGTAAGCCAATAGCAAGCATATCGTTTCCAAACTCAGCTTGCCTCGATCAACATAATCTCCAAGAAAGAGGTAATTTGCAGCAGGAGGGAACCCACCATATTCAAAAAGCCTTAATAAGTCCTGGTACTGTCCATGTATGTCACCTGTAAAATGCTATTTAAATTAGAAAGAAGAGTATGTATAAGATGCCAAATGAATCAGGCAACTAAAACAACAAGGGAGCATGCTAAGGAAATATTGCTTAAGATGCAGATACTTTGATGACAAGGAATTGAAACAAGATCATGCTCTGTATCAAGAAATTTCCAGTGACTGTTAAGTTGATTTTTATTGAACTTTTTCAATTTCCATATTACAGGACAAGATGGTAACACCAAAAGGAAAGGGGAAGAATTAAAAGAAAAGAAAGGGGAAGAACCAAAAGAAAAGAAAAAAAACAGATGTCAGAGAAGGCTACAACACTAAGTCGGATTAGCATATCATATTCCCAGAACTACTTATGGTATCTAAATAGAAGACCAACTAAGCAAGGTGGTATCTTTTCTAGACCTGATGTTAAGAAAATAATCTCCACATTTGCACTAGTTAGGTGAAAACCCTAAACGTAGTTGCAGAATGTAGCTAAAATGAAAATGATTAAGATAATTGCAACATCATATCTTGCTAGTAACTATGTCTTCCTTAACCGTGATGCATTACAGTGTTGACAGAGTAACCATTCAAGACAAAATAACCGTACAAGAAAATATCGAGTTTCCAACTTTTGAAGTAAAAAACTTATTTTGGCCTTGATTATCCTTCCAGGGATGATGGTTCTTGCTTGGGAAGGAAAACCTCCAATCAGATAATAATGTTTCTTTTCTCCAAATCACCAAGTGAAACACATCATGATAGCATTAATAAACTCACCAGATGTCCACATCTTTAACTTACATTTCATCATTAATCAACATTAATGGATATAAGTAACCATTTTACGAATTGGCTGTAGTCATTCCTCACATCAATTCAATTCTCTCCCCACCAAGTACCTCTCAAAATATTTAAATTACCTCATGATTCTGAAAAAGGAAAAAAAAGGGCTTTGAAACCAAGCAAATTTCAACTTAGCTGCTTCGGAACAATGATGTTCAGGTATGACTTTGATTGAGCAAAAATTATATTAACAATTCACCAAATCACCAAAAAAGGACAAAAAAGGCATTCTTTTTTTTCCCTTTTTTTGGTTAAACACCAGAAAAGGCATTCACATTAACATGCCACCTCCAATTTGTTCAACTCATAGATAATGCCAAAACAGAGACCACTCAAATACACATCTTTCAAAAATTATGCACAAGAGCTCTGTTTGAATCCTTTCAGTTGATGTCCAGGGATTCTGCTTAGCGTCTTCTACAAGTACAACTAACCAAATTTTTTCAAAATCGTTAAGCTCAATTTCAAAAGCATTACAAAAGATGATACATTGGAGAAAAGAAAAAACAACCTTCATCTTCTATAGGATTCCCCAACGCATTCTTTATTAACATCATCAACGGATACGTGGGAATGAGAAATTAATCATCAAAATCATTTCCAACATGTTATATGAAAAGAAAATTTGATGAATCTACACCCACCCCCGCAATCCAAATCCATCATCGACAAACACATACACAAGTAGATGAGGAAAAGCCACAAAGAGTAGGAAATGAATACCGCAGATCCTCATGGGGGCACGAAGCTGGAGGAGATTAGGTTGCGAAAGAAAGATTTGACGAGCGTTGACACAAAGCTGCCGGATCTCAGCCTCCGATAGCTGCACCTGCTTTCCCCCTTTCCCTTCCAATAATCTCCTGATTATATCATCCAACACCCCCTTCTCCATCATCCCCTCCATTGTCATCATTTTGCCAAGCGTTTCCCTTTCCACTTCTTCTTCCTCTTCTTTCCCTCTTCTTATCAGCCCACCAACCAATCAATGAATCAATCAATCAAATCCCAAAAAATTCCACTCACTTTCTTTATATAATGACCACAATTATATAAAGAAAGAAAGAGAGAGAACCCCCAAAAAGGGTCTTTTAGCTTTTGGGCTGAAATGTTAACAAAGCGTACTATCAATATAATAGAGTAGTTTGGATAATTGATGAAGCTTGATTCTGAAGATGATGAGAAGAAGAAGGCTTATGTATGAAGATAAAATTATTATATTTTGGACATGTTGTCGATGTCCTCCAAAAGAATGATGCGTGCTCTGCTCGTCTCCCCTTTTAGATTTTTCTTTAATCTCCTCACCCTCTTTCTCTCTCTCTCTCTCTCTATATCTCTGTTGGGATTGTTGCCAACTGCCAAGAAGATTCAATTCAATACTAGAAAAAACGGTTGAAAGCTTCAAACGAGAGAGGGGCAAATGGGAATTTGTGAGTTCTTGACTAAAAGGCCGCGGGGGCGCACGATATTTTTAGTTATGGTTACTGGAGAATTATAGTCCAGAGAGCTCAGAACGGTTAAAAAAAGAGAGAGAGAGAGAGAGAGAGAATGACTTGGTACGCGTGCGTACATACATAATCGTAAGTCGGAGATGTGAAGATCACGCGGTCGCCTTTGTGGTAGCAAAGCCAAAACGCGTTTTCTGAAAATTCTACCTTCTATGGTAAATGAAATTCTTCTTCTTCTTCTTCTTTTTTATAATTTAAGTTTCTAAATTTTGCTTAACTTATCTGATCCCAAGACCCTTCCCTAAGTCATAGAGTTGGTAAATCATAGGATGTGCACGAGTTGGATCTTAGATTCTCAAGATTTTCGTATACTATTACTCACAAAGAGCTCTTTTTAGAATTTTCAGATGGAGTCGAACCCCCATCTTGGTATTAGTTGTGAGTGTCATCCTTGATTGTTCGACCAGCTCGCTTGTGTTCGAGGGGCGAAATTCTTTTTTTTACACATAAGAAGAAAGGGTGTTGTTAAATATTATAGTTTGAATTTGAGTTTTTTGGGTTAAATTTTATAGGAATAAATTATTTATAAGAGAAAAAATAAGATTTAAAATAAAAAATTTTTATTAAATTTACAATAAAATTCAATCTAAATATACAAACTGTAAAATTTTAATTAAAAATATTTTAATTTATATCTTCGTCTTATAATTTGTCTTCTAAAAAAATAGAGAGTAAAAAAAGGAATGGCATATTTAGATAGCTTTAAATTTAAAATATTTTAGAGTTAGTTTCACTAAACCCCTTAAACTCCTACTCAAAATCAAACTCCCTCCTTCATCTTTTAATTGAATCAATTTCTCGCTTGATTTTATAAATTGTACTAACTAATCAATATCAAATCCATGCCCATTGGATCATAAAAAAACTATCTATTATGAATGAAATTAATACAATGACCAATTTGCCCTTAATGAAATGTTTGAAACCATCTACCTCTTGCTTTTTTATCTTCCTAATACCGATAAAAGCAGCACCACCGAGTTGGTATGGGCACCATAGGCAGCAGTGCTACATTTCCTTTACGCTTCTTTTCTCTCCCCTCCCTTTCCTTGTGAACTTTGTGCAGGATACCATTATTGCATTTGCGTATTGCCTTATCAAGTTCATTAGTTTTATATATCTGTAAATCTTTACAATGCATCTTCGTTTATGCGATTCATCAAAAAATTTATTGCGTGATAGCAAAACAAAAGTCTTAAAATTTTCAAGTTTTCATTACTAAAGATGTCAGCATATACAGTGGCAAAAAGATTTTTCAATTCAAGTTATGTAAAAGAATGAAAATCAAGACCTAGAAACACTCTAAAGCAGAAGTTAATTTGACTTTTCCTGTTATCCTATAGTATGGGAATCAAGAATTGATTTTTGATATTTGAACTAACTAATAGAACCAAGCAGAAGATATTGACGATGAACCAAAAGAAAGAAAGAAAGAAAAAACAACAAGAAGAAGATGTTGAAATTCAAATGTTAATCCTATTCAAGTTCAGAATCAGGTGGTCGTAGCCCCTCTCTTTCTCCACTGTCTTTCCTGTTTCCTCTATTTCTTGGTAGCCTCCTTGGCGTCACCGTTCTCAGTTGTCCATAAGAAGGAAGAAAAGAGGAGACCAAGAGGTAGCAGAAAAAAATAAAGAAAGGAAAGAGGAAGATAGCAAGACGAAGATGGGAGGCAACCGGAATGGTGGAGGGAGGTGTGAGGAAGAAGAGTTGGTAGGGTGGATGTCACGGGGCAAACAGGAAAAGGAAAAATGGTAAAAGAAGATAAGAAAAAGAGAGTTGGAGACGTTGGATTGGAAGTAGTGGAGAAGATGATGGTGGCTATAGCAGATCCTCTACCTTTACTTCCTCTCTCTTCAGTCTTCCCTCTCCTCCTCTTTTCCTGGCTTCTCTCCTTCTGTTTCTATCCTCTACTATTTTTCATCTTCTATCTCCTTCCCTTTTGCGTCTTACCATAGCAGATCCTCCATTCACGACGACTGAGAGGAAGATATTTGACTGCTGGACGCAGCATAAACGTATTGGTTATTTTAATGGGTTTGGATATGCTAATGGTAGTACTTCATTGGTACTATTCATAACATTAAGGAGGGTTATTAGATCTATTAAAAGATCAAGGGGCTTTTTTAATTTTGAGTAGAAGTTCAAGGGGGGTTTAGTGGAATTAATCTAATTTTTTATTTTAAATTTTGTAAAAATAATTTTTTTGTAAAGAAAAAAGTGTGATCAAAAATAAAAATTGTGTATTAAATTCTAAATGAAACTCAATCCAAATACACTAGAAATATTCAGATGATATTTTGTTGGATGATGTCATATTTTGAGTCCTTATGTAAATATTTTATTTTATGTCAACTTTTTTTCTTACGCATAATTCTTTTTTATGAAATTCATAACAAAATTCTCAATTATCTATTCTCATTCTAAATATATACACACCATATATGTTTCATTTGTTTCATTTCTAATGATCTTCTTACTATATTAATATCTTCAAAAATATTTGATATTTTTTATAAAAAATATTTTTATATATTATATATTTATTAATTAATTATTAATCTTACTATATATATAATATAAATTATCAGCTATTTTATATATTTTTTATTTTTTATTATAATATATTATTTTTATAGTATAATTTAAATTTGTATATAAAATTATATACCTGATCAAATGAATCAAAAGAAATGAGACAGAAAAAACGTATATTATGGTTAACTTAGTATAATAAGGTTGGGCAAGCTAAGGTATGTAGGCCTTAAGGTCCTCAAAGCATATGTTTCTAACTTTTAGCTGAAATTATTTGTAAATAAAGGGCCAGTCTCTGAGTTGAGTTAAAATAAAATCTAAACCACATATTAGTAGGACTGTTAATTGGGCCGAGCTGGTCTAAGCCCGACCCGTTTGGCCCGCCTTAATTACGGGCTTGGGCTGAAAAATTCATCTTGAATAATTTTTGAGCTGAGCTCGGGCTCAGCCCGATTTTAGCCCGGTCTGTAAAAAATATATTTTTATATAATAATATTATTATTATATTATTAAAAAATATTATTTATTATATAAAAAATTAAAAACTGGGTTAGGGCAGGCCCGAGCCCGAAAGGACAGAGTCCGAGCTCATATTTTTTGACCCGCTGTCAATCGGGCCGAGCTCAGGCTTGGCAAAGTTCGACTCAATGACCCCGATTGACAGCCCTACATATTAGGGCAAGCTTAAAATACAAGAACATTAGTCTATAGACACCCAACCCAACTCCGAACACACAAATACACATTCGTATTTATTCAATTTTTTGGGGGCAGCCTACATGTTTATTATATAATAAAAGTTATTGCATATTTTATTAATCATCTATGCAAATTATTACTAAAAAGTTAGGTAAAATAGATTATTAATATCCTTATTTTCATTTTTAATGCTTGATATAATAACCATGCAAATTTCTCAATAAATATGCTTTACCCAACAGCTAGGTTGGTACTTTTGGGGGTAGGAGTTGGCGGTTGGGGCGGAAATGGCCTTGGATAAAGGTAAAGGGGTATGTTTGACTTGACTTGGGGTCTTCAAAGGCTTTCTGGGTTTATACGCATTCTCTTTCATTTCATTTCACTCTCTTATTATATTAACACGTTTTAAACTAATTAATAATTTTTATAAAAAATATTTTAATATATTTTATATTATTAATCAATTATTATTATTAATTTTATATATTTAAATTTAATATAAAATATTCTTTAACCTATATATTTATTACTTTTTATTATATTATATTACTTTTATAATATAATTTAAATTTCTGTATAAAATTCTATATTCGATCAAATACTGCCAAATAAAATAGGATAGAAAGAGTATATAATTGTAATCTCTTTCTCTTTCCATGTCAGTTTAACACTCCTTACTAAATAAAAAATCAGATGGGATTATATCTCCTTCACTAATTTATCAAAAAATAAAAGGGGAAAACAACCTCGTTCCATTATTGGGACAAGGGCTTGTTTGTTTTACTCAACTAATTAAACTGTTTTCAAGAATCGAACATTAATTTTCCATACATTTACAAACCGATTTCCCGTTTTCTATTTTTTCTAAAACAATTTCTCTGACCAATTGAATTCTTGTTTAGTAAGAAAAAGATTTTAAAAAAAAGAAGAAAAGCTAAAGATTTGACAAGATTCAAAGACAGAAAGCCTTTCCTTCAATATTCATCATGCAATTTAAGTAAAAATCTTCTTCTTTCGCTTTCCCTTTTATACAAAGGAAGTACGACACTTTCCTTTTCTCCATTTTTGGGTTATAGCAGAGCCTTTCATAAACTTCTGGGTATTGATTAAAAGCATGGATTGATTTTTAAGCAACACAAGCATCAAAAGTAACTTTTTTTAAAAAAAATTGACACATATAATCTCGTATAATCCCTTCGAATTGAAATATAAGTTCTTTTGGACTTGTAAAAATTAAGGCTCTTGAAATTAAAAGAACTTTTGAGATAGTATATCTTTTATACCCTTAATAAATATAAAGAGAAAAAGAGAAAGATAAAGGGAGAAAACTAAATAAAATAAAGAATGGGTAAAGTTGAAAAATACTGCATTTCTAACCAGTAATTATCATAAAATAATTTGCCAAATTTCTCAACAGGAAATCCACATGAAGTATTGTTGGTTGCTTTAACTTGTGTATCAGTGTGGCATTTAGAAGTACTTATCAACTAAACTACTGTCTTAGCATGTTCTTGGTTCAATAAGAAGATTTTCTTATGACGTCGAGAAAAATTAGATCAACTTCACTCAATACTAACGTTCACAACAAGATCTAATTGCTTGAGGAAAAACAAGAAAAGAAAGAGAGAAAGCAGAGAGAGAGAGAGTGTGTGTGTAAAAGGAAAGTGATGATTGTGGCATAAGATACATGAATAGAGGCAAGAATTCTTCCTCTCAAGAAAAAAAAAATGATGCAAGAACCTACTTCAGTCTGTGATTTGAAATTCAATTTAAGAGTAAAAATTGAGTGCAATACCAGATTTAAGAAACTATAGGCAGCTCTAATAAAATCTTGATACAAAAATCAAACAATAAGATCCAGGTAACAAGAAGATATACCAAATATATTTCTTCTAGACTTGTTTAAGCATTGATCATAGTTGCAGCTGAAGCCACAGCCACACTGAGGACACTTCTCAAAGTTATCAACAGAAAACTCATCAGATGCAATTCCAACAGAGAACTCCAGCCGATCACCACTGCGATAAACCTCGGCGATTTCGACCCACAAGAATAACCACTTGACTTTAACACCGCTCAAGCTAGATAAATTATCTTTAGAAATGTACCCTTTGATGGTGGGCTGGTAACTCAACTGGTAACCTTCAACAGGAAAGCTACAACTACCATTCAAAAATGCTGAAAACCTGCCTGTGGACTCATCTAAGTCGTAGTTGACGACGCCTTCCGGTAGTATACCTCTGGGGAAGTTGTATTTCTCTAGGACATCGTAGGCTGTTGGCTCGTCTGGTTCAATGGAATTTGTGGGAAAGAAACAAGAGATGAATATGAGGCAATTTATAGCTCTCAATGATATACTTCTTTCAGAAACTGGTGATTCCATTCTTTTGTATCCCAAGTCTGGGAAATGCTGACTTTAAATCACTTGGCTTCTGCTTCTTCTTGGATCTTCTTTGTTTGAGTTTTGATTGTTTGGTGGTTTTTGAGCGTTGAAGGGGAAGAGTGGTAGCTGAAGACTAGGATTGGTTTTTGTCTATATTTTCTGGCTGTGTTTGTGTTCTGATTGTTAAAAGCAAATTACTATTTTCCTCTATTTTTTTGGTCTCAAGTTTACTATCTATGGTTTTGCCCACCCCGCCCCCTCCCAACCCCCCCCCCCCCTTTTTTTTTTTCGGAGAAGAACTCTATGGTTTTGCCTTATCCCAGCTTATATTCTCCTATATATTAAGTTAATTATAGTATTTACTTCCTCAATGCTTCTGTAATTTCCATCACTCGGCATGCAA
Organism: Rauvolfia tetraphylla; assembly: GCA_030512225.1. Lineage (NCBI taxonomy): Eukaryota > Viridiplantae > Streptophyta > Magnoliopsida > Gentianales > Apocynaceae > Rauvolfia > Rauvolfia tetraphylla. The sequence goes on from JAJQKT010000060.1 coordinate 6,477,972, forward strand.
ATTACTTAAGGACCTTCCAATATTATGTTTCCATATACACTTCCATATATAATTAAATGCCTCCATTTTTTATAATATTTTAAATTAAATATTTACTTTCTTAAAGTTATTTAAAATTTTACTATTATCTTTATTAATTTGAAAGAATCAAGTTCTACTAACACAATTATTCCATCACTAACCTATTGACTCCCTTGATTTAAAGGAGGTGTATTTGGATTGTATTTTAACTTTAATTTAGTATTTTGAACATTGTAAAAGTAAATTTTTAATTGGTTTACGATAGCCGTTTATGAAGGAAGAGGTAGGAACCACAACAGAAAAATGAAAAAACAGTAGAATTTATTTGGATTGAATTGTAATCCATGTACACGACTCCATCTACTACTAGTGTCATATCATTAATCTCATGCATTAATAAGAATATTATAATAATATAGATATAGTTAAATTACTCTTCTTAATTTTTGTTTAATTCAAAATAGAATATTTAATTTTGACTGAGGGAATAATATATATATATATATATATATATATATATATATATATATATATAAGGTTATTTAAGGGGATAATCGAAGTTTCTACAGCAATTGTTGTATTATGTGAAATATATTTTTATCAAAATCCCTTCAGTTTTTAATAGTTTGTGGTAAAAGAAAAAAATGCGGCGACGGAAGTAAAAAGTATGGATATTTAAATAATTTTTTGAAGAAAAAATAGAAATTATCACTAAAGGAGGATCTACACATGCGCGCGCGTGCATACACATATATATAATGCTTTTACTCTCTCCCTTTCTCTAAAAGACCTTGTGTTTCCATTGTCATTTCTAAAATTTTAAAATTTTTAATTAATTAGAAAAGTTTTGATTGGCCAAGACATTTTATTTATGATTTTTAAAAAATTTTAAACTTCTTATCACATCCATTATCAGAATTTATTATAGATAAGTTCAACTCTAGAAAAAAAGAAAAAAATTAGAAGAAATCAGAAGTAGATACTACGAGTCATGCTATTGTAGTACCACCAAACAAAAAAGACAAAATATTAGAAAAAAAGTATAGAATAGGCAAAATAATAGACTAGGAAACCCAATGTAAAACTTTAGGACTTGAAGCATGTGATCAAAAGTGAATGAAGCAAACAACTTTGATATTTTAAAAAGAGAAATAAAAAAAATTGAAGTATTTACATCCAATTATGAAGTACGCTCAAAATTTAAGTTCAAAAAATTATTATGTAGGCAATAACTCTGCTCTAAAATTTAAACACATTTACTATAATCAAATAAATAAATAAGATTTATTTGTATCGCACTAATAAAATATGCCAAAGAAATAATTAATTTTTAGATTACAAAATAAAACATATATTAGATAAAATGATTAAAGTCTTATATTTTTACAAAGTAACTTAATATACATAATTTAACATTAAAATTAATATATAAATTAGTTTAAAGTTATTTTAATAGATTGAAAATGATCCTAACCAATCAAAAATTTTTAAATTAATTAAAAAGGTAAAAAATCTAAAAAACTAAGATGAGAAGTTTTGAAGCATGAAAAAGAAAGTGTTATATTTTTATAATATATGTATATAGATATATAAACATAGATAGATAAATTTAAAATAAAAAATTTAATACTTGAACATAGTAAAAACTTTTACGGTGGTATTTAAATAGTTGAGTTGTCCTGACACGAAAATAAATAAATTAATCTCATAAAGTATGCTCTGATGTTTCTTTCTTTTTCCCTGAGAAACCAGCTACAGCCTGGAAACAGTATTCTTCAATAACTTATGGTTCGCTTTTTATATATTCTTGTAAATGTGATTTATTTTACATATAGTTTAATGATAGCAGCAATTAGTTTTGTTTTTTGTTTTTCCCCAATGGAGCCACTTTGATGGTAAGGACATGATTTGGAAATAATCATGCAACATTAATGTGGAAATTAACAATATTATCCATGCGAAATTGATACTTTTGTTGCTTTTGTATTTGTGGCGCTTGTAAAGCCAAATTTCAACAGTCAAAATAGCAGAAGCATAAGTTGTCAGGCATATGGCAGTAGCCACCCTTTGGATAACCCTCGCAATTGTAATCAAAAGAACCCTCAGTTTACAGTCTCATCAAAAGTAGTGCATTACCACGCCTTCACCAACTTAACTGTTATCTCTGCGTAAATTAACGAATTTAACGAATACGTAAATGGGAGTAATGAAGAAACCTTAAATGAACGTATCATAACTAAGGGGGAAACAATTTAAAAAAACAACAAAAATGATAAGAACAGAGAAAATAGAAACTTCTGACAAGTAATTTGAAACAGAGGGCATTATAGTCAATTTCATAAATCTTAAAATGGTAAGAGCAATCCCACAAAAGGAAAAGGGATGGGATGTAGTACCCTGATTGGAGGCCAACAGCGGTAGAACGAAAAGAAGCACAGCAAACTTGGTGTAAGAAGCCATCCTCAACAAACACACAGAAGAAAGTTCAGTGCATGAATCCTTTAGCAAACACATAAACTATATATAATAAGTAGCAAAGGCAGCAACAATTGATATTTACATCATACCGAAGCATATTCCCGACCCATCAATGAAATGTTTTCAACAATTAAATGCGATCTTTGGCTTATCAAATACCGAATGTGGCAAAACGGATTGACAAACACGAAAATCGAAGACCAAAACATAGAAACCGTGACAAACGAAGTGCATTGTTGAGCTAAAGATAAATAATTACATGAAAAACTGATCTTATTACACCTTAACTTTGAAACAAGATTGTGAATCCTATGAGGGAAAATGAGCTGTAAAATCACACATCCCGCAACAGATAATCTACGACACATGACATCTTAATGTAACTGATCTCAGCAAATTTAGGTTGAAGGGAAATAGCCTTCAAACAGCAATTGGCACTGTCTTTTCTTTTCATCAGCAATCGTATTCGCAATAGCACAAATCATCGAGATGGCACTCGCCGCCGTTGAATCCCACGCAGACATAATCACAATTATTTTCAATGCAATGACCAGCCTGAGCATAGCATATGTTCCCTTTCACCACCTTCACTGCCATCTCTATAAGAATTGAAACCAGAGAATTACTATGTAAAACGACGGTAACGTGAAAAATTGTTGTAACTAAGAAAAAGGAATAGGTACTCATATGCATCTGCATGTTTTGTTATATATATATGTAATATTCAACACCCCCCCCCCCCCGGCTCCGTGCAATTCATATTACGTCGTTTTTGTGTTTACATCATTTATATGCTTCTAGGGAGGGAGAAATCTTTTTCTACTTTTCTATTTCCAAGGCTTCACATGCACGAGCTATAGACTATTGCTTCAATACCTAAGTTTGAATGTGTAGAATGTTATATGCGTTTCCTTCTTTATATATATCAAAATAATTATAAGGACATGGTACAAAATGATGAGACAGGAGGGATGTGTAGTACCTTGATTGGTGGCCAACACCAGAAGAACGAAAAGAAGCACAGCAAACTTGGTGTTGGAAGCCATCCTCCACACAAACATAGAAAATTGAGAAAGTTTAGTGCATGAGTCTCTTGGTAAAAACATATGCTGTATATATAATGAGTAAGTAGCAGAAGCAGACAACAAATATGTATCATATGGCTGGCCGATCAATCAAATGCAACCGTTTGCTATTAAATACAAAAATGGATAATGGAAAACCAATTGATAAAACAAGAAGATAAGTGCAATTGTATTAAAAACTAATCTTACTTAGCTTCAACTCAGAAACAAGTTTCTGAAGATATTAGGGACAAGGAGCTGCAAAATTTTCCTTCTTTAATGCTGCTGGGAAAATCGCCCCGATTGAGATCGCTGCAGGCTGCAGCGGCAAGTCCTCGTATTGATGATATCTTCTTGTTGTTTTACTCTTTTGTTTTACATTTAGGTGTTTTGTCCACAGTTTCTTCGGTTACGGCAACTATGTACCTTAACGAGATGTGGTTAATTTACCATATTAACCACATTGCTTCGATGAATGGTTTGGGTGTTAGGTAGGTAGACTTGCATAACATAATTCGGTGGAAATGGGAAAAAAATGCGTGCTTCACCATCTGTCAATTTCGGCCCACCAAACCCTGGACTTGCTTAGTTAGAACTGGGCTTGTCAATTTCGGCCCACCAATATGGGAGGATTTAGGATTTTCTCTCGGGTGCGAACTTTCACCTATATGTATTTTCTTATAACAAAGAAAAATATAGATCTATTATAACATAAAAAAAATGATATTCTCACTCCCATTTTACTATCTCTCACTCCTCTTCCTTTCATTTATAGACAAAAAGACTTTCATACCCTAGTCATAAAATTAATTAATTACACACATTATTAATTGACTCAACTACCCTTCTTTTGTTACGCTGTTTGCATTTCTATGATAAGAAAATTAGTGCTACTAACCATTATAATAGTAGTCAATTTTCTACATAAAAAACCTTATAGTCACATGATTTTTTATGCATTTGAAAGTTTATTAGGAGACGTCATAAAATTTTCTCAATTTTATAACTTCAACCAAAGCTTTTGCAATATCGCCTTTTGTTTAAAAAAAATTAATCAAATAATAGTAGAATACGTAACCAAAATTTTATTATGCACTCATAGTGATTCTTTTTTTTCTTTTTATAAAGACCATTGATAATTTATGAACTTAACTAATTTTATGCCTATAGTATTAAAGTTTATTATGAACTCATAGTGATTTTTTTCATTTTATAAAGTGGATAATCTAGACCGTTGATAATTTACGAACTTAACTAATTTTATAACTATAGTATTAAAGTTCTTTTATTTATTAAAAAAAGAGAGTGAAAGAGATTAAAATAGGAGCGAGAATATTATGTCTCTAACATAAATCATGATAATAATGTAACCATGACAAAATAATTTTCCCTTTTGTTTTAAGATAAAACTAACAATTTCACAATTAATTATTCCTACGAGTTTTTATATTTTGATAACGTTTCAGAATTCTACCAGATATATTCTTCTCAACATATGTCACCAAACGTTGGAACGGAAATCAGGGTTTGCAGCCAGCTTTGGAATGGAGGATTATGACGTTGTATTCAGTGTTACACTATAAGATTTAGAGATGATGAATTCTATATATTTATAAAAATTTCAAAATTAAACTCTATCCAATTAGAGTTTTGTCTTCTGAATAATGTAATATAATAATATAATCTATGGTACCAAAGCTCTCAGCAATTAATCAGCATTCCAATGTTATGAAATAGATGGTGGGAGAAAATGGACTACATGTCGTTGTTCTGTGGTTAACTGATCAGCCACTTCTTTCCAGAAACGCACTGGTTGTTCACTCGATATTTATTTGTATAAGAAATTTTCTGGTAGACATTTGCTCTCTCCTCCCTGAAATGATTTCTAATGACCCGTCCAGCTTGCTCCTCCTGGCCTTGGACTTTTTCAGAAAGGGGACAACACTGAGTTTTCCATGACATTGAGAGGGACCGCTATATTTTTCTCTGGGTATAAGAAAGAGTGGGGTATTGGATGATATTGAAAGGTAGTTGAATTAATGGATTGGTATTACTCATTAAGCGGGTCTCATTTCCTTTCTTTTTTCGCTTGTAACAATATAAATTTTTTTCAAAATATTAAAAAAAGAACTGTAAAAGGGGGAAAATTCTTTTTCTACAAAATATAAAGCCACACAACGAATAAAATATCTATACTGCAGTGGTTTGGAGTGTCGGTTCTGCGGAAGAAGACGCAAGCAAGGGTTCTCTCGGCCACGCTTCCTCCACGTCGGTGGTGGTGCCACCCCTGGACTCCTTACTGTTTCTATATATGGCATATAGCACCAGCTGAGTTGTTCCCAGAAGAAATCCAATCCCATTTGGCACCTGAAAATCATGTGACAGTTCAAACTTGTGGTTCTAACTAATTTCTTTCCCAGAATTTTGCTTTTGGTGACTACTGTACAATTATTGATTAAACATTGAAAAGGAAAACGTGTTTATAAACCCTACTATACAATTATTGCATGACGAAGTGAGAATGACATGAAGTTGCAATTTCAAAAACCAAAAAAAAATATATTTAAAAATAAATACTTATTTTTATTAATTTTACATAAAATAAAAATAATAATATTATGATAGATATGTTACGAATCTTATCGATGTTATAGTAAAAACTTTCACATGTTAAAATACCAGTGATGCCCCCAAACAGAGATATTATGATCCGTCAAGGATTTGGAACCATTTATTTCGTTGGTTGTCCCCACTTCATTATTTTGAGCCTTCGAATCCCCAACATCATTGACTTATACGACAAATTCTAAAACAACTTGATTTGGATTTTTGATTGTGTTACATTACCAAATGGTCAAATCTGCAGTTCCAAATCTGGCTTCGAGAAGCATGCTTCCTCACCAAATTAACCTTTGTTTTCGTTAAAACTCAAAAGTTTGCATTCAATTGAGCAAATCAATTATTGAGAAATAGTTGTTATTCCGATTCCATAAATATTACGGTAAAAAATTTGTCTCGTGAAATGTAGGCATAAGTACTATACGCGATGATATTGTGTAAAAATGTTTTCCATCCACGCAAGACATCTTAGAAGATTGCCATGCGTAAGGCTAGCATCATTGCTTATGCACCTTAAAACATAAATAATTAGATAAATGAGGAGGAGATCCTGAAATATCATACTATGCTGGGATTTTCGTATAAAATTTGATAGAGAAAGATATCGTGGACTTACTAAGAGAAACCAGTCTTGAACAAGCACGGCATAGACGGTCCAAATTCCACCGTTTAAGAAAAAGAAAAACGAGAGAAAGAAAGGCATATACTCCACGCTCCTTGTCGTCACCACCGTTTTCTGCGCGTTTCAGGAGCGTTCTAAATAAGTTACTCAACATATGAGCAGAATTACGTTTAGTTAATTAATGAAGCAACTCTTAAATTAAGCTGACCCCTCCCGAATTGAAGGGTTCCCCATGTGAGACTTGAGTCACTTTGGCCCCAAGAAAGTTTACTATAGAAATTAATTAGAAAATTCATTAAACTATCCAGGAAGTACTTTTAGATTAATCTAATGGAAAAGCAGCAAAGCAAGAATTTTATAGGTACAAAAAATCTTGTCTGCGCTGCTTGAAACAGTTTCCATTTCTTTTTTCTTTGAGTTTTGTGAGGGGAATGTTCAGAATTCTCTGCTTTCTAGCTGGGCAGCAATGTAGGAGGCTCATCAAGTGATAGGATTTTCCTTTTCCTGAATAACATTTTTGCATGTTTTCGTGTTGTAAAACCCATTAGATTGAGTAATATCCCTCGTAGGTTATATATATGGAAAAGGCTCTTACCATGGCTGCAAGAGGAGAAGCATACATGATGATATTAAGGCCCGAGCACATGACACCAAGTACATCAATCCTCGTATCTCCCTTCATAAAGAAATGTGTAATTAAAATAGCTGCAGACAAGAATCCTACATCCAATATCCCCGTGAGTAAGAGAGTCTTGGCCTGTTGAACATCATTGAAAGCTGCTGTAAATATATATGGTCTCTTCCTCCAGATGAAATTAATTAGATAAACATGATAAGATTTTGCAGAAAAGAAGAAGACCATGGCTTACCCTCATCTTTCTTGGTGCAAAAATGAGGAACAAAGCTACAAACACTATCTCAACTACTACACCAAAACCGTTGACCGTTGCAACAAGATAACTCCCCGGCCTTGTAACTCCATAGTAAGTCCACAATGCTGCACTCAGAAGAGTACAGATATAAGGCAAGCTCTCAAATTCCTCGGTCGATCTACACTTCACAATCCTCCAGAACGTCGGCCTGCAAACAACAAGGATTATGTCTTGACAGACTTGGTCTGGTTTAGCTAAAAATATATTACACACAAACACAAATAACCTACGCCGGAGAAAGAAACATCAGCACAGAGATGATGTTGCCTGCAGAAATATATTTATGAGAAAATTTATCAGAATGAATGGCTCAAAAAGCTTGAAACGGAAAGGTAACTGAAAATCAGGTGAATTCTTACCTATAACCCCGATGGTAAAGGTTAAGGTGTTCATGTTGAGAAGATTTCTTCGGAGAAACAGGAGAAGTGGAAACGAGAAGCTCGACGGAGGTTGAAACTACTGTTGTAGCAATTGCTTCTTCAGCTTTGGCTTTACAACATAGGATTAAAAGATTTTTCTCTTCTGTCATCCCGCAGAAAAGCGTGTCATTTCTTAAGATTGTGCTTATCTGAGGGCATATATGTATATATATAAATGTATTTTGAAAATAAAAATAAACACTCCATTTATCTAAAGGACGTTCAAATTCAAGAGAGTATCTGACCACATAACTAATTAATTTTTTATATTTACTAATTAATAAGATTAGTGCTTGAATCAGTTGCTAGTAATACAACAAACATTTAAATGTAGAAATATATTAATTTTCTAAAAATAAATATTAGTCATGAAACATCTCAAATAGAATTAATCATATAAACATAGGAGGAGAACGGGTTTCCATTTTTCTCCCCTATATCTTTTCACCAACGGCTCATAAGATTTTTTGACAGAGGAGGTTTACTATTTTGTCCTCTCACGTGTTTTCCAGGTCAACAGGAGAATGTAGGGGTTAGCTGGAAAGCTAGATCCAATACTCCTCCTATTTTTTGCTTATTAATAAGTTGTACTATACCTCCGATAACTTTGGTTAGGGCATGGATCATGTGGTTCTCAGTCATGCCAAGTGATAAGACAATTCAACTGTCAAAAAAAAGATATGATTTTCAACTATATAAATAACGTTAAACTATGCATAAATGACTTTGAATTTTTTATTTTATCATCTAATATATTTTTTAATATATTATTAATTATAATATTAAATATTTAAATTTTATTTTTTAAATTTTATTTTTTAAATTTTAAAAAATATTTTATTTAATTTAAAATATATGAATATATATTTTAAAGTATTATAGAGAGTATAATATAAAAAATATGTGAAAATCCCAATCCATGCACCAACTTAATATGAGTGGGAAGCTTGTTATATATTTTCTAGTTCAGTTGTACGAAAATTCTTAAAGAAAAAAGAAAAAAAGGTTTTAATAGTATTATTATTTTTAATTGCGTGATTATGTTAAAAGTTAATTGACGTGCTTCGTGTATTAATTGTATTAATTATTAATAAAAATTCAAATAATCTTTTCTCAAAAAAATAAAAACTCAAATATTTTCTTTCGAAATAAATGTCTAATAAATAAATAAATAAATATATATATATACTCACACATAAAAAATATATTTTTTAATAAAAATACATACATTCACATTCAAGTGGACAACATAAAAAACAAAAGGTGCCACTAAAAGTGGAGAAAACTAAGCAACATGGATTATAAATTATAGGGTCCGAGAAAGAATACACACCAACTCCACCTTTATTTTATAAAAAGAAAAAAAAACTGCCCTATTTTAACACCATAAAAAAAAACAAAGGACAAGTAAGTTGTATAATATTGGATCCACATGCAAAACACTGCTTCCTTTTTCCATTAGACAAATCTGTTTCCGCATAAAATATCAAAAAAATCCAAGATAATCAGATATTTTGGGGCCTCTAGTTGTTAAACGCTTTGTCATCAATTGTGGCCAATATTCTTTCAAGAAAAAAAGAAAAGAAGAAGTCAATTGTGGCCGTTATTCTGCACGTGTGCTGCCCAATTCACATTTTCTGCGGTCCGTCCTTGGCCCGGCCCGTACGAAGTCCTGCTTTGAAGCTTTCACTTTAAGTACTAGTCAAGGATCTAACCCCGCTATAATAGAAGAAAACGAATAATATATTCTAAATAAGTATGAAATTAAAGACTTTTTTATCTAATAAAATATTTTACCAATCGTACAACTCTCTTCATTCATTATTCGAATTTTTAAGCTACAATTGTTTCTTCTCCCTTTTCCTTCCTCTGCTTCAATCAGCTTAGATACAAAGTCACTTTGTAATTTTATCATGAACAAAAATTACTTGATAGGTAAACTTGGACAGAGTTTGATTTTAAAACCAAACATAAAATTTTAATTGTAGGACTCACATTTCTTTTCACAAATAATTTAACTTTTATGAAACTCAACACAAAAATCTCAAAACCAAACTCTATCCAATCACACCCGTTGTATCTTATATATGCAATTTTACTTAGTCTTTTGTACTAACTCTTTTGCATAAATAAAACTTTTAATATTTACCCCAAAATAAAAAACAAAGCTTAGACGTAGAGGACTTTGAAGTCTTTTCATTGTCATGTTTCTTTCATTTATTAGGATTAAATTTCAACCTTGTAACTCACAAGTCCAATAATTCTTTTTGAGGGAAATGTTATCATTGTTGGATGTTATCAACCGTGTTAAATATAGAAATAAACACCGATCATTAGTGAGGTTACACTATTCCCAACTTAGATGTTAATTTTTCCCTTGGATTCTATTTTGCATATCTTACACTTCCATTGTGATGATACTATTGGATGAGATTGGATAGAGTTTGAGTTTGAAATTTTTATTTTAAATATGATAAAAATAAATTATTTGTAAAAAAATATAAGATTTAAAATAAAAAATATGTATTGAATTGTGTAACGAAACTTAGTCCTTCATAAACAAGAACAATTTGCTTTAAAAAAATTATATTCAACATTGTTTATGCGCAATGCTAACTAAAGGACTGTTCTTGATTGCTAAAAATTTTTTAAACTTGTAAAAAGAAATATTTATGAAAATAGTTATTTTAAAAATTAAAATAATATTCTTATTTTTATCAATTTTAATAAATAATAAAAAGGCACTTCCAAGTAGCTTTAGCAGTACCCAGATCCGAGCCGTATCAAAACTATAATATATGGTTAACCATACGGAATCGAAACTGTATAAAGTCGAACTTAGAATTGAAAATTTGAGACCGTGAACAAATTTAAATAATATCTTAAAAATAAAATTTTAACTTATTTAAGTTAAAATAAAAATAAATAATCATTTAAAAATATTTTTAAAATAATATTTAATTTAAAAAATTATAAATAATTTTATTTTAAAAAATTAAGAACATTAAGAACATGTGATAATAAATAAGTACAAACTCTTTTCTTCTCTGTGCTCCGCTGTGTCCGACTGTCCATATGGTCTGTCTCTTCCCTTATCCGTATAATTATCTATAAAAAAAAAAAGTACAAACTCTTTTATTTACTCCCCACGCCCCCGCCATCCCCACCAAAAGAAAAAGGTACGTTGAAGCCAAGCCAACTTAGAAATCAGTATTCGGACTTCTTTTTCAGAAATATGTTGTCAAAAGTCAAATTTCCGAATCTTTTCTAGGCAGAAAATGTGTTGCTTGTTAAGCGGAGCTGTTGGCAAATCTTTCTCCATATGGACCATATCCCGACGTCATATGAGTCAATAATTATCAATTTTGGAAGTTTCACACATATTAAGTAATCAATAATTTGATTTGATTCCTTGGGTTAAATGACTAAAAAATTATCTTATTTGGACAACATTCTTAGATAGTCTAATATAAATTTTTTATTTTAAATTATATATTTTTTAATAAATAATTCTCTTTCTAAAAATTTAAAATAAAAAATTTTAAATTAAAATAATATTCAAAACGTCTTGAACCTGTTTCCTTAAAATGTCTTAGATAGATTTCATAGCGATTTTCCAGCTCCTTCAATTGTTGGTCATGGTCGTATTTAAATTAAATTTTGATTTAAAATTTTTTATTTTAAAAATTATAAAAATATATTATTTAATTCTAATAGAAAGAATTTCCATTGAGAACAAATACAAATACATAGTTATGGAATATGTAGCTGCCCTAGAAACTATATCCTTATAAATTTCTAGATATATTTTTTGTTGACGTTGATACAGTTTTTTTTAGACGAATAAAAAAAAGTCTCGGATCGCATCGGGTCATCATCGCACCAAATACGTGTGATTACTACTATGAAACTTCTGGACCAAAGCGTCCTGTTCTTTGTTAATAAAGCAAACGGGGTGAAAATATATCAATTGTTAATCAACCATTCAAACTATGATCCATCCTTTTCTTGTTTGTTTGTTTCCTTTTCTTCGGTATTACATCATTTTTTTTCTGAATGAAAGGGTGGACTAACAGCCCTGCACTATATAATGTTCGAGCTTTCGTGTTCATCTTGTGCACATATCAGACAAATTAAACAATCAGCGTAAGTATTGACCATGTCAGAGTAGCACCACTAAATCCCAAGTGAGAAAAGGCCGCCCCGTCAGATTAGTGTTATAGACTGGTAATTCAGGTATAATCCTATAGTACCCTATTTGAAGAAAGGGTTTGACGTCCTCAATGAGATTTGAACACTCGATATTCAAAATAGATGACAAAGCTTTAACCATTTAGACCACCGCTATGATGGTCTTATTACATGTTCAGGGGCAATCTCGGTATTACATCAACCAATCAAGTAGGGTGTGTAATAGGGCAATTATTGGGCTCTATGTACATGTGGTAGCGTGATAATAAGATTTAAAAGCAGAGAATGAACTCTCTCATATAAAATTAAATATTTATATATTTTAATATATATATATATATATATATATATATATATATATATATAAAATTTAAGTTATAATTAAGTATATATTTTCTTTGTACAATGAATGAAATCATCATTTAGTTGTAATTAAAAGGAGAAATTTCAAATAAAAATCTTACCAGTTTAAAATACAAACTCGAATTTTACTAGAGATATATAATGATATTATAATTAAATGGCTAGTATGGATACAGCATAATAAATCCACTGAAAAGAGAAAGTAAAAATGAAGAAAAAACAAGAGACCGTCTACTTCTAGTGGGTAGTGAATTCGAAAATTACAACAGCAATGGAAAGGCATATATTGGATTCCGATAACTAATGTATTTAAGACTTGCCTCTGAGCAAAAGCAAAAAAAAAAAAAAAAGTATTAGACTAGTTTATGAGTTTCATGGGCTAGTCCTTGTTTCTTTCGGGCGCCCAACTTAATCAGATAACTCCATTTTTGTTTCACTCTTACACTTGATGGGCCTACATTTTAGGCCCAACACCTCGGCATTTTGGATATATTGCTCGGGCCAGATTTCTCCTCTCATCATCACTAGCCTTTTTTTTTCTTTTGATGGATTCTCATCATCACTATCAACTGGATTGTGGGCATTCCGAAGGGCTGCTTTAATTCACGAACTAACGGCCAGCTGCGATTGCAATTCATGTAAAAAAAATTTTACTTTTTTTAATCTGAATTCAACTTTTCTTTTTATAAATAAATTATTTTTTATAATTTTTAAAATAAAAAATTTAAATTAAAATACAATCTAAATACACTAAGTAAATTTTTTTTAAAAAATAAAATCAAATGAATTTTTTTTTGTTTTACCATGAGAAATAACATGGATAGGAATATATGTGCCGTCTAGGTTTACAAAAGAAAAGAAAAAAAAATTATTTATTTATTTATAAAAAAGTCTCGAATAGTACAAAATTTACTAAAAAAGGAAAAAGTCCAAAGATTCTATGTTCTTGAAAACACTATCATGCCTCACTATTAAATCCCATTTATAAGGGGCAAAGGTATAAAATATCAAAGTTCCTTCTCCAGCAAAATCAAAACCCCTTGCCACCCTACTCCCAAACAAAAACACAAAAAAAAAAAAAGAGAAAAAATTTAGATTTTTAAAATTTCCACTGCAGCAAAAGGTATATAGTTAATTGTATTAATTCTTTCACCAACGATCTTTCAGTGGATCAGCAGAGATTTTTAGCGTTGTTCTTTAACACCGAGTTCGACATCATTCTCAGTAGGGGAAAGAAATGAATTTGGAGTCAAAGACAGCGTTCTCATGAGTTTCTGGCTGTACTGTCGAGCCACGGATGGTTTCGGAAGGCTTCTTCCTTTGCTCAGACTTGGATTTCTCATGGCGTTCTCTGCTGTACCTTGCATTTCTATGTTGCCCTTGAAGAGGTGAGCTGAGCCCTCTCCTTCCCTTGCATCTGCTGATTTTTCTGGCTTTGGTTTGTAGTAGATCATGTAAAGTATCAGCTGCACTGTACCTAACAAAAATCCCAATCCATTTGGCACCTGAACAAATATTTCCAAGATCGTGTAAATGTACTATTATATATCTTGGAGTGAAAAGAGGGATTGAGGGTATTATGAACACTGTTTGAAATTAAAAGCCTTACTCCGATATAGATATCCTTGACAATAACGGCATAAGCGGCCCAGATACCCCCATTTAAGAATTGAAAGAAAGATAGCAAGAATGGCATGTACTCCACGCTTTTCATCTTTATCACCGTCCTCTGCCACAAGGTTAAAAAAAATTACCCATAAATTCTTGTTTTGTTTTGAGTTTATTTTTTTTTTAAAAAACAATAAGATTATTTGAGGATTGGGTTTGCTCGGTGGAATCGTTAAGGGTTGAAAGAAAGTTACCATGACGGAAAGAGGAGATGCATACATGCCGATGGTCAATGCTGCACATATAATTCCGACCAACGTCAGCCGCATGCTTCCGTGAAGCGCTACAAGAGTTACTGCCATGACAACCCCAAGGAAACTAACGTCCACTACTGCCACCAGCTTCAGAGATTGTACCTGAACCACACCATACTCTTAACGCCAAATAATAACGTGGGTGGAGTCTGCTTCTACTCTAACCGTGTGATTGGGATACGCAGAATTTCTTTCATTTCGTTTAAAAAAGTTTTCACCCTATTGAATGAATGATATATATATTTCTTATAAATTCATAATACAATTGGTCAAAGGAGTATCTGATTACTATTCAATTCTCAGTAATTAAAATACTTTTTTTATTTATTATTATTTTACTTTTAAGTTTCACAACTTTTCTTATAAAACTCAAAGATAAATCTTACTAAAATGCAAAAAAAAGAGAAGAAAATTTATTGTTCTAAATTGCAATTCAAATAGCGCCTATAAAACCAGACCATTTACTTCAAAGAAACAAAAAGAAATGACAACAAATTGAGTACTGAATTCAAAATCTAATGCCAATATTTTGAGGTTGAGGCCCTTCTGGTTTTTCCTTATCATCAATTCCTTATTAAGGCTATAGAAGGTGGTAAGTGACAATTCTTCCCTCACATCTCCTTTTCTTTCTTTCTTCCAATTTTCTTTGACAAAGACAGATAAAAAGGGATATAAATTATCAGACCTCACCTTTATATCCTTTGGAGCATAGATGAGAAACAGAGAAACATAAATAATATGCAAGACAACTCCGGTGCCATTAACTGTGGCCACAAGCAAACCTCCTGGCTTCAGAACTCCATAGAATGTCCACAGACTTGTGCTCAGTAGTGTCGTTATGTACGGTATTCCTTTGTAATTCTCCGTTGATTTCTTGCTCACTATTCTCTTGAAGGTTTTTCTGAAACACTCATAAAATCAATCAACAAAAACACCAAACCCAAACCCCAACAAGAGAAAAAACGAAAAGGAACTGAAAGAACTAGACTTACAATGGCGCGGCAAACATAAGTATGGAGATCACATTGCCTGCAGCAGAAGAGCAGTAGAACTTGAGTTAGTTTACTAAGTTGGACGCAATGCATACGGAGCAATACGTTCAGAGATTTGAAGCTTGATGCTTAGAAACTCACCAATAATACCAAGTATGAAGCTAATGCCAGCCATGGAACCAAAGAAGAAAACTGCAAAAGAAGAATTGAGGGTGAAGGTGATCCAAAGAATGGAAGAACGGCCAAGGAGAAGGAATAAGATTGATCGAGAAGAAGAGGACGAAGGCTGGGACACTTTTAAAGGGCGGTCCTATCCTAATCATTAACGGTTCTGGACGAGTTCGTCGCTAGGTTTCGGACACGTTTACCTTTCTAATAGTTTGTGGTACTGCGACCAGAATGCTTTGATGCCCACGGCCTTCTTTTTAAGACACGATGATTTTTCATAATTTGTTCCTCGAGTTATGTGTTCCCAGCTACATTCCTACTGTTTTAAGATTAGATGGTGATGGGAGAGCATGCATTGCATGGAAAAGAAAGTGGTCATGCGGTGAACAAAATCAGAACCCGCTTTATTCCTTATTGATAGGGAGATCCAATTACTACATGTTTTAGGATGATTTATTAGTTCCAGAATGAGAACTTTTTGAGTTAGCCAACTCACGGGTTTGTATGAAATTTGAATACGATAGTTGCTCAACTTATGCAATACAGAGGTTCTCAGGCTACAAAAGTTGTTTAATTAATATTTTAGTTAGAGATTTTTTGTATTGAGTTTTATAAAAATAAATTATTTGAAATAGAATAAGTAAAATTTAAAGTGAAAAATTTTTATTTGGGTACTAATATACACAAGTGTTTCACAATTTTACACTTTATTTTACAAAAAAATATATAGATATTTGTCACATTTGTGTTTCTCCTTCTATAGTCTTTCTTTGGGTACAAAACGGTTGATCAACCCATAAAATAAGTATATTTACACTGTAAAGTTGAACAAGAGGGAAAGTGTAGCACATTCATAATATATGTTGCATCTACGATTATTATCATTGTTCTTAGTATATAGTTATAATTACTTTACAATTTTCTCTTTCTGAGTGCTTAAGTCCCAAACAGTGACATGATCCAATAAATATATTGAAAAAATTATTTCTTAGTGATTATTTTTACATGTGCAATGAAATAGGAAAGTTGCTATGTATAAGAATTTCATATATTTTAAACTAATAGGCCGGTAGTCGTTACTACTTAGTTAAAACCGACCTAATATTGGAAGGTGAATGTATGTTTCATTTACCATCAAATCTGGTCGGGGAAGGAAAATACGAATACCTTAAGGAATCTTTTAGGTTTTGTGATAACTACAACTAAACTGTATTGTGGTCCCTTAAAGATATTCATGATAGAACAGCACTCCCTTATGGTTGAGATTTTGAAGGATTGCCTATCTTCTTCAACAAAGAGACCTCTTTTGCAGCAGCATTCTCCTCAACCATGAACTGTATTTTTGGAAAAGTTTGAAATCGTGTGCAGGAAAACGTCAATTCGTTTGTTTAGTGATGATTCAGAGCTTTCCGAAAGCGGTTTTATCCTTTTCTGCTTTACTTTTTTGGCAAAAGTTGGTTTGATAATTCCTTTTTGTTTATAAATATAAGAAATAGGACTCCACTTTTTCAATGTTTCTTTTGTTTTCTGCTATACATGTGGCCATGCTGATAGATATATCTAGTGGGGATGTTTGGTCATATTCGTAAGCGGGCAGGATTTGGCTTGTAGTCTCGGAACGTGATCGCGTTTTCTTCCCAAGAAAATCCAAATGCAAGGAACCAGGTAGGCAAACATATGTAGTTCATAAAAAATATGAGCTTTATTTTAAAATTCATAAAAAATAAAGTATTTGTTAAAAAAAGGGAATTAATGGCCTTGAAATTGGTAAAAAAATCATATATTATTAGTCTAAGAATTCTTTTTTGTTCGTTGATTTGGTTAGTTTCAATTATTCCACGCTTCAACCTTCTAAACATGCCCTAATTAATAATTTGTGGCCAAATTGGCAGGTCATAAAGATATGATAACTCTTTTAATTTATCAAAAATTAAATATCTATTTTTTTATACAAATAAATAAGAAAATGAATGCTTAATTCTAGGGAGTAATAACATCAATGATTCAAAATGCCACAAATGAGAGAAAAAGTTAAATTATATGATTTGCCAGGTTATGATTTTTTTAAAAAACTTAAAACACCTAATATCTTCATCATCTATTGGTAAAACTAATTCAGATTCAACTTGAATTGTCTAAATCTTATTTTGAAAAGGATTTGGTCCAAAACTCTTTTAACATGTGAATTGTGAAAATATTTATCCTTCTCACGAGCTTTTCTCTTTTTTTTCTTTCAGAAAGGGCCATTTGAGAAAACTCGTAAGCAAAAATTTGGATTGGGAAAAACAGTCATGAGAAAGAAAGTTATGCAAGACAATCGAGGTAGAGATCAGTCAAGATGAGAGATGCACTGGATCACATGAGGAAAAATCTAAGAAATGAAATACAAAAAAAAGAGTAGTTTTATTCATATATGTCTAATGAAAGACATTTTTGAAATACAAAAAATTTATAGTATAGTATTATTTTCCAACACTTTTTTTTTTCTTTTGCTGAGTAATATATGCAACACTTAAGGGGCCAACAAAAGACCCGAATGAGAGTCACCGAAAGACACCAAACTCATGAGGGTGCTCTATTTGCCTTGAGGCTGGTTGCTTTTTGAGGTTTCCGCTTAAAGTTCCACTTCTACTGACATATTTTTGGCTAAGTTCTTCCGTTTTGATGCCTTCTTCAACACTATGAGCTGATTCTTCTCTCGCTGTGGTATCATCCACTGATTCAACTGCTGATGATTTGTTTCTGTAGATCATGTATACGATTCCAATTGCATTTGGCACCTACAGATCGTTCAGAAAATCATATTAATTTCAGAATCATTTGTAGGATTGATCAACCTCATAAAGTATTGAATTTTCTTGCATATTTTCGCTGGGCGTTTTCAGGAAGAATCCGACTTTCTATGAACACATTTGTTACACGGTATATGA
Source organism: Rauvolfia tetraphylla (assembly GCA_030512225.1). NCBI lineage: Eukaryota > Viridiplantae > Streptophyta > Magnoliopsida > Gentianales > Apocynaceae > Rauvolfia > Rauvolfia tetraphylla. Next base: position 6,496,693 of record JAJQKT010000060.1, read on the forward strand.
TTGACGAAAGATGACGTTCATAACAAGAGTATCGTATTGGTATTTCTGATAATTTTAAGTTCAAGAGAGACTTACAATGACAAAATCATCTTTCAGGAAGAGGGCAAAAGTAAACCAAGCCCCAACATTGAGCAACAGGAAAAGAGAAAGGAAATGGCATGTATTCCACGCTCTTCGTCTTTATTAGAGTTCTCTAAATTTAATTCAAGAAGGGAAAGATAACAAGAAAAGAATCACTGTTTTCTCTGATATGAATTGTAGAATTTCGACTTTACAGTTTGGAAAGAATAAGTATAGTATTGAGTTTACCATGACTGATAAAGGAGCAGCATACATGGCAACAGTAACTGCAGCACAAATAGCTCCAATGAAAGTGAACCGAGCATCGCCATGGAAAGCCAGAAGAGCTGCAGTAATAACTACGCCTGGGAAACATATGTTCAAGAGGACCACAAAAAACAATGCTTTGATCTGTTCGACAAATGTAGAAATTTATGAAATTTCCATTTGAGCAAGTTTTGCAATGATTAATTTTGTTTGTCAGAGAAGAAAGATGAGGAAGGTTGAAACAGAATTACTAGCTTTTTATCCTTGGGAGCATAAAGCAGATAAATGAGAACATAGATGGACTGTGATGATCAGCAACCCATCTGGATCAAGAATACCGTAGAAAGTTCACAAGGTTTTGCACTGCAGTTAGGCTATGTAAGGAAATGCATTGCAATCCTCTGCTGATTTCTTCTTTATCATATCCCTGATAGCTCCCCTACAATGATATCATCCCCAGAACGAGACTTAGCTAAAAGTTGGAGACTTTGAGCAGCTCTAAAATTTTCCAAAAAAAGACATCAAGAATCCCACATTTCATTTTAATAATTAAGTTAAGTTGTCATAAACCAGTAAGCCTTCCCTTTATTGGTTCTTTTATATATGTTCCAAAACTCTGGGAAAAAGGTTATATTTACATAGTAGAACAGAGATGATATTGCCTACAAGAAAGTAAGAAAACACATGATCACATGAGTCATTTAGGGGGGGGGGGGGGGGACCTAATTACAAAATCCAAGTAAATTCAGAGGAAAAACATATAATAACCTATAATTCCAACGATGAAATCAGCTGAAGCCATGGAATGCGAATCATGTTCAAAGTAAAAAATATGAGAATCACTATCTAGTAAACAGGTACAAAGAGAAGAATTAATATTCGAGTTAAAAATTGGGTTTGCTGTATGGAGTTTTCGAGTTTCATCTTGAGTTAATCTATTCTGAAGCTTGTACACTCTCCAGTGGAGTGGTGCTCGGTTGCTGACCAAATAATAGGATGCCTTCGGCCTGAAACGTCAAGATTAATAATACTGACTTTATATTTATGGAATTTAATACTTTTTGGGTAAATATTCTGGAATTTAATAGTATATATACCAAGTGAGATATTATTGTCTCAGACATCCTTAGCACTTGTTTCGTGGTAGCTACTATCTTTCAATGATTTTAAGATTCTTCTTTCATCCATTTAAAGAAAAAAAATGTCTCAAGTAAAGTGAAGTGTTGCGGTTTTATGGGGTAAGATGTGTTTGTTAGTATAATTTTTTACATTTTTACAGTGACAATTATTGGATTTTGTTTTATATTCCTAATCTAACATGGGTAAAAAGAACTAGTTAAGGTTTAAAAATCCTTATAAAAGAAAAAAAAAAGGATTTGTTAGTCCCACGTTGCTTTATTCTTAAACGTATTCTTTTAAGCATTACTTTTTACATAAGAAGTTTGTATTAGAGTTTTAGATGTATGAAAAGCATCTTGACTTTTAGCTATGTCTTCAATTTTAGGCTTTTTGGCATTTGTTAAGTTGGGTTTTTAGAGTAATTGTTAGTATGGCGTAAACTCTAATGATTTCAAAAAGTGTTTTCTATTTTGTATTCGTCTAAGGATGTGTACGTCAATTGGCAATTATTTGTTTTTAGTGCAAAATTTAGAAAAGGGCAGAGAAAAAGTCCCATTCAATTCCTTGTTTATCTCAAATAGTTTGAAGAGAAATTGAACCTCATCTCAAATAGTATTTATTTTTGGTAAGTTGCTCAAATGTTTTTATAAATTAGATTTGTATATTATTAGACTACTGAGTTTTGGTATATTAGCAACAATATAATGATTCAACTTAATCACTGTTGCTATGGAAAGTTGTGAAAAACCGTGCAATAAAATCGGTATACCTTATATTGTTTTTCTCATCCTACTTTAGTGGAAGTTTTGAGTCTTTGATACCAACTCCGTGGCCCTGGATTCAGAAAACTGCATTTGAATCCTTAATTAGCTCCTCTCTAAATTAATTTAAGAGCCGCGGAACAAGTTGGGATATAATTCATTTGAACCCTTTGTTGTTTCGTTTTTGGTGAATAACACCAAAGAATGCGAGGAATTAGAAAATTATATTACATCTTGATATTATTTTAATGTTCACTCTCTTTAAAATAGAACTAAATAATAGGACATATCATATTTAATAAAAACATAATAAGTATTCTTTAAAACATGTAACCCGACCTATATTTTGACAAGGAACTTTTTTCCTCTTAAAAAAGATTTTATTTTCTCTTGAAATCAAGGACTAAGTTTAAAACTTTACTTATTTTGAAAAGAAGTGAGCACCTTGAGAAATATTCTTGATTGTTTGCTCTTAAGAGTTCCACTGATTTTATTTAATTATTATTATACTTAATTGTAATAAAAGGGGTCAGCCTTGCAACCTCACTCTGTTACTGCCACCCAAATCCTCTGATATGAGTACTGTGTTTAACATATTGTTGCTGAAAACAATTTTGCTCTTGCAATGTTTTGAATATGGCGGAATTGCTTTTCTTTTTTCCTTTTTTCCTTTTTTTATTAGCTTTACCTATCAAAATGATATGAATTGCAATAAAATAGTACCTTTAGATAACCTGATTTATTAAAAGAAAAAATGATAAATACCAAACTACAATTCAGTGAACACTTTATTTGATCATTTATTAATTGTAGAAGGTTAATTTAATATAAAAGTTTTACTGTCCAAAAGGAGAAATAGGTCCAACTTCTACAAAGATGAATGTTTTTCAATTTGCTTTAAACATCATGCGTTCCAAGTTCGAGATCTTGTTCATTTTAGATTAATATATATGCATATTCGAGTTAGTTCAACTACAACATTCATCGTTGTACGAATTTAAATATTTAAGGTACACTAGATTACTACTTTTTCATTCAAGAAACAGCAAAACTTCAACCTATCACATCCCTTTTAGAAATTCCATTTTAATAATCTTGTTGCTTTGCTTTCATTTGTTCTGGTGGCAATTCTTTTTTCTTTTTGCATGAAGAAGAAGAAGCGAGGTGTTGAATCTTACCAGGACATAGAAGTCAGTCACAAGCAATGCAAAAGTAAACCAAACTGCAGCATCGACAAAAAGAGACGGGGAAAGGAAAAATGGCATGTCTATTACACTCTTCGTCTTGATCTCTGTTTTCTGCAAAATTTTCGGAAACAAACAAAGAAATAAATAAGGTTAAATTATAAAACCTAAGAAACGTTTTGACAGAAAATTAAGGTTTAGTAATATTAATTCTAGATTAATTAGGTTTACCGCAACTGATAAGGCTGCTGCATACATTACTATTGTGAATGTTGCAAAATAAAACTCCAACAAATGTTTGCCTCGCATCGCCATGAAATCTAAAAGAGCCACAGCCATTCCTTTCCCAATGAAAACCATATCTAACACCGTGAACCCTAAATATTTCATCTCTAAAAACAACAACAATTTTTTTTTCTGTTAGATATTCATTTGAGGAATCTTCGAAGAGTAATATTATTAGGAAGAAGGCAATATTGGGAAATTTTTCTTTTTTTTTTTGGGTTACCTTTCTTTCCTTAGTGGCATAGTAGAGATATATTATGAGATAGACAATCTGTGAGGTCACACCAACACCGTTCACTGTTACAATGAGGACACCATCGTCCGGGTCAAGAAGACCATAAAACGTCCACAAGCTTGTGCTCAGCAGGGTGGATACATATGGAAGTCCTTCATAGTAATCTGAGGATTTCGCCTTCAAGATTTCCCTAGATGTTCCTCTAAAACAAATGATCCCGTTGCAAGTTTATAGCTAACTGATGCAACGGATGTATAGAATAATCAGATACATGTATACTTACCTTGGAGATGCAAAAGTTAGTATAGGAAGATGAGTAAATCAACAATTTAGTTACAACATTTAGCTAATAACCCCTGAAAGGGGAGGGAGGGGAAATGTACGTAGAATACCGACAATGAAATCTGGTTTAACCATGGTTGAAATAGGACAGAATGCTGCAGTGGAGAACAAAAATGAACTCTTTGAAACTTGACAGATTGCTGATGACTGAATGCATGGTGTAATTGGCAAGAGACTTTTATTCTTGTCCTCAGAATACAAAGTCTTGGATTAATAACATGTGATTTTGTTGCTGTGTTTGGCTTCTCTAACATTTTTTGTTCGAACAACCTATGGAATGTTCCAATTTTTGACGATTTCATGGCTTTAATCGATTATAGAATGCTCCGAGGCTCATCATGTATAATACTAATGTTAATAAAGAGAGAATAAAACGTTTTGCTTTATCAATATTTGACAATAAGGGGCAGCAGAATGCCAATGGGGTTTGATCGTTCTCACGAATTGTATGTTTGTTTTCTTGAAGAACATAATTTGGTCCTTCTTTTTTTTTTTTTTTTCAGTTTTTACAAATTTCCCCCTCTTCATACTATTTTCTAGTGTCTCTTCTAAAGAAATAAAAATGAATTGTGTAGATTGAATTCAAGGTCATTTGTTTCGTCAAAGTACTTTTACCAACGAAACTATAATTTTACTGCATTATTCTTCCTCAAAATAGCCTTTTCCACTATAATATAGAAGTTCCATAATAAGTTTGTTATTAAAAAATATAACAAGCACAACATTTATATAAGATACATTAAATTAATTATGTATTAAGTAGTGGCTTTAACTCTAAAAATAATACATTCTCGTTATATATTTTACAAGAATATTATTACTTTATAATTTTAATATATAATTCACTTCTTGAAATATTAATTCAAATATCTTACAATACTTTTATGTAATACTTTTTATTATATCTCTAATTAAATAAAATTTTATTCATATATCTTAAACTAAACCAGACAAATTATAAACTCTAAAAGATTAATTTAAAAATTAAATAGTATAATTAAAAATATTACGAAAGTGTTACAAAGAATTTGAGTGTTAAAATCCTTCAAGTACACAAAAAATTTTTGAATCTTTTTCTAGAGTAAAAAGAAATTGCACCTTGAAAATATTTCAAATTACCAAGCACAAATATGTAGTGTTCAGCATAGTATTACTGTATTAGTAGCTTTTTTTGCAACGCAGGCATTATTGGACAATTAATTTAGTAATACATAAAATTTTAATTAAAGAAAATATAAAAATTAAAATGTATTTTATGGTTTCCAAAATAATCGAAGCGGAAGCATAACACGAGGTCGCTCGAAGTATTCAACATTTCTGATCTCTTACTCAATTCCTCAGCTTAAACCCTACTCTCTCTGTGAACAAGGAATAAAATGTTCAAGAAGTAAGCCTTTTTTCTCCAATCTCAACTCTTCTTTTTTATTATGTTCTTAATCATATTGTGGCATTTATGTGCTCTGGGCGTTGATTTTTGTTTGGCCGTAAATAATTCAAGAATTGATTTTTACTGGATTGATGTTCTTTTTCTTTTTTTCCTGATTCTATGCGTATTCGCTGGGTTGATCCTTTCTAATGGATTTTGATGGGTTAGAAAGGGATTATACTGTTTGGGCAAGGTTGCTGGCTTCCTTTCCTCTGGAAAAAAAGAAAAACTGGGGGCACTTGATTTGGGTGTTCTACTTGCAAAGTGGACTTTTGAGTTGAGATGAATTCTAACTGAAAATTAGTTTGGTATAAGCACAATGGGGGCTGAGATACTCCTCAATTTAGACAGTAAATCTTGGAAAGCATTGATTTTGACATATCTTTTTTTTTTTTCAGTGAATAATTCCTGCTTATATCTTGAAAGTTGGAAAAGGTTATAAAATATTAAGTTCTCATTTTCCCCTCCTCTTTGGAGGTTCTAGTTACAGTAGCAGAGAAGGGTTTGAGACTATGCAAATGCCATGGAACTCTATTTATTTGAAAATTTAGTTCCACTTGAATTAGGATTCTTTGGTTTCTTCTTTTTGATTGCTGCCGATAAAGTATTGATGTGGAGATCAGTACACGACTCTTGATCTGAGAGTTGCTGTGGGTGTTGATAATAATTAATGTATGAAAAATGAAATTCATGTATGTCCCTTCAGGTGCTATATGTCTGGAGTCCACCAGATGTTCTAAACCTATAATGTTGGAGAGCACCATAGTAATATAGTTTATCTTGCTGTATCAATCAGCTTAATCTGAAAATTTAACGACATTTCTGTTATAAACTATTTAATTCATTCTTTGAAATTCTAAAAAGTCATGTAAAAGATGGAAACTTGTCGAATAGTGAAGAAATTATATAGCTCTTTGTGGAAAATATGTGCTCTGCACTTCTATTAAAAAGAAAAAAGAAAACTGAGCAGGGTTCGCAGAAGTCACAAATATGAAATTCTCAATATTTCCAAGTTTGAAAAGATCAATGAGATGTTAGATGGAAGAAATATAATTCAAGTTGCAGAGGAGCTAAGATTGAAAGAGGAAGGACAGGTGACATAGTTTCAACATTCTCTGGTAAGCCCTGAGATAAGTGGAATCTAATAAACTAACTGGTAGGCTGAGAATGGGAGGAGATGCCTTGTAGGATAGGGTTAACTTTCAAATTGTAGGTTATTTGTTTTCCTTTCACAAATTCTCTTCCCCAATGAATGGTCAGTTTTTTTCTTCTTAGAGGAAGCTCCAACTACTTCTCTACTTATTAACTTGATATTTTGAGGCTAGGACAAACTCTGTATATCTGCTCTTATATAATTTTATAGTCAAGGACCAGAGGTCATTCTCTAATTTTCAAAATCTGTTTAAAATTTCCCAGTTTATTTGTTGTCATTTGAGCACTTAAGTAGAATAGATATTTGGCTCCATTGTTAGTTTTATGTATTTGATCTCCAATGAGCTGTAGTTAGTCTTCTCTGAATTCTAGAACTGTGTGTTCTACGTTGTTGTCTTCTTTTGATACTAATTTTTACCTGTGATTTCAAAAATTTCTTCATGTTTCTTCGTGAAACTTATAGGTTCTCATCAGAAGAGGTTTCTGCACAAAATCAAGTGAAGGCATCCGTTCAACGCAAAATCCGCCAAAGTATTGCTGAAGAGGTTTCAGTTATATGTTGCTCAACTAATTTTTTCAGACATTAATTAATGCAACCGTCTAGTATATGTTTATCCTGCATGTTGTGTTTAAGTCATGCTCCTTTCATGGCAGTATCCAGGTCTTGAGCCAGTTTTGGATGACTTGCTTCCAAAGAAGGCCCCTCTAATTGTTGCAAAATGGTTCTATCTTATTAATGCCTCAAATATCTTTCTGCTTCACTTTCCTGTTCATTCTGTTAATAGCCTAACAAATATCTGATGTTATACTCTTTTCTGCTTCTTCCACTTGTTAGCCCAAATCATCTGAATCTTGTTGTCGTTAACAATGTGCCACTGTTCTTCAATGTACGTGATGGACCGTACATGCCTACCCTGCGACTTCTTCACCAATGTAAATATTTCATTTTTTGCCACAAGATACATCTCACTTTCAAATTTTCCTTCTTTTTTTTTTTTAAGGAAACTGTTGAACATCATAACTTCAAGCTTAGAAGTTTCTGTTTTCAATTAATGGAGTCTGTATACCTGTTTATTTTAAACGGTGTGGACTGTAGTGTTATTCAGATAAAACAGAAGCTTAACATGGAGGGGAAAAAAATTTAATCTGACCATTGAGATTGTTGAATATGCTAAGTGCCGGTGGAAATAAACATAATAATTGCTAAAATGGGGGTCATCTGATGATGTGTGTAGTATCAGTTGTGAAAATGGGGTCCTTAGTTTTCGGTTGACCATTCTGTTTCAACTAAGCTGCTTTCCATTTTTCTTTCCCTGTGGGCACTTTCCAATTAGCACAAGCACCAAATAAACCAGAATAGTAAGCGGTTCATGTCAACCCACTGAGCACGGGAGTGCCATGAGCCACTGATAGCTGGCCAGGAGCAATCATAAACAAATTGCAGATTCGATAGCCTCCCAGGAGCAACTATAAGTTCATTACTAAGAAGTGGAAAAACTAGAGTGCTCAAAACGTAAAACGAGTATGCTGTGGTTCAGAAGTATCCAATCAGGGCTCTTTTCATTCTGCATTTCTGCTCTTTTAGTGCAATAACACACTCAATTCTGTAGTCACAATGAAAGTCTCAATATCTATTCATGACCGTATAACAACCTATATAAATGGTTCACTGATTTTCAACCCTTTCTTGCAGCCTTCTTTTGGGGAAGGGGGTCTGTGGGGTACGTACGGAAATAGTTAACGTGGCATTATGTTTACTGTCGTGTATTTCCTTTTTCTTTTTCTTCTTTTGATGGCTCTTTCTAACCTTTTGAAGGATAGTGGTGCATGAAGAGCCTATAGATTAGATGTTTGGTGGAGGAATATGATGAGTCAAAAATGAAAATCCACGTAAAGGAATGAAGATATCTGTTAAGTGGATAAAAGTCAATGTGCATGCCAAAAGATGCGTCAAAGAGGAATTGTGCTATTATATAGGAAGGTTAGTTGACAGGTTAAATTACTCTAGAGCTTCAACTGGTGGTCATTGCATTGTATATTGATAAGGTGTTAGTAATTAGCGTGGTGGTCACAGTTTAGGGTGTATTTGGATTGTGTTTGGTTGGAAGAATTTCTGTCTTGGGATCTGTAAAAGTGAATTTTTTGTGAGAGGAGAAGTGGGACCCAATTGTGTTTCTGACCCGGCTAAACGCTGTCCAAATATTTTGCGAGTTGCAGATAGACTAACAGTAATCCAAATATGAAAACCTAAATTGACAGACATAGATATAGTTGCAATTTTAAGCACCTGCCGGTTATAGATATGAAGGAATGGGTTGTAATATGCTTGCTATTTGTTCCTGGACCACCAGACTAGTACTTCAGGATTCTCATTAGCAGTCCTTGTGGAGGGCGATTTAAATGAATGCTGTAAAATGAGATTTTGTGTGGGAAGTTAAAGCAATTGAGTAGCTTGCTCATGAAAAAACTTCTCGCCTTTCTTAGCTGTTAATTAAGACAGGATTCCTATGGTGTTCTCATAATTCTCACCTATCTTGCAAAAATGGAATGGAAAGAGAGGCTTAGCTTATATTGGTATTACAACTGTTCAAACATTGCAAGTAATGTGTTCTTTTTTTTGGCCAAGTAGAGTATAAAATTAAAAGGCACAATAACTTAGTTTGATCTCAGAAATGCGGAACCATTATCTAATGATTTTTCCATGTCATTCATGGTTCTACAGATCCAAATATAATGAAAAAGCTGCAAGTTGATCGGGGAGCAATAAAATTTGTCCTTGCTGGTGCCAACATTATGTGTCCTGGGCTTACCTCTCCTGGTGGTGCATTGGATGATGAAGTGGAAGCAGAAACTCCTGTGGTAAAGATGATGACTGCTTAAAGAATGTTTCCACTGCATCTTGCAAAGTTCATGCTTATACCTGCTTGTGTGTATACACAAGTTTGCCATTTTTTTTTTTTTTTTGCTGTTCTGATAAAAAAATTACGTGGAATAAATTTTAATCATTGACTTGTGTCAGGCTATAATGGCTGAGGGGAAGCAACATGCTCTTGCTATTGGGTTTACTAAAATGTCTGCAAAAAATATGTAAGTTTCTCATAGCTTATGAGAAGTTTATATCTTTGGTTCTGTTTTTCCCTTTTCCTTGAATTAATAATTTCTGGTCAAGGGAAAATATGTAAATTTTACTCAAAGTAGTAAGATAAGTGCCCTCCTAAGTTTCTGAAAAGTCATTTTGTCCCTTTATCTCCAATTACAAGTGCTCCAGTTTGCCATTTCAATCTAGTTAAATACATCATATTTTACCTACTCGGTGTTCAAATAAAAATCCATAGTCACAGGAAGGTGGTTGGTCTAGCTAGTTTTTCTTCATAATTTATCTTGGGGTATTAGATTGATGTGAAACACAAATCAACGAGAATATTTGTCTTTTTGTTCTACAGTTAGTGGCTTTTGTCCTGCCTTTTCTTGTTTCCTTTTATTTTCCCTTGAGATGATAGTTGAAGCAATTCTGAAAGAGAGGGGGTGGGGGAGAGTACTGGCCTACCCTTCACACAAATTAAGGATTTCTTAAAATCTATAAAATTCAAAATGAAAAGATTCATGTGTCCTTTTCCCCCCATAAAACGCATTAAGACATCTCCTTGGGAATTGGGTTAGTAGTAGTTAGAGACCTATTAAATTTTGATTGGTAATACAAATGGAGTAAATATTATGTGACAAATGAAAAGTGTAGATGGAGCTAATTTAGGGAATGGAGGGAGTATCAGTTTTCAAAACGAATCTTTAGATGTAGTTACGGTAGCAGTATGTTGTTGTATAGGAGATCCGTGGCACTGTTCTATGATGGTTCGTACCCCTCAGTGACTCATCTATTATATCTAATTCTACCTTCTCAATAGGAAACGAAAAAATTATTGTTTCATTACTCACTCCACTATGTGCCTTGGTAAATGTGGAGTAATTTATACAGGAAGTAGTGCAAATCCCCAATTACTTGCTTAATTAGACTGTCAGGATATTGTCTTCTGGAGCATCTAATTTGAAATCTGCTACTTGCAATTTGAAAGAACAGAAGCATGTAGTTGTCAACCTTAATTTTCAATTAGCTTCTCCTTCTTTTTAAATTGTGGAGAAGGCCACCTTTGAATGTAGGCATTTCCCTTGAACCCTACCTGCATGGAGGGGTCTTCAGATATCTAAATCCCAAAGATGCAAATGAAAATAAAAGGGGAAAAAGTGGAGACTAGAGAAGAGAAGGATGGACACAGTTTATGTTGTATTTTCTTTTAACTTATACAAGAACTCAAACAAGTAAATTCCTCAATTGTCTGAAGCTAGTTTTTTTGCCACTGCAGAAGAGCAATCAACAAAGGAATTGGCGTGGATAACATGCATTATCTTAATGATGGCCTTTGGAAGGTACTTCTCTCATTTCTTTTTTTGCGTTTTCTTTACAGGATTTTTATAATTTTTTCCAAGAATTGTTTATATGTTTGAAACTTTTAGAATTTAACTTGCCTTTATTTGCCAAATGGACAAATTTCAGCACTACAGTTCTTTTTATTAAATTCTAATGGGTAGGGAAAAAATTATTTCATTGTGGAGCAACTTTCATCGCATATGGAATAATGCTTCTTATTTCCAATACGCATTCTTGTGTTTAATAAAATTGGTTGTAATATTTTTCCCCAAATTACTAAAATAATGCTTTTAGTCTTTAATGGTCACGATGTTGACCGGCTGCTCCTATAAATTCTGGATTTGTAGATGGAATGTCTGGATTAAGCTTGTCCAGAGACCAAGTCGGCGCAAATCCAGAAGCAGGCAGCTAGCAGACTTAAAGGTAATATAGTGCTGCTGCTTCTGATAAAGTGGAAATTGTAACCCGGATCTTTTATAGCGCTTTACCTCAAAAGAGTTACAGGTATTCTATTTTAAATGTAGATCAATATCCAATGAGCTTTACTGCTCAAACTTCGTCATCTACCAAGGCTGGTCCTCACAAACATTGAGGCTGAACTCTGGTTATATGTTCAGTTATCATGTACCTGTGTGAGACAAGTTATGATTTAGAAATCGTCTTCTAAATGGATTTATCAACTTGTTATGTAGTTATGGTTTTGTAGTTAAAAGGATGAAATCTTCTCAGGGGCAAACTCCTTTTGGCAGTGACGGCACGTGCACATCTTGTTTTCTTTCTGGTTGTTAATTGACTGAGAAGAACAGTATTTTCTTTTGCATGTGTAGTTCTGAGTGACTCAGTTCATACGCACTAAATACTCTGCTATTCTCTCACGGGTCTCATGGTGTGTGGGTACTACCTACACTGGTGGGATCAACTTTGTGGGGCCCACTAAAATGTCGTGTCCAAAGGAAATTGAAGAACTGCACCCCTGTACAGGAGGGCGGCCTTGCCCATTTCAGAGCTCTTTTTCATAGTTCATAAGATGATGCTAAGAAGTTGGGACTAATTTGCTGCATTACCGCCTAGATGGTTAGGCAATTTGAAGGGGGCATTGATTCTAATCCTGTTAACATTCTAAATTCAGCATTTGCATTTTCTTGGAACAATGTTAACCGTTTGCAGTTAAATTTCATGTGATTTGTGCCCAAGTTTATTGAAAGTTGAAAGCAAGGAGAACTTTGAAAGAGTTGAGGATATCTATGCATAAAATGCAGCGTCTTTATCTATGAGTTGCATTAGGATGGAATACTGTAGAAAGCCTGTAAAAACACTTCAAGATGGTTCAGAACTTTTTGATGAAATCATGAATGTGAGCGTTAACCTCCTCTGCTCTTTCTTGGTGGAGAAAGTGCCCAACTCCTTCCATTATAACAGGTTCCTCCAAGAAGGGTACATCCTTTTTGAAGCTGCCACCATGAACGTATTCCTTAGTTCCTGGAGTGCTATAGACCATATCCAGATCTCCTACGATGAACTTTACCGGAACTTTCACTTGTACTCCCGTCCAAGGTGCAGTGAGCTCCCAATTTCTGCAAGAAACAGTAAGGAACGATGATTTGCATACGAGACTATATCATACCCATGCTACAAGGGACTACTGTACTGTAAAAAGTACGTACAGATCTAGAGCACGATAGTAGTTCAACCCTCCAGTAAAACCCTTCTGATCAAATTTACCCGCATAATACTTGAGATCTTCTTCTGATAGCCAAGATGGCAATTTGATCTCAGTACGAGGGGAAATTCCAAATGGATTTTCATTGGGAAGGTAGGTTGGACCAGGCTTCCGATCGGTAAGAATTTTCCTAAGCACTGTTGCGCTGCCAAGCTTTGAAATTTCATCTTCGATCACCCCTGGTTCCTGTAAAATTATGCAAAAGCTAGCAGAATTAATCATGTCAGAGTCTTGCAGAAAATCAGCTCATATTCTTGAAACTATCAGAGTAACAGAGTAAAAACATCGACATGCATCCTCTGTAACTTGTCGGGAATTAAATGGATCAGCATAAACGAAATGCCTAATCAAATTATTGAACGTACAGAGGATACATCAATCAATACGAACCTATTGCAAGCTCACTAGCGTAACCAGCATTTAACTTGTTATGCAATCATAAGATCTACACATTTTTGAAGTTGTTTTCTCTCTGTATAGAAAGTTGCCCTTCAGGAATTGAGAGGAAGGAATATGAACCGTACTTAAAATCTAATGCAAAGTAAGATGTATCTTAACCGAGCTACTGCACGAGCGCAATGCATAAATAGTTTCCCTCCAATTAGAACAATACTCATAACGCAGAAACACCAGGTAAAGTATGCAAACATGTACTATATAGTCGCTATTTCACCACTGAAGATTGATGGGATGCAACTCTAGTGCAAAGATGAATGTGTGCGTGCATAGGAAGGAATAATGCTGGTAATAAATTCAGAAAACCTGGAATCTGCACATGTAGTAGTCATCCCCAAAGAAGGCTCGCAAGCTCTCAACTGGCTTCATCTTAGGATGCCTTGGCCGGAAAGGCACGGTGAGGCAGACGTATGCCTTCACCATATCCGGCCGAAACAAGCACAAGTACCAGGCAAGGAAGGCACCCCAGTCGTGCGCCACCAAGAAAACACTATCCACTCCAAGGGACTGAACGAGAGCCACTATGTCACCCACGATGTGGTGGCAGCTGTAGCTGGTGATAGCAGAGGGAGCGTCAGTGTCGCCGTAGCCGCGGAGGTCCGGTGCTACGGCACGGTATCCTAGGGAGGCGAAGGCCGTGATCTGGTGGCGCCATGAGTACCAGAGCTCAGGAAAGCCGTGAATGAAGAGGACCACTGGACCTTCGCCTTTCTCTGCTACATGCATGTTTATGCCATTGACATTCACCGTCCTTTGCTCAATGCCCTCCATCTCTATTTTTATCTCTATCTCTATCTTCTTGTGAAGTGAGCAAGAATATGTTAAAAACGTAGTAAGAAGCTATATTAATGGAAGTATTTATGCAATATGGAGTGGGGGACAGGACAGCCCAAGACTTTCCTGTTCAGGGTCGGTCCACATCTCTGTAATTTTTCAACTTTACGCCAAACGCACCACGAGTTTTATTATTTACATGGAATGGTACTAAAAACGGTTTAGTTTTATATCACAAACAGATCTTGCACAGAGTAGAAATTGAACCCTCAACTTGATTATTAAAAAGCTTTTAACTCTTTTACTGAGTAAGAATTTAACTCTTACTTACTAAATCTCTTGTACGGATTAGAGATTGAACTCTCAACCTGATGATTGAAAAAGTTTAACTCTTATCATTAAAACAAAATCTTGTGGGCTATCACAAACAATTAGTTAATTGTAGGAATTGCAAGTATATAATTGTTTAAATTAACTGTATTTAAGCATGTGAAGTGATTTTCTGTAATAGCAATCTTTGATATCCTAAGACATTGGCATAAATTAAAGACGGGTTTTTTTTTAGAAAAAAGAATGTTTGATACAAATTTAAAATTTGTAATGATTGACTAGAATTAAAAAATATGGACCAAAATATTAAAGACTACAAATGTGTGTACTGCTAGAATTCTGATGTTGAATTAATTGAGCACAAGTAGCCTTAAATACGCTTGGTTGGTTGGCGGGGGTTTTATTAGTGCTCTGAAAAACAGTACCTTTAATATTTCTTGATACATTACATTTAAAAATGCTACTCGTAGTGTGTAAAGTTTATCTTTGTCAGTCTTTAAAAATGATAAAGTAGACAGACATTGAAAAATAAATCAGAGAGTCTTTAATTTTATTAATTTTTTATTGATTACCTACTTAGGGGGAGTTTTTAAATTTATTTGTGTAGCATCTTTTATTTTTATATAAATAAAGTATTTTAGTTAGATAAAAAAAGTTTGGAGAATTCAAGAACTGTAAATGTGAGTAAATGATAAAAAAAAAATTGCAGCATAAATGCTGAGAAGTGTGTTGTCAATTTCAAGGAATCTAACATGCTGTGCTGCGGTTGGAATGGTTGAGGAGGAAAGTCAGCATTCATGAATTCCTTGGATACTCAAATTTTCCACATGGATGACAGCATTTTAGTGGTCAATGAGGAGTGTTATGGGGGCGAAGTGAATAGTTTTTCTAAAATTTTGACCATGAAAATTATTATAATTACACTTCTAGTCCTTGAATTCAATGATTACCCAAAAAAGAGTATGGATTTTATTGCTTTATTACCAAATTTTTGTATGGCTTTCGAAGGAACGGGCTAAATTTACACTTCTCTTTGCAAAAAATCTTATACCTAAAGGCTTCATCTGATTAGCCAATCTTCTCTGGTGATGCCTAAAGGCTGCATTTGATTAGCATATAAATAAAATTGAAATAAATACAGAACCAAAAATACAAGAAAAATAGACATGTTAGCACAGCCTTGAGCCTTGGTGGCCGGCAACAATATCAGTAGTAAGTCTTTTTTCATTAAATACAGAACCAACCATATCGGTAAGACCTTTTCAAATTTTCTATTAGTGTCAAACGGATTGGTCCGCTCTGCTTCGGCCACTCTAAAACAGAGCCGAGTGGGTTGGCCTGTTTTTCAGTTGCAAACTTAGAGTTTTTCAGAGCCGAGTGGATTGGCCTGTTTTTCAGTTGCAAACTTAGAGTTTTTCAGGGCTGAAAAACTCTAAGTTTGCAACTAGTTATAATCAGTTCGCTGGCTAAACGGGTCAGTCCGCGAATCAATATATTTTTTTATTTTAAATATATAAAACGATATCGTTTTGAGATAAATATTTTTTAAATATTAAAAAAATATAAGAAAACGATGTCAGTTTGAAAAAAATATTTTAAAAATACAGACTGACTCGTGTCCAGTTTGTAAACTAAACGAAGCGAGCTAAAAAATCTGGGTTAAAACGAGCTTAAACTACTAAGTTCAAGTCTGCCTATACAAGCTAGTCCGCGGTCTGCAGTGCGTATTAACACTACTAAATTTTTCATTAATTTCATAGAAATGAAACAATCCAGAAATGGATGTATTACGAAATTGTTGTTTTATGTGCTACAATGTCACTCAAAACAATAGATTTTGCATGCCAAATTCCTCAAGTTTAGACTTCAAAGAAAATGAAAAATCCTGAGATAGAAACCACAAAAAAAGAAGAAGAAGAAGAAATGTAAAAGACAAAAAGAAAACCTCACATTACTGAAGAAATTACTCGACAAATAAAAAAAATAAGGAAATTATCCGAGGAGCAATGGTGGCATGGCAGGGCTCGTACGCTAAGGCCCACAAAGTTTTGGTGGCAGGTGCAGGGGATGGGGGGGTTTCACCGCAGTGGCACTACACAAGAAGGGGCAGCCCCACGTTGACTTTGTTAGATGCATTAACGTTAAGTAATACTTAGGATATCGGTTTCAATTTAAATGTTAGGGGCACATTTTAATCTCTTCTACTCTTTTTCTTTTAATTTTAGATTAAAAAACCTTCGATATTCTAAGTTATAAAATTAATCGATTCTACACCGTACACACTATCAATGGACTTAATTATCATTCTTTTCTTATGATATTAGCATTTCTTTGATAAAAAAAATTAGTGTCACTAATCATCATCGCATCAATCAATTATCTACATAAAATCTTTCTAGTCATATGATATTTTATACATTTGAAGGTTTGTTAAAAAATGTCATTATGCAATCTCATCTTTTACTTAGAAAAATTAAATAAATAATAATAAAAGACACAATAAAAATTTTATTATGTACATATAATGATTTTTTATTTTTTATAAAGTGAATAATTTAATCCATTGCGTATTTGTGGGCCTAGTTAATTTTATGGTTATATGTATTAAAGTCTTTTTATCTAAAAAAAAGGAAGAGTGAAAGAGATTAAAATGAAAATGAGAATATCACTTTCTCAAAATATTATTCTAAAAATATTTGTACATATTAGATACTAATTAAATTGACTAATTTATTTTTAATTAAATATTCTCTCTCTTCATAAGAAATTATAACACAAAAAATTATCATCATTTATTACACAAAATGTATTACTTTATTATGAAGGTAAATAAGAAAAAATTTTAAATTTTTAAAATTTTTGTTTAATAACTTATTTTATATAAAATAAAATTTTTATAATGGTATTTATATTTAAACGAGAGAGTAGTAGAGATTTTTCTTTAATATACAATAGAGAGTAGTAGACACTTATGAGATTCAGCCTACTTCACCACCTTTATAAAAAAAAAAAAAAAAAGAAAGGAAAAGCAGGATAGTAAATAGGGATGAGAGCAAACGAAAAGAGTAAAGAGTAGGATTTATTGTGGACAGTTGATAGGAGATGCTTGATGTTTCACCATTTTAGGCTTATGGTGAACATGTTTTTAATTGGACTCATGATAGCTAAACAGTCTCATTTCCTTTCCCCACCCTTTCCCTCTTTTTGGACACATTGCCCTTCCCGTCCCTCCCTGTTTCATGGAAAAGAGCCGCTAGTGGAGAGATCAGGAGAGAAAAATAACAAAAAAAAAGAGAAATTTTAAGTTAAAGAAAGTAATACGATTTTTCTCAAACATTATCTGCGAGTTTTGAATGGAAAAGGATAGTTGGTTCTTCTTTTTTTTTTTTTTTACTTTTATTTGGGAGTTTGAAGAAAAGCAAAAGTAAAGAATATGTCAAAATATCATTTTGCAAAAATATCCTAAACTCTCTCACTTGTCACACATTGCCCTCTTAAGACATTCTGGTCACTAAAAATTTAAGTACAACTGTTTATGAGCAATTTTGGACATTTCAATTTGTTAAAATTCACCATCCATCTATTTCTTCCAAATTTTGGTTTTTGTCCTCCCACTTCTACATTCTTCTCCTACTCTTCTCTCCCAAAAGCGGGCAAACAACAAGAGAGAAGTATCATTCTCTTCAATTCCCTTCTTTTCTCTCCAAACTCTTTACAGCCAAACTAGAAGCCTAGCATTTATCAGTTAGAGGTTGATTTATTCATCTGCATTTGCAGCTTGGCCTTAAAACTTAATAGAATCATAGAACCCGATTAGCAGCAATCAATCACTGTCATGCGGCCAATCAGTAGGTACAAAGGTAAAATAAGGTGTAATGAAAAAAAAAAAAGCTAATCTTTTTAATTATATTTATTTTATAACAAAAAATAAAAATTTTATAATAACACACAAATTGAATCAAAAGAGTAGTTCCCCTTAAAGGTTTCTGAGTGCAAAACCTAATTTTATAACCATTAAAGACAGTTTAGTAATGTGCATTTCTTTCATATCCCACATGGGGTGCATAAGAAAAAACTTGTGTGTTTATAAGTGTGGGGGTTCTCCCACCCATCAGACTAGTCTTTTGGGTTGGGCTCTTTCCCGCCTTGTGGACATGACAAATGGTATCAGAGCTGGTGGTCGGCTTCTTCGGATGGGGCGACCAAGGAAAGGACTACCTGAAAAGGGCTACTTGTGCCAGAGTGACAGCCGCCAGAGTGTGAGCCGCCTTGAGTGGGCCATCGAGGACGCCGACTTCAAAGGGGGTCCACTGTCATATCTCACATAGGGTGCATAAGAAAAAACTTATGTGTTCATAAGTGTGGGGATTCTCCCACCCATCATACTAGTCTTTTGAGTTAGGCTCTTTCCCGCCTTGTGGACATGACAATTTCCAAGAAACATCCGAGGGTTAACCACCGCTTTTACCACCCTATCCCCTAAGAAATTCTGTCATGTTTTTACTGGTATCGACAAATTAGGTGTGTTGCAGGTCTAATAATGATCTGAATCTTGAGAAAATTAGTTGGGTTTTGGATGTCTTAACAGTTATATGAAGTGATAGGAAGTTGATGAAAAATGTCTTCTTATTATGGATCAACTTCTCTCTATCGGAAGAGGAAAAGAGAGATTCTCACAAGTGAAATGTCATCCATGATCATTGAAGCACAAATCCACTGAATGAATCGGACAAGGCTCAAGCAGAATGGATGATTTTGTTCTACGCACAGATAAAATCTTCGGAACCATTTCAAGAGATTCCCAAGAAGAACTATGTGCGAACCGATTCCATTAGCCTCCCAAACATTTACAGATTGTCAATAGAGAAGGATACAAAAGAAGAGTGCATGGTAGATTAATGAATAGTCATGGTAAGATTTTACCAGTTTGAATCTACGATTTATCGGCTGCGCTCTATTCCCAGAAAGCGAGTCCTTCTGATGGTTACATCAGTGTTCGTCTGAGGCTAGTTATACCCAATGGCCTGTTGCGAACCCTAATATTGAGGTTAACGAAGGATGCCTTTCTATGACAATTTTACCCTCCGACCCACCAGCCCATCCGTTTCAAGTCCGGAAAAATTTTACCTTGATAAAAAAAAAAACAAACAAAAAACACTGGAGCCCTACTTTTTGTCTTTTTTTCTTGGTCATAATTGGATAGAGTATTTGTTTGTATTTCTTAAAATTTTTGTATCTTTTTGTATCCAATTTTATAAAAAATTTAAATTATTTGTTAAAGAGGATTTGAGTCCATACTTTAAAATGTTGCATTGAGTTTAGAAAAAAAATACTATCCCAGTAGAGCTACTCTCATTGAAACTTAGAAAGTGAAAATCTCTTTTAATTTTATAACTTTGATGGAATTTATTCCAGAAGTACTGCCCTTATTCTATTTGCTAAAGAGAAAATATAGAGCAAGAAAGACTCAATAATATTTTCCTTCAATCGGGGGTTACATAAGGGTCCCTTACATTTATGTAGAAGTCCTTCCTACTTTGCAAATCATCAAGTGGACAAACAGAGTAAAATTAGATACCATCTAATCTCAAAATTAAAATCAAAACTTTAAATGTAAAACTCACATCTACTCTTACAAATAATTTAATTTTTATTAAATTCAAAATAAAAATTTTAAAACAAAACTCTATCTAATCACAGTTTGACTACTGAGGTGGCAGGCGTTCAGTATTCACAATGGCCTGTACCCCTTAGTTACCTTTGTCATTAGAGGTGGGTTTTACAAGTTTTACGGAAAAAAGAAGATGAGATCCATAGCAGGCATCAGCAGTTTGGCTAAATTCTTGCCAGGTCAACCAAAGATTAAATGGAGAGCATATAAATAAACATATTCTTCCTCGTACTCGTATACCCTAACAAATACATAATACAACTACAAGCAAAATACGTCATAAGCATCATACAGCATGTGAAGCCTTATATTAAGAGTCGAGAGTGGAAATGTTGCTCAGGACAGAACCACCATCACTAGCTATATGATGTTTAATCATTTGTGCTAATGGAAGCTCAACATTCATCAAGGACCTCCAATATAGAATATAAAGAGCAATACAATAACCTCAACAAATCTTTGTATAGCACCTCATAACAAACTATTGTACACTTCGTAAACAATGTGTCCATAGACAGAAGAGTGTGAATCTTAATAAAGAAGTTACGCTGCATTAATCATCTCCTCAAAGCAATCACAGTCAGAGCAATCTTGATTGCCAGCTCCAAATTATCAATCATAACTTGCATTCAAGAACTTCAGCAACTCATTTCGATTAGTTTCCGCCATTTTGTCCTCCTTTGATTTCTCAAGCTTTAACAAAATCTACAAAATTAAGAAGAGAAGTTCATTCTTTCGCCCATTAGCTTTTACGCAAGTCAATGTATCACAAACCAATAGCGAATGTCATGATAAAAACCTTATAACTGACAGGTTACCATTCTATGTGGCACCTCTACTTTTCATGTATAGTTCAGAAACAACAATAAACAAAAATATCTACATCATTCACCCATGACCATGGATTTAATGATAAAGAAATTAGTCGTACCTTTTTGCCAGAGACAGCACTGCGGCGGACACCATCATCTTTGTCTCGCCCCAGAAACTGCATCATTTTAAACGTATTAGTTAATATGCAAGAGAAAACTGCCTTTTAAGGAACCCCCCCTCCCCCCCCCCCCCCCCTCTTCTTTTGCTCTTTTTCCCTTTTTCATTTGGCGGCGGCTAGGTTGTTAAGGTGAACCGAGCTTTTGGATTGGTCCGTATACCACATGCAGGTCAAGTGCCAGAAATGAGAAAGATTCAACTCAAAATTGAAGATAGAAAAGAATCACCTTTGACAGCTGCACAGGGCCGCTACTCTCCTCTTGCTGCGTCTATATATGGCTCCCAGTGCCAGACAAAACCCATCCAGAAACAACATCCAGGCAAGCAAATCAACCCCCCATCATCATGTCACAGACCCAGCTCCAATTTCAAAGAGCCATTACATAAATAGGCAGAAAGTATTATAAGAGCTACGGAAAAGAAAATAATGCACACATTCACAAAGACAAAAGAGTCACCAAAGAAAATGCATGTATGCATATTTTCCAAAGACAGAATCAAACAATTCTGACACCAACAGGGACTAGTTTTAATAGCAAAAAAGTATGAAACAGAAGATGTTTTGCCAGATACGTATAAAGAAGTGGCTTACCTCTACAGATTTGTGCTTATGACGTTTATGCCGACTACTTTTCCTCCTCCCTTTATCCTTACTCTGTAAGAGAACAACTCATTTTAGAGATGAATGAAGTTGGAGAGGCAAAAAGCAGACAAAAACTGAACAAAATTGTTTATTCTAAAGTAACCACCTTTTTTGATCTATCATTGTGCTTGTTCCTCTTTGAGTGATTGGATGCTTCATGTTCACTGTCAGAGGAACTATGAGAACAAATGCAAGTAAGCCAGAATGCCCAAACTTCCCCGCTTAAAAGCAAAATAACACAAAGATTACCTCAAAAGTATTATAACATCAGCCTGAAGAACATAAATAACTATGGGCATCCTAATAAAGCATTCATTTTCTCTACACAAAATACATATGAAGATTCAATCATGTCATCATCAGTACAGAGAATAAGGTGCAAATCATTTTTATGAACCACTTGAAATGTGTTTTATGTTATTGCTTGTAATGGTTACCCTGTGCAATAAATTTTTATCCAAAAAAAGATAATTATATATTTATCATTTACTCTTTACTTATCCAAGATTTTGCTTTTATTTGATAACAAACCCTCCTTACTTCTACAAGTCACAAGAAAGTTCACAAATCTGTGTTCAAGATTAACTTAAAACTTTCTAAGAGGAGGCCACCACAGGAAGTCACATTCTGCTCTCACTCTTCAAAACATTTGTCAGCATTATTATACATTGTACTTCTACTGATTGTCAGATTGTAGCGGAACCACTTAGAATGCGATTAAATTACAAAAGTAGCAGCCAACTTATCAAAACTTGCAAAAATTGCCCTAAAACAACAAAATGAATTAACTTAAGAGTTGTAGATGCTAATTCAAAAGACTAAAGAATTAATTTCAATAAGATAGACAAGATTAGAAATACAAGTATCAATTCCCAAAACTCTGTTGCAAAAAATCGTTTACCCAAGGCTTTCAATTACTTTCAAAAGCTTTTCCGTACCAAGTGTTGCCAAAGAAAAATCAATTAGGAAACAAGAAAATTACTGATCTATCATTCCATTAAAAATTACTGAAAGAAACGAAAAATGGGAACATCAATTTGACTCCTGAAAACTATCAATCCAACATTGGCTCAAACTAATACAAAGAAACCACTCCCTCAGTACAGAAACAACAAATAAATATAACTCTTATTAGACAAAGTACGTAAGCGGGAAAAAAGACAGCAAAACAAGATCATTTTAATATTCGGGTTCCTCATTCAGAATTCCTTTCAAAAAAAAAAACTTATTCAGAATAAGAAAGTCTCTACTTATCCAAATTAAGCGGGATCGATCAGAGAGAGTAAGAAAGGAATTTATAGATAAATAAGTTGCTGAATTACGAAAATAAAAGAAGCATATTGAAAAATATTCCTTTCCGTAAAAAAGGACCTGTAATCGTCATCCGATGAGGACGAAAATGAGTAAGACGAGTATCGTTCGGATGAGTGGTGGCGCTTACGACGACGTTTGGTA
Organism: Rauvolfia tetraphylla; assembly: GCA_030512225.1. NCBI lineage: Eukaryota > Viridiplantae > Streptophyta > Magnoliopsida > Gentianales > Apocynaceae > Rauvolfia > Rauvolfia tetraphylla. The sequence goes on from JAJQKT010000060.1 coordinate 6,519,986, forward strand.
TGAGAAGAACGGTGGTGGCTTTTCTTGCTGACCTTGAGATCCTCCTTGTCTTTGTCACGGCGGTGGCGGCGACGGCGCCGATGACGGCTGGGAGAAGAAGAAGACGATGTGTCAGATGAGGAGGAATACGACGTCGCAGAGGAAGATGAGGCCGCCATTGAGATGCCACAGATTTTGGGGCGGGTTCCCACTTTTCAGCTGTGTTCCGTCTGGCTCCACCTAGCAAAGACAAAGAAACCCAGTAGATATTCTCCCTTATTGTATGCCCCGGATAAATCAGCTCAACGGCGTCGTTGCGCGCTTCTCTCCCCCCCTCAATTTTGTTTTCTCACCGAACCAAAAATGAAATTGATTTAAAGAATGGGAAATTGGCCCCACTTGTCCATCTCCAAAGTATTAGACAAAATCCTTCTACATCCTCATAGTATTTTTTTCGATCGAAACAGTCTGCAATGTATTTCTGATGAGTGGCGGAAAAGACTATCACCACCACTTGCCATCTTGATTTCCAATCAAATTAAGCATACAATTTTCAGGGGTAAAATTATCATCAAAATTAATTTTACTCCAAATCTTGCACTACTTCTACGTCAAGTGAACAATACTGCAATTTGTATTTGTTATAGTGACAGGATTTCAGGTTTTAAACAAAACTCTAGTTTTCCCTACTTTAAAGATTGACGCTTTTCTTTTTCTTTTCTTCGTAGATTTAGGTATACGTGTAGGGATAAGTAGTGCAAGATTTGGAACGCACTTGAAGGTGGTGACATTTGCTCTTAAAAATTGATTAAGTAGTTGGAGCATACTTAGGCTTAGTTTGGTTTGCAAGGGGGAGGGGAGGAGAGGAGGTGCCTTCTATATTTTTTAGGAAAAATATTTGTATTTACTTCAATTTTGTTTGGTACGAGAGAAGGGGAAGAAAATTAGAAATATTTTTTCTTGTTTGATTGGACTAAAAAGTGAAAGGATAGGAGGATATTTTGTTATATTTTTAAATTTACCCTTACCTTGAAATATCTAATTGTGATAAAATTCTCATGCCCAAATTTAAATTCTTTTGAACATGATATAAAAATTTTCTCTTTGTTCATTTATTTTGTTTATTTAAGCTAGGGTTGTCCAATCGGTTTTTGATTCGGTTTCGGTTTTACTATTTAATTTTTCGGTTCTTTTTTTTTTAAATCGAACCGAACCGTTTTTATATTGAAACCAAACCGAGTTACTGAAATTTATACAAGAACGCATTATGATAATGAGTTATTTTTTAAAAATAAACAAGAACGCATTATCATAATGTGTTCTTATATTTATTTTCTAAAATTTTTGTTTTTGGTTCGGTTTTCAAATTTTCAGTTTGATAACTTAAATCGAAAACCGAACCGAAAAATATATAATTTTTAAAAACTAAACCAAACCGAATCATAAAATACAAAATCGAACTGAACCAAAAACTTCTGTTCGATTCGGTTCGGTTATCTGGTCCGGTTCGATTTTTTAACACCCCTAATTTCAGTGGTCCTAAGATTATAAACTGCAAGGTTGATCTATGGACAGTAACACTCCCTCCCCCTTGCAGGGAAAAAAATTGCTTTAGAGACCACATTTATGTGAAGCTTATTAAAGATAGTCATGAAATATGCAATACCTTCAGGGGAAGTTTGTGTTCAAAGACTCATAAAAACCTGCAATTTTCAAGAGTAATGAGTTGTCATCCTAGTTTCTTTGTGCAAAAGATATATGATACAGAACAAAGAATAATATCTAAAGAAGAAATGGAACAAATTGAAAGCACAAGGTTTGTTTGTTTCAATGACACTTGAAAGCAAAATAAAGAAGAAGAGAAAGAAAACAATTTATAGAAAACAGAACAAATTGGAACCACTACTGCCAAGGACCATTACATTTGACAAGACAAAAACAAGGTTCATTCTAGTTGTCAGTTAGATATAATTACAAAATCGTAATCGTGCTAGTTTTTGAACAAATCTGAAATCAGCATTATGTTCAGCAAAAGACTACATCTCTAATATAATAGTCACAAAAAGAAAGAGAATTTAATCCAAATTCCAAGAACCTAATGTCCTACATTTGTCAACTTGTACAACAACTCCAAATGCATTTCTTCAGGAACAGCAAAGAATGTCCTCAAATCAACCGAATTTTTTTGGAAGGAAAATGACAGCATCTACAATGAGATCTCAAGGCACGCAAATTGCTTTTACAGCATCAAACACCTCCTCTTTAGCGTATACTTTTGGATGAGACCTTTTAGTAATTGTAAGTTGCTTTTTAGCTAGCAACAAGCTTTTTTCAGCAATTGTATTCCCTTCCTTCAAAGCTTCAGCTACTCCAGTGACTCCACTGTTAATCACCTCAAATTGGTTTTCTAGTAAATCCATCATACCAACCTTTCTTTTCAAACCCTTTGATATGTCACATATGGACGGTGTCTCACTTGATAAACAAAGCTTCAAACACTTGATGTGAATAGTTAACAACATCAAAAGAATTAGCCATATTATTTGTGTACTGGTCCCTTGACCATTGACGAAGCCTTTTCTTTACACTGGTTGCACTTTTTCCATTTGCATGATCTTTGCCAAAAAGTATCTCCATCTTATTATAGTGAGAAATGGGAGTGTATCTCCACTTTCCAATCTCTGGTTTAGCCAACACAAATGAATAAGACATGCATAAAGATAAAACATCATTAAGACAATTATAAGGTAGAAGTTAGAATGTTACCTCAATTCTATCCTTCCATACTTCTAGCTCGACTTCAAACAATTTTGTCTTAGGATTCCAAGCAAAGCCACTACTTCTCTGGAACAAATCATAACATACTCCAAAATTAGTCTTCATTGTTCTTAAAAGATTTTTGACATGATCCTTTGCAATAGGAAAGATAAATTTCTCACTACAATATTTTACAACATTGGCATATTCCTGAGTTGTCCATGTTCCATCAACTATATTTCCTTTGTCTTGCTCTTTAATAAATGCATCAAGAAGGGTTGCATCAATTTCCTCCTTCCAAACCATTTTCTCACTTTTAGAATCTTCTCCCTCTACTCGCTGCTTTTTAGGCCTCTCCATTCATGCAACACAAGCTATCCTCACCGAAATATGTTAAATATTTTCAGCACAAAAATAGTATATAGTACTTGAAACAAATTACTATAAAATCTCATAAGTTATCATTAAACATACGTGACGATAAGTTCTTGATTAATGAGACAATGAATAAGAAATAAATTACAGAAGACTCTAATTATCAACTAAATAGTCTGCCCAGATTTTACATTTAATTTCCTCCCTTAACCTCCTTCCAAGTTCCTATTCAACGTCATGCTAGTTTCTAATATTGTGCTATATATCATACGGCTGCTCCATAAGTTCTCGATTTACTTTAGCTAAAATTTATGGTGGGTCGGGATCAACTCCTAATAAATAATTGTGTAAAATGCAACATGCGAGGACAATATCTGTGACTATTTGGATATTATATATAGTAACTTCTCCCCCACTAATAATGAGAAAACGTTTCTTGAGTACTCCAAATGCTCTCTCAATAACATTACGAAGTGAGCATTACGAAGTGAGCGTGACAAAAGTTAAATAACTCAGCATTTTCAGGTTGGGCATAGTATTCTTTTAGATGATAGCGAACTCCTCTAAAGGGTGTAATAAGTCCACTCCTCAGTATAAATCCCACATCCACTAAATAGCATTTTCCTAAAATGTTATAAAGTATAAGGAAGTTGGATAATGTGTTCGTAACCTCAGAAGCACTTAAGATAACTAATATATCTGTAAGATTATCTCGAGGTATCTTAAGACTATCTTCTCTACTTAATGCATTCTTCAAAATTCTTGGGTCAAATGCAGTACTCTCCTAACCTAGCAGTACATATGTGAATTTCTCATCAAAATCACAAGCTATTAAAACATTTTGATTTGGCCAATCTTTTCTTTCACGATATCTTGGTACATCATTTCCAGATATTTTTACATAAATATGAGTCCCGTCAATTGCACCTACACAATTATATGATTCACTCAAATTTCAAGAGTCACATTGCATGCTCATGTACTAATATTAGAGACATAAAATGACACAAGTTATTTTAAATACATTTTGATTACCTCGAGGTATGGAAAGAACCTTCCACTGTTCTGTATTTGATAGGGAACTTCTGTACCAGTAGGTTGTCTAAAAAAAACACCTTCCAGAGAAATGATTGCCCATAAAACATTATCAAAATGCTGACTTATGGTCTCCGATGATTGACGAAAGAATAATCTAACAGTTTTATTCTTAGTATGATGTCCTATCATCCACAAGAATTTAGCCACTTGTTCTTATGCAAATGAATTACTATTATCATGTAATCTACCTGTACCTCGAAGTATCCCACATAGTTTGAGAAATGCATGTGGCATCATTCTTATTACATTCTTAGCATACTCACGAGTACTTAATTGATGATGCAGTAGACCATTACAAAATTTCGCCTGCTCAATATTTTTTGAATTTAAGTTAGGATCTCGTTGAATATGATGTAATTGATAAGCTACACCTAGTAAATGGATTGCACGCACAACATAATAAATAATTTGCACAGCAGTTAATCGATGACGTTTTCCGTAATCATTCAAAATATTGGAAACAATAGGTTGATCATTAGTTTCCAAGTCATCATCTTCAAGTGTGTCATCAACTCTATATCCATTTATTGCCATATTGATCAAATGAGCGAAAAAAACCTTCAAAGTTTTAGCTAAAAGAATTGGAAACATAGCAATTAGGTGAAAATAGGAAAGCACACTTAAAACACAGATTAAGAAATCAGCATCAAAAACCCATTTTGTATGTGGAATGCTTTGTAGAAGATCAAAATGGTTTCTTTTTTTTTTTTTGGTTAAACCTGCAGCATTGATTCAGAACCATGAAGTTGAAGAAATAAGGCATTGATTTTAGTGATCAATGAATTTGTGCTCTCAGGGATGTACATCCCTAAGCAACTAGAGAGCTACTAAAAGATAAATATCTTTATAAATCTAACAGTTTTCCCGAAAGCAAAGTTCTTGAAAAGCAAAAATATATGGGATAGTCTACCCGGAGCTGTGGCTAAAACATGATTGCGGTTCTCTCTAAGAATTAATGGGAAAAAAGCACATAATTATATCTAGAGAGGATGAAGAAATGATTAAACACCTGTAAACATGTAAGCTTGGTCCAGAGTAAGGGCATTTATTTCCCAAAGTCTATTAATAAAAGAAGAGTACACCAGGACTTCCATATGTAGACGAATATGAAATTTTAGCAGGAATGAAATTGTTTCTGAGAAGACATATTCATTCCTTTAATAATTGGAAAGGTGATTGAAACAAGTAACATTTTATTTCTATCCAAATTTCTAGAGGGAACTCAGTTGAAAACCATATCATAGAAGAAAAAAAATCTTTCATGAACTCTGTCCACCTTAGACAGTTTGTACACATGAAATAATTGAAAAAAACTTCACCTAGTGAGTCAAGACAAAACAATAAAAAGTACATTTGACCCCCAGTGCAAATGACAGTTTACAAGACACAACGATCAAACATTACATATTGCTCCATTGCAAACAACTTTCTCTAGCTAGAAACAGGATAGAGGATTTTTTTACCTTTTCTTTCTTTTACAAGCAGTTAAATTAGCCCCCCAAAAAGTGCAATAAGCAAAGAAAATAATCAGCATCTTCTCACTGCATAAGTTACTCGAAATTGGTGTACAATTACACAATTATGAGGCAGATGTCTATTTCCATTGGCTACTGCTTTGTGAGCTCAACCAATGTGTGTTCATTTTTTCTTTAGAACATAGATGCTATAACTGTCTAAAAGCTAAAATATAAACCACAAAAAGAAACAGTAACCGGAACAAAGTTCTCACAAACAAATAGGAACTCTTAGCATACCAACTTACCAAATTCACAATTTAAAGATTTCTTCGCACAAATCAAGGAATCCTTTTGACCTAATTTTACCTTTATGCTTATCCTTACGGCTAAATTCCATATAGAAAAATACAAAAGAGCACCTAAAATTCTACCTCTATGCTTATCCTTTTGGCTATCAGATCAAAATTATCATGACAATTGGCCATAAACAACAAGCATATAATGCACTAGAAAGATTATGAATCCAATTGCTTCATAAATCATAAATAAGAGGCTAAGAAAAACAAAAAGAAAGGAAGCACAAGATTCTGAATGCAAAGGTATCAAAATCGCAGAAAGAGCAAAAGAAACTCAAAAATCACAGAAAGCTAGAAACACCTCACTACTGTGACCTTGTTAAATCAATTCTAGCTGACGTCTGATTCTAACCTGGATGACATTCGATTCTGATAGGAAGATGGTGGGTTTCGGCAAGAAGAGGGTTATCTAGTTCGTTGTTTTTCCCAAATCAGAAAACATCTCAAGAGCGCAATATTTATGGGGTAATGCTAGAATTTGAAATGTTTTGTAAGGGTATAATAGTTTTTAAACACTAAATACATTCCAATCCGTCAACTCTTGAACGGATTGATTTTGCTAATGACCCCCTCCACATTTACTCCCCCCGCTTCTCCCTTCAAACCAAACAAAGTAAATTATCCATTTACTTCATCTTTTACTTCCCCCTCCCCTTTTTTCTCTTTTTTCCTCCCAACCAAACTAGCCTTTAGTTTGGTAAGAACCAGGATAACGAGTGATGGCAGTACTCCTTACTACTTGTAAATACATTTCAAGACATTTTTGCTAAAAAAAAACTTTTGAGTATATAAAAGGAATTGTTCAAATTTTGAGGATCAAGTGGGCCATTTTTTTAAAACAATAGTATTCCTCAAAGAAATAAAAAATTAAAAAATATAAAGAGCAATCTTTCCAGTATGAGATCTTACAGCTAGTTTGCAAGTTTATGAGCGAATGGAAACCAAGGGAAAGAGTAATTTTATCTTGATAAATATACATAAAGAGAGTTAAAAGAGAACAGAAGTGTAGATAATAGAGTTTAGAAAAGAAATAAAAAAATGGTTTCGTTTTCTATTGTTTGGGAGGTTAGAAAGGAAAGATGAGTTATGATCAAATGTGGATTCATGAAAGTATCCTTCTTTTTCAAAAAAAAAAATTATTTTAATTAAGATATTTGAGATTTGTGTGATAGTTTTGCTTTTCCCACTTATTTTGACTATTTAATCTATCTATTGCTCTCCATTTCTTAGAGAGAAAAAATAGAGTTTTGGATCCCTTCTTTTACATTATTTTTTTTCCTTTCCATACTTCAAATGAGAGAATTTATTCTCCTTTCCTCCCCAGTAGCTCTTCTGCTTCAAATCTTCCCATTCAAACCAACTCTTGATTAAATTAAGGAAATGCATACAGTAAAAACAAAAGTTTAGCAAAAAGTTGCATTTTTAGCGAGTAATTGAGCCCAAGTAATCTACATGTTCGATCAAAAGATGTAGGAAAAGAAGAGAAACAGAGAGCTATTTTAAATTATCTGAAGTAATTGAATAATGTAAGAACATGTTCAATACATTAGTCAAACAAATTGGCCAGACTAAATTTCCTTTATTTCTTGGTTAGCTAGCTAGTTAGTGGTTTAATCTGCATGCAGTCTTACAAGTTTATTAAAAATGAAAAGATGCGAGGAATGAAAATGCTTAACTCTAGAAAAAAATGCAAAAAAAAAAAAAAAAGAAAATCTAAAAGTTCCTTCTTGACACCAGGCAGTATGGGATGTTGTTTGGTTGCTGGAGCAACGATAGAGCAGATGAAGTGAGTGCAGTAGACGAGTAATATCAAACGGTGGTGATTGATGAAAGACGGGAATATATGATCACCAAAGTCCGGTAAAAATGCCCCAAGATGATTGGGATGAGGCTGGTGCATTTGGACCCGGAGCTGGTGCTGATATCTTTGAATACCGTAATGAAGGCCTAGGAGCAGCAGGGGGAGTAGAGCTGGGAGCCGTGTATTGCAATGAGGACATAGGAGCAGCAGCCAAAGCAGAACCAGGAGCCGTGTACTGCAACGAGGACATAGGAGCCGGAACTGGAGCAATAATGTACACGTTTGAGCCACGAAGGGGACCTGGTGCTGGAGCTGGAGCTGGTGCTGGCGACAAAACTTTTTTCTTAGATTCCGAATCCTTTTTGGGAGATTTCGAATCTTTGTTGGGACGATTAATATACGAATCCTTGTCTATCTTTTTCACCACGTCTTTGCTTTCTTCAGATGATGGTGGAGAATACTTAACATGGTCATTTTCTTTTGGAGGTGGAAAAATAAATTTAGGGTCATAAGGTACACCGCTGGCTGGTATCCATGAGTTAGCTTCGATGAACTTGCCAGCTGTAAAACGCATTATGCGTTTAGCTGGAAGTTCTTTCACACCAGGCCATTGAATACGATTTTCCTTAGAAGAACCAGGGCCTCTGTTGTTAAATTCTGTATAGAAGAGTGTTCTTAAAGCGAATGTTTCATTCCATGGCAACCATCCTTGTGGCTGGATCAAATCATCGATGAAAGATTCCATGATGATAGTTCTTGAGTATTCTTTCCAGGGTCGGCCAAGATAGGACTTAGTTGTGTTTCTGAATGGATAATATTCGGGATCAGCCACGAAGCTGCAGTTTTGAAGAACAATCCCTGTTGGCTGGCGAATATCTTTTCTGCCTTGCGCTGTGACAATGCATTGCTGATTGTCCAAAGGCTTTCGTACCACCAAGGTACAGTTTTGAAATACAGCAGCAGCATCACCGAAGATGAAATCAATGGTTCCAGAGATTTGACAATCGCGATAAAATTGGCGATAGGTATGTGTATAAAGCGTGTCTTGGTAGCCATCCATATGGCAGTTGTAGAAAATTGCTCTATCGGCTCCAACTCGTAGTGCCACAGCTTGGTGTTTAGCTGCACCAGCAGAATTCTCGAACCCAATATCCCTAGCTATGAAATAGTCTCCAAGAACAGCTGCACCAATGTTTTCTCATATTAGGATAGGAAAAAGAATGTACGGAAATGCAAAAGAAGTATAGCAAATTCACAATTTTCATACAAAAGAAGATAGGGAAACGAAAAACATACCCACGGTTGCTGTGTGGTAAGTGGGAGTACCATCTATGAAATTCAAGCTTCCTGTTATCCTTGTCTTGGTTGGACCATCTCCTATTACCATCAAGTGTGTGAAGCTGCTATTGAATTGTACCTTTTCCTCATAAACACCTTCTTTGATGTAGAGAATAAAAGTCTTATCATTTTTTTTGGGGATTTCTGGGAGAGCTTCGTTGATTGTTCGAAATTTCCCGGTCCCATCCTTTGCAACAATGAGATCAGGTTTGATGGAACTCAATGGAGCACGCAGGAGTTTACGCCTTCCACCATCGAACCAATCAGGGAAGAGGTCATCATGGGCTAAGATGGGAAGATTATCAGAAAGAAGGCGACGGCCATTAGGAGCATCAACTTTGGTGATCTCCAAAGATGAAAAGACATCAGAGATATCAGTAATCATGGCAAGGCCGTTGCTTGTTAACTCCATGGCAGTCTTCAAAGCATGCCTCATTCTTTCTCCTGCATCTCCTTCGGTATCTTGAAAGCCATCTAAGCATGTTTCTTGGTACGTAATAGCGCCACTGAGCCAAGTCTGCAAATCAGCAAACATCTGATCTAAATTGCTGAACTCAAAATTTTGGAACTTGTTATAAGTTTTTTGGAGATCATTGATGGCCCTGTCTGCAAGCTCCCGACAATTATCGAGAGCCAACTTTGCTCTGGGATCTTTTTCAAGTTCTCGCAGAACGGTTGAGTTTTCCGCGGCATCACTAAGATGCTTTATGGTAACACGAAATGCAGCCTCAATGAGCTCCTTTGGATCAGATGTATTCTCCGCTGCAGGTTCCAAGCTATTGATACAAACATCTTTGTAATCGGTAGGCGCACAGATGCTTTCAAGCGCTTTTCCGGAGGAAGAAATATCTTGACGATTGTAGCTATCGGCGTCACTATGGGCACTTATGGTGAGAGCAACCACCATAGCCACCAGGATGAGGGAAGAGACACCGACAATGGCTATCTTTTTCTTAGACTCTCCACCCATTTCTGGCAAATCTTTGGACAATTGAATGCCAGAAATGTCTTAATTCTCTTTTCTGTCTTAACTAAAGAAGAAAGAAATGATGCAACTCGGTGGAGGAGGGCCTGAAGAGCCAGCTGACCCTCTCCTTTCAAGGTATGGGAATCGGGGCAGGATGCACGCCTCAGAGAATTTCCAGGAAAGTGGTTTTTATATGAAGAAGAGGAAATTAATGGTACATTGTAATTAATTAGTTTGTTATTTCGGTTATGGAACATGAGGCCTAGAGAGAAGCAAGTACGTAAAGTTCTTAGGTATGGTTCATACGTAATGAATAATTAATCGTTAATTCCATTTCGCTATAAACTGTTAGTAATGAACCAGAAGCAGAATATCACACGGTTAGTGTTAAACAAAACCATCATGAGCAATTTGAATGACGGTAGATATGGATTATCATTTTCCCATATATGAACCCCTTTCCGTTTGTAGGTTGCCCTCTTCATTTATTCCTTTTTCACGTTTCCTTTTGATAGCGTAAGAAAATTGAATTAAGAAAGTCTAGTGGCAGTACAAGTCCAACTATTTCACATGATTCAACTAATTAAATTTGTTCAAGCTAAAAATGTAGTTCAGATTTGAAGAAATTATTAGTACGAGCAGTTGAACACAGGTCCAAACTCAAAAACGGAAAACAATTACATGAAGCCTCTTAAGAGTTCGCGTAATTCAAAGTAAACCGCCGATGTAAGGGACACCAGTGGGGGGCAACCAAATGTCTCCTGCTAGGAAATTAGTCACCGTGAAATTTGCAGCATCAGCTTCATTCATCACATGATAGCCAGGCCAATTGACCCTGTTTGTAGTGTTGGATCCAGGACCAGTATTGTTGTACTCACCATAATATAATGTGCTCAAGGAAAAATTTCCAGACCATGGTACCCAACCAGCAGGATTTATCAGACTGTCCATGAAAGATTGCATATAAATAGTTGTCGAGTATTCCTTCCATGGGCGTCCCAAGTACGTTTTAGTCGTACTGTTGCTCGAAGCTAAGTCAGCCGCAGCCAGGATATTGCAATCGTGAATGGAGGTACCTGTGTTCTGGCTGGGGTCAGTTTTACCTTGAGCAGTAATGGCGTTAAACTGGCCTGACATTGGAAGCCTGGAGTACATATTGCACATCTGGAAAACTACAGCTGCGTTTCCGAATATGTAATCTACGGTGCCGTAAATATCACATTCCCTGTAAAATTGCCTCATGGAATGGGTGTAAAGAGTATCTTGGTAACCTTCGAAGCTGCATTTGTAAAATACTGATAAGTCGGCACCACTTCGAAGGGCAACAGCTTGGTGCTTTGCTGGTCCTGCTGTGTTTTGGAAGGTAATATTTACTGCAACAAACCCCGCTGCTGTCACAGCTGCAAGAAAAATAATCCACGTTTAGACTTGCTCGTCAAATAGTTATGGGTTGCAAAAGACAGACAAATAATACAAACTAATTAAGTTTGATTTTGGAGTGGTTTCCATACCAAACGTGGGAGAATTGAAGGTTGTCCAACCATCATCAACGCTGTGATTACCAGTTATAACCGTCTGGTTTATGCCATCACCAACCATCAATAAGTACTTCTTGTTGCTAGGAATGGAGATGTACTCTTGGTAAACACCAGCAACTACATAAATCATGAAGTACCCTTTCCCAGCTTTAGTATTGTTGGGTGCTGCTGCAATTGCATCATTAATTGTTGTGTAGTTTCCACTTCCATTGGGGTTTACAGTAACCGAATTGGTCACATTGATGCTCATAGAACCAATTTGCAAGAGCTTTCTCCCAGTTGTAGAGCCAAAATGTTTGCGATCAAACCTTGATATTCTGAAAGGCAAGTTTAATTTTCTAGCAAATTGCACATCAGAAAATGCAAATGTTTCACTAAGAAGCCTGGGTACTCTAGATGACTGTGGAATCCAACCTTCCTTGAGAAGTGCAAGAGAAATGCTGCAGAGTCTACCTCCATCAGTGAGTGAAGGCGATAGTTCATTTGCGATGGCAGAAGCTGGAGACAGAGCTAGTAGCTCATCAAGACAGGTATCTTGGTTGGTAATGGTTGCACTGAGCTCTGTCACCATATCATCATATTGAGAACTTTCGAGGGTGTTTGTACCTCTGGTGGCAGCAGCAGCTATGGACAACAAATCTACGTTTAGATTAATGAGAAATTGGCAATCTTGGAGAGCGAAAATTGTTATTTGAGACAATTCCTTTTTGGAAGTTAGATAACGATTAATTGCGGAGAGTAAGGCTGTAGATTTTGACAAGGAAAACTGAATAGTTTGTCTGCCAAAATCATTTATGTTTGTGGATTTGTTACCCGGAAGGGAAGATCTACAAAAACCAGGATACAAGGTAAGGTTGCAGATGGCATCGGATGAGGTAGGCCGGGAAGAGGAAGCTGCATAAACAGCTGAAAGAGACCAAAATATGATAAAAAACAAGGAAAAAGTGCAAGAAGGGAAGCACTTCATCTGCACATTCATGGTATTGGCTTTAGAAACTCCTACTGATACGGGTTCTACTAATGCACATCCCATGAATTTGTAGTACGAGTTTCTGTTAAAATACAATCAATTTGGTGTTTCCAGCACGTTCCAGCTTCCGGATACCATGCTGTCAGAGGAAAGAAAGAAGAAAGAACAAATGAGTTTCTTTAATTAGAATCTCTCGGTTGACTGATTCGGAAACACTATATATTGAACTAGTAGTTGAAGATCAATTGTCATTTGGGCTTCAAGAATTCAACTCCATATATAGGATTTGTTACGGAAGTCAAATTTTAGTTGCAGCCTGTTATAGATGAGCCTGGATGAATCTTTCATTAATTTATCAGAATCCGTAAGGACTAAGGAGTATTGTGAAACACATTTTTGAAGGTACATATGCATGCTAATTCTAAAAACAAACCCATAAAACGAGTTAAGATACCCGAGTTTTTTATGTTAATATTTGTCTTTTAATTGTTAACAACATGATTGTTTAAATTAATAAAAAATAATTTATCAGAAATAAATTTAAAATATAATTCACATTCTTATACCTTCATATAAAGAAGGAACACCGTTAATCGAAAGAAAAGAATTTGGCTCAAATTGCAAGTTGTGTTTTATAAGAACAACCAGCCAGACACTTCAAATTGCTTCAAATTACTTCTTCTTTTGCTAGAAATGCATCAACTGGGAGCCCAAGGGACTCAAAGCAATCTTAAATGATCTCAAAGCTGTCAGAATCCAAATGGCTTTGATCTTTTCCTTTTATTGACAAAAACCTAAAAAAAAAATTTAAAAAAAGAATAAGGAGAACAAATAACACCAGTACTTCATAAGAATAAAGAGAATAAATAAAAGTATAGATGAAATCTCCAATTGGTGTACTGTATAATTGGTCAAATCTTGGTTTTAGGTAATTTCTCAACTTTTGGGTTCTCTACGTATAAACGTGCTAACATTTTGTGATCACTATAGACCTAGTAGGCACCTTTGAGTCTAGGGCAATATAGTCCATTTTGTTTTTATATTTGGACAATTTCTTTATTTTTTTAACTCACTAAGTCCTTCTTACTTTTACATTTGAACAATAAAAGACATCTCCTTTAGATTTTTTTAACTTGTTAAGTCCCTTTTATTTTTTACATTTGGACACTAATCGCCATTATGGACTTTGTTTCTGCTCCATTTTATTTCACCTCTTTGTTTATTTTTTTAAAACTTCTTCAATCCCTATAGTGTGTCTTATCAAGAGAATTCAATATGTAGTTTGTAAAAATTATAACGACTTAAAAAATAATAAAAAAAGAAGTCTTTTAATGTCCAAACGAAAAAACAATACAGAATTAACGAGTTAAAAAAATTAAAAAGTTCTTTAATATCCAAACGCAACAATAAAAGAGGTTAAATTGTCTAATTCTTTTTACTAGCCTAAAGACTCTTATTATGCAAGATAAGTTTATTGTGTACATTTAAGAAAATATTAAAAAGGCACGAATATATTTTATTCTATATACTATTTCGGAAAGGGTCTCCAAAGAATTATCTTGTGCGAGTCAATACCTTATTTAAAAATATAATACATTCTTTCATTCACGACTTAAAATGAATAAAAAATAAATATTTCACTCTCAAGGCAGAGAGTATATCTCTTTTCTCCTTTCCTTCTCTTAAAAGCTTATTTGAAGTTCATAATCCATATATTATTTGTTCTCGAATCAGGGCACATATTATTTTATTGGATAACGACTTTAAAACCCTTCAAGGAGTAATGGGGAGGAAGAACGTGCATAACATCAAGCGGGAATAAATCAAAGAAAATTAGTATAACTCTCAAGACAGCCCATCTTTCTACTCAGAGAAGGGGGTTTTAAAATATTTTTGAGGCTACAATCCCCAAAACCCAAGAGAGTTTCCCTATTGCAAACCCAGATTTGCAGTAGCGGAAGGAAATTTGAATGGTTCGTCGGGCTGACTTCCGCAAGTACATGGCCACTTTTTCAATCAGCAACTTAGGAAGTTCACGACTGCGGACTACGATCAGAAAGCAAATTAATAAATACTCAACTTGAGATTCGTTATATTTCAATTGAGAATTTAAGATTTTTTTATCTTAAATTTTGTAAAAATAATTTTTTATTAAAAAATATACCTAATTATATTGAGATTTAAACGAAACCTAATCAAATACGCCCTTAATTTGACAAAATACAAATAATGATTATCGTCTTGCATTACTGATAATCTTTAAACATAGATAATTTAGACACGTATATACGAGATACTTTCTCTATAAAAATATATCTCGTTTTTGGTTTATACTCCCTTTATTTTAAAATATATGTTATAATTTTTTATTTATTTTAAAATATTTTTCATATTTCTATAAAAAATTTATTTATTATCTTTTTTCCAGATTTACTCTTGTATTCAACTAACCATTTAAATATTTTTTCTAAGAATATAAGTTTTCTAATCAAATATTAAAACCACTAATCTCTGATATTAAATTTGACTTTGAAACACTAACTAAGAACGTTTAAATAAAGATATTGTAGATATTTATCTAAATTTTTTTATGAAATTTTCCAAAATTTTAATTTTAGTGTAAAATCAGAAATATATATTTTGAAACAGGGGAATACTCCTAAAACTTCGTACCACAGCCAATGAAGCAAGAAGTTGATGAAATTAATGCTGGAGTAAGATAAATATCTTAGCATAAAAATTGCAGAAGAAAATAAATATCTGATTCGCTAGTTAGTGGAATTGTGTGCTGTCCGCCAAAAAAAGGTAATAGATAGAAGAAGAAAATATGAGGAAATCAAAGGTATTATTAATGTTCAGACAATTACATGTCATTATAATTATAAACTATTATATTTATAAAGTTACAACTTTTAAAAATAAGAACTTCAAACCGCAAACCAGTAATTCATACAAGTTTATAACTGACTCAAGTAATTACATTAACTCCTAAAGATCAAGTAAAATCAAAATAAACTCCTATAGATATAGTCAATCATTAACTTAATCAACTGACTCTAACGATAAACAATCAACTAGCATAACCACTATAAACACAACTAAAAGTTTGGCAATCTTGAATTACCAGATAACTACATTTAGAAGAACAAAGCGTTGAATATTCGAGTATAAGTCATCTCAAATTGTCAATTATAATTAAGATAAACCGCTGGTATAGGAAACTCCAGTTGTCTGCAACCAATCGTCTCCTTGAATGAAAGAAGCAACAGTGAAGTTAGCCGCTTCATTCGCATCCATCACATGGTAACCTGGCCATGAAACTCTTTGGGCGGTCACTTCTCCCGGCCCTGAATTCTTATATTCACCGTAATATAATGTGCTCAGTGCAAAATCACCGGATCAGTTTGCCCAACCAGCAGGATCGATCAAAATGTCCATGTACGACTGCATGTAAACAGTTCTTGAGTATTCCTTCCATGGCCTTCCGAGGAATGTTCGAATTGAGCCGTTGCTTGAAGCCAAATCTGGTGCAGCCTTAATTGTGCATTTCTGGATTGAAATTCCTGTGTTCTGATTTGGGTCTGTTCTTCCTTGTGCAGTGATGGCATTGAACTGGCCCTTCATTGGAAGACGGGGATACAGATTGCAGTCCTGGAAAACAGCAGCTGCATCCCCGAATATGAAGTCTACAGTGCCATAAACATCGCATTCCCCGTAAAATTGTCTCATGGAATGTGCGTATAGGGTATCCTGGTACGCTTCGAAGCTGCACTTATAGAAGGCGGAAAGATCTGCGCTGTTCCGGAGAGCCACAGCTTGATGCTTTTCTGCTCCTGCTGTGTTCTGGATTGTGATGTTTATGGCAACAAAGCCTGTCCCGGACACAGCTGTGGAATAATGTAAATGTTCAGTTTTGACAAGAACATACAAGAACTTATTATACATCATTTCTATAATTAGTAGTTTTGGTATGGCTGATGAGTAACTTGTATACATCACTTCACTTAAGTTATATTAAGTTATATGCATACCAATGAAAACAAAATATGTATACAAAAAACTACTCTTCTATAATAACTTGTATGATGCATATAAATTACTCAGTGACCACAATAAAACTACTCTTTTATAATAATGAAACAGACTATTAGGAGTTTCACTAATTAATTGACAATTTACTAGGAGGATAATTGATTTCAATGAGTTATGTAAAATTAACATCAATGAACATATATGAAAGATAGTTGAATATACAAATTACTCTTGTCTAAGGTAACAAGCAAGACATACATCCCTTGTAACTATAATTATAATCGGACAATGCTAAACGGCTTGAGACATAAAACCTGGCTCGACACGGTGCTAAAAGTGTCATTTAGCGCGGAAACTCTTCCTGCATGAACAATTTTACCTCTTTATTGATCCAAATTTTGTGGCTTGACTTGAGCCAACAAGTATTTTCCATTATAAATTTGGATTTTATAAGCCAATTAGTGATTGTTATTTGTGCTTTAAATTGTTTAGACATGGGATAGACATGTTAGACGTGACATTATATTAATATGGATTGAACAACTTATGGAAGCTTAATTAACTTATTGTTCCCTCCGTTTCAAAATATATTTTTTATTTTTATTTTTAGTTTTATTTTAAAATATAAGTACTCTTTTTATATAAAAGTTTTATTTATTATTTTATTTTTAACTTTACAATTATCTCCAATTAACTATTTAAATACTTTTATTTTTCAAAAGTTATTAATTTTCTAACCAACTACTTAAAACTCTAATACTTAATGTTGAATTTGAATTCGACACACTAACCAATCATTTTTAGATATGGATATTTTAGACATCTATTAAATATTTTTTAAAATTTTTTAAAAAATATTAATTTTCACATAAAATGAAAATATGTCATATATTTTAAAATGGAGAAAGTAGTATATAATACTGTCTCCATTCCACAATAGTAGCCACAATTCTTGTTCTAAAGTATTAACCACATTCATCGTTTTTTTTTTTGTGATACATCAGGGAAGGAGATATATTTCAAACCTAGGACCTAGTAAAAAGTACTTTTATCACTTGAGCTACTATCTTGTAACGACATTCATCATTTTCAAAGTAAAATTTGAATTTCTCTTCTAACCTCACCCTTTGTTAATAATTAACACAATAATGCATTAAATAAGTTTACTCAAAAAGAGGTGTTGCCTTTAACCCCAGAAAGATTAAAAAAAAAGTCCCTTTACTTTCAAATTTTATGAATGCTAGCACTTCTTTTATCTTGATGAAAAGCCACATTGTGGCTACTATTCTAGAATAGGAGTACAAGATTAGAAGATTTTGAAACAAAATTAGTTAAACATAATATCATGCTTACCAAATGTAGCCGACTTAAATGTAGTCCAACCATCAATTACACTCCGGTTGCCAGTGATTACGGTTTGGTTGATTCCATCTCCGACCATCATAATATATGTCCTTTTGCTGTCAATAATAACGTTCTCTTCATAAACTGCGGCAACCACCCGTATCAGGAAATAGCCGTCGGCCGGAGCAGCATTAACAGGAGCTGCAGCCACCGCATCATTAATGGTAGTGAAGTTTCCGGTTCCATCTGGGTTGACAACCACCGCTTCCCTCACCCGCACGCCGTCTCCCAAATCCGGAAGGTGTTTAGAGAACTTGGTTTCCTTCAATTCTTTTCCGCTAGATGCACGGTGCAGGCGACCCCAACCATGCAAGAAAAGAGCCAAAGAAACGCTATAAGATTTGCAGCCGTTGGATAATGGAGCAAGAAGAGTTTTTTGAACAGCGGAAGGAGAGGATATTTCTTGAAGACCGTCTAAACAAGTTTGAAGATTTGTTAATGTTGCACTAAGCAAGGTTTGGATATATTCTGCTGCCGAATCCGGAAGAGATGTTGTAGAACCAATAGCTTGAATGGTGCTATGCAAGAAATCCTTATTCAAGCTAGCAAGATTTTGGCAATCTTGAAGAGCATGAACAGTTCTTTCTGAGACAACAAATTGAAGCGTCAAATAACGGTTAACCAAACTGCGAAATTTGTCAGTAATCGATAAGGATTGAAGAACTGAGAATCTTCCATATTCGTGAACTGAGGCAGATTTATTACTCGGTAGACTCAATCCACAAAACTCAGGGAAAGGAGTGTAGCTGCAAATGGTTTCTCGAGGGATGAGGGTTGGGGAAGGAAATGATGCATAAGATGAAAAGAAGAATGAGAGCATGACAATGTGTAACGACATGCAAGTTTTGGCCACCATTGTCTTCTGGGCTGTGGGCATTGAATAGAAATATCACCTATTTTATGGATGTTGAGTTTCCAGAATGTATAGATAACTCAAAGAATACCTAAACAACAATAATGTTATTCTCTTCATTAAAAAATAAGAAGATTGTTAAGCGCAAAACAACATTACTGGTATAGAGTAACTTTAGACCATTTTACACTTTTATTATTTTTTATTTTTATTTTTATTTTAGTTTTAATGCAGCGGCTAGCAGTTTTTGCCGCATCGCAAGTTATGAGCCTCCCAGCTGAATGAGTGGCGCCCTGTTTCCCCAACTTTTGAAATACTAGCATTAATTTATTATTTAGTAAATATTATTTTATTAATAAGTTTTTGTTTTTGTTTAATAAATTATGGGCGCCCTGCTGAATGAGTGGCACACAGCTACCCCAACTTTTGTCTTTTCTAAAAAAAATAGTAGTAATAATTTATTATTTAAATTAATATTATTTTATTAATAATTTTTATTTTTTCTAATAAATATTATTTTATTTTTTTGTTAATATGTAGTTAGAATAATCAAAGATTTCAATTAAATAACCGAATATTTCAATTAAAAAGTCAGAAAAATTAATGAAAGTCTCAAATAAATAAAAATTAATTAAGAATGAAATAAAAATAAAATGCGCATAAATAAATAAAATGAAAGTTCAAATCAATGCGATTCACTTCAACATTGATGAAATTCGATGAAACAATAATCTTGGACTCCATCAGCCCCCATTATGTAATGATTATTGTAAAATGTGCACGCGAGGAATTTAAAAATCTTAAAATTGTTTAAAATTATGTTATAAGGCTAAGTTAAATATTCATCAATAAAATCTCATTTAAATAAAATTCATGTAAAAAATTCAAAAATTTTCAAGGTATTGAAGTATAATTTAGTTGTAAAAATAACTCCCATTTTAGATCAAAAGTAAAGAAAGTAATATCAAGAGAAATAAAATAGAATTCAAGACTAAATTGTGTTTTTTCTTCAATGAATATTATGAGAGTATAATAGTTACAATAAATTTTTTTAGAATTTCTATTTCTTCTAAAAAGACTTCTCCTTAAGTTTTAGTGTGAAAAGTCCTTTCTCATTTCTTCCATATATAAGCTTTGACGTGAAAACATATTTTCTTCTTAAAATTTTCAATGAAATGAGAAATTCTGGTGAAACATGAATAAAAAATGCAAGCTCACTCATAATGAGTGAGCTGGCATTTTTCTATCTTTATGAATTATTTTTATTAATATAACTTTGTGATATACCCAAGTTACAAAGCTAGGTAGTAAGTTGGCATTTTCTATTCTCATTAATTGTCTTTATTGTTATAAATTGTGTTGTATACATAAGTCACAAAACTATCAAAATAAAACTTTCAAACCCAAAAGAATTTCTCTATTGCCAATCCCGAGATTTGCAGCAGTGGAAGGAAATTTGAATGGCTGATCGGGCTAACTTCCTTAAGTACATGGCCACTTATTCAATTAGCAACTTGAGAAGCTCACGACTGCAGACTACGACCAGAAAGCAAATTAATAAATAGTGAGCTCGACATCTTTTAATTTGATAAAAATACAAATAATGATCATCGTCTTGGGTTATACAGAATCTTTAAACATACATAATTTAGACGCGTACATAAGAGATACATTTTTCATAAAAATGAATCTCTTTCTGGTTTATATTCTTTAATTTCAAAATATATATTATAATTTTATTTTGGTTTGTTTTAAAATATTTGTTTTATTTTTATATAAAAATTCATTTATTATTATTTTTCTAAATTTACTATTGTCTTTAACTAACCATTTAAATACTTTATTTTTTCAATATTATTAGTTTTCCAATCAACTTTGAAAGTCTAACCAAGAACTTTTAAATAAAGGCATTTTGAATATTTATCTAACTCTTTGTATGAAATTTATCAAAATTCTAATTTCGTATAAAATCAAATTAAGACATATGTTCTTCATTGAAGGAAGTATTTACAAATCTTTGTACCACAGCGAATGAAGCAAGAAGTAAATGAAATTATGCTGGAGTAAGACATAAAAATTGCAGAAGAAAATGAATATTAATTGCTTCACTAATTTCTCATATTGAAATGGAGTTGTTCCCCGTCGTTCAACACTTAGACATTAATGCCCAAATCTTTTTTTGTTTTTTTTTTTTGAATCATTAATGCCCAAATCAATGAACGAACAGATAGAACTACATAAATGCCCCGCCAAACCGCCTCCCGAAAAACAAAAAGAATTTGGCAATCTTGAATTATCAGATATTAATACAAGGTAACAGAGAGAGGAACAAAATATGAGGAAATCCAAGACATTATTAATGTTCAAATAATTGCATGTCATTATAACTATAAACTGCTCTATTTATAAAGTTACAATTAATATATAAAAATTAGAAAATAAGAACTGGAAACTACCAACTCTTAGAAGTTTACAATTGACTATAGTAAGTTCAGTAACTCCAGTAATTCCTAAAGATCGGATAAAATCGAAACAAACTCCTGTAAATGTAGTAAACAATTAACTTAATCTACTAATTCTGACGCTAAACAATCAACTAGCATAACTTACTACAAATACAATATAAAAGTTTGGCAATCTAGAATTACCAAATAACCATATTTAGAAGAACAAAGCCTTGAATATTCGAGTATTAGTCATCTCAAATTGTCAATTATGATTTAGATAAACCGCTGGTATATGCAACTCCAGTTTTCTTCAACCAATGGTCTCCTTGTATAAAAGAAACAACAGTGAAGTTAGCCGCTTCATTCTCATTCATCACATGGTAACCTGGCCATGATACTCTTTTGGCTGTCTCTTTTCCTGGCCCTGAATTAATATATTCACCGTAATACAATGTGCTCAGTGCAGAATCTCCGGACCATTTTGTCCAACCAGCAGGATCGATCAAAGTGTCCATGTACGACTACATGTAAACAGTTCTTGAGTATTCCTGCCATGGTCTTCCGAGGAATGTTTGAACTGAGCCCTTGCTTGAAGCTAAATCTGGTGCAGCCTTGATTGTGCATTTCTGGATTGAAATTCCTGAGTTCTGATTTTGGTCTATTCTTCCTTGTGCAGTGATGACATTGAATTGTCCCTTCATTGGAAGACGGAGATACAGATTGCAGTTCTGGAAAACTGCAGCTGCATCCCCGAATATGAAGTCTATGGTGCCATAAACATCGCAGTCTCTGTAAAATTGTCTCATGCAATGTGTAAGTAGGGTGTCCTGGTACGCTTCAAAGCTGCACTTATAGAAGGCGGAACGATCTGCGCTGTTCCGGAGAGCCACAGCTTGGAACTTTGCTGGTCCTGCTCTGTTCTGGAAGGTGATGTTTATGGCAACAAAGCCTGTCCCGGACACAGCTGTGGAATAATTGAAATGTTCAGTTTTGGCAAGAACTTATTCTAGAGCCGTTGTATAATAATGAAATAGAAATGAACCTATACTCACCGGTAGGATAAGTGATTTCAAAGATACGTACGTATGATATACTAACCATAATGCAAGTTATGTAAAATTCACATCTAATATACGTATATGAAAGATAGTTGATATATAAATTACTCTTGTAAACATACATCCCTTATAATTGGACAACGGTAAATGGCTTGACACGGGGTTAAAAAGTCTCATTTAGCGTGGCAACTCTTCCTACAAATAGCGCGAGTTAAGAGTACTTACTCTTGTGTGAACAATTTCCCCTCTTTGTTGATCCAAATTCTGTGGCTCAACTTGAGTCATCAAGTGTTTTCCATTATAATTGGGTTTTATAAGCCAAGCATTTGTTGTTTTGTGCTTTAAATTGTTTAGACAAGGGTTAGACATGTTAGACGTGACATTCTATTAATATGGAGAGAACAAATTATGGAAGCTTAATTAACTTAGTATATGATTCTCCCTCCATTCCACAACAATAGCCACAATTCTTCTTTTAAAGTATTAATTGCATTCATTATTTTTAAGTAAAATTTGATTTTTTTTCAAACTTTACACTTTGTCAAAGAACAAAACAATACATTTAAAAGAAGTTGTTTTTAAACCCATTAAAAGAAAGATTAAAAAATCTTTTTAATTTTAAATTTTATGAATGTTACCACTCCCTTGGCCTTCGTGAAACGCCACGTTGTGGCTATTATTCTTGAAGATTTTGAAACAAAATTATTTAAACACAATGCTTCATCTACTTCAATATATATTATCTATTTTTCTTTTATACAAGAATTAAAGTTTCGATTAATTTTATAAATTTTTTTGATAAATATTAAAAATAAATTTATTTAAAAATAATTATTTGGTATGACGAATTCAAATTTTACATTAAACATTGATATTTTAAGTAATTAGTTGAAAAGCTAACAACGTTTGAAAAATAAAAATATGTAAATAGTTAACTGAAGATAAAAATAAAATTAGAAACAAAATAATAAATAAAACATTCATATAGAAATACAACATGCATTTCAAAACAAATTAAAAAGAAAAAAATGATACATATTTTGTAAGAGGGAGAGTATCATGCTTACCGAATGTAGCCGAATCAAATGTAGTCCAATGATCAGCCACACTCCGGCTGCCAGTGATTATCGTTCGGTTGATTCCATCTCCGACCATCATAATATATGTCTTGTTGATGTCAACACTCTCTTGATAGACTCCGGCAACCACCCGTATCAGGAAATAGCCGTCGGCCGGAGCAGCATTATGAGGAGCTGCAGCCACGGCATCATTAATGGTTTTGAAGTTTCCGCTTCCATTTGGGTTGACTACCACCTCTTTCCTCACCTTTATGCCGTCTCCAACATTCTGAAGGATTTTTCTTCCATTTACGCGTCGAAAAGTCCTTCTCTGATGGCTTTTAGTTGTCACGGGCAATTCACCATTGTTTGCGAACTTCATTTCCTTCAACTCTCTTCCACTAGATGCACGGTGCAGGCTACCCCAACCATGCAAGAAAAGTGCCAAAGAAACGCTAAAAGATTTGCAGCCAGTGGTTAACGGGGCAAGAAGAGCATTTTGAACAGCGGAAGGAGAGGATGTTTCTTGAAGACCATCTAAACAAGTATGAAAATTCGTTAACGTTGCACTAAGCCAGGTGTGGATATCTTCTGCTTCCAAAGAAGGAAGAGATGCTGTAGAACCAATAGCTTGAATGGTCCTATACAGGAAATCCTTATTCAAGTTTGCAAGATTTTGGCAATCTTGAAGAGCATGAATAGTGCCTTTTGAGAAAGGAAATTGAAGCCTTAAATAGTGGTTAACCAAACTGACAAATCTGCCAGTCCTCGATAAGGATTGAAGAACTGAGAATCTGCCATATTCATGAACTGAGGCAGATTTATTACTCGGTAGACTCAATCCACAAAACTCAGGGGAAGGAGTGAAGCTGCAAATGGTTTCTCGGGGGATGAGGGTTGAAGAAGAAAATGATGCATGAGATGAAAAGCAGAATGAGAGCATCAGGACGTGAAACAACATGCAAGTTTTGGCCACCATTGTCTTCTGGGCTATTGGCATTGAATAGACATATTACCAAGGCACCTATTTTATAGATTTTGAGTTTCAAGAATGTATAGATAACTCGAGAACATCTAAATAACGTTTCAATGTTTTTCTCTGGGTTAAAATTTATGAGCATTGTTAAACACAGAACTGGGTTCAAATTCAGGAGAATTTTTAAACACAGAACAATTTTACTGGTACTATTTTAGAATATTTTATTCATTCATAATTTTTATTTTAAATTTTTTAATGTTAATGCAGGGTGCGCAATTTTTGGCGCACCACAAGTTATGGGGCGCCCAGCTGCATTGGTGGTGCCCAGTTTAGTTACCCCAACATTTGTCTTTTTTATAAAAAAAATTAAAATAGTAGTAATAAT
Source organism: Rauvolfia tetraphylla (assembly GCA_030512225.1). NCBI lineage: Eukaryota > Viridiplantae > Streptophyta > Magnoliopsida > Gentianales > Apocynaceae > Rauvolfia > Rauvolfia tetraphylla. The sequence goes on from JAJQKT010000060.1 coordinate 6,544,838, forward strand.
TTTTTAATTAGTAAGTGTCATTTTATTAATAATTTTTATTTTGTTTAATAAATATTATTTTATTAATAATTTTTATTTTTTGTTAATATGTAGTTATAATAACTAAAGACTTCAACTAAACAGTTATAATAAATTAATAAATCTCTTAAATAAATATAATATTAATTAATAAAAAATAAAATAAAATAAACTAATAAAATAAAAGTTCAAATTAATGAAATTTATTTCAGTATTGATAAAATTTGAATGAAATGATTAATATTGGCCTCTGTTAAACCCCCATTAGATAGTAATTATAGAAAAATAAATAAAATGTGTGCTGTAAAAAATTTAAAAATCTTATAAATTATTTGAATGACAAAAATATTAATATGATATAAAAATCATCTTAATTATACTACTAACCATCCTCTATTTAACATTTATAAAAATTAGCTGTGCTTTTTTAAATAAAAAATAAATATTCAGTTTATATGATGGAGAGTACAGCGATCAACTCAAAACAGTGTAGATACGTCTGTGAATGAGCTAAATAGAGGATTTCGTCTAATAACCGACAAAAGACAAACGTTGATGGCATGTAATTATGTGTTCAAACTTCTAAAGGTGAGAAAGTTGTACGGATTCTGTGCAAATCTTGGAGGAGTTGAGAAATGATTTTCAATTCTTACGTTTCAAAATATAAATTTTTTGTATTATTTTTAAAATATTTAATTTTTTAAAATTTTTAAATTTTTTTTTAAATTACTTTTACTATAAATGTAATTTTTTATTTTTATTATATTAATAAAATTAATTATAAATATAATAAGAAAGATATTACTTTTTTTTTTAATTTATATAAAACGAGTTAAAATATTTATAGACCTTATATGACAACTCTATCACTAATGCTGCAAGTAGTAGACGTGGCCCCCACAAATTGTTTAATAAATCTCTAAGACATAATTACTTATATTGTAAATGAAATAATAGCAATTAATCAAATACGGTCAAATATACAAAATTGAACTCAAATATCGCAACTTAGTGATGGATGTCGGACAAGACTTCTGCCACTAAGTTGCCAAAGTCGGACAGACACATATTTAGACACATATTTTTTAAAAAATAAGTCTTTTTAAGGTTGATTTTTAAGATATTTATATATATATCTATGTAACAGTTGATTAATATTGACTCAAGGCTATAACCTCTCAATTTTGATAACCAACAAAATATATTTAACTAATTTAATGGAATTTGCTATATGGTTTCAAAACAAATCTTGAAGAAATGATCATGTTCAAGTCACTAAATGCAAGGTTCAAGACTAGAGTTTTTGTTTTTAATTAAGCCTTAAATTATTGTGTTAAGAATTGTAAGCGAGATAATTTGAGCTTTATGTGTGTTATACCAATCAAAATTCTCTTTTCAAAATAATTTTTTTGAAAAGTGCATTTGGTAGATCTTCTAAACTTTGGAACACAAAAAGCATTTTTGTGTCTATTTCATGAAAGAAAACCTTTTGTCCAAAGTCAAACAAGATATACATTTTCTTGTGCTTATGAGAATTACTCAAAAGATTTCTAGACTTCATCATGGGTAATGACCAATTGGAAAGTTTGAGTTGTGATCTTGCGAAAGGAAAAATTACCCTTCACATGGGTATGACTGGTTAAATAGTGGGTCTTGTGAAAATGAGATTTACCCAACAGATTTTTACACTTTTATATAGCAACGATGGTTGGAGACTTTGATCTTGTAACAAGAAGATTTGACAAGAAAGAAATGATGCATCTTCGCATGGGTTTGACAAAATGAACACTCTATCTATGCAAAAAGTGACGGATCACGCAAGAAACAAAATCAAATTTCTTCTTGGAACTTCAAGTTGGCAAAATAGACATCTTTTCACACCATCTCTCTCATTATTTCATAGGCTTTGTATATCCTTTATATATGTAAACTTTAGCAAAAAAACGTTTAAAAAGATGAGAGTTTCTCAAGAAACAAGAATTTCTCAAGATTAGAGAGCACAAAGCTGAAAAAAAGCGGAAGAAACTCATTCGGGCAGAGAAGAAGAAAATGTGCAAAGTGTGAATTGAAATTAGAAGTAACCAAAAGCTTCAATCTTTTCATCTTCATCTCTTCAAGGTTCACAATTACCTGCTGTAACCAACACCAAGGAGGTTCTTGGGTAGAAAATAGTTATTAGATTTATTGAAAACTAGTGATGACATAGTTGCTAAATCTATATGTAAAACTAGTATGTACAACTTGAGAGTTTCTTGGGTGTAAAATACTTATAGTTGTGTGGTTTGATCTCTACCGTTAAAGAGATTGTATTTAATAAAAATACTTAAGACGAGAGATTCTCAAAAAGTTGATATAGGCATGTTGCTGAACCACTATAAAAATCCTTGGTGTTTCTTTCATTTCTTATTTTACTTAGTTTTGATTGTTTGCTTGTCTTATCTTCACTCACTTTCTATTTGGCAAATATATTTTGTGCAAGAATGATAAAGTTCGTTGCATACTCTCCTCATAGTGGAAAGATGTGCTGAAATTGTTGTTCTGACAATATCACAAAATTATCTTTTAAACTGTCTATTGGAAACAATTATCTTGATAACTTTTTGAAACTATTTTTAAACTACAATGACTTGCTTAGCAATTTGTGTCCATGCATCCTCCAAAATAATGGAAAGGTATCCATTGAGTCTAGCAAAGCCCTTATGAGATACTCACTCTAATCTCACCCTATGATTAGCTCAAGAAAAATAACTTGATACTAAGACTGGACTTCAACTTTTGTTTTATCCACCAGCTAATAGCACTTCAACTTTTATACTTTTAATTTCTATTTAAATAAGTAAATTTTTTATAAGTCCAATTCACCCTCCTCTTAGATATTGTTTGGGACCTACAATCTAGTCTGAAGAACTAACCTTATTTTCCACAAATACGAAGTCGTTTTTCATAGATTTGAATTTTGAAGTTAGAAATATTTGAGAGAATAGTTAGAAATCTAAAGAGTGAATAGTAGAAAATAAATATTTTTTGACTATATATAGTTTAAAAAATTATATATAGTAGTATCCTAAATAACACATGTTTTGTACCTTTTTCCCCCTTTTTTTTTTAAATGGGAGTGGGGAAGATGTGGATGGGCGGCAAATGAAAATGTAGTGAATCAAAAATTACAAAGAAATTAACAATGCATTTGGATTGAAACTCAATTTTGAATTTTTTTTCATATTCTAATAGGCTTACAAATGATTTTTGTGAGAGAAATTGTGTAGTCCAGGTAGAGAAAATATAACCAATGGAAATTTTTTTAGTTGAGTGTAAAGGTACATTAAACAAACTAAATTTTAAAAAGCAATTTAATTTATTCATCAAGGCTTTTTATTTATAAATAAATCAATCTACTTTATTAAAGTTGTCAATCAATAATCAAAGCTATCAATTAGGTTTCTTCTTTTTGTTTTTTTTATAGTGATTCTACACTATTGAAAAAGGAATTAGGAAAGTGGATAGCTTATAGGTTATTGTTAGCTTATTTGTTTTGTTGCCGAAGTTTTTTCTTCTTTTTTTTTGGTGGGGGCGCCCCCTGGGGGACGGGGTATGGGGTCCCTGGGGGTTGCGAGGGAGCTAACAAAGTGGTATTCAAGCCTACACGTATGCATAGATGGACAATCACCTTTAGCATTTATTCCTTTCCTCTTACCTCCAAATTACTTCTCTCTTCAACACTTTACTTGTCAAATTTCTAATTTAAAAAATATTTTTAAAATTAATTTTTAAATCGCTTATTCATTGAGAAAGAGCGAGAAGATAAAAGTAATCAATATAAAAATAAAAGTATCCTTTAATTTTAAATTTATTTAGTATTTAGAACTTTCTTAGCTTGTCTGTTTGATCGTCTCTAACAAGTAAAAAATGACCAAGAGGAGTATCTAATATCTATGTAGTACTCCGACCAAAAAATAAATGTTCCATTAAACACCAAATGATATGAAGGTGAGATTTAGTCCTTTGAGGTTCTGACCCTAACGGTGAAAGATAGATGCAAAGGATCCAAACCAAGAGAACACGGGTATACTAGTAAAACTTCATAAAGAGAATCATACTTTCTTAATTTTAAAATATAAGATCTTTTAACTTTTTTTTGTATAGGTTAATAAAAAAATAAAGAATATTTTTCTTATTATATTCTTAAGTAATTATATTCATATAATAAAAAATTATATTTATATTGAGAATAATTTTTTAAAAAATAATTCTTTAAATTTGAAAAAAAAGTAAATATTTTTTAGAATGGAGAAAAAGTTTAAAATGGTATCTATTTTGAAGGCGAGGAGAAAAGTAGTGTTAGGCAGTTGTTAGGACAAAGTTCCTCCATTCTTACAATATTGAGGTCAACCTATTTCAAGGTTCACATAATCTCGAACCCAATGCAAATTGGGTGTATTTGGATTGGTTTCATTCTGTAAGCAATGCAAATTTTTTGCTTTGGCCTCGATCACTCTCTCACAAATAATTTAATTTTATAAAACTTAAGATAAAAAATATTAAACTCAAAATCTATCTAATCTCGCCATAATATTCCGATGTTATTTAAGTAGCACTCAGTCTTGACATGAGAGGGAAAAAGAACTTAGACAATGGTTCTGGTAAAATTTAGATTTTTTAAAAATATTTTCTCAATCGGCTATTGCTGAAGAATTTGAAGCTTCATAGAGGTCAGAAGTCAACTTAAATATGTTCAAGCATTTTTTGTCATAATAACTTTTAGGGTTCTTCATTTGGGGGAGATACCGGATTTTGAGTGTGAATGTCAATTGTCTAATATTATTCCAACCAAGGTATTAATTGATAACTATAATTAAAATTTTCATTTTTGAACTTTTGAAGAACCTTTGGCTTCTTTATATATAATTTGAACTATTTTTTTAATCCTAATCTATGATTTGTCATTATGAGCTTGAACTCTTAAACAATCGATATTAAGCCCTTTAAGAAAATACTCCACCACAATCGAATGTTCTATTTTGATTTAGTATAAAATTTAATGAGGATCTTTTAAATACTTACTTTATCAATTTTATTCTTATTAATCTCATAATATCATTATTAATTAAAGATATTGTAATAGTCTCCACATATTAGTAGAGTTTAAATCTTTAAATTAATAGAGTTAAAGTGGTTAATGATAGGTCCATGTATTAGCGAAGCTTAATTTTTTAAAATTAAAAAAATTAATAATAAAAAATTAAATTAAATATATAAATATTTTATCAAAATAAATATTAATTATAAATATTTTTAAAAAATATAAACATTTAATTATGAATGCAGAATATTATTTTTCAACCGAAGAAATTATCAAAATGCACTAGCACTTCTTATTTTTTCTTCCCCCCGGTGGTAGAATTGTTAGACATTCTATTGGAGAATAGGCCTTTACTCATCGGTATCGTCTTCGTTGGACCATTTTGTTCCAGTCCAGAGTGGGAATTGTGCCCCATGCATCGGCCCAACTTAGTTTTTTCTTTGCAACAATCATAAGTTTTGTTGTTAGGACAAACAGAACAACCTCCGACAAGTCAGAAGCTTTGGGTTAACAAGAATTATGAAAACAGTGAGCAAGAGGCTAATTAGCACAAATGGCCGTTTTTACTATGCTTTGAAGTGTTACACCTTTCCCTTAGAGAAAAGAAAAATTTGTGAAATCTCTTGTACAGGCTATTACTACAAATTATTGGCCATGTCTCTTTTATTTCTTGATGAATACAATTCTACCCTTAGAGCAGTAAATCACATAAATCACCTACTTGAATCATAACTATTATCCGTTTTATGGTCTGATAGTTTAATTGGTTAAACCAGCTGAGAACTTCACCCCGGTGGCCGGCAACCAAGAAAGGCCATCGATGAAACGAGCAACGGTGAAGAAGCTAGCCACTGGAGCATCCTTGATGATGTGATATCCAGGCCATTTCACTCTCCCTGCAAGTGATGCTCCGGGCCCATAATTCCTATATTCACCATACCACAATGTACTCAATGCGAAGTCCCCGTACCATTCTAGCCATCCCCTAGGCTGAACCTGAGAACTCATGTATGTGTTCATGAATACAGTTCTTGAATATTGCTTCCACGGCCTGCCTAGATAAGTAGGCCGGGTGGCGTAGATATAACTGTCTTGGATTGAGAAACCGGTGCTCTGATGAGGGCTTTTGCGGCCTTGGGCTGTAATGGTGACCTTTTGTAGAGGTAATGGTTCTCGGGTGAAGACTTTGCAGTTTTGGAGGACTGCTGCTCCATTGCCGAAAATGAAATCTATGGTGCCGTATATGCTGCATTCTCGGTAGAATTGGCGTAAGGAGTGAGCGTAGAGGGTGTCTTGATACCCCTCCATACTGCAGCGGAAGAAGGCTGATTGGTCTGAGTCCACGCGGAGGGCCACGGCTTGGTGAGTTTCGGGTCTGGCCGTGTTACGGAATGTCATGTCTCTTGCTATAAATCCCTTGCCGGAAACCGCTGAAGGAGCACCACAAGGAAAATGAATGATAAGGAGAAAATGGAAAGGAATAGACAAACTTTTGAACAACAAAAGGGGTATCATGATTGTCCATAGCGGATAAAGATTCAAATGAATTTTCTAATTGCAGGATTGATATAACTTACCCACAGTTGGTGTTCGGAAAGTTGTCCATCCCTGCATGAAATTTCGATTGCCGGTAACAATGGTGGCTCCAATTCCATCTCCGACCAGCATGATGTTGGTTTTCTTCTTCTTCATGTCTATGTTTTCATGGTAAACTCCCCTCCTCACATATATAATATGCCTCCTGTTACTATGGCTTGGGGCCTCATTTATTGCTTGAGCAATAGAACGGTAATGTCCACTGCCATCTAGGGCTACAACTGCATCAACTCTCATTCCATTCGGGCTGGAAACAAGAAGTTCTTTATCACCTTCAGTCATCCACTCGGGAAAATCCTTGTTTTCATACTCAATGGTAGTGTTCTTTCTTGAAGGTTTAAAAGGAAGACCGTGCAATTGAACGTATAAACCCAAAACGTTGCTGATGAGCTGGGAGACTTGAGTTAAACTTCCCCTGATGAAGCGTTCGAGGCGTCGGTCCGTGCCCTCGAACCCTTCAAGACAAGTGTCTTGGTTGCTGAGAGCAGCACTTAGCCATGCCTTGAGATTTCCTTCGTAGTGGATGTTCTTGACACCGTTTCGGATCTTGTTCATTTCAGCTAAAGACCAGGCAAGCTCTGAGACCGAAAAATCGAGCAATTCTTTGCAATCTTCTATGGCAATTTGTTCCCGAGCGCTGATGGACAAGGTGGTGAACTTCGTGATGGTATCGATGGCTTGTCTAGCCTCATCGACCGTGTTTCTGAGGGCAGCTCTGAGGATTGAGTTGGGATCTTTGTAGATTCCATATCCGATCCTTGAGTGCAGGTTTAGGAGGCATGAGCTCTGATTATCGACATTCTGACAAGCTTGAACCATTATGGCTTGAATTTTCAGGTTTTGATCGTCATTCTGCAGAGTGGTTTCTTGGGAGAGAACTATGGAGGAAAGTGGAAGAATGAAAACAAGAAGAAAATGAGCAAACGCCGCCATTGATTTACCGCGGCGTTGCATGACAATCGGGAATGCGGTTAAGATGGCCGTCTGGCAATTCAGATTATATCTGTATGAGAAAATTGCAGAGGTTGTTTGCTAGCGAAGAGAAGGTATAAAATTTTTCAAGAATGGGAAAGGAGGTGAAGTATGCTTTTTCCCCTTAACAAAGGTGAATTTATGCTTTCTTGCATGCAATGGGTTTAAAAATTCTTCCCCGTGTTTGTCTTGCTCCTTAAGGATATCTCGCTTCTTACACTTCCAAATGTGGGCCCCATATAAATTTGCTCGGGTTGCTTCATTTTTCCTTCAATTTCCAGGAGAGACTTATAGCCTACTTCTAAAATACTTGAGAGTATCGAAGCTAGTTCAACATATAAAACTTCTTTTTTATATATATATCAACTAACCTACTAGTGAAAGAAATCGTTATCTTTGACAAATGACATTCATTCTTAGACACAAATCCATATTAATATTTTGAAAAGAAGGACCAGTTTGAATTTCAAACTTAGGATCTAACACATTATCTTATTAAAAATATAATCATCAAATAAATTATACTCAATAAATTTCTTATTCTTTTGCCACACTCTTATATCTTATTTTTCTCTATTTTTTCACAACTGTAAATGAATTTCTCCAATTCAATTTTTTTTTTTACCAAATTAGAATGCATGTACTTGTAATGTGCATGTGTTTGAAAAAAAAAACACTTAATATATGACTATCTTACCTTCTCAAAGATATTACGGCAAGTTGATGCGTAAATTATTCTAACCAAAAGCCGTGGAGAAGGATGATGCTGAGACTTTTTTGGCCAAGGATAACTAGTTATCCTTGAAGACTATGATAGTAAAAATTAAAAAAAAAAAAAAAACCAATGGAACCATAATATATCAAACCCTTAAGTTTGAATATTAAATTGGTTATTTTTCCTAATTTTTTAATTAACTTTCTAAAAGTAATAGTGACTTTTTGCCCACGCTGTAGGGAAACTCCACCACTGATCTTCTGAATCAATTTATAGGCAATGTATTCTGCCAGTAAAGATCAAATTTGATAAGAGCTGTGATCATCACACGGGGTATAACCAATCATGCAAGGACGATAACTTTTGTCGGGAATCAATCTCCTTATGCAAGAGCTAGAATTTTGGGGACCAAAAATTCGTTGCTTGATCTTCCAAAAGGCATATTGACGAATACCCTTACACAAAAATTCTTTTTCTTTCACTTATTCAGCAAAAAAAAAACAAAAAAACATTTTCTCTTGCTAAAGGAACGCAAGTAATTCAGATCACATGCTTTTCACAATATCAAGAAATTGCCAGCTCATTTTGTATCCATTGATGCATGAGGACGAATAGGTTAAGAAAAAATTCACCACGGTACATTCCATGAGAACTGCATAATACGGGTTTCTGGAATTTTAAACATATTCTCCATCACATTAGAGAAGAAAACAGAAGAACAGGAATGGGACAAACGCAAAATCAGTTAAGTGCATCATAATTCATACCACAATGGCTATGAAAAGGTTTCTGTCCAAAACAAGAGCTGAAAGGGCAAGAGTACCTGATTCTTGAAGAAAACCTTTTTCTTATACTCTAATCCCACCTAATCCTGCAGCCCCTTGCTCCAAGCAACTCAATTATCTCTTGGGACAGCAGTGATCTAAATGAAGCAAGCAACTTGAGCTTTTTTAGACGAGAACAGCTTGCCCTAAGAGCAAGCTCAAGCCCATTCACTGATACATTGACGAGGTTCACTAACTTTGCATCCTGTAGACGCGTCAAATTCCCCATCACCATCCATAGCCCCACATCAGATATTGCACAATTACTCAAGTTTATCTGCCACCAAGGTCTTAACTTTAGTAAGTTACAATGCATGCAGATGATTCTGAATCAAAACAAACATCCTAAAATTTTAAAAGAATAAAGGAAAAGTTAATATATTTAACTAACTATACTTTTTTAGGTAGAGTGACTACTCTTTTGTTTGTCTGAACATGCCTGTGTACATGTGGCAGCAACAGTGTATTTCCACGTATGAGCAACCCAAACCAAAGAACGGTGATGCACTTCAACTCAAAATTAAAAACTAGGATCATGCTTAACAGTAGGTTTACTGCTAAGTTTGTTGGAGATTCAAATAACAAGCAATATAGAGAAATTGCTATGAATTAATGTTCATTGCATTTATCATGTGAAAAAAGCAGCTCCCAGAGGGAAAGGAGAATCTTACGGATAATCTAATACACATGCTTTTTTGACAGAAAATTCAGTAGACTAAATAAACAAGATATTCTGCACATGGTGGAGATCAGCCATTGGCACATCTTGCATGTGCACTGGAAGATTGAATCTCATGTCCACTTAAAATTCATATTATAAACCCCAAATGGCCAATATTATATGGTTTCCTTCCCAAATTCTAACCACTGTGTTTCAAGCACTAACGAAAGATATCCCTAGCTTCCAATGCTTGTTAAACTGCAAGTCTCTTTAAGGATTGGGAGATAAGTTGAATGGGATGCGACTGTTGTTCCCTCAATGATGCATATGGATCAAATCCTTATCCCCAGCATTTGAGAAGTTCCCTCCTCCCCACTGCCCCCTAGTTAGGACCCCTCCGTGACTCATGCCAAAAGAAATTTTTCCTAAAAAGATAAAAACCACATAAATTTCTTCACATAATTTGTCTCCTTCAAAGATCAAATTAAGTATGAGACCTCGCTTTCCCATTCATTCGTTACCTTAAAGAGCAGAGAACATTGTTTAGTAATAGAAACTTTTTTCAATTTACCAATCTCCATTTGGTTCAAGTTAAAATAGTGGTGACTTCATTCATATGGCAATCCAAAGTTGAGATCTTTGTACCTGGTGCAAATTTTTTGAATAGTGGCCAAGAGCCCAAAACCCCAAATCATTTATGTTCTCACAATGTTTAAGATCCAATTCTTCAAGTCCACTGCATCCAGCTGCCACTGCCATCAAACCTGCACCTGATATATTCATCAGTCCCCGCATTTCCAGATCGGAAAGAACCTCCAAATGAGAGAGCCATTTCATCCCTCTGTCAGTAACTTTAGTACAGTATGAAATGTTTAGCTTCTTTAGCCTCTTACAACCCATTGATAATGCAGCCAAACCATCATCACCAACTCCTGTACACCTGCAGCAAGTATCCAGAAATTTCTTAAGAAACTAAAAGAATTAAATGTAACCTCCACGCATGTTAATACTGCTCTTAAAATCATTCACCTGTACAGATCAATTTCACGCATCTCAGCACAATTTGAAGCGATGTAGGACAATCCTTTGCCTGAGATGTTGGTACATAGCCCCAATTTTAAGCATGAAAGCTTTGAACACTTGGACAAGTAACTGAGACCTGAAGAAACATGGAGGAAACATAAAATCCTAGTAAACAAACTGTTCTTATCATTTTATTGGACCTGAATCATTCTGAACAGGAAAGAAAAAGATCAAAAGTACCAAAAATTTGGATATAAAATTTCCAAATAATAAACAGAAAAGCATCTCACAAAAATAAAAATAGGATATTGACTAAACGTATGAATAGTTCCAAGAGTTACCTACGTCAATAACTCCAGAACAATCTGTGAGATCAAGCTCCTCAAGTAAGAAGCAGAATGACCCAAGAGAATAAAAGCTCTTCTCTGTCAACAAATTACAACACTCTAACTTCAGGCAAACAAGATTCTCACAAGATTCTGCTATCGCTGTTATTGCCAAGTCTGTGATGTCACTGCAGCATGTCAAATTCATTATTTTCAAATTAGTGCAGCCAGAGACTAGCAGAAGAATGCCTTTATCTGTTACCCCTTTGCATTTGCCAAGCCCTATCTCAACCAGAAACTTGCAACTTGTGCTGATAATTCGGAAGCTAGAGTGAGCAATCCTTGCCCCATCAAGTGTTAGTATCTTCAGATTCTTTAAGCCCATCAAGTGGGAGATAGGGTTCACATGAACCTCCTGTGCACCAAAATCAGTAATCATACGGATCAGTTTTCAAGCCAAAGATCTCTGTAACAACAACCTAAGACCAGTTTGAACTGGAAATTTACTCACAAAAAAACAGTAGCTGGCATGAAGCTGTTGCAGTTCACTGTGCCCTTTGATAACTGAAATTAAGGCAGATGAGCTCAACCTGTCACACCTTGATATGTCCAACACCTGCAAATCACAAAAAATTATGCAAGACCTCTTCCATGCTGGAAAAGTAGGCATGTCTATGCTCTTATATCATAGGAACCTCGGTATTGCATAATTAACATTTTCATATACTTGCAAGCATGGCTGGATACAGAATCAATTGTCTGCAGGTGAACCAAAGCTTCAGCTCCATGTGTGTGCATTAACTTCTATGCTTTATCATATGCAGCTTAGGCGTCTTCAGAAACTTTAGGAAGCAGTAATCATAGACCATTAAAAGATTTGTCCAAAGCCAAAAAAGTTCTACAATTGAATAAAACAGGTTAGAACTATCATTTGATACTCTAAAGAGCATGTACCCTTGGGTGTTCTTTCTCTTAAACACGAAGAACTAAATTAGATCCAAGAGAATTCGTCATCATAATTCTATTAAAAGATAGAAAAGTAAGTAATGAAAACCAGTTACTTTCTTGGTCAAAGAAAAACATGGTGCTTATTTACTTGCAAATCCAACATTGACAAACAAAAGATTATTTTGTCAGAGATTTTCCCAGTGCCCATGGTAAACTGAAGCATGATGGCAATTCTCGGGGCCTTAGGAAAGTAGATAAGAATATCACTGCTGCTAGACCTTAGGTTAAAGCAAGCAGTATAGTCATATTACAAATGATAATATAATCCCTTCCAAATGCAATGCAAGTTAAGTTCGACTCCTTTATGTTTGAACAAGCCTGTAGAAGATTCCCCGGTCAAGTATTACTTTAGCATGTAGGAGTAAATAGGCAAGCAACACTAAATTCCATATTTAATTCATATAATCTTCATCTGGTTAGAGTTTTGGTACAGTTGATCCAATAGTATTTGCAGATTATCTTCGTGATCATTACAAGCAGAGAAACACATTTTACTTTTTCAAGACTTGCTATCCATTAATACAGCATAAAATTTATAACCAAGCAAACTGCCAGGTAAAAATCAGATGATCATCATTTGAAGGAAACAAACTTGTATGTCCTACAGAACGGTTTCACTATAAGGGACATGCATGTGTGACAACACAGTGTTTCACACAAAGCTTCAGGTGCATTCAATCCCTTCATGTTCTCTAATCCGCTTCATGACAAATAGTGTCAAACTGGGTTTTTACAATTTTTGTCCAAAAAAAGTTTTAGTGGCTCTTTAAATTAGCAAATTTAACCATGAGATGAGAATATTTGACTGCCAAAAGGAAATACTGTAGATAAAAGAAAAACAAGAAATAATGCAAAAGGGCCAGAAAGCTAATTCTTCTATGGTTGAATATTTAAATTTCACTCAGTAGCACATTTAAACGACGAGTTTAAGAAATCATCTGAAACAACCATAAATTGGCACTATATTGAGGTTTGGGAAACTTCATGAAATCAAATTGACCAATCCTTTCCGGCAGCTGTTAAGGATTTCAGTAATGTCGCAATTCTTTCTCAATAATATAATCACATTAAGTCATCAGGTTTCATTTCAAATGCTTCACCTACGTCTTTCCTCACAAATAATTTACGTTTTCAAAAAAAAAAAAAGAACATAAACGCTATCCATGTATCAAAGAATGCGAGCATCATCTTTTGCTAGAATGCGTGCATATTTGAGAATGAACACAAAAATTGATAAATGAAAATGACAACCATTACGGAGATGAGCTCAATCCAAGAGATAAGTTCTCCACTACAGGAGAAAAGACGACACATATAACCATAAAGCAACACTTTCGTAATCATGTAAGGATTAAGGAATAACCTGCAGTAAAGGGCATCCATTTCCAAGACAATGCATCCCTACATCATCAACTAGGCCACATCCCACCATTACTAATACCTCCAACTTCTCCATCCTTGCAATGGAACGGAGAGACTCACTTGTAACCTATAAAAGACGCAATAATATCACTCCTCCTAAATCAGAAAAGAAAAAGAGCATACTTGTATATAAAATTAAACACAAGAATATTCTAATTACAAACAGAAAAGGGCTAGCCTCAGATATCCACATAAACAAAGTCGTGCAATGCATGAAGAGGGCAAGAATTGTCGTCAAGAAATATCCCCAACTCTCTCTGCATGAAATTTCTTGCCAAATATGGAAATAAACGAGTAAAAACAGACGTAAAGTATCATACCTTCAAGTAAGAGATATCAAGACGTTTCAAGTTAACGCATTTCTTGGGCAAAAGATCAATACCAAGATCAGTGATTTCAAAGCACCACTTCAAACTGAGCCTCTCAAGTCTGCGACATCCAACAGCAATCTTAGCCAACCCAACATCAGTGACACCAAGGCACTTATCAAGCCTCAAATCCTTCAACTCGGCAGCAGACGACAGCGTAGAAGCCTCCATGTCGCCAAAAGCGCAAGAATACGACACGTCAACGGCCTCGAGAAATGGGCAGGCCCTCACCAACATCTCCAACCCAGAAAACATCAGCCCACTAGACCGTCGCAGCATCACTCTCCTCAGCCTCCGCGTCCAACTCGGCCGGAACGGAGTGGATCCACTATGGAGAAGCAAGGCAACTGCACCATCATCGACGCGGGGACATACGGATAGGTCCAGAGAATTGATACAAGGGAAGTTCGACAGCAGCCGCGGAAGAAACTCGAGGCGGAGGACTCGAAGATGGGTCCGATAAAGCGCGTCGACGCGGTGAAACACCTTGCAGGTGGCCCGGAAGGCCTTCCTGTCAGAATCATCCGCGATGAAGGCATATATCCGAGTTAAGAGGTCTTCGCTGAGAAGTGACAAAATGTAAGGGCAGTCCATCAAAAACAGTGAAGAAAACCGGGATTATACTGGGATTCCGGAAAGTATTTAGGTGGGAACGAAGAGGAAGAGGAGGCGGAGGTTGAGAAGAGGCTGAAGAGTGGTGGACGATACAGAACGACAAGAACCGAAACGCTTTTTCCGAATCAGTGATTTCATTGTTGAAACTCGAATGCTCTCAGTGCTACAAACTACAAGGTCTTGGGTTTTCGCTGAAGCTTTCCTAGAAATTGGCAGTCCACAGCGATCAACACCACCAGAAAGCAATCAGAATTTCTTGCGGTGCTGTGTGTGTTCTCGGTGTGATTGTGAGTGAGATTGGAAGAGAGAAGAAGGCGAGTGGGAGATAAGCCGTCAGCCGTGACGGAGCCAGGGGGAGATGGCATTTATTGATAATTGATAAGCTGACCTGTGTTGCTGAAGGAAAATGCCAAAAACAAATAAGGGGAAAAGCTGTGGAATCACGTGCCGCTCACGTGGCTGAAAAAATGTTCGGTATTCCGGTCAAAGCCATGACCCCGCATTAGGCAGTTGGAATGCTGCCTCTCGTGGGTCGTGAGTCATCGCTGAATAGGCATATAATTTTTAAAATTTTTAACACACTCTTTAATATATTATTTATTAAATTATACTACACAAAATTATATAATTTTTTAAAAATTAAATTTATTTTTCTTCATCAAATAATATTTTTCATATATTATGCAATCTATATATATATATATATATATATATATATTACAGAAATATAACATTTTCATTATATGATTTTTAAATCTTTTATTCTATTTTTTTAGAATTTTTACTTATTCTAATTAATTTTAAAAGTTTTGATTGGTCAATAAAACTTTATCAGTTTGATATTAAACTTATATAATATTATAATTTTTATTTTTATTTAAATTCAAAATATTTAGATGGATAAATGTTACTACAATATTTCAATTTAAATCCGTAAGATTCATTTTATACTCTTTTATTTTTGTCATACATTAAATACAACCTTAAACCTCGTATTTACTAATTGTTGTGCATGAGAATGTCAGTCATTTTTCATTCATAAATCGTTTGGTCATTGTTTTTCATTCTTTTATGATGAATTCTTTTGTCACTATTTATCATTTTTTTCATCAAAATATAGTTTAAATTGACCTTTTTAGTAAAGTTATTAAGACTAACATGAAATTACTCACACTAAATATTTTATTTGTATTTATATGAAAATTTATAGTTTATATTAGATTTCTTAAACTTGTAAGTTAGATATGGATTGAAAATATTTAGCTAACTAAAAAGACCACAGTCTTGGCATGTTCAAGAAATTGTGAAGATTGCAATGATATGGGTAGAGATAAAGGCAACAATAAGTTCACTTCAATTAATGTTACCATATTCATTTTAGAAAGTTCTTTCAATAATTTCTAAATACAATTCTTTAAATGGAGGGATCCAAGTAAATATAAATATATAAATAAATAAATAAATAAATAAATATATATATATATATTCCTTTATTAGCAGTATTATTTTTATATTTAGGGTGATATGAATTGAAAATTGTCCTACATGGTGCTAATATTAGGGACAGTATTAAAGAGGGGAAAAAAGAATGAGATGCAAATATTGGAAAAATTCTTCCCAAACACAATTCAAAACGTAAATATATCACATATTTTAAGATTTTTTTTTCAAAAAAATTCGAAGGAATAGTCTTACTTGATGTAAAAAATAAACTTTTTCTTTCCTCTTTACATAAATTATTTTTGAGAAATTATTCTTTAATTTTTTGAGAGGTATGGGGAAATAAATGCCTTAACAACATTTTTTATTTCCTTTTTTGGAGGAGAAGAAACTGTCTTTTTTTTTTTTTGTAGGGTGGAGTGTAAGAAAAAGGGCAGCAAAATGGAAAGAAACTTTTATTAATGAGTAAAACTGTGAAAACAAAAGTTTTGATGAGTTTAATTCTTTTTAGAATCAATAAATACATTATCACTTGAATATATCAAAACATGTTGTTATTCGGATTCTATACAAATATTTTTGGGATAAAAGTATCATCGAGAAGAACTTCATCATAAAATGGAATACATTTGCAATATGTTCTCTTTCCCTATTAAATGAAAATGAAAGAAAATTTTCAAAATTTTTTGAGATTCTAATTATATAAAATGTTAATATCTTTAGTCTTATATTTTAATTTGTCACTCATTCAATCCTAAACTTTGCAAGAGTATAAAAATTTAAAGATTTGAGAATATTTAAATAAGAATTTCATTAAAAAATGATGCAATAGAGAGAGTGTAAAATTTAAAAATAAATATAAATAAAATATAAATAATAATTAAACAATTATATTCCTCAAAATAACAAAATAAGAGCATATTTTGATTGAATTTTTGTTTAAGTTATGTTATATTAATAATCATAAAAATAAATTATTTATTAAAAATAGAGCTTAGAAAAAGTAAAAAAATATTTAAAAAACTAATTAAACTACCCAGGAAAAAAATAGAGAAAAAATCAAAATAATCTGGTGGATAAGTGGTACTCTCTCCGTCTCATTCTATTTTATCTTCTTACTATATTGAAATATTTCAATATAATTGATACTTTCCATAAAAAGAAATATTTTAATATATTTTATATTATCAATCACTACGAATCTCACTATATATTACTTTTATATATTTAAATTTGACCTGACTCATATATTTTTTATTTTTATTATACTATATTACTTTTATAAAATAATTTAAATTTTTACATAAAATTATATTCGATCAAATATTATTAATTTAAATGAGACGGATTGAATAATATTAGTTAAGAATAAAAATTAAAGATAAGTTACTATAAGTTTGGATTCCGATAAATTTTTAATCTATGTGTATAATTTTTTTATTCGTATATAAATAAAGTATCTTAATTATATATATATATATATATATATATATATATATATAAAAGTTATAAGTGATGCCCTTGCCCAACTCTGTTACCCTTCCGCAAAATAAAGAGAGCACACCACGCATGGTATCCTGCACTCTGTCTGGCACCTGCAAAGTCTCGGATAGTATTTTATGTATAGTATTTATAATTACTATTCACAATATAGTTTCATTTTATTTTTTACTTGCCATCTCTCTCTAAAGTTACAATGGAATATTTTTAATTTTTTTTATTTACATGAAACAAGTTACATCTTAAAACTAAACATGTTATACTAATTTATTGAAAAACACTCAAAATTTAAAATTTAAATGAATTAAATCAACTTTTTTTTTTACAACTTCTGGAGGTGCACTACATGTGCTGATGTGCAGCTTCTGTAAAATATTATGAAAATTATCCAAGATTTTAAAAAATTCAAACTTTGAAAATTTTATTAAATTTTATTTTAAAATTAACGTTATTTAGTGTTAATTTGTCACTCATTCAATCCTAAACTTTGCAAGAGTATACACATTTGAAGATTTGAGAATATTTAAATAAGAATTTCATAAAAAAGGATGTAGAGAGAGTGTAAACTTTTAAAAATAAATATAAATAATAATTAAAAATTATATCACTCAAAATAACAAAATAAGGGCGTATTTTGATTAAATTTTTGTTTAAGTTATATTATATTAATAATCATAAAAATAAATTACTTATTAAAAATATAGCTTAGAAAAAGTAAAAAATATTTTAAAAAACTAATTAAACTACTCAAGAAAAAAAAGAGAAAAAATTGAAATAAATTGATAGATAAGTGGTATTCTCTTTGTCCTATTTTATTTGGCCTTTTTACTATATTGGAATGTCCCAATATAATTGATATTTTTTATAAAAAATATTTTAATATATTTTATATTATTAATTAATTACTAATCTCATTATATATTATTTTTATATATTTAAATTTGATATATAATATTTACTTATCTATATATTTTTTGTTTTTATTATATTATATTATTTTTATATAAAATTTTATATTCAATTAAATATTATCAATATTATCGATTTAAATGAGATGTGGGAAGTAGTATTAGTTATGAACCAATGGGCTAGCAGTAGCTGCCGGAGAATAAAGGTGGGTCGACCGGGGACACGTGGTAGATGAACCATTACGCGTCAAATCGGGTACGCGTACGAAAGTCGTCGGTTTGTCGTTGGTTTGGTTTATTTTATTTTACAAAATCAAGAAGCTTCTTGGAACAAGTGCTCATGTGGTACCCAACAACGTGCGATACCGTACCTATCTGTAACGGATACGTAAGTTATGAAAGGTGAGTTTTGAAATTAATTTTTTACTGGGGTTAGTATTGAAAATTAAATTTGTGATAAAAGTATATTATAATATAAAATTTTGAAAATTTTTTATTTATATATTTTTTAAAAATTATAAAAGTAAATTTATTTGTGAGAGGAAAAGTAGTACTTAGTGAGTTTTTTTTAATTGAGTTTCAATTCAATCTCACTTTTAGTTTGCCAAAATTGAATGAAATTCTTTTTTACTTACGTTGTATTTAAATTGGGTTATGTTGAAAATTTAATAAATTTTTTTTACTTTGAATTACACTTTTTTATTACAAATAATTTACTTTTATAAAACCTAAAACAAAAAATCTCAAATACAAGCTCTATCCAATCCTACAATTAGAATCTTTTTTTGATCAAAAATAAAATTAAAATCTTCTTTCTATTTCATCATTTAGAAAGAAAAATGAGAATGAAATAGTAATTCATTTTTTATATTTGGTAAATTTATTATTTATCGTCATAATGAAATGAAATTTTGTATAATATAACTTAAATACTATACTAAATAAAATGGTCATAAGATCAAAATAAATGCTTCACTCACAAACTTTCATAATAAAACTTTAAAAATATCAGTAATCATAATTAATCTAACTTTGTATTAAAGTAAACGAACAAACTTGATATAGAGATCTTTGATTTTTTTAAAAAGAGTTTTTAGATTCTTTTGAAAAAACTGTTAAAGTTTTGTAGTCTTTCAAATTTTATCAAAGATAGAGAAAGAGAAAGAATATACAATAGTCATTAAATAATTATTTAGCTTTTAAAGTTCTCCCAAACGTAAGGAAAAGTTTTTCCATTTGTTACTGGAATGGTCTTTTCACCAAAAAAAAAATCCTTTTTTATTTTAATTTTACAAACCAAACAATAGAACAGGAAAAAAAAATGGAATAGTCATCCCATTCCAACATATTCTTATATAGTGCAAAATTTACTTTTCTTTTCAATAGAGTTGATTTTCTCCTTGAATAAGATTTATAATTTTGCTTTATAGTTGATTATACATTATGCAATGCGCACCAATTTTGTGTAACTTTTTGTACTAAAAAAGAAGTGATAGAATATTAAATTGAATAAAAAATTTATCAGCCAATAAGAATGATTAGTAGTACCTTTAAGAAATTAGTATAGTACTTTTCCTTTTTTTTTTCCTTTTTGGAAGATAGATAATCATCTTTTTTTTTTTGGCTGGAAAATAGATAGTCATCTTTATCTTCCATAAATGTGCAATTTTTCATAAGGAAAAAAAAGAATTGGATTAATTTTGAAGTTTAATTACGAGTTACATAGAGTTTGAAGTAATTAGGATGCATGAATCGGGTAAAAAAAGGATAAAAAAAAATCTGCCCACCAAGAAATATTAATAAAAATCACAACAAATATTCACATTTACGTCATCTAAGTGACTCAAACATGAGATTTAGAAAAAAGAAACAACTTAAGAAATGCTAAGTGCGAGATGCACAGAAGATCAATTTCGCCTAAGTTAATTACAATATATTCCATCCAACCCAATTGAATATTCATATTTCTTTTAAAAAATATCTATGTAAATTCTATTAACATAATTATCTCAGTACTAACATTTCTTACTCTTTTAATTTAAGAGATTTAAATACCACCAATACGTGAATCTTACTTTTATTTTTTTAATTAATAAAAATATTATAATAATTATTTATTATCAAATTATTTTTCTTAATTTCATAATAAGTTAAAATAAAATATTTAATTACGAAAGAAGAAAATAATATTTTTTAAAAATGCAACAGTATTTTTTGTTTTTTGTAATTTTATTTCAAATTTGTTAGTTAGGTATTGGACAAGATCAGACGCACTAAGCAGGTAACAATTTTAGGGGCCCAACAACATTTTGTGACCTAATTTGGGCTGTGGAGCATCGTGAATGAAAGATTGTTGTTAGGTCGTGTGCGGTAGCATCGTGGCCAACTTATCCACTTCGACCAAATCCAGGAACCAAAAAGAGGCTTCAGAGAGGAGGAAAAAAATGGAATCATATTAAAAGAAATCTTTTAAGTAAAGTATGGAATGGAAGTCCTCTCGCCCCTTTCACGCCAATTAATATATGATATTTACGAAAACACCTTAAACTTTATATGTTTTCTTAGAAAATATACATCTATAAGAGTAATGAAATATGCAAACAAAGAAGCAAAACCAAGGCACTTCTATTACAGTAATCTCATAATTTGTTCCTCCTGCTAAACAAATGATCTGTAAGTCCACACATTAAACGAGGCCAATTTGAACCACCCCCCCCCCCCCAACCACACCAAAATAAAACAAAAAACAAGAGAAGTGAGAAGAAAGCCTGTTACAGCACACTCACGTGACCTTAGGAGGGGGGGGGGGGGGGAGATGAAAACAAGCCCCCAGGCAAAGCAGTTCAAACTAGCAGAGTTATAGAACAAATGCATTTCCTTTGCTACCTTTCTATGCAAATATGCCCTTCTTGTACAACTTATCTCCACCTTCAGCAGGTGAATAATTCAAGTTCATGGCCGCAGGTCGAGTTGTATTATCTGTTGATTGTGAAGCCATCACTGTCCCAGCATTCCAGTACCAAGGCTGAAGGTGAGGGGAAGAAATGGAAGGAGAATATGAAGAAGGATGAAGTATCACTGAGCCCCAGTCTCTCTCTCCAAGCTTGGCCTCTCTTATCCTCCTCCTTACTAACAAGCTTCCCATGTCTTCTTTTGCCATTTCTGATATGGTTCTTACTATGGAAATGCATAGAAGAAGTACCAATACTGCATCTTCTTCAGGCAATACCTCCACAGTTGATAGCTTCCAGTTTAGAAGAGCAGTGGCTTTTCCAGTGGGGTCATCGTCCGAGAACCTGATTAGAGTAACAAATCCATCTTCTTCTTCATCTTCAAAATCCTTAGGTTCTTTGCTCTGTTCTTCTTCTCTTCTAATTTTGTCTAAACCAGAGGTCTGGATTTGATACTGCATTTTCCGACCTTTAAGCAATCTTACCTAAAAGGGAGCAGTTTAACTTCCATAATAAGATCACTCCGTAAACATTAAGTTCTACATTTTATAAGGAAAAATGGCTTAGAACATACCATCTTCTCAAGAGATTCTTTGCTTTTAACTTCAAAATTCAAGCTGCAAATAGATGTTGATGATCCACACTGTATCAGGAGTTCATCTCCTGTTGAGAAGTTCCATGACGCATGCCACCCCTCAGGTGGTTCTCTAGGTGTTGCAGTGCCTACAACTTTCTCTGCACTAGATGATAATTGCATACCAATAAGGACGAAGGATGGGGGACAGTGAACAACCATGGAAAAATCACAGTAACATCTGAAATGAGGAAATTTCACAAAAAGATTTAAGAAAATAGACAATAGTATCTAATTGATCATGAAATCAACGTCGCCACAGACACAGAGAGAACTAGAGTACATACCAGGAGCTCTTCCAATTGAACTAGCTACATAAGACCAGGAACCTTCACGTATCTCTATGATCCTGTCCTCCCATTTCACAGCTGAAGGAGTTTCACCCCCTCTCCTCCAAAACCCACCTCCCATTCTACCAGTTTTACCAAAGGGTTTCAGATAAGGCAACACTACAAACTCAAAGTAATGGGAGTAACTAAAACAGATGCTTGTTACCTCATCCGAATAACAAAACATTCCCTGCCTGCATAGTCAAGGACTGTGCGAGATAGCCACCGACCTTCCTGTGGCCGATATTGGTTCATTCTCAGTATAATATCTGATATCATTGCTCCTGCATCATCTGTAACCCTATCTGGAACGCATTTTAGCAAGTATGATGCTTGAACAGGTGGAGTAATCGAAGCATCTGCCCTCACTTCTTGATCAATTTCTTTTGACAAAGTGAGAGAGGGTGCACGTAAGAGATCATTCCAAAGAAATGTAACACTGTCTTGCAGCGTACTTCCTTTAAAGAAGTGGCCACCATACCGACGAAGTTCAACTATGACCCCTTTTGTCCCAAATTCAGAGTATAGATGCCAAGCTTTTCTCCAAGATTGTGACTTGAAGTTTAATATTGGCTTGTCCAATTTGAGTTCCCTATGACATCGAACAACTTGGAGGCGGAGAAACTCATTTGATAGATATCTTTTCATTGTCTTGGTATTATATAGCTTCACTGATACACATAACTGCATCACAAAATCATATACCGGTAAAATGATGACGCTTTTTTCAAGTTTCTACCGCTAAAATTTCCCTTGTGACCTCCACACAAAAAATAACTAAAAAAAGAAGATAAGGAATAAAGATCTTAAAGATCAGTGTACAAAAAGTCACTTAGATCGGCTGTTTTTGCATTAACACTCAGAAGTTTAGGGATCTGAGCAGAGTACTCACGGTTGGCATCTGGCTTCCAGGTCACAGCCAAACTGTATAAGAGAACCACTAAAAAAGAAATCATTCAAGTTCTTCCAAATTACTGGATTAACTATCAGAGCCACTATTGGAAATAACAACTTAACTTCATCACTGCAGCCTTAGATTGCTAAATAATTAATGGATCATAGATGCTAGAGCTTTCTGCTTAGACAGCTACCGACATAAACTTACATACCGCTATTTCTCTTCTAAAGTCAAAATGAAGTTATAGATTATGCAGGTGAATTGTTCATAAAGATAACTTTTGTATTAAGATAAGAATATCAAGGACAATACAAAAAGTGGAGTTTTACTTCTAATTTCAATTTATCCAACTATTTTAGAATAATTTATCATCTTTGATAGTCTTATGTTCATTAATTCTTAAACTAGGAGGGAAGTTAAATAAGAATAAATGATCCAGTTCTTCAGAATGCTCCTTGGTACTTATTTTGCTCCTCTATTTAGAGTAAAGATCAATACTAAATCTCCAAATTGCAAACCATTGACTGTGGAACACCGTATTGCAGTCTTTAGTTCATAAAGGCACATTTTGCCACCAATAAGAGTTGGTTCAAGGTCTCGAGTTCGAATCTTATGTATGAAAAATTTCTGTTGGGAACTCTTTCCCACAAAGGGTCCAACCATAGAGCAGACCAGATTAGTCAAGTAGCTCAAAGTGATTTTTCCTTCACCACTTTTTGTCCCGTTATTGACCAATCTCAAATAGCAGTGAACTATATGAGATTCAGCATTCTTTAGAACAGCAAGAGTTTTGCAGGTTCCAATTTATACACAAAACTAGACCTATACCAGTATTTGATGCTCCACAACAAATTTCAGTTATCAAAATTGGAAAACTTTGAAACTTTAAGATAAAGGTCTATCCAATGGAAAAATCAGATACTTAATGGAGCAGTGGAGCAAGCCTTTGGATGTCGGTAGCCCAGGTTGGTCTTAATGCTCCATCAAGCCTCAACTTTCCACTTTCATATAATAAACAAAGGTTCTTGTCCCTGGACAGCGTTGCTGACTGAGGCGTAAAAGTCCTAGAGGTATGTTGCTTTATATCTCAATCTGTTCAAGCGTCCAATAAGTTACAAGTAATACTCTACCTAAAACTGTTGCTTTGTATATCTCAATTTCTTTAATCATGCAAAGTATTTTAAGAGAAAAGAAAATAAGACTATGATGTGAGAAGATATTGTTAGGTTGCTTGAGCAATTCTTCTAATGTAAGATAATCCTTTTTGTGCCATTGTTAAATGTATACAAGAAGTTGATTGAGAAAGGACGAGATATTGCTGGTGAATTGTATTAACTATATTTAAATGAAAATAAGTTGGTGGAAGCACTTTTACAGCACAAGGTGAGCTCAATAGGACATTGACATGCAACCACAGTGCAGATATACCAAAAGAATTGAAAGAATCAACAACTGAGAAAAATGTATTCCTCTTACCAGTTATAATAGCACATTAAAGAATGAAAAGCCTGAGCACTGACCTCAAGTAAAAACCTTGGAGTCATAGACTTGTATTTCAAGTTAACATCAATATCTGAAACATCCCAATAAAAAGGCGGCTTTGCATTAACAGCCCTTCCAATTGCTGCACCTCCTGCTTTTTCATATGGTTTATCGAAAATTTCCTCCCAAATATTCTTTGTTTCTTCTATATCTTCTTCCTTCACAGCATCCCAGGCTCCGGATACCTTTCCCATGTGCTCTTCCAGCTCTTCAATATCAATAGAATATATGGTAGGGTAGCTCTAACAAAATAAATAAAAAAGCAAACTAGATAAGAGAAATTCACTATGTAGAGTCTTAAATACAAAAGGATGTTCACAAGCCAGCTAACCTTAACTCCCAAAGGAAAGAATATTCATTATATATCAGGACAGACACATACCTAACAATTGTGACTATAGCAGGACCACTAACCGAGATAATGATATAATAAGGATCACATATTCTATCAAGCATCAAGATTAGGAAGGTGGTTCCTGGTATACTTTCACAAGCAGGACAGTGCTTCTTGGTCTCATACTTGTTAGGGGGAAACATGGTCCGAGGGCAACAATTTTCAAGTTTCAACCATTTTAGATGTTTCAAAAATTGCAGTTGCTACTAACTTTGAGCCTCCAAAATAAGTGAATGATTGAGTTGTTTCTGGTGCACCTGGCCCAATCTTCAGAGGAAACGTAAAAGCTTACTCTGCATCTTACTGAATGCTGATGAAGCTAGACAGGTTTGATTCAAAGTTTAAGCATGTTGCTTGCAGAGATATATTGACTTGAGAGTAATATGAAATACCAGTCGCTAGAACCAAAGATTACGGTGATCTTCAACCGGGAAACCTTGTAAATGAAATTTATATGGGAAAATTAGTAAGATCAAGAGCAATAAAGAGGGCATTTACTCGATGGGTCGCCCACATTAGAAGAACATCTGAAGTAGGCACCAACCGGGAGCACCCATTAGCCACTCTAGTGATCATATACAAGAAGGACTTATATCGCTGTTTTGCAGCAACCAGATATACAACCTCTGACCTGTATGGCTCATCAAATTTGCTGTACAAATGTCTTTGTTTTGACACTTCATCCAGCAAATCTTCATTTATCACAAATGGATTTGTCAAATTTATATCAGATTCATTCTCAAAAGGCTCAGAAGGATATCTATATTCCCAAATTTCTTTGCATTTATTCAGTGCGTACTCTTCATTTTCTTCATCAAAGATTGCTGCTTTGCCGATTAGCTTTGAGAATCTTGACTCGCAATATCTCCTATAACTCACCTGAAGAGAGGTTTAATATTTCAATATCAAGCAAACATCGTCAAGAAGCTAATTACCATCGGACCAAAGATAACAGTCAAAAGACAAACATTTTTCTCCAAAAAAAGGGACTTCATGAGAAAGTATGGACTTCAGTTACATAAAAGTAACAAGTTCAATTTCTCGAGAAACCATTTTCAGAAAAATGGATAAATTAGACCAATAACTTTACTCTTTCATATTCTCATTGATCACATAAAGCAGACCTGAGAACAGAAAAACTCATTTGAACTCGGGTTCTAAACTTACAGGATTCAAGGTGTGACAGTACCAAACCCATTCAACGTCAAGAGGAGGAAGAACCGTTGGTGGCTTTGGGCCCACCGCGAGATCGGCGATCAATGGCATCCATAGCTGATCATATCTGCAGATTAAACCATTAGCAAGATATCAGTAACTTCAGTGCCAACATCAGAAACCCTGAAATTAAGTGCCACTGCTAAGCGATCAGCAACCATGAAATGACCTTCTAATGGATTCAAGAACTGTGTGCCTTTGGTGAAGCCAATCGGACTCACCCACAAGCCTCAAGAACCCGAGATTTCTTCTTGCGGCAGCCACAAGATCCAGACTTAACCTCACGGTTTCCTCCTGTGATATCTCACTAAGGCTTCTGATTGAATTCGAGCCAACATCATCTGAACCCGACATTGTTCTTCAAATTCAGTGGCTCTTCACACTATAACAGTTCTAATGCAACATGAAAAAAAACTCCAAAAGAGCATTTATTAAAACATGCAAAACACACAGAGGCATACATCACATGGAGACTCACTTTGGTAGTGGTGGCAGAGTATTATCAATTGGGGATGATAGTTGTGAGGATTCGACACGTGGTAATTCTCCTTCAACTGCCCATGTCCGACGATTGGACTGGACTAGAAAATGCACCACCTTTCACCTGCTTCTACAACTTGGACGGTATAAATATTCCTTTTTCTGGTTTTCTTTCTTTTTAGGCTTTTCGTTGAATGAAAATTTCTTTTTAGGTCATGGGAACTTTGTTTTCCAAAAATTCATTTACTTATTTATTTTCGGACAGTGTAAAAGGAGAAGAGTGACCAAAAAGAGTTAGAAGCATGTTTATGGAGAACTATTTACAAGCAAATATATTTAGATACGCTAGAACAATTAACTAATTAATAAAATATTGAAAAGCATTTATAGTCAATACTCGTTTGGATTACTACTCAAGACCAAGAAAAAGAAAAAAAAAATCACTTTTAAGCCTACTAAACTCAATTTTTTTTCAAGTTGAGTTGCGACCCAAATGCACTATTCCTATCCATAATAATATAATATATGACTTGAAAAGGTATATATACACAAATAATGTTCAAAAAAATTCAAGACACTTCAAACGAGCATTATACAACAATTGTGGTTCAAAACAAATGAAGATCAAATGAAATGGTCTTTCTGTATTCGGCATTTTGTTTTTCTTGCAAAAAAATATTTTGAATAGTATAAACTAAGGAATAAAAAATCCATGTATATCCTGTATTTTGATAGATACAAGTTTTTGATTAACCTAATAAGTAGTTGGGGAGTTGTCACCCCATTAAGGGTAGAATTGAAGGAGTTACGTCAAAAGCTTCTAAAAAAAAAAAAAACCCTTAAAATTGTGTTAATCTTTACATGTTATATTTACACTTGTTAATTTGGATATGGTGAGCTTCACGTGAAACAACTCACAAGTGTCCGTCATCATCCGATGAAAACTTCATAGGCATAGGTTCGCTTTCTTGTCCTGCTTATTAGCTCAAATTTAATTTTTAAAATTATGAGACAACTAATGTATTCTTATCTCAAATTAAAATTTATTTTGAAATTTTGTAAATGAAGGAAGGGAATTATTTATTTAACTTTAAAGCATTTCCATTTCTTTTCTTAGGTGAGACATTTTTAAATTAAATATTAATTTAACAAATAATTGTGAGTTCATTTACAAGTATGAAAAACTACTAAGCATTTTTTTTTATAAGTCGAACAAGTTTATCTTATATTATACCTCTAATTTTGAAATTCAAAACTATGAAATTGGTTGAAGAATCAAATAATTTTTGAGATATTTAGATGCCTATTGCATTATCTTATTCAGGTTTGATTCACTCATAAACCGTCAACTTAAAATGCATAAGTTGGCAGAACTTCAAATACAATTCCCATAATTTTATGTTTAAAAAAATCATACAATGAACACAAATTTAAATTGGATTTTATAGAGGACCTAATATAAATTTCTTACTATAAATTTTATTTTTTTTATAATTTTTATTTTAAAATTTAAAATAAAATATTATTCAATCTCTCCTATATATGCATGGGTGAAGGAACCACCATTTCTGACCTAATCTGCCACGGGTTTGAAGCATAGAGCGCACAAATGGTGAAGACTCGGGAAGAAGTTCAGGGACGGAACGGAATCCAGGGGGGTGGTGGGGGCGCCCACTCCTGACAAATTAACTTTTAAAGATTATTAATAATTTTTTTAAACTTTATCTCTAAATAATTAAAAAAAATCTCTATATAGTTAGAATATAAATTCTAACTCTCTTTAAAGTTATTTATTAAAAAAAATTCTCTTTAAAGTTAAAATTTTAGTGGCATGGATAAAGAAGTTGAAGGTTTCTGGAACACGCAACATGGACGGAATCCTATGTTGATCTCGCTAGCCGTTCAACGTGGTTCCACAGCATTCTTCGTGTCAAAAGTTGGGAGATGCGGTGGAGGGATGATGAATAGATGCTAGAGGTTTCAAGAATGGCATTTTAGTAATTCTGAAGTCAAGCCTCCCCATTTGTGGCTACTGGAAATGCAGAGATACTTCCCAAATAAAGTTCACTTTTAGCTTAAATTTGTTAACTTTTATATACTATTTATCTTAAATAAAGTCGGAATGTGAACATTTTTGATAGCTTGGTTGAAGTAATATTTTGTTTTAGGGTGAGATTGATTAAAATTTAAAATTAATCTAAATATACTTATATTTTTATTTTTAGATAATATTTTATTTTAAATTTTTTTATTTTTTTAAAAAAACTTTTTTATAAAAAATTTAAAAAATAAAAAAATTATATTAAATTTATTAATAAAACTCAATCCAAATTACACTTTTTATTACATCATGGTCGGGTTCAATAAAGTCATCTGAATCATGAGATTCGTGATTTGGAAAGTTTATGATCCTGCAGTATGGACTAAACAGATATTTCGCGTATTTTGAGATAGCATTCCGAATAAAAAATTATTTTAAATATTACGAGTAAAATTTTTTATTTTAAATCATATACTTTTTTACATAAAAAATTTTCTCAATAAAATACTATCTAGAAACACCAAAAATTACTTGTGGGACAATGGTCATCATCCTCAATTGTTTCCTTTCTTCTTCTACAGCTGAATCACATCGCGATTGTTCATGGAGCAAGCAGCCGTGCCGTGAGGTTCTTCTTCCTCCGTCCACTAATACATGTTCAAATCAATTTTTTTTTTCCTTTTAAAACTTCAAGAATGTCTTTACAAATATTTTCCAATGTTACTCTTCAATTTGAAATTACCCTTCAATTTATTTTTTTCTGTTTATAGAATAAAAGATTTCCACAACCGGCCCGATTACGCATTGAATATTGCATTCGAAATAATATTTAAAACAAAGAAAAAAAGAAAGGAAAAGGGCAGAAATGTTCCCTCAGGATATCGAATTGTTGAGATCTCAACACAGTATTATGATTCAGCATTAGCATGGTTTGAACTAAAAGCATCACAGGGAACATCCAACTACTCACATCAAAATTGGAGAAATGAGTGAAAGGGCTGAAGAATGAAAAGGAGTGACGAAGCTCAGATACTTCTTGGAAGAATTCCATTCCTGGACTCAAAGGTCTCATAATGAGCTGGGATTAACATTTCTCATCACAGCAACACCACCTCTCTTTCAAATCCAAAAAGGCCAAAAAAAAAAAGAGAAAACAAAGAAGAAGAATAGTTCGTAACAGAGCCGCCGGTCAAGGCACCGTCACGGGAAACAAGAAAATCACGAGCCCGCTCACACGGTAGACGACGGTGGACAAGGAGAGGAATGGGAGACCTGCGGAAGACAAGGGTTTTATACTTAGAAGTTTAGGGTTTTGCTGTCGAGAAGACGAGGGCAAAACTTAGATGCAATTGCCAGCGGCCCAAGATAACAAGAGCTAAAGGGTTTTTTGGGCCAGCCCGCTCTTGAGGTTTGTACAGCTCATAATCCTGTTCTCTGGATACTAAACACTGGTGAATCAGCAGTCGAGACATGATAATATCTTATTCCTTGCACTTATAAAAAAGGGAAAATTTTTGTAATTATTTAAAAATTATTTACAAAGGTCTTATTATACTCAAAACTTTTAATTTTATTTTTGTACCATTACACAATTTTTGTATTTCTTTTGTTGGATCATTGCTACCAAAAAAGTAGTTTTTGTTAATGAAAGACACGTGTATTCTCTTTAATTATATACTAATTATTTATATGAATCTTATTATACCTATAAATTATTTATCGATGTCTCATTATATATAAAAATTTACCAAAAACCATTGTGCAAATAGGTGGCATTTTATAAATTGATACACAATTTTAGTTCATGGGCAAAAAAAAATGAAGAATATGGGTAAGATGAAATTCTAGTGAATAATTTCATGGTATTTAGTTGAATTTTTCCTATAAAAATATCTCATTACTTGCAAGTCTATGGTTTTTGTTCAGGTCCAATTTTTGTCCTTTGCAGCAAGTAATGATTGATCTATACCATTTGCTCCCTTTAGTCATTTTATTTGTTTAAGAATGACTACTAACATTCGGAGATAAAAAATGTCATACATTTTAAGAAAATATAATATAAAAAATTATAAAACGTTTTTATTGATTTATGATAAATAACTTGTTCTTTCTCTTTCTTATTTTTTCTTGATGATGCTAATAAATAGTACTTAAATGTCTTGATGAACGATAAGGGTAAAATTGGAAGTTAGTTGTTAAAACATTTTGAAAAAAGAAATTATATTCTCACTCTCTTTTTTATTTCTTTCTTTTTCTTCATAATTGAAATAACCTTCATATCTAACAATATTTTAAAATTTCAACTTAAACCTTAAAAGATAACTAAAGACATTAAAATCTTTTTATTTATAAAAAATGTAAGAAATGAACAAAATAAACTAAAAGTAAAATGAGAATTCTCACTCTAATTTTTAAAATTACAAATTGACAAGTAAATTTGACCAAATTTGACAGAGAAAAAAGTTATTTTTTACAAGTACAGATTTCAAGAGGGTGTATTTACTCCATTATTTACTTTGCAAGAAAATAGGCTTATATTTTATTTTACCGGAGGGAGTAGTAATTATCAAAAATGACAATTTAGTTAAAAACCGAGTAATCCCTAAAAAAAAAAAAAGAAAAGAAATCGAGTGTTTGGTTAGAAATTTGTGAATCACCGAAAGGCCTGCCAAACATGGAACATACCATCGCGGTGGCGCGAGCTTTTTGTCTAACGGGTGGCATCTCCTTTCCCCGTCGATAATTTGCAATAATGTTTCCCGAGTTAATTGGCTGTCACAATTTGATCATTTTAGGGTTGTATTTGTATTATATTTAGTTGGAGAGGATTTTATTTTAAATTTTATAAAATCAAATTTTTTGTTCGAAGAGAAATAAAATTTAATTGTGTGTTTAGTTTAGAGAAACACAATCTAAATAGAAAATAAATAAAGTCTTTTTAAATTTTTCTCTAATTTTAAATACATAGTAACATACTATTAATGAAAATTTTGTCATTTATAATTAATTATAATTTTGTTGGTATCAGATCTTTGGCAAAGGGGACTGTCATTATACTACCTTGACAGGTAATGGACACCATATCACCTTTTTTATGCATTCATGTTTCTTAATAGGACATAGTTACTAAAATTTAAGGTAGGCACTTCTTGCTAGATTTGAGGAAGGTGCTGAGCAATTTCGATTGGATGTTGCACAAAACCTTATTTAGAAAAAATAACTAAGCACATTAAAATCGTTTTATTTATAAAAAAAGTAAGAAATGAACAAAATAAACTAAAAGTAAAAAGAGAATTCTCACTCTAATTTTTAAAATTACAAATTAACAAGTAAATTTGACCAAATTTGACAGAGAAAAAAGTTATTTTTTACAAGTAAAGATGTCAAGAGTGTGTATTTACTCTATTATTTACTTTGCAAGTAAATAGGCTTATATTTTCTTTTTACTGGAGTGAGTAGTAATTATCAAAAATGACTATTTAGTTAATAACCGAGTAATCCCTAAAAAAAAAAAAATGAAATCGAGTGTTTGGTTAGAAATTTGTGAATCACCGAAAGGCCTGCCAAACATGGAACAATCCTACACAGCATCGCGGTGGCGCGAGCTTTTTGTCTAACGGGTGGCATCTCCTTTCCCCGTCGATAATTTGCAATAATATTTCCCCAGTTAATTGGCTGTCACAATTTGATCATTTTAGGTAAGGCATTTTTTATTTTTTTTCCCAGTTTTAAATATATGGTAACATACTATTAATGAAAATTTATAATTTATAATTAATTAGAAATAAAATTACAAATTTCAATTAAAAAATCAATTATACTAAAAAAGTGAATAAATATTACACTAAATAGATTTGAGCCCTCAACTTTTTATTGAAAAGCCTCAATAATTGTCGTGGTAGGTAAGACCTAGCGGGCAAAAACATATCCACCTAATATGTACCTCAAGAATTGTGGAGATTTTACTTGACCCAATCTTGTTTCAATAATTGGAACCGTTTGTTGCTCCCTCTAACCTCAAAACTAAAATAAAATTGTTGTTCACTCACAACATATACTTTATTTTGAATAGACTAATGATAACTTAATTGATAGAATTACTATATTGTCACTGAGGCATAAGTCGCAATCTCTAATTTTCTTAAAGTAAAAAGCAGTGTTCGATAATATAAAATAAAACTTTATTACTAAATAACAAGACTCATAAGGTGTATTTCAATTCCATTTCTCTTTCTTTTTCATAATTGTACAAGATTTTTATTAACAATAAATGTAGTTGAAGCATAAAACTAATTGTACACCCCACCTAAGGAAACAAGTCTGCATACATATGAGTATCATTGATTAAGAGTAAAAATTTTGGAAATCTTTTGATTTTCTCTCTTCATACGCAGTATATAAAAATTGTCTTCTATCTATTGAAACAGCCAACTACGCCCTTCTTTTATTTTTCTAAAGAACCAATATTGATCATATGCATGTAATTACATAATTATTTTGAGGAGCATTTTTATCTATACCCCTCACCTTTTCATTTTGAGGAGCAATTTATTGACATTTGAAACGTGAAGTTTAAATATAAGCGAATAATCTAATATTATTTTGATACTATATTGAAAAACGAGTTTTAGTCTAACTCTAATCTTAAAAGATACTTTAAAGGAGGAAGGACTGATTAAGTCTTATAAGTGATTAATTATTTTATATTAAAAAGTTAATGTGATCTCAACAAATCGCTTACCAACTTAAATGATTCAATTATGGTCTCAAAGTCCCTACCAAAATCAACTGGTTTATGCATAATCAAAACCACCAAAAATACCTCACTTTTTTATGTATTCAGACAAAGTTTCATTTCAAAATTTAATGAAAATTTTTTATTTTAGTTTTACTTTTATTCTTATAAATATTTTATCTTCTATAAAATAAAAGATAAAAATTTCACTATACAACTCTATACAATCTCGCACAAGAGAGAAGGGTAAACTTGTTTTTTTAGCCTCAAGCAATAGAAAATGGATGCAGAGACAAAATCAACCACTTGATATATCGAAACTAACATTTTATCCTTTTTTTTTTCAAAATTTGACAGTAAATTTTGATTTTTAGACCAAAGAATAACATTTTGTCCCCAGTAGTTTTTAAAACTTGGGTCTGACCTCTATGCCCTCAACAATTATGCCTGCTTTGAGGTGCTTACCCTTAACCTCTCTAAGACTCATTTTCACCTCTTTTTCACTTCCATCATTGTAAAACTCACCCAACTCGATCTCCAACCACCCATCTTCCCTTTCCTGAAGGGCTCTTTCTTCCACTGCCGAAGCTTTCGATCCCAATGCCAGAGTTTCTCCCAACACACAGACACTCTCGTATGCTTCCGTGCCACATGAAATTCTTCGTCGTAGATAAACTTGGCTGTGAGATTTGTAGTTTCCAAATTCAACCGAAACTTCTGAAGGGATTTTCTCCAAACCATAAGCTCTTTTAGAAATTTTGATTACCAGATAAGCTCCATATCTTGTGTTTGGTGATAGCATTCGAGTGCTGATCTTTCCATGGATATCTAACCAATCTGTCATTACAAGCTCGACTACTCCGAAGAATCTGTTGAAAAACACAACACTTGTTATATTGGATACAGAACCTCGTCTGTTAGAACTTGGTACCAATTCGCGAGTTAGAGTTCAATTTCGAGGTAGAGGAGAAGAACTAACCTCGAATGAACGAATGGTTTCCAGCACCAGGAGAGAGGATTGGTTGCCCAAATAATTGTTAGTTCCCTTGCGCTTAACATGTAACATTTCTTGTTGGTAAATTTGTCAATGGAAAATGTCTGCATTGAGAAAATGACGAGCTGTAAATGACCACCATGCAGCATTATAATTGCAACTACGGCATGCTTTGCAGGTGACTAATGGGACAAATTGATTGATCAAAGTGCAAACAAAGAATCCATTTTCAGCTGAAATATCTGCAGACTCGTGAATATATGAAGGGCCCATCTGCGAATTACGAATAATTAAACGACTTGCAGTATATATATGTCACCGTCTTCTCAAAGACATTTATTTGTAATTAATAGTAGCTTCAGATTATGAATATGAATATATATAATTGGTCGATAATACACCATAGCAGGCAAAGATCATTTGATCAACCACTCAAGAAATATCTCTCTTGATCTTTCTTCTGTTTCACACCTTCCCTTCCCTCTTTGCTTCATTTTTTTCCAGCCTCCCTTGGGATGTGATCATAATCTTCATCATGCAAAATAAAATTGAAAACATGGGAACTTATGATGTACTAGTACTGAGAGTATATATGGAGAATATTTTTCTGTATTTTGTACCTTGGTGCCACCATCAATGAGAAGAGGGTTGGAAAGCTTGAGAAACAGGTCTTTCTTGGAGGTGAACAAGACTGGAGAAACTGATCTTGAGAGAATATCCCGGTAATCGGACGGCAAGAATTTCTCCCACAAGAGCTCTGATTCAGCAGCATCACGAACCTTGGTGGAGACCAGAGACAATTGACAAGCTTCGCGAGGAGATGTGGAAGAGAGTACCAAGGCAATACATTCTTCCGGCAACAGCTCCATCTTCATCTCTCCCTTTCTCTGCAACAATTCAATGCAAACCAAGAGAGAGAGAGAGAGAGATGCAAATTCAAGCGCTAGTATGATACAGTACCGTGAGATAGCTGAATTGCTTCTATATAGAAGTGGAAAACGTCTGGGTATGGGTGTTGTATGGACCATATGGTACAGAAATGAGACATCGAAAAAATTTTATGGTGGAAGTTATGTAATCGTCAAAGATCTCATAAGTTATATTCTATCCAATCACAGCGAAGTCTACGCACGACTGTAGAATCTTTACCATTATCACTTACTCATTCATCGATACAGTGATCTATAATATACGATGGTTGTCATCACCTACCACCATAAATTTTTTAGTAACTTTGTGTACCAGGTTGTCATCACGTCATTTTCTAACTTTATTGGACTTGGAAAATTTCTTCTACCCCTCAAAAATTAAAATGAAAAAAGAAAGCAAAAGGTTAATTAAGAAGTATATATGATATTTCAGTTAGTTTACATAAAATTATGTTCTCCTATTGGAGCAATGCGAAGAAAGATAATTGGTACTGATGATTTTTATCTGCTATTATTTTATTAGAAGTGCCTTAGAATATCTTATAATAACTTAAAAGATTTTAAGAGTTTTAATTTTTACAGCCAATTTGATATTAAAATTCTTTT
This sequence comes from Rauvolfia tetraphylla, assembly GCA_030512225.1. NCBI lineage: Eukaryota > Viridiplantae > Streptophyta > Magnoliopsida > Gentianales > Apocynaceae > Rauvolfia > Rauvolfia tetraphylla. Next base: position 6,581,062 of record JAJQKT010000060.1, read on the forward strand.
TTTGAATTCTCTCAATAAAAATATCTACTTTTTTATAAATAATTTGTAACTTGGATTTTAAATTTCAAGAAAATTAAAGAGAAAACCAATGTGATGTTTGCTTTCGAACAATTCAATACTTACCTTTAGAAATTCTCAATTTGTTCCGACAATGTAAGATACGACATTTATATCTTACTTTTAAATTGGAAAGATTGCTTAGATCGACTAATATTACTAAGGAAAAAACAAGGATTTTCAACTTGGAGCCACATGGATTCAAGTGTGGATATTGTTTGGTTTTGAGATTTTTATCTTGAGTTTCGTAAAAGTTAAATTATTTATGAGATGAGATGTGAGTCCACACTTAAAATTTTGGATTTAATTTTGAAACCAAAACGTGTCTAAGTTCACCCTAAGAATGATAGGGGCAGCTGCTCTAGTGGTCACCCTCTACATTTTTCTCACTTATCTTTTTCATTCTATATCATTTTTTTTAGGTCCAAAGATCATGATCATGACCATAATAAAGTTGATAATCAGTAAGAATGAATGTGAGTTTGATACCGAAATAAAATTTTCTTAAATTTTAATTAAATCAAAGCAAAATAAATTAATTCAATTCAATTAAATTTCAAATCGAATCTCTAAGGACTAAAAAGAAAAAAAAAGACGATAGATAAATGCATTACAAAAATGCATTCATGTAATATATAGATAATGTAAGTTTTAATCTCCCATATAATGTAAGTTTTATTCTATTCTGATACTGAATTTTTTTTACTTCTTAAATATATATTTTTTAAAAGTACTCATTTGTCCATTTAATACTTTTAATTTTGTCATAATATAGTGTAACACAGAAGTAATAATAATTAAATATTAGTGTGTTTTTTAAATTTGAAGGCTTTGGTAATATATGTATAACATGTGTAGTTATTATCACTCTCCAAATTAATTTTTATTATCCTTTATATAACTTCTAAATTATTGTAACTAAATTAGAATTTTAATAATAAATTTATATAAAATAATTATATTTGTATACCTTATGTGCTTTTAGTGTCCTATTATAGTTAGTTAATCAAAATAATAATAATAAAATTTTCTAAGAGTATTTTTTGTAATCTAAAAAGAAAAAAATAATTAAGTTTAAATTCTTCCAATAGTCACAAACTCGTCTGCCTAGTTCCTCTATTGGCACAGCTTGATTCTATAAATTAAAAGATTTTAATAATATAAATTTAAATAAAATATATAATTATTTTAATAAAATAAAATTTTAATTCGAAACATGTTAAAAAGATATATAAATATTTAATTTCTAGCTAAAGGACTAATTTTAAAAAACCTCATTTACGTCATAATGACGACTTCAGAAGTTTAGCTGTAATAATGCTGACTGAGAAACGAATTTTCAACGTTCACGAAAATTTGAAACATTTGACAAGATTTTCTGACCAAGCTTCTGGGCCTGCAGCTTGTCTTTTTCTTGTGGCCCACTTCGACTCACAATCTCTTTCGGTTAGTTTTAAAGTATAGGGCTTTTAGACAGAAAAACCCTTGTAACTTGGTGCAATTCATCGACTCGCCCATTTCAGTCCTGGTCGGGGGTTTGTCTACATCACCTGAACTCATACTCAACTGGAAAACGCATTCTCATTAACGCGTCGCGCGGAGCTCAGTATGAAAAGAAGGCCAAACAAGTCCAAAAAAAAACCATGGCTGTTGGGTTTTTCACTATTTTTAGGGTTTTTCTGGAGCAACAGATCAAAAAGAGGGAAAACCCTTTGCAGAAAACATGGTGTCGTGGAAGCTTCAGAAGCGGTTGGCTGCAAGTGTACTCCAGAGCGGGAGGGGCAAGGTCTGGCTGGACTACTGCTGTCGGGCTGACTTGTATAAACGGGCTCAAATTTATTTAAATACGAGTTTTTTTTGTCTGTTGTGTTTAATCACTCTCTTTTTTTTAAATTTTTTAAATAAATTTTAAAATAATATTATTTTAATTTTTAAAAAATATTTAAAAATATATTTTTTAAAAACGATGCCGTTTTACTTTTATTTTGTACAATCATTTTTGCTCGCAGACTGATTATGGGTCGCTAACTGGGGTGTGTTTAGCCTGGCCAAACGAGCTATCCCGATCCGTTTTCAAAATCAATCATACTTTTGAGGTCGGGCCTGACCAGGCTAGCTAGTTTGACAGTATTAGGCTGGACCCATGGGGTCAGCGAAATTTCCGTGGCTAACTCCAGTTAAGCTTCTAACCTCTCCTTTCTCTATAGCTTTTCCAGTACGAATTTCATTTTTGTTTTTCATTTTTTTGGGAGGAGGGGGAAGGAGCGGCGAGAGAGGGGTTCCCCTTTGGTTTTTATGCTTGAATCTTTTGTGGGGTGGAGAATTATGGTTCACATGTCTTGGCCCCAATGGAGAAATGCGAGTCGGCTAGGGTGCAGAACCCATTTTATTCTGCACGTGCAGAATCGAATTTGGGCCGTTCGATCGGTCCAGATTTGATCCAACGGTTGAGGTCTTCCAAGGGTAATCTGGACATGGATGGGTTAAAATTTCAAATTTTGCACGGTTTTCATGGGCATCATGTCACTCAATCATCATTTCAATCACTTCTCATTCAAATAAAAACTTAGAGATAAAGCCTCTCACTCTCTGCTTCTCATTTCTCATCCATCTCTCTCCTCCTTCTTCTCTCATTCTTCCTTCCCGAATGCCTCTTCCCTTTCTTGTCACTCCTCGCCGGAAATCACCACAATTATGACGGAAGTATTCGAAACTATGCACCAGGTAATACATTCGAAACCAGTTTCATAATTGCTTTATGTTGTATTTGTTTTGAAGAGATGATTTTCAGGTTTGCCTCTCTTTTTTTTCTCCCCAAGTTACACAGCCACATGGGTTGGACAATTGAGATGTCTTCTAACGAGTATTTCTTATATTGAAGGTTGTATTCGAAAATGCAGAAGCACAATGCATCTAGCCTCAACCTTCTGTGTGCATGGATCTTGATAATTGCCACAATGAGAATGGTAAATATCTTTGCAAATAACACTCATTTGAGAATAATTGTTCCATAAGTACAGAATAATTATTAACAACGAACCGGTTTGCTAATGCAATACCTCACTGCAGAAGAGTATTTTATTCGTAAAGACTATAATTGTGATACATAAAAGGAACAATTATTATTAATAAGTATTACGTACTGCCGCATCAATCATCATACACATTGACACTAGGCAAGTGATCCTAAAATGCATCTATCGTTTGTTCAAACTGCTTAGAATCTTTTGCAGGCATGTCCTCAATATTATGATGTTCTTGGCCATGCTTGGTCTTCAACATGGTTGATGTGGAGGTTGATGCTCTATTCATGTGCGCTTAGAGCATGCTCGTCATTCCCTGCAACGACGTTGATGGCTGCCAGCTTGCTCATGTAACACGCAGTATTTGTAAGCATTATGCTCATTCTCTTGAGTATCATAATTATTCTATCGCTAGAGAATAATTATTCTGTGGCTATTTTGACAGTGACTGAACCAAGCCTAACTCCAACTCCAACTCCATCGGATGCGCGCAAAGTTGGCAGGACGATTAAATCTCGTCCCAATCCTAACCGCTCAAGAAAGAGACTTAGGAGCTTCCTAGAACATACTCAGCAAAGAAAAAAGCGGTATTATTCCGTCGCAAATGCTGTTGCTAATTTGCGAGGGATTTAGCGACCGAATTTCATTTTTTTATTAAAAATTATTTTTTCCGTCGCAGAATCCGTCGCTAATTTGCGAGGGATTAGCGACGAAAAAAATATTTTTTTAAATTTTAAATTAATATTCCGTCACAAAATCCGTCGCTAATTAGCGACGGATTAGCGACGGATTAGCGACGGATGTTTATTTCCAAATTAATTTAAATGTTAATATTCCGTCACTATTCCGTCGCTAACTTTAATTAAAAAATCCTTATACCGTCGCTAATCCGTCGCTTTTTAATTAAAAAAATAATTATCCGTCGCTAATCCGTAGCAAATCCGTCACTAATTTTTTTAAATATTAAATAATTATATTAAAATTTCCTGTGGAAATTCAAAATTAAAATTTTATAACCTGCTGTACATGAATAAATATAAAGCCAATACTCATAGAAATACAAACGATAAATAAAATTTTGTAAAATATGAAATGTGAAATAAAGTTATACATAATGTTATACATATCAAATAAAAATATCTGTAATATATTAATTTGCCATCACGGCAGATCCCGGAGTCGGAGCTGAGGGCAGTGGCGGAGGCGGTATAGAATCTGTTGGGCCCTGTGGAGGAGGATGGTCATCTGGTGGGTCAACTGTGTATTCATTGTCATCCTCATCATCCGTATTATCATTGTCACCAACAGACGGAGGCGGAGGCAGATTCAGAGTTTCTAACAAGAACGAAAAGTACTGTGTCATAGTCTGTTGCACGTTATGCAACTTCTTCTCAACTTTTCGCCGCATCCTTGTCTCATCATCCAACTTCTCCTGTAGCTGGATAACAATGTGGGACGGGAAAGCAGGCGCTCCCTCAGTAGAAGAATGATTCAACCCCCGTTTTGCCTTCGATCCCTCAGAGCCTAGTCCGAAGACGCGATTCTTATTGAATCCTCCCACAACCTCAAGGAATAGTGACTTGTCGTCAGACAGTTGTCGAGAAGTCACCGAACATTCGGACTCTGGCTGAGAAGAACGCTCCTTAATTGCTATAACATTATCCTGCAGAAACAAAAAAGAAATAGTAATGTATAAATATCAACAACTATAATTGCAATTTTATAAGCGTAAGAGAATGTTAATTCATACCAAAGTTTGTCGTGACTTATCATTGACAAACTCACCATGCTTTGGCTCTTTTTGAAAAGTATGAAGTTTCTTAAATAACTCCACATAACGAAAGTCACCACCTTCTTCTTTCCGCTATAATTACAACATAAAAAATACAAATTATTATTTTTTGTAAAAATTATGTAAGAACAAGTTTAAAGAATGTGAAATAACGACACATACCATCCGATTCTCATGCTCTGTAAAAGATATAGACCCACCCGTGTGAGATGGGCCACTGGCAATAGCTCTATTCCGTTTAGCTGCAGAAGATACGCGTTGAAATATCTCAGTTGTCCACTCATGTAGCATCTGCTCCCAAAATTCAGGTGAAATCCAATTTGGACGCTTTTGTTTAGCGCGTGCCTTGCTTAACTGATCAGAAAGGCGCTGGCGGCATTTCTTGTTCCAAATTTCCCGTATCTGAACGCTATGCTCTGGGAGCCACCTAAAGCAACTCTGCAAAAGCATTAGATAAAACGTCTTCGGTTTAGGGTATTATGATCATTATATTAACACATACCTCTAGAATATAAAAAGAATAAAAATTATTTATTTTATCACTTGCAGTCCATAAATCAAATCACATGTTCCTAACATCTACAGGAATATCAGCAAATCTGGAGCAGGGCGCAGTGTAATGGCGTTGAAATATCAGTGTTATCTCTCTTACAGCATCCATCGATGTTGAGAAACTATTTCATAAAGACGAATGTTAATAAAAATTGTTTCATAGATTATTTAACACGTTCACAATCTGATATATTTTACATGTTTCGAGAAAGAGGCTTCTTAAACAAAAATTCAAAGATGAAAAAAACTTTAGCGGTTAAAAAATACACTTCTCATTTCTTCATTGTTTTGATGTGTACCAAGTCAAAAAATATAAATAGTTTCTACTTACCTGTCACCGTCAGGTGAAATCAAAATGCGCGTATCTGAGACATCGGCTCCTTGCGCAGATGTAGCTGTGGAAGGTATCAATGTAGGCATTCGCTCCGGTATGGGTGAGTCTGGAGAGTGTGAAGGTAGCAACCTACGGACATGCGAACCAGGAATTGGAGACGGAGTCCGATCATCCCTACACTCCGGCTGCTCCGGAACTGTTCCGTCGGTAGACATAATCTAAACATACATAATAGCAAACAAGTTAGAGTGTAAATATAATAATACAAAATAAGTGCTAATGAAATTGTAAAACGTTAGCTCACGTTTGAAAGAAACCAATCCTATTCATTCTCTTCATTATCTAATAAATCATCATCCAGATCATCATCGGTGGAAGAATCCGTATCCGAATTAACTCCTTCTGCATTCACATCCATATTTTTTTGTGTTCCTAATTCTTGAATATCTACTATTTCACCTTCTCCTGATTCATTTGCAAGTCCATCAATCGTCTCATCATCAATGGCTACATTAACCGCCATGGAGTCGTGGACGTCCTCTTGATATGGTCGATCCACTATAGGTGCGTCAATTACGTGACGAGCCTTTACTTTACAAACAGTTATCCAATCCGACTTGTTCTTCTTATAGCATGGGTAGCGCTCATAATATACTTGATTGGCTTACTGAGCTAACACAAATGGGTCAAACTTTGGGTACTTCCTCATGCAGTTGATGTCTACGATTCTAAATTGTGGATGCACTTTCACACCCTTATTAATAGTTATATCAAACCAATCACATTTGAACAAGATAACCTTCTGACAGGGAGACCCAGGAAATTGCACCTCAATGATCTCCTTTAAAATTCCATTATATTCTCCCATATTCTCATCCCCGCTTTTAACGCAAACTCCACTATTGGCGGTTTTCTTTCCCATTTCGTAATCAGCCGTGTGAAATCTAAAACCATTTATGAAATACCCATGGAAAGACTTCACCTGCCTCGAAGGACCCCAAGCCAAGCTTCTAAGATTTTTGTCACTCACGTGATTATCAAGATGGTTAACCTATAGCAAAACTACATGTTAGCAAGCTTTAGAAGCGGTAATTCATTAGGTACTAAATAAAAGGGACAAGTGGAAGAATTACATAATTTCTAAACCATGCCGGAAAGTCATCTTCTAATCTCCTGTCAACTTCCGTATCTGTTATATGTGGTGCAACACCTTGCAATTCACTCTTGAATTTACTACACAACAATCATATCGGCTTGAATTAGTCTATAACATTTCCTGTAATCTTCAAGACTTATGTAGTAGTAATTTAAGCAAACCTACGTAATAAATGGTTGCAACTCCTCGCAATTGAGAAAGATATAAATCGTAGCTGCCTTATGTTCCTCTGATGTTAGATATCTAGTGTGAACTTGGCCAATCACCCTCCCTGAAGTCTTGCATATTGACAAACTAAGGCCATGTAAGTTTTGTTCGTTAACACATTCATCATTTCGAGCAGTAGTTGTATACCTTGTCTGCACGTGAGGTTCAAAATAATAGGAGAAAAATGTCGATGCTTCTTCAATTAAGTAAGTATTGCAAATAGATCCTTCAACTCTTGCCTTATTTTTAACCTTCCTTTTCAGGCGATACAAGAACCTAAAATTTTAATAAAAAGTTGTATATATTATCTTACACGTCCAGTATAGCAAAAGAGCACAAAACATCGTCAGACAAATATTTACCTCTCAAATGGATACATCCATCGGTACTGAACCGGGCCAGCAACCCTGGCTTCATAGGGTAGGTGAATCATAAGATGCTCCATCACGTCAAAGAACCCCGGCAGAAAAACTTTTTCTAACTTACTAACCAGGACTATAATTTCTTTCTCCCATTCACTCATACGAGAAACTGATATTTTAGGAGAACACAACTCACGATAGAAAATGCTTAACTCCGTCACAATGTTCCATATTGGAACCGGAAGAAATTCTCTGAACGCAATTGGAATTAATCTCTCCATAAATACATGACAATTATGCGATTTCATCCCTGACATTTTTAGCTTTTTCATATCAACGCATCTTCCCAAGTTAGAAGCATATCCATCAGGCAATCGAATCTCCTTCACCCAGTCGAGAATAATTCTCTTTTGTTCTGGTGTAAGCGAATATTTAGAATGTGGAATGGAAACTTTATTCTCACCAACACTAATAACGTGTAACTCAGGTCTGTCACAATATACTTCAACATCACGCCGAGCCTTTACGTTATCTTTTGATTTACCTTTCACATCCATTACAGTGTTAAACACGTTATCAAAGACATTTTTCTCATTATGCATCACGTCAACATTATGACGAATCAGATTAGTCTTCCAATATGGCAAATCCCATAAGATGCTCCTTTTAGCCCAATTGTGGTGGATGCCTCTGCCCGCATCTCTCCCAACTTCTGTTGCAGTGTCCACTATCTTCGGCAAATTGCACACCCTTTGCCACATGTCATTTCCAGAAGCTCGCCTTATGGGTGCAGAAGACTCTCGGCCCCTATCTTTTCGGAAAGACTTTGTATCCTTCCGGTACGGGTGATCGGAGGGTAAGAATCGCCGGTGACAATCGAACCAAGATTGTTTCGAGCCATACAATAAGTACATGCTAATCTTCCTGCTGTACTCCATCCACTTAGCATACCATAAGCAGGGAAGTCGTTAATAGTCCACATAAGTGCTGCACGCATTTGAAAATTATTTTTCTTTGAAATGTCGTATGTAGGAACACCACTGCACCATAACTGTAACAATTCATCTACCAAAGGTTGTAGATAAACATCAATTTTCTGTTTCGGGTTCTTTGCCCCTGAGACAATTACTGTAAGAAACATTACAGGATCTTTCATACACATCCAAGGCGGCAAATTGTAAGGAGTAACAATAACTGACCAACTAGAATACTGCTTTCCCGACATCCCAAAAGGAGAAAACCCATCGGTGCATAGACCAAGACGAACATTTCGAACTTCCTTAGCGAATTCTGGATATGTCCGATCAAAGTGGTGCCAAGCTTCACAATCTCTTGGATGGCTCATAAATCCCGGCTCTGACTGACTATCTGCATGCCACCTCATATGTTCAGCTGTCGTTTTGGATGCAAATAGTCTTTGGAGTCTTGGTATTAAAGGAAGGTAATACATCTTTTTGAAAGGAACATCTTTATGTTGTTTATTCTTTCCGATCTTCTTCTTCGGCATATATCGGGCATGACCACAAAATTTGTAATCTTTTTGATCTATATCATCTTTCCAATAAAGCATACAACTATTTGGACAAACGTCAAACTTCTGAACAGGCAAGCCTAGTCCGGAGACCATCTTCTTTGTCTGATAATAGTCATCTGGAAGCTGCGTATTGCTTGGCAAGACCTCCTTCATCAGTTGCATCACTTGATTAAAACACCGCTCTAAAATGTTATTCTCTGATTTAATATTTAACATTCGAGAAATAACCGACAACAACGAGTGCTTTGTGCATCCCTCCCCTATAGGAGTGTCAGCCGCTTCCAACATATCATAAAATCTCTTAGCTTCTGCATTAGGCGGTTCCTCACAGTCAACACTTGACCAAGGGTGTATTAGAAAGTCTCCACCAAATCCTTCAATGACCATCTGCTGCAATTGATTCCCTGAGGTCGGGCGAGCCGAGGTACCGACTACTGTGGACGGACGTTTCCCCCTCATCATATCCTCGCCATGACTTGTCCAAAAATAGTAATCCGAGACAAAACCAAACCTATACAAGTGCATCTCCACCTCATCGGGAGATACATGAGCCATATTCTTACATTTTGCACATGGACATCTTAGCCACGACGTCCAACCTTTGGACAAACAATAGGCAATAAAACTTTTTACCCCTTGTTCATATTCTATTGTAATCCCTTTTATCCCTTGCACTTGCCTCCTATACATCCAACTACGATCATCCATCTTGGAAAAACAATATGGTGCATTTTTAACTCTCTCCGAAATTGTTCATGGTCAAATAAACTTACAGCAATGCAAGTCAAAGATGAGTAGAAAAGAAAAGACTTTCATGCCCAATATCTTGTAACAAGAAGGAACTAGACAACATATGATATTTCTTGGGTAATAAATAAAGCTAAGATGCCTTCAAACTTGCAATTACGAATTCTCTAGTTTTTAATTCTTCAAATATGAAGAAACGTAAAAACATAAGTAATCAGTGATAGATTTAAAAAGAAATGCAAAACGTGAAAGACAGTTATAATTTTTGTTTCTTTTGAATTAAGAGGGGCCAAAAAGAAAGAAAAAGATGGCACTCCATTCACAATGTTTAGCTAATCTAAAACAACTGTGAATATCACGCTGTAATTTTATGGTGAAAACTTCAGTAGACAATTTTGGCATCAAAAACCTGAGTTTATACTCTTTCTTAAAACACAGTCAACTTCAGCTACTAAATAAGAATTTACAGGAGTTTTGTCTACCACATAATACATCTCGGGTGGAAAACAAAAATAAACACACGAGAGAGGGATTCCCAAACCAACTTGTTCTTAGATTAAACACTTTCAGAGAATGCCATTTTGTCTACCCCATTAACTTTAACAACAAACAAATAAAATAAGTGGTCCATTAACTTTAAAGTCTATGCAATTTAAGAGGGCAGATCATTTGCCAAAATCAAGTGGGGCACAAAACATTGGACAATATGGCCTACTCCATGTACCAAAATTCAGGCAATCGTTGAAGTTTCCTTAATTGTTTTTCCCCCAGCATTCATTCATGAAGGGAACATGCTCATCTAGGTCCCCACATATCCAACATCTCGATAAAATTAAAGGAATCCGAGACTTGTCCAATTTTTTGAGCAGTTACAGTTTTGTCATTTTCTGTGCTCATGGGTCATCCAGAATGCCGAGAATAATCCCATTTCCATAAAGCAACATAAACGTATATACATCATTAGCATGAATCAGATTATTCCTCTCCTTCGCCTTCCTCAGACAAGCTTCATAGGGTAGGAAGATTTTCCCCAGAACTCAATGAACTTCATATAATGCAAATATTCAAGAGGGGATAACACAGTGTATTCCTCTCCTTCCCCTTCCTCAGACAAGCTTCATATAAATTCAATTACTGTATTAATTCTAACCACACTAAACTCTCACATGCCATAACCGATACTTCTGTTAAACTCCAAATGGACTATCCTCAAATATGTAATTTCCTCTCTGTTAAACTCCAGGTTGTCCCCTTTTGCTTCCTCTAACATAGATTGACAGTGGAAAACAGACAATACCCAACAAGAGCAGAAACAGTAGCTAAGAAGCTAACAGTGCGGCGATGGCTAGTGGATTGCACATTGCAAAGAAAAGCAACAAGAAAATCGCAGCAAATCCTTATTTTGTTATTTGAAAGGGCAACCAAGTTCGAATAGCATAAAATCGCAGCAAATCCCTCTGATGCAAACCTAACACTATGCTCTTCAAAAAACATACAAACGATAGATTAGCTAGATAATTTACCTCTTCGTCGCAGAGGTGGCCGAATTAATCTTCAGCGCGGCGGTGCCGGAGCTCCTTCAACAGTTCGGCGATCGCCTCCTTTCCTCAACAGTACATCGGGAAGGAAGGGTTTTTTTGGGTGAAAGCTGTTCAAAGAACTCACAGTTCTTGCTGCCCGAAGAGCACCAAATTCAACAACAAAACGCATTTAAAACAAGCGTTCATCAGCAGTAGTTGACGATGCGTTCTTAACAGCATTAATGGCTAAATACATAAAAACAATTAGAACGCATTCCTCTGATGCGTCTTTACTGTTCCGTCGCTAATCCCTCGCTAATTAGCGAGGGATTAGCGACGGAAATTAAAATTTTAAATATAAATAATTTTCTAATAACCCAACCACTATTCCGTCACTAATCCCTCGCTAATTAGCGAGGGATTCGCGACGGAAAATTTTAAAATCAGATAACATGTCACCATAAATTTTTTTGAGCTTATTTAAATTTTGTTGCACGAGTAATACAGAATAAAACATGTTGGGAATTAAAAATAACAATCTATGAAGAATGATTAATAATTTAACAAATTTAACCAAGTATATAAATAGCAATCAACAATGAATATAGTAATTAAAGCAATCAACAATGAATGCTATAAATAATATGATATGTTAACTCACAACCACATATCTTATATGTAATACAATAGATTCTTCCTTTTACATAAATAATATATGTCACATGTACATATTAACTTTACAAAATACAATCATACAATATTATTAAAACAATTTATATTTATTTAGAATAAATATTTATAATACATAAACATATAAGAAGAAATTTATATGTCCCTGATACATAAACATAAACATACAATATTATTAAAACGATTTATAAGCTAATCCCAAGTGTGAAAAAAATCTTTACAAAAAATATAGCAAAGTTCCCTCGCTAATCCCTCGCTAATTAGCGAGGGATTAGCGACGGACGTGAAATTTAAGAATTTTAAAATAAAGTTTTAAAATTAAAATAACCGTCCCTCTCTAATCCTTCGCTAATTAGCGAGGGATTAGCGACGGAAGTTAAATTTAAGAACTAAAAAATAAAGCTTTAAAATTAAAATAACCATCCCTCGCTAATCCTTCGCTAATTAGCGAGAGATTAGCGAGAGATTTATTTAGGAATAAAAAAATTTACTTTTAAAATTAAAACAACATATCCCTCGCTAATCCCTCGCTAATTAGCGAGGGATTAGCGAGGGATTTATTTAGGAATAAAAAATTTACTTTTAAAATTAAAACTGCATTTCCCTCGCTAATCCCTCGCTAATTAGTGAGGGATTAGCTAGGGATTAATTTAAGAATTTAAAATCATATTTTTAAAATTAAAACTACATGTCTCTCGCTAAATCCCTCGCTAATTAGCGAGGGATTGTATTTAAGAATTTAAATATTTATTTTTGAAATTAAAACTGCATGTCCCTCGCTAATCCCTCGCTAATTAGCGAGGGATTTATTTAAGAATTTAAGATTTTTTTTAAAAAGTAAAACTGCATTTCCCTCGCTAATCCCTCGCTAATCCCTCGCTAATTAGCGAGGGATTAATTTAAGAATTTAAAATTTTATTTTTAAAATTAAAACTGCATGTCCCTCGCTAATCCCTCGCTAATTAGTGAGGGATTTATTTATGAAAGTAAAAAATATATATTTAAAATTAAAATTCCATTTCCCTCGCTAATCCCTCGCTAATTAGTGAGGGATTAGCTAGGGATTAATTTAAGAATTTAAAATCATATTTTTAAAATTAAAACTACATGTCTCTCGCTAAATCCCTCGCTAATTAGCGAGGGATTGTATTTAAGAATTTAAATATTTATTTTTGAAATTAAAACTGCATGTCCCTCGCTAATCCCTCGCTAATTAGCGAGGGATTTATTTAAGAATTTAAGATTTTTTTTAAAAAGTAAAACTGCATTTCCCTCGCTAATCCCTCGCTAATCCCTCGCTAATTAGCGAGGGATTAATTTAAGAATTTAAAATTTTATTTTTAAAATTAAAACTGCATGTCCCTCGCTAATCCCTCGCTAATTAGTGAGGGATTTATTTATGAAAGTAAAAAATATATATTTAAAATTAAAATTCCATTTCCCTCGCTAATCCCTCGCTAATTAGCGAGGGATTAGCGAGGGCTTATTTTTCGGTCGCGAGGGATTAGCGAGGGCTTATTTTTCGGTCAACGTCACTTTTTTCCTCGCAAATCCGTCGCTAATTAGCGAGGGATTTTTGCCGTCGCAAAATATCGTCGCTAAACGCGCATTTCCTTGTAGTGTCTCTCTTCATACGCAGTATATAAAAATTGTCTTCTATCTATTGAAACAGCCAACTACGCCCTTCTTTTATTTTTCTAAAGAACCAATATTGATCATATGCATGTAATTACATAATTATTTTGAGGAGCATTTTTATCTATCCCCCTCACCTTTTCATTTTGAGGAGCAATTTGTTGATATTTGAAACGTGAAGTTTAAATATAAGCGAATAATCTAATATTATTTTGATACTATATTAAAAAACGAGTTTTAGTCTAACTCCAATCTTAAAAGATACTTTAAAGGAGGAAGCACTGATTAAGTCTTATAAGTGATTAATTATTTTATATTAAAAAGTTAATGTGATCTCAACAAATTGCTTACCAACTTAAATGATTCAATTATGGTCTCAAAGTCCCTACCAAAATCAACTGGTTTATGCATAATCAAAACCATCAAAAATACCTCACTTTTTTATGTATTCAGACAAAGTTTCATTTCAAAACTTAATGAAAATTTTTTATTTTAGTTTTACTTTTATTCTTATAAATATTTTATCTTTTATAAAATAAAAGATAAAAATTTCACTGTAAAACTCTATACAATCTCGCACAAGAGAGAAGGGTAAACTTGTTTTTTTAGCCTCAAGCAACAGAAAATGGATGCATCAACCACTTGATATATCGAAACAACATTTTTTATTTTTTGAACAAAGAATAACATTGTCCCCAGTAGTTTTTAAAACTTGGGTCTGACCTCTATGCCCTCAACAATTATGCCTGCTTTGAGGTGCTTACCCTTAACCTCTCTAAGACTCATTTTCACCTCTTCTTCACTTCCATCATTGTAAAACTCACCCAACTCGATCTCCAACCACCCATCTTCCCTTTCCTGAAGGGCTCTTTCTTCCACTGCCGAAGCTTTCGATCCCAATGCCTGAGTTTCTCCCAACACACAGACACTCTCGTATGCTTCCGTGCCACATGAAATTCTTCGTCGTAGATAAACTTGGCTGTGAGATTTGTAGTTTCCAAATTCAACCGAAACTTCTGAAGGGATTTTCTCCAAACCATAAGCTCTTTTAGAAATTTTGATTACCAGATAAGCTCCATATCTTGTGTTTGGTGATAGCATTCGAGTGCTGATCTTTCCATGGATATCTAACCAATCTGTCATTACAAGCTCGACTACTCCGAAGAATCTGTTGAAAAACACAACACTTGTTATATTGGATTCAGAACCTCGTTTGTTAGAACTTGGTACCAATTCGCGAGTAGAGTTCAATTTCGAGGTAGAGGAGAAGAACTAACCTCGAATGAACGAATGGTTTCCAGCACCAGGAGAGAGGATTGGTTGCCCAAATAATGGTTAGTTCCCTTGCGCTTAACATGTAACATTTCTTGTTGGTAAATTTGTCAATGGAAAATGTCTGCATTGAGAAAATGACGAGCTGTAAATGACCACCATGCAGCATTATAATTGCAACTACGGCATGCTTTGCAGGTGACTAATGGGACAAATTGATTGATCAAAGTGCAAACAAAGAATCCATTTTCAGCTGAAATATCTGCAGACTCGTGAATATATGAAGGGCCCATCTGCGAATTACGAATAATTAAACGACTTGCAGTATATATATGTCACCGTCTTCTCAAAGACATTTATTTGTAATTAATAGTAGCTTCAGATTATGAATATGAATATATATAATTGGTCGATAATACACCATAGCAGGCAAAGATCATTTGATCAACCACTCAAGAAATATCTCTCTTGATCTTTCTTCTGTTTCACACCTTCCCTTCCCTCTTTGCTTCATTTTTTCCAGCCTCCCTTGGGATGTGATCATAATCTTCATCATGCAAAATAAAATTGAAAACATGGGAACTTATGATGTACTAATACTGAGAGTATATATGGAGCATATTTTTCTGTATTTTGTACCTTGGTGCCACCATCAATGAGAAGAGGGTTGGAAAGCTTGAGAAACAGGTCTTTCTTGGAGGTGAACAAGACTGGAGAAACTGATCTTGAGAGAATATCCCGGTAATCGGACGGCAAGAATTTCTCCCACAAGAGCTCTGATTCAGCAGCATCACGAACCTTGGTGGAGACCAGAGACAATTGACAAGCTTCGCGAGGAGATGTGGAAGAGAATACCAAGGCAATACATTCTTCCGGCAACAGCTCCATCTTCATCTCTCCCTTTCTCTGCAACAATTCAATGCAAACCAAGAGCGAGAGAGAGAGAGAGAGATGCAAATTCAAGCGCTAGTATGATAAAGTACCGTGAGATAACTGAATTGCTTCTATATAGAAATGGAAAACGTCTTTTTTTTTTTTTTTTGGGTATGGGTGTTGTATGGACCATATGGTACATAAATGACGACATCGAAAAATTTTATGGAGGAAGTTGTGTAACTAATCAGCATCTCATAAGTTATATTATATCCAATCACATGAAGCTACGTGCACTGTAAGTCTTACCATTATCACTTACTCATTCATCGATACAGTGATCTATAATACACGTGGTTGTCATCACCTACCACCATAAATTTTTTACTAACTTTGTGTACCAGGTTGTCATCACGTCATTTTCTAACTTTATTGGACTTGGAAAATTTCTTCTACCCCTCAAAAATTAAAATGAAAAAAGAAAGCAAAAGGTTAATTAAGAAGTATATATGATATTTCAGTTAGTTTACATAAAATTATGTTCTCCTATTGGAGCAATGCAAAGAAAGATAATTGGTACTGATGATTTTTATCTGCTATTATTTTATTAGAAGTGCCTTAGAATATCTTATAATAACTTAAAAGATTTTAAGAGTTTTAATTTTTACAGCCAATTTGATATTAAAATTCTTTTTTTGAATTCTCTCAATAAAAATATCTACTTTTTTATAAATAATTTGTAACTTGGATTTTAAATTTCAAGAAAATTAAAGAGAAAACCAATGTGATGTTTGCTTTCGAACAATTCAATACTTACCTTTAGAAATTCTCAATTTGTTCCGACATTGTAAGATACGACATTTATATCTTACTTTTAAATTGGAAAGATTGCTTAGATCGACTAATATTACTTAGGAAAAAACAAGGATTTTCAACTTGGAGCCACATGGATTCAAGTGTGGATATTGTTTGGTTTTGAGATTTTTATCTTGAGTTTCGTAAAAGTTAAATTATTTATGAGATGAGATGTGAGTCCAAATTTAAAATTTTGGATTTAATTTTGAAACCAAAACGTGTCTAAGTTCACCCTAAGAGTGATAGGGGCGGCTGCTCTAGTGGTCACCCTCTACATTTTTCTCACTTATCTTTTTCATTCTATATCATTTTTTTTAGGTCCAAAGATCATGATCATGACCATAATAAAGTTAATAATCAGTAAGAATGAATGTGAGTTTGATACCGAAATAAAATTTTCTTAAATTTTAATTAAATCAAAGCAAAATAAATTAATTCAATTCAATTAAATTTCAAATCGAATCTCTAAGGACAAAAAAGAAAAAAAAGACGATAGATAAATGCATTACAAAAATGCATTCATGTAATAATAATTTTAACATTTTAATTTTTTGATTCAATCTGGTAAATAAAATCAAAAAATAAATTAAATTCTACATAATTTTTATGAACCGAATCAAAGTAAACCAAAATAAAAATTTTAGTTCAATTTTTTAATTTGAACCAAATAATGAACATCTCTACCTCCCTCTCTCCCCTTCCTCCCAAAGTTTCACTAGAGGATTTTAATAAATTAACCACGAACTTTGTACTCAAGCACACCCCCCTTCTCCCCCACCCCAATGGTTCACAAGAAGAACATAAATAATTACTCATCAACTAATATTAGTGTTGAGAATGAAGGAACGCACTATTTCCTTTGATTCAAAGCTAGGGGAAAACGAAATATACCGATTTCATTGCGTTTAACTGGTGATGTTTTGA
Source organism: Rauvolfia tetraphylla (assembly GCA_030512225.1). NCBI lineage: Eukaryota > Viridiplantae > Streptophyta > Magnoliopsida > Gentianales > Apocynaceae > Rauvolfia > Rauvolfia tetraphylla. Next base: position 6,598,595 of record JAJQKT010000060.1, read on the forward strand.
TTGTTTGGCTTGAAGCCAGCTTGCGTTATGAAAATAACATATGTCCCTCTATCTTAAATCCGGCTATTCAGGTCCCCCCTGCATCAACCTAGCTCTTCCAAGTTGTTCATCCGTGGCGCACATGAAAATTGTAAGTTACACGTGTTGTCTGAGGTTACGGAAGATATGTGCTGTCCTATGTGGAAGGTAATTAAGAGGGGTACGAATTTGAAAAGTAAAAGCATCAAAAAGATGCCATTGAGTGGATGCAATCGACTTGCCGGTCACAGATCTTTAGAATTTGGATCCGGTCGACGTGCAGGACCAAATATGGACCGTTGGATCAGATGTTAAATCTGATCTAACGGACCATAATTTTTGACCCCTATTTGTATTTTTAAAAATTCGAAAATCTATAAAATTTTTACAGACGTTGGATCAGATTTCAAATCTAATCCAACGGTCCATATTTGGTTCTGCACGTCCTGCAAAAAGGACGTGCAGGACCGGATCCGGACTGAGATCTTTATACCTTACACCAAACCCATTTCGGAGGTAACAGGAAAACCTTAAACTGGGTCCTGTAACTGAAGGGTTGATTCATCGAATTAGTTGGTCCCACAAACCCCAATGACCAACCATAGCGTCCGGATCCGGTCCTGCACGTCCCTTTTTGCAGGACGTGCAGGACAAAATATGGACCGTTGGATCAGATTCGAAATCTGATCCAACGACTGTCGAAATTTTACAAATTTTAGAATTTTTAAAAATACATACAGGGGTCAAAATATATGGTCCGTTGGATCAGATTTTAAATCTGATCCAACGGAGACGTGCAGGACCGGATCCAAATTCCCAACCATAGAACACATGGAAGAAAGCAATGTAAATGCTTTTGATACTGCACGTCCTGCAAAAAGGACGTGCAGGACCGGATCCGGACGCTACTTTATGGGCAAGTGCATCTGGTTACTATGTTAATACTTTTTTTTGTCAGTATATATGAATATCTTTTTTATTGTCGAATATGTTACTTTTTAATCTAACTAGCACGGTGCACGTAATAAAATTTTAAAAAATAAAATCTTTTAATTTATATATTTTTATATTTTTAAATTATAAATACTTTTTAAATTAATTATTTATTTTACTATCACAATATATAATTTATAAATAACTTTTATTAAATTAAAAATATTAAAAACCCTCAATATATAACTCTTAAATAAATTTTATTAAATTAGAGATACTAAAAACTCTCAAAGTAATGTAAATTTTAATCTCCTTTATGTCTAACCTACTATCACCACCACTATTCTATTTTGATATTTTATTTAAAAAATTTTCAAATACTTTTTTTAAAAAAACTCAAGTCCTTTAGTATGTATACTAATTTGACAATTGCACTTAGAAAAAAAGGGAAAAAAGAATTTTGATAATTGCTTAAGATAATAAAGTCTTTCTCTTTAATACTTTTTTTGGTAACTTATTTCTCATTTTAATTCTTTAAGTTATCTTTGTTAAACCTAACTTACAACTAACTTCTTCAAATTAATTATTTTTATATAACTCCTAAATAATTATCATTGAGATGTCAAAAACCATCAACATGATAATAATTTATTTCAAAAAAATAAAAAATAAAAATTTTATCAAAGTGCATTTTAGGGCATTCAAAAAAGGAAGAAACATACAAATTTAAATCTTCATGACTTCTATCTATACTTTTAGTCTAGTATAGATAAAATTTGAAGAATAAACTCCTTTATTTTATATTTTTATAGATTAAAAATATTTTTAAATTATAAATACCTCTTGAATTAATTGTTTGTTTCACCATCACAATATATAACTCTAAAATAACTTTTATTAAATTAGAGATACTAAAGACTCTCAAAGTAATATATATTTTAATCTCCCTTATATCTAACCTAGTACCACCACGAAGAATAAACTCTTTTACTTTATGTTTTTATAACAAAAAAGAAAAAACGAATTTGATAATTTTTTATGACAATAAAATCTTTCTCTTTAATATTCGTTTTTGGTAACTTACATCTCTCTTAAATTCTTTAAGTTATCTTTATTAAACATAACTTACAAACAATTTCTCTAAATTAATTGTTTCTATGTAACTCCTAAATAATTACCATTTAGATGTCAAAAACTATTAAAATGACAATAATGCATTTTAGAAAAATGAAAAGAAATAATTTTATCAAAGGACATTTTAGGACATTCAAAAAAAGAAAGAAACATACAAGTTGAAATCCTCAAAATAAGAATAATAACATATTTTCTGAGGACATTTTAAGTAATCAAAAAAAGAAAGAAACAATTAAGTTTAAATTTTCATAACCCCTATTGAAGAAACTTGGAGTGATACTTGATGTTTCTCATTATTATAGGACATGTTTAGCCACTTATTTATGGTTTATTTATTATTCTTCTTATAACAATCAAAGATATATATTTAATTTTTCTTTTAATGCATTAAGTAGTAATATATCAAAAATAATTTATGATTCATTTTTGTCGCACTGAATCTCAATCTTAGTGTTTTTTATATGTAGTAATGTATTATGTACAAAATTATCTTTAATATTCTATTTTTTGATAATTGTTATTTTTCTCTTCAACACTTCAATTTTTTTCTCTTTTTTATAGTAACCCATTATTCATCTCTTTAATGTGTGGAGTTTCTTTTCGAGCAACCATTTGTCTATTTAATTAAAAATATCAAAAATTAATGTTATTTAACGAAAAATACAGTGGCATAAGATATGACCTTCATGAAATAGTTTATATAATTAGTGAAAATATGTATTTTATTCTAATATTATAAAAATAATTAAATAGAAGACAAAAAATATCATTTATTCTCTATCACTTAAAAATAATAAATAAAAATTATTATTTTATAGATTAAAAATATAAATATATCTCGAATTAATTGTTTGTTTCACTGTCACAATTTATAATTCTGAAATAACTTTTGTTACGTAAGAGATACTAAAGACCTTCAAAATAAGGTAAGTTTTAATCTCCCATATAATGTAAGTTTTATTCTATTCTGATACTAAATTTTTTTTACTTCTCAAATATATATTTTTTGAAAGTACTCATTTGTCCATTTAATACTTTTAATTTTATCATAATATCATGAAGTAATAATAATTAAATATTAATGTGTTTTTAAAATTTGAAGGCTTTGGTAATATATGTATAGCATGTGTAGTTATTATCACTCTCCAAATTAATTTTTATTATCCTTTATATAACTCCCAAATTATTGTAATTAAATTAGAATTTCAATAATAGATTTATATAAAATAATTATATTTATATACCTTATGTGCTTTTAGTGTCCTATTATAGTTAGTTAATCAAAATAATAATAATCAAATTTTCTAAGGGTATTTTTTGTAATCTAAAAAAGAAAAAAATAATTAAGTTTAAATTCTCATGATCCTCATTAATATTTTTAGTATAATATAGATAGATAGTTAGAGATTAAGAAAGATTTTTTGACACTAAAATACTCCTACGTTTTTCACAATTATTGGATTAAAAATTACCGATCCAATGACATCGAAAGGGGTGCTGCACATGTTGACAAAAAACAGTATCAGCATAGTACCTGAATCGCTTTTTGACAAGTCTTTATCAAGGCCAGCTTGAACAAAACATGTGAATAACTTGCTTTGGATTTCCTGTGGCAACCACTGCGCCAAACAGTCTAGTCTAGCATACATCCACTTAAATTATTCCAATAGTCACAAACTCGTCTGCCTAGTTCCTCTATTGGCACAGCTTGATTCTATAAATTAAAAGATTTTAATAATATAAATTTAAATAAAATATATAATTATTTTAATAAAATAAAATTTTAATTCGAAACATGTTAAAAAAATATATAAATATTTAATGGCTAGCTAAAGGACTAATTTAAAAAGACCTCATTTACGTCATAATGATGACTTCACAAGTTTAGTTGTAATAATGCTGACTGAGAAACGAATTTTCAACGTTCACGAAAATTTAAACCAAGACTTTGAAGTTAGCATTTGACAAGATTTTCTGACCAAGCTTCTGGGCCTGGAGCTTGTCTTTTTCTTGTGGCCCACTTCGACTCACAATCTCTTTCGGTTAGTTTTAAAGTATAGGGCTTTTAGACAGAAAAACCCTTGTAACTTGGTGCAATTCATCGACTCGCCCATTTCAGTCCTGGTCTGGGGTTTGTCTACATCACCTGAACGCATACCAACTGGAAAACGCATTCTCATTAACGCGTCGCGCGGAGCTCAGTATGAAAAAGAAGGCCAAACAAGTCCCAAAAAAAAACCATGGCTGTTGGGTTTTTCACTATTTTTAGGGTTTTTCTGGAGCAACAGATCAAAAAGAGGAAAAACCCTTTGCAGAAAACATGGTGTCGTGGAAGCTTCAGAAGCGGTTGGCAGCAAGTGTACTCCAGAGCGGGAGGGGCAAGGTCTGGCTGGACTATTTCTGTCAGAACGGGCTCAAATTTACAGGTTGACTTGTATAAACGGGTTTGAATTTAATATATTTAAATTCGTTTAAATACGAATTTTTTTTGTCTGTTTTGTTTAATCTGTGAACCAGACGCATATCAATCTCTTTTTTTAAAATTTTTTTAAATAATTTTTAAAACAATATCATTTTAATTTTTTAAAAATATTTAAAAATATATATTTTTTAAATCCACGCCGTTTTACTTTTATTTTGTACAACCATTTTTACTCGCAGACTGATTATGGGTCGCGAACTGGGGTGTGTTTAGCCTACAGGCCAAACAAGTCAAAAACCCATAGCTATTGGATATTTCACTATTTTTAGGGTTTTTCTGGAGCAACAGATGAAAAAAGGGGAAAACCCTTTGCCGAAAACATGTTGTCGTTGAAGCTTCAGAAGCGGTTAGCAGCAAGCGTACTCCAGAGCGGGAGGGGTAAGGTCTGGCTGGACCCCATGGGGTCAGCGAAATTTCCATGGCCAACTCCAGTTAAGCTTCCAACCTCTCCTTTCTCTATAGCTTTTCTAGTACGAATTGCATTTTTGTTTTTTTATTTTGGGGGGGGGGGAGGGGGAAGGAGTAGCGAGGGAGGGGTTCCCATTTGGTTTTTATGCATGAATCTTTTGTGGGGTGGAGAATTATGGTTCAGATGCCTTGGCCCCAATGGAGAAATGGGGCTTTGATTCGTAATTCAAGGAACTTGATTCTGTGAATTTAGAATTCCAAACTCGGATTAGGTGTTTGATGATCCCGTTTGATTTTGGACTTCCCTACATTGCGAAAATGGTTTATTTGATGTTGGCTTATCAGAGCGGAGAATTGACGTCGTGAATGATATCACTCCTTCCGCTATAATTTAATCTGGGGTATTAGCATTGCGAGCAGTTGAAATCTCTATGACTTTCTTTCCTGAGATATCTAGCAAATGATACAAATACCTCTAATTTTTTCTTTCGAATCTGTATTCCTAACAAAGAACCCTTAAGAATAGAACTTGCTTTTGGTGTATCCAGTTCATTTTTGTTTTCGGTGGAGAATTATGATGCAAATGGTTTATATCACTTCCCTTTTTGGTGTGTATAATTGAGTTTATAGAAAAGGAAAAGAAGAAAAGAAAACTAAGGACAACCTCCGTACTAAATGCAAAACTTAGGTCGTTTAGATTTGCTCTTAGTTTTATCACATTGCTTGGCCATGATCATCCTTGCTTTTGCCTTTGTGTTTTGTACATCTTGAATTGGTAGTTAGCTCTAATCCTGGCTTCTTGGCTCACTCTGATAGTAAATTGGGATATTTTGTTGCCTGAATGCAGGGCAAAACATAAGGAAGTTGGTCAAGGATGGATTCATCATTGGGGAGCCAACAAAGATTCACTCCCATTGTGCTTGCCGAATAAAGGAGGCCAAGATGAAGGGTCGCCTATTCTGGATGTGGTATATATTTTTGTCAAATAATGTACTGCAATATTTCCACCAGTTAGATGAACTGCTTAATTAACTTTATTACTGGAAAACTGTTCCTTCCCAGAAAGAATTAGGTAGGTACTGACTCACCTTCAACTTTTCTAGGTAAACGCAAGGATACCAGCGAAGCAAGGCTTCCTACAAAAGTCCTATGGATGAGGAGAATGCGGATGCTCCGACGCTTGCTTTGAAATACCGGGAGTCAAAGAAGATCGATAAGCATATGTACCATGACATGTACATGAAAGTGAAGGGTAATGCCTTTAAGAACAAGCAAGTTTTAATGGAAAGCATCCACAAGTCAAAGGCTGAGAAGGCCAGAGAAAAGGCATTGGCGGATCAGTTTGAGGCCACAAGGGCCAAGAGCAAGGCAAACAGGGAAAGGTTTATATCACTTACCTTATTGGTGTGTATAATTGAGTTTATAGAAAAGGAAAAGAAGTAAAGAAAACTAAGGACAACCTGCGTACTAAATGCAAAACTTAGGTCATTTAGATTTGCTCTTAGTTTTATCACATTGCTTGGTCATGATCATCCTTGCTTTTGCCTTTGTGTTTTGTACGTCTTGAATTGGTAGTTAGCTCGGCTTCTTGGCTCACTCTGATAGTTAATTGGATATTTTGTTGCCTGAATGCAGGGCAAAACATAAGGAAGTTGGTCAAGGATGGATTCATCATTCGGGAGCCAACAAAGATTCATTCCCATTGTGCTTGCCAAATGAAGGAGGCCAAGATGAAGGGTTGCCAATTCTGGATATGGTACATATTTCTGTCAAATAATGTACTGCAATATTTCCAGCAGTTAGATGAACAACTTATTTAACTTTATTACTGGAAAACTGTTCCTTCCCAGACAGAATTAGGTAGATACTGACTCACCTTCAACTTTTCTAGGTAAACACATGGATACCCAAGAAGCAAGGCTTCCTACAAAAGTCCTATGGATGAGGAGAATGCGGGTGCTCAGACGCTTGCTTTGAAATACCGGGAGTCAAAGAAGATCGATAAGCATATGTGGCATATGTACCATGACATGTACATGAAAGTGAAGGGTAATGTCTTTAAGTACAAGCAAGTTTCAATGGAAAGCATCCACAAGTGAAAGGATGAGAAGGCCAGAGAAAAGGCATTGGCGGATCAGTTTGAGGTCAGAAGGGCCAAGAGCAAGGCAAACAGGGAAAGGTATAAAGCCAAGAAGGAAGAGAGATGGCCAGAGGTAAATTATCTCCAGCAAATTAATGTGTTCTGTAATAGAATGAAGCCCAATAGTCTTTTGTTTCAAAGCATTTTTTTTGTGCTCCTGTTTTTTCAGTTTGGTTTCTTTTTGGCATATCAATATTAGTATGACATGACCACATTTCTTACCCGTTTGCAAGATATGTTGGTTTCTAGACATAATATTAATAATGTTCTTTACATTTATGGGTTGAAACTTGGGATTTTGATGATGAATTTTTGGCTCTATGATGCTTCACATTTTACCTTTCTCTAAGAGCATGTTAGTTCCAAGAGATGAGACAGAATCAAGTGATTTTACCCTTTCTTTTTCACTGGGAAGTTTTCCACATGGGTCCTGTTTGTGGGGACCTGGGGAGCGGGCACCACCAGTACCTGCAGCCCAAGTAGCCGAGTAAAATTATTTTTCTGTTATACATTCTTTTGATTGTTGTCCTTTCATTTTATGTTGCTAAGAATTATTTCTAATCTTCTTCCGGGGGGAATAAAGAAATCCAAGAAATGAGTCAATGTGGTCATTTAACATTCTGCTGCCGAGAAGTTACAGTGTAGGCTAGAGCAATCTACTTCGGTTTTTTCCCCGCTCTTTGTATTTACTGATTTGCTATAGCTTCTATTACTCTCTAAAATTTTGATATAGTCTGCTTTTTGATGAATATTTTTAATAGAGTACTTAAAATGTTCAATATATGAGACTTTTTGCGGGCATATAATTTCGTTTCTGTTTGTACTTGATCTTTTGCCCTGCCTCTCCTTAATCAAATTTCAATCTGAGCTTAAGCTATTCTTCAAATTTGACCTTTCTGATAACCAGAGCGCTGTTTATCGAAGATGAGGTGATGAGAATATCAGTGATTCAAGTGCTTCTATTGATCTCTCTTTGTTACTGACAATAATACTATATTTTTTTAAATAACTCACTTCATGGAAACTACTTTCCGAATTTTCGAAGCTATAGGTTCCATCTTGAAATATCGAAATGTGAAAAAAAAGGAGATTTTCATCGCCTATTTGTACCTCTAATATTGATGGATTTATAAAGATTGATTAGTCTATAAAAAATCATTCACATAGCCTGTTTTTCTTCTCACAAGATTCAAATAGGCTATTGTTGTATTATAAATTTACGTTACATTTTTTTCAGTAAGTAAATGGTTGTGATAAATTGCTTATGACTATTTCAACTAAAGGAACTTAATTGGCGCTGAATAATTCATTTATCTAAAAGAGATAAAGAGACTCATTGGGACTTTTTTTTTTTGATAAATAGACTCATTGGGACTTAACACCAACGAAGTTAAGCATTTGAATTCACGAAAATATGGACCAAATTTAAATTACATGTATTGCGTTTTAATATTTTATTAATTGAGGTAATACATATTAGTATTTTATTAATTAAAATGTATTTGAATAAATTGATATTATAACAATTAATGCAAGTCTCCTAACCCCCTATTGCTTCTTTCACAAACAACCAAACATTTTCAATAAGGAAACCAATCCAACACATCTCATACAAGAGAATGAGAAATTTCTGCCCTAAGGTCACACTTTGGAACTCAGTAGCAACAGTGAGAGGTAGAAGGTGAACATCTCAACTATAAGAGTTAGTTGGGTTTGGCGCCTTCACCGAAGGACTTACTTTCCGACGCTTCCAAGCGCGCCTTATCCTAATTCTTCATCTTCTCCCAAGCTCAAACCTTTCCCCAATTTTTGTATGGCAATGGCGCAGAATTTTAAACCTTCATCATTCTCGGTTTCTCTCTCATCTTTTCACAATTCTTCATTCACTCGCAAATCACATTTATTACTGAAAACCCCCAGTTTATCTGGCTACTTTGGCACTAATCTTCCAAGAATTTTCGGTCTGCAAACTCTATCACCAGTACTTTCTAGTAAACATTTATTTCTGCCTGCAGTTTCAGGCATATGGGATGCCTTAACAGGTGGTAACTCAGCTCGTGAAGCAGTAATGGCAATTCGGCGTGGCATGCTTCTTTTTAGACAGGTGCCTTCTCATATATTTCGGTGCCCGTTTGAATTATATCATGTTTTAGTTACAATTTCTTTCTTCTTTGGGTGATGAAGGGTGATGTGTTGGGGTCATTGGTGGAATTTGATAAGGCTATTGAACTCGATCCTCGCCAGAAGGCCTGTGAGTCTCTATATTTCGATTTTCAACCGTAATGTGCAAGAATTGATGTTTATATTATATGTATGTCTTTCTTTGCAATTGACACAAAAAACCGACTATGAACTATGAAGGTCTGCTAATTTTCATTCCCGTGGCTCCTACGTCATTCATTTTAATCAATAGAAATCTCTTTTTCCTTTTTAATTGAAGGTTCAGTTAATTTCGTACTTCTTATACTAGCATCACTTTGTTTTCAATAGCTTTTCAGCTAATCAATTAGGCTCCCCCTCCCCTTTGCTCTTCCTTTTCCTTACCCTTTTTGGTTTTTTGTTGGGTGGGGGGAGGGAAGGGGCAGGGGACGTGTTACAGCATACGCTCCAAGCACATGAAGTAGTAATCAGAATGAATTTAACCTTTCCCTATTTTGTGAATAAACCTTTTGAAATATTCGCTCGGAATCTTGAGTTGAATGCGCACTCAAGGACTAGCCTTATTTTTTTTACTGGAGTGAGTAGTAATTATCAAAAATGACAATTTAGTTAATAACCGACTAATCCCTTAAAAAAAAAAATGAAATCGAGTGTTTGGTTAGAAATTTGTGAATCACCGTAAGGCCTGCCAAACATGGAACAAACCTACACAGCATCGCGGTGGCGCGAGCTTTTTGACTAACGGGTGGCATCTCCTTTCCCCGTCGATAATTTGCAATAATATTTCCCCAGTTAATTGGCTGTCACAATTTGATCACTTTAGGTAAGGCCTTTTTTTTATTTTTTTCCCGTATGCATGTAATTAAACAATTATTTTGAGGAGTATTTTAGTCTATCTCCCTCACCCTCTCATTTTTTTTGTAGGTATTTGAAGCGTGAAGTTTAAAAATAAGTGAGTGACTCAAGATTATTTTGATATCATATTAAAAAAATGAGTTTTAGTCTAACTCTAACTAACTTTAAAAGATACCACAAAGAAAAAAATACTGTTTAAATCTTATAAGTGATTAATTATTTTATATTAAAAAGTTAAAAGTGAGATCTTAACAAATTTCTTACCAACTTAAATCATTCAATTATGGTCTCAAAATCCCTACCAAAATCAACTGACTTATGCCTCACTTTTATATGTATTCTGACAAGGTTTCATTTTTGAAACTTAATAAGAAATTTTTATTTTAGTTTCCCTTCTACTCTTATAAATATTTTTATCTTTTATAAAATAAAAGACAAATTTCACTGTGGAACTCTATACAATCTCGCACAACAGAGAAGGTAAACTTGTTTTTTTTAGCCTCAAGCAACTGAAATGGATGGAGAGACAAAATCAACCATTTGATATATCGAAACAACTTTTTTATTTTTTTTCCAAAAATTTGACAGTAAATTTTGATTTTTTTTTAAAAAAAAGAATAACATTTTGTCCCCAGTAGTATTTAAAACTTGGGTCTGATCTCTACGCCCTCAACAATTATGCCTGCTTTGAGGTGCTCACCCTTAACCTCTCTAAGACTCATTTTCACTTCCATCATTGTAAAACTCACCCAACTCGATCTCCAACCACCCATCTTCCCTTTCCTGAAGGGCTCTTTCTTCCACTGCCGAAGCTTTCGATCCCAATGCCGGAGTTTCTCCCAACACACAGACACTCTCGTGTGCTTCCCTGCCACATGAAATTCTTCGTCGTAGATAAACTTGGTTCTGAGATTTGTAGTTTCCAAATTCAACCGAAACTTCTGAAGGGATTTTCTCCAAACCATAAGCTCTTTCAGCAATTTTGATTACTAGATAAGCTCCATATCTTGTGTTTGGTGATAGCATTCGAGTGCTGATCTTTCCATGGATATCTAACCAATTTGTCATTACAAGCTCGACTACTCCGAAGAATCTGTTGAAAAACACAACACTTGTTATATGCGATTCAGAACCTCGTCTGTTAGAACTTGGTACCAATTCGCGAGTAGAGTTCAATTTCGAGGTAGAGGAGAAGAACTAACCTCGAATGAACGAATGGTTTCCAGCACCAGAAGAGAGGATTGGTTGCCCAAATAATGGTTAGTTCCTTTGCGCTTAACATGTAACATTTCTTGTTGGTAAATTTGTCAATGGAAAATGTCTGCATTGAGAAAATGACAAGCTGTAAATGACCACCGTGCAGCATTATAATTGCAAATACGGCATGTTTTGCAGGTGACTAATGGGACAAATTGATTGATCAAACTACAAACAAAGAATCCATTTTCAGCTGAAATATCTGCAGACTCGTGAATATATGAAGGTCCCATCTGCGAATTACGCATAATTAAACGACTTGCAGTATATATATGTCACTGTCTTCTCAAAGATATTTATTTGTAATTAATAGTAGCTTCAGATTATGAATATGAATATATATAATTGGTCGATAATACACCATAGCAAGCAAAGATCATTTGATCAACCACTCAAGAAATATCTCTCTTGATCTTTCTTCTGTTCCACACCTTCCCTTCCCTCTTTGCTTCATTTTTCCCAAATTCCCTTGGGATGTGATCATATTCTTCATCATGAAAACATGGGAACTTATGATGTACTAGTACTGAGAGTATATATGGAGAATATTTTTCTGTATTTTGTACCTTGGTGCCACCATCAATGAGAAGAGGGTTGGAAAGCTTGAGAAAGAGGTCTTTCTTGGAGGTGAACAAGAATGGAGAAACTGATCTTGAGAGAATATCCCGGTAATCGGACGGCAAGAATTTCTCCCACAAGAGCTCTGATTCAGCAGCATCACGAACCGTGGTGGAGACCAGAGACAATTGACAAGCTTCGCGAGGAGATGTGGAAGAGAGTACCAAGGCAATACATTCTTCCGGCAACAGCTCCATCTTCATCTCTCCCTTTCTCTGCAACAATTCAATGCAAACCAAGAGCAAGAGAGAGAGAGAGATGCAAATTCAAGCGCTAGTATATTAAAGTACCGTGAGATAGCTGAATTGCTTTTATATAGAAGTGGAAAAAGTCTTTTTTTTGGGGGGTTTAGGGTGTTGGATGGACCATATGGTACAGAGATGACGACATCAAACAGACACATCTCGCAACATCGTCGTCTAACTTTGTGTAGCAGTTGTCATCACGTGCTAATGGGACTTCGAAAATTTCTTTTTCCCCTCAAAAATTAAAATGAAAAAAGAAAGCAAAGGTTAATTAAGAAGTATATCTGATATTTCAATTAGTTTACATAAAATTTTGTTCTCATATTGGACCAATGGGAAGAAAGATAATTGGTAATGATGATTTTTATCTGCTATTATTTTAGTAGACGTGCCTTAGAATATCTTATAATAACTTAAAAGATTTTAAGAGTTTTAATTTTTTAATAATAACTTAAAAGATTTTAAGAGTTTTAATTTTTATAAGCCTGCCAATTTGATATTAATTTTTTTTTGAATTCTCTCAAGAAAAATAAATACTTTTTTATAAATAATTAATAACTCGGATTTTAAATTTCAAGAAAAATAAAGAGAAAACCAATGTGATGTTTACTTTCGAACAATTCAATACTTACCTTTAGAAATTTTTAATTTGTTCCGACAATGTAAGATTCAACATTTTTATCTTACTTTTAAATTGGAAAGATTGCTTAGATTGACTAATATTACTTAGGAAAAAACAAATATTTTCAAATTATAGCCACATGTATTGAATTTTTATTTGAAAATTTTGTCTAAACTTTGATTAAAGGTGAACTACTCGTGAAAGAAGTAATGATTCACGATATGAAATTTTATCTTAGTTTTTAAAAACGAAACAATGTGATAGTTTATTTAGTTAAAAATACCTTTATGAAGTAGTGATAGATTTTAATGTAATTTGATCATATTAAATTCAGATATATGGAAAGGAAACTTGTCTGCTTAAAATAAAAATATATGATTCAAAAAACGTGTGAAGATTGGGATGTTCACATTATGAACACAGATGATTATGTATACTGTCAATTTCGTCTTGCAGAATTTTTATTTTAGGAAACAACACTTCACTTTGCTTGAAAAATGTCGACGCTATGAACACATTTCTTTTCCGATGGAATTGGGAAAAGTAGAACTAGAAATAAAGAGTCTTTCATAATATGAAAATTTCCTCTAATATCTCGTGCTATCAAAAAGTGTGGCATTGTATCGCTCTTTCCAACTTTAGTAGGAAAATTCAATGACAAGAACGTCAAAGACGAGCGTGCAAGTGAACTTCTCGATCCTAACACTATGACTGGTAGGGGTGGCTGCTCTAGTGGTCACCCTCTACATTTTTCTCACTTATCTTTTTCATTCTATATCGTTTTTTCTTTTAGGTCTAAAAGATCATGATCATGACCGTAATGAAGTTGATAATCAGTAAGAATGAAAGTGAGTTCGATACCCAAATCAAACATTCCCCTCCATCTGGAGGTTCCAAAGTTCGGTTTTAATTTGATTTTGTATTTTTTATAAAATTAAACCTTAATAATTTTTTCTTAAAATCTAATTAAATCGAATCGAAATAAATTAATTCAATTTGATTTGATTTCAAATCAAATTTCTAAGGATAGTAAAAAAATGTAAATGAATATAATATGAAAATGCATTATCCTCTTAACGATAGTTAAACGCATTACGAAAATATGTTCATGTAATAATTACGAAAATATGTTCATGTAATAATGCTTTTAAAATTTTGATTTTTTGACTCATTTTAATAAATAAAATTAAAAGTTAAATTAAATATATAATTTTTATGAACCGAATCAAATTAAACCAAAATAAAGAATTTGATTTAATTTTTCAATTTGAACCAAATAAAGAACACCCCTACCTCTCTCTCTCCCCTTCCCCCAAAAGTTTCACAAGATGTTCTAAATAGGAAAAATAACCAGTTTAGTCCCAAAAATTAAATATCTAACATATTATGATCCCTAATTTTTTCTGTCGTTTTAGTCCCAAAAGTTAGGTGTATAATATATTATGGTTTTTAATATTTTTTTCATACTGTTATAGTCTCGAAAGAATTTTTGAACTGTCAACAAAGTCTTACCACCAGCTGCAACTATTACTATTTTAGTTCTTAATGACAGTTGGTTGTCGGACTTTGTTGGCACCTCGAAAATTCTTTTATAACTATAATGGTAGAAAAAAATATTAAGAATCATAATATATTAGACACCTAACTTTTGAAACTAAAATGACAGGAAAAAATATTATAGACTATAACATATTAGATATCTAACTTTCAAGACTAAACTGATTATTTTCCCTTCTAAATAAATTACCCACGAACTTCGTACCCAAACACACCCGCCTCCTCCCCCACCCAATGGTTCAGAAGAAGAGCATAACTAATTACTCATCAACTTTCATTAGTGTTTGAGAATGAAGGAACGCACTATTTCCTTTGATTCAAAGCTAGGAAAACGAAATATAACGATTGCATTGCGTTTTAAGTGGTGATGTTTTGATTGTTTCGCTTGAAGCTAGCTTGCGTTATGAAAATAACATGTACTTCAACTGCTGGTCCCTCTATCTTAATCAAGTAATTCAGGTCCCCCATGCATCAACCTGGCTCTTCCCAGTTGTTCATCCGTGGCGCGCACGACAACTGTAAGTTACACGTGTTGTTACTTGTTAAGGGTTACGGAAGATACGTGCATGTCATATATGGAAGGGAATTAAGAGGTAACAATTTGAGTCGCAAAAGCATCAAAGAGAGGCCATTGAGTGGAGGCAATCGACTTGCCGGTCACAGAGCTTTTTATCTTACACCAAACCCATTTTGGAGGTAGCAGGAAAACCTCAAACTTGGTCCTTTAGCTGAAGGGTTGATTCATCGAATTAATTGGTCCCACAAACCCCAAGGACCAAGCATAGAACACACGGGAGAAAGCACTGTAAATGCTTTTGATACTTAATGCTGTGTAAATGGGCAAGTGAGTATAGAGGTTTGGGCCTGGAAAGCACAAAATTTTGAATTTTCATCCTTGATGATTATCGTATTCAGGTTCCTTTCTGATTGATATAAAAACACAAATTCTCGATCAATTTCCGAGTAAGAATTAGAGGAAGGAATTGTCTTCTTTTTCAGCAAATCAATAGTGACAATTGCAGATTTTTGCCTCTAGGAGATCCTTTTGGGGGGGTTGATACCCTTTCAAAGTTTATTAATATAAAATTAACGTTATATAAAGCAAAATAAAATTTGAGATAAATATTAAGACTGTTAAGTAGTAATATTAACCCAATAAAAAATAGAAAGAATAATGTAATTACACATACCTTTCCAATTGGGCCTTGGGACTTGGAGGATGGCCCCCACGTGCCGAGCTGGCATGATAATGTGGTATGCTGACCGCCGTGACTCGTTACGGATAGGACTGTCAATTGGTTGACCTGGTTCGAATTTGGCCCGTTCAATTTATTTAATTATTGGTTCAGATTAATTTTTTTAATTCAAATAATATTTTAGAATTGAGTTCGAGTTGAGGTAAATTTAGTCTGATTTTAGTTTGGTCCGTAAAAAATATATATAAAAATATATTTATATGTATATATATTTTATATAATAATATTATTATATTATTATTAAAAAATATTATTATATAAAAATTTTTAAAAATCGAGTTAAGGCTGGCTCAGCCCGAGCCCGAACCCAACCTAAAAAGGTCAAATCAGGGCTTAAATTTCTCTAGTCTGATGTCAATCAGACCGAGTTCGAATTTTATAAAACCCGACTCATTTAGCTCAATTGACAATCCTATAGAAGGACAGAATCTTCTAGTCATACATGTAACATTACATGCCTGTCCTGCCGCCCATCGATAAAGCTAGGGTCGTGCATGGTTTTTTCAGGGCGTGCAGACTCAATATTATTCATTAAATTATATTTAAATTTTAATTTAATGAATTAAATTTTTTATTTTTAATTGTATTTTAAAAAAATAAATTTTGTAAATTTTTTACACAGATCGGAGATATGCCGTGACCGCAACCGAACTGCCCCCGAAACGCAGAATTAACTTCAGTTTACTGACTCCGACCAGTTGCAGATCTAGGGCCCCAGCATCTTTAAAAAACCTCCTTGCAACCCCCCCCCCCCCTCCCACCCAAAATTGGATTTCGCCCCTTCAAAATAAATTTCGCCTCCTGAATTTTGTTTAGTTTGCTAATTAGCTTTAAAGAAATCAAATAAATTTTAATTTTCTTTTAATTTTTATATTTATTTTTATTATTAATTTTAATTCACTTAATTTAGTCGAGTTATTTTTTATTTTTAAACTCTATTTTAGACTTCGTTAACTTGTCCTTAGTTGAAAACTTGTGAGTTTTACTTTATTTTCACTCTCCAATCCAAATTAGGTTGGTTTATGATGAGTTTTTGTTTTTATGTCTTTTGATAGAGTACCAAATTGAAACTTTTCCCAATAATGCAATCTTAGGACCCCAACTATATAGCTTTGATAGTTTGTACAAATTTGATAATTTAAATTCTCAGTTAATAAATATCAGAATTTCTCTTTTTGGCTCCGATTTTGCATAACCTTAATTACTAATTTCAAAATAGATTGCATTCAAATTGCAGACTGAGCTTTTGATATATATTAAGAATCTAAGGAAGGGAGGTAAAAGACAGATCAATCAAAGATCCCAGTCCTTCATTGGGGATGACCTTTGAAAACTCTTCTTATGTGCAGAGGCAGAATCAAGATTTTAATTTAAGTTGATCAAATTAAGAGTTAAATTTGGTCTCTTTTAATTAGTTATTCTAGTAATAATGAAAAGTAAGCAGTAAAACATATATTGTAGTAAACAGAAATTAATTAATTAACAAGACTAATCGATTAAAAATTTAGACAAATCAACGTAATGTCATGATCATGAAGATTTAGCAAGATTTGAAATGCTCAATTATAGTGGCTTTTTTATAAAGATTATCCAACGATGCTCATTTTAGGTCATTGGTGAGAAGAGATTTAAACTGTAGAAATGTCTTTACGAAGAACTTGAAATTCTATTTCTAAGGATATTTTTATTAAGAGGAGAAGTAGGAGAAAGGAAAAATGGGGAAGAGTAGAGTTTTGCGGATAAGAGAGGAAGAAAGGTAAAATAAAAAGTCAAAAATCATTCCGTGTAGGTACTTTGTATCAGCATATAGAATTTGATTTAGAGTTGAGTTTGAGGTCGGACCATGTTATACCCTTACGGTTGACAGACATTACTTGATTGACCAGAGTTGTTATACTCCCACCGTCTCAATTCTTTTAGCTTGATAGCACATGAAATTTTATATAAAAATTTAATTA
Organism: Rauvolfia tetraphylla; assembly: GCA_030512225.1. Classification (NCBI taxonomy): domain Eukaryota; kingdom Viridiplantae; phylum Streptophyta; class Magnoliopsida; order Gentianales; family Apocynaceae; genus Rauvolfia; species Rauvolfia tetraphylla. The sequence continues at coordinate 6,616,238 of JAJQKT010000060.1, forward strand.
TATTATACAAGTAATATAATATAATAGAAAATATATATGTTAGTGTATATTTTATGTTAAATCTAGATATATAAAAGTAATATATAGTGAGATTAGTGATTGATTAATATTATATAAAATATTACATATTTTATTTTATGAAAATTATCAAATATTTTGAAACATCTCAATATAATAAAAAAGCCATTAGAAATAAAATGAATAAAGTAACACTAGTATAAATAGCTGCAGAAAGAGTCAACGAATTAAATTAAAATTTAATAATTGAAATATATTTAATACATATTAAGAAAAAAATATTATCAATACTATAACCAAGCTGAGATGAAATCACATGCTAGTCACCTTCCCAAACTTGCTCTTTGAATGGGTGTAAGTGGAAGGTCTTTTTGACAGTCTTTGATCAAAGGAAAAGGAAATTTCTCTGTTCGACAAGTCTCTTCCCTTATGCACGCGGCGTATTTTTTTCATAAACGCTCTTTAACAATAAGAAAATAAATAACCAAACCCAAAAATTGCTCTTACATTCAAAGAACAATCTCCCAATATATTCAAGCCAAGAACAAAAGATCACTGTCAATAAATTTCGAATCCAAAAATTAACCTAAATAAGCAATGAACAAACACTAGACTAATTTTTAGGCCTGATTTCAATGCCTTCAATAATCAATCCACCTTTGAGTTGGTGACCCTTAATTTCCATCAAACTCATGGTGATCTTCTCGTCAGTTTCATCGGTAAAGATCTCCCCTATCTCTATCTCCATCCAGCCATCCTTTCTCTCTACCGGCAATCGTTCGTCGCCTGAGTTTACTCTTGATTTCAGCATCTGCACGCGATGCATGTAAAACAGACTCTCAATTTGCCTTTTCCTTTGATCTTTCGGTCTCAAAAATGCCGTATTTGTTTGAACACCACAGCCTGCTACCAGTGATGTTTCACATGGTACCGAGTCGAGCCCGAATGCATGATCAGTGACTTTGAAAATGAGATAAGCGCCATAAGTGGTGTACAGAGACAATGTCTGGGTTCTTATTTTGGCTTCGATTCTTAAACTGCTTGTAGTTTTCAGCTCAGCTACCTCTCTGAACCTATGCATATTTAAATCAGTGTCACAAAGTTAATAGGCTTGCTTCGCGAGGGACTAGAAAATTTTCTACTGAACATTCTTGCTTTGTTCTTTTTTTTTTTTTTCAGGAATCAGAATCGAATAAAGGGGCAACTAAAATCACCTGGATTCCGGTATGAATTTCCAGCTCCAGTGTCTTGATTCATTGCCAGATATAATGAAGAACTCTCTTGCTGAAAGAATGTAAGACTTTTTCCCTCGTGATTTTCCTAATGCAAAACTCTGTAACGTATCAAATGAAACGATCAATCAGCTGAATGAACAGTAGATCTAAAGATACTTCGATTCTGTACAAGTTCTAGGGATCGAATTTAGCAGCAGGAGAGACAAGTTTTAGAACCCACCTTGTTCCCGCTATCTACGAGAATGGAATTACAAAGAATATTGAGAGTTCTTTCTTAGAAGAAAATTCCACGGGAATGAAAGCTCTTGCTATAATGTCAGAGTAATCAGACGGCAAAAATCTGCCCCAGACAAGATCTGAGTCTGCTGCCGACCGGTAAGCCTTAGAAACCAGGGAGAGCCTGCAAGCATCCTCAGGTGAGGTAAGGGAGCAAATCGTGGAAGTGCAATCTTCGGGCAACATGTTGAAGCCTTCTTCCGCCATCGGTAATTAGACGATCCAAGATATTGGTATTCTTCAAAGAAAAGAAATTCAGAGTTGATGTGCCAACGCTATTTTTGTGCTCACGGGCATTAATGAATGAGTACGCTTGATATATATAGGGAACGACCGAGGTTGTCTGGGCTCTTCCCATTCTTGTGCCTTTTAAAAGGGTGCCCACTGATAAACTGGAGATGCCATTTGACAGACCGAACGCAGCTATATTATATTAACTCTCAAACGCGAGTATATGCTTGTCAGGCTTTATTCGGATAATAAAAATTAAGGGTGCGATTGAATAATATTTTATTTTGAAATTTTTTATATTGAGTTTTGAGAGAGAGAATTTTTTATGAGAGAAAATAGTGAGATCTAAGTGAGAAATTTATATTAGATTCTGTAGCGTAACTCAATCCAAATACACCAAGATATTTTAATTTATTGATTTTTTTAGTGTAGTTTTTTATTAGGATTTTGATATTTTTTATTGCTAAATTTTTGTAACATATAATTATACCTATAGTTTAAATTTTATATAAATATTAAAAAAGTTATAATTTTTTTAAAATATACTTTGTTCTTTTAAATTTTAAATATATTATTTTGATTTATTATAAAAATTAAAAAGAATAATTAAACTATATAAAAATTACTATAATATTATTATTAATTCAAGAGGTCAATAGTAAAACTTAAATCCTTTATAGAGTTAAAGAGATTAACAATAAAATTATTATATTAATAGAGTTTGATTTCTTAAATTAAAAGATTTTAATAGTGTAAGTTTAGATAAATTTTACGTCATAATGATGACTTCACAAGTTTAGGTGTAATTAGGGGTGTAAACGAGTCCAAACGGGTTCGGAACAACTAGTCTCAGACCAGAATCCCGATTTACTATTCTCAGTCTTGAACCTGACCCTATTACCTGACTAGTTCGAATAGGATGGACTCGGACCCTACTTTATAAGGTCATGAGTCGGGTCCGGGTAGATTCGATTAAAATTTAAAAAAATAAAAATTTTAAATAAATATAAAATATAATTTAAATATCATGCCATAAAAAATTACAAACTTAATATTTTCAAATACAATCTTTAAATATACTTATTAACAAAAGAATAACAAACTAAATATCTTCAATTCAAAAAAATAAATATATAAAGTATTTATTATTAAAAATTTATTTTAGTCCCAAGTCTATTGGGTCTGAAACTTTATATATTATATATGTACTTATTTAGAAAATATATTATTGAGTTTAGACTTAAATCTGAATAAATAAATATTATATTATATTATACCCGATTTATTGAGCCTGGATAAGATTCGAGCCATTGACAAGTAGTTGTAATAATGCTGACTGAGAAACGAATGTTCAACGTTCACGAAAATTTGAACACCATTCGCGGGGATCCAAGACTTGAACTTTTCAAATAAATGAAAATGTTAACATTTGACATAATTTTCTGACCAAACTTCTGGGCCTGGAACTCGTCTTTTTCTTGTGGCCCACTTCGACTAATAATCTCTATCAGTTGGTTTTTTACCACAGGGCTTTTAGACAGAAAAACCCTTGAAAATTCAAGTTGTTGCAATTCAGAGACTCGCCCGGTGTTCACAATTCGGATTCAATCGAAAATCCGAATTGAATTGAACCAATTTTTTTGGTTCGGTTCAATTTTTATAATTTTTTGGTTTGGTTTGATTTTTTTTAAATTTTAAAAAAATTTAGTTTAGTTTTCGGTTTAGGTAATCAAACTGAAAACCGAACCAAAAAATCAAAATTAAAAAAAAAATACAAAGAACGCATTATGTTAATGCGTTCTTGTTTTTTTAAAAAATATAAGAATGCATTACCATAATGCGATCTTTGTATTTTTTAAAAAAATTCAATTTTTCGGTTTTACTCTAAACCGAATCGAAAAACCGAATAGTAAAATCGAAAAAATTACGGTTTGATTTAATTTTTAAAAAAATAAAAAAAATCGAATAAAAAATCGAATAGTAAAATCAAAAAATTAACCGTGAACACGAGTTTGTCTACATCACCTGAACGCATACTCAACTGGAAAACGCATTCTCATTAACGCTTCGCGATGAGCTCAGTATGCAAAGAAGGCCAAAGAAGTCAAAAAACCCAGGGCTATTGGGTATTTCACTATTTTTAGGGGTTTTCTGGGGCAACAGATGAAAAAAAGGAAAAACCCTTTGCCGAAAACATGGTGTCGTTGAAGCTTCAGAAGCGGTTAGCAGCAAGCGTACTCGAGAGCGGGAGGGGCAGGATCTGGCTGGACCCCATGGGGTCAGCGAAATCTCCACGGCCAACTCCAGTTAAGCTTCCAAGCTCTCCTTTCTCTATAGCTTTTCCAGTACGAATTTCATTTTTGTTTTTTTTTTTGGGGGGTGGTGGGGGGAAGGAGCGGCGAGGGAGGGGTTCCTCCTTGGTTTGTATGCTTGAATTTTTTGTGGGGTGGAGAAATATGGCTCAGATGCCTTGGCGCCATTGGAGAAATGGGGCTTTGATTCGGAATTCAAGAACTTGATTCTGTGAATTTAGAACTCCAAACTCTGATTAGGTGTTTGATGATCCCGTTTGATTTGGGACTTCCCTTCATTGCGAAAATGGTTCATTTGATGTTGGCATATCAGAGCGGAGAATTGACGTCGTGAATGATATCACTCCCTCCCCTAGACTTTATCTGGGGTATTAGCATTGCGAGCAGTTGAAATCTCTATGACTTTCTTTCCTGAGATATCTAGCAAATGATACAAATACCTCTAATTTTTTCTTTAGAATCTGTATTCCGAACTAAGAATCCTTAGCATAGAACTTGCTTTTGGTGTATGCAGTTCATTTTTGTTTTCGATGGAGAATTATGATGCAAATGATTTATATCACTTACCTTTTTGGTGTGTATAATTGAGTTTATAGAAAAGGAAAAGAAGAAAAGAAAACTAAGGACAACCTCCGTACTAAATGCAAAACTTAGGTCATTTAGATTTGACCTCACATTGCTTGGCCATGATCATCCTTGCTTTTGCCTTTGTGTTGAATTGGTAGTTAGCTCTAATCCCCGCTTCTTGGCTTACTCTGATAGTTAATTGGGATATTTTGTTGCCTGAATGCAGGGCAAAGCATAAGGTAAATTGGTGGATGGATTCATCATTAGGAAGCCAACAAAGATTCATTCCCGTTGTGCTTGCCGAATGAAGGATGCCAAGAGGAAGGGTCGCCATTCTGGATATGGTACATAATTTTGTCAAATAATGATCTGCAATATTTCCACCAGTTAGATGAACTGCTTATTAACTTTATTACTGGAAAACTGTTCCTACTCAGAAAGAATTAGGTAGATACTGACTCACCTTCAACTTTTCTAGGTAAACGCAAGGGTACCAGAGAAGCAAGGCTTCCTACAAAAGTCCTACAGATGAGGAGAATGCGGCTGCTCAGACGCTTGCTTTGAAATACCCGGAGTCAAAGAAGATCGATAAGCATATGTACCATGAAATGTACATGAAAGTGAAGGGTAATGTCTTTAAGAACAAGCAAGTTTTAATGGAAAGCATCCACAAGTCAAAGGCTGAGAAGGCCAGAGAAAAGGCATTGGCGGATCAGTTTGAGGCCAGAAGGGCCAAGAGCAAGGCAAACGGGGAAAAGGTATAAAGCCCAGAAGGAAGAGAGACGGCCTCAGGTAAAATTATCCCCAGCAAATTAATGTGTTCTGTAATAGAATGAAGCCCAATAGTCTTTGTTTTCAAAGCATTCTTCTGTGCTCCTGTCTTTTTTGGTTTGGTTTCTTTTTTTCATATCAATATTAGTATGAAATGACCACATTTATTATCAGGATATGTGGGTTTCTAGACATAATATTAATAAATGTTCTTTACATTTATGGGTAGAAACTTGGGTTTCTGATGATGAATTTTTGGCTAAATGATGCTTCACATTTTACCTTTCTCTGATAGCATGTTAGTTCCAAGAGATGAGACAGAATCAAATGATTTTACCCTTCTTTTTCACTGGGAAATTTTCCAAATGGGTCCTGTTTGTAGGGACCTGGGGAGCCGGCACCACCAGTACCTGCAGCTCAAGTAGGCCGAGTAAAATATTTTCTATTATTCATTCTTTTGATTGTTGTCCTTTCATTTTATGTTGCTTAGAATTATTTCTAATCTTCATTCAGGGGAATAAAGAAATCCAAGAAATGAGTCAATGTGTCCATTTAAACATTCTGCTGCCGAGAAGTTACAGTGTAGGCACGAGCAATCTACTTTGGTTTTTTCCCCGCTCTTTGTATTGCTGATTTTCTACAGCTTCTATTACTCTAAAATTTTGATATAGTCTGCTTTTTGATGAATATTTTTATTTTTAATACAGTACTTAAAATGTTCAATACATGAGACTTTTTGGGGCATATGATTTCGTTTCTGTTTGTGCTTGATCTTTCTGCCTCTCCTTAATCAAATTTCAATCTGAGCTGTAGCTGTTCTTCAAATGTGACTTTTCTGATAACCAGAGTGCTCTTTGTCAAGAAGAAGCGATGAGAATATCAGTGATTCAAGTGCTTCATAATACTATTTTTTTAAAATAACTCACTTCATGGAAACTACTTTCAGAATTTTCGAAGCCATAGGTTCCATCTTGAAATATTGTAAGTGAAAAAAAAAAAGAGAGGAGATTTTCATCGCCTATTTGAACCTCTAATATTGATGGGATTTATAGAGAGTGATTAGTCTATGAAAAATCATTAGCATAGCCTGTTTTTCTTCTCACAAGATTCAAATAGGCTATTATTGTATTATAAATCACAAATATTTTATTAATACAAAATAAATTTTAAATAATATTTATATTTTTATTCTTCCAACATAACTTTAAATTTTTTAAAAACATAAGTGCACTAAATTTTCACGCGCCTCAAAGTGGTAGCGTGCAAATTATCACACGCCACCCAATTTCATTCATTTTTCTTTTTTAATTTTTTAATATTTTTACTTATTATTTATTTAAAATTTTAAAAATATTTTAATATAAATTTTTAATTCACTGTTAGACAAGTATTATATTAGTGGGTAGTATATATTAATAGTTTTTTGATCTTATTAATTAATTTTTAATTATTGTAATCAAATATTTAATTTATTTAAAAAAAGATAAGAGATTCATTGATATTTTTTTTGGATAAATAGACTCACCGAGATTTAACACAACCGAAGTTAAGCCTTTGAATTTACAAGAATTAATTATTATGGATCAAATTTAAATTACATGTATTGCACTTTAATATTTTATTAATCGAAATAATACATATTAGTATCTTATTAATTGAAATTTATTTAAATAAATTGCTATTATAACAATTAATGCAAGTCTCCTAACCCCTATTGCTTCTTTCACAAACAACCAAACATTTTCAATAAGGAAACCAATCCAACACATCTCATACAAGAGAATGAGAAATTTCTGCCCTAAGGTCACACTTTGGAACTCAGTAGCAACAGTGAGAGGTAGAAGGTGAACATCTCAACTATAAGAGTTAGTTGGGTTTGGCGCCTTCACCGAAGGACTTACTTTCCGACGCTTCCAAGCGCGCCTTATCCTAATTCTTCATCTTCTCCCAAGCTCAAACCTTTCCCCAGTTTTTGTATGGCAATGGCGCAGAACTTTAAACCTTCATCATTCTCGGTTTCTCTCTCATCTTTTCACAATTCTTCATTCACTCGCAAATCACATTTATTACTGAAAACCCCCAGTTTATCTGGCTACTTTGGCACTAGTCTTCCAAGAATTTTCGGCCTGCAAACTCTGTCACCAGGACTTTCTAGGAGACAATTATTTCTGCCTGCAGTTTCTGGCATATGGGATGCCTTAACAGGTGGTAACTCAGCTCGTGAAGCAGTAATGGCAATTCGGCGTGGCATGCTTCTTTTTAGACAGGTGCCTTCTCATATATTTCGGTGCCCGTTTGAATTATATCATGTTTTAGTTACAATTTCTTTCTTCTTTGGGTGACGAAGGGTGATGTGTTGGGGTCATTGGTGGAATTTGATAAGGCTATTGAACTCGATCCTCGCCAGAAGGCCTGTGAGTCTCTATATTTCGATTTTCAACCGTAATGTGCAAGAATTGATGTTTATATTATATGTATGTCTTTCTTTGCAATTGACACAAAAACCGACTATGAACTATGAAGGTCTGCTAATTTTCATTCCCGTGGCTCCTACGTCATTCATTTTAATCAATAGAAATCTCTTTTTCCTTTTTAATTGAAGGTTCAGTTAATTTCGTACTTCTTATACTAGCATTACTTTGTTTTCAATAGCTTTTCAGCTAATCAATTAGGCTCCCCCTCCCCTTTGCTCTTCCTTTTCCTTACCCTTTTTGGTTTTTTGTTGGGTGGGGGGAGGGAAGGGGCAGGGGACGTGTTACAGCATACGCTCCAAGCACATGAAGTAGTAATCAGAATGAATTTAACCTTTCCCTATTTTGTGAATAAACCTTTTGAAATATTCGCTCGGAATCTTGAGTTGAATGCGCACTCAAGGATTAGCTTTCCATTATCTACTAACACATACTTGATTTGTTGGTATCAGATCTTTGGCAAAGGGGCCTGTCATTATACTACCTTGACAGGTAATGGACACCATATCACCTTTTTTATGCATTCATGTTTCTTAATAGGACATAGTTACTAAAATTTAAGGTAGGCACTTCTTGCTAGATTTGAGGAAGGTGCTGAGCAATTTCGATTGGATGTTGCACAAAACCTTATTTAGAAAAAATAACTAAAGACATTAAAATCTTTTTATTATAAAAAATGTAAGAAATGAACAAAATAAACTAAAAGTAAAATGAGAATTCTCACTCTAATTTTTAAAATTACAAATTGACAAGTAAATTTGACCAAATTTGACAGAGAAAAAAGTTATTTTTTACAAGTACAGATTTCAAGAGGGTGTATTTACTCCATTATTTACTTTGCAAGAAAATAGGCTTATATTTTCTTTTACCGGAGGGAGTAGTAATTATCAAAAATGACAATTTTGTTAAAAACCGAGTAATCCCTAAAAAAAAAAAAGAAAAGAAATCGAGTGTTTGGTTAGAAATTTGTGAATCACCGAAAGGCCTGCCAAACATGGAACATACCATCGCGGTGGCGCGAGCTTTGACTAACAGGTGGCATCTCCTTCCCCGTCGATAATTTGCAATAATATTTCCCCAGTTAATTGGCTGTCACAATTTGATCACTTTAGGTAAGGCCTTTTTTAATTTTTTTCCAGTTTTAAATATATGGTAACATACTATTAATAAAAATTTATAATTTATAATTAATTATAAATAAAATTATAAATCTCAATAAAAAAATTAATTATACTAAAAAAGTGAGCAAATATTACACTAAATAGATTTGAGCCCTCAACTTTTTATTGAAAAGCCTCAATAATTGTCAGGGTAGGTAAGACCTAGCGGGCAAAAAACTTATCCACCTAATATGTACCTCAAGAATTGTGGAGATTTTACTTGACCCAATCTTGTTTCAATAATTGGAACCGTTTGTTGCTCCCTCTAACCTCAAAACTAAAATAAAATTGTTGTTCACTCACAACATATACTTTATTTTGAATAGACTAATGATAACTTAATTGATAGAATTACTATATTGTCACTGAGGCATAAGTCGCAATCTCTAATTTTCTTAAAGTAAAAAGCAGTGTTCGATAATATAAAATAAAACTTTATTACTAAATAACAAGACTCATAAGGTGTATTTCAATTCCATTTCTCTTTCTTTTTCATAATTGTACAAGATTTTTATTAACAATAAATGTAGTTGAAGCATAAAACTAATTGTACACCCCACCTAAGGAAACAAGTCTGCATACATATGAGTATCATTGATTAAGAGTAAAAATTTTGGAAATCTTTTGATTTTCTCTCTTCATACGCAGTATATAAAAATTGTCTTCTATCTATTGAAACAGCCAACTACGCCCTTCTTTTATTTTTCTAAAGAACCAATATTGATCATATGCATGTAATTACATAATTATTTTGAGGAGCATTTTTATCTATACCCCTCACCTTTTCATTTTGAGGAGCAATTTGTTGATATTTGAAACGTGAAGTTTAAATATAAGCGAATAATCTAATATTATTTTGATATTATATTGAAAAACGAGTTTTAGTCTAACTCTAATCTTAAAAGATACTTTAAAGGAGAAAGCACTGATTAAGTCTTATAAGTGATTAATTATTTTATATTAAAAAGTTAATGTGATCTCAACAAATCGCTTACCAACTTAAATGATTCAATTATGGTCTCAAAGTCCCTACCAAAATCAACTGGTTTATGCATAATCAAAACCACCAAAAATACCTCACTTTTTTATGTATTCAGACAAAGTTTCATTTCAAAACTTAATGAAAATTTTTTATTTTAGTTTTACTTTTATTCTTATAAATATTTTATCTTTTATAAAATAAAAGATAAAAATTTCACTATAGAACTCTATACAATCTCGCACAAGAGAGAAGGGTAAACTTGTTTTTTTAGCCTCAAGCAACAGAAAATGGATGCAGAGACAAAATCAACCACTTGATATATCGAAACAACATTTTATCCTTTTTTTTTTAAAATTTGACAGTAAATTTTGATTTTTAGAACAAAGAATAACATTTTGTCCCCAGTAGTTTTTAAAACTTGGGTCTGACCTCTATGCCCTCAACAATTATGCCTGCTTTGAGGTGCTTACCCTTAACCTCTCTAAGACTCATTTTCACCTCTTTTTCACTTCCATCATTGTAAAACTCACCCAACTCGATCTCCAACCACCCATCTTCCCTTTCCTGAAGGGCTCTTTCTTCCACTGCCGAAGCTTTCGATCCCAATGCCAGAGTTTCTCCCAACACACAGACACTCTCGTATGCTTCCGTGCCACATGAAATTCTTCGTCGTAGATAAACTTGGCTGTGAGATTTGTAGTTTCCAAATTCAACCGAAACTTCTGAAGGGATTTTCTCCAAACCATAAGCTCTTTTAGAAATTTTGATTACCAGATAAGCTCCATATCTTGTGTTTGGTGATAGCATTCGAGTGCTGATCTTTCCATGGATATCTAACCAATCTGTCATTACAAGCTCGACTACTCCGAAGAATCTGTTGAAAAAACACAACACTTGTTATATTGGATACAGAACCTCGTCTGTTAGAACTTGGTACCAATTCGCGAGTTAGAGTTCAATTTCGAGGTAGAGGAGAAGAACTAACCTCGAATGAACGAATGGTTTCCAGCACCAGGAGAGAGGATTGGTTGCCCAAATAATTGTTAGTTCCCTTGCGCTTAACATGTAACATTTCTTGTTGGTAAATTTGTCAATGGAAAATGTCTGCATTGAGAAAATGACGAGCTGTAAATGACCACCATGCAGCATTATAATTGCAACTACGGCATGCTTTGCAGGTGACTAATGGGACAAATTGATTGATCAAAGTGCAAACAAAGAATCCATTTTCAGCTGAAATATCTGCAGACTCGTGAATATATGAAGGGCCCATCTGCGAATTACGAATAATTAAACGACTTGCAGTATATATATGTCACCGTCTTCTCAAAGACATTTATTTGTAATTAATAGTAGCTTCAGATTATGAATATGAATATATATAATTGGTCGATAATACACCATAGCAGGCAAAGATCATTTGATCAACCACTCAAGAAATATCTCTCTTGATCTTTCTTCTGTTTCACACCTTCCCTTCCCTCTTTGCTTCATTTTTTCCAGCCTCCCTTGGGATGTGATCATAATCTTCATCATGCAAAATAAAATTGAAAACATGGGAACTTATGATGTACTAGTACTGAGAGTATATATGGAGAATATTTTTCTGTATTTTGTACCTTGGTGCCACCATCAATGAGAAGAGGGTTGGAAAGCTTGAGAAACAGGTCTTTCTTGGAGGTGAACAAGACTGGAGAAACTGATCTTGAGAGAATATCCCGGTAATCGGACGGCAAGAATTTCTCCCACAAGAGCTCTGATTCAGCAGCATCACGAACCTTGGTGGAGACCAGAGACAATTGACAAGCTTCGCGAGGAGATGTGGAAGAGAGTACCAAGGCAATACATTCTTCCGGCAACAGCTCCATCTTCATCTCTCCCTTTCTCTGCAACAATTCAATGCAAACCAAGAGAGAGAGAGAGAGAGATGCAAATTCAAGCGCTAGTATGATACAGTACCGTGAGATAGCTGAATTGCTTCTATATAGAAGTGGAAAACGTCTTTTTTTTTTTTTTTTGGGTATGGGTGTTGTATGGACCATATGGTACAGAAATGAGACATCGAAAAATTTTATGGTGGAAGTTGTGTAACTAATCAGCATCTCATAAGTTATATTCTATCCAATCACACGAAGTTTACGCTAGACTGTAAAGTCTTTACCATTATCACTTACTCATTCATCGATACAGTGATCTATAATATACGATGGTTGTCATCACCTACCACCATAAATTTTTTAGTAACTTTGTGTACCAGGTTGTCATCACGTCATTTTCTAACTTTATTGGACTTGGAAAATTTCTTCTACCCCTCAAAAATTAAAATGAAAAAAGAAAGCAAAAGGTTAATTAAGAAGTATATATGATATTTCAGTTAGTTTACATAAAATTATGTTCTCCTATTGGAGCAATGCGAAGAAAGATAATTGGTACTGATGATTTTTATCTGCTATTATTTTATTAGAAGTGCCTTAGAATATCTTATAATAACTTAAAAGATTTTAAGAGTTTTAATTTTTACAGCCAATTTGATATTAAAATTCTTTTTTTGAATTCTCTCAATAAAAATATCTACTTTTTTATAAATAATTTGTAACTTGGATTTTAAATTTCAAGAAAATTAAAGAGAAAACCAATGTGATGTTTGCTTTCGAACAATTCAATACTTACCTTTAGAAATTCTCAATTTGTTCCGACAATGTAAGATACGACATTTATATCTTACTTTTAAATTGGAAAGATTGCTTAGATCGACTAATATTACTTAGGGAAAAAACAAGGATTTTCAACTTGGAGCCACATGGATTCAAGTGTGGATATTGTTTGGTTTTGAGATTTTTATCTTGAGTTTCAGTAAAAGTTAAATTATTTATGAGATGAGATGTGAGTCCCACACTTAAAATTTTGGATTTAATTTTGAAAACCAAAACGTGTCTAAGTTCACCCTAAGAATGATAGGGAGCAGCTGCTCTAGTGGTCATCCTCTACATTTTTCTCACTTATCTTTTTCATTCTATATCATTTTTTTTAGGTCCAAAGATCATGATCATGACCATAATAAAGTTGATAATCAGTAAGAATGAATGTGAGTTTGATACCGAAATAAAATTTTCTTAAATTTTAATTAAATCAAAGCAAAATAAATTAATTCAATTCAATTAAATTTCAAATCGAATCTCTAAGGACTAAAAAGAAAAAAAAAAGACGATAGATAAATGCATTACAAAAATGCATTCATGTAATATATAGATAATGTAAGTTTTAATCTCCCATATAATGTAAGTTTTATTCTATTCTGATACTGAATTTTTTTTACTTCTTAAATATATATTTTTTGAAAGTACTCATTTGTCCATTTAATACTTTTAATTTTGTCATAATATAGTGTAACACAGAAGTAATAATAATTAAATATTAGTGTGTTTTTTAAATTTGAAGGCTTTGGTAATATATGTATAACATGTGTAGTTATTATCACTCTCCAAATTAATTTTTATTATCCTTTATATAACTTCTAAATTATTGTAACTAAATTAGAATTTCAATAATAAATTTATATAAAATAATTATATTTGTATACCTTATGTGCTTTTAGTGTCCTATTATAGTTAGTTAATCAAAATAATAATAATAAAATTTTCTAAGAGTATTTTTTGTAATCTAAAAAGAAAAAAATAATTAAGTTTAAATTCTTCCAATAGTCACAAACTCGTCTGCCTAGTTCCTCTATTGGCACAGCTTGATTCTATAAATTAAAAGATTTTAATAATATAAATTTAAATAAAATATATAATTATTTTAATAAAATAAAATTTTAATTCGAAACATGTTAAAAAGATATATAAATATTTAATTTCTAGCTAAAGGACTAATTTTAAAAAACCTCATTTACGTCATAATGACGACTTCAGAAGTTTAGCTGTAATAATGCTGACTGAGAAACGAATTTTCAACGTTCACGAAAATTTGAAACATTTGACAAGATTTTCTGACCAAGCTTCTGGGCCTGCAGCTTGTCTTTTTCTTGTGGCCCACTTCGACTCACAATCTCTTTCGGTTAGTTTTAAAGTATAGGGCTTTTAGACAGAAAAACCCTTGTAACTTGGTGCAATTCATCGACTCGCCCATTTCAGTCCTGGTCGGGGGTTTGTCTACATCACCTGAACTCATACTCAACTGGAAAACGCATTCCCATTAACGCGTCGCGCGGAGCTCAGTATGAAAAGAAGGCCAAACAAGTCCAAAAAAAAAAAAAAAAAACCATGGCTGTTGGGTTTTTCACTATTTTTAGGGTTTTTCTGGAGCAACAGATCAAAAAGAGGGAAAACCCTTTGCAGAAAACATGGTGTCGTGGAAGCTTCAGAAGCGGTTGGCTGCAAGTGTACTCCAGAGCGGGAGGGGCAAGGTATGGCTGGACTACTGCTGTCGGGCTGACTTGTATAAACGGGCTCAAATTTATTTAAATATGAGTTTTTTTTGTCTGTTGTGTTTAATCACTCTCTTTTTTAAAAATTTTTTAAATAAATTTTAAAATAATATTATTTTAATTTTTAAAAAATATTTAAAAATATATTTTTTAAAAACGATGTCATTTTACTTTTATTTTGTACAATCATTTTTGCTCGCAGACTGATTATGGGTCGCTAACTGGGGTGTGTTTAGCCTGGCCAAACGAGCTATCCCGATCCGTTTTCAAAATCAATCATACTTTTGAGGTCGGGTCTGACCAGGCTAGCTAGTTTGACAGTATTAGGCTGGACCCATGGGGTCAGCGAAATTTCCGTGGCTAACTCCAGTTAAGCTTCTAACCTCTCCTTTCTCTATAGCTTTTCCAGTACGAATTTCATTTTTGTTTTTCATTTTTTTGGGGGGAGGGGGAAGGAGCGGCGAGAGAGGGGTTCCCCTTTGGTTTTTATGCTTGAATCTTTTGTGGGGTGGAGAATTATGGTTCACATGTCTTGGCCCCAATGGAGAAATGCGAGTCGGCTAGGGTGCAGAACCCATTTTATTCTGCACGTGCAGAATCGAATTTGGGCCGTTCGATCGGTCCAGATTTGATCCAACGGTTGAGGTCTTCCAAGGGTAATCTGGGCATGGATGGGTTAAAATTTCAAATTTTGTACGGTTTTCATGGGCTCAATCATCATTTCAATCACTTCTCATTCAAATAAAAACTTAGAGAGAAAGCCTCTCACTCTCTGCTTCTCATTTCTCATCCCTCTCTCTCCTCCTTCTTCTCTCATTCTTCCTTCCCGAATGCCTCTTCCCTTTCTTGTCACTCCTCGCCGGAAATCACCACCATTATGACGGAAGTATTCGAAACCATGCACCAGGTAATACATTCGAAACCAGTTTCATAATTGCTTTATGTTGTATTTGTTTTGAAGAGATGATTTTCAGGTTTGCCTCTCTTTTTTTTCTCCCCAAGTTACACAGCCACATGGGTTGGACAATTGAGATGTCTTCTAACGAGTATTTCTTATATTGAAGGTTGTATTCGAAAATGCAGAAGCACAATGCATCTAGCCTCAACCTTCTGTGTGCATGGATCTTGATAATTGCCACAATGAGAATGGTAAATATCTTTGCAAATAACACTCATTTGAGAATAATTGTTCCATAAGTACAGAATAATTATTAACAACGAACCGGTTTGCTAATGCAATACCTCACTGCAGAAGAGTATTTTATTCGTAAAGACTATAATTGTGATACATAAAAGGAACAATTATTATTAATAAGTATTACGTACTGCCGCATCAATCATCATACACATTGACACTAGGCAAGTGATCCTAAAATGCATCTATCGTTTGTTCAAACTGCTTAGAATCTTTTGCAGGCATGTCCTCAATATTATGATGTTCTTGGCCATGCTTGGTCTTCAACATGGTTGATGTGGAGGTTGATGCTCTATTCATGTGCGCTTAGAGCATGCTCGTCATTCCCTGCAACGACGTTGATGGCTGCCAGCTTGCTCATGTAACACGCAGTATTTGTAAGCATTATGCTCATTCTCTTGAGTATCATAATTATTCTATCGCTAGAGAATAATTATTCTGTGGCTATTTTGACAGTGACTGAACCAAGCCTAACTCCAACTCCAACTCCATCGGATGCGCGCAAAGTTGGCAGGACGATTAAATCTCGTCCCAATCCTAACCGCTCAAGAAAGAGACTTAGGAGCTTCCTAGAACATACTCAGCAAAGAAAAAAGCGGTATTATTCCGTCGCAAATGCTGTTGCTAATTTGCGAGGGATTTAGCGACCGAATTTCATTTTTTTATTAAAAATTATTTTTTTCGTCGCAGAATCCGTCGCTAATTTGCGAGGGATTAGCGACGAAAAAAATATTTTTTTAAATTTTAAATTAATATTCCGTCACAAAATCCGTCGCTAATTAGCGACGGATTAGCGACGGATGTTTATTTCCAAATTAATTTAAATGTTAATATTCCGTCACTATTCCGTCGCTAACTTTAATTAAAAAATCCTTATACCGTCGCTAATCCGTCGCTTTTTAATTAAAAAAATAATTATCCGTCGCTAATCCGTAGCAAATCCGTCACTAATTTTTTTAAATATTAAATAATTATATTAAAATTTCCTGTGAAAATTCAAAATTAAAATTTTATAACCTGCTGTACATGAATAAATATAAAGCCAATACTCATAGAAATACAAACGATAAATAAAATTTTGTAAAATATGAAATGTGAAATAAAGTTATACATAATGTTATACATATCAAATAAAAATATCTGTAATATATTAATTTGCCATCACGGCAGATCCCGGAGTCGGAGCTGAGGGCAGTGGCGGAGGCGGTATAGAATCTGTTGGGCCCTGTGGAGGAGGATGGTCATCTGGTGGGTCAACTGTGTATTCATTGTCATCCTCATCATCCGTATTATCATTGTCACCAACAGACGGAGGCGGAGGCAGATTCAGAGTTTCTAACAAGAACGAAAAAGTCATTTGTGTCATAGTCCGTTGCACGTTATGCAACTTCTTCTCAACTTTTCGCCGCATCCTTGTCTCATCATCCAACTTCTCTCGTAGCTGGATAACAATGTGGGGACGGGGAAAGCGAGCGCTCCTCGGTAGAAGAATGATTCAACCCCCGTTTTGCCTTCGATCCCTCAGAGCCTAGTCCGAAGACGCGATTCTTATTGAATCCTCCCACAACCTCAAGGAATAGTGACTTGTCGTCAGACAGTTGTCGAGAAGTCACCGAACATTCGGACTCTGGCTGAGAAGAACGCTCCTTAATTGCTATAACATTATCCTGCAGAAACAAAAAAGAAATAGTAATGTATAAATATCAACAACTATAATTGCAATTTTATAAGCGTAAGAGAATGTTAATTCATACCAAAGTTTGTCGTGACTTATCATTGACAAACTCACCATGCTTTGGCTCTTTTTGAAAAGTATGAAGTTTCTTAAATAACTCCACATAACGAAAGTCACCACCTTCTTCTTTCCGCTATAATTACAACATAAAAAATACAAATTATTATTTTTTTGTAAAAATTATGTAAGAACAAGTTTAAAGAATGTGAAATAACGACACATACCATCCGATTCTCATGCTCTGTAAAAGATATAGACCCACCCGTGTGAGATGGGCCACTGGCAATAGCTCTATTCCGTTTAGCTGCAGAAGATACGCGTTGAAATATCTCAGTTGTCCACTCATGTAGCATCTGCTCCCAAAATTCAGGTGAAATCCAATTTGGACGCTTTTGTTTAGCGCGTGCCTTGCTTAACTGATCGGAAAAGGCGCCGCGGCATTTCTTGTTCCAAATTTCCCGTATCTGAACGCTATGCTCTGGGAGCCACCTAAAGCAACTCTGCAAAAGCATTAGATAAAACGTCTTCGGTTTAGGGTATTATGATCATTATATTAACACATACCTCTAGAATATAAAAAGAATAAAAATTATTTATTTTATCACTTGCAGTCCATAAATCAAATCACATGTTCCTAACATCTACAGGAATATCAGCAAATCTGGAGCAGGGCGCAGTGTAATGGCGTTGAAATATCAGTGTTATCTCTCTTACAGCATCCATCGATGTTGAGAAACTATTTCATAAAGACGAATGTTAATAAAAATTGTTTCATAGATTATTTAACACGTTCACAATCTGATATATTTTACATGTTTCGAGAAAGAGGCTTCTTAAACAAAAATTCAAAGATGAAAAAAACTTTAGCGGTTAAAAAATACAATTCTCATTTCTTCATTGTTTTGATGTGTACCAAGTCAAAAAATATAAATAGTTTCTACTTACCTGTCACCGTCAGGTGAAATCAAAATGCGCGTATCTGAGACATCGGCTCCTTGCGCAGATGTAGCTGTGGAAGGTATCAATGTAGGCATTCGCTCCGGTATGGGTGAGTCTGGAGAGTGTGAAGGTAGCAACCTACGGACATGCGAACCAGGAATTGGAGACGGAGTCCGATCATCCCTACACTCCCAGCTGCTCCCGAATCTGCTCAGCTCGGTAGACATAATCTAAACATACATAATAGCAAACAAGTTAGAGTGTAAATATAATAATACAAAATAAGTGCTAATGAAATTGTAAAACGTTAGCTCACGTTTGAAAGAAACCAATCCTATTCATTCTCTTCATTATCTAATAAATCATCATCCAGATCATCATCGGTGGAAGAATCCGTATCCGAATTAACTCCTTCTGCATTCACATCCATATTTTTTTGTGTTCCTAATTCTTGAATATCTACTATTTCACCTTCTCCTGATTCATTTGCAAGTCCATCAATCGTCTCATCATCAATGGCTACATTAACCGCCATGGAGTCGTGGACGTCCTCTTGATATGGTCGATCCACTGTAGGTGCGTCAATTACGTGACGAGCCTTTACTTTACAAACAGTTATCCAATCCGACTTGTTCTTCTTATAGCATGGGTAGCGCTCATAATATACTTGATTGGCTTACTGAGCTAACACAAATGGGTCAAACTTTGGGTACTTCCTCATGCAGTTGATGTCTACGATTCTAAATTGTGGATGCACTTTCACACCCTTATTAATAGTTATATCAAACCAATCACATTTGAACAAGATAACCTTCTGACAGGGAGACCCAGAAATTGCACCTCAATGATCTCCCTTTAAAAATTCCATTATATTCTCCCCATATTCTCATCCCCGCTTTTAACGCAAACTCCACTATTGGCGGTTTTCTTTCCCATTTCAGTAATCACCAGTGTGAAATCTAAAACCATTTATGAAATACCCATGGAAAGACTTCACCTGCCTCGAAGGACCCCAAGCCAAGCTTCTAAGATTTTTGTCACTCACGTGATTATCAAGATGGTTAACCTATAGCAAAACTACATGTTAGCAAGCTTTAGAAGCGGTAATTCATTAGGTACTAAATAAAAGGGACAAGTGGAAGAATTACATAATTTCTAAACCATGCCGGAAAGTCATCTTCTAATCTCCTGTCAACTTCCGTATCTGTTATATGTGGTGCAACACCTTGCAATTCACTCTTGAATTTACTACACAACAATCATATCGGCTTGAATTAGTCTATAACATTTCCTGTAATCTTCAAGACTTATGTAGTAGTAATTTAAGCAAACCTACGTAATAAATGGTTGCAACTCCTCGCAATTGAGAAAGATATAAATCGTAGCTGCCTTATGTTCCTCTGATGTTAGATATCTAGTGTGAACTTGGCCAATCACCCTCCCTGAAGTCTTGCATATTGACAAACTAAGGCCATGTAAGTTTTGTTCGTTAACACATTCATCATTTCGAGCAGTAGTTGTATACCTTGTCTGCACGTGAGGTTCAAAATAATAGGAGAAAAATGTCGATGCTTCTTCAATTAAGTAAGTATTGCAAATAGATCCTTCAACTCTTGCCTTATTTTTAACCTTCCTTTTCAGGCGATACAAGAACCTGAAATTTTAATAAAAAGTTGTATATATTATCTTACACGTCCATTATAGAAAAAGAGCACAAAACATCGTCAGACAAATATTTACCTCTCAAATGGATACATCCATCCAGATCTGAACCCAGGCCAAACGAACCCCCGGCTTCATAGGGTAGGTGAATCATAAGATGCTCCATCACGTCAAAGAACCCCGTAGAAAAAACTTTTTCTAACTTACTAACCGAGACTATAATTTCTTTCTCCCATTCACTCATACGAGAAACTGATATTTTAGGAGAACACAAGTCACGATAGAAAATGCTTAACTCCGTCACAATGTTCCATATTGGAACCGGAAGAAATTCTCTGAACGCAATTGGAATTAATCTCTCCATAAATACATGACAATTATGCGATTTCATCCCTGACATTTTTAGCTTTTTCATATCAACGCATCTTCCCAAGTTAGAAGCATATCCATCAGGCAATCGAATCTCCTTCACCCAGTCGAGAATAATTCTCTTTTGTTCTGGTGTAAGCGAATATTTAGAATGTGGAATGGAAACTTTATTCTCACCAACACTAATAACGTGTAACTCAGGTCTGTCACAATATACTTCAACATCACGCCGAGCCTTTACGTTATCTTTTGATTTACCTTTCACATCCATTACAGTGTTAAACACGTTATCAAAGACATTTTTCTCATTATGCATCACGTCAACATTATGACGAATCGATTAGTCTTCCAATATGGCAAATCCCATAAGATGCTCCTTTTAGCCCAATTGTGGTGGATGCCTCCGCCCGCATCTCTCCCAACTTCATTGCAGATGTCCACTATCTTCGGCAAATTGCACACCCTTTGCCACATGTCATTTCCAGAAGCTCGCCTTATGGGTGCAGAAAGACTCTCGGCCCCTATCTTTTCTGGAAAGACTTTGTATCCTTCCCGATGACGGGTGATCGGAGGGTAAGAATCGCTGGTGACAATCGAACCAAGATTGTTTCGAGCCATACAATAAGTACATGCTAATCTTTCCCGCTTGTACTCCATCCACTTAGCATACCATAAGCGGGGAAGTCGTTAATAGTCCACATAAGTTGCTGCACGCATTTGAAAATTATTTTTTCTTTGAAATGTCGTATGTAGGAACACCACCGCACCATAATCGTAACAATTCATCTACCAAAGGTTGTAGATAAACATCAATTTTTCTGCTTTGGGTTCTTTGCCCCTCGAGACAATTCATCGTAAGAAACATTACAGGGATCTTTCATACACATCCAAGGCGGCAAATTGTAAGGAGTAACAATAACTGACCAACTAGAATACTGCTTTCCCGACATCCCAAAAGGAGAAAACCCATCGGTGCATAGACCAAGACGAACATTTCGAACTTCCTTAGCGAATTCTGGATATGTCCGATCAAAGTGGTGCCAAGCTTCACAATCTCTTGGATGGCTCATAAATCCCGGCTCTGACTGACTATCTGCATGCCACCTCATATGTTCAGCTGTCGTTTTGGATGCAAATAGTCTTTGGAGTCTTGGTATTAAAGGAAGGTAATACATCTTTTTGAAAGGAACATCTTTATGTTGTTTATTCTTTCCGATCTTCTTCTTCGGCATATATCGGGCATGACCACAAAATTTGTAATCTTTTTGATCTATATCATCTTTCCAATAAAGCATACAACTATTTGGACAAACGTCAAACTTCTGAACAGGCAAGCCTAGTCCGGAGACCATCTTCTTTGTCTGATAATAGTCATCTGGAAGCTGCGTATTGCTTGGCAAGACCTCCTTCATCAGTTGCATCACTTGATTAAAACACCGCTCTAAAATGTTATTCTCTGATTTAATATTTAACATTCGAGAAATAACCGACAACAACGAGTGCTTTGTGCATCCCTCCCCTATAGGAGTGTCAGCCGCTTCCAACATATCATAAAATCTCTTAGCTTCTGCATTAGGCGGTTCCTCACAGTCAACACTTGACCAAGGGTGTATTAGAAAGTCTCCACCAAATCCTTCAATGACCATCTGCTGCAATTGATTCCCTGAGGTCGGGCGAGCCGAGGTACCGACTACTGTGGACGGACGTTTCCCCCTCATCATATCCTCGCCATGACTTGTCCAAAAATAGTAATCCGAGACAAAACCAAACCTATACAAGTGCATCTCCACCTCATCGGGAGATACATGAGCCATATTCTTACATTTTGCACATGGACATCTTAGCCACGACGTCCAACCTTTGGACAAACAATAGGCAATAAAACTTTTTACCCCTTGTTCATATTCTATTGTAATCCCTTTTATCCCTTGCACTTGCCTCCTATACATCCAACTACGATCATCCATCTTGGAAAAACAATATGGTGCATTTTTAACTCTCTCCGAAATTGTTCATGGTCAAATAAACTTACAGCAATGCAAGTCAAAGATGAGTAGAAAAGAAAAGACTTTCATGCCCAATATCTTGTAACAAGAAGGAACTAGACAACATATGATATTTCTTGGGTAATAAATAAAGCTAAGATGCCTTCAAACTTGCAATTACGAATTCTCTAGTTTTTAATTCTTCAAATATGAAGAAACGTAAAAACATAAGTAATCAGTGATAGATTTAAAAAGAAATGCAAAACGTGAAAGACAGTTATAATTTTTGTTTCTTTTGAATTAAGAGGGGCCAAAAAGAAAGAAAAAGATGGCACTCCATTCACAATGTTTAGCTAATCTAAAACAACTGTGAATATCACGCTGTAATTTTATGGTGAAAACTTCAGTAGACAATTTTGGCATCAAAAACCTGAGTTTATACTCTTTCTTAAAACACAGTCAACTTTCAGCTACTAAATAAGAATTTACAGGAGTTTTGTCTACCACATAATACATCTCGGGTGGAAAACAAAAATAAACACACGAGAGAGGGATTCCCAAACCAACTTGTTCTTAGATTAAACACTTTCAGAGAATGCCATTTTGTCTACCCCATTAACTTTAACAACAAACAAATAAAATAAGTGGTCCATTAACTTTAAAGTCTATGCAATTTAAGAGGGCAGATCATTTGCCAAAATCAAGTGGGGCACAAAACATTGGACAATATGGCCTACTCCATGTACCAAAATTCAGGCAATCGTTGAAGTTTCCTTAATTGTTTTTTCCCCCCAAAGCATTCATTCATGAAGGGAACATGCTCATCTAGGTCCCCACATATCCAACATCTCGATAAAATTAAAGGAATCCGAGACTTGTCCAATTTTTTTGAGCGATTCATGCTTTTGTCATTTTTCTGTGCTCATGGGTCATCCGAATGCCGAGAATAATCCCATTTCCATAAAGCAACATAAACGTATATACATCATTAGCATGAATCGATTATTCCTCTCCTTCGCCTTCCTCGGACAAGCTTCATAGGGTAGGAAGATTTTTCCCCGTAACTCAATGAACTTCATATAATGCAAATATTCAAGAGGGGATAACACAGTTGTATTCCTCTCCTTCCCCTTCCTCGGACAAGCTTCATATAAATTCAATTATCTGTATTAATTCTAACCACACTAAACTCTCACATGCCATAACCGATACTTCATTAAACTCCAAATGGACTATCCTCAAATATGTAATTTCCTCTCGTTAAACTCCGGGTTGTCCCCTTTTGCTTCCTCTAACATAGATTGACAAATGGAAAACAGACAATACCCAACAAGAGCGTAAACAGTGAGCTAAGAAGCTAACAAGTGCGGCGATGGCTAGTGGATTGCACATTGCAAAGAAAAGCAACAAGAAAATCGCAGCAAATCCTTATTTTGTTATTTGAAAGGGCAACCAAGTTCGAATAGCATAAAATCGCAGACAAATCCTCTCGATGCAAACCTAACACTATGCTCTTCAAAAAACATACAAACGATAGATTAGCTAGATAATTTACCTCTTCGTCGCAGAGGTGGCCGAATTAATCTTCAGCGCGGCGGTGCCGGAGCTCCTTCAACAGTTCGGCGATCGCCTCCTTTCCTCAACAGTACATCGGGAAGGAAGGGTTTTTTTGGGTGAAAGCTGTTCAAAGAACTCACAGTTCTTGCTGCCCGAAGAGCACCAAATTCAACAACAAAACGCATTTAAAACAAGCGTTCATCAGCAGTAGTTGACGATGCGTTCTTAACGGCATTAATGGCTAAATACATAAAAACAATTAGAACGCATTCCTCCCGATGCGTCTTTTCATTGCTCGTTGCTAATCCCTCGCTAATTAGCGAGGGATTAGCGACGGAAATTAAAATTTTAAATATAAATAATTTTCTAATAACCCAACCACTATTCCGTCACTAATCCCTCGCTAATTAGCGAGGGATTCGCGACGGAAAATTTTAAAATCAGATAACATGTCACCATAAATTTTTTTGAGCTTATTTAAATTTTGTTGCACGAGTAATACAGAATAAAACATGTTGGGAATTAAAAATAACAATCTATGAAGAATGATTAATAATTTAACAAATTTAACCAAGTATATAAATAGCAATCAACAATGAATATAGTAATTAAAGCAATCAACAATGAATGCTATAAATAATATGATATGTTAACTCACAGCCACATATCTTATATGTAATACAATATATTTTTCCTTTCACATAAATAATATATATAACATGTACATATTAACTTTACAAAATACAATCATACAATATTATTAAAATGATTTATATTTATTTAGAATAAATATTTATAATACATAAACATATAAGAAGAAATTTATATGTCCCTGATACATAAACATAAACATACAATATTATTAAAACGATTTATAAGCTAATCCCAAGTGTGAAAAAAATCTTTACAAAAAATATAGCAAAGTTCCCTCGCTAATCCCTCGCTAATTAGCGAGGGATTAGCGACGGACGTGAAATTTAAGAATTTTAAAATAAAGTTTTAAAATTAAAATAACCGTCCCTCTCTAATCCTTCGCTAATTAGCGAGGGATTAGCGACGGAAGTTAAATTTAAGAACTAAAAAATAAAGCTTTAAAATTAAAATAACCATCCCTCGCTAATCCTTCGCTAATTAGCGAGAGATTAGCGAGAGATTTATTTAGGAATAAAAAAATTTACTTTTAAAATTAAAACAACATATCCCTCGCTAATCCCTTCGCTAATTAGCGAGGATTAGCGAGGGATTTATTTAGGAATAAAAAATTTACTTTTAAAATTAAAACTGCATTTCCCTCGCTAATCCCTCGCTAATTAGTGAGGGATTAGCTAGGGATTAATTTAAGAATTTAAAATCATATTTTTAAAATTAAAACTACATGTCTCTCGCTAAATCCCTCGCTAATTAGCGAGGGATTGTATTTAAGAATTTAAATATTTATTTTTGAAATTAAAACTGCATGTCCCTCGCTAATCCCTCGCTAATTAGAGAGGGATTTATTTAAGAATTTAAGATTTTTTTTAAAAAGTAAAACTGCATTTCCCTCGCTAATCCCTCGCTAATCCCTCGCTAATTAGCGAGGGATTAATTTAAGAATTTAAAATTTTATTTTTAAAATTAAAACTGCATGTCCCTCGCTAATCCCTCGCTAATTAGTGAGGGATTTATTTATGAAAGTAAAAAATATATATTTAAAATTAAAATTCCATTTCCCTCGCTAATCCCTCAGCTAATTAGCGAGGGATTAGCGAGAGCTTATTTTTTCGGTCGCGAGGGATTAGCGAGGGCTTATTTTTTCGGTCAACGTCACTTTTTTCCTCGCAAACTCAGTCGCTAATTAGCGAGCGATTTTTTGCCGTCGCAAAATATCGTCGCTAAACGCGCATTTCCTTGTAGTGTCTCTCTTCATACGCAGTATATAAAAATTGTCTTCTATCTATTGAAACAGCCAACTACGCCCTTCTTTTATTTTTCTAAAGAACCAATATTGATCATATGCATGTAATTACATAATTATTTTGAGGAGCATTTTTATCTATCCCCCTCACCTTTTCATTTTGAGGAGCAATTTGTTGATATTTGAAACGTGAAGTTTAAATATAAGCGAATAATCTAATATTATTTTGATACTATATTAAAAAACGAGTTTTAGTCTAACTCCAATCTTAAAAGATACTTTAAAGGAGGAAGCACTGATTAAGTCTTATAAGTGATTAATTATTTTATATTAAAAAGTTAATGTGATCTCAACAAATTGCTTACCAACTTAAATGATTCAATTATGGTCTCAAAGTCCCTACCAAAATCAACTGGTTTATGCATAATCAAAACCATCAAAAATACCTCACTTTTTTATGTATTCAGACAAAGTTTCATTTCAAAACTTAATGAAAATTTTTTATTTTAGTTTTACTTTTATTCTTATAAATATTTTATCTTTTATAAAATAAAAGATAAAAATTTCACTGTAAAACTCTATACAATCTCGCACAAGAGAGAAGGGTAAACTTGTTTTTTTAGCCTCAAGCAACAGAAAATGGATGCATCAACCACTTGATATATCGAAACAACATTTTTTATTTTTTGAACAAAGAATAACATTGTCCCCAGTAGTTTTTAAAACTTGGGTCTGACCTCTATGCCCTCAACAATTATGCCTGCTTTGAGGTGCTTACCCTTAACCTCTCTAAGACTCATTTTCACCTCTTCTTCACTTCCATCATTGTAAAACTCACCCAACTCGATCTCCAACCACCCATCTTCCCTTTCCTGAAGGGCTCTTTCTTCCACTGCCGAAGCTTTCGATCCCAATGCCTGAGTTTCTCCCAACACACAGACACTCTCGTATGCTTCCGTGCCACATGAAATTCTTCGTCGTAGATAAACTTGGCTGTGAGATTTGTAGTTTCCAAATTCAACCGAAACTTCTGAAGGGATTTTCTCCAAACCATAAGCTCTTTTAGAAATTTTGATTACCAGATAAGCTCCATATCTTGTGTTTGGTGATAGCATTCGAGTGCTGATCTTTCCATGGATATCTAACCAATCTGTCATTACAAGCTCGACTACTCCGAAGAATCTGTTGAAAAACACAACACTTGTTATATTGGATTCAGAACCTCGTTTGTTAGAACTTGGTACCAATTCGCGAGTAGAGTTCAATTTCGAGGTAGAGGAGAAGAACTAACCTCGAATGAACGAATGGTTTCCAGCACCAGGAGAGAGGATTGGTTGCCCAAATAATGGTTAGTTCCCTTGCGCTTAACATGTAACATTTCTTGTTGGTAAATTTGTCAATGGAAAATGTCTGCATTGAGAAAATGACGAGCTGTAAATGACCACCATGCAGCATTATAATTGCAACTACGGCATGCTTTGCAGGTGACTAATGGGACAAATTGATTGATCAAAGTGCAAACAAAGAATCCATTTTCAGCTGAAATATCTGCAGACTCGTGAATATATGAAGGGCCCATCTGCGAATTACGAATAATTAAACGACTTGCAGTATATATATGTCACCGTCTTCTCAAAGACATTTATTTGTAATTAATAGTAGCTTCAGATTATGAATATGAATATATATAATTGGTCGATAATACACCATAGCAGGCAAAGATCATTTGATCAACCACTCAAGAAATATCTCTCTTGATCTTTCTTCTGTTTCACACCTTCCCTTCCCTCTTTGCTTCATTTTTTCCAGCCTCCCTTGGGATGTGATCATAATCTTCATCATGCAAAATAAAATTGAAAACATGGGAACTTATGATGTACTAATACTGAGAGTATATATGGAGCATATTTTTTCTGTATTTTTGTACCTTGGTGCCACCATCAATGAGAAGAGGGTTGGAAAGCTTGAGAAACAGGTCTTTCTTGGAGGTGAACAAGACTGGAGAAACTGATCTTGAGAGAATATCCCGGTAATCGGACGGCAAGAATTTCTCCCACAAGAGCTCTGATTCAGCAGCATCACGAACCTTGGTGGAGACCAGAGACAATTGACAAGCTTCGCGAGGAGATGTGGAAGAGAATACCAAGGCAATACATTCTTCCGGCAACAGCTCCATCTTCATCTCTCCCTTTCTCTGCAACAATTCAATGCAAACCAAGAGAGAGAGAGAGAGAGAGATGCAAATTCAAGCGCTAGTATAATAAAGTACCGTGAGATAACTGAATTGCTTTTATATAGAAATGGAAAACGTCCCTCTTTTTTTTTTTTTTTTTTTTTTTGGGTATGGGTGTTGTATGGACCATATGGTACATAAATGACGACATCGAAAAATTTTATGGAGGAAGTTGTGTAACTAATCAAAGATCTCATAAGCTTATATTATATCCAATCACACGAAGTCTCACGCTAGACCGTAAGTCTTTACCATTATCACTTACTCATTCATCGATACAGTGATCTATAATACACGTGGTTGTCATCACCTACCACCATAAATTTTTTACTAACTTTGTGTACCAGGTTGTCATCACGTCATTTTCTAACTTTATTGGACTTGGAAAATTTCTTCTACCCCTCAAAAATTAAAATGAAAAAAGAAAGCAAAAGGTTAATTAAGAAGTATATATGATATTTCAGTTAGTTTACATAAAATTATGTTCTCCTATTGGAGCAATGCAAAGAAAGATAATTGGTACTGATGATTTTTATAATCTGCGATTATTTTAGTAGAAGTGCCTTAAAATATCTTATAATAACTTAAAATATTTTAAGAGTTTTAATTTTTATAAGCATGCCAATTTGATATTAAAATTCTTTTTTTGAATTCTCTCAATAAAAAATATCTACTTTTTTATAAATAATTAGTAACTCGGATTTTAAATTTCAAGAAAAATAAAGAGAAAACCAATGTGATGTTTGCTTTCGAACAATTCAATACTTACCTTTAGAAATTCTCAATTTGTTCCGACATTGTAAGATACGACATTTATATCTTACTTTTAAATTGGAAAGATTGCTTAGATCGACTAATATTACTTAGGAAAAAACAAGGATTTTCAACTTGGAGCCACATGGATTCAAGTGTGGATATTGTTTGGGTTTTGAGATTTTTTATCTTGAGTTTCGTAAAAGTTAAATTATTTATGAGATGAGATGTGAGTCCAAATTTAAAATTTTGGATTTAATTTTGAAACCAAAACGTGTCTAAGTTCACCCTAAGAGTGATAGGGGCGGCTGCTCTAGTGGTCACCCTCTACATTTTTCTCACTTATCTTTTTCATTCTATATCATTTTTTTTAGGTCCAAAGATCATGATCATGACCATAATAAAGTTAATAATCAGTAAGAATGAATGTGAGTTTGATACCGAAATAAAATTTTCTTAAATTTTAATTAAATCAAAGCAAAATAAATTAATTCAATTCAATTAAATTTCAAATCGAATCTCTAAGGACAAAAAAGAAAAAAAAGACGATAGATAAATGCATTACAAAAATGCATTCATGTAATAATAATTTTAACATTTTAATTTTTTGATTCAATCTGGTAAATAAAATCAAAAAATAAATTAAATTCTACATAATTTTTATGAACCGAATCAAAGTAAACCAAAATAAAAATTTTAGTTCAATTTTTTAATTTGAACCAAATAATGAACATCTCTACCTCCCTCTCTCCCCTTCCTCCCAAAGTTTCACTAGAGGATTTTAATAAATTAACCACGAACTTTGTACTCAAGCACACACCCCTTCTCCCCCACCCCAATGGTTCACAAGAAGAACATAAATAATTACTCATCAACTAATATTAGTGTTGAGAATGAAGGAACGCACTATTTCCTTTGATTCAAAGCTAGGGGAAAACGAAATATACCGATTTCATTGCGTTTAACTGGTGATGTTTTGATTGTTTGGCTTGAAGCCAGCTTGCGTTATGAAAATAACATATGTCCCTCTATCTTAAATCCGGCTATTCAGGTCCCCCCTGCATCAACCTAGCTCTTCCAAGTTGTTCATCCGTGGCGCACATGAAAATTGTAAGTTACACGTGTTGTCTGAGGTTACGGAAGATATGTGCTGTCCTATGTGGAAGGTAATTAAGAGGGGTACGAATTTGAAAAGTAAAAGCATCAAAAAGATGCCATTGAGTGGATGCAATCGACTTGCCGGTCACAGATCTTTAGAATTTGGATCCGGTCGACGTGCAGGACCAAATATGGATCGTTGGATCAGATGTCAAATTTGATCTAACGGACCATAATTTTTGACCCCTATTTGTATTTTTAAAAATTCGAAAATCTATAAAATTTTTACAGACGTTGGATCAGATTTCAAATCTAATCCAACGGTCCATATTTGGTTCTGCACGTCCTGCAAAAAGGACGTGCAGGACCGGATCCGGACTGAGATCTTTATACCTTACACCAAACCCATTTCGGAGGTAACAGGAAAACCTTAAACTGGGTCCTGTAACTGAAGGGTTGATTCATCGAATTAGTTGGTCCCACAAACCCCAATGACCAACCATAGCGTCCGGATCCGGTCCTGCACGTCCTTTTTGCAGGACGTGCAGGACAAAATATGGACCGTTGGATCAGATTCGAAATCTGATCCAACGACTGTCGAAATTTTACAAATTTTAGAATTTTTAAAAATACATACAGGGGTCAAAATATATGGTCCGTTGGATCAGATTTTAAATCTGATCCAACGGAGACGTGCAGGACCGGATCCAAATTCCCAACCATAGAACACATGGAAGAAAGCAATGTAAATGCTTTTGATACTGCACGTCCTGCAAAAAGGACGTGCAGGACCGGATCCGGACGCTACTTTATGGGCAAGTGCATCTGGTTACTATGTTAATACTTTTTTTTGTCAGTATATATGAATATCTTTTTTATTGTCGAATATGTTACTTTTTAATCTAACTAGCACGGTGCACGTAATAAAATTTTAAAAAATAAAATCTTTTAATTTATATATTTTTATATTTTTAAATTATAAATACTTTTTAAATTAATTATTTATTTTACTATCACAATATATAATTTATAAATAACTTTTATTAAATTAAAAATATTAAAAACCCTCAATATATAACTCTTAAATAAATTTTATTAAATTAGAGATACTAAAAACTCTCAAAGTAATGTAAATTTTAATCTCCTTTATGTCTAACCTACTATCACCACCACTATTCTATTTTGATATTATATTTTAAAAAATTTTCAAATACTTTTTTTAAAAAAACTCAAGTCCTTTAGTATGTATACTAATTTGACAATTGCACTTAGAAAAAAAGGGAAAAAAGAATTTTGATAATTGCTTAAGATAATAAAGTCTTTCTCTTTAATACTTTTTTTGGTAACTTATTTCTCATTTTAATTCTTTAAGTTATCTTTGTTAAACCTAACTTACAACTAACTTCTTCAAATTAATTATTTTTATATAACTCCTAAATAATTATCATTGAGATGTCAAAAACCATCAACATGACAATAATTTATTTCAAAAAAATAAAAAATAAAAATTTTATCAAAGTGCATTTTAGGGCATTCAAAAAAGGAAGAAACATACAAATTTAAATCTTCATGACTTCTATCTATACTTTTAGTCTAGTATAGATAAAATTTGAAGAATAAACTCCTTTATTTTATATTTTTATAGATTAAAAATATTTTTAAATTAATAAATACCTCTTGAATTAATTGTTTGTTTCACTATCACAATATATAACTCTAAAATAACTTTTATTAAATTAGAGATACTAAAGACTCTCAAAGTAATATATATTTTAATCTCCCTTATATCTAACCTAGTACCACCACGAAGAATAAACTCTTTTACTTTATGTTTTTATAACAAAAAAGAAAAAACGAATTTGATAATTTTTTATGACAATAAAATCTTTCTCTTTAATATTCGTTTTTGGTAACTTACATCTCTCTTAAATTCTTTAAGTTATCTTTATTAAACATAACTTACAAACAATTTCTCTAAATTAATTGTTTCTATGTAACTCCTAAATAATTACCATTTAGATGTCAAAAACTATTAAAATGACAATAATGCATTTTAGAAAAATGAAAAGAAATAATTTTATCAAAGGACATTTTAGGACATTCAAAAAAAGAAAGAAACATACAAGTTGAAATCCTCAAAATAAGAATAATAACATATTTTTCTGAGGACATTTTAAGTAATCAAAAAAAGAAAGAAACAATTAAGTTTAAATTTTCATAACCCCTATTGAAGAAACTTGGAGTGATACTTGATGTTTCTCATTATTATAGGACATGTTTAGCCACTTATTTATGGTTTATTTATTATTCTTCTTATAACAATCAAAGATATATATTTAATTTTTCTTTTAATGCATTAAGTAGTAATATATCAAAAATAATTTATGATTCATTTTTGTCGCACTGAATCTCAATCTTAGTGTTTTTTATATGTAGTAATGTATTATGTACAAAATTATCTTTAATATTCTATTTTTTGATAATTGTTATTTTTCTCTTCAACACTTCAATTTTTTTCTCTTTTTTATAGTAACCCATTATTCATCTCTTTAATGTGTGGAGTTTCTTTTCGAGCAACCATTTGTCTATTTAATTAAAAATATCAAAAATTAATGTTATTTAACGAAAAATACAGTGGCATAAGATATGACCTTCATGAAATAGTTTATATAATTAGTGAAAATATGTATTTTATTCTAATATTATAAAAATAATTAAATAGAAGACAAAAAATATCATTTATTCTCTATCACTTAAAAATAATAAATAAAAATTATTATTTTATAGATTAAAAATATAAATATATCTCGAATTAATTGTTTGTTTCACTGTCACAATTTATAATTCTGAAATAACTTTTGTTACGTAAGAGATACTAAAGACCTTCAAAATAATGTAAGTTTTAATCTCCCATATAATGTAAGTTTTATTCTATTCTGATACTAAATTTTTTTTACTTCTCAAATATATATTTTTTGAAAGTACTCATTTGTCCATTTAATACTTTTAATTTTATCATAATATCATGAAGTAATAATAATTAAATATTAATGTGTTTTTAAAATTTGAAGGCTTTGGTAATATATGTATAGCATGTGTAGTTATTATCACTCTCCAAATTAATTTTTATTATCCTTTATATAACTCTCAAATTATTGTAATTAAATTAGAATTTCAATAATAGATTTATATAAAATAATTATATTTATATACCTTATGTGCTTTTAGTGTCCTATTATAGTTAGTTAATCAAAATAATAATAATCAAATTTTCTAAGGGTATTTTTTTGTAATCTAAAAAAAGAAAAAAAATAATTAAGTTTAAATTCT
The DNA here is from genome assembly GCA_030512225.1 of Rauvolfia tetraphylla. Lineage (NCBI taxonomy): Eukaryota > Viridiplantae > Streptophyta > Magnoliopsida > Gentianales > Apocynaceae > Rauvolfia > Rauvolfia tetraphylla. The sequence goes on from JAJQKT010000060.1 coordinate 6,649,437, forward strand.
CGTGATCCTCATTAATATTTTTAGTATAATATAGATAGATAGTTAGAGATTAAGAAAGATTTTTTGACACTAAAATACTCCTACGTTTTTCACAATTATTGGATTAAAAATTACCGATCCAATGACATCGAAAGGGGTGCTGCACATGTTGACAAAAAACAGTATCAGCATAGTACCTGAATCGCTTTTTGACAAGTCTTTATCAAGGCCAGCTTGAACAAAACATGTGAACAACTTGCTTTGGATTTCCTGTGGCAACCACTGCGCCAAACAGTCTAGTCTAGCATACATCCACTTAAATTATTCCAATAGTCACAAACTCGTCTGCCTAGTTCCTCTATTGGCACAGCTTGATTCTATAAATTAAAAGATTTTAATAATATAAATTTAAATAAAATATATAATTATTTTAATAAAATAAAATTTTAATTCGAAACATGTTAAAAAAATATATAAATATTTAATGGCTAGCTAAAGGACTAATTTAAAAAGACCTCATTTACGTCATAATGATGACTTCACAAGTTTAGTTGTAATAATGCTGACTGAGAAACGAATTTTCAACGTTCACGAAAATTTAAACCAAGACTTTGAAGTTAGCATTTGACAAGATTTTCTGACCAAGCTTCTGGGCCTGGAGCTTGTCTTTCTCTTGTGGCCCACTTCGACTCACAATCTCTTTCGGTTAGTTTTAAAGTATAGGGCTTTTAGACAGAAAAACCCTTGTAACTTGGTGCAATTCATCGACTCGCCCATTTCAGTCCTGGTCTGGGGTTTGTCTACATCACCTGAACGCATACCAACTGGAAAACGCATTCTCATTAACGCGTCGCGCGGAGCTCAGTATGAAAAGAAGGCCAAACAAGTCCAAAAAAAAAAAAAAAAACCATGGCTGTTGGGTTTTTCACTATTTTTAGGGTTTTTCTGGAGCAACAGATCAAAAAGAGGAAAAACCCTTTGCAGAAAACATGGTGTCGTGGAAGCTTCAGAAGCGGTTGGCAGCAAGTGTACTCCAGAGCGGGAGGGGCAAGGTCTGGCTGGACTATTTCTGTCAGAACGGGCTCAAATTTACAGGTTGACTTGTATAAACGGGTTTGAATTTAATATATTTAAATTCGTTTAAATACGAATTTTTTTTGTCTGTTTTGTTTAATCTGTGAACCAGACGCATATCAATCTCTTTTTTTAAAATTTTTTTAAATAATTTTTAAAACAATATCATTTTAATTTTTTAAAAATATTTAAAAATATATATTTTTTAAATCCACGCCGTTTTACTTTTATTTTGTACAACCATTTTTACTCGCAGACTGATTATGGGTCGCGAACTGGGGTGTGTTTAGCCTACAGGCCAAACAAGTCAAAAACCCATAGCTATTGGATATTTCACTATTTTTAGGGTTTTTCTGGAGCAACAGATGAAAAAAGGGGAAAACCCTTTGCCGAAAACATGTTGTCGTTGAAGCTTCAGAAGCGGTTAGCAGCAAGCGTACTCCAGAGCGGGAGGGGTAAGGTCTGGCTGGACCCCATGGGGTTAGCGAAATTTCCATGGTTAACTCCAGTTAAGCTTCCAACCTCTCCTTTCTCTATGGCTTTTTCCAGTACGAATTGCATTTTTGTTTTTTTATTTTGGGGGGGGGGGAGGGGGAAGGAGTAGCGAGGAGGGGTTCCCATTTGGTTTTTATGCATGAATCTTTTGTGGGGTGGAGAATTATGGTTCAGATGCCTTGGCCCCAATGGAGAAATGGGGCTTTGATTCGTAATTCAAGGAACTTGATTCTGTGAATTTAGAATTCCAAACTCGGATTAGGTGTTTGATGATCCCGTTTGATTTTGGACTTCCCTACATTGCGAAAATGGTTTATTTGATGTTGGCTTATCAGAGCGGAGAATTGACGTCGTGAATGATATCACTCCTTCCGCTATAATTTAATCTGGGGTATTAGCATTGCGAGCAGTTGAAATCTCTATGACTTTCTTTCCTGAGATATCTAGCAAATGATACAAATACCTCTAATTTTTTCTTTCGAATCTGTATTCCTAACAAAGAACCCTTAAGAATAGAACTTGCTTTTGGTGTATCCAGTTCATTTTTGTTTTCGGTGGAGAATTATGATGCAAATGGTTTATATCACTTTCCTTTTTGGTGTGTATAATTGAGTTTATAGAAAAGGAAAAGAAGAAAAGAAAACTAAGGACAACCTCCGTACTAAATGCAAAACTTAGGTCGTTTAGATTTGCTCTTAGTTTTATCACATTGCTTGGCCATGATCATCCTTGCTTTTGCCTTTGTGTTTTGTACATCTTGAATTGGTAGTTAGCTCTAATCCTGGCTTCTTGGCTCACTCTGATAGTAAATTGGGATATTTTGTTGCCTGAATGCAGGGCAAAACATAAGGAAGTTGGTCAAGGATGGATTCATCATTGGGGAGCCAACAAAGATTCACTCCCATTGTGCTTGCCGAATAAAGGAGGCCAAGATGAAGGGTCGCCTATTCTGGATGTGGTATATATTTTTGTCAAATAATGTACTGCAATATTTCCACCAGTTAGATGAACTGCTTAATTAACTTTATTACTGGAAAACTGTTCCTTCCCAGAAAGAATTAGGTAGGTACTGACTCACCTTCAACTTTTCTAGGTAAACGCAAGGATACCAGCGAAGCAAGGCTTCCTACAAAAAGTCCTATGGATGAGGAGAATGCGGATGCTCCGACGCTTGCTTTGAAATACCGGGAGTCAAAGAAGATCGATAAGCATATGTACCATGACATGTACATGAAAGTGAAGGGTAATGCCTTTAAGAACAAGCAAGTTTTAATGGAAAGCATCCACAAGTCAAAGGCTGAGAAGGCCAGAGAAAAGGCATTGGCGGATCAGTTTGAGGCCACAAGGGCCAAGAGCAAGGCAAACAGGGAAAGGTTTATATCACTTACCTTATTGGTGTGTATAATTGAGTTTATAGAAAAGGAAAAGAAGTAAAGAAAACTAAGGACAACCTGCGTACTAAATGCAAAACTTAGGTCATTTAGATTTGCTCTTAGTTTTATCACATTGCTTGGTCATGATCATCCTTGCTTTTGCCTTTGTGTTTTGTACGTCTTGAATTGGTAGTTAGCTCGGCTTCTTGGCTCACTCTGATAGTTAATTGGATATTTTGTTGCCTGAATGCAGGGCAAAACATAAGGAAGTTGGTCAAGGATGGATTCATCATTCGGGAGCCAACAAAGATTCATTCCCATTGTGCTTGCCAAATGAAGGAGGCCAAGATGAAGGGTTGCCAATTCTGGATATGGTACATATTTCTGTCAAATAATGTACTGCAATATTTCCAGCAGTTAGATGAACAACTTATTTAACTTTATTACTGGAAAACTGTTCCTTCCCAGACAGAATTAGGTAGATACTGACTCACCTTCAACTTTTCTAGGTAAACACATGGATACCCAAGAAGCAAGGCTTCCTACAAAAGTCCTATGGATGAGGAGAATGCGGGTGCTCAGACGCTTGCTTTGAAATACCGGGAGTCAAAGAAGATCGATAAGCATATGTGGCATATGTACCATGACATGTACATGAAAGTGAAGGGTAATGTCTTTAAGTACAAGCAAGTTTCAATGGAAAGCATCCACAAGTGAAAGGATGAGAAGGCCAGAGAAAAGGCATTGGCGGATCAGTTTGAGGTCAGAAGGGCCAAGAGCAAGGCAAACAGGGAAAGGTATAAAGCCAAGAAGGAAGAGAGATGGCCAGAGGTAAATTATCTCCAGCAAATTAATGTGTTCTGTAATAGAATGAAGCCCAATAGTCTTTTGTTTCAAAGCATTTTTTTTGTGCTCCTGTTTTTTCAGTTTGGTTTCTTTTTGGCATATCAATATTAGTATGACATGACCACATTTCTTACCCGTTTGCAAGATATGTTGGTTTCTAGACATAATATTAATAATGTTCTTTACATTTATGGGTTGAAACTTGGGATTTTGATGATGAATTTTTGGCTCTATGATGCTTCACATTTTACCTTTCTCTAAGAGCATGTTAGTTCCAAGAGATGAGACAGAATCAAGTGATTTTACCCTTTCTTTTTCACTGGGAAGTTTTCCACATGGGTCCTGTTTGTGGGGACCTGGGGAGCGGGCACCACCAGTACCTGCAGCCCAAGTAGCCGAGTAAAATTATTTTTCTGTTATACATTCTTTTGATTGTTGTCCTTTCATTTTATGTTGCTAAGAATTATTTCTAATCTTCTTCCGGGGGAATAAAGAAATCCAAGAAATGAGTCAATGTGGTCATTTAACATTCTGCTGCCGAGAAGTTACAGTGTAGGCTAGAGCAATCTACTTCGGTTTTTTCCCCGCTCTTTGTATTTACTGATTTGCTATAGCTTCTATTACTCTCTAAAATTTTGATATAGTCTGCTTTTTGATGAATATTTTTAATAGAGTACTTAAAATGTTCAATATATGAGACTTTTTGCGGGCATATAATTTCGTTTCTGTTTGTACTTGATCTTTTGCCCTGCCTCTCCTTAATCAAATTTCAATCTGAGCTTAAGCTATTCTTCAAATTTGACCTTTCTGATAACCAGAGCGCTGTTTATCGAAGATGAGGTGATGAGAATATCAGTGATTCAAGTGCTTCTATTGATCTCTCTTTGTTACTGACAATAATACTATATTTTTTTAAATAACTCACTTCATGGAAACTACTTTCCGAATTTTCGAAGCTATAGGTTCCATCTTGAAATATCGAAATGTGAAAAAAAAGGAGATTTTCATCGCCTATTTGTACCTCTAATATTGATGGATTTATAAAGATTGATTAGTCTATAAAAAATCATTCACATAGCCTGTTTTTCTTCTCACAAGATTCAAATAGGCTATTGTTGTATTATAAATTTACGTTACATTTTTTTCAGTAAGTAAATGGTTGTGATAAATTGCTTATGACTATTTCAACTAAAGGAACTTAATTGGCGCTGAATAATTCATTTATCTAAAAGAGATAAAGAGACTCATTGGGACTTTTTTTTTTTGATAAATAGACTCATTGGGACTTAACACCAACGAAGTTAAGCATTTGAATTCACGAAAATATGGACCAAATTTAAATTACATGTATTGCGTTTTAATATTTTATTAATTGAGGTAATACATATTAGTATTTTATTAATTAAAATGTATTTGAATAAATTGATATTATAACAATTAATGCAAGTCTCCTAACCCCTATTGCTTCTTTCACAAACAACCAAACATTTTCAATAAGGAAACCAATCCAACACATCTCATACAAGAGAATGAGAAATTTCTGCCCTAAGGTCACACTTTGGAACTCAGTAGCAACAGTGAGAGGTAGAAGGTGAACATCTCAACTATAAGAGTTAGTTGGGTTTGGCGCCTTCACCGAAGGACTTACTTTCCGACGCTTCCAAGCGCGCCTTATCCTAATTCTTCATCTTCTCCCAAGCTCAAACCTTTCCCCAATTTTTGTATGGCAATGGCGCAGAATTTTAAACCTTCATCATTCTCGGTTTCTCTCTCATCTTTTCACAATTCTTCATTCACTCGCAAATCACATTTATTACTGAAAACCCCCAGTTTATCTGGCTACTTTGGCACTAATCTTCCAAGAATTTTCGGTCTGCAAACTCTATCACCAGTACTTTCTAGTAAACATTTATTTCTGCCTGCAGTTTCAGGCATATGGGATGCCTTAACAGGTGGTAACTCAGCTCGTGAAGCAGTAATGGCAATTCGGCGTGGCATGCTTCTTTTTAGACAGGTGCCTTCTCATATATTTCGGTGCCCGTTTGAATTATATCATGTTTTAGTTACAATTTCTTTCTTCTTTGGGTGATGAAGGGTGATGTGTTGGGGTCATTGGTGGAATTTGATAAGGCTATTGAACTCGATCCTCGCCAGAAGGCCTGTGAGTCTCTATATTTCGATTTTCAACCGTAATGTGCAAGAATTGATGTTTATATTATATGTATGTCTTTCTTTGCAATTGACACAAAAACCGACTATGAACTATGAAGGTCTGCTAATTTTCATTCCCGTGGCTCCTACGTCATTCATTTTAATCAATAGAAATCTCTTTTTCCTTTTTAATTGAAGGTTCAGTTAATTTCGTACTTCTTATACTAGCATCACTTTGTTTTCAATAGCTTTTCAGCTAATCACTTAGGCTCCCTCCCCTTTGCTCTTCCTTTTCCTTACCCTTTTTGGTTTTTTGTTGGGTGGGGGGAGGGAAGGGGCAGGGGACGTGTTACAGCATACGCTCCAAGCACATGAAGTAGTAATCAGAATGAATTTAACCTTTCCCTATTTTGTGAATAAACCTTTTGAAATATTCGCTCGGAATCTTGAGTTGAATGCGCACTCAAGGACTAGCCTTATTTTTTTTACTGGAGTGAGTAGTAATTATCAAAAATGACAATTTAGTTAATAACCGACTAATCCCTTAAAAAAAAAAATGAAATCGAGTGTTTGGTTAGAAATTTGTGAATCACCGTAAGGCCTGCCAAACATGGAACAAACCTACACAGCATCGCGGTGGCGCGAGCTTTTTGACTAACGGGTGGCATCTCCTTTCCCCGTCGATAATTTGCAATAATATTTCCCCAGTTAATTGGCTGTCACAATTTGATCACTTTAGGTAAGGCCTTTTTTTTATTTTTTTCCCGTATGCATGTAATTAAACAATTATTTTGAGGAGTATTTTAGTCTATCTCCCTCACCCTCTCATTTTTTTTGTAGGTATTTGAAGCGTGAAGTTTAAAAATAAGTGAGTGACTCAAGATTATTTTGATATCATATTAAAAAAATGAGTTTTAGTCTAACTCTAACTAACTTTAAAAGATACCACAAAGAAAAAAATACTGTTTAAATCTTATAAGTGATTAATTATTTTATATTAAAAAGTTAAAAGTGAGATCTTAACAAATTTCTTACCAACTTAAATCATTCAATTATGGTCTCAAAATCCCTACCAAAATCAACTGACTTATGCCTCACTTTTATATGTATTCTGACAAGGTTTCATTTTGAAACTTAATAAGAAATTTTTATTTTAGTTTCCCTTCTACTCTTATAAATATTTTATCTTTTATAAAATAAAAGACAAATTTCACTGTGGAACTCTATACAATCTCGCACAACAGAGAAGGTAAACTTGTTTTTTTAGCCTCAAGCAACTGAAATGGATGGAGAGACAAAATCAACCATTTGATATATCGAAACAACTTTTTATTTTTTTTCCAAAATTTGACAGTAAATTTTGATTTTTTTTAAAAAAAGAATAACATTTTGTCCCCAGTAGTATTTAAAACTTGGGTCTGATCTCTACGCCCTCAACAATTATGCCTGCTTTGAGGTGCTCACCCTTAACCTCTCTAAGACTCATTTTCACTTCCATCATTGTAAAACTCACCCAACTCGATCTCCAACCACCCATCTTCCCTTTCCTGAAGGGCTCTTTCTTCCACTGCCGAAGCTTTCGATCCCAATGCCGGAGTTTCTCCCAACACACAGACACTCTCGTGTGCTTCCCTGCCACATGAAATTCTTCGTCGTAGATAAACTTGGTTCTGAGATTTGTAGTTTCCAAATTCAACCGAAACTTCTGAAGGGATTTTCTCCAAACCATAAGCTCTTTTAGAAATTTTGATTACCAGATAAGCTCCATATCTTGTGTTTGGTGATAGCATTCGAGTGCTGATCTTTCCATGGATATCTAACCAATCTGTCATTACAAGCTCGACTACTCCGAAGAATCTGTTGAAAAACACAACACTTGTTATATTGGATACAGAACCTCGTCTGTTAGAACTTGGTACCAATTCGCGAGTTAGAGTTCAATTTCGAGGTAGAGGAGAAGAACTAACCTCGAATGAACGAATGGTTTCCAGCACCAGGAGAGAGGATTGGTTGCCCAAATAATAGTTAGTTCCCTTGCGCTTAACATGTAACATTTCTTGTTGGTAAATTTGTCAATGGAAAATGTCTGCATTGAGAAAATGACGAGCTGTAAATGACCACCATGCAGCATTATAATTGCAACTACGGCATGCTTTGCAGGTGACTAATGGGACAAATTGATTGATCAAAGTGCAAACAAAGAATCCATTTTCAGCTGAAATATCTGCAGACTCGTGAATATATGAAGGGCCCATCTGCGAATTACGAATAATTAAACGACTTGCAGTATATATATGTCACCGTCTTCTCAAAGACATTTATTTGTAATTAATAGTAGCTTCAGATTATGAATATGAATATATATAATTGGTCGATAATACACCATAGCAGGCAAAGATCATTTGATCAACCACTCAAGAAATATCTCTCTTGATCTTTCTTCTGTTTCACACCTTCCCTTCCCTCTTTGCTTCATTTTTTCCAGCCTCCCTTGGGATGTGATCATAATCTTCATCATGCAAAATAAAATTGAAAACATGGGAACTTATGATGTACTAATACTGAGAGTATATATGGAGCATATTTTTCTGTATTTTGTACCTTGGTGCCACCATCAATGAGAAGAGGGTTGGAAAGCTTGAGAAACAGGTCTTTCTTGGAGGTGAACAAGACTGGAGAAACTGATCTTGAGAGAATATCCCGGTAATCGGACGGCAAGAATTTCTCCCACAAGAGGTCTGATTCAGCAGCATCACGAACCTTGGTGGAGACCAGAGACAATTGACAAGCTTCGCGAGGAGATGTGGAAGAGAGTACCAAGGCAATACATTCTTCCGGCAACAGCTCCATCTTCATCTCTCCCTTTCTCTGCAACAATTCAATGCAAACCAAGAGAGAGAGAGAGAGAGAGATGCAAATTCAAGCGCTAGTATGATACAGTACCGTGAGATAGCTGAATTGCTTCTATATAGAAGTGGAAAACGTCTTGGGTATGGGTGTTGTATGGACCATATGGTACAGAAATGAGACATCGAAAAATTTTATGGTGGAAGTTGTGTAACTAATCAGCATCTCATAAGTTATATTCTATCCAATCACATGAAGCTACGTGCACTGTAAGTCTTATCATTATCACTTACTCATTCATCGATACAGTGATCTATAATACACGATGGTTGTCATCACCTACCACCATAAATTTTTTACTAACTTTGTGTACCAGGTTGTCATCACGTCATTTTCTAACTTTATTGGACTTGGAAAATTTCTTCTACCCCTCAAAAATTAAAATGAAAAAAGAAAGCAAAAGGTTAATTAAGAAGTATATATGATATTTCAGTTAGTTTACATAAAATTATGTTCTCCTATTGGAGCAATGCAAAGAAAGATAATTGGTACTGATGATTTTTATCTGCTATTATTTTATTAGAAGTGCCTTAGAATATCTTATAATAACTTAAAAGATTTTAAGAGTTTTAATTTTTACAGCCAATTTGATATTAAAATTCTTTTTTTGAATTCTCTCAATAAAAATATCTACTTTTTTATAAATAATTTGTAACTTGGATTTTAAATTTCAAGAAAATTAAAGAGAAAACCAATGTGATGTTTGCTTTCGAACAATTCAATACTTACCTTTTGAAATTCTCAATTTGTTCCGACAATGTAAGATACGACATTTATATCTTACTTTTAAATTAGAAAGATTGCTTAGATCGACTAATATTACTTAGGAAAAAACAAGGATTTTCAACTTGGAGCCACATGGATTCAAGTGTGGATATTGTTTGGTTTTGAGATTTTTATCTTGAGTTTCGTAAAAGTTAAATTATTTATGAGATGAGATGTGAGTCACACTTAAAAATTTTTGGATTTAATTTTTGAAACCAAAACGTGTCTAAGTTCACCCTAAGAATGATAGGGGCAGCTGCTCTAGTGGTCACCCTCTACACTTTTCTCACTTATCTTTTTCATTCTATATCATTTTTTTTAGGTCCAAAGATCATGATCATGACCATAATAAAGTTGATAATCAGTAAGAATGAATGTGAGTTTGATACCGAAATAAAATTTTCTTAAATTTTAATTAAATCAAAGCAAAATAAATTAATTCAATTCAATTAAATTTCAAATCGAATCTCTAAGGACAAAAAAGAAAAAAAAGACGATAGATAAATGCATTACAAAAATGCATTCATGTAATATATAGATAATGTAAGTTTTAATCTCCCATATAATGTAAGTTTTATTCTATTCGATCATTTGAATTTTTTTTTACTTCTCAAATATATATTTTTTGAAAGTACTCATTTGTCCATTTAATACTTTTAATTTTGTCATAATATAGTGTAACACAGAAGTAATAATAATTAAATATTAGTGTGTTTTTAAATTTGAAGGCTTTGGTAATATATGTATAACATGTGTAGTTATTATCACTCTCCAAATTAATTTTTATTATCCTTTATATAATTTCTAAATTATTGTAACTAAATTAGAATTTCAATAATAAATTTATATAAAATAATTATATTTGTATACCTTATGTGCTTTTAGTGTCCTATTATAGTTAGTTAATCAAAATAATAATAATCAAATTTTCTAAGAGTATTTTTTGTAATCTAAAAAAGAAAAAAATAATTAAGTTTAAATTCTTCCAATAGTCACAAACTCGTCTGCCTAGTTCCTCTATTGGCACAGCTTGATTCTATAAATTAAAAGATTTTAATAATATAAATTTAAATAAAATATATAATTATTTTAATAAAATAAAATTTTAATTCGAAACATGTTAAAAAGATATATAAATATTTAATTTCTAGCTAAAGGACTAATTTTAAAAAACCTCATTAACGTCATAATGACGACTTCAGAAGTTTAGCTGTAATAATGCTGACTGAGAAACGAATTTTCAACGTTCACGAAAATTTGAAACATTTGACAAGATTTTCTGACCAAGCTTCTGGGCCTGGAGCTCGTCTTTTTCTTGTGGCCCACTTCGACTCACAATCTCTTTCGGTTAGTTTTAAAGTATAGGGCTTTTAGACAGAAAAACCCTTGTAACTTGGTGCAATTCATCGACTCGCCCATTTCAGTCCTGGTCTGGGGTTTGTCTACATCACCTGAACGCATACTCAACTGGAAAACGCATTCTCATTAACGCGTCGCGCGGAGCTCAGTATGAAAAGAAGGCCAAACAAGTCCAAAAAAAAAAAAAAAAACCATGGCTGTTGGGTTTTTCACTATTTTTAGGGTTTTTCTGGAGCAACAGATCAAAAAGAGGAAAAACCCTTTGCAGAAAACATGGTGTCGTGGAAGCTTCAGAAGCGGTTGGCTGCAAGTGTACTCCAGAGCGGGAGGGGCAAGGTATGGCTGGACTACTGCTGTCGGGCTGACTTGTATAAACGAGCTCAAATTTATTTAAATACGAAGTTTTTTTTGTCATTGTGTTTAATCACTCTTTTTTTAAAAAATTTTTTAAATAAATTTTAAAATAATATTATTTTAATTTTTAAAAAATATTTAAAAATATATTTTTTAAAAACGATGCCGTTTTACTTTTATTTTGTACAATCATTTTTGCTCATGAGTCGATTATGGGTCGCTAACCCGGGGTGTGTTTAGCTCTGCCAAACGAGCTATCCCGATCCGTTTTCAAAATCAATCATACTTTTGAGGTCGGGTCCCGACCAGAGCTAGCTAGTTTGACGATGATTAGGTCTGGACCCGTAGAGTCAGTGAAATTTCCGTGGCTAACTCCGGTTAAGCTTCTAACCTCTCCTTTCTCTATAGCTTTTTCCAGATCTAATTTCATTTTTGTTTTTCATTTTTTTGGGGGAGGGAAGGAGCGGCGAGAGAGGGTTCCCTTTGGTTTTTATGCTTGAATCTTTTGTGGGGTGGAGAATTATGGTTCACATGTCTTGGCCCTCAATGGAGAAATGCGAGTCGGCTAGGGGTGCAGAACCCATTTTATGCTGCACGTGCGAGAATCGAATTTGGGCCGTTCGATCGGTCAGATTTGATCCAACGGTTGAGGTCTTCCAAGGGTAATCCCAGGGCATGAATGGGTTAAAATTTCAAATTTTGTACGGTTTTCATGAGCTCAATCATCATTTCAATCACTTCCCATTCAAATAAAAACTTAGAGAAAGCTCTCACTCTCTGCTTCTCATTTCTCATCCCTCTCTCTCATCCTTCTTCTCATTCTTCTTCCCAGAATGCCTCTTCCCTTTCTTGTCACTCCATCGGGAAATCACCACCATTATGACGGGAAGTATTCGAAACCATGCACCGAGTAATACATTCAAACCGGTTTCATAATTGCTTTATGTTGTATTTGTTTTGAAGAGATGATTTTTCGAGTTTGCCTCTTTTTTTCTCCCCCAAGTTACACAGCCCACATGGGTTGGACAATTGAGATGTCTTCAAACGAGTATTTCTTATATTGAAGGTTGTATTGAAAATGCGAAGCACAATGCATCTAGCCTCAGCCTTACGTGTGCATGGATCTTGATAATCGCCATGCAATGAGAATGGTAAATCTCTTTGCAAATAACACTCATTTGAGAATAATTGTTCCATAAGTACAGAATAATTATTAACAACGAACCGGTTTGCTAATGCAATACCTCACTGCAGAAGAGTATTTTATTCGTAAAGACTATAATTGTGATACATAAAAGGAACAATTATTATTAATAAGTATTACGTCATTGCATGACAATCATCATACACATTGACACTAGGCAAGTGATCCTAAAATGCATCTATCGTTTGTTCAAACTGCTTAGAATCTTTTGCAGACATGTCCTCAATATTATGATGTTCTTGTCCATGCTTGGTCTTCAACATGGTTGATGTGGAGGTTGATGCTCTATTCATGTGCGCTTAGAGCATGCTCGTCATTCCTGCTAGCGACGTTGATGGTACGCCGACTTGCTCATGTAACACGCAGTATTTGTAAGCATTATGCTCATTCTCTTGAGTATCATAATTATTCTATCGCTAGAGAATAATTATTTGCATGGCTATTTTGACGATGGCTCGAACCAAGCCTAACTCCAACTCCATCGGATGCGCGCAAAAGTTGGCGGGGACGATTAAATCTCGTCCCAATCCTAACCGCTCAAGAAAGAGACTTAGGAGCTTCCTAGAACATACTCAGCAAAGAAAAAAGCGGTAATCAAAAGGAAGATGAACAAATCTAGTGTAGAAGAAGCAAACACTAGAAATAGACGATTCAGAGTTTAATCGATTAAATCTAATGTTGTGAATATCCTATTAGCATTTGTACCCGTTGAAAGATTGTTCCTACAATGCTTGTTAACGTACCCTAATAATTGCTATTGATGTGGAGAATAATTATTACTCATGACTAAATGATGACAAGATGTCATGTATCATAAACAATTGTTATTGATGAGGTGACCAATTGTTATAGAAAATTTTATACTTGTGCAAACAGCAAGGACTCAAATGAGTGCGCGTTCACAATTGTTATTGAGGGTTGAATAATTATTATAAAACATGTTAGACTTAGGCAAACATCAAAAGGGGCTCTTGTAATCCTTACTTTAACAATTATTATTGATGTGGAGAATAATTATTAACCACGACTAAATGATTGCAAGCTGTCATGTATCATATACACTCACTGAGAAAAATTATTACAAAAGCCTGTAAAAGATTCCAAGCGTTTCGAACAAACAACAGTGCATTATAGGATCATTTGCCCAGTGTCAATGCGTACAAACAATTGGGGTAAGGAAAAAGGTGAAAAAACGGGATTGTTAAAGTCTTAACTTGTTTTGTAACAATTGTTCTCAGTGAGTGTATATGATACATGACAGCTTGCAATCATTTAGTCATGGTTAGTAATTATTCTCCACATCAATAATAATTATTAAAGTAAGGATTACAGGGGCCCCTTTTGATGTTTGCCTAAATCTAACATGTTTTATAACAATTATTCAACCCTCAATAACAATTGTGAACACTCACTCATTTGAGTCCTTGCTGTTTGCACAAGTATAAAATTTTCTATAACAATTGGTCACCTCATCAATAACAATTATTTTTTATACATGACAGCTTGTCATCATTTAGTCATGAGTAATAATTATTCTCCACATCAATAACAATTGTTAGGGTACGTTAACAAGCATTATAGGAACAATCTTTCAACGGGTACAAATGCTAATATGATATTCACAACATTAGATTCAATCGATTAAACTCTGAATCGTCTATTTCTAGTGTTTGCTTCTTCTACACTAGATTTGTTCATCTTCCTTTTGATTACCGCTTTTTTCTTTGCCGAGTATGTTCTAGGAAGCTCCTAAGTCTCTTTCTTGATCGGTTAGGATTGGGACGAGATTTAATCGTCCTGCCAACTTTGCGCGCATCCGATGGAGTTGGAGTTAGGCTTGGTTCAGTCACTGTCAAAATAGCCACAGAATAATTATTCCCTAGCGATAGAATAATTATGATACTCAAGAGAATGAGCATAATGCTTACAAATACTGCGTGTTACATGAGCAAGCTGGCAGCCATCAACGTCGTTGCAGGGAATGACGAGCATGCTCTAAGCGCACATGAATAGAGCATCAACCTCCACATCAACCATGTTGAAGACCAAGCATGGCCAAGAACATCATAATATTGAGGACATGCCTGCAAAAGATTCTAAGCAGTTTGAACAAACGATAGATGCATTTTAGGATCACTTGCCTAGTGTCAATGTGTATGATGATTGATGCGGCAGTACGTAATACTTATTAATAATAATTGTTCCTTTTATGTATCACAATTATAGTCTTTACGAATAAAATACTCTTCTGCAGTGAGGTATTGCATTAGCAAACTGGTTCGTTGTTAATAATTATTCTGTACTTATGGAACAATTATTCTCAAATGAGTGTTATTTACAAAGATATTTACCATTCTCATTGTGGCAGTTATCAAGATCCATGCACACAGAAGGTTGAGGCTAGATGCATTGTGCTTCTGCATTTTCGAATACAACCTTCAATATAAGAAATACTCGTTAGAAGACATCTCAATTGTCCAACCCCTGTGGCTGTGTAACTTGGGGAGAAAAAAAAGAGAGGCAAACCTGAAAATCATCTCTTCAAAACAAATACAACATAAAGCAATTATGAAACTGGTTTCGAATGTATTACCTGGTGCATGGTTTCGAATACTTACGGCATAATGGTGGTGATTTCCGGCGAGGAGTGACAAGAAAGGGAAGAGGCATTCGGGAAGGAAGAATGAGAGAAGAAGGAGGAGAGAGAGGGATGAGAAATGAGAAGCAGAGAGTGAGAGGCTTTCTCTCTAAGTTTTTATTTGAATGAGAAGTGATTGAAATGATGATTAAGTGACATGATGCCCATGAAAACCGTGCAAAATTTAAAAATTTTAACCCATCCATGCCCAGATTACCCTTGGAAGACCTCAACCGTTGGATCAAATCTGGACCGATCGAACGGTCCAAATTCGATTCTGCACGTGCAGAATAAAATAGGTTCTGCACTCTAGCCGACTCGGGAGAAATGGGGCTTTGATTCGGAATTCAAGGAACTTGATTCTGTGAATTTAGAATTCCAAACTCGGATTAGGTGTTTGATGATCCCGTTTGATTTTGGACTTCCCTACATTGCGAAAATGGTTTATTTGATGTTGGCTTATCAGAGCGGAGAATTGACGTCGTGAATGATATCACTTCTTCCGCTATAATTTAATCTGGGGTATTAGCATTGCGAGCAGTTGAAATCTCTATGGCTTTCTTTCCTGAGATATCTAGCAAATGATACAAATACCTCTAATTTTTTCTTTCGAATCTGTATTCCTAACAAAGAACCCTTAAGAATAGAACTTGCTTTTGGTGTATCCAGTTCATTTTTGTTTTCGGTGGAGAATTATGATGCAAATGGTTTATATCACTTTCCTTTTTGGTGTGTATAATTGAGTTTATAGAAAAGGAAAAGAAGAAAAGAAAACTAAGGACAACCTCCGTACTAAATGCAAAACTTAGGTCGTTTAGATTTGCTCTTAGTTTTATCACATTGCTTGGCCATGATCATCCTTGCTTTTGCCTTTGTGTTTTGTACGTCTTGAATTGGTAGTTAGCTCGGCTTCTTGGCTCACTCTGATAGTTAATTGGATATTTTGTTGCCTGAATGCAGGGCAAAACATAAGGAAGTTGGTCAAGGATGGATTCATCATTGGAGAGCCAACAAAGATTCACTCCCATTGTGCTTGCCGAATAAAGGAGGCCAAGATGAAGGGTCGCCTATTCGGATGTGGTATATTTTTTGTCAAATAATGTACTTGCAATATTTCCACCGATTAGATGAATCGCTTAATTAACTTTATTACTTTGGAAAAGCTGTTCCTTCCCGGGAAAAGAATTAGGTAGATGCTTGACTCACCTTCAACTTTTCTAGGTAAACGCAAGGATACCCAGTGAAGCAAGGCTTCCTACAAAAGTCCTATGGATGAGGAGAATGCGGATGCTCCGACGCTTGCTTTGAAATACTGAGAGTCAAAGAAGATCGATAAGCATATGTACCTTGACATGTACATGAAAGTGAAGGGTAATGCCTTTAAGAACAAGCAAGTTTTTAATGGAAAGCATCCACAAGTCAAAGGCTGAGAAGGCCGGAGAAAAGGCATTGGCGGATCGGTTTGAGGCCGGAAGGTCCAAGAGCAAGGCAAACAGGGGAAAGGTTTATATCACTTACCTTATTGGTGTGTATAATTGAGTTTATAGAAAAGGAAAAGAAGTAAAGAAAACTAAGGACAACTCGCGTACTAAATGCAAAACTTAGGTCATTTAGATTTGCTCTTAGTTTTATCACATTGCTTGGTCATGATCATCCTTGCTTTTGCCTTTGTGTTTTTGTACGTCTTGAATTGGTAGTTAGCTCGGCTTCTTGGCTCACTACGATAGTTAATTGGATATTTTGTTGCTCGAATGCGAGGGGCAAAACATAAGGAAGTTGGTCAAGGATGGATTCATCATTGGGGAGCCAACAAAGATTCACTCCCATTGTGCTTGCCGAATAAAGGAGGCCAAGATGAAGGGGTCGCCTATTCGGATGTGGTATATATTTTTGTCAAATAATGTACTGCAATATTTCCACCGATTAGATGAAGCGCTTAATTAACTTTATTACTTTGGAAAAGCTGCTCCTTCCCGAAAAGAATTAGGTAGGTCTCGACTCACCTTCAACTTTTCTAGGTAAACGCAAGGATACCCGGTGAAGCAAGGCTTCCTACAAAAGTCCTATGGATGAGGAGAATGCGGATGCTCGACGCTTGCTTTGAAATACTGGGAGTCAAAGAAGATCGATAAGCATATGTACCATGACATGTACATGAAAGTGAAGGGTAATGCCTTTAAGAACAAGCAAATTTTAATGGAAAGCATCCACAAGTCAAAGGTCGAGAAGGCCGAGAAAAGGCATTGGCGGATCGGGTTTGAGGCCGGAAGGTCCAAGAGCAAGGCAAACAGGGGAAAGGTTTATATCACTTACCTTATTGGTGTGTATAATTGAGTTTATAGAAAAGGAAAAGAAGTAAAGAAAACTAAGGACAACTCGCGTACTAAATGCAAAACTTAGGTCATTTAGATTTGCTCTTAGTTTTATCACATTGCTTAGTCATGATCATCCTTGCTTTTGCCTTTGTGTTTTGTACGTCTTGAATTGGTAGTTAGCTCGGCTTCTTGGCTCACTCACGATAGTTAATTGGATATTTTGTTGCTCGAATGCGAGGGGCAAAACATAAGGAAGTTGGTCAAGGATGGATTCATCATTCGGGAACCAACAAAGATTCATTCCCATTAGTGCTTGCCAAATGAAGGAGGCCAAGATGAAGGGTTGCCAATTTCGGGATATGGTACATATTTTTGTCAAATAATGTATCTGCAATATTTCCACCCGATTAGATGAACTCGCTTAATTAACTTTATTCTTTGGAAAAGCTGTTCCTTCCCGAAAAGAATTAGGTAGGTATTGACTCACCTTCAACTTTTCTAGGTAAACGCAAGGATACCAGCGAAGCAAGGCTTCCTACAAAAGTCCTATGGATGAGGAGAATGCGGGTGCTCAGACGCTTGCTTTGAAATACCGGGAGTCAAAGAAGATCGATAAGCATATGTGGCATATGTACCATGACATGTACATGAAAGTGAAGGGTAATGTCTTTAAGTTCAAGCAAGTTTCAATGGAAAGCATCCACAAGTGAAAGGATGAGAAGGCCAGAGAAAAGGCATTGGCGGATCAGTTTGAGGTCAGAAGGGCCAAGAGCAAGGCAAACAGGGAAAGGTATAAAGCCAAGAAGGAAGAGAGATGGCCAGAGGTTATCTCCAGCAAATTAATGTGTTCTGTAATAGAATGAAGCCCAATAGTCTTTTGTTTCAAAGCATTTTTTTTTTGTGCTCCTGTTTTTTCAGTTTGGTTTCTTTTTGGCATATCAATATTAGTATGACATGACCACATTTCTTACCCGTTTGCAAGATATGTTGATTTCTAGACATAATATTAATAATGTTCTTTACATTTATGGGTTGAAACTTGGGATTTTGATGATGAATTTTTGGCTCTATGATGCTTCACATTTTACCTTTCTCTAAGAGCATGTTAGTTCAAAGAGATGAGACAGAATCAAATGATTTTACCCTTTCTTTTTCACTGGGAAGTTTTCCACATGGGTCCTGTTTGTGGGGACCTGGGGAGCGGGCACCACCCCCTGCAGCCCAAGTAGCCGAGTAAAATTATTTTTCTGTTATACATTCTTTTGATTGTTGTCCTTTCATTTTATGTTGCTAAGAATTATTTCTAATCTTCTTCCGGGGGAATAAAGAAATCCAAGAAATGAGTCAATGTGGTCATTTAACATTCTGCTGCCGAGAAGTTACAGTGTAGGCTAGAGCAATCTACTTTGGTTTTTTCCCCGCTCTTTGTATTTACTGATTTGCTATAGCTTCTATTACTCTCTAAAATTTTGATATAGTCTGCTTTTTGATGAATATTTTTAATAGAGTACTTAAAATGTTCAATACATGAGACTTTTTGGGGGCATTTAATTTCGTTTCTGTTTGTACTTGATCTTTTACCCTGCCTCTCCTTAATCTAATTTCAATCTGAGCTTAAGCTATTCTTCAAATTTGACCTTTCTGATAACCAGAGCGCTGTTTATCGAAGATGAGTTTATCGAAGATGAGGTGATGAGAATATCAGTGATTCAAGTGCTTCTATTGAGATCTCTTTGTTACTTACAATAATACTGTATTTTTTTAAAAATAACTCACTTCATGGAAACTACTGTCAGAATTTTCGAAGCTATAGGTTCCATCTTGAAATATCGAAAAGTGAAAAAAAAGGAGGAGATTTTGATCGCCTATTCAAACCTCTAATATTGATGGGATTTATAAAGATTGATTAGTCTATAAAAAACCATTCGCATAGCCTGTTTTATTCTCACAAGATTCAAATAGGCTATTATTGTATTATAAATTTATGTTACATTTTTTTTCAATAAGTAAATGGTTGTGATAAATTGCTTATGACTATTTCAACTAAAGGAACTTAATTGGTGCTGAATAATTCATTTATCTAAAAGAGATAAAGAGACTCATTGAGACTTTTTTTTTTTATAAATAGACTCATTGGAACTTAACACCAACGAAGTTAAGCCTTTGAATTCACGAGAATCAAGTATTATGGACCAAATTTAAATTACATGTATTGCGTTTTAATGTTTTATTAATTGAGGTAATACATATTAGTATTTTATTAATTGAAATATATTTGAATAAATTGATATTATAAAAATTAATGCAAGTCTCCTAACCCCTATTGCTTCTTTCACAAACAACCAAACATTTTTAATAAGGAAACCAATCCAACACATGTCATACAAAAGAATGAGAAATTTGGACGTATATGAAGTGAATTTTTATTTGAGTTAAGTTTATTGAAAATTGTAAAAAATAAATTTTTCGTAAAAAGAATAATAAAATTTAAAATAAAAAAGTGAAAAAAATAAATTATTTTTTATTTAAAAATCAATTTAAATACACGGTAAACTCAATAGCAACAGTCTGAGAGGGGGAAGTGAATATCTCAGGAAAAATTTTTGTGAGAAAAAAAGTGAGATATGAGATAGAAAATTTGCATTGTATCGAATCACACCGTCAGTTATAAGTGGTAGTTGGGTTTGGCGCCTTCAGCAAAGGACTTGCATTCCAAATGCGCCTTATCATCAGTCGTCATCTTCTCCCGAGCTCAAACCTTTCCCCAGTTTTTGTATGGCAATGGCGGAGAATTTTAAACCTTCATCATTCTCGGTTTCTCTCTCATCTTTTCACAATTCTTCATTCACTTGCAAATCACATTTATTACTGAAAACCCCCAGTTTATCTGGCTACTTTGGCATTAATCTTCCAAGAATTTTCGGTCTGCAAACTCTATCACCAGTACTTTCTAGGAGACATTTATTTCTGCCTGCAGTTTCAGGCATATGGGATGCCTTAAAAGGTGGTAACTCAGCTCGTGAAGCAGTAATGGCAATTCGGCGTGGCATGCTTCTTTTTAGACAGGTGCCTTCTCATATATTTGGTGCCCGTTTGAATTATATTATGTTTTAGTTACAATTTCTTTCTTCTTTGGGTGACGAAGGGTGATGTGTTGGGGTCATTGGTGGAATTTGATAAGGCTATTGAACTCGATCCTCGCCAGAAGGCCTGTGAGTCTCTATATTTCGGTTTTCAACCGTAATGTGCAAGAATTGATGTTTATATTATATATGTCTTTCTTTGCAATTGACACAAAAACTGACTATGAACTATGAAGGTCTGTTAATTTTCATTCCCGTGGCTCCTACGTCATTCATTTTAATCAATAGAAATCTCTTTTTCCTTTTTAATTGAAAGTTCAGTTAATTTCTTACTTCTTATACTAGCATCACTTTGTTTTCAATAGCTTTTCAGCTAATCAATTAGGCTCCCCCTCCCCTTTGCTCTTCCTTTTCCTTACCCTTTTTGGTTTTTTGTTGGGTGGGGGGAGGGAAGGGGCAGGGGACGTGTTACAGCATACGCTCCAAGCACATGAAGTAGTAATCAGAATGAATTTAACCTTTCCCTATTTTGTGAATAAACCTTTTGAAATATTCGCTCGGAATCTTGAGTTGAATGCGCACTCAAGGACTAGCTTTCCATTATTTACTAACAGATACTTGATTTGTTGGTATCAGATCTTTGGCAAAGGGGGCTGTCATTATACTACCTTGACAGGTAATGGACACCATATCACCTTTTTTATGCATTCATGTTTCTTAATAGGACATAGTTACTAAAATTTAAGGTAGGCACTTCTTGCTAGATTTGAGGAAGGTGCTGAGCAATTTAGACTGGATGTTGCACAAAACCCAAATGATACTGAGGAGTCCATTTGGTGCTTTCTGTGTGAAGCTCAAACATATGGTGTAGATGAAGCAAGAAGAAGATTCCTTGAGGTAAATAAGCATAACCCTGAAAATCCTTTTTCGAACAAATGATAAATTATCAAGTCTGCTTATCATTTCAAACCAGTTGTCTCATGCACTAAAGATGTGAAGTTTAATAAAATAAACTGTGCAGAACCCTTGCAAATTGTATCTAGCTCTATTCTTTCTTGTGTGCCACTAAGTAGTTGAGAGTCTCACATCAAAGCTTTGTCTAATTTTTATGTCATTTTGTAATCACAATTGAAGCTCAAAAAGAACTGTGAAATAAACTGGAAATTACCAGGGCACTTTCTCATGAGATGATTTTTCTTGCTTAATTTTTTTCCCAGCAAAGTACTAACAATATCTTTCTACTTATGTTATTATTTATACAGGTTGGTCGAGATCCCCGGCCTGCCATGCAGCAAGCCTATGATATGTTTAAAGATGGTGGTGACCCAGAAAAGGTCAGAAGTTATTTGATATCAGTGTGGGTTTATTAAATGATGCAGTAAGGCCACCATTTAATCTTTTCTCTCACTAATAATCAGAATCATAAATTCAATTGTCTTCTTCTTAGTCTCCTGTGTTTTGTTTGTAATGAAAATCCCAAATATTTCAAGTCAAAGTTATGCTTGGCTTAAATAAATAAGAGTAATTTGCTTCAACTAATGCTACTACAGATAGCAGTTTACTCTGCTTCTCCTGTCGGCAGTTAAGCTGGTACCGAACTGCTAGCAGAGTTGGGAAACAAGTATTTTCCCTCTTTCCTATTTTGAGGATAGAGCCCCAAAGTGGTACTTAGTTATGGTGCACTTTTAAAAGAATGAACATTAATGATGAGGAGTCCAAGAATAAAAGAACACTTAAACTAGTAGGCTGCTTTTTTTCCAGCAGTTGCCAGATAGCTCCAGATCCTCCAATCTTGTCTTGTTGTAGACTCTTATATTAGATTGTCCAGATTGTTGTATTCTGAGGGAGACATACAATCTATGCTTAGTTAAATTAAGTTATGTTTCTTTGAAGCAAGTTTGAAAATTACAAGATTGTAGTTTAGTTAGCCAGGAGCAAATGGACAAGCTATACCTATGAACTATATGTCCTCGAACCATCCAAATATATTCTGGTTTGAGTAATCCTATTTTCTTCTGCCTCAAATTTAAGATCATGTTGTTTTCTTGTTCGGCAGTGTTATCTGCCCTACTTGTTTACCAGTTATGGTCTGATTTATTCTTTAAGCTATGTAAAAATTTCCGAGTCAGAATATTTTTTAATATATAAATGGTAGGATCTTGATGATCCTGCAGTAATGAAGTCTCCTGTAATTGTATGTTTCAACGAACTTTTCAGACATTACTTTTCTTTTGGATTATGTACTACTCCTGAAACTTCAAGAAAGATATATCAACTATAACACTTTGTCTTGGGAATTATTAGTTAGTTTTTTTTGCCTGTTGCTATTTGTTTATCAAAATTTTCCTGGGTTGATTTCTCTGAATAAGTGTTCCTCATTTCTGCCTAGACAGAATTGGAATCCCTTTGTTGTTTCCAAATAACCTAAGAGAAACTAAAATGGTTTCATTGCAGCTTGTGGATGCATTTTCTGGTGGCCGAGAGAATGAGTATTTCTATTCTCTTCTGTATGCCGGACTTTATTATGAATCTCAGGTTCTATTCTAAACCATTATTTTTCGTATATTTAGATCCCTTTTGCTTCAGGGTGATTTTGAAAATTCTCATACAAGATATGTAGAGATTTGTGCTGAATGTATGAAACTAAAAAAGTAGACATTTAAGTATATGTCACAAATTCATTTTCAACAGTATGGAAGTCAATTAGTAAACATTTGTGATGTGAAAGGTGAATTTGTCCGGCCTTGTCCCCTAGAATGTCCTTGCATTTTCTTTTTCTTTTCTTGAAATAACTAGAATGCCCTTGCTAATAAATATATTCGCAGGTCACTTGCAAAGGTCAATGATTAGGTTTACAAAAACAGAAAGCAAATGGTAAGAATGCTTGGTTGTCATTAGCTTAGATGGATCTCTTGCTTTGCCAGCCTTTTCCATTAGCATCAAGAGAGTGCAAGAACTTTTTGCTTTCATAATCAAATAAAGAAATACAACAAGCATAAGTAGTATCTGTTCCAACTGCAGTCTACAGCTACTTTTTTCCATGTACATGACTGTGCAGTGGTTAAAGGACAAATGTATTACTGCATGTTTTCCTTGCCTTTCTTTCATATTGGGAGTCTTTCCTCTGAATGATTTTCCATGTAACTTCTGAAGATGTTCTTGGAGCACATAACTATTGTTGATACATGACTTCAAATTTAGGAAAATCAAATTAATTTTGTTCTAGTATTCTTTGCTAATGTTTTCCAGATTGAATCTCCATCAACATAGACCTAATTTTGAAAATAAAACTAAAAAACACATATATGCACACACTATAGACTTGAGATTGTTTTAGTATCAACCATGTCAACCTCATGCTAAAGTTTCTTTTAAGGGTAGTTAGGTTGGTAAAGTCAACTACTCAAGTGATAACAAATGATATTAGAACTTAAGAATCAAAATTTGATTTCTCCTGACCAGAGAAAAGAGGATGGTGCAAAACGTCACATTGTTGCTGCCAGTCAATCTCTCTATGGACAGAGGTATGTATTCATATGAAGAATTCATACAGCATTAATCAATCGCAAGCTGGAGAAGCTTTGGTAATCAAAAGTTCTCCTCAGGTCCGATGATTACATGGCTTCACTTTCCAAGGTTCACTGCAGGTGTAGAAATTGGGAATCCACTTGAACTTTGATAATGTCTGGTGAGACTTATTTGATTATTTCGCATGCTTTTGGAAAAATCTGTTTCTTGTATCTTTTCGTGTCATTTTTAAAACATTTTTTAAGCATCTCAATGGAAATTTTGATACAACTCCATGGACTTGATTTTACCCAGCCAGCTTCAGTTAAGAAGTGTAATCCTAGTTTCCTGCAGATTTCGATGAGGACACCAAGTTTGGATACTTTCTCCACTAACAAGTAAAGACAAACAAGATTAGCTTACCTTTCTCATATAATCGAGGAAGAGTGGGATAGTTGTATTTTACAATTGCAGCTTTTAAGAACATCTTGTTGGATACTCATTTTTATGTAGTTCCATTACTTTTAGGGATTTGTATCCCAGATAATTTCATCTCTAGGAGGATTGGTCTGTTCTTAGGACAGTGTTTATTATGTGTTGTAAAAGATCTACAGCCTCTCTAGATCATGAATTCTGAGATCATGCATACACCAATAATTTGCGGTAAAATTTTATTCGGGTTTAGAGCATTGATGAATATCTAGCAATAAAGAAATATTTTGCATTAATATGCTTGCTTATGTGTATAATAAATGATCATAGAATATGCCTTTTATTTTTAATTTAAGTGTTAAGCCTTTTGGAGACGGCATAGATATTCCCAAAACAGCACCCACAATCTGAAATATACTGGGAAAATGGTCTTGTGGAGTTTTTCTCCCAGCTCTTCTGTTAGGATGTAAAAACTTTTCCTGTTCAAAAAGATGGCAATTAATTTTAGGATCTGTGTGATCTTTCATTTAGTTATGTTTGATTTGATTTTTATCCGTGGAGTTTCTCCCAAGAACCTTAGTCCTTGTATTAGGTGATTCGCTGGATTTTGCAAGTTGATAATGCAACCCTGTGAATAAGCATTTCAGGGAAAGGACGAAGCATCTTAGCTTGCGAGATTTCCTCTTCCGTATTTCTTCTAATGCATGCATATTAAGGAAAATAAATTATCTCATGTATTTCCGGGCCACTTGTTCACCCTTTGCAGGTAATCTCTTTGGTCAGGGAACCTACCAACTATTGGATGAATACAATTGCTGATAATACTTATTATGAGGTTCAATTTGCTTCCAAATTTTGAGTTCATAATGTATTACTTACACTTAAAGCCAAAAAAAAAAGGAAAGAAATAGCATTCTTTAAATGTTATGGGTTTAAATAAAGCATCCCTGGAGAAAGTTGTCCTCCTGCTGAGTTTAAAAGGCATGTTCATCCCTCGAGAAAGTTGTCCTCCTGTTGAGTCTAAAAGGCATTTTCTTTCTTTAGGATCCCAGAAATGAAAGTCCAACAAGTAAATACAGCTTGGCTATCTATGATTATAAAATAGTGATATTGATTGAGAAGTAAAATGGTGGCTACTTTAATAACGATGAAACGGAAACATTCAATTGCAATCGCTCTTGTCGTTTTCTGCTGGCAAGTTGTCCATTTTTTGTCATCTTTCAACAGTTTTGATGGTTAAGAATTTTCCCTCTAAAAGAGAAGAAGGAAAAAGGACCACCTTGTGGCTCAGACAAAAGAAGAGTTAAGGCCTTTATTCTTGATCATCTGAATTATGCTTAGAGACTAAAATTTGTCCAACGGGCTAAAACTTTCTGTTTAGAATATATGAGAAATCAAGGGAAGTTTTTAAATAGTTCGAAATTCAAGTATGAATACATGAACGAAATAAATGAGATGAAAACTTTATTCTTCATTTAATATTTTATTCTATGGGGAGAGGATTTGCACGCATGAAGAAAAGTTTCACCAAGTGATTGAACTTTTTATGTTAAAACGAAACAAAACTAAGAGCAAATAGGAACACAAAATAAGAATTGAATTAAAACGTATATCAGTAGTTTTAATTAATTAAACTAACAGTTATCAAAATAATGTAAATAAACTTAAAACTCAACTTATTGAAGTAATTGCCTTTGGATGATTTGTGCCAAAAAATTAAAAGAAAGCCATAAGTTCATAGTTTAAACAATAGTTTTGCTTTCTCTTGATAGATGGAAAATCGGATTGAAATTCTCTGCAATCATTTTGTATTACAATCTCTATAATGTTTTTGTATCTATAAATTTTAAAAGATAAGTTTTAAATATTAAATATTATAATTAATAATATATTAAAGAATATAATAAAAGATTCAAAATTTCAAGAACACATACCTCAATTACCAAATTAACACAAACACCAATCATTGGTTTTGGTTATTAAAGTGCGAAGCATATAGCATCAAACTAACGTAAGAAATACAAAGCGTTTATAGCATATTCTCATTTGCAAGCACAAAAAGATGAATATTCTATAAATGATTCTACTACGACGGCACATGCCGTATTCAACCCAGGTTTGTGGTTGGTGGAACCCCCATCGGATTTAAATGACCGAACTACCCTTGCGGGGCAAACAAGCAGTGTGTAAAAAGTCCCTTGTTTGTGCTGAATCAATGAATTTGACCACTTCCCTGTAATGCAAGGCTGCTGGCAAAGACGAAACTTCCTTCGTCCCCACAAGTGGCGGCATACAACCGTGAGAATATTTCATACTATAAATGCCATGCAACTTACACTTTTGTATATATAGAGTCAAACTTAAAATATAAATAAGTATAAAAATTGTATAATTAGTATATTAAGTGATTTAATATTAAAAATAATTTTTTATTTTTTTATTTCTTTTATTTTTCTTTTATGATATAAATTTTACAAGACAATTTTTTTTTCATTCAACATGCATTGGTTTTTATTTTGTATAAAAAGAAAAAAATTATTCAACGTAATAAATGAGATGAAAACTAGAGATGCTAAAAATATGCATTTATGTTTACAATATTGATGTTTAATAATAAAATTATAAAGTGATTGATTGGTGATTAAAGAATTTAAAAATTTTAAAAAGAATATTCACAAAATTTATAAATATGGGCAATTTCGTCACTTCAACTCCTTCAGTTAGGACAGTTTATAATTGGCTCTCCCTCTGCTTAGTGCTTTATTGGAAAACCCAAATCACATTGTATTTACTTCATTACCCCCTGATTAGCCAAATTCAAATGTTCCCATACAACTATTTCTTCGGAGTGTACGCTTTTCAATTCCACAAAACCCTGCCACGTTTCAAATCAAGCCCAAACCAAGTACTCTCTTACACATGTCAGAATCTCAACCCAACTTCACGTAGATCCCATGCACCCGTCGGTCATTACCTCTAAGTCACGTCACCCCCTCTCTCTGTCTCTTCTCCTACTCTAATACGCTACTGCTCTCCCAACTGCAAGAGAGAACAGAAAATATTCTGTTAAACTCATTACCCTCGCTCTCCATTTTCTTCCATTCTTGTTCCTCTGGAATGCGACAAAAAGGAGATGATGAATTTCTGCTGTTTTTTTATTTTTTTGGGTGCGTTTGGTAAATATATTTATCGTGTATAGTTGTGGAGTTCTGAGGAATACGTAAGGAAGATTAGGCAATGTCGACGGAGAAACTTATTGCGGATAATGTGGCATCGACGGCGATGTCGTCGTCTCATTCGCAGCGGCACTATTGCGAAATGCCAAGGATTTTTGAAGAACTGCCGCAGTCCACCATCGTCTCTGTGTCGAGGCCGGATGCCGGAGATATTAGCCCGCTTCTTTTGTCGTACACTATCGAACTTCAATACAAACAGGCACGTATTATCGCTCTATATTTGTCTTTTTTATTTTTCTTTTAGCATGAGCTCTTGTTAATTGCTTTCTAGTTTGTTATTTTATGATACGGGTATGTTAGTGGGCTTAATGATGTGTGTACCGTGCACGCATGTATGGATGATCGTGTGCTAACATGCGCATGCGGTGTGGCTAGAGTGGCTTTCTGTTCTTGGCGGTGCTATTGCTTGATAAATTAATTGGAAAGTAAAAGGAAAAGTTCTGATTGGTTTTCATTTCTTCTCTGAAAATAGCTGGAAGTTAAAAATTTGAATGCTTTTGCCTAGCATCTTATACAAGGCTTTTTGTATTAATTTAAACAAGTTAGAGTAGTTTTTCTAATTAAATTTAGAATCTATATTTGATTAATCTACTATGGAGGATGGTTATGGAACTTACTGGTGTCAATGTGAAGTATGCTTTACTAATTAGTGAAATTTGTGTTGTATGATACGATTCGCGAATGAGAAAAGGGCATTATTGACAGCAGATTAATTGGCCATTCCTTGAGATCAAGATTGCCAGGAGATGTGGACTAGATGCTGCTCTACTTCTGAAACTTTTCAAATTCTACTTTCATACTGTTCCAAATTATATTTGGTGCACTAGACAACTTTCTCAAATTTTCTTCAGATAAGTGGCTGTTGTGAATAAATGAAGCTACTTAACTAGATAACAAGAGAACTTCGATTTTAGTGTTAGCTACTAATCAAGTACTTACATAATATTCAAAGATTGATTTTTTTTTTCCTTATATTTGCTTCAGATGAGTGGCTATCTGAATAAACAATGGTATTTAGCTAGACAGCCGGAGAATTACCAAATGTTAGTGTTAGAAACATATCTCAGCCTACCATATTAATTGTGCACTTGAAGTATTGAATCGTTTGAAGGTAATTGATGTTTAAAGAAATTAACTTAACTTCTATCATTTGCCCTGAGATAGCTGGAATTTGTTGTTTAAAGAAGAAATTTTTGTTTCACTTTTGGTTGTTTTGATTTTCAGGCAGGTAATTAGCCAACTGCAAATGAAAGATCTTCTATTTTTGTTAAGAAATTTAACAAAAATGTTTCTTATCTTGTCTCTCTAATATTGAAAGAGCTCCAATACCAATCCAGGAACATCCTTAACCCTGAAGTTTGTGCTCCTTTAACAGGAAAACCTCATACCTTAACAGCCTCAAAAGTCTTATCCAGAAACATATACTGAAGTTCCTTTTTTCTTTGTTTTCTATTTTTCTAAGGCTTTAATTCCAAAGGATTTCAAGGTAAACAGAGAATGAACTTATCAAAGAAAAGCAAACAAGAAAGGCAGCTTTAAATGCCAAAAGTTCTAAGTCTGGTTTGTTCCAAGGGAATCAGGATTTAAAATTTATGTGGTTTAATAAATTAAACTGACAGTGAAACAGTTGCTTGCAGCCAAGAGAGTAGAACAGTTTGATTTAGAATTTTCAAGTACTCTTGCCAGTAAATGCAATAAGATTCAACTTGGATGTCAAACAGTGAAAAGTGTGAGGGAATGAGGAGTCTTAAATTTAATTCAAGATGCCAATAAAACTGAAATGGTCATTGGCTGATAGAAGCTGAACTAGGTGGTTCTTTAATCTTAGCAGGAGCCTTTGCGGTCATCAATCACAAAGACAGAGGCCCCCAGCCTAGGTGATTCTTCGTATCCTCCTATCAATATCACTGCGGCTGATTAATTTTGAGAACTGGAGTTGTTGATTAGCTAATTAACTACATGGATGGTAAAATTTGGAATCTTTGCCTTCACTAAACAAGCTGTTGATATTACTTGAACTCAGCCAAAGTGTTGTCGAGATTTTATCTCAGAAAGAAGAAACAAAGAGATGATAGTTAAAGCTGCATGGCAGCTGTACCTGTAATGGGCTGTTTGGCTGCAGTTGAGTTTGAGCCATTTTCTTTCCCTCCCATTATCTGCTACGGTAGTCATGGCAATTTCGACCTACCATTTGAATTTAATATTTCTGTCAGATTTGAAGAGATATTGTTCCAAATAGATCCGTATGTTAATTGAGTAATATATTTCTACTTCTCTGTTAAGAGTGTTAATTGGTGTGTACTTGACAAGACTTCTACCAGAGCAAGTTTGGTTTAGAAAACTTGTGATACCTGTTGAGAAAAGTTTGGTGTTCATAATGCCTGTAAACACTTGAGTTATAAAATATTTGGTACCTATTTCCTATAACCAGTCACCCTTGTTAGCTACTTTTATTGCTTTTGTTGTGAATACAACTCCTGCATATGCTTCTTTAGCTAGTTTTTCTCCTAATAATATTTTTCCTCTTCATCTAGTTTCTCTCTGGGGGATTTCTATGCAGGCTTATTTAGGTTGAATATTTGAAACTTCACCTACATACTTTCTAATTTGTCACGCTAAAAGATTTTATGTTTCAAACATTCTGCTAATTGCCATTTCATTTGATTAATAGTTCAAGTGGTGCTTAGTGAAGAAGGCCTCAGAAGTAATTTATCTGCACTTGAGCTTGAAGAAACGAGCTATAATTGAAGAATTTCATGAGAAACAGGAGGAGGTTCTCTCTCTCTCTCTCTCTCATGTGCATATCAGTATTTATTCTTCTGCATGCATAATTATTTTCCTTTTTCTCTTGTAAGTACATAAAAAGGTACCATTCGTTACTCTTAACCTTCAAATCCTGTACAATAATGTGGTACTCATAATATTAGGTTTTATATCACCATTCTGGTAGATCCCTCTTGACATCCTAAACATATTATCTAATGTTACAAGGTCAAAGAATGGCTTCAACACGTAGGACTTGGAGATCATACCGCTGTTGTGCATGATGATGATGAACCTGATGATGGAGCTATGCCTATATTCAATGAAGATAGTCTGAAAAACAGGTGATAGCAACCAATAGCTTCGTAGACATTATCAAGCTTTTAAAAACTGGTATTGAGGCAGTGACAATGTCAATTTGGTTGCAATGCAGGTACATACCATCCAGAGCTGCATTGCCTATTATTCGTCCAGCTTTGGGTAGGCAGCAGACGGTTTCAGAAAGAGCAAAAGTTGCAATGCAAGGATATCTAAGTCATTTTTTGAGCAACTTAGATGTCATCAATACTCGAGAGGTACAGAAATTTGTCTTGATTTTTAGTTTTGGTCCACATCAATGAACTAAAAATTTTTGGTTCTTGTACTGAATTGAATGGCAATTGCATCAAAAGTTAGTCATGACAGAATATGTCTATTCCATTTTTTTAATTATGGATGCCAATACCTTAATTAGAGTGTTTTAGGTGTGAAATTTACACTCCTCTCAAGTAGGTTAAACTAAATTTAGCAAAATTGTCAAACCTTCCACTCGTCTTTGTGCAAGTAATGTAAACTTTGTTTTATCGTGGCAATCAGGTTTCTAGCTAACTAGGGCTTAAAGTTCAGGAATTTCTTTTATCTCCCATATCAGACTATTGAGATATGTACACAGTGGTTGCCTATTAATCCTTACATGTTATTGACTTGAAGGCTGACCACTTTTGTCATGGTTCACTGGTCCGTTGCTTGCTGCATAATGAGAGTTTATGAAAAAATTATTAAAAAAAATAAAAGAAAAATATTCAATCCAAAGCTAGTTGGGAAGAAATCAATTGCTGCAATGCTCATCAGCTGTTGCATGCAGTAGAAAGAATTTATGTTTCCAAGTTTGTGATGCTGCAGCACTTGAATCATGCAAGAAAACTGCGAAAGAAAACTTGACTTTTATCATAAACAAGAAGTATTTTAACTAACCTACATCTCCTAAATGAAAAAATAATTTTTTTCCATGGACAGCTTAAAAGCATCTGGAATTTCATATTTTATGTCATTTTTTGCATATTCCAATTATGATCATTTTTCTTTTTCTATGTAGCACTCTTTGCTTTTTGTTGCAGATTTTCTTCTGACAATAGCACCGTACATTTTAGGTCTGCAAATTCTTAGAAGTTTCAAAGCTATCATTTGCACAAGAATACGGCCCTAAGCTGAAAGAAGATTATGTAATGGTTAAGCACTTGTCAAGAATCCAAAAGGCTGACGCATACAGAAGATGCTGTTTATGTTTTTGGCCTGGATGTTGTAACAAAACGTGGCAGAAGGTAAATGCTCTTGATCAGATTAGTAAAGACAGATGTATCAATTGCATATTTATTTTATCATGTAGACATGCACAATCTTTCAAGTCGTCGTTTGATTTCCCTTTCAGTCATTCAACTGTCAGTGCTATTGCCCGTCCGCATTCTCATGCTTTTGACAGTTATCAGTTAAACTATTTATTTTCTTATGGATTTCAAGATTTTGAAATATATGCCAGCTTGAAATTTTTCTGTTTCCAGCAAAAGTTCTGAAATATACTTTTACACAGAAGAGGTGATGTTTATTGAACTCGAAATGATGATATCATCTCTAGACTTGTGTTAAGATAGTAGGAGAGCGATCCAAGAAACATATCTCTTTTGATGAACAGAATCATAGATACTAGACACTTTTGACATGTTAGTGTCAATAAATTTTGCATGAACTGCTTCAGAAACCAAAAAGTGACTGTTGGCAACTTCCACATATGTACAAATGCATCTAAAGATAGATATTCGTGTGTTTTAGGACATTTCTCCTATGGAATGCATAAATGTTTATTTGTAAAGTTCATCTGATATGTAAGACACGTATTGGAAGAGTTTGAGCTGAAAATTGATGTTTTTTGCAAATATATCAATTGGTGCTTATGGAGTCATACTCTTATTAGAATTTAGTTAAAAAGGATAATCAACAATTTGAATGCCAAGATCCACTCATATTGTGAGAGTTAAAATCACGCTGATTATTGGCTGGAACAACCAAAATTATATGAAGTCAAGACATTTTATTTTTAATGTCTGTAGGGATTGTTGTTTTCCATTTATCCAAGCCTTTGCATATCAGGTTGTATTTCTATTTGAAATGACATTTTCTGAAACGTCAGCTCTCTCTTTCAACTAGTAAAACTTTGTTGTGATGTAACCTGTTCAGTAGGTCATCATTCAGAATTCACTCTTGTCTCGCTACAGTTTCAGTTTTGGTTGACCAAGAGTAAAATTTGAAGACATGTTTCTTATTAAAGTTCAATTGTCAAAAAGAAAAAGTGAAATATTCATTAAATTGTATCCTGAAAGAAGTAGACAATGAAGAACCTTTTACTTGTGTAGAAAAACCAAGTAGCATTACTTTTCTTTGTATATTAAATAATTCCATTCTCAAAAATGACTTCTATATCACCCAAGGAGAAATCTTAACTGTTGTTAGATATTCCCATTCATTCTCTCTGGAGGTGATCAATTCTTTGAGCAGACTTTTAGGTATACTTCCATTATTTGAGGTTATTTCTTTGTGGGGCTATTACCATGTGCCTTCAGATTTTAGCATAACTTAAATTACATTAGTAGAGATCTAAACAGTTTTGATGAATGCTTATGGCTATCTGAAATTATTTTGATATGGTATTTTACATAATCTTTTCAGCATCATATCTCTGGTTGGAATCCCTTTTCATCATGTAGACACATCTCTTGCCTTCTTAGCTACAGTTAGCTTTATTTCTTGCAATTGAATGGGATTTTTTAATCACTTTTAGGTTTGGGCTGTCCTGAAACCTGGATTCCTGGCTTTACTTGAGGATCCTTTTGAAGGCAGACTCTTGGACATAATTATTTTTGATGTACTTCCAAGATCAAAGGGAGAAGAAAAGAATCAAGCCCATTTGGCAGAAGAGATCAAGAAACGAAATCCTTTACGTTATGCATTTAAGGTAAGATGCTTCTGTACATTTTTCAATGCCAAATTAAATTATTAATAATGATGATGGCGATGACGACGGATAATTATATATATATATATATATATATATATATATATATATATATATATATATATATATTTTTTTTTGTGCTAATTTCGTCTTCACCTCACTTTGTATTCATTGGGGGCAGCCCCATGACAGAGGCAAGCTCTTCTAGCTTAAGGTTGAACCTCAATTTAAGTAAAATTGTGGTAGTGGTCTCTTTAAATCATCAGTAAATTTCCAATTAGCTAAGTTACTGTAAAGATATATCTTAAGAGAAAGGAAATCTATGTTTGATTTAGTCCTTGTGCCCTGTTGCCTCATCATTAGAAGCTGAATGAATATGGAGCTGAAAAAGTTCTCACTTTCATTTATTCAAATTTCTTTAACTTTTTAGCCAGTGGGCTTTTTGCTTTTTTCTCCTGGCCATCAATCAGATTACCGGAAATTTTGAATCAAGCGCAAGTTTAAGTTGAGGACATGGATTAGTTAGAGACGTGAAAAGGACAGACATGCCAAGTTTATTAGTTATACTAAAACATGATAAAATAAGACTAAAAGTTAAAGGATACATTTTCATTCCAGATCTTAGTTCAGTTAAGAAATTCCATCTGGATACAATGTCACTGTTTTTCATGCCTTTACCTCTTCTTACGTACTTTTAACTTTTACAACTCCTGTATGGTCTAAAGGTTGCCTCTGGAAATCGGAGCATTAACTTAAGAAGCACCAGTTATGCAAAAGTCAAAAATTGGGTTTCAGCAATCAATACTGCTAGTTTACATCCTCCTGAAGGTTGGTCCCACCCTCACCGTTTTGGATCATTTGCCCCTCCAAGAGGCTTGATTGAGGATGGAAGTCAAGCTCAGTGGTTCATAGATGGTAAAGCTGCATTTGAAGCAATTGCTTCGGCAATAGAGAGTGCAAAATCTGAGGTTTACTGTCTACTTGTTACCTCTTAAGCTGACTTCAATTTGTGTAAGTATGTTACAATTGACTTGTAGTTGCATACAGATATATATCACTGGATGGTGGTTTTGCCCAGAACTTTATTTGAGACGTCCATTTCACAATCACTGCTCCTCCCGGCTTGATGCATTACTTGAAGTTAAAGCTAAACAAGGTGTTCAGGTGCAAGAAGATGATATTCCCCTATAATTTTACGCATTTTCTTTAGTTTATGTAAAATCTTTTTGACTAAGTGTTGCTAGGCAAATGTGGTAGGATTTCTGGTTTTCTACGTTATGGGACTAATAGGTTTCAATGCTAAAAGTTCTTTAGCTTTAGTGGTATGAATTTGCCATCAGGTTAGCATAACAGATAATAAAGTTGCCTGATGTCTGCGAAATGGATATAGCTACTTCGCTTCTGATTCTAAAACCTCAGACAGCTTTTCTTGTTACCTGAACAGATACCGTTTGCTGAAGTAAAATCTTTAAATTCTTAGGATATATCAAATAGATGTATAGAGAAACAGTTGCAGGATAAGATATTTTCAGTCCCATCATTATTTATTTCAGCTCATATTCCCACACTTAGATGTGGTAAACAAAATTTATTCACTACAAATGCTCATAGTCCTATCATTATTCAGAAAGGTGAATATACCTTTCCTGTTATGAGAATGATGGAAAGTTCATTATGCATTTCGGATGCAATTATTCTCCACTTCAGCTGAAGAATGCATTTGTTGCTTGATGACTATATTGAACATATAAAAAGCTCATTCAGGATTGATTGACTTTGATAACACTAACTAACTTGCAACGCTTCAGCATTTGTGTTCCTATGCATGGATGCTATTTTCTGTTGAACTTTACCCGGGACTATGCTCGCCACTAACTGCTTTTGACTTTGTCCTTCTTAATTACCATATGACGTGTAGTTAGTCTTTATCTCTTCTTTTCTAAATAGACATTTTTGTTGCTCAACTTTGTTAGATTTCGAACCATTCATATTTCTGTAGATGGATATCCTGGATTTCATGACTTTATTTTGACTAATAGCTGATACAACACTGCATAACTCATTCTGTTTCTAATTGTTAATCTTGGGTGGTAATTTCTTCTATTTGATCCATAGTTTTTCTAATCTGTTATCATGCAGATTTACATTCTTCTCTATAAGGAGGTTGCTATTGCTCTGAAGATCAACAGCTCATACAGTAAAAGAAAGCTCCTCAGCATCCATGAGAATATTAGAGTACTGCGTTATCCTAATCGTTTTCCAACTGGAATTTATTTGTGGTATGCAATTATTAATGCATTTTGTTTGATTTAATATCAGAAATGGTTTCAAAGAAGTAACGGAAGATATATATATATATTATATATATATAGCTCTATCCCATTGGATTAACATCAAACGTGTTGTACGTGCAGGTCACACCATGAAAAACTGGTTATTGTAGATCACCATATCTGCTTTCTTGGAGGACTGGATTTATGCTTTGGGCGTTATGACACAAATGAACACAAAGTCAGTGATTTTCCTCCTTTTATATGGCCAGGAAAGGACTATTACAATCCAAGGTGAATCTTGAACTTTCACTTATCTGATCAAAGCATTGCTTGGCTTTTTCTTTTCTAGTAAGCAAGTGAATTTTGAAACTAATAATGCGAGATTGAGTTTGTTTAATAAATGAGAACTTCTTTGTAGATTCTACATCAGATGGTGTATGGGGGTGTTTTAATAGTTGGAGAATTATTTTCTGCTCTAATGACAAAATATACATGCTCTAAGGATTCATGTAGGAGTACTTTGGAAGATTAGTTTGGCTGACCTACTCAGATATTAATTAATGATTTGTTTAATTTAATGTAATGTGGCCAACCATTGAGTTTCAATACGAAGAATAGTTAAAATATAGTTTGCAAGTTAATTGGACTTTCACCAGTTTGAAATTACGTGAGGCAGATGTTAATTTTCGTGTCTATTTTTTGAAACTTTGACTTCCTAGAGAATCTGAACCAAATTCTTGGGAAGACTCAATGAAAGAGGAACTTGATAGAAGAAAATATCCTCGGATGCCATGGCACGATGTTCATTGTGCTCTTTGGGGACCACCATGTCGAGATATAGCAAGGCACTTTGTTCAGCGCTGGAACCATGCAAAGGTTCATATCTACTCCTATACTATTTTTGTGTCTTGAATTCCAATTATTGATGTAAATGATGCATGAAAACAGAGAAACACAGCTCCAGATGAACAACAAATACCATTGCTTATGCCCCAGCAACACATGGTTCTCCCACACTACATGGGAAGAAGCAGAGATATAGAGATTGAGAAGAAGGTTGTTACTGTCAATGAGAATTACTTTGGCAGACAAGATTCTTTTTCTTCCCAGTCTCCACTAGAAGACATCCCATTACTCTTGCCCCATGAAGCTAGTGGTCCTGATGGTTCCGACATAGATGAGAAATTCAATGGCCTAGATTCTAATGAATACCATCGCAACCAAACCCAGGGTATGTCTCTTTCAGATGCGAAAAATGAAATCGTAGTATTAGGCCTCAAATTGAATCCTTCTAGATTATTTTGATTTGATACATATTGAATACAAACAGAAAAGGATGAATTAGGATACCCAGACCTAGCAGATTCAGATGATTGGTGGGAAACACAAGAGCGTTGTTGTCAGGCTGTTTCAAGTGATGAAACAACTCAAGTTGGTCCTCATAGTTCATGTTGTTGCCAGGTTAGACATGTGCCTTTTGATTCAGCAGAATTTATTGTTTCTTCTAACATGCTTTATATGCCTATAATCTCCTTATCATTTTTGGAGAATATTTTAAGGCAAAAGTAAGCAAATGATGTCCTCAGCTAGGATTAGAGCTCTGGACTCAACATTATGAGGAGAATTTTATTGGAAAATTAACATAACATATTAAAGGTTAAAATTGTCAACACTGCAGCTATTACATATCATAAGAAATATGCTGAATATGTTTTATTTGAATTCCGAGAATTCTGTGGTTGATTCATTAAATGAATTAGGAGTTTGACATGACATTCCACCAGATATTAGAGAAGTGTTATGTTGTATTTAGAAATTTATGAAATGAGTACTAATTAATGTATCAGTTTGTTGTACATTCTCTTTGTACTCTTTTAAATGTCATTTACTTGATATGCATGTTTTATATATTTACCTTCATTTTTCACGTCTAATATATGCCAGGTCATCAGAAGTGTAAGCCATTGGTCAGCTGGAACAAGTCAAACTGAAGACAGCATTCAACAAGCTTATTGTTCTATGATTGAAAAAGCAGAGCATTTCATTTACATTGAGGTGACATTTACATAATGAATTTTCATATGTTAATAAATTTGAACTACCATCTTTTTATATCGTGATATGCTCATGCTTTCTAAGAGTAGAATATTCATCTTTTGAAAGAAACACGGGACGAAATTTTGTTGAGTACCTTGCGATTATTTTCTGTTTGTCCTCTATTTCCCAATAAAGGATAGAATGTGAACTTTGAAACTATAATTCAACAGACGGCACCAGGTCAAGGTCAATCTGCATCCCCTCACTTTTGATGCCTAAGACTAATAGTGATAATTACAAATGGTTATGTTCATGGTTACCATTGCTTGAACTTATTCCGGTGGTTAATGCTGAATTTTTGGATCACATTTAGAATCAGAATCCTCTGAGGCACTAAGTGAGAAAATTGGAAAAAAATCCTCTGAGGCATTAAAGTTAGCAAAATCTTGTAATTTCTTAATTGTGCACAAATGGAGCACCACTTTATTTCACTCTGATCTATTTAGCATTCAATTTTTAAGTGTAAGATAACGGACTATATAACTTCAATTTTCATTTGATTTCTAATGTTGGCTTTCTCTTGCAGAATCAGTTCTTCATATCAGGACTTTCAGGTGATGAAACTATACAGAATCGTGTATTAGATGTTTTATACAAGCGGATCTTGCAAGCACACATGGAACAGAAGTGCTTTAGGGTTATAGTTGTGATTCCGCTTTTACCTGGGTTCCAGGTAGGGAGATAGTTTTCCAATGTGGGATATCATTTTGACTGCTTTAAAAAAAATCATCATTTTAACTTTAGCAGTCAACTCTTAAAATTACTATTGATCTACAGGGTGGTCTTGATGACATTGGTGCAGCAACTGTTAGAGCAATCATGCATTGGCAATATCGAACAATTTCTAGAGGAAATCATTCAGCACTGCATAATCTTTACACATTGTTGGGTGCAAAAGCATCGGACTACATCTCTTTCTATGGTCTTAGAACCCATGGCAGACTTTCGGATGGTGGCCCATTAGTCACAAGTCAGGTAAGATGTTGCATCAAATTCTCATAACGGGTTCCTATTTAATCTCTCCAATTTCAACCCTACTTGTAAGTTGCTTTGTGTGCGTGCTATCTACTTGTTGCTGAAGTTTGCTACAGCATACATCCCGCTGCTCCAGAATTAGCTCCTTGGTAATGGCTCAATCTATAGATAGAAAGCCCTAGCTTGTTTATTTGTCCTTGCACTTCTCTACTTTAGTACAATGTTTATTTTCCCAACCAGTTGAGAGGTTCGAGACCAACAAAGCTGGAAAGCTAAAACATTAACCAGGAATTCATAAGTCGAAGTTCAGATTCCCAAAGACCACCTTATTAAAATATAGACACACTAAGTAGCACCCAATTTTAGAGAACAGGGCTACGCGATATTCTTTGTGAAGATTTGGTTTTCTTCTTAGGCATATTCCATGCTCAGAGAAACTGATTGGACATCTATGCATCCTTAAATTTGATAATAACCTCAGGGCCTGGCCTAGTCAATGATAGAAATACAGGCAGTATTTGCCTAACAACTCCCTAGATGCAAACCACTGGCCTAAGAGACGTAAATATAAGTTTCTAGTTATATGCTACAAGACTCCGCATATACCAGTTATATCCATACTGAGGAATTGTAGTGTCATATTGCTTTTCCATATTGCTAGCAATAATATATTGCCCATAAATAGTGATGTTCTTCTCTCTTACTCCATTTCTAACATCACCCTTCGTGCAGGTCTATGTTCATAGCAAAGTGATGATTGTGGATGATCAAATAGCTTTGGTTGGATCATCAAATATTAATGATAGGAGTCTTCTTGGTTCCAGAGATTCCGAGGTAAGTTGTAACATGTTTGATATATATTTTGAAACATAACTTTGGTGCTTTGCCTTATTGATACTGCCAACTATTTTTCCCTTCATTATCATTTTCAACACATCTTAAACTGATAATGCAACTATGAAGAACGTATGGAGATCATTCAACTTAGTTCAGAAATATCTACAGTGACTAATTAAAATTAAGAAGATAGTAAGTGCAGAAAATATCAAAAAAGATAATGAAAATCCTGAAGATGGTAGATAATTTTATTTCCTGTATTTTCTATGCGGATGTATCTTTATTTTCTGTCCAGTCATTGACCAATGAGCTGAAATTAGTTATTATAATCATTTCATTACCTCAATGATCTACTGTTAAAAAATTTACCATAATTTTTTAATATCAGACGACTTTCTAGGAGATTGCTAATTGGTAGAAAACAGCTATGAGATTTGCAGATATAATTCACGCCATATAACCCTCTATATGTTCTTTTTCCACATTCATAGTATTGATTGCTTTATGAGTTTCACAGTGTTCCCTTTATTATTGCCCTTTTCTTGTTTGTTGTTGTCCTAAGGAAACTATCACACATTTGTCCCCGGTATCTAAAATAATTTGCTTTCCAAGAGGAAAAAACAAGGAAATGAATTTTACATTTAAGTTATTTTCTCAGATTGGCGTACTAATTGAAGATAAAGATTTTGTTGATTCATCAATGAATGGGAACTCCTGGAAGGCTGGAAAATTTTCTTTATCCCTTCGGATCTCTCTGTGGGCGGAGCACCTAGGTCTGTCTTCTGGGGAGGTTAGTACTGTTCACAGTTCAAATTTAGTGCACTTCTTCAGTCAATAATTGCTTCTGAAAAGAAATTAGGATGTCCCCCACAGTCATCCTCTAAAACTTTTCCCTGTTAATCACAGAGTTTATCCTACATTCTTAACATACATTATCCTTTTTCTTGTTCTATTCTAGATTGATAAAATCAGAGATCCTATATCTGACTCTACATACAAGGATTTGTGGATGGAGACTGCGAAGGTGAGTTTTCTTTTCCTTTTTCTTTTTGTACCTTTTTGTTAAACAGTAATATGTCTCTTTGAGTAGATTGGATGTTCTTAAGTCTAACAATGTCGTGAGATTACATTTACTAACCTTTTTCAGTTCTCTGTTTGCTTACATGCTTGGTTAAATTACCATTGCTTCATAACCATCATCGAGGTCTACATAGGTTCTTGGATCATCCCGAGTGAATTTAGCTTGCAAAGGATTCACTTAATATTTCCCTAACAAATATAGTAATTTTTTTTACTTCTACTAGAGCTTAGAGTGGTTTCTAGCTTTCGGCTACTAACCGTAAAAGAATCACATTGTTTTCGTACATGAAATGCTTGTGATCCTCATATTAAATTACTTCTCAGTTGAACTTGTGATTAGTGCGATTAGATTTTATCTTTCAGTGTCGACTTCTAGCTGGAAAAGAATGGTGAGTTTCTGGATGAGGCATGCACAGGTGGTTGAGCCTCAATTAGATATAATACTCTAGCGTACTAGTCATGGTGGAAGCAAATATTCATTCACATAGCCAGCAAAGTGATTACTAAATGATAAAACCGTGTTCCACTTCAACTGCGCAGCTTTGAAGAAAAACTTTATATTTTACTGATCGTCTTCCTTGTGGATAATCTGAGTTCTAAATTCTAATTGATTGTTTCTGATTTTGAAGTCAAACGCCAAAATCTACCAAGATGTTTTCAACTGCGTTCCAAATGATCTCATACAATCCAGGTACTAGAATTAGAGGAGGAGAACGTTTCTCGTTCCATTTTGTTTGTTCTTTTTGTGGTTTTCCTCCAGTTATGCACTTCAATAGACCTGCTGAATAAAAAAAAAAAAATTACTTTGCAGGTCCGCTTTTAGACAAGCTATGGGTCAATTGAAAGAGAAACTCGGGCACTCTACCATCGATCTAGGAGTAGCCTCCGAGAAAGCAGAATTTCATGAGAATGGGAAAGTAATTATAATGGATTCAGAGTATAAGCTAAAGTCAGTAAGAGGATTTCTGGTTTCTTTTCCCTTAGAATTTATGTCTCAAGAAGATCTAAGACCAGGGTTCATTGAAAGTGAGTTCTATACATCTCCTCAGGTCTTCTACTGAGCATTTTATCATTCCCCAAAAAATAATAATAATAAATAACATAAAATATTGTGCGGGGATTGAAAAGGATCATTCGATTGCCAGACCTTAGTGGATATATATATTTTATAGGAATTGCTTGTGTATAATTATGCACTCTCTGGCCGTTTGGCTGGTGGGGCTGGTGAAGCCGTAGGGAAAAACAAATAGCAAGAATCATGTAAGTCACTATGAAATTAATGAAAAAAATTCTTTCGACGTTTGAGAAGTATTATTCCAATCCTAAGGTACGTATAAAATTTGAGATTGCTATAGTCGGTCTTCGTCATCTTTTCTCCCTCAACTCTATTTAATTTCTTATCGCCGACCCCCCGCCGCCGGGTCTCCTCTCCCCGGTGTCCTTAATGAGGCTTATCCCTTATGTTCTTGTATCCTTTCTGGAAAGGTACTTGTTCATATCTTAGCTCACTGACCCTAGTACTTGAGACGGTAAGATTTCCAAAACCATGGAAATCATCATACCACGAGGTATTTAGTTTGCGATTTCTAACTAAGGGGCGATGGGAATTGAAACCTGCTTCATTGCTTAACCGAACTAATGTAAGAGCAAGTGAGATTGGGAGCCCAAAGACTTCCAACCGTCACCAGAAAAAGAACAGTAAAACGAGAGAGACGGAGAGAGTAGACAAGAAGCATTTTCGCTTCTCTTCTATTTCATTGTATTTACAGGGTAGATCTGTTGACATAGAGGAGAATTATAAAAATACAGTACAATGGCTGAAATATCATCCATAGCAATGCCCCTTCTCTTGCGTTTCCATGCTCGGACAGCGCATTCAACTAGACATTTGGCGGACTTTGACCTGTCTGGAGTAGATGATACAATCTGCACTGCTTCTTGGTTGGATATGACATCCCACACCTTCAACAGACAATCAAATTTTTTATCAGTTCGTATCTTAAAGTTTTAGTGCCTGCAAAGATTATGAAAATCAAGGCGAAAGAGAAAATTAAGCATACCCCATCAGTTGCCAGGACAACAAATTGATCTTTGCTTGTAATACGTCTCTGTGCAACTTCAGGAACAGAAATAAGTCCAAATTCTTTGACACAGTAGTCTCCGAAAGCTCTAGACATTGCCAGTCCTGGTGATTCTTCATCCGGGAGCCACACTCGGTGTACTCCAGGTTCATCATGTAGGCAGAATACCCGACCTCTACACTGAATTATGCGCTCAGCCTCCTCTGCACATAATGTTAAAGCTCGTAACGAGACTTTAGCCATTGGAATCGGATAGACGAAGAGAAAGAAAGAGAGAGACTCACGAGGGAGATTGGGTTTGAAATCAATAGTAAGCTGAACCGGTACCAAGTTGTCATCGTCAGAAGTTGTAGCCAATACAGCTCTTGAGTCACCCACATTTGCAATGAAAATAAGCTCACCCTGAGAGAACCTCAAGGTTTAGGTGCAAGATTTAAAGTTGAGCTCACAAAACTAAGCTACCATATAGCTGTGCCAAAAAAAGGATCAAACGAAGAATATCTACTGGGTATTGAAAACCTGTTGCTCGAACAACCGTAAACTTCAGAAGTCAGATATCACATTGCCTAATAAAAGGTATGGATTCACAACTTTTTGCTTCTTCAAAATGTAGCAATACGAGATTATTGCAACAAGCTAATAGTGTCCTTTTTTCACCTTCTACATATAAACATTCATAGTTAGTTCCACTTTGCTGCCAAAAGAGACCATTTTCTTTATCATCTTACTCCCACTGGATAAAGATGGGAAACAAGCCACAAGATGACCAGACAAACTACTAAAAGAACACTCATAGAAGAAAAGGTGCCCCCTGAATGTAACATTCTTTAGCTGGGTACAAGATTTGAGCTTTGAGTGAAAGATATTTCAATGTATTTCTGCCAAATGAGTTCATAGCACAGATGGAACTATGCATGATGTAATATCAGATGAAAAAGATTTATGGAATTAACGCCAGCTAGCTTACATTTCATTATTTTCAAAGAAAGAGTTTGTCAAACACTTTATTCGAAACTATCATTCTCTGTTACCTATAGCTTGTCATAGACGAAGACTTACAATTCAACCATTTATGACTTTGCAAACTTATTCTCAAAGTTGCAGAAGACGTTTGTGCTGAAAATCTTTAATATTTGCAGTCAAGGAGCACTGAATGTACCTGTCTCACAATTGTCAAAGCGGTGGTTCCACTGTTGAAAGAATCAAACGTCCGTTGCTGCTCCAGCTCCCGATCAACAGCAGCACAAGCCTTCATATAGGAGTGCTTCCATATATTAAATCTATTAAGCTTTTTATCCGATTCCAAATCCAAATCTGGGTCAAGGGAAGCTTCAGCAATTGTCTCCTGCCAATTGCAGAGTAAAGAAGATGGCATTGATTCCCTAACACTCTTTGCTACAAAATGTCCCCAGGGACCATGTCCGTCGAATATGCCACAAAATATCATGTCTTCTTGGCATCCAAACTCCTAGAGAGAACCATAAAATACATTTATGAGCCCCCAGTCCGGCTGTTTCGTATCCTCCACTAGTAGATCAGCTAAAAAACTCGATAAAAGGGATTTGAAGCCTAAAAAATAACAGAATTACACATTGCTGATGATTTAAGCATACCTCCCAAACAATGCAGCAATCTTGGTTCACACCTTTCTCCCCTCTCTTGGAGAAAACAGCAGCAAAATTCTTCGACCCGTCAATATTGACAGTTCCTGA
Organism: Rauvolfia tetraphylla; assembly: GCA_030512225.1. Classification (NCBI taxonomy): domain Eukaryota; kingdom Viridiplantae; phylum Streptophyta; class Magnoliopsida; order Gentianales; family Apocynaceae; genus Rauvolfia; species Rauvolfia tetraphylla. Next base: position 6,694,238 of record JAJQKT010000060.1, read on the forward strand.
GGTTCTTAGTATCAACTCATTCTTCTTAGCATCTTTGGCCATGGCTTCCACAGCATCTCTTCCACCAGAATTCCTAGCATGGCTCCTACTTTTCTTGATAGATAAGGACCTCGCCAATCCATTGAACATGGTTGACAAATGCCCCATGCCAAGTCGGATTTCACAACCCAATTTCCTGCAATTTGAAGCACAATTTTCTCAATCTACATGGCTCTCACTGAAAGAAAAATATATAGGCGAGTACTGCCTGAGGGCCTATGCATATAAAGTAAGTGTATTATCACATGAAGCCTTCAAGGAATTGGGATATTTACTTGTCAGAGAATAAAGAGGTAATCTGACTCGGAAAGTTCAGAATCTAAAAGTTAAAATATGCTGAATATACCAAAAGATGAATCCGGAAGCGATTAAAGAACCTCTTTACAATAAAAGAAATGCAGAGAACATTCAGACCTTACTTGGATTTCCAACAATGTGTAGAGTTTGATTTTGAGATTTTTTGTCTTGAATTTAGGGAGATAATTTTTTGTGAGAGAAAAAGTGAGATTTGAGATGAAAGACTGTGTTGGTTATTCAGGAAATGTCAGATGGGAAGAAGATGATCAGAATTCAGAGCACTCAACCTAGAAAATTCTCTCTCTAACCAACTATGCGAATACAACCACAAACCGGTCAAGAAGTCACCTTATTCTCTTTCGCTTCTAAGACGAGTAAAATTTATTCCAAGCCCCACAAACTCAGACAAATCAGATGAGACGAAAACCAGAAATTATGTCACAATGAAGAAACCGGTAACTTCACAACAGATATTTCCATTGACGTCAAACTGACATCGAAGCTTTTCTCTACTCGTCCATTTCTTAGTACTGGAAGAGAATCAAATTTAATAAAAGACAACACAGTCCCGCAAAAGAAAGTAAACCCAGAAATTCCAAGAACGAATAAGCAAGAAAAGTAAGTGAAAGACCTGAAATTCAGTTAGCAAGAGGTGGGGAATAAAATGAGGTAAGAACTAGGCCGGGAACTGAAAAAATGGCCGGAAAGATGACCCCAGTTGCCGAAATGAGATGAAATTCCGACAGGATGAACTGAGAAATCGAAAGGAAAGAAGAAGATAAGGATCAAATACCAAGACTGATGGTTTGTCTAGATCTTTTTATGGGAGGACTAAGGAGAAGAAAACAAAGAGGTCGGCCTTTCTACTGTTTTCATACAAAGTCACGTTACAGCGTACGTGTACTTCTTCGAGTTGGCTAGGGTGCAGACATTACTTTTTTTAGTATGTATAAATTAAATTTCAATTGTCAAATTTTAATCTAACAATTTAAAATTCACATGTTGAGAATAATTATTCAAGTAGAATAATTATTTTCTATAGAATAAATAATTATTCTCTCTATAGTAGAATAATTATTCGTAGAATAATTATTCTACTATAGAGTGAATAATTATTCTAACAGGAATAATTATTCTCAACGTGTGAATTTTCAACCGTTAAATCAAAATCTGACGATCGAAAATCTATTCTGCACATACTAAAAAAAGTACTGTCTGCACCATAGCCAAGTCGGTACTCCTTGTGGTGAGCAATGCAGCTCTGCAACGACTATTAAACTTTTGATGAAAACGGTAGTGTCTCTGTCTCGTCTTGTTTGTGCGTCATGCCCAAATGATTGTTTTGCCCTTGGGACTTTATTCATGTTGAGGGCATTTTGGGAAAGACGTCGTGTTACAAATCCTTTTTCTTTTTCTTTTTTTGGTATATAAAGCATATGCTTGACCACCAATAATGTGTTCCTAATGACACTATATTGCTAGAGTTGATTGGAGATTAGACTTGCACTCTTGTAGAAGATGAACTTATAAACGTACACAAGTTTTTATATGTTGGTCTGCTTAAAAATAATTTTGGCTCTGTAATCATTTTTAGCATATTGAGTTTTGACTATTCTAATATATTTATATGTATTTATAACAAATATAAGATTATTGCTCAATCAATGATATTAGATATCATAAGAATGAATTTGGAGAGGATTTAATTTTAAAATTAAATTCAAAATTTCAAGTATAAAATGCACATCTTTTCTTATAAATAATTTAATTTTTATAAAATTCAAGATAAAAATCTAAAAATCAAACTCTATTTAATTACACTCTAAGAATAATAAAAGATTTTATTTCTTCCGCTTATACTATATGATAATGTAAATTATATAACAGGGCGAACTAAGGTTGTATAATTGAACCCTCTAGGGGGGTCTTGATCTCAATTGCAAGAAAGAAATGTAAAAGCATATTATATAACCCTGCTTACATGAGATTAGATTTGATATATCAATCTGGGAAATTATTTTCTTTCCTGAGTAGGTACCGTTTTTATTATTTATATGTGGGAACTTGTTGCCAACCATGAATAAAGAAGTATAGGGTAGGTCAAAACCTATGCAGAAAAACAAGATATTGAAGTTTTTTCATAATATAAGATTCTTTATCTTTTATTATATAAATTAAAAAATAAAAAATAATAAGTATTTTTCTTTTATATTTTTAATTAGTTTTGTTAATATAATAAGTAATGAGATAATAATGTTTATGGTAAAAATAATTTTAAAAAATAATTCTTAAATTTTATAAAATAAAAAATATCTTTAAAAATAAAAAAGATCAAAATATCTTATATTTTAAAATAAAAAAAATAAAATAGAAGCGGTCACGCACTAATAAAATGAAATTATATGATTTGTTGTCCAATAATCGATTATCAAATGATTGAGAAGAATTAGGTTGAATATATTCTGTCATAAACGTGGCATAAGATAAGTGTTTAAAGGAAAGAATTGATTAGAGAAGTGTTTGGATAAACTTGGTTGGCCGAATGAGATTCAATTGATATTTTAAAAAATGCATGTCCACCACACATTTATCATTTTTTTAATGAGATAATTAGGTCAATAAAGTTTTGAGCTATTATGTTAATCGCATGAATTAAAAAAAATAATCTGATGGGGTTGTGATTTTTTGGTAAATAAAAATAGTGAACTTTAAAATGGTAAATCAATAATCTCCTACCATTCAATATTTAAACTCATATATTCGTCTTATGAATATATCGGATAAGTTAAACCACGAGAGTTTAGCACTAATCTCATAGGTTTGTACCACCAAAACTTAAATAGAGAGTCCAAGCCGTAATGGATTGTGATTGGACATTGGGCAAAAATATACATATCTTTGTTCCATTATAGTTTAGGATATTCTTGCAAATTTATGCGCAATGTTTTTGCGAAAGAAATATATTAATTGGTCTATAAAAAATGCAATTATAAAGACATGATAATTGTGATGACAAGGTAATAATTCAATTTATTAAATGTAGTCTCTCTTAAGAATAAATTTTAAATTTGACCAACATTTTTATTGTCTTATATATTCAAAAATATATACAAGATAATTATGGTTAATTTTTTTTATGAACCACAGATACCCAAAAATTTTCAATTATTAAGACATGATGATTGAGTTTTCAGTAAAAACTATAATCAACATTTGATGGAGTAGTTGATTAATTGGTGAAGAAGGAAACGCATCAAGAATTAGTCAAAATGTTGAAATCTTAACCAGCAATTGACATCAGAAAGTGCAAGAGGAATTAATAATTAGTCTAAAGCTTTGCTATTGCATTTATCTTTTAGCTCGGTAAAAGAATCTTTAGAGTGTATTTGGATTGGGTCTTTTTTTTTTAAATTAAGTTGTGTTGAGAATTATAAAAGTAAATTGTTTGTCAAGAGAGAAGTGAGATCCAAAATTTTTAAAAAAAGTGATAAAAATGATTTTTTTTTATTGAAAATCCAATGTAAGTATGGCCTTAGGTATTACTGAGTAGTATTACCTGTTCCTTGATTTTAATTTGTCACTATTCTACTGTCCTTTTCTGAAGCTCTGTGATTTGAGAAGTGTGGTTTCAAGAGTTTATCCCATGATTTACCAAACTAGTAGCCCCCTTCCTTGAATTCATCGAATTTCCGGTCTTGTTTTTTGGGTATTTTTATATTATTAATTTATTTTTATAATAAAAGAATGGTGAATCATAATAATTAAGCATTAAGTATCGTACACGGATAAAGATAGTGAAATAAAAGTTAAGAAGCTATCAGTAATGAAAATATATATCTTATTTTTTTCTAAAATAAAAACGAAACCTAAAAAGTTATGTTGGTGATAAAATTTATAATTTTTAGTATTCTCGAGGAGGCTAAATTACCTAGAAAATTCAAACAAACTGTTTAAATTTGAATTATTTTATGGGAAATCTTCCTTCTCTTTTTCTTTTTTGGATGAAAATGGAACAAATGTATGCACAAATATTTACATATTATATAGACAAAAGAAAGAGGAAAAGATGGGGAAGTGAGATACGGATGGGGCTATGAAAGGGAGAGTTCAACACTAGTGCTGAATTGCATAGGAATCAATTCAAAGTTCCACTACCCTCAACAAAATGGGGGGAAAAAAAGTTCCACTTCGAGGATAATAAATCTTACTAGAATTGAGAAAGTAATTTGGGAGTTAACACAATTTTATAGGTATGGTGGGCCTCAACTGAAAAACAAACTCACTTGTTTTTTGCGCCTCCCCTTTCTGTGTGCTCGATTGCCCGTCAATAAAATAATTGCACAATAGACCCATGATTTTGAAATATTTTCTCTTTTGATTGGCACTATAATATTGATATATGATATATCTCCTACGTGTCAAAATGTTTATACTCTTATGTAAGGTAAGATAAATACAATAAAAAATTTATAAAAGAAAAAAAGATTAATTCACGGCCAATCCATTTACATATTATCTAAGTACTTATATAATATGATCGATTTTATAATAAATTTTTATCGTTAAATTTTTTATCGTTAAAAATTATTACACAAATTTTTATCGTTAAATTGAATAGTAATAATTTGTGTAAAACACGTACAAGAAAGAAAATTTGCGTAGAGAAAATACTAGAAAGGCGGAGAAAAAGGGACTTCAATTCATCAATCAACTAAAAGTAGATTTGCTTTGACGACAAAGAAATTAATTTAATGGAGGGTCCGAATTTGGATGGTCACCAATCATTTCACAGATTTAGAACTGTTTGCCCCAAGACTTTGGGTACTAGTGATTGATTTTGGGTCAATGGCCAAAGATTCATTCATTCCATTCATATGGTCGGTTGCCCATTCCATCATTATAGCTCAATACTACAATAATCATACAACAACAAGTAGTAGTAACATTTTATTTTAAAAAATAAAGATACAGAAATAATAATTTATTGACCACTTGTCAAAAATAATTGCTGATTTTTGTATTTATATGTATTTTTTAAAATTATATAAAATAAAATATTTAGGAGTAAGTTGTTTGTGAAGATACATGTTGACGGTTGCAAAATCAAGGGAGGATCTTGGTAGCTTTAGTGGTTAAAAAGGGCGTCAAGATTTTGAATCATTTTCACCATTTTGCCTTTGTTACTTCCATGGGAAGGAGTATTTTACAGCTCCACTTTGGTCAAATTATATTTTAAAAAAGACAGGAAAAAAAAACCTTCAATTGAGCATTTGATTGGTTTATGTTGACAGATATTTGGCTAAAATTTTCAAAGAAAGAGATACTGTGGTCTAAAACGAGTGACTGCTTGTGGGTTTATGTTGACTACTAAACTTTTTGAAGGAGAAGGGAATTGTAATTGGCACTCTTTTATATTTGGGATTTTCCCTGGATTTTCTTGTTTTATTGTCTTTTCGTGTAATAGTACTATTGTTTCGCCCTCTAAATTATTGTTGCCTTTCCCTAAAAAAAAAAAAAGAATTATTGTTGCCCTTTTTATTTTGGCATATAGAAATTTCTAAGAGTTAGAGGTTGCTATAGGGGGGTACTTCGGTACTTCCATGGAAAAGAAGCCTCAACTTCTCATCCTCCATACCGCTTCTTCTCTTTGAGAGGAAAATGAACTTCAGCAATCTCAATATCCGCTTGTACAGCGGAAGAAACAGAAGGAGATATCATTCATCAAAAGAAAAAAAAAAACAATGAGAAATCCATCAACCAAATATACTCACCTTTTTTTGAAAAAAAAATCGAAAGTAGAAGAAAGGCTTTACTAGGCAAGAGACATTTTGAAGAATCCCACTAATAGAAAGTTTGTTAGTATATGCTTTCAACAAAGTAGAGTTTGTTTGGCAACTCTTTCTCCAAACGAGAATGAATTTGATGCTTTCATCCCAAAACATAAAAAGTGTACATCAAACTTCCAATATCTTTTTAGAAACAAAACTAAAGAAATCACCTACAATTCAATTTACGTGGCAAAGAATTAAAATAAAAAAAAAATCTACCCTTTATATATTCTCTTTAGAATATCGACTTAAAATTGATAATACCTATTTACTCAGCATCTTAAATAACATTACTTTCTTGAAATCCTTTTCAAAATAACTTAATCTTTTTTTTAAAAAAAAAAAGAGGGATTAAAAATTTAACAAATTAATCACGTAAGAGAATAATAATTTTATATTAAATTAGTAATTTTTTAATATTTTTAAAATTATTTATTTATTAATAAAAGATATAAATATAAATAAAATTATTAAAATATTAATTATTTTATTATATATTAAATTAAATATTTTTATTTATTTATATTTTAATAGATAATGATTAAAAAATTAATAAATTACTAATCGATGGGAGAGAGAAGACCGGTCAAAAATGGCGTGGGCAGGATAAGATGCGACTTAAAAGGCTGAAAGGCAAATAAGCAGTTAACAGACGTTTGCTGGGATGCAAGGCAAGTTAAGTGGCTTAACATGATGACACGTGGGTGCTAACAATCACATGTGGGGCGGCGCACAGGAAAGGGGCGTCACTTCATCCCAGAGACTCCGTGGGAAAACTCGTGTTAATTACAACTTTTCCAGTTGGGAAGGCGTGCGACCTCCGACTTTGAAGCCACCGAACTCGGATTTGATTTTTCTGATTCGGTCTCGAGGCTTATTATTGGAAATGCAAACTTTTTTCTTCTTTAATAATTACGAAAGGAGTCCTATTTTCACGAAAATTAATTTAGTAATTGATAAAGTAATCTTTTTTTAAAAAAAGTAATTTGATAAAGTGTAGTACTAATGGCAATATTATTATTTCCTTAAAATAATATTATTATTTTGACAAAAAATAAATTTACTAGTATTTAATTTTTTAAAAAATACCTAATTATTATCAATTTAAATTGTAATTCGATCTAATTTCTTTTTATTTCTAAACTTTTTTTCGTTCTAATCTCACGTGTTTTTTTACAAAAATTAAAAGCATATAATTCAAATTAAAAAAAAGAAAAACAAAACATACACACTACTTTTGAGTATTTAATTAAAATTATCTAATAAAGAATAGTTTAGCTAAAAAAGTATCCTGACCCGATCTACGGCCATGGTTACTTAGGGAGTGGAAATGGAAAAATCTGCGAAGCCTGCCTGCCTGATTTTCAAAATGTCTTTTCTGTCCTTTTTGAGGTTAAAAGAGCATCCAACTTTTTCATGCTAGATTCGTCTTCCACCCTTTTGGATCCTTTTTTTCAAAAGAATTTTTTTTTGGATCCTGAATTTGCTATTTCTGTCGGGGACGTTAAAACGTGGGCGATTTCTACCCAAACGTCTGTTTCTATTTTTAGGTCAATATAGTTGACCTAAAACCAATATGTTTGCTGTTCCGTATCCTTTCCTTGTTGTTGAATCCGATTACGGCACGTGCATTTTTTAGGCAAGGGTAGTATCGAATTTAATCGTCGAATTAGATTTTTTAAAAAAAATTATAAATTATTATATATATATAAAATAAAAAAATATAATTTATCAAAAAATCTTATTTGACGATTTAAATTTGATCCTGCAAATCTTATAAAAAAGAGTAGGACTTGTGGCTGAATTCCTTAAAAAGACAAACGTTTCTACACCACTGTATAATAACTTACATATAGTTAAATATTCTCCTAATTTGTTTTCCAGTGTTTTGTAATACAAAAATTGTCTATGCCGAGTGAATTTGAAAACTCAATTTTGTATGTAATTTGGATTATATATATTACTCAATTAATTACAAAATAGTAACTCAATTGATTACAAATATTTATTACCATACCATAAAATCCAAAATTTTATCATTCCGAAGTTACAAATATAATCCCCCTGCCCCCCAACTAAACCATTCTTGAGTTATCTAGTATTTTTATATAACATCATTTCTCTTAATTTTTATTTTTTTTATTTTTTAGAGTTTTGATTTTTTTCCTTGTAATTGTGTAAGAATATTAATATTTGTGGAGGAGAAGATCCGTACTACATTATGTGTAAGAAATCAAGCTACATGATATACACAGCTAGAGTAGTGTTAGACCAAATGATTTCTTATCCTATGCTTTAGGATTAAGGGTGATGATTGGGGATAGTCTTTTACCATTTGCCCAATTTAAGTGGGAGAAAGAAATTTCAAAAGGCAGTTGAGTGGGGAGTTGGATGAAAACATATATATGAACCCAAAAAAAGGGGGGGAAAAAGGAAAAGGCTATGTCTTCTTTAGGTATAATGTCACTATTTTTCATCCAATTGATGAAGATGGGCGGTGATATAAAAGGTAAAATTTCTTTGAAGCAAGCAATAAAATATACTGCTTATCCACTTAATGGTTTGGAGAAAATAACTCAAGTGTGGGATGTAAATCATTGCTCGTGCATTAAAAAGTACTACCAACTAATGATTCATGAAGAACTCTAAATAAGCAAAAAAAAAAATATTATGCAAATCTAATACTCCCTCTATTTCAGAATATAAGTCATTTTACCTTTTTTTTTGCTTAGATTTAAAAAATAAAAAAAAATCTATTATATATTTAATTAATTTTACTAATATAATTGAAAAAAATATAATTATATTTATAGTAATAAATAACTTTAAAAAATAATTTTTAAAAATTTACAAAAAAATTTAAGAAAAAAGAAAATTGGCAAAAAGGCAGTATGCCTTTAAACAGAGGGAATATGTGATAGGAGAATTGATTTATTCCTTGCGCAATTATTTCTTTGAAAGCAAAGTTTCTCCACAAAGGTGGCTTAGAGAAACATGTAGAACATACAAAGAAGGCCGGTTAGGAAAATTCGTGATCTTAATTAGTGTGAAAATGACTTTAGTCCATGAGTTTCCCGTAGGATCGCAAAAGAGCCAAGTCCTCATCAAATGTTTGGGCTCAACACAAACTGAATTTTACGTTTAAATATTAAATTAAAATTTCTCATTTGATCGAGTTAAAATAATTAAATAGTCAATTCAAAATTTTACAAATATATTTTGTTGACTAATTAATTAAATAAATAATACAGTTCAAACTCAAACACAAATGTTTAAATAAGTTTAATTCTTTATCAGATCATAAAAACAAACTTTCTAAAGATCTTTTCCTTCTCTTCCGGAAATTTAATCTTTGTCTAAAAATATTAACCTTGACCTACTTTGCAACAATTGCAAACCTACTTTCATGAACAATCAAGCCAAGTGAGTGCGTGCACTGTAATATTCTTTCAGTAAATATTAATTGGGTAACTTTAAAGTCTAAAAAATACCCTATACAGTCATTTCACATCTTTTCATTAGGTAGGAACTTGGACCACTTCCTTCCAAAAGTAACAAATGGGTTGGATTTTACAATATCATAGTAATAATTAACTTTAATAAGAATCTTGAGAAAATATTTTTTGGAGTATGCATTTGTATAGATAGATTTTCCACAACCAGTGGTCGGCATTAGAGATTACTTTGGAGGAAAAAATTATGGGACAAACAAATCTAAACAGAAGCGAAAAACAAAGGTTGTTCACGAAGACGATTCTTGTAATGACACACGACAAACAACCACAAAAAAACATAGTGACTTAATTAGATTGTGTGTTGAGGATAAAAGATTTCATGCCGTGTCTTCACCAGAGAATTATATACAGATGACCATTTGATAGAGATATGGATCATATACGTACCTTAGAAATGGACACATTATCATGAGAAATGTCATGAGAGACGCTAAAGAACAAGCATCAAGCTGTTAGAAAAACTAGATACTTGTAGAGAATTCAGGACACGCCCTTCGGCTCGCAGCTTCAGAAATTAGATTTATGGGTACGATAGCACACCGTTTTTAATTCGTTTTAAAAAACATATTTTTCACATCAACAGTAATTATTTCAATACATTTATATATATATATATATATATATATATATATATATATATATATATATATATATATATATATATATATATAGTTTAATTCACATAAGATTTTATATTTTGAATTAAAAGATCAAATTAATCGAAATCTAAAAAGAACTTACTTTCAACATTCAAGAATGTCGATAAACAAAAATATATGTGATAACTTAGCTGGTAAACGTGAATAGGAATTACCAACCTTTTGATCACAGCTTCGCTTTTAACTCTTCTCCAATAGGTTCCAAATTAATACTGCAAGATTAAGTTGTAGACTCCTCCCCTAATCTGCAATATATTAGGAAACATTCAAGAACGCTGACAAATCACCAAAACACAATCAGAAACGAAACAAGGAACTCAGTAAACTGATGAAGTAAGATTAGGACACCTTTCTGATCGTTGTTGCAGAGACAGTCAGCTTCTTACAAATCTTGCGATGCAAGAATGCAAGAAATGAGAGACTTTAAAGTCGGAGGGGAATGGGCATCAGCGCATGGATTATTGCGCGCTATTAAACTACGCATTAACATTGCAAAAGAAACGTGCAAGAGTTGACCCAATTTCAATTATGAAATTTGATGTCTAAAATTATGTGCTTGTCGAGATCGCCTGATTGCATGCAATTGATCAACAACCGAATATGTTCCATAGGGCGTGATATTTTTGTAGGTCAAGCCAGGCTGTTTTTCTGGAGTGAAAGGTCAAGCCAACCTTATGGGGCTAAGGTATCAACATATAAAAATATATAGGATAAGATTGTATATAGTTTGAATTTAAAATTTTTTATTTTGAATTTTATAAAAATAAAATTTTGGTGAAAGAATGAGTGAGACTCAAAGCGAAAATATTATTTTAAGTTTCACAATAGAACCCAATTCAAATACACCCAAATGCATTTAGCTTATTGCTATTCTATTAGTTTCCTTCTGTTTATTAAGAAAAGTAACTGCATATGGATTCAGTTATGGACACTACTTTTTATAGTATATACAGTACCATTTGATCAATTTTTTTTTACCCAACAACTTAGGAGCATATTAAAGAACAATTCTTTAAGAACCATTGTTCAAGAATATTTCAAAGCATCTAAGCCGTTAGATAAAAACAATTTGATTGAACTATCATAAATAAATTATGCACATACGATAAAAAGTGTTGTCTATAACTGAATCTCAACTCGAAGTAACTCTCCTATTTGGTAAAGGCTCAGCGTCCGCGGACCCCTTAACCACTGACATTGTGATTATTTGAACGAATTTTGGTTGGGATCTGATCGAATTTCCTGGGGATTTGATAAGATATTATGCAGATTCCACACGTGCTTTGAACTATTAATTTACAAAAACAATATTGAATAAATCAAAGAGCAAATTGCGTTTTTAAAAAAGAAAGTACCAACTGTTATGAAATTAATATTATTATGGATGTCCATTATCAGAGTTATAAAGATACTCCAACTATCCAGAAGATAGATGGTAGAGTTCTATCATATCTTTGATTAGTGATAGGATTTGTCTTCTGATTACCCTATACCTATTCTGATTTGGATGTACCTCTGAACCCTATAAATAGGGCTCTAGACTGAGATATTGGATACACTCATTCATTGATTGATTTACTCTCAGAGAATTAATAAAGATCTCTTGTTCTTTCTCTCTATTTTCTCTCTATAGTTTTCTCATATTCTCTACGTTATAATTTCTTTATTAAGCTCTCTACATTAGTATTATTATTTTGATATGCCGACAATGACTGCGCGTCAACAAATTCATAACACGTTATCAGCACGAGTCTCTGCCACCGCAGTTGAGAGATTAATCAAGAGAAAAAGAGGTATTTTTTTTTCTACCTTTGAATTCCCATGGTAAACTTTTCAAAACTAATTTTTTTTACTCTTGATATTTATAAAAAGAATTATATGTCATAGACATTAGATGCTCAAATTTATTAAGATATAATGGGTCTGGCAGACACCATCTCAAAATCTTATAAAAGCCATGATTTTTCTCCGCCATAATTTCCATGAGGATCTAAAGGCGGAGTATCTTATTGTAAAAGATCTATTTTTTTTATGGAATGGTCTAAAAGAAAGATTTGACTACCAGAAGATGGTCATTCTACCAAAAACACAGTTTACTTTTTATCTGTGAGTGAATGCATTAGAACCAATAGTTATGACCCTGGAAGAGGTCGTAATCATGGTTGAAGCCGTCAACATAGATGCAGATATGGTAAGAATAATCCATATAATCATGGCGATTAGAATATATGCATCTGGATATTGTGGGTCCTGAAGACACCATTTAAAATAATACAAAGCATCAAAGCCACTTGATTACTAGCAAATTGTGAATGAAATATACAATCACCAGAAGATGATTGTTATATAAACGCTAGTTATGATTTGTTATAAGTGTGCCTATAATATTTTATGATCTATCAGTATGCAAAAATTTTATTACATTTAAAATTTCTCCTCAATTAAAGTTATAAGGAGAAATATCACTAGTAATGTGATGGATAAAAGATTTTTCCTTTCTCATATTTTTAACATGCTCCTGTAGTAGCAATATCTAGAAAAAGTTTTTCAAAAGTATTTTGAATTTATATCTTCTGAGATTAAATGAGTCCTTGATAAAATATTTTGACGCTCGACCAAATATTTTTATATCATTCCCTGAAGTGAATGACATTAGAAATTATAATATATTAATGTAAGAGATTTTTGGTCGCGGTTAGTAAACATACACTTTGTTCTTGTGATATAAGAATGACTCATTAAATCCACAGTGAATGGATACTCACCAGAAGTGAGAAAATAATGAGAAGGAAAAAGGGAAATTAATAATTCTAACATGTTATTGATGCAATATGAAAGTTTGTCACGTACCTGTAGTACGTCAAACATGTTATGAATCTCTATTAATTATTAATATTGCTTTACTTCTCTAAATCATGCTACTGATAGTAATGATGCTTATGTCGAAAATATTAATATGGCATATGTGAACGTAGCCAATTCTTTTGAATATCTAGAAAGAGTTTTTAGCATTTTGAATGTCAATCAAAATTTTAAATTTTGGAATTGTTACTTTCCTATGTTATTTTAAGTTTATTTTTGATCAAGAATGGTGAAGATACAATTTCTCAAAACAATATTTGTGTTTATTTGGACAAAATTTAAAATATATGTCCAAAGTATAAATGGTAGTGCAAGGTTCCTGAAGAACTAATTGATAAAATAACTCTAGAAGAGTTAATTGATTTAAAACTCTAGAAGAGCTATATTATCTTCACCCAATGGTCAATTCTGTAATGCATTGTTCTCCATATAGTCTCGTAAAACTTTTTGAGCTTTGATTATATTATCAGTATATCGAGACATTGGATGAATGAACTTTTGAGGCATATGCATTACCATTATGACATAAAATATACGTCAATTATATTTACTACTATTTATCTCTCTTGATTTATATTGCATAAAATTATAAAATTGAGATGCGATATTGAGTAAACTTGAAGTTTACTTGATAAATAATTTATTAGTTGGCATGATCTGGTTAGACCATCCCAAATCATTAAAATACGAAGAATGATTATGAATTTATTATGGAACCCGAAGTTTCCTAATATGACTAATTTATATCTGCTACTTGTTTTATTTAAAAGTTGTCGAGTATTACTTGGGGTTGAATGTGTTATTTTGGGATGAATATGGAGAAATTATTAGTTGATGCATCAACAAAGTCTTATGAATATTATTGTTTTTGCAACTCTGTAGTTTGCACAATTCATTGATAATGAGCTCATGTTTTAAGATTCTCTCAAAGACATAATTTGTCCTAATAATACTTGGTTGTATTGAGATAAATATTGAACATCCCTGCGAGAATGTTTATGATCTGTGATATATTAGCACTTATTTCGTATTTTGCCAACACATTGTAATTCTCCTCATAGTAGTTGGTTTGTGGTCGAAACTAAATATTTCCCATCTTAAATTTAGAGATGCACTATGTATGTTGCTCCACCACAAAAGTAATGAGATGGGTTCTCAAAGAGATTATTAAATATGTTGGGAGCAAATCTCGAGGGAGAGATTCGTATTTTGTTAATTTTGAATATGTTGCCCCAACATAAAGAGGAGAAATCATGATCTTTGGATAAAGATATTAGTATGTGTCTCATCTTGATCTTCTATTTTAATCCTCATAGAAGATACCTTGAACCGAAGTTCAAAGGATAATTTATATAGTCGGGTATATTAATCGACCAATATCCCAGCAAAGAATGCTCCTATTTGATATCCTCGAAGGATAATCTACCACTACAAATAAATTTGAGACACAATCTGAAATGTGGTAGATAAGTCGGTTCCCAAAAATACAAACTCTTCACTGGAGCAAAGGCTTAAGATGGTCATATATGTTAAATCGAGAAGATTTAAATTCAAAGTAAAATTTTTGTCCCAAAACATGATTGATAAATTATTTCGGGAAGAAATTCAGTACTGAAAAACCGTGATAAATGATGAGATCTCAACATGATTGGGAGCTATTGGAATCGCATAAGTATATGAATTTAAAGATATTAATGCGCATAATATATTGAGGATTTTCAAATCGAGTGTCGTAGATTCGAATTATAAAGTTCGCATGAGAAATATGAAAAGTTTAAACTATTCACAAGTACTGACTTGAAGTGTACATGTATTCCCGAGCAGAATAATACACTTGAAGTGTAATCTCAAAAGAGATAGCAATTAATATTTACTTATAAAATGCGAACCACAAAAGTAAATATTGCCATGAGTTATAGTGTATGATTCTTCGTAAAACTCGACATCGATAACGAAGAAATATATTTATAGTGGTGGATATAATAGTGCATGATAACACTTAATATGTGTTTATATTTGTTATCATTTGATAATAGAACTTATATTTGAAGTCCCTCGATGGACTCAATATGCTGAAGCATATAATTATTCCCTGTAGAACATAATGAGATTATCTTAGTGAATTTTTATTGAAAAAAATGATTGAGTATGTCCATATATGAAGAAATTGTATACGTAGCTATACTTTGCTATATGTATTTCTTTATTAGAAAATATCCTCATTAGTACAATCTATTGATTGGCATGGTGTTCCCCC
This sequence comes from Rauvolfia tetraphylla, assembly GCA_030512225.1. Lineage (NCBI taxonomy): Eukaryota > Viridiplantae > Streptophyta > Magnoliopsida > Gentianales > Apocynaceae > Rauvolfia > Rauvolfia tetraphylla. The sequence goes on from JAJQKT010000060.1 coordinate 6,709,695, forward strand.
ACATTAGGGGAGAAAAACTTCAATTAAAGAGGATATCATTTATGACTTTTTATTATCTTGATTTATGCACAAGCATTAGTGAACTGGAAGTTCAAAATATTATTTATTTGCATAATATTGCATATTGATTGTTTGTTCGACTCTCGTAGAGTTAGTCAATATAACATTATACTTATAGATAATCATATTTGGATAAATGTCCTAGCAGGACAAATATATGAATTCTATAGTCATATGATTTTGATACATGCTTGAAGCGTGATTGATCTATTGATTTTGAAAAGAGAAAATGATTTGATAATCAAGATATTTTTCCTGAAGAATTTAGAGGAGCAAGTATTGTGATCAACATTTTGTTTTGATTGAACATCCTCGAAGATGTTTCACATGGGACATAGTACATCAATAGTTATTGGGTTATTATATATAAGATCCTTTATATCTATTAAAGGATATTAAAGAACTCTTTGGTCTCGAAAGTACTATAACTCTGCAATTTAGAGCATGAATACACTTGTCCACGTGCAAGTAGATATCTATTATAGTTCTTCTCTACCCAATAAATTTTGAGACGGCATTAAGCTTGCTTATGACATCTCCTTGAGATAACTTATCTCGAATATTGAGAAAATTCAACTCCTGTTGAGATGAATATACAAGGTATTAATTACCTATATGATTCACATAAATCATGCATTTATAGGCATGTGTTGATTATAACAGCCACATCTTCAACTTATAAAATTTATGATATTGGTTGAGAATATATTTGATCATGATTAATGTATTCGAGATAAATCTATATCCTCTAAGGAGGAATTCCAACTATATTGTTGGATGATAATAAAGTTTGGAATATATCTAAGGAGATATGATAAAATTTTTCTTTACTCATGAGCTCCTGAAGAGTGGTGATATTGATGTGCAACAAATTCAATCATGTGAAAATCTGGCAGATTTATTCACTAAGGCATTACCAGCCGCATCATTTGATAAATTGGTGAACAAAATTGGAATGCGACGGTTAAGAAACCTTAAAGGATTATCTCATCAGGGGGAGTAAATATAGCATAAAGAGTAGTGTACTCTTTTTCCTTCACTAGAGTTTTTCCCACTGGGTTTTTTTATCTAGTAAGGTTTTAACGAGGCATACTCTTATGCAATGGACATCCAAGGGGGAGTGTTATGAAATTAATATTATTATGGATGTCCATTATCAGAGTTATAAAGATACTCCAACTATCCAGAAGATAGATGGTAGAGTTCTATCATATCTTTGATTAGTGATAGGATTTGTCTTCTGATTACCCTATACCTATTCTGATTTGGATGTACCCCTGAACCCTATAAATAGGGCTCTAGACTGAGATATTGGATACACTCATTCATTGATTGATTTACTCTCAGAGAATTAATAAAGATCTCTTGTTCTTTCTCTCTATTTTCTCTCTATAGTTTTCTCATATTCTCTACGTTATAATTTCTTTATTAAGCTCTCTACATTAGTATTATTATTTTGATGTGCCGACAACGACTGCGCGTCAACAAATTCATAACACCAACTCTTTTTTTTTTTTTTTTTTTTGGGTGGGGTGGGGTGAGGAGGTGGGGGAGAGGGCAACCGAGCAAATGTTAGAGATGATGCTCTTATTCCTAAATTTCGCTATCAATTTATCTCATCGTGGGCTCCAATTTTAAAATGTTTTCTTAGAAAATAGATATATGTAAATTTGGAAGAAGACTCGGTAAAATCCAATATGGTATGAAAGAATCCTCTTTTCTGCTAAATGACAGACTTAGAAATTTGAATTTATTCAGGCAAAAAAATAAAATAAAAAGAAAAATGGAATTGGCAGTCTAGAACAAGGCCAGCCCGAGGTCTGTTTGGGGCAGTGAACCAGTGGGTTGTAAGTATACTGAGGCCAGACCGAAATAATTTTATTAAGTTGGGTAGAGATGGGATTTGAGCCCTAATTGGAATAAAGTTACGGATAGACCCAAACTCATAATTCTTAGTGGACCATGACCTTGATACGCTTTTCCTTTCTAAAAATCCAATTCCAAATAAATATAATCAATTACACAATTTGCTTTTTATGAGGTAGAAGATTACATATTTAACATATTACAAGTATATATACAAAAAGTATTAGTCCTATTAAGAAATAAATAAATAAACTTTGCACTTGAAAATTATCAAAGTCCCAAACAACTTGTCCAAATTGGCCAACACAACATCCTTGTTTAAACAAAGAGATCATAAATTCCATATAGTAATCATATTGATATGCTCGTTGCAAATTTTTTTTGGACCAATTAAATACTGGACCTCTAAATCAATCAACCAAGTGGCATTAATCAGAGCCTTGAACTATTGCATTTTTTTTAAGTTCATTATATGAATAGGTTCTCAAAATTTCTCGTAGAGAAGGGTGGAAAAAGAAAGAAAACCAAACTCAAACCAACCAATACTCTGCGGTTTGATTTTGACTTTTAACTTTGCTTGCAATCCCACATGGAGAAACTAGTTTTATGAAGTCCCTGGTTCCAGCTATATATGCTGGAGTGGTGTCGTAGAAACTCTTAACCCGTCCTGTTGGGGGTTGAGGCGACTCGTTGATGAGCGATAAGCGATGACGGGTCGTGCCGACACCAACATTCGAACACAATTCTCTGAGGCGAGTGAGTCCACCCTACCTTTGGTGGTCTTGCCCGTCAATTTTTGGATGCCCTTGTCTCCCTGATGAGGGCTACCATATGCAAACCTTAAAGATCCCATTTTTCAACCAAGATTTCGGCGACCTCTGACTTTTAAGTTCTCTAAATGAATCCCTCTGAAATGACTTTTCAGGCTAACATAAGCAAACCTTAAAATTTCCCATTTTTCAACGAAGATCTCGGCGTTCTCTGACTAAGTTCTCTGTAAATGAATCCCTCTGAAATGACTTAGAAGAAGTCGTAGGACTAATCAAGGGAATGGATCTCGAGAGAATTAAGTTGTGAGCACTAATTTTTTATCAGAGAGCTTACCAACCTTAAGCCCAAAGTGGCTGTATACGCTCATTTGGATGAACTCGACAAAGCCCAACGAATAACGTACGGGAATAGCACAATTTCACCTTGATTTTCTGCTTGGTTCTCTTGTCACTGTGAGATCCTGCTTCTAAATGTCGGTTCCTCAGAAAACCACCTCAGATTTCACGAATCCTCATATGGTAGGTGGAAAAGATGTTTCTGATGTCCTATCTTGTACTACCAAAATTAGACCCAGGTGTTTCCTGGGGTGGCGTTTGGAGAGGAAACTTCCAAGAGTAGAAGGAGAATAGAACTTCGACTCATCTGAGTGGAACAAACGGACAGAACTGGAAATGTTTCTCAAAATGAAATTCAAACATTACACGATAGCTCTGGTATTCACACACACTTTTATCTGCAGCAGCGTCACGACTATATATTGATTAGTCTGCAAAATTTTCGATCTTTAGATTTACTGTGACTTTTAGTCGTCTGCTCGTGTTGGGCAGACGCAGAAAATTTGCGGACAACTTTTGAGTTCACCCTTTAAAAGCTTTACTAGGTACCAAGTTGCTTACTTGTGTCTCATATTCCCAGTATCAATTTAAGTTTCCAACTTCCACCCATTTTTTAAGAAATTTTGTGAAAAGGTACGAAATGTATTAACTTGAACTTAGAAATTAATACTAAAGTGGATTAATCTGTATGTTAAATATTTTTTGGGGGTAAATTTTATATACTCATTTCATAAGGGATTTTATTTTATTTCTCTGTTATAAACACACTAAAATATTAAAGTAATAATTACTTAGGGTGTTATAAGATATGATTTAATTTTAATATTTTTATCTTTAATTTAGTAAAAATTAAATTATTTATGAGAAAATATGTATGTCTCGCACTTAAAATTTTAAGTTTACTGTCCAAGTAGAGCCTTAATTAAAAATCCAGGCTACAAAATATTAACCAATGGCACAACCCATCAAAGTAGAAGTAGATCTGCATTATATGTTTACAATTGATCGCTTTAGGGGAAAAAATAAAAGATTTTGTTTCAAGCTTCTAGGGGGTCTAGAATCTGCCCTTCTGAAGGTATAATTCAGGTTTTTTTAAAAAAAAAATTATACAATGTCAACATAAAAAAAAAAAGAAAAGAAAAGAACCATGACAGACAAAATAGATGATGAAGAAAACATTGCCCTACAAAAAATGAATAATGTTAAGATGATGCCACCTGTCACAGGCATTCTAAGCACACCAATCCATTACAAAGTTTGTCGGCATTTTGAATACACATAATTGAAAACGCGGTGCAATTGATGATGTGATCGTTTGTGGCCATGACGCCCAATTTTCTTGGTCTATCATAGTAATTAGTATTGTGTCTTAATATTTGTTAGTTTCCTTAAACAAATCCAGCTGGTTGCGTGCTTCCCACCAACGACGACCATAGCTGAACGCTGACCTACTATTATACTATTCTAATTTTTACTTGTCTTTAAAAATAATAATTAATAATATTCTTTTTATAGAATTAAAAAATATTCTAATTTGATACTTAATTGAGTATATTTTATTTCTTTTTTTCCTAAGTAATAAGTTTGTTAATTGACATAATCACTTTTTGTGATTTAATTGAGGCATGAAAAACTGTCTAGGGGAAAACGAGGAAGGGTATACTAGGAAAATATTGAACACAAATCCACTGTACCAACCCAATTTTATTATGGTGAGATTGTATAATATTTTATTTTGAATTTTTCTATCTTAAGTTTCAGGAAAGAAAATATTTTGTAAGAAAAAACTAGAACTCAATGTGAGAAATTTGCATTGAGTTTCGTAGCGTAACCCAATCCAAATACACTCTAAACCATGTCCAATTTTAGCTAAAAACTACTATAGCTGTATTTCTTGCAAATTTAATTGGATGCTAGGAATAGTTTGAGGACTGAAAAATATTTAGAAAATAATGGAGAGGCAAATATCTTGAAATAAAACTATTTGAAGGACTAGGGGCTAATTGCCCAATAAGGAATATTATGGTTTTGCTATTTCTTGGCCTAGGTATATATATGTATATATATAGTTCTTTTTTAGGAAGGACTAAGAAAATCATTTTTGGAGCATTACATGTTGAGTCACATCGTGGGTCACTCATTTAATTATCATCTCTATATGGCAAACAAATTGTACTTAACATTTTCACAAATTTCGCTAAGGACTAGTTTGGCTTGTTACCAATCACCTCATTATTTGAAACGTATTGAAAACTGACTTTTGTTTTTCTTTTTTCTCTTAATTTGAACTTTATTATTAAATGTAACCCGCAAATTTGCTATTTGTAACCTTTCAGCATGCACACTAAAGATAAGTGCTAAAATCATCTCTGTTTTTGTTTTTTTCCCCCTCCTTTTACTTCCTTTCTGTTTTCCTTCTTTGTTCCAAATCTCTTTTTTTTTTCTTGTTTTTCCTTCTTTTTTCCAACCAATTATTTTTACCCAAAAAAAAGTGTGGAGTAGAGAGCATTTAAAATATATAGAGGTTACGTTTAGCAATTTAGAGAGTTGCATTTAGCTTTTTCTTTTCTTTTTCTTTTTTTTTGAATATGTACTGGAAAACGACGTGAGTAGATAATTTTTCAAATGGAACCACACGAGCTCGTCACAATTGACAATATACAAAAACTATTTTTTTTTCTTTGCAAATTTTTAAAAAGGGCAACTGCTTTTTGACAACCTTTAGTCAATTTTGGGCTGCATCATCTGTCACGTTTCTCTTCATGTCTCTACATTTCCAGATACAGAGAGACAGAGAGAGAGGGTTTCTCCAAAGTTTTAAAAAAATAAAAGTCACTTTCAGGCGTCAACAAAGCTAGGTGGTGCCTTGACCAAATATGAAGGGAGAAAAAATGGAGAAGATATTTTTTCCCCAATTTAAGAAAAGGAAAAAAAAAGTCACTTTCATGCTTCAACAAAACTAGGTGGTGCCTTTGGACCAAATATGAAGTGAGAAAATGGAGAAGAAAGAGAAGTTGTCAAATTAATCCAAAGCAAAATCAAATACTACTTCAACCTGATTGAGTGTGTGGAGAAGGGAATTGGTGCCCAGATTGGCTAACCAAGGATACTCCCTCTCATCATTTTTACTTGTTAAAAAATTACCTTTCTCCATGTCATTTTTACTTGGTAAATTTGTGATTTTAATATTTTTTTCAATTAACATTTAAGTTTACCTTTATTCACTAAGGAAGAGAGAGAGAAACCAATAGTTTTACTATCCAATAATAATAATAATAATCCACTTTTTTCATTCACTAGTAAAATTTAATTCATGAGACAAAAGAACAGAGGAAATGAAGAGACCTCCAGATTAGACATTAGACAAATATTGGAACGGTTACCCTGCTAATATGATTTTTTTTTAACGTATCAATTATTAGATTCACATCTTATTTTAATAATTAAATATTTATACAAAATAAATAAGTATTTATCATACATAAAATAATAATTTAAAAAAGAACAATTATTACATATAATAAAAAATAATTATTTACTATATATAAATCTCGGTTATTAGATAAAAAATATTTCAATCTGACAATTAATAACTCATTCATTTCATGCTAAAAAAGGTAATTCATCAATATAGTAACCAAATCTCTTGTACATAAGCAAGACTCATCAATACGTCAATTACCATTTCATTATTTTCTTCTGGATGAAATCATTGTTTCCTCTTTAGGTATGAGAAAATTAAATTTAAAATTTTACTCCGTATAATTACTTTTAACCAAATAATTTACTACCATATTGTTACTACTTATAATTTTGCATAATGCTCACAGTTACGTCCGAATTATGACGTTATTATTATAGACACTACCCTTTTTGTTGCTTTTTAGACTTTTATAGAAGTTGACATTTTGTTTAAATTATTACAAGGGAAAAAGTTTCAATTTTGGTTGGTGAGGCTTTATTTTGCATGTCCTTTTGAGATGTCTAAGAAAATGACTTCCATTAGCATATACTCTATTTGTCAAGAAAAATAAATAAATATAAAAAGTTTCCTTTACCTGCAATCATTTTCGATTGCGCATTCCCCATAAATTCCCTGAGATAATGCTCAGAGTGCGCTCTCTCTCTCTCTCTCTCTAGATTTCTCTCGTTATCTTTCTTTTGATGGGAGGAGAGATCATCAAAGTTTGATTTTTATCTTCTGAATTAAGAATTAAATACTTAATAATTAAATTATTATCCAAATAATAATATATTATATTTGGAGAATAATTATAATAATCTCAGGGGATTATGATTTTCTCGAGAAATAGCCTTTTCTTTTTATACATTACAAGAAAAGAATTAAATTAAAGAATTTGTAAGTACGCTTTTTCCTGGATAAATACTACTACTACATTTTAACCGACTGGACTACGACGTTGTCTCCATAATGGCTCTTTAATGTATGACTCTTTCATCCACTTTTGTCAAAGGGTGCATGCTGACCTATACTTCAAGACCTCAGAGTCTCACCTTCTTCATGAGAAGCCTTGGCCATAAAAGCCAAAGGTTTCTTCTGCAACTGTTCCATCTACTGGTCCATCTCGTCCTCATCAGGTTTGATCTCTTTGGCAGGCAGCTAAGAACAATCTCATTCACAAACACCTATAAAGAATTGCTCAAGGAAGTTTCACGTGCCACACCGGAAGGTACTACTTACAAGGTGCTGCAGGACTAGCGAGCCTGAATCTTCTACCAGAACAGTGGTAGTTGTCTAAACAACCTTTCTTCTTCTTTCTTTTTTCCTCAAGATATTATTTTCATTATATTTTAACATGACAAGAAAGTATTTTACTATAGACAAGTTATCAATTTTTTTGGAAATAGAAATGGGTGTATTTTGATTAGTTTTTATCCGAAATCTAAGACAGTTAAGTGTCACATTTCATTTCACAAAAAATTTACTTCTACAAGATCTAAGACAAAAAATTTTGAATCAAAATTTAATCTAAATACACCCAAATTAAGGTGGATAAAAATTTTCAGAATTAGATATTTTAAGAATCTATATCTTTCTCAAATACACAACATCCATTCAAAGTACAAATGTAGAATACTTGAAGCATGAAGTTTGTGGAAGCAGGTATCATTTATAAAGAAATGCTTTTAGTATATTCAGCTGTCACATTTTGAATGCCCATTTATTAATTAAAAAAAGTCTTTAAAATTAATAAAAGATGAAATATTTTGAGAAAAATTAAAATGTCTTATATTTTAATACAAAAGGAGTACCATTGCCTTAACCTTGTCCAAATATTGATTCAAGAAGAAAAAGAAAAAAAAACTCTATAGACCTAAATCGAATCAAGTTCTTTATTTCTTTTAAATTCTTTTTTTATGAATAAATCGAATCAAGTCCGCAAGTATATGAATTGAAAGGGCCATTTTTAGGGTGTTGCATGGGCCTTTTTGCAGCACGTGCAGCATCCAATTTGGTCTGTCGGATTAAATTTTTAACGGATCAATTTTTTTACTCTCTAAATATATTTTTTAAAAAAATTATTTTTTATTCAAAAATTTTAAAATCGTCAAATTAAATTTGAGATGACAGCCATGTTTAGTGTAACACGTATAGACAAACAGTACGTAATTCACTGTAGCACGACCCGAAAAAAGCTTAAGCGTATTGACCTTGCTTTTCTTTAAAATTGATCAAAGATAATGAAATTTAATTGGTTAACGTCCTATTTATTTCGTGTCAAAGTTAACTACCTACGACAAATTCTTACCTCTTACTTTTGCTTTGCTTTTATGTTTTTTCGCATTTGTAAACGTTCTTATTTACGCTTTTCTCATACTTCTTTTGTCTAATTTCCTTTGATAGTGTATGATTAGATATGAAAATTTATAAGAAAATTTTAATTATATTATAAAATAATAAAATATAATAAAAATAAAAAATATGAATTTTTATATTAAATTTAAATATATAAAATATAATAAAATTAAATAGTTATTTAATAATTTACAATACTTCATCATTTCTATTTTATTTGATAGTGTTTTATCCGATACAAAATTATATATAAAAGTTTAAATTATATTATAAAATTAATATAGTATAATAAAAAATAAAAAATATACGAATCAGTAGATACTTTATATTAAATTTATATATATATATAATAAAATTAATAATTAATTAATAATATAAAATATATTAAAATATTTTATTTTATAAAAATATTAATTATTTTAAAATATTTTAATATATAATAAGAATATTGAAAGAAATAGAACGATATTAAAATATTTTTTTATAAAGAATATTAAATGTGTTAAAACATGCAAATTAAGATCAGTACGAATTGGATAGAGGAGTAATAATCTTCGCAACAGCAGTAACGAGCTTCTATGAAGGGAACGTCGCTGTCAATCTTGTTTTTTCTTGCCGAACAACGTGCGGACCATACGTTACATAGCGCTTCTTCACAAAGGACAAGAATGTGTTCCCACGCTACCCTTACAGCGCGTTAATAAATGCACAAAAAAAGTTTGAGAGCAGACAGGTGGCTCTTGAGGTGTGGGTCCCACTTGACACCAACAGTTCTCCGCACCTCTTTACCCACTCTGAATCTCTCAGCTCGTATCGTACTTCGAACTTTTTTTTAGCTTCCGCACCGATCTTTGACAAGATCCACGAGTTCTTCAATTTCTCAATTTATCGCTTGAGATATGATTATAATAAGAAAGTAAAAGAGCCGTAAGGGGTCCAGACTCCAGAGTGTGTTGTCTGCTCCCGAGCAATAATCCTCTGCCGCCTGTTGCGGATCCAAGCCCGTCGATAGGTGTATTTGTATTAGATTTCTGTTTTTTTTCCTGTCTGTCTTAATTTTTGTGGGAAGCAAGTTATTTGTAAAAAAAAATAAATATTAAAGCAAGATTAATAGAGCGTGCTTTTATGCAATATTTTCATAAATACTCTCTATCTAAAATTACTGTTTTTCTTAAAATAGTATAACATATCAACCAATATATTAGCTAATAATATAGTTAATCGATTTGAAAATATATGATCTTTTAATTATTTTTTTCTTCTCAAAATATTTAAATTTTTAACTTTTACTAATTTTAAAAGTAATTTTCCTACATTACCCCCCACAATTAATTACTTATACAATCAATTTGTTACCTCTCTCATAAATTTACTAAGGGTAAAAAAAAGAAAATCTTTCTCTTATTTTCCTCACTCTCAATCTGTATGCAAAGTGTTAAAATGCCATAATTTAAAAATGGAGGGAGTACAAATATATAAGCACTATAAATAAATGTAAATATACCTATTATAAAGGAGAATACACTTTACAGTTAAAAGAGATTGAATCCAAACTATTGATTTAGAGGCCTAGTTGAATATTCATATTCGGTTTGGAAATTGAGGAAAGAAAGTATAGAACAATAAATAGTTTATTGCCCTCTAATTGTGAAGGTTTTAGTAAAAGATACGTTTATTTTAAAATAGAAAACTCATTTTAATTATCTTAAGATGAAAATATAAAATAAATAAGTTTTTAATTCTTTTACATACTTCTTTTTTTATTTAAAAAATAAGTGTTCGAACGCACACATCATACTAATGTGATATTACTTTTTACTTTGTATGATATCATGGTGATATCAATTGTACAAATCAAACATATACGAGAACTACAGAAAATATAGTTGAGTTGGATTTAAATTTTAAAATTTTGAATTTAAAATTTTTTTAAATAAATTATTTATTAAAAAAGAGCGATAAACAAAATAAAAAAAGAACAAAAAATTTTCAAAAGTATTTAGATTTCTATTTATTTTAAAATTTAATACAAAAGTATCGCTTTAAATCTTATTTCTTTATTATAATTCATTTTTATAAAATTTAAAATAAAACACTTAAATAAAAGTCCAATACAAAGAAGCAAGCTTTGACTTTTTGCTTCCGTTTTTTTGCTAATCGAATTTCTGTTTCCGTCAGTTGGTCAGATGTAATTGGATTATGTACGATAACCATATTGGGGTGCGAAGTACAGGATTTCGGCCAGTTGTAATATTAGGGTTTTCAAAGTGGGTGACGCTCACATGCTGGCCATCTTGAACAAAGGATCCAAAGATGTGATCGATTCATGAACGAACGAAGGAGACATAGAAGTCCATTCTCTAGAAAAGGAATAAAGAACGTCTCAGAAGTCCAAGCTATTGGCTATTGGCCGTAGTATACAAAACAAGAGGATTATTAAATTGGATAATTAGTATTATACACATTAATTAGGAGTCATTATTCAATGACAAGTCAAAGAAACCCATGGAACAATTAATAAAATATTTGATGCAAAGATCTAGGAAACATTGAGACCATGGATTTATGTACACATTTTCAATAAATTTCAATTAAAAAATCCTGTTTTAGTATGATTGAGTGCTAAATTTATACATTTAGAAAAAAAATTTTGAGGATTTTTGTCATTTTAATACTCTTAAATTTAGATACTTTGTCAATCGAGCACATTCCTATAAATTTGACAATCAATCGTCAAATTGGCCCGACGAAACAATTTGACAGGAAAATAATTTAGTTGTACTTGTAATATTGTAAGAGTTTAAGAGTTTTTTGCTCCAAAATTTCAATGAAAAAGAATTTTTTTAAAAGAAAACTAATATTTTATATTTGTTTTCTTTCATTCATCATCGCAACTTTCCTTTGCAGCAATTGGCTCTCTCTCTACCTCTAATTTCCTGCTCCCCTTTCCTTTTTCTATCTACTTTCTCCTTTCTAGCCTTTACACTTCAAACCTCAAAAGTTTCTATCAAATATGAGGAGAAGAGGAAGCTTCCTTACGTGTTGATATCTGGTTAGTACAGAGGAGAAAGAGAGGAGAAAGAGAGGAGAAAACAGTGGGATATGCATGGTGAAGAAGGTGAGGGAGAAAGTGGAAAACAGAAAATTCATGGAGTTGAGATGCCTGAATTCTTCAAACCATTACATTGAGAAAATCCAGAGACCTGTTTCACAAACCCACTTAGATAACTTGATGTTGGAAGCTTGAGCCAAGAAAATTGCAGAATTCGAAATGCTCCAGACTGCTTGCATCTTGTTTTGGATGATGTTAATAATGATGATAAACAACAAGAAGCAGGAGTTGCAATATCATAAGCCATGAGATTGGCAAATTTTGGTAGTAGTTAGCTGAAGAATGAAACGATATCTCACTACCCCTTTGAGCTTGATAATTCTAGTCCAGATGGAGAAGATAAAACAAAAAGCTTCTTTCTGATAGATTTCTCTCTCTCTCTCTCTCTCTTTCTCTCTCATAAATTGAATTCAGTTTACATTCTTAAAAAATTTTCTTTCTTTTTTACACTTGAAAATATGAATACATTGAATTCTCTTTTGTTGTAAAAGAGTGGGCAAAATTGAAATTTCAGTCTTAATTGGAAGGGTAAAATGGATATTTTAATCTTCCCAGCCAAATCACTTGGCCGCTGGCAATTTGACCCTTAAATGTTAATTTCAAAGGATTGGATACTTAATTGACACAATATGTAAAGTTAAGGGTGCTAAAAGGGCAAAAACCTAAAAATTGACTTGATTTGTAAAGTACAAGCAAGAAAAAGTTTGTCGTCAGTGGATTAAATTAGACAATAAAGGACAAAAGCATTGGAGGTTTTTTCTTTTGCAAACGAAAAGATCGAAGTTAAGGTATTCTTTCATTATTTTCTACCAGAAAGTATTTACAAAATAAAACAATAACACATTCAGTCTAAAATTTAAAATATTTTATTTTAACTTGTCATAAAAATTTGAAGAAATATTTTTATTATTAATAAGCTACTATCTTATCTTTATTGATTAAGAAGACTGATAGAAAAGCCTAAATTTTTATGGAACTCAGATGCTTTGAATTGAAAAGCTTGCTTATGAAAATATTATGTAAAAGAATATTTATTTTACACATCTCAGAATATAAATATAAATATTTAATTTTATACTAGATAGTAAATGTTGAGTAAATTCATTTTTTAAGTAAAAATGCAGAGTAGGAGAACACGGATACTTACAAATTTTGTATTTTATTAATTATACATTATCTTTTACCTTCAAAAAATAATCACGTATTATCTTTCTTATAAGTTGGAGATATTGATTCTTTTCCTTATATACGAAGGTTCGATTTCTGAATATTTTTATAAGTTAATTATTACACTCACACCATCTATAATGATTCAAAATCACAATTTGCAAATAATATAACAGTAGAAAAAAATATTTCATCACCCCACCATATATTCCCCCAAAAGACCAAAATGTTTCTAAAACATATTCTCTTCAATCTTCATCCTGAATTGAATGTTCACATTTTATTTTAATTAGAATGTCTAAAATGAACTGTGTACTTTCTTAAAATAATAGTAGTAAATTCCCAATTTAAGAAAAAAATCCACTAATACAATATGTCCACTACTAACATTTTCAACTCCCTTGATTTTAAGAGATTCAAACATCGCAAACATAAGGATTTCATGACTAAGAATACTATAATAATTTATTTACAAATTTTTTAAACTTGCATCCCTTATATATATGTTAATTTGAATTAATAAACTATATATGACAGTTTAAGTAAATCATAAATCGTATATAATTTATTATCCCTACAACAAATGAGAAAATTTACGGGAATTAAAAACTTAAATTACTATTTATAGTACACTTATTCGTATTAACATGTGTTTCTACGATACATGTTAAAAATATTTATTTATTATTTAATTACTCTATTTAATTTTTTATCAAGTCAAAATAATATATTGAAATTTAAGTAGAGGAAATAAAATACTAGAAAGAAAGAACAAAAATGGTGGACATACTTTCTATTAGTAGTGGGGTCTATTGGACTTTCAAGGTGAGGTCACATGTGCATCTGAAACTTCAACCTTTTACTTTCTTGGACCACTTGTTATATGATATTGCAGAGGTTAACCGTTTAACTACAAGTTTCATGAGTACTAAGTATAATGTCAAGTTACAATCTACATGTATGCATCATATAAGTATTTCCCCCCTTTCTTTGATCCCATTATTTTTAAGAATTTAAATTTTATCATTACAAATTTTAATTAATAATAATATAATAATAATTGATTTATAGTTAAATTATTTTTAATATTTATAATAAATTAAAATAAAACATGTAATTTCAAACAGAGAAAATATTTGACTATTATCTTATTAATTTAAGGATATTTAGAACACAGGCATATTTGAATAAAGCAAAATAATTTTTCTTATTTTTCATTAATATTATATTGCCATTGGAATATAGCAGACATCGTTTTTGGTGGAAGAGTGTTTTTTTTTTTTTTTGTTGATAAGTTCTTGAAACGTGTTTGACCACAAATGTCAATAGGTTTAGAATTTTCCTCCTTCAAATACAAGTGAATGAAGAACGAATTTCATCCTCTGATACTCTATTGTTATTGGCCGAAACCGGTGACGAAGCAAAGCATAGCGTACTGAACATGTTCATCTTCTATTTTTTCCTTAAAAAAAAACCTCCTATCTTTTACTTTATTATTATTATTATTATTTAAAGCAAGAAGGGAAGAAACTCATTATTAAAATCCATAAATATATTTCACAAAATTTTACATCAATTTTTTAATGTTCATCTTTTTTCTTCTCGATGAAATGAGTATTACATTAATTTTTTTAGAGTGTCATCAATTATTTTAATGAAAAAATTGCATTCTTAAGGTAAAATATTTGAAATTAAAGTACAATGAGAATGTATATATAATTTTTTTCAGATAATTAGAAAGTAAAATGGAAAATAGTTAAAACCCTCACAATTTTTAAGGTTGATGAGGGGCCTAAAATTAATTTGAATAGAAATAAAACTCCAAGAGTAAGGAGTAACAGACTCCAATTTATAAAGATCATTAGAGAATCACGTCGCAATGCCTTGAATCTTGAGGAAGAGCACCTGGATGTAGAACAGTCTTGGTTTGTCAGCAAAATAAGGGGTGGGCTACCAAACATCTCTACTTTTGGCTGATATTTTTCATGTTCAGCTAATATGGTGCGAGTTATACTACAAAAGGCTTGATGTTTAACTAATATGATTTTGGTCACTAGTTTTTTAATAGAATCAGATCAAAATTTACATATTCTATTTGCACGTTTCTATCTAAATATGTCAATTCCTTTTCAAGTTCACTAACTTTTCGTTTGCCTTGCCATTTTTCCTGTTTTAATCAAGTCACTTGTTTTTTCAATTAGAAACACTTTTTTGCTAAATTCTCTAAGTACAAAATTTGAAGTAGAAAGAAAAGTATTTGAGCTGAAATATCCTTATAAATATTGACATGTCAAAATAGTGTGCAAATTTTAATTAAATTTTAGCTAAAAGTTGATGGCTAAGACCACATTGATGATATAAAAATAGTTTAAAAATTAAGAAAGTATAATATTTTGAGCAAACATAGACTTTATTTGATTTTAAAATCAAATTCAAAATTTTAAATATAAAATTTACATCCCCTCTAACAAACGATTTAATTTTTACAAAACACAATATAAAAATTTAAAAAATCAAATCATATTTAATCACAATCATCATAAATTAAATAGTGATTGCATTCAAACCGACCGCACTTCTCAAACCTGTTCCATCCGTGTCATTTTTTTGTTTTTTTTTAAATTCTTTTCAAAACTATCCGTATCACCTCACTCGGCCAAATATACGAGAAAAGCTTTAATTAAAAAAAGAAAAAGAAAAAGAAAAGAATAGCTTTGAGGTCTGAACCAACCTTCAAAAGCGGCAAGGTCTAGATGGGGGTCCCACCTTATCTTGCATGGGCGTTACAGCACGCGCTTCTTCCAGCAAGCATCAAATCATTCCCTTTTCGAACTCCTTCTCTGACACCAATGTCGTAAGACCAAAATAACGTTATTCTTTTCAATAAGAAAAACCCTCCTTAAAACCACCTCCCGAAAATAATCGCGATAATCACGCGATAACGAGAAATTAGCCGAGGAATTTAATGCACTGGAAAGCGACAGTACCGCCTCATCAACCGAAAACGAAAACCTTACGAAATGCTACGTAACTCAAACAGAATATTCAACTCCATTTGAATCCCCCTTTCAATTCCGCTTCCCCTACTGGCCTCTTTTCCTCCACCTCACGCAACGATAACTTGGTTGATAGGTAATCTCACTTATCACCGAGAATTTCCATAAATTGTGATAAGTAACCGCACATATAAGTGATAGGTCAGTAGAAAAAGATAGACTCCTGCCAAACGCATCGAAGATAGCGAGACCAAGTCCTTTCCCCCTCCCCCCCCCCACCAGTACATTCACTCTCTTTCTATAAATCTCTCCCTATTTTTTCATCACAATCTCTCTCTAAAACATGTGCTCTCTTTCTCTCTATACTTTATCTTTCTCTCTCTATCTACTTTCTCTCTTCATCCGGAGCTGTGAGCCTTTGTTTTCTCCTCTTCAGAGGAAGTAAGCAGCAGTTGCTTTTTGGAAGCTTTTAGAAAGAAACCCTAGAATTTGTAGTCGGTGGTCGGCTGGGCTGTTTGGGTCGGTTGGCTTAGGTTATTGAGCTTTAATAGGGCTTCGATCTGATTCATAGTATTGTGATTTTGCTTATCGGACGGGGGGATTTCCGTGGAGAAAAATGTCGTCTTTGAGTAGGGAATTGGTTTTTCTCATACTCCAATTTCTTGAAGAGGAGAAATTCAAGGAGTCTGTTCACAAGTAAGGATTCTGTCCTGTTGCTATTTTCCTTTGTAACGTTCATTTATTTATGTTTTTTTAAAATTTGTTCTGATTTTAGCTATTTTTATATATGTGTTGCTTGTTTGTGTTTAGATAGTGTTGTACTGTTCATGGAGGAAATGAAAAAGATAACATTGGATAACTAATTTGTAATTATTATGGGTAGCTTAGCAATATAAAGAAGAGTGCACAGTACTTATTATTATGCTTAGTTTAGTTGGTGCCACTTTAGAACTGTCTGAATTTTGTTGAAATTAAAATAAATTGCAATTGGAAAAGTTGATTTTGACATTGACACAGTGGTTTTCTTCTTTCCCTTTGTAGTATTTTTTGGCTACACGGATAGGATTCTGTTTTATTAGCTGTCTTAGAGTTTTAGGGGTTTACGTAAGAGGTTATGCGTATTCATCTGAATTTTAAGGAATTATTTGGGAATTTATTGCTTATATTATTTTTGCTGCATGCAATGTGAGATCTTTTTTCTTTGTTCTGTATGTTTCAGTCGCCTGGGGTTTATATTATAATTTGGTTTATGATGTAAGCATTCACTTTACAGGCTTGAGCAAGAGTCAGGATTTTTCTTCAACATGAAATATTTCGAGGAGAAAGTCCACGCGGGTGAATGGGAAGAAGTGGAGAAGTACTTGTCTGGATTTACTAAAGTTGATGACAACAGATATTCTATGAAGATATTTTTTGAAATAAGGAAGCAGAAGTATCTCGAAGCCCTTGATCGGTATATTGATATTTGCAATTTGAGTATAAAATATATTATCATTATTTGCATTATTTTCATCATCCATCCGTGAATGAGATTGGTTGACATTACTTTTTTTCCCCCTTCCTCTCTGAAATGTTGAATTGATATTATCAGGCAAGACAAGGCAAAGGCGGTTGAGATACTGGTGAATGATTTGAAAGTATTCTCGACATTCAATGAAGATTTGTATAAAGAAATCACTCAACTGTTAACACTGAACAATTTCAGGTAGCATGCTTTCTTCATCTGCTTTAAGTATATTACTATGAATATTAGTAAAATGAAATAATCAGGCTCAGAAATGCTTTCCTCTTCTAACAAAGATGAGAATGTATATGAAAGCTTTGAAGAATATGTTATGTGGCCACAAAGCTAAAAGCTTCACAGGTTATAATGGCAATTATGGATGAAAAAGTTTGAATTTAAGATAATGAAGTCATGGTGGAATGGTGAAGGAAACTTTGGAGAATTGAAACATGTATGTGCCTCAAGAATCATATTATAGCCTCAGGGAAGAACCTTTTTTTCTAAATGATTTTTAAATATGATCATGTATGCAACAAATTGTTGCGGATATTATGTATAAAGGTTTCATCATCACTATTATCTGGTGTCGTTTTATCTAGGAATTCTATACTGATTTATTCTGTTAAGCACAAAAAGGAATGGCTTTTGCTTCTTTAGTGAAAAGCTATATTCCAAAGCATATTCGAAACTGTCTTCTGCTTTTTCCTCTTTTGTCTCCTTTTATACATAGTTATGATCACAATGTGATATATGCAGCCTAGCAAGATTTTGCCTCTTTTATAGACCCATTCTGCTATTAGTGTGAAGTGGCTTGAGTACATTTTGAGACAAATATTCATAAGTTGGAATCTGTTTGTGGTGTCATTTCTCTTTCTGGGACTGTATCTCTTCCTAGATTTATCTTGCTTCCATATTATAATTTGAGAACTCTTAGTATTTCCTATTTCCTTGACAAACCTAACCTGTTCATTCTTTCTCTGGATCTCTTGTTAACATTTGATGGCTAAGTCATATCTGCTCCAAAAGAGATGCAATCTAGTAAGTTTCTAGTAAAACTAAGAAGTATTAGATACTTCTTATCTATTCTTACTGGATGACAGCTTGTACATAATTAACCTTGGTATATTCTTCTATAGGTAGTTGAAAACTTCCGTTATAGAAATTTGAGGTACAAAGAGGGAAAGATGGCCAGGTGGCACGAATTACTTAAGTGAATGGTAGTATTTGTGGTAGAAGTAAATTCATCCAAATTCTAATTATTTTGGGTTCGGAAATGCCAAAAACTTGAAAAGAACAAAACTTGGGCTTTGAGATTACTGTTGTGTGATCTTAATGTAGAACTTTAACTCGTGGAGATGTTTGATTTACTGCGTCCTATTTGAGGAGATCTGAGTGAGTGAGCTTGGCTATGTGAAAGTATTGATTTTAGATTTTGTAAAATGCACTAAAAAAATTGCAGCTTCTTTTCAAGCTAGTATTTCCAGGGTGAAATTATGGGCGAGTGAAGCAAAAAACCGAGGAATGTCTGAGAACAAGTTCATGTACTTCGTGTAGTAAACCCCATGTTTGTGAATACCGCTAAAGTCATTTGTCCGACTATAAAATAATTTTTCACAACTCTTGTATTTTTCCTGGTATATCTCTGGTTGATGATCTTCGAGTAATTTTGTGCCAAAATTTTATGTTTATCTAATATTCATTCTTCTTGGCAGGGAAAATGAGCAGCTCTCAAAGTATGGTGACACTAACACAGCTCGTAGTATAATGCTGATTGAACTGAAAAAGTTGATTGAAGCTAATCCACTTTTCCGCGAAAAGCTTGTTTTTCCTACTCTAAAAGCATCTAGATTGCGTACACTAATTAATCAAAGGTAGAGTAGGTCTATAATCATTAGCATTGCCGTCATGTTTTCAGTGTCTTACAATTTTTTATAGCTTCTCATTTTGACTGTTCAAGTTTTCTTCAAGGAGCGGTCTTCAGCTCCTTATCCCTGTCCGTAGTACTTGTTGATATTTAAAGTTGCGGGCTCTCATCCTTTTCCTTCCCCATTTTTTGGGTCTTTGCAGTTTAAACTGGCAGCACCAGCTCTGTAAGAATCCAAGGCCGAACCCAGATATCAAAACCTTGTTCATTGATCATGCATGCACTCCTCCTAATGGGTCTCTTGCACCAACTCCTGTCAACCTTCCTGCTGCTGCAGTGGCAAAACCCACCGCTTATACTTCACTTGGAGCACACGGGGTAAAAAATATCATTCAAACTGTCCTTTGTCTATTGATTTCTTCTGCTATAGGACTTCTTAGTTCGCCAATTTTCTATTAGAGCCGGATACTTACAGTCTATCTATCGTCAATGTTTTGCTTGTAGCCCTTTCCACCAGCAGCAGCTGCTGCTGCTGCTGCCAATGCAAATGCCTTAGCAGGCTGGATGGCGAATGCTGCTGCTTCATCATCAGTTCAGGCTGCTGTTGTGACTGCCTCGTCATTGCCAGTTCCACCAAATCAAGGTACGAGCTTCATCTTTGTTGGATGTTTGTTTTTATCTTCTTAATGATGGTTATGCTCTACTTAATGAGTAGGCAATAACAGTATTCACTATTTGGGTTGTGTTGGTATAACTTGTTTTTTCTTTGACAGTTTCTATCTTGAAGCGTCCAATAACACCTCCAGCCACACTGGGAATGGTTGAATATCAGAGTGCTGATCATGAGCAATTAATGAAGCGTTTACGGCCGGCACAGTCTGTTGAGGAGGTAACTTATTTGAAGGATGCTAAATATGATGTCATTCTCAATTCTGTAGCTAATTTGGTCCTATTTTGGTTTTTAAAAAATCATCATTCTTGGATATAGGTGACATATCCTACTGTTCGTCAACAAGCAACATGGTCTCTAGAAGATCTACCCAGAACAGTTGCTTTTACTCTTCATCAAGGATCTACAGTCACAACCATGGATTTCCACCCTTCACACCAAACGTTGCTTCTTGGTAATGATCTTTTCCAGATTTTCTTTTTGTTGTACATTTAAATTCATAGTTTTTAAAACTTGGCATGTGGGGTATAAATGCGTTTACAAGGCATATATTAAGGCACTTATGTTGAAAATATGTTTCAGTGGGTTCTAACAGTGGTGAAATTGCACTTTGGGAAGTTGGGATTCGTGAGAAGCTGGTTACAAAGCCATTTAAAATATGGGAACTTCAATCTTGTTCTTTGCCATTTCAGGTTATCTTTCCTGCTTTTGCTCTTATACATGTGTAGCTTTGTATCTTTTTTTGCTTCTATGATTAATTGTGTGTTCTCTGTTTGAATGGGAAAAAGTTTGTATGAAAGATTGTATCATTTGTGAGAAAATGGCCACAGAAGCTGTTAAGATGCAATAGGCCGAAGCTTGTTTGTTGCCATGTCAGGTTAACTTGCCCACTTGGCTCTTGGTGTTGCTCATTGCATTTTTGTCTGGATCCACACAGACTAAAGTATTTTGTTTATCAAAAAATATGTTCAATCATGACAGTGTTTGAAAGAATAGATTTTGGATTATTGTTTTTGACTTATTAATACAATTTAATTTGAACTTGTTGTCGCACTCTGAATACTCATTTTTCACTGGTGATCAACAAATCACGCTTGGTAGCTATGTTATGCGATCTATATATTGGTAATGTCAACAAACGATTGGAAGATTTAATAACTGTCTGCTCGACTGAGGAAAGCTATAACTACTGTGGGCCCTTCTTCTCATTACCTGACTGTCCTTATGACAGGCTTCTGTTGCAAAAGAGGCACCCTTCTCTGTGAGCAGGGTTACATGGAGTCCAGATGGAACTTTTGTTGGTATGTCTTTTTCCCAGTGGTGATTACTTCCAATTCGTGAAGCATTTGTAATCATTTTAATTTGGTGCCACAGGAGCTGCTTTCACCAAGCATTTGATCCATTTGTATGCCTATGCTGGACCTAATGATTTACGCCAGCATCTGGAGGTATGTTTACATTGGCTTTGTCTTTAACAGGATGAGACTTGCAAACTGGCACTTCATCTTTGCATTACGTTTTGGGTGTAGATTGATGCTCATTCTGGAGGAGTAAATGATCTTGCCTTTGCTCATCCAAACAAACAACTGTGTGTAGTAACCTGTGGAGATGACAAATTGATCAAGGTCAGTATAGAGCCAATCATTTGTTGTTTTCTGCTTAAGATATAGTAATCTCCTAGGAAGCTAAACGAAATTTTGAAACAGGTGTGGGATTTAACAGGACGAAAGCTGTTCAACTTTGAAGGACATGAAGCCCCAGTATACTCTATTTGTCCTCATCAGAAAGAGAATATTCAGGTATGTCAAAGGGAATACAATGAAGGAAGGAATATTGCATAATGTTCCTAATCTTTACTTGTAAGCCCTCCAAGAAATTCCAGAGATTGTTTTACCTGATGTTTTTTCTTTATAGATTAGAATCAGTCACTACTTTTAATTTATTATTCTTTTGGGAACCAAGGCATGCAATGATGCTGTTTACAGCTTCTTCATAGCATCTATGGTCTTATAATTACTAAATTTAACCGCTTGTGGGATGAGAGCAGAACATCTAACTTTGAAATTGTACACCCAAGTTCTAATCATCATTTGTGTGGTCTGCTTGTAGATTTTGTCTTGTTTTCACTTACCATCTCTTACTTGTAAAGATATTTCAGCTGTTTTTGGTTCTTACCAGTGGCCTATTTCTTTTATTTTGCGTTATTTCTTCCTATGGATTATGAATTCTTGCTCTTTAGTTTCTATTACTAAACTGCATGTTCTCATCAACTTCCACTAGAAAGCAACCTTTTTTAGGTTCCTATTTCAGATGTGTAACCTCTCTGTGACTATGTGCCTCAGTATTGTCATTTTGCTTAATGTTTTGCAGTTCATTTTTTCTACTGCAATTGATGGGAAAATCAAAGCGTGGTTATATGACAATATGGGATCCAGAGTTGATTATGATGCTCCTGGACATTGGTGTACAACTATGCTCTACAGTGCTGATGGAAGTAGGTAAGATTAGCAACATCATGAGATAGAAGATGTTATTGATATGCCCTTTTATTTTGGGTCATAGGGCTTCAATTTACAACGTCAACATATCAATAGCGTATGTCTGATGGTTTTGCTTTCAGATTGTTCTCTTGTGGAACTGGCAAAGAGGGGGATTCTTTCCTGGTTGAATGGAATGAAAGTGAAGGGGCCATAAAGAGGACTTACACTGGCTTTAGAAAGAAATCAGCCGGTGTTGTACAGTTTGATACAACTCAAAATCACTTTTTGGCTGTGGGCGAAGATAGTCAGATAAAGTTTTGGGATATGGACAACACCAATATCCTTACAAGTACAGAGGCGGATGGTGGTCTACCGGTCAGTCTTACATCAATTTCCTACTTGTTTCCATAGCTCATAACTTTTATAAGTGAATCTCCTAAGGAGTTAGAGGAGAATGGAAATGCTTTATAGTGAAGAAGAGAAGAAAGCTAGTATCATATTGTCAAATTTTTAATCTCTCTCACTGCAGAATCTTCCGCGTTTGAGATTTAACAAAGAAGGAAACCTCCTTGCTGTTACCACAGCTGACAATGGTATTAAGATTCTTGCAAATGCTACTGGTTTGAGGTCCTTAAGAGCAGCAGAAAATCCTGGATTTGAAGCACTGAGATCACCTATTGAAGCAGCTGCAATTAAGGTTCTGTCTCATTCTCCAAAGTTCTCCTTTTTTAAGGGGGGGGGGGGGGGGGGATAGAGGAGGTTTTGATCCTTTTTTTAATGGATGGCCAGGCAACTAAGATTATTGAGTTTGCTTGAGCAGGTTTCAGGTTCTTCTGTTGCAAATGTTACTCCGGTCAATTGCAAGGTGGAAAGAAGCTCCCCTGTCAGGCCTTCTCCGATTCTTGTATGTTGCAGTTCTTTTTCCTTTTCTAGAAAATCTTGAACAATGTTGTACCTGTATGAATGGTATTAATTATAATAGTCAATGCAATAATCCTACCTGGCTAGCTATTTTCTTCGGAAGAGAGACACTTGAGTGTTTGGATGGCAACTCAACTTGAGGGAAAAAAATCAATTTTAGTGGGTCCATGCTGACTTTTGGGAGAGAATAAGTGGGAGCACAGTAGAAAAAGGAAAAAAATGTTTTAGTTTTGTTCTTTCAAATTGAGTTTGCAATCATTCTCAACCTTTTAGTTTCTGGCTTGTATTTCTCAAAAGTGCCAGTGTACAGTGTCTTTTTCTAGGTTCTTTGTGTTCCTCGTGCAGTGCTGCTGGACTATGGTCTTATATATATGTTTCTAGTTGTAACTATGTTTGTGTTAATAACTGTGTTTCTTTTGGAAGGATCTGCTAATGGCTTGGATTTTTTATTTATACATAAATTTTTTAATGTTATTTTTCAGAATGGAGTTGATTCAATTTCCAGAAGCATGGATAAACCGAGAACAGTGGAAGATGTTAATGATAAAGTGAAACCCTGGCAATTGACTGAAATTGTAGATGCTGCCAACTGCCGGATGGTTAGCATGCCCGACAGCACGGATGCTGGTAACAAGGTTTGTGATCTAAACCTATATTCATTCATCCAAAAAAGAATTTTGCTGGTCAAAGATTGATTTTAATGGATATTCTGGGAAATAGGTTGCTCGGCTGCTTTATACAAATTCTGGGGTTGGCCTTTTGGCACTTGGATCCAATGGTACTCAGAAGCTCTGGAAGTGGGCTCGTAATGAGCAAAATCCAGGTGGAAAGGTAAGTAATGGAATTTAACAAATGAATTCCTCATTGTGGCTTTTCTTTTACTTCCTTTAGAAAGTGAATATTGTATGAGCAAGTTCTGAAATAAATGGTTTTTCTAAAGGCCACTGCCAATCTCGTTCCACAACATTGGCAACCAAACAGTGGTCTTCTTATGAATAATGACATCTCAGGTGTCAACCTTGAGGAAGCAGTTCCATGCATAGCTCTCTCAAAGAATGATTCTTATGTAATGTCAGCTGCTGGAGGAAAAGTTTCATTGTTCAATATGATGACTTTCAAGGTATGTTCTCTGGCCATGTAATTTTGCTTGCGTGATGGTAATGTTTCAGGTACCAATTATGATCGTATCGTAATTTCTCATGTAGGTGATGACAACTTTTATGCCACCACCCCCAGCTTCAACTTTCTTAGCATTTCATCCTCAAGATAATAACATTATAGCCATTGGTATGGAGGATTCTACTATCCACATATACAATGTTAGGGTGGATGAGGTACTGATTTCATTGATCTGAACATCATTTCATATTTCCAATTCCTAGCATGACTGGATTTGGTCTAATTAAAATTGGCTTTTTGTAGGTGAAATCAAAACTGAAAGGTCACCAGAAGCGCATAACTGGTTTAGCTTTCTCCACCAACTTGAATATATTGGTGTCGTCTGGTGCTGATGCGCAGGTATAAGTAATTCCTGTTCTCTTTTCATGAGGTGAAAAAGCAAAACAGCAAATTGATTTATTGATGGGAGGAAATATCCTATCTTCTGCATTTTTTGCCTAGGCACGCACTTGTTTAGGAAAACTAGCTTTGAACTATACTATTTTGATTAGATGCCACTACACATCGTGTGGCATATACCATCTTCTTCTTCTATTCTTCATTTATTTTTGAATCTTCTATATGTCCTTGTCTTTTGAACTGTGGTATAATGTCTATTCTATGCGTCCTTAATAGAAACATTTCTTTGATGACTGAATAGTATTTTGTGATATGTTTCAATGCTGTGAGAAATTGGCTGCAAGTTGCTGATATTAACCTCTCATGCAGCTTTGTGTTTGGAGCATTGATTCGTGGGAGAAGAGAAAGTCCATCCCTATACAACTACCTGCTGGAAAAGCACCCAGTGGTGACACTCGAGTGCAGTTTCATTCTGACCAACAGCGCCTGCTTGTCTCTCATGAAACACAGTTAGCAATATATGATGGTTCAAAGATGGACCGCATTCGTCAGGTATAGTATTTTTTGGACTTTCCTTTTTCTTTTGAAAAAATCTTGATTCATGTGGTGTTCGTGCATTGCAAAATAGGTGAAATATCTGATGGATTTGGTCTTTTGCAGTGGATTCCTCAAGAGGTCCTTTCGGCACCTATCTCATATGCAGCGTATTCCTGCAACAGCCAGTTAGTTTATGCCTCATTTTGTGATGGTAATATTGGAGTTTTTGACGCTGATACTTTAAGACTAAGATGCCGTATTGCCCCATTAGCATATTTATCTCAGGCAGTATTAAATGGGTAAGAACCTTACTTGGCAATGCTAGTAGATAGCTGTTCATGCATCCATAGCTGTTCTTTCTTTTTTTTCTTAGATTTAGTAATTTCTGGATTAAACGAGATTTTAATTCTCTTTTTCTCAGGGTATCCACTTAGTTGATGACCCTCATCTTTTTTCATTTAGTAAATACTGCTTCCTATTATTCGATAGAACAGTGCTGCTGTTAATAAGTCTCTGACATACATGATATACAGACTATTTGAGCTTTTTTGCTTGGTTCTATTGCTGACCACCTTTGCTTTCCGACAGAAACCAAGTTGTATTTCCACTTGTAATAGCAGCACACCCGCAAGAACCCAACCAATTTGCAGTTGGATTGACAGATGGGTCTGTTAAAGTCATAGAACCTACGGAATCGGAAGCAAAGTGGGGCGTAAGTCCTCCTGTCGATAATGGGATGCTAAATAGAACAGCCTCCTCATCTACCACCAGCAATCACGGGCCTGATGCAGTTCAAAGATGAAATCTCCTGTTTTGGTGGGCTCT
The DNA here is from genome assembly GCA_030512225.1 of Rauvolfia tetraphylla. NCBI lineage: Eukaryota > Viridiplantae > Streptophyta > Magnoliopsida > Gentianales > Apocynaceae > Rauvolfia > Rauvolfia tetraphylla. The sequence goes on from JAJQKT010000060.1 coordinate 6,736,139, forward strand.
CTCCTTTGTCTGTATTCTTGGTCACTATAGATGTTTAGGTTTTGATTTTCTTTGGTGCCGATATTAGAAGGTAAGATTGAACATGGTTAGGGAGAATTGTAATTGCATGGCATATTTGTTGATTATATTTGTATCCTAATCTTATCATCCTATTTGTCATATAGATATCTATATATATACGTGTCATTTTTTCAATTGTAGGGTTTATTGTTATTCTTTGAAAAGGAAGTTCACAATTTAATCGCGAGGTCTAGTGTAGTGACATCAAAAGGCTTTGCAATCTAACTTGGAAAGAATTGGAGGAATTCTTGATTCTTGAAATTTGTCATCTTCAACTTCTAAAATTAGCAGATCTCAATCATGATCTCTGATGAGCAAAAGATTTTTTTGATTCCGGGTAGCTAAATGGCGACCATATTGGTTTATAGGGCCTGTTGTTTCAGACGCTGATTGATTGGGTAGATTTCCTTTGACTGAGAGGACAATTATGGCTAACTTTTTTTTTTTTTTTGCCCTTCTGGGTTCGTTTTTTGTGGGTGAGGCTACATAGAGGGGACGAAATACACTTGTTGGATTGAAAAATATTGAATTTTTGTTAAAAAGTAAGGAAATTGACATTCATCTTCCACTGACATCCTGATATCGAAGGCTCATTTTCTCAAAATGGACTGAATTTTTGTGTTTCTTTTTTCGAAGAACAATACTACAACGGGTACGTGGATGTCACGTGGCTCGTGACCGTGGCCTGTGAAACTTCCTAATATGATAACACTAGCTTCATAAATGTTTGTTAAAACCTCAACTGTGTTGTAACTATTTCTAAATCTTACATCATTTAAAAATTTTTAAATTAGGAAAAAAGTTAAACTTGAAGAAAGGAAACTTCCGAAAAAAAAGAGAAGAAGATACTTTTCCTCAGAAAAAGAAAAAAAAAAAAAGGAAGGAAAACTTCTGCATGCTGGGCTCAATTTTGAACCGGGAGAGGTGTTGTGGGTATCGGAATGACGCCCGGTTACTTATCAAAAAAAAAAAGAAAAAAGAAAAAGGAATGACGCTGGGTTCGGCGAGGAATGAAATTCTCTCGTCCTCACAACCGCCTTCTTGGGTTCCTCAACGTTGCCTGGTTCATCGAAGATTGAATTTCTTTGCGTTTTTGACCTTTATGGGTTTGGCCTAATGCTAGGCTAACTGAAAATACGTCTGGACGAATTACCATATTGCGTCTGGCTATTTTCGACGACTCACCTTCCCTCATCTCCCCCACCGCCTTCTTGTGTTCCGCTGGTTAGAAGCCTAACCCTCCCCTAAACTCTCTCTCTCTCTCTCTCTCTCTCTCTCTCTCTCCGCTATTGTGCAACGCGTAAGGTGAAGGAGGCATTCCTAAATGGCCAACCGGACGGATCCGGCGGCTAAGAGCATAAGGGGGACGAACCCTCAGAACCTGGTGGAGAAAATCGTGCGCTCGAAGATTTACCAAAATACCTACTGGAAAGAGCAATGCTTCGGCCTGACGGCGGAGACCTTAGTCGACAAGGCTATGGAGCTCGACCACCTCGGTGGAACCTTCGGCGGTAACCGCAAGCCTACCCCTTTTATGTGTCTCGTCATGAAGATGCTCCAGATTCAACCTGACAAAGAAATCGTCGTCGAATTCATAAAAAATGAAGACTACAAGTTCGTTCCTTGCCTGTTTGATAATCTTCTCTCCTTCTTTTTCCCGAAAAAATTTCCCTCTCTATTTGATTAATTTGAGATTAATTTGGTGAATGAGCAGATATGTTCGGGTGCTTGGAGCTTTTTATCTGCGACTGACAGGAATTGATATTGATGTTTACCGCTACCTGGAACCCTTGTACAATGACTACAGGAAGCTCAGGCAAAAGTTACCCGATGGACGTAAGGGCTTGACATCCTTTGCTCTTTTTCTTCTTCTTCCATGCTGCTTTCCCATTGTTTAATGTGGTTTTTCGATGAGTTTATTTTTAACTTGGTTTTTACTTCCCTTCAGAGTTCTCTCTGACACACGTGGACGAAGTCATTGATGAGCTTCTGACAAGAGATTATTCATGCGATATTGCTTTGCCTCGCATAAAGAAAAGGTATTTGTTTCTTCTTCTCTCTTTGATGAACCTATTGGCCATACTAATGTATGATGGTTTTGTTTGGTTTTATTGAGAAGGTGGACACCTAGGAAATCGTCAATATAAGTTGTAAATTGGATCTTGTTTTAGGTATAAACAACTAGAAATTAATGTGTTACGCTATGCAGTGGGAATAATATGTAACGTGTAGGTGTTTGACATCATGACATCGGGATCTTATGAGTTCCTCTAAGTTATTTAAATGATAGTTGTGAGACACTGGTAAGCGGGCCAACTTGTATGCTGGAGAGTGTGTGGGATCTGTTGGAACTTCGGCTCTACAAATTGAGATGTTGGGTGCAGTTCCAATAAGGAATTATGAGAAATTTGAGTTGGTCAAATCATGTTAATTTGCCTTACCTGTATCAGGTTCAAATTTAAGATAACTATTCATGTTACTTGGAGGCTCAGCCGAGCTCGGGATTGTTCTCTTCTTTAAACCTTAATTGGATCAATTTGAAAGATTGCTGAGATCAAGTTCATCTTTACTTCTTGCTGACAGATACTTAACTTTATCTAGTGCTCTGAGTGGTTCTTTATTTGCTGTTTTGCTTATCTTTCATGTTTTGTATTTTATTGCAGGTGGACACTTGAAGCCATTGGTTCTCTAGAACCTAGAAGAAGTGCTTTGGAGGATGATTTTGAGGAGGAGGAAGAAAAGGATGAAGATGACCAACTCACAAATGGCTTAGCTGCTGTGGATCATGATAAGGTTGATTCTTTGTTTTGATTGTTACACATCAACGAATATTTCCATTCTCCTACCCTGGGATATTCTGTAACTTTCTTTTACACTGTTTCTTATTCCTCGAATGATAGGATTACCATCGCGGGCGTAGTCCAACAAGGGAAAGAGATCGTGGTAGAAGACGGGAGAGTCACAGATATAGGTATGGTGTTGTCTTGTCTCTGTCACTCTTTGCTTCTCTGTGTGTGTCTGAGAGAGAGAGAGAGAGAGAGAGAGAGAGAGAGAGAGAGCTTGTTTGGTTATATTACTTGACTTTTCTTCCCCTTTTTTCTTTTGTGTGATGAGACCGCTTGCTTAACTGAACTGATCCAATATCATCACTGGAGACATATAGTTGACCTTGTGGTCCTATTTTTAAATACTAGGAATCGGGAAAAATAGCCATTTTGGGGTACTGTAGTGATGTATTTCAAAGAATTGTATTAGATGTCTGCAAGTAGAGAAACAACCCAATTGAAGGAGTATTTGCATTACTAATGTGGTGTGCAGTCACTCCTTGGGAAACTGCAGAACTTGTGAGGTTGTTGAACGAGTATGAAGTTGCAAGTGTTAATCAAAATCTTTAAGTAATCAGCTGCTCTAATATCCCTTTCATTTTATTTTTAACAACCTTCTAGTAAAATAGGTTTTGTAATAGAAACACCATGTGAAGTCCAATAAGAGTCAAAATGGGCAAACATGCTGTTGTATGAGCTTGATGAATAATTTTTCCGCTGGCAGTGATTAAATATTTGACTTAACATGAAAGATTTTTATTCATAGAATAAAAAATGGTCTCATGTTCCATATCCAAGAAGTATTATTGTGGAAGCTGTTTATGAACTACTGGAATCGTAATCACTTGCGCACACGTGCACATAGGAGATACTGTTGAAATTGTGCCAGCTTTTTATTTCCTTCAACGTCCTAAAACAGCTTCCTAAACTAATTTTTGTGATCCTGCCAGGTTTCTCTGCACTGACAGTGTGCAGTGAGAAGTATGATGGATCATACACTTATATTGGATTGTAACTTAATGAAGTTTATAGTATTTTTGTTTTAATTCCTTTAATTCCTCTTTTACATGCCGTAGAGTTTGAACTTTATATTGTTTTCTTTCCTTTTTTCCCCTCTTAAAAAAAATTAAGTAGACCTGCATATGCATAAAAAAAAAAAAGAATTGCAGACAGAATACCTAGTCTTAAAACATCTTTTGGAAATGGAGCTGTGGCCTGTGAGAGCATTTCTAGACCAAGGAGGATAATTATTGATCCACTTAACTTAGCACTTGTCATATTTAAATTAAATTTACATTGAGTCTCTACTATTAATTCGGTTTTAGGAAATGCAGCTTATCAAAGTGCAATCATGCTTTACTAAAGAATGCAACTTGCTTACTCTCTGTTTTCAGGGATCGGGATTATGACAGAGATCTGGATTATGATAGGGATCGAGACTCTAATAGAGATAGAGACTATAATAGGGATCGTGGTAGAGGGCGTGACAGAGATAGGGATAGAGACAGGGAGAGGGAAAGGGACCACTATCGCAGAGAAGACAAGGAATATGGTCGGGAGAGGGACCGTGACAGAGAAGGCAGGGAACGTGAAAGGCGAGAAAGGGATCGGTTTAGGCGCAGAAGCCACTCAAGGAGCCGGAGTAGAAGTAGAGATCGCAAGGATCGTGATGAAGAGCGTCGTAAAAGACATGCACGCAGCAGTGCCAGCCCTAGAAGGCATGGAGAGGGAGCTGATGATACTAGCACCAGGGATGAGCCAAAGAAGAAGAAGGAGAAGAAAGAGAAGAAGGAAAAGAAGGATGATGGAACTGACCATCCTGACCCAGAGATTGCTGAAGCAAATAGAATTCGTGCATCCCTCGGTTTGAAACCATTGAAGTTGTGATGAGGAGGTCCTGCGTTTTCTGGGGATTTGAAATTTAATGTGTGCCTGCTTGCTGATATTTTATGGTTCTTGGGATGGTTTAATATGGGCATGTAATTTTTTCCATGTTCGAGTCGGGAATGCCTTATCAATTATGCATTGTATGCTGTGTTTTCGGGATTCTCTCCATGTATTTAAGCACATGGCAGGGAACCTCAACTGCTTATTCCGTGTTTGTGATATAGGGTGTGATTGGATAGAGTTTAATTTTAAAATTTTTGTTAAAATTTAAATTATTTATAAGAAGATATGTGAGTCATACATTTAAAATTTTAAAATTTTGGATTTAGTTTTAAAATTAAACATTGTCCAAGTTCACTCATAGTTTAACACAGTGGAAAAAGGAATCCTGTGCTTTAAGTAAAATTCTTACTTGCTTATATATATAGTCAAAGGGGGGAAAAAAAATCTCAGAGTGAATTCAATACCTATTTTCTCCTTTCTTCTAAAACTACTATTTCTCTCTCTTTTATTTTATTTAATTTTTTATTATATTAGAATATTTTAAAATAATTAATATTTTTTATAAAAAGAAATATTTTAATATATTTTATATTATAAATTAATTATTAATTTTATTATATTTTATTTTTATATATTTAAATTTGATATAATTTATTTATTTATATATTTTTTATTATATTATATTATTTTATTTTTATAATATAATTTAAATTTTTGTTTAAAATTTTGTATCCGGTTAAATATTGTTAAATAAAATGAGATAGAGGAAATATTTTATTTGGCTTCTAGAAGATGAGAGGATACAGTAACAATGCTGCTTTTTAATTGTTGTTGATGATTCAGTGAAGATTATCTGTGTTGGAGGCTCTTGAATCAGGTTTTGAACTAATAAAATGATATGCATATAAGACCAGTGCCTTTGAGGCAGATATTATCTATACAAATGGTAACTAACATAGATATATTTTCCTTTCATTGTTGATTTTGCCACCTCAATATGAACTCATACGTTCATCAAGTTTTATTATTTTTTTAATGATAGAAATAATCAATCTTGTTGGATAAGAGTTGGAGTTCCATCAGTGGGAGGATTTTCCTGTATCTTGATTTAGGTGGAGTACGTTGTAATTAAGATTTTATGCGTAGTTGTTAATCCTTATCTTAATTTTTGTTGCTATACAGAGAATAATTTTCATTTACTTATTATACACATGTATGTATATTTTTTTATGTATATATACAGATTTTATGGTACTCTTTTTTATATTTCTTATAGTATCTTTTCCCCTTTTTCCCCCTTTGAAGCTTCTCACTACTATCCTTTTTCCCCCAAAATTATTTTGTTTCCTTTCTTGAGTGACAGCTATGGCAAAAGGACCTGCTGATTTGCTTCTTTCTCCTAATGGCCTTGTATACAATAAAATTTGCATTGAAGCACAAAATTATGGATGAATTAATTGAATTTGTAATGTTTAAGCGTACAGATTAGAATGATTCATGTATCAATGTTGAACCTGAAGCACAAATTGTCCTATAAATACTAGCAGAAATTCAGACAACAACGTCTGAAAACTCCTCTCACTTTGAACAATGGGTTCCAGTGCATCTTTTCTCTCCTCCATTACTGTGTTTGTGTTATTGTTCACCAGCTTCTACAATTCATTCTCCTGTCCCACATGCGATACAAAATTTTCGCATCGTTCCATCCCGGTTGCCAAGAACGACATAGATTTACTGCAATTTCCAGAGAACTTGGAATTCTTGGAAGCTGAATGGTTTTTGTGGGGTGGCTTAGGATATGGACTTGATGTAGCTCTGCCAGAGCTAACCGGCGGAGGCCCTCCTCCTGCTGGTGCCAAGAAAGCAAAGCTTGATCCTCTCGTGGAGAAAATCATTGTAGAATTTGCGTATCAAGAAGTCGGTCATCTTAGGTTTGACTTTTTTTTCTATGTATTCTGCAACAACTTAAAAAAAAACGATACATGATTGGTCAAATATTTATTATATGATCTCATTTCCACATTTTTATGATCTATAGGGCTCTTAAAGAAACTGTAGGTCTCTTTCCAAGACCTCAATTGGATCTCAGCGCTACAAACTTTGCAACAGTTATCAATCTTGCGTTGAACAAGACACTAGAGCCCCCCTTCGACCCCTACTCCAGCAGTCTTGCATACATGTTGGCCTCCTATTCAGTTCCATATGTTGGTTTAGTAGGTTATGTTGGCACAAATCCCCACCTAAAGGGTTATAAGAGCAAGAGGGTAAGTCGGCTTGGGATTAGTATTAAATCATCATAAGTCACTCAATGTTGATAATATAATTATGTTTTGATCTTTTTCAGCTTTTGGCGGGACTATTAGGAGTTGAATCAGGCCAAGATGCAGTTATTAGAACTTATCTTTATGAACGTGCTGAACAAGTAATTGAACCATATAATGTGACTGTCGCAGAAATAACTGCAGGAATTTCAGCACTGAGGAACAAGTTGGCTGGATGTGGCAACAAGGATGAAGGCGTTATAGTGCCACTAGAACTAGGTGCAGAAAACAAGACTACAAGCAATGTGTTATCTGCCAACGCTTACTCCATTGCCTACCAGAGAACTCAGGCTGAAATACTTAGAATTGTATATGGCACTGGCAAGGAGGATGTCCCCGGCCTATTTTATCCCAAAGGAGGAAATGGAAAGATTGCTCAAGGATTTCTGAAGAATAATTGATAATATATATATATATATATATATTGCCAACAAATATTTCTTAGCTAGTATGTAATACATGTATTATTCATGTCTTCTGAAACTGTAAATTTGCATATCTTTACAGTAATAAAAGAAGACAAGAATTTTTGATATTTTTAAGTTTTGTTTTGAGAATTTTCTAAACTATTTTTGCCAACCTTTCTATAGTAATTATAAGCTTAGAAAGGTTTCAATATATAAACCAAATCGATTATTACCTGCAAATTCTCAAAATCGGCAACGAAATATAAGGATGCAAATTAACGGATCCATTAAATCGATAAAAATTACTTATGCAGACTTAACAATAGCCAATAAGATTTTGCTGCCTTTATTGTTATTATCAGGAAAGGCTTTATCTTAATGGTCAATTAAGTAACTAACTCATCAGTTATATTTATTTTTCGTTTTTAACGAAGGGCGAGAGCCTCTAATCTCAACTGGCAACCCTACACTAATTGCTATAAATTTAAGGCGTCTTTAATAATTGCATTTATTTCGCTTTCATGACTGTAAGAAACTATTTTTTGGTTAATTAAAATTATTCATATATAAAGATAAGAAACTTGGACAAATGGCTTATAAAAATTTTGTCTTCAGGTTTGGTCCCTTTATGCCAGCATTTGAAACTGTAGAAGTTCTAGCTCCTTTGTGGAGCAATTATACAAATACATACGTACATGTGTGTATATATATATATATACTCAATCATATATATATATATATATATACTCAATCATATATATATATACTCAATAACTTAAAATATACAGTAATTTTCAAAAAGAAAAGGAGTAAAGAATATACATTAGTTACGAGGGTTATGTTTTTTCCTATAATATTTAAAAAGAAGAAGGAAAAAAAGAAAAATAAATTGTAGATTCTTTTTAATAAAAAACACTTACGTAGACCATTTTATATATATTCTTTCTTTTGCAGCACATGCATTAACTTATATCATATCTCGTAGAAAAGATAAACTTTATGCATAGCATCCCAGAAATATGGCTAAGGGTGTATTTGGTTGGCTTTTGTCTGAAAATGCAATAGGGTTCCGTTCTCCCTTTCACAAAAATTTACTTTTTTAAAATTCAAGATAAAAAATTTTAATCACAAACTTAATCTATATATAGTATTTTCACTATCTATATTATATAAACAGATTAAGGAAATGTTAACATGAACCACTTATTGAACAAAAGTGTTGGTATAAGATTGACATACTTTTTTTTTTCTTTGAAGACCATTGATGTACAAAGTTGAACTTGAAAATTCTGTCAGAATTTTGAGAATCTGATCACTTTCTCCTAACCTTCTTTGGTCCAAATTTCCTCAGGTTGCAGCATCCCACTCTCATCATATCTAAGGGTTCCAGAAACATTCAGCGGTTTGCACTTTCCACCCATTAGAATTCTCCTTTTACACAACTCAAACTCCCTATTTTCTTCTTCTTTCTCTCCAATATGAACCCTTTCCTCCTGCCGTTCTATTACTTCTACTGCATGCTGCATTACTTTCTCCCCGGTGGCGGCATTTCTCCAGCCACTCACCGAACCTTCTTCCTTCTTCCTCGCAAGATCATCGCCAACGATACCGATGTTTTCATCATCGACATAAACGTTCTTTGTCTTGTTCGTTTTCCATTTGCTGAAGCAAAACCTTGTCTTCATTCTGAGGAAATTTGAAAAACTTAAAGATTCAACAGACGATGATTGCTTACCTGGTGATTCTCGACGTTTTTTCTCTGACTGCTGCGGAACTGTTTTACTGCCTTCTTCTTCTTCTTCTTCTTCTCCTCCTCCTCCTATATCTCCAGTTTCTACCCCTTCCTTAAATGAAAGGGACTTGTAACATATATGCTGTAACTGCATCTTTTCTTCTGCTAGTAGTTCCGCCATTGTCAACCTATGGTTCCTTCCTAGTGACGAAGTGCTCATTTCTCGCGATTTCTGTTTAATAAATGCTTTAGAAATTCTAGCTATAAGGTTCTTGGGGTTGAATTTTAACTTGGATAGTTTTACTCTTATCTTCAACTTAGGCATAAGGTCAAAACAAAGAAGGAACGTTGGAGAATTAATATGTGAGGATCGAAGGGAATTCGAACTTGAAATTTTGAAGTAAGATATTGATAGTGAAAGGGAGTATCATAGGGTGATAATGGGGATCATTTGGTGGATGTTAAGAGTGCCCTATTCCTTTGCTATGGTAAAAATCTTTGTGATCTTGCTGCTTTGGAAAAGGTCTGCTGATTACAAATCCTAACTAAAAATACTACAAATCCTAACTACTACTGGTTGAAGAGCAAAGCAATTTACTAAATTACTTATACATGTTTCTACCCAAAAACATATATACGAGTATAAAAATTTACCGTTACCCATGTTTGCAATTGTAATCTTTTACCAAACATTATCACTACAGGCAAAAGCCAATATATTTTGTATAAATTTTGTGAAGAAAAGGTCAATCATTTTTAATGGATTCTCTTTCTTTTATTCTTCTTGTTTTTCCTTTAAGATGAAAAGAATTGACTTTCTTTGGGAAGAAACACGTTTGTTGATCGTTATAGGCAAAAGGGTGTGAAGAAACTTTTTCCCTCGTTGATTAACCTCTTGGCAAAGTTGTACTTGCTTCCGCTGCTCAAAGTTTTTCACCCTTTTTTTCAATTATTGAGTAGGGTTAATAAATGGCCCATTTGATCTCCTAAAAAAATAAATTCTATTTGAAAATTCTTTTGTTGAGTAGGCTATTTGCCGAATTATTAATTAAAATGACGCGGACATATGTTTGCACATCGTAAAAAATAAGGATAGTTAATGTTAATAACAGAGAACTAGCATAGGGGATAAATTGTGTATTGGTGATTTTTAAATGTAAAATTTTCCAACCATTTAGTAGTAGATAATAAAGTAATTTTCAAATTTGTTATTATTTTTACTATCTCTCGGGTTACTCTTACACTATCAAAAGTAATAAATAAAAAATTAAATGGCTTCATTACATCAGATAGATAGGAATATAAGTAGAATCCAGAACCTAATGCTTGGTAGAGAGCATTTTAGGCAGATGCTTTTATAATATAAATTGAGTCACTTTCCCTATATATATTCAAGAATTGTTGTCCAAAGGTTAAAAAATAATAAAACAGCGTGAAAACACTCCTAAATAATAAAAAGAAAAAGCAATGTTAAATACTTTATATAAAATCTGCCTTAATCTAAAATCAACTCTCGGATAAAAGAAGTTCCATTTCCAAAATAAAAGGATACTTGTTCAATTATAGCTCTTCATGGGACTTGTATACTAGAAAATAGTTGATCCTTTAAATTTTAATAAGAAATGTAATTTGGTATTATTACACACTTTCTTTTGAAAAAAATTATCGATAAAAAATAAGTTCCCATGAATGATAATTTATATCTAAACTATGCAAAAATTTTGTTTCACTTGGCGCTAAACTAGTGTTTAGATAATTTCTGTCACGTACTCTAAATATATTTGTGCTTATAAATTTTGAAATATTTATAAATAATGTAAATCTTATTAATTATAATCTTAAAAAGATATATATATATATATATATATATATATATATATATATATATATATATATATATATATATATATATATTCTTTTTAAAGTACTTAAATAAATTATGTTTACAATTTTCATATACTACGAATCCCCTTTTATCATAGGTTTCAAATATTCAAATTTCATCAGTATAATTCACATATATATATTTTCATCAAGCAACAAAAGCAGCCATAATTCTTAAAAAAAGAGTAACTATAAGTTTTCTTGTCAAAATAAGATTTGTGTTATGAATTTGTTGGCGCACAGTCGTCGTCGGTACAACGAAATCGTAATAATAATATAGAGAACTTAATAAAAAAAATTATAATGTAGAAAATAAGAAAAACTATAGAGAGAAAATAGAGAGAAAGAACACAAGAGCTTTATTGATTCTCTGAGAGTAAAGTAATCAATCAATAAATGTCTTCAATACATCAGTCTAAAGCCCTATTTATAGGGTCCAGGGGTACATCTCAATAAGAAGAGGTAGAGGGTAATCAGAAGACAAATCCTATCACTAGTAAAAGATATGATAGAACTCTCACATCTATCTTTTGGATAGTTGGAGTATCTTTATAACTCTGATATTGGATTACCTCTTTGATATCAGATAATGGACATCCATAATATTAATTTCATAACACTCCCCTTGGATGTTCATTGCATAAGAGTATGCCTCGTTAAAACCATACTAGATAAAAAACTCAGTGGGAAAAACTCTAGTGAAGGAAAAAGAGTACACTACTCATTATGCCATATTTACTCCCCCTGATGGGATAATCTTTTGAGATTTATTAACCAATACTTTCCAATCAAATGTTGCAATTGGTAAGGTCTTAGTGAATAGATTTGTCAAATAATCAAATGATCAAATTTAACGCACATCAATATCACATCTCTTCTGGAGCTCGTGAGTAAAAATATACTTTATCGTATCTCCTTAGATATATTTCAAACTTTATTATCATCCAACAATATAGTTGGAATTCCTTTTTAGATGATATAGATTTATCTCGAATACATTAATCATGATCACACATATTCTCAACCAACATTATGAATTTCTATTTATTCAACATGAGTTGAAGATGTGGCTGTTATAATCAACACATGTCTATAAATGCATGGTTTGTGTGGATCATATAGGTAACTTATACATTGCATATCTATCTTAACAGGAGTTGAATTTTTTCAATATTCGAGATAAACTATCTCAAGGAGATATCAATAGGCAAACTTAATGCCATTTCAAAATTCATTGGGTAGTGAAGAACCAGAATAGATGTCTACTTGCACGTTAACAAGTGTATTTATGCTCTAAATTGTAGAGTTATGGTACTTCGGGACCAAGGAGTTCTTCAATATCCTTTAATATATATAAAGGGTCTCACTATAATAACCCATGACTATTGATATGCTATGTCCATATGATACATCTTCAGGATGTTCAATCAAAACAAAATGTTGACTTTTCAAAATGTTGATCACAATACTTGCTCCTCTAAATTCTTTAGGAAAAATATCTTGATCATCAAATTCTTTTCTCTTTTCAGGATTTTATCAAGAGATCAATCACGCTTCAGGCGTTTATCAAAATCATATGACTATAGAATTCATATATTTGTCCTGCTGGGACATCCATGCAAATAAGAATATCTATAAATTGAATATTATATTGACTAACTCTACAGGAGTTAGACAAACAATCAATATGCACTTTTATGCAAATAAATAATATTTTGAACTTCCAGTTCATTAATCATTGTGCATAGATCAAGATAATAAAAGTCATAAATGATATCCTCTTTTAATTGATAATTTCATCCCCTTAATGTGGGGAACACTAGACCAATCAATGATTGTACAATGATGATATCTTTTGATAGCAAGTACAACTAAGTATATAATTTCTACATATATGGACATACTCGATCATTCTTTAAATAAAAATCACTAAGATAATCTCATTATGTTCTACAGGAACAATTATATGCTTCAAGCATATCGAGTCCATCAGGGACTTCAAATATATGTATCATTATCTAATGATAACAAAGATAACATATATTAAGTGCTATCATGCACTGTTTTATTAACCACTAGAAATATATTTCTTCGTTATCAGTGCCAGGTCTTACGAAAAATCATACGCCATAACTCATGGCAAATATTCACTTTTGTAGTTCGTATTTTGTAAGCAAATGTTAATTGCTATCTATTTGGGATTACACTTCATGTGTATTATTCTGCTGAGAATGCATGTACACTTCAAGTGTACTTGTGAATAGTCTAAACATTTCATATTTCTCATGTGAACTTTATCATTTCGAGTCTGCAGACATCGATTTAGAAATTATCATTCTGAATCAATATATTATGCGCATTAATATCATTGATGTCATATACTCGTGCAGTTCCAATATTTTCCAATCATGTTGAGATCTCATCATTTGCTAAACTTTTCAGGTACCTGAATTTCTTTTGAAAATAATATATCAATCATGTTTGGGGAAAAAAATTCTGCTAAAATTTAATTCTCCTCGTCTTAACATATATGACCATCTTAAGTCTTTGCTCCATTGAGGAATTTGTATTCTTGGAACTGACTTATCGACCACATTTCAGTTGTGTCTCAAATTTATTTGTAGTGGTAGATTATCCTTCAGGGATATCAAATATAATAGGAGCATTCTTTGCTGGATGTTGGTCAATTAATATACCTGGCTATATAAATTATCATTTGAACTTCTGGTTCAAGGTATCTTCTATGAGGATCAAAATAGAAGATTAAGATTAGACACATACTTATATATTTATCTAACCTCATGCTTTCTCCTCTTTATGTTGGGCAACATATTCAAAATATGAATCTCTCCCTTAAGATTTGCTCCCAATATATTTAATAATATCTTTGAGAACCTATCTCATTAGTCATTACCTTTGTGGTGGAGTAACATAGTGTATCTCTAAATTTAAGATGAGATATATTTAGTTTTTTACCACAAACCAACTACTATGAGGAGAATCAAAATGTGTTGGCAAAATACAAAATAAGTGCTAATAGTTATGAACATTTTGCAGGATGTTCAATATTTATCTCAATACAACAAGTATTATTAAGACAAATTATGTCTTTGGGAGAATGTTAAAACATGAGCTCATTATCAATAAATTGTGCAAACTGCAGGTTGCAAAAACAAGAATATACATATGACTATTGTTGATGCATCAACTAATAATATCTCCAATTCATCCCAAAATAACACATTCAACCCCAAGTGATACTGGTAACTTTTAAATAAAACAAGCAACGCTTATAAATTAGTCATATTACGAAACTTCCGGTTCCATAATAAATTCATAATTATTCTTCGTATTTTAATGATCCGGGATGGTCCAACCGGTCATGCCAACTAATAAATTATTTATCAGTAAACTTCAAGATTACTCAATATTGCATCTAAATTTTATAATTCTATGCAATATAAAGAAGGAGAGATAAATAGTAGTATATATAATTGACATATATTTTATGTCATAATGGTAATGCATATGCCTCAAAAGTTCATTCATCCAATGTCTCGATATACTGATAATATAATCAATGTTCAAAAGTTTTACGAGGCTATATGGAGAATGATGCATTACAACAATTGACCATTAGGTGAAGATCATGTAGCTCTTCTAGAGCTTTTAATCAATTAACTCTTCTAGAGTTATTGATCAACTAGTTCTTCTGGAACTTTGTATTACCATTTATACTTCGGACATATTTTAAATTTTGTCCAAATAAATAACAAATATTTGTTTAGACAAATTTGTATCTTCACCATTCTTGATCCAAAATAAACTAAAAATATATATAAATACTAAAATATAAGTCTTATAGTATGAACACTTTTCAATAATAATCACAAGATGATAAAATAGAAAAGTAGCAATTTGATAATTCAAAATTTTGATTGATATTCAAAAGACTAAAAAACTTTTTTTAGAAATTCAAAAGAACTTGCTACATTCACATGTGTCATATCAATATTATCGACACAAGCATCATTACTATCAGTAGCATAATTCAGGGAAGTAAAGTAATATCAATAATTAATAGATATTCATAACATGTTTGACGTACAACATGTACGTGACAAATTTTCATCTTACATCAATAACATGCTAGAATTCATACTTTCCTTTTTTCCTTCTCATTATTTTCTCACTTCTGGTGAGTATCTATTCATTGGGAATTTAATGAATCATTCATATAGTATAAGAACAAAGTGTATTTCTACTAGTTGCGACCAAAATCTCATACATAAATATATTATAATTTCTAATGTCATTCGCTTCAGGGAATGTCATAAAAACATTTGGTCGAGCATCAAGATATTTTATTAATGACTCATTCAGTCTCAGAAAATATAAATTCAAAATATTTCTGAAAATTTTTTTCTCGATATTACTACTTCAAGAGCATGTTAGAGATATGAGAAAAGAAAATTCTTTTATACTGATAGACATAAAATCTTGTAGGCACAGTTATAACAAATCATAACTAATATTTATATAACAATCACCTTCTGGTGATTGTATGTTTTATTCACAATTGCTAGTAATCAAGTGACTTTGATGCTTTGTACTTCTTAAATGGTGTCTTCAGGACTCAATATATCTAGATGCATATATATTCTGATCGCCATGATTATATGGATTATTCTTACCATATCCGCGTCTATGTTCACGACTACGAGCATGATTACGACCTCTTCCAGGGTTATAACCATTAGTTCTAATGCATTTACTCACAGATTTAAAGTAAACTGTGCTTTTAGTAGAATGACCATCTTCTGGTGGTCAAATCTTTCTTTTAGATCCTTTCACAAAATAAGTGAATCTTTCATGGTAAGATACTCCACCTTTAGATCTTCATAGAAATTATGACAGAGAAAAATCATGGCTTTTATATGATTTTGAGATGATTAATTTCAACAATGGTGTCTGCCAGACCCATTACATCTCAATAAATTTGAGTATCTAGTGTATATGACATATAGTTCGTTCTATAAATATCCAGAGAGAAAAAAAATGAGTTTTGAAAATTTTTGTCGTAGAAATTCAAAGGTAGAAAATAATACCTCATTTTTTTTCTTGATTAAGTTCTCAACTTCGGTGGTAGAGACTCGTGCTGATAAAGTGTTATGAATTTGTTGGCGCGTAGTCGTCGTCGGCACAACGAAATCGTAATAATAATATAAAGAACTTAATAAAGAAACTATAATGTAGAAAATAGGAAAAACTATAGAGAGAAAATAGAGAGAAAGAACACAAGAGCTTTATTGATTCTCTGAGAGTAAAGTAATCAATCAATAAGTGTCTCCAATACATCAGTCTAAAGCCCTATTTATAGGGTCCAGGGGTACATCTCAATAAGAAGAGGTAGAGGGTAATCAGAAGACAAATCCTATCACTAATAAAAGATATGATAGAACTCTCACATCTATCTTCTGGATAGTTGGAGTATCTTTATAACTCTGATATTGGATTACCTCTTTGATATAAGATAATAGACATCCATAATATTAATTTCATAACATCATTGTACAATCATCGATTGGTCTAGTGTTCCCCACATTAGGGGGAGGAAATTATCAATTAAAAGAGGATATCATTTATGACTTTTATTATCTTAATCTATGCACAATGATTAATGAACTGGAAGTTCAAAATATTATTTATTTGCATAAAAGTGCATATTGATTGTTTGTCTAACTCCTGTAAAGTTAGTCAATATAATATTCAATTTATAAAATTCATATATTTGTCCTGCTGGGACATCCATGCAAATAAGAATATCTATAAATTGAATATTATATTGACTAATTTACATATATATATTTTCATCAAGCAACAAAAGCAGCCATAATTCTTAAAAAAAAAGAGTAACTATAAGTTTTCTTGTCAAAATAAGATTTGTATATTTTGTTTTTCTTTTTAGTAGGGGTGTTCAAAATTCGAATCGGACCGAATAACCGAACCGAACCGAATCGAATTTTTCGTTATTCGGTTCGTTTCGATTTTTGTAGTTTTTCGGTTATGTTCAATTTTTTAAATTTTAAAAAAATTCGGTTCGATTTTCGGTTTAGGTGACCGTACCGAAAACAAAACCCAAAAATCGAAATTTTAAAAAATAAATACAAGAATGCATTATGGTAATGCGTTCTTGTATTTATTTTTTAAAATTTCAATTTTCGGTTTAGCCTTAAACCGAACCGAAAAATCGAATAGTAAAACCGAATAATAAAACGATTTGGTTCGATTTTCAAAAAAATAAAGAAAACGAATCGAAAAACGAACCGAAATCCGTTTGAACACTCTTACTTTTTAGGTGTTTTTAGGCGTTAGCCTTTTTGCATGCTCTTATTGTGTTGTAGGACTCAATTATGGTATAAATAATATCTTTTATTTGTGCGTGTTGAACATATTTTTAATCGTTAAATTTTTATTTGATAGTTAAAAATTTATATATTATAAATAATTATTTAAATTAAAATAAGTATTTATTTTATAATTAAATAATTATTATATCATAAATAATTATAAAATAATTATATTATGAATAATTATTTAATTATAAAATAAATAATTATTTAAATTTAAATAATTTTAAAATTTTAAATAATTTTTAAAACGTATAAATTTTTAACTGATTAATCAAAAATATGGCGTTAAGATCTATTCATAATGTTTTGAAAGGAGATGCAATCTCATTACAGCCGGTTGGTTCTTTAAACCCTAAAAACTTTTAGCGCCACATCCTCCCTTTTTCATTCCCCGCCGGAGCCCAACCAATTCAACTGTCCATCGGCGTGCTCCCCCGCTCAACGATCGGAAACGTTCTCCTGCTGTTCGAGAAACACCACATTGCCTCTCTCGGGTATTTTATATATATATTTTTTGGTTTGTATCATTTTAATGAGCAATGCCTTAATGGATTAAGTCCTGTATGTTGCTGGATATCTGTATCTGGAATTATTAGTTTGGGAGTTTTGGAGCGGAATTATGATCTAATGTAGTCTCATGTTGTATTGGAGGGAGACTTGAAACGATTCAATTCCCGTGATTTGTTAAATTCTGCACAAGAAAGACTTCTACCTTTCAGAAAGATGCCAGTAATGTGTTCAACTATTGCATTCTGGTGGTAGCTTGAACTCCGATTAATGTGTGGAATTAAATAGGTTTTGAAATAAAGTTTGAGTTTTGAGGTGTGAGAATGAGCAAAATTGGATTTACTGGCTTCTAATCAGGTTATCACTGGGGCAATTGTAAATATATTTGGGAGGTAATGCGGCCTATCATTTTTGTTGAGAAAGTTTTCTGCTAACAGTGAATTTGAGAACCAAATGCGGAGTGGTCAGCATCAGTATATGCTGAAATCATCTGTAGAAGACGTACCTTGTAGCTTCCTCTTTTAAAAAGAAGGCACTGATAAACTCCTATGTCTTAAAAATTGATTGTTGGTCTTGTTTGCTCATATTATTGCTCAAACAGTCTAATCAAAGAACTAGAAGATGTCCCTTGAAGCTTCCTCTTTTAAAAGGAAGGCACAGGATAAAGTCCTATGTCTTAAAAGTTGATTGTTAGTCTTATCTGCTCACGTTATTGCTCAAATAGTCTAATCAAAGAACTAGATCAGAGTCCAACAAAATTTTGACTTTTTTCTATTTCTGTATATAACAACACTCTGCGTGAAATTCCTTTCTTGGTTCTGTACTTCAATATTGTGCGTGAAATCCCTTATGCACTTTTGCCTTCATACTTGCTACTCCTGTTTCTTTGAATATTTAACCTCCTCTTTGCATTTGTGTTGCATCAGCGTGCTACAGTTTACTGTTGAATTTTTGGTGTATGTCAACTTTCCTCTGGTGAAGATATTAACCAGTTGACATGGCAACTGGATTTGCTAAACCCGAGAATGCTTTGAAGCGAGCTGAAGGTGAATAACTTACTTTATGCTAACCTGATCTTTGAATCCCTGTATGTGTGTTGTCTGGAAATCAATGGGGAAAGATCTTCCCAATGCAACTTCCCCATTCGAGAAAATATTTGTGTTACTTAGATCTCTAAGATAATATTTGTGTTCGGGTATGAAAGATCATATTTTCAAAGTCACATTAACAGCATTCCTATCTCTTCATAATTTGAAGCATTAAGTTCAGTTGCTATATTAACTTTTTAACTGAATAACATGGCCTGTGTAGTGTGTCTCAACAAATAAAAATTCAGTTTTATATTCTGGAATTTGGTTGTGGTTGTATGCGGTCAAGCAGTAAAGTTTCGTGGTTATATATCTTCAGTTACATCCCTCTCATTGAATTTCTGATACATGAACTTTGTTGCCTTTTTTACTACCTAAACAAGCAAATGCTTTTCAGCTTGAAGCCTTCTCACATATCATATGTTTCCTTTATACCACATTCTTCCTTTTAAGTTAATGTTCAGGTATTTATAGGTCAGAGATAATGTTTTGCGGTTTATAAATGCTTTGTTATTATTTGAACTCAACTTTGCTAATGTCTGGGTACAGAACTGTTGAATGTGGGGCAGAAACAAGAAGCCTGGGACACCCTTCATCGCCTTATAACCTCGAGGAGGTATAGGGCATGGACAAAGACACTTGAAAGAATTATGTTTAAGTACATTGAGCTTTGTGTTGAAATGCGCAAGGGGGCCAAAGAGGGTTTGAATCAATATCGTCTTATATGTCAGCAAGTCAATGTCAGCTCATTGGAGGAGGTCATAAAGCATTTTATGCATCTATCCACTGAGAGAGCTGAGCTAGCTCGTACTAAGGCTGAGGCGCTTGAGGAAGCCCTTGATGTTGATGATCTAGAGGCCGATAGAAGGCCTGAAGATCTGATGTTGAGTTATGTCAGCGGACAAAAGGAAAAGGATAGGTCTGACCGTGAACTTGTGACACCCTGGTTCAAATTCTTATGGGAGACGTACAGAACAGTTCTTGAGATATTACGAAACAATTCAAAATTGGAGGCACTTTATGCGGTAAATTTTTCTTATAAGTTTTATTTTAGAAGCAGATTGACACTAAATCAATGAGTAAATATATTGCTGCTGCTAATTGAGTTTGCCTTCTTCCTCTTGCAAGGTCCAAAGTGGCACACTACATGAGCTAATTTTGCTTATCGTTGTTGCTTGCCTGGGACTTCTTTCTGTGGATTTTTTAAGAATACTAATATGATGCTATGCTTATGGTTTGACATAATAATAGACAAACTTTAGTGTACTAGTTAGAAAAGTAAGGAAGAAAGTTCTTATTTATGCTTCAATTCAAACTTAAAAAATTTTGTGGGTGTTTATATTCTAAGAACATTTTGCTGCTTGACAACATGAGCTTGATTTATGCATCAATGTCTTTTGACGTCTAAGAATATCAACTAGAACCCTGCTATTAATGCTAGTGAAAACTACTAACAGACCTTTACTTTGTAGTAGCAATCATTTGTTAGTTTGGTTGAATTCATTATCCGAGAAGTTTATTAATATCATTCAAGCATTCACGCAAGCTTAAGTCAACAGTCTCCACTTAATATCTTCTCTTCCAGATGACTGCACACCGTGCTTTCCAGTTCTGCAAAATATACAAACGCACTACAGAGTTTCGTCGTCTATGTGAGATCATCAGGAATCATCTAGCAAACCTTAACAAATACAGAGATCAGAGGGACCGTCCTGATCTATCTGCTCCAGAAAGCCTGCAATTATATCTTGATACAAGATTTGAGCAGTTAAAGATTGCAAGTGAGCTTGAACTTTGGCAGGTCTGTGTTTGCTTTTACTAGATAATGATGCATATATATTGTAGTACTGTGCCTAAGGAATCTTTGCTGTTTGTTTTTGATTTTGTTTTGCTTTTTAGTTTATGATACCTTGATTCTTTTTGCTGCAGGAAGCATTTCGTTCTGTGGAAGATATACATGGACTGATGTGTACGGTTAAGAAACAACCAAAACCATCCTTACTGGTTGTTTACTATGCGAAGTTAACGGAAATATTTTGGACATCATCTAGCCATCTCTATCATGCGTATGCTTGGTCTAAGCTTTTTTCACTTCAGAAAAGCTTCAATAAAAATCTTAGTCAGAAGGATTTACAATTGATTGCATCATCAGTTGTCTTAGCTGCTCTTTCAGTCCCTCCCTATGATGATGTTCATGGGGCGTCTCATTTGGAAGTGGAAAATAAAAAAGAACGAAATTTAAGGATGGCTAATCTCATAGGGTTCAGTCTTGATCCTAAGCTCAGAGAGGAGGTAATGATAGTTAAGAATATCTAATTATTTAGGTTTTTGGTTGTTTTTAGAACATTCCTTGTTGCTAACTTGATTCCTTTGTTCTCTCGTCAGCTCTCACGATCTTTGCTTCTCGCAGAACTGGTAAGATATTCAACATTCTGGTTGTTTTTCGTATAGATAAATTCTTTTTCTCCTGCTGCTGAACTCACAGAGACAATCTCTCTCCCCCGCATCCCCAGTTTATGATGAATGCTTAAACTTTTCATATATGGGTCCAAGTTTGGACTCAATGTAATAGCAAGACTGGGGCATCCAACAATAGGGTTTGGTCTTTTCACATATGATGATACATGTGCTGAATAAGTCTGCTTCTGGGTCACAATTATCTTGGGCTTGGACTAAGGCTTTTTTTCTTTCCCAAAAGAAACATTACTTTTTGCCCAGTTGAAGCAAACATGAGTTTATCTATTTTTTCTTTTCTCAGAACTCTGAAAATGCACTGAGATGATGCTAATTTATTTACTATATTCATCTGGTGATGCACAAACTGCTGTCTGCCATTCAGTCTTTAAGTTGTTATAATCCTAGAACTGCTTCAGGTTTTATGTCACGCAGCCTTTTGTCCTACAACATTGTTTTATCTACTTTTGAAAGTATCATTCCTATACAGCATGTTTGCATAAGATGCTAGAACAGATAGCAAAAGCTAACTGTCATCTTTTCTTCTCCGCAACCTCCAGACTTCTCTCTCATATATCTTGATTGGTTCTCTTGACAGGTGGCAAAAGGTGTCCTGACCTGTGTAACACAGGAAGTAAAAGATCTATTTCTTCTTTTGGAGCATGATTTTCTTCCTCTTGATCTTTGTTCAAAAGTACAGCCCTTGTTAACCAAAATATCCAAGGTAGGGGGCAATCTTTCTTCAGCATCATCCCTAGCAGAAGTGCAACTCTCTCGCTATGTTCCTGCTGTGGAAAAAATAGCCTCCCTTAGATTGCTGCAGCAGGTATTTTGCTTCTGGTGCACTCATTGTTGGCATGTTTATTCTGTATATCCCATGTTGGATCCTATACATTTTTTTTGGTCAAGAAAACCAATCATTTTGCATCATTCTTAAAAAAATTACCCCTGGGCAGCCTCATAACATAGGTGTTTTCTGGTTTCGGCCTCATTAGCAGATTTTCTATATTAAAATGCTCTAAGATAACAAACTTGGATTTTTTTGAAGTATTGATTTGATGTATTCTGTAATAGAGTTATTATATGATTTTGTTGCTTTATGTAAATTCTAAGATATGTGGTCCAGGAGTCCAAGAGCAAAACTTGAGCTCTATATTTGTGCGTTCCTGACTTGTTAAAACCAAGTAGATACGTTTTCCAGATGAAATGTTTCTATCATTATTGGCTGTGAATCTCTTTTTGGTCTAGAAGTTTTGTCTAGCACCCTAAAACAAGTTTGTTAAATTCACATAGGTGGGATTCACGTGTGTGAATGCTTCTAAGAGCATCTTTTGACCTGGCCCCAAAAGTTTGTTTAGTTCTTTGAACTTTTGTTCATAGGTATCCAAAAGCCCATACATGAAATTGTTTCAGAAGCACAAGAATATCCACCGAAAATTTTATGATTACTGTGCAAGTCCTATAACATGTTTCTGATGGCTCCATTTCTTGTACAATCGCAATTCTAGATAACTCTTGTTTAGTTATACCCATCCTCAGCACTCTGCATCTGGCTAGAGCCATCATATTTGATCTTTTTTAGTTCCTTGTTATACTCTTTCTATTCCGTAAACAATGTATGTGTTAGTTTTAGTAAATAATGTTTATATTTTGCTTTATGTAGGTGTCTCAAGTATATCAGACAATAAAAATTGAAAGCTTAGCAAAGATGCTTCCCTTTTTTGACTTTTCTGATATGGAGAAGATCTCCGCTGAGGCAGTCAAACATAATCTCTTCTCTTTGAAAGTTAATCATATGAAGGGTTCTGTTGTTTTTGGGAAGCTGGTGAGTTGGTTCTTAGATATTTCTTCTCTCTATATAACACTCAGAAGGTTCTTTGCTGATGTTATGGGAGAGTAGTTGGATTTTATGCAATTGCTTGAATGAAGTTTTCTAGTAAACTTTTTTAGACAGCATACTCTATAAATGGGTATGTGCTTTCCTTTTGCCCACTTGTTCTTGAATGCTTTTTAAAAGTGCTGCTCAAAATGTGGGTTGTAACTGAGATGCTAACTTCGGAGCTGGCAGGATGTTAAATGGCTAGAGACCTGTTGGCTTGCTGATGCTGAATACTTGCATGATACCAGATGCAATTTTCCAGCTGGTTGCCTCAGTAATATTTGGAATTGGGAAATAAGGCTAACAAAAAATATACATTCTTTTCTTTTAATATATTAAGAATGCCACTGTTGAAGGACTCTTTTGGAACTTATACTGTATTTATACCTTTTCAGTTTGGTATCATTTTTGTTGGCTATGTTTTATATTATCCTTGAGCATCTATCTTGATAAGGTAGCCTAACATGCTTAATGCACTTCAAGCTTGCATCTTCTTTTAACCACCTTATTCCTAATTCAATGCTCTTCCACTGCTATTTCTTTGTGCTGTAAGTTCTGACTTTTGTGTCAATTGTCAAGAAACTACATCCCACTCCCGCTATGTCTATGCAAATTCCATCTTATAAAATGCTGGATTTCTGAGTTGCTTTAGTTGTGTGTCTGTCTTCTTAAGTTTCTGAGCAACTGGAAGTGAAAATTATGCTTTACTTCTCATAGACAATAACTTATTTGACTATTCTGTGGTTTGTGGTGACTCCTTAAGAAACTCGTCTTTTTGTCCACTGCCTGGTTACAACTACTTTCTGCCTGCTCCACATTTCGGGGGATTAACTTGCCTTTGCTGGTTTGCTTTCAGGGTCTTGAATCTGATGGCCTGCGGGATCAATTGATTATATTTGCTGAATCATTGAATAAATCAAGGGACATGATATACCTACCTGCAGCCAAAGCATCAAAGCTCGGTGAAATGCTTCCAGCTTTAGCTGAGATTGTTGAAAAGGAGCACAAAAGACTTCTAGCCCGGAAATCAATTATTGAGAAACGCAAGGAAGAACAGGAACGCCTACTTTTGGATATGGTATTCACATATGAGCATTTGCTCACCACCCTCTTACTTTTCATGTTTAATTCTGTCAAAATGAAATCATTAACCATATTAGGGGTGTACTATAAATTCAAAAGGAACGGGAAGAGGAATCAAAAAGGCTAAAACAACAAAAGCTTACTGAAGAGGCAGAACAAAAGAGGCTTGCTGCAGAATATGAGCAAAGGAAGAGTCAGCGCATCCTCAAGGAAATAGAGGAGCGAGAACTGGAAGAGGCACAGGCATTACTTCAGGAGGCTGAAAAGCATAGTAAAAAGAAGGGAAAGAAGCCCATGCTAGAGGGAGTAAGTAGCATGCGTCTTTCTTCTCCTTGTCCAGTGTTCAAAGGTAAAAAATAACAGTTGTTAATTTCCTAGGAGAAAGTAACTAAACAAACTTTAATGGAGTTGGCACTGACGGAGCAACTCAGAGAAAGACAAGAAATGGAAAAGAAATTACAGAAGCTTAGTAAAACAATGGATTATTTGGAAAGAGCAAAAAGAGAAGAATCAGCTCCTTTGATTGAAGCTGCTTTTCAACGCCATCTGTTTGAAGAGAAGATCCACCATGAATGTGAACAACAGGTGCCCTCTGCAGTTTCTTGTTCTACAAACTATCCCTATTAACACTATCAGTTGCTAATAATAACACTTCTACCACCTGCTAGTGGGTTTCTTAAATTGAGCAGAGAGCTTCCGTATATTATCCTTGTTTGGATTTATTCTTATTTTGAGTCTGTCTCCATAGTGTGCTGTGTAGGTCTTTGCATGATCTGACACTTAACATGTTCATTACTGCCTCTTTGTAGCAAGAGATTGAGCTTAGTAGACAGCGCCATGATGGAGATCTGAAGGAGAAGAACAGGTTATCACGAATGCTGGAGCATGAGGTTTGTGTTATGATATTTCCAATTCTCCTGATGCCTGAAACTTGAATTGGATGTTCATTTGCAAGAATGATGATATGCTGCAGTAATTTCATGACTTGCTTATGCTAAACAGTAGATGAATTTTCATCGAAAGTTTAGGATGATTTGGTAACTAGTTTTGACCTTGTCCACACAGATGAGATTCCAAGAGAGTGTTATGAACCGTCGCCGAGCAGAATATGAAAGACTGAGAGCTGAGAGAGAGGAAAGAATCAGTCACATTCTTCAGCAGAGGAGGCAGGAGAGGGAAATAAAGAGGAAGATGTTGTTCTATTTGAAGTCTGAAGAGGAGAGGCTGAAAAAACTGTGCGAAGAAGAAGAAGCTTGCAAACAGGAGGGTATGCCCTGCTTCTTTTTTCTTCTTGCTTTTGTTTTAGTGGTGAGTTGATATGCTGCCATGTTCTTTCTGATCAGAAAATACTCCCTCCGTCCAAAATTTAGTATCCTATTTTGACTTGATAAGAGCATTTAGGGGAGAGTATTTGATCATAAGCAAGTTACCACATTGCCCTTATTATTTAATGAAGTTAATCATAGGATCCTTGTGTTGGTTGATCTCATTACCCTTATGGAGTTTGGACGAAAAATATATTTATTTTTAGGAAAAAGGACATTTGTGTTTGGACAATTCATAATAGCAATATGGACACTTAATTAATGTCCACATTTGACTATTTTGTGTATTATCAACTTGCCTAAGTGAGTTATAACGGACCCCCTCTGAAAGGAGTGTGTTACATCCTTTTGTTGTTACATGACGTTAATATAGTAAAATTAGATTAGAAAGTGCATATTTTAAGGTGGACTCTCATTGTGGAATTTCCCAAAACAGAAATGAGTACATTCTTTTCGAAAAATGAGGTTGTATTGAATTTGTATCAAAAGGGGTATCAAAAGGTAGAATTCTTGGGAAGCGTTCTTCTTCCTTAGTTTGAGGTTGCGTCTATGTATTTGTTGGAGAAGATAAACAGCAAGCAAGTGCAGGCGACGAGTTTGTCGTCGACAATAATATTAAATGCGTCCTCCTTTAACACTATCAGATGGTCCTAAAATGGGTTGGTTGGTCATCCTATATAAATTTAACCGATCATATTAGATATACTTTCACTGCCGATAAATGCGGTGTGCTGCTAGATTTTCTGACGTTATAGTCCTTGGTGGCTATTTGCTTAAAAGATGAAGCACTACTTCGTAGTTTAAGCTTGCTTTTTTTTTTTCTGGGCATGAGTTGGGGCATATATAAGCTTACGTAGATTGTGCATTTGTGCAGAGGCAGAAAGGCGCAAGAAGGAAGAAGCTGAGCGCAAGGCAAAGTTGGATGAAATTGCTGAAAAGCAGAGGCAGCGAGAGCGAGAACTGGAAGAAAGAGAGAGAATAAGAAGAGAAGCTAACTTGGGGAGATCAAATGACGGTCCTCTGAGACCTCTTACTGGGCCATCAGAATCTGGAATTACCGCTGCTCCAACTGCAACTGGAGCTGATGATGCAGCTCCAGCTCCAACTCCTGAAAAATATGTTCCTAGATTCCGACGATCAGAGATCTCTGGACAGCCAGCAGCACCAGAGCCTGACCGGTGGGGCAGTAAAAGGTCAGACGAGCGCACCCGCCCAGGTGATAGGTGGCGTGCTGATGATCGACCACCTTCTTTTGGCAGTGGCTCAAGGTCCAGTTGGTCATCATCCAGACGTTAAGTTATGTTGGCAATGGTAAACTGTCTGGGGTTTTGGCTTTATTGAGGTCAGACATATTTGTCGAGATGCTTCATCGGTGTCTGACCCAAGGGTCTCCTGCTGCCTTCAATTTTGAACGAGTATAAAAATGTCTGTTCCCCCCCTCTCTCTGGGCATTTGCTCTTCACCTGTTTGATTTATTCTGTTTCGCCTTTATGCCATTTACATTTAGGCATAGGTCTTTTTTATCTCCATGTTTACTTTATTGACCTAAATCCTTGTCACACCCAGTGTATGTGAAATACTGTGGTATAATCCGTTAAGAGGTTGTGCTGTTGTGGCATATAATATATAATTTTTCTTTGCATTTATAGTGTCTCACATCCGTTCCATAGTGTATGTCATTGCTTAGTATAGTTCAAAGGTGACATCAATCCAAAATCATTGATAGTTCAATGACCATAATATAAATTATCATTCTTCATCATCTTCTTGTGAATCTTCGTTTCTGGTTCCAGACCGTTAGAGGCCATAGTCATTAATATATTTGTTTCGTTTGCTCACAATTTCATCCAACTGAAGAGTGATTCCTATCCTTTCCAATAGGCATCTTGAAAAGATTATGCTGCTCATTCGTATTCTTATCAGGTGAAGTAAACGAGTAAAAAAAGATTTGAGGTCGTTTGAGGCACAAAACAGTTGAATAACTTGTATTGTTCATCATATGATGGATTCCACTGGCAGATGGCACTAATTGTTCCAAAGGAACTGGTATCGTATGTTGCCAATCTTTTTTCACTCGTTATTAACATAGTTATTTGATTTTTTTTTTTGAGAATTTTTGCCGTAAAAGTGAATTGCTTTTATAATAGAAAAATAAAAATTAAAATAAAAAGTTTACATTGCAAAGGGACGTGTCCTTTGCATTCAATTTCTAGAGACTAAAGTCAACTTTATTTGATTGCATCAGAGGTCGGTGTGCATGTCTAACTTTACCCCTAACTGAGCCAAAACATCTAATTACCAAAAAGGCAAACAATGAGGAGCTAATATTAAAGATAAACTGACGAAAAGTCACTATTCTATACATTTTTAGAGGATGAACTCTATGAGTAAGTGTTCAACTCATTACCTTAAGGCGTAATATTACCATTGTCAACAATGGAAGTAGGAAAGCAACAGCCTAATCACAAAAAACATACCATCAATCAAGCTCTTGGTTGTCCCGCATACATGATTTGATCTAGGCAGAGGCCTCAGGATTTTCCACAAGGTAAGTCTCCACAACCTTGTACAACGCCATAGCTGCTTCCATTCCAGCTTTGACCTCGTCGCCTTGATTTCGATGTCTCCTACTGTGTGGTACTCACTGGTCATTTTGTACATAGCTCCATTATAAGCAGATGTCTCCCAGAGCACCACCTTCAATCTACGAGTACCTGCAAACACATTTCTCATGGTCCAGGTTATCAATCCTGTGCTTCATGTACTTGAAATGAGAACCTGCTTTGCAGATACAACCTTCACTACAGAATTATGACACCACAAATTAAACTCTATAATCTCATAGCTTAAAAGCAATATTATCAAGTTTCAGGGACCAATATATCAGAAGTTCAAACCTTCAGCAAAGTTGATTTGCTTAATGCTGCCAGCTCCACCATCGCCTTGGATTAACTTTACGCTCTTGATGCCCTGAGGCATGAGCTTTGAAATCAGGTTGTGGTAGTCGATGACCAAGGCCTTGAACATTCTTGTAGGAGCAACCAGGCACGGAAACTCTTCAGTGAAGCTGGTGACACCCATGATTTTTAGCAGAAAAAGAAAAAGCTTGAAGGGTTCAATTCAGTGCGACTGTATGATGCTGATGATTTCCTTGGAGAAAATCTGCAGCTATTTATAGATTGGATAGGAAGGTAGCCAAGGCTGATGGGAGTTAATTTGGTTAACAAATTCATCTCAAATCTGGCAGTGAAGAACACATATCTTGACTGGAAAAAAGTAAAGAAGATTATAGGACAATAATCATCTTCACGGAGTATTAAACATTATAATTCTTGACATATTTTGCATACACATCACAGATTCTATCTATTGACAAAGAGCTATGCTGTTCGGCTGACTTACTCATATTGTAAGGGAAAATTAGCAATCAGAGAGAGTTGGCTATTCAAGAGACTGCTAATACTATAAGCATTCCATTGTTTCTCACTAACTGAATACCAAGCATGGTTGTCTTTATTTATTTATTTATTTATTTTGTGGCTAGATGTCTTTATTGAGTTTATTACTTCTGTAAGCTGTTTAAAGTGACTTTTAGATCTAGAAATATTCCTTTGATGTATCTATACTAATACTAACAGTTTATACAAGTATGTGCTCAGGAAATCTAAAGCCTTGATCATACATAAGGCC
Source organism: Rauvolfia tetraphylla (assembly GCA_030512225.1). Classification (NCBI taxonomy): domain Eukaryota; kingdom Viridiplantae; phylum Streptophyta; class Magnoliopsida; order Gentianales; family Apocynaceae; genus Rauvolfia; species Rauvolfia tetraphylla. The sequence goes on from JAJQKT010000060.1 coordinate 6,765,697, forward strand.
AAGATTTTATCAGTGCCATCTATTTGGATTGAATTTTGATCCGAAACTTGATGCTGTTGAATTTCACATTTCTTTTCTCATAAAATTTATTTTTACAAAATTTTAAAAAAAAATCTTAAACGCAATATAAAAAATCTTAAGTCAAAAGACTATTCTATAACTGAGTGTTGATGTAGCATATGCAACCTTGGATGAAAGCAACAACATTTTTGAGGTTTAAGAAATTTCGGATCGGTTAAGAAAGATGAAAAGATAATTGGGTATAAAGATAAGCAATGAATTCTTTTATTTTCAAAAAAAAAAAAAAAGGTAGGAGAGGGAAGTGCAGAAGACGGCTGAAAATTTGGTAAAATTAGAGCAGCTCGGTGGGCCCATTCAAAAGGTCTAGCAAACAGGAGTTGGGCCTAAATGTTTCTACCTTGGCCTCTAGAATGATGTGTTGGGCTTTCTTTCTCCAATTTCAAGCGCGAGCAATACAATTATAAAGTCATGGCCGGGTGGTTTTGGATCGCTATTCTACAAATTTCTTACCATTCACGCTTAAATAGTTTTTTTTTATATGAAACACTTAAATGGCACTTCCTCTATTTCTACTCTTTTTTCTTCTCAAAATATTTAGTTTTTTAATAATTTTAAAATTTATTTTTCTAAAGTTACTCTCAACTATAAATATAATTTTCTTATTTTCTCTTATATTAGTAAAAATAAATTAAATTATTTAGAATTACAATAAAAAAATTACTCATTATTTTTTTCTTTAACTTACACAAAAAAGGGTTACATGGCCCTATATTTTAAAAATAGTGTGAGTATATTTTTTTGTTCTTTTCAAACTAATTATTTCAAGTGATTGAAATCTACTCATCAAATTCAAATCATTATCATGATCACCCATAAAAATTCAAATCATTATCCATAATTCTCATACATTATAGATATATAAATAATTATATAATTTTTACTTGGATACTCTAATTTTTCAAAAATTGGAATTTAGAATCAATAGTATCATGAGATGGTAATTTAATTGATTTTGATAAATTTTTTTACAAGACAAAAATCTTAAATTCAATCCCCACCTCCTGACTCCCTCATCTTAAAAATCGGATAAAAGAAAAGAAAATGAATTACTTGGTAACCTTTTCACCAAGAATGAGAAAATTGGCCCCATTTAAAATTTTAAGTGTCTGGACGACAGTAAGTACAAAGTTTAGTGGCCAAAATGAAATTTCGCTAATCCTAGATCCGACCCTGAAGAATTGCTGTACATTGATCCATACCCATATCTCAACCCGTCTAAGAACCAAACTCTGCCCGAGAAGGCGTAAAACCCTTCTTGAACCCTGCCTTTCTCAATATTATTTCTGTAATTATACTCTATACAAAGACAATATTCACTTCAGAATGATTTCACTCAGCAATAGACTCACCAAGATCTTGAGGATTTCTGCTACTGCCAATGTCAGTTCCTCATTTGGTAAAACGTCTCTTCCTCTCTCTGTCCAACTCTGGCAATATTTATGTATATATTCGTTGATTGTTGTTTCTAGGTTGTGTGTTTTAATTGTAATAGGAGGCACAATTCTGCTTTTCTTTTTCATTATATTTTCTAGGCTGGACCCGAAAGAGCATTTAGTGATGTATTCTTGAATTACAGGGGTCTAATTGTAGATGTTCTTCATAGAGGACTTGCAGTGAACTGTTGGTGGTTATGTTTTTGGTACAAGTTGTGTGCATTTCTGAGGCTTGAGGTGAAAAAGCTAGAATTCTGTTTCATTGTTTTGGTCAGGAAATGCAGCATTGCGTGTGCAAGGAGGCTCTAAGTTGTTTTACTCCACGGGCTCGTTTGATAGTGACAACGAAAATGAAGGAGACAACGATGGCGGTGTAGAGATAGGTGATGATGATTTTTTACCTGAAAAGCCAGAGTTACAAGTCCAGACTGTTGATCCTAGAAAGGGTTGGAATTATAGGGGTGTTCACAAGGTACTTGGTGTTTATAGGTCAAGAAATATGTGTATAAACTACTCAATTTTTCTTTACATTTGGAGTATTCTACTTTGTTTTACATGAAGGTGATGGAGGACAAAAGTTAAGCAATTTTAATTTGCATCACCGTAATTTTGTAAGGAAAAAGTTTTTTGGTTTGCAATCTTGGTTCTTGGTTTCTCTCTCTCTCTCTCTCTCTCTATATATATATATATATATATATATATATATATATATATATATACATATTTCCTCCTTTTCTTGCTATGTATTTGTTTCACTCTCAACTATGATAATCCCCCACCCCCCCCCCAACCCAGAGCGGAACTTAGTTTATTAGTTGATACATGATCATCTCCCCCTTAAGCTGTTGAAGAAATAATTTATTGAAGCATCATAATGGTGAAATGTTGAATCTCAAACTTAGAACTAACGTAACTCTTCTACTATTCATGAAGATGTTTCATTTTCTTCAAGGCTGTAATTGGATATAAGGACCACATTCAAAATGTTTGTTTTTATTTTCCACTTCTCGTGTCCCTTTTACATCAGTGGAGATAACTTTCTAAATTCATCGGCTGTGAATTAAAGAAGAAAAATACCACCAGTAACCTTTGTTTTTTCCCCCCTTTTCCTTAATTTCTTTCCATGGCAGGCCATTATTTGTGGTAAGATTGGGCAAGCCCCTGTGCAGAAGATCTTGAGAAATGGACTAACTGTAACAATCTTTACTGTGGGAACTGGGGGCATGTTTGATCAGAGAATTGTTGAAGATAAAAACTTGCCAAAACCAGCTCAATGGCATCGTATTGCAATTCATAATGAAATACTTGGGGCTTATGCAGTTAAACAACTTGTCAAAAAGTATGGATCTCTATTTTTCAATCTTGAAAGTTGTTATACTTTTCCTTATATCTAATCATAAAGTTTTATACAGCTCATCAGTTTATGTTGAAGGTGATATTGAAACCAGAGTCTACAATGACAGTATCAACGGGGAAATCAAAAGCATACCCGAAATTTGTGTGCGCCGAGATGGTATGTCTTGCATGTAATAGATTTCATTCATTGCTTGTAATATAACTACTCAATTTACTGGTTTCAAGCTGGGGGACTAAGAAGCGTGGCACAAAGACAGATTGGCTTTTCCGTTTTTTTAAAAAATAAATTTGAATATCTCAAATTCAAATCTTGAACAAGTAATGAGCCACCTGAAGCTCAAATGGTTGCTGTTAAAAGTCAAACAATTATTCTAAATAGACATTTGGAGGTATACCAAGAATGCTTCACAAATTTGAGGATAAACTAATATGGTTTGTAATAGGCAACAAGTAGCTTCCTCTTGATGTTCCATAGCTTCCCTGTTGTACTCGGTATAACTACAGTGAGTGACTTGGTGAGTGAAAATGTGAGTTGAGTGGATCTCCAAATAATTGGCAGATATGGCTGTTATTACAAATTTAGTATTTGTAATCTTTCTAGCAACATTTCCTCTCCGCCAACCCTTTTGTAATAGAAGATTTTGTTTAGAATCCTATAGTTCTGAAGCTAGTAAATACTTTATACAGGGCTAGATAAGGAGTCAGTGTTTTCCATTGTTATGTGTATCTGCTTCATATATGGGATCATCATACTTGTTTTTTAATTATGAATGAACACAATGCGTCTTCATGTAATTGTAGTTTCATTAAAATGTATAAGTTGTACTTGTATACTGGTTTGCTATTCATGCGAAGAACCATTTTATATGACTAAACCAGCAGATGTTATCTTGTCTTCTAGTCATTTTTTATGTTACAGAGAAGTTGCACTGAATACTAGTTTCATTCATTCTTTTGTTTCATAATTTTAGTTTTGGACATAGATTGTCTTTTCATATCCATTACTGCCAATATCCTATTCTATTTGCTTAAGAGATATCTGTTATCTTGATGAATCTATCTTCTTCAATATGGTTGCCACTTTAATTTCCTGTCAATCTGCTCCTCTGTCTTTGATTTCCATTGCCAGCCTTCATTTGTCTAATTATACTAAGGAAGGATTGAATTGATGAATAAAGAAGTAAAAAAGAAAATAAAAATAATTTTGAGGGTGCCACAAATTTTAAAGAAAAGAAAAAAAGTGAAGTTCTTATCCTGTATGGATATGTACCTTCCCAATACATTGGTGAAGTCATTAGAGGTTGGTGCTATAGGCTCTTGGACTTCACTTTTCCCCATTCAGAAGATCTTAATGTTTTCTTTAATTATTACAAATAGACTTATTTGAATCGTGAAGGCCAGCATGTTCCATCAGATTATAGCTTTGAAGTTGAAAAGATAATCTAGAAGCAGTTAAAACTATTGAATCATGACTGCAGGTGGGGCTCTTAATTGAAGTCAGCAGGAGTGTACAAGACATGATAACTTTTAAGGCTGATGAGAATTTCCCTTGTTAAGTTCAGTAGACAATGCTATACATTTTGATTTTCCTTTCCAAATAGGGATGTTCATTTTTCAGCATTAACTGTTACTACCTTTCTCCCTACTCCCCATGTTTCACCCTCTATGAAATATGTTAATAGTTTCTTTGTTAACTAGAGGGTTTTTCTCAATAAGAAAGACTATTGTAAGTAATGTCTTTGATTTGAAATGCTCAATTACTTTCCTCTTAAGTATCTAACTTGGTGAAAATCATCTGGATCCTTGTTAAGAAGAACTCTGCAGGAACTGCAAATTTGTTATGATATATGCAAGAAGAATAATCATGTGGCTTGAAACTCAACCATTATTATAAGCTCTACTGCATCAAAAAACATATGCTTTTTCTCGACACTTGTGGTTCTTTACGTCTGATAGAATGGAAGATGATGTTTAATTATGTCTGTGAGATAACAAGTAGAGATAACAACAATTTCGTGCTTCCTCTTAAGTATCTAAGTAGGTAAAAGTCATCTAGATTGTCATTAAGAAAAACTCTGCAGAAACTACAAATTTATTATGATATATGTGAAAAGAATAATCATGCGGCTTCTGATTTGTGCTTGCAGGGAGGATTCGACTTATAAAATCAGGAGATAGTGTGAAGAATATTTCTATTGATGAACTCCGTAAGTTGTTCGCTGCTGTAATCCATAAGTAAAGTTATTTCTTTTTATCTCCTAGTCTTCAGTGCTGTGGCAAAGCCCTTTCTGGTCCTAGATGTGCTGCCAAATTATTCATGATCGTTTCCTTTTCAAGAACCCTTAAATTCAATCACTATTTCTTCTGAAACGATATGTTTGATTTGGCTGGCATTGTACAAATTTTCAAGAAGGCTGTCAGTCCTGTATTTTGCATTGTAGCCTCCAATTCGGAAATTATTCTTGTGTTCGTTGCAAACAGTTATATGATGATTCCTTTGAAGATACTGGTTTCTTCTACTGAAGTGTTATACGTTCCCTCTTCTCATGATCTTGTTCCCGTGTGGCAGGAGAAGGATTGCTGTAGTTCAAGACCTCGGGAAATTCGTGCACATGATTACTGAATAGTCATACTACTGCAAAAAGCTCCATTTTTCGTGGCTAGACACTTTGTGACGCTGCGAAGATAGATGCTTAATTGTTGGTTTAACTTGTAGCTTTACTTTAACAGGGATCTAAGCATATTGATTCTGGTTGATTTTTTCCCCCTCAATGGAATGAGTGATTGGCTTTTTTCTGTTGCTTTTTCTCTATCATAAAGCGAAAGGTTTTTCTTTTTTTTTTTTTTTTTTGGTGGGGGGTGCGGGGGTGGGGGAATGAGGTGGAGTTATCCACAGATTTCTGATTGGATTACAGGTGTTTCATCTGGTTCGTTCGTCGTTTCCTTGTGTTGTGTGTTTTGGTCCAGAATACCAAAACAGAAGAGAATGAGAGTGAACAAACAAAACTTGTGGCGCCTTGGATCCAAAAGAAATCAAGTTAGTATTATATATAAAGATTTTAATTCTAAAGACATCGGTTTATCGGGCAAATTTGTCCAAATACTTTAGTCAAAGCAACTTTTCATTGTTATAGAAAGCAGAGATAGAGATGTATCGTATTATTTAAATTATTATATCATAAAAAATTGTAGAAGCGTATTATATTATTTAAATTATTATATTATAAAAAACGTATTTTAGAGTAATCATTTTAATAGTTTTAAATTTTTAAAAGGTATCAGTTGAAGATTAATATCAGTCATAATGAAAAATTATGGACCATATATTAAAACGCAGTAGTTGAAAGAGATTTTAGGCGCGTATACTTATTTATCTTAATTCTATTTCTAGTGACTATATTCTTTCTGTAAAATTTTTCTTTGTTGCCTTATTTGATCAAGTATCTGTATTTTAAATTATGACGGTGATATAAATGACCAAGCCGTAATTTATATCACCAAGCCGTAATTTACCAATAAATAAATAAATATGAAGGCAGTGACAAGGACATGTGAAACCTCTGTAAACCAACATATGTATCCCAACAGAAGATCGACCCAAAAGACATTGATTTTTCTTCATTTAAAAGTGTTGGTAGGACTGACTGTCTACTAGCAAAAGCAAACCAGGGTTCGTGTTGAATCAACAAAATTTCCCCTTTTCTTTAACATAGAAAGCTCTAATGGATTAACGTAGAAAGCCATTGTCGATTTGCATTTTCATCTTTTGCCATTTCTCTTGAAAAGCATTTAGAAGGATGATAATAACAAGATATTACCAATCAATGGACTATTGTCTCTTTTGCCTCATAGAATGTGATACATATATTTCTAGAAAGGTAATTTTAATATAAGTAAGATATTTTTATACGAATATTTTTTTTTCCTTTTGTTTCTTTTTTTAATTGCATATTTATAAGATCATGATTGTAAGTTCATTCTAATTAATTTTAGCTAGAAATAAATGAAACGTTCTTGATTTGTATTTTCGAAATCTTTTTCTTATTCTTTTAAAAAAACATATTTGGTTAAGATGATATTATTAATAAATAGAATATATATTAGTACCAAATAATAAAAATCTCATATATTTTTTACCATTTATTATACAAGACTACTCTTTAGAGTTAATTTTAATAAAAGATATTAGATGCCAATCTAATTTCTCTCACATTTACAGCATCACTTATTGTGGGTACATATTAAATGTATTGCCAGTATACATCATATTAGGTCATAGAATGTGGAAGAAGCTTGGATGTGAGTTGACAAGGAGGAAAGCAAATCAAAGAATCCCTTTTGCACCTAATTCCACAAACCAATCAGAAGAGAAAAAAACCAGAGATGTAGTCTACCTATTGGATGCCAGATAACCTTAAAAGTAAAATACTTTTCTTTTTTTTTTTGCCAGAACACGTGGCTTTTCCTGTTCCACGGAAGACTTCTCAGTGAGACGGTGAAACCCAGCCACAAAAGTTAATTATCATAAGAGTTAAAATTTATATTATATTTAGTTAAATTTACTATACTTTCGTATTTTTTTCGATGATCGACTACCATATTAATTATTTAGGTTTTAAACTTGTGACTTACTAAATATATCATGGCTTTGATATTACTTTATTCATAAAAACTAACTATTATAATAAATATCAAAATTTATATTATACGCGTATAAATTAAACACAATATTTATAATACTTTTTTTATCACTTACTAAATAACTTTTATTTATTAAATATTTAATAATTAATAATATCACACGTATAAATAATTATTCTTATTCTCGAACAATTATTCAACACGGTTGCATTTGTGTTCATTCTTAAAAGCCTAACTCTTATGTGAGAAATCATGGCAACAGTACGAGCTATAATTATTCTTATCCTTTATCTTTCGGAACATTTCAATTCGGAAGGGGTCGAATTTCTCTTCCTTCACCACCTGGAAAGAGATGGTTTATTGGGTTTTTACGTATTTCTCTTAACTTATGCAACCCATCCGAAGCTTATCCATAGCTCCTTGCTTCGGGAAGCTTCTTCTGATGTAATCACTCTCATTACATAGTAATTTTCTTTTTTCCTAAAAAAAAATTAGGCAACGCTTACGCCTCTTTCAAAGATTTTCTTATTTGTTCGGTGAATGCTAAGTAATTTTGGATTAAATTTTATTAAGAAACTCAACGTATATTATTCAATTTAGATCTTATCTTTTTTCTTATAAATAATTTATTTTTACAAAATTAAGATAAAAAATTTTAAAACAAAATTCTATCGGAGTTTAAATATTAAACGGACCTTTTCAATACATAATTTGATTTCCTTTTCTACGATCAGTTTCGCTAAAGGAAGCTTAGCTCTCCTCCGCAGAGCAGTATATTGTCTTACTTCCCCTCTGCATTAACATTCAATCAAAGCTTACTACGTCTCTACCTTCTTCATTTCCTTCCACTTCTCACTTCAATTAAATCATGCCAAAATGTGACAATTTCCAACAAATGCTACACCATCTCTGATACCTAAAAGAAAGTTCACCAAAAAGATAATAACTCAATAATCGAATAACTTAATATATTCATACAAAAGTTTTTAATAATGTATGTATATCTTTATGTATACTAGCACTGTTCGCGTGGGAATGCACGTGGAAAAATTTTGTAAAATAAATTCTTTAAATTTAAAATGTTTTTATATTATAAATATCTCTCCAAAATTAATTGTTTGTTTCATAATCATACTTCATGTAATTTTTATTTTTCTTTATGTAACTCTCATCAAATTCAAGATATTAAAGACCATCAAAGTAACACAAGTTTCAATCCCTAAATTAATTATTTTTTCTCTAACTCTTAAGTAATAGTCATAAAGATGTCAAAGACCATTAAAATGATAATAATACAATTTTAAAAAATGAAAGAGAAATTGGTAAAAACAGTCCCATAACTATTTATTTTGTCTTAACATAGTCCTAAATCTTTTATTTCAACTCTTTTAGTGCTGAATCTATTTTGTTCCTAAATTAATAGTCTCCACCACCACTTTGGTAGTGGAATCCGGCAAACCCATGCATGTGCATCTCACGTGTGCAAATATGAAGGGCAAACTAGTCAATTCACAATTCTTCTTCATCTCTTCCCATCTTCTTCCCACCATTTCCGACCACCCTTGAAGTCTTTCAGAAGAAGGTAACTAACGTAGCCCTTTCCTGTTTTTCTTCTGCTACGGTTACACAAGTCTACTCTCCCTCTCTCTTTTGCTCTCCTCACTCGAACTACGATTCAAGAGTGTCAAATTTTATCTCATTGCTTAAAGAAAGAACAATGAGGAAAACTGATGAAAAGCTCTCTGCTATAGAGAGAGAGAAATGATAGAAGGAAAATTCCAGACATCTTCGGAGAAGAAGAAGCAAAATTCTATTCCAATTACCCAAATCAGTTTACAGAATCAGTTTATATACAAAACCAAAGCTTTACAACGCATTCCACTAAGCTTAACTAAAACTGCACAACGCATTGGTTGGAGATAAATAACTAAACTAACTAAATAATATGCCATGTCATCAGATGCCATGTTGGACGCCAACAATGATCCATATTCATTAGTCTGTCCACTCAGCATGCATCAGTGCTGCATTCCAGACAACTACAGCAGAAGCAGCAGCATTATCACCAACACACCATTCAGACAATTCTTCTTGCATCTATATCAGCTTCTTCAGTAGCTAATCTTGTATCAACTTCAGATACAGCATCTGCATCATTATTTTCATTAGCCCCCCTCAAGCTGGAATTGGGAAAAAATATTATGCACACCAAGACTGTGCAATAGCTGATAAAAACGAGGTGCAGCCAAGGCCTTAGTGAACAAATCAGCAACTTGCAAAGAAGAAGTAATAGGCAAAGGCTTTACCAAGCCAGCTTGGAACTTTTCTCTCACAAAATGACAATCCAATTCAATATGTTTTGTGCGTTCATGAAACACAGGATTTTCAACAATATGTATAGCAGCTTGATTATCACAATATAAAGGAATAGCTGAGGTAAGAGGTATCTGCAAATCTTGGAAAAGATAAGACAACCATTGAAGCTCACAAACTACTGTTGCCAATGCTCTATACTCTGCTTCTGCTGAGCTTCTTGATACTGTGGACTGTTTCTTAGCTTTCCAAGAGATCAAAGCAGTGCCTAAGAAAATGCAGAATCCAGTCACTGATCTCCTAGTTTCAACACAACCTGCCCAATCAGAATCTGCAAAGGCTTTGACTGCAAAATCAGATTTTGCAGGAAAATATAATCCCTGCCCAGGTGCTTTCTTTAAGTATCTCAAAATTCTGTGTGCTGCCTTCATATGTTTTTCTGTAGGATGATCAAGAAACTGACTTAATTGTTGCACTGCAAAGCTAATGTCAGGTCTGATTATAGTTAGATATAACAACTTTCCAATCAAACTTCTGTAAGTTGTATGATAAGGTAGAATCATAGAATCACCATGTTCATATTTTGCATTTGCTTCCATAGGTGTGGTTGCTGGTTTACAACCAAGAAATCCAAAATCAGTTAAAACATCAATTGTATATTTCCTCTGTGACAGGTTTAAACCATCTTTTGTTCGAGCAACTTCCAACCCCAGAAAGTACTTCAGAGATCCCAAATCCTTAATTTTGAACTGAGCATGAAGGAAAGATTTAACCTCATCAATGGCTTCCAAATTATTACTAGCCAAAACAACATCATCAATATAAACCAACACTGCAATAAAAACATCAGAAACTGCCTTGGTGAATAAAGAATAATCACTTTTGGACTGCTGAAAACCAAGTGTGAGCAATGCTTGAGTTAAAGTGGCATTCCACTGCCTGCTTGCCTGCTTTAAACCATATAGGGATTTGTTCAGCTTACAAACTAAAGATGTGTCTGCAGTATCAAAACCAGGAGGAGGTAACATATAAACTTCTTCTTTAAGATCACCATGTAAAAATGCATTATTGACATCACACTGATGTAAATGCCATCCTTTGGCCACTGCAACAGCTAATATTGTTCTGATTGTGGTCATTTTAGCCACAGGTGAAAAAGTGTCTAAATAATCAACTCCTAGCTGCTGTGTATACCCTTTTGCTACCAACCTAGCCTTATGTCTTTCCACTGTCCCATCTGAGTTATATTTCACTTTGTATACCCATTTACAACCTATGGGACGTTTATCATGTGGTAAAGAAACCAGACTCCATGTCTTAGTCTGTTCTAATGCTTCAATTTTCTTCTTCATTGCTTCTCTCCAAACTGAATGTCTAGCAGCTTCTTCATAACACTTAGGCTCAGTATTAGCAGAAATATTCAATGCAAAGGTTTTGTAAGCAGGTGCTAGCAAATCATAACTCATGACATTTGCCAAAGAATGTGGAGATTTTAAACAATGGTTGCAAACATAGTCATCCAGATAAGCAGGTTTGGACTTTGGTCTATTTGATCTACGGGGTGAAGAAACTGTAATGGAAGATGGCATAGAAGTAGAAACAGGATCTTGATTAAGTAAAGAACTTGTAATGGGAAGAGGCATACAATTAGGAGTAGAATCAGAATGTATAATTCCAGAATCTGTAAAAGTATTTGAAGGTGCAATAGATGATAATTCTGAATTATGCAGAATAGGTAACTGAGGAAAAATTGATGTAGATTCAGAACCAGAAGTAGAATGGAAAGGAAATATCTCCTCATGAAACACAACATTTCGTGAAATAAAGATAGCTTTAGTGAGCAGATCAAGCAAGATATATCCTTTACTTGATTGTGAGATACCTAACAATACAGCCTTTCTTGCTCTAGGATCAAATTTGGTTCTGCCTTGTTCAAGAGTAGAAGCAAAAGAAAGACAACCGAATACTCTAAGATTGGTGAAAACTGGATCTCTCCCATAAAGCATAAAATAGGGAGTTTTATTATGCAAGACTGGTGTAGGAAGTCTATTAATCAAATAGACTGCATGTTGAACACAGAAACCCCAATAAGATAAGGAAATATTGGACTGTATTTTAAGAGCTCTTCCTACATTGAGAATATGTTGATGCTTTCTTTCTACTATGCCATTTTGTTGTGGGGTTTCAACACAGGAAGTGTGATGTATTATGCCTTTGGATTGAAAGAAGGAAGACATATGAAATTCTGAACCATTATCTGTTCTAATGATTCGAATTTGTTTAGCAAACTGAGTTTCAACAAAGATACAGAAGTCTTGGATAAGTTTCCTAACTTCTGTTTTGTCTCTCATCAAGAAAATCCAAACAAATCTGCTATAATCATCAACAATAGTCAAGAAGTATTTTTGTTTGTGTATAGTAGCATGCTTATAAGGGCCCCAAATATCCATGTGTAGCAATTCAAAACAAGCAGAAGTAGTAGAATTGCTTAAAGGAAATGAAAGCTTTTTCTGTTTAGCTAGTGGACAAATACTGCAATTAGAATCACAAGGAAGGACAATGTCTGGCCAAACTGCTTCGAGAATCTGCATTCTCCGAGAGAAGGATGACCTAATCTATAATGCCAAATGTTTCCTTTGCTAATAGCGAGAACCAGAATGTCTAATGGAATTACTATTATGAATATAAGAAGGATTTTCTAAACTGGAAGAATTGCAAGTATCAGCTGTATTGTCAGGAACAACTGGCTGAAACAGAACTGAAGAAGAACCTTCAAGATAATATAGGCCATTGCAACATTTAGCTGATCCAATCCTCTTCAACGTTGCAATGTCCTGTATCAAACAACCATGAGGATGAAACACAAGTTTACAATGATTTTGTTGTATGAGCTTATTCACTGAAATCAAATTATATTGGAAGGAAGGCACATATAGAACATCATACAGTATCAACTGGTTAGGCAAAGTGATATGACCTCTATGTGTCACAGCCACAGAATTGGAGTTAGGAAGTTTAACAAAAATGTCATGAACAGGTGTAAATGAAGTAAAGTAACTCAAACAACAAACTATATGATCTCGTTGCACTCGAATCCAAAATCCAATACTTGAATGTTTTAGAAAAACACTTACATGTGTATGCGGATTTATCAAAATTTGCAGTGAGAGCTGTTGCTTGTCCTGCCACTGGTGAATGCTCAGATACAACTCCTGAATTCTGTATTTGCATATTTTGCAACATTTTCATCAAAGCTGAATATTGCTCCTGTGTAATCTCTGCCTTGGAATCTGATGTATCTGGTATAACCATGTTCTGATTCATCATCACAGCATTGGCCTGACTCCTACTTCCACCATAAGTACTTTCCCTTGGTTTGAACTTGAAATTTGGAGGATATCCATGCTTTTTATAACATTTATCCACGGTATGACCAGATCTTCCACAGAAGGTACATTGCAAGATTTTCTGTCCAAAATTTCTCCTATTTCCAGCTACAACATTACTCAAGCTGTTAATTCTTTCAGCATGTTGCATCATATTCTTACCAAAGCTCCTCTTACTATCCTTGTCATGATTCACATTCACAGGCTTAGAAAACATTATGTGAGCCTCCGAATTATGATTAGTAGAATAATTGATCTGTCTCTCATGTTTTATGGCCATAGAGAACACATGATTGATCAATGGCAGAGGAGTCATCACAAGCACTTGTGATTTAATACTATCAAATTGTTCATTTAAGCCTTTCAAAAAACGAATCACGCATTCTGCTTCATAATACTCTCTCATCTTCTTAATTGCACCACAGCTACAACTAGGTTCACATACACACGAAGGCAAAGGCCTTAAAACAGACAATTCATCCCATAATATCCTCAGTTGAGTATAATACTCATTTACTGTTTTACTACCTTATTTCACATTCTGTATTTCTTTAATTAAATCAGACAAATGATGCAAATCTCCACCAGAATAGCGTTCATACAAGTCTTCCCAAACTTCTTTAGCTGTGTCTAGCCACATAACACTTTGAGCAATAGTAGTACTCACTGAATTAATCAACCAGTATAGAACAGTGGTGTTTACCTGTTGCCATAGAGCAAAATTACGAGTACCTCTCGTTGGTGGTTCAATTGAGCCATCAATGAACCCAATTTTGTTCTTAGATATCAATGCCATACGCATTGCTCTACTCCAGGCATGGTAATTCTGCTCTGTAAGCACCGGTTGTACCAGCGGCTGACTGGAGCTGTCATTTGGATTCAGATACATAGGATTTGTTGGCAAACCAGTTTCTGCATTGGTTGCCATGTCTAGACTGAAGCAGAAACGCTGGAAAACTTCACAACAGCTTTACAGCGAAAAAATTGAATTCTGAATTCAAAAACCAAAACTATTTCGAAACACAGCAAAAGCTAATTTTGCTCTGATACCATGTCAAATTTCATCTCATTGCTTAAAGAAAGAACAATGAGGAAAACTGATGAAAAGCTCTCTGCTATAGAGAGAGAGAAATGATAGAAAGAAAATTCCAGACGTCTTCGGAGAAGAAGAAGCAAAATTCTATTCCAATTACTCAAATCAGTTTACAGAATCAGTTTATATACAAAACCAAAGCTTTACAACGCATTCCACTAAGCTTAACTAAAACTGCACAACGCATTGGTTGGAGATAAATAACTAAACTAACTAAATAATATGCCATGTCATCAGATGCCATGTTGGACGCCAACAATGATCCATATTCATTAGTCTGTCCACTCAGCATGCATCAGTGCTGCATTCCAGACAACTACAGCAGAAGCAGTAGCATTATCACCAACACACCATTCAGACAATTCTTCTTGCATCTATATCAGCTTCTTCAGTAGCTAATCTTGTATCAACTTCAGATACAGCATCTGCATCATTATTTTCATTAAAGAGCAGCAGGCCGGTCGTTGCTTATAGAGCGATTTGGTGTTTTTGACAGGAGAAAGCACTGCAGGAGCAAAACAACTTGTTGGCCAGGAAGGTATAGTTCGCCGTACATTATTTTAGTGGCAACACAAAAATGTTTAACGAAAACTATTGATTTCAATCAACTGCTCCTACCCATTAAACGTAAAGCAGCTTAAGGAAAATGAGAATGCGCGGACGCAGTTGGAGCAACAACGCTTAGATGCTTGGGCAAGTGTGAAACAAGTTGGGTGCTTGTAGTTAAAGGAGGAGAGGTTTGTAAATTGATGTATAATTTTCCTCGAGTATTGCCATGTTCCAACTCCAGCTGTTTGATAAATTAGAGAATTTGGAATCGGATATCTCAAATCCAATTGGGAGACAAAACTGAAGGGACAAATGGGTTGCATGAATTCGAGAATTCAATTAAGTGGTCAACATCATGAATAGACAATGGTGGTAAATGGAGGTAAAGATTTAGGTGGCGGTGGTAGAGGCAGAAAAGGGTGGTAAAAGAAGGCACTGAAGTGGTGGAAAAGTGGGAAGAGGTGGCGGGAAATGGTGTTAAATGGTGGGAAGAAGATTGGAAGAGATGAAGAAGAATTGTGAATTGACTAGTTTGCTCTTCATATTTGCACACGTGATATGCACGTGTATGGGTTTGCCGGATTACACCACCAAAGTGGTGGTGGGGACTATTAATTTAGAAACAAAATAGATTCATAACTAAAAAAGTTGAAATAAAAAATTTAGGACTATTTTAAGATAAAATAAATAGTTATTGAACTGTTTTTATTAATTTCTCAAAATTAAGATATAATTTTTATAAAGAGCATTTTAAGAAATTTTAAAAAAATAAATTTAAATTTTTATATTTTTTTAACATTTATCCATACTTTTAGTATCGATATAAATAAAGAAAATTGAGTGAAGCAATGTTGCGTGGTGACACCTATTGTTGGTGTAATCACAATGCAATAATGTGCATTATTTTTCTTTAGTTGACAGATGTACTTTTGCCACTTATATATATGACACAAATACAAGAAAAGATTAGGAAGTTTTTGTCTGTTCTTTCCTTTCTTGTAGAACACATTTTCTATTATTTTGCTAAACGCATTTCAATTCCTCATTAGGCAAATCAGGTTCTCTTGTGAAAACTTATTGCTTGGTTTTTATACATTGTTTGCTACCCTATCCACGTGTCAGGCATAAAGTTCTTTTGCTTTCGGAAAATCATAGGATATAAGCTAATAATAGACCACTTGGACCATTTTACTATATTTAGTAGGTACTAGAGAATGTCGTGGACAATAATGATTGATTTTGTATGGATAAGTGATATATGGCAGATGACCCATTCTATAGATTCTATAGATTCATGAGTGTAATGTGTTTAGAAAGGAAAAGTTTATCCTAAAGTGAGTGATCTTTCTGGATTTTGCTTCCTAGTATATGTATTTGGAGTTTAATTTGTACACAGACAAGATTTAAAAGATCGAAACATGAAATATTCTATTTAATAATAATATTATGTAATAATTATATGGTAAATTAGCACAATGAGAGTACGTGCTCTATAAAAATTATTTGAATTAACGATTACTTTAAAAAGCTGATATACACGTACACTAATATAATATTTATTGTATCATATATATTCACATTAACAAAAGCACACCTATATATATTCATAGATATAGATTATATTTTTAAACATATATATATATATATATATATATATATATATATATACATAGTTAAAAATATAATCTATATCTATGAATATATATTTAACTGTGCTTTTGTTGATGTGAATCTTGGCATAACTGAATAAAATGATTCTTACAGGAAAAGATAATCTACCAACTTCACAATCATTTAACACCTGCCTCAAAGCCGTATGAAAATAGGTAGAAACTTGATGCATCTCTTATTTATGAGATTCTTTGTACTTGTTTACAGAGAAATGTAGTGGTTCGCTGAGAATTAATGATACATGTTCTGCAAGTGATAGAGAAGATCAAACTAGCGTACAAAATGTTTTTAGTTCACATGACAGGCTAAAATCCAACCTGAAATCATGTGAAAAGAAGGGGACTTCACCAACTAATGTTCTAAATAAGGAAGCTTTTCAAATCTAATCTAGGATTTGTGAAAATTCTTCATGGAACACAGCGAAACCAAGGAATCCTGAATATTGATCTCTGTTGTAGATTCAAGAAATCTCACGTCATAACACAACTTGCATTAACTTGAATTTGAACCACTGACTCTTCCTTTCAACCTTTTGAGACCTGATTTCGCTACATAATTACCAATAGTTAATCTTGAAAGAAGAACACTCAAAAGTGGAAAAGAGTTTTCAACTATTTTTTGAGATCTCTCGGTCGATCTAGGAATCATATTCACATTAAAAATCTTTAAAATGTTCCTTTTCTTAGTAAGGCACCAGATTCTAGAATTGCCAATCAAAGTTAAGGGAAGCAAAAAGAAGAAACTAGAAGTTTAACCTATATATTATTTTGGAAACTTTGAGGTGTCTAATTGTGGTGTTGTTTGGGATCACAAATTAAAGGTGAATGATCATTTGTATGGAGAAAGAAGAAATAAAAGAACAAGTGACCAGTGTTGTGTTGTAGTAAGTGATCAATGGAATTGATAAGATTGAATGAAATGGCCAATCAACCTCATTATTCATGGGGGGATGACTAGCTTATTCTTCTTTGCTTAAAATATGTGCATATGAAAAGGTTGTCATTCCAGTAGTCTTGAGATTGGAGGATGATTCTATGAGAATGCACTTACTTGAATTTTAAATATTTTACACTTTTCTTAATTCAATGTTGTATAGTTTTATTTATATAAGGTCACAATACGTAAGTATTTATGAATAAATAAGATTGATGTATAACAAAAAAGTGTAAGAGTGCGTAGGATGTAAATTGAGAATAAATGGTGTAGGTTGGTGTTAAACTTTATTATTATCTTGGTAATGATTTGATTGGATTGTCCAAAATCAAATCATGCCACTCAAGAAGTTTGCTATAAATAGAAATGAGACTTGAGACACCCTTGATTCATTCTGAAAGAACATTCAGAAGTATCAATATCATCTTTCATCACTAGGATTAACCATGGTGGTTCTCATCCTTCTTTCACTTCTTTCATTGAACCATGCTTCTGCCTTCAATGAATGCCCTAAATGTGGGTGTGTGGACGTACCCTACCCCCTCAGCAGTAGTAAGAACTGTGGTAACCCCAAGTATAGAGTCTACTGCAAGAATGAGGAATTAGAATTCTTATCAGCTGAAGGATTTCCCTACAAAATCCTCAGCATTAAGCTCAATGCAAATAGGCTCATAATTAGCCCTCCCCTCATTCAGAATAACACATGTCAATCTTCTGATCTCTCTGTAGGAGGTCTAAGGATCGACGATAACTCGCCTTTCAATATATCTTCACGTAACACTGTAATGTTATTCAATTGTTCTGATAACATTCTGTTATCACCACTGAATTGTTCGTCAATTAGCCCTTGTAGGCAGTTTGAAGAGAAGTTTTTGAAGGGAAGAGGATGCCGAACGCTTTGCTGCTCTTATTTGAAGGATGCATCCATGAATTCACATAGAATAAGGGTCAGGGTTGGAGGATGCACTGCTTATACCTCAGTGGTAAACCTGAAACCTGGAGATTCCATTGATGCATGGCACTATGGCATTGAGCTGCAGTGGTTGCCTCCATCCGAGACGATTCCTCGGAATTCAGCATTAGATTAACAAAGGGTATCCTTTCCCAGTTTCTAAAATTAGATATAAAGCAATAAAAGCTTGTGGTCCTTCCTTGGTGGCAATGATTACTTTCTATTATCTTTACTGACTAATTGCGAACTGAAACCTCAATTTAGTTCCATAGTGAAGGAAGAGGAGGGGGATTGAAGAAGACTCAGGAGGACCACATCAGTGACCAGTAAGGATTGTAATATGTAGTATTGTGGTTTGCATGGCGATGTTATCTGCAGGAGAGGCTCGAGACTCGTAATCCTACCTTTATTTTTATTTTTCTTCTTTTTATAATCCTTTGTGTGTTTCAAGTGTGATTGTGTACGATTTCGATTTCTTCCTGTTCATCTTATTATGCTTGTACATTTTTATGTTGATTTACATGTTATGAATCAATATTTATCTGTTCTCATAATATTAGAGTCTGTTCTCGTTTACTTATACATTTGCTACTAAAAGTTCTTTTAAACGGAAATTTTTATTTTGAAAAGTCAATTAAGAATATTAAAAATAAATTACGGCTAAATATAGTAAAAGCAAAATATACTGAAAGACAAGAATCACTATTTCCATATGCGATGTTTAAAAGATCTATGAAAAGCAGATCACAGAGCTTCCAAAATAAGAGAAATATATTACCATTCATCTCTGCTATAGTCCATCTTGAGGATGGTGAAATACTTATTGGTTTGGTCTCTTACCTTCTGAACTCGAGAAGAATTTGCTTCCTTGAAAAATTCGGAAAGAAATATATATATATATATATATATATATATATATATATATATATATATATATATATATATATATAATATAAATGGTATTATAAGCTTTTAATGTGTTTAGCTAAATATTTTTCCGAGTGTTGCGTATAGTAGCAATAAAATAAGCAACTCAATCTTGAAAGTCTCTAGCTATGCACACACTTAAAAATGTTTTCTTTTGGCTTTCATACTAAAGCAAAGGGAGAGTTATAGTAGAATGACAGCCCTTGGAGTTCGATCCAAACCTTTTAAAAGAGAACAGGAATCCCCTCTTCCCACCCTAATGCCAAATATATAACATGTGCCCCAAGACCATACACATATATTAATACGGAATAAATAATTATATTTTAAGTTCTCTTATTTTTTATAAAATAATACTTTTTAAAAATTTTTATAATAAATTTAAACGGTCATATATAATATATTAATTTATATTAATATATGTCTGGGTGGGAAAAAACACACACATATATTTATTTTCTTTTAAACAAAATCTTTTATCATACACAGATTTAACCTTGCGAATTGACAGAGGTTGAAGACACCGATAAAGCGTTGAAATAAAAAATTGGTTTCAAGATATTTTACTTCTAATAATAATAGTAGCATTACCTGTCATACACTCTTTGAATTAATCTTCGCGGCCATTATCCTATTTAAGATTTAAAACGTTACATAATTTAATAAAGATTAAAGTTGTTATTAGCGCTTTTGGACAATGTCCATCTCATTAGTGGATCTATTTATTGAGATGTGCATATGGACGGTGTTATGTCTTGTCCTTCGCTTGAACTAATGAATTTCTAAACAAAAGCTCAAACAACTAGCAGTACATCCTCCAGATTCACTGAAAAATATTTTCTTTTTTTTTCTTTTTTTGGAACTCTTTCGATTCTTATGAAAGATTGGAGAAAAGCGCAAAAACTGAGTAGCGAGTTCATCATCCAAGAAAAAAAATTTATATATGCACTTTCCCTGATAAATAAGGTGCTCCTGGCCAACAGCCAAAAAGCTCAAGTCTCAAGGTTTTTCCTTTTTTTTTTCCCCGGGTGGAATATTTCTTCATCTTTATTCAATCACAACCCAAAAGGCCTTTGTAAATTCAGTAGCTGTACTGCAGGGGAGGTTTCATTATCAGCAGATGATAGATAAAAAGACACCAATTACAGTGTTAGTCATGAACCATTTCTGTATACATCGGTCAATTCAATCAGAAGGGGGACCTTAGCGGGCCTATGATCCTTGTTCTTTTCCTCAAAAGAAATTTGGGAAGTTCAAAAGAGAATTTTGGGGTTAGTAACTGGAATGCAGACTTGACTAAGTATAATACATGGTGTACACTTCCACCAACCACAACTTCATCCAAGGAGAAGGAAATGAGGAAAAAGGTTTTAAAGTTTCCTTTGGACCGAAGGAATTCAGTATCGCTAGTTGAGTTTATCAACGTCCAATATAATCTACCAAAACCCATAAGGTAGGTTGATTGGAGACGAGGGCACCACATCTTGGAAGTCAGACGAAGGAAACAGCTTGTAGACGAATACGCCACGGACAAACAAGACACAGGAAAACAGAATGCGTAGCAAGACGCCAAATTAGGTATCGAATACTGCAAGTCGGTCATCCCAACTGGAAAACAAAAAAAGTCATCCCAACTGGAACCATGAGGACCCACTAAACACCACGGCCAGAGATTTTATAGAGAGACAACGGACACCAGCACATGGGTTGACATGGCCTGCCCTTCTTAACTGTTTTATCCTGGAATCATCCAGCTGTTGTAGACATGTAGACATGTTACAACATGTAGCATAACCATAATGACGATTATGATGCCAAAAATAACCGACATAAGCCAATATGTGCAGAGAGAGAGAGAGAGAGCGAGGGCGAGAGGGGTTTTATCCTGAAAACCAAAGGGGCCTATGTAACTTTCAAACAGCGGAATTTTCAACAAGATCAAGAAAACAGATCGAGGAAAAGGGTAGAAGGAACTACTTGCGGATTCATTTCACAATTTGATTAGAAGCTGAAAAGAAAAGGGAGAAACGAGAGACCCTCAAAACTAGCACTTACCTACTTTTACATTAGAGAATGGAGTATTGATGGCAGATAAAAACCAAGGAATAACAAACCTATGGCTGAAAATGGAGTAACAGCAGATCATAGCATTTGCAGATATCATCCATTACTTACAAATTCAAGTTGTTAGCATTCAGATTACAACAACCATATCAATTAGCATCTGTCTGCATCAGTTAGTCAAACAGCCGGGCACAAACAGAATCCACTCAAACTTCTAACACTCTCCAGACTGCCTACCAAATCACTATATCTTACACACATCTATGGAAACCGTGGCAGTTCAAAACTAAGGTAAACTCATACTGCCACATTAAAAAATATATCTATATATACCTCTCTTTACCAGATTAAGAAGTTATGGTGGGTGTACAAGGCCTTTTCCCTTCCATGGCATCCTTCTTCTTACGGCAGGTTGCACAAAGGAAAGGACCTTCCCATGGCTTTGATGATGGTGAAAAAAAGGGGCCAGAGTTGACTGATAATCCCTCACTTGGCTGCTGATCCACTTGGCAGATAGCACATTTAAAGAGCCCAGAGTTCGAGTTCAAAGGAAAATCCTTACCTAACCTGCAGACAGTTTAGAGAAAACATGTTAACAATTAAACCAGAGGATGAAAAACACAGAAAACTCCAGTTGGATTCCCATACCAATAGATTGGAAGGCTTACGTAGAGAAAAACCAGCTTTGTCCAAGCAAAATCAGGGAAAATAAGAAGGCAAGAATTATAAAGACAGCACGAGCATCTCCAAAATGTTACCCAAAAATATGGCAGCTTTACCATGTATGAAATGGAAATAAAGCAACTATTAAAAAAATTAAAAATCCTCACCTATTGTGCAAATAGGTTTGGCGATTCCTAATATTCAAATTTAACAAATACAAAAGTGATCTTATAGATTTTCACTACGTATTTAAGATTGATAAGTACTTCTTTACCATTATAGGAAAACAGAAAGGTAATAAACCATCCATCTGCAATTCCTGTTACCCCATCAACTGGTAAACTTCCGAGCAAAATTTTCAGTTATATGGTTCCAATATTGAGACAATGAATACCATGAGCATTTATTGGATAGAAATTTTCTATACCAATTCCACAGAACCAGAGAAAAGTGATCTAGGAAAGAATGGTTTACCAAAAAACGATTAGTTTTAGACAGCAAGACTACCAAATGCCATATTAGAAACAAGCAGAAACACAAGATTGGTTAGGACCATTAAAACGTCAAAACTAAAACATGTATATCCTTTTCTGGCAATTGGTTTAATGCAATAAAAAAGCCCATAATACATAAACCCCATTCATTATTCTCTATATTCTTAACAATAGTCACATTTAAAAAGCTGACAATGCAACAAACCAGATTGAAACCCAAAAGTCATCAAGAAAAGAAAAGGGATTGACATCTAGAAAGAATGTATCAAGACTGTCAGTTCACATGAAAAAACCTAAGGTGCACATTTTATCTCTCAATTTACCATAATGCAACATCAGAAACTTAGTAGATTCATCAATAATGTTTCCAATAAGATCAGACCGATAAGTTGGCAGTGAACTAAAATCTACACATCCTGAGCAATCAAATTATCATGACATAAAACATTGGAAGAGCAAAACCACACACAAGTTAAGGTTGCCCCCACTGCACCCCCCCACCCCCCAAAAAAATATTTTATATATATATATATAGAGAGAGAGAGAGAGAGAGAGAAAGGGAGGAAGAAAAGACAAGAAAAAAAATCATCTGTCAAAACAAGAGAGAAACAATGGAAGGATTTTGTATGAAATTCTAAGTATATGCCCGCTTGCCAGCATAGGTGTGCAAAACATCTGACCTGAAAGAAATAGAGGAAGCTCAAAGAACAAAGAAATATCCAATACCTTTCTGCAAGCATTGCAGAGCCCTCCTCAAATAATTCCTCAACAACCCCAACGGCAGAAAGTTTACAGCTTCCTTTGCCCATGGAATTTTGGGATTTCTTCCCAAAAAGTGAATTGAGCAAAGTTTGTTTCTTTTTAGGTGTTGGAGGTAAAACAGGGCGGTCATAAGGTATAATATCAACAACCAAGCAGGTTGTATCATCCTTTAGACCTCGCGACCTAAGAGCCTCCTGAACATCAAACCAAGAAATTAATACAACCAAAAGAAACTCTGAGGTTACAAGAAAAGGTTCAAACATCCAATCCGCCACCAAAAAGAAAAAACAAAAAATAAAATAGAAATCAAACACTACCTTGACAACTAGCTTTGCAGCTAGGTCTGCAGGCAAGCCCCGGCAAGACTGTGCTGCCATATCAGATGATAATGCATCCCATATGCCATCTGAGGCAATTATAAGTCTTCCTCCAGCATTTGAAAGCTAAAAACCAGAAAAGGGTTGTTAAAATATATCCTGATAAAGAAAAAGGAAACATCAGGATGTCAAAGGTACAAACCTTCACTTGCTTAACATGAGGTATTGGGACAATGAATTCACCAACATCAGTGTCACCGATTGACCTCGAAAGGCACAATCCGCCAGGCCAGCAACGTAGCGGGCCAACCTACAGGCCAGAAAATTTTACTCAAAATGACACACCAATGGTACATTTTTGAAAGATATGAACCTTTTCAAAGGAAAAACCAAGATGTCTCTACCTCGTTGCCCCCAAATACATTAAGTCTTCCCACTTCACCACCGCTAGCAGTGACGCGCTCTCGTTCTTCTGCATTTTCTTCCAATCTGTGGTCAACTGTCAGAAGTGAAACCACACCGCCTTGTGTGTCCAATATGCACCGAGAATCTCCAACGGATGCAACAGTCACCGTCCACCCATCAATCACAACGAATGTAACCGTCGTTCCAGATGTCTCGCCTATTTTAGATATCAAGATGCTACAATTAGAACCTTATAAGCTAAAACTGGATGATACTCCCAGAGGTTCATGCGAGAAAAAAGGGTTAGAAACCTTTTTGTTGAAACTCTATGTCAGTTTTCACAAAACCAGCAACCAGTGCACGAGGAAGAGCTTGAAGCCACTCTTCCCTACTGATTCCTTGTGGTATAGCACTTAAAACATTGTTCAATAGGTTCTCCTTTGCAAAGATGGCAGCTGATATACCATTATGACCGTCAAAAATCTGAAGAACAAAACCCATGGTCAGAATACATTAAAGAACTACCAAATGAAGCAGAGGCGAATTCTGCAACCTTTTCCGGAATAATAACTCAAAGATGTGAATTACCGCAAAAACCGAGAAAGAAGTCGAAAGATTCCCCGGAACTCTCTGGCAATCAGGTTTGATTAGAAAATAGTCCTCCCCTTTCTTCGCCAGAGCAGCTTGCCCATACTTCATCGTGGGCTTCTCCACCTTCTCATTCCTGAGCTCCCGACCAATTAAAGTCCCAAGAGGAACAAGAGGTGGTTGCTTCATCCTTGGAATCTCCACTTGGCTCATTCTACTTTCCGGCCCAGCAATGCCAAAACCTCATCTTCCACACCCTAATCATAAAAAATTTAACTAAATAAGAAACCAATCCAAATTCTCTTTCTTTTCCAGTTCAATTTGAGACCTGCTTTCCGTAAAGTTACCAACTGATCTACATATCTCAAGGCATTATTAATTACGCCATGCAATTGAGTAAAATCAACATACTAATCCTTGAGAACACAATCATTCCCGAAACATAATCCCCAACAAAGCAAAAGAAACTCCATTTCCCATTTCAAAATGTCTAATTCAACAACCGCTTCTACATCAACAGCAACATACAATTGAAATCACATTTCACTTTTAAGCAACCAGAAAATAAAACAACAAAAGGAGAAAGGCCAGTATACCAAATACAGCATCCAGCATGTGCAGAGCTGGATGAACAGTGAAGAAAATGAGGAAGAGAGAAACCCTAGACTTACGGTGAATAATACATTGAGAGTCATTCAACTGAAAAATGAGGGAGAAAGCACAACAGATTAGTAGATATACATATTGGCACTGGGATTGGATAGTTGAAATTGAAAACCCTAGAGAGAGAAAACTAGTGTGTGTGTATAGGAGAGTGCTAAATCTCTGATTTGATTGGAAAAGAAAAATCTAGAGAGAGGAAGACGCGGGGTGAGGGAGAAAAAAAGGAGGGAAGAGGAGAGAATAGGGCAAGTCTTGGGCGTGGTGTTAGATAAAGACATATGTGTCCCACTAATTATTACAGATTAGGATTTTTCTTTTCTTTTTCTTTTTTTTAAGATTTTATTGGAATGACCGAAGTTCAGCGCTCGAAAGAAGGAAAATACTAATTGCAGATTAGCCTGTCCGCGTCGAAATAATTTTATGAATAAAATATTTGATTATTGGAGCTATTGTTATAGTAATTTTATTTGGTATTTAATTTTTTAAAGTAATTTTTATTAAAATATTTAATTGTTTATTAAATGGAACTTAGAAGAGGCAAAATACACATTTGAGAAAGTATTTCCAACTATTATTATAGTCCGGGAATCGAAGAGGACCATCTCTTTTTTTAATGAGTAATTAAGATATTTTTTATAGAAATAAGAACTAAGTCACACAAATGAAAAACTTTATGGTGGTAGTTGTGTAACTAGTCAGCATCCTATAATTTATACTCTGTCTAATTACATGAAGCCACGTGTATTATGGGTCCCTGTATTGATGAATGAGTAAGTGATAATGGTATGACCTATAGTATACGTGGCTTCATGTGATTGAAAATAATATAATTTATGGAATAATAACTAGTTACACAGCTACCACCATAAAATTTCTCCACACAAATAGATAAATATTCATAATAATAGATAAAATATCACATTATATCCTAAGTTGTTAAAATAAAAAACATAAATAACAAATTCGTTCTAATCATTCATATATTTTTTCTCCACATGAGAAACTCAGCTTTATGGCCCTGAGTAACAACTTGAAAGATTATGAACATTAGATAAAAATTTTGAAAAAAGCTCAAACCTAGTATAAGTAAGAACAAAAATCTAAAATAAAGGAGTATTAGACACTAACTTAGTAATAAACCATGCTTTTAAGCTTTGAATCTTGAAAGAAAATACTTGAAAGAAAGATCTTGGTAGTTTATAGGTAAAAGATAGAGTGAAGAACCAAGAATAAGGAAGAAAGAAAGAATCTGACTAGAGCAGCATCAGATAATAAGAAAGTGTAGAGTCAGTCGTAGAGAGAAAGTGTAGAGTGAGAAAATGGAGAGGACGTAGTCTCTCCTTGAAGAATTTGGGCAGAACTGCATGGAGAAGAAGAACTGCATGGAGAAGAAGGTGCAGAATCAATCGCAAAGAGAGAAAGGTAAAGAGAGAGTGCATCTCGATGTGGTTTGCTAGTTCCTCTTTTAAGAGAACAATCTCACCTGAACAAGTGGGTATATTTGGATTGAATTTTTATTTGAGTTGAATTATATTGAGAATCGTAAAAATAAATTATTATTGAGAGAAAAATAAGAGCGACCGAGATGAGAAAGACATTTACGAAGTTAAATTATTTCTACCTATGTATTAGTATAAGATTTTTTTTTTTTACTCTACGAGATAGATTGCCTTTCAACTTTATTCTCTTCTAAAACTGAAGTAAAAGCATGAGTTAACAACTCGTTATTTTAAAGGAGGTAATTTAGTAATGATGTTATCTCTCGAGTCTCAATGAATCACCTAGAAAATCTCATTTGAAATACGTATAATAAAACAATCTTAATAATTCAATTCATGGAAGATCTATTCATGATTGATAGATAAATTTCTTCCATAGATTCCTCTTTTTGTAGGAATTGGTTGGTACCATGTTATCTTTCCTGGAGCACAAAATTCTGCCTATATTAGGTTTTTTATTCATATAAAAAATAAAAATGATGGTATATAAATTGGTTAAAAATTAATGATAGCAGAAAAAATATTATATTTTATTACCTTAAATTGATAATCTATAAAAGAAAATAACAAAAAACATATTTTAACATTCTTTTCGATACTTAGACATCAATAGCATAAATAACTCAATTTTATTAATTTCTTTGAACAACAACTTGAAAGACTATAGACTTGTAAGTGGCTTTAAAAATTACTTAAGAAGGAGATAAAAAGTCAATAATGAGCGGATATATGAAATCCTCCGTTATTAACTACTCTCATATCACAAGAATACAAGGACAAACAACAAATCACAATAAGGAGAATTCAAAAACAAAATCATAATAAAGAGAAAACTTTACAATAAAAAAAAAAGCTGTTCTCCATTATTTGAATTGTTAGACCAGCCATCTTGTACAATAAATATATAAAGCAAAAAGGTAATTATGATTGTCAAAGATCAATATTAGACCTTATATGTAAAACTCAAGACACATATTCTCACTAAATTACGAAACTTAAATATCATTTATGCATACGTGTGCAAGAATAAGATTGTGCCACTCTCAACAACATTAGGTAAAATATTTCTCAATGTTAGTTGCCAGAGATTTTTGTGCTAAACAAAGATGAAGAAGCTGAGAAATCAATGTTGACAAAGTAAGGCCAACTGTGCATCTTTTACTAAGTAAATATTAAAGTCAGAAAGAAACAGATGGCCAAAACATTGTTTAAATCTAATCTAATCCTAAGTAAACAATTCCTGGCAAAGCTCTTGCATCAAAGTCTATAAAAGAATATGTGAAATATCAAGCACATCATGATTGAGCATGTGACGTGCTATCTAGTAAAAACAGTTTGTAATAATTAATGTGACATGTACTCTCTTATACGAAGAGTTAAATATTTTTTATAAGTAAATTTTAAGGTAATTGATACGTTTTTTATCTTTTAAATTGTTGTTTACAGAAGATGATAAAATTGGATTATTTTTGCCAATGTTTAAAAATAGTAAAGAAGACATTAAAAATAATATTATAGTGTATTTATTTTTATTATTTTCTATCGTATATTACTCACTCAAGATATTTAGGATATTGTATTTTATTTCTTATAGTGAGTTTTTAACTCGTTTGTATAGCCTCTTTTATTTTTTAAAAAAATTAAAATTTTTAATTATAAAAAATTCTTTCTAGGACAACAGAAATTAAATTGAAGTCTTACTATTTTAGAAGGAACATATTCTTTATCGAATTTTTCATAAGCAACTCTTTAATTTTTAAAAAAATTGAATTTTACTAACACATTATCTTGCCACTAACCTTATTTAATTAATAAGAACGAGAATTCGTTTTTATTAGCAAAAAAAAAAACATAAGAACAAGAATAAATTAAAATCGAATTTTGTGCTACAAATCAAAATACAAGATTCAATTTCTAGCAAAAATAAAAATAAAACTATAAATATTGTTTGATCCATCCACCGTACAAAAATGAGCAAAATCTGCCGCCAACTACCAATCAGATAGGAGGAATATCAAATCCAACTATAGAATATGAAGATTTCGAATCATCTGACGCTAAGAATTGTCAACACGCCTCTAATATCTTTGTATTCTCATTGTTGTTGGAATGTTTAATAATTAATGTTTGCCTTTTAACTTGGGCATGCATTTACAGATGTATGCCACTTAGTTTATTCTTTCACATCTATTATTTTCCAACTTTTTCTTCTTCTTTTTTTTTCTCACAAGAGTTGGTTTATGGTATATTTAGATCGTGTTTAGTTGGAAAAATTTTTGTTTTGAGTTCCGTAAAAGTAAATTTTTTGTGAGAGAAGAAGTGTAACTTAATTATGTGTTTGATTGTAATGAACATAATCTAAATAGACCCTTGATATAAGAAAAGTGAAGAACGCGAATAAGACAAATCAATGATTCATTTATATTAGATTTTGTTATAAAATTTAATATAAATTTTTTATTTTAAATTATTTTTTAATAAATAATTTATTTTTATGATTAAATAATAAATTAATATTATAATAAAAGATCTAAGATCACAAAAAAAATAAAATAATAATTAAACGCACATAAGTCCATTCTAAAAGCTGGCGTCCAAATTTTCGAACTTATAGCGAACGTTCATTGTCGGTATTTCTTTCCCATTTCTAGTCCTTTTTTCATTTTTTGGCCAACCACAAGGTGAAGTATTTTCAACTTTTTCCAAATTGGAGGAACTTCCCACATGGTTTCTAGCTTGACCTCACTCTCTAATTCTTGTCACCGTTACCAATTTTGTTGATGTGGAGAAAATTTTGTGATAGCAAATCCCGCAAGTGCATGTCAGTTTCAAATTTGCAGAGAGCAAAGGACTCACATGGCATTGACAAGAATGGTTCACCCAAAATGTGGAAATCAAAAAGGAGATTTGTTAAGAAATGGAAGAAACCACAAACCATGAAAGGGACTCACGCCTCCAAAGGCCTTCTCTTTCAAACTTATTTGGTATCAAAGAACAATAGAAGATAAATTTTAAATATTATGATAGTAGTATTTAGTATAATTTAATAAATTATATTCTCTCAATTTTTGAAATTATTTTCAAAAATTAAAACCGTACCTTATACTGTTTTTAGGTATGGGTTATGTACCCCTGGAGCGGTTGCAGCATTGTTTGAAGGAAGGAGGAGGAGGGTGGATTATGCTGACATGGCCACGTGTAAAATGGGGCCCGCATGTGAATAGAGGCCACGGCGCCACCCATTTGAAGTAGGTCTGGACCGAGCTGGATTTGGGAAAGCTGACGATATCAGAGGAGAAAGAAAGGAAAGAAGAGATCTTCCAGTTTACAAAGTTGTGGCGTTCGGCGTTTGTTGGCAACAGTTGTATCGCAGCCCAATAACACTGCCCACGCGCTTCTCCCTTCTTCCCCCGACACGCAACAAATACTCCATATGATTCGTCAGAAAAAAAAAAAAAAAACTACTTCATATGCTCTCTCTTTAACGGAGAATGATAACATATGGGGAGGAGTTCCATTTACTTTTAGTAATGCATATTTTTTTTATACTATGTGTAGAATTATTTATGATCATTTGATCTTAATTTAACGATTAAAATAATTATTTTGAATAATTATTCAGGCATATTATTTTTTACAGAATGTGCTGGACTCATTTATGATCGTCTGATATTAATTCAACAGTTAAAATAATTGTTCTGAATAATTGTTCAGGTCCTGAACAATTGTTCAGATTATTCAAGTCTTGAATAATTATTCAGGACTTGAATTTTAGCCGTTGGATCATGATCGGACGGTCATAAATGAATCCAGCACACACTGTAAAAAAGATGTGCAGTACTAGAACCGGATCGTGGGGGAGTTAAGGATGAAAAATATATTTATTTTAGACAAATTAAAAAATTTATGACTGTCCGATCATGATCCAACACATACTGTAAAAAGAACGTACAGTACTAGAACCGGACCGTGGGGAGTAAAGGATGAAAAATATATTTATTTTAGACAAATTAAAAAAAATTTAAATAATTTAATTTTAAACAAAAAATATATTATACAAATTTGAAAAGTTATCAAGCAAAATTGATACAGTTATTAAGTCGAATATAAACGCTTAAATTCTTAATAAAAGAATAATATAATTTTAAATATGTAAATTTAATAAAGAAAATAGAAATTTCGTTAGAGGATGACTTTCCATGACCAAAACATAAAATAAATTTTGAAGTAGAAGGTGTGAAGTTTGCGTAGTGAAGAGTGAAGATCTTTGAGTTAAGTTTTGATGGTGCATTTTTTGCCTGAGCAATTAGCACTAAAAATCCTCCTTAACTAAAACAAGAGTAATGTAGTTGATTTTCCCCTTTTTTTGCGTCTTGGGTAATATTTAGGACAAGATAAATGCCACTTTCGTGTTAAAGTTGAAACAAAAAATGTTTTGGCTTTTAAAAGTAATCTGATTCAAGTAAAAATGATTATATTCAAGGGTTTTCTATTAATTATTTATGTCCTTTATTCTCTTAATCGTGTGTATACTTTTATAATTACTCTATTCGTTTTAAAATATAATGATTATTAACATTTTTTATGTAGATTAAGAAAGAGTAAAATAAAGAATATATTTCTCATTATATTTTTAATTAATTATACTACTAAAATAGAGAATGACAGAATTATATTTATGAAGCGGGTAATTTTAAAAAAATAATTTTTAAAATTCATAAAAAATTAAATATTTTAAAAAAGAGATATAGGCCAAAATGCATTTTTAAAATGGAGACAAAAAGAATTATCATGTTTTGTCAAACTAAAAATCTCAAATTAGTTCTGAAGTAATAGTAATATACTCCCTCCATTCTAAAATATCAAGTTTTTTTGGACTTTCTTATATATATTAAGAAAAAAATAAAAAAAATCTATTATATTTTTCTTAATTTTACCAATATAGTAGAGAATGGAAGATTATATTTATGATGAAAGTAATTTTAAAAAAATTAATCTTTAAAATTTATATAAATTAAATATTTTAAAAAGAAAAAAATGAGACAAAAACCTGGTGAGAGTAGTCTCTTATTTATTACTTATTATCATTTGTCATTGCTTCTTTTTGTTTTTTCAGTTGTCATTTCTAGTATAATTAGTTTTAGCCGTTATGGTGCCTTGTACCAAATGATGTTCCCCACCACAAAATTCACCTGTCCCATGTGGAGAGGAAGGGGTCTCCCTCTTGACCCCTTCTCTTGGATTCTTCTTCAACTTGTTTTAGACACTTATCTTTTTTTTTTTTTTTTGATAATACATGTATCTAAGCTAAGCCTAATTATTCCTGGACCCCATAACTACGCCCCTAAGCTATGGAATATGTAAATCGCGGGATGTGCACTTATCTTTAAACAAAACAAAGATGTGATGTTACCATTAATGAGCAAAAGTAAATCAAACAGGAAAGGAGAGTTTGTGAATTGGCTCTCAACCTTTTTTTCTAAGTATAGAATAAGAACAAGTATTTAATTATTGAGTTATTAACTTATTGTTGTATTAACTATTGAAAAAATAACTGTTAGAAACATAATTAGCAACTTAAGAGATACCATAATAAAAAATACGGTATCGAAAATTTATTTTTGTATAAGCAAATTATAGAATTTACAAAAGAATTTTTAAAAATCTTATACTATTTTGAGGCTGTATTTGAATAGCGTTTGATCGAGCCAGACACACAATTAAATCCAACTTCTTTTCTTATAAAAAAATTATTTTTATAAAATTTTTGACATAAACAACAATCTAAATACACTCTTAGAAAAATATGTGGGGGTGGGGGGGGAGGCGTGGGGGTCTTGAAAAACTTTGAGGTGACCGGCACTTAAAACGCTCCCCTCTCCAACCACCAAAAGAAAATCCAATCTCCGGGTGTAATCAACACAATTAGGATAACTGGGAAGCAAAGACAATATCATTAGCCTTCAAGCTGTCCATGTTTCATTAGAGGGACAAACCAATTCCCATATCTTGTGTCATGTTGAGTCAAAACAATTGCTCAATTCGTTTTAAAGGATTTTAAATGTGATATTCACGCATCCCTTTCTCTTTACTCTCTTTATAATAGGATATGATTCTTTTAAAAAGGACAAAAAAAACTATATTATTTATTTCTGGGTGATGTTGGCCTTAGTTATTTTTTTTTAGTTCAAGAGGAGTAAAATTGATTAAATTTCGCAAATGCCTTGGATTCCTAAAAATTGATTAAGGTTCCATTTAGATTGTGTTTATTTCAACTAAACGCACAATTAAATCTTACTTTTTCTCTCATAAAAAATTTACTTTTACAGAATTACAGACAAAATTTCTCTCAACCAAGCACAATCCAAATACACCCTAAATTTGTTTAAATTCATATACTAATAGAAATATGTGTTGAGGAACATTCTACAAAATTTTAAGGTTTGATAGAAAAAAGTCCACCAAAGCATATTTTTTGGCGGCTCTACAATAATCCAAAAGGATATGAACAATATATTTTCTAAGTTTATTCTCTATGCCTTGTTCTCGAAAATAATGGGCACATACCGACCAGATGGATCCTTAGAAATAACAAATTTTGTTTTCCTCGAACAACTAATTAATTATAATTTCCTAATTAATACTCAAAAAATGAAATTACAAAACTAAACAAAAAATATTATTTCTTTATTTAGCCAAAGTAGTAGTTCAATCGAAGAACATTCACTACAAACCGGAAGGTCTTAAATTCGGTTAATGCCTATCTTTTTTCCCTTTTACTTTTGCAATAGTATTGAACTTTTACTCAAAAAAAAAAAAAAAAGGAAGAATTCTTTCTTTGAGGAACCCATGAAAGAAGGTTCTTTATCTGCATTAGCAAAGAACATCAAATTTTTTTCATAGAAGTATTCGTTCAAAACCAAACATGAAAAAATGTGAATGCCTGATATCAGCTTTCCTTCAGGCTATTTTGGCAATACACTAATATATGATGCTCCACAGAAGCAATAGTAAGGCAGTACATTCCCAGCATCATCTAAGAAATTTGACAAACTAAGCAAAATATACTCATGGCAATGAATTCTGAAGACATCAGCCCTTTGTTCACTGTTCATCTTTACAACCACAATAAGCAGGTGGTAGGAAAAATTTACTGGCAATGGTTCTGTATTCTTTTTCTTCTTTTGTTTATAATTTCCATATTTTTACAACCAAAATAGAGAAGAAAACTGAAAAAAGAATCAAGAACACTATTACGTAACCTTCATCAGTGGGACTCCAAAAATCTTAAGATTACCACTGGACACTCTGGTACTGGGAAGTATCCTAACTTCAACATTCTCTCTTTTTATCTACCTATGAAGTATTCACAACATAGAGATTACAAACAAGAAAGAAAAGAAAAAGCCACACACCACATCTCTCAGGACTACCTGCCACTTCCAACATCACCAATGATTTTCAATTCGCTTTGCCACTTCCAAAGCCCCAGAACCGATATCATTGCACTTCTCATTTGCCACTCCCTGATTTTCGCTTCCCATCAGCAGAAACAGGTTGCTTTCCAGACTTTGGTATTGGTGAAGTATACCCATTTGAAAGTCTCCTTGTTGGTGGAGGTATTAAGCTCCTAAGGTCAAATAGTATAGATATATATAAAGGATTAAATGAGAAAATTAAGAACTAAATAAAATTGTCCTCCGTATTTCTCTTCCAATGGAAATCACGTTCAAGAGTGTGTCATAAACTGTGAAGTCGATCGTTGAAAATACTGGATACAGGTTCTTGAAAATTCATAATACTTGAAGCAAAAGAAGAATAAACATGATTTATATGGTACCTCATCTCAGGACTCTTTGCGTGCTTTGGACTTGGTCTCCTCAATTTTGATCCCTTGCCATTTGAAACATTAGTAACCTTGTGAACATTAGGTTGCCAAAGGAAGTCGGGCTCAGAAGAATCACTTGTTGTGGCATCAGGGTCATCAGTGTCATCAAGGGTGGCCGTCAGAGATCGACTAGTTTGTTTCTGATAAAACATATCAGGTGACTGTCGCCCATCTTCTTCCCATCCTAAAATGTTGTCTCTTCTTTCAAGATCTTGCTTGTTGACCATAATTTTATCCACCCAATCACCAGAGACTGCTTCTTTCTCATAATCCTTTAAACCAGGACTACTAGCAGGTGGACAGGGAGGTGAGTTCCTTATTAAGTCTTGAAGATCTAAGCTTTGCCTTCTTGGTTTTGATCCAGAGTTATTCCTAATCTGCAAACCAGATTCCAAATTGTCAACTCTAACTTGAAGTGTCAGTACCAGTCCACTAAATTTTCATATTTCAAATTATTTATAATACAATGGAATCCACATCACATTTGGTTAGATTTTCTTTTAAGGCCCTGATAATTGCCGCAACATCAATATTCTGGCGAACAATTTCGAGGTTTTTGCCTCAACTACAGATCCTGAAGAGATTCCAGAACAAGAGACGGGATGCATAAAGATAGAGAGGCAGACAAGCCAGAGAAGTGACTAGCTATGGACAAGAAATGGATATTTTACCATACCATAAAAGACATATTATCATCTTAAAGGAACAGAAAATAATATGCTTTATGAAAAAACTTATCATATGCGAAGTCTATTATTGTTCCATTAGTCATGGACCTGTACTTGCACAGTTAAGCTGACAATTTACCTAAAGAGTAAGAGTAATGATGTTAGTCGGCGTCCTACCTCAATATTGTATGTATCCTCTAGAACTCCATAACGTGTTAGTGAAGATGTGGAAGAATCGGGAGACCTCAACCTGGGCCTGTCAGGGCTGCTTGATCTGGAATGGTGAAGGCGAGCTGGTTCTCCTTCCTTTCTTGCCAAGGCAGCCTTAAGAGTTGCAATCTGAATAGAAAGATGAATGATTAATATCCTTGAAAACCAAATTGAGAATCAAAATCACATAAAGGTGAGAGCTAGTCTGGAGGACAAGGATGAGAATAATATGCTCTCGAGACGCCAGGTGCAATAAATAATATAAGAAAAGTATAATTATGGAAACAAAAGAATAGCTTATCAAAGTTGATTGATTCTTAAGAGGTACATTATTGTAAAGACCTGTTCTTTCATCTCCTTCGCATCAGCACTCTCTTTGTTTGCTCGAGCAGCACCAAGCTCAACAGAAGAAACTCTTTCAGCAAATTTAAGCGTGCTAATTGTTTCTCCAATAGCATCATGCTCTGGGCTGATATGAACAAACATCAGTGTCTTTGCCTGCCCACCTAAAAGATGAAAGGACAAATGTTAGTGTTCCTTTATGGAACTCCAAAAATTTTCTTCGCCAGAAAGCCACAAGATCCCGAATATTACCTAATGAATCTTGTAGCAACTGTGTGAGTTTACTATTTCTATATGGAACATGTGCATTCTTTTGGGCAAGAGAAGAAATTACATCCCCTAAAGCAGAAAGAGATTTATTTATATGTTGAGCCTCTTTCAGTCTTTCACCTACTGCTTCAGATTTATCAACTCTTTCACTTCCTGCCAGGTCCACCAGATGCATGGAACCTCGAAGAACTGTATTAGAAGCCAAATCTCTTCCTTGAACATGAACGGTGAGGCAACTGCCATAATATAGATCAAGCAAGTTAAGACACGTCTGAAGACGAAAAATAACTTCTCGTAACCATCATACCATAGCATTTCCTTCCAAGAAATGTACATAATTTGTTAGTATAATTCTTTTGCTTCGAAACATACAAATAAGGGCAAAAAGTATCCAGCTGAAGATGATAATATTGCATTCCAGCATCCAACAGAAAAAGAGGGGATAGTAAAGCTGCTAATTATTTAATAAGATATAAGCAATACCTGTGAGAACGACTACTACGAATATTCATTGCTGTAGAACCCACTGCACGGTTCTTGTGTCCAAGGTTCATCAGATAAATAACATCGGCAGTAGATTTAACTGGTAAAATATTTGCATCTGGGACATTCAGACCCTTTTGGGAACTATTTCGAATTTCTAATGTGCTTAGGAGTTAAGGACAACAATAATTCAACTCTACGATAAAAGAACTATTAATATGATGACATATAAAGTTGGTATTGAGGATATCTTTTGTTTTGACCATCTGTTGCAAGAAGATCCCTTACTTGCTCATTGTAAATTTCAAGCATCTGAACAGAGACTTCGTAAGAAATGTTGTCTTTTCTCTCTTCTGAGAGGAGAAATAAGTCTCTCAGTGCCCTGTAGTTCACGCCCATGTTCTCCTCCGTAAGATCATCAGGCCCACTCTACAAATAAGAAGTGGGTACAATTAAAAAATAAATGAAGAACAATGTCATAAGGGTATGCATTAAGTTCCTCTTCATTAGAATAATTAGAATCCTTTTGGGGGAAACCCTTACCATTGTATGGGTTTTCCCAGACCCTGTTTGGCCATAAGCAAATATGCACACATTGTAACCATCAAGGATGGATCGAATCAAAGGCTGGGTATCTGCAAATACTTCCTCTGTAGGTTTTTTGAACAAGTAAAATCATGAAAAGAAGAAAAAGAGAAGACAGACAAGTTAGTGGTTAAAGGAAATCTTGTTAGCGGGGTAGTCACGAATAGAAAATGTGAATTAAGAACCTTAATGACCTTGGCTTGAAGTAGGACCAAACACCTTGTTGAAAGTGAATGATTTCCTTCCCTCTTTTCCATATTTTGAAGGCGTAACTATTGTGATACTCCCTTCATCTATGTGATCCACAGTGCTAAGACCATTTGCTTGCCCAGGTAAGAAAGGTCTTACTCGGCAATACACCCTAATATTCCCTATATGAATATGAGGAAGTAAGCAAATTAATATTTCTAAGGATAATGAACATATCAAAGCAAGAGGATAGCTATAACTTTTATTAGGTAAGACTACCTTTGAGGTCTTGCACCAGATTGTATAACTTTCGATTTTCCTCAAGAACTCTCTTGTATCCTGAAGCAGCATTAGCTAGGCCATTTAGATGTGCACCTGAAAGGCAGATTGAGGCAGTGAGTCAAAACTGTGTCCACAATCTCCTTCAGAGAGTTAAGAGATATGTTCTCCTGTACCTAGATTGCAGACTTCTTCATGATACTTCATTTGTAGAAGCTTCAGGTCTGCTTTTGCAGTTTGAAGTATATATTTCAATTCCTACACATTAAAAATTATCACCATATAATGTGGTTATGCAGCATAATTAATTAGCGTAGTTTATACTTGGCAGCAGCATACCTGAATTTCTTTTTGCTGTTGTTCAACCAGCAACTGCTGCCTTGTGGGCTGGCTTTTAGGTCTGCCATCGTAAGACTCTTTCTGATTGTTGCAATCTTCTTCTACTAATTGTGAGGAAACCACATCTTCCATCTTAATCAATAAAA
Organism: Rauvolfia tetraphylla; assembly: GCA_030512225.1. Lineage (NCBI taxonomy): Eukaryota > Viridiplantae > Streptophyta > Magnoliopsida > Gentianales > Apocynaceae > Rauvolfia > Rauvolfia tetraphylla. The sequence goes on from JAJQKT010000060.1 coordinate 6,803,886, forward strand.
CAGAAGCAAAACTGTGATCTGACTTCCATTAAGCAAAGTCATGACCAAGATAACCCAAAGATACGGCACCTAATTTCTATTGGAGTACTAAGTACCATAAGATATGCATACCTCCAGAGGAGCAGGTTCTGAGAGAAATTCAGTTAGACCTGGATTGTCAGTATCATTGCCAACCACTTTTATCTGTCAAATTGCCAGTAAATTAAAATGCATTTAGAGTAATAGGATCAGAAAGGTGGAAATTTACGCCAAAAAGATTTGCATTAATGGGTGCTCACTACTCAAACCAAGAAAATTCAGGAGACTATTATGGTTATCATACTGAAGATGCATTATGCAGTCAACACAGTCTCTTTACCTGTCCACTTTGGCTTGCTAACCGCCGCTCACATTCTTCCAGCACTTTACTTAACATGCTTTCAACAATCTGTAAGAAACAGAAGACACTTTTGTCTCATGACAAAGACTTAGACGATGAATTTAATGATCAAAGTCCCACTGGCATAAGAAGGCGAGGAAGCCATTCGAAATGTTAATATGCAATCTACACCGTGTATTAGCATAGGCTTCACTTTTTTCTTTCCCAAATGAAGAAGAGTTGGACCAGAGACAATGGATATTTTGCATATAAACTCTGGAACCAGCAGTCCAAGATATAACACGCTGACAAATATGTCAAGGGATGCTGGCCTGGCAAGAGCCTCTTGAGTACTTAATCTAAGAGACATGAGATCCTAATGTACTAAAGGAATTGAGAGACAACATTTGACACAAAAGCAAACATAACATCAATCAGGAAACATATGTTTGAACCCCTCTTTCCTGTGGTCATTGGAGCATATTGTGCCTATAGAAAATAACATCTTGAAGATAATTGCTGATTTCTGTTGTTCAAAGTGGGAGCAAAACTAAATAAGGCCTACCCACTAATATACTAAAAGAATCAAAACCATTTTTCAGCAAATACTTGGACGATAAAAGAAAACAAGTTTTCTTTCCCTTACGGTTGGAATATCTTCTTGCTTCTTATCCGAAAGAAGTAGCCGGACTAGCGCATTCAAGGAATGAGAGTTAACCTGAAAATGCAAATGCACATATGGTTCATTTGATCAAATAGAAGAATAAAAATTATACTTGACAAAATAAGACCACCAACCATTTCACTATTTTCTTGTCCGAGATCACTGAACGAGTACCGCTCACTACATGAACCATCTAGAGACCTTTCACCAATTGAAGAAGTCCTCGACAATGAATTCATGAAGGGTTCAGAATTTTTTCTTACAACTTGCTCTGCAGATGGAACAGGTTTCACATTTCCACCAAATTTCCACGATCCAGTCCCACCTTCTTGTTTCCATTCACTATATGATTTCAGTGCCAGTACACAATTTACTACTCTTGAGGTTTTCCCTCCCTAACAATTGAAAACACATGCAAAGGTTACATGTAAACAAGGAAAATGTCTCGATTTCATGCACATAACTCAATAATTCCTCTACATTAATCCACTCATATCAAATTAGGCTAAGGACTACTGGTTGGACCTAAACAATGTCTTTCAAAGACACACTCTAAAGTTTAAATTGTACCGCAACAATGATCCACATACCTGTTCCAAATCAGAGGCTTCAAAAGTAGGAAGACCCATCCCCTCTACAGATACAAGAAAGTTTCTAACGTTTTCAAAGTACTGATATGCAGAAAGAGCTGCTCCATCAGGAATAAGGACAGAATCACAAGGCATCTCAACTACCTAAAGGCAAAAAGGCCCGCATATATTCATCAAACAGATTGAAACCTACAAATAATCAATCAAAGTTAAATCAAGAAGCTCTGTCTAACCATACTTTTGCCACAGCACCAGGCTGAACTTTGTTAAGAACATTACAGAGTATTATCCCACTTCGCAATGCAAGTCTAAACCCTTCTTCTGAAGGCTCTGCTGGTAAATCTTTACCACCCACAACACCAACTGTCTTCCTTAACCATCGAGCAGCTTCATATCTTCTCAATGCTGAGAAATTACTCCCGTATTACACTACCTTCCATGTATTATTGACACAAAAAGAAAAAAGCAAGAGAAAAGAAAAGGCAAAAAAAAAAAATCCAAATTCTAACAACTAAAATTACGAAATGCAGAAAATTCAGAAAAAAAAAACATTCGCCTGAATTATCTAGAATAACAGGCAAGTTAGACACAATTTTTGAATAGTTGAATCTATCTGTTAAATGTATAACTACAGAAAGGGGTGAATTTCTTGGAAACCAACATTTTGCATCACATCAAATAAGCACTTTCTTTATTAAAAGGCTTAAATTGTCTCACGAAGCAATATAACCCAGGAAAAAGGACTCGCGGTTAGAATGTAATGAAGTTATTGAAAGACAAGATCAAAGCGGGGGAAAATAAAGAGAAGGACACGGATGAAGAAACGATCATACATGCTTCTTCAGCCTTTCTTGAAGCCAAATCAGTGTCACTCAGCCTCTTCGATTGCTGTTGAAGAACATCCTCAACCACAGACGCAAGAGAAAACTGCATTATCCCATCTGTAGCCATTTTCCAATCACGCCAAGAATTCCCGAACCTTGAGCAAGAAACCCACCCAAGAATTCAAGAATCCCAAACTTTCATCAACCCAATGCTCCAAACCAAACACAATGCATGTAAACGTATCATTCAACAATCCAAAAACAGGATTCTAACAGGAACAATACGAATATATATAGTACAACGAAAACAGAGTTCTGACAGGAACAATACGAATTGGAGAAGTTGAAAATGGAGGACCAGATATAACAGCAGAGGAGAGAGAAAGAGAAAGAAAAACTGGGATTTTTTTCTCTCTCTTTTTGTGTAATTGGATTTATTTATAGAAATTCTCTCCTCTGCAATGGCGAATGTTCCTTTTCCTTTTCAATTGCTTTTTCTGTTGAGAATGTTTTCTTTTGTGTTGTTCAATGGGAGAAACGGAGAAGAAAATAGAATTACCAGTCATCCGAAGCTGATTCCTAACCTTGCGGTTCGGACACTTTGCGGTTTGTATTTTGTTCTCGTGGAAAGAGAGGAGAGCGCCAATTCCAGTTCTAGAGATTTTTTTGTTCCCAAACTGCCCTTTATTTTTTCTTTTTTTGAGGGACCCTTCAGTTTTTCATTACCCCTTTACTTTTTTTTTTCCTGGGTAAAGGCAGAGGCGGGTACTGCCTTTCTCATCCCCCCTCTTATTTTTCAGTGGTAATAATGATTTGAAATGTTCATTGCATGGATGAGGTTTAGTTTTAATATTCTTTTATTTTAATTTTATAAAATTAAATTTTTTTAGATGAGAAATAATATTTAATTGTATAGAATTTTGGATGAAACACAATTTATATATACCCCTAAGGTGTACATTCGGTTAATTCTGTTTGGTTCGATTTTTTTAAAATTGAATAATTTTTATATTAAAATTGAATCTAACCAAGTTAAATCGATTCGGTTCGGTTCAAAATTGAATGTTATATTATCTTTTAAAAATTTTAATTTTTTGGTTCAGTATTTAATTTGGTAACTTAAACAAAAAGTTAAATCAAAAAATATATAATTATTAAAAATCGAACTAAATCGAACTATAGAAATAAAAATTGAATCAAATGAAAAAATCAATTCCATTCGATTCGATTTTGGTCCGATCCGATTTCTGCACATCCCTAATAAACCGTAAGTATGAAATAGTAGATACACAAATTATTACATATCCAAAAGTCAGTAAGGGATTCCAACTTTAAATTTTTTTCTTTTTTATGTTTATATTAGTACTAATTATTTCTAGTTCTCTTTTATTCTTAGCTATCAACAATTTTACTTGTTTTTTCATGCTATAACAATAAAGTTCCTTTTTTATCCTTTATTAAAATAAGTGGAGGGTTATTAGAATACCAAAAGAAAAAAAAAAGAGAAAAAGACAAGTGGAGAAGTTTTGGTGACATTTTCATAAGATTCTATTTTGTAATTACATTAACTATTTTCTTGGAGGTTAGAAAGGAAAGCGTACCTTTACATTTTATTATCATTATTATATTTCAGGGTTTAGAAATATTTGCTCATGAATGATGAGAGGGATTTCGCCTTTACATTAAAGGGCTGGAATGTAAATTGCATGATATTTTGGTTGGGTCAATGTGCTAACTAATTAGCTTATCACTTAGTCATAATATTACAAATCTCCCTAAAAAAACCCCCTTTTTAAATGGTGTCATGAATCGACTTTTATTATTCCTATATTTTGTTAATCTTCTGAGCCCTTTAAGTATGTAATTGTTGAAAGAAAATAAAAGCAAATTACTTTTTCATCCTTTTTTTTCAAATATTCAATTTTTACATAAAGTTTAAATTTGTTTATTTAGAAAAAAGAAGAAACATGTTTAGTGTGAGTCACATTTCTCACCTTATTCACACATATAATCTGCTGATCCATTTCATCATTTACTTGTTAAAATCAAGTAAATTTAAAATTACCTTTTCATCCTTTCAAATTAAAAAATAATTAGTATAAAGAGATGAGGCTTCTTATTCTCTTTCCCTTTTGCTAAAGAAGATATAGTGAAAGAAACTTGCTTTGTAGTAAAAGCTTTCATATTCAGAAAAGTCTATTCTCTTGAATCTTTCTTAGGTCGCTTTTTGATGAATGCAATTGAAGATGAAACAAGTTTTGCTTTTTAACGACTTCAACATGAAAGAACTTCAAATTTTTTGTAAATAAACTAGTGTTATGATTCCATTTCTTTTTTTTTTTGAAAAGAAAAAGAAAAAAAGGAGTTTTGGTTTTGGAAAAATAATTTTCAAAAATAGCTACACAAAAAATAGGAATAAAAAGAAGATGGAAATACCATTTCATGACTGCAACTAATTAATACGGACGTGAAATCCATTGTTTGCATCACAAACAAAGAATGATCATATAGAGTGAAGGCCTTTACTTTGATTCAAAGGCTCAACATGCAACCATGATTATCCAAGCCATTTTATTAACCAATCTAATGATAATACATAAGACTCAATGCAATTAATGCAACAAACCATCAAGATTAAACAACTTCCCTATCTTGATTAATCTTCTTAATAATAATGATTACTTTTCAAAGTATGTAACTTTATTAGAGTATGTTATACTATATCTCTAATCAGAACAATTATTAAGTTAATAATTTTCTTCATATATCTAACTAAGGTCTTGAGTACTTATTAAACTCTTGTTGCCCTCTTTCCTTTTTTTTTATAATAGTTTAAGATTTCCTCGAATAATAGAAAGATATATTTTGCTAATAATGGTGTCATACATGGTACAAATAAGATCTTTACAACTAGAAGTTTGTCCAATGTAGTAGCTAAGTTCACTAACTTTTTTCACATTTTTGTGCATCTTTAAGGAAACAATTCTACATAAGAAATGTCACTTCTTGTCCAAGAAAGCATTGGATGCCTAAAAATGCTCCATGATTTTTCTCTCAATAATTTGAAAGATGGATAATTGTTTCCATCCATTGTCACAAATATAATACGTCTTTTAGTTAACAATGACATCACAAACTTGTGACAATACAAACTATATATAACTCACATTACTAAGAGCATTGGACATTTACTTGAAGGTAAATAATTTCAACTATTTTTCAAATAAAACACATAAATATACTCTTTTATTCTATAGTAGTTTGAAATTTGGAAGATCAGAGATTGGGATAATATATTAATATATATGTTTGAGAATGAAAACCATTTATCTAAAAGGTGTTATTTCAATGAATCTACATTGAAAAATCTAAGGACAGATGCAATGTTAAAGAAAAAGAAGTGCAAGAAGAGGGACCTTTTCACGCTTCTTTGAGGAATGAAGACAATATTAATACATCAATATGCAAAAGCAAAAGATGGATAGAGCCTATGCCCCTGACATGCAGACATGATAAGAATCAATGAACATTTTGCCTCATAATATTTTGCTTCACATGCAATGTTGATCATTTCAAGAATGAGTATATTCATGAAACGAACATAGAAGTATCATAAGTCATCCTTGGAGATTCGTGTATAGTACCCCTCCTATCTATTCCCCCTGAAAACGAAACTAAAGAGTAAAGGCCCTGTTCCTTCTAGAGGAGAATAGACTACAAGGGAAAGGTGTGATTGCGGGAAAACGCGCAGCAAGTGAGGTGTTCTACAGTTCAAAAAATGCAATTGAAAACAATTTCCTATTAGTGTGGTTGCGGCAAAAAGGGCATGGTGATAGAGTAATTCTTGTAAAATAATCTCTCATTTCTTGTTTTTTACCCAATGAAACGGGTTTATATAGAACGTTAATATGATTTTTTGGGGAATAAAAAAAGTTAATACATATTATGTAGAATATATTTTTAGTTTTTATATGTACGAATACTGGACGAAAATTATGCAGTTAAATGGAAAAGATTTTGAGATGTTAACTAGTTAGTATAAAGCTATCCCCCTTTTTTCTTTTTTCTTTTTTATGTTAAGTTAAAGGGCTTTATGGTCAATTAAGAAAGTGAGTTCATTTTGCGATGTTCAAAAGGAACGGTTTGGACCCAAAGCTAGCTTTTGACAGGTCCAGGTGGATGATGATCTACACTACCCCAACGAAAAAGGCGGGCCCAAATAACTGCATGCCGGCGGCCGGCGGCGAAACAGATAGAGGGACCCAAGCCGGATTAAATGCGCGCCAAAATATTTTATATATTATTTTACAAACAAATAAGCAAATTAAAAACTTTTATATATATTTTCTTGAGTAATTCTTGAAAATAGTCTCCTAACTTTTTTTTGTCTTGAATATGTCTCTTAAATTTAAATTTTATAATTTTAGTTTTAAAATTATTTTTTAAAAAAATTATAGCTCTTGCTATCTGTGTAATATCATGTTTTATAAAAATTTTATGTGTGTTTATTGTGTGATAGAATACGTAATTTTTAATAATATTAAATTAGACAATTTAATTTTTTTCAAAATATTTTAAATTTTTCTTAAAAAAATGTGGATCAATCATTAAGTGACACTTGAGTACTTGAATAGATTTTTTTTTCTCATTGCCAAGTTGGTGACCGACTTACTCCACACACACACACATACCTATATATATTGTTTTGCTTTGATTTTTGCTATCTTTTCTATTTTTCTTTCCTTTCTTTCTTTTCTCTTCTTCTTCTTAGCTGTCGGGTTGCTCATTTCTTTTCTTCTTAGCTTGACTTCTCTTTGTCAATTAAGGTATGAATTTTTTTATTTTCTTTTATTTGAAAGTTTCCATGTTTATTTTATAATTTCTTTAAATTTATAGTATACATTGTTTATTTAGTAATAGTTGTTTGTTTTATTATTTATAGGATAAATTGTTTTAGTATTAAAAAAGTATAGATTTTAAAATTTGAAATAGATTGGATCTTTGTGATATATGATATTTGAGAAAATTCGATATTTGTGATATTTGTGAAATTTTATTAAATACATAATATATTTGAAGATATAATAAAAATAATATTTTATTATTTTATTATAATGATAATAAATAATTAATTTAGTATGATTTATATATATAAATAAAATCATAATATATTTGTACTATTTTATTGTTTTATTATAATGATGATAAATAATATTTTATTATGATTCGTATCTAATATTTGTAACCGTGAAGAAACATGCTTTCTTGATGGAAATGGGGATGCCATCTAAAGCCGAAGAAGGTAATGTGGCATGTGCAGTGAGTTTGGCCATTAAGGGCTTTGTCCTCTGCTTTGGTACCTGAAGATCCCCTTCTATATATAGCAACTCATGTCCACAGGCATAGGGCTCCCTTTCTCAATCAGTTTGTCCATGACTCAATATCTTGAGGCGTTGGGGGACGCATCTGTCCTTGGGTACCTGCATTAAGAAGCAAATTTAGGTGCTTAGTGCTCTTCACCAAACAATGAACTGACACATTGATTGAGAGATGGCCAATATTGGCGAGAGGGGCATATGTACACCCTTGCCCCAACTCAAACTGCCAAATTATTATCTTGAACATGATTAACTGACTTAACTAATTCTAGACAATAATATTATAGCAGTAATACACGTAAGAAAACCAGTGTTCTCAAATTCCCGACCCCTCCTTCCCAAAAGAAAACCAAAATCAATTAATGCATGCAAAAAAATAACGTATTTGTTCAATAATTCTCATAAACGACAAGAACGACGAGCCCCATTGTAGATGAAGAAGCCTAGCTAGTGATGTCTATAGCTTTCTTTCAAAAGTAAACCTTATAATTTTGGTTCTTTAAAGCAATGTTGTATTTACAAATGGCTTCACTGGCCCTTTCTTCTTCTTTCCCATTTAAACAACAATTCTTGAAACCTTAAACTATAAACCCCCTCACCAATAGATCATGGCTTATTTTATTAGTCTGCAAGAAAAGACACTTTCAATTTTGTACTAATTCATCAATCTCCGGCTGCCTCTATGACTGGTTCTGAATTTTAGCAGTGGAATCATAGTTTTATCTTTTTCAATTAAAAATTTCTGAAAGGTAGGGAGTGATGTTACTCCACGTTTCACGGTTCACAGCTAAGGATTCGGAGAGATTTTGGTTATATATACTACTTTATATTAAGATTGATATCTAAATAAGTATGCATGTGTATCAAGACTTGAATTAACAACTTTAAGAGAGTACTCTTTGCCTCTCATAAGTATGCATATTTCACTAATTAACCTATCGTAATTAGCTTTAATCATAGTCCAAGGACAAAATGAAAATGTGCACAACCTATAGGCTATATGTAATAAGTATGGTAGGAGTATCAATAAGGTGAATTAAGAATATATGTTGTTCTCCTTGTACTGGTCTTATTTAATACATTTCCGATATGTCTAAAATTATCTAAGCCACAATCAGACACTAATAAGGAATGTCCAGTTTTTAGGTCATTAAAAGTGCAATGGACTCCTAAATTAGCACTTTGGAACGTTTTCATGTAAATGCTTCCAATGGCCCCAATCTTGCATTGAAAAAGGCTGTAAGAATCTTTTTTCAATGCCATATGACTTGTCAAATTGTTGAGCCCAATCTTCTTTAATGGAAACAGAAATCCAACACTGAGGGAAAAGAATTGAAATTGTGATGTATAATTAATGATGTCAAAGTATAGTCTAAAGCTCCTCAATGGGGATGTTTTACTTTTTGGAGCAAAGGTCCCATATCATTTGAAGAGATAAACCTTCTTTATTCTAACTCTTCATGAACAATGCTTTTTGCTCATTGTTATAGTCTTGAATTGACCCTCTGATTTGGCTAATGATTTGAAAATTGACATCTTTTTGAGCTAAGTAGTGCCTAAACATGTGGTTGTCATGAGCACCCTAGTCCGCTTATCACCCAACTTAACAACTCAACATTAATTTAGAAAACCTTTTTGCCTCAACCATCCTTTGGCGGCCAAGTGTTTGTTTTTATTGAAAAAGAAATCTGATTAATCCAATATTAGTAATGGGATTATATTCGTTGATGATAATCTAATGAGTATTTGTTAAGTTAAAATATATAATATTCTTTTTGTCTAAAATAAAAATATTAATTCTTTATCTCAAGAATGAATATTTACTTATACATAAAAAATTGACATTTAATTTTGTACAAGAGGAAATATTACGTTAATAATTAATTCTGTAGTGCTTGTGAAAAATACTTTTCTCGTTATCTATTTGGTTGATTGTTCATCAAGAATTGAAATGCCTGTTGAAGTTTTGTTGCCGAAAGCCATTGGTGTAGGTCTCCAATAACTGTGTTTTGAGTTTTTAAAGCTTCCCATATATTATCATTTTGCTTAGAAGAGGGCATCCGACGCGTGATTGAAGGCTAAAGTAGATAAAATATATATATATATATATATATATATATAATACTTTACTGTAGAAGACCAAGCATACGAGCCCTTGTGTGATCAGTAATTTCACTCTAACATCACACTTTGAGACATGTTTTTTGAAGTATTTGCGGCACAACTGCTCCATTCAATTGCTACATTTTGTTAATTAGTGACGGGAAAATATAGGGTTAGCGACGAAAATTTCCGGATCAGCCTTTGCCCTTTAGTAGTGAACTTTCGGCCTTTCAGGAATACAAAGAAAAAGAGCAAGCACAACAGTGAGAACACAAATAGAATCACGGATGGTGCGCTCTGTATGCTTCACGGACTTTAGGAAATGATTCGGGGCAACATTTGATATAGCCAATGTTGGATCATCAAAAGGATATGTGGAAGGAGTTAACGTAATTGCTCAAATGGTAAAGTATTTCTTATCAGATAATATTAATAAATTATTGTTTATTTTCTTTATTTATCTCTTTTATAATAGTATAAAAATTATTTAAATAATGCGCAAAAGGGGAATAAGTTTCCTAATCCATTTGATCTAGAATCCCTTTACATTTTCCACGTTATATCTTTCCTCGGATTTGTACAATGTGTTTTTAATTGACTGAATTATATGTATTAAACCCTTGAAAATCTACTTCTTCTTCTGCAAGCTAAGAGTAGAATATTGTTGTCCCAGCCTATCTTTCAATGCAATTCTCCTGATATTTTCATATATTAAGAATTACTTTTCTCTATTTAGATCAATATCCATTACATGCATAATATATATTAGTCAGATAGTACACTTAACAATCTCATTAAGTCAAGCTTAAAACAAAACAAAACATTTCCATAAAAAAAAACTCTTAAAACAAAACATCTGAATTAAATTACTAAAAGGAAGTAGATGTGAATAGAGTTTTGTGCATTTGAATTCATAGCTAACTATTGTAAAAATAAGAAGTGATTCTTAAAATTGACTTTTTAAAGAAAAAGTAGAAAAACCTTCTAGGTTTTTAGCAAAAATTAAAAAAAAAAGGAAGAGAAAAGCTATTTAGTTCGAAAAACCTAACCAAATGCATTATTTGTGGGGCAACAGCCAAATAAATAGTTGTTTGGGCGGTCAAATTCATTATTTTTTGAATAATTTGTGAAAAAAGTCTTATAATTATTTTATTTATTTTAAGAATATTTTTTAACTTTAATTTCTGTAATTTTAGTCTCGAATTAATTTTTTCAAAATAATATAATTCTTGCAACCAATCATACATCAAAGTTCAATTGAAATTCATGTGTGTAGCACACACGAATTCGATTTGAAGCTCAAATATCTTTCCTAACACCATCTAAAATAATTTGGAATAAAGACTAAATGTATTTCTCCCAAATATACTACTATCAAATTGAACGATTCACGATTAAATTTAAAATTGAATTATGATTATGGATTATAAGTAGTACTTATGTGAATGCATTTTTTTTATAAAAATATACAAGATTTAATGAATTTACTCTTTAAATCAAATTCACTATATGACACGTGAATTTGTATCTAACTATATCGTATAATTGGTAACAATAACTGTATTTTTTTTAAAAAATAAATTTGATACTAAAATTATAAAAATTAAAATGAAAAATATTTTAAAAATAAATAAAATAATTATGAGATTATTTTTTCAAAGTACTCTTATTTTTGCTTTGATACAATAGCATTATTATTAACAAGTTCTATATCTTTTGTAATTGAAAGAAGAACAGGCAAACAAAGCACCTTAGCAGGAAAATGGTTGCATACGCTTATCGCTTTCGAGGCCGAGAAAGGAAGTACAGAAAAGCCCACAAGGATGTCGATCCTCTGCCGTGTATGTATGGCTAGAAGGAAAAGCCCACAAAGCAAGGGCAATCGGGTTGGAAGGCTAAAAGAAAAGATGAGGTGAGAAATGGAGAGAAGCTATGGGGGAGGCGCACGTGCTTCAATAAAGATCAACTTTTGCCGGCCACTACGAAAGGCAGAAAGCATGACGTACGTTGAGCCAAACCAACCACTACGCCATCGCAACCTATGCTCCCCAATTTGTTTTGTCTCTCCCAGAAAAAAAAAAAAAAAAGAAAAAAGGAAAAAGTTCGGCTCCATTTGGACCATTTCTCTGTGGCTATTGCGATAGCACCGCCGCGAAACCCCACTTGCCAAGCTCGATCATTCAATTCCTTCTAGGCCAAGCTCGATCATTCAATTCCTTCTAGGCCAAGCTCGATCATTCAATTCCTTCTAGAATGTAATAAAATCTCCAACTGAGGAAGAATCACGGTCGGGATTGCTCCACGATGCCTTGAAGAATCACGGTCGGAAAAAAATTGATGACGAAGAACTGCTAAATAATTGACCCATCGTTTTTTTTTTAAAAAAAGGAGAAAATTTGTTTCTGCTCAAAAAATGAAGGAAGAAAATTGTTCAATAGTTCTTGGCCTTTCTCGGGCTATGTCTAGGATTCAATGTGCCTTAAGAAAAGTTTTTATTTTATTTTATTTATAGAGAAAGTCTAAAAAAATTATACAATAAGCAAAAATTAAATTACTTGGAAGGTCTTAAAATAGGGTATCAGGGGGCAAAAAAAACTCTGACTAAAGAGAGAGTATCTTTTCTGAATTTCCAAACAAAGGTAAAATCTGTTTAATACAAAGGGACAAACTTTCGGATGTGCATTAGAGGTGAGAAGGAGAAGGCTGATCTACACGGGGACGTAAAACCCAAAACTTATTTATTATAAGGAATGCTTTTAATCAACGAACGTTGTCACATATTAATGAGACCTTTTGGCATACCAGAGTAATATTTGCTTAAAGAGTAATTTTAATAAGTTAGAGTAATATCTTTTCTCTACTATATCTTTTTTTTATGAATAAAAAATTATTTATTAAAGTTAAAATAATTAGAACCATTATGATCAAAATAATTCTCGAACTTTTTCTTCAATATGGACAAATAATAGGAATTAAAAAAGTGAAATAATCTTGAAATTACAACTAAAAAATAAAAGTTATACAAAAAGATAGCAAGTAAATATTATATATTGCAAAAGATTGATAAAAGATACTAATACTAATAAAACAAACAAATACATAACAACGGCACCTCTATGGTAATCATTGAATTACAGTAGCAAGAAAAGTTTAACTTCTTTATCAAACTTTTTATTACTCCATCAATTTCAATATATATGTCATAGTGTAACTTTACATAAAAATTAAATGTCTAAAATACCCTTATTTAAAAGTTCTTGGTTAATGTTTGAAAGTCAAATCTAATATTAGAGTTTGGTAGCTAAGTGATTGATTTGAAAACTAATAATGTTGAAAAATAAAATCATTTAAATAGTTAGTTGGAAACAATAATAAATTTGAAAAAATAATAAATAATTTTTTTATATAAAAATAAGACAAATAATTTAAAATAAAAAATTTAAGACATATATTTTAAAACGGATAGAAAATTTTGTAATTATTCTATAAATTGGTATAATTGTACGCAACAAGATAAGGTAAATTAGAGTGGTATATATTTTTCTTGCAGGATTAGATTTGTCATGATCCATGAGAGAATTTCTGACTTTGCAAAGGGGTAATGAAACAGAAAGGAATAAGTTAAGCCAAGCTCCCCTAGAATTGATCGCTTAGGAATTTTTTTTTTTTTTGACGGGTCATTTTCGGGAATTCAGTGCGCATGTTATAACCTATCATAATATTATATCGTTGGCTGCATATGGTTTTTTTGGCCAATTGATATTCCAATATGCTAGTTTCAAGTAATGTTGGATGGGCTGCTGATTTGCCAGATCGTTAACCCCCCAAAAAAGGAGAAGAAATGAGCAGAATTAGGGTATTATTAATTTATTATATATAATTTGTTATTATATATTGTGTAAAATCTAGTTATTTTTAAAATTTATTTTCTCTCTCTTTATCACACTCCTTCTCTTACATTCTCTCTCTCTATATCTTCACTATAATATTTTAATATTGCGATAATGTTAAAAATTAATAAAAATAGTAACATTATTAATTTTTAATTTTTTAAAACAAAATTAATGTGAATATTAATATTAAACAATATTAATTAATGGTTATTAATTTGCATAGTAATAGTATTAATCATTTTTAATTAATAATTTAAAATAGTGATTAAACAACATTATTCATTATTAATAAAGTAATAATTACAATTTTTGAAAAAATAAAAAAGAAAAAAAAGGGAAATGATGCATGCAAGTTCCACCTGGCCTGAACTTGAATGCATTTTCCACCAGCCTTGGACTTGGCGGACATTTTATGCAATTTCCTCCAATGCACTTGTGGTGGAACTTGCATGAATTTTTACCTTTTTTTCAAAGAAAATTTGGAACTTGATAATACGTTCAATAAAACTCCACGGAACTATCTTAAAATGCCCAAAAAAATTATAATCAAAGTTATAGTGTGAGTTTGTCACCGATTATATTCTACAAATATACTATACAAAAGTAATGATAGGTTGTTAAAAAGTATTTAGACTTAACTTGATCCCCAAAAACACATTAAAAGAAATTGCTCAAGTCTTATAAGGGAGAAAATTTATAGAGAAATTATCCAATGTGGGATATCTTAAAAATTATAGAATGAATTCGTCGCTCATAAATGGAAGTAATTTTAGATTGAAAATTGGCGCTCTTTTGATGCTTTGCTTGTTCTTCATACTCAAAATAAAGTCTTTGTCTAATGCTTTATCCTGGTTTCTAGCAAAAATTCAATGCTATAGCCTATAGCGATGGGCTTGAATTTGGGGTTTCTGTGTGAGCGTGGAGAATGGAGAACATGAATGGTGAAACCCAAGGCTACTTCAAAAGGCGGTTGCAGAGTTTGGTGATGGATTTGGTGCTAGGAACCAGACATTCAGGAAGAAGATGATGGAGGAAAATAGAAGAAGCAGATTTTTTCAAACATTTTTTCCATTGAAATTAACTGTCATTAAATTTACAAAATTACTAGTATTTCAAGTTGGAATAGCAAAATCTTCTTTTAAAACCAGATTTAGTAACCCAAGAACAAAGATTTTAAATATATGGCTCGCATATCTTTTCATAAATAATTTAATTTTTTTGAAACTCAATACAAAAATTTTAAAATCAAACATATCTAATCATATCCTAAACCCTGCAAGCATTCATCAAAGTGTTTATTTTTCACTCATACTACGTAGGGCTCATTTCCTCTGATGGGTGAGAAAAAAAAATTAAATTCATAATCTTAAATACGAAATATGAACTAGTTTCATAACCATTCAATTATTTAGCTAAAAATTTCTCAACCAAATTTGAAAGATTTCACTTTGAGATCTCATATTATTGAGTTGTCCTACGTTGCCACTAGTGCTTCAACTTTTTTCTATCAGCAACAAAATTGGCCGTCTCCATCAAATTTTCCGTAAATATCTAACCAATTTTTTGCTAATTTTCTGATTAAGATTTTAGTGAGAACATAGCAAGTCAAGATTGACGAAGATAGACAACCAATTAAGGGTGAGATTGAATATTATTTTATTTTGAGATTTTCTATTTTGAGTTTCGTGAGAGAGAATTTTTTGTGAAAAAAAAAGTAAAATTCAGGGTGAGAAATTTGTATTAGGTTTCGTAGCGGAACACAATCCAAATAAAACCCAATACAAATACACCCTAAATAATTTTAAAAATTATACATTGATTAAAGAGAATGAATTAAAGTTCAAATATAAAATTTTAAAAAGAAAATTATTTTTCAATTTAAGATGGCAATTCAATTGAATCCTATAATTGCGATTCAATTTTCACGAACATTTTTTTATTATATCCTAAACGAATTCAATGGCTAAATATTTATTTAGTACTAATTAAAATAAAAAAAACCTTCATCGGCAGTCGGCACCATAACCCAATTGCGGTGAACCAAGGATAGCCATTTGGATCTAATCCTCCCCAGCAGATATCAAGACGCGTAGTCAACCGTCAAACATATCGGTTGAGCTGCCCCGATTTCAGGCAATCCAAACAAGGAATAAGTAGGGGTACTTCAGGAATTTCACTACAACCCCGCACTGGACTCGAATATTGTATCTATCTATCCACCCTACCCTATAATTAGATGCCTCTTTACGTACTTAACCGCGTTAACTGTTCAAAGACTCTCTTTAAAAGGGAAGGATTTAAAATTTTATAAAGAAAAAGAAAAACACGCACAACACACACTGGAAAACATTTAAATATTACGTTTCCTTCGTCTCCACCCTTTCCATTTTCACTGCCTCCAATCCATTGATCTTTTTACAGAACCACATGCATATACGTACATGGGTGTATATATAAATATATACACGGATAGGGAGAGACACATATAAATAGGAGCTGGTGAAATTGTTGTTGAAGTTTTGCTAACTGCCCTCTCCTTTCTCAGGTACCCAACCTTCATCTACAGGCTCCACCCTGTTCTCTATCTTTTCTTGTTGGAAGGTCGAAGTTGAAATAAGTATTGATCTGAATTTTTTGTGCTTTGAGGGACGTTTTATGTTCTAGAAAGTGGTGTTCGATGTTGTTGAGTTAGATATTCATCTGGGTTTTTCTTAAGTTTGAACGTTGTATTTTCTACTGAAAGAATTTTGTCTTTTTACTTTTTATCTTTTCTATCTTGCTGGATTTTGAATTTTTATCCGATTGAAGTTTGAGGGATTTTCTGAAGGTCGGTGTTGTAGCATAGTAAAGAATCTCGATCTAGGGTTTTTGTTTTTTAGGTCATGAAATTTCATTTCTTCAGCTTCCAAGATGGAATTTTTGGATTGCATCTACTTTTGTTATTAGAAACTGATCTCATCTTGTAAGATAGGATGGATGTTTTTTGCCTTTTAAAGGATGCTTAATTTTGGAATAGATAAGATTTGAAAATCATGATTCGTCAGGTCATCTTAAGCTGGAAACTGTTGATTTGTAGAATCAAGATGTTTATTAGGAGAGTTTTCACATTAAGTAACTATTATTAATATTTCATATCCACCTGCTTAATTTGATTCGATTGAGGATCAATTACTGCGGTTGGTGTATGGACTAGTAATATATGATTTCTTTTTAATTCAGAAACTGGTTTTGGTGCTTCTATAGGTGTCTGAATAGATGGGAAGGGGAGCCAAGCGTGGGACTAGGAGAAGGGGTAGAGCAGCAGATAAAGGCTCAGATGATTCAGACGAGGATTATACAGTGGATGAAGAGGAGGAGTTAGATGACTCGGAGGATGAATATGTTTCTTCTGTTGATGGGGATGGATCAGAAGAAAGCGTAGGTGAATTTGAGGATGAAGAGGAGGAGGAAGAGGAAGAATTTATTGAAAAAAATGTTGGTAGACCTAAGAAGATTTGTCCTGGGAGAAAGAGAAATGGAATTGTGAAGCCAAAAAAGCAGCAGCAGGTCTCATATAGGATAAAAGGTGTTGATGATTGCAAGGACTCAGATGAACATGATAGTGGAATTAGAAACCAAGCTACAAAGACAAGAAAGAAAAAGAAAGTTTCTTATAGGGAACCAGAAGATGATGACTGTGATGATTTGGATGAATATGATCTTGGAAGGGGGAAAGCAGTTACGAGTTCAAGGAAAAAGAAGAAAGTTTTGTACAACGAACAAGAGGATGAGGATTTTGTTGAACTAGATGAATTTGATGCTGAAAAGACTTGTGGAGTTTCAAATTCAAGAAAGAAGAAGAAAATTTCCTACAGAGAACTAGACAATGACAGTTGTGATGACTCAGATGAATATGATGGTGGAAAAAGTGACGGAATTACAAATCCAAGAAAGGAAAAGAAAGTTTCATACCAAGGACAAGAGGATGATGATTGTGATGACTTAAATGGATGTCATGTTGTGAATGGAAATGGATATACAATGTCTAGAAAGAAAAAGAGAGTTTCTTATGGAGAGCAAGATGATGACAGCTATAACGTTTCCGATGACGATGACGATGAGTTCACACCAGATGAGGTTGATGATGATCTAGATGATGAAGAAGTTGTTTTGGAGAGAAAGAGGGACAAGAAGTTAGCTAGGCTTAGAAAGCAGGAGAAGATTCCTAGAGACTGTAAGAGAAAGAGGAATTCCAAGTTAGCGGACAAGAATATGAGAAGCAAACCAGCAAGGATCCATGCTGTGACAAGTAAAACAAGATCTCAAACTCATGTCGAGTTTGCAGACCCCAAAACTGGATTAGAAGAAAAGAAATTGAAGATTGCAAGAAGGCCAGGAAGGAAGAAGAGATCTATAAATTCTGACTCAGATTTTGAAAGTTATGGACTATCTGATTATGATTACACTATCTCTGAGGAAGAGAGAGAGCAGGTGAGGGAGGCTAATGAATTCTGCAGAAATTTCACCAACAGTTTGAGGAGTGCCCCTCCAGTAAAGAAGTTAAAAGAGGATCAGGAATATGTCCATCCACAAACAAAACGCCCAGGAAGGAAAGGTAAAGAAAAGGAAGAGGAATTCAAGATTGAAACAGGAAAGCAGGTTTGTGGTATTTGTTTATCTGAAGAAGGGAAGAGAACTGTCAGGGGAACTTTGAATTGTTGTAGTCATTACTTCTGTTTTGCATGCATCATGGAGTGGTCTAAGGTGGAATCCCGTTGTCCTCTGTGCAAGCAGAGGTTTGTAACAATCAGTAAGCCTGCAAGGTTTGATCTGAGGCCTGTGGTGATTCCAGTCCCCGAGCGTGACCAGGTAATATTCTTCTGAGTTTTTTCTGTTTTTTAGAATTTTGTTCAGAGCCATTATTTAAGATCCATTTACCAATCTATTTACATGCTTTGCAGGTTTATCAACCATCTGAGGAAGAGCTTAGGGGTTATCTCGATCCATATGAAAATGTTATATGCACAGAGTGCCAACAAGGTGGAGACGATGCCCTCATGCTTCTCTGTGATCTTTGTGATTCACCTGCACACACTTACTGTGTTGGGCTCGGACATGAAGTCCCCGATGGTAATTGGTATTGTGAAGGCTGTAGGCCAACTGCGCTCGATTCCTTGAATCTACGGAGTTTGAATCCTTCCCCTGGTCATAGAACAAATAACAACTTATCTGGTGGTTCATCTCCAGTTACCAATATAAGGGAGACTTTTGATCTAAACGAGGCATATGTACCTGAGACTCCAGTGGCCCAAGGAACGGGGGTGCCTTCTCCCAGGTTTTCTGCTGGAGATTCTCAAGCATTTACTGTTCTTGGAAGACGCAGAATTCAACAACAGATACGCCAGATTATTAATAACAGGAGGCTACAGGACAATGAGACTAATGGCATGGTACCTACAGTCTCGGGGAGCAGTCTTGTTGGCTCTCAAGTTGGTCGGGATAGGGTATTAGAACCGCAACGTACAGTAATGTCGGAAAGGAGGATAGCATCTTATAATTCACCTTTCAGGGGACAGATACAAGGAAATGCTGCAGGTGTATTAGCTGAAGGTTTTCCTGCAAGGTTGACCCATTTTGGGGGGCCCGTAATTCAAGGTCAACCATCAACATCTGGTGATGGTTCTTTCGCTAGAAATGACACTGGGGGGATCAATGCAAGGGTTGGTTATGGATCTGTTCTTCAGCAAGTCCATCCTTGCAGCGGCATATCAAACATTGGGTCCGATGCAAGTGCATCAGCGCATCCATGTAAAGAGGTGAGCCCCTTTAACGTAGAAAAGGAACAACTGCAATCAATGGTTAGAAGTCATTTAAAAAGGATTTCCCGAGACTTGGGCTTGGGTATGTGTAATACATCACTAAAGCTGCCTATTGCAGTACCTTATAGCACCATAATTATGTCAGCACTTATCTTCCAAGCATCTGATTCTTCCTGTTCTGATTGGTATGGATGACAGGATGCTCTTAAACATTGACCTGTCTTTTATGCGTAGATTTGGTTTGAACTATTGCTGGCACAAATTTTTTGGTCTTTGTAATTCGCAGTTGAATGCGGTTCTTATGCTAAAATTCAACTGGTTGGTTTTATTGTCGTTTCTGCCTTGGAAAATTCTGGAGGTATGAAATTCTACACACACATGGGACATCTGTATTAGTGTTCAATACCTTTAGCTCTTCCTGATTAGGTACCTTGAAATGCCTTTAAGTCTCCTTTTGCAATGTTAATAGTTTGTTTAAAGATGCTTCTTGTTCCCTTCGTCCTCCCGTGTATTTTATGAATTTTGAGTGCTGATATTCCATCCTACCTTCTTGCAGGGTACAGTACCTTCAAGGACATTGCAAGGTCCTCTACACTCACCATTTTAGCTGCATGTGGACTTGGGCATAGACAGACGGAAGTCTGTCCTGTCCAGACGCCGTTAGTCTGTACACATGTGGAGGGAATGGCAGGTAGACAAATCTGTCCAATGAAAAGCCACAGCTGCTCATCTTGTTTTGATCTGTTGGTAAAGAACGCAGTGAGAGAGATAGTTATGAGCAGAACTCAAATCCAAGGATTACTAGGGCCCGATTCAAATAGTTGAAATGATTTTGGCTCACCATTCTTTCTGCCCCTTGACTTCCATGGGCAGCTTCATCTTAATCATTAGCATAGGATGTCCTTTTTAGGTTGTTTATATTGAAATTGCTGACACGAAGTAGGTCCGTTTGTTGTCGTCATTTTATTACTGATGAATTGATGTCTATAGCGAATCCAGCCCCCAGAGCTGAGCCATTCTTAATTTATTTTCCACAGATAATTTACACAGTTTCCCAGTAGTGGTTCTTTGTCATTCAATGAACTTCTAAAGATTCGCGTCAATTCAAGATAGTACTGTTAATAAATTACTTCTTATTTGCTGGGAATTTGTTTTACCGAATCTACCTGAGCCTGCTTAATCCGTTTCTGTGGTGCTGGTTGTGTTTCTAGTCAGATTTGCATGCAGTTCCTCTTCACTCTCTAAAGGAGGCTTCAGTCTCGAGTACTGCGGTGAGGTTAGATTGAGTCAGTGAAATTTTGAGCTTCAACGGCAAGCACTGATCATGTGCTTGTGTTTATTCGTTTGTTATTTTGTTCCGACAATGCAATTTACTGGCCAGAAAGTTCAGTGAAAATACCTTTTACCACCTGGAAAGGGGAAAAATGAAAAAAGAAAGAAAGCACGGAGGCCTATTTCCTTGCGTCTCCCATCTTACTATATATATATATAGTACTATTTGATTTACATTTTTATTTTCTAACATATCAAAGAACAGTTCAATCTTCTTCCAAACATCAGTTGGGCACATGGGTACTTGTTAATCGTTAGAAGTACGCTCATTATAGTATCTCGTGCAGTGCAATGCAAACAATACAAAATGATTAAAGTATAGGGTGATCATACGGTTTAGTTTTAAAATTAAATTTAAATTTTAAGTATAGGATTCATATATTTTTTTACAAATAATTTAATTTTTATAAATTTTAAAAAAAATTAAAATTAAATTATATTCAATCACACTCTAATTGTTATATACTTTTTATTTTAATATCTTAACTCTTTTTTCTAGTTAAACTACTCTCGGTATTCTCTTTTTACGGATATTGTGAAAAAGTAATATTTAATATTTATTTATTATTAGTTATTGGTATCTCATAGGTAATATTTTTAATTTAATTTTTCATGTTGCAATTCTTCATTCGTCTTTTGTAAAATCTTTATTTTTTTTTGCTTTATCTATTTTGCACAAAGATCATCATATCTTTTTCCTTTTCTCACAAATTTCATATTCAGTTCATTCAAAAAATGTATAATTTTTCTCATACTAAAGTCAAAGAATCAGCCAATAGTTTAAATATTAATATTTAATAAATTTATAAGAAGTGTTAGCAAAATAAGAATAGTTGTTTCAACTTACAAATGACTTCTATAAGTTATTAATTATTATTGAAAAATTTAAAAAGTAATTATTCATTTGTATTAAACAAGAAGGGATATTTTCGTCAAGGAATTGTAATAGTCATACACTAACAAGAACTTTAATTTTTTCAAAATTTATAATTGCGAAAAGACATGACGTTAATAAAAAGAGGGTACTTTAATTAGAAAAAAAAAGTTAAGGTACTATAGTGAAAAATATGCAAAGGTTAGGATACTGTAATTATAAAAGCCCAACGTAATATTGCATTTTTTTGGGTAAGAATAATAATGCATATCTACTGAGGCATATGAAATTGCAATTCTACATGTAAATTTAATTCCTTTTCTTTGTATATTTGTCGTAAAGTGAAATTTTTCTTGCTTTTCTTCAAAAATTGACTAAACTCTCTCTATATATATTTTCTAGTCAATTCAAAAAAATAAAAAGAAACTCTCAAACACAATAATTTTCTTATTAAACGATAATGTATATGTTTTAAAATATAAGATATTTTGATTAATTTTTTTAAAATATTTAATTTTTAAAAAATTTTAAATATGATTTTTTATTCTCTAATATATTAATAAAATTAATTTAAAAATAAAATAAAAATATTATTTATTTTTAATTTATAAAAAATAAAAATCTTTTATTTTAAAACATTAAGTAGTAATTAAAATCGCAATGCTTATTAGCGTATGACGGGTTGTTTCCCCGACATCAGATTCTGCATGATTTCTAAGAATATTTGAATTGATTTTTTAATTTAATTTAATTTTTATTTTATTTTATTTTGTAAATAATTTATTTTTATAATTTTAAATATAATTTAATAAAAAAATTTTAATTCTGCCTTAATTTTTTGTTCGCCACGTGATTTGTATTTTTTTGACGAATATGTCGGCCACATGGTTGTATCCTTATCTCATTGACTATATGCAAATGCCGCCTTCTTCCTCTCTTTGAGTTTCGTGTTCACCGGGGCACGCAGTTCCCAACCTTTCCCCAGCCAAGCTGACCAAAAATGGCAGAAATCTTGATCAAGTCGAGATGTTTAATTCACGGAGCAACAATTTCGGATAACAGAGCTTCCACTAATAGAATTGAGTTGACTCCATGGGATCTCCAGCTTCTTCTTCTTGATGCCATTCAGAAAGGAATCGTGTTCCATAAGCCCAAAACGCAACAAGAGGAGAAGCTGCTGGGGAGCAACGTGATTAATCACCTCAAGATTTCACTTTCCAATACGCTAGATCTGTTCCCTCCTCTTGCTGGTCGTCTAGGAGCTCAAAAAAATGATGATAATACAAAGACATATTTCATAGATTGCAACAATGCTGGAGCTGAATTCATTCATGCCATTATTCACGGTGTGGCCGTGGCTGATATTCTTGAGCCGACATGCGTTCCCAGCATAATCCACTCCTTTTTCTCCTTTAACAGAATTCCTAACTCCGAAGGCATCTTCAACCCTTTGCTGTCTGTTCAAGTGACCGAACTGGTTGATGGCTTTTTCATCGGCTGTACCATGAATCATTCTGTAGCAGACGGGACATCTTTTTGGAATTTTATGAACTGTTGGTCTGAAATATGTCGAGGTTCTGCTGTGTCAAATCCTCCTGTTTTTAAACGTTGGTTTCCTAATGATGCTAGCATCCCAATTCGTATTCCTCCATGGGATGAGCTAATTCTTGATCAGTTCAACCCTCCATTGTTGGCGGAGAGGATTTTTCACTTTTCAAAGGAAAGTATTTCTAAACTCAAAGCTAAGGCTAATTCTGAAGTTGACACTAAAAGTATTTCCTCTTTACAAGCAGTTTTAGCTCATGCATGGCGGGCTGTTGCCCGTTGTCAACATCTTCAGGCTGAAGAGGAGATCACTATCGTTCTAGTAGTAGGTGCAAGGCCTCGGTTACAACCACATTTGCCCAAAGGATACTTCGGAAATGCAGTTTTTATGGTGCCTATAACTACTACTGCAGGCGAGCTGCTTAAGAATGGAATAGGCTGGGCTGCTCTGCAGATAAACAGAACTGTAGCATTGCAGAACCAAGAAGAAGTGAAGAAATGGTGTGAAAATTGGATTAAGAACCCCGTGGCTCCAAAGAAAGAGGGGATACGGAGAAATTCCATTGTCATAAGTAGTTCTCCACGGTTCAATGTTTATGGCAATGATTTTGGGTGGGGAAAACCTGCTGCAGTCAGAAGCGGTGCGGGTAACAAGTATAAATCGAAGCTTACACTTTTCTCTGGAGCCAAAGATGAAAACATGGACATTGAAGCTTGCCTGTTGCCTGAGACACTGCATGCTATGGAAGAAGATGCAGAATTCATGGAAGCACTCACCATTCAAGAATCTATAGTCTGTTTCTGAATCTGCACTAGCAGGTTTAATTACACCAAAGATTGGTAGGTGCATAGAATGGCTCTAGAATAAGTTGAAATTTGTCTAACATGTGACTCAAAGAAGGCAACTCTTTCTCTCAAAAGCTTTTCCGTGTTTTGGAGAATCATTATAGTTTCTCTTTTTGGAGCTCTGTGTCTACTTTTAAGATTTATGGTAGTTTCATATTTCCGGAGTATATATTTGATGACCAAGATCAAATGCATCTCTTTAGCAGTTTGTTCTAAAGTCTAGTCCAATCAACAAGCACTTGAACATCAAAAGCAAGGAAACTGCCCAAGCAACAGCCAACAGGGCAACATTGTTACAGCCGATCACAAGATGGGAGCCGTGTCATCGGCTATCTGTCGCAAGTCACAAGTGCAGCGTATCTCAACAACGGTTTGAGGCCATCCGAACAGCAGTTGGGATAAGAAATAGGAGCAGATCAGAATGCCAGAAGGGCAACAATCAGTTTATTCATCTTCTTTATCAAAGGATGAACTGACCTCGAAAAAGCACTACATGAGTAGATCTTTTCTCTGCCTAACAAACTACATTCTACAAGCAACATAAATTACACTTACTACTACAATTTATTTCACTCGTCATTACCCTGACATACTTAAGACAAACAACTTCCAAGTGAGTTCTTCAGCAACCTTCGTCCATGGCTACAGCAACCACAATCGAAATTATAAGTTATCATCAAGAATCGTGGACAACAGTAAACCTTGAACAAACTCAGATCTCTTTGTCTTCTCCTCCTTATCTTTAATAGACAAAGGAGGCTGGTGGACTTTCCTGCAATAGCAAAAAAGGAAACAATACCAAGTTAAAACAGATTGCACGATCTCCATACTAGAGACATACTTAGAGGAGCCTTTTTTCTCCACTGGTTGGAGTCAGCAATCTAGGCTACTATTTACCAGCAGCTAATTTCAAGGATGAAAACACAACTACGGAAAGGGGTAAAAGCTTTTCCCTTCTTGTAATTAACCATGGGAACAAGATAAACTAATGACATGCAGCGAATAATCAAAGTTGCCTCTAAAATAATGAGTTGCCAAAATGACAGCTCAAAACTAAAATTTAAGTTCACAGTCCTTTTGATGCGGTATGCTACCTCAATGCTCAAGTTTCCAACATTGAAGTTCCACATTTATCAGAAGAAAGAAAGGAACAAGTATGTTTGCAGCAATGGAGTTTTCAAGAATCTACTTTCAAAAGTTCCAGATGATTCAGGAGAAAATCTCAAGAATCACCCCGGGTCATCAATTGGGATTGCTTATGTACAAAGTGTACTCAAAAAATGCAAAGATACAAGGTGAATGATTTTTGGTAGATTCTTCAAGGTATACAAGGTGGGACAAAACAACTTCTTCTCAATAATGAAGTTCTAATACTCGACCCACTTGGAACACTGACAAATGAAACATGTGTAAGTGCCCAAGAAAAGTAACCCGAAGCACCAAGGTAATTCTCCACTATACCGAATACCGAATATATCCCCATATCACAAAGACAAACACCAAGGCCACTGGAGGAAAGGAATCCCAGAAAGAACTCTATAAATCTACAGCCACCACCAACATCCCTATTTCACTGATCTTGAGTTCTCCAGTCATTCTAATCCTTCACCAGAGTCAAAAAGGCCCCCCCCCCAAAAAAAAAAAAAAAAGAGGAGCAAGCCAACTGCAGAACCATCTTAGGCATTCCTTGATCATTTAATGAAATTATAAAATATAAATCCTTCCATAAATAAGAAAGAAACTAAGGGTCACAATAGGTTTTATTGGTGAAGATAATGATTCTACAAATATTATTTTTCCTCTTATGTCTGCCACAGAATGATTATGTGATTTGGTGAATGTGCAACACATTGAAAGTAAAATATACATACTAATTGTATAGGAGAAAAATGGTAAAATATGCAAGACATACCTCTCAGAAACATTTTCAGTTGTGCTCCTCTTCACTGGATTTGCTTCCGCAGAAGAATGAGATTGGGTACTTCCATATTCATCGGCCATTGGCAAAATAAATGATGACAACAAGGGGTCAGGAACAGCACTGCTCGAAGAAACTATACACGAAGACCCTCCAAAAAGAGACTGCAGATTTCCTTCTCTGAGCTCCCTCCTTAACAGAGATAGTGTTGAATGAGATCCAGCTTTACGTGTTTTCCTCTTTCGCTGCATGTAATCTCCAGTCAAGGAACTCAGGCTAAATGATCAATTCTCATAATAGCACTTCAAAATAAAAACAAAAACTATAATTTGAAAATCACCACAATTTACAAAAGAACACTGACCACGTAGACATATTACAAGATGAGTTCCAGAAACTTTAAAGCAAACTGCTCATAGAAAACAAAAGGAAAAGGTAGAAGCCAATGGGCCATAAAAGAACAACCTAATTTCCATCAATACTTTAAAAACATTTTCCAATGAATTCCTGATCATATATGTGGAATTTCCTTTTAAAAAGACCGATGAACGGCAGTGTCTTAAAGCATTTTAAAGAAATCATACACCTAGCAAGAGAAACACCATAAACAGAAGATCATTGCAAAGGATATCTTGAAGATATTCCCATGCTGCAAGGTAATATGTGCAACCATGTCAACCCCCACCCTCATTGCACAAACTGGACAGACCTGAAAGAGATTAACCAAACAATTAGAAAGCCAATTGCAACAAAGTAACAACAATCCAATTTCAGTCGGTGGGACATTGCACGCAGCTAGAAGAATTACAATAGCTACATAGATTACCTAAAATCACAAGAAAATTTCAAAATACGACCCAACATATGAACAATTAAGATGTCATTCAAAAGCATATTGCAAGTGAAACCTAACCAAAGCCCCAGTTTGCTCTTTCTTCCTACTAAACTACTGAAAAAAAAAAGGTCAGCCACATGATGTTATTACACACTTGGAACCCAGTTCATATACAAATTTGGGGTAAAGAAGAAGCAAACTGAAGAAAAGATGCTATATTTGGGATGAACTTGTATACTAGACATTTCTACCAAAGGAAAGGGCAGTATGCAAGAGCAGCCCTTCATCGAAGGTTACTGAAACAAGCCAGCCTAACCATACATTAGATAAAAATCTCAACTTTTTCTTATAATCTCATCTTCACAATTTCCAAGTCATTTGACAGGCAAGAAGTGATCAACTTATCTTAATTTTATTTGGGACGAGCCAATAGAGCTGATTGACAATTAGTCAACGGTCATAGTAATAAGTAAAAAAAAATTCAATAGGAGAAGTGGAAATAGATACCCCATTTTTGGCCTCCACAGGGTGCTCATCATCGATATGGCAACAGAGCCCAACAATATCAAAATATTCTGAACAAAAAGGACAAGGAAACTCCTCCCTGATATCATCAGCAGCAGCATCAATTTCCTCAAATCCCATCAACATTTCTGCATCAAAACCATCCCATTTCGTTCCTCCTAGCCACATCCACGCATAAATAGATGAAAAATTATCAATTTAAAAAATTAAATTGAAAAATACAGATGTCCGCATAAAACTCCAAAGACCCATAAATGAAGAAGGGAGGGGGAGGCCACTATTCTTCAGGGCAAAGAGCTTACCAGATCGAGATTGAAGAGCAGATTTATAACTCCTGGAAGCATAGGACGGACGAGCACTCCAAGAATCAGCATCCATAGCTTTTCCTCGATTTGCCACAAAATTAGTACAAATAAATCAACAGGGACAGAAAATCCTGGCAGTTTTTCAAGAATTCACTTCAGCTGATCCTCAGATTAGATGACAAAAGGGACAGAAGGTAAGATATAGAAGGGAGGGTTTGGCTTGGTTATGTGAATTGTGAGGAGTGAAAGATGTGATGATGGGAGAAAGATAGAAAAGGGGAGGGGGCTTGAGGAGAGAACTGCTTTTGCAGGTGAAATGAAATGAAAATCCACCGAAAGGAAGGAAGGAGTTGTCTTGCACACACACCCCATTTTATATCAAAATTTTTATAGTTTTTCTTTGGAAATAATAATGTTTGACATTGTAAAAAATAAATTGATTAAGCCCAAAAAAAAAACATTGTTAAATTGCATTGATGTTGGAGTAGACTTTTTTTCCTTTTTTCTGAGGAAGGGTGGACTTCTTTTTTTTTTTTTTTTCCCTGGTACAACTTTACAAGAAGGATGGACTTGTACCAACAACTGTGCTATTTGTTGTCTGAAAATGAAAATATATCCAACTATTTGTCCCTCTTCGCTCTCTGCTTATTATCCTGACCGACTTTGCTTGGGCCTCTTCTCTTCTTCCGGAAGGAATCCATCTTCACTCGAGGAAAAAAAAGAAAAAGAAAATGATAATTGCATAATTTTTTCCGACAAATAAAATTTCTGTGTTTTGGTTATCTTTTTACTTGATATAAAAATAAAAGAAAAGAAAAGATCATTATGTGCATGTAATATTATATATTTAAAATTTATATGACTAGTATTACAATCTAAACTTATTTTTTTATTGAATACCATATTCACTTAAACAGCCTATAAGAAAACAAAAAGTAAGGGAAAATATAAAGAGTGACAAAATCATTATATATATATATGATGATAATAATCACTCAAGATGCTCTCTCTCAAATCCTTCTTTTTTATTATTCTTAAACTGTTATATGTCTTGTGTTACTTAGGATTCTCATATTTATTTTAAAATTTTTATTTTTTCATTCTACTTTATACTCATATGGTAATATTATATTTGCGAAAAGAAAAAGGAGGAAAGAATTAGAATCGAATGATAATTAGTTGGTAATTCCCCCTGGTTCAACTACAAAAGGAGAAAATAATATTACCATGATGAATGTTGGAAAGGAATTGTAAAATTATTTATGGTACAATTTATACATTAACAAATAAATAAGATTTTTTATTTTACTATAAAAATGAGTAAAATAAATTTTAAATTTAATGGTTTTGTAGAATAGAAATAAAACTAAGCAATGTAGGGTGACATCGGTGTAATTAAGTAAACCAAGAGAATGAGTCATTAGGTAACTATTATAAGAAATTTAGCTTATAATTTATTATGATTAAATTTGATATTAAAAGTTTAACTTATATTATTATATTTTGTGATTTTTATGATTCATAATATTTACATGCATATGCATATATGTGTTTAAAAGTCTCTACTCCCTTCAGTTCAAATTATAAGACATTTTAATAATTTTCTTCCTTTTCAAAATATTTGACATTTTGTGAATTTTAAAGACAAAATTTTAAAATTACCTATACTACAAATATAATTTTATTATTTATTTTTATTATATTAATAAAATTAATTAAAAATACAATGAGAAAAACATCATTTATTTTTTCTTATTTAATATATACAAAAATATAAAAAAGTCTTATATTGTAAAACGAAGAGAATACTTTAAAAGTTTAAAGTAAATTAATCTTTTTACTAAAAATATTTATTGAATGATAATTCTACATAAATTTTTTAATTTTTTAAGGAAAATTTTTATCTTTAAATTACAATATAATAAAAATAAATGAGCTACAAGAGATGTAAATAATATGTTTATATTTGAAAATAGACAAGTTTTTTAATATCGCGGGGTATTTCTGTCAGTTACTGCAAAAGAGGAAACGAAAACATATTGTTTTTCAGTATTTCTCTTTATAGAGAAAAGGAAACAAAAGAAAATGAAAAATAATACAGCGGACCCCACTGTCTCCGGTCTATACATACCGGAGTGAGCCCCACATTCTTCATTTCTCTTTCCACTCCTCTTCGTCTTCCTTAACAATGAAGTACTGCTAAACCACAACTCGTTCTCTGACTCATCTTAACTCAGTTCGTCAGTGCCCTAAACTTCGACTCCAACTTTACCGGAACCCCACACCTAGCTGATCGCTTGGCACCTGATCTCGCCTGCCCTTGCCAGTTCTAAAACAGACCGCAACGCGATGCAAACCTCACTTAATTTAATGGCACCATTTTCAGATCTAACCTGAGGAACCTATTCATCAAATTCTAGTAATTCTTGAGTTTTCGATCGAAAATTTATTGGATTTTTATTTTTTACATATTTTTAGAACTTAATGGCGACGAGAAACAGGACGATTTTGTTTAGAAAGTACAGGGATGCATTGAAGAGCGTTAGAATTCCAGCAGGGGGCCCTTTGCCGTCACCGTCATCGAGCTCCGGAGGTGGTCCGGTGATCGAGTTGGCCACCACGTCGTTTCTCAATCCAAATCGCAATTATACTCCCCTTAGCACGGAAGATCCCGGGACCTCAAGGTAATAGTTGTGAAAATTTTGTACTTTAAATGGTCCAGTGATTTGTGCGAAAAAGCTTTTAATTCGTCTAATTATGTGAATTTTGTTTTTTTATTTGCAGATATTATAAAAAGTTTACTAAATGACCAATATATTTACATACTTTTTGCATCTGCAAACTAGTTCCTAGAGAAAATGCAATAGGAAGAAAATAGCAAATGTATTGAGTGGAATATTCGAATTTCAGAGAACATTGATTAATTTAGTCGGATTTATTTGCCTTAATAAGGAATTGGCAAGACAATTTAGAATTGAAGTTGTTAGCTGACTTGCAGCCGAAGGAGAGGAAAAAAGAGGGGGGAGAAAAAAAGAAAAGGAATGCTAGCTAAACTGTCTGAAATGAATTAACCCAGTATCCTTTTTAGATTTGCAAAAATTTAAAGAAAGGGGAAGCCTATGTTAATGACCTTTGTGTGCTTGTGTGTTTGGTGGCGAATATTTGTACTGAGGCCTCACTTTTCAACATCTTCTTTTGAGCAGTTGATCATTGTGTTGGCTGGAGTTTTTGTTTCCTATATGTATGCATCTTGGAATATGAAATGTTTGCCCTGTGTTAGAACATCCTGTAAGAGAAGTGGTACATTTTGAGTTGCGATAACATGATTTTTGTGTGCATGTGTGTTTGGTGGTGAATATTTGCACTGAGGCCTCACCTTTCAACATCTTCTTTTGGGCCGTTGATCATTGTGTTTGCTGGTGTTTTCGTTTCCTATATGTATATGTCTTGGAGTATGAAATGTTTGCCATGTGTTAGAACATCCTGTAAGAGAAGTATATTTTGAGTTGCAGTTCATATTTTGACCGTATTAGTTTGTGTCAAAATTTTCTATTATTATGATTGATATTGGATTGTTACTATTTCTAAATATTAAAGTACACAATTTTATGCTTTTTGTTATTGGTAGGATCTCTATATTAATAAACAGATAATTAAAAAAAAAAAAGGAAGAAGACTCGGTGCCCATAAGCAACTTCAAAGCATATAGATCTAGTCCTTGTAGTAAAATGAATAAAAGGCAATTGTGTCCAATCACCATCAAAGAGAAACAGGGTATTGAAAAGTGGGGTGAAGTGGAACAATCTCGCTGTGTTTCCTATACTATCTCTTGTAACCTTGTTATTATGACAAGAAAGTAAAAGACTTCAATCCATCGCATATGCCGAAAGATTCTGAAGTTTTGAAGGCTTCCTCTCATAAATTTGCAGTACAGTAGGAGTTATCCTAGAGATTCGCCTATTTATCATTTTTGTTGTGCCCATCTGTTTACTAGGAATTTGTGTGATTTTGACTTTGGCAGCATAACTTTATAGGTGCTGTCTATTTCCTGATTGTCAGCTTGCAATTCAGTTCTGAAATAATTTTATTTCCTTGAGTCTTTGAATCCACCGAGGTTTGGATGCGCCTTCTTTGAGTTTTGGTACTTCTTGTATTGTGAGAGATTCCTAGGACATTCTCCAAATTAAAATGTGGTAGCAGCATACTATTTGAAAGGAAAAAATCAAATCATGTTGGAGTGTTTTGGGTCTTATTCATGGGACAGGTGTACTTAATTTAATCATAGTAGAGGAAAAGATTTATAAGAGAAGTTTAAGTTGGTACAACTATTATGGAGGTATCTACTGTTTGATTGAGAGAGGATGCCTTCTTGATGGGAAAGCTAATCAAGTGACTCTTGGGGAATGATGCAATAAAAGCTATTGTGATATCAGACATTAGTTTGAATCATGAATTACAGAACACATCTTTCCTCCTTTGACATGAATTCTGATAGTTTCAAGATTTGACTAGAGAACTAATGATTACATTATAAATTTTGGCTGCATTTCTTTAACAATTAGAGTATTATTTATATCTATTTCCTTGTCTCTAATTGGAAAAGCCTGGGTGTTCCTCTTCTCAAATGTCCCTGTCTCTTAGAGCTAAGCCATAGTTTCCCCTTTAATATTCTAATTAAAAATTGGCTGGTTTTAAAATTAAGCAAAAAGTTTCAAGAATGATATATTTAGTGGTAAAGTTGAATACTTAAACATGAGTAAACAATTTCTTAGGATAGCAGTTTTTTCCTAGTAAAATCTCACTTTTCTTAGATCTTCAATTATCACAATTAGATCTGCTCAACTTGTTGAAATCAGAAAGAATGAAACAAGTGGATGCAAATTAAAAAATAGAGAAATGAGTATTCTAATTGACTTGACATTCAGAGGTTTGAAGACATTTCACAATATCCCATTATGTTCAACTCTTCAAATATGCAAATCCATGGGCTGAAATCCTCGGCCCCTGAGGGAAGGGGTTTAAGCTTTTTCACTTCTGCTGTTGCTGCAGTCTTACCCTTGCTATACCGCTCTTATTTTTCCAAACCCACCTATTCTAGAACTGCTCATTTCAGTAGAGAGATTTAGCTGTATGCATGGACTCAGTTTCTCTTCCTCTTTTATGCAATCTGCAAGGCTGCAAACTGCAAACTTTAATCTCTTCTATAATTGCTCAGATGGATTTTTTCTTTTAGTGTTTGAGGGAGGGATTGTAAGGGGTAAGCATTTTAAGGCTACAAACATTCTTTTCTACAGAATTTGAACACTTTACTTTTAAACACGTTTGTATGCATAAGAGTTATGCATAAGAGTAACACTGAATAAATTTGGGGCTTGCAAAACAATTCTTCAGGAGTTCATAATTAGATTTTAATTTTTTTTCGCATGCTTGATGAATAAGCAGTACTACTTTGTTTTTTCAATTTTCTTCAGTTAGTCATGTACTTTTGTCCTTGGGTTGCATTTTCCATTGCAAGCCTTTGCTTCCCTTGAATGTTTTCACTTGGTTGCTGTGGAAGGTGTAGACTTCTTGCTGCTTATATTCACATAATTCTCCCAATTACAGCAGAGGTCCAGTAACAGTTGGCCTGCCGCCAGCTTGGGTAGATGTTTCTGAAGAAATTGCAGCTAATGTGGTACGTCTTCGCTCAAAGATGGCAGAGCTAGCAAAGGCTCATGCCAAAGCTTTAATGCCATCTTTTGGAGATGGTAAGGAAGATCAACACCATATAGAGTCTCTTACACAAGAGATCACTGATCTTTTGAGAAAATCAGAAAAGAAGCTACACAGACTCTCTCTGGGTGGGCCTTCTGAGGATTCAAATATTCGAAAAAATGTGCAGGTATCCATTGACACCATTAGTTTGTGTCGTTCTTATATATATTAGCAAGTTGACCAGTTGACTTCTTTTTAATCGCATGTTGATTGAATTGCCAGGCGTTAATTTTGGCTTTTGATCTGTTATATTAATATGTGAATCTCTGATATACTTGAGAAATCACCTATGGTTTGGGTTCAATGAGATGATGCAGTTTCTCTAGTTTTTAGTGGAGGACCTACTGTGTTATGAGGAGAGAGTATCTTTTATAGCTATAGCTAGACAAGTACTCCCTCCGTTTCAAAATATATGTCCTATTTTCTACTTTCGTTTGTTTCAAAATATAAGTCATCTTTCTATATAAAGGCTTCATTTATTACTTTGTTTTCAATTTTACCCTTGTCTCCAACTAACTATTTAAATGCTTTTGTTTTCCAAAAACCATTAGTTTTCCAATCAACCACTCTAAACACCAATCCTTAATGTTAAATTTGAATTTGACGTACTAACCAATAATTTTTAAATAGGGGCATTTTAAACATCTATCAAACTTTTTCTATAAAATTTACTGAAGTCTTAATTTTCGTGTAAAAGAGAAATAGGTCATATATTTTTAAATGGAGGGAGTATAATCTGAAGACTGGATTTAAACTTATATGTTGTCAGTGAAGAGTTCCTTACACGAGCATGTCTTGTTTTATGATGTGTGTTTTCAAAAGAAAAAAAAAAAGTTTAAAAACCTGGAAAGTAATTATGAGATATTATGCTAGACTTGCTTATCTAAAGAATTCCTTAAACTGGCATTTTATGAAAAAATTTGTTAACTATGTAGTCCGCTCTTAGATACTCTTACTGGTAATGATGGACGTTAAGCTTTTGAAAACAGGTTAGATGAAACAGCATTTTTAAATTTCAATAATTCTACACTACAGAAACACATTCATTATTTCTTCATAAATAAGCAGTGGTGAGGAATTATTTCTTTTACTTGATCATTTTTTGGGTTTATTTTTCGTTTTTACCCCTCTAGAAATTGGCCTATGGAGGCAATTTGTCTCCCTACTCCTCCATCCTCCAAAGAAGTAAAAGTAATATGCCACAGATACAGTGTTTTGGGAGGGTTATTGGATGTACTACTTGCCACTAAGATTCATTTTTAATACTTTGGTGGTGTTAAATTTATCGCTTGTATATTTAAGAAGTGTAATAAGCGTTGTTTCCTTCTGCTTACGTGCTCTATAATTGTGGCTGTCAGCGATCTCTTGCTACTGACCTTCAGAGCCTCTCAGTGGAGCTACGGAAGAAACAGTCTACATACTTGAAACAACTACAGCAGCAAAAAGAGGTTCGCATTTAAACTTTTAGCAAAGGAAAAGGTTCTGCAGATTGCTTGAAATTGCAATGAGCACAAAAGTAGATAAACCCAATCAAACAGAATACATGCGCAAGCTTGACTTAGTCAAAAGCCGGGGACCTTTGCTGATCTGAGATTATCATGCATCCTATATCACACACAGCTGATTAGTAGAATTATTTAATAATCGGTGTTGCAATATGAGTTTGAGGACAGTGAAGCTTGGGGGGGGAGGGGGAAGCCTAATTGGTATACAAAGGTGGATACTTTCAATTAGGAAATGAGGACATTAGTAGTCGAGGTCAATTCTGAATCCAAAATTGGGTATTTATAAAAGGATATTCAAATAAGTATTTTATTGAACGTTGAACTTAACTCATTACCATGCGCGGCAATGTGGTCATCTTCCTGAATTAGAAGTACTTAATCAACTGCTTGGACTTAACTGAACATTGGCAATTACCTAGTTTAGGTTAGGCTGGCTGAATAGCTCGAGTAATGTCTTATATACGCCCTGATAAAAGAAAAAGGTGCTTTGAATTCTTCCCCCTTTGCTGATCCATAGGACTTCTATATTGGAAGATTCATCTACTTTGTATTTTGGGGCTATAAAATTTTCTTTGTACCTGATTTGGTTTTGCTTCATCTGTGGTCAATCGATGACTAATCTTGGTTTCTTAAAACTAATGGTTCAATGCCTTTTATTCAGGGGCAAGATGGGGTTGACATAGAAATGAACTTAAATGGAAGTTATTCCAAGGAGATTGATGAATTTGAAGACCTGGTATGCTGATTCTACTTTTCATACTGACATTAATCTTGCACAATGAGGTTTAAAGGATTTCTTGGGTAGCTGCTTCCGACTTGTATTATCCTATTTTTGAACTGATTTTTATTTTACCACCATCGTTCACTGTGTCCTAGAGCAACTACTTAATATTTTTTTAAATTTATAGAAACAATATCATGCACTAAGAGATTCGCTTATTACTGATTAAAGACTTAGAACTGATGAACTGCAAACTTTGAAGAAATCTTCTGATTGAAATGAATTTTGTGCTTATTTGGACAAATTTCAATTCATTGGACTGTAATATTTTTAGGGATTTAATGAACATCAAATGGCAAAATTAAAGAAAAGCGAGGCTTTCACAGCAGAGAGGGAAAGAGAAATTAAAATGGTGAGTTATAATTTCTGGAATAGATCTTTCAGTTTATCCATTTTAGATGACCTCGTCCCAGTTATTGGCCTAATTTGGTTTCTTGTTCTGGTAGGTCGTAGAATCAGTTAATGAACTTGCCCAAATTATGAAGGATCTCTCTGTCCTGGTTATTGACCAGGTAAGAAGCTACCCACTCCAGTGGATAATGACTTAGACTTCTGTGAATCGGTGATTAACTAGATCTTTCATCTCCATGCAGGGTACCATTGTTGATAGGATAGATTATAACATCCAAAATGTTTCTGCATCGGTTGAGGAGGGCCTGAAACAATTGAAGAAGGTCTCACTTTCTTTAAGCTTTTTGACTATTCCTATTTTCCTATGCTCTTTTACATGTATTACTCACATAACATTGGGAACTGCAGGCAGAGAGAACTCAGAAACAAGGGGGCATGGTTATGTGTGCCACAGTACTCGTTATCATGTGTTTTATAATGCTAGTCCTTCTGATTCTGAAGGAGATCTTGTGATTAGAAAATTATCAAATGAATATTTGCTTCCTTCCTCCATTCTTATCGGTAGCCTCCCATGTTTAGCATTACACGATGAAGAATGTCTGGCCTCATGATAGGCAACTGCAATCACTTTTCTAGATCTGTTACCACACCATTTTTTTCCTTTTTCATTTTTCTTTTTGGGGAGGGTTGTAATTTTTGAAAAGGTTCTCTATAGCCGACCTGCTCCAGGGGACCTTGTATAGAGCATTTGTTATTCGGGAACTATATAGATTGGAGGACAGATCATTCTTTTTCCCTGGATTCTTGAAGAGTTTCGCAGCTCTGTCCGCTAATGCTCATCTCTTGGGATATGAGAAAATCTTGATTTGTATCTAACATCAGCTAAGATAATGAAAAATGAGGAATTTATACTTTCTTGATTGTGTTTGATGTCGTTTTCACTTCTATTTTGGTATTATATACAGCACATGCTTTCTTGACTGAAGCAAGTACGAATGACCATCATGGCCGTGCATTATAAATTATGAGAATTGTAGTGGGATTGGTTTTGTTGTGAATTCCATGTAAATTTTTAGTTGAGGTTTTATTTTTTGAAAATTTTTATTTAATCTTAACCTAAGTGAAATAAATTATATTTCGTAACAAAGATATTAAAATTAAGTCCATTCTGTATATAAACGTTTAATTCACTTGAAACAAATCAATGTCATGATAATTTCTATCAGCACCAGTGAAGGCGGCGACCCCTTCATTCGAGAAGATTTTATTTTAATAGTCAAATACAAAATAACTGCAGGAGATGTTAAGCTTTTATCTTCATAGCATCGAGTTATTATTCCATAAGACCCTTGTTGCACATCTGGATTATGCTACGGAATTAAATATACATTTTTTTGTTCTTACTTTTTCTTTTACAAATAATTTACTTTTACGAAATTTAAAATAAAAAATCATAAATTCAAATACTATCCAATTTCACCCTTAAACTACCAAATTTGAGGCGGATTTGTTTCGTTCCTCTACATCTGTGATACCAGAATATCAAACCATGAATGAGTGAATGAAGAAAGACATGAGAGAAATATATGTTGGTTAAAGAATATGAGGCCCTATCAATTCTTTGCTAGAAAGGATATTGAAAGTTTTCTCCTTCCATATTAGTTAGTGAGCTTAATTTAATGAGTTCTTTTTTCGTGAGACATATTCGTTAAAAAAGGATAAAGGTCGATCTTAATGATCTAATAATGTTAAGTGAAAAGGCTATCACTCAATAAATAAAATTCACTTTAGGTACGAATCAAGATCCAGAAAAAACAATAGAGTATGATCCACAAAAAGTACCAAACATTTTTCTCAGTAAATCTAGATGATAGTTGAAACATTTTGAAGGTACAATTTTTATTTTTTATTTTTTTTCCCGAATTTGTTGAAGCTACAAAGATAGTTATGATATAATTAATCATGTACAAGAACAATTCCTCCTTGTATAGCTATTAATATGAAAAGTAGAAACTTTGTTATAGAGATTTCTTTTCTTTAAGAAAGAAAAAATATATTTTAAAGTATTTTTGTATATTAAAAAATATTTTATAGATAGAGAAATACATAGACTAGAATGTAGTAAAATAAGAAATTGAAATATTTCATTAAGGTGATTTGTTTAGAGTAGCACAAATATTAACCAAAAAAAAAAAATCTACGTCGTTATTATAAATTAAATTAATAAATGTTTCGAGAAAATTTTGAAATTTAATGTTACCTATTATCCAATAGAAACCTAAGATTCTCAATGATAAACTAAAATACCCTATACAATTAGTTATAGAAGCTTTTTGGGAAGCATTTACTAGTTACTGCAAAAGGCCACGTGAATCAAAATTCTATTCATAGGTAGGAACGCATGCCAACCTTCTCGTTGTGGTTAAGGTCGCAACTAATGCAAGGTTGGATTCTATTTTTATTATTAAGGTTAAACTTAATTAGTTTGATTTTATGATACAATGTACTTTATAAATGTAATCTTTATTGAAAAAAAATATTAAATATAGATATAAACCTAACAAATGTATGGTTTTCTACAAAACATATTTCTATTTAAAAAGTTTAAAATTACACGAATAAGTTTATACTAAATCGTCAATTTTGAATTCAATTTGAGATTTCTTTACGAGCTATATCAGTAGGGAGATGAAATCAAATAAAATCAATTCATATAAAAGAAAAAGTTCCCTATTGATCCAAACATTCAAAAGGTTCAAAATTGCACGGATAAGTTCAAACTAGCCTATCAATTTTGGATCCAATTGGAGATTTCTTTAGGAGGTATCGATAGGAAGATGGAATCGAATAAAATCAATTCATATAAAAGAAAAAAATTTCTATTAATCCAAACATTGTACCTTATCCTTTTAGCTTAGTGTTAGTAATGGTGAAACCTTATTTACGAATTTGATCTAAGATAGACCTTCCATAACTTAATAAGATCGACAAGGAGAATGTCTAAATTCAGGTTTATTATGCCACTGTGCTTAATCTAAGAGAACCTCTTATAACTTAATATTATCAATAAGTATAGTATAACATCTTAATTTAGGTCTATCATCTTATAAATAGAAATGATCTAAAATAGTTGAAATAATTCATTGCATAGTTCTTAACATTGTCAAATGGGTCGGTCGCTCTGGCCTCTTGGGTTGGACACGTTTATTAGCTGGTTGACTTATAGTTGGTCCATATCCGTTTATAAGAGGCATGCCTCACAAGTTTTTTAATATATATATATATATATATATATATATATATATATATATATATATATATAACTTTAAAATAAAAAATTTTATTTTTTATCTATTTAATATGAAATGACATTATTTTATGTTTTGATTTAAATTTTTTTGATGGGTTATCCTGCTTCGGTCTACTGTAATCTGCGAGCTAAATGAAATTGGCTGGAGAACTATATTCAAGCCCTTCTAATTCACTGCATAAACAGGTCAGTCCCCGAATCAAAATGCGTTTAACAGTGCTAAATTAGTTCTATAGCAATCTTGTGGGTATATTTTTTTGGCTATCTAGTCTCAGCTTCTATTGGAAATCCGAAATTGGGCCAAGACCTCAGAAACTTCACCCGGCCCAAAGTTCTCCCATAAAACTAAACCGTCACAGCGTGGGAAACTAGAAAAGAATTACATATACACAAGAGCTCTCAAATATCTCTACATTTATGCTTAGTTTTCCATAGCTGAGAAGCTATGAGGGAAATTGTGACCATCCAGGTTGGAAATTACGCGAACTTCGTTGGTTCTCACTTTTGGAATTTCCAGGTATTTTGGTCTTTATTCTTTTACACTTTCTTTGTTGTTTTACTATATTTTGGATGCAAATTCATGCTTGCTCATGGAACATTTTGCTGGAAAATGGACCTTTTTTTTTTGAAAAAATTTTAGTACGTGAGAAATTAGTTAACTTGATTTTCTTTTTCTTTTTTCTTTTTGGATGTTATTGGGAAGCATTTACCTAATGAAAGACATGGTTCAGTTGGGGCAGTGTTCATTTTGCTGCCGGGGAACGCTATATTTTTAACGGTAATTGGGTTCAATTTAGTTTTTAAGCATACACAAAAATCCAGTAATTTCTCTCAATGCCTTTAAACTTTTTATGATTTTAATGACTGTTGGATAGCTAAGAAGGCGAAGTTCTGATGGAAATGAAAGTGATTCTGATTCTAGAAGGTGAGAAATAAAGGAAGATAAAAAGATTGCTGGAAATGATGAGGTAGAAGGAAGATTATTATTATTATTTTTTAAAAAAGAAGACAGTGGGTAGAGTGATTGAGGGCACTGGAATCTGGTAGAGGTGAGAAAGCAGGTGGAGGAAAAAGGAAAGGGGTCTATAAGTTCTCTACCAATATTGAGAAAGAAGAGATACAGTAAATAAATGAAGGGGGATGGAGTGATGCTGGAAGTTAACAAGACGAGGAAGAGGAAGAAAAGACTTTTTCTTTTTCTTTCTTTTCTTTTCAGGCTCGGGGTGCTATTTTGGGAATAAAAGATTGAAGGTATGGAAAAAAGGTCATTGTGCTTTGCTCTGTTTTACATTTTTCACTTCTCTGGCTGTTAGTGGACTGCTTGAAAATGGCAATCAAAAAAGCCTGTACAGATTTTTTCCTGTCCTTAGTGGAGTGCAAGATTCCTTTCTTTTTAACTTATTGATTAGTTCTATATTATGTATGGTTTAGCTACTTACTTTTGCAGTTTGAGGATTATTTTAGTCTTTCTAATAATGTGGAAACTATTTGTTTGCCTGCCTATCCTGGGGCAATGAGGAGTTAATGTGGCTGCTAGAATGATTGACATTTGAAGCGGTGGAAAATTTAGACATAATGAAAAAGTCGAAAAATCCAAGTGAATTCCAGATTGAACTAGTTGTATACACCACTTTCATAACGGGAATAACTATCACATCATAAATTTCATATGCCATGGCACATTATGTACAAGAGTCAAGCTAATCATCATTCTAGAAATCTTGGTTATTATGTAACAAGATTTCCAAAAGCATAATGATTTCTAGATTTTTTGCAAGGAAGCATTCTGATTTTGTGAGCATTTAAGTGATGGCTTGATACTTAATTATTATTGGTTTGCCTTTCACTTATGTCCTGCAAGTTAGCTCGATTTGTTTTTCTTTTGAACCCTTTAAATAGGTTAAGAGTCTATCCCTTTGTTCTTTGTCTTCAGCCGTCTATTATATTTCTCTTTATTTTTGCTTCATTTCTTGTTTCCTAAGTTCATTTGCCTCTCTTATCACTGTTCTAAAATCTTTCTCTAGTATTTACTACATTCGTGAACATGTGTTTGTGAAAATTTATGAGGTGCCAGATTTCATATGATATGCAATATTGGTTGGCATTATTGTTGTCTTAGTGCACATGATTCAAACTTATATTTTTTGAAGGATGAATTGCTTGGTTTGGCTGATATTGCAGACAGTAGTCAAGTATTCAGAAATCACAGTCTTAACATGGATATCCTCTATCGAACTGGTGAAACACAACAGGTAACTTGTCCGAACTTCTGCTGCAAGCGTAATTCTCTCTTATCTCTCTGACACCTCCTCTATTGAAAAAGTATTTCTCAAATTTCTTGTTTTTCTTGTTTATCTATCAAAACTCATGCGCAGGGCACCTTAACATACACCCCTCGCCTGGTCTCAGTTGACTTTCAAGGTATATAAGTTGGGTAATGCTGCTTGGTTTCAATTGATTTTCAAGGTATATAAATTGTGTCATGCTGATCATAATTCAAATTAGCTTGTCTGTTCACTGAAATAGGGCTATCTGATTGCTTCAGCTGCATAATTATGCATGTTTTCATGGACCTTCACATCCCCTGTTTATTCAACCCCCCTCCCCCCACACCCCTCTGTGTGATTCTTCTCTCTGAGTATATGCTTATTACTTTTGTATGAGATTACCTGTCCTCGATTTCTGCAGTGGATGGATAGTCTAGAGAAATATGCTTACTCTGGATACTTTAGGATACTAATTACCGACAACCAAGCTTAAACTGTTGGAGAGGAGGATAATTTGTATATACACTTTAACGCCTAGTCATGTGTGGGCTAGACCTACTTTCTGCTAACAGGCGTATCACTTGCACACTTAGCATTTATTTTTGCACTGACCATATGCTCTGGTATTAAATTTTAAGAAATTTTGTTCTATATTTGGAAGGCTTGGAGAAGAATATTTCATCTCATCCTTCTGCAATCGGACATGTTTGTCTGCTTCCCTAAGTTTTCTATTACATGTATTGCCTGAACACTTGACGAATCAGGAATTTTTGTTTGCTGGAAGTTTATCGTGTTGTATAGTCTGTATTAGTCTTCAAATGTAGATTATATAATCATTATTGGTCCTAAAATGCTTATTAGATTTATGGCATGACAGGATCTCTTGGACCGATGAGTTCACGTGGTACCTTGTACAGTGAGGCCCCTTCTAGACCCTCAGATGTTGTCACATGGTGAGAATTTAACTTGTTAGAAGTTTGTTATTTTGCGCAAAAAATTATGGACTCTGGGTTTGTTTGTAGAGATTAGGATACTTGTGAATTTTACAGTGGAACCTAGATGAATTGTTTTTTCAGATCAGTATACTCGTAACAACTATTCCTCGGATCCTGGATGGATATTTCTTTTTCTTTGATAGTTTAGTGAATGACACTCTTAA
The DNA here is from genome assembly GCA_030512225.1 of Rauvolfia tetraphylla. Lineage (NCBI taxonomy): Eukaryota > Viridiplantae > Streptophyta > Magnoliopsida > Gentianales > Apocynaceae > Rauvolfia > Rauvolfia tetraphylla. The sequence continues at coordinate 6,846,801 of JAJQKT010000060.1, forward strand.
CCAACTGTTCTTCAGATCCTGAATGGGTATGTATTTCTCTTTGATGAGTTAGAGACTTTTTGTTCACTATTGTATAACATAGTCACCTGCTCTTGATCAGTAGTTAATTCTCACATATGAATAGGATCTCCTAAATGTTTGTTTCTTGTTGTCTGCACTGTAAAATAATGTAGTGTTTTGCATTTCCTTTTCTTGTATGGATATGCCTTGACTAAAATCATATGTATCAGTTTTACCTCTTCCAACTTGTTGTATCCTTGAATTGTTTCTTTCCCTGCTAGATGGCTTCAGCTTGAGTTTAAGTGAAATATTATTATCAACTTTTTTTCTCTTCTTCCTCTTAAGAAACAATAATATAAATATGTGAGCTTAGATTCCATCTTTATGGTGGTTCACTATTTCTTGTGTTTATATTTAGTAGAATGAGGAAAAACCCATTTTAGAAAGCCCTTGAAAAATTATGAGATAATTAGAGAGTTGGTTTCATATTTGGGTGGGCCCAAGTTTTAGGGAAGATTCTGTGTCATATGATTTTTCCGTGATCTAGGATATTGCTTCCTAGAAGATAACCAGACACTCTCTTTTGTTTGTGTTTCCTTAGCCGTGCTTATGGGCTTTTTGACAGAGAGAAGCATATTTTGTTCCCTTAGCTTTTCTTCCACATGTTTGCTTGTGTTTCATTAGTATCATCATGTACACTGGTGATGGAGGGTTACCTGCTACATTTATTTGGATTACTTCTTAAATGAACATCTTAGCTAAAGAATGGAGAAGTTTAGCATTTTAGTTTCTGAAGTTAATGTTATCAACCTGTATATTATCCGTGATGGTTTTGGCTAAAGAGTTATTCTCTCTTTATTATTTAGTTTTGGTTACTTGCAGACAATGTGGTGTTTCAATAACATAGCTGAAAAGGTGATTTTAGCTTGCAAGGAATTGATTTTGTTACCACTTTTGCAGGGACGGTAGAGTCACAACTCAGGCATCTGAACCTTTAAAGAGGAATCTATTCTTGCAAAGTTTATACAAGGAAGAGCAAGAAAGTGAAAGTCAAGGTAATGGTGTCGACACTGGGAGCAGTGAAACTCAAAATGAAATCCAAGCTGCAGACATTATTGAATGTCTAGAAAATGGTGTTCAATATTGGACAGACTTTGCTAAAGTTCACTATCATCCTCAGAGTTTATATGAATTAAATGGATTGTGGATGGATATTCAAAACTTTAACAACTATGGAGTTGGAAGGGATGCGTTTACTAGGACGCCACATGGAGAGGCAATAACTGAGAGGCTACGGTTTTTTATTGAAGAGTGCGACCATATTCAGGTACTTGATACGAATGAATCTTTCTTTTGTATTTCACAAGTGGCTTCTACTTCATGTTTGCTTTATTTAACAAAAGAGGTAGAAGGCAATGATGATCTTGGAAAGATCTTTTATTATTATTTTTTTTTTGTAATGATAGTTTTGATCAGAACTATTAAACATTTAGGAGGTACAGGTAGCAGATTCAAATCCCTTAATCCCTTAAAAGAGACGGTTTTACAGCTAGGCTAATGGTATCTAGTGTGGTCCATGTGAACTTTAAGCTCGTAAAAATAGCTATCTATTTCGTTTACATGGTTTCTATTTCCTAGTTGCTGGTATACTTAAATTCAAGGGTAGGTCGAGGGCAAAATAAGATGGACATTTACAGTACCTTTGTTGAACACTTCCATACATGTATTGGAAAACGTAATTGAAGCAGGTTGGATTTTGGTCTTCTTTCTGTTCTTAAATTTGAAAAACAAATTCTGCAAGATTGGAGTAAATGACTTCTTTTCTGGTATCCAGCACATCCTTTGAGCCACCAAACTCTTTTTCACTGTTGGTGACATCAATGTATGAACTATGTTACAAGGTAGACAAATCTAGTTTGAACTTACGTGCACTACTTGGAGCAAAGATCTTAGGGATGATCGTGATAATTCTCCCCACAGGCAATCTTTTTTTCGGTTGACAGGACCTCTTCTTACTTCTATATCTGCTAAATAGGGCCTCCAATTTATTGCTGACGACTCTGGAGGGTTCTCTGGTGTGGCTGCAGAATTTCTAGAGAACATTGCAGATGATTATACGAACATCCCCGTGTTGCTATATTGTGTCCGAAGCCCTGGCTTGCCTATGAGCACCAGAAGGCAGAGACCAACAGTCTCTAGTAGTCTTCATGATGCAATTTCATTTGCCAGACTATCAGCCTTCTGTAAATTGATTGTGCCTATTGGATTAGCCTCCTTGACTAAGAGTAAGAACTGCTGATTTGATTAAGGATCTTTCAATATATTTTTTCTTCTTTTCCAGATTCTGTTATTTGTATTAATCATTTTCTTAGTATCTGAATCTCCTAGAATGTGAATTTATGCATGACATCAAGCTGGTCTACCCTTCTATCTTGTTATTTGAGCTCGCTATAATTGTGATGATTGCTTGAACATTTAATGAATTTTGACATGGACCGTCCAGTACATTGTTAATTTCCTTGTTTGACTTTCCTTACATTCTCCAATCTGAACTTGCATTATCTCATCTGCATGAAAAATGACAAGGCAAAGCTTCAAGGTTTCTCAGCATAAAAGATGAAAAGCCCTACCACTCCAGTGCTGTTTATGCCTCAGCCATCCATTCCATCAGTCTCCCTCTAAGAATGGAGCCACCTAGCCCCACTGGGGATTTGAGCAATGCATCTGGGGCAGCTGATATGAATGAGTTTGTACAAATGTTAGCTGGCCAAGCAAGACAGAACATGGTTACGACTTTGGATGTTGCTATGCCAGCCCCTTCTTTGACTGGTATTTTATGCTGCTTTTTGAATTCTTTATGCAGGAATTATCTTCCTTCCTGTTTTAATAAGGAACTTTTATACTCAGGGAACCAACTCAAGCAATCCTTGCTTGAAAACTTGCAGCCACTGACCCCAGATACAGGCGAAGACATGGAAGACTTGCAAGCGTTAGAGACTATGTCTATTCATGGAGTCCTTGGAGCAGGTATTGTTGCACTCGCACTCTACGTATTTTATTTTCTGTTTTCCAGTTTTGAAATTGATCTTCAAGTGAATTTATACTCGTCTCTCATCAATGTTTCGGCATATTAGGTTCCTGAGAAAACTGAACTCCCATTGTCCTTGTGGTTTTCCAACAGAGTGACATAGATGGGTGAAAACTTATCGTCGCTTAAATGTTGGAAGATACGAAATTTTCTCAATTAAAAGAAGGCCTCATCCTTCATAGCCAGATTGCCACTCGATACTCCACCAAATTCCCCAGACCCCTCTCCCGTTCAGTCTATGTTTGCATCCACTCCAGGCAGGGTGGAAAACTTGCTCATACCCTTTTTCAATAGAGGATATTGTTAATGGAGTGCTAGCAGAAAAGTCAGACTAGAAGTTATGTTTCAGTTTCATGATTGTTTTATAAGATCATCGATGAATTTATTGCATCGCTAGTTTTCTAGTGGTGACTCGGGGTGCTGGATGCATGTTCAATGCATGATCCGGCGGATGTCCCATGCTTCTTTTGCTTTTGTGGCTCCAATAATCCTTCTAAGAGCCAGGGAGGCTCTCTTACCAAGTTCAGCTGCTCAGGAATTCTGGAGCGCCTTTTGTCAACCTTGACGTTAAAATGCCAAAAGAATTTTAAAAAATCAACCAATACTTGATGATATTAGTCTAAAAGAAGTATCAGAACCATGAAATTCACTGGTAGTTGAAAAAAATAACAGAAAAACCACCATGGCGAAAACATATACTTGAATCTTTCCCGTTTGCCTCTATGCTCTACCCATAACTAATAGATGTATTCTCTTTTGTTTTATTCTTCTGCTTCTCTAGATATGTAACACTGTTCAAATGCTTTACTTTTGCTCCTCAGGAGACCAAGAGGCCACGGTTGCTGAGGTAAATGATGCAGTCCAAGCTGCGTATGAAACTGCCATCCGAAGGCCCAGATTCTCGCATGTGTCTGTGTCTTCTTGTCCTCTTCCTATACCCTTACCCTTTCCGTCAATCTTTGGGAACCTTGTTGGAGAACACGGTGAGCTATTGGGAACCCCAATAGTAGGTCCTTCTTCGCGGGGCTCCCTTGACATCCACTCCATTCCCATGGCAGCAAGATTACGTTCCAGCACTGCAATTTTGCCATTCTTGGAGAAGAGATTGCATAATCTTCACAGGATTGGTATTCAGCAAGGGGCTGTTGGTGCTGGACTGGTCTCAGATTGGGGTTTTGGAAGAGATGAAATAGAAGATATGGGGGAGACGCTGTCTAAAATGGTTGCCACTTTGAGCCCTTCCGGGGAAGGATCCTCTGACTCGGATTAAATTTCTCGAGTTTCTTTAGCTGTCCTGCTGATGTCAAATTTGCTCCCAATGTGCTTGTACAATATGATATATTTTATCGTATTTAATCATATTACTGACTAACGAGGATTGACACAATATGATATATTTTATGGTATTTACTAATGTTGCTGACTAACGAGGATTGACGCAATATGATATATTTTATCGTATTTAATCATGTTACTGACTACGAGGATTGACGTTCCCTTGGGATTTTGTTAAAGCGAAACAAATTGTGCTCACGTAAAACTTCGAAGTATTTTCCTATGGCTTGTTATTGGTACATTCGTTGTTCTAAAAAAGGGTCATAGAGAGTCACATGATTACAAGTTTAAGTCGCATTATTTTTCTGACTTGCTCTTCAGAGTTAGAATACAATAGATTAGTTGTGAGCTCTCTTGATCCCAGTGATCTTTGGCACAAATCATACTCAGACCAAATAATATCAAGTGGGCATGGCTTGTTTGAGTCTAGTCTGAGCCAAGGCTTGCCCTTCCCACTCCAATGCAACAAGCTAACAGGACCAGGATGAATTTGCCTACAATTGCCAGTCAGATTATCACCACCAAGCCCATGCTGATTCCATCTATGGTCGATTGCTGCAATTTCTCCTGCAAAAACAAGAAGAAATGGCGGCAAAGATCCAAGTTCATATATCCTGTGCTCTCTTTGAATCTCCATCCATCTTTCAATCCTCCTTGTGTACCCGAACTTCCTCCACTTGACTAAGTCAATTACCATTACACCTGGGAAAGACGATCAACTTGATTAGGAACTAAAAGCGGTCAAGAGTCTCACCCCTTAATGGTGAAACTAGTCGGAAAAATCTCTTTCAAGGAAGAAATAAGATACTTTTTAATAAAATACTTGCATACGATGTTTACAATTGATAATAAAAACAGAGTAATATTATAAAGTTAAAACTTACTTTGCCTCCTAAAGATAATATTAGGCACGGTAAAGTTTCCGAACACAGTCTCAGCATGTAAGAAGAACTAAGAATTCTATGATTGATGAAGCTAGGCTCACCTGTATTGAAATAGCATGGTTTTCTGCCATTAAAAACCTTTGAAAATGTCTTTTCAGACCAAAACTTGGGAGTAAAGTAATTGGTGAAGTTCACATGGCAGTATTCTGGGGATCCCAGAGTTCTTGAAAAGAGACTTGTGCTCCAAATCTTCGAAACATCATCTACTAAAATCACATCAGAATCAAGATATATGACCCGTTCGACACAAGGCTCAAGAAGATCAGCCAAGTGATTCCTTGCATAATTCAATGGCTGTTCAAGGGCCTCTCTGACCGTCCGAGATATCCTATTCCGAACAATTTTGGGATTGAAATAATAGGCCTGGAATTGAAGTGAAGGAAAAATATCTCTGACAATCAGCTGAAGGTTACCAGAATCTGCAAAAATGAAATGGAAGAAGACGTTTTCCGGGCAGCCGGAGTGCTGCAGGACGGAATGGACGGCAGCAACCGTTCCGCGAAAGAATTGATCATCAAGAGTCATAGCTATATGAACTACAGAGGGATGAAAATTGCACAAACTATGATTCTTGGGGCTTCTGATAGAAGCACATTTGTGTCCATTCTTGAACTGCAGTGATTTTCTGTAGCAAAACGGGCCAGGCCTTGAAGTTTGTTTAGCTGCAAAGAATGACAATGATCTTATCAATTCGGCAGGAGGAGATGAATGAAGAGAAGGAAAGAATATGATGATCATCACAATTGATAGCTTCATCAAATTAGCAATCTTGCTGAGAAATGACACCATTTTTGCTGAATCCATGAATCTTGATCAGCAGAGAAGAAGAGAAAGGAAAAGAGCCCTGATGAACAATTTCATTTCTCTTCTTCTGACTATCAAAATCTTTTCCTTTCAGCCTTTTTTTCTTTGGTGTCTGGTTTTATCTTGTTTGGAGCAGGCTGATTCGAAGTCAACAGAGTACAAAATTCAATTGGCCATACATAAGGGAGCTCTAGGATGAGAAATGACCCTGTCTTGTTGCTTGCTTTTAATTCTAACCCTTGTCACAAGGTGAATTAGAATTTACCAAGCCGACAGACCAACAACTATACTAGCCGTTATTTGATGTTTATGTTAAACATAAGAATTATTTTTTGAAATGCTTCAACTTTAAAGAAGGCACTTACCATTAGTTTCTTTTTAATAAATTTTCTTGGATATGAACATCTTTTCCTTTTTATTTTTCCTTGTTTATTGGCAGATACTACAATTAACGTGCATGAGCATATAGTAGGATTGCACTATTTGTTTAATAAGTAATTAATTTTTTAATTAATTGATATTACCAAAACACACTCTATATATCTTTTTATTATTTCTTGAATATCTTGAGCCCCCATCAAATTTTTTTTTTAAAAAAAAACAGTGAGCTATTAGACATAGACGAGAGCGTAGTAACAAATAATCTATTTGAAATACACTTTTTACCATGTAAAAGTTTTTAATTCAACTCATATCATATTTTTTTAGAAGGATAAATACGTAAAATATCTTCTAACTATTCATGATTCTTTAAAAATATTCAAAATCTTTTATTTTAATTTTATATACTAACATATTATTTTCGTTTAGTTAAATGTACCCATTCATCACCTCAGACGTGGTTCACGACCAGAAAAATCATATGCATTGCATATGCCAATTTTTTCAAGAGTAAAATAGTCAGATCATTTTTTTCTTCCATTTAAAATATTCTCCAACTACTTTCCTTCAACAGTTTCTATTAAATCCACTTGTAGTTGTCAAAAAATTAGAAATCATAAATTCTTATCCTACACCAAACACCTATTTTTATAGCAGCGGTAGATTTTTTAGGGCTTTCATTGTTGTAATTGAAGCAACAAGGTGTTCTGACTATTTTATCCTTGGAAAGAAAATTCTTGAATCGGAAACTCAACTCAAGATGGGTTCCTGGGTCCAAACAGAATCTGTCGATCCCAAATTGATTGAGTTGTTACCTCAGTAGTCCTACGAGCCAATTCTGCCATAACATTGAAGAACTGAGTTGCCCCAATTCCATCACACAACGAATGGTGAATCGCAACTCCAAGAACAAATCCAACACACTGAAACATGTTAATTTGCAGACTCATAGGGTGGATCATCACCTCATCTTGGTCCGGATTTGGTACCAACCCTTCAACGAGTTCCTCATCTAGGTAATCATCAAGGTACCTAACTGAACTCAATAGGCAGTCCACGGCGGCTTGGATCACCAAAACTCCTTTGCCTACTTGGCAATACAGCTCAAGACGGTTATCAGAACTCCAGCGGCACAAAGTGTCGGTATATTGGTAGTAGGGGATGAGGGCAAAGGAAAGAGCCATGGTGATGACATGAGAAGGGTCTAACTATTTTACCCTTGGAAAAATAGGTACGTGCAACCCGCATGAAAATTTTAACGGTGAACCACCGAGGTATTAAGAGGGTATAATTAACTAAACGAAAATATTATATTAATATATAAAATTAAAATAAAAATTTTTAATTATTTTTAAAAAATTATAAATAAAAAATTTTAATTACTTTAAAAGAATTGTAAATAGTTAGATTACATTTTACACTATTTTTCCATTTTAGAATGAAGGATTACATGATTTTGATTAGAAAGTTTTCTTAGGTGATAAGTTCTGGATTTAGCTAACATTTTTTATCTTCAATATACTTTTTTAAAAAAGATTGAATAGACATCATTACAACAAATGCATCATACAAAGTGAATGAAATCACAGTTGATATTTCGAAACTTATCAAAAGATATCTATATGTATATATATTATAAAAATGTAATCCTTTCTTTTTCTTTTTTATGGCTTCAAATCTCTCATCCTAATTTCTTAGAGTTTTTACTTTTTTTTAATTAGTCTTTAAAAATTTGATTGGTTAGGATCATTTTCAATCTATTAAGATAACTATAAATTAATTTACACATTAATTTTAATTTTGAATATGTATATTAAGTTATTTTGTAAAAGTAAGAGGCTTTAATTATTACTTTAAAAATTTTTGATTGGTTAGAATCATTCTTAATTTATTAAAATAATTTTATCATTTTAATCTATTAAAATAATTTTAAACTAACTTATATATTAATTTTAATTTTTAATTTCATATTTTAAGTTATTCTGTCAAAGTATGTGACTTTTATTATTACTTTAAAAATTTTTGATTGGTTAGAATCATTTTTAATTTATTAAAATAATTTTAAACTAAATCATTTGCAATATACTAAAATAATTTTAAACTAACTTATACATTAATTATAATTTTAAATTTCTTATTTTAAGTTAGTTTGTCAAAGTATGAGACTTTAAATATTACTTTAAAAATTTTTGATTGGTTAGAATCAATTTTTATTTATTAAAATAATTTTAAACTAAATCATTTTCAATCTATTAAAATAATTTTAAACTAACTTATATATTAATTATAATTTTAAATTTTGTATTTTAATTTACTTTAAAAAGTATGAGACTTTAATTATTACTTTAAAATATTTTAATTGGCTATAATTATTTTTAATTTATTAAAATAACTTTAATGACTTATATATTAACTTGAATTTTAAATTATCCAAATTTTTTAGTGTTTTTATTTTTTTAATGGTCTTCAAAATTTGGTTGATTGGGATCATTTTCAATCTATTAAAATAATTTTAAACTAACTTATATATTAATTTTAATTTTATATTTTATATTTTAAGTTACTTTGTAAAAGTATGATGCTTTAATTATTATTTTAAAATTTTTTAAATGTATAGAATTATTTTTAACCCGTTAAAATAATTTAAAAATATTTATATATTAACTTAAATTTGAGATTCTGTATTTTTTAGAAAATTAAATTATGTACTTTCAGTTGCTTTGTAAAGTAAATTTTAATTATTCAATAGTTGTCAACAAACATAATTTTTATTTTTATAATTTTTGTTTAACTCAATCTCTTAATTTAAACTAAATTCATTAAAGCAAAATTTCAAAATGTCTACCCATGTTTTCTACACACTATGCATATCATCATTATTCTCTTCCGCACATTCTTTTCTTCTTCTCTTCTTTTTCCTAAAATGTAACCACCACTTCCACATTTTTTTATTTAATCATCACTCAAATCTCATCATATACAGAAGCTCCAATCCTTATACTTTTTTTATCGTTATTTCTTAATATAATTATTTCACTTCATTTATTTTTTTCCATTTGATTTAGATTTTTTTATAAGTATTTGAGTGTTGTATTTTATAAATTCTTTTAGAATCTTTTTATTTTTTTATTAAATAATGCCTTTACTTTAATTTGATAGAACTCTCTAAAACCTCATTTGAGGTTTTTCTTTCTTCAGATTAAACTTCTTCACTCGATATTTAATATGTGTTTTATTTTGTAATATAAAATTTAGTGATTTTTTGGCGTAATTTTTTAGTGCATCATTAGGCAATACAAATGAATCTTATTTATTTATTTGATTACCTAAGATTAAACTTTGGATTAGATTTGTTATCTACATAGTTTTTCAAACCTGAATTTTATGTGTACTTCATAAGTAGATGTAAGTGCTCCAATTTTTTTTCTTTTTCCTTTTTAAAATATCAGAGTTGTCCGCTCCATTCACTTTTGATTACAGGCTTTAAGATCTAAAATTTTACATTATGTTTCATAATCTATTATTTTACCTATTTTGTATTTTTTTAATATTTTGTCTTTTTTTATATGGTGGTACCGCAATGGCATGGCTCATAATATCTACTTATGATATTCTTCTAATTTTTTTTACTTTTTCTTTTGTTTCATACTTTTTCTTTATTTTTTGTTATATTTCGTTCTTGCATCTCCCGACATCTTTTTTCCTTATATTTGTTAAACTATTATACCAAAATAATTATCCACTTATTAGGAGAAAATAAACATATAAACACTATATAATTTGCAGTGAAATAAATAAACTTTTATTTAAACCTCAATGTTAATACTTTGTTTCAATTTTCATTTGCCTTGATTTAACCCTCCCCCCAAAAAAGACTAAGAAATAGGAAATCATTTGGATATATCAACTTTTAATTCTTTTGTTAAGTAATCCATTAAGACCATATTTGAAATCGTTCATTATCTGACTTAATGGGTAAATTAAAAAATACTATTACAAATTACGGTCTAAAGTAACTAATAATTCTAATCTCTCCATTATTGATGAAGGAAATAGATTTTTCATTAAGGGTACTTTTTCTTTTGATTAATAAAGCAAATAAGAGAGCTTCTCCAAACTAAATAAGAGTTTTGATAAGTTCAACTCTCTTTGATTTAATAAATAGTACATGTTATTTATATTTTACAGGAAGACATTAGTGATATTTGTATGTAAATAAGAGATTTCAAAAAAGTTAAAAAGTAGATTCAACGTAACTAATATTACTTCGAATTTTATATTGAGAAAATAAAAGAGACTGAAATTATATGTTAAGAGTGTAATAAGATAGGAAAAGAACATATTTGATCTTTTTAAACAAATAAAATTTTAATATTCTATGTTATTCAATTTTTTCCTAAACACATATATTTTAAGATGTAAAAAATATTTTTAAAATTTTTTAATTTTAATATATTTATTTTTAAAATATATATGTGCATTGCACGAGTTTAAGCTAGTTAGGTAATTATCCGAACACTAGATTTTTAATTAAAAATAAAAATCAAATTCATATTTTCTTTTAAATGGAACGTTGGGAAAATTTTAAACTTTTTCTTTTGTGGAATTTTTTGAAAATCGAAAATCTTTATGGGTCAAAGTCACATACATTGGACAACCAACAATTCTCCAACTACTTTTATCCAATCATAGAGAAAAATTAGTACTTAACGAGCAGTTTGGAGTATGACTTTGAGTTCTTTGTATATGTTTCATTGCAATAACGTCTCATTCATTTTTTTAAGTAAGATTAAATGAGAAAGGGAGAGACAGATTATATGGACTGTCGGAAGCAGCAAAATGCAAAAGAGATAGAAAGAGCAAGGTAAAGAGTGATTCACACTCTAATAACGTCTCATTCATTTTACTGACCTTTTCTAGATCTCTTTTTAGTCTGAACGCAAATTGAGAAGAGCTCTTCAAACACCAATAGAAAAATCATGACACCTTTTGCATATGTCAAGTCAACTCTCACTTACTACCACGACTTGGTAAGATGGAAGAAAACCTTGTATTTCTATTTCTTCCTTCTTCAATGAGAAAAGAGCCGTTCGATCCGAATAGCAAGAAATATTTGGAACACTAACGCTAAATATTATCTCCTTCAAATTAATTATTTAACCAATCCTTTAGAAGAAAATAGAGTGATTCTTAATTTTCTTCATCCAAATAGAAGTTACGAGAAAAGTTGCACGACTATAAATAAAATCTTGTGATTTTTTAATCAATTAAAATTAAAATTTAAAATTTAAAATTAAATAAAAAATTATTAAAAATATGTAAAATTTAAATATAACAAAACTCAATTTAAGTTCACACGTAGTCTTCAAAATTAATATTCAATATTAGTCGCTGACGTTCCTTGACGCGGCCGAGGGGTAGTAGAAAAAAACTACATCTTAAGAATGACCAATCATCTATTTGGAGGAGCAATCAGCTTCGTTTTTAAGTAAGCAAGTTTAGGTAAAGGGCAAAGTCGGTGGTTTTCTTCTCCCCCCCTCCTGAAAAAGTAGGTTTTATTGGAAAGCAAATCTCCTGTCTATGGATGTGATTGAATAGAGTTTGATTTTGAAATTTTCTGTCTTGAGTTTCGGGAGAGAGAATTTTTTGTGAGAGAAAAAGTAAGATGTGAGATGGAAAATTGCATTAGGTTCCGTGTAGATTACAAACATGTTAATTATTATATGTTCAGTAGAAAAAGGTCAATTAATTCAATTGCAAAAAAAACCTGTCCCAAAAGAGCTCCCAATTTAAATATTTTTTAATTGTCTCTAAAATCCTTATACTCTGAATATTATAAATTGAACGATCTCATAACTTTAGTAGAGCAGTTTAACATATACATCATCAAATTGTTAATATGAAAACTAGTAAGACTCATAAAGTAGTGAATTTATATTCTTTGGTTCAGGAAGTTAATAATTAAAGTTTAAATATAAAATATTTTTATTTTTAAAAATGTAGGCATTTTATTTCGGCCACAATACTTTTAAATTTGAACCATTCTTCTTAATATTAATTTTTATTTGATGGAGTTCATGATTTGACAAGATACCAATTTATGATAAGACTTTTATAAAATAAAACAATGTGAATTCGCATGATACTGATATTCTTTTTCTTTTTTTTTTTCATTTGAGGAAAGTTCGGGGTTTGTATTGGGTATACTTTTCTAATTTTTTTATTTTTTTGAACTTTAAAATCTCAAATCTTTTTTACAAAAATTAAAAACAGACCTTATTAAGGCACAAAAAACTATAAAACTTTTCTCTATGCTTTGCAATCCAAAAGGGGCCTTGCACGCTTTAGAAGTCGGCAAATTAAAAACGTACAACAATTCACCATAACTGCCCAATTCCCGTCTCCACTCTCCAGTGTCCGATCTGTGAGAAGGAATGGGCCCAAAAGGTTTAACATTATGGGTAAAGTGACTGTGATAGTAACCTAATCCAAACCTTCGAAAATTACAAGTTCTCTAATCTTTCCTAATTGGAATATGATATTGAAGCCCAACTCTTAAGCCAATAAATAAATAAGTTATGGATTTAGCAAATAAAAATAAATAAATAAATAAACAAATAAGCTATGATTTTGTGTAATTTTTTTAAGATTATCCAAATCTCTTAATTTATTTCTTTTGCAGTATTAAAAAAAGTTTAAAGATTATTTTAATTGTAATAACTCTTATTATTTCTATATCAATAGATAATTTATTATTTAATATAAATAAATAAATAAACAATTTATGGCTCAAGAGTTGGGTTTCAATATAAGTTATGCCATGCCAGATTAACTAAAAAACCAATTTTTGTCTGATAGGCATATCAGCGCCAGTGAAGTATGCCGGACAGAAAAGGGAACCCGCGACTGTCATTGGTCGGGAATTCTACTCCCACACTGAATCCCGTGATCGGATTGCCCAAAACCTTCAAAGAGGGTAACCGTATTATGCAGATGGAATGGATATTGTCCACCGTTTGTAAAACTGTAACATCCTGTATTTAGATTAGAACTCAATTTATTATTTTTTATTTTTAATTTTTACTTTAAAATAATTTATTTTTATTATTAATAATATAATTTAATTAAAAAATCTAAATACACCCTAAATATTTGATTACTTAATATAATCTCAGACCCCTTTATAGACATAATAATAATAATAATAATAAGTTTAGTAGTGTGAAACATGCTGGTTCGCTCCGTCACGGACTGACCTTTAAATGGGTCGACTCAGATTGTCTATCGCGAGTTTTACAAAAAGACGTTATTTAAAAAATTTTTAAAAAATATTTTTAAAAATCAAAACAACGTTGTTTTAAAAAAATTTAAAAAAAACACTCCGCCCTGGGGGTTAAACCAAACGGGTAAAAAAGTCCGTATTTAAACGGGTTTAGGTACTTACCCAAACCCACATAAAACGGGTCAGCCCGCGAACTTAGTGACAGTGTTAAATAAGTTATGAAAGAAAAAGAAAGTTATGCCACGCAATAAATGTAGCCCCTAATCTCGAAGTTATTATAAGACCATCCCTCAAGAAAAAAAAAAAAAAAGAAAGCCATAAACCATTTTAGAGAATGTCCATATAGGACTTCCAAACACTCTTTACATTTATCTCGTTCGTTATCCTCCATCAATTTTCACATATTAATGTGCGTTAGTTCTCCTTCGATTAGGTAAGTTTGTGTTTCATGTATCATAAAGTAATCGTCTTTATCTTGATTCTTAAGGCATCTTGAACTATCTCTTTTTCTATTTACATTTTTACTATAATATATGATATTATTTTTATTATCTCTCATCAAAATTCTCTTTTTCAAGAGTCAAATAGAAATATTTCTTACCCGGAAAAAAATTTTAAATTTAAATTACATCCTTTCTCTTAATGTATTAAAAAAAAAAGAAGAAGTCCTTTGAATTGATTAAAGCATCAATTCACACAACATTTGTAAAGAACACTACTTCGGTCATGTAACCCGTTTTTCAACTATGTTCCTGATTGATGATAATGTTAAATAAACACATTCACTTATAATTAAGGGTGGAGACAAGCTGTATGAAGCTATACGAAGCTATACATATCACTTTTGGTATACCTTTTCTTTTGAAGTTCACAACTTAACATATCTGCATCAAGATTGCAGATTTGAGAAAAGACATAAAAGAAATCGAATTCACATACGTACACTTGCTTATATATATAAAAAAGAACTCTTCTTTTTGCTAACAACTAAAATTGTCTAATACTTCCGTACCAAACCCCTTTCTCCCCGGAAAATAGAAAAATGGCAAAGAAATACAACAAATTCCACGTGAGAAAAAGACAACACAAAATTTTTCATGATTCCGACATCAAAAGGCATGTACATATCACTTTCTATATACTACCATCATACTACAACCCTAACCCCAAGAATAAAAGAAGCAAGATTCAACAATTCTCGACCTTGGCTTCACAACAAGTGCAGGGGAAGGGGCAGGACGACATCCTATAACCACCCTGCTTATAAAAGTCCTAGATAAACCCTAAAAAAGGTACAAATAAAAGAAAATCTAAGGTATATTTGTGGTTAGGGAATATTGTGTTGTGACCCTCTTTACCCCTGATTTCCCCTTTTCATCATCTTAAGCAAAAATAGCGCCACTAGACATCGCCATCAGGAGCACAGCTGCTTGCTCCACCTCTCCCATCTTCCGATTATAATTGCCGCTCTTCCGCTGCCTTTTCACCGGAGATCTTGGCTGCTGCAACAACACCACCACCTCCCCCAAAGCCATTACTCTCCTCCTCATAACCTCACTAACTACCCGCCTCCTTTTACTGCTACTTTCTTTCTGATCTTTCGACTTCTTCTTTTCTTGATCCCTGTTCAAATCCTCTGTCGTCCCCGCTCTTTTCTTTCTGTATCTGATCCCACAAGCATTACAGAGTGACTGCAACAGGTAAAATCAAGAACATCTCAAAACCCCCTTTTACCACCCCAAAAGGAGAAGAAAGAAACATCAAAAGTTAACCAGAAAAAAAGAAACCAGTGAATTATTAGGTGATTGATTACCTTTGGCCCAGCAGGGCCGCTTCTCCACAAGGGCGTTTTTGTGGTCTTGCAATCAACGCAACACTTCTGATCATTCACCGTATTGACAATATCTTCATGCACAGTTTCCTCTCCCTAGAAATACAATAAACAACTCACGATCTTCAGTATTGTTACTCACAAAAAGAGGTAACAATTTGCAATGATGAATGCTCGAAATTGAACTATTTTGTTCCAGAATCTTCTGAGACCCACCTTTTCATTTGGATCCATGATCCCCAAAGTAGCAAAAAAGTGCAACGATCTCAGTCAAATTGTTGGTAGTTTGAAAAGAAAATGATGATTCTACGATGTGCAAGCAATCATTTCCGCGAAAAGGAAAGGTTAGAATAAGATAAGAAAGAGCAAAGCAAGAAGAAGAAGAAGAAGAAGAAGAAGAAGAAGAAGAAGAAGAAGAAGAAGCAGGGAGGGAGGCAAGCTAATAGCCCCAGCGGAGAGAGATATATAAAGAACCGACAAGCCGAAGATAGTGGGGACGCGACATGCTAACGCTGGTCGAACCGGGGACACTGTCCGAGGAGTAGGATAAACCCTAAGGGAAAGAAGTAAAATGACGCAAAAGGGCTTGAATTGAGATTTTAATGACTCAAGGACTCGCCGAATAATTGTCAAAAAATGTGCAAAAAGAGGCGCGCATGAACCACGTGTCGGCCTGCATGCACGAGTGCCCTATTATTTTATTAAGTTTTTGGAGGTTTGGGATAAAGAACAAAAACTGCATATTTGCCTACCTTTTTTAATTGTTTTAGTATATTCTATGGTTGTATTAATTAATAAAATAGAGAGGGACAACGAAGTGATGATTAATTACCCTTCAAAATGAATTTGGTTAATCAATGTACTAATGCAATAATTTTTATAGTTGTATATATTGGGAAGTAATGAGACTTCTTAATTACTAAGGTGCATTTGGATTCTGTTTAATTAAAAAGAATTTCTATTTTAGATTCTATGAGAAGAAAATTAAGATTTAATTATATGTTTAATTGGGATCAAATACTATTCAAATACTCTCTAAAAGGTGGAAGTTCGATTTTTGTGTAGTGTTGGATTTGTTCTCTTCTTTTAATAAAATTTATTTTCTCTTTAATGAGACTTGTGACTTACATTCTAATTATTTATTAATTATGTAATCTTCACTAATAATATAACATTTTTTGTACTTGAAAAAATTAAATATTTTTTGCCTCTAAGTAACTACAATATATGTTTCCAATTTTTTGCTTTCAATGTTAGTTCTATCAAAAAAAAAAAAAACATACTCTCCATTAAAATCAACTATACAATAAAAATGTCTTGGTCTTTTCAAAATTTTCCTTTCATATGTTTGAAATAAGGAGATGCAGCCAAAATAATAATTTCCAAACAAAAAGCTTCTCAATTTAAACTTAGTCCCGCATTATCTTTTAAAATTTACCCACCCCGTCTCAATTTAAAAGTATAAAATGAAAACGTGGAAGTTGCAAAAGAGGAATGAAGTTTTACCTTTTTCTATGTCTCGCTAATGTTTGCAAATTTAACCACATTGAATTAAGTCCCAAGTAAGAAAAGAATGAGGGAGTTTGGGATACACCAAGACATCTTCAAATTTGAAGTTATCCCTACATGATTCTTAGAAGTACTTACCTCATTTTACTCTAAAAACAAAAAATTAAAATGTAGAGCAAAGTCAAACACGTCTAGTCTCAAGATTCTATTAGCTTCAACTCCAAATTGAATGTCTATGTTGAGGTACTGCCAAGTAATACGGAGAGAAAGTGAAATCTTTTTAAGTCACCTTTAATGACTCATCAAGTATAAAATTGAGAATTCTGGAATGTCTGATTAAGTCATTAATTACCATTAAACTTTATCGTCTACTCAATATCATTATCAGTTGGCTGTCCCTGAAAACTCTGTTGTGATTATAAATTTATAGGAGGGCCAATGCCTTTCTTTTCGGGCTAATGGCCTTACCGTTAAGTGTAACGATTTTCTACATTTTGATTTCTGCATTTGCAGTACTATCTGTTAGACAATCTCTAAAAACTATGGCAATGATGATATGCCACTAATCAAAACCTACTCAGCTGAAAGAAATTTTGGGATTTATTTATGTAACAAAAGTCGCAAGTAAAATGATTATTTTTTAAGATTAATATTCAATAACATAAATACATCAAGACTATGGCGTGGCTATTGTTTTACTGTTTGAAAAACAAAATCATGAATACGAAGACGGAAAAAGACAGCAGCGAGCAGTTAAGGAAACAGAATAGGGGAAGAAAGCTCATACCACTATTCTTGATTTGAACTTTTGGAGACAATCGGAAAAAGCTCCAATCCTTGATTTTAGCTGACTCCAATCCCATCCAGGCCGCCCTTTTTTCCTCTTCTGCGGCAGGAAAAGGGCACCAAATTTGCACCCAGAAAATGGGATACTGGTCTGCAGGCTTTCCACCTCTAAATTCCAATACATTATGCCTTTCCTCAATTCAAAAATGTATCCAATTATGGCAAAAGACAGAATAAAAATCCTCTGAACAACTTCAAGCTTGAGAGACAAAAGTAATTTGATGGATATGTCCACTTTCCTGAAATCTGAAAGCGAACGAGGTTATTTTTCTTTTTCTTTTTTCTCCCCTTGAATAATAACTTTCTAGTTCATGTAACAAATTGCCTTCACATCTTGGTAGTTGACATGTATTTGGGTTGGACATTAACCAAATATAATCGAACGAAGTTGTTTTTTTTCCCCCCTTCTTCAACAATAACCTTTTAGTTCATGTAACAAATTGCCTTCACATCATAGTAGTGGACATATATTTGGATTGGACATTATCCAAAAGTTTTTATATTAAGTCTCATAAAAGAGTATTATTTGAGAGAAAAAAATAAAATTCAACTTAGGAATTACCAATTTTTGCAGTGAGACGTAATCCAAAATATATTAAGGTAAGCACTTAAAGAATCAATTTATAAATGTTATAATATAGTTTTAGTTCCCACAATAGATTGACGTAAATTTATATTTAAATTTGGCGCTAGAAAAATAGAAATATCATTAAGGCATTTTGTTGTACTTGAAACCATAATTCAACTTATAAATTAAATGTGAGATTAAATAAAATTTAAATTTATGATTTTCTTTCACAAGTTTATAAAAAATAAATTATTTATAAAATAAAAATAAAATTCGAAATAAAAAATTTTAAACCCAACCCAAAAACACCTGAGGAAAAGGATTTAGAGAAGACGGAACACCAAAGTCCCGCAAGCCCACAAGACCAGTTAGACAACAGCATGAAGGATGCAGAGCCACTTCAAGCGTTCAATTTCCGTGTCCGCTGGAAGAGGGCTGTTTTCTCCAGCTGTTCTTTGGTTCCTCCTTTTGAATGAAGTAGTCATAACCATCAGCAGAAAATACAGAGTACGGATTAAGGAAGGAGTAAATGCAAGGCAAATGTGGAAAGGTCCCATCATCACGAAAAGCCACACTATAATAGAATGAACAATGGCATGAAAATTTTGACAATAGCAGCAAAAGAATACCAAGGGGAAAAGGCAATCCCCCTGTTGGCTACAAGTTGGGCAAGTAAAGTTTTTGGTAGCACCAAAATAAGCCAGCCATTACTAAAATGAAAAGTATCCTAAGAGACAAGTAAAAGAATACAAAAATAAAACCAGATTGGACATCTATAACAAAGATTTACTTTCAAGGGCTCAAACACCGGTTTAGGCTAGAAGGCCAATCTCTACGACTTGCATCTGCACAAAATAGAAAACAAATCGTTCAACTCATGTTTACGAGGAGATTTTTATATGCCAGCAGCATCTCGCACCATTCATCAGGACAGGAATTGGTAGGACAAGATTCCAGACCTGGTTCACAAAAATTGCCCCATTAGTCCACCATCAAGAGAGAATATAAAGAAAAAACTGAGCCATGGTTTTTCTGGTTTAAATCAAATAGTTCAAATAAATAATGATGGACAAAAGAGGGCAGGCAGGAAGGTAGGACACAGAGGCAAACAGTAGGCACAGACGAACCTTCATTTAAAGTTAAATCCGCCCGAGGGCACCGAGATCTCATCCCCACCAAAATGGAAACCTTGTTGAGAGGCATCACCTGGAGGCAATGTCTCATCCTCTTCCTCCAACCAGTATGTCTCCAGAATCTTCACTGCCTTCTCATAGATATCATTGTTGTCATGACTCTGAAGGTTCTCAATTTTCTCCAAACCTTCAGCATCATCAATCATCTGAGCATAGAGGTTCACATCACCTGTGTGCCCCATATTCTTCTCAGCTTCACCAACCTTTAAAATGTTCTCAAGGCCTTCCAGACACACAGAGACAATTCTTGGGTCAGGACAAACAAGAAGGTCACAAAGAGGCTTGATACATGCTTGACTGACGAGATACCTGTAAACAACATGTGCCTATCAGAATGTGCATTGAAAGAAATAAAATTACTACAATCTAGAAAGAAAATACCATGTTAGTGTCATACTTTATTTGGTCGTTACCACCACCAGATGTAGCATTTGAGATAGCCCATGCAGCCTCCTTTTTAATTTCAAATTCTGCATTTTGAAGCAAGTGAACAAGCGGACCAATAATACCAGATTCAACAACAGCCTGCAGAGGGAGAAAGGATTATGCCCAGACACAATATTTAAGCCTCATGGAAACTATCTTGAATAAAAACTGAAATTAAGACAAACAGATTAATACTAGCAGACCTGTATTTGATCCCTGTTGCCTGCTGTGATGTTGGAAAGAGTCCAGCAAGCTTCCTTCTTAATGCTCTTCTTATAATTACCAGTCAACAGGTTCAAAAGACGGGGTAGTGCCTGATGATTGATGATGCACTGATCCAATAAAGACAAGGATTCGTCAATTATGGTAAGTCCCAAGCTAATTTAGCATTTGACATTAAAATCAAGACTACAGAAAAAAAAAATAGAAGTAAAAAAGGCAATTAAGCATCATAGGAAAATTAATCAGTGAACAGGACTCAATAGGAATCCAGAAAAAACGTGTCGGAGGTGATATCCTATAACTACAAGACGGTAAATCATGAAGCAGATTTAACTGTTACACATTCTCAATGCATACTGCAACCAGCTTCAAAAATCCAAACAAGTAGGATTGTGCAGTTCTTTTAATCAACACTGCCAAAAGCAACACCATAATCCCATGTTTGTCTACTCATTTGAGCAGATTTTCATAAACAATAAAAGAATACCACTCCACTAAAATCTGAAAGGAAAAAAAGGGAAAAGTGAAAAAAATACTCCCCCCAGCCCGTAAAGGTTGGTTCCCTTTCCTTTTCCATACTGTAGCATTTCTCAATCAAGTCTTTTGCCCATTTCATGACATCATATAAAATAGATGGAAACATTCTGTTAGTCCTCTTTGCTTCCTGTTATTAACACTGAACTCGAATTTTTCTTTAGAAAAGCATTCAACTAGGTCAAATCCCAAGCAGCAAGATCCAGTAGATTCCTTCACAAAAGGAAGAAAAGAAGAAAAGCAAAAAGAAAGAGAATTCAATATTCCTACATATTTAATTGTATAAAGGGGCAAAAATTACCAAGTTAAGGAACAGAAAACAATACAAAATGTAGCATGCTAACTTTAAGCGACAAAGGCAAAGTTACTTCAGCTTATTTTAATTGATACCTGAGTTTGCATATCATCTCCAGTTACAATGTTTCCAACTGTCCGAAGAGCAGGAACAAGAACTGAAGGGGAAGGATGACTGAAATCAATAACATTCAAGCCTGTCAGTGGCAGAATAGAAATACACAAGATGTATGTACCAGAGGAAAATTCCAGATTCAAACTATATAAAGAATAAAAGATACTCACAGCAATAACTCAACCAATCGAGGGCATACTCCAGAATCAATAACAGCTTGAATTTTATCATTTGTACCGTCAGAAAGATATGACAGCGCCCAACATGCATCAGTCAGAACTTCCTCATCACTTGAACGTACAAGTTGCTGAAGTACTGGAAGTGCAGGCCTAGTCTGCAAAATTGAGATGATAAAATAGCGACAATTACTAGATAGTTCATAGCCAAAATCTTACTCCTATTTACATCATGAAATATTTATTTTCCAATGAATAACTCTTTTTATTGACAACCAAAGCAGTTGCAGAGGTTGCTATCATGGCCAGTCAATAACTAACAATTGAGCAAGTAAATATGCTACTAAACACACATATAAAGAGAGGAATATTAAGTATTAATCCATGAAACAGGTCCTGCATATAAAATTTAAAAACTTGACAAACTATCAGTAGAAATACTTCTTCAGTTTAAAACATAAACGAGAAAGGTTATAGGATTTACAGGAAGCCAACTCGACGCCATGGAACTAACCTGTTCAAAAGCAGGCTGTGGCTTTCCCCTGCAGAAATTTGATAATGTCCAGGTAGCATTTCTCAGCATTGACAACTTTGCATGCTCATTCAGCTGGCCCAACAAGGGTGCCAGAGCTCCATGGCCAAGGACAAGATCACGGCATTTTGGGGAATCACCAGCTACATTTCCCAAAGCCCAAACAGCCTGAAATAGACAAATGGAAAACAAATTGAGTTTTATCAGATTATCAACAACAAAAAGAAATGAACAATCTGGCATATGCAAAATTGGAGACATCACATATCAAGCAACTGAAATGAGAATTTTCTTCCCAATAACCTACTTGTTCACGGACATCATCACTGGGAGAGCTGAGAAGTTGTACAAAGATGGGGACTGCACCATGGTCAATGACAACCTTAGTGTGTTCAGATGTCCCTGAAGCAATATTGGTGAGAGCCCAAGCTGCCTCAAACTGTAGTTTAAAATGGGCACATATTCTTTAATTTAAGAGCCAAACTAATTATGTTCTCAAGATACTAATAGAGAAAGAGTGAACGTGATCTTCAACCTGGAGTTGAGGAAAATCTTCCCTCATTAGAAATTCAACAAATCGAGGAACAACACCAGCTTGAATCACTTCTTGAATCGGAGGACTCCTCTCTGTTGCAAGCATTAATGCATGAGACCAAATAAAGGCATCCATATTTAAAGGACACCTGACATATTAAGGACTTGGAACTATAGTACCAAGGACTTGAAATGAATTGGAAAATAACCTATAGACAGCAACTTCCTGAATTGTGTGGTGGCCTCAAGCTGTAGATTGTTATCCTGTGCCCAAATGGCACCAACCATTGCTGGTAGATTTTCCAGCTGCATTGAAGCCATTAGAGTTTTCAGTAATTATAATATGCCCTCAACGAAAAGAGCAGAGAAAAACAAATGAAAATTCTCCACTATATTGACCCTCACCAAAATGGAAAGAGAAGCCTAACCAGTAACAACAACATAAAGCTATTGGACATTCTCACTTTTCCTCATCATATAAACAGATTAATGGACCTAAGAATGAAAACTAGTAATATTTACAAGCCCAAAAACTTCATACAAGCACCAGCCAAGAGCAACCGAACAGAAATTGGAATAAGATAGCATTTGACATAAGAAAACTGAACAACGAAAGCTTCAACCAAATAAGTATCCCATCCGATCAGAACCAAACCACAAAATTCTCTATAGTAGCAATGTAAGTAGAATTTATGTTCAATCAAATCACTAGTTAAATTAACTAAGTACTACGACACTCATGTATAAGAATGATAAAACAGTTACTCGTATTACCTTCTTATCCATGGACGTGGCGGAGTCTGCTGGAAGAGAAAACTGCTGATTGTTCTGAAGGCCTTCGCGGCGCTTCTTCTGTAAACTCTCTTCTCTCCGATTCTTCCTCACCTCGACCATATTGTCCTCTCTCCTACGGCGTCCTTCCTCGGCATCTACGGCAACCTTGTATCGGCTCCGACGAACCTCCGCTCGAGAACCTGGCCTTAGAGACATGGCTGCTAGAGTTCAATCGATTAATTCAAAAACCCTAATCGATGTAGAGCTACTAGAAAGCGGGTGTAGATAAGTATATTTGTACAGAGTATAGAAATGGCGGAGGGTTTGGGTTATGCATTTGAAAGGGGGTTTGATGGAAAGGGACGCTTTTATAAAGGGTTTATGAGGTGAGGGGATGTGAAAAAATGGGCATGGATCACCACTTATTTACTGAAAAGGGAACCATTTTGAATTTGAAGTTGTGGGAAACCCGAATCTGGGCATTTCGGGACCATTTTGCCGTTAAGCTGGCGAGAGTCGGTGGCTTCCAGAATCCAGAGAGAGTGAAACGACGTCGGAGTCTCCATTTGAAAATTCTTTTCCTCTTGGGAATAAGCCAATCACCATCTTTTCTTTTTCTTCTCCTTTCTGGAATAATGGTGGGAACTGGCAACTCACAAGCAAACAAGACAACTACACAGATGAAAATTCATACCAAGTCACATATGACGAGGTTTAATTCTAGTAATTCTACGTTTAAAATTCATAAGTAATTAATACGAAAATTTTGATTAATTACAAGACATTGTCCAAATTAAGATACTAAATACCTCTCATAAACGATCAATTTCCCTTTATCCAAAATATTTATAGTTAATAAAGAATACATTAAAAACCCTTTTGGCCTCATATTGATATGTCATTTTTAGTAGAAGCAAAAGTCATATGAGTGTTGGAAAGATTTAGCCGCATAACTAACCGCAATCTTGTTTTCCACAAATCTCTGCTAGTTGTATGATGATTTCAAATACAAAAATTGCAGATGGCAAAATTGAGATAATCTTTGTACTTTCATAATCTCTAAGCTTGAACATTTTTCTTTTACTTTTCCTCTTTGCTGCGTAAATAGTTTCCATGTTCATAAAACTACTTTTGTTGATATAAATTTGGAATGAACATAAAGAGTGGAGTTATTACTACGATACACAATTAATAAAAGCTTTAAAAGTTAATTGGTTAGTGATATCACATTATTTGTATCAATATCTCAACAAAGCTTCTGGACAATGTGATTGTTAAATTAGTCTTGTGTCTGTAAAGATATGAGGTCTACCTAAGAATTTTCCTCAAACTAAAAATAGAAATTCCTTCCCAACACAACCCCCCCCCCCCCCCAAAAAAAAAGGGAAAAATGGGTGCCATTTTTTCTCTGTTGAAGATTGGATGCATTGCAAATTGGTGCTTCCGGTTAGGATTCTTGAAAATTTGGAAGAAAAAGCATTTTAGAGTATTTAGACTTGACAAAATTCAACTAGTACTGACAGGATGAGAGATATTGAGATTTCTAAAGAAGCTATCCCTACAAATTATCTCACAACGTATTGCATCAGTTGTTCCGAGAAATAGGACGTGCTATCTTATAGTAGAACATTGCTATTAAATCTGATCACCAAACGGAGACCACTGGGGCAACCACAGTTGGACTTCTCACAGTGCGGTTTCTTCCGAGCTCAACACCTGTAATAGAGCCTGCTCTAACGGTCCCAGTGATGTCACCAGCATAACGGATGGTTAGGGAATAGTTCTGCTTCTCATACTTGTCACTGAAATCCAATGTATCTGGGCTGACAGAGACGGCTGAGCCCTTCGGCGCTGACAACATAGCCCGATATGTTCCTGCTCTATTGCCAACATTGGTGACAGTCCTCTCGAATTTCTTGGTTATCAAACTTGTGTTTCCATTGTTATACAGAGCGATAAAAGATGGATAATTCATATCAGGGGAGGCATTTGAGCAGTTGAAGCTAGATGATCTTATAATGGTTGCAATTTGGCTTTGAGTGAAATTCATGGAGCACAGGAGATTGATGTAATCTTGTGCGGTTGCGTCATAGATTAGACCTGGATCCAATGCCCGGTTTGGATTTACAAATCCTGCTCCCATGGCTAGAGGTGAAGCAGCAACGTTGTTGACGCCTGTGTCTTTGATCGGATTCCAAGTGTTATCCAGGGTGTTTGCGGTAGTCATCATGGAAGATTTAATGGCTGCTGGACTCCATTCCGGGTGTGCGCCTTTGAGAAGTGAAGTTATGTCCGAAGAATGTGGACAAGCCATGGATGTGCCTGTTTCGAGGGTGAAATCGCTGGATAGCCGTGCTTTGTTACCAATGATTGCCACAGGAATATTAGGAGGGAAAGCTGCAAAGACCAATGTCCCTGGTGACATTATATCCGGCTTCAAAATTTCAGGACAGCTCGGGGCAGGTCCTCTTGAGCTATAATCAGCCACCGCCGGAGCAGGTATTGTTCCCAGGATGGTCTGTTGAAAGCTGATGCTAGCAGAAGGCTTGTTTCCATTTAAGACATAATTGATTACATCCTCTTGGTATTTTGTGCTGAGAACAGCTCCAGGATTCGGGAATTCTGTCAAGTCTTTGATCTCAGGGTCATCAGAGAAAAAGATGACGGCCGGTACAGATGATTGGGATATGTCGTATTGATCATAGCTGTTCTCACAGATCACGATCCCATGAACACTGGATAGCAACTCAATTGAGTAGCAAGAAGATAGTGTTTTGCTGTATATCAGTGGCAACTCTTGGATGACAGCTCTTGCTGGAAACAAAGACCACC
The DNA here is from genome assembly GCA_030512225.1 of Rauvolfia tetraphylla. Classification (NCBI taxonomy): domain Eukaryota; kingdom Viridiplantae; phylum Streptophyta; class Magnoliopsida; order Gentianales; family Apocynaceae; genus Rauvolfia; species Rauvolfia tetraphylla. The sequence continues at coordinate 6,873,021 of JAJQKT010000060.1, forward strand.
CGATCATGGTCTGCCCATTGCCTGGAGACAGTGTTCCTGCAAATGAACGATCAATGGTGCTTGCTGCAGTAGTCAACGCCCATGGAATTCCATTATGTAATGTTCCAAGACTTGGACCATCATTTCCTGCAGAAGAGGAAACGAGAACACCATTCTCTATAGCTCCAAATGAAGCTATTGCCACAGGGTCTTCATACAAAGGTACAAAATTTACTCCCATTGATATTGATATAATATCGACACCATCTGCAACTGCTTGATCCATACCGGCGATCATATCAGAGATATAAGCAATTCCTCCATCCCAGGCGACCTTATACATGTCCAATCTAGCACGAGGTGCTACGCCTCTGGCTGTTCCCGAGGCATAGCCAAAAAATGAAGCACGCCCGACGTAGTTTCCAGCAGCTGCGGATGAAGTGTGGGACCCGTATCCTAAAGTGTCCCTCGTGGAATTCATGCTTATAGTAAGTTGGGATTTGCAGCTATGAGACCCTTGTTGAAGTACTGAGCTCCAATGAGCTTTAAGTTGCACAATGAAGAATTAAAGTCTTGTCCAACTTCACATGTCCCTTTCCACTTTGAAGGAGTTGGAGTCATTCCTTCATCTTTGTAGCTCTGGCTTTCTGGCCAAGCACCACTGCCAATAACCCCCACTATCACATCTTTTCCATATTCTGAAGCCGGCCACAATCCGGATACTGAGTTCAAACCAAGAATTCAGTGGTGTGAGTAGTGTCAAGCTTGACAACCTTGTCAGGGTAAGCTGAAATGAACCCTTTAGATTTCTTCAGTGCTTCTAGTTCATTTTTGGACAGTGCTGTACTAAAACCATGCAGAACATTATCATAAGTGTAGACAAGGCGCGCCCCGTTGCCCGATGATCTGCTATCAGCAGATCTTATAGCATCAATGGTGGAGGAAAACCAGAACTCGGAGCCAACAAAGGCCCTTGGCATAAGTGATTTGTCCATGTGAACAATGTAAGTCTTCCTCTCTGATAAAACTAGACTAGCATGAAATAGCACAAGAAATGACACTAAAAGAAGAAGAAAGGGAACCCCTTTAATGCCCTCCATTTTCTTTGCCCAAGTGTTCTTGTTCATGCTATTTGGTTCAGAAATTGATTGATATTTATGGCGAGTATGGTGCTTGTAAGACATGAAACATAACCAGAATGCTAGAATACATGCTGCCTTTGCAAAAGAAGTTGGCTTTTTCTCATTGCTATTATCTCCAGGTTGGAACGAAGAAAACCATGCTAATGATTTGGCTTTTTATGAGTTTGTTTGTGGTTTTCTTGAAATTGCAGGTTTGCACCGGTAATTTTGTTTCTTTTGCATTGTAAAGTTCATCTTCATCCCATATACAATTAAAAGAAAGAGAGACAAAAAAATTGATGAAGTTTATGCTTATGGCCATACTTGATGACACGCAAGGAGCAACTATCACGAGGTTGTAACTTTGTAAGAGCGACCAATCAGGAATAAGAAGGGCTTACCTTCAATCCAAAGGGCATAACAGTCCATTGATAATGGTGATTAGATGGTATGAATGTGGAAACATCATTATCAGATTTTGGCATTTTAGGATGAAGAAAGCTTTCTGATATTTCTCTTGCAATTTGTCACTAATATTAATAAAATGGGAGATCAAGTGCCACAGAATATAATTCCTTTTTTGGTTAATTTTACCAATTTTGTAAGCAACATTTTATTAATTAATTAATCTCCTCATGTTTTGAATTAAAATTGTTTACAGTCCTCTCCTACAAGTTTGTTAATTCATGATAAACAAGATTTTGCTGTTATTCTTTCCAACACTGCCTTTCTTGCTTATCAAAAGAAAACATCCCACGGCACTTTTTCATTTAGAAATATATTGATTGAAAATATAGAAACTTTTCAATTTCCCTTTAAAAGAATATTAGGAAAGGTGGTAACTCAATAGTCTAGTTTATATTTTGTTCTTGAAATATTCGTAAACTACGGATTAAGAATCTAAAACTTCTAGTTACTATGGTTTTTAACCTAAAATTGTTATATCAATTGTGTTTGAGTTTGAGATTTTTTAACTTAAGTGCAAAAGTGAATTTTTTGTAAGAGAAAAAATAAGACCGAGTGTTTGAATTTGAGATTGAAATGCAATTCATATGCACCTTTAATATAATTCAGTAAATACTAACTTCGTACTTTTTTAATTGCACATGTTAGAATTTCAAAAAAAATCTAACTCCAATCTAAAACGATTCATATTTTTTCTAAATCAATTACTTTCATCAAACTCAATTGGATAGAGTTTCGTTACAAGATCAAATTCAAAATTTAAATATGAGACTTACATCATCTCTTATAAATAATTCAAATTTTACGAAACTCATAACAAAAATCTCAAAACCAAACTTTATCCAAATGCCATAACTATTTTGTATTTGAAAGAAATTTCAATTATTAATAATTAATGGAGGTGAGTTAGTTTACTTGATGGATAAAATCTTTCTATTAAAGGATATCACGTATCTAGTCTTATTTTCTAATTTTATTCATTTTTATCATATTTCATCATTTTTACATGATTTATGATTTATCAGTCCAAATGCACCCTGGTTTATATTTTTTTTTTCTTATACATCAAGGAAGGGAGATGTAATTCGAATCTAGAACCTTTGTCTAATAAAAAGTATTTCTACAACTACTTGAGCTAGAGTCTTGGCACTAAATTTGTCTATCTAAGAATAAGAACATATATCATTCACACTTTCATGACACCATAGATTAAATTACCGAAAAAGAAAAGAATTGAACATCAAGACTAGTTGAGAGACCATCATCGAGTTAGAAAAATCAGTTATTATATTTTCCTTGGCCCTATTATCGATTGTTGAAGTTTTTTTAAAATAATTGAAAGTAAGTGTTTTTAAAAAAGTTGTACATAAAAATAAAAAATTATTTTTAATAATTTCAATAAGCTAAAATTATCTTAAAAAGCATTCTCAATGTAACTTTTCGAAAATAGCTTTTTAAAACTTATTTAAGTTAAAATCAAAAGTAAATAAAAAATTCAAAATAATTCAAAAATAACTTCTAATTTTTAAAAATTATAAGCAACTTATTTTAAATAATTTAAAACAAGTCCTTATATTTTTGACTCATTGATAGTCTCCTAGACATGTTTGGTTTTTATGGGTACAGAGACCCATGTTAAAATAGGGAATTTTAGTCTCCGCTTGGATTGAAATCCTTCTTATTATTGTTAGATCGGTCTTTGTTTTTAGGGAAAATGTAATAAATCAAGATTTGATTTTTTGAAAAAATTAAAATTTTCCAAAAAAATTAACAAAGCAATCCAAGTGCACCGTTAACTTTTTCAGCAGATTTTGATGACTTGGAGTCATAAAATGTTAGAGTGGATGCCGCAAAATTATGGCCATAACTCAAATAGAAGGTAGCCTCTGTTGACCATCTTCTAGTTCCCAGGATCGTTTGTTGAAAACTGATGCTGGCAGAAGGATTAATAGCGTTCAATGCATAATCGATCACAATCTTTTGGTCCTTCGCGCTTATGACAATCCCGGGATTGGGGAAAATGGTTCTTTCAGTTATCCGAGAATCATTAGAGAAAAATATGGTGGCCGGTACTCTTGACTTGGATATATTTACGTCATTGTAAAAGGAACTTGGATTATCACAGATGACAATCCCAGAAGCGTCAGACAGAAGCTCGCTTGAATCGCAACTTGATATGGTTTTGTTGTAAATCAGAGGCAAATCCTGGACAACAGCTCTGGCAGGGAACATAGTCCATCCAGTTATCACCTGTCCATTGCCTAGTGTCAAAGTTCCTGCAAATGAGCGATCAATGGTGCCTGCTGCTGTGGTCAGTGCCCATGGTATTCCGTTGTGTAATGATCCGAGACTTGGACCATCATTTCCTGCAGAAGAGGAAACCAGAACTCCATTTTCCATGGCCCCAAACGAAGCTATTGCAACAGGGTCTTCGTACAGTGGTATGAAATCATAACCCATGGATATTGATATTATATCGACACCATCAGCAACGGCTTGGTCTATGCCTGCAATAACATCAGAACTATAAGCTCCTTCGTCACTGACAACCTTATACATCGCAACTCGAGCACGAGGTGCAACACCCCTTGCAGTTCCGAAGGCATAGCCAAAAAACGAAGCATCCTCAACATAATTTCCAGCAACTGTGGAGGAAGTGTGTGTACCGTGTCCGTAAGTGTCCCTTGTGGAGTTCATACTAATAGTGATATTGGGATTTGCAGCTATGAGACCCTTATTGAAGTACCGGGCTCCAATGAGCTTCAAGTTACACATTGAAGAATTAAAGTCTTGTCCAGGCTCGCATGTTCCCTTCCACCTTGGGGGCATTGCTGTCATTCCATCATCATTGTAGCTCGGACTCTCTGGCCAAATACCGGAGTCAATGACTCCGACAATCACATCTTTGCCAAACTCTGAAGCTGGCCATAGTCCAGTTACTAGATTCAGCGAAAGAAATCGAGTGGTGTGAGTGGTGTCAAGTGTAGCAAGCTTATCTGGGTAAGCAGAGACGAACCCCGGTGATTTCTTGAGAACTTCAAGTTCTTCTTCGGACAAACTGCACTGAAACCATTAACGGCGTTGTCATAAGTGTACACAAGCTGCGGACCAGTTTGGCTGTTGTCCGATAATCCGGTGCCCGTCGATTTTAGAGCATCAATGGCGGAGGAATACCAGGAATTGGAACTAGAAAATGCCTTTGGCATGACTGATTTGTCCATGTGAACAATGTAAGTTTTCCTCTCTGATAAAACTAAACTAGCATGAAATTGCACAAGAAAGAACATTACAAGAAGGAGAAGAGGATGCATCTTAATTCCCTCCATCCTTGTTTACCGGGACTTTCTCCTTTCTCTGGTGCTTCTGTGATTTAGATTTAGTCATATTTTTAGGGGGTGAGTGCGAGATCATTGACCTTAACGAAGGACGGAGGTCTGTCGTTGCCCAAATCATTGAAAATGGACAACTTTTCATTTTCTAATTTGGCCTCTTATGATCTCCTAGCTGGACTTTGAAGAAACCTATGTTGAACCATTGATCCATGTCCTTATTTGGCTGGGCTGCGATGAAGTTTAAGGCTATGCCAACGAACGGGGCGGGTTAATGTGTGTCATCTACTAGTTGCAACCTGATATGATATATATATTTTCCCTTGTTCTAGGAAATTTTGCAGCTTAACATTCAGCTTTGAATATTTGTCAATGAATGCTAGAGAATTAAGACAAAAGCCAACTTTAAGATAAGTTGACAACATCAATTTTCCTGTAGTTTGCATTTGGCACTGTCTCACGTTTGAGGATTAAGAGATAAAGAGAGTTAGAAACTTCTAAATAGAAGACAAATAATACTGCTATTCTGAATTAACCGCGAGGGAAGAACTTAAAACCTCAGGAATGAAGTAATATGATAAATACCTATCCAAAAGAAAGAGAAAAAATGAAGTGATAAGACAAAAGTTCTTCCAAACAATGGCATGTATTGTTATTTGCTACTGATTTTAGTGGTCTTGTAATCCATAGTTCGTCTATTTAAAATATAAGGTGTTTTAGTTATTTTTTTAATTTTTAAAATATTTTACTTTTTATAAATTTTAAAGGTTACTTTTTTTAAATATCCTTACTGTAAAAATAATTCTCTCACTCTCTATCATATTAATAGAATTAGGTAAGGATAAAATAGAAAAAACTCTCTTTATTTTCCTCTTCCTTAATTTATGCGATACAATAGGAAAAATATTCCTTATTTTCTTCTTCCTTAATTTATGCAAAAAAATATCAAAAGACTTTATATTTTGAAATAGAATGAGTACTTGCTTAGTTGGAGTTCTTCTTTGCTTTCCTTTTTTTTTAAAACTAAGTTAATTTAGGAGCACACTTTAGAAGATTAATGGAGGGAAAATGACTTTAATTCTCTTAATTAACGTAACAATTACACTCTCCAAATCCTTTGAGGAGCCTTCTAATATGTGCAGTCTAGGCCTGGAGTACATTGGCCCACTAGAATAGGTTTTGAATCTGATTTAGGCCCATTTGCAGCCACCAATCATCACATTCAAGTGATTTTTATGTTGGTCACAAATATTCTTCTTTTTTCTTTTTCACCAGACAAGTCTTCAATTCATTCTTGCAACTCCTTAAAATTTTTTAAAAATTAAAATTTCCTTTTTTAAAGGTATTGATAAAATGAAAAGCATCTTAATTCAAGAGTAGGATGAAGGGGTCAAAAGTTTCCAAAATTGAAAATAAAATAAGAAAAAATAGAAAATGAAAAATACACACATCTTAGTAAATTATGGAGAAAAATTATAACTAGAAAAGAAAAGGTCACTTCTTATAATGCTACAACAAAAGGTGAAATTAAATAGAGTTTGAATTTAAAAATTTTTATTTTAAATTTTGTAAAAATAAATTATTCAAAAGAAGCAAAATAAGATCTAAAATAAAAAAAAATTGTATTGAGTTTCAAATTAAAACCAATCCAAATAAACTTAAGGACTTTGTAGGAATGCTAATTGAAGCTTATTTCTGGGGAATATTGTCTCAGATAGTTTTGGAGAAAGGCAAAAATTTCTCCTTTTTTCTTTAAATTACATAACCTCCGCTCAAACCTCTGGTCACAAACAAGGTAGAAAATAGAGGTACAATGGTTGAATGTGATAATGTTTTAGGCAAGTAGGATAGTTTTGAAAGAAAATGAGATGAGTTGTCTAAATTACCCTTCAAATTTTAACATGTGATGATAACATAGTTATTTTTTATCATTTAAATGGAAATTGGTGGTTGAAGTGTTTTGGTAAAATAAAAATTTATTAAAATTATACCGATCAAAAAAATTAAAAAATATTAATAAATTTTACTTTAAACTTTAAGACTTAAATAGGATTCCTTTTAATCGCTATTTCCCTCCAAAAAAATTGCTATGTCTAAATACATGCAGAATCAAAAGTTTTCTTTATTGGGTTTCCAAAGTTAATGATTTACTTCAAGTTATGAAGGCGTCTACATCTCAAGCACGAGCACTTCTTCAAATTTTTTACTGTAAACAATATATGCATCGCTGAATTTCGACATATAAAATAATGCTAAATGAACAATCCGTGCAGATTTTTTTTTTTTCCCTTTTCTTGTTTGGAGGTTCATACAAAAGTAACATAGCAGACAGAAGATTTTGACTTTTTATCCATAAAAAAAAACCAAGAAATAGCAGAGCCCACAGAACACTCTGCCCACTTGCATCTACAAAATCCGACGGCATTTTTTTTTATAGAAATCACATGCAATTATATACCCAAAGTCCCTCCCTGCACCCCCCCCCCACTCCCCCCGAATGTCCCTTCAAAAGCATATAAACAGACAACTCTTTCAATCTTAAAATAGACACGTTACCCTCACTTCCCCAAAAAATAATAATAAAAGAAAAGGAAAAAGGGATACCGACCACACAGAGACAATTTCCCATTTTTTTAACGTTTCCAGAAAATCATCATTGAAATATCCCAACCAGAATGTTGCTAGAACCCTCCCTTTTTCCCTCTGGCATAACTTTCTAGTTTCTCTTTGGCTTCCCAGTGCCAATGGTCCACCAGTGCATCGTACTTGTAGAGCTCACATTGATTCTATATATTTGTTAATATTCAGTTTGGATTCGGAATCTCATAACAGTCCACGTGAATTACTTACTCAATTTTAAAATATAAAATCTTTTATTTTTTATTCTTAAAATATTTAATTTTTTAATAAATTTTAAATATTATTTTTTAAAATTATCTTTCACTATAAATATAATTTTTATTAATGATCATATTAATAAAAAAATAAAAATACTTTATAATTTAAAATGAACGAAATATATATATCTACTTAAATGATTAATCTCTTTGATATTTCAAATAGTCTAGAGATAGTTGATGTATTTGAATTGGTTTTTAAAGTAAAAAAAATTAATTTTTTTACTTTAAACCTCACTCTTACTCTCAGAAATAATTTACTTTTATGATTTTTAATATAATATAACTAAAAAATCAATCGTATTAGTCAATAATGAAATTTATGATTATTCGAATTACTAGTACACTAATTATAGTATTTTAACCTTTCATAAATTAATGTATAACGATTCGTGAGCTCTTAGCATAACGACTTTTTCTTTTAGTGAGGGGACGCAATTTTTCCTTTGTGAAGGGCGTCTAAATGCACATAATGCTGCATAAGCAAGTTGTATTATATGGGCCAAGATTTTCAAAGTATGCTTCTAAATTTCTGGGGATGAGTCTGTCAAAGTTGAAAATAATGCATTTTGTCATGTTTCTTCTACGGTTATACCTCTCGAGTCTCGTGCCTTTGTCTTCGAGGGGTTTTCCTCCTAATGGAATCTCTCTGCAAAAAAAGTCATCTTCTTCGCCCACCATAGCTTTATTGTTAATATTTAATCTTCTTGTGGATATATGCCCCCACGTCGTTTTGAGCAAAAGTTCTTGCTTCTCCATCGTTCTTTCAAGACCATGGCTGTCCCCCCCAACTTCCACACCCTTTCCATTTAAGACGACTCCTTGTCGCAATAACATGCTGCTTCAAATGAAAGACTTCTTTCTCTATACTATAAAAAAATAATATATAACATGCTGACATTAATGATTTTTTTCTTTTTTTGGGTGAACGGTATCATTTCTAGCCATCCCAAATGTCGACATGGCTACATGTAAGCAAAGATATGAAAAATTTACCTATTTAGTCAATGAACATTTATATTTTATTATAATTGTTCTTAATTTTTTATACTATTAAAAAATCTTAAATAATTCTAGGGTTACCTAAAGAATCCTAGCCACAATTTTCGCAGCGATTTGTCGATTTGTAGCAAAAATAAGCATATGCCTTGCACATGACAATATTACTAAGGGTAAATTTGGCATTGAATAAATTTTCTTTTATTCTCTTTTTTTCTCTTCCTTCTAAAATCTCCATTCCTTGCCCTCTCTTCTTCTCTCTCTCTCTCTCTCTCTCTCTCTCTCTCTCTCTCTCTCTCTAATTGCAGCAAGATGGCGACAATTGTGTATGTAGGAGCTATTTGACTTGATATTAAAAATTAGGTATATAGATCAAATCCCTAGCTTTCTATTTTCCATCTATTGCTTGTAATTCTTTTCAAATAATTGAAACAGAAGTTTGAGTCTAACAATTCGTTATTCTTCAAGGCAAAATGAAACCCTAACAAAGCAATCTCTGTTGCTTAATCTTAACAGCGGAGCTACACCAAGAAACGAAAGGCTTCTATGAATGATAATAAGAGAAGAAATGAAGAACTTAACAATCTTGTGAGTACTAAAAAAAATAATAATTAACGTCAGAGACAGCCAAAGAATCCATTAAAAGTATCCACTTTATATCAAAAGCTCTTCTCAATTAACGGCTGCAATCTTCCATGTCTCACCTTGTTGTTCTAGAACTTAATTCTCACATGGACGCCTCTTATCTCTACTTCCATTCTATTCATTTCCTTCTATTCCACCCACCCCCGCGCAAAAGAGGAAAAAAATACAATCTATTTGCCTCTGAGGTGGGCCTTCGCAAAGCCGTGCAAAGCAGTAATGTCCAAGCTCTAGACCCATGGGAGGCTGACTTTTTCTTTGTGCCCGTTCGTGCCTCTACAAAACTTCAACATCGTTAATGGGTTTCCGGCATGTCATCAGAAAATGCATTGACGACGCTGGACAAGTCTCAAATTAATGGCTGCCTTGACGTTTTTGCACTTTACAGATGCAAAATAGAAGTCCACCCCAGGACGATTAGCAATCGATTTTATAGAAAACTGAAAGATGGTGAAGGTGGGTGTTAAAGGCTACGGCGACAATGGCTGATGAGGGCTCGTAGTTATAGAATCTCAGACCAGAAAAGAAAGAAATTTTATAAAAAAAGCTGAAAAAATAAAAAATTATTCAACCAACTTTACCCTTAAGACATGGCGCCACCGAAAAACCAAGAAAAAAGTTTAAAAAGGTCATATTCCGCATATGACCTGGCTGGGGTGTCTAATCTAAAGGCCCCAAAATGAACAGTCAATTCCCCGCTTGTCAACAGCTTTTGCCCCGCTAAATTAAAAAACTAATTTAAGTAACACCCAGAGGATATTTCCAACCAGGTTTTTTTTGGTTTTTGGGAGAGGGGGCGCTGAAAAATCTCCTAGAGCGCAGTCCAGTATCAGCAATGATAGGAAGAACCGTTGGCATTGATGTTACTGCTTCGTCTCGGAGCTGATCTTGAATTGGACCCACATCCACCGTCTCGTCCCCTCTTTTTCACCGTCCCATCGTTGTTCTCCATCATCTTTGCTAAATCTCCACCGAACATCTCCACGAATGTCCTCTGCAGATCCTCTAGGCTCTCCTCCTTCACTCAATCAAATAAAAATCACAAAGAATATAATCAATCTATCAATCAAAGTCCAAGAAAAGATTCTTTGGGTACCGAATTACAATTCTATCCTTGAAAAATGCATACCTCAGCTCCCACATTTTTATCCATCATATTCATCAAATCGTGGAGGAAATCACCCATTCCCTGCATACAAATTTCCATGAAAATCAGTACAGGAACAATTATAAAAAAGATTCTAGTAGTGAACTTAAAAGTCTTTGTCAATGATTCTCGACATAAACGACGGCGTATTTAAGGTTAAAAATCTGTACGGAGTAAAAAACAGCTTTGGCAATATCAAAAAATGCCCACAGCAAAATATATGGACATTTTTTAATATTTTTTCCCTGAAGCGCACCTCGTCCTCCTCCAGGAGATCAAGGAATCCGGCATCGTACATTGACCTCTTCCCCTCATCAGAAAGCACTGCGAACACCAATTAACGGCGAACTAAATGCCGTGAATTCACCGTAATACACAAACAAAATAACAAGAGGAAAGGAAACTGAAATAGCGTGAAAAGTTCCGTTAAATACTAATCAAAGCTATAAAACTAGACCTGAATATGCCTCCTGAATTTTCTGAAACCTCCGTTTAGCCTCTCCTGCCACCGACGGATTCTTCGCCCACCGATCCGGATGCCATTTCTTCACATTTGTGCACATGAATTTACATTGATTAAGAAAATTAAAGCCTTAAAGCTCAAACTTGCAGATAAAAATAACTGAAGAAAGAAACGAGACTTTGTGACTTATTGAAACAGAAAAATACCAGAGCAAGCTTCCGATAAGCAGAACGAACATCAGAGAATGATGCGTCCTTGCGAATCCCGAGCACGGAATAGTAGCACGATCCGTTGGATCCTCCCTCTCGATCCATACCCGAAATTCGCTATCACACTAGACGGATCCTGATTGCAGAACCCACTATCGTGCGAAGAAAAAGAAGAAACAGCACTTGTCAGTATATGTATAAAGATTACACATGCGCCCAAACACAAACATTAATAGCGATTAAGCCATTAATAGATAGAACTGATTGAAGCTCTTGAGTTGAGAGAAAAAGCAAGAGATAGAGAGAGAAAAGGGTGATTCCAGCAAAATTCTCCTTCCCAATGTGTTTGTTTGGAAGGAGATTGTAAATGCCGGGAGGAGAAAATATCTCCGCAGATAGATTAGTTTCAGAAGAGGAAGAATGTTCGAGAGATTTCGGACTTTAGAGGAGGAGGAAGATATTTTCGGTATGAGTTATGCAAGTAGGCCTGAGAAGGAGGGAAATTACGGGGATGCCACTGGATGTTGATGTGTCTGGTTGGTGGGTTATCGGGTACGGGTGTTCACAATTCGGATTGAACCGAAAAATCGAACCGATTCGAACTGAATTTTTCGATTCGGTTCGATTTTGTAGTTTTTTAGTTCGGTTCAGTTTTTAAATTTTAAAAAAATCAGTTCAGTTTTCGTTTTAGGTGATCAAACCGAAAACAGAACCGAAAAACTGAAATTTTGAAAAAAATACAAGAACGCATTACCATAATGCGTTCTTTTATTTATTTTTTTAAAAAAATACAAGAATGCATTACCATAATGTGTTCTTTTATTTATTTTTTAAAAAAAAATACAAGAACGCATTACCATAATACATTTTTGTATTTATATTTTAAAATTTCGATTTGATCAAACTAGCATAGATGCCTTTGAACCAATAATACTCTTTAACAGTAGTGGAAACGAATGTAAATAAGGTAAATAAAAGGCCATCACAACCTTCATTAGATGCGAAAAAGAATTAGCAGGAAAAAGAAAGAACAAGGAAGCAAGCAAGAAAACATCCATCCTTGAATTTACAGTTTTCACGTTCACTTGTCTTATCCTATAATTTTATCAATTTCCTATTGAAACGTAAATTACAATATCATAAATAAAATAAACATACAAGATGTTATCATGTATCCATAAAAATCACTAATTGGGTGACTGACAAAACCTCGGGAGTAGCGTGTAAGCCTTGACTAGTATTGGGAAAATCTCTATACTGGGTTTTTTTTTTAATACATCGGAAGAGGTTTGGATCCAAAATCTTCTACCTTGTAAATGGTGATTCTATCACTTAAACTACTACGCTAGTAAATTAAATTGAACTTTTAGTAGAGATAATTAGAACATACTAATCAAAGTTTGTGCATACTTGTATATTTTCTAATTAAATTGACTTTGTAAGAATTGAGAAACTACAAATCAAGTTTTATCATAAATCGAGTGTTCATGAATAACAAATTTTAATTCACAAAGACCCAATTAATTGGTAACTGAAATTTGCAGTTTTTCTAAAACAAACATAACATAACTCATAAGGATGTTGTTGTGGTCTAGTGGCACAAAGTTACAAATTGTATCTTTTTTACAGCCCGAGTTATAGGTTGAAATATGTTTGCAAAGTACATGCCAATTGCAATAACTGTTTATTCCATAATCACTTCAAGGGATGTCAATTTCAGTCTCCATTTTTAGCAAAAAGTTGGAAAAGAATAATTTTCTAAAATCATCTAAATATAATTTTATCTTTACAAAATATTTTATTAAATATTGAATTGTTGTAATGACAAAAAAAGACAGAGACAAGAAAAGTTAAGAAAACATGACGTAAAGTAGTTAATGTGGCTCATACAAATGATTGACGTATTCTGTAGGAAAATTGGGTGTGCTTGGATTGGGTTCTACACGTAACTCAATACAATTTTTTATCTCACAAAAAATTTTCTATCTCGAAATCCAAGACAAAAAAATTTGTCTTTTGGTATTTTCTTATCTATAAAAGGGACACATTCAATTATTTACATGCGTTCAATTTGACATAAAAAAGTGAATATTTGTTAAGAAAATATATATCATCATATTTTGACAACTTTACCTTTATGAGATTAGTACTTATTACAAAATAATAAGATTTATTGACGAATTAAACAACAAACAACAATGAGAAAAGAAACATGATATAATATATAACTGACATATCAAATAGATGTATGATTCTTCGAATTCAATGTTGGTATAGATGTTTGAAATTGGATATCCATTTTTATGAATTTATCATATATTTATTTAAACTTTTATTTAATCTAATTACATAATCTCAACTAATACATGGTTCTACCACTAACCTTATTAAATTCTCCACTAGAAGAAAATTTGATTATTAATTTTGTTAATTAATACTAAAGTAAGATAGTAACTTGATTAAAAGTCAAATACCCTCCCAAATTTTTGTACCAGTTAAAATAAGAAATTCATTTTACACGAGAGAGTAAACATGTACCACATCTATAACAAGGTAAAGTAAATTCCTTTTAAGGCATGTCTGTTGTCTGGTCTCTGAGTGTTGTGAATTCTTTTTTTTTTTTCTTTTTCTTTTGTTTAAAATGGATTCCTCATTCAGTAGTTACTTGTCTCTTTTCAAAAGGATGCTAATATTCCAGGAACACTACCTAGTTGACAGAGAATAAGGCATTTTAGAAAATGGATATGAATGTGTAAGTGCTTAGAAATTAAGGGTATGATCGGATAATAATTAAATTTAAAATTTTCATTTCAAAATTTGTAAAAGATGGATTGTTAGTAAAAAGAAAAGTGAGGTTAGAATATTGGGCATATTTGAATTGAATTTTACTACGAAATCTAATATAAATTTTTTATTTGTGACTCATACTTCTTTTTTAAAAAAAAAAATCTTTCGTACGGAATTCAAAATAAAAAATTTTAAATTAAAATATTATACAATCTTATTCTTAATTTGTATAGGACAAAACCGTGTGGAAATACACCCGTATAATATTTCTAGAAGCAAGATATTTTTAAAATGCAAGTTGGTTGGTCCAAATGCAAATTGGAAAAGATGTACTACATAGCAATCTACTATGACCAACACTACGCCTTTTTCTTATGCTATAAGACTATATTGATAGCAACTTTAATTAGAATGGCTTTGGTTGAAGTCCGAATAATCACCTAAGACTATTGGAGATCTCTAGACCATCAAAAAAATGTTCCATTTTCTCTTTTTTGGATATATTTGAGCTTACTTTTCTTGTTGTATTAATATATGTCATTAATGGTGTGAATTGACGTCATAACCACGGTGCGTGGTACATATCGGAGAATTCGCTTTCATCAATAAATACTTGTTTGAATAGTTTATTTAATTGGAAAGATAATTTGAGTTTAAATTTTTTTATATTAAATTTTATAAAAATAATTTTTTATAAAAAAATATATTAAAAATAATAAATTTATATATTGCGGAACTCAATCTAAATACAATATTCAATTTTTAAAAAAATTATTGTCAACTTCTTTTAGATATAAATCTATCTGATTCAGAAGTAAAGAACTTGCATAAACATCTCAATTTCAATTCAAATATAAATTTGATTTACACTAAGAAATATTTAAAATTTACAATTCGAATTCATCGACAATGAACGGCTTTCCTAAGTGGTGGTAATACAACGCGAATCATCTATGATTAGAAAAAACTTTAATTATGCTTTTGGATTCAATTAAATAATTGAGAACATTTGTTATTGGAATGAAAACACTGCTTTACATTATTCACATCGCCAAAAAGGGGGCGAACCCATGTACACAGGCTGACTCTGTACAGAACGCAGCTTAAAATAGGGTCTACTGATTTTATCAGCAGCCAAATTCTGATAAGTACATGACTCAACACATCTCACTCCCTAGTTTTAGAGAGGGAAAGCCCCGTCTCCAGCAGTGAATCCTGCCAAAGCCGGCTATTAAACATCTCACTTTCTGATTCCAGAGAGGGATAACCCCATTTACTAACTCCTATTCTTAGAAAGAACTGTAAATAGGCATTCTGTTTAACCAAAGAAACTACTGATAGAAATCGGCAAAAAGTTAAACAAATGATACTTAAAAAAAATCAAACTATCTACCCAGGAGAAGCATGCCTCCTTGTAGCGAACTGCTATGAACTGAAAATTCAGAATCTATACTTAGAGGATCTGCCTTTCTTTTGGCAGCTGCTTTTGACCATCCTCCATTTGATGACAGCACGAATCTTGCACCAACTTGCTTTGGATTTTCCGGTGCCTGAGAAATGGATGCCAATGTTAGAAGAGACAACACCAAGTGCTTGGTTTCTTGGAGTCACAAAAAAACTACTCCCCTGCCTTGCTGGGGTGTCAACCTGAAAAGTTTCGTTGAAAGCCAGGGGATTAGCCAACCCTTGAGGCAGAAGAGAAACAGTACTATCCCAACCATGTTCAACATTATGAGTTCCAGCATAGGAATCACTAATTGCAAAACCATCACTCAACAGTGAACTGAAATCTTCCACTTGAGGAGAAGTCTCATCCACCGGGACTTGGAAGCGATTCCCACATTGTACTACATAAGCACGTGTTGGAGAGACTGTTATCTGGTCATTGTTCATATGGAACCCCATTTCATCTGCAAAAGAAAGATCTCAGTAAACTTCAAATGGCAACATAAACAAAAACAATGAAAACCATAAGCTGATCCCAGTTCAAGGAAAGAAGAACTAGAATTCAAAAGCCATCACTTTTACAATAATGGTCAGCTCTAATGCAGCCTGAAGCGCTTAAAATGAGAGAGATTAATTAGTCAGGCAACTCTATGGTTTAGATAGCTCGTTATTTAAAATAAATAAATAAATAAAATGGAGTTAATAGTCTAAATAAGCATCAGTTCCAGAAGTAACTTCAACAATTGAACAGAGTTGCAATTATCCACTTCCACCGGTTGCTTGGAGTTTTAATTGCAGAAGTCAAATTAAATTTAACACATTGATTGACTTTTACTCAAAAAATTCTGAGCAACAAGATGAAATTGATTACTGATTAGCATCAAATATAGGACTGAAAAGAAATAAATTTGTTACCTCGCTCTACTGCAAAGTTAACATTCTGTAGAGATGAACTTGGACTGCAATCAGAGTTAGCACGAAAGCTCGACAACAGCAGTGGGTGGGCAATAAATGACTGGTCAGAAATAGAAACCAACTCACTTAAATTTTCATAAACATGCAGCTTCAAATTGTCAACCAATCGCTGCCAATGACATAGGAGATCTGATCAGTTTCACATCAAATATAGACTATTGCTATGACTTAAAAAGTCGATAATAAGGGTGATAAAACCTAATACAAGTGTTGTCACTGGAAAGGCCATTAATTGCCAGAAAAATTATGACAACAGATGGGCGTAGAAGCATTTAAATCTTGGTAATTGTGACTTTTTTCTGAAAAACTACACCTTTCAATTTGATATGCTACACTGAGCAATCTAATTCTCATTTTCCATTAGAAATCAAAACTAATCAATCCAATGGCAAAGTTAAAGTATTTGCTAATATAATTCTTTATCATTCTTCATCCTTTGAAGTGAAAGATAACCCACTATTAGAAGACTCATACATCTACCCTACAGATGCATCACTTTTTGAGGGTTCCCTAGAATCAAGATACAAATTACAAAATTGCTCTTGTGATGGTTGTTAGTTCATTTCCATAAGGTCTTAAGTAATTGAGAGGTCATATCAGGAGCAAAAACATCCCAATTCATATGTAAGCTCAGAGGTTTTAATCACATGTAGCGTAACAGACTCAGAGCAGTCAGAGATCTTATTTTCAAAGAATTTCATAGATGAGCTTCTTCAGTAAATCCAGAACACAAAAATCAGAGTAAAACACAAGGACGGGAACACAAACCTTTTGATATAGGTTGAATGTATCCTGAGACTGGTAATTCTGACCATCAAAAATGGCTCCCACAACTCGATAGATGGAATCGAATACAAGTGCAGTACCAGCTTCAGCCTTGTAAATGTAAAGCTCATTCTTGTCTAATTGGCATTCAACAGCATGTCCAATTATTGTATTCCACGACTTGGTTGAGATCTTACCACCAAGGATCTACATTTTTTTTATTGACATAAATAATGAATTCATTTAAAAACAATTTCAGACAAAGCATAATACAACATTAAGTTAGTAAGCTGTAAGCCCATAATAGATAATGGAAAGATATCTTACATGACGTAGGCACTGTGGCTTAGTGAAATACAACCGCAAGAAGTCCTTCACCGTGGATATTCCTTGGTCAGCCAACCTTTTGTGGGATGCACCATCTTTTGCTATCTTGTCCAAACGCCACACTTCATCGAACATGTGTGGTGGGTGATGCTTTTTGTACGCTAAACCAAGGGAGGGGGAAAAAAAAATGGAAAGTCAATCTCTACTTTCTTACCTTATTGTTTAATCATACAGAAACAGACACGAACTAATTATTGAGCAGTACCAGGGTAAGATATTCATTAGATTGGGAATTCATAATATGCTACATCAAAGAAAAATAAGTGATGCCTGCTCCAAATATATACTATAGGGATGAAGTCTTGACTGTCTAGAATCAATTATCCAGTAAAAAGCCAAATGCCATGTAATACTGTAAATACTGGTCATATGTTGATTGTGTATGACAATCATAAAGGTGATCGAAGGACATTCCCAGGGCACAAAACTCTGCCCCCTTATAGGGCATAGGAAGTGCTAGAAATAAGCAGCCTTACAGTTGCAAGTAGAGCAGCTTGTCATCTTGAATTATCAATGCACCATCTGAACAAGTTAATGGATGCTCTGCTTAATAAGGTAAGGCTGCTTATTTCTATAAAGGTGTTAACAATCTGAATGAAAGCCACATTTGGACTTCCCCATCTTCAGTTATGCAATTTATTTAACATCTCAACTATTCCCAGCAAATTAATATCTCTTAAACCAAAAAGGCTATTGCGTAGCTCTGGAACGTTTCTAATCTCTAAGTGCCGAAAGGGGCACAAGTTTAGCAATAGATCACAAATTTCAGGTTCTCATGTAAATAGTAGCACAAAGCATAATTAGTTATAAAGATGTTTTAAAGATTACCAATGGTTACAAATCTACAATAGTTTGTCAAGATTTTCAAAAAATTTGCCAGTTTCCCTTAGTTGATTGAAGGCATCCTTAACGTATGTACTACATGTGGAAGAATATGTCAATCAAATGGAAAAGAAAATCCAACAAAATGCAATATCATACTAAATAAAATCATAAGCATGTCGCCCTATATTCTTTCATGATGGTGGAAAGATGAAAAACTTACACTCTCCTCGGTGATCTTTCACTTTGAAGGCACTGCTGATTCCCTCCCTAACGCTTCCTTCAGTAGTATTCTGCACTTTAGCTCCTAACCTGAACTTTCCACACCTGACCCAGCTTGAATTATCCGTAAAAGTAATATCTTCCACATAACCTACTCCATCCCTCAAGACTATTGATGATATCCCAGTCACCAGTGGCCTTTTGCCCTCTCTTTCACGTAAACTTTTGTTACTAAACTCCTCTGGACCCCAATCTTCCAGGTCGTCTGTATCAAAATCACCATCAAGCACAACAATATGGACTTTAGACGAAGAAAGGGGTCCAGATGTTATTATCTTCCTGGAACTAGAATCACGTAATGCAATTCTGACGGCTGAACCGTTCTCTGATTCAAGTCGACAGCCAGTGAAGATCATCGAAGGTAAGTGATCTTCAAAGTGCAAGTGAAATCTCCTTGCTCCAGTGGAACTAATTTGAGAAAGTGATGGCCTGGAAAAGAAGTGTCAAATATTCTTATTTGAACTAAAGAGAAAACTCATATAGCAGGAAGCACTAGGTAACAGTGTCTCAATACCCACAAAAAAATCGAATTGAATGAGATATTACTAACTCCTATCAAGTTACAGATAAAATCGATGAATCAAATAAGAATTAGAGGCACTTGTGCTTAAACTATCAAATAAAGATGCGTCTTAGATAAAATTATTCAACGGATAATAGCCAAAAGAATTTCAAAAAAAGAATACTTAAGGACAATACCAACCTCAAATTTGAACTGATTGCACGTTGTACCTCCTCCCGTACCTATAGAAACACAGGAAAGGAATAAGAACCAGTCCAATATAGGAGGATTGAATTACTACAGGAAAAAAGTGAGGGAACATCATGTACAGGAAAGACACGGATGATGTCACATCAAGAAATAGACCAGTACCTTTTCATTTTTTAAACTTCATTCTTTTCTGTATAATTAGGATAGACAATAAAGTCACTTTTCCGAAAAGTCATAGTTAAGATATTTAGGGTATGTTTGATTGGGTAACAATATAATTTCTTATCTCACATCTCACTTTTTTTCTCATAAAAAATTCTCTATTTCAAAATCAAAATAGAAAATCTCAAAACTAAACTCTATACAATCACACCGTAGCAACTACATCAACTCAACAGATGCTACAGAGATTTAACTATATTGTTCACAGTCAAGAATAACTTCTTAGCTTCATAAATGGCTAATCTCACCAACAAACTAACTTGACGCATTGAATTGCATGGACAACAATTCTTCTGGAAAAAGACTATATATCCTGAACTAAAAGAGGAGATAGCATACCCAATTTCGAATCAAAGGTTCCAATACGGGTCCAAATTCATGAAGAGAACTTCTGTTTACATTTCGGAGGATACTGCAGAGAATTAGAAAAGAAAAATCAAGAGAACAGCTAAAATTAGAAGAACATTCATCTTAAACTACACGAAAGCCCAACCCACCTTGCATAAGCAAAGGAAGGACGGCGTTTGGAATCGCGACCGGGAAATTCAGAGCCGTCCGCACCCCCCTCCCAGAATTGTCGTTTCAGTACCATCAAAGAAATTAATTAACAACCTTAAAAAACAACTAAAAATGCAGCAGACGCAGAGCAGGAGATCCCAAACTGCCAAACTGTCATCTTTATAGGCGGAAAGCTGTGTCTCACTTGAAGGAAACTACAAAGAAGCTTCAATTTTTCCTAAATAACGCGGACGATACTAAAAGTCAAGCTTAGATTTGATCGTATTAATCAAAACAGGAAAATCTTTCCACTTTTCACCATTTTATAAGCATCCCACACAAATAAGCCCACAGACGATTTCCTCGTAGTTTTCTCAGGGAGTTTTGTGTATTTATACACCAAACGACACGCTCATCTTGTGGTGGAGGGATTCTTTGGTCTATATATAGTAAAGATTGAAATCAATTAAAATTTAAAAAGTCTGCAAAAAACTGAAATTTTTACCCATTGTCGATCAACAAAACAAAAACCCAACAGGCTGAAAACGGCCGGTAAAATTGGAAATGTACTGAAAAGTACAAATTGAAAGCTACAACTGGAAATTTATTAGGAAAATAATTGATTCCCTTTTCAACTCTTAAACACAACAAACAATGTGGAAGAATGGAAGAGACAAAAGAGTAAAAACAACGCGTTTGCTGAGTAGACTGATTAAGAGTGGACGCGGTTGTTTTCGGAGAAACTTGGCGGAAGATGCCTGAGACTCAGAAGAAAAATTGAAAATAAAAACTGTAAATGGCGGGAGAGAAGGACAGAGACACGTTTTGGTTGAATAAAACGACAGCGTGAAGCGACCTCTGACGAAGGAACTGTGGTTTTTTTTTTTTTTTTTTGCTAAATAAAGGAATTGTTGTGGGTTGAGTTAGTTCCGGTTCTTGAGCTCCCAACGGTTGAACTCGCCATGGGAAGTCGTCTGAAAATGTATAAAGTATTCAAATAAGAAACTGCTTAAAGGGCCCCATCCAATTTTTTTTTTTGTTTTTTGGTTAAGTGGGGACACATCGAAAATTCTCATATTTCAGCATATTCTTTAATTCTTGGGATAATTTATCTAAATGATTTATTGTTTCAAAAGTTTATATTTGTATTTGGACAATATCTCGGTCAATGTAAATTTTTTACTTTGATTGTACTTCTTCTCTCTCTAAAAAATTAAGACAAAAAATCTTAAATAAGAAGATTATATTTTCAAAATGTATGATTTACTAGTATATTATCATTTTTTTATAAATTGCATCTCCTTAAGATTTTCCAATGCAAAATATTCTACGCCTAATTCATTTTCTTTTCTTTTTTACTTTGGTTCTTCATTAGGGATGAATTAAAAAGTTCAATTTAAACAAAAATTACGTGCGAAACAAGCTATTAACGCGAATCGTCCTATTTTATATTTTTTATAATAAACCTAAGAATCAACTAAGGAAAAACAAACAAGAGTAGGATACAGAACATCAAGAATCCTAAGTCCGAGATAACAAAATTTTCAGTTCATATGAGAACAAAATTCGATAATATTCATACAAAATAGGGTATTATTCGTAAGGAAGAGCCAAAAGAGAAACTCCAAAAGCTTGGAGTCTTTTATTTGATAGAAGAGTTTAGGTGAGAGCTGGAAGCAGTCTACTGGAAACCAAGCTTAGGGGCAGTGAACGGGACAACACAACAACAACTAGTATAGAAGTTCCAGCAGCTCAGGGATTTTCTTGAGGTAATTTTCCTGGAAGAATCTGGCACTACCTGCTGAAGAATATGGAAATATTCTTGGAAAATTCTTGTCGCCAAGGAAAAAGAGTTGTGGGGCCTTTTGTTTTATTTGTTAGAAACTTTTAAAGGTATGCATATAAATAGTAGCGGAAAAATAATATACAGAAATATACCTTCAGCGATAGCCATAATTGTTCAAGCAAAATTAAAAGACGTTCGCACCAACTCTGTGATCCACGATAGAAACCCTGGAGTCTTCTAGCCTATATCTATCTAAAGAAGAAAATCCCGTAAAACGATGGATGTCACATCGATCATATATATATAGATAAGCTGGGGACCCGTCAGAGTAGACAGACGTACGCAACGTGTTTCCGTCCATCAGCGAAACTAACCCGGTGTCATAATCCAAACGAAAATAGAATCCTTATCCTATCCAACTTCTCATTAATAGGAGACCTGAGTTACCTTAACTATTATGGTAACTCAATGTATGGGCCATACTTAAGTCCCTAAGTAAATTAGGAATAATTGCTAACATTCTCCCACTTGGCCCATACATTGAAAGTTAGATAACCGCAGATGAGTGACATAAACATGGTCATATAATAATGTAGTCACTCAAAACCCTGTAGATTATGCAACATACACTCAAAAGAAAATATGATACAGAGAATCATGCACGGTCATGCTTTCTATAACAAACATTTCCTTCTATGTATTACTATGCATAACATTTTCTAATCAAGTGTAAAACTTTATGAATGTACTTAATATAAGCATCATTCGTGGGTCCTCTTTATTGGATCTAATATAGATCACACTTTAATACATGAAAAACATATGCGCATAGTCATGTAAAACAAGAAAAAAACAATAATTTGTCTAGACAAAATAATCGTAGAAAAGCAAGTCAAAATGAGCCACAAAGTCCCATATGGGTTACATGATCCTGAAAAACAGAGATTTGGTAATCCTTTAGTCATAGGATCTCGCCACCATCAAGGTGGTACTAATATGCTCAATTGACGAGTGCTTGCTTCTTGATGTAATCTCTCGACCATCGGATACTTGATGTCTATGTGTTTACTATGGCTACCACTCTTATTATTTTTTGGAAAAAGTATACAGCATGACCAAGTTATCACAATAGACCCTTAATGGCCTTGATATGGAATCAACTATACAAAGGCCACTTATGAAGTTCTTTAACCATAACGCCCTGTGATGTAGCTTCATAGCATGCAACAAACTCGGCTTCCATTGTGGATGTTGCAACAATGGTTTGCTTAACACTCTTCCGGGGATACGACCCCTCCAAAGTGAGAAGAAAAATGTATCCCTCGAAGTGGATTTACCACTGTCCCTTACATCCACCCAAATCCGAGTCCGAATATCCAATCACCTCTAAGGAATCGGAATATTTGTATGTAAGCTTGAAATCCTTGGTTCCTTGCAAATATCTCAAAACCCTTTTACCAGACTTTTCCAATAATCAAGACCGGGGGTTACTTTGATATCTGCCAAGCATTCCTACTGCAAAAGCAATATCAGGTCTAGTGCAGACCTGTGCATACATAAGGCTTCCAACAAGAGAAGCATAAGGAATGCCTTTCATTTGCTCCAATTCCAATGCATTTTGAGGACATTGTTGCAGACTAAACTTATCACCTTTTGCAATAGGTGTTGTAATAGTAGAAGCGATTTTTCATTCCGAATCTTTCCAAAACTTTTTTCAATGTAGGCCTTTTTGAGATAATCCAAGTGTCCTTTGGGATCTATCTCTGTGAATCTCTATGCCAAGGACATAAGAGGCTTCACCCATATCCTTCATTTCAAAATTTTGAATAAGAAACTTCTTGGTGTCATTCAACAAACCTAAGTCACTACTAGCAAGTAATATATCATCTACATAAAGGACTAAGATAATATATTTGCTCCCACTTATCTTGAGGTATATACATTCATCAACAATGTTCTCCGTAAATCCGTATGAAGAAACAACATTATGAAATTTAATATACCATTGGCGGGAAGCCTGTTTAAGTCCATAAATAGATTTCTTTAGCTTGCACACAAGGTGACTATTGTTATCTACAAAACCCTCTGGCTGACGCATGTATACTTCTTCTTCAAGATCCCCATTCAAAAATGCTGTTTTCACATCCATTTGATGTAACTCTAAATCAAAATGAGCTACTAAAGCCATGATAATTCTGAAGGAATCTTTCTTTGAAACTGGAGAGAAAGTTTCATGGTAGTCAATGCCTTCTTTTTGAGTGAATCCCTTAGCTACAAGTCGGGCTTTATATCGTTCGATATTACAGTAAGAATCTCTTTTGGTTTTGAAGACCCATTTAGATCCTATAATAGAGGCTCCTTCTGGTAATTCCACAAGATCCCAAACTTTATTTTTAGTCATGGATTCCAACTCATCTTTCATGGCATCATACCAAAGTGTGGAATGCTCTCCACTCATGGCCTGTGAAAACGAACATGGATCATCTTTTATTCCAAGATTATATTCAGACTCTTGGAGGTATACAACAAAATCATTAGAAATGGCTGGTTTCTTTATTCTTGTGGATCTCCTAACTCCCACTTGTTCATGCATTTCTGCTATGGGAGTAGTTAAAGTGGGTTGTTCTGTATGTGGTTCTGTAGAAGGTGGTAGATCTTGAAACTGTTGTTCTTCAACTAACTCATGAGAATTAGTTTCAGAAGCGTTAAAGTATAAAGGCACCACTGGGATAATATGTGGCTCCTTTATTTCTTCAAGTCTCACATTTTGTTGTAAACCACTCCCACTTTCTTCATGATCTTCAAGAAATTTAGCATTTCTAGCTTCCATAATTTTAGGAGTATGAGAAGGACAATAAAACCTAAATCCTTTGGAGTTGACTGCATAGCCTATAAAGTAACCGCTAGTAGTTCTTTCGTCCAACTTCCTTAGTTGAGGATTATAAATCCTAACTTCAGTTGGACATCCCCAAATGTGTAAATGTCTTAAACTAGGTTTCCATCCATTCCATAATTCAAAAGGAGTCTTAGGGACAGCCTTAGATGGAACCCTATTTAAAATATACACAGCGGTTTTTAAAGCTTCGCTCCATAAGGATAAAGGTAAACTTGATCTGCTAATCATGCTTCTTACCATATCCATTAAAGTACGGTTCCTTCTTTCAGCCACACCATTTTGTTGTGGTGTTCCTGGCATAGTATATTGGGCAATAATACCCTCACTTTCAAGGAACTCAGCAAATGAACCTTTGGCTTGCCCTTTTTCTGTGTACCTTTCGTAGTATTCTCCACCCCTATCAGATCTTACAATTTTGATCTTATTTTTCTTTTGTTTCTCTACTTCTGTTTTGAATACTTTAAAAGCATTAAGTGCTTCAGATTTTTTAAACAGAAAATAGAGATACATATATCTTGAATAGTCATCAATAAAAGAGATAAAATATCTCTCACCATTCAAGCAAGGTAGGAAAAGGTCCACAGATATCTGTGTGTATTATTTCAAGTATTTGAGAACTTCTTTTGGCACCTTTAAAGGACATGTTAGTCTGCTTTCCCTTTATGCAGTCCACACAAGTACCAAAGTCAGAAAAATCAAGAGATTTTAAAACTCCATCATTTACTAACCTCTTAATTCGGTCAATTGAAATATGACCTAATCTTTTGTGCCAAAGACTGGATGAGTTCTCATTGATAATACATCGTTTAGTGCCAATTTTCTTATCATGCAAGGTTAAAACATTGTATTCATATGTGGGGTCTAGCTCAAATTTAAATAAATTTCCATCCAAAATTCCAAAACCAACAACTTTATTGTCTTTCAAAAGTTTCATAGAAGAAGAATGAAAAGAAATACAATATCCAATTTTTAAAAGTTTTGAAACAGAAACTAAATTTCTCGAAAAAGATGGAACATAAAAAGTATTTTCAAGATCTAATTGAAAACCATATTTTAAAATGAGCCTATAGGTCCCCACGCCTTCCACATGTGAACGCATCCTGTTGCCAGAATAGATGTCTTGTTCACTTCCCATCGGCTTCCTTAGATTCAGAAAGCCCTGCATGGTTTTGGCAATGTGAATTGTAGAACCAGAATCAATCCACCATGTATTATCAGAAACCTCAGTAAAATTTGATTCATAACACATAAAACTGAGATTACCTTTCTTCTCGAGCCATTTCTTATATTTCAGGCAATCTTTCTTGAAGTGTCCCTTCTTTTTGCAAAAATGGCAAAGATCTTTGCTCTTGCCTTTTTTCTTCATAGGAACAGCTTTGCCTTTTAGTGCCTTTCCTTTATCATGAGTTACAAGATGAACACTTTCAAGTAACTCATGTTTCAATCTCCCTTCCTCTTGAACACACGTGGTCAAAAGTTCATTAATTGACCATTTTTCCTTATGTGTGTTGTAGGAAATTTTGAACGGACCATATTCCGCGGGAAGAGAATTGAGAATGAAATGCACAAGGAATGACTCAGACATCTCAACTTCAAGGGCTTTAAGCTTAGCAGCAATATCCCTCATTTCCATAATGTGCTCACGCACAGATCTGCCTTTATCAAGCATCATACTAGAAAGCTTCTTCATTAAGGTGCTGGCTAAGGCTTTGTCAGAACTTACAAATTGGGCATCAATTGTCTCCATGTAAGATTTGACTTTAGTGCAATCAGGGATTGAACCCCTAATGCTTTTACTAATGTGGGCTTTAATGAGCATTAAACTTATGCGATTAGCTTTCGCCCACCGCTCATAAGCAATTTTAGCCTCTGGCATACTTGATTCTGTGGGGACGGGTGGTTCGTCCTCACGAAGTGCCAAATCCATATCCATACACCCTAAAGTTAGAAGTACTTTATCTTTCCAGTCAGAGTAATTATCACCCGTAAGCATTGAAATACGAGCATTTTCATTAAATAATGCAGTAGGAAAAGTTGCAAAAACCAAGAATAAACACATAAGCTATAAAGTACAACCATCAGAAAAGAATCAACCAAGATGATTCAATGTAAATTCTGATCTTCCTGTGGGTAAAGGTTGCATCTCAAGCATAGAATTTACATTAACTTTATAATGAGATTAGTAAACAGGAAACACAGAAATAATCCATACCTGTGGGCATAGGAAAATTTCAAACTAAAGGTTTACCGTCTCATTCCAATTAATCTTAACCAAAATAGTTACCTCCCTGTAGGGCCGGGTTACTATTTTAATAAGATAATTATACTTTATGAATGTCATTAAAATAATCACTAACTTAAATGTGATTTATTTTCCTTCACATATCAAGCACTTAAGATGCTATGGCTACTCATAAGTACATGACATGAAAAGAATTTATAAAATGACATTCAAAATCTGAATAATCAACTTAATCAAAATGTTGATTTAATCCATATGGACATTACATAAAATATATATATTGAATAAGAATGTCCAATTGCCATTAAATTAAAATGGGCAATTTTGATAATCAAACTTAATATTATCAAACTTAATATTTTTTTTTTTGGTGAAAAACCCAACATAAGAAAAAAGAAAATATAGATAATTAAGTGCCATTAAAAAGCCACACCGAAATTTTCCCTCAAAACGTACATCACGAGAAGCAAAAGCAGGAGAACTTTCAGACTCCTAATAGGACAAAATTTAGTGAAGCCTTCTTCAGCCTTCACCAAAACCGACAGAATAAAGGCAAAAAGAGAAAACTTTTACAACTTGTTCAAAATCAAAGGCAACATGCACTGAAAACTAAAATTTGATTGTGCTAAAATCGTAGCCAAGCAAAAGCCTAAAGAAGACAAAACCCAAAGCTTTTGTAACTTCAAATAAGACAAAAACCAATGTCTTATGCATAAACATTGTTCCAGCAGACATAGATAAAAATTCAATCACGTATGTTTTTCGGTCAAAAGTCAACAATTTTGATCCCAAACATGAAGTATTATTAAAGCAAAACAAACCTTCAGTTTTCATTCCATGATTTACGTTCAAACAGAACAGATTTCATAAGGAAAACAATTTTCATAAAGGTTCCATCTTTTTGCAAATTTAATAACTAACTAAATCACAATACATTATGAATTTCTAACGTGAGAAATTATGATATGGCATATTTGCCAAACAACATGGCTAACGTTGGCTTTGATACCACATGTTAGAAACTTTTAAAGGTATGCATATAAATAGCAGCGGAAAAATAATATACAGAAACATACCTTCAGCGATAGCCATAATTGTTCAAGCAAAATTAAAAGACGTTCGCACCAACTTTGTGATCCACGATAGAAACCCTGGAGTCTTCTAGCCTATATCTATCTAAAGAAGAAAATCCCGTAAAACGATGGATGTCACAGGCATCATATATATATAGATAGGCTAGGGACCCTCAGAGTAGACAGCGTACGCAACGTGTTTCCGTCCATCAAGGAAACTAACTGGTGTGCATAATCCAAACGAAAATAGAATCCTTATCCTATCCAACTTCTCATTAATAGGAGACCTTAGTTACCTTAACCATTATGGTAACCCAATGTGTGGGCCATACTTAAGTCCCTAAGTAAATTAGGAATAATTGCTAACATTATTATGACATTTTTAAGTACATTTTATGGGAAAGGAACTTTCTTTTCTCTCTAAGTTTCAAGTCTCTATTGAAGTTCTCCTTTCCTAGTTTGACAAAATGGACTTCTAAAGTAAGGGAAACCGAACATTGGACCAATCAACGATAACTGCTGCACATCTACCGTATGATAAAATTTTAAAAAAAAAGAAAAGCATATATTGTATATATTGTCTATGAGAAATTTTATGGTGGTAGCTGTGTAACTAGTCAGTATTTTATAAGTTATACTCTGTCTAATTACATGAAGTCACGTATACTGTAGGTCTTACTATTATTATTTACTCATTCATCAATACATAGACTCATAATACACGTGGCTTCATGTGATTTGACAGAGTATAACTTATGAAATGCTGACTAATTATACTGGTACCACCATAAAGTTTTTCCTGTATGATAGACATTCACCTTGTCGTGATGCATCCACTTTGTTGTGTAGTGTATAGTTTAGAAGAGTGGCATATTACCAAAAAAAAAAAAAAAAGAAGAGTGGCATATCATCTAACAAAAAAAAAAAGTCTTGTTTGAGCATAAGAGTTAAAACATTTTAATTAATACTTTCTCTGTTCTTTAGGTTTCTTTTTTTAAAAAATATTTAATATTTTTTCAAATTTAAAGATTATTTTTTAAAAAAATTATTCTATCCTCACTTATGTTAGTAGATAATAAATTAAATTAATTAAATATATAGTTTGTCCCATTCAAAATATAAAATTTTTATTTATTTTATTTCTTCTCAAAATATTTGGCCTCTTGTATATTTTAAGATTTATTTTTATAAAGCTATCCTTATCATAGAATAATTCTCTCATATTCTATAATATTAATAGAATTAGTTAATGATATAAAAAAAATACCCTTTATTTTATTCTTCCTTAATTTTTTAAAAAAGGGTTATAATGCCATATATTTTGAAATAGATAAAGTAATATCTTATTTTTTATTTTATTAATATAGACAAAAATATTAAAAGTCTTTATATTTTAAAACAGATAAAATAACTCGAAAGCTTTATTTGTATTAAGTTTAGAGTTAAAAAATAACTACTCATATTATAAATATATTTGTATTTTATTTATTATAATATAATTTTCATTAATAGCGTAATTTTTTTACTTACTTATAGTGTCAATGCAATTGTTTATATTTCTTATATTTTGCAATCTCTACTTATTCCAAAAGCATAATATATCATTAATCATATTTCTATTTTATATTTATTTCATTCACTGTGCATACTGCAAAGGAAAAAAAAGAGAGTTGGGGGGGGACTTTTGTGCACATTACCAATGACAGGCTAATCATTTAAACTTCATATTTTTAATTATTTAAACTTAACCAAAGCATGAATACTTTAATAAAAGAATATTAAAAAATTTAATATAAATGAATTAATATTTTTTATAAGACTATTATTAATGTTTCCTACCGACTTGAAAGTCTCCGTTGAATAATTCTTATATCATAGAGGCGTTCGTGGTTTCGCTGGATTTATATATAAGTTTATAGCGTCTAATTTTGTCAATTTCTCAGGCCAAATTATAGTACAACTTAAATTTAAAAAAATTAAAACAAAATAAACAGAAACTATATATGGAATAAAGGGAAAAGGAACTCGGATCCTCACTACCGACCAAGGGTTTTTGACCCGTCTGACTCATTTTTATACTAAACGCATTATGTTTGGGCGAGTGTTCTGAACGCGTTGGTATTAGTATATCTTTTATTGGGACGTTTATGCGTTGACTTTTCATGGCGGTGCTCTTCCAAACGCACCGGCGAAACAACCCTTGGCCACGGGAAGCAAATGGCTACCAATTTCAAGTGTTCAATGTTAAGGGTCTCATGACTTTATCATGAAGAGTGTGCTGATGACACGATTAGGCTGTCTGATAAGTTGCTGAGTTTACTTTCTTCCTATTGTCTTCCTTTTCCATTTTGTGTTTCTGAAATGTCACAGGGACAGTTGATGAAATAGCCACACACCATATCTAAGGTTCTAGAAGAATGTTTCTGAACATTGTTTGGCTTGTATATATCACTTTTTGAAAATATTATATGCTGTCTTAATTAATGTTATTTATCTGGAAGGTGATTTGCTCCTAAATATTTTCTATTTCTTCAGAATTAGGGCGAAATATGTTTTTACAATAGTGAACATAAAGAATCAACATGGATGGCAGATTGAGCAAAGTTCAGGAAAGAGCAGGAGATAAGTGAAACATTTTGATTTAGTTTCTCTTTGCTTGTTCTGTGCATGTTAACTCAAACTGCTGTGACATGAAGCCTTTATTTTCTTGTAAGAAAGCAAATGCATCAACAACACTTTCTTTATAGCATTACTTCTGTGTGAAACACCCGATTCGTGGATACAGAGTAAATGCTCCCTTGAGGATAATATGGGTCGCGATCCAGTTTACTTACAGCTTTTGTAGCAGGTGAAAAACTCTGCCATAGAAGTTCTATAATCATGCTTTTGTAGATAAACTGGCTTCTGTTCTTAATAGGGGACCAGCAGCTTGATCCTGTTTCTGCATTAGCGGTTTTGACCATATATCTGAGGGACATTTGCTCCGTTGGAGCATGAATTATCCCTATTTATATTTACTTTTACTTTGGCATATTCTTGAATATGGACAGTTAATGCTGGTCTTTTAGGCCACACAGAATGAATTGATTTTAATGGGTCTTCAGTACTGATAATTCATGTCTCATTCCTCTCTCCTACCATCATTATTTTGTTTGCATTGTATATACCTCTACAGGGACCATGACAGTGTTGTGGAAGATCCTTTATTTGATTTGACTATATATTGGAGCAGCCTGCATTTGCTCAGTTTTTTTTCCCTTTTATTTTTTTCTGATTTTTAGTGGCTGTTGACTCTGGGAAAAGTACGTGCAGCAATGTCTTTGCTTTTGATGTCTGTTAACAAGACCAAGGTTACAGGTACTTGAGGAGGCTAGAAAGCACCCTCCATCACTTGGTAGCTTGCAGCCATTAGTTGGGAGCGGTCGGGCAGAGCTGGATGAAGAGTTAGAACATTTCGGAATGGTAATGTTAATTCCCCTTTTGAGGTGGTATTACTATCTTGCTTGTCTCATCTTTTTTATATCGAAATTTCAATTTCACCCTCAGGTTTTCCGGAAAACGTTGTCACTTATGGTTTCCTCAAGCACTACATGAATGATCAGAAGATGAACTCACAAGTAGAGATTCGCCATTTTAGTGCACAGCTTTCTTGACCAGATTTTATTTATTGGGCACTAAATTTGACCAGAATTCAAATTCACATTTTGCTTTACGGTTTATCTTGTTTATCTTGCATATGTTTTCTTGCCTCGTGAAAAGGTCAAGAAAGCTGTAGTATCAGAGGGACAAACTCGGTTGGAGCCTTCTTTTCTTAACGACGTTCCTAATTGGGATTGAATTTTTCAATTATATTTCTTTTTATAATAATTTTCAATTATATTTCTTTTTTATAATAATTTTCAATTATATTTCTTGTATGGTATTTTCTAGCATATTTTTTGTATGGTTGCCGGTCCTCAAATATCACTCATGATTTGCTGAATGGTTTGTTCTGCGGCAATGGAGGTCTCTTCTCTCTTCACTTGTGTGCTCCATGGATAGTTTAATCAGTGCTAACGCATAAACGTTGATGCAAATGGAAGAAAATGCATTCCAGGACGAGAAAAAAGATATCAATCGGAAGGACCCATTTCATTCCGTTGTCTGTGATTCTACCAACTGATGCTACTGGCAATTCAGCTTCCTTCTCCTGTTCACGTTTGGCTTGGAATGCAGGGATGGCACTGATAATATCTATCAAGAGACTCTTACCTTGTTTCTTCATATTTATTGCTTTTAAAAAGGAGGCCGAGAAAGAGATTTCAACATATAAGATGTTCTTTTAGCTTTGTCTAAAACTGAGAAATGGCTCAATTTCTAGACCCCTAAACTGCAATAGAAATGGCTTGGAATGCAGGAATGGCACTTATAATATCTATCAAGGGTCTACCTAGTTTCTTCATATTTATTGTCTTTAAAAAGGATTCTGAGAAAGAGAATAAAACATATAAAATGCTCTTCTTTTAGCTTTGGCTAAAACTGAGAAATGGCTCAATTTCTAGGCCCCTAAACTGCAATAGAACTTAACCTTATGTGGGAGAAAAAAGCATTATCATACCAATCAAAGATTCTTTACTCTGAAACTGGCATGATTTATTATTCTCACCAATCCTAGTTGTTGATTGTTCTATTTTACTCGAACGATAAAAATTTATGAGGGCATAAAATTTTGTTGTGAGTTTATACAATTTAAGAATAAGCCAGAATCCTTCTCATAAAAAAATATCATGCTATTTATCCAGCTAAAACAAAATGTATATCAAAATGTAGGAAGCATTACCACAACAAATACGAAAACAGTAAAGGTTTTTTGATCATCAATTTGAAGAAACTGTCTATTCCCCCCACATAAAAGACTAAGAACACTGCAAAAATTTAACCAAAATTGAAGTAATCCGCCATGAACAATGACAGTGAATAGACTCCAAAAATTCAAAACAGGCAGAGACATTATACCCTCTAATCGATCGATTGAAGAGATGGTGAGCCGGCGGCAGCAACATCATCCACCGTGAACTTTCCTTTGGCCTTATCGGCAGCTCTGCCCTTGGCCTTCCTATCAAGCAAAGCCTTGCGGTCCTTATCCAGCTTCAGCTTGGTGATCGTAACATTGGAAGGATGAATACCGACATTGACTGTGGATCCGTTCACTTTCTCCCGGGTGATCCGCTCGATATGGATGACCCATTTCTTGCGGTACACTTGGACGACTTTGCCCTCACGCCCTTTGAAGGTTCCGCGGACCACTTGCACCTCGTCGTCCTTGCGGACAGGGACTGACCGGACGTTGTACTTGTTGCGTAGGTCCGCGGATAGAGGTGCGCTCATAATCACGCGCCGCACGCTAGACGGCGCCGTGAAGTGTGCCTTCCGGCTCTTCCTGCGTGAGCTCGAAACCCGTGGGTTGTACTTCATTTTCTCAGAGGGTTACCGGAAAGGAGAGAGGAGCTTGGCTTTGTGCGGCAGAAAACCCAAAAAGCACAGAGGTTTAGGGTTTCTTTTGGATAAAGAGAGAAGGCCATCAATGGCCAGCTTGAATACTGTGATTCTGACAACAAGATGGGCTTTAAAACCAGTGCTGAGCCCACTTTAGAAAATACAAGTTTATAAACTCTGTAGCCCATTTGAATGAAGCTGGGAAATGTAGAACCCCATTTCGGTTTCTTAATGGTTGAGGGCCTGAGGCACCTCCGTGCACTGGTCCACTTCTTCTTTTAAAACCGAACAGGAAGCTTCAAAAATAAATTATATATGCACGATTGTTATGTACAAAAAATAGATATATTTGTTGCTTTGCATCTCTTCAAAGATTCAAAAGATCATCAAAGTTTGAATTATTCTGCATTTAAAATAAAAATAATTAGTCTTGAGTTGTTGAGTCTTTAATCAATACAATGTTGTGACTGTTGCTGCAATCGGGAAGGGCTCTCTTCTCCCTGCCCGCTGACCTCGTGGATCATCTCAAAGAAAAATAATTAATTAATTTACATATGAGCAAAAAAGGCTCCATATTTTCATGCATATTGTAAATACATTGTGTAGTGTACCAATTATATTGTTTCACATAAAATAATGTTATTAGACCAAAGAAAATTAATAAGTTTTCAACGCCGTTGCAGTTCTATATGAAACAATATTATCGTAATAGTAAATTATTCTATTAATTTTAAAATATAAGACATTTTTATTATTATTAAAATTTGATGTGTTACAAATCTTAAAGATTATTTTTTTAAAGTTATGATCACTATAATTCTCTATTATATTATTAAAATTAGTTAAGAATATAATAAAAATAATATTAATTATTTTTAAAATTTATACAAAATAATAAATTTGTCTTATATTTAAAAAAGGATGGAATATGTATTAAATGATTTGTAGCCAACAAGAAGGCCGCTGATGGGATCTTTTTCCATAATACCACAGCTCTTAATGGAGTGTGTATGAGATATTTCATTTGTAATATTCAACCAAAAAATGAGTGTTGCTGGGGATGTGATTTCAAGTGCCCTATTGGTGACAGCGGATTAAGAATACACCACCTAAATGCTTCTAAAAATGAACAAGAAGACGAATCCATGGGATCAGTTTCTCCCTCTTTTGGCATAAAGTTGGGGCTGATTTTGCAACTTTCAACTGTCACATCAATTGTGTTATTTTATAGTCTGCATCTCTTAGACAAAAGGCAACGGGAGAGACTGCAGTATATTTTTTTTACGGACAATTGCTAAATATAGAAATAACTTAGTGAATTTTTTATTTTTTGACCAAATTATAATTTGGTGTATTCCGTCAAAGGGTAGCATATTTTTTGAGTCATGTAATCTTGACTTACATTTTGCCCAAAGAAAAAAAAAAACCTTGATATGCACCACGGGGACTATACTTAATGAGATCTTAGCAAGTGTAATTAATAAGAATTAATTTTTTTTTGTTTTTACTGAAAAAAGTTAATTTAATTTCCTTTTTGCATGAACATTTTTAATAATAATTTACTATTTTTCCACAACAACCTAACTCTCACAACAAAAGGTCAAAACATCCTTGATTCTATTAGGTATGCTTGGATTGTGTTCCGCTACGGAACTCGGTACAAAATTTTCATTCTAGATCATATTTTTTCTCTAAAAAACTTAAAATAAAATATTATCTAATATCACCTTAAAAAAACTATTTCAGATTGTACAAGAGGCAATACACGTGAAGGAACATCCTCTAACTACACAATAATTTTGTGTATTATTTATAAGAAAAAATACGGAGTTCAAATTGATTCGAAAGGCAATTCAACTACACCCTTTCTTCTAAAATTTATTAAAAAATAGTATTTTTAAAAATCACCTAAATTTTTTTTTTTGAAAAATTCTTGCTACACGTAACGCTGCCAACGCATTTAAATATGATTGCTTAAAAATGTTTTTAATACTCAACAAAACAGTCTCTAATTTTTCTTTTTTGATATACTTCAAAAGGTAACTATTTAAAACTTACTAATAATTTTTTTGAAAGGGTCGGTAATTTTAGTAATTTGGTTAGTCAGATTATTTTCTTTTTAGGTAAAAAAATATTTATTACTAAATGAGAAATCTTGGATCTAAATCCTTCGTTAACTATTAAAAATGAAAAATCAATGCCAGAAATCAACATAACACCCAGCAATGGGAGAGAAACTACCAAAATTAACAGGTCAGATCATGCCGCGCCGTATTTAATCCTATCCTTGTCGACTTCCCCGGACGTCAACATCACCTATCCCCCGCAAGCCGCACGGCAGCATAGGCACACAGCTCCCCAGTAAGGGATTTAGGAAAGAATCAAAATGTAAAGTCTAAAATACCCCCCGAAATCCTGTGAATATAGAGCGCGCAGCGGCTCACCAAGGGGGACTCCGAAAGAGCAAGAGAAGCAAGGAAAATTCCAAAAACATATGAGCGGAAACATAGATGGAAGATGGAGAGCGAAACAAATGTTGGGAGTTTTTGCATCCAAACAATGCTTCCTTCATCTTCGTTGTCCTCTGCTTAGGGATTTTTCTGGAATTTTCTGCAACTGACTTCATCTTTGCACAAACCCCTCAACAGATTAAACACAATTTTTTTTCTTCTTTTGTGTGGATTAATTTTAATATTTTGACTGTTTCTCCACAACACGCATTGTTTATTCTACACACCGCATTAACTTACAAAGAGACATCGTCGGCATTGAGATATTTCAACTAAACAATGATACAGAGTAGAAAAATCAGAACTATATTTGTTTTGCATTATTCGAACCATCTCAGCATCTGTTGCGGCTGTATTTTCCCGGTGATTTAGATATCCGGAGAAGCATTGGAGAGTTCTTCTGTCGGTGAGTTGAGTTTCTTTTTGGTTTTGCTGTTATTAGTGTAAAAGCTGGGATTATGAACTGATTTTTGCGTTAAAAGATGTGTGCTGGATGAGTTTTACTGTTGTATTGCTCTTTCTCCGTGATAGACAATTTTTGAGGTCTATTGTCGAGCTATTTAATGATGATCAATCGGTAGTGTTGGATTATTTAGGTGAGGTATTCTTGGAGACTTTTAAATGTAAATAATTTGTTGTAATATTCTGTGTTTTCTTTTTACATACAGCTGTTGTTTTGGTGCTTGAACTTAATGGTAGAGATGGCTATGAGTTTGACTTAACACTGCATGAATGATTCCTTGTCTCGGTAGTGAAATTTATGATGACTTGCATAGTTGACTAAACTTGGAATAATAAGCTATTTGGTCTACTGTTCTGCACATTTCTAGAGAAGCGTATATATAAGTCCTAAGACAGTCACTAAGGTATATATATGCGAGATATTGCTGATGGAAATGTTTCTATAGTTTTCTAGAAAGTTTCTATGATATTCACTTGAAACTGAGGGTAAATATCCTTTTAGGTCTTCTGGTGTGTTTAGCATGGGAAGGGAGGTTTCCTTCAAGAGTTCATTGCCAAGTATTTAAGGGATGCTTTTCTTTTATGATCGTTGACAGACTCTTTCTTCTAGACAATTTTTGTCACCTTTACTTTCCTATTGCAAACTCGTCTTAAAATACAACCACAACTTCTGTAAGGAAATAGCCTTCAATAGTAAATGTGTTTGTTCATATGTTTTGACTTTGTCCTTCACCTTCAGAAGGAATTATACGTCACATGTTCAGTAGGGTGCTATTGAAATTTTTGTTATTGCAGAACTGAGTGCCATTAGATTCATTTCTTGAAACCAAATTCAAGAGGTTGACCATCTTTTTACTAGCTTATATAGAGCTCAAACTTATCAGTAACCAAAAATTGCCTTAACCAATTTGTTGCTATGCTTTTCCCTTCCAGCTATTGGCATATGTCGATTGTCATTTTTCTTTCTCTTGATAGGTAATAGTACTGAAATTTGTCATTATATGAGCTTTGCTCAGGTAGGGCAGATTCTGTGCACATGTTCGTACAAGCCTTTCATTTTATGATGGTCTAAAATTTGACTAATACTTATTTTATTATCGGTTAAATTGATTTATTTGCTAATTATTTTTTCTCTTCTTGTCTAGGATTCTTCTTAATTATGGCCGTGGATGGAAGACTCAAAGATCTGAACAAGGGAAATGGAACTCAACATGCATGCTCGATCTCCATGCATGCTTTTTCTGATCTATCACATGTCTCACCACTGATGTTTTGTTACCTTTTAAAGGAATCTTATATTTGTGGTGAATTCTACATCCTCTGTTTTAAGTTTTAAAATTCTCAAATATGATTTGTTTGACGGTCAATTTTTATTCAATGTGCCTTATTGAAAAATAGATCATCAATCTTGTTTTGCTCGATTGGTTATTATATTGAACTGCTGGTCGTAGAGTTTGGTTTCAAAATCTTTATTAGAATTTTATCAGAAAAGATTATGTCAACATTATTGATGCAGCAACGTTTATTATTGTGATTATAGCTGCTCTAGGATTTGTTTAAATTGTTTTAGCTTCCATCTTTCTGCCTATTTTTTTAATGATTTTTTGCACTACTAGGTACGTTGAAGGCATCTAACAAGTTCCATGCACTTCAAGGTCAAGTCCATCAAGTTCTATCTAATGGTCCCCAACCAGGACCTGCCATTTTTGTTGCTCGCTGCCTCTACATCTTGCCTATATTCGAATTGTATTCTGAAGGCTTCAGTCATTTGATAATATCTGCTCTTCGTCGCTTTCTAAAAAGGGGAACTACTCCAGAGGATGCACTAGAAGCAAAATCTCTAGCTGCCAAATTATTTATTCATATTCTCCAGCGCAGGCTGGCACATGATGAAAAAATTCTAATAAAGATCCTTGAAGTCTTTGATGTCAATTTGATAGACATAGAAGAAGTTGGACAATGTATGAAAGTGAAAAGTGACACTAGTCTACGGCCAGCAAAAGAATTTGTTGAGCAGTATGTTTTTGAGCTGATAGAATCTGTGTCATATATGACAGCTGTAGCTCTCTTGGAACACTTTTCTATCCGTGAATCTGGAGAATCATTTCTACTACAAATGTTGGAAAATAAACAATATAGAGCAGCTGAAAAGTGGGCAGCATTTATGGGGAAGCCAATGTTGTGTTTACTTGTTCATGCATGCATTGAAAGAAAACAGCAAAAATCTGCTTGTGATATTATAAAGAGAAACAACCTCCGCGAGGAATTTCCAGAAGTGTACCAACAATGTAAAGAGAGGCAAGATAATGCTATTTATTATCTGCCAGAAAGTATCACTGTTTGAAGTTCTGTTTTTATACTAACTTTGTGGCTGTCATATTTTATATTTCAATCCATTTGCAGCTCACTAAAGAAACTGGCAGAAAAGGGTGTCTGGGATATTGCAGAAGCAAAAACGAAAGGCAATAGGCAGCTTCTTGAGTATTTGGTAGGTTGAAACCAAACTAAAACTGGGCAATGTTATGATTTTTCCCTTGAGTTCTTGTTCAAATTTGTTACTGAGTTTATGAGTTGTCAAATCTCAGTTGACTCACAGAGATGCCTGCATTAGGTTTATGCTTCTAGGAACTCTTAATTATTATCATATGAACTCTGTCCCCCATTTTCTGTCATCATGTGCCCACTGGATTCAATAGAAGCTACTTTCAAGGCATTTTATTACAAAATGAGTAATTGATTCTCATCAGCAAATAATTAAGAACTCAAATAATCTATAATGTCAATTTGTTGCCGGAAAAGAATTATTATTTTCTTACAAGATGAAACCTAAATTATTATTTAGCAACTACAATGTAGCTAGTATTTTTATTTTTAAATTCTTATTTTGGTAGGGCCATGGGTTTTCTTGATTTCAAGTAGGACTAAAAGATCAATGCTTATTTGTATCCAGCTGTTGTAATGTGAAAACCTACTTTGCTAAACCTTTGTTGATACTCACTAAATAAATGAAAATGTTTTTTTACTAATTTTATCTGCCATGCAAGATGGGATCTGGTATTTTGTTTGGGGCTTGAATGATAATCATAGGATCATTTGTATGGTTGTGGACCAATTCCTGATAATGCCCTCTAGGACATCTTCATCAAAAGAAATTCTAAGGTTCCATTTCTTTAAAATTTTACTCTTCTGATGATGTTGAAAACTATAATTTCTGGGACTTTACCATTTAGCACGTTAGTCCAGAATAAGAAAAAATGATTTGTTTGAAATGATAATTTGACAAGATTCTTGCAGTCAGTTGTGAAACTGGGAAGACACACTTTGGACACACATTGTAGACATATTATTGATAAAGTTGGCAAATCTTTTCCTGTTAAACTTCATTTTAGTGCCTTCCATGAGTATTTTATTGTTTCTGGAGATTTTTATATGATTGCTGGAAATATTTGAGGTTTATCTGGCAATGGAAGCTGGCTACGTGGAGAAAGTTGAGGAACTCTGTAGTCGATATTCACTTGGGGGTTTTATGAATGTCAAAGGTTAGTCAGTTTGCCCTGCAAAATTCTTTTGACTTAGTGTGCATTGGTTATCTATTATTTGATTCAGCAGATTGAGCTTTTCTAAGCATAGCTTTTAATTATCCATGCATTCATATCTAGAAATCTTATGGTAATTTTGATAAATATGTTTCAAGATTTGCTTCTTTTAATTGGTAGGAATGCCATGCAAGTCAAGTATCTTCAAGAAATCAACACGTCAATGCTAACTAAAGTGTTCAAGTATTACCTTTTGCTTCTGACTTTGGTGTATTCTTTTACAGAGCTCAATGCAAATCTTAGACAAAGTTGCTACTTGCATCTTGACGAATTGGGCGTCGAAGATGTAATTTGGGTTGATGAAATTAATGGGTTGTGTAGTGCAACAAATCAAATTGAAGAATGTAAACTGCTAGGCCTTGATTGTGAATGGAAGCCTAATTATGAAAAAGGAAGCAAACCAAACAAGGTAATCTTTTTGTATACAAGGTTTTAAGCCTTAACACCCTAGTATTTTCTTGTCATGAAGTCGGGTGTCTCAGGACCACATAGTTAATGTAGAAATACTTTGAATTGATGACTGAAGCGTCTAAATAGTATTTTATTGTTCTCCAATAAATGATGGTTTTCATAGTTCGTGATATAAAATGTAACTGTTTTACTGTGTTACAGACGTCTTGTCCAGAAGTTGGAAAGTTCTTGCCCTTGAATATGATATCATTGTTTTCCATTTTACAGGTCTCTATTATGCAAATTGCTTCTGAAACAAAGGTTTATATACTTGACCTGATAAAATTACATCATAGTGTTCCTGATATCTTAGATGACTATCTGACCCGCATACTGCATTCTCCAAGGATTCTTAAGCTTGGTAAGTAAGACAAAGTGAAGACAACTAATAAGTATGCATCACTTACTATGCCTATATATGTGTTCCTGTCCAGGGAGTTCTCTTATTGTATGTGGCCCTTCAATTGGGTTAGTTTTTGCAGCCAATATGTCATATGCTTTACTCTCGGAATAAGAAATCTTTCATCTTTAGAAGTATTTTTCGTGCTTAATTTGTCCATATGCAAATAAATGACTCTGATCCTGTATTCACCTTCTATAGGGTACAATTTTAAATGCGATGTGCAGCAGCTTGCTCACTCTTATGAAGATCTCAAGTGTTTCCAGCACTATGAGATGCTACTTGATATCCAAAACGTGTTCAAGGAACACCAGGGTGGTCTTTCTGGTTTAGCAGCGGTAATTACATGCCTAGCTGCAGGAATGCATGCTTCTTTTTTTCTTTATTTTGTTTCTTCAACTTCATTATGGCATTGCGGCATTATCAAATGACTATTGAAGTATCGAAATTCTTTTTTGTGTCCTAACTTATGGTATTGAGGAACAGAAAGCACTGGGACGTGGTTTAAACAAGACAAGACGAAATAGCAACTGGGAGCAACGACCACTAAATGTCTATCAGGTGTGTATTACTTTCCCTCTCTTTTATGGAAAATAAACTTCTAGAAGGGTTGGAGTTTTGGCATGTGTCTTCGTTCCAATAGTTAATGGAGGGTAAGATAAAAGAGCATACTCTTTAAAAATCTTAGGTAGAAGCTCCGAGCAATTGTTTAACACTGATGTGCACTATGCAGTTTCAGAGTTAAGTTCACTAGTGAATTAACTTGCATTATTTGGGTGCTTCTTCAGCTAGAATATGCTGCTCTTGATGCTGCTGTCCTCATCCATATTTTTCGGCATGTCGGAGACCATCAACTGCCTGCAGGTGATCCTGATGAGAATACAAGGACTGGGTGGAAATCTTACATCGTAAGCATTATAGTTTATTTTAATTTTTTTTCCATTTTTTGTGTGTATAGGATTTGTTGAA
The DNA here is from genome assembly GCA_030512225.1 of Rauvolfia tetraphylla. NCBI lineage: Eukaryota > Viridiplantae > Streptophyta > Magnoliopsida > Gentianales > Apocynaceae > Rauvolfia > Rauvolfia tetraphylla. Next base: position 6,915,027 of record JAJQKT010000060.1, read on the forward strand.
GTATAAACTATGGACCAAAATTCCTGTATAAATTCTTGACACTACGCCCACTACTTCACATTTATGTCGGTCTATTACCTTGGAAATATTATACAGGTTTCACATATGGATAACCCGCAGAAAGGCAGAAAAGGAGCTAAAACCAGAAAGAAGAATGATGCTGAAGCAAATAAGTCTTCATTAAAGATGGGTACTCGAAAATCCCTTGGCCGAAACTAACTTAATACTGGGGGGTCAGTCTCCATTCAGATAGATCTTCATAGTTTGTACATATTTTCAATTAGTCAAACAAGAAGAATTGGTGGCTACATTAAATCAGTTGTCTAGTACTGAAAAGCCTTTTTAATCTTCCGAAAAGTGGACGTGTAGGCCTGTAGATAACATTTCTCCTTCATAGGGAAAGACTTTTTTTAATTTTTAATAAACTTTTTCTTACCTTTGTTGCGGAAATATTTATTGATCTTATGATGATTAGCTACAAATACCCTGTAATCAAATTGCATTGGCCAGAAATCTGGTTTGAAACGCTAATTCCTGTACACATATAATGTACTGCAGGCTTGAGCTCGAATTTAAACATTCATGCTTTTAAACTTGTTAAGTTTCTATATGGCGTTTGGGATCATAGAGAAGTACACCCTGATTTTTTTGTAATGTGCTTTCTAAAGTTGATTTCATTATCATGCCAAGTGAAGTAGTTAATAGTATGTTGTTTTTGGGGAATTTTGATACTTCCTCGAAAATTGCACGTGCCTATTTTTATTTCGAGATGTTAAAAAATTAATATTTATTTTTAAAAATAAACATATTGGACATTGTGACTTTCACAATTTAAAGTATGTGAAATCTAATAACGTATTAAATTTACATTGAGGCACTAGCTTTTGTAATTAATAAGACTAATGTGGTAAATTATTTATAGTAAAAACTTTTTTGAAATTTTTGTATTAAAATAGGATATTTAATTTCTAACTAATGGAGTAATCGTTTATTTTGGATCAAATGATTTGTTTATGGCATATAAACTACTCGAGTGAACTGTAGAGCAGTGATTCCTCTTGGAGCCGTCTGGTTGTCCTATCTAATTAGGATAGTTCCGACCCTGTCTGCAGGTTTGAACCTGTGAAATGAATGGATATATTTTATATTAGGTATATAATAATAAAATTGTTCATTTAAATATTATTTACTCAATAATAGTTTTACAGTATTTTTTATTAAACATAAATTTTAAACTCGAGATACATTTATATTCGTCTCTTTATTTGTGAAAATAACTAAAAGAACAACTTTAAAAATAAAAGTATTATCATATTATTAATAGATAACAACACAAGTATTCATAAAAAAAAAGAAAAGAAAAGTATTTTGTGTATTATATTCGGGTTGTTAGTCTTATTACCATCCACTTTGGTCCACTTTTCTCTCCAACTTCTCCTATCATTGGGACTCTTATATATATATATATATATACTTCTTGCCTCACAAAGCTATCAAACCTCAAAACTTTCTTCTCCGCCTCTTCACAAACAGCCTGCAATTCTCTTTCTCCATCTCTCTCATCCAAAACTCCTCCAAAGAGAGAGGGAGAATGGATGAGTTCAACTCTGGGAGCAGCGGATATTATGGGAGCAGCGGATATTATGGGGCTAGCAACATGTATGTATTCCGATCATCTAATCGTTTTTCAAACCAATACGGGACGTACACGTTTAACAAGCAGGCCACCCCTTCTCCGGCTCCCTCTCCGGTGAGGTCTACCCCGTGGTACGGTTGCCGTCAGTTGAAGAGCCGAAAGAGAATTGCGAAATATAAACTATATGCTGTTGAAGGAAAAGTGAAGAGGTCTTTGAAGAAGAGTTTTCGTTGGATCAAGCGTACCTGCAGGAAAATTGTTCGTGGCTTCTAGGTATAGCTAGCTCGTGTATTTTCTCATGCATGCAAGATCCCTATTTTTCCGCAGATTTTTTGTCTTTTGTTTGTATAATTTTGTTTTATGTTGTTGTCAAATTATATGTAGAATATTAGGATACTGCTTTGAAGATTTTGTTGGTTATTTATCTATATGGTCGTGTAATTAAGTTTGAAATTGTGGATTATAATAGACATGTTGTTTGTTCATCGAATTGTCTTTTAATCTTATTGTGACACACAAGGAACTGAACATTGTTGTAATGTCACATTCTACAAAGTTTATTATGGTTTTATTTGACTGGCCAAGAAACCTAATTAAAGAAGATTATCGCATCTCTGATGTTCTAAAGCGACTTGGTACATACAATACTTTTTGTCAACCCCATGTTGAACATATTTCACCTATTGAATTTTGATTTAACGGTTGAGAATTTAAATATTGTGAATAATTAGTCAAATTGAAGTAATTATTTATTCTTTAGTTGAATAATTATCAACCATAAAATAATTATTTACTATAAGTATAATAATAATATTCATTTTGAATAATCATCTACTATCAGTGAATAATTATTTACGATATAATAGTTATTTATAACGTGTGAATTTTTAACCGTTGAATCAAAATTATATTAAAAAAATATTATGTCTGGGTGGGTTCACGAGGATGATTCCTCCTTAATGTCATGTTCTAAAAGTTGCTAACGTTGTTCTTTTTCAAATCGGTTTGCATATAAAAATTCAGTTGTATTAGTCCTCAAATTCTGGGATCTAGAAGTAAATTGCGATTACAATAATATTTTAGACAATAATATTAAATATTGTGAAAACAATACAATATTTGTAACAAGATATCTTTTATACCTTTAATAAATAAAGAGAGAAAGAGATAGAGAGAAAGAAAGAGGGAGGAATAAATAAGGAGAGAGACCGGAGGATGTAATTGGAAAAAACTTAATCAATACTCTCTAAAAGAAAAGGTGTAAAGTGACTCATATTACTTATCTTTTCTCTTTTCTTTTTTTTTATGTCAAGAAAAAAATACGGCAGACTAATTGATATTTTGATCCGTTAATGAAAGACCCCAATGCAAAAATAAATAAATAAATCTCATCGCCTTCCATACCTCACAAGCAGCAGCCTGTTCATGACTCCATTTACTAGCCTCATGGATAATTTCATTACTCTTATAAAACAACTCTCTTTATTTAAAATGACTTATATTTTGAAATGAAGGGAGTAAATTCTATCAACAGTGTGATTTTTTTTGTATTATAAAAGCAATAAAATAATCTAAATTAAATTGATGAAATACAGAGCTCATATATATATACAGTAGCTAATGGAAGGAAGTGTAAAGCGTTGAATGTTTTGGTTCTTGATTCTTTAATCAAACCGTCCATTCTCTAACTAGTTTTTTTTTCTCATATTGATTCTTCAAATTTGCAAATTAAGGACTTGGCAATTAGGATAGTACGTCAACAGCTTTGCTCTCTAATTGAGAATTGATGTTAATTCTATATACGTTTGTTTCTAATATTCTATTTCCTTATCCTCACTCTCACCCAATTAGTAACCAATTAAGCACTAATATTCGTAAGGTTGGTTACACCACCTTAGACCAAAGAAGATGAACATTATCTCTCTCTCTCTCTCTCTCTTGTTCAAAAAAAAAAAAAAGGATGGATGGAGTTTATGGGTGGTAGGTTTGCCTTTGACAAATACATTTTTAGTAGTTAATTGGCCCAATGAATTCATGATCATGTAATGGGAGATCCACAAGCATCCATGACAAGAGCCAAAATCAAATCCTCTTTCCAATAGATCCCAAAAAGTTAAAAATTGATGTTAAACTTATTTTTATTTTGTTTCGGGGTAAAGAAAGAAAAAGTTTTAAGTGGTTGACATTAATGTCTGCAAATTAATTGAGCCAAAATTGGGTTCAAACTTCAAATTACTTGTTATTTGTTTGGAATTTGAATGTAGAAAAATATTGAAGATTAATAAACCCAACGAATTTTTTTGTAAGCGCAAGGAGCATATTTTACTTTTTTGCCTATAAACTTACAAACATCTTTCTACATAAAAAAATATTATATACTATTTTCATTCTTCTTTGAATTAAAATTTATTATAATTCAAAAATTCAAGATGAATTCTCTGTTTGATCTAAATTTGATAAGTTTTGAAATAATTTTAATATAATAAAATTTATTGATTTTGGTATAACTCACAAAATTTTGACGAAGCTCCCTTTGCATCACCAGGACTTGATGAAAATTAACCACTACAGAGTCGTGTGTTAGTTATTTTCTCTCATTTTCTTTTATAGAGTGTCTCTCTCTCTCTCACCTAAAAAGAAAAAGGCTTTGTGTCAAATATGTTATTTAGTTTTTTTGCTATGAAGAGGTTAATTGTGACAATAAAGAAATTAAAATTTAAAAGAAGGGGACAAATGATCGCAATTCAAAGTTCAAGCGTATATTTGACAAATCACATTGATTTCATGGGTATTTAGAATTAACCCTAAAGAATAATGTAATAAATAAATTTTAAAGAATTTTTGTAAAGACAACTTAAAACTTTTTTTACCAATAATAACTTTCTAAAGCAAGATAAGATAGTAACTCAGTTGGTTAGAAATGTCCTTACTAAACGAAAGGTCTTGATTCAATTCACATTTTTCATTCTTGAATATGACCCATTATAGATTGCTGAATTTTTTTAGCAACTAAAGAATAAGTTATTTTTAAAAATTTGTACTTAAAATAAAAATAAAATTCTTATTTTTATCCATTCCAATAAGCAATAGTTATTTTAAAAAGTATCATCAGGTAATTTTTCAAAAGTAAATTTTTTAATTTATTTAAATTAAAATCAGAAGTGAATAAGCTGTTGAAAATATTTCAAAAATAAGTTTTAAATTAAAAATATAAATAATTTATTTTACACAATTCAAAACATGTCCTATGCCAATAACTTCTAATACCCCAACAAATCTTTTTTTTCCCAACGATGGACAAAGCCCAAAGAACCTGAACTTTCACACAGGCTGTTCCATTTCTAAAGCCCACTGACTATCATAGACGACGTCGTCAATATCAATTGTAGTAGTATGCAACTTTTTAGCTACAACGCAGTTATCCAGTCACCTTTTCGCGGTGCTCAAAAGCGCGGGAAAATCAACTTTTATCTGAAAACAGCCACTGTGTGTACTCGGAACCCTAAGCGGAAATGGACGATAACGACTTGGAAATCGAAAGAGCAAGATTGATAAGCTTAGCTCTGGATTTCGGATTCGACGAAGTCTCTGCCATCAAATGCTTAGATCGCCTTGTTAACCTCTATGGTTGGTAATCGTCGCTTCTCTTTTCATAATGACAATCTGCATACCCAGTGATTTTCATTCTGATAAGAAAATGAAGTATAAATGTTTGTAATAAGTAGTTTCAATCATTTTTGAAGGTGAGGATGGGAAAGATTTTATCCGCGTGGAGCACTGCGGGGATGACTTTCTGGCGGCATTGGCGGAATCGATGCAAGACGTGGAGGATTGGGATAATGATGATTTTAAAGCAATGGAGTCGGAGGCTTGTGGAAATTTGGCTGAGATGTTGGAGAAGGATGTTCATGTTCCAATGGAAAATTACAAGGGAGGAAACGTAGAGGTTAATTCAGAAAATTATATTCATGTTCTTGAAGATTCTCCAGAACCGCCACGACGGAAGAATTTGATGCAGGTGGACTCTTCAAGTGATGATGAAGAAGAAGAAGAAGATTTTGTGCTTTTAAGCGAAATGAATAAGAAAGCTGCAAAGAGCAGTAGCAGTCAGGGCACTGGTAAAAGTTCAAGAAAACCATCTTCAATCTTTGAGGTATTCTTATATATGATTTATTTAAATTTTTTCTTATCTTTCATCTTTGACATACTTTTATCAGTTTTGTAAGACATCAGGAGATGTGATACCAATCTTTCGCTGTTAGGTTTTCCAAGAATTAAGAATTAAGTTAGAATAAATTACTTGCTTTTGGCAGTAAAAAAACAAAAGGGAAAAGTGAGTGGAAATTCTTGAGAAATTATTAACGATGTCTAAAAGAGTCAGAACGTATATTTGTTAACTCAGGAAAAGCTCATATATGAGTTTCTGATGATCCAATAAGCCTAGAAAAGCTCATGACTTTTTCAGCTAGTTTCGTGTTGATGGCCTTGTGTTTTTTCTGCCGCTGAATTTCTCCTCTTTTCTTTTGCTTTTCGCCTTAAGGATTTTACTAGCAGCATCACTCATAATTCAGTTTCATCTAAAAGGAGATCAACTGTAACGAAGAAGAATCAGCCCAATAAACTGACATATGAAGAGCTGCAATGTCTGGATGACATTGAATTGGCTAATGTTGTTATATTTGGGAACCGGAACTTTCGGCCATTACAGCATCAGGCTTGCAAAACATTTCTCAAAAAGCAAGATTGCTTTGTCCTTATGCCAACTGGTGGTGGTAAAAGTCTTTGTTACCAGGTTATATTTCTTCAAACTTACACTCCTACCTTGCTAGTGGACAATGTCAACTACTTATATTTTATTTTTCGAGCAAACTAGTCTACTGCTATATGCATGTGTGGTTAGTTCGAGTACCAGAAAAACTTAGAATGCAACGCTAATATGATTTAGACATGTCATCACTAAATCAATGTTTCTGCGCATGAATATGCATAGAAGTAAGCTACGTAAAAATTCTGTTCCTTATCAAATACTGCAAATTATTAGTAGGATTTTTCTACTGATTAATGGAAAATTTGGAAGGACTGCTACTTTGAAACAAGTCGAACACCTTGCCAAGGGATCAAATTGTGGGATTGCTTTCCCTATTACATGATTTTTTGTGTATATTGGTTAAGTGTCCCTTGCTGTAAATTATGAAAATGTACAATCTTCACTTTTTATTTCAAGATCATTCTTTGTTTTATTTTCTTTTGTTCCATTGCACTTTTCTGCTAAAAAATATTTCAATGGGTATAAAACACTTGTGAAATCATTTGTATTAGTTTTGAAATGTGTAATGCTTATGTAAAAGCAACTTTGACATTGATTAGATGACACCATCTGCAATGGATTTTCTTCAAAATGTAAAGGATGATTCTTATGTTTCACGTTAAATGTCCTAGTTGAAACTATGAAGCAATACAATTTTCTTTGAAAACTGAAATTAATGGTGATATAAAGGGGGAAATATGCAGAATAGGAGGAAGCATGTGGGTTCACAAGCTATTTTTGATAACTAAAGTGTTAGAAGAAGCTTATTGATTAGTTAACCTTTCATAACATTTTCCCAAGTATAAAGCACATGAATTGAGGAAAGTCAGGATTAATAGTCACAAGGTTCTTGTTAGTTGTTTCTTTTAAGGATTGTGGGATTATTAGAGACTGAGCATTAGGAATGACAGCTCTGCTGGCTGCAGCAATTCCAGAAAGAATCAGAACAAGGGCATCAAAAAATTTCAAACTTTTATGCCATATTTAGTTGCTGTACTATGAGACTACTGAGCCTTTTTCACCTGTGGAAACTTGTTCTGGATTTCCTGTACCAGAATAAAAATGGGGAAAAAAGATACAGCTAGTGTGTGCGTATTTTGTGGTTTATTTTAGATCTCTAAATGCTTTTATTAGGAATCCTGTGCCTTTTTTTGCCTCATTGGTTTCTTGTGACGGCACAAAAACTTGGCATTATAAAGTCTTGTAATGTTATAGTCATCTAATGATAAATTATTAAAATTCTAATGTTTAATTTGCTGCTTTTCTTATCTCAAGTTCTTGCACACTGCAGCTTCCATCCACTTTGCAACCAGGAGTTACAATTGTTATATCTCCTCTACTCTCCCTCATTCAAGATCAGATAGTCACTCTGAACCTCAAGTTTGCAATACCAGCAACGTTTCTAAATTCTCAACAAACTTCTTCACAAGCCGCAGCTGTTCTTCAAGAATTACGGCAAGAAATTTTGTTTCTTCCTCATTATAAATTGCAATTCTCTTTCTATTTCTTTTCTCCATTTATGCATATAAGAGTAGAAGGATGAATTACTCCTGCTCTTCCTATCTTTTTGGAGAAGTACTTCTAAACCATTTGATGAACTGGACAACAACAGAAATGTGTTTCTGAATCATGATGGTTTCTAAACTTTAAAAGGATATTGTTTCTCAGTTATGAATTTTTAGGTTCTTGTGTTGCTTTACTGATTTACTTCAATAATTTCTCTTTCCAACTTGGTCACTCATTATGTACAAGGTTGCTTGATTGGTTAATCTTTGACTTGCTTTCCTTTTATCTTTTCCTTTCATAAATTTTTAATTTTAGTTATTTATAGGAAAGACAAACCATCATGTAAGCTTCTGTATGTAACACCTGAAAGAATTGCTGGAAATTTATCTTTCCAAGATATTCTACAATGCCTTCACAGGAAGGTAAGTATTTAAATCATCACAAATGATGTGTTCCACATTTGAAACTATAAGCCTTCATTCAATATCGGGTGTCATTGTACTGATTAAGAAGAACTTTGTTATCCGACTTTCAGGGACAATTAGCTGGATTTGTTGTTGATGAAGCACACTGTGTAAGGTATGTGTTCTACATTTAGGAGAGCTGAGAGGAGTAAAGGAAATATGAAAAACATAGAAAGATTTTGGACGAGAATGAAAATCTAAACTCACATGTACTGGTGGATATGACTTCTTTTCTTCTTCTCTTTTCCTAGATGCAGCACATGACAGAATAAGAAAGACGCACGAGCCTTTGCTTATTTTCAACTTGTATCAAATGGACCTATTTGATGCCCTATAGATGATTAAAGATGTTTTTGATCACACCCGTAAAGCAACTTATATCACTTTTTTCTTTTTATAAGAGAATGAAAAAAATGAGAAAGATAGGAGCATATGTTATGTCAAATTTCCAGATAATGATTCACAAAGTTAGAGATTCCTGTTAACATCTGGCCTTTCTTTCATGCCGTGAAATTCTAATACATTCATTTTTGCTTGCATGGTTATTCAGTCAATGGGGACATGATTTTCGTCCAGATTATAGAGTACTGGGATGCCTTAAGCGAAACTTTCCCAATGTTCCTGTAATGGCATTAACAGCAACAGCAACACAGAAAGTTCGTGAGGTAAGATCACTTATTTATTTTGTATTTGCTTTTTCAAGTATCATATGTTTTCTTGCTGATTCTTCTCCTCAGGACATATTAAGTGCCTTAAAAATTCCACATGCACTTGTACTCAAGATGAGCTTTGACAGACCCAACTTAAAGTATGTAGTGATCGGAAAGAGCAAAGAACCACTAGAGCAACTTGGGAAAATACTCATGGATCGTTTCAGGAATTTATGTGGCATTGTGTACTGCCTTTCAAAAAATGAATCTGTAGAGGTCTCAAAATATCTTAATGAAAAATGCAAGGTCAAGACAGTACACTACCATGCTGGGCTGGCAGCTCGTCAAAGGATTTCAGTGCAAAAGAAATGGCATACTGGTGAAGTTCAAGTTGTGTGTGCCACTATAGCTTTTGGAATGGGAATAGATAAACCTGATGTTGTAAGTCCTATTATCCATACTAGTTTGTCTATTTCTTCTTTCATAATACTATGTTGGCTGTTCAGATGATTAGATTGATTATCTGTCGATCATTATTGAAGTGAAGTGCAATTACAAAGCACACAGTTAAGGTTATTTCTTAATGCATAACAAAGTATAGACAATTAAAAACCCATTCCTCTATGCAGCTCCTTCTCATTGCTGCTGTAAGAATGATTGGCATATTTTTCTGGTAGGAAACTTTTTGTAATGGTGCTAGAGGTATATGTTTCTGTAACTAACTGATGACTTTCATATTTCCAGAGGTTTGTCATCCACAATACAATGTCCAAATCGATTGAAAGTTACTATCAGGAATCTGGAAGAGCCGGTAGAGATGGCCTTCCTGCCACATGCATTGCACTGTACCAAAAGAAGGATTTCAGCCGTGTTGTATGTATGTTAAGAAGTGGGCAAGGATGCAAAACTGAGAGTTTTAAGTTGGCCATGGATCAAGCTCGTAAAATGCAAGAATACTGTGAAATCAAGGTAAATCCTTTAATGATAACAAGTTGTAATCCTTAGATTTGTTCAAAATAGTTCCAGCATTTGTTGCACAATTGCAAATTCCTGACACGAACTGCATTTATTTGCTAAGATTACCTCCTCCTGTACTGCAGAAGGAGTGTCGAAGACAAGCTTTACTGGCACATTTTGGAGAGGCCTTTGACTGCAATGCCTGCAAATATGGTTCTAATCCTTGTGATAACTGCCTTAAGGCTTCCTCATAAAGGTATGGAAATAATTATTAACGGCAATGATGTGGAAATTCTCTAGGTGTCTACTACTACTAACCTGCTCTTCTAGAAACAGGGATAATTTGTGGTCTTGTGACATAAATTATTTAGTGACGAAATCTTTCTTGTATGGATACACTCTGATGGAATTTTGTTGGATAAAAGATCGAAAGTTTTCTTTTTCTCCACCCCAGAGTATTGGTTTCTTTAGAAATCCATTTTTTCAGATGGTGGAGATTTTGAATTGTAGCTCTACATGACCATTTGCTTTCTCACATCTCTGATGACATCAGGGGCAAGCAATGCCTGAGTAAATTTTGATGCCCTTTCAAGTTAGATACCACTGGTCTTACACTTGCTTAAAGGTTCATAATCCAATCACCCAATGGATAAATTTCGACTGCTGTGATAATGATTAATTCATGCTTGATTTGACATCAGCAGACATTATACTCCAACCATAGATGGTGTCTTTAATTTGGAAATGTGGTTCAGTTTCCAGCTCATCTCCTTATCCAAATTACTTGAGCATCACTGTGCATGCGCAAAGTTTGGCAGTTGTTCTGCAATCAGACCTCAGTCTCCATATCTCTTTAGTCTTGGTCAAGGCAATCTTGGAATGAAAACTGTTATCAGGCATTGCTTAGTATTCTTGGGATAAAAAAGCTAGCCAAAAATCATGGAGCTCACTGCCTCGAAAAGGTTTGTTGGTCTCTCATTTCTTTGATTACTTTTAACTACCAATTTCTTTGGAACTTTTATAGGTTAAAACTTCTTGTAAATATTTCTATAAGGCTAAACGTTTTGTTTATTCTTCAGTATATATGGATTTTTATATAAAAAAAAAAAAGCTGACTTGTGACGGCACTCTGTTGCTGTGACTGGTCGTACTTTTAACATGGAGTCTATTCATTTTCACTTTCTCTAAAGTCTGTTGAGCAATTTTTAAAGTTCCAAGGTGAACACTGTTAACAAGATGACCTATAGTTTTTGACTACTGAATTATTAGTTCAATGACAATTTTTAGTAATTTATGCACAGATATTTGGACAAATTATGGAAACTAAAAAGTTGCTATATTATGGAAATATTTCATTTTACTTATTCCTTTTACCTAGTGTAAAAGAATAGTCCCAAATGGTTATAGACATTGATTAAGATCAATAATCAATTTATAAACTGTTTTCATCATAATATTAGCTTAATCCGAAGAGGAATTGACGGAATCTTGATGGAGATGGACCCAGATTTAAGATCTACAGAACAGTGAAGCATTGAAGTATGCTTTGACTAAGGCACATGCCAACGTGGTCATCCACATTTATAATTATTCATCACTGTCATAGGGAGAATAGAGACCAAAATGTACCGGTCCATCTTTGGGTCCAATAATTCAGTCACCACCAAATCTAGCAGTGAGATTTCCTTCTAGCCAATTCTTCTGTAGTTTTCCAAATTGAGCCCTTCACCCACCTTCCTTTTCCTTTCGTTCAAACCATTTTGCCTTTACAATTTTGGTTAAAAGCAAGTCAAGATTAATGGCTTCTTATGAAATTCCTCATAACCTATTAGAAGCTCATGTCTCATGTGAGAGATAACGATACTGATTTGGGAACTATCTCGCAAACCAACAATGTGAGACTGAGACCTATAGATCTACTCAATGCATACCTGCTGGTTTTTTTTTTTTTTTTATGGTAGTTATCAGGGAAAAAAAACATACCTTCTGGTTTCTATTCCCTGCAATTTTTTTTTTCTAGAGTCTCCAAAGAGACATTGCTGTTGTAAGCTAAAAACAAGTAATTCATTTATTATATGGAAATTAAAGGAATGTCCAGTTTTGCAATTAAAATCCTCTTCATTATAATTTCTCTCTGATACTATCAATATACCTTTTACCTTTCAGAAAATGTTCTTTTTTATTAAGTTTCAGATAACTTTTACTAACTACCCTTAATTAGCGGTAATCGGCTATCTAAACCCTAAACTTTTAATTGACTCTTAGTTAATGAAAATTAACTTGAGGCATAAACATAAAAATTTAGGTGTAATTGGTAGTGTCCTAGAGAATTGGGAACTACCTAATATATATTTATAGAAATGTAATTTTTCTTTCTTATAATTCCAAACCGATTATCTTAATTTCTTAGAGTTTTTACTTTTTTAATTAGTCTTTAAAAATTTAATTAGTTATAATTATTTTTAATCTGTTAAAATAATTTTAAACTATTTATTTTTATTATTTTTGTTTAACTTAATCTCTTAATTTAAATTAAACTCATTAAATTTAACCTCTTAAGTTATACATTAATTTTATTTTTTAATTTCGTATATTAAAAATTACTTTAAAATTTTAAATTTTTATAAAACTACTTATATATTAATTTAAGTTTAGAATTCCATTTTCTTTATGAAATTGAATTTCGTATATTCAATTACTTTGTAAAAGTAAAACTTTAATGATTCAATAGCTATCAAGAAACATAAATTTAGTTATTCTTGATACTTTAAGGTTTAAAATTTTATATTAGGTTTCCTATTCTATTATTTTGCCTATTTGTATTTTTTAAAATATTTACCTTTTTTTGTTTGGTGGTTCCACAATAGCATGACTCATAATATTTACTTTTGGTATTTTTTTAATCTCTTCTAGTGTTGAAAGGAACAAAAGAGATAGAAATCATATGTAAAGAGTCTAAGATGGAAAATAAGGTATTATATTTTTTAAACTAATAAAATTTTAATTTTTTGTGTTATTTATTTTTTTCTAAACACATTTATTTTGAGAGGTAAAAAATATTTCTCTTTAAATACTTATTTTGAAAATTTAATATTAATATTTTAAAATTTTAAAATATATTCGTGTATTGCACGTATCTAAACTAGTAAATGACTCATATTTACTTCTATAAATAATTTAAATTTTACGAAACTTCAAATAAAAATTTTAAAATTAAATCCTATCCAATCACACCCTTAATTCTTTTTTTTTTCTGAATCAATCACACCCTTATTCAATCTCTTATGAAAGTCGTAGATATTTTAAGCCGTAATAAGCGATGCTTTACCTCTTCTTTTTTATAAACAGAAAAAAAGAAAAGTCATGGAAGAGGTCCTACCCTTGATGTCAAGTTCATATTTGTTGCTTTCTTTCATGAAACTGGAATATGGCATGTTCATGTATTCCACGGACACAGTTAAATTGGTGAAGTCTCAATCCATAGCACTGTGAACCCAATTGAATGACTTGTCTCGGGCACCAAACGTGGGCACAAAAAGCTTCGTCTTCTTCTTCTTCTTCTATTTAATAATAGCGTTTCGAGGCAGTTTGCAACAATTTTTTTCTTTTTCAAAATATTTTTTATCATAATTTCATATTTTTTGTCACAATTAGTTGAAATCAATCATTTTTGAGGATAAAAACATGACTTTGTAGGACAAAATGGATAGTAATACCAATAATCATATTTCAGCATCATTTTTTTCTAAAAGAAAAAAAAAATCATAAAGAATGAGAATACGAATCAAATATAGATCCTATCCTCCTATATATATATTTCTCTAATTCTTATCTAGATGAAAATTTTAAAATCACCTAATTGGACAAAAGAAACTTACAAAACAGGATTCATTTCAAAACTTAAATAAAATTTTTTACTTTAACTTTACTTTTTAAATAAAATTATTTCTCACGAAATTTAAAATTAAAATTTTTAATTAAAACCTTATTTGATCCCACTTTTCCTATTTCTTGCATAATCCCAAACTTTATTGTTTTATTACAAGTTAAATACTAAAACATGACAAGGAGTAAAATTGGTTCTTTAAAAGTTTATTATCGAGTAATAAATTATAAATTTAATTTGTATTTCCTATCTTTTTAATTTATTAAATTAAAAAATTAAATACTTAAAGATTGAGTAATTAAAATTATTAATCAATTATATCAAAATTACAAATCAAGTACACGATTCTCAAAACATTTTTTTAGGTCGAAATTGTAAATACCAAAATGCCTGTGTAATTATCTCACGGTGGGTGATACTGAGTGCGGTGGCAGCGGCGAGCCTGAGTAGAGGTTTTTAATTTTTTATTTTTATTTTTTTTGGCGAAGTGCCTGAGTAGAGAGTTGAGACTTTTTCTGGTCTTTGTCTTCATATCTCTCCGGTCCGGTTACTGGGTCTTGCTTTCCCAATTTTTTCCGCGCGTGCGAATGAGTTTCTGATCGTTAGATTGGATAATATTTGTTGTCTTTTGATCCAGCGGTTAGGAAGCATGAGGGGTATTTTGGGTAAGCAAAATTATGGGAGAAAAAAGAGAAAAGTTTGAAACGATTTGAAATCTACTTTTTCACCTACTTTCTGACACATACTTTTTTCACTCACTTTCTTCAATCAATTCTACCAAATTCTCTCTTTTTTTTCTCTCTCTCTTCTTTTTGTCTTCATCTCTTCTTTCTATCTTCTGTATTCTCTACTAGCTACTGCTTTCGAAAGTCTTCAAATATTAAAGAACAAAATGATTATTCTCTTCAAGATCGTCATTTTTGTGTTAAACGGTTTCGATGAACCTTCAAATTTTTTTTCGAGCTTAAAAATTATTTTTTTCGATTTACTAATAGTCAAAATGAAGTTAGATATTATGAGTTTTTGTTAGGCATGTTGGTGACTTCAGAGCTATATAAATCTTCACTAAAAATAGATTTATGGTATGCTTGCGGAAGAAGGAAAATGATGTGTTAATTTTTTTGGTTTGAAGAATGATTTCAGCGAGTGGAACACTCTTATGACTACAAAGAATGATTTTGATGGTAGAGAATTTGGTCGGGATATTATCTTAAGAGTGAACAATTATTCTCAGTTAAGTGAATAATTATTCACTTAAGAGTGAATAATTATTCACTTGACATATCAAGTGAATAGATCTACTATATCAAATAATTATTCATAAAAATCGAATGGATATTTACGTAAAACTAAAAATATCCGATTTGAGTCGGATGTTATCTTAAAAGTGAATAGTTATTTTTTTGCTAAGCGAATAATTATTCACTTAATTACGATTTGGTCGGATGTTATATTTAGATTGAACAGATTATTCTCCATTTAAGTGAATAATTATTCACTTGACATATCAAGTGAATAGATCTACTATATCAAATAATTATTCATAAAAAATACGGATGGATATATACGTAAAACTAAATATATCCGATTTGGTCGGATATTATCTTAAGAGTGAATAGTTATTTTTTACTAAGCGAATAATTATTCACTTAATTATTATTTGGTCGGGATGTTATTTTCGAGTGAACGAGTTATTCTCCACTAATTGAATAATTATTCACTTAAGAGTGAATAATTAAGTGAATAGTTATTGCTTTGGTTATTAGTTAGTTAGTTACGATTCAATGTACAAAAACATTTACTATACATAAACTTTGATCGTAAATGACTAAATTTTTTATTTTATTAACTCTATGATGAATAAATATTCACCAAATAGAATATCGTTTACATAGCTAAGTAACATCGACGTAGTTATTCGATTCGGACACTCCATTTCGCATTCTTTTGAACAAGGCCTTTCTCTCACTGCAATGCTGCTCTTGGATACTCCCCTGAGCGCTTTTCTGCGATCTATTTGGGTTATTTCGGATTTGATGGCCTTGCCAAGCACTACGGCCAGTCCTCGTATCTTGGTTGATGTTGTGGATCTAACATGTCAACAAAGAATAAAATTATTATTCACTCCAGACAAACTGAAATTAAAAAATCATAGAGTGAATAATTATTCTCTCTACAAGTTTGAAAACGTAAAGAATACAAGAACGAGTAATTATTCACTCTTACAAGCGAAAATGTAAAGAATTATGAAGTGACTAATTATTCACACCAATCACTTCAGCGAATAATTATTCACTCTAACAGTCGGTACTGAAGAGAATCCAAGAGTGAATAATTATTCACTCTTTCGATCGATCTGAAGAGAATCCAAGAGGAATAATTATTCACTCTTCACGAGTAAATCTTGAAGAGAATCCAAGAGAGAATAATTATTCACTCTTCACGATCGATCTTGAAGAGAATCCAAGAGCGAATAATTATTCACTCTAACAGATCAGATCTTGAAGAGAATTCAAGAGGGAATAATTATTCACTCTTTCGATCAGATCTTGAAGAGAATCCAAGAGGGAATAATTATTCACTCTTACGAGTAGATCTTGAAGAGAATCCAAGAGAGAATAATTATTCACTCTTACGATTCAGATCTTGAAGGGAATCCAAGAGCGAATAATTATTCTCTCTTACGAGTCGATCGTGAAGAGGATCCAAGAGCGAATAATTATTCACTCTTACGATCAGATCTTGAAGAGAATCCAAGAGCGAATAATTATTCACTCTTTCGAGTCAGATCTTGAAGAGAATCCAAGAGCGAATAATTATTCACTCTTACGATCGATCTTGAAGAGAATCAAGAGCGAATAATTATTCACTCTTTCGAGTCAGATCGAAGAGAATCCAAGAGCGAATAATTATTCACTCTTTCGATTCAGATCTTGAAGGGAATCCAAGAGCGAATAATTATTCTCTCTTACGATCGATCTTGAAGAGGATCCAAGAGCGAATAATTATTCACTCTTACGATTTCGATCTTGAAGAGAATCTAAGAGCGAATAATTATTCACTCTTTCGATCAGATCTTGAAGAGAATCCAAGAGCGAATAGTTATTCACTCTTACGATCAGATCTTGAAGTGCATCCAAGAGCGAATAATTATTCACTCTAACGATCGGTGTAAAATTCACGAGCCTCCTCTGCATGTTACGAACTCCCGTTTCTTGAGTTATTCAACGTTATGCGGAAAACATGCACCAAATAATTATTCATTTGCATGTGAACGAGTATACATCATGTAAGAGTGAATAATTATTCGACGTATTTGCTTTTACTGAGTGGGGAGAGGGAGAGCCGAGTTGATGTTCAATGATCGATTCCACTAGAATCTCATTCCCAAGTACGTTGTGATTCGAGTCGAGCATCATTCGTTTCATTCTTTTTGGCCATGCAAAGGAAAATAAGAAAACATAACCAACTTATTTAATGCATCCAAGAAAACAAAGAAAATACCATGCTTGAATCCATCCGAAATGCGAGGATTTCTTGGCCAAGATAAGTGTTCTTGGCTTTAAGAGAAAAAATAACACCTGGGAGAAAGATGAAAATGGAAGAATGGCAGCTCGGGAATGGAAGATTATTTAATGCATCCAAGAAACTGAATCCATTCCAAATGCAAGATTTCTTGAAGACATGAGCGTTCTTGGTTTTAAGAGAGGAGAAATAACACCGGAGAAAGATGAAAATGGAAGAATGGGATATTTAGGTGAGAGTTGGTAGAAACGTGATGACATGACATTTGTCATTCTCGATCTGATAGTTTTAGGCGGGACTTGAAAAATAAATTTGACTCCAAAATACCCCTGGTCTCTCACAGCCATCGGATAAAAAATTTCTGATCTAATAGCTGTAGAAGGCAACCCGCACATGCTGAAAAAAGGTATGGCCAGCATATTAACTTCTCCGATATCTCTCAATTGGTCCCTAAATTCTCTTTTCTTATCAACACGCTTTTCACCCTTACCCTTACCCACCTCCCGTTTTAAAACGCTTCTCTGTCTCTCTCTGTCTCTCACACACACACACTCGGCCATTTTTCCATGTATTTTTATTTCCGCAACTGAGCTGCTTCTCTTTGTCTTTAGTCTTTACTGCGTTCAGCCTTCACACACATTGGCGATTCGTGGTAAAATTTGAAATCCCCAACCGACAATTTTTGCATTCAGATCTTTACATCGCAAGGGTGTACCTTTAGAATTTTACTAGTGGTGTAAAAGCAGAGGGGGAGTCAGTGAATTTTTCAATGATTTAATGGGTTTAACTGCCGAGGTCTGCTGTCCCCTGGTGAGTTTCTCCGATTTCAAACTGGTCCCAAGTTTATATTCTTCGCATTTTTCATTCTGAGCCCTTTCGATGTACTTCCAGATTTTGTGCAAGAAATGCGTGTATAAAAGGCAGTATTTTTAAGTATACATCTAGTTTTCATTTGCTTAAATTTCGGACTTTAGAGGTTAATTTATAGAAAAGCTTGTTTCGACCGTTTGGGTTTGTATAATTCTTTTGAGATGCGGGTAATCTTGGCTGAATCTCTTCCTCTCTCTCGCACACATGTTCAAGAAGGGTGTTTCTGATTTCTATGAAGTATATTTGCATCGGTGTTTCTCTGCATTTTAAATCCAGGTGTTTTTGACTCTGGGGGCCGTGTCACTAGCAATTTAAAGTAATAGAAGTTGAAAATTAGCGCAAGTTGTTGATATTTAATATGCTATTTAGGCTCTCCCAAAGTAGAAAATTGTTGATATTTCTGTCGTTTTATTTCGAATTTTCTTTTTTCAAAATTTTTTATGAGCAATGTGGCTATGATTCTCTTGTGTCCTCGGTTCTTTCAACATAAATTGTTCTAATTCAAAGACTGAAACTATCTTTGCTAATATGCAGACGGATCCCACTTGACTTTAGCTGCAAATTTTCAATTATTTGACCCTTTGCATGTATGAAGAGATGGAAATTGAAAAAAGAAGTTCGAAGGGAAGCTTTCTTCAGTTGTTCGATTGGAATGTTAAATCTCGGAAGAAGCTTTTCCCCAACAAGTCGGAATTATCTGGTAACTTTTTTCACCTTGCATATTCTGAAGTTGCATGATCTGTCTGTTATGCTGATTATAATCCTGTGAATACTTTGTGGTACTTTGGCTGCAGAAAATGCAAAGCAAGGAAAAGAAAATTTCAGTGATACAACTATTTCACGATTTCATCAGGTGCATCCTCTCTCTCTCTCTCTCTCTCTCTCTCTCTGTGCGTTAAAGCAGATGATTCTTAACCTTGACATTATGTTGTCTATCATTATTGATTCTTCGGTATACATGTATGAAGGTGCATGAGAGTAGATACATTCCAAGCACCAGAGAAAACTGCGATCTGAGTTATGTTTCATCTGTAAATGATGATGAGAAAGGGACAAGAGCTCCTGGCGTTGTTGCACGTCTCATGGGATTGGATTCATTGCCAACATCAAATGTTCCTGAACCCTGTGGTACCCCATATTTTGATTCTCACTCTTTCAGAGATTCTCACTACTCTAGAGGCATCCCTGGCTTTCAGAGTGAAGAACAAATCGTAATCTTTGATAGCATGCGCAATAAACTAGATGGATTTACCAAAAATCCTGTTGACCTGATGCTACAGAAAGTTCAGAGTCGACCAATTGAGAGGTTCCAAACTGAAGTACTTCCCCCAAAATCGGCTAAGCCCATTTCAATTACCCACCACAAGCTTTTGTCTCCTATCAAGAGTCCTGGGTTCATCCCTACAATGAATTCTGCTTATTTAATGGAGACAGCTGCAAAAATCATTGATCAGAGTCCTCGGTCAACCACTGCACACAAATTGCCATCTTTTGGATCTTCTTCAATTTCTCTCAGAATTCAGGATCTTAAAGAGAAAGTGGAGTCTGCTCACAAGTCTTCCAGGGTTCTTGACAGTTCTCAGAAAGCCAGGGAGCCCAATAATGCCAAATTTTTGAAGAAACAACCTAGCGACAGTCTTCAAGGTCAAGTTGAAGCACCAGGTTTGCTTAAGGCATCCCGGACACCAAGAAATGCTAGTTCTGAAGGTCTTAAGGGTAAGGCAAGATCATTTTCACCTTCCAGTCAAGCAAAGTCCACTGTAAAGAAAAAGGATGCATTGGCTTCAGCTGGTAACCAGAGTTCTGTAAACCAAAAGGACCGCAATGAGGTTAAGCATGGTTACGTTGGTAGGAACCAACAGAAAACCCAGAAGAATACAGAAAAAAGATCTACATTGAACAAGCAGTCTGATGTGCTTAAGCAGAACAACCAGAAGCAAAATTGTGCATTGAATAAAGAAAGGGATAGTGTGAGACCATCAGTGTCCCATCAAAAGGAGAGGAAATTATCATCTGCCACGGAAATCTCTAGGTCCACCAAGACCGTAAACCAGATTGTTATTAGTACTGCTGCCACATCTAGAAAGACAAATTCATTAGCAACTGATTCTGGAAACAACCAACCTTCATCTGCAAGGAAAAGATCCTTAAACAAACCTCAAGCCCTTGGAAATTGTCTCTCTGATGGAAGCAGTAATGCACCACTCAGCAAAGGTGAAAGTTCTACCGAATGCGATATTGAAACTGAAAGGTGTACTAAATGGGATGCAGCTGACAGTAGAAATAGCATGGATGTTGTTTCATTTACATTCACTTCTCCCATTAAAAAGTCAGTTCCTGAATCTGGTACATCTGGCCAACATCTAGAAAACAAAAGACGCTTGGTTCTTTTCTCTAATTCTTGTGAAAATCAGTCTCGTTTTGGACCACATGCGAATGGTGGTGATGTTTTAAGCATGCTTTTGGAAGAAAAGCTTAGAGAATTGACAACTAGAGTTGGTACATCCCATCAAGACCTGGTAAATTCAGGGCACCAAATTGGTTCTACTGATGTTTTGAGAGAATCAGCTACTATCAACTTGACTTCTGACAAGTCAGTGGAACATGACAAGAAGAGTCTACTTGATCTGTCTAGTGATAAACTGAACATCCATCATAATTTTGATGCTGCTTCTGATGCAGAACTCCGGCTTAAAGGGATGCGGAAGTGGCAGGTATTTTTCTTCTTGGTGCACATAAAATTGCTTTCCCCTTCTCTGTGGCAATATATCTTATAATGAGAAACAATGACGTGCGGACAAGCCACTATTTAAAAGGCCTCAGATTTTGTTCCTTATTCAGATATGACCTGGATTTATTTGTTTATTTCATAGACCTAAGTTAAATCACCTTTGAATCTACCGCAACACTTTATAGATGGTGAGTATTTTTATGAGCATGCTATGGTGAGGCGGGGTATAGATCTGCACAACTCCTTTGCTTCCTTTTTCTTGGAGCTCAGCTGATTTTTATGCTATTATTTCTTTAATTTGCAAGTTTAGGATGTCTAATTTTGCAAATAAGGGCAGTAAGTGTGTCACATGGTTAGTTCCCCAGTATCCCCCCTTCTCATGAGGCATCTCATTTTATTTTCTGGCCTTGAAATCGATAGAGTAGATTAATTATGGGTTCTAACTATTGTCCAGTATGTTTGTCTAGATTCCTCATCTCCTGAAAAAGCCTTTTTTTTTTTTTTTTGTTGGTTCTTCTTCAGCCATATGCCCATAATTGCTGATCTTCTAGAGCATGTTACCTTTCCACAATGGTGACTCAAATTCTAGCAGCTATTTTACATTAATTCCACCTTATAATGTTTACATTGTTAGGATCACTTAGCAAGAGTAGTTCTAGTGGTCATGTTTACTTTAAAAAGACATCTCATAGTTTCACATAAGGCGGTCCCATCAGACAAGCTAGCCTTAACACATTTTGGATGAGCTTCCTACTATGAGTTGTGTTCTCCAAGTATCTCATCTTTGCTACATCTTGCCTGATACATGTAACTATTGACTGAATCCAGTCCTTTAGTTTCCTACTAATATTAATCAATTCATGTTCATATTAGTTTTGCGTAACCCGTTAGAGGACCTAGCATATAACTTCAGTCGACCAGCTTATACCCAGGACAATAGATTCCTGATCTGTAGCAAGCAAGTGAAATAACTATATAGGTCAATTATTGAAAGAGTGCTGCCTCTCGCCTAGGTAGATAACAGATAGAAAGCGACACCTTTTCAGTTCCTCCTTATCAAATTCTATGAACTGTTTGTTGTTATGATACTATGTTGGCTTTATGTTTTTGTACAGTTGCCTTTTTAATTTCGGGCAAGCATAGTGCTAGCAAGTGGACAAGAGCAAATGGCTTGAAGGAAATCGCTTGCAATTTAACAGCATGTACATCCTAAATGTATGGATGTGCACTATAGTTCAGAGATTATATTGGCCATATATTAGTCACTTGTGCCACTTTTTCTTTTTGGTTGTTGGTTGTATATCAACTATTATTTGTGTATTTTGGAAAGCTAAATGAAGTTGCAGCTTTTGGAACTGTATCTGGATATTAAGGCCACCAAGAGAAACTGTTGTATGCCACTTTATTGTGTTTTAAAATCATCATCACCTTCCAAAGAAAGGTTGCTTGTGTCTTTCCTCTAATCAGTCAAAATGTCAAATAACTAGTGTTGGCTGCTGAAATTGGGGAATTGCCTACTGAGTCTACATATTATACTAGAATATACCTTTGTGTTCGTTTAAAGTGCTTCAGTTTGTATTTACCAGAGGGATTAACAATTGAAGTCAGTATTTGAAAGCTTCATATATTTATCATGCCAAGATGTGTATCCCTATCTACTTGTGATTCTTGCCATTAAATTATCAATCAAAATGAGATAGCTTGAGGTTGTGCTGATAGACTAATCTTGTTTCATTCGGGAATATTATGGTGAAATGGCACAAACTCATCAATATTTGGTACGGAATGCATTCTCATGAGGCACTTCAAAGATCCAGAAGAAGAGTAATAAATTGAAGTCAAGGTCCATGTTATTAGTTAGAATTAGTTTGAAACTGAAGGCACATGAAAGTTATTCAAGTTGCAAGAACATTGAGAAAGCCTTTTTTCTTTTTTTCAGTGGCTTTCAGTGCAAGGAAAAGATTGTTGTAAGAAAACCAAATTAATCGAAATGGAAATTCTCCTTTCAAATCATACAACCAACAGCCTCTTAATTACTTAATTAAGCCTAGTGATTCATTCACAAATACCACTGCCATTGTTTTTTTTTTCTTAACAATCAGTCCTTATATATTTCAGAATTATCCCCAAATCATGCAATGAGTGCTGTTAATGTCTCATTCTTTTCCTTCTTTTAGATTAATAAACGTGATCATGTTTATGGATCTTTTCCTGATTAAACTGATAATATTACTCACTGTTCCCAGGTATCAGAGGAGTTGAAAGATCATAGTAGTGGCAGCAACAGTGAATGTGAACGAGAACTCAAATTCCAATACTGCAGCCCTGTCTCAAGTCTGGAACCTTCTTATTCAGAGTGTAGTTACAACTCTGTAGATAGCAGCGGAAGCATTAGCAGCAAGGGTGAGAATGCAATTTTGTATTTATGTTTTCAATCCTTTTTTCTCTTTTGTGCATACTGAACAAATATGGTCATACTTGACATGGTTCAGGGCCTCTAATCAGTGAAAATAGGTTTAATCTTTCTTGTTTTTTCTTTTTTCTCCTTTAAGGGGTTTAATCCCCCTCTTAAGTTTCTGCAGCAAAAATTGGCAGAATAGAAAAGTGGAAACATATTTCTTTCTAGAATAAACACATTTTTGGTGGCTATACAGAAGCCTTATGTTATTTACTATGTCATTTTCTCCTAATTGAACTATTTTATATGGAATTAAAGATTCTCTGTGGTTTCAGGAAGCAAGAAATTTGCATCAGTTGAAGCTTTTGAAATGACAGAGTGGAGTTCTATCAGAAATAGCTCTCAGGTGGAAGCTGACTTTGAATTAGTGGATTCTGCCTCTTCAACATCTTTCGGCACCAGAAGTATAACAGATATTAGTTCAACATTCAGTTCAAATGTTGCGAAGGAGTCATCACCTTGGGAGCTAGAGTATATCAAGTGTTTGCTTGTTAACACAGACTTGAGGTTGGAGAAGTTAGCATTTGCCCAGGCTCAGGAGATTATAGTCCCCAATCTCTTTGATCAGCTGGAGGATGAAAAGCAAGGGTTAAATCCCAATGTGGAAGAGAATCTGAAACTTAGAAGAAAGGTAATGTTTGATTATGTTGGGGAGTCTCTACAACTGAAATGCGTACAGCATTTTGGTGGGAGTTGGAAACATTGGTCTAAGTTGGTGACACTGACTTGTCGGAAGGACTGGTTGACAGAAGAATTGTACAGAGAAGTATCAAGTTGGACAAGCATGGAAGAGTTGATGGTGGATGAACTTGTAGACAAGGATATGAGTACTCAATTAGGCAAATGGGTTGATTTTGAAATTGAAACATTTGAAGAAGGTATAGAAATTGAGAAGGTAATATTGACTCATCTGATTGATGAATTGGTTGATGAATTTTTCTTGTCCTGAAGCTTCTGAATAAGGCCCCACAAATCTATATCCATAGAACTTGTAGATATGGTTCTTGTTCTGATCGTGGAATTTTCAGATTTTAGGCTTCTATTGTTAGGTAAAAGCTTCTGAGCCGAAATAGTTAAAAGGCTACTTCTACAGTTTCTAACATTGACTTACTTCTCGCGGAGACATTAGCTTATGTTGCTTCAAAATGATGCCTGCATTGAAAATTTGACCAATTTGAGTCCTGTCTTAGCAATGTGCTTTCTACCAGTGTGGGAAAACAATAGTTATGGGCATATCATATTGGAACCTATTACATGAAGATTTGGACAATATCAGAACCCTTTTTAAGCATTACATGTTTTCCAAGAATCTCTATAGTTGTGTATATTGGGTAAGTTGAATATCTTTATTTTTAGGTTTCCTCTTTTGTCAGTATTGCCAATTAGATGCAGTAAAGCAATTCTCTTGTTCAGTGGTCAGTGGTAAGTGTTGGGATGGACCAAATCTGGAATTCTTTAATTACCGTATGCCTTGGAACACATTTTCAACTTAGATAAGAAGCTTTATACATTTTACATAAGTTAAATACCTAAAATCTTCCTTATCTTAAGGCAATGCGCAAATTCCTGTCTTTTTAGATTATCTATGTATTTCTTTCATCTAGAATTAAATGTCGGTATTTTTTATTCATGTGGTATAGAAGAGTGAACATGCAAGTGCAATTTTGGATGGAGAAAGTCAGATTGGATATGGAAATGCCACCACCAATCTTGCCGGGGGAATTCTTTTTGCTAATTTTTTCCTTGCTTTTTTACGCTGGATCCCCTTGGAACTTCTTTAATTCTCCTTAGCAAGAAAATAATTTTCAATAAAAATTAAAAACTGAAAACGGACACCTATCACAATAAAGTAGACAAATTCCGTGAATTAAATAGTAAAATTATTAGTCATCTGCCGTCAAATTTAGCAAGGATTAAAATGTTTAAATTACCAATAATCAATTTAAATTCTTGAATTATACAATTCTAATCTATTACGACTGCACTATATTCCTGAATTATACAATACAATTATTAATCCTATAGTACCTAATTATCAATTAGTTTAAACCCAAAAATCGCATTGGGAAACTAATCGAGTCTTTTATGACTAAACCTGGGATGGGATCTCTTGTTCCAGTAGACGTTAGATACAAAAGTTGATCACATGGAGGAGAGGTACATAAATCACAAATTAATGGTTGTTTAATTGCAAGTTGGAGGGATATGCATCATATGGGATTTTAGCAGAAACTCCAACACGGTGACGTATTTGATTTGAGATTTGAGATGAGTTTTCTTCAACAAGGCACGTGTACTTTTCCCTCTTACGCTACATGATCTCCCAAACACATCACGTGATCCCATTTCTTGTTAGTTCTCCTTCCTCCTCTTTTTCTTCTGCATTTTTCCATTGATTCTTGACCTAATTAAATATTTGTCCATTTCATCCAAGTTCCAATCTCATTTTCATACCTTTCTCCCCTTTTTTATGAGAAAGAAAAAAAAAGAAATAGTCCGATTAGAATCACCTTCAGAGAAAAAAAAAGGTAAATATATACTCGATAAGTATTAAATTTGAATGTTATTAATTGATTAATTGTGTTGGTTATTATATATTTCTTTTGAGGTTTAAGCAAACATACTTTAGCTTCATACCAAATAGGACAAATTGTCTTTTGAGGCTGCTAAATTGTTTCTTGGAGTTCAAATAACTCTATATATATTAACATCTAAAAAACAATACTCCATCACTGCACCAAACTTTCCTTTGCCACCTTATTCTCCTTTCTTGCTTAGAGAAGAACTGGAAAAAAAGGCTGTTTGCGGCTTAGGGAAGATTAATTAACAGAAGTGGGAAGGATTAAGAAACAGTTAATGACATTGACAGTTTTATTAAAACAATGATTAAATATTAATTAGTGTAATCATCACCTCGTAGTCTCATCATCAGAATCCTATAGAAGAACTTTGGCACTGCCCATCACTGCTAGTCTACCGCAGTCTCAATCTCACACTCATCTCCATCCAAGCACGTAAGGAGACTTTAGCTACTAAAATGCGAGTCGTTTTACTCATTTTTTATTATTTTATTTGCTTGAAGAAATTATTAATCAGAGGTTCTAGAAGGCGTGATTAGCCTAATTTTCTACTAAACGAGATTCAAATTAATCATCTTGTGCACGTGCTTCAAGTATTACCATTAAACTTCACCCAAGGAGAACATACATTTATTACCATATCACTGAAGATGCAGCAAAAGGTCAAAGAATCCTATGACAATAATGTGCATTCACATACAAATTGATTGACTTTGAGAAGCAGCATTTTGTTTCCCTCTTTTTCTTTTTTTTTTTTTTTGATACTGCCAATCAAACAAGCTGCCACAAGAACATAGAAGTAGAGAGGGGAACGTGCTACCCTCAATTTGTTTGCAGGCATGTGTGTGGTCCTTTGTATTTGCGCTAGTATTTGTAGTTGTAAAAATAGGAGGGAAAAAAAAGGAAACATTTTCTTTTTCCCATCTCCTAGATGGATCCCTACTCAGCCCTCAATGTACACCTTTTTAATCCTTTTCATGCTATACAACAAAGCAATTGCATTTTTCGAGCATTCTTAACTCTCTCAATGTAGCAATAAGCAATACTTTTGGATCTTTCTTTAGTTATCAACAGCTTATGGTTACACTATTAACAATAGAATTATTTCAATATGTGGTGAACATATCTCAATGTTGGATTAAAAATAGAATGATTGAAAGTTAACATATATGAGTTCTTACTCATTATATCTGAAATTTATTCAGTATATATTAAGAAAAAAATATTGTTAAAATTATAAATGCGTTGATAATCAACACACAGTAAGGTTTTGGATTGTGTACTCATACACAGTTCCATGCCTAAAACGTGGAAATGTACACACAGTGGAAGGTATAGAGAGTTGAAGGAATGATAACATGAGAAAGGGAAATTAAGAGAGATGTTGTACAAAATGACTTGAAAGAGTTATTTGAAGATTATTATAAGAAATGAAAATCTTTCTTTTCCTTTTCTGGTTCTTTATCTTTGTAAAACAAAGAAACAAACATAGCATTCCTTACGTAGGCTATGTGTTAGGTCAACCCCCATGGACCATGAGGAGGTTCTTCTGTGGAGGAGCAGACCTTCCCAAAATTGATGACATAGAAAACAATAAAATAATACTCCCTAAGGAACTTGAAAATTCCAATGATTTTTTTTAAAAAGAAAAAGAATGTAAAATCGTACAACTCCATTCACACATATTGGTAGAGATATAGGTATAGATATATAGGGACAGGGGGAGACGTTGAAAGAAATTTTTCACTACTAAAATAAAGAGTCTGTCCGCATGCAATATGCCAATCAATATTCTAAATTCTTCACTCCTTTTCACTCCTTAAAAGGCGAAGACCTTCGCCCACATGGCTCCACACCCAGTCCCGATTAATTATGAAAGAGTTAATCACAATAACTTAACCATTCAGCCAGTAAGAGAGTCAGTGCTTGGTGCGTCTACAAGGACCCCCACCTCACATTTACATTGGAGGCAAGAAACTCCTTTTCACTTCATTCTCATTAACGATCCATTATTACAACGAAAAATAAAAAAATAAATCCACATTATTCTAATAGTTTTTTGAGGGGCATGATTCTAATTATAGTTAAAAATCTATCAATTATTTAGGTGAGATAAAGATTGGATTATTTTTTAGTTAAATTATATTAAAAATTATAAAAATAAATTATTTATAAAAAATATAATTAGAAATGAAAAAAATAAAAGAAACTTAGATTGAAACTAATCCAAATCAACACTTAGGTCAGAACTAAAAATATATTTCTAGCTATTAAAGGCATTAAATTTAGTTCATAAATAAATTTTCACCAGAATAAGTAGAAAAATAGTTATTTGTACACAGTAAATTTATATTAAGTTTTTATTTAAATATTTATACATAAGTTTCAAAAAATAAATTATTTGAAATAAATCATAAAATAAATTTAAAATTCAAAATAAAAATTTTGTCAAATAAAGTCTATTGAATGACTTTTTATGCTCCATTCTAATTATGAAAGTAAATATTTAATTCCACAATGAAACAATAATTTCTTCGTTTAATGTCTTGCAATTTGCAAGACCAAAGTATCACAAATAAGAGCAATTTTTCAATTTTAAAAAAAGAGCAACAGCTACGTTCCTTTTTTTTTTTTCTTTTTGCGGGATAAGTGTGTATTCTTCTTTTATTTTACCGATATGAGCAATTTTCAACTATTTTCTATTTTCTCTCCTTTTTCATCACTCTGTTCCTTTTCTCTGACCTTTATCACAGGTACCAATAACCCTGCATCCCCCACCTGCTTGTTTGGACCGCAATATCAATATGGCCTCCAATACAAGTAATCCTTGACTGCTTTTTCTTTTCTGCTAACTGGATGACTTTCTTTGTTTTTTATTTGTTATTATGATACACTTACTCAACTTTTGGTATACGGAATGCAATGATACACTCAGTGTTTGATACATAGAATAAAATAATTTTTTAACTTTTATTTTATTTTAATATTTGTTATAAAAATTTTAAGTAAGAAAAAATTTTAAATAATTTTTAAAATTTTATTTTATTTTAATATTTGTTATAAAAATTTTAAGTAAGAAATTTTTTTCACAAAAAAATTAATTTTAAAAATGAGTGTAAAATGTCTTTTCATACCAGAACCAAAGAAAAAATCATTCCATGAGAAGTAAGTAAGAATTCTAAAAAAAAAATTATGACTATTATATCTTCATATCATAACATTTGATTAAGAAAAAATATAATTTATTTTTGAATTTTATTTTATTTCTGTTAGTAGTACTTCTTTTAGTTTAATTTAAATTAAGAGTTGTCTTTATAATTAAATTATACTTTAATACTTAAAAAATTTTGTGTAAAATTTTATTTAAATGAGATTTTATGAATGAATATTTAATTTAATTTTTTAAATATAATTTAATTTTATTAACACAATATACTAGTATATCATTTAAATCATTCTTTATGAAATTTTATTACACTTTATCATTAAATAATAATTTTATCAAATACAAAAAAAATTATCATTCCATTTTGACTTTTTCTTCTAGACAATGAAATGAAAAAAGGATTTCAAATCTATTTCGACCCAAAAGACATTCTAAGTAAAAAAACATTATATTATATTTTTATTTTAGTGTACCAAACATATCATTAATATTAAGCGACTTTATCTTAGTAGAATAGTAATTTATTAATATCCCAATAATTATTTATTTACCAATAAATAATGCACATATAGATGAAATATCCAACTCAATATATGATAAGATAGTTTTATTTTTATAAATTTATTCACATATACATTTTTTATTGGTAAATAAGTAATTATTAAAATGTCAATAAATTATTATTTTATTAAAATAAAATTACTTTTTAGTACTATAAATAATTTTATTATAGTAGTGATTTGCTAGAGACAAGTGAGAATAGTACACTAATGTACTACTGTTAATAATTTTAGTTTTAGAAGGTTATTTTTGAAAAATTATCTTACATAAGCTTTTAAAAATAGTTTTGTTTATCAATACTATTGAAAATAATTTTTTGTTAAAAGAAATAAAATAATTTTTCTTCAATTGTATAAAAAAGAGTTTCTTCAGTGGAGAGTAGGGACTTAAAGCTCTATTTGGACTGTTTCTCTATCTCAAAAAACTAGTCAATGTATTCTTCTGGACAAAGTTGCGAAGATACATAAATTTTTCAAACAAGAGGGAACTACCTGTGACTACAAAAAACTCTTGGAGGTTTATAAATCGCAACGGGAGAAAAAGAAAACCGTGTGCAGCACTCAAACTAAAAACGCTTTCATCCCAAAAGACTCCAAGGTAAGGGGCGGAAGGAAAAGGCTAGGAATTACGAAAAGAAATGTTTTGGAAAAGTAGAAGATGAAGATGGTTGTGGCTTTGAACGAGGATTGGTAGTGAGTGTTTGCTAAAAGGAGAAAGGAGGAGGTGGTGGCGGCAGCCGGAAGAGAGACGAGAAATGAGTGATGAAGGCAGTGGTGTGTGGATTGATGAAGAGCGATGGAGTTGGAGACGGCATTAGCAATGCCAAATGATGGAGACCGCAGCAAGAATGGAAAAGGATTGCGGTGCCATTGTCAAAAGAAAAAGGAGAAAAAATTAGATAAACTATTCATGTATACTTTTTCTTCTTTTACTTTTCGATTTCGTGCGTCTTTGAATTTTCTTCTTTTTCATCCAATGCAGGGCAACCGGCTGTCTTTGGTTAATTGAATTGATTGGTGCAGGCGACATGAGGTGATGGATGTGGAGAGGAGCAGCGAAGGAGAAATATGGAGGTTGTTTGGTAGTGAGAAGACAGAGGAGAAAGAGATAGGAATGCGTGGGTGGCAATGGCAGCGGTAACAGAGCTTGGTAGAGTTATGGAGAAACACGAAGGCTGCATCTTCGGCAATGTTCCTCTTACCCTCCTTCGTGGTGGCAGGCAGAAATTTCACCGAGCAAATGAGGGGATCATGTGAAGGAGGCCATATTATATTTTGTCTATTAGTAATTAAGGGTATATTGTTATTTTATCTTTCAATTAAGTACTATTAGTAAAAATTACCAAACAAATAATCCTTACGGTCAAGGTTTTGTCATTGTGGTCTTATAATTTTTTTTAATCTTAAAAGATCTCTAAATATTTTTATGTACTGATAAAATAGTTATATTATTATTTTTTCAAAAAAATTTTATCAAAAAATAACATGTGTTGAATAATAAAATGTTTGTAAAAGTATATTTATCTAATTGATATTAAAAAATTTAAAAATAATTTATTTTATTCTAAAAAATTAACAATTTGTCACTAAAGTAAGTAATTTTTGAAAATTTTTATACTATTTTAACAAACATATTTTTATAAAAATATCACATATTTTGTGCGTACTATTTTTTTGTAAAACTTTATCAAAAATAGTGGTTGTAGACCATTTTCAAAATACTTAAAATATTTAAAAATTATAATTTTTTTTTAAAAATTATGAAACTAAACGAGGAAAAGCTCTAATTTTAAATACCAAATTAGTTGTTTTTTCTAAAATTAATAATTCTTGAAGAAAAAAGATAAATCACTATATTGATCATTAATATTTTTTTCTTAACGATATTAATTTTTATTAATTTATTATAACTTTTTAAACCCGTAATTTAAAATTGAGTCAAATTTATGATTCTTCTATAACTTAGCTTTAAGCTTAGAGAATTTTGAATATAACGATAGTGGAAGGATCATATATTTGATTTAATTTTAGATTAAAGACTTAAAAAATTATAATAAATTAATAAAAATTTATATCGTGAAAAAATATTAGAAATTAATATGGTGATTTATTCGAAAAAGAAAAATGAAGCAAAAATATCGTTATGCAGTAAAATTCACAATGTCCCGGCGTTGAACGTTAAAGTAGTTCAGCAATATTTTCACTTAAACGATGTCAATATATCTTGTTTATTAGGGAAAGGTACGCATAAAAATAAATAAAATAAAAAATAAAAAAGTGAATTGTGAAAAGGCAACCAGTGGCATTCGCGATATAAATCCCAAATTTCAAGGTGCTTTTGTTAAATCCCAGCCGTCCTTCCCCCTTCCCCCCACATTATTTTTGCACACTTACCATCCGGTCCATCCCATTCTCTTCCCCGATACCCCGTAAGCTTCCACAGAAAATTATGGTACAACAAGAGCTCGAAACTCCCACTGCCATCTCCTCCACCATCACCACCTCCACCACCGCTACCTTCTCCCGTGATCTTCCCGCAACCATGTTTTCAGATGACATTGATAATGACAGCACTTGTTCTACACCTTATGTCAGTGCACCTTCTAGCCCCGGCCGTGGCGCACCCATTGGTGGCTTCTATTACAGTGCTCCGGCGAGTCCTATGCACTTCATTCTGTCCGCCGCCGCCGCTATGAGTATGAATTCTTCGATCCCGACTCACGCCGAAGTTTCTCCAGCTTCTTCCACTTGTTCTTTTGAGTTTGATTTTTCTGCTAGGCTTGCAACGAATGGTACGGCCTCTGCCGGATCCATGAGCTCTGCTGATGAGCTTTTCTTGAACGGTCAGATCCGTCCTATGAAGCTCTCCACTCATCTCCAGCGTCCTCAGGTGTTAGCCCCTTTGCTGGATTTGGAGGACCCTGATGATGCAT
This sequence comes from Rauvolfia tetraphylla, assembly GCA_030512225.1. Classification (NCBI taxonomy): domain Eukaryota; kingdom Viridiplantae; phylum Streptophyta; class Magnoliopsida; order Gentianales; family Apocynaceae; genus Rauvolfia; species Rauvolfia tetraphylla. Next base: position 6,947,755 of record JAJQKT010000060.1, read on the forward strand.
TTGGAGATGAAGTCCCTGTTATTACCGAGAGAGGAAGAGATGCGAAGCTCAGGGATAGATCTCTGAGGAGAAGGACTAGATCTATGTCGCCCCTTAGGACCATGTCTTTTGAATGGCAAGAAGATTTTGAAGTGAAAAGCACGAGCCAGAATGAAGAGAAGAAGAAGCATGTTGCCAAAGATAAGCAGCTCTGCGATGATGATAATGATAACAGCAATGGCAACGAGGAGGAAGAAGTCGTGTCAAGTGAAACTACACCATGTGAATCTGGGGCTTCTTCTAGGTCTTCATCTGTTGGGAGGAGTTCCAGGAGGTGGGTTTTCTTGAAGGAGTTCCTTTATAGAAGCAAAAGCGAGGGAAGAAACAATGGCCACAAGTTCTGGGGATCTTTATCCTTTTCGCCCGTTAAAGACAAAATCAAAATGGAGAAGTTCATGAACCCAAAAGTCCCTTCTAATTCTTCAGCTGTTTCTTCCAAAGAGAAGAGCACAACAGCATCCCCCGAGAACCCAAAGTCAGAAACTACTGCTTCAAGTGTTTCAGAGGGTAAGAAGCCGAAACAGAGTGGCACTGGTGGCGGCGGCAGTGCTAAAGAGGTGAAGAAGAAGGTATCCAACAACAATGGGAAGGCAGTAAATGGCGTGGGAAAGAGAAGAGTGCCTCCGTCCCCTCACGAGCTGCACTACACTGCAAACAGAGCTCAGGCGGAAGAGATGAGGAAGAAGACATTCTTGCCGTACAGACAAGGGTTGCTTGGTTGTCTGGGGTTCAGCTCAAAGAGCTACGGAGCTATGAATGGCTTTGCTAGAGCTTTGAACCCTGTTTCTTCAAGGTAAAAAATGTAAATCTTTGATCATAGCTATGATGATCTTGGATTCAAGAATCTTCTAAAGCAGAATATGTATAGAAAATTTAATTTGTGATTTTCTCTGGCTCTTTTCTTTCATTTTTCATCTGCTCGTGTATGTAGTTATTGGATCATAGCACTCTCTTCGGATTGAAAAGAAAAGTTGTTGCTTAATGATGGATTAGTATTTTGTCAATTATGGAAACTCTGCGCGATTGAGATCTGCGATTTGTTCCTGTACTCAAATGAAAGAAATGATGCAAAACCTATAGCCATTTCTTATTCATTCAGATCTGCAATCTGTTCTTGTACTGAAAATGAAAGAAATGATGCAAAAATATGTTTCTCTGCCCTCTGGATGAGCTAAGTATGATTTACTGGTTGCTGGCGGAAGATGTTGCTGAGGTGGCATTGGAGGAAGGAATGATGATGCGGTAACAGAGAAAATTACAACTCTCTTCCACAAAGCATTATGTATGAAAGATTGCGAGTACTGTGATCTTCACAGTCATTCTGGTTTTGTCGTTCTGCTTTTTATGCTTCCAAAAGATTCCAAGAACTTATTTGCATATGAAACTCTGCTTAGAATTCCCTGAGAAAGGGTTTATTTCTTCCACATATCTTCTTATTTCTCTATGGGATGACAAAGCTGAAAAGGACTGTGCATATATATTAGGACTTCTGATACAAGATAAAAGCACAAAAGGTACTTTAGCTACCCTAATAAGCATATATACTGCTATGTGCCCCTAAAAAGAGAATACTGGGTTGGACGCCCTCGTCCCTGCTGAAGTATTTCTAAAGAAATGATATTACTGTTCCAGGGGTATTTAATTTGTAATTTAAATTTTTTCTAAAAAAATCAACAAGAGTTCATCCTAGTTGAAGAAATTTGGTGTTCTCTCGGTGAGATTTCTTCCCCCTAGTTGAATAAATTGTAAACAGACACGAATACGATTAGATAACAAAAATAAATTTTTAGAAAAGATAGTAAATTTTTCTGTATTTTCCTTGGCATCCTCAAGTTTTAGTGTGTTTAATTTATAATAATTTAGATAACTAGGGTCAACCTATAGGGAGCCATCCCTGAAGTAGAAGGATGATATGCAGAGATATTGTTTCAGCGGAGTGCTGTGTCCATGTAAATCATAGGCAAGCAAATTAGAGGGAGGCCATGTTAGAATCTTGAAGCAATTATCTGAGCCACATGGAGAATTCAGAGGTGCGGGGTTGGGGGCCAAGGGCTTATTGGGTAGGTATGGAGGAGGACCCCAGCCTTTTAGCTGTATTTGGTTGTATCTTCCAATGGCCAGCCAGCACTACTAATCCACTTGTAATTGCGTTTGGGACATTACACCCCCAAAAAATGGTACACATTTACTGATAAATTGGGTCCTTGGAAATGTTTATGGAATGTAAATGTTGTTAATATTTATGAAAACTTGATGAGTTGTATCAATTTCAAAATGACCCTCCATATTGTACAAATGTGTCAATTAATAGTATCCCAATATCACCCTTGTTTGTAATTGGGCTCAAAGTTTAACACACAAACAAGTTGAACTCTATAATTTGATAAAGACACCGATGATTGTTAAATTTTTGCTAATGTTGTTAGCCTTTCCTTCTTCTCCCCTCCCACCCCCCCCACCCCCCGGTTTTATGCAGCAGTACTTTGGTGCATATTTGAGAAGGTTGAAACTGAGAGAATGGAAAAACCAGAGGCTCCGTTGACACTTCGGCAAAATCTAGAGGGTCATTTTCGAATTACCCCTAAGATGTAAGACTTTCTTTGCATTCAATTAATAGACATTGAAATGTTTTGGGAAGTTCAAAAAGCCTCTTGTCCGGTCTTTTTGGTTCTTTACTCAAAAGCCTTTAAAAAGAAGTGCCCCTCTCAAATGAAAGGTATAGATCGTGATAGCTTTGGTGCATAGATTGAGATTGATCCATAACTCTACTACATTTCTTTTCTTTTTCTTTTTTTCTTTCATCTTTTATATCAGTGTTTGGTTCTCAATTTTCTGAATTTAGAAATTAAATGTTCTCAAACTACAAAGTCGTGAATTTTCTCTCAAAAGAATTTTAGTTTTATAAAAATAAATATAAGAATTATCAAACAAGAAATCCATCCAAACGCACCAAAATGGCGTAGTTTGTGAACTTGGTATCATATTGTCATTGTTGTCCCCAAAAGGCTGTCCAAAAGGGCTTTTGATGGAGACATTGGATATATTGTCCATCCAAAAGCTAAATTTCTAGTAAAGTGTTTGATTTTCTTGTATTCTTTTTCTTCTTTATATTTTCTTTTTGTCATTTTTCACACATTTTCAATCTCAATCATCATTTCTATTCAAAAGTTTGGAATCATTGCTAGTTATGGTTACCAGCAGCCATGGAAGCCTCACATCAATAAAATCGTGTTACAAAGATGAAGATACTATATGTGTAATCTCTCAAATGATGTGGGTGAGACATTACATGACCTAAGGGGGGTCACTGAGTTCCCGCATGAGAAGAACATAATCCAGATTTCATGCTTATTTACTTGTTGTTTTTTTTCATTTTTTTAAAAAAGAATTATTCTAGGAAAATGCACAACCAACCCTTCTTTTGGTGTTTCTTATAATTTAAAAGTTCACCTTTCTTTTCCTTTAATTTCATTAATCTCCTTGGTCGTCCACATCTTTCAACATTTGGAGTACCTTTCAAGAGTGCATAATGCATAGGAACCTGGAACTTCTTTCACTGAGCACCGCCTAAAAATGGTTCGGACCCTCACTGTAAAGGAAGTCACTATTAGGTTTGTTGTTCTTGCATGTACTTTATTGTGGATATTGAAAAAAGCTTTTACATAAATAAATAAATAAATATATATATATATAGCATTATTAATGAGAAAAAATATATTTAGAGTCTCTTATTCCTAAAATAGTATGATTTTTACTTTTAATCATAAGCCCAAAAAACTCTACGGAAAACCAAAATAAAACATTTTACTTTAAATAAATAAAACTAGTCTATTTTAAATAACTAAGAAAATACCCCATAAAAATCTTGTCACTATGACAACCTACCATTGATACAGACAAGAACAATCACACAGAATGAAAGATCTTATAATATGATGATAATAATCTTGGAGAGAAGCAATGAGAGTAAATGTCCCCAATGAGAATTAAAATCAACAATTTCAAGATCCCTCATTATATTATTTCTCCCATAACAAAGAGGGGTAGAAGTGTACTACTAACTTTGACAATCAGATAGAGGGAAAAAGCCAAGTATAGTTCCCGTAATTAGAAAGGAAGGGATGTAGTGTTAGAATCACTTTTGGATACAACTGTATCACTTTTAGAGAGTAGATAGACATGAAGTGCACCATCACTTCTTATCCATTTGTGTTATTTGGATCAAGGATTCACATGAGTGGCCAACAAGTCCTTTAGTGCCTCAGTAGCCACCAAAGGATCTTCTTCCATGTGACTATTTCAGTTTCAATCCACTTTTCCCTTTACCCTGCGCCAAACGCAATTTTGTTTCTTATTGTATAAAGGAAAAGGGTTAAAATTGATTTTGTATTTTGATAGACGAAGGAAAAAGCTTCTAAGATAAATTTAAATCTTGGCCTTTGAGATAGTAGATTATGTTTATTTTTTAATTAAAAAAAATGAATATATGAAGACATGAAAAAACATGTAAATTGAATTCAACATTTATTACCTAGAAACATATGCTTAACACAACTATCCAGAGCTATGAATAGATCCTCAAGTTGCTTTGTGCCGTATGCACATTTTATTTTTCGGGTGCGATTGGATATAATTTAATTTTGAGATTTTTATCTTCAATTTTGTAAAAGTTAAATTATTTGTAAGAAGAGATATAGATCTTACACTTTAAATTTTAAATTTAATTTTGAAACTAAACCCTGTCTAAGTAGATCCTAAATTTTACCTAACTCTTTATTCTAACTTACCAAAGAACTTGGAGAAAGATTTCAGAAGCAAATGGGTAGCGGGTTGAACTTGGGCCATAAAACGGTTTTAACTACATGGCAAATACAACCTTACTGTGCTTCGAAAACCAGGCACAGATTGTCTATTAGCCAGAAAACGAGAAGATGGCAAACATCTTTAATGTGAATGTTCAATGAAAATTGAAAATACTAGGTTGTACCTTAAATTACCTGGCCTTCTGAGACTGGAATGATATACTAAATACTCCAAGTAGCCCAACGCTAGCCGATGACATAAGGATAATATGTTAGAAACTTTGGGCAAATAGAAACAAATTTTACAAGGTGGGATGGATAGAATTTGAAATTAAAAATTTTTATCTTAAATTTTATAAAAATAAATTATTTTATGAGAAATAAGTAAAAAAATTTGTATTGAATTACTCAAAAAATCTCAATCCAAATGGGCAGAAAGAATGTTATTCCCAAGATAAGAGTCATACTGTATTTCTCGTCAGAATGACTAATAATTCAAGTATCTGCCTATGTCAAATATTACATTATTGCTACCAGTGAAAGGCAAAATGTTCACACTCCGCTCCCCTTTTCTAAACATATAAATCAGGCACAAAAACGCTGCTGTATGAAGTAACGAAATGGTACAATTCCCCCAAAGAGTGCAAGGACATCCTCTATGACCGACTCCTAGAGCTAACTGCGTGTGCCAATAAAGCGGTGCTAGATTGTACTTCTCTTTGCAATCAAGCAAATGCAGATAAGATATTCTTCTTCAGGACGAACTCATCAGCCTTCGCTGGACTTATGGACTGCAACAAGTAGTGTAAGAGATTAAATTCCTGCTAGTGCTGCTTCAAAGATGCTTTGCCAGATAATAAGAAGGATTATGGAATAATGATTCTGGAAATTCTCAATCAACTATTATTCTAATATGATCTCTCCTACTGAAGACATAGGAGAGAACCAATTGCATTCATACCCAGCCGGGGGTTTGGAGAATTAGAGAGTTGCTACAGAAAACATTAAATAATTCGATACAAAGAATAGTGAAGGATACCTTAGCCAGCATGCGTTCGAGCCGCTGAATTTCGTTCTTAGCATAATCTGCACCTTTTTCCATGCAACTCTTGGCAGCTTTCACGTAGATTTTCCCGTATCTGAACATGATAATGTATAAGAAAAGACAGAAATTCACTGTGTGTTTAGATGGTCTAGTCCCCTTGCAAACTTTCCTCAGAAACTTGTTATCACAACAAATACCAAAACCATGCTGTTTAAGTGGAGGCAACTTTAATAAAAGGAGAAGTTGATAAGATCTATGCAGAAGAGAACAAGTGTATGTGCATGTGTATATATAGTTGTACATGTGCCTGTATGCCTATGTTTGCAAATTCAAGTTCTGATAAAACCTTGCAGTGGAACCCGTCAGCTTTCCTGCTTCCTCCTCAATCTGGGAATATACAGTCTTCTTCTCCTTATCTGGAACACTAACAAACTCCTTTACCAAGCCATCCAGTGATTCAACAATACCAGCCTATTCAATATGTGGAAAAAACAAAAAGTTCAGATTAAGATTACAATCACATAATACCATCATAGGATTGCATAAAAGTTCACCAACCTTGGATGTATATTGTCCTTTTGCATCACGGCTAGTACCACATTTCTCATTGATGAATGAAACAAAGTCTTCTAAGTTCCGCCCTCCTTCATAATCTTCACCAGCTTTATTAACCTTGGGGAAGAATTTGAGAGTAGGAAAACCACTTATACCATACCTGCTTAATAAAAATTAGAATTAAACCTTATCTAGAGACAACCAGGTAGAGAAGTGAAGACTAGGGTGTATAAGAAAGAAGAAAGGCAATGAAGAACTAAAAGGAAGAGTAAGAGTACTTTAAGGTCAGTTGAGTGAAGAACATCATCTAGGTGACATAACAATACAAGTTAGAAACTGATGGGAATATCTAAATCACAGATTCACGACAACGAGATACACAGATTCATTTATTCCTATAACTCACTTCTCAGCAAGATCCTTATATTTGTCTGCATCAAGATTAGCGATAACCACATCGTCCTCCGATTTAAACGCCGTTGCCACCTTCTCATATGTCTATATACACAAATATGAAGCAAAGAGAGTCTGAATATTCCTCAATCTTGTAAGATAGCATAAGCATTTCATTCTATAAGCTAGTAATATACTTACGGGAGCAAGATTTTTGCAATGGCCGCACCTGTAAAGATGAAGAAAAATCAGAAAATCAAAGCAATAGATATATATGCATAGATGAACAAATAAGCACTGGTCATAAGACCAATATATAGTGTTTCTAGACAGATTGAATTATATCATTCAGAGTTTCTTCAAACATCATAAATCTTTTATACATAGACAAATAGTTCACCAAAATAAGCAGCAAATGAAATTAAATGAAATCATACCAGGGGGCATAGAACTCAACAAGGACATCCTTTGTTACATCCAGCACAATCTCATCAAAATTGTCTGAAGATAGTACCACAACATTTGAAGGTACTGCAGCTATTTTGACATTAGTCCCTGAAAACAACATAGCATACCAGTGGAATATGGTCAAGTGAAAAATCATCAGGTGCAGATCAGAATCAAACTCAATTTTAAGTCAAACTAAGATATGAATTGACAGCACCACTTCTTCCTATTACAGTATTAGCATTGGGAGAAAAAGCTCCCTATGGCATCATCTTCCACCAACAGCACTGCTACCCCAAAAGTATTGCACATGTTTTATGTAACTTCCATTATTAAAGGAACATTTGTTCACCACACAATGCGAAAGCTAAATTTAATGCTTCACAAGGCAATAGCAGTAAAAGAAACTTCTATTTCTTCTGCCTATTGCATATTCCAATAAAGCTGCTCTGAGAAGGAAATGGGAATCACTACCAACTACTATAGTGTAACAATAGGGAATCCTTAGCATCTGTGCACAACATATTAATCCTTACTTATAGCACTATTTTTAGTCAGTGCCATAAATAAGTTGTTGGAATGAGGCAATAATCGAATAAGGAAAATTTGAGTTCACCTAAATTCACTTATTCATCTATAATGAGGTTAACACCAAAAGGATATAATCCAAACAGGACGCATTTCAAATCTAAAGCCACCATATTGATCAACATTAAACACCATGTTATTCAGATGACTTTAGCTGAAAAATATTTGAAAATACTCAAGTTATAATTTTTGTCAACATTTACAGTAAACAGATCTGGAAGTATTTATAGTGTATTGAAAATCATAGATTGCAATGAATTGGACTGAAACATTTTCATACATCATTAACAACTAATTGGTAAATATCACGCTCGTTTGTGCACACCAAGCTCTGGAAGTATTAGAGAACATAGAATTCATAGTGTTAGACCATGTCAACTGATTGGCTCGAAAAATGAAAAATGATCAAGAAAAGAATTGCACATTAGATTAGAAGGCAAATACCGTTCTCAGCAGTACCAGTCACTTCCCAATTAAGTTTATCCAAGTTAAGAAAGAAAAGAGTATGATTCCAGCATGCCTTCCCAACCACAAAACTAGACCATACAGATAATAAACAGGGAGGAATGCAATGTTTTTTCCCAGACCAAACAATGATTATAATAATTCAACTAATGAACCATGGGTGTCAATCATTCCAAAAGGTTATACAAGCGTAAAATCTATTGACATTAATCATTAGTGAATGGGCAATCCATCAAAATATGATGCAGATGTCTAAAGGTTCATCAAATTCATTAAAACACATTAGAAATATAGATTACAGAAATATAAGCTAAGTATTACCTCCCTCACTGTTGACGAACTCGGCAAGGGCTTCCGCAGTTCGTGCACCTTCATACCTAAATATCAGAAATCCAGCTTATAACAAATTTCTTATAGTCTTAAGAGATTGCAAGTTACAAGAGAAATAAACATTTCATGTTTCTGTTCATCAAATGAAAGAAAAAGGTCCTATAAGTACCATATGCAGTAGGTTCTCATCACATACTAGAGAGTTTTTATAATCTTCAATTAGGAATAAAAATTTTGAACTACCAACTTCATTCAAGATTTTTTTAATCAATTCAAAAATCAAATAATCCATATTAGAGATCAATTTTCAATTATTAGTGTACAAGCATGTATACTTCAATGGAATTTACTATATTTCTCTCTACGTTTTTCTATATTTATTCAAAACTCTTTTACCTTATTAGACCTAAGTTCCCATGTCCTGACTGACATACTCAACTTCTAACGGCCTCAACTCTAGAAATCACACTTCAGGCTAAACTACAAGGAAATATAAGAATAAACTATCAAAAACATATCATCTTCTAATGATATAAAAAGAAAATATAGTATTAATAGCTATTAATTACATAAGAGAGAGAGAGAAAGAGAGTACACTCACTTTTTGGGCTCCAGAGATGCCTTTGGAAACCATTGGATGGTGGGGTATCCAGAGACACCATATTTGCTACAAAGGCTCTTATGCTCATCGCAGTCCACCTACAATAGAAGAACAATGTTCAAACTCAAAAGTGGAGTACACTAATTGAGCATCACCAGCATCCTAAAACATTTCAGATGCATTCCCAATGCTAAAAGAAGTGAGATTGAAAGGAAAAGCTTCCACAGAGTGCAATTTCACAAAGACTAGAAAAACATTTTAGACGCATTCCCAGTGCTAAAAGAAGGAAGATGAAAAGAAAAACTTCCATAAAGTGTAATTTCACAAATACTAGAAGAACTAGGACTTTCTCGCATTAAATAAATAGGCATCAGAAGACAATGAAATTTAGTGTCAATTTCTAAAACATGCTACTAATGGGTTAGGGCGATAGGGATTCTCGTTGCAGAAGGTATAAGCATCAGAAAGCAATGGTTTTTCGTACATTTAATAGATAGTAGCAGCACTCAAGCTAGCACATATTATAAAACTTTGCAACTGAAACCACAGAAGTAATTAATTTCAGAGATGTATAAAAGAAATGGCTGTCGTGTTAAATCCCTAAAATAAAGAACCAATTGTCTCGAAAGCAACAATATTAATTCCAACCGTGTGAAAATTGACGCAAAGATAAATTCTAAACTATACATTTATGCAAAAAGAATAGGGGAAGGAAGATCATAAATAGTAGTTTGGTAACCTATTAAAGTACATCGGATTCTTTTCAATAAATGAAGCTGGGAAGAACTGAGACACAGGGAGCTGACCTTTGCAATCAAAACAGATTTTACTTTCTTGAAATTTGCGCCTAGCTTCTCATACTCTGGCGCAAGCTTCTTACAATGCCCGCACCTGCCAATTCATTGCATATACAAACAAACCTCTTATTGATAACCATTTTACAACGCGAAGTCAATTCAAATGGTGAAGTCCAATTTCACTTCCAAACTTGCAGGAAATTAAAATTCTAAAAGACGGTTCTTTGAGTTTTTGTACAAATCTAGTTCAATATTCAACACGTTAAAAATTTAAGATCAAGACTAGACGCAAAATTAAAAAGATCGATGTATACAATCGAAAAATAGAATAAAAAAGACATTTTTGGAGGGCAAAATATTAAAAATAATAATAAACACAGGACTGAAATGAATCATGTTTTGATAGTCAATAAAGCAATCAGAACATTTCATTCCACCGCAGATCCATACTGATATTACATCTCAAAAATTACAGATCGGTAGTGATTAAACACAGTCATCCAAAGCAATTCAACCAACTCAATCGAGTAGCAAAACAGTCAAAAAAGCAAACATCAAAGTCGAATCAATTCACAGACAACATCGAAACGAACTCAAATTATGCATTGACAGAAACATACCAAGGAGCGTAGAACTCAACGAGAGCGGCGCGATCTTGACCGACCTCTTTTTCGAAGTTTTCCTCAGTGAGAACAACGACATCGTCCGCAAAGGCTACAGAAAACAGGAACAAAGCTACGGTTGCGAACGCTAAACAGATCCGAGACCTCGACATTGTAGTGTTTCACTACTGAGAGAGACGGAGGCAATAGAACTATATATGTATGCGGTGGTTTTGGGCGTCCGTGGCGGAGTCGTCTTCTTCTATTTATGACAATATTTTTAAGATTCTTATTTTGCTGGGAAAGGACTACTATTTCGTAATCTAGGAGTAAGATGTTCGATGAATTACCATGTCATGCTAGCATGAGGGGACCAACTGCCGGGTGACATGTGTACATTGCCAATTGAGTTTGCCCTTCCTTTCTTTCTTTTTCTTTTGTTTTAACATCATATGCCGATATGAATCAAAATCAGAATCTTTACTTTTTTTAAGAAAAAAGTTTATTCATTAAAATAATAAGATATATGAATTCAATTTATCTTGATGTAAGATATGTCTTTGATGAGTTTCGCTACTATGTTGATGTTTGTATAACTCACTATTTAGTTAAAGATTTAAAAATAAATATTTATTTATATTAATCATCCCTAACTTCTATTGTTGATCATTTGTAAGCTGTACTTCTTGAATAGCTTAGGGTGTATTTGGATTGGGGCACAATGTAAATTTCTTACTCGAGTATTACTTTTTTTTCTTACAAAAAATTCTCTTTCTCGAAATTCAAGACAGAAAATCTCAAAACAAAATACTATATAATCTCACCTTTAATTTTGGTAAATTAATAATTTATTGATATCTCAATAGTTACTTATTTATTAATAAAAAATATAAATATGAATAAAATATCTAATTCATTGCATGATAGGTAGTTTTATTTTGATAAATTTATCTACGTGTACTTTTTTTATCAGTGAATAACTATTCATATATTAATAATAAGTTACCATTTTATCAGCACAAAGGTGCCCATACATGTTTGCATTTAATTATATTTCGTAGTAAAAAAAAAAAACTAATCCTATTCCCTAAGTAGCCAAACATATTGTATAAGACTTGATCTTATTCTTTTTTTTTAAAAAAAAAGTGTAAAATAATTCTAAAAGTTAGGTTAAATGGATAAAGATGTATCCTATAGTATATATAATAGGATACATCTTTATCCATTTAACCCAACTTTTAGAATTATTTTACACTTTTTTTTTCAAAAAAAGTTTATATTCTTTTATAATGTATAGTATATAAATATCAAAATACATATTTTTTAAGTAATAATATATAACGATTAGTCTATATACTATTTTACTACTTGGTATATCAAAATCTACACTAAAATATTATATTTTTTCTTTGAAAGGTTTGGTATACCATTTTAATAAACTCTTATGGCAATGAGGCCTTATACCCATTTCTATTTTGGAGATCCGTCCCATCATAAAATTAAACTCAAAATTTCAAACGTTAGACTCATACCTCTTCTTATAAATAATTTAATTTTTACGAAACTCAAGACAAAAATCTTAAAATCAAACTTTATACAATCACACCATATAATCTAAAAAAAATTATAGTCATTCACCCATATTTTTGTGACATGAAAATAAATTTTAAAAATGGTATGTTCCTACTTCATATATCAAAGTTTTTTTCCTTTCTTCTATGGACATTTTCTATCCCCTTCTCAATTCTATAAATATTTTATCATAATTTGTCCAGCATCTAACAATAATAAGGTTAAATTAACATGCATAAATATTTGTCAAATATACATAGTTGTTTAAGCCGAAGTTTTTAGACCAGTCCGATTACGGTTCTATACACCACTTTTTGCAGTATGTGCATGACTTATTCATAACCGTTCGATCAGTTTTTTTAGTCAAACGACTGGAGATGCTTAAAAGTATCTTGATGAATAAATGTTTAACTTTACAAAATAATTGTTCATACCTTACAGAATAATTATTCACACTTTGTGAAATAATTGTTCAACTTGATAGAATAATTGTTCATACTCTGTAGAACAATTGTTCAATTGAATGTGAATAATTTTTCTGTAAATTATGAATAATTATTCTGAAAATTTGAACAACTATTTCGCAAACTATGAATAATTATTCTACAAATCATGAACAATTATTTTACAAAATTTAACAACTATTTTTCAAGATACTTCTAAGCATCTCTAATCGTTGGATAAAAAAAAGTCAATCAAATGAGCCATGTACATGCTGCAAAAAGTAGTATACATGACCGTAGCTGTTTCGTTTTTAGACTACCAAATATGCTAAAGGTTTCCTTTTAAAAACAGAGAAAATGTATACATTAATTGAATTCATTACCTAAGGTTAAGGGTCTTAAGTGAAAAAAAATTTATTTCGCAAAATATGAATAATTATTCTACAAATCATGAACAATTATTTTTTAAGATACTTCTAAGCATCTCTAGCCGTTGAATAAAAAAAAATCGATTAAATGAGTCATCTACATACTGCAAAAAGTAGTATACATGGCCGTAGGCGCTTCCTTTTTAGACTACCAAATATGCTAAAGATTTCGTTTTGAAAACCGAGTAAATGTATACATTAATTGAATTCATTACCTAAGGTTAAGGGTCTTAAGTGGAAAAAAAAAAAATGATAAGGGTGCAAAACATACAAAAAAGCTGCAGTACTTAAAAATGGTTAGGAAAAGGGGTGTTGCGAGAATCGAACTCGCGACCTCTCGCACCCGAAGCGAGAATCATACCACTAGACCAAACACCCAGGGATAGTAGTGATATTCTAGATATAAACTATTGTCTAAGAAAATAGTCTCCTTTCAGCCCCGGTACCGACTCCTCTTCCTCTTCCTGTCAGCCGCAATTTACCTCCAAGTCAATCTCGTGTAAAATCAAAATCAAATTCAAATTTAGGGTTTAATTCTATACCTAGCTCTGTGATTTGATCTTCAAGTTACTTCTATTGCTCGCTGAAAACTTTAATCCAGAAAAAAGCTCTCAAGCTATGGCTGAATCGAGCAACGGCGTAGGTTCAATTCTTCATTCTATTTATCTACGATGACCTAAGAATAAATGGGTGTTAGCGGATTGACGATGTTGATACGAGTTTTACCTCTTAATAAAACTCTGTGCAGGTTGTCGGAGTCGACAACACCTTCCGAAGGAAATTCGATAAAGAAGAGTACTTGCAACGTGCTCGTGAACGTGATGAAAAGGTTCCTCATTTTTTGCTTCTTTTTTATACTTCACTAATACAGAATTTCCTGCATTAATTTCTTTCTTATTTTAATTTTGTCCTCGATTTCTTGTTGAAATTGTTGATTTTGATCTTAACGTAGGAGGGTGAGGGCCGGCATAAATTAAAATGTAAGTCTTTTATTCACCTGCTTTTTTTATATCAATAAATTTCGGGCTTTACATAAAAAGCTGCACGATAATTTTGTTGAAGTATATATATGTGCATATATAAACTCTGCATTTCTATAGTGTTGGGGGTTGGATAAGGTCTAGGATGTCCATTTAGTTTCTGCGGGCTAGATATTGAGTGGAAGTTCTCAATGTGTTGTTGGTGCAGCTAAAGGCCCGACAGTACAGAGGAAACCTTTGAAGCACAGAGATTATCAAGTTGACCTCGAATCCCGCTTGGGAAAGACTCAGGTTGGTATAATTTATTTTCTTTTTGAGGCTGCTCTTCCGCTGGGTACCTTATCAAGAGGTAGAAAATGCAGATGGAGAATTTGGGGGGATTTTGGTATTGCCATAAATTAGTGACTTTTAGCTAATCTTCATCTGGTTGTAAATGCACATGTAAGATTTTACTTCCTTTGCAGATTTTTTTTTCAAATGTATATTTAATCTAAGGAATGTGTTATTAGTATAACTTGCACATAAACTGGAGCCTTTTTCTTTTTTTATTTTTCTTTTCTTATTATATTTATTTATCTTCTTCAGCTCAGAATTTATTCACATAAAGATTTATGCTTCTATCGGTATTCTGACAGGTTGTTACTCCAGTTGCACCACTAAGTCAGCAGGTATGCTGCAATATTGTTTTGATGTACATCATTATTTAGTGAAGTGAATATTTGGGCAGACAATTTTAAGATTTCAGTAACTTTAAGATTTCATTTGAGAAGCTGTAAATGGTTTCTTAATGCGTATACATAAGATGGAAATTAATAGAACTATTTAACTTCACACTTGATTTGTAGTCTCTGTATGATGCTGAAGTCTATTTCTATTGGGTGGTTTAATTTAGTTCTTTTGCAGTTATCTCAATTATAGTTCATATTGCCGTTGTCATGACTGAATTAGTTGTATTTCAGGCTGGGTACTTCTGCTCAGTTTGTGAATGTGTAGTAAAAGATTCTGCAAACTACCTGGACCATATCAATGGAAAGAAACGTAAGTAGTCATTTATATATTGTTTTCTTCATCAAATTTGAATGTTATAAGGTCAATTGATTGTTTTCTCAATGTTCTTAGATCAACGAGCTTTGGGCATGTCTATGCGAGTGGAAAGAGCATCGCTACAGCAGGTATTGCTTGTATACAGCGCCATCCTTCAATTTTCTTTATTTTCTTCTTTTGCATGCTTGCATGAAAAATCATCAATGAGAAATGAGTTCTGGGTGATAGATTAAGCTGGTGATAACTTTTGATATCTTGAGATAACAAAGGTGAATGATGACACTAGTACAGTTGAATAACATTTAGAGGTAAACTAATGGAAGAGAGCCTGGAAGTTATCTATGGTGAAACCTCCCAGGAACAGTAAAGTTCATAATGATTGTGCCAGGAATGAAGAGTATAGAAGTGAATAAAGGCGAGACTCTGGTACTTCTTAATGGTGAAACCACCCACAACATTTTGACAATAAGGGGAAATCATTTGTAACTACCTTAAACATGAGGGGTTTCTGTGTTCATGCATTCCCCAACGATCTAAGTTACCATTGCATGTATATTTGTTGATGAGAATTTTGATTGAATGTCATTCTCGGGAACAGGGGATGTGATCTTGTGAATGGAAGCACGCCTTTTTCCATTTAAGGTGGCATCAAATAGACAGGAGTATGTTATTAGATCATCATAAACCTGTAGGGGATGTGATCTTGTGAACAGGGGATGTGATCTTGTGAATGGAAGCACGCCTTTTTCCATTTAAGGTGGCATCAAATAGACAGGAGTATGTTATTAGATCATCATAAACCTGTAGGGAGTATTTCTTTGTAATTTCTTTGTATAGCTTTCTTTTATATTTAAGGAAACAAAACAAAGGAGTATTGAGTTTTTCTGTTGGGATTTGACAAGATGAAGAGTTACCAGACATGAGGTTGAGACTCGGGGTTTAAGATTTGCAAGGGGCTTTCTGAAACAGGAGTCTTGAAGTGCGATTTTGTAACTCAATCATCTCGTAAGTTGTCTTGATGGGTTAGGTTGAAGGGATGTAGAAAGTAAGAGGATCCGATGTTGAAATATTAAGAACATGGGATGAAACCATCTTGAGTTTTCCAATTAAAAAGATATTATCCAAAGAAATGATTTCTCTTGTTTATGCTGGTTTCTTTATGATTAATGTCGGATCATTACTTTCATGTCACAGGTCCAGGAGCGATTTGAGGTTCTCAAGAAGCGAAAAGATAGTTCAGGCTTTACAGAGCAAGGTAAGAATTCAGATTGAATGGACTGGTTCAATATCAAATTACTTAATTTAAGGCTTCCTTTAGGTTGGATAGTTGATGCTAGTTGATTTTTTCCTCTGTCTCTGTCTCTGTCTTAGTTCTCCTTTTACTGTTTTGCTTTTGTCCTTTCTGCTGGATATTTGACTCTAATTATTTTTCGCTATACCAGCCTTTGTTTCACTCATCAGTAGTAGTGCAATCCTTCTAGTATGATGAAAGACAACTTCAGACCTAATGTGTCCACTCGGTTCTTCTTTTTGTTGTAGATCTTGATGAGCGAATCTTGAAACAGCAGCAAGAAGAAGAAGAAAGAAAGCGTCAAAGGCGAGAAAAAAAGAAAGAGAAAAAGGTCTGTGTATGGTTTAGCTCCTATGGTATTATTTTTTGTGTCTAGTCTACGTGACATGTTGATTTCTGTTGTTGGCAGAAGGAGAAGGCAGCAGAAGAAGAACCTGAAATGGATCCTGATGTTGCTGCCATGATGGGTTTTGGGGGGTTCCGATCTTCCAAGAAGTAGAAATGCTAGAATACGTCAAGGAAGTCTTTTAATGGCTTGCGAATGCCCTGCAATCTGCCAGCATTGTGCGCCTTTCGTACATGGAATACATGTACAAGCGGGATTCCCCTCCTAGGGAGCCATCCATTTTAGCTTGTAAAGATCAGAATTGAGTAGGCAAGGAAAATGGCTTGTAACTTCTTAAACTTGCTATTCGTGGGACGATCAAATGTTTATATGAAATTGATGAAATTGTGGTCAGCTTTGCTGGGATTTTTGAAACTGTATGCAGTCTTTGCTTTGAATTTCATTTGTTTCAACTATTCTATTGCATTCAGTATACAGTGAAATCCTCCAAGTGTTGTCTTTTTCCTCTCGTCATGTATGATTGTTCTATTTACTTTCTATCATATTTTCCCTCCTTTTTTTGCCCTTTTTGAATAAATAATAAATAAGCAATTATAATAATGCTTGTTTATTCTTGGCGTTGTTTTTCTTTTTGAAATTTTGTGATAAGTTCGTTTCTCCAAATGCTGCTTCCGTGGCATTGATCGAGGCGGCGGCTTCAGGAACCGTCTTCTGGGAGGGAAGAAAGGAAAAAACCAACTTCGCATGCTCATCATATTAACGCATGCGCACGAGTGGGCTGGAGGGGGCGGAACGGAGGCTCCTCCACCTCCTGCATGGCCGGAAAACCCAAACCCACCTCACTGAAATTCACGCCCACTTCCTGCGCCACCACCTCCACCATTCCAACAAGCTGCTCTCCCACTTTGTCTCCGTCTGTGGCTCCCTCAAAAAAATGCTTTATGCCAGTCTCATTTTCCAACAATTTCAGTACCCCAATATTTTCCTCTTCAACTCCATGATCAAGGGCTACTCTCTATGTGGCCCTTTTGAAGAATCCATTAAGCTTTTTGCTACCATGAAAAGCCGTGGCATTTGGCCTGATGAGTTCACCTTCGCTCCGTTACTAAAGGCGTGTGCTAATCTTCGCGACCTACAATTAGGTGGAGAAATTCATAAGGAGGTACTTGTTCTTGGGTTTGAGAGGTTCGGGTCCATGAGGATTGGGGTGGTTGAACTTTATACGAGTTGCGGGAAAATGGACGAGGCGAGACAGGTGTTTGATGAAATGTCTCACAAAGATGTCATAATATGGAATTTGATGGTTCGTGGCTATTGTAAATGTGGAAATGTAGAAATGGGATATCACCTGTTTAAGCAAATGGAAGAGAGGAGTGTTATTTCGTGGAATACAATGATTTCATGTTTGGCCCAGAGCGGAAGGTATAAGAAAGCTTTGGGTCTATTTCGCGAAATGATGGATGGTAGGGTTGAGCCTGACGAGGCAACTCTGGTCTCTGTATTACCAGTTTGTGTACGATTAGGGGAAGTTGATGTGGGGCGGTGGATTCACTCTAAAGCGGAGTCAAGCGGTCTTTTTAGAGAATTTGTGTCAGTGGGGAATGCACTGATCGACTTTTATAGCAAATCTGGTGATTTAGAGACTGCTTTTGTGGTTTTCGGGGATATGCCCAGGAGAAATGTGGTTTCTTGGAATACTCTTATAGCGGGTTTGGCTTTTAATGGCAAGGGGGAACTTGGGGTCCGGTTGTTTGAGGACATGGTAAAGGAAGGTGCCAAACCTAATGGTTCGACATTCGTTAGTGTTTTAGCGTGCTGTGTCCATGCGGGATTATTGGACAGGGGTAGGGATTTGTTTGCTTCAATGAATATGAAGCATGGTGTAAAAACAACACTCGACCACTATGGATGTATGGTTGATCTTCTTGCGCGTAGCGGATGCTTGAAGGAGGCTTTTGATCTGATCCAGATTATGCCCATGAAGCCAAATGCTGCATTATGGGGTGCATTACTCGGTGCTTGCCGCACTCATGGTGACATGGTGCTTGCTGAATATGCCGGTAAGGAACTTATTATTCTAGAGCCTTGGAACTCAGGCACCTATGTATTGTTGTCAAATATTTACGCAGAACGAGGGGACTGGGATGAAGTTGAGAGGGTCCGAGTCTTGATGAAGGAAAACAGTGTAAAGAAAAGTCCGGGACATAGTACGGTTGGATAATTAATTATGTTGTGATGGAGTACCTCCAAGCTGATGCAAAATGGCCACAGAAGGGAGAAGAAAACCTTGGAACAGAAAAGCGGTGACATTTTTTAGTTTTGGTGTCCATCCATTGTTAGAATAAGATTGGATTGAGTTTTTTTTAGTTGAGTTATTTTAGAAATTGTAAGAATGAATTGTCTTTGTAAGAATGAATTGTTTGTGAGACGAGAGATCTAAAATGAAAAAAGTGAAAAATTTTTATTGAAAATCCAAACCAAGTGCACCCTTTGTTATAAAGGAAATGAGATCTATTAGCAATTATAAACCTGTTCTGTGTTTTAATCAGAATGAAGCTAGTAATGTGGCTTATTAGTCAAAGCGGAGAATGTCCCTGAAAAATCCAACTGTTGAAGCCGAATTTCAATTAGTAAACACAGTTTTTGTTCATTGAAGAATCCTATTTTGTTTTTGTTAGTCCTTTTTCCCTAAACCTTACGTAGGTCTTCGCCCTGGACCTAGATTTTGAACCACATTCGCAATGTCCTTTCAGCTATTACTTTGCTTGCCATCTGGGGTATTTTTCTTTTTCTCACAGAAGTTCAAGAGTTCCGCAACATTGTTAGATGGAATTGAATTGCACTGGATTGAGAGCTGGGAATGACTGCTAAACGAAGAACCTGCACCATTATCTGTTTTCATTCTACTAATTATGGATTTTGGAATACGCGAAATTTGATCCTGAGCTGAATATAAGATGCGTTGCACTCAATTTAATGGGAGGCACTTGAGAAGTTTGATAAGCATTGGTTGATACAATGACCTTTAGGTTCCTACAAAGGAAGGACGCAACAAATCCCGCTTCCCCTCGATAAATAATCATCTGTTTCTGTTCTAGTGAATACATCATAGCACAATCAAGTAAAGCATAAACAGCCACAGTATCTCTTAGCGTCTCTGTGAAAAGCAAGCTACAGCACAAAGCGAAAATGGAGCGAAGGTGTTGCAGTTATTCATGTTCGACTCCAAAGAAGGAAGCAGTTAAGGAACCGAAGAAGGAGCACGGTGCCACCACCACACTTAAGGCTGCCACGGATGAGGCCAAGCCAGTTGCTGATGTTCCAGCTGCGGTGAAAGAGGTGAAACCTGAAGCTAAGGAGGCCACTGAAGTGAAGGAGGAGCCTGTCAAAGTTGCTTCTTTTGTGAATAATTCGCGCTGCTAAATGGAGTAATAGGATTATGGGTGCCTGGATTAATCTGCCTCTTTTATTTTACAACTTAGCATAGCATGAGGAACTGCTTGTCTTAGCTGGCTTGCTTTTCTTGTGAAACTCGATTAGTATTATCTGCAGTTTATAATTCTGCTAAAGTTTCTACAGGTTCCCATCTATAAAATATATAACAGTATTGTTGAAACATTGAGTTTTCATCTCTCTCAAACAATGCATTAACATTATAGAAATTGTGACTACGACTCATTCTGGACAATTCGACTAGCCGACCTCCTATGGATTCTAAACATAGTGTTAGGGATTTGGGTATTAGCACACACGCACAATCTACACTGCAAAAAAGTAAAAAACACGAGACACAATGATTTACGTGATTCGATCGATGTGACCTACGTCCACGGGCTGCATCCAGGATTTTTTCTATTGCATTCTGACTCTCACACTCGTGTTAAATTTCAAGTACAAGATGTTATATTTATATAGACTAACTAGGGTTTCTAACTTATGCAACAAGAAACATAAAACAAGCCTAGTTAAACTGAGCCCATCAAGACTCTATAACCCAACAATCTCCCACTTGGAGGCTTGATAATCTTCAAACTGTCATCCGTTGTGAACACTTGTACTTCTTGCAATCTTTCTCAATTCTCCTGGTTGCAGCGGCCTTCTCATCAGTCAACCTGAAGGCTCGGTGAACCTTCACTGAGCTCCAACACATTAGTCATGGCTAGAACTGCCCCTGACCTGTTCTCTGTCCCTATCGGCTCCCAATGAAAAGAATTGTCGGATCCTGAAATACTCTGAGAATAAACAAAACTCTCTATATTCAGCAAGTAATCCCCTGGAGAGACTTTATCAGCTAAAATATTAGTTCTTTTAACCCACTGTCGTATGAGAACTGAAACTGAAGCACTACCCGTGCTCCCACTGTCACGAAATCCTCTAATTGGTTTAACTGAACTCTTCCACGCACATTCACTCTGAATCTTCACTTTGGCTTTGGGTTTCTCACTTGCAAAGCAAACCTTTTTCTGCCCATGAGACTCTGTGAACCGGACTTTGTTTTTCTTTTGAACTGGGATGGTATCTCCCTCAGATGGTAAACTGGCCATGTACAGTGAACCTCTCTTTCTTCCTCGAGCCATGACTAGATTTCCCTTAACAACTTTCTAGTGCCCGTTCCCAAACTTAACCTCATGTCCCTGTTCATCCAACTGCTCGACAGAAATTAAAATTTTTTTCAAATTTGGAATCACTCTGACATCTTTCAAAGTCCATGAACTGGCTGAAGTAACCAAATCTATATCACCCATGCCCGTAACTTCAAGAACATCATCATTCGCCAGTCTTACCTTACCAAAGTCTCATTCTTTCAGATTCTACAATGCTTCACTATTTTGGGTAGCATGAAATGAAGCACCAGAATCCATGACCCAGGAATCCACCATACTCTCTACACTGCAGATCAAGGCATCATCTACTGTGTAGTTTTCTGCATAGTTCGCTTCTTTCTTTTCATTCGGACACTGATTCCTAAAGTGTCCCACTTCTTTACATTTCCAACAAGTCACATCATTCCGAGTCCTAGACTGACTCATTTTTCTGTTCCCGCTCCCACTATCTCTGTTATTCCTTCTTCCTCTGCCAACATTCAACAATTCACTAGATGATTCACTTGAACTTTTTCGTCTGACGTCTTCGCCCAGAATAATATCTCAAATCCCATCATAAGTGAGATTGCTGGTGGAACTAGTAATCGCTGTAACAGTTCCAAACCAACTATCTGGCAATAAAGATATCGGTAGTAAAGTCTGAACTTCATCCTCGAATTTTATATCGACCGACCCAAGTCTGGACAAAATCGAGTTCATATTGTTGATGTGCACTATTACTGGATTTCCTTCTTTCATCATTGTGTTCACCAGCTCTCGAATCAAGAAAACCTTGTTAGCTGCCGATGACTTTTCGTACATATTAGACAGTGACTCCATGATACCCTTCGCTGAGATTTCCTTCAGAATGTTGAACGCAACATCCTTAGTCAACGTCAGTCTAATAAAAATCTTGGCCTTCTTATCCAAAGTCTCCCACTCAACCGGTGTCATCTTTTCTGGTTTTTCTCCTAATGCCAAATTCAAGTCCTTCTGAATAAGCAAATCCTCTATTTGCATTTTCCACCAACCAAAATCTTTACCATCAAATTTTTCGATCCGAACCTTTTCGTCTTCTGCCATCTCGAACGACTAAAATGAGAAAATAACTAGGATCAAGAATAGTGAACATACACAGTAATGGCAAGGGCCCGAACTTAACGGTCGTTCTACTAAACACTGCTAAGTACCTCAACTTACTGTTATTGTTTACAAGACACTCGGTAAAACTGATTTTGAATCTCGGTAATTCAGTCAGAAATTGAAACTGCCGGCCGAAAAGCCTGGCGATGGACTGTAACGACTGCGGCGGCAGCTGAAACCCTAGCGGTGGCTGTTCTATAGAAATTCTAGCGGCAGCGGCTCTTCTATAGAAACCCTAGCAGCGGTGATTGAAACTTTGATACCAGTTGTTAGGGATTCGGGTATTAGCACACACGCACAATCTACACTGCAGAAAAGTAAAGAACAGGAGACACAAGGTTTTACATGGTTCGATCGATGTGATCTACGTCCACGGGCTGCAATCAGGATTTTTTCTATTGCATTCTGCCTCTCACACTCGTGTTAAATTTCAAGTACAAGATGTTATATTTATAGAGACTAACTAGGGTTTCTAACTTAGGCAGCAAGAAACATAAAACAAGCCCAATTAAACTGAGCTCATCAAGACTCCATAACCCAATACATAGTTACATTGGTTTCTCGTTTTTCTTAACCATTAAAGGAAACATCACATTTATCATATACAAAGCTGGAAACATGTTAATGAAAGTAACCTATTGCCTTGAATTCATCAGACATATCTAACGATGGCTTGCTAGCCAAAACAAACAAGGAATCCAGCCTGATGCAAGTAGTCTCTTAACGAACCGTCTGTTGGCTAAATTGCTCAGACCACCTTGTGCGTAATCACCAACATTGAAGTTCCCTGCAAAACCATAAGCAATTATATGTATCTCTTAACCTTCCAAGGGTTCATCACCAGAATCCAATTGCCTGGTAAGAGTGATGCACAGTAGTATGCTGAAATCAGCAGTAAAAGTTGCTTATGAGTGGACCTGGAAACTGTAGCTACCTCTGTTATCAGTACTGCTGCATCCAGCATCAAGTGCTTTCCTTATGTCTTGCGTTGTGGCCTTATTGTTGAATACATATTTAGAGCCTATCTTATCAATGCATGTAAGCAATAGTTTGGTCTCCCAAGGGCAAGGTCCATTACAGAACCGATCGGTTGCATCAGGGGGGATGTTGATGATTCCGCTTTGGTTTAATTTAAATACTTCATCACAGCCAATATAGATCTGTTTGTCAGGTTTCAATAAAGATCAGAGAAAGAGTTAGGTCAACAGCCAAAAAAATAAAATCTTGAATTATTTGGTTCTCGTTCTATTTACATGCTCGGTTCACATGAATCTTACTTGGATTCATGCTACTGATGAAAGCAAATGGAAGATAAGTAAAAGAGAAGGGAGAACTTGTGCAGTGTGATTGATTATCCTTACCAACTTATTATTAAAGCACAGCAAGTCTTTGCCAGCATCTTGAGCAGGTTTATCCTGTGAGTGTCCTGTTCAAGATTCAGAGAAAATGTCTGTCAATTGTAACAGAAGGATCGAGCTGATTGGCAAGCATGCTATAACAGGACATTTCCTAAGATGTGAATATGTGAATAACATCATTATTGGTAAAAGTCAGATAGTGCTTTAAGAATACCTATACTGCAGCAAGAAATAGCAATAACCAAAAAGAGGAAACAGCATTTTCTTTTCCGCAAGACTGAGACGGCCATAAGAGATGCTGCGACCGTAAATTCTAATTACTGTAAGAAATGACAGACACTGGGATTTTGGTGTCGTAAGTCCATTATATAGAAAGTCAGTTTTAGGTGATTTAATGCGTAGGCTTCAATATTAGACCACTTGGAAGTAAATATATGGTAGGGAAAGGGATATGAGCAAGTATTTGTGCTCCTTACAGTATCTGGGGACATGTGGACTATGAATAAGACTGTTTGGTTGTGTAAGCCACCAAACCATACTTGTTTTCGGGGTCTGCCTATATGTACTGGAAAAAGAAACTTCAGCACAAGGTTTTCTCCTCGAGACATATATTCTCTTTTATGCTATCCATATTTGTCACAACTACCGTATCAAGTGTCAACTACACATTTGCTTTCGGCAATTAAGAAAGCAGATTCACCATTTTGTCAGGGTCAAACCTAGATAGGGAAGTGTAAGTCATTCATCTAGACGGGAAAAATCGTTTAGTAGATTATTTTAGCATTTCTGAGGTACTTGAATGACTTCTCTGGAAGAAAAGGCACATTGTAGAGTTTCGGTTCCAACTCATTCAAAATGAAATCTACAAGTTTATGTACTATTTCCTTGAGGTAAACAGTGCAAAAGGGAAAAATGACTATACGAAAAAGAATGTTCCTAGAGAATGTATTTTGTCATCGATGCATATACTTCTCTGATAATTTTAGTTGTTTGTGTCCTTTCTATTCTGCTAATGTCTTTTTTGCCTCTCGTGTTCAGTTACAGGTTAGTCACTTTTGATATCAAATAGAATGTCTTAACTCATTCAATATGGATCAGAGTGCATAGTTGCAAAAGTGATCAGGGAGCTCTTAGGCAAATTCTATTCTTTAGTTTCTTGTGATTGAAATTTGCTGTGTGTAAAAGAATGAGATTAAGTTGTCTTAGAATGTTTCTCTGACAAAAGACCCAACGAGATCATGTGATGAAAATGAGAAATTTGCATGAAAATACAGGTGAATTCGCGTGGTTCAACTGTCCTAGTTGCCAGAAATGATCAGTAAAACTTTAAAAAAAAAAAATAACAAGTTTACTTAGAATTTCCCCAGTTTCAACACAAACCAATAGTTTCTGTACATGTTTGTGCCATCTCCGTCCCTCGAATCGAGTTCTCAAAGACAGCAGACTCAATAGGGACCAAAGTGCTATTAGAACAGTGGCATGTTGGGATACAATTGCTGAAGCATTGCTAATCAAATTGCATGTTCCCCTTGGTAAGTCATTTCCCACAATAAACAGCCCTGCAAAACTTGAAAATCCATAAAAGAATGTGACATCTTGGTGAGACCTGCAGATTAATTGCAAATTTACTGGGAAAACACTTGCAGCGAGCAAGAGAAGCCAAATTTGAAACTTAAAGAAAGACAACTAGGCCCGCGTACCTCTATGAGGAGTGTAACTACATCCAGCGTCGATAGCATTTCTTATCACTTGGGTTGTGGCCTGGTTCAAGAATATGAAGCCAGAGGCCAAGTTATCGATGCACTTGAGCAATGTTCTAGTTTCAGAAAGGCAGGGTCCATAACAGAACTGGTTAGCTGCTTCACAAGGAACTTGTAGATCCCCACTTCGGTTCAATCTGTATTCTTCATCACAGCCAGCATAAATCTGTTTCATGCACGTCAAAATGCAAAACTTCAGAAGGAAATTTGGGCCACGGGAGAAGCAATTGAAGTTATAAAACTCAAAATCCTTCATACTATATAGGAATACTTACGAGCTTATTTTTGAAGCACAAAACAGCATTGGTTGCAATTTGTACTGGATTTATTTGTGCATTTCCTGTTTATAGTCCATCAAAATATCGTCATCCATTGCTGAGTGGAAAACAAAAATCCACAAAACACAAGTATAGCATTTGCTAGGATTACCCATGTAGCAGCAAAGGATAGAAATAGCAATGAGAGTAGCAACGGTGCATTTTAAGGCTGACATAACAAATTCTCTCAATGATGAAGAAGAAGAAATAGGAGAATAGAAGCTGCAGCTGTTGTGATGGTAGAAACTTAGAACAAGAAGCTTGATCAGATGTCGCGTCGATTTTTACATACAGATGCCATCAAGATATATAAAGTATGTTAGGCTGCAGAAGTAGGAGAAGTTGGCAAGCATTTGCGCTCACAGTGTAGTCATTGTTGTTGAGACAAAATCAAGAACTGGATAATATATCTCACTTTTTCTCTCACAAAAAATTCTCCCCGAAATTCAAGACAAAAAATGTAAAAACCAAACTCTATCCAATCTAAAAAAATAGTCTCAGTTTGGTGTGTAAGCAGCCACCAAATTTCACTTGTTTTTGGATTTGTTAGGAATTAGAAGTAATCCTTATTCTAAAGTCCAAATCAAATGAAAACTATGAAACCCTTCAAAAAGCTTAGAGGATAATTGTTTTACATTAATCGGCTAAGATAGAAAATGTTGCATCTTTGTCGCGGAAACTTGAAACTAACAAAAAACAAAACAAAAAGCTATAAAGAAGTGGAGACGCGGGGTAGCGATCCCGTACCTCTCGCATGCTACGCCAGCGCTAATAAATGGTTCTTTGCAAAAAATCTTTAAAAGAAAAAGTGAATATATGAAATTAATAGATAAAAAATAAAATTTTCTACGTAAATTCTCTATTCCCCGACAGTGTCCCCTTTCATATATTTTTGTGCATGTCTTATGATTACATAGCTTTTTTTACTTTTTAACGCACTCGTTACTTTCCAAACCTTGTAAAATGGGGTTTTATATACCTTTCTATTTCTTTGGAAAGACTATATATAATTTTTTAAAATTATATATAATAAAAAATTAATTATTTTTTAAAAATTTTTTTCCATCACTCTCTCGTCCATGTAGAGTTCCCGCCAAGTAGTGACCGAAGTCCATGTTGTGAAATTCACCTACTTTTAAAAATCTAATTATATTTTTAATAATTATAAACTAAAATTATCTAATTACATAAATTATTTTATTAATAATATTTTAAAAAATAAAAATTTTAAGTTAAGTTCTACCAAAAACTAGCGAAACTCAATGTCAAGTTCTACTAGGTATTGACAGAACTACGAGTCAACTTCGGCCAACATGTGTCAGAATTCTTAGTTGAGAGAGAGAGAAAGAGAGAGAGAGAGATGAGAGATAAAATTCTTAAGAAAATAATTAAAATTTTTTATTTTATATAGTTTTAAAAAATTATATATAGTAAACATAATTTCTTTTCCTATGTAAGGCCTTAAGGCTGGGTTTGGAGGAGGACAAGAATTACAATTCTAAAGGAATTTTTTAAAAAAAAAAAAGAGAAAAAGAAACATAAGGTTTGTAAGCATAAGCGTGTGATTGGATAAGGTTTGGTTTTGAGATTTTTGTTTTGAGTTTCGTAAAAGTTAAATTATTTGTAAGAGGAGATGTAGATCCCACCCTTAAAATTTTTGATTTGGTTCTCTGTCCAAGGCTAAAGAACGTGAAGCAATCACACAGGAAATGTAATAGGACATAATAAAAGTAACAAAGAGTTTGCATTTGGAAGATTATACCATGAAATTCTAAGAGTAATCATTTACAATTTCCAAAAATCCTTCAATGAAGAGTCTCTTGTTTTTTATAAAATAAATTAAAATTACCAAAAATCCCATTAAAATATTAATCAAAGTGCTCCATAACATCTTAATCGGTTGTCAATGTAATGTTCAAGTTCAGTTTTATGGTTAATCTAAACCGCTTCAAAGAAAAGCCATGGAAAAGTTCTTTTGAACCACTTTACAAAAGGGATTGTATCCCCGAAACTTATCAAAAATAAGTTGCTTTTGCAAAATTTTCTATTCCTTGCGACCTATTTACATTTTAAGTAAAAATTAAAATTTTGATAAATGTAAAAAATATATTTTTTAAAAAATAATTAATTTATGTGTCCAATTTAGCTTTATTATTAAAAATTAAAATTTTAAGTGATTAGCAAAAGATTAATAAAATTTTTAAAAAATATTTAAATAGTTAATTAAAAATAAAAAATAAAATAATAAATAAAATATTTATATATAAGAAAGACATATCTTGCGATAAATTTTAAAAAATGACCTATTTTTTAAAACGGGAGAGTATTTTCCATGCGCTTCTTCACCTCTCAGAAACCTCCACTTACTCGGCCACAATCTTCAATCTTCACTGCCAACTAAATACTTGGCTCTTTTTCTCACCAGTAGCCATTACATAGCTTTAACAGCAATGGACATTGAGCTGCCAAATAAGTAGATAACATAATAAACTAAAAAAGATCAACTTCATAAGAAAACAAAAATGGAAAACGCAAATTGCTATCTGGAAAAGATATTAAGAGAGAAGGAAGAAGAATAAGGAATAAATAGTAGTCTTTGACTACCCCAACATTCTTCCTCTGGGTTGAAACTTAGCGACATATCGTCCGGTCATTTATAGTATCACCTCTTGCAGCACATATGATATACCGTTTGCCATTACCACAAAATAAAGAGACCAAGAAAAAACATTCAACGTTGCTTTCAGACAGACATGTCCATTTCGGGTTTAATACAGATGACATTCAAGAAGGCAAAAAAACAAAATCTTCCTCTCTAAGACCACTACTTGATGTACTGAGAGAGCCATTTGAAGCCTTCTCCATAACCCATCTTACGAACTATGCTGCACATGAACACCTCAAGAGGACGCACATTTGAATCTGCCAGGTTTACCTTTCCCTTTCCGGTGGTGATGCCAGTCAGACCCATATGGTAACGCAACTCATCTTCAGAAGCAGCATAAGGGATGTCAATCTTGTTCCCCAAAATCAGGAAAGGGACATTAGCCAAGGACTCGTCAGAGAGGAGCGCATCTAGCTCCTTTTTTGATTCTGCAAACCTTTCTTTGTCATAGGCATCCACGAGGTAGACAACTGCATCCACCTTCACAACCACACATCAAACAAATCCATATTTTATATTGGAGTCAAAGAATGAAAACAAAGATTGAAATCAAATGAGAGGAAAACTGTGATTTTTTTATTTTTCCTTTTTCTACTGAAGTCTAACTGCGATGAAATATGCTTCATCAAGTTGAGATGTAAAATGAAGCCAAAAGTCACTTAATTTTTAATCTTGCACAACAATCACACACATATCCTTCTATTTTCAAGTGTTTTATCCTTCAATGTTTTGTCTCAGAAAGAAAAAGGAAGAGCTAGAAACCAAAACAAAAATACAAACAAAAACAAAAAAGAAAGAAAAAGAGACACTAAACGTAGGATCATAACAAGTGAACACATGCCATAATCATTTGGACTAAAGAAGCAAAAGTCAGAATAGGATGATAAGAATGCAAATCATAAGATGTAGATAAAGAAGTTCGCAACGAAATGAAAACAGTGAGCAACCTTCCGCAAACCTTCAACATTTGGCCATTTAACATTTTCAACTAAACATGGCACAAAGAGGCCATAATAACAGCACAAAAATAAAACAAGAAGTGTCTATGGTGATGATGGTTTTATATCAAGTACTCAACAATTAGGAAACATGCAGCACAAGGCGGTGACAGTTTCAGTTCAGGGACAAATCACATTATTGACAAATCATTATCCCTCCTCATTCAAAATTCATTTTTTCCACGGCTTAGTAGCACAGAAGTTGAATAATAACAATCAACACACGAGACCACCCTTTGTCATCTTACATTAGAAGTTTCACAAATCTAATGGTTTCTAGTCCGGCCTACCCGTGCCTGATCCTTTTCCCACATTTGCACATATAAACTTGTTTGAAGGAAAATTTAAGTCTTCATGATAGAATTTGCACCGATCAAAAGAAAATAGAATTTTCATCTAAAAGGATATCTTCAATGCAAATTTGGAATTTGTTTGGTAAGGTACTATTGAAACACCACCTGGGAAAAGCGAGGTGCTATCAGCGAACTTCCAAGTCAATATTGGCCTCCCA
The DNA here is from genome assembly GCA_030512225.1 of Rauvolfia tetraphylla. Lineage (NCBI taxonomy): Eukaryota > Viridiplantae > Streptophyta > Magnoliopsida > Gentianales > Apocynaceae > Rauvolfia > Rauvolfia tetraphylla. The sequence goes on from JAJQKT010000060.1 coordinate 6,977,858, forward strand.
TGAATCAAATAAACACTATGAAAGTTTATTTGGGATTGTGAAGGCGCAACATCAAGATATCAAGTTCATGCTGCAGTTCTTGCTATTCTGGATAACAATACAGCTGCTAAATAGATTTCATTTATATTTTTTCCAAGTGCAGAAACCTTGGAAATTTTCTTCCAGAAATGGAAAAAAGAATTGTATATTCGTAGAAACTAACAATAAATCATAGTGATAACTAAATTAAAACGAAGGAAAAGCTAAGCATCAAAGTCTAAAGCTACATTAAATGACACGTAACTAATAAGTCCACAAAATTTACAGGTATTAACTACTAAAAGTAGTGTTTCGTCTACCTTGGCATAATAATCTTTCCAGACTCTGCGAGCAATCTGATGGCCTCCCAAGTCAAAAGCTTTGAACTTGATTTTGCCAATGCTCAGCTCCTCTGACGTTGGGTACTGCGTTGGCTGATGCTGGACCAATCTCTGCCGAATACCAATAATATTTCGTTATCCAACTTTTTTAAATTTCAGTTAAAACTCCAATTAAATTAGGGAAATTCTCTTAATTCATTAAAAAAATATAAAAAACCAAATTTAAACCAAACTTGATAAATATTTTATACATGAACCTCCAACCTTCTAACAAGCAGACGGAATATCTAACAAAAGTGCTAATAACTCAGACGAATAATAGAGATGTACCGATGATTAATTCCTCATATGTTTTCAGGAATTTAAACGCAAAAGGAATTATATCAATCTCTAAAACGAATAAGAAGTTGAAAATCATTTAATGCAACGAAAAATAAAATGAAGAATTTTGAAAGTCTTTTTTTGATAAAAAGAATTTTGAAAAAAAAACCTAAAAGTGAAAATAAAAAATTACTCTACCTCATCTTTCAACATATGAAGTAAGGTGGTTTTGCCGGCATTATCGAGGCCTAGAAACAAGATCTTAGCCTCCTTCTGCCACAGTCCAAGCGAGGCCAATACTCCATAGAACCAATCCACCAGAAACATCTTCGATTATTTACTGTTTATCCTACAGTTCCGATTAAAATGAACGGTTCGGCCAATCTAACGACGATCCGTGCAATAAACCCTATATAAATCTCAAAATCTCCGCAGTCGATCGATGGATCGGCCTACGACCAAAAAAAGTGCCCAGTTGGAGACCGCGAAACGTTGAAAATCTCTTTCAGTTTGTTCAAAGGAAAGAAGGAAATGAGGATATCTCCTCGGGAAAGCTACAGAATGAGGAAATGAGGAAATTATACCGTGCGTTTTTACAGAGAGAAAGTATGCGTGCGGTACGGCGCGCGTCCATATATGAATATGAATGGGGAACCCTAGAGGGAGTGGGGGTGTTGTGTATAGAAATCTAGAATTTGTTCTCCTTTTTTTAAAAAAAAATAGCTTCAAAAAAATTATATATTTCTAGTTGAAAAATGATATTTTTATTTAGATCGAATAGTATTTTATTTTGAATTTTTTTATTTTAAATTTTAAGAGAAAATTTTTTTTTGAGAAAAAAATTAAAATTCAAGTGAAAAATTTATATTGGATTCCGTAATACACTTTTACTTTTTTTCAGTGTCTTCTCACTATTTTTATAAATAAAATAACTTTAATGTCCCTTTTTTATTTTTCAAGATAAAGTTTAAACTAAAATTTTGAAATTTTCTTTGGTATTAAAGTCTTTTATGAAAAGTAAAAAGAATAAGAAATAAGTGAAAGAAAATAAATAGAAAGTGAAAATATTACTTCTCTTATCTTTTAAATAAATATTTTTATTTTTATTTTATTGATGTACATAAATTATTTTGTGGCAACAATATTTGTCAAATTTCCGATATTGCTATAGAATTCGACAAGAAGAGTGCACATGCACCACCATACACAAGTAATTTTAGGCTTGATGTTAATTTTAGGAAATTTTGGAGGATTGGAATTTATAGTTAATTGAGGTGGGTTTTATATATGTTATGAATTGAATAAATTTTGAACTTATATAATTTGGTTGGACATTAAAAAAAATAGAGTAAATGACACGAACAAATAAATATATCCTTGAAAAAGATGGCATGTGCCTATGGGTGTGATTGGATAGAGTTTGGTTTTGAGATTTTTTGTCTTGGGTTTCGGGAGAGAGAATTTTTTGTGAGAGAAAAAGTGAGATTTGAGATGAAAAACTGTATTGGGTTCCGTGCAGAACCTTGTCCAAGCACACCCCATTAGTGAGGCCTGCTAGTGGGATCCTCTCCCACGCCCACAACTGGACCAAGGTAATAGGACCTCGAATCTCCCGTGCATCACCTAACGAGGCATCACATAAGCACCGATACAAGTATCCTAGAACTCCACTGCCCCAACTATATGATCCGGCAAGGTCGAGATCCTCTAGCAGACGCAGATAACGTAGTGGTATCTGGTTGTTTGAGTGATCAGAAAATAAATGACCTCCCATAAGCATGAGCAGTAGAGCACGAGTCAATCGCACACAATCCTGCTCTGATGGATGATCACCAACTGGTCTCATGATAAACGCCTCTAGAGGCTCCTTACGCAATTTATGACCCACGACGTCAGACGTCATAACCCTGAATCCGAGAAGTCTATCGATCATCTCAATCCACTCCGATTTGGAATGAGTGTAAGGTGGACCGATAACCGGATCACCGTCAACTGGCAACCCCCACAAGATCGCTACATCTTGCAATGTAATGGTCGTCTCACCGCAGGTCAAATGAAATGTGTGCGTCTCCGGACGCCATCGCTCGACTAACGCGGTGATTAGTGCGTGGTCAACAGCCCTATACCCGACTCTGGCCAACCCTCCGAATCCGACTCTATCTATCAGCTCATGAACTCTAGTCGGAGCGGCACCATATGCGTCATAAAATATACGGTCAAATCGGCGTACTCTGAGAGGTTCCTCTAAAGTCTCCCTATAGCCCTCCCACACTAATGCTGATCGATGCTCCGACTGTCTAACCAGTAAACTCGGATCTACCGGTCCGGGATGAACAACTACAGGAACTCTACTAGCATCCATCTACAACTCTGTTCATTCAATATCTTCTAAGTTTATCTAGCAAAAATATATAATTTATATATTTATATGATATATCATTACCAAACTAATCAATTAATGTCCACTTAATATTATTAGCATTACATTAAATAATAACTACGTCTCACATTTTCTAACAATCACTAATGAAAAATTACAAATCATACATATTTAATTTAATAAAACATCCTCTTTCAATTATAATAGTAATATAGTAATAAAAATTAAAAATTATTTAATTCCTTATTATTACCTAATTAAGATATTAATGTCAATTAAAAATTATTACTACTATACTAAATATTAATTTTGTACAAAAGAAATATCCTATACATAAAATAAAATAAAAACATTATATGAGCATAATTTGTGTTGCATCAAATAATAAAAGTGGATTATAATACTAAAAGAAATAAAATAATAAAATAACAACATTAAGCAGCAAAAGAAAAAAAAAAAAAAAGACAGCAAATAAGCTTTCCGGCAAACCGTTTCCCACAGCGGCAAACAGGCAAAAAGCCCTTGGGGCAGACCCGAATGCAGTGAAAATGCGGTGGAAAGAGAAGCCAAAGAAAAGGAGGGTGAGGGGCGTACCTTCGGCGGAGAACTGCGGCTGAAATCGGCGTCAGAATCTAGGGTTGAAATCTGCGATGGAGACCGCCGGTTGGAGGGGACCGCTGCGTGAAACTGAAGTGGGTTGGGTGGGGCGGGATATAATAACACTATAACGCATACAGAAATGGCGTTATTGCTTCTATATCGCCATCACCGATGGCGTTATACAAAAAGCTATAACGCCATCCGTGATGGCGTTATAGGACTGGACATAACGCCATTGCGGATGGCGTTATGTCCATTTTACTCCAACCCTCCCCCAACCGGTCCACGTTAGTTAATTTTTCACAAAAGGAGTCCAAATTTGGTAAAACCCCCATTATACACATTGGGGAAAAGAATAAGAAGAAAAAGTGAGGTTGCATTTTTAAATGCTTCAATTGACCACGGCGTTGTAGCCTTCTTTGGCGGCGTGCTGCAGTTTCTATGGACTCCCATTATTTTAGTTATATCTAATTTCACATTTATTGACAAAACAGGCGGAATTAGCACACTGGATCGGACAAGAAAAAGGAACATCACCTCATTTGCTGCCTCATTTCCACTTCAGCTTAAAAAACCCACCAATGGCTCTTTCATTTTAGTTATACTGTAAAAATGAATTTACATATCCGGCATCATCTTGGTAAAAGAGAGAAAGAAAAAGAAAGAAAAAGGCATGCCACCATGTAAAGCTTCAAACAACATCAAACTGTACTTGGATCGTAACTCAAAGAAAAAAACTTTGCTACTCTTTTTATTTTTAGTGGAATCCGATCTGATTTTTGTAAGAAAAAACAGAGTTCAACTGAAAAAGTAAATAATAATCCAAGTAGCTGTAACTTTTAGGGCATCTCAAAAGCTACTAGCTCATAGTCCGCCCAAAAAAGCTGCACCTTCTATGCTGAGAAGAAAAGTTTTATTCCAAAATTGCTCATTTCTACAACAAACTTGATCTAGGGCCACAGAGGACAAGGAAACTGAAGAAATTTTCCCTCTTCACTCCACAGTCATATTTTGACAATGGAGGAAACCGAATATTTTCAGTCATTCGAATCAATGATTGTATTCAAGTCACAAGTACTAAAATGAAAAAGCACCTCTTTAAGGCGTATGGTATAAATTTAAGGATTAATAACTTACTGAAAGGTACAACCTAGAAAAATCATGTTGCTATGCTACTTGAAGCAGATGGGAAGCTCCAGAAAAGCCATGTAAAATCCAAATACTCCACTATATTTTGACTGCTCCTTGAAATTTAGACCGCAACTGGCTCACCAGATGGACTAGAAGCGTTAACCTGTTGTCATAGAAAATATTAGAAAAGGTTACGTTTTATTTGGAAGAGATGTAATTGTTTTCCTATATTAATTTTTGTAAAAACAAGACATTTATTTCATATAAACAAGCTGCATTTTACAGCATATTGCTTTGTGAAATAGGTTGTCTAATATACCAGTTAAATATGAGAGAGAATTTTAGTTCAGGACCTGAGGAGGATTTCCTCCTTACCTGCAACGTGTACATGCACACTAGTGAGGTCTCTTACAAACCTTTACCAGTGGTAATTTAGAGTGTCAAATAGGAGGAAAAGATAAAAATATTGGAATTCAAGAATTCCATCTGCATCACTGTATACGGATATGGATGAAAAAGAATTCAAATTTTTGGCAAGTACTAATGTATAATCCAATGAGATTCTCAATTTAATATATTCATGCATCTATATCAGGTTCTTCTCTAATGTTGATCAAGCACAAAATTCTTTGGGTGCGATAATTTTCTACCAGATAAAACAAGACTTACCTTGGCTGCTTTGAATAGCTCATCAAGCACTTCAGACAAGGTTGGATGTGCATGAACAGCAAACTTTATGTCCTGTATAATCCAAAAGATCCAAAGAGGCTGTTGAAGTGTAGAAGAACCAGCAATCTTCACATTTGGTGTAAAGAGCATAAAAGCACTTCCAAGGTTACAATAGCAAAGCATGTCCAAAAGACTATTCCCTTTCCAGATGTGACACATATTTTCTTACTGAAAAAACGCATCGAGAAAAATAAAGTCTCTACCAAGTTAAATGAAAGAAGGTTTTACACATAAATTACTTTACTATATGTATTCTTCTAGATATTCTGTATGTTGATGGAGCCACTCTCCCATACCCAGGGTACTGTCAATTTGGACATTAGTTCTCCCCATATTTCCACTGCTGTTACTATAGCTCAATACTATAGTTCTTCTTTTTTCCTTTTACCATTCTTTTAATGGGACAAAGGAATTTATTATCCAGAAATACGTCCAGATGCATCATTAGGTTCATTTAAAGGTTTATTCCCAGAGTTTGCTTATCCAAAGCATGCATGCACATTTTTTGTTCAGCCTGGTCAACGACATAAAGGTTCTTTCTAACTCCATTTGGGAGAGAAATCCTGTAGATTGGTTTACTTCTGTGCTAGGACATATGAACTGTAGAGCAATATGCTACCTGGATGCGTGTTCCCATTGCAATAGCATTGGATGCTTCGTGTATGAGGTCAGCAGCATGCAATCCAAAAATATGAACCCCGAGGATCTCTCCAGTGTCAGGTCTATATATCAACTGCAGAAAATGCCGGGTTTCCAATGGACCAAAAAGATCAATAAATAAATAAGAATTTTGGAATCCAAACACAAATTTGAAGTGGAAGCAGGCTCTCTAACATTCCAAAGTCATGCATCATAAATTTCCCAAGAATTACAGTTGTCACCTTCGCAAGTCCTTCGCCTTCATTTTCAGCAAGGGCTTTTGTGTTAGCCTTGAAGCTAGTCTTAACAACACTTAATTCAAATCCCTCCTTCTCAGCCTTTTGTCTAGCTTGAGGCTGCAAAATGTTGGAATTATTCATTGAAGCCTTTTCAGTGTCACATTCAAGACAGGAAAGAGAATATTCTCGCTATATTCTTATGGATTACCACTACAAAGATTATGAGAATGTTTCGTATACCACTACAAAAGATTATAAATAAATAAAGGCCATATCCCACATATAATTCAAAAAAAGAAATGGAAAACCAAATAATAGAGTAAGTCTTTATAGATCCAACATTCACTGGTGAATGCAACTTATTCTAGTTATTAGTACAAATTGTCTACTTCAGAAGTATCAAGGAGAACACCATATTCGGTCCTTCAACCAATCTTGCCAGTCAATTGTAGCACTTTCAGAAAATTCTAATAGCAAAACAATCTGATCTCATGTTTTAAACAGAAAGCGGACAACTGTTGCTTAAAGCATAATAGTATAGCTTTCAAACAGTGGATCGTGATTTCCTGTGTTCAGTCCAGAATGCTGTAGCACTCCATTAGAAGGAAGCAGTCAACTGATACAAGAGTTAAAATGAGCCCCCTTTAAACTACTTCAAAATTTTAAGCACAAAAAAGGATTGTAGTTCTAATGTTTCCCCAAATCGTCTCTAAAATTTACGAAGTTCTAGCTGTCAACTAAAATCTTGCCAAGTCGAACAACAATTATTTTAACATGTAATACAGGTGCACTCTAGTCATCTCCCCTTATTCGTTCTTGACCTGACTTCCTATAGAACTCCCATATTTACATAGAATTTGATGGAAATATGAAGTAGAGACTTGACAAAGATTTTCATATATTTCTCTACAATTTTTTTCCTGTTTCCAGAAATCAAGATCCTAGTCTACTTAATAAATAGTGTAGAATAAATGGCAACTCAAATTTTATTGTCTCGCCAGCAAAGTCAATAAGTCTCTCCAAACTACTTCGAATTTTATTCTTTCAAACAACAATATACAGAATTTTGTTTTGGAAATGCCAATATTAGAAGAAGCCTGTATTATGTGTGAAAGTAAATATTTATTTCATGTAATGCCCAGGAACCCCAAAGTCACAGGATGGATTATAGCCAGGACAATTGCATTGTAAATCATTTCCCTCAAATTACCAACCCACATCAGTAAAGGCTAAAACTTAGAAATGAATGATAAATTTATTTTAGAAAGTAGGAAAAAAATCTTCACTTGGTGACATAGAAGATTAAGTTAATTTCTCCCCACCTTCAAATGCTAAAGCAAAAAAGAATAGTTGTTTCTTTAAGATAGTTAAAAAGCAACAGCCGGTTGGGCAACTAGGCGTGTGCATTATTTGGAAAAAATTTAAAAACCGAACCGAATCGAAATTTAATTCAGTTTTTGGTTCGATTTTTTTAAATTTCGGGTTGTAGAAAATTCAGTTTTCCATCTCCAAATTAAATTTCGGTTCGGTTTCGGTTTGGACCAAGCCAAACCAAAAAAACCGAATTTCCTCCAAATTAATAATTAAGAATAATTGAAGGTTAATAACCCTAATTAAGTTAGTTCTTAATTAAGGTTACTTTAAAATTTAAAATACTTAATTTTTGTATATTTTCACAAACACTATTTAAAGACTAATAACTCAAACTAAATTAGATTTTAATTAATGTAGAGTACAATCAATGTTATTTTAAAATTTTAAATTTTTTAATTTCATATATTTCGGTTTTCTCCAAACCGAAATATTTCAGTTTGGAGAAAATTTGGTTTGAAAGTAAATTAAGTTTGGTTTGGTTTTAAAAAAAATTAAAAAACCCGATTTTTCTCCAAATAGTGAAATTTTCTCCAAACCAAACCGATGAATACCCGGCAACTACTATTGGTGGCAATTTTAAGAACATATGGAGGAAAGAAAAAACAAAAAAAAAAGAAAAAGGAAAAGGTCTCACATATGACATGAAATTCAGTTTGATATTGTCTCATGATAGTGGCAATTTTAAGAACGTATGGAGGAAAGAAAGCCAAAAAAAAATAAAATGAAAAGGGCTCATGTATGACGTGAAATTCTGTTTGATAGTGTCTCATGATTGATTATGCAAATTTATGTTACACAATTAGCCTGGTAGATGCTGCAAAGGTATTAAAATCATGCATTTAACCAAAAGAGATTTTTAATGTTAAAAGAATAGAAATTCAAAAACTTCAGTTAAACTACAAGAAACAATTCAAGACTTAGATATTACTGCACTACAAAAGCTACAATAAGTATATTAAAAAGAAAAAGTTGTAAAGCAGTCATACCTCAGTCAACCCCACCATGCTGATCTCTGGATGGGTAAAGCAGGCTGCGGGAATACTTAAATGATTCAGAACATGGTCCTTTCCACACACTTGCTCAACAACTGTGAAGGAAGGAAGGCCAGGTGTTAAAAAAAGTATGAATGCAACATCATAAAAAAACTCCAGGGCCAGAAAAATTCAAAAGATTTGCCTACCAGAAATTCCCTGTGCACTTGCTGCATGAGCAAGCATCATTTTTCCATTTGCATCACCAATACAATACAAGTGAGGAACCTAAGATTCAAAGAAGAGGATCAGCAGAATCCATACACAGTAATATCATACGAAAAGGAAAGAAGAATGTCATTTACCAACTTCCCATCAGCATCAACGACTCTCATGCATTCATCTATGGGTACAAATCCTCGCTGCGTTCTTACATTTATCTAGACCATGCAAACGAAAGGAAGAGAGTTAGTTTATTATCTTATTTTCAAAGTTCCACTTGAATGCTTGTGCTAAAATTAATTGGTGTATTATTGAACCCACATTTTCCAAACCAAGTCCATCAGTGAATGGAGCCCTTCCAGTTGCAATAAGGGCAGCATCAACCTGCAAAAGATGATCTATAAACTAGAAACAAAGAAGGAATTCCAAGCATGTCCCAAATTTCCATGGGATAAATAAAAAGTATAATAAAGGTTAATGGATTATAAAAAGGAAATAGATGATAAATAAAGAATCAGTTTATTCAGAAACTAGTTTTTTATTTCTGAAATATGCTTGCTAATTCTAAATCCAGATGCTGAAGATGAAGATAATGAAGCCTCTTCTAAGATAACAACTAGAACGGCTTTTTCTTTCTTTGTCAGTTTTCTGGAAAAGGATAACAGACCAAAACGTCCACCGAGTGTCTTCACAAACTATTCTTGTTTAAAAATCACGTGCTTTCAGGAATGATATTCTTAACCTCAAAAACACGTTTGAGTTAATTATAACTAAGTATTCAGTTTTGAACTTTACCAGAATATGCTGTAAAATCTTGTGAACGTTAAACTGTAGCAATATCAGATATAGATTCCTTGTAGATGCAATGCATGTAGAAGAACTCATGATTCGTAGACAATAAACCTGAAATGCTAAGAACGAGATTTGCATGATAGCAAGTTGCAAGGGCAGCAGGACAAGAAAACTGACCAGCGATGATTCTTTACCATAAAATAGCCATCCCACCGCATAGGTTTATACAACAATTAAACAGCTTATTACCATTCATCTATGACATATATAAGTTTCGTGCATTAAGGCTCCACAAGTACAAAGGTCTGGAGTGGACTACGACTGACCTGACCATTCCAAGAGAGGAGGTTGGTTCTATGATTTGATTCCATCAATTCTCAACTTTTGAGAAACTTCTACACAAAAGGCTTACGTTGATCTAATAAACATCTATAAATGCAATGCTATATTATTGTTTATGACCCCCAAAGGAAGAAAAAAAAAGGGAAATACTACTTTCACGTGCAATGTGCAATTCCTTTAAATATGCTTCAAGCTTACCTCCAAAGTACCTTTCGGTTCTTTTGTCTTTGCATCAATGAGCTCAATTATTACTGGTTTTCCATCCCTTGCAGGAGTTATCTGTTGAAAAGCATCAGAAATTAAAATTAGAAAATGAGTCCAGGAAAATCATATGTTTTTTACTACAAGAATAGCTTATATTATATACTTAATAGAGGGACCGGGAACTGCATAGTACCTTGCTAGCAAATACACCAGTATGATAATCAATTTTCCGAGTGTTTATGAGGGCTCGCTGAGCCAATTTTCCAATCTCAGGATCAAAGCCAGGCATTAGCTGATCCAAAGCTTCAATGAAGGTCACCTGTGCAATTATGCTGAAGTCAGCTCGAAAGGCACAGGTTTATAGCTTTCCAAGGTTGAAGAGATAAAAGAAATTACAGCCACAGGTCCAATAACTTTTTATTTTCAGCAAGCCACGTGGCATTGGCTCTTGACAAAATAAGGCAAACGAAGTTGCACTGATTAGGCATCTATACGTTCATTTGACATTTTTATTTGACTTGATTATGGTATTAGTTAAGCAATTGTCAATCAGAGCTTGAGTTATTTATTTACCTTAACTTTGCTCTTTCCTCCTCTGACCCCCACCCCCTTCAAAAGTAAGACCACATAAGTTGCACTTTACATGTAAACACACCAAACTTGAATAATCAATTCCTATACTTTACTGGTAGAGGTTCTATTATATAAATTCTTTCTTAGCCTAATCTTTTTCTTCTTTCGTTTAGTTAACATTATCTTAGCAGAGAGTTGCACTTAGTTACAGGTTTGACAATGAAGACAAGTCACTTAAATGCAGCTGAAAAGGACATATAAAAAATGCAAGCACAGGAAATATAGTTTCCAGCAATAGTCCATCCATAAAAAAAGAAAGAGTAACAAGAAAGGAAAAGGAAAAATAAAAAGACAAAGATAAAGAAAAACAAATTGTACCCAATACTTGATTAAAAACAGAAAACAAATAGATTATAGAGTATCATAAAGGATAGGTCATCCCCACCTCACTTCCAAGTGCTGTATACACATCACTGAATTCAAGACCAATATATCCACTTCCTACTATCGCTATCCACTCAGGAACAAATTCTAATTTGAGTGCATGATCGCTGGTTATTACAGTCTTACCTGCAGGCATGTGTGGAAAAGTATTAAGTTTTCAACTCAATAGTAAGTCCACAAGAGGGGGGAAAGTATTAATATATGTTCTACAATAAATGTTAAAAACTAACTATTTTCAGACCCCAGCCAAGACATGACAAATGAGAAAGGGGGAACAGGGGAGGGGGAGGTGGAAGAGTTGCAGTTTTAGGAAGTAATAATTTCATTCCTGGTACCTCCCCAGCTAATAATTCTTGTTCTCAATAAGTATCTGTCAGATCATAATACTCACTATAGGTCTTGAAATGCTCATGAAAGAAGGCCTAATTACACACAGAAGAACTGGAACTTCTGCAAAGTACTCCACCAAATAATCAAATACCATAACATGTTTACGGTCCAACAAACACTAACCATCAACTTCAATTCCCTTGGGCACTAAGGGGACTGAGCCAGTAGCAATTATTATATCTTTTGCTGTTATTATGGTTTCCTCGGAACCTGCTTTTCCATATTTCACCCTTTGAGGACCCTGTATATATCCATAAAATTGTAGACATTAAAATGTTAGTAAAGAACCCAATGGTGGGATCAAATGATTCCACTTTTTTTAGTAGAAAATTCGTATTGAATAGAAAATATCTAGTTAAATTCATTGAAATTCTGAACTCACCAGAACAGTCCCAACACCAGTCAATATATCTACACCAAGAGCTTTCATCGAATTGGTCAAGTTGCTACGGATCTTGGAAGCCAAATTATTTGCATGATCTGCAACACCCTGTCTGTCATATCCCGCAGCAGCAACCTAGCATTTCAGTGTCCAAAACGAGCCCTCAGATAAAAGGAAAAAGTTAGGTTGGTAAGAGGATGTACAAAGTCCAACCATGAAATGGGATTTTAGTATGGGCAGGGGACAACAACCTGAATACAAACTGCAGGAAGTTACCATATGACTAAATCTACCACTATTAGTACTAGAAATTGGGTTTTTAAAGCCAAAACTTAGTTCTTAATTCCCTGCATACAATAACGAGGTATCTCAATATATATTTTCTGTCCACAAGAATGAATATCTGGTTCCAGAAGCACAAGAACAAGATACCTGTAAACCAAAAGACTTCATATGGTGTTCGTTTTGGAGCTCACGCATACGCCCACTTACAGCGAGAAGGGCTTTAGAAGGAACACAACCCCTATTTACACATGTACCTCCAACTACATCTCCTTCAATGATGGCAGTTTTTAGGCCCTGGAAAGCATGTCAATCACTCAGCTTACTAAGATGAAAAGAAGTCTGACAAATAGGCCATATATGCAGATAACGAGAACCATGAAGTTAATAATGTTCAGTGATGATAGCAGGCATTTCTTTCTTTTGGCTCCATAAGAACGCCCACTTACTTTAATAAAAGAAAAATATTATTTTTTCAGATGACGGTAACAAGTTGATATAGCTAAAAAAATCTGAAGGAACACAGTTGATGGAAATGAGTAATCCAACTTTTGGTAGGAAATAAATTCACCAAAATGGAAGGAAACAACCATAAATCAAGGAAAAAACTAGATTAACTAGAAAAATTAAAAAATTAGCTATTCCTTGATCTCATAATATGGACTTTAGATCTCCATACTGGCTCAAACTATGACAAAACAAAAGCATTGCAGTAAAAATAATGACTGTGACTACTGAAATCTAAAAAACAAGAAGAGATAGTAAAATCCGGGAAAGAACTGAAGTAGCTAAGGAATTTTGAAATGGCTGAGGGCAAAAAGATTGAAAATCCTACTAAAAGAGGCAAAGAAGAGAATGAGGAGCATAGATGTGCATTTCACCTTCTCAACAGCATGAAGAGCAGCACCGTGACCGCCAACACCAGCACCAATAATCACAAGATCATAGTCAAAACCTTTAGAAGGACTTCCATTACTCAGGGAAGCAGAAACCTTAAAGTTCTTCAAAGCCGAGCACCGCTTCAAAGCCGAAGAAGAAGAAGATGAGGAAGAAATCAATCCAGAGTTCATATGCGAACCAAAAACAGCCTCTCTTCTGAGACCACAGAATCGCAGCGACCTCGGCGTCAGCGAAACAGAGCTGGAAACGGAAGACGAAGAGCAGTCGGATCTGGTGATCGCAGGAGGGGAAGGAGAAGAGAGGGAGAGAGAAATTGAAGACTGCATTATTGGAGTTTAGAGAGAGAAAGCGCGGAGTTGGGGGTTTAAGGTGCCACAAAGAGCAGTGGCGATGGAGGTTTTGGGGGAGGATGGGGAACGAGAAGAGAGTGAAGTTATAGAGCGATGACTCCCAGGCTTCGAAAGCTCCGTCGGGGTGCCGGAGTTAACGAAGCAAGTGAAGGCGTTTGTTGTTGTGAGAAAGTCGTGGCTGTCCACCGTGTCTTGCTGAACCAACGACCGTTGTTTGGCGCCCTCTTTTTCAATTTCTTTGGCTCTTTTTGTAGATTTTCATTTTCCTTCTTTTTATATATAATAATACTCCTTAATATTTTCTTTCATGTACCCTATAGAAATATAAAAATATTGTATTGAAAAGAAAGAAAATCCTTACAAAAGAAGAGATAAAATAATTTTTTTAAAAAGAAAAGAAAATAAATAAAAGAAATATATCTGTCGATCTTTTAATTATAAAAGATGCAAATCAAATTTAAACCTATGATGATATTCTTAAGCAGTTGATTTGATAAAACTTGCTCTTTATTTGTAGTAATTAACTAATTTACTTACTCACAGTATACACTAATGCTTTTCTTTTGTCTAATCTTGTATGAAAAAGGAATTTATTTTTATATGAACAAAATTATAGGAGGAAGAGGAATATAATTAGGGATTGGTATTTCTTCTAAAGAATTAATGATATACTCCCTTCGGTTTAAAGTGTAAGAAAGAAGAAAATTAAAGATATTTTTTTTAATTTTATTCTTAATTAAATTAATTTTTTATATTAATATAAAAAATAAATAAATTATATTTATAAGTGAGTGATACTTTTAAAAAATAATATTTAAAATTAATAAAATATCAAATATTTTTAAAAGAGAAATAAAGAATAAAATTAATAAAATATCAAACATTTTGAAACAAAAAAGTATTGCAAGGAAAGCGTTGTTTCTATTGAACCTTAGGTGATCTTTCCTTTACCTAAATCTTAGAAATCTTGGGAAGGACAACGTATGTTATAAATGAGGAGACCGCTAAGGTAGTTGCAACTGTATAAATTCGTAATGCACCTTTTTGGCAGACACTCTTGATTCTAAAGGCATCTGCTACTTGGGTTGGACCATTACCAGAAACACTTTTGGATCGTTATTGGTTCAGCCCAATACCCGCAAACTTCGTTGAAATATGTTGGATCATGATTTAGAACCACAAAAGAGAGCAACAATTTCACGTGTTAGTCTGGGATGTTTTGTTTACAGGTTACAGAATAAAACCAAAACAAAAAAAGAATTAAAAAAAAAGAGAGAAAGGCAGATTTTCTTCTTTTTTGTAATTATTTTATTTAAAAATTCATGTCAAAATCGCCTAATTGGTGCTTAAACTATATTATTGTTTGTGTGTTTTTTTTAAGATTCAATAGATATTCATTAGCCATTTTGGTCCTTTTTCTAGGTCCCACTTGGTTGTTTCGCCACTTCTACAAAGAAAATATTAAAAGACAATGTTAATTTTACATAAATAGGTATGTGATATTTTAAGTAACTTTTTGTAAAATCATAAAGTAAGGGTGTATGTGGATTAAAAAGAAAAAAAGAGTTTGGATCTTCATTTGAATTGAGTTTCGTCCTAATGGAATAACAATTGAGTCTCACTTTATCTCTCACAAAAAAATTATTTTTGCGGAACTTAAGACAAAAATTCTTAAACCCAAATCTAATCCAAATGAAGTTGAGATTTTTCTATATTAAGTTTGTAAAAGTAAATTATTTGTAAAAAAGAAAATATGATACAAAGTAAAAATTTTGTATTAATTTTGCAATGAAATCCAATTCAAATATACAAGTTTGAGGGATCATAACAGCTTAACAAAATCTTAGGGGATTAAAAAAAAAAAGAAAAACACATTATGCTGGGGTACATGATTTAACATTTTAAAACCTTGCTGGGGCACATTTCATTATTGGAACTTTGGGTTTCTCTAGTGTAGTAAGAGACGTTGAACCACTACAATGTTATAGCTAGCATTGTCAATGGGTTTGGGTTACTCGAACCTAATCCATTCTACCCAATTAAATACGGGTCCAAGCTGAAGTCGAATTATGTTCCGGTCGAATTCAAACTAAGATAGGTTAGTTCATTTTCAATATATATATATATATATATATATATATATATGTTTATTTATTATATTTTATTAAAAATATTATTATTATTATTATATGTAATAATAATATAATTAATTAATTTTTTACTTTTATTATTAATTAACAAATATTTAATATTTAAATATAAGTTAAAAATTTTTAAAGTATAGTATTAATTATCTTTAAAAAATTAAACATATTTTTGTAAAGTGAAAACAAAAAGATAAAATAAGTTCATGAAAAAAATTTTAGATTAAGATTGACCCAAACCCGAACGAGCAAAGCTCAAGTGCTCATAAAACAAAATCGAATTGAGCTCGAACTTGACAAAGTTTGACTCACTGAGCCAATTGACTGTCCTAGTTATAGCATATAGGTAATTATCACTTGCTTCTTTCATTGAAGAACGGAGTCATGTCTTCCAACCTTAGCCATATCTTTTTTGGGCCGCTTTAAACTATGAATCTCTAGACTACTAGTAACGTATACAAGGAAGTTAATTTCTCTTTTGATGCAGCGAAAAAGAAAGAAGAAAGATATGGATTGAATTAAAAAAAAAAAAAACAACAACTTTGCACAATACAAAATGCATCATAACCAATTGAATTATTATCATAACAAACAAACTATTAATGACTTAGAATGAGATTGAATAAAGTTTAAGTTTGAAATCTCTATTTTAGTTAATAAAACTGAATTATTTGTGAGAGAACTAATCAAATCTAAAATATAATAGAATCCATTCCAAATACACTCATATATATATATATATATATATATATATATATATATATATATATATATATATATATATATATATATAGTCCAAATACACTCGTATGCTCTATAACTACAACAGGGATCTTGGATTAAAAAACCAACTTCAATTTATGCATACATTGAAGGCCAAACCTTTAACACTAGAAAGTCTGTTAGAAGAATGAATCTAATATGATGTTAGTCTAAAAGAAATTCTTAAATCATAAGAAATCTATAATATATTCCATCCATTTTAAAATATAAGATATTTTATGTGTTTTATTATTTTTAAATTTTTATGAATTCTAAAAATTATTTTTTCTAAAAACTATTTTTGTTATAAATATAATTATTTTATTTTTTAGTATATTAATATAATTAATTAAAATATAATAAATTTATTTTTTAAATTTATGTAAAATATACAAATGCATTATATTTTGAAAAGAATTATTAATATTTCAACTATGACGAGATCAATTTTGTGCAACGTGGATGCCCTCCAAAGTTAAATTTGGACTTGCTTTCACATTTTTTTAATATAGAAGACGTGCAACTTTTTAATAATAGAGGAAGCTAGACTTGATTTTCATCATTCGTAATCATTGCTACTGATGATGACATCGAATTAAAACACGTAATCATTTTTATACACATATTTTTTTTAAATTATATACATTAAAAAATTTTAAAATTCTTTCTTTCTCATCTAAAAATTTTATCAACTTATATATATATATTAAAAAAGTAATAATTTTATCAAAAAAATACGTTAATCTAGTCACAGACAATGAGTAACGATTCGACAAAGAATTTTGTCAATTTTAAAGTAAAAACTCGTAAAATTTTTATTAAATATGTAAAAATATTGAATTTGACACATTCTATGTGAGTTGCACCAACCAACCAGTAGAGCAATTTGCAAGTAAATTCCAAATTTTCTTTCTCATTTTTGGCAGTGCAAATTCCGCTAGTTTGTGATAGAATTTGGACAATTAGGCTACCCAACTTTAAAATCGACCGTTTCGAATCCGATCTTGAAGATTTTATATGTAAATTGATGTAAAATTAGATATAGTTTGATAAATTAATATTTGTTCGCAAAAAAACGTAATCGTTATTGACATATTTGAGTTTTTTTTACTTTGAATACTTCAGAGAAACTTATGAAGTCTTACAAATAAATAGTAAATAATAATATTTTTTGTATTTTATATAATAAAAAACTACATATAATATGCCCAAAACGTAAATTAAGCATTTTTTCTTAAATACAAACAAATAAACACTCACATTAATATTTTTTCTATCCTATTTTTTGACAGTGTCCAGCACCTGATTCCAGCCGCTGGATCACCTGCATGCAATAGGCAATGACGCTCACTGCTTATAAGTTGCGCCCTCTTTCAAATACAATTATCTTGCTTTGCTGGACTCTGCCATTGGACTTACTTTTATATATTATTTAAAATTTAAAATTTAAAATTATATTATAATAAAAAATATATAAATTAATAAATATTTTATATTAATTTTAAATAATATATAAAAGTAAGTCCAATGGCAGAGTCCAGCAAAGCAAGATAATTGTATTTGAAAGAGGGCGCAACTTATAAGCAGTGAGCGTCATTGCCTATTGCATGCAGGTGATCCAGCGGCTGGAATCAGGTGCTGGACGTCCTGCAAAAAGGACGTGCAGCACCGTATCTTTTTGGGAATAAAGTTCAAAGATAATGCTATCGACACCCAACCCAAACAGACGCTGCCCACAGTCTAGTAGATCGCCAAAACCACCAAACCACGAGAGGGAGAAAAAAACCACCAAAACCCACAAACCACGGCTGCCACCTTGCCCTTTCGCTCAATATAAATTCTCCAGAGTTTTGAGCTCCACACTATCCAAAATCCGTTCCTTCAGCACACACAAATCGCATATTTCGATTCAACTCTGTTTTTTATTCTCTATTGATGGCCGACAAAGAGCGCAAGATCCTGGTTGCCGTCGACGAAGGCGAGGAGAGTAGCTACGCATTGTCGTGGTGCATCAACAACGTTGTCCATCAAAATTCCAAAGATACTCTCATCCTCCTCTACGTGAAACCGCATCGAGTTCTCTACACTGGTCTCGACGGAACAGGTGAGGAAGAGACTTCTTTTGCGGGTACTAATTCTGGGAGGCAATAGGTTGTTGATTCTATAGTTACTTCACCATTATTTATTTATTCACTTATTTTTGGATGCAGGTTATTTATTTTCTAATGATATTGTGGCCTCCGTGGAGAAGTACAGCAACGAGGTTGCAGAGGTTGTGATGGAGAAAGCTAAGCGAATATGCAAGGACTTGAATAACGTAATCTTTTCCGCCTTCTTTAATCCCTTCCCTGTTTGTTTTATCATTCGTAATTCTTTCTCTTCTTCCCTCTGATTAGAATCTTTTTAACAGTTCTTGACTCTTTGAGTGTGTTTGGGGCTTAGGAAAATTTGAGGTATAAATTACATTTAATGTTTTTAAGCTAAAAATAGTTTTGATTGCTTTTCTAAAATTACTTTACTTATTTAATTAGTGTTTTCGAGTCAGAAATCAAACATTCTTAACTTAATTGTTTTTGGAACTTTGGGTTAGAATGTTCACCGAGTTCTTTTCTCTCTATTTATTGAAGATTTTGGACATTTTTTATTTTGAATGAAGAGCATTAGACTACATAAATTTGGCAAAAAGACAAATTTGTTTTTTTCTTTAAAAAAAAGGGAATATAGAAATTTGTAATTCTTCATCAAAGGAACAGAATGGGTAATTTTGGTTTTGGGGTTAGTTGAGGGGAGTATGGTTGTAAAAATGATGATTATTGAGAGGTTGTGTACAACTGCGATGTACAGGTTAAGGTGGAGACGCGGGTGGAACGTGGAGATCCAAGGGACGTAATTTGCCAATCCGCGGAGAACTTGCAGGTTGACATGGTAGTCATGGGGAGTCACGGTTATGGTCTCTAGAGGTAGGCTCATCTTTTTCTTCTTCCATCCTTTTTTTTTTTTAAAAAAAGATGTAATTTCTTTAGTATTTTTAAAAATAATTCCGCAAATAAGAATTGATTTTTCAGATTTTAATGGATGAGTGGCATTTTCCTTGCAGGGCTTTTCTTGGAAGTGTAAGCAATCATTGTTCACAAAATGTGAACTGTCCCGTTTTGATAGTGAAAAGGCCCAAACCAAATTGTGGCAATTAGGAGGTTTTTTTTTTTTTTTTTTTTGGATTTTTACTGCGTGTAGCAAGTAATCGTGTAGTATGTGTGTTTACTATTCATATATTGTACTCTCTTTCTTTTTCCACCCCAGAGGTGTTGTACTTGTACATACTTAACCTCTTGAGTTTTATTAATGTACTACTATTTGCAATTGCTTTGCTTTGTATTTGCTCTATAAAGTTGTTTTTCAACTCTTTTATGTTTTCTTTGAAGAAAAAGTTGTATTCTCAATACAATTGCGATTTTTAAGTTTCATTTAGATTGAATTTGAGTTTGAAACTTTTGTAAAAAAGAAAGTGAGATTCAATTGTCATTTGTTTGGATGAAACTGAATTCAAATGAAGCTTTAAAATTATTTTTGACAACTGGGATGCCAAATTGTATTTAAAATTACTACTAATTAGAAAAAGATCACAAGTAGCCTCCTCTATCCAAATAAATGAAAATTCATTAATTGAACAGGTAAAATTAGGTTAAAGATGTGCAGAAACATTGGAATGCCTCTAAAATCTCAAAAAACAGCAAGTCCTCTGCAAAAACTTTCTTTGCGGAATAGTTCGGTATTGTGGAAAGGTGTCGTTTGTGGGTTAAAGCCCTTTGAATCATGACTGTATTCTGAAAATTCTAGAGTTTTTATGTATATTTGTCTTGTCATATGTGATGCAAAATCTTTTTCCCCCCTCAGAGGTGGTTGTATTTTTTTATGGGATTGTTCAATAAATAAAAAACTGGGGGAGGGACGTCCAGCTTGGGGGGCCCCATCCCTCAATTTTTTTCTTTTTTGTTTAATTTTTAAAAATAATTTTTTAATAAATATATTTTTATTAATTTTTGTTTTCAAGTTTAAAATTTTATATTAAGATTTAAAATTATAATTCAATTATAATAATTTAAAATTTGATTATAATCAATTATAATTTTTAAGTTTTTTATTTTTAAAAATTTAAATAAGTGATGAAACTTACTATCGATACAATTTAGATAAAACGATAAATTTTGATTATTCATTAAATATCATTATATAGTGATTATTAAAAAATAAATAAAATAAATATTATATAGTAAATTTTAAGATATTATAAAGTGTTAAAATTATTTAAAAATTGTTATGAATTAGTAAAATTATTATACATTTAGTATTTATATTTTTTATCATTCTTTGAGTTTTAAATTTGTAATCTTTTTAACTCTATATGTTCTTTTAATTTTATAAATGAAAAATATATCAAAAAATAATGTGTAATATCAATTAAATAGATAGTCTATTAAGATGGTAATACAATTTCTAGAAAGATCTTAAGTTTTAAATTCAATTCTTATCACCAATTTCTCTATTTAACTAATTATTACTTTTTTTAAAACTGTGATTTCCCCTGAAAGAAGAAAAAGGTCAAAAAGGTAAATTTGGTATATTTTCCAGCACTATATATTTACTCCCGGAAGATTCTGTCTATCTGAAGATTTTGCATGATAGTGTTTCCTTTGTAATATAACTCTCTTATCTTCTCTGCCTTTCTTCTTCCTTCATCCATCAATATATTATTCAACCCTTCTCCTCAAATATCAATGGCGTTTCATCACTCAAATTCTACATTGCTATACCTTTCAATGGACACTCTTAGGTATACCTTCCTCTAATTTTTTTCACTACTTATTCTTCAAGTTCTACTGATCATCCTTTGATTCTACCGAGAGATTGGTTAAGTTTGTTTTGATTTTTCCTCTAATGTTGGTAAAGAATTCCTATATGAGAGGGTAATCCTTGGTGGCATCCCGGAACTCAGAATAATTCAGATTGTGATATTGATTTGTGTATTCCAAAATAGTGGAAAGGACGGACACAGTAACATACAACCTTGTTATGCATGCATTGATTTTTCACTAGAAACAAAGGTCACAGAACGGGATTGTTTCATTTGTGCTTTTCTTTGGATTCTTATGCTATTCAAAAGAGACTGGGTTGTCTCTCTATGGATGCAGATTAGTTTGAAGTTATGTGCTGAATTGCCTGATTGAATTTCAGTACTTATTGATTTGTAGCCAAGAAACATTGTACTGTGGATTGCAACTTAAAAAAGAAGCCTAAAAGTTTTAATTTCTAATGGGATCTGCAGGCATTGAACAAATTCTTGAATGATCATCACAATGAGATTCTCGTCAAGCATCATAATTCGGCCCCTTGTGTTTTTTATTTTCTTGGTAATTCTTTCCTTCACCTCTGTTACTACCTTCAATTCGTGAACTTGTTACTGTTCTTTTTCCTAAATGAAACAATCTTTTCAGGGTTTATCAGCTTTCATCATCTCAAAGTTGTGTTCTCTTACCAAGAAACAAGAAAGCAATCTAATCTTCAGGCTAATTGAAGTTCGGAACAAGACTTTTTCAGAGATAGAAAACTCTGCAAAGCTGCTTGTACCATTAAATTCATCTGCATCAAGTTTAGCAAGGGCTTTATCTTCATATCTAGATGGAACAGAGATCACATTTTCAATAATCCAAGCAAAGGTGAGCAAGCTGAAATCTTTTGATGGTTTTTGACTTTCGAGCAGCATTTGAGAGCTGACAACATCCTTTTTCCATTTTCTGTTGGTTCAGGTTGCGCCACCATTGTTTCTTTTGCTTTCGACAATCCCATATGTAACACAAGTGGCCTATACTGGATCAGATGGTTTATTGTTTTCCTACTATGTTGATGATGATCAGACCTTTGCAGTATTTTCAAATACTTCTTCTCCTTTGGTATATTATTCTCAGCCGGTGAACCGTGACACTGGAAAGCTTTATGGGCAAGCAATTGGTTTAAACTCTACATTTACAGTTGATACTAACAGGGTTCAAAATGCTTCAGATATGTCACTGGCTTATTCTTCACTCGAGATGGGGTGGAACCAGCACGATCTTCTATTTCAAAACACCATTGCAATGGATGGTAGAGGGGTGATCTCAGTAGGTTACAGGGCAAAAATAGTAATTGATCACTTTACTACTCTTGATTTTCATGGCGGTTACTTCCATCTTGCTTCAATTGATGGTAAAGAACTTGTAGCAGCAAAGCTTCCAGACACTGAAATAATGGTTGACAATGGCACAATTTCAATAAGACAGATCAAAATTAATGGCAATGGCGAAGACAAAGTCACGGACCATTCTTGCAATATGGATGATGGTGAATTAGGACAATTTACCGTAAAGATCAAAGGAAAGAAATACACGTTTTATTGCTCAACTTTTCAAATTGCAGGGGTCGAATTGGTATGTTCTAACTTTAAGCATCATTTTGGTCTTTCTTATATTGCCCCTCAAAGAAGTCCTAGTCGATTAACTTTTCCTTGATACACTGAAAAGTTTGTTTAAGTATTGCATCAGGAAATGGAGAATCTTTCTTTATGCTACACTGACTAATTGAATACATATTTTTAGGTATATATTTTAGCTTTTCCCTCCAAAGGAATGGAAAGTGTTGCCCGAAAGATCAGCAAACTTTCTGTCACACTTCTTGTGCTTATGCTTGTGATCATAGTTATGTCGCTCTCTGTTTTCATTATTTTGATCCTGAGAGCTGCGAGGAGGGAGATGTTTCTATGTGCTGCACTAATAAAACAAATGGAATCAACACAACAAGCTGAGCGCAAAAGTATGAACAAGAGTATGGCCTTCGCCAGCGCAAGTCACGATGTGCGCGGTTCTTTGGCAGCCATAACTGGCCTGATAGACCTTTGTCGCGAAGATGCCATGCCAAATTCTGCACTGGCTTCCAATTTAACACAAATAAGTACTAGTGCAACGGATGTCTTAGGTAACCATTCTTCTGTATGCTTGAGGATGTTTCTACATTATTATGTATGTTATGATGCTTTTAGCAAGAATTTAGTTTCAGATGACTAAATCATATAAATGGTTGTATGAATACAGCATGTCCTTCAATAGTCTCCAAGCTCAGGATAATTGATCAGATGCATTTTTCTTTTTGGTGGAATTGTTCTAGGCATACTGAATTCTGTTCTTGATACAAGTAAAATTGAAGCTGGTAAGATGCAACTTGAAGAAGAGGAATTTGACTTGGCACAGGTTCTGGACGAAGTTGTTGATATGTACTATCCCCTCGGCTTCAAGAAAGGTGTAGACGTCATTCTCGACCCCTGTGATGGCTCGGTCTTGAAGTTTAACCTGGTTAAGGGTGATCGAGGAAAATTCAAACAGATTTTATGCAACTTGCTAAGCAATGCTATAAAGTTTACATCAGAAGGTCATATTGTCGTCAGAACTATAGTCAGGAAACCGAGCAAAGAGAATGCCATAATTGCTTCCAACCGCAGAGGTCTCTTAAATTGCCTTACGAAGTTGTGCTACAAGACTAATGGAAGCTTCAGTTCTCTGGATGAACATCATCCAGTTCAACAGGATCCCAACTGTATGGAATTTGAGTTTGAGGTCGAAGACACAGGCACTGGAATTCCAAAGGAGAGGCAAAAATCTGTCTTTGAAAACTTTGTGCAAGTTAAAGAAACAGCTTTTGGACAAGAAGGCTGTGGTTTAGGACTTGGAATTGTGCAGTCGCTGGTGAGAAATTTCATCGCATTGTTTTCGTAATATTAGGCTATATTACTTGTCAATATCAGAATTTCATTTATGGTATGGTCATTGATTTCTGACAGGTGCGTTTGATGGGGGGAGAGATCCGAATTGTTGACAAAGAGCATGGGGAAAAAGGTACCTGCTTTAGGTTCAATATATTCCTGACCTGTAATGCTGACTCCACTGATAATGAGGAACAAGGAAACTACATACACACTGGTGGAACTTCAACTGATGTTCTGCACTATATTGGGCTGCATATTCGGTCCCCAGCGCCAGGATCAGAGGGATCCCATGTTATTCTGCTACTTGCAGGTGAAGAACGGAGAAAAGTCTCGAGGAAAGTAATCGAGAACATCGGCGTAAAAGTTTCAGTTGCAAAGAGAAGTAAGGATCTTCTCCGCATTCTTGAGATGATAAAGCAAAAAATGGACATCTTCCAGTGCAGTTCCTCCGAGTTGAGTCCAGTAGATTATCTGTCTACATCCAGCAATCCAAACCTTGAACCAAATGAAGAATCTTCAAGTACAAAAGATGGAAGTGACCATATTTTCACACACAAAAAGTCAAATTCAAAAAGATCCGTGAATTTCATACTTATTATCATGGATGCAAATGCTGGACCATTCACAGAGCTATGTTCTGTTGTCTCCAATTTCAAGAAAGAAGCTCCAAATATCAGGAGTAAGGTGGTGTGGTTGGAGAATCCCATTATTCGGACTGGTGATTTGAGAAAACCAGGAGAGGATATGCCAGGGCCTCCTTGTGATTATATTTTGTCAAAACCATTGCACGGATCCCGTTTATATCAACTTGTAGGACTTCTGCCTGAATTTGGTGGTGATCCACTAAAAGTAAAAGCAGTAACATCTGCTCCAGAAAATGAGCATTCTGATGAGACTTTTCCTTCAAACAACTCTTCAAGAACTTCTCATGGAACTGATCTCCAGAAAGGCATGGTTTCGTTAGGCCAAAAACAGCAGCTCCAGGAGATTATAGTCCTTGAGAACACTGATACAAAAAGCTGTGAAGAGCCACTGAAGGGGAAATCTGTGTTGGTCGTAGATGATGATGCAGTGTTGCGAAAAATAACAAGTACCATCCTTAGCAGACTTGGAGCAAAAGTTGATGTTTGTGTAAATGGGAAGGACGCCTTTGATTTAGTCTGCAAGCTTTTAAGGGATCAGAAGGTTGTTCATCAAAAGGCCCTTCCATTTGATTACATATTCATGGACTGTGAGGTAAGTCATGTCTTTTTTGAAGATTTTTTTTACAAGTTAATGTCTGTATAAATAAACATGAGTTTTTTCACTTATATTTCAAATCATAGAGTTTAAACAAACTTTAAGCAACTTAACAAATTCAAAGTTAAGTTAGATTTAACTCGTTTATTTTTACATGTTATATAATTTTAATATACGCTAATAAGATTACAGAAAAAGAAGAAATAACTTATATATGATTGTGGTGGTTGTTTAAACAGATGCCAGTAATGGATGGATGTGAAGCAACAAGATTGATAAGAATGGAGGAGAAATCTCATGGCATCCACATGCCTATATTTGCACTAACTGCTCATCCCACGGCGGAAGCAACAAGAAGAAGCAAGACTAGTGATGCTGGAATGGACCTTCATTTGAGCAAACCCTTACAAGTAAATCAATTGTTGGAAGCTATTAAAGCATTTACTCTAATTGAAAACATTGAGCATTGATTTAGCGATTGTCTGGTAATGAAACGATTTTGTTTTTTTTTTTCTTTTTGAATTCTTTCGGTCTCCAAAAATAAAACTCATACAGAATTCATTTCTTCTATAGAGGAAAAAGAAATTATTTTAGGTTCAGTTTTCCACCAGCTTTTATTTTGATTATGTGATATTTACTGTTAATTAAATAAAGTACGCAATTATTTTGACTACCTTGTTATTGTGTTATGTGATAAATTAGCTGAAAATAATGTCATAATATATCTTTAACTTTAAATCCTTTTTATTCACTAAAAAAAATTCTACATCCTCTTTTATTCAAAGATTATTCCATTTCCTCTCTTCTTCCTATCCATTGTCATGCAGTGAAAGCAGTTTATTGGGATTAGGGTTCTTATTTGAGAATCTTATTCTGAATGTTGTAAAAATTAAATAATTTGTAAAAAAAAATATAATTAACAGAAAACTTTTTACCTTTTCCAAAATAAAATGCTATCGAAATGCACTGGAAGCTTGTGCAACCTTATCCGTAGCCCTTTTTTGACCTTACGTTTGAGTACGAACAAGTCAAAATTTCCAAAAGATTGCCCTTCCGCAATTTTCGCGAACGTACACTTTACACCATTTTTACAAACCGAAAATGCATCTTGACATGTCAATGTCAATTTTATCCACTAAATGCTCTTAAATATTGAGTTTCACCAAAAAAAAAAAAAAAAAGGCACCGTCTGTAGTTGACAATGATACACAAATAAGAAATGGTTTATATTGAAGTTGAACATTTGTGTAGCATCCAATGTAATGTAGTGAAGCTACTCTGCTTCAACCCTTTGCCTAAACTCAGTTGCTCCACTTTCAACTTTCAAATTACGGGTTACTTAATCGTCATTATTTACGCAATAAACAAAGCCAAAAGACATCAAATGCAATTTAATTACCTAAACTGCAAGCATTATAGTCTACTTATAATATTAATAATCAATTGTAATGGAAAAAAAACTTTTGAAACGTTATAATTAATCCGAGTCAACTAAGTAGTTTAATTAATAAAACTCTCCCTGAATACTTATTTCTGATGCATGCTCACCTTTTCCTCTATTATCTTTGTAATAGGTCAAGATTTTCCCAAAAAATATATACCTATGCTGGTATATCAGAGAATTGCAAAACATAAATACAGAACAGATGAAAAGTCCAGTGCCAATTTTGGATACCGTTGATTCATGTTTCCAGACAACAATTTCGATTGAAACCATCCCAAGTGAGGTCAACCAATAAATCACTTTTTTCCCTTTTTTTCCTTTTTTCCTTTTTTCACCTTTCCTTTCCAGGAGGTGTAAAACCGAAATTCGTCAATGAAAAGGACATAACCGGAACTTGACGAAGAAAAAGGTATAGCAAAAAGGATGAACAGTGTATGCATGTTACGTAAATGATCAATGAAAAGAGATCATAACACAACAGAAGCTACGGAAATCAACAATATTCATAAATCTAAACTAACAGTTTAAGATACTGTCTCTCTTTTAGTTCTAAATGACCGGTGCCAGCTGAGAGTAAAAGGAATGGGTAACATAAATTTTCATGTCGCTTCGAAGTGTTCTTTCTCCCCTACTAAGAAAAATCTAAAGCTAACAAAACAAAGAGAAAATTTTGGGGGCTAAATTGCCAACAAAGCTCATCTTGATTAGCACATGTTGACCCAATCATTGCATTAAGATCTCCTTAGAGCTCATCCTGCCAGGGAGGTAGAAGGAAGGATGCAAAGAAGTTATGAGAGAGCAAATTGCAAATCTGACCCTAGCATCCTTTAAATAGACTTACCTTAACATCATCATCCACTCCTGCAATAGAATCCTCCTCCTTTGTGTCTGAGTTTGTTTCCTCAGCATCATCCTCTGCATCATCATCGTTGTCCTCGGCCTGAAAACAAAAGAGGAAGGTCAGAACGTTGAAGAGAATTGAGTACACCTAGCATTTCTTTAGTCAAAGTTCATAGGCTTACATCAGAATCAACTGGATCATCCTTAGCCTCCTGAGCAAAAGAAAATCAAACAGCATTTTTGAGACATGCGCATCAGAAGTAATATTTATTCATGATTAAATAGTAAGACAGCTTAACTAATGCATGATAAGGACTTGGAGTAAATGTGTAATAATAATATCACAGAAAAAAAGAAGTATATAGAGAACTATAATGCTGATGAAAAATTCATGCAATGGCAGAAATAGGAGAACTATACCTCCTCTTCTCTTTTCTTCTCTGCCTCATCAAATGCAGCCTTTTCAGCCTGAAATGTTAACGGATCAAGTGTCAACAAACAGATACTAAGATTATATCCACCATTTTAACTATAGACAGACTGCAGCATACATCTTTTTGCTTGCCCCATGTTTCTTCTGCTAGATTCTTTGCATACTCAGGATCATCACATATCAAAACATTGTCAAACATGGTTCCTGACTTCACCTGCATAAAATTTACATTTATTATGAGCATTCCAATCGAATGATTCAAAGAAACAGTAACTTATGCAGTATAGAATAAAAACTACCTGCCACAGTTCAATGCCTACATATCTCAAATTTGGGAAAACATACAGATCAGGATCATCTTTAAAGTCTGCAGCAAAGGCATATTTCAACATCAGCAAAGGGCAATATGCCAACCAGATAGGTATATCATATAAATTGCCGAAAGAGAAGGCAACAAACCTGGGTTGTCAATCATAGGTGCCTTCCATTTGCCCTGGTAGTTAGGGTTCTTGATTTTCTGGTAGGTTAAAATGCATTAGAAACTCTTGCATGCAGTGACAAAATTCAAAATGAACTTAAAATTCTACAAACCTTTGGCTTCCATGGACCCTTGTACTCAGGGTTGGGAATAGTTGGGGCTGTCCATTCACCATCTTCTTCATCATCCCAGTCCTCAGGCTAAAATTAGATATAACCCATCAATAACCATACTGGTTACTGGGACATCGAAACATGATTATATCAACATATAATCTAGATTAAAAAGAATTACCTTCTTGGCATCAGGATCTGGAATTTCCTTGGGGATGTCATCATAACCCTAGAGATAAAGAAACATACCATGTTTGTAAGAATCATATATATTCAAAATTATGAATAAAGAACAGAATGAAGAGTTTATTCACCTCAGGCTTCTTATCTTCTGGGTCAGGAATGTATTCCTTGTCATCCCAATCTTCTGGCTGTCATCAAAACATGGACAAGTCAGCTTCAATAGCATCATATCGGTAATAAGTTCAAACAAGGAAAACAAAGAACTGCAATTACTTTCTTGGCCTCTGGATCCTTAATTTGCTTAGGTGGGAGAAGGTTCCAGTCAGAGTACAAGCTACCCTTTTGCTTCTCAACATTGTCAATAAGGATGCTGTAGGTAGCATCAGGGAGAAGGATGAAAGTATAGACATGAGTCAATTGGTCGGTCTCACAAGGGACGTCTTTCTTGATCAGGTGGTTAGTTTCATTGTAGGTAAGGATAGCATGGACTTTCTTGGTTGCATAGCCACAGATATCAGGTCCAAACATGATACTGCAGTGAATAGTATATCATAACAAATCAGCAACTATAAGAGGAACAAAAACTGAAAGCAGCCAAAAACAAGAAGAAGAAGGATGAAAAGAAGATTGAAGCATTACCTGTATGGTGTGTCACCGCCAAATTTCTTCTGGTCCACCTCGCCACTAAGTAACTTCATATATCCACCACCACAGTCGAGCTTCTGTTCATGTTTGACAGAAAACTGGAAGACTAAGGTCTTCCCCTTGTTGCTAAATTCAGGGAACTCAGCTGAAATGGCATAAAACCTGTAGTCTTCACTGGTTTGGATACCTGAATTAGTGAAGAGAGCTCCAGTGAGCATGACAAGTTCAAAATCATAATCCAAGGAGCAAAAACACAATCACAAGATATAGAATTGAAAGCTCACCTTTATCTTCAGGATTACCATTCCATTTACCAGAAGTGTAGTTCCACTCTCCAGCCATGTTCTCATCTTTCTTCCAGTCAGACTTTACCCAACGATTCTCCCATCCATCTATAAAGGAAAAAACTAAGTTAAGATAGGGAACGGAATTTCTTGGAGCTAAAGATCCAAATGTTTTGTTTAAAAAAGAAAAAAAATCTACATCAGTGAGCTCCTGATGAAATAAACACAAAAAAGAACATTTTCATAAACTGCATTGAACAAAACCGATTGTTTATATTATTTTACTTTATTAATAGATAACCAAAATACCTTGTCAAAAGTTAGCGGAAGTAGAGCTGCCCAGAGCTATTACTACTAGGACCAACACAAACACTGAGGGAAATCATCTATTTTTTATTCATACCACAAGTGGATATTCACCACATTTGACCAACCGTCATAGTTCATTAGAGAAGATCATACATGATATTCAAATTCACACGAAAATGTCACTACACAAAATAAAAAACCAATTGAACTCGCTATGATCACAAAACACAACAAATCTAAATCTAGCGGCAAAGAAGACTTCAAAGAATAAATGTCGATATACCAAAGTTAAAAAAATCACTACGGTATCAACGTTCACCCGACACAATCAATAAAAGTAGACACTAAGAAATAATCTGTTCATGACCTTTCCAAAGCCAATATTGAAGCGTATGAATGAATTACAACGGGAAAAAAATCGACGTTGCTTCCTTACATCCACATCTACAGATCTAGTCAAATGCTGAGAAAAATTTCAAACATTTCGATGTGGCACTGAAGCACTCGACTAGAACAAGGAGGTCGATAACAACAAAACAAATCAAACACCGATCTTCCACAATTAATTACCAAGATCTTCAGAAAAGCTAAAATCAAGCTGAAATGAGCAGTTTCCAAATGCCAAAAACCAATATCCGTTACTGCAATTCATTTAGGCACAACCTATAAAAGGATAAAAATACCTTCGAAACGCTCTTCGAAGAAGACTTCGGCAGAAGCGACTGCGAAGAGGAGAACAAGAGCAATCGTGAAGCTAGGGTTCAACCTTCTCTGTGTAGCCATTGCCGTAGGCTGTAGAAAGAGAAACTCCAGTCTGAGTGAAGCGCTGAAAACAAGAGATATTTATATCGGAGAAATTGGCTTTGGGTTTTACGATCAGAGGAGTATTTTGGATGGAGTCTGACGCGGA
This sequence comes from Rauvolfia tetraphylla, assembly GCA_030512225.1. Lineage (NCBI taxonomy): Eukaryota > Viridiplantae > Streptophyta > Magnoliopsida > Gentianales > Apocynaceae > Rauvolfia > Rauvolfia tetraphylla. The sequence goes on from JAJQKT010000060.1 coordinate 7,009,055, forward strand.
ATGTCTGCTGACATGGGCCAATCATATGCGAACACGTAACAGAAGAGTGTCACTTGGATTGACGTGGCTGATATGCATTGGGAGCTTCCACGAGGAGGAGCGTCCAGGCCTGCTTTCCCACATGTACGGAAGCCATTGGTTCATCTAAAAAGACGAAATTGCCCTTCGGTGGGAGTTTCGCTCATGAATAACATAGGATTTTGGATCAGTTTACAGCTACGCTTCAATGGTAAGGGAGGTTTTATTTTAGCCAAAAAAGAAAGGAAAAAAAAGGAAGTCTTATAATCAAAATTGGATATTAAAATGTAAACTAGTGGAATATAACGCTATATTTCATTATCTTTTCTCAATTTCAAAAAGAGGAACAATCTTATCTCATTTCAATTTCTGGTTAATCTCAAAGTAATACGAGAAATATTTTGATAATGTTGACAACGCACGTGAGATTTTAAAATTTTTGTCTTGACTTTTATAAAAGTTAAATTATTTGTAAAAAAAAATATATGTCATATATTTAAAATTTTAAGTTTTAATTTTAAAAATAAACCCTGTCAAAGTTCACATAATTTAATCATTCCAATAATTCCTTGATTTCTTGTTACATAAAGGTAGGATGAAACAGAAACATTGCATCTTACACATATAGTAATTCTATCAATTATAGGTAATTTTACTGGAGGATATATTTTCATTCTATCCACACTATCTCCTCTTGGTCTATACAAAAAATGAAAATGAAAAAGAAACATTGCATCTACATTTATGTTATTCCTAGATAAACAAAAAGAACTATGTTACTTCCTGATCAAATTATTTTGTCTGTGTATATATATGAAAACAGAAGTTAAAGAGATCCCACACGTGATATTTAGTCAGTGTCATGTAGATAGCTTATTTTTCCATTTTTAAGTAGACCCTTTTCTTTTTAAAAAATTAAAATAAAATATTCAAATATCTATGAATATATATTTTCTTTTAAAAATTATCTACGTCTATATCTAGATAGATTAGAAAGGAGATTTTGTAAGAGCTCGAAAACTCAAAATAAATTTTGTGATATTTTAGCCCTCTTAGCATGCCCCAAGCACAATTCTACTCAATCTGAAATTCATCTTTGCGAAAGTAGAAGTTCTTTTTTTGGGAGAGAGGGGGTAAATTTCTTTAGAGCTTAGAGCTTAGATTGGACAGTGTTTGGTTTCAAAATCAAACAAAAAATTTTAAGTATAGGATCAATATCTGCTCTCACAAACAATTTAACTTTTACGAAACTCAAGACAAAAATCTCAAAACCAAACTTTTACTAAACTTTTACGAAGCTCTTCAGTGCCGTCTAGGAATTTGTTTTAATGCTCGTTCCTTTAAGATACTTAACTAGCCTAAAAAGATTCATTGCACGGACATTAAAATATTTTAAAAATAAATGTCATAGATTTATTCATTTAAACAAAAAATTTATTTAATTACTATTATAATTAAATATATCATTTGCCACATTCTTTAACTTTTCCTTCTTAAGATGGAAAAAATATAAAACTAAAGATATTAACATTTTATATAATTAGAACTTCAAAAATTTTTGTAATTTTTCTTTCATTTTCATTTAATAGAAAAGAGAACATATTGCAAAAATATTTCATTTATGATAAAGTTATTCTTGATGATACTTTTAACCCCAAAAAATCTGTATATAATCCAAACATTAATATGTTTTGATATATTCAAGTAGTAAAATATTTATTGATTCAAAAAATAATTGAACTCATCAAAACTTTTATTTTGACAATTTTACTCATTAATAAAAGTTTCTTTCCATTTTGCTCACTTTTTCCTAAACCCACCCTAAAAAAGAGTTTCTTCCCTCCCAGAAAAGGAATAAAAAAGGTTATTAAGGCTTTTTTCCCTATACCCCCAAAAAAATTAAAGAATAAGTTCTAAAAAATAATTGATGTGAAGAGCAAAGGAAAAGTTTATTTGTTACATCAAGTAAGACTATCCCTTCAAAGGATTTTTTTGAAAAAAAATAATTAAAATATATCTAATATATTTATGTTTTGAATTGTCTTTAGAAAGAATTTTTCCAATTTTTGCATCTCAATCTTTTTATTTTACTCTTTAATACTGTCTATAATATTAGCTCTATGTAAGACAGTTTACAATATCATATCCTAAAAGTAGATCTATATCACCCTAAATGTAAAAATAGTACTGCTAAAAAAAGGAAAATAATAGACAACTAAATTTATTTGATCCATCCATTTAAAAAACTATATTTAAAAATTCTTGAAGAAATTTTCTAAAATAAATATGGTAAGATTAATTGATGTGAACTCATTGTTACTTTTATTTTTACCCATATCTTTGAAATCTTCACAACTTCTAGAACATGACAAGGCAATAGTCGCTAAATAGTTTCAATCAATGTCTAATTTACCATTTTAAAAAATCTAATATATAACTATACACTAATTTCGTATCTCTTTGATCAAAAGAATTCTCACATAACACAAGCAAAATATTCAATGCAAGGAATTTCATGTTAGCCTTAATAACTTTACTAAAAAAGGAGTCAATTCAAACAATATAATGAAGAAAATAAAATGGTAAATAGTGACCAAAGAATTTATTGTAAAAAAAGCAAAAAAAAATGACCAAAAGATTTTCAGTCAGAAAAGAGAAAATAACAATCATAAGGAAAAGTAAAAAAAATAAAAATTGAAGAAAGATCATTGTTCTTCGTCTATGATATCGAACCATTTTTGTAATCAATATCTTCATAATCGCTTTATTAAATGATATTATCATATAATACACCTATCATTATGCTCCAGGTAATGAATTTGCAAGAAAATGTGTTCTTTACCAATAAATGTATACTAAATACTAATAATATTCTTGGTGAGGTTAGAATAGAAAAAAAAAGCTTGATCAATAACAAACTTGATAGTTCTTTAAATCTAAAATTCAAATATATGCTTAGCAGATGAAGTTCATACCGATTATATACTATGATTTTTTAAAACATCCAACCTCTTGTTCTTTGCAATGCTCTTATATCATTTTCTCTTCTCTTGTAGGGGAAGTGGCTTTAAGGCTTAAACTTATTTTATAAAGAACCATTAAATTTAACTCCAAAAAAAAAAAAAAAAGGAACCATCACCTCTATTACTGTAATAATTGAACTATGCAACAAAGCTCAAAAAATCTGCAATTGCAATGAGAAAAAAAGAAAGTTTTAAATAGATACATATGCGTACATTTGCAATTGCAATATTTCATAAAATTCATAGATGGTGGGGAAAAGAAAAAAGAATCAACGATTACAAGGCCTCTCAATCTTAAATAATATGAATTAAGCTTGATAAAGAGAAAAATACGAAAGATAAAGAGGTACTTATTTATGAAAGGAAAATGACAACATTGTTGTGCACAACAATCATGAAATTTTGGGGCAGTATTTAAGGTACAACAAAGCAAAGCTATGTAAAAGATATTGATAGATTTATCTTTATCTAAAAGAAGTCTTACAAATTTGAATTGAAATATTGTAGTAATATTTATCCACATAAATATTTTGATTCAAATGAAAATAAAGATTATGATATTATATAAATTAATATCAAACTGATAAAATTTCCTTGACCAATCAAAGTTTTTGAAATTAATTAGAAATTAATAAAAATTTTAGAAAAATAGAATAAAATATTTAGAAGTTATAGAATGAAAACTTTACATTTCTATATTGTATGTATATAGAATATATATATTATGGGTATATTATTTTATAAAATGAATTGCAAGTCAAATTTAGCCACCCATGACAAAAATCACATTAATTGTGATCTTATTTATTAAAAAAAGGGGAAAATAAATTATCTAATGAGATAACTATTTGATATTAAAAAAACTCAATTTTGTCTATATCTCTTAATACTTATAATAATCTTACCTTTATCTCTTGTATTTTTCTTGAAAACAAAAGAAGCATCATTTTGAAGTTTTTTTTTTTTAATTCTCATTCTTTTCCGCATGAGTTAATAGTTATACTTTTTCTTTTATATTTATGTAGTAGTATTTTATTGTTGTAGTTGTGTAAACATTTATTTTATAATATAGCAGTATTAAACTTTTTTCTTTTAGTTTTCTCACACTCAATAATTGTAGTATTTTCCCATCAATCATATTTTCTATATGTTGTATTTAATGTCACAAGCTTCTACTACTATATATCGAATTTTTAACTTTTATAATTTTCTTTGAAATTTTAAAAATAAAATTAATTTAGATTTAAGTTTCTTCTTAAAGAAAAAAAGTCCGTGCAAATGCACAGAAAAATAGCTAATTTATGTAATAAAACTAAAATATTTTAATATTTTAAATTACAAGTCGAATACTTAACATTCTAAACAGTAAGAATGCCTTCAAATTTTGCAGATTTTTATTCCTTTAAAACATTGGTTCATATCACAATAAGACTAATATCATAAAACTATAAATTTCCCCTTGGCATCAACCTCCAAAAATGAGGCTGTCTTTAGCAAGTAATGGCCAATCGGCCATACAAAAGAAATGAAGACGACCGGCCTCATTGGCAAATGGACAGATGAAAATGACTCATCCAACTCTAGAAGGCCATTTTTCTTGGGTAGATAGATCCAACTCTAGAAGCTCCTTACGTAATTGTCTCAGAATCAATTGCAGTATTGCACTGTCTCTTCCTCCCATATTGTCTTAGGAGTGTACTTTATTATTAAATTATAGTATTATCAAATGGACAGCTTTGCTAGCCTTTGATTTATGGCTTTTCCTCGGAAAGCAATTTGAGAAGCGGGTGGAGGCCACATTACCTCCTTTCATCGAAACTCAAATCTGTATCCTTGAGAAAACGACTTGGTCTCCACTTGAACTGAAAGGAGATTTGCATCTTTGAGATAATTATGTAAACTCGATTTTTATAAAGGGTTAATTGCAAAATAGCACCTTTTAGTTATGTGTTAGAAGCACTTTAGTCTTCAATCTTTAAAAATAGACGTTTTACCTCCTAAATCTGTCAGTTAACTGTTAATTAAATAGACGGTCGTTAAGAAGATAATCAAATGACAAGTAACTCTTTAAAATTTGAACGTAAATTACAATTCTAGCATTGGGCTTGCTGGTGATATGTTGAGTCTCGAAAGTGCCCCTCAAAGTGGAGGGAAAATCTCACGCAATAAGCACGTGCTAGAGCAAAAAGGGAGGAAAATGAACCGCAATCTCGGGATCATTCTATCACAGCGTCCAACATTCCAGAATCAATGTGTGAGTGCTGTTGCTTCTATTGACTTTTCTCAGTCTCTCTCGCTCCATTCCAGATCAATCTTGCACAGTAGCATAGCACCTCAGTTGCCTCTTTTTGGCGTCTTGAGTTGTAGCTTGAGTTGGAGTATAATGAGTGTTGAGACATCTTGTTGGGTTAAACTGAAATCATGAATCTCTTTTTCAAATGTATTTGTGAAATTTGCTGTGAAAAATGGAAGAAGAAGGCCTGCATTCCGGAAGAAGAAGGCAGGTGAGAAAGAATATGGTGGGAAAGGAGAGAGACAATTTTTTTCTCTATTTAATGGCTCTAGGGTATTTTAGACCAAAATTTACAACGGTCACAATAAAAGCCATTCAATCCACTTTTGCATACCCACGTGCTTCTGATATCGAATCATTTGAAATGATCATGATAGAATCTAATAGGGGAAGGTAAAACGCATATTTTTGAAGATCGAGGACTAAAGTGCTTCTAACCCATAACTAAAAGATAGTATTTTGCAATTAACCCTTTCATAAATAATCGTGTAAGTTTTTAGAATTACAATTTTTTTAATTAAAATTCTCATTCGACATTTGGATCCAGTAATGCACATAACATTTTATAATATGTGGATGACTTATTTGTGATCATTCGATTAGTTTCTTTTTATCTAATTATTAGAGATATTTAAGAGTATCTTGGAAAATAATTATTCACGCTTAGTAAAATAATTGTTCAATTTTACAGAATAATTATTTATACTCAAGTGAATAATTGTTCAGTTAAATAACTTATTCACACTCAACTGAAAAATTATTTTACAAAGTATAAACAATTATTCTTCAAAGTTGAACAATTATTCTCAAGATACTCCTAAACATCTCCAATTGTTGAATAAAAAAAACTAATTTGATGATTACAAATAAGTCATGCACATATTGTAGAGAGTGACTACATGATCGGATCCAAACCCTCCTATATGCTAAACTAAATAAAATAAATATAATTTTAAAAGATAAATTTTAAAATTTAAATATTATAATTAAAAATGTTAAAAAAGGTGTTAGCACAAAATTCAGAATGATATATTCCCGCAATTGTTTTGGATGCTTAATCTGGAAGACATGGAAAGTGGAAATCCACGTGATGTACCATAAGTCCCCTGCCTGCCAACGTTGTTTGCAGTGTAAGAAATGCAATACAATAATAACTAGGAGAGGGGAATTCATTCATTACCTTGTCCTGTTTTAATTAAGAAATTCATCACTTGCTTGTGAAATCATGCAAGGGCCACATTCTTCTGAAAATCGCCAAATTGCATTAGTTGTTGGTGAATTATTTTTCTTGTTGTTCAAAATTGAATATTTATGTTTATTTAAAATAAATAAAATAGTGAATATTTAATGCCTATAGGCCTTTGGTTCCAAGTCGCATTGAAAAAAGCATGGTTCCAGGAATAATTTATGTTGGCACTTTCTTACCTAGATTGAACATTTTGAGATTTTCAAGAGAAAAAATACAATTTTCTAAATCTTGGTTGGCCCGGGAGGGGGGGGGGGGGGGGGGCGAGGGGGGGGGGGGGAAGGAAGGGCATTGCTGTTTTTACTATATTTTCCGCTTGTTATTATTACAAGGTTATCATTTGACCGTTTTTTACCTGTTCTTTCAAGTAAGGATATCATTACCAGTTATCATTTTGCATAATTCTAGAATCAAAGGGCACTTGTAAGAAACTCTGGATTAGGAATTGGATGTTAAGGATAAGATATGGTCAAACGCTAGAATCCACAGACCTGAAAGTACATTCTCAACTTGCAGCAAAATTCTGAATTATCTAAGTATCTATTTTACATCTCGCCTAGTTTCCTTTCACTTGGAATTTCTAAAATTTATTTTATGTCGTCTGCTACTTCAGGAAATTTGCTGAATTCATACTACTGCTGAAAAAAGTACTTTTTGTGATGGACTCAAACCTATAACAGCATCAAAATCATTTGAACAGCAAGCCTCCATGAGCTGCAAAGAAAGGAGCAAACACTAATGACTCAACAGCCATGAGCTTGATCAAGATATTTAGTGATGGACCAGAAGTATCCTTCAAGGGATCTCCAACTGTGTCACCAATCACAGCAGCTTTGTGTGCATCTGATCCCTTTGGTCCCAGCGTTCGAGCATGTTCCGAAGCACCTGCCTGCAGTAGCCACAACAAAGTAGGAGATCTAAGACTCAATCAAGAGGCCTTGTAATTTTGAAATTTGTATGTTCTGATCCTGTGAGCTGAGGCTTGTTAATGCACAGTTATTCAGCTTACCTCTATGTATTTCTTGGCATTATCCCACGCCCCTCCGGTGTTAGAAGCCGAGATAGCAACCTAAACAGAAGAGAGTTACCAGAGGTGCAACATATATATCCAGAAATGGACATCTGAAAGTGAAGGTGAAAAAGCAGTGTGGCAGGTGAATGATTTGTTCAATGGGAGAAGGATACCTGAACTCCAGAAACAAGAGCGCCAGCAAGCAGGCCGGCCAGTGTTTCTGCTCCGAAGAAGGTACCAGCAACCAGAGGCGTAACCATAACCAAAGCACCTGGTGGGATCATCTCCTTGAGGGAAGCATCAGTTGAAATCTTGACACATCTTGCATAATCTGGTTTTATTCTTCCTTCCATGAGTCCTGGCGTGGTCTTGAATTGCCTTCGGACCTCTTCCACCATTTTCAGAGCTGCACTTCCAACACTCTTCATTGTCATTGCTGAGAACCAATATGGAAGCATGGCTCCAACAATCAAGCCAATGAAGACCTTTGAAGTCATGATGTCAACATTCTTGATACCAGCTCTGCTCACGTATGCACCAAAAAGAGCAAGAGAAACAAGGGCAGCTGATCCAATTGCAAAACCCTGTAATATAAAAAAATAAGCTTGTATGAGGACTGGCAATTGCAAAATAGTATCCACATTACTACCTAAAAGTTTTTCATACTAGTTTGAACTTAAACATCTTACCAGTCTCCTTGTTCCTCAATTAGTGTTTGGTTTCTGCACTACTCAAATTCACACTTGAAGGTAAAGCTATCGGGAACTTACCTTGCCAATGGCAGCAGTAGTGTTTCCAGCAGCATCCAGAGCATCAGTTCGTTCACGAATATTGCGGCTCATGCCAGCCATTTCTGCTATACCACCTGCGTTGTCGCTGATAGGACCATAAGCATCAATTGCAAGGCCAGTGGCAATAGTGCTGAGCATTCCCAAAGCAGCAACTGCAATGCCATACATAGCAGCCAAGCTGAAGCTCACATAGATGGCAATGGCTATGGCAAATATGGGAATGATAACAGATTTGTATCCCAGAGCTAATCCAAAAATCACATTAGTTGCTGCACCGGTTCTACAAGCATCTGCTACATCCTGCACTGGACTGCAAAATATCATAGTAACATAGAAATGAAATTAGAACAGACAATCCTAATATTGTACAACGGAAATCAACCCTGACAAATATTGAAAAGCACGTTACAATTAAGTTAATAGGCTCTTATATTTCCAAGAAGACTAACCTGTAAGCGTTACTAGTAAAATACTCGGTAATATATCCTATCACCAAGCCGGCCCACAAGCCAATTGATACACAGAAGAATAGATGCCTGTAGATATATAGATAATTAGCACGGATCTGCATCAACAGAAAGGGAGGATAAGAATGGAATAGAATGGTAAGGAGAGAGAAATACCAATTTTTCACGACCTTGTTTGTCCCGAAGTTGAAAAGAGTGAATTCTGATGGTAGAGTTAAGAAGCTGACTGCAGCTATTCCAGCAGTCATAAGTACAGTTGATATAAGAAGTTGTCTCTTCAAAGATGGTTCAATTTCTCTCACATTTCTAATCTCAAAGACATCTGTTGCAAGAAGAGTGGTTATCAAACAGACTACAATCCCCATAGAGCTAATAGTCAGAGGAAAAGACATGGCGACATAATCATGATTGATTCCAAAAGATGATATGGATGCAACAAAGAGTGCTGCGCAGGATGACTCGGCATAGGAACCAAATAAGTCAGACCCCATTCCTGCAATGTCTCCTACATTATCACCAACATTGTCTGCAATAACCTGGAAAAAACAAAATATCACTTCTTCGAACAGTTCCAAACATATTCGTAAATTTTGTTGGTCGAAGAATAGAAATTACAGCTGGATTTCGTGGATCATCTTCAGGTATATTGTTTTCTACTTTGCCAACTAGATCAGCTCCAACATCTGCTGCTTTCGTATATATGCCTCCTCCAACTCTTCCAAAAAGTGCCATTGAAGATCCTCCGAGACCATAACCAGTGACAGATTCATAAAGTCCCTCCCAATCATCACCATAGTATAGTTTGAATAGATTGATGGTAACATACAGGACAAGGAGGCCATTAGCAGCAAGTAGGAATCCCATAACTGCACCAGAGCGGAAGGCAGTTATAAATGCTTTTCCTACTCCTTTCCTTGCTTCCAAAGTTGTTCTAGCATTGGCAAAAGTTGCAATTTTCATTCCAAGAAAGCCGGAGAGGACAGATGTGAGGGAGCCAAGCAAGAAAGCTATGGTGCTGAAGATAGCATTAGCCAGAGCTGGTTTGCAGATGGTTTCTTTATTGTAAGTGCAAGGTTCGCCCTTGGTGCTAAAGCCTTTAACTGACCCAAGGAAGAGGAAGATGATTACAGCAAATACAACCATGAAGATGCCAAGATACTTGTACTCCGTAAACAGAAATGACGTTGCCCCTGTTTACATGAATAGCTAAATAAGGTCAACAAGTAATATTCTGGACCCTTTTAGCAAGGAAAGTGTCATTAAACACACCCCAGAAATCAGAACCTTTCGAAACTTAAACAAATGAATCCAAAGAGTTCTCATGTCTTTGGAGGTTCTGTATCAATCATAACGAGATGCAAATTCTTCAAATTCAGATTCTAACTACTTCAAGAACTTCTTCTCTGAATGATTATCCGGATATTCCAATACAACACATTGAAAATCAAATTCTGTTCATTAGAAAACATCCGTCCTTCAACATAAGACAAGCATTTGAAAATTATGAGAACATTAGACTACATAGAATTAGATTGACTGAAATGCTAGATTACATGACCTATTAAGAAATGGTCATCATATTCAAAACTTTATATGTGAAAACTACATGAAAATCTAAACATGTGCAATACGCTGTAAATCTATATGTTGTAGGAGGAAGCTAGAAATTTCAAAGAAAAATACCAGCTTTATCGAGTACCTGTTCCTTTTTCCTTTTTTTCTTGATTGAAAATAGGGGATTACGTTTGGCTAATGACACCCTTGGATGAAACAACAACCAGAAGAAGAAACATGATAAATTCCATTGCAAGGCAGAGATAAAGAAAGAGAATTCTCACCAACAGAAATGGCATTCTGAATCTCAGCACACTTGTTAACAACCTCGACCTGGTCTACACCTTCCTCGTGATCATCTCCATCAATCAAATGGTCCTTGTAGGCATTGTTGTACTTACTCGGAAGCAAACTTACCTTTGAAACCAAGAACCACTGAACTAAAGCAAAACCGATGCCTATCAGAGCAGCCAGAGGTATCAGAATCTGAGCCAAGGCCTCACTTATCAAACCCATGTTAGCTATCTCACCATTCAAAACTTCACCTTAATCTTTTGTTTGATTTTGGTAAATGTATATATACAGAAATGGACTACAATTAAAAAAAAACCAGGGTGGTTTTCTTGGTCTGTTGTACAGCCCACGGAGCCTATAAGGACTACCGAAGCTGCTGACATACGAAATCTTTTCCTGCAAGTGGCATCTTTGTTGGCTTTTCAAGCGGGAAAGCATGTGGAAACAGAGGGTAAGGTTGATTAGAGTTTTGTTTAAGAATTTTGTTTTGGGTTTCATGGGAGAGGTGAATTGTAGACGAGACAAAATGTGAGTTCCAAATATGAAACCTTAACTCCAATTTCCGAAATAAAATGCTATCCAAACGTATAGTATTGGATAGGGTCGTGTTTCTAAATTTGCTCCCCCACGATGAATTAGTTTGTGAAAGTAAATACAAATTTTAAACCTTAAAATGTACCTTAATTTTCAAAATAGAATACTAGTATTAAGTTTTAATGACATTTTGGTAATACTAAATTATCTGATTTGTAATTTAAAAAAAGGCGAATAAACTTTTTTTAAAAATTTGACTTTTAAAATTCAATTGGTTTCAATGAACTTCGCTGCTTTGCGGAATGCAGAAGTATTCAAATTGACTATTCAAAATCAATTGCTTTCAACTCGAGTTTTCCTGTTTTTCTCTGTCAATTATTCAAAACTACGTCAAATTTCTGCCTTCATTCCGCCACTACTTGGAGTTTCCTCATCTTTTTCCATTTTCAAAATTCAAATCTCAGACTGTTTCTTCGAGCTATTGGATTCTAGAAAGAACCAATACGATTAGATTATAAAAATGGTCTCCTTGTTCTTTTTCTAACGTAAAGATTAGAAAGCAATTTCCCCAGTTGACAAGTTGGTAGTAGAATTTGTTTCCACCATTTTCACTCTTCTAGACTTTCATCATGTCAAGCAAACTTCTTCAACCCATGTGGAACCGCGCCTGAGAGCTCACGCTCATTCTTCAAGAGCAAGTAATCTTTTTTGCTTAGGTCAAACCACCCCGCAAAACACCCAACAAGATTGATTCTCTTTCATCATGTGTGAATTATTAATTATTCATATAAGAAAATCCACTTCTACGAAAATGAGAATTGTTTGTTTGCATTTGGAAAGCTGTTGACATTAACTAATCGATTCATGTATTGGGAGAAGCTCCCAGTTTTTCTGTTAAAAGGAGCATTATTTCCAGTTATTACCAGACAATTCAAGCATGCCGCTTTTGTTCACAAACCGGTAAAAGTTAACGGTTTTCATTTGTTCACCGCCAATTTGGTTTGTACACAGAGAGAGGATTGGCTTCAATGGATATCATCATCAGACTTGGATATAGCATTCAGTAGCGGAAATCCTGCTTCTAGTTTTACCAATTGAGCAGATTAGGTAGTTCTCGAAGTTAAGAATATGAGGTTGATTAATTTATTAACGGCTAAATTAGAATCATATCTTTTATATTAAAGTGGTATATAATATGCCTCGTACCTATAATTGAATGTTCTATTTTAACTTAGTATAAAATTGAAAAAATATTTTTGACTTATTTAATTTACCAAATTTATCCTCATTAATCTCATGATATCCTAATTAATTGAAAAAGTTAGTGGTATGACCCATATATTAGTGAAGCTTAAATCCATTAAATCAAGATAAAAAGGTTAGTGGTGAATTCATGTATTAATAGCATTTATTTTTTAAAAATTAAAAAGATTAATAATAAAAATTTAGATAATATATATATTAATTTTAAAAAGTAAACATTTAATCGTAGACATCTTAAAAAAATATAGATATTAAATTGTGGATGGAGAAAGTAAAAAGGGAAAAAAAGAACTCGTACACAATTGTTCAAGAACTACTATTGTCCATTATTATTATATATCATGCTTGAAAGGTAATGCAGTAACCAGAAAGTTGCAGATGTATTGCACATACAGACCAAACTGGTCCTTTGTTGCACAGCAGCCATTAACCTGAAACTTTTCTCAAAACAATGTGAGCACCATGCTGAGGCTGCAAAGTGATAAGGGGAACAGGAGCATGAACATAAGATGGTGATGCTTCAAGAAAAAAATGTCTGACAATTATAGCCAAGACAATTTTTGCTTCAACCATGGCAAGATTTTGCGCCACACAGACTCTGGGCCCTAAACCAAATGGGAAAAATGAAGCCATATGCTTCCGAGGTTCAAGAAACCGCATGGGATTGAATTCATTTGCATCTTCTCCCCAGATTTCAGTGTCATGATGTACAGCAGCTAGGGCCACATAGAACTGTGTATCAGCTGGAATATTTAGCTTTCCCAACTTGATATCCTTTGATGTTTTCCTTATCTGTTGAAATGCCGGTGGATAGAGTCGAAGTGTTTCATTCAGTATCATGGTCACCTTATACCCAGAATTCACAGAACAAGACAAACTCAGTAGAAGCATGGTAAGCAGTAGTAGTAGTATATCTGAAGAATTGGTAAAAGCAGAATGCTAAATGTTTAGATAATCACTCTGCAATACCCATCGCCTCCCTCTTGATTTCCCCTAACACAGAACAAAATATTCTTTATCATAAGAAAGAACAAGATTAGGGAATAAAGTAGATAGCAACCAATAGATAGAAGTAGCCATAGCTTCTCTAAATTCTGCTTCTTTCAACATCGTAAAGTGCTCAATATGACAATAGAAATAATACATGGTGGACTTTCTAGCTTCTACTTTCTGATAATCACAATTTTCTGCATCACATCAGTCATGTTGTGGCACTGCTTTCCTTCAATACCATATTATCCAAGCAGTTTAACCAATGTTTTAAAACTTCACCTGTCGATAATACGCGAGTCTAATAGTATTGCTGATACCTAAAGATATTTTATTGAATCCTATCGAGCACATAATATGGTAGATCAATGAGACATAAACTGAACTTACAAGCTTAAAATCATTTAGATTCTCTGCCGTTAGAAGCCCATTGCCCTCGCAAACCTGCATAACTTCTTCTCGTGCCTTACTTTGCCATTCTTGATGGTGAGCTAAAAGGATAATCGCCCAAGTTAAGAGGTTGGCAGTCGTTTCCTTTCCTGCAAAATAGAAAGTCTTGCATTCATCTATAACTTCCTCAACCTGTAATCTTCCTTCTTCCTCGCTGGCAGACATCAGCAGAGTAAGCAAGTTTTTTGAATTTTCTCTGGTATTTTTGTTTGTCTTAATCAGCATCCGTACGGAGTCTCGAGTTTCCTTCTCTAGTTTCCACATCATTCTGTTATTCTTAGTGGGTAGAAATCTGTACATAATTTCATTCAAGTCATACAGAATGAATAGGCAAGTCCAAAGAGGAACGGCGCCCGGGGGGGTGATTGGTAATAACATAATATGAGTTTTGTCAGACAAGTTAAGCCAAATATTCGTAAAACAAAGCAGAAAACTAATAACAGTGACCTAGAACCAGGAATATAGATGCTCCTGATAGCCTGCAGTGTAAGACCTAATTGCTGATCTTGCAACTCAAATACGTGCTTCCCCTCTTTGAAGCTGCTCCCAAAAGCTGTCCTAGATATAATTTCAGCTGACAGGTCATGAAGTTTTTTGTGCATTTCCACTTCAAATTCCACCCTTCCTTGTCTTTCTTCTTCCAACTTCTCTATTAAGTTCATGGTGCTTGCCACAATATCAGGCACCCAAGCCTGAAAGACATTTTATATGTGTCTAGTTCTTATAATTAACTCCAACAAATAGAGGAGAATGTGAATATAAGTCAGAATATACTGGTCTAACTTTAGCCAATAACCTAATTTTTGCAAATCACTTTGACACACTCCAATTTAACGGTGCAGGAGTCTATACAGTAAGAGTGGTCAACAAGTGATAGTGCAGTATAAACTCCGAAAACACGCAGAACATCCAGTATTAATTTACTAAATAAATGCAGAGAAAGAGAGAGAGAAGAAGAAATCACCTTTATTCTCTCCATTGTGAAAGCCTTGCTGGTGATCCTTCGGTGAACAAGCCACTTTTCACCATGCAATCCGGGAAGTCCCTGGCCAAAGAGGTTCTTAGCCATCTTGTTATACCTAATCTTATCTATACAGTCACTGTTACCTATCATGAGCTCTTTAATTATGTTTGGTTCAGCCAAGGACAGTCTAGGCTTAGTCCCAAACCAGTACAGAAATGTCTTGCTATATATGGCTGACCACTTGTGGTAGTGAGGAGCCACGCGATGCAGTATATCATGGTTGAATGAAATTCTCTTCGATTCAGATTCACTATGCTGCAGTTTAATCTCCTCAGAGTTTCCATATAACGGGTGGTACTTGGGGCCTTCAATTCCTTGTCTCCTGAAGTGCTGCTGAAGTTTCAGCGGAACCCAAAAGATGGAGTAGACTATCTTGAAGAGAATGACTACAAATACCAGCAAAATTACTAGTAAAAGAGCCATGATAGCAGCTGGATTGAAATGAGTAGAGAGGAAGAAGAAAGACTACTTCAGGAAAGTGTGATTCTGCTAGTAGACAAAACCTCAAAAACAGCATCTAAAGACGTTTTCCCTTGCTTGACAAAAAAATGATTCCCACTTTCACTTTGCTTATTAATTGAATGCTCTAATCACTTCAGAAAAGTGCCATTAAACTGAATAGAATAATGCTTGGCAATACCAATTAAATACTACTAGACAATAAGCTACCATGCACAAGCATTAAAATATCCAACTTGCTAAGCTCAGTTCATATTCATTACCAAACAGGGATGGCATGTGCTGATACTTCCTTCAACAAGTTTCTTAAATTCAGGGGCACAAAGGAAAGGATCAAATCATTCCTCTCCAGACATTCAGCTTGGGATACTCCTGAAGAAGATTTCATGCATCGAAAGATTCATAGGTTTGTTCTCAAGACGTTAATATAACTGGGGATGTTCCCTATACCTCTAGTGCCTGTTATCCGGGTCTGCATTATTTGGGAAAAATAAAAATAAAAATATCAAATCAAGTTTAAATAAATTTTAGTGCTCAGTTTAGCTTATTGAATTTTCATAAAAACTTAGTCAGGAAAAAAAGTCAAAATTGTTCTAATATAAGTGTTATTTGAATATTGACTTTCGCTGCATGAAATAGTCTATTTAGATTTGAATTGGTCCAACAAGATCGATCTATAAAAAATGGAATCCAACCTCTATAAACTGAAAAATTCGGTTCGTATAATAATTTGGAGAAATTCAGTTTCTAAAAAGATAGACGAAAATTAAAATTTAATTAAAATGTGAAATTGGGTTTCTCCCCATAGAACCCATGAACACCCATACTATCAAGAAGATAGGTACCATCTCCTTCCTCACGTTAAACGAAAAAATTCCTTGGTGCAAAACCACTACCTTTGATTCCTGGCCTGCAAGGATTACCATTTCTGATATCACAAACCCAGAATATCAATCTTATGTAAATCGCATGAATCATGCATACTACCTTTCTTTTTTCCTTTTTTTTTTCTTTTGCTGAGTGATCATGGATACTACATGGAACCATCTATGAATGGGCACTAACATTCAGGCCAGTGCATGAAAAACCTTGATTTCCTATATATCACAGTCAATTAAAGTGAAGTTACTAGCAGAGCTGCATTTTGGAAGAAGATCTGAATGTGGAATCGTCCAAACTTTAATTCCTAGATCTTCTGCAGGAGAACACGTTTTTTAAGACGTAATTTCTCACCAATAAAGCCACCATGATAAAGCCATCTAAAGCTTCTTAACTTAAAGATTTATCATCCCCCCCCCCTTCTTATACTACTGTCATAAGACAGACCACAAAGGAAACAAGAAAAATCATTCTTCAGGACAGAAGATTGAAATCTAAAATTAAAACTCAAGGAAAGTTTTCACGTTTTGCAAGATCCATTGTATCCTATTGCCACAAATCTATCATGTAATATATTGGCCAACCTCCTGCATATCTAGAAACTGGGCTGCTTTAAGCTATTCTATTTCCAGATAGCCAGAAAATTCTTTTTCTACAGCTCCAAGAAGATGCAATTCCTGATCATTCTTCACAAAGCAAAGATGAATAGGATAGGAATATGAAATACAAAATCTTAGCCTTCAGGTTTGACATTTGGCCTGAAATTCTTTGCATTATATATAGAAGCAGCACAACTCAGACTCTGTGCACGAACCAGCTTGTTATCCACTATTTGAACTCAAAAGACCTTCTGCGACCCTAGAGAAATATAAGCAGCACCTCTTTTCAGCATATCAGTACCTGTGCAGAAGATGTATGCAATCTCAAAACGAGATTTTAGACAATTACCCTTTCTTATTGAATAGATATGCTTGCATAAAAAATTCCACAAATTTTAACATCCGCCTGTATAGTTTTTTCACTTGTTGAAGCGATGGACTGTTTACAAAATTTAAGTAATCAAAGTAGAGACTTTCAATCTATTGAGCAAAAACTTATACTACAGTCAGTCTAAGGTTGAAAACCTATGTGAATGAATATAATATGCCTCGATCCAAAGATTCGTTTGTCAACTCACTAGCAATGAACTGTACAATATGAACTCCACATAGAGGAAGATCACCGGTGCTGCAAAATGCAATATCTTACCACATAATTCCGAGATGCTTCATAGCTTTTTTGCTTTCAATCTAACAGAGGTTCAGTCCAGATTTAGATGCCTATGACTGAAACACTTGGAATGCCCATGATGGCAAAGGAGCTTGAATTAGAACTGCTTCAGCAGTTACAGGATGCTCAAAGGACAAGCTTTCTGCATGAAGTTCATGTCCATCAAATGTTCTACCTTTCCACTCATAGACACCTTCATATTTTACATCTCCTCTTATAGGGATCCCAAGATACTGGCAGTGCAATCGAATTTGATGTGTTCTTCCACTCCTAGGGTATGCTCTTACCACAATCTCATCCTTCTTCACATCAGTATCAATTTCAGATTTTTCTTCAACAACCATTGCTTCTTCTTCATCTTTTCTTGAATCAGAAAACTCTTTAAACTGGCCCCGTCCATTTACAGATAATACTTCAAAAGATGTTTCCATATCCCTAACAAAGGAACCACCTGGTAGTGATCTACCCACATCTGATGCAGCATAAACACGCCAAGCTCCATGCTTTGATCTTCCATGACCAGACCTAATGGTAACCTTCTCCCACTTTGGCGCTTGACCAATGCAGAAAGCAATATAAGTTTTCCTAACCTTGTGGTCAGTAAAAGTTTTTACAAGCTTGGCAGCTATCTTGTGTGACTTTGTTATGAGCATAACACCACTTGTGTCACGGTCAAGCCTATTAGCCAGATGGAGCTCTGCCAAGTTATTTTGGATCGCTGAAATAGAGCAAATTGAATGCATAATACAGAATAATGTCACAACTTAAAACCAATTATATATACTGACTCTTTATATATTACAGTAGTAGACAATCAAATAAAGAATATTATGATAAGATCCACACAGAAATCTGACACTGTGATTGAGCATTCCTGAGATGTTAACATCACATAAAGAACACAGTGATTGTAGAAAGCAGCACAGATTTAACATTTTGATAACTTCTAACACCAAGCACCGCGGAAAAACTTCATCCATTACATCATAGAAAAGTATGGTTTCCTGATCCAAAAGACTATCAAACTTATACCATGGAGCGGCAATTCAGCCATAAATAAATAAATAAATAATACGATGAACAGGCCTATGTTACTCATTTAAGCTGCATACGTCTCTGGAGCTGCTGCTTTTGCAGCCTTATTCCTTCCTTTGTTCTTGCCTTGTTGGCCATTTACGTTAACTATCAAGTGTAAACAGAATTATGCTATCCTTGACTGACCTTCATAGCTTGCAATCGTCTGGTCTCTGTTTTTCTTTTCATTTTTTCTTCTTAATTCTTTAAGAATTAAAGAGACAAACTTGAATGTACTTATCAGGTACCATGCCTTCAGGCTCATGCAACACAATCCCCCCCCCTTCCTTCCCCAGCAGACAAATACAAACCAACAAAAAAGAAAATTCCATAGGAAAAATTCAATCACTATCATACTAAAAAAATGAGTATAATTGAACTGAGTTTACCTGAGTCAGTGGAATCTGCGAATAGACTGGGAACAGCAGACAAGACATTCTCACAGTAAACTCCTTGAGGCTTGTTAACAGCAATCAACCACTGGTCTTCATAGAGAACATGAGTTTTCGAAAGAGAAAAAAGGGCCGACTTTGATGAAGCAGTTAAGGCTCTGCTCAGCTCTATGTTCTTGGACGGAGATGGCAATGGTGGGGAAAGTGGCACTGGATAACTTGTGAGACCCACTGAGTCGTTTCTGGACTGGGTATCTGCAGAATCTGAGTGGGCTCTGGTCGCCATTGATAGAAACCGAAGGGATTTGCAGAAGGGTGGGAACAGAAGGTTGGTTGAAGGAAGACGGTGGACTTGGGGCATCACTTTTGCTGGGAGCAAATACGGATATTCTGTCTTGCTTATGCATCACAGTACCATAAGTTTAGGGAAAATGTCTTTTTGGTCCTTCTATTTTCCTTTTCTTTTTTGGCCTTTTCAATTTAGCACCTCCAAGAATGATTTTCTCAAACTATCTACACTATCTAATAGAAATTTATCTTATGGGCAAATATGTTAAGATGAACATTTTTTTTCTTCGAATGTGATTATGGGGTTATTTCACTACTTATTAATGACCGTTTATACAAACTAGATTAGTTATTTTTCTCTTTTTTTAATTTAAAAATTCTTTAGATGTTATAAATGGCATAAAATATTTTATTTACTAATAAATTTTTTTACTTTCTCTCTCAAAACCCTTTTCCCAAATTGGTATTTAGGATTTTGAGTTTGTCATCGAAAAGTTCAATTACAAAATAAGATATATTATTACTTGCTTAGTGTAACTCATTTAATAAATATAAAATTAGAAATCAAATTGAAAGTTAAGTTATTCTTGATCCCTAATGATAATTAATGTAACCTTATTATTTTTATGAAAGAATTTTAATGAAAAAAATATTTACCTTACAATAAAATAAAATTTTAATTCATTCAAAATATTCCTTAAATTATAAAATTTTTATTAATTTTATATTTTATCATGTAAGAAAAGAGAACTTTTGACCCTCTAATACGTAATTAAAGAGAAAAATAAAAGAGCAATTTATAAAAATAGTTCTCAAACTATCTTAATTATTACAATTTCATTCTATAATTTATATTTTAATATTTTTAATTTATTATCTTTAGAGCAATCTGTAAAAACAGTTCATAAACTATCTTAATTTTTATTATTTACTTCCACAACTCATATTTTAATATTTTTGATATATTATATTTATATATTTTAATGTTTGTAGTCTTAAACACTATTAATGTAGCAGAGATTGATGAAGACATAGACATACATATCAAGTGCCTTATTGATGAAAGACAAATATATCCCTTCAAAAAAATTTTCTCCCAAAATCTATGGCATGTGAGAGTGAAATTGATTTTTTTGTGAATCGAATAAAATCGAATTGAACAAAAAATGAGAAGAAAAAAATACATATTCCCTAATTTTTAATTCATGTCTTGTATGGTTTATCATTTTACCGAAACAAAAATGATAAATCCTACAAATTAAGAATTAAGATTTGAGAAATATGTATCTTTCTTACCCCTCTCTTCTTTTGAAAATTCAGTTTTACTCGATTCAACTACAAAAAATTCAATTTCAATCACATATGTCATGAATTTTGAGAGAAAAAATTCTTGGACGGATTTGTCTCTACACTGATAGGGCACATGAAATACATGTATATTTTTTTATCAATTTTTATCATATTAATGATGTTTAGGATTATAAATATTAAAATATATAAAGATAATAGAGTAAAAATATTAAAATGTGAGTTGTAAGATTAAGTTATAAAAATTAAGATAGTTTAGAGAATATTTTTATAGATTACTCTAAATATAATAGATTAAAAATATTAAGATATGAGTTGTGGAATGAAGTTAATAATAAGATAGTTTGTGAATTATTTTTACAGATTGCTCAAAATAAAATCAAAAGGAAAGTTGAATTATTAAACAATATCGTTAAACATACCCCAAAATTAATTTTTTGAACACTGTATGACTAATGGGAGGGAAATCAAGAAAATATAGGGGCGGAAAATGACATTCCATTTGTTTCTGGACGCCTATAACATCCCTTGGAGGGCCCTAAACGGCTAAACCCGGTCGCAAAACCTCCCTGCCCTTCTGAGTTTTGTGTTCTGAATGTTAGGATTTTCAGATTCCATAATCCAGTTTCATGGGACCAAAGATGCTACAGTTGCTAGTGAAAACATCATCATTTCTATCCTATAATTCCATCTTCAAATCTCGTAGACATCTTTGTGTACTTTCTTTTTTGGCTCACCAGTCTAACAGTTTCTCCACTTCAATTCGAAACTGCTCACTTTTAACTTCGGGCTTTTCTCTTTTGAGGAAGAGTAATAGTGGGTTTTCACCTATTTTTCTTCAAAGATTAGATATTTCGTCCGAGTTTTTAAGCGGTGGTGTGATTTCTTCAAGCTATGGACGCCTGTTTAATTCTCAGTCGCAGGCTGCTGCTGTGCCCTCAACATCAGATGGGATGACTGTGGAGGATATTGTGGCTAGTAATTGGACTATACTCGATGAAGATGAGAGTGATTGGAAGAGCCATGCTTCTGCAATTTCTCAGTCTATTCATCTTATCAAGAAACGCCTGAAGGTATATTTGTACATGTGTATTTGAGTAACCTGTAGGAGTTCTTGTTCTTCTTTCTTTTTTTTTTAAAATCTTTTTGTTATCAAAAAATTTGTTTGGGATTGTTTCAACCTCTAAGCTGGGAGTTCTATTTTTATGTTGCATTAATGCTTTGTTCCTTCAAATATGATTTGCCACGGAGAATTCCCAGGTCTGTGGGTGCTTAAGTTCCAAGTCTTTGAATTCCCATTCTGCAGATTTTCTGTTTAGCTCTATGTGAAAAACCTTTCTTTTGTTAGTTGAGAATTTGAATTCTCTTGGGCTATTTGTACCTTCGTTAAAGTTCTAAAAGCACCTGCTGTAATCCGTTGTTTGCAGTAAAAGTGAAATGATTCCATAGTATAATTGATTGGCATAAATTCTCAGTTGATAAAGCGTGATTTATTCAGCTAGGATATTAGACGAAGGAGCTTTGCTGGATCACTGATTTTTGGAGTTTTTCCTCTCTCTCTCTCTCTCTCTATTTTTGAGTCTCTCTTCATTTTTTTGACCATAGTGGAAAAGATTACTTGCCAAGCTGGAGATTTTATCAGCACATCTGGATAAAGCAGACCTTTGGGATGATCCTGTTCATGCTGGGCAAATAAGCCGCGAGCATGGTTTGCTTATGGGAAAAATGACTGAGGTTAAGGGGTTCGAGCAGGAACTGCTTGAACATGTAGACATGATTAAGCTTTCTCGTGAGGAGAATGATGCAGAGTTGGAATCGGTGGGCCCTCATTTCTTCTTATGTTAGGCATGTCTTTATTCTTTTTCTCTGTTTCTAGCAATCTTGGAACAAGTATCTGGAACTTTATTTATTTATTTTTTGAGGAAGTATATGAAACTTCTTTGCAGAAAGGATTCTTTTCTAGAGGATTTTCCTTCAAATATTTTTACATTTTGCATGATCCATTTGATTCTAGACTTCTTATGTTTGCAATGGTGGTTTAGTAAGTTGGTCTCGTGTAAAGTTCTTCCAGTGTATTATTTAACCTGCTGTATATAACAAGTTCTCCACTGAAAGTCATCTCAAGCCTTTTCCACCTATCTAGAACTTTTAGTAGCATAGCCTTATTATGAGATTATGTCAGATATATCTGAACTACTAGCCTTATTATGAGATTATGTCAGATATATCTGAACTACTGGCCTTATTATGAGATTATGCCAGATATATCTGAACTACTGTCGCAAACTACTAGCCTTATTATGAGATTATATCAGATATATCTGAACTACTAGCCTTATTATGAGATTATGACAGATATATCTGAACTACTGTTGCATTAATTGCTGAGGGTACTTTAATTTTCTTATTGCAGGAAGCACTGAAAGCTTTACTTCAGATGCGAAGAAGTGTAAAAGAAAAGGAATTGGAAGCTTTATTGGCTGGGGAGCATGATTCATGCTCCTGTTATATAGAGGTAGTATCTTTTCTGAAGATTTTATTGCTTGTTCTTTCAATTATTAAAGTTTCAACTTTTTTTGCACCTTATAGTTATTTCATTGGTTTTACTCCTTTGAAGATGCCATTAGAGAATTATTTGATCTGTTGAAGGATCTTTAGTTCGTATTTTGATTCAGCTTATGCAAGTGATGGTCCTCCCTCCACTCTTTCCTTTTCTCCTATGACTAAACTCCAAGAATGATTTGGTGAATAGGTTCAAGCTGGTGCTGGAGGTACTGAGAGCATGGATTGGGCTTCAATGGTCATGCAGATGTACAAAAGATGGGCTCAACAGCGGGGATATGGGGTGACTGTTGTGGATGAAATGCCTGGTGAAATTGCAGGAATCAAGGTGCAGAACCTCATTATCTCTTGCTCTATTTTCTGTGTGAACCTCATAGAGTCCATGAGGGCTTTAACAATGGGCTTAATTCATAGCACTGCAGTTGGTTAAAATTATTATAAAAACCAAGTAGTCAGCAAAATCCAACAATTGATTTCTACTTAAATGTCTAATTAACTCAAACTCCATATACCATCAGTTTCCTTTGATATCAATTATCATGTTTAAATAATTAGAAATTTGGTTGCTATCTAGTACTCCTCAGTTGTCCGAATATTATAGTCCAATACAATGATATCTTTAAGATATTTTGATCCTTCCTAAAATTAGTCTGCTGATGTAAGTGAGACATGATAATACATAAAATAACCACCATTTGTGTGATAGATATCACTTTTCGAATTCACTGGCTTGTATATTAGGGCAAAATGGTTTAGAACAGAAGTTCTACAGGGCCCACAGCCGAGAAGGAAAATCAATAATATATTCACAGTGGTTGTGGCTTTGTTAAACACCATTTTGACCACTTTGCTAACTGTTTGATAATGGTTTTCAAGATTCATGCATCATGATATCGAACTTTGGTCTCGATTTCATCAATTAGAACTTCTAACTTTCCCAAAGTAGTGCAATTTTCTATGTCAATCTGGAAACCTTTGTACATGTGCCTGTGCTTGAGCTTAAAGACCATATTGCCTTTAATCTAATTGCCAAAAGACATGTTAGTTGCGGGTATATGTGATTATAACAGCAGGAACCGCCTGGGTCAATCATTCTGTTTCACTATCTGAATGGTGAATTAGGTATGCTAACATCTTTATAGTAGGTAAATTGAGTGCAAAACAGTGGCTTAGCTATAAGAAGTTGGCATCACTTGAATTTTCTATCATGGATTTGGCTGCTTGATGGAGATAATTAAACTAGTTTTCAATCAGAAGTTTGAGGGAGTGAAATTCATGTAGTAAAAACATCAAGCTGACAACGTGTTAATTGAAAACTTGAAATGGATTTTAATAATGGTGTATTTTGTATTTGGATTGCAGATTAGCAATTTCTCCTGTAATGGTTTAGATTTATTGTTGTAAGTCTCAACTCCTCAAGATATTCATACTTCCTAGATCTTTTCTTCCCTTGTGATCCTGGACTTTGTTGTATTACATGTTATCGCACGTTTGACATTACCTTAGTCCAGGGGAGCAACTGTTTGACCTATCCCCGCCATCTTTAGTTCTTCTTGCAGAATGCTTTCATCGACATAATTGTGAAAACAACATTTTATAGATGAAGGGAAGAGTCGTGCATTGTTGTATTATACACAGTTTCTGGTGGTGGAGCTAGGCATCTGACATTTTTGTGGCCTTTGTGCTTCAGCGGGCAACAATCAGAGTGGATGGTGAATATGCATTTGGGTATGCTAAAGCAGAAGATGGAGCACATCGTTTGGTTCGTATTTCACCATTTGATAGTGCAAATCGCAGACATACATCGTTTGCTGCTGTAGCTGTGATTCCAATTCTAGGAGAAGGTTTTCCCCGTGTTCAGATCAAGGAATCTGATCTCAGAATTGATCGATTCCGCTCTGGGGGAGCTGGTGGTCAAAGTGTTAATACAACTGACAGTGCTGTAAGGATAACTCACATTCCTACCGGGATTACTGCTACTTGTCAAAATGAAAGGTGTGAAAATGGTTTTGTTTCATGACATTGAGCTGCAGGTTGTCTTTCTTGGAGTTTAATTGTTTATCCCAATGACAGATCACAACATCAAAATAAGGCTTCTGCAATGGCTGTGCTTCAGTCCCGCTTGGACAAGCTTGAGATGGCTCGTCAGGCAGAGATCAATGCACAACATACGCAGTCCCTCTCTGAAAATAGCTTTGGCAACCAAATTCGTTCGTACGTACTACATGTAAGCTTTTGAAATTTTCTTCTGCAATATATGCAGGTCATACTTGATGCCTCAAAGCCATCTTAATGTGGTCTAGTCTTCTGCAGCCTTATCGCATGGTCAAGGATCATAGAACCAATTATGAAGTTTCAAATGCTGATGCTGTTCTCGATGGGGGTCTGGATGACTTCATCTTAAGCTATTTATCAGCCTCCTTGGACAAAGATGAAGACATGTAGAAGGAATTCAGAACTTGGTATTCTGTTCCGAAGCTAAGTTGCTGATGAAGCAAAATTACAGATGATTCGCAATCGGGTCCCTTGGTGTTCGTACTGGCTATTCGTATAAAAAATCACTGGTAAACTTAGTCCATTTGACTGTAATGGTAAATCTATCTTGCTCGGAATAGAAATTAGTTTATAGATGAGATGCATAGACATAATCCTGCTTCAAAAGTTTTGTCCTTGTTATTCTAGGTGATAGATATTCATTTATCGAGGGTTTTTCCCCTTAAATTTTTAAATAAAGGAGGCATTTATAAAGATTACTGCTGGAAGTAAATAACATGGTGTGTGGGCAAGGAATCTGGAATTGTGTATTTATCTGGCCGAAATGGATTAACTATCATCTTCCGTAGTAATTTGGTTGAATAAATCGAATTCCCAATCATGCTCTTCAATTTAACAGTTAAGACAGGTTACTTTGGGTGCTTTAGAAAGACTAGTTGTTGATGATCTTTGATCTACAACATTTACACTATCAGTTCTTTTCCTCAGAGCCGTTCTTCTTTCTGCTCTCGAATCGGGTGCTTCCGAAAAAGACAAATTGATGATCTTTTATATAGTTCGTTAATGTACCAGTTATTTTCTCTCGGCTTTATTCT
The DNA here is from genome assembly GCA_030512225.1 of Rauvolfia tetraphylla. Taxonomy (NCBI): domain Eukaryota; kingdom Viridiplantae; phylum Streptophyta; class Magnoliopsida; order Gentianales; family Apocynaceae; genus Rauvolfia; species Rauvolfia tetraphylla. The sequence continues at coordinate 7,035,334 of JAJQKT010000060.1, forward strand.
TCTTTCAGCCCCTGAATGACCAAATTCGAGACTAACCATGTGACACTCCAATTTCGGCAGTTTCAAAATAAGAATTCTCCAAAGAAAACTAGTCTAAATACTCCTGACAACCAGTCTATTCAGAAGAAGCGAATAACGCTATATTCACCAAAAATTACTGAGCTAGGCAGTAACTCAACTCAAATTTCAAGAGAAAGCAAGAATGGGATCTCATACATCCTCACTGTAACAAGCTTTCAAGCTAAACAAAAAAAAAATTGGATCTGGGTATGCCAGGTTAAAGGACAAAGGTATAGGGTTGCTTCTTAGATCAAGAAAAATGGATACCGGCCTTGTTGAACAGAGATAAGAGGTGCATGAAATCTGCTTGTGTAAGTTTTGAAGCCCTTCGGTCTTCAAAATTTCCCTGCTTCAATACATTCAAAACTTTATCCTTAAATTCAGAACCTTTAGCGTTACCATCATCCATATCCATTTCTTCATCATCTTTCCCGTCATCAACACCCATGCTCAAGTCCTCAAGTGTATTTCCCAATGCCGATACAGCCATAGCCATCTCTGTGTCATCTGAGAAGCCTTCCTGAGGCAACTGCAAAGCTTGCAAGGTTTTATAGTTCTTTTCCAGCAATGAGAGCACAGTTTTTTGTCTGAAAAGTGAACCTAGAGTCTTATTCTTCCTGTTGAAACAAATCCGGACCAAGCCATCCCATTCCTTAAAGTTCACAGCAGGAAGTGGTTTCCTTGGTTCTATTCTGACCACAGAGGAGTCAACTTTGGGTGGAGGCCTAAAATTATTCCTACCTACTTTGAGCAAATGGGAAACACGAGCCAGTAGTTGAGTGTTCACAGAAAGGCGGCAGTAAAGTGTATCACCAGGTTGAGCAACAAGCCTCATGGCAAATTCTCTCTGGAACATAATTACTGCACATCTGAACAACGGGCGATGTGATAATAGTTTGAAAGTGAGTGGTGAGGAAATTTGATATGGTATGTTTGCCACACAAATATCGAAGTAAGGAAGGTCACACTTCAGAACATCCCCTTGTATAACCTGCAGCAAACCAAAGAAATATGCTCAGTCACAAGAAGTGAAAGGATATCAGACGTTTGAAATGGCTGCAGACCTTGATCAGCATTGGAAAATTCAGCTTCTTCCTGCCCTTAAAAGGGATATAGAAAGTAATGGCTCACGAAATGTATCAATCCAGTGAATGCAAACCATGCCCATCCAAGCACGTATGAGATAGAAATATCCATATGTAAAGCACCATCAGAAAAGCAAAGAGATTGGAAACAACTGATAAAATTTGCATAATTTGCGAGCAAGGCCGTTGTATCTTTGAAAATAGGATTGGCAGCTCTGAATGCAAGTTTACGGGGACCATTCGTTTGAGCAACATTACCTTTAGTTTCAACTGAGTATAAAAAATTTTATGTCATATCAAATCATCAATCCTAAAGCCACATGTAGAAGGTTTTAACTTTTGGAAAATACATATGAACAACTAAGATTGTGATAACTGCTACTACATATTCTTCTTGGCGCATAAAAATGGTCCTTACTCCTCATTAACATATTATCAAGAAGGAAATCGGCAATTCAGCAAATAATATGAAAAAAAACACTCAAAAGGGAAAAAAAGAGAATTCCAAGGCAGAATCTCTAACCAATTTCCAAACATTTTAAGTGGAAAAATTTTTCAACTTGTAAAATTAGAGAAGATTTCATTAACACTGAATGCTTCTAAATGGATGGTGGAAAGAAAGGATGAACTTATTATTAACCATAGTATCACACTTCACAACAACGTAATCACATATAAAAAAAAACGTTATAGATTACGCGAAGCAAATTCACCAAATGTCGCAAGTTACCCCATGCCAAAATGAATTGTATATAATACCCTGAGCCGATTAGATAGGGGCGTTCCCTTAAACCTGCGCTCCAATTCCTGAACCATACGGGGATCAACCTCGACGGCGACGACAGATTTTCCTGCTTCTAGAAGTTTCTTTGTCAGGTTACCTGTACCGGGACCGATTTCGAGGATAGTATCAGTTGGTTTGATGCCCGACTTTTGGATAATTGAATCGACCAAGAGCGGATTTTTCAGTATATGCTGACCCTTGGACTTGTGAAAAGGTATTCCTCCTTGAAAGTGCTGGCCTCCGGCGGATGCTCCACCGCGCTTAGGTTTATCTTTCCTTATCTTGCCTCCGGCCATAGCTATTCAGGAGCCGGGAAGCTTTCCTTGGCCGCGAAATTATAGAAGAGGGATTTACAGTTGGAGTAGTTAGGGTTTAAGTTACATGGGAGAACTTTGGGCCGGGTGAAGTTTCTGATGTCTTGGCCCAATTTCGGATTTCCAATAGCTGCCTTTCCCTAGCTTTATCTTTACTTGACAGGGATAAAAATTTATCCAAATTATCATTGCCTTCATTTACTAAAATATCATCATAATTTGTAAATTTTTTATTTTATAAATTATAATATAAAGAATATCCAACTTTAAAAGATATAAAATTTATTATAAAGATATTTTAACAAAATAAATATACAATATAATAAGTAAATAACTTTTATAAATTTTAAAAGAATAATTTTAAAATTTTAGATTAATTTTTATGAGAAATACATGAGCAATCATTAGTTAATTAACTGTAAGGATTAAAACGCTATATAATTTTTAATTTAAAGGATAAATTTATAATTTTAAGTTTGAAGAATAAATTTTATAATTTTTTGTATAAAATATATTATATAATTTAAACAAACTTCAAGAATACAAATGTAATTGTTCCTAATTTAAAAAGTACAATATAAGGCAAGACATTTCTCCCCAAAAAGAAAAGTTTTGAATTCCATACTTGCGTGTATATATATATATATATATTTTTTGTTAAATAAGAAAGTTATCAATTGATATAAAAATAGCATAAGCTGTTACAATCAAAATAATTCTCAAACCACTTCTCCAATGAGAGAAGTTAAAAAATTAGGATAACCTGATATAAAAGTTACACAATAGTTGAATAGCTACGGTAACAGATAATAACCCATACCTCAAAAATTCTAAGTAGGTAAAGAGTACAAATACTATAATTATAATTAAGATAAACAAACACATAATAAAATTTTTCATAACACACTTCTCAAAGATCTTCGACCACAGCGGTGTAATATCAATCTTCTTTCTCGATCCCCTAATAATGCTGTAAGATTTTATCCAAAAAATAAAACACAAAAATATAAAGAACAATGGAGGTTTTTCGGACTTAACCCTAATTTGTTTTCCAATTTTAGGAAGCCAGAATAACCAAATGCGTTCTACGTGAGGACGCACCACTATATATGTAGTCTTTTACCGAACAATGCTTTTGGGACATATAACGTCTGAAGTTCATCAGCTGTAATATCTACCCGTCTTTAGAGAACCTAAACCCCTGAATCTTGATTTTTTCTCCTGAATTTTTTGAAAACGGGAATCGGCAAAATCAAATGGAGTCATCGTCTTCTCAACCGGTTATTACGCCGGAGGATGTTTTGGAGTCGTTGATGAATGACGGAACCGTCGATGCCATCCGATTTAAAATCATCAATCAGCTCAAGGCCAATGTCAGTTGCCGCACCCACTCCTGCAAATTCTCCCCCCCTCCCTCTTTTCTAGTTACTTGTGCTTTATCTGCTGATGAATTTTTCTGAAAACAGAAGTGCGGTGATTAATTGTGATGTGTTTTGTTGTCGTTTTCTGTTCAATAGTAATGTGGTTTCTTTAATAGGAAGAGTTGAAGAATACTACCATAAAAATGGTGGAGCAGAGTAGGGTTCTGAATACTCCTGGCGCGGAGAAGCAGACGAAAAGAGAACTGTTTGATGCGCTCAGACAGGAACTAGAGTAAGTGTTGAATTTTCTGCAATGCTTTGGTCAGTTTGTCATATCCACGCACTTAAATGTTGTATTATATTTTCTTCGTGTCTTTGTTACTTTGGATTTGACTTTTTGCGGGCGATCATGTTGCCAGAAGGTGAGGATTCTTGAATATTTTTTGTGGTTCTATCATTTTTGTTCATGGAGTTGGGTGTTATTGATTTTAGTTACAAGTAGACTTTGATCATTAATTCTTGTTGAATTTTTTAATCTGTACTTTTAAAGCTTCCAGCTTTTAATTTTAGTGTTGCCACGTCAAAGTGTTCAGATTTCATTTTCTTTCCTAGGCTTTTGCACAAAAGCCTAAGAAATCGGGTAAATGAGACATACTTTCTTGAGATTGTCAGTAGATTCTACATTAAGCACATATGTATCTGTTAGTTGATTCTATACATGGGTTCAAATCACCCTTATCTGGTTTTGGAAATATCTGTTCCAGAAATCTATTTTTTGGTATTAACTATAAGTTATTTTTTTATTTAAGCCAGAAAATAAATTGTAATCCTCCTCACTTGACAATATCTGTAAGTATCCTGAAAACCAGTAAGTTCAGCCCACAAATGAAAAAACTTGGACCATTTTCACTGTTGAATTTCTAAACGGAAATTAATAAATCAGTTAGTTCTTTTACAGTGAGAAGATCTTTTGGTTCATGAGTTCAGGCTTGGAAGTACTATGATGCTCTACAGGGCAGTACTAGTAGATATGTTTGGCATGTGGCAAAACCATATCATCCAGGGTAGTGTATTTGTCACAAAGTGTACCACCGTATCTTGTTAGAATCTAAGCTGAAACTTGATATCTATCTTTATGTTGCTGCAGAAGGAATTGTTATTTGGTTTGGTGCCAACTGTGTCAGTGATTGAGGAAAAAAATTTATGGATGTGCTAGTCTGTGATATCTTTCACTTAATATGAAAAAATCACATACAATGTGGTCTGTGGCACTAGTGTGTACTAGGAATCAGATATTTTAATCCTGTCTGGCATCTTAATTGGATCTCCTTGAAGGGGATGAGAAATAACGTGTCCCCAAAGTTAATTCCCCTATCAGGAAATTTTACTTATGCGAAGATAGGAGGGATTTTTTTTTTCTTTTTTGGATTATAGAGAGAGTTAAGTTTTTTAAAAGGTTTAGGAACACTTGATATCCTTGATAAAGAACATTACCCTGTTTTGGGGAATCGGACTTTAGTATTCTTAACTGAAAGAGATAATATTAGACACTTTTTGATAATCGTTAACTATGACTTTGTGCAATTCTTGTTCTAGTAGCATAAAGCAAGTTCTTTGCTTGTAGTAGCTAAATGAATTTCAATAACGTTTCGGCACCTGTCTATGTTACCCCTGTAGAAATAGGTAAATGGCATATATAAAGAGGTAGTTTAGAAACCATTTCAATCTTTACATCAAATGGTGCTCTAGCTTCCTCTACAAATATAACTATGCTTGTTAGTAACTAGCTTCTAAGTTCCTACTATGTATGTAACGCTTTTTCGTGCTTGCTGACTTTAAAACTGAAGTTACATAAGATGAATGCAAAATGTTATTGTGTGATGTAGTTCTGAAGCAGTGATTGTTTAGATACTGCATTAACAATAATCCATGGAGATGAATGGAGATCAAATACAAATTTATATTCAAGTTATAATGTAAGTAAAACACATACACGGCCCACACACCTAGAAAGTGTTTCAGTGATTCACCTTGGTTAGGATGTCTAAGCAGAAGTTAAAATTTAAACCAGCCAAGCTCCACATTAATTTGGTCTCCTGATACAACTGCTGAATTTAACATGATTGATTAATACCTACATATTCTGAACATTTGGACTGCCTTGCTGAAGCTCAACAATATTGGGCTTCAGATCCGCCTCTGCCAAAAAGAAAATCATTGAATAAATTAAGCATTCTATTACTTGAAAGCCAATGCTCACTTCAATTTGCAGCTGTACTTTTGACTTAGTTTTTGATTTTGTCTCTACCTAATGATTGGTCTTCTCTTCTTCTCTGCTTAATGCAATCTGTTTATAAACCAAACGCCTGGTCATCTGTTTTTTGGTTAAACTGAAATAGAATGAGAAATTGTGAATTATTTGAAATTTAATGTTGATAAACATTCAGCTTTTGTAAAGTTGATGATAGTGTACAGTTGGGTCTTCATGTTTGAGAAATCTTTGAATTTTCAGTAGCATTAATTGGGAGGAATAAAAATTGATTTTTTTCTTGGTGAATAATAAAAGTTGATTTCACTTTGATGTTTTGCTATTTCTTGGAGCTGTTTAGTTTATGAGAAATTTTTTAATGAGGTGGGAGTTGAACATCTTGATATTGGAAATGGACTTATTAGTATGTCAATCTTATTTTTAAGGATTTACAAGATATAATATGTATACCATGCACTGTTTCACTATTTGGGTTTCCAGTGCTTTACGGTCTTTTGCACTAGGCTTTGCAGTAAACTCTTGCAACCTTGTTCCTCAACAAAATAATCATCTGAAGATTATAGGGAACTTTAGTATCTCTAAGCAGTGATTGCATGATTAGATTGGATCTCTATCTTACGTAAGCAGTCACAGATTTTTAAAGTAGAATCTCTTCATGATTATAATCCAACTTGGGACTAGAATGGGTATTTATTCCAAAGCTGTGGCATTACTGCCTTCAAAGGCTTTCTGCTTTCACAGTATTGAAGACATTTTTAGTATGGATGTCATGAGCAAGGTTGTGAATTATCAGAAGTGGTTCTAGGCAACATTATGTGCCAATGATTGTCACTTGATTTTCTTGTTGTTGCGCATTCTTTATAGTCTTGGTGGTTGTCTTCTATGGTTTCATTTCAAAAGAACTTTTCCTGCTATACCGTTCTTTGAGTTTCGGGCTGAGATTATTAGAACTAACTGATTAAGAAAGGAGGTTTTCTATTTCCAGAGGTTGCATTGCATCTAATAAGGGTTAAAAAGTCATTAGTTCATTGACTATACCTAGCTACTTTGGTTGCAATCTTATGATTCTTGCCCTTTTCCTACAGAATGTCAGTGCTTGAGAAAGCGTCTAAGTCAGTGTGGGAGCTGATTTTGGACAATAATGGACTTGGAAAAGAAATAAATGAAACAGTTGAAAGAGTTTTCTGTCAATTAAGTGGCAGAGAACCTCCACTATTTCCTCCAAGTGTTGAACCCACAACCAAAAAAGGTAAAGAACAAGAGAACGAAGAAGTGAGGGGAAAAGAACAAGAAAGTGCAAAGGAAAATTCTCAATCTTCTTCGAAGAAGAGGAAAGTTGATGTGGTAAGTACAGAAGAGGAAACAGATGAAGCTGCTAGCAGATCAAATACCACACCAAGCTTTCCTGATGATTCAAGTATAGTTCCTCCTCCAAGTCCAGGAACTTGATTCTCTAGAGTGGTATCTCACTGATGGCTCGGGCCCCCCGGGAGGGGCCTTCTTCGCCTTCCACCTAAGCTGCGCAGGAAAGGCCCAAAGCCAACAACAGCAGCTGTGGTTAGGCCTACTTATTGATCTTAATTATTAGACATTGTATCTTCCCTGAGCATAGCACCAGTCTTAACATAAAGTTTTGTCTTTTAGTTTTGAAAGGGAATTTGGTATTGACCTGCATATAAGGGCAATTTTTCTTGTAGCTTTATCTTCTCTTAGCACCCTTTGTTACGTGTCCTATAGTAGTACAGAAACCCTGGAGCTTTATGTGTAAATATTCGAGTGACAACTCATTAAGTATTTTCTGTCCTTACTTTCCTCTAGCTTCTTCAAGTCAGTTCAAGAACGAAATCTAATATTTTCTCATGACATTTGAATTGCTTCAGTTGCCAATTGTTTTTCATTTGGTACCATCTTCCTTCACCTTTAGTATGCAAGTCTGGAAGTGATTAAAAAAACCAAATTCTTTGTCTTCCATTGTTCGATCAGCTTCATGAGCTCATATTTCGATTTTCATGGTTTGGTTCCTCTGTTACAGGTATAACCACAACATGATGAACGCTTCAATTCTGTATAGCTTTAAAAGATCATTCTTATTTCTCTTTGTTTGATGATAGGCAATGGTTGCATTTACAATCTTACATATGCTAATCCAATCTGTCTCAGGTATATAGAAGTGTATTTGTTTGGAGCATTTCGGTTTTTGTAACTCTTATTGATAGACTATTTAACCAAAATTTGGTCATTACTTCAACCACAATGATGGTTTGTGAAAGACAGGCCTAGCGTTAGCATTGAGATGTGATTGCAGTTCGTCCCCCCTAAACATAAACGTATGGTAGATTATTGATTTCTTGTCCCTTTAGCCTATGGAGATTTTGACATTGTAAAAACTTTGTTCAAGTTGCAGAACTGATCTTATTCCAGCATGTGTATAAAGGTCTGGAGTGCATTAGAGATGTCTCATCTTTAGACATTTTGGAGCTTATGATTGTTTTGATCACAAGGGAAAGTTTCTGCATTGAGTTGTTTAAAAGGTCTGGAGTCATATGTTGGATATGGAGTTAAATAAAGACCCGTCGCTGTAGTATATATATATTTTTAATTACTTCATTTGATTTGCTCTCTCTGTTATAAAAAATATATATTTTTAAACACTTTTTGTAGTGATTAAGAAAAAAGAAAATAAAAAATAATAATCTAATTATATCTTTAATTAATTTAATAAGTACTTCAATTGATTTTAACAGGCACATTGCACCAATAAATGCTAGGTATATTAGTTTACATTCTTTCACTTCTTTATTGTTATAGACAACTTTCCAAAACATCAATCAAGCGAATGATTATGAACAATCAATTTTAATGAAATGAATAACAATGAAGCGAAAATGAAAAATAAATATAAAAAAAATCGAAGCCCAACCTAATGGCAATCAGAGTGCAAAACATCCGTTTGAAAGTTTCATTTTTAATAGAAGAAACTGAATTTGATTAATTACTTCTAAGTTCCAATTTGGATGGACTTTTCTTTTTGTTTACCTTTTTGTGTATTATAATTTTAGTAAATTGTGATAAACCAAAATAAACAAGTTCATTTTAATAAATAACCAGGCGAAGAACATGTCAGGCACTAAAAAATAAATAAATAAATAAATAAAGATCATTTCCTATATCATAAATTTCACAATTCCCAGATAAAAGAGGAGCCAGGCTTCACTAATCCTTCAGCTTTGAAGTACAAATGATAAACGAGAATGATCACATTTTACTACAAGCCTACAACATTTGTAAACTAAACAGGATTCATTAGAGTATTATATATGATTCCCCTTTTCTCAGTACAATAATATTTCAGAAGTTTCCACTTGTCTGATTTTGCAAGTCATATGGATAGAATGAGGTGTTCGTTGATGATGGTTGAATTGCCATACCATTGTACTGAGGTAACCAGTTAGAATCTGACCAGACTAAACCATCATTTACTGTTGAATTCTCACCGGTGTTTTGCATCGCCTGCTCGTTGATCATTCTTCCTCTGGCAACTTCAACCGGAAACAAATTTGCTCGTGCTGATACCGATCTTTGGCTTGCAGCTTGCATATGATCTCCCAGTAAATGATTCTGTATGTCAAGTGAGGCAGCAGTTGGAGTTGATATTCCTGAGCCTTGCCCTTGAGTTATTGCATTCAAATCCTGATTTGGATAGCCCATGTTGGGGTAATTTGGGAAGTGCAGGTTATTCAGGACTACTGAAGTGATCGGTCTTGCCACTTGAACATAATTTCCAGTAGCAATATTTGTTGCTTCATTCAGAAATGCCAGATTCTGATTATCCAACACGAGATTGCTCGCTGCAAAAATTATCAACTGATTGGTAATTAAAGAATTAAGAAACTGATTTTTTCTTTTTTAATCTAACGCTTAACTTGCTTTCTAACCAAGGATGGCTGCATGAAATTATACGCCGTGCCTATGCCTTATACAATTTCGCGGCAGTAGACAAAAAAAGCACGGTTCGAACATAGATTTCCAGCAAATAAACAGAAAGATTTAAGTACCTGGCATTGTTGGATTTTGATCCACGGATGGAAATTGTGGTCTTGCAGTTGGCCTCATATTCGGGAAAGGAGGGGAAGCCATAGATGCTGGAAAACTCTGGTAATAATGATATCGTGCCGTGGGATTATGAATATATGATCCGTATCCGTTGAAGTCAATTTGGTACTCTGGAAAATGAGAAGGTTTACTTGGAAAAGGCATTTTGCTCAGCATAAATAATCTTTGGTCATATTGCAGAAGTCTCTCATAATGCTTATCAAGAGTCCCCGGAGCAAATCTTACATAGTGTCTCCTGCAATAGAACCATTTTGACCATGAAATTGTGAGAAATATTCAGTCACTAGAACTAAGAAAATTTCTAGTATAGAGAGTGGATCAAGAGACTTGTTGATGAGTATTAAAAATACTCCCTCCGCCTAGATAAAGTATGGTGTAAAATTCTTGTTTAGGGTTCTTATCGAATAAGCTTTCGTTTCTTGGTAAATAAGTAGTATATATAAGAAAAAAGAAAGAAAAAGATAAAACAAAGATGAAAGTTGAAAATCTAACAAGAACAAATATATTTCTGTCGTCATCTTCAAAAGACAACCTCCGAGATTATATTTTGAAACTCTCGAAGAAAACATTGATTGAGAGGAAACAAAAATGGAAATTATATGTATCATTCCTACCTACATATGAGAGCTTGACCTCCAGTAAAATCATCTGCTTGTTGCCAGAGAGTATGCTTTCGTGGCTGGGGATTGGTTTCCTTGAAAAATAGAGGTTTTTCGTTTAACTGCCCGAAATATATCGAACTGGGTTATTTACAGTAAAGATTATCAAGAAGGAGATCAAGCAAGGAAAACTTCACAGGAAAGAATTATTCACCTCAATTTCCAAAATGCCAGTTTCATCGTCAGCTTTGCTGGCTCTTATTCCTATGATGTCTGACCACTGTATCTCAATTTTACTCTTCAATGCTCCTTCTAAAACTTCCCAAACCAATCTGCCTTTCTTGTAGTAGCATTTCGCCACTAAATCGCCCTCGTGTCTTGAACTCCTCTGTCAAGTTAACAAGGATATAGATAAAGATTGTCATCAAGAAATATTCAAAAGACTGCTGCAAAAAAGATATTTTTTCTTTTGACATTTTTCTTTTTGCTTAAATATGCTTTAAATAAATTCTACCTCCCAACTTCCAATTTTGAGATGCAATGCAGGAAAGTTCGAAGCCTTTAACTTCTCATTCTCCAACTTGTCATCCTTGTCTGTCATGGGGTCCTTCATCTTGTGCTGCTTAGTAGAAGTACTAGGACAAGGAATAGGTTTTGTGTGTCTCGTCTCGTTTAACTTTGTCTCCAAAAGATTTACGAAGGACGGCGTCTTTCTCAGGCTTAGACCAAGAGGACTTGATTCTTCTTCCGGAGACTCAGCAGATCCTCCCTGAACAATCCGCCGAACCGAAAGATTAAAGAAAATCCTCCTACGCCTCAACCATGTCAGAAAGAATCTAGAAAGTTCTAGGCAAAAGTTCTATGACACCCGAGATCAAATCTTAACAACATCTAAGCCGGAAGTGTGGAACAGAAAACGCCCATTTTTATGCAGAAATGACGAAGTCACATCAATACTTATGTGTTGCACATAGATTTCACGTTTGTCTGAGAGAGATAGTATCAAAAGAGATAGTAGAAAGAAAGAAGAAAAAACCTGTTGCACAAGCTTTGATCTCTTGGAGCTCCCGGCCGCGGCATCCTCGTAGCTGCTCCGGCTGGTGTCATCGGGACTTTTGAAGTAGCTGCTCATGCTAGTGTCTTCAGGGCTTCTGAAACTACTAAAATCGACATGGACGTTCCCGTTTCCAGAATCAAGCAAAAGGGTCTGTTGCATCTCTCCGGAAGGCAATGAGATTTCTCTACCCTCCCCTCCTCCACCTTTGTCGTTCCACAGAACATCATCATCGACCGCATCCGCCATTTTTGCTCAAAATCCAAGTGCCCAGAGAAACATAAAATCTAACCCCGGCTATACAATTAGATTGACTTTAATAAAATTTTGGCTGCCATGCACGTGTTTTTGGTTGGATTTAGGATCGTTTGACTCTTTATATATACCATGCTGACACTGCGCAGTCGGACTCGGAGTAAGATAGACAAATGGGATGTGAAAGAGAGACAGAGAGACGAAGAAGCAGGGCGGGGGTAGGGGTGGGGGCTGGGGGGCGTGGGAGAGAAGAAGAGAAGAAGAGAAGGATCTGCAGAGCGAAAGAGGTCACTTCTGTTGACAAAATCCCAGTGATATAGTGATGGACTTGCAGGTGGATTCGGACTCTTTCTTGAGACCGACATCATCAACTACTGTTTCGGATTACAATATTTATTATTTTTGTATGCTTTTTATGATTTTTACATAGTTTAATTTTTTTAACAAATCAAAATGGTTTTCGTTTATTTCCACTGCTAGATCGAACAAAATAACCATCCGATTATTTGCGATGGATTATCTTTTTATTTTAAAGCGTACTTATTCTAAATTCGTTAGAGTTTCATAAAATTTTCTTATTGTACTGTATTTATTTATACTATTATAAAAATATCGAAAAAGTATTTTATTTTTTACGGATAAATTTGACTAGAATCCTTCCAAACTTAAATAACTAAATGAAAATGACAACAGTTAATTAAATTTATGTTATATGCTTTTGAACAATTAACTAATGAAATGTGGTAGAAAATCATTAAACTCATAAACCAGAAATAAATTTTCAATAAAAAGAATTTTTGTCAAACCAAATAAGAAAACCCTTTTTCCTTTTTTGAAAGCAATTTGACTGATGTCAAAATTTTGTTTAGAAGAAAAAGAATTAGAATAATTAGACACAGTTGAAACAGTAACTTTAAAAAATAAGTTAAATGAACAATTCTTTCTTTATTTATTTTAAAGAAACTCTTGAAATACATTTCCAAGACGAAACTATAAAGAAGGGAAGAAGAAATTAAACTAAGGATGAAAGTGGATGGTTACCCAACTGATTAATCATCCAATTACGTAATAGATAGATCATTTATTAATGTTAATTTTTCTTGAAACACACTATTTCGAAATTCATATATTAGATTTTCATAAAAGATCTCAATTTTGATCAATTAATTTGTTAATTCAAAAAAAAAAAGAGAAAGTATATATCAAACTAATTTCCCAACATATTAGACTTAATCTAATGAAAAGAGTTTTATCAATATTACTATTTCTCCTCATATATAAGTTTGTGATGATTAGGAGAGTGTTCGGTGAAAAGCCAAAAAAAAAAAAATTACTTCTCTCTAACTCTTAAAGTAAAATTTATATACGTCTTGATTACTGACTATAATATTATTTTAAAAAAATAAATAAATCACATATGCCATGTTAGTGCTTGATCTGCCCATAAACCACCTCTAAGGTGGTCGGAGGACTTATTATTTAATTGTAGACTTAACAAATTAAAAATAAATGAATGGATAGAAGTAGATGCGGGAGGAAATTCTCTAAAGCCACGCTCAAATGCTCGTTGCCCCACGGGTCCTATATCCTACTATTATTCTCCACTCTGGAGTAATTTTGAAGAGAGCCGCCGCCGCCACCACAGCAGCAGCAGCCGTAGAAGCATTTCACTCCGTCTTATGATGGACGCCGGCAGCTTCCATATCGGATACCACTTGAGCAATTTGAGGTTTTGGCATAAATTATTGTACATGAGAATCACACACAATTAGATTTATATATACTTAAGTAGCGGACACACGAATGCGTTATCCATTGCCAACTAAGAAGAAGATTCTTGATGAAATCGAATAGGGTAAATGCTATTATGCAAAGGACAATCAAATTGCTTCCCCTTTCCCTCCCTCCCAAGTTTCTGTTTTGAAAGACATATTATATTCTTTTCAAATTAAATTCATTTGGCGGGTCATTAGTTATATTTTTTTTTTTTGGTATTATAAGAAGTTTCGTCACTTTACTTTAGAATGAGAAAAGATCTATAAAACAACACTCATTTATTTAAAAATATAAGATTTGTTGACTCTTTTTTACATAAACTAAAGAAAAAAATAACGAAGTGATATTATTTTATTATATTCTTAATTATTGTTACTAAAATAATAAAGTATGAGAAATTTATATTTATGGTGATAGCAACTTTAAAAAATTAATTCTTCAAATTTTAAAAAAGCTAAATATTTTTAAAAAAATAAAAGACTTTATATTTTGAAACAAGTGAAATACATCTTATGTCATTGTGTATAGAAGTGCTAACCCTTAAATTTATGAACCAACCAAAATTCATAAACCAAAATTTGATACCTTTTTCGGCTCAAAAGCATTAATCACATTGAACTACTCATTGTTAAGTTAATATATATATTGAATATTAAATTCGTAATTTACGTGAAAAAAAAGCTCATCCCCTAATATATGAACCCACATGCGTTGTACTTTGGGTGCGCATGCCGGTCGGATGGAAAAATATTCAAAGTTATACTAATTTTCAATTAATATTATATGATATGATGTAATTTGATCCGTATAAAAGAAATAAAGTAGCCGTTGATGTGATATTCACATGACCAAATCATTAGTTTTATATGGGAATTCTATTGAGTGATAGCGATGGAGGGGAACTAAGAAAACGGTGAGTAGTCATTTTAACGGAGGGAGAAAATGAAATGTTGCTATTCTTGGTGGAAGGGTGACACAATACCAAATGGTCCCCAATGTGAAGCATGCAAAAGAATAGTCATAAGTTTGGATATGTTATATTATGTTCTCCTATTCACTTAAATAACCATCATCCTCCACTCCCTATCCCCAACCTTTAAGTACACCTCGTGCTTAAATCCTAAGTTCGATTTCATTATTCTTTTGTTAAAAGTTATTGTGTATGTGTCATACGTTGGGAATCTAAAAACGTAACTTATATGGTTGATTTGATAAAATGATAGTTCAATTAACGAGAAATATGTTTTACTGTTTTAATAACTCGAAAAAAGTATTGCTATGGTATGTACAAAAAGACATTTCAATGTAACAATGGATACATTGTGTGCGTTTTATTAGTTTAATTTTTTTGGTTAAGTAAATTATAACTTGAAACAAAATATTGAGTGACAAAAAGATGACAATCCCAAAAAAATATGTAAGCGGTTATAAACTAGTTGTTCTTGCCACCCTTTTCTCCTAATAAAAAGAAGAAAAAGGAAAAAGTTCTCAAGTGGAACTTTACCACGACCAAAATGGGGCTCTAGTTCTTGATGGAAAGAAAGGTCAATTTTGAGACAAATATATTGATATAGTGTGGGCCCAACTAACTTCATTACTATAGCGTGTGCAAAAGATTTTAGTTTGAATTGTTTTTATTTTGAAAATTATAAAAATAAATTATCTATTTAAAAAATAAAATTTAAATTGAAAAAGGTAAAATCTTTTTCATTTTGAATTACAATCGAAGCACATGTTAAAAAATTAGTCACTGAAACATGTTCTTGTATCGAAGAAAAATGCATGAAATAAGATTTAATCACTATGGAGTATTAGCGAGAATTGTCATAAATCATATATGGTTTACAAAGGATTATAAAATTAATTGAATTTAAACTAGTGATTTATATTGTGAAATTAATATACAAATAAGGCCTTGCAGATAATATTACTGGCTAACTTATCCAAATCTAGGCCTTGAAGTGCAATTAATCTAATATGTCTAATTCATATATTTTGCAAAAAAATCTATCTCCATTTACGCACTACTTGTTATACTAATAATAACTAATCAACATCACATGGCTTTTTTCATTTGGGTAAAAACAGAACAATCTTTGATGAACACGCTTGCAAATCTTGGCGGGCTCCTAAAGGGGTGACGTCTCAACATTCGTGCACAAAATCGAGACCTTTTTTTTTCCCTAAATCAATCAAGAAATGGCCAAATATGCAAAGATATTATCCATTTCTTTGAGTCGTTTCTAAACTTGTAGTGGCTATTTTTCTAGTTGGAAATCTAGTCAAAATGATTGAAATAGAACGTGGGAAGCTGCTTTCAATCATTCTACTTTTGTCGTCATTAAGGTAATCAAGGATTTGGGTCTTTTTTCTTGAACTAGTTTTGGCACGACTAACTAAAGTTTATCTTTGTTATGAACTCAGAAGATGATGAATGCATGAAATCTTTGTGGGGTATTGTCTATTATGTTAATTAATATTCTAAGCTTCAAGAAGATTGGATTAGGCTATTCCTTCTTTTGAGTCATTGGAGTCAAAAGATTTCTCTTTTTAATAGTTGAGGTTCTACGCACGGAGGTGCTTGGCCTTGGATGACAACTGAGTTTAATGACAAGGACTCGAGTAATGATATCCTTTCAAGAATCAATCACCATAAGATTTGATTAACGCAACAAAAAAGTGGTTTAATTTTAAAAGAAAATACAAATGTATTCTAGTATTTAAACTCTTAAGTCCTTTTATAAAAGACGTTATGATCTTTTCGTGTAAAAATATTACATTACAATCATAAATAAATTTGATCTATCAAAAAAATAATAAAAATATAAATTAATAACTTAGTTGTAATTTGAATTGTGATAAATATGCAAAATTTTAACAATAAATCAACTTAATTTGCAACAATGAATCCATAATGATTCAACTATACATCTTCCCTAGAAGATCTTTGCACCCACAAGCAAGAGTGGTGAGAAAATTTTCAATAGCAGCAGCGGAAAGGTGGTAGATAAATCTCAAGATCTTCGAAGATGTGAAATGAGTCCAATAAAGAATATGACAAGTCACGGGCACCAACCCACTTAAACCGTCCATCAAAGCAAAGAAAGCCCCTACCAGAATAAGGTATGGAAGTGGAAGTGCCCTCCAAGAAAGATAGCAGCAGTGCATGAGCTCTCTGTCTTCATTCCAAAAGGCCATTTCCACGTGTGAATTCCTTACCACTTGGCAAAAAGCCTCATAATTCATATCAATGAGAACTTAGACCTCAAACTTCTTTTTAGTCTTGAAATTTCAATGATTGATCCATCTTTGTTGATTCTGTGAGACCCTACACCAATCATATTCAATCTCCCTTTGATTGGAAATGCAAAAGAAGAAAAAGTTGATCGTGTGCTGAACTTGTCAAGTCTTAGCTCAAAGTGACCAGCTTTTCATGATTGGCATTACTTTTTAGGAGAAACCGCAACTGAATTTCACCTTCATCATATGAAATGCTTGTGGGTTCAAAGAAGGGTCATACATCGTCTGTGCAAATTCTTATCACTTTAAAACTATACTTTGTATTTGATCTCTTTCTTATTTTGTTTCGTTGAAGGACAGCAACTCACTATCATCAAGTGAAGTATTGGAGAGGTCGAGAAAAAAGGGGCCACAAAAATACTTGGAAGATGATATTTGAAGGGAAAAGGAGTACAAAAAGATATAGAGCTATTCACAGTCATGTTCTTGGAGCATCTGCGTTCATTAAGACTAGGGAATCAAGCAGGTCAAAGAAAGTTTGTTTCCCTTATCATATAATTGTAGAAACTGAGACACTGGTAATTAGTAATGAAACATGCATTTTATGTTATATTCTTGATTGTTATAGTTTAATCTATGACCACCCCCATCCTGGGATATGCTTCCTCATGGTACTTAAATCACGATTTTAATTTATGCTAACAAAAGTGAAATCCTTTAGCGGTGGTGATCTCCACAGTGATAACATGAAAGAAGCCTCAAAATAATGGCAGAAACCAAAGCCAAGCCTAGGCCTTCAATGCTGCTAAATATTGCTGCCATAAAAGTTTCCCAATGATGTGATGATACTGGTACATTGAGCATATGTTTATTATTGTACAATTTCAATTAGAAAATGAATGAATCAAAGAAGCATGTCACAAGAATTCTAATATATATGATAGCCTGAGGAAGGATATGAGCTTGGAAAATTTTGGGGAAAAAAAGAAAAACACACAGCATAACCTTCGCTCCAAGTACCTCGTTACTTCTCTGTCTTCTGGTCATTACCGAAGGCCAAATCAAATATTTGACTATAATCGTCGACAAAATGTACATCGAGACCTTTCTTAACGTTATCAGCAAGTTCATCAAAATCTCTTCGATTTGCCGAAGGAAATATGATGCTCTTCACCTCACTCCTCCTGGCAGCAATTGTCTTCTCCTTCACCCCCCCAATAGGGAGAATCTTCCCAGTCAGTGTAACTTCTCCAGTCATTGCCAGGTCTTTTCTGACAGGTTTGTTCATGGCTAGAGATAATAGGGATGTGATCATGGTGCAACCAGCACTAGGACCATCCTTAGGGGTAGCACCTGCAGGAACATGAAGGTGAAGATGGGAGGAGGCAAAGAAGGTATTACTGGGATCTTTTTCGACTAATATAGCCCGGGCAACTGTGTGAGCGATCTGAGAACTCTCCTTCATCACATCTCCAAGTTGTCCAGTGACATGGAGCTTTCCTTTCCCTTCCCCTTGCTCAAACAGAGTTGTTTCAATATATAAAGTAGAGCCACCCATGGCCGTCCAAGCAAGACCCATCACTACTCCAACTGGTGTTCTATCATATATGCGCTCTGCATGGAAAACTGGTTTGCCAACAAAGTCAGCAAGATTTGGCGCATCAACCAACACCTTATCCACTGTTTCAGTTGCTTCAGTACTGTCAATGGTCTCAGGTTTCGGAGTTTCCTGCAAGGTGACAAAAACAAATAATGATTTAAGAGGTCAGCGAAAGAAACTCCCGCTATTACTATTCCAATGCTTTGATTTATAGAAACTTCAAGGCATTCATTTTACTGATTGACATAATATTCAACCAGTGGTATTCCAGTTGAAAATCAGAAGTGAAAATCCTTCTCATTATCACTACAAGTTCTTGAAATTGCCATTTTGATCAGTCACCATGATTTGATTTTTAAGGTAATTACTTAAATCACATCTAGCAGTATTTACATCATTCGATGGGGAAACTTGGGGCTAGACCCATCTACTGATCCTGACCCCACACTCCTCACAGCTGCCACTGAGTTTTGCACAACGGCCGTCCTTGTGCAAGTAGGGCGCAAAAACTGTGAGAAGGGGTGTGGGGCCAGTACTAGTAAACCAGTCTAACATTAAATTTTCCCATTCAGTGTAGGATAGAACTGCCATAACCGCATTTAGAGCTTGATCCTAATCCTAGAAAGATAGATTCATTAATAAATATGCATATATAGAAGAACAAGGAAATTTATTTCTTCTCCCTAACAAAGGATATAAGTCAGATAGAAAAACATTACTCAGATACTTCTCTGGAAGTGATGATTGAATAAGAGAGGTGACAATGAAGATCTTTCAGATACCTTTGCCACTGTTGCTTCTGCTCGTGGAGGATTCTCTATTTGGTCAGCTGGAGTATCCACTGAGTTTATTGCAGATCCTGCATTTACTTCAGAAGCATTATCAGCACTGCTACCCCCTATAGATTTTTCACCATGTTGAGCCTCTGTAAGTGAATGCTCATCCTGT
This sequence comes from Rauvolfia tetraphylla, assembly GCA_030512225.1. Classification (NCBI taxonomy): domain Eukaryota; kingdom Viridiplantae; phylum Streptophyta; class Magnoliopsida; order Gentianales; family Apocynaceae; genus Rauvolfia; species Rauvolfia tetraphylla. Next base: position 7,054,792 of record JAJQKT010000060.1, read on the forward strand.
GCTCTTTTGCGCACAAGTTGTAAAGCTATCTGCATGTACCAATAAAATCAGTTTAGTAACTCAAGCTGAATGCAAGAATCTTTTCCAAAGTGGATTTCAAATTTTTATCGACAGAATCATATCCATTAGCACAACCTGATGGTCTAGTGACATCGAGAAATCATCAAATATTTGCTACTTGGGTGATAGATGTGGTTACATTCCCTAAAGGTGCTTGGGGAAAAAGGGTGGGGCATTGGCAGAAAGAGTTTTAGTGCATAATCTCTGAAGGAAAAGGGATAAAAAGAGTGGTGGTTTAGTAACCTTGCGATATATCTTCTCAATCTGCTTTTGAAGGTTCCTAACTCCAGATTCTCTGCAATAATTCTCAATCAAAGCAAGAAGTGCTGCATCTGTCACCTCAACCTGGGAAAATTTTTCCTTTCAGAATGTCAATTACCATTACCATGATATAAATTGCACATGCTTACAAACACCAAACTAATTACAGTTGACAATCAAAATGAATAATAGCCATGAGCAGCCAAGACATTAGTTGGTAGACAAGATCAAGCTAGGCATATAGATGCTTACTGGCAATTCCATATACAATGAATAATATGTGGGCTAAAACAATAAGACATCAGCCTGAAGCAAAAGCAGGTCAATAGAAGGGCAACAATCCTTGAAACAACCACCAACACCATTGTCAAAGTAGTATTCTGAGATCAAAATCACACAAAAAGATGAAGAAATGCTGATGGTACCATAAACTGAATCTATTTGGCATGCCTACTGTCACACTCAGTTGCAGTTTTTGGAGCATGACAACCTTCATAGATGTGCCACATTTAGGTTTTTCATTTTATAAAATTAGCAGCCAAAGGTGACAAAAGTATCAGGCTGAAAATGTAGCTTTACAGTGGCTTTTATGGCCGCGAATTTCCCAGTTACGACCAATAATAAATCCCTGTTAATCCTTTCCAGCATCTGATGCTTATTGCTTATTAAATCAAATATTGACAATTGGTTATGTTATTTGCTTCATGAAAAGAAGCACATCTTCTGGAACTTCCAATCTTTCCTAACTGCAATATATAATCTGCAGGAAGAAAATTTCCATGTACTGTACAGATTTTAAGTAGAAAACAGTCAAGTAATTGTCACTGGAGTGCACACATAATATCTTGCAAAAACCAAACACACGGACACCACTGGGGGCAGAGATTGAGACCTCTTCAGGCCTGATGCCACTTGCTTCACGAGTATTTTTCTCTAGATAGTCCCTAGCAATGTGCATTTTCTCATCACTAATATAACCGGCAATTGAGATTATCTCCATTCTGTCCAGAAGAGGATTGGGTATTGTCTCAATGACATTTGCAGTGCACACAAATAAGACCTGCAATGTAAAATGAACAAGAAATCCTTTATATCATGTAATGCAGAACAAAAATCTTCTTCCAAGACACAAATAATATGAAGCAACTAATTCTCTTGAAAGTTATCCTTGACCCATAAGCTGAATTGCTTTACCAAGAGAATTTATCAGAATAAACTATACTACATTTTATCCAATCTCAGGAAGTACTCAGGGAGTGCAATGCGAGATTAGCAACTCAGAGGAAGGGAATACAGTAAATTTGCCAGCTAAGCAGCTACATCATGTAATGAATCACCAAGCAATAAGAAAGGCATGCTACACCATATTAAGTGAAGAATCAAGCAAAAGTACTGACAAAAAAACGCATAGGATTTAAATGGTTGAAGTGAAAATTCCCTGGTCAGTATTTATCTGTGTTGGCGTAAACACAGAACTGAGAATCTGCGGTGACCAGTTTGTAATTCCAAATCATTTCTATAGTCAAAGGAATGATCACAAGGATCATTAATCTCCAAGTCACATAGTTGAGTGAGCTTTGGCTGCACTAAGCAGGCTCCAAACCCGTGTTTTAGCAGAGGAAACTCATCTATGAATACAAATATCATCCGTCAAAGGTGAAAGTCATTTTAGTGTATATACAAAAGCACCTTGATGTAGCTTAAAACGAATTCCCTCATGTTTCATATAGTCCAGCAGAATTCGACAGTGGAACAACCCCCATCAAGTAGAAACTAATAAGACTTACCAAATATCTGTTTGGAGGGGAAATTTGCCTTCTTGGTTGATTCATCCCAACAGAAAAAAGTAAACAACGTTGGCCATCAAGCCTCATAAGAATGAGCACTATGTTTTCAGACCATGAAAACAATGTAGTAACGCCATGAGTTTGGGGCTTACTAGTCCTCCAAAACTCCAATAGTTGTCACCCTAACATTGTACCAGAACAGGTAACTAATTTAATCAAGATTGCTACTTTGATATTTTCCACTTGGATACTCTGCATTCCACTTCTCCAATTCAATCATCCTGTCCATACTATATTTTCCTCCTCCAGGATACATTTTCTTTCTTAATGCATGAAGTGGACAAGGATCTACAGCAGGTTTACTAGTAACAGTGTGCTTTTACCCTCCAAGAGACGTTATTCTTGACAGTTTTGAAAAAGATGAATAATGGAATGTGTATATGGTAATAAAGGAAAAGAAGAGAAGCCAAAAAATTTATGCGCGGCCAGCTATAAATTCTATACATCAACCTTAATCAAAATACATATGACATCTTTGGATCTCTTAAACTAAGACTTTCCATTGGCAACAATGAATCAGTGAGGACTAACAAAACCAATCCTAGGAGGCTAGGATCATTAACTTGATCAAGCAAGTAACAGTAGTATATCACGGCACAAAAGGCTGCAGGTCAGTTGACATAATTACTGCACCAAAATCAACCAACTCTATCTTCTATTGCCCTATTATACATTCAGTCGGATAGGACTTCCCCCTTATCAGCATGTTGCCAAACATTTAAAACCTTCTTGATACGCTTCCAGTCTATTGTAATTATTTAAGCACTTCAGCAGATTCAGATTCTATGTCATGCATGAAATGCCACCATGTTTGGAAAAAGTAAGAATGCATCCACAGACATCTACAGACCAACCTTGGATAAGTCAATTGGGACATCAAGATAGTGATCAAGAAAATTAGCATTCTGCTCAGGGTCCAGGAGCTCCAACATAGCACTGGCTGGATCACCAGCATGTCCCCTTCCCAACTGCCATAACACAAATCAAATGAAAAAAGAGAAACAAATCCATACAAAAAATTGAAAAAACAATCACACTCAAACCTCTTGAGCAAAAAGAGCATGACTGAATTAGAAGCAAGATATCCGCCTTCCCTTCACCCACCCCTCTCTCCCAAACCAAAAAAAAAAAAAAAAATCATACAAATTATCTACATTAAATACAAATGTGGCAGATTCAGCAGAAGAAAGAACGAAATAAATGTTATAATACCTTGTCAATCTCATCAATCAAAACAAGAGGATTCGCAGTTTCGACATTTTTCAGACATTGCACCATCTTCCCCGGCATGGCACCAATATACGTTCGACGGTGCCCCTTGATTATGTATCCCACAGTCAATTAGTAGAAGGCATAAGACTACCTTAAATAAAAGACCATATGCTTCTTGATTAATTCAATACCTTGATTTCAGCAACATCAGACAAACCTCCAACAGAAAACCGATAGAACTTGCGGTTCAATGCACGTGCAATTGAACGACCAATACTTGTTTTGCCAACTCCAGGAGGACCAGAAAGGCAGATGATTTTTCCTGTTATCGGTTAGAAAAGGTGAAACTTGTAATATATAATTTTCCTATTCAAGTCCTTCAAGGTTTAGTTTAAATAGAGTGGAAAATAGATGCTGAAAAAGAAAAGGAAAGGTTGCTGTTTCCATCTAATTTCTTCTAAGCATAGTCTATAAAGTTATCATTTTCATAATGCGTGTTATAGAAAAGGTACATATGCATAATTTTCCGGAAGAATTTTGCATCTAAAAGAGTTTGATGGTAGTGTGAAATAAATGGGTAGATGTCTACTCTTCTCCACGTAAGCAGCAATAGACAGAATGGCTTGCACAGATCAACCCAGACCTTCAAGTATGTAGATTTGTTCTCTCTTTTCTTTTTCATTTCCAAGATAAAGAGATTCCAGCTTTAAGAAAGAGAAGGCAACAAACACGGAAGTGGACTGGCTGAAACAAAATTGAAGCATCATAAAGAAATAGCAAATCTAATTTGACTTAAAGTTAGATCTAGGAAAAGTCATGAAGCAAGGAGCCACACAAACACCCCCATCCAAAACAAGTGGGGGGGAAGAGAAGGAAATCTTAGCATGCACAATATTAACTTGGTGTAAATTCAATCCCAGAGAGAGAAAAAATAACTATGAAAGGTTTGATTATTGAGAATAATGATCCTGGCAGATAGGTTTCCATTAAAAGTATATGTGCTTCAACAATAGCATACCAAACCATAACCCATTTGTTTTTGTGGTTATATTCATTGGTTTATTTTCTATTTTTGGTCCTCATGTCCAATAAGTCACTTGAATGAGCAACAAGATGAATTTCAAAGGTACATGTTTGAAGTAGATTCATCTTAGGCAACTAGGTGAAATACACGCATGCAGCCATGCACCGCCATACACTAGAATCAGTATTTCTTGGGAAAATAGAATGTCAACATACAAATCCTTCGAAACTTTAAGCCATGACAATTAAAAATGACAAAGACCACGTGCTTATTTCCTACTCTAATCAGAATGAATACATGGAGTTGGGAAAGGCATATAATTCAGTGAATCCTAATGCAGGAGGCTTCATATTGTCTTTTACACACATGGTATCATTTTGATTATAAACATAAACATCAGACATTTCATATGCTATGCTCAAGTATGGAAGAAGAATGAATAACTAACCTTGTGAGGATCCCCTAAGTCTCCCAACGGCTATAAATTCCAGAATCCTCTCTTTAACATCAGTTAAACCATAATGGTCTTCATCTAGAATCTTTTGTGCCCGCAGAATATCAAAGTTCTCGTCACTTCATTTTTTGTATACCAAAAAGAGTCATAAGAAACCACCAGAAATCAGAATTATTAGCAGAGATGATTAAGTAATTGCTCCAACAATCTTAAAAAAAATAGTGATGCTGAGAAACTTTCTATGATCATGTGCAGGTAAGTCCACTAATGCTAATGAGTTGCATTGAGAACTACATTTGCCTAAATAAAGTCAGACCTTTTCTTTTTCCTTTTTCGACTACTAAATAGACAGCAAAAGATCCTTCACAACTAAATTGCATAACCAGATGAGTTATCCTTGATTATAGCAGTTCTCTAAATCAAACATGCTGAACTGCATTTGCAAATTGTAAAATTCTATTAACAGTCATGTATTATGATACAGCATGGAATATATGGCATCATAGACGAACCTAACGAAAAATTACAGACTGAAAATCCATGGAAAATTCTACATAACATGACATTTATTTTCAACAAAATTCAGAATCCTCATCATCTGCAATGCGGATGGATATTGCACATAAACTCTTAGAGAATCAATCAGGCACTTGGAATGCAGGGAAAAATATCGATAAGAGGATTGAGTTCAACATAAGGCCTCAATTTACTAATGCAACCCCCCCCCCCCCAGAAAAACACACAAAAAAAAAAGCACAAACATACCAAATATTTCATTCCTCTTTCTGGATTCTTTAACATAACTTCAAGGCCATTACATGGTCATCCTTATGATCACAGTAGCCATTTTACCTTCTACATTAAATTAATATTCCTAATTAATAATAAGTGAGACATAAACATAATTTTCTAACTCCTTCATAACCAAGGGCAGCATGTCCATCACTCTTGTAATCTTCAAGTGATCACAGATTTCCATGTTTGTGAAGACAAACCAAAATATAGAAACCGGTGCAAGAAAGAAAAGACACAAAACTACAAACCTGTAAATTCCCCAAGGCAATGCTGTCAACCAATCAAGATAATTACGTGTAACATTAAATTCACTTGAACTCGCCTCCAACAACTGCAACTTTGTCAGTTCTTCTTCAATTACTTGTAAAACATGGGGCGGGCATTTCTCCTTCTTGGGCTCAAGTCTTTCCCTAAACTTTGCTGCAGTTGAGGATAATAACATTAAATCAAGAGAACATTTTCTGGAAAAGATTATCAATGTAGTTTTTATCTAGGATACTAAGTTTAGAATCCGGACTTTAAGCATGAGTACTTCTGAATTACATATGCTACATGTGGAATATATATCGACACGGAGTATCCCCAGAAACAAATAGAGACCACTAACTCTAGATACTAACTACTTGTGCACATTCACCAATCATTCTGAGTCTTTATTCTAACGACTAAACAACCATAACACTCAGTATATATGGCCTAAAAATTACAGGGACAAGAACCCACTCCATCTCAAAAAATGGGAGGCCTAGAGCAGAACTAGATTCTATAGTTTTGCTAATGGTACCTAGTGGACTCAAGGGCAACATAGCACAGTTACTTGAGGAACAATTACAAATACTATCTGCCAGCTGGAATATCCGGCAGTTAGAACCACTTGAGTAAGATGATGTGAGCCTTGCCACAGTGTCAGCAGAAACCCAAGGACAGAAGATCTTTCAAGACCAAAAAAGAAACCATATTCCTTGACACGGAGCCTAATAAAACATAAAAAAGAGGGCATGATATAAAGCAAGGATCCAATATTCTTAACCCATTTATTAGGATATCCTTGACGGATATTACATGCAATCGACATACCATAGTAACTACATGAACAGAGGTCAAGACACAATATATTAAACAATTCTTAGATTGAACATCTCTACATGAGAAAGAACAAACCAGAAAGTGCTGTTTTGTCATCAGTCTCCAATCCTAGTTCCTGCATCACGGAAAATCAAATTATATTCAAACAATTGTCTACATCTTTAGAGGAAGTGGCTTACATGGCAGTAAAACAAGGTTAAAGTTGCAAAGCAACAAATTTTTCTGGGTTACCTTTTTAATGGCTTTGAGTTGCTCATTCAACAAATAACGTCGCTGCTCTCCACTTATCTTTTCTTCAATTGCTTTTGCAATTGATTCCTAGTCAGAAAAAGATTCACAAATGGGTTAAAAGACCAATGCATGAATACTTTTCAACCTTACACACTGAAAACGGTCGTCACACCTGAATCTTACTGATCTCCAGTTCTTTCTTCACTAGCTCCAGAGTAAGTCGAAGTCGTTTAGGCACCTGCAAAAGCCTCGAAAGAGATCAGCCATTAATGAACTATGGAAGACAGGAATCTTTTAAGGAAATGCCTAAAACTATTAGTAGTAACCCAGAGACTTATGACCAGCTTTTCTGTTTCAAATAGTTGTGATCACAAAATTTACCAAATTTTATTAAAACTACTTGAGACACTTAACCTTTGAAAATAAGATATTTATGATAGCAAAGAAAAGCTCCCAAAGAAACATTATGGAATGAATAACAAGCAATAAGTTTATCGTCAGTCATTAGCATAATTGAAATTTATTGTCTTCCCATTTCATTGTTGCAAAAATAGCGTCAGCATTTCATGCCAAAAAGAAATTTCTACATGTGCATAAATTACCACATTCTTCAGTTTATCATATATTCAATTCCTCTTCAAAGAAGGTATGGGATGTAAGTACAATAGAAGACTAATTTTAATTTATTATATCATTTAAACGAAAATACAATTTGGGATCATGGAAGAACTCTATGAGAAACCAGGGATTTTATGTTGAAGAGGCACTCAGGATCAGAGAGGATTTCTTTTTTCACTTGTAATTTTGCCATTCTGCCTGAGTTTTGGGCCAAAGGGGACAAGAGATGCAGATGTTTCTTATATTAAATAAGAAATAGGAACAAAACACCCATGTTGTAATTATCTTTTTAAGGAAAGGCAGAAATAACTTACATCTAGCTCTTCAAGCACTTCTTGACCCTGTAATTTGTTTGCCCCTGATATTGCTGCGCCAAAATCTGCTAACCTAGGATAATTAAAATCACCCACGTGCTGTAGATATAAGAAGTTAGATAACCGTAAAATATGATAACTGAACATGAACCATTCAGCTGTGTAAGTAAATATGCAACAAATACATGGACATAGCTACATGAGACAAATCAAGAGTTTCTGATGTTGTTAGGCCTATTAACTGTGGAATTCTACTAACTAATTACCAAAGTTAATAAAACTGACAAAGGACAACCAAACAATCACCTTAATATTAATGGTGGAGAGAATCAGATTGTGGCATCAAGAGAAAAGACTCTGTGGTGATCTAAGAAAGAACGCAGGAAGACTATTACATTGTTCAAGACATAAGCATATAATATTAATACATTAGGGATATTAATACATCAGTCAAGATTTTGTTCTTTTCATTATTTTCTGTTCAGGTTCCAAACAAGGAGCCAGAGGGGAGGTTTCCTTCTGAAGATTGCAGCAGGCCTCAATGCAAACTCAAAATGGTCAACGTACCTACTTACTCTGCGTAGAGATAAGGAAACAGTTTTAAATACCAAGTCGTAACTCAACTTACAAAACCAAATTGACAATAAGTTCTTTTCTAAGTATTTCTCCTTCTATTAGGCACATCCGCACATAATCATGCAAAGACTGCATTTTTCTCTTCATACTCAATTAATAAATTGAAGCAGTAAATTAATTCATCTAGTGAAAACTGACATAGAAAATCTTGAGAAAAGTGAGTGGAAGTCAACTGTCTACTCAATAGGAAATTGAGAAACCAAGTGGAATAACCAATGGAAAAGTAAGTGGCACTCCAGATGGCATTAGACACCATGATGAATTTATTGAATATACACTACAAGCAATGAGAAAATGACCAGAAGCAAGCTCATACCTGAGTGTAGGTTTGGACTTGATCTCGCCATAGGGAACTTGTTTTCAGAACATCTCTCAAAGTTGAAATAACTTCAAATGATGTTGCCTTAATAACATCATCATCCTTATCGTATGGTTTTTCCTTCAATAGTAAAAAAGCCAATTACACAATTGTTATCTAATCAGGGATCCTAATTAGAGAAATCATTTTCCAGGACAAAAGATCAACCTTCAATAGTGAAAGAGTAAATAGAAGAAAAATACCTTTAAATGTTCGATTTTTACTGTGAGGGGATCTTCACCAACCTGCATATGTGCAATCATTTCAGTCCACAAAATGTTGCTTCAGCACCAAAATTAAATATGGTTATTTTATCACCCAGGGGATCTAAAGCTTATTTTAGAAGGAATTGTTTATAAATTCATGGGGCAAAAAGGAATACATCAAAAAAGATGATAATCACAAATATACGCACACAAAAGAAAAAGAGATAGCAAATATCTTTTTGTAGGATTCAAGTAAATTACATGGAACAATCCTGACTCACCATCTCTGATATCTGAATTCTTCTGTGACCCATCAAAATAACCTGATCTCCAAGGATATTTGAAATCTGGACATGAAACCAGGAACACTCAAGATTAGGAATGTTTTGAACATGTGTCAGCAAGGAGAAATATTAGGAATTTCTAAACACAGTTAAAAAGCTTTGGATTCAAGGATCATATTTTGATGAGCGTGTCTGGGCAAAGGAACTTTCTTTCATAGAAACGAGGAACTAGAGGAACATAGCATGAGCAGGGTAAATCCATTTTTTCCCTGAGAACCAGAAGAAGAAGAAGAAACAGAAAAGATTTTGTTGTTACCTGAACTAGTGTACCAACTTCATGGAGGCGGTTAAGCAACTCTTTTCCTTGGAGTTCATGGACGCTCTTTTCTGTGTCCACAGTAGCATCAGTGCCTGGTACATCTTTAAGAAGGAAAGCCCCAGCATAAGGAGCTTGCCGTTTCCGACTTTCTACTAGTGCTGCTAACAACTTGGGATCCTGCAGATAAGTCACTCGCAATTAAATGGATATGCGCATTTATTTTGGTTCTTTAATTAACATAATGATCAAGCCAGAGACATGTTGAAATGACACAATCTGTCATCACTCCAAAAGAAGGAAATGGGCCGCCAGTGGTGGGAAATATCAACCATACCTTATCTGAGGAAAGAGAGTAATAAGTGATGCAGATTTCCAAATTCAGTAATGCTTAGACCTTTTTATGCCATCAAGTTTAAGGATTCCGCTTATATACAAAACAGACCTTTAAGTGCTGCCAACTTTCAGCTCAAAAAGAAAAGTTCTTAAGTAATTTTTCGTGAAGAACAGTAGATATTCATATGTCTCCAGAAGCAACAAGCAATTTCTCATAGAACACTTAAGTTAAACTTAGCAAGTTCTCAGTCTGATATAACAGGATCAATATTGTCTAGTTCTAGCATATTCGCAAGGAGAATACTTGTGAAAGAAAGTCACATAATCCAGGAGAATGTAATATAAAAGCATCACTTCTCCAAGTAAACACAAAATAAACACACATAGAAGTGCCATACCTTCACATATATAGGCATATAAAATCCGGGAAATAATGGTCTATGTGGCAATGGCAATGCAACGACCTGCAGAAGAAATAGAAATCCTACCCATTAGAAGAAGCTATAACAAACGCCAAGAGCAAACATGCAATTAAAATAGTTTGACAGACCTCCTTGCAGCACCTAACTATAATAGCAAACAAAAGCCATTTGCAGATTAAAAGCTGCAAGAATTAAACTCAGGAAAGCTCTGTGCAATTTTCAGTTTTAGTTTCTTTCTTTTTTCCTATTGACAAGCAAAAAAATGAATTAAAATGCTTTCAATTAATGATAATCTGGTTCCACTGAAAAGATTCTTCCTTAATGGGGAACCCCGGCATAAAACAAGACTATTACTACTTTCAGCTGCACACTGTATTTTAACAATGGAAAAAGTGTGTGAAATTAAACCATCACGTAGAAGTTGTGCCATCATTTCTTCAGACCTGTTTACAAGTAAACTTGATCTCACTTTGAACCCAAATCTCAAACATTATACAAAAGAAAGCTACAACATCAAACCTATACCTTGAATGATTCAAAAATTATGTCCTTATGGAGAAATAACCCCAAAAAATAATTCTTTGATCAATTACATGTTCAAATGCCAACAGAAAAACAACTACCATAACTTGTTACACATTGTTGACACAATTGGAATATCAACCTAGACACAATAAAATCTAAACAGTTATTTAATCACTTAGACATACAATTAACTCATAGAAACATCTAAGTGATTGATGAAACGCCAGTGCTAGTATCTAAACCTGCCACCCAAAAAGAAACTAACCGTTAGGCAATCTTCAGGTCTGAAGACGGTGGGGACAATAGCAGAAGAGGACTTGGATTCAGCCTCCTCCCCTTGTGACTCGACTCCTTTAGCATCGGAGCCGGATTCTGGACCCGGGTCAGAACCATTGGTGGAGTCCGAGCAGAAGAATCGCCGATAAAAATAAGGGCCTCTGCTCCTACCTGAACCTTTATGTGAGCCCAAAACCCGGAGCAATGGCGACTTCGACTCCCTTGCATGGCGGAGGTGAGGGCTAAACGACGCCGTTACGCCGGGGAGACGAGTGTTTAGACTTGTAGAAGTAAGTGCCTTCAACATTTCCAAATTCAGCAGAAAGATTAGGGTTTATGTTTAATACGATTAGAAGTTTGGGTGAACCGCCATTGCAGAGGTTCTTGAAGCAGAAAAAGCAGTTTGGCAAAGCCCTGCTTAAACCCTTGAGCTTTTTTAGCCATTTTCTCCATTTGTCCTGGTTCAAATACGAATTTGTCCTCTGTGTTTTTTTCTTTTAAATTTGAAGAGCATAAAATTTTCATATACTTTCTTTTTTAGAAAATTTTTTATCTATAAGCAAATTTTATCATATAAAGTATTATTTTAAATATTTAAACACAAAAATTAGCATATATATAAAAGGAAAAACAATTTTATGTAAATTTTGTTTTTATTTTAGTTTTTAAAGTTTTTGTTATACTTCTTTATTTAAAAATTAAATGTGAATTTCCTATTAAATTAATAAAAGCAACCATTCAATTAAAAAGGGAAATTATAAATTTAATTATAAATAACATGACAAAATACAAGTAATTTATTTCTTTAGAAAAAACATAGAAGGACAAAATGCAATAGTGTGGACTATTGCTTCTTGTATTTTTTTTTTTTTTTCCTTTGACGAAGTAATTAAATTTTTTTATATTTATTTATGCTTTTAGCTGTCTATTCCGGAGAAGGTGATTTTTGTAAATTTGAATCACATTAGGCAAATGGTTGCTGGTACCTTCCACAATGAAGGCAAAGTACTCAACAGCAGCCTTTTAACTCTGGATTCTTCCCTTCACTTGGGGCACAAGTTTCTCTATGTTCTCCGATATCCATGGTTTTCCTCTCCCCACGTTTCCACCCAATGAGATTGGAGCTTATAATAATCTATTTTAAAATTTTTTTATTTGAATCTATTTTAAATTAAAATGTTTTTTTGAAAAATTAACCTAGAGATGCTTTTAAATTTCCACGGCTTATTATATTAAGGCATTTGAGAATAAAAATATTATGTTAATTTCTAAAAAAAAGTTAAAAGCTCAAAAATGTTTCAATTACTAGAATGACCTCCTAGAGAAGCTACAAGAGCTTCGTTCTGTTTTTTTTTTTCTTTTTTGCATTTAGGCAATAATGTGGACGAGATTCGAAAGTTTCTATTAAATACTTTTTAGTAGAAGCAACACAGAAAAAAATAATTTATAATAGTAACACTGAGAAAGAATTTAATAAAAATAATTAAATACTTAATCACAAGTAGGGAAAATTAAATTCAAATATTCACCTACTACGAAAGAATAAATGAAAAAAAATGAAGTAAAGAGAACAGAAAGCATAAAGAAAATTATCACAAGTCTTGCAGGACTCATGAGCCCTTGATGAAGCTATCTTTTATAGCCAAAATTCAATCACATTTATAAACATGAATTATGCAATCTCATAATAATAGTTTTTATTAGAAATAATTACATAAGAGCTTTTTGAGCTATAAATGTTCAAATTGGTTAAGGAAAAAAATATTTATATAACTTAAGGACAATATATCCAAAATTGTCTTGGTTGATGGTTATTTGGAAACCCAACAACATGCTTAAAACAATTTATGAACAAAAAAAATTATAAGATTAATTTTGTGAAAAGAGTGAAGTATGGATGGGTAGAATTTGGAAAAAAAAAAAACTCTCTTGTACCATATTTGGGTTGATTGAGAAGGAGAGAACAGAAGAAATGATGAAAGCCATGAAGAAATGGTTTGGCCAAAATTACAATTTCAAAAGGAAAGCTTGTCCAAATGTGGAGATTTTACTTTTCAAGAAAAGAAAAAATGAATTACAATAATGAACTTTTCTGAAATAATTAAATGCTAAATTTCCTCTTTCTCCTTCCAAATTATTGAAGGAAGTAACTAGTATAATTTCTTTTTTGAGGGAAGAACTATATTTTTAAAATAATAATTTTTTTCTAATGCTGAATTTACCTTGTTAAAGCATACCTTTAAAATGTTACTCCAAATAAATTATTTATAAACAACTTTTAGAAAGTTCTTAATGAGTCACATTTACATTCCTTCTTTTCTTTTCTCATATTTTTTTTATGAGTCTTTACCCATAAGCTATATTGTATATTTTCTCCTTATATCTCTCTTATACTTCCCAAAACCAAACCAAATTGAATATCAAGATAGCAAATCTTTTGGTCCTTCTAATTTTCAAGAAATATACACGAAAAACATAAAATTTACATAATTTATTTAAAAAAATTTAGCTCTTAATACTAAAAAATAACTAAAATAATGTTTTGAATAATTTTATAAAAATTCCACAACCATGATTTAATTCGTTTATTACCACAAGAGATTAGGTAAAAATGTTACTTAATTTACATTTTCATAAATTTTAAAAATTTTAAATAATTTTATAAATATTTATAAATAATTTATTTTCAACAATTAAGATTATAATTTGAAGAATAAACTTGTTAGTTTTAAAGACTGGTCTGCTTTTGGTAGTTTGGTTGAATGTAGAGGGTACAAGTGTAATTATGTCACTCTTAATTTATTTGACTACTGCTTTGGCATTATTAGCAGACAACTCTGTTTCATTTGACCTTTAATTACCTCACCGGGAAATTGCTAGGTGAATTCGATTCACGGTCTCACATGTGCACCGGACTCATCAGAAAAAGCCATATGTCGAACCTTAATATTTTTTAATTATGATGACTTGTAAACATATGCAATCAATTGCCCTGTTTCTTCTCTCCTTATCTATCTACTACGGCCGCCACGGTGACTCTCCGTTCCTCCCTTCCCCCACCTTTCTCGAGCAGATTTTGACCCAAGTAAAAAGACAAAAAAACCAGAAATCTGTCGAAAGCAAGTGTCCTTTTGCAACCAGTACTACTTGCTGGCAAACCCATCTCTCCTCCGTCCAATGATTGTGAGATTTGATCTCTCATAGCTACCGCCACCCATAGCCATTACCCATTTCTCTTCTATTTCTAGTTTCTACACAAGTGTGATAAGAAATACAAGATCAATTGATTTTGGATTGAGCGCTCAAAAAAGCTTTTTATTACTAAAACATTCATCTCAAATCTTTGTTAACATCCTCAATCACTAAGAACAGATGGAATTCAGAGTTCGGATTTACAAGGAGATTTACACTAACATTCAAGCAGATAGGAAAAAAGTTTGTACCAAAATATTTTTAAATCCAAAATTGTTGTTTCTGTTATGTTGTTGACTTCTTTAATAGCAATGTGGCATGGAATTGCTGCTAAAGTCTTGCTGGATTTGTTTGAGTGGCATAGAAATTGAAACCTACTTCCAGGAGAGGGTAGATACTAAAAGCATATTGCAAACTGCTAAAAGGGATCGGATTAGCAAATGAAATTTGGAAAAAAAGAGTGATGTGGAAAAGAGAAAAGGAGGAGGTAAAAGGAAGCATATGTTCTCTGTCATTGAGAAAGGTGGTGGCTGTCTTCTGCCATCCATGGTGAGCGATGAAGAAGTGGGGGAGAGAAGAGAAAAGGTGAAGCTAGGGAATGGGTATGGTAAGTTATCAAGTAACAAGGGCAACATGTTCTGTTATGGTAAATGTGGTCCACAGATGGGGATCATCAACCGAGACACCTAAGAATTTTCCCTTACCTTAAAAGATAATGATAAGACAGGCTAGTGCCTATATTTAACAATTAATTAATACCCGTTAAAACATTATCCCAAACACACCTGTCCCTATTGTCGCCACTAGCCTTTCATTTTCAATTTTTTTCATCTAGAATTTCGTTCAAAACATCCACCAAATACAGACCCAAACTCTCCTTGTGAGGACTCATCTCAATCTCGTCTGGCAATTTTCAGTTTGAGTGACGTGCAAATCTTTTCTTCTTAGCTAGCCATTATCCAGTTCTTTTCTTGATTCTTGATTAACCCATTTTTATTTTTTGTTATCCTTTTGCATGTTTCTCTGCTTAATATCTATATCTGTTAGTTTTGCTCCCTGGAAATAGATTTCGGTTGCTCCGTTTTCAAGATTGTGTTTTTTGCTTTGTTTCTGCTGTTTTTGCGCTATCATCAGCAATGAGTTTGGGTTTTCTCTAGTGAAGAATCAATCTATGGTATCTGTGACTTGCACCACCCTTCTAGGCATTTGTCTTCTCCAATCTTTCTCTGTAGTTTTTCTCTACCATTTTTATGTATTTTCTTGAAAAGCCCATATTAAACCCCCTTGAGTTTTAGTTTCATCTTATTGATTCTGAAATTTTATTGAAAACCTCTCATTTTTATGTAGTTTTTTCATTTCTTTGAATTCGTATCATTTTGGAACAATCAAGCAGCAATTGGGCTGTCCTCGTTTGGGAACAACAAACAAGCTGCAAATTAGGCTACATTGTTGGAAGGACTCATTTTTATTGAAAACCTCCTTGTGAGGACTCATCTCAATCTCGTCTGGCAATTTTCAGTTTGAGTGACGTGCAAATCTTTTCTTCTTAGCTAGCCATTATCCAGTTCTTTTCTTGATTCTTGATTAACCCATTTTTATTTTTTGTTATCCTTTTGCATGTTTCTCTGCTTAATATCTATATCTGTTAGTTTTGCTCCCTGGAAATAGATTTCGGTTGCTCCGTTTTCAAGATTGTGTTTTTCGCTTTGTTTCTGCTGTTTTTGCGCTATCATCAGCAATGAGTTTGGGTTTTCTCTAGTGAAGAATCAATCTATGGTATCTGTGACTTGCACCACCCTTCTAGGCATTTGTCTTCTCCAATCTTTCTCTGTAGTTTTTCTCTACCATTTTTATGTATTTTCTTGAAAAGCCCATATTAAACCCCCTTGAGTTTTAGTTTCATCTTATTGATTCTGAAATTTTATTGAAAACCTCTCATTTTTATGTAGTTTTTTCATTTCTTTGAATTCGTATCATTTTGGAACAATCAAGCAGCAATTGGGCTGTCCTCGTTTGGGAACAACAAACAAGCTGCAAATTAGGCTACATTGTTGGAAGGACTCATTTTTATTGAAAACCTCCTTGTGAGGACTCATCTCAATCTCGTCTGGCAATTTTCAGTTTGAGTGACGTGCAAATCTTTTCTTCTTAGCTAGCCATTATCCAGTTCTTTTCTTGATTCTTGATTAACCCATTTTTATTTTTTGTTATCCTTTTGCATGTTTCTCTGCTTAATATCTATATCTGTTAGTTTTGCTCCCTGGAAATAGATTTCGGTTGCTCCGTTTTCAAGATTGTGTTTTTCGCTTTGTTTCTGCTGTTTTTGCGCTATCATCAGCAATGAGTTTGGGTTTTCTCTAGTGAAGAATCAATCTATGGTATCTGTGACTTGCACCACCCTTCTAGGCATTTGTCTTCTCCAATCTTTCTCTGTAGTTTTTCTCTACCATTTTTATGTATTTTCTTGAAAAGCCCATATTAAACCCCCTTGAGTTTTAGTTTCATCTTATTGATTCTGAAATTTTATTGAAAACCTCTCATTTTTATGTAGTTTTTTCATTTCTTTGAATTCGTATCATTTTGGAACAATCAAGCTGCAATTGGGCTGTCCTCGTTTGGGAACAACAAACAAGCTGCAAATTAGGCTACATTGTTGGAAGGAAACAAAGGAAGATGTCCTTTCTGAAACAGGGCGGGTGTAGTTCAGAAACGGACGAAAGGTATGCAATGATGGATGAAAGGAAGAGAAAAAGGATGATTTCGAATAGGGAATCAGCCAGGAGATCGAGGATGAGGAAGCAGAAGCTGGTGCAGGATTTGACAGAAGAAGTGGGCAGATTGCAGGTCGAAAACAATGGCATTTTTGGCAAAATTGAAGGAATCACCGAGAAACATATGATTTGTGCCGGCGAGAATAATGTTTTGAGAGCTCAGGCAATGGAATTGGGGGAAAGATTGAAGGCATTGAATGACGTTATCAAGAATTATGAGTTGCGTAGAGATGCTGCTCAAGCCCCTGATCCCCTGATGAAGCCCTGGCAAATTCCTTGCTCAATGCAGTCAATTCATGCTTCTTCAGGATTATTCCAGCATTGAAGTATCAGGTGTATTTGGATTCGATTTCATCCAAAATAGGATGCAATTGTTCCCGCCACTTTTTGCAAAACCAAGATAAAAATCTCAAACCTAGGCTCAACCCAAAGACACTCATCATTTTCTGTAAATACCCTTTTGAATATTTGCCTGGACATCTTCTTTATTGTCTAGCTGTGTTCTAGCAGTAGAAGTTAATTGCTTTCTGATGTGATCTGCCAATGTAGACGTTCTTGTTGTTCTCCATGGTTATTGCAGAAATGCATTTAAGTTATTTGAATTTCAAATGCAGACTGTTTTTGTTGGTCAAGGGCCAGGTTCTGACTGCTATATTTTGTTAGCCTTCCATTGTTGAATAGCTCTCATGTTTAAATGAGTGGCTGCCCAATAAGCAGAGACATGCAAAACAAATGACGGTTATAAATGCATTCCTGGAGTGTAGTGGTCATATAGACCCTTAAATTGGCTTGCATTAGGAATTGAAGTTTAAGTTGGCTTCATATCCAGAAACCAACACTGACTGAGAACTCTGCTTTTGCACTCTCGCTGGATACATTGACATGGAACAATAGTTAGATATCGTGCTGAAAGACATTAGCAGATTATTTTCTCTCTTGAAAAGAGAGATTTTTTTTTTGGGTTTTTACAGGGCTTGGAAAGGTCATGATCCTCCTGTTAAGTGAATTAACTGCCTGAGAAGTGATCCATTTAACTGCTTTCTTGTTTCAAGCAGATGCTACTAATAAGCCTACGGTGTAGGTTTGGCCTTGGTCAAATGAGTTAATACGAAGTGGACTGTGAATGTTCTTACTCTACCTTTTCATTTTAAAATTCTGCAATTGGCCTTTTTGGTTCAGTCATAGGTTCTGGAAATCCAATGCAGATCTTTCTGTAAGTTATGGTAGTTATCCATTCGATTTGTTACTCATATTATGGCCTATTAGCATGTTGTATTGCGCGTGGAAATTGTACATAGTATCTGCCTTTCAGCCCTCACTTCTCTGTATGAGGCCGGAATTGATGCTATGCTAGTGAAAACTAGCACGACGCTGGAGATCTTTATATTGTGTCGTGTTCATCTCTAAATGAGAGTTGATTATGAAATTGTGATTTTGCATAACAAGGATGCTGTAACTTTGTTAGAAGATTTCAGAGGCCGGTTATTGATAAACCGCACCCTCTTCTTAGGATATCGATAGCCACGAGAGAGCCTGTTACAAATTTCTTGGTGTCCTCACCTCAGCATCTTCTTAGGATATATTGATTGTCAAGAGTCACTTAGCACCCAAAAAAAAAAAAGAAAAAAGAAAAGAACAAAAGATCGTCAAGAGTCTGTTACATGTTTCTTGGTGTCCTCAACTTCATCTTCTTCTTTTTTTCTTGTTTAATTCGGTATTAAATTCTCTTTTATTGAATGCAAAATATGTCGAGAAAAGGATTTCAAAAATAAAAACAAATCTTACCATTAATTTAAGGCGTAGATGAATTCAACTTTCCTACTACCCGAGTGGATGGTCCTTAAGTGGAGTAATTAACTAACACCCTTGAACTTATTAAGGAACAATTCACAAAACTCAATACTCGGTAGTATTGACGGATGGTAACCTAATCAAGTTCACAATTTTTCCTTTGTTTCCCATTTTTCATTAGAAAACCGGCCATTCGTTACTTTGAAGCTTTCTCCTGTTCCAGACATGGCCATGGATCTTAGGCCAACTACATACAAGGGTATGATCTCGTAATATTTGAATTGAGTTTCTTTTTTAGAAATTCTTTCGAGAGAAGAAGAGTGAGATACCAGGTAGAAATTTTGTGTTGAATTTTATTTTGAAGCCTATTCCAATATAGAAGGATCTCTTGTGTTGACCTTTTTCAATCTGCTGGATCTCTTGAAAGAGAGAATCCCAAAGTCATTCACATCTGGATGACGAAATTTGCAGGCCATGCTTGTGAGGGTTTACCTTGGAGTCTGCAGGGGCTATGGTAGTGATCTGTCTACACTTCTCTTCAGTTTTTTCTTTGTGATACATAAAATTACCGTATAAAGGATTTTTGCAGCTACTAGTTTGCGAAAAATAATGCGAAAACAAAACTATATATAAATATAATTAACTATAAAGGAAAACTTGATTGTAATTTGAATGAATATCTTTTTTTTATATGAGGAATTGCTTATACATGCATGTTCATATGTATAATAGGGTGTATTTGGACATCATTTCACTCCGAAACTCAATATAAAATTTTTACTTTGGATCTTACTTCTTCTCTTACAAACAATTCTTTTTCACGAAACTCAAGATAAAAAATATCAAACCAAAACATTATCCAATCACACCCTAAATAAAATTGATAAATGCCACCCAGAGAAGGGTGATGTGCCTGGAGCAGCCACCTGGTCCTATCAGCCCTTCAAGCAAAACTCCGTGAACAGAGGAGGGCCGCCGAGAAGAGAGACTGCCATCTTCTTCGCACAAGTGTTGCTACTATTGTTACTTCTCCATAGTACTTAACTACGTTTTTGATTCATGGGAACTTCTTGTATGCATATATTGATAGAGTTTGGTTTTAAGATTTTTATATTGAGTTTTGTAAAAGTTGAATTATTTATAAAATGAACTGTGAGTCTCATATTTGAAATTTTGACTTTAATTTTGGGATAAAATGGTTATCAAGTTGAGCATAAGGCAAGTAGGGCAGGGAGGGATATAATTTTCAATTTTCTCTCTTTGCATATTATAACTAGAATTAGTAGTGTCAAATGGCCCGACCCGTCACAGGTTGCACTAGAAATGAGAAGACACGGTCCAATCCGTTTGACTCACGGGCTAGAAATTCCCAGTTCTCAACCCACGATAGCCAGTTCGCGGGCTTTACAAAATGACGTCATTTAAAAAAAATAACAAAACGACATTATTTTGAAATTTTTTTAATATTTTAAAATAAGAATTTTTTAAAAAAATTAAAAAGAAAAAACGGATTGAACCGCGTTTGGTTCGCGGGCTAAACAGAGCGGGAAAAAAAATTCACGTTTAAATGGGCTTTGGTATACTAAATCCAAACCTGTCTATACGAGCCAGCCTGCGGACTTTGGCCCGTATTGATAGTGTTAGCTAGAATCTGATTATCAAAATTGAGTATATTCAATGGAGTGATAATTCAATCGATTAAAATGTGCTTTTTATTAACTTAAAATTTTAAAAAATAATCTAAAATTAATTTAAAATGTACTTATTTTTTTATACATTGAGGGGCGAAGAAATTATTAACTATTTTTATACTTTTTTTTAAATACAATGTGCTATCAGCCCTTCAAGCAAAACACCTTAAGGAAAGGAAACTCTTGTGAACAATAGTTTAGTTGTTTGAATTTCAAGTTTACAAATTGAAACTAGTAAAAAACTATTTAACTAAACAATAAATATGAGTTATTAGTTAAAATGAAAGATTGTTTATTGAAAATTACTTTTAAGGGCATACTTTTGAAGTATAATTCATTTTTATCTTTATTTTTTAAAAAATTAATACAAATATTCATGGCACTACTAATTCAATTACAAACCCCAATCATCGTTAAACTAAAAGATCATGTCGATCATTTATTCAATTTATAAAACACAAATATGTGTGTTTGAATTGTATTTTGAATGAAACTCGATATAATTGAATTTTATCTTTCTTCTTACAAAAAAAATATTTTTAGAAAATTCAAAAAATAAAATTTCAAACTAAAAAATAAGCTAAATACAAGATGTTGGTGGCGAGACATTGAATATACCTTGACAAGTACAATTAGATCAAAACGCACTAAACAATTTTAGTAAATATATTACTTAGTTAGATAAAATATTTTAATCATATTAAAATGTTTCAAGTTTAATATTTCCTGAGAGTATAGTCATTTTCTTAAATTTAATATTTGTAAAGTGCATATACATACATTCTTTTCTTTAGTACAATTTACTCATTCATTGCCTCAATGGTAGTCCAGTTATGGTATTGACAACATCTTTTTTATATATGTCCTAAATAAATTTCATCAATTGAATTTTAATTTAACGATTAAAAATATACACATATTAAATAACTATTTAATTTTGAATAATTAGAATAATTATTCAAAATAATTATTTAGAATACTTATTGAGATTATATAAATTTAAATAATTATTCAATATTTATAAATTTTTTAAATAAAAATTATAATAATTAAAATTAATTTAACACATATTAAAACAAATACACTGTTAGCACAGTAGCTAATTGCCAGTCGAGGCTCTCCCATCATTATTTGTAAAAGTAAAGACTTGAAAATAGGGCATCCACAAAAGAGTAGGAGATGCACTAGGGAAAAAAAAACACGAAATGGATTAATTACTGGTTAATTACACCAGCTTAGGAAAGGAAATGAAAAGAAAAGAAAAGAAGAGAAAAGAAACGAAATTACCAGTTACTTTTCTACTACTGCCCCTGCGCTGGGTGATTCTCCATCTTCACTGGGAACGGAAAGAACCCGCACCTTGCTTCAGTCTTAATTTGAGAATCCATATCTAAATGCTTAATCAAATCCAGGTTCATTAAACAAAAACTTAAGATCATCGATCAATTAATACCATCAAATTGTATGCCCCTGCCAACCCGAATCAGATCATCTTAGTTTGTAATGTTCTTGGCGATCTGGTTTGGGGTGTCGATAGCAGCATAAGTAAAGCAACCAAGATGATTCTCCAGAAAAAGAGAGTTCATCTTCTGATATTCATTGTTGGGGCCATTGCTCTTAGTACTACAGGTAAATATACCGTTTGGTCTCTTTATGTAACTGCAATTATCTGGGTCAGAAATGCATTCAGACTTTACAAAAGACTAAAAATTTTTTCATGTGGTTATGTTTTAACCCTCTTGTTTGGTTGCCTAATTGAGGTAGTTTTTCTGGGGTCTAAAAGCTCTAATCTTTATCTCTGTGCGCATGTACTATGGTTGAGATTATATGTGAACTTGAGTTCTTTAATTTGTATTTGGGTCACATTCGATATCGAGATAACCCTCTTAGTGATAGGTGAACGAATGTTGGGATTTCCGCTTTATGGCTTGCTATTGAAGAATTTCTCTTTCTGTCAAGTTTGGTGCGCCATGAATTTTTTTAGTTAAATAATTATCTCGCAGTGTTTAATTTTAGAGAAATTTGCTGCACTGGGAATTTAAAAAACCAGTGCACTGTTTCTGTTTGTTCATGCTTGTAATAAGTTTCTTGTTTCCTAACTCAATGTCCCAGGTTCTTATATCACTGCTCTTGTTTGAGCTAGATGGCTGATATGAGTAATATTATTTGATTGATAATATGGTTATTTTAGACGTATGTAACGAAGAAATAGACTAATGGTTACAGTTGTTAATCGCCGCTCTTCTAGTTCTTGATTCTATTTCTATACTCCTGTACACTGAATTATGCAAGTGAAGTAGGTGATGGCTATCTCGATCTATGCTGGAAGAATCTATGGCAAACCTCTTTTATTAGCTGATTGAGTTAATGAATAATGTGTTAGATCTATCTTCAGAATCTAGCATTCATTCTTTTGTTGGTATTTCCATTGGTGATGAATCATGCCAACAACCTCCTTGAGGACTAGGCACATTATTTCCTTGTATTTGAAATTCCCATGGAACTTGAAAGATGTAGCTACTATCTAGTATTCACATTCTTTATTTGGCTCTCCAGACTTGCACAAGCAGAAAAAGGTAAAGTCACATGCTTCTTGCATCTATTGGAAAGTTCAATATGTAAAAGGTCGTCAAGCACTGGGATTGCAAATTATTGGATCTAATATCAGGGAGCCTATTGAATATGCCTCATGTTGATAAATCAAACAAAGTGGGGACATCCTCTTTGTTATTTGAAATATTAGTTTGTTATAGTTTTGTTATTAGGTTTCAGGAAGTGCAACTGAAGTCAATAAATAGGGGACTTCCATTTTTGTTCTTTTTGAAGTAATAGTTGGTCATAATTATTTACGTAGTTGATTCCAGTGCATTTGAAGACAGGAAAATAAGATTATTGGCAAGATGATGTACTTCTCCTTGTAGGACTGTCTTAAAAGTGTTCCTCCATCCTCCATCATTTTTATTTTCGAAAATGGCACTGGACAAGAGAATGACCAAGTGACTGACACTGGTTAATGAATTTCTCCAGGTCACGCTTGACATGACTGGTGGTTATCCCCTTGTCCGGCATCCGTCATTGAACAGAATGCTTTTTTTTTTTTTTTTTGGTTTGGAGTCAAGATGGACACCACTGGTGGTAAGCATAACCAGTGGTATACCACCAGTGGTGGAAATAAACTCCCCCTGCCTGATTTTAAGCATTCTTCTGCTGCAGAATTTACTATTTGTCCCTGCAAGATAAAATATAGAAATAGATGAAATGTCTTGTACTTTATTAGCAAAATAATCACACTTAAAACTCCATTAAGTAAATATGACAGAAATTCACCTAAAATGCTAGATAGTCATAATAATTAACATATATTAGCCCAAATCTAAGTGAAAATATTAATAATAATAGTAGAATTAGGACTTCATCATCTCTCGATATTCGTGTGAGCTTCTTATGATTAATCACTGAATCATCCTGCATGGTTTTTGAGGCAGACTTACCTCTGTACTCTGATATGCCCTGAGCTCTCTGACATTCTTGTCATATATGAGGTATGCCTCTGCTTTGGAAGCAATCAAACTCCAAATGTAATAAACTTAAGAAGGTCACTTGGCCAAAATTGCAAATGCACTCCTGGATTGGGGGGGGGGGGGGTTCATGCTTGCAAGACCTTTTTCTCTTCACTTCAGATGACTTTTCTACAGTCCTACAAGCCATTCAGTCTTCTCTTGTGATTCTGTTTTCTTTTCATGACCGGCGTTCTTAGCCTTCTAATCAGCTATGAGTCATTTAGGGATTTTGATCCTCTGATTCGAAAATCTTTTGGATCCTATTCTTCTACTAGCTTCTCAAAGAAAAGTTCTGTAACAAATCTGCGTCATGTGTTACAAACGTGTTTACAGTTGTTAGGTTCAATTATTTCTGAGCTCATCCATATTGTTTTCATGTTGCAAAGCCCATGCTTTAACCTTGATGTGAAACAGTTTTGAGGTGTTGGTGGCTTATGACTACTGCAGTATTGGTATAGTAAGTTGTTAAAGCTTGTATTGAACCTCTAGGAAAGAAATAGATTAAAAATGTAGAGTGGAATGGAAACTATGGTCTTCATATCCTTGACATAGAAAAGGACATTTCAGAAGAATGAATTTTGGGATATTCTAGGACGGATTCTGGATAGGAAGAACCAATTCTGGAAGTTTTAATTTTAAAGGACATAATACTGAGGCTGTAGCCATATTGGAAGATATGCAGTTTGCTGAGTTTCTAGCGCTGTAGGTTCATATCACTGATCATCCTCATTATCTCTTTAGTAACAAGTTCTACTGTGTATTTCTTATACTCTATTTGCTGATTATAATTTCCTCTTTTGAATTAGTTACAGCCAGACCTAGTAGTGTTAAGTTAAAGACATTGGAAAGAAATTTTAAGCAACGGTTTCCATAAGTTTCAGTCAGATGTATTGGAAATAGAAGTCTTATATAACATGGAGATAAAGTTAACAAAATAATAAGTCTGAAGGTCAATGAAATACATAAAACTGGTAAACTTTCCACTTGGATTACTAAATTGTAAAATAGTAGTAGACTGGGTACTGATGAGTGCTCAAGGGTCTCGCATAATCAATCTTTGCTCCAGGAGATAGAGATGAACTGTAAACATATTAGAGGAGTTTGTAGATTGGGCACCAGAAATAGAATGTAGATATAAGAAATTTAGTAAATTGAGATCAATAAGATGGATGTGTGATAATATAATATACAATAGAAAATGTTAGTCTTCATTGTTTGATAATGATAACATCCGTTGGAGACAGTTAATAATGTATGATTAAGATGGTAAGAGCATGTTTTAAGTGAAGCGAGTGAAGGAATAAAGAGCAATAGGATTCATATCAATCAATCAGAATCACGGAAGTGATCACTTAGCTGGCTCCAGGTAGTTTGCTGAGTTGATTAAGTATTGTGAAATTGCATTATCAATTCATTCAGCTAGTTTTACCTTGCATATGGAATTGAAAAGTGAATTCAAATATCTTGTTTTTCTTGTGAAACTGTTAACTTTTAAGACCAATTTTTGGTTTGGTGCTTTAGTAGATGGCTGGTTCAATAAGAGTATGGGCAAGCCCATAGTTATTTGTTCTTTGAATTTTTGCCATATCTGCAAGTCAGAGAAAAGGGGAAGCAAGAAAAAGAAGGAAAATGTGAAACAAGTTCTATATGAAACGTTTCTTTTTCATTTTTTTCTTCAGTTGTTTCATAGCTTTATTTGTTTTGTATTTCATGCATTTGTTAAAATGAGATTGCAATTTGCTGGTTTGCAGCGGAATATTGCCGAAAACTGGTTGGTGAAAAAGCTGCATCCAAGAGTGGACAATTCACGTTCTTGAATTGTTTTGATGGGGGTTCTGGAACACTAGCATGCTTAATAAAGGAAGGTGTGAAACTCTATTTTTACAACATCAGATCGATTCATGTTGAAAGAGAAAGAAATAAAGCAATTGAGGCTGCTGTTGCTGATGCTCTGTCACAAGGAATGACTGCCAAAGATGCTGCGAATCAGGCCCAAAAGGAGGGGGCAAAAGCAGGTAAACTGGCTACCCGGCAAGCTAAGCGCATTATAGGCCCTATCATTTCTTCAGGATGGGATTTTTTTGAAGCACTTTATTTTGGCGGTACAATGACAGAAGGATTTCTTAGGGGAACCGGGACTTTGTTTGGCACCTATTACGTGGGTTTTATAGGAGAGCAGTCACTTGGGAGGTTTGGTTATTTGGTCGGAAGCCATCTAGGTAGTTGGATTGGAGGAAGAATTGGACTGATGGTATATGATCTGGTAAATGGTGCAGAATACTTGCTTCAGGCCTATCAATCAGTAGAAACTACAACTGATGATCCCCTACCAGATGAAGTTTATGAGATGTCTGCTTTTGGAAGTTCAGAAGTTTCTGAAGATTCCTCAGCCTCTGAATCACCTTCATACACAAGCTCTCAAAGTCCTGAAGATGCCAACATTGATCGCCTCTCAGATGAAGTTTATGAGACTTCTGCTTTTGGAGGTTCAGAAGCTGCTAAAGAATCCTTCTCTTCTGAAACATCTACAAGTTTTGGAAGTCCTGAAGATGCCAACACAGAGGAGGCTTCTACTCAAGAAAGCTTGGAATATCATGAAGAACTCTAAAGTAGGTAAACATCATCCTATTCAATACATGATTTTCTTCCTGTATTTGCGTGTTTTTTGAATATTAGTCACATCAATCTTGTACAGAAATCAAATTAGTCGTGCATGTCCCAATAGAATTTCCTACTTGTATGTAATTAGTGAAGGCTATACAAGGTTCTTGGAGCAGATGAGACATGCTCCGTAGGAAGATAAACCATTACAGGATACTGACTAGTTTGTGATGTATAAGCCAGATTCTTAACTGCTATGACTATGCTTCTTGAGCATCAAATCGCCTTTTCAACCTCTTTCGGAGGGAAATCTTCTTCCTAGAATAATGCACTTTTTAAAACCTTCAGTCAAGCCAACTATAGGATGACAACTCCGAACTGCTGCTTTATCAGATGAAAGTTGAGAGTCTTGTATGGTCTCTAATTGTGACCACAAAATGATGTTTACACAATCAAGAATGCATAGAATTCCTCTTCTAGAAGACCAGAAAGAAAATTGACTGGAGTTCTGTTCCTGGCCTTGTCAATTGCTTTAAATTGCTGGGCCAAATGAGCAGCTCCTAGTTAACGATCATCATCACAATAGTTGGAAAAGCAAACATGTAAAAGCTCCATCACAGGTAATTCCACTGGAGGTGATGGATTTTGACCCTTGTGTAAATGGGATAATAAGAAGATAATGAAAGAAACAATAGCAGGTCATGCTGCATATATATTGATTTGAGTTGGTTGCCAGAGATAGACTTCAGAAACGTCTCGTTCTGAAATCTACTTATCGGAGATGACACTTGCGTTGTAGCCTTCTTCTTGCCACGCTTTTGTGACTTAACGGCCACCGTCAATTTGACTTTGTTGAAAGGAACAAGACTCAGTGGTCCTTTTGATTGAACTGACTATTCTGTCCACTTTAAATTCTCCAAGGATTTCACAAAAGAGATTTCAGAAGTTCAATGGCCGAACACCTATCCACTTTGTTTTATGTCAATCTGCGTAGAATTTTGACGTAAAGTTTGTTAATGACTATAGTAATGTAGTCTAATAATCCATCCTGATTGAGGTATAATTTTATCTATTTGTAAAATTAAATATAATCTAGTGGTTAAGTGTCTTAAATACTTATGATAATGAGGTTTGTTCTTTAGTTTTCAACTCAAAATTTTTTAGATTAACATTCAAAAGACATATATGCCCATATCAGATTTTGAAGGTGGAGAGAACGAAGTACACATGATATTGGGGCATCTTTTTGGTGTTTTTTGGTCACTATTTCAAAGAAAAAGTGAAAGTAATGTTTGTTCCAAGATGTCAAAACAAGCCAAAGATGAAAAAGTGTGTCAAAACGCAGCGCCGGGTAGTCGCATTAGTCTACTTTGTTAGAGATGAAGCTTGCCATAATTGGGCCATAAAGAGGCAAATTTTACGAATTGAAAGTGGAAGAATACATTTCTTTTCATCATTTGATCTCTACAGAAAGTTTCCCCCTTTATCTTCAAAAATTGAAGTCATATTAGTTATAAGGCTGCATATATTCGTTAAATAATTGCAAAGTGCATGGAGAACAAAAATCCTAGGAGAAGTAGTATGGATTTTGTTTCTAACTGTTCTAAAGTTAGCAATGGAATTCTTAGCTAGCCAACTGGTCAAGTTGGATGCATGAACCAAATATCAGAAACCTCTAATCATGTATATTTTTTTCTACTTAAAATGTCAAACGTTGCTCATAGTGTAAGAAATTAAAGTACAAAGTGTAATTATTATTTATTAACAAGAATAATATACAATTTTTTGTAACTTTTCTTTTTATATAAATAATAAAAAATGTAAAAGAAAGAAATGATTATGGTTATGGACTTGGAAATTGGGAGACAATAAAACAAGTGAAATTTTCAAAGATGCCCCAAACGTCCAATTGATAGGCAGCACTATGATAAAGCCTAAAGTGAAATGTGATCTCTCATTTGAACCATTCGAAGTTGAAGGTGAAAGAGGCAAAGAAACATGATGGCATCTAAACAAGTCCAATTTCAAAGAAGGAACTCTTATGACTTGGGATGTCAACATATATACCAAAGACTGGCCATTCAAATTTCACAAAGGGCACCTTTGATTCTTTCTTTCCTTCTTCACATAGAGGAGATAACATTATTTTAATAAAGAAAAATAAAAAGAGGCATTCTCAAAAGCTATGCATTCCTTTCAACTCTAAACAAAATCTATTCTATTTATGGGGCCTTCATTCATTAAGATCAGACCAGGATGGACCCTTCGATAACCATGTCTTTCTTTGTCCTAACACTGCAAACTGAAAAATCATTAATTTTTGTGTAGTTCTAACAGAACAATAAAGGAAAGAATATGGCTGAAACTCCCTCTGCTACTGCTGCAAAAAAGGCATTAAACCGAAAGGGTCAAGTATTTTGAAGGAAAAAATAGACAAGCGCAAGTTCTGATTTAAGTAAAATTGCTTGTTAGTAGACGTGAGGTTTTAAATTTTGATTCACATTCAAATATTTCTCGAAATATTAAAAGAAAATATGCAAGGATAGTAATTTGAATGTCAAAATAACTTAAATGTAGCTTAAGTTACAATACGAAGTAACTTGATAGGCAAAGCATGCAACTTTGGCTATATCATAAAGAACAGAACGACTCATAACATTTCTCACTAATTAAATTATATTTTTATACTCTTAGAAAAAAATTATTCTTTTACATCAAATATTTGGATAATGCTACATCGTGATTTTCAAGACATGGGTTCTAGAAAATGGAAAATTTAAAACCCTTGAAGCATTAACTGGCTAATTATCATGAAAACTACTAAAAATTATCCCAAGAGAAAAGAAATGTCGTCACAATAACGCCAGTTAAAAAGGTGTACTGTGTTTTGCGGAGGTGAAGCGGCAACACATAGAATAAAGCAATGGTGTCATAGATAGACATCATGACCTTCTTAGCAACACATCACCGCCCAAGTGGTAGATAATTTCTGCACTAACTTCTTTCTGGGTTTTTATGGAAAATACAAGTGTATGCATTAACTTGAAAGTCATTATAGCTTCTGCATTAACATGGTGAAAGTCATTAGCTTATTCTTAATTCTTAACTAAACCCTAACTAAAACAAAATATTAATGCTTGGTATTTAACTAATCATTATTGAATTAGTTGGTTAGTTATCTTTATTATTCTAAAATAAAAAAGAGTAATTTGAGGGTTGAAACATAAAAAGAAATATAGTTACATTTGAAGAGTTAATAGAAAAGTTTGCAAATATTCTTAATTAAGTAATAAGTATATTGGTTAATCACTCCCTTTAGTTATCAATTCTTACCAAAATTCTCCCTCCCCCCCCCCCCCTCTCTCTCTCTCTCTCTTTCTCTCTTTTGAGTTAAGTTATAAAATTACTTCAGAATATAAAAATAGCCTATATATCTAAGCTCCATAAATTAATTATTATTTTTGGAAGAGTTAATACTTAGAAAGGTTTTATAGCTCCAAAGTAATAAGTGCATTAATTTCCCACAAATTAGTTATAAATATTGAAATGTTTTCTAACTCCAAAATACATTGTCATGAAACATAAAAGTAGAATATCTTGAAATAGTTTATATATAATGAATAAAAATATATTTTATTGGAATATCACAAAAATAATTAAACTAGGACAAGAGTAACAAAATGCACTTCTTAGCATTACAAAAAAAAAGGTAGAAAAAGAATACTGATACTTCGCTAAAAGTATTAATGACCGCGGGCAACAATTATTCTAATTCAGAAGTCTAAATACCCGTATAATGTATGCAAAGAAAAAAAAATATAATGGCATATATAAAAAAAAAAAGAAAAAGAAAGAGGACATTGAGATTTTGCCAAAAAATAATAAAGAAGAGAAATAATCATTTTGAACTTTTGAGAAGACTGACATGTGCACAATTGTTGCACATTTGCTATGCTAATAAAAATATAAATCATGGTGGTAGTGATTTACTGTATATGTGTTTCGCATGGTCTAAAATAACCTTTAATCTTACATTATGTTATGCAACTATATTGGTTGTTATTAATATTATTATCTAAGAGTTACCTTAAGTTAAAGAAGCAAAAAAATTGTGAAAATAACTCGATGTATTAAGGAGAGAAATGAATAACCGGAAACTTATTATTTTCAGAGTAGATATAAAGGTATCTCTAATTTAATGAGAGTTATTTAAAAAGTTATATAAATGTTAAAAAAATTTCATATTGTTAAAGAAAACAATTAATATTGTTAAGTTATTTGTAAGTCAAAAATATTTTTAATCTACAAAATATAAAAACATGGCTGCACAATATTGATATTTTCCTTCGTCGATATTGATTAGCGGGACAATAACAAGAGTTGATAAAAGTAGAAAGAGTTCAGAATCTTTAAGTAAGTTTTCAGATTCTAGAACTTGTGTATGAAGAAAACTATATTGGAAATTTTCCTCCATAAGTGGTCCAAATCATAAATCAAACTGGATTAATCGTACAACAAGAAAAAATGCTGATTTTTCGGATTGATTTGGTTACTTCCAATACAGCACACGGCAAGAAAGTGCTGTTTCTGTTTGCATTTTTTTTTACCAAAAGAATCAGGCCGTGGGGTGAACCTATACAGGGTAGACATAGGCCCGCCCTTGAATGTAATATCTTCCATATAGGCTATAGCTTTACAAAGACGCTATTTAGTAGTCTCTTAGCACAAGAAAAGAAAAGAAAAAATATCATAATTTATTTTCTAATAGTAGGAATTAATGGCCGCGAATTTTTAAGGTCGGATTGACAAAATTTTCAAGTGTAAGAAAAAACTTACAGTTACGAGCTCAGCTAATGTATAGACTACTCTTTGTGCGCTGAATCGTTTTCTATGAGGAAATTGAAACTTCGATAGTTAAACGCCACGGAAGTTTGAGGTAACAAAGGTACTGATGTTTTCTTGGTTGCATGCGCGCTACACTGATACATTGATGTATTCAATAAAGCTTGTGTGATCTTTGGAATTTTATCAAAACGGGAATAGATTATTACAATTGTTAGTTTTAAACGAGGAATTTCTAGTAAAAAATCACATAGTCTCATTTTGGAGAAATGCCTAACACTGATGTTTTTAAAACTAAAATTAAAATTATAAAAAATAATGAAAATTTCTCAAGTTATTCTCAACGTTTTTAAAATAATTTTTTAAAAAGCCACAAAAGATAGACGGAAAACCATTATAATTTCCAACTACCAATTTAGGAACGTAAAATTTAATTAATATGTATCTCTTGTGAAACGCTTAAATATGTGACGAGATATGGAGAATAACTGTTGCGACTGATTAATACATCTCCCAGTTATTGGAGTACATCATATAACATACACAGTGTATTAATAATATAAGTGATACACTACTAGTAAATGTTAATAATAGTAGGTATATATTGATGTATCACTAATGCCGTAAAGTATAGTAATTGTGACAACTATTGTAACCCCAAAGTAACAAAGGGCATGGCGTCAAGCTTTGATTTACTGTTCGTGCTATTTTAGCTTTTTGAAAGGCCAAAATAGAACTGAAAGGGATGAGAAAATGACGTTAAGAAAATAGACAATGGTAGTCGACCTTGGATTGGACGATTTTAGGGGACCATGAAAATCTTCACATATATATGTGGAAAATCGCTCCTTAGAAGACGCATAAACGTGAACGCAAACTCTAATATTAGAGAATCAGACAAACTCCGTTTAATATTTAATTGCTAAAATAAGTGTGAACTCAAGGAGATGCCCTATGATGATTAGCTTGCTAAATACTAATTAATTGTTGGTTCTTGTTTCTTTAAAATAATGTCAATGTTTACCAAGAAAATTTTCTAGTAAAATGATAGTTTGAAGAACATTAAAGCAGTGGTTCCAGTGGTTGGAGCTCTATCAGACACTTTAAATATTAAGAGTTTGAACCTCATTAAGGGCGTAGAACCTTTCCTGCACCTTGGGCTAATTCGACAGACATGCCTCATATCTGATGATATTATTATGATAGGATCAATACAAAACACTAGTTATTCAATTTATTTAATATGTTCGCGAGAAAAATATGAAATTTAGTGACTAATTATTTAATTTATCTGATATGTCCTCGAGAGTAACACAAAATTTAGTACAAAGTTATTAATACGCCATCTTCATACCGACCTTTTTACTTATCAAATAAAAAATGTCAGTTTCAAAGAGCGTGAAAGCATGGAAGTTCAACAATCTGACATCAAATACAAACCGACAATAAATACACAATCCACTCTTTTTGTGTTATTTTATGTCATTTAGACAAATTATTTTCTGTGTATAATAAGTTTGCATGAAGAATGTCATTCGTGCTGTTGTTTCATTAAAAAGTGTCATGTTTTATCCCTTCTTAGGAACATTATTTATGTTAGATTTGATTCTCTAATTGGTTAAGCTTTTGAATTAAGAATGGTTTTTTCCTTTTAATGTTAAAAACTTGTTTCAATTTTTTCTTTTATGAGTCAGATTAAGTTGAGATAATTATGATCTTACGTTATATCCTAATAAGGTTTCTCTTTGATGTTGAATTTTGAGCCAGGTTTTTGGCGTAATGAGTATTGATTTGTCTTCTTGTGAAAGGGCGAGGGGGAGGGTAGGTTTGAAGAATTATACTTCGAAGAAAAGAGTGTGGAAGCCATGAACTCGCATTTGCATCCATCAGTATCTATCAAAAAATGGTTAGCCACACGAATATCAAAAGCCAAGAGATTTCTCTGGAGAAAACTTGAAGAACATGGTTTGGACCGGTAACCATGACTTCTTCCAAACGGAAAGTTATGTAGGCGTAGTCAAAATGCCTGATAGCTACAAAAAAGGTTGCATTGGCCACACTTTGGACAGTCTTGGATGGACGTAACCATCTCATATGAAGAAGTTATGAACTTTGATATTAATGCACTTATTTGCTGGGCTACTTCTGACTGCTGTGAATAAAAATACTTTCTGAGAGAAAGAGTAGGTGAGGATGACTTCGTGCCTCATTCTTATGGTGGTATCGGCTCCACAGCTAAAATGCATGCAAAAGAATTGCATTGGGATTTTCAGTTTGACCCAAATCCCAAGAACATTCATCATCTCATCAACATCAATTTTGCATAGAAACCTCTTTTCCTTTTTTTTTAATGTTAAAATGAAAAAGGATAAGATTAAATTTTTTTTAATTGAGTTGTATTAGAAAAGTATAGTTCAAATTAAAAAAATTAAAAAAATGAGAGAAAACTTGAATTGAAGCCAATCTAAGTTGGCCCTTAGGTTTTAGCTCAGAATTTGTGAAATACAAAGTTGAGTATTAAATTCTAAACAAGGCATACTTAGAAACAGTAGGTCACAAAAAGTTTGGTCGCTCTTAATCCTTTGTTGTAAAGCTTCTTTACAAGGGACAAAGGTAGTGCTGCAGGCAATAAATGGCGAAAGCATAATCCAATTCCAAGGAATGAAACAATAATTTTAGCAAAAGGAAAGAGGAAAATTTCCCAACGTTCTTTTTCGGTGGTGAAAACTTCCCAATAATAAAAATGCTTCTATGAGAAGTCTCTTTCTTGTACACTAATTTTTGCAGATGAAACACAAAAAAAAAGGGGAGAAAAACGAACATTTCTTAGGAAAGGGTCATTCATGTTGCGCCGAGTTAAACAAGATCAACCAATTTTACTGCACCTAAAGAACAAAGTTTGGATAGTAAATGAAGAAACACGTCTGGAGAATATAAATTAATCAAGCTCCTAAAGAATCAATGATTATGAAGCATGCTTCATCCCTCCATGGCTCCCTCTTGAGGGACCCACAAATGCCCATAAATAACGACCCTTGTGGAGGGAAGATGAAGACATCAATCGATCGTCTCCAAGCAAGAAAGAGTTTGTAAGCTTTCAAGACTTGGAAAAATATTTTCTGTATATTGCAGGAACGCCCTTTTCCTTCTCTAACCTCATAGTGTCGACATGGTTTGCCAAAGAGATCCTTTGGTTCAGAAAGTCTGCGAATTGTATGAGAAAATCTCAAAACTCGAGAGTCTCAAACCCTCCAAGGATGTCGACATGGTGTTTTCACAGCTCGTTCTCACGTGTACGCCACCGAATCCAATTGATGTAACAAAGCTGTGCAAGAAAATCCAAGAAATGAGGTCTAAGCTCATTAGGCTCTGTGGAGAAGCTGAAGGGCTTCTAGAGAGCCACTATTCGACCATCCTAGGTTCATTTGACAATCCTCTTGACCATCTCGACATCTTCCCGTACTTCTCCAATTACCTTAAACTCGGTCTCTTGGAATTTAACATCCTTAGCCAACACTGCACTCAGGTCCCAGATCGCGTGGCATTCGTGGGTTCTGGTCCTCTTCCTCTTACTTCAATTGTCTTGGCCTCTAATCATCTAACTACTACCACCTTCCACAACTATGACATCGACCCTTCTGCCAATACCATGGCTTCTCGCCTTGTTGCATCCGATCCTGACCTGTCCACGAGAATGTTCTTCCACACGACCGATATTATGAAGGCTACCACTTCTTTGAAGGACTACGATGTGGTGTTTTTGGCAGCTCTGGTTGGCATGGACAAGGAGGCAAAAGTTCGAGCTATCGATCACTTGGCAAAACACATGGCTCCGGGGGCGATTTTGATGCTGAGAAGTGCTCATGGAGCCAGGGGTTTTCTTTATCCGGTTGTCGACCCTCGTGATCTCCAAGGATTTGAGGTACTTGCAGTATTTCATCCTACAGATGAGGTTATTAATTCTGTTGTTATTGCTCGTAGGGTTCCAATCCCTAGTCAGACACTTGATCAAGGGCTTGGAAATGTGATACTTCCATGCAAATGTGCCGAGATCCAAGCTTTCAATCCTCTTAATCAAATGAGCATGATTGAAGAACTTGCAGCTGAGGAGCATCTTGTTTGAACTTGTGATTTCCATAAAAATCTTTATTCTCAATTACAATGTCTCCCTTAGGACTACAATCCCTTGTTGCTTTTTTATGTTTTATTTTATCTCTAGTTGTTAAATTCCAAAAATGTGCCGGTTTTGTGTCCCTCTGTCTTGAGCTCAAGAAATTTCAAGAATGTTCAGTTTTTTATTTAAAAGTATCTATAATATTGTTTACTATTTGTGTCGTTGGGATATGAATGAAGAAACTCCTAATATATGCTCCTCTAATTCCCTTTCCTCCATCCTTTCTTATGCTCTAAGGATCGACTTCTAATTTCTTGTAACTACGACCTAAGTAATCATCCTCTATCTTCTCAAACGGAACCTTTCCCATCCTGCATGTCTCAATTTGTTTTACTCTTCCTTCAACTGAATCGTGCCTTTTGAAAGCCAAGGTGGAAAGTTAGTCTTGCACGGTTCTTGTTTTGATGTCAATGTTCTAAAAGATATATCAAGAAAAACGGCTGCTAAATTTGCTATGTAAATGACAGCCAGACATTTATGGAGGCTGCCAAGTCGCTGATATCATGTCTTGTCACTTAATGTTCATGTTTTTTCGTTCTTTTGTTTGTTCTGTTTTTTTTTTCAGTTTATTAATTGATGAAATTGCTTGTTATAATATGATGACCAGTGTAAAGAAAACAAAAGGTGGAAGAGTGTAGGAGCTGAAAAGTTGCAAATTCAAGCTTTTTTTTTTTTTTTTTTTGAGAAAGTGCTGCAATTTTTAGTCAGTCAATCAAGAGCAGTAGCAGATATCTATCTATCATTGCTGCAATTTTTTGTTCTTTTTTTGTTTGTTTTGAAGTGAGTTTCAAGGATGATGCAAAAATTTGTATTTTGTCATTTGGCTATAAAGTTGCAGATAAGTAACTGCGGGATTAGGATAAAATATATCATCAGAAACAAACACTACAAAATGGATAAATCTGATCTGCAGCTTTCAAGGGATAACAGAAGTGCTCATTAGCCTCAATAATATGTACAGAAGAGGCCATTCTTTCATTGAAACTAATTCAATGTGAAAGATCAAAAGGGATGGGACTTTCTGGAGTTTACCTGCAGAGAGATTCCTTAATGCTGATAGGTGTTCTTTTGTTATGGCAAGTCTTCTACTTCATTAGAGATATTATGTGCAAGGTAGAGGGTAAAGGTTTCAATTTCGTTTATGTCTTTCTTGAAGCTTGCAGATTCACTTTCAAATATATGAATGTCTTGAAGAAGATTACTACTCCTTTTGATTGGAATTAGATATCATTTTTTTTATACAAAACGAATAGAAAAGTGGATAATCAATTCCGAACGAATAAGATATTAGATTTCACGCCTTTTCTTCTCTATCTATCAAGTAAAGGAGCTTTTAAACGCTGATTGACGATCTGTTCCTTCAGTTTGTATTTATAGGTAGAGATTTGCCATACTCTATTACAAGGGGTATGGCTTTTATACATGTCCTCCTCTTTGTATTTTCATTTTAGTGCCAATAAACACGTTTCCATCCATAATACCAACCATCTTGTTGTGGTTTAAGGAAGGGGGGAGGTGGGTGGGATCAGTGTGGATAAATAATTGATCATACTTGAAAATCAAAAGATTTTTTCCATGCTAATTTTACAAAATTGAGTAGGATTTG
The DNA here is from genome assembly GCA_030512225.1 of Rauvolfia tetraphylla. Classification (NCBI taxonomy): domain Eukaryota; kingdom Viridiplantae; phylum Streptophyta; class Magnoliopsida; order Gentianales; family Apocynaceae; genus Rauvolfia; species Rauvolfia tetraphylla. The sequence continues at coordinate 7,092,281 of JAJQKT010000060.1, forward strand.
ACATTGAAATCTTGATTCTTTGAAAATTGTGGCAGGAGAGTCCTGTAAATGTTTCTGATATTAGCATTATATTTGTGGTTCTGGTGAACTAAAAGTATAGAGACCTTTTGCTATGAGAATATGTATAATCTCCTCTCACTATCCATCTTTTTTCCTTTCTTGTTCTCTATCATGTCCCTTATGGAAATATTTGTCTTTTCATTTCCCCCTTATGTACTAGTCTTGTTCAGAATCTTGAATATTTTTGCAAGAAAATAAAATACTCATTACAAAGGTATTTTCTTATCTTTGGTTTTTGAGATAATCAAGAGAGAAAAGTATGACCAACCAAAATTAACAGACGAATCTTTTATTTCCATCATGCTATAATGTTCTCAAATTATACTTTTTTAGAACGGAATTGAATATCAACTTTACAATTCAAACTCTGGATGGACCAGAGTCTCTGGTAGAGAAATATCCAAATCAATACCTTTTCTATTATTCGGTGCCTTCTGCTAAATTTTTATCGTGTTCAAGGGTGCCCCTTAGAGATGACCATTGTAACCTTGACTTGGTAGCAGGTTTAGTAGAGTTGTTCATTGCTTTACCTCTTGTTGATTATGAATGGATGGAATCGGTTGATATTCAATCAAGATATGGATCAAAATGCAATTACATCCCTAATTAGAACTTACACGAACCTCATAAACCTATATTATGTGAACCCCATATATGGTGCCCAATGCTCATTTCATTCACTACTCAATTAGTCGAACTACAACGATGCACAAATTAAGGTAATACTTCAATTGGTAAATAAAACATTTTGCAACAAACTAATAGGTTACGAATTTAATACCCATAGAGACAACTAAAAATGCACACAGCAAAGTAAACCAGAAATGCTAATTATTAAATGTTATTTCTTTTGGCTTGATTGGTTTTTAATTTGAAACAAGAAAGCAAAACACAACTCAAAAACCAGTTCAAAAAAAAAACTATATAGATTAGCCAAAAATCAAATTTTAATTAAAAAAAGCAATATTTTGGATTGGTTGATTTTTTTAATTCAAGCCAATAAGATAAAATATTAAAAATTTTAACGTATTTATCTTCATAAAAAAAATAAAACAATCACATATGATATATTTTGCGAGAACAAAATTTCCTCTATAGCATATCTCCTTGATTTTTTTTCCCTATCATTTTATACCTATTAAAAAGATGAATAAAATTGAGTTGGGCTTTTCTAGAAGGTAACGGGCCTCGGGCTCTACACACTTCTAATCCCCTGATGCAATATGGACCAGAATTATGGATGAATCTTTAAGGTCAGTATTGATGGTGGATCTTATGATAGAAAATAAAAAAAATATCAGCTTGGACATTAGGAATTTTTACATTTATGGGCTTACATTATCATAAGAAATCCAGTAGCACTTTTTTGTTTTTTTTTGAAGAATAAATCTACTATCTTGGCCCACTGGCAAGACTTGGGTTCCCCAACTAGACAGAAGGTTGAGACTTCTATTTAATTTCCAATAAGGATATTTTGATCCTAATTAATTCCAATTTCACAATTAAGAATGTATTTGGACATTATTAATTACAAAACTTAATACAAATTTTTTACTTTAAATTCCATTCGATTTTTTTAATTTAAAATAAAAAATTTTAAATTAAAATACTATTCAATCTCATTCTAAATATAATTCTTTATAAATAATTAATACAGATATTTTTATGTGGTAAATTTTGACATTTATGAGGAAAAAATGAAATACAAAATTAAAAAATTTAGAAAAAGTAAAATTTTATGAAAAGCATAAAGACATCTTCCCGCACAAAGTGCAAAGAGGAAGGAGAGACTTGCACAACCTATACAACGCAAGGGCAGATACGTAATTTTCCATTTTACTCATTTAGCACCAAACTCATAAATTCCGGTAGGTTTCCTTTTAAACAAATTCGTTACCACAAACCTATACAATGCACCAAACGTACTTGGATTTATTTTCTAAAAAAATAAAACCACATTTTCTTTTATCTTTTTTCACTTTAACACCTACTTCTTGTCTCACAAATACACCCTTAAGCAATTGGTTAAAAAGACGGCAAAATCGCCCAACATCGCCACCTAAAAAGGCCTAGACCTGACAAGATACCAGAGAGCATCGCCACCTAAAAAGGCCTAGACCTGACAAGATACCAGAGAGACGTCTGCATAGCAAGTAAGCGTAAACCGCAACCATTAAACAAGCAATGGCTAATAAGAGGCGAAGACTTGTAAACTACAGCATACGTATACATAAAAGAAAGACTTGTAAACTATAGCATACGTATACATATTCAAAATGCCATGCTATCTTTGTTAGGATGATAAACACCGTTGTATGTACATTTTAGTTGTTATGTTTAGCTTCCAAAACCTCCAGGTCTTCCAGCAGCATCAAAATACATCGGAGGTCCACCGTTGTATGTACCCGACACACCTTGCATCAGAGCGAATCTCATGTCCTCCGATGGCCTCCAGTGTCGCTTCCTCTGATTTATGAACCAATTGTTGATCTGCCTCTGGTCTAAACCGGTAACCTCTGATAACTTGTTCTTCTCATCTTCCTGCATTATTTATACGCAATCTTCAGCAGAGTACAGAAATCAGTCCAGAATTGCAGGGAAAGAAGAAAAAAGAAAAAAACAGGTGTCATGTGTGGTGTGCATTCTAGTTTTCCATGCAACGAGGATGGAAACAAGGTAAATAAAACCAGTTCTCTCATACTTCTGTACGTGGTACGAACTGTATTTTAGAATCAAGTAACATGAACTTAAGTTACCGTGGGATATGGCCACCTATAGTGCGTATTCCACCAATCAAGCAACGCCATCCTCGCGCTTTTGGGTAGTTTACCCTTTTTCCTTTTTTTCAAGAACTCCTTTCTCAAGCTGCTGAGATAGCCACTGTATTTGCGCATCAGCATTTCTTTGAGTTCGTTCTCAGCTTGGCCACCTCCGGAAGATTCTTGACTCTCGGCTACTTCAACTTCTCCACAGCTTAGATCCTCATCAGAAGTACCACCTGCTTCATCTTGATGATGTTAGAGGATAGTAGATTATATCAGGTTAAAGAATCAGTTGTCTAATGAAAATAGTCGCATGTATAATAAAAGAGAGAACATGCAAATATTTTCGCCTGCAAACTGAAGCATACTATACCATTATGCTTGTAGATTTCAACAAATCTATGCGCAATATGCAGAAACCATAGTGTGTCAAAAAGACTGAAAGAAGCATCACAATGTCACCGTTACTTCATCTAGATATGAACTTTCAAACTATGTGCAAACACTTCCCTAACACGGTTAGATGTTTGCTTGTAGTCCTATTCAATAAACCAGTATGCTCTAGAAATATTTGCTCAATATAAAGTACCAATGTATAAAATTCTCCATATCTCAAATTAGCGAGATTTTTCCAAGAGATCTTCACTATCATGTTTCATATACAACCGCTACTTCATAATCATTTGCTTGCATATGAATGCAAAAAGACATTAAAATTGGTATATACAGGGAAGGTGTAAAAGTATTTCTCAAAAACTTCAACATTCTAGAGGAGCAGGAATTTGGTATCAACTTCACTAGCATATTCTTCAAGGGAGGCACTATCATGACGGATGGAGTTTTAAAGCAGCTATTGATTCCGTGTGTCAAATATCCAATCTAACAATCATGTCATTCACTCATTCTCGTTTCCTATACTCCTCTCTTTAACCATCATGCTCAATATCCAATCTAACAAAACTAGACCTATGCTACAGGTAGGATGAATATATAAGTGCAACCATCATCTGAACCATCTGCTGCATCTTGCACAATATTCAACAAGTGAGTTTTCCTCTAAATAAAGAGGGTCAATCACTCCGATGAGTGAAAACAAGCAAAATATTTACTTCACTAGAATCCTACTCAATCCAGGCAATTCAATCAAGGAAGAGAGATCACCAGAACAATGAACGTTGGCCTTGGCTCTCATTATACATATCTCTGGAATTACGCAAGAGCATCCATGGCTAATTTTTAAAGGAACACAAGGAAATAGTTAACTCTCCTAAAATATTCCCAGTAACTTGTATTAAATACTGGAAGGCTGATTTAGGCCAAAAAGTTATGAAACCTTGCTGGTAGAGAATTGGATGCATTATGTACTCTAATTATATCCAGCATTAAAGTAAAACTAACAAATATAGCTTACTTCCTCAAATACATTATTTCAGCTCTTATCCAGATGCAAGTTTAGAGATTGAAAGTCACCAATGAAAATCTTCCGAGAATCTTTTCTAGAAACATCAAAAGTAGGATGAGAAGGAAAATATTGTTCTCAAACTCTTCGGTTCTATCTTTTCCTCCTACATACACAGTTGAGAGGAATATTTTTCTTTGTTTTGCTATTTCTTTTGCAAAAGTTAAAAATAAGCTACTTGCAAGAATAAACAGCTCCCAACACTTCAAAATATTACATCGGGCCACCTAATCATTTCTGGAATTAAGATATCCTAATCTACAATTTTATTGGCTGTCCTCTTCTTGTCGGATTTAGATCACAATATGAGGGTAATATCCCCGCAAACAAATAGAAGCAATCAAATGACATCCATTTTGCCTTACTATATTCATCTTAAAATCGGGCTATCTATACAAAAATATTTACTTCACATTCTATATCATAATCTTGTCCAAGGATGGATCACAGATCTAGCAGCTGTCTAAAAGACAAATCATCAAAAAGATGCAACAGCAGCATCGAGTGAAGGGAGAGGATTTCACTCTAAAACTTCAAGATTTACTAAGCCCTATAAAAAATAATTTACCTTCAGGATATAATGCTTTCCACTTAACTAAACAACCTCAAAAGTATCCAGCTAAAAAACCCCTCAAAAGTTGCATGCTAGGAAATTCCATCAACAGTAAGGAGTTGGTTATTGTGAACTTAGGTTGCAAATCTAGGGGCTCATTTTACATCTCAAACCTGAATCTTTTCATATTTTTGCCTTGCTGTCCCCTTTCTTGCTTTCTGATCCTTCCAGATTCTAATAGAATTTTAACTAAGAATGCCAATATTGGGAACTTTTTAAGAACCAACAATCACCAGTTTAGCTATACATGTGCAAGAAGCTTCAAAATGCCTCACAAAATTACAACCAAAACAACAAGGGATGTAAAACTTCTAGTTGATTCTATATTTATTTTTTTATGAGTTACAAGCAGACGCAGGTGACAACTAAACCTACGACTCATGTTATAGTAAACGGTTCCTTTATCAGCTCAAATACGCATCCTTAATTGATAGTTGTCTGAATGGAATATGCTGAACGTAAGTGATATGGCAATTTGATATCATCAAGAAAGTAGGCTATGCGTAAGATGCAGAAACTCCTAACAGCTATTACAAAGATATAGACCACTAGAGGTAGAAATAGAAACTTCTTTGGTTTTTTTCATCTATCAAAAAAGAAGAATTAAAAACTTCCTATCATTCTATTTCTGAAACTAGATTTAGTTTAGCAGCTTTAGTATAAACGAACATCCCCCAACTCTTTCTTTTTACACACAAATTCTAGCCAAATTCTGATTATAGTAAATTGCCTCAGCTTGAAAATTGGGTTGATCATTCGAATCCTAATGCCTAACTACTCCCTCAGTAGTGGAAAATATACAATACCAAAAATCCAAAGCTAAAAGTTATGAAGTACAGGCATCCGATGGCCCAGATATCTCCCAAATACACAAGGGCACCCCACACAGACTTCTTCTCGCTCCTAAAGCAAAAGACAAGTGACTGAAAACACTAGACAAAGCTGCAAAAAAAAAGCTGAAGAAGTTGCACGTGTGCGTAATAGATTCATCTGCCACAATGACTTCAAGAAATTATTTTAGTTTTCTCTGACCTCACTCATTCTACTGTGTCAAATATTGAAGAATAATTTCCATTGACTATTTGACAGGCAACACATTGCCCCACCATAAATCATCTTTTGCCTGGATGAATATTACATTGCAGCTACGTTCAGCTAGAATAATTACTCATATGCTTCTCACAAAAACTGTAACCCCTGGGAACATCGTAGTTGCTCAATCTAAAATGGTTGTTCTTTACCATGACAATGAACAAGGAAACGCTCCTCGTAAGAAATCATTGGGTACTCGTCTTCGCAAACCTAATCAACAGACAATGAGCATGGATTTTTGGTCTTTTGTATAATTTATTGTTAGCAATGGAATAGGTTTTTAGGTGCCAAAAACCTATTCCAAAGTAAACGGTTGCAAGATCATCCTCACTGCTAGTCTCCCGAAAAGCAAAGTACTACGGGTTAGCAGTGTATGATAATCCTTAGCACCAAGACTTCTGTGAGAACTACTGTAGAAGATAAGGAACAAACCCAGACAGGTTCCAAGGGCTCCAGCCTTCCACGAGTTTCAATTATCAAGGCTAGTAGCTAGCTGACTGACAATCCTATAAAATGGCCCAGCATTAACAAGAGAGGGGGGCCCAAATCTCAACGAATAATTGAGTAGAATAGGGATTCTGACCTGCTTCTACATGTATACATCAGCCTAGGAACCGGAACTTATGTGCACCAGGTTCTCACACCGCTGTTACCCTCAAAAGAATACAAAATTGCTACAGAAAAAGAGAACAAGGGAAGACGGTGGGGGAGGGGATCAGAGGGGGAGGTTTGCTTTACTGATGTCCCAAATCATTAATCAAATTACAGATCCTCCGTGTTAAAATAAAAAATGTACTGATTCTTGAATACGAAAAACATCCCTCCACCACCAGCTAATGGCCACTATATACAAACACAGCACTGATATAAATGATAGAAGTACATAAACAAACACGAAGCATATTTGCACAGTAGTAGGGGTCAAGAACTGCATGTGCCCGGGAGACCCAACAGCCAATCAGGAAAGAAAATGGCAACAAAAGAAAAACACAAATTGCTTTGCATTATGTTTGCTTTCTGTTTGAAGAATTACTTTTCTGTAACTTCCTGTTGACGGGACGAACCCATCAGTTGTTTTTCAAATATTGATCAAACTTGAGGAAACGATGGGATAAATTCCCTACTTTTACCCTTTTCTTGGGGGAGAAATTGTTTTCCACTTTATTTCTTCTATTTCATGCAGAAGAAATCAAGAAGATCAAGGCAGAAATTTGTTTTCACGGTTTCCTAGTCCTTGCCCTCAATATATAAACACTGAGAAAGAAATCAAGTCTACTGTTGGAGGAAAAAGTCAGTACCAGAATGATAATTAGCCGAAGTCAGGGACGAGCTTGTGGTTGTGCCCAAGTTTTCTTTGCAGAGATTACTCAGCTGTGACTCGATGTGGTTCAGGAACGTTGTTGCTTCATCGAACGGCTTCAAGAGCTCCTCCTTGTATTTGTTTAAAACTTCACAGTAAGATTCCTTCAACGAAAAATAACAGCCATAAACACACCTGCTGATACCATGAATACAAAGAATCCAAAACAGTAAGAATCTCTAACATGCATAAAGCATAAACAATACTCCTTTACCATGAATTGATCAAGTTCAGGATCGGTTCCCATCTCGCTGGGAGCGGCAATAGGGTGGTTTTCTTTGCTTATTTCCTCAAGCAGTGAAGCCATTTCTTGTGGTGCTCCAACCTTTCAAGATGAATGAGAAAATCTTAACGACTTATGCATAAAAGTTTGGCGCAGAACAGTATGTGAATATAGAAGTAAAGGATGGTTACCTTTCTGCATTCAATGTAGGCGGATACTAAGTTAGGGTAAAGAGGATGATTAGCAATCTGAGCCTTTAAAATATCTGACATCTCTGATCCCATTACCTCACTTTCACCAGGTCTTAACCCATTAACTAGATTTCCAACTTGGCTGTTATGATCTACTCCTCTTATACTTTGATGAACTTCAACTACGCCACCGTCAGTACATGAAAATGAAGAATGAATCCTGTATAACTCATCCATATTTCAGTTTTTAAGCCTCCCTCAATTTCCTTCCTTATACTGTGACAAGAACTGCACTTCAAAAACTTCTCAAGAATTCACAATAAGGGTCAGTAACGGACAATCGCCAAGCTATTCGAGCCAGAGGGCACTTCCCGGATTAACAATAGAAGAGTAAACGTTTCACCAACTCTAGATGATCATATATATTATTAGTATCCAACTTGATAGAGCATGAAAAAAAGTCTGCTTGAATTCATTTCGAGAGAGAGAGAGAGAGAGAGAAGAGACTATATAAAAGATCAGTTTGGATAGACACGCAGCAGCAAGGAAAATAAAACTAGGTAAGACCTAAGAAATTTCCAGGTGAGATAGAAAGATAGTAATGAATGAAAAAGGAAAAGAAAGATAGATGGATAAGAAAAAGACGAGCCTTTATTTACTTCCTGTTCTCACAAAGTGATGAGAAAAAATAAAGAATTGAAACAATAGCAGTCCCACTTTTTCAACTAGCAGTTGAAGTGAAAGAAGATGAAGAAGGCAGTGAAAACCCAAAAGAGAGCAAGGAAGAGCGATGGTGCAGCAAAGCAATTAAGCTGTAGTTTGGGCTAGGAAAGGAAAGAATACTACAAGTAGTCAAATAGAGGGACAAAGCATGGGGGAAAGGTGGGGGGAAAGTGAAGTTTGGGAGGCTGTTCTGAGGTTTTGTGCACGTTCTTGCACGCTCTGCAACAGTAACTCTCTCTGCCACGGTTGTACGTTCTTGTTTTGCAACCATGATGGGGAGAGTAGAGGAGAGATCGTCTTGTTCAGTTCATCAGCCAGACTATGGGGTCTTGGTGGGGTCCCTGGGACTTAGGTGTAGGTTCTCTGTGTTGAAGTGATGTGAAGATCACTGTGCTGAAGTGACACCAAGCCACGTTTCGGAAGGGGATTCGGTGGAGCTGAGCAGCTACTATGCTTTGAAGGAAGTCTGGTTCTGTTCTGTTGTCATGTGTACAGTGCTAATGTTGCGGAAGAAAGAGAAACAAACAGCAATTACCGTTCCAACGCGGTGGTAATCTTTACGAAGGAACATACCCCAGCTGGACTCAAAACTCTCGACTATGATTGGATAAAGTTATAATGAAGCAAGAATAAAAAAATTATTATGAAATTAATAAAATTATAGATTTTTATTATTTGATATTAAAAATAATTTAATATTATAAAATAATAATATTTTATAATTTAAAAATATTAATATTATTTTAAAATAAATAATAAATTTTTATTATATTTTTAATTATAAATATTAATAATATTTATCTTCTAATTTTAATAAGCTCAAGTATTATATTTTTTTCATATAATTAATAAAATTTTTATATTCTTTATATAATTTTTTATTATTATTTTAATTTTATTATGTCAATGACATCACATCGCTAATAAATTTATAACAAAAATATCATGACAATTTTAGGAAATATTTAGAGAACTAAAAATGTATGAATATGGCTGTCAATCGGGCTCATTGAGCCGGGCTTTACCAAGTCCGAGCTCGGCCTGATTGACAGCGGGCCGAAAAAAAATGAGCCCGGTCTCGGGCAGAGCTCGGGTCGGCCCTAACTCAATTTTTAAAATTTTTTATATAATAAATAATATTTTAAATAATATAATAATATTTTTTAATAATATAATAATATTATTATATATATAATATATATAATTTTCAAGCCGGAGCTAAAATTAGGCTGAGCTTACCTCAGCCCGAACTCGTCCCAAATTATTCGGGCTGAATTTTTTAGAACCAAGGTTTATGTCGGGTTAAACGGTCCGGGCTCGAACCAACCTGGCCCAATTGATAGTCCTATGTATGAACTCACATGCAGGGCAAGTTCCCCTAGTTGCTGGCATTGCCATTTTACTTAGGTGACGGGAAGAGGGCAAATTTTTCCAATAGGGTATGGTTTTCTTTCTTTATTTGGACTGGACTTGTACAAACGTACTACATAAGTGACAAGTTTCTGGAAAGCCTTGTATAATTCTCTCATCTCTGCATTTTATAGTAGTACAACTACTTTTTATTTTTTGAATAAAAGATTATCTATTAAATTATTAGAATCATTATAATCAAAATAACCTTTAAAATTTTTCTCCAACATACTAAAGAAGAAGATTTGAGGAATTAGGACAACTTAAGAACAGAATATATACAAATAAAAGTTACATAAGATAATAAATATAAATACACATTTAAAAAATTCTAGATAAATAAGATATATTAATATTAATATAATATATAAATATATAATGATTTTTCTCGAAATGCTTCCGTCGCAATCTTTAAACTATATTGACAAGAAAAGCTCGAATTCAACATCTTTTTTAAAAATTAATAATTTAAAATATTATAAACATTTCAATTATTTTAAAAAATATCTAAAAAAGATGTAAAATTTTTTAGAAGAAGCCAAGATTAAGTCCAAGTTGACTAATAGCCCCAAGAAGGAGCGAAGTAGTACTTCAAAATGAAAATATCAATGATAAATCTTGTTTCTAAGTCTTAGATTTTGAAGAAAGTCACTTTGAGAGAAATTTAGGGTGTGATTGGATAGAGTTTGGTTTTGAGATTTTTTGTCTTGGATTTCGGGAGAGAGAATTTTTTGTGAGAGAAAAAATGAGATTTGAGATGAAAAACTGTATTGGGTTCCGTGTAAAACCTTATTCAAGAACACCCTTACTATAGTCTGGGCAACAATGAAGGAATGGACACAAAAAGAAAGCAGAAAAATAAAAAGGTTTAAGGTTTCATAACAGTGAAAAGACAAGGTTTAATATGTGTGATACTCCCTTAATGTTTCTTGGGCATATTTCTTCTTAAAGAGGTAACAACGAAACAAGAGAATACTGCTAGAATACCATAGACTGAAACAGTGGATAAAGCTAGTTACGCTATGGATAAGAAGTAAGAAGATAAAAGGAACAAAACAAAAAATGTAACTATTCATGTCTGGAGATAGCTGAATTTGGATTTCGTTTATTTAGTACAAGAAATGGCGGTAAGACAAAGCCTTAGCGCTTTGGATTGAGTTTTTATCTGAAATTTTTTATTTTAATTTTTATAAATAATTTGTAGAAAGCGAGATGAAAATTTTATATTAATTTTTAAAAATGAAATATTTGAAATTTTTTATCCCAATTTTTATAAATGATTTGTAAGAAACAAGAAGAAAATTTTGTATTAATTTTTAAAATGAAATTCAAAGCATTTCTTGCATGAGGACAATTTCTAAATTCAATCCGCGTGTTCATTCTTGTAATATACAAAATTACAATCTTCTATACTTGGACTACATAATGATCATTGATCAATAAACACTCGGCCTAGATTCCTTCACAAGAAAAGGATGAAAATGAAAGACTCTTTGTATTTAGATTGATTTTTTAATTTAAAAATATTTATTTTTATTTTAAGTATTATTTTTATATAAATAATTTATTTTTATAATTATCAATACAATTTAATTAAAAAATTAATTTAAATATATCCGGCCACATGCAAGAATATACAAACACCAATATATATATAAGAGATAGAGTAAAAAGATTTGCATCGTGCATATATTTAGAATTTTATATTTCATCTTATTTTATAAAATTTAAAATAAAATATTTTAAATTTTAAACTCTATTTTAAAAATTCGACCAACAAGAAAAAGTAAAAGAACAGACATTCTTTAATTTGGCATCCCAAGAAGTTGGAAAAATCACTCAAAAGCAAATCTTTGACTTGAACAATTTGCCTTTTGAAGAATTGATAAATTTATATAATTTTCTTTTCAATCTTTCCATATAAAATAAGATTAATGCACCATTGAAATGATTGCGCTCTTAGACAGACAGCACATGCTTGTTGAAAAAAGAATTACTATTAAAATTATTTTTAAACTCATGGTCATCTATGACACCTGAAATTGCCTAATGCAGTGAGGCCTTGGATCCTCATTTGGTGCTTCTGATTATGGATGCTGCTGGCCAGCACCAAATCTCAGTTAACAAGCAATTAAAAAAGGGAAAAATATAATTTACATTTACACCAAATAATTCAACTTTTTGTCCACTAACAGTTCAATAGGGCCCAAGGTGTTCATTTGAAAAAAAAAAAAAAAAAGAGCATTGCCAACTAGCTAATAAAGTAGTAATTGAATACTCAAATCGTGGCTTAGGAGTATTAAAAAATAAAAATAAAGTTGTACACTCTTCTCTCGAGCATCAAAAATAGATTTGTGACTAAAGTGACAAAAATTAAAGCTACGAAATATTAAGCTTTGAGATTGTTTTTACAAGTTAGTCTATCCAAAAAAATTTATTTTAATCAAAAAAAGATTATGAAAAATGAATCGACATTTTCACAAAAAAACGAACCAAGCAAATTCTAATAGGAGTCTAACCCATAAGTAAATATTTTCTTTTAATTTCTTTTTTTGTTTTTAGTAAGGTATAGGGCAACTTTTATGAGAAAATATCCAAGATTCTGAGTGAAAAAAAAAATATTTTATTTTTTTTAAAAAAAAATCTAACTTGAATTGGTGTCCAACTACACCCTAATTTGATTTGGAAACTCCCAAGTGCAATATGCCAATATCTATGTTCTAATCACGCCAATTAAGAAGGTTTATAAGTCAACTTTTGAGTAACAAATAAATTGTTATTTGGTGAAGGAATAGAAATACAAAGTAATTTGATTCAATGAATGAAACAAATCAAGAAAATAGAAAAGGACTCAAGCAAATGAATTACACAGTATTTGGAGGTGTGTAAAGTCCCAATTTGCCAAAAATGAGCAAGCAAAAGTACTGGGAAAAATATGGTGGAAGATCATGGAAAGAGCTCACCACATATTCATCATCAAGAAAGAAGCAAGAAATGAGTTAGCTTAATTAAAGTGTATAGACATCGAGAAGAAGCCTGCAAGAGCTGGGATTTAAGACCATTCATTAAAACTTGTTGCCAAGTACCAATCACTTGCCGCAATTCGTGGTTCACAGAGGGGACAACTTGTCTCTTCTTACATGTGCACTTAATACTAATTCCCCAAAGCTTCTAGTATAATTGAAAGATTCTTGCCCATATTTTACATTTAAAATAGCCTATAATTTTTTATTTTTTTATTTTTTCGAGTTCTCCTAACCAGAAGGTTGAAAATTCAATCAACTCTCTTGAGTAGCATTTATCCGCCTTTATAATAGAACTTATAATTTTGTCCGTTGTACTTTACTCAATCATTAATTAATTATGTAATTTATATTATAGTGATATATATTGTAGTTAACAAAGATTTTTACAAATTAAGGCCATACTTAGATTGGCTTTGCAATATCTGTTGTAGTCAAAAAAGATTTTTATGGATTAATTAAGATCATAGTTAGATTGGATTTTTAATCTATAAAAATTCATTTTTTTTATTTTTTTAATTTTAATCTTCACTTCTCACTTCACAAATAATTTACTTTTATAATTTAATTAAAAAAACACTCAATCTAATTACGTCATAAAATAGACTTAACTGCACTGTACGTCGGGCAGGAATCGGGTTTGGGTAGAAAGGCTGGTTCTACGTATGGTTGGGGGCAGGGGGTCTCATTGCTATAAGGCCCAAGTTAGTTAATTTGATTAATAGCCGAAGAGGCTGTTCCCGTAAGTGTACTCTTGGGGGTCTTAACAGTGAAAGGCCCGAGTTGGTTTAGCCTTGCCAGGGGACTTTTTTAGGTAGCAATCGAGAATAATTATAATGAAGCCAACATTTAACTTCAATGCGAGAAGAAATGAAACTCGTAGAAGTGCAAAGGAATGAAATTTTGTGTTTGAATTGAATCTCAATCTAATCACACCTTAGGCTAACCAACCTTTAGGATATCCCAAGTAACACCATCCAAATGGGTTTGGGGTAATCCCAGATCAAAAGTTTGGTTTGGTTTGTTACTTTATTTTAACTAGACTATGTGATTAGTTTTACTTACTGACTAAAAAATTATTTTTATGTAAGATTTTATCTTTATGTTTGATATAATATAAATGATAAATATATGATTATTTTTATATAATAATAATATTTTTCCCTTTAAACATATTTTTAATATTTAAAAAAAAAAACATAAGTGCCTCTCAGATTTTGATGCACCATTATTTTGATGTGCTTCAAGGGTGGTGCATCCAATCTGGCACGCCTTTCTTGACGCTCTAAGAACAACCCCGTTTCTTTTTCTTTTTCTTTTTTTATAAAATTATTTTTAATTTATAATTTTAATCTTACTTAATATATTTTTACATTTTTTAATTTGCATTGGCTATCATTTTTATTTTTATAATATTTATTTATTTTTAATTTGTATATAATATTATTAATTTTATTTATTTTACTTGACATGTTCTTTTGTATTTTTTATTTTCAAATGTACTTGTCTTCATTAATTTATTTTTAATTTTATTTATTTATTTTTTCTTATGTATTTACTTACTCTCTTATTTTTAAAATATTAGACTTTTTATCTCTCTTTTATCTTCTTAAAATATTTGGCCTTTTGTAAATTTTCAAGATTGTTTTTTTTAAAATTTACTTCTACCATAAATATAATTATATCATTTTTATTATATTAGTAAAATTAATTAATGATATAATAGAAAAAATATCTCTTATTTTCTTCCTCCTTAATCTATGCAAAAAGGGGTCAAAAGGTTTTATATTTTAAAAGAAAGGGAGTAATTTGTTGCATTAATTCAATTAATTTATTTTTTTCTCTATTTATTATTATTTTTAATTATTTAAGAGTTATTTATTTTAATTTTTTATTGAATTCTTTGGTTATTTAGTTATTTAGTTATTATGTTAAGAGTTTTATTAAATAAAGTTTTTATTTTTTTAATAGTGTTATTATTTTCTTAAAAAGAAATTTATTATTGAATGGTATTAGTACTTTTATTTTTATTTTGTGTTTTAGAATGACATAATATTTAATGAGATATTATGAAAAACTTTTAAAAATATTTTTACATGAATTCTTAATTTACTACTAGATAAGCATTATATGAGTGGGTGACAAATATTGGTAGTTCATTATTCTTATCAGTTAATTTTTAATAATTATAACAAAAATTTTAATTTTTTCAGTGTTTGTAATTATAATGTTAAATATTAATATAAAATTTAAAAATTAAAAATAATAACTGCAATCTAAAAAATTAATAAAATAATATTGAGAAGCGCCCAACTTGAGCCCCGCAGCCTTCGCGGCAGGGCAAGCTTTGCCGCAATTGCCGCACAACATTAATTTTTTTAAAAAAGAAATAAAAATTATCAAAAAAAAAAATACCATATATTAGTAAAATTGATTTGTGTTTAGCAATCCTCTTGATATAAACATCATATTTTTAATCCACAAAAGAGAAGTCTAGATGCTTATATGGTTTATGATCTATCTTTAAGTTATATTTTCCGCTAGGTTTGTTAATGATAGCTTGAGTAGGAATGAATGAATTATTTTAGACTTTATTTTGGAACAATATTAGTTTTGATCATAAAGACTTTTAAAAATTAATATTTGACTCGTGATCTTTAAACACATTTAATAATTAATTTTTGATAGAATAAAATAAATCTAAGTTGGGAAAAAACTAAGGATGCAAGAAATATGATGACTTTAATAAATATGAATGGAAAAAGAGTTTGGGAGTTAATTTATTGTGGCAAATGTTGAGAACACATTTTATTTGCATTGCTACAACGTCAATCACATTTCTTCACAAAGAATTGGTCAATACATAGTCTTGGCCTTCAAATGAAAAAGAACAGACATATAGATTATATATTTGGCCTTGAGAACCTTAATATTCTCCAAGAACTTAATGTCTTTAAAGTTCTCTACTTTACAATCTTGTTAGTCTATTACCTATGATATTAAGTGAGATTTTATTATGGCAAAAAGATTTGACCAAAACATTATATTCTTGCTAATGTTATTGGATAACAAGAATTGTTGGACAAGACCTGTAGGGATTGACAATGTGGTAGTGATTGATGCTTTAGATTGGTAATATAATACTTTGTATTGTATAAATATTAATTAATATTCTGAAAAATCATAAATTCGATATCATTGCCTTTTACATTATTCTCTAATAATTCTTATATTGAAGAAAAGTTCAATGTTGATACATATTCAAATTGCTCACAGTTTGTGATTTTTAATAGTTTGGATTGGTTCCAAAATTTTCAAACCCAAGTTATTGGTTTGATTTGAAATATACTTAAAACCAAACCAAACTATGAATACCTCTTCTCAACTCAAGCATTTGATAAGCCCTGGAAAAGAAAGCACAGATTGAATATTTCTGCTGCTTGCTATCCAGACAAGGCAGGACAAACATCACGCTTAGATGTTTATGCATTCATCAGAGAGAGAAAGAGCGAAGGGGGGGGGGGGGGGGGGTTGGGGGCCGGTGCGTGTGTTTGTCTTCTGCACTGGATATGCGTTAACCACATAAAACAATAAAATCCTGATGTTAAGCTTTGGAGGTTGAAATGAGAGTTAGATAGCTAGATTCATATCATTGTGCACAGGATGCAATGAAGACAATCAGGAGGATGATATTCTTCTAAAATTTGAGCAGGAACTAAGCTGAATGTTAAGCAATACCTAAGAATTTACAAGCTATGCAACATAGCTAAGTTGGATACTACTAATGACAAGCTGCCAGGCGCCTCTGTTCTAACGACGAGCTGCTCTCAGGAAGTTATCGAAAGGACTTGCAGGAGGCAACCTAAGAGCCAAACATGATTCCTTTGCAAACTCTGCCGCAGAATTCTGGGCATCTTCACTGATGATCTACATGACACGAGTTGCAGAAATTATCAAAATGTTCAAACACAAGAATGATCAAATATTTAACAAATTCTTCATAAGAGATGCAAAGTTCAAATAAGAGGATAAACAATATGCTACGTGTTTTCTGATGTTTGAGTATTGCATGTGAATTAGAATCAGGAGATGTGTTGGAAATATTGAGCTTTCTTATATAGGAAAGCCAAGGAACTAAGATATGATTGCAACTTGAACATGAATGGAAGCTCACCCTCTTGATTGAAGAGATACCATATGCAGGATTCTTTGGAAGCATTACATCGGTTTCTTTTACATAGCGGTTCTCGTGAGTCAACCAACTTGAGAGTTTCTTTCTTGTGTCAAAACCAAGAGCTTCACACTGACTAGCCATGGTACTGTAGGGCAGAGGGGAAGTGGAAACAGACGTTCCAGCAACTTGACCTGCAACTTCTAGTGCCTGAAAACAAACACGTACTACAAAGTTACGGCAGGATCAACTTTGATATCCTATGAAGTTCACTGAGAGTAGTGAACGATATCCCTCTAGCAAGTTAATGCATGCTTATAAGAATTTCTTCGGAAAAATAACAGACAAAATAACACACTGCAATTTATTTCCAATTTGAGACCGTTTCGTGGAACAGAAAAGGAAAAACAACTAAGCTGGAGTTATTTCACAGAAGCAATATGAAAGACTTGAACCACATAATACCACTCTACTTGTGCTGTAAATGTGGACTCATCACATAATACCACTCTACTTGTGCTTATCATGCAGGTGCAAAACATAAACCCTCAAATTAATACCAGTAAGCAAGAATACTATGTAGCTTAGATGCAGGTTATGCATGAATCCTGACCCTACCATTGTCAAATGATTATGTGCCTAAGGTGTTTGTTTGAGAGAAAAGATTGAGAAATTACCGATTCCATAAGTTGCCCAATGCTAACAACAGGTGACAAAGAAGGAGAAGGAGACATAGGCATTCTGGGTATGATGTGGGAGAGATCAGTAACTGAAGATTCGCTCAGTGCATCATCTTCAGTAAACAGATTTGAAGGAAATTCCTGCAATAAGAAGCAAAACTAAAGCAGCTAAGTCTGATATAAACAAGCATTCTCAAATTTCAGAAAGTAATAGTGCAAGCTTAACACAACAAATGATACAACGGAGTCCGCTCATAGCTCTCGGCTGGAATTAAAGCTCGAGATTTTATGCAATTTGCTTGTTCTTCCTGAGCAAACAGAAAAATCTGACAATGTTGAATAAGAATACCCCAACAACTGAAGGAGATTCCTTTGATTGGTCAAACGCTTGAGCATTATCAAGGTTGAGCATTGATTGGGGACCAAACATGAAAGCATCATCAGGCGTGAATTCTTCTGACAGCTGCTTTAGTAGGTCGTCTGCTTCAAGCTTAAGTACAAAGGTAATACAAGTCAATCAAGAATTACATACTTGTGGGCAGTAAGAGAAGAGAAGTTGCAAAGGAAAAGAAAATAACGGAGGCTAGAAGTTTCACTTAAAATTATACCTCAGTGATGTTAGATAAACTTTTTACTAGAATATTCAGGATAATCTTCTCAGATTCAATGAACTTCCTATGCAAGTCAGAGAGTAGTGCCGCAGCTTCCTTACTATCCTTGGTAGAACCATATTCTATGACATCTTTCTTCGGCTTCACATATAATTGAAAATCATCACTGATGCCAACATAAGGATCAACCTGACAGTAAAATAGTTTATAAGTATTGAACTTAAAAGCAGACAAAACTATTGTCTTAATGTAAAAAGAACTACACAACGGAAGAGTCATTAAAACCATCAATATGGCAACAGATGAACAAAAGAAGAAAAAACTAATAGCCAGAGAATCATGGACCAATAGTCGTGCACCAATGAAATGCACTAGTTAGGGATGCACTTTGCTTGCTTTTATTTTTGAAAAATTCTCAACATTTTTCCAAAAGTCAATTTTGGAGCCCACGTTCTCTCTTACAACAATTAACTCATATACAGAAAATGAAAAATTTTCAGAAAATAACCAATCCAAGTTCACCCAGACTACATCTAGAAAAACACAGTAATTTTCCTTTTTCTGGAGATCCAATTATTGAAAGTCAAATCTGCCCCCTAAAATTCAGAAGGGAATATCCTTAAACTAAATAACCAATGTAGGAATTGAAAGTGCCCAACCCCACCCCCACCCCCACCCCCCCAATAAAAAAAAAAAAAAAACCCACATGCACCATGAACGTCTTGCAAAAAGTAAAGCTAAACGACCACTATTTGTGGGAAAGAGAGACAAAGCCACTTGATATTGAGCATCATAACCTACAAAAGAAGGGCATAAGATAACATCACGATGCTCCAAATTATAAAATCATAGCAGAATCTCCCTAGATCAAATGCTAGTATAACTTCTGTTACTCATAATAAGGATGAACTTATGAATGGTGTATCATTAGGGATACACAAAATGCTCACATCAAACTCAAGTAATGACGTCAGCAGATTAATTAAATCGGTCATCTGATATATCTTTGCAACAAACATCAGCATTGCAGCTGATAATACAAAAAGTGATCTCCGGTATGCAGGAGGTAAGGAACCTGCAAAGAGGAAAAGAAGACACTTAAATCATATCCCAGATATGTAAGTGTTATAGAATATCAGTCCTTACCCAGGTTAGAGTCCAAGGACATCTTCATAAGTGTGAGAGGAAAGTGAAAGAAGCAAACAACTAGACTACTGCTGGGGTCCTGCATCAAGATAAAACAACAAGACTGCATGATGCGAAGAAATTGGTAGTATACTAATACATGTACTCTGACACACAATTGAGCATTGGTATTGTGCACTTCCTAGTTTTATCTGAAACCCATTGAACATAAATTTGTAATATATAATGAAGACGTTCGAAATGAAAAGGAAGCGTAGCAAAGCAACATGAACTCCGTTCTTTTTATGTGCTTGCAATACCTAGGGAAAAATACAAAAAAAAATAAAAAAATCCAGGACTAGAAGACTACACATTTATATGAATCCTTACCCTCAAGCCTGATGAGATAAATGTCAAGCAGAAAGAATAAGCTATAGCTTCAATATTTGCAGGTAGATTATCAGGAAGACTGGCTTGAATCCATAAGGCAGATAGTACTTGGGCCACTTGGTCCTCATTGAACTTCAGAACCGAGGGTTCCTGAACTCATACAAACACGTAGAGTATTTTCAGTAGAAGAGCAAACAAGAGTGGTAGTTGAGAAACAAAAAGGAAATTGTGTGAGATAAAGGAAAACCCTTACAGCCTCAGTCAAGCTTGCTGACCCAGCAGTCACTAGAGAACTTATCTTTTGAAAATTTGGAGAATTCTTATGGGCCCTGCCCGGATGATACTCCTCTTCATCATGAATAACCATCCCATTTTTCAGTCTAGAATAATCTTTTCCCTTCCGGAGCTTCTCAAGAAGAGCAGTGATAGAGTGAAAGGTAGAGCTACCACAGGATTGCCATCTGTTTCCATAGAAGGAGCCGTCTTGTCTTGTATGATTGGAGTTGGGGTTGAGAAGAACTGAGAATATGTGGTGTCCTCCAACACGTACTTCAACATCAGGATGCAGTATCAATTTCAGAAGTTGAAGAAGAAGCATCTCCGGGAATACCTGTTAGACATTCAGTCAATTAGTATAGGAAGGTCTCAAATTCAGATTCTCAAGACATTAACAACAATTTTCTGCAGCCTTTCAGATCATGACTTCTATCTGCTGAAATGTCAGTTGCTAAAGGAATTGATTACTGAAGGAGGCAAATTAAGAAATTTTTTATATATAGTATGAGCACACAGACTTCTATGTCCATCATTTTAAGAACAAATTTATGGACGTGAATTCATATTGTAATGCATTTAATGTTTCTTGGTTTATGTTGCACGAATCTTATCCATAAACTGTTTTGAACAGTGTATGATAAGCAAAACACTAAAGGAGGAAGAAGAAAGGAGAAGAACACGCATGAGTCATTGTTTGCAGTCAAAGCTTCTAACCTGCTGTGAATGAGAGGAAAAAGATGCCAAAGAAATCACGTGAGCTAGAATTATCAGTGATGCTACAGTCGCTCTGGCAGCAACTCGCACTGTTGAAAGCTTCTCCAATGTTATTGCCATGATATCAAAAAGTGGCTGGGCATCAGCAAGCTACAAGAGTAATACAGCATTAAAATATTATCTCCAGTGTAGTTTTATTCTCTATATCTCACAAGATTAGTGGAGTCGATCATGAAAGTCAGGCCTAAGAATAAGGTGGATTTTCAACAGATGAAAAAGCTTTACCCCTTTGGCAATTTCACGTAAACAAGCTTCTATTGAAGTTTGAAGCATGAGATTCGAGTGTGATTCCCGCTCTCCAACTGATTCAGCTGTAGCTTGAAGGCTTTTCCGTAAGTGTCTGCAAAGGTCACTGACAACTCCCATATCTGATAACACAGCACCACTTCTAATTTGTCGAGCCACAGAAGTAGCAGTTTGAATTACATAAGATTTAACTTCAGGATCACGCACAATGTTTTTGTGGTCCAGATGGCGAACAATCCCTGCTAAAACAAGCAGCTGATTTCCTGAAAAAAGAATATAATAACAGTTCTTAGTGCCTGCTTGTTTAGTTTTAAGTATAATAGTTCAAGCTAAATTTTTCCTAACTAACTGACAAATGAGACTTGGAATTACAGTCCTTCCTGTAGAGGATTGTTCCCTTCCTCACTGGACATGCAGGCCTGATCTAGTTGTCATGCTTGCCCATGAAATTTGAAAATTATTCATCCTAATTCAAATACTTTCGAGAACTACTAACAAAAATAAAGACTACTATTACTACTTGTCCTAGTAGTTGAACCCAGTAGCTATGCTTCCCAAAGGCATGGAACCTGAAAATAATGAGGCTACGAAGGTAGATGGAACAGCAAAATGTAGCAGACAAGAAGACATGAACCGCTCAATTGGAACAAACATATGGCGTGAACTATATAAAGCTGATCAAAAAGAGGCTAATAAAACATGTCCAATCTTTCAAAGAGGAGTAAAATGAAATCTTAGGATATGGCAAATGCAAGTAAGAAAAATACTGTACTTGAGATGGTAGAAGAGAATATAAGAACCGTAAAAGGCTGGTTTCCAAAAAATTCATATGCACTCTGAATTTAATCATAGACCAAACAACAGAAATGTGGCAGAAGGGCTGAATCACCTGAACTTTCCATGAAGTAGGACATGTCTGATAGAACTACCAAAGCCAATCCATTTGGAGGAACCCAGTGTCTTCCCTTGTCAAAGTAAACAAACATTGGATCCAATACTTGCCGAAGAAGAGTACTCTCCTTGGCGAGTTCCACCATCCTCTGAATACACACCTGTGCCCACACAGTTGGTGCCTCAACCTCCTCTCTGTAGTTGAGAGAATTGAGAAAGGTAAGCAGTGGCATTGGTGACATACAATGAGCTAAAGAGATCCACTGGACACAAGAAGTATGACACACGTTTTATGAAATTGCATTGTTTGACTTCATTTATACCAACCTGGCCAACTGAGAAGGATCTTTCCTCTCTGGTCGAGGTCTTGCATTGATGCGGCCAGGGCTGAATTCACCAACACCTCGTCCTTCGCATCTCAGTACCTCATCGACCCAATTATGGTGTGCCTCCCCTCTTTCATTAACATCCTCATTATGTCTATCAGGCTCATAGTTTTCCAGAATAGCATGAACAATCTGCAAAAGGGATGCAGAAGTCAAAATTTCTTTCACCCATTCCTCTAACTGTAGGATATCACAATTTCTGTGCTTGATATAGTTCCTCAGTCATCTAGTATTTGCTTAAACAGAAACATCCTCATGATATTTCTTCATTTTACTTGCTGTATTAAAAGAATACAACATCATTATCAGAGGTATGTTCAAATGTGTGGAGGATCTCATCTTCTCTAAATGATATTCATTTTTAAGATTCTCTTGATTGCTTGACCCAAAAGTAGCCAATATATCTAAAGGAATCAACTCAAGTACTAGACTATTAACCAGGCACCCAAGTATTTCAACTTCTCAGATCATAGAGGAGCAAATTACAAGAAAGATATGAAAGGTCTCCCAGTACTTCCTTGCCTAAGTAAATTTCTTCTAAGAAGAGGATCCAGGATGCAGTGGGAAAACTTTCATAGACAACAACAAATAGGTACAAGAACTGAAGATCCCAGCAGCCACAGTTTTCAAGAACTGATTACATAAGGTTCATTATTCAAAGGGTATGATTATTGCTTAGAATTATGCAAATCACCTTCGAAGCTTCGACATATCAATAATCTAAATAGTTCCCCTTTCAAATTATAGCAAGACCTACAGAAAAATTTTTTCATCCAGAACTGAATGGAATTGAAAATTTCCATGAACATTTACAGAAATGAAGCAATTAGTATCACAGTTTTAGCACCTAAAGTTTAAAAAAGATAATAATAATAAACCATAAAAATCCAACCTTATCAAATGCAGGAAAAATATGAGAAAACTCCCCCATGAACCACACCTGTAGAAGAAACAGTTAGCCAAGTCTCACTACAAAAAAGCCACAGAAACAAACTTAAAATTTAAAAGGAAAAAAAAAAGATCATTGAATAAGTATGAGGTAGAAAATGCCAAAGAATAATTAACATAAATGAATAGGAGTATCCATGATATCTGAAATTAAACTCGCGACAATGAAAATCAATTATCCAATCACCATGGCTGAGACACATTGCAAGCTTGATGCCCTCAAGCACCGCTTCTCGTGTTCTTCACCATTCTTGCGAGCAATAGCGCAAACTCTGGGAACTAAATTTTCCAAATTGTATGTATATGTTCCATCCACCTGGTTATAAACCATGTCAAAACATACGAAGCATAATTCAACAAGATTATAGAATAGCATGCATATAAGCATAGACAATCAGCAAGATACTGTAAACAAGTACTGTTCCACTTATTCCATAAATAAATATAGAACATAGTACTGCATCCACTTATTCCATGCATATAGATAGAACATCAGAATATGCACCCATAGTAAGAAGCCAGAACATGAAGCATAAAAATATAAGTTTGTTGAACTGACCAGACAATCTGCGTCAATATTTGTTGAAGCGAGAAATCCTTCTACTCAATCATAAAAGCAGTGCCTCTTCTATAATTCTTGAACATTGTGCATGCAAGTAAAATTTTCTTTGAAGTTTCTCACGGTAAAAGCTTTAGCCAGAAAGTTTCATCAACTAATTCCAATAATTACAAGAGAAATAGATCATTTATTTAACAAAATGCCATCATTGATGCTATTATACATATGCAGGGATCAAATGCCAGCAGGATATTGTCTCATGATTTCCATTAACATTTCATAGCTTACTGTATATCCCATGTCATAGAAATCATCTCAAGTTAAAAAGTACCTGGCTGTAAATAAACTTGGTAAGAATTTGGCATCCTATTATCCGAGTAGCATCTCGCTTCGAATCAAGCAGTTCAAGAACCACATTGAGTAAGTTGACGGCAAAATATGCCCTGTAAACTCCGGGAATTTAACAGAGTTATTTCCAGAAAAACACTGAATCAAATGTTTCTCAAATATCACTTCAAAGAAAAAAATAGAATCTCCTAGTGCAAAAGATGCAAAATCATGGAGAACTAAGAATCAGACATTAATCTCAATATTTCAATTAATGCAAATAATTCCATAGGCTACTTAATATACACATATACAAATATAAAATAAGGACTTGATAGTCAAGATTTAGATTTCTACATTACACCTGCAGTGAAATACTTAAAAACCATATGATCAGAGTTGGTATAGAGTGGCAACATAATTTGGAACTCACATTTGGCCCCTACACATGCTGAGCAATTTACAATAAGCATCTGAAATAACTTCAACAAATTTGATGTGCTCACTTCGCAATTCTTTGTAGCACCTTTCTTCAAGATATTTTGCAATCTGATCAGAATTTTAATCATGTAAAATATCAGTAAGAAGAATTTTTGTCATTAGCTAAATCCACCATTTGTTAAATTAATTAAGATACGCATACAGGCAGCTGATCCAGTACCTTTGGAACACGAAAAGGATTTTTGGCTGCATATTCACATAATTTCACAATTTTCCGCTCACTTGGAGAACCATCCTGCAATTAAAGAAGTATGAGCTTTAATCGATTATTGGCTAAAGGCTAGCCAAACAGATATGTGACATTTTGTAAGTCACAGTTTCTAAAGAAGCCAGAAGCAGTATGAAGAAAAACCTACTCCCATCAGCAGAGTAATAACTATTAGCTGAAGAAATTGGAAGAAATTGAAGCAGAACTCAAGCGTTGATATGTTTTAGCATATTCAACCAGATATGATTATGGCAGCAAATTGTTCCTTAAAGAAATACATCATCTGCAGAAATTCCAATAATTATATCTTTTATATTACCCCACCCGCACAATGTAGAGCAGTCTATGTGAGGCGAAGGAAACAGTGCAGCTCTATAAAAGAGCAGCTACATTTTCATGGTCCAAAAATAGCCTTTCTAGGTATCTATGGATGTAATAGAGAAACAGCCAGTTTGGTCTTTCCCTAAATCTTCAATGGATGAGAAATTGACTGGAGCAAAAACTTTCAAGGACAAAAAGGAATTAAAACACTCACAGGGGATTTGGGGAATATATCAGCAAGCAACTTCTTGTACCGCTTAACTGGCTGTCGTGATCTTGACCTTAGAGCAGGGCAGCAAACACACATATTCCCACAT
Source organism: Rauvolfia tetraphylla (assembly GCA_030512225.1). Lineage (NCBI taxonomy): Eukaryota > Viridiplantae > Streptophyta > Magnoliopsida > Gentianales > Apocynaceae > Rauvolfia > Rauvolfia tetraphylla. The sequence goes on from JAJQKT010000060.1 coordinate 7,117,928, forward strand.
GCCGGGAACAACTTCCGGGAAATGAAGCCCATTTCCTTCACTGTGAAAGGAAAGAACAATGAGATCACCAAGTAGTATGAAGTAAACAACTCAAATTGTGAATTACATTTCTGGGAGAAAATATATTGTTGAAGAAAAATGCAGAAATAACATTACAACTCATAATGCAGCTTAGCAAGAAATGAATGTACAATAATTTTTCAAAGGACATTCTACAGCTAAAAATCATTTATGAGTCAAAGCTGTACCATAAATTAGAGAGAGACGAGAGAGAGAGAATATCAAACTCCTAAATACGACAGAATTAACAACCAAGATAAGAATGAACACCACCAACTACTCCAGCTACAAGCTGGAAAACAATGAAACCCTTCAGAACAAGGAACAAACAATTAACAATCAAAACGTCACGACGAACATGCGCCAAAAGTTGCAAAGCGGAAACCCAGTACTGCAGCAAGAAGATAGACCAAAAAACTGAGAAAACAAAAATGCAAAAGAAACGTCATTGCGACGAACCCATATAAAAGGGAGCAAAAAACCGTTCAGGAACAAATCAGAACACGCATTACGGTGAAAAAACACCGGCCCAGAAGAGGACCAGCGTACCTAGCCCTTCAAAGGCAGATCCGGCGAGCAAAAACTCCCACACTCACCGCAACAATTTTACCCAGTGCCTTCAACTTGAAAGTAGAACACACTAAATAAGCTCCAGCAATGGGAGAAGAAGAGTACAAAAAGAAGAACAGTTTAGGAGTAGAGAGAGAAAAAGAGGGCGCGTGGTTTTCGAGGATCCTAAAGCAGCATGGAGAGAGGACGGACATCACATGATAGTCAGGGAGTTTTCCGGTGCTGGAGGAAAAAAGTGAGATGCTTTATTGCTGCAATAGTCCTTGTATATGTCAGAACTTGGAAATCAAACCAAGGAAACAGTATGATAATCAAACACAGGACATAATTAATTTCTTCTTTCTTCTAGCCTTTGCCTTCGATTTCTGCCCCTTTTGTGTTTCATTAAAAAGAGGGCGGGGAAGGAATTTGAATTTGATCTGAACTGAGTGATTGAATTTCTATGCAAATATGCATTTTGGTAATCATCATTCTAACGTCATGCCACAAGTTGGTGATTGATCTTTACATAAACGGAGACGGAGCACCTGACTACAAGTTCGAAAAAGCGTATAGGGTTGATTCTTCAATTTGGCTAAGATGTTGGGCACGGGGCAGAAAAGGTGCACCCTTTAAACTACTTCATTTTTTTCACAATTAATTAGGTCTATTATTATCATAATTTGATTGGAAAAAGATTTCGGGAATAGAGTGTTCACTTCCAAAAAAAAAAATTAAAATATTAGGAATTGACTTAGCAAATTAGTAGGTAAATAAAGTTATTTTAAAAATATAAAAAGTAACAGATCATTCTAATCTTTAGTTCTATTTTTGAAACAAATAATTTTATCATTTTCAAGTTGATAAATTTGTACATTTCCAAACTACTTTTTAAAATGTAAAATTCAGAAAACACTTAATATAATTTTTTAATATAATAATATATACTATTAAAATATACTTTATTTAATAATTTCGAACTTTTACTATATGATTAGTTTAGGTTGAATCATGTAAAAACGAGACAAAATGCATGTTAGTCCGACATTTTCTGTAATAGACCACATCAATAGAATATCTTGTAGCACAATATGCACCTCAAAATATATAAAAAATATTGATTGATCTCAATAATTTTTTAAATATATTTTTTTAGTGACAAAGGAATTCACATTATCGAAGGTACGCATTGGGTAAATTTTACCCATGCACAATAGCTTGCAAATCATACTAAAAGGTAAATCACATTAAATAATTCTTATACGACGGACTCATGTCTATGATAGTCTTAAATCCTCGCTAATGGTAGGAAATTTTATCTAGCCACAAGGTATGCCAACTCTAAGGACAGCTTTCAAATACACTTTTGCTTTAAGTCACCTTAGTCGAACTAATTAATCCTCATTTACTTGCGAGCAAATTGATTTATTTTTCACTCATTTAAAAGAAAAAAATTGTCTCTCACTCATTTAAAAGTCAAAGACATTCTATGCCAGAAACTCTAGTTAGGTAAACAAAATCCAACAACATTTAAAATTGCTCCTTCACACGAACCACCAGACAAATGGATTCCTTGATTGTTTGAAATTTTTAATTATTAAAGTTGGGCTCACATTGGATTAGGCTCTTTGAGCGACGTTCCATAGACAGAGGCGTCTTGCTGCATCGCTTGTCTCTATTCTTTCCGTGTAACAAGACACATGTTCGGGGAATTGAAAATGTTTTTATGGGATAATCTAAAAATTACTTAATTCTTCATTTTTAAATATAAAATAATTTAAAATTTTTTAAAAAGTATTTAATATTTTATAATTTTTTAAGATTAATTTTTTAAAATTATATTCATTATAAATATAATTTTCTCAGTATCTATTATATTAATATAATTACATAAAAATATAATAGAAAATATACCTCTTATTTTTTTCTTCTTCAATCTATATAAAAAGATTAAAAATATTCTATATTTTAAAATAGAGTGAGTATAAGGTATATTTTAACCTTTTTCTACATTTTTAAAATGTTTGACTTTTTATAAATTTTAAGAATTAATTTTTTAAAATTATTCTCACCATAAATATAATTCTCTTATTCTTTATTATTTTAGTAAAATTAGCAAAGAATATAATATAAATAATATCACTAATAATCTACTTTATTAATCTATGTAAAAAATATTAAAAATCTTATATTTTGAAACAAGTGAAGTAAATAATATAAGCACTTAAATAAGTTGTTCGAACTAGGATAGTGATTCCAATGATATACTAATTTTTCCATTCATTAAAATTTGTTCTTGTTCTACTTGTTTAATTTTATGAGTCATCTATATAAATGGCATTCAAGTTCAAGTTATTTGAATAAATAAATTTAATATAATTATTGAATATCAATATATTTATTCATAAATGTTTGAATTTGTTATAAATAAATTCGTGTGTTTAACTTTTTATTTAAACTTAACTCGATTATCAAACCAGTAAATGATATTCGAATGAGTTTCACTTCTAATACAGCTTTCTTGAGTAATTAATAAGCAATTTAACCATAGCGATGATTATGGTGTAATCGTGGAAGAATTCTCATTAAGTGCACACATCAACGTGGAGGGCAAGCTATGGTGAGGCTGCTATTTATTCATCTTTGACCTTTTAGAGAATTGAGTCTCTAATTTACCATACCACTTGCAAATGCTGTCAAGAAAAAAGTCACTTTTCATTTTCTAGCAAGACAGTAGTAAAGAATCCCCTCCTATACACCCCCCTCCTCCCCAATGCAATATGATGGCTTCTTTTATTTTTTTATTATTATTTTTTGAAAAATTTGATCCTCTATAGTTGGTATCGGAGCATTATCACAGAATGTAACTAATAGGGAACACTATTCTGGCTAAATTCCCCACTACCAACTACCCAAATTAAGTGCCAAATGATTGAATTCAAAAGAGTTAAAACCACCACCGCCCCCCCTCGACCCCGCTTGATATCAATTGGACAAAAATCACACTGGTAACAGAGCCCCTTCGCTTGTGCTTGGATTGGATTTCACACAGACCCAATACAATTTCTTATCTTACATTTCATTTTTTTCTCTCACAAAAAATTCTCTCTTTCAAAACTCAAGATAAAAAATCTCAAAACCAAACTCTATAAAATCCCACCCGAAAATTACTACTGGCATTATCCAAATCTGCTTCATGGTGGGCCTGCCTGCACCAGACCCTACCAATGGTCCCCTGGAGTTGGTACGCATGGACCAGAGCAGGGTGGCTCCTCACCATTTTCTTCTTCTATGGAAATCAAAGTGTTTGCCACGCCATGCACCCTGCCAATATTGAAGCCTTCTCTTGTCAAATCACAGAATTCTTGCATCTTCTGTATTCCCATTTTTTTCCTCCCCTCTGCTAGATGCATCTTCTGTATTCTTTCGTCTCTACGAGTCTGTCGAAGAATTGATCCCTGAACCTCGAGCCCAAATGATATGAATAGTAATTTCTTATAAAGGACTTTTCGCTATCTACTTCACAAATTAAACCAAAACTTATGACCAGAACAATTAAGAGAAGATTTGAGAAGTTTGGCTTCAAGTGACAAAAGTCTAAACAATTGCTAAAGGCAGGCAAAAATTGTGATGGTCCTTCTCAGTTCTCTCAGTCCTTTGAAACCATTGAGAATGTGGCATCTAAGCCCCCATAAATATCAGTCACAATTAGATTGGTTCCACTACCGTCATCTTAAGTGCATTTTCTTCACTCGTACCACAAACTTAGACAATAATAGACAAAATCTACCCCATCCCAAAGCTATAAAGCCACCGTTCATGACGTGATAAGGGAAAAGTGGTACCCATCACTGCCATATACTGAGACGGTAGTTTTAGGGTAGACCCCCAAGAAGACAAAAACACGAGTACGAGTATGTTCTCTTCACTGTGGAAGATAGAGACTTACTGCTCGTCAGGAACCATGAAAATTTTCTTGTTAATACCTCTCATTCTGCAGATTCGCAGCCAAGACACTGATCACTTTCAGCATTTTGAATTGATTTCTTCTCATGTTCAGAGTAATTTATAAGTTAAAGCAAGTACATACATGGGACATGACATGGAACTCATCATCCAACTTCTATACAGAAACAAGAAATCGACTGTGTATTTCTGCTGCATAAGGTCAACTGCATCGCTGCTGGATTCTGTACCTTGGCTGCAGATTGCTAATTATCTCCATATACTCCAGAGCTGTCTTGCTGAACAATTCGTTCCATATCTTGGAAAGCTCTTTTTATACAGGAGCACAGGTTAATAAGAGATGTTTTTATATATACATTACACATATTTCATATAGAATGCAGTGCTCTTTTATTTTTATTTTCTTCTAAAGCAAATAAACTGATACAAAGTGCATGACACGACTTAGCATGGAAGTCACAGTGGTCTACCCAAAATTCACAAAATGTATAAAAACAACTTTCCAAATTCCCATATCAATTTCTTTTGAGAGTTTAGACTCTGTTATTAGACAAAGTTAATCCTATTCCCAATCAGAGTAGAGGATTTCGTCATTATTTTCCATTGCGGTCTCACAATGTGTTCTCACACTAAGCTATCTTCTTAACAGATCTAAAGCAATAGCAACTTGTAAACTCTTGAATGAGAGAATTGTTTACATGTATCAGCAACTGTATAGCATGTTTCTCTGCATGCAGCAAAGGCAATGCAGCCTTGAGGAAACACAATGAGGAAAATATTAACTTCAGCAAAATTGATGACCTTAACTGAAAAAATTTTTAATATACAAAATGGCCAGGAGAATTTGTAAGTATACAGCTGATCAAAATTCTCTAGCAATATTGTAGTATGTTAAATGGCGAAGATAGCCCAAATGCATGTGCGGGACACCACGATGCTACAACTGAAGCATAGTCACTACAGCAAGTTTCTTGGGGCGGGAGGGGGGGGGGGGGAAGAGGAATATTTCATGTGACCACATACCAGCTTTATCAGTTGAAGAAAGACACATGATGATCATGTCAAATCTTGGGATTTTGGTCAGATTTTCCAAGTATCTGATAGCTAAATCCACATCTTCACTGCCAACATAAAACAAGCAATGTCAATAAAACTATCAGGAGCAGGTGCAATATATGAATCTCCTTATGCATCTAATCTGAAATAACGGACTTACCAAAGAAAAGTGCCAATACATCGGATAATGTCCATGAGTATGGGAGCTGATAAAGCATTTTTAAATATCTGTGGCAATTCAGCTGGTGAAGTTGCCTGCTCAGAGAAAAAGAAAAGATTATACAGTAGAAGAAAGCAATCAAAACAACTAACAATCAGCTTCCCAACTAATTTATCAGTCCCTATTGCTGAACTCAGTTTTAAAATAATTCCCATCTGAAACTAGGATGATATCATAGAAACAGCATTTGGAAGGACCTATAAGAAAAAGCAGCAGGAGAAATCGGATAAGAAAAGCAATGAAATCATTTCTCAAGAAGCATTTTCTTTTGCTTATCTAAATGCTAGCCAGAGCAGCAGGAAGTTCAACTGTCAACCTTATATTTTTCTATAAAGCACCTTCCTTTAATCACCAGATCTAACCCTTTCAATAAGAAAGGATCAAGAGATGGAAAAACTCAAAAAATTACTATTTCTTGAATGATAGAAGTCTACTACATTAAAGGTAACAGGGAAAGGAAATAAAAGATGACAAACACAAAACAAGAAGGGCTGATCAGACCTTCAACAATTGAACTTGCAAGTTACGGACACCAGAAAGACCCCGCCAAGAAACCTCAAACTGGTAAGCTGAAGTTGGTGGTGAGATGTTTTTAGCAACCTCAGCCTTTGCAAGACTGGCCGCTCGGCCAGCAAGTTCTTGTACAGATGGCTTCAGGTCTTGCTTGCCATTCTTGTTTGTTCCCTACATTCATACAGACAAATCATGCCTCCATACTTATCAACAACATGGATCATATGTTTGCTGATACAGAAAATGTAGATAAATGTCATGGAAACTTTTCCCTGCTGGGGGGGGGCGGGGACAGTAAAGCATTATCAAATTCTAGACATGTTTCAATTATCAATATCCGCATTTTATACATGATACAAATTAATCCAAGAAGAAGAAGAATAAGTCAACTTCTGTAGAACATATTATGCTTTATTTATATCACTACTGCAGCTTAAAAGTAGAAGAAGAAGTCAACTTCCGTAGAATGTATTATGCTTTATTTATATCACTACTGCAGCTTAAATTGCTAGCTAAATATTAAGGGCATGCTTACCGATTTGACTCAGAACCATGAAGAGACGAATATAAGAGTACTTTACCATGAGCAAACACCAAAATCAGAAAAGAGAACATGCAAACAAATACGGTGGTTTAAATATCAGTCAATGAGCGTCGAATTGGAAATCTCTACTGAGAAGGTATTCAAAAAATTATGTGTCAATCTCAGGCAATCATTCCGCAATCCATGGTCTTTCCACTCATAACACATCTTCCTTCAACACTGAACTCTTCAGTAGCATCCAAACTGTTTTCTTCCCACATCATTCATAATGTTACTCAAAATGGATCTCAAGGATGTAGTTCACATCACAAATATAAGATAATAATAATCTACTTTATGATTCAAGGAAAAGTTTCACATTCTCTAATCCTCTAAATAATCCAGCTTCGTTACTGAGATAGATGTAAAGCTATAGTCATTTGATTCACTAAGTGACACCTGATATCATTATAATTAAATATCATCCTGTGATTGGTTATCTTTTAGCCTAACCTATGAGTCCCACCAAATGTCATTTCCCGCTTATGCAGGAGATTTCATCAACGGTTTACAAGAACTGTTAGTATTTATAAGGGTAGAAGTCCTGCCAACTCTTGAACTTATCCAAAAATCAGCTTTTGCCCTCCAATTTGTTTTCTTCACATGTAGTGCTACTGCTTAAGTGCTGAATGCTACCTATGGTTCTGAAGAAGAGAAGCTACATGTTCTTGGATGCTCAAATCCATATCTTTTCCACTGCTAGATCCATAGATAGAATCTTTATGATGCCTAAACATATGAACAGAATCAAGGATTCTTGTATTTTGATGACAGAAATAGATATTTCAAGCTTTAAATGGAATTCTGTACCAGTACCAGAAGAAAAGCAAAAGAAAAATATAGCCAGCTATCAAGGTGAAGATCATGATAAAACCTTTGTTCTTTCCAATCCAGAACCATGGTTAGAGTATCCCTGAGAAGCATTGCCATCTTGCCTCTTTGTTCTCATGCAACTTGCATCAATTTGCATTGACCTCTCTGCTGGCACTTCTCCATCATTAACCTGCCAACAGAGCATAAAAGCTTGGAAATAATTTCCCTTAAACAGAATTCACAAGAAAATCATTAAAGAATTTAACTTTTTATCTCCTGATAAAATTGCATTAAAGATAAAATTATTTAATCATCTAATCATATTCTAAAAGAACCTTTCAATAAATCAGTGGTCAACCAAGGATTTCACTTTGCATGAGTAATGCTCAAGAAATTGTGGATCAATTGCACTAATGGATGGGCTAACTAGTACGTCTATATAATCCCCAGCAGATAGGGATCTCTATGGACCTTTTGAACCTTTATCCTAGCACTTCCAGTCTTAAGAACATGTACAAATTTAGCTAGCTCAGGAACAAGAATGCAACAGGAGAAAATTCATAATTCTGACCTTTGTGCGGTCATCCAAAATTTCAGCCACCATTCCCCCCCGGGAATTACTTGAGACAGATTGGACATCACTCATATCTTTACTCACTTCCACTTTGGGTTTTCCAGCAAGTTGTCCCCCTGACACAGAGCTTTTTGATGCTCCAGATGCCTTCTTAAGAATTTCCTAGAAAATTAGCCACAAGAACAATTAAGAAAACCAAAAATTTTGATAAACATAGTGGTAAATTGAAAATACATATGCTGCCTTTCATTCAAGGTTCTCCAGTAGTTTGACTAAGACAAATATTAAGAACTAAAATTAAAATTTAAGGTCTGAGAGGCATGAGGCAATCTAAAGAACCACAGGTATCATTTGCAGTGTAGCTAACTGTGATTTCTTGTCAGAGACAGGACTGTGCCCAATGGAAGCATAGAAGATGCTCCCAATATTTATCCAGTACTTCTGGACATGCAAAAGAAAAATGCAAGTTTTGAACATGTTGAGGATACCCTGGGACAGGTTCAGTTTTTTTTTTTTTTTTTTCCCCAAAAAATTGAGGAGTTTTCAAACATGGTTAGCCTAACATCATACTGAAATGTGAAATTATAAATTACAAACAAGAAAAACCACAATCGTTATAATATAAAAAAGCATCACCAAAGTTATAAATTCGAAGCCCCCTGGATAGTACTCCTTTCCAAATTTTGTTGTCATTACTGTCTTCCATTTATGTGACCATTATGAGTAAATTTTTTATATAATTACAGTTTAATGTGTCACGAGTTGCAGCTTGTCATGTCTAATTCTTTCAGAAATGTCATGCAGGTGTTATTATAGCATTGTGTTAAGTCATGTCCCCTTGACCTTTGCTAAGGCCCAAGCTTCTCATGTAACTGAAAAACAAAAAACATCCACCTAGAAGTTAGGTGCATACCTTCTGCAACAAAGATTTGACCTCGGCCTGCTGCTTCTTGAGCTCTTGGTTCTGTGGCTCCAATCTTAAGGCGAAGTCAGCATCTGCCACCAGCAATCTTTATGTCGTGTGCATTTATATCTGAAGAAACCAGAGAAAGTTTTCCACTAGCAATAGAATTTAAATATACCTTCAAGGGATTCTTTGAGTTTCCCAAGTTCCTTTCTAGCAGTTGAACGACGAGAATATGCCTTAATGTAACGATCATCTAAATTTAATGCCTCAGTGCAGTCATTCTCAGCCTCCTGAAATCTACTCAAACATAAGGAGAAAACACTTAATTGTTTGCTGATTAGTTGTTTTATTTACCTACAATCAATAGTTTCTTTTCTTTTCCTGGAGAACTACTTATAAAGAGTATATATATAAAAATGAAAAGCTTGCCTTTTGATTTTGATGTAGGCCATTGCCCGGTTTCCATAAGCTACTGCAGTTGGAGATAATGCAATACTTCTAGAGTAACAGTCAATTGCCTCATTGAATTTCTTATTTTTAAAATACTCATTGCCCTGGAAAAATATGTAAAACGTAGCATCAGCTACAACCAAGCATATCATTGTCAACCATATGAGTCAAAAGCAGAAGCCTACCAACTCTTTCTCTGAGTTCGCGTCAACTGTATTCTCTTCTGTCATGAAACCACTTGATAACTGGGTTATCTTATTGTAGTTCCTCAGATGATCATATTGTTTTGCAGCACTTTTATTGGATCCGCCAAGTCTAGCATTTCCAGCACTATGTCTTTGGGTGGGAAGATCCTGAGAGACAATTAAAAGAAAAGATAAAAAGTTATCTACGACAAAGAAAAAAACAATTCAACAATGCCCATAAGATAGTAAGAGTTTGCAAAGACAAAATCTAATGAAAATTTTATGACGGTAGAAAAGCATATGCTGGAAAAGAGGGGGGAGGGGGAGAAAAACACGCAGACACAAACATTTGCAATCATAGTAGCTCTGCAGCTGAGTTCAAACTGGCTAAAGCTACTAAATTATTATAAGCACTTCAAATATCTAGTTATCCAAAAGCACTTTGAGCATCAAGTTCAAAACTGACTGGTACTTGAATGATCGGGAACTAGAGAAGAAAGGATTTCCACCACCCTTTTAGGTTTCGCTGATTTTTGCATTTGCATTAAAAGAGTATAGCAAAAATATGAGAATTGAAATTACTTACCCACTTCTCCTTGTCAAGCGATTGTGATTTCAGTTTCTTGTCTTTGTCCTTGAAGGATAATTCCCAATCCTGTAAGTTATTCAACAGCCCCTCGAAATCCTGGTCAGCCAAAAAGGCCCATAAAGAGGAAAACTGTAAACAAGCTAGACCCTGCTTACAATTGCTTATGACCACAGATATACATTGACATTATATACAGCCAATGGAATGATTACCGGTTCAATTTTCCCTCAGTAGATAGAACCTTACCTATACTTTCTCTATCTCTAGTGTTCCCCATACATGTCAATATGCATTATTTGATAAAAATTAAAACCCTTTCTTCCTACATGAACATTTCCACTTCTTTGGCAGATAAGTCTTTCTCTCTACATAAAAAACACAACAAGTGCAAATATCTTAGCTCATTGAAAACAATAAAGGAAAGAAAATAAATGTATATAAAATTTCTATTTCATTTTTAACTTACTAGTGAGAAATATATATATAAAAAAGAAGGTAAGAAAAAACATTAAAGAATTCGGCGACAGACCCAGAATTAACACTTGAAAAAAACAAGAGTCTTTTCCTACCACAGACACACCAGAGCTAATTCAAATCCCTTTTTCCTTTTTCCCCCTTTGCTACTGCCAGTATAGTTAACGCTGCTACTAGTAATTATGCAGTGTAAATACCTGAGATTGATCGCGACTGTGCTTGCTGGTAACCCTAGACATTACTTCAGAAGAATCAACAATGGAGTGAAACAATCAAGCAATGGCGACGTAAGATTTTCACTGACCGCGCCCTTCCGGATGGTTCTGGACTTCTAAAGGAAGCTCTGTTAGTCTGCTGGGTTTTTTACTTGTTTGGCGAGATAAACTTAACGTGCGTTCGGATTATTTAACTTTTAAGATGCTCATGGAAATGCGTTAAGGTTACGATAATGAGGCCAAACAGCTGTATAATTTTTAACGTATTCAGGGAAAGGAAAAAAGTTGTAAAGAGGAGTAATTAATATTATCATATTTGTGTTTTGCCCCCTGAAGGTTTTGAAATTGTTTATTCCGCACCTAAAAATATTACCAGTTCAGATTCATGAGTTTTTAATTTATGTAAAATTGGATGTTTGGACCTAGATCACTTCTCTTCCAAATATTTTTTTTCTATTTTCTTCCAAATGATTTTTTTGGCTATTCTCTTCTAAATTATTTAATCGTGTTCTATAAAAGTCAGACGAATTTTTCAAATAAAAATTCATTCTAAATGCATCGAATGGTTATATGATTTTTATTGATACTTTTTTTCATTTTTTTTAAAGAAAGCATTTGTTATTAGGATTTGAACATTTTTTTCCTTTGAAAGTTGGATTTGAGCTTTTTAAGTAATGATATTTAAATAAATTATCTAAGGTACGTGGAAAATATTGATACGGGCGAGGTTGTGATATTTTATCCATGAATAATGTTTGGTAGGATTAAAATCTTACCATTATCAAACTCCAATTTAGACTCATTGTAAATAAATACTGTTTTTCAGAATTTTTTTATTAATAACAACTTACAAGTTTCAAGTTTCCCTTAAAATCAAAATTTCTAATTAATCCGGTAAATTACACTACAAATTGCATTGTTGATAGCAAGAAAAACAAATCCGAGGATTCCTCATGCAAAATCTGCAAACCAAAAAGGCCAGTAGGGCTTAAGCTATTACTGCCCCCTTCCTCAAAGTACTAGGGAAAAATATAAGTAACGTTAAATGTTATATGCTTCAAATGTTTCTGGCTGCAACAACCAAGTTAAAGTTAAGTTATGCAACTCAAGTTGCACAACAAGCCGAAACTGCATTGCTTTCCTCCATCCAAGTTTTAACCATTTACCATTGGAGCACAGATTTATGTGCTACCAAGTGGAGAAACAAGTGATTTACTAAATTTTCGAAATTCTTAAGGTAACAGCATTACATTTAACATGATTCTAGTTTAAACAAAATCTACAAGGCAAGCATCAAAAAGCCAGGGCTAGAGCTCTTCTCTACTCTTTATATTGTTCTCTGCAAATATAATGTTGCAGAAGTAACACTAATACTAGTATACTGCTAGGGATCAGATTTTTCCAGTGCAACCAGAAACATGACATGGAATAATGTATATTCCGTCTACAACAACCCAGCTAAGGACTTCTGAGTAAATATCATATACATTTATAAGTTGGCATGTCAACAAGCAGCTAGAGTCTGCATCTTATCGTTGATTGCCTTGTAACACTGGAGGCTGCAGAGAGGCAGCTTTGACTTGGAATCTCGGTACTTGTATGCATTTGTACAAGAAGGGCCAGCACACTTTTCACGTGGAGGAGGATAACTAAAAATCCATAGGAGAAACAATGACGCACAAAGGGAAATAAAGGTCTAAACAGATAAAACAGGGAATAAATAAAGAAATAAATGAAGAATCACAAAGAAGAATTCGTATTTTCTATCAGATTTGTGGAGCAAGTGAACCTACAATTTGATTGTAACAGAATAATAATTTAATGTTAGGGACAGATCATATACTAAGTTGTGTCCACGCAGCGCATTTCGCTATTACATTTTCAGCAATGTCTCCAATTCTATAAACCAGTAAATATGCATAAAATATGAAAAACAAACACAAGTCAGGAGTGTATTATTACCTGCAATGCTTAGATTCAAATATACTTGGAAGGCCTATTTCATCAGGAAATGTCACAGTAGTCCCTGAGGGACCAATTACCCATCTAACAGCATTTGATGAAAGGGCATTATTTGCAGCCCGTTCCTGCATTGAATAGCACAAGCATGTATTAGAGAAGTAAAAAGGAAAAGCTGATACTCATATATAGATATAGGTTATTCACGTGCATAATTCCAGTAGTCACCTGAGCTAGCCCCGCTTGTCGCCTCTTGAGTTTTTCCTCTTGCTTCTTCCGACTTGAATCTTGACCCAGGACTTTTCTAATTGCCTCAGCCTGTAAAATTGATAATATTTATGGGAATGCAAATCTGGGTATCTCAATATGATAATTTAAGCAATTTTGTAAAGGAAACATTAAACATAACGAGAATGACCTCAGCCTCCTGAGCAGCCTTTTCCACTTGCATCCTACGTCTTTGAGCAGCCTCAGCTTTCTTCAGTTGCAGCTCCACCTCAGACAGCCTTTCCTTTTGCTCTGTCATCCAAATCAATAGAGAGAATAAACTATCAGTTCAATCAAAATGTAACAGATACATTTGCCACGAAGACAGAAAAGCAGGTGTGCTCACTTTTAGGTGCGGCAGGAGGTAAACCATTAGGGAACTCAATCACAGAAATGGCTTTCCCCCTCTTAAGAGCACGTTGGCGGGTGGTGACAGCCATTTCTGTCACGAAATCAGCTGGGACATCAATCTCCTTACTTAGGTTCTTTTTCTTTGGTCCAGGCTCATCGTCAGAGAATGATTCTTCCTCTTCAGAATAATCAACATCTTCAAAGGCTCCCGTGGATCCAGGTAGTACATTTTCTTTGTGAGATTTGGGGTAATTATACCTCGAATGTCCATTGTAATTACAAACTTCAGTACCGGGGATCCTTGAAATGATTTTTTGTTTCTTGCTTCCTACTTCATCACTGGCTTCATACTCTGCTGCATAATTAGAAGCAAGCCTAGAAGTTCTGAGCTTTTCAAGATATCGAATCTCATCATCATCATTCTCTTCTTCATTATCTAACACTTCACCTAATAAACGGCTCTTAGGAACACGCTTGCTCTTCCGCACTGACTGATGTGCATCCAATTGCTTGATGTCAACGCATTGTTCAGGCATCCTACCCAAAGAAGTATCCATATTACTGATAATAAAACCACTCATGTAGAAATCCTTCCATGGAATGCCCCTCAATCTGCTTCCTTGGTCCCTATAACTGGACGGATCCTCATCAGGACTATCCTGAAAAATTTAAGAAGAAAATCTTGTTTAAGCCTTCTTTGCGAGTTTGACTATGAAGTAGCATTGGAAGAAGCAATTCAACTTCCTCTAGAGGAATCTGTACAGCTGTCTCAAATCTCAACTCATTGCATACAAAGAATTCAAGTGAATCCTCCCCCCAAAAAAATAAAAAAGGGAAAAGTGGGGGAAATTTCCTTGCAATAAGTAGATACTAAAATATTCAAAGGTTCTACAGTCAACTAGATTTTTCAAAGAAATAGAAAATCTGTGAGTATCTTCATTCAATGGCAAGAAAAAGAGAGAAAATCTACAAAGATAACCAGTGGAACAACATTTAGAAGTCCATAATATACAGCTTCTAGTTACTAGCTATTACGAGTAGTTCATTGTGTAGGTTACCTGATGAGCCAGCTGAGGCTGTGTAAAGTAGCTAGCAGAAGAATGAGAAGACTTTGCTGACGAAGACCCAGCCAATGAAGAACTCTCAGATGCACTTTTTGCATGTATAGTATGTGTAACACCACCTACCTTAAGCTTTACTTTCTTGAGTTTACTCACGCCAGACTCATTGGATCCTCCAAGTTGTCCTCCATCACTTGTTTTCTGGACATTCTCAGCCTCGGAGAGATTGGTATATGATGCTCCTGAAATGCATTGACTCAGACTCACTTCTTTCCTCCTATTAGCACCATGACCGGCATTTTCCTCACTAGATGCTTTGTTCATACTGTCTGAAAAAGGCGTTGATGACAAGGAAGAATGTTCACGAGAATCTAAATGAGACTGAGAGTCGTCTAAGGGTTGGCGATGCCGGACACTTCTCCTTTTTTTCACATTTTTCCTCATATCATCAAAACCAAGACCTCCGTAGTTATCCATAGTTGCTGACAAGATTTATTCAACAACTAAGGCAGCTGCAATCTCTGTACCTGAATGATATAAGATAGTAAATTAAAAACCAAAAATTATGTCCAGAAAGAATGGAAAAGCAGAAAAAGACTCAGTCTTTTCAGAACTTCCATTATTCAGGGTACAAGTGAGCTAAAATCTTCGACCGGCAGTGAAAAGAAAAATGATATCATAAGGCTCCTCATTGCACTAAAGAGAAGACAACCAATATGATAAGCATAACAGATAGCAAATATACAACTGGAAATACCAAAAATTCACTAACTCTGAATTCTATTCCAGTTCAGCAACCAAGCAGCATCATCTCAAAGTTGCCAAAAAGCAATAATCTACACAAATTCCCACATGCAAGAACCACTTATAAAGTTTAAAGCCACATAAAATATCAATCAGATTCAGGGCAAGATTTTGAACCCAAAAAAGCAGGAAAAAACGACTAAATCAATAATTCTCCAACTGGGCACCAGGGAAACATCACAAAACAAGCAGAGGAAGCATAAAGATACAAGATTGAAAGAGTTTACCTTCTGATACTACCCAGAAGCTCCCAAAAGAGCCCCTTTAGGACATTCTCAAGTGGGTTCGGAGGGCCTTTGAGAGAGGAGGAAGGGGATGTGATGAACCAGAAAGAAGGTTCCAACTTCCAAGAGGGACGAAGGGCAATTGCGTAACCACAAAAGCCAGATACTGTAACAACAATACAACTATTTCACTTTCAAAATATGAATTTTTTTATATGAAAATAAAATAAATATAATATATAATAAAATAATTATATTTATAACGAATATATTTTATAAAAAATAATTTATAAAAAACTAAATGTTTTAAAAAAAGAGAAAAATGAATGAGTAAATCAATGGCTAATTCTTGTGCTCCATAATCAATCCAGTTCCAAAATCTCGGCTATACTTATATTCCAACACAATAAAGAACGTGTATTTTAGGATAGAGGCTAATTTTGGATTGCAATTTAAATTTAAAAAGTAGTTATTTTTAAAATTTTTTTGTAAGATTTATATTTAATTTTGTGAAGAGAAAATATAAAATTTAAAGTGAAAAAATTTATCTTATTTTATTAAAAGAATATAATAATAATAATATTTTGTGTAAAAATAAAAGAAACAGATAATAATAAAAAAATAATATTTGCAATTATATACACTGGTCAACGATAATATTACGGCTTAAATTCCAATCTTTCCCAGTATGTGGGCTGCTTCAGTATTTTGCTTACTTAGGCAAATCCTAGTGCCCTTTGCTTGTCGGACCCTGTGCCGTAAATAGCCTTGGGCTGAAAATAGCTTGAACGCATCACATAATGGCGTTCCTATTATCAAATCCCAAAAACTTCAGCAGGGGACGGAAATGTAATATGTGAACGCATGACAGAATGCGTCTATTTTATTGGTCAACACTACAACCTTAAATGCTTAGTAGGAAATTGCTCCTGCAGATCATCAGTATCCGCTCTCTATGAACACTGGTTGACAGTGACAGGCTGACAGCCAGGCTGCAAGGCCAGACCCAGATTCATGTCATTTCGTTCGTGGTGAGCTCTGGATCAAGGTTGCCGTATCTAAGGAAGAAGGCGAATCTTGTCTGTAGTTTCGTTCATCCCTCCAACCTCGAGCCCATTTTTTGAGACTCCAATCCAAGAACAACACCATCAAAAGAGTTTTGCTTCAGCAGAATTTGTGTTTTGTTTTTGGCGGCATTCTTGAATTGAATTGGGAGATCTCATCTCGTTTAGCCGCTTCCCAAGCCAAAATACACAATCGATTATGGGACTTTTCGGAGATGGCATGAATTTCTTCAGAAAAATTGGAGCATTTTTGCAGCATTCTTGAACTGGGTTTGGAAGCTCATCTCTGTTCGCCTGTCCCCAAGACAAAAGGCAGAATGAACAGCAGGACTTTACAGGAAGCAACTAATTTCTTCAGCAAAATTTAAGCCCTTTGCAGCAGTCTTGAATTGAATTGGGAAGATGGATAACCCAGATATCGAAATCTAGGAATTTTAGCAAATTTGAGATTTGTTGGTAGCATTCTTGAATAGAATTGGAAAGATGGACAATCCAAAGGCACCGAGGTCAGAGAGCATCTCCAATTGTGAGTTTTTACCATTTGAAATAATAATAGAGATACTCTCAAGAGTGCCTGTCAAGGCCCTCGGGAGATTTACTACTGTCTGTAAATCATGGCACTCGCTTATCAAGAGCGAATGTTTATTCAAACACATGTCAACAATTACTGTATTTCAATCGCAAATGGGCACAGCACTTCAAACCAATCTCCTGATATCTTCTTGATGCCTTCGTACATTAAGCAATTGGAGAAATACTCGTATTCTCTGTTCTCCGAGAACACATTCCTTGAGATTGGAACTTTTGCTCTCCCTATGTTGTATTCTTGGCTTGAGTTATTGTTTGTTGGGAATTCTTGTAATGGAATAATCTGTTTCACAGATCAGAAGGCCTTTTTTGGGAGAAAGGTGTTTTTATATAATCCTCCCCTTAAGAAAATAAAAGTTATATCTCATGATTGTTTTGCTGATTCCATGTATGACCGTAGGCGAGTATACTCAAAACTGGGATTTGGATCTTCAGAACGTAATAATGACCTTAAGGTAGTGAGGATTCATTATGTCAAAGATAGGAATTTGAAGATGTTGGGGAATGTACCACCTCTGGTCGAGGTTTATAGTTTGAAAGCAGACTGTTGGACAAGAATTACAGCAGACATAAAATGTATAGTGCATCATAGGTCAGTTTCTTGCAATGGAGTTATTTACTGGTTGGCACGCAGAAGGGATAGATGGGTTTGTGATACTATTTTATCATTTGATGTAGCAAATGAGGTCTTCTGTGAGACTGCATTGCCTGCTGAATATAACTCTTTCATAGACGGGACTATATTGGTGTTCAAAGGGTTGCTTGCTTTCTGCAAGGATGCCTTCAAGAATAGAGATGATGGAGATAAATGTTATGAATTGTGGGTCATGAAGGAGTACAATGTATCTAACTCATGGACAAAACTTTCCACTTTTGAGACAGATCAACCGGTATCAAAGGTAATTGGATTTACAAAGAGTGGAAAGCTTATAATGCAAATGGACTGTGGTATGTTGGCATCTTGGGATCCCTTAAATAACCAGCTAGAGATTCTCAAGATTGATGGTTTTCTGAATCATGTTGATGCTTCTTTTGTTGAGAGCCTTGTTTTATATGGAGAAGAAAGTATTACTTCAGCAGATGCAAAGTAAGATGTCCATAACTTTTCTCAGTAGGTGCTTATCATGTTTCTGATAACCATATAGATAGCTGATTAGTGCAAGTCTGGAGAAATACAAACTTTTCTACTGCAATGAGAATTAAGTTTTACACTATTTGTAGGTAATATTCATAAATTTCCGTGCTAGATTATTGATAGTTAGGGCTTTGACTCATGTTAGATTTAGTTGGAACAAAGACTCTGAAATCCATAAGAAAGATCATGAGAAAGAGTAAAGGTCTTCCTGCTAGTCTGATTGAGTCAAATAAATTTGAGTCCTCCTTAAACATGTAGCATTTCGAGTCCATAACCTCACTTTTGCTTATCTGGAACTACTGTTTTTAAATCAACGAACTTGGAAGTCGTTTTCTCTAAAGCCAATCCTCAACTCCAGCCCTAGTTTGAAGCTTCAAGTATTAGTCTTCTATTTCCATTGATAATCCAATAAATTTGATTACCAGCTTACAACCAGAGATGTGAACCATCAAAAAACCCAGACACACCTAAAGGCAATTTTATTAATAAATGCCATTGTCCAAAATATTCACAAAAAGAAAAAAAGAGGTCCGTGGTCCAATATGCAATTATATGAGCTAGGTAAATGCAAGCAGTTCACCTCACTAGTTTCTTTTTGGTCAGGCAGCTAGTGATTTGTTAGACTCACAATGATCATCTCATTTTTCTACACGAGAGTTAGGAGTGTAGATTTTATCGGCATTAACTGCATCATTTTCTTTTCAAGGTTTCTCTTCACCAACTTTTTACTCTAAATATTGGTACTTGATCTGTTATTTTACATTTCAAGTAACAAGTCAGTCGTGTAGACAGTACACACCTTCACATAACCAACTCCTTTCTGCTTGATCTGTTGCATGCTTTTCTTTCTCTATTCTCTTTCATCCATTGTGAAGAATACCAATTCTTACTTCTCATTATCAGGTTAATGCTTACTGGAATGAACTCAAGCATGGGTATCCTGAAGCCCAGGGATATGCCCTTGAACATGGGTGCTTGTAAGATTGTGGTCCATGGTGATGATGTCATGGTAAGGATAGCTGGTGATGCCTCTATGGTTGATTTTGGTGTCAATGAATTGAAGAATTTATGTCGTAGACGACCAGCTTTAGTGGGGATTATGGATAGGCCTCAAAGCACACCTTTAGCACTGCAACTTAGTGTGCAAAATTATTGCTTGATTGTTCAGCAAAATCATCTTGATTGTGTTCCCCAATCTCTGAAAGATTTTTTGGCTGACCCTGCTATATGTTTCATTAATGTTGGTACAGACAAATTGCACCTTAGCCCATTTCATTTGGAAAAAAGTGGCATTGTATTCCTTGATTTAGTTTGCAGAGCCCTAAACAGGAAGAATCTTCGTGGACTGGGATTAAAGCCACTTGCAGCTGAAGTTGGAGTTACACTTGATGAATTTCCTGCCGGTTCTTTCTTGGACTGGAATGCAGAGGTATTCTCAGAGGCAGAGCTCAAGGTGGCTATTCATCATGTCTATGCATGTTATAAAATCGGTTACCAGCTTCTGAGTTTGCTTAATATTTCTTCTTAACTTTGGTGTCAGAATTGTTCCCTTATGCTCAAACTATTGCCAAAGAGGAACAGACAGCATACCTGTTTATAATAACATTGCCATTATTTCGTCTCTTTGGGTATTTATTTTCATCTAGTATCACTAATACTGTGCGCTGCAAATGCTCATATATTTGTACTTTTAATTTGGTAACTTGACATCTGGGTTGTCTACCATTTCTGTTAAAATTTGCTCAGTTTGCTGTCAGAGCCGAGCTTCCCAGTTTAGAGGAACTTCTACCCTGAAAAAAAAAATCTGTCTGAGAAATGAATGGAGAGGATTAGAATGTTTTAGGTGATAAGCAATGTCACTGGTAATCTCAGGAGAATTGCCTTGGGATTTCAATAGAGACATGCTTGTTAATATTGGCTTTCGGCTCCTTTTGCTTCAAAATTTCCACTCTCTATGTTGAGTTTTCTAGTACTGGTTTCTCAAGACAACTTACTGCATTTACAATGTTCTTATAGAGAGCAGAGAAATACCCAAAGAAAGATCCACAAAAAATGATTGGAATGAACCTTGTAAAGATTTTCCACTTCTCAGCTTGGCTAGAATTGATCATACATCGGAAGGTTATCCATGTCCAAATGAATTTCTGGGGAAGCCTTATGTTGCCTGGTAATTTTAAAGTGGAGAAAAACATTGATGGCAGGCAAGTGTTCTCTTTCCAGTGACCGTATTTAGATGCATACTATGTCATCTTACAGTAAGATTTCTGCTCTTTCTACTTTTCTTTTGACGGATCTACCTTTCTACTTGATGTCATCTTTTTGAGAAAAAGGACCAACTCAATACCTTTTAGCCCTAACTATATAAAAAAGACAATAACGCGAAAAGAGAAATTGCCGAAGGCAGTTAAAATGCAAATCCTTAAAAGAGAATATTGCAAAAGTAAGTAATTAAAGATAAATGCTATTCTTATCTTACATTTAGTTTTTTTTTTACTTCCCTCTGACTTTTTTTTTTCGCGAATGAAAAGACTTTAATGTGCATAACTAGTTTTTCTAATCAAGACTTGAGTTGAAATTTTAAAATCTTTTTTGAATACTAAGATCATTTTAATTATGAAAAAAATAGGAAGAAAGTGAAAGAAACTAAAAGAAAAGTGAGAATATCACTTCTTTAATTAAAATACAAATCTTAAATTAGGTGAGAACGCAAAAAGAAGCTTTAACAGAGAATCCATGAGAAATATAAGGCAAACGAAAGCATCAAATCCATGTGTTAAACCACGTTACTCTCAATCCATAAAAACAAGAATAGGTAAAATTCAGTATCAAATCCATAATGTGAATTTTTCATTATCATCTTTGATATATAAAAGACAAACATATCAAATAAGGAACAAAGGAAATATATATTATCATATATGTCAGTCTCAAGAAGCTCTGCACAATTTTGAAGTCCCATTTACTTCACCAAATCATATAATATGTCTTCTGCCATGTAAAGGGCGTCAAGATCTTCAAAGAGTTGTGTTTATGGCAGCCTGCAAAAACATTGCAAAGACAGATAAATAAAACGCTTGACAACAATACATACAAAGACTAATTAATGCAATTTCTTTTTTAAAAAAAATGCACGTCAAAGGTAGCTCAAGGTGGAATGGAAAGGCTAGTTTTTATTTATTATGGAATAATTAAAAAATAAATTCTAAAACATTGAAGATAATGGTGAACATATATCTTGCCTGTTCTTTTGGGTCCTCAATTTCTTCTTTCTTGAATTCATGTTCCACAGCAACATCAATATGTCCATTTGATTCTGCAGAATCATGAGTTTCCTCATCTAGTAAAAGCAAACTTTCCCTGAATCTTGTCATGCCATTATGATTTCCATACTCAGCAATTCCAATATTCTTCACATTTCCATCCAGAAGATCATATTCAACCATCCGTCGGCGTTTTGTTAGAAATGAGAAGCAGTTATCCTTGGTAATACCCAATGAACAATATATGCTTTCTTGTATTGCCAAATTGAACTCTTTTTTCTATGAGCTTCGGCCATCACCGTGCTCTCTTAGTACCCATAAAGTCCTATTACCGCGCCCCAGATTGAAAAAAGCTGCTAATGATCCCATATAGGCCATAAACAAATCAGGAGTAATATCATCTAATAATGGGAACTCTATTGTCGCAAATCGTTCATTTTTTTTTCAGATCAAAGCATAGGATTACCGGCCATGTGCCATCCTCATCACCAGATATCGCAAGCCAATATAAGTTACCATTCACTAAAACCCCTCCAGTTAAGTTACTGATAAGCGGATTGACTTCTCGGCTTCCTATTTTTCACCACGAGTTTCTACTAAAACTGTAAATCTCAACATGGCAGTAGTTAAATTCAGGGAAGTCGGTGTTGGTCTTGGATTTTGGTTCGATTCTGATGAAAATGACCACAAGTTAGTAAGGGTAATATACTATCGAACACATCATCACAGGTAGAATCTACATTCTCCCTGAGTTTCTTAATTAAAGGATTCCAGAAGCAAATCCTTCGCCCGTAACGCTCAGAAAGACAAACTGACCCATTAACTGAACCCACCACAATAGTTTACTCTTCGCCATAATTATCCACAAATTTAGGTAACTTAATATCTAAAATCTTGTATATCCATTTGGGCCATCATGAAATAGTTGGCCACAGTTTGTTTGATTCTTTGACCAAAAATAAGTGTGTAAAAGGTAGTCCTGAGAATCATCGTTCTTGTTGCATGAAACTGATTTATCAAAATGCCTTCGGACAAAAAGAGGAGATTTAATACGAGCATGCCAAGATTTTTTCACTAGCATGAATCGAAAGAGGAGAGGTTTCGCCCGCAACCTTAGAAGGATATGGTCGAATATGAGATCTTCCGGAATGTGCTTCGCTCCTGTTCGGTTAGCCATCTCTTCCATAGAGTCTCTGCAGAGAATCAACAAGAAAAAGAAGCTCAGGTGATATGTACGTAGAAAGCTGAACCTGAGAAATTGAAATTGATCTTCGTAAAAACTGAAAAGAATGCACAAAAATTTGCACCGAAAAGGAAAAAGAAAAGAAGAAGGCATTTTCTTTATTTGACATTAAAAAATTTGAACACGCACAACGGATTTGCAATTGTCGTGTGTGTATGAATGGGATATAATATATTTTTTTATTTCTTTTTTTATAGATAATTACACGGGGAAGGGAAGAGACAGACCACATGGACAGCCGGACGCAGCGAAGCACAGAAGAGAAAGAGAGGCAAGACCAAGAGGGACCCACACTCTTACACCATCCAGTCAATTGCTGACTGGAAGAGGAGGTGTGGACTCTTATGAATTGCTTCTCAATTCTACTTTGAGTCCAATGTGGGACTGTCTCAGGGACCGACCAAGGTTTTTTTCTTTTGATAGATAATTACACGGGGAAAGATATCATGTAAATTTCTATTTCTAATAGAAAAATTATTCTTTTTTAGCACATTAGTGTGCATGTATCAGTGGGATAAAATGTATATTTCTATTTGTTACCAAAAGATTATTATTTATTAATGCAATTTCCATGTGTGTATAAGTGGGATATAATGTATATTTCTATTTCTTATCAAAAGATTATTCTTTATTAGTGCAATTATCGTGTGTGTAGGAGTGAGATATAATGTATATTACTATTTCTTATCGAAAGATGATTCTTTAATAGTATAAATGCTCTGTGTATGAGTGAGATATAATATATATTTTTATTTCTTATAGAAAGATTATTGTTATATATATATATATATATATATATATATATATATATATATATATATATAATGACTAATTTAAACAAGGAATGTATTATTTTGGTCCTTTTCTTTTTCGTTTTTGAATAAATTAGAAGGACAACATTGTCTTTTTCTAATTTTTGTACGTTAGTCAAGGACGTTTGACCCTAATCACATCAATTTTGAGATGACTTGTTAATTTTTTTTAAAAAAAATTAAAACGTTCTACCACGCTTCACAAGTAGTCCTTCACCTCAAATCTGCTTCCAACTAAAATATAATTTTTTAGCCAAATTTAATAAAATTTAAGTTGAAATAAAAAAAAAAACTGCTACAAACCTTTAATCAAGATTCGTCGAAGAAATTACTTGAACTGAGGCCCATAAATAATCAAAGTCGAAGAAAAATAAATTTGAAAATTGAGAGAGAATGGGAAGGATGTGAGAAAAGCGTGAGAGACAGGGCCTTGTCTATACAAAGGCAAAACTATCCAATGTCCTAATCTATTCAACAAAACTATACTATCACAAAAAAAGAAAAGAAAACAATAAATAAAACTATACTGTGAAAAAAAAAAATCTATTGCCTACCGCAATGAACAAAAATAAGTAACACAAGCAAGCGGCATCCTTCATAAATTTTTTTAAATAAATAAAGTTGGAGGATTTAAAAAGTCATTTCCCTTATATTTGGTATATAAGATGGATTGAATAAAGTTTAAGTTTGAAATTTTTTATTTTAATTTTTTTAAAAAGTATTTATAATATATGAAGTAAAATTATTTAAAGTAAAAAATTTGTATTAAATTTTGAAATTTAATCCGAATCCAAAACAAAGCGTATTCTTTTGTTATTATTACTTACTATATAAATCAGCTCAGGCACTATTCTTTTTACACTTTAGTTATTCGTCAATTAAATATACAAAAAAGAACCTCCCAAAAAAAATCATGGTAACAATTGAGTTAATGAGTTAACAGTAAATGGTTTTGAGAAGCCTAGTAACTTCTCATAGGTGAATTTAATGACTAACAGTTAAAAACCAGTGGCTCAGATTCAATTTCGTCCATCTAACGGCTCAAAAGATGTAACAGAAATTCCCGTGAGGTAAACTTAAGAATTACGGCGCTACTTCCCCCTAATAATTAGGAGAACAGTTACTCAGAACTTATCATCAGCGTCCTCATAAATCTCCCTCTACAGTAACTTCCACTCCCACGATCTCTCTCTCTCTCTCTCTCTCTCTCAGGTACACAGAGAAAAAACAGTTAGTAAAATTCTTTAGGTCCACTGCTATTCAACAAGCACAAGACAACTGATTAAGACAGTAATTTTCCTCTGTCTCTCAGGTAATATTTTGCTTCTGTTTCTCTTTCTTTAGGATTTTTTCTTGATTGATATACGCTTTCATTACACTAACTGAGTTTTCATTGCACTAAATACCTGCTGTTCTTTCATTTCTCCATGCTAGCAGTTACTATAAATTCTTCATATTGTGAAGAATTCTGCAGCTGCGCTTCATGTTTTCTTGTTTTCAGTGGGCTCTGATTCTTACTTTTCTTGAAATTGACATGTTTCATTTCATTGTTTGTTGCAGGTTTTCCATTGTCAACAATGGCTTTGAGCTGCTACTCCAACTGGGACGAAATAGAGGAGAACTTCAACTCAGATATGAGCATCTTTGCCCAACCACAGACCCAGCTGCCTACTCAGCTTCTTGGGGTTGATTCCAATTTTCAGTTTTCAGACTCATATGTTGATCCGTTTCTGGAGTCTCAAGAGTTGTCTTACTCCAACAACTGCAACTCTTTACTTCCTTTCGTTTCATCTCCGCCAGAAAATCTCTACTCCCTGGTTCCAGAAATCTTTCCAGTACAAGAATATGAGCCCTACCCTTACCTGAAACGCAAAAAGGTCTATGAAGACTGCTTTAACTCGGACATTATTCCGGGTTTGTGCAGTGGTTTTGCAGTTCCGAATCCGGGCTTGTTTCAAGAGCTCTCGCCCGAAATTCTTGGGCCATTTCCCAGTTTTTCTAGTAACCCCTCAGTCTGTGGTACTAAAACTGTGGAGGCTGCAAAAAAACCCGGCAATGGTGGAAGTTTGTCAGCCCAGAGCATTGCTGCTCGGCAAAGGAGGAGAAAGATCACTGAGAAGACTCAAGAGCTTGGCAAGCTTATTCCTGGTGGCCAGAAGATGAACACTGCCGAGATGTTTCAGGCTGCTTTCAAGTACATCAAATTCTTGCAGGCCCAAGTTGGAATTCTTGAAACTATGGCCTCTATTCATCAGGTTTTGCTTTTCTCCGTTATGTTTTGTTTATTTTCTTCTGTCGAAACCAATAAAGGGGCTGTTTGTGTTTTTGCTTATGATAGTCGTAACAATTCCCTGCAGGAAAACGGAGATTCATTTTACAATCAAGATATGGAATTTCTTCTGGGATCTTCTTTGATTCACGAGAAGTTGTATGCTGCAGAGAAGTGTTTGGTTCCTAAGAAGTTCCTTGAATACGTAACAAATAATCAAAAGCTCCAACCAAAAATGGACCATTACTCCTTGGACATCAAAAAATTGCTTTGATATAGAAGGCCTAATGCACTTTTGGTTTCTTTTGTTTCCTTTGGTTGTTTGTTTGTTTGTGTTGTCAAGTCTATGAGTTTCCAATTGTTGTAATTTTGCTAGAGATAGTCTAATCTAATTATCCTCTTATGTTTTGTTTGTAAGTTCCTTTCTACTAGGAATTGGTAATGTTATTCTACCTATGACTTTTGTCCAAATCTTTCCACCTTGAGGATATTGAATAGTCATTGTATTATGCATCCATAAATAGCAATGAGGAATAAAGTTGTTTTATAATGAGAGTATCAAACTTTACTAGAAATTTCACACATATAAGTGTCGATCTCTTCCTGTCTGTATAAGCATTTATGTTTAAAATATTAGCGAAGTTCGTAGTTAAGTAATCTAGAAATTTGGAAAAACATGAATCCAAATTCTAGCTCTAACCAACTATGCAAATAGCAAATTCTTTTTGACAAAAATTTTTCATTACTATCTGAAAAGATAAAGAAAAAAAATCAAAGGAATTGTTGATTATTTAAAAACTCATGCAGATATGTTTCTATTTTGTCCGGCAGTTTAGAGCATTTTTTCCATTAATTACGTTATTTAAGTACTACAAATAAAAGAGGCTCAGTTACTAATGTAGTCGGTAGCCCAATTAGTTAAGTAAACAATTTTAATTCCATGACAACACTTAACATGAAATAATTAGAAGCATTGCTTTCAAATAACAGATTTTTCCGCATTATATATCTATTTTCTTTAAAGGTAAAAATACTTCTTAAAAAAGAAAAAATTAAAGCTTTATGAGTAGGGCTGTCAACGGGCAGGGTAGGGACCCGGATCCTACCCCATTTTGACCCTACAAGGCCAGATATGAACAAAGAAGTATGCCCGTTTATTCGGATCGAGATCCGAATTCGATAAGGCCTTGTTTAATGGATATGAGTTTGGTACATCATGTTCCGGACCCAACAAACCTAAGACCCAATTAATATATATTATAAATATTCTGTATAATTTATTTATTATATTAGTATGTGTTGAAATTTTTGTTGCAATACTAATTCTTGCCTAATATCTCTTGTTGGTGTGAACAGTTCTATGTCTAAAGTTGCAAAAATAAATCAATCTGCAATTATATATAAGTTATATGTCTATATATATATATATATATATATATATATATATATATATATATATATATATACACACACACATTAAGTTGTATATATATTTTAGATTAGCAATTTTTTTCATGTGCATTTTTTGAAAGTTGAACTTCTTTTGTGTATGAAATTAAGAAGTGATTCTAGAGTTAACATATTGATTAAGGTTGTTATTTTGGTAAATAGTAAATATTTTAGTCTCTTCTATTTTATTTAAACTTTTGTGTAATAGTTAATCTTGGAAGTTATGAATATTATAATTCTTATTTCTTAAAGAGATAACATATTATATTAAAATTTTATTTGTGATGATGCGTTTAATAAGTTATTGTGTATTTTTTTAAATTCTTATTGTAATCGGGTTTATCCGGATCCTGGCACACTTTATGACGGATAATTGAATGGCTTGGAAGAAATTTTTTTCCTGCGAACTCTTGCATTCTGCAGAATCAATTTCCTTCAAGGCCTAAAATCTGCAAGGCAAGATTTAAATCGTAGAATGGACATATGTTCTGCACATTTTGTTTAGAATGGGTAAATTGGAAGTTGAATTCTGTTCCGGATTTGAACTACTTGCGATCGACGTTTTATTGGTTCATATATTATTTGTATGAATCAAATACTATTATTTTCTAAGACAAGGACCTTATGCAAGAAACCAGTTCTCCTGAGAATTTTTTAGACCTCTTCAAGAAAGAAGGGATTCCTTGAGCATGAGCAAACACCTCTTATGAACATGAGCATAAATTCCTTGATTTCTTTTGATTCCAGCTTGATACAGGGCAATAAAGAGTACCTTTCCAGCACAAGTAACAAATGGTTTCCAGCACAAGTACCTTAAATTTTGCGCGAAGAATTACATTTTTGGGTTTTGTTTAAGGTTGTCAGGAACACAATTCTATTATATATATTAAGATGTTGTTTTTGAAGTTATTTGTATTTATTGACAGGTCATGAATGACGTTTGATCGTCCTCTCGGTATGATAATTTTTGTTATTTTTGGAATAGAAGGTTTCAATTATATTAGTTGATGAAAGTCAGCCATTCTTTACCTTTTAAAAAAATTACTAAAAATATAAAATATATTTAAAACTTGTTTATGATTTTTCTTTTCCCAATATAGTAGATTCAGCACTTTAATTAGTGCAAGCAAATTTAGTAACCTTGTGTTTTTTAGGACCTGTGATATAGTCCTTCGGAAATTCGCCAATCTAACTCTTCGCCCCTTTCAGTTTAGATTCTTGTTTGGATTTCCAATACTGCTGGGTGGACTTGACAAGGGAATTTTGGGCTGCAAGCGAGAGACGGGGAAAGGGTCACTACTAAATTTTGTAGTTAAGGAAATCAAAACTTGATTATCGAAGCATAAAGCAAGAGAAAAACCATGAAAAGAGAATTTGGAAGAATATATTAAGATTTTATTCATTCATATTCATTGATATAAGTAAATTATAAGTACTAGTGAAATTAAGACAAAACATTCCCGAAACCATCGCATTGTTGAAATGCAAGGAGTAGGGATAAACTAAAAACAAAACAAAAACGATAACGCGACTGTAATCTCACAAATGACATCATTATTCGAAGTAGATAATTTTAGGGAACTTCTTCACGAGTTCAAACAAGATGCTCCTCGGCTGCAAGTTCTTCGACCTTGCTCATTTGGTTAAGTGAATTAAAACCTTGGATCTCACCACATTTGCTAGGCAGTATCACATTGCCAAGGCCTTGATCAAGTGCCTGGAAAGGCATCGGGACCTTACGAGCAATAACGACAGAATTTATAACCTCATCCGTAGGATGAAACACCGAAAGTACCTTAAATCCTCGGAGATCACGAGGGTCGACAACTGGATAAAGAAAAGCCCTCGCACCATGAGCACTTCTCAGCATCAAAATTGCCCCCGGAGCCATGTGTTTTTCCAGGTGATCGATAGCTCGAACTTTTGCCTCCTTGTCCATGCCAACCAGAGCTGCCAAAAACACCACATCGTAGTCCTTCAAAGAAGTGGTAGCCTTCATAATATCGGTCGTGTGGAAGAACATTCTTGTGGACAGGTCAGGATCGGATGCAACAAGGCGAGAAGCCATGGTATTGGCAGAAGGGTCGATGTCATAGTTGTGGAAGGTGGTAGTAGTTAGATGATTAGAGGCCAAGACAATTGAAGTAAGAGGAAGAGGACCCGAACCCACGAAGGCCACGCGATCGGGGACATGAGTGCAGTGTTGGCTAAGGGTGTTGAATTCCAAGAGACCGAGTTTAAGGTAATTGGAGAAGTACGGGAAGATGTCGAGATGGTCAAGAGGATTGTCAAATGAACCTAGGATGGTAGAATAGTGGCTCTCCAGATGCCCTTCAGCTTCTCCACAAAGCCTAATCAGCTTAGACCTCATTTCTTGAATTTCCTTGCACAGCTTTGTTACATCAATTGGATTCGGCGGTGTACATGAGAGAACAAGCTGTGAAAACAGCATGTCGACATCCTTGGATGGTTTGAGACTCTCAAGTTTTGAGATTTTCTCATACAATTCGCAGACTTTCTGAACCAAAGGATCTCTCTGCTGGCCAACCATGTTGAAACTATACAGGATAAATTTTTCCAAGTGTTGAAAGCACACACTCTCTTCCCTGCTTGGAGACGATCGATTGATGTCTTCGTACGACTTCCCTCCAGAAGGGTACTTATATTTGGGCTTTTGTGCGTCCTTCCAACTTCGAAATGGAGTCATGGAGGAATGAAGCATGCTTCGGAACTATGGACTCTTTTCGGAGGTTGATTAATTTATCCTCTCCGGTACAAAAGGCATTCTTCATGCAAATACTCTTCATACTCATGTCATTTTCGTATCCCTTTCATTTTAATTTTGGCCTTTTAAAATGCTAAAATAGCATGACTAGGGAACCCCTGGTTGATGCCACGCCATGTATCTACATGACTCGCAAGGGATGCGAATTGATCAAATTTTTTATACCTAACATGATTAATATTTTCTGCAATATTTTGTTTTTAATTTTGAGAGTAATTTGAGAAGTTTTCAATTATTTTTATTGTTTCGCTTTTAGTTTTAAAAATGTAAAATAAGTTATAATTACTTCTTGGAAATGAAAATATGTATTTCTTTAAATATCAAAGACTCAATTTTCTGATAAGAGAATTTGGCTAAATTGACCACCCTGTCTGCGCTACTTCACCAAACTTGCCAAATGGTAGGTCACGGGTTCAAGTCATTCTGGGGATAGCCGTAGAACTGGAGGGACTCCCTCCATCTCCTTTGCTAGATTTGTCGAAGTGACACGGATGTTCAAATTCCTCCATAAGCCTAAGAAAGCAAGAAAAATATTTTAAATCTTCAGGTAGGATTGAATAAAGTTAGATTTTAAAATTTTTATCATAAATTTTATAAAAATTAAATTATTTGTGAAATAAAATGTAGTCTCCTACCTTAAATTTTACTTTGAATTTCATATTGAAACGGTGCCAAAATAAGAATATGATGTATGGTTTGCATGCATTATCATGCCTTGAAAAAGCTTCTTTCTTTCTTTTTTTACTGTATGATTTTATTTGCATGGAGGAAACGAAAAATGTGAGAATTTAGTTTGCTTATGTATGCCCATAAATGTGCAAATTGCTGACTTCGTTTACCCATTCATTTCTTTTCTATCATGAAATCCACTATCCAAACAGACCATAGATAATCATCCATAATGGCACCCTAGAAAGGCGAACAATTTCAGTCCAAGTAGCACTAGGGCTTCAGAGAGTATTTTGTGATCTTTTATTCGTCTTTTATATTGAGAAGGGTGAAATTGTAATTCCATATTATAAAGAACGAATGGATGAGATTTCCCTTTTTCTTTTTTCTTTTTTTACTTTTAACACCTTTTAACTTTCAATTGCTCTAATTTCCCCGTGAAACTTTCATCATTTTTGGGTCGAATGATTTTCACCAAAATTATATTAAGACACCAATTACTCCATTATTAATTAAAAATATAAAACAGAGTATTTGGCACAATCGGTCTCAAAACTATTACTTTGTCCGAAGTTAGTCCCAAATCTTTTCGTCCTATTTTTTAAGGCCACATCAGTTTTGTTTCAAATTTTTTGGTTCTAATGCAACCTCCATAGATATCTGGCTATCGTTAACATAGCAAACTTTGGCCGGTTTTTGTGAGCCATCTTTTGACTCCAGCTTGATACAGGGCAATAAAGAGTACCTTTCCAGCACAAGTAACAAATGGTTTCCCTTTAATAAATTGCACCAGATTTTCTGAGAGTACTTCCTTCCGGCCTCCTGCTATAGATTTTTGCGGCAGATGCAGATCATTAATAGTGTACTTTCAAAGAGCAGCAGAAATTTCATACTGAAATAATAAGTAAAACTTCATTCATAATGTTGCCTCTGTTCTGGAGTGTCATTGCCACTGCGAATTTGTCTTTGTGAGAAGTAGTATTTTCAAGGAGCTGTTCCATTTGCTTTCTTTTACTTCATTGCACAGAAAATATAAGTTCTACTCTCCCCGTTTCAAAATATCAGATCTTTTGACACTTTTTTGCATAAATTAATAAAAAAGAAAACAAAGACTATTTTCTATTATATCATTAACTAATTTAATTTATTTTCTATTAATATGAGAGAAAATAAAAAATATATGAAGATAAATTTTAAAAAATAATCATTAAAATTTGTAAAAAATTAAATATTTTGAAAAGAAAAAATAGCCTAGAAAACTTTACATTTTGAAACAGATAAAGTACATTAGATAACTCTACGTTTCAATATTGAGTGATCAATATAAAATTACTTATTCTACTATAAATTCGATCTTTACACACTGACCAGACAAGAAAAGCATATCTGGTAATATATTTTCCAAAACCACATTAAAGAATGCGAAACATATTCGCAACAGACTGGAGAAGCAGACATGTTTTGCATGATTGAAAAAGTTTCTAAATAATGTCTAAGAATATTGTGATTTAAAAAATTCTCAAGATTTCCGTGATGGTACTGTTTGAAATCACTATTGTGATATTGCAGATTAAGAAGAATTGTAGAAATCCTTATTTCCCATCTAATCCTGAAGAAGAGGCACTTGCAACCACGGCTAACCAAAACTCGAAACACAAAAATTTTCACTTAATGAGGAGCAGTTTTAGGGCATATTTGCATTAGATTTTTTATTTGACTTAAATTGTATTGAAAATTATAAAAATAAATTGTTTATAAGAAATGAAGTAGAGCCTAAAACTTTTTTTGGTTTAAAAATTAATCTAAGTTCACCCATAATATGAACTTCTTTTAGTTCCCAAAAGTTGCAGTGTCAACAATAAAATCTATCTAATAATGAGAAGGAGGACCAATGAGAAAGAAGACAGAAAATTAAGGCGCGTTAGTAATAGAAGTTTACAGGAAAAATAAATATTAAAGAAAATAGAAATTTATTTTGACCATCTCAAAATAAAATAAGTTTGGACGGAAGATTAAGTAATACAATAATGATAAGCAAATACATTCGAAAAATTACTACAATGAGATAGAAGAAGGCATCATAATAGATGAATATTTATAGTTTTTCTTAATTAAATACAATAGAAAACGGAAGAGATGATCTCACTAGGAAGGAATTGAAATCTTTCGAAAATAATTTTGTTCTTCTTGGCAAAAAAAATAGTGTTTTTTCATTTTATGTACAATGCGCTTACTGGTATAAATTTCGTATTAAATTTATTATTCTCCCTATATATTTCTTACCCGATAGCCATATAACACAAATTTGAGAATTGGACACTTCGATAGTGTCACTAGATGAAATGTCTAACTTGCTTTCATTCTAATTTGATCAAATTAATATTAACTTTTTAATATAATGTTGTAAAACCCGTAGGTAAGAGGATATAGACAGCAAGCGATTTCAAGGTCAAACATGGCATTTAGGATCATTTTCGAACTTCAAAAAAAACCCATGGATTAAAATAATTTATAAAAAAGTTTGGGGATGAAAACAAAATTGGAACATTTTGAGGGATATTAAAAAAAAACCTCCCCAAGCATCTCGCCGCCCATGCTTCATCATATATGTTGATTGTTGATGCCGAGGATAAATCAGTCTGCGAGAAACCCTATTTCCTTACTCAAGAAACCCGTAGGTAAGAGGATATAGACAGCAAGCGATTTCAAGGTCAAACCTGGCCTTTAGGATCATTTTCGAACTTCAAAAAAAACCCATGGATTAAAATAATTTGTAAAAAAGTTTGGGGATGAAAACAAAATTGGAACATTTTGAGGGATATTAAAAAAAAAAAACCTCCCCAAGCATCTCGCCGCCCATGCTTCATCATATATGTTGATTGTTGATGCCGAGGATAAATCAGTCTGCGAGAAACCCTATTTCCTTACTCAAGAAACCAAATACTCCTCTTTCAGAAAACGAAAACAATCCCTCCAAACAATGGAAGATAGAACTCCACCACCGTCGAGGAAGTACATCCCCATCGAACTTGTTACATCCGAAGTTCTTCCACGACTTCCGGTGAAGACCCTTGTAAGATTTACCGCCGTCTGCAAATCATGGTACTCGTTCATCAGAAACCGTGATTTCCTGAACGCTAACCTACGTCTCAATCTCTCCAAACCCATGATTCTATGTTTTCTGTGCGTTTGTGTCTGTACCCGGTTCGCAGATTTTAATCCATGCGATTGTAATTCATTTGAGCCCCATAAATGGTCTATAGTCTCTGAAAACCCACACGGCCAGCCTGCAGTGCATAAGTTAGGTTATGATCTTCCTAGTTTGGATGTTATTGGCTCATGCAAGGGATTAATTTGTCTAAATTTACACAATGACGATGACCGTAGCTGCGCAATAGTCTTGTATAATCCATCCCTCAGGATCCTTAAAACCGTTGAGAGGCTTCCACCAGAGAACAGCTATTCTTTTTGTGGATTTGGATACAATGAAAAAACTAAAGATCACAGATTGGTGAAAGTTACTTACAAAGTAAAAACAGATTCTTGGCCTGAAATGATGGAGCATGTAGAAGTTTACAGTCTTGCAACAGACTCTTGGCATGAAACACGGCAAGTTACCCCAAGAGAGCTTTTTAACTCGCATTGGTCCCGATTGTATCTCAATGGAGCTACTTATTGGTTGACACGCGTGAAGAGTCATGAATATTCTCTCTATCCTGATCTTCTGGCTTCCGTCGTTTCGTTTGATTTCAGCCAAGAGGTTTTCAGAGAGATTGAACTGCCTAGCGAACTCAGAGTAAAAATTGACCGTTTGATAGATATTAGCGAGTTTGAGGGATCACTTGCATTGCTTTTTGTTGATGAACTAGAAGGTAATCGGGAGTACCAGAGTCATACATATTACATATGGGTAATGAGAGAGGATGGTGGTGCACAGTCATGGAACAGAAGACTCACACTTTGTTTTCCAGAACATTTTCCTAGAGGGTTATTACGGGACGGGACGTTTGTGCTCTATAAAAAAAGCAAACGGGAGTCGGATATCTGGGATGTAGTATTTTCTGGGCTTGAGAGCGGTCAATTCAAGGATTTTGGGAGGTTTAATTTTACTCAACGCGTGGATGATTTTGTTGAGAGCCTCTTGTTACTTGGTTCAGATAATGTTTCAAACATTCATCCTGCAGACGATTTTTGATAATCTTCGCTGGCGACAGCGCGGTTCCCGGTCTTGTCGTGGATTCAGGTGCTGATCGTGCACAAACATATAGAATAAATTTTTAAAGTCTGGTTTCTATGTGTAGAGGAAGACAAAGATGGAGTTTGGTGGTTTCTATTTGTTACTTAGGCCTAGTATAGTCGCGTCTTTTTAAATATTAAGTATGTGTACATATAAGTTACTATGTGACAATAATAAAAGTGTTCTTTTAGTATAGTAGCAAGGGAGTGATGTTGTGACAAAATTAATTTTATGGGCTTGAAAGCGGTCAATTCAAGGATTTGGGAGGTTTGGTTATAGCCAACGCTGGGATGGTTTTGTTGAGAGCCTCTTGTTACTTGGTTCAGACAATGTCTCAGTCACTCATCCGGATGTACCTACCTGCAATAGATTCAGATGATGATCGTAGTTTGTCAAGTGTGGATTCTATGTAGAAGAAGAAAAAAGGAGTTTGCTTTCAACTCGTTATTTTTCTCTGAATATGTGTGCCTTTTGTCCACTTATTTTAGACTTCCATGTCCTAGTATCGTTTTCTTTCTTTCATAGGTTGATCGAGGTATAAAAGGTTTCTTTCTGATTTTCTGGAATGTCTCCTTATTTTTTGTTAACCTCTGTTGCTCAATAGACTCGAAAAACCTTGACGTCATAAGTTTTCTTTCTCCTTATACTTTCTCCAAGTTATGAAATTCATATTCATTTATCGACTCTAAGATCTCACCTTTAATATTTAATCCTCAATTGAGTTTCAGACATTTATGGTCAACCAAATAAGAGGCAAAAATAACCGTAAGAGTGAATCGATGCTACATTAATTTGACGACGTGCAGTTCTTTGCCGGCTCTTTATCTTGCCACCAATAATGAATGTAAAAAGGGCTCTGGCAATTTCATGGTTGAAAAGCAATGGGTGTACTTGAATTGGTTTTCTTTTTTTGAAAATTTTTGCACATTTCTTCCATCTCGCAAAAACAAGCTTTTGCTCTCTTAATCTTCCAACAATTTATACTTATGACCTCTTTTAAATAAAGAAGAAAGTGAATTGGTCTTTGGTCACTACACCCATGAAATTATTTTTACTTCAATCTTTTATTTTTTATTTTTTCTCAAAAATAGATATCATTTACTATTCTTTTAAAGTCCCTAAAATACTATTATTTAAAAGGATAACAAAAAAGAAAAGGAACAAAATATAATCAATAAGGGCAAAAAAAATAATGAATCAATTTTTAACCCATCTTAGCAGTAAATATTCTTGGAATTGGATTGCATCTTATGTTCTTCTAAATCAAGTAAATTTTTCAATTTCACCCTCATTTTTTTTCACAAATAATTCACTTTTACAAAATTAATAAAAAATTCTTAAATAAAAACTCAATGCAATCAGAACTAGACTTAATCAGCTTCATCTTCCCTTTCGTTTAACATACAAAAACCCTACTCTTCTCAACACCAAAAAAAAAAAAAAAAAACCTACGAAAATCGTGCTTTTGATTTATCTGGCCCTATTCTTATAAATTGCTCCCCAAAAAGCGCTGTTTATAGAGGTTGGCAGAAAATAGCTTGAACGTTTTAGGACGTTCGACTTGCTAGAACAGCAAGTTGAACGCATTATCCACAGGCGTTTGAATTGTCGGTCATATTAATATTATGTGCTGCGTGCAAGCTATTCGAGGAGATCGGGTAAAACCAAGGTCAAACAGGTCAAAACCCCAGTAGAACCCCTCTCTGCTCAGTGAACTGAAAAACCAGAGAGAAGAAAATGGCGAATCGGCTTACTCTTTTCAGGTCCGCTGTATCTCAGCGATTGCTGTCCACAACAACAGCTATGGCGACAGCGGAGGCTCTGCCCGAAGGAAAAAGGAAACCATCTTTGTATTACAAACTTTGTCAGCTGAAAACCAAACCAGACTCGGAGTCAGACACCAGGGTAGCGGAAATCCTCAATGAGTGGGTTAACAGCGGCAAGTTCATTAATCGCTTTGATATCATTGATGAAGTCAAGCGTTTCCGCCGCCGCAAAAATTATCATATCGCTCTCCAGGTATTTCATTTTCCTTGTTTTATACTTATTCTTTTGAGAAACTTCAGGGGATTCAAGGTGGTTCCAGAAATTAGTTCATGGACTTTTCATGGGATATGGATTTTATGTTCTACGCCTATGGAATGTTACTTCTTTAAGGGTAGATGATTATGTGTTTTTTCTGAGGGGAGGACTTCTTTACCCATAAAATCAAAAATTTTCGTTTTAAGTAGAAGAAATATTGCACTTATGGTATTTATTCGAGTTCAGAATCTCTTTCTGGAATTAAAATTTTCTTGCAACTGATTTTAGAGTTTTTATTATATGTTGCTCGACCAAATAGGTTAAGTGGTTTATAGTGGGATGTAATGAAAATTATTGACAGATATTATTTTATGGTGTTAGAGAATTAAAAATGATTGAAATTTTCCTTTTTGATGAATTGTGAGTCGGTAGTTTTTGAAAGGGTGGTTTTTTTTTTTTAATTCTGCTGTGGTGGTTTTTCTTTTTCTTTTGGGGTTGGGGGGGGGTGGGGGAGAAGGCGGGGGACAGAGGAGGGAGGGGGAGAAGAGAAGGAAAAGTGAACAATTAATATAGATCCTCAGTCAAAGAGAATGACTGTATTAAGAAAGTAAGCTATGCCATTGGAGCAACTTCAATAATCTTATTCAAGAAAAGGAGGGCGGTTTCTTTTAGCCTTGGATCACATACTTCTCATTATAACAGGTTTCACATAGGATCGACACTTCTATATAGACTAATGAGAAAGATACCATATCATAAAAAGTAAAGACTTCCAAGTGGAGAAAATGGTCTCTGTGGATAGTGGTGATAATTCGGAGAGTGAAACGTTTCCAAGGCTTCTTATTAATGACTTGCTGGCAGGGGAGGGGGAAAGAAGTGGCAGACAGGGGAGGGGAGAGGCAAACAATTAGTGTAGATTCTCACCAAAGGCGATGGCTGCATTAATGTTAGATATGACACAAGCAACTTAAACAAAGCTTGCATGAACAATGTAGGAAACAGCAGCTTGTTTTCCCTTGAATCAATCAATGTTCAATTATATTAGGTTCCTCAAACCATGTAGACTGTCATATAGACTAATGAGTTAGCTAAAATGGAGACTCAGCGAGTGCACAATTGCTTCAAATCAAAGAAGCTGGTACATTCTAAAACTATGAGGTACTTGGATAAGATTTTACTGTTTAGTAAATTCTGTGTCATTGGGATAAATGGTAATTCATGATTAATTCCATTAAACTTTTCATGTCATTCACATAAAAAATACAAAATGAAATTCCAAAAATATTGAAAAAATGTCCTTATATTTGTAAGAAGGACATTAAATACTGGGTTTAGCTTCTGAATAAAGACAGGCCACTGCTGATAATTAGTTTCCTCTGCCTGTTATTGTAATTTTTGCATTTATATGTCTCTGGCTTTGTTTTTGACTAATTCCAGTTTATAGCAATTGTATTCTTCGTGATGTACTTGGTACAAATAATTTATTGGATATTTGAAGTTTAAAATTCATTTGATCATTTTTGTGAAATTCCCCTCTTGTCACTAGTAAAACTTTCCTGTTATGGATGATTGGTTGTATTTAACTGAACTAACTAGTTTTGACATGAAAAGATATCATGGGAGGACAACATATGTTTACCTCTCTTTTAGTTGTTCACAGTTGTGATATTGTTACACGGAGAGGGATTATGGCTGCTATTACTATGGGCCAAAGGACTTGCACACAGCTAAAAAATGTTGAATTTCCTGTTCACATGTCATGTATCTTCTGCTCTCGGCTCTCTCTATAATTTTTTTTCCTGATTGCATATACAGTTATCAGAATGGATGGAAAGCAGCAGGATTAAGATGAATAATGCTGATCGAGCTATACGAATAGACCTCCTTGCCAAGATTAAGGGTATAACTACAGCTGAGAAATACTTTGACAGTCTCCAACAGTCTGCAAAAACCAAAAAAACATATGGAGCACTTCTTAACTCATACTGCCAGGAGAAAAATTTAGACAAGGCATTGGAGCTCTTTTCCAAGATGAAGGAGTTGGGTTCTATTTCCACTTTGAACTATAACAATCTAATTTCTTTATACTTGAACACCAACCAACCTGAGAAAGCTACTTTGCTAGTGCAAGAAATGGAGGAGAACGGCATCAAAGCAGATCTATATACTTATAATCTGTTGATGAACAGCTATGCATCTTTGAAGGATTTAAATGCTGTAGAGGAAGTTCTTGAGAAGATGAAGATAAATAAAGGAGAATGCAATTGGTTCACATATGGAAACCTCGCAACCATTTATTACAATGCTGGGCTTCAGGATAAAGCTAGAGCTGTTCTTGAAAAGCTAGAGAAACTTGAAAACCTACGGGATCGTGAGGCTTTCCACACACTAATCAACTTATATCGACAAATGTCTGATTTGTCTGGGGTTAATCGTGCGTGGGAGTCTCTGAAGTCAGTTTTCCGGGTCCCTAGCAATTTGAGTTATCTCCTTGTTCTTTCTGCCATCTCTGACTTGGGGGACCTGGAAAACCTGGAAGAGTGCTTTAGAGAGTGGGAATCTGGTTGTTCACTCTATGATGTCAGGTTATGTAATGTAGTCTTGGAATCATATCTTAAGAAGGACATGATTGAAGAAGCTAATGCACTCTACGAAAGTATGCTTAGAAATGGTGGTGAACCCAACTTGAGGACACTGGATTTATTGACAAACTATCACATAAAGAATCATCATGTTGATTTGGCCCTGAAGTATCTGGAAATGGCTGCACATAAGGCAATTCCAGGGAAACACGATTCTTTTCCTGCAGACGATACCATAGAGATGTTTCTAAAATATTTTGAGGAGAATAATGAGGCAGGAGGAGCTGAGAAGTTTTGCAACAGCATGAAGAAAATGAAACGGCTTGACCCTTCGGTGTATGATTCTCTGGTTTCTGGTAAAACTTCAGCTCATGAATGAGAAGCTTAGGAATGCCTCTGAATCAGCGGATAGGGATGGAGATCATGCTCTGTATTACACTTTGCTTGATAGAGTGTAGCAGCCTGATTCAAATTGAGTGTTCATGCTCTATAACAGAATCTGTATTTTGAGATTGTATGCTTAGGGGCCATTCTTATAACATTCCTTCCTTCTACATATGGAAGACAACAGCTACGGACATTTCAATGTATCAGGAGGAAAAAAAAAAAAAAAGCGCTATCAACGTTTCCTCAAGCATAGTTGGCTGTATTTCTCCTGAGCTTCCATTTCTTTGCCTGCCCATTTTTTCTTGTTGTGTAATACTGTCGCCTGTAAAGGAGATGAACTAATAGAATGCAGCAGTTTTGAAGATTCTAGCTTATCTTTTTCTTTACTTATCTTTTGTTTTCTTTTTGTGGAATGAAGGTCCTAGCTTATGCTGTATTTCTTGTCCTAGTGTATTTAGATTGAGTTTTATTTTAGAATTCAATACAATTTATTCATTTTAGATTTTATTTTTCATAAATAATTTATTTTTTCAGAATTTAAATATAACTTTATCTAAGCCAGACACTTTTTGTGCTCAATTCATACTTATTCTATGTTGTTTCACGTTAGGTACACATTTCTGCATGCACACACTTTAGAGGACTCAACCAAGATTTACCATGATACCTTCGGCTATACGATCGTGCATTGGCACCTAAAGAGTTGTATGGCATCAAGAAATTCGAGATTAATATATGTGGAAAAGATTAATAATGATATGTGCAGCGACTAGAAATTTAACATTTTTTTCCTGTAGAAATTTAGCAGTTGAGCTTGTCCATTTAGGCTATAAGACATGTCCTGATCAATGGACAGCAAG
The DNA here is from genome assembly GCA_030512225.1 of Rauvolfia tetraphylla. Taxonomy (NCBI): domain Eukaryota; kingdom Viridiplantae; phylum Streptophyta; class Magnoliopsida; order Gentianales; family Apocynaceae; genus Rauvolfia; species Rauvolfia tetraphylla. The sequence continues at coordinate 7,159,110 of JAJQKT010000060.1, forward strand.
GAATAATTTTAAAGAAAAAGGATAATTTTATTTTAAAATTATTAGCAATGACAACTTTTCAAGAAATTTAACTAAAGCCAATAATCTTCAAGATTCTGCACGCTATGGGGAATGCCAATATGCGTTCCTCATTTGCCCCTCCTAATGCTAGGAAACTTTAGTTGCCTACTATATGGATAATGGTAGAATTTTTAGTGATTTACAAATTACAAACAATCTTTATTTAAAAGAAATTTAACAAATTTATTTAATTGATCAGAAATTCATTTTACAAATTGACGTACGTTTGATATACAAAATATAATGTGATGATTTTTTAAATTTTTTATTTCGTTTCAATATTTGATATGAAATTTTTAAATAGAAAATGTCTTTTTACAAAAAAAAGTATCCGATATGACATTGCGCAGAGCGATTTGCAAGCCTCTGAACTTCACCAAATGTGGCAAAGCTCTGGTCAAAGACCGCAGATCATATGTAAATGTGTGCGAGTTAGATAGTGGCACAGTGAAGAACACTGGAATCAGAAATGAGAACAATCTCCTGGCTTTTGTGAGCACTGAATCTCTTCTTCTCGTTGAAGAGAAAAACGAACCAGTCATTGAAGAAGGCGCAGAGCACACCATAAGGAACCAGCGGTGCAGGAACTTCCTCCTTAGTCAAACTTTGTTTTCCTTTTTTCTTTTTCTGATCATTTTAGTGGTTTAAAGTACGTTCCATAAGAAAATGTTTGAATGTATCCGCCATGGAATAGAAATATAATCTTCTGTGTACGTATCTAAAGCTTATTTCTCTTTTATTTGGCCATGTTCGGATTGGAGGAGACTATACATCAAGAAACTATCTTTAGGCTGTTGTTCCACTATTGTCTATTACTAATGTTGTAATTTTCCAGAAAAGAAGATCAATTCCTACAACTAAAATTACAACCTAGACATTGCTCCCTTCCATTTAATACAAATGCATCCAGAACATGTTTTATGAGGAAATATCTATAGACATTGTTGTTAAATTCAATATTTTTTCCTTTAAAGGATATTCAATCAAGTATTGTTTTCTTAGATACATGACATTTGGAGTCACAAAAATTTGGATAAACTTTGTATCTGATCTAATTTCAGCAGAAGCTGGCATCAGCCAAACAGATAAAAATTCAGTAGATCCCACCAAAGGAATTCATGTACTGTTACCACATAAGATTCTTGGATGGTACCATATTATTCATTCATCCAAAAAAAAAAGGGTAAGAAATTATTCAGTTCCACAAATGTAAGACCCACAAAGATTTAGTACATGAATTTCAAGGTAAAATTTTACTTAACAAAAGAAACAGAAAAGATAGACCTGTCCCTTCAACAACCGCTACATAAGCATGGTTAAGAGGGCTATAAAATTCATTTTTACAACTGGTACAATATTCTCTTGGAAGCCCGACAGATTTGCGCGAAGAATTACATTTTTGGGTTTTGTTTTAGGTTGTCAGGAACACAATTCTATTATATATATTAAGATGTTGTTTTTTGAAGTTATTTGTATTTATTGACAGGTCATGAATGACGTTTGATCGTCCTCTCGGTATGATAATTTTTGTTATTTTTGGAATAGAAGGTTTCAATTATATTAGTTGATGAAAGTCAGCCATTCTTTACCTTTTAAAAAAATTACTAAAAATATAAAATATATTTAAAACTTGTTTATGATTTTTCTTTTCCCAATATAGTAGATTCAGCACTTTAATTAGTGCAAGCAAATTTAGTAACCTTGTGTTTTTTTAGGACCTGTGATATAGTCCTTCGGAAATTCGCCAATCTAACTCTTCGCCCCTTTCAGTTTAGATTCTTGTTTGGATTTCCAATACTGCTGGGTGGACTTGACAAGGGAATTTTGGGCTGCAAGCGAGAGACGGGGAAAGGGTCACTACTAAATTTTGTAGTTAAGGAAATCAAAACTTGATTATCGAAGCATAAAGCAAGAGAAAAACCATGAAAAGAGAATTTGGAAGAATATATTAAGATTTTATTCATTCATATTCATTGATATAAGTAAATTATAAGTACTAGTGAAATTAAGACAAAACATTCCCGAAACCATCGCATTGTTGAAATGCAAGGAGTAGGGATAAACTAAAAACAAAACAAAAACGATAACGCGACTGTAATCTCACAAATGACATCATTATTCGAAGTAGATAATTTTAGGGAACTTCTTCACGAGTTCAAACAAGATGCTCCTCGGCTGCAAGTTCTTCGACCTTGCTCATTTGGTTAAGTGAATTAAAACCTTGGATCTCACCACATTTGCTAGGCAGTATCACATTGCCAAGGCCTTGATCAAGTGCCTGGAAAGGCATCGGGACCTTACGAGCAATAACGACAGAATTTATAACCTCATCCGTAGGATGAAACACCGAAAGTACCTTAAATCCTCGGAGATCACGAGGGTCGACAACTGGATAAAGAAAAGCCCTCGCACCATGAGCACTTCTCAGCATCAAAATTGCCCCCGGAGCCATGTGTTTTTCCAGGTGATCGATAGCTCGAACTTTTGCCTCCTTGTCCATGCCAACCAGAGCTGCCAAAAACACCACATCGTAGTCCTTCAAAGAAGTGGTAGCCTTCATAATATCGGTCGTGTGGAAGAACATTCTTGTGGACAGGTCAGGATCGGATGCAACAAGGCGAGAAGCCATGGTATTGGCAGAAGGCACAGTGAAGAACACTGGAATCAGAAATGAGAACAATCTCCTGGCTTTTGTGAGCACTGAATCTCTTCTTCTCGTTGAAGAGAAAAACGAACCAGTCATTGAAGAAGGCGCAGAGCACACCATAAGGAACCAGCGGTGCAGGAACTTCCTCCTTAGTCAAACTTTGTTTTCCTTTTTTCTTTTTCTGATCATTTTAGTGGTTTAAAGTATGTTCCATAAGAAAATGTTTGAATGTATCCGCCATGGAATAGAAATATAATCTTCTGTGTACGTATCTAAAGCTTATTTCTCTTTTATTTGGCCATGTTCGGATTGGAGGAGACTATACATCAAGAAACTATCTTTAGGCTGTTGTTCCACTATTGTCTATTACTAATGTTGTAATTTTCCAGAAAAGAAGATCAATTCCTACAACTAAAATTACAACCTAGACATTGCTCCCTTCCATTTAATACAAATGCATCCAGAACATGTTTTATGAGGAAATATCTATAGACATTGTTGTTAAATTCAATATTTTTCCTTTAAAGGATATTCAATCAAGTATTGTTTTCTTAGATACATGACATTTGGAGTCACAAAAATTTGGATAAACTTTGTATCTGATCTAATTTCAGCAGAAGCTGGCATCAGCCAAACAGATAAAAATTCAGTAGATCCCACCAAAGGAATTCATGTACTGTTACCACATAAGATTCTTGGATGGTACCATATTATTCATTCATCCAAAAAAAAAAGGGTAAGAAATTATTCAGTTCCACAAATGTAAGACCCACAAAGATTTAGTACATGAATTTCAAGGTAAAATTTTACTTAACAAAAGAAACAGAAAAGATAGACCTGTCCCTTCAACAACCGCTACATAAGCATGGTTAAGAGGGCTATAAAATTCATTTTTACAACTGGTACAATATTCTCTTGGAAGCCCGACAGATTTGCGCGAAGAATTACATTTTTGGGTTTTGTTTTAGGTTGTCAGGAACACAATTCTATTATATATATTAAGATGTTGTTTTTGAAGTTATTTGTATTTATTGACAGGTCATGAATGACGTTTGATCGTCCTCTCGGTATGATAATTTTTGTTATTTTTGGAATAGAAGGTTTCAATTATATTAGTTGATGAAAGTCAGCCATTCTTTACCTTTTAAAAAAATTACTAAAAATATAAAATATATTTAAAACTTGTTTATGATTTTTCTTTTCCCAATATAGTAGATTCAGCACTTTAATTAGTGCAAGCAAATTTAGTAACCTTGTGTTTTTTAGGACCTGTGATATAGTCCTTCGGAAATTCGCCAATCTAACTCTTCGCCCCTTTCAGTTTAGATTCTTGTTTGGATTTCCAATACTGCTGGGTGGACTTGACAAGGGAATTTTGGGCTGCAAGCGAGAGACGGGGAAAGGGTCACTACTAAATTTTGTAGTTAAGGAAATCAAAACTTGATTATCGAAGCATAAAGCAAGAGAAAAACCATGAAAAGAGAATTTGGAAGAATATATTAAGATTTTATTCATTCATATTCATTGATATAAGTAAATTATAAGTACTAGTGAAATTAAGACAAAACATTCCCGAAACCATCGCATTGTTGAAATGCAAGGAGTAGGGATAAACTAAAAAACAAAACAAAAACGATAACGCGACTGTAATCTCACAAATGACATCATTATTCGAAGTAGATAATTTTTAGGGAACTTCTTCACGAGTTCAAACAAGATGCTCCTCGGCTGCAAGTTCTTCGACCTTGCTCATTTGGTTAAGTGAATTAAAACCTTGGATCTCACCACATTTGCTAGGCAGTATCACATTGCCAAGGCCTTGATCAAGTGCCTGGAAAGGCATCGGGACCTTACGAGCAATAACGACAGAATTTATAACCTCATCCGTAGGATGAAACACCGAAAGTACCTTAAATCCTCGGAGATCACGAGGGTCGACAACTGGATAAAGAAAAGCCCTCGCACCATGAGCACTTCTCAGCATCAAAATTGCCCCCGGAGCCATGTGTTTTTCCAGGTGATCGATAGCTCGAACTTTTGCCTCCTTGTCCATGCCAACCAGAGCTGCCAAAAACACCACATCGTAGTCCTTCAAAGAAGTGGTAGCCTTCATAATATCGGTCGTGTGGAAGAACATTCTTGTGGACAGGTCAGGATCGGATGCAACAAGGCGAGAAGCCATGGTATTGGCAGAAGGCACAGTGAAGAACACTGGAATCAGAAATGAGAACAATCTCCTGGCTTTTGTGAGCACTGAATCTCTTCTTCTCGTTGAAGAGAAAAACGAACCAGTCATTGAAGAAGGCGCAGAGCACACCATAAGGAACCAGCGGTGCAGGAACTTCCTCCTTAGTCAAACTTTGTTTTCCTTTTTTTCTTTTTTCTGATCATTTTTAGTGGTTTAAAGTACGTTCCATAAGAAAATGTTTGAATGTATCCGCCATGGAATAGAAATATAATCTTCTGTGTACGTATCTAAAGCTTATTTCTCTTTTATTTGGCCATGTTCGGATTGGAGGAGACTATACATCAAGAAACTATCTTTAGGCTGTTGTTCCACTATTGTCTATTACTAATGTTGTAATTTTCCAGAAAAGAAGATCAATTCCTACAACTAAAATTACAACCTAGACATTGCTCCCTTCCATTTAATACAAATGCATCCAGAACATGTTTTATGAGGAAATATCTATAGACATTGTTGTTAAATTCAATATTTTTCCTTTAAAGGATATTCAATCAAGTATTGTTTTCTTAGATACATGACATTTGGAGTCACAAAAATTTGGATAAACTTTGTATCTGATCTAATTTCAGCAGAAGCTGGCATCAGCCAAACAGATAAAAATTCAGTAGATCCCACCAAAGGAATTCATGTACTGTTACCACATAAGATTCTTGGATGGTACCATATTATTCATTCATCCAAAAAAAAAAGGGTAAGAAATTATTCAGTTCCACAAATGTAAGACCCACAAAGATTTAGTACATGAATTTCAAGGTAAAATTTTACTTAACAAAAGAAACAGAAAAGATAGACCTGTCCCTTCAACAACCGCTACATAAGCATGGTTAAGAGGGCTATAAAATTCATTTTTACAACTGGTACAATATTCTCTTGGAAGCCCGACAGATTTGCGCGAAGAATTACATTTTTGGGTTTTGTTTTAGGTTGTCAGGAACACAATTCTATTATATATATTAAGATGTTGTTTTTGAAGTTATTTGTATTTATTTATTCATATTTATTAAACTTGCTGATTGTAACGCGTTAAATTATTGACTGTAGTGCTATTATTTTTTTATTACCACAACTCTTTTTATCTCTAAACTTTAAAATTTTCTCAATTCTCTCTCTAAACAACATTCTAAACAAATTTTCTACCTATTCATAAATTTAAAATAAAATTTTAAAAAAATAAAATACAAGGAGAACAGCCTTCTTAAACCAAAAAAAAAGGGAAAAAGGGGGACAAAGAAAAGAAAAAAAAAGGTTTTTTAAAGAGAATGCCAAAAAAAGGAAAACAAGTAGCAGAAGAACAGCGCTGGAAGCCATCCCGAGAGCACTATCGGGCAGCATAACCCGACGGGGTGGCTCCCAACGGCCCCAGCAGGCGCCGTCAGGGGCCGCTGTGCCCCAGTTCCCCATGAAGAAAATAATTTTCTTCTTTTCTTATTCGGGTTTTCTTTTTCTTATTCTGCATTCTTTTTTATTTTTTTGCCTTCTTGGGAAACCTTCTTCTGCTTCCCTTTGATTTAATTTTTAAAAAATTTTTTTTTCCAGTTTTTACCTCCTTTTTAAGATTATATTTTTATTTCAGATTAATTAATAGGTTAGAAGTTTTTTAAGAAAGTTGTTAAAAAAGAAAAAATTGAGAGAATTTTAAAATTTAGAAAAAAATTAACAAATAAAAAACGTCTCAATGCAATCGGGAGGTGTGTAAATAAATTATAAATACTTGTGAAATTAAGACAGAACATTCCTTAAATCATCGCATTCTCGAATTGCAACGAGTATGGATAAACTAAAAACACAACTAAACGACAAGGCGACTGTAATCTCACCAATGACATCATTATTCGAAGGAAAAAATTTTATGGATCTTCTTCACGAGTTCAAACAAGAAGCTCCTCGGCTGCAAGTGCTCCGACTATACCCATCTGGTTAAGGGGATTAAAAGCTTGGATCTCACCACATTTGCAAGGCAGTATCACACTGCCAAGGCCTTGATCAAGTGGCTGGAAAGCACTGGTACCTTACGAGCAATAACGACAGAATTTATAACCTCATCTGTTGGATGAAACACCGAAAGTACCTCAAATCCTAGGAGATCACGAGGCTCGACAACGGGATAAAGAAAAGCCCTCGCACCATGGGCACTTCTCAGCATCAAAATCGCCCCCGGAGCCATGTGTTTTGCCAAGTGATGGATAGCTCGAACTTTGGCATCCTTGTCCATGCCAACCAGAGCTGCCAAAAACACCACATCGAAGCTCTTCAAAGAAGTGGTAGCCTTCATAACATCGGTCGTGTGGAAGAACATTCTTGTGGACAGGTCAGGATCGGATGCAACAAGGCGAGAAGCCATGGTATTGGCAGAAGGGTCGATGTCATAGTTGTGGAAGGTGGTAGTAGTTAGATGATTAGAGGCCAAGACAATTGAAGTAAGAGGAAGAGGACCCGAACCCACGAAGGCCACGCGATCGGGGACATGAGTGCAGTGTTGGCTAAGGATGTTGAATTCCAAGAGACCGAGTTTAAGGTAATTGGAGAAGTACGGGAAGATGTCGAGATGATCAAGAGGATTGTCAAATGAACCTAGGATGGTGGAATAGTGGCTCTCTAGAAGCCCTTCAGCTTCTCCACAGAGCCTAATCAGCTTAGTCCTCATTTCTTGAATTTTCTTGCACAGCTTTGTTACATCAATTGGATTCGGCGGTGTGCATGTGAGAACAAGCTGTGAAAACAGCATGTCGACATCCTTGGATGGTTTGAGACTCTCAAGTTTTGAGATCTTCTCATACAATTCGCAGACTTTCTGAACCAAAGGATCTCTCTGCTGGCCAACCATGTTGAAACTATACAGGATAAATTTTTCCAAGTGTTGAAAGCACACACTCTCTTCCTTGCTTGGAGACGATATTGATATCTTCGTGTTCCCTCCAGAAGGGTACTTATATATGGGCTTTTGAGCGTCCTTCCAACTTCAAAAGGGTGTCATGGAGGGATGAAGCATGCTTCGTAATTATGGACTCTTTTCGGAGGTTGATTAATTTATCCTCTCCATTACAAACGGCATTCTTCATGCAGATACTCTTCAAACTCATCTTATTTCTTTCATTTTAATTTTGGCCTTTTAAAATGCTAAAAAATAGCATGACTCTCCTGGTTGATGCCATGCCATATCTCTACATGTTTCGCAAGGGATGCGAATTTATCAGATTTTATATTTCTAACTTGATTAAATACTTTCTGTAATACTTTGTTTTTAATTTTGAGAGTAGTTTCAGAAGTTTCCAATTACTTTTTATAGTTTCGATTTTAGTTTTACAATTGTAAAATAAGTCGTAATTACTTCTCCCAAATGAGAATATGTGTTTCTGTAAGGGTCAATTTGGTTCATGAATTTTATTAAGGAAAAGAAAACACTTTTTCTTAGAAAAGGTTTTCCTTGATTGGTTGTGAGAGAAAAGATTAAGGAAAATAAAATAAAGGAATTAGTGTGAAAATTTTTGCTAGAAACTAAGAAAAGTCCTTTTCCTCACAAAACTGTGAGAAAAAAGAAAACACAGTGGAAAGTTGTAATGCGTTGATCAACAACCTCAGACCTCAGCCTTTAGCCGCTTCTGTCTTTGAGCTTGTATCATCCAGTTCTCTATCTTTGATCTTTCTCCCTCAACTAAACCTTCTTCATGCAGCTATTCCTCCATGTAATATAAAATTATCCCTATTCAAATATTTTATCCCTCCGGAATGTTATTTGATTTCTTTTGAAACAGGTGGATGAAGAACAAGATGGTTTGTCAATAAATGACAAAAGAAACATGAAATTGACAGATGAGATGGACAGCTACCTTGTAAATACATTATTTGAGCAAAAGCTTAAGGGGCAAAAGATTAGAGGTCCATTGACAAAATCTGCTTATAGAGCTACGACAATGTTTGGATGAAGTTTGACTTGACATGAGTTGTGATATGGAATATGGGAAAAACCATGTAAAGACCTTGAAGCAGCATCTGGGCATGGTTAAAGACCTTTTACAAAAGAAAAGTGGCTTTGGATTCAATTACTCAACACATATGATTGAAACTGAAGCAAGTGTTTCGGCTAATTATTTTAAGGTAAAATATGGAGTACTTTAATTAAAATGCATTTTTTTAATTATTGCCTTACATATTTTTGGCCTATAAAGTAAAACTACTAATACTCCTTCTTTCTTGTTCATTCTTTTTGTACTGTTTATGAAGTACTTGAATGGTAACCATAATCTATCTATTTTAGTATTGCAACTGATTTATGGTAGATTTTATCTCAAAATTTGATTTATAGTTGCATCCCTTGTATGCAAATGGAGTTTGGTTACCCTTTTGAATGATGATATTTTTACTCCCTTCTTGCATGAGATCTGATACTGTTCAAATTATATTCCAATTTGTATTGATAGTCTCATAAATGATTGGCATACTGTTGAGTAATCTAGTAGGATTTCAACATTTTTACTATTTGGCAATGGGATTTCAATTTCTCTTTTGAAATTCTTGTGATGTTATTGGGGTTGGAGGATGGGATAAGCAAAAACTAAAATTTTGTTTCTTGTATACTCTTTGTAGAAGTTCACTTGAAGCTAATCATTTTTTTTTTTTTTTTTGACAAGGGAAACCAAGTGATTCTCATCTTTGTTACACTCCAGTTCCAAATTTTGAGAAATTAGATGAAATATTAGGAAAAGACCGTGCTAATGGAAGTCATGCTATTGGCCCCAAACAACGGCTAGCAGAATGGGAAGCTAATGATTTCATCATTTTCCTTTTCCTCACTAAAATTCTTGAACCAAACAGACCCTAACTATCAAAGACGATTTTCTAATAATAGGGTTTGGCTGAATTGGCCATCCCACCAACGTTACTTCACCAAAATTGCCAAATGGTAAGTCACAGATTCAAGTCATCCTGGGGACAGCCGTAGAACTGGAGGGGCTCCCTCCCAGCTCCTATGCTAGATTAGTCGGAACAACACCAATATCAACGAAACCAAAAAATGAAGACTCGATTTTCTTAAGTTTTTTCATGCACTTGATAAAGCAGTGATGGAAAGAATCACAAGTAAATGTATATTTCTTCTGGAAGAAAAATTACATGTTTTGCTCGTATTTAACTCGATAGGGCAGTATCACACATCCAAAAGTTTAACAAAATGGCTAAAACTAACAGAAGATTTTAAACTACAAATGTCATCACGCTTGAAGCACAAGGGGAGATGAACTGAAAATGGTGACTGATCAACATAAAAGGTAAAGAATACTAAATACGTCGTGGAAAAACAGTAACTTATAGTCGATCTATGGGTGTAAAGGCGATGTTTTTACCATTAGCAACACGGTATCCAACAAAAGTAGAGAGGCAAAGGGAAACCACTGATAGTAGAAGAGCAAAGGCACTGGCAGCTTCCCAAGCACTTCCTGATGCAACTTTAGCTGATTTAGAAGATCCAGGAGAGACATCTATATACACCCAGTCACAGCCGATGGAATAGTGCCCCGATCCGTGCCATGGATTTCCACCTTCCGGGTACCAAAATGCAGCTGACAATTTGCTTGATTGACCAATAGTAAACTGGACATCCTACGCCAACAAGCAAAATTTTCGTTGAGAAATGTTCACAGATCGGTTTGCCGAAATACTAAGAGAAGCCTTCAAAAATTGTTATAGACTTTTAGGTTAATCTTTCATCAAAAGAAGGCAACTTTAGAAATAAGAAATAAGATCATACTGTAATTCTAACTTGCAAGATCACGGGCAAAGAAAAATTAAAGTGGTTCTAATGTCAAAAGTTAAAGTGTTATTTATGCAGGTGCGGTGTATTCAAATCATAATATATGAATAGGAAGAACTAGCATTCTTATCGAGACTAGAACTCATAAAGAAGAAATAGATTTATGGATGGAATTCAAATATGCAGCATTTACAGTCAAAAGGATTCAGTTATTGGAGAAAAATCAAACACTTCTAATGTTAAATCGGGATCAACTGAGACAGAAATAGAGCATTGGGTTGAACTCCCAAAGTTGAACCACATAAAATCCACACTTTATTAAGAAACACAGATTCGAGTAACTAAATGACACTTTCCTATAGTTTTACGAACTTCTAAATCTTGGGTTTTTGCAAGAGTTTCTCTTCAAAAATATTATGAGATATTTGGAACCCATTGGTGCAGAACAAGGGAAGCAGGTCAGGGTGGACAGTGAATGGGATTAGGTCCCAAATCCGATTCTAGCTTTCAGTGTCTCACTGAAACTTATATACCAAAGAAATGAACAACAAGAGGGCACAACCTGCTGGAGACGATCCGTAGTTCTCAGAGGCCTTGACAATTCAAAGAAGTATGTTCCCTTCTGACCAGATGATGCAAAAGGACTGTCTTCTACGAGAAAACCTGTCAGGTAAAAGTTTGCACACTAAAACGTACCAAGAAAGAACGAAAGTTCAGCTAACAATTGAAAGGTATATAGTAAAGACAAAAAGTTTCAACAGATACGACTGCCAAATTCCATATGTGGCAACCAGTACCTGCCCTGGTTTATGTAAATTAAATTAGACCATAGTTTTTTCTTTTCCATTTTCTCTTAAGCCTTAACCATGTGAATTTAACAGTTATCTAGGAGAGATATCATTTCTTCACAGTTTAAGCAATTAAGTTTGCAAGGGAAGAGAACCTTATACAAATATAAATAATTAATTAAAATATAATAAAATTACCAAACATATGCACGCACAAAAATCTTATACTAAGTTTTCTGTAACTTTTTGCAAAGGAGAGTATTCATGAGGTTGTATGTAAACTGTTTTGACAGTATAAATCAATGTTCTTTCTAGGCTCATATGTTAGATACTAACATATGAAAATGTCGAAAAAGTTTCACCTGAATGGGTTGTGAAACTGCTATGCCACCATGCACCTTGCCAGTCATTCTGAGCAGTGGAGTCATTTCCTAAAACAGAAACATCAAGAAAACCATCAAAATGATATTCAATAACTCAGAGGTGTAGCAATTATAACACGTAGAGAGAGACAAACAGCTTAGAAATTGCAGAATGAGATCATCAGATAAGGATGAATAAAGCATGCTCGTGCCATCCAGCTACTTAAATGCATTGTTAGAATTCGACTAGAGGCTTTTACGATGATGTCTCCATATTTGATAAGAGCCTTGAAACTTGATAGTTATGTCCAGATGTGATACAGACATCCTTTAGTTACATAATGATAGGATAAAAATTCATGGAATTTATTCATGAGACATGTTAACAATAAGCATTACAAATGCTGAATTTATGTTTATATCTTTCAAATTCACTTTAAATCAGAATTTACTCCTCAAATCTCAAATAATGTTCCCAAAGTTCAACAATAACGGGTAAGCAACAGAAGATTTTGACCACGTAAAGTATAATTGTACAGACAGAGGCTGCTGCTCTGGAAAGAGTGAAAACCGAATATCATCCATGGATTAAACTCTGGAAAATGAATCAATGAAATTTTTTGTCTCAGGTTTACCTGAAGGGCTAATGCCATCAAGGTTTTGGCAGTGCGGATTCCAGGCATACAAATCAACCAAATGACCATATCTGTTCAAGAGAAAATGGTATATAAATATTTAAAGACAAATCATATCTCTGCTGTCTACTGGATTCCAAGAAAAAGGTCAATATGAAAACTGCAGTTGATAGCTACCTGTCACCTCCATTACCCTCTCTGCTGTCTATTGGATTCCCACCATATAACCGACCTGGAATAGCATTTCCAATAGAGAAGTGCATGATGTCAACTTCATGGCCATGGCAGCTCGTTCTATTGCATGTATTAGGTGATTCTTGACACCCACCCATCTTGAAAAATGAAGCCAAATACATTATTCAGCAAAAGAATAGAACAGATTTCCAGGAAATAAACACGAAAGATGAGATAGAATATATCGGGAAGGATTTAGGTGAAATCACAAGCTAAAAACCAATGGAGTAAAAAGATCAATTGCAGCTGGACCTATAGAGAAACTACAATCCTAGAGTGTTCAAAATCAAAAGAATTATAAAATTTTATTGCTTACCCTGTGATAGGTGGCACTGTCACCAACTTGAAACATCAATGCCACAGATGGGCAACCATTATCATTTCTGTAACATTAAATCACATATAAATTCACTGAAATATAGCATGCTTGAAATATGTATAAAGCATCTACAGCCATAATAATAATGAAAATCTTACATCAAAGCAAAAATAATCTTGTTTTGTAATGGCAATACACAATTGCAAATTATTCGCATGAAGATCAAGCTTGACACAGAAGACTTATTTGGACAATTCATGTTGTTCTGGTTCAAAGTTTATTATCACCACTCGTGGAACCTATACATGCATGTGATGAAGGGGTATATCCAAATTCTAATATTCAGAACATACAGAGATCCTTCAATAAGACTTTTGACCATCAATATACTGTAAACCATGGTAGAAATGGGATAACAAATAAATTTCGAGAAACTTGGATCAGTATTTTCTATATTGAAGCCATATTTGAACATCTGGAAGTTATCTTATCATGTCATTCATGGGTGGATATTAAGGGTGACAAATTTAGCAATCTTATCTGTTATGACAGCAAAAGGAGGAATGCAGAAAAAGAGGGTGAATCGGCACAAGCCATAAAGAGCAAAATATATAGAACAGAGGAAACAAACATGCAGTAGATATATACCCGTGCCACCATTTATCTTAACCAACTGATGAACCAGGCAAGCCATACAAAGAAAGAAACCAGGGGAAAACATTGACCGTGATGGACATACGGTGAACTAGTCTTTATCTTTTCCAACGAATGAGCCACACCAAACTATAGAGGTCCTCCTTGTTCAAAATATTTCCGAGTTCTACCTTTCTGCTCTCGATCAGAAAATATTGTCTCTATCAGAATGCCAATTTACCAAAGATTACTATATACAGAACTGTTGTATCATCTATATCAAATAATTTCTCTCTGGGATTTTTATGATATTTAAGAAAGTTCAACAGAATGGTGCCCTTGTTGTTTACGGACATTCTTCAGTGAGTTTACCATTCCTTGCTAGTGTTAAGGGCCTACAACGTTATGTATCTGTTCCCCCTCTCTCAACTTCATCAAAATATTACAACATTCAGGTGTTTCATCTTCACATGATAAGCTTGCTTTCTGGTCCATTGAAATACTGAATTTATTTTGTTTTACAGCAAACTTATGAAGCATTGCTTATCTTTAAATCAGAAAAACAACATTTTTCCACACCGCAGAATATCTTTAAATAATAACACTCTATAAGCTTGCTTTCTGGTCCATTGCTATACCGAACTTATTTTGTTTTGCAGCAAATTATGAAGCATTGCTCGTCTTTAAATCAGAAAAAAAACATTTTTCTATGCCGCAGAATGTCTCTAACTAATAACGCTACTTTTCCTACTATAAAACAATCTCTTTCACCAAAGTTAATTGCTCAACAGTCACTGTTTATCAATACTCAGTTATCCAATTATACTTACAAAAAGGAAAAAAACAAAAAAAAAAAGGCTATCCTATCGTAGATTCGTAGTCTCTTCACGTAAGTGGTTAGATTCGAGTTGGTTCACATAGAGAACTAAAAAACTGAAAATAAGATTAAGATTGTCATAAAATTTGTAAAAGCATATATAATTTCCCCTGTTTGTCAGCATATAATTTTATTTAAGAGAGACAAAATCTTTTCATGCCTCAAGAAAGCAGCTTGAGCCAATTGTATTCCAGTTGATAATAGATATTGAGAGATAAAGGAGTAGAATCTTTTGAAAATTTCTATAATATATTAGACACAAATAAAATGAGCTGGTTTTGGAATAAAAGAGCTACCAACTTTTACTATTTAAACTTCTTACAGTCATATCAGGTAACTGACACACTTTTTCAATTGGAAACAATCTTCTGAAGATCTTTCGGAACTTAAAGGACCAGAACCTAATGAGTCAGCTTCACTATAGAAGCTCAACAAAACAATAAATGCAGGGCCTAGTACCATAGTAACAACTTATTCCCAAAATGGCATCAAGCTTGAATTTCCTTTCATGCCCATTCACATAGCATTCAGTTTTTAGTTTGGACATCAAAAGTCCAAGTTGCATAGAGTTCTTGAGATTCTAGCTTCCATTTCCTAACAATGCATGAGGAGCTTTTTGCTTCAATAACTATTGATTAATCCTCCCTCTTACCCAATCAATGACGGATGTTCAAACAAAAATCTATTTTGCAGGAACCAAATGTGAAATTATACAGAATAAACTGCAGATTAAGGTAAAGAGAAAAAGAAACAAAGCTGCAATATTAAAAGAAAAAAATAAACTTTGAATTCATCAGAATAAAAACTCACCCTTTCGAATACACATATTCCCCGTCTACTTGCAACAAGAAGTAGATATACTTCCCGTCATGCAATGCCTGCAATTCAGCATTAGAAAGTACACAAATAAGGAAAGAACCAAAAGCTAACTTCCAGAAATATTCACTGTTCGATCCATTAAAAAGTCAAGAGCAGCTACCTTCACAATCATTTTTCCACCTTTGTACTCCTTATCTTGATCCGGGTCAAGCGCAGGCAAAAGAGAGAATTCAAACCCATAAACATCGTCCCAGTCATCCGCATGACCATCAAGAGTTATGATTCCAGGCTTGAACTCAGCAGCAACTCGAGCTTCGGAGCCGGGGTCGCAGTGCCACTCGCCGGCCTCTTCATGGGAGCTAACGAAAACAACCCGGGTGGACTCTAAGATTGCAAAAGCGGCCAAGAGAAGACGAAAGAAGAAGAGAAGCGACATAGTCGTAGAAAGCGATGACGTATTGGGATTTTCCTCGGATCTGAATTGAATTTGAAGCAGCAGCCGCTCCTGACCAATGGTTTCGACGACTTCTTGGAAGTTTCAGTTTTAGTTGTTATCTGCTCTGTCTGTTCTTGACCTGTAATTTTTTTTTTTTTTTCTTATGAATCGTCATCATCTCTTGATGCCACTCCTTTTTAAATACAAGAGAATACATCCTTCCGAGGGGATTAAATTTGGTTTTCATTTAAGAATTTTGTTTTTGATTTTATAAAGAGTAAATTGATTATTATAAGAGACAAATGAGTTAATAATATGAGTGATGCAAGTGATTTTTCAAAAAAAAAGAACTAAAAAGTGATATATCATTTTTTAGGGTGAGATTAGATAGTGTTTTGTTTTGATATTTTTTACTTTGAGTTTTGGAAGAGAATTTTTTATGAGAGAAAAAGTGAGACCCAATATAAGAAATTTATATTGGGTTCCGTAGCGTAACCCAATTTAAATACACCCTTAGAATTATTACAATGATGATATCATAATAATTCAAGAAGATTAATTTTTTAAAAGGAGACAAGATTAATTTTGATTTCCAAAATATAAAATAGTGTTAGGTACATTTGTATAAATTTTTTATTTTAAATTTTACTTTTCTTCTTATAAAAAATTTACTTTTATAAAATTCAAGATTTAATACTAAAAACTAAAGTATTCTTTATACAAGGTAATTAATAATACTATTATATAAAAGGAGATAGGAGGAAGTGGATGGGTATTACACCCAATAAACATTAAATCCGAAACATTTCAATTTGATAAGTAGCACTTCACTAAATGAGTTATTGCATAAACTTTCATATCTTAAAAACATATAATATAATTCTAAATTTATTATATATATATATATATATATATATAACTTTTTTATTTAAACTTCATATCAACTTTTAAAAAAAGTTAAAATTTTCCAATAATCAACAAAGAATTCAGACACAAAAGAGTCTATAGACAAATCTAAGTACAACCTACTTCTCATTTTTAAAAGAGAGAACCGTAGTTAAACTCATTTTCTATTTAGCAAAAAGAAAATGGAAATGCAAAAGAATTGGAAGGTCTCCTAATTGGACCGAAAATGAATACTAGCAACCTAATTGTCTGACGTGTCCTTTTCGCCATCAAAACTCATTTGGACTTTTATACATAGGACTGTCAATTGGGTTGAATCCGGCCTGATTCGGCTCAATTTTTTAGGGTTGAGCTTTTTTTTGGCTAGAGCTGATCCGGGTCAGAGCTTGAATTTTCTACCCGATTGTGATTCGGGCCGAGCTCAGGCTCAACTAAGCTCTGCCCGTTATGAACCCGGCCCGAGCATATATCTAATAATAATTTATAATTATATATTATAATTTCTTGATATAATAGAAATTTTTTGTCTATAATACTATATTAATATCATCATAACTATATAGATTGCAATTTTATGTGTTTTGATATAAATAATTTTGTTTATATTTCACTTTCAAAAAAATTTAGTGTATAAAGTTTTCACTTCTAACACTTTAAAATTATATTTTAGAAAATTAATATAGTTTAATAGTTTTAATTCTTAGCAGCTTTGGAAACAATGTGCATAATATTCAATCATAAAGTCTATTTATGATATTGTAACTACTTATTGAGCTTATCATAATTCTAAGGATATTAAGTATTAACACAGTAAATGCGTAGGTATGAATATTATTACCTTTACTAACATAAGAAATAGAAATCATATAAAAGAGGAAGATAAGATCTTACCATAGTCTTCCAATTAATTTTTGTACTTATAATTTAAAATATTTCAAAGTAAATATTTAGTTTTATAAAATAATATATTCTACATATTCACTTTCGTAATCAATATATTTAACTAATTTCACAAAATATAATTTTTTTCACTTCTCAATATAAATTTAGAAAGAGAAGAGAAAAAAATTACCAATTACTTAATGGTTAATACTTATATTATATAACTTATAAAGTATAATTTATAAACATAATTATCTCATTAATTTATATAAAGTGATTAGTAAACTCAATGGTGGTGTATTTTACTTCTTTGGTGCCTAGTTTCATCGTTGGAAATTCACTAATTTCTGGAGTTATGAGATCATTCTTCCTCTTTTCTGGTTACTTCATATTGAAGTACGGCATAGCAGATTATTAGATTTTAATGCATTATATATCTCTGTTTAAGTATCCATTTGAAGGGATCTTGATCAATGAATTCTCAGACTCTGGTAGTTTGGTGCTCCACTTTTATTGATTTGTTTTGGTTGGAATTTAATGTCGTTGAGATATTGCTATAGTACTTTATTTTGCTATGGTAATTTGTTTTTTGTTGATTTCCATATAGACGTTTGCTTAGTTTCTAGAGATATTGTTTAATAATATATATAAATTAGTTGAAAGTCATTGTTAGACAAGTATTAAGACATTAATTTGTGAAGGAAATCATAATTTGTGGTGAGAGGATAATTTGTTAGAATAATAAAAAATGAATAGGTATATTTTGGGTTCGAACTGAGCTCAGCCTGAGCTCATAAGTACTAGCTCAGTGCTCGATGATGATGTTATTCTGCTAAGCAGCTCAAAGCTATACTTTGGCTCGTAGAGCCTGATTGACAGGCCTATTTATACATAGCCCACTTGGAATTGCCAAGAACTTCCTTTTTTTTCTTTTTAAATTTAGATTAGTAGTGTACAAAGAATTGGCCTGCTGGGGACCAAGTCTTAAATAGTAAAGAGCGAGTCAATATGTTATTTATGAATTGAGATTATATCAGTCTATATCTATATATATTAGTCTGTAGATTAAACAAGTCAGTTCGCAGGATAAAATAATTTTTTTAAAAAATATTATTTTTAATAAATTTTTTATTTCTCTTTTTTATCATATGTAAGATCATATAAATTTATAATTGAGATAAAAATAATATTCGATTAATTACTAATATTTTTTAAATATTAGTTATATATATATATATATATAATTTTTAATTTAAATAAATTTATATAAAAAGATATTTAAAATGACACAATATTGATTCATGAAATTAAGTCAATTAATTATAATCTTATGCATCTTTTCTATTTTTTATTATATTTCTCACATATAAGAATTATTTTATTAAAATTTTATTAAATTTTTTAAATTTAAAATTAAAAAATTATATTTTTAACTTAATATTTAAACATTTATATAATTATAATTATATTAAATATTTGAACTACAGTAAAATTTTTAAAATAATAAATTTTAAATTTAATTTTAATAAAAAAGAAAAAAAAAGACGGACCAACACGCTCTAACCCGCATTAGCCTTCAAGTCAATCAAAAGATGTGAATAAACCCGCATTTAAATAGACTTACACCAAATTAGTTCAAGCCTACTTAAATATTTTATTAAATGGGTTAACTCGCGAACCGACCGTGCTAGTTTTGATAGGTATGCGCAAGGCCTCTAATCGGTTGAAAACCAGAATTGCAGATGCACCCGATGGATAGGGTACTCATCTGATAGTTTTTGGGCCTCTTTATGGACCAAAAACAACAAATGGAATCAAGCTACCCATTAACAAGCCCAACAAATAAGTACTAACCAAGCAAAGAAACCCAGAAAAGCATCTCTAGCAAACGAAGTATGAGCACATTTATTTGTTGAATAAGGATCA
Source organism: Rauvolfia tetraphylla (assembly GCA_030512225.1). NCBI lineage: Eukaryota > Viridiplantae > Streptophyta > Magnoliopsida > Gentianales > Apocynaceae > Rauvolfia > Rauvolfia tetraphylla. The sequence goes on from JAJQKT010000060.1 coordinate 7,178,628, forward strand.
AAATAAAAAATTTTATTGCTTGAAAAACATCCTCCATCACCCGCCCAAAAAAAAATCTCTATTCCCAAATCGTCCATTTATTTTTAAAAAAATTGCTTTTGCCTTGTGTGGTTGATGTCATATCTAAAAATATATTTTTAGAATATGCTTATACATATTTTTTTAATCAAATGTAACTTTTCCTAAATATAACCATAAAAGAATTCACTTAGCAAAAACAAAACCATAAAAGAATTCACTAGCTCATGAAATTTTTAATTGAGTTATTATTTACTTTTGAGAAGATGAATTGACTGCCGAAAGTAGTCCTCCAAACTAGCATTATCAAATGAGTCGGCGGCCCGCGGACTGGCTCATTTGACAGTGTATTTAAGCATTTTTGGACCAACTTTTAAGTTTAGTATTTTAAAATTTTTACTTTACCTCAAATATTTAATATAATTTTAATTATGTAAATGATTCAATATTAAGTTAAATATATAATTTTTTTAATTTAAAATTAAAGAATTTAATAAATTTTTGATAAAAATGTTCTTAGAAGTTAGAAATATAATAAAAAAATGAAAAGCATGCATAAGATTAGAGTTGATTAACTTAATTTCATGAATCAATCATTATATCATTTTAAATATTTTTTTATATAAATTTATCTAAATTGGAAATTACACACACACACACACACACACACACACACACACACACATATATATATATATATATATATATATATATATATATATATATATATATATATATATATAATATTTTGAAAATATTAGTGATATGGATTGATATAATAACAACCCGTAAATAAACAGGTCGGTCTACTCCACTCCATTTTGCAAACTAGAAATTTATATATATATATATATATATATATATATATATATATATATATATATATATATTAAAGTCGAGTCAGAATCATAAAAAGGTGACATGTAAATAAATTTAGACTTTTTGAACTCTCATAATGCGAAATTACATTTTGTGCATTTATAAATATATTGATTAATGTATGTACATCAACATCAGCTCAAAAGCTTATCACCTTAGCTTGGGTGAATTCAATTCATTTAACAAATTATAAATCTACTACTTATCTTAATTTTATGGATTTCAAACTAATTCTACATCTAATATATTCAATATTAACATTAAATAATAGATTTCCCAACTTCTTTATACCATTAATTGCATAAGATTTATCTGTTAGATACATTCATAGATATAGATAGTTTGCAAGCTATTGTTGCTCTATATATACATGAAATAGCTATTCATTTAGTTCTTTTTTTTTATCTAAAGCACATAACTAAAACTAGCAACTTAATGAAAAATACTTAGAACGTAGCTAATTGATAGTTTATATGAGTATAGATTACATGAATTAGCTATAAACTACTTACTCGTGTGAATGGGGAAAAGATTAAGATAAAATTAAATGATGCAAGTTGTTATTCATAAAAAAATCGGAAACTAAAAAGACTTAGATTTGTAATTTTTTTAGTTCATGCTGCTCGATTCTCCATCATGAAAAAGTAAGAAGTTGTCTTCCAATTTGTTGTGAAAGATTTTTTATTTTTGAGCTAATTGCATAATGTTTTATTGATGGTCCAGGACTTCGATTATTCTCCTTGAGGGCCGGATCTTTTTCTCGTGTCGGTGATCATGGTTTCGAATGCTTCGAGTGCTTCGCCGCAGCAGAAAACCTTGGAAGCGTTCATCCTCCTTACTTTTAGGTATGATTTCATTAATTCATCAAAATTTTATTGATTTAAATTGTTGATTCTAAATATTTTTTTTTGTTTTGAACAATCTTTTTATACTATTTATGATTCGATTTCTCCCTCTAATCTCTTCTCTATTTCCAGGAGAAATCAAGTTCAAACGAAACGGCACAAAAAAGGAGCTCTTCGAAAGATCGCCCAGCAATGGAGGCCTCTCTTTCTTCTATACCCCCTACCGAGGTTGTGTATCTCAATTCTTTCTCTGTATTTCTGCATCTGCATTTTGTTTCTTTCCTCTTGGTTGGGGATCAAGAATTTTTTGAAGAGGAATTCCATTGTCAGAGTAATATATGAGGTAACTGGCAAACATTAAATAGGAACTTATAGGAAACTAGTTTACTTTAGAATCACAATCCCTAATAAGACTTTCTAGACTTATTTAGTACGAGAAAAAATAGAGTTTTGAGTTTGTAACAGTATAAGCAACAAAGAGAAATAACGATATTTTTTTACTTAAACTTTAAAATAGATATAATTTGGACCAATTTAAGAAAAAAAAAGGCATTGTGAACTATTTTTCTCTATTTATTTCTTGGTTACTTTATATATTATACCTTTCGTCTATATTATATCTTTTTTTGGAAAGAAACTATCTCTCAAATTTTTGTCCTTTTATTGAACTTATGAATTTGTAATTATTTTTTATTTTTAATTTTTTATATCTATTTTACAATAATTTAATATAATCTACTATTTACTTTTTTAAAAATGACTACATCTATTACAATACGAACAAAATAACAAACCACATGCGCAGGAGGACGTGGGCACTGACAATAGTACTAGTGATTTGTCAACAACATAAAGAATAGTCTCTTATAACATAATCTTAACTTACTTTTTTCCCACTCTTTTTTATGCACTAAAAAGTAAGAATATAAATTATATTCAAAACCTATCACCTAGGGTGCATTTGGATTGAATTTAGGCTTAATTTTTTTTGTTTTTAATTTCACAAAAATAAATTTATAATTAAAGAATAGGGGAGTTTAATTGTATAGGTAACCAAATACAAATAATCCTCCTTGAGTTATTAAATCTCATTTTTGTGGTTCATAATACAAATTCCAAACATATAGCTTTGCTATTATTGACAATTTAAAAGTACATTTGATTGGGATTATTTTACTCTTTTAATTTTAAATCATACATTTTTCATAAAAATTAAATTAAAAAAATAAATTAAATATAAATAGACCCTATATCTCTTATAACCAAGTGACAAGTGGCAAAAGAACGGCGACAACAAAAAACAGGGGCCTCCAAGGAGAGAGCATAGGAATCTTTCTTCTTTAGTAGTAGTACTGAAAAAAGAAGGGAAAGAAGGGAAAATTCAATACGTGGGTGACGCAAGCGACATCAGGTCCAGTGAGAAAGGTCTTTTCAGTCATTTAGAATTCAGGGGCACTGGCGTTGGGTGACGAGACATCTGATGACTTCTTTGAGTTAACGTTATTCAAATCATCACTCATGGGATGACGTGGATGACAGATCGGACGGCTGACTGTGACGTCTCTCCCTCACACGACAACACCCCGCGGGTTGCACGGGAGCTTTTCCTTTTCGTTGCCCGGTTGCTTTGCCCACGTAACCACACACAAATCTTCGTACTGTGTTGGGCGTGCGACTAGAGGGAATCTTTTATCCATCCCTCCTTGCTCAAACCCCGCTTTGACCGCCCTACAGTCCCGTTTCCTCTTTTTCTTTTTTTTCACTTTTTTAGAAAAAATTCCTAGCAAAAGGGACGAATAATCATTCATACCATTTTTAATAATATTTTTAAAATATTAACTTTTTTTTATAAAAAATACTTTAATATATTATAAACTAATTATTAATTTTATTTTATTTTATTTTTATATATTTAAACTTAATATAAACACTTAATTTATATATTCTTATCTTTTATTATATTAAATTATTTTTATAATATAATTTAAATTTTTACATAAAAAATAAAAATCTTTTCAATCAAAAAAATTTTATATATTTTTAATTATGAATAGTTTTTTTTTTTTTTGCAAAAATCAAAGGCATAATCAAATAACCCTAAAATAAAAAAGAGGACAATGCGAACAGGATTGCATCTAAAGCCAAGTTGAAGAAGAAGTTAACTAGCTCTATCTACATGGCACCAACATTTTCATTCGTCAACAACATAAGAATCCATCTTCCTTCAAGAAAAGGAAGATAGAAAACCTCGACTCTCGAGAATTAAGAAACTGGAAATTGATGAACAGGATCAACAAAATCTCCAAGAAAAAGTTAAGGAGAAAGAGGAAAAAAGTTATTGATGCACTATTTTTAAATGTACAAGGACCTGAAAAGGGGAGGGAAGTTAGCAGGAACAATTTCGTTATTCTTGTTTTATATATCTTGATCGATTAAGCTACGATCTGCCATTTCCGATTCCTGGACCTCCAAGTGTTAGAACCACTCCTTGAAGTTCACTTTTGTGCTCTGGATCTGCATCTAAAGAAGTCGAGGATCTAATAACCGGTGACAGTCTAAGATTTACTGGCCTAGTTTCTGGAGAACACAGGTTTGTTGGCTTCTGAGAATGCCTTATACCACTGTGATTTGAATGACTTGCTCGAGGATTTACTCGATGGACTGCAGCATGATTTGCCAAAAATGGTCTCTGACCATGATTTGCAGCTCTTGGCACATGATTAGGTCCCTTAATGGAATTATCAAGAAGAGATGTAAAAGGCTTAGATACTTGAACATCATCATTAATTAAATAAGGAATGCATGAACGAGAATTGGAGCTTACCAGAGGAAACAGAACGCCTCTGAAGGTTCTTCCATTAACAACAGCAGTCATTAGGTAACCTGAATCGAATGCTCCATCAACTTTACCGTGCACTTCAGCTCCAATCTAGAGGTGGCAATGTTAAAAGAAAACAAATTAATAAACAAACTATGTAGGGTTGTGCACTCTATGAAATACTATTATTCCTCCTCCAAGTGATAAATGATTGATTCCAAATATCGATGTAATATCTTCTCTATAAAGGACCTGAAATACCCTGTTTACGTATCATTGAAAAGTGCATTAACATAAATACGGCAGTAAGAAGGGGCAATACAAAAGTGTGCAAACTATAAAAACGAGTCAAAGTGGATTGTCCCACACTAGCACTTCCACGCAATAATTCTACCAAAGGAGCTCACAAATACAGATGCCAAAATTGATAGTCTTCATTTTTTCTTCTTTTTCTGGATACGTAGCTTAAGATTCTTCTAGTGAATAATCGTATTTCTAGATGGGACGAGGTCTATTGTTTGCTGATCTAGTTATTTTGCAGTTGAGAATGAGAGAAATGCGGACAATAACACAATCTAGGTGAATTGGCTTGCTAGAGCTGTGGAAAAACAAAACGTACCAAGTTTTGGAATGGTCCTGCCTCCAAGCTTTTCTGCTCTTCTGCCACACAACGCGTGTCATGCATATGATTATTAACAGTATGCGTATTGTGTGGTTGATTCGAGTGTTCTTGCAGTATATGTAAATCATGTGGAGTTGCCTGGGGAGCAATTTTGGGGTTCTGCTGGCTGACAGGAAGATGGTTGGACAGGTAACTACTTCGTGTCAAATTTTGCTGCTGAAGCAATGGAGTCATCTGAGGACCTCTGATAGAATCAGTGGTTTTCTTAGCAGGAGTCTGTTCCTGATCAGATTGAGATGGTGATGAATGCTGTGACAGTGAAAGAGAATGCTCTTCGGCCTCTGATTCTATGCCATATGTCTTTAAATTATTCATTCTTCTCCTCTTAGGATGGAAAGAATCTAAAAGACAATCAAATTTCTGTTAGTCATGCACTCATGCTTTAATTCATTGACAATCTTTTACCAAATCAGATATTCTTCCGAAACTAACCAATGAGGAAAGATGGCTTTGATGATGATTTTAGTTCATCATCCTTTGCTGCCACATCTTCGTTGATGCCTGCAAAACCATTTTTCTGCTGCAAAGACATTGAGATATCTTATGAGAATAATCATAAAAACTACTTAAAATGGTAAGATTTCCAGACGTGGTATACCAAATAATTGTCTCCTCTGAGAAATTTTTTGCCTTCTTGATTACACTGATTTCCAAATGTTCTATAGAAAGGAATGTTAGAGAACCCGTTGGCACATTCAATTCCAAGCTGCAAGATCAGTAACTCATTGAGCGGATGCTCATCCTGACCGCACCTGCAGGGTTGAAGCAGAAAGTAGAATAACAAAGGCTGTTAGGAAGCATTCACCAGCGAGGGGAGGAAAATCAAAATATCACGGTTTTCAAATATTACCCTCCATAGATGGCTATGCTCAAATTTGTGATAACAGCTGTATGAGAAAAACGCCCTTGTGGTTTCTGGCCACATATGTCGAGTTGAGTCCACGAACATGTAACTATATCAAGAACCCAAACATCATTGTAGTACTGCTTCTCTCCTACCCCACCAATCACATATACCTGAAGAACAAAATAAAACCGCTCATCATCTCTCTAAAGTTTAGTAAGCTTTACTCATTTGTTGGAAAATGACTCTACCTTTGTCCCAAAATTGACAGAAGCATGACCTGCTCGAGCACTAGGTGAAGGACCTTGAACATCTAGCTGATGAGAAAAAATAAAATCCAACAAATTAGCATATGCTTGATTTTAACTTAAATTAGAGCAACTAAATTTGGATATAATTTGTTCACTTACCCTAGACCAAGTAAACGTTTCCATATCAAGAACATCAACACCACTCCGGTACCGATCACCAGAATCTCCCCCATACAAGAAAAGCATGTTACCAATTGCAACAGCACTATGGCTGTCCCGAGGGACAGGAATGTTTCCCCTCACCTCAGGGGAAGTCCACCTCATAGTTTTAAGGTCTAAAAGATACAAGTCATTCAAATAATTCGCTTCCCCTTCTCCACTTCCCCCAAATATCACTAATTTTTCTTCACCAACAAGTGTAGCAGTGTGACTTTCACGCGGAGGAGGAGGAATTCCTTTGCATTCAGGACGTGTCCATTCCTTAGACTGTAAATCTAAAACATGCACATCATTCACCTTCTCGGTACCATTTGTACCCCCCAAAACTATCATCTTACGCCCAACTAGTGCAGCACTGTGGCTATCTCGCGGTCCTGGCCCCTGCCCCCGAGTTAATAGAATGTTCCAAGCCATTGTCTCCAGATTTAGTACAAGAACATCACTGAAATGCATACCTCCGCAACATCCCTGAATTGAGAAGAAAGAACATATTTACACTGTGCTTTTACCAAATAGCAATCTACGCTAGAGTACTATAGTTTGCAATATTTAGTTGGTGTGTGGGGGGGGGTAAAGTTTACTCCGCGACGCCAGTTAATCACACAATCATTAAAACAACCAGTTAACTACACGTTAAACTGAAATATTTCATTCCAAAACTATATCAGTTAGAACTTTTGAGTAAAAAACTCATCATTTCTGCTAATTCTATTCGATGAATGACAGCTAGCAGAAGAAAAAGATTAACTTAATTAGATGCATAGCTTATTATGTCTTAGCTTCCCCTAAACTAGAGCTACAAGACTAAACGAACTAAAGTTGCAGCAACCGGATCAGAAACTACAGTACTTCCGGGTGGTCAGAAACTAAGAAATGCATTTGTGCAATCTTAATACATGGGAAGACAAAGCAATAATCTAACCCTGAACAGGCGGTGGAGATACCGGAGTGTGGCGGCGGAAGGAGGCAGCAAACCTCAAGAACTATTAACAGAATGAAGTTCAATACTTATAATGAAAAGACAAAAAGGATAAGGAATGATCTCACGGTTTGCATGAAGAGAGCACAGGGTTTCAACTTCAAAAAGTTCAAGAAACTGCAAAAAACTGATGACAGAGATAAAAAACCAAAGCAAGATGATAAAAAAAAAAAAAAGAAAAGGGAGATGACAAAAGAGGAAAGATTTGAAACCGTTGTCAAGAGTGCAGAAACTGCTTGCCCCCGTGAAGAAAATACAATTTCCCAAGGGAAAACTAATCAGATTTCAAAGACAAATTAAATAAGATGACTCAGATTGAAACACTCAACTTCAAGAACATATTTCTGACTCTCAGAAAAGAAAAATCTATATGTTGAGGAGATTAAAGTTGACCCTCGAAGTAACACATGTTGATGTACAGATGAACGAAGGAATATTTAAAACATTGCAAAATTATCATGGAGAATTCAGAAAAGTCATCAGTTTGTGATAAACAACGATACATACTCCGAATACATAAACCAAGCCATTGGAATAGCAAGCAGAATGCCCCCATCTTTCAGAAGGGCTGGCACCATTGACCTTCGGCTGCAACCACATTGCCTTCTTTCTTGCAACTTCAGAACCTCCAAGTGATCCCATAGTGTCTCTTTCAAACACACACATACGGAGAAAGAGAGAGAGACGCGCACAAACACAGGCACGCACACACTATATATTTCTCTCTCTTGAGTTCAACTCAAGCAGAACGCTTCGCACATGGCTTGACAGGATGTAGATAGAAATGGAGGAAGAAGAAATGCAATGGAAAGAGTCAAAAGAGGACATGAACAAGCCAAGTGACATATCAACTATCAGTGTCAATGGACATGAAAAGATGGGCGCTTTCAAGTCCAAATCACTGTGACACCAACAAAAAACAGAAGGGTCTTTGCTGAAGACGACACATGCATTTGCAATTGATAAACGAGTTTAGCGTATGCCACTAATTTTGATCATTTGCATCGATGTTCATTGGATTTGAACGGATAACCGAGTCTATACACTGGAAAGGTACACATACAAAGCTGAGAGAGAGGGGGTGACTTGAATCGGGGTCTTTTTCACTTCGACCTGTGATAATTTGCTTCTATACTTTTTCTCACTTGTCTAACTGAAAATGATGAAGCTGGAAAAAGCATTGGGTTGTGGGAAATGATAGGAGGTTTGAGATGCTTCTGCCAGCATAGTACATTTGAGGTTGGAATGGGAAATTGCATAATTGACATCTAAATTAAAATCAAAATTAATTATGTGTTAAAAATGATTTATGATAATCATTTATATTCATCAAATATCTATGAATAGTGATAGGCGGATCAATTTAATTCAGGAAATACGCATCAACAATGATAAGAGTGTGCATGAAGAAATGAGTACAACTACTAAGTCACAAGAAGAGAGAGAGAGAGAGAGTTAACTTTTGTAAAATACACATTAATAAAGTAATCATTTTACACCTAAAATTATTTCTTCATTTTAAAATATATAACATATTTTTTACATATAAATTAAATTCTTGATAAATTATATACAAAGTTTCATAATTATCAAAAATACTTTAATTTAAAAATAATTGATTAGTTCGTCAAATTCAAATTTGATATTAAAAATTTATGTTTTAAGTAATTTTTTAAAAAACTAATAGTTGTTAGAAAATAAAAATATTTAAACAATTAATTAGAGATAAATATAAAATTAAAAATAAAATAATAAATAAAATTTTTATAAAAAATATATATTTTAAAATAATTGAAGAGAAAAGTAAAATATATAATTTGAACAGAGAGAGAATTTTTTTATGACAAGTTTCTTTAAGAAGGAAAAAAAAGGTTACTTTGTTTTAGTCTGTAACAATTGATGACATTCAAAGGAAATTGTTAGCGGGGACTCAGGTATATGGTTTTTTTTCTTTTATGTTTTTGCTTCCTTTTTGTAAGATAATTTTGGGATTGCCGAGGGAGTGAGTTTTGGGGAATTCCCACCCAATTTTCTAGGTGGTCTAGAGATGTGGATGTAGAAATGTCTCTTCTCAAGGTCTTTGTGGGACTGGTGCTTTGTGTATTGCAAATTCTTTTTGAGTTTTGGGAACTGAGATGGTTCCTGTTGTTTCTTCCAAAGATAAGAAAAGGGAACAATTTTTTCCTTCTCAGATAGGACCTTTTACTGTGTCACAAACATATTCAACTTCGATGTTATCCCCTTAATAATTTTGATGTTGATTAAAAGTGCTCCTTGTGTCTAATGAATTTTCAGCTACTGCCATCTATGTTCTCTTTTCAAATTAAAGCTCACAAGAAGGCAATAGATATCTTTTTTTATGGGATTTGAATTTGATATCTTTTACTTTTAGAATAATTAATCTCTATAATCTGAGTTTCATATCAAATTTTATTTAATATCTTATTTATTTTATTAATAGTAATTAGAGATCTAATTAAAATATAATATAATTATATTATAAGTTTATCTCGATTTTTAACTGTGGTACAATTATATATTATTTTAAGAGAGAACTACATCTCTCTCTTTGTATTATGAAATCAAAAATTCAAGATTTTGCTTGATTTCCCTACCCTATCCTATTATGTAGAGAATTAGGTTTTAGTCCATCGATTAATCAAGCATCCATTTGCCAAGCACTAAAACTAAATGGTGCAAAGGAATCAGTCAAACTAGACAGCTAGAAGCTAAAGTGTCACTTGCATAGATGCAACATAAGAATGATTGAGTGGGTGGGTTTGAGTATGAAGTGCACTAACTCTAGCAATGTCCATGGTACCTTCAATATTTGCAAAATAATGAAGCTTCAATTCCTTCTATGAATTTAGAGGTGTTCATAACAATTTTTGCCTTCTCAAAGACTCATTTTTCCATTTTTTACCCCTTCTAAAGGTGAAACGAATATACACAAAAAATTTTAACTAAATTCTTATTATCTACAAATAATGAATTGTACAATGTATTCGTATTAATGAATTGGACAATATATTCGTATTAAGCTAGTGGGAGCCGTCCATGGCAAGACTTGATAGAAGTGCATGCAGACCAAGAAATTTTTTTTATAAAAAAAAAATTGAAGTGCATGCACCCGACAAAGGCCCCCCCTGTAGGAAGAGGGGGCCAGCGGGGCGCCGGGGAGGGCGGGGGTGGGGGGAGGTGAGACTACTACTTAGTCCTCAGTTTTTCGAAATAAAAAACTTATGGCTAATTTAAGGGTGAATTTAGTTAAGGTTTGATTTTAAAATTAAATTTAAAATTTTAAGTATGTAACATATATATCTTCTCACAAATAATTTAATTTTTACAAACTCAAGATAAAAAATTTAAAACTAAATCCTATTCAATCACACCTTAAATTGATTCTCAATCTAATTTTTTTATTCTTTTCAATTTGAGTTGTACTTATCTTTTTATAAATAATTTATTTTTATGATTCTAAATATAACTTAACTAAAAAAAATTTAATCTAATCTCACCCTTATTTTTTATTTTAGTATTTTTTAAATTATATGACTTATTTTTATATTAGTAGTTTATTTATTATTTTTTATTTTATAATTATCTTCAACCACTTACTTTAAGTACTTTTATTTTTAAAATATTAAAGATATTAATTATAATGTTAAATTTTAAAATTTTAATAAAGAGAATATTGATTTTTTGGAATAAAAAAATTAATAGAATTAATTACTTTTGATTAAAAAAGATTATTTTAGATATTTTTAAATTTTTAATAATCAGATAAAAATATTTTATATTTTTTTAAAACCTATTCATTCAGTTTCATTTCATTTAACCTTCTTATTATATTATAGATATCTTAAAATAATTGATACTTTATATAAATAAAATATTTTACTCTATCCGTTCTATTCTATTTGATCTTTTTACTATATTGTGATGTTCTAACAAAATTGATAATTTCTATAAAAGAAAAACTTTTAATATATTTTATACTATTAATTAACTACTAACTCCATTATATTTTATTTTTATATATTTATATTTGATATAAAGTACTGCTGACTTACATATTTCTTATTTTTTATTAATTAAATTATTTTTATAATACAATTTAAATTTTTATATAAAACTCTATGTCTGATTAAATACTATTAATTTAAATGATGTAAAAAAATAAAATATTTTATATTATCAATTAATTACTAAACTCTTTATATATTATTTTTATATATTTAAATGTTATATAAAATATTTATTATTTTATTATATTATTTTTATAATATAATTTAAATTTTTATATAAAATTCTATAAAGAATAAGACGAATAAGAGGGAGGAAGAAGAAGTAGCAAATTAGCGTTAGGTTGGGGATGGCGGTAGTGTGCATTGATTCGCGTGAGTGACAGAGGGAGTGTGGCTGACTGCCTTCCTTTGTAACTTGAAATTCTTTTCATAATTTTCATTTCTTTTCCTTTCTCCTTTCTCCTTTCTCTTGTTTGACAGACAAGAAAAGGAAAAAGCGGGTGGAATTGAACTGAAAGGCGTGTATCAAATCGAGGTGAAAACAATGAGGAGACTTTGATGTAAGTTTATGTTAGTATTATAATAATGTTTGTGGGTAGCGTAACACGCGAAACCAAACAAAAGCAATGCAATGCAATGCAGATGCAGATGCAGATGCAGATGCAGCTGCAGTGAGTCCATTCCTATTCCCCACCCCCACCCCCCCCCGGTCAGAGGAAGAACTCATATATGATTCATCAGAAAATAAAAAATTTATTAAGCAGTTGAATTTTCACGTTATCCTCCTTACAATTTTTTCTTTTTTTACAATACAGTTGGTTTTGTTTCACTAAATTCACCGTTGATTGTTGGTATTTTTACTCGAAGAGAATGATGGTGCAAATCCATTTCATAATTTAAAATCAATTTAGAAGGGAATTCATTAAAATATTACAATTATTAGTCATCGTAAATACAAAACTTTTATTATACTAAATTTTTAATTAATAAACGCAAGATTTAGATTAATTTTTTTAGTTAAGTTGTATCGAAATTTATAAAAATATATTATTTATAAAAAATAAATAAATTTTATTAAAAATTAATTAAATCTCAATTCAAGTAGGCTTTAATTCATCCACGATAAAACATCTTAATAAATTATTACCCAACCGATGTGCGGTGAGATGAGTAGTAACTAGTAATTCTCTCTCGCTTTGACAACAGTAGTAGAGTCAACATTGCAAGAGTGAGTGCCTTTGTTTATTCGGCCAAAAAAAAAAAAAAAAAGTTCATTTGTGTGGGAGTCTTTACGCACACTACAGCGTGCCGGATACGTGCCGATAACCCTTCCTTGTTGGAAACCCAATGCCAAGTAAAAATGGTTTGCATGGCACGCACAGCAACACTCTGAATTCTTGTTAGAGCTCTCCAATGAAAACACTAAGACCAAAGAGATTTACTAAATAGATATTATTCGTAAAAATATTTTTACTTTCCGAGTATTTTAATATAAATGTAACCGAGTGACTTGATCAAATAATATAAGCTATTGAGTATATTTAGATTCAGATTATTTAGATTGTATTTCTCTCAATTAAATATATAATTAAAAAATTATTTTTACAGAACTCAAGATAAAATCTCTCACAACCAAACATAATTCAAATATACCCTCCCTCAGTTCCAAAATACAAATTTTTAGCTTTAAATTTTACACACACTCTCTCATTATAAAATTCAATACAAAAAATTTTCAAATCCAAATATTATTGAATCTCACTCTAAAAATCTTACACTATTGTGAATAAATGTATGTCCACTTCTCTCTCCGACTAGTTTCCTTTGCCTACACTGCAAACAGCAGCTCAACGTTTCTTTACCATGTCCGGGATTGGTAGATGACGGTCGGTGGTCTTCATAGAAGAATAGTTTATACAACGAGAAACAGCCATAAACAACAAGAAGTACCAAAATGATGAATCCAACAGTTGAATGTGGAACACAAGTTAAGTTGCTTTCATTATTTTGACATGTACCTCCCTCCACAGGCAGCGAAGCAAAGGCAGAGGCAATGCCAGCGAAAGAAGCCTTCCCATCTTTAATAAATTTGCTATAGTGCTTTTCTTAACCACGCCAGTCCCGTACTGTATTGACAAGGTTCAATCAATCAAGAACCTGGACAAACTTTGTCACATATTTTTTCACGTTTAATAACACTGTTGATTTGATGGTTGGTTTCCAGGGGCTTCTTCCATGGCTCATTTTAGGTTCAATAACTGCATTGCTCAGTGCCAAGGACATCATCCTATGCTACTCCACCAATACCATTACGACAGTTTCTCACTTCAGTTTTCCTTGTATGGATGTATGTATACTTTCAATTTAGATAGCACCTTTTCTCTCACTGACAATGCACCTCTGACGGAATCACATTGACGGTAAGAAAACCACGAGTAAGTTCATGTGATCAAATCAAGAATATGTCGTATAGGTATTGAAATGTCGGCATGCCTCTTTGATGAGCTTAAAGAAAGCAACTCATTTACATAAACCTGAATACTTTCTGCAGCAAAGTTATCTGCACGACCAAGCGCCAAAGGCATTATTGGCCAGCTAAGGGCGTCAGGCAAGGGAGACCCCAACTTACATGAAGACATGATCTTCATGATTTGCTAGGTACACACATTACAATCGTTTATTGATTGATGAAAACTTTCCGGGGTCTGGACAGCAAAACATTATCCCTGGTGCTAAAGTGAGACTTGAGGGCAAGATCTTATAGGTATTGCCGATTGTACAACAAAGACTGTTAATAAACTATTCTGTGGTCTTCTTCTCTAGTAGGATTCAACCAAGGAATGCAGTACACACGAAATATCTGAAAAGCAGAAAAGTCTGACAGAATTCAATACTTAAAAGAGCTTGACTCGGAATATTGCTGAGCAAAATGCCTCAGGTATAGTGATTTAGTGATTTTGGAACTAATTAGATTAGCTAGGTCACTACTTTCTTAAGTGGCCGAATCATTTTTACTCATGAAGATTTTCAGGATAGAAGCATACTTAAGCTCAAGATTTTCAACATTATGCCGAACATGCTGTTATTATAGTGAACTTTACATAGAGCTTAAGAGGCATTCAAATTCCGTTCCACCTATATGCCTAAAGCTACCTGCTCACTTTCATCAGCTTCATATTCCAGAGTGTTACTAATAAATCTTTCATAATAAAAAAAGGTGCCTAAAAGAAAATTTTCTCTTGACCTTTCTGAACTAGACTTTCTTCTAAAGGTATGAATGACTAAAAACTGAACTATGCAATAAAAGAGATATAAAATCTCCACAATATACATACGTACGATACATATAGGTATATGTATGTATGTATGTATAAGAAAGGTCAAATTTCAATTTCCACTTGGACGACACCAAAAACTGATGTGTAGGAACAAGATTTGATAAACCAAGGTTATACAAAACAAGTTGGATGTAATCATCTCAGGTAAAGCGTTTTCCACTTTTCCCCTTTGATGGTGACAATGAGGTATAACTAGTTGCTACCATAAATAAATGTTATGGAAGGCATGCTATCAGATCGGACTGTACAGTATACTACTAGTATACTAACATCACTGTGCACAACTAGATGAATTCAATGGTATACCTGGGTACTTTTTTGATTTGCTGCTGTGTCCAACCCCCAAAAGTAGTTACCGAAACTTGATTTCAGTTAAAATCTATCCTTAATACCTGTGCAACAGTGCAAGAGCAAATAAGGTGAGGTATAACCGAAAATGTCATTGGCTACCTATTCTTACACATACCTAAAGTTGGGGGGAAAAGAACCACCAATAGAGTGAGAAGGAAAAGATGATCACCAATTTCAAAATCCAATCCAAGTTAAATTTGAAATTTTTAGAGAAATCAATGGCTTTTTCCCCTTTTTGAAATAATTCTATCACGTACTCATTTCTAATCTATTCTACCACAAAGTTATTGAAGTTCTTCGTATACCAGTTCAGGCTCAAAGCTATCTAGTTCTGTTGCCTCTAAATATTTCTAGCCTACTGTTCTTTTTCAACATGCAAATAAACCATAACATCTTTGCTGGAGTTCAGAGTCTTAGTACCATGACATTAGTCCCAGCAGTCATCCATCGACAAACTTGTCTTCTCAAGCTTTAAAAAACCTTTCAATTAGATGTCTCCACACAGTTAAAAACTCAGATTTAACAAGAATACACTTCAAAAAGTTTCCAAAACTGTAGTTTCCAGCAGAAGGCAATCAATTTGTGTGATTTTAGAAATAAATGTCCAAAATACCATACTTTTCAGGTTCCAACCATGCAAATACGCTTTTTAGGTAGCTTTTCCTCCTTTTCCAAATATTCCTTTATTTTACTGTTAAAGACCCACCAAAATTCAAAGTTACCGCCTGATGTATCAATAAATCACTAGTTTACAGTTACACAATTGGGAAGAGAGTCACAAAGATGAGCCTAAAGTATGCGACATCAACAAAATTACAAGTTCTAGAGAATAAAGCTGCACTGATATGAAATCTAATATGTCATGCGGCTTACATTTGATATCATATCGAGGAGTCAAATGCAAAAAGGCTCCTTTGTGTCTCCGTTGGGTTTGTCAACCATCGACAAAACAACCATGCTGCCCCAACCACTGATAGCAGTGAAAGCATAGCCAAAAATCCAAAGTGCGAGACATCATTTGCAACTATTGCTACTCCTAACATTATAGACTCTGCCAAACTTGCAACAGAGACCTCTGTTGTCCCAATAAGATTTGCTTTAAATTCTGGAATTCCAGTTTGTAGAATTTGTTGCCCAACAACATCATATGACATATGTCCCAATCTTGACAATATCTGTAAAGTGAGAATAGGCATTTAATAAAAAACTCAAAGAAACACTGACTGGTGTCTAGGGCTAGGGTCAAATTCATAATAATCATGCGAAGTGTGCAACCTCAATAATGAAGCTCTAATAAAAGGGAGAGATAGATAGATGGCTAGAGATATATCATCCTGGAAAGAGTTACTACAAACATGAGATACCTAATGTATTCTGATTAGGAGATACTAGTCAAGATAAAGGTGAACTCACAATCAAAGACAAAAAGAACAGAAGGGGGGTCTGCTGAGAAAGAGATCCAGTCCAATAAACAGCAACAGCTGTTGTAAGAAGAGATGCTTGCAGCATTAACCCAGCAGCTCCAGCCTGGTAGGCAAAGTTTGTGAGACTCCAGCCTAGAATTCAACAAACAAAAATATCGCTATAGATGAATTAGTCAACCAAATATTTGAGGAAAGCAACCTTCAAAATGCCAAGTTGCTGGACCAGTCTGGCAGAGATGAATGTTGCTGCAACACCCATACAAGCACATAATCCACTGAAGCCCCCTATAAGAGATGGATTTAAACCTGAAACAAGTTCAACAGCAATAAATTATACAGTAATGTGATTCAACTATAAGGAAAATGAAGAAAAATAAATAACCATCAAATGAAATGTGGTCTATACCACACACTTTAGTTCGATAGCATCCAATGCCCCTTTTGAAGAGTACTCCCTAGATGTGGGGTGTTTCTTTTTTGTTGGGGTGGGGTGGGGGGTTGTGTGTGTGTATACTGCATTCTGTCAAATCTACTCCAAGTACAAATCTAATAAAAAATGAAGTTCATGGTATTTATAAGTACCAAAGAAATACCTTTTTGGGTTAAGAAAGCCGTCATCAATCCACCAGGAGAGAGAACAATATTGAAGTTGAGTAGCACATACGCAAGGCTTGCTGGAAGAACAGGCTGCTTAATGTACTCAACCCATCCTTGTTTGATAGTTTGCAAACTCAATTTCACTTGCAACAGAAAACAATAGACTCAACACATGTGGTTCTTTAAAATGGACAATCTACTCATTTGCAGAATATTTTAGAGGACAAAGTTTACCAATATTTGCGGCACCTGATAGAGATCCAATGGCGGAGTTTTGGCAAGAAGGTGGTTTTTTACTATGCTCAAGAACTCCAGCAGAAAGTTTGTTGGTTAACCATGTAAGGAAAATCTAGCTCAAACAACACAACGGTCACCATAATTGCACCAAGTTAAACAAAGAGCACGGAAGGTAGAGAGACGTACTGCAACAGGCAGTGCTGATATCATCAAACTAGCGGCAAGCTTCAAGCATGGCACTGGCTCATATTTGGTCAGGAGAATGCCAAATAATGAAGCACCAGCAATCTGCCATCATACAGGAGCGTGAAGCCTATCAGTTGTCAATTGGCTAAAAATGAATCATGTCAAAAGTTTTGCCAGGAAAAGAAAAAGAGATCTGAGGAAACTGCATGTATACACTACACTTTTGGTCCCTAACATTTGCCTTCACCGTCAATTTTACACCAAATGATCCATATATATATATATATATATATGGAAAGATGACCCAATTTTACACCACATGACCCTCTGAACATCTCTTTCCTTCTATTTCTTGGTTGGTTTTGTCTTCTGAGGAATATCTTCGAAATACCAAAGACATTCGTTAATATCCTCCAATACACCACTTATGGTGTAAAATTGGGACGTTTTGAAATTGGTGTAAACATGAGCTTCGTAAACATTTGGTGTGAAACTGAGATGGAGGCAAAAGTTAAGAATCAAAAGAGTGATTCACCCAAACTGCACTGACAGAAAAATTTTGATATAGGGGAAACCTGTTCTAGGATGGATTCAAGTTGTATATATGAGTCTAGCATAAACTACTCACATAATAGTTTTTCCAGTGCAATCCCTTATAGCATACAAGAACAAAACCACTCGAATCAGAAAAGGAAACAAAGGTTAACAGGAAGAAAGCAAGTAAGAAAAGAGGACTTTGAAGGATGAAACAGAAAAATTCTAGCAATCACCTCGCACAGGAGATCAATTCGGCTAAGAACAGCATTTGCTTGCGCAAGAGCAATTGGCCTATTAGTCCCTGCTAACTGTAAATCGAAAGATCCAATCATGAAATCATTCAACACATTGACGAACGAATACATAATGAGCTTCCAAAAGAACAAAAAGGAAAAAGAAGCAATCTGTACTACCAGAACAACCCAATCACGCTCCATTGCAACACCCAGAGCCAATCCTGAGAGTCTCTCCACAGCCCCAGCTATAACAAGTACAACAAACCACGGTTGAAGAAGAACAGATGACACCGGTGTGTTATGAGCAGCAGTATGAGCGTGAATTATCATTCCAACAGACAATAACTGAGCAGCTGCCTGACAGGAGAAAAGCATTAGGAAACAGAATATTTTGACCAAAACATTTTGCACCCACTGAATAATCTGGACCAAGTGAAAGATTACCTGGATAACAGTCAAACAGTTATACGAAGTTATTCTGGGAAACTGATCCATTAAGTTTCCCACTAGAGGCCCCCCAACAATTACTGCAAGCTGTTCAACATGAAATGCATACCAAAGTAAATCTCTCTCTATTTTATGGACAACTTCTTTCATCCCTTTCTTCAAAGGGTAGCTCACATAGATACCTTGGTAAAAAATCCAATTACAGCTACAGGAAGTAGACTTGGATGGAGTAAAGCAATCGCAACAGGCCAGGCAAAGTTCCACAGCTGTTCCACCAAATTCCCAGCCAAGCAATTAGCATATAATGCTGGTTGAATAAGTCATAGTCAGTGAGAAGCTCAGCAGAAAAGCAAAAACAGCAACATATCTCAAAATGAACATTATGGTGAACATTCTGCGATTTTGCTTGCTCAAAAACACTAGTCAATTGAAAATAACTCAGAACACGTCTAGCAAGGCTACCATGTCACAATACTAGAAAAAGTTTTGCTACTTAAGAACCAGTGTTATTTCGCTAAAATTGTACAAAACTGACTCAAATTAACAATGAACATATTTTCTGTTCCTTCTGCACCAACAAAATCTATAGACTGAAAAGAACCTCAAGTATCAGTAACAAGGCTCCAGTCAAGGTCAACTATAACATCACCACCGCGGGGGGCAAAAAAAAAAAAAAAGGCTTCAGAAATAGTGGCAAATTTCACCGATGTTGTAAAAATTAGATAGTTTATTTTCATAACATCGTCGTCAAAACGTAGCACGATGGGTTTCCCTAAATCTATTAGTTTTAATATACAGAACTGATTTTTTCCAGGATCATTCAAGCAACTCAAGCTCTATCCATAATTAGACTCCATGGTTTATAAAAGCTTTGTGCAGCTGATAAATAGAGTTATCCTGTGCACATATAAATGAGTTTGGACTCAGTCTGACATTCTTCTATATGAGCTCTTCAGATGCTAGGTTATTTCATCTTTTTTCTATGACGACACCATCATATATGTTCCACCTTAATTTTCTTTAATTCTCTTATACTTGTCATATTTTAGAGCACTGCTATCTTTAACATTATGGCTGCTGGAGGTGAAAATTGAAATAAACTTGTGAAGGTGCAAAATGGTATTTCCTTCTCTCCGTCCAGAAAAGGTAAGAAAAAGATTCATATAGACAGAGAGGAGCAGTATTCTTTTCCCAAAAGGGTAGTAGTGAACCAGAGGACACACAGCGTGCCAGGAGTTATTCCAGAATATCTGTGGTAAAATGTAATACTCAAGTCTTTTTTCTTTCCGTCGTGGAAAAGAGGGGGGACAGGGGACCATTTCTGATTCTTTTTTTTTTTTTTGGAATAGTTTGCAGTGTAAGGATGATTTTAAATTTTCTTTTAAGTCATACACAATATAAGGTTGTGCAACAAATTGGGTTTCACCTACAGCCTAGGATTATGAAAATATGTGAAAAATAAACCGCCATTGCATATAGAGGGTCCCAAACATTAGTTTGATTTTAATTTTCTTTTTAAGTCAAATACATCATAAGGTTGTGCAACAAATTGGGTTTCACCAAGAACCTAGGGTTATGAGAATATGTGAAAAATAAACAGCCACTGCATATAGAGGGTCCCAAACATAAGAACATTTCAAGTGAAAGCAAAATCTTTACTCTCTTTCTCAAGAAAGTTATGTTTGCTTAGTATAATAAGCATAACTCCACATGCATAAGAAAGATTCCGAAAACCTTTTGAATCAAGGAAGCAAACTAACCATACAATCCCGCTGGATGAGCTGGAGTTGCAGCAATGATATTCTGCTCTTCCTCTGATAAGACCTAAAAAATGACAAGACAGTGACTTACAAACCAAGCAGAAGTGAACTAAGTGAACAGTTGAAGCAACTCAGAAACAAAACTATGCTCATGTTAGGACATACAGGCAATGCTGTCAAAAGGGTGTCTACATAAGTGCCCTTAGCCAATAAGTTAAGCGCATCAGTCTCCAAGACTTCAGATGTGAGATGAACTATCGGGACACAACAATTTGAATCAGCAGTTGCAGGATCCTCCTCAATTTCCCCCTCAGTTGTTATGTGGTTCAACACATCAGTGTTTGTTATTGAACACTTCGGATTGAAATATTCAAGCCTGCAACCAATATTTACTGCACAATCAATAATCCTATTCCAAATTATCACATCCACTCCATAATTACTATGAATAATTAGAAAATTCCATTCAACAAAGGGTTGATGATGTCATATGCAGCCAAATTTTATAATCTTAACTCAAGGAGAAAATCTATCTAGCTTTCCTAAGAGCAGTATTTGATCAGAAACTAAATTACTCAGTATCTCCTCAGCGAGAACATTTTGATCAACATTTCAGCAATCTAAATCTAACGATCATAGAAAACGAAACACAAACCCAACTTTAGTCACTCAAATTAAAGAGTGTAGAAAACTAGAGTACTTCAGCAATTAAAGGAAAATCAGAACTCAAGTTTCCCAATCCTTCCTGGAACTATTCTGGCACAGGGTTTCCAGCACTACCGGGACTATAAACCAAAAAACATACCATGTCTAGGGAGGAATTGTATAATATTTAACTTGCATTGATCGAAAGTAATTATGGATGCAGTTGCATCACATATTCATAATATAAGTTTCTAACTTAGTTTCAGACGCTCATAGCATTTCCGTTGTCAAAGAATTCTGCTTGAACTATATCCAAGTGCATTTGAAGCCACATTTCTGACCTCAAAGTTTTGAGCTTTATCCAACATGCAAAGCAATTTCTTTAGAATTTACCACCACACTCAACTCCTCAACCTAGTGCCCAATATCTTATGAAACCCAATTTCTCAATTGCAACTGCAGCCTTAAAACTTCAAAAATGCACAACCCAGTTGCAATTTCAGCTCATTCTTCCACAATTTAATTGATTCAGAACCAAAGAGAAATACAAAAGTAAAATAGAAACCGCAATAACAAATACCTGGGAGGGATTAATTTGGAGTTCAACCATCGACAAGAAGAGAAGCGAGGGCGTATTCTAAAACTAGACGGCGACGGATAAGGAGCTTTCCGGAAAGCGAAGCTGAAAGTAGAATATGAAGCAAGTTGCGCATTAACAGTAATTGCCACAACCATGGTTTTTGCTGTAATTTCTCAATTTCTTCCCTTTTGTTGCTCTCCAAGAACAATGCCTTGAAGCACTTTTGTTTATCCTCTTCTTGACTACTCATGCAGCCTCCTCGATCCCCTCAAGCTGTTGCAGAAAAATTCTGTCCCTCTAGCCAGTTCCAGAAGAAGAAGAAAACTTCAAGAAACGAATTTTCTTTCTGGGTTCTTGTGCTTGATTCTCTTAATAAAAATTGAAGAATCTTCCCAGATAAGAACAAATTTTTTTCATTGCAGCAGCATTTTAGTGTGCACAATTTTTTTGAGGGCGAGGACTTTTTGCTGTTTGAGTTGTATGAACCTCCTTATCTTGGAAAAAATGTTGGGGGCGGACAATTCAAAAGAGAAAATCACCAAAACACCAACTGGATTGTCTTAAGGCCATAATTTTATGGCTTACGTGTATATGTTCTCTCCAGTCCGCTCAACGGTGGGCTTGTCCCGATTACGCCCTTTAAAAGATTGTTTCCTTTTCTTTCTTCTACTTTTGAAGAATTTTTGATGAAACACTTTGTCATATGTAAGTCAAAATAAACATACATGGTTTAATAATGACAAATGATTAAGATCATTGTTAATGTAAAATTTCGTATTTCAAGTAAATTATGAATTTAATTTTAAAATGCATATAACATGTATTTAAAGTAAAAATTCAATGCAAATTTTTTTCTTTAAATTATACTCTTTCTCTCATAAAAAATTATTTTTAAAAAAATTAAAATAAAAAATTTCAAAATTAAATTATATCTAATCCCACTCTAAATTAAAAATAAAGATATAATTGAAAAATAAAAAGAAAAGTCTTATGCGTTGAATCAACATAATAACTGGTTAGAAAATATACTTTTTTATTTACTCAATGAGAAGATTTGAGTTTGATATTTACTTGATGCATTTTTTTTTAAAATCAAAAGAGAAGAGAGTGGATTACCTTTCAATCACAAGTGCAGAATAGTGATAAGGACATGCTGAACTTTGATTTCTTGGGCGTAGGCAAATGTCCCAATTGAGGAAACTCTCTACTAATAGTACTTTATTACTGTAAAAATGGGTTTAAACTCGCGGATTGGTGTGTATAAGTGGATTTAGATTTAATATGTCCAATCCCATTTAAACGTGAGCTTTTTTTGTCCGTTCTATTTAGAACGGGCCGGACGAGGGCTAACCTATTTTTAAAATTTTTTTAAAAATATATTTTTAAAACGACATCGTTTTGATTTTTTAAAAATATTTAAAAAATATTTTTTTTCAAAATAACGTCGTTTTGCTATTTTTTGAAAAAGCAATATCGTTTTGTACTGTTTGCGGGATAGCTATCGTTTTGTACAGCTTGCGGGATAGCTATCGTGGGCCACGGACTAGGAGTGTTTAGCCCACATGCTAGCTCGTTTTGATCCGTTTTTAAGGCCAGCCCGAACATGTCGGGCCGAGCCCGAACGAGCTAGCCGGTTTGACAGTACTACAGGGCTTTCTCCCTAAGCTCAGTTGAGGATGTAATAAATGGAAATAAATCTAAAACAATCAAGGAAATGTATTTAAAAATCTTTTCTTGATATTTTTGGGAGATAGTGGATATGTATTGGAGATTTTGTGTATTTGGATAGAGTTTGAATTTGAGATTTTATGTTTTAAGTTTCATAAAAATGAATTATTTATAAGAGAAAAAGTGTGACATAAAGTAAAAATTTTGTATTAAATTTTGCGATAGATAGAATCCAATCTAAATAAATATATATCTAATTTTCCTTGATGAGTGTATCAAATCACGCAAGTAATATTTTAGTAATTATGAATTAAAACTTATTTTGATTGCTTATGAGTGGTAAAGTTTATAAGTAATTTTTTTGTGATCGTATATTAAAAATTACTTTGAGTGAAATGATTATTTACCATAATCATTCCTTGCTATTTCAATTCAAATTTTGACTCCCCTTCATATATTTGACACCAAAAAATTATTTTTTTTTCTTTCACTTTTTTCCCCATTGCCTCAATTAGTATACATCATTACATATATGTTGAAAAACTCATGGTTTGCAAAATCTTGGCCTTGTCGTTCAGCGCTCTTAATAGGTGGGAACTGGGGACTGGCTCAGATTCACTGAGTCGAAAGTGAGCCAAGCTTGAACACGGTCTTTAGAGCTATCTTTTCCTTTTTTTTTTTTTTTGGCAACAATCTCTAGAGCTATCAATAGGGGTCTACAAAGTCAGGCTTGGCCAGTACGAAGTTCAATCTGAATTTGAAACAAGGATTTCAAGTTCGAGTTTATTCCGATTTTTAATAAATATTTGCTAAATTAGTGGAAATCTATTTTTGGTTAAGTTAAACTATGTTCACTTTTTAAGCATAGTAATTTAGAATAAATAAATATAATTAATCAGTAATAAATAATAAAATCACACTGTGAAAGTTATAGAATATCATGTATCCTATACGCATAATATATTATTTAACAACATAATTTAATTAGAAAAACAAAGAGTATAATATTCGTAAAATTTGTAGCAAAAAACCTATATTATATTATATTAATAAAAAATATAATTAAAGTTAGCATCTGAAGGGCTATATTCTGCCCGAAGAGAAAATTTGTGAGCATTTTCAATTTTTTATTAATAGATCATACATATAACGTAATACATTTATAATGTATGCACTACCAATTATAAATATTTTAAAAGTACATTTTTTTTTAAGTGAAGTGATATTTTCACCCTTATTTTAGCATATTTCAGTCTCTTCATTTCTTTTATAAATAAAAGAAGTTTGATAATCCTAGTTATAAAATCACATGACTCCCATACATTATTAATGAATTCAATTACCTTTCTTTTCTCATAGCATTGATATTTCCATAATAAGAAAGTTGGTATTGGTGTCACCAACCATCATAATAATAGCCAATGAATCGTATAAAAAAGCTTTATAAATCACATCATTTTTCATGCATTTGAAGATTTATGAGAAAATATTTTTGAATTTCTCAATCTTACCTCTTTAATTTAAAGTTTTTATAAATATCTTCTTTTACTTAGAAAAAGTTAATGTAAAGAAAATTTTATTATGCACTTATAGTGGTTCTTTTTATTTTTTTTATTTTATAAAGGGGTAATTTTGTCCATTGAATAATTTGTGGACTTAGCTAATTTTTTTGCTATGGATATTAAGTCATTTTTAGTCATTAAAAAAAAGAGAGGTGTGAAAGATATTAAAATGGAAGTGAAAATATGGCTTCTTTTTTTATAATATACAAAATTTTAAACTTAATTCACCCAAATTGGACACATTTTAAAAAAAAAATAGACGCGTTGATAAGGGCTAAGAAAATATACCAAATTCCTAACAAATAGCCCTCCCAAAAAACAAAAAAAAAAAAAAAAAACTCCCCCATTCCTGTCCATCACGAACGGTAGCGATCTTCTCCACTTGGAACCCCATGTCAGATGCATGTATGCCACTTGGATGCTTCTCTGACCAGAGTCGACGCTCCATATTTTGCCACATCATACAGGAACGTGGAATGTGGGGCTGCACCATCCCCCACTCTATAAAATGACTTCCTTTTCAATTTCCAAAGACGCAGGCGTCCCCCCTAGCCATCACTCAACTGTGCAGCCACTTCATCAAGTTCTGTGAACTGCGCAGGTTCCGAGCCACTTCCAGAGAAAATGGTTAGAAAGAAGGGGAAAGCCACATCCAAGAAGAACATCAACCACGGCGATGGCTCCAATGCTGCCGGCTGCGGCGGTTGTTCTGGTGCCAATGCACGTGGTTCTTCTGCTTCGCTGGTGGCTAGTTTTGTTGGTCCTGGTGGCGAGAATTCAGCTTTCAAATCCACCGTTGCTGCTCCTCGTGATGATCAGACTTCTTCCGAGAAGTTGTTAATGGATGGTTTCTATGAAAAGCTTGCTTGGTTGCATCAGTCTTCAGGGCTCAGTGTAGTGTAAGTTGCCGTTTAGTGTTTAATATAACAACTACCTACGTGTACACCCTGTAATAGCTCAGCGGCCGACTGTTTACGACCTAAGAGGGCTAGGTTTCCAGCTTAAAAAAATTAATAAATTGTGACAAGATAAATAGTTATTCACGTTAACGTGCATTTAAGGTGTATTTATATTAATTTTTTATTAAATTATATTAAAAATTATAAAAATAAATTATTTATACGATGTCAATCTAAAAAAAATTCCGTCTTTTCAAAATTTTAGTATTTTGTTCTCTTTCAATTTTTACGTTGGAAAATTGCAAAATCGTCTCAAACGTCTACAGAACATTTCGCCAATATTGATACATTCTTTGTGAACTGTGTTTTTGTCAGTGAAAAAGGCCTAATTGAATTTGTCAATTTGCAGCTTCAATTTTCGGGAGGCTATGCTCGACTTGTATCTGTTGTATAGGGAAGTGACTCAGAGGGGTGGGTTTCAGCAGGTATTGTGACTTCGAAAACGTAATTATCTGGCGCTGTGCAGCTGTGTAGACATGACATAGCAAGATCTCTCTCTGCTCTCTTTCTACTTTCCAAATCTGTTTCCTATGTTAGTTTAATTATGTGCAAAATATAGATATGTAACTTTCAATAAAGTGGGAATTTATTTCCGTACTCGGCTTCCAAAGGATCCTTCTGCATTTTGATGCAAAGAATATGGTTTGTTTCCCCGTCCTCTAAGATTAGAAGAATGTTCTTTTATATGTAGCCATTCCAAGGTCAGAAGGTTTTGAACTATTAGTCAAGAGTTTTCTTTTGGGCAATTGCTTGATTTTTCAACATCTTTACAGTAATAATTGAGCATAGACATCCTTAGCTAATCCAATACTATATAGAAAGCTAAACTTCATAAAGACAAACACGACTGTATGAAAGATTCACGTTGAATGAAGAATGATTTAACATCCGGGGGAAGAACCACTCGTTTATGTACAGGAAGCAACTGCAAAAGCATTCTTGATTGACACTCCTTTACTGTAGCAGATTCTGTTGATCCTTCTAGAGGAAAGAGCAGTACCAGGATAGGACTCATGAGTTGTCAATTTAACTAAGTAGTTGACAAGGTGAATCCTCTTTGACTATGTCACCTGGTGATCTGTACGTTACCTATCCGACAATGTCTAACCTGATAACTGACTTAAAGATGAATGTTTTCCTTTTCATGATGCGCATATTTGATTATTTTAAAGTTAGCTGAACTGCAAATAATTCCTCATGATTGAAAGAATTGCCGATTGATTTTCTCTTAATTGCTGTTGCAACTAAAATTGCCTTTAATGTTGTTCTAATCTGGATGACTGTATATTGACATAATGAACGTTTCTTTTTCCTGATTTCTTCTCTCATAATTCAATCCTACTATGTTTTTTTAATTCTTTTCTTTTTATTTCGTATTTCTTTTCTGTGGGCGGGAAAGGTTCCAATGGGATATTGATAAAAGGTGAGTGTAAGTTTAACGAGTTTCTGGACTTTGTTTTTGTTTTTATCATTTACATTCTGCAAATGCCTGAAACTGCATAACTGGTTTTGGAAGAGCTGTTTGCTTCCGAGGATTGTCAATGTTAAATAATTCTAGTGGACCTTTTTTTTTTCTGGTCACCAGCTAGAAGAAATGAACCCTAGTCAAAGTAGAGATTATACAAAAATATAAACGTTCCTGAACAATTATCTTTCTTACAGATCCAATATTACTAAAAGAATTGCTTTTGCAATTCATCAAATGAGGTTGAATATATATTATATATTCTGCTTCTTAACTGTAACTGATATTAAATTGGCTGTGTTATCAATTGCAGGTTTCAAAAGAAGGGAAGTGGAATGAGGTTGCATCTGTACTGAATCTCAAACTTCAGGTCTTATTGATGCCAGGTCAAACTCAGGTGGTCTATGAAAGTCTCCTTCTCCAATATGAGCAAATGCATTACTACCGAACTCCTGCAAAAGTCTATACAACACCAGGTTGGTATGCTCCTCTGCTTTCTCTATGATTGATTCTCTTGTGCTGATTTTGACACAGGAGAACAGCAACTAAAGCACAGAAAGATTTAGCAATTGACTAAACCATAATAAAGCAAGTTAAGTGTGGAAAATTAATTCAAGATATTGGACAATAACGGAAGGGGCACAAAAGTAGAAATAGCATTACTATACCTTCCCTATTCATTGCGGGTTGGTTATTCGTCAGCACCGGTTTAGCTTATGATGTGTTTGGAAGTCCTCGTCCAAACGAGTATTTCACAGAGAGCCGACAGGGAATTCCATTAATAACTGGCCGTTTTGATCCTTTGGAACAACTTGATGAATTTAGTAGATCTTTTTAGGAGGCCCTAATGACTATAGATCGAACCTATCCAATTTTTACAGTACGATGGTTGGCTGTTCACAAGCCGTGACATTCAAGTTTAAATTTGCCTCAACGGGGATGATCGGGGTTGTATATAGACCTTAAAGAGATAATTCTGATGTAACACTTATGCCCCAGAACTCTCAGCCAAGTGCAAAGTTATGGGCCGTCAAAGTCATTGTACATTTAAGCCATCCATGCCGCAATCATTGAGTTTTGGACCAGTGGATCATCCTGTTGGTCCAAAAATTTAAATGCAATCCACGTTGAAATTGAATGTCCTAGTTTTTCAGTCTTGTTACTTGCAAATACAATATGTGTTTTCCCTATGCAGAAGAATTTACCCTTATATACACCTTTTCTAAGAACATTGCATAAATAATCAATAGTAGTGACGGTACATGTTCCCCATTTCTCTTTGAGCGATTCGTTTCCAACTTTTCCTTGACATGCATGTCCAGCCAAAATATGAAATTAAACATGAAATAGACAGGCATATTCCGTAAAGTGCAGGGCCCTTTGGTTAATGTGATTTCTAACTGTTTACTAGTTACGTTGTTATTCAGTAATATGGATGTCAAAAAGAAGAAGGTTTTATCCAATATTTTGGCTTATTTTTAATCTTCTAGTGGGTTAATAATAATAAAAGTTGCATTACCTTGTTATTCTAGCATCGTAGGCTTAACAGGCAGCTCTTTTTTTAGATTGCGGGACTCGTACAGAATGCTCAGTAGCAAAGCGGAAGTCTTGTGAGAATTTGTCCCAGAATGATCAATTAGCAAAAAGGAAGTGTCCTCCTGATACCATGCAAACATCAACAGGTTTGTAATTGGTCTCTTCAGTAAATTACACATGAGATGCTCAATTCAGAGGTGAAACGAAGAGTGAAAATTCCTCTTACACGATCTTTTTATGAACAGAACAGTAGAATGCAAGCTCACTTTAGCTTCTTTATGCTCAAAAGCAGTCTGCTACAGTGTGTGATACTCTTGACTTTTCACTTGGTTTCCTTCAATGCATAAACACTGGTAACTAAAAATGTGAAATAAGCTTAAATTTCCATAACGTATCTCCTTGGAATAGCTTCCGCTAAGAGCTTAGTAACTTTATGGGACTCTGAATCTGTTTTGGCAATTTAGGATGACATCCAAATTTACTGACTGTTCTAAGTCAGGAAAAAATATTGCCTTGTTGAGTCCATTGGACTCATATTTTTATTAAGCCTGGGATTGGCTGCAAAAATGGCATTATACACCTGATAGAAGGCGAGTGTTGTAACAGAATTCTTCAAATAACTTGACAACATGCATGTTTGGAATCTCTTTTACATGGACCTAAACTGCCTTCTAGTGTATTCTCAAGCAAGTAGCAAAAGTTAAATTGAGTTGCAGGCTTGGATAAAGACTTCGTAAAGTTTATAGATTTACTTGGTAGACTACATTATGTCCTCTGGCATACGGCACTAAGCAAACAATGTTAGTTCTGTACGATGCTTTAGGCATTCTTTAAATCATGAATATTGCACTGAAGGTTTGATCCATGAAGGGATTATAATGACTTTAAACCTGATTGCTTGTCTAGTTTTGTGAGTTTGGGAAGTAGCCTAAATCTGGACGGAAAAGCCCCAGTACTGGTCTGACAAGTGTATGTTCATGTTGCTTCTAGTACTTGAATCAGTATGGGCCAAAAGAATAATCTCAACTAATCAGCTGTGCCTTTCGAAACAGTCCAACTGTTTGGAAAATCATGGCTCTGTAATTTAACTATAAATCAAAATCCTAAAACTTTCTTTTACTTTTTAATTTGGTGAGTATCTACATTTCTTTTAGTATATTTACTTATGAAATGTGGGCAGGGCCTGGTACACCAGAGCAGAAATCAAACATGAAGATATATCTAGAGAACAAAGATGTGGTGAAGGACCCTCAAACTCCACAAAGACCAAGAACTGCGTACCAATTATTTGTTAAAATGGAATGTGATCGATTGAGAAAGATTCGTGGGGAAGGCTCTGGTAACAAGAACTATAGAAACATGGCAACTGAAGCATGGAAGCATCTTTCTCCGAGTGATCGGCTGGTATGCTTTTTTATTGTTGTCTTATAATGTTTCTCATAGGAGTAGCAGCGGATATAGTGAATTTTAAGTCAGTGAAATCTTGTTGTTTGCTCTAACTAAATTTTCTTCTATATTCAGCTGATATTATATGAGAGCAAGAGGGGTTACTCTTGGGGTGACCAAACTTGGTGTTTTTCATTGCATTCAACCTCGTTAAAAATTTCAGATTGCAGGTCAGGTTAAAAAAAAATGTTTTTGATAAAATAATAGTAGAGTGGGATCCTTCAAAGCCAAATTGATCCGGCTATTGGACTTCATTACATGTTATTCTGGGCCATACTTATCATTGCCTTGTTGCTTCTGTGCTTAGGTTTAGCATTGATAGTCAGAACTATTTTGAGATTTATATTGATGGAAAAACAACTTTGATGATGATAGTCCTATTAATATTTAAACCTCTTAAATGATCGAATGATGTTTAAATTTCATTTTTTCCCCATGTTCTAATTTTGACAGCCGTATATTGAAGCAAGTCAAAAGGACAAGGACAGATTTAATAGAGAAATGGTTATCTACAAGCAGATTTCGAACCGAAGGATTGCTAAAAGACAAAATTTGTCGAGCACTTCAGCTCCAAGCATAATCAACTTTGGCCCATCTTCACCGATAGATGATGGCTATTATGTGACGTTGGAAGCTGATGCTGGGAACTTGTTTGTCCCTGATGAATCGCTGGTTGAATCAGCCATTCAAATGTTGAAGAATTCACGACCAAATGACCCGATTTTCCAGATCAATTGGGATGGTTGCTGCGGTTCCCAAGATTGATGAGTTGATGGAATCAAAGGCGCGTTCTCTAGTCTCAGTTGAAGCACAGCTTGTAAAGCGGATGGTATCTTAAGTCTTCCCACCTTCCCTGTTGTTGTGGACAGTTTTGATTAAGGTGTCTTGACTCTAACAGCCTTATCAAAGGCATGGTTATTCACCAATTTTGTGCTTCCCCTGCTGCTGGAGTTGGGGAGTATGTACAGTGTTCATGCTCTTGTATGTATGTTGTTAACTAATTAATCAGCACTCTTCTTGGTTAGGGAGTCACTGTACTTTGTATATATAGTATCAAACGATCTTGAATGATATTCAAGAAGCTGTTTTGCAGCAGGTTTTTCGGGTAGTAGCATGAGCATCTATTTGCTTTTACCCCTCTTGTTGCACCATAGGGTAATGCATACTACAGATATGACGAGCCAGACATGCGAGTTTGGACTCCTTCAGCTAAAATACGGGTGTTCACAGCCAAGATAGCATATCCTTCGCTGGAGAAGTCTGCTGGTAGCGACGAGGAGACAGAGAGGGGAAAAGTCTGGAAATGCGAGGGACCAATGTGGTCGGCCTTCGTAAAATGTGGAAGATCAAAATAAGGTCACTGATCTATGGAGAGATCTGTGTTTGAGTCTCCCCTTTTGTGAATATTTGTCAGAGGAAGGAGGAGACCCAGCTGAATGGATTTCGAGCTGTTGTTACGCGGCGGATTCTTGGAGAAGAGTTCTGGCTCGTGAAGATCATCAAACATTCTTCAGGGCTGGTACTACTATAAAAAGATGGATTGACTTGTTCAGGCACATAAAATCATTGGTGAGACGGCAAAATCTGATTGTAAATGAGTTGAGCTTTGATTACTCTGCTCAAGGGCTTTTTTTTTTTAGCACATATTGAACGTTTCTTTTTTTTTATTATATTATTATACTTAAAATCTTCCTTTTTAGTACATTTTGAAGCACATGTTGAATGTTCTCTTTGTTAGTACATGCCAATTTTTTTTATTATACTCAATATTTTTTTAGTATATGTTGAACTTTTATTTTTTTACATCTAAATTTGTTTTTAGTATTATATGTGAATAAAAATTTTTAAATTTTTTTATTATACTATATCAGTAGTACATGTGAATTCTTTTTTATTATGATCAAGATTTTTGTTTTTAGCGTATGTTGAATGTCTTTTTTTTAAAAAAATACATATAACGAATTTTTTAATTTTTTATTATAATATATTACTAATACATGCAAACAGTTTTTAAATTTTTTTTAATTATAATACATTAGTATTCTATTAGAATTTTTAATTATAAAACATTACCGTTTGATTAGTAATTCGGTAAGATTGAGTTAATTAATTGACTCAACATGAGGTAAAGTTGTAAATTAGTGCAAAAGGCTTTATTCAAATATGTTCTGATTTAGCTTATGCGCATAAGTATTTGCTCGGGTCGAATTTTTAAATGAGAGGATTTCAGTAGAAATATATTTGGATTCGGCTTGTATGAGGGTTTGCTCGTGTTCAATACTCAGTATAATTTTTGTCTCAAATTTTTAAATAAGGATTTCAGTAAAGTATTCGGTTCGTGAGTGAACACATTTAATTACATATTAAATAAATGAATGAAATAAAAAATAAATAAATATATTTTTTATTTAAATAAAGAGAAATTAATTATACTTACACTTCAACTATTATAACTTTTATCTTCTTAACCAAAAACTTATATTTTAGCTTTTTATATACGTAAACTTTTTTCAAACAACTATATCTGTCAAATTTTGAATGTCACGGTGAATTTCGGCAAAAAGAAGTCATGCTACAAGTATGAACTATCATTTTCAATGATAATTTTATCCATTCACGCCTTTTCTTTCATTATTTCATAGTATTCAAACCATATAGATAAAAAATTAATCAGTAGTAAAATATCATTTTCTTACTTTTTAAGCTATTTTTCTTTATTCCTCCACCTTCTGAGCTATGAATAGACAAAATTATCTTTTAAAATTGTAACACGTGCTTGTAGCATAACTCTCTACCAAATTTTACCATAACATTTATAATTTGATAGATATAGTTGTTTGAAAAAAGTTTATTTGTATAAAAAGTTAAAATAAAAGTTTTTGGTTAAAAAGAGAAAAGCTAAAAAAGTTGAAGGGTAGACATAGCTAATTTCTCTTAAATAAATAAATACATTACATAAATAATTTTTTTACCTTAAAAAATCCAAACTTTCAAATCAAGTTTTTTTAAAATTTTTAACACAGATAGTAACTGTATATATATATATATATATATATATATATATATATATATATATATATATATATATATATATATATATTGTCTTTTTTTTAAGTAATACATATTATCCATTAATAGTGAAATGGTCAACCATTACAACTAAATACAGTTTTCAATTCCTACTTCAATACAACAAAAGAATGGAATTGTAAGATTGGGATAACCCAATAAAACAACCAAATAAAATTATACAATGGTACAAAAATCATGGTAACAGACAAGATCCCACATTCTAACAACCCAAGGTGGGTACAGTACAATATTACTAATACAAGTAAAAACAAAAGCAAATATACTTCGATCTTCTACGCTTCAACTGCATCTCCATTTTTAAAACACAGAGACAAGTATCATTCAATCTCTACCTCTCCCTTTAATAAGCAATTTAAAAAACTATGTATGCATCAACAGTTTTAAAAATTGCCTAAAAAAGAGGCAGAGTGCCGAAAGAGGGCCCGAATAGATTCTGGATTGGTAAATTCGTCAATAACAGAGGAAAGAAACTGCGAAATAAATATGTAAAAAAGTTGGTCTGTGCAACTTTGTTCTTGATGAAAGTTGTGTAGAAAAAAATCGATGATGATTTGCGGTCAAAATAAGGAGTAAGAACAACGAAAAAAGAAAAACACAACAAACGGAACATAAAAGGAAAAGGAAATCAACCAAACTCCAGTCACCAACCATGGTCGGCGCCAGAACTGACCGAGAGGAAAATGGAAGAAACATGGACTGCAAATGAAAATAAAGGAACGGAAAGCAAAAAAAAAGAAGATACTCCAACCAAGATCCGGTCACTGGCTAAGGCGACTAGCCAAGTCTTTCCGGTGAGGAGGGGCGGGCCAAGATCTAGTCTCCAGCCAAAGCCAGAGGCCAGATCTGGCCTGAGAGAACCAAAGCTGATGCGGCGAGAAAAGATAGAGAAAAGGAAAAGAAAAAGGTGTAGAGAGAGAATGAGTCTTTTTTTAGTTATATAATTTTTTTTGTCATTTACATTTTCTTGTAGAAAGTTCATTATTCATTTTAAATTTGTGGAAGCGCCTCCGAGAATAGTCCTTGATTTTCCTGGAGTGCCCATCAAAATAGCCATTGGATTCCTTGGAGCCCCATTAGGCTCGTCATTCAAGATCAAGACAGAGAAACGAAGATTAGATGACCTTGTATCCCAATATATGCCAATTTGCATTCCCACATCTAGGCCACGATGAGAGACAAAATCTTTGACCCAACCTCCTTGAAAACGGAAGTTTTCACTATCAAAGCGCTTGCCAAAGAACACTTCATGATTTTATTTCTATATCACGAATCTCGATTGGAATCCTCTCATTCTGAAGGACAACACGAGCAACGCATTCAATATGCCAGTACTTGAAGATGGGATCTTGAATTTGTCCACTACTCAGCACAAGGCCTGGTAGGTACTCCAAATCATTAGGAATGAGGACCTTAGTAAACGTCCATGGGAAAAGCTGCAAGAGTCCAACAGGCTTGTCCCTAACCTCTACGACTTCCCACTCATGAAGTTGAGCCTCTTGATCAGCTCATCCTCTTTGGTTTTTGAGTAGAGAATGTGATAGAAAACAACATCTATTGGTTGGAATTTGAGAAAGTTTGAACAAAATTTGAGAAGGGTTTGAGAGGGTAAAGAGATGGTTCGCGATGAGTGGTACCATGGTGCACCCATTTATACTAAAGGATAGTGGCCACTTACTTCCATATACAAAATGGTCATAATAAACAAATTTTAACGAATAAAATTTATTGATTTAAACAAACAAAATAACTTTTCATATAGAAGACTGTACAGTTTTTACAATCATAAATTTACAATACAAGTGGATACATGTTGCACTAATGAGGAAGTAAACATAAAATTTTCATATATAGATAACCATTAATAACAATCTTTCTATTCATTTTATACCCGTAATAATTTACTATATTTACTCAATTGCCTAAAATTATTCTTTTAGGTATTTTTTATAGTTTTCATGCAATGTGTATTTACTTATGTTATTTAACTAATTACTTATAATTATTTTTAGATGATTTTTATACTTTTTATACAAAAAGTATTGACTTATATTGTTTAATTAATTATTGAACTTATTTTTTTCAATTTGATTGAAAAATGTTAAAGATATAGTTTTACTAAAACTCTTGAAAAAGTAATATTTCAAGTTTTGAAAAAAATGTACGTCAAACTTTTTTTTACTGTTTTTACCTTATAAAAGTGTGCAAGTTTATAAAGTATGTGATTTATTAAGATTGGTTTGCCTAAGTTATTTTCTATCTCTTCTCTTCCTTTTTTGTAAATGCTATTAATTGAAAATATTTGTATTTATAAATGCAGCTCAATTCAATTGTCATAGTTTTGCATTTGTTCACAACTAAATTCTTGAATATATATTTAAGTGTATTAAACCTAGTCTATCTCGTATCAGAATAGGAAAAAAATATTCGATATTTTTCTAATTAGTCTTCTGTTACTTCTTTTAAGTTTTAATCTATTTTAAGTTGAAAGAATGTCTAATACTCTTAGTTTATCCATACTAGGTTGAATTTACACCATTTGTGCTCGTATAATTATATAATTTGTATTAGTGTCATTTGATAAGGATAGGAGAGTTTGATAAAGAATCTGCACAGGTTTGAGAAAACCAAGAGTTGAGGGACGGATTAATAAAAATGAAAACTAGGAATGACAAGACAACTACGTGAAATATCTACTGATATTGATAAGGGGTGGAAAGAAATATTTTCAAACCATCCTGGACCATGTAGTTCAGTAGTTTGGGCCAAAGATCCACCCTCTTTTACATTAGGATTAGCCCAAAAAGTCCCAGCGGCCCCTTAGCCCACCCATATCGTATCGAATTGAAATGCGATTTGTGAACTCCTTTTTTGGCCCTTCTTCATCAACAGGACACACGTAAGTCCGAAATTTGGCAGTGAGAGCTATTTATTTGTTTCATGCTTTTATTTATAAAAGAAAAAGAAGGGGTTATGGTTATTGCTATTTGGATTTTTGAAGCAGATGCTGGAAACAACGTTGTACCTGAAATAGATGCACATTCCAGGAAATTTCAGTCCAGATGCTTTTGGTCTGAAACGGGTTTTGGATAATTTCAGTCCAAAGTCGAGGTGCCCACACCCTCGCTCTTCTCCTGTCCTACATATTTTGAGAAGATAAACATAATGCAAATATTTAGGTAAATGTAGAATTTGCGTTGTTTAGTTACTTCTGTAAGATGTAAATTTGAAAGGTGTTGAGTTAAAAAATACATAGGATCGAATAAGTTTTAGAAACACATACGTATGAGAGAAAATTTTATTTCTATATCAATATAATTGAATTTATAAAAACTCACAAAATTATCCACTCTCTAGAGATTAATTCCTCTACTGATAATTCAGATACACAGCTCATCAGGAAAAAACTTATATTTATAACTAAAATGAGGTAAGTGGTTGATAGTCAAATTTTAAAGTCAATGGTGATGGTCGGTATAATCTTCAAAATTTATAGTAGTTACTACAAGCTTCAACAATAATGACTTTTAACAATAGTGACTTTAACAATAATGACTTTCAATACTAGTAGTTGAATATTCAACAAAAGGAATGTAACCATAGAAGGATTGCAACTCCAACTTCATGTTAAATTTCCCATCTTTTCGTATTCAGGCGGATTTCACATTTTCCCTTTTGCAAACAAAACATAGTATAGCTTTTTTGTATTATCTTTTCATTGCTGGCATTCTTTTTAGTTCCAATCTCTCATATTGATATTGCTCTTTTCTTATATCATGTAATATTAAGAAAAAGAGTGAAAATCTAGAAAATATCAGAGAGAGAAAATGGAGGAGAAGGATGGCAAGGACACGAACAAAGAAAAGATATTCATATGGTTAATTCCGGCTATCATTTTGTCCTCTGTGGTTTATCATCTTATTACCCATTTTGACCCTGCAATATTAGTATTTTTTTTCCTTTTGTGGCAATAGAAATATGAAATGATTACTGGTTCCTTAAATTGTTAGGGCCAACTTGTCAGGGAGTAGAAGCAACGCCATGCCGGCAATGGAGGAATTGGAGCAGGAATCCTCTGCTGCCGATTCTAGTTAGTCAACTGAAATGGTTATTGTGTTTTTTTAATCAAACATATAATTAAGTATTATTTTTTTCTCATAAAAAATTTACTTTTACAGACTAAATATCTTCAAACTAAATACAATCTAAATACACGGTGATAATTGAATTTACCTAGAGACGACTTTTTCAGCTTAGAGTGAATCAAGCTTGGGCTTCATCGTATCAGCTTGGATCAGATAAAACATTATTACTATGTTCATATTTTTAAATATAAAACTTTGTTGTCTTATTATATATTTAAAAAATATTTAATTTTTAATAAATTTTAAAAATTATTCTTTAAAAGTATATTCATCACAAATAAAATTCTCTTATTTTTTATTATATCAGTGTAATTAATTAAAAATATTATAAAAATATCTTTTATTTTTTATTTATTAATATATGTAAAAAATATTAAAGAGCATTATATTTTGAAATAGTGGATATACCTAAAACATTTTATTAATAAGGAGTGTTTCTATTAAACTAGTATACACAAATTCGAACCCAATTTTGTACATTTTACGCTTTAGTGGTCATATTTGTTTATTGTAACTTATTATATTTCAAAATTAAAAATATTCATTCATCCTCGAAAGCGACAGATTTGAGATAATGAATACTAATGACTGGTTTAAAAAAATACCAATGGTTTAGTTGGATTAGGTTTTTAGTGATCTAGCACAAGATGTTTTACTTTAAATTGAATATTTTTCTCACAAATAATTTTTTTTTAAAAAAGATAAAAATATAAATTATTAAATAAAAATTCTATCCAATTGTGACTTAAAGATAATAACTAATTGAGTTAATCCCACCTTAATAACGTGGCTCAACAGATCGGATTCTATTTTAGGATATGATTGTATATAGTTTATGTTTAAGATTTTTAATTTTAAATTTTGTAAAAATAAATTATTTATAAGGAAAAAAATAAGATTTAAAATTAAAATTCAAATACACCCAATTGCCAACTCACGAGCTGAAGGAGAATGGACTATATACAGATAAATGTCTCGTTTACTATTTCAAAAAAATGATAAATGTTTCATTTACAATTTCGAAGAGAAAAGAAAAAGGATATTTTCTTTCGAAATGCTAAAATAAAAAAAATAAAGAAAATCTTCCATCCCCACAAACTCCATTTTGTTTCAACCAAACAGACTACCAAACTTCCTCTTCCACAAACGGCTCTCTCATCAAACCCCATCATGTAACTGAAAACACCCCCCTTCCACTCAAAAACATCTCCAGAGAACCCAACAGTGGCGCAAAAATGGCAGCCCATACACACACAATGGCCTCGAGAGCAGTCTCGCCTGTCTTTTCTGCGTCATCTTCTCGATCCCACGTTGCAAACTTCTTTTTCTTGAACTCAAAATCAAGCAACTTTGTAGTTTCTTTGCAACCGCATTCAAAATCCTTTCTTTTGCGACCAAGAAAGCCGGCCATGTCAGTGAAGGCTTGTGTGAAGTTAGAAGAAAAGAACATTTCAGATGATGATGCTGCTGGCACTAAAGCTCAGTGGGGGAAGGTGTCAGCAGTGTTGTTTGATATGGATGGAGTACTTTGTAACAGCGAAGAGCCCTCAAGAAAAGCTGCTGTGGACGTTTTTGCTGAAATGGGAGTCCAAGTTACCACTGAAGATTTTGCGCCCTTCACGGGTACAGGTAAGATGTTCGTCTAATTTAATGGGTTTTTTAGAACTCCTTATTAATTGCATTTGACAACTAGCGTGGAACTTTAAATTTACCTAGTGAACCATGTATTTTAATGGTTCTGTTTGACATATGTCATAGATGTTTAGGCTGATTGTCACCGTGGAAATTGCTCGAGTTTCATGAACAATGAAGTTCTTACGCTTAGAAAAGATCATAATACACTGATTTGGGTAAGCACTTTGAGAAACTAGAGCTGAGTTACGAGATAATGATGTGCTAGGTAGAATTTGGGATATATGTCAATCCTAAATATTGGTTATGAGGTCATCCTCAGCTGGCATCCATTATCCGACTTCTGTATGCCATCTCCTCTAATTTCTAGTCATTAGTCTGAAGAATAACTATGGAAAGTTGTTGAAGGTATATTGTACTTATCTTTTACTCACTTTCAAAAGTGTCCATAAAGTCATAGAAGACCTGTATGCACTATATTATTATTTTTAACATCACACTCTAGGAAATCTGCATCTTTCAAGAGTTAAGACCATTGAACTCATAAAACTATTTGCGGGAGAATAAGAAAAGGTTTGCACTTCAGTCAATTCTTGTTCGGGGCTAGTCATTTTCATCAATAAAGCGCATGCTATGAAATTCCTTCAGAAGAATAAATGAATTAGAAGGGGGGCCATTTATGGCCATTGAGAAAACCCTGTTGGGCTCTCCCAAAAATTCTGTTCAACTTTTATGTTAGAACTTGATCCCTGTTGCTTGTGGTGCATTCACAGGACAAGAGTATGTAACTAATGTCTATAAGTATTTGGTCCAGAAGAAAAACTATTGATGCTACCAATAAGGTGGAATAGAAACAATTTGATGCTACCAATAAGGTGGAATAGAAACAATTTCAAGTAAATCTCTCAGCAACTCTCTCCTTTCTGCAAAATTGCGTTGCTTTTCACTGTCCCAACCAAAAATTAAGGTGTTAAACTTATTGTACACTCTAAATCTCTGAATTGCTCACATTTCTTTCAAAAAGCTCATGCTCGTGCAATCTGTTCTTCATAATGTCTTTGTCATGGTTATCTTGTTGGTAACCTCTTATAATCTCAGATTAATCTTAGTAGATTTCTCCTGGATACTTATCAGGTGAAGCAAACTTCTTGGGAGTAGTTGCTTCTGTTAAGGGTGTTGAGGGATTCAATCCTGAGGCAGCAAAGAAGAGGTTTTTTGAGATATACTTAAATAAGGTGATTCAACTCTCTTTTCCTGATACATTGCTCCTTTTATTTTATTTGACTTCTACTTGAATGAGATCCCACGAAAGTACTACTTGCCCTATTTTAACTGTGAAGTGACCACAGTTGCAACATGTTGTAGTATGCAAAACCAAATTCTGGGATAGGTTTCCCTGGAGCCTATGAACTCATCCAACAGGTACCAGTTCTAGCCATATGAAATGAGTCCATATTTGCTCTATTTGTTGCCATGATAGTTAATACAATAATATGCTGCAACAGTGTAAAAGCAAGGGTCTTAAAATTGCTGTGGCTTCTAGTGCTGACCGCATCAAGGTTGATGCAAATCTAGCAGCTGCTGGTTTATCATTGTCAATGTAAGCTGATGCAAACAGTGGAAACTAAAATGAACTGACTTTATATGTTCAAAATCTTTGCCTCTATTTGCTTCTTCATGCCACTAAACTGAACCGACCTCATATGTTGGCTTTTCTTTCACAATATAGCTTTTCTTATATACATATATATTGGCATGCTTGTGTACATACAGAGA
Source organism: Rauvolfia tetraphylla (assembly GCA_030512225.1). Classification (NCBI taxonomy): domain Eukaryota; kingdom Viridiplantae; phylum Streptophyta; class Magnoliopsida; order Gentianales; family Apocynaceae; genus Rauvolfia; species Rauvolfia tetraphylla. The sequence continues at coordinate 7,219,808 of JAJQKT010000060.1, forward strand.
TGCATGTATGTGTAGGTGTATGTATAGTCATCTAAGAAGAATTATATCTTGGTGATTGAGTCCTTGCGGCTTGCTTGTTCATTATGAGAATGCTTGCAAAAATTACCAAAATAAATTAGTATTTGTTATAATGATGACTTCATATAATAGATGCCTATGGGAAATTCAACTTGTAAGAATAGGAGAAACAGAAACAGAAATGGAAAGAGAAGAAACAATGATATATGCTTTGTGAATTGATAATGCAGAATTAATTTTGTCTAAAATTTTCATTTTCTATTTTTCCAGTTTTAGAAATTTTCTTCATGCATTCGTGCATTCATATGCACAAAAGGATAGTTGGTCCAGAATAAGCAATGATAGGCTCAGTGCATTTTATGGCTATTTACTTGAATGCTTAAGCATAAATCAGCGTACCTTCATCAGGGGATTGCAATAACATGTGACTCGCAGAGCCTAGTTTGAGATGGTAAATGAACCAATAGAAACCAAAAACAAACTTTCTTGATTTGGATAGTAAATTTGCAGTTAAGTAGGTTTCTTTACTTTATGTCTCTAAAAAATCTAGTTTGAGATCGTGAATAGTTTGGAAGTAGAATTTGCTAAAATCTTATCATGATCTTTTTAGGTTGGTTTGATCCTACAGTTTGTAGTGCTTTTTTATCAGGTTTGATGCTGTTGTGTCTGCTGATGCATTTGAGAATTTGAAGCCTGCTCCTGATATATTTTTAGCTGCATCAAAAATTTTAAATGTGCCCCCTAGTGAGGTATGCTTGTTCTTACTAATATTAGTGGTGGTTCTTACTTTCTGCCTTTCTTTTTCTTTTTCAATTATGGTGCCACCCTTTAGCTAGCAACTCGTGAAAGTATGTCATGTTAACTGAAGAATATCTATTTTGCCCAAGGACTCATGTATATTATTTCTAGCTTTGCTTACGGAAAATTATTCACATTTCTTTAAAGCAGCCAGAAAGTCAAAGGTAGAATTCTTTCCTCATTACTCTTGTTCACCCATAAATCTTTGAAAAGGTAAGCATGTGAAGTAGTAGTTTAATCTATTTGATTACCTGGCACGTCATATGGAAACCTTATTTTATAGACTGAAAATTGCAAATGTGTAACAATAATTACATGATCTTGAATGGAAACATTTTGCATTACTTTTGTCCAGTCATATCTTATTCTATGCTCTCAGATTATATTCAAACCTTCTGCTTCATGATGATTTTTTTTATTCCTCATTCACATTAGTACCTTGTACCAATTTTTTCTTTGTAAAGTCAGCAGTTGAGGTTGTTGAATCTTGCAAACTTTCGATTTTTAGCAGCTTTCTTTTTCTTTGTCTAGAATGCTTATAGCTGAGATGGGTCGTCTCTGACAACCTATCTTTTTGCAGTGTATTGTGATCGAAGATGCAGTAGCTGGTGTGCAAGCTTCCAAAGCTGCACAAATGAGGTACCTTTCTACCATTTGATCGATCAAATTTGAAACGGTTGACAATTCATGACTGCTGCACCCTCTTTGTGTTATTATTTTTAATATTCATTGCTTTGCTTTAGTGTATGTGCCTTTTTGTATTATTATTATTTTTATTTTTATTCTATAATGACAACTTTCCAAATTGCAATTCTTTGCTTTAATTGAGCCTGTTTTCTTGCAGATGCATAGCCGTTACAACCACACTATCAGAAGATACATTGAGAGTGGCTGGTCCTTCACTGATCAGGAAGGAGATAGGCAGCATTTTGCTTGATGATATTCTAAGTGGTGGTTCTAGTTGCGACAGTATGTAGTTTCAAGAAATGTTCTCTCTTGGAATTTATCAGTGCAAAGTGATAAAGCTAGCCTTCTGTTGTTTATGGAAAACTTCAGTTGAGACACTTGTAATGGATGTCCCTTGTGATGTCTTTTCTATATGGTTTTCCTATCATAAGGCGAAACTGCTTTTCTTGTGAGCGTTATTACTTTCTTTCTTTATCGATCTTGTGAGCTTATGGCTTTCCTTGAGAAAGCAGAGCTAAAGCTTCTTTCATGTTCTGGAAAATCTTTAACTGGATAGTGGTTGAAATTCAATGCTTTCTTGTAAGATGAGATCTGATGATGGCAAACCATTGCAGATGTGAGGATGCAGGGGCCTCAATTTACTGATCCTTCTGCACAGAATTCACCTGTGACCAATGTTGCAGAGATTAGTTCATTCCAGGATAAAGATTCTACATCTACAAAAGATGCTGGTTACTCATTCCAAGGGTAAGAATTGATTTAATCAGGTCATGGTTAAATCTTCTACCATTGCTTCAGGATGCTGAGATGAAATTATTCTGTCAATGTTGTCACTCAAATTAAATGAGTTTTTATTTTGCGGTCGATTCTTGTTCCAAATGAACTTGTTGCTGACGGAAGTCAAAAGTGGAAACTTTCGCAAGGGAAGAACAAAATGATAAATAAGAACTTACTGAATGTTATGCTTACCAGTTCATTGCTTCTGAATTGAAACAATGCAACTGACAAATGCACTTGGTTACTGATGTTGCCATCTTCTCTTTCTGGTTCTTTTTCCCTGCAACTGAAGGCTGGTGTTTTTAGATGCTTTTTTGGCAACAGCTTTGAGAAGAATGAATAAGGAAGCTGTCAGATCTTGTAGACCCACGTTGACTGTTTCATATTTGCTTTTTTACGATCTGCCATGTTTTATTCCTTTCAAGCTTTCCTTTCTTATCATTGTCCAAGGCCAGAATTTTTTTTCATACATACCACGCGCACACAGATTATCGACATTTTTTTCCCACCTATAGAGAGTTCAACTTGTAATTTAAGATGTCAATGGTTTATGATGCATATCTCCATTAAAAGGATGCAAAGTGGATAAAATTGCTACTTCAATAAGGGAACCATTAAGATTTCTCTCTCAGTAAACAAGAGGTGATCAGCTTTTTAGAGTCTGCCTCCCAAACTTTTGTGATTCCATTACTCACAAGGCCACATCAAATAATTATACCAAGGAATGGAACCTGGAGCAAGATGTTTCCCTTTTCTATCTGAGTTACTTGAAATGCTCTAATTTCTTCTACCTGTAGCACCGGTTTTAACTGTTTACTCAACAAAAAATATCTGAGTTCTCTCTGTTTCAACATTTTAGGCTGATACCTATTTCTTGTCTATCCACCAACAGCAAGGGTAAAATGTGGCAAGATTTTTACACTGATAGGATGCTAAATCTGATATATCACTTAACAGGCTAGAGTTGATTTTTCTTCATGTCTTGTCATATTTGGTTAAATTTCATTACAATTGCGTCCTTTTGTGAGATTTATAACAGATTACTTCATCAGAGCAAAATAGGTCAAATGATTTCTTTAAATTTGTCTTGAGGCTATGGAAATAATTTATGCTCAGGTTGAAGGGTTCGAGGCGAGATCTTTTGAGATATGGAAGTTTGGGTGTAGGCGTCTGTTGTCTTCTTTTCACTGTTAACAACTGGAAGGTATAACTAGTGTCGTTAAAGATAAAGTTTGTTTGTCTGTGTTGGCTTTCTCCCATCTTAACTTATACCTTAACTATTATTATCTCTTTGGAAGCTGCTGAATTGCAGGCAATGCAATATGCATCCCCAAAAGCTATCTGGAATCTTTTAGTTGGAGTCACTTATCCTCCCTCTGGACCGAATGAAGGTCTTGCATTAATTTTCATATGGTTGTGCTACAAATGGATTGATCTTCCGTGTCTGCTTTCTATTTTGTTTTAGTCCTTTCTGTTATTTCTTTGTATTCTTCCATTATTTATTTGAGAGTTCTTGCAACGGTCCACCATATTTGTATAGGAAAATCTTTTGGTTGCATATATGTATCCTGAGTCCTCCTCCATCATTGCTGTTTTCTTCTTAACACTTGATAGCAGTAACCATAATAAATAAAGTGGAATCCTGCATTAGTTTTCTTCTTAATTTGTTGTTGCAGACGAGTCACATACGGCAAGAATCCAGCAATTTGTCAACTACATATCTGACCTGGAGACTAGGTAGAGAAATACTCCCACCCTCCCAGTATTTCTTGTGTTGTGGTATATTTTTACTGGGAACTTTTTTCAAGCATTTCACTATAGAATCATCCATACAAGAAATTATTCGTATATCCGAATAAGCCTACTGTATTCCTTCAAATTTTCTTTGCCTTTTGAATTAATTACTCATCCTTCTGGAAGTCTTTGCTAATCCATTTTTCCTGTAATATCTCCCATATGTTAGGGGAACAGCCACAATTGTGCCAGAGTTTCCCGCTAAGCTTGATTGGTTGAATTCAGCTCCCCTTCAGCTACGCAGGGTAAATCATTTCCGACCTAAAAATTTTGTGAAACAAGTCTGCTTTAGCCCTTCTTTCCCCTTCATTTCTTGATGCAAGTGAATTTTTCTTCTCTATGTTATTGTTTGATTCTTTATGGTGGCTGCAGTACTTGTCCTTCCTAGCATGTGTTATTCATCTCTCCTTATATCTTCCACGACATGTTAATTATTGAATGGACAGTGTCTAAAGACAATACTACGACCATGAAGAAAAATGTTTTATTTAAGGATGCACCAACAAGATGCTGTTTCTTTTCCTTACTTTTAATCATTGATTATGCATGCGGTAACAGATGAGAATTTTTAGCTATATACTACTCCCTCCATTTCAAAATATAAGTCTTTTTAGAATGAAGTTGTTTCATAATATAAATCATTTTACACCTTTCAAGGAGTATTTATTATGTTTTTCCCAATTCTATCCCCTCTCTCTCCTTATTGATTTCTCTCTTTGTCATTCTCTCTATCTCTCTCTCCTATTTATTAAGGGAATAGAAGGTACTTTGTTTACAAATGTTCCTTTATTTTCACAATCCTTAATTTTGTACAAGAGGTTAAAATGATTTATATTTTGAAACGGTGAGAGTACCATGAAAGTCAGTTAGTATGAGTTTACTTTGCAACTTGTCAAATGAGATGTATTTTTTTTTATAAGTTTCTTAGTTGAGATATTTTTCTTCCTAAGTTGTTTATTGCACATCTCTAACTGTATGCTTATGCTAGCCCTGAAATTATGTTTTGGCAGGATCTGAAAGGAAAGCTGGTTCTTCTGGACTTTTGGACATATTGTTGTATTAATTGTATGCATGTGTTACCAGATCTTGAATTTTTGGAGAAGAAATACAAAGATATGCCAGTAAGATATATCCTCTTAATTCAAACTTCTCTTCTATTTGGTGACATTATTTCTGCAAAACAAGGATCCTGATATTTCCCTATGATAACTGCTTCAGAGTTATTCATTGATATATTTATTATGATTTATCATCATTGCAACTCACAGTTATTTAGGTCTTTGAAACTGGCTAGAAGGAAAGTTAAGGCACTATCTATTTTATCTGGTATATCATTAAGAGCACTCTAATCCATCCAAACTGGGTTGACCAATATATTATTTATAATATCGAGTACGTTATACACACACACACACACACACACACACACAAAGAATGCAGTTATTTGTCTCTTAATACTGCTTTCAAATAGGATGTATTTTTCTTAATCCTCCATCTTTGCTACAACTGTGCTCACTTGTGAAAATCCCAGAGCTCAAATAAACAGATTAGTAATTCATCAAAAAGTTCTAAGTGGGATGTTGTAGTAACTTGCACAGTAGTGATCTAGGCTATTTGTGCTCAGGCCATTCTTGATTAATATGTTCTTTCACCAAATTAGCGCTTACACAGTTTGGAACAAGATAATTGGAGGTGGATGAAGCTTTGATGATAGTTGCCAAGAAATTAGTTGTGTACAATAATTCAGATCTCGGTTTTGGTCTATATTAAATACTGAATAAAGGATGACTATTACCAATAAATGCTTTGCAGAACTTTCGTTTTAACGGCATTTAAATTTGCTGTTATCAGTATTAACCTTTTTCTGTAAACTGGAATGAAGTCAATCAGTTTCATCTCCTTGAGTTTATTATTAGTTGTCAATTGCAATATTAGAACTTCGTGGATTCCGACATTTATGCATCAAGGAAGTTCAGAAGATAGGTCAAGCTTTTGATAACAGAAAATTTAAAATTTCTGCTTTTATTTGCCTAGCAACTTGGACATTGCATGCTAACCTTTTAATTTCTTGAGGCTGATATATCTAATTTCCGTGCAGTTTGTTGTTATAGGGGTGCATTCTGCAAAGTTTGATAATGAGAAAGACTTAGAGGCCATTCGAAATGCTGTACTGCGGTATGAAATCTCTCATCCGGTACGTACTAGTGTTTTCTGTGGAAGACATTAATATCCTAAAGTAATTGAGTTGTTTCACTATAGAGTTTATAGTATTTTTCATATATCTATCTTGCTAGAAATTGTGCATGAAAAATCAATTGGCTAGAGAGGAATTATGCAGTCTTAATGATATCCTATCTTAACCAACAATGGAACACTAATACTTATTTAAGGTGGCCGTACTTTTTCTGCTATGACATTTAGGGCTCTTTTGATACAGCTAGACGAAATGAACAGCTTCTGAGAGGAACTCAATCAGGCCTGTTCACCTTTGAAAGTTGAATTGTTTGTGCAATATACAAGCTGACCTGGAATACAAGAAATAACTCACTTGGATAAGAAAATCCGAAGTCCATGAACAGTTTGTATACTTCTTGCAAACATAAAAAAGACCAATATCAATGATGCTTATTAAGTTTCCTCTCCTATTCCCTGTTAATACTATTCCCTTTGCCTCCCTTCTCCCTCACTTTCTTTGTCCAGTGTTCCCATCCACTTCCCCCCTTCCCTTGATGAGAGCTACCTCTTCCGCCATCTTCCATTTCAAAATTTCATAACCTTTATCTTAAGACATTTTTTGGATTTCAGAGGTTTCTAATTTTTATTGCTGTCTTCCGCCATCTTCCTCCAGAGGCTCTCTTTCTCTCCCCCAAAATTTCTTTTCACAACCACCTTTGGAATCAAGTCCTCTTCCCGTCTCGAATTTCTCATTCTGTCTCTACAAGTTGGAGATACCTAGAGAACCCCTTAAACTGAGATACAACCGTTTTCACGTGAATATCTCCTTTGCAAAAACCGGTCTTGTCTCTTTCTGTTTCATTGAACAGTCTTGATTTTTCTTCTTGAATACTTAAACCTTCTTCACTTATTGTAAACTAGATTCCTCATAACCATAAATGAGGGGCTTGTGACATTTTGTGAACATAGTACATTCTAGTCACAAAGTCTACTGAACACTTTATGTTAGCAGTACCATGATACAAAATAGAAAAAACAGTATTGAATTTGTGACTATAAAGACATTGACAAGAAATATATTGGTTAAAAACGCAAGAAACACTTCGTGCTAAAATAACTATTCTGCCTAGAATTGTTCAACTCCATTTTATTCTCGTTATTTTGGGTTAACTTGTTATATTTATTTAATAAGATCAAACAAACTTTAAGAGATCTTGTTGTAGAGGAACGGTTCCTTAGAAACATCATATATGAAGTTTATATAATGCATTTATTTGAGATATATGTGGTGATAATACATTTTCTAACCAAGTGGAGAAGTTTTTTAGGCACTTAGCAGAGTAGATTTAAGTGTCTCCAAAATGTTATATGACATTAGCTATTTAGTTATCATGTTTGGGGATATTTTCGAAGGAACTGACAGATGCATGTTTTAATACTTGAACAAATTATTTTGATTCCATCTGTTTAGAAAATCTGTGAAATTCTTTTAGTTGTTAACTAAATCTGTGTTACATGAATTTGTTAAGCTTTTTATCCTAAATAATTAGGTCGAGTTTCTAAAATTTCTGCAAAATTGACACATTTACTTGAGCTGCTTGTACTTGGTCTCCCTTTTGAAGTATGCCTATGCTATTACTTTCACAAACAAGTTTAATTTAATCAATCTCAGTCATGTTGCAATGCATAGGTTGTGAATGATGGAGATATGAACCTATGGCACCAATTAGGTGTAAATTCGTGGCCTACCTTTGCCCTTGTCAGTCCAAATGGGAAGCTTATTGCACAATTAGCAGGTGAAGGGCACCGTAAGGTACCTGAGCATTTCTCAGTCTATGCCTATCTATTTCCTGCTATTTCATCTAGCAATGCTGGGTTCATTGTTACACAACACATGTTGATGAAACAACAAATGCTCAGGCATATGATGGCTGTAACTAAGTCATAGGTGTCTCTGAAACTTTTGCATGGACTGTTTCTTCCTTTTCTTTTCTTTCTTTCTTTTCTTTTTTGTTCGGATTTTTTTTTTGTGTATTACTCCAAAGGTAAACATTTAGGAATACGTAGCGGCCAAAAAACGATGAATATAAGAGAAGAATGACATAATGGAGGAGTCATTTACTATCCCCAATTCCCCAGAATAAGATAAAGGGAGCTAATGACTTATAGTTCTTGAAGGAAATAATACTATTTCTATTCTTTCCCTTGCTTTGTCCGTTCACTTTTCTCTTTCAGCTTGGCTTTCATGCAGTGTACATTGTCAAATCATAACAAAGAGCAACCCGATCTTGTTTTCCATTTTTTACCGTGTTTGTGGCTTTTAATGCAATCCCTTGTGACCATATCTAAGTGGAAATTAGCACAATGCTAATGATATCTACTAAAGCTTAGTGGGTTTGTCTTACTGAAACAGCTGTTGGGATAGATGTACTTCTGTTTTCTCAGTTGAATCATTATTTGTAGAGCAGACAGTTTAAGAAATCTGATGTTTGTGTTGACTGTGATCAGCAATTTTGGCAATCTTAAGAATTTGATTCATATGTTTAAGGGTTACTAAAGCATTTGCCTTTTCTTTTGTCCAAGGATCTTGATAATCTGATTGAGGCAGCTTTGTTATACTATTCTGGAAAGAAGATCTTGGATAGCACACCCATTCCTTTGAGACTGGAGAAAGACAATGATCCCCGTTTGTTGACATCACCTTTGAAGTTTCCTGGTAAGCTGGCAGTTGATGTCCGCAACAACCGGCTGTTCGTTTCAGACAGCAATCATAATCGAATAGTGGGTTCTCTCTCTCTCTCTCCATACTTGTGTGTCTCCATAAATGATAGCTGGTTTCTTCTTGTCCATTTGACAGAAAGAAAGAAAAAATTAAGATACATTTTTACCTTTTCTTGAGGTTTCATTCTTGAATGTGCTTCTTGTTAAAAGAACCGACTAGTAAATGCAGATTATGCAGTTTGATTTCTGATCATTATTGAATAAAACTTGATGGGGCTCTGGTCAGAAGCTTCTTTGTTGCCATGGATTAAATTGAATGGGCATATATTGTGGACGGGGACAATTTCAGAGTAATTCATGATATAATATGGACTGGACCTTTTCTACACTTTCAGAATTGGCTGTGGTTTTATTTTTTAATTTAGTGCACCATTGACAATGTCAACTGCTACGCTAATGATGCTAAGAGAGTGGGATTGAACATCTTGACTTTTTGATTACACAACATATGTTAGTTGTCCAAAAAGTATATCCGTTATGCTTTATAGCTTAAAGCTTACCTGTCAACCGTGAAATATTAACCCAAATTATCTTGAAGGCCTATGTTATTTTTCTCTTTGAACTTTGCTTTAAAATGTCCTCAATTCCTAAATAAGTGTTTTGACTTCTATCCTTTGTGTGGAATGTGCAAATGGTTTGATTTGTATTAAGCTAGTGTAACCTGGCATTATTATCCTTTAACTTCTGGACTTCAGGTAGTAACTGATCTTGATGGGAACTTCTTAGTCCAAGTAGGCAGCTCTGGGGAAGAAGGTTTCCATGATGGTAACTTTGATGATGCCACCTTCAATCGCCCACAGGTAATGCTCAGTCTCTAACCTAAGTGCCAATTCTCTTGGTATCCATTGCTGGTAAGCATAATGTTCTAGCAAAACCTTGAATAAATCTCATTTTTCTGGCATATAGTGTTTGAGTCTTCTAATAGGTTGAATGTTAAACATGATGTTAACATGTATTGTTACTAGGGACTGGCTTACAACGCTAAGAAGAACCTCCTATATGTAGCGGACACTGAAAATCATGCTCTAAGGTAGTTTCTGTGTTCCACATATGTTTTCCAGTAATGGTCGTATTTTCTTCTTCTCTGTGTATATTTCTCTCTTTGTTGTTTAGCTGTGTCCGTATTTCTGTCTTAAATTTTCCCCCATAAACATAAAAGGCAATACCATGCTCTAATGAACTTGAAGTTTCATTTTCCTTGGTTGTTGATCTCCATGGTAAAAGCAGGTCCAGACATATGGTGATTAGGAGATTCAAATTGTCATTTTGATATAGGAAAAATTGACTAGAAAAAAAGCTCGTTCGCTCATATGACTAAGGACCATTTAAAAATTTCTTTTACTTTACTCAAGAATTGTTGGTTATCATATGGTTGGACATAAGACCTTTTGTTGTAGATATTTATCGGATGCTGAAGGTGGTTTACACTATGAAATGTTGAAACAATCTTAACTTTTGAATTGTTATGTCAGAAGATCAGAGACCATGATAAGCCATAATTTTGAAAAGGAACTAGAGAATACTTTAGTTCCTTCACCAAAATGTAATATAAAATTAGAAGTGACTTGAAGCCACAAAAGCTGCTAGTCCAAGAGGCTGACAACTGCCATGCATTTTTCCTTTCTTTACTGGGAAAGAATTGAACTTTAGGATTCTGACAGATCCTTGAGATATATGTAATGCCTCAAATGAATTCCGCCATTAGGTATGTGGGTAAGGTTTGACTGGTATGTCAGTTAGGTCGTGCACTACCAACATGAGGACCTTGTGCATTTTGTTCCAATGTTTGATGGTCTAGTGCTCAGCAATGGTCATTAAGATTAGTATTAGAGCAAATTTCCAGCAAGAAATGTCCAGCTAAATGCTAAATCTTGTCGAGTCACCTCTAAAATCTACTGTTGCTTATAAGGTTTTGGGCTTCAGATTGATCTAGTTGGATCCTGTACAAGGATGCTAGACCACAATGCTCCAAATAGTTGTCCCACGAGGTATCAGGGTAATGGTTGAGTAACATATGACACTGTGGGTTCTGTATTATTAGCATCTTGTGTCCAAGTGTTTTTACTAGTAATTCAAACTATCAGTTGCTCTATTAATTATCTGTCTAGTTCTTTCCTGAATATGTCGGTGTTGATAGCCATTGTCTCCCTGATTTCGTTGGCAAGCTGGTCCAACTTGAAACATGATTGGGTTGCAGAATGAAGGAATTCTTTAATTCAGCAAGGTATAAACTATCAGCTGGGTTGATATGAATGTAATGGTCATCAATGAAAAAGTAAGTTGAAACTTAGTAAAACAGATGGTATGCTATTACTTCCATCCAAATGTGGACATTTCTGAACATTTTGTTTGAGTTGAAAAGCTATAGATGCTAGATATAACATAGCTAGACAATACTTGATGAGAGTCTAGGACCTCACTGAGGAAGGGACCTAGAGATCAGATCTATTAGGCATGTAAGCAGGCTCTTTTCATTGCTATATTTCATTTCATAAGATGGCACATACTTATCTAGCCAGTAGTAACAATTTTGGAGAACAAATTACTAATGCTACAACTTATCTGTAAGACGAGTGGCTTGTGGGATTTACTAATATTTCTATCCTTGTGGACATTAGATGCCCTTTCTCTTCTTCCTGGATGATCGGAATAGGTCCTGACTATCGTATGTTTTTATCAAACATTAGTTGAAGATGATTGATTGATGCTTGTTTGAGATTTTCCATTGAGAGGGTTCTTGTTGTCATTGGACTGTGTAATCAAATTGTCAGCATGACTTGCATGCAAATGAATACCAATAAGCTTCTTAATCTATGAGCTAGCCAACAGTATTTGAAATTTTAAAACATACAAGATTTGCCTTTTTAGGGTGATTGATTTTGTCAATGAGACCGTGAGCACACTTGCTGGAAATGGAACTAAAGGGGCTGACTACCAAGGAGGAGGAACTGGAAATGCTCAGGCAAGATTAAGAGAACTGAAGTTTTTGAAACATTGCGATTTACATTTTGTACTTCGTTGTAATATTCCCGTCATGAGTTCTAACGAAGAAACTCCATTTACAACTTGAACCTTTCAGGTGAGTATACTTTGACTGAACATTCTTGCTTCTGATTTCAGCTCCTCAATTCTCCCTGGGATGTCTGCTTTGAGCCTGTGAATGAGATTGTTTACATTGCAATGGCTGGGCAGCATCAAATATGGGAACATAACACATCAAATGGAGTTACCAGAGCTTTCAGTGGGGATGGATATGAGAGAAATTTGAATGGTTCAAGGTAGTAGACGTGTTGATGTGCTGACGTGCATCCCGGAAGATTAATCTGTTTGATTAATTTACCGTTTCCACCTACTGATGCAGATGTTTGGCATATAACCATTCAATAACATACCATAATTTTTGCTACTGGTTTTCTAGTGCGGCTTTGAAGTTCTACCTAATTAGGTTTTGAAGATAATTAAGGGAATAGGGAACAGTAGGGAACGAGAGATAGATAAGGGGAAGAAAGAGGGAAGAGAATAGTGAAGAAGGGATGTTACATTGTGCTTTTGGACCAAAACCTATATATAACTAGTGAAACATTAATTAACTAAAGCTCCATTATACTTCTTTCAGTTGTTGATTTTTGTTGTTTCTGGGATAGAATGTGCAGTGATGAGTGAGTGCAGTCAAGGTTATGAAATGGGTTACGGAGCAATACATGATTATCACCTGTGGGCAAAGAAGCTGAGCTTTTGCAGCTAGATGGCTGAATCCAATAGGCATGGATAAATTTTTGTTTCCTAGATGTCTGAAATCCAAATAACCTAAATCCAGATGGCTTGACCTCATCTAGTGGTGTTTCTCAAACCCTTACAACACTGTTAGGACCACCTTGCAGGGTATAAAACTCCCAGATGGTGGATGGCGAGGTAGTAACATAATGGAGAGAGAAAGATCCACCAGTGGATAATGAAATAAAAAATTGAACTGCAAGCTCTCATTTGGGGTTTTCAAATAACTTCTATATCACATGCATTAGTTTTTGTTTTGGTTGTTGAATCTATCATGTCAACTTGTTACGGAGGCTATGGTAGCTGGCCACCCTATGATGTATAAAAGCTTCAAGATGCATTGCTAGAAGTATTCACTCGTGACATTGACATTATGAAACTAGGCCTTTTGTCAAGCCTTTTATTCATATTGAAGGTGAGATAGATGAAAGTAGTCATTAACAAAGCTTATTTTGATATTATCAAGTGCTCACTAATGAATACCTATGCTATTCTTTTGAAGTTTACCTCATAGTGAAATCGACCTGCTAGGCGTCTCTAAAAATTAGTATGGGAAACTCTGATCTACAATTTAATGGATGTGAATCACCTATTACCTATAAGTAGAGAGGGGAGACATACAAAGCGAGGCTTTGGATGTCAAGGACAGGTTATTGTGAAGTTCCATTTCACTCCACTATGGTGGTTCTTCTTCTCCCTTGCTTGTAAGATGTTCAGGAATGTATTTGGAGGATTTTGTTCACTTTGGAGGATGAGAAGTGTGCTTTTGTCCTAGAATTGGTTCAGATAAGCAGGCGAGAATTCTGTGGCACTCTGCTTGTTCTGCAATATTTTATGTATTATGGGAGAAAAGAATAACAGGATTTTTAAAGATCAATTTATGCCCATTGAGTCACTTTAAGACAGTTCTATCATCTCTTTTGGCAATCTTATCTGGGACTTTTGGGGACATACCATGGTTTAGATTTACAAAGAGATTGGATGGCTGCATTTATGTAGTTTTTATCTTACTTTCTCGAGGATACCTATCTTCTTTGTTGTACTTTTTCTTTTCATTAATAGAATTTCTCCTTTTATCTAAGAACAGCACATCAAGCTTGACTTAGTAGCTAGCAGCATGAACCCTTTGCTGCTCTGAACAATCATGTTCTTAACATTTAGGGGCTCCCTCCCTCTCACTTGCCTCCACTTGCTGGAATAAGCCTACTCATAAATAGAGCATACACATTGGTACCTAAAGAGTAAAACTAATTAGAGAAATAAATGACTAATGTATGACAAGAAGCACTTGTAATTAATTAGTCGAAATATTTGTTAAAGTTTCCAAAATTTGAGGCTTGATTACTGACAAATATCTGTCCTGTCTTGCTAACTTCCTTATTGATTAACCCCGATAAAGGTACTCTATGAATCTGCAACAGTATGCACCTTGTTGCTTCCTATTCAATCTGATTTTTTGAAGCAAAGCAATTGTAATCTAGCTTTTCTATTTCTGGAGGACCTGGCATCATAGACAGGTCATTCAGTAAACTGGGTCCTTGTCATCTGTGCATTATCACTCACACACTGGAAAGTTATCTAATATTGGGATTTATAGATTGGAAAATTTACATTTCTGAATCTTGACTATTGACTTTCTTCTTTTCCTGTCATAGTTCTACAAGTACTTCATTCGCACAACCTTCTGGAATTTCATTATCTCCTGGTATAATATGTCTAAACAAGTTTAATGTTTTACCATACAATCATTTTTTTGATAGATATTTTCTATATTTTTAGCAATGTAGTAACATTTACTTGTATGAGCAATTTCAGATTTGAAGGAGGCTTATATTGCTGACAGTGAGAGTAGCTCAATCAGAGCACTAGACCTAAAGACAGGAGGATCTAGATTGTTAGCTGGTGGTGACCCTGTTTTTTCAGACAATTTATTTAGGGTATATTTTCATTTTGATTCTTTTACATCACTGTAATAGTTTAATTTATTGCATCATAGGGCATAAAGAACTTGCTGACACGTCTTTTTGCACTGCAGTTTGGTGACCATGATGGAGTAGGCTCAGAAGTTCTTCTTCAACATCCATTAGGGGTGCTTTATGGAAAAGATGGGCAGATTTATTTTGCAGATTCGTACAATCATAAGGTGGGATACTCTTTAATTGAGTTCTTATCCTTACATAAGATAAATCGTGTAAAGATGTTGTATTCAAGCATTGTCAAAAATAATAGTTCAGTGAAGATATTTGATTCACTATTGAGGTTGAGAATTTAATAAAATGGTGCTATATATTTAAAGGTCAGCTTCAAGTTGGATGTTGAATATACATATTTGCTTTGTTTTTTTATTGTCTATAGTAAACAAGGCCTGTCTTTGGTCTTGAGATACTACTTCTGATTTATAACTACTATCTAAGCACATTGAAGAAAACAGTCCAGTCTATAATTTTAGTGCAAAGCTGCATTTCTACTTAACCAGTCCTTTGACATAGTTCCAAGCTTGATGCATCTTTTTCCTCTATTGCTCGTAACAAGGTCATATCAGAAAACCATAAAAATATTAGAACTTCTGATTGTTTTATGTAGATCATATTAAAATAGTGTGACATGATTGGTATTGTTCCATAGGTCATTATGTTTTGGTAATTATTGCCAAATGTTGGAAACTCATTTCCATACATATTTGGTTGATGTCTTATAGTTCTGAGAAATACTTGCTAGAAGAATGTGCCAGTAGCAAAAAATGATGGCGGCCTGGTTTTGATAAATTTTAGAACTATATGCTACAGTGTTGTAAAACTTGAAATCTCCTCGGACTAAATCTTTAAAGGCCGAGTTTAAGCATGTTAATAATAATATAAAGTAAATCTGTCCTTATCAAACTATGTATTACATGTGAGATCATTGTGTTTTAATTTTTGATACTCTATGCTTAAATCTTTGAGTGAGTTGCTCAGCTGAAGTTTGTTTTGTGTCATCAGATTAAGAAGCTGGATCCTTCTTCTAAAAGAGTGACCACCTTGGCAGGCACAGGGGAAGCGGGTTTTAGGGATGGAACAGCGCAGACAGCTCAGGTTTAAAAATGGCCTTTTTCTTTTTCATATTCATATCACAAGAAGACTTGGTATTTCTATAAATCGTGAATGCATGTAGTCTTGCAAATAGCAGCTAGTTCATGCACTTTCCAATCAATCTAGTTCTTCTAGAATATACTTAACATGTAACGTTTTAGATGGGTAAACATACTTTTTCTTTCTCCAGTTGAGCTCCATTAGTTATAAAGTTTTCATGCATTGGGCTAGTGGAAATAGACCTGCCCACTCGATGGATGAGCATTCAAGTAAATAAATCGCAGTCCTTTTTAAAAGCTCAAGGTTTTAGATGAAATGGTATTTCAACAAAGCTCCCTGATCATTACTTGTTTTCAGTCAACAAAGAGAGACACAAGTGCCTCATGGAATATAATGTGATCCTATGTTATGTTTTAGTTTTAAGGATTTCAGAGAAGATATATTTCATGCCATACCACTGAATAAGACTTTACAAGATTGATGAATTTGGCAATTAAACACTTCCCTTAACGACTACTATCACCAGTCTTTTTAGTGTACATGTTTGGTACTAGTGCTTATTCCTGCAAAATTAATGGACATATTTCTTTTTCATTTCACATTTTATTCAGAAATCTAGTTGTGACCTGTTCTTTTTGCAGCTTTCAGAGCCATCTGGAATTGTTGAAGCCGAAAAAGGTTATTCCCTTTCCTTGTTTGTTAGGTTTATCTAAATGTAATTACTTTGTGGTAAAGTGAATGGCATAGTTTTGAGGTGTAGGGGGGTGGCTGTGGGTGTGTGTGTGTGTGTGTGAGAGAGAGAGAGAGAGAGAGAGAGCATGTTAATTCTATATTCTTAAACTGTGATATCTCGTCTAGAGGGTGAAATTAGTTGGGCAATTTTTGTTATGGGGAACCATGTCTGGATGGAATAAAAATTGTAGAAAAAAGAAGATATAGACATTTTTACATATTTGGTATGACCAAGATATAAGTCTCTGCTAGGTATTGATTTGGATGCACTTGCAGGATAGTAGTACTTTACTTCGACTGGAATAGAGTGAGGAGATATATATGGCTTTTGACATTAAATTGGATTGGGTTATTGTGGTAGATTTAAATAATCATTTTCTAGTTTTCGGTCTATTTGAAGGATGGTTGGTGAGTTGAGGGTGCGGTTGCGTCATGGTTGTAAGGGTGGCTTTGCAGCATCAGATAGTCACTGTGGTGTTTATGCTACATTTGAAAACACAAAGTTCCTTCTGTGAGTCGAGCATTCCACCACTTCTCTTTCTATTATGTCAAAATAAATTGAAAGTTAGGGAAAAAGTACAAAGAAAACTTCAATCTTTAGTAATTGTCACAGATAGATAACTTTCTGGAATGAAGTTCTACTGTTTGTGGTGATTGAGAGTCTAGCATTCCTCTCTCCTGCATCACTTAAAGAGCCAAGGAAAAGGCATTTCCATTATTTATGAAAATGTTCCATTCTCTATTGCAGGAAGATTATTTATAGCAGATACAAATAATAGTTTGATAAGGTACATAGACCTGAATGGGGAAAAAGCTGAGGTACTTACGCTAGAGCTGAAGGGAGTTCGGCCTCCAGTACCAAAATCAAAATCTTTAAGACGACTTCGAAGGCGGTCTGCTGACACAGAAACCATTGTCGTTGCTGGGGGTTCGTCCAATGAGGGTAGTCTAAGTCTCAAAATATCAGTACCAGAAGGGTACCATTTCTCAAAGGTTCTTTCTCTCTCTTCCATGTGTAATATGTAGTTTTCTCCTTTCTGATTTTTTGTTTCCAGCATTTCCCAATTTTATTGTACAATAAGCTGTTATGTATTTATGAAGTTCTTGCAAGCTTAAGCATATTAATTCTTATTGCAGGAAGCACGCAGCAAATATAACATCGAAATTGAACCAGAAAATGCTGCTATAATTCAACCCTTGGAGGGGAATCTCAGCTTGGATGGATCTGCAGAGGTACATTTCAAAAGATTCTCCCCTGGACCTTCTACTGGGAGGATTAATTGCAAGGTATTCCTTCTTTTTGGAATTTCAAAATTACATAGCTGCCCACTATTTAACTAATTCCTCTCTGATACACTGATAGATGATCAATAGCAATTAGATGCGACTATACACTATCATGGAGCGTAACGAAGTTGCAAAATTCCGAAATATAGCTTGTAAATTGGTTTATCATAAGTTGTTGTTTATCTGGAAGAAAGGGGAAAACGTAGAGTTTGTAAACACTTTTCTAGGTCTTCAGATTGATCCCCCGCTGAACACTCTCTTTTTTCCAGATACACACATTTCCATGTTGGTTTTTGTGCCACTCCTTTTCATTTGGAGAATGGAGATAAAACTAAATAGAGAACTTGCTGAAAATGAAGGTGTTCAGTGTTTTTAAGGAGATGTGAGTTGAGACTCGCACATTTTCATGCTTTGGGTAGACATGAGAACAGAGAATGAACTACTTTTAAGTGGTGAAGGCATTTGCAGCTATCCTACTACTTCACTCCTGAGATTTGGCTTTCGTGTCAGGTTTACTACTGCAAGGAAGACGAAGTCTGCTTATACCAATCTTTGACCTTCGAAGTACTTTTCCAAGAGGTGAATCCAGACTCTACCTCAGCAAATATCACACTTCAATATCTTGTGAAGCCCAAGGCAACTAGAAGTAGCTTACAGGAATTGGTTGCTCGTTGAATCAAAACATTCATAAAGCTAATTGCATGATAAAACTGGAGATTTTTCTTCGAAATAGCCAGAAATGAGTTTGGATGGAGCAGTTTATTCTACTACATTGAACAGAATATGTAATATGCAACCTTTATCAAATGTATACACTTGATTCCTCTGACTTTGTAACATCATTCCCTTCCACATTCTTCCCCTAGATCATACACTTGATTATACTGTCCTTGGAGTTTCCGCTTGGTAGACTATAGATTCTCTAATACATTGTTTCGTTCACTAATAAAATTGATCCATATAAAAATAATATGTTAAGTCTTAACTTTTCTTAGTACAACGATGTCATTATATGTGGAACAATTTCATTGGTACATTAGAAGGTCCGGAGCTATATTTTCCGGCCCTCATTCATGAGAAGCATGCAGTGCATGCTTTTCTGCTCTACACATGCTGCGCAACAATCTTTGTCGACAAGTTTGAAATCTTGAAAAGGTACGCGAATGCAGAATCTGGCGTGCCTGCTTTAGGCTTAGGTAGGCGGCCCCTCTCAGAGCGCAGTCTTTTTAAGAAACTTGTAATGTGTTTGATTATCTTGCTAGAGTGATCGTTAATCTTCATTATCATCATTGTTTGTGTGATAAGCAAGGGATAAAGCGATTGCCACTCGTGTTGTCATCAATTAGTGAACTTGCTTTTTGATCTATGAAGCAAAGATTGAGGTGACAAGCCTTTGCAAAGCGCTCCCATTTTGTATCTTCAGCTGTTTTGCTTCAAATTTCTCTGGTATTATCCCTTGAGAATTATAAACGTGACTTGTAAAAATTCGAATGCACGAGCTTTTGTGGCCATGAACGTTGATGTCATAACCTTGGGAAAAATGTTTTTCTTTATTGATGACAATTTTCTTATAAAAGAAGGAATTTTGGAATATAGTGTGCATGCTCCTCCAACATTCACATTTAAGCAGGGCTGTCAATTTTTCTCAAACCGCCCACGTGAAGTGAGATGTTCATACCAACCAAAGAAAAGAAGATAAGGAAAAGGGCTAAGTGGGATTTTTGGTGGGCTACTTCTGCTGTCTGGAACTCTTGTTGTGTTTCCCATTACATTTGGCTCTATTCATATTTGTTTTCTTTTTTTTTCCCTAAGTTTATTTTACTTTTAACATATTCAAATATGGATAATTAATTATGCTCTTTATTACTCCTCTGATTTTGTATCTCAACAGCTAATTTTTATAATACAAGTTATATAGTCTTAATAAAAAAAGTAAATCTTATAAAAATAAAAGTAAAATCTTATACTATACAAGAGTCAAACTTTCAATCTCTTGTTAAAACGCGTTTAGTATTTACCACTGGAGTGAGGTCTTAACGTGACTGAATAACTTAAATCACATTGCTACGTGATCGAACAACTTAAATCACAATGGAACTATGTACCTAGGACTAGTATGTAATAATTTCCTTTCTAACACGTATATGTATTCACGGATTAAATTAATAAATAAATCTATTATTATTAAAGAAAAAAAAGAAGACGCCTTTGATAATTTGAGGCCACAAGATGGTCAATCACCAACAACTTCCACAGAGATAACCCGTGACCAAAGAGAAGCACCGCTTTTGGCGTGACTGAGCGAGCGACGTGGAAGATTAAACTTGGTAATAATGAAGTGATAAGTTAATTACAAATGCAACCCAAACCCAATTATTATTCTAATCAGTAGTCTAATAACGTTGCCTTGAAGAAACCCTAAAGCACAAGAATGTTTAAAGCCGCAAGACAGCACGTGACTCCGAACATTAAACCCTTTCTTTAACTATAGTCAATTTATAAATTAATAATAAAATCATTTAAAAACAATTAGTGATAGCAGAGTGAAGTTTCTATTATTATTTTAACAGAATATGTGTTATATTATTAGTGAAGATTACATAATCAAACAATAAAGACCTAAAAATAATAAGAGAATAATTAGAAACTCTGTAATAAATAAAAATTGAATCATCAACTGCATAATTGAAAAGTCTTAACTCTAACTACCAGGGATAAGCCTCATGAGTTCTATTAATTTGTTATATTGTAGATTTGACTGACATTAGGATCTTTTTAAGGTTTATTTTTTAAAACTATTTACACTATTGAAAAATTTTGATCAAATTAAAAGATGTTTTTGTCTTTTACTCTGGTTTAATACTTTTTCAGTAGTTTGTGCCATTGTGTATCTAATCAAAGATATTTTGAGTTTGGTATCCAAATAGATTAGTACTATTCTTTTTTTTCCTTTTTTTTAAAAGGAAAATAGCTTGTACTATTCTTGACTTTATCAAATAAGATTTTTTTAAAATAATTATAATTTTACAAAATTTATAAGTTTAAGTTATTTTGGATTTGTATATTTCAGAGAGTTTGTACTCTTGCAGACCTATGGGAAAAGAAATTGACATGCTTTTTTTTATATTTTTTATGTATGCATATGTATGTGTTTTTTTTTCTTCAAATTGTAGAAAAGAATTGCATTGACATGCTCAAAAGCCCAAGTGCCCTTGACTACCAGACAAGGACATAATTTGTCTGTGAAAATGAAGCAATTTATAAATAAATGTTATTTGTGGATAAGCATGGGATTATTGAACTGGAAATCCCATGTTAGGCGGTGCAAATTGCGATGTATCAGTTTCTATCTTCCTGTCCTTTCCAACCAAACCAAAAAAAAAAAAAAAGTTCTATCTTTCTGTCTTTGTCACAATCAACGCTGTGCTATAATTAATCTTCCTCACTAATCACACAAATGCTGTATTTAGTTGTTTAATCTCTGTCCCTCAGTCTTTGATAAGGAAATAAAAAAAGGAAATTTATTAGCAATTAGTGGAGATATCCATTATTTTAATGGAGTTAAACAGCGCGTATTTGGATCAACACAATTTGCTATTATTAATTGTTTAGGTAAAGGAAGCCAAGTAATATGGCGTTGCTTGCTTACATTGAAAATTCTCTAATTTGAGTCTAGAAGATTGCCTCTCGGGTCAATCATGAGTTGGTTGATGGTTTAATTCCCACTTGATACAGATTGTATGATTATTATCTATTTATAAGAGATATTTATATTTTTTATCTTTTATAAAGATATTTTCTATCGTATAGGTATTATAACTAAAAGATTATTTTTTATTGTTTAATTATATAATCTCTATTAATAATGTGGTATATTTTGTATTTTTTTTTAAAAAAAAAAAGAGACATAGTGTAGAAGATTGAAGATTAACTTACTTTTTAATATAGCTTTTTGCACTGATATAATGTTTTGTTCCCTTTATTGATAAATAGAACGGTTGAAATGTTATCTACTAAGATCCAAAAAATCTCAACCATCCATTTCGTCGAATTCTCCAATTTAGAAGGATTTTATGAAATGGATTATCGATGTTCTTTGTTAAAAGCTCATGTATACAGCCGAGATCCAAATCTTCCAAAATTAAAGGGCATATTGACTTAAATACTTCAACAATTGCATGCCGAGTAACTCTCGTTTTTTCTTGCCAAGATGGCTGAAATACTTTCTTAATGTACAAGGCATTGACCTATCTGTCAGTATATCTACAATATGAAAATAAAAAACGAAAATTGTTGGTGCATGTGAGCATGCTTCGAGGATAACAACAATAGTGAGATAGAGAAGATAAATTGCAAAAGAAGAAATAATTAAGGGATTTCTTCATTGTTAATCACTTGTAAGCATGTGATTGCTAGCTGTATATTATGTACCTCTGGAATTCATAGAGGAAAAACTTGGTCCATCAATATATGATTCTGAAGATTTTGAGTTCATAGCATTGATGCATGTCTGACTGAGGGAGGCAACACACTTTGGCATTTACCAATGCCTCAGAAAAAAAGGCTTGTTCATTTCTGCATTGTTTTCTGTGTGTAGAGGGGAGAAGAAGTTCTTTCCCATTTCATTCCATTTCATGCATTCTAAACAGAAAAGAAATAAATTTTCCTTTTGCTTAAGAACCAATATTTTTCCCATTTTCCATCTTTGTTTGGGGAAGAAAAGAAAATGATTTATCCAAAAATCATTTATTTCCTCTGCAGAAAAAAAACCCTTCTATGCTAGGACATTAATGTTATTCTAATTTTTTGTAATTTTGGGGAGTGAAGAAGATGCATATGATGATTAGAGTTGAGGTTTTGGCAATAAACAATTGTGATCCAGGCTGTGAGAGGAAAAAGGAAGAAGGAAAAGAAATGAGAAGGGAATCTTTATACTGTCAAGAATATTTGAAAGGATAATGAGATTAATTAGGATATACTACTCAATAATGCTGAGCCATAACAAGAAAGAACAAGAAAATGATTAGCACATAAGAATGTCTACACAATGGATTAGAGAGACAAGTGCTCCTCTCCACAATGATTCTGAGTATGCTAATTGCTAAGAACACCCACCCCCCATCCCCCTTGTTTGTTTAGGGTTTAAGTAATGTATAAATGAACAGTGTATGATTAGCCAACAAACTGCTGCTGCACTGCACCATTCATTTATTCTTGTAAAATGTATTTGGGTGGCTATAAATTAAGCTAAAGAATGCGCCTCAAAGTTTATCCCAAGAAAGAAAGTGTTTCCATGTAAACAGAGCGAAACAAGTATTAAGAAGCAACCAAATACTAGGGCTGTTTTAAAAAAAATCCAAATCGAAGTATCCAATTTTGCAATTTTGGATTGGATTGGATTGGATTGGCTTGAAAAACATTGGTTTTGGATTAAGTTTTAAAAAATCGATTGGATTGGATTAAAAAAATTTTCAAACCGTCTCAATCCAAATAGTGTGTATATTTATTTTGACAGTGATTTAATATAAATATATTTTTTTAAATTAATAAAAATCTTTAGTTGTACTAATGGTCTTAACGTTCTTCACTCATTTCACTATTGATTACCACCGCTACTCTCCATACTCTATGTTGCTCTTTTTCTTTTTCCATGTTCTGCATTTCAGCTTTGAGCTCTCTACATTCTAAGGTACTCTTATCTTCACCATATTCTAAACTACCACTTTAAGGGGATATATAATTGATGTATTCTATCAATAATATATAATTTATGTATTTGATATTAGGAGAAATATGTAGTGTATATATTAGTTTTTCTATTATTGATATATGTGTAATTGGATACAGTTTGTTTTTGATATTTTTGTCTTGGTTTGTAAAAGTTAAATTATTTATAAAAAGAGATGTGGATCTTGTATTTAAAATTTTAGTTTTAATTTTGAAATCAAACCTTGTCCAAGTATGATTTTGAAATTTATGATTGTTTTTTATTCAAGTGAAAAATACTGGTCAATCCATTTTATTCCAATTAAATCCATTGCAATCCACACCAAACGGTTTAAAGTTTTGAATGGATTGTTTTAGATTAAAAAAATTCAAAAGTATATTTGTCAAATTGAGAAAAAAAAATGATGAAAACCCGTCCAATCCATAATGTGAACACCCCTACCAAATACAATACCAATCTACCCAAAAAAAAGAAAAAAGGAAAAATACATTTGAACACAAGATTTCTTGCCTGCTCTGTGTCTTATTTCGTAGTTAGAAGTTTGGGAATTCATACCCTTATTACTCGTTCAATTTTCGCTTCTCTTCTAAAAACTCCAAAAGGATGAAGGGGAAAAAATGCATATTGAAATGACAAGCTAGTCGCAGCAAATGTTTTAACACTAATTGTTATGTACAATTTTTAAAATTTTAACTATATATAGTTAAAAAATAATAATTTTTAATTCTTTCACCACGAAGGGTAGAACTCAACCATAGGCAAAACTCTTGGTAATAGAAAGAAAATGTGAAAGTAGAGAGAAAGAAGTTAAAAAATATTTAATTTTTAAATTGTATATAATATAAAAAATTATATATAGTAATGATGTAATTAATTGGTGATCATTAGTAGTCAAAGAGTTTAACATTTCCGAGTAGAATTGAAGAGTACCATTGGAAGTTTAAAATGGTCAAATGCCGCTCCCATTTTCTTCTTGTTCATTTATCATGTCCCAATAAAAAAGTTTAACAGGAACCACATCCATTAACACTTTCATTCTTTCTTCAAGCAAATTAATGATCCCAAAGCAAATTTCGTCAGCTTGCATCTATCATTGAATATTTCTTCCCTCTCAAATATCGCAAGATCAAAAAGGATGATACACCAGCTCATAGTGGATTAGTCTAAATCAAGATTCTCCTAATAAGAGGGATTTGGGTGTAATTTAGCACAAGTGAATGCTACTCCATGTATTAGTATAGAAAGAAAGGATAATATAGACGAAAAGTTATGGTACAAAATACCTGCAAAGGAGAGGAACCATAATGGAACAAACTCTTTTTAGTTGAGAAAAAAGAACACAAACAAAAGTAGTACTGTATCATAGGGCAATGTGGATCAAACCTCTCCACTCCCTTCAAAGGTATGTGTGTCCACAGACCTTTCATATGAAACCAAAGCCAGTGCCAGAGTTGATAGAAAGTGCCATGAAAACAACCACATGCTTTCCTTTTCTCCCTCTCTCTCCCCCTCTTTTTCCATTTGAGCATCAACCTCTAATCATTGCAAAGAATAAAACAAATTCCATTGACCCCATACGGGAACCAATGAGTGAAACCAGTACCACTTTGTTATCCAATAAGGCATTTCCACGCAATCAGCATTTAGAATTATTCGTATTGAACTGGGGGTATTTTTTATGTAACAAACCGGCCTTGCAAGAAAAGATAAGGACACATTGCTGTTCCCATGTTTTCTCCTTAACACATCAATGAATACACACCCTTATGTAGTCTGTACTTCAGAGTCTGCGCACAGATGCAGCCAATTATATGATCATAGGATTACTAATCTGATCTTTCTTGAAACTAAAATTTCCTCTATCAGTAAATACTTCACCAACCCCCACCCCCCACCCCCACCAACACACAGCACTAGAAAACAACTTTTACTCGTGGGGTTGGGAGGATTAAGCAAGGGGGTAAGCACAAAAATGTTTTTCATCTTGTAGTGATCTTACCTGTAAAGTTAATCAGGTGAATGATGAATGAATGTAGTGTGAAATTTCACTTTCCCCTGTTGAGCACATTTTTAGTCTTGATGCTAGCTAGGGAAGTCTTCCGTGGGAAAGCGACCTACAATATAGATCAACATTCATGCCATCAAACAACTTCTAAGTCCTAAGTATTACTACAACAACAATCACAATTACATTATACCAAACGAAGGTTTAGGTTGACCTAATTACTCTTTTTGTGCTCATGCTTTTTGTCTTTGCAAGTAAGCCAAGGTGATCAACTACCATGCCTAATAACTATGTTCTTCTCTTTTGCCACTGCAGTAAGCAAACTTGATTCAGACTGCATAGTATGAAACTGCAATTTTCCTACAACACTAGAAACCATCTAACTTGTTTTCATGCATAAACCAAAACAAATACTTTTGTATTTGGACTACTCTCCTAAACATAAAATGATACACCTTTTTCACCTTTTTTATTTTGAGTATTTTATATGCTCTCACAAATCAATTCATTTTTCTTTTCATTTTTAAAACAAAAAATTTCAAAAGAAAACCAGCCCAAATACTAAAGTTTCATGAGAATAACACATAGTGATGAACAGGGTATTCTATTCACGGATGCAATAATATTTTATCCAGAGTAGTTATTCCTATTCATGCTTTGAATGCAGAAACGGTAAAGTCTAAATAGTGAAAGCATATTTTTAATCTTCATGATCGTGTTCATTTTGACTTTTAATCATCACAAGGGGATACTGCCATTTATTTTGGTTGAAGAGAAAGGTGACATAGCCATGTGATCTTCTGATATGACCTAAAACTGGAAGTCTAATGGTCTATCGATCTGAGGGGCAACTGTTTACTCCCAACATCACTAGTGGTTATTTAGGTTTCTTTTTTTCAAAATTTAATATAAATTATTTATTTTAAATCTTATTTTTTTAATAAATAATTTATTTTTATAAAATTTAAAAATAAAAATCTTAAATCTATATTTTATCTAAATACTCTAATTGTAAAAAAAAAAAGAAGAAGAAAATAATATTCCTTCAAGTTTTACTACACACAAGAATGAGCATTGATTTGCTACTAAGCACGGCACCTTATCCCTTTAAAAAAAAAAAAATCTCGATCTTCTTTGTTTAACTCGACTATTGGCACAATAATTAATAACACATAAATATATGAATAGAATTAGATGTCGTATAATTTTAAAATTAAATTTAAAATTTTAAATATAAAATTTATATTTTTTATAAATAATTTAATTTTTATAAATTTTAAAATTAAATCTTATATAATAAAACTATATATTACTTTGATGATAGAAGTAGTACAATATTTTAACTGCAAAGAGCAGGGAATTGATTTTGAATTTCTATAGTGAGATGTGAATCACAACAAGGTAAAAAACAAAAGAGAAGAAAATAAAAATACCAGTACTAGTGAGATATAGTAGTAGTAATAGAAGAGTAAGAACCTCGGCGCACGAAAACAGGAGAGAAAAGGAGCAAAGCAAATAAACAAACGGCCCGTGGCTTTGTCCGCTTTACAATGCACCAATAATAAAGTCTTCTCTCCTACCCCATTTCCCAAACTCTTCCCTTCTTCTTCCCTCCCCTCCTCTGACCTCACCCCGCCTCCCAACCCTTCTTCTCCCAGTCTATCCCACGACACAACGATTCATAATTCAAACGATCCGTCAAGCTCCGGCTCCTCCTTCGCCGCCGCCACAGTAAATATCAAGGTACAGGAAAACTTCTCGTTATCCTTTCTTTGAGCTCTGCAATCTCAATCTGTTGTTCCTTCATTACTGATTTGTATACCTAAAGCTCTGACAATATGCCTTGGAGCAGCTTTAGAATTTTTATTAGAAAATTCTGCGTGTCGACGAAGACTCTCATCGTCTTTTGATTTTCCATTTTGCTGTAACTGTATCGGAGGATGTTTCGAAAAAATTGCCAGATTTAGTATATTACAAAATCTGCGAGTGCAGAATCTAATTCAATATCTCTCATTTTCTGTTGACAGTTTCTCTCTCTCTCCTCATCATCATCTGAAGCGGATTCATTTTCATTCATTTGTACTGCGAATTTGAAGAAATCATTTTTGCATCATGATGGCGTCATCATCTTCAGTTGCAAATCCCGAAGCCATCTCAAATCGATCGCGAGAATCTAAGCGCAAAAAGCGAAGAAAAATCGGAGTGGAGGACTCGGCTGGCCAACTCAACAATACTACCGACCCGGCCAGATGGAGATCCGAGTCGGAGGAACGGATCTATGCGTCAAAACTTATCGACGCCCTCCGGCAAGTCCGCCCGACGACATCTTCACCAGTCGCCGGCGGACGTGCTGTTAGGGAGACTGCCGACAGAGTCCTGGCTGTCGCGGCCAAGGGAAAGAGTCGTTGGAGCAGAGCGATTCTCACCGGACGACTCAGTTTACGACTCAGGCAGATTAATAAACGGCATAAACATAAGAAAGCAAAGGTTGCGGGAGATTACAGGTTGAAGAAAACTGGACCAAGAAAGCCGTTACCGGCGTTGCAGAGGAAAGTGCGCGTTCTCAGCCGCTTAGTTCCCGGTTGCCGGAAACTCTCTTTCCCGAACCTTCTAGAAGAAGCAACCGATTACATTGCGGCTCTGCAAATGCAAGTCCGAGCAATGACTGTACTTTCCGAGCTCCTCACACCCGGCGGTGGCGAGGGTGAGAGCTCCGGCCCCAGTCAACCGTAACCTTGGCTGATATGGCCAATCACCATGCTGAGGTGTTTTTAGCATTTTTTATTTTTTTTTTTTTTAAAAAGCTTCTGTTAATAATTGGGAGGTTCTTAATTTGGTGTATGTTAGTGTATACATGCCCTTTTCTTTAATCTTTATCTTTCGAATCCCTCGGTCTCTCTACCTCTCCCGCCGAATGAAGTGATTTTTGCGCAAAATTTTCTCTGTTTTCTCTTTCTTTTTATTTTGATTTGTTTGACCTCTTTCGAGTTTGAGTTTCTTTGACATTAAATAATTAATTATTTATTTATTCATTCAATTTGTTGATTGTTTGATTAAGTTAAACATGCCAACTCATTTGTTGTACTTTTATATTGTGTAAACTCGTTTGTGTTTTTATTCTCTTTCCACTAAACACAAGATGCCCAACAATGATTTGGAGGTCGTACTTTTCTTTCCAATTTAGTATACACATTTCTTTAATTTTTTGTTTGGGTAGCTTGCGCTGTGATTTTCAAAAGAAAGAAATTCTCAATATTTAAGAGATGGAATTGTGAGTGTCATGAGTGAGGCATTAGATTGTTTAGTCATTGCTCCAATATCAAATTCTTCAAATACATAGAAATTAAAGTGGAGAAAGGCTGTCCATAAATGGCCTAAAAATTTAAAAAGTGCGTGCTAAAGCGGGACTTGGAGAGAGGGTAGGGAGGTACTACCTGCCCGAAAGCCACGGGCCGAAGGGGGCCGCGGGAGTTGGGGAATGCGCCAAACTAAGTCTACTAAGCAACAGCCGCGCGGCATGTGCGACATTTTAAAGGGCAATGAGCATAGCCCCCACCGAGTTATAAGGCACATGTGAGATTGTAAAAGATTCAAACGTTTCTCTTTTGATAATGAGATATGCTTTAGCTTTTCAATTGTTGTACCATCAGTGAACTTTCTGGTGTGTAGGATCCTTGCTTCAATCACCTAATGATACGCTCTACAATTAAACCCCACTCCTTCCAAGCTTTGATCTCATTTGGAACCAGCGCAAGATAAATTGAACTTAACTAGTCACCAGTAGACAATCACATCTTATGCTAGAAATAAATAGAGTTTAAATTTAAAATTTTTTAAGTTAAATTTTATAAAAATAAATTATTTATAAAAAATATAATATCAAAAATAAAAATTTTATATTAAATTATATTGTAGAATTTAATCTAAATACACGCTTGATAAAGAAGGGAATGATTCTTTTGGAGTAGAAGGGAAAAATGAAAAATTGGAGTCGTTCTCAGAAAACTATTGTGTGTACCAACATACGTTACTATCAGGCGGAGAGGCCTAGTGGCATCGCCATCGCGAGGGATGAGAAGCTAAATCGAAAAGGAGTCCGCGATCAATTATGATGGTGAAGTGATGATAGTGTTGAAATGAATGAATGAATCGATGAAGAAAGAGGACCACAGTTACATTGTTTGCATGTTTTAGTTTGTTTTGGGTCTAACAAGAACAAAGATGTTTTTCCACCAAGGCTCACATGGATCCATGTGACTTTCGTATAGCTTGTGAGACCTTTCTCTTTATTTCCACGACTTGCCTGCCTTGCACAACTATCTCATCTCCTTAGTTTGGTGCACCCTTTCAAACCTACTCATTTCTTGATTCTTGTTGAAAATAAAATATACTGCTCATTTCAATATTAGATTCTTGAATTGCCTTGCAATTATTTACTAATGACCTAAGAAGTAAACGATTCTCATAAGCATAATTATTTTTAAAGAATTTTAATTTTACGAGTCTGATAAATTTTTAATGTTTTTAAATTATAAAAATAGAATGAAAGCAAGCCCAACTCGTAATTTAAGAATTATCAATCTATTTTTGACCAAAAAAATTATGGCAGCTCTATATTTTCTTTTTCTTTTTCTTTTTCTTTTCTCTTAAACTTAAATTAGAATGCTGATATTAGAGTATGAATAAACAAGAAGTCACAATCGAAGACCCCCAAAGCATCCATCCACGTGTGAGCCACCAAATGACTGGGCCAACCTAGGGAATTTTGCTTTGCCATGGTTTCGGTGGTGTATGCCACATTTCCGCCATTACTAGGAGCAAATTCCAATTCAATTTTGTTTTTTTAGGAGTCAACTTTGGTCCCATAAGGAGAATCTCTAATAACTTGTGTGCTAACTAACCATGCCACGATTTCTATAACAGAAACTGCCATTTTTCTATTTTGTCCGTCTTCCTTTTAGCAAGGAAGTTCAACCTTCTTCTTAAGAACCCTAGTCAAATTTGATCAATTTCTGCATAATTTCATCCAAGTCTTTTTCAGCCCTGGGTCAAAAGGCAATATGCCTATATATCTATGGGACCTAAAAATGTAGATGACTAGAGAATCAGAGCACCCTCTTATCTAATGCTGGCTTGTATACTTGATTTCATTCAACGTTTCTATAAATATGAAAATATGAAATTTATATGTAAATTCTATCTATTTATTATTTTCTTCATCCGTAAAATTATACACATCTATTTAAGAGGAATACGAAGATAATAAACAATAGTCCTATGTGATGCTAAACTGGATTTGATGAGCCACGAGAACAGGTCCCAGTGACGAAGGAAGTGCCTTATATATGGAGATAAAAGAGAGAAAATATGAAATTTAAAATGAAAATTTTATATTAATTTTGATAATATAATTTAATTTAAATATATTAGGTAAAAAATTTTAAATTCAAATCATATTCTCTAAAAAGAAAATATTATGGCACCTTTTGTAATTTTTAAAAAACTCTACCAATCAACCGGCTGTATTAAATAAATAAAATCAATCACCAAGAAAGCCCATAGATGGACCAAATACCTCATTTCTTGACCACCGAAAATTGTTCTTTAAACATGATATTGGCCTTACAAAAAAGCAAGATTATCAAGCAGTTTTCATTGATTTCTCAGCATTTGTACCACAGACATGAGACAACACTTTCACATGTACCCATGTGACTTCAATTAAGAAAGCAATTAATCTTCCACTCCCACACCCCCTTGTTGTAATAAGGAAAGTGCCCAGATCACTCGTGCAAAGAATTCTGTCTTCCAGAGAGTTAATTCGCCCCACGGCTGCAGCTGCCCTTAAATTCTTTGGTCCAGAGTACCTTGTGAGCTAGTCTGCAGAGAAGGCATTGCATCCATCCGTGGAGGTCGCTGCTCCGGAATTGTCATACATTTATGAGAGTCTCATAAGAGTAATAATGTAAAGACAACATAAAGCACCTGTTGTTGAATATTCAAGCACCATTATTGAAGATTAAAAGTCACCATTGTTAAAGTTTGAAGTTACCATTGTTGAAGTTTAAAAATTGTACCGGTTAGCCATCAACTTTGAAATTCGGCCACCAACCACCTACCTTATTTTGGCTATAAATAGAAGGCTTTCTCTGATAAGTTGTAATCTGAATTCTCAGTAGAGGAATTAATCCCTAGAGAGTGGATAATTTTGAGCATTTTTTGTAAATTTTATTCTATTGATATAGAAAGAAAATTTCTCTAATATTTATGTGTTTCTAAAGCTTATTCAATTATGAGTATTTTTAACTGAACAACTGGTATCAGAATCAAGTTTTAAGCTCACCGGAGGAGCCACTAAAAAATTTTCTGGAATTTTTAACTTGTTCAAATCGTGATTTTGAGCATACCATTAAATTTCTTGTGCCAAGAGGAGCACAACGCAATTTTTATATGTTAAAACCGAGGTTCGGAGATATCACAAGAGTAAAAATGAAGTTGCTTTGTTTCTCTGAATTTTTGTATTTTCTGCTGCATGCCTGAGGAAGAAGATGCCTAGTCAGCATCTGTCATTGACATGTCATCACCTAATTAGTCGACACGTTATCGACCAGTTATCTATCATGTCATTGCCCAATTATCTGCCACATCATCGACCAGTCAGCTACCGCGTTATCGATCAATCAGCTGCCACGCCATTGCCCAGTCAGTGCCACGTCATCGACCAGTCATTTGCCATGCCATTACCCAGTTAGTACCACATCATCGCCTAGTCAGTGCCACATAGCGGGCATAAAAAATTTCTGACATATTTTTTAAAATTACACTTTGACCCTTAAAATATTCTAAAATTATAAAATTATCCCTAAAATGGTTTTTTACCAACGAAGAGTCAAATTTACCTTTTTTGACTGTTCTGGACTCATCGATGAGGTCTATTTTTAGTAATTCAAATCTATTATTAAATTAAAATAGAAGAATCATCTGGAACAATGATTAAACTTACTGTCAACAATTACACATTGTGAAAACTTCAGATAGAAGATCTCCTCAGCTGTAAAGACCCCTATAATCCCATTAAATTGAAGGGTGTCAAGCCTGATGAATCTAAGGAGATGGATTGGAAGAAAATAAACCGAAAATCTATTGGTCAAATCCGGCAATAGATTGACAATAGTATCTTCCACCATGTTGCACAGGATACAAGAGGTATTTGCTCTTTGGAAGAAGCTCGAAAATATGTATCAGGCTAAAAATGCTCGAAATAAGGCTCTATTGATGAGATGATTAGTAAACTTGAAGCTCAATGATGGAACTGCAGTTGCCAAGCACGGCAGTAAGTTTCAAAACCTGATAAATCAATTGTCTTCTGTTGAGATGCCACCCGCAGATGATATTCAGACACTCTTTCTACTCAGTTCTCTACCCAATAGTTGAGAAACACTTGTGGTGTCCCTTAGCAACTTGGCCTCAAATGACAAAGTTACCATACCTATGGTGTAAGATACCATGTTCAATGAGAAGGCCAGAAGAATGGACATGGGTAAGGATCAGACCCATGCTCTTGTATCGAAAAACAGAGGAAGACAACATAGGAAGCAACAACGAGGAGGTAGAGGTAGAGGCAGAGGCAGAGGTAGAGGCAGAGGCAAAAGTAGAGACAGATCCGTTGATGCCAAAAAACCGACCTACACATACCATCATTGTGGCATTGAGGGTCACATGAAGAATAACTACTATAAATGGCTCGAGAAGCAAGACAAAAGCAGTTCTGAGTCGAAGAACAAGAGTGGAGAAACGCTAGTAATTATTTCTAGAGACGTAACATTTTGTTCTACTCTTGATAATGTATGTCTTTATATCTCAAGAAAATATTCAGAATGGGTGGTGGATACTGCAACATCCTACCACGTGACTCCCTACAAAGACTACTTCACAACATACTAAGTTTGAGACTTTGGAACTGTGAAGATAGGAAATTCCACTTACTCACGAATTGTAGGAATTGGTGATGTGCAGATCAAGACAAACATTGGTAATACCATTACACTGAAAGATGTTTGGCACGTACCTAATCTTCGACTTAATTTTCTTTCGGGTATAACTCTTGACAAATAGGATTATGATAACCATTTCAGCAAAGGCAAGTGGAATTTGTCAAATGGCGCTTTGACAGTCGCTCGAAGACATATTTGCGGTACGTTGTACAAGACTCATGTAAAGATATGTACAGGAAGCCTCAATATCGTAGAGAAAGAGATTTCTCAGAATTTGTAGCATAAGAGACTATGCCACACCAGTTATAAAGGGTTATTTTCTCTAAATGAGAAAAAACTTATCAACATTGACAATGATGCTACCATTAATCCTTGTAGTCATTGCTTGTTTGGTAAGTAATATCGAATCTCCTTTAATATTATCTCAGAGCTGCTTGATTTGGTACACTCTGATGTTTGTGGTTCCATGGAGGTTGATTCATTAGGAGGTAATAAATATTTCTTATATTTTATTGATAATGCTTCTCAGAAAGTATGCATGCTACTTGATCAACAGATCACCATCAGTACCACTAAATTTTGAAGTTCCGGAGAAGCTGTGGTCTGGAAATGATCCAACATACTCACACTTGAGAGTATTTGGATATTTGGCGTATGCACATATATCCAATGAGCTAAGACAGAAGCTTGATGCGATGACTACTTTATGTATTTTCATTCGCTATGGAGATGGAGAGTTTAGATACAGAATATGAGATCCAAAGGAGAGGAAGGTGATCAGAAGCAAGGATGTCGTATTTCATGAAAATCAGATAAGAGAAGATATTGGAAAGCCCGCAATATCTCAGGAGTCAAGTGTTGGCACTCAATTCTCAGATAAAAAATTAGTACCATCTGTAATGCAATGCTAGAAGACATGCCAGAAGCAAATGAAAAGGAGAAAGAAGAAGGTGTTGAGTAGGGGAAGACTCCATCACATCTCTAGAAGTTTCGAAACCATCACAAGGTCAAGAGGATGGTAAATCTTCTCAAACTGCTCCAAATGTTCCAAGATATGAACGAGGACAGATTCCTTCTACGAGATATTCAGATTTTGAATATCTTTTACTCATTGAAGATGGAGAACCGGAGAGTTTTCAAAAAGTAATATCTCATAAGAACAAATAAAAGTGGCTGCTGTAATGCAAGAAGAGATGGAATCTCTGCATAAAAATCAAACTTATGAGATTGTGAAACTTTCAAAAGGGAAGAATGTATTGCAAAATAAATGGATGTTCAAGCTGAAGAAAGATGGCAACGGGAAAGTGGTGAAATACAAAGCTCGATTAGTAGTCAAAGGATTCCAGCAGAAGAAAGGAATTGACTTTAATGAAATTTTTCACCAGTTGTCAAAATGACATCCATTAGAGTTATACTTGGCTTGGTTGCAAGTATGAACTTGGAGCTTGAACAAATAAACGTGAAGACAATATTTCTTCATGGAGATTTAAAAGAAGAAATCTACATGAAGCAGCCAGAAGGATTTAAGATTTCAGGTGATAACCTCGTATGTAAGCTTAAGAAAAACTTGTACGGATTAAAGCAAGCACCAAGACAGTAGTATAAGAAGTTTGACACTTGCATGGTGAGACATGGGTATAAAAAGACTGCTACAGACTAGTGTGTGTATATCCAAAGATTTTCAGATGAAAATTTCATTGCTCTTTTACTATATGTAGATGACATGTTGATTGTGGGACAAGATGCAATGAAGATCAATCAGCTGAAGAAAGAGTTGCCTAAGTCATTCGAATGAAAGACTTAGGACCGGGACCAGCTCGACAGATTTTAGAAATGCACATTATTCGAGATAGAAACAATTGAAGATTATGGCTATCACAAGAGAAATATATTGAACAAGTGTCAGAAAAATTCAATATGAACAATGCCAAACTAGTTAGTATTCCACTTACAAATTATTTCAAATTGGATAAAAGTGCATGTCCCTCATCCAAGAAAGAGATTGGAGAGATATCATTAGTACCATATTCTTCAACCGTTGGAAGTCTAATGTATGCAATGGTCAAGACCCGATATTACTCACACAGTGGGAGTGGTAAGTTGTTTTCTCTCCAATCCTGAGAAGAAGCATTGGGAGGCAGTAAAGTGGATTCTCAGGTATCTCAAAAGTACTACCAAAATGAATCTTTGTTTTAGGAGAGTTGATCCAATCTTGGAGGGCTATACAGATGCAGATATGGCCGGTGATCTTGATGGGAGAAAATACACATCAGGTTTTCTCTACACTTTTACAAGGAGAGCTATCTCATGGTAGTCAAGATTGCAGAAGTGTGTTGCTTTATCCATAGTCGAAAGGTGAGTATATTGCATGCCTCGGGAAAGTGGCAAAGAGATATTGTGGTTAAAGCATTTTCTTCAAGTGGGATTAAGCAAGCTAATCACAAGATACGTTGTGATATTCAGAGTGCTCGGGATTTAAGCAAGAACTCCATGTCTCATTCCCGCACAAAACATATTGATATTCGTTATTATTAGATACGTGAAGTGATTGAGAAATAACTATTGAGACTAGTGAATATCCACACGAAGGAAAATGCAGCAGACATGTTTACAAAAGTAGTTACACGAGATAAGTTAGAGCTATGCAGAGACATAGCTGAAATTGATGTTAGATGAAATGGCTAGAGGGGGATAATTGTTGGATATCCAGCCACCATTGTTAAAGCTTGAAAGCCACCATTATTGAAGCTTGAAGCCACCATTGTTGAAGTTTGAAGATTGCACCGGCCAGCCATTAGCTTTTAAATTTGGCCACCATCCACCTACCTCATTTTGGCTATAAATAGAAGGTTTTCTCTAATGAGTTGTAATCTGAATTTTTAGTAAAGAAATTAATCCCTAGAGAGTGGTATTTTTGAAAGTTTTTTATAAATCCTATTCTATTGATATAGAAAGAAAATTTTTCTCATATTTATGTGTTTCTAAAGCTTATTCGATCCTGAGTATTTTAACTCAACATCTATATAATTTGTCGTTTGAACCCTTAGGCAATTCTTTGATAATTCCATATAGAGAAAAGTTGATATTGTCCCTCTATTTGGTTTGCCATTGAGGACTATTTATTTTGAATTGTTTTTCTATACTCTGTCTTTTTTATTTTTTGTTTTATTGAAATATAAATTGATAATGTTCTCAAAACAAAACAATACTTATAGATTCGTATAAATTAGTATTTGGTATTATAATCGTGAAAGATATACTAAAAATAGATTTGATATAAATTTTAATGTAAGTCTTAAAATATTTTACTAAAGTATAGTATAGTAGTCAACCAAAAATAATCATGTGGTACATAATTTTTCTTTTTTCTTTTTTCTTTGGTTATTGATTAATTGTATCCCATACAATGAAAATTACATTAGTGAATTTTTTCTCACGCAAGGATTGCAGCACATTTACTTTTTCCATTAAAGGACTTCCACTTTTTCCAGCATGGCATCCTCATACGCCGCCCTCGTCCGCCCCTTCCTGCCAGGTTGCAACCTGATGATCTATTGTTCTCGCACGGCACCAAAATATGAGGGCAATACTAACATCACTTGCGAGTTGTACCTAAGTTGGCTATTACATATGATTGGTTCAATGACCACATTTCCTACTCTTAAGGTTCTTCTAGTAGTAGCATAAGCATATTAATTTCTCAAAGCAGATCATGAATTTGAATCTGTTTGTGACAGTATAATTTTTAAATTAAGGAATTAATCATTTTCTCCTAAATTAAAGAAAAAAATAAATTCAAAATATCTAAATTTAATCCAAGTCTCTTTGTATCAATTACGAAGAAATCCTCGTGTGGAGGGAAGCCCTCATTTTGTTAGTTAATCTCGTATTGGAGGGAAAATTTAACGTTAAACCAGTATAATAATTTTAACTCTATACATATTTTAATTTTTATTCAAACTAATTAAAAATCAGTAATATATGTAGAATCAGAAACAATAGATTAGTCTAGTTTCAAGTATTCTATATTGGAGGCATAACGACGGCAATCGCGTGGGAGAAAATAAATAAACTAAATGGGAATGAGAGAATCCGAAATCCTGGGGATACGACAATTCTCTCTCTCCCACTCGTGACAAGAAACAGGCAGGGACAATTCTTGGGTTGTGGATAGGACACTTGCGCTCAACCCAGACAACTGGGTGATTTCCTAGCGTCAGCAAAGCCCAAGTAACATAGAATTTTGCATGGGTTTAAGATTTGGGCCTGCTCTGGGCCTTTCTATTAACAAGTTTAACGATAACTCATAGTATTATTCATAAATCATAATCAACATCTAAAAATTGCAAAAAAAAAAAGAAAAAAGAAAAATCAACATCTGACAAAAAAATTTATTTTGGAGGGGATGGGTTGTGGGGTAGTTAGTATGCACTATGTAAATAAAACAAAATCTAAAAAATTTTTGAATTTCTCCTTTTCCTTCAATATATTTTTAGACTAATAATACTTTTTCAAGTAATAAATTTTAAATTTAATACACATCTTTATCTCCATCATATATTTACACTAAAAGATGCATCAATCAATGCTACAAGGTACTTTATTGGCTCCGAAAGCATTTTCACATAAGTTTCCTTAAGTTAAAGCAAGAGATTACAGTGGCAGACTAGCCTTTAATTATGAAACATGACGAATTTCCTCCTATCTTAATCACTATGGAATTCCAATACCAATGGGACCAAAAGATTCATTGCATTTAGTCTAAGGTTTCTGGCCTTTGATGTTTACAAACACTTGTTAAAGGCTACAAAGCCATGTCGTTAAAGACTACAAAGTCATGTCCTTATCCCAATCACTTCATTCCTCTTCTTTAACAAAGGAACTCTTTTGGCAGTTTTGCTTCGTTTCCAAGAATTGAATGCACATTTCCTATCTCCTTTCCTATGCAAAAAGACCCGTCAGAGAAGCAGAAGAAACTTTATCATATTATGCTAAATATATTTTTTTAATGTGTGTAGAATTTATTTTTATTTGTTTGATCAATTTTTCTTTTATATGATAGTTGGAGATGTTTAAGATAATTTAAATATAGAAAGTAACGACAAGCTCCCACATTGAAGGCATAACGACAGCAATCGAGTGGGGAGAACATAAATAACCAAAATCCTGGTCACCAAACCCTTGCAGTCAGATTCTAACCCCATAGGATCCATAAAATATATATATATATATATATATATATATATATATATATATATAATCTAACGCCTTAGGAAAAGCGCCACCCAGAAGCTGCACAGGCTCAATAGCAGATGCAAAAACCTGTCCCGCAGCGCCACGATATGCTTACGGTGGCAGACTTGCCTTGAATTATGGAGCATGACCAATTTCCACCTATCTAATCAAATAGAATCCCAATACTAGTTGGTCCAAAAGTCATTACCGATGTGATTAAATAAAATTTAATTTTAAATTTTATATAAAATTTAAAACAGTGTAACATTTTTCCCGAGACACAAGGACCTGTCAGTGAAGCAGAAGAAACGTTTATTACATTATCCTGTTTTTACTACGTGTAAAAGTAGAGAGCGATGTCGACGGACTCAAACAGTAATACTGCAATCATAGTACATAATTGGGAAAATTCTATATTTCGCTACCATAGAGAAAAGAATTTTGAAAGGACAAGATTGAGACAACTAAGCATGCATCAGAATCGAGGGTATGACTCACCCCTTTCCACAAATCAAACTAAGCCAAAAAAGCAATAATAGCAGAATTGAAAAGGACATAACGTACATAACCATTGTTGCGTTTATCGTCATGTTCCACATCCTAAATCAAAATTGAACCAAAATTAGCATAATCGGCTGTAGGCCATTTCTGCCGTGGAGGTCAGTCCATTTAGGCTTATTTAGATTGAATTTTAGTATAAATTTTTATTTTAAAATTTTATTTTTATAAAATTTTTATTTTTTTAAAATAAAAAATTTTAAATATAAATATTATTTAATTTCACTATTCATATAAGATTTTTAATTACTATTTTCTAATTTGAAATATAAATATATTTCAATTGTTGACACTATAATTATTTCTTTTATTTTAAATATATTTTTAATTTTTTATTTTTATAATTTTAATTTTAATTTTTAAAAAATACAATTTTTGTCATTAATTTTATAATAAAATTTAATTTAAATTCGTATGTATCTTATAATTTAATATTAACTTATTTAGGTAAAATATACATTATCTTCATTTCTTACTTTTACCTTTTGAGTGTTAAGAATTTTAAATTAAATTTATATACGAAATATATATAAATTTTAACTAAATTATATCTAAGATTGATATTAAAAATTATATTTTAAAAAATAAATAAATTTAAACTAAAATTAAGAGACTTATTTAAGATAAAAATTATGAAATTATTTTTATAAATTACTGTAAGATGAATGATCTTATCCTGAGCGAAACGAGCATAAATCAATCCCAACCAACCGGGTTTCTATCAGCTATTGGTTATATAGTCACGGGCGAAAAAGCATAAAATAAATAGGTGCGTAGGACTTGTATAACTCATAGTACAAATAACTTTAGTAAAGGCAAAAAGAAAAAGGATTCAAAAGTTGCCTAGTTTTTTTTAAATTATTGATAAATAAATAAACAAAAATTCCTTGAACAACGAAGAAAATCAAATATTCCAAAAACTTAATTGATCAAGACTTGAACCCTATAAATAAGTAAGGCATCCTATTACTTACCAAAAACCATTCAAGTCTTCCTCAACTGAAGAAACCACACAAACAATGTACGCTTATAATAGAAATCCCAGTACCATAACCTACAATCCCTCCACTTCCAAATACCTCATCACCTATGATGGAAAAACCATACAGACAACTGTCACTGATAAATCAGCAGTGACTGACGAATGGGTTCGAGAAATTCTGTCCCTCTATGCTAACAAGCCTACTGTAGTTGGCTTAGATATTGAATGGAAACCCCATCCGATTCGTTGGATGAGCAACAAATCGGCAACTTTGCAACTCTGCATAGACGACAAGTGCTTGATCCTTCAACTCTTCTACATGGATGATATTCCTCTGTCCCTGAAAAACCTTCTTGGGAATTCCAATTTTACGTTTGTGGGCATCGAGGTAGCGGATGATATAGCCAAGCTAAAGGAGGAGTATGGATTGGAGTGCAGTAGCAGTGCTGACATCAAAGGTTTGGCGATGCGCCGCTGGCCGGGGAGGTTCCGCCGGCCAGGGTTGAAGGATCTTGCATGGGAAGTGGTGGGGCTTTTCATGAAGAAGCCTAAGCATGTTTGCATGAGTAATTGGGAGGCAAGGGTGCTCAATGATAGTCAGGTTGAGTATGCATGCATTGATGCGTATGCTTCTTACAAGATTGGCCACAGGCTTCTCCTTGAAAGTTGACCGTTGGTTTTAAATTTTCTGATGGAAGTACTAAGTAGTACTCCAAATAATTATGCCACTTCTTTTCGTTTCTCTTTTAGTTTGGTGTGTTCTGCTTCTTTTTCTCTTGTCTCTAAGGAGATGTGTTGTCTGAAGAGAGCATATGTATATATTTATAATCTTGGTGTGTGTGCTTTGCCAGTTGTTGAAGAAAATGTTACTTTCTGTATATGCTTATAATCTGGATACATGTGTTTTATTATTATGCAAGTAATATCTGTGGGAAGATTTTATATTATTTTTTAATATAATAATTAATTATAAAATTTGAATAAATTTTTTAAAAATATTTTAAAGTAAAATTAAGTAGGAATTTATTTTTTTAATATGGTATTAGAGTAATTAATGTTGAAGTTTTTTATCTTTAGATTTTATTTAATATGATAAGGGTATGTTGAGATATTTTATATATTTTTTTTAATATGGTATTAGAGTAATTAATGTTGAAATTTTTTATTTTTAGATTTTATTTAATATGATAAGGGTATGTTGAGATATTTTATATTTTTAATACTATTTAATCAATGTTATTAAAGAATAGTAAAATTTTTTGTAACTAAAAGTCATCAGTAAAAGTGGTTCGACTTAATTCTAGTTACACAATCTCTTCAAAGAGTCTGGGCGGGCAAGGGGCTATTTGTCTAAGGGTCGTGCATTGAATATCATCATCATCAATAGCACTAGAAAATAACCAAAAAAGGACAAACATATAACAGTATAGGAACATGTAGTCACAAATGAAACAATCATATAAATATATAAGCATTACATATGTAGACGTAACATATATCTTAACTTTACAATAAAACATAATATAATATAAGCGTAACATAAATTACATATTTAGTTCATATTAATGTTTCCCTAAATAATACAAAATAATAATTAATGTTTCCCAAAAGTAACAAAATAATAATTAAAAATAATAGTTCTTAGTGTTAATATGATAATGTTAAGCAGTACTAATAGTTATTAAACTCTAATAATTAAGCAATAATAATCATACTTGAACAATAATAATAATTAATAATTAATAATTTTAGTAATTATTAATAATAAATTATTAACAATAATTAGCTATTAATTAATTTAATAATTAATAATAATGATTAAAAATATCATTAAAATTATTAATTGAGATAATAATTTAAAAATAAAAGACGTCATTTGAAAAAAGAAATAATTTATAAAAATAATTTTTAAATGATCTTAATTATTATAATTTTATTTCATAATTTATATTTTAATATTTTTAATTTATTATTTTTAAAATAATTTATTAAAAAAATTTTAAATTATCTAAATTTTTATAATTTAGTTTCACAACTCATATTTTAATATTTTTTATCTATTATTTTTATATATTTTAATGTATATAATCTCAAATACTATTAATATGATGGAGATTAATGAAGATATATACCTATATATTATTTACTTTATTGGTGAACAATAAATATATCTTTTTAATAATTTTTTCTCTCAAAATTCATGACATACGAGATTGAAACTGATTTTTTTTATGAATCAAATAAAATCAAATTGGACAAAAAAATGAGAGAAAAAAATATTCTCTAAGTTCTAATTCCTGTCTTATATGGTTTATTATTTTATCAAAATAAAAATAAAAAATCTTATAAAATAAGAGTTATGATTTGGATTCTTGTCCAATTTCGTTTTACTCGATTTAATAAAAAAATTTAATTTCAATTACACGTGCCATAAATTTAAAAGAAAAAACTCTTGGATGGATTTGTTTCTATACTAAGACGGTATATATTGAAATATATAACGATAATAGATTAAAAATATTAAAATGTGAATTGTGAATTAATAATATTTTTATAGATTATTTTTAAAATAATAAATTAAAAATATTAAAATATAAATTATAAAATAAAATTACAGTTATTAATAAAATAATTTTAGGACTATTTTTATAAATTGCACAAAGGAAAAAAATAACCTGTCGATCGACCCGCCTAATTAGGCGAATCCAGTGCGAAAACTTGTCTAATATAGCTTCCACGGAACCCGACCCTGGGTTTCCAAGAAAGGCCACAGAAGTTGAGCCTCACTTCTGTGTGCGCTCGATGGATATGAGAAACAACCACTATAAATTTTTACAGAAGTTATTTAAAACTGATAAAAAAGTTTAAAATTTAAAATTCTTTGTCAAATTTTACTTCGAAATTGATGTCATTTAGTCTTGATTTGTCATTCATTATATCATAAACCTTGTAAGAATAAAATTTTTTAAATAAAGAGTGAAAATTTGATAGCATACAAATATACTATTAATAATAATTTATACTCTCATAAAAAATTTATTTTTATAAAATTTAAAACAAACTTTTTCAACTAAACACAATCTAAATACACCATATATATCTATATTCGAGAATCATGTGTAATTGAATAGTATTTAGTTTTGAGATTTTTGTCTTAAATTTCGTAAAAGTTAAATTATTTGTGAGAAGGGATGTGGGTCACACACTTATAATTTTGGATTTAGTTTTAAAACCAAATCCTACCCAATCACTTTCAATTATCAAAGCATGCACCCTTCTGATTTGTGAGCGACGTTACTGTAAGGGTAGGCATCGATTGACCTTTATTTATCATTCTTTGGTTTTGCTTGCACATCTTCCTTAGTCCCTTACCCCCCATTTGGATTGAGGAAAATAGAAGGAGGTGAAATGAGAGGCTACAGAGATTAGTGTTTGGATAGCCCTTTTTTTTTTTTTTTTAAATGAAGGAGAGGAAAGAATTGGAAGGGTAATGGAGGGATAGACTCTTGTATTAAGATATTAATCTCTTTTTCCCTCAAAAAATGGCAAAAACAGAGAAAAACGAAATTAATTTTAATGAATTATTTTATGCTAATAATATTATTCTTAATCTAAAATTATCTATATATATATTATAGAAATGTAACTATCTTTTTCTTATGACTTCAAACCTCTCATCCTAATTTTTTAGAGTTTTTATTTTTTTAATTAGTCTTCAAAAATTTGATTGGTTAAGATTATTTTCAATCTATTAGGATAATTTTAAACTACTCATCTTTATCATTTTTGTTTATCCAATCTCTTAATTTAAACTAAATTTATTAAAGCTAAATTCTTAACTTATACATTAATTTTAATTTTTGCATTTTGTATATTATATATATATATATATATATATATATATATATATATATATATATATATATATATATATATATGTAACCCTTTCTTTCTTATGGTTAAAAACCTCTCATCCTAAATTCTTAGCATTTTTACTTTTTTAATTATTCTTCAAATATTTAATTGGTTGTGATCATTTTCAATCTATTAAGATAACTTTAAACTAATTTATATATTTAAATTTAATTTTAAAGTATGTACATTAAGTTACTTTATGAAAGTATGAGACTTTAATTACTACTTTAAAAATTTTTTATTAGTTAGAATCATTTTCAATCTATTAAAATAATTTTAAACTAACTTATACATTAATTTAATTTTGAATTCGTAAAAGTAGGAGACCTTAATTATTGCTTTAAAATTTTTTGATTAGTTAGAATTATTTTTAATCTATTAAAATAATTTTAAACTACATATATATTAACTTGAATTTTGAATTATCTTAATTTTTTAGAGTTTTTATTATTTTAATTAGTATTCAAAATTTTGATTAGTTATGATCATTTTTAATATATTAAAATAATTTAAAACTAACTTATACATTAATTTTAATTTAGAATTATGTATATTAAATTACTTTATAAAATTATGAAACTTTAATTATTACTTCAAAAATTTTTGATTGGTTAGAACAATTTTCAATCTATTAAAATAATTTTAAACTACTTATATATCAACTTGAATTTTAAATTATTCTAAATTCTT
Organism: Rauvolfia tetraphylla; assembly: GCA_030512225.1. Classification (NCBI taxonomy): domain Eukaryota; kingdom Viridiplantae; phylum Streptophyta; class Magnoliopsida; order Gentianales; family Apocynaceae; genus Rauvolfia; species Rauvolfia tetraphylla. The sequence goes on from JAJQKT010000060.1 coordinate 7,264,806, forward strand.
ATATATATTTTTTAATTAATCTTCAAAATTTGATTGGTTATGATCATTTTCAATCTATTAAAGTAACTTTAAACTAACTTATACATTAATTTCATTTTGAAATTTCGTATATTAAGTTACTTTGTAAAAGTATGAGACTTTTTTTAAAATTTTTAATTGGTTAGAACCATTTTAAATTTATTAAAATAATTTTAAACTACTTATATACTAACTTAAATTTTGAATTATTCTAATTTTTTATAATTTCTACTTTTTTAATTAGTCTTCAAAATTTGATTGGTTAGGATCATTTTCAATTTATTAAAGTAACTTTAAAGTAACTTATATATTAATTTTAATTTTAAATTTCGTATATTAATTTATGTTGTAAAAGTATGAGACATTAATTATTTCTTTAAAATTTTTTATTGGTTAAAACTATTTTTAATCTATTAAAATAATTTTAAACTACTTATATATTAACTTAAATTTTAAATTTCATATTTTTTTGATGAAATTGAATTCCGTATATTGAGTTACTTTGAAAAAGTAAGAAACTTTAATTATTCAATTTACTTAAAATTTTTTAATTAATTGGGATCATTTTAAACTACTTATATATTAACTCGAATTTTGAATTCCACATATTTTTTTAAAAATTAAAATGATCCCATAACTAAATGTATTCCTAATCTATGTAGTCTAAAAGGAAATTCCAAGAATTTGACAAATATAGTACTCCATTTATTTTCACCAAGTTTGATCCTAATGTAATGTTTAAGTTTTTTATAAGTAAACCTATATTATTTCGGATACATTTGTGTTTGGGTTATATATCAAATGCAAGCACATGAGAACCATGAGAGAACACAAGGGCAAGCTAGCTAGGAGAACGCAAGGTTGGAAGGAATAATTACTAGATTTGATGGTTTTAATTTTTCTGTTTTCTACAAGGGCACACAAGGTAAAAGTTTTTTAAATTTTTAGTTAAATAATCCTAATTTTGGAGTGTCCTTACATGTCCATCAAATCATAATATGGCAAGTTTTTATTTTTATTGTATGATACACTTATCAAATTATCTGTGAAGAAAAATAAAAAATATTTAAGAGATTTAAGAGATGATTTCTCCATTTTCTATTAATGCTTTTTTGTCCTCAAACATACTTCATTATTGTTTAACCTCTTAATTGGTTTCGAGAAATACAATTAGTTAGTATTTGTTTTTCAAAAAAAATCTTTAATCTAAATTCAATTGGTTCCAAGCCTTTGAACTTCATTATTGTTTAATCTCTTAATTGGTTTTAGGAGATACCATTAGTTAGTGTTTTTTTTTTAAAAAAAGAAATAACATCCTTAATCTGAATTCAATTGGATCTGAGCCTTTGAATGTGCTTCTGATTTGTTTTCTTTGTAAAACTCAACATTTGTTCTTAGTTTATTTCATTTTGAAATACTTCAAATCATAACTTGATAAAATATTAAAAATTATAAACTATGAAATAGAGATGATATTTTACTAAAAGATAGTATATATAATCATCTTTATTTCATTTTTGTTTTACCACATAACTATCAGTTTCTTTTTTTAACTATCTCTATGGTGCTCTACATCTAAATTTTTGCATTCAATAATCACCCACTCTTTTTTCTTTTTCTTTTTTAATAAGAATCAATAATCCCCTTTTGTGATTAAATTATGAGCCATGCATGTATATGGGTTGAATATGTGGACTATAATAGTTGGGTAGGAAAGCAAATATTCCAACCAAAATTCACTTCACTCTAAAATCAACATAAGTACGATCTACTAAAATTCTACCAGAAAAGTCTCGATATTGACAATGCACTTTATAAAAGAGTGATGACATTTTTGGAGGACATTTACTACTTATTTCTATTATTACCCACAATCACTCCTAAGTGAATTTTTTTCCATTAAATACATAAATTTGTTTCATAGTTTATTGACTATGTAATTAAAAATAAAAGATTTATTAAATTTATAATATAATTAGTTGTTAATTTTTTATTAAATATATTTTAATAATTATAATTAAAAATAAAAATTTTAATATCCGTACTTTTACGCTAGTTATACTTAGATAAATGTAGGTATAATGTTGTAAATAATAGTTTACCATCCCATTCTTTCCTATTATATAGCTATCCAAATACAATAAATATTCAATCTTCTTCTTCCCTCTCTTCTCTTTTTTCCTGCTCTGATTGCTCCCCTTTCTTCTCCTTCTATTTCTCTCAACTCAAACGGAAGATAAAATTCTATAAGTTTATTTTCAATTGTTGAAACTTTATTTTAAACTACTGAAAGGCTTATGATTTTTTTTCTAAAATTAAAATAAAATTTTATTTTTAATTATTTTAATAAACAAAAATTATTTTAAAAAGTACAATTAGCGTAACTCTCAAATATATTTTTTAACTTATTTAAATTTAAAATTAAAAATGAATAAGTAGTTAAACACATTTCAAAAACAGATTTCGACTTATAAAAGGGTGTAAGCAATATATTTCAAGTCATTGAAAACAGGCCCTGTATATACATACACGGAAAGCCTCCGAATGCTGGAGATATAAAGTCTGCTTTGGAATGTTGGTACGGTAGGGTGAATCGAATCCTTTCCATATTATCACAGAGTTGGAGGAAAACTGGAAGAGATTTAGATGATTCCACTCAAGTTCCTGCGCAAAATGGGCATATATAACTGAATCTCAATGGCCTTACCATCCAGGCAAAAGTTGTGGACGCGCTGGAGACTGATGGTATTGCAGAGTTGAGATCCCGGCTGAACTGCGACTTTCCTGTCGTGGGTTGATTTGAAGTACAAGAAACGGTCATCATATGGCCGGTACTCCAAGTTACTGGTGCTTTTCGTTAAAGATCGTTGCTTGCCGGTGCAACTGGGACGCATGAACTCCTTTCCTGGCTCGCTTTGCGCCTTCTTCAGTGACCAAAGTATTTGCTTTTTGGGTGTGCAAGTCTCCCAGAAACCTGGCATATTAGGGCAGTCTGTCACTGCTGTTTATGGTTACAGCCTGCTGAAAACGGCTGTTGGCGTTGGAACCTTTGCTGCTAGAGCCCTCCAAAACCCAGGCCTTGAAGGGTGTGATAATTTGGTAGATTTGGCAAGTGAGGCTCGATTTCCTTTTCAGGAATCGGCATCTCCGGACCTGACAGGGAAGCAGTTTGTTTTCCAAAGGAGGAGATCAGCTATGCTTTGCTTGAAGCTTATATGTGTTACACTATGGGTACCACGGTGATGAGTGCGCTCTAGATCAGGGCAGAGCATCTTGGAGTCGTCAGTTCCAGTTATTACGTCTTGGAGTACAGTTTTCATTATACTTGTGTGTATTATGAGAAGACAGAAGTACAGTTTTTGGAGTTTCTATTTGGAGTGCATTTCAATACATTTCAGAGGAGTAGAACGCAGTCTGTGTTTAATAATGCATTTAAATGCCAAAAGTTTCTAATGCTTCCAAATTATATGCATGAAGCATTACTTCCTCCGACCCAAAAAATATCTACTTTCTTAATTTCTGTTGAGAATAATTTTTTTTGAGAATAAGAAAGTTATATTAGTATAGTATATGAGGTATATTTGGATTGAATTTGATGCGAAATTTGATGTAAATTTTTTATTTTAAATTTAATTTTTTTATATAAATAATTTATTTTTATAAAATATAAAATTTATTCAAGGTAAAATAATATATTTAAACCTTAATATTTTTATCGTTCGCATCTTAAGTCTTTGTTGTTTTAATTAAAAAATTCAATCTCTATTATATTTTCAAATCAACTTTTAAAGATTGTTACAGTTCTTGTAGCGATTTTGACTAAAGTTGAAAAAGAGAATTACACATGAATTTGCTGATAAGGTTAAAATTAAAAACATAAAATCTTTTCATTCCAAAAAAAAAAAATCATACGTGACTTGAATAAAAAACTAACAACTAAAAATCATTCTCTCCTATTTCTCCAAATAAGAGCTAGGGGTTTTTTCCCCAAATCAAAGCCATTTCAATCACTCACAGATTTTTGCTACCGAAAGAGGATTGAAGAATCCTCCAACCACCAGTAGCACAGAAACGCAAAGAGAAGATAAGTATAAGAGAGAAGAAGCCGAAATCAAGTTTGGCATTGAAACCGAAAGCAACCGACCAATAAAAGAGATGCTTCTGTAGAAATGTTAGTGAAATATGAACTTCGTTGACAAACGTAAATCTATAAATGAGCTTTTTAGGTTGTGACAAGTACGGGGTGGTTGTGATGGTGGTGTTTATTGTTGTCCACAAAAAGCCATTGAATGAACAAGCCAAGAGGGGTGGATAAGTAGTAGCGGTGGTGCTGTGATGCTGCTTCTGGACTTCATTTATAAAAGAAGTGGACTTTTTCTCTTTGTTGGGAGCTAATAGGATTGCTTACTTGAGGCAGGATAAAGAGACAAAGAACAGAGATGAAGCAAAATTTCCAGAAGAGAAGATAGAGAGATATCAGAGGGAGACAAAAGGTGCACAAGTTATACGAGAAAATGGCATTTGTTGAGATTTTGGTAGGAACAAAACACAACCACAGAGCACAGGAGAAGCCTTATTGATTAGAAACGGCTACAGCGACGATTCCTCAGTCTTTTATGCTTATTTTTAGCTTTTGCAACCAATTCTGTTTTACCTATCCTCTTCTCTCTTCTCTCTTCTCTCTTCTCTTTATCTAGGTGGGTTCGGATTGATTTTTGTTTGGTGGATTGATTTTCGTTCGGCGCAGGGGATTGAGTGATTAAATTTGTTTTGATTTGGACAAAAAATGCCTAGCCTACTTTGGGAGAAATCGGTTGTATGAGTTTGAGGGATTGTAATTTTCTTTCTTCAATCACTCATTTAGGTCATGTCAGTTTTCTTTTTTTTGTTTTTTTGGGGAATAAAGGTTGCTAAATTTTTAATTTTAACTCTGATAGAAAATTCACCGTGTAATTCTTGTAATCAGCTTCTGTTAGAAATCACGATTAAAATAGTGATGAATCTTTAAAAGTTGACTCGAAAATATAATGACTGAAATTTTTTTAGTTAAAACAATAATCAATAAGGACTAAAGTGTCAAAAATAAAAATATTTAAGATTAAATATGCCAATTTGCTCTCTATCCAATCTTACCCAAAGTATTTTATTTTAACCGTTGAGATTATGATCAATTGCATGATGTACCTTATTATGGGAATTGGTCACTTTTTGTATAGTGCCTTTATCAGGGGTGTTTAGGCATTTTCTTTCTTGGAAATTACCTCATGAGAAAACACCGCACTTCTCCAAGATGGTAATAAGCAGCGCTCCATAGCATAGTTTCTGGCTACGATTATTTAAAGCCAACTCCGGGTTGTGAATGAAAATGTCTCCAAATTTGATCACCGTTCAATCCATTTCCATGTAAGTTAGAATAGTATCCGACTCAGTGAAGACTGCTCCAATTAACGTTTGGTCGAGCTATGTTTAATGAGTCAGTTTAATGCAAAGAACGCGGTGAAGTAGTGCATACCTTGGCTTGCAGGCCAGTGGAAATCGAAGGTGACTGGAGCTAGGCAGCATCATCGGAATCTATGGACGGAGCTACTGTATTCGGGAAATCTAACTACTCCACACATTCTCTAATGGGATGTTTGTGCAGTGAAAGAGCCACCTTCAAGATTAGGCATAGCCGTAAAAGTAGTAGTAGTAGTAGTCGGCAGTACTTATTTTGGGAAAGCAACATTAGTTTGGGGAGTAATATTTTGCATTGTTTATGGTAGCTTATGCCCGAAAGAGAAAAGGCGGGGTGGACCACTTTCTTGTGTAGAGTTTGGTTGGCATTTGGGCCAGAAAAGCATCATTTTTTGAGTTGGCAAAAGCAGCCCGAATTTCATTCTTAAAACCAATCTAAGCTGGGCCTTAGGACAATTCATTGTTTTTCTGCTTTGTTCGTTGAAGTTTTGCCTTATTTTTCATTTTGTTTCTAGCATCGATTTTTGTTGCTTTTTTCAGGGAGTATTTTAGGAGGTAAGGAGATCATATTTTTCTTTTTGTGACTATCTGTTTGTTTGGCAAATATTTCAGTATTTCAAGTAGGATTAAGAGAACCAAGAATTTTTTATTTTGATTGAATAAGAGATTTCAGTGGTACGATTACTGATGATTGTTTTCGTATTCTTATTCTCTAGTTTTATTCCAGAAAAAAACTCCAAAAAATATAGAATTTAATTTCATATACATTGTTTTGTGTTTGTAGGAGGCTTATATGTTTTTTTTTATAAGTAAATTCATTAATAACTAAAGCAAATTACACAAATGGGTAAAGAGAGGGAAAACTCATCACTTATAAGGCAACAGAGAAAACCACATCTTAGAAAATCTAAGTGCGTAAGATACAGTAAATAAAAATAATAAAAACAACACAAAAAAACTCAATTGTTGACACCGTGCAAGCAACCCTCAACATCTTCGATTGATGTAGCTCAGCGGCATCTCCATCTTTGTTGAAAAGCCATCCAAGACTGGACGCATCAGTGGTTGCGAAGGGAGTCAAAGAAAGAGATGGAAAGCGAAGAGAGAGCCTAAATCAGATATGGGTAAATAAAGTGCGGCAGAAGGAAGGAAGGAACTATGAGATAACAGAGGAATACCACGCCAAAGAGGGAGGAAAAGGAATGACAGGTGCCAAACATAAGGGGGATCTTGGTTTGTGGCAAAAGACAGGTGTGAAGAAACAAAATACAGAAGCAAAGAGAGGGCGTCCGGCCAAAATCGGAACTCTGGTGGGGACCAGAGCTCCATCTTGTCCGGAGAAAACAGATGCAGTGAAACCAAGGAGAAATCAAGTGTTCTAGAGAGAGAAGGAGAAAAAAAATCTTTTTTCATAGATAGTAAGGGGTGTGTACAGGAGGCTTCTATGTGCTTCAGCATATGTATGAAGATTAAATATTATAAATCTTATATATTTTTTATATAAAGTACAACATTGAAACTGAAAAGGAGAGTACTGTTCGTGCATAGACCCTTTTTCTTTGCTATTGTTTTCTTTTATCATATTCCTTTTTTCTTTTCAATTTTTCAGGTTCTCAAGCAAGAGACCTAAACTAAAGTGTGATACATGAGTCAAACAATGCACGTTTCTTTACCAAACAAACCAAAGAATTAGTACACAGAAATTAGGCGCACGTTAATCGTTCATCGTATTCAATATTCAACCAACAATTCTCGGGCGAGGCATAGGCCACTCGAGAGCCGGACATTCTCGGAAAATTAAAGGTATACTTAGATATGGTTCGGTTTTAAAACAGAACTCAAAATTTTAAGTGTAGAACCCACATCTTCTCTCATAAATAATTTAACTTATATGAAACCTAAGACAAAAATCTCAAAATCAAACTCATCCAATCACACAAGCTAGATAGGCACACTATTAATTTTGACACTATATTCTCTTTACAGTTTTTTTCAAAGACTCTACTTGTTTGGACATTCTCTATTAATCTAAGCACACCTACTTCTCCCAATGTATTGAACTAAGAGAAATTTGACCATATAATTTTCTTTAGTAGTGTAACATCTCTTGTATTAAAAAAAAATATATCAATAAAAATATCCAACCTCTAATTTTCCTTAGCGTTCAACCAAAACAACTACTAGTAGCATTTCCTATCCTAAGCCCATCTTGGCAAGAGAAATCAAAGCCTAACCCACAGGAAACCGATGTCAAGAATGACGAATGGCTCCCTGATATTTTTGAAATTCCATAACTTTGACTCTTCATTATCACGCAGAGAAAGAAACTTTAGATAAAAAATGGTACTTACTCCCTCAATCAGTTTCCTTTTTTTTTCTCTTTTTTTTTTGAGGGAAAAGAAAGCTCCATATTAGTTTTGAGTATGTACTCTCGTTTCTGCAAATGATGGGGTTGGCTAATTGGCTTGTTTGTTACTATAAATTACGCAATGTAACCTTTTTTTTCTTCTAATCTTATTATAGTAATACTTTGAGAAAATTTCAAAGGCAAAAAATTGTCGAAGGACATTAAGAAATGTTATATATGGGCTTAAACGTACGTAGCCCGCTTTGCTTAAGTTTTATATTCGAGGCCTACATTAAAACTCAAGATTTACGAGGGCCATTCATGCAAGGGTGGAATTGGGCTTTCCAAAAGTCTCTTTCTTTTCTTTTTGGTTGTCACTCTAATCTTTTAACTACACGCTTTGTCCCCCCAAAAAATAACTCTTTGTTTTAAAATATAAAAATTTTTTACTTTATTTTTCAAAATATTTAACGTTTAGTCAATTTTTTAACTTTATTTCTCATATTTTTGTAATTTCTCTTATATCTGTATAAAATAAATTAGATTAATTTAAAATAGATAATATAAAGTGTGTTTTTTATTTTAAATGAGTACGAGTTGTGAATTATAATATAAATCTTAAAGTTAATAAGAATTTTGTTTAAAAAAAAACTATTAGAAAAAATCCTCCACTTCAATTTTTTTAAAAAAATCTTCAACAAGCAAGATTATTCTTTTTTATAATTAAAATATTTTATTTGCATAAAAATAAAAAAATTACACTAATAAATTAAAAAATTATAGTAAAAAAATACCAGATTTTATGAGTAATTTATAAAGAAAATAACAAAAACAAAGGAGGAAAATCCTTATTCTTACTTTGGACGGCAAAAATAATTCGAATTTAAGTCCTATAAGTGTTTTTAACTGTTGAATTATTGGGACGAGTCTGCGGAGCCCAAAGTTTATGCTTAAAAATCGGCATCTTCCAAATCCTATGACAAATATTCCTGGCTAAGCTCCGAAAACACGCCACGTAACTCCTTTAAAGGGGCAAATTTTGTCCGAAGTTTCTTCTGAAACCAAGTCCGAATTTTCTCTCTTTCTTCTTTTACTAATACTTAATCAAAATTCTCTTCCTTCAACTCTAGACTATCAAGATCCCTCTTCTCTCTCTAGATTCAGGAATCGATGATGGAATCTCTCTAGATTTCCATGACGAAAAGCTTTTGTTGTCGAACTTTAACAACTGGAAGTGAAAATGTAAGTATGTAAGCGATGATAATTGCAACCTTTTCTGATTTATCTTGGTTCTGCATTGACATTGTTTGATGTTTCTTTTCGTTCTAAAGCAGGGATATTTTAGTTTTTGTTGTGGATTCCATGTGGAGTTTAAAGGAAGAGTGTAAAGGACAGCGTTTGATGAAATTTTCGTGCCGCTCTTTATTGTTGTAGGGATAAATCTGTAGTATTACTCTCTTAACTGGTTGTATACCTCTTCTTCAAAGCTAAGATTGACAGAAAATTGGAGGAGAAAATATTTATGCACTTTGTACGGCTGATTTTGTGGTTTGATGGCTAAAAATTTCATGTGAAGGAAGTTTTCCGTGTCTTTATATCAGAGTCTAGCTGAAATTTTCTTAGTTTGAATAAGACTTTACTTTGATCGCATTGCAGCAGGGGGGTGGGAATAAGCAAGGTGGAAAAATAATTCAGATATGGGAATTTTAGCTAGAAAATATTTTTTGGTCATACGATTATAGATTTGGAACAGATTCTGAACTCGAACATGAGTTAGAGGATGGCACGAGATGAAATTTGAGCTTCTGATGGATCAACAAAGCTGGAGAGGAGGTGGTTATGAAATTGATTTGGAGAGTGGGGTTACTGTAGGTGAGGACACTGGAGGTAGGAAATCTAATCTGAGTGATGGAAGTTCAAAAAACCTGTTATATAGGTTGTGGAGCGGGTGCCCAGGACAGCAGTTACCGGATACAACTGAAAAAGGTGGACAAAGTTTCATTTCGCTTGGTAAAGCATCACGTGTTGATGAGAGTTTTGTCAAGAATGAGGAGAAGCTACCGGGTAAAGTGAAGGAACCGAAAGCATGTTCTGCAGAAAAGAAAACAGCTTGCAAGTTGCCAAAAAAGCCAGGGTCTACAAGGCATCCAAAGCCACCCCGACCCCCTAGAGGTCCATCACTGAATGCTGCTGATATGATGTTGGCGAAGAAAATTTCTGAGCTTGCGATCTTGAAGCGTAAAAGGATTGAAAGAATGAAAACCTTGCATAAGGTGAAAAAGGAGAGGGCATCTTCAATGAAGGGTAGTTTATATGCAATGGTGGTTACTATACTCTTTTTCGTTGTGATTATTTGCCAAGGTAACACTTCCTTTGCAATGTGATACTTATTTGTATTTCTTTGCGCATCATCAAGCTTGTATACAACCCGTTTGGTGGTTTTTATGTTTCACCGGTAACAGTGCATTCTAATATATGAGATATTAAACCTATTGCCTGGTTGCTTGCAATAACAATCCGTCAATTTTTCCCTGTCCGGTGGCTTTTTACCATATGACATTGAGATCCTATTCTAATTACCGGGTTTCTTCTAGAATATGATTCAGTTAAAAGTAGGATTTCTACTGTTTGCTGCTACATTTCTTCTAGATGTTTGAGTTGCATAAGTGTTTGTGCACCTGATCATTCCAGATGGGGAAGAAAGTTGACAGAGTGGTTTTGTGGACTACCAGACTGTTATATTTTATCTTGTGCATACTATACTTCATCATGAACATGTTAGTCAAACTAAAATATGTTATGAGAAGAGGGATAAAGGTAATTCTGCTGCTTAACCATAGTAACACGTAAACAATAAAATCAGGCTTGGAATTATTGTTTATATGTTCATTCTGCTTGGATAATATTCCAAATTAAAATTATTCGCGATGCAGGATTTGAAGAATAAGGAGAGGAGAATGTTTATTTTCAACTGAAGATACAGCTTAATTGCAAAGGAACGGAAGGGCATTGTTGACATAGGAGAATCAGATGTAATGAAACTGGTAAGGAAGCGGATAACAAATATGATGCGGAGTGAAAATATCTGTTGTCTTCCAGTTAACTGGAAACTACAAAAACTCGCATTTATCAGAAATATTCTGTGAGTGGTAAGGATTTGCCTCTCCTGTGGTTTTGCAGTTTTAATTGCTATCTAAATAGGTTAGCACCAAACGTCTGTAGTATTGTGGGAAAACATTGATTGACCATTTAACCATGCCTTGTTAAATGAAGGGGAATTTGTAGTAGTGTACTAATGACGAAAACATTGCATTTGGATATGTTAGTGATGAAATAACATTAAAGTTCACGACAAGTTGTATCGGCATGTACTGCTTGATTGTACTTCTTAATAATCAGTCTTTCTTGTATCCTGGTGGTTATTATGTAAGGATCTAAGCCTGGGTAAGGGGTTCAAGGGCTGTTGGAATTGGGCAGAGCACTACCTACTAAGAGACCTCTTTGAGCCTGTTGTTCTATGTTAAGCCCCTGGCGTTCTGTAGAGTTGTCTTGTTTCTACAGATTTGCTGTGAACAGATCCCAATTCCAGACCAAGTGTAGAAGTTTTCTTGGAGATCTTTTGTTCCCTCTTTTGTTCTCGTTCAGGAGGAGGGGCAATTGGGAGAAGGGGGCTGCTGTATCATTGTTTTAATTCGGAGTCATTCTTATCTCACCGTGCTTAGTGAAAGGTCAAAGTTTTGATATTCTGTCGTACATTTGATAGCAGAATACCAAACAAGTAATGAGTTAATTGTGGGACAAGTTTGACTTGACAGTAGTTCCATGAACTATGAGCACTTTGGCCCATGGCTGAAAGAGATGATATAGTCTTACATGAATTTATAGATTTGATTAACATATATAGTTTGTTTAGTTTGTACTTATATGTGTTTAACTAGATTTTATTTTGTATATCTAATAGTCAAGAATCGTTTTCCTTACCGTGCAATGTGTTCTATACTGCTGCTGCCATTTACAAGTAGCATGACATGGAATTTCTTGGACCACTTTCAGGTCTGCTGGGTTCACATGTATGAGGCCAACATGTCACCTTTCTAGGTATATCTCTGTGTACCTCCTTTAACCTTCTTTTACAGGATTGTCATTGCTAACAAACTTTATTGTTGCCGTGAGTATTCACTTAGTTGTCCATAGAGAAAGGTAGGGTGAGGGGTTTTGGGGTTGGAGGGGAGGGGACAGAGTATGCTTAGGAGGAATTTGACTTTAACATGCAGGTACGTGTATTTTATAACATGTTGCTGAACTACAGTTCTCTGATTCTGTAGCTCAAGCAGAGTCATCCAGAATCTTTATGACCATCATTCTTATGTATTGCTTTTGCAGCTACTCTATGAAACTCAAAATACGGACTCATTATTTGTCTGTTCTCATAACTTCAAATATGTTAATCTGAAGTTTGTCTATCAATGCATGATGCATTTGGAATCAGTAGTCAGAAAGTCTTTAACTCCACTAGCATTTTAGCCCCTTTAGGTATTCCACTTGCTCTTTTCTTTTGCTTCACCCTTATTATTAGTGTTGACATGATACTCTTGTAGATCATTTGTTCTCTCTGTGACTGTCTCTTTGTGCTCTCACTCTTCTCCTTCCTTCTTTTCTATTTCCTATTTATTTAGTTATTTATTTACTTAACTCTGCATAGGGCATGCAGTTTTTCCTTTGGGTGGTTCTAGATGTTGCATTGATTTTCCTTTTTCCTTCTAAATAGATAAAAAGGAAAGGGGTGGAATAATTGTGATCTATTAAAATTGCCTCTTAGTTTTATTTGATCACTAGCTCGAAGGGATTATTCTCCTTTTTCTGGCCTTTGCCACAGTGCTATATAAGATCTAAGTCCTTGATAAGTTGAAGTAATTGCTATTTATTCTCTCCTCAAGAAATATAGCTAGAGAAATCAAAGCTTCCAATGAAAGGAAAAGAAGGGAATCAATAGGGAATAGCTATTTTAAACTATTTCCCATTTGCATGTCTACCGGAATACACACCAATGTGTAAATTGTAATTCATATATTAAGTTAGAACCATATATCTGTTAACTTATTTTCATGAATAATTGCAGCATGAGATGTTTTCAGATCACGCCTGGAGCAAATTGCTGGGAGTTACAAGATGAGAAAGCCTTGCTGCCCTTTTTTTCTTTTATTATTATTATTTTTTGTGTATAGGAATTGGTTGATTTGGTTTGACCTTTTAGTACTATGAGTATTTGTAAATGCAACCATTGGCTGGCAAGACTCCATGTAAAGGCTGTAGACAACATGCTCCAGTTGCACTGCTAATGCTACTGAGACGGAAAGCAGATTGGAGTTCTGGATTTTGAGCATCTCCTACTGTTTGCATCACGCTTCTAAGAATCTGATTCAGCACTGGCTTATCACATGCGAAGTCTGGCTTGAAATTTGAAAATTTGTGGTGTATACGAATAGTCTCTTCCCCGAACCAAAGCAATGCAGACTAGAATGATTCTCGTAGATGCCTGCTTTTGCTTGTATAGCACATCCACATTGAGACTACCATAATTTGATAGAAAAAAGTGTACTTGATTAACCTACTTAAAACAAACAGATTGCTCAGTAGTTAAAAATTACAGAAATAAGCACATATTCTCTTCTATTGTGGGGGAAGTAATAGAAAGTTCTAACGGGGTGCATCTACTCATGGAGTGATTATGCTTTGAGGGGTTCAGCTCTTGGTCGCCAAAGTCCCAACCTATACTTGTGTGCATATTTCAGAATCAGCTTCCTCTGAAACGGCATAAGCAATATTTATTTTAAGAGCTTTCATGGAATAGCCATGAAAAGAAAAAACCAAAAATAGATAAATAAAAAGTAAATTTCAGAGGTCTCTATGATAGCAGAAATGCCGGAAAATGGTGCTGTAAATACACCAGGAGAATAGATGATTTTAATCAACAAAGCGAGAATCAAGCAACCCTAGAAGTTCCAGAACTGTCAAAGTTAAGAAATAGATTTTGCTGTGTGAATACATTAGGAGAATAGTTCCACATAAGCAAAAATTTGTAACCACAGATATCTTGGGAACTATTTCAGGGCACGAGAAATCTGTGTCAGGATTCACTTTTCCCTCCATACATATTTTATCTGGAGTTAAGCGATATCCTGAAGTCTAAGGCACCAGCAAAAGGTTTTCAAACACCCACGTATAGAGGCCTAGCCGTAAACAACATATCTACACAGATATATGTCTGGGTATAGGAACCCAAGAATAGTGCCAAAAGAAAAATTTTAAACTCATAACCAGGGAGTAGGAATATAGTTGCAAAACAAAGGTTAAACATAAGGTAATCAAGAAGCAGTTCCATTGATCAAAAGCCAATATCTCCAAGATGCTCTTGCAAAGCAAGTCAATGCTTCTTACATCAGCAATATCATAAGCTGGTTATCGAATAAGTCATTGTGGACGAAGAACTCACGAATACCAGGCAAAGGCTACATATGTGCTGCCTAATCATTATACAACTCAACTTCTGCGATAATTTTACAGAAAGATTCCCCGTTAATACAACTCTTAAATTGGTTATTAACTCTTAAATTGGTTCAACAGCTTATACCATAGGGCAGAACAAGACTAGGAGCTCTACAACCAGACAATCCACCAACCAAAAGGCAACTTTACAATCTAAAAGCTAGCATTGGAAGAAAGGAGCTACAATTGAGGGGAATTAGAAGATGAAGATGGCGTGAAAACAAACACAGAGACAATTCAGATTAAAACATAGGAAGACAGCCCCTTTGATGGCAATGTCTTGATTCAATCTAGTGAGCCCCAGCAATTCAAGCTAGATATTACAACAAAATTGTCTGAATTGAGAATTTACAAGGACCCAAACAAGATTTTCATCAATCTTCTTTCTTCATTAATATGCATAATCATTCATTTGGATAAGTCCAAATCCTCATCCTTAATTCAGTTACATCACCACTGAGGTATTCACCAGCAAGTTAATATCAATATGTACCAGATCCACAGACCATATTTGCAGACATGATAGCATGAACACCCCAGAAAATGTTTTTGAACTACACAATACTTTCCACGTGTTCTTAGATAAAATGCCCAAATATCCTCAAATTTCTCAACTACAAAAATAATTTAAGATCATCATGTTGCTCGGGGGTGGGGGGCTGGGGGAAGAAACTGAACCAAGAATTTTAGCAGCTTTCACAGAGGACCAAATCCCTTCTTTTCCATATGCTGTTTTCTTTGAATTCAGTAACTGTATCCCTTCCTACATCTGTTACTCCCTCTGCACCTAAACAACAAGAGTAGCAGCTCAACAATCCTAACCAGGGCTCCATATTATGCACTTCAGCCGGCCATGAACATTCAAGAACCAACACCACTATAAATAAAAAGAGTATACAAATGCCCAACTTGCAACGCAATCTGGACATGTATACCTTTATTCGCACATCCAATCAACCTCCATTTACACAAAGTCCCTATCCTCTTTAACATTTACCTCCTTCTGCTAGAAGCCTGGCACAGCACAACATGGACTCTCTAAACCAGATGATGCCAAAAGTGATCAAACAATTTCTTTCTTATCCTTTTTTCCCCCCAATATTGATTAAACATATGTTTGAGGTACATTTTTACAAATCGCATCTTTTGAAGATCTACAAAGGCTTCAAGTTCTCCTCTATGGCAAATACCTATTGTGTGGTAGTTTTATTCCAGATTATACGAGCTGATATTCCTCATCATCCAAAAAGTGGGGGAAAATGATGAAAATTAAGACAAAGTTACTCAACATCTTTTCCTGCCCAAAAGCCTTTTAAAGGAAATATTTGCACCAAGAACATCAACCATTTGCAACATCTGTCGATCTAACTTCATTGACAGATAAACTTCTTCAGCAGATGCTCTAGCTAAATCCAAAAGGACAAAATCACTTCACAGACATCCGAACCCAAGAGAAAAGCCACCTCTTGCACCCAAGCCAAGAGGGCATTTGAAAAGTTATAATCAAATGCAATAGACAACACTCATGATGAACTATAAAATTTAGGTTAAGAGCACATGTGGACAACTAAAAGGAAAATATAGGTGACATGGAGGAAAATTCAATCTGCTTCAGTTAAATCAAAGGGTTGTGCTAGCAGGACAGGTTAGAGGAATTGTTGAGGACTTAAGAGTTGGAATACCAATTCATATCTGTATCCTAGTGGGGAGAAGTTCTCAGTGGTAATTGGCCTGACTGTCAAGTATGCATGTGTTTACACTACAGTACATCGGACTCTTTAGCGTTGATTACAATGATGTTGCATATTTTTTTGTCTCTTATGCAGTTTCTACTACATCATTTTTTCTATCCTCCAACAGTTTTTCTCCTTCAATTTTGCCTGCTATAACGTAGAAGCAATATCACCTGAATCATCATACTTATAGTTTACAGTATAAGACAGTACAAATATATTTTTGCGTTCAATTTCACAGCAGCGCCACTTGCCCTTACCCACTGCAGGAAACCAAAAAATATAAAAACACTACTAGTTATGAAATGATTTCTTCACTGAAGTCCTTGCAGAAAAGAGAATAATGAATTTTAAAATTATCAAAGCCCAAAGGGAATCATAAGCAACGAGCCAAAGCATGAACCTTGAACATTCTCTTTTGTGCATTGCACTAATGTCTTGGACAAAAACTCCGTCCTACCATTATTCAGAATTCATTAGAAGAAACAAGAACCCAACTAGAATTATTGCATTTATTAATATAAACCCAAACAGAAAATTTGAAATGGGTTCCTGCTTACCAAGCATAATTATTGCATACAGTCATCTAAATCAAAAGCATAAAAGGAAGAAGGAACTTTCCAAAAAATGCAAATGAACCAAACATCAAGAGATGACTTGATATCTGATGCTTACCTCTTTGCAGGGGATGCCAAGTTTCTTAAGCTTCAAAGTGCGTGTAACAAGCAGTTTCTGCAAATCACCTAGCTCAGACTCAAGCTTCTCTACATGTTTCTCCGCCCCCTTCCCAATTCCAGTCAAAAACTCCGGTATCCCAACCTTCACTGCAACCCCATTGCATTAACATCTTATTCGGATTTTCTACCCCGAAAAAAATCCAAATTGAAGGGAAGACACAGACTTTCACTCGCATAGGGAAGTATTTTGCAACTTACCAATGTAAGGGTTGGATTTGGTGGAGAAAGCAGCGAACCCAGAAGCAGAGCAGGAGGGAACCGAAGGCAATTTCTGGTTTAGGGATAAGAATTGCCTCAACGCCATTCTCGAGAATGTATCGATTGAGAGACTATATGGGCATAAAATTTACAGGGAAAAAACCTTCGTAAAGAAAAGATGGAAACTTCGTGGGGTTTCTCTTCTTGATCGTGGGGTTTCGGGAGTAAACCCTCAAATGAGGCGGCCACTACGACGTCGTTTTCTCCACTGTCTTAGTCAAATAATAACATGCTTTTTTGACCATTTCATTTCCAAAATGGGCAATATATATATATATATATATATATATATTTTTTTTTTTTGGCTCCCTCTGAACTATGATTGTATTGAAATGAAAGTGTCCCAACTCTTTGAATTCTTCAAATGTTCTAAATCAGAATTAACCCCTACCCATAGAATAATTTTAAAAGGTATATATCTAATATATTATAATATTATTCGTATGAACTTTGAAATTTCTCATACCAATTTTTACCTAGTTTAACATGCTAAAAATGTACTTAGATATCGATAAAGGCTCTTTCTCCTTGTTTATCTGTTTTCTTTTGGGGTGGGAGGGGGAATTGGTTAAAGCTTCCACCTTTTCCTATCATTTCCAAACTATGGCCATTTTTATGTTGATATATTTTCCTTTAACAAATAGCTAATATTCAACCAGTATTACTAGTTTATTGCACAATTTTTGGTTCATGATTCTTCCTTTTGCATCAACAGGAGCTAACAGGACATCTCCTGCTACGAAGGATCAATTTAAGAATCAGCAAAATGACTCCGTATTATGGCAATTGATTCTTGAAGATCTTGACATTCAGCTTGCTGGGCTACAAGATAACTATGCTACTTTGAAACCTAAACAATGATTTTGAGGCTGATGCTGAAAAAATCTTGGGTGCTCTTCTTGATGCTTGGACCACAAACATGGCATTTTACACCACCATGTCTCCTTGATTGTCAGGGGCCTTACTACTCTGCCTAGCCGGCTGAGTTATGAATGGCCAGAAAATTGCCAGACAACAACTGAAACACTATGGTAGGAGTAAATAAGCATGACAACGGATCAGAAGAGGAATTTCATGGCCCGTTTTTTGGCTATTCTGGTGGGAATTGGAACAATCAGAACTTCCCCTGCTGGAAAATGTGTGGCTAAGGCCTTATCATGATGAAGTTATAGAACATTGATTGCTAAGCTACCATAAGCCAAGATCAGTTTCCGTTGGTGCCAGTTATCTGCTGGGAGACAACACTGCCTAAGAGACTTTGCCTTCTTGTTTCTGTTACAAGTACACCAGCTCACTGAAAAAGTAACCTGCTCATATTAATTTAAGGATTGTAAAAAGCTAAGCCCAGAAATAATATTCTACAGGTTGTTGTGTTTGGTTATGGCACATAACTGATTTTGTCAAACTGTAGCCAACAAGTTCAGTCAATCATGATGCAGGAGGAGCCAAAATGGACAAATGATGCTATACTTGAATATCAGCAGCAGAAAAAGATGGCAAATTTCCCATAGTATATCAGCCATCTCCAAAGTCAGATTTCAATCATTGACAGCTGCTCAAATTTATAATAGTTACAAGAGAATTTGTAGACAGCAATTTGTTGCCATCGAAACAGCACATCCATGTGTTGTATCAACATAGATTCAATTCCCTGCGGCGCCACCCGCCCCCCCCACCCCCCACCCCCCAAACCAAAAACACAAAATAAAAACAAGAAAGAAAAGCATCATTAATATACATATCTTTTAGCCTAGGTACAGAAGAACAACTTGGTAGTCTTCTCAATTTTGTCATACCGGCAGTTTTACAGCCGCATTTCTTTAGACAATCCCGTCATTGCCTGCCAGGATCATGTACTTATCTTTCCTTGTCAAGCTGGTGCATTCAAACCCCAAAGCCACGGCTATTTCTTTTTGAACATGATTAGCCACTTCAAACCGTGATTTACCACCACTACACGTATAAGATTTTGACAGCGTTTGCAGAAACTTGACAGTGTAAGCTGGAAATGGATTCAACAGGAAGAATAATGGATCTAAACATTTAAGTCCGCTAGCAGTTGTTCCGTAAAACATGCTTGCTTCCATGTCTAATGCAACAGGGACTATATCATCAGTAAGTTCTGCAAATAAAGGACTGAACCTTAGCAAATATGGCTCCCTGCAGGTGGTTCCTTCGGGGCACACTACCACGTCACCTTGGCATAGCATTTCTTTCATCATGCTTAAATCATTTTCTCTATCCCTCATCAATCGAGTGGTCCTTATTGGTGCAAGCAGCTCGGAAACTTTGCTTATGCTATATGTGACTGCTGTCACAGGTTTCATGAGTGCCATAGAAACATAAACTGGATCAAGAAGTGTTCTATGGTTGCACACATACAGTGTCCCCTTAGATTTTTCATCCTGATTGGCTGGAGTAACAGAGCTGCTTACTGTCCCTTTCATCCCAGAAAAGGCTAGAATCGGGATAGCTACTTTGTAAGGTAGCAATAGAGCAGCCACTGCCCTCAAAATGCAAAGGAAAAACCCGAATGGAACCCATATAAACATCACTAATGTGGCGAAAAAGGTTGGTCTAAAGGCCAATCTTCCATCGTGGAAAATCAATCTCCTTGGATATTTTTCTCTCGGAAGAATTTGCCACTTACTTCTCTCTGTTGTGCTTACCAAGTAGATCTCCTGGAAAAAAACAAGCAAAAGATACTGGTAAATGGTGGTGTAAAAAACTATAATAATCACAACCAGAAAAGTAGAATAGGAAAAGAATATCATATTAAATCATGCAACTATTAACAGAAGCATAAACTTAAACTAAATGATTAACGTCTACATCACCAACCTTGCAATGTAAAAAGAATTCTGGTCCAAAAGGTCTACCAAGGCTATCAAGACCAACTAGAGAATATATTGTTTCCTCACCGCTAATCTCGTTCAGGACACGGCAAGTACTTTTTCTATCATCCATTAAACCAACAAAAAATCCAAATGCCACCTTCAACTCTCTTCCAATAACAACATCAACCCCCAAATACTCCTTCAAAAATCCTTCAACCATCACAGCTGGCAAATCGGTTACTCCAATCTTTCTCTGATACTGCATGACCACTTCGAAGACTTCTTTCCCGACATCTTCCAGGAAGAACTTGGGCAGAACTGATCTTCCAACTCTGTATTTTTCCTTCCTTATCCCAAAGAAACACACGAAGACCAAAATCTTGATTCTCACTTCCTTGTTAAATAGGCAAGCTAAAGGATAGGATAGAAAAAGCAGAATAGCTCTCAGAAGTCCTCCGGCTTCAAAAGCAACTAGCATGAAGTATGGAAACAGAGAAGATGACTTTAGCAGTGCTTCCTCCACATGAAACACCAAGGTTGCAGTTTGAAGATCAGCTGATTTACAGGTAAAAGAAGAATGCTTGCGAAGTTTTGGTTGCAAATCAGAGGTAAAAATTAATTTCCTCTTTAGAGTTTGTGAACTAGTAAGGCTTTTGTGTAGGAATTTAGACCAGAAGAAAAGAAATTTTATTGTGAGCATGCAGGAAAAAAGAGTTTTTGCTACGTGCATTTTTGCATCCATTGGTTGTTTTCTGGAAATGCAATAGGGTGAAACATACTATTTATATATGCACTGGCATTTATTGAAGTTCAGAAGAAGAATTAAAGAAGTCTGAAGATAAACCTAATAATGCCCATTACTTCACCATATAGCCATACCGATCCTATTTTTTAATCCCTTATATGAGAAAAATCTACTACTCTGTGTTGAACTTTTCTGGTTTCTATTCTCGAATTGCACTAAGAAAAAAGATAAAGTGTAAAACTTATATCAATGTGAACTAACCACTAAAGGTCATCTTCTCACACACCAGTACCTGTACTCGCAATCAGCTGACTTTGGTCTGTCATTATAGAACAGGCACTGCTAGTGCTCAATTCTGAGAGTCAAAGGCAACCTTAATCAAACTCAATTCTGGTCTTAGCATGTAGTAATCAAATCTGCAGTCAATTAGACTGCCAATTCGGACTTAAAAGCCAGTTATCAAACCAAAGCTTCAATTCAGGAATTATATAAGAATTTCCAAATCTGCTGATAAAACAGCCTCAGTTGATTTTCCCTAATCATGTTTATGATTAATGCGATTAAAGACAAAACTTCAGTTTATGTTGGAGAAAGCACTGAATACATATGTACATCCACAATGGAAAAGAAAAATATTAAGATGGATTAAACTCATCCTTATGTTTTATGAATTAACACAAAGATCAACTCAGAAAACTTAAGTTGACCAAATTTTGGAGAAATATAAGACATTCCGCTTCTCAGAAGGAATAACAAAACATATAATTATGTTTCTCAGCCGAAAAAGAGCTCCAAAATATTGGATCAAATTTAGAATTATACCAGTAACCTTGGGAATGATATTTGTCAATTGTCCATAATAAGCTCAACTCTAATTCTTACAAATTTTAAGAAGCTTCTACCTGAAACATGAGAAACTGAACTATCTTCCAGTATTAAAGGAATCATGCAGTGGAATTCAAGTTCTCAAACTCATATTACAACAACTAAAATTAACGTTACATGAGAGAATAGTAAAGAATAAGAAGAAAAAATTGCACTGAGAATGAAAAGGAAATGTCATCTTGGCACTGGTAGAACACTTTTGTCAAAACCCTCAATCAAAGCCCAAAATGGCTGTAGGTCTTAGTTTGTTGCTAAGAAAGGAATGTCATATAACAAGAGTCTCAAGAAATTTCCTGATTTGAAGTTCAAGCATCAGCAAGAATGGAGCAGTAGAAATGATAAATTACTAGAACCTGCCTTACTCTGATAAGCATTTAATACAGAAATTTGTAACTTAATAGAAAAACATGTCGCACTTTATACCATCAAATTAGACAAAAGAACTAGTGCCAGAAAGGGATAAACAAATGTAGCGCTGTAGCAATTGAAATATGACTGCAAATTCAATCATCATTTTGCAAGGGCTACAATCTAACAAAAGAAAACACTTTAGTTATCCTACCAGTATCATAGTTAGATTCCTAAGTTCAAGATCCTTTGCAATAACATTTTGTGCCAGGGAATGACGGTCAAGGTGGCAGGCTGGAAATTAGGCATAGATCTCTAAACCAAGAGAACCATTTCTGCTGGCAAGACTGAATTAAGAAACAAATTCATTCTCAAGAGCCATTTTTTACTTCCTCTAGATTACGATTAATGCTACAGGCTTTGACTTTAAAATTCACATCAGTTATGAGACAGGTTCAGAAATAAATGTAGATTGACCTGAAAAGGTAGCTACAGCCTGCCAAAGGTCCCAACACTGCAATAGAAGTATGGGATGTACGCTGTAATACTTGTATCATGTCGATTAACAGATAAGTTATGCTGCTTCTTCTTTTTTTAACCTTTTCCTCTGTGGGCTCACTATGATAATAAAGAGATCACAGTCTCCCTTGAATGCACCATCCTGCACCGGCGTATACCGGAGAACAACGAGAATTTGCACCAATTGCAAGTTATAGTTATTCTTTTTTCTGTTCATTGATGAAGCAAAATGAATGATCTACTTGATTCCTGAAATTCCGAAACGAATTTTACCTACTTCATGAACCTCGAAGTTCTAAACAAAATCCATAATCATCATCGAATGAGTCAAGAAAGGTAACATATGCTCAATATGCTCGCTCCATGTGCATCTAAGTTTTGTTCATACGCAGTGTTCATTTATACGGAGGAGAGAAGTCTGTCTGAACAGCCCACGAGAGAACTTATAGACACGTATGCCCCAAAGAAGTTGGTAAGGCTACCGTGCTGAACACCATATTGCTCAACACGTGCGGACAGCACTCTCAGCCGTTGGATGATTTTTTGTTTTATTCAATAATTTGGGGTGCTCAAGGGTATATTTGAGATCAAAAATTTTTTCAATTCCCGCTCAAAACTCCAACTCAATTCAAAAGATGAATTTAAATTCAACTTTATATATAAATCTGACTTTCTCTCTCTCCCATTCTATCAAATTTTCTAATTTTCTTTCTCTCTCTTTTTCACTCTTCTTTTGATTTTTTCGCTGCCATTGCTATGTTGTAGAAATGCTAGACAAATGAGTTTGCTTTGGATTGACAGCAACGAGGATGAAATCGGTGTATAAGAATAATTCTAAAACTTGAGAAGATTTGGAGTTAATATGAAATTTCAAATTCGAAGGTAAAAAATAATTTTTCATATTTATTGCAGAATATAAGTTTTTATATTTGTAAAGTAAGATATGCCTGTAATTTTTATTTAGTTTTGACATTTCTTTGATTCGGTAAATCTAATTTTTGACTCGTTGATTGGATAAAGATCTTTTTGTAATTGGTATTTGCAGGTTTGAAAGATGAATATTACATCTTTTCTCGGTTGGATTACAGTGGTTGTATGGATTATGTGCTTGAATAAATTTCAAAATTAAATGAAACAAGTATTTAGATTCGAGCAGTGAATAATTCTTAATTTAGTAGTGAATAATTACTTAAAACATTGCGTATTAAAGGAATCAATTGTGGGTTGCTTTGGTTGATTCTTATGACTTGAAGAACGATTTTGATAGTGGAATATTTCAGTGGTAGATCTTTCTTTGTTATTTTAAAGTTACTAATATCTATTTTGACTTTTTTTTATAATGATTCTAACTATTTTAAGTAGTAATTTTTACTAGTTTGAAATTAATTACTCAAAGGAGAAAATTGTATTGTGAACAATTATTTAGACATATACGAATAATTATTCACCACTATAACAACCCAGAATTGATGTAAATATTAATGTTTTGTTGTATAATAATTACTTTGTAATTTTTTCTTACTCTACATTGAATACTGATTCACAAATTATGTGGTGCATAATTATTCAAACTTCTAAGAATAATTATTCAAGACTGCAAACAGAATTGATGTAAATATTAATAGTTTGATCATGATATTAACATTTTGACGTATAATAATAACTCCATGATTTTTTTCAAACTCCATACTGAATACTGATTCACAAACGTTTGAATAATGAGTTCTTAATTTTATAAAATACTTAAATAATTCAAGAGAGAGAAATATGTAGTGAATAATTGTTCATACCATTGTGAATAATTATTCAAATCTAAGTAAATAATTATTCAATACTGCATTGAAAATATATAAAATATATCTTTTCTATCACCTGGATCATGTTTAAGTTTGTTCAATGCAAAAATTTATAAGTGTTAGCTTTAGTATAATATTATTTATATACTTATTATGCATATATATGATCGAATATCTTTTTTCTTGAGTGCATTTGGGATTAATAAATTGGTGAGAAATTCTATAAAAAGTAAAAATACATTTTGTCTATTCACAGCATAGTCTTAAACAATTATTCATAGAGGTTTGGATAATTATTAGCTATAAAATTTTCTATCTTAAATAATTAAATATTTAAACGTTTATGAATAAGTATGTAAAGTTGAGTTTGAAAAAATTACAAGACTATTATTATATGGAAAAATGTTAACATTTACATAAATTATGTAATGTCACTTATGTTTGAATAATTATTTACAGTGGTCTGAACAATTATTCATTACACAGTTTTTCTCTCTTGAATTATTTAAGTATTTTAAAAAATAATGATAAATTATTCAAACTTTTGGGAATCAGTATTCGGCATGGAGTTTGAAAAAATTATGAAGTTATTATTATATGTTCAAATGTTAATATTTTGCATCAAACTACTAATATTTACATCAATTTTGTTTAGAGTCTTGAATAATTATGCACCACATAATTTGTAAATCAGTATTTCGTAAAGTACAAAAAAATCACAAAGTAATTATTATACAACAAAACATTAATATTAACATCAATTCTGAGTTGTCATAGTAGTGAATAATTATTCATAGTACAATTTTCTACTTTGAGTCATTAATATTCAAATTACAACTCAAAACATTTAGAATCATTACAAGAGAAGTCAAAATAGATATTAGTAACTTTAAAATAACAAAGAAAGATCCATCACTGAAATATTCCACCATCAAAATCATTCTTTAAGCCATTAGAATCAGCCAAAGCAACCCACAACTAATTTCTTCAATACTTATTGTCTTAAATAATTATTCACTATTCGAATCTGAATACTTATTTCATTCAATTTTGAAATTTACTCAAGCACATAATCCATACAACCACTGTAATCCAACCAGGAGAAGAGGTAAGGTTAATCTTTCAAACCTGCAAACACCAAATTACAAAAAAAAAAATCTTTACTCAATCAAAGAGTCAAAAACCAGATTTACCAAATCAAAGAAATACCAAAACTAAATAAAAATTACATGCATATCTTACTTTACAAATATAAAAACTTATATTGTGCAATAAATATAGAAAATTATTTTTTACTTTCGAATTCAAAATTTCATATTAACTACAAATCTTCTCAAGTTTTAGAATCATTCTTATACATTGATTTCGTCTCGTTGCTGTCTATCCAAAGCAAACTCATTTGTCTAGCATTTCTGCAGCATATTTTTGGAACAATGACAGAGAGAAAACCAAAAGAAGGGTGAAAAAAGAGAAAGAGAATAAAATTTCTTGATAGAATGGGAGAGAGAGAAACTCAAATTTGGTATATAAAGTTGAATTCAAATTCATCTTTTGAATTAAATTGGAATTTTGAGCAAGAATTGAAAAAAAAAATTGATCTCAAATATACCTTTGAGCACCCTCAACCATTAGATAAAAAAAAAAGTCATTCAACTGTTGAGAGTGCCGCCGGCATGTGCGGAGCAATATGGTGTTCAACACGGGAACTTCCCACGAAGAAGTGCCTCTCTTGCGCCGCCCACGCTAAATTGAAGCAGA
The DNA here is from genome assembly GCA_030512225.1 of Rauvolfia tetraphylla. Lineage (NCBI taxonomy): Eukaryota > Viridiplantae > Streptophyta > Magnoliopsida > Gentianales > Apocynaceae > Rauvolfia > Rauvolfia tetraphylla. Next base: position 7,290,787 of record JAJQKT010000060.1, read on the forward strand.
CAACTTCCTGCCTTCACACCCCCTTCCTTCCCTTCCCCCAACCCCCCCCCCCCCCCGGGTTTCCCCCGTCTGTCCTCACCCATAATAAAGGAGCTTTCTGACTTTGTATACCATGGCAATAGGATTAGAAACTCAGCATGTAGGATCGTGGGGCAAGTACAATGTATTAACACACAAGTGTCTGGGTCAATCCTTTCCCATATCTCCGCAAGAACACGCATCTAGAACTACCAGATCTAGTGTCAAAAGCCAATGTAACAACGACATTGAAGAGGGATTCTTGATTGTGTCGATTGTATGAATTCACGGAGAGGAAAGTGAGAATATTTTGTTTGAGCAAAGGTCAAACCTTCCTATATCAGTTACGCGGATAATTTCACGAATCTAGATGAGAAACTGATAAATTCATGCCTATCTTGTTGACAAGCTCCAATTACACATAGTTGATGAATCTTGATCGAAAATGCCAATGGATTGCCTCTGAAAGTGATGAGAGGGGGATCGCCGAGTTGCTTTCATGGTTAGAAGAACTCCCTTTTCCAGAGCTTATTTCTCCTTCTCTTCATGCAGAATTGGGATGACAACAGAAAATGCGATTGGACTAGATGAAATAATTTCTATACTTAACTAATCATCATAAAATCATCAAGGAATTTTTTCTTTAGGGTTATTGCAATTGAATTTTGTCCAATCTTTTGGCCATTTCTGCCGGTACCTGGTTCCACTGCAGTTGAAAGAAAGATTACAAAGCCTACTTAGGCTGTTGAGCTTTTGAAATTCTTTGGGGCATAATTGTAATTGTTTATAAAAAAAGAAGTGAGACATAAAAAAAATTGTATTGAATTCTGTAATCAAATTCAAGCTAAATACAATCTATTTTAAGACGGAAAAATGTTGTAAGATATAATAGGTGTGTTTCGACAAAAAGGCCTTCTAATATTGTTTCTGTACCGTTCTTTATTATATAATTTTTAGAATAATTTTTAAAAACAATTTTTAAATTATTTAATTATTGTAATTTAATTTCATAATTTACATTTTCATATTTTTATCCTTTATCTTTATATATTTCAATATTCATAGTCCTAAATACCTTTAGTGTGGAAGAGACTGATTAAGACTGATTTAGATATATACATGTATTTCATATGCCCTATTAGGGGAGGAGCAAATCCATCCATTCAAGGGATTTTTCTCTCAAAATCTAAATTGTAATTCTTATTTTATAGGATTTATCTTTTTTATTTAGGTAAAATGATAAATCTTACAGGATAAAAATTAAGATTTAGAGAGTATGTGTTTTTCCCCCTCATTTTTTTGTCCAATTCGATTTTACTCTATTCACAAAAAAATAATAATAATAATTTTAATCGCACGTGCCATGAATTTTGAAAGAATTTTTTTTTAAAGTGACGAATTTGTCCTCCACCAGTAGGGCACATGATATGTAGGTATATGTCTTCATCGATCTCTACTAGATTAATGGTGTTTGAGATTGTAAATATTGAAATGTACAAAGATAATAGATTAAAATATTAAAACATAAGTTGTAGGACTAAATTGCAACAACTAAAATAGTTTGAGGGGAATATTTTTGCAAATTGCTCATAATTTTTATTTATAAATATTAAAACTTAAATTTTAAACTTTAAAAGTTCAAATATAAATAAAAAAATTTTATAAAAAGATATATTATAGGCTTTTTAGATTTTTTTCCCCAAAATATTTGGTCTTCTAATGATTTTATTGATTATTTTCTCAAGTTATCCTTAACTATAAATATAATTTCCTCATTATTTCTTATGTTATTAAAAATAATTAAATTACTTAAGATTATAATACAAAAAATACTCTTTTTTCTTAATTTATTCAAAAAAGACCTAAAAGTCTTATATTTTGAAACAAAGAGAGTAACATCATATATTTTTAACAATATTCATAACCAAAAAAGTAATTTGAGAAGTACTTCCAGGGTAAATCTTTAAAAATATAATTTTATTAAGAAGAATTGAAATCATAAGTAAAAATCCATCATAAACTCAAAATAACATTCAGCTTAAAGAAAACTAAAAGTAATATACTCCCAATGATGCTACATCTAATCTATAGTGAACTTTCTTGTGAAAGAACAATGACGAATGGGGTTTTTACTGAAAGGGCTGTGCGTGAAGCCTTTTTTATGGCTATAACAGGGGTAAGCTGTAAAGAAACAGATGTCTGGCATCCCATTTTTCTTTAGACAGGGATGAACATAACTAAGCGTTTATCGGTTTGATTTGGAGAAAAATCGAGTTTTTTCAAAATCAAACCTAATCTAATTTATCTTCAAATCAATTTTGTTCAAAATTAAAATATTTTAGTTTAGAGAAAATCAAAATATATAAAAATTAAAAATTTTAATTTTTAAAATAATATTGATTATACTCTAATATTAATTATAATCTTGATTAAAATCTAATTTAGTTTCAATTATTAATCTTTAAATAGTATTTGTGAAAATATATAAAAAAATAATTATTTTAAAAATTTTAAAATAATTTTAATTAATAACTAAATTAATTAAGATTATTTACTTTTAATTATACTTAATTATTAATTTAAAAAAATACAAATTTTTTTATTTGACTTGGTCCAAATCGAAATCGAACCGAAGTTTAATTTAAAGATGAAAATTAAATATTTAAAAAATTAAAATTTAAAAAAAAAACTGAAATTTTAATTAAATTATAATTTAATTTTAAATTTTTTTTCAAATAATACACACTAGACAAAAGAAATTAAGCCTGAATCACTCAGTTCAAGGACATGTGCAGAAATAGTAGAATTTGTTCACCTATTGCTGAGTGTGTCCATTCAGTGCTCATGAAGAGGCCGACGATTAGAGAAGTCTATCCCCAGCCACCCCGCACCCAAAAAAGAAAAAAAAAAGTCTACAAGTTCTATCCTGATCCAATCCAACATTGGGCTTCCACTTCCTAAAACTTACCACACAAATATGGAGGGCTATTGGTCCAACGAAAAGCCCAAAAACACACGTCCCTCATGTGCCTATGAATTTGCCATTTGTTTTTTCCTTAGTAAGTGAGAAGGAGGGAACAATAAGCTAAGCGAAACAGAAGTATATTGAAATTTTTACGTATTCAACTTAGAGATTTCAAAAGTTGGCAATGTCGTAACTTAAAGTGGTAGAAGAAATCTTTACTAAATAGAAGGTCTTGAATTCGAATTATATCTTTCTTCTCCTAATATATCAAAAAAATTTAGAGATTAAAAGGAAAATTTTGAAAGTTATTTCTTATCTTAGCAATAAGAAATGAAGTGTTGCTCTTTCACTCTCGAAATCAAGTCTTGAATGTGTTAATTTATTGATACAAACACTACATATTCCACAAAGTGCCCCCTCCCCCACCAAAGAAAAAAAACAAAGAAATCATTTTCATAATTAATCAAATTGCACCATAATCATACTTATATGAAAAGTGCTCAGTTCAATTCTCTTTTCTCCTTATACACATCATAATGAATCCTTAAGAAGTGTGTTACTTACTTGAAAATTGCTCATTTCAAATTTGCTTTCTCCTTAATAAATATTCTCTCTGTTCATAATTGAATATCTTATTTTGACTTAACATAAAAATTATCTGGAATAATTTTGACTTAGTGATGGGACTCTTATGTTAGTAGATTTTATTCTCTCAAATTGTGATTGGATAGGGTTTGATTTTGATATTTTTGTCTTGAGTTTATTTGTGAGAGGAAATGTAGGTCTCACACTTGAAATTTTTAATTTGCTTTTGAGATAGGATATTGTCCAATCCGATCCTAAGAATGTTATTAATGAAAATTAAATAAAATATATAACTAATTTAAAAATATTTATATTTAATTGTGGACATGTTTAGAAGGAAATGTGAAATAGATACTTATTCAAAATATGGTCATTTTCTTTCTTGTTTTCTCCTCATAACACCGAAAATATCTTAAAAGAAAAAAAAATCCCAGAGGTCTTAAAGATGGGGGACCCGGACTTCTTTCGGACTAGTTTCTACTGGGCATAGTCATGACTCATACGCAGGTACTAAAAAACTAGGGGACCTTTATCCGCCTGATTATGCGCAATGAATCCAATAATTTTTTTAATTAAACTAAAGAAGGCACAAAGCTTATTGCTGCTTTCATAGTGATATATGGTCGCCTTCTACATTCATTATCTTTTTTTTTTTTTTGTTAACTTTTGAGTTTTTAAGTATGTGTTGGATTATGTATCTTTTTGCATTGGTTTGCGATTATGTTGAATTTTTAAGTAAGATTAGATAGTGTTTTGGTTTGAGATATTCTGTTTTGAATTTGATGAAACAGAATTATTTGTAAGAGAAATAGTGAGACCTAAAATAAAAAATTTATATTGAATTTTCTAACGAGATATTGTCTAAATTTGCATTGGTTTGAGATTTTACAATTAGAATGTGCAGAAATTTACGCCAGATATATCAATATTAATGAGACAATCATTATCTTATTAAATTCTCAATCTGTGTTTTCAAAAAGTAATGATTTCTTCTTTTAAAAAAAAAAGAAAAAGACTTTTCTTCATGCTACTTTTTCCGCTTCCCTTCATTTAACACCTCAATGAATCTAGTAGCGAGCATAGTCTTAAAATGCTATTTCATGATTAGAAATGGCTTATACTATAAAATGAAATATTGAATTTAAAATAAAATTGACATTCTCGTCACTTCCTTTTTTTTCTTGATTTTTTGAATAAATAATTCCATTAAACAACAGAACATAAATTATGGGTGTGATTGGATAAAATTTGATTTGAGATTTTTATTTTGAATTTCGTAAAAATTAAATTGTTTGTGAGAGAATATATAAATTCATACTTAAAATTATAAGTTTGATTTTGTAACCAAACTATATCTAAATTCACCATGTATAAATGGATAAGAGATATGATTTTTAATAGCTATGGTAACAGAAAAGAGTCTAAACTTTAAAAATCTTAAATAAGTAGAGTATAATAGGTAAAAATAAAATAAATACACAGTAGATAGAGATAAAAAACTGAGGGTCATATGTAATATAAGTAAAAGTAGAGATCTTTTTAAAAAAGAAAATACAATAATGTGCAATCCGAAATTGAAAAGAAATCATACTTATAAATTATAAATCTGACTAAAAGATTCTAAAAGGAAGAATTAAAATAGTTTGTAAATAAAAAATTTTAAAAAATAAAAATAAATATAAAAAAATATTTTCCGACCAAGAAGGAAACTCCGGCGGGAGCCCAAGTTGCACCTCGGTCGGAGAAAGTGAGAGCAGACGGAAAAGAAGGTGCAGCGCAGTCGAGTAGGGAGAGAGAGAGAGAGAGAGAAGAGGAGAGAAAAGCGAATTACACTTTATGGTGATATGGCAATCTTTGTACTATTTTGGATTGGATAACCAGTCAAGTCAACTCTCTCTTCCAGAATTTTTGTTTTTTTTCCAGCACGAGACACGTGAATATGGATATCTTTTGGCATTTGCTTCGGCAACCGGGAGACCACCATATATGATATATCTCCAGTCTCGAACTCAAGAGATTTCTTCCACAATCAGAAGAATGCCGATACCATTATTGCTATCAATATGCCACAACCTCCAGAATTTTGCCTCATAAACTCAGAGTTTTTTGCAGAGTCATTCTTATCTAATAACGTAGTAGTTCAATTCATTTCCTTATAGTCCTCCTGTTCTTTTAAGGTGTATCTATACATATTTTCTCTCAAATTTTAAGTTAAAATCTTTCTTTCACAAATAATTAAAAATAAAAAATTTCAAGCAAAAATCCTATTCAAAATTTCAATTACCCCTTAAAAAGTGTAGGTGTATCCGTACATATTTTGTCTAAAATCTAATATAAATTTTCAATTCTTATTTTTTCTTTAAAATTTTCAAATAAAAATTCAATCAAAAACCTCCAAAAAGAACTGTTTGCCATAAATCCAACTGCATTCATACTGCATTTTGAGGGTTTCTGCCAACACTAAAATGATCTTATTGCGTGAGAAAGTTTTTTCAATGACTATAATATCAAATCAATTGGCGTTATAGAGGCTATAACGCCAACTGATATAGCTAGAGTGGTAAACAGAATTCTCCGAATTGGCCTCCACCCCTTTGTTGACAATGTTGTTATTTGTGAGGCTATAACAGACACGGTATTATATTTGTGCTTTCTTGTAGAAGGAATGCCACGTGCGGAGTTATCGAGATTTTTCAATTCTAGAAACTTGGTCAACATATGCAAGGAAAAATAATGTTTGTAAAATATGTATAGCAAATAGAAATGACATTGAGGGTGGTTTCTCTCTTTGTCAATTCCTTATGTTCCTCTAAGCTTCTTATTCTTCTTTTCTTTTTTGTTAACTTGAAGGGTTAAATTAATCACAGTTGATGAATTGACTCCGTAAAACATTTGATGGTAAATTATTTTCTTAATTCTAAATTAACATCGAACGGTCACCTTCTTAGTCATTTTGTATAAAAAATAGATATTTAATTTTAGACAGAGTATATTTATTTACAATAATTTAATCTTTCTTTTTTTATTAATAAAGAATTATTCGTTAATAGTAAAATAATTAGCGTTATTATAATTAAAACAATCCTAAAGAATATATAGTTGGTTAGCATTTTTAAATTTTTTTACAAAAATTTTTAAAATAGTTAATTTAGAATAATTACAAAAAATGTTAATAATTCAATTAGAATTTTAGTTTTAATTCCTTGAAATCAAATCAAACCAAAAGTTGACTTTGTAATTATAGTTGATTTATTTCAAATAAATTAAGTTAAAAGCTATAATAAATTAGGCACGTAAAGTATATATATCAAAAATTAAAAATTAAACCTAGCTAATCTCCTGAGTCTTGTATTAGGATACAGGTCATCTGACGCCATTAAAAGGACCAAGACAAAACAAAAAGGATAAAAAATAAAATAATTTGTTAGATAAAGAATTCTATAATCATTATAAGGCCAACCGATTTGACGTTATAAAACGCTAAAATATTTAGGACATTATAAAATGGCTATAAGGCCACTGAAAGACCTTTACCAAACCTGACTATTTTACTGCAATTTTCTCAAAAGAAGTCGAATCTTGTCAAAAGCCTGCATTTTGAATATACGAAACTAATACGTAATTTGCCAAAAGGAACTTGTTCAATTTTATTTTAACCCAACTTTCTTCATTTTCACCTAAAACGAGTTGATTTCCAAAAGCAAAAAGAACAAAAGATTAACCAAAAAGTACTACAATAATTAACATGGAGAAAATGCCAAAATCTATACACAAAGATTATAGCTAACGAAACCTTACACCAAAACTCTGTGAAACAAAGAGACAACAGGTAAACACAGAGATAGAATTTAAAAAAAAAAAAAACAAAATCTACTAAGCATCCACCAATCAAGCCGCTTTCGATTCGCCAGTGGCGTTGCAGTCTACTACACCCCATGCAGCGGATTCCACCTGCTTGAGCAACCAAATCACGTGACCTACCGCTGCCTCAATCGCCTTTTCCACCACACAACAGAAAGAGTCCCGCTCATCAGTCGTCAAAACTTCCGCCGTAGTTCCAACCCCTCAGTCGCCGGCCGGAACTCAATGCTACGTCAAAGGTGCATTCTAGAAACTTCCTAGAACAAAACTCCGTTACCTATAACTGTACCGATGACAGAGAGAGGACTGCACCTATATAGTGCAGCCGCAGAAGAGGAAGAAGAAGCAGAGCATGGAAACAAGCGCTACAGATTCGAAAGCAGTGACTAACGACCAGTACACCGAATCGACAATCGAGAAATCCAGGTCCGGCAGCCACATCCGGGGAGACCACCGCCGAGATGACAAGGTCGTAAAAACCGCTGATAAATTGCTGCTCTGTATACCCCAGTTCGGCCTGAAAAAAGATGCAAACAGCCTCGGCAACCTCATGAATGATGTCGGAAAAGAAAAGCTCGCGTCTATCCACCGAAAAGCCGACGCCATCGAAGCCATCCTTCGACTGTGACCCCGAAAAGTAAATTTTCAGCTCTCTCCGGAGAAATTCCCCGAGATCCTCTGCGAGATTGTTGAAGAAGGTTGGCTTGTATATATATAGAGGGAGATTTTAAAATATTTTGAAATTTTGGGGGCGATGCGATTTTGATGAGTGGGAACGAGATGCTCTGCGTGTATGTGTTGTCCGATGGCCAGTGGGGATTAATGTGGGCCAATGCAGGGCTCGTTTTGACCCGTTGATTAGGTTCTGAAATGGGACCCAGTTGAGCAAGCTGGTATTGTGGGCCCCCTGAAATCTGACGACTGAGGTGCGGCGAGGACTGGTGAGGAAGGGGTTGTTTGGGATTGACGACAATGATGGTGAATTCGTATTTTCCCTATTTCCTAACAACCGGTAGTATGATAAGGTTTAATCTCATCATTATAGTACCAAGTAAGAAAAGCGTTATCATCCATAAAGAAATTCTTGTCATCCACTAAAAAATAAAAAACTTTATTTAGACAGTTAATTTTTAATTTTTTTTACCCAGAAAAAAAGAGATAAATTTAATCAAGAACAAATTCTATTTATATATACACTTTCCAATTAAGAATTACAGGTTAATATTTGCATATATTTGAGACAATAAAAGTGTTAAATTATATTTTATATATAATGACATTTAGGGGAATTTGTATATTTTTTTCGGTTTAAATATGTCTAAGATTCAAATGGATAGTCAAGGCGGGGGTTTTCCCCACCTTGTAAATATCAAGCAATTTGAACGGGAATTGCCATAATATGTGATTGATAATTAATTATCTGCAAGTTTGATTGACCAAGATACTAATATAATCCAATATAGAAAAGCACAAAAGTTTCATTTTCATACTCATTAGTCCTATGTCCAAAATTAGATAACTCATTCTCAAAATATTGTATAATTACCTTTTAAAAATAATTAACTTAATGCAAGAGCTAGATTTGTAATAATCAAGATATAATCTCCATATCTATATATATAGATATTACCAAAATACTTTTACTCTCTCTCCTCCTCCAAAACTCTTCCACCTCCAATCCTAATTTCTAAAATTTTAGATTTTTATTATTAGTTAGAAAAAATCTGGTTAGTTAAGATGTTTTTTTGTATTAAATTATTAATTAATCAAAATCTTTCTCATTTGAAATTTAAAAAAAAATCATAACTTCCCATTACTTACTACTTACCCATTATCTCCTACTTACCAACTAACCTATTATCTCACATTTCTTATTTGGTTCATTTGTGACATTCATCTTTTTTTCCTTCTACATCCATTTTTTTTTTTTGTTTTAAGAGAAGGTTTTCTTTTTGCAGATTGTGGAGTGATTGAAGTCTCTTCTTTTTTAACCAAAATCAAGATAATAATTTATTCTTAAGGCCTCATTTATTTATGATTTTTCATAGATAAAATATTTATTATGCATCAGATGACGAGTAGAAAACAAAATAGTATCGTTTGAATAGAAATGCAGAAATCACATACCACTGAGATTAGAACATGCATTTTGATCACAAAGCCTTTTATTTTTTTCTTTGAGTAGATGATTTATAAATATTTATCTATTTAGATCCTTTGTATCTATTACTTCAATTTGATCCTTCATATGATAAAATTTAAAGACAAAAGCGCCTAATTTCCTATTAAAATATTCTGCATCAAATATAATGGTCAATACTTTTTGAATTTTTTCTTTTTTTTGATATTTTCATCAAGTGAATTAAAAGAAATAAATAATTTTTGTAAAGTATAATAAGTATAATAACATTATGATTTCTTTCTGGTGGATCAAAAACACTATTTTTTTAAAAAAATTTGAGCAATGTTCTTCAAATTTTTTAATTTTGGTAAAAATATTTCTTTGAGGTTTTTAATATAAAATACTAATATCTTTTATTTTATAAGTTATTTATTTTTTAGAGTAGAGAGACAATGTATGGGAAAGGGATTTTAATATTCATTCTGATTTTATTACAAATATATTATATTTTTTCTTATCAGAGACTTTTGTTAAGAATTTATTAGGAATTAGTGTACAAATATCACAATTAAAATAAGATTACTTTCAAGTTTTAATATTAATAATTTTTTTTTAATTTTAAATTTATTCTTGGAAGGAATGAACTTCGAAAACATAAAATAGTTTGCTATGATTTAGGGAAAAAATAAAATAATAAGTAAGTGTGACATATCAACATAAAATTAGTACTTTATAAATCATTAATATCTTTTTAAGGGGTTTTAATGAAAAAGTATCAATAATATATATATATATATATATATATATATATTAATAAAACACTTTTACTCTCATTTCTCATCTAAAAGCTTTGGAGTCTTCATTCTTATTTTTTAGTATTTTAAGTTTTTTTACTAGATAGAAAAATTATTATCTATTAGAATTTAATCTTTTAAATTTAAAAATTCTAATTCTTAGCCCCACTTCCTCCATTAAATCTCCTAATTTGTGTTATTCATATTTACCTTATTTATGTTTTCTCCTTCTGCATTTTTCATGTATTTTTTTATTTTAATTAGATTATGTACACTAATATATATATTTTCAGTTATTTTAATAAAAAATTAGTAAGTTTTTGTTTTCTTTGACAAGTTTTAAAGATTCATATATTCCAACAACTTCGTTTTGATCACAAAATTTTTTTTTGAGTGGATGATTTAACAATATTTATCTATTTAATTCTTGGTATCTATTACTCTAATTTGATCCTTCAAATGCTAAAATTTAAGGATAAATGTGTCTAATTATCTATTAAAATATTATGCATCAGAATATGCATGACTTTGTAGTACATTGGACATGCAATGTAATAATCAATGATTTTTATATTTTTTTCTTTTTCTTTACTCTTTTCATCAAGTTGATTAAAAGAAATAAATAATTTTTATAAAGTATAATGTGTATAATTACACTATAATTTCTTTTTGTTAGATCAAAAACACTATTTTTTGGAAATTTTTTTAGCAATGTTCTATGAACTTTTTTATTTTGGAAAATCCTTTCTTTGAAAATTTTAGTATAAAATACTAATATCTTTTATTTTTTAAGTTATTTATTTTTTAAGAGTAGAGAGAGAGAATGAAGGGGAGAGGGATTTTAATATTCATCATAATTTTATTGTAAATATATTATATTTTTTATTAGCGGAGGCTTTCTTTAAGAATTAGTGTACGAATATTACAGTTAAAATAAGCTTACTTTGAGGTTTTAAATATTAATAAATTTTTTAAATTTTAAAATTTTCTCTTTGAAGGGCTAGGCTTGGGAAATACAAAAATGATTGACAAGATTCAGCAAAGATAAGTAAGTGTGACATATCAACATAAAATTAGTACTTTACAAATTATTAATCTCTTTTTGAGAGTTTTTAATGAAAAAATATCAATAATTTTATATAATATAAAAAGTTTATACTATCATATTTGACAAATTTATTTCTTTGCTTATAATATAGATAGTTTGTATTGTAATCATTCAATTTTGAATAGAGGAAATAGTTTGAAAAATAAATTGAACTTGATATTACAATAGTTTTTATCTCTTAAAGATTTGATCATGATAATATTTTAGGAACATTTAGTGGTTAAAATATAATTAGTTTGTTTTAGGAACATTTTAGTATTACAATAATTGTTTAAGTATTTGATTTCTTTTCTTTCTAATTCTTATAGATAACTTTATAAATTAGTATTTAAAGTTTTAATCATTTTACTATTCGTGTAGGTATCCTCACTAGGCGGATTCATATTTTTTTTCTTTTCTTCAAAGAGCTCATAATTGTTTAAATGTTTGATTTATTTTCTTCTGATTTTTATAAGTAATTTCATAAATCAATATTTAAAGTTTTAATCATTTCACATTTTTTGCATGTATCCTCACCAGGCAGATTTAAGTGTTTTTCTTTTTTTTTTTAAATAGCTCATAGTTATTTAAATATTTGATTTCTTTTCTTTCTAATTTTTATAAGATTCAAGTTTTTTTTTTCATTTTCTTCAAATAGCTCATAGTTGTTTAAATATTTGACATCTTTTCTTTTTATTTTTATAAGTAACTTCATAAATTAATATTTAAAATTTTAATAATTTCATCCTTCATGCATGTAGGTTGGGGTGTTTCTTACTCAATTCTTTATTTATTTATTGTTATTTATGAATTTATTGTTATTTTCAAATACACATAATAATGGGCATGTATAATTTTTTTATATAATTTCTTCTTATTATTACCTATAATTATTTTTAAGTGAATAATTTTTTAGTAAATACATAAATTGACTTCATAGTTATAATTTTTTAAAATATTTTTTAGTAGTTGTTATTAGAAATACATAATTTAATACCCGTGCATAGCACGGACTTTTATGCTAGTATAAACATATACACAAACATCATGTTAAAAGGTTAGAGTTATCCATGCAAAAATTATTAATGTATTCGTTAATAATTGAATATTTTTATTTTGACTTGATATAAATTTAAAGTAGATATTTGACTTATTTAATTTACTAAATTTATTTTTATTAACCTCACGATACCTTAATTAATTAAATATGTAAGTAGTATGACTCATATGTTAGCGGAGTTTAAATTTTTTAAATCAAAAAAATTAAAAAGGCCAATAGATTCATGTATTAGTGGAGTTTACTTTCTTTAAATTAAAATAGTTAATAGTGGGAGTTTAAATAAAATTTATAACTATTTTTAAAAATTAGGTATTTAATTATGGATATTTTAAAAAGAAAATATGAATATTTAATTATAGATTAATAGAATATATGCAAAAGGAAACAAGTCAAAAGTGTGATAAGTAAACAAAAATTATTAACCGCTACCCTTTTTTTTGGGGTGGTGAAAATGAACTGCTACCATTTGGAAAACAAAGAAAGGTTTCTACAATATTTTAAATTTTTTTTTAAAAAAAAATCAATAAGAATATGTCAAGCCGAACAAGCACAGAACCTTTATTTTAATGCTTAATTAATTTAATTCCGAACTGCTTGAGGCTTAATTAAATATTTGGACTCAACTAATTTTCGCATTGATTCAACTAATTTGCATGTTGGTTTTACATCAGAAGAATCATAGATCAAATGTTGCCGTTCCAAACAAGGTTTATGCTTTCACCCACATTCCAAGAAGTTCTCCTATTCCCAGTAAGCACACTTCTGCATTTTTTTTCAAAAAAAAAAAAAAAACTAAAGTGCCTAAACAGTCCTAATTTTTTTTGTCCTCAAAATCTTTCCAGCTGTTATTTTTTGTCCTCAGAGTTATATGTTTATTTTTCAAAAAAAAAAAAATCGTAGCATATAAAAGATGTGCACACACACCGTACCATTACCTATAACTGTCATGGGCGAGTTTGACCGTGCGATTTCTGAATTTAGCAACACTTGTAATTAATTATTTAATAATTTTTTTATTATATTAAAATAAATATCTTAAATTAATTATAAATACATAAATTTATATTTATATATAAATTTTTTTCTTTATATTTATTCTATGTGAAATGAGAATATCACAATAACCACTTTCCAAACCAAACCTCGAGTTTCCATCTATATGGAATTCCAATTGGGATTGGATACTTCATACTTATCGAAGAGGGGATGGTAAAAGATTTGATGACTAACTTCAAAATATTGTGCAGATTAAGAGAACTTTCTAACTCCAAAGATAAGTTTTGGAGAACTTCTGGAGTTTTGAAGCATCCGAAGAATGTTTGAGAAACTCCCCCTTCAGGTTTGGGAGTGGGCAAAAGTAATTCCAACCTAATCATAATGGCCCAAAAAAGTGTGATAAATGACACTGAAAAGTTAAAGTTAGTCATAGGTCTTAATCAAGTTGAAGAAACAAACTTTACATGATTTTCTCTTTCTAAATTCAATCATATTTTTTTCATCGATTTTCAATTAGCGTGTTACTAACTTACTTAAAATTCTAATATAGATATAATCATTGTAGGTAACAATCTTTAGGGAGGTACTTCATCACAAATTATTTTCTTAGAAAAAGCATATATTAATTATTAAATATGCTGTACGCAAAAATAAAAATAAAAAATTTTGAATTTATGGCAAAATGATTTGTTTCTTGAAATGCTTTAAGGCTTTCTATTTATGTTATAATTACTGTTGAGCCTCTTTCATCTTCCTTATCAAAATCATAAAATCTTTTGACCTTTTCTCCCTTTTTGTCTCTACATGATCCAATTTGGAGGACCTGTCTAACTACTAATTTTGAAGACCTCTTGAAGACAAAAAGGCCAAAATTTTCGGTTATCCTTTGGACTTTCTGGTAACCATTTCTTTGATTTGGCATTTCTCTGAAATCCCACCAAATTCATTTCAAATCCCTCTAAAATTCGTTTCCCTCTTGAAAATTCAAAATGCTTAAGACCAAACAACTGTCTTCACTACATCATATAGAATTTTTGCCGCGGAGCACAGTCATAATCGTCTAAAATGCTAACAACTCATACTTGAATTACTTTATAAGACTTAATACCCAACAATTTTCATGACTGATTGAATACTTGGGTTGGTTTTCTTTTTGAAAAAATTTTACTTTATTTTTAGTTATTATAGGTAGAGTTGGATTAGTCGTTCAAAGAGAAGATGTTGAGTTTAAAATGAGAAAAATAGAAAATTTCTTATAAGGAAAAGCAATCCAGGTACACAGAGCCATTAAATTAGAGGAAGGTCTATCTGGAATTTATTTTCAGTATCATATACTCTTTATCTTTTTTATTTTTAATAATTTTCTTACTATATTAAAATATTTAATACTTTTTATAAAATAAAATATTTTAATATATTATATACTATTAATTAATCATTAACTTTACTATATTATTGATAACGTATAATATATTTTTTATATAATATAAATTTAAATTTTGACATATAACTTTATGTCTGATCAAATATTATAAAAAAGATAAGATGAAGAGAATATAATATTTTATTTAGTATATTCACATAAAATTAGCCGAGTTTACATCTCCAAAAAGATAGTTATTTAATAGGCAGATGTAATCCCGCCTTGTGATTATTGAGTTAGATAGAGAACGTAGATATTTGTTGTGGCCCATCTCTTTCAACAATATATTTTAGGCGTTGTCAGAAATTCCGTGCACAAATTCTTTGCCGAACCATATGCAATCTGTTCTATTACTGGACAGGCAAGCCTTGTCCGTTTTGCGGATTGAACTCACTGGAAAGAAAGCAAACATGGAATCATGTCGATTTCACATGCATGCCACGTGCTTTGTATGTTCTAAATTTGTTGAAATTGCATATATCATCATTTTCTATTTTCAAAATATAAAGTATTTTAATCATTTTTATATAAAATTTAAAAAAACACTCTTAGGATGACTTCAAACCT
Organism: Rauvolfia tetraphylla; assembly: GCA_030512225.1. NCBI lineage: Eukaryota > Viridiplantae > Streptophyta > Magnoliopsida > Gentianales > Apocynaceae > Rauvolfia > Rauvolfia tetraphylla. Next base: position 7,306,265 of record JAJQKT010000060.1, read on the forward strand.
CCAAGTTCACTGGTTTCACCACAGAAGGTGTCTATGCCTGATCTGACTCCTATAGTCTCCAGACTCAAAATCATTCAAGAAAATATACGAGGACTGGAATGATTAATCATTCTGTAACAAAGTATACGAGGTTTCTAATTGGAAGCCAGGAGGTAATAAAAGCCCAATGTTATCAAGCAACCACAACAAAATCAATGCCAAAAGGTGAAAGCAAATTGCCCTATAAGGCACAAGAACCTATTATCTATCCTCATATGACTATTGGGAGAACATTTTCGTTTGGAGTACCAACCGAAAATGGGACAATGCAAGACTTGAAAATATTTCACATATAATTTGGCCAATGTGCCAGACCAAAAACCCTGACCATTTGGCAACAGAAGAAATGGTTTTGTTGAACGAAAGGCCAAAGAACAAGAAAATACCGCGCCCTAGGACTAACCAAATTTGAATCCACCAGCGGGAACATTGGGTTGACTATTTCCGAAATTAAAAGCCTGCTGATTTCCTTCGACTCCATCTGGAAGGTTATGTTCCTCATCCTCCTCAGTCCAGTACTTCTCTAAGATCTTCACTGCCTTTTCATATATCTCGTTGTTGTCATGAGACTGGAGATTCTCGATCTTGTCCAATCCTTCACAATCATCAATGCTTTGTGCATATAAGTTGATCCCCCCATTCATACCCAGTTCTTTGTCTGCTTCGCCCACCTTCAAAATGTTTTCAAGACCTTCAAGGCACACGGTAACAATGCGTGGGTCAGGACAGACTAATAGGTCACACAGTGGCTTTATACAGCCCTGGCTGGCCAAAAATCTGCAAGGAAACATCATTTTAGTAAGAAAGAATTTTTTGAAATTCTGGCACCAAAAAATCATGGCAGAAAATATCATTAAAAAAAAAATATTAGCAGTGCAGCAATATCTTAAAACATTGTAAAATGAAACTCGGTTGACTACATGCCTAATCTGATCATGAGTTCCTCCTGAGGTGGCATTTGATATAGCCCAAGCAGCCTCTTTCTTGATCTCAAACTCAGCATGTTGAAGATGATGCACAAGAGGGAAGATTATATTGGCATCAATAACAGCCTGTATCACAGGATTGAACAGAATATTTTTCTCAGGCACCAATTGCGGAAAGCAAATATTATAAGGATGAAAGCTAGTAAACAAGCATCTAAATAAAAATTTAGTGCATTTTGACAGAATATCGATGAAAAGAATACAAGCTGAGATCCTATATTCGGATCCAGTAGGGGCAAGAGGATACCAATAAAGTCTATAGATGGACATATCCAGCCAGAATGGGGACATTGAAAACATGCATTTTAGGTTCATGCACTCTGGTCTGTCAAGAATTTAGCAGAGCGTGCAGGACATAACTTTTCCAGCTCCATTGTCAATAACATTTCACAAGAAGGAATACTATGACCAATTTAATAGGCAACAGCAGTAAGGCAACCACTAGAAACCATCTCTGATTACGAGTAATGCATGTAAGAGAAGGAAAGTGATCCCAGAGAGTATGTCTTGTAGTTGCAACATGTCTAACACAACAAATTATCATTCATATAATCATATAATAAGTGAGCAAGTATGTACAAAAGTCTTCCTGAAATATGGCGGGCCATAACTCAAGCAGTTTACTGTCTACTCATTACGATGTGATAATCACTAACACGTACCTGTATTTGAGCTTTATTCCCAGCTGTGATATTTGAGATTGTCCAACAAGCTTCCTTTTTAATGCTTTTCTTGTGATTGTTAATGAGAAGTTGATAAAGAAATGGGAGTACCTGGTTGTCAATCACAAACTGCGAACAGAAACATAGGCAAAATTTTTCAGCAGCAGAGGTGGAAAGAAAGAAGAAATAAATAAATAAAAATGGTTGGCAAGGTTCTCTTGCCTATGCAACCAATTATTTACTGGTCGGCATTTATTCATGAATATATCGTTTATTGAGCTATGGGTATAACGATCAAGCTAGTAATAGAAATTCCTAAGAACAGATTGAATGATGAAAGAGATAAACAGTTAATAAAATATTACATTAAAATGCAGAATTTGATGTCTGAATGCAATTTAGTTCTCTATATGTTATGTCCAAAAGAGACAGAAGAAACAATTCAAACATCTTTGAACTTTCAGAAAGTAAGAAACCAGAGGCCAGTATAAGTTTTCAATGAACGCCGTCTAGGAAGCAAGGTTTGTTTCTTTTCTTTTTCTCATTTCCTGCAGCCAGGAAGGAGAAGAATGAAATAGCTCCCATCATAGTCCTAGCAAATGTCGAAACAGCGGCAACATAATAACATAATAACTCCCATCATCATCATTCTTCATACCCTCAGCAATAACATGATAACTGATACAGTAGCAACTCATCACTGTTTCTACAACTACTTACAAATATTTCATGTCACAGTGTAATCATATTAGGACAAACTTTCACTCAAAACAAAAACAAAAGACTAATCCAAAACTATAGCATAAAGGTGACAGACTTATAACCGTTATTGGAACGCAAACTAAACATGTTACCTGTGTCTGGCTGTCATCACCAGTGACAATATTTCCCACCGTCCGCAGTGCAGGTATGAGAACAGTAGGCGACGGATGACTTTATTTCAGAGAAAGTAAAATTTAGTTAGTATATGAGATCTTATCATAAGGAGCACTGCAAAATAATCCAGATAAAACACATTTCAGGATGCTATTAGCCTGATGGGGGAAGACAATAAATAATGAAAAATTTTCAGATGATTTTAGAGAAAATGAAACACAGAACTAAATATTTATGAAGATTGAAACATACACTAGAAGCTCCACAAGTCGTGGACAGACCCCTGCATCAATCACTGCTTGAATTTTATCATTTGGGCCATCCGAAAGATAAGAAAGAGCCCAGCAAGCATCTGTCAAAACTTCTTCATCCTGCAAGTGGATAAGTTGCCGAAGAACCGGCAATGCTGGCTTTACCTGACACAAATAAATAGATGATGTTATGCTCAAACTTTATTTACCCTTTTCGGCTGATTTGCCGGTCAAAGCAGCAAGGGATAATACCATATCATCATATATTCTAGTAAATGACATTCTTATTTAGTTAATCCCACATACCTGATCAAATGCAGTTGGTGGCTTGCCTCGACAGAAGTTTGATAAGGTCCATGTAGCATTTCTCAACATGGAAAGTTTTGAATTTTCATTAAGCTGAGCTAACAATGGCAAAAGAGCACCATGACTAATGACAAGATCCCTACAGTTTGGAGAATCACCAGCAACATTACCCAAAGCCCAGACTGCCTGTTTGGACAATGAATATACATTAATGACATCATATAACTATCAACAGTACTTAATGCCATACTTTAACTAGAAATATGGTTAAATGCAGATAAATAAACCACCAAGATCTAAATAAACTTTCAGAAGAAAAATTTGATATTACTTAGAGATGGAAGTCTAAAACTTCACACTGAAGAAAGTTTGCACCAAATAGCCACTCAAGAACAGTCAGCAAAGAAGGGGACAAAAGGAGGACTGGCTGAAAATACTAGAATACTGGATAAAAGGAATGTTAACAAGCGAGAAATACCTGCTCACGGACATCATCATTGCCAGAACTAAGAAGTTGGATGAATTTAGGGACAGCACCATTGTCAATGACAACTCGAGTATGCTCCGATGTCCCAGAAGCAACATTTGTCAAAGCCCATGCAGCTTCAAACTGCAGGCAAAGAAAAAGAAAACTTTAACTTTACATTATTGATATAGCCAAGAAATATGGTGCAAATAAAGAAAAAACTCTCAAAGAATACTCACTTGCAACTGAGGCACGTCATGTCTATCAAGAAACTGAACAAATCTAGGGACAACACCTGCTCTGATCACCTCATCAATTGGAGGGCTGCGCTCTGGGGAAAACATAAAGCAGGTAAATATTTGGAAAAAGATTTACTCAACTACAGAACAGCATTCATGCTTTCAAATGCAAGCATACCAATAGACAAAAGTTTCCTGAACTGGGTGGTCGTTTCAACTTGAGCAACAGGATCGTCAGACCATACTCCTTGAACCATCAAAGGAATACTTTCCAACTGTTAGATAACACAAAGATTTGAAATGAAAATTAACAAGTCATATATCAAAAAGGATGAAAGCTAATCGGTAGGAATATCAAAAAGGATGAAAGCTAATCGGTAGGAACATGTGTATCTTATGGATTAAGATGTTTACAGTAAATAAATTTATCCTATTTGATGCATTTCGGGCAAAGAGATATGACCATATTTTAATCAACAAGAAGAAACCCATTCTTCAATAAACAAAAATGTATAATGCAAAATGAGATTGTGTGTTCTGCCTCTTAACCTCTAATTGTCAAATGAAGGTTAAAGGAAGGAAAGAAAAGATAAAGTCCATTAACAAAAAGCAAGCATAGAAGAAATCTTTCAATCTCTAACTAATAGATGATTTAGTGCTATTTCTTCCTATTGACGCTTAAAATCTTAAAAAGAACCAAATGGCAGTTAGAACTAATGACATTAGGGTCGATCTAAGTTATGCATTGAATGGCAAGGTGATTGAACAAAGCATACATCAGAAAGTAGACAACAAAAGCATACTTCACTACTGTGATACCAAGGAGATACAGCAACCAATACATAATTACCGGATCTAAGAGACAAAGAACCCTATAAAAACATAATGGGAACATGACAGTGAAACAAGAAAAAATCAAGTGCATTATACTTTTTATCAAATTTTAAATTGTCATGACCTGGAAACTTAAGAGAAATAAAAAAATCACCAATCACAAGTGTGTTCAGATAGCAGCAAACTAAAAGAACACAAACTATAGAAAGACAAGATAATGAGTGAAACTTTCCCTTCCTTCAACAATATTCCAGCAAACACACACAAAAAAAAAAAGAGAGAGAAAAAAAAGACAGATGAAAAAGGTCGACCTAAATTTCTCCAAGAAGTTTACTAGAAAGAGTAAGATTTCTAAGATACAACTTCCCAAGTAGAACACAAAAAAGTTGAAAGTAATAAACTTTGTTAAAATTGGGACCATCTGAAAATTACATTCCTCAAATGCCAAATCAGGGCGGAAGATATACCGACACAACCTATCTATAACAACTTACTCAAGATCGGCCCGCCATTATGATTTTATACAAAACAAAGGAAAAAAGGAATCCAATCAACGTATCCCACCAACAGAGTAGTAAATTAAACTTCAAGTTGGTATATCGAACCATCTCACCGATGACAAAATGGGGAACTTCAGCATAATTTCGAAATCAAATTCATATGTATGATTACGAGAATGACTATAATTGAACGAGACAAACCTTTCTCTCCACAGCAGCAGGTGATTGAGAAACATCGGAGAGTTGTTGCTGAGTTAAAATCGGAAACCCCTCGCGTCGCTTTTTGAGAAGGTTGTCCTCGCGCTTATTCTTCCTGATCTCCACCATGCTGTCCTCCCTCCTCCGCCTTGCCTCATCGGCATCCACCCCAACTTTATACGATTTCTTCCTCGCATCCGTTCGAGTCCCCGGCCTCAGCGACATTCTCCGTTGTCTTCAAACCTCAAAATTGAAATCAAAATCCCCAGAAATCCCCGAAAAGCCTTCTCTGTCTCTCCACTCCCTCTCTCGCTGTGCGTACAAATATCTATCTGAGTGAGAGAGAGCGAGAGAGAAGAGGGTATACGGAGAGAGAGAGACCAAAATGAGCAAGAGGAAAGGTGTTTAGAAGAATATATAAAAAGGCGGGGTGGGCCGTTTTTATTGTATTCCGGGGAAGTTTACATTTTAACGTGTGAATTTGGGCACGATTTGCCTTTAAGAAACGTCAAGCAGTAGTTTCAACAAGAAGAAGAAGAAGAAGAAGAAAGGGGAGAGGAATGGGTTTTTCACTTTCCCTAAGAAACTATTACCCACATAAGGCTACAATCACATAGGATTTTCCCTTTTCTTTTATTTTCCTTGTCAAAAATTACATTAGAATTATCAGAAACTTTTTTGAATTAGGATTAAGATAGTTTAGAAAATAAGCATATTTGAATTGTTGTTGCGTTATATATTATGATTTTTTAAAATAAATTTGGACGAATACTTGGAAAGATATTTTTTACTATTTGAATAATTAAAAATTAAATTTCTATACGTCATTCATTCTAATTCATTATTGAAATACTAACAATGTGATCTTCCTTACACAAATATATAGTATACTAGTACGAATACCCGCGCACCGTGTAGGTAATTTATTAATATTAAAATTTAATATTTATGTCTATTATTTTTTTATTGTAAGATAAATGCATTCTAAATATTTTTTTATTTTAAAAAGTCATATTATTATGCTATTTTATGTGAATATCCTTAACAAATTAGTCTAATCATCACAAATGATAAAAATAGTTTCTAATTCTTTTAATTATAACTTACCATAAATTCCTTTCTATATCTTTGATGGTGGTATCATGTTTGCTTCATATGTATTTAAAACAATAATTATAACTTTATATATTAATTTTATAGTAGATTCATGTATCTATCTTATAGGTAGAGACATATATATATAATAAGTAAATTTACAATAAGTTCAATATCATTAGTTATATCTAAAAGTTTAAAAGTTTATTGTTTAATATTGTTTGTAGATTGATTGGTTGTAAAATTAATTATATATCATCAAAATTAAGATAATTAGTAGATTCATGTATTTTAACATAAATTAAAATTTCATATAATTATTGTTTCTTGAATTTATCCAAATGTATTTAGAATTAAAAAAAACCTTTTCAAATTCCAATAATTAAATTAAGATCATTTTCAAATTCTATTTTTTTTCAAGGTCTTTTCAACTGTTTTTTTGTACTCTCAATATTTTAATTTTTCTTAAACTTCCTTTTATACTCCGCTATTAGCTATTTTCTAAAACTTTTGTAATAGAATATATATATATATATATATATATATATATATATATATATATATATATATATATTCTATTATTAATAGATATGATAATCAATTATTTTATTAAACTTATGTATTTAAAATAATAATTATAAATTTATGTATTAATTTTATAGTAGATTCATGTATCTATCTAAAGACATATATATAAAATAAGTAGATTTAAGATAAGTTCAAAATCATTAATTGTATTCAAATGTCTATTGTTTAATATTATTTATAGATTCATTAGTTGTACAATTAATTATATCATCAATATTAAGGTAATTAATAGATTCATGTATTTTAGTATAAATTAAATTTCACCAAAATTAAGATAATTAGTTCTTTATATGAGTTTATGTAGGCACATTAATTAATACATTCATAAATACACACAATGCAACTTGACATAATGATAATTCAATTAAGCTTAAAATTATCCACATGTTACCACCTAATGATTCTACCTCAACTTTAATATATATATATATATATATATATATATATATATATATATATATATTTTTCTTGTCTTCACCGAAAAGAAATCTGTATTTTCTAATAAAGAGGTACCATAAACAAAGGCATTTGTAGATTAAGTCCAAAAAAATTTTCTACATTTTATTACTAGGCACTAGTGATGTCAAACGGGCCAGCCCGCCGCATACCAAACTTTAAACAGAGCGAAGAAAGCTAGCCCGTTTATTTACGAATTGAGATTATATCAATTTATATTAGCATAATTAGGTCCGCAGGTTAAACGAGCTAGCTCGTAGGTTAATATATATTTTTTTTAGAAAATATTATTTTTTATATTTTTTATCTTTTTTTTTATCACATGTGAAATCATATAAAATTATAATTGAGATAAAAATAATTTTCTATCAATCACTAATATTTTCAAAATATTAGTTATATGTATATAATTTATAATTTAGATAAATTTATATAAAGAAAATATTTAAAATAATTAATTCACGAAATTAAGTCGATCAATCCTAATCTTATGCATGCTTTTTATTTTCTATCATATTTCTAAAATATGAGAATAATTTTATCAAAATTTTATTAAATTATTTACTTTTAAATTAAAAAAATTACATATTTAACTTAATATTGAAACATTTACATAATTATAATTATATTGAATATTTGAGCTAAAATAAAATTATAAAATACTAAACCTAAAAGTTAACTTAAAATGAAAAAGAAGAAGAAGAAATCTCCAGACACGGGCCAGCCCGTATTTTTTTTAATTTTTTAAAAATATTTTTTTCAAAACGACGTCGATTTGTTGTATTCTTTTAATATTTAAAAAATATTTTCTCAAAACGATATCATTTTATATATTTAAAATAAAAAAAGTATTAATTCACGGACTGGCTATAACGGGCCGAGGACTTAGAGTTTTTCAACATGCGAAAAACTGGCCAACCCGTTCCGCTTCGCTCCGTTTAGAAGCGAGCGGTGGCGGGCTGTCCGGCCCGACCCGTTTGACACTACTAGATTCAAACATTAGATAAGTTATCTTTTACATTACTATTTATTTTGTTTCAAAATATAAAGTTTTTTGATAATTTTTTCCTTTTAAAAATATTAGACATTTTATAAATTTTAATGATTATTTTTTAAAATCACCCTCACTATAAATATAATTATCTTACTCTTTATTATATTAGTAGAATTAGTTAATAATATAATAACAAAATATTTGTTATTTTCTCTTTTCTTAATTTATATAAAAATAATCAAAATGCCTTAAATTTTGAAATGGATTGAGTATTTGGTAAAATTATACACAAGAGTTTTATCTTGTATAGTTTTTGTTCAAAATTTATTTTTTGAAAAAACCAATTTATGACAATTATATGATACTTTTAAATTTGTGAAATATTAGAATCATATTTCGTTTTAGATAAAGAAAAAAAAATGATGTACGCGAAGAATAGCAACAAATAAGAAGAAAGCTTTTGCACGCCTCAATATTTCTGTTTTAAGCACCAATTAGAAGCTTTTCTTCTTCTTATAATTGACTAAACATATGAATTGGCAGCAATTTAAAGTCTTATTGGATTGTATGTGAAAAGAAAAACAGAGTCCAAATTAAAAAAAATGAAATTTTTTTTAATTTTAAGTAGTAATCCAAGCATATGAAGAGGAGTGGAGAAGGAAGTAGCATATTATTAAAATTTTTAATGTCTGGATTTATTTTTTATGGAGAGAAAAAAAAAAGAAAATGAGAAGAATGGTGGGATTTGCAATAATATGAAAGAGTCGATATCGTTCATGTACATGGATGAGAAGAGAATGAAAGCATATTAACTTTAATAATTTTTTATTAGATAAAATGTTCTTATTCAAAAATTTTATACTTATAAAAAATATAGATAAATAAGTAAATTATTTATAACTATTAAAATCTATATCTATATATATATATATTACCAAAACACTTTTACTCTCTCTCCTCCTCTAAACCTTCCAAGGCCTTAATTTTATTTTCTAGAGTTTTTTAATTTTTAATTAAAACAATTTTCCCACCTTTTAACTCCAATTCCAACTCTAATACTATACAAATTCTTCTACTACTAAAAAAACCAAAGCCTACTTCCAACTCTAATACTATACAAATTATTCTACTACTATTGTAATTTAAAATGTATTTTTTAATTTAAATCAATTTCTTAATAACTTTTTCCTATCTCCACATAACTTCATCTACTATCACTTTCTCCACAAACTTTTTCTTTCTTTACAAACTTTTCCTCATAAGATTTTTTATCGTCAATCCTCTTTTTTCAAATTAAAAAATAATATTTTAAATTTCTTTTTTGATACATGTTACTTTATTTTTTTCTCTTTCACTTTAATATTTGACCTCTTAATTTAATAAATAGTATTATAGATTTGATTTTCTATTTTTGTTTTTGAAAAATAATTTATTTTTTCTTGAGAAGCTTATCAATGCTCATTGTATCTCTTATTGTTCAAAAGATTTTACGAATTAATTTTTTTAAAAAATATTTTATTTTCTTTAATTTATTAAGAACTTCTTTGTGTACAAGTAAGATGTTTATGAATTTATTTATTTTTAGAGAAAAGTTTTTTTTTTTTTGTTGAGAACCTTTTGGGATAGAAACCAAAATGGAAAGATTATTTCATGCTTCTTCCTTTAAAATGGAAAAAAATATATGAGTGTTATACACATTATAAACATAAGGCACATTTAGGATATTTTAATTTTTTATTCAAATAAGTATTTTATCTTTATTATTTTTAAATTTTAAAATATTTTTTAGAGGTTTCTTTAGTTAAATCCTGCAATTCCTTTTAGTTTATTTTTTCTTCTTCAATATGAGTCAGTGTAATTCTTTTTAGGACTAATATATATATATATATATATTTTAAAACTTTTTGAATTTTCTTATTATCAACAAATCTTCAAGTTATACTTGACTTTCATATGTAGTTATTCATTTGCTCTCTTTTTGTCAGCTTCGCCTTCTTTTATTTTTTAGTTTTATTTTTAGCATCATTAATGCTTTTTCCTTTTACATCTTTTATGTATTTTCTTTTTTTGTTTTGACCGAATGATAGAATATATTTTATATTTTTAGTTATGTTAATAGAAAATTATTGAGTTTTTGTTTTATTTAATAGATTTTGAAGATTCAAAATTTTTTTTTTCATTTGTTTGAACGAAAGACTTTAGGAATATTTAACTGTTTAGTTCTTAGTATATATTACACCAATTTGATCAATATTTATTACTATCTAATTTGATCCTTCATTTGCTAAGTTTTAAGGATAAAAGTGTTTAATTTACTGTTAAAACATTCCACAACATAATATGCATAACTTTGTAGTACATTAGATATGAAATGTAATAATTAATAGGTTTTATTTTTTTATTTTTGTCTTTTTACCAAGTGAATATAAAAGAAAGAAATAATTTTGTAAAGTATATGAATACTATAGTTTTTTTGTGATGGATCAAGAACACAATTCTTTTTAAAAAAAGTTGAATAATGACTGATAATATTTTTATTTTGAAAATATTTCTTTGAGGTTTTTAATTATAAAATACTAATTTTTATTTTTTATGTTATTTATTTTTTAAGAATGGAGAGAGACAAGTAAGGGGAGAAGAATTTTAATTTTCACAATGATTTTATTACAAATGTGTTCTATTTTTTTTAAAGAGTCAAAAATAAATAATTAAATGATAAAAAATTCTCTTTTTCTTTTATACATAACGGGGGGTGAATACGACAGAATAATTGAAAGACAATATCGTAAAATTAATTTACTTTAAATATATAGAAAAAAAAGTATAACTTACAATGTATTTTTTATTTCCTTCTTTTCATCTTATTTACTTATGCTTAATCATTAGTACATTGTTTTTTAATTAAATATATAAATTTGCTTCATATTTTTTGTAATATCTCTAATAACTATTTATATAATAACACGTATTAATTTATCTTTATAGTACTTTTTTAAAAGAAAAATTAACTCTGTCACTAAAAAAGGGCATATTCATGATCGTGCTATTAAATGTATTTTTTTAGTGATATTTAGAACAATTTTTTTTTTTAAAAATATATTCTCATTATACACTTATTTTTTTAAGAAGTAATGTATATCCCGTGCAAAAGTGTTTTGGAGGAGGAGAGAGAGTACAAGTTACTCATAGTTGTGCTATTAAATATATATTTTTAGTGATATTTAGAACAAATTTCTCTTTTTAAAAATCTATTCTTATTATATATTTATTTTTTTAAAAAGTAATGTATATCCCATTCAAAAGTATATTTTGGAGGAGGAGAGAGAGTAAAAGTGTTTTTATTAATGTAAAATTTTTATTAATGTTTTTCAATATCTATAAATTTATTAAAATCTATTTAAATGTTAAAAGAGCATGACAATTGTTAGACTTACTTTATGGGGAGAATTTTCCTGTAATGAGGGGAAGCAACTATCAGTTGTAGTAAATGAAAACACAGTTCTATTGGCATGTGAGATCATAGTGAAAATTTATCAAGGTATATTACTTAATTTAATTTGATTATTATCTTAAAAAATTATTCATGTTATACCAACTGTTGCATACATGGCCATCACTTTGCACAAATAAATCAAGCAGGTTATATATTAATCCAAATTTAGAGTTTGCTAATATCAGTAGACGATGGTAAGTTTATATGTATAGATTAATTCATTATACTTTACTTTTTTCCTTTACGTATGCTTTTTTGTATTTATGTATGATGAAAATTGTTGTGCAAATATACTTGCAGCTTGGATGAAAAGAGCTTATTTTTCTACTACACAATTGTTATTGATGTCGAATGCTAAAAGAATACGGATATTAGATTATCAAGCACTATCACAGGTAATAAACTGTTACAAATGAACAAGATAATTAAATATGACTTTTAATTGTTATTCTCTTTTTTTTTTTTTTCAGGAAAGACACTTTTGCATAGTTACTTATATAAATAGCATAGATATTGAAAATCTATGGTACTGCAACAATTGTGATAGTGTAACAGAGTGTATTTATGGAGAGCAAATGTGTACTGAATGCAACGATACAGTTGAAATAATATCAAGGTAACTAACTACTACTATATAAATAAGTTATTTTGTTACCTTTTATTGATTGTGCTCATTTTAAAAAATTTGAAGATATTGATTTTTTTTTCAACTTAAAGATTTTACTGGAAGTATATATACATTTCTAAAAGACAAACATGCAGAGTTTGTTCTTCGTTGTCCAGCGAGTTATTTACGAGATCTACAATCAAAGATATTTATCTATGTAGATGTGTATATATCTCTCAATATATAATTTATCAATTACAATATTTAATTATAAATTTTACACAATATATGTATTATTGAGAGATTTTTATTTACATGACATTCAGGAAAATGGACACAAGTTAGTAGAAGACCATGTAAATTTATGCATAGGCTTGCATTTACATTTGTGATGCGTGCACCTATATTTAAGGAAGATAAAAAGTCTTTTCACTTTCTTAGTAACTTTTGTCATTAAAATAAATTAGTGTGAAGAGTGTTTACAACTTAAAAAATGTGCAAAATTTCTTGATACATTTAATTAGATAATATTGTATTAAATTAAGATGCTAAGCAATTTGCCATGCTTATAATTTCTTAAATATATAACTAATAATTTTTTTTTTACTAAATTTGCAGATGGTGATCTCTTTATTAAGACATTAGAAGAGTTATTAAACAAGTACTTTAACATCTTATCAGGTTTAACTTGCTTAATTATATGTATATATCTTACGAATATTTGACATTCTAATTATTTATTTTATATTTTATTATTTATTATTAAAATAATTTGTGTAATAATTTTTTATTATAAATTATTTCTCCGTGCATTGCACGGGTTTTTTTAGCTAGTAGTAATATAACACTGATAATTTTTCATCAAGAAAGAAAAGAGCAATTGCAAATTGTCTACTCTTCTCTGCTCTTATCAAACATAGCGTGAGGAATTTTCCCATCCTCAACCCCTTTTAAAAAAAAAAAAAGAAAAAAGAAGAAAAGAAAATTAACCAAAAAAGAACGTGAAAGTGTCAAAATTTTCAAAAAGGACAACAATCATAAGAAATTACAACTAAAGACAAAGATATTGAAATTCTCATCCTCGCTCACGGAGACAGAAAATCTGCCGACCTGCAAAAAGCCTTAACGTAATGCGTTTTGATGAGCGGCACAGTATGAACGCATTACCCCCGTGGCGTTTAACGCATTGAGCCAAGTGCAGTAGGAACACTTTGGTATATGCGTTAAGGCTAATTCGGACCCATTCCGGAAAGCCAGGCAGGTTAAAACCCAAAAAATTGCGCCAAAAAAACTCCTACTGCTAGGGTATTACTGTGTCTTCGTCTTCCACCGGGCTTGTTCCCAGAAAACCCCAGAGGAGGAGGAGATGACCTCAGCAGTATCATCAATGGCGGATGACGGCAATTTCACCGAACGAAAACCAGTGGAAGATGATGAGGAAAATTGTTACGGAGTTCTATTATACTACAAATACACAACCACCCCTATTCCCGACCTCCAAAACCTCCTCGATTTTTACCAGACCAACTGCACCTCGCTCTCCCTCCTTGGCCGCGTTCGCCTCTCTACTCTCGGTGTCAATGTCACTGTACAGCTCATTTGGTCTGCTGTTATTGGTTCTGGTCTTATTAGGAAATGATAATGTATCTCTGATTGTGACTGTTTAGGTTGGAGGGAAAATGTCGGCATTGGAGAAGCACATTGAGGCGGTGAAGTCCAATAGCTTGTTCGAGGGGACGGATTTCAAGCTTGCATCTTGCCATCAGCCTTTGGATGATGAGGTCGCTCGGGAATGTGGGTTTACGTCTCTGTCAATCCGGATAGTTAAGGTTGTTGATGGTGTTTGCTCTTTTTATTCTGTTTTAGCATTTTGGACTCTACTTTCTTTTTCTGGCAAAAGTTTGATACGTGGTGCCTGGTTCTTTTTTCCCTTTTACCTTAGAAAAAGAGGTGATCTTGCACTGCATTCCATCAAGTTAGTTAGAATACTGTATCATATGCAGCATTTATTAACAATAAATACTTATTCTTGTCTATCCTGATATGGTAGGAAGTGTTTGAAGTGCTCCCGGTTTGCACCTTGATGCATTAGGTGCTCGGTGAATAAATTGTTACTTCATTAGTAATCCTTTTTGTTGCGTGGTATCTCTTCAATTTATTCAATGGAGATATGTTGTCAAAGTGGAGTTTTTAGGCTATAATTTTGGTCTTGGCTTTCTTTATATTTAGTAGAGTTTGATCCAAGATGTATGGTAGGCAACCTAAGCATATTATGCAAGTATACTTAAAAACAGATGTAGAGAGCAATTGTGCTTAAAAACTTAGACATTCCGAGCTTGAAAGACCAGCATGCATATGCAGTCCCGGTGAAGTAGTCAGCAACCAAGTACCTGGATGCCTTGGTGTCCTGACAAAGTAACCTTGTTCAGGAATAACCATAGTTTGAAGAACTTCAGGTTAGCAACCTGCACTATTTTCCATATTTTTGTCCTAATAGAATAACCATTCCCAACTTAATGTATGGCTACCACCAAAAAAAAAAAAAAAAAAAAAAAAAAGGGCAATAGGAGAAAGGAACATAGAAGTTCATTTCTCAGTGAAATCTTGTAAAGAGCTTCAAAAGGAGATTGAGATTTAGATGACATATCTTTTTGATCTGGATTTTGGCTTACTCCCGTCAATGATCTTTTTAGTAAAATTACTGTTATTTCTGTTATAGCAGTATGGCTTTGGTATACTTTATCTCTAAAACCTTGTTTCCAATATTCTGCTGAAAGTACAACGATATTGTTTTTAGGAATTGGTCACCTTAAGTTCAAATCCTTTTTTGAAGTCACCAGAAATTTCAAATGCTGGGAAGCATCTTTCTGCAGTTGAGTTCCATTCTGTCCTTCAAGATGCTGGTATGACTCTCTGTGGCTTAATCTTCTGAGCATTTTGACTAGTCTTAATGGATTGGGACACATCTCTGCAGTTACTGGGACTGTTCTTAGTCACATTAAGACTTTGTATCAATAGGGGTCATTTTGCTCACTCATTTATTTCTGAACATTTGCACAGGAAAACTTGAAGAAAAAGTTTATTCAACTTCTGATAAGAGGGTCATCTTGTTAGATGCAAGGAACTTATATGAGACTAGAATAGGAAAGTTCCAAACACAAAATGTGGAAACCCTAGATCCAGAAATCCGGCAATATAGTGACCTTCCAGCCTGGATAGATGAGAATTCTGAGCACTTGCGAGGTAACAGTATTCTTATGTAAGTACTTCTTGAAAGCAATATATCTTATTTTGTACTGAAGTTTTACTGTTATTAGATGCCTGCTTGTTGCTGCTACTATATCTTCTTTTCTTTTTTTGGTTATTTCATTTGGATGTTTCCAACTTTTAAGAGAATTAGGACAAGATTCAATCATAGTTTACCATAACATGAAGGACCCGTTCTTCTTATTTTCATCATTTTATATTGGCTAATTGGTTAGTGACCGTCTTCAATGATTCTCTCTGGATCATGGCAGATCTATCACCGTTAGTGTCCCATCTCTTCCTCGTACATGTTCTGAGCTAAACCTTTCATGCACTTTCACTACTATTGTTCTTAAATTTAACATTGCCCTTGAATGGGAGAAGCAGTTCTAAAGCATCATACCAAAAAATGAGATGTGAGAATTTGTTTCTTTTCCTTAAGAATGCATGCTCTGTTTGGTCTCAACAGGTATTGCACTGGAGGAATAAGATGTGAGATGGCTTCAGCTTATATCAGGTCTAAAGGTGCTGGTTTTGAAAATGTATTTCAGGTGAGTATGTGAATAAGTATAAGAGGCCTCAGCAAAAAAAATAATGCCCTTTTATCCCCTTCTTTTTGCATGTTTAACACAGATGGAGCCTCTGAATATGAGTTTCACATGATAGAAATAAGATTACGAAGAGATGAGTTACTTAGTTGGGTAGCAAATATGAGAACTTTTGAAATCACATATATTTACCCCGACTCCCTGAGGTCATTGCATGAAATTCTTCTTTAAACATGAACCGGAAATTCTGCTTATGTTTCATTCTTGACTGCAAGATCCGAAGTTGTTGTCCTGCTGACCTTCAGCAGAGAGGGACACAGCAAGAACTTCGCTAAATGAACAATACATATCTAGTTGTCTTATCTGCTATTTGGATACATGGTAAAACATGGATTAGCTTTGTTTGAAATGTTTCTGTAATATGGTGCATGCATCATAAATTAGATGTAAACCCAGTGCCATGCCCAGTTCCATGAATCTTGCGCAAATGCAACTTCCAGTCCGATATAGTCAACTTCTTTCTTTGTTTAATCAGTGGAAAAATGAAATCTGGTAACAGATTGTTTTTGCAATTCATTTGCATGATGATTTTTATGTCTTTTGTTTACAAAATGCCATGATAATGTCTCGACGTGAGTCTTTCTTGTAGTTATATGGTGGGATTCAACGTTACTTGGAAAACTTCCCAGACGGTGGTTTTTTCAAGGGAAAAAATTTTGTGTTTGACCACAGGTATGATTGTTGTATCTACTATTCTTAAGTTATCTTTCTTACTGAAAAATGGCCAATTCATATTGGGTTTTCAGGATCTGCTAGAATAAGTAGCTACTTTGTTTCTGTTATCTCTTTATTTGTTTTCTAGCATGACTCTTACCTCTTGGCTTAAAATTTAGTAATGCATTGGTGAATGATTCTTATTTGATGAGTTATTATCTAATATGAAGAAGGCAGAACAATAATTTTCGTTTATATTTCTGAATCAGTTTAAACTTTTAATTCCTGCAAATAGTTGGGGGTGTGAATCAACACAACTACAATAGCTAGTGCCTGAGAATATAGTTTTATAAACATTTTTAATTACAGGGTATCGGTTGGCAGCTTGGATAAAGATGTTCTGGGAAACTGCCTCCTGTGCAGCTTATCCTATGATGACTACTCTTCACGCAGCCGATGCAAGTATTGCAGGATGCTTGTTTTAGTCTGTGATAGATGTCAGGTAATCCTATTGTAATCTATTCAGAATTTTGTGGGTGATGCTCCTGACACTTTTCTGCTTAGCTTCTTATGATCATGAACTTCATATTGGAATTTCTTCTTTGCTTGCCTTGGTTGCAGAAATGACTTGTAGACGTGGAACCCATTTCACGTTGCTACTAAATGAAAATCTAGATAAGAAAGAATCTAATCTCAAGATACATGCCAATTTATGTTTACTGAAATTGCATGTTCTTAATGTTGTGCATTGGGCCTGGGTTTAGCAATGGTTTTATCAGTGAGGATATCCCAAGGTTTGTCCTGTTAGCTAAATTTGATTTTGTTGCTTTATTGGGCTAGTAATTTGACTTCTTGTGATTAAGGCTTGAATGAATTTGGTACTGGTATGCGGGTTGCTTCCATCTGTTAAGATGATTACTGGTGGCTGGGCTGTCGTAGTAGCAAATTATCTTTCTACGTGATGACAGAAGTATCAATTGTTTTCATTTTTCCAGAGCTGAAATCTGTTTTAAATTGTATGCAGAAAAAGAATTCTTCATATATGTGCGAGCTGTGTCAGAAAAATTGCAAGTGCATTGAATCAGTTTTAGCCATTGACGATGACAGTTTGGAAGAATCCAAACCAAGCATAGTTGAAGCTGTTTCAACTTCAAATGAAATGAAACATCCATCTCAATTTTCATTTGTAAATGGTAAGGTGTGTAGTCATTGCGAATTCCAAGTATTGACTTCAGCAATGTTTTTTCCAATTTCCACAAGCACTTCTTGATCCTCCTAAGTTCTTTCTATGTTTCAGCAGAATGAACCAAAATTTGTGGCAAATAATGTTTGAACAGATTCTTTCCTTAATTTTCTTTCCTGATTTGAATGTCCTTTTTGTCAAATTGTGCTTATTTTATTGGAAGTATCAAGTCAATAGGGACATCTATCTGCAGGTTCTAGGACGTCGAGGAAGTTGAGGATTTTGTGCCTGCATGGTTTCCGGCAGAACGCTTCTGGTTTCAAAGGAAGAACAGGATCACTGGCCAAGAAATTGAAAGCTTTTGCTGAGTTGGTTTTTATTGATGCACCTCATGAACTACCCTTCATTTACCAACCTTGTTCATTTGACCATAACAATGACGCTGCACCATCTTTAGAGCCAAATCCTCCTAAGATTTGCAGTAAAAAATTTGCATGGTTAGTGGGTCATGATTATCAGGGAAGCAGTGATGCTGAATGGAAAAGGGCCGACATTCCATTTGATCATCTCCAGTATCAGCAACAGACTGAGGGATTTGAAGAATCACTTGCATATTTGAAAACCGTGTTTTCTCAATCTGGGCCATTTGATGGAATCTTGGGTTTTTCACAAGGTGCTGCTATGGCTGCTTTACTTTGTGGTTTGCAAGCGAAGCTCAAGAAGCAGATGGATTTTCGGTTTGTGATCTTGTGTTCTGGATTTGCTGTGAACATGACGGAATTTGTAAAGGGATCAATTAACATCCCTTCCCTTCACATTTTTGGCAATGACCCTACTAAGGACAGGCAGATAAATAGCCAAGCAAGTGGACACCTTGCTTCCTTGTTTGAAGATGGCTGCTCTGTGATCATTGAGCATGGTTTGGGTCATATCATTCCCGCGCAACCTCCATACATCGACATGATGAAAGACTTTCCTCGACGTTTTCTCTGATCTAGTTTTGGCATATCTGTACCTGTAACTTATTGAGGTTTTTGAATTTTGATGTGTCCTGTAGTGAAAGAGCTCTACCAGAAAACTATGAAATGTAAACGAACAGAGGTTGGAGTCACAGCTAATTAACTAGTATCCTGTATCATGGTTTTTCTAGATCTATGCCTATTAACAAGGATCTGGAACGAGACTTCCTTCCAATTAAACATGGCACTTTTAACTAGACGCCATAGTTCCTTGTGAAAAAATAGAGATAGCAGAAAGAAACTTCTATTACGGTAGTATTTTTGAAATACGTAAGTTTAATATCTCTTCTCTGTACAAATGAATATTTATATAATTTTTTAAAAATATTTATAATTAAATATCTATTTTTAAAAATATTAATATATTTTATTTAAATTTTTATTAATAATTTTTTAATTTAAAAGTTTTTTTTAAAATTAAAAAAAAGTAAGATTTACTAATATACATATTTTATCACTAATCTCTTTCTATAGTTAAAATTAGTTATATTAAATTAAAATAGAACATTCAATTATAGATTGATGAAGTATTTGAACTGTTTCCTTCAAAAAAATAAATATTAGTTTCTTAATGCATTTGGGTTCTAATATTCTTATATGAAAAAGTTCTTATGTCCTTTACAAGACCTAAAGAAAAATAAGAATCTAAAATGATAAAGAAACTGTTTTCGTTCCCTCTGATTAGCTTGTTTCACTTTGTAAAAATTAACACCTAAATATCCAAGCAACCTTGATCACTAATTACTTCTTAATATCCTAGTGTCTTATTTTGATAAATTGATTCTACTTACTATGCTGTGTTTTACATTATTTTTCTTGTAAAAAAAAGGTTAAACTATTGTAAAGTTTCACAATCATCTCAATAATCATCAAAAATTGAAACTAATAAAGGTGTCTTAATTTTACAAAAAAATTTACTATCTAATATTCCTTTCAGAAAAGTTAAAAATGGAAAATTTTTGTATCTAATCAATTAGCATAAGAAGGATTCCTACACTTGACAAAAATTTAATGTAATAAGAAAAAGCTCGAAAAAATTTTTGGGCAAACATTTCACGGCAGCAACTCAATTATCACCAAACATAAGCTCCTTTAGTGTAGATGCAGAACCCACAGGGACTTTAAACCCTGGAGTCTTGAATCACTAGTATTTCGGGGACTCAGAGAGCAAACAAGAACTGAAACGTTGATCAACTACTCTCTTCATAGTGAATATTACAGGCTGACACACACAAAATCAAACACATACAACATCGTACGATAATCTCTAATTTTGTGCCGCAGAAAAAAGGCCAATGAAGAATTTCCAACGGAATCTACTTCAAGGAATCTCCCCCAGGCTTTTCTTGAATAAAGTTTGTAACTTTTTCTTGTGGCTGCCCCTCCAATTTGTCTGTGTTTTTGTGTGTATAGTTAACTGCTGAACGTGCTATTGTGATCTTTATATTAACTAATTGAACGAGTACTTTTTTCCATTAACTCATCTTTGAAGTATCTTGTTTTTGTGTTGGGATTGCTTGGTGAACATTTGTTATTCTGGTGAGGCAATTGGGAAGTTTGGTGTCTTCTTAATTCGAATTAGAAAAGAGGTTTTTGGGCTATCCAGTAGTTATGCTATTAAGGAAGTGTTGCTTGTTTAGTTTTGGCGGCTATTTTTCATTTCGATTCTTGTTTCGGTTCTCGTTCCTGCTTTGCCGGAAGATTTTCTTTTCCCTTTTTCTTCTTTGGATAATATGGATTGATGGTGCTTATGGTAATGAATCCCAAGTTTCTTGCTTTAACATGACTTTTTGTGGGGGAAATGGAAGAGAACGCGGTCTTTTGTACTTCTGTCGTTCTCTCAAATGTAATTACAAGATCATTGCTACAAGACTTGGCACTTTGGTTACTTAATGCTGCTATGTTGCTAAACGGTTTGGCTTTTGCTTGTGTTAGATTTTGTTTAGCCGATCACACGTAATCCTTCCTTTGGTTAATGCAGCTGACGCCTACTTGGAATTAAGGCTTGGTTGTTGTTGTTGTGTTTATTTTTATTGGAATTTAGGTGCAAAAGAGTTGCTGCATTTATTGTTACCTTTCAGAAACAAACA
Organism: Rauvolfia tetraphylla; assembly: GCA_030512225.1. Lineage (NCBI taxonomy): Eukaryota > Viridiplantae > Streptophyta > Magnoliopsida > Gentianales > Apocynaceae > Rauvolfia > Rauvolfia tetraphylla. The sequence continues at coordinate 7,327,655 of JAJQKT010000060.1, forward strand.
AAAGAAAAGAGAAAGTGAAAAACTAAGCAACAGCCTTTTCTGTATTTGATTTTAATTTGCATGTACTGGATCCTGTAGTTCAGCAAGAGCAGAGGATATTCAACTAGGAAGGTCCGTGATGTAGGCCAGCCAACTGCTGCCACTCATCCTCAGGTACTTGCATTCTAAGTTTTAATAAACTTTTCAGATTTAATTAAGCGTGTTCTTATTGTTTCTGAACAATTTCTGAAGTTTTCATTAATCTTGACTGCAGTTGTTAAAGGAAGGGGAGATTACACCTGGGATAACAGGTGAAGAGTACCTCTCTAGGAGGAAGCGGTTATTGGAGCTTCTTCCTCCCAATAGTACAGCTATATTTGCAGCTGCCCCAGTAAAGATGATGACTGATGTTGTGCCTTATACTTTCCGCCAAGATGCTGATTATTTATATATCACTGGCTGCCAACAACCTGGCGGTATAGCTGTATTAAGTCATATTCGTGGTTTATGCATGTTTATGCCAGAAACAACTGCACATGTAAGCCCTCAGCTATAGCTGGAACCATTGTTGAAATTGTAATTCTTTCTAAATGCATTAAAATTTTGATGGAGCAGCTTGTTTGATACTTACAAGAATGTGTGTTTAGTTGGCATATATCTATGCAACTTTTATTTTCTTTTATCTTCCATTAATCTCCTGCTCTCTGTGCTAAGTATTGAAGATTTATGACATATGACCACTGTAACATTGCACAAGTGTATCCAATTTTTTTTCTTTTATTCTTTTCCCTTTTTTCCTGTGCACCAGTATTAACAGATTACATGATATCTTATTTGATTAAGAGAGAATTCTACCATGTTTCATGAGTACAATGTGGAAAGCAGGCTTTTACATATAACTAATGATGTGTTACATATCCATTAGGATGTTCTTTGGCAAGGTGAAATAGCCGGAGTTAATGAGGCTCTAAGCACATTCATGGCTGAAGAGGCATATCCAATAAGTATGCTGGGAAAGGTAATTAATTTTTCCGTACTTGATTCTGAACAAATCATTGAGCTGGACTGCCATTCAAAACATGAGATTGGCCAGCTGATTCAAAACATGTGACTTTGGAGCAATTTCCTTGTCAGAGGTCCTAGTGTCTTTTGTTTCCCTGATAGCTTACTTTCTCAATGAGCATGCTTCTTTTTAATTGCTTATGAGATCTATTGTTTATTTTTATTTTTTCAAAACTTTTATTGTTGGTGGCAGATTCTTCCAGGGCTCATGTACAACTCTTCCAAAGTATTCCATAATGTAAACACAGCCACATCAATTTATACAGGTTTGGAGACCTTTCAGAAAGCGGCTTCCAGTGGCAAAGTGAAAGATTCCTCCCTTCTTACTCATGAAGTGAGATGGATAAAATCACCAGCAGAGCTTAAGTTAATGAGAGACTCTGCAGCAATAGCTTGCCAGGTCCAAAGACTGATCATTACCTACAGCAAAGCACATTTCACGCTAGCCTTTTTGTTGTCTATTAATGCTGAAGCTTGTACCTCATTTTTCATTGTTTTGTAAGGTTTGACATAGAGTTGTAAAATATTGAAGTATTCCCAGTTATTAGCCATGTTTCCCAGGAGGCCCTGATTTAGCCTTTTGAAATTGTGAGGCAGAAAAGATTCAATTTTCAAGGTTTTGATAAAAACTTCTCCATTTCTTGGATTGCCAATTTGAGACTAAGCATTTTTTGTGAACTCAACTTATGAGGCCTTGTTTATCTAGATATGCATCATGGCTCAAAATACACAAGCACTTTGTTAAACAAAATTTCAACATTATGGCAAAAAATACAAGCACTTAAAGTACTTTATAATTTCTTTTGCTCTATTGTGGCAATTCTATGAAAAATTAAACCATGACAGTCAAGTTTTTGCAAATATTCTGTTATAACTATGAGTAGTAATACGAGGTACTTCCGTAAGTATCAGAACATTTTCTGACTTTGATGAGAAACTACCTCTCCAAAGTACTCTGAGATATTCGATAAAGAATTTTCACTAGTAATTTTTTATCAATGTAGTGGATTAGCCTACTCTTTCTTGTGTAATTCAGTTGCTTCTGAATGAGCCTTTATTTCGTTTTACTTGGATTGACAAACCTGTTGTTTATTGCTTAGGCTCTTCTTATGACAATGCTGCACTCCAAACCATTTCCTTATGAGGGTATGCTCTCAGCTAAAGTTGAGTATGAATGCAGAATGAGGGGTGCACAGAGAATGGCGTAAGCTTTTAGATACTTTCTGAAGTTTTTGAGATTGCTAATGAGAAAATTGAATAATATGTGTTTTCTTAGACAACTGCTACTTTTTTAGTTGTGTAATAATGAATTTCGAATTCATGCTACTGTTAGACTTTATATTTGCTGGAGATATATGAGCTTGTCTCTATTGTTTTCCTGAACTCATTTTTTAAATGCTTGCTGATGATGGTCAACAGATTGTTATATAGCAACATCCTATGCTTGTCTCAGTACTTATAGCAACAATCTGTAGCAAAATGTTAAGAAGCTTTTATATTTCTTTTCTTAGGTTTAACCCTGTGGTTGGTGGTGGGCCTAATGGAAGTGTCATACATTATTCTCGTAATGATCAGAAAGTAAGGTCCCTACTTCTACATTCTTTATTGTTGAGGTACTGTGGTAGTCAAACTACCCCTTGTCAGAGGGAGAAAGTTCCCTTTCCTGAAAGCTAATATGCATTTATAAGGTTGAGAATTGAATAGCTTAAGCTCCTTCTCAATAACTTTGGGTTATATTAATCTACAGCGCATTTTTTCTAACAGATTGAAGCTCGAGATCTTCTTTTGATGGATATTGGTTGTGAACTGCATGGTTATGTTAGTGATCTAACTCGTACTTGGCCACCCTGCAGCAAATTTTCCCCAGCTCACGTAGGTACTTTGGATTGTGAATTTGTGGAAGTTCTTGTTTTCTGTCTCATTAGATTCTGAAAGAAAGTTATTGAAGGGTCAATTGTAGAGGAATGGTGTGCTTTATGGGCTCAATATATATTAAGATAAATTAACCAACTTAGAAACTATAAGTTGCTTTTGTTCCTTTATTGTAGCTAAAGTTTTCCTTTACTTTTCAACCCTTTCCAAACTCGTGAGCGGTCATGAGAGTTTGCAATCGATGGACATTTAGTTGTTAATGGAAAAGCTTCAGAATTTGAGGATGATAAGTTAGTGAAAACAATAAAATAAATTAAAAGAATTTTCTAGAACATTAGGGCAACTTGCGTTGCTACAAGTCTTTGTGGCTTCTGGGATTTTTTCTTCTATTCTCCAGATTTGCAAGACTATGTTGAAAATTATGTTCAATGAGCTTAGGCACCTTTAAGTTCCTATGCACTTTTTAATACATACATTACATTTCAGGAAGAACTTTATGAGCTTATTTTAGAGACAAACAAGGAATGCGTGAAGCTTTGTAGACCTGGCACGAGTATCCGAGAAATACACAACTATTCAGTAAGACCTTTAACCAATACCTTTATTGTTTTCTTGCATTATTGTATATTATTTTTCTTGTGTTGTTGGAGATCTTGCCCATCTTTTGCATCTAGCTGGCTGTCAGCCTAATCAAATTTCATGGTTAAGCCTTTTTGCTACTTTCTCTTCCCTCAGTCTCCTTTGGAGATGTTTGCTCCCTCCCTTGGATTGATGTCTGGTAAACTCTTGCAGATGGTAACCTTTAGGACCAAGTGAAATATCAACCTCACAGTGTCCAAATTTCTGTTACCTTATATTCCCTCCCTTTATTTTGGTATTGATATGCACTGATTATATGCATTTTGCTTCATGCATATAGCTAATCTGACATAGATTGCTGGACCATCATTATTTGTTTCAACTTTTACCATGCTGGTGCTCTTCAACTTGTAATGGTCAAAAGTAACATCATCAAATCAAGTCTTTCAGAAGTGATTGTTTTTTCTTTTATTATCTGGACTGCAACCAATGGAATTATTTGATAAATTCCTAGCTTTCGCATGTTTGGTATTCCTGATGTTCCCCCCAGCTATAAAGCTTGTCATTGTTCTGTATGTCATTAGGTCGATAAGCTGCGGAGAGGGTTCAAGGAGATTGGGATATTGAAAGATGAAAGACCTCAAACTTATCACATGCTGAACCCAACCAATATAGGTTGGCCACTGCATCTCTTGCTTTTCAGATTCTAGCCAGTACCAGGATGGAGAATAGCAAATGCCTATTCCGAGATTATTCTCATTTCACAGAACTAAGTCCATCCATGAAACTCTATCTGTTACTGCTTTAGGAATGTTAACCAAATTTGTTTATTCATGGTCAGGTCATTATCTAGGAATGGATGTACATGATTGTTCTGCAATTAGCTATGACCGTCCTCTTAAGCCTGGTGTTGTAAGTTGTCTTCCTCTCTTTTGGTTTATGATTCAGGAGAAATACTTCGTACCCTTTAGGATTCTATGGATATTAATTTCTTAAACATTGGATGATAGTTTATCAGACTTTAGCTAGTAGCTAAACTTTGATTTAGTGATTCTTGTCTTTTAACATGCTGTACTGTATTATTATACTACAAGAGGTTCAAAGTATCCAAGACAAGAAATAAAGCTGATGGTAGTTTTATATTTATGAAATACAACTGTTAGATAGAACATCATTTTCCATTTTGAAATTGGAATGTTACATGAAATGCATGTAAAGAAAAAAAACCACAGAGAATAGAATTCCAAAAGAGTACATAGCAAGAAATATTGCTATGTTGCTAATGTGTGAGCAAGTCTCTATTTACCTTAAGGACATAAGATGGCTAACACGAAATGAGTTTTGGATGGTGTACTGCAATATATTACCCTCTGCTTTGTCAATCACATGGATAAGAAGAAGGCTAACATGAAATGAGTTTCAGATGATGTTCTGCAATCTAATACTCTCTTTTTGGTCAATCACACCTAGGAGAACAAGGGACTCGGTGGATGACTTGCCAGTTGACTAGCATTACTAGAAAGTTAGTACTTAAGACTGGCGAAACAATTAAATTATTTCAGACCATCAGGAGAATGAGAAGATAATCTGAATTTACTGTAATTATTTGTGTCTGAATCAGTTAACATTGAGAAGAACCAAATTTGCACTAGAGCATCAATTTTTATTCAGGCAAATATAATGGTTTTACATGCTTGTTCTATTTGTTATTTTTATTTTCTAATAAAAATCTGTCTCCATATAAACATCTTGGATACACAGCTAATTTAGCATGCTCTATATTGCTCAAGTTTTTGACAAGTTTGCAAGTGGCTTGTTTGGATTATTTATCACCTTAAAAAGCTCAAGTTGTCGGAATGGGACTTCCGCGCTCCCTTAGACTCGTTAAACTGCAAGTTGGAATTCAAAATAGACCAAGGAGGTTAACAATAAAGATCTTTTGCTTTCTGGAGAGAACCATCATTCTGCCCATTCCTGTCATAATTTTTTCCACCAAATACTGGTTCCTTGTATTTCCTTATCCGAGCTCATCCTTCTGTTACAAGACAAATCCACGAGGTCTTATGCTAGAACCCTCTGTAGGTATTCTATTCTTGTCTGAGGTTGCTATTCTAAAAGATATACTGTAGAGAGTGTAGGCCTGCAGTGACATGAAATATCAAACATTAGTAGTAGCATCATATCTTGTGATTAGATCTGTATTGCATGAACTTGTTTTCAAGCTCAAAATACTGAAGTGACCTGAGTAGTGAGATACAACATAACGATTGGTATTTCCTTATGTTGCATAAGACATGCATAAATTTTTATATAGGAATTTTGGGTTTAATAGCTAGTTTGACATAAGCAAGGTGCAATTGTGCACAGGTGAGGACCTTATTTTGTTGGTAAAATGGATAAACTGTTTTCTCAAAGAACATAAAAAAGCATGAAGCAAACTTGTTGCCTGTAAACTCGGCATTGATTCTATATTTTCTGGGTTATTATATCCTCTGATATTCTTTGGCAGGTGATCACCATTGAACCAGGAGTGTACATCCCTTCGAATTTTGATTGTCCAGAGAGGTTTGTTACTGATTCACCAGAATAATATCAGCAGATCCAAAGAAAGCTAGTAGCATGGCAATTCATTAGTGGAATAATTGCTACTATCATTGTTGCTTTCAATTCATTGGATGAAAAGATTTTGACTGATGGAAATGTGCATTTCGCAGGTATCAAGGCACGGGGATAAGGATTGAAGATGAAATCCTTATTACTGAAACTGGTTGTGAAGTATGTCTGTAGCTATTACATGTCTAATTTGTATATGAAATAGTTCTACTGTTGTATTCTCTTGATTTTGTGACTCATGTTGATAATGAACCTCTTTCCTTTGTAGTTCTTAAGAAATACGGCATATGAATGCAAATTTGTTTTCACTTTTATGCCTCTGAGTTTTAACATTTTCTTTGGCTGGACATAGGTACTTACAGGATCAATACCAAAAGAAGTGAAGCAAATAGAGACCTTGCTGAACAGTTTCAGTAATGGAGTGGAAAGAGATGATTATAGCATCATGACGGCTGCTTCTAGTTGATGTAAGAAGAGATTAACCAGCTGGGAAACTACAAGCAGAACCTATTTCGGCCCTTTTCTGATTTTGGAGAGCAACAGACAATGAAGGCTTTTGTTCCATTCAGTTGTATTCTTTTCTCTACCAGACTTTCCTTCTTTTACACTTATAGCAAATTTTTCTTGCTTGTTCTATTCGATCTTTTACATAATATAGTTTTTCTTCTCTTCTGTCTGTAATTTATGTGGAAAATATTGACATAGTAAATCATTTATATTCTTGCTGCCACTCATTTGTATATTTTGGTTGCCTCTGCAGTTTGGCTTGATGCCATTTGATTATTCATGTTTTCTTAAATCTGGAAGGTCTCATGAACTTTCAGTTTATTGGTTTCCATTTCCGGGATAGAAAACAATGAACTTGTGCTTTACTCTCGACCACCTAGGGGATTAGGAACAACATTTATCAGCAGAAATGTCTGGAGTAGCTGATGTAAGTGCTTGATACTCTTATCACTATAAAATGCCTTTTTTTTAAAAAAAATCCTTTTGACTTGCATTTCCTGGTGATTTAGTTGCTTTATTTTCTCTGAAAATTGTTGGATTTGAAAAAGGATTGCAAGTACCTCTCTTCCCTCCTCCTGAAAGGAGTAAAGAGGTGTATCATAAATTGCTATCTGCAGTTCTATGAGTTCCGTAAAAGGTAAGGTCACAAGTTAAATTTAGGAGGGTGATGGGAGAATGAGGCCTTTGAAAGGGTGGTTAATAAGTCCACTAATCTTGTAGGCGATCCTAATGGTTAGTCGCATCCTATGAAGATATTTTGGCAGTGAGAACATTGGGGCATGGACCTAATACCATGTCCTTGCCTTTCGCATGGCAAAGAGTTTGTCTGGGGAAAATCAGATGATCATTTTGCCACACATTTAACAATGTTATAAAGGAGGTAAAACCTTGTGAAATGCAGATGATCTTGGCTTTCTGGTACAAAATATTATTCTTGCTGAATTTTGACTTGTTCAAGGCAATTAAATTCGAAAGACAGTCTGGTTGCTGGAAGGTGTACTCTAGGAAGGCTTTTGATGTGGTCCATAATGCTTGCCACATAAGATGATAGGTGTAGATTAGATGACAGCTTTATGGTTGACAAATAAATTAGCCTATACAATTAGGAAGGTTTGTCTATTCTATACCTGTGAATGGAAATTGTTGATTAAAGAGGGAAAAATTCTCATGGTAGTGGATGCCAAGGAGAATAGATCTACAGTCCTTAGGTAACACAAAAGCGCAATTGATTCAAAGTGAGATCTGGCGTTATTGCACATAAAGAATTCAAATGGTGTGTGACTTTTGGATTTGGTTCATATTGGCATCTCTTTTGTATTTGGTTTGGTGTCTCAACTGGGTTTATTGCATGTTCTGGTCAAGGCAGCTTTTACCACCCTGCAACCACCCTTCCTCAGCCACTAAGTCTTGATAATCTTGGAAGATTGGAAATGCTAACTATAGACCAGATAATGAGAGCTTTCGACAATCCCCTTCCAATGGAAAATCTACCGCGTAAATGTCTGACCATATTTGTCCTATCATGAGTATGTCTCTAGGACGGCTAGGGCAGCCATGGTTTCGGACATGGAGATGTAACAGTTGTCAGAATGGTTAACACTTTGATAGTACATTGTATAGTGTATATTTTGTATCGTATATAATGCTTCTCACAACGTATAAAGATTCTGTTGAGTTGCGCATGCATATACTAATAAAATACCATATCTTGTATGGTATACGTTTGTTCAAATCCTGTTCATGAAGTAAATTCAAGAGAGTAACAGAAGAATCGCTATAACACTTGTGACACAGGAACTGGTGAATTCAATTGTGGGAGATGGTAGTTGGTCCAACAAGCACAGTAGCTCTGTCTACATTAAAAGCTTCGGCTGCCAGTAGTTGAGCTGCAAAGCACAAGTGATAGAGGTAAAATTTGGCTATCGAGAATTAGGTTTCACTATAAAATTAAAATAAAAAAATTTTAAATTTAAACATAATTTAATTTCACCTTAAAACTGCAAAGATTTGTAGATCCTTACATCAAGACAATCCAGGAAAAAAGAGATAAGAGTACTTTCTCAGATAAAGTTTGTTAAAATTACATAGGTGTCTCTATCATTCTTTGAATTTGCATTTGTATGCAAGCAGGGGAAGAAAATATCGTTTCTGAATTTGCATTTGTTAGAATTTGATGCATGCATATTAATTTTTTTGGAAAAGGAAATACCATCGCACCTCTTATTAATGAACCCTAATCCTAAAACAGAGACCTTAACATAATCGAATTGAAGATAGTTTAAAATAGAGACCTTGACAGAATCGAATTCAAGATAATTTGATAAGAAGAGTTTTATTAATAATTCAATTATCATTGTTGAAAATTCTCATTTAAAAATCACAAGAGAGTAAAAAAGTCAACACTGACTTTCCTATTTATGTCCCATATTTATAGCCAGGAGTTGATCTCCAAATATTCCGTTCATAACAAATTTTTTTTGCCTTTTTGTGCTTTGGAAATGCTCGGAAAAGAATTCTTGATTGTAAGAGCGACGCGAGTGCGGGTTGGCGCGCGGCCTCTCTGAATCTCTATGGTTTGTGTTAACTCACCCAACTGCATTACACATGGAGCTTTATGATTCCTCCCTTCTTCCAACCACCTCCTTCCTTCTTAATTTAGCCTTAAATTCGCACCTATACTTATTAAATTATGTTGCAGTATTGCCCCTGCTATTCTCAACTATTTCGTGTTTGACCGCCCTCTTCTTCTAACCTATTTCAGCTGGAAAAGTTTTGTTTATATTTAATTATTTTTGTAAACATTCACTATGAAACCCTTTATTTTCTTGGAAGTATATCTTGCAATGAACATGTTATGGATTTTTTTTAGGTTAGTAATTGATTAAGATTGAGTTTATATTACGTAACATATAGACGTATATATAAATTTGAATGACTCAAATAAATATATAAAAAAAAATCGTTATAGATGAAATGAAGTTAGAATTTATTATTAAAAGTGTTCGAAGATGGATATTTTTAAATGTATTTTGAAAATATAAATTAAAATATTTTGTATAAATTAATATATTATTACAAACACAAATAAAATTTATCGAATACTTAAATAATATTCATGTTTTAATTTTCTTAATCTTCTAAAATAACAATCCTTAGAATCACAATTCATGATTGACGGACCAAATTAACGTCTTAATTCTTGATTTTTTGAAAGTGACGATCCTTGAAATCACTGCTTGCTATTAGGCTACTCTTTGCCCAAGGCCCTCTATACTTTTAGGCAGAAAGGGTATTTTGGCAATTGCGTACAACTCTAAGGGCAAATAGATAGGACCTCAACTATATTAACCTCCATTCTAAACTAGCCCTTCCATCGTTCCTTGTCGAGTTGAAAGAAGCAAGTGAATCAAAGAATTCAATTCCAAGAAAATGTCTCTGATCACAGACGAGATCAGGAAAAGTGCATCAGAACTCTACCAGGGGCACGACATCTGCTCAGAGAAATCCAAGTTCTTGCTCAAAGAAGTAGGGTTGCCCAATGGTCTCCTTCCTCTGGAAGACATGGAAGAGTGTGGGTACGTGAAAGACACCGGCTTCGTGTGGCTCATCTCCAAGAAGAAGACGGAGCACAAGTTCAAGAAGATCAGCAAACTAGTGCAGTATGCGACTGAGGTCACAGCCTATGTTGAGCCGAACAAGATCAAGAAACTCACCGGCGTCAAAGCTAAGGAGCTCTTGATGTGGGTTACTCTCAATGAGATCTATGTTGATGATCCACCTACGGGCAATATCCACTTCAAGACTCCTGCGGGGCTGTCCAGGTGTTTTCCTGTCGACGCTTTTGTGGTGGAGGAGGAAGAGCCCAAGAAGCCGGCCAGTGAGGTGGCGGAGACGGCCAAGAAGGCTGAGGAAAAGAATGCCGTGAATCATGAAGCTGTGGAAGTGAAGGAGGTTTAATTAGCTGATATTTTAAGCTACAAAAGAAGCTTATTACTGCAAAGTGATGAAAAAGTTTGAAGTAGTTTTCTGCTAAATCCCATATATCAACCCTTAGATTTTGTCTGAATGATCATCTTAATTTTATCTGTTGCTGTATTGGGATATTATTGGGTTTCATGAAAATAAAAATTTACTCTTAATCTAATTTGAAATTATCCATAATTAGCCTTGAGAATAGTTAATTATTTCTAACGTTTATGAAAGTTCTATTTTTGAATCAAAACTATGGCTGATAAAGCGAGAGTTCATCATGGCGACAATCTGCTGTTCATCTTAATTAAAAAAATCAAATGAAGTAGAGCCAAATAAGTAGAAACTTAATTAGCTTAATTATCAATTACAATCACTTGATTCGCTCTGCAAATTAAGAAGAAGAAAAATAATTTCCTAATAATTAATTCTCCTCAATATCATTGCCTTAGATTAGATGGTATGTCTTTATCCATTATAAGTTAGGTTTCTATTTTAGACACACAATCAATTGACTTAACAAGAAAATTGCGACAACTTTAGAAAGCCATGTGCAATCAAAGCGGAAGATGATGGCCTCAAAAGTAATTGAATTGTCGGCTCCCACAAAAGTTATTTAGTGTCACTCTTTGAATTTGGATAAAAAGGTACATAATACTAATTTAATTTCGTTCCGAGAAAGTATTAATTGAGTCTTCATAAAAATAAAAATATTTTTTTATAAGTTATGATATAATTAAGGCTATTCCGATGAACTTGTAGCCTTTTGAAAACGCTCATGGTTTTCCCTTTTTACCTGAGAAAATTGTTGTTCTATTTGTTTTAAAATATATATTTTATTTTTAACACTTTTTATCTAGATTAATAAAAAAAAATTTTTTTTATTATATTCTTAACTACTAATATAAAAGAGAACTAAAAAATTATATTCATATGTGAGGCACTCAAGATCTCTTCCCTACTAGTAAAATATTACTACGTAAAATAACTATATTCCCCTAAGAATTTTTCTATTTATGGTAGAATTTATCATTTTTAATTTTTTTAATAATAAAATAATTCCATCTCCTTTAGGGTTTTCTTATTTATGTTAGGGTTTAAAATTTTAAATCTTTTCTATATATAAAAGTTATTACGTAGCAACATTATATTGGTAGGTGGGAAAAAATGAGGGAGGAATTTGGGATAGAGGATTGAATTGTGATTTGATAATAACTTTAGAAAAATAATTTTCACAATTTATAGGTTTTTGGTACGCGGGATAGCAAACGAAACTAGTTCAAGTTAATATTTAATATTTTATTTTTTAAATTACGAGTTAATAATTAATTATTAAATTATTATTTTAAATTGTGAGAATGTTCGGACAAACCTACATGAGAAACTTAAGTATTTATAATAAATTTGTGTTTGTGTTTATGTATTTTCTTTTCTGCTTTCATGCTGCTTTGGTTCCTATGTATTTGGAATTAGCAGATATACCTATAAAATAATAATGAAACCGCAACTCCAATTGAAAAGGGATTGCTGTGGCATATTATGCCTTCTATACATCGTATTAAAGTGAAGTACCGTTGCAATTTTGTGCCTCAGCAAATTAGAATGCCGTCAGACCATATAGATGATGCAAGTATCTTCACGCTCTTTCTGCTGCTCCAAAATAAATTTGGCTTCGGCTTTGCGGGTAAAAAACTTGCTGCAAACAAGATGTCGTGCCGTACAATTTCGGTAATTACAAAAGGAGTATATCCCTCTCCCGCAGTGTCTTTTCACTTCCGTCGTTCAGGAACCCAAGTCTTTTGAATCATGGCCTACGTTACACCTTTAGAGTAACCCATAAGGGAATTTTAAGAATATAAAATGGTAAGACATCTACTTTTTATGGGAACTTTTTAAAGTCGTTTAGTGTGATATTAGGTAACCCATCGGAATGGAAGTGAAGGTAAACTATTACAAGAAAAGCGTGACATTTAACTTAGGAATGTCATTGAGCATTTTAAACTGAACTTTCCAAGATTGTTGAGTTTAATATTCAGTTAGGTCAGGATTGAATATAAATATCACATGAAAAGTTTGTGACACGAATTAAACCTGATAAACACGTAACCAAATAAGGCTAATTTCTTGCAGAAATAAACTGCAATTTTCAATTCCTCTCTGCATGCATGTATGTATAGAGAAAATGCAGATGCAGCGTAGCAATTTTTTGATTAGGTCAATTTCTCTACTGTATGGCCAAGGTAATCACTATTCTGATATTTAGTTCAACTGTCTCTACACGAGGACGAACTACTGTTCTTGTAAATAGGAAGAGTGGACCATAACAAAGGTAAAAAGACTAAGTTGCCCTTTTAAATTTGTCAAAATCATCTCTTTCTTCAAATTTACTATTTTATAAGTATGATTGGATATAATTTGTATTTGAAATTTTTGTTTTATATTTCATAAAAGTAAAATTTTTTATGAGAGATGAGTTGGTGTGCAAAACAAAAAATTTGGTGAGAGAAGAGATAGGATCCAAAATAAAAATTTTGTACTGAGTTTTGAATCGAAACCAAATCCAAATACTCTTACAAAGCTTACTTGGAAAATTATATTTTTAGTCTTTATTATTGACTTCCTTAATATAAAAATTTAAAAAAATCTATTTGAGGAAGAATATGAGTACCTTCTAATTAATTTTCTAGATATATGTAAAAGTTGTAGTTTTAATCAATTTGATTCCTAATAATTGACTTCCTAGTCCTCCTTTTTTTAAGACCCAACAATGAAGTCAATTTAGAAAATTAATTTCGTGCAAGACCAAGGTGGAAAATGATGCACATTCATTCAAGCAAATCAGGAGTACTTCTGCATTTCATTAGTTGATTCCAAAACCCTAATTTGGCAAATTATTATTATTGAAATTGTGAGCCAAATTACTTTCAAATGTAAGATTTATTTCCTTAAACTATACATAAGGTTAATTGCTCTTGGTAATTTGTGATGTTGCTCCTGAAGTCATTTGTGCATGAGAATTGGCTGCCCTCTTTTTTCTTTTTCATTTTTTTTAGATTGGTATTTTTTTTTTTTTGGGGGGCGTGGGGTGGTTGGGTGGGTAGATGGCTGGGTGCATTGCTGTTTACAGTTTTGGCTGTCTTTGGGCTTCTAATCGATACAAGATTGTAAACTTGTAACGGGCTAAGTTATAATACGATCAAGATAGATCTAATCTTGATCAACTTTTTGTTGGACCTCTACAACCACCCACTTTCAAGCCGAATGAAACGTATTAGGGCCTGTTTGGATTATTTCTAAGCCCATTCGATTTAGGAAAGCCCATTTATCACTTCAGAATACCGATGGCTCATGTATAAGATCGTAGGCATATTTTTCCAAGGTTACCAACTACCACCCTCATCGCCAAGCGCTCACAAATAATTATCGGAGCACAACGTGAGCTTGGTTTGACCCGCTGTTTCCATTTTTTTATTTTTATTTTCATTTAAAATGCTACAATATTTTATGAGAGAAAATTTGACTTTACTTATTTTCGTTTTGGAGAAAAAATTACTTTACTTTTTTTTTGGAGTTTAGTCCACATATATATACCTTTAAATTTTGATTATAAGATAACAATTCAACAATCAAATATATATATATATATATATATATATATATATTCTTACTTTGTTACAACAATTAAATATTTAATTATACTTCGAGAGACAAATATTTGATCCTTAAAATATCAAAAAATGAAAAAAGAAGTCTTTGAGAATCCCGCATAATGAATCTGACATTCTTTTCGGAATGAGGTCAATTGGATGCTCTCTCATATCCTCTTAGCTTTCCTCTCTCTCACCCATTATATAATTTTTCTTTTCTTTATACTTCTATAGTGTAGAATATATTATGCATCGAAAATCAGGATTCAAAATACACTCCATATCATTTATAAAAATTGAGTCAGCGTAAATATTTTTCTTTATGTTATTGTGGTTTAGGACTTTAATTGGCGCTTTTATTCAATTTCCCATAATAAGAAGTTGGGTTCTATAGCACGACAAAACAGAAGGACAAACATTCTAAAGCTTTGTGCCCCTACGGCAGATACCGTGAGCTTTGAGTTGACAGTGAACATAGCAACATCAGGCATCAAATTTAATGCACAATTACAATAAAAATAATTTTTGTAATAAAAGAAGCGATAAAATTTAATTAAAATATTAAATTTCGAATCCAAACACAATTCAAATATTATATTAGGTTCTACGATTACGTGCTCTAATTCAAGATTTGCTTGTATTTATAGTACAAGTTTTGAACGAGGAGTAATATTTCCAAATGGTCGGGTTGCAGTCATATCGAATTGTGTTTGTAGTGCACTCCGCAAGTTTTCAACATGGAGAAAAGGTTTTGACTGCCAGCCAGCAGAGACCAATATTTCCCTTAATTCCTGTGTTTTAAATTATTAAGAAACTAGGTAGGAATGCAAAAAGAATATATATATATATATATATATATATATTAAGTAAATACTTTCGTGCTAAATTCATCCAATGCAGCAAGGGGTGAAAGCGATCTTGATGGAAGGACTACTTTGTGATAAGCGACATAGGAACAAACATAAAGAATATTCACCCAATTAAATCTTTTTTTTTACGTGGTATTGATCCATACATGTGCTATGTCAATTTACAATTTGTATTGGCAAATTTATGGGGTAGCGAATGTTCAGTGGATTCACAACTGCTAACCAAACTACTAGCCTTAACAGGACAGCCTGAGCTGCCTAATTCCACAGACGTGAGTTCAGTTGTTTATGATCATTAAACCACGTAAACTTCGTGTTTCTTTGCCAATCCAAGCAATAGTAGATAGAGTAGCACTATATATATATAAGCAATATATAGATCTCTTTCATTTAGGCTAATCTCCTCTAACTTGGCTCGGAGGAAACGAAAAAAAAAAATCGAGGGAAAATGACTATGATCACAGAAGAGATCAGGGAAACGGCAGAAATAGTGCGGGGAAAAGAGCTATGTCAAGAGACATCGAAGATGTTTCTCCAAGAAATGGGAATCCCAAGAGGTCTTCTTCCATTGGAGGACATGGAAGAATGCGGTCTGGTGAAAGACACAGGCTTTATTTGGCTGAAACAGAAGAAGAACATTGAGCACAAGTTCGAGAAGATTGGCAAGTTTGCACAATATGCCAATGAAGTCACAGCCTTCGTTGAACCAAATAAGCTGAGGCAAGTGACCGGAATCAAGGCTAAGGAGCTCTTTATGTGGATCACAGTGAATGAGGTTTTTGTCGATGATCTACCATCAGGGAAGGTCATATTCAAGACTCCGACGGGGCTGTCTAGAGCTTATCCGCTCTCGGCTTTCGAGGTCCGGGAACCGGACACTGGGAAGGGAGAAACTGCAGGTGCCTGTCAAGAGATTTAGGGGCATGCACATGTAACTTTGTGATCCCTGCAATGCAAACCTACATGAGAAAATTAAACTTCGTATTTATAATAAATTTGTGTTTGTGTTTATGTACTTTCTTTTCTGTCTTTCATGCTGCTTTGGTACCTATGTATTTGGAATTCGCAGATATATCAATAAAATAATGAAACAGCAACTCAAGATTGAAAATGCATTGCTGTGGAATAATATTATGCCTTCTATACATCGGATTAAAGAGAATTAAGTACCCCCGAAATTTTATGTCTGTTATGGGGCTATTATCCTTAAGCGGTAAAATCTCTTGATTTTCGAGATCATCATATCAATCTTTGATCACAATACAATTGGGTCATAGCAGTCGTAGCCCTTAGGGCAACTTTATTATGTATTGTTGATTTAAATATTCTAATTTACAAGTGTATTTTATCAGAAAAATATAATATTGTAAAATTTATACTTTTTTATCAGAACTTCTTAAAGTTATTCCGTGTGATATTCGATATCCGAATGGAATAGAAGTGAATGTAAAGTATCACAAGAAAAGCGTGAAATTTAATTTAGGAATAGAATTAAACATTTTAGGTTGAACTTGTCAAGATTGTTGAGAGTAATAGTCAATTAATAAGGGAGTGAATATAAGGATCACGTGAAAAGTTTTGTGACATTGAGTTAAACCTTATAAACACGTATGAGGTACTGAGAAAGAAATTGACGTGTGGGATACCAATTTGAATCCGGCACGTCCAGGACTGGATCTGATCCAACGAATCACATTTAATCTGTCTTTGTATTTATTTTAAAAAGAAAATTTTAAAAATTTCGATAGTCGTTGGATCAAATTCGAAATCTGATCCAACGGTCCAAAATTGGTCCTACACGTGCTGTAAAAAGCACGTGCAGGATCGAAACGGACTGGTGGGATACAACATAACCAAAGAAGGCTAATTTCTTGCTGAAATAAACTACTATTTGTAATTCCTCTCGGCATGCGTGTATAACGCGTACGCGCCGTAGCGATTTTTTATTAGGCCAACTTCTCTACTGTCTCTAATCGTAATTCTGATCTTTTGTTCTACGGTCTCTAAACGAGGAAGAACATGGAAATTTGTTCTTACTGTTCTTGTATATAGCAAGAGTAGATCATAACAATGGTGAAAAAGACTAAGTTGCCCCTTTTAATTTCTCAAAACCATATCTTTCTTCAAATTTATTGTTCTATAAGTGGGATTGGCTATAGTTTGCATTTGAAATTTTCTGTCTTATATTTTATAAAAACAATTTGGTGAAAGAATATATAGGACCTAAAATGAAAATTTTACAATGAATTTTAAACCGAAACCCAATCCAAATACTCTTGAAAAGCTTACTTTGAAAAATATCCTTTTAGTCTTTATTGGTGACTTTCTTAATCCGTGTTTTCTAACATTTTAAACAATTTATTCGAGGAAGAATATGAGTACCTTCTAATTAATTTTCTAGATTTATGTAAAAGTTATAGTTTTAATCAATTTGATTGATCCTAATCCTCCTCATTTTAGTCTCGAATGTTATTCAAGGCATTGATTCAACAATGGACTCAATTTACAAAATTAGTTTCGTGCAAAACCAAGGTGGAAAATGACGCACATTCTACAAGCAAATCATGAGGACTTCTGCATTTCATTAGTTGATTTGAAAACCCTAATTTGGTCCAATATTTTAAGTCCACAAGTAAACTCCAAGAAGACACTTTCAATTTCGGTCTTCTGCATGGATTGGGTGACTTCAGATACCGCAGAGGTTGATTTGAAGAGGTCAATATATGTACTAATAACTTGTAGACATCAAAATATTCAAATTTGCAACTTAAAATAAGAAAAGAGATGTTGAAATTTTTGAACAATAAGTGCCTATTCATTCTATTTCAAAATATAAGGCCTTTAAAATTTTTTTCTTCTCTAAAAAATTTTAGCTTGTTGAGAATTTTAAAAATTATTTTTCTAAAATTATTCTTATCACAAATATAATCATCTCATTCTATATTGTATTAGTACAACAATACTCTTCATTTTTTTAATCTATATAAAAATATAAAAAATATCTTATATTTTGAAACAGAAAGAGTATTTTTATACACTGCCTATAAAGTAGATATTTCTACATTTTCCTCATCAAATGTTGATGTGATTTTGATTAAAAAAAAAGAATGTTGATGCAATATTTTAAAAATGTTGTTTCCTAATACATTGTACCTGTCATTGTCAGTGTAAAACTAAGTTTCTAGAAGGTTAACATGTATTATTCAATATAAAAAATATGCGCAGAAGTGTTTAAGAAATTGTGACTGTTTTTACCCGACCAAGTAGCCCGATTTATATACAAGAAGTAGGAAGTTTGATCCTCATAGCACTCTCTTTTCCTTAGTCATCATAGGATATTGGTAATAACTATATTTTCTAAATAAAATGGTATTATTTTTTGTTACATGAGTCATTTAATAAAGGCGAAAGGAAGAAAAACTAGGTAGAAAGGACAGAGTTGGGCGTATCACTAAAATGAAAATATAGAGTATGAAGGAGATGTTAGTGGGTAAAAGAGGGATCTGTATATATTCATATATATAAAGTAGAAGTACAACAAGAAAAAACTCTGTTTGAGAGAAAGCAGTGCCATCCCAAACATTCTAACAAGGGTCGAACTCTTAACCGTTCAAGGAGATATTAGTTGAGAGGGTATTGCATCTCTCTTCACCTTTTGTGTGATAAAAAAAAAAATTCTCATGAGTTTCTAGGGAGTTAGTTGGATATCAAATTGAAGCCTAAATCATGTGGAATTGATGCAACAAGATTTGAAGGAAGTGACTAAAAATATGAGAGAAATGATTAAAAATATGGCCTAAAAATTGGAGACATAATCTTGAGGTTGTCATTATTCTAGACCACTAAAACACTTGCACTATATATGGGCAGTTTCTAAGGCATAGCAGAGGATTTAATGCAGGTTGCATCCTATAAATAAGAGGAGGAAGTTTGGAAAGTGCATCACTACTTTACCAAACCCATCAAGAATTGAAGCTTTCTTGGGTTTCCTATCTTTCTGAGCTTTTATTTATTGCTTTCTTTAAAACTTTCGTTTACTGCTTTCTGTTTTATTTTTCCAGCTTCATTCAAGTAATTTGGCTCCGTCAGAAATTTACAGTACTGGTATTATTTGAAATTTTCAAAAGATTCATATATACTCAAAGAAAAATATTAGACGTTTTGGATGGTCATTTTTGCGTCAACACCAATGAATCCGAATTACGTAATGGAAAGCTTTGATTCTGCAAGAGGGAAACTTTCAGAAGAAAACTTTTTTGACTCTAGGTCAAGTTTTGCAGCCAATCTTTCCTCTTTTCTATGTATTAAAATGTCAATAAAGTTGTTCTTTGGATAAAAAAAAATGATGATTTCGTGCAATATCATCCGGGGCAAGCCACACTAGTTAAGAAAATATGACCGAGAAATGATGGTGTCATGATCAGAGATATATACAGAAACAATGTAAAGACAAAAGCACAAGACCTCGTGGTCTGTGATCTTCAAACCAGGTCATTCTGGCAGTTCTTGGGAAATCCAAGGGCAAATTGCTAACTTGATCACTATATAAACGAGAGCTCGACGTGATTTTAGCTCATACACCTAATTAACACTTGTAACTTAGCTCAGAAGCGAGAAAAACCAAGGGCCAATCGAGCTGAAAAAAATAATGTCGCTGATCACAGAAGAGATCAGAGCAATGGCATCAGAAATTTACCACGGAAGCGACGTATGCCAAGAGAAATCAAAGATGTTGCTCCAAGAAATGGGGCTGCCGAGCGGCCTTCTTCCCTTGGACGACATGGAAGAGTGCGGCTTGGTGAAAGACACCGGCTTTATATGGATGAAACAGAAGCAGAAGACGGAGCACAAGTTTGACAAGATTGGCAGAGTTGCTCAATATGCAGATGAAGTGACGGCCATCATCGAACCGAAGAAGCTCAAGGAAGTTAAAGGAATCAAGACTAAGGAGTTCTTTGTGTGGATCACAATTAGTGAAGTTCATGTTGATGAACGTCCTACTGGCAAAGTCACCTTCAAGACTCCTACAGGCCTGTACCGGACTTTCCCGGTCTCAGCTTTCACTGTCCAGGAACCTGAGACCGAGGAGGAAGAGATTGGCATCAGTGAAGAGATTTATTAGGGGGTTATAATTGTGTGGGATTCACATGCATGCCACCTTACCTGAAATCTTTGTTTGCTTTTCAGTGGTTTTGTTTCGCGTTCTACTGCTTCTTGTTGGAATTCTTTTCTCGTTCTCTTGTTACATTTGGATTCAGTAATTATAGTGAAATGTTGAAATATTATGATACTTCGGTATGCAAATTTGTATAAGTTTGAAGGTTAGATATTTGACCTGTAATTTATAAGATCAAGAACGAAATATAATAAATAACTATTTAACAAATTTTAACTGCACATTTAACTTTTATTTTTACATAAAATGATATAACAAAATCTAAAGATATTAGAAAATCTTATATAATATTAAAGTTCGAGATTTCTAAACAGTACTACATGACTACTAAACAAGTTCTCATCCTATGAACCAGGTACAAATGCACAGGACGAGGATAGCAAAGGGAATGCATCACATCTTTTGGGATGAGATGTGCCGGATTAGGCACAGCAACTGATATTCTTCATTCGGATAAAAAACAACACAAAATTATCTGCATCTGCTAGCAGTAGAAACACAAATGGAATAGGCATTCGCTGATTATTAACTAGTATTAGAAACATGCAAAAGATTGTTCCCTGATTCTTCAAAAGTTTGATAGTAGCAAAAAAGGGTCATAATGGTTGAATCTCCAAACAGCGACACCACTGTTGCAAGAAGAAGAAAGCGACACTATGTTCTGCGCTGCCTACGCGGTCCCACACCATTGCCTCCCGTCACAGCCCAAAACGTCAGAAAATTCAAATCTAGATCATCACGGAATCTCTGATGACTACTGCTTATTTGAGGTTCGCAAATTCATCAGCTTCATGCTTATTTTATTGAGCAATTAGTACCAAATTGACCAATTTCGTGACGTGCAATAAAAGCAAAAAAGACATGGATTTCCAATCACATCTGCATCTTTAATCTCACAGATATCTGTTATTCACCACACAAGGTAAATAAGTTCCATTAGCTATGTACCATGCTAGTGTACTTGCTAATTGCTCTTTCTCACAACAGTATATTGAATGAGAAAGAAGGTAAGCTTCAAGATGATACAAAGTACTGCAGAAAAATATACATTTTTGGAAGTTACTTATACATGTGCAGTTGCAAAGCTGTTGGTTTTGAATTCCCGATCATCGCAACTTTAGAGCCTGTTCAAATGATCCATTTGACCAAAATGTCAGCCAAAATTAAAACGGACGGAAAAAAAACGTAAAAAGTCAAACAGTTTAAGAAACTGACTTTCTAATCTGCCAGTTTGAAGGTCCAAGAATCAACAGAAATTTGAAATAAAGAATGGTTAATACAAGCATCAACAATCTTTAAAAATTGGAAAGGACGTCTGGCTAATTGGTAGAACTTGGGTGCTAGAAAAAGGGATAAAAAGGTGGACATAGAATTTTTTCTACCTTACTCTTAATTGAGTTATTATGGCCCCCAGTAGTAATAGTTTCAAGTCTTCAGTAGCATAAAAAAGCTAAGCATTAACAAGAAAATGTTCATTGTGCCATATAACATGGGATATTAGGTCCTCCTCATTCCATGCATCATCAATCAACTATTCAAAAGCCTAGTAGCTATATTATTTGGACAACTGTTCGAAACAAGAGTTCCAAAATGTTGATGTTTCATGAGTTGCCAAAGCACAGGCGAGACAAGTATGAATGTCTTCCACACAATAGTGATGGCATTTTTTAGCAAATAAACCAAAAGTAACAACAGAAAAGTTGCTTTTTGCCAGAAGAGAATACAACGCATAGGACATCAATTATCAACACTAAAGAAGGTGAAAAAACACTTCAAAGAAAGCCAAGCACCTGGGAAGGGATAACCCATTTGCCATCAACCCAGTCCTGGTGCTTCCTCAAATCAGAGTGCCTAAATACCATCTCTTCATCAGTGCCCCTAAAATATACATTATACTTTTTGTTGCTCAGAACTTTAACAATAACTCCCACCCACCAACCATCATTGTATAGAGCATCAACCTCTTCAAAAGCTCTGAAAGAGTCAACAACAGCACAATTAGGTGGATATGGTCGTACATGTAGACTATCAACCTCTTCTCTTAGGAACTCCGTGTCTTCATCATTTCTCAGGCTCTCATACTCAATCAAGTAGTTATCCTCATCCAATTGTTCAATGACAGTTGCAGCAAACCATGCACCAGCAAAACCATCTTCATCACTACTAACTTCAATTCGCGCCCCTGGGCAAAACTTCTCCTGAACAACCTCTAAGTCAGACTCCACTTTTACTGGAATTGACATTTTCTACATTGAAAGTAAAATAAAAAATTCATAAAATGGGAATAGTATTATAGAAGGAAACAAACAATAGACATTTTTCCACCTCAAAAACCGTAGAGAGGAGTTTGCACAGAAGGAAGGGCAAAAGGAAGAAAAAGTTGGTCTATCTAATGATGGTTGAGTAAATAAAGTTTCAGATGTGACCTGATCAAGAAACAACAAACGAAATGAGAAACCATATCATTTATGAAGCTTATGGCACTTTTCCAGACTATGAAACACATGTCGTGACCTACCAAACGAAATCACTCATCTATCAACTCTCAAAAGAATCAAGTTACATAAAAAGTTATGTCCAAAGGTGGTACTAAAAGATTGCTTTTAGAATTTATCTTTCACGCAGAGCTAGTGTATTAAAGCATGTTTAAATTTATATCACACGTATAAATAGATCAGGGAAATGAAGCATAAGATGGAATTTGTTGTGATAATGGAAGTGTACTCGTGCAACACATTGTATGCACTGACGATATAAATTAATCCTTGTCTCAATAGTTGGTCTTCCGAGCTTCCAAGGGATGTAGCACAAGAAAAGTTGTCCCCATGAAGATGATAGTTCCATTGCTTCAACATCCCCCAAAAAAGCAGTCGGCATAAAAGGACCAAATAATTACTTCAGTTCCTTCATCTTGAACCTTGCCTGAAGAAGGTAGAGTATGCTTCATGTTAAACAGAACAGTGCTCCCCAACTGAAGGGTGACCTTGAGGTTGTCTATTCTTATTTTCTTCTCACCTCTTTACCAGCGTAAATCTTGTCCACATATTAATTACCAGCTAAATAAAAAGGGGAGGGGGAAGAACATCCGACTCTTCCAGTTTTTGTTCCTCAATGATGCAAAAAGATCTTGACTTCAAACTTCAGACCCTCTGAACAAATTTCAATATGGAAACTACTGCAGCATACGTTCAAAATCTGGATATCTGTACTTTGTGAAGTTTTTATAAACAGCATCTACTTCTGATATGTGAGAGGATGCAGATTAGAAAACCTCAGACTCTTTAATCAGAAAATCTGAGAAAAATACACTTCATAGCAGAGATAGACAGATCAGGTTGAAGCAACTCACAAGAGAACAGGTTCTGTAGCCCAGTTTAAAGAGCCTTAATGTTGTAACACTTGCTTGGAGAAAATTTACAACGTTTCAGAACTTTCTACAGTAAAGTGGAAAGATACACCAAGAAAAAATCTACTACTCTGTAATATCAGTATAAATAGCTATGAGTATCACCTTTGTCCCAAAACCATAAGATATTAGAAAGAAAAACAATAATTTAATTTAATTATGTAACACAATGGCTGTTCTAAATCACCTAGAGTCTTCAGAATGGGCCATGCATATACATGCAAGTATCATGATGGGGAGTAATGAATAACTAAAGGAACTCGACTGAAATAATTTGCCTCCATGTGATAAAGATCTTGAACAAGTATACTTCTTGCTGATTGGTTTTGATTGGATAATTTAGGTGCATTTACCTGGGTTTCTCGAGGCCGTTGGATTTTTGTTTGCCCAAGATCAGAGCTTCTGGACTTTCCAACCATGTCAGGGGTTCATTTCCAAAGGAGCTTAATTAAAGCAGAGTCCAACAAAGATACTCCTATAATACTAAGTACTAGTACTATACTCCACACAGATTTTTTAAATTATCCCACATTCTCAGATGGTAGAAGTTTAACTCCTGGATGTGAGATTTTCAGCAACTTTACTTTCCCGATGCACGAAAAGTTATATAGTTTTAAGGTTTTTGAACACACAAGAACTCACAACCCTCTCTTGATCGTGTGGAATGCTCAAAAAGCTGCGACCTTTAGAGAAGCATCCACAAATGCATTGAAATGCTAATGTTCAAGGCTAGGCATGAGCTGTGAAGAGGATAGCAATAGAATGCAGTATTTAGTACCTGATCTTCTGGTTCCACTTCCAAGGGAGGCTCCCAGTCCCCGTGCCGCCACTCGCGGTGAAGCCGGATATCGCACCGTCGGAACACCATCTGCTCTCTGGTGACCCTAAAGTACACAGAATATTTCCCATCCTTTAACACCTTCGTGATCACGCCTTCCCACCACCCATCATTATACAAGCAATCAACCTCTTCATTAAGGGTAAAGGTCCGATGAGGCGACTCCCGGGGCGGCAACGGCCGCAGCTGCACTGCGTCCACCTCCTCTCTTAGCCGTTGCTTCTCATCATCCTTCATCAGATCCTTGTACTCCACTAGTATCTTACTCTTCTTTAGTCGCCGTATGACTGTACCCTCATACCATGAACCGCGAAAACCATCATCGTCGCTGCTAATTTCAACAATGGCACCTGGAGTGAAGCATTGTGCGATCACCTTCTTGAAATTCTTGGAGGCCATTATTACTCTCTAAGAAACAAATGTTCCAATTAGTGGTTAGAATTACTAGGGTTTATGGCTAGAACAATGAGATTGAATGCATACGAGGAAGGATTTGGCGGGAGATACATATACATCATATGTGTACATGAAAGATTGGAAGTTGGTGGCTTGATTAGAGAGATACACAAACCGAAGAGGGGAATTCTCAGCGGGGAATACTAAAGCTGAGAAAAGGATGGTTGGGTTTTTTTTTTTTTTTGGGGGGGGGAAGAGGTAGAGTTCTGATCGGATTAATATTTTATTACAATGTTTTCCTTTAGTTTAAGGAGTATTTTTTTGTGAGATAAAAATTATTAACATGAAATTCAGTTGAAATACATAAACTTATTATACTTATTTTAATTATATTGACGTGTGATTTTTTTTTAAAGATCCTATATTATGATAAAGAAAAATAAAAAAATAAATAAACATTATATTTAATAAATATCGAACTTGAAACCTTTTGATCTGGTAAGAATATTTTACTAACTCAAGTATTATGGGCAAGAAATGTAGAAGTAAGAGATTAAGAAGGGATTAAATTTTTTGATCAAGATAGTCTTCTACGTTGGTGCGTCATAAACTTCACATTATTCTAATTATGAAGAGGTTGGCTAGATTTTTGCTTAATGAGTAACGAAAAAGGACAGTAAGGGGTGGGTAGCTAATTTTTTTAACACAAAAAAGAGAAGTAATTGTGAAGAAGTTCTTTGATTTTTACTTAATGGGTCAATGAAAAGGAGTGGGTTATATAGAGGGGTATAAACGGGTCCAAATGGGTTCAGAATACCCTATTATGGACCCGGACCAGATTAATCATTATTGGTATCGAATCCGACCCGATTATCCGAAAGGGTCCAAATAGGGTAGACTCGTACTCTACCTTATATGGTCTCAGGTCGGGTCCGGGTATACCCGATAAGGTATTTTAATATAAATTTATAGATAATTAACCGTTAGATCAAACTCATCTAATGGTTATAAAAAATTTAAGTATATAAAATATTTATTATTCAAAATTTAATCAGGTAATCGGGTCTATCGGGTCCAGAACTTTGTGTACCGTACCCGTACCTATTTAAAATATGTATTATCGGGTCTGGGTCCGGGTAAATGGGTATGAATGTTATCCCAGACTCGAGATTATCGGGCATGTAAGACCCGACCTATTGACAGCCCTAGTTATATATGTAATTTTTTACTTTTTTAAACCAAAAAATGATGAAAAATTTTTTTAAGACAAAAGATAATATTAAACCTTGAGAAGAATGTGCAAAAAAAATGTTTGTTAAATGGAGCACATCTTCCTAGTTCCTATCTTTTCCCTTGCCAATCTTTTTTACTTCTCTCCCCTGTTGTGCCATCACCTCCTTCATATTTTTGGGGGCCATTATAGGAAACCGAAATTTCCAATTAGTGGCTAGGATCATTAGGGTTTATGGCTAGAACAGTGAAATTGAATACAAGGAAAGATTTGGCGGGAGATATTACATCATATGTATACATGTAAAATGGGTTGCTAGTGGTTTGATTAAGATACACAACGGAGGAGGAGAATTCTCATGGGCATAGTAAATGCTAAGAATCCTATAGTTAAGGAATTTCATTTTTTTTAAGGGCGGACCATTATATAAAATTTGTTATCTTGATTCAACTGAGAATATTTATAGGTGAAAAAGAAAAAAAAAAGAGATAAAATAAATTTATTGAAATGAATATTGTTGTAGTTTTCTTAGTGAATTCAGAAATTAAATGTGAAAGTAAATGCTTCATTAATATCATTTAATCGACATCTTCTAAGTGGTCCATAAACCGGCCATTATCTTAATAATGAAGAAGTTGATTTGGTTTTTACTTAATGAGTCACGGGCAAGGAGGTGAGAGATAGATAAATATTTTTTAAAGGAAATGTATCAATAGTTAATTATTTAATATATATAAAAGATTAAAATCTAATATTAGTATAAAATATAATCATTACGATTTCAAAGAAAAAAGCATAAACGTAAATAAATATATATATAAATAAATTAGAAAAATTTTGTGCTATAGAGAAAGTTTTAGTTCTTGACATATATAAAATGTATCTATAAATATATATATACATTAGATGCAATAACCCTTTTAATAAATACAACACTTAAATAAATATAAAAATACCTGATTTTAGATCAATTAGAAATCCCTTTTAATAAATATAATAATACTTGACTTTAGATAATTTTGACACAAAAAAAACAGCTTGATTTTTTAATAAAAAGCATAGCTTATTTTGATGTTTTAGAAAAACATATAAGCTTATCTTCACTACTTCTGCGATTCTTGCAGAAAGAGTTGAGATAGATTCTGCGATTCTTGCAGAAAAAGTTGAGATAGAACAAGAGAGAGAAGTAAAAAAGATAGAAAAGACAAAACACAGGAATATGTTTAGTTTAACAAATATTTTTTTATATCTTTTTTAAATTATAAGATTATTTTTAAAAAAAATTATCGATCTATTTCTTACACTTTTTATCCGAGACCTATTAAGTAAAAATTTAGCCAACTTCTTCATTAAGACTATGTTGATTAAATGATATAAATGGATCATTTATCTTCACATTTAATCCATTTTTCTCTTAATTTCACATTTTTTGCACAATCAACTCGTGCATTGAATTTATTGATTTAAAAATAAAAAGGAATTTATATAATGAAGAAATATCATTCAAATTAATTGCCTGTGGCTAACTATCATTTAGGGAAAGATAAGGGTTTAAAACACAACCTCCTCAAACTCCGGGGGAGGTTAACACAATTGTTTCAAATACAAAGTTCATACTATAGCTTTATGTCGTAAAATATCGAAGGACAAAAAGGGCGCCAATTTCATTCCCGGAGCGACCATGGCCGCCCCCCCGCCCCCTCCGCCCACAAACAGCAGTGCATTCAGGCACAGAAATCACTTATATTTCTCATGCTATTCATCTGATCAATCTTGATTATTCCTTTGGACAGCTTTTCTATCGCTATCTAGCTACATGCAGTGATTTTTATGAATCGGGCAAAGCTAAATGTTGTTAGATCAACTCTGGAACAGAAACCCAATACCAGAATAACCATAAATTTCTCAATTTTAGAGACCCTTTTGCCCAAATGCATCAACTTCAAGCAATTTGGACAAATTTTCTTGCAGATGATCGCGACTGGGTTTATCAAAGATACACATGCAGCGAGCAAAATCGTCGAGTATTCTACTGGGTGTTCCTTTGTTCATATTGATTATTGTCGCAAAATCTTCAATGGAATTGAGCACCCGAATGTGTTTATTTGGAATACTATGATGAAAGCCTATGTTAGAAGGAACCTTCCGCAAGATGCAATCCTTTTGTATAAAACAATGTTGAAGAACAACGAATGTGCGGATAATCATACGTATCCCAGATTAGTCCAAGCCTGTGCCTTCCGGGCCATGGAATTCGAGGGCAGAGAGTTTCATAACCATGCCATTAAGGTGGGATTTGAAAATGATGTTTATGTACGGAATACTCTGATAAATATGTATGCTGTTTGCCGGAACTTGCGCGATGCAAGAGGATTGTTTGATGAAAGTCCTGACAGAGACTCGGTTTCATGGAATTCAATCTTGGCTGGGTACATACAGATAGGAGATCTGAAGGAAGCAAAGTTGATATATGAACAGATGCCTGAAAGGAATGCCATTACGACTAATTCTATGATCGCTTTCCTGGGTAGATGCAGTAGGGTAAGTGAGGCTTATGAGTTGTTCAGCCACATGTTTGAGAAAGATTTGGTTTCATGGACCGCAATGATCTCTTGTTATGAGAATAATGGAATGCATGAGGAGGCTTTAAAGCTGTTTTTTCAGATGAGAGCTAATGGGACTGCCGTGGATGAAGTTGTGATGGTGACTATTCTGTCTGCTTGTGCAAAATTTTCAGCTACTCAAACAGGGGAATCTGCCCATGCGTTGGTTATAAGAATTGGTCTCGAATCTTATGTCAATCTTCAAAATGTTTTGATTCACATGTATTCCTCTTGTGGGAATTTAATCTCAGCGCAGAAATTGTTTGACACCAGTCCTTATTTGGACCAAGTATCTTGGAATTCTATGCTCTCGTGTTACTTTGGCTGTGGTGAAGTGGAAAAAGCCAGAGCTTTATTTGATGCCATGCCTAAGAAGGATGTAGTATCATGGAGTGCAATGATCTCAGGGTATGTCCAACTTGATCTGTTCCCAGAGACCCTAGATCTGTTTCAAGAGATGCTGCTTCAGGACATCGAGCCTGATGAAACCACTCTGGTCAGTGTAATTTCTGCTTGCAGCCATTTGGGTGCTCTTGACCAAGGAAGATGGCTACATGCTTACATAAAGAAACATGGGTTCAAGGAGAATTTCATTCTTTTTACCACCCTTATCGACATGTACATGAAATGTGGATGTGTTGAAAATGCAGTTGATGTCTTCAATGGTATGGAGGAGAAGGGAGTTTCCACATGGAATGCTGTAATTCTTGGGCTAGCCATGAATGGTCAGGTGGAAAAGTCCCTTGAGATATTTCATGCAATGAAAAGAAACCAAATAATTCCTAATGAGGTGACCTTTGTAGCAGTTCTTGGGGCTTGTCGACACATGGGCTTAGTTGATGAAGGGAGATCTTACTTTGACTTGATGACTAAAGAGTATAATATAGAACCCAATGTCAAGCATTATGGATGCATGGCTGATCTTCTTGGACGGGCAGGCCTGCTAAAAGAAGCTGAGAATCTCATTAATAGTATGCCAATGGCACCAGATGTTGCCACCTGGGGTGCTTTGCTTGGAGCTTGCAGAAAACATGGTGACAATGAAATGGGAGAGAGGATTGGAAGGAAGCTGATTGAGCTTCAACCTGACCATGATGGGTTCCATGTATTATTGTCCAATATATATGCTTCAAAAGGTGACTGGAATGATGTAATGGAAATTAGAGGAACGATGATGCACCAAGGTGTGGTTAAAACCCCCGGTTGCAGTATGATTGAAGCCAATGGTGTTGTCCATGAATTCCTTGCAGGAGATAAATCACACCCTCAAATGCAAGAGATTGAGGTCATGTTAGCAGAAATGTCTAAAAGACTGAAGATGCTGGGTTATGCACCAGAGATGGGGGAGGTCTTCTTTGACATTGATGAAGAGGAGAAGGAAAGCACTTTGTTTAGACATAGTGAGAAACTTGCTATTGCCTTTGGACTCTTTGCTACTAAACCACCAATTCCAATGAGGATAATTAAAAATTTACGAATATGTGGTGATTGTCATGAAGCTGCAAAGCTAATATCCAGAGCTTTTCATCGCGAAATTGTGATAAGGGATCGTCATCGCTTTCATCATTTTAAAGATGGTTCTTGTTCTTGCATGGAGTATTGGTAGTCATTTGGACACAGAATTGGTCTTTACATGGCTGAAATTGTTGTACTAAGGAACTGGATGCGTTGGTTATGACTCACCTAGACACCACTGAATGATGGGTTGAACTTCAATAAGGAAACAAGAACTGCTGGCTCGTTAATTACTTGGGGGTAAGAGTTACTCATCTTTTCCATTCTAATAAGATCAGCCCTTTTACATAAGGAAGGAGTTCAACTCTTGTAGCCCCGACTGAAGCAGAAACACTAGTGATTATACAGCTCAAATCGGGTAACCTTGGCTCAAAATTTCCCCTGCTTTTCTCATTTAACCATATTTAGGTTCATCTATTTCATCCCATGATACCTAATTAGTTTGCTACAAGGTGTTGTAATTGAGCCACGATGACAGATTTGTCATTTTTTGTGGAGTTTGCCAAAGAATGTCAGATTTAAGGCCAGACCCTTGCAGATGCTGCTCAAATTTCTATTACCTTGACCTTTGTGTTGCTCTTCTGAATTTGATTGTTGCAGGTGCACAACAAAGAATATCACATTTAAGTAGTTATATTTTCTAGAGTAAATCATGCTGGAAAACAGAGAGGGAGAAATTTCCAAAATTGAAACTATTGAAAAGATAGGAAATTTGATGGACTGTTTGTTTCAGTTAAAATTAGCTCATGGAGGTAATGAGTTGCACTTAATTCTCATTATTCTCATTGTTGGAGGCTATTTTTAATGCACTGAAGATCAATATTGTGGATTTATTAGGTGTGTCTTCTCAGAATTTGAGCTCCATTTAATTGGGAGAAAATTTTTGTGGGGATCTTAAGGCATATCCTTTTGCTGGGAAATTTGGAAAGTATTTTTCAATTATCAATTTTCACCATAATGGCCTCTATTGCCAAACCTCTTTGGTGCATCACTCCGCCCACCTTAGCTTATTATGTCACAATCAATCCTCATTTTAGTGCTCACACATATATTCCCCACCCTTCAATCATTCCAGCACCCACATATTAAGGCACGGTTGTTTTACCAGTACTCACTCAATAAGGCTTGTAACAAATAATTATCTAAGAGTTGTAAAATAAGATAATTTCTTTCAGTAACAGTAAATCATTGTTTATTATCATCCCTTAGCAACAAGTGGTTATTGTTATGGTCAATGACATCTAATCTTGTTTATCATCATCTTTAATATATACGAATATGCTTTATGCATACCATACATCTTATACTATATTGAAATTTTGAAATGGAGAATTGGCTCTATGTCATGTCCCTTGGGGCAATGCAAAATTACATTGAACGCCTAAGTGTGCTTTTACTATAATCTTTACATGACATGACATTTTATAGTCTTACAGGCATGAAAAACGTCACGCCTGTTAATGTTGTTTGCTTGATAATGATATCCTTTTCAATCTTGTTAATTTATAACCAAGCCATTCGGTTGACCACTTTTACTCATCTTTGTTTATTCTAATTACAGCCAATTGTCAAGCTATGCTCTCTGTGGGCTTTTAACAATTTTAATATGATACCTGTTTAACATTTGACAGTTAGATCGAATTGCAACTGGATGCTATTCTGCATTACACTTTTGCCAAGTTCTGAGGAGGATGTGATGCGTTTTCTTGGAATTTGATTGAGCAGTAAGTTCAGCATATAATAATTTCCTAAAAATTTTACGTGATCAGTTTCATCATTTATTCATTGTTTTTTGCAGAAGAAAAAGAACAAATCATCATCACGAAGAAGAGCAAGTATCAACATCATCAGCACGTTGATGGGTTTACGACAATCTCAAATCTATGTGCTTTTGTACTTCTAAACAATACTTTAGTGGTTAAGCTAGGCAACATAGATACAACTTTGTAGTCTTTGAAGAAAAATTTCATGCAGTCTGAATGATTAGAAAGTGCAAATATCAGTAGCTTTGCAACTTTATGTTATCCAATGGAGCACTTCTACAATCACAGGTAAATTGTCTCGGCTTCGGTTTGTACAGGAAACAGTACAAAGTGATTAGTTAAAGTAGCTCCTGACTTTGCTACCATTATTACCAACATACCAAATAAGATGTCCAAATAGATAGTACCATGTATATTGAATTCCAAGATGTAAAGCAAAAATTATTGCTCAACTTATCTGCTAGTTTTCTGTGCACCTTAGCAGTCGTTAAAATCCTTCCTGGAAAAATTGCTCTTGGAATCTCAAGCTTCCAACGTAATAAGGAAATTTTCCTCTAATAAATAGTTACATGATCTGTTAGTTAGTTTCTGAAACATCTCAAGTCCAATCTTCCAAATCTTGCAGAAAGCAATCCAAATCAGGAACATATCCTGCATCTTTTATATGCTGGTTCAGCATTCCAAGAACTTGATAAACCCATTCTATATGGGGACCCAGCTTATCTGCGGCAACAAAACAATAAATCTTATTCTGTAGTTCTATCCAACTTCTCCCCGTTTCTTTCTTGTTTCCCAGTCTTCTCATTAGTTTCCTAGTTCTTGCAAATTCTCCCCATTTACCATCTGCTGCATAGAAGTTCGATAGTGTTACGTAAGTGGCAATATCTGGCCTCATTTTCAAAACTTTACTTATTGCTAATTTGCCCAGATCCTGATGCTCATGCATTTTACAAGCTCCAAGAAATGTGCCCCAAACGGACTCATCAGGGGCAAATGGCATGCTCTGAATCAGTCCATAAGCCTCCTCAATTCTTCCAGCACGTCCTAGCAGGTCCACCACGCAGCCATAAATCTCCTGTTCTGGGGCTATCTTATAATCGTCAACCATTGATCTGAAACACCTTAAACCTTCATTAACAAGTCCAGCATGGCTACAGGCATTCAAAACTGCAGTGAACACAATCTGATCAGGCAGAGTGCCAGATTTCACCATGTCATCAAACAATTCAACAGCCTCCTCTCCACCCCCATGGCTCCCATATCCAATCATCATAGATGTCCAAGAAACAAGATCTTTAGAATACATCTCGTTAAAAATCTTGCGAGAACTCACAATGTTGCCACACTTCGCATACATATCAATTAGAGCATTACCCACTTCTAAGTTGTCCTGCAGTCCTCTTCTAATAATTCCTCCATGAACTTGTTCACCAGAAGTCAGAACTGCCAAATTACGTACGGCTGCCAAAATGGTGGTAAATGTAAAGCTATTAGGACTAAAACCTTCTGACTTCATTTGGGAATATATGTTGAGTGACTCATTTGGATGAGACTTCTCGTATCCAGCAATTAAAGTATTCCATGTGATCAAATCTTTCTCGGCCATCCCATGGAAACACTGATCTGCCTCGGTTAAACTACTAGACCTACAATACATGTCTAGCATGGAATTCATCACTGGGATATTGGATTCAAAACCATGTTTGATGACTGCTGCATGGACTTGCTTGCCATGGATATATGACCCGATTGATGCACAAGCTCTAACAGCAATGGAAATGGAAAATGGATTGAGCCCTGCTTCCTCCTGTTTCCACAAGGCAAGAAAAAAGTTCAAGCTTCCTTACTATGTACAGTTTCTACAGCCAAATTAAATGCCTTTTCATGTGCCATTTTTGTGTTAGGTATTGTCAAGCAAGTAGCTGCTCGCGAAATCACAATGTCATAAACCAGTTGAGCATGATGAACCATGGCATCATTCTTACTCCATTTCATGTTCCCAGTATCATAACTAAACCATTCACTTGCTGACTTATCCATTGCTAATTTATCCAATCAAAAAGCTCTAAGGGGAATGCAGTGTATGCGACAAATGTGCATTACCTCCCACCTCTACAATTAGCTTTCCTATTATGCTATCTATTCAGCATATAACCAAATGATATGTACTATTTGTTAAGTGAAGACAATTATGTACTCCTACCATCTGCCCCATTGTTAGTCAACTGGTGTGT
The DNA here is from genome assembly GCA_030512225.1 of Rauvolfia tetraphylla. Taxonomy (NCBI): domain Eukaryota; kingdom Viridiplantae; phylum Streptophyta; class Magnoliopsida; order Gentianales; family Apocynaceae; genus Rauvolfia; species Rauvolfia tetraphylla. The sequence goes on from JAJQKT010000060.1 coordinate 7,361,914, forward strand.
TTTATAAGCTGTTTTTCGCATCATTTATTAAGTTTGGAGTTCATAATTCCAAAAAGCTATCCAATCTGTAGTTTTTTTGAAGTTTAAATAAGTTAATATTAGATAATAAATCCAAAAGTTAGCAGCCAAGAAAGTGGGAAATACCAACAGCATTTGCCTGAAAACGCCAAGTGCACCATAGGCATCACCATGATGAGTGTACCCAGCAATCAAAGTCGTCCAGGACACAGCATTCTTCACGCTAATTTCCTGAAATAATAAGCATGAGTCTTCCATGGTCTCGCAACATGTAGCATACACATCCAAGAGGGCATTCTCAATATACGTTCTCCTGTACATTCCAAACTTAAGCACCAAACCATGAACCAAAGAGCCACAAAATCGGGACTTCATGCTTTTACATGCTCTAAGAGCACTAGAAAATGTGTACTCATTAGGTTCTACATCTGTACAGTCCCTCAGCATCTCACAAAATACTATCCATGCACGCCTGTGGAAGTTGCAAGAAGTGTGACCCGCGATCATAACTGTCCATGCAACCACATCTCTGTCAGGCATTTCATCAAACAGCATGCGAGCTTCATCCACTTGGCCCTTCTCAAAGTATGATCTGATTATATTAGTGGCTAAAACAGAAGGAGGTTTCGGTAAAAATGGCTGGCTCAAATGCGTCGTGTTGGACTGGGTGCAGTGAATTGAGTTCATGATTGCTTGAGGAATTTGACGGCAGTAAGTAGTAGATACTAGTTTTCTTGAACTCATCTTGTATGCATTTGAGAAGACAAATTCTTGCTACAAGCAATGAATTCTTGGGGCAAAAACTTAGAATCATTTCAACCTACGGATTCTTGTTCAACCAAGCAAATCTATTAAGCCCCAATAACTTCAATATTTATTGTAAGGTTCCTCTATGAAGTCTTTAAAAACCCGCTTAGAACTCTGGGAATACAGCTCCCACTTAGAAAAAGTAAACTAAAATCCCAGATAGACTTGCATTGGTTTGATTTGTTCAAATGAATAACACATAGTAAACATTTTCCAAGCTTATATTCTTACTGCAACTGTCATTACATTGCCACACAGCGTATCGTGATGCAACCTATGCCCTGAAATTCGTCAGGAAGAGCACGAAGAGAAATAAGAGCTGTAGGGAGAGAGAAAAAAGTGAATGAACCTGGAGCTGAGTCTATAGGAACTAGAATCCAGCTCAAAACAGGAATACCCCGAGGCAAAAGGGGAAAAGGGCAAAGAATTCTTGATAAATCATCAATAGAGCCAAAAAGAATAGGACAATAACATTACAAAGAATGAGATTTAACGAATCCCATTATCCATATCTCGTCAAGCTGGGTACAGCAATAAACGTAAAGCAACAATTACAACATATGCAAATGACTGCTGCAGAGCCCCATAGTAGTTTTCCCAGGGCTCCCCAAGCAAAGTGTATATCCCTAAGCAGATCAACTTTCTCTGACTTGATCAGGCTACAAATGAATCATTACAATTTTCTAGTAATATCAGATCGAACCTACTCGAGTTAAATCTTGGAGGTAGAAAAAGGTCTCCTTGAATTTCTTTTAGTATAAGCTACAGACTACCAACTGTACAGAGCATCTCTGAAAATGATATCTACACAAGGATCTGAGACTTCGCAGCTCCTCGAGAGCACTTCCTTCGTCCAGATTTGCTGAGAGCACAGACACATACCTCCAGAAGATCATAGTCTTCTTCCCAGAATAGCAACGAAGCCATTTCCGGATTCGCCAGTAGCAATTTAGATGTCAGATATCCAGCTATAGTCCATGTCTGGTATAGACGGGCTTGCTTTCCGATAAACCTCCCATATCTTGTGTCATAATATTCAGGCCAGCGGTCCCCTGGAAGCCTCTTTTCTGCTAAATCAACAGCCTTTCTAGCTAGCTCCATCCTGCCCATCTTCATGCATGCCAATGTGAACTGAAAAAACCAAGCAGAATGTAAAGTAGAAGAACCAAGCAGCACACTCCTGAAATGCAGATGCAAGACAGGCTCCTTCCAGTGCTAAGCACAAAAGAAACTTAAGCAATTTTTTCTTCTACAACTTCCTTCAAAAATAATTAGTTCAGTTTTAAAGCTAACTTTTCTTCTAAAATATGTAAGCTTAGAACGGCAACTGCTCCTTTCTTATAACCCCCCTGGAAATGAAACCTTCTCTTTTCACTTTTTGCTTTTTCTATTGCATTCTTCTCTATCTGATTTCCATTGCTTATATATGTTTAATGCCTTCATCAAGAGAGCATTTTAACAATTATCTATGGCATCAAAATCAACTAGGAGAAAGATAAATTACATCAGGCCAGAGTCAAGAATGTCATGAAGAAAAATTGTTTCCGATTGTTAGACAACAACTCCTTTCATGCAAAGGAATTTTATCTATAATGAATAGCAAGTAAGACAATGCTGTTAGCAAAAATTAATAAGTATTTTAGAAGTATTATTCCACCATTCAGTGTATTTATGAACAAGAAAGATGCTAAAGCAAAAGTCAGCCAGAAGATTGCATTGAATAGACTGAATCAACATTTTTTTCTTTTCAATTCATTAAGCATCCTTTATAAGGAAACCGATTCTGCTTCTAGTACATCTACAGCAATTTAAAATCTGGACTAATTTTTTAGGCCAGGGTACCAACACAGGTTTCCTTCACAAAACATTAAATTGAGACAAAAAACAACCTTATTCAAAATAAGGTTCAAGTTACAGTGCTACTAAATACTGGTGGCCAAACTCTTGCATATATATATGTTTGAGAATATAGTATTAAAGAACAAATAAAGCTACCAGAATGCATACTATTGCAATCCAATCTAACATATACCTGCCACAGAAGGGTAGGCCATGATCCACCATTGTGATAAGACCAAGGTCTGCAAAGAAAATCACATAAAATTCAGAGTAACAAAAAGTGCCTCTGGATAATCAAACTTCAACAATCAACATACATGAGCATAAGCTAGATAAAGCATGTCTGGATATGTAAAGTTGTTAAGAACTCACGTATTCTTTGGATCGCTACCAGTGATTATATGCCACTCATCATGCTCCAAAGCCGGGTAACATATCTTAAGAGGCATGTTACCCACAATGTCATCCCATTTAGCTTCAATCAGATTTAGAATAGCCTCGTTCTGTCTAGGAGTACCCAAAGATGAAATAATGGACCAGAGATTTCCAAGTGTGAAGAACCTGAAGTCCATGTGAGCTGGTTGCAGATTGCCCATAAGATAACCCCCCTCCTCCGGAATCCAATCCATTAACCAAAAAGGTATTTGTTCAGGATAGATGTTAAATTTGTTAATGGCTTCAGTGGAGTATTCCTCCGTCTTATATCTGTAGATCTCATTTATCTTCTTCATATCAACCCAATAATATTCTCTTATGTGAAATGACAGTGCACTGAGTCTATTGTTAATGGCACTTACTAAATTCCTGGATCCATCATCCAATGAAAGCATCTCGCGGGAGCAACGAAGAGCTGAGTAAAACAAGGCCTGCAAAACACAAGTTTGCATTCGTGACTTCAACTGTCTAAAACTCAAAATAAAGACAAATACTAAACAGTATAAGCGATGACAAGAATGTGGAAATACTCCACAAGATAAAGTGGTTGAAAGTGGCATAAAGATGGTTCTCAGAACTTAATTTAAAAAATTCTTAACCTTAACTTAAGCATCGGAAAAGACAGTTTTTGAAGGCCTGTCTAGGGATTCATCACCATCTTTTCTTCAACACTAAAGAAGGAGAAATAGAAGGACAGGATACTTCATAACTTGCAGTGAACTTCTTAAGAGGCCTCTTTGGAAACAACTCAACTTGATTTTAATACGAAATGCAGAAATGTCAATTAAATTGGACCATCCAAACAAGAAATGACCCAGTATCCACAAGAAAATCTTGCGAAACTAAAGAATATTATTGCAGTGCTACTAAAGAATTATTCCATATGGCAATGGAATAAACAAAAACATATCAGAGTACTTGAGATAGCTATGAATACTTGTGTTATTGACAAAATAATTAACTAGAGCATTAGACAAATGAAATTACCTGAATCTCCAACGGATGGCCATGAATACCCATTCGACGATCAATCATACAGGAACCGTCAGTAACAAGTAAAGAAGGAAACATGTCAAACCCATCAGACAAACACAAGTTTAGAATCAATTTTATGCCTGTCTGGACGTCCACTCTTTCCTGCAAGCTGTAGTCACCAGTGAGCTTCCCATAAGCTCTCAACAGAATAATCCACCATAGTCCTATAAAGAAAATAACAGAAAGGGAAATATTTTATAACCGTTTTACATAAATAACAGGAGCCCATTAAAACAAATGTGCTCAATGCCGAGTGCACCCCGTTCTGTGCAACAAAGATGAAGCAGCCAGGGCAGCTAAGTTCTCATAACACGATTGAGGAGCCACAGTGAAGAATGCAGATCATTTTCACTTTGAACATTATACTAATGGTAAGATTTGCTGCAAGTACAGAGAAATAGAATACCAGAGTCAACGGGAGCAACACGGCCAATAGCAGACTCCCCAAAATCAGGGTCCAAAACTTCTTCAATCTTGTTCTCATCAAGAGGAACGGTTCTTACTTTGAAACTTGCAGGCATTAATCCCTGTCCTGGACTGTAACAGTCAACGGTTTTCTCCCAACTCTAGAAATACACAGGAAAAGTCAAGAATAAAGGGAAAAAGTGAACAAAAATATAGAAGCACATTTCATAAGAAATGTCATCATGTTTTTAGAATCATAGAAATATGGTTACTGTTTCATACCAAAAATTGAATTTGACGGTATCGACTCCAGATCTTTGTGATTTGAATTTTTATAGTGAGAAAAAGTTACCATCTCCTTTTACTACGATATTTTCAAGCTGAAGTCATTCAAGTTAAGGCAACGCAATATTACTAATAAAATTCAAGAGCACTAGATCTTCTGCTATTCAAGATTTTCCAAAAATATGATTTCGACAAACAACTTATCTAGTTTATGACTCGCTAAACAGACATATGGCAGCCAACTACGCTTCATATTTCTAAATATTGTGGAGCATCATTCTTTGTCTTCATTCACGCTGCTTATGATCTTCCTACTCTCTGTAGTCCCAGCACTTTCCCATGTTTCCTAATCTACAACGTGCAAGCAATATGAGAAGAAAAACAAAAGGAAAGATTAAAAGTTCAAAAGGGTATAAAAGCAATAGTTAGTAATATGGTTGGCAGGTTTAATTCTAAATTTGCATATATGAAAAGACAGTATGAAAGCTTAGAATCAAAATGGATCAATGCTATGCTCATAAAAACGATTCCTGTACTTTCTCTCCATGCATTCAAATTTATATCAAAGAATGCTCGTTCATGATAAAGAAAAACCAACAGCAACCAACCTCTATGAAACATCCTAAGAAAGCAAAACCAATAAGTCCAAACATGACAAAACATCCTAATAAAGCAACACTCTGATCTCCATCCATTTAACATATAAATGCCATTTGAAAGAATGTGTAGAGAAGGTCATAATAGACCTTATTAAGATCATAAACAACAACAGGAAACCAAAAAGGTAATGAAAAGTACCTGCAATTGGAGGGTATGAAGGAGGAAATTCCGCACAATTTCCGTCTCTCCTTTGAGCAAAAAGGCAAGGGCCGAGGGAATAAAGTCTCTTATGAAGACCTGATCATAATTGAGTGGCAGCTTATCGTTTGGGTCGTTAGCAGCCAAAGTCCCCAGAGGGCTTCCACAATATGTAACCACCACGTTCTGCAAAAGCTTCCATGCTTCCTTTTCGACCTGAGACTCCTCTCTACCCGCAGTTCTCACCACCTTAGACTCCGCTTTATCAGGAGCTCTCACCGTCTCAGGCTCGTTTATACCCACAAAAGTATCATTATTTTGAGTACCACCAATTTTTGCATTGTCACCCTCATCATTCTGAGTCTTTTCCACCACCAAAGGCTTCACATTTACCCCACCCTGAACATAAATTCTCTCAAAATTCTTATCATTAATACGGGTTTCAACTGATGTTGAGAAATTCCTAACATTTGAGGCAACACTAGCAACCGCATAATATCCTCTCTTGGCAAATCTACCGTCACAGAAAAATGTTGAAAACACCCTCGCTTGACCCAAGGATGAACTGGGAGCCGAAAATGGTTTCTGGTTTTGCTTCAAAATGCTCCTAAAACTCAAAACTGGAGCCCCGCAGGTGTGAAAATTATGGTTCTTGATGGGATTGAACTGATAATTGGATGAACTTGGTGCAAAGGGAACCTTGGATTTAGGTAAAGGGAGGCCAAGAAAAGACGAATTTCTTCGTGGGATTGGAATTCTGCAACAGGGCTTCATTGCTACAAAACTAATAGATTTCATCAGGAAAGTTCGATCTTCAAAAACTTCTTTTTTTGGGTTTTTTCCTTTTTCTGGGAAGTGTTATTCTTTTTGTGTTCAATCACACAAAAAGAAGAACAAAATTTTGGTGTGCAAAGATCGGTGGTGAAAGTGAATTTATTGAATCGGAATGGAGAACTGTGGGAGGAGAGCATTTCTTGGAAACAAGAAGGGATATCTGACACCGTTATCATTTATATATTGGCTGGCTGGTTTAGATGCAGTCTGCAATATTCTCAGGAAAAGGAAAAAATTAAAAACATTTATAAAAAAAGAAAAAAAGTTGGATTGCCTTTCCATTTTGGGACGTGGACTTTGCGGACCCACCTCCTTTTCTTACATTATACTATTTTGATCCTAAAAACTATTTTCACTAGTATTACGATTACACTTGGGATTACTTTCAAAAAAAAAAAAAAGAAATAACAATAATGGAAAGTTTTCTAGACAAAAGATCAGCATACTATTTTAAGTAATTAAATTTATAAATGAGTTTTTTACCACAAATATAATTAATTTTCAATTTAGTTCTTACAAATTATTAATAAATAAATCTCTTGTGCAATAGGATATCAAGTGAATAGGTATTTTTCAATTTTTCTTAAAAAATGGACAATTTATGGTAAAAATATTTAGATGTTATAGCACATCATTGCAAGTCACAATAATTTTAATCCATTAATATATAAAATATAAAAAATTAATTGAAAAGTCAAAATTATCACTAACAATGTAAAACAATTTGAATTTGAGTAAAATTTGATATGACTAATAATAATGATGATGAAAATATTTCACAAATTATGATTATTAATATTTATTTTTAATGAGAAAAAGAAAAATATATATAATATTCTATAGTTAATCGGGGTAGCCATGTTTACAAAAAAGAAAGGGGAGGGTAGCCAATTGGGAAAGTGAAACAAATGAAAAAGAATAAAATTGAAAATGACCAATTTTTGGAAAGCAAAAAATAAGAAAAAATGAAAAGATAACGCTGCTGACGCGTCTATGACTTGTCCTCCCCCTTGTGTGAGTGTATCTGAAGGCGTCTGGTTCATGCTCCAGTCAAGTAGCACCACGTGTGGCGAGGGAGTCAGTTCAAGAAAATTTGGTCCTCCCGGAAGCCACGTTGGAAGCAACGGAAAAGTGCAACCGTGAATCTTTTCTCTTTTCAAGAATCTATCAGCCACCAATCATATTCTTCATTGTTTTTGTTTTTTTTCTTTCTGAAAGCTTATTTTTTATTCTTATCCATACATGTTGGCAACAGTACTGTTAATTAGGCCGGACCCGAGTCTAACTCATTTGATCTATTTAATTACAAGTTCAGATTAAAATTTTTAATTCGAATAACTTTTCGAGGTCGAGTTTAGATTAAAGGAAGTTTAGTTCGATTTTAATCCGACTAGTAAATATATATATATATATATATATATATATTTATATTTATATTTATATTTATATATTTATATTTATTTATATAATAATATTATTATTATATTATTAAAAATATTATTATTATATAAAAAATTAAAAAAATCGTATTAGGATTGGCCCGAACCTGAACCCAAGCCTGAAAGAGTCGAGCTCGAGCTTATATTTGTTAGCCCGAAAATAATCGGGTCGAGTTCGAACTTAGCAAAGCCTGATTAACTCAACCCGATTGACACCCCCTAATAATGACTAGAGTGACCAGGTTAAGTATATTCATATTGGAAGCGCTCGCTCGCGACTTTACCTCCACACTTAACGTGTATTTGAATTAATTTTTAAATATTTTTAACTTTTAATTTTTAATTTTTAAATTTATTTTTATAAATTTCAATACAATTTAATTCAAATACACCCTAAGTTTTAGAAAATAGAATATATATATCGTCTTACTATAATACGAAAATGCTTATACTAATGATGAGTTTGAATTTAATTTTTTTAATTTTTAAAAATATTTTTTTTTAAAAAGTGAAATTTTTAATAAAAATTTTTTATTAAATTTTATTCTGTAATGAAACCTGATCTAAATACCCCTAAATAAAACCTCATTTGCGAGTGAGGGTCACCAAACAATTCTTTTTCTCTAAATATTTTAGGTTGGAACTTTGTTCATGCTGAATATTATTGTAAATGACAGCAACGATTTTGTAGTCAAAGCAGACTTTGTCAAGTTCCTTTATCCAGAAGAAAAGAAAAATAAAAGAATTGTCAAGTTTTCCTTTATCCAAAAGAAAAGAAAAATAAAAGAATTGTCAAGTTCTTGTGATTAACCAATAAGAATACCCCCCACGCATACTCACACACACAGAAAATAAGAGGTTGACCAATGAGAAATACAGCAGCACTCCATGAAACTGAATTGGCCCTTCATTTCACCAAAAGCAAGAAAGTCTATGGATTATTTCCCAATCACACATTCACACCACTAGGATACCAGTGCTGAACCATAGTGGGCAACTTATTACGCAGCCAGTGTTGCATTATATCCGGCCTGGGTTTCGGCCCATAACCCAAGCTGCACTGGGCTTTTCTCTCTTAATTAAGGCCCGAGTTTAAGCATGAGTTTCTTTTAAGATAAATAGATATATGTCTAAAAATAATTAATATTTTTCTCTTTTCAATAAAAACTTTTTAGTTTATCTTTTAATTAATATAAATTATTTCAACCAACTATATTATTTAAAAATTTAATGTAGTGGAAAAATTCAACAAGAAGAGTGCATTATAGAGACGTGTTATCATGCATAAGAGTAATTTTGGACTTAGAGTTAATTTTGGGGAGATTTAGGAGGATTAAAAACTCTATTGTTAATTGAGGCGTGTTTCAAATATGTTATGGATCATATCAACTCTTGAATTTTATAATTTGGATTGGGAGTTAAAAGGCAGATAGAATGTTTTAAATAAATAAATTTATTTAAAAATAATGACATATATTTACAATATTATTTCTCCTGTAGATTTTGCTATTATATTTAAATATTAACACATATAATTAGTTAAAAATAGTTTATGTACATTAAAAATTGAAATTAATATTTTTAATTAAAAATATAAATGATTTTGAACATATATAGCTCATTTATTTTCTTTCAAATAAAAATGTAAGGACAAATATTAAGTTCCAATCAAGATATGTGGTTACTTTGAAAATAATCTAGGGTCCTTTCCGGAATTATGAAAACCAGGGAACCCCAACTAACAGAAACACAACAAAAGGGCCCCAAAATCGAAACCTTCAAAGCTTGAATGAAATCTTTATCTGCTGGTAGAATTACAGAAGATTCGTAGCATAACTACAGCAGAAGGGTCTTCCGCAATCTCTTGAAATGGATCTAAACCCTGTATGTATGATATGAATTTATTGCTTTCTCATGCATATAATTATGCGAATTTTTCTTCCAGTTTTTTCCTTTCCCCAATCTGGTTGTCCGCAAATTTAGAGTAGGGCATTCTTTATGTTCATCAGAGCATTTCAGTTTCTCATTGCTGATGATTTAATTATAATGTTGAAATTGTTTGAGGATAGGGTTGTTCATTGATGGTCTTCTTCGTTTCAGATCTGTTAATTGAAATTAAAATGTCGGTAAACCTGTATTATCTATGATTTGGGTGAATCAGGTTGATTTATGGTATTTGAAGCCTTTGTTTCTTGGGCTTATGGGAAAGATGATGAATTTTGGTGCTTGATTGTGGGATGGGAATTGGGATTTGAAAGATATTCTCGGGCAAAATGCTTAAATTTTGGAGCGGATGAGATGTTGATCTAATTGCTATCTTTCACAATATTTATGTTGTAATGACTCTGGAGCATGCTTACGAGGTAGTAGGAGCTGGAGATTTCTACTTACCCATAGTTTCTCATGCTATTTCATCTCATCAATCTTGATTATCCATCTGACAGCCCATGTATCTATCTATCACATAGTTATCTGTATGAATTTGGCAAAGACAAATGCCCTTAGATCAACTTTGGGACGGAAACCCAATACGAGAATAACCATACTTTTCTCAATTTTAGAGCCACTTTTGCCAAAATGCCTCAATTTTAAGCAATTAAGATAGATTGCCTCCCAGATGACTGTGACTGGGTTTACCAAAGATAAACATGAAGCAAGCAAAATCGTCAGAGTATTCTACTGGCTAGTCACTTGTTCATATTGGTATTGTTGCCGGTCTTCAATTGAATTGAGTACCCCAATGTGTTTACTTGGAATACTATGATGAAACCCTATGTTACAAAGAACCATCCCTAGGATGCAATCCTTCTGTAAAAACAATGTTGAAGAACAACAAATGTATACCTACCCCAGATACTGTGGTGGTCTGTTGTTCATGCAAACAACTGCATTGGTATTATATATATCAAACATGTTAAAAGAACTCCAAAATGGTTAAACAACAGACCATCACAGTTTTTAACTCACAACCAAACTAGCAATTTAATTTAATTGAGCAATGTTTTTAAGTTCCTTATTTACATTTTGTGCTCAGCCTGCAGGGGAGAACTATGCCCATCCCAACATTTGTATCTTCCACGTGCTGTTCAAGGTATATTGTACTACTTTCCTTTTTTTACTTCATTTAGTTTTATGTCTGAACTATTCGTAGTAACCAATACGTTTGTGTTATTGCATAGGCTGCAGCTTTGGCCTTTTACATCCTTTCTGCACTATTTGTCAACAATTTTGTCATCATTTTTGTGGTTACGGTACTTCTTGCTGCCCTTGACTTCTGGGTGGTTAAAAATGTGAGTGGGCGTATCCTTGTGGGTTTGAGGTGGTGGAATGAAATTAATGATCAGGGTGAAAGTGTTTGGAGATTTGAATGCCTTGACCAGGAGGTAGGCAATCAATCATATTTTGTATCCTTGATATTTTGCTTTTGTTGGTGCATCCTTTCTTCAGAAAGACTTCTATACATCCACTTCTATCATTTATTTTGAGTATTGACTGTTCTTTGCTTGACTTGCCCATGTGAATATGTTCACTGGAAATGGCTGCAGTCAATGGCTCGGATGAACAAGAAGGATTCATGGCTCTTCTGGTGGACTTTATATCTTACTGTAAGCAAATAATGTCCAAGTGCATCATTTCAGTCTCTTATTGTTCATATTAAAAAAAGTAAGCTTCTCTGTGAAAGTATTAGGGCTGCCTTTTGCGAAACGGTCAATTGATCCACGTGCACCAATATCTTGTATGATGAAATACCAATTGCAATGACAACAGTCTTTAAGACGGATCCAGAGATACACTTATTTCAAGCCAAAAGCATAAACTAAGCTTAATGTGTGCTGTTGCATCTGCATGTAGCATGTGGATTTGGCAATTATGAATGGCAAGGTCTTGTTGCTGGTCTGGTATTTTTGCAGTAACCCTAAGTAGACACTGTTTGCATGCAGGCGGTTGCTTGGATCTTCCTTGCAATATTCTCCCTCATAAGATTCCAGGCTGATTATCTTCTAGTTATTGGAGTTTGTTTGACCCTCAGCATTGCAAACATAGTTGGCTTCACTAGATGCCGGAAAGGTATGCTAATCAACTGTCTTTTTCTCTTATAAAGATTCAACAGCTATCGGCACAACCTTGCTGCATGGCGTTTTTACTAATTTTCCATACAAAAACATTTCATGACATGAAAAGTATGTAGTTTTGGGAGTCAAAACCTATCTAAGAAATCCCTTTTATGGATCTATCAATATTTCTATCTTAATTCTTAACTGAGAAGGTCAATTGTTAAACTTATCAGAATTTATCATCCTTTTTTTTGGGTTTAATTCAGTAATGGTCACTTGTTATAGATATATTATGAAGTATCAGTACACAAATTGAGCTCATGATTTTGATTTTGTATATTTCTTTCTTTCAAGGTTAATTAATCAGTTCTTTGTATTTATCTATATTTACTGAAATAGTATCTGAAGTTTAACTACCTACTCTAAAGAGCAAGGAGAGGGAACATCTTGTTTTTTTTTTGTTTTCCCCCAGACAGTGAAATCATTTGTTTTCCAAGCTTCCATACCCTAGTGTGGGGTTAGCAAATATCAGCTTATTGATACAGAAACAAGATACAGAGTAAATTGATTTGTTGGTTATGGATTTCTTATACCGTTGCAGTACTGCTACTCATTCTTTCATTTTTTGTTTGTGTCGACGTAATCATTATTTCCATTTCCATTGTCAATACTCACTATCTGTGCCTTAGAAGATATGTATTTCTTAGGCATATGTATGCAGTTCTAAGGCCCATGCAAGGTGCTTCTCTTTGTTAAAACCTTTTCATTCCTTGATCTCTATGGTTACATATTTTCTCTTGTACCCAGATGCTAAGAAGCAGCTTCAAGCATTTGCTACTCAGACCCTTGCTTCTCGAGTGACGTCTACCATACAGTCGGCTTTTAGTGTAGTCTGAAATGTTGATGCAGGCAGCAACTTTCTCTCAGAAACCATGAGAATTGGTGGTATTGCTTAATCATCCAGTCGGAAACGATGAGATTCTTTCATTTTGTACCTTGTAGAGATGTAAAACTATACCAGAGCGCCGTAGTGCTTTTCAATTTTGAATGGCCTTGTAGATGTTGAAACATATGACTCTCGTCTTTTGTTTGGCGTTGGTTTCAAAAGATATCTCTTGTAATCTAGTTGGTAAAACTGCAGGTGGATTGTAAGAGAATTTTTGTTATGAAAAAAAAGCTTATATTTCAAGATCAATCATGACACAGGATTGTTAATTGAAGATAACTATCGTACGAGGAGTCGCACCCTGTAATATATCTTTGGACTGGGAGATTTCCTTCATCTAACCAACGGCACTTATTTGTCTTCAAGACGTGAAAATGGGCATTACAAGGTTTGTTACTCTGATCGCTCATCGCTAAGATTTTTCCTCAATGGTTCATTGGTTGATTTTCAATATACTATTCTCAGGACTTCCCTCCATGATCGACCAAATAAAAACTAATTAAATTAAAAAAAGAGAAAAAATTAAATGACTTACTTGCCATTGGGATCTAGGTCATCTGTGACATCAATCATTTTTATGGTGTCCTACTCATTAACTGGTATATTTTATGCAAAATTTTATTTTAATTTTATTTTTTTCAAACTAATTTAAATTTTAAAAATTAAAATAAAATTTTAAAAAATGAAGACTCAATCCAAGGCTTGGACTTGCCAGCCTAAGGAAAGGCAAGAAAAGATTGCTGCAGGAGTCATAAGAGGAACTAGGGAGATAGGAGGAAAGGGTTTTTTTTGTCATTGTTGAGTTTCTTTAATTACAAAACTCTGGACATAGCCATATTTTTTAACAGCGTTCGAGCCCGTACAACGCTCTCATGCGTTCCCATGAGCAGTTCGTTTACTTTCAGAACGCATCCTGGACCATGCGTTATGGTTATTTTTGGAAAGATCCGTCACAAAACAGGACCAAAGGTGTCCAAACTGCTGAGTACAGAGGCCAACCACGAGGTATAAGCAGTAAAATATGAGCAGAATAGAGTTTGGGGAACGGGCAGTTCTCTTTAGGCTTCTCAGTCGGATAGTGATTTCACACCCGCACTTGCTGGGAAGACAACAGACTAAAAGAAGGAACTACACGGAACAAAACAAGAAGGCGGCAGTATGTTGCAGTGCATATTTCTTCTCTCAGATTCTGGGTATGCTTCATTTCTTCGTTTAATTCTTTCTTCGCTTCCAACATACATACTTTCAAGACTTTAATTCTGGGCATTTTCTATTAAAGATATGGTAGCGGAAAACGACATCCGTAAGCTTTAATCTGCAAATCAACGTGATACGAACTTCCCATTTTGGTTTTAATAGACTATGCAATTAGAATTGAACATTGAGTTGCAAAATTCAAGAAAAAGTATAATCCATTTTTGGGTTTTAAAAATTTGATGAAGGGTATAATGCTTTTTGGGTTTTAGTGATGTGAGGGATCCTCTAATTTCAGGGAGGTTATGCTGGAAAAACAACTTACTGGTCACCGAGTTGACCGCTCCATATGTGCGTGGTTCTGGGATCAATCAATTGCTGAAGGTGATTCCTTTAAGGTATACATCTCTGGGGATTTCTTTAACAAATTTGTTAAAAGATGCAATGATGTAATTTCTTTAGTTTGTATAATTTGGTGCTCAATTGATGAGTTTTCCGTTTGAACCCTTTTTTGTGATTATTTCTGTTATTGTTGGTGGGTCGTAGCTTTTGCCAGTAATTGCTTCACCAACACATTATCTTTTCCAAGTTGTTCGTGAAGGGATCACATTTTTGGCATGCACCCAAGTTGAAATGCCACCTCTGATGGCAATTGAGGTATGAAATGGAGTAATTATTTCATCTATTCATCCTTTTGCAGTTGATTTTATTCTTGTTGGTTTTGGAGCTGCATTGTCTAAACAAAAGTGTAGATGCGGCTTTAAATTTTTCCTTGAGGAATTAATTCTTTATTTAATATTTTACTTCTTACTGCATAGAGTGAATGTACCTTTCAATTAGGAAGGATATGTGCATCAATAATATTCAGGAAATTTTTGTGAATGTATTCAGCAATTTGGAGGTTAATGTGCCCTTTTATTATTTAATTTCTAGTTCCTCTGCAGAGTAGCGGATGTCCTTTCAGATTATCTTGGAGGTCTCAATGAAGATTTGATAAAGGACAACTTTGTAATTGTTTATGAGGTATTCTAATGTCTTTTCATACTTGCACCTGGAATAACCATATTGATGTATTGTGTACTAATGCCAATTTAATGTATCTCCACTTCATTGCCTTTCCACGTACCTGATTCCAATGTCTAGAATAGGCTAATCACTAGAAGGATCAAGACGCCAAACATATTTCAACCCAGAATCCAAAAATACCTATCAAAAGATTACATGTTACCAGTGATTGCTAAATTTAAAACCTAGTTCGTAATACTACGGAAATATACAATTTCCAGAATGTAACAAAATTATTGATGCAAGTAATTAAAGAAATCAAACTAATTCATATGAGGAGCTGCCTACTGCCCTTGTTCTTCTATATATATTTGCCTCCAATAAGCTCTCGAACTAAAGAAAGTAAAATAAAACAATCACGTAAAACCTTAACTGTCAAAGAACATTCTTTCACTTATCTTTGACTTGGTTTTTTCTTTCAAAACACTATTCCTTCTCTAAAATGATCAGAACAAAAACCAATTTTCACAAATTGCAGCTCCTGGATGAGATGATAGACAATGGCTTTCCTCTTACAACAGAACCTAATATTTTGAGGGAGATGATAGCGCCTCCAAATATTGTTAGCAAAATGTTGAGTGTTGTGACTGGTAACAGTTCCAATGTAAGCAATACCCTTCCTGGTGCAACAGCATCTTGTGTCCCTTGGAGGAAAACAGACCTGAAGCACTCAAGCAATGAAGTTTATGTTGATCTTGTTGAAGAAATGGATGCAATTATAAACAGGTGTATACTCTTTTTCTCTTTCTTTTTTATCATCTTCATTTTCTTCTCTTTCTCTCTCTCTCCCTCTCTCTCTCTCACACGCACGCACGCATGCACACAAACACTCACAATTGTGGACATTTGATTTTCATCACGTACCATCCCTCTGCTCCTCTTTTTTCTTTTCCTTGATTTATTTGTAAAGTTCCTTTTCCATTTCAAGTCTACATGATGTGTCTGTTGCTAGATTATTGGTACTTCCTGAATTTTATTTTATTTAATTGCTGAACATCCCAGAGAAGAAAAGGGGAAAAACAAATAAAGAAGAGGGAAAACCCCTATTGTGAGAGCCAATATATCATGAACAAATGTATAAACAAGGTACAACTTGTAAGCTTTAGCTAGTATGGAAGCAGAAATTTTAGTTGTTCTTAGTTGGGTATTCCCTCTGTTCTCAGTATGCAAGTCACTGCGAACTCCTTGGGATGTTCATCAACTCATAGCATGTGGAAATTTTACAAAGTTGTTGGCATCCTTAGTATGGTACTCCCTCTTTTTCAAAATGTATGTCTTCATTTTTTCAAACATAATGTCTGCTTCATTAGATAAAGTCGCTTTTCAAACTAAATTTCTCCTATCACCCTTACTTAAACACCAAAAGCATTTGCAACTCCTATTACAATGGGTCCATAATAACTCATTGAGATAAGATGAGGAAACACCAACTCTTCCAATGCTCCCATAAATATTTCTAT
Source organism: Rauvolfia tetraphylla (assembly GCA_030512225.1). Classification (NCBI taxonomy): domain Eukaryota; kingdom Viridiplantae; phylum Streptophyta; class Magnoliopsida; order Gentianales; family Apocynaceae; genus Rauvolfia; species Rauvolfia tetraphylla. The sequence continues at coordinate 7,378,529 of JAJQKT010000060.1, forward strand.
GCACTCAAAGATGGACATGCAGTTCAGTATTTATTTTGGATCAGTTGTTTTAGGGAGCCAAGAGAAATAAGCGTCATAGGTTATTTTGTTTTGCAACTATTTAGGAATTCTGAATCTATCAAGGGAAGTCTCCAAAAACAATTTTCAGACATGGAAAGATCTCATGATGCTATTATTAGGTCACCTTGTACATAAGAGCTAATAGTATGATTTTGCCTTTTTGGTTCTTGAGGATATTTTCCAGAATTTTTTATCGCATAGCCCTCCCTTGCAGCCTCCTGAATTGCTTTACCTTTTTGCATCAACTCCTTTTGGATATCATATCATTGCAGTATTTGACTTTTTAATTTAATGAAGCAATATTTAAAGGAGTTTGTAAAATGCAAAAAGTCATTGTTAAGCTTTATTCTGTAAGTTATCCTTCCTCTTGGTGCTTCCTTATTTTCTCTGATTTGTCCTTCTCAGGGATGGAACTCTGGTGAAATGTGAGATTTATGGTGAAGTCCAAGTTAATTCTCACCTTTCAGGTCTTCCCGATCTTACTCTTTCTTTTGCAAACCCCTCCATATTAAATGACGTGAGATTCCATCCTTGTATTCGGCTTCGGACATGGGAATCCAACCAAATTCTGTCCTTTGTACCACCTGATGGTGAATTTAAGCTCATGAGCTACAGGTATTTCATTGAGGAGATTTAAATTTGCTAGATAATTACTTCATCATTTCTAGTGAAGTTAGTTGGGTTCTGCCTTACAAGGGCAGTGTTTAGTCACTTCTAATGTTTTACCACCTGCACAAAATTTTCCATGTCAACTTGCATCCTGAAAGAGATGTGTATGATTTCATCGTATTTCTACTTTTGCTCAACTAATTAAAATGTCACTAGTAAAGCACCAGATCAACGAGGTGACAATAATAAGCACATAGGATCCATAATTTTCCACTTTGTAAAAGTTATCTTAGTTTTACTTTGTATTTTCTAAACTTTTCTGAAATCTACTTTATAGGGTGAAGAAGTTGAAGAGTATCCCAATATATTTGAAGCCGCAACTGAGCTCAGACTCTGGTACATGCCGTGTCAGTGTTTTGGTTGGTATAAGAAATGATCCTGGGAAGCCAATTGACTCGGTAGATGTGGACTTCCAACTGCCCCCTTGTGTTTCATCAGCTGATCTTACATCAAATCATGGTACCGTTAACATCCTTGCCAACAAGGTACTTGTGGAACGTAAATGCTTTGTTTGGCCAAATGGGTTAGCTTTCTTTTGTTGTTGTTAATCGTTACACTAGGATCCATGAGTAATTTCTCCTCCAATTGTGATTTGTCTTTTTTCCTTAATAATTTGAGAAAAAATGTCTATCTAAAAATTTGTACTTAAATGCCTTTGTTTCCAAGAAGAAATAAAATTTTTGTTTCCTGTAAAGACAAAGGTGAATGATAGTCTTTGCCATGGTTGCCAGTCTAGAAGAGGGTACCTGCTTGCTGAAATGGAAACACCTAAATTAAAACTACATCGCCTTATGTACTTGACTTCATAATTTGTCAAAAGTAAATGAGAGAACAGCTCGTAGTTTAACAGATGAACAAGGGGATCCCTTTTTCTTTTCATGGAATTCTAGCCAGCATAGTAATTTTCCTGCATTTTCCAATTTCTTCTGGTTTGACGACGACAGTAAGGATGTCCTGAATGTATTTCAGGTTAGGAACTACAATTACTTAAACAGAATCTCTGTCCTGTTTCTAATTGGTGTTTAACATTTCTTGTTTACCTTCATCTGTGCAGACATGCTCTTGGTCCATTGGACGAATCCCAAAAGATAAAGCTCCTTCATTGTCTGGAACATTGATGCTCCATACAGGGTTAGAGCGACTTCATGTTTTCCCATCTTTTCGTGTGAGTTTCAGGATTATGGGTGTTGCTCTTTCTGGCCTGAAAATTGATAAACTGGATATGAAGAATATACCATCACGTCCTTATAAAGGTTTCCGGGCTTTGACCAAGGCAGGTGAATATGAAGTAAGGTCGTAATCTTACTCCCATCCTACAACGACAGCCACATCAATTCCAGGCATTTCTTCCTTTTTAAGACCAATGACAGCTGGGTTTATTGTTTGACGTATCTTGTTTTTGAAGTAATACTGTGTGACATATTTTAGTTCATGGGGATTGATTTCCTTCTGTGATCAATTGTTCTACACTTATTGTAGCTGGAATCTCTTCTTGTAATTTAAATGCATTATTTTTTGTGAAAATCCTTAGAGATCTTTTGTAAGGTTGTAGCCAGCGCTGCCAAAACTTGGTCATGGTTGGGGAAATAAAGAACTTGCATCCAAAAATAAGCTGCAACAGCAATTTCATTATAAGAAAACCAGAATAAAAAATCTAGAATACTGGAACGTGCAAAAATAGGAAAAATCTCTTGAACGAGTACATTTAAGCAGCCACTTTATTCACTCTGAAGGACTGCATAACTTCACGCAGGTCACCTTCTTCTTCAGCAAATACCTTTTCTGGTGTCTGTAATCGTAGTTCATACAATCTATTGTTTTCAACTCCAAGAACCGAGAGGTAACGTCGATCCCATTCTAGACGGGCTATTCGGTCTTGTGGCATAACAGCCAACTCATTGTTGTTCGCAAAGGATTTGATATTCACCTGATATTAAACAACCAAAACAGAAAAGCAATCAGCATAGAACAACCAAGTATTGAAGGGCTAAGAAGGATATGAAGGAAGAAGGCCTAACCTCAACTTGGTAGTATAACTTTCCATCATCAGCTGTTTTTGAAGAGGTAGAAAGAATTCTGGATTCGCGTCTGACTCCAAGTCTGGTAGACATGAACTCTGTCAAATATTGTCGAAGAACATTCTTTCCAGCTTCTTCTGGTGGTCCTAAGTCTTGCACGCTCTTGTACCTGGAAGATGAAGGAGATGATATCTCCACTGATAAATTCTCATCAAGAACAAAAGGGTCCCTGAAGAATATGTCTGCACCAGCACCACGGACTTGGATCCAGTTCAAAGGGTACTTGAAAGAATAGCCATCAAAAGTATCTATGTATTCTTTGAATCCAACAGATTGGGCAAATGCAGAATCAGGACGTGACAGAATGTAGGTTGAGAAGATTAGGTTGATTGCATCTCTCCTTCCAACTACAAAATCTTTATTCTGGTTATATATTAGAAATGTGAGAAACCGTGCAACACAAAGTTTCATAATTTGTTTACCATGAATATAGGAAGACGGAAAGGAAGAAAACACAGCCTAAGTACATAACTAAAGTTTTCACAGAAGAACATTTTAAAGGGTATTAATTTTCAATTGCTCATCTAAATTCAACCATTTTTCGTTCTGTAACCGTTATAAAACTCTTACTTTGCCAAAACATTACTATTAGCATTTTAAAAGGTAAAATTAACAAAATGTAAGGTGTGCTACTACCATTCTTGTATTACATTTCTTCACCATTCATTAATCAACTACAGTATTTCTTTCACCTTCCAATTTTCTGGGTAACCAAAGTATATTTCTTTTTGCCTATTGAAAGAATCACATGCATTTCAATTGTTCCAAATAATGTTTCTTAACAGCTATGAACTATAGCTTGAATGAGCTTTTATCTTCCCGGTTTATCTTGGGCTAATTCCTAAAGTCAAATACTCCTAGTGGAAGTTGAAATGTGCCAATTAGCCTAGGTTTATTGTACAGTATATCCCATCCAGTCCAACAGTCGCAAAATAATGTTTCGAGCAATCGTAAGCAGAGGTAGCTTTTGAGGACTTACAGTTTGTAATTTGCAAGAAACAGAGAAGGGAGGATTATATTCAATCCTTGAGAAGGATCCAACTGAAACAGTAAGCTGACTTGAGGGCATCTTCAGCAACTCCTGCTTATGCAAGAATCCCGGCTGTATTTGTATGAGGACGCTCGCCATCTTTCAAGTTCTTTGTTGTATCTTGGCGATCACTATTCAAGGTGCCATCTTGGTGGTGGAAGCTTTAGCGAAGCTGGAAAAGGATAGGGAACTGATACTCTTTGTTCTTATGCTGTTAGAAATTTTACATTTTTTTATAACCACAACTTTTATCTTTGTTGGTTGTTTTGCTGTATTCTGACTTTTAGGGGGGGGGCGGTGTTAGGAGAGGCGAGGGGATGTTGCTGGGGTGGCTAGAAAGTGTGGATATAACCGAAGCAGAGATGTTTGTGTCTGAGAACAGAGTGTGGGGTCATTTTTCTTATCTCAATTGTAAGAATGAGAGCAACCCAGAGCACGAGTAGAATATGAGATGGGCAACAACAGCATCGCCGCCCTTGAGAAATTTCCACCTCAAACGAGGTCCTATATCAAAATTCAAAATCGCTGGGCACTTGGTTGAGGGGTGGCGCAGCTGAACATTCATTCATGGCAAGTATGGTGGTAGTGCAACAAAAGCAGCCTTCTTTCTCTGTGCTCCCTTCATCTCTTTCTGAATTCAATGGCGTCAGATTGACTGCCTCAGTTCAGGTACCTCATACCTGATCTCTACTTTATTCTTGACAAATACCAGAGGCAGCTTTCTCATCTTCGTGTCCACCACAGACGGGACGGGAAGTATCTGTGCTTGCACTGCATTTTCTTCTGGAATCCAGAAATTGGGAACTTAAATACAAAATTGCAGTCACCGAACAAGGCAAACTTTAGATTAGTGTCCTATTGACTTGTAGACATACAAATTCCTGTTTTATGCCCTGGGCATTGATTAGCCTTATTCTAGCTTTAGATACAAAGATATTATTAATGCATTAGGATAAAAACAGGTTTTCAATCCTGCTTCTTGAAAAAGAGAAATTTGCTTTTTGGTAATGCTGAATGGCTGACAGTCATTTTAAAGTTTAGAGAGATAGATGTCTTTCGATTGCAGGGTCTGTTAACTATTCAAGCAATAATCTTGAGTTCGCTTACCTTTTAATCCTATGAATACCACATCACAAGCTTCATTTGCCTTGCTTCTTTGTTATTTGTAATAATGAATCAGTGTCTCAAGAGGTATAGACATCACTATTAGGGGGATTAGAAAGCTAGTAATTTCTCTTCCTTAGGCAGCACTGCAAAATAAAATTAGCATGATCAATGTCTTGGAACTTAATTGCTGCTTTGGGCTTCAAAACTATGATGATTGTTTATTCAAAAGTACAGAAAAAAGCATGTTTCCTGGTGCAAGTCTCACAAAATTACGTCTTAGGACAATTATGATTGCAAATGTTGAATTAAGCGTCGCTTGTTCGAGTTCTCCAGTTGTAGAAAGTTTAATGATTGTTACATCTATCTCTGGCTGTAGTATAAAAGGAAGGCATGGCAGCCAAAAGGAGCTCTACACGTTTCAGCATCAGCAGCCAAGAAAATTCTTATCATGGGAGGCACCCGTTTTATTGGAGTTTTCTTGTCCAGACTTCTTGTTAAAGAAGGGCATCAGGTGAATTATTTTACTTCAGATACCAATGTTCACATATTCTTAGCTGACGAACCTTCCTGCTACTCTTCCTTCTTGGCGTTTAATATATCAAACCAATAAATGCTCGAGGCCTAGTATCATATGTCAACATTTGTATAATTGGCAATGACCGCAGGTAACTCTATTTACCAGAGGAAAAACACCCATCACTCAGCAATTACCTGAGGAATCAGACACAGATTATGCTGAATTTAAGTCCAAGGTAAAAGGATTGGATTGGTGACAATGAGATCTCAGTTACCATTTTATTTATGGCCCTTCGAATATTTTCATTGTTACTCGTGAATGAAGAGTTTTATGTTTTCTTCTAGATCTTGCATTTGAAGGGAGACAGGAAAGACTTCGATTTTGTGAAGAGCAGTCTCTCAGCTGAGGGTTTTGACGTGGTATATGACATAAATGGTAAGTCCAGTCTTCCATTCTATGGTACTGTATCACTGTTAGGACTGACAAAACCATGAATCGATATATAGAACCGTAGTTAAAAATTATATCTTGTGTGCCTAAATCTAACTTTTTCTTCTTAAACGTTCTTTACTCTCAGGTCGTGAAGCTGTTGAAGTAGAACCTATATTGGATGCACTACCTAATCTTGAACAGTAAGCAATCTACTTGATACTCCTCTGAATATTCAGTGTTTTACCTTGTTTGGTTCTTGTCAATGTACCTTATTCTTATGAAATCTGTTCCACTGACGCAACTTGAGAGAGCCCTCCTAAGTTTCTGAAGGACACAAAAGTTGAATGGTTTACTATTCCAAATTTCAGGTACATATACTGCTCCTCAGCTGGTGTTTACCTAAAATCTGATTATCTGCCACACTATGAGGTCAGTACTAAATTTGTGTAATCAAAATGCTTCTTTTTCATATATTGGATTTCTTAACCTAAGAAGGATGTTGATGCAACGTAAAATCATTATCTAATCACTGAGGAAAGCAGTAGCACCACAATAAGATTTCTACTGCTACACTTTCACATTTCGTTCTGCTTGCAAGGAGCTCTGAGAGCTTGATGATATAAAGAGAATTTTCCTGATAGTTCACCGAAGTGTTCCAGTAGTGATAACCAAACCAATGAGATTTTCCTAGTCAAGTTTTTGGTAGTGTGTCCTTGTGCAGAGCATATCCTATTTTTGTTTCTTTCACCACGTTCATTCCTGGCATCAATTCTAATTCCTGACCTTGTTGTCAGACTGATGCAGTTGATCCAAAGAGCAGGCACAAAGGGAAACTTGAGACTGAGAGCTTGTTGGTAGCACGTGGTGTTAACTGGACTTCTCTGAGGCCTGTCTATATCTATGGGCCATTGAACTACAACCCCGTTGAAGAGTGGTTCTTCCACCGGCTAAAAGCAGGCCGCCCAATTCCAATTCCCAATTCAGGAATGCAAGTAACACAACTTGGTCATGTGAAGGTTAGCAATTCTATATTATGTTCACGTATTAGTGGCAGAGTTGTTTCCCTCACAAAATTCAAGAAAATTTAGCACACACTAATGCCTTATATCCTTTGGAAGGTTTTTACCAGTCTTCCAAGGACAGGAATCCGCCTGCTTTTCTAGAAATCTTATCTCAGTCATTGCCAGCTTTTTCATCCTAAATCGAAGAAAACATTTTTGGATAAATTTTTGACAAGTTATGTTTCTCTCAATCAATCAAAACTCTTACAGAATTGAGTTCCATATTTCCAGGATCTGGCAACTGCTTTTATTAAGGTTCTTGGTAATGAGAAAGCAAGCAAGCAAGTATTTAACATATCTGGAGAAAAGTATGTCACTTTTGATGGATTAGCTAAAGCTTGTGCCAAGGTAATGTTGTGAAATACTTCTTTCAAAGGAAGAAATATCTTGTCACTGAGAAAGGAGAAAGAAGAGAAAGACAAACTGATTATTGGAGTGTCTGATCGTAACAGGCTGCCGGATTCCCTGAGCCTGAGATAATCCACTACAACCCCAAGGAGTTTGATTTTGGTAAAAAGAAGGCATTTCCATTTCGTGACCAGGTAACTTAAGCACATAAGTTGCTATCATGTTGTTGATTTCCTTGTAATGTTAAAGAGTGGCATGTTTCACTTGAAGCATCTCCATGTAGAAAGCCAAATATCTTTTAGGTGGCTTCCAATCATTTCGCCAATGTCATGAAATATTTGAATAACTTCTCTGCAATCTCTTGAACTCTGTCAGGCCATTTAAGTGGTACTACCTCAAGGTTGATCTTGAACAATCTACCATTTGTTTCCTTGAAAGTTTTCATAGTCAACCAAAATAATCTCATGATTTCCTTATAACCATACCTAAAGAAACTGCTAACTAGTACTTTCCTATTAATATTTCTCAATATAGAAGCTGTTGCATAATGATGAGTGCCCTTTGTGCTAATACTGCTTGCGTTGATGCAAATGCAGCACTTCTTCGCTTCAGTTGAGAAGGCAAAAGGCGTGCTGGGATGGAAACCAGAATTTGATCTGGTGGAAGGTCTTGCAGACTCATACAACCTGGACTTTGGTAGGGGAACTTTCAGAAAAGAAGCTGATTTCTCCACGGATGATATGGTCCTTGGCAAGAGTCTTGTCCTTCAGACCTAGACATTCTGTCTCTTTTTGTATATTTCCCTTATCCTTGCTGTGCTCTCCCTTCTCTCCCTCGAGTTAAATTTCAGTAGAGCAAGCGGAAATGTTACATTGCTCATTGCTCATTCTTCAGAGCAGATGGAAATGTTCTTGTTTTGATATATGGATGGAGAAGTGCCAAGAAACTGAACTAGATTTGCTTTGCGGCTTCTCTCTTACATCCTTAAACTGTGAAAATGAAGAGGGGTCAAAGTTGGAATTGATCAAATAGAACTCAAATAGAACTCGCTTCTTTTTTTGGAGGCCGGTAAAAATGCCTCTGTTGTATATATGCAAGTCCACTAGAAGAAAATTTAACTCAAAAGAGAGTGTTGAGATGTTCTATTATTAAAAATTCAACTTGTATGCCCTTGTATAGGGATTTCCTCTTTTTTTCATAATATATATTTTTTAAAGAAACTTGTAGAAAGATTTCGAGAAGAGGATATTCAAAATGGTAATGTGAGGTTGTGGATATTTTAGTGCATTTTTTTGCTTAGTATTTTTGAGGTTGCAGAACAACATAATTAATTTATTTTTTAATTTAAATATTATACTTATAAAAAAGTGCATTAGAGAATATATTAAAGAATGAATTAAGAGATTTAGAATCATATTGGTGCCATTCATGATTCATTACCACACTTCCCAAGTTCTAAGTATCTTTTCAAGAAAGAAAAAGACGAAAAAAGGCCATTTAGTTTTATTTATGAAAGTTTCAATCTACATATATTCTTTCTTTTTCAATCTTTTATGCTATTAACTAATTTTATATATTAATTAATAAAATATCCGCCCATATAGTAATTTTTAGTATAATTTTAAATGTGCAACTCTCGTATCACATTTTAAAAGAATAAATCAATTAGAATAAGATATTTTCTCTAAAAAATAAAGTCATAATAACTTTTATTATGTTGGACATATGAAGTAAGGAAAATAATTTAAAAGGGTGTGAGATATTAATTTTGGAGACAATAATTTATTTTAATTAATTTGACTATTCAAAATATAACACAGAAGTGAAGTTACATGTACAAAATCTAAGAGAAATCACCTTGTGGGTTCGTCATTCTATTAATTAAATTATTTATTAAGTATTAAAAATAAAAAATGAAGAATGTGAGTAGATTGGAATTTTTATAAATAATTTTTGAGTAATTTGTGGGATTTTCCCTTCAATTATTGACCCAAGCCCACTAAATTCACCCAGGGTTCAAATGCAACTACAATGGGCTGATGCCCGTGCGTCTTTTGAATGACACGTCAGGTGAATCGCAGCACGTGGCAGCTCGTAAGTTTGGACGACAGTGCAAAGGGCTTAAATCCTCCGTAGCTTTTTTTTTTCTTTTTTTTTTGTTTTAAAAAGAAAAAACGAAACAATATTACTGATGTTGCAGATAATGTATTAAAATAAGAGAATAATATTATTTTTTATTAAAAAATAATTTATTAAATTTTATACTCACTTAGCACATAAATCCTTCCCCTTCTCTTTTTTTCCCCTTCTAATAATATAGAATTTACTAAAATATTAGCTGTGTGGTTTTAACTTTTCTCATTTGAATAAAGTAAAATTGTCAAAACTTTTGTAAATATTTAATCTAATTAAACGTATAATTAGTTTTCACTTTTTTTTCAAGAAAAATTTATTTTTATAAATTTGAGATAAATTTTTTTTTAATTAAATACAATTTAAATATATGCATGATTGATTTTTTTTTTAAAACTTTTTTTCCGCCAGGTGTAAAAACAACATATTGTTAACACGCATATGTGATACAAAAGCGGGCATTACATGTTCTGACACCTCTTTATCCAAATCTCATCACTATATACTTGAAGTTTCACCAAAACTAGTTGAGATTTAACTAGGATCAAAGCCATCTTTGTCTCTTGGCCCAACGTTGAGCCTTTCAAACAAGGTTAACTCAAGCTTTCTCTTTATATCCAGCGAAATCCTTACCATCCCAACAGGAAAAACAAAAAAGAAAACTCCCAACATTGATGCAGAACCACCAACCAAGGCTGCAAAGAAAGTAGCCAACGGGGGCAGCTTTCCTAGCCATGGGCGCCTAGCATATGTTACGTTCTTGGCTGGTAGCGGGGACTACGTGAATGGCGTCGTTGGTTTGGTCAAGGGCCTAAGGAAGGCAAGATCCGCATACCCTCTTGTGGTCGCCGTTTTGCCTGATGTTCCTAAAGAACATCGCAGCTTATTGATCAACCAGGGCTGCACGGTCCGCCAGATTGAGCCGGTGTCTCCTCCGGAAAACCGCCAGCGACGTGCCTATTTTAGGTTGGATTATTATGCCATCAATTACTCCAAACTTCGCATGTGGGAGGTCTGTGCCTCTTTTAACTTAATCAGTAGTTGAAAACCTTTGTATTTGTTCAAATATTTCTTCGACAAGTTAAGGGAATGCTTTCGGTGTTTTGCGATTTTCGCAGTTTGTGGACTACAGCAAAATGGTGTACTTGGATGCGGATGTTCAAGTGTTTGACAACATTGACCACCTGTTTAACTTGCCAGATGGGCATTTCTATGCCGTGGCGGACTGCTTTTGTGAATTCTACAGCCATTGCTGCCCTGAAAGAGTGCAATGGCCTCAGGTCTTGGGGCCCGAACCTTCATACTATTTCAACGCTGGCGAGTTTGTTTTTGAGCCCAGTCTCTGCATATTTGCTGATCTGACGAAAACTCTTCAAGTTACCCCACCTACGGCTTATGCTGAGCAGGTAGTGCTGCAGCGTTTTCTTTCCATTCTTGCAGCTTGCTCACAGAGCACTTTGCTTTGTAGTTTATTTTAGTACCAGTCCCCGCAAACTCAACTGTATATGTCATTATATTCTAATGTCTTCGTACCGACGAGCTCATAAGCAATATTTTTCTCTATGAACTTTGCGTAGCATATTAGCTATTTATGCACTTAAAATGGCCCTTAAGCATAGTTTCATTTTAGCCACAGATCTCACAAGGCTCAGCTAGTTTCATATACAATCCCATCCCAGGAGACTATCTGTTTTGATTCTGTCAATTTTTCAGGACTTCTTGAACATGTTCTTCAACGACGTTTACAGGCCCATACTTCCTGTTTACAACTTTCTGGTGGCCATGCTGTGGAGGCATCCGGATGGAATTGAACTTGACAAAGTAAAAGTTGTTCATTATTGTGCTCCTGGCTCGAAGCCGTGGAGCTACAATGGCAAAGGAAAAAACATGGATAGAGAAGACCTTAAAATGCTTGTTGAAAAGTGGAGGGATATCTACGATGATGAAAACTTGGATATGAGCTAGATGCCGATGCTGCTGCGGAAGATGATGTTACTGAAACTGCCCATTCATGGCAGTTCTCTCTGGGGCTGAAGTTTTACACACTGCATTGAAGCCCCATCTGCTGCTCAGCCTGTGGGTTTTTTGCTTGGATAGCTTTTGAATTAAGAATATTTGAGCTGTCTTCTTGAGTTGTATTTGGACTCTGGACGCTTTGGTTGTATTATACATTGATTTATAGTCTTTGTGAAGTTAATAATTAAACACTTTGATCGAGTTTGATCATTAATTGAGTTGTTCATAAATTATTTGTATAATTAAATGAATTAAAATTTTTAAATTTTATAAATAATTAAAAGAACAACTTTGGAAAGTAAACTGGGACTCCCAAATGAATTAACCGGATCAACTTAAATCAAAACTTGAGAGGTCGGTTTGTTTGGGCTTTGACAACAGCGCTAGACTTACTCCTGAGCATAATTAGCAACGGCCATGCTAGAACACATAGCAAGTGTTCAACCATGCCCGTTATTTTATGGTTATCCTCGAACTTCCGACCACCCCCCGACGATGGTCTTATCCATTGAAGCTATGAAGTTTGCTAAGGGACAAAATCTGCTGTGGAACACCCCTGCCGCTCTGCATCTGCAACGTGTAGCACAAACGGTTGCCTCTCAATCCTTCTATCATCTCCAATCCATCGACACGAGGACAGCCAACATCGCATTCATGCAGGGATTTATTATTAATTTATATTGTCTCGGCTTCTATGATTCAGTAGAGTAGACCAGATGCACGTTCTTCTTCTAATATTTTCAGTAAACGTTCCTCGGAAAAAAAAAAACATTTTCAGTAGACATATATTTTTGATGTTTTTCTAGAGTCGTGGACTTGGATGGCATTATGATTAAGATGCAGCGGGGGTTAAAGCAGTCCACTTGGTAGTGGCGGTGTTACCTGATTTTCAGGGGTGACCACTGCTGCCAGCTTCTCAACGGGGGCTGGTATATAGATCCGATAGCATGAAGCTTATTACAAAGGAATGATGCAACACCTGTTAATGTGGTAAGTACAAATACAACCTCAGCTGTGTTTAAGTTTTTTACGATTAATATTACAAAATCATTTTAACGTTTGAGGTCTTTTTTTTAATTTGTAACGTTAGTTTTATATTATATTATTTTATATAATATTTATTAATAAACATTTAAAATATTATTATTATCTTTATAGATAATATCAGTTAATCATTTAAAGTTTTAAAAAATATTACTTTATAGCATTATATTTGTATTTACTTATTTTATAAACTATTAAGTTTGATTAATAATCTTAACAAAGAAATAAAACAAATAATTACTTTTTATTTTTTTATAAAAAAAATCTAACATGTCTTCTTTCACTTCATTAGTTTTCTCTTTTCATATTGAAGTTTGTTACCCTAACTCCAATCAATGTCCCTCATTGTAGCACTATCCTACTTCCATGTCGATTAGGTGTGTTCATTGATCTGTCGAATTTAATTCAAATTTGTAAAATTTTTATGAAAATCGAATTAAATCAAATTTTTATTGAAATCAAACTAAAATTAATTAATTTGGTTGGTATTAAATTCAAAAATTTTTATTTAATTTTTAAAAATATTTTATAAAGCGTTGAATAAAATTATAAAAAATGTACATTTCTCTTAACATTTTGTTAATTTTTGACCTCTCAACATATGTCATTATGATGAAAAAAAGTGTACATTTCTCTTAATATTTGGCTGCTTTCTTTTTCCATCGTAGCGAAGGTCAAGACTCGGTGTTTCTTTTACCATGTTGAACGCAGCAAACGGAGGACAGACTCGAATCTTTCCCACGAAAAAGAAAAAAGAAAGTAGAGCTCGCAGGCATTGCATACATTGAAGCAGAGATAGGTTACGGTGTATTTGAATTTTGGATTTTATCTAATAATTTGTTCATAAGTTTCATAAAATAAACTATTTATCGGAAGAGAATTAAGGATTCAAGAAAAACTCCTACATTAAAAGTTTTGCAGTGGTTTTACAGTGAAATACAACCCAAATAAACCCGCTAATTTGTATATTTTGGATAGCTCATGACAGAGGCGGCCACCGACCCGACCACCGCTTCACCGATCACTTCCCGTCGTTTTTCTTTTTCTCCTGGTTTTCTGTTAAATTGGACTACGTTCGGACTGTAACAGAGTCAGTTGTTCTTCGGGTAACCATTAATTCATTAGTCAGATTGAAGAAAGATAAACTTTCATCATCAAAAGGTGTCATCCAATGCAGACTTCTTCGAAAAAGTCCAAAATCTTTGGTTTTTAAATCCTCAAGACTTCGTTACGTCTGCTACTAAAACTCTAGAAATTCACTTCAAGAACCATAATTTGAACTCCTCCTTTCCACTGATATTCGTTCTGCTGGCTTCTGCAATGGCTAAGGTTGCTCGTCGCCTGTCCAACCGTGCTTACGTGACGTTTCTGGCCGGAGACGGTGACTATGTGAAAGGGGTCGTGGGCTTAGCCAAAGGGCTGAGAAAAGTGAAGGCTGCTTATCCGCTTGTGGTAGCTCTTTTGCCTGACGTCCCGGAGGAGCACCGCCGCATACTGGTGAATCAGGGCTGTGTAGTCCGTGAAATCGAGCCAATTGATGTTCGTGATAAGGAGAACCAATTTGCTAGGCCTTATTTTGGGATTAACTATTGCAAACTTCGCCTTTGGAAGGTGAGAATTTCATACATTCAGTTACATTTATTCATCTTTGTTTGTCCAAGTAATTAACTATGAACTGTAAGTGCATCCCTCGTAGCAAACTGTTTATACATTTAACTCTGGGGTTTACTGACATTGTTTTCATTTTGGAAACAGTTTGTGGAGTACGAGAAGATGGTCTACTTGGACTCGGACATTCAAGTGTTTGACAACATAGACCACCTTTTTGAATTGGCCCATGGTTACTTCTATGCTGTGCCAGACTGTGTCTGTGAGCTGCATGGTCAACCATGCAAAGAGAGGATCCAATGGCCTGAGAAATTGGGCTCAAAACCAGCTACTTATATAAACGGTGGTATGTTTATCTTGGAGCCTAGTCTGACCACCTATGATAATCTCTTGAAAACCTTCGAGGTCACCCCTCCTACCCCTTTTGCAGAACAGGTATAACATAGTCTCCAACCTTGAGCTAACTACAATGTCTTCTGCACGATACGTAGTATGCAGTAAGTTTCCTCAAATGTTTGGTTGATAAATAGCTGTTTAGTATGCTGTAAGTTTCTTCTATTTGTAGTGTTCCTTGGTTAGATCCTAAGTGCATTCTATGATTTTGTCCACGTACGTCGGCCTTCACCTACTAAATCATTTAGGCTTTAACGCTAAGTATTTAATATGATATCAAGTCTTGATCTTGTTATGCCTATTTTGGTCCCCAAAAGTAAATATAGTCGATAATTTCACTTAGGTGTGTGACGTGCAAATTATGCATATTATTTATGTTTGTACTTTTTTTATTTTTTAAATTACATGAATTATTCGTCAACGTACAAATTACGTGTATTATTTTTATACTTATTTTTTAAAAAAGTACATGTATATTCAGGTAACGTTCGTGTATTATTTATACACTTTAGTTTTTTCAAAATTACATTTATATTTGTGCAACGTTCAAATTACGTGAATTATTTGTGTACTTTCTAACAAAATGAAAATCATAACCTGTAACTCTGCTCTTGGTGTCATTGCAGGATTTCTTGAGTATGTACTTCAAAAATATATGTAAGCCTCTTCCTTCGAAATACAACTTGCTCCTGACCATGCTTTGGCGACATCCTGAGAGCATTGATCTTGAGGAAGCGAAGGTCTTGCATTACTGTGCACCGGGCTCCAAACCATGGAAATACACCGGCGAAGAACAGAACATGGACACTGAAGTTGTGAAGAAGCTGGTGAAAATGTGGTGGGATATATATGATGATAAGGCATTGGACTATAGGTCTAAAGATGGTGAAATTGAAGCTGAGGAGGTTCAGACCAAGCTTATGGAGCCTGTTTTGAAACACCACATTGCTTCTCCTCCGGCTGCTTAGTTAATTTGGACTTTGGAAATAAATTTATAGGGCTTCAAAAACATAGAATTGCCCTTACGTAATTATTGATATCTAGGTTAGAACAGCATCTGTGTGTATCAGTATTATGTGTGATATGCAGCTTTAAGGACAATTGACATGAATTGTAATAATATTGTAAAAGCTTTCCCTCATCTAGCTTGTAATAATATGGTCCTTTTTTCCTTGTTAAATTTGAGAGGTCAGGAGAAGAGTGTTATTGTATTTTTAGAGTTTATTTTACGTGCGGAGAAAATCATGTTAGGTGCAAAAGTTTAAAATAATTTATCTTGAATTAAAATTTTTGAAAAAATTAACCATGATTACTAATTTCATTAATAAAACAGACTAATTCATTATCAAGTTAAGTATTATTAATTACATGATTTTTTGCTATAATATATAGTGTATTTAGGTAATGCTAAAAGTGTTAAAAAATTTTTATATTTATAAAAAAGTAGACATTTTAAAAATAAAAAAAATATTAAAAAATAATATATTTTAAAACCGACAGAGCACAAAATCGTTTGAAGGGTTTGTTTTTTAACTCCTCCTGCCAATTGTTTTGAATAAATTTTTTTTTCTCTCCAAAGGTCGATTGATAGAAATACTTTGGGTAAATGACTCTAAATCACATGAGAACATAGTAGAATATTCCATTCAAAGATAAAAGTTCTAGCGTTCTCTTTTTTCCTTTCCTTTTTTTTTTTTTTTGGTTTGAGAGGGACAAATTCTAGTACCTGCTAGTCAAAATCCTAAAATGTCAGAATTAAAAATTTAAAAGTATATTTCGTCGGCGCTAATTTTTTCATCGTCCAACTTTCGTTTTCATTATCCTAAAATAAATTATCTAAACTTTCTTCTTCTTTTTTTATCTTTAACTTTCAAAAATTAAATTATCTTTAAATTGACCAAAATCACAAGCTTTCTTTTCTTTTCATTATCACTCTTTTCCACTCTCACTGTATTTCATTAGCCCAACTAACAAAACTAAACAGGTTGAAACTAACTAACAAAATCACAACCTTCGTGTCAGCTGACCATCCTCTACTTTGAAATCAGCTGATACGTGGCACATTTCTGGGACCCACACGGACGCGCTAACAGGGCCCCGCACCGTTTCTTTTTCCATTCAAAATTGCAGTGGACCCTACTTAGGGCTGCAGGTCATGCCACGGCTAAGTGGAATGGCGATGTAACTGACACCTACGAGTGCGACGCGTGGATAAGAGATACACGTGGCCGGAAAGTGGTACGATAGAGAATTTAATTAACCGGGTTTGGTCGGCGACGGTTGCGGTTGTAGTCAACCGATGAGTAATAACGTGAATACATGGACCCTGGCAGTAGCCAATGGAATTAGAGCAACATGGATTGCCTACCACGGCTAATTTTTTAATATCTCTTTTTTGCCCTTTTTTCCACTGTTTCTTTCTTTATGGTTCGAGGAAGCTTCATAGGAGAAAAGGTTTTGCTAGAATAGGTTTACAACCAAAGCTCCATGATCTGCGTGATCAATGGTTGTAATCACCAATTTTGGAGGAAGTATATTGTCTGAAAAAAGGAAAAAGCTTTTAAAGAAAATTTAATTCTAAATCAGCCTAACGTTTTTAAAAAAATAGTGATAATTGTGATAATAAGACTAGTAAATTTTTTTAATTCTAAATTTCTCGACGTTATAATAATGTAAAAATTTTGTTATTAAAGATAATTGATCAAAGAATAGGATTGCTAATTGTATATTTCTATACAACGAGGCCTCATTAGGGTAGAAAATTTATTGGTAAAAGAAATGTAAAATCATTGAAAATGTATTTGGATAGAATATACATTTTTAGGCTAGAGTTAATATTTTATTTATATTTTATAAACAATTCACATTTTCTTAAAAATTGGAGGAAATTTTTAAATAAAAATTGTGTCCATTCCAAACTATACGCCTTGATAAAATTCCTCCTCCTTTTTTCTTTTTCTGGTTTGTGTTTATTCATCATGCTATATTTATGAAAAGCACTTTGTTACGCTTATGGAAAGCTAAAGATAGTAATTTTCATTCATAATTGAATCCAACCTTTTTGTATAAAATTAGAATTATATGTCTATATTCTTATTTATTTTTATTAACAAAGTAAATACTATTGTCCCCTCTCCCAATATATTAAAAGAGAAAAGAAAATAAATTAGATACCTTTTAACCATAGAAAATAACTGTTTTCGATTTTTTCTTGAAGATATATTTTCGCATCCGAACACACGAATTCATGACTGAAAAATCAACATCAAGAACACAAATAAAAAAAAGTTCGGTACTACTTAAAAAAAAATAAAGAAAAAGGCCACGGTTTATGTGATCGATCTTTTTTAGGAATCAAATCAAATTTTCATTTAAACTAATTTTTATTTCTCTAAAAGAAAAATATTACATAACTGTTTTTTTATATTAGATTATGAATGAGATTGGATAGTGTTTTATTTTAAAATTTTTTATTTTAAATTTCTAGAGAGAAAATTTTTTATATAAAAAAAATAAAACACAAACTAAAAATTTACATTGAGTTCGCAGGATACAAATACACCCTATCTATAAAACTATAACCATTAATGTAAAGTTTCCGCTTCTACATCAACTTTATCCTATTGTCGACAATGAATTTGTCTTGGACATTGAAACCGATTGATCAAGTGCCCCTAGCCATACGATCGATGTTGTTGATGACCAATCCAGCAGAATTACAAATGCGAAGTATGTGCATTGTTCCGCACTAGATTACTACCAAAACATTCACACACTCACAATGGCTTAGTCCCAAATCAACCTCCATCTTTAATTGTGAATCACAGCTATACCAAGAAGGTTCGTTTGGTCGGCCAAAAGAGATAAGAGGGTACTTGTGTAATCTTACAAGAAGATAATAGTGGGCCTCAAATCTTTTACCATATTAGCTGTACTTAATCCATATTTAATACCTTCTCGCCTGTTCAATTCCACCGCCCATTTCCAGAATTTTCTATCGAGAAACTGATCACCGTCCGATCTAATCCCTCACCAAATGAACAGCTCCGATTTCATCGGAAGGTCATTATCCAATGACTTTTGTCACCTGAAACTGACCAACCACAACGTCGTCGTTCCGGAAAAGTCCAACAGACAATTGGACCATGCTAGATGTCTCCACATAACTACCGGATTTCACTTTCCTTTCAAATCCGACACCTCCAGTTTCTCCCTTGATTTAGTAAAAGAAAATTAATAAAGTTTCTCCAGTGATCAACTCCAGACCAGCGCCTATATAAACCAGCCTATCCGTCGGAGCTAAAAACCTCGAACTCACCAAACTGTCTATACTCTCTAGCTTTGTGCAACTAAAAACAAGTTCAAAAATCTCCTCCTCCAAATTTTTTCAACAATCTTTTCAGCAAAACCCTTTAGTTTTTCGTTCTTGAAACTCTTATCCCCCAAAGACCCTATTTTTTCTTGATCTCATTTCCTTCAAAAAAACCCAGAGAAAAATGGCTCCGGAGATTGTCCGCGGTACTGCAACCTCAGGTCTTGTTAAGGCTGCTAGTTTGCCTAGCCGTGCCTACGTTACATTCTTGGCTGGCAACGGAGACTATGTTAAGGGTGTCGTTGGTTTGGCCAAGGGGCTGAGGAAGGTCAAAACTGCTTATCCACTTGTGGTGGCAGTTTTGCCCGACGTGCCGGAGGAGCATCGCCGTATACTGGTGAGCCAGGGCTGTATAGTTCGTGAGATTGAGCCAGTTTATCCACCTGAAAACCAGACTCAGTTTGCCATGGCGTACTACGTCATCAACTACTCCAAGCTTCGTATCTGGGAGGTACGTTTTTCTAGTCGAAGTTTGATTTTGATCTACTTCTGTCCCCATACCGTGTACTAGAGGATAAGTACTATTTCCAATTTCCTTGGGATAAACATGAAACTGACTTGCAGTAATGACCTTATCCCCCGGGACCCAGACAACATCACACCTAACCCCCACAAATTATCCCCCAAGCCAAGCACACCTGGAGTTCCTAATATTTTTCTTGTGGTACTCTATTCCATAGACCTTTCATCTTTACCACTACTACCAATTACTATAAAGGAGTCTGCCTAAACTCTTTTACTCTTAACTCAACCAATTCGCAGATCAAAGAGAATGTAAATCTAAGGTTTTGCTGGTGCACTAAGATTTCATTGTTTTGATGCAGTTTGTAGAATACAGCAAGATGATTTACCTGGATGGTGACATCCAAGTATATGAGAACATTGATCATCTCTTTGACTTGCCTGATGATCATTTCTATGCTGTGATGGACTGCTTTTGTGAGAAGACATGGAGTCACACCCCACAATACAAAATTGGTTATTGTCAACAGTGTCCTAATAAGGTCCAGTGGCCTGAAGAGTTGGGTCCTAAGCCCCCACTTTACTTTAATGCCGGCATGTTCGTTTTTGAGCCCAGTCTTCCCACCTATGATGATCTCTTGAGAACCCTCAAGATCACCCCTCCTACGCCATTTGCTGAGCAGGTAAGAAATTACACAAATCATTAGTTTCTACGCATTTAAGCAGGTTTGCTCACCGATTTTCATAGCGGTAATAATGGGCTTTTCATTCCTGAATTTGTAGGATTTCTTGAACATGTTCTTTAGGGACATTTACAAGCCAATTCCAAATATTTACAACTTGGTCTTGGCCAATTTATGGCGCCATCCGGAGAATGTCGAGCTTGAAAAGGTCAAGGTCGTCCACTACTGTGCTGCAGGCTCGAAGCCTTGGAGGTACACCGGCGAGGAGCAGAACATGGACAGAGAAGACATCAAGATGCTGGTGAAGAAATGGTGGGACATTTACAATGATGAGACACTGGATTACAAGAGGTGCATCAGTGCTGCAGCGGCCGCCGCTTATGAAGTCGAAGCCGGTGGATTGAAGGCAGTGCTGCCGAATGCTGGTGCAGTGAAGTACATCCGCGCCCCATCTGCAGCTTGATTTGGCCGCCAGTGACTTTATATGTAGTTTGCATTTGTATAGGTTTTCAGAAGTTACATACATAGTTGGCTTTTAGAAGTCACGTATTCGACCTATATATATGTTTTTCAAGTAGGATCATCAAGTTAGTTGAAGATGATCCGAAGCATGTGGGAGAACAAGTTAGTTGAAGATGATCCGAAGCATGTGGGAGAACAAATTTGTTCAAAGTTCTCCCTAACTAAAGACTTACTACAGGCTTGTTTAATGTCGTGAATACCTTGCAATATATAAACGTAAAGTTTTTTGAATTTTTGAATGTTATCTTCCTCTTTCCCCTTCTTAGCATGTTTCGATGGTCGCCTACTGATTCATTATTGTACATTAGGACATGAAAGAAAAATCGACCCAATATCTCATCTTAGGAAGGGTGTATTGGTATTGATTTTTTTAATTCAAAAATGTTTTATTTTTATTTATGTTTTATTAATAATTTAATTATTATTAGATGAAACGAAACGTTACAATACTTAGTGTTGAATATTTTTTAAAATTTAAAAATATGTATTTAGAATGAGATTAAATAATATTTTATTTTGAAATTTTTATTTTAAATTTTAAAAGAATTTTTTATAAAAAATAAATTTTAAATAAAAATTTTATATCTAAATACACCCTTCACTTTCGTCACGTGATGTACTTTTGAAAAAAAAGAAAACAACATGGTGATGGATGCACGATTCACAGTCTCTATCCATTTGTGTAACTGAAAACTGAAGTTTCCCTTTCAGCCACAGCATGCAGAAGGCAACCCACCGACCATATCCTGGGGTAGGATGCACGACAGTGGGGTGGGTAAGTCACAGTAAATACCGAACATCTTTTAAGGACAAAAGGGAAAAGGAATGCGGAGTTTTTGGGATATCAAAGGCCTTTAAATCTTCCTTTTATTTTGTTAATAGAATCTTCAGACATGTCTTTTTCTTTCTATGTCCTTCGCCGGGACACACTCACTTTTGTCAATAGACAATACCTTAATTTGATTCTATTATGCAAAGATAAATTTGAACTCTTTTAACTCACCTGAAAAAAGGGGGAAAAAAAGAAAGAATAATGCTTGTTGAAGCGAGTTGATTCTATTACTACTGTTATGGGCATTTTACTATTTTCTTCTTTCTTGGGTACACGTCAAGTAGCTACTATCTGATAGTCAATTGATAAAAATATTGAGAAAACTTGTGTTATTGTAATGATAAAAGGATATGAATTGATTATTTTATTTTATTTTATTTTATAAAAAAAGTAACTTTTTCTGTTGACCCACCATCTTAATTGCTAAAGTCATTGTTCAAAATGAGAGTAATACTACCCCATTACATGGCCATAAGGAAATACTCGCATGTAAAAGTTTCTAGTTATGGCTAAATTTTATTTTCTGAAACAATAATTTTTTTGTACAATGCATATTAAATCTTAGGGTGAGATTAGATAGAGTTTCGATTTGAGATTTTTACTCTTAGGTTTATTAAATGTAAATTGTTTGTGTGTGAGAAAGTATGACATAATGTAAAAATTTTGTATTGGGTTCTGTTATCCAAATATTTTGTGAAAGAGAGTTGATTAGGATGGTGATACAATTGACATGGTATCAAATTGTCTACTGATGATTTTGAAGCTCATGCTGGGAAACAAAGAGGGATTAGTGGAGTTATTATTGGGTGTTGCTGCACTGCAATATTTCAAAACATTTGGTTCGGATGAGTGAACTCCAAAAGTAAAAGGCCCGTTTGTTGCTAATCATATTGTTCAAAGTAATTAATAGTTTATCACAAAAGTATATACCTATTGAAGACAAGATTATACACGGCTAAAAAATTTCTCTTCAAGAATAATTGAGAGCAGTCTTTTGATGTAATTAACTGCTATATAAAATATTTAACCAATAAAATTACAATAAAAGAAAAAAACATAGAGAAGTTTTTGGTGTATTTAGATTGGTTCCGTTACAGAATTTAATACAAAATTTTCATTTTGGATTACATTTTCTGTTTCACAAACAATTCACTTTTATAAAATCTAAGATAAAAAATATCAAATATAAACTTATCCAATCTCAGTATATGTAAGTAGAGTTCCTTTACAAGACATCTTACCTTTAAAGTTTATTTTATTTTTTATCTCATTAATATCTGTATTAATCTGAGTAATCCAGCATGAGAGCTTGTAAGAGAAGACTCTCCAGATCTACGACATACAATCGATTACAAACATTAACTGTCTGTAGTGGCTAGTGTGACTAGAACTCACGATCTATTACTTGACAAATTAGATAAAGTAGCACAGATGGGCGACTAACATTTTAGTGTTTACTCTACCTTTGTAATATCATCCCTTCCCTTTACCATATTATCTAATTGCAAAAAAAAAAAGAATAGAAAAGAAAAAGAAAAGGGACAAGTTATGGGTATATGTAAATTTTAGAAGTGAGAATTTCTTTGCCTATTTCAATTTGTATAAATCATTTTTTCTTTACTCTCAAATTACTTGTGATTTGAAAGTTAGTATACAATCGTTGAAATATATATACATAAATATATTGTAGAACAGTGCTTAAACTTGATTTGGGTAACTTTTGGGAGAAATTGATGAGAAAAAAAGGAGTAAAAAGCGTATTAAAGTGTATAACGGATTTTAGGGTGTGCTTGGATTGGGTTTCACACGGAACTTAATGCAATTTCTCATCTCACATTTCACTTTTTCTCTCACAAAAAATTCTCTCTCCCAAAATCCAAGATAGAAAATTTTAAAAACAAACTCTATCCAATCATACTACCACTACGAAGTCAAAAACTATTTGGATAAAGTAATAAATTATGACTTGTGCACAAAAGATTTTTACTGTTGTTAGTCATTGATATCCTCAGAAAGGTCTCGATTCCAAACTCTATATCCCCAATGTCTTTATGAACCAGAAACTTTAAAATAGTGTACTTCTAATGCACATACTATAATATCTTTAAGTTTTTGGTCCACAACCAAAAACATAGACAGAACTAAAATTTTAATTTTGTGGAGGTAAGAATTTATATTCAATTATATAAATAAATTTTCAAAAATGCTGAAGAGGTAAAGTAGACAAAAATATGACTAATAAGCCCAAGAAATAAATACAGATAAAAAAGTTTTTAAAAAATTAGAAGGCTACGGTTCCATCCGTATTCACAAAGATTCAGTTCATAACAAAAATTTTCCATCTAAAGCACATTTAATTATTACAAAGGAGCTTAGACTGTATTTAAACAGTAATTCAATTTAATTTTTTTATTTTTTTAATTTAAGTTTTATCTTTTCTTATATAAAATAATCTATTTTTATACTTTAATACAATTCAACTCAAATAAGTTATTATTCAAATATATCCTTAAGCTACTACTCTTAGGGTGTACTTGGTTTAGATTTTAAACTAATATTTTTTTAATTTTTTAACTTTAAACTTTTATTTTTTAAAAAATAAATTTTAATATAATTTAATTAAAAAAATTTAATCCAATCTATATTTTTCCGTGAAAGAATAATGTTAGAGGTAAAGGACAAGATCTGTTAATAGTAGCACTTGTGTACATTTTTCATTTGTCCAGCGTAGTGATAAGATTTCCAAGACTTATCCTTTTCATCTAGACTTTCCTTTATCAAACGCTTGAATGCAGCAGTTGAATGTGCTCTTTTTTTCCCTTCAAAAAGGTCTACCACATAACCGACTCCGTAACTGCTTTCAAGAATGCTATCAAATTCCATTCTGCAAACTGTCCCTGGCTGATGCTAACACTCGAATGGCTAATACTTTGCCTGCACCTCACCTATCCTAACTAAAATGCCCGGATGCAACCTGACAAAACTTGTTTGCCAACTATAAAGTTGTACTTTCTGTTAATTCAGATAAATTATACTTTAACTAATTCCTAGATTCGGAGGTCCAGGTGCCCAGAAAGTGTTTTTGCTGTACACCTGTAGAATCTTGGTTGGTCATGATTTTGACCCGTTTAAGCCTGCAGTTTCTCTACTTCCTAGCAGATTAGTTACATCTCAAACTTTCCATATTCATCCTCCTTCAGGACAGTAAAAGATAGTCAGAGAAGCAAAGTTATAGTATTATTCTTTTTTTCTTTGGGGCTGAATAATGTTATAGTATTATCTATTCTAGTGAAATCTCACCTTCACCGCCAATTTCCAAGCACAGTTTACCCTGAGATGAAATGCCAAGAGCCAGATGTACGGTTTTAATATCAGGAGCCCCTTCACCGTTTAGATTAACCAATTAGATTAATTCTTCCTAAAGATTCCAAGAATATCTGTCTTCAGATTCTTCTTCTGCTGCCTATATATACCTGCATTAGGCAATCTGGATAGCATTGTGGTTAAAACCCTTCTTTTGCAGTTTTCTTAGAACGATTCTTAAGAACATTTGAACTTCAACTGTATTACGCTCTTTCAAACCCGGGCATAGAGATTTTGGGTTGTTCTTTGATTTCTTGAACGTTCAACATGGGTCCTAAAGTTCTTGCCGGTGAAATTAATACGAATGGGGTTGCACAGAAGGTGATGCCTAACCGAGCGTATGTTACATTCTTGGCTGGTAGCGGAGACTACGTGAAGGGAGCGGTTGGGTTTGGCTAAGGGCTTGAGAAGGGTGAACGCTACGTACCCTCTTGTGGTGGCAATTCTTCCTGATGTTCCTGAGGAGCACCGGCGCATGCTGGTTGATCAAGGCTGTATCATCCGTGAGATTGAGCCTCTGCAGCCGCCTGAGAATCACACCCAATTTGCCATGCCCTATTATGTTATCAACTATTCCAAGCTTCGCATTTGGAAGGTTCTCTCTATTTCTTTAACATACTCGCCATTTGTATGACGTTTCTCTTTAGGACAAGTTTCAAAGATCTTCTTGAATCATCAACTCCAAGATTCTTGTTGTTCTGGGCTTGATCCAACTTAGATTCATTTCAAGTTCTTTTATTTCAATGCAGTTTGTGGAGTATAGCCGCATGATCTATTTGGACAGTGATATACAAGTCTTCGACAACATTGATCATCTCTTTGAGCTGCCAGAAGGGTTCTTTCTATGCTGTTATGGACTGCTTTTGCGAGAAGACATGGAGTCACAGCCCACAGTACAAGATTGGCTATTGTCAGCAATGCCCAGAAAAGGTTCAGTGGCCTGCTGAATTGGGTCCAAAACCGCCTCCTTTTTTCAATGCCGGAATGTTCGTTTATGAGCCTCACCTGCCTACCTATGAGGACCTCCTGAACACCCTTCAGGTGACACCTCCCACACCGTTTGCCGAGCAGGATTTCTTGAATATGCATTTTAAGGAGATTTACAAGCCAATTCCTCCAATCTACAACCTGGTTCTGCCTATGTTGTGGCGTCACCCTGAGAAAATTGAGCTAGACGAAGTGAAGGTTGTTCACTACTGTGCTGCTGGCTCGAAACCATGGAGGTACACCGGCAAGGAAGAGAATATGGATAGAGATGACATTAAGCTCTTAGTGAAGCGGTGGTGGGATATCTACAATGGTGAGGATGGAGCTAATGGGACTGACGAATTCACGGCTGCATTATCAGAGGCTGGCATTGTTCGCTACGTTCTATTCCCTTCTGCAGCTTGAACTACTGATATTCGTGTAGCACAACTTTTTTTATTTCACATTTGATAGTAGTATTTGCCTTAACATTCTCAGTACATACTGAATTTGACGTTGTAAAGTTGAAGAGAAATGATATGACAATGAAGTACGCTTACGTAGGAAAAAATCTGTTCTTTCACTATGCTTTTAGCTGTAAAAGGATCATTCTGATATTGGCTCAACTGTTACTGCTCCAGAAAACGTTGGCATTTGAGGAAAGTTTATAGCATTAAATTGATTCAATAGACTGAAAATCGTACCATTGGCCAAATTACCGAGAAGGCAAAAAATGTGAATTTTCAATCACTGTAAGTACAACGAAGCAGTATAAAGTGCCCCTTATTTGGCTTCAATTTGATAAGCATATATGGTTATAGCTCTGGCATTGCGTCTGGCTACGAGCCAGCAGGCTCAGATTGATCTTATTTGATGTTTCAGACTTCAAACTGCATATACATTCTCAATTGCTCATCAAAACAGACTCAAAAGGCACCTGGGTATACCATTTCAGGCTTTTGGAGTACCGGCATAAATCCAGTTTTTTGGGTGTGAAATTTGGAATATGCAATTAGTTGTTCAACTTTTTCCACTTGGAAGTACGCTTCCAGAATCAGGAATCCTAATTATCCTTGGAAGTTTCCTATAAGAATCTCTTATAGAACATAAATGGCCCCTGGGATTTTCATTTTTTCCTTTTTATGGTCCCCGAGATTGTTGCTGCTAATATCAACCTTGCTTCATGTTTAAAACCTGTATAGCTATAGACGAGCAGAGGACGTTATTTCTGACCCCCTAAAGGTAACAAATGACAGAAATGAACAGTACTTTTTGGATGTTTCTGTTTGAATAAGATGTCCAGTTAATGTGTCAGAGAACCTCTGTTATTACATATCCTCCCGTTGCCCGGTTCTCTTTTTCACTTTGGAGCTTGTGGAATATATGCTAAAATGGCTTATATGGATAGAGTTGTGCAATAGTTTCGCATTATTTGACATGCTAGATGGTTACTTCCAAGCTGGTGTGAATTGCTTTTGAGAAATCATGTGCAGCACAAGATCTGATTAGCCAGCAATGCCCCCAAAGAACAACATGGTTACAATCTATTCTACCAATGTCGGCAGAAAGGGAGAAACCTTTCTGTTTGAGACCCCCTCAATCTGCCATAAATCAGGGAATGAAGTAAAGGTGAAAAGCACATTAGTCAATAACAAACTTACACCAAAAGTCTGAAAAGATTGAACACATAAGTTGTCAACAATAATGTGTATATTAACTATGTTAATATATCTATATGAAAAAAGAAATCTATATAAATAATGATGGCCTTGTCTAATTATCGTGTTAACTAGAAGTAGGATCCTTGAATTATCTCAAGTTAAGGCAGTTTCTTTGGTGATATCTAACAAGATATTTCCTTCTCCTCGTGGTCTCGGAACTTCCAAGAACAGAATACTCAAAGGGGGAAGGCGATAAGAATATAGTGGTTATGTACCTAATTCTTTCCTTATGGAGGGGCCCTTATTTTGGTTCAAGATTCAAATAATAATTAAGCAGAGTTCTTTAGGGGTAGAAAACAAGAAATCCCTTCTCGTATATTTCAAATTCCACCTTTAAGCGTGTCCTTTACAATGATTGAATTGGTTCTCAACTTCAAAACTCTCTCTGTTGCCAGGCTATCCAAAACTAATCTTTATTGACTGTCTCTATCTTTTTCCACCTTCTATTGCATTGGTTAAGGGAATCCATCATTGTTCCGAGAATTCGTTCGGTTTGAAGTGTGAAACGAGATAACATGAGATTATTAATCCCATCTCGTTAACTCCGACAATAATCCAAATATCTAGCAAGCTAAAGGAGCATGAACTTTTCTATTAATATATAAGGGTAAAGTATCATAGAAGATCTCATATTAATGGAAGTTTTAAAAAACTGCCAAGCAAGAATCTTGTGTCATAGATACAGCTTAAAATTTTCACCTCTTTTAGAGCGTTTCCTTTCCAGCTTCTGTAATAAAATATAGGCAACTTTCAATGTCTCTTCTTTGGTTTAGAGATGATTTATAACTTAGAGAAACCAATTGCTGAGTCTGGTTTGTTGCAAGTACAACTGAGGACAAAACATGGGCCGTCACCATCTGAAGCAGCTTCTGCTAACTTGTTTCCTATCAGCTCTGATGATCTCTCTTTCCTCAGGGGTCACACATGACACCTTGTACACCATCTGCTCTCAAACGCAGAATGAAGAAACCTGTGTAAAGTTTCTTGAGAGCGATTCTCGAACGCGATCTGCAACTCTTCCTGAGCTGTCCTTGATATCTATCAACCTGACCAGGAATCAGGCCACCAGCAACTTCAAGAACTTTGCAGAACTTCGAGAGAACGCCACGGCGCCGCCATTGAAGGGTTCTTATGATAATTGTGTGACGCTTTACAGATTGATGTTTCAGAAAATCAAGGAGGCCTACGATTTATCCCGGAAAGGAGAGTACAAGAAGATAACTCAGTTAGGAGAAGCGCAGGATTTGGCCTATCGCTGTGAGAACGGGCTTCCTTCGAATTCTTCCACGGCTGCCATTAGTGAAACCATGATCTTAACTTCCGAGGCTTCTTCAAGTGTTAATTTGTACATTGCCAACACTGTTCCACAAGTCTATTAGAGTGATGCACGTGCATGAATCTTTGTTTGTGGAAAACTCAATTCAGTTTCTTTCCTTTGTTATTTCTTACTTATCTTCTTTTGAAGAACCAAAATTTGGTCAAATCAAATGAAGAAACGAATCAGGGTCTGATCTCAAGATTACTGCATTGTAACTGAGAATACACGTTCGATTAATCAACAATCGAAGTGCTTTTCTTGCGTATTCATGATAAACCAACGTTTATATATAGATGTAGGAGGATATATTTGAGAAGTAAGAAGCCCCTTTGACATCTCTTTCATCTGCTACTAATTCTTGATGTGAAAGTACAGAGCTAGGGGCAGATATTTGAGTAGGAAAAAGAGAAGATCTGCAGGTTCCCAAATGAATTGGCTTATTCTAAAAAAGTCTTGTTCTTCGGAAGCTCTATCTCGTGCACCTTTCCATTATTCAAGAATTCTGAATCATTTTCTTGAAGCTCATTTTCTTCATCATAAATGATCCACTTGCCCCAAAATGATTCGATACAATGGGAAAATCTCAATTCGTTAGGCCTTTTTATTTGATTGTATCGAAAGATCTATGTGCGTCATAGTCTATGAGTTCAAACTACGTGATTGAATAAATATATTTAATTGTATTTAAAGACCTAAGAACATCATAGTCTAAGAGTCTAAACTATTTGATTGAATAAATCCTTCTCTATCTGTTGCGGGTCCAGATCTCCTTCCCCTTCCCCATTTCAAACTCCAATCAAGGATAGAACAAGATCACTTTACATCATATCTAAGACACTCCTCGGTTCGAGCCGAAGAAGCAATGTCGAGGGTCCAGAGCTCCTTCCTCTCCCCCATTTCAAACTCCAATCAAGGATAGAACAAGATCACTTTACATCATATCTAAGACACTCCTCGGTTCGAGCAGAAGAAGCAATGTCACTCAATCATTATCAAACAAACTGACTGCAATCTTAAGCAAGGGTTTTGGTTTTCATTTTTCATTTTTTTAAAAAACTTTTCTTTGTCAATTGTGTCTGTTTATTTGGCAGGCATCATAGTCTGGGTATGCCGTTTGTGACATAGAGGTCAGAGACAAACCCAAGTTATTCCACGATACCATTGAAAAGGCAAAATTATGAGTTCTTTTTTCCCCAATATTTGTTGCTTCGGCTTTTGAAGTGAGGGTGTGAGTTCAAGAGTTGCGCTATTATAATCAATCAAGGAATTGTTATCTTGCAAGAAATTGTTCGAGAGCTTTTCTAAAACAACAAGCCTTCAATGGGATGTTTGTCAGAAGATGGTTGAATGGGAAGAACCCTAATCGAGCATATGAAGAGAGAGAGAAAGCAATGCTAGAAAACGGATCCACAAGGATAGAGAAAAGCAGAGCCAGACTGTGGAAGGGTCGTTGGATGTCTTCAATCACTATAACATTAGTGGTTATCTCTGTTTCCAGACCAAGGAAGAAACTGCAACTAATCATTTCAGTACACCTACAGAAACATCCGCCATAAATGGTTATACGTATTAACACAAATATGCATTGCAGCAACAGCTTTTTAACTAAAACTAGCAACAGATTTTCTTTGTGAAACTTCCTTCAGAGACGACCACAGCCTGAAATTGGTATGAGAAACTTTAACCCATGCAGTCTAGCAAACTCAACGGAAACAAATGTTCCCAAAGTCTCCTAAAACATCTCTACCTTGCGTAAGCATTTTGTTTACCCTGTATCCCACATGATGATTATCCTGACAATAGAAACCAGAGTTGAAATGTATTAAGCTCCCTTGCTCATGGTATTACCATCCCGGATACATTAAGCAGCAAAAGGAGGAGTTCATCTCCCCAACAACGCAACACGATCCTTCTGAACTGCCTGAGCCAGGTTGATATCGAATAGCTCACACCTAATTGGCATCTCCATTTCATAGAAGGGGTTCTTCAGGACATAATCAGTATATAACTCATAGATATGTTTCAAAAGACCCTCCATATGCTGTGTACCAGGTTCACATACAACAAAAAACTTGGTCCCTACAAAATATGAAGTTTCATTTTTTAGTTGTTTCTCCAACATGATAAATAAAGATGAAAACCTAAAAATGGAATTTATAATCCTTTTGACAAATCAACTCTATCCCAGTATATATTTTGGCATGAAATAGTATTCTAATTTCAACTTGAAGGAGTTTCATCCCAAGTGAAGCCAGGGCATGATTCTGAATCCTTTTGCTCAGAAGGAAAAGAGACACAAAGCAAAACAGGGAAGTCCAAGCTAAACCAAAATACAAATTACACCTAACCTGAACACCATTCTCCAGTCAACTCATTGGGCAGTGATTACCAACATTTAAGTCTTTCACTTTATAATTTAAAATAAAATTTAATTCCTTAAATATCTGAACAAACATTCTTTGGCGAAGGTCCACATCCTAGTTTGAAAACATTGAGGCATTGAGTAAAAATATATGTTAAAAAAAAAAAATGCACTGGCTGCTGACAGCCTTTTGGATCTAGCAACCACAATGACAACTCATAAATAGTCAAAGCAAGCAACTCATGTAGCTTGACAATGGAAATTTTGAAGTCATATCACTGTGTACCAGCTTGCAAACATTTGGGTTTCAAGTTTGGAACAATCACCGGTAGAAAGATGTGAAAACACTGGAATATCAGCCCGTTATTTAGTTTTATTTTCAGATAAAATGTCATTATCAGTTTTAAGCATGCAATAACCAGAACCTTACAACTAATTACCATTGAGTTGTCAAATTATTGATCTGCGTGGTGTAAGCACGCAAGTGCAGCTACTCAGCTCAAAGATTTTCCTCAGCTCTAAGATGCAGTAACAAACCTATGACAGAAGAATGTTTGGGAATGGCAAAACTGAAAAATGGTTAGGTAGGTGGAATGATTGTTTTGCCCTTGTATAGTATTCAAGAAGTGAGGAAAATATGAGAAGATTGAGGGGTAGAATAAGATGCTAAAGACTATCATGACATTGTAGCAATGAAGGGAAGAAAGGAGGTACAAACAAAAAGAAGTATTCTTCGAATGACGGGGAAGTAAGGGGATTCTTGGATAGCCTATAAAGGAGATTTGCTAACTGAAAAGGAGGAATGAGGTTCAGAAGGCACCTATGCCAGGACCTTCAGGTTTACTGCTGGTTGAGGAAATGTACAAGGAAAGATCTGTTACCAGCAAAACCACCATTTTGGGGGATCTAATTTACTTTGTCTCATAAAAGCAGGAAAGCATATGAAAATAAAATATGGGCCTTGCATACTAAATAGAATAGAGGACTATACAACTCAAAAGCAAAGCATATTGCAATGCAATAACAACAGTGGAGAATTGATTGAGTGATTAATCTTCCATTAGGATAAATATAACAGTACAACATAAGAATCATGAAGAAACAACACAGACAGATTTTCTCTCATGCCCTTGAATAGCTCAAAGTATGCACATAACTTGAACAGAACAGAAACTAGATCGACAGCCACAAGTTCTCACTTCAAAGGAGGCCATCGACATTTCTATCTGATCAAAATGAGAAGAGAACTAGGACCCAATAGGATACAGAAAATAATGCTTTTTTATTTTTTTGTCAGATCCATTCTTCTTTCTCTTCCCATAAGTCAAACACTGTTGGAAAAGAAAAATTCTCTGTTACCAAGAAGAAGAAAGGGAGGCAGGTATTGCTGATAGCTCCACTTACACACAGAAAGGCAATGCATCAATAGAATGATGAATCCACGCTCACAAACTCCTTGCCTAGACAACTTCTAATTTGCTAGAGTTTTCACATGACAGAATTCAAACCTTAGATATGACCGTGTAGATCACAAACAAGATAACCCTATACCATTTTCAGCAAAATATTTTACAGAAAGCTCCCATTTTAAACAGCATAGAAGTACCGTCTTGATAGCCCAGAGTTCCCCATTAAAGAACAAATCATGTTGCAGTTTCTTTGTCCGCAAAGTCTATAAACTTTTCTCAGACTCTCATGATTTTCAAATGACTTTCATTACACAGCAATAAACTGGTGCTTCAGAAGTCCAAGAACTGCTACTATCTTAATAATATAAGTTACCAGAATCCAATGAAAATCTCCGTCTTTTGGGCTTCTCTTTCATATTGTTCCTTGAAAAGGATAGAGAATACAATTTTCTAAGAGGGAAGGGAAACATCCAAGAGGAAGACATGTACCATAAATTTTTCATAAATGGCCACTATCTGATTATGGAAGTCAACTCTTGTTGCATTCTAAAGTAGAGTGAAAAGTACAGACACATTGTACCCAATCCCATGCAGGAAGTACACAGTGTTCTTAGCCATGTTCATTCTAGTCCACATTATCTGAATAAACTTGCATGTAATGTTTATTAAAGCAAAGAGAATTTTGAGGCTGATATTTGGTTAATTTTCATAATTCAGATCCACTATTCCCCTACAGAATTTCCCATAAAGCATTTCAATCTTGCATATTTACAATATCTCAAAATGGTTTCGCATTTTCAGGTGGTGTACAGAGTTAAAAACTTGACAGGGCCTCAAAAGTAGCTTCTAAGCACAAGCTGCTAGTAGCTCACTAGCCAACGCCTCATATGCAACATAGAACTCGTCACATTCTTAGAAGGGATAATGGGGGAATTATTGAGAGACTGCATTCTACATCGGATGAATATGTTAGGGTAAAAGTAAGCCAAGGATTTATATGGAGCAAAGAAGAAAGGCCAAGAAAAAATGCATAAAGAATTCTGTCTTCCATGAGAACCCTTACTATATTTTTTTAAAGACATCACTGCATTTTCATCCTTTACCTGCTATGAACAGAAGGATGTGACTCCTTTCCTTTCCCATGCCAATTCTTCCATTCTCTCCAACACTAACTAAATCACGTTAGTTACTCCTAACTTCTGTCAATGAAGTATGACTTCAACCAGAGTCATGAAGAGCTTTCAGGTTTTCATAGAATTTAAAGAGAACAGAAGAGTAAAGCATGGGAGTGCTGAATCCTGAAAGTACGACATCCCTAAGAAACAGGAAAGCAAAATCATCCCCATAAACTGGATCAGTAGCTTAGAAAGGACCATAAAATTACTTTGAACTGTCAGTATTAGCTGACAGTTCAATTTCGCGCAAAAGTTATCAACTTTTCACTTTCACACTATAACATCTGCATACAGTAGTAAATTACTTTCGAACTCTAAACTCTTGTCCAACACAGAATACTAGCCATATGGTTATTAATTCAAAAATAGAAATACCATCAACCCCAACCCACTCCCCCCCCCCAAATCCAAACCCAAAACGAAAAGGCAATGATCCACCCAGAGAGACCCAATAAGCAGAAAAACTTTAATATATTGGTTTCAAGTAACAAAGGACTCAACATATTTGTGTCTACATGTAATTTAAGAAGGATAGAAAAAGAGAAGCAACAGTCACCTGTAAGGGACTGGAAGCAATGGAGATCGAAAGTGTCAGCTTGGAGAAGTTCAATTCCAGTACAGTTGGGAACAGGGGAAAGTTGCTGAGAGATGGCGTGCATCGAATGCCAAAGACTGGCCAATCTCAAACTGTCATTGGTGTCCATTCGTCCAGCTGATCCATAGTCCTTATAGAAGATTAAACCCCCTGATTTATTGATGATGTATAAGCTGTAGATCGCCGCCATTAAGACAATATAACGAGTAATTTGCTCTCAAACTCAGCTTCAATTTAGATGATTTCTCCCCCTCACTCCTTCCCTCACTGAGGGCTTTGGCTATGGCTGTCTCCGACCTTCTGAACCTTTGGGTTTTTGACCTGCCTGACTCGATTTTTATACAAATGCTCCGCGAACAGGCCTGTGTTCTGCAGGTTAGCCGAAAAGAGCATGGGACGCAGGAGCATAACGCGTTATAACGTTTCCGAGGGTTAAATGGGGACGTCTTCCTATTGCGTTCGCGCTAAATTCCTGGGTTAACTTAAGAACCACCGAATAATTTTAATCGTTTCTTTTCTCCACATTTTAGAACGTATTTGGTTTGAATTTTAAATAAAAAGCTTTTTAATTTTTTTAAAATTTTGCATATTTTAAATTTTATTTTTAAATAAAATTTTTATAATTTTTAATACAACTTAATTTTATAAAAAAATTTCAATCCCATTAAACTGTCGTGCCAAGTTTGGTGGGAGAGGTTATCTAGTATCAGGACACCCATTTCCATACTTCAATAACTTAAACCAACCCAATCTTGCCACGCACTAAACGAAGTTCCAGCACAATACTTGTCAAATTCGTATTGGTAGAACAATTTGTTGATCCATGTACCTTCTTGCAGGTGGAACCCGCTCCGAGAACCACTGATGTGGCACGACCGTTGCCACGATTATGTGTCTTCTTCTGAGAAGCCTATAAATACTCAGACATTCGCCGATTTCCAAATTGATCAGTGAAAAAATGGCGGAGAAGGAAGAGCTAGAAGCTCCAAAAGCCATCACGGTGGAGGTCAATAAGCTGAGATTTACTTACCCAGGAATCGACGGCCATCCTCCGCCGGGCTCGACTCCTTTGATTGATGATTTCTCCCTCACTCTTCGCTCCGGCGATCGCTGCCTGCTGGTCGGATCCAATGGCGCCGGTACTTGGTTTCTTCAATAATTTCTTTTTTACTGCTTAGTGAAATAGGAAAGAAAATGAATTTTGTTATCTCGGGTTTAGAGGAGTATTTACTTTGTTCAAAGTTAGGTGGCGGTTTGCAGAATTGGGACTATGTGTTAACTATTGGTGTTTCTTATGTTAATTCTGATATTAATTGCTCTAATGCCTGTTCTTTTGATTGTTTTATTGGTTATGGTCTTAGGGAAAACTACGATT
This sequence comes from Rauvolfia tetraphylla, assembly GCA_030512225.1. Classification (NCBI taxonomy): domain Eukaryota; kingdom Viridiplantae; phylum Streptophyta; class Magnoliopsida; order Gentianales; family Apocynaceae; genus Rauvolfia; species Rauvolfia tetraphylla. The sequence goes on from JAJQKT010000060.1 coordinate 7,414,180, forward strand.
TTGAAGATATTGGGAGGGAAGCATTTGGTAGAGCCGGAGATGGTGAGAGTTCTGGGAAGATCTGCATTTCATGACACTGCTTTAACAGTTTCCGGTGACCTGTGTTACTTAGGAGGAGAGGTCTGTTTTTCTTTCCTCCTTTTTTATGGGTTACTTTTCTTAAGGAAGTAATGTTCTTTAAGTAGTTTTTTTGTTCAGCCTAAGTATGCCTTTTTGGATGCAGTGGAGAAGAGAAATTGCATTCGCTGGATTTGAGGTTGCCATACAAATGGATGTTTCTGCTGAGAAAATGATATTTGGTGTATCAGGTGTTGATGCCCAAAGAAGAGAAGAGCTTATTAAGGTTTGATAATAGATTAGATTTACTTAACTATGTCTCCATTCCTGTTTTACTAGCTGGGATTGTATCTTTTGAATAAAGGTGACAAAGGCAGCTCATTAGTTCACAGATAAAACCTGTATCATCACCTACTTTGTAGAAGTAACTTAAATAAGCATCATAGATGTTTTTGAGTCATTTTATATGCTTAAACTTCTCGTTTTTCCTTTTATTCTTTGATCTATCCGTTGGCTTTTACTAGTAATTTGCCAAAATGGAAGCTCCTTTAAGAAATTGCCTGCAGTCTTCCGTGGACAAAAGGTTTCATGAAGAATGCCAAACAGTATACGGAACTAAATGGCAGTTCTCTCTTAGTTGTCCCAGAGTGCATGGGAGAGATGATAAAGGCACCTAGTGAAATTTGCAATGCCAGCGGTTCTGTTATCCATCATAACTCCAGATTTTGTGTTTCTAGTGGTGGCGTGTTTGGCTGAACACTGCCAAGTGGCATGTCTCTGTTTGTATAAGACATTAAACTTGGAGAAGCCCAACTCTTCTACTTTTCTGTCCTGGTGGTTAATTTGACTGCCACACACCAGGTGTAGTTTTGCACTTCGATGATCTTTAGCAATTTATAAGTTTTGGAACGACAGTGATACTTTATCAGAAGAAAACAATCAGTACATCTGTTGAGAATTGCAGTACAGATTTTCAATCCTAACTTATTCATTCCTCTATAGGCTCAGTATTCAAAATTGCAGCGGTGGGTGACGTTGCCTTTACATTTTGCGGATCTGCAGACATTCAATTATTAACTTTTGATCCTTTTTCCTTCTGAAATGTAGGTTTTGGGCATTGATCTATCATGGAGAATGCATAAAGTATCTGATGGTCAGAGAAGAAGAGTACAAATTTGTATGGGTCTTCTCAAGACATTTAAGGTTAAGTAGCATCAGATCCTTCTTTGAATGTGATTCTCTTTAACCTCTTGGTTATTGGTTTTGATCTCTGTCCTGACAACGTTCCCATCATGGTTATCTAGGTTCTTCTTCTTGATGAGATTACAGTTGACTTAGATGTCCTTGCAAGGGCTGATCTTATGGCATTTCTGAAAAAGGAGTGCAGAGAACGTGGTGTTACAATTGTCTATGCAACACATATTTTTGATGGTCTCGAGGATTGGCCAACTCATATTGTAAGATCAGTTCCTTATTTCTTCTTTCTTTTCTGTCTTTTTGTAGGTCGTGATCAAAATTTACCGTCAGCAACTCTTTTCTTGTTTTCACAGTTGTATGTTGCTCGTGGCAAGTTGCAATTAGCAATGCCAATGGATAAGGTTAAGGAGAGCAGCAACATGTCACTGATGGTAAGAAACTTCCTTCGCCTAAGATATTCAGCACCTTTAATCTAAAATTGCTTTGTCAACTATGGTTTATAGGATTAAGTGCTACTGTCATGCACTGTTTTTGCAAATATGGGATTTTGTATTAATTGGCAAGTCTGTCTTTATGAATATATGGTGCTTATACATTTTCTTTGTATTACCCTGGCTTTTCTGCATGCTCCTCTAGTGAACTTTTTGATAGTTGTGATTATGAAGCACCTTATGGATTTGTCTGCAGAGAACGGTGGAGAGCTGGCTGAGAAAGGAAAGAGACGAGGACAGAAGCAGAAGGAAAGAGCGGAAGGCAAAAGGCCTACCAGAATACGAAAGTCAATTGGAAGGCACTCGTGTGATTGGAGATCCAGCCCGTGTTGGCCGTGCACTAAACAATGGGTGGGCTGGCGGAAGGATGCATTCTACCATTGCTGGCATTGCTGGTGAGGAAAATTTTGTCCTAAGTTCGAATAGGGTTCTTAGGTAAAACAATACCTGGATCTATCCAATACAAAACTAGTCTTCTTGATGTCTTTTTAGTAGCTGCGTTTCAATTGTCAGATTGCCACCCAAAACATTAGTCCATTCCATTATTCTTTACGGAAATATGCTCTTGTAAGAGGTTGCTGTACAACGAAAATGTAAGATCTATCGAAAGATCTGCTCAATGCAAAGCCCTTATCCACCTCCAAATGAAGGAGGATTAAAATAATTAGTAGTTACAGACGGTAAAACAGGATTAAAGAAGATTTTAGACAAGGATCTCGGATTGCCGCATGTGATTACCTCCTAAGTTTTGAGGGGCTTTCTTTATAAATCCAGATTGAAACTTGTAAGAGACTCAAAATCTAATTATTGAAATGGGAAAGACTTAGACTAATTATATTGTTGTAGGTGATGTAATTTAATCAGGATATTACACAATATATTGGAAGATCTAGTAGTGAATATCATTCAAAAATATATTTATTTACGTAATACAAAAAATTTCACTCAATGCAAGACTGGAAACAATTGAATGTTTAGTGTACATGATAGATATTGGGAATAAGTAGTATAGAATAGACCAAAGATGACGTCAAAAATACAATTCTTTTATTTAAAATTGATTTTGAATAAAACAAAAAAGGCAATTAAGAACACTTCATCAGTTAATAGCATTTTCGTGATTAATTTTGGTCAATCAAATTGACAATTTGAGCAAGGAATCAAAATTCATCAGTTCTAATGCCATTCGAATTATCAAATATCGAAATGCATGTCAACGAATAGCGTTCAAAAACACCACGCCAAAATCAATATAAAAATCTTGCTCGGCAACCTTGAGCAAACTGAGAAGCCTGCCACTAAATATACCGAATTTGCAAATTTTAACTCGATTCAATTCTTATGGGGCCAATGAATTAAAGCTGAGTGATTCAGATTTGTCACTTGCACGAAATTTTTAAAAATAAATTTCGATATTTGATCATGGATATAGATGGATCTCTTCACTACTGTAAAACTCAGCAATACTGAGCCAGCCAAAATCAGAAACAGAATGAAGCTGATGAACTTTCATATACTACCCAAGGAAGAACAAATGCAACATACTGCCAAAAGAACAAAGCCCTCTACACTAGAAAGTCCGAATCTGAATGGATCAAAATGTCAAATTGTATCATTAACAAACAATCAAACAGAATATGAGGTTCAATCTTGCAAAAGCAAGATTATAAAAAAAAAAATACAAGACAAGAAACATATGATATCGACTTTCGCAAAGATTCATCTGCAAAATCATTGGATTGATTATGCAGCTTTAGGCCTGTAATAATAAATAATCAGAAGGATCCGAATTAGGCGGCCTGTTTGCAGAAGATTCAGCTTTCTCAAGAGCAATAATCAAACTAGTATACCTTGTTGGCAATGTTGTTGGAGAGCCAGTCCAAACCCTCATAGAGTCCTTCACCAGATGTTGCGCATGTGCTCTGGATATACCTGTGTAAATTGAAAATCCAATTCTAAGTAAATTGAAAAAAAATGAAAGGATAGCAGGTGGAGAATAAAAGAAGTTGAAGAGAAAAAAATATACCAGTGGCGTTGGCGGAGAGAATGAAGACCAAGCTTATCGGTAATCTCTGCAGCATTCATTGCGTTTGGAAGATCTTGCTTGTTAGCAAACACGAGGAGGACAGCATCCCTCAGTTCATCCTACAATACAGGAGTAGAAACTAAAATTAGAAAACCCAAATGTCTTGGCAGCGAAACATGCACACACTGATCAGAAATGAGAAGACAAATTTCGCGTCAGATGCAGTACCTCATTCAACATTCTGTGCAGCTCATCCCTAGCCTCAACAATACGGTCACGATCATTACTATCAACGACAAAGATAAGTCCCTGCGTGTTTTGGAAATAGTGTCTCCATAATGGTCGGATCTGAAAACAAGAAATATCAGAGAATTACATACAAATGGCTTAACTTATAAATCATAAATTCCAACAAGCCTTATTTTTCTGATAAAGAACGAAACAGATATCTTTGTCAATGAGCTGACAATTTTAACAAATTTATGTGCAGAGAATTGTGATTTAAAAAAGTTATCAAAAATGAATTATCTTTCTCGTTACTTTTAAAGCATATGCAGTTTTTTTGGAGCAAGGACATTTCATATCTTAATTTGCTACTACAGATAAGCAAAAATTTATTAGCGTGTAGCAACAAATGAAAAGACTAGTTCATTTACCATCACCCATACTGAAAAGAAATTTGTGGAATAAAATTAAAATGTGGACATTGTAGCTAATTAAGCCCCAAATCATGACCAAAACATAGAAAGAAATGAACAGTACAGGCCTTTTGCCAAAAGGACCACGAAGGGCATTCAGATCAATTCATAATTTTGGATTTCTAAGCATGTTGAGAGCAACAGTGCAAGGAAACAAACATGCTACTTAGCATCCTTATGTTCTCTTAATAATAAGGTCATTAGAAGGACATGACTATAAATGCACTTCAGAACATAAAAATCAGTAGCCAAAAAGAGCCAAAGAAATCAGAAAATCTATTCTTCAACTAAGCATTACAAGAAATCAGCATAGAAATGTTAGTGATGTATATGTTACCTTGTCCTGACCCCCAACATCCCAGACAGTAAAGCTGATGTTCTTGTATTCCACAGTCTCCACGTTGAAACCTGGTAAAGCAAATGTAAAATAAGTTGAGTACAGGGACTGATGAAACCTTCTTTAGTAACAAACTTCTTTATTCACTTCATACATCTCAAACAGCTTAAACACTAGGGGCTCTAATAGTAAATGACTCACAAGTAAGACAATTGAACCCACAACTCAGATATCTGGCAGATTAGGGTTAGAAAAAGGAATATCAATGCTACTAAATGGGCCTCAAATGGTCTGTACAATATGACTTCAATTGATAGACTATGTTCCACGAAAAAGAAGGGATTATTTACATCAAGCACCAGTGGCTATCGATTCTACTATACCCCACCCTCCAAGGCCTCATCTGAAAGCAAAAAAGTTGCAAAGTAATTCACTGACACGGAGTAACCAAAGTAGTTCACAGATGCCAGTTTTATATGTATTAATGACAATAAATATCTAATGGAACATTTCCAGAAGGGCGGAAAAAGTCAGAATAAAACCATCCTATATTAGCGGCAGAAAGAATCTTCTGAATAGACCAAAAATATTAACAAAGGCAATTCAAAGGAAAACAGAACATACCAATGGTTGGAATGGTGGTGACAATTTCTCCCAGCTTGAGTTTGTACAATATGGTAGTCTTACCAGCCGCATCAAGACCCACCATCAGTATGCGCATCTCCTTCTTGGCAAAAAGCCTGCTAAAGAGCTTGGTAAATGACAAACCCATCCTTCCTTCTTATACCTGAAGTAACCAATAGGACAATGAGCAGCATGTAACCAGGTTACCAGAATAAGTATGAAATGGGAGCCATCAAGCATAAGATTCCAAATTGATTATGAAGACCTTAGATTTTTTCTACTTTTCCATTTCCAGAGCCACAATAAACCTTTCACTCAGTCCCCTAATCAAACTAATTATTGCAAGTCTTGGCGTAAAATTTTACGTATTGACATGTAACAGAGAGTCATAACGAAATTTTAAAGCCTGAACTTTCATTCTTCAACAACATTAGGAAAATACAGCCAACAAGAAGTCGCATGTGAATCAAATGCTTCTAAAAAATAATGACCCTATAAAATAGGATCAGGAAATACCAGCAGCGACAATCCTTTCAAACAGAAGCAATTGAGGATGGGAAAAATAAGAAGGGCAAACTTAAACAGCTCAAAGTTATATGCAACCAAAAATCGGTTCAACACCATTAAAAATTGAAGCTTTATATCGGAATCAAGTGGTAATTTAATTCGATCTCTTCTCAATTTCAATTTTCACGATATCAACTGCAACATTTAGATCAATCACTGCCTAAATATATTTAAAAAATCAAATCAGCTGTACATCATGCCCAAAGAATTCCCCAGTAAACACAAAGCACAAATCAACATAGCAAAGCGAATGATATACGGATCAAGACTTTTCCTTTTTACTTTTTCCTTCCAAAAATGAGATCAGAATCAAACATCAAACAGAATCAGACACAAATCTACAAATACAAATCAGATCTAATCCAAATTCCAGATCTACGAAGAAACGCAAATCAGATAATCTAATTCAATGAAATAATTCGCAGAAAGATGCATTCACATATAAATACAATCGAATAACGGAAATTCTTCAAAAGAAAGGGGTTACAACCGAGACTAACCCGGCGGAGAGAGCAAAGATTGATCGAATTTCGGTGAAATGGGGGCAGATCTTGAGAGACTGCCCTCGAGCAAATTCAAATCTAATACGGTGGAATGGAGCAATGGGAGCTGCTTGGAAAGGAGGACATATAAATACTGCTATACAAGAAACGTGTCAATTTGGCTCTATTTCTTAAATTATTTATTTATTTGGATTCTAAAAAAATGCAGATTTTTTTTTAATGTAAAACATGTTACGCTATTGATAATTAATATTCTTAGAAAAGAGTTATTAAAATTTCTCTTATTGTTAATAATAATGTATGTCTAATATTAATATTATGATTCTTTAAAAAAATTACACGTTAAAAAATATTTTTTAAAAAAATATTTTGATACTAAAATTTTGTTAATATTTTCTTATAAGAATGTATTCTAATTATTACTTAAAGGGTTTAAGTATGTTTGAATTAAGCTTTGTTTTCAAAATTTTTATTTTGTAAATTATAAATTTATAAAAATAAATTCTTTATAAGAAAAAAATTAAGAATTAAAATAAAAATTCTTATTTAAAAAGTGTCCAAATTAGTCTTTCTTCATTAGTTATTTCCACTAGATTCATTTTTTTTAAAAAAATATTATTTCACTATATAGAGTGGAAATAAATGAACCATTTTTCTTCTTCTATATAGTGAAATAATATTTTTTTAAAAAATATTATTTCACTATATAGAAGAAGAAAAATGGTTCATTTATTTCCACTACATGGAGGCAGAATACGTGTGGAGGAACAAAAGTGTTTTCTGTTTTCTACAGATTTTTGTCTAAACAACAACATGAACAGTACTGCCTTTTTTACTTTTGATGTATGAGAGGGAGATAGTTAAACAAAGAAAAATAATTATTTTTCTAGGATTAGACTTTGTAATTGGTTTTCTCGACTTGTAATCCTTTTTTGACCAAAAAAAGAGGAACAAATTTTTTTTTTTAAAAAAAAAAAACTCTATATTAAAATTCAAGAATGAACCTAATCAAAGAACGTCGGTCGAATTTGGATCAATTATTCAGGGAATATTGCCTTCTTGAGTGCCGAATTATGGATTTGAGTTCTTGAATTCCTAGAGTTGATTCTTCCATTGAAAATCTAGTAAACTCGTCAGAATGTCATCAGAATTCAGAAAACATTTGCAGAGACAAGAATGCTCCTCAATTTTATGTTGATCATGAAACTAAAATGCCTTAGACTTCTTCAGATACTTTGGAGTAATAGGATGTCTATTTTGCTACATTGTGAACTCGTAGATAAACTTTTCAACAAGTCATCCTCTTCGCAGGCTTAATTACTTGAAAGAGTTACAGAATCATTCAATTTAGGAGCTTCAGAAATGGAGCATTGGCTAATGTTTTCGATCATTCTTGTATGCTTGATTCTAAGGCTTCAAGATTTGCATTTGAAGGCTTGGCTAGTTGTAGTTCTATGTCATCTGTGCTGAACTGGTTCCGAAAATCCACCTCCTCAATGCCTTTAGTTGGCTTCATTTCCTGATTCTTTCCCCAGAGGACGCTGTAGAGTCCCGAAACAATCAGAACAGATCCTACAACACTGGTCAATTACAGTAACGTCATCAATTGGAACAGCCAAATTCATTATATAGAGTATTTAATTTCCGGTTTCAAGGTTTTCGGCCCAAGGTTCATGCAGTTTAGGAGAATCTTTCTATCAGTGCTGTGAAATAAAAGAAAGGTGCTGGTGGAAACCCTGTTGCATTGTGCAGAGACAGAAGATTTTCTGCAGAAAATGAAGGGATGATCAGTTATCTGGTATTACGTAGATGACTTACGTTCCAATGTATAATTTCTCTTGAAGTAAAGCCCAGCTGAGAATAGCCACAATAACCAGCAGCAAGGGGCTGAAAACTGATACATAGAGAGGACCTTTTCTTCCAATACACCATGACATGAGGCAAAATGCTAGTGCAGTGCACACAGTCCCCTGAAACAAGAGTTATTCTTTCAATATTGGTCTCAAGAGTAAAATCCAGGAGGAATTACTCTATACTACCTATCTAAAAGAGAATGCAAAACAGGAAAAAAAAGCCGTTTTGAATGAACAATACCGCGTAAATACTTGAAACAGCCCTGATCCCAGGGCTCAGTGACCATGCTGATATGTTGTGATCAAAGCAAAAACCAATGATCACACATTCAATGCTTGCCATGAGACACATCAATGCTGAACTAGAGTAGGGAGCAGCATATTTCTTGCCCACACTTGCCTGATGAGGAAAGAAAGAAAACATCATCGGTTCATGTCATCAGTGACAAGGAATAACAACTATTGGCACAAACGCAGAAACTTTTGCGGCTTACTTGGATAATTAACCATATAGCCCAAGCAACTGAACTAGTAATCAACAGAAATGGCCCCAAGATGAAATTTACAGGGTTGCTAGTATTTTTATCCCTTGATTTGTCTATAAATTTCCAATGGATGCTTGATTGACCGATACCAACAACAGGTCCATGGTAGAATGACAATAAAATTGCCCCCCCTACGCACACCATAGTACCCAACACCTTGCCTAGTCCTGCCTTAGTCCTGAGTCCTGCACTTTCTAGTCTGTCAAAAGAAGAAAGAAAAGGAATGACAAACTGTTTTCCCAATCAAAGGAGTTTCATAAAGGGACGGAAGAGAGAAGGATGAAAAACATTACCCGAAAGGAACAGCCAGAAGAAAGGTGACTGCTGGGCTTAAATTTGACAGAGCACATGCAATAGTTGGAGTTGAATTCTTTAACCCCACAAAATAAGTGATTTGGTTCATTGTGCCCCTGTAGATTTTGTTTAATTCAGATGAAAAATACTCATTGTTGTTGAATATGTCCAATGATAATTGTTAGACTACTTTTCTGCAAAAGAGAAATTACCAAATACTTACCCAAAAATAGAGCACAAGAAAATCTGGAAAAGGACAGAGAAGGTTAGCCGGGGCCTTGTTTTCCTGCAACAAGATGACCAGAAAAGCTGATTTTCAGTTATCACAGTGGCAAAAGGACAAACATTTGGGCTGTTTCGCCAGCAATAATAGAATCAAAACGGACATTCCCCTCTGTTACGGGGCTAAACAAGCAATGCAAAAGCTGTCCATTTCACCTATATAAAATTTGATAAAAAGGTATGCTTATTTCGGAAATAAGAATGACATCTACGCAAAGTATGTATATCAAAAACTGCAAGGAGATCACATATATCATAAAGCACCAAAATCGCCCCTGCTTCCATAAACCACCAATCTTTTTTCCCGGTTATAAGTTGAATTCTAATACTGAACCATGAACCGAGATTCTCCAAGGGCGCAGATAATTGATTTTCCTTCTAATATACTACTGCTGCTGCCGCGTGATTTTGATGCTTGAAGAGAAGTAGCTAACTTGTAGGTACAAATTCCCGGAAAAACTTCACCATGGAGATGGAAAAAGATCACAGAGAAAGCAAGACATGATCAGCACAGTAGAAACCAAGGCTCAGGAAGGTGCTATGCTACTTGAGGTTCCAGAAGAAGTATGGCAAACATATGAAACTACAAGGATCAAGCATGCGTGTGCCTTTCTTCAAGAAACGCTGTACTCTTTCAAAATTCTCCTCAATTTGTATTTTTTTCTATTGATCAAGAAAAGCAAAATGATCAGAAGACTGATATACACCTCTTATATTTCACTATACGAAATTGATATAAGAAGTCATCTTAAGTGTGACCTTAGTTATTTGCTATGATGAATCAATCTGATCATTGATGACCAAAATAAAGAAATGTGAGGGAAAAAATAAACCAAGGTTATAAATTCAAGATTCCATGAAATATTAAACCCTTGATAGCTGTTCTGCATCCAAGAAAAACACTGCAGAGTTTGATAACTCTGATCACAGGAGAAATTCTCCGTTTTCAACATAATAATTCAGATATAGAGAAAACCAAGAAAATGCGGTGCCTTGGTGCAGTGAAAAAAGTACGAGCATCACTGCGTACCTCTCCAAGAAATAGGCAAATGGAGCGATAGATATGGCAGCAAAAATTTGCCTATATGCAACATGAACAAAAGGGTTCATGCCAGAATCCATGGCGAGTTTTGAAATAATGTTCATTCCAGCATAACCCAATTGCACAATAACCATAGTCAAGAAAGGCAAGAAATCCGCGCCCATTTCTTCTTCTTTCTCCAATTCAACTGCTTGTAGTAAGAAATGAAGATCAAAAGGAGAAAGAAGAAAGAAAATTTTGTGCTTCTCTCTATACAATGATGGTGTAAGAGAGAAGTACAGGCGGTGAGAAGCTGTGCTAGAAGACGACATTTATAGACAACAGAAAAGGCATCAAGAAATCATTTCTCCATGCCAAAAGGAGGGAAAAGATCAAGTAACCGCAAAGGATTTCTTGTTGCACATGTCCTTCATGCATGGAACGGAACAACAAGCTTTCCTATTCTTGAATAAAGTGACTTTCAGTTAATCACTCTGTGATTCATTGCCAGCTTCTTCAATCTTCACTGATACTTGTAGCTACTGAATTGCTCCTAGGAACTCATGCCAGAAATGGACAAATAGTTGGGACCCTGTAGAAATTATATTTCAATGATCAATTCGCCGTTACACTTTTGTGACACCACAAAATTTGTTTCATTCTGCGAGAAGGATATTGCTAAGATGACAAAGCTTATGAAATGCGAATTATTTTCTTTTGAATTTTTAGATTTCTTGGACAACTTGGCAATCTATTGCTATAGTTTTCTTCTTTGGAAAATCTACTCTTTTGCGGTTATTACTATTTGTGTGTAGTCTTCTTTGAATTTCTCTATTATGTGAGAATGAAAATGGGACTCAAAAAATAAAAAATTTTACCTCAATTTTCATAAAAGGCAATACAAAATTATGAATGTATGACATAGAAAAAGAAGATATATATTATGATGAAAAGGTAAAATTGAAAAATTATCGAAATTTGATTGATCCTATTAGTTAGTAATTTATTTTATTTTTAAAATTTTTCAGGAATATTTTTTTAAAAACTTGAAGATAAGTTAGCTAAACTTCACAATGTTATCCTAATTTTATAAATTGTACCAATTAAGTCCAATTGTTATCAATTCCTTAGGCATTGGGCTACATCTAACTGGCCAGATTAGCAAAAGACCCATAAGCCCTTATTCTTTTTTTTTTCCCAAATAAAAAAGAAAAGCATTCTCATTGAAACCTTTATCGAGAGGAAAGAGGTTTGGATTGAGAGGCTTATATGCATTTAGACTAGTTTCCTTTTGAGAATTCTTGTTTTGTAAAGAAAGAAAGAAAAATAATTTGTAAAAAGAAATGTGAAATCTTAGTGAAAAAAATTATAAAAAAAACATTATTTCGCATTTCCAAATCTAGTCTTACGCGCGAACAAGATGAGGAGAGGAAGCAAAACGAGAGGAGAGAGGGAAACGCACTTGCCATCATCCTATATGACCGCCGAACCTGAAATTCTAGGCATGTGTGGTGGTGGTTTTAGGTCGCTGCAATGCCGTTGAATTGCGAACTAAAGGTGTTTAGAGTGAGTGTCAATTTAAAATTTAATATAATATGTTATAAATAATTTATTTTAAATTTATTTAGATAGTATTTTATCTAACCAATTATAACATTAGATCTCGCTTCTCTTTTCTTAAAAAATTTACAGAATTCAAAATAGAAACTCTTCAAACTAAATATAATCCAAATAATACATCTTTTATAAAATTCAAAATCTATACAATTACATTCTAAGCATTTCAACTAGGATCAACTTTTATAAACTGATGATCAACGATCCTGATATTATCACATTATTGTACTATTTAAAATTGTGTAAACATTGTACTACATTGTGTTGTAGGATTTGTAGTACTTCGTACCCTAGGGTTTAGAAACCCTAATAAGTACCCGCCTTCTTCTTTTTTGCTTGCCATTTACACAGTATATTCCTTCCTTTTAGGGCAATGAATAATCTGCCGCAAAGGGCTTCACTCCTCATGTTACTTTAGTTTTCTTCATCTTTGTCAAAACCATGGATAATCAACTTCTACTGCCATTGCCAAGAGCAAGGCAGAAGACTGTCTCTTCTGGGCACCTCCTCCCCGACGACGTTGTCATAGATATTCTTAGCAGACTCCCTGCAAAAATTGTGCTCAAATATCAACGAGTCTGCAAGAGATGGAAGGCTTTAACATCAACCCAGTATTTTATTCGGAAACATACGAATTCGAGTGTTCCCATGATTCTTGTTGAGCACAAGATTGACGGAAAAGGGAATGGTTTATTCTGGGTAGACGCAACAAAAAAGAGAGCAAGCATCGACCTAGTTCGTCTGGATACTCAATATTATAAGGGATATTCATGGGAATGTTCATGGGACGGTTTGTTGGTTTTAAGAAAAACTGAGGCGAAATCAACTGTTTTCCTTGTCGTGAATCCTGCCACCGGAGAGAAAGTAAAGATAAGCATCCCAGGATTGCGGTTTCAGTTATGCGGAATCTTTTTTCACCCACTGGTTGAAGAATATTGCATCCTTTGGAGATTCTTTTCCGAAGAGGCAGAACGTTTAAGAATCCTTATTCTGGGGCCTGAGCCGCGCTGGAGAGATGTTTCCATTGGCCCCTCAGTCTCCCCCAACTACAGGAGGTCCACGGAAAAGGCATCCGTGGTCGTAGATGACGTTCTTTATTGGCTGGCTTATGAAGATAAATATGTAACCGAACCGTTCCCTCGCTGTGAAATCATTGCATTTGACATCAGAAAAGAAGAAATCTCTATAACGCCCGATCCAGACCCTGAAGATGAATGTATATATGAAGAGTTCAAGGCTCTCAAGCATCCATAGGGATCTCCTGAAGGTGAACGGCCATTTATCCCTGGTTCAAACTACTAAGATGGGGAAGTCATTCGATACCCACATCTGGACTTTAAAGGATTCTGCAATTGGATTGTGGATAAAGAGTTGCGCGCTAAACACTGAAGTTTACATAAGTTTAGGAACATTCTATTGGGTGGATCTTCGACCTGTCGCAGTTGTGAATGAAAAACTAATTCTGCACGAATACACTGATCGCGAGAATAAAAATGTTCATAGAATTTTTGCTTACAATCTTGAATTGGACACTGGCAGGTATTTAGGAAAGGATTATGTAAATGGTTCCTTAAATACCTTGGTTTGTGTTCCAAGCCTCGTTTCTATGAGGAACTGGAAGTCGGAAATTCTCATGCCGAACCAGTAAGTCGAAGATGCTGAAGGCAAGTTTCAATGATTTGGCTACAGGGTATTGGCATGCAGGTTTCCTTCTATTTTCTTTAGTTTCTACTCAGATTTTGTCCTGCGATGCTATGTGATCTGTGTTACTGTTCAAACAATGCTACGAGGACATATGTGGTCTCTGTACATTATGTCGTGGTTTACAAGCTTATACCCATACTTCATTTCATCATAAGACATTGGGATAAAATTTAATTTGTTCACCACAACTTTATAGGACTAAGCTTAACCTTAGTCACACACACACCTCCAACAGCTATCCTATATAATACACTTATGTAGATGATGAGTTTTATGTTCTGGGTAAAATTTGAAATTTTAATGTTGATTAACCACTAGAACACTGCATTGATGGTACTTTGGAGAGTTTGATGGTCCTTAATCTTAAAAATGCTCTTATTTTACATTTGTAGACGTGTTAGTACATGTTTCATCATGAGTTTGGATTTATGATGTTTTTTTAACACGTATGGGATGAATTTTTAATTATTAAATTTTAATTTAAAAATTAAAAATTTATATATTATAAAAAATTATTTACTTTATAATTAAATAATTATTCAACGATTATTGAAAATGTACAAATTGTGAATATTATTCACTTGTCTAGAATAGATACTATTTGGTCGTAGCTCTTGAATGTTTCCTTAGCTATCTCCATGATAGATCTTTCTTCTCCAGCGTGAATTCATACAAACTGATTTTGTTGAGGCGGACTAAATTCGATTGCGTGTCGTCTTTATTAGTTATCCTCTAATATTTACTTTTTTTTCTCCTTTGCTTTCTCTAATGAATTTCAGTTCAATGGAAAAAGTTTAATTGAAAAAAAAAACTGTATAGATAAAAAATTCCTCTTCAAAGCCATGAAACTGACAAAAGCTTCAAGGCAGAAAAGAGAAGGCTTTTTTTCATGACATTTATATATTTTTTCTCAATTAAGTGGAGAAAGATTTTTCTGATTTTCCAATATGTAAACGTTAAAAAGCTGAAAATATATTTTCTTTTTTTGTTAGGCACTTCTTATCAGTATAAAATTTTGAATCCAATAAAAGAAAAAAATATTCTTTATCCCTTTTGTGTCAAGGGAGGTCAAATACAAATAGGACAGAGGAAACACATTTTTATCTTTTACATAAACTATATTCTCAATTGCTTATAGATATGGTTGTTAATGGGTCGGGTCATACTCAGATCTGGATTCGACCCGATAATCTAAGATTCGGGATAATATTCATACCCATTTACTCAGATTCGGACCCAGACTCGATAATATATCTTCTAAACGGGTACGAGTACGGTACACAAAGTTTCGAATCTAATAGATCCGATTACCTAATTAAATTTTGAATAATAAATATTTTATATACTTTAATTTTTTATAACCGTTAGATATGTTTGATCCAACGGTTAATTATCTATAAATTTATATCAAAATATCTTATCAAGTTTATCTAAACCTGATCAAAGACCCTATAAGATAAGGTATGAATTCATTTTATTTAAACTCGTCGAATAATTAGGTCTAGGTCAAATTTAATATTAATAGTAATTAATCGATTCCGGATCTAAGACAGGTGTTCCGAACCCAGACCACCCCTACTTATAGAGAGCTGTGTATAGCTTTTGGCTTAAAGTAAATATGTTCTCAAATGCTTATAGTTTAAAATAAAGCCCAAAAAAGTTAATTTGGAAAAAGCACCTAGAGCATGCTTTTCTTGAACAGCTTATGCGGCTGTTTTTTTGGGACGAAAAAAACCCCTCATGTATTACCCATATTAACGTGGAATACCAATCATAAGACTAGCTGCCCGTTTTTCCTTTGTATATCGACAACTCTCACCGATGACGTCAATTAAGAAGAAGAGTAATGTTGACGAGAGACTTCTCTGAAGAACAGAGCATCAACAATTAATTTCTTCAGTTAAAAGCCTTCTTTCCGTAGTTACGTATCGCAAAGGAGAGGTACTCTTTCTCGCAATGAGATTGCACTTTTCCTCCCTTATTGAGTTCTAAAAGATTGATGCTTGTGTTGAATTTAATTTTTAATTTTTTTGAAGTTTATGCTTTGTGATTATTTTCTATTAATGTACCTGAATAGGCCTAAATTTTATGTACTTGAATTTTATAATTTAGTGAGATTGAATTTTATGCTCTAGTCGATGAGTTTCTTCATGTCTAAATTAATTGCTTTGTTGTACAACGAAAGAAGGGATCAGAATGAAGAACCGATCAAGCTTTGATCCCTTATTGCTGCTAATCGAGGGCATCAAGGTCCTAACTAGTCGTTCTTCATCTTATTCCATTGTCTACTCTGAAGCTTGATTATATGTCAATTAAAAGTTTTAGGACTAGAAAGCTTAAATTTTGAAACATGGGGTTCTTGACTGGTTTGTGCTTGTTGCATTACTTACCTGCCGAAAGCACTATGAATAGTTAGTTCTGAGTTGTGAAGGAGAAACATGAGGTGAAGGACCTATATGTATCCTTCTAATTTATTAAAAGTAATATATTGTTATATGTTTCCCTCAAATATCATCTTTGTCATCGTCTATCAATTAAAATAAAAAAATATTACTTAATTGATTCTGAATATCCAAACATAAAAAGATTGCTTGCATCGTATTAAGGAGAAAGATATAATGGGCCTGAATTTGAGTGTAAATAACCTCAAAATATCTCTAAGAAATATTATAGAGGGCACATTTGATATGTGGAAAACTCAATGAAAGATGGTTGTAAAGGAAGGCCCTCCTCACCACTATTCATTTGCTAAACAAGTGGCGATTGCCACATCTTCAATGGCTATTCATAATTTCATACGAAGAGAAGCAATTTATGATGAAGAATCTGATTGTTATGATCACAATCCTGATGCCATTCTGAACAATGGTAATATACACATCAATCGGGAGTCAAGTCAAGAAACACAATTACAAAATGATGAAATCAAGTGAATAGACTTAGAGATATTATATATTTACAAATATATCCATAACGTAATGTTAACATCAAGAGATACACGTCATAAAGTTGATATGCTTTAATATTTTTATACTTTGTGTTACTCTATTTTTAAATATAATTAATTTTTGATATAAACATGTTTCATTTCATTTTTTATATTAATATAAATAATAAATGTTAATTTAATCCAATTCAAGTCAAAGATATCAAAAATAGCATTAAAATTGTTTTTAGATTTAAACATGTAAAAATATAGCATAAATGGTATTATAGTAAATTTTTAGAAATAATCAATTTTTACAATTTTTTTACAAAAACAATTATTCTGCTTTTTAGCTGCTTTTTTCAGCAAATGAGAATATCTCTATTTACATACAAAAAGTTACTTTTCTATAATTATTTTTTTCAGCAACTTAAGAAGAAGTTTCAGTAGTCGGACCATAAAATATGCATCATATAAGTGAAGTCAAAACGATTAATATTCCTTCTGTCTAAATTTAAACATTCATATTGCCTTTTTAAGATATTTGAATTGAATAACTATTTTTTTAAAATTTTTTTATTTTATTTAAATTTTTACTATTAATTTTTTAAATTTAAAAAGTTAAACACTACAAGTACAGTAATCTCATCGCTAATTTATTTAATTAATAAGAACACTATAATAATTTATTTATAAATAAATTATTCTATTTAATTTTTTATAAGTTAAAAAATTTTAATCCCACTAGAAGAGATTCTAATGAAAAAAGAAAAGCACAGAGAGATGGGTTTTTTGGGAAAAAAAGAAGGAAAATATATAGTAGGGACAAGAGTTTATGTAGAAACGTGTGGTCAACCTGAATTCAACAGTGGGCGACAACAGGAACAGATACGTACCCATCATTTTCATCAGAGGCCTAACCTAATTACTTAAATGCCAAAGCCAAAGAGCTTATTCCATCCCTATCAGTGCTCTTCACTGATCAGTATTCTCTTTCACATGGCTTCCCTCTCTCCCCTTTGTTTCTTCTTCAACCGCTGCTTCACCTTCTGGAAAATTCGTGTTTTTCTTCTCATTTTTGTATTTCTCAGCTCTTTGCCAGATTCTGTTCAGTGTCGGTGCAAGAACCCGCCAATCATTTTCAGTTTCGGAGATTCCAACACCGACACGGGTGGGCTTTTTTCTGGACTTGGTTTCCCGGTTAACCTACCGAATGGTCGATCTTTCTTTGGCAGATCGACTGGTCGGCTCTCGGATGGCCGTCTTATCATTGATTTTCTTTGTAAGTTCTTTCCTTTTCCATCACCTACTATGAAAAGCTGCTCTGTTTAGCGTATAATTATGATGAAAGATACTTTCTTTATAATACTTATAATTGTGATGAAAGCTTCTCTTCTTGGGTGCTACTCGTTACTTGTTTAAGTGAATCAATCACAAGAAGAAAGCTCCAGAAATATTTTCTTTTTCTCTTAGATTAATTTTGTGCCCCTCATTGCATGCAAACTTCAGCTTGGTTGAAACTAGGAGGAGTTAAGTCTTGTTATCCAATTTCAGTGTTTAAGATGGCCATTGCAATAGGAGCAATGAAACAAATAGGACTTGTTAATGGCCTACCTATCCCCGTCTTATCTTCGCTCTGATCTCAAGGCAAAAGGAATAGTAGCATTCTTTATATGTCTTTTTTAGATGCTGTCGGTGGGGTAGAATAACATAGGATGTCCCTTTTTATAATAAAGAGACAGCTATATTTTATTTACTTTTCCTTGTAAACTTTCTGGATTCTTCTTTGGGTAATAAAGAAACTGCACCACAGCGGGGCCGCACTGGATCCACCGTGTACATAATACCCATTGAATCCCAGGCATGGAACTTCTTGTTGACAAGTAATCTGGACGGTTCAATTGGGCCTCAGAAACGCTTAAAATTTGGGAATGGTTAAGAGAGTGATGTTTTTTCATGGTGTGTATAAATGTCAACTTTGTTCTGTACTTACTCTAGCAGAGGACACTAAAATTTTAGTTTACCACGGCCCTTGACCAATGGCACCAATAGAGGCCCCTGAGCTCCTGGACAGGAAGCCAGGAATTGCTAGGACTTTTGGCCGCTGACATAATCATTCCGTGGTTTTAGTATCTAAGTCATCCGCATTTCAGCCATATCCCGGGCCATATTTCTTCATGTCACCAGTATCTTGCCCCTTCTGATGATAAGAAGACATAATTATTAATACTCCTTTATTGACATATTAATGTGATTGTCGTTTGAGTTGGTCCTACGTTTCTTACTGACTCTGTAGATTTCTCAATAATGCATTTCATCCCTTTGATTCTCTTTACTGCAGCAATTGACTGTATAAATAGCTTGCTATCTTGGACTGTATTCCCTTTGCTTTAAAGAACTAATATACCCATGGATTGGGAAAGGACGAATTGCAGAAATGCACCTTCAGATGTAAGGTAGGATGCAGAGAAATTGGTTAAAGTTGGGGGGGGGGGGGTCTAGTTCTACCTTGTACCCAGTGTAGATAATGTCATCACCAACTTTCTCTTGGTCAGCTCTTGCCAGTGAGCTCGTAATTATCAACATGAATTCCCTGATAATTTTCTTGTTGTTAGTCTTTTGACCAATTCTTTTCTTTTTTGGTGATGCAGTAGTTGATAGTTTCGGCATTTGATTCTCTTTTTTCTTATTTTAATTTCATCGTTGCATACTTGTTTTCTAGGTAAAATAAAAATTTCAGCCATTAGATTTACTTCATAAGCTCTTATTCCAACTGCAAAGAAAATGTTGTAGTTCCTTTTAGAAGTGTCTTTTGCCCAAAAGATGTCAGAAGATCAGTTTTAGAGGCTTTTACATATTTGACTTAGATTGTTATTTAAAGATAATATGCCAGAAGTATCTTCCATTGGCTTTTACATTCACCGACATCTTTTTAGGAATGAGTTAAGGTGTTCAAGAGGACTTCCGCTTGACTACACTTATCTATTGATATAGATAATAAGCCATTTTATTATACTTCCTTCATCAGTGATTGAATGTCCACTTTCTTATTCATTTTGTATAGGAAGTTGGAACATTCACCTTTAGATGGAGGAAGTACTATAGTTCAGAACTGTTTAATTGACTGCAAGAAAGAATAAACAAGTGACAGCTAGCAGAGAATTTGGCAGACTTGTATTGTAATACTCGACATGTGTTCATTCACTGATATCTGGTCACTTCTTTTTATAATATCTTTTTCTGTTTTTTGCCTATTTCTCTTTCCTGTTGAGGATATTTACTTAGTTATACATCTTGTTGCGTGTCTGATTTGATCAAGGACTGCAGTTCTGTTTATGCAGGCCACAGCGTGAACACAAGTTTCCTAAGCCCATACATGGATTCACTGGGAGCCACTTTCTCAAATGGGGTTAATTTTGCTGTGGTAGGTTCCTCCACTTTGCCTAGATATGTGCCCTTTGCCTTGCACATTCAAATCATGCAGTTCCTTCATTTCAAGGAGCGCTCTGTTGAGCTGGTTGCTGCAGGTAATTTTCACTTTTCTCCCTTTTATATATTACTATTTCAGCTTGACAACTTATGACTTGTGTTGGCAAGTGAATTGGACTAAAAGATTAGAGCACATCTTATCTGACCAGTCCTTTTTACATGTAATAATACTCTTCCTGGTCGGTTTCCTCTGTTACAAAATATACTCAGTAGAGAGTGGGACTCAAATAATAAGAAATGAACCCATGAAATCTACTTTTTGTGTTTAGAGGTTTTGCAATGCAGTAGATATGCACTTGTGCTCCTTGGTGATGTTCTTGTGTCATTCTGGAAACGTATTCAAAACAAGGATAAGGTCTGGAACCATCAAAAAGGGTTTAATGATCAATATGCATGCGAAGGATTGGGAAAAGGAGGAAAAAATGCTGAGGGGCGAATAAGGGAATGCTTCCCCCCGAAATATTGACTCAACTTTTACCCTGAAATTTGATTTTCTTGAGCTGTAGGATCTGTATCCGTATCTGTGTTTATGGCTGGCAGAAACTAAGATAGTAATCATGCATCCATCGATAAATTTCTTTTAGCGTGTTTGTAAGAAGTGAATGGAACCACCATATTTTTCATTTGACCAATGGCTGTAACATGAATTTCATCCTTCTTTTTCTAAATTACCAAAAAGATTTCATCCACATCTCAGAAGTGTAAATATTCTTGCAATGCATTGATGTATTAGGTTCAAGAAATTTGATTAGGGATGAAGGATTCAGCAATGCTCTTTATATGATTGATATTGGACAAAACGACCTGGCTGATTCATTTGCTAAGAATCTATCTTATGCACAAGTTGTCAAGAGAATCCCCTCCATCATTTTTGAGATCAAGAACGCAATTCAGGTGAGTTTATTAACTGGCCTGTCCATACTTCTAGTGATCTACCTACTCTTTCCCACCCACCCTCCAAAGTAAAAATAAAATTGAACAGTACAAGTAGGAAATGGTTCAACATGGTGTCATAAGTTTGTTCAACTAGGATTCACTCAATAGTGTAGAATAACTATTCTTCCTTGACCATGTCACAGATCCGCTTTTATTCCTTGTCTAAGAATAATTTTTGTAAGGCCTTCATTCACTTCCTTATGAGTGTTTCTTTACCTTTTGTTTCCCTTAAACCCGCATGTAGATTATATCGTTACCCCATTTTGTAAACCTACATGTCATGAAATTTTCCTGGATATGTATGACTTACATCCCCTGGCCCCTACTTCCACTCTCCAGATTATTCCTCTGATTTTCCGAAAGTCTACTAATAACCTTCCTCTATTGGGGCTGTACAATAGAGTATTTCCAAAGTATTAAAACTCTGCAATTTGCGTGTTTTAATTTCACCGGGTGTATGAAACAGAATTAACGTTTATTAAGGTGATCTTTTGACCCCAAAGAAAAAAGGAAAAAGAGAAGAAGAACGCCAATTGCCAAGAGTTAAATATGTAAGGGTAGCTAGTTCATGATCCATTCAAATTTCCTTATAGTTCCTTGGAACTCTTGTCATTGATTTTTTATTCTTTTTTCTGTTTAAATGGTGAAATGTCAAGGACTTCCTTGAGGTTCAGATTCTATTTATGCAAGTCATGAGTACTTGTAGAATTGTTGGAGCCATAGAAACGAAAAGCTAGTCAAAGACCTTGTGCAGTAGAACATCAGTACTTTCTGATGTTTGGCCTGAGCAACTTTGTTAAGGTTTTATACAGAGTGAGGTATTTCATTAGGTCTCAATCAGTCACAACCATAGTCTATGAATATGCAGACAATCTATGCTCAAGGTGGCAGGAGATTTTGGGTCCATAACACTGGACCTTTGGGATGTCTTCCTCAAAAGCTCTCATCAGATCAAAAAGCTGCAAGTTATCTTGATCAATATGGTTGTCTTTCCAGCTACAATGATGCTGCAGTAGTCTTCAATGAAGGACTTCAGCATCTATGCCAAGAGCTAAGATCTGAACTGAAAGATGCTACTATTGCTTATGTGGATATCTATACCATCAAATATGACCTTATAGCCAACTACAGCAAATATGGTAAGGCTATAGAGTTGATCCATTTTCCTTTTTACTTTCTCCAATTTCTGTATGTGCAAAAGCTTCAATAATGACTGTGTGAAACATATCCTGTATGTTTTTGGCTTTTCATGAGCATAAGGACATGACATTTTGCATGAAATTACTGAATCTTTTAAAAGAACTATACATCTAATCCCTTGAAAGCAGAGGCATTACGTCATGTGCAAATAGTCGATTGTGGGAAGACAAATACAATGAAACTACTCTGAGTCTTCTTTTGTGTTTTTCAGTTATTTTATGTGGAATTGGAGTTTGATCCTAAACTAGCCACTTATGAGATGGACAATCTGTTGCAGATTACATCATATAATCCTGTTATATGCACACCAATTAAGCATAAAACCCACTTATGCATGTTTGGATTTATGCTAATCTAGTTCTTTTTTTCTTTTCTTTTCACCATTTATTTGCCAAATTATATTCTTGTAGGTTAACTTGAAAAGATTTATGCATGTTAACCGCTGGTGGGGAATCAAATCAATTGAATATTTCAGACATTTATGAGAATTTGCTTGTAGCTTTTTATCCTTAATGGATAGAATCCGGATAACCTTTCTGCATTCCCTTTTGCTTATGCAGGCTTTTCCACTCCACTGATGGCATGTTGTGGGTTCGGAGGACCTCCATATAATTATGACATAAAAGTGACTTGTGGGCAGCCTGGCTACCAGGTCTGTAGTGAAGGATCAAAATATGTAAGTTGGGATGGAGTTCATTATACTGAAGCTGCTAACAGCTTTATAGCCGAAAAAATACTTTCCAATGACTATTCTACTCCACGGATAGCCTTTGATTTCTTTTGCCAATGATTTGATCTTTTGTTTTTTAATTGTACGAAGTGCATTTGATATCCCTTGCAGAATTAGATCTCTTGTAGAAGTGGATATCTACTTCTGCTAAATTAACAATTATGGGTCCTTAATGAGGATCCACTTCAAACAAGTGACTGTTGATCCTACCTATTAATGGTCCATTATGTATTTCATGCAAGACCCTTTATGCTTTTTAAGTCTGGAGGTGTGCAATCGATTGTTTGGTTTGGTTTTGCTTTTATTGTTCCGTTTTTTGTTCGAATTTGTAATTTTTTTAAAAAATAAAATTTTTATAAAACTGGACCGAAATAAATTAAAAAATCAAAAAATCAAATCACAAAGTGAATTTTAACTAAATTAAAATATCAAAAAATCAAACTAAAAGGTAAATTTTAATTTGATTTTTTAGATTGAACTAAATAATAAACACTCTTATTTTTAACTAGTTTGAAGTACTGGGGGAAACAAATAAGCCATCAAGGACAGCATCGGATGGTATCTAAGTGAAGATTAAGTGTGCCTTAAATTTGCCTGATTTATTTGTTCGAATAGTTCTTATCATGATTGATGCTTTGAAGTTGTCAAAGTTTTCATAAAATATCAGGAGTAATGCAGGATCACATTAAACATACTATATTCATGTGAATAAGTAACTGAAATAGACCTCCATCTCATATACTGAAATCTTGCTCTTTGCCTACTAGAATCATAAGAAGCACGTGACAGTTAAATGTCTGCCTTACCAGTGGTTACCTGACAACATTTGTCAGTTATCTTCAAGTTATAATGCAAGATTGAGGTCTAAATCCTTCTCTTCTTCCTCCCTTATCTCTTCTTTCCTCATACATTCTTTTGAAGGATTTGATCTAGTAGTAATTGCATGTGATGAACATGGCTCTGCAAAATCTTCCCATTGAAATGAAGGAACCCATGACAGTTGAGTAGTCTTGATCTTCTTAGTTGCTTGACTGCCGATCTCCTTCCGTTTCTGCAGATTATACTCAGCACTATAATCACGAGCATTTTTCATTCTCCTCATTATAGCAAAGAAGGCTTCCATCTTTTCCTCCTCCGACTCCTGTTTCTCTTCTTTTCCTTGCCTTGCAACCCTCTTGCTTGTGTTAGATTCCATGCTGCTGTGGAAGTTCTTGATTGGTGTTGTGCCTAAACTTCTAGTTAGTTCAGTTCATCAAGATAAATTGACGAATGGCTCTAGTGATTGCCTGTTTGAACAACCTTGGTCCAGTGGCTTAATCATTGCCATCCTAGAGTCAAAAAGCTAATTATAGTGTTTGATTTGATCTGGCGAACTTTTCATAGCGACAATAAGCCCCTGGCTGAATCTTTAATACTTTGGCTACCGTCCTTTGATGCTACCGAAAAGTTGTACAGCACTACCATGCCCACAGATGAAAATGTAGCTGAAATAAAATAAATTGCTGAAATCACTCTTACAAGAGCCTGAGGTGGCATTACACTTGTATTCTTACATAGTATACTGATAGAGATAAAGTCCAAGACTTTGCCAGAAACTTGCTTATTGGGAGTTTGATGTCTCATTGTAATTAACAGTAAAAAACACAAACTCGCTGTAAATTGAAATTAAACTACTTCTCCTTGTGAAGTTCATTTGTTCGTATTAATGGTTTTTTAAGCAAATGGAAACATTCACAAATACTAGATTTATTTTCCAAAACTGCAAGAGATAAAATTTATAAATTGAAAAAGGAAGAAAAAGTGAATGATAGAAGGTTCAAGAAAATATTTATTTATATTTTAATTATATTTTTATATTTTATTTTTTATTACAAATAATTTATTTTTATAAAATTTAAAATAAAAAATTTTAAAATTAAATACTATTTAATTTTAATATTAATACATTTATTTTTTTTACCTTTCAGGTAGGGTGTTATGCTAATGCTAAATATGACCTCTTCAACTACATTAGTAAAACGAAATTCATAAAGGCACTACTATGTTGTATGTTCATTAAAGTCACCCTCAATGGTTTTTTTTCTTTTTTGTTAAAAAATGTCATGACCGAAAAGAGTAGGTCCGTGCCTACCTGGTAATGCCAAAAATGTGCTGAGACGGGGGTCTACATCGTTGACTGGATCCCATGCGTGTCATATGGGTGACACTGCCGTAGCAGAGAAGAACAACTCCGCAAATCACGTGTTTCGATTAAAGATTGTATTCTTGTTTGCTGCTGTTTTTTTTTTTTAATTATTAAAAAATCAGTGTTTTTAGAAATTTAAAATAATACTTTTATTTTTTATAATTTTAATAAGTAAAAATTATTTTAAAAATATTTTTAAATAATTTTTTTTAAAATTAATTTTTTAAAATTTTTAAATTAAAATAATAATAAATACGTAGTTCAAAATAATTTTTTAAATTAAAAAATTATAAATAATTTATATTAAACCATTAAGATCATGTCTAAAATCTTAAACATTAAAAAAGTGAAGTATTATTTGTAAAGTAATCCACGGTATTGTACGAGTACTATTAAGAATATTTGTTCTTTTTTACTTTTTATTTAAACATTTTATACATTTATAAGAAGTCGAAAGATTGTAATGACTTTTTAATATTTTTCTCTTTCAAACGATTACTTAATGACTTTTTAATATTTTTCTCTTTCAAACGATTACTCCAACGTTGTACTAGTGGTGTAATGTTACATTAATTTTCAGAGTTTATTTTAACTTTGTCAAGGAGTTAAGATGGATAGATTAGTCTTTTTATTTTAAATTTATTAATTTAAAAAATTTCTTAATCTGTCTAAAAGGAAAGAATAAAACAAATTTTTAAGTAGGAGAAAGTATAAAGTTACTACAAGGAGTTTTTTAGATTGAATTTTTGTTTAAAATAAATTATTTATAAGAAAAAATATATAATCTAAAATAAATAGCCTACTATAAATGAATATAAATTGATTATCTAGCTTTAATGGATTTGAATTTTTTTTCTTTTTGGAAGGAGCAATATTTGAATTTTTTTTTTTCTAATACAAGAGAAGTCATAGTACTTGTGAAAATTATACATATTAAATGTAAAATAACACAATTACAAATCCTATCAAAGGAAAAATTATGTACTAAGTAAGAAATTATATAGAATTTGAATTTGAAATTTTCTATTTAAATTTTATAAAAATAAATTTTTTATAAAAGACCGAGAGAAGGAGAATCTAAAGGAAAAATTTTATATTAAATTTTACAACATAATATAATCCAAATATTACACCCTTATCAAATAAGAAATCCTATACCAAATAATAATTGAACTCTTAACATCTGGTTAGAATATCTCAATTCTTACTATTTAAACAAATAATAATTGAACTTCTAATTTTTGATTGGTTGAAAAGTCTCAATTCTTCCCATTTGAATAATATCTTGAACAAGACCTGTTGGGCAACGAGATTTGGAGTTTGTGAATTGTGAATTCTCTCGGGCCGACCTTTCACCAGACACCAAGCACAGATCATAATTTTTGCCACCAAATTAAGTTTTCATCTATAGAGCCAATTGCTCCCGTCCCTATCTTTCAAAACGAAGCTAATCTTGTAAACCTTTCTTTTGCCCTTTTTGGAGCAAATCTTCTAAACATATCTTTTTCTTTTTCTTTTTCTTATTTTTTTTTTTCTGAGCACAACATATCTTATAAACATATGTTATGTAGAAGATAGTTATAAGACAACAAGAGAAAAAAAGGCAAGAAGTGTTATTTCATACCACGGCAGCGCCAGCACTCCCAACTACGTACACGTTTTACAGCAGGCACACAAACCACACTCGTACATGCTACAGTTTCTATGTGATCAGTAGATTCAAACTACAAAGAAAGATTGAGATCCAAGCCATCATCTTCTCCTTCTTGGCGCCGGCCGCAATCATCTTCTCTCTTGGAGTTAGAGGCACCAGCTCCGGCAGCCTGCTTGTTTGCCGTCCCCAACGGACGACAAGCCGTAATATTGATCAGACAGAGCCCATCTTCCATGAAATCTTCCAGTTGGAACGTTGGGTTCCATGCTCCGGCTCTCTTGCTCTCGTTCGCTGTCTTCTTCTCTTCCATTTTCGCTCCCTGGATCATGTCCAACCGTGCTCGTATATCCTTGGAGCTTCTGATCAACTCGTAGAACTTCTCCATCTTCGATTCTTCACTCTCTTCTTCCTCCTCCTCCCCGACTAGACCGAACTTCCTCTTCTTCCTCCCCCTGTCCATTTTCTGTTAGGAGGAATCGATAATCCGAGAACCGACTAGACTCGGAACAATAAAATTCTCGAAAGCAGTGGGGTATGTCCTATGTGAATATAATGCTGGCAGACCCCTAATTTCAAAGGAATCAATGATGATTTACGTCACTCAGTGTAAGAGCCCAAGACGTAATGTTACCCACCGAACCCACATGGGAAAGCGTGACGCCCATATTGTGACGTGGGATTCTGGCTCCTTGTCGGCGGCTTTTCTCTCTATATGCCGCAGTTCTGCCTGTCCCCCACCGACTCGGTGCAGAACCCTTTTATTCTGTACGTACAGAATTAAATTTAGATTGTCCGATCAATTTAGATTTGATTTAACAATTGAAATTTTTTAAAGGTAATCTGAGCATGGAGGGCATGGGGGGTTAAAAATTTTAAATTTTGCACGATTTTCATGAATATTCTGTCACTTAATCATCATTTCAATCATTTCTCATTCAAATAAAAATTTAAAGAGAAAGCCTCTCACTCTCTCCTTCTCATTTCTCATCTCTCTCTCTCCTCCTTCTTCTCTCATTCTTCCTTCCCGAATGCCTCTTCCCTTTCTTGTCAATCATCGTCGGAAATCACCATCATTATGCCGGAAGTATTTGAAACCATGCACCAGGTAAAACATTCGAAACCAGTTTTATAATTGCTTCATGTTGTATTTGTTTTGAAGAGATGATTTTCAGGTTTGCCTCTTTTTTTTTTCTTCCCAAGTTACACAGCCACATGGGTTAGACAATTGAGATGCCTTTTAACGAGTATTTCTTATATTGAAGGTTGTATTCGAAAATGCAGAAGCACAATGCATCCAGCCTCAACCTTCTGTGTGTATGGATCTTGATAACTACCACAATGAGAATGTTAAATCTCTTTGTAAGTAATAAGTATGAGAATAATTGTTCCATAAGTACAAAATAATTATTAAGAAAGAATCGATTTACTAATGCAATACCTCACTGCAGTAGAATATTTTATTCGTAAAGACTATAATTGTGATACATAGAATAAACAATTATTATTAATATTATTAATAATTATTACGTACTGTCGTAGCAAGCATCATACACATTGACACTGGGCAAGTTATCCTACAATGCATCTATCGTTTGTTCAAAATGCTTAGAATCTTTTGCATGCATGTCCTCAAGATTATGATGTTCTTGGCCATGCTTGGTCTTCAACATGGTTGATGTGGAGGTTGATGCTCTGTTCATGTGCGCTTAGAGCATGCTCACCATTCCGTGCAATGACGTTGATGGCTGCCAGCTTACTTGTGTAACACGCAGTATTTGTAAGCATTATGCTCATTCTCTTGAGTATCATAATTATTCTATCTCTAGGGAATAATTATTCTGTGGCTATTTTGACAGCGACTGAACCAAGCCTAACTCCAACTCCATCGGATGAGCGCAAAGTTGGCAGGACGATTAAATCTCGTCCCAATCCTAACCGCTCAAGAAAGAGACTTATGAGCTTTCTAGAACATACTCGGCAAAAGAAAAAAGCGGCAATCAAAAGGAAGATGAACAAATCTAGTGTAGAAGAAGCAAACACTAGAAATAGACGATTCAGAGTTTAATCGATTGAATCTAACGTTGTGAATATCCTATTAGCATTCGTACCCGTTGAAAGATTGTTCCTACAATGCTTGTTAACGTACCCTAATAATTGTTATTGATGTGGAGAATAATTATTATTCATGACTAAATGATGACAACCTGTCATGTATAAAAAACAATTGTTATTGATGAGGTGACCAATTGTTATAGAAAATTTTATACTTTTGCAAACAACAAGGACTCAAATGAGTGCGCGTTCACAATTGCTATTTAGAGTTGAATAATTGTTATAGAACATGTTAGACTTATGTAAACATCAAAAGGGGCTCCTGTAATCCTTACTTTAACAATTATTATTGATGTAGAAAATAATTATTAACCACGACTAAATGATTGCAAGCTGTCATGTATCATATACACTCATTGAGAACAATTGTTACAAAACAAGTTAAGACTTTAACAATCCCGTTTTTTCACCTTCTTCCTTACCCCAATTATTTGTACGCATTGATACTGGGCAAATGATCCTATAATGCACTTGTTGTTTGTTCGAAACGCTTGGAATCTTTTACAGGCTTTTGTAACAATTGTTAGGGTACGTTAACAAGCATTGTAGGAACAATCTTTCAACGGGTACGAATGCTAATAGGATATTCACAACGTTAGATTCAATCGATTAAACTCTGAATCGTCTATTTCTAGTGTTTGCTTCTTCTACACTAGATTTGTTCATCTTCCTTTTGATTGCCGCTTTTTTCTTTTGCCGAGTATGTTCTAGAAAGCTCATAAGTCTCTTTCTTGAGCGGTTAGGATTGGGACGAGATTTAATCGTCCTGCCAACTTTGCGCTCATCCGATGGAGTTGGAGTTAGGCTTGGTTCAGTCGCTGTCAAAATAGCCACAGAATAATTATTCCCTAGAGATAGAATAATTATGATACTCAAGAGAATGAGCATAATGCTTACAAATACTGCGTGTTACATGAGCAAGCTGGCAGCCATCAACGTCATTGTAGGGAACGGCGAGCATGCTCTAAGCGCACATGAACAGAGCATCAATCTCTACATCAACCATGTTGAAGACCAAGCATGGCCAAGAACATCATAATCTTGAGGACATGCATGCAAAAGATTCTAAGCATTTTGAACAAACGATAGATGCATTGTAGGATCACTTGCCCAGTGTCAATGTGTATGATGCTTGCTGCGGCAGTACGTAATAATTATTAATAATATTAATAATAATTGTTCATTCTATGTATCACAATTATAGTCTTTACGAATAAAATATTCTCCTGCAGTGAGGTATTGCATTAGCAAATCGATTCTTTCTTAATAATTATTTTGTACTTATGGAACAATTATTCTCATGCTTATTACTTACAAAGAGATTTAACATTCTCATTGTGGCAGTTATCAAGATCCATGCACACAGAAGGTTGAGGCTGGATGCATTGTGCTTCTGCATTTTCGAATACAACCTTCAATATAAGAAATACTCGTTAAAAGGCATCTCAATTGTCCAACCCATGTGGCTGTGTAACTTGGGGAGAAAAAAAAAGAGGCAAACCTGAAAATCATCTCTTCAAAACAAATACAACATGAAGCAATTATGAAACTGATTTCGAATGTTTTACCTGGTGCATGGTTTCGAATACTTCCGGCATAATGGTGGTGATTTCCGACAATGAGTGACAAGAAAGGGAAGAGGCATTCGGGAAGGAAGAATGAGAGAAGAAGGAGGAGAGAGAGGGATGAGAAATGAGAAGCAGAGAGTGAGAGGCTTTCTCTCTAAATTTTTATTTGAATGAGAAGTGATTGAAATGATGGTTGAGTGACAGGATGTCTATGAAAACCATGCAAAATTTAAAATTTTTAACCCCCCATGCCCAGATTACCCTTAGAAGACCTCAACCGTTAGATCAAATCTGGACCGATCGAGAAGAGTCCAGATTTGATTCTGTACGTGCAGAAATAAAAGGGTTCTGCACCCTAGCCGAGTCGGTCCCCCACTCTTCTCCGCTATTAGCTCATCGCCTCTAGTGCAATTTTCCATGTACTAGAGTCCTTTTTTATTTCTCTCTATTTTAAAATTAAAAATTATTTTTAAATTGTCTCAAATGTTTATTCCCTTTTAATTTTAGTTTTAATTAGTTAAAAATTTTATTTTAAAAAATTATCTCTCTAAATATATTTAAAATATATTTTACTTATTAAAATTATTAAAAATAAAATTTTATTTTTATTTTATTTTAACTGTACCTTTTTTAAAGTATTTATTTTTTAATTATTTAAAAAATTCTTCAACAATCCAAACAGGGCCATTGAAACTGAGGGAGTAATATATAGGGAGCCCTTTGGACTTCTTTCTTTCTTTTTTCTTTTCAAAATATTATAACTTTTTATTAATTTTAATATATTTTTTAAAAATTTATTTCCGCTCGTAATTTTCCGTTCTCTCCCATATAGAATTCATTAGTAAGGAATAATAAGAAAAAAATGAGTTGAATTTATTAAAAGTGTAATAGAAAATTTGCACCTTCTTTTTTAAATCCTTAATTCTTGTGCGAAAAGACGTTGTGCAATAGTGCAAAGGCTTTGTGCTATAAAATAGAGGGAGTACTGCTTTTATATTTGACTTTGAGTTTTTGTTTCCAGAAAAGGTAAGAAAGAAGGGGGAGGGAAAGCAAAAGGATCAATTCCAAATAAGCCTCCTTTCTGTCCAAGAATAGACGAAAATAAAGGAGAACAAGATTAATTTTAATAAAACTATTACTAAAAAATTAATCTTGTTTTTAAATAAATATAAAATTAAATGTATAAATAAGTAATTTATCTTTAATTTCCCTCCTATTAATTATTCAAATATCATAAACGTTCAATCTCCATCTTTCTTCTCATTTTATTAACCTTTTTCTGGATTTTCTCAATTCAAACATGCCTAGGATTATGACATCCTACTCTTTTAATTTTCAAATTTCTTTAGATGTTTAACTTTAAAAATAAAAAATAAAAATTCGTTTAAAGTGTAATTAGATAGAATATGAATTTAAAATTTTTATTTTAAATTTTATAAAAATAAATAATTTGTGAAAGAATAAATAAAATTTAAAATAAAAAAATTACATTTACACCCCGTAATCTTCTTCTTATTAATATTAACGACAAAAGGACAAGTTTATCCGTGTCGAGTCAAGCATAGACAAAGCTTCTCCGAAGCTCAACGTGCTTCCAGGCCCTTGGTTACAGGGAAAACTTTACAAAACTCATTAGTAATTTCTGCATCCTATAACTCAATCTTCTTGCTTGATATTGATAGCCAAGAACTCGATCACTAAACTGTGCCATTATTGCATGGAGAGAAACAGGTATTGAATGGACTAGAATTGCATATTTGAGTATGGCTAGAATGTCAGATCCTCTCTGCAATTCAATGGATGGCTTTTTAGTCGTCCAACCACTGAACCCCGTGTTTTGCCCAAAGATAGATTGCTTTATCTGGACCCCTACTACTCAAATCGTAGGACTCTGGTGCAATGTTCTTCTTGTTCATCTCGTGCAAAACGGGAGATAAAACACTCCATGCAGCTGCTACCTCATCACTTCTCATGAATAAATGGTTGTCTCCATCAATGACATCGTGAAGAAGCTGCTCGTAGGAATCAGGCACATCGATGTTATACCTACAATATAAGATTTAAGGACATGAGTTGAGTTAACTCAATTGGTACAGCATCCAACATTTTCAGGACAACAAAGGGTACCATGGCAAAATGTAAGGTTTACTACCTATCCTTGTAAAGCAAATTCAGCTCTGAAGCGTCCAGCTTCATGCCCAATCCTGGAATCTTATTGTTGACTCTGACTAGAATGGCCTCCTCAGGCAAATCGCGTAAAATCAGTTCATTTGATGCAAGATTGACAGTTTGACCAACATGATCACGATAGATGTTTCCAGGAACGTGGCGAAATTGTACACGAATTTCAACTCTGTATCAATGTGAACAAACGAACCCATTTTAGTTGACATCAAGGTTATCTGCAAAAATGCAGGAAAATAACAGTGACAAAGTACAGTCAAATAGCTAGAACGGCCGCAATGTTTTAATACGCAATTGAATGAAGGAAAGTGATTTTTTCACACTCCTTTAGCTTCTTGCATCCCTTTCCTCCTTTTTCCTAATAATTGAAAAGATTCTAATATCCAAAAAAATTCCAAAAATTCAGCTCAAACCTTAAACTCCCAAAAAACCAGCAACAAGCATTTGAGTCTTTCCATTTATAAAAAGAGGGGAGAGTAGTGCAAGAAGCAAAATGGAGAGTGCGACAATCACTTATTCAAATTTAAGATCTAACAATAACATCAGATCTAGCACAGTTTTAGTACCTAGACTGCATCAATCACAATTCGGCATCATTCTCCCACAACATTTCCTAGTGCCTTATATTCCACGTTGGACTTAAGAGCCATGGGACAAGGAGATTTTGGTCATTCATTTTCCAGAAACAGTGGTCAGTTGGTCTAGAAAAGTTATTTCACTTCTTTCAAACATTTGTGCAGGTTTTTGTTCTATTTGTCTCAAAAACTCCAAACTTTGGCAATATTGTATTGCAACGCAAAACTTGCCTGTATACAGCACTCTTCAATTGAAATTGACACTCAAATTGCAATTCCTACTAATTGACGCAAACACCAATTCCTAATTAAGACAACCCTTCACAACCACACAGAAAAATGTAAAACTGGTCAGCAGTCAGATTCCAGATAGATGGTTGTTTTCTGATATTTTTCCCCTAATTTATGAAATTGAAGTTCTTGAAATGGTTTATTGAAAATTGAAATCATTTATAAATGTGAAATTTGAATTCACCTGTGCTCTTGAAGTCCCCTTCCAGCTTTAATTAGAAAAGGGACACCATCCCAACGTGCATTATCAATGTATAGAGCAGCAGCAAAATATGTAGCAGCCGGATCATTCACGTTCGGACTAGAATTTTCCCTAGAGTTGACTTCGCAGCTTCCAATGATTACATCACTTGGTTCCAGCTTTCTGATTGATCTCAGAACCTTGACCTGCAACGAAAAGGACTAGTAGAAACTTCCAGGAGACCCTTCTATTATAGTGAATATCACATTTTCCCCAAATCTCCTACTACATCCAACAGCCTCTTGAAATCTTAATGTCACAGCAGACTAGTGTAAGATACACTAGTTTTAACAGTAAACAAATAGTTGAAGAACTATAATTGAAACTTTTTTATTCCAAGTTGCATGTCCATGGCCGATCCCGGACGGTAAACCACTCAAAATTAAGAGATCACACTCATAGAAGATTGAACTACTTGCTGGACATTTCCTAAACTACTCATAAGAAATAAGGTATAACCCTATGAGAGAAGTTTAATCTATTCAATAAGGGTGCAATCCCATAGGTACATGTGAATTTAAGAATGGATTGAAAAGAAAAGCATTTGATATCTGTTAGCTCCAAACTACATTGTTTTGATAATGAAAGAATTTCGATGAAGATTTGAATTCAAAAGTTTCAAAACGATTAAGAATGAGAATAGATCTAAGAAAAACTTCTTACATGACGGAATTTAAAATGAACTAAAGTATAACCTAGAACTTCTTTTCTTAACCAAACATTGGAATTTTAAAATGCATTAAAGTAAGAATTGGAAACCTAAAACTTCTTTTCTTAACTTAACATTGATTTTGGATCTATTCTGCTAAAGAACAATAAACCTGATCTTTTGACTCTAGAGTCTACCAATTCATAAACAAAATAAGAGCTTATAATATCATTTCATATCAAATAGTTAAACTTCTATTTATCAGATATTACCTAATGAGTGGATTGAATATATTTGAGATTCAAGAAACTTCAATGAGTAAGTTCAAAGCTCATGGCAAGGGGCAAAGGGTCATTCAGTGGAAGATAATTGAATTTTGTCCATGAAAGATATATTTCAAAGGCATATATGAAGTTAATACCTTTTCATTGCGAACATCTTCACCATCAAGAGTTATAGGTGGTTCCATGGCCAGCAAAGCTATAGTTTGGAGTATGTGACTGTGAACAACATCACCTATTATCCCGTTCCTATCACGGTATCTGGTTGGGAAATAATTCCACATTGGTAGTTGTCGATAGACAAAAATATGCATGATTGTTGAACTTAAATGGGTAAGCTAACTACCTTAATTGGGTATGCATATCAAAGTCATCTGACCAAATGACCTGCAAGTTTTATTCAACAAAATGACATGAAAAGCTGGAACCAATTTTGAATTAAATGATTCAGAGAAACTAACCTGCACACTATGGATGTAATTCCGGTTCCACAATGGCATAAATACTAGATTGGAGAACTTTAATACAGTTAGATTTTCAATTGTGTTCCTCCCCAAGAGGTGATCAATCCTGAAAATCAAGGTAAAAATATCAAAGAAAAGAAAGGGTAATCGAGAAAAGGAGATTAAGTCAAGCTAATGCATCTAATAACAGTCGAACCTATATATCTGCTTTTCCTCGAATTTGAAATGAATAGGGGAATCAAAACCAAAGGGCTTTTCAATTATTATACGATTCCAACCCCTTTGGGTTTGAGCATGATCAGCAAGTGACGATGCAACATCTAAGAGTGCGTCTTGTGGAACAGAAAGGTAAAATATTCTGTTCGCTTCAAATAGTCCCTGAGGTAGGCAAGCTGTTAAAGAATAAAAATCCAGAGTCCAAGTTGTACATTTAACAAGTTCAGGTGCGTAGGATGTAAATTTTGATTCAGGTACCACCTTACCTCAAGTTGTTCCATTCTAGCATGAAGCTTCGGCATTCCTTCATTGTTGTCAAACCCTCCATTAACATAGAATGTTCTTTCAAGGAAAGCATTTATTTGGTGTTCACAGTTCTGTCTGCAGTTAGAAAATTCCACTACATTCAGATGTTTGTCGGTGTGTCTGTAAATATAGAATGATTTAAACAATATTTTATATTTAATTGTCATTCAGCTAGAGCAAATAGTAGGTTTTTGTACATAAAGATGAATGTTAGAGACAAGAAACACACTTGAATGTTTCCGTTTCCAGGCATAAATCGATATGATGTGGGGCAGGTTGGTGCATTTTGAGAAGTTCAAAATAGAAAGATAATTATCACTTAAGGTTGTTGCTCAGCTGTAGCCTCTGGGTTTGAAAATGGGTATTGGGGAGAACAACATGTTTTAATGCTTCAACTAGCAAAAGTCAAAGTGATGCTTGGCATTTTGGAAGATGTTGAGGATTTCCTTCAGGCTGCAGACTGCCTTGTCCCTCTGCGATCCTATCCACTTTGGTCAGATAAACTTGAAAAGTACAAAAGAGGGTTTATATATCATATATTCCATCAAACTATTAAATCCCAAACAGCTTTTGTTTTCATACAGAAATTTTTCCCTTCATACTAACATTTTCCAGACACATGCATGCAGAAAGGTATTGTTCTGAGTTCATGGAATTGTGGAAAGAAAGACAGACTAGAGTGCACAAAAGAATTATACCTTTGAAGTACTGGAGGAAGAATTGGGAGTTGTGAAGGAGAGGCAGAAAAGTTAAGCACTAATATGTAAGGAAATTCCTTTCGATCACAATCTATCCATACAATTTGAGATTGTTCTAACAACTGATGAAATTCTAGAAGAGAAGTTAGAAACTAAAGCATGTACACAAACTTATGATTTGAAAGATCCGCTGATAAACTTAAAAATAATAGAAAAGGAAATTTAAAAATTGCAGGTAGGACATAAATGCCTGGACAAGGAACTGCAAGAAGTAACAGAAGGAGAAAAAATGTCAGAACTAGTTTATATGGAAGAGAAGGTGCATACTGATGATCAATGCGGCAAGTTAAAGTTGAGGCTATAATGGATCTCAGGTCTTCATCTGTTAAGTTTTTCCTTGAATATCCAAATATACCCACATTCTGCAGCAATAAAAAAAGCAAGTCACTAGAATATGGGTAAGATAAAATTAGTTAAAAGGCTATTCCATTAATCCGGAAAGAAAATTAATTAAGTTGCTGAGCTATTCACATTCTTCTGGAGCCCAGATATTCTGCTTCCCTTGAATTTATTTATCTCTTACGATTGCACATCTTTCACACATGAATATTGCAACTGATGTTAAATTCCTTGGTTTTAGATTCATCCTAGTTATTAAGCAATAGAGTAGTAAGAAGATAAATGAACAACAGAAGGTAGTGCATGGTTCTTATAAAAAATTTGGAATAGAATTCCAGTTGGAAATAATCTTTCAATTTGTTGAAATACTACAAAAAGTTGAATGACACTCTTCTTCAACATTCTTATCAACTGTTCAGCAAAATACCTTAGGAACCAACTTCCCACACATCTTTGATTTAACTTCTGGATAAAATAATCTTAGTAGCCTAAAGTATACGTCTGTAACAACCTCTTCCACCCAAAAACTTAAACAAAGCCAAAAAGAGGGAACACTGCAGAGGAAGCAAATAGACAAAATGAAGCAGAAGAAAAAAATTTGAAACTGAGTGCTCTACCTCTGGAAGGAATCCACTGTAGTAAAGTGCAAATAATGCTGGGAATATTTTTCTCCTTGCCAGTTCACCAGTTGCCCCAATTATGGCAATGGTAAGAAAGGATGATTTACAATCTTGAGTGACCGCAGTCTGTAGCAAGGATGAAGAAGACTTCGTACTGGTGAATCTTGAGTAACTATTTCCATGAAAAGTTGTTGCAAAACTTTCTTGCTGTGGAATGCTTGTCCTTGCCTTCCCACCATCATAAAATCGGGACTCTGAGGACACATTTATTCTACAGGCAACAGGAGGTGGGAAACTTGAAGCCGCCACTCCTTCAAGGTATTGACTTGTTCCCCAAACTCCTTCAAATGTAGATAAGGTCTTCTAAGTCATACTTTCTTTACAATTTCAACAAAGTTTAAAAGAAAAATTACATTCAATACATAATAGACTGGAACCAGATGAAGAACATGCTTTTCTGAATGGGCACCAAATACCAAATTGTAAAATTCAATAAAATCCAGGGTTAATTTTTCTAAGTAAATTTAACAAAAACGC
Source organism: Rauvolfia tetraphylla (assembly GCA_030512225.1). Classification (NCBI taxonomy): domain Eukaryota; kingdom Viridiplantae; phylum Streptophyta; class Magnoliopsida; order Gentianales; family Apocynaceae; genus Rauvolfia; species Rauvolfia tetraphylla. The sequence continues at coordinate 7,452,257 of JAJQKT010000060.1, forward strand.
ATAGTCTTTATTTGTAGTTTATTCTTATGCTACCTCTTGTAGTGTGATATTCCAATCTACTAAAGAAGATCTAGTAAATTACCAAACTGTTAATAAAACTTCCTACGGTCCCTGGGAATTTTTCCCTCTAGAATCTAGATAATGGATGTGTCCTGAAATGGTCCTTCACCTGATCTATGACGCACGGTCATACCAGGACCGTTTAACTTTTCTAGCATAAACTTCAATGTATGACTTTCGGCCACAAAACTTACCACAAAATTTTTTAGCACTTCCATAGGCCACAAGACAACATTGTGCAGCTGGAGGTATACTATCTGCTAGTACCTACATGCAAAACACGGGACTGAATTAGTTTCAAGCTCAGAGCTTGTGAAGGCATGATGGTTGGATTTGCAATCAAAGAGGCAATAATCATTATCCCACATTGAGTACCATAGACTATTTAAAAAAGCAGAGGACCTTTTGCATAAGAAACCAGATAATTAGTATAAACTATCTTGTTTAGAGCAATTCATATTCATGAGAGAATTTTTTAAGGCAAAGGTAAGAAACCACATAATTTAATATGAAAGTGTACTTGCTACTCAAATGCAATTGTAGTTATTTCTCATCTGATCAAATTGTATATTTTTTATTGAATTTTAGGTAGCAAACTTAACAAAATTTGGTTTTCAGTAATACACTTTACATCCTAGAAAAAAAAAGAGAAAGAAAAGCACCAATAAAGTACTCCTAATTGGGAAACATGGAAGTTTTGAAAATAAACAATTTCTTATGATATCTACATGCATAAGAAGAACTCTAAAGCTGAGATTTGCAATTTTTAAACTTTCTTAACGTGGAATAAATCTACTTCATACCAAGATTCTTGAAGAGAAACCTAAAACCTGCACACAGGTACTGCATATAGATCACTGCCCAGAGAATGAATTATTTTCCTCGAGGAAACTGAATAGTCCACATAATGCAATGCAACTACCACCAATTAGATGAAGTTGCAGACTTGTATACTCAGTAACTTAAGAAACACACAGGTTTTCCTGAGCAAGATCGTATAAGAACCAAAGATGCATAATGTTTTGTCATTAGTAGAAATGAGCCAGGAACATTATAGTTGCATCTATCACGTGTAGCTTATTATCCAATAATCTCCCATAAGAAGCTAACCATGCTTTTCCATTACAGGAAAATCATACTATTTGATATCTGATAATGTTCCGTCAATACAAATTTAACAGCTGAAATACGACTTAGATCACAAATATAAAAACCTCAGTAACCCGAAATGCACAATCAGTGAGCATTCCAATTTTAAAAACGAAATACAAAAGACACACATTAGCGCATGTATAACTTAAAAGATCGTAGGTTTAGGAACGTCGACCAAATTCACTTAGAGTACAGGCAAATAGCTAATGAACAAAATATTGCTTGCCAAATGGGACAAGATACAAGCAGAGCTAAAGAATAATATTCACATAAATCAAATTCACTTTGACATGCAAAGGACTAGCAGTTCTTGGAGAGCCCTACAAGAGCAACTAAATGAACTAGTATAATACAAAGAACTGACAATTGTGATCAGTAAGAAACATAGCAGTAGCTTCAAATAAATCAAGATTCTTCAATACTGTAACAAGCAAAAAACACAAAGGGGTTAAGAAAATGAATTCAGAGAACTCAACTGGAAAACTACGAAATGCAGCGGCAGAAGAGGCGGCCATCTTCCGTTGAATAGAACGGCTACTCGAGGAATCCCCGAAGGGTACTGACGGTTGGTGGGATGAAGGTGAAGGAATCGACATTTGGGTCTTGACTGATTTGATTCTTTTGGAGCTGTATAGTACTAGAGGTTAGAACATCACTCCTCGCTTTGCCCGACGATTTGCTTTCACTTTCTCGTAGAGCAAAGTACGTCTGACAAATCGAAAAGGTTTCTGACCCGTAGGGGGAGCAAAGCCCGTCTTTTTTTTAGACAGATATTTGTGTTATTATCTCAACGGCATTTCTATCGGTTGAAGATTTATACTTATAATTGGAAAAAAAAAAAAAGAGCATGCAGCCATTAGGCATTAGCATTTGTATTCATTTTCACTAAATATGTGTAAAATGAGGCTTATTTGTTTCGATATTCTCGATGATGATTTGTCAATAGATAAGTTTAAAATATTAAATTAACATTGCATCTAAAAATTTAGATTATGTTTGGACTGAATAATAAAATAGCAAGAAAGTATTAATTGATAAAAAAATATAATAAAATATTTATGTTACTCGTAATACAATTTACTCATTTTTAACTTTATAATATGTTCGATTCTTTTATAATATTTTTTGTAATATTTTTAATTATAAAAATTATATTTATATATTTTAAACTAAATAAGATAAATTATAAAATTTAGAATAAAAAATTTAAAAATTAAATATTATAATTAAAAATATTACAAAATATTTATAGACCTTTGTAATGGGTGATAAGAGGATGAAGACAAGTCCTTCCACTTTCATTCCATGTGAGTGTAATTAGAGTAGCCACATTTTTTTTTTTCTTTTTGTTCCCAAACTTCAATTGGGTCAAAATTTAGTGATTAAATGCTTATTTTAGAGATTAACGGTTTACACCCTTGCCCCTCACTAAAAAGAAAGAATAACAAAATAAATAAGATAATATCAACTATGATTTACAATAAAAATGTCTGATCAATTTTCCTTTTTCTTTCTCTCCTTGAGAATTATCAACTTGTTAGTGGTAAATTTGGGAAAATTACATTAGAAGCAGAGGCCAGTAGAATCCTTGTAAAGCTATCGTATGCATGTGGACGTACTTGCCCGGCTTGTTATATACCCATATTATTAGTAAAAGAACAATTTTAGAAATGTTAGAGATGCTGCTCACTAAAAGAAAAAAAAATAAAAATAGAGATCAAGAGAGGAATAACGGAAGAAGATCAAATGGCTGATGCATTGACCAAAGAAGGAGAGGGTCTGAAAGAATATGGAAAATCCCATATTTTTCCACCACCAATGTTATTGAATTTTTAAATGTTGTCTTGATAATATTTATATTATGAAAATTATGTAACAAATAAAATTTTGACAGCAAAAACAAAGTGCTTGTTATGAATTTGTTGACGCGCAGTCGTTGTCGGCACAACAAAATAATAATACTAATGTAGAGAGCTTAATAAAGAAATTATAATGTAGAGAATAGGAAAAACTATAGAGAGAAAATAGAAAGAAAGAACAAGAGATCTTTATTAATTCTCTGAGAGTAAATCAATCAATGAATGAATGTATATAACACCTCAGTCTATGGCCCTATTTATAGGGTTCAGGGGTACATCCAAATCAGAATAGGTATAGGGTAATCAGAAGACAAATCCTATCACTAATAAAAGATATGATAGAACTCTACCATCTATCTTCTGGATAGTTGGAGTATCTCTATAACTCTGATAATGGACATCCATAATAATATTAAATTCATAACAGTGCTTTTGTTTTAACCTCTTTTTACTATATATTGTAAAAATATCATAACATTTTGATATATCTACTAAAGTTTAGAGTATATCTATCAAAAGATGAGTCTGTTAAAGAAAATTATGAATTTATTTAGACAGTATTTAGTTGAGCCAAATACACAGTTAGGTCTTACTTTTTTTCTCATAAAAAATTTATTTTTATAAAATTAAAAAAAAAATTTATAACCAAATACAATCAAAATATACCCTATATATTAAATAAGAAGCCAGGCAAGAGCAACAAGATTAATAGTTGATGTAAATTCTATGTGTAGGTTAAAGTCATGGAAGAAGGTCAGACAAAAGTCACGAATGACACATCTTTTGTGGATTTTCATTGGATTGTTTATTGTAGGAATCTCCAATTGAATTCAGCTTACCATTTTTGTAGTATTATTATCAATTGTAAAAGAAGAAAACAAATGAGAAGCAATAATGCAAAGTAGAATGGGTATCTCAGAGACCATAGGGCCAAGTACGTTGAATATGAACTTCTAAAGGATGGTTGACTCTATCAATGCTCAAATCCAAAAACATCTGCTCCACTAGAAAATAGTTTTAAAAAACAAGAACTAATGAATTATTGTAAATTTATAATAAAATATAATTTATAATTTTTATACAATTCACAACTTCTGTTCTGATGATGAAAGAATAACGTAAATCTTATGACATTTTAATGATAATTTAAGATTTTATTAATAATAAACTATTAAAACTAAATTAATTTAGTATAGTATCTTATGTTTCGATAATAAAGAATAAAAATTTTTGTTTCTAATTATATGAAAAAACAAATTACTTCTCTAAGTAATTGATGATATCAGACCTACCAATAATTTCCTTTTTTATCTCATTTGGAGTGGTTGTGGTTTTCTTATTTGGGAATTGTGTGTGTGCGGGGGCTGGGGAGAGGTGCTGCAGTGATTCAGGGGTGCATCGCAGGAAAGATGAAAGAAAACATTGCACAGTCCATCATTATTAGTTTCGTGTGTGTATTGCACAATTATTACGTAGGACGTGTTTATTAGTATATCTTTCAATGAAAATGACCCACCACTACCACGTTCTTTATTATCTACTCCTATTTTCCCTTGCTTTGGCTTTGGCCTCCTTTTTCTCTCTAAGCTAATCTCATCTCTCGATCAGTTCATTCTGCAGCTTATTATCATACTACAGCTTTCCGTAGATAGGACTATTGGTTGAGTCATTTTTTATTCTTTTAGCTCTGTTAAGCTTTCAGGTGAGTATAAAGGTGATAAAGCTCTCCTCTTTGTCGTGTTACTTTCGTGATTGATGCATAAGTTCACCTTGAAATTCATTTTCTTTGAGGCAGATTTCTTGGTTTGATGATCCATGTAATACTCGATCACTTTTGTTTTTTTTTTCTCTTAATAATTCCTGTGTTTCTTGGTTGAATTTCGTTTTACTTTGTGCTTTAAGCGATGAATCTTGATGAGTTTTCACTCATTCAGTGATGAACTTTTGTCAAGAATAGATTTTGAAATTATTCATAATTGGATGGGGTTTAGGGTGTTTTCATGTTGGCTGGATGTATTTCGGATCAATATTCTGGGTTTCAATTGATATTTATCATGGATTATGAAGGTGGGGTTTTTCCCAACTTTCATCTAAATCGCGCGTCTTTCTAGTGTTTTGGCCCGTCTTCTGTCGATATCTTCATATGTTCGTACAGCACGGCCTGCTTGATTTACTTTTATTTGTACTCTTTCGATCTATTATGGAAGTTTGTCCGCTTAACCAATGGATGGTTGTTACCATAACTATCCACTAGTACAAACTTCTTCATGAGCTATGAATGTTCTCTTAGCTATTAACAAATGGTAGACCCCTGTGATATCTTTTCTTGTCATAATAATGTGTAAAATCATGTTGATCATAGATGGTTCAGTAATACAATAGAAGATTTTCATTTTGATACTCTTGGTTGTAGAACGAAACAAGTGTGGATGTACTCTTCTCTGTTTGTTGTCATGAAGAAAAGAGATGATCTTGCTTATGATATTAATTCTTTTCTTCATGTTTGATGCAGGAACTGAAGGAGCGATTCTTTGTATTTGATGCTTTGACATTACACGCAAGTCATTCATTGATCAATGGGGTCTGAAGGGCCTCCAACTGTAACAATCCATGTGACTGGTTTTAAGAAATTTCATGGAGTAGCAAAGAATCCAACTGAGACAATCGTCAGTAATCTAAAAGATTATATGAAGAAAAGGGGTTTGCCCAAAGGGGTTATCCTTGGTAGTTGCAATATTCTTGAGACTGCAGGTCATGGAGCACTTGCTGCTTTATACCAGACACTGCAATCAGCTGTGGTGAAGGATGAGAATGGGTCATCAAACTCTGGAAGAGTTATTTGGGTAAGTTGCTCAATCTTTCTTTTTAAAATTATGCATCTGTTGTTTGCGGCACCATTGATTAATAGAGAACAATATTAGTTAGTTTGTTATGATTTCTTACTCCAGAATTATTGGCAATCAGTATTTTTGTCAAGACCGCTACTTGATGATGGAACTCAACAGATTGTTGCTCCAGAGCAGGAAAGAGTGTGTATCTTGGATTTTAGACTTTTTTGAGTATAGCCTGGTCATCTGGCATTGAACCAAGAAACATTGGCAGCTATAGTTTCCGCTAAGACCACTACTTAATGATGAAACAAAACCCTTTTTTTTTTTTTTTTTTTTGAAAGTTCAAAACTTTGGTTGTCACAAAGTATGCAAGAATATATCTCGGACTATGGAGTTTTCATAGATAACCTAGTGAATATAGCATTGATCAATTCGACTTTTGTTGTATGCAGTATAGGATGCTGACCATTTAACCGCAATAAAATATTTCTTTAATAAAATGTGTCCAATTGTCTTCCTCCTTATTTGAAGATATCTATTTTCCGAAGTATTGCCATAAAAGATACTTCATTCGTCTTATAAACATTGATTATGAATATTTGCAGGGTCATTGGTGAACTTCATTGTATTCTAAGGACAATAGACCTTTAAAATTCTGTTAAATTTAATATCGGGACACTGATACACGGGAAGTGGGTTATAGGGAGATTATCAGAACTGTAATAGAGTTGGTCCAAATAATTGAAGGCTGCTTATTCTCACTGGACCTTGACTTTAGTGGTTATGATATTGATGTAAAACCGATGTTTCTATCCAGGTTATTGAAAATTCAGTATCCTAAAATATATTCGATTCTGAATTTGGAGTCTGAACATGATTCAGTGGATTCTACTCTCTCCTCCCCCACCACCACCCCGCAACACCCCCCACCGTTTTTTTGAAAGTTGGTTTAATGATGAAACTCAACCATTTTTTGAAAGTTCAAAACTTTGGTTGTCACAAAGTATGCAAGAATATATCTCGGACTAGGGAGTTTTCATAGATAGCCAAGTGAATATAGCATTGATCAATTCGACTTTTGTCGTATGCGGTATAGGATGCTGACCATTTAGCCACAATAAAATACTTCTTTAATAAAATGTGTCCACTTGTCTTCCTCCTTATTTTACGATATCTATTTTCTGAAGTAACGACATCAAAAATACTTTCATTCATCTTATAAACATTAATTATGAATGCTTTCAGGGTCATTGGCGAACTTCATTGTATTCTAAGGAAAATGGACCTTTAAACTTCTGTTAAATTTAATATCGGGACACTGATACTCGGGAAATGGGTTATCGGGAGATTATCAGAACTGTAATAGAGTTGGTCCAAATAATTGAAAGCTGCTTACTCTCACTCGACCTTGATTTTAGTAGTTGTGATATGGTTGTAAAACCGATGTTTCTATCCAGCTTATTGAAAATTCAGTGTCCTAAAATGTATTCAATTCTGAATTTGGATGCTGAACATGATTTTGTGGATTCTACCAAAAATCTAGGTTGGTCAACTTTGAAATTAGAGTAATCAATTTTGTTATAGAGAATATTTTTCTGCTAGAAATAGAATTGACTTTACTTTCTCCCTCTTTAATGTATAGAATACTTATCACAGTCAATATAAAGTCAATTCTCCTATTGACTTTGTAAAAAGAATTTATGTAGGTGGATTGTCATTTATGAGCTTTAGACGTTGGACGTTTAAGAATTAGAACCTGATGAAGGTCCAATATTATGAGAAATTGTTGAGGGCACAGTAATTCTCCAAAATTTTCTGTTCAATAGAGTATTTCTAGTTGATTTTCACAGGTTCTTTTCCAGCATGTACATGTTAACTCTCATGTCTCCCTGATTATGCTGATTCAGGTTCATTTTGGAGTTAATAGTGGCGCAACAAGGTTTGCCATAGAGAATCAAGCCGTCAATGAAGCTACTTTTCGTTGTCCAGATGAGATGGGATGGAAGCCTCAGGTAAATCATAGTGTTCAACATGTTCTCAAACTCAGTTTCTACCTCCGCACCATTTCTGTTTTATCTAATACTTCTCATTCTTTACTATTTGCAGAAAGTTCCAATTTTTCCTGCCGATGGTGGAATTTCGCGAAAACGAGAGGTGTGTGGGGTTCTGGGTCTAGTTTCTAGTGGGGGTCTGGAAATAAAGAAGGCTGATAATTTTCTGGTGTTGTAAATATTTATCTTCTTGTGCTATTTGGCTGAGTTTCTAAATCTTGTTAGGCATGTGGCGTTTCCAGGTCTTCTTTTTCTTTCTATCTCTGCCTTTTACAACCTTTTCTGAGGAAATCCTGGCAGCTTTTATTTACCATTTATGGGATTCAAAATGCCAAAAGAATTGGAGTTCATCTCTACTTTTTCTGCTATTGCAAAAGTCTGTTATTGTTTGCCATACTCTTTTCTCTTATTTTGGTCGAAGAGAGAACTAAAAGACCAGGAAATTATTAATTGCCTTTGCCATCTTATATGGCCTAATTTCTTGTTTGGGGCATTACACACAGAAAGCGAGAGTAACTGTGGTATTTTATATTTCATGGTCAGAACGAGGGAGTGTTCTATTTCCCTCTGGGCAGGGTATACTTGTTAGATGTGGAAATTACTGGTCAGTTGTTCTGTTGTGTCCTTCTTGACCACACTATTGATTGATGGGTGCCTCTGATCTCTTGCCTGCCAATTTGGCAGCATAATCCAGTGGATTTTAAGTTTGCTTTCTGATCTGTGTGTTTATGAGAAATTGTACTTTTGTCAAGTATTCTTCATTCAGAAGTGACTATATGTCTTAAAGAGTGCATTAAGATGATATGTAGATTAAGTGCCTGTATATAGTACAGAATCTAGTTGCTATCTGGTTTTAATTGTGGAAAGTCTTGAATAGCTTCTCCCTAAGAATCTGTTGAACCCGACAGTTTCATTATTTGGTTAGCATCCCTGTTTATGCATCCTATTTTCCCTGCTGTCCAATTTGCTCTCCTGTTGGTTGAGTTGTTTCATCTGATCTACGTGTGTTTGGCATCAACATGTTATTTTCATGCTTGTTTAATATGGCTGGGTGCACTGTCTTTTGGGTTCAATAAATTTGCACTCCTATTTTTTTCAGTTGCTTCTCTACCAGAATGATGCTACTTAGAAATGATGAGATGTCTGTCCTTTTGTGTATTAAGAGAATAAATTTGACTCTGAAAGTTTAAAAGGAAGGACATTTGTTTGGTAGAAAGGGCAGAAGCACAGACACAGAGGTTGAGCGGAAACCACTCTCCACCCATCCCTGCTCCCCCCCCCCCCCCTCACCCCGGAGTTTTAATAGTAAATTGCTTGCTCTGCTGGGTGAGCAACCTTGTTGCACATTCCTTTGGTGGTTCAGAAAACTTCCCAGTTTTTGCGTGAATGTTTACGAACTGTGTGCCGATGTTTGTCTGTTGCATTGGGGTTAGAGTTATTGTGATTCCAAGAGCCTTTTTTATTACTAATGATTTTGGTTGATTGTTTCGTTTTTATTGTTTCTAGAGTAGTCTTCCTATTGAGGAGATCACAAAAGCATTGGCCAAAAAGGGCTATGAAGTTATGACATCTGATGATGCTGGCCGGTTTGTTTGCAACTATGTCTACTATCATTCCTTGCGCTTTGCTGAGCAGAATGGAATCAAATCTCTATTTGTACACGTGCCCCTCTTCTTTACTATAGATGAGGAGACTCAAATGCAATTTGCTGCTTCTTTGCTGGAGTTACTTGCCACATTATACTAGACATACAAGGTCTTGTCTCTTTCTAGTGCGTGATTATATCTTCTTTCTGATCACGTATCAAGGGAGATCCTGCTTTCTATGTAGTGCTTCTAATAAACGGTTTATGGTATGTGAATAGAAAGTGTGATTTTCTGGTCATATTTCCCTACTCTCTTTTTCCATGGTTCTTGGAGGGCAATACCAAATTTGAATCATTTAAGCAATCATTCCTGCTAAGTTTCTTCACTTGGTTACCGATTTTAGGTGGGTTTGGTGGCAAGGATCCAAAGGCCCTCTGGGAGTTGTGGTTTCGAGTTCTCTTACTAGTGTGACCAATTTGTGTCCTTGAGAATGATCATAAGAGTCTCTTCAGACACAGTTTCTGTCGTGCATTTTCAGTGTAACCTACGCTTTTTTGGTTTGTTTAGCACAAAAGTAACTTTTCATTTATAATTCCACAATTTGTTGTGGTCTGGTCCTCCTGAAATACTATTGTGCATTTTGGAGGGGAAATTAGTTAGATTTGTGCAATGCACAAAGCTTCATGTTCGTAGGTGTAAGTGTAACTCCTTTTCATATCCTTGTTTATAATCAAATAGGTTCACAAGTTAATGATCAAAAACCAAAAATTTGATATACACACACACGCACACACTAAGCAAATAAAAGGAACTATGCTACAAAAAGGTAAAAATTTTGATTTTTTTTTATAAAAAAGGTAAATGTTGAAACATGTATTGTACATGTGGACAATAGGACCTTAATTGGTAGCTAGAAAAAACCTTGAATATTTTAGAAATTTAAAACAAAAATAAGGATTATTGGGAAAACATGGTTGATCATAGAAGTTAGTAAAAACAACTAGTTTAAGGGTTACAATTGTAAAGGTAAGACAGAATTTTGAGATTTTGTAAACAACAATGAATACGTCATTTGTCTAATGAATTGACTGTGGACGGATTCAAATTTTTTTAATATATTAATTAAATTATACTACATGTGTGAAACACGTCACACTTGATCTAAGAAAAATTAATGAGATTGGATTATTCGCCTGGGGTATAATTGGTCTCCAGGCAAAATCCTGAGGAACTGGGCTTTGGGATTATCCAATGTACTGCGGTTTTCAATAATTTCCCATTCAGGACACAGGCTCCGAACCCGAAAAGACTTGAATGGCCCAACTTCATTGTTTTTCATTTCAAAGCGCTATATTATTATTATGGTAAAAATAATTGTTTAGTTGGTAAAAATATTGTTTATTAGAATTGAGAGGTCATAAATTCGAGCATTTTCCTCATCCCACTGTATTAGATAAAAGACACGAAGTGATGCTATTATGAGATGAGATGCAGTTTCTAGAGTTTCGCTTTGAAAAGGAATTTTATTTGGAAGGCCAAACCAAATGCACCACTCTTTGGCTTTCATGAAAACTGTTGAATTCATGACTCAGTTTATCGTAAAAGAACGAATCAAAATAAATATTTTACAACAAAAGAAAGATGGGAAATAAAAGAATCTACACCGCTTTTACTAACATGTAAAGAGGAAGTAAGGGAGGCCAGAAAAGGGAGAGGAAAGAGGAGAATAAGGGATTGGGAAACGAGGGTAATTTTGTCAAACAATGGAAAGATTAAGAGGATGCTAATTTAGATTATAGGACTATGGACTTGTGCTTTTCCTAATACGACTAGAAAGTGCGGAATCTAGTAGTAATTCTCAATACTAAAAATATGATAGTAACAATTAACTTAAAATTAAAAAGACATTAACTCAATAGATTTCAAACACCACCTAATAGATAAGAGATCTTGAATTTCTTTTACATTTCTAATCTCCCAATGTAAGAAAAGGAAAAAGATCACCAATTTTTTGTAGACTTTTCAAGATGTCAACTTTTAGCAAGCGATATACCAAATTCTATTCCATTCTTTTCTATTTGTTATGGGAGATTCGGAATGGGTTGGTGGTAGAGGCAGGGTATGGGCTGGGGGTGGTGTTCAATCTTTTGTGTAGCGAAACACCCTACACCCCCCCCCCCCCAACCCCCTCCCCCTCAACAAATTGCTCGGGCCCCCTGCCTACCATGGTTTGGTAGAGAAGAAAAGTGACAAAAGCTAGTAGTAGTAATATGGGGAGATACAAGTATAGATATGCCACAAGGCTATGCCTATGTTTGCAGAGATTGGAGAATGTGTTTTGTTTAGTGGATGGAGAAATTATTCGGAGGAATTGAAATGGTGATGCAAGGTGCACCCACCGGCCCTCTTTTATCTTTTGGGGAGCACGCCTATTGCCTCCCCCATTTCTCTTTTTGGGTTCTTCTTCCACTCTTGTCTCTATTGTCTTTACCAATTACAATGGCCACTCTTTCGGACTTCTTTTGAGTTTGAAGGGAGAGATAGACAAAACTCATGAGCCCCACAGCCGCCCTTCAACTTTGCTTTTTCATCTCCGCTTTAGTCACGCTATTCCTCGCTTTGTTTCTTGAATATTTTAGAAGTAGAAAATATATTAGGGATTGAAAATGTAACTACCAATTTGATAAATGTAATAATCCTCTTCCTCATTTTCTCTTATTTTTTCTGTGAATCCGTGGCCACTCCTCCAAGATTGGTCTCAGTGGTTCATTGCAACTCTTGTGAGTATTCTCAAGAGTAGAGAGATGAGAAAGGAAAGTGAAAAAAGAAGAGAAAATAAGAAGGAGAGTCGTTATATTTATTAAATTAATAATTAGATTTATTAATTCTCTTATACTAACTATCCTGTACCACAAAATTAGGATTTTTATTAACTGAACCAAATTAGCTTATCTTTGGCCTGCTCAATTTAAGTTGAGGATGAACTGAGCTACACTTGAACGAAAATATCATGCTCAATTCCAGAATGAATTGATCTCCAGTAAAATACAAGTCCTCTTTTAAGTTAAGCCAGAAAAGTGCCCTATATTCTTTTTCAAAATAAATAAAAGAAATTTCATGCTAAATTAAATGAATCAAGGAATGGTGTAGTGTAAAAGGGTAGAATACATATTTTCTAGAAAACAAAAGACTGATCCAAACAAGACAGGAGTATCTCCCCCTTTCTTTCCTTAGTCAAGCTTATCATGTATCTGTATTATATTAAAAGTATGATTAAGGGTAATGGAGATTTAGGTGATTATTATATTAATTTTTAGAGTTACAATAATTGTACATGCTAGACATACATTATCAAAACTTTCAAATTTTAATAAGACACTAATGTAAAAATGGATTATTATTATTTTGATGGACTAACTATAATAGGACACTTACAAATATAATTATTTTATATGAATTCATCCTTAAAAATATAATTTAATTATAATTATTTGGAATTTATATAAAGAGTAATAAAAATTAATTTGAAGATTTACAATAATTGCACATGCTAGACATACATTATCAAAACTTTCAAATTTTAAAAAGACACTAATGTTTAATTATTATTATTACTTTAATATTACACTATATTATGAGAAAATTAAAAGTATTAAATAGACAAATGAGTTAATACAATAAAAACTTTAAATATTAAAGAGATGGATAATGAGTTACTAGAAAAAAAGAGGAAAAAAACTCTAAATGTTGAAGAGAAAATAAAAATGATTAGAAATTAGAACATTAAAGATAATTGTGTAGATAATACATTACAAGATATAAAAGAAAAAATATTGAGATTGAGATTTAGACTGATAAAAATGAATCATAATTTTTTTGGATATATTACTGCATAATGCATTAAAAAAATTTTTAAAATATCTATCTTTAATTGTCATAAAAAGAACCATGAGATTTCTCAGTAAAGTGGCTAAACTACATATCCTCTAATTATTCGAAACATCAAATATCAATCCTATTTTTTTCAATACAACTAAAGAATAATAATTAACTAAAAATACGTATACACACTAATCTTTAAAAAAATTAATCACAAAAGAAGTCTCAGATTGAAAAATAAATTAGTCCAAGGGCAAAAATTAAGAATTAAACTCTATTAGTTTCAAAGCTTTTAAAGAAAAAAGTATAAGGGTAAGAAACGAACATGAGTATTAAAGTTAATTAAAATAGCAAACCTTTAATAAAATTATATTATATCAAGTTAGTACGCATATATCTCTCAAATAATAACTTGATTATATGTTCATACGTTTACAAAATCAATAAAAAGAGTTTGAAATTTTCAAAAAAAAAAATAGTATTTAAAGAGTAAGCACAAAATACTATTCCCTCTATTTCAAAATATAATTAATTTTAACTCTTTTTCCCCTTCTCAAAATATTTAGCCTTTTACAAATTTTAATGATTATTTTTTTAAAGTTACTTTTATTATAAATATAATTTTCTCATTCTTTATTATATCAGTAAAATTAATTAAGAATATAATAAAAAAATACCACTGGAAGGAGTAATATCATAATAGAATAACGGTGGTAGTAAGTTATATATAAATGAAAATTAGAACTTATATTACTTTTAAAGTTTTTAGTATCTCTAATTTAATTTAATAAAATATTTTAGAGTTATATTGATAATAATAAAAATTGCATAAAGTGAGATAATAAAACAAAAAGAATTAATTGAAGAAGTATTTATAATTTAAAATTATTTTTAATTTGAAAAAACATAAACTAAAAAGTTTATTATACAAAATTTTGTCACTTGAAACAATGCTAGTTCCCTAAAAGTGCGTCATATTTCAAGCTACGTCACTCTTGTACTTCTTTTGTGACTTATTTTCCATTTTTTAATATTGAAATATCTATGTACACTCTATAAGTAATTTGACATAACACATGAGATTTCATACTCCATTTTTTTGTTGTAAAGATTTAATCTCTCTCCGTTTCAAAATATAAGTTATTTTGGCCATTTTTTTATTTTCAAAATATTTGACCTTTTGTGAATTTTAAATATACTTTTCTAAAGTTACCCTTACTACAAAAATAATTATTTCATTCTCTATTATATTAATAGAATTAGTTAATGATATAATATAAAAAACGAGCATTATTTTTTCCTCCTTAATTTATATAAAAAATATCAAAAAACCTTTTATTTTGAAATGAACAGAGTATATAATTATTCACCCAAAAAAAGAATGTATAATTATTCATTTGTAATCATTAGATAGAATATATAATTACGTTTTAAAAAAATTAAAAGTTTTTGTTACGCCAATAGTGTTTTTTTTTTTTTTTTTTTTTTGCTAAGTGTCAATAATGATGTTAGACAATCTATAATACAACTTCAAGATTGCTGATGATTGACTTAAAACATGTAGCCATAGAAGTACATAAGCCTTTCAAATCTAAGTAAACTATGTTATCTCAACTATAACAAGTCTAAAAGCATGCACATTTTACATGTTCTAATCAGCATTTATCAACATCATCTGCTGGGAAAGACTCTGGAAATCCTTCCAACAAGCAGAAAACTGGTGGAACAGTAATTGTTTTCATATCTCCATAGGCATTCCAGCAATATGGCTCCAAAATCTTCTGTCCTTGAGCAGGAAACAGTTCCACCTCTGAAAGGGTAATGTTTGTGCATGGGACTGAGTCACTGCAGGCCAAATGGATTGGGGGGCTTCTCACATCGTAAGTGCCCTTAATGTTTGCATAGGATATATCAGATATGTACACTGCAGAAGTTTGGTTTGCGCAGGCCTTGGTGCTGCAGTAATACTGGTCTATGATGATAGGGTTTCGAACTGTATCCATGTGAATGTTGCTGAAGATCACCTTAGATACTCCTCCAAAACCACCTTGCCATGTTTTGATTCTAACACCATTATCCGAGTGCTTGATAACCGAGTCTTGCACTGTTATGTTTGTCACGCATGCACGCGAATTTCTACTTCCTAGACTGCCAATGCTGCACCATGTATATTTGTAGTCGCATTAATTAAGTTTCTTGAAAAAACAAAAAAAAATTTTGCGTGGGAGAGATTTCTAATTAAGAGTACAGGATAAAGAGACATTTATATGTTGTAGAAATATTAATTACGCGGTTAGCCCAAAAGGTCGTTGGCAATCTACCCTTATTTTGGAACTGTAGGTTTTAGATATAAACAAAAGTAGCTTTTTTAATGCTTGTAGTACAAAAAAAGGGAGAATCATAAGCTTGCAGTGAATATACCTTATTCCATGACTAGGACCACAGGTCATATTCCATATGTCTACATTATAGCAACCAGCTCCAATTGATATACAGTCATCACCTATACAAAAGAAAAAATGTAGGAATGAAATGAGCAGGCACAAAAGATGTCAAGCAAAAAGAGAATGAAGCTAGCTATTCAGGGTCAAAGCTATTACCATTGGAGATCGCTGAATTGTATATTCTAACATCACTGGTGTTCTCAATGTGAATACCATCAGTGTTTGGGCTAAGAGCTGGCGCTTTTATAAACAATGATTCTATGTGAACGTCATGACAGTTATCAAACCGAAAATGGAACTGAGGACTGTTCTTGATCCTCAATCCTTGAACCGTTAAATTCGAACTCATAAAAAACCTTATAGCCTGAAAAAGTGAAAAGCATTAATTTCATTAGGGCTCTTGACGATTTCTTGGACTGGCTGATATACAGCTGAAATTTAACTCCGTCGAGGACTTACAACTGGGCTGTCACAAGGACCAGGAAGGGTGGTTCCGTTTACTCCCTGTTGCATTGCTTTAGTAAGTTAATCAGATGCTCATGCTCATGCTCAAGAAAAGGGGGGTAAAGGATTCTATATTCAGTTCAAAGAGAAAGGCAGAAATTACTTTGTGAGGTTTGCAGGGAAGATCCCACCATTTTTCTCCCCTCCCATCTATTAGTCCACCACCCTCCATTGACATTCCATTGATTCTATAGAACACTAGCCATTGCCTCTTGCTGTTATATTTTGGCCATGAGTCAGGTCCATCAGGTGGCATAATGGTTCCCTCAATCTGTACAGTTTCAAGAACAACTAAACACTTCATGTTTGTTGAATGCGATAGAATTTCAAACAAATGCAAAAGAATTGAATAGTTACCTTAAAAACAATTCCGTTTGTACATGGACCGGTGAAAATTGTGGATTGTATCATGAAGGAATAGCGATTGGGAGCAAAGAAAGTTGCGGGATTATCAGCATGGCAGGCAGCATCCCAGGCCATCTTGAAAGCCTGTGTATCATCTGTGACTCCGTCCCCCACCGCACCATAAGACAAGACATTGAAAACAGCTGCAGAGGGCGATAGAAGACCAGCAGAACTCGGGGGCTGAGCCTCAGGTGAAGGAGAAGGTGGCAATGAAATTTGAGATAACAGACGTAAATGTGGCTCTTTCCAGTAGTCATAAAACCTAGAATCAACTGAAAGAACGAAAGAGAAGAATAAAACGAAGAAAGATACTACGAAAACTTGATCAAATTCCATAACAGCCATAGATTTCGTCACTGAAACAGGGGACCTATTTATAGTAAACTACACAAATGGAACTAAGAAACAATTTGGCCACTACTGTAACAGGGCTCTCCTTATCCTTAGAAGAATGTTTATGGATTATACGTAGGCTAGGCTGTGAAGAAAAGAATGCTCAATCTTGGCATTCGGAGCATAGAACTCAAAGTTCAGTAGACTTTGTCAACATCAGTAGCTCAAGATCATAGGTTTCAGAGTGCAGGCACCCACGTTTGAGGAATTCGAAAGAATCCACTGCAAACTGAAGTTGTGTATGTGACCACTGACCACTACTTAGAGCACTATTACAACTTGGCTACACGAGAACTATGTTCACTTAGGAATTTACAAACCAAATCAGCTGAAATGTTACACCTTTTATACTGGAAAAGCCTCTTAGTGGAAGCTACTTTAGTTTCCAGGGGCGGCGTGTGCGCCTTACATTTTTTAATCCTTGCAAAACCGACCAATTCCATTTGGAGTATGGTTTTTCCGGTGAGGATTAAATGTGGAGTGGATTCTGCATTTTGAAGAAGAAAGAGGGGTGTGAGGGAATCAGTTGATATCAGATAGTAATAATTAATAGTAAAATCTGATGAGCTCCCACTGCCTCCACTTTCTCTGGTCCCAAAGTCCTCTCCTCAAGAGGGATTTCCAAGTCAGTTATGTTGATGGCACCTATTATGGTTACCTCTATTGGTTATACATCCATTTCAGAAATTTTCAACTCTCTTAATCATGGCTAGAGTTTGGATAGCACAAAATTAATGGCAAAGAACTTTGACGTAAATTTCATAAAGGAAACTACTGGACCTGACTCTATTGTCATAAATGCAAAGGGAGGCTATTTCGAAGCCATCAATGAATGCTTGAAAGTTTTCTGCTAAAAATGTATCAGAAGCGTAGGTTTGGCTAAGTGTTATGGTTATAGTGTTACCTTAGCTTTTAGGAAATGTCATTCGCAAATCCATTTTTGAATGTTTAGATACAGATTATGGTTCTTTCCCAAGTTTTTTAGCCCATAATAAGATCACACCGGTGCTCAGTTATCTTTTTCTCATTGACTGGGACTTGAGTGTTTTAACTGTAACATTTGTTACAGATTCAAATGAGGGAGATTAGCTTTTAACTTCAAATTATTGTTCAGATTTTTCTGTTTCAGATTAGCTCAAGAGAAGTTATTCAAAGGTACAGAGCTTTTAAGTGAGTTTTATTACTGATCATCTTAAGTAAGAACAGCGCTAGCCCCCAACCTGACGAGACTTTCCAATCTTGGAAGAACAAAAAGAATAGATCATGTCATAGAATAACATACCTGATAACATTCTGAAAGTGCTGCTAGATATCTCATAAATCTTTCTTTGTTCTTGAATTTTTTCTAACTATTTTCTACAAATATATGGCAGTAGATGAGAAAGTACGATGAAATTTGAAGCCAATAGGATTATACTGCTTTATTATACTAGCACTGTCACTTGCATTCGCACGTTACAAAATTTGATAAAATAAACTATTTTATTTTATTTTTTCTAAATTAAAAATATTTTTTAGCTTATAAATACCACTTTAATTAATTATTTATTTCACTTATCACACTTCATGTAATTTTGATTATCTTCTATATAATTTTCAAATAACTTTTATTTATTAAATTAAAAATACTAAAGACCCTCAAAATAATATAGATTCAACCAACCTTATATCTAACCTTTTACCATAACTACTATTCTATTCTGATATAATATTTTCTTTTTTAACTTTTCAAATACTTGTCCTAAAATTTTCAAGCATTTTCTGTGAATTTTGTAAATTTGTGAATACATAATCAAGTTGTGATTTGAGTATACATGTTGATTTGATAATTGCAGTTAGCAAAAAGAAAAAAATAAGAGTTTGATAATTTCTTATGATAACAAGATCTTTCTCTATAATATTATTTTTTAGTAACTTATTTCTCTCTTTAATTCTTTAAGCTATCTATGTTAATCTCACCTTACAATTAACTCCTCCAAACTAATTATTTCTATATAACCCCTAAATAATTATTATAGAGATGTCAAAGACAATTAAAATACTAATAATATATTTCAAAAAAATTAAAAAATTATTAAAGAGCATTTTATGACATTCAAAAAAGAAAGAAACAAATAATTAAGTTTAAACCACCATTACTCCTGTTATAGTATTGATTAAGTAATTGTTCAAAGTTCTGATTCTGGAAATTTGTCAGAAAGCACTTTCAGTGCTTCAACAAAGCAGAAGCTGTAAGAAAACAGAGTAATCTTTTCTCTCTCCTGACCCTTCAAGAAATGGATAATATTTATTTTTGGCTCTCTTATAAACCACATTCTAAGTAAACCCCCAAATTATACTAATAAAGCATACAGCTTGCGACTCTAAAAACATTCTTGCGATTGTTTGTATAATTAATTAGACAATTAAATATATCCAAACCTCAAGGATTGGTTGTGTGTATATATATATATATATATATATATATATATATATATATATAAGTTTTCCCAGTGATTTATGTGTTCGGAGATAAACCAGTTGGGTAGGGTTATGTGTTCATTTGTTATCAAAATACATAATTGCACGATCATTAGACTGCTTCGTAGCATTTTTATTATTCATGTTGCCGTTTTGATATTGTACGATTTCACAATTACTCTCCTAAATTATAAGTAAAGTATTCATCTGATGAGCTGTTAGATCAACTTTGACAGGGCACAAGCTTCTACTCTTCTGCAAGAAAAGGAATTCAGCTCAAAGAAACGGCACAAATGACAAAAGGACAAACCCAGAGTCACAACAAGAAGAAGAAGAAACAAAAAGAATGTGAAGTACTTGAAGCATCTGAGTTCAATGAAACACTTTCAATGTCCAAAAAAACGAAGTCAAAATGCTTCAGATTTCAATACTTAAAACCAAGGTTTCATCTTTCACATAAAGCCTAGAGCTGCAACCTTTTCCAAGTCGGGAGCTCCTTGAATTTCTGAGAACACAAAAATGCCACATAACTCTCCAAATTATTCTGCCTCTGGTAGATGGCTGGAAGAACACAAAGCATCCGTTGATGAAGCATCGTCGCCACTACCATCTTCTGTTAGCAGATACGTGGTGGCGAGTGTAGTAACATTGTGATGCCAGGTGAACGAGAAGACACCAAGAACAAGTGCAATGTTGCCATTTAAGTCGGGCAGTCTGATACCAGATACTGGACAAAAGGTCGAGACTGCATCTTCGGGGGGCTGAAAAGCTCATCGCGCTGAAAATGTACGAGAGCATGCAGAGGCATGGCCTCAGAAATGAGACAGCAAAGCATTCACGATAGATAAGAGGGAGGATAGAGATATCAAGGAAGGTGAAATGCTCCCTAAATTGTCTTTTATTTCTCATATCGGATGTGAGTGGTCATATTTTTGCAATCTATTTTCTCAAGCATCAGCTTTGATGAGGAAATGAAGAAAAGTGTACTAGTTTTGAGCCTTGTCACAGGCTGCGTTAAACCTGGAAACGTGCTGACCATATTGGGTGGTGGTTCACGAGCATGTTAAGTCCACACTGCTGAAATGCTTGGCAGGAAATATACCTTCAAGTTCGAACCTCTTCCGCAACCTCCAGGCAATTGGTTCAATCCTGAAGATACTTTCTTCAGACTAATAGGCTATGTTGAGAAGCTTGACGCACGCTAGCCATACCTCCTGACAGTGAATCTCTTCAACTCAGCGCAGCACTTCAACTTAATAGAGCAATTGATGCAAGAAGATGCCATATTCATGTTGTGCTGGTTCTTGATAAACTTGGTTTATAGGCATACTCCAACCAGCTTGTAGGTTCCCTTCGTGATGCCACGGGGAAAACATTTGAGATAGCCAAAAGATGACTATTGCAGTTGAGCTTGCCGCAAAACCAAGTATTCTCTCCCCAATACATGGCCTGGATACTACAGGGATTTGGAATTTCTTCACCAGTCTATCAGAACTGTCAGCTTCCGGAGTGAACATCATTGCTACACTCGCATATCCTATTGTTCGTTCTCTTTTCTTCTTTAATCAGTCTCTCCGTCTAACAAGAGAGGGAGAACAAGCACATTTGGCCCAACAGGAGAGAACTGCAGATGTTTGCTCAATTGTTTCTCATCAATTCCAGATGGCCCAAAATATATCGGTGGAGAAAGTTCTATCAATTTCATCATGAAGTACCTCGGACAAGGCATCAAAAGCTGGGGAACATCACTGAATTTTGCAGAGTTCTATAAAGCTTGTGCCCTTCATGAAGTAAACAAAGAGATTGGAGAGATAAAAAATCTGCACAAAGGTAGGAAACCAGATCATCTATCCCAGGATACCCAGCTCCATTATTCCCGCCAAGCAGGTCTGGTGCTTTTAATAGCAGAAAGATTCTTAAAGTGGAACGTCCAATATACATATGGCAGACTTATAGGATGCATCTTGATTGGATTCGTAATGGATTCCCTGTACTTTCAGATGGAATACAAAGATATATTTGAGGCCACAGCATGATCACAATGCATATAAATATGCAAGTAATCCTGATTGGAGTAATCTCAGCAGACAATTTCATTCCACAGGTCTATTTTAGGGAAAAAAGAGCTGGTGTGTATTTTCCCATATTCTATCCAATATCTTGCCATGGTGGGACTTGGAAATGGAATGGCAGGAACTGGAACATGATCAGCAGCGGAGTCCTAATGTATTGGGTTGTGCTCTTTCTGTACACAATGTGTGTGACATCCTTTAGGGTGATGGGAACTTCCATAGCACCATTGCTGAAGTTTGAAGCATTTCTTGTCTCAATTATAACATCATTATTGGCATCAGCTTCTCAAGTAGCAATCGTCCCATCCGATAATTAAGTTCTAAAATGGATGTATAGGAGCAACCATTTCCAATATGCAATGAATGCAATGACTTCAATCATTTTCTATTGTGACACAGGCATTGATCAAACTGTCAGTGCCCAAGGCTTCCTGATGGTTCCTTATGGGATCGATTGGCACAAGCCAGAGACCTAAGTCAAACAAGCACACATATTGACATACCTTGTCACAGTTGAGCATTTTGTTTGGTGGTCTAGCCTCTCTTTTCTTCTTAATGTTGAAACACAACAAAAATCCTCTTCTATAATTTTTCATTATGTTATCCGGTTAAGAAAAAAATTTGGAGGAAAAAGTATGCCTGTGCATCAAGGGATTTTGGGTGCACAAGTGGATATAGATACCTGATAATAAGTATATGCTTGGAGTAGAAATTTTAAATCTTATTCTCAGTGAATCATATGTTGCATGACATCTAGCATGATATTGGAGGAAAAGATGGCATTTACAATTATCTGAATCAGAAAAATAGATATAGACAGAAGCGATAGCTAATGCAAGAAAAATAACTGCAGCATATAAATCAATTAATGCAAATTTATAGCTCCTTGTGTTAACATAAAAGGAGCAGAATGAGATGACATGCAAGTAAAAGAGCCAATACAAACTATTCATTGACAGCTATAAAAATTGATTCCATCTTTAGATTTAAACCGAAACATATTATACAACCATATGAAGTAACCCTCTCTGTAGTGTGATCCTCTTTGTGTTTAGGACATGTTATACAAACATTTCATTGTGATCCAAGTTCTTTCAAGAAGAAACATATGAAGTGATGCACAAGCCAGATGTAATTGAGGAGCACACCTATCCCCAGTCAATAAAAGGTTGAGGAGGATAACCACTCTCAGGAGGCGGCCATAATGATGCAGGAAGATTGCCCCATGAAGTTCCCATATTATCACCCAATACATTACCTGATGTGAAAAAAGAAAACAGCATTAGATGAAAATATGAAGGCACCGAAAATAGTGAATCTCTATCTTTTTGTTGATTTGAATATCTAACATGGAAGAAGTGGGAATAACTATAGACTCGCCTGGCAAAGAAGCTGATTCAAGAATTTGTCTGCCTGGAAGAGATTGTGATTGAACATCTGTAAACTTTATACCTGAAATGAAATCAATGATATAAATGCTCAGGTGGCTACATCAGTTATCATCAAGTACATCAAAAATTATAAGAATGAGGCAAAGCCATATAGGAGGGGCATCCCCTTTCCCATAAAAAACAGAACTCTCATGCCAACATATGTTCAATATAAAGACTGTACAGACTGAAAACTATTCCCTCTCCCCATCTCGCGAGCCTAAAAAGAAAAGGGAACAACAGACCATCACCATCCCTTGTCATCCATGCTAACGTGAAAGATAACCATAAGGTGTGTCTCCCAACGTACACGTGATTCTTTTCTGTCCTGTGTTTGGCATTTTGACAATACACAGAAATGTGATAGAATTTTTGCTCACTAGAGGCCCAAAACATAAATGATGAGCACATCATCTATTGCTAAGGGCATCACATTTGGAGAAGATTTAGTTTGGGCTTACATGTGTGATATCCACCAGTTTTTGTTCTTAAAAGGGAAGAAAAAAGGAATATACTGTTGTAAAGCTTAATTTGCCATCCAGTGATCAAATTCAGTTCCAGCAGGGATGCATATTCCCAGAGTAGTTAACTTATTCAATCTCTCCCTCCCTTCTGAAACTCCTCTATCCTTTCTCCTCTTCTGAAATCAAATTATATTATCGGTAACATGATACACTACCATTTTAACTAATCAAACTGCACCTACCTCGAAGCTATTTTGAGATTTCCTACCACTAAAATGTCATGGCATATAAGATTTATCTTTTGAAATTGCATCGGGAATCAATGACTTCATTTGAATTTCTTTTGAACAATAAAGTTTGTAGCATTGGATAAGACATTTGGTGTCAAGTATTCAGCATATGAGGCCAGGTCCCATTTTGATATGAACATGGAGCTGCCTACAAATGGTGAAAAACTCCAATCCAGCAGGCAAGCAGAACACAGGGAAAAGGAATGGAGAAAAAAATGATGACTGCTAGAAAGCCAATGAGACAGAGATATCATTAAAGGTAAAAGATGCAACCACGAAAAGCACAATACCTGGTGTCCTTTGAGCAACAATATTTTGTACATATCGCTTTGGATGATAATATTTGCAAGAATCCCCGTGCTTGCATGACCCCTTTGAGACATGAAACCAAGTTAACCAACAGTTAGGTAATATTGATATTTATAGATGCTATTAGATACTGTGATATTATACAAGATTGCATTCTTGGGGCCAAGAACTCTTTGTTATGTATATAGATGGATACTGTGTGTGTATGATCATAAAACACTCACTTGCTCTAATTCCTCTCTTTCAATTCAACGCAAACCACCAAAAAACCAACTAGACACTCTGGATTACGATCAGCAAACACTGGCCACAAAAGCCCATTGATGTAGGATCTCCATTGAGATAATCAATAAGTCAATCTAATAAGCACCATCACAACACAAATCCAGTACTTCAGGACGTGACAAAGTTCACGATATACTCATTTTATCTTTTATTCCTTTGGAGGAGAGGGTGGACCAACTTGATGCTTATTAACCAAGCATGGCTAATTTCTGGTACTGCAAAATAAATTTGATGTTTCAGAGAATGAACAAGATTTACTATCCTGATTCTTATACTAAGCTTCTAATCAGACTACAACCAATTATCCTCCATGACAGTTCCCTGAGGCAGAAATCCTCATATTGTTGGCACAAAGCCCCTAACCATTAATTGAGACAACCCTGGCCTCGTTTGATGGAAGAAGAACTTCACCAATATCCTTCCCAAACATTTACGGGTAAATTTATCTGGTTCAACAAAATAAAACGATAAAACACACAAGATACAGTTATTTATTTGAAGCAGTTATAGTTAATGTTCTCATGGATAAAACAAAGGCTTTTCTACATAGTGCAACTTAAAAGTCTAAAACAAATGTATTATAAACATGCTTCTGTAACTATCAGATCCTATTCATGGATGCTACAACAACCTACACCCAGGCAGAGGAAATCTTGAACCGGCCGTCTCACCAATTCTTATTCAGAAATAAGATAAAAGTACATCTTGACCATACTAGCATGCTAAAAGGGGGGAAAATTTTTTAAATTTTATGATGGTGAAACTGAGGTACCGTTCGGACGAAGCGGTTGCAGACTCCTTTCTTCCCGATGGACTCTGGATCAGGAACCTGATTTCCATCTGCAGACACAAAATAACAGCAACAGGTACGTTCATATGAAATGAATAGGGGTTTGGAAAAGGAAGGAAGGAACAAGAGAGGAAAGGTCGAAAGGGGGAGACTGACAGCGTAAGGAGTCGTACCAGAGAGCTTTGGCCCTCTGGTGGTGAACGCCTTGGAGGTGGCGCTTCCGAGCGGCGGGAGTGTCTTGGAATTCCTTATCGCAGTAATCGCAATAATATTTTCCTAAAGGCATCTTTTCTCAATTCTTTGTTCAGTATTTTCTTGCTCTCTCTCAAGAATCTCGAACGCCTGGTGGAGAAGCTTTTGTAAGTGTCCCAGAACCCTTTATATATGTCTCCCTCGCAAAACAAGACCCCATGGACGCGACAGGAAGTGTAAAGAAAATGAATCTGGAACACTTTCCAATGCAGTTCCTGTAGTGACTTCTCGAGTTTGTCTAGCGCAAGCTCACTCAATAATTGATCGATAGTCCCCTCGGTAGCACAACTCCTTTGCATCCTACACAAAATGCGCGAGCTTCTTGCAGACTACATTTTTTTAAAAAGCAAACTACAATATTTTCTGCAATAGAAAGTTACTCCACATCACTTCACTTCTGCGTTTTATTCTCATTCTCAGGGAGTATCGGCACTTCCTGTGCAGGAAGACACAAAACACTCCCAATAGCGGAATTTTCATGAATCCAACTACCGAAGTGCAAGAATCGTTATAAAGATTTAAGCTGCGTAGACAAATGCTAATGAACTTCTCATCTCGCCAGAACGAGATCATTTTATTCAAAATCCAACTACCGAAGTGCAAGAATCGTTATAAAGAATTGAGCTGCGTAGACAAATGCTAATGAACTTCTCATCTCTCCAGAATGAGATCATTTTATTCAAAATCGTACGATTTTGAACAAACCACGGAGAAAAGGAAGATGTTCAAGACTCGAGCCGAAAGCTTAACAGATCATTCTGATAAATTACATCAAAATCACAACAACAAAGTTGATTTTAGATAGGTTGTTCATCCTTATCCACATAATGCTACAATATTTTGGAAACAAAGGGCATGGTAAATATAACCCAGTTAGATTTGGGTGCTTGAGTTGATAGCATTTCCCTAAAACTGCTCTTACAAAACAAATACAGAAAACAGAGGTACAGTAGAATACAGAAAAAAGATATAGGACAGCAAGCAGCACGACTCCGATGTGTAATCCTTGCTTGCCTTGTCTCAACCTTCCACATCATTCACAGCCCGAGAAAGGGGCACTGTTTTCGGGCATGCTCTGGAACCAATTTCACAAGAGTCTCTACTGGTACACCCTTCAACTCTGAAGTCATTAAAAAAAAAAATTAAAGAGGAAATTTCAATAAATATTAATAGGATTTCGATATGGAAAAAACAAATAACACCATAAGCTTCTGTGTTCAAGAATTTCATACCATGAGGTTTAAAATTGAACATCGGAGGAAGAAACCGCCCATTTGGTAGGCGAGCATTTGGATCACGTAGCTCATCAAAGAAGGGATGAGTCAAGGCATCCAACTGCATTACATCAAACCCATTCAAATTTTGAATCAAACTTCAAAATATCAACTACTCGAAAAAATCAACTCTAACATCCAAGTAAAACAGTATAAACTCACAGCTGTGCAACGTAAGTTAGGGGAGTACTGGAGTAGTCTTGAAACCAGATCAACAGCTTCTGGAGGCATGCGCTTGTGAAATATCTGATGACATTGAGAAAAGAAGAAGACAGAATCATAATTAACCCACCTCCCAAAAAAAGAAAAAAGAATAAAGAATAATTAATAAGTACCTTATGCCATGGATGGGCTTTAATTTGTGGAAATTTGAACTCAGTATAGTTGGGATTCATGCATTTAATTTCCTCCCTTGTTGGAGTACCCAAAACCTGAAAATTTTTTGAATTTGCCGGAAACCTTAACACACAGGCCAAGAAAGAAACTAAAGGACAAAACATTAACCAGTTCACCAAAATCAAGCATCCTCTTAATCATATTCATCAAAATAACTCATTCAAATTCCTAGCAGCAAACATCTTCTGAGAATGAAGTTAACAGGAAACCCAATATTGTTAAGCTTTTAATAAAACTATGAGCACCAGCATGACAAACACTACAAACAGAGGGAGTACAGAGAGGCAGAAGTACCTTGATGATCTCAACAAGCTGGTCTACTCCACTCTCACCAGGAAACAAAGGCTGAAAGGAAATTGAGACACATATGATGGAGACCATATAATCAAAACTTGAAGGCCTATTTCATGAAGAAAACCTGTTATCTACCTGTCCAAGTAGTAGCTCAGCAAGGACACAGCCAGCAGACCAAATGTCAATGGCAGTAGTATACTCTGTTGCCCCAAATATAAGTTCGGGTGCTCTGTAGTACCTAGAGCAAATGTAAGAAATGTTGGGTTCCCCTTTAACCTGCGACAGTAGAAATCAAAATTTTCAACTGTCCAACAAACCTAGATTAAATGGAGAACCTAATATACAAGAGGAACAGAAAGCAACAAAAATAAATACCAAGACTTTAGCACTTCCAAAGTCGCATAACTTAACTTGGTGTGTATGGGGATTCACCTGTAAGAAGACATCAAAAACATTATCACAAGGAAACATGGGCTGACTTCAAATAAATAGCAATACAGGAATAGAAAGATCAAGATACCAGCATCCAAGAACAAGAAAAGACCAGTATCTTTTATACACGCGAAAAGAATGCAGAACCATTGAAACACCAAATAGAAGTAACCCCCAAATAAAACATCCAAGCAGCCTCCAGAGAAGAAGGTGAAGGCAATGATAATAATCCAAAAATAACTGTGAAGCCACCAGCAATACACTTAGAACGCACTTAAGATTGGATCAGTTAAAACTAATCATTACTTAGAAATCTTGCTCAGGTTTGAGTTACAAGGTACTATCATGTTCAGTACTCGATAGAAGTAGCAATACCAATTAAAACGAAAAAGCAATTAGTAGACAAGGATGTTATTGTACCAGGAGATTTTGAGGCTTGATGTCACGATGACAAACTCCGATACTACGATGGATGTAGGACAGTGCACGGAAAATCTGCATTATGAGCAGGTGATCTCTTGATGGTAAAATTGAAACTGAGCTAAGAATAACTGAATTATCAACTTGAACAACCAAGAAGTATATCATTCAAGAGTACTACATTTGAAAATGATAAGGCAATTTAATATTCACAATTCAGTAGTACATTTGTTTCACTAATGAATGCTGAAAGGAAAATAACATGTTGAACCAAGTAACAGACATATAAGTTTCTCGATCTTTACTAAAATTCCCCAACTGCATCCCCATGCATGACTTTGACAACGAAATTTAAAACCTGCAAGCACAGTCCCAACAGAAGGAAACAAGGCAAGCATCAAGAATAGGAAGCGCACCTGATAAGTGTACAACTTCACATAAATAAGGGGCATCCTTTGGTTCAGTTTGTTGTAGTGTTTGATAACACGATGTACAGTCTCAGGGACATACTCAAGCACCAGATTGAGATATAATTCATCTTTTTCGGTAGTTGAAAAGAAGCAATGCTTCAAAGATACAACATTTGGGTGGTCAAGAAGGCGCATTGTTTGCAATTCTCGGTTCTTATATCTCTTGTCTTGGAGAACCTTCTTAATAGCTACAGTTTCCCCAGTCTCTAAACATTTTGCCTGAGCAATCAAGAATATCAGTGTCTTAAGAATCAAAGATTCTGGGCATTAGCATAAATGTGCATGTAAGGAGCATGCCAAAATGTTCTACGGACTAACATGGATACCGCATTCACATAGTTGTACCAACTTAAGCAGTAAATGATAGGAAAATTAACCTGGAAAACAACTCCAAATGATCCATGCCCAACAACACGTTCAGCCATGTAACTGATCGTCTGAACTCACAAAAAGAATATACATTATACTACAAGAAGAAAAGATCAAGTAGCAATTTTTCATACTGAAGAGAGGGTGACAATTGAAAATAAATAAATAAGTAAATACAGAGGAAGTGTACACACTTGTATCCATCTTCTGAGTAATTACCATAACTTATCCATAAACACATTATCAAAATGAGCAGTACAACAGTTGAGATACTCAAACAAATCAAGCACACTCTGTTGCTCTTTTCTTTCCTTCCGGTTTGTACGGTGATCAAACACATGTTGAAATATGGCAAATATGCTACAGTACGTTCACAACCACCCAACACAATAGTTTTCTCATGACACAAGCAAACAGCTATCCATAATCTCCACAAAAAAATGAAAGCTAACAATTCTTTACATTTTCTTCACCTCAAACTAGATACAAAGTCTTAAAGATAGGGGTACACATAATTCAGAATTCTAGCACCTCACCTGCTTAGGCTGGCCATTGCGACCACCAATAGTCGTCACTATAATATGACCTGTCTCAGTCCCATTACCATCAACAATGGCTGGCTCCATTTCCTAACAAAAACACACAAGGAACCACAATTAATCACCAAACACAAAGAGACAAATAGTGGGGCTTCACTTGAAGTCTCACAAATGCCAAAATGAACAAAAAGAAGCATCATATATTTCACACATCTACCTTATCATCCCTGATTTTCATATCATTCATTTCCTCGGGCAACCTATCAACACCACCAGCATGACCACTAGATTCTCTTAACCCAGAAGTAGGTGCTACTCCCACAGATGCCATTTCCTAAAAACTCTTGTTCACTATACTTCAACAAACCATTCGCCTGTAGAAACCTGATTAACATTAATAAACTGTTAAAATATTCACTGTACTACTAGAAAACCATTTCAATATTTACTACACTAATCCAGAAGAATTTCTTTCATTATTATCCATATCAACGGAGTAATGATTTTGACCATCTTGGGCATGAATGAAAAGTGGGAAAGCACTAGAAGAACAAAAGAGCAGCAAGAGATATTTGTGACCAAAATAAAAATTCTGCACTTTCAAAATTGAAAAGAGCCACATTCCAAGGAAAAGCAAGAATAAAATGTCTTTGTCCAACTACATTACAAGCTAGTAAATAGGTGAAATGAACACTGAATCCCAAAAATTTTGAAGATTACGCTGGTAAGATGATAAAAAAGACACACATAAATAGATTTCCTAAGGTTTACAAAATTCATAAGAAGCCCAAAATTTGAAGATTTTGCAATCGTAGTCTAGTCAAGGAAAACTCCTACAAACATTAACATGCATAGTTCACTCACCTTGCACAAAGCATATTCCTCGCATTTATTTGCATAGAATTTCAACTAAACATGGTTCTCCACATAGCCAACTTTGAAACTGTAAATTGTAGTTCAACATCATATTAAGTGAAATCTTTTTCTAGAGGAAAGTAAAACCTAGTTAGGCATCATCAATAAAACATAAGCTCATGTGCTTGCCCATTGAAAAGTGACTCGTGAGTTAAAATCCACGTCAATCTGACATCATTGAACTACATTTCTGCATTCTGTAAGATAGTTGCATTCCTTATGTCCCAAGAATCAAGACAAAATTAACCAAATAAGCTATGCCAAGTTTGAAAACTTTCTCTTATCCTGGTTACAACACACACGAGGAAACTAGGATATGAATCTAATACAACAAGGTGATATCAGATCCAATATCCGTTGAGTATTAAAGTCAGAAACTTTACTCGATTTCCACAGTTTCACACTCAGCCTAGAAAAAAGTGAGCACAAAATGGATATCTTGGTCGACCAGTCAATGAAAAAACAGCAACGGGAATCCAAGTTAATATACCTAGACTATTAATAAGCTTTTGCAATCATATAGAGATTACTGCAAAAATAGCGATAAATATTTTTCCTTCAGTAACCGCGAACCAGAAAGACAAGTGATGTGCATAAATTTCTGAGCTCTTGCTCTTAAAGACGGAATTTTGATGCTCACAGCCCCATCAGAATCCAGAAAAGAAAACATCCTCAACGCTAGTACTTCAAAGGAAACAATTAAGCAGCTGTCTGTCCTCTCTTTCCGGGTCTTTTTCTTTTTCTCTTTCTTTCTTCTTTTTTTTTTTTTTGTGTGCATCATTACCATATAAGAGGCCACACAAACAAGAAAAGAAATTTTAGCAAAGCTTCAAATAGAAACCAATTGATTAACTTTCAAAAAAAAAAAAAAAGGAAGCCAATTGATTATGTATGTTAATTCAGATGGTAGCTACACAACATAGTGGGCAATAAAGTAAACCAATCAACAGAGATCTAATTAGATAACGTACCAAAACCATAAAATTCCAGAGAGCAAAAAGACCTACACAAATTCTATTTATTTCCAAAAAAAAAAACCCAGCATAGAGAAAGCCTTGTAATCTATAGATCCGCATCAAATGAACTTCCAAACGTAATCGAAATTAATCCCAGAAAGCAAAAAATCCAGAACCCAAAAGAGGGTAAAATAGGAAAAAGGCCAACAAACACTGTAGAAATCAGTAATGTACCGATCGAATCAAAATCTTGAGGAGGGGGAGGATGAGACGCAGGCACCGATGTTCATCGGTGGGCCGTTGTGATTATTTGTGCCGGAGATGACACTATCACCGCAACGCACACAGAAAAGAAAATTAACAATAACGATAATAATACTGGTGAGAGAGAGAGAGAGAGAGAGAGAGAGGAGGAGAGAGAAACCTTTTGTGCAGAGAGAGAAATAGAAAGAGATACAGACAAGTGTTTTGATATTCTATTTTTTTAATTAAATTTTTTGGAGTAATCATGGAGGTCTGTGGTCGACAGTCAAAGCTCCGCCCAAAAACTACTAACAGTGACAAGTGATTAAAAATTAAAAAAATTGAAATCCACACTCTATCCAATTCTAATTTAAAATTTTAGTTTAAAATTTTTAAATTTTAAATTTCATAAAGTTAAATTATTTTTTGAAATAATATGTTGGTTTTAAAATTTTATTAGATTCTATAATTTTTTTATAAGTATATCAAATTATTTTATAATGAAACACCAACAACTTTAGCTCAACAAATTGATTAGATTTCAATAACAAATTTTTAGTTCGATTCATATTCTATTATTATGTATTGACATTTTTAGTTTCAAATGGTTAAGAAAGTATATTGGAAGACAAACACAATAGTGATGTCTTAGCTCTGATGTTAGAAGCATTAACTATTCTTCAAAAGGATAATGTAAATTGTATTATCTATCTAATATCATTTAGTTAAGTAAATTACTTTACTCGTTTATTAGTGTAAAATTAAATAGAATTTAGATTTAAAATTTTTTATCTTTAATTTTATTTACGTAAGAAAAAAGGATGATCGAAAGTAAAAAAATTTTATATTAAATTCTATAACGGAACTCAATCTAAATAAATTAGTGTACCTAATTAACACATCGTTTCTAAAAAAAAAATTCACTTTCTAAAATATTTTTAAGAAAAAATTTTACACGCAAAATTTTATACTTCATACAATAGAGTTTAAATTATTATCAATAAAAATACACATAATAAGTTAGTTATCTTAAAATTATCTAAATAGTTAGAGAATCCAAAGTGATTAAAAAGGAAACAAGAATATCTTGATTTTATAAAAATAAAGTGTAACAACTAAATTGCGGCTTTAATTTGGTATATTATTTTATGCTTTGGATAGCTTTAGAAATAAAGTAGTTGGTTCATTAGCGATGAGGTTAGTTCGGATCATTTTTGACCGTTCAAACTCCACTTTGAAATTTCACCGCTTTAAAGAAAGAGAAATACTTTAGTAAGAATCCAGGGCTGTTGGTGCTTTGGACTCGGGAGCAATGATGTTGATGTTAGCGCCGCTGATTTCTTTTTTTTTTACTTTATAGTACAAGATTAAATAGTTTATGACCTTTTATTTTTTAAATTAAATAATTCTGTTGAAAATTAAATTATTTTTATTAATATAACAATGATAATTTAAATTAATTAAAATAATAGTTTAACGATCAAATATTTGATTCTTAATTTTATAAATTATACAAGTGGAATTAAACAGAGGATTTAAGTTTTAAATTTTTTGTTTTGAATTTTTTAAATATAAATTATTTATAAGAGAAAAAATATAAATTAAAATAAAAATTTTATAAATTTAATCTAAATATACCCAATTATTTTTTAAAAAAAGATTAAAATAAACTCTTTAATAAGTAACATCTACTCTTTCTCAGCCTTTACGAAAGGGGCGCACCAATAGCAGTAAAAAATTTTGTGATTGGATAGAGTTTAGTTTTAAAATTTTTATATTGAGTTTTGTAAAAGTTAAATTATTTGTGAGAAGAGATGTTGATCCAACACTTAAAATTTTAAGTTCGATTTCAAAACTAAATCCTATCTAATTTTACTAAAGCAGATAATTTTTTTTTATTTTTCTTCTCTAATTTTACCGAGACCTACATTTGATTTCGTCGAATGAAAAAATGAGAATTAAAGTTTTTTTTTGAGGGAATGAGAATTAAAGTTAAAAAAAGGTTTTACATTAAATTTCTTTTTTTTCCATTGAATTTCACTCCGAAGGGTACCAAGCACAATAAACCCTCGAATATTCGGGCAGAGCACCACCTGCCCAAGACATTTTTGCCTTTGACGTCCAAAACTCATCTAAAAACTCATTATCATCCAACTAACTAATGCAGCTAAGGTTACATCACTCTCATTAATCAAATCTCCCTCTCTACATGGTAAACAGTAAACACCGTCACCATAGAGTTCATCCTCATTAGACAATTACAAACTATTCAAATTAAAATTTTTATTTAAAAAAAATACACATTAAATTTTACTATTAAATATTCGATAATGGTAGAAGAGAAAAAATATTGACGCAATGAAAAGCAGAAAAATATCGCGAGTCGGAAAATGAGCCACATAATTCATCTATCACCTGGATTAAGAAAGAAATTTGTTTTGTAGCTATTGATTAACATGGCAGAGCTTTGCTGGCTTGTCTGAATTATGGGCACTCGAGAAATGATTACACGGTCAAACAAGATGTATAAACAAATCATTAGTACTATAACTCTTCAATTATTTTATGCCGCGTAGATCTACTTCATGGAGATGCATCCAATCTGCGAGTTCCCACTAACACAGTCATCCTTATCTCAAGCTTTAATGAAACGTACAAAGTGCGCATTAGAGCCGAAGGGGGACCCTCCTACGACGTGGCTTTCTTTCTGATACCCCCAAAGCCCAGTACGACCGATGGACTGCAAAACTGTCAGCCCCCGAGAAATGCACAATTCTGTCCAACCATATTTCAAAGTAGAGCGGTAAAACCCACCTCTGTTTTTCAACAAGCTGGGAGTAGGGCACAAAAGAGTCAAAAGTCATGCAATGGCCAGCTAAGTACCTTGTTACTGCTAATGCAGTGCCAAATAGTCCATCTACATATTAAAAGCCCGTGGATTGACCACGATAACCATTGCTATCATTGTAACCTAATATTTCTTGCTGTTATTTTTCTACCATCAATTGGTGAGGTGCAGCACTGTTGTTAATTAGGAGTTGGGGAAGAGATAAGAAAGCAGGATTTCAATTATACAGAGATATTGATGAGACTGACAAAAATGGAATCCAACTATAAGACCAATGAAATCCACAAGTCGGTCATTGTTTTTCTGTTACTGGTGACTTGAAACATTCCACTCTTCCACTAATCAGATGCAGATAGCCTGACATGAGGAGAAGCCATTTGTTGCATTAGCCACCGCTTTGCATAACGAATTGAGGTACTCGACCAAGTGGAATAATCAGATCCTTCATAATCTCGTACTCATCTGCACTTATCTTTGCTCCATCCAGCACCTATTTATCCATAAGATAATGACCTTTTGCTGAAGTTAAAGATAATAAACTATGAAGACTGCTAAAATAATGAAATGCAAAATGCATAATTCTTTGCAGCAACGTAAGGTTCCCAAAATCAGAATATCAAAATTAACGGATATGTATTGTAAACTATAAAGCTCAAACACCAGGAAGTCTGTGACTTTTTTTCTTTTTCTTTTTTCCCTTTTGAATAGTTCAAATGTTCAATCAAGCTTTCCCTTCTACGTTGTTCTTGGGTACATTCACCTCCTCTTTTCTGTTTTGCAAAACTAGTACCAGTTTATATTGACATTTCCAAAGTATTTATTACATATTGAAGGTCCCCTACGCACATAGGAGAGGTACTAATTCAGCTTCTGTAGCACAAGTAGGACGATCAATTGGCTTCATGCTACAGTAGCATGTTCAGATTCAGGACCACTTACAAGGCTTCTCTAACATGTGATCTTAGATATATGCAATAAACATGTCCTTACCAAAATCAACTGATTGACGTGGATGGACTTAAATGCACAGATTACAATTATAAGCTAAGGAAGGAGCATAGGATGTTCCACCTCACCTTGGGTAGTGAAACTCTTCGACCTGTCATATAAGGAGCAAGCGCAGGGATCCTGCAAACAGATAAAGTATCAAGAAACAAGAAAACAAGTAGTTGCCACTGCTTCATTCTGAGTGCGGGAAGTGGATCCGTAAACGACATAGTATCAAGTAAACGGTCCTGCATAAATATAATTAAACAACTCATCAGGAAGACATACCAACCAAAGAAAACCTTTTCCGGGGAATAAAAATTAACAAAACCTTTTCCGGGGAATAAAAATTAACTACAGCATATGTCACTATCTGTACGACTTTTAATTTCCTAAACTTAGACAAACAACCCCAAAGACTGGAACAAGTTTGCAAAACTTATTCATCTTTCATTGAATACTTCCTGTGTACTATTTCCTCCATCGCATAACTACCTTATACAAATATGTCTCCACTTCCACTTTATGAGGACATTCTCCAATTTAGTTGTTCTTTCCCTCCTTGATCTCTTCCACTTTAGTTTCTAAATCCTGCACTCTCCCCCCAACTACCTAACCTCCACAGAAAGGAAGAAGGTAGTTCTACTGAGGTCCTACATATTCTAATCTAAAACACATTTTCATCGGAAAAAATAAAATGAAAAAAGTAGTCATAAAATGTGATTTCTTTAAGTATAGATCAGTACTATTTCCCTCTCCAGGGTTGATAGTGGAGTTGGAAGCCTGAGATCAGCAACAAGTCCTGGCAGGGCCCGCGCAAGGCAGCCTGAAAGAGCTTGCCTAATTTCAGATGAGCGACCATCTGTTAGTACAGCCTTACAAGGATACTCTCTCCCTTTGACACACAAGTATTCTTCATGACGACTTTCATCATTTCCATAGATATAAGCCAAGGAAGATGAAGACGTCCATGCAAATAGTGCCATAAACATTGTTGCAAAAGGTGACAGCTGGAAAAAATAATTAATTGAAATGTGTCAGGAATGAACTTCACCAAGAGCTAGGAAATTAAAAGCGAGCTAGCTAAAAATTTCAACTCACAGTCAGACTGAAACCATCTGGTGAATTGTCATACCAAGAGTCATCAGACTCAAACAGACCAGCATTGGGTAAACCAGGTTTAGTTGGCCATTTTATAGGAGCTCGTTCTGGATCAAGCATATTGCCCTCTTCTTGAGTTTCAGCGCCATCCGATTCACAAGGGGGTGGCAATATGATAACTCCAGCATCAGACACTGAAATTGGAAGCAACAAAAACCAACCATAATGAGCTGTAAGCAAATACTTAAGCTATTTATATATGATCATAATTTAGCGAGAAAGACTGCAAAATGCTTCATACCAGCATCAGCGACATCAGAATCTCCAGATGTAACAGCCTCTGCTGCTTCAGTAAGTGCTGTTGCACAGGCTTCAGCTGATGCAAATCGATATGAATTGTCATCGATGTCGATTTCTGCAGAACCAGATTGACTGGAAGAATCTCTATTCTTTTCATATTCATTATAGTTGCAAATATTCGTATTGTTGTGACCATCTGTTTGCTCATCAGCCCAAGTGACAGAGCGAGAAACTTTCTTTGCAGTTGATGACTTTAGAGAAGATTTTAATGCAGAAGCATTTGATGCAGATGCTTTTTCAGAATGAAACTTTGAATCTGCTTCGGTAGATTTCCTATAAATGGTATTTTGGTCAAGA
Source organism: Rauvolfia tetraphylla (assembly GCA_030512225.1). NCBI lineage: Eukaryota > Viridiplantae > Streptophyta > Magnoliopsida > Gentianales > Apocynaceae > Rauvolfia > Rauvolfia tetraphylla. The sequence continues at coordinate 7,489,674 of JAJQKT010000060.1, forward strand.
CCAGCAGGATCTGAAAAGCTAAGCTTCTCATCCAACTTTTTTGACAAGTCATCCAGTTTCTCACCCATAACATTTCTACAAAGAGGTTCATATGATATTTGACATTTCTTGTGAACCTGACTACTCTTACAAATAGCTGATTCCCCCGAATTTTTGGACTTTTCTTTTCTTTCATCAGTTTCTACGTTCCTTTTTGCTTCTTTATTTTTTTGACTGGATACAGTCTGTTTCTGATCCGCGGCCTTGGATACATTATACTCATCTTGCATAATTATCGCACTGGAGAAATCCATCTCATTAAAGATCGTACTTCTTTCCTTATTGACCTGATCAAGCTTGGGCTTTTGCCCTGCGATGAGCATTTACAGCTCACATTAATCAACAAGCAAACACTGGCCAGTCACTACAAGAGGCTAGTCTGATAATTTATAGAAAACAACAGTAGCACAAACTCAAGTTATCACTTAAAAATCCTAGAAAGAACGAACAATAATTGTAAAGCTTCCATCTTGTACCTTTTTCCAGCTCTTTCGGCCGCTTTGACTTGGGTGTATGGTCTTTTCGGGGAACATAGCCTTCAATTGCATTTGATGGACCGAGCCATTCTTCCATAGACACTTCCCTGCCCTTCGTATCCGTCTTTTCCTGAACCCTCAAGTCCGGAAAACCTGATTTCTTCTCTTTCTCTAGGTTGTCTTTAGAGTCTTCCAAACTCATTCCTGCAAATAGTCTTAGAACTTCATTCAATTTTGCAGGCTTCAGATTTGAGGACCTCTCTTCCTGCAGGCTCCCAGCAAAGGCTCGACTGTTCACCAGACAGCTTGTGGAGCAGTACATGTAAGTTTCTTGAAGATCATAAACTTTGTGCTCCTTTAATGAAATACGATATCGGCCCTTCCTAGTCCGTTCAGAAGGCAAAGTATTGCGGCAAAGAGGGTAACCACATATATTTGCTATTGACCTTTCCAACACTACATCCTGATAGTCACTCTGTGACATCAATGTCCCTGCGGCAAATAACCTATCTTCATCCTGAATGCCTTCTAAAAGACAGAGTTGTAGCTTATGCACTGCATCTTTTATAGTGAGAGCTTCATCTTTTGCCATGATAAAGATCTTCTGAAGAAAGAAGGAAACATATGCTGGTAAGTTAGCAAGTGTTATTCTTAAACCAATATCTCAGCTTCTAAATACAAAATAATCTGAACAAGTTGTCAGAGGCATTTAAATCATGAAATCAGATCTTTCCCTGATTTTATGAATTTGGCAGCATAAACAGTGGGTCTACTAGGGAAATTGATCAACACGTTGTGTACTAAAATAGAGCAGAAAATCACATGTCCAAACTCAATTTCACTATTTAAAAAATAAGCATGTCGAGCAAATACAATATCACCTATATTCATATATAGGCAGCTGCAATTAAGATACCACCCAACCCCCAGGAAATATAATAGTAGTTGGTTCAATATTAATCCACCAATTCCACAAATCCAATGCATTTATAAAAACATCGTATTGCTAAAAGTATGTTTTGTGCCTGAGTAAACATTCTCTCCAAGCAGTTTAAACAAAAACCCTACCAGGATAAATGGCTAAATGTAGCGACAATTCAAGCAGTTTAATATAAAGAGTTAAAGACTTGTACAACTGCACTTCCTGTTATGGGATTAAGCTCTTTTGTACAAGAAACAACATCGCATTCAACGGGATATTATGGAAATACAAACTGCTTTTTTCCTATTATTTTTCCCTTCTAACAGTTCAGCATTTACGCCACCACTCAACTAAATAATTCAACAGGCTGCAGAGACAATAGAGGAAGGAAATGCCAATCATAACCTCCAACTTCCCGTATCCTTGCCTACTAAGAAAAGAACCGTTAACAAGCTACACAAATGCCAACTGAAACCAAAGCACAATGGCAAATTTACAAAACTGAACCAAAAACAACGAAAACGAAAAATACTATACATGCGAATACTCCCACATAATAATATGGAATTATGATAATCACAAAACACAGAAGAGAACAGTCGATACTTTTTTTCTGCTTCTTTTTTGTTTCTTAACCGTCTTATTTTGCCTTTTCGGGCACTAACAAAGGAGCAAAATAGAAGAAGAAGAAAGCGAATATGTTGAGCCAGCAACGTCAAACAAGAAAACATCAACACTGGCACTAGCAATTAGAAGTCTGTAAACTGATTAAGAGCTCAATTGAATCAGAAATCGAATTGTAATATACCTCAGTAAAGGGAGAAGGCGTAGCTTCAGAAAGCAACGAGCAGATGGCAATTGGTTTAAAAGGTATCTCGAGAATGAAAGGGAACAGAGGTCGGTTATGTCTGAATTCACCTCCGGCGTCGGGAACGGTGTTTCACAGTTCTGTCTCTAAGTGGCGATGGAGCACGGGGGCGTGGGGGAAGTCGGGGGTTGGCTGAAATTAGTTTCACTTTCCTTTTATAACTCTTTGGATCGGAAAACATTATAAGACCGTGCTTGCAGAGTACGTAAAACTGCACCAAATGACTGTATTGTCCTTGCAGTGAAGTCAAACCCCGGGTTTTTTATTTCTTTTTCTTCCGAAGGAAAAGAAAAACAAATACCGCTAAATTTTTTAAAAAATAGAAAAAATAAATCCCAACTTTTTCACTGAAAATCGAAAATCATTTAGTATCATTAATATTAATATTAAAACTAGACAATTCACGAGATTATTCTTTAGATTTTTTAATTGACCCTATTTATTTAGAATTTATGTGGAAAACTAAGGCCATCTTAGATTGAATTTTAACTCTAAAAAATTCTTATTTTTTTATTTTTTTATTTTAAATCTTATTTTTTCTTTCACAAATAATTTATTTTTACGATTCTTAATATAATTTAATTTTTTTAAAAAAACTCAATCCAAAATTACCTTAATTTATTTTATTAGTATGACAGAAAGCTTATAGGGTTCAAAAGAAAATGATTTGAAGAAGATATAAAATAGAATTGATAAATAGGAAAAAATAAAAAAAATTAACTATTTTTTTCTCAATAACTCGAACATAGTTTTAGTCTCATAATACATATATTAACACTTACTACAATATCTATTTATCGCTTTCACTTGTCAATTGATCCAACGGGCTTTAAGCGACAAAAGAACGTTGAAAACAAGTTCGTCCAAAAGATGCGATCCTAGCTGTCTTCTTTGTTCCTTTGAGTCTCACGCTGCTTTAGTTCAATGAATGGAAAGGCATGCACAACAAATTGTTATAGCCAAATGAGATTAAACTCCTTCATCACCACGTTAATCAATGTAAAGCTTCTTCAACTTAAAACTATTAGGAAATATGAGTATATTAATAATATGAATAATTAGCTTTGCGCACTTGAATAATATTACCTTTAAGAATTATTTTGTTCCTACTTAATTGTTGTGAGATTATGACAAAATTCTTTAGGACTGACAAAGCTAAAGAACGAACTATGCACTAGCAAAAATATAGAATTTTTCTAGAAAGAGAGAAGAATGTATTTATAATAATAGAAAAAAAGAGAAGAGGATAAGGTTAGATAAAGTAAATATACATTATCTTTTTTTTCTAATCTCATTAAATTATATAGATTTTTATATTAGTAGTAGATACATTTTTTTTTTAAAAATAAAAAATATAAATACTAATAAAAAATCACTGAATATGACGATTTATAAAAAGACATAATTTATAAATTAACTAATCTCTTTTCAATAAAACCAATTCAAACTAGCTGCAACTCTATTTTAAACTTGTAATAGTTTAAACCCAACTACAACACATCATCTTCAAGGCAACATGTATTGAGTTCTTTCATTTTTTAAATTTGATTTTAACATACTACAAAGCCTAGTAAGATAAGGTTCAGAGTCTCAGAAATTGTAGTGATGCCAAAAACATATTCACATAAACTTTATGAATTATTTTCAAAAATGATATTACTATGATGAATTTCAGATCCTCACAAAATCAAAATGTCATATACAACAAGTACATGTAGCATTCTTTAGCACAATGCATCCTACACACAGTATTACAAGATCATCCCCTATTTTCTTCAACCAATAATTTTAAAATAGTTTAGTATAATCGACTAATATTTTCCTTTATGTATAAACACTAAAGGACAAAAGCATCTGCTGATAAAAAAACCAAAGCAAGCAGAGTCCTTTATGTATATACTCAAGTCTTTGTCTCAAAGAGATATCCAGAGAACCAAACAATGACAATTTTCACTAGCGTCAGCCTGCGAAGGCCCATCATTTTGTCTACTGATGATCGCAAAATTATCACCAAAAGAAAAGGATGATTGCACAACTATTCACCAAGAAAAAAGAATGATGATTGCAAGATACGTACTGAAATCACAATGCTCAACGAGGACTTTACGAGGCTTCTCACCTAATCATGCAAGAACATCATAACAAGAGGGAAAACTGGAGCACTGGATATGCTAGAACCCTCAATTTCAGACATAATATCAGATTGTCATTGAAAAACGGCATGGAAATTGTAGCAAAAAGTTCAAATCATTCCTTCCACAACCCATCACAGACATATATAGATATATAACCAATGCCAACGAAGTGACATATTAAGGGTATAAGCAACATTTTTCCTTTTTTAATCCATAAAGAGGAGCTACCAATTTACAACCAATTACAACCAGTCTATGATCTAGTCCTCCAACTAGGAGCCATAACATCTAACGCAGAACAAAAACTATAAAATTCAGTTCCATGAAAAATAAACTATGCAGCTAGCTTCCTAATCTAGATGCCACTGCTTCTACTAAGGCAGGCACCAACTAAGTTGACAAAACAAGATTCCCATGAGAAATCTATCTAAACTTCGTTCGCTTCGGAAGACTAGCAGCCGGAGCAGCTCTTGACTTTCCAAATGCTTTTGCCTTTCTTCTCCGTCTTTCATCCTCACTGTCTGATTCATTCCCTTTCTCCCTGTCAGCATTGCTTGCTTCCCTTTCCAACTCTTCCCACGTTTTACCTTTCTCTTCCTCTGAGTCATCCCCTTCATCATCCTCCTCTTCATCTTCAGATTCCACAAGTGACTCGCTATCAGCACCATCCTCATCTGAGTCAGACTCAGGCTCAGCATCTGAGGGCTCATAACCTTGATCGGACTCCTCTGATTGCTCAGATTCTGATTCACTAGCTTCCAAGTTCAGGAACTCCCACCCACCTTCGTCTATAAAGCTCTGAGGGTCATCAGTGATGGTCTTCAGTATAGCTCGCCAATTCAGGTTTAGCCTGCTCTCATAGTACTTGATGTCTGTAGTGTCCAGCCACTCCTTGATGCCATCAAGTGCTGTGGATGGGATGGAATCTATCCGCATAACATCACGCTTGAAATCCTTGAAGACAATTGCCATATCAAAATTCTTCTGACCAAGACCAACTCTCTCTAAGTTCACAATCTCAATCTCACTTAGAGTGATAACAACAAAAGGTGTCTCTACCAGCTCAACCAAACAGCTTGAAGTTGGAACGATGAAAGATGAAGTTTTATGCGGAACTCCATGGAACCCAAGCTCCCGAAGAGGCTGGTCAAACTCCAAGTCAAGCCCTTTAAACTGAGGCTGCCCCCAGAGATCGTTCACCCGGTTCACAAAGTTACTGAAGTCCATATTAATTTTGTTCTTACGATCTCTCTCTCTCTGTTCTTCTTCAATTTCATCGGGGTCATAAGCAGACCTCTTGCTGCTCCCTAGTGTTTGCACCACATCCATCACCTCTACATAGAATTGCACATCCTTGGTTTTTTTGTTCCCTACCATTATGTGGTTGTGAAGATGGAAGTGAAGTAGCGTAATCATCTCCTTCTCTGAAGGCTGAAAGAAAGCATGTTTGATGTTCCCATACATAATGTCAACGCGCTCATCCTGTCTAGAGTTTGAATACCTGTGGACATTGCATTTGAATACAAGTGAATACTACATGGTCCTGATTTAAATTTTTAATACCTTTGTAGGAAGAAGCAGGAAAATGAGACATAAAAAAAAATGTATACCTAAAACCGTTGACATGAGCTTCAAGTGTACCAGGCAGCTTCCTGCCGCGACCACCAAAAGTCGGACGAATCCATAGGTCAGGCAGTCTCACTGGCTTAAATTTATTCCCCGCAAGGATGAGTTTTTCCTGCGTAACCAATGTTGCCCTCTCAGCTCTTTCAGATTCCCTCGCCATTACATTACGCCGTAGTGTTTTAATCTGCTGCACCACTTCACTAATGTGCCTTGGATCCTTTGAACGAAAAGAGACCTCCTTGAGGTAAATAGCCCCTTGATTTTTGAGAGAATTGGCATCATGAGGAGTAAAAGGTGTACCAGGGACGTTAAAAATGATGCGGACATAGCAATTACGATTTGTATCCTGCTGGCTAGAGACTGTTTTCACAGTGGCTACATGGAAGGGCACCATGATGCCATATATTGGTAGAAGAATAGCTTCATTCCTTTGATCAACTTGTATCATCATCTCTCTGGGATGCGGTAGATCATTTACACTCCTGTAAGCAATAAGCTCACTGGAGGTCCTCACAGACGTTTGATTACCTCCAGTACCTGAATCCCCACCAGCAAGTCGCCGAGCAGTTTCTTCATTCTTCTGCCGAGCAAGTTCAGCCTGGTGCTGCCTGCGCAGCTCCTCCTTTGATATCTCCTGGTTATCAGACCGGAGTGTTGCTTTAGAGTAGGAGTCTTTAACATTAGATTCAACTTTAACTTCTGGCTGCTCTTCTTCCTCACCTTCATTGAAAGAGTAAGCCACATCCTTGACATCTTTAGAACTCAACTGAGTTACAACATCACGTCCATCATTGGTTACTATAACTGTATCTGCAAGCAACAATGCAAAATTCTGACTTTTTGGATTGCCCGTCCCAGTCTGCAAATTCTGAAAACCAATTGACACGTTAAAAACCATTCCTGCTTCGAGCAGTCGATCATTTTTTGAATTAAGACTCAACCCTGACTCACGAAACTCTAGACCAATGCCTGTACCAGCAGACTTTGTTAGGTTAGGCACCAATTCAGGAGCATCCCTCTGGACCACTGCAAGGGCTGCCTGATAAACAGCACTGACCTTGTTGCCAGGCTTCAATGCTCCGATGGCAGCCTCATGTGCCTTAAGAAGAACTTCATAAGCCTTGCTTTGGGCAGCACTTGCATCAATAAGAAAGGTTCTTGCAACATTAGAACAGTAACTATTATATCTTGATCCAATTGCACAAATGATCACACTGGTCGAATCATAGAAGAGAAAATCATCATTACTCGAAGCATTAGGCCTAAGATCAAAATTACCCCCACTTTGGAAGATTGGAGGGTAACAGATATCAACATTCTCAGCCTTGAGCTTCACCTTGACACGAGCAGGATCCAAAATTGCCTTTTCTGCATCATCCATTAAAGATGAGTGAGTAACTTTCTTCTCCTCATCAATCACCCTCTCAAGTTTTGGCACAACATAGTTCTTCATAGCAGAAGCAGTCAAATATGCAGCTTTTTTAATAAATGTTATCTCATTCTGATCCTTAACAGCAAACAGTTTGGATAAGCCATTGGTCACATCACACAGCTGAAGACCTGACTTTTTTAACTTCTCATCCCACTTTTCTAGGAGTTTGCCTTCAGGGGCCTCTCTAACTATATGTCCAACTACAGATCCAGTACAACCATCAGACTTGGATTGCAATCGCATAGCACGTAGTACAGCATCCATTTGAGAGGTCCCATCATCATTTTTTAACTTCACATGCACGATTACATCCACACCGACAACCTCTTTTGCAGATCCTTTGATACCCTCAAGCAAACTGGCCTTCTTCTGGCTGCACAAGAAATGTATCTGTTTCTTCCCAAAGACCATGATGGTCTCCGGGAATTCATACCCTAGGAGCCAGATGTTCAGCGTCGAAGACTTTAGGTAACGCAGATCATCCGAAGGAGGAGGTGTAGCTACTACAAAAACATCAGCAGATCCCCAAAGTTCATCCTTGTGTTCCTGCCAGTGTGAGTAAAGAGCCTGTAACCTCTTGGTGAAGGTATTCAGGTCAATCTTATATGAAGCTCCACCAGCCCCATTTCCATTTGCTGACGCAACGTTGCCATTGCGCTGTTCTGCCATTTAAGCATCTACCACTCCTAGTACAATAAATGAACAGAGCAAGAACTCAAGAACATTAGTATGATTTGACAACACACATCACTATCAGCAAAACCACACAAAAACAGATGCAAATAGAAAACAGAAAGAGTGAAACCATGAAACAAAATAACTTCAATTAGATCAAAAAGAATCGAAATTCCAACTATTCTTTCCATTTTGAAACTTTTGCGTGTTGCAGATACCACTTATTCCTATCACATTACAGACAATCAAATGAAAAGGTAAGATCTATAAACATTAGGTTAAAGAAGTCCTTGAAGCTCTCACGTCAACTCCTTAAGATAATTCCTTTGTCAAAGCTCATGTTTCCAGAACATGACTTCACAAAAGAAGTTATATTGAGAAACTTGCTTTTCATTGAACTTCAGAAATATCCAATCATCTATCTTTATTACCTTCCCTTGTACTTTAAAGGAAAAAAAGGACAATGTCTAAAGTACAATCATGCAAACAATTTAAAATCCAGAAACTAGAGACGTTCAAGACAAAAACAATTTCCTGAACTTCCTAGCAGATCAAAGATTTTGAGAAAAATTACGGACTTACGTTTCATATTGCTACACATGCAACAACCTAATATGCATGTTTAGGTCAGTGAGCTCTAAAAGACTATTATTTGAGGCTATTTCAGGAAGCCAATAGTACCTCGAAAGTACCAATATCACGCCCAAATCCTCGAAGTATCAATCACTTGAAAAGTCTAACATTATTAATTAATCATACATTCCAATCAAAATTTCTTAAGTTGAGCAAAATTAGGTTTTCACCAACTAAAAGAAGGCAAGAGAAGGTCCACAATCAGTTTGGAATCTCAAAATCAAACAATAACTTAAAACTGACCACCAAATTAATCCCGAATTTAAAATTAAATAAAATTAGGGTTTCCAGATCGTACAGGAGGCACCACGAACTCCAGAACCGAATTCACCTCCACAAATCCAGCATATCATGTCCCCAAATCCATAAACCATCAAACAAAAAGTTTAGCTTTTAGTCTAAAAAAGTAACCAGACCGCATACGTTAAGTAACAGATTCACGCTGAAATGATTCTAGCCACCGACAACGAACGAAAACAAACCAACAGTAGTCAAGCTGAATCTACCGAAATGACTCACCCCTGAATTGCAATGAGCAAACTGAACAACCCAGATAAGGCTACGGACTTCAAATGCCAAGTCGGCCCTGGAGAGCACCAAGCGGCGAAGGAAAAAGATTAGGGTTAGGGTTTGGAATGCTGCAACCCTTTTTGTAATTACTTTTATTTTTTCCTAAGTTAACAATATTTAGGTTCAGTGAAGGCAGTTAGTAAGATCAAAAGACCCGAAATTTCTCCAGAACTCTTCGGATATTGAAGAGAAATGAAGAATTTTGAAAGAAGAAATTGAAAGAAATGGCGAAGCAAAGAAATTTTTGAGAGAGAGCCGAAGAGAAAAGAGCTTTCTTTCTGCTTCGGCAGAGAGGAGCGAATGAATATTAGTTTGATTTTCTACGAAGTCCTGGATTTATATATATAGGGAGCTTTCAGAGAGGGGCTGGAATTTGGAAAATATTACGGAAGATGCCACTATATCTGGTTCTTAATGACGGTTTTGTTCTCTGCAAGAGGGAAAACTGCGGCGGTAGGAGGAGCTTATACAGGTAATTTGGTAATTTCGCAAGTGCAAATATGGGCAGTTTAGGTTCTTGACATTAGCAGGCGAAGGGTGTGGACCTCGGATGAAGAACGACGTCGTGGGCAGCAGTTGAATGCTCGGTGGGATTGGTACGGCAGCGTTTCTGGTTTCACTGCGTCAAAGTGGCGGGAAAAATGTCCTCTAATTTTGGTAGTTAGACTGTGGGCGGGAAATAATGTTAATAGTATGAGTAATTACGTCGCTGTCATTATTATGCATTTTGTATTATATGGAAAACCAAGAATGAAACAATTTACTATTGGATGGAAGTTGAATTGAAATTAACTGCAAATATAATGTTGGCTTTTCTCTCTCTTCCTCTCTCATATTCACAAAATCAATGTCTTTGTTTATTTTCCATATTGTTTGCTTTTGAAATATTAAAAGAAATTCCAGATATTATAAATTAGTTTTCTTTTACTTTTGTGATTTAAGTTTTTATGTATTATCTTTGACATGCTTACTTTATTTTATTTCTGCAAAAAATTAGGATGTGCAATATCTTTCCATATTGTAAAGCAATTCTCATTCTAAAATTTAATTATTTATTATTTTTATTCTAATATATAATTTCACAATATTTTTATCTTACTTTTTTTTTTTTTTTGTGTGTGAGGGGAGGGAGAGGGAAGCTAAGGGGATGGAGGTGGTTATGTTTCATATAGGCTTTACTTGGATTGGGTTCCACACAGAGCCCAATGTAAATTTCTCACCTTACATCTCACTTTTTCTCTTACAAAAATTTCTCCTTCTTGAAATTCAAGATAGAAAATCTCAAAACTAAACTCTATCCAATCACACCCATAATTTTCACCCATGCATGCGATGAACTTGTCTTGACACAAAATGCGGCCTTTTAACATTAAGGAAGATTAACTTCCAAGTTAAGTGGAAGAAGATTATGCCATGTGTAGATTTTAGAAATATATTAATAAGCAAAATAAAAAGTAAAATAGAAAATAAGTGGTTATTTATTGGATATTGCCTATTATTTCTTTTATGAATAAATTAAATTTTTAAATTTATTTTTTTGAGTTATCCTAACTGGAATATCTTTTTCTGAAACAAACACATTCTCCATTTAAAACTTCATCTAACTTTTAATTTTGAAGAATGTATGTTTCTTTAATTAGTGTAGTTCTATCATTAATTTTTTATTTAATAATAGTATGGAGGTACGTTACAGATAGTCAAATATCTCTTAATACAAGTAAGAAGACATTTTACCTAACAAAAGTTTATTATTTAATAAGAGCAAGGAAGTATGTTACATATTGTCAAATATCTCTTAATACAAGTAAGAAAAATATATACTATATTGTCAAATATAATACATTTTAGAGTGCATTTGAATTGAGTTTGAGTTTAAAATTATTTATTTTAAAATTGTATGAAAATAAATATTTTGTGAAGAGATATATATTATATTGTTAGTACAAGTTAGAAAAAATATATTATATTATTAAATATGGGACATTTCACAGTGTATTTAGACTGAGTTTGAATTTGAAATTATCTATTTTAAATTTTATAAAAGTAGATATTTTGTAAGAAGATATATGAGATCAAATTGTATTGGATATCGGACTGAAATTCAATCCAAAGATAACATTATCTTATCTACGTGTTATTCAGTCAATATTCAAAAAGAAGAAAACAAAAAGATATTATATAGCATAAGTTATGGATTTTGAAGTTCACCTAGTTTGAGAATTATACATGCACCAGCAAGAAGAGGGGACTAGTGAAATTGAAGGAAAACTTGGTGATAAATCCTTTAAATGGCTAATAAACTACGAGTAAGAAAGGCAAAAGTAGTAGTTTTCAATGGAACTGTGAAGGAAAGTCGGATCCCTCTTAAACTATTAACAGAAACCGATTTTATTTTTTTAAAGAAGGTTATCAAGTAGTAATTGAATTTAGTTAAAATTGCATGCATAGGTGAGATGCACATAGATATAACCTACGTAGTAATATTTATTTGAGTTAGGTATAACAAAGATTAACTATATAACACCATGTTCAAATAGCTATTTAAGTTAAAAAATTATTGAGAACTCTTTCTATTGAGTTTTTTCAAGTCATACCATTCTTAGCTCAAATTCTAATTTCAAAATATATGTTTTTTGGTAATTTTTGTTTAGATTAATTAATAAAGAAGAAAATATAATAAGTAATAAAAAATTATTTTTAAAATTTTTTATGTAAGAATATATTTATCGTAAGAGTAATTTTTTAAAAATTAAATTTTAAAATTTTTAAAAGATTAAATATTTTAAAAAATAAAAAACTCATATTTTTTAAAAAAGAGAGTAATTTTTGTTTTTATTCCCAGAAAGGGTCTCCAGACGTCATAAGTCATAAGCAACGTCTCCGGCCTTGTTGAAGTCGCCCAACTACCTACGCCTGCTACCCACACAACTCCTTCACCTGCCTATTCTATTCGTCTCTTTAAAGCATGTCTGATCCGTCTCTTCCTTTATCTACTTTCGGTTTTCTACTTCTGTAAGTCTTTGAATTGGTGCCCTCTACAGGAATTGGTGCCTCTTGGAGTGGATAGTTCAGTTGATAGAGTAAAGGAGGAGGACGAGAATGGCAAGGAAGAAGATCAGGGAGTACGATTCCAAGAGGCTTCTCAAGGAGCATTTGAAAAGACTTGCCGGGATTGACCTTCAGATCTGCTCTGCTCAAGTAATTGCCTTTGCTTTTTCAGAATTTTCGATACTGTTTATGTATTGTACACTTTACTCGCTAATCTTGAAAAGGGTTGTTGAGTTGCGTGATGGTTCTGGTTGCATGTATGAATTCGTTGGGAGATGTGAAATAGATAGCTGCTTCGATTTTGATAAGGTTGCTAGTTTATCAATTGCTGTGAGCATTGACACAGAATTCAATTTCTGTTGTTTGATCCGGCAGAGTATGCGCGGTTGTGATATGCTTCTGTGAATTCTTCTATTCTTTAATTTTGCTTTTGCAGATATATTGAGATGGATTTATCAATTTCAAAAATGACCAAGAAGAAGCTGAAATGAGATGAGAAATTGGAACTTCTGTTTTAGGTCATGACTTGTCTACATGGTTTACCCTGTTAATCTATGATGCATAAATTGCCCAAAGGGACCTGGAGAAGGAAAGTGATTGATAAAAAATAAAACTTGAGCCCCATTTGATATGCTTTCTTCTACTTATTTACTGCATGTTACTAAAAGAGTTGTTTGTTTTAAATTAGACAACTTTCTTTTAAAACATCACATATTCAACATTGTATTTCTTCATCAGTTCTCTTCCCTAGTTAGTGTCATTGAATGCTGAAGGCAATGAGCCCTTTTCTGAATTAACTATTATCTTCGCGCTTAAAAATTATATACTGCTGCTTTCAGGTAAATGAGGATACGGATTTTGCCGAGTTGACAAACAAAGAACCATGGCTTTCGTCAACCAAGTTGGTTGTCAAGCCTGATATGTTATTTGGGAAGCGGGGAAAGAGCGGATTAGTAGCTTTGAATCTGGATCTCGCACAAGTTGCTGACTTTGTCAAAGCTCGACTTGGTAAAGAGGTAATCAAGTGTTGAATTTTTTGATTTCTATTTCCTTCTTCATGTGATTCGAGATGCTAACATGTGTATATATTCATTTCTAGGTTGAGATGGGTGGTTGCAGGGCGCCTATTTCTACATTTATTGTAGAACCATTTGTTCCCCATGACCAAGAATTTTATCTCAACATTGTCTCTGAAAGATTGGGTTGTAGTATAAGCTTTTCAGAATGTGGAGGTATTGAAATTGAAGAGAATTGGGATAAGGTGATTATTCAATATGTTCTATATTTTTGTTTGATATGAGTATGTACATTTGCTGTTATGCTTCTTGCATGAAGTTCGTTAGAACTCAATTTCCTTGTTAGGAAAATGATAGTATACTTTCCTTTTCTTGTTCTGTAGGTGAAGACCATTTTTCTTCCAACAGAAAAGCCTTTGACATTGGAGGCATGCGCTCCACTGATTGCTACCCTTCCCTTGGAGGTAGGAAATAGAAAATTAGATTTACTCATTTTTGGATCTTATTCTTTTTACTGCTTGGAACTGAATACATTCTGTAACTCATCAGAAATTTTCTCTTTATGTATGAAATGTTTGTCAAGTTTTTGGCTGGAAGCTGACCTTAAAAGTTAACTCCTTTATTTAATTGAGCTAAACTGAATTTGCTTGACATTAGCTCTTTTTCTTGTTGTCATGTGAAAGTTACCGTACAAATTTTACTGCTTGATTTTCGCACGTTGGATAGATTTCTTTCTTCTTATTGATAGCTTGACCATGCTTATTCTAGTTCTCGAGCAGTCAAGATTCTCGATTAACTACTGTTACTTTCTAGGGGATGCCTCAACTCTTTCTTGTATTTATCCTGTTAATTAATAACATTTCTTTTTTTATTTTATGGTAACTTCTTTAGATAGAGTTTTTATAGTCTCTAAAATCTTACTAAGGCACAATAATGCTTGTATAATTTGGCTCAGGTACGGGGGAAGATTGGTGATTTTATTATGGGTGCTTTTGCAGTATTTCAAGGTACATTGTGCTCATTTCCTATTAAATGATTAAGCTTTGGAAAAAGTCTCAACAGTTCCATTTGAAACAAAAGTTAAATCATTTTAAGTTCACCAGGGAGATTTAATTGGATAACAGCATTTGAAATTCCAAATTGCAAAATATCATGATATCCATTTTATCAAACTCTTCACTGTTTTGTTATTTCTTCAGATCTGGATTTCAGTTTCCTTGAGATGAATCCCTTTACACTGGTTAATGGGGAGCCATTCCCACTGGACATGCGTGGGGAGTTGGATGATACTGCTGCATTTAAGAACTTCAAGAAGTACACACAAATATTTTTATTACTACATGCAAATGACTTATAAAATACCTGCTTAATGGTATCCTGTTAGTTGTTATCTCACCCTATTCTGCCATTTTGCTATCAGATGGGGTAACATAGATTTTCCTCTACCTTTTGGAAGAGTTTTGAGCCCGACAGAGAACTTCATTCACTCATTGGATGAAAAAGTAAGTGGTATTTCTCTTGTCCATCATGCATAAGAGCCAGTGCGTCTTACAAATTTGAATGACAGTATATATGGTTGTTGGGGCATAGTTATAAGTATGTTTTTGAAGGGAAAACATATAAAACGAGTTCTCAATGTAGAAAAACCTATGGTGAAAGAATAACTAGAGCAAGAATGTGTAAGTTTTTGTTCTGCAGTTTTCCATACACTTGAAAGAAAGAAAAAGAAAGTACCAAAGGAAGTAGAAAAGTTATAGCAATGGTTCCAATGCAAATCTTAGCTCATCTGTGACTGATCAATCATTACCTATTGAGACCAGGTTATTGTCTTGTTTGCTAGGGATTCCAATTTCTTCGTGGCAAAATTTCCCTTTCGAATACAATAATTGATTTGGACATTATTTTTCATTCACTTTGTGGCTGAGAATTAATTTTGATTATCATTCTCATAGCTCATGTTCTTCAATACTGGTTCTGGTATTCTTACTAGTGGTGGTATAGACCTTTTATCATTTTGTGAGTACTGAAAGCTAGCATCTTCAGAGGGAAAAATTACTTGCAACTAATACTTGGGGTTTGAATTTTGCAGACTAGTGCATCTCTAAAATTTACTGTTCTTAATCCAAAAGGGCGTATCTGGACTATGGTGGCAGGAGGTGGTGCCAGCGTCATCTATGCTGACACAGTGAGTACTGTGACAATTTTTATAGAAATGGTTTAGCAGTCAAAAGATGCTGGTGCTAGTTATTTTCAGTGATTTCCTCCCCTTTTCTGTTCTGAAAAATACTTCTTCAAAACAGGTTGGAGACCTGGGATATGCTTCTGAGCTGGGCAATTATGCAGAATATAGTGGTGCTCCAAATGAGGAGGAGGTTTTACAATATGCCCGAGTAGTTATTGATGTAAGCAATTAGGAATTCTATTCTCTAAGTTGACAATTTCAACATCTTTCTTTCATGTACTTATTCAACAACTTACTGGCATTCTCAGTGTGCAACGGCTCGTCCTGACGGCCGTAAGAGAGCTCTGCTAATTGGCGGTGGCATTGCTAATTTTACTGATGTTGCTGCTACTTTCAATGGGATTATTCGGGCTCTGAGGGAGAAGGTTGGTTGATCTAATAGCAGATTAGAACGTTTCTACGGTCTTGCTAAGAAAAGGGTGGCCTTTTTTGTTTTCCATTTTCTATTTCCAATTGGGCAGGAATCAAAGTTAAAGGCTGCTAGAATGCATATATATGTTCGAAGAGGTGGGCCTAACTACCAGAGTGGTTTAGCAAAAATGCGAGCTCTTGGAGAGGAGCTGGGAGTTCCTCTTGAGGTATGATATTCTAGTAGTTAAAGCATGGGGCTTAGCATGCATAGTGTTGTTGTCATCACTTGATTGCATGAGGAATGGGGCTTTTTTATGCTGATGTGATATCTGGAAGCGAACTACTTTTGAGTTCAGATAGCTGTGCGACATTCAATTTAACCCCATCTACTATGGATATCTTACTTTATTTTGCTTTGTTTCATTGACGGCTCTTCTGTGCTGATATAAAAACAAGAGCATCCTAAACAATGAAAATAATGGAACTGTAAAGGCTGTTTTTGTTCTTTCATTTGGATATATAATGTATATTTGATCTTCTTATTAATAGGTATATGGACCTGAGGCAACTATGACTGGCATCTGCAAGCAAGCAATTGATTGCATCATGTCTGAGGATGATTAAACAGCTTTGATTTCCGTGAAGCATTGAGGATATAGTAGTCTGAGGTTTCCTGCAAGAATGGACCAAGTGCTTTGGCTGTCTCTAATATACGCATCTTTGTTCCTCCTCATTCTCTGAGATTCAACTGGCCCAGAAATCCTTCTGATGAATTTCCTTTAAGGAGAAGCATAAAAATCAATTGTTTTCTGGTTGGCAATTTTGAGCATTGTAATTGGGATAATTTTCTTATATTCTTTTTAGAATTATAGATTGGACCTCCTGTCCTGGATATGGAGTTTTACATCTGCTTTTATAGGGTCTGTTTACCTCATTGACCAATTTTGAGGAACTTTTTCCAAAATGGTCCAACTTTGAAACCTATTCCTAAAGGGCCAGGATGCATTCATATTATGCATGACCGTAGAAACACATTATCTAAATACGATAAGAAATTTTACCCAAAGACCATGCATGGTACGTGAAGTATGAATGCATTTAATGTTGAGACCCTTTTGGAATAGGTTGCTTGGTCACTTTTGGTATATATTTCCAAAAGTTAAGCCATATTGGTAAAAAACTCGCTTTTATATATGAGCATTGAGTAGGCATCAGAGAAATTCTATTTTGGATGACCATGTGTAGGATCCAATGGCATATTCCTTTTTCATTTTCCTGTTATAATGGCAATTTCCTCTTCCCTTGAAAAGAAAATGAACTTCTGAGGCAATCGGAGAAAACCTTGAGATGGATTTTATGGATTCTTCATACGTCGAATTTTATCACAATAAGTTAACCAAATCTTATTAGGTTGGTAATCTTGTTAAATTAATCCGCCTTCTACTCCTAATTCTCCACCATCTGAAACCTAATGAAAAAATACTGTCAATTTAGTAATTAAACTATGATGATAGAAGAAATTGTATATATAGTTATGCGCTATGCATTAATACTCCATCATTAAGATAATCTAATCAATTTCATGTCGAAAATAAGAACTTTATCCAAAGTGTTTCTGGACGCATTATTGAGATAATAATCTATTGGTCAAATACGTAATTTAAAATTTAAGAAAACTGCTTCATCCGGTGCCCGTAGTGGATCGATATACTCAGAATGCTGAAACAGAACAAAGTGTCAATATTGTTGATACTTTCTGTCAGAAATATGTTGTCTGTTTCACTAAGCTCTTAGCTATGTTCTGGACTAAGAAAAATTTGCCCTAATGTTCTCTAATCTGAAACTTTTTGTCTTTTTTAAGGTCCAAATGCCAGTTGGGTTTTGTCTCAAATGTCAGCAAATTAACTGTCAAATTCATGTTTTCTTTCGTACAGTCCTTTTCTTTAAATTTCAGTATACGTATCAAGTTAGGTTGCAAATTTCGTGTATTTAGATTACTTTTTTAATCTAAAAAAATTTACTTTTTTCTTAATTTTTTAACTCTTAATTTTATTTTATTTTTACGAATAATTTATTTTTATAATTTTTAATACAACTTATTTCGAAACAAAACCGAATGCAAGAGAAGCCTCATTCTCTACAAGTGAACAAGACGTGGTAATCATTGACGAGCCTGCAATCTCAAGTATTTACCAAAAAAAGATGCATAATTTACCGAAAGCGAAAATCAAAATGTCCCTACCAAAGACATTTTCAAGTATATTTGATCTTCTTATTAATAGGTATATGGACCTGTGGAGAAAGCTGTATATTGGAACCCCGGCATTGCTGCGGGTCTATTTATGTTTTACTAAAATCTGATCTAATAATTCTAGTTTGGATAGCTTAAAAAGAATTTTGACATATATGAATGATGAAAAAATATTTCCTTTTAAGATATGAAATTTCTTTCTATTCATATTTGCAAATTTTGATAACAAAGTTAAGCGAAACAATTTTGTGCAAATTTATTTTTGTGAAACTTCAATTATTGGATATTTCATCTTAGTCTTATCGTCTTCATTATATAACTACTAAGCAAAGAGTACTGTATATAAAAATTGCGAAAGGTGCAAGAATAAGAAAAGCTTTCTGGATGATCGAGAATAAACTTACGTTAGTTATACTTTTATTGGAAAAAAAAAGATTATAAATGAAATATAGAAAATGACATCGTGATAATTGGGCATAAAATGAATGCAAACTTTTGAGTTTTAACGAAAACAAAGGTTAATTTGGTAAGGGAAGTCGAAGCTAGATTTGGTACTGCAGATTTGACACCATTTGGTAATGTAACACAATCAAAAATCCAAATCAAGTTGTCTTAGAATTTGTCGTATAATTATTTAGTTCACTTCCATTTGCATTATTGAGGACAGTAATTTCCTGTCATGTCTTCCACTTTTATTTAACTAGTTTTTCATGGATCGCCCCTTTCAAATTTGATCTATAGCGACATTTTCTCACATGTCGTATGAGAAAAAAAAAAATTATCAACACTTGTTACATTTAATATCATCTCTCCCATTCTCTTTTCTATAATAAGACGTCACTATGTATTTTTAAATAACTCTATTCTGTTCATTTTTTAATTTATGGTAAGATTTATAATTTTTAATATCATAAGTAAGTTTATTTCTATCAAGTTATCCTATTTATTGTAAATTTTATAATTTTATTTTTATATAATAAAAGTAAATATGTAACAGTATTGTATTAGTAAAAAAAAGAAGAAGAAAAATTTCGAAAAAAGAATTCAGACAGAGAAGAATTAAATTTCGTCGGGATAAGAAAACCTTACTGTTTTGGCAACAGTTTTAGGGGCCATTATAAATACATCCATGAAACCACGGGAGAAAACATAACTGCAAATCGGGGTTAATAGCTCAATGGCACTCTTCATAAACTCACTTCCCGCTGCGCCACCAGTTCCTTTCTTCACTTTGCCGCGTAGAATGATCCCAAAAACCCGAGCTCTTGTTCTTGCAGCAGCCCATGGCTGCTCTACTTATTATGCTGTCCGGTGCAGCACCGATGCAACTGCCACTAAACTCTCCAATCAGCAACTACACAGGCGATCAGCGGAATACCTGCCTCCGAATTGGGATTATGAGCTGCTGGAGTCGCTCAAAAATGAATACGCAGTAACTTTCCATGGGTTGTTTCAGTTGATTATTTGTTCTTCTGTCTCATGACTAGTGCTGATCAAGATATTCAAAAATCTGCAGGGAGGAACGTATGTAGAGCGGTCAAGTGTTTTAAAGGAACAAGTGAAGACGATGCTGGAGGAAGAGATGAAGCCACTGTGTCAACTAGAGTTAATTGATGACTTGCAAAGACTTGGCATATCTTACCACTTCGAGGACCAAATCAAATCAATTCTAAGAAAAATATACATTGACAACAGCAGCAAAATCAGGACAAACGTGGAAGGATTGTATGAAACAGCTCTTGAATTTCGACTCCTCAGACAGCACCATTTTCATGTCTCCCAGGGTTGGCACGCTAAATTGCTAATATTTCCTGCATAATTTGTTATTTTGCTCATGTTTATGTGGCATATACTATGTATATCAAGAGAAAATTTAACACATGTTCGCAGAGGTTTTTGATTGTTTCAGGTGTGAGAGCGGTAATTTCAAGGCTAGCCTTTGTATGGACACCAGGGGATTGCTGTACTTGTATGAAGCTTCTTTCCTTCTAACAGAAAATGAAAGCACCTTAGAGTTAGCAAGAGAATTCACAATCAAGCATCTCAAGAAAAACCTGGAGGAGGAAAGGGTTGATCCGGAACTTGCTGCTTTAGTCCGACATGCCTTGGAGCTTCCTCTGCATTGGAGGATGCTGCGATCGGAGGCAAGGTGGTTCGTGGACGTATATGCGAAGAGACCGGACACGTATCCTGCTATTCTTGAATTGGCAAAATTGGACTTCAACATGGTCCAGGCAACTTATCAAATGGATCTTCAATATTTATCGAGGTGAGATTTCTTATTCCACTGGGCATATTGTGATCAGTGATCTGGAACTGAATCATCTTCTTTTGGAAACTGATCTGCTACAAGATTTTTGTGAACTATTTTTCAAAAGTTGGATCCATAAAGCGTTCTACTGTTTGTGCAGGTGGTGGAAGAGTACAGGTTTCTCAGAAAGATTCAGATTTGCACGGGACAGATTGGTTGAAAACTTTTTCTGGACAATAGGAGAAATCTTTAATCCTGAGTATGGATATTGTAGAAGAATGTCAACAAAGGTCAATGCTTTCTTAACGACCATTGATGATATTTATGATGTTTACGGCACACTGGATGAGCTGGAACTCTTTACTGATGCTGTAGAAAGGTTTGAAAGTGTGACGTTAGCGGAAAAAGTGCTATACTCAGATAGATAAATCTCAATAAACAAATAATATTTTTGGCCTTTTCTTTATCTTTTCAGATGGGATACCAAATCAATGGACCAACTTCCAGAGTACATGAGATTATGCTTCCTTGCACTCTTCAACTCGGTTAATGAAATGGGCTATGATGCTCTAAGAGAACAAGGAGCTTACATCATCCCACACCTAACCAAAACGGTAATACATTCTTAAAAGATTGACCATATTCTGCGCGCTTAAATTTAAATAAGCCAATCTGGAGCTTCTTCTTGGGTCAAAAGTTACTTCCACATTCACTTGATCACTTTCATATTTCAGTGGGCAGACATTTGCCGATGCCACTTGCAAGAGGCGAAATGGTACTACAGCGGTTACACACCTACACTAGAAGAATACCTCAACAATGCATGGATTTCAATAGGAGCTCCCGCAATGCTAGTACATGCATATTTTTTGGTCAGCAATCCCATCAAGAAGGAGACCTTAAAATGCTTAGAAAAATATCAGAACAATATCATTCGTTATTCATCCATGATTTTACGGCTTACCGATGACCTTGGAACATCATCGGTATGTATAATTGAAATTTATCTTGAACATATAGTTACTTTATAATAATATTATTTTATTGTCCTTAGGATGAGATGAAACGGGGAGATGTTCCAAAATCGATACAATGTTACATGAAGGAAAACGATGCTTCAGAAGAAGAAGCTCGAGAGCACATAAAGAAATTGATCGGTGAGATGTGGAAAGAAATGAACAAAGAACGAATTAGAGAAACTCCTTTCTCTCAAACTTTCATGGAGATAGCAATGAACCTTGGCAGAACGACACAGTGCATGTACGAGAATGGAGATGGACATGGCCACCAAGATTCCGTTACTAGGAAACGCATTTCAGCACTGCTTTTTGAACCCATTGATCTTGCTTAGTCTTTGAACACTGTTTGAGATTGAGAATGGGTTAAGAATTTAGAAGGATAAGGAAGTTGCAGCCAAATCATCAAGAACCTGAAAAAGCAGAGTAATGGGAGAATTGAATAGCATTTAACAATAGAAGAAATGCTTAGTTCATGCTTCCTTATTCACCCCTCTTCAAGATTAAATGTTCTACATATTTTGATTTAATACAAAAATTTAAAAGAGTCTTTGATCATTAATCATTTGTTAATCGAAACTAATATAATTAACTTGATTGATGAGATTAGTCGTGAAAATTTAAATAAAAAGCATTTTTTATTGGAAAAGCGAACATTTTTTTGGGCATTCAAAAGTAAAAAATATAAGCGTTCAATTTTAGCTAGATAGAATTATTACTGAAAAGGGAATTAGAAAGTTGAATTTAGAATAAGAATGTCTCAGAAAATGTTTAAAGTTTCAATTGTATTTTTTTTATTTTCTCTCTTACTAATATAATATTACTATGTGATTATAAAAAAATTTTAAAAAATAAGAAAACTATAACAAAAATAAAGTCACAAACACAACTTAAAACTGGTGACAAATAGAATGGGGGAGGGACTTGGGGGCAAGATCATGGCACAGCACAATTAGAAGAAAACAGAATGGTTGCCGAAAAGGAAATACATGGGATGGAAACTCTTTTCTTTTCGTTTCTTTTCCATGATTTTAATAGGTGGAGAGTACTTCATCTACGGTTTCAGGACTCGTGTGTGGAGACAACTTGCTTCGAGGACCTATTTCCAGCCTTCAGAATATGAACCACACGCCACTCTCTACATGGAGCACCGTACTGGATTGCAGGGCACGACTATCGTGATCGGAATATTCATCCTCGTGATAACACAATTACGGCTTACGACATTTTGCACGATGAGTTCTTTAGTACAGCCCCTCATCCGGGAAAGAAATGCTTCTCAATTACAGGCAAGAGTAAGAGTGCTCATTTAATTTTCTGTTTAATTTTTTAAAAATTATTAAATTAAATTAAATTAAATATTTTATAAAATTAAATCAAACAGAAATAAATTAATTCAATTTCAGTTCAATGTCAAATTAAATTTTTAAGAAGAAAAAAAGAAGAATGAACGCATTTTATTCTTACATTCATTAATACTTTTTTTAAAAGTTTTAATTTTTAGATTTAATTTTGGAGTTGAGTATAAAAATTAAAAATCAAATCAAATTATATATTATTTTTATAAATCAAAACAAACCAAATATATATAATAAAAAATTAAACTGAAATGAAAATCTTAATTTAATTTTTTAAATTATACTAAATAATAAAAACCGAACATACATCTTCCTGAAAACGAAAGCAAGTTATGTGTGGTTTTGTGATGGTGACGCTGAAGCGGTCAAAGTATGGATCCTGATGGCCCAAGCTCAATCGGATCAGAAAATTTTGGGTTAATGAGCCCAAAGTGGGCTTTTCAAGCGTGGATTGCTGTTGATGGATGATGACACAGTAGAGAAACTGCAAGGAGGAACAGGGTTTGATACTTAATCTAAGTTACTTCATCCATTCCATTTTATTTATCTTCTTATTATATTAAAATATTTAAAAATAATTAATAATTTTGTTAAATAAAAAATTTTTAATATATTTTATATTATAAATTAATTACTAACTCTACTATATATTAATTTTATATATTTAAATTTGATATAAAGTACTCACTAATTTATGTGTTTCTTAACTTACATACTTTTTAATTCTATTGTTGATACATTCTTTTGAGACATATATGAGTACCTAATTTATGCATAAACAAAATAAAATTTTCAAAATCATTAGAACAAAATATTCTCTTTTATTCATGAATTTGCCTTTTATCTATTAGTAGAAGTGCTTTTTATTTCATGTTAAACTGCAAATTACTTATTTACCGATCGAGCATAAATTTTCAATTGATTATATTGTTTCCCTCTTTCCCTTACCAAATTCAAACTACATATTCTATTTATGTTTTACTAAAATCTGATCTAATAATTCTAGTTTGGATAGCTTAAAAAGAATTTTGACATATATGAATGATGAAAAAATATTTCCTTTTAAGATATGAAATTTCTTTCTATTCATATTTGCAAATTTTGATAACAAAGTTAAGCGAAACAATTTTGTGCAAATTTATTTTTGTGAAACTTCAATTATTGGATATTTCATCTTAGTCTTATCGTCTTCATTATATAACTACTAAGCAAAGAGTACTGTATATAAAAATTGCGAAAGGTGCAAGAATAAGAAAAGCTTTCTGGATGATCGAGAATAAACTTACGTTAGTTATACTTTTATTGGAAAAAAAAAAGATTATAAATGAAATATAGAAAATGACATCGTGATAATTGGGCATAAAATGAATGCAAACTTTTGAGTTTTAACGAAAACAAAGGTTAATTTGGTAAGGGAAGTCGAAGCTAGATTTGGTACTGCAGATTTGACACCATTTGGTAATGTAACACAATCAAAAATCCAAATCAAGTTGTCTTAGAATTTGTCGTATAATTATTTAGTTCACTTCCATTTGCATTATTGAGGACAGTAATTTCCTGTCATGTCTTCCACTTTTATTTAACTAGTTTTTCATGGATCGCCCCTTTCAAATTTGATCTATAGCGACATTTTCTCACATGTCGTATGAGAAAAAAAAAAATTATCAACACTTGTTACATTTAATATCATCTCTCCCATTCTCTTTTCTATAATAAGACGTCACTATGTATTTTTAAATAACTCTATTCTGTTCATTTTTAATTTATGGTAAGATTTATAATTTTTAATATCATAAGTAAGTTTATTTCTATCAAGTTATCCTATTTATTGTAAATTTTATAATTTTATTTTTATATAATAAAAGTAAATATGTAACAGTATTGTATTAGTAAAAAAAAGAAGAAGAAAAATTTCGAAAAAAGAATTCAGACAGAGAAGAATTAAATTTCGTCGGGATAAGAAAACCTTACTGTTTTGGCAACAGTTTTAGGGGCCATTATAAATACATCCATGAAACCACGGGAGAAAACATAACTGCAAATCGGGGTTAATAGCTCAATGGCACTCTTCATAAACTCACTTCCCGCTGCGCCACCAGTTCCTTTCTTCACTTTGCCGCGTAGAATGATCCCAAAAACCCGAGCTCTTGTTCTTGCAGCAGCCCATGGCTGCTCTACTTATTATGCTGTCCGGTGCAGCACCGATGCAACTGCCACTAAACTCTCCAATCAGCAACTACACAGGCGATCAGCGGAATACCTGCCTCCGAATTGGGATTATGAGCTGCTGGAGTCGCTCAAAAATGAATACGCAGTAACTTTCCATGGGTTGTTTCAGTTGATTATTTGTTCTTCTGTCTCATGACTAGTGCTGATCAAGATATTCAAAAATCTGCAGGGAGGAACGTATGTAGAGCGGTCAAGTGTTTTAAAGGAACAAGTGAAGACGATGCTGGAGGAAGAGATGAAGCCACTGTGTCAACTAGAGTTAATTGATGACTTGCAAAGACTTGGCATATCTTACCACTTCGAGGACCAAATCAAATCAATACTAAGAAAAATATACATTGACAACAGCAGCAACATCAGGACAAACGTGAAAGGATTGTGTTAAAATTGCCTTAAAAATTCTAAGATTCACACTTCAAGTCTATATTGGTTGGCCACATGTTTTTCATGATTTATCTTAGTCTTTGATTGGCTAAGAAAATTCAATATTGGTTAGCTATGTTTAGTGACCTAACTTGGACTAAGATGGTACAATATTGGTTGGTTATGTTTGGTGAGCTAACTTAACACATTTTCAACAATGGTAGGAAGACTTGAAGTTTGTTCACATGGTGATACATCTCTATATAAGGCAATCTTGCTTGGAGCAAAGAAGACATCCAAAAGACATTCAAAAGAGAGGAATTCATCCAAGAGAGAAATCCTCCAAGAGCTTCTCCCTAAACTATCCTATCTTTCTTTTCATATACTACCTCTTCATATATATACACACTCTTGTCATATTTATTGAGTGTAGTGAGGTGTTATCTTGAGTGTATTCTTTGTGTGGGTGTAAAACCATTTGTATCTTCTCCATATTTTTCATAGTGCATTTACTCCTCTCTTGCCCCGTGGTTTTTTCCCTCTACATTGGAGGGTTTCCACGTAAATCTTGTGTCTCTTTCATTTATTATTTTACTTCTCATTTTATCATCAACTACCCGAACTAAATATTTATCCATTACCACGCCAATTCCGCAACAAACTGGTATCAGAGCGTTGTAATATTTATTTGGGTTTCACAACATGGCTTCTATCATGAAATTTGATGTTGAGAAGTTTGATGGAAAAAAATTAGTTTTTGGCATTTGGCGAGTTCGAGATGATGGCCATTCTCACCCTGACGATCGGTTGAAAAAAGGCCCCTTGCGGGAAAGTCGAAAAAGCCGAACACCATGTCGGATGAAGATTGGGAAGAGTTGGATGAAAAAGCATTGTCAGCAATCCAACTTTGTTTATCTAAAGAAGTTCTGCGAGAGGTTATCAAGGAGGATACAGCTGCAGGTATGTGGCTCAAGTTGGAGTCATTGTATATGACGAAAAATCTTGCCAACAAGATTCGTCTCAAGGAGCGCCTCTTTACCATTAAGATGGTCGAAGGTACACCTATTCAAACTCACCTTAATGAGTTTAATTCCATCATAGTTGATTTGGAAAATTTGGATGTTGAAATCGATTGATGAAGATAAAGTCTGTCTTGTTAGTATGCTCACTCCCCTAGGTCATACTGTAACTTTAAGGATATTATGTTATACGGTAGTAATGAGACCCTAACATTTGATGAAGTCAAACAAAATCTCTTGTCTAAAGAAAAATATGACTATGAGAATAATTCAAAGGATGAAGCTGAAGGGTTAATTGTTAGAGGGAGAACTATGGATCATGGTATTAGCAGTAAAAGTAAATCCAGATCAAAGTCTAGAGGCCGAGATAATATGAAATTTTGTCAGCTATTGCAAGAAAAAAGGGACATGTGATTTTGAGATGCTTTAAGTTGAAGAATAAGCAAGCAAAGAGAGCGAAAACAATAATAAAAAGAATTTAGAAAATTCAGTTTGAAGCAAGTATTGCTCAAAAAAGAGTCCGAAGGTGAAGTTTTGTCTGTTATTGATTTTGGAACTAGATCTAAAACGGAATGGATTCTAGATTTTGGTTGTTCCTATCACATGTGTCCTCATAAAGATTGGTTTACCACTTATGAATCAGTTGATTGTGGTGTTGTCTTAATGGGGAATAATGCTCGATGTAAAGTCTGTTGGAAAAGGAACAATTAGAATTAAAATGTATGATGGCATGATTAGAACTTTAACTAGGTGTTAGACATGTTCCCGATTTGAAACGGAACCTTATCTCTCTTGGCACCCACTGGAGTCCCTTGGGTGTAAATATACAGCTGAAGGTGGAGTTCTAAAGGTCTCTAAAGGTGCTCTTATTTTAATGAAAGCTAATGATTTGGGACTTTATATGTGTTGCAAGGATCTACTCATTACGAGTTCACGCAGCTGTATCATCATCTATGTCGATTCGAAGTCACAAACTTATGGCATATGCGTCTTGGCCATATGAGTGAAAAAGGAATGACAATCCCCGAGCAAGAGAGGTCTTTTGTGTGGTCGAATACCGGTAAGTTGGAGTTCGTGAACATTGCATTCTCAGTAGCGAAAAAGATTAAGTTTTGGTACTGAATTCATAGAACCAAAGGTACTCTTGACTATATTCATTCGGGATCTTTGGGGACCCTCACGTGTTCCTTCAAAAGGAGGACATCGTTACATGCTGACCATTATTGATGATTTTTCTCGTAAAGTCCGGGCTTATTTTTTTAAAGCACAAAGATGAAGTTTTTTCCACTTTTAAGAAATGGAAGATTTTGATAGAAAACCGGGACGAGGGAAGAAGGTCAAGCGACTCGGGGACCGATAATGGTCTAGAATTTTGTGGAGGTGATTTCAACACGTTTCGCAAAAATGAAGGAATTATGAGACACCGACTGCGGTTGTCGGTACGCCTCAACAAAATGGCGTTGCGAAGCGGATGAACGAGGGACATTGATGGAGAGAGTTCGTTGTATGCTCTCTAACGTTGCCTTGCCTAAAGAATTTTGGGCCGAAGTCGCATCTACCGCATGTTATTTGGTGAATCGTT
This sequence comes from Rauvolfia tetraphylla, assembly GCA_030512225.1. Taxonomy (NCBI): domain Eukaryota; kingdom Viridiplantae; phylum Streptophyta; class Magnoliopsida; order Gentianales; family Apocynaceae; genus Rauvolfia; species Rauvolfia tetraphylla. The sequence goes on from JAJQKT010000060.1 coordinate 7,517,776, forward strand.
CCCCTACACACATCACTTGACTTCAAGATTCCGGAGGAAGTTTGGTCGGGTAATCTCGTTGATTATTCAAATTTGAAAATTTTTGGATGTCCTACATATGCACATGTAAACCAGGGGAAAATTAGAGCCTAGAGCTCGAAAAATGCATATTTATGGGTTATGCATCCGGTGTGAAAGGGTATCGCTTGTGGTGTCGAGAACTTAAGAAAGTAATTATCGATAGGGATGTTACTTTCAATGAAAATGTGCTAATTCTCCCCTGGAAAAGAAATTGTCGGGATCTTTTGACACAGGTGATTCAAAGAATACTAACGAGAAGGTGGAGCTTGAGTTTGAAATACCAACTCCTAGTGAAGAGAATATTTCCTCATCTCCAATCACATCGGAGGTTCACGATTCCATTGAACCGGATCATCCCGAAAATTATTCTATTGCCAAAAATAGACCCGAAAGAGAAATCAAACGGCTGAAAGATATAATGGAGAAAAATTTAATTGCTTATGCTCTTGCGATTGCGAGAGGATACAGATTGAAGGTGGAGAACCTCACACATACTCCGAAGCAATCTTGTGTCCTAATTCTTCGAGTGGCGGAGTTGCGATGCAAGAAGAAATTGAATCTCTACACAAGAATGATACTTGGCGATTGGTGAAATTGCCAAAAGGCCAAAGAGTTGTAGGTCTGTAAATGGGTCTATAAGAAGAAAGAAGGCAACCCCGGGAGTTGAAGATGCAAGATATAAAGCACGTTTAGTTGCTAAAGGCTACACTCAAAAAATATGGTGTAGACTTTAATGAAGTGTTTTCTCCTGTTGTTCGTCACACTTCTATACGTGTACTTCTTGCCCTTGTTGCCTTGCAGGATCTTGAGTTAGAACAACTTGATGTCAAGACCGCTTTCTTACATGGAGAGCTCGAGGAGCAGATTTTTATGCAACAACCGGGAAGGATTTGTTATTCTCGGGAAAAGAAGACTACGTTTGTCACTTGAAGAAGTCTCTTTATGGACTAAAACAGTCTCCAAGACAATGGTACAAAAGGTTTGATTCCTTTATGGTTGAAAATGGGTATTGTCATAGTCAGTATGATAATTGTGTTTATCACAAGAAGTTTTCGGGATGGATCTTTTGTCTACTTATTGTTATATGTTGATGACATGCTAATTGCTTTGCTCGTGATAAGTCACTAATCAAAGAATTGAAAGATCAATTGAAGCGGTGAATTTGAGATGAAAGATCTTGGTGCTGCAAAGAAAATTCTTGGTATGGAGATTCATAGAGACAGATCAGTGGAAAATTATATTTATCTCAAAGAAATTACATTGAGAAAGTTCTTGAGAGATTCAACATGAATAACTCAAAACTCGTGAGTACTCCTCTTGCAGACTCATTTTAAATTATCATCCGATTCTTGCCCTCGGTCTAATGAAGAGAAAGAGCAAATGTCATATGTACCTTATTCTAGTGCGATTGGTAGTCTTATGTATGCTATGGTATGCACTAGACACGATCTTGCACGAGCGATTAGTGTTGTGAGCGAGTACATGAGTAATCCCGAGTAAAGAACATTGGCAAGCGATTAAATGGATATTTCGGTACTTGAAAGGTTCTGCAGAAAGCTGGATTGGTTTTTGATAGGAATAAGGTGACACCGAATATTGTTGTTGGATATGTTGACTCAGATTATGCAGGGTGATCTTGATAAGAGAAGGTCTTTGTCGAGTTATGTATTTACTTTATGCAATTCTGCCATTAGTTTGGAAAGCTAGCCTACGATCTATTGTGGCACTATCAACGACGGAGGCGGGAATATATTGCAATCATCGAAGGTATCAAAGAAGCAATTTGGTTAAGAGGCTTAGTTACTGATCTTGGTTTAACACAGGGATGTTGTTATTGTATTTTGTGATAGTCAAAGTGCTATTCATTTAACCAAAAAATCGGATGTATCATGAAAGGACCAAGCACATTGATGTGAGGCGAGTATTTTATTCGGGATGTTGTAGCAAATGGGAAGATCATTGTGAAGAAAATTGCTACAGACTCATAATCCCTGCGGATATGCTCACGAAATCGAGTTCCAAATATCAAGTTTAAGCATTGCTTGGACTTGATTGGTGTTCACCAATTCTAAAGGCCTTTTAGGGCATGGCAAAAGAGGAATATGCACATCATTTTATAAGGAGATCATCTTAGAATTTAAGTCAAGGTGGAGATTGTTAAAATTGCCTTAAAAATTCTAAGATTCACACTTCAAGTCTATATTGGTTGGCCACATGTTTTTCATGATTTATCTTAGTCTTTGATTGGCTAAGAAAATTCAATATTGGTTAGCTATGTTTGGTGACCTAACTTGGACTAAGATGGTACAATATTGGTTGGCTATGTTTGGTGAGCTAACTTAACACATTTTCAACAATGGTAGGAAGACTTGAAGTTTGTTCACATGGTGATACATCTCTATATAAGGCAATCTTGCTTGGAGCAAAGAAGACATCCAAAAGACATTCAAAAGAGAGGAATTCATCCAAGAGAGAAATCCTCCAAGAGCTTCTCCCTAAACTATCCTATCTTTCTTTTCATATACTACCTCTTCATATATATACACACTCTTGTCATATTTATTGAGTGTAGTGAGGTGTTATCTTGAGTGTATTCTTTGTGTGGGTGTAAAACCATTTGTATCTTCTCCATATTTTTCATAGTGCATTTACTCCTCTCTTGCCCCGTGGTTTTTTCCCTCTACATTGGAGGGTTTCCACGTAAATCTTGTGTCTCTTCCATTTATTATTTTACTTCTCATTTTATCATCAACTACCCGAACTAAATATTTATCCATTACTATGCCAATTCCGCAACAGATTGTATGAAACAGCTCTTGAATTTCGACTCCTTAGACAGCACCATTTTCATGTCTCCCAGGGTTGGCACGCTAAATTGCTAATATTTCCTGCATAATTTGTTATTTTGCTCATGTTTATGTGGCATATACTACATATATCAAGAGAAAATTTAACACCTGTTCGCAGAGGTTTTTGACTGTTTTAGGTGTGAGAGCGGTAATTTCAAGGCTAGCCTTTGTATGGACACCAAGGGATTGCTGTACTTGTATGAAGCTTCTTTCCTTCTAACAGAAAATGAAAGCACCTTAGAGTTAGCAAGAGAATTCGCAATCAAGCATCTCAAGAAAAACCTGGAGGAGGAAAGGGTTGATCCAGAACTTGCTGCTTTAGTTCGACATGCCTTGGAGTTTCCTCTACATTGGAGAATGCTGCGATCGGAGGCAAGGTGGTTCGTGGACGTATATGAGAAGAGACCGGACACGTATCCTGCTATTCTTGAATTGGCAAAATTGGACTTCAACATGGTCCAGGCAACTTATCAAATGGATCTTCAATATTTATCGAGGTGAGATTTTTTATTCCACTGGACATATTGTGATCAGTGATCTGGAACTGAATCATCTTCTTTTGGAAACTGATCTGCAAATATGGATCGGGTTTATACAGCCTTAAAATGCACGCAATACAAGATTTTTGTGAACTATTTTTCAAAAGTTGGATCCATAAAGCGTTCTACTGTTTGTGCAGGTGGTGGAAGAGTATAGGTTTCTCAGAAAGATTCAGATTTGCACGGGACAGATTGGTTGAAAACTTTTTCTGGACAATAGGAGAAATCTTTAATCCTGAGTATGGATATTGTAGAAGAATGTCAACAAAGGTCAATGCTTTCTTAACGACCATTGATGATATTTATGATGTTTACGGCACACTGGATGAGCTGGAACTCTTTACTGATGCTGTAGAAAGGTTTGAAAGTGTGACGTTAGCGGAAAAAGTGCTATACTCAGATAGATAAATCTCAATAAACAAATAATATTTTTGGCCTTTTCTTTATCTTTTCAGATGGGATACCAAATCAATGGACCAACTTCCAGAGTACATGAGATTATGCTTCCTTGCACTCTTCAACTCGGTTAATGAAATGGGCTATGATGCTCTAAGAGAACAAGGAGCTTACATCATCCCACACCTAACCAAAACGGTAATACATTCTTAAAATATTGACCATATTCTGCATGCTTAAATTTAAATAAGCCAAGCTGGAACTTCTTCTTGGGTCAAAAGTTACTTCCATATTCCCTTGATCACTCTCATATTTCAGTGGGCAGACGTTTGTCGATGCTACTTGCAAGAGGCGAAATGGTACTTCAGCGGTTACACACCTACACTAGAAGAATACCTCAACAATGCCTGGATTTCAGCAGGAGCTCCCGTAATGCTTGTACATGCATATTTCTTGGCCAGCAATCCCATCAAGAAAGAGACCTTAGAATGCTTAGAAAAGTATCAGAACAATATTATTCGTTATTCATCCATAATTTTACGGCTTACAGATGATCTCGGAACATCATCGGTATGTATAATTGAAATTTACCTTGAGTGCATAGTTACTTTATAACAACATTATTTAATTGTCCTTAGGATGAGATGAAACGGGGAGATGTTCCAAAATCGATACAATGTTACATGAAGGAAAACGATGCTTCAGAAGAAGAAGTTCGAGAGTACATAAAGAAATTGATCAGTAAGATGTGGAAAGAAATGAACAAAGAACGAATTCGAGAAAGTCCTTTCTCTCAAACGTTCATGGAGATAGCAATGAACCTTGGCAGAACGACACAGTGCATGTACGAGAATGGAGATGGACATGGCCACCAAGATTCCGTTACTAGGAAACGCATTTCAGCACTGCTTTTTGAACCCATTCATATTGCTTAGTCTTTGAACACTAATGTGTACTTGGATTAGTTTTTAAATAAAAAATTTTATTTTTTATTTTTTAATTTTTACTTTAAAATTTATTTTTTTTTATAAATAATTTATTTTTATTTTTTTAATATAATTCAATTCAAATAAAAATTTAATCTGCTCTGGCCGTAATTTAAATGGAGAGATGCTGCCCGAGTTTTATCTAATGGTCGGTCCAGTTCCTCCCCCTTTAATCATGAGAACAAAATATTCTCTTTTATTCATGAATTTATCTTTTATCTATTAGTAGAAGTACTTTTTATTACATATTACTTATTTACCGATCGAGCATAAATTTTCAGTTGATTATATTGTTTCCCTCTTTCCCTCACCAAATTCCAACTACATATTCTGTTCATGTTTTACTAAAATCTGATCTAATAATTCTAGTTTGGATACCTTAAAAAGAATTTTGACATATATGAATCATGAAAAAATATTTCCTTTTAAGATATGAAATTTCTTTCTATTCATATTTGCAAATTTTGATAACAAAGTTAAGCGAAACAATTTTGTGCAAATTTGTTTTTGTGAAACTTCAATTATTGAATATCTCATCTTAGCCTTATCATCTTCATTATATAACTACTAAGCAAAGAGTACTGTATATAAAAATTGTGAAAGGTGCAAGAATAAGAAAAGCTTTCTGGATGATCGAGAATAAACTTCCGTTAGTCATACTTTTATTGGAAAAAAGATTATATATAAAATAGAAAATGACATCGTAGAAAATGACATCGTGATAATTGGGCGTAAAACGAAAGGTTAACTGAATAAATGTAATTTTTAGAATTTACTTAGAGACTTCAGTAGTTAAAATTACAAAAATGATATTCAGGCAAAAATAAGGAACAAAAGGAATCCGTTGGTTTTCTGGGGATTCTATCACCGCCTCGTATTAGGGGTTTGCCGACAGTGGCTCGGGCTGGAGAAGCGATAGTGTAGGCCTTTTTGAACGCTATGTCATACTCAGAGAGCTTCTTTAGAACCAATATGCCTTGGCCCAAACAGGGTTTGTACTGTTTTCCTTTCCTTTTTCGGCCGTCGGAAGGTCAAAGGCCGAAGAACATGCGAGATAGGCCGAAGAACAAGGAGGGAAAAATGAGATGGAAAATCTTGTTTCAGGACTTCCATTTTATCCATCTTTATCTAACAATCCGAAAACTTTGACACTATTCTCTAAAGAGAGAAAAAAAAAAAAAAACTTTGACAGTATAGGGTACCATTTTTTTAGGACGTCCGGAGATTTTATTAATTGATTATATCTGGGAATCAAACACTGATTTTTGTGGTAACAAAATCTTCTGTATATGTCAAACAGAAGAACGAAAAGAAGCACAGCAAACTTGGTGTTGGAAGCCATCCTCCACACAAACATAGAAAATTGAGAAAGTTTAGTGAATGAGTCCCTTGGTAAAAACGTATGCTACATATATAATGAGTAAGTAGCAGAAGCAGACAACAAATATGTATCATATGGCTGGCCGATCAATCAAATGCAACCATTTGCTATTAAATACAAAAATGGATAATGGAAAACCAATTGATAAAACAAGAGGATAAGTGCTTGTATTCAAAACTAATCTTACTTAGCTTCAACTCAGAAACAAGTTTCTGAAGCGATTAGGGACAAGGAGCTACAAAGTTTTTGAATGCAAACTTTTGAGTTTTAACGAAAACAAAGGTTAATTTGGTAAGGGAAGCATGCTTCTCGAAGCTAGATTTGGAACTGCAGATTTTACCATTTGGTAATGTAACACAATCAAAAATCCAAATCACGTTGTTTTAGAATTTGGCGTATAAGTCGATGATGTTGGGGATTCGAAGGCTCAAAATAATGAAGTGGGGACAACCAACAAAATAAATGGTTCCAAATCCTTGATGGATCATAATATCTCTGTTTGGGGGCATCGCTGGTATTTTAACGTGTGAAAGTTTTTACTATAAAATAAGCATTTATTTTTAAATATATATATATTTTGATTTTTGAAATTGCAACTTCATGTCATTCTCACTATGTCATGCAATAATTGTATCAGAGACACCAAGCTACTGGGGTGTTTTAACACGTTTTCTTTTTCAATGTTTAATCAATAATTAATTGTACTGTGGTCACCAAAAGCAAATATCTGGGAAAGAAATTGGTCAGAACCACAAGTTTGAACTGTCACATCATTTTCAGGTGCCAAATGGGATTTGATTTCTTCTGGGAACAAGTCAGCTGGTGCTATATGCCATATACAGGAACAGTAAGGAGTCCAGGGCTGGGTGGCACCACCGCCAATGTGGAGGAAGCGTGGCCGAGAGAACCCTTGTTTCCGTCTTCTTAGTATAGATATTTTATTCATAGTGTGGCTTTATACTTTGTAGAAAAAGAATTTCCCCCTTTTACAGATTTTTTTTTTCTATTTTGAAGAAAATTTATATTGTTACAAGCGAAAAAAGAAAGGAAATGAGACCCGCTTAAAGAGTAATACCCAATCTATTAATTCAACTACCCTTCAATATCATCCAATACCCCACGCTTTCTTATACCCAGAGAAAAATATAGCGGTCCCTCTGAATGTCATGGTTGTCCCCTTTCTGAAAAAGTCCAAGGCCAGGAGGAGCAAGCTGGACGGGTCATTAGAAATCATTTCAGGGAGGAGAGAGGAGATGTCTACCAGAAAATATCTTATACAAATAAATATCTGAGTGACTAACCAATGCGTCTCTGGAAAGAAGTGGCTGATCAGTTAACCACAGAACAAAGACATGTAGTCCATTTTCTCCCATCATCTATTTCATAACATTGGAATGCTGATTAATTGCTAACGTTTGGTGACATATGTTGAGAAGAATATATCCTGTAGAATTATGAAACGTTATCAAAATATAAAAACTCGTAGGAATAATTAATTGTGAAATTGTTAGTTTTATCTTAAAACAAAAGGGAAAATTATTTTGTCATGGTTACATTATTGTCATGATTTATCTTTATGTTAGGGACATAATATTTTCGCTCATATTTTAACCCCTTTTACTCTATTTTTTTAAATAAATAAAAAAACTTTAATACTATAGTTATAAAATTAGTTAAGTTCGTAAATTATCAACGGTCTAAATTATTCACTTTATAAAAAGAAAAAAATCACTATGAGTGCATAATAAACTTTAATACTATTGCCATAAAATTAGTTAAGTTCATAAATTATCAATAGTCTAAATTATCCACTTTATAAAAACGAAAAAAAGAATCACTATGAGTGCATAATAAAATTTTGGTTACTTATTCTACTATTATTTGATTAATGTTTTCTAAACAAAAGACCACATTGCAAGAACTTTAGGTTGAAGAGATAAAATTGAGAAAATTTTATGACATCTCCTAATAACTTTCAAATGCATAAAAAATCATGTGACTATAAGGTTTTTTATGTAGAAAATTGATTACTATTATAATGGTTAGTAGCAGTAATTTCTTATCATAAAAATGTAAATGGCATAACAAAAGAAAGGTAGTTGAGTCAATTGATAGTGTGTGTAATTAATTGATTTTATGATTAGGAGTGTGAAAGTCTTTTTGTCTATAAATAAAAGGAAGAGGAGTGCGAGATAGTAAAATAGAAGTGAGAATATTATTTTTTTATGTTATAATAGATCTATATTTTTCTTTGTCATAAGAAAATACATATAGGTTAAAGTTCGCACCCGGAGAGAAATCCTAAATGGCTAAATCCTCCCGTATATTGGTTTGCTATCGTGCCTAGGAATAACCCAATTCTAACTAAGCAAGTCCAGGGTTTGGTGGGCCGAAATTGACAGACGGTGAAGCACGCATTTTTTACCCATTTCCACAGAACTATGTTATGCAAGTCCACCTACCTAACACCCAAACCATTCATCGAAGCAAAGTGCTTGACATTGTGGTTAATATGGTAAATTAAGCACATCTCGTTAATGTACATAGTTGCCGTAACCGAAGAAACTGTGGACAAAACACCTAAGTGTAAAACAAAAGAGTAAAACAACATGAAGATATCATCAATACGAGGACTTATCTTCTTGTTTTATCAATTGGTTTTCCATTATCCATTTTTGTATTTAATAGCGAATGGTTGCATTTGATTGATCGGCCAACCATATGATACATATTTGTTGTCTGCTTCTGCTACTTACTCATTATATATGTAGCATACGTTTTTACCAAGGGACTCATTCACTAAACTTTCTCAATTTTCTATGTTTGTGTGGAGGATGGCTTCCAACACCAAGTTTGCTGTGCTTCTTTTCGTTCTTCTGGTGTTGGCCACCAATCAAGGTACTACACATCCCTCCTGTCTCATCATTTTGTACCATGTCCTTATTATTATTTTGAGATGTATATATATATATATATATAAAGAAGGAAACGCATATAACATTCTACGCATTCAAACTTAGGTATTGAAGCAATAGTGTATAGCTCGTGCACGTGAAGCCTTAGAAATAGAAAAGTAGAAAAAGATTTCTCCCTCACTAGAAGCATATAAATGATATAAACACAAAAACAACATAAAAATTAAAGTAAAAATAAAAATGTCTCGTTCGGCTTCAAAATGAAACCTACCCAACTATATCTTCTTAAAAGTCTACTTGGATTGGTTAACCATTCAGGTGATAACTTATTGGATGAGTACTTGATTCAAGACAATAATTAATTATTTATAAAATTAAAATAATCATCTCTTCTTTAAAATACTTTTCGGAATGTAATTTGGTTCAAGCCACTTTTTGAGCAGGGCAGGTTAATTAGTTCACTTCCATTTGCATTATTCCTTGCAAACGTCGTAGTCAGGCACAGACGATTGTTGGGACGTTTCAGCTACCCAATCCAAATTGAATAATAAGCTCTTTTAACAGGTGTTGAAACAAAAGGATGGCTATCGTCGGCACCGCCGTGGCTGTTTCAGCATTTAAAAACTACAAATGATGAATGTTTCTGCATTTAACATGTGCTGAAACAAAAGCTTGCCTATGGTAACGAGTAGTCCACAAATGATGAATGTTTCTGCATTTAACATGTGCTGAAACAAAAGCTTGCCTATGGTAACGAGTAGTCCACTGTCAGGTTGGCAGTTTCAGCCTTGCAAAACTAAAAATGATGATGTTTTAATTCATCCGCTGAGTAGAACGAAATCGTGATCGTTAGATTGGTCTTATTTTAATTTAATGATTGAGATTAATTGATAATAATTTTGACATTTAAAAAGATTTTTAATTCTTACTTAAACTCAAATAAGATTCAAAATTTGAATTTAAATTTATATTCTTACAACAAATTTAACTCTCTCACTTTCTTTTTATGAAATTTGATTCTCTCCCTCTTCTCCTGCTTTTCTCTTTGCCATTGTTCTAAATCAATGTTACAGAAATATTGAAAAATAATGTTGAAATTGTCGTTAAAAATTTAAAGTCAAGTAAGATATGTTTGTGATTCTTATTTAGTCTTTATATTTAATTTTTTTTAGTAAATGCACCAGATGTTGCGCACAGTTGCGCTTGTTTCTTGTGCAATTGTGGTAAAAATACTATTTTTCTCAAAATTTGATGGTTTTAAGGTCAATTTTAAAGATTTTTGTATGTACAAAAACATTAAATTAAATGTACTTTGAGAAACTAATCCTTTAATGTATAAACACAAAGTGATTTTTAATAGATTTGAATTTTAGTGTTTCGAATACTTTAGAGAAATTTTAAAAATATAAAATTGAATAGTAAATAATAAAAATATTTTATACTGTATATAATCCCTAAAAAAATGTATATAGCAAACCCCTTCGCTCAAACTCAAACAAATTTCAAAATATGAATTTGAATTCATATTCTTACAATAAATCTAACTCTCTCCCTCTCTCTTTATCAAATCCAATTTTCTCTCTCTCTCTCTCTCTCTTTTTTCTCTTATCTTTCTCTCTTCTTCTACTCTTCTCTTTGCCATTGTTCTAAATCAATGTTATAGAAATGCTGAAAAATGGTAAATATAGATTGACAACAATGAATTCGAAATCGTAGTTGAGACTCTTATTTGGTCTTTACATTTCCGTTTTTTCATTTTAAGTTTTGAATATTTGATTGAGTAAAAATCATTTTGTGAATGTTATTTGCAGGTTTGGAAAAGAATTATTGGTCTTGAAAAATTAAAGATTTTTCAAGTTGAACGCAACTCCTTCTCTTAGTTGGATTTCGATGATGTATAGAATAGTTGTTTGGGTTTATTTCAAAATTGAATAAAATAATATTCAGATTCAAACAATGAATAATTATTTAAGATAATGTGAATTGAAAGAATCAGTTATGAATTACTATTTAAGACAATGTGAATTGAAAGAATCAATTATGAATCGCTTTGTATTGATTTTTATGGTTTGAAAAACGATTTTGATGATGAAAATTTTTAGTATTATATCTTTTTTTTGAATTTTAAAAAAATTCATATCTACTTCAACTTCTCTTATAATGATTTTCACTGTTTTAAGCCATTATTTAGTTTTACTAATTTAAAGACTAATTATTCAAAAGAGAAATATGTGTTGTGAATAATTATTCAAATACCTATGTATAATTATTTATCACTATAATAATATAAAGTTGATATAAATATTAATATTTCGTTGAATAGTATTAACTTTGTGAATTTTTTGAACTCCACGTCGAATACTTATTTAAAAACGTTCGAATAATAACTTTGTAATTTTTAATTTATTTTAAAAAATATATTTTCTTTCTATATAAAAATTATTTTATTTTTAATTTTATCATTATCTTCTACAACTATTTAAATACCTTTTTCTAAAAAATTATTAGTTTTCTAATAAACTATTAATTTTATCATTATTCACAAATGTTTGAATAATAACTTTACAAAATTTTAATTTATTTTAAAATATATATTTATTTCTATATGAAAATTATATTTATTATTTTATTTTTAATTTTATCATTATCTTCGATAACTATTTAATACCTTTTTAAAAAAATTATTAATTTTCTAATCAACTATTTAAAACAATAATTCTTAATTTTAAAATTTGAATATGACACGTTAGCTAATTATTTTAAATATAAATATTTTAAATATATATCAAAATTTTTTATAAAATTTATAAAATTTTAATTATGATATTAAAAAATATGTTATATATTTTAAAATATAAAAAATATTCATCATAAACAAAAAGGAAAAAGAGCCACAAAGATATGAATGAATGAAACAAAATTGAGAACAGTAATTTCCGGCCATGTCTTCCACTTTTATTTAACTAGTTTTTTCTCACATGACGTATGAGAAAAAAAATAATTATATCGCTCCCATTCTCTTCTCTACTAATAAAACGTTGCTATGTATTTTCAAATAATTCTATTCTCTTTAAAAATTTTTTAGTTTATGGTAAGATTTATAATTTTTAATATGATAAGTAAGTTCATTTCTAGTTTATCGTAGATTTTATAATTTTATTTTTTATATAATAAAATTTATTTAGTAACAACATTGTATTAATAAAGAAAAAAAGAGAGAAATTTCGAAAAGAGAATTCGGACAGCGTATGTTAAAAGTTTCTCAACATTACAAAGATGACTTAGATTTTTTTATTATGTTGTAATTTGAGAATTTTCTCAATATCCCACGTGGGAATCGTTATGAAAAAGAATTAAATTTCGGCGGGATAAGAAAACCTTACTGTTTTGGCAACAGTTTCAGGGGCCATTATAAATGCAAGAATATCCACGAAACCATGGGAGAAAACATAACTGCAAATCGGGGTTAATAGCTCAATGGCACTCTTCATAAACTCGCTTCCTGCTACGCCACCAGTTCCTTTCTTCACTTTGCCGCGTAGAATGGTCCCAAAAACCCGAGCTCTTGTTCTTGCAGCAGCCCATGGCTGCTCTACTTATTATGCTGTCCGGTGCAGCACCGATGCAACTGCCACTAAACTCTCCAATCAGCAACCACACAGGCGATCAGCGGAATACCTGCCCCCGAACTGGGATTATGAGCTGCTGGAGTCGCTCAAAAATGAATACGCAGTAACTTTCCATGGGTTGTTTCAGTTGATTATTTGTTCTTCTGTCTCATGACTAGTGCTGATCAAGATATTCAAAAATCTGCAGGGACGAACGTATGCACAGCGGTCAAGTGTTTTAAAGGAACAAGTGAAGACGATGCTGGAGGAAGAGATGAAGCCACTGTGTCAACTAGAGTTAATTGATGACTTGCAAAGACTTGGCATATCTTACCACTTCGAGGACCAAATCAAATCAATTCTAAGAAAAATATACATTGACAACAGCGGCAAAATCAGGACAAACGTGAAAGGATTGTATGAAACAGCTCTTGAATTTCGACTCCTCAGACAGCACCATTTTCATGTCTCCCAGGGTTGGCACGCTAAATTGCTAATATTTCCTGCATAATTTGTTATTTTGCTCATGTTTATGTGGCATATACTATGTATATCAAGAGAAAATTTAACCCCTGTTCGCAGACGTTTTTGACTGTTTCAGGTGTGAGAGCGGTAATTTCAAGGCTAGCCTTTGTATGGACACCAGGGGATTGCTGTACTTGTATGAAGCTTCTTTCCTTCTAACAGAAAATGAAAGCACCTTAGAGTTAGCAAGAGAATTCACAATCAAGCATCTCAAGAAAAACCTGGGGGAGGAAAGGGTTGATCCAGAACTTGCTGCTTTAGTTCGACATGCCTTGGAGCTTCCTCTGCATTGGAGGATGCTGCGATCGGAGGCAAGGTGGTTCGTGGACGTATATGAGAAGAGACCGGACACGCATCCTGCTATTCTTGAATTGGCAAAATTGGACTTCAACATGGTCCAGGCAACTTATCAAATGGATCTTCAATATTTATCGAGGTGAGATTTTTTATTCCACTGGGCGTATTGTGATCAGTGATCTGGAACTGAATCATCTTCTTTTGGAAACTGATCTGCAAATATGGATCGGGTTTATACAGCCTTACAATGCACGCAATATAAGATTTTTGTGAACTATTTTTCATCAAAAGTTGGATCCATAAAGCGTTCTACTGTTTGTGCAGGTGGTGGAAGAGTACAGGTTTCTCAGAAAGATTCAGATTTGCACGGGACAGATTGGTTGAAAGCTTTTTCTGGACAGTAGGAGAAATCTTTAATCCTGAATATGGATATTGTAGAAGAATGGCAACAAAGGTCAATGCTTTGTTGACGACCATTGATGACATTTATGATGTTTACGGCACACTGGATGAGCTGGAACTCTTTACTGATGCTGTAGAAAGGTTTGAAAGTGTGACGTTAGCAGAAAAAGTGCTATACTCAGGTAGATAAATCTCAATAAACGAATAATTTTTTCTGCCTTTTCTTTATCTTTTCAGATGGGATACCAAATCAATTGACCAACTTCCAGAGTACATGAGAATATGCTACCTTGCACTCTTCAACTCGGTTAATGAAATGGGCTATGATGCTCTAAAAGAACAAGGAGCTTACATCATCCCACACCTAACCAAATCGGTAATACATTCTTAAAAGATTGACCATATTCTGCATGCTTAAATTTAAATAAGCAAATCAGGAACTTCTTCTTGGGTCAAAAGTTACTTCCACATTCCCTTGATCACTTTCATATTTCAGTGGGCAGACATTTGCCGATCCTACTTGCAAGAGGCGAAATGGTACTTCAGCGGTTACACACCTACACTAGGAGAATACCTCAACAATGCCTGGATTTCAGCAGGAGTTCCCGTAATGCTTGTACATGCATATTTCTTGGCCAGCAATCGTATCAAGAAGGAGAATTTAGAATGCTTAGAAAAGTATCAGAATAACATTATTCGTTATTCATCCATGATTTTACGACTTACAGATGATCTCCAAACATCATCGGTACGTATAATTGGAATTTACCTTGAGCGCATAGTTACTTTATAACAACATTTTTCATTGTTCTTAGGATGAGATGAAACGGGGAGATGTTTCAAAATCGATACAATGTTACATGAAGGAAAACAATGCTTCAGAAGAAGAGGCTCGAGAGCACATAAAGAAATTGATCGGTGAGATGTGGAAAGAAATGAACAAAGAACGAATTAGAGAAACTCCTTTCTCTCAAACATTCATGGAGATAGCAATGAACATTGGCAGAACGGCACAGTGCATGTACGAGAATGGAGATGGACATGGCCACCAAGATTCCGTTACTAGGAATCGCATTTCAGCACTGCTTTTTGAACCCATTCATCTTGCTTAGTCTTTGAAAACTGTTTGAGATTGAGAATGGGTTAAGAATTTAGAAGGATAACGAAGTTACAGCCAAATCATCAAGAACCTGAAAATTCTTGTTTAATAATTCTAGTTTGGATACCATAAAAAGATTTTTGACATATATGAATGATAAAAAATTATTTCATTCTAATATATGCAATTTCTTTCTATTCCAATTTGAAAAGTTCTATAACAAAATTAAGTGAAAAATTTTTGTGAAAATTTTTTTTGCAAAGCTTCAATTATTTGTAAAAGATGCAAGAATAAGAAAATCTATTTAAGTTCCCTCAACAAGGAAGAGCAGAAGTTAATTGAATTACTGTTTTTGACTTATAAAGGAAATTACCATTAATTAAAAGATAAACAACTTATGATATGAAATTTAAAACAACAAATCACATAATCCAGGCTAATGAACAATTTTGAGAGGACATCACTGTCCATTAAGAAAGTACAAATGAGAGTGCAGTCTTTGTCAAAAAGGGAAAAAAAAAAGAGAGAGTGGAGTCCAATAATTAAAAAAGAGTTCCAATTGCAACTTCCTATTACTAAGTAATACTAATAAGTTATACTTCTTCCATTTATAATTGAATATCTTATCTGACTTAACATAAAATCAAGGAGAGTAATTTTAATATAGAAAAAATATTATAATATTTTTATTAATTAAATAGGTTCATGGCAAGACTCACATATTAGTGAAACTTAAATCCCTAAAAATTAGGGAGTGAAAGAGATTGGCGGCAGGGCTCTTGTATTAACAGAGCTTACTTTTCTTAAATTTAAAAAGTTATTAATAAAATTTAAAATTAAAATATATAACCATTTCAAGAAAATGAATATTCAATTATGGAGTCTTTAAAAGAAAATGTGAACATTTAATTGTGGATAGAGGGAGTATAACATTATAGCCTATAATATTTGCTAATTCTTTTTTTTAATCAACTCTCTTACAAATCCATGAAGATTTTAAGAATTTAAATGTAGATAATTTCTTATTAGGTAGCTCAGTTTTTTTTAATCTTTTTGCAAACTTAGGTAACTCATTTGGTTAATAATTAACATGATTTTTTAAAAGATAGATCTTAATTTTAGTTTACATCTTCGTTCCTCCAATATATAAATAACAATGATAATAAATAACAGAGGCTTTATTGGTTCAATATTTACTACTTATTAAGACTTTTGAAATTTTATTAAAATGTTTATTTTTTCAATTTGTTAATAATTTTAGTATTAATGATAGAAAAAAATAAATTAAAATTAGTCTTTCAAAAAAGAAAAGCTCTGTGATCTAATCAGTGATCTTATAGTTAAAATTTATTAAATTATTTATTTTTTTAATTTGTTAATAATTCCAGTATGAATGAAAGGTAAAAAAATAAATGAAATCAGTCTTTCAAAAAAAAAAGAGAAATTTAATTCTTAATAGAAAGTACACCACATGCAACCATAGTTTTCATATAAATGCATTATAGTAATGCTTTATCTCATAAAAAAAAGACACTTAATGATATTGCGTTCACCTAGCATAATGGTGATGCACAAAGATATTAAGTAAACTGACTAAACGCTTCAGGTATTGTGTTCAACCATTCAAAGTTAGATCCCTAAAAGCACTGAACGTCTTATGATAACGCATCCATCTTGAATGCATTACAGTAATACATCTATATGAGATAAAAGTTCAAAATGTTCAGGCATTATAATAATATATGGACGCATTACATTAATGCGTCCACACATGAATGCATTATGGTCGGTCATGCATCCTTAAACTGTAAAGGTAAAAAAAAAAAAAAAAATTGACTACGCAATAGCGAACTATGTTGGCAATTAACAAAACGCTTCATGGTATTACGTTCACATATTCAAACTTAGATCATCAAAAGTATTGAATGCATTACCGTAATCACTCTATATGTGAACATGTTATGATAATGCATTATTATATTGAAAAAGTTAAAAAAAAAATTTTGACCGCGTGACCACGCAAGAGAGTAATTACGACCATCAAAACTCTCCCTTATTATATCACTTAGAAAAACAAGATTCTATGATGAGATAGAGAATGACATTGTGATAATTGGGCCTAAAAGTTTAAACTGAAAAAAATGTAACTTTTAGAACTTACTTAGAGACTTGAAACTAATTTCTGTAGTTAAAAATACGAAAACGATATTCAGACAAAAACAAGGAACAGAAGATATTGATCATCTGCGGATTCAATCACCGCGTCATATCAAGGTTTGCCGATATTGGGGTCGGACTGGAGCAGCGATAATAGGCCTTTTTAGAAAGTAATCTATCTCATGGTCAGAGAAGTTCTTAGCCCAATCTGCATTGGCCCAAATGAACTTTGTACTCTCTTTTCCTTGGTTTACTTTGGTGGTCGGAAGGTCAAGTGTTAGGAGCAGACGAGACGAGATAGGCCCAGTTTAAGAGGTGGGTCCCACATGTAAATAGATTGTATTTTATTTGAGCATTTTATCTTAAGGTGAGTTTGAATTGAATTTTAAAGTGAAAAAAATTATTATTTTTATTTTGAACCTCACTTCTTCTCTCACAAACAAATTCACTTTTATTATCTTTAATACAACTCAATTAAAGAAAAAAATCTAATCCAAACTCACCCTTAAATTTCATAACATAACTGGTGAATCATTTATGAAGAAAATTGAAGCAAAAGTAGAAATGACTTGTTTGGCCTTAAAATGAAACCTTTCCAACTACATCTTAAAAGTCTACTTGGCTTGATTGCCCATTCAAGTGATAACTTAATAGTTGAATACTTGATTTATAGTTTACCAGAATAGAGTTGTACCTCGACAACTTTAGGGAAAAAAAGAGGGTTTGATGATTGATTTGATGAAGATGACAAGTTTAGCTTATTTTTAAATGTGAGATTGAATAATGTTTTAGTTTGAGATTTTCTGTCTTGAATTTTGTGAAAGATAATTGTTTATGAAAGAAGAAGTGTGATCAAAAATAAAAATTTTACATTAAATTTTAGAATAAAATACTGTCCAAATACACTCTAAGTTTCAATATTAGTTAGATTTGAAATTGAGAATTTTTGTTTGGATTTTAGAAAAAAATATTTTAAAAATAAAAATAAAAATAAAAATTTATATTAAATTTTGAAATGAGGTGAGAGTGCGGTTGTTAGTCATGCCTAGAGGTAGCACTGTCAAAATGGCCTTCAGCCCGCTGGCCAGCCTGCAAGCTGAGACATACGGACGGATATGAGTTTAGTAAATATAGGCTCGTTTTAACGCAGGCTTTTTCGGCCCGTTTCGTTTAGCTCGCGGACCAGCGCGGGTCAGACACGGGTCAGCCCGTTTTATCTTTTTAATTTTTTTAAAATTTTTTTCTCAAAATGATGCTGTTTTGATGTTTTTAAAATATTTTTAATTTTTTTTTCAAAAATAACATCGTTTTGATGCTTTTATGACAAAACGACGTCGTTTTGTAAAGTCTGCGAGTTGGCTCGTTTAACCCTTGGGCTTACTGTAACGGGTCGCGAATTGAAGATTTCCACCCTGCAGACCAAACGGATCAGCCCGTCTCGAACCGTTTCACTGTTCAGTCGCGACGGACCGGAGCAGACCGACCCGTTTAACAGCACTACCTAAAGGGTGCTTCAGTCGGGATTTTCTTTTTAGTACTTGTTAGCATCCCATCCCTCTTTCTATGTACCAATCTATGTGTGACCCACACCCTAGGACCCTTCTCACCAGAACAGACTTGGAAATTCGGTCGATAAATGGCGGAAAAGGCCTAAGCAAAAGTGACTAATCGAGCTTGTTCTCCGGTTGACGCAGGTTCTTTAACACCTAAGCGGGGAAATTTACCTGTTTCAAGTTACACAAGTCTTTAACAAACACAACTATTGTACCTACTCCGACTCGGTATCTTTTTCTTTTGGGTTCTATAAAAGGTCCACAAAGGAAAACCTGCTAAAGAACCTAGTGATAAAAGAAAGACCAATTGTTAGCTCTGGGTAAGGGGCATACCCTAATCCTAAGGGTCTTCAATTGATTAGCTGTGGGTACTCAAACTCCAACTCTGATGACCCGAGACCGTTAAGGTTGGTCAATGAATAGCTCAAACTAAGATTTTCACTTTGCCTAAGGCTATGCAAGCTCAAGCAGATCCACTAGCATACATTTTAAGTTTCTATTCAATTGCTATATCAAATTGCTCCGCCAACACATATGACACCTTTTTGTAGGGAACTTCCGGAACGAATGGATAAAATGTTTCGTTTAGAAATTGATCTTGATTGGAAATTGATCTGTCTATACCATGCCCAGTTCCATGAATCTTGCACAAATGCAACTTTCACTCTGATATAGATTGTGATGAAATAGAGTTTAATTTTAACTTTTTTATTTTAAATTTTATAAAAATTAAATTATTTATTAAAAAATATAAATTTTACATTTAAAATTTTTAATTTAATTTTAAAATTAAATTTTACCCAAATTTACTCGTAATCATGTCTAGAAACTTGGTACATGAACCTGAGCTCATTACCTTCTCTCAATCTTTCAAACCCGGTTCCCCCCTCTCGGCTTACCGCCGAGATTCCTTCATTGCGTGCCGCCCATACGGTAGCTCTAGCTACCTTTTCCACCTCTTGAATGGGAAAAATATGCCAAGATCTCACTCTACTAGGGAAGGCTGGGTTAGTTAGTTCACTTCCATTGCATTATTCCTTGCAAACTTCATAGCTAGGCACAGTCGAACTGGCCCCGAAGGCCTCGGTTGATGCTGCATATTGATTGGGACGTTTCAGCCACGGAATCCAGACGGATCATGTTACTGTGTACTTGTCTGAGCCCATGGATGCCCCTTCTAGCTTCTAATCTCTTCCAGTAGCTGTTGCACCTCTATTATTTTCTTCCTACACAGAACTTGCAATCATCACTACTTTTGCATGGAATGTTGCGTCATTAGATTATGGTATTTATTCAATTTAGACTTATTTTTATAAAAATATATTAAAATGAATCACTAAGGGTGAAAAAAGAGTAATTAAACATAATACCATTTAGTTTGGTATTATATCCGGTATAACGCCAATTCAAATAACGTTATTGGTTCCGATATAACGCCACTTGGATTGGCATTATACCCATAGTGGAATTGTCCCACTGACAAGTAGAAAAAGGTGGAGCCCAATTAGATAAAACATGAAAGATTTTTTAACTCTGCAGGTCAGCATAAATCAAAAGCCATGCCTGAAGAAAATGATGTTATTCATGATAGAACATCTTTAGCAAAGCAGAAAAAAAAGGGGGAGAAAAGTGAAACTGAACACAATTTCTCTGAAACCTCTAGAAATCTTTGCAGAATAGCACTCAGCTCATGATATTGCTAAATGACCAAAAAAGACAAGAAAAAGGTATGGGATCAATAGATCGAACCAAAGTACAACATTGGTACAACAAATAGGAGGAGATAGATGAGCTCACATGATTCCACCAAGGACAACTCCGAATGGATTCTCATCTGCGGCCAAACCAATGGTAGCAAGTTGGAAAAAAGTAGCAGAACGCATTGTTTAGTAAGCAACTAAAATGTCCTAAAGTGTATAACGCCATAGGCGTTATACTACGCAAAAGACAAATCTAATAATTCCTAGTATAATGCTTTTGTAAGTAGCGTTATATTAGATATATCACCAATATCTATGGCGTTATGTCAAATTTCTTCCACCACATCTACTTTCGCGTCCATTTCACTGTCTTTTTTTAAAAACAGAGACCAAATTTAGTAAAAGCCCTTAGATCATCTCATTTGATTAATATTTTATATCATTTTTAAAAATCATATAAAATACAAAAAAATAATTATTTTTTAAAAAAATTTCTCTCTCATATCTCTTCCCCTCTCCCCCCCCTCTCTCCCTAAATTGCAAAATAAACTTCTAACAAGACCTCGCAGAAGTCCAATTTCAAAAAATTATAATTTTTTTAAATTTAAAGTTAATAATTTTAAAAAATTTTATTGTAAAATTGAGATAATCATTTATAAAATTATTAGTCATAGCATTCTTTTGATTAATTTAATGTATTATTTATTAAATTTATTTATTAATTCGATACAGTATTCATTAAATTTATATTTTAGAGAGGAAGAGGAAGGGAGAGGAGTGAAATTTTTTTAAAAATAATTAATTTTTATATTGTATATAAATTTTTAAAAAAATTATATATAGTTATGACCATTGAATAATGGGTCCGTGGAGGATTCTCAATCAGTGTAGAAATAGTGTCTATATAAATAGGCTTCACAGAAATTGAAACCAAAAAAAGATAAAAGAAAGTAATACAAATGTAGTTTTCTCTTCTTGTCTTGTTAATCATTTGACACATAACTTATTGATTTGAATTTCTTGTATCTGATTGATTGCACTTATGGCTGTTAATATCGAATTCAAACTTTATCCGAACCTACTTTAATACTAATGGACGATAATTGAAGTTCATTATCCAACACTAATCATTGTCACTAAAATAATATAACCCTTTATTTTGTTTCTACGTCAACAGTAATACTGCTTTATTCCTCTGCTTGATTTGATTGCAGTGCTAATAGGGTTCTTTTATATATTTTGACATAGACTTTCGCTTTCTTAAAATTAAAATTCTAATTCTACCTATAAGTATAAATAATTTTTTTATATATTTTAATATAAATTTTTGATTTCTTAAAATTAAAGCTCTAATTCTATCTATAAATATAAGTGATGCTTTACCGTTAAGGTGTGATTGGATAAGGTTTCATTTTAAAATTTTTTATTTTAAATTTTATAAAAGTTAAATTATTAATAAAAAGAGATATGAGTTATATACTTAAAATTTTAAATTTAAATTTAAAATTAAATACTGTACAACTTCACCCTTCTTCTGCTGACTTTGTTAAGTCGTAATTCATTTAATTAGAGTATGCACGTAACTATAACCAAACAATTTCTACTGTTGCTTGCATTTGAAATACTACTGTCGACATCGGAGCTCACGGAGTAATGACTAATGCAAGGCATCAAATTCCTATCTTCTTTTACTAAAATATTATTAAAAGTAGGTTAGATTATAGCACCGATTTTATGACAACAATTAGAGTATATTTAGATTGTTTTTTATTTAAAAAATATTAAATTTTTTTCAATTCTAACTTTTAAAAAAAAAACACATTACTTTTTATACAGTTTAAAAATAAAAATTTTAAAATCAAACAAAATTCAAATACACTTTTATTGTGTTAAAACGAATATTACTTTAGAGTGTATTTGGATTGTGAAAAATTTTTGTTTTGAATTCTGTGAAAGTAAATTTTTTTAGAGTAGAAGTATGATTTAATTGTGTATTTAGTTAAGAGAAACACAATACAAATAGAGACTAGTAAATTTCTTGAAATGGAGAATGAACTGTTAGTCCCGATGTCCGAACGTCTGGAGTTAGTATTCTAACATTTTATTATTGGACTAAAATGTTAATATCTTAACTAAGACAAGTTTTGCTATTAATCCCTGGCCTTACATATACAAAACACAAACATTAAAGAAAATAGATTTGTGAATTAAATTTAAAACCCATTTACAGAAGAGAGATGGGTAGAACTAGAAATCTGTAGACAGTGGCAGAATCAGGACTTTAGTGTTGGAGGCGAAGAACCGCACATCTATATCAACTCCAAAATAAAATTTGTGATTCCATCCTTTATGCATAACAAAAGTTACAATTAAAAAGTATCAATAAAACGAAAAAGCCATTGTTTTACATTATTTAATGCCTTAAAATAACATCTAAGAATACCAAAGAAAGGAAACACACTAAGAAACTTATATTTTGTTATGATTAGGCATTCTAATTTTTTTCCCCTTGTGAACCCGTAAGGACCAGAAGACCCTTGATGCCAATTTGAACCAAAGGTGAGGTGGTAAAAAATAGAGCACAAAAATAAGAATAAAGAGCCTAATACCCAACTTGGTAAAGAAAAATAAATTAAAGCCCATTAATCAAGAGACCAAGCTCATCCAAGGGTCAGGACCAAGCTTGTCCGAAATGGAACCCAGAAATAAGAATACAGAAGACAGCAATCCAAAAATCTTTCTGCTCGAAGCTCTCTCTTCCAAGCACACCAGAGTACTAGTATTTTAATTTTTAATTTTAATTTTATAAAAAATATTAAAATTTAAAATAAAAAATTATATTAAATTTTATAAAAAGATTGTGTAAATACACCTAACTAATTTTGCCAGTCCTGAAGTTTCAAGTTAAGTGTCTCAGTGTGGCAGCCACGATACGTTTCCTACTTTGATTCCTTTTCTCGGGAAGCTTCTTTTCCCCCGACACGCGTATAATTCTTGATAGGGCCAGACTGTCAGTACCTTGGAACAGTCACTACCCAATTGTGAGCAAAGTCAAAGACCGCGGTCTTGTTTATACAATTAAAAAAATATAGAAAAAATTTACTCACTTAAAAGTTTATTTAGTTTTGTAATAAAAAAATAATTTAATTAATTAAATTTTTTATTAAATAATAAAATTTTAAATTTAATTTTACATTCTTGATATATAAAAATAAAAATATTACCTCTTTGTTATTAGAGGACTCATATATCAAAATTATTATCTCTGTTTTATTTTATTTAATTTTTTTATTATATTAAAATATTTTAAATAATAATATTTTTATATATTTTATAATATTAATTAATTAATAATTTTAATATATATTATTTTTATATATTTAAATTTAACATAAAATATTTATTAATATACATATTTTTTATTTTTATTATATTATATTATTTTATTATAAAATTTAAACTTTTATGTAAAATTACGGATCACAACAAGCATTTCTCCATCTTAACCCATGCCGTGTATTTGAAGGAATGGTTTATTTAACGAGCTGGATGGCTAACCAGATTCTGTCTTTCAAGATGAAGCTCCAAGGCTCAATGGCACACGTTATGAACGGGCTTCCTACTAGCCAAGCAACTCCTTTCTTCACTTCACCAAGATATGCAGTGAACCCAAAATCTCGAAGTCCTATTGCCGGCGCTTCCCATGGCCGATTTACTTCCTTTGGCGTCCAGACCATTGATTCCCTCGCCTCTAAGCTCCCCTATAGAAAACAAAGGCGGTCTGCTAATTACAAGCCTCCCAGTTGGGATTATGAACGACTGCAGTCTCCCAGAAATGAATATGCAGTAATTTTCTGGCTTCGTCTTATCAGCTGAATTTTGGTTCCCTTTATTTTACAATTACTGCTGACCACAGGAATACGCAAAATCCAGGGACAAATGTATATAGAGCGGTCTAATGTTCTGAGGGAACAAATCAAGATGATGCTAGAGGAAGAGTATGCAGCCATCAGTCTCTTAGAGTTAATTGATGACCTGCAAAGACTTGGAATATCTTACCACTTTTGAGGACAAAATCCAGTCGATGTTAAAGAGAGTGTACACTGAAAACAGCAGCAACATCACGTCAAAAAAGACAGGATTATATGAAGCAGCTTTGGAATTTAGACTCCTTAGACAGCACCATTTTCATGTTCCTCAAGGTGTGCATGCTTAAATTACCATGTACTAACGTTGTTACTGTCCTCCTCTTCCCATCCTTAATTCTGCTTTTCCTTTTAATATTCTAAAATTTGACTCTTAATCTTCCTGAAGTATGAGTCAAAATACTCAAACTGTTATCTTGTTAGTGTCCATATTCTTCATAACCTCAAGGGGGTTACAAGAGCCTTACTCAAACCGCTCACCTCTTTTGAAGGGGTGTTTGATTGTTTCAGGGGTAAGAAGGGTGATTTTAAGACTAGTCTTGGGGAGGACACGAAGGGATTGCTGTACTTGCACGAAGCTTCATTTCTTCTAACAGAAAATGAAAGCACCTTGGAGTTGGCAAGAGAATTCACAGTCAAGAATCTCAAGAAAAAATTAGAGGAGAAAAGGGTTGATCCGGAACTCGCAGTACTAGTAGAACATGCCATTGAGCTTCCTCTGCATTGGAGGATATCACGATTGGAGGCAGGATGGTTCATAGAAGTATACGAAGAAAGACCAGATATTATTCCTACTCTACTCGAGTTTGCAAAACTAGACTTCAATATTGTTCAGGCAACTTACCGCATCGATCTTGAACATGCATTAAGGTAAGAGTTCAACTCATGTATCTCACCTAATAGTATCAATATTGTTCTTTTAGAATATCATATTCGTTCAAGAAATTTTTCTAACATGTAAAATTTTTGCGAGCGATCTTCCAAAAATCAGCCCGGGACAATATTTTATTGTTTCTGTACGTACATAGGTGGTGGAAGAGTACAGGTCTTGCCGAAAGATTGAGATTTGCAGGGGACAGATTGGTGGAAAACTTTTTCTGGACAATAGGAGTAAACTTCAATCCTGAATACGGATATTATAGAAGAATGTCAACAAAGATAAATGCTCTGATAACAACAAGTGATGATATCTCTGATGTTTATGGAACGCTGGATGAACTGGAGCTCTTTACTGATGCTGTAGAAAGGTTAGAAAGTCTCACGTTAACAGAAAAATGCTGCAGTCAGATAGATCAATCTCATTGAATTGGGACTATGAGCTGCTGGAGTCGCTCAAAAAATGAATAGGCAGTAGCCTTTGTTATAAGGACACCAAGGGATTGATGTACTTGTATGAAGCTTCTTTCCTTCTAACAGAAAATGGAGGCACCTTGGAGTTAGCAAGAGAATTCACAATCAAGCATCTCAACAAAAACTTGGAGGAGAAAAGTGTTGATCCAGAACTTGCTGCATCAGTTGGACATGCCTTGGAGCTTCGTCTGCATCGGAAGATGCTACGATTGGAGGCAAGGTGGTTCGTGGATGTATCTGAGAAGAGACCAGACAAGTTTCCTGCTATTCTTGAATCGGCGAAACTGGACTTCAACATGGTTCAGGCAACTTACCAAATGGATCTTGAATATTCATCAAAGTGAGATTTTTATTCTGTTTATGGAACACTGGATGAACTGCAACTGGTTACTACTGATGCTGTAGAAAGGTTTGAAAGTGCCATGTTAGCAGAAAAAATGCTGCCCTCAGATAGATAAATCTCAGTGAACAAAAATATTTACTTCCTTTTCTTAAATTTTTCCAGATGGGATACCAAATCAATTGACCAACTTCCAGATTACATGAGAATATGCTACCTTGCACTCTTCAACTCGGTTAATGAAATGGGCTATGATGCTCTAAGAGAACAAGGCGCTTACATCATCACACACCTAACCAAAACGCTAACATATTCTTAAAAGATTGACCATATCCTATTCTTAAAAGATTGACCATATTCTGTATGCTTAAAATTAAATAAGCCAATCTGGAACTACTACTTGGGTCAAAAGTTACTTCCACATTCACTTGATCACTTTCATATTTCAGTGGGCAGACCATTGCCGAAGGTACTTGCAAGTGGGGAAATGGTACTTCACTGGTTACATACCTACACTAGAAGAATACCTCAACAATGCCTGGATTTCAATAGGAGCTCCCGTAATGCTAGTACATGCATATTTCTTGGTCAGCAATCCCATCAAGAAGGAGACCTTAGAATGCTTAGAGAAGTATATGAGCTGCTAGAGGCCGAAGGAATTTCATTTCACTTCGATATCATATTTTTCCTAGATTAGGCTTTTCTTGAAAAATATTTCTTAAAATATGAACTACTTTTATAAAAAAAGTTAAAGAGTGAAGTTTTTGATTTCGTTTTGAAAATGAAACTAAAATCAAATACACCGCAACAGTTAATTTTGACTTGGCATCTATAATTTAGATGATGGGGCCCATAATTTAAATGGAGGGCTGCTGCCCAAGTGTTAAGAGTGGATTGGTGAATTTAATATAAATTTTTTATTTTAAATTTTATTTTTTATAAATAATTTATTTTTATAAAATTAAATTAAAAAATTTTAAACTCGAATAGTATGTCAATCATACTTTACGTAATGGTTGGTCCAGTTCGCCTCCTACGAGTTGTTTTAGTTTATTTACCCAAGAAAAAATATTATGTTGCATAAATTTATTTCAACAAAAATCAAGCAATTTTTTTTGCTAAATAGAGAAAAATAGAAACTTGTGTGACACAATTAGATATTCTTTTTTTTTTCTCTCCTACTAATATAACATTGCTACGTGATTATAAAAAAAAATTGAAGAATATAAAACTCTTAAGAAAAAAAGGGAATCACAAGAAAAATGAAGTCACAGTAAGACAGCTTAAAACTGGCGGCGAGTAGAATGGGAGAGGTACTTGGGGCAAGATCATGTGACAGCAAAATCAGAAGAAAACAGAATGGTTGCAGAGAAGGGAATCCATGGGATGAAAACTCTTTTCTTTTTGTTCCGTGTCGTTTCCTTTTTCAACTAAACATGTCAAACAAATTCAAAATCTTTATTCGATAAAATGCACATTTTAACAAGCGAAGTATCAGCTCACCACAAACGTTAAATCTTCATTTTGTGGTCTCTTTGCTACTTAGTGATGATGACAATGAGATATTATTTTTTGTTTTGAATTAGGAAAAAGAAACCTTTTCTCATTAACGATAACCTCTGTGGACAAATCCCACTGGGAAAAATATTTTTGTTACTCTCTCCGTTTTCCTCCCTACAATTCCAATTTCTACCTTTTGATCAAAGGTATTCGCAAGTCAGCCCCACTTCTTTTTAGCTCCACTTTGATCTTTATCCTGTTTCCGCCAATTTCTCTGCCATAACTGTCTGCGAATTATAAACCTGATAAACGAAAAGCTGTTCCGTTTTAGTGATCTATAGAAACAATGATCGGTGGACTTCTGGTTTGGATCTCCTCTCTTTAGGATGACTATGTTCGTCCCTCACAGAAGAAGAAAAGAAGCCAAGATACTCTCTCCCTTCCGTACGACATTGTCATCGACATCCTTAGCAGGCTTCCGGTGGATCGTGTTGTCGAACTTCGCAGCGTGTGTAGGCTCTGGAAAGCATTGATAACTTCACCTGGGTTTGTTAGGTTACAGCTCGAGAGGGCTACTCCGCATTGGTTGTGCAGTATCACGATGCACGGTCGGACTGCCATCATGTGGCTGTTATTGGCGAAAAAGATCGGAGGGAGAAGATGGAAACCGCCACTAGTACTTCATCTACGGTTTCAGGACTCGTGTGTGGAGAAAACTTGCCTCGAAGACCTATTTCCAGCTTTCAGAACATGAACACACACCACTCTACGTGAAGCACTGTATTGGATTGCAGGGCACGACTAACGTGATCTGAATATTTATCCTTGTGATAATACAATTACGGGTTATGACATTTTGCACGATGAGTTCTTTGGACAGCCCCTCATCCGGGAAAGAAATGCTTCTTAATTATGAGCATGTGTCTTTTTGAAAACGAAAGCAAGTTATGGTTTTGTGATGTTGATGCTAAAGGGCATAAAGTATGGATCCTGATGGCCCAAGCGGATGGAACCAGTGATTGGGTGAATTATGGGGCTGGAGCTTCAGAAAGTTCCCAATGGAGGAAGAGGTAGAAAGAAGGGTGTATTTAGATTGAAATTTTTTTAAAATAAATTGTGTTGAAAATTATAAAAGTGAATTGATTGTGAGAGAAGGAGTGAAGCAAAATTAAAAGTAAAAAAAAAAGAGATTTTTTGAATTGGAAAGCGAATTCAAATCCACTAAAAATCTTCTTAACATCAATAAAGATGTGTTTTTATTGTATTGGATGCATCGCGGAGTATTTTGTTGCCATCTAGCGAAGAAAACTGCGAAAGAGAATGCTTGCCCCGAACAGAGTTTAGACAAGTAGAGCGTGTTTAATAAAATGCTTTCACCAAGAGCCTAGTAACTCCGGAGTTAGCAGTCTTATAAGGTTCTTTGTTATTAACGAATACTTTTGTTTTAAAAAAATTATTGGTTCTCGGAATCATCATTCAAATTACAACTTTAAATAAAGGTATTTTAGAGTGTTTATCAAAATTTAATATGAAATTTACTAAAATCTTAATAATTAAACCAATTATTTTGAAACGAAGGGAGTACATAGTTTTTGTATTATTGAGTACTATATATAGTTTCAAAAAGTGTTATTGAATATATGGTTTCTGTATATTCAGTTGTTCCGAACTGAGCAAAAACGGGTCAATGCCATGAACATGCAGATAATCAAAGCTCAATTGGACTACAGAATTTTGGGCTGATGAGCCCAAACTTTTGCAACAAACTTTGGAAGTATATGCTTATATATTCACCAGATCACTATTTATTTTGTGTTAAAATATAAAGTTTTTTAATTTTTTTTTACATAAATTAATTAATTATATTATTAATTAATTTTATAAATATAATAAAAATAATCTTTAAAATTAATAAAAAATTAAATATTAAAAAAAACAAAAGTTAAGAGACTTTGTATTATTTTAAAGCAGAAGGAGCATGTAGTTTATTTACATCGAGAACTCGAAACTAAACGGGGGAGTTTGACTCGTTGGCACAACTCCGTTGAGGATGAAAGGGACTTCTATTAGCGCTAGAAAAGCTCAACGTGGGCTGATCAGGAAAGCTAATTTTAAGTGGCACAACATGATCGGAGGGCTAAGAAGTCGAATCGGTATATTCAAATAATTAAATGGCTTAAAAGTCTACAATCTTGATTTTTCCTACCGTGAATGTATGGATTAGATAGTAACCTGAGGGTGACATTCATGTCCAGGATCATGCCATTTGGCAGTATCCCCAAAGTCCCAGATTTTTTAGAACTTTGCAGGAAGCTGCAATTTTTGTCCACTTTCAACTCGTCAGGACTTGGAGGCCAAGGAATCCTTGAATTTGGCAAGAATATATTAACAAAGCCATGAGTTGTGTGTGTATAAACATAGCAGGAAATATCAACAGAACAGAGCATAAGTTGAAGAGTGATCAATTCGACGTTTACTACGTCAGGCTTGATTCCATGGCGTTCATGTCCAGCTTCTTTCTGTGCTTTTCGGGTTCGGAAAAAGTTGCATCATGTGAAGGATCGGGAGATGGGAAAAGTATTCAAAATAAGCAAAGCAAAGTGAAGTCAAGGGGCACAGGCAAGATAAGCAAGAACAAGCCCAAAGGTGCCCCTATTCCGATGTCATACTACCCCGTTGGAAGCTGATTTTCTCGATTGTGAACTGTTATAGCAGAGCTCATGCCCTTCTTGACGGATTTGATTTTATTTTTTTTTAGTTTTTGGTAAAATACTTATAATGCTTTTCTAGATTTGGGTTTTTAATTCATATTGATTGGGAGGTAATGATTAAGATTTTGTTATTCATTTAATTTGTTCTTAGACATAAAACTGGAATTGTTTTTGAATTATTACAATTATTAGTATGATTTTGTAGTTGCCTTTCTACTCCTAGCAAGTTGCTGCAGAAGGTAGACGCCTATGTTCTTTTACATTCGTATTCTATGTGGTTGAACTTCATAGGAGTGAGGGACGGGTGGGATAAAGGAGGAAGTGGAGAACTTGAAATATCTGTATAAAGCATCAATCAATCTTCAAGTGTTGTAGAAATACCTTTCTTTTCTGATGAAAACGAGAGAGATTGTGCGAGTTTTTATAGCAACTGAATTCTTGAATAGAAGTACGTTTAGGGATGGTAGGAACTTCCTTTCTTTTATTGTACTTGGATAATTCGCATAAGGTTTGTAACAACATCAGCGGGGATAGCTCAGTTGGGAGAGCGTCAGACTGAAGATCTGAAGGTCGTGTGTTCGATCCACGCTCACCGCATTTTGCTTATTTTTTTTCTTTGTTTTGCTTCTCCTTTTTCTTAAAAAAATACTTGGGTACTTTTATAAATGAAAAAAAGATGTTTCCTTGACTGAAAATCTAAAATTTTTGAACAAATGAATTCTTCCCATTAGTCTATTAGAGATATGGGGAAAGGGAAAGAATAGTTTCCTCGATTGAAAAATATAAAATTGAATAAAAGTATCGAACAAATGAATTTCTTAGTAATAATACATGATAGATATGAACGATGTATTCATTGAACTTTGCAGTTAGAAAATATTTGTTAGTATATTATTAAATTTTTTTTTAAAAAAAAACTCAACTTGTTTACAAACCAAATAGCTCGAACAAAATACCAATTTCGAAATTTACAATGAACTCATATTCACTCTACTAATAAAGTTAGAAGAAAAAAAATTTCCTTATCCGCTTTTCTTCTACTATTTAGTTTTATCTTGTTTGGATCAAAATAACAAAGGTAAAAGCAGATCCCGAAAGCTTGGAAGTGCTGCACAACAAAGCCATGACCAAAGAAGCATTGTTGACACATGACAATTTCCTTGTCTCCCAAATTGTATTATTCCCAATATGATTGGTCAAATTGATAGTATTCACTTCAAACTCAGTATTCTTTTCTTCTTTTTCTTTATTCTGGGTGCTAAGACATGACCCGAAAAATGCATAAAACATTTTAAAAACAAAAAGGTTAGCAGTGGGATTTTGTGCTCCTCTTAAAAGGGAGTTTGGTGAGTGGTATATGTATGACTATAATAGTAAGTTGGGTCATGAAGTACAATCAACGGGGACTCCAATATCTCTCGTGGAAAATGCTGTTCCGTGACGACATTAGATTGGTAGTTCAAAGCCACCCATATATTTTAGTTTGGTGGGATATGAATTAATTGTGCTGCTGATGCTATAGTTGGGACAGCTCTTGTATGGCCACAAGTTCTTCATGGATAGACGAGTCCCCAATTGCTTGGCGCATGAGGTACGAGATTCAAATGTTGATTTTTGTTTATTAAGAACAAGAATTGGATGGGAAAAAATGGAGATTGATTGTTTGTAAATGGTCAAAAAATGAAAGAGAGTCCTTGATACATGATAAAAGAGAGTCCTGCAATTAGAAAGTGGGCAATACTTTAGAACAATGCAGTTTTTTTTTTTTTTTTTTGAAGTTTTGATATGCGGAAAACTATAACCAAATGATACAAAAATCAACACCCTTCATATAGGGGTGGGAGGAACAGCTATTTTCATGCTTTTCAAAACCAATTCTTACCCAATACAGAAGCCAAATGAAAAATCTAATGGTTAAAGTGTTGGAATGGTCTTTTAAGATACTTGACATTTAAATTTTTTTAAATGCTAGGACCATCTTTCGCTTGTATAATTAATAACTAAAAACATTGGAAGGTATAAGTTTGAAAATGATAAAATAATACTTTCTTCGTCCACAATTAAATATTTATATTTTGTTTTAAAGATACCTACAATTAAATTCTAATTTTTTTAAAATAGTTATATATTTGATTTAAATTTTGATTAATAATTATCTTAATTTAAGAGAAGGAAGCTTCACTAATACAATGACTCTACCACTAATCTCTCTCACTTTCTTAATTTAAGAGATTTATATTTATTTAATATATGATTATATCATTAACTTTTTTAGTTAATAATAATATTATAATAATTTTTTATAATAAAATTATTCTTCTTAATTTTATATTAAATTAAAATAAAAATATTCAATTGCGAATGGAAGGCGTAATATAGTATTCACATTTTTCTTTCTTTTGGAGTCTCAATCGTACTTAATTTAAGGGAAAAAAACAAAAGGAAAATGGCATTTCCCCTAAGTAGGAGGTCTGGCCTATGAATTTGTGGCAGCAGTTGATATAGTAGGTGATTTACACCTGAATGATTGCGAACAATATCGATTTAAATCCAATTTGTGATAAGGGCCGACACATTGGACCCCTGATTGCAACTCCATATCTTGGAGGAATTACTGCATAACAACCCAAGTATGATCTGTATTAAATGGTCTATTCTTGATTCATCTTCTTTCATGTTTTTCTTCACTTTACATCATCAATTAAAAGTCGTTTATTTATTTTAAAAGAATTCAACTCAGAATTATCAATCCTCTATAGGGAGACAAATAAAAGAAATTCAATATAGACATGAATCGAAATATGTCTTGCAAAAAAAAAAAACTAAAATACATATCTTTAGACAAGATTGTTTAAGTAATTGTTATTCAAATAATTACGTAAGGATAATACATTAATTTGGACCGCCTCGATTCTTGTATGAGAGGCTAAAAATGCCTATCATCATTAAAAAAAAAAAATCTTGAATTGTGTTGCACAGACTTTATATAGTTTAGATTAGATAACTATACCAATTAGAGTTTCCTTTTATCAAAAAAACATTCAAATTATATTCCAAAATCATAACCATTATATTTTTATTAATATTTACCTGATTTACTTAAATAAAAAAAAATATGATAACAACTTATATAAGGTTTTTAAAGAAACCAAATTCTTACAGTAAATCTATCATTCAATAGAAAATGCATGGGAAGTGCAAAATACTGATTATATTGAAGAATTTTTTGCTTTAGAAGATCTGCACATGAATCTAGCAGAGACAAGCGATCGACTATGACCTGTGGGCTGTCTCTTGCTTCTTGGCCATGCAAAAGCAACAAAACAGTCGCAGGAGTACCAATAATGCAGGGCACAAATGGACGACTAGAAATGGCATCATCTCATAATCTACTGTTGCATTTGCTTACTGGATAGAAATTGAAAGAGATTAATCGATTATAAGATTCAATTTAGTATTAAATAGGCTAAACAAGATCGAAATCCCACCTCCACTCTCGCAAGATCAATCTGAAAATATAAATTTTACTAAATTCTTCAAAAAAATAAAGTAATTTTAAAAATAAATCAAATCAAAATCGAAAGATATATATTTATCTATGCGCGTAGATATTGGTTCTTAATTTAATCTGGTAGAATGCCCCTACTTGAAATAGCGAAATGGAAGTGTCGGCAGGCTATGAGAGTACTGCCGATCTGATGAAATTCTATAATGGTACTATTATTTTTCTATTTTTCAGGTTTCCTTTAAGAATTTTTGCATAATCACTCGTTATATAATGATAAAGGTCTTGAGGCCAAATGTTCATTTGTCGAGAGATTTGGGCCATCTGGCTTTTTCCAGTTCTTTTCTGAAAATGAAGTGTCATTTTTTGCGGTCATGGGAGGATCAAAATTGCTCTATTTATTTATTTTAAAATATTGAGAGATGGAATAATAGATGAAGTTGATCAAATCTTTTATCTAATAGGAAGAAGATTGGTGAGGAATCTTTGTTGTTGGCAAGAGGAGTTAAGATGTTGCTATTGATGTAGTTAGAAACCATGTTAGAATTTCTGCTTTTTCACTAAAAGCTCCACATATATAGATAACGAATCTAAGGAACATAAAAGGAGAATGGGAATCAGCTTTGGTTGTCTGCCTTCTTCAAGGTTTATTACAACTATCTTCTTGTATTAATAAACGGGTTAGATGCCCTCCAAAGTGTATTACTAAAGATATTTTGTAGAAATATCTCTAGTTCTTTTTTTGGAGGGCCTTAGAAATAAGGATATATAATATAAATATTATAATATAAAATTCTAATTCTTATTATTATTATTATTGTTGTTGTTGTTATTATTCCCAACAAAAAGCAGTGAATATGACGAGGGTAGTCACTGGAAATGACTTCGGAAAAATTTCTTCATGCTTGTGAATAAAATAATAATTTTTGTTAGGATCTGGTATGGGCACATACTCTATATACATGAGACAAATCTTAATATATCAAGAAAATTTTATGAAACTTTATCAAACAAGTCTTATATGGTTTAGCAAGTAGATTTATTTTGGCAGAAAATTGAATGTATATTTGATTAGTTAGAAATCTTTGAAGTAGCATTCAAACAAAGAAAAGTAATTTATTAAAAGAGTCTCATAAACATTTTACTTGTTTTAAGAATGTTTTTTAACTTTAATTTTTATAATTTTAATTTTAAATTTATTTTTTAAAAAGAATATAGTCATAATTGCTAATCTCAGACACGTGTGAGTTTGATTTTGAATGAAAATTTCATCAAATATTGTCTATTTTTATAAAAAATACATTCACATAAGTATTATTTATAATCTATAATCATAATCTAATTCCAAATTCAATCGTAGGTCATTCAATTTGGTGGCGACATGTTTGAGAGAAATGCATGTAGTCTTCATTCTTAATTTGCATTTCAAATTAAATTTATATACACCACACATATGAATTTTAATTGAACTCCACATTAAGATTGGTGGTAAGAATTATATATTTTAAAAATCTATTCAAAAAATAAATTCAAGAATAAAATTACAAAGATTGAAATTAAGAAATATTTTTAAGATAAATAAAATATTTATGAAACTTTTTTTTACAAATTACTCAACAAAAAGTTTTCAATTCAAAAAATTGGGAACATTTGGTTGGAACTTTGCCCCTCAGACCCTCTTTATTTCCGTCTATGCTGGGACCTTTGGTTCAGCAAGCATTTATTTGCTTATTGTCACGTGTTCTTCAAAAGAAAAAAAAAAAAGAAATTGACAGCTGCAAAAGATCAAATAATTAGTTTGGGACCTAATCAGAAATTCAATTTTAACTCCAGTGTCGAGAGGACATCCCATCTTCAACCAACATTCAGAGTCAACAAATGTTGTCACTGTCACCTCAAATTATATACGAAAATCTATATAGTAATATTTTTCTTGAACAGGAAATGTTCACTTTTCTATCAATTCTAAATAATAAAGTGAACAATTAGTTTCAAAATAATAAATTAAAATTTTATTCTACTATGACCAAATATCAAGTTTAGAAGCAAAATTTTCCTAGTTTTACAAGATCATTAGTTTGACTTGTTCGACTAATCACACAAATTAAAAAAGAAAAATACTAAACAACAGTCCAAAATGCATCCTATAATCATACTAAACAATTGTCGAAAAATCATAGTAACCAAGAAATTAAGTAATATTTTATCAAACAAAAGAAACTGGTAGACAATATCTCATTTTAAAAATGTGTTCTGAGCTATATCAGGTACAATTTTTTTCCTTTTTTGAATCTAAGAAATATTTTCTCCTTGTAATGAAATTTTTGAAATTCAACTATCCGATAAAACTATCTTCCTAGTTTGTGTAATTAATTAGATTGTAATATTCTTTTTTTAGTAAAAAATTGTCTACTTATGTATTGAGTTTCGTGAAAATAATTAATGATTTTATACTATATATGTTAATTAAGCATCACATTGAAACATATGTTGTATAGTTTTATCATGCTGTTTTATTTTTTTCATTTAAAAGATGCGATCAATCAGTATCTATATGTTGAAACTCAGATCTGGTATTGTACACGTGCCAGGTAATGCATTAAGGTGTGTCAAAAATTTTTGACATATTCGTGTGACATTTTTGACTTGGCGTTATGAAATCAGGGAAAGAAATTCTGTTGAACTCGTAATTAAGCAAAAAGTCTTGCAAGCCAACTACTAATGACCAACCGTAAACATAGTCGCCGTGCGTTTTTTTTTTTTTTTTTTTTTTTGGTAATGCATAGCCGGTGGTTGGTGAAGGCATGGATAGTGCCATCAAAATGATTTAATATAATGAACCCTCTAAGAATCTGCCAATTCTGCTCACCAACTCCAGATCATCCTAGCCGTAGATTACTTTTACCGCATGATCATCCAACGGTAATATGCCACTCCAGATCACAAAACCCCATTTAAGGTGGGCCCCACCACCTAGATTTCATTAATTAGTATAATCGTATTGTGGGGAAAACAAAAAAAGAAATAAAAATCTTCATAGCACACCTTGTGAGTGGTGACCAATTATTTCTCAGATTTTTTTTTTGGTAAAATTATTTCTCAGATACTTTGTCTATATATACCGCCCCAAGTTATAGGCAAATACTCGCCAGCATTTGGTGCGCCTACGAGAGGTCAAACCAAATCTCCCTCTTCCTCCTTTGCTGCTGTTGGTTCTTGTTCGCCTCTTAAGGTACATTTTCAGAGCTGTTTTGGCTCCATTTTTGAATCTCTAGTCTGCTTCTGTTCTTCTTTACTTGGGTTCTGGTTGATTCTTGTTACTCTGCTATTGGAATGACTCTTTTTGGGTATGAGTACAAGTTCTTGGTGAGCAGTTTTGTTTTTTTTGTTTTTCAAGTAAACGAAGTGGCTTATGTGTTAGATCTGCTAGATGTTCCTGTTGGTAGGGATAGCAAATTGCTTATTGCTTCTGTCCGTTGGGAGTGTTTGGGGGATTCTGGGCAGGTTTTCTTGATTTTGGATATAAATTTTATCGATTTGGGGAAATCATGGCAAATTCGTTGGATATCAGCTTGTTAGTTATCATGCTAATGTGTTAAAGCTGAGGATTGCGAAAGGATGTCAATGGATCTAATTCAATTGGTGTTGCTGGGATTTGTATATGGGAACTTCCTTTCTGGCAGATTCTTAGAAGAGCAAGTTACAAGAGCAGTAGTTTGATTTCCACTCTATTCTTTTTTTTAAGATTTCTTCATTATATCTGTTAATTTGTTTGAATTAGTACCGCATCAAGCATCTGAGCTTTATGATGCTTCTAAATAACCATCTTGTGATAGCTCCATAGTATTTGCTTGTTGGAATTCCTTGGACGTATCAAACCTGCAGTTTCCATAGCCAATGCATTGACTCCAGTTGTGGATCGATCCTGTTTAAGTTGGTTGTTTTCTTCTTTCATGTGTTCTGGATCGGCTTTAGGACAACTTGCACTTTAGTTCATTCTAGGAAAGGGACTGTTTGAGAATCATTGACATCTCCCAGCTGAAAAACTATATCCCCTTTAGTATAGTTCAAGCTTCTTTTAGTCCTAGGCCTTAGGCATGCTTTCCCCGCCCCCCCCCCGGCTTACTTCTATAGTTGCAAGCAAATTCCCTTGGTTGTATCTTTGTGGTTAAGTTGCTAAGACACGTGGCATTGCATGCTTGATGACTTTCTTATTTGGTAGATATCAAGGAGGGGTGTGAAAAATCAGTTTCTTAAGCTTTTTTTCTGTATCACAAAAAGGAATTTTTCCCCAAGCATGAGCTTGAAGAATAAAATGGACCACCTAGTTTAACCTGCGATGTTACTGTAATGGGAATAAGAACTTTTTCTTTTTGTTCTATCAAGCATAAGGAATAAATTTCGGAGAATGAGCAAGCTTTTAGTTTGCTCTTATGTGTTTTTGGCATTGGGTTCCTTTTTGTTCTTCAGCTTGAGACTGTTCTCTGCTCTGTCCTTTTCTTTATTATTTCTTATATAAATCTAGTCTCAAACTTGTCACCATTATTGTATACAGACATACGATGACTTTAACACATAATAGATTGGTTTTTAATTAATGGGTTTCCCTTTTGCATGTTGAGAGGATGGAGACTTTTTTGTTCACATCTGAATCTGTGAATGAGGGACACCCAGACAAGCTCTGTGATCAGATATCTGATGCTGTTCTTGATGCCTGCCTTGAACAAGATCCTGATAGCAAAGTTGCTTGTGAAACTTGCACCAAGACCAACTTGGTAATGGTCTTTGGAGAGATCACAACCAAAGCGAAGGTGGATTATGAGAAGATTGTGCGTGACACATGCCGTAATATTGGATTTATTTCAGATGATGTTGGTCTTGATGCTGATAACTGCAAAGTCCTAGTTTACATTGAACAGCAGAGCCCCGATATTGCTCAAGGTGTCCATGGTCACCTTACCAAGCGCCCTGAGGATATTGGTGCCGGTGACCAAGGACATATGTTTGGCTATGCTACTGATGAGACACCAGAGTTGATGCCTCTCAGCCACGTGCTGTCAACCAAGCTTGGTGCCCGTTTGACTGAAGTTCGCAAGAACGGGACTTGCCCTTGGTTGAGACCTGATGGAAAGACTCAAGTCACTGTTGAGTACTACAATGACAACGGAGCAATGGTTCCTGTGAGGGTCCATACAGTTCTCATCTCAACTCAGCATGATGAAACTGTCACTAACGATGAAATTGCCAGGGACCTCAAGGAGCATGTCATCAAGCCTGTCATCCCCGAGAAGTACCTTGACGAGAAGACTATCTTCCATCTTAACCCATCTGGTCGTTTTGTGATTGGTGGGCCTCACGGTGATGCTGGTTTGACCGGTCGTAAAATCATTATTGACACATATGGTGGCTGGGGTGCCCACGGTGGGGGTGCCTTCTCTGGCAAGGACCCAACTAAAGTTGATAGGAGTGGTGCCTACATTGTTAGGCAGGCTGCCAAGAGCATTGTTGCCAATGGGCTTGCACGCAGGTGCCTAGTCCAGGTTTCTTATGCTATTGGTGTCCCTGAACCATTGTCTGTCTTTGTCGAGACTTATGGCACTGGCAAGATACCAGACAAGGAAATTCTCAAGATGGTGAAGGAGAATTTCGATTTCAGGCCTGGGATGGTATCCATTAATTTGGACCTGAAGAGAGGTGGCAATGGCAGATTCTTGAAGACAGCGGCTTATGGCCACTTTGGAAGAGATGACCCTGACTTCACCTGGGAGGTAGTGAAGCCCCTCAAAACTGAGAAGCTCCAAAATTAGCTGGCCTGAAGAAGTGAATGCAATCATTCCTTGTACTTACTGCTCTAGCCAAATGATCAGCAGTCTTATATATTGTTTGCTCGAGTCCTCTTTACGTATTTGGAAAACACCCCCTTCCTACAACCTCCAATACTCACCCCCCATTTGCTTCCTTTTTTTCCTTTTTTTCCCATTGTGTTTGCATCTTGTTCTTTCATGGAAATATAATGAGTCCAGTACTTCGTAGTGTTAGCTTATTGAAGTATGGTGTGATACCTGTTGTCTCATATTCAGTGGTAGAGAAAAACATTGAAGTTAGCTGCACTCTTGTACTGATAATATGTTTGTTAACCTTAGACAGCGATAATGAAGATTTTCTCATCTTCAGTGGTATCTTTTTCATGTTTTTGACTCCTCGAACCAACTAGGTTGTGGGATATGGGATATGGCTGTGTGGTTTATATTGCAAGTTGATACACTGTTTAGTTTCTATACTACAGCAATTTAAAGCTTTCTGTTTCAATGCGCTTGAATGCTGCTACTTATTCTTGCCTGCCTGTATAAGCATTACTCCCGTATTTCTCTTCTTAGTTCTAATTTGCTAGTCTTACCAGAGACTTTTCACAAGTTTGCTACTTCCTATGTTGGATTTGAAAATCTGCAAGCTATGTTAGTCATTTGCAGGAACTAACGAGACATTCCATCTTTTTTGGAAGAAACTTGAAATGTAGTTCAATTGTTAAATGGGTTCATTTGAATGGTACCAAGTATGCTTTAGTTCTGGAACCTCTTTCTTGTGTCGATTTATTGATGTTATACCTTTGTTGGGTTAATAATAATATTTTCATCCCTCAGAAAACTAGCCATGAGATCAAAAAGAGTGAAAGATTTCAAATCATATTCTGAAAAACATTTTGTTCTGAAAAATTAAACACATTGTTTTCTGTATAACGTTGGTAACTTAAAAGAAAGGAAGTTTATCTTCATCACAAGGTTTAGCTTGTAATTTGGTCAGTAGTCTAATTACATTAAAGAATAATTGTTCTTTCACCAAGCTCCCAGTAAATAGCTTGAACCAAGCTCCAACAGGGCAAAAAAGCCAGATCATTAGCAAACTTGACACCATTAATATTGGCCAATAACACTGCATGTTCAACATCAACAAGACAATTAATCGATAATGAAGCTGCCATATCACTAAACTGGACTGATTTTAATGGCACACGAAGGATATCGCTTGACTTCAACTATTAATCCTTTTCTAATAAATTCAGAAGAATCAGGCGAGTTTATATTAGACAATATTAATATTTTCAATAATCGAGTAGGAACATAAAATCAAACTTAGATTGTTGTTTCACGTTTTTCATTTTCTGAGTCCAATTGAGCTTGATTTTTTATAGAAGAATTCCAACTAACAATAAGCTATACACGAAACAAACTTCACTGGAGAAAATACTAAAAAGAAAAAGAATCTAACGGATATGATGAATTAGTACGAACAAATCAGATACATTGATAACCCGGATAAAAATCCCTTCCCCCTCAACCCACCCTAACCCTCCTAGTTAAAAGGTTGAAGCCGCAGTCTCCACAAAGCAGCCGCCTTCTGAGAGAAACACGAGGGAGACAAATCAGATACATTGATAACCCGGATAAAAATCCCTTCCCCCTCAACCCACCCTAACCCTCCTAGTTAAAAGGTTGAAGCCGCAGTCTCCACAAAGCAGCCGCCTTCTGAGAGAAACACGAGGGAGCGTCACTGAGGAAGGAAGAAAAGGAGGAAACGGACTGCGCCGACCAGGTAACGGCATGGAAGTGTTGGATCCCGGATCCTATTCTTTCGGACCCGATTCGGTTTTCGAAGATTTGTGTTCAGATATTCGAATTTCACGATATTTCTAATTTTTACTCCTCTTTTTTTTCATATGGAAGCTTCGAACTAGCGCGAGGATCAGCCCGGTCAAAAGCCCTGTGCAAAACCGGGTAAGTTTAACTTTTCCAATCTTCTAGTATTAAAAAATTTATTGATAAGGGCAAAATTGTAAAGCATATGCACTGGGTTTTGCACGAAGATAGAAATGTTACGCAGAACTTTGGTAACAGAGCAAGCTTACAAAAATACGATGCTAGTTTTTGTGGTTAACAAGGGAATAGATAGAATTGAGGGGAGATAGTCGTTGAGTTTGGAGAAATGGCAGATTTGGTTGGAGGTTGGGGAAATGCCAGATATAGTGTTTGATCATGCAGTAATCGGAGGAAATATGTGCTATTTGCATAAAGGTGGTGAAATTGTATCTTTTGTGTATAATGGTGGTGATGTGGGTTGCCCATTTGATGGGAAATGTTTCCGAAGTGATTGGAGAAAGTTGTTCAGGAGTTTCTGTCCTTGCTGGAGGACCGAGATGACTTCAGGCATGTTCGCTGGGTGACGGCTAAACTGAAAGCAGAAAGCAGAACACATAGTAATTTTCTTTTTTTTTTCTTTTTTATTTTATTTTAGATAAAATGTATTTAGATAATAAAAGTGTTTTGGGCTTAACAATTTATTAGTATTAATATCTGTATATTTCTTAACAGATGAAAATAGGAAGGATTTACCTTATAAACATTTGTTTAGTCAACGGAGGAAAACGAAGTTTTGTTAAACGTTAAGAAAATGAAAAGCATTTCGTTAAAAATGGAATTTAAAAGAAAGTTGTACAAAAATTTTTTATGTAAAGCATCTGATTAAAATCATCTTTATTTATGTGCTTTTCGTAGTAACTAATTAAATATAGCATGTTAATCTCATCGACAAAAGAACACTTAAATAACAATATAAAAATGAGTCTCTATATTTGTTTCCTGTATTCAATTCATAGCAACTTTTCCCTTTTCCCTTTTCCCTTATGCAGGAAAAAGAACAAAAAATTTTTCTCTGTTCCTTTTAAATTTGCTTATATATGATCACACATCTTTCTCTATAATCAACAATAACTTGCATGTAGTTTTAGTGCTACTTTTCTTATCAGCAATAACTTACATGTAGTTTTAGTGCTACCTTTTCTTATATGGTGAAGTGCGACATTATATTAGATAAGATGTTATGTTTAAGAAGTTTATAATATGAATGATTATAATAATTGAAGATATATGTTTTTTATGAATGAAGTTTTGTGTTTTTAAATTAATTATATAATACAAATACATGAAAAGTAAAGATGTTATTTATCTAAATATATCATAATTAGGATTGTCAATTAGGTCGGGTTGGTCTGAGCTAGATTCGTTCGGCTCGTTTAATTGCCGGTTCGAGCTCATATTTTCAGTCCGAATAACGTTTCGGGTCGAGTTCGGGCTAAAGTAAGTTTAGTTTGATTTCAGCTTGGTTCGTAAATATATATATATATATATATATATATATATATATATATATATATATATATATATATATATATATATATATAATATTATTATATTAATAAAAAATATTATTATTATGTAAAAAATTTTAAAAAAACAGGTTAGGATCGGTCCGAGCGCGCGAGCCCAATAGAGCTGAGCTCGGGCTCATATTTTTCAGTGCGAAAACAATCGGGCCGAGCTTGGACTTAGCAAAGTCCTACTCACTGAGTCCCATTGACACCCCTAGCCATAATACGCATTATAGAAAGAATGTAAATAGTAGAGTTCATAAGTAGTATTAAGTATAGATGTAACAAAAATAACTAATTAAACACCAAACATAAAGCATCTAGAATTAGTGTATATACGTTTATGTCATCTTTTGAGCAAGTATCAGTAGGAAATATAAACATTTGTCTCATCCTTTGAGGAAGTATCAGTAGAAAATATAAATTTACTAGGTTGTGGTCAAGACACACAATTGTAGTCTTGCTTCTCTGATTTAATCAACAGAATAACTATATGATTTGAGGAGAGTTTGATCTCTGCCCCAATATAAATAGATAGAATGCTGAGAGAGGAACGACAATGCCAATTCCGCACGCAAAGACAGTAGTGGCAATAACTATAAATATTCAATAAGTCAAATCATTATTGTTGTCAAGTCTCTTAAGCAATTCCTTGATGCGGCTTTGGCAGCGAACAGAATCTCTATCAGAAGTTTCATCTGCAACTCGATTCGCTTCTAAACTTTGAACGACTAATGACACTATCTTCATAAAATCTTGTTTACGATGCTTCACATTCTGAAATGCCCATTTATAGGATTAGAGTCTTTTGTAGATGGTATAGATAGGGAAGATAACAGAAAAACAAAAGCAATCCTGACAACTGCACAGAATGCCAATGTGTTCTTGTAGGGTTTAAAATTTTGATTCCGAGTGACTAAGTAGCAGGTAGCTGACACACCGGTTGCTACACTCATGATTACCTGTGTGCTAAAGATGATCATGTTACTGCCTGCATCTGTGTTTGTTTGTAGCGTTACATTCTCATTAAACAAGATTTATCGTTGCCTTTTCAGATTTTGCAACTCATCGAATTGTTACAAATTAATACGATTAGGGATCGATGGTGCATCATCCTCTTGCATGGGTGAAGAAAAGAAAATGGGTACCATACTCAAGTAAGGAAAAGTGCAAACAGAAGTGAAGTCACGACAATTAGATAAGTTTTGATGTCAAGCGGTATAGCAAACTGCTCTATGGAACAAACAACACACAAATACATACATATTATAAATATAACAACATGAAGTCATCAATAATATAGTTGAATTGAGCAAAATCAATAACATGGTGGGGATATGAAAATATAAAATGTTCAATAGCTTTTCAATTAAGATAATACATCACATATGTTGATTGATTTTAATAATAAAATTAAAGACCTCAAGAGAACTGCTATCAAAGTGGATTCTACCACTTCTAGTATTCAATGGTGTCGCTATGCATGAGTATATG
This sequence comes from Rauvolfia tetraphylla, assembly GCA_030512225.1. NCBI lineage: Eukaryota > Viridiplantae > Streptophyta > Magnoliopsida > Gentianales > Apocynaceae > Rauvolfia > Rauvolfia tetraphylla. The sequence goes on from JAJQKT010000060.1 coordinate 7,562,271, forward strand.
TCTAGATTGATCTCAATCGGCCCCTAGTGTTCTTTGTAGCTCTTATGGGGTGGTTTCAAAAGGTAGAATATGAAGGCTTGCACGTCATCTGCTTTCATTGTGGTGAATATGATCATCGATCGGAGATGTGTCCTCGGAATAATATGTTAGAAAAGCATGCAGTTGAGTGTGTAAAGGACAAGTAAGAACCTCAGTTTAATCCAGATTGTCCCTATGGACCATGGATGATGCCAAACAGAAATCGACATGGAGTCGGCCGACGCAAAACGTCATCGAAGATAGGAAAGGAGGCTGATTCTGGAACAGCCATCACCAATGGCGATGTTGGAGGTGCTCTTAATGGTAAGAAACAAATGAATGGTCAGAAAGAGTGTAGCTTAGGAAATCAGAAAAAGGTAACTGGACATAAAAAAGAAAAAAATGTGATCAATGCCAACGTTACAACAAGTGGCGCGGGATCTCGATTTCAATTTCTTGAAACTATATTAGATGAAGAAAATTCTGCAGAGAACGTAGAGTGAGTTGGTGAATTTTTAAAATTCATATACACATTTTTCTGTTATAATAAAAAAAGGAAGAAAATAAAAAGAAAGTCTTTGCGTCTTATGTAATACTAGAATAGAAATTTGGCTTGAAATTATTGAACTCAAATTGAGTCTTTATTATTTTTTATTTTTAAAACCAGAACCCCAACAAGCTGATATACAAACAAGTTGATATACAAAGGTTAAATATACTTTTTACCTATCTCAAATAAAAATTAAAAAAAATTAACTACCAATCTACAATTTAATTAGACGTAATTTGGCCTCTATTGTAGTAAATAAAGAAAAGTGGTCACCTTAAAAAATTAAATGATAGACGAGGCCAATCAACAGTGTAGAGATAGTCTAAAATGAAACACATTATCAACCGATAAGCATTGGTTCAAAAAGTTATCAAGTAGAATTTGCATTTGTTGTATTACAAATTGTGTTTAATAAAATTATTAATTATCAAATTAGATATTTTAGGCTTAATTTGTATATCTCTTTCAATTGAATAATAAATTTTAAAATAAAAATAAAAATTACAAAATATTTGTGCCATATGACACTTTTTCAAGTCTGAGTTGAAATTTCAACTGTGACAGGCCAATGTCGAATGAAATTGGGAGTGATTGTTTCCTGCAAATAAGTTAAAAGATATGGTTATGAGAATACATTTTAATACCCAATGATGACTCGGCAGTGATTTCTAGTCTTGAATTCTCTGGATCGCCTCCTTGGACTTAGGTGTCACCATTTGACTCTGTTATCTCAGAGCAAATTGTTTTTTAAAAGAATGGTAAATTAATTATTGAATGTGCACACATCTCACTAGTATTTTTTTTAACTAGTAATCAATCAGATCCTTTATATAGAAGTTTATCGTATAGCTTTCTTTAAATGTCAATTTCTAACGAAATGCTTTTCATTTTCCTTAACCAGAACCCCCAACAAGTTGATGTGCAAATATTAAATTTACTTTTCACCTATCTCAAGTAAAAATTAAAAGAAATTACTAGTTAAAATGAGTATGTGTGTATATTTAATAATTAATTTACTTTTTTATCTATTTAATTTTTTTAAAAAAAATTTACTCAGAGATAATGGAGCCAAGTGATGGCTCTCAAGCCCAAGGAAGCGATCCATAGAATCCAAGCCTGGAAATCACGGTCAAGTTATCATTGAGTATTAAAATGATTTTTCTTAATGATATCTATTAGTTTATTTGCGGGAGACAATCACTACCATATTCATTCGGCCTTGGTCCATCCCAGTTGAAATTTCAATTCAAACTTGGAAAAGTGTTATAAGGAACAAATATTTTATAATTTTTATTTTTATTTTTAAATTTGTATATTTGATTGAAAGAGATATACAAGTTGGACCTAAAATATCTAATTTGATAATTAATAACTTTGTTAAGTTAAATTTGTAATATAATAAATGCGGATTCTACTTAATTGTTTTTTGAACCAATTTTAAACGGCTGATAATGGGTTTGATTTTGGTTGTTAATTAATGACTTTAGTAATCTAGCTTCACATTATTGATTGGTCTCGTCTATCATTTGATTTTTTAGAGTAATTACTTTTCTTTATTTACTATAATAGAGGCTAAATTTCGTCTAATTAGAGTGTAAATTGGTAGTAAATTTCTTTCAATTTTTTTCGAGATAGGTGAAAAGCAAATTTAACTTTTATATCAACTTGTTGGGGTACTGGTTAAGAAAAATAAAAAATAATGGAGGCTTAATTTGAGTTCAAGAATTTTAAGTTAAATTTCTATTTTAGTATTACATAAGACGCATAGACTTTTTTTTTCTTTTTTGACTACAACAGAATAATATGTACATGGATTTTAAAAATTCACCAACCCACTCAGTTTTAAAAATAGATTTGTGCACATCATAGATAGCGTTTAAATGTATTATAGCTAGTTAATAAAATGATCAACTACAGAAGCTTTGTTTTAGGTTAAGAAATAAAAAGCTTTTATCTATTATTTGAAATTTAGACATTGTGTATATGAAAATGATATAATAATTTGTTGATTCCAACTAGATTCCCTTGATGTTTTTAGTTTTATCATTAAAATCAATCAATATATGTGATGTATTATCTTAATTGAAAAGTATCTAAGGATCTTACATTTTCATATTCCCACTATGTTATTGATTTTGCTCTGTTTAACTATGTTATTGATGACTTTATGTTGTTATATTTATGATATGTATGTATGTGTGTGTTGTTTGTTCTATGGAACATGTTGCTTTACCGTTGACTTCAAAACGTATCTAATTGTTCTGGCTTCACTTCAGTTTGCACTTGTCCTTACTTGGGTAAGGTGCTGGCTTCCTTTTCTTCACCCGTGCAGGAGGAAAATGCACTATCGATCTCGGATCGTATTAGTTTGCAACAATTCGATGAGTTGCTAAATTTGAAAAGACAACGTAGAATCTTGTTTGATGAGAATGTAACCCTACAAGTAAATGTAGATGCATGCAGTAACATAATCATCTTTAGCACACAATTAATCATAAGTGTACTAATTGGTGTGTCAGCTGCTTGCTACTTAGTCACTCAGAATTAAAATTTTAAATCCGACAAGAACACATTAGGATTCTATACAGTTGTCGGGATTGCTTTTGTTTCTTTTGTTGTTTTCCTGTCTATGAGGTCTACAAAAAGTTCCAATCAGAATGGGAAGCATCGTAAACAAGATTTTAAGAAGATAGTGTTTATTCCCTGAACGTTTAGCAGCGAACTCAATTGCAAATGATGCTTCTGAGAGAGATTCTGTTCGCTGCAAAAGTCGCATCAAAGAGTTGTTTGATGGGCTTGATAGCAATGATGATTTGAGTTATCGAATATTTATAATTATTGCCATTTGTTCAGATTGGGGCGGAGGTCAAACTTTTCTTAAATCATATAGTTGTTCTACTGATTGACTTAGAGAAGCAAGACTACGATTGCGTGTTTTGGCTACAACTTAGTAAATTTATATTTTTTACTGATACTTCCTCAAAAGATGAGACAAACATTTATATTTCCTACTTATGCTTCTTCAAAGGATGAGAAAAACGAATATACACTAATTTTATATGCTTTATGTTTGGTGTTTAATTGGGTGCTCAAAGGATGAGAAAAACGTATATATACTAATTCTAGATGCTTTATGTTTGGTATTTAATTGGGTATTTTTATTGCATCTATACTTAATACTACTTATGAATTCTATTATTTATATTCTCTCTATGATACGTATTATGACATATTTAGATAAATAGTATCTTTACTTTTTTATGTATTTGCATTGTATAATTAATTTAGAAACACAAAACTTCATTCATAAACAACATACATCTTCAATTATTATAACCATCCATATTATGAATTTTTTGAACATAGCATCCTCCCTAATATAATGTCGCACTTTACACATGGGAAAAGGTAGCACTAAAGTGAAATGCACGTTGCTGCTGATTATAGAGAAAGATGTATTTTTTGAACATAGCATCTTCCCTAATATAATGTCGCACTTTACACATGGGAAAAGGTAGCACTAAAGTGAAATGCACATTGCTACTGATTATAGAGAAAGATGTATGATCATATATAAACAAATTTAAAACTAAACTTTTTTATTTCTAACCACTTCGTCAAAAATTGAATTTTTGCTTTCCTATTCATTCTTTTAAAAGGGGATCAAATGAAAAGTTTTAGGAAGGCCTAGTTCCTGCACAAGTGGAAAATTGAATTTTGATTATTCCCACTGATACATAGGGAAGAAAGCCTGGTACATACAATTGGCATATTGGAAACATCTGGCTCTTTAGCCAAAGCTCATGGGTGCACTCTACTTCGATTATAACCTTATATATCGTGTGCTTTTGTGATCTTAAAATATTAATCCAAGTCCGTCATCAACTCCTCATTCCATATGGACAAAAACTTACGATCGGAGACAACATATATAGACAACCCCATAAGGTTGCCAATTATATAAGTTTCCTGCATTGAAATTCTTTCCTAGTCTCACGATCATCATCAAACTACACCACACATCAAGAATGATGATTTCAAGAGACTAGAGGAATTTGCAATGTGAAATCAAAATAGCAAATGCGCTTCTCTGCTTTACCATGGATGCCATGAGGTCAAAATGTGCTTTGAGCAATGAAAATGTAGAGTATTAACAGAGCCTAAATCCACATTCTATTCTACAAAATCAAGCATGGTACATGAAAGAAAAAGAGGGAATATTGAATGCAAGATCAAGCATCCACATTGCTGCTTGTTAAGGAGAAATATGCTAACATAGCAAATTGATGCTCTATTGACCTATTGTATAAGGACAAAAGATTCGGAAAATAAAGTAAAATTTTCATACTATCTTCTATTATGAAATAGAAATAGTCTAAAAAATGACTTAAAAAGAAAGAAACTCTAAAATTCTAAGGAACTGCTTCCTTGGATTAACATAAGATCACGAGGCTTTTAGTGAAAGCACCTGAAAATTGATACTGCAAAGACCAAGGAAATCGTTTGGGAGAATTAAACTTATGCACCTTATTCTTTGTTAGATGGCACCGAAATATTCCTCTTCCGTGCCAATCTATTATCATTACGTCATTCCAAATGACCAAAACCTTTATCAGTCTACAGCTGTTATCCCAGAGACTGTACTCAAAATCATATGGGAATATTTGGAGGCTGAAGTTTATGCCTACCCTGTAATTATGTACCCAAATCCAGTTCTCATAGTCCTTCAAAATCCATATATCGATAAATTCATGAGACGCATCTATGAAACAAAAAGATAGGCTTCCTTCCTTTACTAAGAGTTGCATCCTCTTGTGCCAACGCCATAGGTCCCAATGTTGTACATTTAATGGATTAGGCATGGTGAAAATCTCTTCGGTGTCCGTTTTGAAGACCATAATTGCATTTTCACAAGAATGAACACCCGCAGCACTAATATGTTCATCATGTTCCACGATCCAATGCAAGGCTCCGTTTACAATTGCAGAAGAGCAAACAGGAAGTGAAGGCCGTGTTGAAGAAGACTCCAAGAAAAGCTCTTTCCAGAACGTGGTCCCAACACTAAATATAAAGTATCGGAAGTGCATACCATCTCTCTTCATATAAAGGAGCTTGTACTTGTAGTAGGATGGAAGAAGAAGCCAATCATATATCCATTACCAGGAGTCTTACTTATCGGTAATCGTTTAGATGGAGAAATGGGATTGGACAAGAAATACCCACCTCCATTCACATTCTTAGATAGAAGTATTCCATCACAAGAAAGAACCACAAAATCTTGAGGAGAGTTTTTTTGGCTTATGTTTCGATCCTTCACCGAGCATAACCAAATGTAAATAGCCCCGTAACTGCTTCTGATGTATGTAGCACAGAAGGATGTCTGGAGTAGCTCTCTTGAGCTGCAATCTTGCAAAATTAGATGAAGAGATCATAGCTTTCCAGTCCCTACAAACACAGCGAAGTTTGACAATACGGTCTATGGGAAGCCGACCGAGGATATTGATGATAATTTCGTCTGGCAAAGGTGGAACAGTTTCATCTAGAGGCTGGAGAGTATTCCTCCTCCCGTAGCCTGTAAATTGAGGAGAACAGTGATCCAAGACATGCCACATCCATGCCAGGCACTCAAGCATGATAGTCGCCTAAACATTAGTGAAATTGACCGTTAAAACATACGAATCTAGTGTAATAAACACACTTATGAGAGATTCCACGCAATATGGATCAAGAATATTTCTACGGATTAACATTACGATAGTTTGCAGCCCAAACCCAATGTTTAAAGGAATCAAAGGACAAATAAACACACTATGCATGTCACGTGACCTTAACTATAAAATTATCTCACTAAGCTATTCTCAGTTATGTGATGCTCATGCTAGTCGAAGAGAAACCGAAATTCCTTTCAAAATAAAAGCACTCAGTTAATCAGGTGAGTTTGTATTAGACAATATTAATATTTTCAACCACTTCAACAATCGAGTAGGAACATAAAATCAAACTTAGAGTGTTGTTTCACTTTTTTCTTTTTTCTGAGTCCAATTGAGCTTGATTTTTTATAGAAGAATTCCAACTAACAATAAGCTATACACGAAACAAAATTCACTGGAGAAAATACTAAAAAGAAAAAGAATCTAACGGATATGATGAATTAGTACGAACAAATCAAATACATTGATAACCTTGGGAAACAAGTGACACACTGCGGGGTGAGGGAGAGTGTTCAGCCCCTGCCTTCAATCTCTCTCCCCTTCCACCCCCTTCCCTCAACCCAACCCTCCCAGTTAAAAGGTTGAAGCCGCAGTCTCCACTATAGCCGTCGCCGACAAATACAAAGCAGCCGCCTTTTGAGAGAAACGCGAGGGAGCGTCGTTGACGAAGGAAGAGAAGGAGGTAACAGACAGCGCCGACTCCTATTCTTTCGTACCCGAATCGGATATCGGAGATTTGGGTTCGGATATTCGAGTTTCGCGATATTTCTAATTTTTACCATTTTTTTTTTCACTCCATCAGATATGGAAGCTTCGAACGAACGTCAGGATCAGCCCGGTCAAAAGCCCCATGCAAAACCGGTTAGGTTTAGCTTTTCCAATCTTCTAGTATTAAAAAATTTCTGGGATATGAATACCTTCTTGAGTTATATAAGCAGCAGTTTTGTAGGGCACAAACTCTTGCAATTTATATCCGTTGTATGAAATCTCCCCATCAAGAAGCCATATTCCTTCTTCTCTATGAAATGTAAATGCCCACTGGCTTAATAGTTTATTAACTAGAGTGTGAAGCAACGTACTTAGGTCAATGCAAGCAGTGGGAGGAATCACTTGCAAACTAAAGCTCATGGGACACATATCAATAAGAGCCCAGTGGACGTAAGTCAGATCTTTTGCCTTTTCTTTTTTCTTTTCCAGACATCTTATACTTCCTAATTAACTCTTTGTTTGCCATATATAGGTCACAGAATCATGATTATATCCAGAATAATGTTAGTTCCTTTCAGGCATTTAAAAAACAACTAATTTACTAATCATCTAAGATAAATAAGATAAAACAAAGACTTATGGCTAGAAAGAAAGATATATAGATGAAGGACAGATAATATCAACCTTGAGAGATTTGTCAAGATTTCCTGAAAGTGCCTTCAATAGTGAGGTCTTCCCACGTCCTGGAGGGCCTAGCAGTAGAGTTATTCTGCATTAAGAATGAGCCTTCGGGAGTCTGAGGATTAGATCCTTTGAGAGAACAAGTTAATCATGATTAAAATTCCCTGAGATGATTTACTGTAGGAGACGTATTGAATGACATGGAAAAGGGAAATAGTTTTACTGTAGGAGACGTATTGAATGCGTACATTCCAGGCTTGATGATACCACTAACATCATCAATTATGCTGGTCTTGGATACTTGTGACCCTAAACCAGGAAGCCTCTCTAGATCCTGACAAAGAAAGGAAGTCAGCATATTGACTGCAGTAAGTGGAAAGCGAAAAGAAGAAAACAAACCAAAAATGTTTTAAGATTTGCAGCTTATCAAATAAGGAGGTGATCATAAGTCTCTACCATCAACACTCATGATAGGATTGCCAGCAAGAGCAAGACAATTAGGAGAATTGGGCACCTTTTTCTTTCTGTTTATGGCTCTTTTTGATGTGTGAAATTACTAGAAAGATAAGCGATCAAAAGGGTTTCTAGATTAAATCTCAAAGTCAATAAATTATTAGAAACCTATTGTAAATGAATAGGATAGAGAACAGAGAGTATCAGAACTTCAAATTGAGCCTAAAAATGTCAACTTCAGATTAGTTATGGAATGCAAATATGAACATGAGCAGCTAAACAAGATAAGAGAAGGGAAGGTAAACAGAATGTGATGGAACAAGAAATCTCAAGCTTCAAGATATTGCAACATCAGAGGAGAATAACATTTTAAATCCACAACTCCGTATATAGATTCTCTGCTGACAACTTGGTGGTCATACTTATAATAAGTCAGCCCATTACAAGGTATTATGTTGAATCAAACTTAAAACATGTATCTTTTTAATGAGGGCAGTAAGAAAGATTGAGCCTGGAAAAAAAAAGTAACAAGATTGAGATAATGCAGGTACTCACCAAAATCAATCTTTTGAGAGAATTCCACAGAGGTGGGAAGGGCTTTCCCTGAACAACTTCACACTCTGCTTCTACTCGTAGATTATTGTATCTGACTTCCACTGTAGGCAATTCTATGCCAACTCTGTAGGAATTGCTTCAAACCATGATCAGATAAACCATAATACTCCCAGAAAAGTTAAATTGACATAATTGACATAAAGGAAATCTCAAAAATAACATGAAGAACCTGGAATAACTAACAATTGCACAAGCAATATATAAACCCTTTTGGGGTAGGGGAATCTTAAGTGTCTTCTTCCACGGCTCTACGTTTGAAAGTTTGTTCAATATTGTATTTGACTTACCCTAAACTTATCTGCTGCATTTTTGGTATTCTTTTTCTAAAGGATAAAAGAAACCTTACTTGTCCATTCTTTTCCTGATCTTCTGCAACAAACGAAGATTGTCATGTTCAACTTGTTTAATGAGTTTCTCAGTGAACTTTTGTCTCTCTGAAGCACTTAGCTTGGTAACATCAATCAGCCGTTTTCTTTTAGCGTCGGCTTCATCTTCAATAACGTCATCTACAGAGATGACCTCAGCCGCTCAAAAGTTGGAAGTTTCTCAATAGTAACCCACTACAGAGCACATTCTTCATAAAGATTATCATCCCTTCCAACAGTGGGCGTTCGGTGGTGAAATGAGGATCCTGTTTCTGATGGTTCGATTGTTGGTGATTCTACATTATCTCTTCCGGCTACCTGGGCCATCTCTTACCTTTTGCTGGTTCAGATCTTCATTTATCCATATAGCAGAAACAGGAATTGCAGCACCAATTCAACTTCTGTGAGTTGGATGATGAAGATTGATGAGATTTGACAGTACATCATTGCACATTCTTATAATCACCAAACTTAATATTAAAATATTAAGAACAATTTGTGTTAGTTAAAGATTTTAATATACCATGAGCTTTAGAATAATTCCGCGTGAACATTTTTGTTTGCAGCAAAGCGTCTACTAAACGATTCAACTCAAGCCACACTCAGAAATACGTGCAACATTCATTCGTATTAAACGTTTTAAAAGTATTAATATTAATATAATAATAAAATTATTTATTTAATATAATAATTTTTTATATTTATTTGATTTTTAATAAAATATCAATATTTTTATTCTATTATATTTTTTATTTTTTATTATTTATATTTGTATTTAAATTTTAGTAATCATAATTATTTTTTATTTTTTTATTCTAAGATAAAAATATTTTTTCTTTCTCCTTCCTCTTGTTCTTGTAAGGGTAGAGGTTAAAATATATTTATCTATTCTTAATTATTTTATTTGTATAATATTTTAGTAATAATATTAATTATATAATATATTCTATAAAATTTATACTATTTATTTATATCTTTCACTACATTATACTTTTGAATTAGAAGAAAAATTGAAGTTAAGAACCTAGTTAAGAAATTTGTTTAATTCTTTATGTACAATTGTTATTTTTTATGTGCTTTTATTTAATTCATGTAACTCTCAAATAGCACTTATGATTTAAATTTTTAATAAAAATGATAACAATAATAAAAACAACGACGACAAAAATAATAATAACAAGAAACTAATATAGTATTTTTCTTTTTATTTTATTTTATTTTATTTTATAAAGTAATAGTACTCTTTTTTTTTTCCTTTATCTTATTTTTATAATATTTGAGAGTTTAGAATGTATTAATTTTTCATGTTAGATTTTTTTATAATTATTTTTTACTATTATTTGTTCTTAATATTAGTTATTCTATGGAGGTTATATGTCCATTTTTATATCCATTACATTATATTTTAGGGTTAAAAGATATGTAACTTAAGTGGAGTAGTTAATATAATTATTTTTTAGTAGTTACAAAGTTCTCTAATAATTTTTATATTCAATTTTTATTTTTTTTATTTTTAATTATTAAACTAATGTAACTCTCAAATAACTCTTAATTATTTTTGTATATTTATTAATTAACTAACTAAATAATTTGATAGTGGCTAGTTAAATTTGAAGGGTATTTTAGACAATTTAAAAAATGAAGAAACACATAAAGTTTAAATCCTTATAACCCCTTATCGACACTTTAATAACATAAAGTTTACATTGCTATGATCCATATTCATGCTTTTATAAGAGTATTTTTTATGTTAGATTTTTTGTAATGTTATTTTACTATTATTTACTCTTGATATTAGTTATTTTATAGATGTTAGATATCCATTTTTATACCCCATTACATTATCTTTTAGGGTTACGTGTAACTTAAGTAGGAGTAGTTAAGATATTTATTGTTTAATGGTTACAAAGTTTTGTATTAATTTTTTATGTGTAACTGTTATTTTTTATTTGTAATTATTTAACTAACGTAACTCTCAAGTAACTCATACTTAATTTTGTATAGTTATTAATTAACTAACTAAATAATATAATGGTGACTAATTAAATTCAAGGGTATTTTAGACCATCTAAAACAATAAACACATAAAGTTTAAATCCTTATGATCTATATCCATACTTTTATAATAATATAGATATAGATATAGATTTATAGTGGTCAGATGTCCATTTTTTACATCCCTATGATCCCTATTCACACTTTTAACTAAAATTTTTTTATGTTAGAATTTTTATAATGTTATTTACATTTATTTGCTCTTAATATTGGTTATTTTATAGAGGTCAAATGTCCATTTTTATATAACATTACATTATCTTTTAGGATTACAAAATATGTAACTTACGTTGGATAGTTAATATACTTATTGTTTAATAATTACAAAACTTTTTATTAATTTTTTATGTGTAACTATTATTTTTTTATTTGTAATTCTTTAACTAATGTAACTCTTAAATAATTCTGACTTAATTTTGTTAGTTATTAATTAATTAATTAATTAATTAATTAAATCTTACTTAATTTTATTATTATTTGCTCTTGATATTAGTATAGTATAGATTATATCTAATTTTTTATTTGCTCTTAATTTTAAGTCTTGTCTATTGATTTTTTAAATTTGTAAACAAATAATCAAGTTGTGATTTGAGAGGTATATATATACTAATTTAATAATTGCAATTAGAAAAAAAGAAAAAATTTAATAATTATTTATAACAATAAATTATTTCTCTTTAATACTCTTTTTTAGTAACTAACTTCTCTCTTTAATTCTTTATGTTAACTTTGTTAAAACTAACTTACAAGTAATTTTTTTAAATTAATTATTTTTATGTAACTCCTTAGTAATTATTATTTAAATGTCAAAAACTATTAAAATTACAATAATGCATTTCAAAAAATAAAAAAAATTATTAAAGGGCATTTTAGAGTATTTAAAAAATAAAAAAACTTAAAAGTTTAAATATACATTATTCTATCCATATTTTTAGTATCTATACTTTTAATATAATATAAATATATACTAATTTCTTTTCGTTCAAAATTAAAATATTCTAATTTGTTAAGGTAACATAATCTTTTCCAAGAAATCATGAAAGTTTGCGTTTGACGGAAGTCCCGCGTCACAGTGTACAATGAGAGATAGTTGACTTTAAAGTTAAACAAATGATTTTCCTTACCAGGGTTTCCGTCGTTCCATAGTGCAGTTTGAGCAAGCTCGAAGGTGATTGGCCGGACTGAGGCTCTTCTTTATTTCTTTCTTCATGTTCACCTGCAGAAACTGAGTCGTTTTTAATTACTGGGATTTTATTATATTCTCTTCGTCATTAATTTGCTCTTCACTCCATGGGGAAAAGCCTCCAGATACTGTATTTTACTCGAATTACTAACAAAGTTGTTGCAGATTTGGTGCTGAACCAGCTTGTTTCAGACAGATAAATGTTGAACTGCTTCTGTATTTGATATCATACAATGATCCCATATCGTCTGAAAAAGATTTACTCTTCACTTCATAAGTTTGATATTTAAATTTAAACTGCCATTTCCATGTGCTTCTTTATTTTAATTCAAGTCAATGCAGCAGCTCGGTTGAAGAGTCCACAAGAACTAACAACTATTGCTTAATGATATATCCATGGTGATAACGAGGAGTGATTTTCTTCGTTTTTTGGAAAGAGCTCTTGTATTAGTAGAGTTTACTTCTCTTAAATTAAGAAATATTATTAATAGAAATTTATATAAAATATATAACTATTTTTAAAAAATAGCATTCAATTTTGAATATCTTTAAAAAGAAATGTAAACATTTAATTGTAGATGAAGAGATTAATAGATTAGTTTCTAAGGAAACTTTGAAGAGGATTTGGAATTCGGTCTGCGATCTATATAGAAAAACAAATAGTAATTACAATTAAAAATTAAATCGCATAATCAAAATATACTTAAAATATGTAGCACTTGCAACCTTAAGTAGTATATTCTATTATAAGAGGATAATTTCTATTCCACCTACTTTCTTTTCTTTCTTGAATGGATAAATAAAAAGAAAAAGAATGGACAAATAAAACTTTTACAAAATTGAGTGACCTAATTAAAAGGATAAAAATGAAATATAATTAAATTTATTTTAATAATAAACGCAACACAATTTAATTTTAATATAATTAGTTTATAACAATTGAATAACGAGTCAAATTACATAACTAGCTATGCCCTTCGCTGTCCTTGCTCCCTCTTCGTCTCTCCACGCAGCCCGCACCGTGCTCCTTTCTTTTTTATCTTTGTAATCCTTTTTAAGTTAAGGGTGGAGCGCGTAGAAACTTGATCCGCACAGAGAAAGTAACAGTAAAGTTTTTTTCCACTACTTTATTGAGCCTTGATCCAAGGCAACAAATTTTTTTTTTTTTTTTTCTAGTAAATCTTAACTATTACACAGTCGGGACATGAAAATGGACGGACACTGTGGCTGATTAACAGTAAAGGCAAAGGCAAGTGCGATAACTTTTTTCAGTCATTACAAGGAGGACATCCCCTGCATGATCGCGAAGTGTGTGTGTGTCTAAATATATACTATCCCTAAGATTTTGCCTAAAGGGATTACAAACTCATTTTTGACGTGTGTTAAAAATCTTCTCAGCTTCATTCTTTAGTTTCTTTTTATTCTAAATCAAGACTATCTCCTTTAATTATTTATCTCCACATATTTTTTGTTCTCCTCAATATTATTTCTTTTTAAATAGTATAATTATATGTAATTGTCATCTTGTAATTAAAAGAATTTGTTAATTCCACTGCCCCCAACCCGGTGGAGCCTTTTGCGGGTCTTGAACCCCTGACTATGTAACTAACTGACTTTGATATTTTAACACAAGTTTCCCATTCAGACAAAAAACGTATCATTTGATATCTAAGAAATCTATCGATATATTTGGTATACTAGAATAAAATATAATAAAATATCTTTCCACTTATAATACCTTTCCACTCGAATGGGGTTGAAATCCTCTTTCCATTCCATTGTCTTAAAGGAAAAGACAGAATAGAGTGGTGATTCTTTTTCTTTGTTTGAGAAAATTATTATTTAATATCAGAATGAAATAAAATTTCACAAGAAATGACTTAAATGCCCTACTAGTATATTGTGTCAATAAAATTAAATTATACCCAACAAAAATTGCTAAATTGAATATTTATTTATAAAATCTCATTTAAATAAAATTCACTCTAAATTTCAAGAACATAAAATATTTTAAGTATTGAAACATAATTTAATTATCAAGGCATCTCTTATTTTATATCAAAGTAAAGAAAGTATTAGTAAGAGAAATAAAATAAAATTCAAGGCTAAATTATATTTTTTCTTAATCAAATATTGTGAGGGTATAATAATCATAAGAATTTTTTAAAAATTCTTATTTCTCCTGAAATGACTTTTCCTTAGGTTTTGGTGCGAAAAGGCATTTTACACTTCTTGTTCAATCAGCTTTCTTATGAAAAGACATTTCTTATTTAAAATTTTCATACCAAATACTAGAATTGGATGAAAAGTTAGAAAAGTCATTCAATTTTATTTTATTTTTGTGTATCAAATATATCGTACGCTCTGCATGTCCTAGAATCCCTTGGCCTCCGAATATTGTTAGGTTAAAATATCTGGCTTTCGTTTTCATCTTCATCTTTCTTTTTGCTGCATCTTGGATTCACTGAAGCCATGAATAATCAGAGAAGAAGAAGGCCAGTCTCAGTCGTACCTTTTCCAGACGATGTAGTCATGGAGATTCTCAGAAGACTACAGACGCTTGCTGTCTCGAAATTCCGAAGGGTCTGCAAAAGATGGGAGGCTTTGATCTCAACTCAATATTTTGCCAATATGCATATGAGGCATTGCAGTTCCACAATGATTCTTGTTCAGGAGAGAGTTCACGGCCTTGGCGCTGAAAGGGAACTTCATCTAGTAGATACACGGGAACCACAGCGAAAGAAAACAAGAAACCGAAAACTTCGTCGTCTTAGTTTTATACTCTGGCCTGGAAGTGCTAGTTCCATCAGATTCCTTTTATCCCACGATGGCTTAATTGTGATGAGACTCGAACGCTACCTTTCCGGTACACACTCGGAGGATTTCATTGTCTTTAACCCAATAACCCGAGACAAGGTGAGAATAATCGCTCCAGTTGATCGTGGAGGTGAGATATTGGGGATGTTCATTCACATATTGATTAAAGAATATTGTGTACTTTGGAGATCCTCCTGGCTAGAAAATAAAATGCTTAATTTGGGCCCTCAAGCATTGTGGAAAGATCTAAGACCACCCGCCTCCGCCTCCTTGCAACACCGGCGCAGCAGACGACTTAACAATCCGGTGGTTATGGACGAAGATGCAACTATTTATGGGATCGTAGTATGCCGCTGTTTCTATAATGATCCTCCGCGCGGGGAACTGATCATGGCGTTCGACATGAAAGCTGAGTTTATACTTGATGCCGCATCCAGGTCCTCTAGGTGGTGGCTATAATAGGTGGGGGCATCGCGACATGCACATTTTCAAGATGGATGGCGGTTTATCATTCGTTCACCCTAAAATTACCCGAGATTCATTCATCATCAACAGCTGGACACTAAAAGATTTCGCTACTAGGCTCTGGATAAAGAGCCACGAGATCACTATTAAGTTTGATCAATTTGCTGAACTGGGTTCATGGCGGGACAGATTTCTTCGAGCAATGGAAAGAAATATTCGAGTCATGGCAGTGAGAGATAAAGAAAGAATTGTTGATGCGATTCTTGTAAGGCCGTTCGAGATTTTGTAATGATAATTGCAACCCCGGGACTTACATAATTTATGCTTGCAATATTGAGCTGGGCACTGTAAGGAAGATTGGGAGGGCATATTGGGATAGTTTGATGACGACCACAGACGTGCTGAACTTTGTCTTTCTGAGGAATTCGGATTTGACATGGTAAAGGGCAACTTATGTCGACAAAAATGGGAAGCAGTTCAAGGAAGGTTGCTGCAGGCGTAAATCCCTTGAGAGAAATAGAATAAAATCTGTTAAAATTGCCTTAAAAATTCTAAGATTCACACTTCAAGTCTATATATTGGTTGGCCACATGTTTTTCATGATTTATCTTAGTCTTTGAGTGGCTAAGAAAATTCAATATTGGTTAGCTATGTTTGGTGACCTAACTTGGACTAAGATGGTACAATATTGGTTGGCTATGTTTGGTGAGCTAACTTAACACATTTTCAACAATGGTAGGAAGACTTGAAGTTTGTTCACATGGTGATACATCTCTATATAAGGCAATCTTGCTTGGAGCAAAGAAGACATCCAAAAGACATTCAAAAGAGAGGAATTCATCCAAGAGAGAAATCCTCCAAGAGCTTCTCCCTAAACTATCCTATCTTTCTTTTCATATACTACCTCTTCATATATATACACACTCTTGTCATATTTATTGAGTGTAGTGAGGTGTTATCTTGAGTGTATTCTTTGTGTGGGTGTAAAACCATTTGTATCTTCTCCATATTTTTCATAGTGCATTTACTTCTCTCTCGCCCCGTGGTTTTTCCCTCTACATTGGAGGGTTTCCACGTAAATCTTGTGTCTCTTCCATTTATTATTTTACTTCTCATTTTATCATCAACTACCCAAACTAAATATTTATCCATTACCACGCCAATTCCGCAACAAACTGGTATCAGAGCGTTGTAATATTTATTTGGGTTTCACAACATGGCTTCTATCATGAAATTTGATGTTGAGAAGTTTGATGGAAAAATTAGTTTTGGCATTTGGCGAGTTCAGATGATGGCCATTCTCACCCAGCATCGGTTGAAAAAGGCCCTTGCGGGAAAGGCGAAAAAACCAAACACTATGTCGGATGAAGATTGGGAAGAGTTGGATGAAAAAGCCTTGTCAGCAATCCAACTTTGTTTATCTAAAGAAGTTCTGCGAGAGGTTATCAAGGAGGATACAGCTGCAGGTATGTGGCTCAAGTTGGAGTCATTGTATATGACGAAAAATCTTGCCAACAAGATTCGTCTCAAGGAGCGCCTCTTTACCATTAAGATGGTCGAAGGTACACCTATTCAAACTCACCTTAATGAGTTTAATTCCATCATAGTTGATTTGGAAAATTTGGATGTTGAAATCAGTGATGAAGATAAAGCTGTCTTGTTAGTATGCTCACTCCCCCGGTCATACCGTAACTTTAAGGATATTATGTTATACGGTAGTAATGAGACCCTAACATTTGATGAAGTCAAACAAAATCTCTTGTCTAAAGAAAAATATGACTATGAGAATAATTCAAAGGATGAAGCTGAAGGGTTAATTGTTAGAGGGAGAACTATGGATCATGGTATTAGCAGTAAAAGTAAATCCAGATCAAAGTCTAGAGGCCGAGATAATATGAAATTTTGTCGCTATTGCAAGAAAAAGGGACATGTGATTTCAGAATGCTTTAAGTTGAAGAATAAGCAGCAAAGAGGCGAAAACAATAATAAAAAGAATTTAAAAAATTCAGCTGAAGCAAGTATTGCTCAAAAAGAGTCTGAAGGTGAAGTTTTGTCTGTTATTGATTTTGGAACTAGATCTAAAACGGAATGGATTCTAGATTCTGGTTGTTCCTATCACATGTGTCCTCATAAAGATTGGTTTACCACTTATGAATCAGTTGATTGTGGTGTTGTCTTAATGGGGAATAATGCTCAGTGTAAAGCTGTTGGAAAAGGAACAATTAGAATTAAAATGCATGATGGCATGATTAGAACTTTAACCGGTGTTAGACATGTTCCTGATTTGAAACGGAACCTTATCTCTCTTGGCACCCTGGAGTCCCTTGGGTGTAAATATACAGCTGAAGGTGGAGTTCTAAAGGTCTCTAAAAGGTGCTCTTATTTTAATGAAAGCTAACTGATTTGGGACTTTATATGTGTTGCAAGGATCTCATTTACTACGGGGTTCCGCAGTGTATCATCATCTATGTCGGGATTCGAAGTCACAAACTTATGGCATATGCGTCTTGGCCATATGAGTGAAAAAAGGAATGACAATCTCGAGCAAGAGAGGTCTTTTGTGTGGTCGGGAATACCGGTAAGTTGGAGTTACGTGAACATTGCATTCTCGAGTAGCAGAAAAAGATTAAGTTTTGGTACCGGAATTCATAGAACCAAATGTACTATTGACTATATTCATTCGGATCTTTGGGGACCCTCACGTGTTCCTTCAAAAGGAGGACATCGTTACATGCTGACCATTATTGATGATTTTTTCTCGTAAAGTCCCGGGGCTTATTTTTTAAAGCACAAAGATGAAGTTTTTTTCCACTTTTAAGAAATGGAAGATTTTGATAGAAAACCGAGACGAGGGAAGAAGGTCAAGCGACTCGGGGACCGATAATGGTCTAGAATTTTTGTGGAGGTGATTTCAACACGTTCTGCGAAAATGAAGGAATTATGAGACACCGTACTGGGTTGTCGGTACGCCTCAACAAAATGGCGTTGCGAAGCGGATGAAACAGGACATTGATGGAGAGAGTTCGTTGTATGCTCTCTAACTTGCTTTGCCTTGCCTAAAGAATTTTGGGCGAAGCTGCATCTACCGCATGTTATTTGGTGAATCGTTCCCCACACACATCACTTGACTTCAAGATTCCAGAGGAAGTTTGGTCAGGTAATCCTGTTGATTATTCAAATTTGAAAATTTTTGGATGTCCTACATATGCACATGTAAACCAGGGAAAATTAGAACCTAGAGCTCGAAAATGCATATTTATGGGTTATGCATCTGGTGTGAAAGGGTATCGCTTGTGGTGTCAGAACTTAAGAAAGTAATTATCGGTAGGGATGTTACTTTCAATGAAAATGTGCTAATTCTCCCTGGAAAAGAAATTGTCGGGATCTTTTGACACGAGTGATTCAAAGAATACTAACGAGAAGGTGGAGCTTGAGTTTGAAATACCAACTCCTAGTGAAGAGAATATTTCCTCATCTCCAATCACATCGGAGGTTCACGATTCCATTGAACCAGATCATCCTGAAAATTATTCTATTGCCAAAAATAGACCCAGAAGAGAAATCAAACGGCCTGAAAGATATAATGGAAAAAAATTTAATTGCTTATGCTCTTGCGATTGCGAGAGGATACGATTGAAGGTGGAGAACCTCACACATACTCGAAGCAATCTTGTGTCCTAATTCTTCGAGTGGCGAGGTTGCGATGCAAGAAGAAATTGAATCTCTACACAAGAATGATACTTGGCGGTTGGTGAAATTGCCAAAAGGCCAAAGAGTTGTAGAGTCTGTAAATGGGTCTATAAGAAGAAAGAAGGCAACCCGGAGTTGAAGATGCAAGATATAAAGCACGTTTAGTTGCTAAAGGCTACACTCAAAAAACATGGTGTAGACTTTAATGAAGTGTTTTCTCCGTTGTTCGTCACACTTCTATACGTGTACTTCTTGCCCTTGTTGCCTTGCGAGGATCTTGAGTTAGAACAACTTGATGTCAAGACCGCTTTCTTACATGGAGAGCTCGAGGGAGCGATTTATATGCAACAACCGGAAGGATTTGTTATTCTCGGAAAAGAAGACTACGTTTGTCACTTGAAGAAGTCTCTTTATGGACTAAAAAGCAGTCTCCAAGACAATGGTACAAAAGGTTTGATTCCTTTATGGTTGAAAATGGGTATTGTCATAGTCGGTATGATAATTGTGTTTATCACAAGAAGTTTTCGAGATGGATCTTTTGTCTACTTATTGTTATATGTTGATGACATGCTAATTGCTCGCTCGTGATAAGTCACTAATCAAAGAATTGAAAGATCAATTGAGCGGTGAATTTGAGATGAAAGATCTTGGTGCTTTGCAAAGAAAATTCTTGGTATGGAGATTCATAGAGACAGATCAGTCTGGAAAATTATATTTATCTCAAAGAAATTACATTGAGAAAGTTCTTGAGAGATTCAACATGAATAACTCAAAACCCTGTGAGTACTCCTCTTGCGACTCATTTTAAATTATCATCCGATTCTTGCCCTCAGTCTAATGAAGAGAAAGAGCAAATGTCATATGTACCTTATTCTAGTGCGGTTGGTAGTCTTATGTATGCTATGGTATGCACTAGACTCGATCTTGCACAGAGCGATTAGTGTTGTGAGCAGGTACATGAGTAATCCAGGGTAAAGAACATTGGCAAGCGGTTAAATGGATATTTCGGTACTTGAAAGGTTACTGCGAAAGCTGGATTGGTTTTTGATAGGAATAAGGTGACACCGAATATTGTTGTTGGATATGTTGACTCGGATTATGCGGGTGATCTTGATAAGAGAAGGTCTTTGTCGGGTTATGTATTTACTTTATGCAGTTCGCCATTAGTCGGAAAGCTAGCCTACGATCTATTGTGGCACTATCAACAACGGAGGCGAGAATATATTGCAATCATCGAAGGTATCAAAGAAGCAATTTGGTTAAGAGGCTTGGTTATCGATCTTGGTTTAACACAGGGATGTTGTTATTGTATTTTGTGATAGTCAAAGTGCTATTCATTTAACCAAAAAATCGGATGTATCATGAAAGGACCAAGCACATTGATGTGAGGCGAGTATTTTATTCGGGATGTTGTAGCAAATGGGAAGATCATTGTGAAGAAAATTGCGACAGACTCATAATCCCTGCGGATATGCTCACAAAACCAGTTCCAAATATCAAGTTTAAGCATTGCTTGGACTTGATTGGTGTTCACCAATTCTAAAGGCCTTTTAGGGCATGGCAAAAGAGGAATATGCACATCATTTTATAAGGAGATCATCTTAGAATTTAAGTCAAGGTGGAGATTGTTAAAATTGCCTTAAAAATTCTAAGATTCACACTTCAAGTCTATATATTGGTTGGCCACATGTTTTTCATGATTTATCTTAGTCTTTGAGTGGCTAAGAAAATTCAATATTGGTTAGCTATGTTTGGTGACCTAACTTGGACTAAGATGGTACAATATTGGTTGGCTATGTTTGGTGAGCTAACTTAACACATTTTCAACAATGGTAGGAAGACTTGAAGTTTGTTCACATGGTGATACATCTCTATATAAGGCAATCTTGCTTGGAGCAAAGAAGACATCCAAAAGACATTCAAAAGAGAGGAATTCATCCAAGAGAGAAATCCTCCAAGAGCTTCTCCCTAAACTATCCTATCTTTCTTTTCATATACTACCTCTTCATATATATACACACTCTTGTCATATTTATTGAGTGTAGTGAGGTGTTATCTTGAGTGTATTCTTTGTGTGGGTGTAAAACCATTTGTATCTTCTCCATATTTTTCATAGTGCATTTACTCCTCTCTTGCCCCGTGGTTTTTTCCCTCTACATTGGAGGGTTTCCACGTAAATCTTGTGTCTCTTCCATTTATTATTTTACTTCTCATTTTATCATCAACTACCCGAACTAAATATTTATCCATTACCACGCCAATTCCGCAACAAAATCTCTGCTAGATTTCAACCATGCATGCATGAAATTTTAATTTTTCAAGAAGGGCATAGCATGTTTGAAACTATTATTCTTTGTTAACCAATTTAGACACCTTTTGTATGAGTAAAAAACTCTAGGATGTTTAGGGCCTGCTCATCGGTTTTGATTATATGGCACTTACTAATGCTTACATGAAATTCTTTACATAGTCAATTATGAATGGATCCACGGCGGCTCGAAGGAAATTAACTGGAAAGGAGAGGCTTAAAAAGGACCAACAGAAAAGCATAGGGTGTATTTGAATTTGTTTGATTTTATGATGTTTTATCTTTAATTTTATAACAATAAATTTTTGTGAAACAGAAAATAAAATCTATTTGCATTAGATCTTGAATTGAAGCACGATCCAAAGTACATCAATATATTGCATAATTAATCTAGAAAGGGACAACATCCTTCCCTTGTGTCCAACCTTGTTGCACGGTTTCTCCTTCCAAGTTTCGAAACTCCAGTTTTGCTCTCTACAAAATTTATTTGATTTAAAAAAGCTCGACATGATAATTTATAAGGGACAAACAATGGTTACTATTATTATTATTATTATTTTAAATAGGAACTATCGATGACTTATAGCATCAAATGACTTCTAATTACCAGCCTACCATGCTTACATTAGTGATTGGATTTACGGAATAGGGTAGAGTTTGAAACAGTTGATCACATCGAACTTTCTTAATACTATGGTTGGATAACAATTGGTTAACAATTGGTTCAAACCCATTACATATTTGGATATCATTTAGTTCAAATTCAAACACAAACGAATTTTATGTTTTCTCTTATAAAAAATTACTTTCACAAATTTAAAATAAACAGAATTAGAAATAGGACTCAAAGTGAAAAATCCAATCCAAATACACAATCTAAATACAAGGGTATTTAACATAATTAGAAAGATCAAATCGTAAAATATTGGCAATTTGGGAAAAAAATGCTTTGCCAAGTAGTGCTTTTCTTTTTTACCAGTGCTTTCTTTGACTAACCTTGTGATGGTGGATCCCCTTATTCTTTAAGAAGAAAAGAATAAAAATATTTAGTTGCAGACAACATTGAAAAAACCCAATAGGCTCAAGAGGGTTTAAGCAAGAAAAAGAACAATAGGCCCAAACTTTACAAATTCACATTGTAAAGCTCAAAAGCAATTGTCCATCATTTGGGCTCAACTTTCTTCTGCAACACGAGCCCACAATTATTCTAAAATCCATTTCCCATCACAAAACCCTAGAAACATCAAAATTTTTTAGCTAGGGTTTCTTCGGTCTCGTCGCGTCCTCTCGCATTTCCCCTAAAGACGCAGATAAACAGAAAAAGATCGGAAGATGCCGGCCGGACACGGGTTGCGGTCTCGGACAAGAGACTTGTTCTCAAGAGGCTTCAGAAAACGAGGAACGATCCCGTTATCGACGTACCTACGGATCTACAAAATCGGAGACTATGTTGACATTAAGGTTAACGGTGCCGTTCACAAGGGCATGCCCCACAAGTTCTATCATGGCCGCACTGGTCGCGTCTGGAATGTTACCAAGCGCGCCATTGGTGTCGAAGTCAACAAGCAGGTTGTTTTTAACTTTCCGCTTTTGATATTTTTTCACTTGTTTCTCAGCGCATGTAAATTTTGAATATTTACGTGCTGTTTAGTTATGCGTTGGTCTTGCGTGTTAAATTGGGTTTGAGGTTTTAGTTTAGGAGAATGTTAAGTGAGGTTGAGGTTTTTGCGGATTTTCCTGGTTTCCTGCTTTTGTGGTTCTCATTATGTGAGTTAATGAGCATCTGATTTGACATCGAGAGCTCAGACAGTGAATTTTTCTTGATGACTTATATCAATTTGTTTAGAGCTTGTGTATAGGTGTTATAGAGGTGCTGCTGGCTTGGTTGAAATTTTTCAAAATAATTTTTGGAATTTGTATTTGAATTTGTGCTGATTCTACATCCCCGTTTTTTTGTAAGTCTTTATTATTGTTGCCCGATTGATTTATTGATTGCTGAAGGTTTTGATAATCGGAAATGTCGGGTAGCAATAACTGAAATTGGATATGATCGGTGATTCAGTATTCCTGCATTTTGATTTGTGATGTGATTTACAGCTCTAAACTGATTGTGGCTTTATGTTCCTGAAATTTACTCCATCAGATATGGAATCTTCGAACGAGCGCGAGGATCAGCCCGGTCAAAATCCATGTGCAAAACCGGGTAAGTTTAACTTTTCCAATCTTCTAGTATTAAAAAATTTATTGATAAGGGCAAATTTGTAAAGCATATGTAATGGATTTTGCACGAAGATAGAATTGTTACACAGAACTTTGATAACAGAGCAAGCTTACAAAAAGACGATGCTAGTTTTTATGGTTAACATTGGAATATATAGAATTGAGGGGAGATAGTCGTTGAGTTTGGAGAAATGGCAGATTTGGTTGGAGGTTGGGGAAATGCCAGATATAGTGTTTGATTATGCAGTAGTCGGAGGAAATATGTGCTATTTGCATAAAGGTGGTGAAATTGTATCTTTTGTGTATGATGTTGGCGATGTGGCTTGCCCATTTGATGGGAAATGTTTCCTAAGTGATTGGAGAAAATTGTTTGGAAGATAAACCCACTTCATTTGGAGTTTCTGTCTTGCTTGCTAAAGGATCAAGATGCATGTCCGACGGGCGACGACTAAGCCGAAAGCAGACTAGCAGAGACACAGAGTAATTTTTTTTTATA
Source organism: Rauvolfia tetraphylla (assembly GCA_030512225.1). Taxonomy (NCBI): domain Eukaryota; kingdom Viridiplantae; phylum Streptophyta; class Magnoliopsida; order Gentianales; family Apocynaceae; genus Rauvolfia; species Rauvolfia tetraphylla. The sequence goes on from JAJQKT010000060.1 coordinate 7,586,606, forward strand.
TTTTTTTTAGATAAAATGCATTTAGATAATAAAGATATTTTGGGCTTAACAATTTATTAGTATTATCATCTGTTTATTTCTTAACAGATGAAAATATGAAGGATTTTGTTAGGCTCAAGACACTTTTATTATCTAAGTGTATTTTATCTAAAACAAAATAAAGAAAAAAGAAAAAAATTGCTCTGTGTCTCTGCTAGTCTGCTTTCGGTTTAGCCGTCGCCCGTCGGACATGCCTGAAGCCATCTGGGTCCTCTAGCAAGAAAGACAGAAACTCCAAATGAAAGGAGTTTATCTTCCAAATATTAAACGTTAAGGAAATGAAAAGCGTTTCGTTAGAAATGGACATTAAAAGAAAGTTGTATGAAAAATTTTAATGTAAAGCATTTGATTAAAATTATCTTTATTTATGTGCTTTTCCTAGTAACTAATTAAATATAGCATGTTAATCTCATCGACAAAAGCACACTTAAATAACAATTTGAAAATGAGTCTCTATATTTGTTTTCTGCATTCAATTCATAGCAACTTTTCCCTTTTCCCTTATGCAGGAAAAAAAAAATCTTTTCCATGTTCCCTTTAAATTTGCTTACATATGATCACACGTCTTTCTCTATAATCAGCAGCAACGTGCATATGGCTTTAGTGCTATCTTTTCCCATATGGTGAAGTGCGACATTATATTAGGCAGGATGTTATGTTCAAGAAGTTCATAATATGGATGATTATAATAATTGAAGATGTATATTTTTTATGAATGAAATTTTGTGTTTCTAAATTAATTATATGATACAAATATATAAAAAAATAAAGATGTTATTTATCTAAATATAGTATAATATGCATTATAGAGAGAATGTAAATAGTATAGTTCATAAGTAACATTAAGTATGGACATACGAATCTAGTGTAACAAACACACTTATGAGAGATTTCACGCAAATATGGATCAAGAATATTTCTACGGATTAACATTACGATAGTTTGCAGCCCAAACCCAATGTTTAAAGGAATCAAAGGACAAATAAACACACTATGCATGTCACGTGACCTTAACTATAAAATTATCTCACTAAGCTATTCTCAGTTATGTGATGCTCATGCTAGTCGAAGAGAAACCGAAATTCCTTTCAAAATAAAAGCACTCAGTTAATCAGGTGAGTTTGTATTAGACAATATTAATATTTTCAACCACTTCAACAATCGAGTAGGAACATAAAATCAAACTTAGAGTGTTGTTTCACTTTTTTCTTTTTTCTGAGTCCAATTGAGCTTGATTTTTTTTCTGAGTCCAAAGGAGGAAACGGACTGCGCCGACCAGGTAACGGCATGGAAGTGTTGGATCCTGGATCCTATTCTTTTGGGCCCGATTCGTATTTTGAAGATTTGTGTTCAGATATTCAAATTTCACGATATTTCTAATTTTTACTCCTCTTTTTTTTCACTCCATCAGATATGGAAGCTTCGAACGAGCGCAAGGATCAGCCCGGTCAAAATCCCTGTGCAAAACCGGGTAAGTTTAACTTTTTCAATCTTCTAGTATTAAAAAATTTATTGATAAGGGCAAAATTGGAAAGCATATGCAATGGGTTTTGCACGAAGATAGAATTGTTACACAACTTTTGTAACAGAGCAAGCTTACAAAAAGACGATGCTAGTGTTTGTGGTTAACATGGGAATATATAGAATTGAGGGGAGATAGTCGTTGAGTTTGGAGAAATGGCAGATTTGGTTGGAGGTTGGGGAAATGCCAGATATAGTGTTTGATCATGCAGTAATCGGAGGAAATATGTGCTATTTGCATAAAGGTGGTGAAATATTATCTTTTGTGTATAATGGTGGCGATGTGGCTTGCCCATTTGATGGGAAATGTTTCCTAAGTGATTGGAGTAAGTTGTTTGGTAGATAAACCCACTTCATTTGGAGTTTTTGTGGCATGTCCGACGGGCGACGGTTAAGCCGGAAGTAGAGACACAGAGTAATTTTTTTTTAATTTTGTTTCGGATAAAATGTACTTAGATAATAAAAGTGTTTTGGGCTTAATAATTTATTAGTATTAACATCTGTTTATTTCTTAACAGATAAAAATAGGAAGGATTTACCTTATAAACATTTGTTTAGTCAACGGAGGGAAAACAAAGTTTTGTTAAACGATATGAAAATGAAAAGTATTTCGTTAAAAATGAAATTTAAAAGAAAGTTGTAAGAAAATTTTTTATGTAAAGCATCTGATTAAAATCATCTTTATTTATGTGCTTTTCGTAGTAACTAATTAAATATAGCATGTTAATCTCATCGACAAAAGAACACTTAAACAACAATATAAAAATAAGTCTCTATATTTGTTTTCTGTATTCAATTCATAGCAACTTTTCCCTTTTCCCTTACGCAGGAAAAAGAACAAAAACCTTTTCCATGTTCCCTTTAAATTTGATTACATATGATCACACGCCTTTCTCTATAATCAGCAGCAACGTGCATATGGCTTTAGTGCTATCTTTTCCCATATAGTGAAGTGCGATATTATATTAGACAGGATGTTATGTTCAAGAAATTATAATAATTGAAGATATATGGTTTTTATGAATGAAGTTTTGTGTTTCTAAATTTATTATATAACTTAAATACATGAAAAAGTAAAAATATTATTTATTTAAATATGTCATAATTAGGACTGTCAATTGGGTTGGATTGGCCTAAGCTTGGCTGGTTCAGCCCGTTTAATTATGGGTTCGAGCTCATATTTTCAAAACGAATAACGTTTTGGGTCGAGTTCGAGCTAAAGTAAGTCCAGTCTAATTTTAGCTTGACTCGTAATACATATATTTATATATATATATATATATATATATATATATATATATATATTTATATTTATATAATAATATTATTATTATATTATTAAAAAATTTTATTATTATATAAAAAAATTTAAAAAAATCATGTTAGGATTTACTCTAGCCCGAGCCCGATAGAGCCGAGCTCGGGCTCATATTTTTCAGTACGAAAATAATCGGGCCGAGTTTGGATTTAGCAAAGTCCGGTTCACTTAGCCCGATTCACTCCCTTAGTCATAATGCACATTATACAGATACTGTAAATAGTAGAGTTCATAAGTAGTATTAAGTAAAAATAACTAATTAAACATTAAACATAAAGCATCTACAATTAGTGTATATACGTTTCTTTCATCTTTTGAGTAAGTATCAGTAGGAAATATAAACATTTGTCTCATCCTTTGAGGAAGCATCAGTAGGAAATATAAATTTGCTAAGTTGTGGCTAAGCACATAATTGTAGTTTTATTTCTCTGATTTAATCAGCAGAATAACTATATGATTTGAGAAAAGTTTGACCTCTGCCCCAATATGAACAGATAGAATGCTGAGAGAGGAATGACAATGCCAATCCCGCACGCAAAGACAGCAGTGGCAATAACTATAAATATCCGATAAGTCAAATCATCATTGTCGTCAAGTCGCTCAAGCAACTCCTTGATGTGGCTTTGGCAGCGAATAAAATCTCTATCAGAAGCATCATTTGTAACTCGATTTGCTTCTAAACTTTGAACGAATAATAACATCATCTTCATAAAATATTGTTTACGATGCTTCACATTATGAAATGTCCATTTATAGGATTAGAGTCTTTTGTAGACGGTATATATAGAAAAGATAAAAAAACAAAAGCAATCCCGACAACTGCACAGAATGCCAATGTGTTCTTGTCGGGTTTAAAATTTTAATTATGAGTGACTAAGTAGCAGGCAGTTGACACACCGGTTGCTACACTTATGACTACATGTGTGCTAAAGATAATCATGTTATTGCATGCTTCTGTGTTTGCTTGTAGCGCTATATTCTCATCAAACAAGATTCTTCGTTGCCTTTTCAGATTTAGCAACTCATCGAATTGTTACAAACTAATACAATTAGGGATCGATGGTGTATTCTCTTCTTACATGGGCGAAGAAAAAAAATCGGCATTATGCCCAAGCAAGAAGAAGTGCAAACAGAAGTGAAGTCATGATAATTAGATACGTTTTGACGTCATGCGGTAAAGCAAACTGTTCTATAGAACAAATAACACATATATACATACGTATAATAAATATAACAATATGAAGTCATCAATAATATAGTTAAATTGAGCAAAATTAATAACATGGTGAGGATCTGAAAATATAAGATATTTAGTAGCTTTTCAAATAAAATAATACATAACATATATTGATTGATTTTAATGATAAAATTAAAGACCTTAAGAGAATTGCTATCAAAGTGGATTCCACTTCTAGTATTCAACGGTGGCGCTATGCACGAGTATATGTCCAGATTGATCTCAATTGCCCCCTAGTGTCCTTCGTAGCTCTTATGGGATGGTTTCAAAAAGTAGAATATGAAGGCTTGCACGTCATCTGTTTTCATTGCGGTGAATATGATCATTGATCGGAGGCATGTCCCTGGAATAATATGTTAGAAAAGCATGTAGTTGAGTGTGTAAAAGAGAGGCCAGGCCCATTCACGAGGCGAGACAAGTGGCTCAAAGAAAAAAAATGACCAGAAACACAGAAAGCCAAATGGTGTAAAGCTAGTTAAAGTAGCCTGGTTGAAGGGGATTGATAAAAAGGAGAAAGCTAAACTAGGGGCCCAAGCCGAGGAGGGTTTACGAGACAAGCAAGACAATGATGCGATGCCTCTGATTTTGTCTCCACCCATTATGGGGTCTGCCTCGACCAAGTAGAGATGGAATGTATGCTGTAGTCCCAAGTAGTGGAGCCCAATTTTTAATTTTTGATTTCCCGCCCCTAATAGCCAAAAAAGGGATAAAGGAAGTAGAGCAAAATGTTAAAGTGCACCTCACAAAGATACTCTTGTCAACCTTTTGCTCCCTCCCTTAAGACCCCCAGACTGGTTATGAGGCTTTGCTGATAGAAGAGGCTGTCTGGCAAATGGATGCAGATCTCTAGGATCATCATATAAGCTAATTTGCCTTTTTTATTGGATCTCAAAATTATTTGCTGGAATTGTAGAGGGGCGGGATCTGACGAGTCTTTGCTAGATTTAGTAAGAACTCACAAATCGTGGATGTTGATTTTACTTGAAACCAAGGTTTCTAGGGACAAAGCGCGGCGTATCCTAAGCCGTTCTTATTTTGACCAAATGGTAATCTCTGAGGGCCAAGGGTACACTTGGGGTATTTGAATCTTTTGGAACACAAAAACATTCCAAGTGCGAGTGATAACCATTGTTGATTAGGTTATTAACTTAGTTATTCGGAATGTTGGGATGACAAAGCATTGGATGTTGACAATCAAATTTATAAATTTAAAAATAAAAATAAAATTTACAAAATATTTTAGGTCCAATTACATGACACTTTTTTAACTCTGATTTGAAATTTCAGTTAGGACGTGTCAAGGTCGAATGAAATTGGGAGTGATTATGGTTTGGAGAAAGTATTTTAATACTCAATGATGACTCGGTCGTGATTTTCAGGCTTGGATTCTCTGGATTGCCTCCTTGGGCTTGGGAGCCACCACTTGACTCCGTTATCTCTAAGCAAAAATTTTAAAAAAATTAAGTGGATAAAAAAGATAAATTAATTATTAAATATACACACACCAACATAAAAATAAATTTTAAAAGAAAATTGTGCGAGAAATTTCTATTTAAAGATCTAATTGATTGTTTATTAAAATGAGTGCTAGGTTGATGTGTGTATATTCAATAATTAATTTACCTTATTTTATGGTTAGAGGTTTGGAAAGAAATAAATGAATTTTACTGTCATAAGTTCAATTTATAATATAACAAATGCGGATTCTATTTGGTGGCTTTTTAAACTAATATTAAACGATTGATAATGGGCTTGATTTTGATTTTTAATTAATAGCTTTAGTAGTCTAGCTGCACACTGTTAATTGGCCTCGTTTGTTATTTGATTTTTTAGAGTGACTATTTTTCTTTATTTACTATAATAGGGGTCAAATTGCATTTGATTAGAATGTAGATTGTTGGTTAATTTTTTTCAAATTTTACTTGAGGTAGGTGAAAAGTTCATTTAACCTTTATACATCAGCTTATTGGAGCTCTGGACTTTTAACGAAATGGATTTTTAATGAAAGCTGTACGAGAAACTTTTATATAAAAGATTTAATTGATTACTAGTTAAAATGAGTATGTGTCTATATTTAATAATTAATTAATTTTTTTATCTACTTAATATTTTTTAAAAAAATTTTACTCAGAGATAATGGAGCCAAGTGATGGCTCCCAAGTTCAAGGATGTGATCCACAGAATCTAAGTTTGAAAATTACGATCGAGTCATCATTAGGTATTAAAATGCTTTCTTCTAACCATATCTGTTAGTTTATTTGCGGGAGACAATCACTACTATTTTCATTTGGTCTTGGCCCGTCCATGCTGAAATTTCAATTCAAACTTGGAAAAGTGTCATATGTCACAAATATTTTGTAATTTTTATTTTTAAATTTATGTATTTGATTGAATGAGATATATAAATTGAATTTAAAATATTTAATTTGATAATTAATAATTTTATTAAGCTCAATTTGTAATATAACAAATGCAGATTCTACTTGATAGCTTTTTGAACTAATTTTAAACGGTTGATAATGGGTTTGATTTTGGTTGTTAATTAATGACTTTAGTAGGCTAGCTCCACACTGTTGATTGGCCTTGTCTATCATTTAATTTTTTAGGGTAATCACTTTTTTTTATTTATTACAATAGAGGCTAAATTGCGTCTGATTAGAGTGTAAATTAGTAGTTAATTTCTTTCAATTTTTATTCGAGGTAGGTGAAAAGCAAATTTAGCTTTTGTATATCAACTTGGTGGGGGTATTGGTTAAGAAAAATGAAAAATAATGGAGGCTCAATTTGAGTTCAAGAATTTCTAGTTAAATTTTTATTCTAATATTATATAAGACGCAAAAATTTTCTTTTTTTTTCTTTTTTGATTACAACAGAATAATATGTACATGGATTTTGAAAATTTACCAACCCACTCAGTTTTAAAAATAGATTTGTGCACATCATAGGTAGTGTGTAAATGTATTATAGTTAGTTAATAAAATGATCAACTACAGAAGCTTTTCTTTAGGTTAAGAGATAAAAGGCTTTTATCTTTTATTTAAAATTTAGACATTGTGTATATGAAAATGATATAATAATTTGTTGATTCTAATTAGATTCCCTTGAGGTTTTTTGTTTTATTATTAAAATCAATCAATATATGTGATGTATTATCGTAAATGAAAAGCACCTAAGCATCTTACATTTTCGTGTCTCCACCATATTATTGATTTTGCTCTGTTCAATTATGTTATTGATGGCTTCATGTTGTTATATTTATGATATGTATGTATGTGTGTGTTGTTTGTTTTATGGAACAACTTGCTTTACCGCTTGGCTTCAAAATGTATATAATTGTTTTGGTTTCACTTCAGTTTGCACTTGTCCTTGTTTGGGCATGGTGCTGGTTTCCTTTTTTTCACCCGTTCAGTAGAAGAATGCACTATCGATCCCGAACCGTATTAGTTTGCAACAATTCAATGAGTTGCTAAATATGAAAATGCAACGTAGAATCTTGTTTGATGAAAATGTATTTGATGAAAATGAGTTCCCCTCTCTGCATTCTATCTGTTCAGATTGGGGTTGAGGTCAAACTTTCCTCAAATCATATAGTTATTTTTCTGATTGAATCAGAAAAGTAAGACTACGATTGCGTGTCTTGGTAATAACTTAGCAAATTTATTTTTTTTACTGATGCTTTCTCAAAAGATGAGACAAACATTTATATTTCCTACTTATGCTTCCTCAAAAGATGAGAAAAAACAAATATACACTAATTCTAGATACTTTATGTTTGGTATTTAATTGGGTACTTTTATTACATCTATACTTAATATGACTTACGAACTCTACTATTTACATTCTCTCTATATATGTATTATGGCTTATTTAAATAAATAGCATCTTTACTTTTTTGTGTATTTGCATTGTATAATTAATTTAGAAATATAAAACTCCATTCATAAACAATATACGTTTTCAATTATTATAACCATCCATATTATCAATTTCTTGAACATGCCTGAAGCCATCTGGGTTTTCTAGCAAGAAAGACAGAAACTCCAAATAAAGTGAGTTTATCTTTCAAATATTAAACGTTAAAGAAATGAAAAGCATTTCGTTAGAAATGGACTTTAAAAGAAAGTTGTACGAAAAATTTTAATGTAAAGCATTTGATTAAAATTATCTTTATCTATGTGCTTTTCCTAGTAACTAATTAAATATAGCATGTTAATCTCATCGACAAAAGCACACTTAAATAACAATTTGAAAATGAGTCTCTATATTTGTTTTCTGTATTCAATTCATAGCAACTTTTCCCTTTTCCCTTATGCAGGAAAAAAAAATCTTTTCCATGTTCCCTTTAAATTTGCTTATATATGATCACACGTCTTTCTCTATAATCAGCAGCAACGTGCATATGGCTTTAGTGCTATCTTTTCCCATATGGTGAAGTGCGACATTATATTAGGCAGGATGTTATGATCAAGAAGTTCATAATATGGATGATTATAATAATTGAAGATGTATATTTTTTATGAATGAAATTTTGTGTTTTTAAATTAATTATATGATGCAAATATATAAAAAAATAAAGATGTTATTTATCTAAATATAGTATAATACGTATTATATAGAGAATGTAAATAGTATAGTTTATAAGTAGCATTAAGTATAGACATACGAATCTAGTGTAACAAACACACTTATGAGAGATTTCACGCAAATATGGATCAAGAATATTTCTACGGATTAACATTACGATAGTTTGCAGCCCAAACCCAATGTTTAAAGGAATCAAAGGACAAATAAACACACTATGCATGTCACGTGACCTTAACTATAAAATTATCTCACTAAGCTATTCTCAGTTATGTGATGCTCATGCTAGTCGAAGAGAAACCCAAATTCCTTTCAAAATAATAGCACTCAGTTAATCAGGTGAGTTTGTATTAGACAATATTAATATTTTCAACCACTTCAACAATCGAGTAGGAACATAAAATCAAACTTAGATTGTTGTTTCACGTTTTTTTTTTTTCCGAGTCCAATTGAGCTTGATTTTTTATAGAAGAATCCCAAGTAACAATAAGCTATACATGAAACAAAATTCATTGGAGAAAATACTAAAAAGAAAAAGAAGGTACGGATATGATGAATTAGTACGCACAAATCAAATACGTTGATAACGTTGGCAAACAAGTGACGCACTGCGGGGTGAGGGAGAGTGTTCAGCCCCTGCCTTCAATCTCTCTCCCCTTCCACCCCCTGCCCTCAACTCACCCCAACCATCCCAGTTAAAAGGTTGAAGCTGCAGTCTCCACTATAGCCGTCGCCGACAAATACAAAGCAGCCGCCTTTTGAGAGAAACGCGAAGGAGCGTCGTTGAGGAAGGAAGAGAAGGAGGTAACAGACAGCGCCGACCAGGTAACGCCTCTTGTGCTTAATGAAAACGTTCGATCCCGGATCCTATTCTTTCGGACCCGAATCGGATTTCGGAGATTTGGGTTCGGATATTCCAGTTTCACGATATTTCTAATTTTTACTCTTTCTTTTTTCACTCCATCAGATATGGAAGCTTCCAACGAACGTGAGGATCAGCCCGGTTAAAAGCCCCATGCAAATCCGGTTAAGTTTAACTTTTCCAATCTTCTAGTATTAAAAAATTTCTGGGATATGAATACCTTCTTGAGTTATATAAGCAGCAGTTTTGTAGGGTACAAACTCTTGCAATTTATATCCGTTGTATGAAATCTCCCCATCAAGAAGCCATATTCCTTCTTCTCTATGAAATGAAAATGCCCACTGGCTTAATAGTTTATTAACTAGAGTGTGAAGCAACGTACTTAGGTCAATGCAAGCAGTGGGAGGAATCACTTGCAAACTAAAGCTCATGGGAGCACATATCAATAAGAGCCCAGTGGACGTAAGTCAGATCTTTTGCCTTTTCTTTTTTCCTTTCAGACATCTTATACTTCCTAATTAACTCTTTGTTTGCCATAAATAGGTTACAGAATCATGATTATATCCAGAATAATGTTAGTTCGTCCTTTCAAGCATTTGAAAAACAACTAATTTACTAATCATCTAAGATAAATAAGATAAAACAAAGGCTTATGGCTAGAAAGAAAGATATATAGATGAAGGACAGATAATATCAACCTTGAGAGATTTGTCAAGATTTCCTGAAAGTGCCTTCAATAGTGAGGTCTTCCCACATCCTGAAGGGCCTAGCAGTAGAGTTATTCTGCATTAAGAATGAGCCTTCGGGAGTCTGAGGATTAGATCCTTTGAGAGAACAAGTTAATCATGATTAAAATTCCCTGAGATGATTAAATGATAAATCTCATTTCCCGATAAATGAATGACATGGAAAAGGGAAATAGTTTTACTATAGGAGACGTATTGAATGTGTACCTTCCAGGCTTGATGATACCACTAACATCATCAATGATGCTGGTATTGGATACTTGTGACTCTAAACCAGGAAGCCTCACTAGATCCTGATAAAGAAAGGAAGTCAGCATATTGACTGCAGTAAGTGGAAAGCGAAAAAGAAGAAAACAAACCAAAAATGTTTTAAGATTTGCAGCTTATCAAATAAGGAGGTGATCATAAGTCTCTACCATCAACACTCATGATAGGATTGCCAGCAAGAGCAAGACAATTAGTAGAATTGGGCGCCTTTTTCTTTCTGTTTATGGCTCTTTTTGATGTCTGAAATTACTAGAAAGATAAGCGACCAAAAGGGTTTCTAGATTAAATCTCAAAGTCAATAAATTATTAGAAACCTATTGTAAATGAATAGGATAGTGAACAGAGAGTATCAGAACTTCAAATTGAGCCTAAAAATGTCAACTTCAGATTAGTTATGGAATGCAAATATGAACATGAGCAGCTCAACAAGATAAGAGAAGGGAAGGTAAACAGAATGTGATGGAACAAGAAATCTCAAGCTTCAAGATATTGCAACATCAGAGGAGAATAACATTTTAAATCCACAACTCCGTATATAGATTCTCTGCTGACAACTTGGTGGTCATACTTATAATAAGTCAGCCCATTACAAGGTATTATGTTGAATCAAACTTAAAACATGTATCTTTTTAATGAGGGCAGTAAGAAAGATTGAGCCTGGAAAAAAAAAGTAACAAGATTGAGATAATGCAGGTACTCACCAAAATCAATCTTTTGAGAGAATTCCACAGAGGTGGGAGGGGCTTTCCCTGAACAACTTCACACTCTTCTTCTACTCGTAGATTATTGTATCTGACTTCCACTGTAGGCAATTCTATGCCAACTCTGTAGGAATTGCTTCAAACCATGATCAGATAAACCATAATACTCCCAGAAAAGTTAAATTGACATAATTGGCATAAAGGAAATCTCAAAAATAACATGAAGAACCTGGAATAACTAACAATTGCACAAGCAATATATAAACCCTTTTGGGGTAGGGGCACGGCTCTACGTTTGAAAGTTTGTTCAATATTGTATTTGAGTTACCCTAAACTTATCTGCTGCATTTTTGGTATTCTTTTTCTAAAGGATAAAAGAAACCTTACTTGTCCATTCTTTTCCTGATCTTCTGCAACAAACGAAGATTGTCATGTTCAACTTGTTTAAAGAGTTTCTCAGTGAACTTTGGTCTCTCTGAAGCACTAAGCTTGGTAACATCAATCAGCCGTTTTATTTTAACGCCGGCTTCATCTTCAATAACGTCATCTACAAAAGTTGGAAGTTTCTCAATAGTAACCCACTGCAGAGCACATTCTTCATAAAGATTATCATCCCTTCCAACACTGGGCGTTCGGTGGTGAAATGAGGATCCTGTTTCTGACGGTTCGATTGTTGGTGATTCTACATTATGTCTTTCGGCTACCTGGGCCATCTCTTACCTTTTGCTGGTTCAGATCTTCATTTATCCATAGAGCAGAAATAGGAATTGCAGCACCAATTCAACTTCTGTGAGTTGGATGATGAAGATTGATGAGATTTGACAGTACATCATTGTACAGAGGGATTGGAATGGATTTGGTTTTGAAACTTTTATGTAGAGTTTTGTAAATTTTAAATTGTTTGGGGTAAGGATTGTGTGTCATACTTAAAATTTTGAATTTAGTTTTGAAATTAAATCTTGTAAAAAGCCTTATAATCACCAAACTGAGGAGCAATATTAAAATATTAAGAACTATTTGTATTAGTTAAAGATTTTAATATACCATGAGCTTTAGAATAATTCCACGTGAACATTTTTGTTTGCAGCAAAGCGTCTACCAAACGATTCAACTCAAGCCACACTCAGAATTACGTGCAACATTCATTCGTATTAAACGTTTTAAAAATATTAATATTAATATAACAATATAATTATTTAATTATATAATAATTTTTTATATTTATTTGATTCTTAATAAAATATCAATATTTTTATTCTATTTAATTTTTTATTTTTATTTTTTATATTTGTATTTACATTTTAGTAATTATAATTATTTTTATTTTTTTATTGTAAGATAAAAATATTTTTTCTTTTCCCTTTCTCTTGTTTTTGCAAAGGTAGAGGTTAAAATATATTTATTTACTCTTAATTATTTTATTTGTATAATATTATATAATCTATTCTATAAAAGTTAAACGGTTTATTTATATCTTTCACTACATTATACTTTTGAATTTGAAGAAATTTTGAAGTTAATAACCTAGTTAAGAAAATTTTTTAATTCTTTATGTACAATTGTTATTTTTTATTTGCTTATATTTAACTCATGTAACTCTCAAATAGCACTTATGATTTAACTTTTTAATAAAATTGATAACAATAATAAAAACAACAACGACAAAAATAATAATAACAAGAAACTAAATTAACTAATATAGTATTCTTCTTCTCTTAAAAAAAAGTACTCTTCTTCAACTAATTTAACTCTCAAATAATTCTTACTAATTTTGTAGTAATTAATTGTACAATAATTAATTAGCCAACTAACTAACTAATATAATAATATTTTTAAAATATTTTTATATTTTATATCTTGTTATAATAAGTTTTTTTGTTGATTATATATAGATTTAGATTTTAACAAGCATAATCATTTCTTACAATTATTTTATTTTTATAAAGTAATGGTATTCTTTTTTTCCTTTATCTTATTTTTATAATGTTAGAGAGGTTAAAGAGCATTTTTCATGTTATATTTTTTTGTAATATTCTTTTACTATTATTTGCTCTTGATATTAGTTATTTTATGGATGTTAGATATCTATTGTTAAAAAAATATGTAATTTAAGTGGGTAGTTAATATAATTATTGTTTAACAGTTACAAAGCTTTCTATTAATTTTTTATGTATAATTTTTTTATTTGTGATTCTTTAACTAATGTAATTGTCAAATAACTCTTACTTAATTTTTTATAGTAATTATTAATTAATTAATTAAATAATATAGTAGTGGCTGGTTAAATTTGAATGGTGTTTTAGACTATTCAAAAAATGAAGAAATACATTATATGACTCATATCCATACTTTTATAACATATAAAGTTTAAATCTCCATAACTTCAATCCCTACCTTTTATATTTTATTTCTTGTTATAATAACTTTTTTGTTTATTTTATATAGATTTATATTTTAATGAGTATAATTATTTCTTACGATTATTTTATTTTATAAAGTAATAGTACTCTTTTTTCCCTTTATCTTATTTTTATTAATATTTGAGAGGTTAGAAAGTATTTTTCATGTTAGATTTTTTATAATAATTTTTACTATTATTTATTCTTAATATTAGTTATTTTATTGATGTTATATGTCTATTTTTATATCTGTTACATTATATTTTAGGGTTAAAAGATATGTAACTTAAGTAGGGTAGTTAAGAATAAATCACCATATTGATCCCTAATATTTTTTCTCTTGAAGACATTAGTCTCTATTAATTTATTATAACTTTTTAAATCCCTAATCTAAAATCGAGTCAAACTTATGGTCCTTTCACCACTAGCTATGAGCCAAAAGAATTTTGAATGTAATAGTGGTAGAAGGATTATAAATTTGGCTTGATGTTAGATTGCAGACTTAAAAAGTTATAATAAATCAATGAGGACTAATGCCGTCAAACGAAAAAATATTAGGGACTAATATGGTGATTTATCCTTACTATTATTTATTCTTAATATTAGTTATTTTATTGATATTATATGTCTATTTTTATATCTGTTACATTATATTTTAGAGTTAAAATATATGTAACTTAAGTAGGGTAGTTCTCTAATAATTTTTATATACAACTTTTATTTTTTTATTTGTAATTCTTTAACTAATATAACTCCCAAATAACTCTTGATTATTTTTGTATATTTATTAATTAATTAACTAAATAATATGATAGCAGCTAGTTAAATTTAAAGGGTATTTTAGATAATTTAAAAAATGAAGAAACACATAAAGTTTAAATCCTTATAATCCCTTATCCACACTTTACTAACATAAAGTTTATATTGCTATGATCCATATTCATGCTTTTATAAGAGCATTTTTTATGTTAGATTTTTTTGTAATGTTATTTTACTATTATTTGCTCTTGATATTAGTTATTGTATAGATGTTAGATATCCATTTTTATACCCCATTACATTATCTTTTAGGGTTACGTGTAACTTAAGTAGGAGTAGTTAAGAGATTTATTGTTTAATAGTTACAAAGTTTTGTATTTTTATGTGTAACTATTATTTTTTATTTATAATTCTTTAACTAACGTAACTCTCAAATAACTCATACTTAATTTTGTATAGTTACTAATTAACTAACTAAATAATATAATGGTGGCTAATTAAATTCAAGGGTATTTTAGACCATCTAAAGAAAGAAGAAACACATAAAGTTAAAATCCTTATGATCAATATCCATACTTTTATAATAGTATAGATATAGATATAGATTTATAGTGGTTAGATGTCCATTTTTTACATCCCTATGATCCCTATTCACACTTTTATCTGAAAATTTTTTATGTTAGAATTTTTATAATGTTATTTTACATCTATTTGCTCATAATATTGGTTATTTTATAAAGGTCAAATGTTCATTTTTATATACCATTACATTATCTTTTAGGATTACAAAATATGTAACTTAAGTTAGGTAGTTAATATACTTATTGTTTAATAATTACAAAACTTCTTATTAATTTTTATGTGTAGCTATTATTTTTTTATTTGTAATTCTTTAACTAATATAACTTTTAAATAACTCCAACTTAATTTTGTATAGTTATTAATTAATTAAATAAGTCTTACTTAATTTTATTATTTTTTGATCTTGATATTAGTATAGTATAGATTATATCTAATTTTTTATTTGCTCTTAGTTTTAAGTCTTGTCTATTGATTTTTTAAATTTATAAACATATAATCAAGTTGTTATTTGAGAGGTATATATACTAATTTAATAATTGAAATTAGAAAAAAAGAAAAAATTTTAATAATTATTTATAACAATAAAAGGGAAATTTAATAATTATTTATAAAAATAAATTCTTTCTCTTTAATACTCTTTTTTAGTAACTAACTTCTCTCTTTAATTCTTTGTGTTAACTTTGTTAAAACTAACTTACAACTAATTTTTCTAAAATAATTATTTTTATATAACTCCTAAATAATTATCATTTAAATGTAAAAAAATATTAAAATTACAATAATGCATTTTAAAAAATAAAAAATAATTTTATCAAACGACATTTTAGAATATGCAAAAAATGAAGAAACATAAAAGTTTAAATACACATAACTCTTATCTATACTTTTAGTATATTACAACTATAGACTAATTTTTTTGTCGTTCAAAATTAAAATATTCTAATTTGTTAAGGTAACATAATCTTTTCCAAGAAATCATGAAAGTTTGCGTTTGATGGAAGTCCCGCGGCACAGTGTACAATGAGAGATAGTTGACTTTAAAGTTAAACAAATGATTTTCCTTAACAGGGTTTCCGTCGTTCCATAGTGCAGTTTGAGCAAGCTCGAAAGTGGTTGGCCGGACTGAGGCTTTTCTTAATTACTGGGATTTTATTATATTCTCTTCGTCATTAATTTGCTCTTCACTCCATGGGGAAAAGCCTCCAGATACTGTATTTTACTCGAATTACTAACAAAGTTGTTGCAGATTTGGTGCTGAACCAGCTTGTTTCAGACAGATAAATGTTGTACTGCTTCTGTATTTGATTCTGTTTTGATTTGATTTGATATCATACAATGATCCCATATCTTCTGAAAATGATTTTCTCTTCACTTCATGAGTTTGATATTTAAATTTAAACTGCCATTTGCATGTGCTTCTTTATTTTAATTCAAGTCAATGCAGCAGCTCGGTTGCAGAGTCCACAAGAACTAACAACTATTGCTTAATGATATATCCATGGTGATAACGAGGAGTAATTTTCTTCGTTTTTTGGAAAGGGGCTCGAGATATTCATTGATAAAAGAAATACAATTACAATTCATAAGAAAGAGGTTAAGCTTGATTGCAAAGTATTCCCTAACTTCATAATTGAATATTTTTATTTTGACTTAATATAAAATTATTTTTAAGGAGAGTCATTTGATTATATAAAAATTATGAAGATATTCTTATTAATTAAAAAGATTAATGACATGATACACACATTAGTGAAACTTAAATCTATTAAATTAAGAGAGTAAGCAGGGTCGGTGGCAGAGCTCTTGTATTAGTGGAGTTTACTTCTCTTAAATTAAGAATGTTATTAATAAAAATTTATATAAAATATATAACTATTTTAAGAAAATAGACATTCAATTTTGAATATCTTTAAAAAGAAATGTAGATATTTAATTGTAGATGAAGAGATTAATAGATTAGTTTCTAAGGAAACTTTGAAGAGGATTTGGAATTCGGTCTGCGATCTATATAGAAAAACAAATAGTAATTACAATTAAAAATTAAATCGCATAATCAAAATATACTTAAAATATGTAGCACTTGCAACCTTAAGTAGTATATTCTATTATAAGAGGATAATTTCTATTCCACCTACTTTCTTTTCTTTCTTGAATGGATAAATAAAAAGAAAAAGAATGGACAAATAAAACTTTTACAAAATTGAGTGACCTAATTAAAAGGATAAAAATGAAATATAATTAAATTTATTTTAATAATAAACGCAACACAATTTAATTTTAATATAATTAGTTTATAACAATTGAATAACGAGTCAAATTACATAACTAGCTATGCCCTTCGCTGTCCTTGCTCCCTCTTCGTCTCTCCACGCAGCCCGCACCGTGCTCCTTTCTTTTTTATCTTTGTAATCCTTTTTAAGTTAAGGGTGGAGCGCGTAGAAACTTGATCCGCACAGAGAAAGTAACAGTAAAGTTTTTTTCCACTACTTTATTGAGCCTTGATCCAAGGCAACAAATTTTTTTTTTTTTCTAGTAAATCTTAACTATTACACAGTCGGGACATGAAAATGGACGGACACTGTGGCTGATTAACAGTAAAGGCAAAGGCAAGTGCGATAACTTTTTTCAGTCATTACAAGGAGGACATCCCCTGCATGATCGCGAAGTGTGTGTGTGTCTAAATATATACTATCCCTAAGATTTTGCCTAAAGGGATTACAAACTCATTTTTGACGTGTGTTAAAAATCTTCTCAGCTTCATTCTTTAGTTTCTTTTTATTCTAAATCAAGACTATCTCCTTTAATTATTTATCTCCACATATTTTTTGTTCTCCTCAATATTATTTCTTTTTAAATAGTATAATTATATGTAATTGTCATCTTGTAATTAAAAGAATTTGTTAATTCCACTGCCCCCAACCCGGTGGAGCCTTTTGCGGGTCTTGAACCCCTGACTATGTAACTAACTGACTTTGATATTTTAACACAAGTTTCCCATTCAGACAAAAAACGTATCATTTGATATCTAAGAAATCTATCGATATATTTGGTATACTAGAATAAAATATAATAAAATATCTTTCCACTTATAATACCTTTCCACTCGAATGGGGTTGAAATCCTCTTTCCATTCCATTGTCTTAAAGGAAAAGACAGAATAGAGTGGTGATTCTTTTTCTTT
Organism: Rauvolfia tetraphylla; assembly: GCA_030512225.1. Lineage (NCBI taxonomy): Eukaryota > Viridiplantae > Streptophyta > Magnoliopsida > Gentianales > Apocynaceae > Rauvolfia > Rauvolfia tetraphylla. The sequence continues at coordinate 7,604,799 of JAJQKT010000060.1, forward strand.
GTTTGAGAAAATTATTATTTAATATCAGAATGAAATAAAATTTCACAAGAAATGACTTAAATGCCTTACTAGTATATTGTGTCAATAAAATTAAATTATACCCAACAAAAATTGCTAAATTGAATATTTATTTATAAAATCTCATTTAAATAAAATTCACTCTAAATTTCAAGAACATAAAATATTTTAAGTATTGAAACATAATTTAATTATCAAGGCATCTCTTATTTTATATCAAAGTAAAGAAAGTATTAGTAAGAGAAATAAAATAAAATTCAAGGCTAAATTATATTTTTTCTTAATCAAATATTGTGAGGGTATAATAATCATAAGAATTTTTTAAAAATTCTTATTTCTCCTGAAATGACTTTTCCTTAGGTTTTGGTGCGAAAAGGCATTTTACACTTCTTGTTCAATCAGCTTTCTTGTGAAAAGACATTTCTTATTTAAAATTTTCATACCAAATACTAGAATTGGATGAAAAGTTAGAAAAGTCATGCATTCAATTTTATTTTATTTTTGTGTATCAAATATATCGTACGCTCTGCATGTCCTAGAATCCCTTGGCCTCCGAATATTGTTAGGTTAAAATATCTGGCTTTCGTTTTCATCTTCATCTTTCTTTTTGCTGCATCTTGGATTCACTGAAGCCATGAATAATTAGAGAAGAAGAAGGCCAGTCTCAGTCGTACCTTTTCCAGACGATGTAGTCATGGAGATTCTCAGAAGACTACAGACGCTTGCAGTCTCGAAATTCCGAAGGGTCTGCAAAAGATGGGAGGCTTTGATCTCAACTCAATATTTTGCCAATATGCATATGAGGCATTGCAGTTCCCCAATGATTCTTGTTCAGGAGAGAGTTCACGGCCTTGGCGCTGAAAGGGAACTTCATCTAGTAGATACACGGGAACCACAACGAAAGAAAACAAGAAACCGAAAACTTCGTCGTCTTAGTTTTATACTCTGGCCTGGAAGTGCTAGTTCCATCAGATTCCTTTTATCCCACGATGGCTTAATTGTAATGAGACTCGAACGCTACCTTTCCGGTACACACTCGGAGGATTTCATTGTCTTTAACCCAATAACCCGAGACAAGGTGAGAATAATCGCTCCAGTTGATCGTGGAGGTGAGATATTGGGGATGTTCATTCACATATTGATTAAAGAATATTTGTGTACTTTGGAGATCCTCCTGGCTAGGAAATAAAATGCTTAATTTGGGCCCTCAAGCATTGTGGAAAGATCTAAGACCACCCGCCTCCGCCTCCTTGCAACACCGGCGCAGCAGACGACTTCACAATCCGGTGGTTATGGACGAAGATGCAACTATTTATGGGATCGTAGTATGCCGTTGTTTCTATAATGATCCTCCGTGCGGGGGAACTGATCATGGCGTTCGACATGAAAGCTGAGTCTATCTTGATGCCGCATCCAGGTCCTCTAGGTGGTGGCTATAATCGGTGGGGGCATCGCGACATGCACATTTTCAAGATGGATGGCGGTTTATCATTCGTTCACCCTAAAATTACCCGAGATTCATTCATCATCAACATCTGGACACTAAAAGATTTCGCTACTATGCTCTGGATAAAGAGCCACGAGATCACTATTAAGTTTGATCAATTTGCTGAACTGGGTCCATGGCGGGACAGATTTCTTCGAGCAATGGAAAGAAAAATTCGAGTCATGGCAGTGAGAGATAAAGAAAGAATTATTGATGCGATTCTCATACGGCCGTTCGAGATTTTGTAATGATAATTGCAACCCCGGGACTTACATAATTTATGCTTGCAATATTGAGCTGGGCACTGTAAGGAAGATTGGGAGGGCATATTGGGATAGTTTGATGACGACCACAGACGTGCCGAACTTTGTCTCTCTGAGGAATTCGGATTTGACATGGTAAAGGGCAACTTATGTCGACAAAAATGGGAAGCAGTTCAAGGAAGGTTGCTGCAGGCGTAAATCCCTTGAGAGAAATAGAAAAATCTCTGCTAGATTTCAACCATGCATGCATGAAATTTTAATTTTTCAAGAAGGGCATAGCATGTTTGAAACTATTATTCTTTGTTAACCAATTTAGACACCTTTTGTATGAGTAAAAAACTCTAGGATGTTTAGGGCCTGCTCATGGGTTTTGATTATATGGCACTTACTAATGCTTACATGAAATTCTTTACATAGTCAATTATGAATGGATCCACGGCGGCTCAAAGGAAATTAACTGGAAAGGAGAGGCTTAAAAAGGACCAACAGAAAAGCATATGGTGTATTTGAATTTGTTTGATTTTATGACGTTTTATCTTTAATTTTATAAAAATAAATTTTTGTAAAACAGAAAATAAAATCTATTTGCATTAGATCTCGAATTGAAGCACGATCCAAAATACATCAATATATTGCATAATTAATCTAGAAAGGGACAACATCCTTCCCTTGTGTCCAACCTTGTTGCACGGTTTCTCCTTCCAAGTTTCGAAACTCCAGTTTTGCTCTCTACAAAATTTATTTGATTTAAAAAAGCTCGACAAGATAATTTATAAGGGACAAACAATGGTTACTATTATTATTATTATTATTATTTTAAATAGGAACTATCGATGACTTATAGCATCAAATGACTTCTAATTACCAGCCTACCATGCTTACATTAGTGATTGGATTTACGGAATAGGGTAGAGTTTGAAACAGTTGATCACATCAAACTTTCTTAATACTATGGTTGGATAACAATTCGTTCAAACCCATTACACATTTGGATATCATTTAGTTCAAATCCAAACACAAACGGATTTTATATTTTCTCTCATAAAAAATTACTTTCACAAATTTAAAATAAACAGAATTAGATAGTATTTTGATTTGAAATTTTCTACTTCAGTTTTGTGAGAGAGAATTTTTTGTGAGAGAAGAAATAGGACTCAAAGTGAAAAATCCAATCCAAATACACAATCTAAATACAAGGGTATTTAACATAATTAGAAAGATCAAATCGTAAAATATTGGCAATTTGGGAAAAAAATGCTTTGCCAAGTAGTGCTTTTCTTTTTGACCAGTGCTTTCTTTGACTAACCTTGTGATGGTGGATCCCCTTATTCTTTAAGAAGAAAAGAATAAAAATATTTAGTTGCAGACAACATTGAAAAAACCCAATAGGCTCAAGAGGGTTTAAGCAAGAAAAAGAACAATAGGCCCAAACTTTACAAATTCACATTGTAAAGCTCAAAAGCAATTGTCCATCATTTGGGCTCAACTTTCTTCTGCAACACGAGCCCGCAATTCATCTAAAATCCATTTCCCATCACAAAACCCTAGAAACATCAAAATTTTTTAGCTAGGGTTTCTTCGGTCTCGTCGCGTCCTCTCGCATTTCCCCTAAAGACGCAGATAAACAGAAAAAGATCGGAAGATGCCGGCCGGACACGGGTTGCGGTCTCGGACAAGAGACTTGTTCTCAAGAGGCTTCAGAAAGCGCGGAACGATCCCGTTATCGACGTACCTACGGATCTACAAAATCGGAGACTATGTTGACATTAAGGTTAACGGTGCCGTTCACAAGGGCATGCCCCACAAGTTCTATCATGGCCGCACTGGTCGCGTCTGGAATGTTACCAAGCGCGCCATTGGTGTCGAAGTCAACAAGCAGGTTGTTTTTAACTTTCCGCTTTTGATATTTTTTCACTTGTTTCTCAGCGCATGTAAATTTTGAATATTTACGTGCTGTTAGTTATGCGTTGGTTTTGTGTGTTAAATTGGGTTTGAGGTTTTAGTTCAGGAGAATGTTAAGTGAGGTTGAGGTTTTTGCGGATTTTCCTGATTTTTGCGGATTTTCCTGGTTTCCTGCTTTTGTGGTGCTCATTATGTGAGTTAGTGAGCATCTGATTTGACATCGAGAGCTCAGACAGTGAATTTTTCTTGATGACTTATATCAATTTGTTTAGAGCTTGTGTATAGGTGTTATAGAGGTGCTGCTGGCTTGGTTGAAACTATTCAAAATAATTTTGGAATTAGTATTTGAATTTGTGCTGATTATACATCCCCATTTTTTTGTAAGTCTTTATTATTGTTGCCCAATTGATTTATTGATTGCTGAAGGTTTTGATAATCGGAAATGTCGGGTAGCAATAACTGAAATTGGATATGATCGGTGATTCAGTATTCCTGCATTTTGATTTGTGATGTGATTTACAGGTCTAAATTGATTGTGGCTTTATGTTCCTGAAACTTAGGTCGGTAACAGGATAATCAGGAAGAGAATCCATGTCCGCGTGGAGCATGTTCAGCAATCTCGATGCACTGAGGATTTTAAGCTGAGGGTTAAAAAGAATGATCAATTGAAGGCAGAGGCGAAGGCCAGAGGCGAGGTTATCAGCACGAAGAGGCAACCAGAAGGCCCGAAACCTGGCTTTATGGTGGAAGGTGCAACATTAGAGACTGTTACTCCTATTCCATATGATGTGGTTAATGATCTCAAGGGAGGGTATTAAATAGTGTATCTTAAGAAGTGGTTCTTGTTTATTGCTAGAACAGCTTAAAACTGGGTCAAGTTTACTGAAATTTTGGTTTTATTTGCTCTAGACATTTTAGTTAATCAGAATCTCAGATGTTGTGTTTTGCAGTATTAGTTGAAAGTTTATTATATGGAAGTAATACTTTTCTATTTGATGCATTATCCGGGCCGTTCTTACATTTTGAGGGTAATGTTTGTGTTCATTTCTATCTATCGTCAGTTTCCAGGGATTTGTCTGAGCTAAAAGTGCTGCTGCGGGAAATTCTGTTAATTGGACGACAAAGAAGGAAGCAATTTTTTGGCTTAATTATGCAAAAATTTGCACCTTTTTTAATTGTTTTTTTTTTTAAATAGTTTTTGATAATTTGAAGAGTTTTGAGTTCAAAATGAGCTTTGTTGGTTTTGCAGGTCTTCCATTCATGTTAATCATTAACAAACGTTTAGCTAATCATTAATAAACCACCTTTTTCTCGATACTTATATACCCAATCAGAAAGGAAGATTACCCTTGCCCCTTTAGACTTCAATTCTTGAAATTTGAAGAGTATGTTATTGCTTTTCCGGGTAAAATGCTGTTGATGACTGCGAACTGTGATAGACTTGCCAGTAGAAAGTAGTAAAATCAAATACACATTTGAATCTTGATAGCCTGATAGGCGAGAATCGAGATCCCCAGCTTGTCATCTATTCTAACTACAAATTAGTCAATGCTAGTTGACTAATTACAGTGCTCACCTTTTGAGGAATTTTAACTTCCCCATAGAATAGGTGAATATACAAGCAAAAACAATAGGGTACAAAATCAACATCGCAGCTACAAGAGGTAATCTTCCGCGAGTAAATCCAAAATAATCCTTCAAAAAGGCTGTCACTGTTTTGGTTTCTCCGAACACCTCTATTTGCCTGTCAATATCTCCATATTGGGAAGTAAGCAGAGCATTTAAGCTCCAAGATGTTGGAGTTATATAGTGTAACCAAATCCACCAGTTTGGGATACGCTGCAAAAGGATACAATACAAAATTTAGAACTCATAACATAAAGCATAACCTCCATGTAATAAGAGAAAGTATTTTAAGACAGGAGAAATATATCATGTAAACAAGATTATGAATTACTGAAAGTTGTGGTGCAACAGAATTGTTTCACTTGGGCAGGGAAATGCTTACCGGTCGCGGAATGAGGAACCCGGCCAAAAGATTGAACATTGTGTAGAAAGATGATTGTAAGATTGCAGCTACTGAGAAGCTTGGTGTTATGGCGATTAGCATCATTCCCAGGTAATTGAAGTATAATATCGTACAGAACATTGAATAAATGTACCAAAAGAACTTGTACGCAGTCCAGTAATACCCGATCATCGGATATGTGATTACTGTAAATGCAATTGTTAGGATGAAGATATAGGGAATCTCAATTATAACCTGCAAGAGCCAATGGCAGAGTTAATAAGTTTAATTTTAGAATCAATCTACCTACGTGGTGAAATCAACTTATATCCAATTTGTATCCAGTTCTATACCTGTGCAAGTGGATAAGCCCAATGAGCATACATTCCTGCAAATCTTTCTCTGTAGAAGACAATTCGTTCTGTCGTGACATACGGTAAAACTGATGAGGCAGTATTGATACCACAGAAGAGTACAGCACAGAACATTGAACCGAGTATATTGAATAAGCTCTGCTGGTTAGTATTTCTATCAAATGAATAAAGGAGTATCAGTCCCACACAAGTGAAGTCTTTTGAGTTGAAATGAAATATCAGAATATAATGCGAAGGTAATGGAATTGCATCCAAGTGAACATTCTCTAAAGAGATCTATTAGATATCGCAAAATATAAAGATTACAGGATAGATTCAGTAGAAGAACATACATTTTCTTCCCCTGGTCCCAGTATAATGCTCCGAAAATCAGAGATGAAATGAACATAAACATCAACCGCATCAAATTGTATGAAGGACTTCTCCAGTAAGACAAATACTGTTTCCAGAGGCAAGCTTTGAACTGTCCCCAACTGTTCTGGGGAAAGCGTGTTGGGAAGTATAAATCTTTAGAACCAGGAGGTGGAGAACTGAGTTGCTTTGCTAGCTCTTTGTTATACCTAGAACCAAAATAATATGCAAAAGTTTTATAAAATGGTTGATTTGCCCTTGACAAATAGGAAATATAAATGAAACACTAGAAGACTTAAATGAGACATGAATATAGTTTTTGTCTGTTGGACTCACTGGTATATAGCAGAATTCTTGTAAATCTCAGCAAAATCTAGGCCAAGTACAACTTCTGAAGATGTTGAAGTGACTTCCAACATCCATGTTGCTGGATTATAGTTATTTTTAATTTTTGGAACACCTGGGATGGCCTGTTAGAAACTCATGTAAGACGATTGAGATAAACATATAACTGCTTAAGAACCATATGCTACAACAAGAAGGATAAATGTTTTCAAAAGCATATTCAAACGTATGGAAAGCTGACCTCAAAATATTCGATGATTTTGCTGGAATGTTGACCCAATGGACCACAGTAAATCATTCTCCCACCAAATTTCATAAGAACTATCTGCATTATGTTCAATGAAAAAGTTAGAAAAAGGATGAACTAGCGTACTTGTGTTCTATTATCTAACTAGATTCAATTATTGTCCCTATGTAGCCATTTACCTCATCAAATGCTTCAAATATGTCAATACTAGGTTGGTGAATAGTGCAAACAATTGTTCTTCCTGTATTAGCCACATTCTTAACAGCTCTCATTACAATGGCAGCTGCCCTTGCATCCAATCCAGTTGTAGGTTCGTCCAAGAAAATAATTGAAGGGTTGGCAACTAGCTCCACAGCAATTGTTAGTCGTTTGCGTTGTTCAGTTGACAAACCACTAACACCTGGAATGCCTACCAAGGCATCTTTGATTACATCAAGCTCAATGGTCTTGAGTACTTCTTTCACAAAATCCTACAGAGATGACCAAATAAATAAATGAGATAGTTATACAAGAAACACAAAATCATACACAACACTGATTTTTTGCTTAGTTGGTAACTTACAGATTTGGTTTTTGAATCAATCCCAGGATCAAGGCGTAACCATGCAGAAAATATGACTGATTCTTCTACGGTAATCTGAGGAGAATGGATGTCTGTTTGCTCACAGTAACCAGAAATCCGAGAAAATGTTTTTTGAACTTTAGGAAAGCCTCCAACGTTTATTTCTCCTTCTACTATGCCACTAGTTTTTCTACCAGCAAGTACATCAAGAAGAGTTGTTTTTCCAGCTCCACTGACTCCCATAAGTGCTGTAAGAATACCTGGTCTAAATGTGCCCGTAATATCACAAAGAAGCTGGAGCTTTTTCTGTGTGAAACCATGCTCCTTCATTGCCTAAAAGTAAAAAAAAAACATGCAATATAAATTTTAGCTAAAATCACCTGACATCCTAGCAGTATCCAAAATTACATGAGATTGGTCATCATTACCGCAGGGGTTTCAACGTAGTATTGCAGATTTTGAAATGTTACGGTTAGTGGTTCAAAAGGCAACACCATTTTTCCTGCAAAATGAAATAAGAATTCTTTTCAGTACGCAGGATTCGGTCTAAAAGGTATTAAAATACTAGCATACAACAGCGTTCTCCATAATTTACAGTTAAATATAATTGCAAGAAAATTAAAGAGACTTAAAAAGAAAGAAAAACCTGTATGAGATTCTGTAACAGGGTCAAGGGAGGAGGAATCTTTTGGATTTTCCCCTTCATCTGTTGTATTGCCAGACTCATCACTCCGTTGTTTTTGAGAGAGCTTCACATTAGAAATAATAGCACGAGAACCAACAGCTGGATCCATCAGAATGAATAACAAGTTACTATTAAGTTATTCATCATTTATAACCAACTTCAAAGAAGGATAAACTTACGATGCAAGAAACTTAAGGCCAGGATGAATCCAATATTGAAAAGTATTGTAAACCCAAATAGAGCACCAAGTGAAACCCAGAAAAAGAAACCATCGAAGTTTAACCCACGAGCCTCAAGCGTTTCTTGTCCAATTGTGGTGTTTGTTGAACTCACCTATACACAATGGTGAACAGAAACAATCAAGAAAAAGTAAAACGCAAGTGCAAATGGAATACAATATATACTATGGCTATTTGGAGAAATTGCAAATATGTGATCGTCAATGGCATCCATTTTTTTAGAATTTGCTGTATAAGAAGAGGCTCATGCTTACCATTTGCCATCGGGGAGCGAGGAATTCATTTAGAGAGAGGCCAATCTGACCATAGGTTAGCGGACAAATCCAAAACCCCCACTTCAACCAATCTGGCATATAGTCTGCAGTGCAACAAAACCGCCTTTGAGTTTGTCCCTTTTCATCTGAAACTTAGTACCACAAATAGATGGTATGAAACGATTTGAGAAATCTGACCTCTTGGGATTATAAAGCCACAGAATAAGAAGTTAAACAATAGCGATAGTATTCCAGCCACTGATGCTACAACCAGAGTACGGGAGACAGAGGCCAGGAACCGGAACATGGATATAGATGTCAAGTGAACAGCAAATAACATAATGAAATGTCGAAAGAACCTGAAAGATTCTATCATATTGTTAGAAAGCTCTCAACTATCCTAAATTTTTATCGTGCTAGTACGTCCAGATGTTCTAGGAAACTTGAATGCAAAAATCACTGAACAAATTGTGATGGCAACCGCAATTAGTTGGGAAGATAATGTACGTATCAAGTCACTATAGGCTTCTGATTTTCGCTTACCTTCCTGCCTCAGGACTGTATCCGATAACATAATATGTTAAACACGTCCAAATTCCAGATGCCAACAATGAGAGAGGGATCTTTAGAATAGCAGAAGGAATTGCATATGCCCAGGCTGGATAGAAGTACAGATCTCTGTGCTTGTAGAAAACTGCAAGCCTTGCAACTGCCAATGAAACCTCTGGGAATCCATCAACAAGAATCATGACAATAGCGTAGTATAGAGCTCCCATGTAATAATTTGCACCAACAAGATCAATGCTCATCCTTGTTCTCAGAAACACGGTCATAGCAATTGATGCAACTATGCAGAGCTGCAAAGGGAAAAACAGACCTCATAGTGAAATGGCAAAATTACATCTGAAAGCTGATATTTGTTGATGAATGAGAGTCAAGAATGAATTTCGGGGGCCAAGCATGAAAAGTAACAAAGGTAAGAATTTCATTGCTAACCTGAACAGATTTAAAGAGATAAACAAATGAATTTCTTTTCATGAGAAGATATTCTCTTGAAAGACAATTTTTGAAGAGTTGCCATCGAGGAAGCGAATACATATTAAAAGCTATAGAATCCTTGTGGCTTTTGGACCTTAACAGTGGCTTAGATATCTGTTGGCTAAGCTTCGCTCCATAAGCAGATTCGTTAAACTTCTTTGATAATGTATCAACAGAAATGTAACTGTAAGTTTCTTTGCTACCACTCCAGAACTGTGCTTGATCTTTTCTTGAGATAACCTGTCAGGGGATCGAAGATTTTAGTTCTAGAAAGAGAACATTGATAGGAGAAAAATTACTACAACCAAGATGTTCTTACCTCCTGGAGGAAATCAGCGATGCCCTTTCTTTCGGGACACTTGAACCCACAACTCTCAAAAAAATCTAGAACATTGCTTCGAGGACCATGGTAGACAATCTTTCCCTCAGCCATCAAGATAATATCGTCAAAGAGATCAAATGTTTCGGGAGCAGGCTGAAGAAGTGAAATAAGTATTGTAGCATCTGTGATATGTGCAAGCTGCTGAAGGCAGGCAACAATCTGATATGTGGTTGAACTATCCAAACCATTCGATATTTCATCCATGAATAGTGCTTTTGTAGGACTAACAATCATTTCCCCTGCATTATACCGATAATATTAATCCTAAATGCATCCTTTACACTGTTCTTCAGCTCAATTCTTATAGATGATGAGTTGCTGTTGTTCTAAATTATATCATTTTGCTCAGGATTGTTATGTATTAGAGCACCATTATATTATCACTTGGAGAATAAAATAACCTGTCGTCAATCTTTTCTTTTGGCCGCCAGAGATACCTCTTCTCATGACATCTCCAACAATTGTGTCAGCACAAGAATCAAGTCCAAGTATCTGAATCGAGTAGCAATGGTCAAATTGTCAATATAATTCTCTTGTCCAATTAGGATTTCCTTTCAAGCTAAAGGAATAAAGTCAAGAAAGATGATACCTTAAGAATGTAGTCCGTTTGAAGGGTTTTCCTTTGTCCTTCAATAGAAGTTGCCTGCAAAATAAAACCCAAAGCCTTCTTAAATGCGGTAGACAAAGAAAGCATTGTAAAGGATGCCTCTGATCCAGAAAGGAAAACTACGAGGATCAAAGAAAAAATAATGAAATGTATGTAGATTGTTGTGTTTTTCTTGCTCTATTTACAACAAAAAGGTCGTGGTGGTGGTATTTTTGTAATATATAGATAAAAGCAATGATCAGTCTTTAATTAACAACAGAAGATTCATAAATGTATCTTATTTGTTTCTTAAGGTGAACTTTTATCACATGGCATATACAGTTGCACCTGAAACATTCTTATCGTTCAACACACATGAGATGAAAAACAGTCAGATCCTTAAGTTACCTTCATGTAAGTATCTATATCTGGATCCGGAAGAATTCCTGCCTCTTTCTCCCTACGGCTCAGCTCAGCCATAATCTCTATACAAGGAGGAAAGTCACAATCTATATTCTGATCATCATATCAATCTCGAATGATATTTCACGCTTTGGAAAGGCATACCTGCTCTACTTCCAACACCTTGACAGCGAGATGAGAAATCAAGCGTTTCCCTAACAGTCATTTCAGGGATATGCAGGTCATTTTGGCTAATGTAAGCAGAAGTTTTCTGAGGTACAAACTCAGTTAATTTGTACCCGTTGTAAGAAATCTCTCCAGTAATCTGTCATGACAATGAATTGGTAGAGTAAATACCATGTAGAGCCATTATATTTCTCACTACTACTGTTTTGACAAGAAAGTAAAACTGCAGTCAGTTAATGACTATTTCTGGTCCTAGCAAGACATTTCCCTTCTCCTCTTAAACGGTGACCGAAACCTATCTGCTTAATTATTAAGTTTGAAGCCACTTTGGCATTACACAAAGGTCACATTGACAGCTAAATGACTTATCAGCACACACTTATTGCCAATCATCTCGGATTTCCTAATCATCAACTCTTCCTTTTCTTGGTTTTTTGTTTCCTACATATGACAAGTAACATATAGACTTATTATTAGAATGCGAATAACTTGTCTTTGATCCTTCATGGTATTAAGTTTGGGTCTAGATGAAGCACAGAGAATATGAGACCTTGAGAGATTTGTCAAGATTTCCAGAAAGTGCCTTCAAGAATGAGGTTTTCCCACACCCAGGAGGACCTAGTAGTAAAGTCATTCTGCATTAAGTAGATAAAAGGTCTAATTAATGAATCATTTGATAGTAGAAGCTAATTAAGTAAAAGGTCAAGTGAGCACACTAGGGAAAGCAATAAACTGTTCTAAGAAATACAAAACAAGGTTCCTGAAATATGAACTTAAGCCAGCACTATATTATTGAAAATGCTGTGAAAGGTTTAATTTGACAATCAAAAAAGTTGTTTCTGGGTACCTTCCAGGTTCCAAGGTGCCAGTGACCCCATCAATTATGCTGATCTTGGTATTTCGTGACTTTAAACCTGGAAGCCTGGCTATGTCCTGTTAATCAAATAAAATTCCATTACTTCAAAACACAAAGGAAATAGGCAAACAATAGTAACACTAATAAGAAAGGAACTAACAGGTGAATGCTTTAGGACTTCGAGCTTATCATATATGGAGGAACTCCATGTTCTATCAGAAGACTTTGAAAAAGATTATGATCGATTTTCATTTCCTTCTTATAGCTTTTTCGAAGGTGATACTTATGGCTAGAATATCGAAATAGAATGACCACTCATAACGTTCTTGGAAAAGGCTTCTGCTACCAAGATTTAGTTAGATGACCCTAGCTAACAATGAATATGCAAGAATCAAGATCTTCAGATTAGGCTTCATGCATCTTCTATTGGCAGGTGTGAAGGTCCCTTGTAAGGTAACTTTCCTAAGAACAGAGAAATTGAATGAAGAAATATTTGCTAGGAAGAAGAAATTTAGGAATGATAAATCAAATAGAACGAAATTTCACGCTCCAAAAGATAGTAAAATCATGATAGAAGTAAGTCAATATATAAAGTATATAATGAATAGACATCCATCTATTGAAACCAAAGAGTAAGGTGGGTTGTGGTTGGTCAAGCCTGTAGCAAATATAACATTGTAATCAAACTTATTTCTTCATTCTCGGACAAGAAAAGAAAGATATCAAAATATTGATGAAAGTTAGACACTGGAAGGTCTGCAATACTCACCAAAAGCATTCTTTTGAGAGAATTCCATACAGTTGGGAGGGGCTTCCCATCAACAACTTCACACTTCGCTTGTGCGCGTAGATTACTGTACCGTACTTCCACCTTGGGCAATTCTATGCCAACTCTGCAGGAATCCATTGCGACAATAAACCAATAAGTAGGCGGACCATATTAGTTTGAAAACTAGATTCGGAAGTAATGCCAGAATGAACTGGGAATCACTATGAACTCCTCATGGCAAACTACCTTATCTGTAATTTAAATTGATTTTTTTGATTCGCTTGGATGCACTACCATAATGAAAGGTGTAGAGATAGATCAAAATAAAGATGTTCTTGTTGTCCATACATTTAAAGGCCTACTTAAACCATGTATCATAATCTGGATTCATCTGTATTGTATAGCTGCATTTACTATAGTTTCTGCTCTTATGAGAAGAAGAAGAAGAAGAAATCTTACTTGTCCATCCTTTTTCTCATCTTCTGCAACAAATGAAGATTATCATGCTCAATGTCTTTAATCAGCTTTTCAATAAACATATGCCTCTCCGCAGGGCCAAGTTTAGTAACATCAATCACCCTTTTTCTTTTAATATCGGCTTCATTTCCATCGTCTTCGTCAAACAAACACGATCTCAGCCGATCATAAGTAGGCAGTCTCTCAATAGCAGCCCACTGCAAAGCACTTTCCTCATCAGCATTATCATTACTTGCGAAGCTTAAGACTGAATTGCTTCTGAAACTTGAGAAACTACGCCGCAGTGATGCTCTCAAGCTTCTTCCTATGTCCGACAACTCAGTTCTTAAAGATTCTATATCATCTCTATCAACTAGTTGAGCCATTTTCCAGCTCTACTTTAGTTAACAGACAGACAAAGGACCATCTACTTATATGAATATGGAGTATGGAAATCGATGAGGTTTTACATTAAATAAGCCGTGAACGTATGAGGTGGTCCTGGCATGGCGCACCACGAGAAGTCAAAGGAAAAAAATTTATAAAAAAAAAAAAAGAATTCTAAGTGAAATTAAATAGAGTTTAAATCAAACTTGTAAACTACTTCTAAACTTAATGAATTCAGGCTTCTTTAAGAGCCCTTGAAATGACAAGCTAGTTTGCCTTTGTCTTCGTTTTTATAGAATTCAAATCCCCATAATGACATCATTAACAAATCACTATAGCATGGTAAAGTTCAAACCCAATCCATAAAAGTCATACCACTTCATACTCTAGTCTGTAAACGAACGTGTGACCGCACAATTGGCATAGAAGCTTATCGTGTAAAAGATTTACACTATATATCATCACATTATCAATATTTACTACGATTCAAGACTTCTTATATGTAGCATATACTATTAGTATTTACAAAGATTTTTTTTTTCCTTCAAAAGAAAATATTTTTCTTTTTTATTTTTTGAATGAATATTATATTATTACAAAAAAAAAATAAGTGGAAGAGATCACACTTAATATACATAGATCTTTTTCTTTTTAAATTTACCAACTAAGACATATAAATGTATGAAATTATTTAAGGTATATTTAGATAATATTTTATTACGTAATTAATATAAATTTTTTATTTTTATTTTTATTTTTTTCATAAATAATTTTTTATAAATTTTAAAATAAAATATTTTAAATTAAAATATTATTTAATTCTACTCTTAATTTAATTATACATCTTAAACCATATATCACGGTTCCCATGGATACTCAAACATGTACTATGCAATATGAAAATAATAAAAAGAATACACAAAATGCAAAATGTTGAACAGAGACCCTATCAAAGTGAAGAAAAGAAAGCCAAGAGTTCTACTACCAACAATAAAGAATGGCTGACGCGTCTCGTTCTAACAAGACGGCAGCGGCTCCATTCCATGTTGTAGATTTGGCCATGTGACGAGCTCTACTTCGGCCTCTCTGGTTCTCTCAGCCCGGATTTCCAAGTCATTTTCCTTCGATTTTTCTTGCGAGGGAGAAACGAGAAAGCTACATCTGATGACCGAAAGTCGGCACACGAGATCCGACGAGGCCCAGTGTTATAGTAATTTTACTGAAAATTGGCCTCCGGCATTCGGTTTATTAACTTCAAATTTTTATCGTTTTTATTTTTCGGAGGAGGGTTCTCATGGGGAACATACGGCAACGCGTGCAGGATGAACTAGGAAACAAACTACTGCGACGTTTAAAAGAAAACAAAATTGCTAAGTGCTAGAATTAGACAAAATCAGGGTGCAATTTGATTGAGTTTTCGATTTTGAATTTTTGACTGTTTTTATAAGAGTAAATTACTTGTCTAAAGAAGTCAAATTTAAATAAAAATTTTATGCTTGTTTTATAATAAAATACAATTTAATATCACTTTAGTATTTGATTCAATAAAAATATTGACTTTTGCACTATCTTTAATAAATTCTTCTGCAAGTCGACTATTTACTTTTCTTTTTCTTTTTTATAAAAAATATAATATTTATTTGTATTTTTAAAACGAATCGCAATTAGACAAAAAGCTAGTTTTATCCAACAATTGCTAATATAAATATCATTTTAGTAATAAAATTTTACTCCTATTTTTCCAACGTATATTTTAATTTATTACCTCATTCAACTGAGCATTTTTATTTAAATTTTTTGCCTTGGGTTTCGAGAGAGAGAAATTTTTGTGAGAAAAAAATGAGATGTGAGATGAGAAATTTGCATTGAATTCCGTACAGAACCCAATCCAAGTAGTGTATGTTGCAAGCTATGGAGTTCTTTTTTATTTAAAAAAATATAAAATGAATTACGTATGAGAGAGAGGAAGAAAAATCTCTTGGAATCAGTGGCGAATATCTTAGGGAATCCCAGATTGACCATCTACAAATCAAAGCACATAATCCAATGTTTTCTGATTGAGATTAACCAATAGAATCCAACCATCTGTTAATAGTTTACTCATGCCATTTCCTGAGCTGGACATCATTCTCGTATTTTGAATAGATCGAATCCTTGTTTCGGTGAATCTGAAATTTAGCGGCAAATTATAAATTTTTATAAAAAATGGTCCCAAGTGTAAGTGTGTGTGTGTGTTTCTGAAATTTTGTATCTATTACATTTCTTTTTTAGTCGACCAGAGTACGTGTACCGATCTTCTATTTGCTTCTCAAGAGCAATTTCACTTGTACTTTTCCTTTTTACTGTAATGCTTATCTCTTTCACTAAGAAAAAAATTGTAATGTTTATCATTTAAATGCAAAGATTATGTGATTTTTTTAATAATTTACTAAAGAATAAGTTTGCAGTTTGATAGGAACGTATTTGAAAATTGAAGGGGATACAAAAGTAATTAAATACTTATTCCATCCATACTTTAATATTTAATTGTTTAAAATAGTTATATATTTTAACTAAATTTTAATTAATAACCTTCTTCATTCAAGAAAAGTAAGTTCCATTAACATAAAAACTTTATCATTAATCTTTTTTAGTCCTTTAATTTAAGAAATTTATGTTTTGTTGACTTGCAAATTTTAACATTAATCTCTTTAGTTAATAAAGATATCATAATAATTTTTCTATATTTAAATTACTTTTTAAATTTTATGTTAAGTTAAAATAAGACATTCAATTGTAAAAATATTAACCCATTACAGTTTGAGGGTAAAAATTACATTTAACCTTATATTAAAATTATAACATTAGAAACCAAAAAGAGTAAATATACATATTCTTTCTTCTTTTTTTCTTTCCTTTTTGTAAGAAACGAGTGCATACATAGTCAAATCATACGAGTTAACTCATATAACCAAAGTTTAACTCCTGTGTTGCATTTCAAATTAACTGAGGTACCTTCAACTATTTTTGTACCAAAAAGAACTATTAGTACCCCCTAACATCACCTTTCAACTTGAGGAGCATCATAATGATAATTAGTAACTAAATTATTCCTACCGTCAAAAACTTCAAGTGAATTGTAAATTTGGGAGGAATTTGATAGAGTTTAAATTTGAGATTTTTTATAATTTTATAAAAGTGAATTATTTGTGAGAAAAAATATAACTAAAATAAAAAATTTACATTGATTTTCGTAACAAAATTCAATTCAAATACACAATTATTGGGAGCGTGATTTTTGCAAATACTCTAACTTTTGGTTTTTGAAAAATACTAGACATACTAGTGCCCAGTCAAACCCCGTAGCCTGGGGCAGTTGAGAAGGAAATTGCCAATGCTACAAGTAGTCTCAAGTTCGACTATCGTTTTAAGACTCTTATGCGATATTTTGTGAGCACCATGTAAGGCCTCAGGACCAGGGGTTTCCTCCGAAGTGTTTCACAACTGCAGAGCTTGACAAAGCCTTAGTCCAGATTAGTTTTTGATGGGAGGATATCGGGCGAAAAAACCAAGCCCCCCTCGCCACCAATATAGTGGTTATGTAATTAATAATTAACTTTTATTACGAATATCATGAGTTCGTATCTTATAACTCACTACTTTATATATGTATTATGAAATGATAGTGAACCGGTCTATTATGTTAAAAAAAAAAAGTACATTTGATTGCATTTTATCTTTACTTTTGTAAAATTTAATATCAAAAATTTTTAACCCAAATTCAAACTCAATCTAAATATGTCATAAATGTAATACTGCTCAGTTTCTTTTCCAAGATCGAAATATTTTCATTTAAGAAAGAAGATTGAAACGATTAATATAAAAATTGTTGCTAATTCCAAGAAATATTGAACATTTTTTTTTTCAAAGAAGAGAAATTTATGGGCAGATCCTACGGACCTACACCATAAATAAATAGTCATCTCTTTGATTGATTATACGAAAAATTATGGTTGACCAAGTTGGTCAATATTATCTGCATATCTTTGTGTTTGAAAAAGTTATCATTTCCAATTGACTTCCAAAAAAAAAAAAAGGATTTCTGAAGTACTCATTCACCAAACATATTGCCTCAGTCAATTTACGACTTTCATAATAGTTGATTCTTTATTGGTGTACAAAAATGGAAAATGATTGAGCCTTGAGTCTGAAAGCTTCAACAACTGTAGCATTAGACCCAATGATTTGCTTGACAGCTCATGATGCGTTGTCCCAATATTAAGGTTGTGGCTTTTTAATTAAGGGATGGTGTATTTGAATTAGATTTTTTTAAAAATTAAATATATTTTTATATTAATAAATTATTTTTATAAAAATTTTAAAACAAAAAATTAAACTAAAACTAACTTAAACATACTATGAGAGTTTAATTCTTATTTAATATAAAATTTATTAATATCTTTTTTTATAGAGGTAATATCACTTTTATGTATATATCAATTTAATTATAATATTAAAGTATAATTAATTAATTATTTATTTATAATTTATAATTTTCATCAGTAGTATAATATTCTGGTACTAAAAACAGATGAAGGACAAAAAATATTGTGAGCATAAAATTGATAAACCACGATAAATTTGTATCTCATTGGAAACGAAAGTGGGGCTTGTCAAAATATGTTTTCGATTATTTCTTATTTATTTTAAAGTCTTTATCCAATAAGAATTGCTTTTCCTTAGACCGTTGATTATTGAAGTTCTTTACTTGAATTTCAATATAAGCAATATTGGGAGGTTTACTCGGCAACCTGACGTAAGCAGCCAATACGTAATATAAATCCTCGTCATTCTTTTCTGATCTTTTCTCTCTTTTTTTTCAATTATTTTTTTCACCTGTAATTCCATATAGTTTATTGCCTAAAAAAAAAATCCATGTAGTATATTGTTTATTCTTAGAACATTGTACAATAAACTTTATAACTTGAATTCAAAGTTTTCAAAGCTCAAATTTTACATTTTTTTTCTCTACTCAAAGTGAGATCTAAACATTTTTTTTCTCTTTTTTTTTATTGTCTGAGCCTGAATTTTGATACATCATTACGTTGCTAATTCGTGACGTATGCTGCTAGTATGTAATCCCTCCCATGTAATGCTTTGTAATTGACCCTTTCTTTATGGTGACGCATCCAAGAAAAGATTTAGTTTGAGTTTTATTTGGTAATTTAATACAAAATTTTTATTTTAATTTTTATCTCTTTTTTTAATAAATTTTTTTTTGTAAAACTTAAAGAGAGTATTATTGCACTACACTTTCATTAACTCTCCACGGAAAATATGTGGATCGGAATCTCATTTTCAAAGTAGTCATATTTGGGTTCCCACAAGATACTGAGGCTAGAAACTCTTTTACACCACTTGTGTAATATGGAATCAAACTCTTAAGGTGTGATTGGATATGATTTAATTTTGAAATTTTTATTTTGAGTATTGTAAAAATTAAATTATTTATAAAAAAAATATAGATCTCACACATCAAACCCTGTCGTTTAGCACTTATTGTGAAGGTAAGGCCTTACGCGCCATTAACACAATTTAGGTATATAATAGTGAAACAACTTTGAGTTCATAGTAGTTATAAAATATTGTTAGTCCCAATTATATAGAGTCAAAGTGTGATCTAAATATTTTTTTTATTTTATTATTTTTTTAAATGAGGTTGAATTTTGATACGTCATTACGTTGCTAATCAGTGACGTCTGCTGCTATTTTGTCATCTCCCTTCTAATCCTTTGTAATTGACAATTTTCTATGGTGAGGCATCCAAGAAAAGAAAACAAGTGCAGGTATGTTTTATAATTGGACTGGAGTAAACGGATCAACTTGATCCACAAAATTGTAGATCAATAGAGATATCTAAATAATTTTATCAAAAATAATTATGAGAATTACAAAAATACTCTTTATTCACTTTCAAATTAAATTGAATCTCAATAGTTAAAAAGTTTGAATCTACTCATTCTGATAAGCATATATCGCAAGATTGACATGCTCCATTCATCCCTAGAAACATGATTATGATCATCCACAATCCTCTATTTCATTTCTACTAGCAATGCCCAAAAACTTATCACTTTCCCTCTTAACTCTCCCTCACTCTTCTGTGTCTGTTCTTCCTCGCATGCATCAACGGAAAGTTCAGGCCTTGGGCCTTTGAACCAAAGAGAGAGAGAGAGAGAGAGAGAAAGGAGTCAGATACTCGGCGTAGTCATTGACAAGATCCTGAAATATATTAAAATAAAATTTTAAAAAAGTAAAATATTTTTACAATGGGAAAGGAAAATATGACAAATTTGATCAAATTTTCAAAAATTACAAGAATGAATAGCGATAATACTTTATTCTTCAGCGAATCAACAACCAATGAAAATAAAAATATCAATCTTTAATTTACAAAAATAAAATATCAATCTTCAACACTATTAGTTAAGTTTCCTCAAAAAAAAAAAGACTATCTATCTATACTTATATATATTAATAAAACACTTTTACTCTCTTTCTTCCCCTAAAAGGTTTAGAGTCTTCATTCTTTTTTTTTAGAATTTTAAGTTTTTTTACTAGATGTAAAAGTTATTATTGATTAAAATTTAAAAACTCTTATTCTTAGCCCCCACTTCCCCTATTAAATCTCCTAATTTGTATTATTCATGTTTTTTCTTTTTACATATTTCACGTCTTTTATTTTTTTATTTTAATTAGATTACGTACACTAATATATATACTTTTAGTTCTTTTAATAGAAAATTAGTAATTTTTTATTTTCTTTAGCAAATTTTGAAGACTTATATATTCTAACAACTTTGTTCTAATCACAAAAATTTTTCTTTTTTTTCTTTGAGTAGATGATTATCTATTATGTCCTTGGTATCTATTACTCTAATTTGATCTTTCATATGCTAAAATTTAAGGATAAAATGTCTAATTTTCTATTAAAATATTCTGTATTAGAATATGCATAATTTTTGTAGTACATTGGACAAGAAATATATTGGTCGATAATTTTTTTCTTTTTTTGGTCTTTTTATCAAGTTGATTAAAAGAAAGAAATAATTTTTGTATAATAACAATATGATTTCATTCTAGTGTATAAAAAAGTAAAAAATACTTTTTTTTGAAAAAAAATTGAGCAACGTTCTGAGAATTTTTAAATTATGAAAAATCCTTTCTTTAAGGTTTAAATATAAAATAATAATATCTTTTATTTTGTAAGTTATTTATTTTTTAGGAGTAGAGAAAGACAAGGAAGGGGAGAGGAATTTTAATATTCACCATGATTTTATTGTAAATATATTATATTTTTTCTTATCAAAGGCTTTCTTTAATAATTAGTGTAAGAATATCACAATTAAAATAAACTTACTTTGAGGTTTTAATATTAATGATATTTTTTTAATTTTCAATTTTTTTCTTTGAGGGGATGGGCTTGAGAAACACAAAAGAGTTTGATAAGATTCAGTAAAAAAAATGATAAGTAAGTGTGACATATTAACATAAAATTAATAATGTATAAATTATTAATCTCTTTTTGAGATTTTTAATGAAAAAGTATCCATAATTTTATATCATATGAATAGTTTATGCCATCGTATTTGATAAATTTTTTTTGCTTACTAAAATGAATAATTTATGTTGTAATAATTCAATTTTGGATGGAGAGAGTAGTATGAAAAAGAAATTGAACTAGATATTATAATAATTTTTTCTTTTAAAGATTTTATCATGATAATTTTTTAGGAACATTTTGTGGTTAAATTCTAATTAGTTTATTTTAAGAACATTTTAGTATTACAATAATTGTTTAAGTATTTGATTTCTTTTCTTTTTAATTTTTATAAGTAACTTTATAAATTAGTATTTGAAGTTTTAATCATTTCGCACTTCATGCAAGTATCATCACCAAGCGGATTCAATTTTTTTTCTTTTTATTAATATTTGATTTTTTTTAATTTTTATAAGTAATTTTATAAATTAATATTTAAAGTTTTAATCATTTCACTCTTCGTGCAGGTATCCTCAACAGACGAATTCAAGAACCAATTAGTATTTAAAGTTTTAATCATTTTACATTTTTGAAATAATTGGCATCTTCTCATAAGAACCACTTAATTTAACTAATTGTAATTCTAATTTCAGACTTCCAATAACAAACATATACAATAAATAGCTTTATGGTCCTAAATAATCGCCATCTCCTCTTAGTGTGTAAATATTAGTAATACTTTAAGGGAAGGAGAAAAGAGAGAGGAAGATCCTACTTGGGTGACAATAGTACCAACAAAGGCAAGCATAGAAAGAGAAAACGCCCAGAGAGCAGCCCACACAGAAACCGCGAAAGATCAACAAGAAGCCACCAACAGTTGGAGCAGCCATGAACCAACAACTCGCGTTCGATGAATCCTCGACAGAGGCGATCAATTTAACCCAAGATAATGCAGCAGTAGACATGCCAGTAAGCTCCACAACTGCAAACAAATTCTCTTTTGCAATGTTGTAAGCAACTATATAGATCAAAGAGAGGACGAGCATGCCTCCGTTGCCATACTTCTGTCACGCAACAGAGATGGGATTTTCGAACTCGGGAAATCTGGGTCGGGAATGAACGAAAAAGGAGGAAGGAATCAAAATATGAATCAGTGGACAAAGGTAGACGCGATGGTTGAAGGAGCCGTCCGATGTTCGATGCAGAAGACCGAAGAAGAAAGCAAAGAAACTTGGAAAAGCTACGGTCAGAAACAACGCGACGCCGTGACTGAATGCCGGTGAAAAGAACGATCTGCCGGAGACCATCCACGAGAGGTCTGCCATGGTTTGCTGCGTCGTTATTGAAGAAGAAGACAATCAAAGAAAAGCAAAAGCTGAGTAGAGATTACTTTTTACATAAGAACCCTACTCTAAATTAAGGCACATTCTTATGTATAGTAATTGGGAAAATCCTTTAAAACTTGGATTTCAAGTTTGGTTTTAACTTATGAATAATTACAAGAATATAGTTTCAGGTTGAGGGGATTTTTTTTCACCCATTGAGGAATTGCCAAATTGGTGCTATTTTTGCCTCCACTTTTTTTCACTGCCCCCACTCTATTTTTGAGAAATTACACCCTCCATATTAAAAAGGGTTAATTACATTTACCTCCCTCGAGATATGTCTAAACTGCCAGTGAATCTCCAAAGTTCAATAAAACTACCTTCTCCCCCCTTTGACCATATATGAAACGACCGTTATGTCCATCTTTTTTCTTGTGCCTCCTCCAACCGTTGTATCTTTGGTGCCATAATACACCATGTTCAATCTTTGGCAACCACCAGTCCACCCCGTCAATATCCTTGCTAGCTATCTCTTTTCCTACCCCTCCCTTGGAAGCGAAAAGACAAGGAGAAGATAAACTACTAGATAAAGGCAACTTTGATGTTTGAGGATTAAGAACACTTTGAAGGAGATTGTAAAACTTGCCATAGCAGCAGTAGAGGACCAACAGTTTGATGTAAAGGTTTGTAAAACTCCCCTTCATAAATGATAAACTTCTTCAGGTTTATCCTTTTCTTGTACGAAGTTAGAAAACAAATGCAACCCAAATTACAAATATGTAAATGATCAAGAGAGGAAAAAAATAATAAATTCAAGCAAACTGTAAAAGCAACACAATCTTTTTACGGCCTTTAAGAACCAACAGAATCCAACAATGCTGATAGAGAAATTGTACAATATTCGATCCCAGAAGGCCCAAAAACTACTGCTCATTTGTCTTCCTGCAATTTTCTTCAACATTTTTCTGTAATCTCCATCAAACTCTTAAGTTATATCAGTATAAGTCTTCCTAATTTATGGTTCTAGTTTAGTTAATTTTTCAGGCTACATTGTCTAATTTGACATTAAACATCATAGAAAAACAGAATCAAATTGGAGCAAAGCCCACGACAGTAAGCTTATGCAAAAGAAATAATGAAGATCTGAAAATATGAAACCAAGAACGCTTTGGCAATCTTCAGCGGATAAAAGATCAAACAAGAGATAAAGGTCAAAGGCTTATGAGAAAAAGATCAATCTGAAAATATGAAACCAAGAATGCTTAGGCAATCTTCAACGCATAAAAGATCAAACAAGAGATAATGGTCAAAGGCTTATGAGAAAAAGATCAATCTGAAAATATGAAACCAAGAATGCTTAGGCAATCTTCAACGCACAAAAGATCAAACAAGAGATAAAGGTCAAAGGCTTATGAGAAAAAGATCAATCTGAAAATATGAAACCAGGAATGCTTGGGCAATCTTCAACGGAGAAAAGATCAAACAAGAGATAAAGGTCAAAGGCTTATAAGTTAATGCTGCAACTTTCTTTTCCAACTGGACATTAATATACCAAAGCTTGATACAAGAGAGAGAGAGAGGTAGCTTTCCGATTTTGTATGAACATTGCAGTGGTGACTATGGGCGTGTAGGGATTTTTGGTGGAAAAAAGAAGGATGTTCCGGTGAGGACAAGGGTATTTTAGGGCTCCAACTATCTTTCGTTATTAACAGTGGGGATAGATTTGTTAAATGTTTATTTGGTCATAGGAGAAGACGGTAGTTTTATTGAACCTTATGGATTTATTTGTAGTTTAGACATACCTTATGGGAGATAAATGCAACTAATCCTATAAAAAAAATGACCATTTCATGCTTTCACTTGTTTAATTAAGATTCATAATGTCTACTTTTCTAATAATTTCAAGCGATTATCCTTTGATTTAAATCAAAAATACAATGATCTTATTTCAAGAAAAGATATAATGTATAATTCTAATTTATAATATTTACTTTTCCAACAATTTCAAGCGATTATCTTTTCATTTAAATCAAATGCGCAATGATCTTTCACCAAGTGTGGAATGGTCGTAAATATTTATATCAAGTTTTTTATTATACTATTCATGTTCTAGAATTAAAAAATAAAATAGAATTTATTTGAAATACTGAAAAAAAGTTATTTTCTCAACCAATAGAAAGTCCAAGTAACACTATCTTTTTGGCTATAATACTTGCTATTGTTCTTTTTATTTTTGGGCCGAGCTTATATTTTACATAAAAATATATTTTTGGTATTGTAAAAGTAGAAACCATCCCTCATCTTAAAGGGGCAAAAAAGGAAGAACACTTCACGAAGGGCCAAATGCACTTATAATACTTATAGCCTTAGTATAAAATACTTCATTTGGAATATTCTCGAGTGAACTTTGTTTTCCCATCTATACTTTTAATTATTCATTATTTGTCATGCAAACTTTAATTAATTTGTCATTCAAATTTTGGAGAAAATAAGATAAATTACTATTTTTCATTTTAGTTCCCTTTTTATGTAATATCATTTTATTACACCACATATAGCAATATTATTTTATTAAGACAAATAAATGAGTTTATACTAATCACATAATTTCATGGAATGTAATTTTAATTAGCGTAATAAATAATGTAATAAAAAAATCAAGGCTAATTAAGAAGAGAGATGGAGATGGTATTCATAAAAATAAAATAAAATAAGATGATATGTGATTTCTAAAATAAAATTGGGATTTCAAATGAAAACCGTAAAATTGGGATGTCAAAAGTGAATTTTGTCACATAACTAACGAATTAATTAATTGATTAATCAATAAATGAAACATGGCATTTATTAAAAAAAAAACAAAAAATGAAACATGGCATTGGATCCGACGTCAGAAACACTGGCAGCGTCTACGTCAACAAAGCGTCAAACCTCCCAACGGGTGACAATGAGGAAATTCACCTCCCAACAGAAACTTAAGAAAAATCACTGAAAAGAGATATTTTCCATATCCAAATCTTCCCCAAAGTCATTTGAAGATACAAAGGATTAACAAAAGTAATTTTCTGTTGAGATTTCTCTACAGAATCTTCATTCTTCAACAATCTCTCTAGATCTTTTGTTCTGCATCTCTCTCTGTTTTCTTTTTCTTTTTTTTTAAAGGATTTTTCGCATAATTTCTAGCTGATATTTACATGAGATTTTTTGTGCTTTAATCGCGAGATAACATTTACCCAATTCATCTGAATTGAAATAATTTGTTATTTTGTAGTTATTATCTTTCCTAATCTGATCTGAGTTGATTAATTTCAAATCTATAATTCGTATTGAATCTGTTATCCTCGATGGTCGTTTACTGGGTGCGTGGTTTACATGTAAAGTAAAATATGTTACATTACACGTGAAGTATTTATTTGCAGTTGCATTTTGGTACAGCTTCATGCTGCTATTTGGAGCTTCTGCTAAAGAGTTTTACTTTATCATGATACAGGCGTTCACATAATAGAATTATAGTAAATCTTTTTTTTTTTCTTGTTTTTTGTGGCAGTGGATAAATTTAAAGGTAGAAGAATAAGTAGACAGTGTTAATTGGTTGCTGCATTATCTAGATTTCCGTTTTTGAGTATTAATCTGCTCAATGTTGCTAGTTTTTGTGGTGAAGGCAAATTCTGTTTAGCTTCGGTGGTGTTTGGTTCTGTTGTTCTGTTGGGTGTTCAAGATTGCAAAATTTGGGAAATGCTGTTGAAAAGTAGTCTAAGTTTTTTTACTTCTATGGTCGCTGGAGTGAGTTTGAGGTACTAGGATGGAAAAGAGGATAGAGGAAGATCATCAAGTGGAACCAGCCCCACTTGTCAAAGTTGATAAATTTGGATTTGTAAAACAAGACCAGAACTCACCTGAAGGAGGTTTAACAAGGAGTAAATCAGCCTTTGAGTTTGAAAGGTATTTGTTTTGAAACTTTGCCCACGGCATGAGAGCTCCCATTTGTTCTGAAAGATTACTTCTCTTCTCTTATTCACGCTTCCCTTCCTTCCCTCTCCAATTGAAAGTTTGTTCTCTTTCATTTAGCTTTTGTTCTCCAATGAAAAGATTACTTCTCTTCTCTTATTCACGCTTCCCTTCCTTCCCTCTCCAATGAAAAGTTTGTTCTCTTTCATTTAGCTTTTGATGCTTGAATTTTATGCCTTGTTATGCCATTGAATAAATAAATAATTTTCAGAGAGGAAAGAAGGATTAGGAAATGGAGAAAGATGATTGGAGTTGGAGGCAGTGATTGGAAGCACTATGTTAGGAGGAAGCCTCACGTTGTTAAGAGACGAATAAGGAAAGGAATACCTGATTGCTTGCGGGGACTTGTTTGGCAGTTAATCTCTGGAAGTCGGGACCTATTGCTGATGAATCCTGGAGTTTATGAGGTAATTGATTGTTTTGTATATGATGATCCTTTCTTTTTCTTCTCTTTGATCTTTTGCTTCCCAGTTTGGTATTTATTAGTTTGACATTCCTCTCCCTCCAGAATGATGGAAACGAGGGAGAGTTGTTTGCAGATTTTTAGACATAACTACTATAATCAG
Organism: Rauvolfia tetraphylla; assembly: GCA_030512225.1. NCBI lineage: Eukaryota > Viridiplantae > Streptophyta > Magnoliopsida > Gentianales > Apocynaceae > Rauvolfia > Rauvolfia tetraphylla. The sequence goes on from JAJQKT010000060.1 coordinate 7,632,013, forward strand.
CTCTCGTTCAGTAACTTCTCTTACCATGTAACAGTTTATTGAATTTGGATTTCAGCAAGCATATAAACTTTTTTGCAAATCATGAACAAATATTGCCTTAAATGCTTGGTGTTTTTTAATTTGAATCAAAAACACTTTTGACATTTCGCAACAAACTTTCCTTTAATTGAAAAGAGACTGATTTACTTTCTTTTTAATATCTACTATGTTTTTCTTTTCTTTCTCCTTTCTCTTGTTGTTCCTAAAATTGTTTCTTTTAGAAATCTCTTAGTCTGGATATCACAAAGAGTAAGATGATTGTTCAGCTGATTTGTGCCAGATGTCACATTTCAGTCGTTGTTAGGGGATTAAATGGTTTTATGCTGCTGGTTTTTGAACCTATTTGGTTTCCTCAGAAGCTTCTTGTTACTAATAACTTATATGCATTATTGTGAATTTGACTAAATCATTTTTACTCTCTTCCATATGTTTATTTAGACAGAAAACATTCACTTTTTCACAACTACATTACTCTCTCTCCCGCACACTGACCACCCGGCCCCCCACATGCTTAGGTCTCCATGAATTTGAATTGTTTGATTTTAAGTCATGAGGGTGGGGAAATACAACATCTGCCTATGTAGACACCTGATATGTTCTGTTTATATTGCTATTATCCTTTTTATGGATGGAAATGTTATCTGCTGCAGCAACTGGTCATATATGAGACATCAGCATCGGAGTTAGATATTATAAGAGATATCTCTCGTACATTTCCTTCGCATGTTTTCTTCCAGCAGAGGCATGGACCGGGTCAAAGATCCCTTTACAATGTTTTGAAGGCCTACTCTGTGTTCGATAGAGATGTTGGATATGTGCAGGTTATATTTCATTCACCCAAAAGTCGTCCACATATAATTTAATTGTATAGAAGGATACTGAGATCAATTCTGATGGCAGGGTATGGGATTTGTAGCAGGTTTATTGCTTCTTTATATGAGTGAAGAGGATGCATTTTGGTTATTGGTGGCCTTGCTAAAAGGGGCTGTCCATGCTCCAATGGAAGGCTTATACTTGGTAAGGATTTGAAAACATGAGACATATTGTTCCTTTTTCAGAGCTGAGATGGTCTAAAGTTTTGGACCTTAGGATAAAATTTACTTTTCCGTATCATGTGTTGTTTCATTAGTTTCTAGATATTTTGGCTTCCCTCTAGAAAACAATCTCATGGAGATGTATACGAGATCATTTAAAACTTTTTTTGAAATTAATGTGGACAGCAATGCATCTCACAAAGTGCCATCTGTAATCTACTTCCAATCTTGTTAGTCACTCTTTCCAAAACATTAAGGTTGCCTTATGCTGCAACAATTGTAGTGTAATTGTTTAATTCCTTTTAGGAGTTTTTCAACTCCATTTTGTTTCTGTATTCCTTTTGCTCCTTGCATCAGGGATTTCTATCAAGAAAGGCATAAGAATGGTTGAAACAATATTGTTTGTCTAGTGGTTCACCTCATGCTTAAATAGACTTGATATATTTTGCAAAACAAAGTTTGAATAGTGTCTAAGGTATTGAACTAACATAAGATTTATAATGACTATATTAAATGCCAAAGTTTCTTTTGCTACTTGAAAGATTTGCTAGGAAACTTTGTGAGGTTTTCTATACTTTCTGAGAGATTGTAATTGATATTTGTTTCAGTCCTACAAGCTATTTTCATGAGTTTTCTGCGTTTAACATTTCTGATAGATCTGTACCATATGATGAATACCCTGACAAGAAACGCAGATATCCTGACCACTTCTTATTCCTAGCACATGAAACAAGTGAAGAAACCAGGAAATGACTTCTCATTTCATTGACCTCATTCCCCTGATCAATTAGTCTTTTCCCTGATGTAGCAGATTAGCTATACACGCCAAATAATTTCCTTTGACTTCTGATATGTATAATATTTTATATTTCTCAGAATCTGATAATTGAATACATATTTAACAGGCAGGATTGCCTCTTGTACAGCAATATTTATTTCAGTTTGAAACCTTGGTGAAGGAGCAGTTACCGAAGTTGGGAGAGCATTTTGCTCACGAAATGATAAATCCTAGCATGTACGCCAGCCAGTGGTTCATAACTGTTTTCTCTTATTCATTTCCATTCCATTTGGCTATTCGTGTCTGGGATGTGTTTCTTTTTGAGGTTAGTACTCTATCCTCTTACATTTAACTCTGTTGCTGGTTACTGAGAACTCATTAACTCTTTCCTGGGCAGGGTGTTAAGATTGTTTTCAAAATCGGTTTGGCTCTCTTGAAATGTTGCCAGGACAACCTTGTAATTTTTCTACTGTTCACAAACTCAAGAACTTGTATTTTGGTGCTATCTGTAATATTTTATGGGTTTCTGGGAACCCTGCTTCATGATTAGTTATACAATCTTTTGCTTCAACAGGTAAAATTACCGTTTGAGAAACTTATACATGCTTTACGTAATTTTCCGGAGGATGCCTTGAATCCAGATGCCCTATTACCAATGGCCTACTCGATAAAGGTTCTCTATACTTTCTCTATCTATCTCTCAGTACCATTCCCCTGGCCCCTTCCCAAAAGGACAACAGAACATTGAGAAAAAGTAAAAGATGAAATAGGAAATAGATAACTCTACCCGTGGGCTGAAACTCAATTATGTGTTGGCTTTTAATTGCACAGTGTCAAGGTACACCATTTTGTCTGTAACTATGTTAATCTTTGGATAGGCAGTTCATAGATTTCACCTCATGATTGTCTGTAACTATCTTAATCTTTGGATAGGCAGTTCATAGATTTCACCTCATGATTGTCCATGGAATAGTTGCTTCAGTCAATACTATTTTAATCTGAAATATAGTCATGTCCACCGAGGTGGTAGTGCAACCTATTAATTGGGATGCTTTACTTGCCACGTGATATTCCTTGGATCTCATTCATAATCATTATTGCAAATCCATATTCATCTGCTAAGAAAATGACTTTCTTTTCTTCCCTTAATATCATGAAACTGGTAGATAAACAGGTTCCCCTTTTTATTTTTGAGAAATATTTCTCCTCCAGACAAACTTCACAAAACACATTCTGAAGTAGTCTAGAGAAGAATGGAGTACTTGGTGAACAAGCCTTCTTATGAAATAAGGAGGAGAAATGTAAAAGTGCTTCTACTTATCAAAAAGCCTTCTTATGAAATAAGGATACAAGAATGTTTTTTATAGTCATACACCTTATGAGCTTTTATAGGATACAATATCCGCGAATACTTTTTGGGAGCTTTAAAATATTCCATGTTGAATACATATCTACGTCAAACTTTTTGTGGGAGTCATATGCTTCATGAGTTTCTTAAAAGATATTCCATTTTCTGATCATTGACCATCTGCAATCAGGTATCAAGACGTTTGGAAGAACTGAGACAGGAGTATGAGAAGCAAAATCGGAAGAGAGCTGAATCCATGGCAAAGCAGGGAGAACAGCCACCATAACCAAGGAAGATTGCCTCAACTGAAAGAGAACCTAAGCGAATCTGAATAGAGACTGATTCTTTGTTCTTTCCAAGATCTGCACTTTGCCAGTGTGATCTAAGATGTTCTGCCATCAGATTGTGTATATATTGAAACTGAATTTCTATGACCGTCATTGTTTGGTTCGTGTCAATGATCTCATTATGACCTCAAATTTTTGAGGTTTGAAACTTGAGCTTATTTTGCAGCAGAAGCCTGAGGTTACGTTACTATTAAGATCGAGTATAAGTGGATTTTGACTAGAAAAGAGACGATGTAAATGAAGGTGATGTTGCAAATACCATTTTGTAATGTGTACAGTTTTTTCCTTTCTTTTTGTTTTCTTTCTTGGGCACAAGGAAAGACTATATGGCACTACACAATCAGTTTAGTTATTAATTAGATTATTTTCTCGTGTCAAAAGCATGAGCTGCCAGGGGTGGACTTGGAAAAACTCCCACAAAGTGACTCGATTGCGATGGCATTTCCTTTTTCCTTTTTTCCATTTGGGTTTGGCAAACTTGAATTGCCTTGTTTTTCCTTCACACAGATCTTTTATTTTCTTTTCTGCGGAAGAACATAATGCACGCCATGGAGAGTAACAATGGTCAATAAGGTAAAGCCTTGTATCTGTACATAATTGTCCCAATAGTTAAGTGTTTCATCACACCAATATTTTCATACAGAAAATAATTCTCTCTCCATCTACCTTCATACAAGAAATAGAATATTCATAACCCAAGATAATTACCAAAAAATTGCAAAGGAAAAGGTTGGAAATGTCCAATAAAGAAGAAAAGAAACTCAAAGAAAAGGAAAAAGCTACCTTGCCTACCATATCTATCAAACCTAAAACACAAACTCTCATAGATTAGAACTCGAGCTCATTATAGTGAAGTCGTGCATTATCAGGTCTGCAGCTCTGTAAGAATTACTCGTATATTTATGTGCATAGAGTATCACATCTTCATCGAGGTGCCATCTTTTGTCATGTTCTATGGTTCCTTTTGCTCTCGGACCTCGGCTCTGGGTTGTCACTTTTATCAGTGTCATAGTTCTCCCTCTGAGATTCAATCTCTGAGCTACTTGCTTGTGCTCTCCGATGCCTTCGATCCTATTAGATTGATATTAAAAGACAATGAATATATTTTTGTACAGTGTAGAAGATAAACAAATTCCGGTTGCAAATGATCAAAATTTTGATCCAGTGGAAGAATTTTCTGGAAATCCTTCGATTTCTACAGCATCCTAAATCAAGTTTAACCCTATTGACCAAGTTCACCTTAGATTGAAGTATCCAGTGAAAAAGAGAGTGAAGGGAATGTAGGGCAAGGAACTGGCAATAATAAGATTATGAATTCAAGGGTTAATTCATAAAAATATGCTTGGGAGCTGCTCTATAAGAAAAGAAAATTACAGAGAGGAAGTAATTACAGAGAATTTGCCTTAAGAGTTAAACATATGATAACCTCTTACGGAAGAAGTATCTAGGAGCAATTAGTTTGTGGATTCAAATGTTTTTTCAACAGAAAAGAACACATACAGGCACAATACGTGACAGAATTAAGTAGGGAGAAAAGAAAGCAGGTGATTAAGCGGTAGTGTCAGTATGCAACCAAAGAAATTCTAGCTTGAACAATTTGTAAGAGTTGCATATACATTCCTGTGACTGTGCAGAGGTTATACAGGAGACAGAGATGAAGGCAAAATGGAAAAGTTAACATGTAAAGCTGAAGACAGAATCTTTATTCATGATGATGCAACATTTTGCAGGCAACTGAAGAAAATAGGAATAACAACAATGTATGGCTTCAACCTATTTTCAGTTTTTTATTACGGCCAGAGACAGCATAATAGAAGAGATTACAAGTTAATAGACAGTTGTTGATGCATCAGGGAAAAAAAAAAGGGAAAAAAATCTAATACCGACCTCTCTAGGTATTGGATATTCCTCTGATTCAAGCATACGAACAACTTGACTCATCCTTGGTCTCTTGTCAGAATCTGGATCAACACACCGCAAAGCGGTCAAAAGGGCTCGCTTGAGGGCTCTTGTAGATGGCCTTGATTCAATATTTGGATCCACTACTTCCTCAGAGCGCCTGCTTCCAACCATCATTTTTAACCAATCAACAAGATTGACCTGCAACCACAAGTGTTGTAATCCCAACGAGTGAAAAATATAAAAGATGAAAAAAGTTCCGAATATGAAAAGAAATTACTAACTGATGTAAATGCAATAGACAGTGCCAATAGAAATTATGGACAAATGAGTTGTATGCATATCCAGTAAAATCATAAATCAGATTTGCATTAGCAAGATTAAGGACACAAAGACAAAGCACCAGCAGAGAAAAGGGGGAAAAGTAATTTTAGAGCTGGAAGTTTCAGCCAGAGAATGTAATAAATGGTGAGATTCTTGGGCTAGTTTTATTCTTTGGTAGAAAAACTACTTTAACATGAATACAAGATTGTTAAGACTAAATGTTTCTGTTCATCTATTTTACTCTTACATATCTTAACACCAAAGTATTAATCTCATAAAAGCAAGCAATACCTATCAATATTTAAGATGTCCACTCCCAGTCGCAAAAATGTACCGTGTATTTCTCTAAATATAGATTGTTCCTTGGTTCTGAATTACTCTCATTTTCTTGTTTGATAGTCAAAAAATGTAAAGAAAAGTTATCAACAATCAAAGCAAAAATTAACTAATAACCAAATCTGTCATGATTTATTAGAAAATATTAAATAAAGGCACCATTGGTTCCAGATCACACAGTTTTACTGTTACAAGAGACATGACAAGCACTCATAAGACTAATGCTCCTCAACAGATATATGCCCCCGTACAGCAAGATTTAAGCTCGTAAACTTAGAAGACTTTCCTAAAAGTCAAGTCTCTTGCAATGGAGGATGCAACTAACCAAAAGATATAGGATATACAACAGTTTTTAAGGATTCTCTTCTAATTCTGGGGTTGTAAGTTGATTCATAGCGACTTGACAACTGATATCTATTTGAGCTTCCAGAATTTAGTAAGACATTAGCAAAGTTTACATGATTCGGGTATTTCAACCATAATAATATTGATGCAGTCAAACAAACTTAATGCTGCATAATACAAAATAGCATAGCCTTTACTTCATTGTATAAACATTAAAATTCTTAAATTCATCTAAAAAAAATCAATTATGATCAGGGATTTTTCAGAGAGAAGCTACATAATTGCCAAAAAACTCTAGGGGAACTCCATACAGATGTCCCAGAAAAACAGTAAATTCCAGTTTTAAATAGCACAAAACCAATTTTGGCAAATTGTTCCAATCAATACCTCTTGAGCAGGCCTGCCATAATCTACCGGATCTCTACCAGTGATTGCTTCCAAAAGAACAACACCGAAGCTATATACATCACTCTTCTCATTCAAGAGACCAGTGTTTGCATATTCAGGAGCAACATATCTGAAGAGAACTTGAATGTGAAACTGGATAGGAAAACATCTTAAATAAAATGGTAAAATTTCCATTAATAAGACAACACATAAAGGCTGGCATGCACTAGAAAGAATACTAAGAAATTACTAACCCAAAGGTACCCATGACCCGAGTAGTAATGTGACTTTTTCCAGCACCAAGCAGCTTAGCTAGACCAAAGTCAGAGACCTTAGCATTGAATTCATCATCAATCAGTATATTGCTTGACTTTATATCTCGGTGAACAACTTTAGGCTCAATGGCCTCATGCAAGTAGGCAAGACTGCAAGAAATGCATTCGCCTTTAACCAGACTGATTACATTGGAAGAAAATAATAGATAATAGGTGAATCAACATACGCTTTGGCCGTGCCAAGAAGAACCTTCATCCTAGCCTCCCAAGTTAGGTATCCATGGTGGCGCATAGCTCCATGCAGCCACTGTTCTAAATTGCCATTATTGACATACTCGTACACCAACATCCTGAAATATTAAATAGCAATTAGTTAAATGCAACCACAGTTGCACTGCCAATAAACTTAATAAGGGTATCCTAGTTCCATCACCCACACTCAGATGCGCTGTTTGACAAATATCAAAACCTTAAATAAGAGTCCGTCACAACTAGAACTTAGCTAGACTAATTTTCCACTGCCACTGCTAGAAAGGTTTAAATGTCAATGCTAGAAGAGATTCTATTACAAGAAGAAAAACAGTCTAACCCGATGAGGTGGAGTTTAAAATAAAATGGCAAATTCAATGTGTCCTGCCAGTAAAGTAAGTTGAAAGAGTAGGGAAACAAGGGTTAATGGTTTCTAGACCACAAGCAAGGAGGATATCCTCATATATCAAACTCAAGAACCCACAATATCAGAAGTCTCATCTGTGTCAAGGCAAGTTGCATGAATATGGATGGTAAGCTTTACTTGAAAACTAAGAGCACTCCAGAAAGAACTTCTTGTGTGATAGGTACCTATGAGTTCCTTCAATACAATATCCCAGAAGGCGAACCAAATTTTTGTGCCGTACATGCCCAATAGCTTCCACTTCCACTCTAAATTCTTTCTCAGCTTGACCTCTGGTTTAAGAGGGGGGAAAATACAAAATAGTAAACAAATGTTAAAAATAACTTCGAATTATAAGAGGGAACATGTACTGTAATACAATTATGAGTATGGTCAAGAAATTACTCACAAGTTGTTGAGGAGCTTCTTAACAGCTACTGGAGTACCATTAATTAACTTCCCCCTGTAAACAACACCATATCCACCCTCACCAAGAACATTCTCCTTTGAAAACCGATTTGTTGCAAGTTCAAGATCTCTAAGTGTAAACCAATGGCCCCAGCCTAAGTGAGAAAATTCAGGGAGGCCAACCAGAGGAGAAGGAGCTGTAATTGGATGTGAAGATTTGTATGCGCCAAATGTGCCTGAGCTTCCTTCTTCCCCTGACTGTGATCCACAACCATCTTTGTCAGCATGATGAAAAGAACCAGACTGACTGCTGTTATCCCCGTTTTTCATCTTCCCCATTCCTAGATGAACCAAAACCTTGTCTGATTCTTTTTCACTGGTCTTATCATGAATGGTAAGCAGAATTCCATCACGTGGAGCGAATTCATTAGTTGATACTTGTTCCACTCGCACTTCCTTAATTTCTTTTGAGATAGCCGGTATTTGGCTAATGGGTATATTTTCTTTAGCTCTCTTTGATTTCTTTCTAGAAGTAAGATAAAATGTCAATGCAAAAAGGATCACTACAATCAGAACTCCAACAATTATCCCAATCAGCTCCCAGACTTTCAGACCAAAAAGTGAAGTGCTCCTTGATAGTTGGGCATTTAGATCAGAAGCCATCTTCTATGAAATATAAACCTACAAATTAGAACAAGAAACTGAATTTTACAACTCTAAAATGTTTGGCATGAATCTAACCTAGCATTGGCACCATTCAATCTATAAGACAGAAAAAGAAAGTTGCGTTCTTTCCTCTTACGCTCGCATCCTAGGTGCCACCGGACCAATATATTGATCGAACAGAACTATGCTACTAACAGAGGAAGCAAGGCATCAGCAAAACTACTGTAGGTAAAACAAAAAGAAATGCAAGTAGAAAACACCATAGAAATCATTACACACGAAGTCCCTAACAGTTTTCTTACCCCATTATACACAGATCGAAAACACAACGCAAAGACAATCCATAGACACAAGACTATGTCTTGTCACCAAACAGTTAGTTGTCAAAACAGAATTCAGATGGTGATTTTTGCGAGCAAAGAACAGGTGACGAAAGGGATTCTTGACTAAGCTCGCATTCACATACCTTTATGAAGTGGTACTTCCAAGGAACATTCAGTGCATAGATCTCAGAAAACCCATTGAAACAAAAACCTTTCAGAGATACAAACCGCACAACAAGGACAGATCTCTGACCAAGCAAGTCCAAATATTAGCGTCGGCACATTTCCAAGACAGCCAAATCAATACGAGCCTTAGAACCTCAATTAAAGAACCACCGAAATGCAGAATCCTTTCTGGGTATTTACAGCATTAACAAATGTAAGTCCAAATCTAAGCTAAGATGGTGCTTTCCAACACCACCACCTGCCCGCTTCGTCTAGAAACTCCCTCAACCAGATGACAACAACAAAAGGGCTGTATTTGCAAAGAGAGTTCAGGTACATAGAATGGAGATGTTAATGGCAATGATAAATGTGATAATTGTGGTGGTAACAGTTATAGAATATGAACAGGATAAAGAAGGAAGGATGGAGTTATCAGTGGTAGGTGATGAGAAAATGGCTCAGAAACAGTAAAAGGGAAGCATGTAGAGGTGCAAGGTAACCCCTGGTCTTGGCTGGCATTTTTATTTTCTTGTGAAGATGACTGATTATCAGAAACTTTCTACAACTATTATTGTATAATCAAATTGGACACACATAAAAAATTGTTTCTTGTGTTTGGTTTTCTACCACACATTGTATTTCTTGATTTGCAGCAATTCTATAGTAAGTACCGCTAAGTATACTCCACTTTTAACTGTAATATGTAAAGATGCTTTTAGTGGGTCAAAGATCAGTTCAAGAATTGAATAAAGGAGGACTGTGAGGAGCAGTTATAAATGAGATTTAAGAATGGAAAATGTGACGAAGCACAGGGATAAAAAAGTTTATGCTGCTTTTGTGACTTTGTCACAATCCGTGCCAGATTTGTCCCCCAACTCATCACGAAATATGAGAGAATTCATCTTAGTACCTTTTATAACATTGGAGTCCTGTCATGAAGCACTCCTAAATTGTGGACTATTTAACTGTTTTTTTACCTTACTTCCAAGAATGAATAACAAGACTCCTCAGTCTTTCCTAAAGACTAATACTGTTATATCTAATTAGCTGTATCTTTTAACGCGTTTGAAAAAAAAAAAAAGCTACCTGAATTTGGCTCATATCAGCCCAACCTTGGTGGCTGCTGCCCGACGCTTGAGATCCGGCTTTTCCCGTGGACGGTGGACTGGGTCATGTTGTTCCCGTACTGAAGGTGCAACTTGTCCTTTTCCTTTTTTTTTTTTTTCGCCATATGCTTTCAGTTTTTCTTTTTTTTTCCCCTTTTTCATCACAGAAAAGGGTGTATTTGGCCACTTACAGAATTTGGGCAACCAAGAAAATACTCTCCGTTTAAAATTCAGAATTTATTTTGTTAAAGAATTTGATACTCGACTTCAAACAAAGAGAATAATTAAAAAGACTAATTAGAATTTATTAATAATATATTCTTTTAATATTATGCGATTCTAAAGTCGTGCAAGTTATTATATGAGATTTTTAATCAAATAAACAATGAATTAAAGTCATCAATTCATCTCGGTATGATTATTAAAAAAAGTATATCAACTCATTCACAATATCGAACACTTATAATGTATTTAGATTGTGTTTAGTTAGAAAGATTTTTGTCTTAAATTAAATTTTTTTTAAGAGAAGAAGTAAGACTAATTGTGTATTTTATTGAACCAAACACTATCCAAATGAATAACAAAGTACTAAATAAATACGATATTAAATATTCATCCGCAGCTAAATTAAAATAAATAAATAAAATTCTCTTTTTCCTACACAAAGACGCAAAGTTTCTTACATGATTATATATATGAATATGAAATGCATGTGTCTAATATGATAAAATGTTAAAAATTTAAAAAATTATCACATATAGGGGACTGAATCTAGACATAGATTTCCTAGATCTTTATCACAAGACAATGTTAATTAACCATTCTCAAAGTTCAAACAAGCTTGAGAAAAGTCGTTACTGTATGCTTGGGGGCAGACAAACTCTGTGCAAACAAATATTTTCAGAACTTTCACAAAAAATAAAAAAGAAAAAACAAATATTCTCATAACACCCTCACAAGTGCCTTTCTTTTCCCCTTCATTTTTATCAAAGACTTGAATTTTGGGGTCGTCTCCACTAAAGAATAGATGCATATTATTCGCCACTTTATTATAAATTGACACTTGTATCGTTGTGTAAATTTCAAAAATAAAAATCTTTTTTAAAAAAGAATAAAAAATTTTAATATCAAAACACACATAAATAGTAATAATCAATTGCATATTTTTATTACAAAATTCTTGTATAAGATACAAATTATATATCTAAGGGTCTACTTGGATTGGGTTTCACACGGAACCTAATGCAAATTTCTCATCTTATATCTCACTTTTTCTCTCACAAAAATTTCTCTCTCCCGAAACCCAAGGCAGAAAATTTCAAAACCAAACTCTATCCAATCACACCCTAAATTTTAAACACGCTGACATATAAATGTAACTTAACTTTTACACTAATTTACAAGTAAAAATTAAATGTTTAGAAAATTTTCTTTCTGATTTTACTATACAATGAATAAGGATCTAAATAGAAATGAAACTTCATACTACCCCTATTATGATCATCTCGGACTTGGAAGGACTTACATATTCTCCACCTCACCTCGGAGAGGACCTCATTATTTGTTTCCGTCCATTGTTTTTGACATCTTTGCTGGAGGATATATTCAAATCATCATCTTTGACCTCTACGAGGAAGAAATTGAAAATTGCAGGGACAAACTTTATAGAAATGGCAAAAGGGATATGAGAAATGGGAATAGAATGGTTTCGTTTTTGCCTTAGTCTTTGCAAGGGAACCCTGCCTTCGTTTTATAGGCTTTGGGGTTCCCCTCGTATCCATTTGAGTTAAGACTATGGTCATGTCTGTTCTATGGGATCACAGACCGTATAAAAAAATAATACCAAATCGCCGACCTTATTGGATAGCTTTCATTTATATAAATATTTATAGACTATCATCGTTGTCCATTGGTAACAAACAAATGTATATGGTAGCACATACCCATTTTTTCCAACACGTACCATAAATGGCTTTTGTATCCATGTTATGGTTATATTTTAGTTGTAGTCGGAGTTTTTATTTTAAATGGAGATAGTTTTTTTTAATAAAAATTTTTATTTATTAAAGTAAGATCTTAGCTTGGCGGGGATATATGCATATCTCCTTCTCCTTATGATGATAACATTTTAATTCGTAAAAAATTTTGATTTCCAATAAGGAATATTTTTTTTTATAAGTAGTTCGTAAAGAATATTAGTACATATGATATATTGGGCTATAAATTACTAAAAGAAATCATATATATATATATATATATATAGACACACGTTCATCATCAACTAAATATTTTATTTTAATCTGAGACAATTACAGCTTCTTAACGATTGTAGAGGTTAGCTACATGACTTAAGTGTTGATGAAACTCATACTCTTGAAATTTTTTCTTTTGTTTTTTTTTTTTTTTGAGTAACTCCAAGTTAAGTAAATTATTTGTCTAAATTTATAGTAAAATATGTTTTATTTTGAAAAAAATAAACATTCATTTTTTAACAATTCAAATAGACTTTAAATTTGAATATAGAGAACCAATGTACAATTTTAAAAAAAACATATATTACAATATAGTACGACTAGTTTTTTTAAAAAATATATATAGTAGTATATGATTCAAATTGGATGCCTTGTCTAAAGGGATTTCTAAAGGTGGCTTCAACAGTTGTATCTGAGTATTTCCGACAATATTCAAAGCAACTTTATGGTTGTATTTATATTGGATTTTATTTAAAATTTAATATAATTAAGTCTCACATCTCATTTTACAAAAATATTTATTTTTACAAAATTTAAAATAAAAAATATCAAATTTAAAACCAATTCAAATACACCCATTAATGTATAATTGGAAATGACCTACCAACCTTGTCCAATATATTTCTTTTTTCAGCTTCTTTCTGATTATATAATGGTATGTATCCTCCCCCTTACATTGCATTTGCACTTGGATATTATTATATGTATATATATAATTCCCAAGAATTATACTTTATACCTTTTTGTCCAATAAATGTCTAGACTATTACAAGTTTTTATTTCTTCAAGTAAATAAAAAGTCAAATGCACTGACCCAAAAAAAAAAAAGTCAAATGTTTCTTCAAAAGCATGGTGTTTGGTTGGTTTTCCACCTCACTTTTCTGCCGTGCAACTCTTAGAAATAAACAGGATGATGATTAACATTTTTGCGAGATTCTTTGAATCTATCAAAGAATTTGCATAAAATATATTTTCTATCAAAAATTAAATATTTATTTATTATTTATTTTAAATAAAAAATAAACATTCCATTTGCTATGCATATCGATATCAATTGTATGCTAGGGAGAAGAAGACAGAAATTTCTTTCAAGAAAGAATTCCAATTTCCAAAGTAGGATGTAAGAAACTATTTCTTTACTTTGATTTTTTTTCTTTTACTATTAGTGTAAATAAGAAAAGAAAGATAAATCAAATCATATATATACCCCAAATAGACATTATGTGTCCATGTTACTTGGCTAGGGTGCAGTTAGTAATTTTTTTTAATTTGTGCAGATTAAATTTCAACCGTCAGATTTTAATTCAACAGTTAAAAATATATATGTTGATAATAATTGTTCAGGTAGAATAATTATTTTTTATAGAATGAATAATTATTTCCTTAATAGTAAAATAATTATTCTACTATAGAAAAAATAATTATTCTAACGAAAATAATTATTCTCATCGTATAAATTTTTACCGTTAAATTAAAATCTGACAATCGAAAATCTATTTTACACAAACTAAAAAAATTATTATCTTCATCTAACTAAATCGGTGTACATGTATTGGACGTGGTCTTTTCATAAGTCCCTTGGCGCCGAAACTATGGTAATAAATTCTCGTGTGAGATTGTGATTTCCGGTCGTGTGATACTTTCCTTGGGTGCTTTGATTAAGATGTCCTGAAAATGATGTCCATTGTCCAACTCCCCATTGGGTTTTGCTTCTGTTCCGCCTTTGGTTCCATTACAATTTACAATTCCTAGCCAACCCCCAAACACCCCCAACAACAAACAGCACAACTTCAAAACAAGCCATCTCTACTCTATTCTTAAACCATTTTTCTTTTTCTTTGATTCTTTTCTCCTCCTTCCTATCTTGGGATTGAACTATTCTGATTCTGCTGGGTGGTTTTCCAGTTGACAGTTGTTAGTCAATGAATTATCAGAAACAATTTTAAATCATGTTCTCGAATCGCGAAATGAACAGACATGAATTTTCTTATTTGTACGTGTCAAGATTAGACTTATCAAAAAAAAAAAAAATACTTGTTAAACAACTTATTTCTTTTATCACAAACACAATTACTCATTCTTAAAAAACTTAAAATAAAAATTACAAAAACAAACACAATCTAAATACACCATTTATAGTTAGTTTTTCTCACATATACTAACTTAATTTTATATATTTATCAAATACAATAATATCAATATCAAAGTTTTTTATATTTTCCGTATGAATGAGTTAAACTGAATTGAATTCGACTTAATCTTACGCATGAGTGAACATATAAGGTGTTCTAAACAATATCAAAATTCGCTAAAAAATGTCATGTTTCTATAAACGAATATGCATCTGTAGTTGGGTCAGAAATATTTGTAAGCTGAGCACTAGAGGTTGAATTATTTTATTGATTACGAACTGTGTAGTTTGCTACTCCTATTTGACTATTTCCTCGCCAATTCGGAGTTTACGATCCATGCAGTAATTGATGTTGTGATTGTAACGACAACAATGTTGAACTTTTCGAGTGAGAATGGCCGAATGATGAAGACGAGACAGTCTAACATGATTCTGATTTTTAAGACACTAATCACGGGATTTCCTTGCCTCTGATTTCGGGGCCTACAAGATTATGAAAATAACGAACAGTGTCCTAATTAAAAGAATCACAATTTGCATCAATCTGCTAGGAATCACTATTGTTTTTCCCATGATATTGGTCCCTTAATTTCCTTCTCATCACCGGCAAATCTCCTGTATAAAGAAAACTCTTGTTTTGCCTCGGCTAATTGCTATTAGAGTTGAACTTGACATGATATTCCTGCAAAGCCATTAGCTTGGGATGCAACCATTGAACTTGAATCTCTTAAAATGGGAGATGTATACTTGACATGGTTCAATAGCGTTCAATAACCAGGTGTAGGTGGAAATTATTCTAACTCCCTACAAGTTTGGTTTTAATTAGGAAGGCCAAGTGAGATGGAAATTTTTGGCCAAAATGTCCAAAATGTTACCATATGTGAACCGTTGAAAAATGTGAAATGATCTGAAAACTGAAAAGACGGTTGCTTTTGCTCGACTTTTTTCCTTCTGCGTGAGGAACAAATAGTTTCACGTTTGACTGGACATGAAAAAGAGCTCTTGTGTAACTATTGAAGAGTTGGGAAATAGCTCTCCTTAGGCTTCTAGTCTACGTCGATTTAAGACAACAACAAAATCGATTTGAATAGTATTTTAATTTAAATTTTTTATTTTAAATTTTATAAAAAAATTATTTATATAAAAAATATAATTTAAAATAAAAATTTTATATTAAATTTCAGAATAAAATACTGTTTAAATATACCTTTATACTTTAATATTAAATTATAGTTCAATCCTTATTCATTAAAGGAAAAAAATGAAAAAGTGAAGATCGGTGCATGAAATTCAAGGACGATCACGATTTAGGATCTTTGTGATTTTGTGAATGAAGGTACCGTTGGGCAGTCCTCTCAAGGAACCACCATGCAATGTCAACAATCAACATCTCAAAAATGATACTTAAGCACTAACCAAACAGCATTAATGATGCTATTGCGAAATGTTATCCAAAAATTGATATGTTTTCCTTTTCAAAGTGGTACAATCTGAATGTCTTCCTTAAGAATGATTAATGCGTGTTAAAATATAATTCCGAAACTAGAAGATATTGATTGAAGCAGACATCGAATTATTTTCCAATTGCATTATAATGATTTGACCTAAGAGTACTTCAAAAATTAAAAAAAAAAACAAATAAAGATTTGACCTAATAATTGAAGTCTCAAGATCGTTATCTTTTTGTGGTTATTAGTCCTAATTTGAATGAGAATGGAGCTGAAATTTGTAGCTTAATTTGCTTTATCAAGATGTGGCTATCAATCAATCTTTCTATTTTTCATTTCATTTCCAACACCTAAATCCAAGAGTGATTAAGGGGTGTCTATTGCCTACCTGATTTTGCATATGAAAAAAAAATGTAATTTGAAGGGAGTGGCCAACCGTGAATAATCATTGGTTGCTATGTGTCACCAACATGTGATTCCTCGTATTTGATTGTAGTCCCCAAAATAGTCAATTGTTGGATTCACGATGGACGCACATTACATGCATATACATGCTTTTTTTAGGATTTTGAAAAAGGTGATTTAGCTCATAATTAGAAGTATTTGATACGTAATTTAGGAGATCATGCTTAGAAGTTATTTTCTAATCCGAGAGAGAGAGAAAGAGTTTAAAAAGGAAGTAAACGTTAAAAGTAATACTGCTTCTATTTTAAATTATATTTTGAAAGAATTTTTTACACCTTTTTTTAAAGAAAATATATATTAAGACGGAACTGGATAATGATTTAGTCTTTGAGAATAGAATTTTTATGTTGTTAGTTTAGTTTGAATTAGTTTCTCTATACTTTCAAAACGCGTTAATATTCTTTGTATTCTTATTTCTAAAAACCTTTATATTTAATGGTATAATAAGTCAACTATACAAAAAAAAAGATTTAAGAAGTGTTACTAGGAACAAAATTTAACTGAATAAACGAATAACCCTCTCTTTTAACTAAAAAAGTTGGCAATATTGTCAACTGTTTTTTCCTTTTTTTTTCTTTCCTTTTCTTGGGTGACCTTTTTCTTTGTCCTCTTTGTGTTCCTGGAAAGGGCCCAAAAAGAGCCTACTTTATATCAATACATTGCTGTAAGCCCACCACCAGTTTATGACTTGCACTATGTAGGCCCAAACACATCACTCCCCACAGAACATATGAGGCCACGAGAATATTAATCCCCACAACACAAGGATATGGAGCCTCACATGTTACCATTTGCAGTAGTGCAGGCCAGCAGGCCTCAAATAATATTTACCCGATTCTTGTCTCACATTTGTACTCTTTTTTTTTTTTTTTAAGAATTAGATGTTTACTTGTTTATTCATTTTGAACCAAGAACGAAGGAAATATCTTTATATAAATATTTATATCATTTATACAACTTTTCGTGATACACCTTAGATCATGACTATTTAGTAGGGGCAAAACAAATAACAGGCAGGCCATATATTGCTTCCAACTGACTTTTGTGTCCTTTGATACACAAAATTAACTAGGCCACAAATGTTTATGTCCCTTAATCTTTTCTTACAATAGTAACTAGAGGTGTTTATTATTTGGTAAAATCTAAAAAATCGAATCGAATCAAATCGAAATACATATTTCGGTTCGGTTTATAAAAATTTTGTAAAATTTGGTTCGGTTTTTAGTTTTTGTTCTCAGACAAAAAATTGAACTAAAAAATTAAAAATTTTTTAAAAATTATATATGGACACATTTGGGTATTACGTTTTTGCATTAAAATTAAAATTTTAAGATAAAAATACTTTAAGAACATATTATCAAAATGTGTTTTTTTTCAATTTCAGTTTTCAATTCAACCGAATATTTTGGTTCAATTTTCTAAAAATTCTATTCAATTT
Organism: Rauvolfia tetraphylla; assembly: GCA_030512225.1. Classification (NCBI taxonomy): domain Eukaryota; kingdom Viridiplantae; phylum Streptophyta; class Magnoliopsida; order Gentianales; family Apocynaceae; genus Rauvolfia; species Rauvolfia tetraphylla. Next base: position 7,650,179 of record JAJQKT010000060.1, read on the forward strand.
TATAATTTTTTTAAAAATTAAATCGAAATCTGAAATTTCAAACAAAATTCCAATGAACAACCATAATAGTAACTCTATACTAAACCGGGCCTGTCTCTAGGAAAAGTAAATGGGTCCTATTTAGTTTAGTGTTAGACTAGAATTTTTTCTAAAAAATTAAACAACAATGAAAATAAAAATTCTATTTAGATTGAATTTTTATTTAAAAAATTTTATTTTATTTTTTTATAAATTTAATTATTCGTGAAAAAAAAAATAACACTTTCTTTTTGTGTTGGTTACTGGGTTCAGTTAACCCAAATATAACAACGAGTGATGGAACTTTTAGTGGTAACATCGTTCCATTTACGCCAACACTGTCCAGCCCAAAAGAAAGGCCCGCTCCAGGACGGAATTATCCGATTAACGACGTCGTGTCGATCTTCCCGCTCAACGGCCAGCGTTTCAAATCAGTCAGTCACTGACACCAGAGGGAACTAACGTTCCTTTGCGTCTCCTTATGGATTTGAGAATTGGTGAAGAGAGCACACACTCAAATAGAACCCTAATTTCGGGAAAAAGTATTGTGGATAGGTTGTGCTCTAGCTTCTTTTCGTTCCTTTTCTTTTCTGAAGATTAATTTTGAATGATTCTTTTGTAATATGATTTCTGAATTTGTACCTCAGGAGGAGGTCAAAATCAAGTTCCACAGATGAGAATTCCCAGAGATTAGCTCCTCTTAAGTTAGCCAGTCGGAACCGATCACTTTCGACGAGGTTTTTGCGCTAGTTCTGCTGTGTGTTATATAGTTTTGCTTTGAAATGTATCGTTTTTATGAAATTGTTACTTTTTGGTTTTATTAATAGATAGTCCTGTAAGTTTCGGCTGAGTAATTGATGAAATTTGCTTTGCTTGAGAACACATATGGCTCTTTGCAACCTGTTTAATTTTTTCTTCTTTTATTTGGAGTTTTGGACAGAGTTGTTTGCGGCTGATTATTATCTCCCGACCCACTGTGCCAATTGCTGGACATTTTTAATATATTTTGCTCAAAGTTACTCTTTTTAGATTTTTCACTATCGGTAGTTGCATTTGATCGGATGGAATTTTGAAAGGATAGAAAGTTTGAGATATACCGGACCGTGAAATGAATGTGAAATGTTTCTGATCAGGCAATTAGGTTCTTGTTCACAGAATTGCACTCAGTTCAGCAGGAGAGGTAACCATGGAAGGTTTAATTTATTTTTCTGCTTGGTGCTAGCTCGGTCTTGTCATGAGACCAACTTCCATGCTGTAAAAGAAAAAAGACAATCAAACACAAACTGTATTTCTTCTTCGTCTTCTACTTATAACTTCTTTTCAATTTTGATTGACAGGGGTAGGACTAGCATTGTGGCTGCAGCATGTGTGGATCATCAACCCCAACAAAGGAAAAACAAAAGGGATAAGAAACCACCCCGTCCCAGAGTATACCCTTCACTGAACTTTACTGCTTTTTATTGAGTTTCTAATGCCATCACTAATTTTACATCTGATAATCCTTACAAGATTCTCTTTATCTAAACAGCATGATAGAAAGTTAGGTCACCACCTTCTTATTGATGGTGGATTGATATTCAAGAGCCATATCCAAGAATAACATAATTTAGCTTGGGAAATGCTAGCATCGTTTTAAGAAACAATCTCTTAAAAGCTTCCGTTCTTCTGCGGATAACTATATGTTGTTTGCAGGGAAAAAATATACAGCCTCCAAACTACGATAAAGAGATTGCATACTTTCAAGAGGTTGATTCCTTTGAGTTGTTAGAGGAGAGCCCCTCACCTAAGAAATGTGGTACATGGATCATGGGTGTCCAAGCTGATAAGATTGCCATTCCACATTTGTCATCTGTGTTACAGAAATGGCTCGTTGCTCAAAGAAGAAATAACAGTTGTGGACCTCCCTCTTCTATGACTAGAATATTAGAAACCCCCGCTATGTTCAAGGAGTCTTTAGGTTTGAAAGCCTTAGGAGAAGCATCACCTCTAATATATTTGGGATTATGTTCTTTCCAGAATAGAATCAGTTCTGATTCTATTGGTGAAGATAGCTCCAGGAAGTATACATCACACACAGGAAATGAAGAGTTCCAAACTGTAGGTGAGGAGAGTGCTGAGGATATTGAAACTGCAGTTAGTAAAATCTCTCTGACTTCAAGAGCCGCTTCATTGGATGGTCAGAGCTGGGATCCTTTTTCAGCTCTATTGACTGCTTGTGGACAGTCTGCTCCCTCAACCCTTCTAGATGTCCTTGTAACTTATTGGTGAGCATTTTTTTTGGTGCTATTTATATGGTAAATTAGTTTAACATGTAGGTTCATTTGCTAGATTCCTTTTGCATGTCTAATTACAATTCTATCTAATAGTTAAATTCTTCAATCATTGTAACAACTTTTTTGTGCAGTAAACTGCAAGATGTCATACCGTGATAAGTGTAACATACATGTGGTTGCTCAATTTCTTTTGTTCATCTATTTTAAGAGTCGACCGCCACTTGACTACAATGTTATCTTTTTCAAAACGAAATAACCTTTATTTGGCCATTATAGTGCTTAAATCTATTACTCTCTTGGTTAACTTACACTATTTGCAAGTCGTTGAAAAGGCATAACTAGATGTCAAAATCTAACCTTTCTCTATTATGCTAATCAATTGGAGTTGCATCAAAGAATGGGAAAAGACTGATAAAGCTCCTAGAGAGACTTCATAGATAGGCTCAGGCTGGAATGGGAGCATGGATTTGATTTTTTGGAGCCACTATTTTTTTTAACCTACAACATATAGACTTGATATTCATCAGAAGCCAAATATGCTTTAAGTAATCAAGGGGAAATTAAATGTTATTCTTTTCCTTGTTTTTGTTGTAATGAAACATTATGTTTTTCCTTTCACTAATCTTGATATTCGTAGAATGAAAATATTCAAAGCAGTTGATAGCCTAACTTCTTTTGAACGCAGTGATTTGGAGGTTATAACAAAGGTTGGTGAAGGCACCTTTGGAGAGGCTTTCAGGGTAGGTGAGACTGTTTGCAAGATCGTCCCATTTGATGGAGATTTTCTAGTGAATGGGGAAGTGCAAAAGGTAATTAGCTTAGTTCAATATTCTGCTGTTTATTGATTATTGAAATAATTGGGCCCTAGGATACAAGTAGATAGAGATTTATGTTTGCCACTTAGTTCATGATTTTCCCTAAAATCCTTTCCTACTCCTAGTTCTAGTAAATATTGTGCTTCTGTGGCCTTGAACTGGTTGTTTGATGAGGAACATAGATTACTTTGTTTTTTGAGAAGTATGCATCAGAAAACTTTTGAGAGTCCAACGTGGTAATGAAGATCTGGTTCTGGATTAATTTTGGAGATTTTTATTTATACAACATTTCATTCAAGTTTATTCATCATTTCCTTCTATTCTTCCTTGTGAAATTTCCTTTTCTCTGAAATGCTTTTATTTTGCCTTTCTGTCCACATTTTCTCTTGTGGTTCAGAGATCAGAAGAATTACTTGAGGAGGTAATGCTTTCCAGCACTCTTAATCATCTAAGAGGTCATGAAGGTCATGTATCTAATGCCTGCAATTCCTTCATACAAACAATTGAGTAAGTTCAACAATTATTAGTATTCTTTTATTTTGGGTTTCTAATCTTTTTCTGCACCTGGCGAATGACTGAATATCTGAGCTCACTTGAGAAAGTACATGATAAAGAAAACGTGATAGGAGATCATTTCTTTAAGCATGCGCAGACGCAGTGGGAGGGAGGGATAGCTTTGTTGAATGAAGGGAGCACGATACTACTTGCTAAAAGGAAATAGTTTTGAATAATTTTCACTGCTCCATCTCTGCTTTTACAAGTTGAAATTGGTATTCAATTTATCATTTTCTCTTCTTTGATATGGATGAAGAAAAGTGTGAAGATATTAACATTAAGGTTCTCTGGCATTTTCATAAAATAGCGTTATCCCTACATTCAGCATCCTTTTTACATGCAAGCTACTGATAGCCTGAACTATTTTAGAAATATATTTATCGGCATTCGTGAATTCATTATAAAACTTTGGCTTGTTTGCATAGTTTGCGGGTCTGCCAGGGTCCCTATGATGCTGCTTTGATAAAAGCTTGGGAAGATTGGGACAGAAAGCATGGTTCAGAAAATGACCACCCGAAGGAATTTCCTAAAAATCAGGTTGCTCATAATGTCAATGTTTAACTATACCCCCATAAGTAAAAAATAATCTATGGATAACCTTATACCAATGTGGTGAACCTCCTTTACCATTTTACAACTGAACAAATCAAGTCTCTTGTCAACTATTGGTTTTTGGCTAAGATGACTGATGAAATTTTTTTCAGTTCTATGTTGTGTTTGTTCAAGAATATGGAGGTAAAGATCTTGAAAGCTTTGTACTTACTAACTTTGATGAAGTGCGGAGTTTACTGATTCAGGTTTATAATCCTCCTTCTTTTCTTAATCTTTTTTAGTATCAATTTTATGTGTTTTGCCACTTATATGACTGCTTCTTGATTGTAAATTATAGGTTACCCTTGCATTGGCTGTTGCTGAAGCAGCATTTGAGTTTGAACACCGAGACCTGCACTGGTCTAGTTGCCTTTCCAATTATCTATGCTAGTAGGGTTATTCCTGTGAACTAATAATTTATGACTCGTTTTTTATTGGTTTCAGGGGAAACATTCTCCTAAGTCGGAAGTGTCTTGAAACACTTTGTTGCACGCTTGATGGAAGAAAAATGCATATAAGAACATATGGATTGTCTATTTCAATTATTGACTTCACTCTTTCCAGACTAAAAACAGGTGGGGATTGGTATATACTATATTCTGCAACGTGGATTCTTCAACTTAGTTCTTGAAGTAAACTTTCTCTTTTGATCCACAGGAGATGATATTTTGTTTCTAGACCTTTCTTCAGACCCTGAACTCTTTGAGGGTCCAAAAGGAGATAAGCAAGTAAGTTTTAGTAGTTGCATTTATCTTGTTTATCTTTGTTAAACTACTTTTATTTCGTTGACAATATCATGTTATTGCAGTTTGATACATACCGGAAGATGAAAACAATTACTGATGAATACTGGGAAGGAAGGTACAAAGGATTTATTTTCTGTCTAGTCTTATGAGGGTTATAATATAAGTGCAGTTGATGATCTTATTGTTGCACTGACATATAAGCGCAGATGATGATGCTCAGAAACATGTGCCTTGATTATTTTGAGAAAACCTGAGGACCTTTTATTCCTTTCTGACTAATTAAACTGCATGTGTCCGAAAAGAAATGTTAGACACTAACTAGTTACCTATACAAAACACTTCCCTGAGATACTCCAAGAAGTGAAATCTAATTCCTATGAAATTGCAAAAGAGTTCAGCAACACTTTGCACATAGCTTGTTTCTTATGATTAACTTTCAATATTGTGCCTTCTGCTTGTTGGTTAGCTATTTGTGGTTTGCAGCATTTAACACAAACGAAGCACTTTGGACACATCAGATTTGCATTTCTAATTGCACAGTTCATTCTTTCTAAGAGTTGTTCTGATCTTTTTATCCGTAAATTGGTTGGAGGTTTTAAATCTTTGCAAAAACCTGGACAACAGTTTCTTTGGAATTTTCCTTAACATCATGTGACGTTTGCTACATTTGCAGTCACTTTAGGAGCAGTCCAATATCTATCGCAGCATTTTGAACTATGCTGTTACATAATAATATCAAATTTTGGGTAAACATTCATGAATAATTATTTCAAGGATTTCAGACAATTTTAGCTCAAGATGAGGAAATTTCTCCTAGAAAATTGAAATCTGCTTGCTGCCTTTCCCTAAATTACATTACAATCATTCTACAGTTTTCCCAAGACAAATGTATTATGGCTGCAGTACTTGGTCGATATTCTGCTTTCAAAGAAGTCATACGTAAGTATCTTATCTGGAAGTTGCTTAACTGGATAATTGCTTTACATTTTATAGCACTCTCTCTCTGTCTCTCTCTCTATATATATATATACCCCCCCCCCCCTACCCCCGGGCAGTTCCCATTCTCCAAACTATCTGCCTGAGGGGAAGGAATTGATAAAAATTCCTAATCTTCACCTAAAAATTGGCAGGAAAGAACCACCAAAGATGATAGAAGCTTACGTAGTCTAAAGAAGCGTTTAAATAGTTATGATTCAGCAAAAGAAGCAACTGCAGATCCTTTTTTCAGCGACCTATTTGTCAACCATGAACCTTGAAAGAAAGTATTCAAATGCCATACAGAAGAGGCTTTGGTTATTTATGAACTCCCCATTCAACTTTGCAAAGTCTTAGTAGAAACCAACTCGGTTCCTTCTGGAATCATGTACATATTTGGGGTATGAACTGAGACAAGTACTCTTTCTAATTATGCCAAGCATTTTGGTTTATCTTGTTATGGTAATTCTTGCCCTTGTACAATCAGAGTAATAAGGTGAATTGCATGTATGGAAACTCTTCCTTGAAAGAGTTCAAGAATTAACTTCTGCAGATGTGTGGTATAAAGACTCATCTTTACAGTCTGAGAAATGCTTAGCCAATAATCAAAAGAAGTTGAACAATTAGACAGTGGTGTGTGGCAGAATCAGGACTGCACGTTAACATGTTCCACAAAATGTGGAGACACATAGCTATTCCATATCTTAGTTGTATGCTGAAATTGTCTTTATGAGCATATTTGCATGTGGAGCGTTCTTTGTGATCCCTCTTGTTATCCGGTATAATCGTAGTTTGTAGACAAATTTTATCAAATAAAAGATTTCCTTCACATATTCATTTCTTGAAAGAACGTAGCTATCTTTTTTAAACCACATCTTTCTCAACTGGGCTTACCATCCAAAATTGAAAACTAACAAGTTACAGCAAGAATAGAGATCACCTCCAGCAATTAAAAGAAGACTTGCCAAATTGAAATCTTTTCCAGCATTCTATAAATTTTGTAAAGGTGACAGCTGAGAGTGTGATATGTCGTGCTTGCTGCTTTATATCCCTTCTTTTTTGAACCCAAGAAGACTCGTTCCTTTTTAGAATCTTCACGTCATTATATATATAATTATAGCCATTTCATGCTTTCGGCTGACACGAGACCTAGTCAGATTTGAAGGAGGAATGAGAAGACCAGAGGGACTGAGGCACATGGGTGGACCCCTTATTGATTTTTTGGCTAAATATCCAAATAAACACTGTAGTACCAGCCGCTAATAACGTTCGACAAAAGGTGAAAAAAGTTGCCTAAAGCATCGTCATATCTCAATCTCATGGGATCATAATTTTCTCAAATGCCGTTAAGCTGACATTGATAGGAAACGTGGTACTAATGCATTTTGAATTATCGCGTCATCTGAAACCTTTGTCTACATAAAGTAGGTAAAATTCAGAGTTTATTTCTTTGATTTTTAAATTGTAAAAAAAAGATGAATGTCTTGTTTGAAATATTTTATTTTAATTTATAAAAAATAGTGTAAATAATTTTATTGATATATTTCATTAACATCATTATTATTTTTATAGTATAATTCTCGAACTCTCATCTCTAATATATATTGAATCTCCTCTTCTCCTCCCTCCAAGTAGAACGCAATCTAGGTAAAAGAAAATTAATGATGATGATCACACAATTTGCTTTTCTCTAACAATTTAAAATTTTTAATAAAGTGGTAGTTCAAGAAAGGGAGATGTTATTACATACTCTTGCAACGGTAATAATACTCTAAAAAAGGTTACAAAAACTAATTTAACAATATATATATATATATATATATATATATATATATAGAATTATCCGCATTAATTTATAAGTAATGAAATTAAATATATCAAAATTTTTGTGATGAATAGAATTTAATTTTAATATTTTTATTATAAATTTTATAAAAATTAAATTATTTATAAAAAATTAATTTTATATATTTAAAATTTTAAATTTAATTTTTTAAGTACAACTTGTTACAAGGATGTACAAGTTTTTAGTACAAACAAAAGATGAAGTCCCTTCCACAAAATAGGAATAATAAGTATATTTATTTCTGCTGGTACTTTTGTTTGTATCGGGCATCGGCTTTTACAGAATTGTGCAGCTCCTGAGAAATAAAGCCACTGAACAAGTTCGTCGTCTTCGCCAGAATCTGCGATCTCCTGTCTCCGCTCCGCTTCGTGGGATTGTGACAGTGGAGGTATTGATACTATTTTCAATGCCAGCTTCTATTCTTTTAGGGAAAAAAACACAGAACCCAATCACCCACGCCATGCTGTATATATAATAGTCCAAACACAACAATAACTTTGCCTTCTTTTCTTTCCTCAGCTGATTGCAGGTTGACCTTTGAGATGCCCACTTTTTCTACCATATTCTCCCATAATCACATCTCCTTTCTCCTCGTTTTATTGCCCTTCAAGGCTTCAACTTTGTTTCCACTAAACTTGGCTGTACATGCTCAAAATTACCCTCATTAGCCATTACTATGCGTATAGCATACTATACAAACGAAATTGAATGTCCCGTGAGTTTTTTATATTAAGTGAATCAATTTTTTAAATATAAATTTTTGCATTTGTAAATAAATTTAAAATAACTACCAGTGAGATAAATGTAATAAATAAGGCATTGAATTGAAATATTTAAATAAGACGTAACTCTTTTTTGGCCGAACAATTTCCCACTGAACTCATTTGAACGCGAGGATTTTCATTTAAAAAAAACAAACAACAGCAGCGTTGGGACCTGGTAAGACTGACTTTGGTGATAATGTTGCACCGACATTTCAGAGAGGTTTGCATACAGGAATCAGTGGACCATATCCCTGTGTTCTTGTGTTTCCACTGTCACTTAGCAGCAGCAGAAAACCTTACTACTTTGTTGTTATGTACGCTGGAGAATATTTTGTTACTGCTGAGCCTTAAATCTCATTCAGTTCTGCTGTTACTCAGCAGAAATATATGATTATTGGCATTGATTGTAGTCCAAGTTCGAGGACTAGTTGGAGTCTAAAAGTTGGAGATATTCATATAGTTTTCAATCGTAAATAAATTCCATATCTAATGTTTTCAGCTTTTGCCTAATATGATATTATAGAAAAGGCAGAGATGATTTAACTTACATGCAATGTCTTGATGGGAGATTTAGGCCTTGGAATGAGTCGCTGAAATCTACAGCATCAGCATGTGGTTGCTGCAACATGACACAACATTGCTTTTGCTTCTTCATATGTATGCCAGTCCATAACTCCATAAAACATCCCTTTGAGGAAAGGCACCGGCTGACTAATTCCACATGTTGGCATAGATAAGATTCAGCCCTTTTGCCTAATTGCCTTGGTGGATGCATATGCATGTGAACCCCACCAGACTAACTGCTTTAGAATGAGCTCAGTTTGGGAGCAGATAAACTTGCCAAAACCAAGGGCAACATTTGGTTCTTTTATCTACTGTTTAGAAGAGAGGAACTTCCAAATTCCCCTTCATTCTTAGCGTCAAAGTAACCACTCCTCTTTTATCATTATACAATATATTCGTATCTCTTTTGCTTTTTTCCTCCTTTCTTCTCCCCTCCGACTTTATATCTTCAGCAACTTTTTCCTCTCTCTCTCCCCCCTCTCACTTTCAGTGACTGTGTTTGTCTGTGCTATATTTTGATTCTGTGTGTCACTTCTTTTAAGAGTCCCACGGTCCAATTCATACTAAAACTCCCTTACATTGACGGCCTCTTCTAAGTGAAGGAACTTCTCTTGTTATAATGGCTACAAGAGCTTCTGAATATCTCTACTTATTCCTCCTGTCTTTCCTTGCCTGCTCTTCCGGTGAGTTCTTGATTCCACTTGTCTTTGAAGTAATGAAGCGAACTGTTTGCTTTCTTGACTCTGCTTGTGCTTCATCTTTTTGTGTTCTTGAAGAAATCATGAAGCTTATAAGAACTAACCACTTAAATGGATTCAAAATGTGCCATAGCTGGTGTTTCCTTTCTTTTACTGTAAGAGAGTACTCACCTGTGCAAATTCAGACCGTCATTCCCTACTATGATTAACCCTACTGCTGTACTCACAAATCTTAGCATTTGGGTAGAAATCATTCCTCTGTGATCTATGATGCATTTCCCATTATACTAATCTTCTTTCACCGACTAAAAAACTCCTATGATACTTTCCTCTCTGTTCATGATTGTAAGAGAAAATCTGACCATTTCCCACTTAGGGTTCTTGTTACTGAGATTAAGGCTTTAGTTAGATTAGTAACCGTTTCAGTCAGCTAAAGAAATTCTTAAAGACTATTGTCCTTTTCATCTCTTTTATGATAACTCTTAGCCCTGGTGGGGTTATTCTTCTTCTTTCTTTGCAAACGGGAGAAAAGGTTTTCTCACCCAAAAGAACAAAAATATGGAGCCTGAAAGAACATCCTATTATTCATCACAAAAAACATTTGTTTCCTTAGAGTGAGAGAAATAGCTGCTGCTCTTCTGACTGGCAAGGACATTGGATTCTTTGCAGGCACATCTACCAAAGATCAAGTTTTTCAATCATCTCGTAGAGAATTGCTCAACAGTTTCCACTACAAAGCCGTTGAACATGATTTAGTAGATCCACGATCGATCAACTATCCATCCGCTCCAGTAACTAATCCTGTGACAACACCAAGCGTTGTTCCCCCAGATAATTCAACCCCAACCATTGTCACCATTCCTGCTACAAACCCGGCAGCCGCAACACCAATTCCTGTTGCTAATCCAGCTGCAACAGTTCCTCCTGCAACCCCCATCCCTGTGCCTAACACGAATCCGGTCCCTCCAGCAGTTCCAGTTACCAATCCAGTTACGACTCCGAGCACCAATCCAGGGGCACAACCAGTTACAAACCCTGTTACCACTCCAACACCATCAGGAAGTGCTCCTGTGACTAATCCAACTCCAGCAGCTACAAATGCCCCGGCAATCCCAGGGCAGACCTGGTGTGTTGCAAAGAGTGGCATACAGGAGGCTGCACTTCAAGCAGGACTTGATTATGCCTGTGGAATGGGAGGTGCAGATTGTTCAGCTATCCAGCAAGGTGGGATCTGTTACAATCCTAACTCACTGCAGAACCATGCATCATTTGCCTTCAATAGCTATTACCAAAAGAATCCAACCCAAGCCAGCTGTGATTTTGGGGGAACAGCCATGGTAACCAGTACAAATCCAAGTAAGCGCAAAATTGCTAGCTGGATTATATTATGCAGTAATTAGTTTAGAGGAAAACACCTGAAGAAAACGAGTCTTTTCTCAAACATTTTTTTGTTGCTCTTCAGGTAGTGGTTCTTGCATTTACCCTTTATCATCATCCTCTTCTTCCCCCCCAGCGACAACTTCAACGCCTACAACTGCTTCAACAGGAGCACCTGTTCCTGGGTAACTAATCATGAACACATCCCATTTCCTGTCTTTAGTTTTCAAATTGATTCGTTCTACAATCTCAACATAATCAATTTTCTTGTGCAGCTCTAGTACCAGCGGCGGTGCTGATGCTGGTGCTGGTACTCCTGCAAGTGCTGGTACTCCTCCAACTGTCCTAAATGCAAGCAACCCTGTTCCAGGAGGCAGCACAACAGGTTTTGCAGACAGCCCTCCCACAACAACGTTATCCATGTCAAACAAATTCCAGCATGTTGGCTCCATCAGCATGGTGACATCCATCCTCACAGGGATAATTACAATGTTTTGAGCAGTAGAAGCAGATTTCTCCACAGCAGGCAGAGGATCAGAGCCAGTAGCTTACATGAAGGATCAGTTTAGCTCAGGCAATAGTAATATATCAGAATCTGGCACTCCAGGCTTTGTACAGTCCGTTGCAGGAAAGAAGCAGAAAATCCATATATTGCTCAAGTTGCTGCAGCTTGATATGAGTTTTCTCGACATGTAGAATTGAATTGGCTCTTAGGTGCAATTTCTATGATAATCTCGCACGTTTGACGCACATGTTTACTAGATGATGAAGATGAACGGAAGAATAAAAGAATTTTAGTATATATCTATGTTGACATATGTTGTTACATGTATATCTACAAGTAGGAGGAAACTAGATGATGAGTGGGAACATATTCTCCGAGTCTTTGCACTAAGTTTATTTCCAATTTTACTTCATTAGCATATAATATGAATGTCCACCTCACCTAAAACTACGGCACTATTTGAAATGATGTACTTATAAACTAGAGTTTCTGGCAAAATTGAAAATTAATTTCATCAAACCGATCCAATCAAAGAATAAACTTATTATAGTGCTATACTCGCGTGTTAGCTCCATAATTAAACGCTTTTTGACCTTAATAAACTTGATCATGTGTCCCATATATATTCAATTTTGTCAACAATTATGGCACAAGTTTTCTCCAGCTTTTGTTTTTCTTTTTTTGCCTTTTGAATTTAAATACTGCAAACTACTTGTTCATTAATAATCGAGCATTACGGTCACCTAAAGCCTGCCCTTGAAGGAAACAACCTTAAGGCCTATGTATGCCAATGACAAATACCTGTCCTTCCAGAACCAAGTGCCTGAAGTAGGCACACCTTCTAAGATAGAGGCCTCAAGACACTCGCCAAACAAAAGATTGGGCATCAACCACAAGAAATATAATACCGGCTGAGATAAGGGTCTTAATCATGCATCACTGCTAATAATTTATCAACAGATATAAGAATATATGAATATGCGTTGCGGGGATTTCATTTAAAATTTGCAACCATGTGACAGCAAGTCGACAACTACAACTAATTTCATCATATTACTTTTTTGCTTTCAAAAGAAGAGGATTTCTGCCTGAAACTGTGGATGATAGTGATACTTTCTAGGATGCACATATTCTAATAACCCCGAAAAAGAGCAAGGAAGGGGAAATGACTACAGCTTTACCTAATTTCCTCGACTTGGATTCCAGGAATACCATGCTTTTATACAATATTAACTATTAACCTAACGCTTTGAAAACAGTACTAAGATTAACATGGACATTGAAGCCACAATTTTGAACCCTGATGTTTCCCAGAAATTTTGCTTCTCAATATTTGCTGGTGCACCTTGCTTAGTTGCCAACTGATCCCTGAGTTCTTTCAGAGCTTTATCCCGTCGTTCTCCCATCTATAAGACAAATAACACATTACTCAACATATATTCTTAAAGGATATTATAAATTGATCAATGCTCTAACATTTTATCCATGGAGTCAGAACCAAAAGTGACTTCTAATCTTGCTGAAAGTTTTCAACATTTCTATTATACTCTGCCATGGTCCCTCAGTTTGTGCAGTCTGATTGATTACAAATAAAAATGTGTCCATGCTTGATTCTCTTTCCTGTGATCTTTTTTTTTTCTTTTGGAGGGGAAGTGCGGCGTGCTGAAGAGTGATGTTGCATAAGGATGCATCATTTCATCAAGAAACAACAATTACCCTTTGGAGCTTGCGAGTCTGAGCACGAGCTTCTTGGAGACAGAATTCTAATTTTAAAACCCTCTTCTTGAGCTCCTGGTCAGCTCTACGGTGCTTCTCTAACTGGGCAACAGAATGGAACGACATTTAAGGATCAAGTAAAAGCAAGAAGGTTGGAGATACCACAACAGAAACTCTGAGACAAACAAACCTGGGATTCCAACTCCTCAGTCTTGAGCTTCCAGTGAGCAGACATAATTCTGATTTCGTCTCTTAGCTTGGCTATTTCTTCATCCTTAGCGGTCAAAAGCTTATCCATCTTTTCAAAATTTTTCGGGGAGATCTCATCTAAAATCTTCCTAAGTTCACAGTCTTTGTTTGCTCCAGTTTTTGCTAATGCATGCATGATATCATGCTCAACTCTCAATACTTCCTCTTTCAGTTGCTTTTGAGAAAATTCCCTTGCCTGAAGATCCTTCTGCAGGAGGTCTAATTGCTCTCCCAGCTTATTTACGCGAGTTTCATGCTCCTTTAAGGAACTATTTTTCCCATCTAATTCTTTCAAAAGCACCAAACACTGAAGTTGTGCAGACTGAGCAGATGCAGCACTTGCATCTGCAGTGGCTTCCGTGGCTGAGAGCTGTGATCTAAGTTCATCCAGCTCTTTAATGTACTGTTGCATTCAAAAGACAGTCAATATTACAGATTACTGAATAGGAAATAGAAAAAGATTGTAAAGGGTCTAAAATGTACATTTTATTAAAAGTAACTGCAAAATACTTATACATTCTTGTCAATCGAGTTAACAAGAATATCCCTTGAAAAAGTTCTTCGATGTAAAAGAATCATAAAAAGGGAATCAAAATGAAGCAAGAAATTTCCCAGGAAAGTAAGAAAATAAGTTTACTGTGAAGAGTGAAAATCTCCAATTAAAGTTCAATTCACCATGACAGGAAGGATCCTGATTTTATTGAGAATCATTCAAAATACACTCACGAAGAGAACGAATTCTATATGTGCAATTGGCACTGGAAATCTGGGTCAGTAAACTAAATGGTTAATTAAATATTTCCTCACAAGCAAAAGGAAGAGGTTGTCTTTGCTTCTATATAAATCCTACTCTTCCATCACTCTGGGGATAATTTCTTCCTCTTCCCAATAGCATGCAAATGATCATTGCAACGTAAGATAAGGCACTAACTAAGTACTCCCTATCCAAGTTTACACCCGACCTGTACATGAGATTTCTCCAGGATTTCTTTTTTCCCTATTCCATTCAACTCTTTATTGTCACTTGTCCCTATTGAATTGAGATGCCACAAACACTAAACTACTTTATATTTTTGTACTTTATGAGTTAAATCCCACCAAATTACTGGCTACAGTTTCTTTTGCCATACAGGGTAGATTAATAAATGATGTTGTTCATTAAGAAAATAAAAGTTAAAAAAAATGTCAGCCTACTTTGGAAGACGCCTAGTTCTCACAACTGAACAAGAACTAATAGAAACGAGATTTAACAAACAAGTTCATGCACAACATTTTGGGCGCCCTTCAATTTCAAGTTGAAAGAAAAGGACAGGTTGGTAACAGAAGATAGAGAATGCAACATATCTACCAGTCACCTATCTGCAGACGACTCCATCTGTGAATTAATAAAAAAAGATAGCATTTTTCATATGCAATTCAAATAAACAGGAAACACAAAACATTTGAACCATTCAACCAAAGGACAATCAGGACCACAATAGGAATTATTAATAATTGATACTAAGATGCTATTCCTGATTCTTGCAAAAGGGACAAACAAAAAAGGCCAAAAAGTAACCACAAAAGATGAGTATCAGATGTCTTGCAAATGGATCTACTAATTCAATCACCAAATCCACTCCCCAAACAAAACAGAAGATGCTGAAGAACAACAATACCATCAGATCAAAACCAGTTCAATCATTCAGAGACCAAAACTTAGCAAGACCCAGTATCAACGGAAACAACCAACTTTTTACTTGCAAAAGACAGAAAGGTAACCAATGAAGACATTTAGAAGAACATAAAACTAAATCCATTCACAAAACATGAACAATCCACATATCTACAAATGTGCAGACCTCCCAAATTCAAAATTTGAAACCATTGCCTGAAATTGGAAACAGAGATGAAGAATACCTTATGGGTAGTAGATACTGAATCTTGAAGCTGACTGTTTCTATCATCCAAGTTCCTCTGCAACCTATTTATTTCTTCTTCCATTTTCCTCGCTTTGGCCTCCGCTTCCTGGATATGTAAACCCAACTTAAAAATTCAAAACTTTATGCCATAATCACAGAAATTACGAGTTTACGACCCCACAGCCAAACACCCAGCAAAACCAAAAAGTTCGCAATCATTTCCTTCCCCATTTCCATACATATATGCAGACAGACATACATATAAAAACTTTGAGATACCTGTCGGGTTAGGGTTTCTCGAGCATATGACTGTTCTTGAGAAGAGAGGCGGCTGCGGACCTCCTTAAGCTCTGCCGCTAGCGAAACAACGTTCCGCCGGAAGCTCTGCTTCTTCTCGCTCAGATCCTTCAACAGAGGATCTATCTCCTTCTCTTTTTCCGCCGTCACGGATGACAACAATACCAACGACGAAGATGAAGATGACGACGACGGCCTCTCCGTCACCGATGATGACATCACTACCGAAAGCTCCTCCGCAAGCTAAAATCCAGGGTGGCGATAATGCCCAAAACCTTCTCTTCTCCTCAGCTACACCGCGTCAGCAGTAAAAGTAATAGCCCTTTTAAGTGTGACCACCTCTGTAATCAATTTGAAGCTACCATCCTCATCTCATGACTCTGCATGTGGACACATTTCCTAAGCATTTATTTCTCTGAACCTCTAAGAAATCCTTTTTTTAATAAATCAATAATACTAATAATCATAAAAGAACAGTGGAATTTACTAGTATTCCTTATATCATATTCCAGGGATCAAGTTCATTCAAAATTCAAACTTTTTTGAATTTAGAAGTGGAAATCGATGAATAAGAAAAAGTTTTTTTTTTTTCAATGGGTTGTGAAACTATATGACTTCACCTACAATTCAAGCAAGAGAGAGAGAGAGAGAGAGAGACAAAACTTAAAGTGGACAGTCAAAATGAAACCTTTGAACAAATTCTAAGCCACACACGTTAATTTCCTCTTCTTCACACACAACTCTCTCGAAAAGATTCATGCAAAAACACAAGAAACGTGTTCCTCTGTTCGGTTAACAGCTCAAAATCAAATCACTCCACTCAGATATACCTACATGCAGACATGGGAAGTTCACAAAGACATCGAAAGAAGAAAGAAAACAAACACAGAATAAAGCATACACCGTAAACCATGGATCTTCAGCCAGAGTAAAAATCGAGCTGCATGAGAGATGCTGAGAGAGAAAAGAGTCTAGAAATCTAGAGAGAGAAAGAGGCAGGTTATAGAGAGAGAAGCATCTGGTGAAGAACACGATAGGACAGGACAAAAACGCATAAGTGCAGAGTCACCGATAAATTGCAATAATTTGTATACCAAATATAAAAATGAAACGTAGGCGGGTCAGGGGGAATATGGACCCTTGATTTCCTCCGAGGTCAAAAGATCTGACGGCGGAAACTGAGGATTTTGGGGTTTATATTGTTGTTACCGGTAAGGGACAAAGAGAAGAGAGATCGAGGTTCGGATTTGAGGATTATGGGCTTAGGGGATAGGTTATAAGATTCCGAGCCTGGCCTTGTGTGGGAATGACAAATTCCGAACCTGGATATGGGGGAGAGGGAGTGAGCTCACAGCTCAGCGCGGCAAATCTCAAATTTCATCGTGTGAATCGGTCAGGCCACGTGGATGCGGGCTGACGTTGATGGATGACAAATCATGAGTTTTTACCTTTTTCTGTTTAATTTGATGGGTTTCTTTTCTTTTCTTTTCTTTTCTTTTCTTTTTTTTTTGCTAGGTAATTTCATAGGGGTTTAAGATTGTAGCAACTCAAAATTTGAACGCGGGTGAATTTCTGGTGTATTTAGATTTTTTTTTATGAAAACGAATTTTTATATTAATTTTTATTTTAAATTTTAATATAAAAATTTTATTATAAAATTTATTTATACTCTTAAAATTATTTATTTTTATAAAATTTAAATATAAACTCTATTCAGTTGTATTCTTGGATCGAATTCAATTCTGATATTAAATATAAATTTATTTATTTTAATTTTTATTTTATAAATAAATTACTTTTATAAAATTTAAATTATTTACTTTTACCTAAACTCTATTCGATATTAGCCTCAAATTGTTGGATTAATGTTGGAGCAACCATTTTTTCCTTTTTTTTGGAGGTTGTCAAGTTGGAGTTTGGAATAACCTTACACAATTTAAATATACCCTTAAACTACAAGTGAAACAATCGACTATTAAGTTATTCTTCAAACATCTTAGAGCAATTATTGTTAAAGAGTATTTGATTCATATTTTAGAATAATTAATATTTTAATCTTGAATATCAAAATTAAATTCATGAACCGTACAGCAAAACAATTGAGCTAATAAAGTTTTCTCATCATACAGTAAGGTCTTAAGCTTCATATTTCTTTAGCACTTGTTAATTCCTCCTCTCGTAACAGTGAAAATACTCTTTGAAGAAAAGGGGGGGAAACCTTAAAAGGAAAGAAATTGTAGAACTCAACTTTAGGAGGTCCACAAACTAGTTTCCCTCAACTAATTTCATAATACAGTGTACTTAAACTCTCATCCTCTATGCGATCTCTTGATCCAGTTTACCACAACAGTCACCACTGTGGGGTAAATGGGGATTTGCTACTCCTCGAGATATAGTTAGAATTAAATAGTATTTGAGTTTGAGATTTTTTATTTTAAATTTCGTAAAAATAAATTATTTATGAGAAAAAATAAGATTAAAAATAAAACTTTTACATTAAATTTTAAAATAAAATTCAATTCAAATACACATGTATTTCTCTAGCTCCTAGCATCAAATTTGTGTATAGCCACTCTAAATATGTATCCCAATAATTAGGTATCTATAGGCCTTATATTTGAACTTTTTTCAATTATCTTAATATTAGACGAAATTTATTCCATTTGCCAACTATCAACGGGGCAATGAGGCCTTGTGTGAGTCAAAGATTGCAGTGGAGAGTTTATTTTATTTTTTTTCAAATACAATATTTTATTTTTTCTTTAATGGCTTACTATTTTTAACTTTAGAATAAGAATTTACTTTATTAATTGTGAAATTTTTATAAATAACGTGACCTTCTCTATAATTATAAAAACTAAAGGGGTAATTTTCACCAATATTTTGAATATTTTATACTCATAATTAAGAATTAATAAAAAAAATATCCACTAATATTGTGATTGCTTTAAAAAATAAAGTAATTAGTTAGCATAACAGATATACTCCTCGAGAAGTTGTGCGCACCTAGAACATTCCTTTGTCACACACTTCCACAGTGGTATTCTTCTTCTTTTTCGGGTCGGACTAAAATATTTGACAAAGTCACAATGTTATACCATTATTGACTTAACAAGTTTTCCACTCATTCCCTTTCAAAAAAAGGAAAAATAAAAGTTTTCCCACCTTCGAGTGATGGTGGTCTTAAATAGACTATTTCCCACGTCGAGTGAATTAATTTGGTCTATTTTTGTCTATATCATCAATACCATTAAGCAAGTTATTCAAAATGTTAAATCACTAAGAATATGATAATTTCTATAGATGGTTACAATGTCAATCACATTATTCTCCTCATTTTAGCAATTCGATTCAATGCAAACTAGATCATCTATCGTCATCAGTGGCTAGAAAAGTTCTCCGTAGTTCCTCCACTAATCACTCAGAATGTTGACAATATGTAGACCAATGGTCTTGTAACAACTAACAAGCAAGAGCTCCTATCTACAAATTCATACATCTTGGGGGCTTTCAAATCCCTTGGGGAAAAAATACTTTTCCCTTCTTAGCAGTCTTCTTAACGTGTAAGTTGTTTCATACCAAATCCTTATTCATTCTTCTTGTTTCTTCACATTTGGGATTCTCTTGATCCAAGTTTTCACGTACCATTAATAAAAGCTCAATGAAGCAATGAGGAAACAACAATTGGCACAATCAATATTGTCTCTGCTGGTCTAGAATTGGAATTGGAAATCTTTGGAATATTCTGGGCATTGAGGCATGGACTTGGAAGTCTTTAGATTTCCTTTACTCTGTAGTACTCTTCCTCAACTTGACCAGAGCCTATGGTGTTGGATCAACCAGTGCAAAGATTTCCACAAAGTTGAAAATGGTGTTCTTCCTCCATTGCTTTTCACTTTCCACTTCTACAGTTAAAAGCAGAGTCAGTAATTTACTTCCTTTCTTAATAAAAAAAACATGTCAATGTATATAAATTTTGTACATTAATGTAAATAACAAGTGTATTTAAGACTTCGTTCGAGGGGTAAAAATTAATATATCTTACACAAAAGGTTGGAAGTGCAATTCTTGCGTAAGGAAGAATTTATTCTCTTTTATAATAGGATTTATATTAATTAATTATATAATTTCTATCAAAGTATATAACAAAAACCAATCCACTGAACCATAAATAACAAATAGAAGTTGAATTTCAGTATCAAGTTAGAAGACAGTTCTATTAGCTGTTTGTGATTTTCTTTCTGTCCTTATTTATACGAAATTTCTTTTTCTTGCATTAGCACCACATAAACCCACTTATTCATTATTATCTAAAATTGGGAAAGTATCAAAAAGCTACGCTGGGGTTTACAGTAATTATAGTTAGACGCCTTCTAAGTTTGAAAAATATCAATTACCTCCCATAGATGCAACACTTGACTTAAATAACACGAAAGCTAGTAGTTGACTGTTCTTTTTGTTTTGTTTTTTGCTAGATACATGGGGTAGTTGACTGTTATGACTCTATACTTCTATTAAAAAAATTGTATTATATCTGTTTTATTTCATTTGACAGTATTTAATCATGTATAAAATTTTATATAAAAATTTAATTTGTATTATAAAAATATCTTATCACGCAATATCCAAGGAGGTTATTGTTACCTCTAGAGGTTCAGCCAAAATTATCGTAAACATTTGAGAAGTTTGTGATATTATGCTTAAAAATTTTACAAATACCTATTTTGTTTCTTTCTTTTTTTGATTGGAAAGATCCACACTCCATAAATATAAAATATAAACCTAAAAATTATAAGAATTATTATCCTTAAAAATTAATTAGAAGAATTATATTTCTTTGTTAATACAAAATGTATCATATTATTGACGAAGATAATATATAGTCAATTAATTAAACACAATAAAAGACTATACAAATAAGCATGTGTTAGGCATATCTCTATTAGAAAGAAAATAACTCTTAAGAGTGATCAAACTCTCAACTATGATATTTAACTCATTACGCATAAATTATAAAATTAGTACCTTATATAAAGTTAATTACACTCTGGATCCTAAACTTTTCAATTTTTAAATATTGTCAATAGCTCGGCTAGTTCAACTTGCACTTCTTGACAGTGAAAGTCTCTTAATATGTTATTTCTTCTTTATATCCACGCGAACAACGGTGACCATTGATTTCTATGCAACATTTATTATTAATTCTTAATTAGACTAGGGAGGAGGTAAGTGGGGAAGGTGTTTTGAGTTTTGACTTCGGACGATCGCCACTTGCCTAGCGGTGCAAGTTCAGAAAAATTTTCACCCATTTCAAAGTCCAAACTCCCCACTCCCTGCGAACTTTCTTTTCTCGAGCATAAAAGAGGTACTAAAAGCAAATATGAAAACTATGAGGAATTGTTCTTTCTTTTTTTTTTTAGGTGAAGAAAATATCTAAAATTGAGTATTTTATTCTAATTTGCTATAAAGATTTGGGATGACTATAACTAAGTTAATACTCCGTACCGTATTATTGAAGATGCTATTGGTGAGATATATTAGACGGATGAGAATGTAAATTAAATTTAAAAATTAGTATTTTTTAAAGGGCTTGTTGATTGTGACGCGATTATATTTCATTATAACATTTTATTTTTTCCTCTAAAACGCTAAACTCTATCATCTATCTCTTTAAAATGTAAGTAAATTACTGAAATTTTAAAGTTTTTTAAAGATAAATTAAAGTAATGTATGACGAATAACTATCAAAATCAAGAAATCTAAAAGTAAAAATAATTTTTTATTGCTAAATTTTAATTTAATTTTACGTTTCTAATAATTCTTTACGGGAATCAATCTAATAATCCTCGCTAATCATAGCGGGAGTTCAGGTCACAAACCTTGCGTCTCTAGCGAGAGCATAGAAAGGAGCCCTTGCCAGTGACCGCGAGGTTCCCTTACACAATCCTCACCAATATCGGCGGGGATTCTTGTAAATATGAGTGTTCATCGGTTCGATTTGAAGAAAATTTGATTTCACTATTTGAAAAAAAATTAAATTTTTTTATTTTTTTTCAAAACTAAACCAAACGTAATCTACCTTAGAACTGAATTTTTTCTAAACCGAAATATTTTGATTTAGAAAAAATTGAAATATATAAAATTAAGAATTTAAATTTTAAAATAACATTGATTATACTCTAACATTAATTATAATCTTAATTAAATTTTAATTTAGTTTAAGTTATTAGTTTTTAAATAATATTTTTGAAAATATAAAAAATTTAATTATGTTAAATTATAAGATAATTTTAATTAAGAACTAATTTAATTAAGATTATTAATATTCAATTATACTTAATTATTAATTCAAAAAATTTTATTTTTTTTGGTTTGGCTTGGTCTAAACTGAAACCAAACTAAAATTTAATTTGAAGATAAAAAATTAAATTTTCTTCAAATCGAAATTTAAAAAAATTGAATTAAAAACTAAATTAAATTTTAATTTGGTTCAATTTTTAAATTTTTTCCAAATAATGTACACCTCTACTTGTAACAAGCCCTACCAGAGATAGCAAGTGTTTTTCTCTACTACCCCCAGCCATTTTTGGCAGGGTTCTTCTAAAGTTGCCCCCAATCTATAGCGGGATCCCTTTTTTATTTTCTCTTTAAATTACTTTAAACAAGCTAATATTGTTATATGAACACATTTTGTGTAATGCAGAGAAACAAGTTGTAATTTTGTTATGTGTTAATGGTAAGTCAATATTGTTTGAATACAAATAACTACGTGTAGATTAGCAGTGTTGATTCGGGCTTGAATGTAAATGTTAAGGTTGACAATAATGTAGACATTAATCTCATTTTTTTATAAGGGTTTATTAATAGAGCCAATTTAAGTACTAATTATATGTTATTGGTATGGGCATCGATAACTTAATAACCTTAATTACCAATATGTAGTATTTAAATAAAATCAACATTAACAGTCTATTCAATAATTTTGTTTCTATTTGTTTCTTTTTACCATGTACAAATTCAACTATATATATTATTATTATTGTGTTACATAAATGTTAGTATATTAATCTAGTTTATTCTTGATGTGTAATTCTGAAATTCTATTATTTTCATTATTATAGTACAATATATATTATTCTTACTTATGCAAGAGGAGAATGACGTATTTGTCGAACAATTTCCCGAAGTATTAGTAGACTACAGTCACATTTTTGCCACATATCGGTACCGCTAGTCATTATGCATTATTTTTAGATTTAACTAAAAACGCAACATTGTTTTTAAAGTTTTAACTTATCTATGTCTGTTTTTGTCCTGTTATTATGTAGTAGTTTTTAGGGGATGATGACCCCGTTTCACTAATTTATCCATCTTGGGCGTATTACCATCATCCATCTGTGGCGAGTTGGAAACTTATGATCATGCACAATATTAAATTGTGGCAATCATTGCAGATCTAACAACGTATCTTTGTGGTTTGAAATTACAAATTAGACTTTATTTATGTTCTAGTCTTCTTTGTAGTGGTAGTATGTTATCATCGCCTCTTACATATCACTGTACTCCTACATTTTGCTCCAAACTTATATTGTTCAAATCAATAACATGATTCATATTATAAGTGTTATATTAAGTTATACTAAAAATTCTTAAATAAGAATATTATTTAATCATATTCACAATAAACTCACAATAAAAATAAAAAATATTACAAGAATATTATTTCAGAAGAAACATATATTACACTAAATATAAAAAAAAAATAAAAGAGGTAGCCCTGCCACTGCCGAGCTTGTCTGGGGTTGTAGGTTACAACCCCCGCCAACTATAGACAAGCACCAGCTATAGCCCCCGAAAGCTCGGTTTGGCACCCCACTCCAAAATTACAAAAAGAAAAAGATTTTTTAAACTTACTAACCTTTGTTTGATGTAATTTGATACATATTTCAACAGATCTGAAATAAAATTTTTAAAATATAAAAAGAATGGCTAGAGAGGATTGTAGGGAGGAGAGAGTGTAGTAGTGTCAAACGGGCCAGCCCACTCCAGCTCAACTCATCTTGTCACGGGCTGGCCTGTTTTTTCACGGACTTGAAAAACTCAGTTCGCGGCCTACTACAATAAGCCAGCGGGCTTTACAAAATGACGTCGTTTTAGAAAAAAATATTTTTTAAAAATATTATAAAAATATCAAAAGGAAGTCGTTTTGAAAAAATAATTTTAAAAAAAATTAAAAATTTGGTTGGCCCGCGGGCTAAATGGACAGGGCCAAAAAAACCCACATTTAAACGGATTTTGATATACTAAACCCAAGTCCGCTTATACAGACTAGCCCGCGAGCTTTGGCCCGTATTGATAGCACTAAGAGAGTGTAAGGGTTGATAATGATATAACACTGCACTGCAATCAGCAGCTATATTTTTAATAGGTAATTTTAATCAATTAAATTATTATTATATTATCACTATTATTTTAGTAAAAATAATGTCCTTTAAGTTTCAAAAAATTATGTTTTGATGCCATTTTTTAATATTTATTTTAAGCATCTCAAAATAAAAATATAAATACTTCTTATATCTATAATTAAATATCTACATTTATTTTTTAAAAATATAATTATATATTTTATCTGAACTTTAATTACTAGCAATTTTAATTTAAGAGATTAAATTTTTATAACATACAAACTCACCATTAATCTTTTAGATTTTCAAGCACTAATTTTTTTAAATAATAAAAATATATAATAATTTAATTATGATCAAATTATTTTTTAATTTTTATATTAAATTAAAATAAAATAGTTAATTTCGTAAATTTAGAATATAAGTGGATAAAGGGTGGATCGAGACTTCCTAGGCTGGGTCAAAGAGACGGTTTGGACAGGTTTGATTTGAGATTCAAACGGGTCAAAAACCGAAAACAAAGGCGGCCTTAGGATTGACATCACTCCACCCGATCTCGAAATTTCGCATTTGAGAGAGAAGATGATCGGTGCAACTTCAGCATCACAAAGAACTAAGAGCTCAAAGGCCTTCTCAGGAAGTCCACTTCCATGCTCTGAAGATGCAATAGCAATCCTCTTCATCTGAGTATTCCCTTTCACCATTTTCAAACCTCAAGAAGCAAGACCAAGAATCGATTCTTGAGGAAGGAAGAGCTGCTTCTACACAAGGCTCAAAAGGAAAGGAGCAGACAGAATTCCTGAACATGAAAATTGTAGAACTTGGACTCAAAAAAAAAAAAAAATGCAGAAACTCTTAGGTAAGAAGTTTTTGCTTTTTTGTTGTCTTTGGCCTTAGGTAAGAAGTTTTTGCTTTTTTGTTGTCTTTGGCTTTCCTAGAGTTTATGATCAAGACCAGCGAGGACTGAAACGCCTCATCCTTTTTCTTCTTTTGGTAAACAACATACAGAATCATGGAAAAGACACTCCAAAACATGGATATATTAGGGGAATATCATTTGCTGCAAATAGCAAGTGGAGAACAGGCCCCTTTGTGGCAATCCATGATTTTGCAGACGGGAGGCAGCAGTCCGCTGAACCTCAACTAAATCAAGCTTGAGATTCCTTTTGCGTTTCAACGCCTCCTGCTTTGGCAGAACATAGTGCCTTTCTTCAGCGACTGGCCTAACAACTTCAGCTGTTTATCTGCTCATTCAGTTTCGTACCGGTGTTCTTCTCGTCTCTCTTGGGTTACCTATATAGGTGCCGCGAAAGATGACGCCGAACTGGAGATGGATGAAATTCGAATATCGAAATCCGTGCATTGACACCTGACCCAAACGGGGCAACTATTTGTGGAATGTTAGGAAACCCGACAGCATTAACCCGGTCGTACCCAGTCCACCCAGACGGGGCACCGTCTATCCAAAAGGATCGGGCCCATCCTCGGTCCCAGCATGCTATTCAATTAGAATTGGGACGTATTTGGATTTTTTTGTGTGTTATTAAAAATTATAAAAATAAATTATTAATGAGACGAAAAATAATGTTAAAAATAAAAAGAGTGAAGTTTTATTTGAATTAAGTTTCTATCCAAATATGACCTTAATTTCTGAATAAAGTTTTTAATTTTTAATATTTTTTTCAAATTCTTAGAAAATAAAGTTTGACTTCTTGGGTTTAAATTTTTTTATTGAATTTTATAAAAGTAATTTTTTGTGAAAGGAAAAATAGAACTCAAATCATTTTATAATTTTCTTAGTTAAGAAGAAATGTCTACATGCATTATAATTTGTACCCTGACTATCCTTTTGGCATCCTTCTAATGTCATTTATCTAAAATTTTTTAAAAATAATTTGCTTTTTTTTTTAGGTGAAGAAAATGTCTAAAATTAAGTATTTTATTCTAATTTGATATAAAGATTTTGGATTGCTATAGCCAAGTTAATACTCCGTACCCATATTATTGAAGATGGCAACGGTGAGATACATAAGAGCGATGAGAATGTAAATTTAATTTATTTATTATTTTTAATAGGTATTTTTAATTAATTAAATTATTATTATATTATCACTATGAGACTTATGTTTTAGTAAAAATATTGTCCTTTAAGTTTCAAAAAGTTATGTTTTTGGCGTATTTTTTGAATATTTATTTTAAGCATCTTGAAATTAAAATATGAATACTTCTTTTATCTATAATTAAATGTTTGCATTTTTTTTACGAAATCTATAATTAAATGTATACTTTCTTAAAATAATCATACATTTTGTCTGAAATTTAATTACTAATATTTTTAGTTTAAGAGATTGAGTTTTTATAACGCATGAATCCCACTAACTTTTTAATTAATAAAAATATTCTAATAATTCAATTATGCTCAAATCACTCTTTTTATTTTTATATCAAATTAAAATAAAATATGTAATTCTGTATATAAATAGTATTTGGGTGTATTTATATATATATATATATATATTTTTAAGCTGAGTGGCATTAAAAATTATAAAAATAAATTATTTATAAAATGAGAAGTGGGGTTAAAAGTCAAAAGAGTAAAATTTTATTTGAATTGAGTTTCTAGCCTTAATTTTTGGATAAAGTTTTCAATTTCTAATATGCTTTTCAAATTTTTTGGAAATGAAGTTTGACTTTATTTAAATTGAGTTTGAATTTAAAAATTTTTATCTTAATTTTTATAAAAAAAGTAAAATCCAATCTAAATAAAATACAAAGCCTTTTGAAATTTCTTAGTTAAGAAGAAACGCCCACGCGCGTCATAATTTGTACCTTGACTTTCCTTTTGGCATCCTTCTAAAGTCATTTATACATTTCTTTAAAAAGTTTAGATGTTCTTTATATTTTAAAAATTAAATATTTTATTTTAATTTAATATATATATAATTAAAAAATTTAAAAATAAATAAATTATTATATACTTTTATTATTTAAAAATATTAACAATGAAATTTTATATTTTAATAAAATAATTTTTTATTTATAAAAAATATTTTTAACTAAAAATTAAAAAAATATAAATAATATTCAATTTTACCCAAAAAATAGTACTAGCACTATTATGAGGCTGCGTATAACATGAACCCTTCCTTCTAACCAGCATTACCGTCCAAAGCAAATTGGGTATAAATATACCATAGACATGCGCGCTTTCCTCCACAAGCTTCACAGGCTCAACGTATTCAACTAAATAGTCGCAGTAGTGATTTCAGTAGTATATATCAATTATGCCAGTCTTCGTACGTCAATCTCAATGACTCCTCGCCTCTCTCTCCCTCTCTCTTTTTAACAGTCACCACTCACCAACTCTCTTGCATAAAAAATGATCCAAAACCCACCTACAAACAAACCAATTTTTGTACTGCCAAATCCCATCTCCTCTCTATAAACTTCTCCCGCTGCGCCTGAATTGCTTCAGGAATCCTGAATATTAGGCGCAAGAACTTCTTGTTCAATATCCGGGACTTGCAAATCACTGATCTCTACGCCGAATTTTGGTTTTCTTGACTTGGGTTTTACTCGTTTTTCTTGTTTGACGAGTCGTAATTATGGGCGGGGCCGGAGGGAATAACGAAGGAGAGCGGCCCGCGCCGGCGGAAGCCCAGTATTCGACGGCGAAGATATCGGTGTGGTGGGATATAGAGAACTGTCACGTACCTAAGGGATGTGAACCGCATATGATCGCGCAGAATATAAGCTCAGCTTTAGTTAAAATGAACTACTGTGGACCTGTTTCCATCTCCGCTTATGGCGATACTACTAAAATTAGTCCATCTATTCAACAGGCCTTAAATAGTACCGGCATCGCACTTAACCATGTACCTGCGGGTAAGGATTTATAGGCATTGATGCTTTGTTTCTGTTGAAAGTTTTGATTTTTATGTCAATTCTGAAGCTTGGTGAGATCGCAGATAGTGGATGATCGAGTGGGAGTGAAGGATTTGTGGGGTTGTTTGAAGAATCAGTCTTCAGCACCTTGATTTGTGTTAATCAGTTGATTAATCAGTTGATCTGTTGTTCGATCTATCATCTGGGCATGTGCTTGTTAGTTGTCACTAAAATTTGGGTCTTTGTTTTCTTCTTCCTTTTTTGTGTGGTAAATTTCTGAGAAATGGCGAGGTAATGAGTGCTGAAAACTGTTAAGGGCTTATTTTCTGTTTATTCTTTGGGTAAGTTGTGAAATTTCAGGTTTGCTACTTGCTGGGTTAATTCAGTGCCAGCGTGCGACTTAGTGAGATGTTAAGTGTTGAAGGTTTTCATTCTTGTTAACCTTGTACATCTGAGTGATTTACTAAGATTGAAATATGAACTACTTTGTGGTCTACTGGTTTCTGACTTGTGTGTCAGTGTTTAATTCTATGGTCTTTGTGCTTAGTGGTCCTATTCTCAAAATTAACAGCAGTGTTAGGGAACCTCGGCAAGAGTCTCTACTCTATTTAATAATAACTCTTTGATAAAAATGTTAGTACTATGTATTTTTTTGGTCTCACGATCTAAATAGACACACTTAATGAAGTGACGATAAAATTATACAGAAAAAATGGGAGGAAGAAAATCTCTGGACACAGAAAAAATCCTGGTGGATAATGTCCTCGTTCACCTGTTAGAATTTTCCTTCTTCAAGGGACAGATGTGTCTTCTTTATTTGTTTAGTTTTTTAAATAATTGAAACGGGTCTCATGTCTGGGTTTCATTTGTAGGAGTTAAAGATGCAAGTGATAAGAAGATTTTGGTTGATATGTTATTCTGGGCAGTTGACAATCCTGCACCTGCCAATTATTTATTGATTTCGGGTGATCGAGATTTTTCAAATGCTCTCCACCAGTTGCGCATGCGAAGATATAATATACTTTTGGCACAACCTCAAAGAGCATCTGTTCCTCTTATTGCTGCAGCAAAAAGTGTATGGCTCTGGACAAGTCTTGTGGCTGGAGGACCTCCACTTACAAACAATGAAGCTTCACAATTTGTGAATAGTAGTTCTGGATTTTCTTCCAATTCTAACACAGCAAATGTACCAGTGACTGATTCCTTTCAGGCAAATCAACCTGAGGAGTCCTTTTATGATAGCCCTCATTTGGGAAACCAGAGGTTCTCAAATGTGGGAAGGGGATCAGATATGAAAAACAAAGGAAGACCACTGCGGAGAAACTTAATTCAACCACTGCCAAGACCTTCAAATGCATTTGTAGGAGCTCAACCAGATTATACCAATGGAAACCCTCAGGAATTAGGATATGGGATTCTGAAACAGTTTAACGATTCTCAGGAATTTTCTGGTTCTCACAATCCTAAAATTCCATTAAGTGGATCCTCTCCGAGTATGATTACTGGTAATCCAGAACCCTTTCCAATCAATGTCACTAACTCTCCGACCTCTTACCCAAATCTTGCTCCTCCACCAGTAAGGCCAAATAACCTTCATGTGCAACCTGCATTACCTCCTGGAAACTTTTTACCACCGAATTCTCATCATCCTTCACCTCCAGTGTTCTCCCGAACTGATACATCTAGCTTTACCTCGGGTCCACTTACCCATGCTCCTGATATCAGTAAGATAAACGTTTCTGAATATCCCAGCAATGGTCAGAAGCCTCCTGCATGGAATGGAGAACTTAGACAAACTTCTTTAACAGAGTCGATCAATATGTTAAACTCATATGGGCCTCAGAAAGGGCATAATATGCCAAAGAGACCACCATTTTATCATGATTCACAGGCTAACAGGTATCCGCAGCCTATTCAGCAGATTCCACCACCACCACCACCATCACCACCACCACCACTTGCCTCAGAAGGATGTACCACTAATGTATCTGGAAGTGGTGTGTGGGGCACTCCAGGACGTCCGGTACCTTCTGAGTATATTCAAGGTCTCATTGGGGTAGTTCTACTTGCACTGAACACACTCAAGAATGAGAAAATTATGCCAACTGAAGAGAACATATCTGATTGCATACGATATGGAGATTCCAAACACCGCAACACTGATGTTAAGAAGGCACTTGAAAGTGCAGTTGGGCAACAGCTGGTAGTAAAGAAGAACATAGGTGCCTTGCAGTTATATGTTGGTAAGAATGAGAAACTATGGAAATGTGTAAATCTTATCAGTGGTAATGTAAAGGAGTATCCGAAAACAACATGGGATGAAATCCGGAAATTTCTATCATCATCTACTGGACGAGGTGCAATTCTGGCTACTCAGTGCAGGTTGATGATGAATCCTATTGTTAGTTTTAGTAGTTTTAGTTAGTTAAGTAATATTATCCTAATGTGAGGCCTTTGCTTCTATTAGATTCTTATGTTTATCTTTTGTTGTTAAGCAACATGACTGACATTTCTTTTCTTCCTTCTACCTTGCCTTCCGTTGGATAGGTATGAAGCAGCTACAGTTATAAAGAGAACGTGCTTAAAAGAGCTCTCTTTGGGAGCAATATTGCAGATTTTGCACATGGTAATCAATATGAAAAAGTGGATTATACATCATCAGTCTGGATGGCAACCAGTTAAGATTACTCTTGTAGAGGCCAACCCTGATTCAGGGGTGGCTGCTGCTTCATAACTTTCAAATACAAACTAGCTATGGGAGGGGTGAAGGCCTGTTGGTAGCTAGCAATTGGTGCCTTGCAATCCGATTGCTTGGTGCTAAGAACTGGTTAAATGGCCCATTCTCTCCCCGTAATTCCAAAAAATAAACTGAGTAGCTTTACTTAGGTTTAGATTATAGTGCAGTTTATGCCAATGAAACATATGCTTTTGGACTTGGCGTGGATTTCTGGTCCAAGGGGAGCTTTGCTTGGTTGGATCTTGGTGGTTTTTGTATAAGGAAATTTATGGATGCTGTAGTCCTTGTGAGATCAGAAAGCAGAACTGGGCTGTAAGTGTGTAAGATAGTTAATACTTGACAAAGCTGTGGAATCCGTAGTTGTTCTTTGCTGCATGCTTGTAACCTTCAGGATGTTTCTGATGGATTCCTGATGTGCTATGGTGCATTTGTGGGAGTTTTTTGTTGACATGTCTTTGGGGAAGTATCATCTGTATCTTGGAAGTATGAACTGATTCTTTGTGGCCATGTAAGTCTTCAGGTCATCTATCGCGGAAGAGATAAATTTATTGCGGAAACTTATTAAGAAAGTTGTGCTTGTTTGGGTCGAAAAGTGCTGGAGCTCAGCACTTCAAGTGGGTTACATTTGTTTTCTACCGCATGGATATGGATTAGTATTTAGTTAAGGTAAAATGACTCTTGAGTGATGGGCCAAGAGGTTACTGTACTTGGCAAAGAAATACATCACAAAGGAGAACAGAATACGTAGCTCATAGGATCCGGAATTTAGTGCCAAATCTGGAAATACACCCTTGAACTGTATGAAATTTCGGACGTCTGACGGAAATTAGAGAGCAAATGACATGCAGCTGTTACCAGCCTATTCTCAGGCAATTACAATCTACTGAATGATGAAGATTTGCCGATTGATCATTGGATCATCATCAAAGCTTTCTAGTACAGGCTGATTTCAAGGAAAACGTAAAATTTAGTTATTTTTTTGCATGTTTCCTTTTATCCTCGTTTGAACAGATCCTCTGGTTGCAGTTGAATCACCCCTGGGATGCATATTGTACAGTCTGTGAGAAAGAAACTATGCTTGTGCATAGAGCACTGCTAGAAACATGTTTTTATATATTTCATATTTGTATGTAGATTCTGTAATATTGGTAATAATAACATGGGTTTTCTGCTGGCATTGCTTGAGATGCCTCCATACTTACCCTTTGGCGCATTTGAAACTCCGTAGCAGCGAACGGTAAGACTTGTGTTACTCTAGACCTATTGCAGAAGTTCAAGATGGACGCGGGGTTGGATTGTGTAGATGATCTTGTGTTTCTCTTGAATAATGATTCCATGTTAATATATCGTACTTGTTCTTAAGGGATTCTGCGCTCAAATATTATATGCAATCTTGTTCGCTGTGTTTTGGGAATGCTTTGTCTTCGGGTTCATGTCCGATTAGATCTATTCCATGATCAAGTGTGTTGTTTGAGTAGGTATTCTGTGTTTTGAACTATTGATTTGCTTCAAGGCCATCTATGTTTCCTCAGATGAAAAGTTCTCTGGTTGACCATAACCAAAAACACATACATGATAGAAGGCACAGGTTTTTGATATGATGATATCGTTTCACAGCTTCCCCAGAAAAGGAAAAAAGGGGTAGAAGGAAAAAGGAACCTCCCCTAGGCTTGTTTATCCGTTTGGAAGGTTAACAAATACTTATAAAACTACAAGTCAGATTTGTTTCGGAGGTTGTTTATTATTTATTCTTTTCAATTCTTTACGCGGCGTAATACATTTAAAACATATCCTAACATATAGTTAGACCTCTTGTGTCGGGTCATTGCTGAAAATATTAATGGGTTTGCTCAACATGGTTGAGGAAAAGCTGTATGGCTGAGTTTAATAAGAAGATGTTGGACAAGGATCAAGAATTTGATAAGGGTGCTATGCGCAGGTTTTTGTTTGACAATAGATAAATTTTAAAAATTTATTTTAAATTTTTTATTTTTTAAACTCTTTCAACTTCTTTTAAACTTTTTGGACACGGAAGCTCAAATTAAGTTAATTTACTTCAAATTTGTGCAGAAGAAAGTTAAAATTTTAAATTAAATTTAATTTTTCTATCTTTGTACATATAGTATTGATAAAAATCACTTTTAAAATGGCACAAAATTAAAATTTGGAGCATCTGCTGCTTGTTCGGTCATTTGGGACAGAACACACAGACGACTTCCGCCCATATGGGCAGAAGTTTGCGAAAGTTCCGCCCTTGAAGGGGGGAACAAGTCAGAAACTTCTGCCGAGAAGGGCTGAAGTCACCTACAGTCCAAGACAA
Source organism: Rauvolfia tetraphylla (assembly GCA_030512225.1). Lineage (NCBI taxonomy): Eukaryota > Viridiplantae > Streptophyta > Magnoliopsida > Gentianales > Apocynaceae > Rauvolfia > Rauvolfia tetraphylla. Next base: position 7,683,416 of record JAJQKT010000060.1, read on the forward strand.
GGGAAAACGTGAATATGACGATTTGGACGCTCTAATAACCGACGCTAACAATACTAGTACTACATTTGATTCACTGAGTGAACTGTTCTTTTGAGATGAAGACAAAGAATAACAACTACAAGAGCATTGTGAATCCCTAGGAATCTTTTTCAATTCCACCATTTCATTTGGTGATATAGGAATAGGTTAAAAAAGAAAATGGAGCCACACACTGGACAATCCAAACAGTACTCCATCTTCACCTGGTTTATTTTGTTGGATGGTCACATTCGATACCCCACGCGAATCTATTGACAAACCATGCAAGATTTCTCTCTTGATTTGCGGCAACAAGCCCAAGAAAAAATCCAGATTTGGCATATAGTTCTGCCTATGAGGGAGGAAGTATGGCAATTTTTCCGCCCCTCTTGTCAGAACTTCGCGTCAACTTTGGCCAACTACAGAAATTGTCTAATTTTTTTAAAAAAAAATTAGAACATTGATGATCTTTTAAATTTTTTATTTTAAAATTAAAAGAATTTAGTGTAAATTTATTATGTATTACGTTGTATAATTAGAATGGAGGTATTGTTCATTAATTTTAATTAAATTATAAAAATAATAAAATTTTTTACTATATTTAATTAAAAATTAAATATAATAATAATCATTAGATACATAATAAAAAGAGATGATGAAGAAGAAGTAGCGAGTAGTTGATGGAAATGAATCAGAGTATGATGCACTATTTGGGATAGAAATGTACAAATGCTAATCAAACAATTGGTAAACTATGATATTTCTTTCTTGCTATTATGATTCTAAGAACTGAACCAAATGCCCAAAAACCAAAATTAAATTCAAATGCACACGTATTTATCTTACTTAGCCACTAAGCAACCACTTTGGCTGCTAACTGTATATTGTTGTCATTTGCCCACTGCTTTTGACTATGTAAAGTGATTGATTGCTTCTATATAGACACGACAAAACAAACACATCAAGCAAATAGAGCGCAACATTGTTAAAAACGCATTTCGAGCAGAAACCAACAGATCAGATACTTCCTCTCAAATTCCATGTGGCCAAGTAGGAGTATGAATTGGGTTCTTAGGGCCACTCTCAAATTCCATTTAGTCCATTTTTGGCTTCGATCAATTATTTCTTTTTTCACCTCTTCATAATTTTGGAGAATATGCCAAGTCAGTGTATCATCTCTTGCTAGAGGAAAAATTTTATCTCTTGATATAATAAAAAATGAATATTTTCATCATTAAAAGAGGAATAGATTCTTTACTTTTAAAAAAAATTTGAAAAAATAAAAATTAGCAAATATTTAATTAGGCCTTAGATATTATTTCTTCATATACGATTTTTAAAATTTCATTTGTTTTATTTAACAATGAGTCCTTTAAAAATATAACAACTATTGAGAGATTTAAAAAATTAAGAGAATAATTAAATAAAATTTAATTTTAAAATTTTTATCTTAAATTAATTTATTTATGAAAAAATATAAATTTTATATCTTAAATTTTACGTTAGAATTTAACGGGAAAATGATTCTAATGGAGTTGCATGCTTTTCGTTTTCTTTTTCCATCGATAAAAGCATTAAAAATTATATTTTTTATTGTTATGTATCAAATTACTTGTACATTAAGTTATTGTATACAATTTTCTGAATAAATCAATCAATTTATATTTGGTAGTATTGGATTGAAATTTTTTTGAGAAAATAAAGAAAATGTCTAATATCTTATGCACCAAAGACTTGCTCTTTTGCTGTAAAATTTGCACAATGTAAATCCATTTTGTGACCCTCCGGGAACTGGATGAACGGGAAAAGGAACGCCCTGTAAACAAAGGGGTTAATCGTTAAGGTATGCCCCCAATTCAAACTAGGAAAACCTTACCCTAATTCTTCAAGTAGGTCCTTCTAGGGGTTTATCCTTCGTGTTCATAATCGGAGGACAGAATGATGAAGCTGGAATACAGAAGATTTCCTTCTTTACAATTTGATCTTTCTTGTTACTCTCCTTATGCTCGATTTGATCTTTCTTGGTATGGACTTGGCATGTCTTTGATATGATTGTTCTTGTCCAACTTCAATGGCTGTAAAGCTTTCATCTTTAACATTTTCGAAGAGAATTCCCAGATGGGTCAAGTTAAATGCATCTCTTTCTTCATTTTCCTGTGCGGATATTGTTGAAATCAACGCTGAAAGTGATCGAAACCTGCTAAATTCATGCGAATTTGAATCAAAGGTTGAGTTTTTGATGAATAAGCTTCATCCTGAAAGTTTAATCCGTGTTTTGGATGCTACAGAGGATGTAAGTTCTTCACTGAAATTATTCAAATGGGTTTCCCTTCAAAAGAAGTTTAAGCATAATGCAGATACATACTACAGAATGATTTTGAAGCTGGGCATGAATGGAAATATTGAGGAAATGGAGGGTTGCTGTAAGGAGATGATGAAAGAGAACTTTCCTCATTTTGGTGAAGCTCTTTTGTCATTGATAGATTCTTTTGCAAAAAATCATAGATTTGACGAGGCTCTAAAGTTGCTTTCTTATATTTGTTCTAGTAGTTCTAAGCCTTCACTAAATGTGTTCAATTTAGTAATGGGTGCACTTGTGAAAGCAAAAGAAGATCTTAGAGATGTATTGTTTGTGTACAAGGAAATGGTGAAGGCAGGAATTGCCCCCGATGTTGAGACATTGAATTATTTGTTGGAGGCTTTGTTTGAGGCTGACCGAGTAGATGTGGCTTTAAAGCAGTACAGGAGGATGGATAAGAAAGGGTGTACTCCTGATAGTCGGACATTTGAGGTACTCATTGGTGGTCTTCTAGCTAGAGAACTAATGGATGAATCATTAGTTATTTTAAGTGAATTGTTTGAACTTGGTTGTGATCTTGATATTAGTTTCTATAGTCATATAATACCTCAATTTTGTAGTGTTAATGAATATGAGGCTGGGTTGAGATTGGTGAGGAGGATCAGAGCTTCAAATGTTTCTCCAGATTCCAGGACCTATGCTGTTATGATACATGTTTTGTGTCAAAATCTTTATATGGATGATGCCGTAAGCCTTTACAAAGAGATGGTGGACTGTGGGCTAACACCAGCTGATGATGTGTACACAGACATAGTGAGAGGATTTTGTAAGTCATATAAATTTGGTGAAGCTAACAAGTTTCTGGCGGACTATGTTGTTGATAAAGTTAGTCCTTATAATGCACTTCTTAGATCTTATTGCAACTCTGGTGACCTTGTTGCCGCAATAATTCTGTTTGATCAGATGTTTGAGAATAATAGAACTGATAGCCTCTCTTGGAATATCCTTATTGGGTGTCTATGTGGGAATAGACGGCTTAAGCAAGCTATGGAAGTTCTTTGTAGAATGATTGTTTGCTCATTTGTTCCAAACTCTGCAACATACTCTGCTCTTATTATTGGCAAATGTAAAATGGATATGTTGGAGGATGCCTTACTATTGTTTAATCAGGTTCAAGAAAATTGCTTGGTTTTAGATGCTCTGTCTTATGCTGCACTTATTGAATGTCTCTGCCAGAAGGGAAAAATTCAAGAGGCTGCTGCAATGTTTTCCTACATGTCGGGGAAGAATTTCTCACTGCAATATACCTATTTCAATATGTTGATTAAGGGAGTTTGTGAAACAGGAAAGATTAATTCTGCTGTTCAGTTCCTTTCTCTGGCCCGAGCTTCTGGTACGTTCTATTCTTCTGCAACTTACAATACTATAATGAGAGGTTTGTCCAAGTATGAGAATGCAGATAGTCTCCTTATAATACTTTCACAAATGATTGTTGATGGCTGTTCTCCTAATGAAGAAACATTTGGTATTCTAATACAAAGCATGAGTATGGCAAATGAGACAGCGCATTGTGCCTGGTTTTTGAACGTGATGCTTAATCAGGGTCTACTACCCAATTCAGAAACAGTAGCCAGTCTGCTATCTTGTTTTGCCAAACACTCTCAAATGCACAAGATTTTGTATGCAGTGGATAAACTTATTTTAAATTCTGATTTTCTTGATTCACCAAAACTGAACATGCTTATCACTGGCCTTTGGAAAGAGGGATACAAAAGTGCAGCTAACCGCTTTCTGGATATAATGTTGGAGAGAGGTTGGGTTCCAGATACTACAACACACAGACTGGTAATGGGTTCTGTTGGGAAAGAGGCATCTGAATTAGGAAAATGTATCCAGGCACATTTCAGCAATCAGGATGAAGTTAGCACTATACTGGAAGATGCATTCCCTAATTCATGATCTTAGCTTTCAACTGCTCCATTGAGCCAAGAATAGGCCCACATTGTTTGACTGAATTGTTTTCTCCCAGTCTAAGCTGCCAAAAAGGATATGAGCTGTTTATGGACCTGGTTTTCCGAGTGCTGCATATATTTAAAAGAAATAGTACAGAGACAAGTAACTATAAATGATAGGTTGATTTATCTTTTTTCTGTTGTTGGATTTTTTATCATTTACAAAATCTTTTTTTACTAGTCAGATCATAAAATGTTGATACTGCAGCATCTTTGCAAAGATGATCATACTATGTGCTTGTTTATACTTTCTTTGATGAATAAAGATAGTTTTATTCACAAATTCAATGAGTTTTGCATATTGATGGGCAGGTGAATGAAATTGAATTGATTATATCTGTCTTTGTAAAAGATTGTTCTTCTCAATGTGTATTTGAGTTTATGTCCTAGTCTGAAAGTTTCCTCTCTGATATCATTTTGGAAGCCTCTTTTGACCTTAAAGAGTTGCTGTAAAAATATGATAATAACTTCACAGAACAGCTTGCGGTTGTGTACCTGTGAATACTTATTTGGGCATCGTGAGGTTTTCTACCTGCTGTCTTGATTGAAACATTCTGCAGTTTTCAAAAATGGGAACAAAAATGGCTTTTGCAGAAGTAGTGGTTTTGCTGCTAGGTGCATCTATCTACACATGACCTGGATCTGCTTCAGTGTTTTGTCCTGCGTCAAGCTGTGCTACTGCAATTTCTCACGGCCACGGTAAAAAATTTGTTTCGGAAGTTCATTGCTGTATTTTGCTTTGTCAAGCATAGGTGTTTCCTTGATATTCCGTGTTGCACATTTGGAAGTGAGAAATTTCTCTAGTTATACCCACAGGTTAGCCTATGGAATTCTCTCATTTTCCACGGTCCATCACTAAGATTAGTACGCTCTCGGTAGCATGGAGATGGGATTGGCGCAAGAGCCTGATCAATTTTCTTGCGTGTATATGACATGGTAAATCAAGTGCTTTTGCTTGAAGAAGCAAAATTGACTCACTAGATAAACACCTGCAGGGGCAGGTGTACTGAATTTATTTGGTGCAATTATTTTGGTAAAAGAAGCCAATGATAGGGGTTGTTATCTTATCTTATCTCCTCGATGCATGAAATTATTCCTTGGAGTAGTCGTAAAGAAATGCCTGATATTGCTGATTCAAGCTGTGTGGACGCATTCTAACCTTGGTTTATTGTTTATCTGATTTGAGTCCTTTACTCAAGTGGTCTTTCAATTTCCTTTCAGGTAGCAGATCCTAGCAGGATGCTGACTTCTGAATAATGCTGTGCAAACATATGTGACAGGAGAAGATTCACTTTGTTATGGACACATTTGCTAAACCTCATCCGGGTCCAACACCAAGAAGCGTTTGTTAAAGCAGTGAGCAGCATTGTGACCCTGGTTCTACTAGTATTCTTGAATCTGAGACCCAAAACCCGTTAATCTCAAGGCTTCTCAATTCAATGAAATCACCATTAGGGATCTTACAAGATTGCATGCTAGGCAGGACGAGAGAGGCAGGGTTATCCTCACATTTTATCTCCAAGAATTGGCCATATTCATCTCCCCAGCAATCAACTTATCTATCATGACAAGCAATATTAGACTAAAAGGTTAGGAAGCATGATCCAGTATGTGTATGGAAAGCTTCAATTTGGGTTTTGCAGATAACCTCCTAGTTTGGTGGCTAGTCTCCATGAACGTTCTGGTGAATAAAATCTATATTGAAGCAACAGCTTATTTCTATTGTGACACTTGCAAAATCATTATTAGTATATCATCCCTATCCATGAAATGATATAGAAGAGTCGTAACGGTCCCAAAATCATCCAATAAATGACGGCTTGACAGAGATCCTAAGCAGTGGAAAACGAGCGACTTATATGAAACAAAGGCTAGGATTTGAGAATACCAGCAGAGTTCTATAAATATCAGCGAGATCAGGCCATGCTGTGGCAGCACCAGAGAAACTTAAAGCCACTGAACATTGCAGAAATATGGCAAAAGAATTTCCCAAGGTAAGTGATTATTTGAAAAGAAATTTGAGATTAAAGATTTTGGAAGAAATAAATTTTTTCTTCTTTTAAAATTTGAATAAATCTGTTGTTATTTTGTGATGATTTTGCGATAAACAAAATAATATATTTTTTATTTATTTCCATTTTTTATCCATTGCAACACAAATCCATTGTAAAATTACAGCGGATTTGTGACGAATAAAAAATAATTCAACAGCCTTTCGATCCTACCAGCTCTCCCACAAAACAAAGTCTGAGATAATGCCAAAACTTTCTTCAATATAGTATTTCTCTAACAATAAGTGCAATGTAATCTTCTTACGAGTATCACCATGCAGAAGGAAATTAATCCAATCAAGAGTCCCTAAATCAAAAAGTATAGTTTGCTTCTGATTTCTTCACTACCGTTGATCCTAACACGGCAACATATGAAATTAACAAATGTTTGCAGTAACTTGCAAACTGCAGGTCATCTCTTCATAAAGATGAGGCAATAGGAAAGAGGTGCCATGATAATTCTATCTTAATACAAGAAGAGAAAAAAGAAAAAAATATATGAGGACCAAATTTTCTCATTTCATAAAAGACCATCCAAAAAGCGAAGTGTCTTCTTTCATTTTTCCTATTTCCAACTCAACAAGATAAATTGTGCCAGAGTCGAGTCTACAAGAAAATTGTGTATGGCAACTGAAATTTTGAATTCAGAAGTCCACTAATTAATAAATACAGTTTAAGACTTCAGTGCTGTCTTTTGCAAACTGAAGAGGGTCCAAAAGCTGAAGTTATCATTTTATAATATCAACCTCCGCACAACCTGTACACATGCAATCCTAAATTATAGCTTATGAAATCTTCAATAGAACCCATTAAGTTATTTTATCCAATTTACAGAAATAAAACATAAAATATACTAGCAACGAAAGATATGAAAATGAAATTCTTCTTCTTCAGCAAGGGAAAAGGAGACTTTACAAGGGAGGGAGGAACTCTCAGATTTAGGAATGTGCACAAGGATCTAATCAAGGACAATAACAAAGTTTAGGTACATAAACATATTACAAATTCTTAAAATTTTCTATGCAAAACTAGGCTCCATCTAAAATATCATCATTCTACCTTCCAAGAAAATTTCACTATGCCTAACGAATATAACTCATGCACTTCAATGCCTCCGGATGAAGATCCTATGGAAACCCAGTTACGCCTCTGAACACCCGGAAAACCTGAAAGTTGATCATACTGTAAGTATATATAGAAAAGAAAGCCAAAGGTTCCATAAATCACAGTGTTGCTTCTAAAACTCTCACCTCGAACTTTTCATATTATTTGTCTAACAGTCTCAGGATGTTCCTTGTCCTGATCCATTATCATTCCGCTGGACGGGTTGATTGCTGCCCCTATTCTTTACCTGAACCTCACCTGGGGGAATCATAACCGATCCATTACTCACATCCTGCCCTTGCCCACCATGATTCTCCATATGAGCCAAATTGCCAGACCGCTCATTTCCACATCCCCTAAGATCACCAGCAATGGCTTCCCCATTAACTGAACCAGGATTCTCTTCCACATCCATAGGAGCAACACCATTTGAGGGTTGTCCTGATCCTAACACTGGATTTTCCACCTTCAAATCTGTCCTTTTATTTCCCTCTCTCAATTCCACTGCATTTAATGCTGCTAAAACCTCATTTGAACGATCCACTCTCCCCAGACTAACAAGCCTTTGCCTCTCATCACCCGCCATTCCCACCCCCCTCACACTGCCATTCAGGTTCCCACCCCTACCACTAACATGACTACCCATATGATTTAGATTATCCCTTGTAACAACCAAACTGCCATCAGCAGCAGAAGCACTAGGTCCCGACACTCCAGCAGCAGCGGCTAATTCTTTCTTTCTCGCCTTCTCCTTCGCCACCAAATAGGCCACATGTTCCAAAGCCTCCCTGGCACGTTTCCTCGCAATGGCCGCCTCTTTGGCCCTTCTCACCGCTTCTTCCCTCGCAGCAATCGCGGCCTTATTCATGGAAATGGAAGCAATCTTCGCTGCAGCCAACAAAATCTTTGCAGCCTTCTTATCAATAATCCTATACTCCCCATTACTCACTTCCTTCCCATTTTCAACTTTAGTATCCTTAACTTTCTTTAAAACGAAAATTTGGGAATTGGGATTAATGCAGAGGGGGCAAATGTAAGGGCTGGGGACGTTAGGCCCCACACAAGAAGCATGAGAAGAGGAGTAACATTTGAAGCAAGTGACCGCGTCGTTTGGGGCCGGAGGCGGCGGGGAAGATGGGTAGACGGCGAAACAGGTAGGGCAAAAGGACTGCGGGTTAAGACGGAGGACGCAGGTGGTACAGAGACGGCGGAAAATCCCGCGGTAGCGGATATGGTGGAGCAGCCGCTTCTCTTCCAAACCACAGTTTCCGCACGAGGTGGGATGAGTCGAAGAGGATGATGAGGCGGAGGCAGAGGCGGATGCGGAGCAGGGTTTAATAATCATAGTGGGTTTGATGGTTTATCAGAAGATCAACAACATTGAAGGGAAATTCAACAGATCAAAAGCTTTGATCTTAGGAATGCACGAGTGCTTTTGGCGCTTTCGGAGAAAATGGAGAGGAAAAAGTGGGCAGAGTCTCAGCTTTCTGTTTCAGGGAACGGCAGGGTTTGCAAGGTAGGGTTCCGCTTTGGGGGAGATTTGGACAAGAAGCAGAGTAGCGGATGGGGGTAGTTTTGACTTTTAACAAAACATTGAAACTACGTCGTTTTACGCAATAGGAATTTTTCTTTTTCCTTGTTTATTCTTCTATTGACCTCTATTGACCAGAGGAGAAGACAAGCGAATTTAAAACTTTTTTTTTATCTGGTAGGTTATGTTGTTATAAATTTTATATATTTTTTATAAGATATGTCACATTATTATTAAAATAATCCTTATCAAAATAGAAAAAAATGTAACAAAAAAAGAAAAATTCTGCATTAAATAGAAATTAAACTCCCAATTGCCTTTCAACCTTTTAACATTAGAGCGAAGTTTAATGAGCATAATACGATCATGTTATTGGGATCTTACCTTGGTATTAATACTTTATTTATTTTAATTGACTAGAGTTACCACCTAAGTAATGTGACATTGATCTACAAAGGAACAAAATCTTTGTTGCCTTCCTTTCTTTCCCTTTCTTTAATGCTCAAAAGAACAAACCAAAAGGTAGGGTTTCTAAGCGCTTTAGAAATGAACATATTGGAAATTTTTATATCAAGACTATGAAAAATCTTTTCAAAACCATTAACATTACTTTACCATCTCTCTTTCTATTGCCATTTGGGTACGCCATCCAAGCAAGTAGCTTTTTTTACCAAAAGAGAATCCAAACTAGATTCTGGCCATTTGAAAATACCACCTCCGTTCCATAATAGGAATACCATTTTGAGAATTTCCATGTTTCAAAATATTTGTCATATTGTAAAGTCAAGAGGTATTTTTTGTATTTTTTTCCCCAACCTTACCCCTAATTAATTGTTCAATTAGTAGTAGCTTGTGTTGTCAGGACTTGAAATGATCAATTAATGAAGGGTAATTTAGACCTTTTCTCTTAACGATAATGAATTTCAATCATTACCTTTAGTTCATATGCAAATACAAAAATGCGACTGTTATTATGAAATTGATGGAGGTAGTAGTTAACATGCATGTCAATACCTGATCGATTTTCATATTACTCGGCTTTTGCTAAGCTTTAATAACATATATCAATGTTCCCATTGCGGGGAAGAGCAAATCAAATCAGTCTTAAAAGTTTGGATACAAATTTTTTTTTTTTTGTTTTTGGTAAATAAAAGGCTGGGAGGGGGAGACCAGAGGAGCTCCATAGCCACTATAGAATGTTCGAGTGAGGCCCGATAGGGTAGAGTCGATTGTCTTGGTATAGATAGCCCTGTCACTATAACCCCATTAAGGTGTACAGGTGGAGTAGAACAGTTCTTATATGAGAGAAGTTAAGGACCTACTTACGCAAGTGTTTTCGATTAATCGAATTCGATCTCTTGACCTCCCATATGGAAGGCTAAGCCCGTTCCGATGGGTTACCACCTTGGTGGTAAGTTTGGATACAAGTTACAACAAGATAAAAGTCGACCTTTTAATAATAGCACATTAGGAAATTGCATTAATTTTTCATGAATCGAGAATATGGTGTCCAAAGGATTATACATATTTCTGTGTATTTGGATTTGGTTTGGATTAAAATTTTTTATTTTGAGTTTTGCAAAAATAAAATTTTTGTGAGAAAAAAGTAAAATCCAATCAAAGGCGGAGCTGCGATATTTTGAAAAAAAAAATCTAATACATATGTATTTTGAAGAAAAAATTTACATTCTAGTTTTCAAAATGTAAATCGTTGCCCTTCAAAGTTAATGTTTGTAATTTTTTTGTATTGCTTCTTTCCCCTAAGTTTCATTTTATAGAATCAAATGTTAAGTTAATTATTTTGTAAAATTTGATAAGTACAAGATAATTGATATTTTTTAAAAAAATAAGTTAATAATACTTGTGAAAATATATTTTTAGTATACAAAGATACTCTAAATAGTTAAATCATGACTTTACATCTCTAAAATTTTTTATTTTTTTACTGAAATAACTTTATATCTCCAATATTACCAGATGATAATATAAAAAAAGATCTAAAAATTCATCATATATGAAAATTAATAAAACTCTTATTTTCTTATTTCAAAAAAATCTTCAAAAAATTAGTCTATGTGTCTTGTTTAAAATCTCATGATGTGTAAAATAAAAATTTTCAAACAAATTAAGACTAAAAATGAAAAAAAATATATTATATTTTAACTAGACATCTTCAAAATTGAAATACTGACTCTATCACTTAATCCAATTACATTCGATTTTGAGCAAGACCAACTCTAAATACACCCTTCCCTTCATTTTCTTGAGGCCCAAATTGTCCACGCAAAGGGGTAAAAAGTTGGAAATTTTGTACCTAAAATCTCAACCTCCACGAATTCAATTCTACCTACTCAGTACAGTCTCACGTTATTGAAATTAAAAGCACTAGGTAATAAAGTGTTTAACTTATAATACATCGGACTCGAAGTATGGAAAACCGAGAAAAAGCTCGGGATGCCGTTGGTTACGGCGTGATTGGCGATTTGCCCCACGAGCAGTAGGCGAAAGCAGGCGTTTTGTCTTCTTTCTTCTTCGTCATGGTTGACACCTGTTTGGCACTTGAGATGGGGCAAAATATTTTGTCATACGCAAAGGGGTTCTATAATTAGAAATACTATTTGAAAACTTAAATAAAATTTCCTTTTTTTCCTTTTTGGTTAACATTTCCTCTCACCAGAGAAATGAATTGTTCATTAAACAAATTCTTAAATTCCACATACGATTTTGATACAATATATCTATCTAAAGTTCTTCCTATTCTAACAATAACTAATAATTTATCAAACAAAATATATAACTGTGGAAAATTCCCCATATCGTAGGATGTTTGACATCCAGTTCTATTCAGGTCCTACACTGCATTATTACCGCACGATCAGACTTGATTCAACGATGATAAAAATTTATAATTTTTTTAAAAAAAAACACTAATAGAGATAGGAGAATATGTTACATCAAATTTGAAATTTGATCATTGTAACATTTTCGATTAAATTCAAAGAATACAGAATCATGTCAATTCAAATAATTTTAACATAATAGCGTATCCGAAAAACTTTCATGAGAAATTTCAATTTTCAAACAAAAACCGAAGTACAGAAACTCAATCCACGCACCCTTAAAGCAAGTGTCTACCATTTGCTCAAGTGATTGCACTTCTACAAATAATCTACAATTCGGTGGTTGTATAGCCAACTAATGTTAAAGAAACAACATAGAAACTTACCGGAAGATACCCTTTGCCTTTTTCGTAGTACAGAGAGAGAGGGGTTGAGAAAGACATGGATGGGGCAGCCAGGGAAGAGGCAGTGCATGGAAAGGCCACCAACACCAAAACATCAGAGGATGTTAAATGCTCCATTTCATGCTCTGCCTCGTCCCCGTCTGTCCTTACCAATATGTTCTTTTTACCTTATAGTTCCAGACGCCATGTTCCCAATGCCTAAGAATATCCTTTTCTTCATAGTCACAGGCCACAGCAACAGCCGAGAATTCCCCGGATTGTCAGACAGAAGTATGAAATTGGTGGAACCGCAGTTGGGATCTTGGAATGTATCCTCTTTTCTATCAACGGTTGGCTTAAAAAGGCAATGGCCAGTGCAAAAGCAACTGTGATTGCAAGTACAATTAATGTTTGCAGTACAGCAGAAGTGCGAATGCCTGTACTAGCAGTTGCTACGTTGTACTGTACTAACTACTTCCTGGGTTCTAAGATGTACTACCAAACTCACGAGGTGAGCATTCTATGAATTGCAACCCTAAAATATGTCGAAAAGTATTCTGACGAAGTCCGTCACCTGTCAAAATATTTACCGTTGTATGCTTCTTTTATTTATGTGGTAAAAGATCAGATCAGCTAAATAGCTTGTTGGGACGTTGTTTTGGGGGAGGGGTTTGATTCTTCAACTCCCACAACCAAAAGGAGCCTAAATAAAGTTTTTTCATGATTACACGAGGAAAAACCATAACAGGAACTTGATATTTACATCAGAAGCTGAGGAGATCCCGGATAAATAAGCAGGGAAAAGAAACCTTAGAACATCTCTAACTCTTCAAAGACTAGAAAGAAATTCACAAAAAAAATTTAAGTTAGGAAGCTGAAAAGAATTTATAGATAATGGACAAAAACTACTTCGAGGTACATCGGGAACCATAGTTGGTACTGTCGCTGTAAGCGCTGCACCGGGTTCATTGAACATCCTGTCAACAAAATAAGAAACACATTTACATTCAAGCTACCTTCAGTAAGTCCAAGAAGTGCAACTATACTCGGTGCTAGACAAGATGCTTTATATTTCAGATTATGATTTTGTGTTGTCTTATCACTCAAGGTCATCTATTTTCTTCTAGGAGCCAGAACAGTTTTCTCATGTAGATGTGTCTTTTCAGATATTGGCTTGTGAAGCTCAAGATATCCAACAAGCAAAAAACTTGACCTCTCAAGTAAAAGCAACAAAAGAGTGAACGTTAGTCTTATTGGATATCTGCACCAAAATACCTTAGTTTGAGCTAAAAGGAATCCCAGTCCTTTAAACATTACGAGACCATTTTTATCCAAGTCCCCAGCATGTGGTTTCCAATTCTCCTTGCCTCAAATTCATTGAACTGTGGGAATTTCCAGTTTCAATTTCTATGGCTATCTACTCTGAGGGACAAAAATTCTCACAGGCAATTCTGTATCATATACCAGTTAACAACAAAGCTGATATACCATATCCTGTGGCAGTAAAGAATGGGAAAAAGAAGTAATAGAACCCAAAATATTATCAATCGATGATGGCAGTACTTATTTGTAATGTTGGCCAGATAGCAATCAGCATGTTTAGAGGCCACAACCTAGGGTTACAGTACCATGACTGTGTGAAACCACACATCAAGCAACAAGAGATGTAAACTACTGATCTCTCTTCAATAAGTATTAATTGCCTGTCAAACAGATCCAAACTTTTTTTGATCGACAAGAAAGCAAAAACCAGCACATTAGTCAATAAGAGAGAACGATGAGTATACAAGTTCATATCTTTTGTCTCAACTTTTTTGGATATGTACATTGAAGAATTGGTCTAATTTACTGAAACAGACCATTTAGATAGATTATAAAACATGAGACCTATAAAAGAGGTTGTGATTTGCATACTCACACGATCTAGTTCTCTAACATAAACTCTTTACAAGTTGACTTGTTGTGACCGGTACCCTTGCATTTACTGCATTGTAGTTGACGTTTGGAAGCCTCTTGTGACCCATTCTTCTTAGTACTAGGTCGACCTGGAGGACGACGAGTCGGAGGGGGGTTTACAGTCACAGCACCCCGGGAAATATTCTTCTTCCCAGGCCAATCTACATTCGGAACGGGATTTATTGACTGCGAATATGTTAATCGGTAAATATCAGCAGTAAAGTATCTAGAGCAATAATCATAAGGAGAACGGTGGACACAAGTAATGACAGCTATGGCATGACAACAAGGCAATCCGGTAAGCTGCCATCCTTTACAACTACAATCATTCTGATCAACATCGACAATTTCAATGGAGTCCCCACGCACTTCAAATTTATTGCCAGAAGATAATAGTACTTGAAGAGGACGAACTTTCAGGCTTTCCTGTTCAAATTTTTCTTCCATAGACGGCGTTAACCTTGTAAGCCATTGGTTGGATTCTGTCCGCCTAGTATAAATCAACTCCATTATCTTGCCTCTTATTGCATCAACCATCTGGGTAATTGGCAATTCATGGGCATCTGACACCCAACTATAAAACAACTCCCCAAAGTTTGATGTCATATGGTTATACCTAGCAGCTGGGAGGTATGCATTTGCCCAGTGCTCTGGCTCACTTTGCATGATCCAGTTATAGGCTTCCAATGAAATATTTTTGATATTCTCAACACACCTATGGAAGCCATCAGGTCTAGGTGCATAAGCTGTGGAATACAAGTCTTCAACCAAAAGACGCTTTACTTCATGAGAAAACTGCCCCTTCAAATCTCTTATAAGTTGCTCTGAAAGATAACGGAGACAATAAGCATGGTAGACCTCACCATTCGGAAATATTTCAGCAATTGACTCTCTCAATCCCTTCTCTCTATCTGCCACAATTGTTATGCAGTGTCCCATTGACTGTGAATTTTTGGGAATACATTCTCCATCACCAACAGAAGTCATAGCACGACATGTTGATAGTGCATTCTTAAATTGTAGTAAGAACCACTGCCAATTTTCGTCAGATTCTGTATCCACTACAGCAAAAGCAACAGGAAAAACAGCATCATCACCATCAGCAGCTGTTGCAGCCAATAACGTACCTTGATATTTTGACCGTAGAAGTGTACTATCAAGGAAAAGTAAAGGGCGGCATCCATGTTCAAATCCATACAATGATGCATAGAATGTTACAAAAAGGCGATGGAAGCTTGAATCATCTTTAGTCGTGAAAGTAGCAAGACTACCGGGATTTGTCTCCATTATCTTTTCACAGAAGAGTGGTAATTGACTATACGCCTCTTTATATGACCCCTGAATTTGCTCCTTAGCAATCTCTTTCCCACGCCAAGCCTGAAAGTAATTAAGCTGAATCCCATATTCCTGTTTGATGTCATTGACAATGTCCTTGGGCTTATAATTTGGGAAAGCCTTCAACTTCTCCTTTATGATACTGGCAACCCAACTTCTTGTTGCCTGATATCCATTTTTCATGGCAGCACCTTCACAAGTATGTGTTGGATTCATTTTCTTAATGCAAATCAATTGAGTAGTTGACAGCCTTGATGCATGAATTCTCCAAGGACAACCCTCTACTTTACATTTCACCGTCACACGATGACTGTCATTCTTCTTATACCTAAAAGCAAACTGATGCGCAATTGCATACTTCCGTAGTGCCTCACGAAATTCATGTACACTATTGAACCTTTGGCCCACATTAGTAATTGTGTTTTGCCACTGTTGTGCAGCTTTAGCATGGTTTTCATCAAAGGAATTAGCAACCGCAATAGGGGCAACAATTTCAGCAGCTAAATCAACATCGGTGTCAACCTGATTGGTATCACCTACAATATCAAAATTGGCATCAAGTAGGAGACCAGGCTGGTTTGCCCCATCAACAACATCTGGAGGAGCCTCAACCGGAACTTCTGCTTCTGACAAGCTTGTTCTGCTTGACCTGCAAAATAAAACGTTAACACATATTTCATCTGCGGGGAAAAAAAAAGGACAATTTCTCACTATTAGAGAACTAGAGAGTACCTACTGCCAGGCATATTGGATACATCAGGAGCAACAACTTCTTCAGTCATAACATAAATCTCAGCAGTCTCAGAGTCACCGTGAAATTTAATCATGTTCTTAAGGTCCTTGTCATTGGAGATGGTGATAAGCGTTTTTTTGTTGCTTGGAAGAAAATATTTGATGCACATGGTAGCAACATTGCAATTAAACATCTCAGCTACCTCCACCTTAAAATGCTTATACTTCATCTTATCATCAATTTCCATAGCATGAGCATCTCCACCCTTGTACAAGAGAAAACCATCTTTGTCTGTCTCAAATTCACCTCCTGACTGACAAATAGCTATAACTTTCTTTGCCACCATGATCTGAATCATATAAGAATAATTGAAACAGAGTTAGGCAACAAAACAAACAAAATGCATTTTAGTTGCAACATATGAAAACAAGACTTTGTCCCCCAATTAACCCCTACTCAATCACCCAAGTCCATCATATTAGAAAGACTAGACCCACGTAATCTCCCCATAAGGATGTCCTCAAATTAACGAATCTCCAGAAGAGTATACAACAGTGAAACCATCCAATGCATATACACAACGCTGAGTAGTCACCTACAGTATATTCCCAATAATTGCCATCATTAAATACAAATTCTCACCAAAATAAGAACTTTAAACGATCTAAAAAACGAAAAGCCATAATTTTGATTCTCAAAGAAAAAAAATGAAGAACATAAACTAATCATGCAAACCTCAAGAAAAACCCAGAAGCACAAACATCAAACGTAGATTCGAGAACAAAGAAACATGAACCCAGAAAAAAGTTATCAATTTCTAGCTAGAATCCCGAACAATTGCAGCTATAACCCGAGTCCTCAACTAACCAACCTCATTGGATTTTTTTTTAAAAAAAGAAAAAAGCCCTAAAGACCCTCTAGTTAAAAAAACGCAAGAGAAAGAAAAGAGGAGGTGGGGCAGTGGGGAGCCGAACCTTTAGCGGCGTCAATCTGTAAGAGAGTGAATAAAACAGGCACAGCAACAAAAGGCGTCAGATTGTGCAATCTGCATAAAAATGGTGATAGATTTGCTGCGAAAACTATATATACACGTTCATACAAAAGGAGAATTAGGTGGGAGAGATTTGGGCGCAAGAGAAGCACCGTTGTGTAGCAATTCTTAGCCCCCTACTATGGAGTAGTAGTACATGCTTCCTATATATACCACCGCCTAGTGCCCGCATTGAATCTTGAAAGTGCCCTTCATCTGAAGATTGTTTCGGTTTGCTAGTTCTTGTGTATCCGTTTGACCAATGAATTTCCCAATCATTGCTCGGGTACGCTGGCAGCTGCTCATAAGGGATTGCTTGAAATTCCAAGTAAATTGTTTTTTGCACTTTCAAATTTCCTGAATTGTTTTCTAAAATAGAAAAGTTCAGGGGTGGGGAGAAATAGATCTGTTTGGAAAATTTTTGATTTTATTATTTTGAGAAAATTTGGTTTTTATTTTTTTAAAATTAAATTAAACTTAATTTATCTTTTAATTGAATTTTTAAACTAAAATAATTATTAATCTTCAAATAATATTTATAAAGTTATATAAAATTAATTATTTTAAAATTTAAAATAAATTTAATTAAAATATAATGTAGTATGAGTTATTAATTTTTAAATAATATTTATAAAAATATATAAAATTAAAATTTTAAAATAATCTTAATTAAAATTAATTTAATTTGATTTATTAATTTTGAAATAATATTTGTAAAAATATATAAAATTAAATATTTTAATTTTTAAATTAATATTAATTAATTCTTAATTTAATTAAGATTATTAATCTTTAATTATACTTAATTATTAATTTAGAGAACATTTAATTTGTTCAGTTTAGCTTTGTACAAAATCAAAAATTGAAACAAATTTTAATTTAAAAATAAAAAATTAAAATTTTTCCAAACCAAAATTTATAAATTTCAATTCAATTTGATTTTTAATTTTCTCTAAATAATGCACACCATTATTCAACATTAGAAAAAAAATAGAATAATTTTTTGAATTAAGTTCCAATCTAAATACACCTACAAGGAAGTATTTTTTTGAGGGAACAATGAAGCACTTTTTTTTTAAACAAGGAAAATCCATCTATTAATGAAAATATCACATAACAGTGTAAAACAAAATTTTCATGGTTGATGCATGAAATATAAAGATTGAATTAATTATTACAAACTCAATAATTTTTGTTACTAAAGATGTATATATACACACACATATACATATCAAATATTCCGAATAAAGGAACACTATTTGTTGTCCTTCTATTTGAGTTTAAATGAGGAAATGCAAAAGAATAGAAATTAAAAAACATAATTTTTTCAATTAGAAAGCTAATCCAAATACAGTTATTCGGCGTTCCATTAAGTTGGTTCTAGAGACATTCAAATTCCTTCCCCTCCCCCCACCCCTCCATTTTCGGAGGGTGGGGTGGTCAGTTTTGAACTCCTAATGGAGTCTGCAAAGGCCATCTAACAAATGAGCGGGCCTCCTCGATCAAAGCCCAAATCACCCTAAAACCGTCACGCTCTGGCTCCAGACGCCTCCCAGATCGTAACCAAGCAAACCCTTGAAGTTCATTCACATTTAAATGTTTGTGAAAAAAGGCTCATTGATTTGATTGATCTAGTTCGAATTTGAGTATTTTTATCTTTGTATAAAAATAAATTATTTATAAAAAAAAATAAAAAATTGTGTAACTCAAAACAAAAATTTTAGATTTGAAATGGAAACCAAATACGCCCTGATTTACTCTTTGGGGATCTTCATGCTGCATTCTCCAGCTCATTCTCATGCTTCTTTACCAGACCGACTCCATGGTCGATGCTTCTAAATAAGAACCAATCCCCTACTCCGATGTTTCTAAAGAGTGCAAATAATCTGGAGCTAGCACGTCAGCAACTCTTTCCTGAAGGGAGCATTAAAATGTTGATTCCCTGCAATCAACTAATCCCTACCATATGGTGTTGAGAATAACAAGATTAAGACTATTGGTAATGCCAACTGAAAAGGAATATTCAGTGGACTTGAAATCACAAGGAAAGTATATAATCACCATTAGAACAATTTCATAAGGTAGAGAACTTCCAGAGTAGAGAAAACCATTACAGACGTGCATTTTAGCGCTGATCAGCACTTCAATCTCCAGTTCCGAGGACCATTACCTATTGAAATTACAATAGAAGCTCAACCGAGAACCAAATTTTATTCACCAGACAATATTTTCGTCATTGCTTAATCTGCAAGAGAAGACATGGCATGAAAAGCTAAGAAGGAAAAAGTTGTATAGGGTGCATCATAGCCAGAAGAGGAGGTTTCTCTGCTTAAGTATCTTTCTCTCCTCTTGACTCTTGAGGGGCATTTGCCCAAAGGAATAAGTTGGACTAACAGAACATATGCTCCAAATGTGCATGGGCAAGTATGTTTTAGTTAACTTTCTTTTTTCTGCAATCCACAGTTCAGGTTCCCTGAAACTCCCAAATATTACTAGAGAGGATGAATATGATAAATCTGCGCAGAGATTCAATTTACTACAATTATACTGTATTGCATTGACATGATCACAGCCTCCAGCAGGATGTGGAAGCTGGAGATTTGCAGGAACTGTTTTAAGTTTGACACTGAGCGTATATTAAAGAGTAGTCCCTCTTGCACTGCATATCAATATTTTATGTGTTTGTAAGGTTGTGACAATCACAAGCTTTGAGCATTCAAATTCAAAAGATAATAGAAAAACATCATATCAAAAACCAAAGAAAATCTGAGAACTAGAGAACATATATCCTCGTGGTAGCAGGACACAGGAACTAGGAGCAGCTTTTCCAGCAAAGAAATTTGATTCATAAGGATTTTTGGCAAATGTACCAGTGCCTCTCATTTCTAGGGAAGGTTTTGATCCTGCATGCATTTACTCTCAGCAGCCAAAAATATGTCTAGAAACGCATATGGTCTGCATTAAATAGTATCCTTTTAGAAAACTTTAAAACAACCGCATTCTTTTGGAAGGAGACAAAGTAGATAATTCGGACAAAAGAACCAGTCTTTAATGATTCTCTTCAGTTGGATGCAGGTCTTTATTGTAAAGCACCAGACTGTATATCAGTAAATTTACAAAGAATAGTGGTCTTAGGCCCTCTGATGCTTCCTTAGAAAACAGATCAACGTGATTTACTGAAGAGATACTGATCCATCTAATCAAAATGATAGTCTAAAACGAATTCCAGACCTAAGAGTCAAAATAGCCAATGAGATTCCTTTAATGTGAACTTGATTAGTTTGTAAATTTTCTTTTCTGGTGGAAACAGCATATTATAGATTGATAATAGGTCAACCAAAGGAAGTAGGTTTGTGTTGTGTTTGAATCAATGCATGGTATTCCTCAATAGGTTGACCGTGTCATATCTGATCACAAGAAAAAATCATGACAGAGTAGATGTATTGATAAGGTCGGATCATTTGGACTTCAACAAGTAACTTTAATGAACCAAAACAACTATGCCTAGAGCCAAGCACTTCCAACGCAAATCTTAAGTGGTTCAAATGGCAAATCAAATGAGTAAACAAGAATCTGGCCATGACAGAGTTAACCACTTTTCCAGCATGCCTAGACATGGATATGAAATGATTGCTGCCCATACTACACTTTCAGCGATTGGCAAATTTTATGTGGATGTATAAACTTATGAGCCCCCTAACTGCATCAATGAACCCCTCCCCCCAACTCTCCCCACCCACAATACACATTAAATAAAAATAAAAGGAGAAGAAGGAATAATGGTGTGTGCTTCCCTCCTGGCTTAAAGAAGAGAAAAAGAAAGAAAAAAAAAGCTATCATTAAGTAAATCCTTCCTCCCTATTACGTGACTTAGAGAAACCGGTCTATTTTGCAATAAGATGTGCCAATCGTGAATTAAAAAAGAGCAATGCCTTATAGGTCTGTAGGGCATTCCACACAGTTGATCGTTGAAACCAAACTAAATCCGTGGAAAACTACAGAAAAGCCAACATTACATAGGAAGAGTATTTTTTTCTTTCAAATTAGTTATTTAGCCTTTTCATTGAGGTGGCCCATTAAAAATGTTCCTCTTCGTTAGGAATAAAAGGATTTCCATTAGCTAACGAACGAAATAGTCATTGTGAACTATAGTTATTATAAATTTATTATTTCCATTTTTCAAAAGATGCTATAACTGAATTGAGAAAAGGAACTCAAGATGCTGTAAATAGTTTCTAACAGTGGAATAAGCAAACCATCAGTTTATTGCCAAATGAAAACATATAGTTTCCATGAATTACCTTCTCAATTTGAGAGAAGTGCACAAGTGAACCCAACGTTAACGAGCTTGTTAACAGCATCCCTCAATCTATAGTAGTCCTCGACTATATTATACACTTGATGAGAAATCCTGGCATAACCTGTAATTGGATTATCTTCCCCCTCAACTGGTTCTCTATAATATATAGGTACTTCAACTTTAAAAAACTCCCTCAAATGTGTCCTTAGCTTCAGAGCATCTGAATCACTTGAAATCCCCAAAGCAACAGGCAATCCCACCATAGCCATACTTGAACACATCTCAGGCGGTGTTCCCAAATGTGTGCCCCACTCCTTGACCAACATCATGCCCATCTCCACAACCATTTCATGATTCCTCCTCTTAATCCCCTCAATCCCACCCTCAAACCTATTCACAAACTCCATCACCTCAGGAACCACCAATTGGGCACTGTAGTCCCTAGTCCCAATCCAAGAGCTTTCAATGGGCAATCCATTTCCATACTCATGTGACACCACAAGATGGTGCAAATCTTTCACATTGTTGGACCTCTTACAATACAAAAATGCCACGGATGGTGGGCAGAAAAGCCACTTATGCAAATTACTAGTGTAATAGTCCGCTCCAATATCCTTCACATCAATGTCCACACACCCAATGCCATGCGCCCCATCAACAAATATATGATCCACACCTGCATCTCTACACAACTTAACCAACTCTTTAACAGGAATAACAACACTAGGCATAGAAGTGATATGATCAATCACAGCCAATCTAATATTTTTACCATTATGCCTTCCCAAGTCAAGGGCTTTCTTGAATTCTAATATAATTTCTTGGTTAGAACTCACAGGAAACGGCAGCTTTACCTCAATTACGTTGGCACCAGCTCGGGCCACATAGGCCTGGAGGGATTTCTTGACAGCCCCGTACGCATAGTGAAGAATGATGACTGAGTCACCAGGGCAGAAACGGCAATTAAAAAAGGACCAGGAAACGTGCCGGAAAAGTATTGCAGCGGCAGTTGTAGCATTGTCAACAACGGAGATTTCATCCACATGGTCAGCGTTGATGAGATTTTTGATGACTGAACGGGTTTTGAGGATAGCGGGCTTGAGAGTGTTGAAGTAGAAATCATCGGGTTGTTCAAGAAATTTGAGCTGCCACTCTCGCTGGGCAGAGAGTATAGAGGCCGGACAGGACCCAAAGCTGCCGTTGTTGATGCGGGCTACGGCAGGGTCGTGGTGAGAGAATTCGGAGAGCAGGTCAGAAGGTGTAGCGGTGTTGTAGTTAGGAATGCAGCGGTCGTCATCGGAGGCCATTTGGAGGCGAAGGAACGGAAGCGGGGGTGTTTCTACAGAACTACCAGGATCCAGGAGAAGATGAAGCTTACTCAGCAAAAAAAAAAAAAAAAAAAAAGAGCTGAAGATGGAGCTTTTTGTCGTATGTTAAGACTTCGGACAGAGAGCAGATAGAGAGCGAAATGCCAACTTAAAAGGTGTAAAATAATTGATTGATGACGAGTAGTGACGTGGAAACTACTTAAGGAATAAACCAAAAGCTCCAAAAACATTTCTCACATAATAAAATGATAAAGAGGAGTATTGGATTATTCAACAAA
Source organism: Rauvolfia tetraphylla (assembly GCA_030512225.1). Taxonomy (NCBI): domain Eukaryota; kingdom Viridiplantae; phylum Streptophyta; class Magnoliopsida; order Gentianales; family Apocynaceae; genus Rauvolfia; species Rauvolfia tetraphylla. The sequence continues at coordinate 7,706,614 of JAJQKT010000060.1, forward strand.
AAATAAAAAATAAAAAGAGGATTGGAGTAGATTAGAGGCTATCAAACTCACTAGGAGAAATTGGAGGAAATTCATGAGTACAAGAGAACAAAATTGAAAAGACTCAGTTGGATGCATTAGAAATCATTGTTGATGCTTTTGCCCTGAATTCTCATGGATTCGTCTATGATTCAGAGATTATACTACTAGTAGATTTTTTTTAAAAAAAAAAGTTGAATGAGTATACTACCTGTAGCAAGTTTCCCTATTTCCCCAGTAATTGTCCACCATTATTAATATCTATGTTACTTTGTAAGGCATCCCGGGATAAAAACATTCTTAAAGTTTTTTGGATTTTCCAATCCTCATTTCTATGATGCATGCTTACCTTGTTTAAAGAATTAAATGAGAACCAACAAATGTGCAAACTGCCGGCCATGCATGTTTGCAGGGAAAAGAAACATGAGAAAAGACACGGCAACCACAAACAAAAGCAGAAAAAAGAAAAAAGAAGAAATGAAGAAGACCGCCGGGGGAATGCAGATAACGAATCAGGAAAAATGTTGAGATCCTCAGAGAAGCTATTAGTGTTCAGTACTGCAACAAATATCTTTGTTAACTGCCAGGAAAATAACCATTGTATCAGATGTGACTCACAAGAAGCAATCAAGGATGACATTTATACAGAGTCAAAAAATATTCGGTTAACTGAACATGAACATCATGAGTATCGTCTGATGGAAAGTGAAACATTAGTAGTGTCTAGAATAGTATACAACTGAATCGATCCGGTAATTTTCATCCGGATTCTTTTTACAGATGAGAATTTGGAAGCTTAAGAAAGTCTCATTTCTTTTGTGTGTCATAAGCTGCTATGTTTTGTGGTTCACATTCTGGACTGAATAGGCGTACAAGCAGAGCTGTTGATGCGGATGTAGTGATTGCTCCACAAGCTGCCCACCTTAGACTTCGGGGGACCGTGATTCTAGGGCCTGAATCACCACAACCGCAAAATTGAAAGATTATTACAAAAAGTTCAATCATATAGGAAAACCTCAAAGAGGAATATTAAGTGCCCATTAATTATTGATCTATAAATTCCGTTTTCCTTTTATTTTTACAGGAAAAGCAGAAGAGATCCCATATTAGTAACCGCATTGATCTAATGAATTTAAAGGAGGAGCATTTTGTCCAACCTGAAGGGGCAGTTCATATCCTACTCCTGAGCTGCCTAAATTAAAAGTCATCCGAAACAATAAATCAATAACTCTATGCAGTCACTGATAAACTGCACCGAGATAGTCACCCATTTTCTCAATCAGTCTAAATGTTACGTTGATATTTATCCTGGGTCACTAACATCAAAACTCCACCTAACTTACAAAGTACAAAAGGAGAGTCAGGCTAGTTCACAATGTATCCATCTTGACATGAATCATGTAGTCCTGCTCGTTCCTTTCAGCAGAAGTTTGTTTATTTATTAAGCGAGTAAAATATATACGGATCATGAGTGAAAATCCAAATAAACGGAGAATACATGGCAACTGTTAACACTTAATTAGTGTAAAAGACGTTGAAGGAAGAATGAAGAGAATAACAGTAAAATAATACTTTTCTGCTCTGATGGAGCTATTCTCCTTTAAAGCCTCTGCATGCTGCTTCTTTGTTTATTTCGTTCTTATCTGTTTGCAATTCTGATTTAGTTAAGAGTACTCGAGATTCAAGCATATTGAAATCCTAGAACAGAAACAAGTTAAAATATCAACTTCTGAGTCAAAAGAAAATATAAAAATACTCTAGCAGCAGGAATTATCACAGCAAAAGACTCGAAACATACCATAGTGCAAGCGACAGAGAACCCAAAACCCTAACGCCCCACCTACTGAAAAAATTCCAGCAGTTTGTCTCATTAATCTGGAACAGGGTTTTGCATCTGACCTCATTAACTCTCCATCAGAAAACCCAAGGAGCCTCCGCAATGCCATAACTGTAACAAGTTTCAAGTTACTATGGACCCTGAATCTCAGCTTCCACCAACAACTTGACTTGAAAGATTGTGCACAATAATGAGAATGCTACTTCTCCCTGGCAATGAAATAAGAAGGAACAACTTCAAATAAAGTGGCAAAAGAGGGAAAAAAAGTTGACAGAAAAGGAAATTATACTGAAAAGTAAGGGGAAAAAGAACAATATATCAAACCTTCGATTCAATCCTGACAAGAGGTAGCATCTCATGCTCTGATCCCCGAGAGTATTCTACCGTTGTATCGAGTACTACTAGTTAATATTCAGGCAATCTCAGTATAATAGAAAAGCATAATCTTTTGACAATAAAGCAAGTAAAAGGTTTTGTAAAAATGGAATTTGATATTACAGAAAAGTACTACCACCCAAATGTGTACCACACTCACATATTGATTAGAGAAAACAAAATCCAGACATTGTTTTTGTAATAGGATTTAATAGATAATATCACAGTGGCAAACTGGGAATAAGCTGGTGGGAATGAGGTACAAACTTCTTTCAGAAACGGAAATGCATATCTTGATGGTTTCCGAACATAAAAAGTTGCCTCAGCAGAACTTTGAACCGTATAAATTATTAGACTTCACCTTCACAGATTAATTTTATGCACCGGTGACATGCATTAGAACAAAGTTCCATCATTTCAAAGACTACAAAACAATCCAGAAACTGAAATCATCATATATTTTCAAATCGTGAATGCAACGTGGGAGTACTACTCAACTGCGACATTTCGTCGAACATCAAGAAAGCAAAACGTTCTGCAAACTGAAATCCTAATCTCACCTCCCCTAAACAAATGCACACAAACAGAACGGAAGAAAAAGCTCAAATTCCAAATAGAATTTAGAAAGAGTGACTTCATTTCAAACCTGTATTGAACTTCAAGCTTGATATTACGCAAGTTTGAATACCCCTGAAAGCAAGCTTTTCCTGGCTCTTTTGGCATCGCCAATTACTTTCCTTCACTACTACCAGTGTTCTAAAGAACAATTTGGATCAGCCATTGGCAATCACCTCTCGGGCTAGTCCATAAATTAAATTGGGCTTTCCTAAACTTGCTCTTGGCCTAAACTCTTGTGATTTAGGGAGCCCAGCAGTTATCACCTTGGAATAATAGGTAAAAACAGTCTTTTTTTTTTTTGGGGGGAAAATAGTAAAAACAACTCTAGTTTACTTGCCTTGTCCTAATTCAGTCCCAAATCTTTTATTTTAATATTTTTATCTTCTATCTATATTATTTTAATTATTTTAGTCTCTATCACGTCCCACACAGACCGACTGCGGTAGGGCTTAGCATGTCGAATTCATGTGCATATTTTCAAAAGGATAAATTTGTCTTTTCAAATAAGGTTCCTCCATTTATATTTTTTGGTCTTGTCAGTTTTTTCCCTTTTTCCTCTTCTACCACATCCACCGGAGCCGGCGAGGAAATGTTCTCCTGCATCTCCCCTTTTGTTCGCTTCCTCTTTCTTATTCTCTTCCTCGTCTAGCGGAAATCCCTAATTTAAAAGCCAGTTCTAAATTCAAAGAAGCGAACCTTGATATAGCCAACTCCAATATTTGAAAGCCAACCATGTCGACATTCCAAGAACCTGAGTTTGACTAAGGTGTTGCAATGCCCGCAATTTGAATCCGGTTTTAGACGTGCGTGCTTTTTACAGGATGATCTGATTCGTTAGATGAGATTCAGAATCTGATCTAACGGATCAAAATTAATGACTTCTTATATTTATTTTTAAAAAAAAAATTTTAAAAATTTCGACAGTCGAAATTTGATTTAACGGTAAAAAATTGATCATGTACATACTACGGAAAGCACGTACAGAACCAAAATCGGACTGGCAATGCCGTAGTTCTCCAGAAAACTAACCCCAAGTTCAGGAACAATGGTTTCGACATGAACTTTAAGGCAAATCTAAATCCTATTTAGTCCTATTTTATCTTTTCTGCTAATCATAAAAAGTCAAAAGGACAAGCCAACCACTGACAGAACCCATTCCTCTCTGTTGCCCCATTCACAAGAAGTCAGAACTCCTTTCTCTTTTTCGTTTTCAATTTCTTCGCTTAATACACAAACCAAAAGAACTAACCCAAGCAAAGACCTTAGAAGTTTGGAATGTACTAAGAACATCAAATAAATGGCTCAGAGATTCACACTGAATACATCTTCTTGGACTTCATTTTTTCCAGCGCCTTCTTCGTCTATGCCTATGAAGTACAAAAATTCAAGAACAAATATTGACTAAAGCAAGTAATATACATATAAAAATCAAATGATTTTTTTTTTAACAAATCGAAAAATAAAAAATTCTTAGTAATTAAACTATGACCATAATAACCCCTATCATTGTGACATGAGTTTAGATTTTTATTGAATAGTGTACTATCCGCAAAAATAAGAGCGAAAATCATCTTTTGTTGGGACCGAAAAGTATACCCAGCAAAAAGGGGGAAAAACTAGAGGTGTGTTTAGATTGAGTGACTTCACTTTTTTTTTTTTAATACTTCGAAGGACGTGATTATCTAGTAAAAAATATTTTTATTACTTAAATTAAGACAACTTTACTTAATTAATTTTATTTTAATTAAAATATTATCACATAAGAAAAGCAAATCCCGATGTTTATGTTAAATTAATGATTTATTTTGATAATATTTAATCTAATTAGATACATAATTAATTTATATTTTTTATTTAATAAAAAATTTATTTTTATAAAATTTAAAATAAAATTTTTTTTAACTAAATACAATTCAAATACACTCTAATTAAAATTTATGTATTGAGTTTCAAAATTAATGAATATTAGGAAATACTAACCTAAATCATAAATTAGATGTTCACGTGTCACTTCACTAAAATTGAATTTTATATATCATATATTTTATTTATAAGATACAAATTTTCTTATCCAGTTCAAAAGGAAAAAAAAAAAAACCTAAGGTTTTCCTCGTTTCCTTCAATTATAATACCATCATATAATCAAATTTCACAAGTGAAATTCGCGTATATCGTGTATTGCACAGCTCGTTTGTTTGTATTAGCGGGCGGGAGAATCTATCCTATCACTTATATTATATATACAGTTGGGTGAGAGATGGCTATTAAAATATTAAAAAAATACTCTTATTTATATTTTTATAAAAAGATTTTATTATTTATAATTATTTTCTATAAATAAGGTTTGAATTAAAATTTTAAAATTTTTTTATATTTTAAAGTTATTTTAATTATTAAAAAATTAGAAAATAATGCAAAAAAATAAAAAAGAGGAGTGATTATTTTACAATCATTTATCCAAAAAAACCTAACTTTATCATAAATTCATTCTCTAGTCAAGCAAACTTATTTAAAATATCCGTCGTGTATCTAAAAATATGCAGCTGATTCCTGTGGACACGTGGTGCTCGTCTTACCGCCAGTTGCTAAAGGGTACATTTGGATTACGGCTATTTGGGACGACTTTGTGGGAAACGTTTTTGACAAAAGTGTAAAATAAAGCTTTAGTAGTTCTCAGTAGGAGACAGTGTCTTCTGAAATATCTATGCCTCCTTCTGTAGAGAGATTGAACAACCTCTGCTGCAAACCAAACCAAGAGTATCCCAAGACTTCTTCAACATTTTCTTTGTCTTTTCTCTAAGAACTCTCAAGGTTTGACCTTCAATCTTTTGCTCTACTGCTGGAACAGTGCTATGTCTGACTGATCACTCAATTCATACATGTATTATTGCTTGTGCTTTTTCTGTTTTCCTCTTGAAGTTGGATTCTGTGGCGAAGGTGATGGGCTCTTCTTGATATGGGGTTCTAGCTCTTGCTTATCCCATGTTTCGTTATTGTTCTCTTTAATCTTTTCTGGTTCTTTAGATATTTTCTTGGTTCACTCTAACTGTGATTTTAGCAGTTTATGCTGTCTGGAACATTTTCTTTTTTCGTTTATTTACTTTTTTTTGAGCTTTTAGGTGGCTAGATTATGCGGTTATAATGATTTTCTGTTACAAGATATTGATTTTAATGTCTTGCAACAATATGATATCAAATTTGACTCTTTATTTTTGGACCCTTTACAGCGGCTTCTATGATTTTGTTCTAAAGGCTTCTTTTATCTTTGTGTCGTTTCTTTCAAAATTGAATCGGCTTTCCCACTTCTTGATATTTTAGCTTCCTCTTAGACATGCGTTTCCTTGATACTGTTTCAGAAGAAAAAGCAACGTGAAGTATGTATTGTAAATCAGACTATAGCTGCAAAAGGGGAAAAATATATTTTTTGGTTTATTCTCTTTATACCAAAGAAGTTCTAGTTAATTCACAAGAATCGTATTGTTCCTAGTTATTTTTATACTTGTATAAGAATTTGAAATCAGTTTGTCTACTATCTCAAGCAAGTGTAAATGAAATATTTTCCATTTCCTTTGGCATGTGTTTAGCAGCTGTTTCTGATACTCTCACTCTCTAAAGCTGCTTTTTACCTTCTAGAACGTTTTACTCTTCTGTCTTTTATCATGAAACTCATTGTTGCTTTATATTGACTTGATTATCTTCTGAGCTTAACTTTTATTTGTCTTGAAACAGGCATCTCCAAACATGGAAAGCAGATTTATTCTGGCAACTTTCTTCTTGTGGGCCATTATGTGCTCTATACTTCCTGCCCACTCTGAGGGCTTGGTGAGAATTGGGTTGAAGAAGCGACCCCTAAACCTTGATAGCATAAAAGCTGCCAAAATGGCTAGATTGGAGGGCAAGTATGGGAAGGGAACCAAGTTGGGGGACTCGGAAGCAGATATAGTATCTTTAAAGAATTACTTGGATGCCCAGTACTATGGAGAGATAGCAATTGGTTCACCTCCTCAGAAATTTAAAGTCATATTTGACACTGGCAGTTCGAACTTATGGGTTCCATCCTCAAAATGTTACTTCTCCGTGAGTTTGCTTAAACTCTTTGTTTAATTCTATTTTTAATTTACTGGGTGGTCCAGCTTTGTGAAGACAAGAGTCTTCTTTGCAGCTTCCTTGCTGGGTTCACCCCAAGTACAAGTCAAGCAAGTCAAGTACCTATACCAAGATAGGTAATGATCTTTTTGTTGGTATGGTAGACTGTTGAGATGTTTCCCAGTGACACAAATAGCTTGAGTTAAATCAGGGAAGCAAAACATGACTTTTGATTACCGTTTATGGCTCTTTTGTCAATTGACTATTGCTTTCCTTTTTTTTTTTTTTTTTTGTTAAAGCTTAGTCTTGTGACGTGACTGGAGAATTTCGGTTTCTTCTTTACCAAAGCTGCTTCATTATATAATCACTAACTGCTCATATCTCCTTTGCTTCTCTAACTACAAAAATGTCTATTATTCATTTCTTTTATGTTAATTAATTGTTTTAAAACAGTGTTTTCCTTATGAGTTATTTTTGCCACATTATTACTCCTTGAAAATAAAAGAGTTCTTTATTTCAAAATTTGACCACAGTTTCGGAGTCATAGATGTGTTATAGCTAACAAGGCCCAGTAACTAGTGTGGATTTAAATCTCCTTACTTGTGAGGATGAGGCTCCCTCAAGCCTAAACCTTGTGATTCCCAAGATTTATGACTTGGTGTTTCTTTTGTGTTCTTTTAGCCTTTCAATTAGATAACTTTACTGGAAAACATAATACTTTTTATTCCTTCTGTTAGCTTCTCAGAGTCAGTCTTTCTGTAAGATGCCATATATTTCTGTGCATTTTGCAGGGGAGACTTGAGCAGTAGAAACCTTTTATTTTTGCTGATATAACAGCTCCTATGGTTCTTATTATTTTTGTTGTCTTTCAGTTGTTTCCATAAGAAAGCGAGGCTAAAGTTTTAACTTTGGTAGTTAAGTGTAAGGCTGTAGTTGTCTCCCCTACTCTCCATGGTGGAAGGTTGGGCAATGAGTCAGCTTGTTTTGGCATAATGTTATTATTACTAAATCACACTCTGTTTATTATGGTATAGGAAAGTCATGCTCGATTCATTATGGAACTGGATCTATTTCTGGCTTCTTAAGTCAAGATAATGTTGAAGTTGGTGATCTCGTTGTCAAAGATCAGGTGAGCTCTTTTCTGCAGTCATTTGTTATACACACCAGTTATTCTGTTCTATTATGGCAGCGATTCTTGAATGTATATCTTCAGGTTTTCATTGAAGCTACAAAGGAGGGGAGTCTGACGTTTCTGATTGCCAAGTTCGATGGGATACTCGGGCTTGGTTTTCAGGAAATCTCAGTTGGAGATGTGGTGCCGGTCTGGTATTGACTCAATTAGCTTGTCATTGTTTTACTTATTTGTAATTATTATTACCCCTTGTTCTTTGCCGTCTGAAGTATACTGATTATGTATGGAACTACAGGTATAATATGGTGGACCAAGGTCTTGTCAAAGAGAAGGTGTTCTCTTTCTGGCTTAATCGTGATCAAAATGCTAATGAGGGAGGTGAGATTGTATTTGGTGGTGTAGATCCAAATCACTTCGTTGGGAAGCATACTTATGTTCCTGTAACACAAAAAGGATACTGGCAGGTAAGAAAGATATTTCACTTCACTCATATTCTTTTCCTTTATGAGGGAGGCTGGAAATGCTATCTGTTATCTTTTGTTCTTAAATTATTTTTTCTTCTTAATCAGTTTGAAATGGGAGATTTCCTCATTGGAAACCGTTCAACAGGTAAGTTAGCTCAATTTTTTGTTCTATCCAGTCCTATGAGCAGATATTAAAATCAAGAAAATCTAGCAAAAAGATCTTGCGAGGTATCCAAAGAAAAATGATGAAGATATATAGGATATAAAGTGAATGCAAGGCATGTTCTTTTTCATTTCAGCTTTTTGTGCTTCCTCTTTCTGTTTGATTTGACAAGGGATTAGTTTTAATCCATTTAAACCTGGAACTCTTCTATGTTTTGAGTTTGAATTTTTTGTATTTTTGTCTGCCAGGCTATTGCTCGGGAGGTTGTGCTGCTATTGTGGATTCTGGAACATCTTTGCTTGCTGGTCCAACTGTATATTCTGCATTTCCACAAAATGTCTTTTATTTTTTGGGGGGTGGGAGGGAAGGTGGGTTGTTGCAGAAGCTTCAACTATGGCAGCACTAAAGTTTCTAATCTTCTGTTTCAGAGTGTTGTAACTAAAATTAACCATGCTATTGGGGCAGAAGGAGTAGTCAGCATGGAATGTAAACAAATTGTTTCTGACTACGGAGATATGATATGGGATCTCCTAGTAGAGGGGGTCTGTTCCCTTTTCCTTCTTGCTGTTTACCATTCCCTATCTTCTGCACAGTACGGGCTTCAGAAAAGTAATTCAGTATTGGTTATGCTGGTTTGCAGTTACGACCTGGTAAAGTTTGTTCTCAAATTGGTTTATGTGCCTTTGCTGGAGCTCACCATGAGAGGTTAGAAAGCCTTAAATGTTGCTATATTCTTCAATTCTTTCTTAATAGTAATATTCATTCTTCCGCTGAATCAAAGATTGCACCACTGAAGTTGCATATACAAAGTTTCGCTATATGCAGAATTTATGAAAAACTCTTATGATTTTGAAAACTTTGGTTATATTGATCTCTGCCCATTACAATGTTATTCCTTCATTCATCCAACACTTTCTAGGAAATTGATCAGTTCTAAAGACCATGGATATCTATGATATGATTCTTGAATGAAGTTTGGTTTACTTCAGCTGCACAGAACTTATAGAACCTAAAGGCCCAGAGGATGAAGACATGCCACTTAGTCCATATTTCAGCTTCAGTGCACAAGTCCTTCTGCAGTACAGTACAGTCAAACTGCTTGTTAATTTTATTGATTATCTCCCTAATTATTGCAGATCCTATATCGAATCAGTTGTTGATAAGGAGAATGAGCAGACTTCTGCTGGTGATGATGCAATGTGCACTGCATGTGAGTTGGCTGTTGCTTGGATACAAAACGAGCTGAATAACGAAGAAACAAAGGAGGAAGTGCTAAACTACGTCAATCAGGTGACTTTTGAAATCATTTTACTTGCTTCTAAATTCCCAAATATGGTTTTTATTTGTTCTCATGCTGCCAAATTTTGTTTGACAGCTGTGTGAGAGCCTACCAAGTCCCATGGGAGAATCTGCTATTAACTGCAATTCCATATCAAGCATGCCAAATATTTCATTCACCATTGCAAATAAAACTTTTGAGCTCACCCCTGAACAGGTTTGTGTCTATCTCACTGAAGTATTTTTTCAACTTACTTTCCAATTATATGGTTTATACCACAATAAGGTCAAGGCACAAATTTTGAGGAACTTTGGATGCCTTTCACTGGCCACTAAAAGCATACTTCCATGACTATTTTCCTCTCCTCGAGAAATGTGGCACCATCTTTTGCAACTGCTTTGTATGTGAAACTGTAGAAATCTTTCAATGTTAAGAAGGAATAGTAAAAGATACGGAATAGGAGACTGGAAATAGTATTCCATCAAAAAGTTGGCGACTATCAGGAACTGGCAGTTATTTATAGGAGGAAGGTGCATAGGTCTGGGTTCTTCTGTTAACTGTGAACCTATATTTCACAAGATTTTCAGGGAAAATTCCTGATGCTGAAATTGGACCCTCTTAAAACTTTTATTTTCTAACTGTTACTAGAAGATTTGGTGGCTGATAAATTTTTCTTCCACGGTGGTAGAATGTGCATGATGATCATTCTTACTGGTTTAATGCTGTAGCATGAGGAAATATTTAGTTATGTTAGCAAATCATTCTTACTGGGTCAAGCGAAATGCTTTTCTCGGTCATATCGATATTGTGCATGTGCTTGAGTGCACATTTTCATCTAGATCATTTGTCCTGCTCCTTAAACTTGGTTTAATGCTGGCAGTATATTCTCAAAACTGGAGAGGGCATTGCTACGATCTGTATCAGCGGCTTCATCTCTTTGGATCTCCCACCACCTCGTGGTCCTCTGTGGTATGTTTATCATGTTCTTCATCATTATCAACTTTAGTTTTTGTTTCCTCAAACATTGGAAAAGGCCATGAAAGCAAAAGGAAAATCCAAGCGTTTCGTATTATGACATATTCAAATACATGCGTGCAAGGCACTGAAATACATTCTGCAATACTAAATATTACTGGTGCGTAATTTATCAGGCTCCGTATAATCTCAACATTTGAGGTATTGCAGGGTTCTTGGAGATGTGTTCATGGGAGTCTACCACACCGTGTTTGATTCTGGCAATCTCCGACTAGGTTTTGCAAGAGCTGTTTAATCAATCTTGGCGGCAGTGCCCTGTGAAAACTTAAGAAAGCTGGATTGTGTTATGGGTTGTAGATTTTAAGAAAGTTGGGACTTTGTTATGGCTTGTAGATTGACGGCGGATGCTGCTTGAGTTGTTATTTGGACACGAAAACTCTTCGGGGATGTTTATATGTGGATGCCGTGCTGTTTGGATGTTCTTTTTAGAGGCAACCCGACCCGGCATTGTTAAATCTTATGTTAAGAGAGATTAGAACTCGTCTTTGTGATTCTGGTTTATTAATTATTATACTGATGCTACCTAAATCAAGTAAAACATATCATCACAACGCGCTAAATGCATGGGAGATTACAAAACTTTTTCAAGCTGGTTCATCTTTTCGATGTACAAGTCTAGCTCGTTACTTTCTTGAATTTGTTAGTTCTCTCTTTTTTTTTTTGTTTAATTTTTATGTGAACTCGTTCATTCTCATGCTTAACAGTGGTTTCCTGGAGGGAAAAAACTGGAAATCTGTTTGTGATGTTGGAAAGTTTATCAAAAGATTAAAATATTTTTGAGGTTTGACTTTGGATTTACATGAAAAATGGGAGTTGAAATTGCTTACAGGACTTCAAAACAATAGCAACTACTGACAACGACTGGATGCTGGCACTAATCTGCGGCTGGCGGAGGCCATGAAAAAGAAATAAGCAAATTCTTTATAAAAAAAGGAACGAAAAAAGGAAGAGAATATAAAATCACACCGGGTGCCCGCTAAATTGGTGGCCTTCGGTAGCCATAGAAGCAGCCCAGGGTTCGTTCAAGAAAGAAGATGAACAGAAAGGAAAGGGGAAAAAAAAAAAAAGGAAGTATATGATATGACAATCTAATCTTTCATCTTCTCAGTCAAGATCATCTTTTTCAGCTGGATTTTAAGGGGACTACTAGCTTTTCTGCTGAAGGGCAGCATAGCTACCTACGGGAATTTTGAAGATAAAATCGCATATTTTTTAGAAGGGATACAATTTCAACAAAGACATACATTGAAGGGTAATTTTGTTACAACGTTCTATTCCCTGGTAGATTTTCAATTGCAAATCACCCTAATAATCACTAAGGTCTACACATGATTAAGAAATCAAATTTAGGAGTTCATTTTTGCATGGCATACGTCCGTTTTGACCAAAAATAAGTATTCATCCATGAGTATGGTCTGGTAAACTGGAGAAACAATTGCATAGCTCCCCTACTCTTCATCACTATCATCGGCAAAAGCGGAAGCAACGGCTACTTTTGGCTTCTTTGCAGCATTGCCCCCCAAGTTCTGTGTCTGGAAAAAAGAGAAACAATAGAAGATTTGAGTAATATTTATCACGTAAGGGAGGACCAGCATAACCAAATCAAGTTGCCCTTTCTCTAACGCCAGAACAGACGGTGGACCAAGATGAAAAAAAATAGACCACAACTAAGCAGCAGGAAAGCCTTAAAAGACAGTCGACAAAAAATTAATCCGTCCACAAGACGCAAATAAATAAAAATCCCAAGTATGACAAAGAAATTAAAGTGCAGTAGGCAGTAGCTTTGTTTTTTTTTTTTTTTTTTTTTTAGGAACTACTTGTTTCCTCGTCTGCTTAACAAAAATCCAAGTTAGTGCATTCTTCCTATGCAGATGCCAGGATTAAATACAATCAAGTTAAAAGGAGAAAACAGCTAATAACTTCCTATTACTCTCTTACTGGCAACCAGCACATGAACAGGTATATAAGTACAAGAATACCAATAGCTTATTGGTGAACAGTTTCTCAGTTATGGCAATTCGGATTTGATATGGAAGCCCATATACCTTAGATGTGCCACCTTTTCCAGAAAATCCAAATTTCAAAGCCTTCCGCTGATCCTGATCAGCACGTGCAGTAGCACCCCTGGTTGGCGTGGAGACTGGGACACTTCCTGATTCCTCTTCTCTCCGCTGCTGCTGCTGCTGCTGGTGCTTCTGGGCATCAGCCCTGTCATGAGTAAAAGATTAAATAAGCACTTATTAGAATCATTGGATCATAAGTGCTCCTCTGCTTTCCTAGGAGAAGAGGGAATAAGGGAAAAGGAAAAAGACTCAAGAATAACATCATTATACAGTTATGAAAACAGAATTACAGGGAAAGTGTAGATAAAGAAATACATTTGAGCAAACTTTGCCATCTCCCTCTCTTGACGTTGTTGTTCTCGTTTTTGCCTGTCATCACGGCTGCTACTTCCATGCATTTCCCTCATTTCCTTGAACCTCTGGAATCGTCGTGGAACAAGGACCAAATTTTAGACAACAGCCAGGAAAGAAAGAACAAGAAAAATGACCCAGTCCACAAGGAAACCATCAACTTGAAAAACTACAACCTTTCTGTGATTGTGATCATATGAGCTCAGGTGAGCTTCAAACTCCATTGCCAACTTATATTGCTTGTTGCAGAGCTCACAAAAGAACACCTTCCGTATTTCCTTGACTTCAGACTGAATTTTCTGCTCACGTTCTGCTAAAACCTGGATTTTCATAATGTGCAGGAAGCAGGCAGTAGAAGCCACCAGGTAATAAAAACTGCACGAAATTCTCAAGACCTTCCAAAGTTGATGTTCCCTTATGATATACCATTCGCGTCAAAAGACACGCATATATGCTATATGCTGCCTTCTGTTATTAGATGTATGTTTCAGAGAAAGTAAAGCATCAACTTCAAATTATCTAGTACAAAGTGTTTACAACTTCTAGAAACGTTAAAGGCATACCTCCCGCTTCTTAGCAAGCTCCTCAGTCTCCTCAACCTCAATATCTAACTTCCTCCGTTGGATATTTTCTTCAGCTGTAAAGTAATCATCTTCTTCTTGTTTCCCAATCCCTAATTTTGGGTTTCTTATTCCTGATTTTATGGGCTCGATAATCCCTTGAAATGCAAATATAGGAGAAGCTATAATTAAAACATGAAATATGGAAGTCCACAATAGATAGAGAAGATCTGAAGCAGGATTCAACCAAAATTTAGAAAATTCTAGAACTTATATTTATCATTGATAGCCGGATAGCTAGGAAGAAAACATTTAAAATGTCAAGTCATACAGTACATATAGCAGTTTCACTGATAACCATACCTTGCTCATCTTTTCCAAGGCCCTTTCCTTTCCATCCCATTTTCTGTAGAAGCTTGAATCCAATGTTTGATGATGTCAATTGAGTATCTAATGATGCTTGTTCTACATTTTCAAGATCTACATTTTCTGTTGGTCTATGATTAATCGGGAGACGAAAGTCCTCTGCAAGTTCTTCAAGAACAGAAGCATCCTGGGCCTGTGAGATAATGAGCAACAAAAAATTGAACTCGAGTTCTACATGCACAAAAGAATTCCTAAAGTTAATAAGAAAGAGAAAGGTAAATGTAAGAAAGAAAAGCAAATAAAGGAACAATACTTAAGCAAATAAAGGATCAATACTAGATTGCATAAGTAGTCCATCAGAGAACAAAGAAATTACAAACAATAAAGCCAACTATGGATAAGTAATGAGTTTGGCAATCAAGATAGCGAATTTAAAACTGATCCTAAGATGGAGTTCCCTGTGCACTGTGGCTAAAAACAAAGGCCCAAAATGGCACCTACGAATATTCATTAAAACATCCACATCCAAATACATGTAGGCAACAAATCTTGAACTTGAAAATCCAATATGAAGAAGAAGAAGAGAATGGGAAATACAAAAACCTATGAAAGGATTCCAGATCTATAGATAAAGTCCAGATATCAATCCAGGAGAAAGTGATAAAAGATGGACTCATGAAACCAAAATAGCCAGCTTTTGTTCCATAACTTGTCTTACGTAGTGCTTACCTCCTGCTCTCGTTTATCTCTCGCATCCACCTCTGATCTACCATTGTACCATCGATTATCCATCGGCTTTTCGCCTAAAAACACATATCAAGAAGAATAAAAAACGATCCCAAGTATCAACTCAACAATCAAGATCAGAAGACTTAGCTAAACTCGTGTACTTTTGAGGGACTTAAGTAAATGCTAGCCATGAGAAATCAGGACGACAAAGAGATGCAGAGAATTCCTCGTCTACAAATTTTATTGCTTTTAATATTTTCCTACATGCAATAATAACAAGCTCTTTCCCTGCTATTCTTTTGTCAAAAATCCTTTTGAAATAAAACTATTGCATAAAATCAGGATCAAGAACATAAGCAGTGACATTTAACTCCATCCACAACTCAAAAAATAACACTCATAGCATTCTAAAAAGCAAACAAACTTATTTAGGGGGCTGCTTAATTTAAGATTAACGTGGGTTCACATGCAACACCAGCTAATGAATCTGAATGGGGTTTCTGGAGGAATCTTTAAAGCCAAATAACTCGATAGCAGTTTCGAAAGGGAAGGTTTGCTTCAATAGTATGATTTTATTTAATCAAAAAGGTCTCCCAGAAAGCCGAATTAGGCACTCAATTCCTCAATTTCTTGTTCAACATCTACAGAACTTTAGGGAGTCTTTGCACCTTTTTTCATTCTTCTTATGTTTTTAACCTTCTGGTGCTTAGCATATTTATCTTTTCATTGTATAATCCCCTCCTGAAAATTAAAATGTCCTTGTCCGTGTTTATGTTGAATCCTGACACACTGTCTTTTTCTTATTATTACCTTTTCCTCAATATTTATATAAATGATGTTGGCGGTGAACACCAGTCCATCAACAAAATTACTCTCTCTCTCTCGTGGGCATCAAAATAACTCGAAGTTAAGACTAAACATACGTGCTTGAACTTCTTTTTGCTTAAATTAGTTAATAGTGTAGCAGCAAATGGTAACATAGATAATAGGTCCCGCATGGAAGGTAGTAATTTCCAAATTCTCTGTCATTCAACTAATTATACAACAACCGTATGAACAAACACACACATTCTCCACAAGAATTAGCTTTTCACTGAAAAATTACAATCTTTCTGTATCTTGTGGAAGTTTGTCCTTGACTTGTTGAATTCTTTTTTCCGCACAATCTGGACTGTGGAAATTATACTAGATAACATCTGACCAAGTAAGCTGCTAATTTAGCATCAATGCCTCCTTCACCAGTCATTATACAGATTTCTGTTTGGCATCATACGTCCCAACACTTGGATTCATAACTACGTGCTCAGGCATCATTTAAACACCAAATGGGCTGCCAGGCTGCTCATCCATAAATAACAGATATTTTCCTCACAAAACATTGTAGACAAGCATAGAAACTCCTAATGAAGGTCTAAAGTTTAACCTTTCAGATCAACTCTCTACAGACGGCCTTCAGGTATATTTATTAAAATAATACAGAGAAAGGTGACGGACAAGAGAACCAAAATTTTCTGTTAGAACATCACCCAAATAGACATTTCCCTCCTAGCTTGCTCCTTGTTGCTTTCTTTTATTATGTTGATTTGCTTTATACAAGGAATTTTTTCCCCTATTTCTTCATATTTATTATTCCATCATCTTTTACAATATTGTGTACTTCACAAAGCATATCAACGCTTTGATGGCCAAAGTTATCAAGCTAAACAAAAAGATCAAACCCAACTTATTCGCCGACTGATTCTAACAAGTAATAGTCAACTGAATCCAACAATCAACTGAATCCATGCATTAAAAAACTGGAAATTCAGCAAAGTCAAAGTCTTGCACCAATAATTTGAGCCAGACCAAAATCATATCTGTTCTTCACTTGGAATTAGAATTAACAAAAAAAAAAAAAACAGCCAGAAATCCAGAATTTTGGTTTTCCAGACAAATTTACTCAAATAAACATAAAATTCACTATACATATCAAACGAAAACCTCCAAGCGCCAGACTAATAAAAAAATCTTTAGCTCCTATCAATCTGAGCAATTTAGATCTATCCGTTCACAGGTGACTATTCTCGCCAGATATATACAGCTATATAAATTGTATATGCAGAAAAATCATTACCTGATTGACGAAGAATTTGCAGGTCGACGAACTTTGAACCCTTCGAGCTTTGAAATTCTGCGTTCGCAATCAAGGGAAAAAGGCCGAGAATTTAGGGTTAAGCTAATCTTACTGGCAGCCGATTATTTTAGGTCACCGTCCCTACGATTTAAGCCACGTAGCGATCAACAATATTTTCGTATTGTTTGTGCACTCCGTTGGGCTGGGCCATGCTACTATTGGAGCTGTTCTGACCCGTATCCGGGTTCTTAAACTATTTTTTAAATATTTTTTGCACTTGCTAATCTTTTACGTGCTACGTTAATTTGAATCTGATTTATTTCCTTGGTAAAAATGTGGAGGGCATCTAGTCAAACAATTTTATTCCTCCATGTCGTGCAAGGAGTTTGATATATTCCTAGAATATATTATTTTAAACGATAATTGTTTTCATTTGTAGTTTATAAGAGAGGTTAAGATATTTTTGCTTTATCCATTATAAAAGATATGCTTTTGTAGCAATGCTTGTACACTTATTAATTAAATAGTAGGTATGAACTTTTTATTTTTCTTTGATAACGCTTTAGTTTCCGGAGACATATTCTAAAATTTTAAAGATAAATTACTTTTTCGTTTACAAATTATTAATTTATTAGCATATGTGGTTCCAACTAATTTATACTCTAAACCTAATCGTGCAAAGAAGAAAATCTGATCAAAGAATCCAATAAAGGATGATAGAGGCTGCATTATTATAATTAACTTGAATTACAGCTAATTAAATTAAGTTGGTAGAGATGCCCCTCTAGAATTAAAGGTATTGTGCACGTAAATCATGCCAAACATGCTATTACCATTGATAAACATTAGTGCTAAGTTCATTCTTAGTGGAATTAATTTAATTTTAGTGCTTTAAAATGGAAACACCATTTTAACCTTGAGCTTTATGCTCTCCTTCTCCAATGGTGCTTGAAGGGTCCCCAAATTGTTAACTTTGAGTACATTATGCACCTTCACAGAGGAGGGTTTCCATTTCTTTATTTAGAGGGAGATTTCTTTGTTGCCTAAAGCATGTAGCAATAGCTCAATTTTGCAATACAAGATCACAAAAGTACACATATAGATGTGAAAAGGATAAAGGGGCTCATTTTATAGGTAAAATAAGGAGTAGGTCCTCTTTTGGCATATAAAAAGTTGAATTTGTCTATATCCCTAGGTAAGATTTCCTATCCATTATGAGACAACTCCTTCGTACGTCTAGGCATTATTTTTGCTACCCATTTATGAATGTGCTTAGAAACAATTAGGTTCCGATAAATTGCTTTCATAAGATTGAAAATGGCACTCGAAAATGGTATATAAAAATGTGTTTAGAAAATATTTAGGTTTTACCACTCGAAAATGATATAAAAGAACTAGAACACATTAAATCTACTCATTTTGAATAAATAGATGCTCTCCATCTCTTTTTGTTCATAAATATATAGCCAAAGCCTCTTCATGATCAAGTAAACCTTGCAACTTAATTTCAGTTACTAATGCCACAGACTGCATTAATTAGTAGGCTAATTAACAAGAGCAGTCTCTTCCCTATATATCCTTGACTAAAATTTTAAATTCTGGCAGCAGCTAGTGCTGTAAACCAATCAAGATCCAAACTTATCAATATCATTCAGAAGGAAAGCATGGTGCATCTCGTGAGACTCTTGAAAACAAGACTGTTTAAAAGCAAAAGTTTAAGGACTAAGGAGGTGATTAAGCGAAATGCTAATCCACTTGTGAGCACTAGTAAAATATCGCATTCAGTATGCGAAACTTTATTAGGCCCCTTCACTGGATCAAAACAAGGTATTTCTTTTAAGACGCAGGGTATTTTTGGTAGAATGCTTATTAAAGTGATTTTAGATAGTTATTTTTTTCATCATCATTTTCATAAAAGTTAATAGTGCCTAAATGCTTAATTAGTTATTTTTTTCCCTAAGTAAACTGCTTAGTTCTTTCAAAAGATCATTTTTAGCATTTTACTGATCAAATGCCATTCTGGTTTAGCCTCCTAAGTAGACAGAATATTTGGAATTCAAATGTTGGAAAAGAAAATAACTATTAGGTTCCGGTAGTGGGAAGAACGCTATATTCAAAGTAATTTGATTATATTCCTTTAAGTTATATGCAAGCATTTTGAAATATTAGCAATAAGCAAAACAGTGTAGAATCTCTTCGAAGTTTAAAGAGGCAAAAGAGTTCAAAGTTTGGAATTGACTATGACTATGCCATCTTTCAACTAGTACCAAATCAACAGAGAATATATGAACAGAATAGAGTCTTCTACTTGAAATCAAGAACACATTAAAAGAAAAAACAGCCCCCTCATTGTTTTTTAGGTGAATTGCATCACCATTTTCAAACCAAGCCAACTTTCTTTTGTAATAATTTCTTAATACCGAATTAAGGCCTAATTAAGATACGTGTCAAACCGATAATCAACTTCGCTAGAACTTTGAACTAAACAGCCTAACAGTTTTGCATAGAATAAACAAGAAAACTTTAACAGTTAACGTGAAGACAGCCAGAAATAACACTCAAAACTTAAACTATATTGTAAAAAGCAAAAGAGAATAATTAAGGCATTCCGTAGATTGAAGTACAAAGTGGGTTTTTATGCATACCAACCTCTGGCTGTGGTTAGGGTTTTTGAAGAATCCTTAAAGCTAGACAGCTTGCAAGCAATGTTGGTTGGGGGAAACTTTGCTCCATTTGCATGATTTTTCTTTTAGTAAAAGGGTTTCCCAAAAGCCAAAATTATTTACTTGATGGCTCTTTCTTTATAGCATATAGAAGCCAATGCATGAATTGAGGCATTCAAAAAGAACACTTCGGGGATTCTTTTGACTCTTATTTTGGTCTCTTTCTTGATCCTCTCTGTGGTTAATATTATTTGTTTTGTTTTGGTTTTATAATCACCCTTCTTGGTTTCCTTCCCTTTTCGACATCAGAGAATCACCTTAAAGTTAATGCAAGCATACGATTCAACAACTTGTTGAGGTTTTCCTTTGGCGTAGGTGGTCATAGGTTGTATATATTAGGTGGTTGCCCATAAACCTTTCATTACTACATGTTGGTGTTTCTTTGTTAAATGTTAAAAGCATTTAAACTGTAATTATTTGAAAATTAAAATAGTAACTCAATCCATCCATGAAATTCTCCCTATGAGATCTTTTATTTAATAATTATCTATACCTATATTAATTAGCTAATAGGCGAAATGAGGGTTGAAGAAACGCGTATATTTCTTCATTCATAATCATAACATAGCTATGCTTCCGTTTTTTTTTAATTGAACTAAAATCTTATCTAACAAAATGACAAATCCCAATTGTATTTATTCTTCAATCACTCTTATATATATTTTCTTTGCTGTAACTGGTTTTTTCTTTTTTTCTTCCCTGAAAATTTCATATAGATGCTGCTTAATTAAGGTCTTAGAATGAAACACGTTTTTCTAAGGAAGGTTCTATGTAGAAATCCTCGATTCTTTTAAAGGTTTGTTTTCTTCATTCCCACATTGTTTAATTTATTCAGAAATTTCTCTTTTATAAAGTTTGAGTAATTCTTTCATCTTGAATATTTTTTAAGAGTAGAGTTCGACTCAAGTCTAATTTTTCTACGCGCTCTAGATATCTGGTGTTAGCCCAAATCTAGTTTCTCTACAAATTAACCATTAAAAAGAAAAAAAAATATTATGTTATAAAAGCATTACCCCTCTAATATTGAACTTAAGGAATATTTGGAAAGCGCACAACAAAATTGATGGACGATTATGTAACAGAAGTCACTTGTAGTTTTTCCCTGTAATATTGCTTAACATGATTATAAATTAGGTTTAGAATTTCCTGGAACATGCAAAATTATCCACTATAACTAACTTGATTTACAAGTGTCTCTACTAGACAAACCGAGTTGCATTTAATGTTAATACGTACCAAAAGTTAGGATTGCTTAAAGAGGAATTAACCTACCTCATTTTCCTCCTGAGTTCTTCAAACTCTTCACGCACCTTCTGTCTATTTCATGAATGGTGGTCAAAAGTTAGAGGTAATTCTTTTCACTGCGTGGGGACGCAAGGAATTTGCATGAGAAATTATTCCAGAATATTTTCACAGTTGAGTAATCATTTGAGGCGTATGGTCTTTATCGGTTAAACTTTAGTATTTCCCTTCTCTTTTTGCTCTTTATGCAGTGCAAGTTCTTTGATTGCTTCCTTCTCCATCCTTTTTCATTTCTTAGAAACAAACCAACTTGAGAGCTTATGAAAATTACCATATGTATTTTTCCCCTGCCTAAAATGAAGAAAAAAGAAAATATCACATAAATAATCAAGAATCAGAGAAAATAAAGGAAAACGTAAAGAAAAAACCACACTTGAGAAGCTAGTGTACAATGGAAAATATCTGTATGTATATATGGAAATGGACTGAGTTTTCGTGCCTTGATAGCTTGATGGAAAAGGAATCGTCTGGAAGAAATTTTGAGAAAAATTCGAAAGGAAGGGCCTTCAATGATTTGAATGGCTTTTTTGTCCAATGAGAACATAGTGCAAAGAAAGACCTAAGGAAAGTTGTTAGGTACCTAAAGCAAAGGAAAGAAAAGAACCTTCTCTGCCTCTCTCTCTCAAATTCAATTCTTAGGAGGGTGAATGTTTGTTTTGGTCAACTTTGAACCAGCGGTGCACAATTTTTATTCTTTTGCCCTGTTTTTACCAGCAGTATAATTTCCTTCATTTCTTTTCAGTTCATCAGAGCCATCAATCAGACCCAACTCTCCAAGATTCTCCACCCTCGGATCACCATACCCCTGTCACTATAAATACCTTACCTTCCCTCCAATTGGCAACCAAGAAACCACAACAAACCTTCTTCCTTTTTATCATCATCAACATCGAAGCTTTTCCCTCTCAAATCAAAAGCTCCACAGAGTAGCCATGTCAGGGAACAAGAAGAAGGCTTCTGGTTCTTCCTTTTCTTTCTTCGGCATGTTCAAATCGAAGAACTCGAGGACTCGAAGAGTTGAATATGAGGCAAATGATGACTGCATGAAGGCTTACAAAGTTTGGCGTAGCGATGAAGATAGAGGAAGATGGGTAGCTAAGCCCAATATTGACCAGATAGCTGATGAATACATCCTTTCCATTACTCGGAAGTACGAGAAAAGCGTCGAGGTTGCCAACTAGAAATTCACCAGATTCCTCTGTGATTAGTGACATTTGTTATGGTTCATGAGTTCCGCAAGTTCACGTTGCTTTATTTGTTCCATTTAGTGTACTTAAGCCTAGTACGCCTTTCAAGTCTGTAAACTGCAAATTAGAGATTGAATAATGTGAAGATTTGTTTGCATTCAGTTCAAGTACTATTTCATCTCTTCTCCTCTGCTTCAGTCAATTCATGATCAGCACTCAAACCGCGTCAAATTTACCAGAAAAACTCATACTAAATGTTGCAAAACAAGTACAATTTGATCATTTAACATTTCTCCAAGCTCAACTGTCCTATGAAATTACAGCTTCAGTGCTAAGTAAAGCTTGGGAGAATTTGGTGACTTTGCATGGGAAGAAGGACTAACGATTAAAGGCACCTTAGCAGAGACGTAGCAGCAATAATGGTACGAAATCGCTTTTTCTGGGCCTATGATCAGCAGATACTTCAAGAATGTTGTAGTTGCCTTTGATGTTTGAATCCTTACAATCCCAATAAGAATGGTTGGTATTGCATTGCAGGCACTGTCCTACTGTGTCACACGGTACGTACACATTCTTGTTCTCAAACTTCTACCTTAGGTGCTGGTGTTTCTTCACTTTATCCTAACATCCTCATTTCCTCTGTCTTCCTCTGATTCTTATTCTTATCATTCGTTCTTCGTACTTCAGGACTAGTTCAAATAGAGTTCAAACTTTAAAATTGATGATGACTAATTAATGGTAACTGGATATTTCAGAACAAAAAGAGAAGGAAGGAGACAGAGCCACTAGATTGCGTGCATCAAAATTTTCGAAACCTTGGGATTTCTTTTACCCCGTTGCCCAAATGATCGCCGTCAACAGAATGGATGAAATCCCTCTAATGGAGCGGATTATTTTACTGAAAATGGCGCCTATTTCTGAGCAAACAAAGTAAGACAACAGTATCGAACACTAGAAGAATTTCTTGAAATGGTTGGCAGAAAATTAATTTCTTGAAGACACGTTGCATCAGGTACGAATATCATGCAACAGAACATGCAATTGCCGTAAAATGTTCCTTGTGAAGTGACATTGTCTGAGGCTCTTTTGGTGGCGCTTTTTCAGAATCTTTCTTAAAATCTTTCTCCTTCAATATTTTCCCGAATGTTGGTTAATCATTGTTGATGTTCTTCCCCTTGATTAAATGAACCCATCACACTGGTTGCAGTAAGGATGCTCAGGTTTAACTTGTTGCATCTTGGCGAAATGGGGTCTCACCTTTTTCTTTTAGGCTCAAAAGTTAAACTGCCCTTTCACCTAACTGATATTCCCTTTATATATATATATATATATATATATATTCACTAGTACTAGTACTAATTAACGAAGCAGATCTGTTACTATATATTAATTTTAGACATAATATTATTATTATTATACATAATAAATTTTACTTGTATCGTGTCAAGATAATAACTGGTAAAAACATATTTTACTAGACACATCTCTTTCTCAATAAATATTAGAAGAAGTTCTACTGTTGTTACATATAGACATCGCTCGTGATCAAGAGCATCCCAATTTGACACTTTAATTAATCAAGTACAGCTTAGTAGGGCTAATGGTTTTGCAAGGGAATTGTTTCATGTCAATTCCACAGAAAGCCACCATGCCCACAGTAAAATGGAAAGAGAGAGCCACCAAATGATGGTTAAGGAAAGTGAATACAACTACTACACCCATATGCTCATTTAGTAATCTATTAAGCATTTGTTGTGATTCCCCTTTCTTTTCCACTGCTTTTTACCGCAGAGTACTGGACCTTTGGTGCAGATTACACAGCTATATATAGACATAGTGGAAAGAGAAGTTCTCTATAGCTTATAAACTAAAGAAGGCCAGGCTGAAAGATACTTCTGCATTGCCTTTCGTTTCATTCACCTTTTGTCGTACAGCTGTAAGCCTCCATTGAAGGATGGCCATCTAAAAACCATGCATACTCCTGGATTGGTTCCTTTCCTTTCTGCAGATCCCCCCTATAAGGGCTTTCTTTCCTACGGTTCTTTCGTTTCATGTGTCCTGTCTTGAATCAGTTTTCTGACAAGCCCACCGAACCTTCGTATTCCACTATATATGTGCATTTGGTATCCTTTTTATATACTCTTTTTTTTTTTCCCTTGGTTTTTTGCTTTTATTGAAACAGACATATAATTACAAATATTCACCCTAACGTTTTTGGTTAATGGACAAGAGTCTTTTGTGACAGCCATTCATGGAATCTTGGGTTCGTGCTTGTTCTAATTTGAAAATGGAATAATTGGACCAAGTTTTATTTTTTTAAAAAAAGAAAAATACCATTACTCAATTAAATGAGTAATCCTGCAGCAACTGTTGCAAATATCTCAGTTAGAAAACATCAAACCAAACCTTAGGCTCATAGATGCCAGTCTAACTATGATATGTGCAGGCGCATTACATCTCTTGGTAACAAAAGATGTACTACTACTAAATTAAAAAAAAAAAGATAAAATACAAAATACATAAGACGCGTTTTTAAAATTATTTAATCAAGCCCAAAAACTATTAAAGCCCGGCTCAATGAGCTAATTGAATCTTTTCCCCACTTTGATGGGTTAATCTCATCCTAACCATTAGGTTCTGGTCCAGCGCAATATATCAAGCTGCTATCGTTCTTTCTTGGCTTTCTGGATAAGTAAGCTCATACTGTTCATGCAAGGAAAAAGGGATGCATATTAAGCAACCATGCGTGAAATAGACTCATAAACAAATTTTCAAGATTCTTTGAAAAAAAAAATTTCCCATAGAATCTTTCCATACGTTTGATTCTCCAATATAATATAGCCAACAATACCTCAACTTTTATATGTTGGCAGAAATTAGAGCTAAAATTTTGGTTTTCCATATATTGCCAGATTTTGCTGCTTTCTTTTGCACACAGCACCCCCCCCACGCCCCCCCCCCCCCCCCTTCTCCCCTCTCTCGTGTTTATCAATTATCTTAAAGATTCTTGGAAATTTATTTATTCCATTCATTTCAAAAAGGCTTTTATACTTTTTACATAAATTAAAAAAAAATAAAGAGTATTTTTTAATTTTATTTATTCTTTATTAATATGAAAGAAAATAAGATGTTATATTTATAAATAAAGATAATATTAAAAATAATTTTTAGTATTTATGAAAGATCAAATATTTAGAGAAGAGAAAAATTAAAGATTCTAAATACCTTACATTTTGAAATGAAATGAGCAAGAGTTTCACCTGAAAAGTTTTCCAAAGTACTTGAAATTAATAAAGCTATTTGAATCATCTTATATGGTCACGTTAACATCCTCTTAGTTCATTGTGCATTCCGTCTTGTGATATATCAAGTTAAAAAAAAAATGATGAATAAGTACATGTAATCAACTTATTATGTTCTCAGACATGAACTCGCCTTTTTCTCTCTAACCTCATTCTCCCTTCCTTTTCTCTAAACTTTGCGGTTCCTCTCCCTTTCAAACAACATCCTCGGTCAGATCTGCCCAAAAGCTTCGGCTTTTGGCCAGATCTTGGCCGATCTTTTACTATTTTTTAGTTTTCTAACCTTTTTTTTTTTTTGGTCATAAACTACTATAGATTTCATTTAAGGCTTATTGTTTCTAGATTTAAATTTTAGGGGTTAGATTTTTTTTGATCATTTTATATCAGATATTTTTTTTTTAGAGATATCTTTCTAGAGGTTAGATTTTTCTCTAATTTTTTTAGATCGAGGTATTTTTTTTAGAGATATCTTTCAATCCAAACTTGATTTGGGTTTTCGCTCAGTTTTGTACTTCTCGTCGAGGTAATTTTTAAGATTATTAATACGCTTATAATTTTTTAAATTGCTATTTTTTAAGAAAAATATTGAAGTTGAATTTTTCTCACTGCTATAGTCGAAGAATTATGATAAATACATTATGGAGAAGTCTATTATGTATTTTTTTATTTTATTAGTACTAATTCTAGTATTAGTATATTTTACTTACCTAAAATTTTTTTGAGTATAGATTATTACTTATTGTCGTAGTTATTCAACCATCATATGACTTTTTATATTAGGTCATTTTAATTCTTTAATTCCTCTTATCGAAAAAGGAATTTAAGAATTATTTTGATTGTAATAAATTCTGACTACTTTAATATTAATGAATAATTTTTTTATTTAGTAAAAAAAACTTATTATGTTCTCACAATAGTTACTCACGTATTTAGATTGAGTTTCGTAGTGTAAATTTTTCACATTAACTTATATTTTTTAAAAAAAATTTATTTTTATAAAATATAATATATAAAATTTTAAATTCAAAACCCTATTTAATCTCAATCACATCCCTTAGTTGTACACAGCTAACAATAGTCTTATATGTGGGGCACTTTTTTGGGGAAAAGTCACATCTATTAAAAAAAGAACTAATATACTCCTCTCAAACCGTGATTAAACTGCTCCACCAATTATCAGAAACAATTCAATATAGAGTAGATAGCTATTGAAATCTTTTGACTATTTACTAGTATTCATGATCGGCTTTTTGCTTTATTTGATTTGGCACATCAATTATCGACTTCGACTTCGAGTGCATGATTGTATGTGATAAGCATGTAACACGGCACCAGAATCCTCACAAGATGCCCTGCAACAACTATTCTTTTCTTCCTCAAGGCTTCTTTGCCAAGTTTTAGTTTGCAAGTGGAGAAGGAGGCTCATTTTTCTCTCTGCCTTTCTAAAAAAATTCATTAAATTACTTTTATAGGGGAACAAAGTGGATGAGGATCGAAGTTAATGTTTATCCTTCTAATTATTTTACAGAAGTTTCTCACTAATTTTACACCAAGGGGCGGAATTCAAAAATTGTAAACTTGAGCCTCTTAAATTGTGAATTAGATAGTGTTAGACCCTTCTAGTTAATGGAAGTTCAACTTTTCCTTTTCTTTTTCTTTAGGTTTGGAAGGAGATAAAGAAAATAAAAATGTGCTTGGGACATTATCTAGCAGAATACAAAGCTTCGCCATAGTAGGTTTCCATATATATATAATATAGAGGGTGGGGGGGTTCAGATCAGAGAATTAGAACAATGTACTTATGATATAAAATACATAGGTTTTGACATCTTTGAAACGTGCAGAATGAAAAAGCCAAACGCGGAAGTGAGAATATGTTAAAAAACGAATGTTCTTATTAGCAACTAAGAAAGTAGATAGAGAAAATAATATAAAACACAAATTCTTATACAACAAATTAAATTATTGACGGTAGCATATGATTTTTCTTATTTTACTTTATTTTTCTCTCTATTATTTCAAATTCTCTCTATATTTATAAATTAATTTATTCAAATCTTTGACTTTTGACGTTAATTCTTTAATCCTCCTTATTTATTTCATACATTAATCTAAACTAGTGTGATGCACAGATATATTTTAAAATTAACAATATTAAAATTATATTTTCAAAAAAAATATCCAAAAAGGAATCTTTTTAATTTTTCAAAAATGTATATACTTAGGGAAACAAATCGAATAACACATAATATTAAAAAAAATACGAAATTGAACATATCGAATTAAGGTTTGATGTTTACAAAGTAATTGAACATTCAGAATTCAATTTTATCAAAAGAATATGAAATTCAAAATTTAAGTTAATATATAAGTAATTTTATAAAAATTTTAAAGTAATAATTAAAGTCTCTTACTTTTATAAAGTAATTTAATATATGAAATTTAAAATTAAAATTAATGTATAAGTTAGGAGTTTAGTTTTAATGAATTTAGTTTAAATTAAGAGATTGAGTTAAATAAAAATAATAAAGATAAGTAGTTTAAAGTTATTTTATTAGATTAAAAATAATCTTAACCAATCAAAAATTTTTTAAGTAATAATTAAAGTCTCCTAGTTTTAGAAAATAACTTAATATATAAAATTAAAAATTAAAAATAATATATAAGTTAATTTAAAGTTATCTTAATAAATAAAAAATGGTTCTAACCAATTAAATTTTTAAAAATTAATTAAAAAAGTAAAAACTTTTAAAAATTAGGATGAGAGAGTTGGAGATATAAGAAAAAAAGTGTTACATTTATATAATATATATTATACAAAATCTTGAAAATTAGCTTTTTGTTAAAAAATCGATTTGAGCAGGATTCATAACTTGAATATAAATAAGTATTACTAACTTGCTTGAATATAAATAAATAGTTCAAAATAAAAAAAATTAAATTTCCATAAGATTTTGTTATAGAAACAAAAAAGAAGATTTCTAAGTGTCGCGCAGGGATAACTTTCAAACAACTAGTCACAATTGGAAGGTCCTTTTGAAATGAGTCCAGCGGTGCTGTCGAGCCCTTATTTCTTGCTATTTTTTTAAAATAAAAAATAACACACTAAAATCAATAAAATAAAATAAGTAAATAACATATGCATGACATTTTCAGGTGCAGGAGCAACAATAGTCAGAAAAAAAAAAAGAATTGTTGTTGAGGAAACACATATATATCTCGTCAATAAATATGAAATTTTCATTTGATTGATTTACTAATTAATATCTACCCTTGATTGTTTAAGTAAAGGTTGTGATTTTCGATCCGCACCTTCTTCTTAATGCATCATGAAAAGATTTGGATAATTTTTGAGTGAGATTGGATAGCGTTTGAGTTTGAGATTTTTTCTTTTGAATTTCATAAAATAAATTATTAATGAGAGAATAAATAACACCGAAAATAAAAAATTTGTATTGACAAGTATATAAAATGCTTCATTACATTGTCTTAGTCGATCCTATTACTCTTTTCTTGTACAAAGGTCCGTCTGATCAAGAAAAACGATTACTCATGCAACTTTTCAGAAGATTAATATACAGAAACTTCCTGCAAGCCGAAGCTTTCAAGTTAATTTAAAAGAATAGAAACAACGTAATCTGGATTTTGTAATTACAAAAGTTTAATCCGTAAAGTTATCATAGTAGTAGTAAAATTCTAAGTTGTCCTGTCATTCTATAGTGACCTACAGAAGTTGAACTGCGATGTTTGACCCAACTCACATGCTTTCGTCCTTTGAAATGCAAAGCTTAATTTAAATGTGATTCACGGGTCAAAATACATGGTTTGTAATTCATATTCAATCTCCTCTTTTCTTCATGGCAAATGCGTTCTGTTGATATAAATATGAACAGCTTAAGCAGTGCATTAACTGTTCAAATGGCCTTAGATTTCACCAAGGCCAACCAAAGAAGTCGTAAAATTGTCAGAGAAAAGAAATTCTTGAACGATCAACTAGGACTAGAATCTTTATTCCGATGAATCTAGTCAAATGCTGGACTTTCAATCTCTCAGATTATTCTCCACCATTCGTGATCCCATTAAAAACCTAAAGCCAATTTAGTTGGTACGGAGAGCCTTGCAGCTATTTTTTTAATTAAATTATTTTAATTTTAATATAATAATTAATTACTTATAAGACTTTGATAATTTTTTTTCTTGCAAAATATTTTTTAGGTAGAATTAAACTTAAGTTCATTTTTAATATGGTATAACGTGTTGTTAAGATAATTAATTATTTATAAAATTTAAATAATTTTCTCTCTCCTCAATATCAAAATCAACATCGCGACACATCTTTCAAATTTCAACATTATAAGAAATTTTTTTTGTAAATAGATGTGGAATATCAAGTTTTTACTTCATCAATTTTGTTTTCCCTATGGATCGTGGAAAACAATTTCTTACAATTTTTCAATTGTGCAGCGTCTTTGCTATTGTTGTATCGTTTCTAAAACTGACCGCTAATTCAATATCTCAGTGAATTAAAGTCATTAGGAAACCTTTCCTTAAAAATTATAGGTAGTTTGTAATTTTTTGACTTTTCCAACATTTCCGGCTATTATTATTAGTTTGTCTCATCTTACAAGATGAAGTCGACAATTTTTATTAATCCTTTCTAAAATCAAGTAATTTTGTATGAATCATTGAGTATAACAACATTGGAGAGACCAGCACAAGATAATTAAAGGGCAAGAATTGTGGTTCTTTATCATTAATAAACAGAAATTTAATGTGGGTACAAATTTATATAGGGATGTGATATATGTACCCAAAAACCAAAGAAAACAGCAAATAAGGTAGTTCTTTGAGAGAGATGTGTGGCAAATAAAGGATGCCCTAAACATTTGGATTGCAGGAGGTATTAAGCCATGCTGTGGTGGAATCATCAGTCAAGGGCCTAACAAGCTCATCCTCCCCTGGGCGGTCGTTAATCCAATTGCAATACCATTCAGGACTATTGAGTTGCATCTGATCATTAGTCAGAGTTGGAGCCGATGGCTGCACCGGACATGGGGTTGGAGGTGGCACCGCAGGTTCCTCCTGAGCCTCGGCGATCTTCATAGCCGCCATCCTTTTGTTAATTTCGTTTAATTTTTCCTCACCTTTCTTCTCAATGTCGCTAAGGTTTTGCAGCGTCAAGTTCTCCAGACTTGTTTTGCCGGTTGATAAGATTACGAACAATAACTCATTCAGCTCCTTCTCATGGTTTTCCAGCAGTAGTTTCTCCAACTTCTTTTGGACTTTAGCAATTCTGTCCTTCAAGAAAGCTTCCTGATCAAACATCCTCACGGTCTGCTCCATCTTCGTCATGCTCATGAATTTTGAGATCATATGTTGAACTCCAAAAGTGTCGGGCCAAACAACGGGTTCAGGATCATCTAAGCAATAAAGAATAGCACAAATGTTAATACCGCATAGAGTGCTGAGTTCACTCACCTTGTTGAAGAAGCCCTTCCTCCTTTTCTTGTTCGTTACTTTCCTTTTCGCAGCGTCATCTATAAAAGCAAGTTTAACCTTGCTTCTAGCCATAGCTGAGCCAAAGCTGCAAAAAAGGAATTCAACTGTGCGGAATGAGTTTGTAGAAGGACTTTTGTAACTTTGAGTTTCAAATGCTTACTGCTACATATACAAGGTTTTGAGGATGCAGACATTAATAGCAAATGTGTCTTATATGTTAAGTGTATCTTTGTGTAGGACTCTATGCTTATGATTTTGGAGACTATGGAAAGAACTTATGTTGAGCTTATCTCTATTTTTGACCAATTGGAATTACAGCATTATATATCTAACTCTATGAAAAGTAGAGGAAATGAAAGAAAGCTTATCTGCTGAGATCATTTGGCAACAAGATATCATATAAACATATTTTTGTTAAGTTTTAGAACCAAAATACAGCCTGCCTTCTGTAATTAGAAGATTCGAAAATGGATGTAAAAATTGCTATACATTAGAGCTCACTTATGCCTTCTTATCCATGAACTTTTCGGTAAATATGTGGGTATACATCTTGGCAATTTGTAGTTAACAAAAGAGATTGTTTTTATCAATAATTCATGATGAAAAGATGAGCATGAAGTATGATTATGATGTATTGTTTATGTAAGACATGATGTAATTGCATAAGCATGTATAACTACGAAGCTTTGAGATTAATGTTCTATTAACTAATTAGAATTTGCTCCTAAAGATTGTAATTACAACATTAACCATTGGGATAAATTGGTACAGAGAACCTTGTACATAGTTCGTTCCTTGATATTCTATATTGAATTGATTCATATAAATGAAGAAATTTGATTGATAAATTGGTACAGAGAACTTAGGAAAGCAGGGTTTGGATAACAAATTATGTAATGAAAGAGAATAAGCACCCTTTTCATCCTTAAAATGTGCAAAGCACCCTAGCTTAAATGATGAGAAACACAACTCATTATTTGAGCTAATACAAGAAAGATACAACTTTTGGGTTTTCAAAATTTAAGCTTAAAGAGAACTTCTCTTTTCAAAATTTTTTCATTTGGTTTTTCACTATAAAATAAACAAAAGAAAGATGCAACTTTTGCCACTTCAAAAAAAAAAAACTTAAAAATGATCTCAAATCAATTGTTTAAATCTAATACAGTCAAAAAACAAAAAAAAAATGATTTGATTGATAAGAAAATGTGCTTTATCTTCTTACAATTTTTTCTGCCTTTTCCGTTACTATAGCCTAGATGCTTTCTACAAGCACAAATTCCATCTTTGTATGGCTGCTAGGTAAGGAACTAGTAGATTGAGGGAGAAGGAAACCAAAAGAAAGACGGTAAATTAAAATTTAAAATAAATATATCATATTGTAAATAATTAATTACTTTAGCAATTAATGAGGGTTAGAATTTATTCTGCATTAATTAGGTAACATGGATTGAAGCCTCCAAATTAGAATCTCTACTGCAATGATGTAACTCCAAAGGGAAAAAAATTAGAATCATAGCATGATAATATGTTTAACTATTAAATAATGTATTTTCTTTTTTGTTTACCACCAAAATTGAGCATTAAATCCTACAAAAATTACCAAAATGACCTTATAATTTAACAAGTTTTAAAATGCTCGTCCAATCGCTTTTTTTTACCAATTAAGGTTAAAAAAGCTCGTGTGATTAAGTGGCAATATTTGCCAGATTGTTTAAGTTACCGGAGGGGAGGGAGCTTCTCCGACTCCGACCCTCGCTAATCGACTTGGGGATGTAAAGCCCTTAAGAACCAATACATTAGTGGCTGCCTTCTTCCATCAAATAATCCGAGCATATTCACTTATGTTTGAGAATTAGGCCCAATTTCCTTTTGAGCCTACACTAAAACTTCTGGGCCTAATAGCAAATTTGAGGCCGAAGCCAAAATTTCTTGGATTGCAGACTCCATTGTTTTCAAAAAAAAAAAAAACAATTGTGCAAAAATAATGACTTCTTCTTGTTTGGTGTCAATTACATTAAGATTATTCTTGAAATGATAACATAACAATAAATTAACTATTTTTAAAAAAATCATGAATAGAATTTTTCGAATACTCAAATAAGAAATTATAGTACCATTGGTAGTGCATTTTTGTATCAGTAATTTATTTTTCTCGCTCTCCCCTTTTTTTTTTAATACATCGAAAATAGGAATGGGAATGTGATATACCCATTGCTCAATCACTGAATCTTTTATTCTTTTATTAAGCCACTCAATTTCAACACATGATAACAAGTAGAGATTGGTGTCAAACATACATTAATTATAAATATGATTACTACTAAATGTATATCTCTTCATGTGATAAACCTTGAAATAGATGATATTATATAAAATTAAACAAAATAAATAAGTATTAGGTTTCAAATTTTCAATTACTTTACTATCGTTCTCGTTATTATTTTATAATCTTCACTATATATATTAAAAAAGTACTCTATATATAAATAAAGATATTCTTTTATCTTTCGTGCATTAGACTGAAACCAAATGTGATACCCGTTCAATGTTCTAAATAGTTATTACATCAACCAAAAGTACATTGTTTTCAATTTTTTTTCATCTTTTAAAACTGTGATGATTATTAACTTTGGACCAAGTTTGAAATCCTTGAATTTCAATTTTAAGATTAAAACCATATTTTTATTACGATCTAAACAGTGTAAAATTCACCCATTGATAGATGTATTGTGGCTTTTCTTTTCTTTTTTTCTGCTTTTACATATATTTACGGTTTGTGTATCGGGAAAAAAGGGAATAAAAACGAAAAAAGTTTCCTTTCAGACGCTAATGGAGCTTAGCCGTTGCA
The DNA here is from genome assembly GCA_030512225.1 of Rauvolfia tetraphylla. Classification (NCBI taxonomy): domain Eukaryota; kingdom Viridiplantae; phylum Streptophyta; class Magnoliopsida; order Gentianales; family Apocynaceae; genus Rauvolfia; species Rauvolfia tetraphylla. The sequence goes on from JAJQKT010000060.1 coordinate 7,740,664, forward strand.
TATATTAGAGTTGACCGAATACAAACTCCCATCAGTCCGTCGGCCCTGGATTTGTACACTAGTAATGAAATATAAGCCCACCGGGGCCTAGAGCCCAAGTCCATTGGAGTAGCTGTAGATAATTATGTTTTCTGCTAATCTTTCTTTTTCCTTTTTTTTTTTTTTTTGATGTTTCTTCAACTTTCAAAGTTAAGTGGTCATGTTACAATTTTATTATTTGGATTGATTTGGGATGTTAACATTAGCTTCTTCGCATTCTCCTTGTGTAGTCATCTATATCATTAATATATTATTGACGAGTAGTTTTATCTTAATAGGCTAATAACTTGTTAGTATTCTAATAATTATTTATCTATTAATAAAAAATATATATGTAAATAAAATATATAACTCAACACATGGTGAGGTAGTTTTATTTTAATAATTTCATTCACATATACTAATTCAAATTGATAGGGTAAGTAATTATTAAGATAACAACAAATTATAAAACCACTTAGCAATCACTATGGTGTAACTCTCTTCGGTATACTTATTGATATTGTTTGGGAGTCAATTTCTTTTTGTGCCTATACTAAAAGTTGTGGGCTTAATAGCAAGTTTGAGGGCTAAGCCCAAAGTAATTCTTGACCACACCATTGGTTTTTTTTTTTGTAAAAATAATAACTTCTAGTTTACATGAAGCTTCAATTACATTAAGATTACCGTTGAAGTAATAACACAGAAATAAATTAACTAATAAAAAATCAATAAGAAATTATATTACAATAATTAGTAGTGTATTATTGTGTGTAAATTTGTTTCTCTCTCATTAATTTTTTTTTTTTACACATTGAGAATGGGGAAGTGATTAGAACCCACAATATTCTGCCTAATAAGAAGTGTTTTTACTACTTGAGCTACTATCTTGTCACCTCTCTCATTATTTTGAGTATAATACATCACTTAGTTTTTATAAGTAGGTATGTATAAATGTACCTCTCTCATTATTTTAAGTATAATACATTACTCAATTTTTATAAGTAGGTATGTATAAATGTAAGTCATCTTGAGTTCACAATGATATAAAGTTGGTCATCAATATATTAAGTCTAAAGACAATAATTTCATTTGTTTTCAACAAATAGGAAATGAATTTTAGATGTCATAACAAACAAAAAGACAAGACACTTCCTATCATTATTTTGAGTCATTTATGTAATACATTGCTCAAACTGAATTATCCTAAATTTCAAAAAATAAAAAAGAAGAAAGAAAAAAAAACAAATAGAGGTTATTAAACTTGAAATCTAACAACAATTAAAAAAATAAAATTGCTTCATAGAGTTCTTATAGGTAGGTAGATATGTGTCATTGTGCGTATTGAGTTAAATACAATATCTAAAAATTATAAGGAGGCACATCAATATATCAAATCTGAAAAGGAAAATGATTTTTAGTATATCATTACAAACAAAAAGACCAGACATTTGAACGATAAAAGCTTAGAGCAAGACAAGAATTCAATTTTGAAAAAAGGCGCTGGTCCACATTGTGGTCTGATTATTATCATTAAAAGGCATCATCATCTCCTCCTCATGGCCAAACCCCAAATTCTCAGAGGAGCTATTCAACCAACCACTGAACCAGTGCGGCACCGGCTTCTGCTCCTGCCCTTGAACTCCTCTTGGCATCATTCCGTCAGTAACTACTGCTGCCGGTGGTGCAGCCGGCGGTGGAGGTGGCGGCGCGACTTGCTGCTGCTGATGAGTTATTTTCTTGATAGACTCTATCCTTTTGTAGATTTCCTTCAGCTTCTGATCTATAAGCCACCCGAGATCCGTCAAGTCCGATAGCGTCAAGTTCTGCAGCCCTTTCCCTGTCAAGCTTTGGTACATTATCTCAGTGATCTCCTTCTCGCGGTTGTCCTTGTGTTGTTTCTTGAACTGTTCATTGGCTTTGGCGATCCTTTGCTTGATAAAAGTCTCCTGATTCACCATTTTCTTGCTCTGCTCCATCTCAGGCATTCGTTTGAACTGCGCAATCACGCGTTGAACTCCCGAGATGCTTGGCCAGACCTCGGGTTGAGAATCATATGGGCTATAAATAATAGCACAAGCATCAATTCCACAAAGCGTGCTAAGTTCGCTTACCTTCTTCATGAGGCCCTTCTTCCTTTTCTTATACGTTGCTTTTCTTGCTGAATCATTCGTGATAAAGGCAAGTTTCACCTTCTTTCTAGTCATGGCTCAATCAAAGATGCAAAGAAAATTCCACAACTTATAAGAAACTATTGCTGTTTCTGCTCCCAAATGTTGGTTGCTATATATACTGGCTTCTGAAGATGCCAACATTAATGACAAAGATTTCAGATATTTTATCTATTCAGGACCAAGAACTGATGATTTGGTTAACCATTGCCAATATCTGGAATCGTCAGTGCGATTTCTTTGACGATTTATAATGGGAATTAATATCTGATTCCAACATAAATTTCAGACAATGATTTCATATATATGTTGTAATGGCAAGGATTTTATACCTGAGCTGGAGTTATTTATGCCATATAATGTATTTTTCAATTTTTTCTTATTGTGTCCAAATCAAATATTACCAGCCTAAACACCAACAGCTTAAGCAGGGACAGAACTAGAGGGGCGGCCCCAATATTTTTGAACACCTTTTTATATGTATAGATTTTTTTAACTTTGCAGTCCCTCTTTTTTTTAAATTCGCTCCTTCAATATTTTTGAAAATTTATTTGTATAGGTTAATATAGATTTTTGTTCTCCTCCCAAAATGAAAGTTCTGATTCCGTCGATATTTAAGCTATTAATGTATAAAATAAATGTACTTAAATTTCCAATTAAAAATGGATTCTCTACATACATGAATATATGGTTTCATGATTTAGACAGCTTAATCTTAAATGTAAGATCTTCATGTAGGATTGTAACTCTTGTTCTATGTTTTATCCACCGCTCAATTATTGAATTCTTTTATTCTTTTTTTAAGCCTCTCAATTTCAACACATGATAACAAGTAGAGATTCGTGTAAAACATACCTTATAAATGTGATTACTACTAAATGCATATCTTCTCATGTGATAAACCTTGAAATAGATTATAATGCGTAAAAATAAATAAAAGGAAATAAATGTTAGATTTCTAACTCATGATTACTTGGGTCGTTCTCGTTATTATTTTGTAATATTTGATTTATATGTTAAAAAAGGCTTTCTATATATATGCAAAGATATTCTATTATGTTTCGTGCATTAGACTGAAACCAAAAATACTACACGTTAAATGTTCTAAATAGTTATTACATCAACCACAAGTGTTATTGCTTTCAATTATTTTTTTTTTTCCCATGTTTTGAAACCGTGATGATTAATTGATTATTAACTTTGGACGAAGGGGTAAAATTGACCCCATGAGTAGATGTATTATGGCTTTTCTTTTCTTTGTTCTGCTTTTAGATATATTTATGGTTTGTGTATCGGGAAAAAAAGAAAAAAAAACGAAAAAGTTTCATTTCATAAAGGCTTAGCTGTTACATATTAGAGGAGACCGAAAATAAACACCCATCCGCCGTCGGCCCTGGACTTGTAATATAAAAGCCCACTAGGGCAGAGAGCCCAAGTCCATTGGAGTAGTTGTGGATAATTTAATATTTTCTGCTCATCTTTCTTTTTCCTTCTTCTTTTTTTTTTTCCCGAAGTTTCTTCAACTTTCAAATTTCAAATTTAAGTGGTCATGTTACACTGCTTAAAGAAAAAGTCAGCTAAGTGGCATATTATTCTACATTCATTTTTATATATAATATTTTTTGACTATATATAATACAGAAAATTTTTATTTTTATAAACTCTCTCTCTCTCTCCCTATAACTCTCTCAATCTTTTCTTAAAAAAAATCACATTTTTCATAAAAAAACAGGTAAATTTAGTCACAATAAGGCAATGTGTAAAGATTCTACGAAGGATACGGACGAATTTAGGGTAAAAAGTCGTTAAATTCTAATTAAAATGGTATTTATAACAATTTCTAAAAATTCTTTGTAATTTTTGCCACTAAGTGGTGCAACATTAACTACAGTTGCGCCACAAAGTGGCGAAAATCACCCAAAAATTTCGCCCAACTTGACAAAATTTGTGGTGAAATTTCGCCAGAGTTGGGCGAAATTTGTGAAAAAATTTCGCCAACTACAGTCCCAATTTTCGCCAAAACCTGGTGAAATTATTGGTCAAGTTCCGCCAAATACTAGCGAAACTCGACCAATAGTTTTGCCAGGTTCTGGCAAAACCTGAGGCACCTGGCGAACCTTAGCCACTAGTTTTGCCTGGTGCTGGCAAAAATTGGTGCATTTTTTGGGAATTTTTTTGTAATAATCACTTATTTAGTTGTATTGTTATTTTTTTTATAATCTGTAATTATATCGCACGTTATATTACGTATCGTAAATAATTTTAGTGTTACGTTTTTTAGTGTTAAAAGAAAAAGCCAGCTAAGTGGTATATTATTGTACATCCCATTCTCAAAACAATCCATAGTTAGAAGCGTTTTCCTTACGCACAAAATTTTTTTCCTTTTTTTTCTTTTTGATAAGTAACTCGCTAATAGTACTCAAAACAAAAGTAACTCACCAATAATTCATTAAATTAATATCACATCCTTTCTTTTTTTTTTATAGGGTAGAAGTTCTGGACCTTAACCCAAAGTGCTCATTATGCACTTGCGAACTTGAGGATCCCAAACTAATATGTCAAGGGTACATATTTATTTCAAATTCATTATAACGAATAAGTGAGTTGCCTGACAGTCATTGAGGTAAATATTCCTCATTTTATGCATAATTGAATATCCTATGACGTATTTATAAAATTAAAGAAAATAATTTAATTATAAAAAGATTAGTAGTAGAATTTTTATGATAGAATTTATTTTTTAAAAATTAAAAAATTATTAATAAAATATATAATTATACTAAAAAATAATATATATTTTTTAAAAGATCTGAATATTCAATTATGAATAAAAGAATACAACAAAAGTCCTCATGAAATGCTGTCAAATGGTTCTTCGTACGTCGGTCCAATTTTCATACCTAAAAAATATAAATGAATGAAAATGAGGGACAAGTTTGGATAAGCATGTCTTTCTAAAGGAAACTCCTGCTGAGGAAAAACATGACTTCGAGCCATGGATGGCATATAACTATCAATTAGATAAAGCGGTTAGTCCTTTGGGGGGAAAAAAAAAAAGAGCGCGTTTTAGAGTTTTAATTTCATTATCTTATTTTGATTAATCAGCACGTGGGAAGTGGGAACCACCGCGATTCATGACCGTTCTTATATATATAAACAATTACTCATAAGCCCATAGAAATTCTCGAATTCACGGTATAAAGAAGAAAATGAAAGACGCTTGGAATATTGGGTTAAAAACAAAAAAAGTCATGAGTCGTGAGGGGACCGTTTTGGATAAGCACATTGAAAGGAAACTTCCGGTTCAGGAAAAATATCGACCGGAGGTTGGTACATCTTTTTTGTTTCCATTTCAGTATCTTCTTTTGAACAAATCAGGCATGTGGAAACCTTCGCGATTAATGTAATAATACAAGACATCACTCTGCTCCAAAACCTTTGACTCTACTGTTGCCACTTTAAAAAAAATATATAATTTTTTATCAACCCTCACACCTAGTCTTTCCGTCGATTTCGGTCTCATATCGACGTACATGATAATAAAATATAAAGTTTTTTAAGTAATAAAAATTTGCAAACCTTCCGAAAATTAGACGAAAAAGAATATATGACAGTTTTGCAAATAATTACTCATAGATGGCATAGAAATTCTTGACCTTTTTATTATAAAGAAAGAGGGGGAAAATTAAATAATTGATGAAGAAACGAAGATATCAGTCAAGACATAATAAATACTGACAAATTCAAACACTTAACATAAAATCTTCTACATCAACAAATCAATAGGGGGAAAAGAGAAGCGAACACTGGTTACAATATGATAGAAAGGAATCAACAACAACAAAATTAATACATATCGACACTGTCCATGACAACTCCAATATTATCCATATTCTTCAACACCGGAAATGAAAGGTTTTTGTGGCCAATTTTTGCTTCCCCCCTACCACCTGCGCAAAGAGAGAGAATCCAATGCCAAATAGTCTAAATCAATTTCAAACTCATCCAAACATGAAAAGGACCTCTTAGTAGTAAAATAATCAATATGCCTTAAAGTCGTGATAAAGGACCAAATGATAAAAGTGGGTGAATGTGTCACTGATTGCTTTGATCTCCAAGTGGGACGCACATACATACCAGCTGCTACCACTAGCAGGAAAGCAACCCCCAAATTAAGGACAGGCTATGCTTGTTCCACCATACATACAAAGCAAATTACGAATCTTGTGTTCCAATAGGATTTTGACACACATCAAGCATTAAAAATGTCTAAATAAAATTCATCCACCTTAGCCAATACAACGCTTAGCAAAACTGATCTCTTTCATAAAGATGCAAGATCCCCCAAAAAAAACAAAGAAAAAGAAAAAAGGTTCATAGTTGCTCTACTCATCCCTGAGAGTTCTTTGTCCTTTGAAGGAGGGCTATTTTTTGCTGTGTGTGTGTTGTGTGTGTGCTTTGGGCGTTGGGGGGGGCGGCGGCGGCCGGCGTAGTGGAGGGATACTTTTTTTTTAACGGCAATTTTTTAAGATAGAAATAAAGTGAAGCAAAAATGGAACAGATGGGAGATGGAAGTAGTTTTTACCAGAGGAGACTTCATCAATTACTTGGTGATGGCATAAATAGCATAGATGATTCCCGGAATGTAACCAAGTATTGTCAGCAACAAACAGATCCAGAACTCTGCCTGCAACATAATCAACAAATAAATTTCATTAAGAACTACCCTGGCCTTGTTCACTTCTTCTTCTTCTTCTTAAAATAAAATTTTCATAACCAAACCCTCGCGCCGCCAAAAAAAAAAAAAAAAGGAAAAAGGAACAAAAGGATACTCCAAAGTACTTCGTACTACTATTTTCCCCAAAAAAAACCCTTTACAAAAACCAAAAAGAAAATCCAAAATCCTCATCAAGAAAGTAGCAGATGATATGAGGGGAACAGAAAGAATTTTTTTTTTTTTTTGGCTGGTTAACTGAAAGAAAGATATAGTAGCATAGTAAAAGAACCTGGCAGCCAAATTTGAGGAAGACACCAAGGGGAGGCAAGATGATGGCCAAGAGAATGTCTACGCACGTAGCTGTACCTTCGTCTGCCATTTTTTCTCTCTCGAAAATTCCAACACTGTAATTTCTCTCTTTATGGGATCACTCGAAAAGAAGAAGCAGACCGCAGAAAACCGAACTGGCAGAAAACGATATGAAGGCAGCAGTGATTTATAGGCTCAAAATGGGAAACACGTGTTGCCGGGAGATTGGGTGGTTGGTTTCTTAGCCGAGTAGAATTAGCGTGACGACTAAAAATGACCAAGGCTCACTTTTTACATTTTTATCTTTTTGTTAGTGAATTCTGAAAGATGCCCATCTTTCGTATCCATATTCGATTTGTGCCTTTTCAATTTGATAAAAAGTATTTTAGTAATTAAATTAATCATTCAAATATTTTTTAATCTTGCTAATGAAATTCAACTCCTTGTCTATGTTATAATCAAGTAAAGAATTTTTACTCTTGCTAAGTCATGATACATTAACTAGAGCACTTCTATTGTAATTAGGACCATCCATGGATTTGAGCCGATCCGAACCTGATCTGACCTATTTAATCATAAATTACACAAAACTCAAGTTTAATTTTAAAATTCAGCTAAATTTAAACATAGTTAAACTCAATCTATTTTAAACTCGATCCTTATAAAAATAAATATATTATACATATTATAAATTATATACTATATTTTATATAATAATATAGGAATAATAATATAATTAAATTTTTAATTTTATTTTTTAAAAATATTTAATATTTTAATACTAATTAAAACATCTTAAAACTGTAACATCACCTTCAAAAAAATTCAAAAAAATCCTTTTAGAGGGAACAAAAAAGAACTTATAAAATTTTCAAAATTTAACATTCATTTTATAAAAAATAAAAATTTAGTTTTAAATAAAGAGAATAACTTAGAAAATTTTTACTTTTGTAACATAAATTCCTTCATTTTCTCGGACCAATTTATATATATTGCTTCCGTTTCTCTCATGTTCTTCATGTGAATCGGAATAATCATGTACAGCTCACCCTCACTAATAACCACGTGGCGGGTGATGGCTTTGTCAGATGGAATGATGACCCTACGTTAGTGTGAAAATTGACTATAACAACTTCTTATGAATCCCGCAAAGGACGCTGTACATACCCACACACCCGACGCTGCCAAGTACCAATCTTTAATTGGATTGTCCTGTGTCGCCAAGGGGGCAAAAAAATTGTCCTGCTCGGTAGTCATTTTTTCTTTATGTTTTTGGCAAAAGAGTGGCAGTCTTTGAGAGCTATTCTTGCTCGAAAGTGGTCTTTCTAAGTTCAATTATGATCGTCTAGCAAGAAATTATGATATTGTTTCTCTATAAAAAAAATATTACGAAAATCGTTATAGAGCATTGACAAATGTATTAAGACTCTACTTGGATTGGGTTCCACACAGAACCCAATGCAAATTTCTCATCTCACATCTCACTTTTTTTCTTACAAAAATTTCTCTCTTCTAAAACCTAAGACAAAAAATCTCAAAATCAAACTCTATCCAATCACACTCTAAATAAATTTAAGTAGGTGAAAATTCTAAAGTAACTAGTCTGATTTGACCGTAATTTGAACACACAGTTACAGATTCACAAAAAAAAAAAAAAAAACACACAGTTACAGTAAAATTCTTCTGTAACGGGACGGTGGAAGGATAAAGTGGCCCCACGTGGCCAGATGGCCAGAAGAATGAAAATTGAGAATAAAGATGATCAGGAATATCAATCCCAAAACAGAAAGATAAAGGAGGTAATAAAGATCACAAAGACACATGAAAAGAAAAAGATTCTTCTTAATTTAAATACATATTTAATTTCGAAGAAAGTAAATATTCTTTAACGCCAGAAATATTATTTGCGGCTGCGGAGTTCATCAATTGCGCTTTTTTTGTTCCCATTTAGCGATAAATCAGCTGACATTATAAAGTTACTAGCATAAAAGTCCGTGCTATGCACGGATATTAAATTATTTATTTCTAATAATAAATACTAAAAAATATTTTAAAAATTTATAACTATGAAGTCAATTTATTTGTTTACTAAAAAATTATTCACTTAGAAGTAATTATAGGTAATAATAAGAAGAAATTATATAAAAAAACTATACATTCCTATTATTATATGTATTTAAAAATAACAATAAATTCCTAAATAATAATAAATAAATAAATAATTGAGTAAGAAATACCCCAACCTACATGCATGAAGGATGAAATTATTAAAATTTTAAATATTAATTTATAAAGTTACTTATAAAAATAAAAAAGAAAAGATATCAAATACTTAAACAACTATGAGCTATTTGAAGAAAATGAAAAAAAAAACTTGAATCTTATAAAAATTAGAAAGAAAAGAAATTAAATATTTAAATAACTATGAGCTATTTAAAGAAAAAGGAAAAACACTTAAATCCGTCTGATGAGGGTATATGCATAAAATGTGAAATGATTAAAATTTTAAATACTGATTTATAAAATTACTTATAAAAATCAGAAGAAAATAAATCAAATATTTAAACAACTATGAGCTCTTTGAAGAAAAGAAAAAAATATGAATCCGCCTAGTAAATATATCTACACGAATAGTAAAATGATTAAAACTTTAAATACTAATTTGTAAAGCTATCTATAAGAATTAGAAAGAAAAGAAATCAAATACTTAAACAATTATTGTAATACTAAAATGTTCCTAAAACAAACTAATTATATTTTAACCACTAAATGTTCCTAAAATATTATTATGATCAAATCTTTAAGAGATAAAAACTATTATAATATCAAGTTCAATTTATTTTTCAGACTATTTCCTCTATTCAAAATTGAATGATTACAATACAAACTATCTATACTATAATAAATTTGTCAAATATGATAGTATAAACTCTTTATATTATATTAGATTATTGATATTTTTTCATTAAAAATCCTCAAAAAGAGATCAATGATTTGTAAAGTACTAATTTTATGTTGATATATCACACTTACTTATCTTTTTTTTTTTTTTTGCTGAATCTTGTTAATCTTTTTTGTGTTTCCCAAGCCTAGCCCTTCAAAGAAAAAATTTAAAAATTTAAAAAATTTATTAATATTTAAAACCTCAAAGTAAGCTTATTTTAACTGTAATATTCGTACACTAATTCTTAAAGAAAGCCTCCGCTAATAAAAAATATAATATATTTACAATAAAATTATGATGAAGAATCAAATTAGAGTAATAGATACCAAGAATTAAATAGATAAATATTTCTAAATCATCCACTAAAAAACAATTGTGATCAAAACGAAGTTGTTGGAATATATGAATCTTCAAAACTTGCCAAAGAAAACAAAAGCTTACTAATTTTTCATTAAAATAACTGAAAATATATATATTAGTGTACATAATCTAATTAAAATGAAAAAATACATGAAAAATGCGGAAGGAGAAAACGTGAATAAGGTAAATATAAATAACACAAATTAGGAGATTTAATGGGGGAAGTGGGGCTAAGAATTAGAATTTTTAATTTTAAAAGAGTAAATTATAATAGATAATAACTTTTCTATCTAGTAAAAAAACTTAAAATTCTAAAACATAAGAATGAAGACTCAAAGTTTTTAGATAAAAAATGAGAGTAAAAGTATTTTATTAATATATATATATATATATAAGTATAGATTATTGATACTTTTTCATTAAAACCCCTTAAAAATATATTAATAATTTATAAAATACTAATTTTATGTTGATATATCACACTTACTTATTATTTTATTTTTTTCTCTAAATCATATCAAACTATTTTATGTTTTCGAAGTTCATTCCTTCCAAGAACAAATTTAAAATTAAAAAATTCATTAATATTAAAACTTGAAAGTAAGCTTATTTTAATTGTGATATTTGTACACTAATTCCTAATCAATTCTTAACAAAAGCCTCTGATAAGAAAAAATATAATATATTTGTAATAAAATCAGAATGAATATTAAAATCCCTTTCCCATACCTTGTCTCTTTACTCTTAAAAAATAAATAACTTATAAAATAAAATATATTAGTATTTTATATTAAAAACCTCAAAGAAAGATTTTTACCAAAATTAAAAAATTTTAAGAAAATTGCTCAATTTTTTTTTTAAAAATAGTATTTTTGATCCACCAGAAAGAAATCATAATGTTATTATACTTATTATACTTTACAAAAATTATTTATTTCTTTTAATCCACTTGATGAAAAGATCAAAAAAAGAAAAAATTCAAAAAGCATTGACCATTATATTTCATCTCTAATGTATTATAAAGTCATGCATATTTTGATGCAGAATATTTTAATAGGAAATTAGACACTTTTGTCCTTAAAATTTATCATATGAAGGATCAAATTAAAGTAATAGATACAAAAGATCTAAATAGATAAACATTTATAAATTATCCACTCAAAGAAAAAAATAAAAGGCTTTGTGATCAAAATGCATGTTCTGATTTCGGTGGTATGTGCTTTCTGCATTTCTATTCAAATAATACTATTTTGTTTACTACTCGTCATCTGATACATAATAAATATTTTATCTATGAAAGTTCATAAATAAATGAGGCCTTAAGAATAAATTATTATCTTGATTTTGGTTAAAAAAGAAAAGACTTCAATCACTCCAAAATCTGCAAAAAGAAAAAATTTCCTTAAAACCAAAAAAAAACAAAAAAACAAATGGATGTAGAAGGAAAAAAAGATGAATGTCACAAATGAACCAAATAAAGAAATGGGAGATAATAGGTTAGTTGGTAATAGGAGGTAATGGATAAGTGGATAAGTAATGAGAAATTATGATTTTTTAAATTTCAAATGAGAAAGATTTTGATTAATTAATAATTTAATACAAAAAATCATCTTAACTAATCAGATTTTTTCTAACTAATAACAAAAATCTAAAATTCTAGAAATTAGGATTGGAGGTGAAAGAGTTTTGGAGGAGGAGAGAGAGTAAAAGTGTTTTGGTAATATATATATATATATAGATATATTTTATTATTTTAAAATATAATATTTTTTTATTATTTTTTATTTATATTTACAAATTTTTTTAAAAAAAATTTAAAATTTATTTTTACCACAAATATAATTTAACTATTATTTATTATATTAATAAATTTAGTTAAAAATAATTAAAAATATTATTTATTTTTATTTTTTATTTAAATAAAGTATCGTTCAGAAAGAATAATAATTAAATTTTATTTTTTATATAAATTTTATTTTTTAAAAATTTTAAATTTAAACTAAATAAAATTAAATTTTAAAACAAGCAGCGTAGTAGGATACTAAACCATAACGATTAACTAAAGGGCATGCAATCTTTGGACACATAGAAGCATAAATTGTGGTGAAATTATTACATTGTCGATCGATTAGAATGGATCTGATTTGTCGCAAAGCATGAAACACAGTGCGTCAATACTACGTCTCAATCCTTGTTTTTTAAAAGGATATATTGACTACATACATGCCTTATTCATTTATTATTATTATTTTTGGAGTAATGGATAGGGATATTCAGTAAGCACCCTGGTCCGATGTTGAACTCGGGCAGCCCTGCCCGAGTGGGACCGCAATTGTAACCGGGGCATACCCTCCGATTATTTTTGATAATTCCATACATGTTTATTGCATAAGATTAGAATTTATAAGGTTTAAATTTTTATTCTCCAAAAAAATATAATATTTCAAGTGATATTAAATTATAAAAAAACTTTTCAAGCATAATTTAGTAAATGATTATATAATTTATAATTTAAAATGTTATAACAACATAAAGAATTAGTAGAATAATCTATACATATATATATATTACCAACACACTTTTATTCTCTCTCTTCTTCTTCCAAAACACTCAAATCTCCAATACTAATTTCTAAAATTTTAAAATTTTTTATTAGTTAAAAGATTTGTCATTGGCTAAGAGATTTTTTTATGATAAAATAATATAGACACTTAAGTTTATCATAATAAATATTTTAATTTAAATTAAATTCTTAAAAAAATTTTACTATGTTCACATAACTTTATCTACGGCTACTTGAGCCACAAAAGTTTCTTCAAAAGATTTTTTATTATTATATTTTTTATTTTTTTAATTATGACCTTCTTTTTTCAAATTGAAGATGTAATCTTTTTAATTTTTTTTAATATATGTTACTCTTATTTTATTCTTTTTTTTCTTTTACTTAAATGTTGACCTCTAAGTTTGATAAATAGTATTATAAATTTAATTTTATTTTTCTTTCTTGAAAAAATAATTTATTTTTTTAGGAGTTTATTAATACTCAATGCATCTCTTATTGTTTAGAAGATGTTTATAAATCAATTCTTCTTAGAAAATTTTTTTCTTTAATTTGTTGAGAATTTCTTTGTGTAAAAGATGAGATACTTATGAATTTATTTATTTTTAGAGAAGATTTATTATTCTTTTTCTTTTGAGAACTTTTTGGGGTAGAGGCCAAAATAGAAATACTATCTAGTGCTTCTTCCTTTACAATAGAGGAAAATGCATAAGTGTTATATACGTTATAGGTATCAAATATATTTGGGATATTTTAATTTTTCATTCAAATAAGTGTTTTAACTTTATTATCTTTTAAATTTTAAAATATGTCTTAGAGGCTTTTTCAGTTAGATTTTGCAAAATGAGAGGTATGCATTTTTTTTAATTTTTAATTTATTATTTTCTTCTTCAACATGAGTCCATGTAATTTTTTTTGGGAATAACATATATTTTTTAAAAAAATTTTAAATTTTTTGATCATCAAGAAGTTTGCAAGTTGTACATAACTTTCATATGTAATTATGCCTTTGCCTCTTTTTTTGTCAGTATCTTTTATTTTTCAGTTTTATTTTTAACATCATTGATGTTTTCTTTTTTTATATCTTTCATGCATTTTTTTTTAAATTAAACTATCTAATCTATTATATATTTTTAATTGTTTTAATAGAAAATTAGTGAGTTTTATTTTCTTTGACAGGTTCTAAAGATTCAAGCTTTTTTTTTTAGGGGATAACTTCAAGAATATTTATCTATTTATTCCTTGGTATCTATTACACTAATTTGATCAATATATAATTTGATCATTCAATTTGCTAAGTTTTAAGGATAAAAGTGCCTAATTACCTATTAAAATATTCCACACCAGAACATGCATAACTTTGCAGTAAATTAGACATGAAATGTAATAGCCGATGATTTTTATTTTTATTTTTTTGTCTTTTCACCAAGTGAATATAAAAGAAAAAAATAATTTTGTAATATATATTAATACTATAGTTTCTTTGTGATAGATCAAGAACACTATTCTTTTTGAAAAAAATGAGTAATGACCTAAGAATCTATTTATTTTGGAAAAACCTTTATTTGAGATTTATAATATAAAATACTCATATTTTTTATTTTTATATTATTTATCTTTTAGGAATGAAGAGATACAAGAAAGGGGAGATGGATTTTAATATTCACAATGATTTTATTGCAAATATATTCTATTTTTTTAAAAAGTTAAAATAAATAATTAAATAATTAAATAATGGTATGGAAGAAGAATTTTCATTTTTTCTTACACATAACGGGGAGTAGGAGGTGAATACAGTAGAAGAATTGAAAGACCATGTCGTAGAGTTAATTTACTTTAAAGATATAGAAAAAAAATCACAACTTATAATGTGTTTTTTTCTCTTTATTTTAATTTATTTATGATTAATTATTAGTGCATAATTTTTTTATTAAATATATAAATTTACTTCATATTTTTTATAATAATTCTAATAACTATTTATATAATAACCCGTGTTATTTTTTTGATACTTTTTTTAAAGAAAAATTAAATCTGTCACTAAAAAAGCGTAGCTTATTCATGATCATGCTATTAAAGATATTTTTTTACTGATATTTAAAAATAATATCTTTTTTTAAAATTTATTTTTATTATATAATAATTTTTTTAAAAATAATATATATTCCGTGCTACGAGATTTATATTAGTTCTTTAATATTCAAAAGTGCTTGATCTCGTGATGTGTGAAAGGGAGAAGTGGATATGTAGGTAGGATTTTCAAGTATTGTTATGAACACCCATGTACAGGCTGTAGCATAAATTCCAAGCTGTATTTGGATTGTAATCTAATCAAATTTCTTTTATTTTAAAATCTCACTATTATTTTAATAACAATTTAAAAATATTCCTATCCAAATATTAAAAAAAATTCACCCCAAATCTACGGACGGCATATCAAAAGACAACGGTGAAGAGGCTAAGTTTTACTGAAAAATTATTTTATTTTAAAATTAAAATTAAAATTTTAAATGTGTGATTTAAATATTTTTTTATAAATAATTAAATTTTACGAAAATTACGATAAAAATTTTAAAATCAAACTCTATCTAATCACACTCTGAAAAATATAAAAGAATGCATATGATTTCAGCTTTACTATGGTAAGCATGATCAAAGTAATAGCAATCAGCTGGCAATCAATTTTTAATTGTAATAAAATAATATATAGAATATATTATTCTTAATTTAAGTAATTTATCATATATAATATATATATATATATATAGTAATGGTAGTTGTTGAATGTCCTCCGTTGATGGTGTCTATATATTCTTGAATTCCTTAACAGCCCCCGCAAGCTAGGTACTTGGAAGATGGAATGAACGCCGAGACTGTCCACAAGAAATAAGAAACGTGGTGCAGAAAGGGGCTTAGTAAGAAGGTCTGCCACTAGGAATGAGAAGGAATAGGGAGCGGTTTAAATATCAAAATACGCGGGACTACAGACAACTGTATGTAATTGTCTTTCCTAACCAACTCATCGTTTTCTAGGGAATGGAAGCACACGCAACTGCAGCTGTCCTCCCACGTGTAGGCGAATCTACTCGCTACAAGAAAGCTCCTGCACATGTGCCAGATAATACAGTTTTGAGGCGCCCAAAATCAAATTACCAATAAATTAAAGGATTTCCGGGAAAATAAAAATAGAAATTCCAGAAGCTTAGGGAAGAAACATTGACCCGCTGGTGGAAGATTACGTAGGTTAATAATGAAAGCAAAAGACATTAACGTAGAAGCCTAGGATTATTAGCTTCAGATGGTCCTACAAATCGAAACAAATCAATAGTACAGACAACAAAGGCCATATTATTTCCTTATTAAAAAACTACTCAAATAATGCAATATTATTAAAATCCACTTCAGCTCGGATCTCAACCGCAACCAATGCTTGAACCAATCCTAGCTTTTTTTAGTTCTACACTATTACAAGCTGGGAATATTTTTTAATTGAAAAAAAAAATATATAATTGGATAAGATTTAATTTTAAAATTTTTAATTTAAATTTTATAAAAATAAAATTATTTGTAAGAAAAAGTATAATCTCATACAGTTTAATTTTAAGATTATATAGTATCTAATTACATCTTGGCGATGCCTCTTGATTTGCGGAAATATTGCCGGCTGGTTTTCCTTCTCATTTTTGAAATGATATATGTTTACATAATTAAATTAAAGTGGAGTTTGCATTATGTTCAAAGTCAGACAAATTTCTTCAACTGTAAGTTTAGTTTTGCTCTGGACGGAACCTGTTTGATCTTGGCGTGATGAAGCAAAGAGATTCGCCGGCCGCGACGGGGCAGCAACACGGCTTAGCTCGCATTTCTATATGAATATTGTATGGAGAACGGAGGGAGTTAATTTAACTTTGTTGCATGTTATCCAAAACTGAAGTGTCCCCATCCCGCTGGCACCGGGGTTTCCCGGACAGCCGACGGCGATTGGAGCATGCCCGGGGTTGGCTCATTGGCTTTTCCACCACGTGCCATACTCAGCCGACACTCACCGACATGTCGCGATGCCCTGCGCACCTTCGAACTTTTTTTTTCTTTTCTAGGATAATAAAGTGCGTTTACTACTATGTACGGTGAATCTAAATTTCGTTACAACCTGTTTTTTTTGGAAGAAGCCGCTTCGCCGTGGAGGTAGACATCCTCCTATGGCCATGCTGAAGGAGAACTGTGGCTTTTCTGTTCATAAATTTAATAACAGAAGGGTCAAAAAGGATCATGGTACAAATGTTCATCGTTAAAATTTCTAAAAAGTTTTACTCTAATGACAAGTGTGAAACCTTTCAATCAGAATTAAGAGTTCAATTATTGTTTAATATTGGATACCTTTCTTTTTTAATATAATTAATTTTTTAAAATAAAAATTATAATTTTATTATTAATTATCTGATATTTATTACTGATGTAATACTTCTTATACTTTTTTTAAAATTTTCCTATTAAAATTTAGGAAAGTTATTAGACATCTTTTTTTTTTTCTTTTTGAAGAAAAAAAGAAGAATAATCGTTCAAAGGTTGAATTACTTCTAAAGCTATGAAGTAAATATGAATTGACTATTGAATTATTGAGACAATGACAAATATTACTTCATTTGAGTTGTTAGGAATTAGCCATGACAACCTCTAACTTATTATAAGTCCAAAACGAAGACAAATTTTAGATTTCGGTCTTGATTAGTTCATTTAATTAGTCGTTAGTTAAAGTATGATTAGAATTTAGGGTCAGAGCCCGGGTGATACAAGTCCAAATATAGAAAGGAAAAAAAAAACAAACAAAAGATGTAGGACCAATCCACTTATAGAGACCTCTTGCTTTCCGCTCAACATGACCGTTTACAGCTAAAATGAGTGGCTCCAACGGACTAAGGACATTCATCTCTATCCGGGGTTGTATGTGGGCTGCCCTTATGACACAACGGGAAGTGCTTAGTTACTTGTAGCATTAAAGTTTTGGACATGAAGGGCACAGAGACCCCTCACTGAGTATTAGCCAAGCCAGCAGTGAAATGAGATGAAGAAGCGTGAGCTATCGCTTTTATGGCCAGCATATTATGACCCACTCTCGTTCGCACATGGAGAACCAATTCACTTTCTTGTTTGCTACTACTTCCCATAAGGTTTGAATGGTGAAAAGCGATGTTCAAATGATTGAGAGATGGGGAGATGGAGCTTTTCGCTCATCACTCATGGCAGGAATATAAGATAAGAGCCTTGGAGGAGTTCCATTTAACTTCGCTCCATTTGAGAAACTACTCTGGGAAGAAATTGATCGTGAGAGTATATGAGATTAACCTAAGAATAGTACTAATATAATAGGAAAATGGGAAAGGAAAAGTTTTGGTCCGTGGTTTGAGTGTTGAGAGGTAGCTCTTAGTTGATTAGATTTTGAGACGTCTTACATCGTGAAAACAAGCAATATATTTAATAATTTGTAATTTATTGTCTTTTATTATAATAGTGGGTCTAGATTAATTGGGCTTCACCTGTTGTGACCTACTTAATTGGGTTTATTTCCAAGTACAGATTGAAGCTCAAGCCCATAAAATACAATTGAACCAAGACCCAGAATACAGATCCAATTTCATGGGTTGTTCTATTGGGAAACCAACTGAGGGCCGAGGCCTTAACAAAGTCTCCTGTCAGAATATAGGGTTTTGACCAGTTTGCGTTTAATTTTGACTATGTTTCAAACGTCGCTTAACGCATTCAGTTAATGCATTTTATAAAGAACCCATTACGTATGCGTCATGGTTATTTCCGCATTACAAGGCCAATCAGGTCAAAACCCGAGAATATGCACATGGGCCTTACGGGTTGCGATTTGCAAAGGCTTCCCACGTGTGAGTTTCATGAGTCCCCTGACCCTTCCCGACCATCACTCAAAAGATTGGTTCCCTCTAATTTCCCAATACTCTCTACTTCAAGGATCCTGAGTTTCAGACCTGAGGTTGCTTGTTATGAGAGTACAATTACCTCTAAAATCTGCTAAGGTTGAAGCAAAATCATTCTTTTACTGGCTCAAGTATTTCCACAGTTTGCACAACCAAAATTCTTCAGGTATATCACCGCCAAACTTGTCTCCAACCCATATCAACGCTCTCCTTAATAGAGCAACTGAATGCAAAAGTGTCAGACATGCTATCCAAATTCATACTCAACTCGTTATCAATGACTATATCTGCTTCCCTTTCCTCTTCAACAACTTGCTCAACTTGTATGCCAAATGTGGCCACCTCAACCAGGCCCTCACGCTGTTTTC
Source organism: Rauvolfia tetraphylla (assembly GCA_030512225.1). NCBI lineage: Eukaryota > Viridiplantae > Streptophyta > Magnoliopsida > Gentianales > Apocynaceae > Rauvolfia > Rauvolfia tetraphylla. The sequence continues at coordinate 7,760,053 of JAJQKT010000060.1, forward strand.
AGCTCCAGTTGCCAGAGCAACAGAAACCCATGATTTCGAGCGCAAAAATATCGTTACCTGGACCTCTCTCATCACGCAATTGTCCCATTATGGCCAGCCCTTTAAAGCTCTCGACATTTTTGGTGACATGAGGAGGACTGGAATTTACCCTAATCATTTTACTTTCTCCGCTGTTTTGCCGGCTTGTGCAGATAGTTTGGTACTTTTTCACGGTCAGCAGATTCATTGTTTGATTTGTAAACATGGATTTGAGCTTGATGTCTTCGTGGGCAGTGCATTGGTTGATATGTACGCCAAGTGTGGTGATATGAGGTCGGCAGTAACCCTGTTTGATGAAATGCCGGCAAGAAATCTTGTTTCCTGGAATGCTATGATTGTGGGGTGCTTGCAAAACGGGCTCTATGATGATGCTGTTAGGTTCTTTGCAAGAGTTGTTCAGGAGGTCCCCTCAAGTCCTGATCAAGTGACCTTTTCTAGTGCTTTAAGTGCTTGTGCTAATATGGGGAGTGGTGAAATTAGCGGGAAACAGATTCATGGGGTTATTTTAAAACATGGATTAGTTGCTGTACCGTACGTAAGGAACTCTCTAATGGGCATGTACTTTAAATGTGGATATTTTGATGATGGTGAAAAGTTGTTTAATGCTATAGAGAATAGAGATGTAGTTACATGGAACGTCATGGTAATGGGATGTGTCCAAAATGAAAATCATGAGCAGGCTTGCAACTATTTTTGGTGGATGAGGCATGGAGGAGTTTCACCTGATGAGGCGTCTCTTTCAACTGCCCTTCATGCTGCTACTTGTCTTGCAGCACTGGATCAGGGGAGATTGATACATGATCATATAATAAAAACTGGTTTTGAGAAAAACAGATGTGTTACGAGCTCTTTGATTACTATGTATGCGAAATGTGGAAGCTTTAATGATGCTCAGCAGACGTTTGATGAGTGTGAGGTCCGCACTGTGGTATCTTGGACTGCCATGATAGCCGCCTGCCAACAATATGGACGTGCAAGTCAAGTAATAAATTTATTTGAGGATATGCTCCAGAAAGGTATTAGACCTGATTATATAACTTTTGTATGTGTATTGTCAGCTTGTAGTCATACTGGACGTGTTGATGAAGGATTTGCTTACTTCAATTCAATGACTAAGAGGCACGATATGAAGCCAGGGCCTGAACACTATGCTTGCATGGTTGACATGCTTGGTCGTGCCGGTCGACTAGAAGAAGCTAAAAAATTTGTGGAAACAATGCCAATTAAACCAGATGCATCTGTCTGGGGAGCTTTGCTTGGAGCTTGTAGGAGTTATGGAAATCTTGATATGGGTAGAGAAGTAGCCAAAAAGCTTTTCAAAATTGAGCCTCATAATCCGGGAAATTATGTACTTCTTTCTGACATGTATAGACGTAGTGGAAAACTTGAAGAAGCTGATGAAGTGAGGAGAATAATGGGTATTAATAGGGTCAGAAAGGAACCGGGGTGTAGTTGGATTGATGTTAAGAACACCACCTATGTTTTCAAGGTTCACGATAGATCACACTCTAGAACCAATGAGATTTATAAGATATTGGAGGATTTGGAGGAGTTGGTGAAGCAGAAAGGATATACGGGTGAAAATTCAACTGAACCAAATGATGTGAGCAAGAATAAGAGCTTATGGTATCACAGTGAAAGAATTGCCCTGGCATTTGGGCTACTAAGCCTTCCTGTTGGAGCTCCCATTAGAATAAAGAAGAATCTAAGGACTTGTAATGATTGCCACACGATTATGAAGTTTGCTTCAGAGATTTTCAGACGAGAAATAATTGTGAGGGACATTAATCGTTTTCACACCTTCACCAATGGTTCGTGTTCATGCGGTGACTACTGGTGATGGGAATGCACATAATTCAGCCTCTGTTCTTTTTATTTTTTCAAATTTGCTTTGATGTAGTCTATCCTTCTGTATTAGTTTAACAGATAACTGGTTCTCCAGATTTGTTGATAGAATTGTTTCACCCATATACTGATGTAGATTTCAACTTGATGTTAAAATGCTGGAAGTAATTCTTTTTTACACGAATGTATCAAATTTTATTGCTTTGATGCTGGCCTTGGTTTAGTAACCTTACATTTGATGAATCCATTTTCATTCTCTGTCTTTTTTCTCTATTTTTATTCCTGGTTCCTGTTCTAATGCTGCTTGTCTGCATTCATGATGCTTCTTCGAGGTAACTTGTGCCAAGAAGATGTCCTTGATTGCAATAATTAAATACAAATAGGGAAATTCATTAGAAATAAATCTCTGTAGAGGTCTCTTCTCAGAATATCCTGTTCCAGGCACTAAGTCTGAGATGATAGGGAGAGACAAGTTTCCATTTTTTGTGAGCTTGTGAAAACAGAACTAGAGGAATTTAATTTACTTATACTAGATTCCTTATGTTAAGCAGAGCAGCAGGAGATGCCTCCAAAATCCATCAGACAGTGATGAAGCCTCAACGAAGGGTTTTACAGCAACTGATTTACATACTTTGAGTAGTTGTTTAGGCGAAAAATGGTTTATCAATCACCCACTCTTTACAGAATAGAAAAAGGGACAACTTATTCTGCATCCTTGCACTGGTATGCTTCTCTTTAACCTTGATCTTTGCATAGGAGGCCAAGATTCCCTTAACTAACCGTACTGAACTTTTGCATTTTTGCTTAGGATATTGCTGGGTTGCACTTGATACCACTATCTGTCATGATGTTTGCTGCCATATCTGATTCTTTTGGTTATTGTCCCAGATTCTTCTTTTGGTGGGCTCTTGCTTGCTCTAAATTAGTTGGACTTGATGCAACTGCGGTTCCTTCTATATCTGGAGCTAGATGAGAAATCCCATCTCCTAACCCACACTGGAAGGACCAATGTTTGGATGTCTGGTTGTCGCTGAAAAAGGAAATAGGAAAAAGAAAAAAAAAAGTAAAGAACGTAATACTCTGAAGTCTACACATAATGAACACTGCCATCCAATTTGAAGATTGGAGAGTGCCTATTAACTCCTACTGGATGTTCCGTTCTTTTCTTGAAATTGTAAGACAAAATCTGGCTGACAATGGTGCTGTGTCACTCATTTATTCTCTTTGCATAATGATTATAGCACTTCTGCTCAGTGATTTGACATTAAGCTGATACACATTTTTGGTAGGGTCTGAAAGTTCCTAGACAATAAAAACTTATCGGGGATAGGTGAATGAACAAATTCAGTTGATGGAAATTATTCCAAAAAGTGGAGCTTCACTAGGTTTGAATTCTCAGATAAAAGTGCTAATCAGTTTTAAAGCTTTAGGTCATCTATGTGATCCCAAAATCCTCAGTAAGTTAGCATTTATGGCGTGACTGTTACTATAAAAAGGAATTTAGAGTTGCAGGGTGTGTCTTTAGCTCTATTTTCTTGATTCCAAATACTCAAAATTTTAGTTGTCAGAAGCATCCTCATTGAAGATAACTAACATTTTGAGCTGGATGCGTCAAATCTTAATATAGCTTAGGATCACTCCAGAAGAACAAGATATGAGATAAGGCTATCCATTTCCTTGTATCTTCTAGAAATTAGGTAAAAAACTGAAGGTGAAAAAATATCCTTTCACATAATAATCTGCTTAATAAATTAGGAAAATTACTGCTTCTTTCGAAATCAGTCAAGTAGTTAGAATAGCTAGAGATGGAGTAGGAAACTTGAATTAAAAGACCATCACAGGCATTCTGTTAGTGTCACATGTTCCTAGAATTCCCTGAACTTGGACATAATAGGAGATATCTACTGCATTCGCATGGAAAGAATGTGATGTGGTTTAAAGGTGACCATCTTGGCATTTACTCTTTTTGTAGAATTCTGTAAGTCTTCTAGCCACAGGAATCTTGGGAGTTTTATAAGATGATATATTTGTATTGTTATGTGCTCTTTTACAAGGTATTATAAACTTGGGACTCCCATATCTTGCCAATGCTCCTTTCACGCTGACTTCTTTTACTTTGATCGTTATCTGTGGCATGACCATATCACCTGGATCTGTATCTCACTGAACCAATGTTCTTTTGTTCTAATACTACCTTTGGTTGCTTACCAGGATTTCAAAACAGTATATTGTTGCACTGGGAAAAGATAAGAAACATTTCCAATTTTCTTCTCATCTTATGGGTTCTTTTTAGACATGATTAGAGACATATTCGTGATTAGGCATTTCCAATATTTAGATCCAATTTGTAGGTTGTGACTTCACAGGATTGGCTATAATCTTCACACATAGAAGATTAACGGAAATAGGGGCAGAAGACTCAGTTTGGTGCCCCCACTAAGGAAAGGAGAAAGGGGCTCCCCAATCTGATCTTGGCATTATTGCACTGGGTGGTCCTCCTGATATTGGAGTCTAATATCTTGTATGTCTTGGAAGTTTATGTTAACCATTGGAAACACTAAAAATCAATATTTTGTAGGAAATTCATGTTGATGCAAAAGGAATAACAGAGCCAAACACCTGCATTTGAGTGCTATGTGACATTATATTCTGCTTAAACATTTAAAGAGAAATTGACTCTCTGTTCTCAGGTTCCTATAATTTTCCTTGCATCTAAGAAAGCTCTTGTTCAAGGTCTTATTGGTGTATATCTGAAGTCTCACTCATTGTTTTGTAAATTGTATCCTGTAAATGAGGTGATAGAATTTCTTTTGCCTTTGAAGTTTGATCTATTTATTGAAGTACCATCTACCGTAGTATCATGAACTGGGAACAAGAGGGCGCAAACATGAATGTGTCATTTGATGCATGTCGATGCATTTTGCATATTAGACTTATAGATCAAGGTTAGTCAATTCATTCAGAACCTGTTACTGGTAGTAGCCATTCGAGTGCAAAGTAAAAATGGCTTATGAATCAGGATCGATGATACTGATTTCACAATCGCAAAAAACTTCTTGACATCGATGTATGGAAATAAAATGAAAATGACATTGTTTCAAAAAATTATGGCATTCCATTGCCAAAGCTTTATTAGCTTACTGAAGGCATTTGTGAATCATCGGCTCTACATTTAATACACACATATACAGTGACGCCTTCAGGATTTGAGTCTGTTTTACTGGTCATGTTACTGGGTCAGCCCTTGATCAACAAGTTATTTCTGCCAGATAAAAATGTCCTGCATGTCATGCTCATACAGCTGTCACCTGCAGGCCTGCTATACCAGTCGAGTAAATTTTGTTATCCCATGATTCAGAATCCTTAATACAATTGAATCAGGTGGGGACCTGCACAATGCACAAAAAATGTGTTTCCTTGTTACATACGAATGTACAGCCTACCTATTTCTTTCCCCACTCTTATTTCTCTGCATCCCTCAGATTGAGGCTTGTTAAGGACACGCAAATCATGGACTGTCGGCAACACAATTCAATACTATCATGTCCTATTATTTAATGTTCCCTACTCATATGGTACCATAATATAAAATCATGTATTCTTAGAACTGAACGAATTGCTATATAAGAAGAGTTTGATCGGTTAAGGTTGGTTGTATCTTACGGCCGCCTGCTTCTCCTCCTCCTTGCTTTGATGACAAACTGGGATAGAATGGTTTGCAGACATATCCGGTCAAGTTGCATGGTTTGCAATAGTAGTCATGTGCGGATTGCAGGGACGTCAGAGACAACGAGATGTGGATGCTGGTAGCACTAATTCGTGCTTTGATGCAATTAACAAGGCTCCGAAGCCAAGAAAGAAATAATTTATGGGATGACAGAAAGTCCCACCACCTCCGACCAAGCGTGGGGGCTCACCTGATTAATCTACAATATCCTCTCTCTCTCCCATATCTCTGCAGCAGCACCAGCACCAACGGCATTCTTTATTTATGTTCTTTGAATGGTATCTTCTGACGAATACCACCTTGTATTGGCATAACTGCTATGAAAACCATGGTTTTGTCTGTACCTGTGTTACAGTTCTCTTTCTGAAGTAAGACTAATGATATGTGTCCCTCTTCTCCATGTTTTCAGGTTGTTCTTATGGTTGAGTCTATGAGTGACTTTTGCACCAGCTGTGTCCTCAGAGCTCAGCATTCAGCAAGGCGGACACTCGGCTAGGTGTCATGTTCAGTTGCAGAAACCTATGACTCTTATGCGGCATCATTTTCTGCAGTGAGATTTAGCTTTTGAAAGCTTGTATGATTTCAGGGATTCTTGCATATTCTTTGAATCTATAAGGATTTGGGATTATGATGAAAAAGGGTGGGGGATTTATAAGAAAGTGAAATTTGTCAATTCAATGTCTATATCAGATAAGCCTTTGCAAGGACTATTGGCCCTTTAATCAAACAAGTAATGGAGATCACTACTATTAGTGGGGTTAAAAGAGTTTAGTATGTGGTGCCACCATCATTCTTTGGGATTTGCCGATAAAATATCCTATCTATGTTGTCTAATTGCATGTCAATGAGTGAGAGGAGTCACGAGAGAGGAACAGGCCTCGCGTTACTATGTACACAAGTTAACAATGATACTAATTGTGTTTCACGTATCTAAAATTATTTATTTAATAATCATATACATGTTTGTTTCTAAAGAAAAGTGAAACATGTTTCTTCTAGTAAATATAACAAAATTTTTAACTTTCCCTTAACTATCACAATTTGTCGGGACTGCAAAGATGTATTTGAATAATATTTTATTACAAAATCTAATATAAATTTTTTATTTTGAATCTTACTTTTTTTTCTCACAAATAATTCTTTCTTTCAAAATCTAAAGTAAAAAATTTTAAATTAAATATTATCTAATTCCACCCAAAGTTAGAATCCTCCTTCCAACTTCAAACAATATCATGGATTTTTTGAAATTCCATGTTAAATTGTTAATGGGGATTTTCCAAATGATTTTGGCACTACTAGGTGGATTGAGTTGAATTTCGTTTACTTATTTTGTTTATACAATTTTTAGAATTTCATATATATTTTTATAAATAATTTATTTTTAAAAATTTTTAATTAAAAAACAAATTTAAATGAATAAAAGCACTTGTCAACATAGAACCACCCAAAACGAAAGTAGTCGGGCATTCTATGTTTTCTCCCGAGTCAGCAGCCGACTTTTCTTATGCATATATCTGAAAGGCCAAGCACTTCCGTTAAAGCAAAATCTGTCAGAGGTCACCATAACGTCCATGAATTATTTATCTTGCTCTCATCATTCTATTTCTGTCAATTTTGTACCCCAAAAGAATGGAAGAAAAAGTTTCTACTATAGCATTATCATGAAAAGTAAAGAGAAGAGAGAAAGAACACAGCCTCACATTCAGAACATGTTCTTCGTCACATCCTTCAATATTCCAAGAAATGGTGAGAATCTCAAGTTCGTAAAAGAACAAGGATAACTCGGGACGTGATGCTGATTCTATTCCCGTACACAGAAGAAAAGTATGGTCAGTTTCGGCTGGCACATAAAGGGCGGAGGAGGAAGATGACGGACTCGGACCGGAAGCGGCGAGGAATGAGGAGGATATAAATCTTTAGCCGGGGGTAGGGGGAGGTGGTGGTGGGCTCCTGAGGTCATGTGAGGAGTCAAAGGAATTGCAGATTATGCGGTTGAAGTTGAACAGGAGACACAGAAGAAACAACATGTCACGAGGAATGCATATATAACTGCACGTGAACTTCACACCCCCCTGACATTACAATTCTCTGTTCTCACTTTGTTTTGGGACGATGATTGATGAGGATGAGAGGATGACGATGACGGAGCATCATAAATTGGACAAAAACTCCAGAATTCCAGAATCTCTCAAGGGTTCTTTTCTTCTGGGTGGTGGAAAATGAGTCCAACGCAATCACTCCACATGGTGCCCGGCCCCAAGAGGGTCCTCCCACAGCACTTGCTTGCTCCTGGGAGGGTCCAAGTGGACAGCGCTAAATCACTCCATTAGATACAGAGGGTCCCACTGGGCCCTACTCTTTAGAGTCTTGACCTTTCCTTTGCAATTAAACCATGCAGCAAATCCAGCCAGCTAGTCTCCCTGACATTTCCTTATCTGGTTTGATAAGCAAATAATAAAGCAACCCCCGTTCCATTAAAGTTCGGCTACTCAAATACTTGCACTGCCAATGAATTGAGTTTTTTCGAGTTAAGTTAAACTGTATTAGGAATTAAAAAATTATTTATAAAAAAATAATATTTAAAATAAAAAAAAGAAGAAAATTGAGATTTTTTGTTGAAAATCCAATTTAAGATGGCCCTTGGTGTTTCATCCTGCATCGCATCCGAAGCTTGAATCTACATACGAATTTAGTTTCACATATTAATTGTTTGGTAGTGTACTATACGAGAAATTTTAAGTTATATTTAGATTAAATTTTATTATAAAATTTAATGTAAATTTTTTATTTTAAATATTATTTTTTTCTCACAAATAATTTATTTTTATAAAATTTAAGAATTGTATCAAATCCCATCCTTAAATTATAACTTGTGCAAGATTTTTGTCAATCTCTATTTGATTCTTGAGCATAAAGTATTGTTGTAGTTTGGCATCAAAATTTCTATATGTTTCTCAATTTGCCTCTATCCCATTGAAATCTATAATATTGTGAGTAAAGAGGAGGAATAAACTATTTTCTCTTGCACCTCCTTTTATCTACTTCAAATTCAACTCGTATATAACTAGCAAGTTTAAATGATAGAATATACTAAATTGTGAGTCTTGTACATAACTGTTAAACTAATTGTGTCATTAATGATCACCGATATCGTGCTTTAATTGTATATTCTCTTTCTCTACAATTGAATATCTATATTTTCTTTTAAAAGGTATATGTCTAGAATTGAATGTCTATATTTTTAAAATAATTATATATTTTATCTAAATTTTTACTAATAACTTTTTTAATTTAAAGAAAAGTACATTTCATTAATACAAGAGCCTCTCAACTAATCTCTTTCACTATTTTTATTTAAGAAATTTAAGTTTCCCTCACATATAAACTCGTGCTTGTGGGCTTGAGTAGGTAACTCATGGGCTTGACAATATTTATGCTTAGTTACTTGGCAATCGTCATTGCCATGTCAAAATAAATATTTCAAATTGACTACTCATATATATATCATAATTCTTCTTCGCAATCCGTGTGGGATCTTTGGAGTATCATATTCACCCCTCTTTTAAGGTCATAGTGTCCCCTCTAGGCACCCTATCATCTTTAGCCCAAAACCAAACTATGTGAGACTCTAGAGGTGGCTCCCACCGCACAACGTATAACACTTAGTTCTCACATGTCCTATAACTATTTTGATACAATAATGTCACGTCTCATACCCGCATACATGAGCACGCGACTTATGGGTCTAGCAGTACCAACTAACTACTTTACAACAGTCCTCATTATGCCAAAATAAATATTTCAAATTGATTATAGATACTTAAGCCCCTACTCATATACATATCACAATTCTTCTATGAAATGTAGAATCTTTAGGGTATCACATTACCATTAACCTATTTAATTAATAAAAATATTATAGTAATTTTTTTATTGTTAAATTATTTTTTTAATTTTCTACTAAATTAAAATAATATATTTAATTATAGACGAAATAAGTATAATATAACACATCTACAAAGCAAAATGTAAACAGAACCAAAAACTGCTACTATTAAATTTATAAAAAATAGTTATCACCACATGAACCATTACTTTGTCATAGTAATAAGCAGTAATCCTCTGAAAGAAAATAATAGTAGTAAATATATATAAAAAGTTACCAAACTTTGGGAGAATAGTTTTCTAAATTAAATATCATTATCCATTCTCAATGATATTAAAAACTAACTTAGATGATTTCTCTAGACCCCACAAATATTTCCGGGAGCGAAGGCAGAGAGATACGATTTGTCCATAATCCAGTCTAAATAAATTATGGTTTCCGCAGAAAGCCCCTCCAGGATGGTTAAGTGTGCTTAGAAAATAGTATTTCCGTTCACAATTAAATATTTATATTTTTTTAATTTTTTTTATAATTAAATATTTATTTTTTAAAAATAGTTATATAATTTATTTAAATTTATATTAATAATCTTTTTAATTTTTAAAAAATAAATTTTGTTAATACAATAGTTTTACTACTAACTTATTTTATTCTTTTAATTTAAAAAATTTAAATTTTATTAATATATGTACTATATTATTAATTTTTTAATTAATAAATATATTATAATAATTTTTTTATAATTAAATTACTCTCTTTAATTTTATTTTCAATTAAAATAAAATATTTACGTAAAAGTATTATTTTATTAAACAAAGGGTAGTTATGACCGTTTAATCAGCTTTACACAAGTTGTTCTTTACCATTAATTAATTAATTAATTAATTATGGTGGGTGTGGGTTTAAATCTGGTCACTTTGAAGGAAATGATTGCAGCTTTAATTATTACTTCTTAAACAGTGATAAAGTATAGAACAAACATTAACAATAAGAAATAGTAAAAGAACGATAAAGTATAAAAGTTGGAGTAAAACATTCATCAAAATCAATGTACTTTTTCCCTAAAGCTATTATATTATGTTGTCAAACTACTTCAAATTAACTAGTATTTGCACTTTTGGTTTAACTTGTTCTCTAACACAACTTCGTACATAATGTTTTCTCTATTCTCTCTCAAGAATTAAATAAGTTATATATGTGCAATAACATCAAATTTTAAAAATTCTATTTTAAAGAAAAAATTAGAGGAAAAATCTATTTTCGTGTCTTTTCAAGTTGGAGAAAAGAAGAGAAATCAAGAATTAAAAATATTGTCTTTTCAATTACGAGTCGGACAATAATTGATTAGACAATCGTTGATTATTTAGCTCGTAATTAAAAGGAACTAAAATTTAATCCTTAAAACATAAGAAGAAAATATATGGTAAACAAACTTGAGTATTTGCATGAAAAATGAAAAAGCAGACAAAAACTGTTTCTCTACAATGTTTTCCACCTTAGTCAATAATGGTTCAAAAAGTCTGTCCTGCAATAAGGAGAAAGCAGAATTATATAAAGGCATCATGAATAAGTCAAAGACTACATAAATTAATCACTTAACCCCTAATTTTCAAATCCTAAAATAATTGAAGAACAAAAGAGAGAGAGAAAGACCTCTCGCATAAATGATGCAGACACATAGTATTATAAATATATACATCTTTTTGGAAACACATTATTGTATAGTTTCATAGGTTATATTTTTCTTTTCTTCTGGTGGAAGGTCGTATTCGTTATTGTCGATCATATCAAAGAGGATAACATATTAAAAATTATAAAATAATAATTCGTAAAATATCAAGAAAGAAAAAATAATGAGGATAATATATATGTATATAAATTCTTCGAAGTACATAGAACGCGGACGCGGTCCGACGAATCTTATCCTCCAAATTGGTGAATAGACAACTCTTTTTGGAAAACAAAAAACTCCTTTAAATGAAGATCATCCAATAAGAATTTATATATCATAGTATTTCAATATATTGGCACAACTTGTATATGCATAGTATAGTACTTTAGGCAGCATGTTATCCCCATTATTTATGTACATAGTATTCCGATTGAAATGAAATTTTATAGTATCATTTGAGAAAACTAATGCTCTCCCTGTCTAAAAAATATATAATTTATTTTTTTTATACTGAAATTAAAAATTTAGTAAATTTTATAAAAAAATTTAATAGATGTCTAAAATATTTATATTTAAAAATAATTAGTTAGTGTGTCAAATTTAAATTTAACATTAAGGTTTAGAATAATTAATGATTTTTTTTGAAAAATAAAAATATTTAAAATTAAAAAGATTGAAAAAAAGAGTCATTTAAAACCAAAAAATTTGATTTTTTAAATATTCTTTCACTTTTAAAACAAAGGATATTAAACGAACTGTTTTGTGAGTCACTATGAATATACACTATTATTATGCAATTTTTTTTAAATATCCTTTCACTTTTACTAGATGTTAAAATCTAGTTTTGCCAAAAAACTTGGGTATGATGCTTAAAGAGTACAATAAAGTGAACTAAAGAATTAGATTAATTGTTTTGACTATTTGGCTAATGTGATGTATGTGTCCCTTCTTCAGATCTCTCTCTCTATTTCCATTTTTTTTAATGGAGTAATAAATTTGTTACATCCCAAGTTATGTACTTCCTTGAGAGCTTTCACTCTTCTTTTGTCTACATTTTCCAAGGCAAGGCACAAATAATTGGTTCATTTCCTAAGTCAATGTGATGCATTGGCATGTGGTTGGTTCTTAAATCTCATAACAAAAGATATAGTGAGATAATGTAAACTAAAACATCACATTCTCAATCAAAAGATGGGTGGTGGACTGTTTTTAGTCTCTCTCTCTCTCTCTTGGGAACACTTCTTAAATCAAAGAAAATTACAGAGACAAATAGACAGATACAAGTTTGACTTTAAAAAAAAAAAAAAAACTCCAAGTTTATATAATAAAGAAGAACAAGCCATAGTGCCCAATAGATCAAAAACCAGAAATGCTTCAACAAAGAGCAAGTCTTGCATTGGTAATTCATGTTACAATTAATTCATTACTATCTTTCCTCAAATTTGAAAAACTCTTTTTTTTTTAGAGAATTGAAGAACCTAAATATAAAACTAGTATATTTGAATTGGACTTTATCTTGAAATTACACAAAAGTATTTCATCAGTTAATATATTCTTTTATAAATAATTAATTCTTAGTAAAAATAAAGATATAATTTTCAAATAAAAATTTAACTAAAAATACTGTTGATTTATGTATTTGTGTTGAATTAGATAGAGTTTTTATTTAATTATTAAAAAATTAATTTTTGAAAGAAGATATGGCTCATAAACGAAATTTTATACTTTCTTATTTCAAAATATAAGATCTTTTAACTCTTTTTTTAATAATTAAAAAAAAGAATATAAATGATATTTTTCATATTATATATTTAATTATTTTTATTAATGTAATAGAGAATGAGATAATTATATTTATTATTAAATATAATTTTAAAAATTAAATATTTTAAAAAAATTAAAAATAAAAATATCTTATATCTTAGAGGAAATATCAGATTTCGAAACCACGGTGTCCAAACACTTGATTATGTGTGCAGACGTCGCAAACACGGAAGAGGGTTGTGGGAAGCAAACAAAAGTAGAAAAGTATAAAAGTAGAAAGAGGCACAATCTCATGAATTCATGCATGACCAAGATTTTTTTTTCTCTTTTGCTAATTAAAAAGGATGATAGGGATACAAAAGTCATAAACAACCATTTGATCATCGTACATAGAGGTAGGTCCTACGTTGAAATAACATACAAAATCTATTGAAACATCACTTTGAATTGCACATTTTGATACTGATAATCCAAAATAAGTGGAAACAATCAAACTATCAGCTGCCACTGCTACAAATTTCAAAGTGTTAAAGGGGACAATGTCAACTATGGTTAAATGTACTTTTCTTCCAACTATGGTTAAATGTCAATGTTTGTATAGAAAACGCAGCACTGGAAAGAAATGCAGAGTTCCCTTTTCTGTTTCGAGCCTTGCAAAATAATGCTATTTGCTGTGCTGCTCTTTTCACTGTCTGTACCTTCTTCCCTCGGCTACCTTCAAAATTCCCAAGCCTTTCGCCGGCTTCTGCGAGCTTCTGAATCTTCTCCTTCTCTCTCTATATCTTATAGCCACTCATATATTATATGATATTGTATTTAAGTATTCAAGAAGTACATTTCTTTTTCCTTGGAGCTCAAAACCAAGTGGGTTGTAAAGATTGTACTTTTTGGGAAGCTATGTAAGAGCATGTGAATTACAAAATATTGGTAGGTTCAAGAACATTGGCACAAACACAGAGTGGAAAAGAAAAATCTTTCAAGATTGGGACTTCCATAGAAAGTGACAATCTCTTGAATCATTTTGATTGAATTAATGGCTCGTTAAGGGTTGTGGTTGGAGCTGTACTTGATTTTCAAGAGGTGGGTTTTCTGTTGTTTGAGGTTTTCAATTTTGTTTCAAGTCATAAAGAATGGTGGGTTACTGATTAATTTACGAAATCTCAGGTGGATTATTTTCTAATGATTGAATTTGAATAAAAAGATTGCATTTTTTTAATTTAAGGAAGCTCAATTTGGTGGTCATTAAGAAGGATATGTTTGCATTAAAGAATTCGTTTGACCGATTAATTATATTTTTATTGCTTTTTCTGGAGACATCAGTGTTAAACACATGATGTAAGTAAGCTTGTAAGTACTTATATATATCTTTACATTCAACTGGAAAATGTCTTGTGGCAGTGGGATAATGTCATTCCTTGATATCGTCCAGTTTGTTTGCAGGTGTTGAGTGTTAAGGTCGGTCTGGGCTCTTCCAATGTGTATTGCATTCAGACTGTGCTTCAGAAAGGTGTTTCGATAAAGCACTGGATTGAGTGTGTCAGGGGCATCCGGTATTCTCCATTGCTTAAGTTTGCTGCAACTTGGGAGGTCCGTTGCTTTTTCTCCGCCATGCCCCTCTCTGAGTTCTTGAGAATGGCTAGAGGAAAGCTTGAAGCTTCCCAACAGAAAACAGTATCTGCTACTGATCTATCTTCTGGGTGAGTTAACTTCAGTCCTGTTTCAACATCACTCTTGATATTTTTCTGCTTTTCTGGTTCTCTTTTTGCGTCATTTTATATTTTATGACTGAAGTCGATTAGGAGTAATTTTGAAAATGGAACCCGCAACTGGACTAAAGCCCTCCACAACCAAGATTTGTGATTGGCTAGAGGTCATTTGGGGAGAGCATCAAACATTATGCTTTTGTATTTTGATTGCTCATTTTCCCTTATGCAATAATATTTTGGTGGATATGTATGCAGCTCCGAGAATGATCTTATTGAGCTAGTATGGGAAAACGGTCAGATTATGATGCAAGGTCAGTCCAACAGGGCTAAGAGGAGCCCTAGTTGTAACAGTGTTGCATCTCAGATGCCTGCAATTCGAGAAAAGTACATAGGAAACGGCAGCAGCTCAAAGTTTGGAAAGTTTGGGGCTGTTGAGTCTGTCGTGCAAGATGCTGCACCTTCTGTGCCATCAGGAGAGATCAGTTTGAATCAAGATGATGAGATGGTACCATGGTTAAATTATCCTGTGGATGATGGTTTTAGACAAGATTTCTGTTCTGAGCTCTTACCTGAAATTTCTGGTATCACGGGAAGTGAGCCGTCAACCCGTAACAGTTTTGGATCAACGGATAGGAGCCAAATGGTTGAGCATTCCCACAATGTTCCTGTGCATAATGGTGTGAATACAAATGTACGGATTGCATCAAAGGTTTGTTCTTCTAGTACTGGCATGTTAAATCCATATTTGTCACATCAAGGACAAATATCTGTTCCCTCTGTAGAATCAGGAGTTTCAAATGCTGTTATGAACTCTGCAAGCCAGAATCAAGATGTATCTTTTGGGGATTCAATTCAAGTTCAATCGTCAGCTGGTGGTTTTGTGAGCATGAAGATGCAGAAGCAAAATGAAGGGTCATCTGGTAGCGGATCCCGTTTGTTGAACTTCTCCCATTTTTCGAGACCTGCTGCTTTATTCAGAGCTAATCTTCAGAAGACTGATGGGTTGACCGCTACATGTTCATCAGGGTTAGAAAAGATGGTGAATGAGGACAAGGTTCAGGCTGCTAGTAGCAGGATTCCAATCGAATCTGCTCTTGTTGAACCATCAAGTAACTCAAGAAAAGAAAACGGCTTCCAAAATCCGCCTAATGTAGTCTGTTCCAAGGTTGATTCAAGACCATCAATTTTTAAGCCAATAGAGGAGGCATGTCCTGCTGAACGGTCTGATGCTTTATGCCGGGTGGATTCAATCAAGAATGACAGTTACCCTCGCCAAGTGACTGGTGCTAGCATAAGTAAAGGTTTGACTGATGGTGAGAAATCTGTTGAGCCAGTTGTTGCTGCCTCTTCCGTATGCTCTGGCAACAGTGTTGATAGAAATTCAAATGATCCGATGCATAACTCAAAGAGGAAGTATCATGATAATGATGAGTCTGAATCCCGAAGTGAAGTAAGAAATAGTGTGGAATGACTAACCACTTAGTGATTATTTACTCAGTTTCTCTTGATTGTTGTAAATAGATTAAATTACCTTACATGCAGGATGTTGAAGAAGAATCTGTGGGTATCAAAAAACCAACTCCTGCTAGAGGAGGGTCTGGTTCAAAGAGAAGCCGAGCTGCAGAAGTGCACAATCTGTCCGAGAGGGTCAGTAAACCCATCTAAGTATCAGTAATTTGCCTATTTTATAATACTCATAAGAAATGTTTACAAACAGAGACGACGGGATCGGATCAATGAAAAGATGCGTGCATTACAAGAGCTTATACCCAATTGCAATAAGGTACTAATGCATTTTAATTCTTTATAAGTGCTTGCAAATTCGTGTGCTTTTGAATCCGGGTTAAGTTCCTATCTGTTAGCAAGAAGAGAATCAATGAAGAAGTTGCAGTTGCCAAAGTATAAAAAATACCTTGTTTCTTGAAAAATAATAATATGAAGACTTGTTGGCTTCACCTAACGTGAATGAAGATCACCAATGGATAAGGATATCATTCAATAACTTGAGGACTTTAATGTGAAGATGAGAATGAATAATCTACAGATTTTGGTTGTGTTTCTTTGTGAAAACAAGCTTTTGATATTCTTCCAAATTTCTATCCTTTTCTTGAAAACTGAAGTACTTCCGAAAATCTCATGGTGCAAAGAAGACTTTCCAAGTCTGTGTTGAATTATTTGGCTAATTTCTTCCATTTGTTTCCCATTTCTGATTTGTGACTTGGGGGTCTTCATTACCAGGCAGACAAAGCTTCGATGCTGGATGAAGCCATTGAGTATCTGAAGACACTTCAACTTCAAGTGCAGGTAAGGAGAAATTGATTTTGGTAAATGTATTACTTCTAGTAATCCACACGGTCTAATTTTCATTCTTTTGATAGTTTTGCCATTATGAGGGCAGGCTGTTTAAGAAGTATTGTTAGAAATCACCACTAGGCTTATCTGCACTTTCATAAATGGCCAGACCACCGGTTGATCCCTGTTAGGTACTTGGAGGGGCTATAGATGTTCCCACACTTTTTAAGAAGTTTGCGTGCTATGATTTCTCTATGAAAAATATAGTTGCACTTGATCCCATAGAAATGACACGGTAACTTGATGCAGAGTAAATGGTTTTTCAGTCTAAAAATTATTAACCTGCTCCTTTACTGTTAGACTAAGTTTTTGGAAAGGTAGTTTATTGTTTGTGCACTTTGGTTTTCGGGGATACATGTTATTATTGAACAGTTTTAATAGCAGTGCATCTCCTGTTCTGCAGATTATGTCTATGGGGACTGGCTTGTGTTTACCTCCAGTGATGTTTCCAACAGGACTGCAACATATGCATGCTGCCCATATACCACATTTTGCACCCATGAGTAGTGGAATGGGAATGGGGATGGGAATGGGAATGGGTTTTGGGATGGGAATGTTGGACATGAATTCAGGATCTCCGCGATATCCTATTTTTCCAGTACCCCCAATGCAAGGAGCGCATTTTCCTTCGCCACCTATTTCTGGGGCTAGTACTTTCCAAGGAATGGGTGGTTCAAACCTTCAGGTTCTTGGGCATCCTGGTCAGGGACTTCCTTTATCTGCCCTAAGAGTACCCTTGGTTCCTTTGATGAGGCAAGCTGCCCTAAGCTCAACCCTGGGTTTGGATGCCTCAAGAATGGGGGCTAATGCAGAAGCTTTGAGAACATCTCCAATGTTCAACCATGATGTCCAGCTGCAGGATAAGAATTCACCCTTAAATCAGAACGCCCATGAAAGTAGCTCGTTGAACCAGATGTCTGCTCAGGTTTGTCTTGCCTCCATTCTTAATTTTGCTTTACCAATAATAATCTCTGACAGAATTCTTCTGTATTCCAAATTCTCATTTATGTGCCTTCTTTGTAAAATTTTTGTAAAAGCTAATTCAAATTTCTTTTTCAAATGAAAATTACTCCTTTTGTTTCTGAAATGACTTTGGTTCTCGTGTTCCTTCCTTCTTTGTCTTTCTTCCCTTCATCTTTTATTTGGATCACTACTTTCTATGAATAACACCAAAAGAATTTTCACTCGATGCTTTCAGAACTTTTAGTTGAGCCCCTAGTTCCCTTCCCCTTGAACTGTCATTTTCTTGTTGCTCCAATTTGACCTATCTTCTCGTGACATCAGCTGCCAACAACAAAGGATGCGGTTGATCAATCTGCTTCACTGCCGAAAGATGTTCCAGTCCAAGATGCTTGTGGCAACACCACTGCTAACTTGACCAGTACAGATGATGTATCTAGAAAAGAAGGTTATAATATATATAATTTGTTTTCACACTTAAAATTACTCTGCATATACCTCCACTCTGGCAATTATCCACACCCATCCATACACATACATGTTATTCTTCTGGCTCTGGAACTGTATAACTATAAAGATTCTTGTCTTATCTGCAGGTAGCGAACAACAGGACCAAGAAAATGCTAAGTAGCCACACTGAACATTCTGCTGGAAACAAATGCCCTCATCTGTTTTTGCAAAAGTTGAACATGATCATTGAGGTGAGGTTCATGTGGAGTTGTAGAATCAGGAAAGTTCTTGCCATAACCACTCGAATTCTAATTTCAGGACTGTACAATTACAAACTGCACAGGTTTTTACTTAAGAAAGCGATCTTTTTCCTTGATATGATAGTCTAGTTACAGTGACCTTTGTGTTAGGAGCCAGCAGGTTTGAACTTGAAAATTTCGTTCAAGCCTGTATCAGAAATGTTAAGAAATTCTTTTAAATGAATAAAGATTTCGATTTCAATCTGTAGATTACCATCTTGAGATTACTCTTTCAGAAAATATTGTACTTCCAGCTATACGTGCCTCTTTATGCATCTTCCTCAATCTTACATGCAAATTTAACTCTTTTTGCCTCTTTATGCACCCCTGTTTTACGAACTCTAGCAGTTATCAAATTCTTGGAAATATTGTTAGTATAGGTCTTAAAGTAGTTATGAATGCTACTGTCGTGTTTTTTGACTTGTATTATATACTAGAGAAATGATGAAAAAGGAGATGAGGATATTGACTTTGTTTGTTTTTTAATTCAGTTCTATTTTTGTGATAGTATTACTTCCATTACTGATACATTGAGGAGATGTTGTTGTACTTTCGGCAGAATTTACAAATCGGTTGAATCATTTGGCCTGAGTTAAAGGGTGAATGCGTTGACTCTTTATATAACAGAGATGTTTTGCTGTATCATTTTGTTCCATTTACTTATCTTTCTATCTCTGTTGTTATTCCATATACATTTCAAACATCCAGTTTGTCATCCAAAGGAAATCCAACTTAGGTACAATCTGCATATCCAAAAGTTCTAATTTTCTGTAGCAACTCTTCTGCTTTTGGCAGTTGCAGATTCCACCAAAACTAATGAGAAATGTGTATAAGCAGTACCTAGTGAACCACAACAGTATAGAAGTTTCCGTCATCCTCTCTTCCCATCGCCTACGCATCCCAGCTTTTAATGAGTTTCCTACACTAAGATCTAGCATGTTGGAAGTTTTGAGAAGTTGGAGACGAGACCAATGAATTGCCCTCTAGGGAGGAGAGAAGCTACCACGGTATAAAGTGTTCTGCAAATTCACAAATTACTGAAGCAGTGACAAATGATCTTAGTTGGAGGACTTGCTCTATTTTGCCGTTAGTGCGAAACTCAAACAATTACCGAGAATTTCTGTTTGAGATTACAATGTAGCTAGATGCCTGCAGCAGCCTTCCTTGAACCACTTGCTTATCTTTTCAACACAAGAACTTTTTGATTTCAAATCTGAATTTTGGACTTGCTATTCCTTAGTGAGAATTTCCTTGAATTTTGAACTCTTCCTATGTCCCCCAATCCTCCTAACAGTGCCTTGCTCAAGAATGTAAGCACAATATCTGTGCACCCCCAGATTGCGATCACGGTCATCAGAATAAACTGTTTCATTGCTGTGTATCGCAGCAGCAATTCTCCATTTGCAAATGTCATTACTTCAAAGCTTCTGAAACTCCGTCCACCTATATTAACAAGTTGATCATTGTTAAAGCTAACATTCTTCCTGTTTGCCCAGAGTTTAGCAGCAAAATCTTTTAAGATCCAGATTTCTATGATGAATGCATCAGTAGTTCTTGTACTTATAACAAATTATAGACAGCCATCCATCTTGAGAATATGCATTTCCATATCCTGCCATGGATTGCAATAATGTGTAGGATGTGAAATCAAAGAAAACGTCTCTGTTTCAATGTCAAATGCCATGATCTTTTCTTCCTTTGAAAAACACATTGATTCGCTGTAGCCACATACTACCATCCAATAGAGAGTTGCACTGGAATGTTTCAAATGCATATCGCCGAAATGTTGGGTTGAGATTAGGTCCTTCCATCATCTCCTGCAGACCCTTCGAAATTCCAAGACATCATCTGCCGGCAGTCTGCTCAGAATCTCCATGACAACATCATCTGGAAGAGGTGGTATTTGTCGCTCCATGGCTTCGATGAATACAAGATGCAGCAGAGAGAAAGATGAAGAAGAAAAAGGGGACCTTTTAATTTTTTAACCTAATATATTAAGGTGTAAAATGATTAAATAATTTCTTTCATCTAAAAACGATTTATATTTTTGAAACTAAGGGAGGATTCATAGGGAAATTTTAAGATGACTCGATCGATTTACCACCCACGGCCCGAGTGAGATTAGTTCTGATTTTGTTGTTTTGTTTTTACATGTTTGGTGATGGTACTAGTTTTACTTTTCAAGTGTATGTAGACATTATGGAGGAAGAAATTTGTCTCACCTATTGTTTTTCACAAAAATCTCTGTTTGTCTGCGGGGTTTCGCATTTTATTCCCATTATTTCCTCCTCGTCGTTACTTTCTGACTTGTGCATCTTCATTGCAAGGCGGCTGAAGCTTCCATTGAACGCTAACACTTCGACTTCAGATGGGGAATCCAAATCATCTGGAAGCTCCAAGAATCGATGGAGGACAAGAATTCAGAATGCCCATGCTAGCTGCTTGCTGACCCAAACCTCTACTCAGGTCTGCCTCATACCTACGATTTAGTTATTTCTACTTATTTTTCTGTTTCCCTCATGTAGTTTTTCTTTCAAATTTTACAATTTTTCCATTTCAACATTAAATTCCTTTTGATTGGGGTAGAAATGGGTTATTGCAAGACTTGTATCAATGCTTGCTAGAAAATGAAAAAAAACACTAGTGGGCATGTCAAAAAATTCATTGCAATATGGAACAGCATCACCGCTACTTTTGTTTGGATCATCGAAAGCCAAGAAAACAAAAAGAGAAACTAATAACAACTTTCATAAAATTCAGAAAAATAATTTATATTCATCATGTTTAACGAACCTATACACTCAGCAAATTGGCAAACTGGTTTCAATAAACTTCATCCACAATTACACACACGAGCAAATACACACAACTTGAAAAATGTAGTATGAGAAAGGAAAGAACAAGAAATGCAATCTACCTACCATGCAGAATTCAGGAAGCCACTGATTAAGGCAAGCCAACGAGATACTTCAGCCCAAAAATACTGTGTCACACCTATAGTATTCCATTTTCTATGTCAACTGTGAACCTCTATCAGCTTCACTGAAAATCAAGCAGCTTAAGCCTCATCCTTTGTTTCAGAAGGTGGCTTCTTTGATTGGGATTTGCCTTAACCAGGGCCTGCTTCACCTATGCTGCAGAAAAAGTTCCTGCAAATTCACAATTTTCTGCAGCGGTGAGAAATAAATTGAGATGGAGGAATATGCTCTGTTTCCAGTTGGTCCAGAACTTAGACAATCACTCTGATTTCCTGAGAGGCTCTGTTCAAGATTGAATTCTGTTAATAAACTTTCCCTCCAAGATGGCGTTGCAGAATTCCATTCTTAGTATATGTTTCTAAAATTTCAATTCTGCTCATTCTTGGAAGCTGGGAACGTGATTGGACATATAACTATCTCTATATGTCCTTCCAATTTGGCGAATCCAGGAGCACCGATTTTCTTCAGCACTTCCTGAGTGAGAGATTCAGAGATTTCACCACTAAAATCAATGAGGAAAGCATAAATTGAGCTACGCACTACACTATAAATCACAATACTGGAATAGGTTCTGACATCCTATCACGCAGATAACGAACTCTCCCCAACTTCAAATGAGTTCCCTACACTAAGGAGCTAGCATGTTGCAGATTTTGAGAAGTTGGGGAAAAAGACCAATGAGATGTTCTGCAGGAAGGAGAAGAAATAGTCAACAGTAAAAACTATATGTTCCGCAGGAAGGAGAAGAAATAGTCAACAGTAAAAACTATAAGTTTCCTCAGTAGTGATAAATGAATTCAGTTGGAGGAATTGCTCTGTTTCCAGTTGGTCCAAAACTCAAAAATTATTTTAGTTTCCTAGAGTAGCTGAATGCCTGCAGAAATTACTTGCTTTCCCAGTCCATATAAGTAGCTCTTTACGATGTCAAATCCGAATTTCAGACTTGCAATTCTTCAGAGAAACAAAGCTTGGTACATAGGTTGAGACATAGCCATCCTTATATGTCCCCTCCCAATCCTCTTTACAGTGTCTAGCTCAAGATTGCAAGCACAAACTCTGTGCAACCCGATATTGCAATTATGATGAGACCTTCCTTCGAACAAGTGCCGCAGCAACAATTCTCCATTTCCAACTGTCATTACTGCAAGATTTCCAGCTCCCGATCCACCAACATCAACAAACTGGTCAATATTAATACTAACCTTGTGGCTGTTTATCCAGAGTCTAGTAGCAAAATCTTTCAAGGTCCAAATGTCGATGATGATTGAAACCGTTGTACTTGTATTGTGAACCCATGATAGACAGCCATCCATCTTGAAGCTGTGTGTGTCGAAATGCTTCATATGGTAGCAATCTTCTGTAGGACATGGAAGCGGCATCAAGATAAACTCCTCAGCTTTAATGTCAAATGCCATGATTAGTTCTTCACGCGGAGGCTTCATTGGTTGGCTGCAGCGTCCTATGGTAGCACTCTTCTGTAGGACATGGAAGCGGCGTCAAGATAAACTCCTCATCTTTAATGTCAAATGCCATCATGATTAGTTCTTCACACGGAGGCTTCATTGGTTGGCTGCAGCGACATGCTACCAGCAAAGAAACAGTACATTTTCCTCTATGACCACTGGACCAGTACTGTGAGATCTGGACCACTTTACCAAGGAGGCGGGTGGTTTTAGGTCTTTACAAACAGGTTGAGAGCCCAAATTAAGCATTTTACAATCTACCTTGAATCTGATTGTGGATCCCAAGAGTATACAGTATTCTTCTATCAATGGGTGGAAGAACATCGCCAATATGTCGTCATGTAGCACCGGAGTGATTACTCCTACCTGGTCCCGGTTTATCGGATTGAAGATACTGAAATTCTTGGTACGTGGGTTGGGAATGTAGAAACTTATTACAATTAAGCCGTCGTGGGATAAGCAGAAACAGTTGGGGTAGCCATGAGATGGAAGTATAGAATTTAGACACAGTTTCCGAATTCTTGTGTTCTTTTGTGGGTGTTCCCATTTGTCTAGCAGAAGGTCAGCTCTGCGACGGTATAATCTCTCTCCATGATAGGAATCATCGGTAAACCGGAACCCCTCTTCAGGTATATATCATAGAAATGTTATTTTTTTTTTTCTCTGAATCATAGAAATGTTCACTTGAGAGTAAGGACCTCCATCTCTGGCAGACCCTTCGAAATGCCAAGACATCGTCTGCCGGTAGTCTGCTGAGAATCTCCATGACTACATCATCCGGAAGAGGAGATCTTGCCGGTCGCCCACTCCTTTTCTGATTTCTTGTGGCTTCCATGAATTCGCGGCAGAAAGAAAGATGAAGAAGAAAACGACGGCTGTATCTTTAAACCTAGAGGGAACTGTAAGGCGGACTGGTTGACGCCCGGGTATCGACCCGAATCACCAAAAGAAAGCCATGTCCCCGCTGCTCTTGCTCTTGCTCTTGCTTTTCCTTATCTTTCTTTTCTTTTATGGACAAGCTATTTTTTTAAATCTTTTCTCACTTTAAATTAAATCAGATAAACTTTAAATTTTAAAAGATAAATTTTGAATATTAAATATTATAATATTAAAAAATATATTAGATGATATATTAAAATATTAGAAGTCTAATAAAATAATAAATATTTAATTTTTGACACATTTTTAAAAAATATAAATATAAGTGTGCATATTTATTGTATTTCAATCGCATAATTAAATACTTAAATTTTAATTTTTTCTCTTTAAAAATTTATTTTTATAAAATTTAAAATAAAAAATTTTAAATTCAAACTTAATTCATATACACTTTAAATTCTGAGTGAAGAAAATATCTAATGATAAATTATCTCATACAATTCATCCATTAAATGACTTTCCTCAAATGTTAAACAGCATGACTTTTTGGTAAGGAAGGACTAAGGAGAGAAGGGGCATGTCCATTCTGATTGATAAACTTTGCCAGATATCTAATCTGGGGCCCAAATTGTTTTCTTTTTCCAGCCCACACTATTGAGGCAGGCTACGTGTCCGTTCCATTTGACAATTGGACATAAAATTTTATATAAAAATTTAAATTATATTATAAAATTAATATATTATAATAAAAATAAGAAATATGTGAACTCGCAAGTATTTTATATTAAATCTAAATATATAAAAGTAATATATAGTGAGATTAGTAATTGATTGATAGTATAAATATATCAAAAAAATTTTTTATGAAAAGTATCAATTATATTAAAATACTTTAATATAGTAAGAAGATAAAATAGAATAGAACCATAGGAATATTATTTATTTGTACTCTCTTTGCCTAAGCTACAATAGATGGTCAAGGATAGATTTGGAATGTGTTTGGTTATCTTGATTCTGTTGGGTTATGGAGTCTTGATGGGCTCAGTTTAATTAGATATATTTTATATTTCTTGTTGCCTAAGTTAGAAACCCTAGTTAGTCTCTATAAATATAACACTTTGTACTTGAAATTCTAGATGAGGATGAGAGACAGAAAGCAATAGAAAAATTCTGGTTGCAGCCCGTGGACGTAGGTCACATCGACCGAACCACGTAAATCCTTGTGTCTCGTGTTCTTTACTTTTCTGCAGTATAGATTGTGCGTGTGTGCTAATACCCGAATTCCTAATAACTGGTATCAGAGTTAGGAAAAATTCACCACGATCTATGCAGATGGAGAGTAAGAAGATTGGAATCGAGAAGTTTAATGGATCCGATTTTGGTTTCTGGAAGATGCAGATTGAAGATTATCTGTACCAGAAAGATCTTCACAAACCCTTGTCTGGGGTGAAGCCGGATTCCATGACCGAGGAGCAGTGGAAGCTCAAGGATCGGCAGGCTTTAGGGTTGATCCGATTGACGCTGTGTGAAAGCTCAAGGATCGGCAGGCTTTAGGGTTGATCCGATTGACGCTGTCTAGAAACGTGGCGTTTAATATCGTCAAGGAAAAGTCAACGGTGGATCTGTTGAAAGCGCTTGCGAATATGTACGAAAAGGCATTGGCAGCTAATAAGGTTTTCTTGATTCGAGAGTTGGTGAATACAAGGATGAAAGAAGAAAATCCAGTAACAGTACACATCAACAATATGAACTCGATTTTGTCCAGACTTGGGTCGGTCGATATAAAATTTGAGGATGTGGTTCAGGCTTTACTACTGATATCTTCATTACCAGATAGCTGGTCTAGAACTGTTACAGCGATTACTAGTTCCACCAGCAAGCTCACTTATGATAGGATTCGGGATATTATTCTGGGCGAAGACGTCAGACGAAGAAGTTCAGGTGAATCATCTAGTGAATTGTTGAATGTTGGCAGAGAAAGAAGGAATAACAGAGGTAGTGGAAGCGGGAACAGAAAAAGGAGTCAGTCTAGGACTCGAAATGATGTGACTTGTTGGAAATGTAAAGAGGTAGGACACTTTAGGAATCAGTGTCCGAATGAAAAGAAAGAAGCGAACTATGCAGAAGACTACACAGAAGATGATGCCTTGATCTGCAGTGTAGAGAGCATGGTGGATTCCTGGGTCATGGATTTTGGTGCTTCATTTCATGCTACCCACAATAGTGAAGCATTGCAGAATCTGAAAGAAGGAAACTTTGGTAAGGTAAGACTGGCGAATGATGATGTTCTTGAAGTTACGGGCATGGGTGATATAGATTTGGTTACTTCAGCCGGTTCATGAACTTTGAAGGATGTCAGGGTGATTCCAAATTTGAAGAAAAGATTAATTTCTGTCGGGCAGTTGGATGAACAGGGACATGAGGTTAAGTTCGGGAATGGGCAGTGGAAAGTTGTTAAGGGAAATCTAGTCATGGCTCGAGGAAGAAAGAGAGGTTCGCTGTACATGGCCAGTTTACCATCTGAGGGAGAGACCATCCCAGTTCAAAAGAAAAACAAAGTCCGGTTCACAAAGTCTCATAGGCAGAAAAAGGTTTGCTTTGCAAGTGAGAAACCCAAAGCCAAAGTGAAGATTCAGAGTGAATGTGCGTGGAAGAGTTCAGTTAAACCAATTAGAGGATTTCGTGACAGTGGGAGCACGGGTTGTGCTTCAGTTTCAGTTCTCAAACAACAGTGGGTTAAAAGAACTAATATTCCAGCTGATAAAGTCTCTCCAGGGGATTACTTGCTGAATATGGAGAGTGTTATTTATTCTCAGGATATCTCAGGATCCGGTAGTTCATTTCAGTGGGAGCCGGTAGGGACAGAGAACAAGTCAGGGGCAGTTCTAGCCATGACTGATGTGTTGGAGCTCGTGGGGAGCTTCAACGAGCCTTCAGGTTGACTGATGAGAAGGTCGCTGCAACCAAGAGAGTTGAGTAAGATTGCAAGAAGTACAGGTGTTCACAGCGGATGGTAGTTTGAAGATTATCAAGCCTCCAAGTGGGAGATTGTTGGGTTATGGAGTCTTGATGGGCTCAGTTTAATTAGGCCTGTTTTATATTTCTTGTTGCCTAAGTTAGAAACCCTAGTTAGTCTCTATAAATATAACACTTTGTACTTGAAATTCTAGATGAGGATGAGAGGCAGAAAGCAATAGAAAAATTCTGGTTGCAGCCCGTGGACGTAGGTCATATCGGCCGAATCACGTAAATCCTTGTGTCTCGTGTTCTTTACTTTTCTGCAGTATAGATTGTGCGTGTGTGCTAATACGCGAATCCCTAACAGATTCGCCATTCTATTGTGATCTCTATTCGAGTGAGATTGTTCTAATGTCCTAATTTTATTTTTGCACGAGTGGTGTTCCAGTGTTGTAACTCGTACTTCTTTGTTTCTCTCATCTTGATTGGCGTGGAAATGGATTATACGATCATCATTGTTTGTCACTTGAATTCCTAGTAGTGCAGCAGCCGCATGGATGTTTGCTAAGAAATGAAAATGTAGCAGTGGGCATGTCAATGAATTCATTGCAACATGAAACAGCATCACCTCTACTTTGTTTGGATCACCAAAAATCAAGGAAATACAAAGAAAAACTAATAGCAGGATTGATAAAATCAGAAAGATATCATATATTCACAATCTTTAACAAACCTATACACACTCAGCAATTTGGCAAATTGATTTGAATAGCCTTCACCAGCACACAAGCAATACACACAACTGAATGAATATAGTATGAGAAAGGAAAGAACAAAAAATGCAATCTCACTACTATGCATAATTCATCAAACCTAATGATGGAGGCAAGCCAAAGAGATATTGCTGCACAATACTGTATCACACCTATAGTATTCCTTTTGCTATGTTCATTGTCCTCTGATCAAGCAGCTTTAACCTCTTCCTTTGTTTCAGTAGGTGGCGGTGTTTTTGATTGGGATTTGCCAGTTATTGCTTTCTTTGCCTTGACCAGGGATTGCTTCACCTTTGCTAGTAGATTGTTTGAATGCTTTTTAGGAGCTTCTTGTACTTTCTTCAGGTCATCAGCTTCCTTGGCGGGTTCTTCAATTGGAGCATCAGTCGTTGCAGAATCTTTAACTTCTCTCTCTTGTTCCTCCAGCTTGGATTCAACAGCCTCCGCAGCTTCCTCTCCTTTAGTTTCTGTCTCAGCCTTTGGGGCCTCTTCTACATCCACTTTCTTCTCAACTTCCGCATCTTTGTTGGTTTCAACTGAAGCTAGTGTTTCATCCTTTTGGCTGCCATTTTCAGCAGGAAGTGCAATTTCTCTGGAGGTTTCTTCTATGGTTTTTCCAGCCTCTTGAGAAATGGTACCGGCAACATCCTCAACACCCTTTACTTCAGGCTGAGTCAATGCCTGGGCAACCGCAGTTTTCTCTTCCTTTTCTTCAATTTTCCCACCCTTAGCTTCTTCATTTTGATTTTCAATATTTTCTTCTACTTTTACTGGTTCTTTGGATTCAGTTTTCCCAACTACTTCTTCCTGCTTATCAGCAACATCAGTATTTTCTGCAACTTCAACAGAGGGAGGAACTTCTGCATCCTTTTCTACCACATGAACTTCCTCAGGGGCTGAAGCAACTTGATCAGAACTTTCACTTTCAAGAGGTTCCATAACAGGGACTTCCTTTGCTACCTTAGTATCTTTGATCTTGTCGGATGGAATACCTTCGTCTTTTGTTGTGTCGACCTCCAATTTTTCTGTAGGTTCAGCCACTGTAGATTTGTTCTCCATTTGTTCAGTAATTTCAGGTTTTTCTTCTGGTTTATCCTCTCCTTTAGGAACTGATAGTGGAGCTTCTCCTTTCTTGTCCTCTGCTGCTGAAACTTCCTCATCTTTAACCACTTCTCTCTCCGGTTCTTTAGGAGGCAGCACTTCTGGTTGCACCTCTTTACTTTCAGCAATTGCGGATTCAGGAATTTTATTCTTTAGTAAGTCTTCAACTTTGGCTTCCTGAAATTCAATGGTTTCAGCTGTAGATTCAGGGATTTCAGCTTTCTCTGGCAATTCTGTAGGTTGCTCCTCTTTAGTTTCCACTGTCTGAGCTGCAGATTCAGGAATTTCAGTTTTCTCTGTCAGCTCTTCTGCTTTCACCTCTTTCTTATCTACAACCTCAGTTGCTGATTTAGGAATTTCAGTTTTCTTTGGCAACTCTTCTGCTTTCTCCTTAGGAATTTCAGTTTTCTCTGGCAACTCTTCTGCTTTCTCCTCTTTTTTCTCTATAACCTCAGTAGCTGATTCAGGTATTTCAGTTTTTTTTGGCTGCTCCTCCATCTTTTCCTCTGTGGCTTCCCTCATGGACTCTTCTTTCAGTTTCTCGGCATCCGTCATCTCTGTCTGTCCCTCTTGTTTTGGCAATTCTGCAGGTTGCTCCTCTTTAGTTTCCACTGTCTGAGCTGCAGATTCAGGAATTTCAGTTTTCTCTGTCAACTCTTCTGCTTTCTCCTCTTTCTTATCTACAACCTCAGTTGCTGATTCAGGAATTTCAGTTTTCTTTGGCAACTCTTCTGCTTTCTCTTTAGGAATTTCAGTTTTCTCTGGCAACTCTTCTGCTTTCTCCTCTTTTTTCTCTATAACCTCAGTAGCTGATTCAGGTATTTCAGTTTTTTTTGGCTGCTCCTCCATCTTTTCCTCTGTGGCTTCCCTCATGGACTCTTCTTTCAGTTTCTCGGCATCCTTCATCTCTGTCTGTCCCTCTTGTTTTGACACTTCTGCATTATCTGAGAGAGGAACATCCATGATAGGAACCTCATGAGGTCTCTTAACTTCTTCAGTTAGAGGAGCTTCAGTTTGCTTATCCTCAATCTTTTCCTTTGGTTCAGCTGAACCGACCACAACAATTGGCTCCTCAGCTTTTGGTTTCTCTTCCGCCTTAGCCATCACAAGCTCTTCAACTCTAGCTGGTAAACTTTCTTTCTCCTTAATCTTCTCCTCTAATTCAGCCGAAGAAGCGGTTCCTCTTGGAACCTCTTCTTCTTTTGGCTTTTCTTCACCTTCCTTAGGCTGAGGAACACTATGTTCCATCGTCTTTACCTGTTCATGCACTTCCTTTTCTACTTGCTGCATAGCAATGAAGATTAAAGAATGAAGAAAATCAATCATTTCCGAAGAAAGTGATCAGCACCTTATCGAAATTGCAGCATAAGAGAATGACAAATTTCAGAAGAGGGAAATCTAACAAGGGCCAGAATTGCAGGTCTCAAAGGAAAAGAGAAGAAATGAGCCAGAATTATCATAAGCACACACCGCAGGTCTTCCGCTGCCACACCTAGGGTACTCTAAAC
This sequence comes from Rauvolfia tetraphylla, assembly GCA_030512225.1. NCBI lineage: Eukaryota > Viridiplantae > Streptophyta > Magnoliopsida > Gentianales > Apocynaceae > Rauvolfia > Rauvolfia tetraphylla. The sequence continues at coordinate 7,790,413 of JAJQKT010000060.1, forward strand.
ATCCCTCAAGAAAACGCAAATGAAATCTGGACTCTGGTGAAGATTAGAGGAATGTTGTCTGTGTACTGAGAAAACCAGAATTGCAAAAGACAACAAAATCATGACAGGACGTTGGACAGATAAATATTATGCTCTCACAACCAAAAACCCTCTACAAGGTCCTGGATAGCCATTGTCTCCTCCCTACCCCTGTCACTTCCACAATGTCCAAAAGGGAGGCAGCGCGTGGGGGTGGTGGGGTTTCCTGCCAGCCAAGAAACGTTCAAGCCAAAGAGGGATACAGCTTTAGTAAAGGCAGAAGCTGCATTTCTCCTGGATGACACTGGTCTAAGCAAAAATCTAGGACCACCATCTTTTAACACAAATAATTCAACTCCTACTTTAGGCAGGATAAAACAGTATAAACACATATTTGAAGATTAATACATTCAAACTCCATAAAGCGAAAACCACAAATATAAAAAAGAAGCCTAAGTTGGCTTCTTCACTGTATATCCTGAGCTGCTCGTTCTTAGAAGTAGCACAATAGAGTACCATATATATCATCTTCAACTCTTCAAGGATTTTTTTAGTATTATTTTTGTCCAGACAAGTTCCTGATCCTGTCTCTAAGTCCATAAACTAATCACTTAACTTCCACTGATATTTTTAGATTCAAGAAGCACTCGGAACCACTCCGTCACCTTGTTCTAGAGTGAGGTATCTCAAGCAAATAATTACAAATATCTTTCATCCAAATTATATCACTAGTAACCAAACAAAAAAAAAAGAAAAAGAAAAAGAAAAAGAACCACTAAGTTAATCATCACCGATGCACCGCGACAGAAAATCTTTCTCAAAAGTTCACCACTGAAAACATGTACACGTCTCTTGACGCTTGGAAAGCAAAGAATAATAAAGAGAAACTAAACCCCATCTCAGTTAAAACTATATGGACATAAGAGAATCAACTGATAAAAAACAAAAAGATCAAATCAGTACAAGGGTTTAGTGAAACATACCTCAGGAGCAGTAGAATGATCAGAAGAAACAGTCTTTGTAGCCATGGCTGCGGCTGCTGCTGCTGCTGATGATGGTGGTGGTGGAAAGATTGAAGAAGGAATTAGAGTTAATGAAAGAAAGTACTGGTGAAATAGAGCAGGGAGTTTGGAGAAGAATCAAGAAGTGGAAAAGAATGGAAAGGAATGATGTGGTTGGCAACAACCTAAAAGACGGTTCAAAGCAAAAATGTGGAAAGTAGAGCCACAGCCCATCGGAGCAAAAGGAAATAAAAGAACAGTGACACACTAATGCTCACATGGATGATGATCTGTCAAAGAGTCAGTGGGAATCCTTTAACTAACCGTCAAGAGAATAAAAATAAAAAAATTAGAAATTAATTATTTTGATAAAATTATATTACTATATAAATGAGAACAGAAATAATTATTTTGAGTTGGTATTGCCATAGCAAAAGTGACAGCCTTTAGTTTGGGGACCATGGCGGTTTAACGGCCTAATTCCTTTTGGCAAACAGTTGTCTGATTTGTCGGTTTCTTTGTAATTAGAAGATAAAGTAGCCATTAATCAATAATTAGTGGATTAGGGGGGCGATTTTATTAGTTAATCCCAATTCATAAAAAGTATTACATTTTATGACTTTTTATAAAATGAAAAATGATCTCTATTTTGGAGAGGAACTAAAGTATGCAAAAACTTTCCTTCATAAAAAAGTACCTCATTTGTTTTAAAATATTTTATTTTTACAAATTTTAAAAATAATTTTTTAAAATTACTTTAATAATAAAAATAATTATTTTTTATTTTTTATTTTTTATTATATTAATAAAATTAATTAAAGATATAATAAAAAAAACTCTTTATTTTTTTAATTTATAAAAAAGAGTAAATGACTTTATGTTTTGATATAGAGGAAGTAATATTTTAATTCTGCTGCCGGCGAGAGTGATGTGGCTACGGTGATTGCCGACGGCACTAGTCGGTAAATTGTTGTGAGACATAACGAATGTCCTCCCTCATCCACCTAAAGAAAACCCTGCAAATGCTGTACGTGCAAAATGAATATGCAAGAAAATTTGGAAGTTTTATTAATTAGTTTATTTAATTTTTCATAAAAGGAATTGGAAGTCATCAATATTGTCCTTTTCATTTCATGCATGCATACCTTCTTCTTCCTAGGTGGAAACGCACATATACAAGAAAAAGAATGTGAAAAGGGCATTATAATTAAGACAAGCGAAAAGGATAAACAAATTGAGAAAAAAAGATGACCTTTCTCGAAGTGTTTTGAGTTTATTGTGCGAGTGGGTCTAATACATGTGTGTGATCACAGGGATGCCAACCCTTTGTTAATCCCCTCCCTCATCTGCGTGCAGGGGATGATAAATTGATAATGACAATACTATATTTATACTATAAAGGGCGGGCAGGCATTGTCCCCAAACTGAAAGAGAATGGTCAACACAAATTTGAAAAAAAAAGAGGGAAAAAAAAAAAAAAAAACTCTGCGGATAGGAATTGGGATGATGCTTCCGAAAGCTGACTCAATAATTAGCTCATGTGGCCCTTTTCTCCCATGGCATTATCCTTAGTGCTCTCTTCAGCTAAAACAGATGCCAGCCGCTTCAAAAAGAAAAAAAAAATTGGCTGATATTTCTCATAATCACCTCAGCCACCAACAACCACAAAAAAGGGGGGAAAAAATCATTCTTCACAAAGATGCGGTTACTTAAAACGTAAGTTACTATTATTCTATCTGTTTTAATTAAATATCCTATTTTAACTTAATATAAAACTCAAAAAAAATATTTAACTTACTCAATTTACTAACTTCGTCTTCATTAATCTTACGATATCTTTATTAATTAAAGAACTTAGTAGTAATATCCATATATTGGTGAAGTCTAAATTCCTTTAAGGATCTACTTGGTTTAAGGATTTTAGTAAAAAAAAAATTGAGAGAAAGAAAAATAAAATCCTTAGGAAAATTGAAAATCTATATGTTGTTTGGCTAGCTAAAGAAAATACTATGAAATAGAAAATGATTTCTAAGAAAGCAATTTTCTTTATTTGGTTTGTCAGATTTTATGATGAAAATGAAAAAGTAAATAACGTATTAAAAAGTTTTAAACAAAAATCTCCCAAAAAAAAGTATCTTTAGAATAGTTTGAAAAAATAATAACTTGTAACTAGTAGTCGATTAGTATATTCAAGAGTTGGAAGTAGGATTTTATTATTGAATATCTAATTTTCTAATCCAGTTCATATATATAATATTTAAATACTTTTTGAATTCGTTCTATTATTATTTTAAACTTGAAATTTTATTCAAATTCGTTCTTTTATTTGTTCATAAAGTTTAAAGTTTGTTCATGTTCAACTCGTTTAATTTCGTAAGCTATTCGAATAACTAGAATAGTATTCAAATTCGAATTGTTCAAATAGCACAATAAAAAATAAAAAATAAATAAAAAATTAATAAAATAAATTTTTATTTAATATTATGAATATTATACAAAATATATACCATATTTTATATAAAAATATTACTATATAATATAAAATTTGATATAAAATTTTTAAAAATATTGTGCAATATATGAATAATAAAATTTATGTATGTGTTCGTAAATGTTCAAATTTGTTTGCGAATAAGTCTGTGTTTTTTGATTAATAAATAAATTATATTTTGTGTTTGAACTCAACTCGAATATAAAAAAAATGGACAATAATTGAACACCAACAAGCTTTGTTCACAAACATTCAGTTTGGAAAACTGTTCTAATTGAAAGTTAACATGAGTTTTCAAATTACACTTCTATTTTAATCAACTTTTCCTCAACATTTTCCTTTTCTTCACACTTTTGTGTGGAAAAATTACTTTCAACACTTTCTATTAAAATTTTCCTCATTAATTTCCTTCATTTTATTTTCACACTTTAGTATTTTCCTTCACTACCAATTAAAGAAAATTATTTTCTTTTCCATAGCAAATTCTTGAACCAATAAGGCCCTAAATTTAGAGGTTAAAGAGGTTAGTAATGGGTCGTATATTAGTGAAACTTGTTTTTCTTAAATTAAAAATATTAATAAATAAAAATTTAAATAAAATATATAACTATTTTAGATAAGTGAATATTTAATTTTAAACATTTTAAAAAGAAAATATGGATGGAGGGAGTATTATTATTGTGGTTCTTATTTTTGTGTGTTTTTTACCTCATGATCAATATTTCTCTATGCTACAATGGTTTTGCTTACAAGTCCTCAGTCAAAGATGAATTTTCTTACACACATGCTTTGGGTCAATTCCATCATTCATTCCTTAGTTTTGCATGCTTTATCTTAACTCGAAGTTTGAATGCCTTCAGGAATCCAAATTCTCTTGATCAAAAATAATGTTGAGGTTCTTAGACATAAAGTGATCTGCACCTTTTTTTTTTTTTAAAAAAAATACTTTGAAATATTGTTTTGATTAGATCCATAATTTTTAAAAAATCACAAATAAATTATTTAATTATTATGTTACTACTTGAATCACGCCGAGCATATCAAAAGTCAATTATGTTTGGTGCGGCTTCTCTCAATTCCCAAAAGGTAGGGCCTAAAAGAGAAATTGGATTTCATAAAAAATAGAAAGAAAAAGTTGAAAATAATGCAGAGTTCTTGTTAAGCTCATGAACATTATTGGATTTTGGGTCCATTGAGGCAATGGTGACTTTCATTATTGAGATAACCATTACAAGATTCGCGTTCTCGCAATTCATTTGTATACGCATGCAATAACTCAAAAGACAAACCGGTGTTCTTCACTTGTATAATTTCTTCGTTTTAATCAGTACACAACCAGAGCTTTAATCAGTAGTGGTTTCCAATGATGAATTCCTGGCCGGTAACTTTGATAACCTAAAGTTCCCTTCTGTTTGCAGCTATATAGCAGTGTCTGACCATCCCCATGAATCTCAAACTAGGCAAGGCAAAGTTAAAGTGTTCTCCTGAGGGCTGCATATGTTCTAGAATTGCTCTGTACTCTTCGTATTCGTTTTTCTTCGGAGTAATCCACTGATGGTTGGTGAAAACTTCTGAAGCTTTGTTTTCTGAGCAGGAGCAGCAATGGAGTGGCGCAACGCTTCAAATGCAGCTCCAGAAAATAATGGGTTGAGGTTAAATTCATCCATCTTTGGCGGACTGTTTGAGATCTGAGAAGAGATTCTGTGGTTAGTCTGGAAAGAATTTCCTTGAATAATTTGTCATCAACAAGATGATAGACCAAATGCTAGATCGCCCATGGAGAGAAGAGGAAAAAAAACAATGTCTTATTAACTGAAGAGGGATGAAATACCACTGCATATCTGGTGCCTAGCAGAAACAAAGAATGTTGTAAATTAATTTAGTGAGCTTTCGTGTTGTCCTATAATTAAGATCCTGCAACTAAAATCCATAGTTCGACAGAAAAACAGCGACAAGTGATATCATTTTTCTTTCTAATAGTTATGTTGTATATTATGGAATACTACAGAAGTTCAATGAAATTAAACTGCTACGGTATTGGTCAGGCAATCAAATTCTGAGCACCAAACAAACCCTTTCAGAAATAGACTACGTTCTGGGGGATGATGGAGCAAGAAAGATAAAGAATTTTACATACATTGAAGTTCTTGATTCCGGGAAGTTTGTAGCTTTATTGCTGCTAGGAGGATATGGTTGAGTCCCCGCAGAGTTTAAGCTTTATTCCTCTTTAATTCTAAACAGAAAAACTACTATCAAAGAGTATTTCTTAAGCTAATCAAAATCCAAACGAAACACATATAAAAGCTACTTAATTGCTTCCACTATTATATTGAAGGATTTAATTCCTCCGAGCCTTTCAAGACAATTATTCCACGGTACGATAATCCGATATCGTAGCAAAACCTGTGTTCGGAGGGCATGAGATCGAGACGAAGTTCTTGAGTCCTTGATTTCTTTCTGTGTTCGGAGGGTATAAGATAAACAGAAGTTTCTGTGTTGGGAGGGTAGAAATTGAGGCAAAATTTCCTAACTTTTGTATTCTAATTCGTGCCGTCTCCGTTAGTCTAGCAGAAGTAGATTCCTCATCTTAGTCTCTCTTCTATCCTGAGCAAGGATCATTCGAGAACTCTTGTTACCCTAGTTAGATGCATCTACACGAAATATTGGGTTGAGATGAGTCCTTCTATTTTCGGCAGACTCTTCGAATTTTCAACACTCTGGAAGCGTTCTGAACCCCAACGGCTTTCTACTCCTTTTCACGGCTTCGGTGAATCCAAGATGCGGCAGAAAGGAGGAGGAAGAAGAAATAAAGCTAACTCGATACCTGACAAGTTCTTAAATAGGTCTAGTTTTTTCACTCAAAGAAAGAAGGGTCTAATTTTTGGCAAAAACATTTAGGCTATATTTGGATAAAAGGAAAGAAGAGGAAAGGAAAAGAGAGCACTAACCGTTTATTGTATTTGTATAACTAAGAAAAGGAAAAGATATGATATTATTTGAATTCATTAAATTGGTCTCCTTTCCCTTCGTAATATGCGCACCCTCCGGAAATGAACGCTGGTAATTCTTGGCTCATCCCCATTGCTTCTCCTTCGCATTTATTTGTCACAAGTATTTCCACGTCAATGCCTTCTTCTGGAGAAGAATTGCTGGAAACCTTGGATGCACCAAGTGCATCTCTACAAAATAAGGAGTTGACGTCAAAGCTCTCCACCTTTGGCAGACCCTTCGAAATTTGGGGACAGCTCCTGCAGGTAGCCTAAGTATATCTCCATAATTAGTTCTTCAGGAACAGATGTTCTTGGGGACTCTTCATAGTTTCTGCTTCACCTTGATGCCACTGCCTCCATTAGGGTTTTTCAAGAAGGGTGTAGAAGAATGTTGTTGGGGCATTTTCTTCTGATGAACTACTGATGAACGTGAATAGACACGAACGTTTATGCAAAACATGATAGTTTTACAATCTAATGCAACAACACAAGTAAACATGTTCCATAACACAATATTTTCACAAGATCTTTAGTCACTCATAATGAAATTTAAAAGTCATGGTCATCATATCCACCATCATGATCTTACTCTTCAAATTGATCCTCTTCATGCGTCCCCTATTCATGGTTTCTCGCCGGTTCATATCCAGCCACCTCTATCACAATTCTGTGTAGAAACAAACAGAAAGATAAAAACATTATGATTTAACCATAAAAGACAATAAAAGCAGTGATTATGAAGATATAAGTAAATACAATAATCAAAGTGAAGATGAGAGAACTATAGACAGCTTTTGCAACTGCCAATAGGACTAGTTGTGAAATTAGGTTTTCAAATTTATATGTGCAGCGACTCTTACAAATTTTGTCGCCGAAAGATAGACTAAAACCAAGAAATCATCAAAATGATATGGCCGAAACACATTGAGAATTAGGATACTAGTGGACAATAACCTCATTATATATGGTAGCTTCTAAGAAAAATGCAGCAAAACTCACAAGGATAATGGAAGATGAGTTTTGCCCTTATGATGATGTTGTATCATTTGCCCGGGGTCTCCTCCAACCTAATCTCAGGGCTACAATTGCTCAGAGAGACAAAGCTTGGATTGTGATCCGACAACTTGCTACACTTATCATATCTTCTCCCTAGCCTCCGGAGGCTTCCCTGCTCGAGACTGCAAGCATAAATTGCTTCAGCACCTCTGTACGACAGATATTGGATCAATAGATCACCATTACTAAATGCCACTGGTTGAAGCTCTGCCTTCCTCAAACGTTCGTCGATAATAATGTTGTGACTCTTGATCCAGGATCTAGTAGCAGAATCTTTTAAGGTCCACATATCGATAATGACAGACTGAGTTTTGTTGGCAATTTCAGCGAAGCATAGAGAATCAGCTATCTTGAAAATATTCATGTTTGAATGCGTCCACTCGCAATCATTTGTCGGACCTGGATGGGGCATAACAGCAAACTCCTCCGTTTTAATGTCAAACGCCAAGATCACTTCTTCACAAGGAGCTTCTTCAAAAACCATATTTCCATCACTCACAGGGCTGAGCCAACCTCCTGCCATCCAGTACAGCGTTGTATCCTCCATGACCACCGGAGCAAAACCACCAAGTCTTTTCCAGTATATAGAGGAGGTGGATTTTTTTAGGTCTCTAAAGCAGGGGTTAGGACCTAAATTGAGCATTTTAACTTGTACATCCATTCTCTTCATAACCCAGAGAGTACAGTATTCCTTAACCAATGGGTTAAAGAACATTCCGCATAAGTTAAAATCCTGAGTCCGAGAAGTTATTCTTACCTTGTCTCGGGTAATTGGATTGAAGATGATGCAATCCGTCATATTCGGGCTAAAGGGGTAGTAGCCACCGACGGCAATCAAGCCATGGTATGATAAACTGAAAGAATATGGCATGGAGAGGACACACAGCTTACGAATAGTTGATCTCTTTCTCGGTGGCTCCCGTTTGTCGATGAGAAGTAGTTTCCTTCCGCCGTCTGCATTCTCCTCGGCTAGAATCATCTGGAAATCGGAATGTCTCAAATGTATATCAGCAAAATATCGGGTTGAGATTAAAGCTTTCCATCTCTGGCAGACCCTTCGAAACTTTAGGACTTCATATGCCGGCAGTCTGCTAAGAATCTCCATGACCATCTCGTCTGGAAGATGTCCGACTGTTCTTCTGCTTCTTTTCATGGCTTTCAATGAATGAATCGAAGACGCAGGAGATGACGAAGTTAGGTCTTTCAATTAGATGTCCTGAACAAAATACAGTAGACGAATCTGAATATTTATATGTCCTCAACGACGGCCCTTTGGTTTTTGTAGAATGCTAAGATGAAAACTTACAGCGCCGCATTCCAACTGCGACATTACACCAATATACCCTTTGACAAAACTGAATTTAAAGGTGTTGTGCTGTCTTACCTATCAAAAGGATAAAATTACTATTTATTTTAGCCAAATTCACCTTTTTCAAAAAATTAAAAAATTTTCTAATGCATTTTTTACTATATATTATTTAGTATATTGATAAAAGTTTCCTATATTAAAAAACGTAATAAGTCAAGTCCCTTCGACTTTCTTTAGTCTAAATAATTAGGAGTGTTTATTCATATTCGATTCGTTTTTTAATTTAATCTTTTGAATTACATTAAAAATGGGTTCGATTTTTATTTTTATTCTCAGACCGAAAACTAAATTCAAAAACTAAAATTTTAGTTTTTAATTTGAATTTTTTATTCGGTTCGATTTTTCAGATTACACCAATAATAAGCACTATACAAATAATGTATCAGATTTTAATTTTCAAGTTTTAGACATACATCCATTCACACTAATAATTTTATTTTTATAAAATTTAAAATAAAAATTTTAAATCTAAATCCTATCCAATTCACTTTTAAACTTGAATAAAAAGTTACGACCTATTAATAATTCGGGGCGGCCCTCCGACGGCTCCATCGGGAGTCCTTTCCGGTCATCCCTAACCGGAGTATCGAGGGTGCTGTAGCTAGCCCGCCTAGATCCATTTGCTAGCATATATCAACCATTTCAAAGCCAATTTTCATATTTTTTTAATTAAAGGTCACAAAATAATTGAGTAGGGATAGGGTACCTAACCTTCTTTCGCTCCAATTCGGTGCGGAATCGTCGAGATCTAACGAAATCTATCCTCGTACCTTGAGAGGACTTGGAAAAAGAGGGAGGAAGGAAATATTTATAATGAAGGTTTAAGGTACTGCATTAGCAATTTCAAATGCTTCAATTATCAATTGGGTATTGATTTTACTAATAAGTATGTAACGTGTCAAATCTAGGAACTGCCGTGTGTCATTGAACTAAGAGGTTGGTAATGGACTCGACGTTGAAGTATGGCTGTAATTAAGTTGAGCTGCGCGACTTTGGACAATTTTAGATTTGAAATTTAAAATGAGTTAAACTCTAACACTCTTTCCATTTTAAAATACACGTTCTAATTTCATTATATACTAGAATTAGGATTTTGTAGAAAAATAAGATAGAAAGCAAAGATGCTCTTATTTGAAAAATAGTTAGTATTTTAAATTCAAATTTAACTGTGAAATTAGTATTTTAAATGGCTGATTGGAAAATAAAAATATTTAAATGATTTGTTAAAGACAAGAATAATTAATAAACTCCTTATATAGAAAGAGTATATATATTTTTAAAAAGGGCAAAAAGGAGATTATAATGTATATTTTAATTAAAACGAAGGAAGTATTTAAATGTCGGGTTTAAAAGCTCACGAAGTGTTCAATTATATAATTTTTAAAAATAAAACATTATATCATATTCGTATTGAACTTTTAATTAAATAATATATATAATTCATATCTGATAATATTTATATCACATATTGGAACTTTCAAGTCAAGCACCATTCCTGAAGCTTGAGTTTGAGTTAAAGTTTCACGAAGAGTTTTTTATCCAGTCGAACTAAATTCTTTCTTTAAATGATGAACCAAACTCGAACAATTAAATTCTAGTCTTATCTAAAATTTTCATCAGATTCAATTTGAGTAGTTTAGGATTCACCTCAGTTCAATCGTTTACTACCCAACACTAAAGCAAGGTCACTAAAACATTAGACAGCAAATTAAGGATTAATTAATTTGAAGGTGAAGGAAAAGGATAAAATGGAGATATGAGTTAATGGCGCAATTAGCATATATTCAATAGTATCTTCGAAAATACCTTGTCCATATACGGATGAGATGGAATTATTTGTGGTACTCTCTCGTTTCAAAAAATAAGGTATTTTACTTTTTTTTAATAGATTGAAGAAGAAGAAAATAAAAGATAATTTTTATTATATTCTTAACTAATGCTACTAATATAATAAATAATGAGAGAATTATATATATTTATGGTGAATGTAACTTTAGAAAACTAATTTTTAAAATTCAGAAAAAAATCAAATATTTTAAAAATAAAGAAAATAGTTGAAAGACCTTGTATTTTAAAAGAAACGGTGTGTGTTGTACTTTGGTGTTGGAAGCGTAATACCCCTACGTTGTAACTTTGTAATAAAGAAAATGAAATTTTCTTCATGCATTATTCGAGAGTGTCTAATATTATGCCTAAAAAGTTTTTGTTCTCAAGTATTACAATTGGATATGAGAAATTGTCAAGAAAAAATTTGGCCTAAGTTATCGATTCACTTAAAGCAATCTAAATTAAATATTTCCCCTCTAAGAAAATTTGGTAGCTCAAGTAGTTGTGGGTTTACCTTGAACTATCAAGGTTGCATCTCCTAAGAAAGGAAATTTAAACCAATCTAGATTTCTTCTATACAACCACTGTGAGGCATCTCAGCAAACTAGTCTTGAAAAGGCTTTGAAAATGTATAACAAAGTAACGAAGAACACTAATCTCTGTCTATTTCAAAATTATTTTCATATACCCACAACTATATGAACCTAAAAGCATAGAGTACCTAAAATCACAAGTAAAAATGTGATTTATTCTTTTATTCATGTTCCAACATATGAAAGATCCCCAGACTTTAGAAGTATTTGACTGCATTTTGTGCTCGTGTTCGTCTCATTGGTTCCTCCATCTTGATCTCGGGCTTGCAATTTCTTAGAGAAACAAGGCTTTTAAAGTGAGCTAATGCCCTCATACAACCCATATACTTCCTCCCAATTCTCCTGATACTTCCTTGCTCAAGATTGCAAACATAAAATCTTTCGAAAACCCACTGGAGCAATAGTTCTCCATCTGCAAAAGCAATTGCTCGAACGGTTCCCAGCCCCGAGCGTTCCAACTCCAGCTTAATCGCGTGGCTTTTTACCCAAAATCTTTCTGCAACATCAGTTAACATCCAGATATGGATAGTAGTGGTTGAATGGCACATTTGATCAGGGCAGCAAAAATAGATGAAGGATAGAAAATTATCCACCTTTAAGAGATCCATGGCTCTGTGATTTGCAACAAGATCCATGCCTCTATCAAGTAGAGCCCGGCAACATGTTGGTCCTGGATGAGGCATCACCGAGAACTCTTCCCTTTTAATGTCAAATGCAATGATGGTTTCTTCACAATTCGAGGAACCATTTCGATAATGAGCACCGGCGATCCAGTAAAGAATGTCACTGACTTGCACGGGAGGAAGCTCAGGTCGATGTGAAACCGATGAACCGGCTTCGATCTCTTTCCATTGCGGTTGTGATCCCAAGTTAAGCATCTTGAATCGAACTCGCCTCCCTTGAAAAAGTCCCCAGAGTATGCAGTATTCTTTGAGGATTGGGTGCAAAAACATGCCGTAAATCTCACCTCCTAAGCCTTGTCCTTGGGTTAGAATTCTCACCGTATCTTGATTTACAGGGTTGTAGATGACAAAATCTGTTAATGAGGATTGAAACTTTCCTCCCTTTTTCTCCTGAGGAAGAGTACCTTTCAGGAGAATCAACCCGCTGTAGGAGAAACATGCGTGATAGTTATGCCAGGAAGCTGCGGCAATGCATCTGGGGCGAACATTGGTGATTGCTGGGCTCATTTTTGCTGCGTCATTGTCCCATTTCAAGATCAAAAATATTTCCATTTCCCCGCTGCCCGTGTTCTCCTGGAGAAGAATGGCTGGAGCCCTTTGCTGCATTAAGTGCATCTCTACAAAGTAAGGAGCAGACGTTAAAGCTCTCCATCTCCTGCAGACCCTTCGAAATTTATAGACAACTTCTGCAGGTAGTCTGAGGAGTATCTCCGTGAGTAGTTCATCGGGGAGAGATGTTCTATCAGGGGAGAATTTTCTTGGGAGTTTTCTATGGCTTCTTCTCGGCAGTGACTCCATGGGTAGGGAGAATTTAGCTTCCCAAAAATTCAAAGAAACAAAAGAGAAAACCCTAATGATAGATGCAGAAGGTTGAAGGTTTAAGGGCCAACGGAGATTTTCTAAGACTGATTTCAACTATGACTGTGATTTTAAAACGGATGGAAAGTTTGAAATTTAGCATTATCTCGACGCTATTTCTTCTCCAGACTTTGATTCCGTGTCAATCACTAGCAGATTCTTTCCTTTTACGAATTTGGTGATTATCGATTTCTTTAAATCCTTGATGTATACCTATTGCTAGAGATGCACATTGTAAAGGAACATATTTGATAGAGGTCGCACCATATGGCTGAATGCTGCGTTGCTGACAATTTTTACTTTTAAATTTTCTAGAAAGAATAATGATTTAGTACCTATCTATGCAGATGAAAAATTAATTCTTGAAAAAGTTTTATAGTAGTAGCCGAATAAATTTTCAGCACATCTATATATATATTATAGAAATGTAACCCTTTATTTGTTATGACTTCAAATCTCTCATTCTAATTTTTTAGAGTTTTTATTTTTTTAATTAGTCTTAAAAAATTTGATTGGTTAATATTATTTTCAATCTATTAGGATAACTTTAAACTACTCATCTTTATCATTTTTATTTATCCAATCTCTTAATTTAAATTAAATTTATTAAAGTTAAATTCTTAACTTATACATTAATTTTAATTTTTGAATTTTGTATATTATATATATATATATATATATAAAATAAAAATGTAACCCTTTCTTTCTTATGGTTACAAATCTCTCATCCTAAATTTTTAATATTTTTATTTTTTAATTATTCTTCAAAAATTTAATTGGTTGTGATCATTTTTAATCTATTAAGATAACTTTAAACTAATTTATATATTTAATTTTAATTTTAAATTATATACAATAAGTTACTTTATCTAAGTATGAGACTTTAATTACTACTTTAAAAATTTTTTATTAGTTATAATCATTTTCAATCTATTAAAATAATTTTAAACTAACTTATATATTAATTTAATTTTGAATTCGTAAAAGTAGGAGACATTAATTATTGCTTTAAAATTTTTTGATTAGTTAGAATTATTTTTAATCTATTAAAATAATTTTAAACTACATATATATTAACATGAATTTTAAATTATCTTAATTTCTGAGAGTTTTTACTATTTTAATTAGTATTCAAAATTTTGATTGGTTATGATCATTTTTAATATATTAAAATAATTTAAAACTAATTTATATATTAATTTTAATTTAGAATTCTGTATATTAAATTACTTTATAAAAGTATAAAACTTTAATTATTACTTCAAAACTTTTTGATTGGTTAGAATAATTTTCAATCTATTAAAATAATTTTAAACTACTTATAGATGAATTTGAATTTTAAATTATTCTAAATTCTTATAATTTTTCCTTTTTTAATTAATCTTCAAAATTTGATTGGTTATGGTCATTTTCAATCTATTAAAGTAACTTCAAACTAACTTATACATTAATTTCATTTTGGAATTTCGTATATTAAGTTACTTTGTAAAAGTATGAGACTTTAATTACTACTTTAAAATTTTTGATTGGTTAGAAGTATTTTTAATTTATTAAAATAATTTTAAACTACTTATATATTAATTTAAATTTTGAATTATTCTAATTTCTAATAATTTATATTTTTTTAATTAGTCTTCAAATTTTAATTGCTTAGGATCATTTTCAATTTATTAAAGTAACTTTAAACTAATTTATACATTAATTTTAATTTTAAATTTTGTATATTAAGTTACTTTGTAAAAGTATGAGACTTTAATTATTACTTTAAAATTTTTTATTAGTTAGAACCATTTTCAATCTATTAAAATAATTTTAAACTATTTATATATTAACTTAAATTTTAAATTCTATATATTTTTGATGAAATTGAATTCTGTATGTTGAGTTACTTTGTAAAAGTAGTAAACTTTAATTATTAAATTTACTTAAAATTTTTTTAATTGGTTGGGATCATTTTAATCTACTTATATATTAACTCGAATTTTGAATTTCATATATATTTTTTTTAAAAATTAAATTATGTATATTCAGTTATTTTGTAAAAGTAAAACTTTAACGATTCAGTAGTTGTCAACCAACATGATTTTTATATTTATAATTTTTGTTTAACCAAATTTCTTAATTTAAACTAAATTTATTAAATCTAAACTTCTAATGTCAATCCATTTATTCTATAAATAGTGCACATCATCATCATTCTCTTTTACACATTATTTTCTTCTTCTCTTCATATGTATGCTTTTTGATGTTTTTGTTTGTTTGACATAATTTTTATTTAATTTTTTTCGTTTCCTTCGATGCTATGTGAGAACGATTTTATGAGGATATAACGTAATCTCACAGTTGCTTCTGTTTACAAATTTAAGGCCTTTGGAGAATCTTACACGTAATATATTAGCTTCTCTGATAGACAAAAATGCACGATAACAAGAGGTACAGTTTTGAACCATATTATAGAAAATAATGGATTTGTCTTCTTCATTTTTATCTTTTTTTTTTTAAGAATTTAAACTTCGTATACGTAGATGTGGATTGGAATAGGTGATCCGAGGTTCCCATGCAAAGATTTCTTTCCTTTAATCTCCAAGAAAATAACCTAAAATACTTCAATGATAAGAAGAATGTTTTAAATTTGATTACTTCAGAAAATTACTCTGCAGGATTTTCAAGTCAAAGAAATTAAACTATGGCTTTACAGGATAAGCCAATATGAAAAATGAAAACCTCTTCTTATTCTACGATATCAATCCCATAGTTGTTTCATAATCTATGTAGTTTAAAAGGAAAAATTTGACAAATATAGTACTCCATTTATTTTCACCAAGTTTGATTCTAATGTACTGTTTAAGTTTTTTATAAGTAAACCTATATTACTTCGGATATATTTGTGTTTGGGTTTTTATATCAAATGTAGGCACGTGAGAACCCTGAGAGAACACAAGGGCAAGTTAGTTAGGAGAACATAAGGTTAGAAGGAAGAATTACTAGATTTGATGGTTTTAATTTCTCTATTTTTTACAAGGGCACACAAGGTAAAAGTTTTTTAACTTTTGAGTTAAATAATCCCAATTTTGAAGTGTCCTTATATGTCCATCAAATCATACTATGTCAAGTTTTTATTTTTATTGTATGATACACTTATCAAATTATCTGTAAAGAAAAATAAAAAATATTTAAGAGATTTAAGAGATGATTTCTCTATTTTCTATTAATGCCTTTTTCTCCTTAAACATACTTCATTATTGTTTAACCTCTTAATTGGTTTCGATAAATACAATTAGTTAGTACTTTTTTTTGAAAAAAATTCTTAATTTGAATTCAATTGGTTCCAAGCCTTTGAACTTCATTATTGTTTAACCTCTTAATTGGTTTCAGGAGATACCATTAGTTAGTACTTTTTTTAAAAAAATAAAAAGTAAAATCTTTAATATGAATTCAATTGGATTCGAGCCTTTGAATGTGCTTCTGATCTGTTTTCTTTGTAAAACTCAACATTTGTTCTTAGTATGTTTCATTTTGAAATACTTCAAATCATAATTTGATAAGATATTAAAAATTGTAAACTATGAAATAGATATGATATTTTATTAAAAAATAGTATATATAATTATCTTCATTCCATTTTTGTTTTTTCACATAACTATCAGTTTCTTTTTTAACTATCTCTATGGTGCTCTACATCTAAATTTTCACATTCAATAAACACCCACTCTTTTTTCTTTTCTTTTTTCTTTTTTTTAAATAAGAATCAGTAATCCCCTTTTGTGATTAAATTATGAGCCATGCATGTTTATGGTTTGAATATGTGGACTATAATAGTTGGGTAGGATAGCAAACATTCCAACCAAAATTCACTTCACTCTAAAATCAATACAAGTACGATCTATTAAAATTTTACCAAAAAAGTTTCCATATTGACAATGTACTTTATAAAAGAGCGATGACATTTTTGGAGGATAATTACTACTTATTTCTATTGTTACCCACGATCACTCCTAACTAGATTTTTTTTCATTAAACATATAAATTTGTTTCATAGTTTATTGGCTATGTAATTAAAAATAAAAGTTTTATTAAATTTATAATACAATTAGTTGTTAATTTTTTATTAAATATATTTTAATAATTATAATTAAAAATAAAAATTTTAATATCCATGCATAGCACGGGTTTTTAGGCTAGTTATAAGTTATACTATTGTAATTAGTGAATTAGTAAGTAATTATGTTGGGATCCATAGTACATTTGGCTTAAAATATTATTAGTCAGAGTGTAACTTATGATGTGTTAAAAAATTTCTCAACTATCACCATAAAACTTCTCATTCTAATTTTTGACAATATAACATGTACGGTAAATGTTTCATGCTGCAGTAAACAACTTCTCTTTTGTTGAACAATCTTGGTACTCAGAAAACAAAATAAATATACCAAAAGCTCTCTACTCCATGATCATTAGCCCATTTGAGGACAAATCAAACCTGAATATTTTTTCATCCATACATATATTATAGAAATATAACTCTTTCTTTCTTATGTCTCAAAATTTCTCATCCTTATTTTTTAGATTTTAGATTTTTAAAATCCCTTCAAAAATATTTCATTGGTTGCTATTACATATCCACTGTAGTTTCAAATGATTCAGGCAATATTAGCATGTATCTATCAAATTTTCCCCTTTTTACCCATTTAAATGTTTGTCCTTGAACGGGTCAAGGTTAAATTGCATGTAAATAATTTTAATGAATTCTTTTTCGGTCTTGGTGGATAGCTTTGGCCCGGAGGCGTCAAATCTTCACTGCCATCCCAAGGCTTCTAGGTAAACATCTAACTTCCTTTTTACGCCCCTTTTTTCTCAATTAAGACAACCATTTTCAGACGATCTCAACTTTTTAATCAAAAATTATAGTCTCTTTCCATTACCTGCTTGGATTCTCCAATGGTTGTATGGGAGATCAAGGAAAATGGAAATTTCACGTTTCCTATGTTTCTCTATTTTTATTATGTAAAATTTTAGGCGTATAATCAATTACAAAAAAATTGTACTTCAGCCATTGAATGTTGTGCTTGCAGAAAGGGATTCCGTCCCCATTGTCTCACTTCTGAATTTTGGGCTTACAGTTCTTCGATGAAACAAATACCCTATAAATCCAACTGGTTGAACCCACACCAGTTTTGGGCCTTTAGATGTCCATTAAAGAAAAAGGGGCCTCTCTCCTTTTCGAGCATCTAATGACTAGTGTCAGTAAATTTGGGACGCATGCTTCTTCACTTGTCTCTCAAGATTTGTGTGTTTCATCTGAAGATAGTAGGCCCATTAGTAGGGCCTGATACAAATGTGGCCGGTGGTAAAGGTATGTCCCGACCCACATTACGCACCTCTCGTAAATGTTCTAGGTCGAAATATTCAAGGAAAATTGCTGCCGTGGTGTCGGTGCACCGCCGGGTATTTTGCGGTGGAGGAGAGTGGTCCAAGTTGGAATGGATCCTCATCAAAACATTAATGTTCACAATTTTATTTTTTTTATCTGCGCTTTAATGTTTACAATTAAAGCCCCAAATATTCGTTCATTGCATGTTTTCCATCTGCCTTAACATTAATCCAAAAGAAAAAAAAAAAAAAAGAACTTTGACGTGCCTTTAATTTCGAGATCTAAGCCACTCATAGTGGTGCAAATCCTCTCTTCCACATTCTCTGTTTTACCAATATAATACTCGTATATGATTACAAGAAAAAATTTAAAAAGGAATAAATTTTTTTTAAAAAATAAAGAATCTTAAGATAAATAAAATAATATAAAGACACAATAGAAAAGAAAATAGGAGAAAGATTTAGAGGAGTGGCACCCTTGCTTAGAGGTCGATTTCAATGTCAATCGGTCATTTTTGTTTACCCTCAAAATTACCATGAATTTAGGATATGCTTTGGCATCTTACTTGTAGTTCTAAGTGCTCATGAAATTTTAAGTGCATATTCAAAATTGTAATTGATTTAGCACAATATAAGCCTGATATCTAATTATCATTCCTTAACATGAGATGTTTTTTTTTTGTTAACGTTTTTATATAGAAGTATCTTTTTTTAAAAAAAAATTAGAGAAAATAATTTCTTTTAGAAAAAGGGTGTGACAGAAAAAGTAAGAGGAATAGATGGGGTGGTTGAGACACATCGAAGAAAGGAATTATAGAGGTGTCCCTCTAATTGAACTGATAGGAAATGGATTAGATGTTAAGTGTCTAGTAATAGTGTCCCCAAAACTCTCTCCTCCTATTATAGGAATAAAGATCATTAGAAATTGGGTAAGGCCTCAACAAATGAATCTTCGACAGCTATTTTAGCATATTGCACTGACTGACAAGACTCAACTCAAGAACAGCCCTCATAATTAGAATCTGAAATAGTTCATTAGGGGCATAAGCTTACCCCCAAATAGTGTAAAAAGTTATCATGTAAATATTGAGAAGAAAGTTGTTCATCATTTGCCCACTACAAAGCAAAAGCCACAGTGTAATTATTCAAAGTTGGGGGACAAGGGATGCATTTCAACGACATAACTTTTGGTAATTGATGGGGTTAAAGCCCTCCTTCATACAATTCTATTATAATTATGGGTTTAGAGATAAAAAAGGGTTTTAAGTCCTTTTTAATAATGTTGCCTTCTTCTTAAAGTCAATTTCCATCATCTATTCTACTATGCTGTTCTTTCCATTAACACAATTTTCAATCCTTTTTTGAATTTCTTTATCGAGATTGATTGTTAATACGAATAATTAAAAATAAATGATGTATTTGAATTGAGTTTTTATTTGAGTTGAACTGTATTGAGAATCATAAAAATAAATTATTTGTGAGTAAAAAAATGAGGTGCAAAGTAGAAAAAAGTGAAAAAAATAAATTTTTTTTAATTTAAAAATCAATCTAAGTTCATCCAAAGCGATTAAGGCTGAAAGAATGTTTAATTAAGATGTTTAACTACTAATCATTGTTATCAAGATTTTATGTTTCTATATATATAGTAAGCAAGTAGAATTTAAGTTGTAAATATGTTTGTTTCGTCATCAAAGATCAAATATTGGTAATGTGATTTAACTAACATTTATACGATATCCATGTGGCTGTGTTTCCTGTCTCTGCTTAATGGCCCGTCTTAATTAGATGTATTAAGGTCATCTCAAATGGACCCTCCAAAAAAAACTCTATCAATTTCATTGTTCCCCATGAGCAATGTGCCTTGTTTCCACACTGATCTCCTCTCTTTATTGTCCATTTCTTTTACTCGCATATTACTATAAACTTAGCTAGACAGTAAATATTTCACTCCGTTTCAAGGGCAAAGAGACCTTGAAACAACTTTTTACCTTTTCTTAGGGGCTTTTGACTAGAAAGTAGTACCCTAAACATGAATAGTTGAGCACAACAACTTTCTTTTCTTTTCCTCTTTTGCAGAGAGGTGGGAGGGAGGAGGGGAGGAATTGACTTGAAGGGGAACCATAATGGGGGGAGGGTTAATTTTTACTTGTTGAGAGCCACAAGGGTAAATGGGATGGAGTAATTTTCGTGGAAAAGTTCTGAAAATCTTTGAGAAAAAACAATCAAGTGTACTAATAAAGACTAACCATAAAGCGTAATCCCACTGTTTGAGATATTGTTGCTCTTTCTTGTCAATTAGTTGTCCTGTGCTCCTAAAGCGGCTTAGGGATTAGATGGCTTTGAGAATAACGAAAAGTGGCACTTCCACTAGTTCAAGGACACTTAGATTATGTCTCCTCCATTTCAAATGACCAATCAATTATTTATTTTTTTAATCTATAATTTTCGCATTTTCCAAATTTTAAAATGACAAATTACGTCATCATCTTCTTTTAATACTTCAAAAACCAAATTATCTTTTAAAAATTGCAAAAAAACACACTCAACTATGGAACTGTTACTTCAATAATAAAAACGTCATCCTTTACTTATCTCAACTAAACTTGGGCTCCTTGATGATGTCCTAACCGTGGGAGGGGGTTTATTCTTCAAGCACATAATTAGTACAAGAGAACATGCCTGTGGAACTATCAATTGTCACCATCTACCTCTCATTGTCTCACCAAGTTTCGTGGCGGCTAATGTAAAAGGGAAAAGGAATTTTCATTTGATGAAAAAAAAATAAAGAAAAAGAAAGAGGAAGTATCTTCTATATTCTCATTCTGAAAAGAATTCTATCCAAACCTGTAAACATTATAGCTAGTATAATTTCAATTCCTTATAATAATTGTTAGCCATACATATCATGACACGTAAGTTTAGCAAGCTCAAGTAAAAAATACTTCTTCCGTTTTATTTTATTTGATAATATTTGATTGAGCACGGATTTTTATGCAAAAATTTAAATTATATTATAAAAATAATATAATACAATAAAAATAAAAAATATGTGAGTTATCGAATACTTTGTGTTAAATATAAATATATAAAAGTAATATATAGTGTGGTTAGTAGTTGATTGATAGTATAAAATATGTTAAAATATTTTCTTTTAAAAAAATGTCAATTATTTTAAGATGTTTCAATATAATAAGAATATCAAATAAAATTATACGAATAGAGTATATTTATTGACCAGGTTTGGACTTCTGTGGACGTAGAATCTGTCGCACAAAAAAGGATATTATGGGGTTTTATCTTAAATTATTGGCACATACTGATCATTTTTCAAGTTGGGTCTTTCTCAACTTAAGCTTTGGTAGTGTTACTTTGATAGAATCACTGTTATGCATTGAGTGTTCAGCTTATCTAACATATATTTACGAAACGAACACGCAAGCTCCAATATTGAATATTGAACACACAACCTTGTTATCTCTTGCCCTACCCTTTCATTCATAATATATATATATATATATATATATATATATATATATATATATATATATATATATATTGACTAGGTATAATGAAATAAGTTTTTCAAAATCATTGCTTGTATTAAAAATAAAAAGGATAACAGAAGGACCAAAATATAACAACAAAAGGCCATAATAGAAATGGGGGAAAATGAAATTTTAATGCAAATAACCATGCCCAATATAAGCTGAACCTCCAAAAGAAAGATAATGTCGGTCATATATTTCTTTCTTTATTTTTTTTTCAAGAATTTTCAGAAGAAGACGGCCTGGGTGGGGGAGAAGGAGATCTTAGCTGGAAAAATGTGATAGCCCAGGGATCTGCGCGACCCAAAACTGGGTCTGACTAAATAACAAGGGGTTAAGACCAAGATTTTAGATATCAATAGAAAATCACATAACGAAGTCTCCATTTTCTTTTAATATTTGGGTAAAGACACATTAAATATATAAAAAAATGTCAATTCTATATATATATATATAGATTGCATCTTCTTTATTTGTATAAAAGCTTTTTCTTATATATCAAAAGACAAAAATATATCCACGTTAAAATATTTTTCTAGTTGAATTTAACTACATCCTCATCATATATCCTTCAAATCCATATTTTGTTACCATAGTTAAAAGATTTTCCAAAAAAAATAAAAATAAAAACTAATAGAAAGCAATCACCAATCAGAGTAAGGTAGAGCCCAACAATTTTTACAGAACAAGCTTGCTTCTGGTGGGGAAAGACTGAATGCTTTTCAAACAAGCATAAGGTTCACATTTCATGGATATGTTTCTTGCCCACACAAAAGGTATCATACTAATTTTCAAAAAACAAGAAAAAAGAAAAAGGTTTCATACATTTTCAGCAAAAATAAGACTAGCGTACAGACGAACCACTCTTAATTGTTCACTGATTTAGGATTTGTACTTGGAAACAATGGCCAAAAACTAAGTACCAAAACAAGCAAGCATTCACATGCCAAAAGTCCTACAAATCTTATCAGTTATGAAGTAAATCAAGTCACGTATCAATCAAATTGTTCTATATATTATAAACTTTTTAATTAATAATTTTTATTAATAACTAAAACAAATTACAAATTCCATCCATAGTTGGAAGAGAGCAAGGAGTCTAGAGAGAGAGAGAAAAGAGGAAAGAGCAACTTGTTATGAAGGAACTCTACGCCATGGCGACGTTGTTACGAAGGAAACAAGGGAAGGTACAGAAACCTCTTTAGTTTACTTTACTAGTATTTCCATTGCTGAAGAAGGGGAAAGGACTCCGGTACTTGTGACATGAACCACTTGTTGGCAAGTTAAAATGAGCCAAAACTGTCAGAAGAGTGAGGAAGGACTGGTGTTTCTGTGGATAAAAGGTGGTGTCTATTTTCAGTTCCATTGCTATTCTCGTACGTAGTACAGCTATACTTCGGTCATGGAACACATATTGACTTTCTTGATGGGTGTTGGTCTTAAAGCTAAAGCTACTTGCAAGTGTGTGCACTCACACAATAATTCTTAGCCACATCTTGAAAAGACATTCCTCTGCGCATACTGCATATAATGCACCCAACCCTAACACATTGTTGAAGCATTTAATCTAATTCCACCAGTGTGAAGAATTGAAATTCCCTTCAAAATTTCGAACCTTCTCTCTCGTGTATTTAACAAGATACTTACCTGGCGAATTAAGTCCCTCCACTTCTTTCACAAGACAAATTCAAAAATTATCAACTCAGGACAAAGAAAATTTGGATGTGCAAAATCAATATGAAAGACAAAAAGATAAGGTCTGATTTGATTCGCTGGTTCTTATAGTTAAACAGTTCTTTTGGTTTGGGAGATGAAAATCATTTCTTTGACAAATACAGAAGAACACAAGAGAAGAAGGTTTGAGCAGGCACAGCTACTTCTCATGTTTGCACTATGTTAAAATTGCCTTAAAAATTCTAAGATTCACACTTCAAGTCTATATTGGTTGGCCACATGTTTTTCATGATTTATCTTAGTCTTTGAGTGGCTAAGAAAATTCAATATTGGTTAGCTATGTTTGGTGACCTAACTTGGACTAAGATGGTACAATATTGGTTGGTTATGTTTGGTGAGCTAACTTAACACATTTTCAACAATGGTAGGAAGACTTGAAGTTTGTTCACATGGTGATACATCTCTATATAAGGCAATTTTGCTTGGAGCAAAGAAGACATCCAAAAGACATTCAAAAGAGAGGAATTCATCCAAGAGAGAAATCCTCCAAGAGCTTCTCCCTAAACTATCCTATCTTTTTTTTTTTCATATACTACCTCTTCATATATATACACACTCTTGTTATATTTATTGAGTGTAGTGAGGTGTTATCTTGAGTGTATTCTTTGTGTGGGTGTAAAACCATTTGTATCTTCTCCATATTTTTCATAGTGCATTTACTCCTCTCTCGTCCCGTGGTTTTTTCCCTCTACATTGGAGGGTTTCCACGTAAATCTTGTGTCTCTTCCATTTATTATTTTACTTCTCATTTTATCATCAACTACCCGAACTAAATATTTATCCATTACCACGCCAATTCCGCAACAAACTGGTATCAGAGCGTTGTAATATTTATTTGGGTTTCACAACATGGCTTCTATCATGAAATTTGATGTTGAGAAGTTTGATGGAAAAATTAGTTTTGGCATTTGGCGAGTTCAGATGATGGCCATCCTCACTCAAAGATCGGTTGAAAAAGGCCCTTATGGGAAAAGGCGAAAAAACCAAACACTATGTCTGGATGAAGATTGGGAAGAGTTGGATGAAAAAGCCTTGTCAAGCAATCCAACTTTGTTTATCTAAAGAAGTTCTCACGAGAGGTTATCAAGGAGGATACAGACTGCAGGGTATGTGGCTCAAGTTGGAGTCATTTTATATGACGAAAAATCTTGCCAACAAGATTCGTCTCAAGGAGCGCCTCTTTACCATTAAGATGGTCGAAAGGTACACCCATTCAAACTCACCTTAATGAGTTTAATTCCATCATAGTTGATTTGGAAAATTTGGATGTTGAAATCGATGATGAAGATAAAGTCGTTTTGTTAGTGTGCTCACTTCCCCGGTCATACCAGTAACTTTAAAGATATTATGTTGTACTGGTAATAATGAGACCCTAACATTTGATGAAGTCAAACAAAATCTCTTGTCTAAAGAAAAAATATGACTATGAGAATAATTCAAAGGATGAAGTCGAAGGGTTAATTGTTAGAGGGAGAACTATGGATCATGGTATTAGCAGTAAAAGTAAATCCGGATCAAAGTCTAGAGGTCGAGATAATAAGAAATTTTGTCGCTATTGCAAGAAAAAGGGACATGTGATTTCGAATGCTTTAAGTTGAAGAATAAGCAAGAAAGAGGCGAAAAACAATAATCAAAAGAATTTAGAAAATTCAGTTTGAAGCAAGTATTGCTCAAAAAGAGTCCGAAGGTGAAGTTTTATCATTACTCGATTTTGGAACTAGATCTAAAACGGAATGGATTCTAGATTCTGGGTTGTTCTTATCACATGTGTCCTCATAAAGATTGGTTTACCACTTATGAATCGATTGATTGTGGTGTTGTCTTAATGGGGAATAATGCTCAATGTAAAGCTGTTGGAAAAGGAACAATTAGAATTAAAATGCATGATGGCATGATTAGAACTTTAACCGGTGTTAGACATGTTCCTGATTTGAAACGGAACCTTATCTCTCTTGGCACCCTGGAGTCCCTTGGGTGTAAATATACAGCTGAAGGTGGAGTTCTAAAGGTCTCTAAAGGTGCTCTTATTTTAATGAAAGCTAAGATTTGGGACTTTATATGTGTTGCAAGGATCTACTGTTACAGGTTCCGCAGCTGTATCATCATCTATGTCAGATTCAGAAGTCACAAACTTATGGCATATGCGTCTTGGCCATATGAGTGAAAAAGGAATGACCATCCTGAGCAAGAGAGGTCTTTTGTGTGGTCAGAATACCGGTAAGTTGGAGTTCTGTGAACATTGCATTCTCGGTAAGCAGAAAAGATTAAGTTTTGGTACCGGAATTCATAGAACCAAAGGTACTCTTGACTATATTCATTCAGATCTTTGGGGACCCTCACGTGTTCCTTCAAAAGGAGGACATCGTTACATGCTGACCATTATTGATGATTTTTCTCGTAAAGTCTGGGCTTATTTTTTAAAGCACAAAGATGAAGTTTTTTCCACTTTTAAGAAATGGAAGATTTTGATAGAAAACCAGACAGGGAAGAAGGTCAAGCGACTCAGGACCGATAATGGTCTAGAATTTTGTGGAAGTGATTTCAACACATTCTGCGAAAATGAAGGAATTATGAGACACCATACTGGTTGTCAGTACGCCTCAACAAAATGGCGTTGCGAAACGGATGAAGCAGGACATTGATGGAGAGAGTTCGTTGTATGCTCTCTAATGCTGCATTGCCTAAAGAATTTTGGGCCGAAGCTGCATCTATCGCATGTTATTTGGTGAATCGTTCCCCACACACATCACTTGACTTCAAGATTCCAGAGGAAGTTTGGTCAGGTAATCCTGTTGATTATTCAAATTTGAAAATTTTTGGATGTCCTGCATATGCACATGTAAACCAGGGAAAATTAGAGCCTAGAGCTCGAAAATGCATATTTATGGGTTATGCATCCGGTGTGAAAGGGTATCGCTTGTGGTGTCCAGAACTTAAGAAAGTAATTATCAGTAGGGATGTTACTTTCAATGAAAATGTGCTAATTCTCCCTGGAAAAGAAATTGTCAGATCTTTTGACACAGGTGATTCAAAGAATACTAACGAGAAGGTGGAGCTTGAGTTTGAAATACCAACTCCTAGTGAAGAGAATATTTCCTCATCTCCAATCACATCGGAGGTTCACGATTCCATTGAACCAGATCATCCTGAAAATTATTCTATTGCCAAAAATAGACCCAGAAGAGAAATCAAACGGCCTGAAAGATATAATGGAGAAAATTTAATTGCTTATGCTCTTGCAGTTGCAGAGGATACAGTTGAAGGTGGAGAACCTCACACATACTCTGAAGCAATCTTGTGTCCTAATTCTTCTGAGTGGCAGGTTGCGATGCAAGAAGAAATTGAATCTCTACACAAGAATAATACTTGGCAGTTGGTGAAATTGCCAAAAGGCCAAAGAGTTGTAGAGTCAGTAAATGGGTCTATAAGAAGAAAGAAGGCAACCCCTGAGTTGAAGATGCAAGATATAAAGCACGTTTAGTTGCTAAAGGCTACACTCAAAAAACATGGTGTGAGACTTTAATGAAGTATTTTCTCCCTGTTGTTCGTCACACTTCTATACGTGTACTTCTTGCCCTTGTTGCCTTGCAGGATCTTGAGTTAGAACAACTTGATGTCAAGACCGCTTTCTTACATGGAGAGCTCGAGGGAGCGATTTATATGCAACAACCGGGAAGGATTTGTTATTCCCCGGAAAAGAAGACTACGTTTGTCACTTGAAGAAGTCTCTTTATGGACTAAAACAGTCTCCAAGACAATGGTACAAAAGGTTTGATTCCTTTATGGTTGAAAATGGGTATTGTCATAGTCGAGTATGATAATTGTGTTTATCACAAGAAGTTTTCGGATGGATCTTTTGTCTACTTATTGTTATATGTTGATGACATGCTAATTGTCGCTCGTGATAAGTCACTAATCAAAGAATTGAAAGATCAATTGAGCAGTGAATTTGAGATGAAAGATCTTGGTATCTGCAAAGAAAATTCTTGGTATGGAGATTCATAGAGATAGATCAAATTTGAAAAATTATATTTATCTCAAAGAAATTACATTGAGAAAGTTCTTGAGAGATTCAACATGAATAACTCAAAACCCTGTGAGTACTTTCCTCTTGCAGCTCATTTTAAATTATCATCCGATTCTTGTCCTCGCCTAATGAAGAGAAAGAGCAAATGTCATATGTACCTTATTCTAGTGCAAGTAGGTAGTCTTATGTATGCTATGGTATGCACTGCACTCGATCTTGCACAGTGCGATTAGTGTTGTGAGCGTGTACATGAGTAATCTAGGTAAAGAACATTGGCAAGCAGTTAAATGGATATTTCGGTACTTGAAAGGTTCTGCGGAAACTGGATTGGTTTTTGATAGGAATAAGGTGACACTCGAATATTGTTGTTGGATATGTTGACTACGATTATGCGAGTGATCTTGATAAGAGAAGGTCTTTGTCGGGTTATGTATTTACTTTATGCAATTCCGCCATTAGTTTGGAAAGCTAGCCTACGATCTATTGTGGCACTATCAACGACTGAGAGGTGAATATATTGCAATCACCGAAGGTATCAAAGAAGCAATTTGGTTAAGAGGCTTGGTTACTCGATCTTGGTTTAACACGGGATGTTGTTATCTGTATTTTGTGATAGTCAAAGTGCTATTCATTTAACCAAAAATCGGATGTATCATGAAAGGACCAAGCACATTGATGTGAGGCGAGTATTTTATTCGGGATGTTGTAGCAAATGGGAAGATCATTGTGAAGAAAATTGCTACATCTCATAATCCCTGCGGATATGCTCACGAAACCAGCTCCAAATATCAAGTTTAAGCATTGCTTGGACTTGATTGGTGTTCACCAATTCTAAAGGCCTTTTAGGGCATGGCAAAAGAGGAATATGCACATCATTTTATAAGGAGATCATCTTAGAATTTAAGTCAAGGTGGAGATTGTTAAAATTGCCTTAAAAATTCTAAGATTCACACTTCAAGTCTATATTGGTTGGCCACATGTTTTTCATGATTTATCTTAGTCTTTGAGTGGCTAAGAAAATTCAATATTGGTTAGCTATGTTTGGTGACCTAACTTGGACTAAGATGGTACAATATTGGTTGGTTATGTTTGGTGAGCTAACTTAACACATTTTCAACAATGGTAGGAAGACTTGAAGTTTGTTCACATGGTGATACATCTCTATATAAGGCAATCTTGCTTGGAGCAAAGAAGACATCCAAAAGACATTCAAAAGAGAGGAATTCATCCAAGAGAGAAATCCTCCAAGAGCTTCTCCCTAAATTATCCTATCTTTTTTTTTTTTCATATACTACCTCTTCATATATATACACACTCTTGTTATATTTATTGAGTGTAGTGAGGTGTTATCTTGAGTGTATTCTTTGTGTGGGTGTAAAACATTTGTATCTTCTCCATATTTTTTATAGTGCATTTACTTCCTCTCTCGCCCCGTGGTTTTTTCCCTCTACATTGGAGGGTTTCCACGTAAATCTTGTGTCTCTTCCATTTATTATTTTACTTCTCATTTTATCATCAATTATCCGAACTAAATATTTATCCATTACCACGCCAATTCCGCAACACACTAAATTGATGGGAAATCCCCACCAAAGAAGATAACTGAAACCTCATGACTATGAATCATTGATCAAACGTACTACTTTGGACAACTTAGGCATAAAAGAGGAGGCAATTTCAACTCTTTTCTGAAATGGTTTTCTCCTAATATGGATTGTCCCTTCCTTGTATCTGTAATGAGTAACTCAGGGAACTGACCGACACTTTTTTTTTTTTTTTCCTTAGGTTCTTGTACGTAGCAAGAGATCAGAAACAAACTCTCTGGTTTTTGTAATCTTTGTATTAATTGTGTGTATAATTTTTGGGATCCTATTCTCTGGCTGCTGATAAGATTGGGACCACTGGCCTAATGTCATTTCGTCTTGTTGATAATAATCAGTCTTCCATCTTAAACAAATCCCTGCTCAGCAACTTGCAATGGAAACACAAATGGTGATACTAAAAACACTCAATTTTTGGATTGGATTGGATTGGATTTCTTCCCAGCAATTTCCTGCTCTGTACAACTTTGGTTCTTGCAGAAACTCCCTCTAATTCTTGAAATTGGCACTCCATGTCCATTAACTCCTGGAGGTGTGCTACAGGACAAAAAGTCTCATATCGAATAATCCACAAAGGTTTCAATAGTTAGATACAAAATTTTCAGGCATTTCTATTCATAGTTAAGTAGTTTTAAATGCGACTATTACTTGTGTTTTTTATAACATCTTAGAATCAAATTATTAAAAAAATAAATATATTAATATCTCAACTTAATAAAAGTAACTCATTAAAACAACCCGCTCATCTTTCTTGTTATTTGAAGGAGGTAACTCAAAATCTTAACTATCAAAACAGCAGCGACATATTATAAACAATACAGTGAAACATGCGTAAGCTAGGATTTTTGGGTTTTGGACAACATAATGTGAACCTTAAAGAGGGGCTGTGATAAGCATGCCGAGATAAAACCAGAAAGACATTCTCTGGTGCAAAAACAGTATCTTGAATGTTTGGATTTGATGATTACAAACTACCCTCTATTTAACTTAGCTTCCAATCAAGTTAAATAAGCCAGAATGTTCTCATATGATATAGTAGATTGATTAATTAATACTTCAAAAACAATGTACAGCAGAGCAAATGATACTATTAAAACTTGTAAAGCAATAAAGAACAAAGAGAATAAACATGCATGTATCCATAGTTGACTTGATGAAACAGCTCATACACTTTGTATAAAGATAGGCTCACGAGTTCATGATGAGGTATGGGGATTACATGTATCTCTTTATGGGGCCAAATATAAATATTTTCTTCATTGGATGGGATGTTCCAATTAGGACACTGCTAAGGTCAAGCCTCAAGGAACCTTCATAATGTCAGAGGAAGGAGACAAACCTATGCCGAACTTTGCTATTAGTTTACTAATTATTCTTTTCTTGAGGAATAATTTGAAGAAGAAAAGATGTGTATAATGAAGGTCAAGAAATGACCATAAGCTTAGTTTAACCCAAGAATGGCACAGGTAAAGATAGTCGTTATCTAGAACTCGTAAAATATGTGTAACTTAAACGAGATAATCTCGTCTGAGTTTGCCTCAGGTCCAGGATAGACCTAACTGGTGCAGGTAGAGAGAGTCGCTTCCTTGAAGTTTTGCTCTGGTTTATCAGAAATTACCTGCTATAGTACATTAATATATGTTTCCCAGGAAAGAGCGGAAAGGGGGAGGTGCAGGGGAAATAAAAGAAAGAAAAGGTTGGAAATGCAGACAAAGGAAAAGAACAAGATTCTCCAGAGGGCCTTTCCTAGGAGACCAAGGAAAAAAGATAAAAGAAAGGAGACTTTCTGGTTTTTATGACTTGCAGAGTCAATCATACAGCAAATATCTAACAAATTCCCTGCAAGAAAAGAGTGCTAGGAATAAACCGAAGATCATGAAATTAGAGGGTTAATTTTTCACATCAGTTAATCAAAGAGTGCTAGGAATAAACCGAAGATCATGAAATTAGAGGGTTAATTTTTCGCAACAGTTAATCATTAAACCTTCCACCCAAACAAAACATGAACTTTTAGGAGGAAAATTATGGGTGTTTCTACATCTTTCTTCAAGCTTTGGTTGAAGTTTCTGTAATTCACTAAGCACTCGAGATCATCTAGAAGTGTTTGATCACTTTTCTTGAGTTCTCTTTCTTCCGCAGAAACTGCTTCTGTTCTAACACAAAAGACTAATTAAAAGATGGCAACTTTTGCCCCACATGATCATTAAAACTTAAAACACTTGCATGAGGATTTGATGCTAATCTGGGCCATCAATAATCAAACTCAATTTTTAAACACTTGCATAAGGATGTGACGCGAATCTGGGCCATCAATAATCAAACTCAATTAGTTTCACAAAAAAAAAAAAAAAAAACCTCATCTTTGCTGTAAAACAAAGAGGAGATTCAAGAAAAGAGAAAGGAAAATGAAATGAAAGGGGTTGGGATGATATTAAATGAGGGCTAAATTAAGAAAAGTTATCTTCATCAATAGCTTCAATTAAGAAGGTCAATTTGCTAATGCAATTGCAGATAAAAGTAAAGATTAAATGACCAAAAAAAAGAAAAAAATTGGAAGCTTAAGAAATCAACTAAGAAAGGGAATCAAATCGCTCTCCTTTTCTGCAAAAATCATTCTGTTTTTGTTTTCTTGAGTAAAGAAGGAAAACTTCCTTTCTTTTATCATTCTTTATCTCCTACTACATAAAGGAACAAGAAGTTGTACTGGTATCAATAATTTCTTGAAATTTTATTAAATAATTCTCTCTAAATTTTTTATTTGTTTCATCAGTTTTTTCAGAGACAGTAACTGTAGAAGAATGCTGAAGATGACTGCCTTTTTGTGTCCCAATATGGCCCCCTATCAGACAGCGTAATTTCTTTTAAGTATACCCTCTGATTACAATTTACGAGTAGCACTGCATGAAATACTTATAGCTTCATGACATTGGATCACACCACATGCAACCACTCTGCATGCTTCAACTTCATCTCTCTTCCAAGACTATGTTAAAATTCGTAAAACTCTATTTTCGTACATTTATAATTTTTGAAAACTTATTCCACCATCACAAAGTTCTCTGGACAGGATTACGCTAAAATTAGTAAATTCTATCTAACTATTATAAAGATATCAAATGTAGTGCGCATCAAATATGAATTAGTCTCATCAATTAGTGAAAATATCGAATGATTTAAACCAAAAACAAAAGTAATATTTAGATAAAAATGATCTTACAACACTGGTAAATTTGAATATTGCATCATTTAAGGTCAGACATACCCTATCCAAAAACATGGCAATAATCCCATTGCTCGTATAAAATCTTTGCCCAAAACAACATCGATACACGTATATATGATAATTCTTCCAAAAAGGAGGCAAGAAAAGGGAATCTTGTTGAGCAATTTCATAATATTCTTGAAGCTCAATTAGAAAGATTTTATTATCCTCGGAAAAGAGCCGGTTTACTGGAAATAGTTTAAACTCGCGTTGTCTTCATGCGAGTTTTAGTAATATATTCTCTGGTTCAAAAGAGGACAACTACATTATTGGGATTGTCGGCTGCGCTTATACTACGCGTATATTAGTTTACTTCTCCGCCTTTGGTCTATCCTCGCATATGATTAGTGACAGAGCAGAAAATTTTCTCCAGAGCTAAAAAATAATGCAAAGAAGAACAAAAAACTTCTTAATCAATCATGGTTTGCAGAGATGTTTCTTTATATTTTATCCCATTTGATTCTTTCTAAGAAGAAGAGATAAATGATTCGGGAGTTGGTAGAATCAAGAAATATGCATTTTTATGTTATTTTTTTTGTAATCATTTTACACTAATTACGCAATTAGCTTTAATGTATATAAAAAAATATTTATTTATTTTGTGATAAAGACCAAAAAAAAAGAGAGAATTCAAGAATTTTGAGAAGCCAACTGGCAAAAAAAATGTTACTGAAAGAAATAGAGATGAGAGTGTTGATGATTATTTCCCAGGAATTGTCAAACATGAAAGACAAGAGAATATCTAACTGTGGGGAAGACTTTTGTTTTGGTTAATTTATTCCAGATTACCATAATAGAAAGGGTTAACTAATGATGGCCATTTCTTATCTCCATCAATATGTAACCATTTTCAATTATTATGACTGTTTTTGTCCTTAGAATCTTGGCAAGAAAAATGGCTCAAAAGAGGTGATTACTTGGAAGCAAAAACATACTCAAGACTTCTTTATTTTTATGCCATAAGGTCTTCAATGTCAATATCAATTTCTTGTTTATAAATTGAATGTGTGTGATTAAGAATTTTATTTTAATTATTTCAATCAAGATTAATTGGACAATTCCTTCTTTTCCACCAAATAAATATCTGTCTTGTGCCCCACAAGTGCTGTCAAAGTCATTAATTTCCCAAAACTCTGATGAGACATATGCAAGTCGCATATATTGGTGCAGCATTTTCACTTTCTCAATGAAAATAAAACCAAAATTCAAATATATAAAAAATTCATCAAAACCACAATCTCAAATCAGCTGCTGAATGTGACCTCCTTTTTAAGGCTTCTCTTCCCCTTCGGTTTTGATTCCCGACCAGGCTACCATTTCGTTTTCTAGACCTCCTTACTCATCATCAACTCATCCCCTAACCCCTTACACCCACCCCCCCAACGCAGACACACACACCTCTCTTTATCTTCCTTCTTCCTCCAGCCAACCCTTACAGGCATTGCAGGAAAGTTGCACTGCAAATTAATGGGGAGGCATTCTTGCTGTTACAAGCAAAAGTTAAGGAAAGGGCTTTGGTCCCCGGAGGAAGACGAGAAACTCGTAAAGCACATAACTAAGTACGGCCATGGCTGCTGGAGCTCAGTTCCTAAACTAGCAGGTAATTTGTCCATATATGCCCATTCCTAAAGTAGCAGGTCTCTTGCTTCAAGACTTGCAAGAAAAGAGATTTTGCATTGTGGTCTGAGTGTTTCTTCTTGCTCTCAGGTCTTCAGAGGTGTGGGAAGAGTTGCAGACTAAGATGGATCAACTACTTGAGGCCTGATTTGAAAAGGGGCACATTTTCTCCGGAGGAAGAAAACTTGATAATCGAACTGCATGCGGTTTTAGGAAACAGGTAAATTTGCATTCTGCATCATTATACATCATGCATTCTTGCTTTTCTCATCCTTGTAGTAATCTGGGGTACTTTTCTCTGTGCTTTCTCAAGATGGTCCCAAATTGCTGCTAAACTACCCGGAAGAACTGATAATGAAATCAAGAATTTGTGGAACTCTTCAATCAAGAAAAAACTGAGGCAAAGAGGCATTGACCCCAATACTCATCAACCACTTTCTGAGATGGAGAATGAAGAAAAAGGATCTTCAACTGGCAAGAATAATGAGAAAGCATCAGAAGGGTCCAGTGCTGAACTGAACTTTGTTGAGACTGAGAATACTGACCATCAAATTGTAGCAGAAAAGTCCAAGCCATCTTCTGGATCAAGTCTACCAACCATGGACCGCTATCCACTCATGGAAAATAACTGCAACAGCATGGCCACAGCTCCACCGACCCAGGAATTTTTCCTTAATAGGTTTCTTACCACCCATGAGAGCTCCAACTCCAGTTCAAAACCTCCTGATTTGCAAGACTATTTCTCTTTCCAGCAGCTAAACTATGGGACGAACATTGGGCTATCGATGAACCCGAATGCCACTTCCTTCTTCAGCCCGACTTCAAGGTCTGCAGAAATGGTTTCAGAGTTCAATTCTGCTATGGCTACTTCCGTCCTCCCATCCACGTCCAATTCAATTATGAATGCGCCTGCAGCACGCATCAAACCTTCCATTAGCCTCCCCTCCGAAAGTTCACTCGCCGGCTCTTTTAATGTGAACAAGTTCCAGAATTGGGAAGGTTGCAGTATCAGCAATAACGGCAGTACTAGCAATGCAAGCAGCAACAGTATTGAATTTCAAAGCAACTGTTCCTTCTTCGACAACAATGGCTTTTCATGGCCGGGAGCTGCTGCTGCCAGCTGTGCAAAAACTGAGAAAGATGCCAATATTCATTCATCAGTAGGGGATGCAGAAGATATTAAGTGGACTGATTATCTCCACGCTCCATTTTTACTAGGCAGCTCAATCCAAAATCAAGCTCCACAAGATATTTACAGCGAGACAAAGTCAGGAATAAGCTTTACAGCTGAAGGGTCACTGGGTACATGGCACCAAAACCAGCAGCCACAGACAATACAATCTGCAGAACTGTACAGCAAGCATTTTCAAAGGCTTCCG
Organism: Rauvolfia tetraphylla; assembly: GCA_030512225.1. Classification (NCBI taxonomy): domain Eukaryota; kingdom Viridiplantae; phylum Streptophyta; class Magnoliopsida; order Gentianales; family Apocynaceae; genus Rauvolfia; species Rauvolfia tetraphylla. The sequence goes on from JAJQKT010000060.1 coordinate 7,825,834, forward strand.
GCAGCCTTTGGACAATATTCTTAGCTTCTTATGTCAATTGGAGGAGCCACAGATTAAACAGGTGTGTGCTATAGAGAGCTCTATTCTTATTCTGTAAATAGGCCATATACAAAATTTCTCAGCTTCTGAATACCAGAGATCATATTCCCCATAGAAAAACTTGTTTCTGTTCATTTTCTGTGTACGGTTTCATGATAGTAGAAGTCTCAAGACTTCTTTCTTTTTAGTATTTATTTAATTTCCCTCTCTTTCTGTGCTTTATTTATTTTGAGTTTACAGGTTGTAAATTTGTCTGTTAAGCAATAATTCTGTCTGTTAAACATTCAAAGGCTTTATTTCTTTTCAGGTTTTACCGTTGTAACCAACTCTTGTTCCCCTATTAGACCTTTAAAAAATTCTTTCCAGACAGTGACTATCCGTGACATGGCTAAATCTTTTTCGATTTTCTGAAGTTGTTTCATTACTTTTTGACACTGCTGCGCTAAGTATATCTCTATCAGAATTGGCCCTTTTCTTATTGTAGTACAATGTATGAGAAAGGCACAATGCTTTTCTAACGCAAGATTCAAGGAACCATTTTCATTAAATGGTTGTCTATGAGGTTATGGTTGTCTCCTACTGGGATGGGGTTAGTTTTCACTTTTTACGTTCTTTAAGTCACTTCCCATTGCCAAAGGACTCAAGAAAATTATACCGTCTCTCTGTTATTAGTTTTATCCATCAAAAACCTTGGAAGAACGTGAATTTTGACGGGCTTTGGGTAATTGGGTGTAAGAAAAGATGGCACTTTCCTATTCCAATAAAAAGGAGGAAGAAGTAGAACCCCACAGCATAACGAGCAGTCCAGTTGTTAGTCAAGATAAAACGAAAATGACTTTCAATATGATCAAAGCCATAAGTTCCACGTCACATAGTTTTCTTGGGGATGCCAATGTTATCTTCAAGATCGTTAGTGCATCAAGAATTTCCTATTGAATCCAAGGGACTCAGCATTTTGATGTTGGTTGGGGGAGCTTGGGCCGGGGGAGGGGGCGGCGGGGTGGAGTTGCATAAGGACTTAATTATTATCATAGTGGCCATAAAATTTAGATGCAATTTTGTTATATGGATACAGACTGACATAGCCTACACGAAGCTGAAACTTTTACTACTTCTGGGAGGTACAAAAGAAGAGGGACCCTATGGTGACACATCTTGATGCTGATACTTCAAGAGAGATAGAGAGAGGGACAAGAAAGGAAAATAAAGGAAAATTAAGGAAAACTCCATGTCTTCTAGGAACGAAAGAATGTGACGGACTAGAGAATATGGAAAGAAAAGCAACCTCTCAAAGTAGGGAAAATTTTCCACGAAGTACCTTCTTATTCTACAGAAGCCAGTAACACATTTAGTTTTATTTTCCCATTATAATCCTTTTCAGAAAGGACCCTATCTTCATGTGAGATAGCAATATCAACCTTTCACATTCACCATCCTATAGAAAACTCCCAACTCCCCCGCTTCCCCACACCCCACCCTCAACACCAAGTCAAGTCCTATATATGTGGTAGACTGCAGAGGAACCATTAATACAAAGTTGATCTTATGTACATGACTAGAAGACAATGAAGCTTGAATATCGTAGCTAGGAAAATGACCCCAAAAAAATTCAAAGAAAAAGGTTTCAATCCTGGTGGGGCTTGAGAGGCCAGTTGAAAAATCAAGAAAGAACTCATCATAAATTGTGAATGAACCACATGAAACCATGTAAGGTTGGTAGGGTATTGAGACACAGCCACCTTCGAGTGTGCCCACGTGCACACACTAAAATGTACCCCTCCCATATTAATTCAATAATACTGTATCTTCTTCCTCTTCTTTCTTGCAAACTATTCCTATACAAATATATATATATATATATAGAAAGAGAGAGAGAGAGAGTTGTCTGCTATAGTGCATGTGAACCAAATTATTGAGTCCCTTTGCTTAGGACCCACAATCTTTGTATACAGAAAGAAACAAAAATTAAAAAAAAAAATTGTGATGGAGAAGGTGAAGGAGAAAGATGAGATGGCAAGCAGCAACAAGTTTGTTTTCAACTCTTTCGTACTTAAAAAAAAACTAGAAAAAACCTCAGCTTCTTGGAGTGGCAGTCAATTGGAATCGTATGATTATCAATTGATAAGCTGCGAAATGACAAAGAATTGAAGGCATGAAGAAGGAGGAGAAGAAAATAGAGATGATAATGACAATAATAGTGACTGCACAATGATGATGGAGGTGATTAAATTTGGATAATTTATAGTTTTCAAATTCTATTCTAAACAAAAAGCAGACATGCTCAGCATGCAGAAACTATGGTAAACCCGTGGCATATATAAGGATTTATTATTTTTTCCTTAGTAGGAGAGGGGCAAGACAAAATAAGTCATAACTTGATCAAAGATAAAAATTGTTTAATTAACCCAACCGTTTGAGATAGTTAATAAACAAACTGCTAATACTGGTTAAATGTTACGAAGTTTTATTTTTATTTGTAACGCTATATTGAAAGAGATTTGAACTAAATTTTCTATTGAGCAAGAGTTAGACTATGCAGTTACAATTTAATTTAAATTTGGATTAGTCTTATTAATTTGTAAGAATATTCAGTATTCGAAACAAAAAAGTTATTTAATCACGAATACTTATCATTAATAGTATTTTATAATGCATTAATCAAATTTTTACATCCAAGCATTAAAAAAATGTTAGTTTGAAAAGTATACGAGCACGGCTTTAAGGAATTTGTGACAACCTTTTCCAAATGGGGGTGTCATTGTCAATCTTTGTCTACTATAAATTCAAGTTATGGTACTCTGAAATAATGTATGTACGATTAATGTGGTTATGAAAACATGCAATGCGCCTTTTTTCTTTTATTCCTTTTCCGGAAACCAAGCATTAAAGCATTAATAGATTAAAATGCTTCACATGCAAGGCACAAAGATGAGATTAATTTTTTTTTTTCATTTTTAACAATAAAGAAAGACAATATAATAAAACGAATTTGCAAAAAGCAGGTCATTAATGGGGTTAGGCAGCGTACAAGTGAGAAAAGCAAGCTAAGACCTAGTGGGCGTCAACTGAAATTGCCCTTGAGATTTTGCTAATTTTATGAGCAAAAAGAATTGGCAGTAAATTTTTTTTCCCCAACTAACTAAATAAAAATTGTGTGAAATTTGATGCTGTTTTAGGTACTGTATTAAAGTTGCCTTAAAATCGAAGGATTCATTAAGCAGATCTATCCATTGACATTTCCCAAAACTATGTCTAAAGAAGTGTTAAAAAACAAAAATCCTACGTATGCCATCCGTTTCAAACTATAAAGTCTTTTGAACTTCTTTTCTCTTTTCAAAATATTTGATATTTTACTAATTTTAAATATTATTTTTCTAGAGTTACATTTACTTAACAATATAATTCATCCATTCTCTTTTATATTAACAGAAAATAAATTAAATTAGTTAAAAATAAAATAAAAAATATATCTTATTTTCTCATTTCTTAATTTATGCAAAAAATATCAAATTTTAAAACCGAGAAATGCAAACACAAAAATCCTAGTTCCAAGTTATGCCCTCCGTTTCAAAATATAATATATTTTGGACTTCTTTTCTCTTTTCAAAATGTTTGACCTTTTATAAATTTTAAAGTTTGTTTTTTGGAGTTACCCTTACTTATCAATATAAATTAAATTAGTTAAGGATAAAATTATATATATATATATATATATATATATATATATATATATATATATATATATATATATATATATATATTTAATCTATGTGAAAAAATATCAAAAGACTTTATATTTTGAAACAGATGACGTACAAAATATGTTGAGGAGTTTTAAGGCGTAGAACTGCAACCAAACTGAGAAATGCAAAAACGAAAACCCAAATAGAAAATAGGAAAGTGTGATAAATAATTTATTTAAAAAAGAAAAGAAAAATATGGAGCAAGAGGATTCCAAAATCTTCAATGAAATGGCAAATGATTTTTTGAGAGATTATGACAATCTTCTCCCAAATTTTCAATAGGCCTGCGGGGGTTTAATTAAGAATGATGCATTATATTCCCTTGTCAAAACTTCGCCGATAAAATTATTATTATTATGAATAATGCAGCTCAATTTTTAATTATAATCAGAGTTTTAATAAACAAAGGCGACAAAATCGCATTGAATCAACCCTGTGGGAATCTTACAAGCCTTCTCGTGTTTGGCTGTTTCTTCGTTTTCATTTTTTTTTTCTTTTTTAAGAAAAAAAAAAACAATTTGGTTATTTCATAATAAACAAATGAAAGTTGAAGAAGGAAAAAGAATCTTTGGAGGCAATTAGTGAGTATTATAATAATAGGAAGCCTGCCGTTCATATGGGTTTACTATTCCTTCACGGGTAAACGCCGTGGAAGGGACAATTTCCAAAATATTTAAATGGAAAAACGCCGTTGCCGGGGATCGAACCCGGGTCTCCACGGTGACAGCGTGGGATACTGACCACTATACTACAACGACAAGTTGTTGTCGTGGTTGTATAGGCTTTAGCAGATCTTAATGTACAAAATAGTTGGGTGTCAACAGTCGAAAAGGCAAATAAACCAGCCCTTGACCATTTTGGAATTTTATGGTTTCTTTCTCCTTTTTTGGAACATTTGTTGTTTCTTATCTAAAGTTTTACTTTAAATAATTTTTATTTTATTTTAACTATTTGCCTAATCTCATAGATTATGACAAGTTATGGTTAAACTTATTATTTAAGTAACGCTGTTATCTAAATTAAACATATTGAATTATGTCTTAGGGACTATTTTGATAATGTTTAGCTTAACCAAATATACAATTGAGTCTTATTTTCTTCTCACAAAAAAATCACATTCATGGAACCCAAGACAGAAATGTTCCCAACTAAACACAGTATAAATACACCTCTAGAAGATTAGTCAAGTCATTGACTCACCTCTATAAGATTGAAAGTTCAAGAATTATTCATCGCATGATTCTATCATTTTTATTTTGTAGAGATATTTTTTATTCATATATAGATATTGTAATTAGAAAATATTCTTCATTAATTGATTAAATAATTTTTATTAATAGTGTATCATTTCTTATATTAAAAAAATTTAAAAAGAATCGTTGTTTCATACTTTTGTCAACAGCGATATTCACCTAAAAAAAACAGTTTTAACACATTGTATTTGTTTAAAATGAATAACATTACTGCCAACTTGTAACGCTTGTCTCCAAGTTGTGATTCACAAATCACAAATACCCATTCATACCATAATTTGATTTTGTAGAAAGCATAGTTGTATGTCGATTGGTTCCAGAATCGTGTCCGCCACAACTAAGGATGTATTTGAATTAGTTTCGTTACAGAAGCTAATGTAAATTTTTTATTTATAATTATATTTTTTCTTTTATAAATAATTTACTTTTTTAATACATAAAATATAAAATATCAAATTTAAACACTATACAATCTTACTATAAAATAGAATGTCTATAATTAGGATACCTATTTTCAACCTTGCCAGTGGCCCAAATTATGTTTTTTTCTTCCTTTTTATTTAAAGTTGAGACATTTTGTTCATCGTGAAAAAAGTTGAGACATTTCAATTTTTTTATATACTTTTCAATATAAATAACCCCAAACTTAGCCCATTTTAGGCCTGAGCTTACTGCTTGAACGGCGGGTTCCGGAATGGGCCCTGGCCTGGACGGTTGGGGACCCATAACCTGGCTCGGGCCAACCCGGAACTTCTGGTTCGGTTCCCTAGTCACGGTTCGGGTCTAAGCATCTCCACTCAGCCTTATCTTCGGGTCAGCGAAATGAGATCCAGTTCAACTGACAAACAATAGTGGCCGCAAGTATGTTTTCGGTGGGAAAACTCAAGACCTTGCCAAGAATTTGCCTTACCACTTAAACTTAAAGATAAATACTTTTTTTTAATACAAGATATGACATATACATAATCAATTAACGAATAATATCGTTCTATAAGGGTAAAAAAATATTCCTAAAGAGAGAAGACTAAAGAAGCCTTACACCAAATATACATTGAACCATCAATTTCTTATTGAGGGCCTTCATCTTTTGTCATTAAGATAAGACCACATGGGCAGAGGAAGCCTTTGTTGGAAACAAATGGATGGGGGGAGTGATTTTGGACCAGCAAGCCAGGAAGGCTTGAAGGTACGACTGGATCCAATTATTATGTCTTGGTTTCGAAAAGGTTGAATTGATTGAAGTGAAGCGAGACGGGAAATGCTGCATATTTTCCATTAACTATTGTACGGAGAGTGCGTTACGGGTTTTTGGATATTTTGTAATGCATCCATTTAAGATTTTGAGATTTTCTTTCATAGAAAAAAAATTGAAGGTGTATTTGAATTGTTCTTTAAAACTTAAATAAAAAATTTCAAACAGGAACTAATCTAAAATTTTCATCTTTGGTAGTGCCATTTCAAGGTTCCCCTTTGACTTTGTATCTTAGGCTTCCTTCACTGGTCTGTTTTCAGCACGGAATCAAGACCCCGATACTGCGCCGGGGTGGGGGAAGTAGGTTGTCGTCTTCACCGGCCGCGATTTTGGTCTGAATCCTTCGAGATTCCCCGAGTCCGATGTTGAATAGATTTGTACAGTTAAGGTCCTAAACTGCCACAATTTTTTTGTCTTCCTTTCTTTCTTTCTTTCTTGTCATCTTGAGTTGCTTTGGAATGGAGGAAATTGCTTTCAAGTTTCCAAAAATCGCCCCCCAAAATTCGTAAAAATATCCAAGTACACAAAAAAATGAGTAGATACTCATAAATTTCATAGATAAAGAAAATACACATAAATTTCTTGGCCCCATTAAGAATTGAATGAGCACATCAACTCTTGCAACTTACAAAGCTATGTCACTTTATTGTCTACAATGTATTGAGGCTAAGACTGATAAATAGGAGGTGAAATTGCTCACCAATATGATCAATAGATTGACTTAGGAGAAATGCCAAGAAATTTTCTTGGCTTCATCTGAAAATAAGGTTGTGACATGTTTTATCATATGGATATGCACAATCAATGTCCTTCACTCTTGACCTCTCGAAATACCAATCCCCGACTGCAAGCGCTATCGCCTGCAGGTTTAGAGAGCATAAAGTCAACAAGACATTCTGGAAAAAAGACAAGTTGTAAACAACTGCACAAAGATCAGAATGCAACAAGGGATTTTGTTCTAAGGGAAGATGAAAAGGCGGTTCAGGATGGATCACTATTCAAACGATTCTTGAGTTTGGTAATTTTTTCTTTCTTTTTGGCTTTACTGGAATTCAAATGTATCCAATTGCGTTATAATGTTCAATCTTCATGTATTTGGATAAACTCCTGTAGAACCCGAGATTCAATGAGATACCATTATCAACCGACGCCCTAAGTCTACAACAGCAAAGCAATAAAGGATCCTGCCTGACACCTAAGAATTTTCCAACTTTGATATCTGTAAGTCCTAAGCATTCTTACAACTAAATCAACAAAAATCTAAAACATTATTACATTTTCATTTACCTTGTTGCCAATAACAGGAGAATCATCTGCAAACCAGGTATCCTGCCTCTCCGACTGGCAGTGTGAAAAGCATGAATTTATGAAAAACCCAGTTTGTGTATACGTTGTGAAGCTTTTCAATGAATTCAGCATATGAATCCTAAAGCCTGCAATGAGGGTAACTGGATTTATTACCAATTCTACAACATGTAAAACAGCATACAGCATATCCAAGTTATAGTCACCCTGTAGGAATTGAATCTGTGATGATGAACATAATTCATGGTTCATCGTACAACCATGCCATTGCCCACCAGGATCAGCTGCCTTAGGAGCCAAGCTGACTTGGAGCTGAATGCAAATGAATTTGGAGAAATTTCTTGTTAGTTAGATAAACAACGAGCAGGTAGAACAACAGAAGATACCAATAGAATTTTCATTACCTGCCATGTGTCGTAGGCGGCATTGAGAATAAATAGAGGGGTTCTGATGTTGGCAATCAGGTTCTGCGGGAAGAAGCACTGAAACAAATACTACAAAAAATAAGTCTCTTGAATTTATACCTAAGAGAAGGTGAAGATCTTAATGCACATCAGCAGCATCCATGGACGCCTCTGTTCAAAGGAAGAAAGAACTAACCGAAGTTGGATCAAGTCGGCTAGTACAACTTCTTGGAAGGTTTTGTTGGACACCCTGGCAATCCATGTGAAGGCTTCCAAATGAGCTAATTACAGACTAAAGGTTATAAATTTAAATAAAGGGTTCTGCAGAATAACCGGGCAAGGACTTTTAACAATTGGGTTTATCAATCAAAAAGTGACCAGATCTAAACTTTAACCTTTATGTAGCCTCTCTTTTTCTTCCTCCATTGTGTATATTACTACAGGAATAGCTGCCTTTTGTTTAATTTCTTTCCCCACCATGTCAAATATATCCCCATTAAGTGATGGTATAGTTATCCACATAAATAACCACTACAATTGTTGAAATGAACAAACCAAACACAAGTAGCAACATTTATTAAGGTTATGAAAAATTCTTATCCAATTTTTCAATGAAATAATAGTAGCACATTTAAATGATCAAAACGCATCATGTCGTAGGTGAGTTTGATCAGCATTCAGGACAGTTACAGTTGAACAAGCCAATTATCAAAAAAAAGGATTTGCTATCAAGATAACAAACCTAAAGTGAGTTACAGAAAATTGTTAAAGAAACGTTTTATATAAGAAGCACCTGCAAGTGAACAACACCAGCAAAGAAATTCCTGAGGGTGCGTCCACCAGCTACATCGACCCTGCAAGCTCAAAAGAACCAAAATAAAAAATAAATAGCAGAACATATAATTACAAGCTATGGAGCATAAAAATGCAGATATTTGACGCAACAAGATAGTAAGTTAGAAGTTCTGGAATTACGAGTCCATAAACAATCCAGCATCACTCAGACATTTCACTTTGGTACTCCTTGGCATTAGATCACGGAATTCATCACAGTGCAGTATAGTAGCAAGACCACCAGCAGAGCAACCTGACAGGAGCGCCTGGCACAAACGTTGTGGATCAAAAGAAGATAGTAGAAGTCCAAAGAAAAATCTAGAAGACATCATGTTAGATATCAATACCCTGTCAGCATAGCGCATGCCTTTTGACATTAGCTCATTCATTGCAGCCAGCCAAATGCGTTGTCCTCTAAACTGCAAACCAGCAGCCTACGAAATGCATCCAAATCCCATTAGTACTAAGCCCCAAGCCCCAGGATTATGCTTGAAGTTAAAGAAACCAGAGCTGTGCCAAAATGATATTTTTTAAGATAATAGCTGCTTATGTTATAAGCATAAGTACTCTTAGTCTTTATCAGCTCTACTAATTAGGTCTTGTAAATGGAACATTGTTAGAGGTATCACTTACTCTAAAAAAGAAGCCCTGGATAAAAGTCAAAGGACATCTGAACTATTCATAGATATCAGCGCTGGTGAAAGACTGAAAGAGGAATAGGTTGTTGCAGTGCGAACCTTTGATTATGTAAATGCTGAATATTCTAAAAGCTACAAAATATACCATATCCAGGAATATTCAATTCCACCATTATGCCCTCTAATTACCACGATTAATGAAAAATAAAAATTGAGATGCACGTGAATATTTTTCTAAAAGAAGAATATCTAAAAATCATGTGAATATCTTCAGAAAAATCATCATAACTCTCATAAAAAATAATATTTTTCTTGTTCATATTCACCAGTTACTTGTCTGCGACCGAATCTAAAAGTACCAAAAATTAATTAGATAGCTCAAATTCTCAAAAAAAAAAAAAAAAAAAAGATGCTAGATTGAACCTTATATTCACTGTCCCCTGCAAAAGAAGCGCCATCACAATAACGAACCTTTACTCTGTTCCAGTTAAAAAAATCTGCAAAGCAAAGGCAACATAAAGAAAGTTGCTGCAAGAAAATGCTACTTGTAATAAACAGAAACACAAGCTCCTGGATAGATTTATGAGAGAAAATTTGCTACTGCTAATCTAGATTAAAACCTGGATTTTCTTCAGCCTTATTGCTAAGTATTCCTGTAAATGCAAGCTGTTTTTCCATATATTTTGAGGATCCACGACGAGTTGTTTTCCGGTAAACACAAGATCTGATGTTGTTACACCAACCTCCACCCTGCCACAAGGTCTCTCTGAGTAAGTCTATCATAAAAGATGATTTTGAAAATAGCAGCACTTTTGCAGCATGCAAATGATAACCCAGTTAAAATTCTGGAGCATTGATCAAGAAAGCAAAACAAGAATGTAATTTTTCAAAATAGTTTGTGAATTGTCATACTTTGAGACTTCTAGTACAGTGAACATGGTATATAAATTCCCGCACAGATAATCAAGTGTCACTCATTAATTGTATGAAAATCTACTAAACTATGGGCATCCTTGTAACTGAAAAAAGAACTTGAGAAACATTTTGTGTACCTTCTGTAAATACAGGTCTATTTCATAGGAAGTTTGAAATGCACCAAACTGGTTAAAGACAAAGAGTTGAGCGGCTAATTTAGAAGCATGATTACAAGAGGCTTAAGCTTTTAAGCCTGTTAGCCAACTTATATGTTGGGCATACATTGCATACACAGACCCCTCTTACTCTCTTCCTAAGGCTACACAGGGAATCTAGAGAGTGAAAAGAAAACAAAAGAAGCTCATGCTGACTGAAGTTTTTTTTCACAGATAAATTAAATGATTTTGACACAAGACACAGAACATAGCAACCATTTATATGGCTGAACTGAGGCAAATTTAAATATTTTCCAGAATTGAAACACCATAAATTTCTTACAAACCTCCAACTCAACAAGCCAACTGTTTGCACCTGAACCAAACCCGTGATGAATGTGATAACCAGGTAATGTACCATCCAAGCATACTGCAAATCAATGATAAAACAGAAGATATGTCAAGACAAGGTTAGTGAAGGCAGAAAGAAATTTGTTTTGAAATGATATCCAGCATATTTCAGCCCCGGCCAAATTGGTGTCAGGAATGGATCTACCATTAATTCTTGATACCAGAAATTTCACAGAGATACTTAGAATTTAAAAAAAAAAAATCACAACGGGCCTGTTACTGATTATGGGCTTATAGCCAAAGTTCAATACGAGAGAGGAGGACAAGGGGATGAAGGGAGGACACATCATCAAAGAGAAACGGGAGGGGTGTAATAACTCAGATATCAACTAGACACTTTGGTTCACAGCCTAGACTGAGTTGTTGAATTCGTCTAGAACAGCGCAAAACGACAAACCTCCTGAATCAAGTCGGTGAACTAATTGTCAGACCATACATTGAGAAAAAAAAATCAGCAAACAAATCTAGTAATTAAGCATTCACCAAAAATACTAGCAGTAGAAAGAAAAAAATGACTAAAAGGAACTAGATTTGAATAAAGCATGGAAATATAGCTGAATACATTCCCAGAAAAATATGAATTTGGACAACTATTGCGATTTATCGAATTTCGAGACAGTGAAATCAGAAAGAGGTATACAACTTGCAAAAAAGAAATAAGCAACTCAAGAACTTGATATGCAATGTATAACAAGAAGGACACAAGAAAGAACAAAATCATAGGTATTTGAACAGATTAAAATTTCATTCACATGCATTCTGCAAAATATAAAGCAATTGGACATGTTTGCAGAATTGCAACTTTTGAGAGGAGAAAGAAGAGGTGGAAACTAGAAGAAGCAAGGGTACCTGCGCCTTGAGCAGCAGCTCCTTGAATAAGAGTAAGACCCACCATTAGAGGGTTGGCCGGAGAAGCCACATAAGCAGACTCCTTCAATGACGCTTCAGTTTTATTGTAGAACAACTCATCAAAATCAAAACTTTGAACAACCCATTTGCTAAATGCAAATCCAAACACAATTAGCAGACCACCCCACAACTTCATGAGCTGCATCCTCCCCATGGCTCTCACTCTCAAGCTCTACCCTTCTGGCCTTCAAACCCCCCCAAATAGTCAAATCTTGAAAAGAAAAAAATTCTACAAGAATCTTGTCATATATCTCCCTTGCTACCTTACTTTAGCATTTAACTCAGAAGTTACAAACGGAAAGATTTACAACATTTCCAAGAATGTGATATGGATAGAGATCTATCTAATTTTGTTTTTGCAATAAAGGAAACAGAAGATATTGGGGGGTGGAGGGGGAAACTACGGGACTAGAATGGAATGGTGCAAGCGTGACAGTATCTATGGAACTGTGAAATGTACCGAGGAGTGAACAGTGGATGAATTTGCCGGGCGTTTTAAAGATTTCACAGTGCTGTATATAGATATATATAAAGGTGTATGTATATGACGAAACTGTTGGATGATTCTAGGAGTGCACCGCGACGACACCTTCAGAATATTTTCCGAAAGAGCATGGGGGCACCGAGTTGCTTCACAGCTTTCAACAATTTTTATTTTTCTTTCTCTTTTATGCTTTGCCAAAAAGTAACCTTCACTTCTTCTTCCTCTCAAAAAAAAAAGGAAAAAAAAAACAGAAAAACGTAACGTTCTTCTTGTCTTGGCGTCCTACCTTTACCAGCGTTTGAAATGCTGCACTCCTTGTCGTGGTGTCCTCCGTTTACCCGCGTTTTGAAACACTGCACTATAAGACGCACTTTGCCTGATTTTCAACGATAATTATTTTTTTTTCGTTTTAAATTTCATCTCCGTTACAAGTCAATTTGGTTTTTATTTTCAAATAAAAACTATTTTTAAAAAAATCAGTATAAATGCACCCTTTCAACCTAACACTGAAAATAGTTGCATTTAAAATAATTTCTGTTTATAATTAAAAAATTAATTTTTTATTACTAGATACTGTTGAAAGTTGACTGTTGTAACAGGAAATGTGGTCAAATTTGACCTGTTGTAGAAAAAGTTCACATGATCACATTTAGAGGTAATCTCTCTCCTCTCTATAAAATTAAAAAAGATGTTTAAGGAACCCAAAAAAAAAAAAGAAAATGAGGTGGTGGATCACATTTCGGATCATGTGCTGCTCTGCAGCTGTATTACATTTTATGGACTTGGGCCGTGATGTAAGTTTTTCGTGGCCGTGATGAATGTTAGCTAATAATTTTCGGTCCCATCTTCTCAAGAAAGGAAAAAATTGAGAATTATAATTTTCGGACCCATAGCGAGTTTGTCTGTCATAGGACCGTGTTTGGCGGTGATTAAATTCCCCAGACAAGAGGGAGTTTGCAAATATTTTCCTCGTAATGCAAAAAAGAACGGAAGGCATGTGTCAATGCCCTAAGCGCGTCTTTCGGAAGTAATTATAATGGTCACTGGAACGCTTCTTTCTGCTTTGCATGTCTCTCTCTTTTATAAAAAGGAGAATCAAATAATGATGAGAACTTTTTTGAAGAAATAACTATGTGAATTTAACTCGTAATTCTTCTCCTAAAAAACACTGAGCCATCACCTTTTTTTGGATATATCTGATAAACCGGTGCCAATCAGAAAATCAAATAATTAAACAATTCTTATCAAAATACAAAAGAAAATAGAGAACTCTGTGATTGGATAGAGTTTTATTTTAAAATTTTTATTTTGAGTTCCGTAACAATTAGATTATTTATGAGATGAGATGTAAATTTTACACGTAAAATTTTAAATTTAATTTTAATATTAAATAGTATCCGATTCTATCTATATACATTACGTCCTGACATTTCTTTAAATGATTTAAATTAGATAAGTTATATTTTATAATTATCTTTTTTATTTGTTTCTTTTTTAGGAAGAAATTATATTTTATTTGTGCCTTTCGGATAGTCAATCAAGTAGAGACAATCACACAAAGTGATAAAATGGTAATCCACCACATCATATAATCTAAGTGTCTAGATATTCTTCCTCTCTTCTATAATGAGACCAATAAAAAATATACAAAAATAGCTAATCCATTTATGGTTTCGTTTTCAAATCAGTGCCAACCATAACACAAAGAAAAGGAAAGAAGTAATACCAAAGGCTAGTATTCATTATTGCCAAATACAGAGATAAGCAGAAGTGGTCACCCTACGAAAGCGACAAAGGGATTCCGTGGAGCTGATCGCTGCGCAATTTGGCACAAGTATGGTTTTTGGGACCTTGGAGTTGCATTTCCCACGTGTTCCAAGAAGATTGATGTGATAAATTAAATTGACTATACGATACAAATTTTTAATTAAATTGACAAAAGATGGAGATTTTTTTACTAAATAAATACATGTATTAAATAATAAAAATAAATTACATAATAGGTAAGATAAGAACCCTCAATATCTATAGTAACATAAAATAATTTAAAGTATACTTGAATTAGTCTCCTAATTAAAAAAAACTCTTATTTTTTTTTATTTAAACTTCGTTTCTTCTCTCACTAACAATTATCAATATAACTTAATTAAAAAAAATTAAATCTAAATATATTTTCAAACTTTAAAAATCTTAAATTAGTAAAATATAAGAAATAAAAAATAAAACAAGCACAACTCTTTAAGGTATGATACGTGAAAACAGACCACCGATCCGGTTAATAATTAGGTTGGCTTCCAGTCAAAAATTTGTTGGCCGCGCATGGATTTGGCAACGGGAAATGGTTGGTCAAAACTTTACGCACCAAAGCAGTAAAAAATTGCTTGACGACAAAATTGCTTGATTTCTGGGAATAATATTACATTATCCCAAAATTTATTTAACTCTGCTGGCAAAACTTTTGTCACAAAAGGAATTCTCGACTTTATTGCACAAATTTCTTCGTATGTTTATGTTGTTGTTGGTGTTATATTTTTATAAGAGCATTGTTGCAATATATTAAGGTGGGAATTGTTTATCATATCATGACTAATATTCATCAATAATGGCTTTGACTTTTTACTCAGATTCTTTTTATGTCGATAATGATTAATTCTTTTTTTAAAAGAGAATTTATAATACTGAAAAGAGAAAAAGAAAAAAGAACCCACATGCAAGTTTTTTTATAAGTATCAAAATTTTTTAAAAAAGATTTAATTAATTGGGTTATTATATTAACTCGACTATTATCGTAATTTTGCACCAGAGTATAAAGAGAAATAAAAAATATATAAAACAAATTTAGACTATACTAATGAATATTAAATACAAAATTCAAAATATTTGATAAAGAAAAATTTTCTTATTCGGCTTGAGAATGACAAATTGTCCGAAAGTTTCAGTGAAAATCACAAAAAGGCCTAATTAGAGATCAGAAAATGCAGGTCGTGCCTGCCGACAGCCGCAGTAAGAGAAAGAAGAGGGAAAGAAAGCGTATGGAATGCCCACCGAGAACACAAAAAAGCTGAATCCATCCATTGAAAATCAACAAAAATGGAGGTTCGATGCTGACAAACTTTTCAGCGGCACCACTTTATTCTCTAATCCTTGGTCTGGCCCCTCTACCTAATTTATTTTCATGCATGGCCATACGTTTATATATATGGGACACTGCTACTCGACTAAATATTAGGGTGAGATTAGAGGTGGTTTTTTTTAATTAAATTGTAATTAAAATTATAAAAATAAATTATTTGTAAAAAAAAAAAGGGTTTAAAGTAAAAAATAAAAATTTTAATTTAAATATTAGTCTAAGTACGACCTTAATTAGCTCAATACCAAGGTAAATTATTAATTAGCGTAAATTTATTTTATACAAATAGGGACTTGTAGACTATTTTACTCTTATTTTGAGCCAATTAATTAGCTCAATTTGGGGTAAAAAAGCATTGATTTGAATGTATTTATATTGAGTTTGAATTTAAAATTTTTTATTTTGAATTATACAAATATAATTTTAAAAAATATATATATAAAACTTAATTATATTGAGTCTCGAACCGAAACTTAATCATCCCAGTTTAACCCAACTTATAAATTACTCCATCCATTTAAAAAATATAAGACTTTTGCCTACTTTCTCTCTTCTTAAAATTTTTAGTCTTTACAAATTTTAGAGATTATTTTTTAAGCTATTATTATTATAAATATAATTATTTTATTTTTTACTATATAAGTAAAATTAATTAAATATATAATAAATTTTTTTTAATCTTTATTTAAGATAAAAAATTTTATATTTTAAAACTGATGGAAAGTTTAAAAACAAAAAAGAAATGCTTAGGTCATGGAGTATGAAACCAGCCCTCTGTCACATGAGTCTTGGATCGACATTGATGGTATAACATATAAAACCTTAGATCCACTGACATTAAATTAGCCGAAAATCACACGGGAGGTTTGTACCCTATCTTCAATTCAATTCATGGACGTTCCTAATTGAGGCTTTTCAGTTGGATTCCACAACACCATTGCCGTGCACCTCTCTCACTCTTCCCCCTCCCTCTTTGCTCTTTCCTTACTGCCCAACATAAATTGTTTCTTTGTGAGATTTAAGAATTTAGTTTAAAAGTTTCATAAAAATAGAATTATTTACGAAAAAAATATAGATCTAAAATTAAAATTTTACATTAGATTTTAAAATAAAATATTATTTAAATACAAATATAAACAAAAAATCTATGACTTTGTAAGAAAAGATTTGATTAATTGAATTATATCTCGTAACCGTCTTGATTTAAATCTAAATTTTGTAATTTAACAATGAAATCGTAAGACTATATTATACACCAACTTGATCATATTAATTTTGGCACAAACAAAAATTAACAAGTGGATCCGATCATTGATCTTTAGCTAATGTACTAAAGAATTGATTAATTTTTGGATTTGTTGCGGTGTAGTATGTCGATGGCTGTCGGTGGATGCTGCGTTTCTCACGTGACTTTTCCATGATAATGTAAGGGGACAGAATGGATTAATGGTCTGTAATTTCTATTTGCAGGTTATTGAGGCATCTCCATCATCAAAATAAACAAACAACTTTCTTGATTAATTGGGCCACACAAAACCCTCCCAACATTCTGGACTATATAAAGCCCAAGGTTAGTATGTCCTATTGATCTGCGAGGACAAACGATTGTAATCTTCGGAACCTAAATAATTATCCTGCGAGTAAACAATCGTTAATTTTTTTTTAAAAATAAAAATAAAATGTTAGGATGAGGTTTGTGTAAACCACGTGTGCGTCTATAATCTAATGGGCCTTCGTGTTAGAGATCAGAAATATCAAAACCAAAAATTACTGGAGATGTCTCCTTTAAAATCCAAAACCTCTATTACTGATGAAACCAGCCCAAAATATTAAGGCCCAATATAACCAAAAATATGAAAATTGGAGTAAACTATTTTTCCCCCCCTTTTTGAGGCCGAGGGCAACCTTGAGATCTTGCAAATGTTTATGCCGAAAGCCCTTAAAAAAAAAAAACACACGTTTATATGCCGGAAAGGTCCTTCCCACCTCTTTTTCGTTCCTTTCGTTGTTCTTTTTCCTTTAAAGGTCATCTTTAATTTTTTTCATTGGCATCCACAGTGTTTCCGGTGGTGGTGACAACATTATTTGTTACAGTCTTAGACGTTTCTTCCTCGGCGGCGGCGGCGGCGGCGGCGGCGACTCCACCGGTTGCGGTCCTAGAAGATTCATCTTCCTCTGCAGCAGCTGGGGCGGTGGCGGTGATTTCTATTGTAGTAGTTCCAGCCTCCTCTTCCGTGGTGGGGCAGGCGTCTCCACATTTTGTAGCCCCATCCTCAGTGGCGGTGCCGGTGACTGCACTTGCCGCGCTTAGACTGCTAGAACTTTTGTGATCATCAGCCGACTCCAGCTTCTTGTACTTGTACCATGAAGCCCAGTACAGATAATTGAAGAAGTTGAGGCAGCTAAGAATGGCCAGGAACCAGTAGAAAAGATCCAAACTATAGTTGTCCAAATATCGCCCTTCTAACCATCCTTGTTTATCATTTGTTCTTCTTCTGGTAATAGAATTGATAATCTCCACAAAAATGCTGCTCAAGAAGTACCCGAAAGACAACGATAGCCACGTAAATGATGTGGAAAGTGATTTCATTCCCTCTGGTGCTTCTCTGTAGAAGAATTCTAGCAATCCTACAAGGGTGAACATGTCTGCGATGCCAAAAATGCCATATTGAATAGCTAGCCAAAACACATGTATAGGTTTCTGCATGTTTGACTCCAATGATTGGTTCCTTCTTTTTACTTCAACCAACGCCGCTGCAACCATAGAAATGATCGCGAGTACTAGCCCAACTCCAACTCGTTGAAGCTGTGAGATGCCCGATGGATTACCGGTGAATTTTCGTGCAAAAGGGACGAAGATGTACTCGTATGCAGGAATGAGAATGCTCATGAACACAAGGGGAATTACGGGAACTGATGGTGCCGGTACTTCAAAGGAGCCGATGAGACGGTTCATCAGGTAACCTTGTTGTACCGAGAACGTTTGGAGCTGTGCTAAACAGGTGCTCATTATGATTGTGCTGGCTATGATTGGGAGCATTCTTGTTACAATCTTGACTTCCTCAACTTGGGTCACTGTGCAAACTTTCCATGCTCCTGGTTGAGTGCCATCGGGGAGAATCGCTGCTTTGTCAAGCCACCTAGTTCAAGTTTCGTGATGATTAATAATGGTCACACTTAGGTGAGGCTGAAATAAGCCAGTAATTTTGCATCTTGCAATATTCAGCATGGGAGAATCAGTATTATCAAGCCTAACCTGAACTGTTCACTATGGGCTATCTTTCCAGAGAATGATTCTTTCTCATCAAGCTCATACAATTCCTGGATGCTTTTCAGGTGCGACAATTTCCTGTTCTTGATTGCCACAACTATAACCTGCACCGAATCCTAAATTAATGCCAAAGAAATAGACAGGACTTGACAATGCCCAGTTGTCAAATATAAGCATCATCATGATCAATACAGATAGGGATTTAAGAAACTCATTACGGTAGGGGGGAGGTTAGAGGTCTAGAGACCTGTAAAATTCTTAGGATGGGGCTTTCCCCTGGTTCTTGAAGCCGGTAAAAGGGCTTGCCAATTGCAAAAACAACAAATCCGAAGAAAGACCCTAGCAGACCTATAAGGAAACCTTTCCACCAGCCTTTATTGGTGCCAATCCACACTATCACTGTGACTCCAATTACTCCTCCCAATGTAGTAGCCAGCAATAGCCAGTTGAAATATCTTGCCAGAGCTTTGGCTTCCTTCGGATTCCTCCGATCAAATTGGTCGGCACCGAGTGGCGGAAGGGAAGCCCTAGTACCACCGCTGCCCAATGCATATAAAGAAAGTGTAACATAGAGCATGGCAGCCATGCTACCATGTATGCAGCTTGACTTGCCACAATCATCTGGTTGCAAGCTCTTGTAATAAGCTTGGATTGTCATCAGCACCAAGCCCTACATCACAAGCACCAATTCAAATTGAATTTGTGAAAGAGGTTGTAAGGTCTATATATAAAAGTCTTGAAATTGAGATCTATACCCTTGATTTTCGTTTACAGCACATCCCAAATCATTAATAATACAAAATTTTGTGAAAACTTTTAACATAATTTTAAAAAAGATAAGTCATAGTAATTGAATTATCTATACTTACATAGTAACGTTTGAATATATTTTTGTATTTCTTTAAAAGTAAAAACTTACAAAAATCTCAAAAATTCCAAAGATGATGCAGGCCTTGAATCTATCAATATAAGTGTCCGAAATGAAGCCACCAAAAATGGAGAGCAAGAAAGTCGAACCCATAAAGTTTGTGAGAGTGTTAGCTGCGCCAGCCACATCAAAGTGCAGCTGCAGATTGAAGTACATTACAAGGCTCACCATATTCGAAACGAATCCCATATTATCCAATGACACCAACGCTACACGTAAAAATGATGCAAAAAATACACTTAGTCAACCATAGTCAATTCAATCAAAACGAATTCTTGTTTCGAATTTGAACTAAACAGTAACGAATAACTTGTTAATTTAAATTGACAAAACCAGTATAGTCTTCACATTGAAGATCATCTGCTTACCATAGATGAACGTTGCTGCTCTAAATCCACCCTTCCCTTCCATGCTCTCAGGGCTTGTAAACTGGATAGCCGACTTAACCTCGTCTCCCTGTCCAAACAAAATACCAAAGCCGAAAGCCCCATCATTCTTCTGTGTCAAGCAAGAAGAGAGGGAGAGAGAGGGGCAGACTCACCATGGTTATAGGGAATGGCAGACGTTTAATTAATCGTTGTGGAGAAAAGCTAAGCTTTTCGGTAGTACTTCTAGTTTTGGGATATAGGGAGAAACAAATATGCACGTGATACAAGAAATGTCTTAGAACATAAAACTAAGCAAACTTTGGATATAACGTTTGAGGCATCAAATTTATCGCCTTCTTGTTCTCACACTGTCCCCAACACGTCTCTCCTTCTCTATCATGATTGAGATGGATATGACCATGGCAACTAATTTAAGTTCCTTGGTTCACTCTCGGAAAGCCATAGTACTACCGGAGTGAGCTGGTTTTGTGGGCAGTGGGCATCCATATAGAATATTTCCTTCATCTCTTGATACTCAATACAAAGTATCTTTGTGCTCTTATGAAAGTTGAGGGCCTCATAATCTTTCCATCACTGGATCACTAACAAGATTGGTTCTTCTTTAATTTTCTTTTTCTTTTTAACATTATCGTACTGCATATCGTCTTGTATACGTCAAATGTCATATAAAATTATGTAAACAATTATCTTACTTTCTTAAAAATAAATATACTTATTTAATGAATTCTGTTTTTTTGGTAATAAAAATAAGAATGAAACTTTTTTACTGAATTCTGACCACCCATCTTTAAATGTTACAAAATGATTTTAATCTATAGAGTAAAATTTTCTTAATTACCTGATAGGTTTTCTGTTATTTTTTTTTTTTGTTGGCTGAGTAGGTTTTCTGAATTGACAAGGTCTAATTTATGTCAGTCATTTCTGGCAAATTCTAACATACGACCACACAGCCTTAGTGTGATAGTTGCCTTGGTTTACACACTAAGAGAAAGGCAATAAAAGTACGGACGTTCATTATTTAGTTTAATTTGAAAAATTCAACAGAAATTTACACTTCATTTTAGTTTTTTGATATTTTGGTTGGTTTGTCTGATTTATAAAAATTTTGTATAATTTAGTTCTATTTTTTGTTTTTGTGCTCAAATTAAAAATTGAACCGAAAAATTAAAATTTTGAAAAAATTATATACGAATATATTATGTAAATACGTTATTACATAAAAACGCATTACTAAAATGCGTTCTTATTCTTCATTTTTCTATTTCGATTTTCAACCGAATTGAACCGTTTGGATCAAATTTGTATTTCCTTTTAAAAATCAAATTGAAAACCGAATGAACACTCCTCATAAGATCATGACTACTTTCCTTGGATTTTATTATATACTCCTCTCAATTCTATTTTATTTGACAGTGTTTGATCGAGATATGAAGTTTTATGTAAAAATTTAAATAGTATTATAAAAGTAATAGGGAAATCGGCTCTGAATGCCACTGAAGAATACACTTACTGCTTGTCTTGCCACTAAACTTTTTTTTTTTATTCTTTCATGCCATTTGACTATTTTTGGATAGCTAATTCTGCCACTCATCCACCACAAACGGCAGAATCCGACGGAAAAGAGCATGCTCCACTCACGTGCTGAGAATTTGAGTTTTTTTATCAATAATTGGTTATGAATGCCACTGAAGAATGCACTTACTATTTATTTTGCCATTAAACTTTTTTTTTTATTCTTTCATGCCATTCAACTATTTTCGGGTGGCTAATTTTGCCATTGAAGAATTTAATTTTTTTAAAAATAATAAAGGGTATAATGGTCAATACAATTCTCCTTCCATCAAATTTCTCACTTGCTCAAACTAAATCCATTTTTATCCGTTTGAGAATCCAATTTAAAATCTAACAGATTAACTTCATCAAATAGTCACAATGGTTCTTCTTCGGGTGCCATTTGTTGTAATTCTTTACTTGTTGCAGAAGCTAGATTGTTGATTTGAACCTAATTTATCTCGACAGAAACTGAAATTGACACAATAAACTAAGACTGACACCAACCTTGGCAATGAACGCCAACGGGCCAAAAAATTTTTTTTGGTAAATACACAATCAAATTATTCAATGGCAAAATTAGCCACCCGAAAATAGTTGAATGGCATGAAAGAATAAAAAAAAAGTTTAATGGCAAAATAAATAGTAAGTGCATTCTTCAGTGGCATTCATAACCAATTATTGATTCAAAAAAAACTTAAATTCTCAGCACGTAGTGGAGCATGCTCTTTTCCGCCGGATTCCGCCGTTTGTGGTGGATGAGTGACAGAATTAGCTATCCAAAAATAGTTAAATGGCATGAAAGAATAAAAAAAAAGTTTAGTGGCAAGACAAGCAGTAAGTGTATTCTTCAGTGGCATTCAGAGCCAATTTCTCAAAGTAATATAATATAATAAAAAGTGTCCTTTAAGACAAATTTAAATATATAATAGCAATATATATTAGTGTTAGTAGTTGATTGATAATATAAAATATATTAAAATATTTTTTATAAAAATATATTAATTATTTTAAATTTTTTTAATATAATAAGAAGGTTAAATGAAATGAGATTGAGTAACTATAATACTTTAAATTCAAATAATCATAGTTTGACTAGAGAAAGGAAAGAAAAGAAGAAGAGGAAGTTTCCTAAGATTATAGTGGATTGGACAAAAATAAAATTGCTCATTTCCCAATTGAAGTTGACATGAATTTTCTACAAGTCCACTGACTACAGCACAAG
Source organism: Rauvolfia tetraphylla (assembly GCA_030512225.1). Lineage (NCBI taxonomy): Eukaryota > Viridiplantae > Streptophyta > Magnoliopsida > Gentianales > Apocynaceae > Rauvolfia > Rauvolfia tetraphylla. The sequence continues at coordinate 7,848,670 of JAJQKT010000060.1, forward strand.
AAAAGAAAGAAAGGCGATAAAAGCAACCCACCCTTCTTTTCCATACTCGTTCCATTTCAAAATACAATTTTTTTTTATTTTCTCTCTTCTCAAATTGTTTCACTTTTTGTAAATGTTAAGAATTATTTTTTAAAAATTACTTTCACCATCAATATAAATATCTTATTATCTATTATATTAATAGAATTAGTTAAAAATATAATAAAAAATTATTATTATTTTTTTAATTTATATAAAATGACCAAAAAACCTTATGTTTGAAAGGGATGGAGTACCATTCTTTCCATTCTTCTTAGTTTCCATTGAAACCCAAGTCGGTAGTTAACCCAACATTGGAATCCTTTTAAACTTTTAAGATTAATATATCTTGCCTTTTCGTTGAAATAGTAATGTCAAAGTTTGCCATTAATGCTCATTAAGCTTATCTAATGTTTCATTTTATGTTCTTCCTATATATATATATATATATATATATATATATATATATATAATCTTCCCTTACTTTCATCAGCTGCTTAACTCAGTGCATATATTTTCTTGAATGTTTAATTTTAGGAAAATCGGCTCTGAATGCCACTGAAGAATACACTTACTGCTTGTCTTGCCACTAAACTTTTTTTTTTATTCTTTCATGCCATGTAACTATTTTTGGATAGCTAATTCTGCCACTCATCCACCACAAACGGCGAAATCCGACGGAAAAGAGCATGCTCCACTCACGTGCTGAGAATTTGAGTTTTTTTATCAATAATTGGTTATGAATGCCACTGAAGAATGCACTTACTATTTATTTTGCCATTAAACTTTTTTTTTATTCTTTCATGCCATTCAACTATTTTCGGGTGGCTAATTTTGCCATTGAAGAATTTAATTTTTTTTAAAAATAATAAAGGGTATAATGGTCAATACAATTCTCCTTCCATCAAATTTCTCACTTGCTCAAACTAAATCCATTTTTATCCGTTTGAGAATCCAATTTAAAATCTAAGAGATTAACTTCATCAAATAGTCACAATGGTTCTTCTTCGGGTGCCATTTGTTGTAATTCTTTACTTGTTGCAGAAGCTAGATTGTTGATTTGAACCTAATTTATCTCGACAGAAACTGAAATTGACACAATAAACTAAGACTGACACCAACCTTGGCAATGAACGCCAACGGGCCAAAAAATTTTTTTTGGTAAATACACAATCAAATTATTCAATGGCAAAATTAGCCACCCGAAAATAGTTGAATGGCATGAAAGAATAAAAAAAAAGTTTAATGGCAAAATAAATAGTAAGTGCATTCTTCAGTGGCATTCATAACCAATTATTGATTCAAAAAAAACTTAAATTCTCAGCACGTAGTGGAGCATGCTCTTTTCCGCCGGATTCCGCCGTTTGTGGTGGATGAGTGGCAGAATTAGCTATCCAAAAATAGTTAAATGGCATGAAAGAATAAAAAAAAAGTTTAGTGGCAAGACAAGCAGTAAGTGTATTCTTCAGTGGCATTCAGAGCCAATTTCCCTTAATTTTAAAAATAAAAAGTCACATGAACCTTCCTTTTTTTTCTCATTGATATTTACACGAACCTTCTTCATTATAATTAGTTTATTCTTTTTTCTGTATAAAAAAGAGATGGGTACACAAAAGCTTCTTTAAAGTAAGTACTACCATAGACACCAAATCAATTTTCAGCTCTAGGCATGCTCACAATTCATTGCCTTATCTTTGAGAGGAATGCTTTCTGTAGCGTCATGCAGTGAACTGGAGTCAACGTCTTCAGAGCACCCCTACATGGAATGTCTACACTCCACAATCCCACAAACCAATTCCTTGAAGAAAGAAATTCTGGGGGAACAAAATGATGCACAGAAAGCTATATAGGATATAAAAAGATGGAACTAAAGTAGTTCTCTGGGCCAGAAGCAAATGGATGTGGTCTACTTCCTTGAAAATGGCTCTCTTCAAACCTAATAAATTAATAATGCAAACTTAGGTAAGCGAGAGTTTCCTAATGTGTTACACGAGATAATATGATGAAGGACTAAGTTCATTACACAAGAATTAAATTTGATCGTAATTGATGAGGAAGGATTGTCATCTCTTTAAAAGTACATGTTGTGAATAATGTTGATTTTGTGTAATGAATACTCTCAAGTTATTGTTTTCATTTACAATGTTTTATTGGACAGAAAAAAGCAACTCAAACTCAGAAGAGGATATTAATGCGGTCAGCAAACAATCTGATGAAGAAGTATAAAGGCATCTTTCTCCATACATTGAGATGATGAAAGTGTCGCCCTCCATCCTACTTTCTTGACTTCACCATTTTTATTATAATGATTGCTGCTATCCATAACCTTGTGGCAGCATATGTTGTTAATATGCAAAGTTTTGATTTGAATGTACAGAGATCTATTGCTGAAATGACGGACAAACTGATGGTTTTTCTTGTAGAAAGGCCAACTGAAACCCCTCTTCCTAGGTTGTCCCTTTTGATGAGATGGAAATCTTATTGCTTTGGTACTTCGACAGTGCATCTGAAGCCACATTCTTCCGAATCAGAGAACAATGCTTGAATAAAGCTGTTCCAGAGAATATTCTTAGTTTAGACAATTCTGAAGCTGAAAAATGACTTGGACTCTAGTCATCTTCTAGATTTCAAGAATTAATTTGTCTGAAGAAGTGTGTACAGTTCTCAACTTAAGTAGACAAATTATAATGGTTGGCAACCAGGCATATACCTTAAACATGATAATCAGCTAATTACCATGTCCCGACCAATATTTGTTGTATAGCACATTGATCTTTACAGCAAACTGAGCTATGCCAAATCAATTAGCGGAATTCATTCAAAAAACTCAGTTTCATTTTGTTCACAGATCCAACTTGAAAGTTGGTGCTCCCGAATTTCATATCAACAGATTGAAATAAAAGAGACGGATAATGAAAGATGGTATTCTGGAATATCACAAAATACAGCAGTAGAAAAACTGAGGATATTGGAAATCAACAAGCGAACAGTAATATTTAATAATTCACTAACGGGCAGACTTGATCCTTCTTGTGATGCATCTTATCATACTTTAGCAGTATCAGCCTACAAGTCTCTATGATTTCCAGATAGATTCGGAAGCTTCCAGGTCTAATCCTGCACCAACTTTCAAGTTACATTTATGCTAAAGGGTATTTCCTTCCTTCCTTCCTTCCTTCCTTCCTTCCTTCTGCTGTTCAAATTCAAATTGTTTGCAAAATTAATCAAAACTTCCAATCTTAAGTTTCATTTAGATTAAATTGAGTTTTTTTGAAGTTTTGATATTTTTTTTGTCTTCTATATTGTTAAGTATATTTAAAATTAAAATAAAATTATTAGATAAAAAAATATTTGAATGAAAAATTCAAACAATCAGTGGGATTTATTTCAATGAAACTTCCTCATGAACTAAAACATTTACATTTGAGAAAAGGAAAAATTTTTAGAAAATTTTGATTCAACTTCCTTCCTTAACCTAAAATTCCCTCAAAAAAACAAATTAATTTGCTTAACTTATGTTAATATATAAAAAAAAGTGTAAACATGTTGGACCCTGGCATGACGGGGTAGACATACAATCTAGGTTGTAGAATTTTAGGATAATTGTGCAATTTAGTCCCGGTTGTTTCAATTCTTGAACAGTTTAGTCCCTATCAAATTATTTTAACTTTTTTTATCCCTTATCTATTTTCGAACAAATGTATAAGTCATTTCGGTGAATTTCAGATAATTTTCTTACCCGACCCAGCATGCTCCATTCACTTTGGATGTCAAATCTGTCAATACAATTATCCCTCTTCTCTCTCTCTCTCCCTCACGTGACCCATTTTGCCTATATCTTACCGAAATGCAGACAAATAGGAGATGGCTCTCAAAAGATTAATCTGCCACAACTCTCTTCCAAGATTTCTTCAATTCCAAGTGCAAGAGCTGCGTGCTAAAATGGCTGAAACATCCAACCCAGCAAGGCGATGCTACTGCAAAAATGTCACTGTTTTGCGGACCTCATGGACTGATTGGAATCCAGCTAGAAGGTTCTTGGGGTGTAAAAAGTATAATGTAAGGTCTTTAAATATGGTTTTGGTGCATTTTCTATTTGATCTACTGCATTCCTGATTTACAGATGAAATTTGTAGAAAATTGGTGGTTGTGGGTTCTTCTCTTGGTATGATCCTCCCATGGATGAGAGATCTTGTAAGGTGATCCGGGGGCTGCTCAGAAGAATCAAGCAAAATGAAGCTGAAAAGGAAAAGTACATGAGGCAAAGGAGGGCCCTATGGACTGCATTGATGCTTTCATGGATATTCTTTATCTTATGTTGGTTGATGAATTAGGAAGAATTGTAACGGAGGGAGATGATAGATTTGTTTTTTGGATAAGCATTAGGACTGTTGAAATGAAGTGCTTGGATAACACTGACAGATAGTGTTGGTAGGCAGTATGTAAAAAGGAATTATTTTCAATTCTATGTGCTTTTCTGTGAATAGGGGATCTATAGTAATGCAATCTGTTTCATTCCTTCTTTTGTTACATAATGCGTTAAGTCCATGTCTGTTAATCTAATTGCAACATAAATGAACAAAAACTGACTGAGAAAAAACATGACAATACAAACCATTTGCCATGAAATGAGTTAAATTTTTTAATCTAGCACAAAGTATAACAGTGTGAAAAAAATCTGACCCTACATCAGAGCATGTAAGAAGCTTTGATCCTCAACACAAAAAACTATCCAAATTAGCCCCATTTACAAAACACATAAGCATCTTTCTACAGATAGCTAACAAAAAAAAAAGGGTTTCCAGCATCCATTCCATTACATTGGATTCCAGCAAAAGAAGAAAAAAATTTTCTTGCAAACTATCCGCAACATTTGTTCCTTAGGACTAGTCACACTTCTTTGTAGTAACACCATATTTTCTCATAGGATGCAGCTCTGCCCCAGGTTTTTTGCAAGTAGCTCTGTTATGTCCAGTTTCCAAGCACCAACTACATCTTACTTGTTTCCTCTTCTTGGCAGAAACCTGGAGTCAAACAAGATATGTAAAAGACTGAAAAGATTATTATTATTGTAAAAAATAAATAAAACACAATTCACTTACATCTCCAGCAGTATTAATAGGGTTTAATGGCATGTCAACTCTTATATTTCCATCAACTCCTGCAGTTGTTGCTGTGACAGTAGACTCTTGAGTTGCATTAAAACCGTCCATAATACCTGAACCATGTACTTCTTGCGAAATGTCACAGGACCTGCTGTTGTGACCCAATATGCCACACTTGGTGCATTTATTCAAGTTGTGTCCATAACTATTTTCAGCAACTTGTTCATCACCATTTTCAACAGCAACATTTCCATTAGTGGGCTGAGCCGAACATTTTCTAATGTTATGTCCAGTTTGCCCACAACCCTTACACCTAGCCTTCCAAAAAGCAGATTTGGAGATCTTTTGTAAGCCATTTTTTCCCACTCTGGAATGCCTTTCTCCAACCTCAGGCCTCCTTCTTGTCTTGGGTCTACCTGGCATCCTCAACTGTTTAGGAGGGAGCACTTCCCTGATCCTTGTTCTGGGCCAGTTATTTGGCCCGTTAACTGGCATGATTATAGGTTCATATACCTTAACAAATGCATCTATACTGTAGCATTCATGCACATATGCCTGTGGGTCTTCACCTTCCAACCCTAAGGCAGCCACAACATGGGAGCAGGGGATGCCAGATAAATCCCACATCCTACAAGAACAAGTTCGAATGTTAGTATCAACAACAAATTGCTCCATATTTGCACTTTTAACTTGAAATTTTCTGTCTCCAGCCAAAGAAGGATAGCAATATGTAGATTTGTCTTTGATTATTTCTAACTTCTTTGCAATTTTAGGGCATATTCTCCCTTGCTGCTTCTTAATCCATTCCCTTCTTGATTGCAGCCTTAGCATAAGATATACCCTTATTCTCTCAAGTAGTCCCAGAATTGGTTTGTTTCTTGCTGATAATATGTTCCTATTAAAAGTTTCGCTATGGTTGTTGAGCAAAACATCACACTTTATTGAAGCATTGAAGTGTGATCTAGTCCAGTGCTGAGGCGAAGTATGCTTGGCCAGCCACTTATGAGCCTTCTCATCATATTCTTTCAATTTTTGAAGCTCAGCTTGGAACTTGTTCTCATACGTTGCCTTTGTACACCTCCAGAACATATCCTTCAAAGCATTACCGGGATGCAACATTTTAAAATTGTTGTGCAGATGCCTAACACAATGCCTGTGTTCTATCCCTGGAAGTAATTCTTGAACAGCTGGGATCAGACCCTGAAACAGCACACATTAGGTTAGTAGCAAACCCAAAAAAAAAAAATAATGAAGGTAGAAATAAATGAAGATGTATTCTACCTTCTGCCTATCTGAAATGAAACACCAATCTTCTGGTTTGTAGATTCCAAGATCCTCAATCAGTGATGAAATAAACCATGACCATGAGGATTTATTTTCAGATTCAGCGACTGCATAAGAAATAGGATAAATTCCATTGTTTGCATCAACTCCCACAGCTGTTAGAAGAACACCAGGGTGAGGGCCCTTAAGAAATGTACCATCCAAACCAATAATTTTCCTACAGCCTGCCATAAAACCAATCTTCAATGCATGTAGTCCCACATACATTCTTCTAAAAACAGAATAACAAGAATCCTCATCCTCGACTGTTTCTAAGTGCACTATAGTGCCTGGATTACTCCTTCTCAACTCTTCACAATAATCCCATAGAAGCTTATATTGGTCTCTATACTTTCCCTGTATCAAAGTTCTGGCAATGGACTTGATTTTATACACTTTCCACACAGTGATATTAATGTTAAGCTCGGTGTGGACTTTTTCCTGGAATTCAAGTACATTCACTCCATTCTCACTCCTGAAATCATCTAAATACTTCTTAGCAAGATAAGTTGAAGTTACCCTGTTATTGTTTTGTGTTCTTGAACAGTTGTGCTTTTCATGCAATGTTCTTATTTGATATGAGGATCCATCACCTACTGTATGAGCATAAAGAAGCCAATTACAATTCTTACCTCTGCACCCTACCCTTACCCTAATCTTGTCATTCTTGATGAAGTAAATCTGCCTGCGTTGCTGGATTGCATGCTCATTCACTGCAGAAATCAATTCTTTTTTTGTGCTAAAAAGCATGCCAACCTCAAAAACTGGATCTTCCATGTCTTTGTCACTCTTAAATTTGGGATAGTTCATTTTAGGTCTTGCTGTTCCTGTCTCATCAGAGCTAGAATGGAACTCAAAGAATTCACAATCTGAATCTTCAGTTTCAGATTGTTCTGGAACTGAAAATGACCCTCCATCAAATAGTTCCATCTCAGATTCTGAATCAGCCACATGTTTTTGTTTTCTATCTTTGACCCTTGTCTTTCTTTCTCCCCTTGTTTGGTTTTGTTGCTCAAATTGGTGTGGAGAAGTTGCATTCTAATCAGTGCTAGGGTGTTGCTGTGTTTTCTGTTGTCTTACCTCTGCACTTACATTTTCATCGAAGCCTTCAAGCCCTTGATCAACAAATTTATCATATAGATCATTATCATCCTCAGAAGAATCATTATCACTCTCATGAAAACTACAATCTTCTGAAGAGTCCCCAGGCGTGTTATTAATGCTCTTGCTGCCAGTTTGACTACTGTCAATTTGAAGAGACCCCTGCTGTGTTGGTGGATTGTCTTTTGGTAGAAATTGGATGAACTCAAACTTTTGTGTGCCTTCTTCATGCTTGAAGAATAGGGGCACAATACCCTTCTCAATGCCATATACACATTTTCTCCACGTCAGAGTCTGTCATTAAAAAATTCCAAGCACCTATACTAAAGATTTCAGGGTTTCTCCACCAAAATCCCACATATGTATCATATCCTAATGCATATGCCATCTTATCCAACTCCACCATAGACATAAAATCTTTATTACAATGATAAAAAATGGTAACAATCCTACCCTCATAGTCTTTGGAGTTCCTTACATCAACCAATTTGCCCCCATGTCTAACCATAATACTAAAATTACCTGAACCAGATTCTGCAATTTGCCACAAAAGAAAAGGAGAATTAAATAGTATAAAGGACAAGACTTGAAATTATTCTGTGCATCATGGATAATAACCAAATCAAAATCGGGGACCATTAACAGAACTGGACCACCGACAAAATGTTTGGCAAACTGACAATGAATGTATTCTATGCATCGTGCACAATAAACAAACCAAAACTGGGTACCATTAAAAGAGTACTACAAGAAATTAGTAAATAAACATTAACGATATTGAATCCCAAGAATTACAAATTAATAAAGTCATCGAAGCCTTACTGTATTTGGGAATTTCGTCATTCGGTCCTCGAATATACATGTCTCCAATGCACACTGACTACTATCTCTTATTGGCTCTTCCGTGCTGTAAGATTCTCCTCCAATTGTTTGCAGCGACCAGCTCCGTTGCTCAAGATTCGGAATTCCAGAAGCTCGGTTCAGACAAACTATCAAACACCTTAGCCCTAATTTGATTGAGTTTGTCAGCCCTAATTCGATTGTTTTGCAAAATGGGTCACGTGAGGGAGAGAGAGAGAGAAGAGGGATAGTTGTATTGACAGATTTGACCTCCAAAGTGAATGGAGCATGCTGGGTCGGGTAAGAAAATTGTCTGAAATTCACCGAAAGGACTTATACATTTGTTCGAAAATAGATAAGGGATAAAAAAAGTTAAAATAATTTGATAGGGACTAAACTGTCCAAGAATTGAAACAACCGGGACTAAATTGTACAATTATCCAGAATTTTAAGAGCTGTACAGTTAACTATAATGGATCCTATGATAAACTCAACGCATTAGTCCGCTTAACTGGAGCGCATTTATAATCATCCGGATAACATGTTGCTTATTTCGTAATGCGTTGTACTTTTGCCTCATTTACCATCACTTTCGTAGTATATAAAGGCTAAAGGGCGGGAAAGCGTTAAACCCTACTTGTGAGTTTCTGGTAGCATTGCACTCAGAATACTTCTGCAAATTTCGCAGTTGAAATGGGTATAAAGGTAAGAAGATTATAATGAGTAATCTCTTCCTACCGTATTATTCTTCAATAACTTAATTTACTCGATTTGATAATGCCGTGTAGCTAAATCTTTTGTTTACATTAAATTCTCTTAGGGCTTAACAAAGCTATTAATGGAGAAAGCTCCGAATGCGATTAAGGAGCAGAAATTTGAAAGCTTTTTTGGTCGGAAGATTGCTATCGATGCCAGCATGAGCATTTACCAGTTTCTTGTACATATATTCGTTTCCCCAAAATTTCCCCATGTTTTTTTCAGGAGAGAAATTTCTTCTTGGAGATATTTTTGCTAATAATATAGTTTAATTTTGCCTTTTCTTGTTGTATTTTGGGAAATTGTAGATTGTGGTGGGACGAACGGGTACTGAAACCCTTACTAATGAAGCAGGCGAAGTTACCAGGTCTGTTTTGTTTTAGTAATTCTTTGTGCTAATAATACTAAGAATAGACAGAAAGCATATATTGGACGTAAGTTTATTTCTTTTGCTTGTTCCTGCCTTCTTTTGCTCATTTTATTTATTTATTTGTTCTGGTTTTCTTTGAAGCTTTAAGTTTGCATGTGACAGCCAAATATTGACTTGTTGGGTATGTGGTGCAGTCATTTGCAGGGAATGTTCACGCGGACAATTAGGCTTTTGGAGGCTGGAATAAAACCAGTGTAACTTTTTCTCCTTTCCTTTTCTTTTTAATATTGTAGTTTGATTTATGATTAGCTTATGTACTCGAAGTCTACATGGCTTTTCCTTAATCTGATACTAGTTTCTATGTTAGTTATGTCTTTGATGGGAAGCCTCCAGATTTAAAGAAGCAAGAGCTTGCCAAACGGTAAGTACTATACATATTGTGTTTGCTTCTTTTCACGTTCTAATTGTTCTGATCTTTTATCCCAAGTATTTTCTGATTGGAAGTAATATTGTTATAATGTGTTCTGAAATGCAGCTACTCAAAGAGGGCAGATGCAACAGAGGACCTGAATCAAGCTGTGGAGGTTGGATAACATGCACTTAATGCAAATGAGGATGCATTATATATCCATTTGTGAATTTGTTCTGAGCCCCTACCCCCCCGACATCCCACCCACCAGACACAAAAGGAAAAAGGGGAAAAAAACAAATGAACAGAAATAAGGGACCTTGCAGAAAAATTTTCTTATTGGTTATTCCCCTGTACTGCGCAGTCCTGACCTTTTCTTTTCTACCAGTATTTTTGATTTCATTCTGATTTCTTTTCTGTTTTCCTCTCTTCTTTCTGTAGGCTGGCAACATTGAGGACATTGAGAAATTTAGTAAAAGAACTGTAAAGGTCAGTTCTTGCACTCTTGAAATTGACCGTTCATTGTTGATTGTCAGTTCTTGACATAGGTTGTTGTATGCGCTATCATATCCTAATTGTATGTGCTTGTTAAGTCTTTTACTTGGCATTTACAGATAAACAGAATGCAAGAAAAATTTGGAGAAAAGAAGGAATTACCATGCAAAAGCTTTAGGAGAGTTCGGATTAAGTTAATGTGTTATACTTGCAAATTTTGTGCGTGAGGCTCACATTGTTGTAGAATCTTGGGAACCAAAGATTTAAAGAAATGATGACTAGGGGGTTCCTATTTAGAAAATTAACTGTTTTACGGAGTAATTAGTCTTTTAAGATCTTATACTGTTTAGAAAATAGCCCTTCCTCTGATAAATTCAATAAGACTAGATTTTATCACCTTCTAGTGATTGAGCTCCTATGACCAAGTTTATGACATTCAAGCATTGTTATTTCACTGAAGGTAATAGTCATGATAAAGTCAGCTTTATTCCTGATGTGGAAGGTGCAGGATGTACTCTTTAACAATATATTGATGGTTGATGATGATATATATTCTATTATTTCTATTTCTTTCACTGAAGGATACCTGAATGTGACTGCTCTTGGGGCATCTTTGCCTTTTTAGGTCACAAACCAACATAATGAGGACTGCAAGAAGCTTCTGAGACTTATGGGAGTACCTGTGGTTGAGGTGATGTATTAAACTGATCTGTTCTTATCTAATTTTGCATGTTGGGAATTCATACTATGCCAATTTTTCTTGTTAGATGTGGATAGTATCTAACTGTTCTAGATTTAATCTTGGTATACTTTTTCCTGCAATCACAGGCTCCTTGTGAGGCAGAAGCACAATGTGCTGCGCTTTGCAAATCAGGAAAGGCATGTATAATAGTATTAATTATGAGACTAAATATTGGATTCTTAAGTCTTTCATATTTCATGAGATTGTAAAATAAGATTATACTGTTTGTCAGGTTTATGCCGTTGCTTCTGAGGACATGGATTCCCTAACTTTTGGAGCTCCTAAGTTTCTTCGCCATTTAATGGACCCTAGCTCCAAAAAGATCCCAGTGATGGAATTTGAAATTTCCAAGGTATTAAAGATGCTGTTTGTTGCAATTTCCCAGCTTTAGACATTCTGTAATTTTAACTTGCTTGCAGGTTCTAGAAGGACTGAAACTTACAATGGATCAATTCATTGACTTGTGCATTCTTTGCGGGTGTGATTATTGTGACAACATCCGAGGTATTTTAAATCTTTCTTATAACACCTGCTGATAATTGCTTTCGTGGGTCTGCAATTGATTATAGCATGTATATCTCCAGCTGAAATATTTCTTTCGGTTTATGAGAGAGAAATATATCAACTCAGAAAGAAAAATGGATTGTATGTTTCAGAGTAAAAGGTATTAATTGATTGTCAGATTTCCCTAGTAGCATATGCATGTAACATGTTACTCAATCTCACAGTTAGGACACACACTAGGATGTGTTGCTTCATGTATGTGACCTTAATTGCTTTGGTCCTGGAAGTATTTCTATGGCCATATCTTTTCCTGTTTATATGTAAACCTTCTGTAGATCTTCATAGGAAGTATTTAGCTGAGAACTTCTGATCTTCCAAAATGCATTTCTTTAGTATAGCTCAGCTATTGGGAAGGCTAATCTGATTATCTTCTATGTTTAATTCTCAATGCATCAGGGATTGGGGGCCTGACTGCCTTGAAGCTTATTGATCAACATGGTTCAATAGAGGGCATATTGGAGAATATAAACAAAGAAAGGTATCCTTTAGTTTCATCATAGAATTGTCAAATCTCTTTTTCTGAAATATGGAGATTACTGTGAACCATTCTCTAAATCTTTTGTTTTTGTTAATTGAATTTTCATTTTCTGGATTTATATTCTTTTTTCCCCTCTTAGTTGAATTGAGAATTTTAAATTGTTATATATAGGATTTTTCATGAACTTCGGTTTCGAGATAATTTATCTTTTATCCAATTATCTTCCACATAAATCTTTTAACAAATATTTTCCAGCAAATCATTCTCTAATATTCTTCTAAGTAGTAATTTCGAAATGGTTCAGACCAGAACATTACATCTGTTGGAGCAAGTTACTATTCAAGATTCTGGCGATATAAAAGTAACCTTTATATGATTGGATATACTTGAACCTGATCTAGCCACAAAGAAAAAAAAAAAAAAAGGGATATACTTAAACCTGCTTGAAATTTTGTCAAATGATTAGCTGGATTCGTAAAAGGGTTATAGCCAAACTAAGACAACATCTGTTGGGTATTTGTTGAGCTAAATTTTGTAATGTTGGCTAAGAAAAAATAACTCTTTTTTTTGGCAAAATAGCAAAGAAAAAGAAACTGGAGCTGTTTAACTCTGTCATGTCTTAGAAAGAAGCTTTACTTCTTTATTTCCTTTCTATCATTTGAAATAGAACTTAACAATGGAAATCAGATCTAAATTTTACTTCATTTGTATGCAGGTACCAGATACCTGATGATTGGCCTTATCAAGATGCTAGGCAACTCTTCAAAGAACCAGAAGTTCTTTCTGATGATGAGCAACTTGAGTTCAAGTGGATTGCTCCAGATGAAGAAGTGATTTACTTTATTTAGAATAAATTGTTTTTTCCATATTGGGTTTATCTTTCTCATCAGTTTGTTATCTTATCACTCTCAGGGGCTGATAAACTTTCTGGTAAATGAAAATGGATTCAACATTGACAGAGTCACAAAGGCATGCTATGACTGTAATTTTGTCACTTTTCTTTCAATACACTGTTCCAGTATATATGTTACTGACTCAAATTTGGTTTATTCAGGCAATAGAAAAGATCAAGGCATCCAAGAATAAGGGTTCACAGGGCCGGTAATTGCTCTAAAGAATGGAAATGAGTTAGAAATTTGATCATTTTCTGAGCGATGACCTACCGTGCTTTTTCTCAAACAGATTAGAGTCATTCTTCAAACCAGTGGCTAACACATCAGTACCTATTAAGCGCAAGGTACTATTTGGACTGCACTTGTTTCTTGCTTCTCAATATAAGATGAGCAATTTCTGTCTGTCACCTGAATCAGCCTGGAAAAGATTTTGGGAAAAAGAAAAAAGAGATGCATTATTGCAAAAGTTTAGGAGAATAACATCTGAATGCTTTACTGATGCCTGTTACTGCATCTCTAAACTTGATCACTATGCATTATTGCAAAAGTTTAGGAGAATAACATCTGAATATTTTGCTGATGCCTGTTACTGCATCTAGATCCTTGGAATGCACTTTTAATAATCTTCTGGACTGCTACATGCCCTTTGTGTCCATGGCTTCCCAATTTGGAGAGAGGGAGTGCTTAATTTTCTCTGGGTTATTTGGCCAAATTTGTCCATGCTTTTTTATGACTTTCTCCCATGACTTCTGGATTACATGCATAAATTCTATAATTAAGATTTTTGGTTGACTATCTCCTGTACTTTTGAACTGGTAGCATGCATAAATATTCTAGTTGTAAAATATTATATGTAATCTACTAGTGTTGAGAATATATAGTATCTCTTATGCAAACTGTACGCACACTTAAAGCCAGCATTCCTCGAGAAATAAGCAACATTTAGCAGTCTCTTCTACAGACCACCTGTGAGGATTAGAGTTTAATTGCCTTAGCCTACTTATCTTAGGAGTGCTCTGTAGAGTAGCTGAAGGTTAAACATTAAAATAAAGGAACCATAGTAGAATGATTGTAATGTATCTACAAGAGTTTAGGTTGGTTTACAATGATTTTTATGCACTGGTCACAGGGAACAAAATGCATTCTTGGATCTTCAAAATCAATAATCAAGTTTAAGAAGATCACTGTGCAAGCTTCTCTGAACTCCAGGGCTGGGGTCATTGGCATCCTAAACCTGCCAATCCCAAAAGTGGTTTCACAGCAGCCATTTGTTTTTATCTAAAGTTGTCTGCACTGCCACACGAGCCTGCAAAACCCTGGTGAACCTGCCTCTATAATGATCCCTACCTCTATTATTTAAATTGTTTTAGGAAAATTCCATATAACACCATTTGTGTATAACGTTTTTCCCTTGTTAATTCTGACTGATATACAATTTCCCTGGCCTTTTTAACCCACCAAAAATGAGAAAAAAGAAGAAACATTGGCTGCCAATCACAGGAGGAAAGAATGACGGTGATGGATGGTTTATGGCGCTATTTTCTCTAATACCATTAGATAGTAACTAAGTGAGATAAGAATAATAGCATCTGCAGTATGTTAATTAATTATTATTTCACCTCAGGTGATGCTTGAAAAGCTGACTAACTTGTCTCATGTCCTCAAATGATTTTGCACCTGTTATAATACTATCTATTTGTTTGCCAACTCAATATCAGGAAACAACTGAGAAAGCTGAAAAGGAAAACTCTAAAAAGAAACCAAAGCCTGTTGGTGGTAAAAAGAAGAAATAGCTAATTTGCTTTCAGGGCCATGATTTGGCTCAGGAATCCTGTTGTCTACTAGACAGGTGAGATTCTTTAGATACAGGTAACTTTTACTTCTTTTCAATTGTTTGCTTCTCAATTGTCTTGCAAGTTTCCAGTATTTACAGTTCTTCTCAAATATAACTTGATAGCTAGCGATTGTTGAAACTTATATGAAGTCAGTGTTTGGATTTTAAGAATAACTTCACGAAAAGCAGATTATTTAATACTTGGTTTTAACTACTGTCTGAAGTATACTCACTGCTTTATTTCCATTTGATAAAATAAAACTTGATTTTCCATACTATAGAAAGCAAGAAAAGTTGATTTGTGACAGATGTATGGCTGTAAGGATAATTTTCTTGGTGTTCATGCAGTTATTTCCATGTATATTTTTTACTACCCGCACATGGTGGTAAGAGTGTAGTATTGCTCTATTTCTTATTGCTATTCTTGGTATATTAAGAAGATGCAATCCACCTTTATAGTTCAACATTATTGTTTACTCTCCTTAAATTATGAGCTTCAAGAAACCTAAAATTTTCAAAAAGTCCATGTGTACTGAGCTGCATTTTTATTTGTTTGAAGATTTGCTTTTCCTTAAATCAAGACGAAATTACAAAAGTTCTATTGCCTAAGAGATGCAATTCGCACCTTTATCAAGACGAAATTACAATGCTGAACAGGATTTATTTTTGTGAAATGTGTACATTGAAAGTTTCTTCTTTCATCTATAAATGATTGGAGCAAAAGTTGTTGCTGCTTAATAACTTACTGGTATACCTGACTCCCTTTTCTCAACACTTATGCTGAACTTACTGTGCTTTTGTCCCCTTTACTTAGTGGTTTGTTTGTATGGTTTTCTTAAGTCCTCCTTTGCTTTTGCAGGTAATATTTTCCAGATTACAGTACAAACTTTGTTTCTTTTTCTGGTGGGAATGTATCTTAGAAGAAGACCTCCCCTTGTCATGGGTCAGATCTTCTAGTTTTTGTTTCGCACTTGGGTTAATTTCTCGGTTTCTCATGTACATATTTTGGAGAACTGGTTGGTATCCTTTCTTTGTAATCCAAGCCCTGCACTTCAGTGGGTGTATTAATTTAACCGTCTAATTAGATGTCTCTTATTTCTGTTTTTCTTTACCTCACCTCACCTCACCTCTGTAATTTAGTTCATCAAGCTTTGATATATAATAGATAGCAGTCGAAACATCGAAAGACTATGCCATTGCGGCAATAATTCAACAATGATTAAGTACTTTGGCTGTAAGACTACGCATTGTTTCAGAAGCTAGGGAAAAAATGAAAAAGAATATTGACTGATCGTAAATTCTTCCTCAGACTAATTTAAGTTTATTCTGATGGTTTTTAAGAATTGTTTGTAATTGAATAGAGTTCGGTTTTGAGATTTTTGTTTTAGATTTTGTAAAAGTTAAATTATTTGTGAGAAGAAATTTGAATTTTACATTTGAAATTTTGAGGTAGGATGTTGTCCAATCTTACACTCCAATTATTGTTTCAAACATTGTGTCATAATTAATATGAATTTAGTCGAGAAATTCTTCTCGGAGGCTCAGCAGGGAGAAATGTACGCGTAAATTTATTAACATGGTAAGTTTATATAAATGGAAAATTTGGCCAGATGATCATATGTGAAAGTACATATGATGCTCGGCCAGAATGAAGATGCGAGCTTCATCCAAGTTTGCGCGGCCCCAAATTCGTTTTCCCCCTCAGATTTCATTTACGGTTCCTAGCCATGTATAAGATTTAAGATCAATTCTCAAATTGCATCATAATTTTGATACTGTACTAGATTGTTTTAGATCACCATAATGCATTCCCAAAAGGTTTGACTTTTATTTAATATTTTTTCCCTTTGATGTATACAAAGTGTAAAAAGGCATTCCTAGTGAAGGATACTTCACTGCTACATGATTGTCCCAAAAACAAGGAATCACTATGTTTTACTGCAAATTGAATACACAGGAAATTTCTATAGCACCAGCCGTTATGCCAAAAATTCTAAATGTAATTTAAAGCTAAGTGATGCTCCAATTTGGGGTTCTGATTAGCAGCTAGTCAACGAAAACCTCATAGAAAAGGGGACACTAATGAAATCTCAAAGATGCAAAAGACAGAATCTAGAATTCAGATGCTCCTGCATTTTGCATAATACAACTCTATCTAGAAGCATATAACTAGTGCGACCAGTCTTTGTGCTGCAACAAGTGTGTCCCATATGGTGAAATTAGCCCAACTCAGAACAAGAGCAAAATGTTGCCCGCAACAATTCCACTGCTTCCCAAACAATATGGGTGGAGAAAGGAGGTGGGATCCAACGAGCAATCATTTGGGAAGAGATAGTATCTGGTGCTTTCTCTCCGGTGCATTATCAGTTCCCTGCTACATGAGGACTAGGAAGTATTCAGTAGTAGCAACACACCGCTCCCTCCCGGAAGTAACTATACTCCAATTTATCACAACTTCATAAAACCAATGTCCCAAGAACCTGCATGCCAACTACTTTTGCTGCCCCCTTTGTTTAGCATCAGAGATATGGAACATAAGCTGCGAATTACAAATACAGATTAAAACTTGATCTCAAGAAGCCACGCTGTTTTATTAATCTTCACAGTTACGCTTACCTTGGTCCCAATGTAAAAAGTAAAGCACATTCCACCAAGTGTAGGGAGTCCTGCAAGATCAGAAGATTGTCTTTAACTCATAGTACTGCTTCCAATCAGAGAGAGAGAGAGAGAGAGAGAGAGAGAGAGAGAGAAACCTTGTTTTTGAAGGAATGCAGTTATCAACCAATTTATGCCTGAAGGCCCAATAACAAAGCCGACAAGGTTAGCCACCTATAAAACACAGTATCAAAATCTTACTCCATGCTAATTTCATGAGAAAAAGCTACCAACTAAAGAGCAAACTGTGTGAGTGTGAACAATGGGCAAGTTGGTCCTGAATCTAATTTTTCACAATTAATGTTTGAGCTATAGTAACATTAGTACAATCTTCTAATGGGAAATATGTATGTAAATAAGCCGACAGCTTCAATCCGTAGAAAGAATTTGTAATTTAGAGAAAATGGACCAGAACTATCTATCACCAGAAAGTATGGTATACCAATCCTGCATATTCTTCGCTTATTTTTAATAAGCTATTGCCCAAAGAAAAGAGTATGCAAAAGGTGCATTTTCCTTTCATACTTTAACCAGTAAAATAAAAAATTCCCCTTTTTTTCCATTTATCCAATCTTAATTTGACTGTATTATCATCTAAACATTTTCTGGAATTCAACGCATTGCATGTAATATCAAATATGTTACTGTTTTCCTTGAGGATGAATCAGGAGAAGGCGGACCATGAGACAAGTGATAGTAACAGCTCCAGCGACTGCATTAAGTTCACGGAAAACACACTTGCCAAAAGCACCCCGTACCTAGCAGCAGAAATATGATGTGAAAATGAAATTAGAGAGCATGATAGCATCAGAACAGAATACAAGTGAGCCTGTCCTTGCATATTTCATATATCGAGGAACAAACACATACACTTGCATGCAGATAGAAAAAATATGTTCTTTAGTGTTTTTACAACTTTCTTTTTCTTATCTGAGATAAGAAACAGTAGTTACAGTCAACACTAAAACTTGCTGAAACCAATCTCACCTGAATAGACTTTGCTGCTGATTTCACAAGTATCTCTGGTATAAAGAATATACATGTCATCCATGCCCAGGAAATAAGTTTCCTGAAACCAAAGGCCATTAGTTATCATGCAGGAAGAACTGCCATAAACAAGGCTAAGACTCTAGGGCAATAGCATAAAACTTAAAGAGCTAATACTACTACCATTCCAAATCATGCCATATAGCTACAAATGTAAAGACCACCCAGACATTGAGCAGCTTTCTTTGAGCACCTCCAAGGGGAATATACATATACCTGGACCATTTTACCAGTACAGATTAGTGCCATTAACAAACTCGGGGAGAATACTTGATGATGGAAAAGTTTGACTGGAAAAGAAATTGCATGAAAAAGGATTAAATCGTCTACCTGACAAGCCATTTGTTATAGGAAGAATGCCAGTTTTTCCAAAAAGTTTCAAGGTTGTAACAATTATTTAAGCACCTTGGCATATTTTCAGGGGCCTCAATGCCATTGACCTAAAGGAATCATCATAAAGTCAAAAGAATTATATTTCAAATTATGGGCCCAGAAACTAAATAGCAAAGCGGAGACAATAGGAGATGGATCTTTTTAGCATCCAGAAAACACATCAGAAAGAAGATAAAGTAGGAGATTGACAAACTCACCAGTGACCAGAAGCGAAAATATCGCCAGATGAGAAAAAATTTAAGCCACATAAAATTGAGGACCTGTTAGTATATATGAAAAAGAACATGAAAGATTATTTTAAGAAATAATGTGAAAGGTAGAAGTACATTATTCAAATTTGTATGAGAAAGATTTAGAAATTCTGCAATATATTTTATTAGCATACAGATATGAAAATTTTCAGGAAGCTCACAATTGTTACATTAAAGGAAAGGGGGAAAAAAACACTTCCAATGTCTAGAGCATCTTCAGACAAGTAAAACATCCCAACAAATCCCCCACAACCAAAAAAGAGGGGGAGAAAAAAAGGGAACAGCTTCAGGTGTACAGCTATGAAGCAGCATGCTGTTAAATCAATCAATAACTTGGAACAGAACAGATTCACTAAGGAAGCCAGATTTAACATAGATCAGAACTTACCCCATATCCAATTATGAAGTTGTCCATAGGAGATAAATGCTTCCACACACCACTGTAAAGTTGATATCCAAAGACTTGAATCATTGAAGAAACCCCCCAAAAAACAAGAAGTATTTAAAAAGAATATTGGGTATCCTTTGTCACCTTGTAGCAAAGGCATTGTAGTAACAGAAATGTGTCACTAGTTCCATCAGGAACAAGCTCAGAGCCCAGCGGAGGCCATACCAAGCAACGTCTCGTATTGAATAATTCTTCTGTGGAATATCTAACTGCAAAACGGTGAATTAAGTCAATTTCAATTCCCCCCATAATTCGACTTTACCAAAACTTTTCCTCAAGGATGATTTCAAATTACATGGAGGTTAAAAAAAATCCTATTAAAAAATTTTAGAAGACCAAAACCAGTTAAAGATGAAATAGGCTCTGAAGATACAAGAACCTAAGATCACAAAGTCCACCATATTATACATGAAAAAATTCAGTTTCCAGCAGCAAGCTTCAGGACTGGATTAACACCCGGGATACAAGAAAAAGAAATGTTTGAATATGCATGAGCAGAAAATGGAAAGGTAATGTTTCCACTAAAACAATCTAAACCACCAACCTGTGAAGCAAAAGCATTAAAGCTAATAATTGGTCCAGCAATATAAAGTGGCGCATACACCAGATAAGACAAGTATGTGGGAAAAGAAAACTTGTCATCTTGAACACTTCTCTCCTGAAGATAGCACAGATAAGTTGAAACCGCCATAAGTGAACAGAGGTCTGCTAAAACTGTAAGGCTGCACATATGATCATATGAACTAACTTAAGGAGAAGCAGTAACTCACCTGTAACAGTAGATAGCATGTCTTTCCCCTGGAACAAACATCACAACGTTGGATGTGCTTCTGTTATCATTAGTAGTATTAAGCATTAGAGCAAAAGGGAATTCTCTAATCATAACAAGTATCATGCAACTGACGTGTCATGAACTTTATGAAGATGGCAAAAGTAATGCAAAACAAGTTGCACAGGAGATATTGCTGCATAGACATTACAGCTTCCTGCACTCTTCAAGACGTTATGATACCAAAAGAGACAACAGTCTGTTTCCAGCGTCTAGAAGTTGACTATTTCTTCAACTTAATGGTTACAAACTCAATACCTAATGACATCTAAAATGATTCACGAGCCTAGTGGAAAAGGCAATAGAACCCCAATATAGGTGAAAGAATCAACAAAGATAGCTAAACTAGTTTGCAGAAACACATGAAACTGCACAACATGCCATCATTCCCGCACCAGAAAGAAGATATAGATATCTGGAGGTTTAATAGCAGACACAGCACACACCTTTTGATTAAACCGATTATGTTGCTCT
Source organism: Rauvolfia tetraphylla (assembly GCA_030512225.1). Classification (NCBI taxonomy): domain Eukaryota; kingdom Viridiplantae; phylum Streptophyta; class Magnoliopsida; order Gentianales; family Apocynaceae; genus Rauvolfia; species Rauvolfia tetraphylla. Next base: position 7,869,695 of record JAJQKT010000060.1, read on the forward strand.
GCCCAATGGTAGTCATATCCGAAGCTGATCATCCGTAACACAACTGCCAACGCAATTAGCTGAAAATAGTCAATAACTTAAATAAGGAAAACAGGACTTCTTTCCTGTTTCTTAATGTAAAATGCTTGTCAAATAACTGATTCTAGGATAGATGACGTTGGTCGGTCAGAACAAAGTTATACTATTTTATGACCCCATCAGCAGAAAAAAGATCACTTCAGAATAAAAAACTGACAAATTATTCTTCTTCTGGAAAGTGGCATTGATCTTTGTATCTACTCAGAATGAAGCATCCATCCATGAACAGAAGTGGAAAACTTAAAATGACATGGCTGAAATGAATAATCCAACTAGGTGTTTTTCTGCACGACTAGAAGCTTACCACTTAGTTCTTTCACATTTCAAGATTACAGCTTTTAAGAAGTAAATTTTTCTTTGTTTGTGACGATTTTGGTTATAGTGCTACTTTGTTTCTGCAGAAATAAATTTATCAACCCTTAAAACTTCATCAATTATCTGAATCCTATTCTGTCAGTTTCAAACAAACAAAAATGCTCTCTTGCATCCTATTCTGTCAGATAATGAAATCTTTTTAGTAACACTGTAGCATGCTGGATCACCCTTAAATAATTGGCCCACATTTGGATCAAAGTCATGGAAAGCAGAATACACACAAACATCAGAAGACAAGAGTGGAAAAGAAAAGGAAGGATGTTATACTTTTTCATCTCTTTTAGCTACTTTAGAAGGACAAAGCAAAAGATCAAAGCTAGTTTGGACATTAAAGAAAGGTCTGTTATCTATTGTTTCAATACTTGGATGGACAGAAGAATTTTAGAGTATTGGTTTCACCTTTCCTTCAGGTCCATTTTCTCCAATTTTCCTCAAACTTCATCCATATACAAGAATCTTTAGTCTCTATTCTCCTTTCCTCCCAATAAACACCAATATAAGTACATCATTAACTTAAAGCTTCAGAAACCTTTTCTCCAATAAGCAGCAGTAGCATCACTCTATTAAAATAAAAAGAAAGGCTGCACGTATATGTATATCATTCAATGTCTAAGCTATTCAATATAAAAATATAGATATCATCAAAATTTAAAAGATAGAAAGATATAAATTCAAACTGAAAAGGACAAAGGAGATACCAAAGTTGAAGCAGATATGCCATCTAAAGGTACCCCGGAATTTGTCCAGAAAAGCCAAGTATTCTCTATACAAATTAAATCCAACAACAAGATAATAAAAACCCTTCGTATAATAACAGCCAAAATCTGATAGGTTGTCATGCTAAGCTATGCAAATTGCAAATGAACAAACTGCCACTCACCCAAAACTGGAGAATTGATATCCTTCATACACACGATTACATAAAAGAAACGACAGGTTAAAAATCCAAAGCACATAAGAAAAGAGTCTTCTCCTGCCAAATATCTGGAAAGGGGGAAAGGAGAAATGGTATAAACCATATGATGGATGTCATTGTGCTGAATATAATATCATGACAACAATAAAATACTTCTTCGCATTCACTTTAATAATGTCATGATACCATATCTGCAAAGAACTCATAAAGAAAAGGAAATAAAATTTAAATGCAATATATACTAGTATACAGACTATGGTAAGCAAGAATTACAAAAGGAAATTCAAATGCTAGCTGTCATGTTATCCTGGAAAACCATCATCCAAGAAGGTTAAAAGAAAAAATCTTGAATTTAATTCCTTCATTCACAATAGATGCACAAGATTCCCACATTGCTCTGAATGACATATATCGAGGACAGCGATTGCCCTGGCCTATAGAATTCCAAAGGTCAAAATTTCAAAGCACTGAGTTGAACACCAAGCCTATAAAGGTGAAAGTTCCACCAAGATTAACAATGCAAATTATGGATCAAACTACCCACCGTAAACAGTGAAAAAGATGCAATTCGATAGAATTCTTAATGCTTGACAACTAATTCCTGTAGTAATTTAATCTACATTTTCTAAGCAAACAGAGACATGCTTAATAGAGTGCAAGAATGATAAGATTCAAGATTTTCAAACCATACCTTCACTAGAAGAAAATTAGCTGAAGAAATCATGAGAATAAATATGACGCTGCATCACAAAAGAACACAAATGTTACATGGAGAGAAACACCAACCTCAAGGTGTTATTTATTAAAGCACTAGTAGTAAAAGGAACATACCAAGCTCCATGTAGGTACAACAAATAAGCCGAAGAAATTAGGAGCCAAACAATAGACATCCCTCTTGTTCTTAAACCATAGCAAGCTCTCAATGCAAAAGCTATCGAGGTAAAGATTCCAAAGACTACTGTAAGAATTGGCAAATTCCCTCGAAAATTCCTCCATTGGGCATCAGAGACATCCTGGAGAGAAATCAGAGTAAAAGAAAAAATTAAAGATTACACAGGGCAACTAATATAACACGGAAAATGTCCAATCATTCCCTGAAGAGACTGGTGCATTTTGATATGAGCCTACTGGACAACCATTTGGTCGAGACACAAATAAATTTTGCATTATCAGAGTTGGCTATGACAATAAATCCCATTACCAGGGATATAGCTGAAATGCTTCAAACATATGTTTAAACTTCAGACAGTCTATATTGAACAATTAAATTACAAAAACACATGACTCCTTATTCATCAAGATAACCAATTTCTCAAATTCATTGTACCCATTAGAAGATAATCAGCCGAGTCGAATTCAAATGCCTACAAAGCTAGCTTCTGCTCACCTTTTAAAAATGAAGTTCAAAACTGAAGTTCCAAGAACACCTCTAAAACTTGTCCCAAGAACAGCTCCAATACAGCCATTCCAGTTTGATTATGAGTTGAAGCACAATTAAGCTTAAGCTTAGTTTTGTTTGAGTTTAAAACCAAGCCCTAATGAAGATCAAAGTATAGTACAAATGTAAGTAGAAGCACGGCCAACACATTCACTACACGCACCACGGTCCATGAAAAGAATTCTTGAATTGACCATTATAATAAAAAAGAAAAAAAATTGCATACATTTAGCCGATTACCGAGCCATCCGAAACGTAAACCATAGAGCTTGGTGTAATAATCTGCAATAGCAATCAGCCACATAATCATGAATATGATGTGTAGAAATGATATATACATATAAAGAGAAAAGAGCATCAAGTAAAGCACCCACCATAGGAAAGTTGGAGAGAGCGTCGAATGACAAAAATGTAAAAAACAATAGCATAGCAAATTAGGAAAAAGAGCTCTCTCCGTCGCCAAGATCTATCCATGAGACAACCCAATCAATGACGGCTGCCGGAAGAAGGTCGGATTCGCCGGAGTGAATGCCGGAGCTTTATCATTTCAGCTTGCTCTTCTCTCTTCAAAGAAGAACGTACGCCGGGGAGTTCCACATGTCATCAAAAGATACCGTGTGACGGAATTCTATAATGACGTCATTAGATTAAACTAGGGTAATTGTAAACCTGTTTACTGACTACTGTTACTACTTCCCTCAAGAGTCGAGAACAAGTTTATCAACTGCTAATCAAATAAAATAGTGAGGGACTAAAAAAGGCAATTTTATAACCCATATGGCAGTGATGGATATATACGTTAGAGTTGAGGGACTAAAAAAATAATTTTAATCGGATTAATAAAATATGGATTAGACTTAATATTAAGCTACGCTGTTTCGTTTCATTATGCATAACTGCATGCTTCAATGTTAAGCTACTCGGTGGGCGAGCCTGCTGACAGTGCTTCTTCTTCTCTATAAATATACAGTGTACTGCTGACTCTTCTGTCGAACCATCCTCAGATTCCATTGCTCCACAGAGCCTCAGATTCTGCCTTTCTGAAGAATATACCACTTGCTGTTGTTAAGTTGCTCTGCGCCATACTCTGATTTTGTCATGGTTTCATCGGCCAAGATGTTGACGAGTAATCACCAACGTAAGTTTTCTCTTTCCACTGGGCATGGAATTTAATGTTAGTGTAGTGATTTATGCTTTATATTCTTTTATTGATTGAGTTTTGATTATGGAGTAACGATTTAGAAGTTCCGGAAGTTCCTAGCATGAAGACAACGATCAACTGGTGTACAAGTCACAATCTCAATTAACTTTTATGTGTTTCATCAGTTTTGGAAAAGCTACAAGACTATATTCAACTAAAAGAGAGCACCAGAGTGGAGAAATATGTGCTAAAAAAGAAAAAAGAAGAGAGAGAGAGAGAGAGGTGAAGTTACATCCCATGTCAACTAAAAGAGGGCATCAGTTTATCCCATTTATTTTCCTTTCACTACTTTTCAAGAAAGAATTTATCGATCAGTGATCTAGACTAGCAAGTCAAGGCTGTCAACTGTACCGTCCTAGCAATTATGGAAAAAGTTTATGGTGGCATAGCAGTTCAGATGTCCAATGGGGAGAAGACAGAGGTCAGGTGGCTGAGGTCACCCACATATTAAAGACTTTAAAAGATAAATAATCATCTGAACAATTGATTTTTCTTTTAGTAGGGCAGCATTTATCAATTGCAAATCATTGTGATGATTTTTTTTTCTTTTCAGACTGGCTGCTTCTGTTCCATTCATAATTATGATGATTTTCTTGTCCAGATTCCAGAGTCGTGTTTATAAGTTGATAATTGGATCAGTAGCAATTACATTCTATTTTTTTGGCCTTCAACAGCTACCGGAGTGTCACCGAACAGCAGCAATCTTGGGTCTCAATTACAGGTTGTGGCCACATGGCAAAACAGCGGCTTTTCTGTCTCGGGATCAGTTGGTGGTAGTTGTCTTTCTGCCACATATAGTGTGCCATCCGTATTTGCATCTGGAAGTTCAAAAGGTGAATTTGGAGCCCTTGTTGGTGCCTTTCCTGCTCTTGGAAGTTCAACTTCATCGACCAATGCTTCCCCGATCTCTGCATTTGGAAGCCCGTCATTGTTTTCAAGTTGTGAGTATATGGATTCGTTTCCTGACCATCTATGTTAATCAGCTTATTTGCTCAGAGTTGCAGAATTCTTCTTCTTATCCTTAGAGTTCATTTTAAGGTTGCCAAAATGCTAGTGATTCATTCTTTGTTCGTCAACAGGTTCTGTGCACTCATCAAGCTGCAACAGATTTGGTTTTCAACCACAAGATGGGGGCTTTGGACAAAGCAGCAGTTCTTTTGCCCCTAGATCATTTGGTAGTACTCCTCAGATTGCCACATTAGGTCAACCGACAGCATTTGCCGGAAATTGCACTCCTAGATTTGCTATATTTTCTTCACCATTGTCGTCCCAGTCAACTTTCGGTGCCTCTGCTGCTCTTGGAAGTTCAACATCATCCAGACCGCCTGCTGCTTCGATCTCTGCATTCGCAAGTCCATCATTGTTTTCCAGTGGTGAGTGTTCCTTGATGAAGTATTCTTTAAGATTCTTAGTTGTCTCTTCATTCATATAAAAGCGGTTAATCTTTAAGCCTCTGTTTAGATTCATTTTCCTTGTAGATTCTGAAAATTTTTTCGATCTTTAGATCTAGAGTCAGATTTGGTCATTTCAAGTAAACTTCAGATTGCATTTCTCAGGTAGCCAGTTGCCGGTAGGAAATAAAATAAAATCAACAAAATAATGTTTCTTCCACCTTTCTCAATTTTCATTACCCTTACAATATACTGATGATTGATTGCATCTTCTTTTAATTCCCAGGTTATGTTTTTATTTCCTGTTGATTCCAGTCCTGCATTTATTAAAGTAACCATCATCCCCAATTATTACTAATTCTCATGTTTATTGCTTGCATATATATGCCATTTTTCAGGATCATCTGCCGTTAACAGTAACACTGAAAGTCTGTTATTTATAAATAAAAAAAAAAAGAAAAACACTGGAAGTCTGTTTCGACAGACATCGTCATCAGCCAATCAAATTTCTCGATCATCCACTGTATTTGGTCCATCAAATCAATCTACCTTAGTCAACGATGGTACCCTGTTCTCTAACATGCATAATTCAGTTACACATGCCTGTCAATGTGCTTCAAGTTCGGGCTCCTCTTCGGCATCATTATCTGGCTTCACAATCCCTGCTTTTTGTTGTCCTATTGCACCCTCTTTCACTACATTCGAGTTTGGGAAATCAGATGGCCATGAATCTCTCAATTCCAAGCCTATATTTGGCCAGCCAAATTCAAGATTTAGTACAAATAAGGAACCGGTAACAGGGAGCTTCACTTCAGGTCAGTTTTCTTTTCGCTTTTTTTCCTTTTCTAAATAAACAGTTTGTTCAGTTTCTATGTTTAATTAGTCTAAACGATTAGGAATTTATTAAAGGCTACGGACTGAATTAATCATTTGAATCTATGTCTTATCCTTTTGTTTTGTTCAATCAATAACATAGGACCCCTAAATACAACATCAAAAGTCAAGGCTGAAGGTTTCTTTCCATCAGCTGATAAGCGCCAATATCAGGGAAGTGGAGTAGCATCTTATTTTGGGACTCCAGAAGTAGATTACATTTTTCCTTCTCAAACTTCTAACAAAGTTGTCTCCATATCTGCAATGCCCACTTACAAAGATAAAAGCCATGAAGAGCTGAGATTAGAGGACTATCAGTTGTCATGGGAAAAAGGTGTGCTTCTTTTTACTTTTCTTGTGCATCTATTTAACTATCCCACTTTTGCTTCTGTGGTCATACGCTATTCAATTTCTTGACCAAATCAATTATCTGTGCTGTCTTAATTGATTCTATGTTGATTGCTTCTACATCTATTTTTCAGGATCATCTGTCTTTGAAAAAAACCCTGGAAGTTTGTTTCAACAGACACAACCTACATCAGCCAATATTTCTGGTTCATTCACTAAATTCAGTCCACCGGGTCAATCTACATTTGTCAAAAATGATACCCTGGTCTCTGGTATGGATAATTCAGTTTCACATGGCTTCAAATGTTTCAATTGCTCCATGACGCCCTCATTTCACTTCACAATCCCCACTTTTTGTTCACATACAGCAGATTTGGTGTCCAATAGAGCAATTGGTAACCTCCTTTGCTTTATTCAACCTTTGAGCACATCCACGTTTAGAGTCTTCGGTTTCTTTCTTCTTTATCTGTATTCCCTTTCAGCAATTTTTGTCAATTAATTGAATGCTAAGGAATATTTATCCAGACTATCATCCATTTTGGTTTACATAATAAGTATATTTCTCATAATTCGTAATGTAGGACACAGGAATATAACATTAACAGTCTCAAACAAAGAGCTTGGTCTGTCAGCTATTGAGTGCCAATGTCAAGGAAGTAGAATAGCATCTTATGCTGCAACTCCGGAAGTACTTGCGGATGTTGATATTCCAACTTCTGGTAATAATATTGTCTCTATATCTGCCATGCCCGCTTATGAATATAAAAGCCATGAAGAGTTGAGATTTGAAGACTATCAGTTAACAAGGGGAAAAGGTCTGATTCTTTCTACTTTCTTGCTTTACATTTCTAATTTTCCTCTTCTTCTGTCCTAGAAAAATAGAGTTTTTAAATTTTTTAATCTTGCAGGTTGTTTCGTGGCCAAGAATCAGTTTGAAACTGGTTTATCATCTACAACAAGAAATTTGACTGTGTCACCCGTCACCTCAATCTCTATTTTATCTTCAGGAACAACTTCTGGATTCAGCTCTGGCATGAATAATAATATGAACGTATCATCCTCAAAGCTTCATTTTTTGCAACCATCAGTTGGGATTACAAATGGTTTATCTGAATCAACTACTATCCAAAATCAACCAAGCATGTCTAGAGCAGCATCAACTGGACCAGGAGTTCAGGTAAACCTATTCTCGACTGTGCCATACCTGGTTTGGACTGGCAATGCCGCCGTTTTTGGTTGTGTATATGCAAGTCATCCTTACACCTTTTATATTTTGGTGCCTAGTAGTGAGCAAAGAAAAATTTTCTCCAAATTGGAACTTGTTATATCCACTTATATGCAGTTGATATTATTCCAGATGGAACATAAGTCTAGTTAGTTTTCCACCTTTATTCAGTGTGCATGGGCATATTCCTTTTTACTGTGCTATAGCTCTCATTATATGGTATGCTTACAGCCTGGCATTGCTCCTCTTTCTCAGAAAACTCAAACTGCATTCACGTCCAATACAGCTCCAACTAACATTTCATATCAATCCTCAGCAGGTAATTAAGATCTGCTTTGAACGATTTTCCTTGTCTTATTCAGCAAACAAGGTACTACCCTTTGCTTCAAGTAACTGACATTTTCAAATTTTTATCTGTCCTTAAAGATCCTTGTGCAGGAATTAGCAGCCAAAAGGTCTACATACAACAGTACGTATAGCTGAATATCTATATTTTATTTTTTATTTTCTGTTCTTTTTCCCTTGATTCTACAGGACAGAAGCTCAATAAGTAAATTGCTCAATTTTTCCTTTTTGGAAGACAACATATTGTTAGTCAAGAGAAAACTGGTTTCTTGTCTTGGCATGTTAAATGATGCATCTTATATTAGATTAAAATATCATATAGGTTACTAAGCAGATGCCACCACTATTATTTAAGCTGCCCAGAGATCAATCAGGATAGCATTATTTCTTGAAATTTTACTTTTTGTGAAAAAGGGATTTCATGTTATGTCCTTCCATATTGACCCAAAATGTACTAAAATCATATATTGGGATAATTTTTTTTTAAAGATGATTTTCTAATTGTGATCTGGTAGAGAAAACTTTTGAATAGTAATATTGTTATATTTTACAGCTAAGGAATTTTCCAATTACGTAGGAATGGATTGATGAATATTGATGTGTCTTTCAGTTCTGGATCTCAGAACAACCTGACAATTGGATGGTCACCTGTCACGAATCTTTCTGGAGCAGAACCTACATTACAAATACCAGTTGATCCGCCAGTCTGCACCACAACTGTTCAATATGGAATTTCTCGCCTGAGTGTTAGTCTTACAATTTGAAAGCAACGTTTCAGTTTTTTAAGCATAATGTTGCTAGGATATTACTTGATTCAGAGACATTTGAAATGTTTCACAGAATGATGTATTAGAACGCATTTATGAATAAAAGAAATTTTGAAGGTTTCTAACTTTAAATCATGCATACTTTGCTTTGTTTCTTTTTCTCTATTATTGTGTGTGATATAGGTTAACGACAATCCTTCTCCTGTCAGAAGATCCTCCCTGCTGACTGTTAGACACTTATCTTCATGTCGAAACAAGGTAATAGTCAACAAATACAAGCCTGAAAACAATCAGAAAAAGGTGAGAACTTTGATCTTATTGAAATTTTGCTCTGAGTCCTTCCCCTTTTCTGTCACAGCAAGCAGAAAACCATGCCCCTTTCTTCTGCATTGTTGAAAGTTCTAAAGAATGGAACACTGCAAAAAATGAAGATAGAAAAAAGATCACTTGCACGACACATCCAAATGTCAATGCTCCTTTTAGCGTTTTTTACATTAATGTTGTGATTTCTTTCCAATTTCAGGTCCCATTTTATGAAGAAGGATTACCGGGTGCAGATAAATTCTGTGCTCCTTTTATTCCAAGAGAGAATTTAAGGGCTTTGCTTCTACGTCCCAGCAAAGGGTGGTTTCCGGAAACAAAGTCTAGTAAATCATCTGTGCTTGAGGAGAACTCTACAGGTATGCGACATTCTTAAGTGTTTTGTCCGACTTCATGCCTTTATTATGCAAGATTTTGTGTATTAGATCAAAGTTTCAAGGAGGTTTAGGCCGTTTGATAAAATTGAATTCTAAAAACTGAAGTTTAAAATATTTAAGTTTTATATTTTGAAAACTGAATTTGAATACTGAAATCTAAATCAGATTTGAAGAATGAATGAATTAATATGTAATGATTATTTATCACTAAATTTTGAAATTTAAAATTTTTAATTTTACTTTTTTACTCAAAAATATTGAAAAGAAAATTTTTTGTTTGACACTCATCATTTTTAAAAATATTATATTAGTAAAAATAAAATTTTTAAAAATTTTATTATCGACAAAAAATTAATATTAATTTTATTTAACAATACTTTTCAATAAAAGTTTAAGATTTGATAATTTTATAATTGTATAATTTTTAATTAATAATAATTATTAAAAATAAAAATTTAAAAAATTGATAAAGTATTAACAATTTTTATTCTAAAATATAAAAAATTTATAATTTTTTTATTTTAAAATTTATTTTTAATATGTTTTATTGAAATCAATATATATAATTAGATCAGTAATTAGTATATTTAGACTTCAGGTCACTTTAATTTTACTTAAAATTTATAATTGCAATTAATAAGATCTTAAATAATAAGCGATTAGTAAAATTTATTATCAAATACAATTAAAAGATTATGTACTTAATAGTATATGTTATCAAATATACTTAATTTAATACATAATTAATTAATTAATTTTAAGTGCTTAATTGAATTATCAAACAAGCCCTTAATCTAAGTAGCTACTATTACTCATTATAATTTTATAGTCAACATGTTATAACTCTTTACTTTTAATAGACAATATTGTTAATTTATTTAATTTAGTTATTAATGACTTTAAGCAGATTCCTCGGATTAACATAACCTTTTTTGTTTACCTTAAAACTTTTATTAAATGTTTAGTTATTCAAAAATATTATAGAATTTTTTAGTTACTGAAAATATTATTAGGAGGCTGCTTTTATATTGAGCCGTAGGGGACTGCCTTGATAGTCTTAAAAAGGCCCCAACGGCCTGTTATTATGTATAGAAGTAATATGGAATACCTCGCTTACTGTCATGAATCTAGAGACATCTACTACTTTATGGTACAAAAATCTGGATGCCGTTGGGGAATAAGCACAATTCTCTTTATGTTGAAATAAATATTTTGGACATTGGTGCCCTTCCAGAATTCCTTGTGCTCTTATGGACTTGTTTTAAAGGGGATTGATTTGCTTTAATAGAGTAAAAAGAGAAAAAGAAATATTGACACCAGATTTGTTTTGTGTTTATTCTGTCTACTATGCACCAGGAGGAAGTTAATGGTGTCTTATCTATCCAATTAACCTTTTCTGTGTTTCGGGTTTCTGACTTCTCCAGGTAATTTTGGAGGAATTCCTAATGAAGGCAGCAAACAGAGATGATGGTAGCTCTCCTGCCCAAATTAGTCTAATATAACATAATGAAGCATTTAAAATTAATTAATTAAGTTCTTATTGAATTGAACGTGTTTGATAACAGGTAAGTACCTAATTTTTTAAATGCGCTTCATAACAAATTTTATTAATTATTTAATTATTCAAGACTTCAGTTATAAGATTTAAGTAAAATTAAATTGATTTACGTTTAAAGTTTGAATATATTGATTATATATTCAATTATTATATTATTTTTATAGATATTTATATTTTCAATAAAATACTTTACGAATAAATATTTCAAAATAAAAATTCATTATAAATTTTTTTACTTTAAAAGAATTATTAATACTTTATCAATTTTTAAAATTTTTGATTTGTAATAACTATTATTAATTAAAATATATATATAATTAAAAAGTTTTCAAACTTTAAATTTTTATTAAAAAATATTATTAAATAAAATTAGTATTAATTTTTCGTCGATAATAAAAATTTTAAAATTTTATTTTTACTGATGTTATATTTTTAAAATTAATGAGAGTTGGGGAAAAAACTTTTTTAAAATATTTTTTAACAAAAAAAATTTTAAATTTTAAATTTTAAAATTCAGTGATAAAGAATTATCACATATTAATTAATTTATTCTTTAAATTTAGATTCAAACTTTATATTCAGAATTCAGAATTTAGATATTTTAAACTTTAATTTTATCAAATGGGCCTCAAGCCTCAATGACATCTTTTTTCACGATAGTGGCAGCCACGGGACAAAAAATGCACATTAGATTCAGGACCTTCAAACTGATGAAAATGCAATTGCAACACAAATGGTGCAGATATTCAAGCAATAAGGCCAAAACTTCAATGCCCTGAATATTGCTTAATTCCTTCAATTGATGAGCTAGAACCAAAAGAAAGGGCTGAGGCTATCTGTTGTCACAAACCTTGACCTGGAATCTCTTGTGCGGTTCGACTATGGCAAAGTGATCGTATACATGGATGAAAGAAAGAAACCGCCAGTTGGCAAGGGCCTCAACAAACCTGCTGAAATTACACCTCATGCGAAAAGTATCAACAAATATACCGGCCGGGCACATGTAGATGGACCAATGGTTGATAAGTACAGGCAAATGCTGATCAAGAAGGGAGCAGCGCAAAGCGCTGAATTTGTTTCATATGATCTAGTTTCCGGGGAGTGGAAATTCAGGGTTCCACACTTCTAGTCAACACAATCGGAGATGAGACTGAACTCGAGAGGTGATTTCGGCAGGTGTTTGGTGTTCAGCTGTTGATGCGTAACAATGAGTCAAATTGCCTTAGTCTTGTGACGTAGCTTCGCAGACGCAAAAAGTCCGTACATTAATGTTGGTTTTTTCACTAGGTCATTTTCTTGTGCTCAAATTGGTCTGGCTTGAATGATTAGTTTCTTGTCCATCGTCCTCTGAACTGAGGACAGTGTTCAAGTGTTATTCAATGGATTCCTCTTTTGAATTCGATCCAAGGTTTTACCAAATATGCATTTATCTTTATCCTGACGAAGCTTATAATTAATAGTTCAAAGTAATTTTTTAAAATTCATTCAACCTGAGTTGAAGATTTACTACTTCAGACTATTCAGGTCTGTCCTAAATAGCAAAAGCTCTGCTATACGATCACCTACAACCTTACAAGTGAAAATAGATAGTGGTAAAAGCCCCCAAACAATCAAATCAAATGCCGAAGTATAATTGGAGATGTAAAACGGCAATAATGCATAGAACTGGAAATTTATGAGTAGTGCAAAACATAAAACATAATACAAGCTGATGAATACATTATATCAGGAAGACTGGAACAGGCTCAATTAACTAGAGAATGGAGCAAATCCTATCATAGGGATCATAAGTCATGGTAATGACCTGACACTGTGGACAACAAGGTGGAAGAACAATAGGCTTAGGAGAATCAGTTTTTGGAGGATCAGGCTTCTTTGGTGGTCCAACAGTGATGATTTCTGCAACTTTTCCAGTCTTCCTTATTTGTTTAGTCACACAAACAGGATCAACTTCTCCAACAACAGTTACTATCCCCTTTGCGCTATCCACCGATACCTGATCAACACCTGATCAAATAAGAAGAAACCTTATTATGTATCATAATGTAGTTACACATAAAACAGTTGGAAGAAAAGATAATTTAACATGGTATCAGAGCATGCTTCATCATCATCACCTACTAGTCAATGGGCATGCAAACGATAGATAATCGCGAAGTTTGCAGACGGTACCTGAAAGTTTGGCTACGGCTTTCAGTACTTCAGTCTTGCATTTGCTGCAGTTAATGGTGACTTTGAGCTCAGTTTTCTGCGGCGCCATGACAGCAAAAACCTGACAGACTGTAAATGTAGAAGACTTTTTCTTGCTAGAGCAGAAACTTAGGCCTAACTTTCACGGAAACACCGCAAAACAATAACAAGATTCCGAAGTGGTCTGAGGATCTGATCAAATATAACTCAAACGAGGCAAATTAAGAGGGGAACAGAGAAGACTTTGATGGCCAACATTAAATAATTCCCACGTAGAGGAGGTTAATATAGAGCTGATCACATGCGTAGGATCCACGATTGTCCTTTGGTTACGTTGGCATGGACGCAACTTGGATGACCCAAAATGTGAAGCCGGTAAAAGGTCTTGATCTGTGACATTAAGACTCAGTCTACAAAGTACCTTAAGGAAAAATGGTTTCTTCGCAGCAAAGATTGTGGACATTCCCATGCATTCTCACGGCTTTCACAAGTCCTAAAACTGTTATTGAGACTTCGATAAGGTTACGGATATGATTGGATAGGGTTTGGTTTTAAAATTTTTGTCTTGAGTTTTATAAAAGTTAAATTGTTTATAAGAAAATATATATGTCATACACTTAAAATTTTAAATTTAATTTTAGGATGGGATATTGTTCGATCTCACTTTACATATATAACTTGATTATATATATATATATATATATATATAGAGGAGGAATTGGCTCTGAGAGCCTATCATCAATTAATACTAGTTAAATCAACGTAATGCGGACCATATGAATAAAACCACAGTCAAGATTGCATAATATTTATGTATACATCAAACTGATGGTTACATATCAAACTAATGTAAGGAAGTTAAATAGTCACTACCATTACTTGTATTCCAACTGTTTTTTTTTTTTTAAATGGATATGATCAAATTTCGTCTAAGACATGATCAAATTTACTGAGTGCCCACTCGGGTGTATTCCAGGATTTATATTCAACTAGATTGTGGGAGTCAGCAGAGAGTATCAATGGAGTGGGAGGTTAGGTGTGCTACATTAGTTCCAGAACAAATACATGACTTTTGACATTTTTTTTTTTACCCAGCCAAAAAACAAAAGACTTTCGACATTTTTTACTGAACTTGATAGTGAAACATACACGGGACCCTTTTCGGACTAGGCGTACTTGACAAGTCTAGTGGAACGCGATTCGGTCCGTACAATTTTTTTTATTATTTTTTTATTAAATTTAAAAACTAATTCAACAATCATATTTTTTATTTTAATTTTTTAAAAAACAAAAAAATTTAAAATTTTTAATTATTAAATTTAATCTTAAATTTAATTCAACCATTGAGATCTGATGATCCTAAGTGCATTTATGAGAATAGGTAAGGCCGATCCTACATCTCAATATCCAAATCAAATTTCACTTGTAGTTTCTTTACTGGGATCCATCTAGCATTCTAGGGGAGGTAATGAAAACCAAAATTTGTGTAGTTGACTTAGAAGTCGTGGGATGAGGATGCTATGCATTTACTAAATTCTAACCAAACACTTGCATTTTTCTAATCCTTACCTACCTATTCGGCTATTCCCTCCATTTTAAATATAGACCATTTTAATATATTTTTTAATCTTTTCTAAATATGTAATTTTTTTATAAAATTTAAAAATTATTTTTTAAAATATAATTATTTTATTCTTTATTATATTATAAAATAAAAATACATTTTATTTTTTTCTTCCTTAACTTATATAAAAAGAATAAAAAATTTTATATTTTAAAACGAAAAAAAATGCTTATGCCCATGCCAGTAGCTGAAACTTCAAAGACAATAACTTGTGAAAAATATCTCTCTATTTAAAATTTAAATGTTTACTTTCCTGTAGAAAGTCAACCGAGAAGTTTTAGTCAGAAGAAGCGGTATATAAAAGTTTTTTTTTTCTTTATTTAACTCAGACCGTGAAAGTTGAGGAGGACCGTCTATGGAGTCCCTGTAGGGTAACAACTATGATTGATACCTAAAAATTGACTAAGACGAAGCAGCCGTTGAGAACTTGTGCTGCGCTAATCCTCGTTTAATTTCACAACTTGTCGGATTAATTTGTTTGCTATATTTTCATGTAATAGTAATTTGATAAATGTAATTAGGTGCTTCTTAAAAATTTTCAGAATTTTTTTATTATATTATTGGAAATCTTTTTTATTATTTTTAGTAAATCGCTATAGTAAATTATAAATTATAAATTATAAAAGACAAAAAAAATTAATATCCTAAACATCAAATTCAATGCCTATCACTCTTATAGAGTCTTGTCAATTGTCATGCCCTTTTAACACGAAACTCACGAAAAGAGAAAATATGTCGGGTCAGTTGCTCCGAAAAAGATTGGGTCTTTGGTTTGGACGTCCTTTTTCAGCACGTTTATATATGATCAGTAAATTTAATTTAATGAATTATATTTTTTATTTTAAATATATTAAAATATTTATTTTTTTTAATAATTGGATCAGATATATTTTGTCTTGCACATGCTGCAGGAGTGTAACAGTGCCGAAATTATTCATGGAACATCTCTTCGTTTGCACTTCTTAGTCATTGGGCTCGGACTGGGCCCATGCACGGTCTAGAAATTAAATTAGACCCATCAACGCAGCGCAAGACTCGTTTCTTCTTAACCTCAGAAGCTAAAGGCATTTATTGAATTGGTTTTTAAATTAAAAAATGTATTATTTTTATTTCAAATTTTATTTCTTCTCTTACAAGTAATTTATTTTTACGATTCATAATATAACTCAATTCAAATAAAAACTCAATCAAATATGCCCTAATACTGACAGGGCTTTAAATACTAGATTTTAATTTTTTATCCAAAATAAATATTGAATACTTAATTTATAATTGCAAAAAATATAGAAATTAATACTCCATTCGTTTAGAAATTAAAAGTGTTTTAAAATACAAAAATAATCAAAGTATGTTGTTAAACCCCCATACTTAATACTTTCTCCTTTTCAAATAGAAGCCATTTTGCACATTTGTATAAGAATGTAACATTCTTTTTCTTGTATTGTTTCTATTTACTCTTCCAATAATTTCTTACAACTTTGGATAATATAAATAAAAGAGTAATTCGGATATTTTAATTAAAAACTCTTGTTTTCAATACTTTTAATTATATATACAAGCGTTTAAAATAATTTATACTTTGAAACGAAAAAGTAATTGTCAATCAATCCTTCCCTCTCAACCAAAAAATTATTGTCAATATTCTACTTTTACAAAAATAGCTTTTGCATGTTAAATGGCCCAGTCCGGTAACTGGGGTCCTCAAAAAGAATCCAAAGGCCCTTCCATAGTTAGGCCTAAATAGCACTTGATGTGCTCTAAAGCCCATATCCAAGAAAACAATCTTTTCTTTTTGAGCCTCATGATTTAGCACTAGGAACTGGGCTTTGTTATGTTTTCTTTATTTTTAATTTTCCTTTTTGGTCTTAAACGGATCGGTTTCATTTTTCATTTTTTTCCCAATAACGCATTACATTGTCTGCTTTTCTCAAAATATATAAATATTGTCACCTGCGGCGCACCATATGGATCAGTTTGAAATTCCGGATTCACCCCTCAAATATTAATTCAAAATTAGGAGTAAGATATTCAGCTATCAACCTATGATTTATTTTTGAAATTTTGATTTTAAAAAAGATTTAATTCCAGAAATTGGTGGGTAGTATCGCGATCAAGATCAACTACATCACGCTCAAGCTTCACAAAAATATGTTGGAAATCCTTGGCTTGATGTATCAATGTCAAATCCATTACTTTCCTTGACTCCTCAACTTGAACAAATTTTCATTCTTTTGGTTACTTTTGTCGCAAGCTGGACAATTTTCTACTTACCTAAATGAAAGGGATAAGGTTATTTGTCATTTTTCAACCGCTGTTATCTTCCTCTTGACACTATGAGAGGCCCAAACGTCCTACATACTAATCCCCGGTTTGGTCTTTTTTTGTCAATCACGAAATAAACTTTTGTTTTTCTCTTTTTCATACGTCAAATAAAATAGATGCGAACCAAATTCAAAATGTTTATTCTATATTGTAATAGCTCAATAATTGTCTTGCTTCATGGATTATTATCGTGGAATTTTGGAGTCACTTCTCTAGAATATGCCAAAAAAGTCTCTGATGACCCATTTGGTCATTTTCATTTCTCTTTTGCTTAATAAGCAAAACTGCTCTAGAAAGTGGTCAAATTCCCTAGGTGTAAAATCTTTCTCTATCAAATTTGGGAACATTTGGTCCACATTCTTTGAAGAGAAAGATTATTCCATAATCAACTATGACTCGTGAGCGAATCGCCAACGATTGATTATATATGGTGAAATTAACCATGTAAGGATATACTTCATGGAACGTTACCTCATTTCACATAAAACATAGCACACACACTCTCTCTCTTCTTAAATAATAGCTTTATCTTGTCATTTTTATATAAAATTAAAAATTTATTAAAATCTATCAAATTCGAAACAAAAAAATTTAAGCATCATTTTCTTAATATTAAATACGTCTCCTAATTTATCTCTAATTCATTTATTAGAGTATCTGGAACATGAAATGAGCAATAGTTAAAAGAGAGATCAGAATGAAACAAAACTTATTAGATTTTTATTGATATTATAAATAAAGTAAATCTATATATATATATATATATATATTACCAAAACACTTTTACTCTCTCTCCTGCTCCAGAACTCTTTCACCTCCAATCCTAATTTCTAAAATTTTAGATTTTTGTTATTAGTTAGAAAAAATCTGATTAGTTAAGATGATTTTTTGTATTAAATTATTAATTAATCAAAATCTTTCTTATTTGAAATTTAAAAAATCATAACTTCTCATTACTTATCCACTTACCTATTATCTCCTACTTACCAACTAACCTATTATCTCCCATTTCTTTATTTGGTTCATTTGTGACATTCATCTTTTTTTCCTTCTACATCCATTTATTTATTTATTTATTTTTGTTTTAAGGGAAGGTTTTCTTTTTGCAGATTTTGGAGTGATTGAAGTCTCTTCTTTTTTAACCAAAATCAAGATAATAATTTATTCTTAAGGCCTCATTTATTTATGAACTTTCATAGATAAAATATTTATTATGTATTAGATGACGAGTAGTAAACAAAATAGTATTATTTGAATAGAAATGCAGAAAGCACATACCACCGAGATCAGAACATGTATTTTGATCACAAAGCCTTTTATTTTTTTCTTTGAGTGGATGATTTATAAATGTTTATCTAAATAGATCCTTTGTATCTATTACTTTAATTTGATCCTTCATATGATAAAATTTAAAGACAAAAGTGCCTAATTTCCTGTTAAAATATTCTGCATCAAATATAATGGTCAATACTTTTTGAATTTTTTCTTTTTTTGATCTTTTCATCAAGTGGGTTAAAAGAAATAAATAATTTTTATAAAGTATAATAAGTATAATAACATTATGATTTCTTTCTGGTGGATCAAAAACACTATTTTTTAAAAAAATTTGAGCAATGTTCTTAAAATTTTTAAATTTTGGTTAAAATATTTCTTTGAGGTTTTTAATATAAAATACTAATATCTTTTATTTTATAAGTTATTTATTTTTTAGAGTAGAGAGACAAGGTATGGGAAAGGGATTTTAATATTCATTCTGATTTTATTATAAATATATTATATTTTTTCTTATCAGAGGCTTTATTTTTTTCTTTGAGTGGATGATTTATAAATGTTTATCTAAATAGATCCTTTGTATCTATTACTTTAATTTGATCCTTCATATGATAAAATTTAAAGACAAAAGTGCCTAATTTCCTATTAAAATATTCTGCATCAAATATAATGGTCAATACTTTTTGAATTTTTTCTTTTTTTGATCTTTTCATCAAGTGGATTAAAAGAAATAAATAATTTTTATAAAGTATAATAAGTATAATAACATTATGATTTCTTTCTGGTGGATCAAAAACACTATTTTTTAAAAAAAATTTGAGCAATGTTCTTAAAATTTTTAAATTTTGGTAAAAATATTTCTTGGAGGTTTTTAATATAAAATACTAATATCTTTTATTTTATAAGTTATTTATTTTTTAGAGTAGAGAGACAAGGTATGGGAAAGGGATTTTAATATTCATTCTGATTTTATTACAAATATATTACATTTTTTCTTATCAGAGGCTTTTGTTAAGAATTTATTAGGAATTAGTGTATAAATATCACAATTAAAATAAGCTTACTTTCAAGTTTTAATATTAATAACCTTTTTTAATTTTAAATTTGTTCTTGGAAGGAATGAACTTCGAAAACATAAAATAGTTTGCTATGATTTAGGGAAAAAAATAAAATAATAAGTAAGTATGACATATCAACATAAAATTAGTACTTTATAAATGTGACATATCAACATAAAATTAGTACTTTATAAATCATTAATATCTTTGTAAGGGGTTTTAATGAAAAAGTATCAATAATCTATACTTATATATATATTAATAAAACACTTTTACTCTCATTTCTCATCTAAAAGCTTTGGAGTCATCATTCTTATTTTTTAGAATTTTAAGTTTTTTTACTAGATAGAAAAATTATTATCTATTAGAATTTAATCTTTTAAATTTAAAAATTCTAATTCTTAGCCCCACTTCCCCCATTAAATCTCCTAATTTGTGTTATTCATATTTACCTTATTCACATTTTCTCCTTCTGCATTTTTCATGTATTTTTTTTATTTTAATTAGATTATGTACCCTAATATATATATATATATATATATATATATATATATATATATATATATATATATATATATATATATTCAGTTATTTTAATAAAAAATTAGTAAGTTTTTGTTTTCTTTGGCAAGTTTTGAAGATTCATATATTCCAACAACTTCGTTTTGATCACAAAACTTTTTTTTTGAGCGGATGATTTAGAAATATTTATCTATTTAATTCTTGGTATCTATTACTCTAATTTGATCCTTCAAATACTAAAATTTAAGGATAAAGGTGTCTAATTATCTATTAAAATATTATGCATCAGAATATGCATAACTTTGTAGTACATTGGACATGCAATGTAATAATCGATGGTTTTTAAACTTTTTTCTTTTTCTTTACTCTTTTCATCAAGTTGATTAAAAGAAATAAATAATTTTTATGAAGTATAATATGTATAATTACACTATGATTTCTTTCTGGTAGATCAAAAACACTATTTTTTTGGAAATTTTTTTAGCAATGTTCTATGAACTTTTTATTTTGGAAAATCCTTTCTTTGAGATTTTTAGTATAAAATACTAATATATTTTATTTTATAAGTTATTTATTTTTTAAGAGTAGAGAGAGAGAAAGAAGGGGAGATGGATTTTAATATTCATCATAATTTTATTGTAAATATATTATATTTTTTATTAGCGGAGGCTTTTTTTAAGAATTAGTGTATGAATATTACAGTTAAAATAAACTTATTTAATATTACAGTTAAAATAAACTTACTTTGAGGTTTTAAATATTAATTAATTTTTTAAATTTTAAAATTTTTTCTTTGAAGGGCTAGGCTTGGGAAACACAAAAACGATTGACAAGATTCAGCAAAAAAAAAAATAATAATAAGTAAGTGTGACATATCAACATAAAATTAGTACTTTACAAATCATTAATTTTTTTGAGAGTTTTTAATGAAAAAATACCAATAATTTTATATAATATAAAGAGTTTATACTATCATATTTGACACATTTATTTCTTTGCTTATAATATAGATAGTTTGTATTGTAATCATTCAATTTTGAACAGAGAAAATAGTATGAAAAATAAATTGAACTTGATATTACAATATTTTTTATCTCTTAAAGATTTGATCATGATAATATTTTAGGAACATTTAGTGGTTAAAATATAATTAGTTTGTTTTAGGAACATTTTAGTATTACAATAATTGTTTAAGTATTTGATTTCATTTCTTTCTAATTCTTATAGATAACTTTATAAATTAGTATTTAAAGTGTTAATCATTTTAATATTCGTGTAGGTATCCTCACTAGGCGGATTCATATTTTTTTTTCTTTTCTTCAAAGAGCTCATAGTTGTTTAAGTATTTGATTTATTTTCTTTTGATTTTTATAAGTAATTTTATAAATCAATATTTAAAGTTTTAATCATTTCACATTTTATGCATGTATCCTCACCATGCGTATTTAAGTGTTTTTTTTTCTTTAAATAGCTCATAGTTATTTAAATATTTGATTTCTTTTCTTTCTCATTTTTATAAGATTCAATTTTTTTTTCATTTTCTTCAAATAGCTTATAGTTGTTTAAGTATTTGATATCTTTTCTTTTTTATTTTTATAAGTAAATTTATAAATTAATATTTAAAATTTTAATAATTTTATCCTTCATGCATGTAGGTTAGGATGTTTCTTACTCAATTCTTTATTTATTTATTGTTGTTTAGGAATTTACTGTTATTTTCAAATACACATAATAATGGGCATGTATAATTTTTTTATATAATTTATTTTTATTATTACCTATAATTACTTCTAAGTGAATAATTTTTTAGTAAACACATAAATTGACTTCATAGTTATAATTTTTTAAAATATTTTTTAGTATTTGTTATTAGAAATAAATAATTTAATACCCGTGCATAGCACGGGCTTTTATGCTAGTATATATATATTATCGAAATACTTTTACTCTCTCTCATCCTCCAAAACTCTCAAATCTCCAATTCTAATTTCTAAAATTTTAAATTTTTTTATTAATTAGAAGAGTTGTCATTAGTTAAGAGATAAAATAATATAAACACTTTAGTTTATCCTAAATAAAAATTTTAATTTAAATCAAAATTTTAATACTTTCTACTATCTCCACATAATTTTATCTACTGCTACTTTCTCCACAAACTTTTTCTTTCTTCACAAACTTTTCCTCATAAGATTTTTTTATCGTCAGATCTTCTTATTTTTCTCTAATTATAGTCTTATTTTTTCAAATTGAAGAGATAATCTTTTCAATCCCTTTTTTGATACATGTTTCTCTTATTCTCTTCATTTTTCTCTTTCACTATAATGTTTGACCTCTAAATTTGATAAATAGTATTATATATTTGATCTTCTTGAAGAGTTTATCAATGCTCAATACATCTCTTATTATTCAAACGATATTTATAAATTAATTATTTTTAAAAAATATTTCTTTTTTTAATTTTTTGAGAACTTTTTTGTGGACACGTGAGATATTTACGAATTTATTCATTTTTAGCACTGATTTTTTTTTTTGTTGAGAACTTTTTGGGATAGAGGCCAAAATGGAAAGACTGTTCATGCTTTTTCTTTTAAAATGGAAGAAAATGCATGGGTGTTATACACGTTATAGGCATCAGACACATTTAGAATATTTTAATTTTTTATTTAAATAAGTATTTTAGCTTTATTATTTTTTAAATTTTAAAATATATCTTAGATGTTTCTTCGATTAAATCCTACAAAATGAGATGTATGCACTTTTCTTTTAGTTTTTTATTTATATTTTTATTCTTCAAAATGAGATGTATGCACTTTTCTTTTAGTTTTTTATTTATATTTTTATTCTTTAATATGAGTCTCTGTAATTCTTTTTGAGAATAAAATATATATTTTTAAAACTTTTTAAAATTTTTAATTATCAACAAGTCTGCAAGTTGTATATAATTTTGATATGTAGTTATTTCTTTGCCCCCTTTTTGTCATCTTCTTTTATTTTTTAGTTTTATTTTTAGCATCATTGATGTTTTCTCTTTTTTCATCTTTTATACCTTTTCTTTTTTTATTTTGATTGAATGATATAATCTATTTTATATTTTTAGTTGTTTTAATAGAAAATGATTGAGTTTTTTTTCCTTTGATAGGTTTTAAAGATTTAAGTTTTTTTTTGTTTGAGGAGATGACTTTAGGAATATTTATCTGTTTAGTTCTTACTATTTATTACACCAATTAGAATAATATCTATTACTATTTAATTTGATCCTTCATTTGCTAAATTCTAAAGATAAAAGTATCAATTACCCATTAAAATATTATGCACCAGAATTTGCATAACTTTACAGTACATTAGATATAAAATGTAATAGTCGATAGTTTATATTTTTTTTGTTTTAATCTTTTTACCAAGTAAATATAAAAGAAAAAAATAACTTTGTAAAGTACATTAACACTATGACTTATTTGTGATAGATCAAGAGAATGATTCTTTAAAAAAAAAAAACTGATCAATGACCAGAAAATATTTTCATTTTAAAAAAATTTTTCTTTGAGGTTTTAATATAAAATACTAATATTTTTTTTTAGGAATGTAGAGAGACAAGTAAGGGGAGAGAAATTTTAATTTTTAATTTTCATAATAATTTTATTACAAATATATTTTATTTTTTTGAAAAGTCAAAATAAATAATTAAATGATAAGAAATTCATTTTTTTCTTACACATAATGGTAATAGGAAGTAAATACGATAGAATAATTGAAATACCATGTCGTAAAGTTAATTTACTTTAAATATATAGAAAAAAAAGTACAACTTACAATGTATTTTTTATTTCTTTTCTTTTCATCTTAATTTACTTATGATTAACCATTAATGCACAACTTTTTAATTAAATACATAAATTTGCTTCATATTTTTTGTAATAACTCTGATAACTATTTATATAATAACTTGGGTCAATTTTTCTTTAGTGGCTTTTTTTTAATGAAAATTTGACTCTATCACTAAAAGAAATGAGCTTACTCATAATTGTGCTATTAAAGATATTTTTTCAATGGCATTTATAATAAATTTCTCTTTTTTAAAATTTATTTTTATTATATACTTATTTTTTAGAAAGTAATGTATACACCGTGCAAAGCAAGGGCTTTATGATAATATTATCTATAAGTCAAATGAAAAAAGTAAAAGGAGCTAATATCTTGAAATATGAGGAGTACATATAGCAATGTAAATAAGTATAGCAATTAAGCACTCCTTTTCTGCCTTATTTTGAGTGGATTAAGTAATTAGCACTCTACACATTTTTCTCATTAATTGAAAAGGCGATGGTTTCAAAAATAGAAAAGGAAAGAAAAGAAAAGGCAATGAATAACTTGTCAAGTTACCCACTGTTTCAAAATATAGAGCTTTTGAATATTTTTTCTCTTATCAAAATATAATTTGATTTATAACTACTAATCCATTATCAATATAACTGTAATAAAAGTTTAGAGAATTCAAAAAGTCATTGAAAGAATCTTGATCAACAAACTATACTATAACTGAATCTCAATTCCTCACCTAGGACTAATTGATTTATATATAGTACTTAGGCTAAAGCAACTGGTCCTATTAAGACAACTTTACTATATATATACTTGGTTCTTATCTTAACCTTGTCCACTAGGCACTTTTGAGAACAGTAAAGTGAAACAGCTACATGATTCTAGAAGTGAAACAACTACTATATAAGCCCTCATAGGCGTGAATAATATATTAAATTTGTATAACTATCATGTATCTAATAAATCTCAGCTATATATATTTAAGGGTCAACTTAAATTAATTTTCAATCTAAGTTTTTTTTTTTATTTTTTTATTTTTTTTACTTTAAACCCCACTTTCATTCTCACAAACAATTTACTTTTACGATTTCCTATACAATTCAACTCCAATAAAAACTTAATTCAAATACGGCCTAAAATTTTCAAATCTTGTTGAGTGTGACAATATCATTTTGGTAGCTTTCAATTGATCGTATTTACATATAAGTCTACGCACACTTATTATGAGAATGTTTGTCAATCCTACACTTAAGCTAGATGGGGTGTTTTTTCCAACCTGCAACTATGAGAGTTTTTCAACTACATCTTGAGTCCCTCTTTATTACTCATTTTTTACATTACTGTTATGCTTACAGCAATGACTTCAATTATATGTTGGCCAAGTGCAATATTCCTTCTAAAACCGTTTCCTCTAACCCCTTTCCACCAGTACGTTTGGAAATTAACTAAGTTATATATTTCCCTTTTTTTTTTCCAATTTAGTAGGTTTGGGAATGTTTTCTTTGCTTTTTGATGACAACTTTGGATTTACATTTGCAGGGCCCAATCTCACCAAACAATGACCTATCCGTTTCCAGCAAGGCACTTTACCAACTCTTGGAATTTTACACCCTTTAGTCACTCTCACAAATCTTTTCTATAACTATTATTTTTCCTTGAAAGATCAAAAACCATCTTGATGTTGTCACTATGCAATTAGTCATGGACACCAAACACTTTGGAGCTTTTCTTAAAGCAAATTATGCTTTTTTTATTAAATTTTTTTTACTTTTTATGAGTGAATTCTGATTTTCTTTAAAATTATAAATTAAGTAATTCATCAATAGAAAAATGTCACATATGCACCATATATATGTCGATTCTTTTTTTTTTTTTGGGTATGATATAAATGTTTATTCTATTGCTATAGATTTGGTGTGCGATTAGACATGGTTTGGTTTTAAAACCAAACCTAAAATTTTAAGTATGGAACCCATATCTCTTCTCACAAACAATTTAACTTTTACAAAACTCAAGATAAAAATCTCAAAACCAAAATCTATACAATTACACCTTTGGTCATTCACTATTGCAAAACACTCCAAAAATAATCTTGGTTAACAGTCTAAAACTGAATTCTCTTTCAATTATTTGTTGATTTCTGAAAATGAAGGCATGAAAAAGTCTCCTTCCATATCTTTCCTTGTGGTGAATGATTATGAATTGTAAAGCAAGTTGTTTATCAATCCAAAAATTTTAGGTGCGTTTTTTGATTGATGAATTGAGTTAAATTATATTAAGAATTAGAATGACAAATTATTTATAAAAAGAAAGATAAAATTTAAAATAAAAAATAAAAAATTTTATATTAAAAAATCAATCTAAATATACTTTGAAAAAGCAAAAGCAAAAACAAAAACAAAAACAAAAACAAAAACAAATCAAATCCTATGAGTATATGATTACTAAATAATGCACATCCTTGTGGGTCAGGTCAGATCCAGAAAACCAATAAAGTTTTGTCAAACAAATCCCAAAAAGAGGCAAATATTATCTACCACGCTAAAATAAAAATAAATAAACTAAAAAAAATGAATAAACTGAGTATAGAATTTAAATAAAAATATTTGTTTAAGAAACAGTCAAAAATTAAAATAAATTTTTTTATTAGATTTGGTGTTAGAACCTTATCCAACTCCGTCGGGTAACAGTCAACAGGGCTGTTTCTTTTCTTTTTCCCTTTTTTTTTTGTTTAATACAGATGAATCCTTTCACTTTGGTGTGAAGAATCTATTATGTTTCGTGCCATTACACCAAGAAAAAAAAAAAAGGAAAGAAAATGCACACGTCATTGACTCTTCGAAGGATCAATTCGCTCCTCTAACCTAGACTTCCACTGTGCTTCCCCTATAAATAAGTCTCCTCACTTTTCTCTCTCCCATCATCCGCAGGTCATCTCTTCTCTGGCTCTTCCTTTCTGTTTTTGCTCTGCTTCTCTCGCGCCTTAATTGCTTCCTTTTTGCCTTTCAACACTAAACAAAACAAAAGAAAAGCTACTTTCTCCTGCACCATGGCTGCAGCTGGGCTGCTTTTTGTGTTGCTTTTGGCCTCGTTTGCCTTGAGTTTCAACCAAGTCTCAGCTGCAGATCCAGACATGCTCCAAGATCTTTGTGTTGCTGACCGCAATTCTCGTGAGAAAACATTGTTCAAATGCTTACGTTTTAATCTTTGTGTGTTTTTTCATTTATTTTCCCTTTAAAACTACGTTAGAAATCTTGATTTCATCATTTAAAGAAGGGAATTAGTGTGCGTTATTGGTAGGTGTTGGTTGGTGTTAATTGTCTTTTCTTGCTTCATTTTTTGACATTGACTTCTGTTCATTTCGTTTGTTCTTTGATTTCCCATGATGGGTTTATTGAAATCAATAAACCAGATAAGGGAAAATGATTACAAGGTTTCATATCATTACCAGAGGAATCAAGTTATGCCACCAATTTTTCACCTAAACTAGCCTCCATGGAATTTCTTTGTTCTCACAAATTTCAGTCGTTCATTTCTGTATTACAATGAGAGAGTATAGAATTCATATTTCTGAGATATCAGTGATCATCTCTTTTCGCCAAGGCCAAAATTTCTATGGAAAAATATCGAAGGCATGATATGAATTTCATTGCGGTTGAAACACGTCTACATTTCTTTGATTACTGACTAGATGAAATTCTGTGGATGAAACAGCTGTGAGGGTGAATGGTTTTGCCTGCAAGTCCAATGTCACGGCTGAGGACTTCGCCTTCTCCGGCATCGCCAAGCCAGGAGCCACCAACAACTCAATGGGGTCACTTGTGACACAAGCCAATGTGCAGCAGATTCCAGGGCTGAACACACTTGGTGTATCCATGGCTAGGATTGACTACGCCCCTGGAGGCCTAAATCCACCCCACACCCACCCCCGGGCCACAGAGATGGTGTTTGTTCTAGAGGGTGAACTAGATGTTGGCTTCATCACCACAGCCAACGTCCTCATTTCCAAAACCATCAAGAAGGGCGATAATTACGTGTTCCCCAGAGGCCTTGTCCATTTCCAGAAGAACAACGGCAAGGTTCCAGCAGCTGTGATCGCCGCTTTCAATAGCCAACTGCCCGGAACGCAATCAATTGCAGTCACATTGTTTGCAGCTTCTCCACCAGTTCCAGATAATGTGTTGACAAAGGCATTCCAAGTTGGTACCAAGGAAGTTGAGAAAATCAAATCAAGGCTTGCTCCCAAGAAGTAGATTCTAATGTACACAGAATATGACACCTTTTTTCTTCTTCTATATTTTTCTATGTAATAAAACATCATATTCATGTTGCTCACTGAACAAAGAAAATATGGGTTGGAGAAAGATTAGTGGGAGATCACTTAAATTTATGTACCTATTTTCCAAATCCAAATATGTATTGGGAATTTTGATTCTGTACTTATTTCGAGTGTTCATTATCGTTAACTTTTTTTTTTTTTTTTGTCATCAAGAATTCTTTGCTTTGTCTTAGAGGAAACTTACCCAAAGTTTGGCCAGTAATTTTATCATTCTTTGAAAGTGAGATAAGGTCAAAGAATGTCTTAGAAAAGATGTACAAATATGTTTTCTTTTTTTGGTACGAAGCAAAAGGAAATTTGATTGAGAAACGTGAAAGAAAGAGAGTTTAGTAATCCTTTGCCAATTGCTTTAATGGGAAACGGGAGTGTTCTTACTCAGTCAATGTTCTTCCCTCTTTAAGATTTATTCAATTCAATATCTTTACCAGAAAACAATATCGATTGATGCGGGGCATTGTAAAGAAACAATGACATAATTGAAGCAAAATATATTTTTCCTGAAAACACAAAAAACCGTTGTTCCCTCCAAGTTAAGAATAAAAAAAAACCAGAAAGGCACAAAGGGGAGCTTCTACTTTTCCCCACCTTTAATTCTGTCTAGTTTGGAAGAAAATCTGTTGGGTTTTCTCTTTCCCTTCATTGGGTTATAGGCTTATAGCAGTTCAACCTTCTTTTCCCTTCTTTCTTTCTTGTCTTTTTTAACATTTTTCATTGGAGCCATCATCAAGAATCATGCAAGAATTTGACAAATTGAGTAAAGATAACTCAATGGTCTATTTTGCATTGAGTCCTGCGTTTTGTATTTTCCAGTTTTCTTATAAGACAAGACACCAAATTATCAACTAAACCTAATTACCAACGAAGATCAGAACCAAACATTCTGTTAAACGCAGCATAAGCAGTCAAATGATTAAGGGTTACAATTACTTCATCTCAAGGGTACAGCAGTTGGCGAATCTTTAAGGCTCTTCTGCTCACCTACTTGCTATTTCTAAACTGCTGATACACAATCATTAGCCAAATTTGGTCTCTACTGCATGACATGTTCCTCCCCTCCCCGTCCCCCCCACCAATGAAAAAATACCCAGGAGACAGTACTATACGTCTAACATCAATTGGCTCATTATTCAACTATGATTATTAGTTGTCATCTAATGGGCTCCTCGGCTTTTACGTTTTCCTGCTCTCTTTGGCGGCTATAGTGTGCATCGGTTTGTATACATCCTATACATCCCACAGCCACTGTAGCGACCGATTTCGACGTATGGGTTTAGTCATTTTTTAAGCATATTGAATTGCAGAAAAAATCCACACGAACTTTGACGACATCACTCCAAGAATAAAATATAGATAACTAGCATAATCCTCTGCACTTAGCCAACTAGTGATTCGTTCACATAGTAAATTATGAACTCCAAGAACTATTTTACAAACTTATATCAAAACATCATTCCTCACATTCTCAATGAGAATATTCCATTTGATGCTTATTCAAGTGAGATTTTAATTGTCAGTGTCAGAAACTAACCTCTGCAAAGGCTAAACCTGGAAATCCTCCCTCACTCCCTTAAAAAGGTTGATACAATGCCTTTTAAGTGCTAAGAAAAATCTAAAATCAATTCTCTCAGCCGTGGCTATGAGCATGAATTTTCGTCCCAGTTGGGCAGAACTTGATGTTAGGGCAGCAGATTGTAATTTCTTTATCATCGAAGTACCGAGATGACTAATGGTTGACCAATGATTTCTGGGAAGATGAATGACGTAAAAAACTATTAATGGATTGGCAAAACATAAATGGTTGCAGTTCTACCATGCTTCTGAAAGACAAAATCAAAACTTTTACTAATGCGACAGTATCAGCAGAACATCTAATGACTTTGCGCTTATACAACGCTCAATGTTTGTAAATCCGAAAATCCAGGTCCCTGCCTCAGAGGAGGCTCAGTCTTGGGTAGAAAGGGTAGAAAAACCTTCAATCAGTTTTTGAGTTTCTGGAACCTCATCACAGGTTGTTGTTTGCCATCTGGTATAGCAAATAGAACAATAGCCTTTGAAGGTCTTATGTACGGAACATCACATCTGAAGTAACCTTTCCGTTCAAGCTGCAGTATGTCACCACGCTTCAAATTCCTCATGTTGGAATCCCCAAGTGCAGCAGTCTCCATTCTGGTACATGGATTAACCACGTCCACAAAATTTTCATCTTCCTCAAGCTGCAAAATTTTAAAAATTGCAGATAAGCTTCATTGGACAAAAACTCAGCATCTAAAATGGAGATCATAACAATAAAAAATAAATCTAAAACTCTGAAAACCTCTCCTTTCTTATAAAAGCAATGTAATTGGTTTACAAGCAGCAAATAAAGGACCAGGGTAGATAGCTTGATCATTACATTAAGCTCAGGTCTGCTTAATTATCACAGGTAATGGTCCCATAGCTAGCTAAGTTCATAGAAGCATCATTTTGATCGGAGCTGATAATAACTAGTAGGTTTCGCTAATAAAATAAACAAAGAGGTTAGCCGCTAGACTGAGAGAACAATCCCAGGAAAAAAGGACATGCTTTCAACAGAAGAAAAAGGAGAAGTTCATTGGTTATGATTGCCTACTCAAGTTGGAGTTCTGCAACTCTGAAATATTCATAAGATAAAAGCTAGAAAAGCCAAAACAACCAAGCTTGCCATAACACTAACACACACATGCGCAGACACACACACACACACACACACATATATATATATATATATATATATATATATATATATATATATATATATGTATGTATGTATTATTTAGGAGATGGCCATATATTTGGTTCTTGGAGCCATTCTGAAAAGCAGGTTCTGTCTCCAAGAGATGAAACATGATCTTTTATTATCATTTTGAAATATCTCCAGAAGTAAAACCTGTATTTCTCCCTAGACTGGAATATCCAAAATCAATAGAAAAAAATTAGTGCCAGAAAGATGATAATCTCTGTAAAGAAACAATTGATTCCACCATTTCTGACATGTAAATTCCTGACATAAAGCTTACCATCCTGGGCCAGGAATATGAATTCTCAATAAAGCCTACACTGATATAGAAACAGAAGAACATATTTGATTGCCAGAAAAGTGAGAACAGTCTTCAGTATTCAGTAGAAAACCATTACCTTTTTCTTTGTGATCAAATAATCAAAGTCCACTAGAGATAGGGTAACTAGCTCGTTCGTATCTGGAAGCCACGTAAGCTTCAACTTTGTTGTCTTAACAGATCCTTCAAGATGCAAAACCCCAGTTAGTTGTGTCACATAGCCCTCCTGATCCTTCTCGATCTCTTTTATTATTGAATTTCCCCAATCCATTAGTGTTACTTCCTCATTGGCTGAGATACATTGTGCATCCTCCTGGTCTATCCATATTCTCTTGGTGTAAGTTGTCACCTTCTCTCCAGCACCTTCATACTTCTTATGTTTCGGTATGACACGAACAAAAGGATCAGGCGCATTGGTTAAAGTCAATAACACACGCCGATTTTCGATAACTGCTGTATGCCTGGGACAGACTGGGTCAATAATCTTCTTATTAATAGCCCAGAGTTTGTCCCATTCCATGAGATTCAGATTCTTTGATGCCCCCTGACAGAAAATAGATTTGAGCATCAATCAAAAGCTTGATTCATACCAATCTGAGTGGGAAAAAGCATAAAAGAAATGCAAAGAACCATAAAAGGGAAACATATAACCAAAACTACCAAAATAAGGATTTCAAAAAATATAAGCAAAATCATCCCAAGCAGAAAAATTGCAGGAATATGGATGTCATATTCTACTATTTTATATGGTTGTGTGCTGGAAGAAATGTGTGCTAGAAGAATGCAATCATTTCTACAAAATCTTACCTGTTCAACCATGAATTGTATCAATGCCTCAATCTGCAGGCCCCGGCGAACTATCCCTTGGACCGTTGGAAACCTAGGATCATCCCAGCCCTCAACCTTCCCATTTTGAACAAACCACAGCAGTTTGCGCTTACTAAGAAGTGTATAGACTAAATTTACCCTGCTAAATTCATATAAATGAACCTTCTGAAATCCCATGTCCTTCTGGATCCAGTGATATTGATCGTTGCGGTCATGATACTCGCTAGATCGAAGTGCATGAGTAATACCTTCCACAGCATCAACAAATGGACATGCAAAATCATAAGTAGGGTAAACTTTAAACTTGGAGCCAATCCTGTGGTGAGGAGTTGCATTGCAACGGTAATACACTGGATCCCTGAGGGCCTTGTTAGGATCCTGCATATTTAACTTGCCACGCACACAGCACCTCAATCCTGTCTGAGTTCCAGCAATCATTTCTTTCCATAATTTGAGGTTTTCCTCAGGGCTGTTTTTCCTGCATCTTGAGTCTGTCCCATCCATCCGTTCTTGCTGCATTTGCTCTCGAGGTGTATCGTCAACATAGGCCTTGCCCTCATGAATTAATTTTTCAGCCATTTCCATCATCTTTGGGAAGTAATCTGATGTATATGTTACTGTCTCATACTTGATACCTAATGTGTCAATATCTTTCAGCAAGTTGTCAACAAACTCATTGCTTTCCTTATCCGGATTTGTGTCATCAAAGCGCACAATCACCTGACCTTGGTACCTCTCGGCAAAATACTTATTAAGCAATGCTGCTTTAGAATGACCAATGTGAAGATAACCACTGGGTTCTGGAGCAAATCGCAACCGTACATTACCAACCTCAGCATCTGGAAGGTTTATCTCAACTGTAGACCGGCTAATTCCTGCTCCCTTCTCATTTCCATCACCATTTACATGCAAAGTAGAGCCTGGTTGCTCTTTGGTTTTAGCATTTGCTTGCATTCCCAAACCTTTCTTCCCAACATAAAGTGCCATCACTTCATTCAAAACTGCATAGTACTCCAGATGTATAGAGTTGAACCACCGTACCAGGTTTTGGTACTTCTTCGAATTCTGCAAACTTTGCCACCTCTTGCCAGTTCCTGCACAGGGAATACTTTTGAGAACCAATGTTATTAAGTTCCTCTAACTAAATACACGATATAACCTTTTTCGTAATGTGATATTGCCATCTTCTGCTCCACAACAAATTGATATAATGTCACCAAGGTCAACTAAAACACAAAGCAACAAAATTGAAGGGGAAACCTCATTAAGCCTTTATTTTTAACAGCAGATAAATGACACGGATGCCATAACACCTGAGTTTGGCACTCCGTATAACAGGATCCAAGTTAACTTTTTCACAATTTCAAGGAGAAAAAAGAACATTTGTTTATACGTATAGCCGAATAGACTCTTACTTTAGTATCTTATACATTTCAGCATAAAAGAATATCAAACCAGTATGAAAATCACATATTTTCATACAATGGTAAAGTACCAGAATAAGAAAGGAAACTTTCAATGATCCGATAGACAATAAAAGATTCTATGAACTACCTGCAAGTTTGAGCAATGGAACAAAATTTAGGACAAGTTAGCATAATTAGCAGAGAAGGTATTTTGATCTCATGTTGGCAAGCAGCTCAGTTGACATCAATCAAGGGGTGTTTCTGTGATAATTACATCTAAGGTTCCCTTTTCAAATTAAGCAAAATATAAGCAAGACATCTGCATCAAAGACTGCTTAACCAATAAAATAGGAAATCAAATGAAAATGGACCTGAAAATCTCTTAATTGGAAATCCAAGATTCAAAACCTACGGAGAGTTATAGTTCAAGGTCATGGTATTGAAAGAAAGGGGAGAAAAGCCACAACCTTTTACTTGGCTAGAGAGAGTAAACTCTATAGTTTTATTAATAATGTTGGAAAGAATAGTTCTAGACTCTAGCAGCCAGCCTTATACGTATTATTCAAACCCTAATCTAATAACCTGTCTAGAAGAAAATTGAAATAGGAAAAGAAAGTGACTTTAACTAAAGTCCTAAACTATGTAGGAAATAAATACTAAAGAAACAATCCTAGAAGGACTAGTTAAATAAAAGAATAACACCCATCTATTCTACCACTGAGCTTCTCTACTTAAAGGGGGGGAGCTAAACAGTTTTAGCTAGCCGGGTTTTTTGGCTTAGGTAAAAATGAGCTAAAACTAGTCATTTCCTGAGAAAATTTCACTAGATCTCATGATATTACAATGAAACTTCAAACAATAATTGCCAAATACTTATTATCAAGGTTAGGAAATTAGTTGTCGCGTACCTGCAAGAGCTGACCAAATTGCTATATCTGCAATTGACAAACTAGAACCAACCAAGAAGGTACGCTGAAGTAGATACCCATCCACATAGGCACATGCTCCCTCAAATTCAGAGCCCAGTGCAAAAACAGGGACATATTCCAGCCACTCATCAATCTACAAGAACAAATTCTGATTACTCCTAACATAGCAGAAGATTGTTATAGCAAAGAAAACAAAGGCTTGGATTTTGTAATGGTAGGACATATTCCCAATCACTCTACTACAAATATTAAAGAGTCTGTTGCATGAATGAAATAAGATGTGAGCTGAATTTGGGGATGGGAATAACTTGAGGACGACCTGGTTTTGACATTGGTTTGTACGGGAAAAATTTTAGCGGAAATTAAGGAGGAAAATCATACGAACGCATGCTTAAGGGAAAGCAACACCACATAATTAGGAAAGCAAAGATCTTTATCCAACTACATCCTTTCTATAATACCGGCTGCTCCTTATATGCAATGAGTCGTACGTAACGGAAAAGTCCTAGTAAAGTATAAAAAAAGGCACCTTGCCAGACTCCAAAGGATCCCTAAGGTAAAGACTGGGAACTGTTGCTATCCGACCCAGGTACCGTAGTATCACACACATACCCTGCAATTTCGTCCTGAATGCAAAATTGTGTTAAACACAAAGCAATAATCAAAGATATGACAAGTAAATCCTCCCTTTCTATCAAATTTTCAAGAAATTCCTTCACGTCTACCACATTTAGAAACTTGTTAGTTAATCCACCTACAAGAAATAGCGAAGCACGCTTCACCCCGTTCTATCAGAAGGTCCCCACCCCTTTTTCACGATAGAAATAGTAAATAAATTACCCATCGGACGAGAGGAGCTTTGGAAGACAGCCAGGAGCCAGCCTCGGATCAGCAGAAATAGAAATACCGCCAATTTTGGCCGCCACAATGACAGCCAAGGGCGGGCTATCCGCCGAGAAAAAGAGCTTCAAATCCATCGCTAAAGCAAACAATCAAGGCTGCGGAGGGGTGAGATCTTGATACTACTCGGGGAAGGACGGTGACCACCAGCTGCGGCGGCGGCGGTAAAGCAGTGGAGACGCTCACTGAAGTGGACTTTGAAGACACAGTGGGAAATCCTATTCCTAATTAGCGAAAATTCCGCGCAAGCCTTCCGTTTATTTTTAGCACCTTTCTGCAAGGCCTTGCGCAGCACTTCAAGAAACGATGTCGTCGAACCCAGTAGCCTAAGTGCTAAATTCTGGGGATTGGAAGAGAAGGGTTCTGGAATCGTATTCTTACTGCAATTACCCACGACATCCAGAAATGTAAATTTAGCAAATAATAATAATACCTATTACATTATTTCTTGAATTATAAACTGTTAAATAAAGTATTTCTATTATATAATTTTAGTAAAAATATATTTTTAGTACTTCATACATTTACCTTTTCATTACAATATATTTTAATAATTTTTTAATGACTTTAATTTTGACGATAATTTTTTTCCTTTTTTGTGTTCGAAATTTCGTGCGAAGATTTGATGCACAAAAGTAGTATTCAATTGAGTAAGCGTTGTTGATTAGGACTATAATCCAATTACTTTCACAATAATTAATTCAAATATTCTCCAACCCTTGCTAAGCTAAATTGTAATGAATAAGTAAAATCAACAAACACAATATTCAACATAATTATCAGAATATCTAATTTTTCGATTAGGCTATTCCTCTTTTTTTAACACGTACAAACACCTTTTGCACCGTTAGAATAATTATTATGAATAATTATTTTTAAGGTAATGAATAATTATTCATTTCAGGCTTTCAAGATAAAACAATGACTATTTACATATAAATTAAAAAGAGAGATAAAAAATTCAAATAGTGTGCATAAAAAATATATATATTAGGGAATAAAAAATGGCATATATTGCCAATACCTTAAACCTTCAGGATTTGGACACTGTATGCGGTATGTATATAGTAAATATTTTATTCGTAAATAATTATTCTCTATTTGAGATATATTCACCATCTTGAATAATTATTCACTGCATTGTAAATAATTATTTTCATGCACACATTGGTCTATTACCTTTCTCCAAAATTATGTTGAATAATTATTTATTTTAGTGTTAATAATTATTCGTGACTGATTAGATAATTATTTTGACCACAATGAATAAAGTTGGTACGAACAATTGTTATGGCGACAATGAATATTTGTTCATTTTGTGCTTTTAAGACAAAAAAATATCTACATGCACATAAACTAGCAAAGAAGGCAAAAAAACCTAAGCAGTGTGCACAAAAAATATAAACCTAAGTAATCACACCTGACTCTCTGCAAAAACACTACAAAAACACTGAGGAGGCAAAATGATATACATTGCCAATATACAAAACCTTTGAGATTGACTTGTTCCATTAAACTCTTCAATATCTTTCTTAATCGATTAAAGTTCTCTTTATATTTAAAGAAAGTTATATCTTTTTGTTAAAAGAATGCATCTTTTGATGTTAGATAGTGAAAATTAAGAAAAGAAAAAAAATTAATATATTAATATCTAATAAAAATAGCATATTTTTTATTCTTAACAGTTAGATTTGACAAACTATCGATTCACACATTTCTTGACATCATTTCCTTCAAGAATGTCATGAACCTCATTCTTAATCTCTACAATTGTAACAAATAAAGATTTGCCAAGAGATTATTCACACAACATTCTTCGTCTTTATAGATGATAACTTCTACGATAAACATATCTAAACAATTATTCAAATAATGTTACAGTGAAGAGAAAAGAGAACGAAGGGCAAGAGAGAGAGAGAGAGCCGATAAGATCTAGTATGAGAGAGAGAGAGAGAGTTTGTTGAGGCTGAAATTTTGATGTTTAAATTTTTAAATTGGATTTGGGTTGAAAGCAATGGAAGGGGCAGGAAACAAAAATTTTTTCCCCTCCAAAATGTCCTTTTAATATCAAAGCCAATCGAATGGTGATGGTTCATTTCTGCACGTGCGGTAAAAAACTGTATGCACGATCGTAGCCAAACTGAATTTTTGATTCAAGGAATTCTGGTTACATTGGAGTGTCCCAACCACACAACAGATCGTTAATTCGCTGTGCAGATCTTCATCCTTTATTCAGGTTCCTCATCACCAAAACATAGGTGGCTGCTTATGCGCTCTGCATAAGATATGGATGCTTAAGTTTCTTGTAGAAGCTGTGATAAGAGGCATTAGATTCCATCAAATAATTGATATACTCGCATTCGGCTACGTATGGAAACTGAGGCACTACCCAGTAGCTCCATTCCAATCAAGAAATAATACTGGAGACTGAGCCTCAAGACAATCCAAATACCAGATTTCCTAGCCTAGTAGATGTAAGCTTCATACTTGGTGAGAAATACTAAGTAGCTAGAGCCTAGAATAGTTGACAATCTTCTTGAACAGGTTTCAACCCCAGATTTTAATGGATCATTCAAGTGCACAGGCTCTAGGAATTTGCTATGTTCTTCACAGCATAGCAAAGAGAATGATAATCACAATTGAGGCATAAAGCATGATTCCGGTAATTGTTCAATGAAATGCACTAAAAGCACATCTACAAAGAAAAAACAACACATGATAACAACATCACAAAGAGTGAAAAGACTTGAGGATAGCACAACTAGGCATAACAGAAAAATAACTTCTTTTCTCTTTGACTGTACACATTCGACAGCAATATCTTGTGTTCAAACTCTCCTTGTACCTAAGGAATCACAATCATGCACTGGGCGTATTAGCAACAGCAAGTTCCACCGATATGATAAAGCTTGATTTCCCAGCCTCCCTCAGATACTGAACATCTCCATTCATGAGCTTCACCAATTTTCTGCTTATGAATAAGCTGATTCCCTCACCAGATGCTTCACCACTACTACCGAACATTTGGCTTAACAATTCTTCTGGGACCCCTCCACCTGCATGTGTTATCCTACATCCAGAAGCAATCCCAGTGGATGGGACAGATATGTAAATGGTCACGAAAAAAGAAAAGGATTTTCTGTTTAGACAAAAGAAGTAAGGAAAGCGGATGAGGAATCCTCAAGAAAGTAAATTTGAGTTCAGAATTCTACAAAAATTAGTGCCAGTATGCAACACTCTTCAAACATTTAAATGATATTGGACACAACTTACACCCTGTCGTTGCAGGATTTGAATAACTAATACTATGTACGACAGAGAGGCAACTCCAGATATCATTTTTCAAGTAAGAAGGAAACTACAATGATGCTACTTGTATCTTTTTTGACAATAAATATTGCTGCCGTCTTCTTTCATGAATATGATCATTTCCTTCAATTAGTTAAAATCTGCAGAAGAACGCAAGGAATATAACATTAAGTACCCTATACTGAGTTTAATCCTCTTACCTGAATTCCACATGAGCAAGCTGAATGGAGTCTCCTAATCGATCTTTGGTTACTTTTCCTGCAATCCCAACCTGACCACCATTTGGCGTAAAATTCACTGATACCAACAGGTAATCAGCAAGAGCTTGTTGAAGCCTCATGCTGTCACCATAGAGGGTTTCATTCATAAGACTTTCTGCTAAATTATTGACAATTGTAATGCCCTTCATGTTGCTCTTCATCATGACTTGACTAATGGAAGCAACCAATACTTCGTGTAGCTTGAATTCCACCATTTCTAAATCCAAGTACCTGGAATTTATAAGGGAAGATCGCTAAGTTGACAGAATATTTTTACTTGGAAGATATTAAGTTAAAGATCGCATGCAGACTTGAGGTGGCAGACAAGGCATAAGGAAAGCCAGAGAAAGTAAGGCCAAAGAATATCATAGGAAGTTACACCAACTGCAGAAAAACTCCTAACCAGAAGATTATACAGTTTAAACACATCTCATTTCCCCTCCTTACAGTAAATAATCAGCAGGAAAGCTCTGGATGACAGAATTGAGTATAATGGAATCAGATAAATACTCCAGACTTTAAAACCAGCACACGAGTATCTAAATATCCAACCAAGAGATGACATTCTAAAGATAATCAAAGTGGAAGTACCAACCCTATGCAAAAACTCGGAACTGCATGCTGCTAGTGAGTTCTTCAAAAGCAACATGATTTTAATTCTATTCAAATTTAGTGCAGTCAAGATAGTTTATGCATTCCATGATAAGAGCAAGAAACTTCAAAAAGAGCATGAGAGCAAAGGATCAATAAATTAGTAACCAGAGGTGAAATGAACTCAAAATATCATACCCATCAATAATGGAATCAAGATCAGTGTCATCAAGAATCTTATTGAGCTGACTTTGA
This sequence comes from Rauvolfia tetraphylla, assembly GCA_030512225.1. Taxonomy (NCBI): domain Eukaryota; kingdom Viridiplantae; phylum Streptophyta; class Magnoliopsida; order Gentianales; family Apocynaceae; genus Rauvolfia; species Rauvolfia tetraphylla. The sequence continues at coordinate 7,909,606 of JAJQKT010000060.1, forward strand.
CAATGTGTACTGGTACGCAGGAGATTTTTTTGATCCTCTCCCAACTCAGTTCCCTCCAACATCTTCCCTGAAAAGATAATTCCAGAAAGTGGATTTTTTATTTGCCTTCTTATGTAAACTAATACTTTCAATGTCTTTAATGCAGTTTCCTCTGACAACCTCTGTACATGCAGAGCCTGTTGCAACTCATGACTTGCAAGCTGCAGGAAGCAAAAGACCCCAGTTACTGCACCCTCTCTATCCAATTTCTTGCTCACAACAAGCAGGCATTCTACATACTTCCCATTTCGAGCAAAGAAACCGAAAGGAATCTTTACAGATTCTTGAACAGTAACTGCATTATTCAGTACGACACCAAGATTCACGAAAGTTTCTTGATTCCTGAGACGGCAACAGGCTGCATTAGTTCCAAAAACCTCACCCAGCAGCATTTTGTCGATAACCTCTTCCCTATGCCAACCTGATATCTTCGTCATAGCAGAGTTCCATTCAGCACACCAACCAAATTCATCCGTTCCAAATATCGGCGGAATCAATGGATTGGGATTTTGTATAATAGCCCTATAATCACCTTCAATTCGTTTGAACTTGTCCATGATAGTCTTCTGGCCAGTGATATCCTGGGCCACAAAACACACCCCCACAACACTTCCTCGAACATCTCTACTGGCACAAGCATTCACAATGAAGCTGATTGGACCACCCTCCATCTTGGACCCATGTGTTTTTATCTCAAAATGTACATTTTGTTCTTCTTTCCCTGATAAAAGAAATCACAAGAGAATCAGAATTTAAGCAAGCTCAAGCATCTAATTATGAGCAGAAGTTGGCAAGGAAAAAGAACAGAGGAAAGGAAGTGTCAATGCATATCCTCTCATTTTTAACATAGCCAGATGCAAAATGTAGAAAAAAACAGAAAATGCAGCATACCAAGCAACGCCAACTGCAACATCTTATTCACTGTTTCAGCTGATGAATCTTCCACTAGTGTTAGCAACTGCTTCCCAATCGCTTCATCAACAGGAAGACCAGTTAACTCAGCAATTTTTGTATTCCAACCATTAACCAATCCATCAACATCAACAGCCAAAATTGGGACCGATGCTGTCTCAATCAGCCGAACCATCTCAGCAGTCACGGCTTCCAGTTCTTGCAAACCATCCACGCGGAGATCATTGAGTTTTGTGTGGATTGTCCTTGTCTCTGATTCAGCTGCTTCAGCTTCCTTGAAAGAATTTCTAAGTATAAGTTGCAAGGAATGAATTGCATCCATCTCATAATCCTTCCAAGGCAAGCCCCTTGTTTTAACAACTTCTAGAAATGCTTTGAATGAAGACCTAGGATGCATCTTCCTACCATCATCCTTCTCGCCTGGTTCATGCTTTGCACCACCCCAGTGGATTTCTGCAGCAGTATGTGACCTGAACCAGAAAAGCCAATCCTTATCAGATATTTTCACAGCTGCCAGGCCACAAACTGCATCACCAAGAGCAAGGGCACCAGGGAACCCCGCATCATACAAGCTATCTGTACTCAGACCTGTTGAATCCATATGGTACTCGATAAGCCATGAAACTATGTCATTCACCTGAAAATCACTTGGAGTTAGACCCATCCCGTGTACTTTATTCTTGTACAATAGAGCTGCCCCATCACATTTGACAAGATCCATTATGTTTGGACTCTGTGATACAATACCCAATGGTGCATCTCGCATCAGCATATCGCATAAGAGTGTTTGTGTCTTAAGAATATTCTTCTCAACAATCTGATTTTCCAATTCTAATTCCTTGTTAACATGGATAGCAAACACCTGAGCAAGGAATTCACAGGCATACCGAAGAGGGAAGGGAACAAACCTTGGAGTTGTATTATGGCACACAACTAAACCCCAGAGCCTTTTTCTTTTCTGAGGCTGTGCAGAAGCAGCGCCATCCCCATCATCGTCCCCATCATTGATCACGACAGCCATTACCAAAGATGCAATAGAATTCATATTCTCCATATACTGCAAATGGCAACTGTGTGGAGCTCTAAGCGTGGAGCCACACAAAGTCAGATCAAAAGGAAGCTTCTCATCTTGAATCACCTTTACATGTTTTGCACGACAATCACATATCATGCGAACTTTATTTTTCATGAACAAAAACCGTGCAGCCTGAGGAATATCTGTGGCTGGATAATGCAAACCAAGGTAAGGCTCCAGGTCAGGCTTTGTGATCTCAGATATCACCTCTCCATGATCATCCTCATGAAATTTATATGTCATCACCCTGTCATATCCTGTGAGTTCAAAAACCTCTTGAACCATTGTATCACAAAGTCTTTCCATGCTCCCACTGGGTAAGGCCTGCAGACGCGTAATAGCTTTTCCAGCAAGCTTATATGACTGCAAGGCCCCAGCAGCAGTCATTGGAACTTCATAAGGCTTGACGGGCTCAAAATCAACAATTAAGCTACCTGTCACTCGATGGACAATGGCATAGAAAGGCTTCCCAGAGGTTTTGCAGTGGACCAATATAGGATTTAGCAGAGAAACCTCTCCAAATCCCAAGGCCTTTTGCAGTGCTGCTGCGCTAGGGCCAGTGAAAATAGTTCTGATATCAGTTCCAATGCCAAGAGCAGGATGATCACCAACACTAGGAACAGCATGACTGACCATTGTCAGCATTTCAGGAGCATTCTCGCTGTAGGCAATTACTTTGAAAGTTTTCTCATCCAGAGCAAGTAAGCATCCAAATGGTTGGATAAACTTGCCTTTCTGGATTTGATGAAGGTATGCTGTAGTAACTCTGTCAGATTTAGGTTTCTGCTCTCCCCTGGCTTCACTGGTGACACGAATTGAGCTCGAATAATCAAAGGAACTCCCTGACTCCTCAAAATCAGCATGGAGCTTTGCATCGACAGAGGTCTGAGCAATGATCCTAGCACTATGTTTTGATCTTGCTGAATTGCTAGAGGACTGAGTAGGTCTTGAGGACGACATTTGAGCTCAAATCTGCATATTCAATAACAGGAAAGGTGGAGAAAAGGCAATAAGATAAGACATTAACCAGAAGAGAAAGTTAACAGTACATTTATATCCTCCACAAATAAGTACACTAGCAGAAGATTTTCAATCCTGTCTGTCTGTCCTAGAAGTTGCTTAGCAGAGTTCTGGAATTTTATATTAACAGTAATCAGCATATGACTAAAGTAACTTCCTGATGTCTATATATATAACCATCAATATCCATTCTCCATTCTAGCAGACCCCCATGCTAGAAGGAACCTCTGTGTTTTCCTCCCATTTTAGTGAAGAAAATGACACCCCTAGTCTCCCCAATTAAATAAAATCACTCAAGTCGGCAACGTAACAAACTATCAAGTCCTGAGATTGTTACAAATATAACAGGATTGATACAACTGCCAAGGAATGAGGGCTTTACGACTCGAATGGATAACATCCATAAACCTTTGGCAGAAAAAATTGGGAGGAAAAACAATTTGTCTTGTTTATTTGAGCACCAAAAGAATGCAAATGGATACTTCCTCGTAATTATTACTCACGTTCTTACACTTGACCATTCAAACCTCAGTAAGAAGCCTTTCTAATAGTACTGTTACTATAGTTCCTGTTTTCTTGTACCCCAAGAGAGACCAGAAAACCATTAGAAGATTGTCAAATATTGCTACTTGCAAAAGACTATTAACACTTAGAAAAGCCTGTATCTTCAAGATAAGAACTTGAGCAGATGGAAGCATACTAAGTAACAAAGCAAGTTCAAGAAAAGCACAACCCACAAAATAGAGCAAATTATTTTTCTTACCCGTACGTGAGACAAAAGATAAAGACAGAGAAAGACAACCTTTTTAAACAGAGGCAGAGGCTTCAAGTCCAGCAGCTAGCTTCAAATGAAATCTTGAAATAGTGATGAAGCTTAAACAGCTTCAAGAATCAAGAGCTTGGGCAATTGAAAAACCATAGCAGCCCACTGAAACCCAGTATAATTGGAAAGTTCAGCTCCTCCATTATTCTTCCAAGATCTCGATCACCTCCTCTTATGATCCTCTCGAGGGCAAGACTGGGACCACACACCTCAATTCAGCTTACGCTGCTCAGAGAACCTAACCCTTTCCTAAATTAATTAATCTGCCAGGCTTCCAGGCATTTCCCGAAGCACACAGAAGTATAACTTTGGATAGTGCTAGCTAATATAAAAATATATCCCTCTGTACAGCAATAGTAAAAGATGTGCAGTTCACTACAAGCAAGGGATCTTGCAGGACGTTTTCTTTTCCAAACATAGTTAAAAGGGCTACTTTATCCACCCCAGATATGGCACAAGACTGAATTTTCATTTGTAGCTCACGTGTAGACAAAGAATCACCGGTTAAGTCGGTAGAATTAAAACAAAAAAATAATAATAAAGGAAACACGAGAGCAAAGGCGTAATTGATAAGAACTGAGAATGCATAAAAAATTGCAAAGTAAAGCCACAGACCCACACAAGGGGGAAAGTGGCGTATGGTCCTGTCCTGTGGCTACTTGGAGATCATGTTGGTATAATAGAGAGTCGAGAGTAGAAGAACACAGCCCGCCATGCCTCCAGTGGCAGGTATATAACAAGGCCAAAAGGTTATGGAAATCACGTGGGGGGCAAAGCCCTCTTCCATTCGTGTTTTAGGGAGGTGTCAGAGCTGGGTTCTTGCCTTTTGTTGGAGAAGGGTGATGATGATGCTGATGATGATGCCCAAGCTATGTACCCATTTGGTCATGTTCTTACAAAGTTCTTTGCCCACGTCTTCTTGCTTTTGCTTTCCAAAGTTTCGTCTCTTTTAGCCTTTTGAGAACCAACATTTCAACTCTTTTTCGCCCGCTGTTGGGTGTTGACGTAAAAACATCACTGGGAGACGGTGAGAGAGTACTGCATTAGGTAGATGAAACATCACATGGGGTAATTACTTTAGAACAATTATGTAGCAAAAAAAAATTAGTTTAGAAAAATTCTTTCTAGATGGTTCATGAAAAATTGAAACTGAGATTTACAAATTACTTTTCTTTGTGAAGTTTTACCTGCTACTTCTTTTTACTATTTTATGAATTTCTTTTTTATAATTTAACAAGCAATATATTTTTTTAAGGTAGGGATAGCTGTCGATGTTTGCAGGTGCTTAGGCTTCTGATTTAGAGTTAAAGACTCCTACTTTGGTGCAGGATGTACCTTTGATTTTATTCTTTGTTAAGGTTTATAATTTTTTACTGTAAGTTAATTATAATTTAAGTAATATTTATTATCAGTGTAAGGCTTCTTGTACTAAAAAAAGTAAGAGATAGTTGGGAAAAGGAAGGGTAGGGTTTTGGGGAGAGGATGGGTAGAATTTGTTCTTGCATAATATATGTGCTCCACTTGCATAAGAGGAGGAGTTGAACAGATTGAGAATCACACGGCTGGAACATAAGAGGTTCGGCAACTAACAGACATTGCCGATAGCTCTTGAGATTCAGTCCCCAGATCTTTTTTTGCAGCATATGCATGATCAAATTTTAATCGTTGAATCAAATAGGTGATCTAACGATTGAACAAGTATTTTAAATTTTTTTAAAATACCTTTAGAAAGTTAGTCGTTAAATCATTTCGTCTCATCTAATTCAACGGTTAAAATTTAGCACTGTACATTTTGTTAAAAAGACATGCAACGTCATAGTTTGAGAATTTAAGATTTAATAAATCCATTGAGACCCTTCAATTTAGCGAGATTTATAAATAGAACTTAACTCAGACTCCACATTAGTGAACCTGTTCGGGTTGAGGCCGAGCTCGAGCTAAATATGAAAAAGCTTGAGTATGATCTAAAGAGCCATATATTTTGAAATGAATGAAGCATATTTTATTGGTTTGTTCTCTATATCTGTTAATAAATATTTTAATTATAAAACAAGAGTTCGATCCAAAAAAAAAAGAGATGTGATGTCTAAATATTTTAATTAATTTTAATGTATATAATTTTTTTTTTAATTTTTGCTATATACATTACATTTTAATCTTTCATTTTAAACATTTTATTCTGTCAACTTCTTCACTTTTTGTCAAAGTCTTCAAGTACCAAACTTCACATATATTGAAATTTACTTTAATTTTGCGCAAATGGATGTAAGAACTTGAATCTCCGTCTAATATTTCATTGTAATATTTCATTGTTTTGGGTAAAAAATTTCATGAAATTTGTCCATAGGACGGCAAAAAAATGACAGTTGACATTTTTGTTTTGTGTTCCACCTTAAAGGATGGAATATGCCAACAACTTTCGTCCTTTCATGAGAAGTCTGGAGAAAAGCTTCCGCCCTCCTATAAAGGTGCTACCCTTTTGGACGAAAATAGCAAGTGGTTCGAGTTGTTTGATTAGGGTTTTTGCTAAGATTGGCTCTTTTTTAAAAAAATTGTAGTGAAAAAGTTTTGGTTGGGAAAGAAATTTCGTGAATAGCTATAATATTAAATGAATTCGCGTTATAAAGAGTCTATAACGTTAATTTATTTAGAACTCTATTACTTTATAATGTCATATGATTTAATGTTATATTATTAATATAACGTTAAATTTTACAGCATTATATAAGTATGGGTTCTTAATACTCTTTGACAAGGATACTCCTTATGTATGCCCAGCGATTATCGACAATTTTTTGCTTGAAGTGCAGAAGATTTTCTGTCCTTTTTTTTTCTTTTGTGTATATGAAGGATAGAGTAATTAACAATCTCCACTGAACTCAAAAGAAAAACAATGTCCCTCAAAAAATAGAAGAAAACTTATAATAATGAGTAGCTTTATGTGAACCACGCTTATTAATTACTTCATTTAAGAGCGCAAAATTAAGGCTTAATGTCAATTACCATTCCATATTTGTACTTTAAGAGATACGAAATTACCATTCCATATTTCCACTTGCATGTTCACATTTTTTTTAAAGATATTAATAATTAAATATTAATTTTTTTAAAAATAATTATATATTTTTTCTGAACTCTCATTAATAATTTTTTAATTTAATAAAAATAATCTCAACTAACATAAGATTGAATCACTAATCTCTCTCACATTTTTTATTTAAAGAATTTAAGTTTCACAAATATATAAATTTTATTATAAACTTCTTTAATTAATAAAATAATCATAGTTTTTTAATACTTAAATTAATTTTTAAAAATTAAATTAAAGTAAGATATCAATTATAAATAAGATAATATTATATTAGAAGCGGATAATATCACCCTATTCACATTACACAAAAAATTAATAAAAATAGATAAAAAATCTTCTATAAAAATTTTTGTTGATAACCGTTAATGTTCATGAGAAGTATTTTTATTCAAACAATATAAGAATTCCTTCTTATTTAAATATAATACCATCAGATTTAACGTTCGTTATATAAAGATTATAACGCCAAATTTTATGGCATTATAATGTGATGATGATGACGCCAAAGGCTAATTCATTTGGCATTATAATCATTGATAAAATTCCTCCACTAATCAGATCCTTTCGGTGCGATTTTTCAAAAAATGGGTTAATTTTAGCAAAAACCCTTTGACCAGCGATGGAACTTGTTGGAAAAATATTAATTTTTTACACTGTACATAAAAAAACAAAATTACATATATAATATTATTTTCTTAGGTTAAAATTTGTATTTAAATTACTTCTCAAAACCAAAATTTTTACTTTATTAATACACTTTACAATTCTCGACGTAAAAGTTAAAAAAGGAAAGAAAAGCAGAAGAAGGAACCAGGGAAAGGCGGATATTGATTCCGATTCGGAAACCCTTTTCAACCGGAATTGAGATAGAAGCGTTTCATTAGGGGCTTATATATACAACTTCCCGGCCAAGAGATTTATACGAATACAACAGAAGACAGAACTGATCAGAAGAAACTGAAAGGGCTCGGATAAAGAGATGGACATAGAGTTGGATGGTCTGCCAGAGAAAGAGTCGGACACGGTGGGCATGGATTCCATCGGAGCAGAATTGAACGAAATCATCCGCAAGAGAAGAGAACTGGACGAAATCATCGGAAAGAAGAAAGCTTTCACGGCTTTCGGAGCCTATAAAGAAAGCTCTCGTGGACACGAATCGCGGCGAGATGAGTATGTTCGAAGCTGCCATGATTCCACTTCTCCTACAAGGCAAAGATCTTATGGTGGCTACAAAAGGGTAGTTGGGAAGAAATTTTTCCTTCTCCATACCTGCAATCGAGTTGTCACGGAGGAGTCAATTTACTCCTCAAAAAGGGACTGGTGTTATTTTCGTTTGTGCCGAACGTGAGGCGGCTTTCCGGATGCATTCCTTTGCGGTCTACTGAAGTATCATTCGCTGCCCATTGGCTTGGCTACTGGACACATGACTAATTCATGGGAGCGGGAGACTATTTCGGAGGGAGTATAGCAACCCCTTGTTGTCTCCTCGACCATCTTCACAACACCCGGGGCTTCATCTATGAAAAAAGTACCTCATGATTGATGAAGTGGACTGGATGGTGAGAGAAGGATTAGAAGAAGAGATGAAGGAGATACTAAATATTTTGCCAAAGACAAGACAAACAATCATCTTCTCCTCAACACCGACCATGAATGGCAAGATTCTCACACGCCTCTCACTTCCGGCTACTGGTCTTCTCATTGCACCGGATGGACCCCCTCCCTCCAAGGATAGAAGAATGAGCACCAAAAAGAAGGGCTTCAAGCACACAAGAAACCAGTTCAAAGCTATGAAAGGTTTGGTTCGTAGGGGCAAAACTGTGATTCCTCCGGTGGAGTTTGATGGCAGATAAATTAGTTTAGTAGCTCGCGGAAGCACAGTTTGTGTAGTTTAAGCAATTATTCTTGTTCTTGTTGATGTTGTTAAAGATGGTATTTCAAATCAACAATGCCATGAATTCCAATATTGGTTCTCCCATATACTTGCATTTATTGTGATTTTCCATAGGCTGGAAGCAAGGTAGAAACCTCCATTGACCCAGTGATAATTCAAATATAGCACAACTTCCTGCCTTTTATCCATCTTATTCTTCCTGAATGGGCACTTGTGTTTATATGCATATATGCAACAGCAATGTAGTCCTCTATGGAAAGTTTACTGCGGTAAGTTTAGGAAAGTTCATAAGCAGAGGAAAGCCAAGTTTGCCTCTGCATAAAAGCAACAAATGAACTTGGCTCTGCATCAATAAGAATGTGAAGAATAACTGGCAATCACACTTGGAATTGTATCTGGACGCCAAGCGAGGAAATAACATTTTGGTTAACTTAAATTCTCCAGCCAGTTAATGCTCATCAACTTTTAACAAAGCTAATCCTTCACTCATCTAAACATTGTCAAACCGGATATATCAAAATTGATCTGACTTGCCTCAAGACTGTATTATATACGTCAGGACCTGGCATTTTATCTTCTTCAGTTGTAGAGGAATATTCATCATCCTCATTTTCCCATTCGATTCCCTCCTGCTCCACATTTTCTTCATTAGTTTCTTCATCTCCTTCATCATTCTCCTCTTCCGCTTCCTGCTCCTTATTTTCTTCATTAGCTTCTTCATCTCCTTCGTCGTCACTCTCTGCTTCTTCAGGTTGCAGTACATGCATTGAGGGAATCTGTAAATTGAAAGCGTTGACAGCATGGAATCTAACCGCCAAGTCTTGATCAGAGAGTATAAACAGTCCAAATAAACTTTCTGATGAGGGTAATCTCAAAATTAAGGAACAAATAATTAGACAAAGTCCAAGAAAATCACAGTGAGAAACACAGAATTTACTTTAAACTTGAAGAGTTTAATAAGGGCAAAAACAGTATATTAACACCTCCTCCTCTTTAGCTCTCTCATGAGTATAAATAATCTAATCCATCCTTGCGGTATTACTTGATCTTGCTTTTATGAGATAACTCATTCAATTAAGGTTCTTCGTCCCTAAGGAGAACAAAGAAAAAAGGAAATTAATACTGATTTTAGATTAATAAACTAACTATTTCTTTCTTTTACAGAACTGATCAAGCTACATCGAGTAAATAAGCTCCTCTGTGAATATTTTTACTAAAGAAGATGATGAAATGGGTAGAAAATATTCGTTCAGTAAAACTGAATTTGTAATGGCAAAAATGGACCGAACATTAAATTTTATACTACTGCTTTCCAAACAAACAAAAGCCTTCTAACATGTCTATCACAACCTAAAAACTCAGTTTAAGATACCAGTTTCTGTAGATGACACCCAACCTTTGGTGCTCCAAACCAATTTATATGTGCCAAACAAAAAAGACTGCAACTCAAGATAGCAAGAAACGCGATCTAACAGTACATTTACTCTCCCAATTTTAGAACATCCCTCGAAATTTGAGGTTTTACACAATTCGTCCAGCAGCCTCCTATTGGAGCACAGGTCCAAGATTAGCAGGCCAGTGGGAAAATATTTAGTTAAGATTGAAAATAAGGGTAAATTCAAGTCCTTTCCAATTCTTTAAGGTTTTGGTTGAGATTGTAATAGCAAAAGAATTGTGGTCAGTGTGTGTGAAGTTTCAGCCAAACGGCCAAGAGTTAAACAGAAATTCAATAGAAAGAAAAGAATGTTACAAGTTTCATTCGGTGGATGCGTTGGAACGAGGTCATTGATAACATGTTAAGGACCGGTTAAAAGAAATCGAACTCTTTCTGCAATGAACTTAGAATGGGAAAGGACAGGATGTCCGTATTTGCATGAAAATACAATTGCAGGGCGTATGTCATGCATCTTCAGTCTTCGAACTATCTCAGCATACATGGCTGCAATCTTTCTTGGAAACAAAACTAGAGAAAATGGCTTCCAATTCAACTTTCTAGGTCGCGATAGTCCCAGACCCTTGAACCTGCCTTTCACTTTCTTCAACCAGCATCTTCATGAACATCTTAAATAGGAGTAAAAGAGTGAGTTATTCAAAGAAGATACAAATGCCTCACATGTAAACAAAGAATGCAAAGGCAGGACGCTTTGGAAACCAACTTCCCGGATTCTTGTTAAAGACAGATCCTGAAAATTAGATATACAAGGAATCAACATACACAGATCAAAATTCATCATGATTGTTAATCGATTAGAAACTACTCTGGGGGAGAAACAAAATCAAAACAATTGTCAATTGATAAATGCTACTCTAGCAGAGCAAAATCAATTGCAAAAGCTGGTCCTAATATGCTTCCCTTTTCATACCTTCTGGTGAAGACAAATCAATCACAACTATAGTTTGAAATTTTAATACTATTTTTTTGCATAAATTTGAAGTAAATTATTTATGATTTAATGTTTTGGACTTGAAAGTCTAGAGAAAATAGAGTTAGTAAGAGAGTAAGAAAGTTTTAAATGAAATAATTTTATATTTTAAATACTGAGTTTGTACATTGTATATAATAATGTCCAAATTTAAAGCATAAGGTAATGCGCCTCTTATAGAACGCCTTCCTGCAGAAGCAAAGGTAATGCGCTTCAATTGGACGCATTACGCTTACAATTCTCGCCGTATATAAGGCACTTATGCTACATATGATTCCGTACAAAACGCATTTTGTTTATTTGTTATCTTAGATATGAGAACGTATGAACGCACTGTTCGTTAATCTATATGACGCATTACTCTAAACCCGCTAAACACGCGGCCATTTGATATGAAAACGGGGTTTAAACAGGTTATAAACCCTGAAGAAGACAGGGAGAAGCAAGCACCAATCCAAAATAGGTACCTAATCAAAGTGAAGAACTCTTCGCTATAACCCAACCCAGAAAAAGAAAATAAAGAAAAAACCAATGGCAGTCTGTTCCCTTAACTCTGCCTATCTTTGAACTTACTAATAGTGCTAACTAATTTCATCGGATCGCTACTATTATTTTCATCATCTAATTTTCATTCTTTTTTTTTCCCCCCATCTTCTACAATCTTGCAATAATAATCTTGGATACCCTTTGGAGAAAATTCCTGACAATCTGGGGGTGGTCCTAATCCCCAGATTCCTCAGCATCGTTATACTTCGTTTTTTTTATGGGTACCTCAGCATCGTTATCCACCACCATCTCTACCTCTTCATCACTTTCATCTAATTTTCTATTCAAACTCAGATTGGAATGCACCAGCTCGTCATTATCCTCATCAATATCTTCATCATCATCTTCTTCTTCTTCTTCTTCTGCTGACTTAACATCATCTCCTGATGCATTATCCACGGTTTCCTCCTCCTCATCTCCTGATGCAGTATTCCCTGCCTCCTCCTCATTTCCTGATTCATTACTCCCTGCCTCCTCATCACCCCCGCTACCGCTTCCTGCCACGAATGCCTCCAAAAATTCATGGTGACTAAACGAAAGAAGAGGCGGAATATCAATTACTTCATCAATTTCATCCAAACACGTGATAGAAAAAAGCAGGGAGAAAGAATTTTGGTCAAGGACCAGGTTGAATTCAATAACCATTATAGGATCTACAGGCTCTTTCATTCTCCAACCAGTCCACAATATGTGTACAATCCAGACAAAAGATCTTAAGTTTACCGCCCTTCTCCGGTCAATGTCATCAACAATAGCTGGTTGATTCCCATTACCTTGAGAGTTAAATATATATTAACTCTTCAACTTAAGTTACAAATTTTCTACCAAAGAATATATAATATAATAGAATATAATAATAATCTATCTAACCTCTATAAAGGCAAAAAAAGATATTACTATTTTAGAAAAATTAAAATCTATATATACTATATCAAAAGTGTAGGAGAGGGTTATGGGACTTAAACTTATTTTGTTTCTTTTTTTTAATTATCAAAAATACCCTTTGATTGGATGATTTTTTTTTATTTTGATGGTTCAAATATACTAAATTTATATATAAAATTTAAATAATTTATTTTGGTATTCTCAATGTCCAAAAGCAACATGTAAAATGTAGATAATGCACTAAATACCTCACTAACTATTAATTTATTTTAAAATTAATAAAAATTTTTGTAACTGCTTACTAATAAATATATACTAACTCCTTTACTTAAGTTATCAATTTTTATATCTCAAAGTATATATAATGTAATAGAATATAAGAACAATCTATTTAACCTCTATAAAGGAAAAAAAATTACTATTTTAAAAAAATTAAAATCAACCTCTGCTTATGACCAAAACTTACTTTGTCGAAAGCGATCAACATCTGATTCAAACCGAGAGAAACTCAAACTAAGAGTTGAGCCAACACGAGCAATCGGTGTTTCAAAAAAAAACTTGCAGAGATGCTGAATTTTGAGGCTGTATGCGAAAATGGAATTGAATGGGATTGAAGATAGTGAGAGAGATATAGAGATAATTGAGAGAACAAGGAAATGGAATTAAATGGGATTTAGGATAGTGGGAGATCGAATTAGCGTAGGCATATATAAAGAGAACAGAGAGAAAAGGCATTGTTTGCATGTTCAGGGGTAGCAGTTTATAGATGAAGCTTGGCGGTTCTCGCCACTGATACGGTGTCGATATGGAACTGCCTGACTCCAACAGGCGTTGGTACCAGTTGATCATTTAAGTGTTTTAGAATAACAATTGACCCGTTGAATTTTGTTTAGATTTTTTATGTTGTGTATTAATACGTATGATGAAAATTATTATTTTTGATATTCTGCTATGAATTTGTTATCGTATATTAGTCATCAACACAATAAAATCGTAATACTAATATAGAGAATAGAATAAGAAACTATGATGAAGAATATAAAAAAAAACTGGAAAAAAAATAGAGAGAGAACACAAGAGCTTTTATTGATTCTCTGAGAGTAAATTAATGAATTAATGTATGTGTTCAATACATCCGTCTAAAATCCTATTTATAGGGTTTAGGGATACATATCAATAATAAAAGGTAGAAAATAATCAGAAGATAAATCTTATCACTAATTAAAGATATAATAGAACTCTATCATTTATCTTCTGGATAGTTAGAGTATCTTTATAACTTTGATACTATACTGTCTTTTTGATATCGGATAATGGACATCTATAATAGTGATTTCATAATACTTTCCTTCGATGTACATAGTATATGAGTATACTACTCTTTATGCCATAATTACTCCTCCTGATAAGATACTCTTTTAAGATTTCTTAATCGATACTTTCCAATCAAATGTTGTTACCGTTAAAGTCTTAATGAATAGATTTATCAAATCATCAAATGATTGAATTTGTTACATATCAATGTTAGATCTCTTATAGAGTTCATGAGTAAAAATAATATCATAAAAATATACTTTATCGTATCTCTTTTGATATATTCCAAACTTTATTATCATCCAATAATACAGTTGGAATTCCTTCTTAAAGTATATAGATTTATCTCGAATACATTAATCATGACCACATATATTCTCAAGTCTCAACCAACATCATGAATTTCTTCTTCAATATAAGTTGAAGATATGTCTGTTATAATTAACAAATGCTTATAAATGCATGATTTATGTTGATCATATATGTAAATTATACCTTACATATCTATCTCAACAAGAGTTAGATTTTATCAATATTCGAGATAAACTATTTCAAGGAGATATCAAAAGTCAAGCTTAATCCCATCTCAAAATTTATTGTGTATGAAAAAACTAAAATAGATATCTACTTGCACATGATAAGTGTATTTATGTAATAAATTATAGAATTGTGATACTTCAAGATCTAAGAGTTCTTCAATATTTTTTTATACATATAAAAGATCTTTATCACGTATAATAACATAATGAGCATTGATGTACTATGTCCATATGAAACTCTTTAAGATGTTCAATCAAAATAAAATATTAATTTTTTAAATTTTTGATCACGATACTTGCTTTTCAAAATTATTCAGAAAGAATATTTTGATCACTAAATTCTCTTCTCTTTTGGGGATTTTAATTTTAAAATCAAAGACATGAACCATGCTTCAATATATATATATATATATATATATATATATATATATATATATATATATATATATATGCAACAGCCATGTAGTCCTCTATGGAATGTTTGCGGCGGTAAGTTTAGGAATTGGGAAAGTTCATGAGCAGAGGAAAGGCAAGTTTGCCTCTAATTAACAATATTGCACAAAAGCAACAAATGAAATTGGCTCTCCATCAAAAAGAATGTGAAGAATAACTGGCAATCAAACTTGGACGCCGAGTGAGGAAAGAAAAATCGTTGAACTTAAAGAGAATGAAAATCAAATATTATATATTATGGTTCCTATGATTTATGCTGAAAGGATCTGAAAATTAAGTACATTTACTGTCCCAATTTTAGAATATCTTTCAAAATTTGTAATTCCACTTGCCCGACTTAAATTCTCCAACCAGTTAATGCCCATCAACTTTCAACAGACTAAGCTATAATCCTTCACCCGTTCTAAACGTGAGCATAGATGCATTCCTTGTTGAGAACAAAACTAAAAATAAAACTCACCATTCAGACACCTCCACAGGTAGTAAGAGATGATGTGTTTAATGAAAGCACAAATGAAAGAACGCTTCTCAGGATGAGTATGGTAGGGTATATAGAGAGTCTAAAATATGTACCAACTGCTAGAATTTGAGCAGGTTCTGATAAGGTAATAATGATTTAAACTCACCTTGAAGATCAGGATCGGATAACAATCTATTTCATCAATGTAGGAGACATTTGCATTATGTAAAATATGGGAATTCGAGATTTCCTTCATTTCAAACTATGTACATCACATCAAAGAGCTCTGGCTCTCGGCAGCCGGAAAATCAATAAACAAGGGAAGAAAATCAAAATTTCAAATGAACAATGACATGAATCCCAATATTAATTCTCGCATGTACTTGCCTCTGTTGTGATTTTCAACAGGCTGCAAGCAGAAGAGAAACCTCCTATTTGAGCCAATGAAACTTTAAATACAGTACACCTTCCTTCTCAGGTCTATCTTTGTCTCCTTTTCTCTTGCCTTTTCCCTGTTCTGTTTCTGTTGGAAAAACTCAGAATTTGGGTCCAAAACTCACTGTTGCCTCAACCCTTTGCTTAGCTTATACTTCAGCTGAAATACATGCTGATGCTTAGCTATCCCATAGAAGAACATAACCATTGAAGTACAAAATTGGATATAGATTGTGAAACTTGGATCCTCAATCTCAGTACCAGAAAGGCCCAAATTTTCTTTAGCCTACTGCAAATTGAGATGTCTTGATTATACTGATTTTAACATTACCGAAGACTAAAAAGTGTGCTAATTCTGGAAGTTCAACTAATCTCATCAGTCTTTCACAACAAACTGACCTATTTTGCTTAATTTTTAGAGAAAATTCTCTGCCAATATCTTTTAACAATCAAATAGTTACAGCACTTTGCGTAGCAAACCAACAGAGATGAATAAATGAATTAATTCAATATTATTTTTTCAAACAATTCTCTCGCAAATTCTCAGTTTGCATTGTTGTGAATGCAAGTTTAGCAACTGCCAGAGGAAACTTATTTATCATCCAAATGTGGATTGCATTCTCTTGCATAAAAATCATTCTTCTCAATGAAAACTCTCAGCATATCATAAGTAAACTCCTTACTGTTAGGGTCACTCGGCGGTGACTCAGCAGATGAATCCAATGTCCTCGGTTGCTTCACACATAAGCAACAGGACACCCCGCCACGACGACCACCACCACGAGCACCACCCCATTTCCCTGAACTCCTTGAATTTACCAAAAATCCTTTTCTCCTCCTCCTCTTCCTTTGCAGCAGCAACAGCTTTTTCTTGGCACTACTAAATCTAGACAAAGACGAACCTTTTCCTCTTCTTTCGCAGGTATGACCACTTTCCTCTTCTGAACAACTCCTTTCTACAGACCCATCAATCTCATCCTCTTCATCATTCCCACCACCACCACCACTACTTCCCGCACCACCACCTGAACGACTGCTGGATTGCTTCTTATCCGATCCAGACATAGATAAAACGACACCTCAAAAACAAAAAATATATAGAATTCTGAAACAAAGATTGCCAAGAACTATGTGGAAGAAGAATAGGACCACATAGCATAAAAGAAAATGTGCCTAATCAAGTTGTATAATTTGCATAGAGAATAAGACAAAGCCGAAGCTGTAATTGAAACCGAAAGATCGAGAAAAGAAAGAACTTGGACTCTGACGGTTGAAAACTGAATACAGGTCTATCTGCAAGAGAAGAGAGAGGAGAGTAAAAGGGGGAAGTGGGAATTTTGTCGTTTTTAACGCCACAGTTGTCGGAGTCGGGAGGTAATAATTTTTTCTTTTTGCTGACAGGCAGAAACAGTATTTGCCTTTGGTTTGCGCCAAAGTTACGGTTTACGATTTGGATCTGATCGACGAATCAAATTTGATATTGCATGTAGAGAAATCGTAAGTGCCGCACAATAGCAGACTCTGTAGTTTGGCCAATTGGTACGGTAAGGAAATTGCATAAATGGCCCCTCAAAAAAGAAGAAAAAAAGAAATTGCTTAACTGGCATTCTGCCACACGTTGTTTTAAATGTTTGGTTCCGTGTTACTAACTTGTGACTTTTTTCTTATGGATTACGGAGACGTGAAACATATCATGCTAAGAAGTCCTTTGATATCCGAATATCCATGTGAAAGTATATCGCAAAGATTTTGAGTTATGTTGAAATAAATAGTCTAATAGTAACTGATTTATTCAAAATTTAAAAATTAAAACATGTTTTATTTTTGAAAGAAAAAATTAATTAGTATTAAAAAATATCTACTTCAACGAAAGAGATAATTATATGAGAAACCTTTTCTATTCAAATGTTAAGAGACTAATTTGATATAATATCGAACTATAATATATGTTCGATATATTATTTAAGTACTTATTGAAATAAATATTAATATTTATCTCTTTCAATATATTACGAATAAAATGAAAAAAATTTATCAAAATCTGAATTCAAGTTTATCTCTCAGACTTGATATTATCAACAACTGATTTACAATCAAGTTCAATTTCAAAAGTTTTATAACCCAATCTTATAATTAGGCAAAGCCCTTTAATCTGTACCTTAAATCTGTTTCAGCACTTTTTGGTGATGGAGATTGATTATATATATATATATCATGACCTGTCAATAAATTCAAAAATAATTGGAATTATGTTATTACAAACCAATAAAATTGTCACCTTATTTTAATTATGATTGGTTGATAAGAGAGTTTTTCCCTTAATCTCTCGGTTCAGGCGGGCGCGGGGGGAGTGGGTGTGGAGATTTTGTTGATAGCCCGTAAAGGTCCGTCTCAAAGTTTCCAATTGGCAATTGGGCCGCGAACACGTTGATTTTCAATATCAATAGAACTCTGAATATGACTCAAATCATCGGTCGACCGTCAAAATTCATCGGAAGAGCCTAATAAGAGATATAGATCTTCTAATATATTGTCTAATTAGTACATCAACAAAATTGAACCACATAAAATAATGTGATTAGTTCAAACTTTTTAATTTTTTGCAGTCTAATAGTGTTGTTAAGAATAATTTTATTAGTATATTAGAAGATTTGAGCCGCTTAACAAGATTCAATCTTCAAAGTTTGTTTAGTTAGTGAGCGCTTTTTTTTTTTTTTTTTGTTTTCCCTTTGCATGGATATTTTTCGATGAAAAGGATCGGGTGCTTGATGTCGCCTCACTGAAAGAGATCCTCATGCTATTACTTCCACTGCAAGACAATAACTATCTCAATAGAGTTCTCTTGTCTGAACTGATATGTCTATCTAATCACTAGAAACCTTCCTAAAACTCTACAAGAATGTGAATTTGAATTATTTACCAATGGTAAGAAGTTATCCATTTGGTAAACAGTATTTTTACCGTTGAGTTATTGCCTTGTCACGCTAATAACTAAATTATTGAGCCTTTAGTTTCTAGTTTAGTATTTTAGAATTCAACCATTATTAACAGTATAGTTGAAATATTTTTATATATAAATTAATCTTTAAAGTCAATGGGGTCCACTAAGAATTGTGAAATATGAATTTAGCACACAAAAATCTTAAGCAACTTGATTACTATAAAGGGTGTATAATCATCAGATTTGTATTATATGAAAAATTCTCCTAACCACTATTTACAAGAAGCAAAGCAACTTCATAAAAATATGCTTTATTCTTCTATCTCCCAGGATTTGATGGTCTCTGTTAGACTGATACCTAATCCAGCCTATTGCTTGAATTTGTACTGGTCTTCAATATAATAGGAGAGAGCCAAATGCATCATTTGATTGGTGCAATTATTCAATATTTTTCTCCAATTTGAATAACATGTGTATATTTATTGTCACGTTTTTACTGTTTTCTTAGACACGATATTATTATTGAAGGCATATTTTTTCACGGATTCAGGAGTGCCAATCGTGTGTGAGAAATAAGTGTTTAGATGCAGAGATGTATTAAATTGCCCGTGCCTGCCGAGGTACTAACAATTATGTATTACCGTGTATTGAATGTCAGGATCCAAGGGAAAAAGCTGCTAAGTTTTTCCATCAAGGTTTGAGGACGACACTGTATAGCTTTTACCTTGGGAGGTTTATTAGACTTTTTCTTCTTCTACTGCATTTTATTAACTGATTCCTCTGCTTTGTTGTGGAAACCATGCTTTCCTGGTAATTATAGGAATATACTTTTCTTTTTCTTCTGCTTAATTTATTAGATAGTCTATGGTTGCTACTTGAAAGCTCTTTAAAATATAAGAACTTTTGCCTTGAGGAAACTTTACTTTATCTTATCATGATGCTGTCTTTTGTATGAATGTTAGAGGAGGTTTGGTTTTAGGTAAGCCTGCCTCGTTAATTTGTTAAACAAAAGATTGTCATGATCATACCGAGTTGTAAAGATCAAAAGCAATAGCTTTTAGATTGGAATCAGTCCCTACTCCTCTCTGACCCCCCTCTCAAGTTACCTTTTCAACCAGTGGAAAGTATGCTCACCTTCCTGGCTTCTCCCTTTTTTCCATGATTAAACAAGCCCACGAAGGCCTCCATAAGGATTGTGTATATATACGGAGAAGAAAACTCTCAAGGTTTGTGTGACAAGAAGAGACCATTGACAAGTACTAATGAGGAGAGGGTCAAGGAAGATGTGGTGGGTGGTGCCATGTACAAGCAGGAAAAGTTTGTGTACAGAATCAGGAATGGAAATTGAAGAAATACTCAAGATGAAGCTTGCAACAATCACAGAGGAGTCGGAGATAACTGAGGAAAATGGGATTCTTACAAAACATCGATGCATGTCCCAGAAAGGGAAAAAAATTCATCTCAAGGTGAAGATGGGACGACTTTTGATGCCTCAATTCAGCCTTAAAGAATCTTATGTTCTGTTCATGACTGGATTAGCTTCTAAAGGTGGGCTGCATGCACTTCCCCAGTACTGATCAACCATGTTATCATCAAGTGGACCACAGCATATTGCATTAAGAAGACAAGGTGAATCATTTTTCTGTTCACTGCAACCTTTTCTGTAAATCTTGATATGCAAATTAGGCACTGGATTTAACAGTTCTCTGCAATAGCATAGCTACTCACGTTTGGTTCCTTATCGCTGTCTTGGCCATTGGCAGTCCTTTTCAAGGTTGTTGGCAAATTGCACGAAACAGCATCTGATATTTAGAAAAGCAAGAAATATGCTGTTTTTGCGCATATGCTTAGTTTCCTTTGCGATGTATCCTCACCTTCAAATTAGTTATGTAATTTAATGTATTCTGGTTTCCTTTTCAACTTGGCCTGATTGAAGATAAGTTGATTTGGTGATCAGAGAATAAACCAGACTGATTAGTCCTCTAATGTCCTAGAAAGAGTGTGAAACAAAACATTTGGATGATTGATACAACTGCAAAATTTTGGAACTAAATGGTAGAAACGAGAAAACTGTCCACAATTTATCATAAACACTGCAATTTTATTGCTTATGATAAGAGATGACATGCTTGCCAATGAAGTTTCTCCTCATAAGCAATAAGCAGTGCCATATATCAGGCATGTATTAGTAAATCGAACTTCTGCTTAAGATGTGAGATGAGGTTCACTCTCTCAAATATGGAATAGAATTTATGCTAGTAGAGATAGTGCCTTATTAAGATAGCATCTATCTCCACAGACAGTTGAATTTGGCTGTTGATGTTTCTATCTATACTTGCTTTCCTTTCTTTCTCTGTAAACCGACGTCATTTAGGAGGTGAAGTCCTTAGATGACACCATTACAAGTTTCAATTCCGTGTCAGCAAAAGGATTTTTGAACTCTACTCGGCAGTCAGTCAATCCACATAAATTAAACATCCTGTGTTGGAGGGCAATTGTAGAAACTTGAAACGTGTGAAACTTATGCACTCAATTGGACCGCAAATGTAGTTATATTTCTTTCTTTTTTGTATGCCAAAGAGTAGCTTTAGACTAGAAAAGGGATTAGCCAAAATTGTCTTGCATCACTCTAGTAACAGTGTAGGGCAAACAAATCAGAAAGTTTTATTTGGGAAAACAGGAACAGATATGGTGGTTCTGCATACAAGATTTGAGCTTTTTGTGAAGTAAATCTTTTTCTAAGTTTGCATTTAATTGAATGCAGTTTAAGATGTATCCACTACGTCCTTTTAGCATTGTCAATATTCTGCGAGAACAAAATCTGCCTATTCAGGATCTGTACCATCTTAATTAAGTGAAACGAAAGCCAGGGCTTAAGTGGAGGCACAGTTCCAAGTTCAGCAGGCCAGTGGTCCAGTGGGAAAATATTTTGTTAAGAATGTAAATAAGTGTAAATTCAAATCAAACTCTTTTACGGTTTTGGTTGAGATTGTAATAGCTAATCAGATATTTCAATTTTAAAAGAAATAGTTCCCTAAATTGTTTTGCGAAATGATGTGGGAAAAAAGGTCATTCATAGTTTTCTGGACTAAACCATCAAGTGAATGAAGTCTATTCTCAAGATATGTTTCAAAGGTTTCATCAACGCATCTTATCTTCTTTAATGTAGGTCTGGGACACCAGAGATAGTTTACAACTATCTCTAAGAGAATGCATTTAGGAACCTTTAGTTTCCAATTTTCCGGCTAAACCTGAATATCTGCATTTCATAAGAATCTGGCAAAAGAATTGCGTTCAAAATGTATGGATTTTCAGCCAAACGGTAAAGAATTAAATAGAAATTCAATAGAAAGAAAAGAATGTTACAGTTTCACTCAATGTATATGATGGAACATGGTCATTGATAACATGTTAAAGACCTGTTAAAAGAAATCGCACTCTTTCTGCAATGAACTGTGGAATAGGAAAGGACAGGAAGTCCCCATTGGCATGAAAATACAATTGCAGGGCATATGTCATCCATTTTCAATCTTCGAACTGTCTCAGCATACATGGATGCAATCTTTCTTGGCAATAAAACTAGAGAAAAAGGCTTCCAATTCAACTTTCTAGATCGCGATATTCTCAGACCTTTGAATCTGCCATTCACTTTCTTCAAACAGCATCTTCTTGGCCTTGCCACATTCTCATCCAAACTCGTCAGCCTCTCATATCTATTTGCCCACCGTCCCTTAGCCATCAACTCTAAGCCCATATTCGACAGCATTGAGATGTAGATCAACGAAGGACCAAGAAAGCTGCAATTGATTCGGCTGTTTTGAAGCGATATAGACCTGTGAGGAGTGCCCTCTTCATGGTGTGTATATATAGTGGAAGGAGAAGGAAGGAGCTTGCTTAAGCACATGGAGGATCTGCTTCCCAGTACAACTGCAAGCATATAACTGATGGCAGAAGTAGCTGAAAATTGACTGCCTTGATTCCTCCAACACATGGCTAGCAGTATAGTTTAAACCAATTCATTGTATTCATTCAGAGTGAAGTGTAAATTTACTGAGTTGGTTGGTCATTTCAAAGGTAGAGATCTGTAATACATTCCTTATAACACATGGCTAGCACTATGCCCTTAGCAAACTTTACCAACTTTGTACCTATATGTACTCTTCCAGAATTTTTGAGTTTCTTGTTAAAAAAAGGCTCGTAACAGATAAAGGAATATTGAAGTCATGTGCAATGATTGATGCCCGTATAAAAAACTGAAAAACTAAATTATTTGATCATGATTATTTGGTTATGGTAATATAACAAGATATAGATCTTCTAATTTCTTTTCATTTGTCAGAAATTAGTGGGTAAACATTGGTATAACACGCCAAAGACCGGTTCGACTAATCAGTCTAATTTGTCCAATTTGAGTAAAAGAAAATGCTAATAAGTACCGTTTGTCAATAGATGTTCTCTTAGCAAAGCCTGTTGATTGGTAGAAATCTGATCTCAAATCTGCATATTTTCTCCAATCTATAACTACAGGCAACCCGATAGTCCGAAAGCATCTCAAGCCTACATCATTTCTTAGAAGACTAGTAATCTAATGCTGAGTTTCTTGATTTGATCTGAACCCAAAGAAGCCTCATAGGTGACCCTTCATGCTTTGTTAAGCTCAGTGAATCTGCTAGCCAGGGCAGTGACTTTGCCAAATGCAGTGCAAAGTGACAGAAATTTTCTTGATTCGCTTGCTTTGTCCACTTTGTTAAATACACTAAGCAAATATTCCTTGCTCAATCCAAGTTGCTTGAACCTAGTATAGACTAGCTTTCTTGACCATATTTTTTGATTAAACTATCACAATAAAAGCTAAATAAAGATCACAACTTCTCCTAATGATTGATGAACTACTGTTGATCATTGTGCTCTCCTGGATTAATTATACCTGATAGCTTGGCATTTTTAGGATTATCCTGACACATCGGGCAATCAGTGTGCTGTTTGCACATGGTCAAAAGAAATAGTTTCAAGCTCGAGAGAATATAATGACCTGTCTTCATACTGAAAGTATTTAGAAAACAAAATGCATAATGCATAGCCGTAAATCGGCTGCCACTGAAGAGAAGTTCATGAACTATCTAATGGCAAAATGAAGTTCACAAGTAAGAACTGCTAGAATCCATTTCTGCCACGGAAGGAAAATCACAAACTTTTTATCTTTTTTCTTCAATTTCAAGCAGTGCAGATATTTGCTGTCTAGAAATGGTCAGTATCAGTGATGTCATCTGCATTCTTGTAGTCATAAGATTTGTGATTTCTTGAAAGTTCTGTGGAAAATTGCAGGGAATTCAAAAGGAACAGACAAAAGCTGTAAGTTCACTGGCTTGATTGGGATGAGCTGAAACCGTTAAACGGATTGAATCTTGGATCTGTGCAACTCAGTTAATGTTAAAAGAAGGGAACAATTTCTGGAGAAAAGGGAGACCTAACCTTGCAAAGCAAGAGCAGAAAAAGAAAAGTGTGTCATGGTGAAAATGATGTTTTACTTAGTAGTGTGGAGTGGAAGATGCTGTTGGAAGTGTATGATTGGTTGAGATGGTAGGCAAGATTTAAGAAAATGAAGACTCAGCATGCTGAAGTATCCATGATCTATCATTTTACTTTTTCAAATCCAAGTGGTATTGTTAGTCTGCTGTCACACTTGAAAAAAGTAAGAAAAGTTGGAGTTAAAAGACAAGGAGATGGATACGTATTTGAGCAAAAGAAAGGCTCCAAGAAAGAATATGCCGGTTAGAGAGCAAAAATTCAAGCTAATTTATCCCTTTAGAAAAATTCAGGCAATCAATCCCATCTTTAAGAGGTCGTCTCGTGTATAGAGGTTTAGATATATACATTATAAGATTCATTATTATCAGCCCATTTCATTGTAAATGCCAAAGAATGTAAAGTGAAGGCTTCATTTAAACAATGTTTAATTCAATCAAACATATAATTAATTTTTTTTTTTTTATAAAAAATTTATTTTCACGAAACTCAAGCCAGCAATTCTCTCAATCATGAATTATTCATTGTTTGATGAGTATCAAATGTAAGAATTCAGGATATGAGCCAAAGGATGCTAGCTTGGCTGGCAAGGGGTTTGAGCTCTCAACCAAAGGTTGAGGGTTCAAACCTCACCGGAGGCATCAGTCTCCCCGGGCATATGCGAGCTGGTAGAACAATCAAGGTACTCTCGCTGCCAGCGGCAGGGTGGGGACTCGACTCCTGCTGGGAACCTGGGAGCTATATTTGAGGGAATATAGTGGAACAATCAGTTTGGAGCGGGTCCCTTGTGCGCAGTAGTGTATGGCTTTGGAAACCTGGGACCCAGTTCGTGCACATCCGCGATTTATATACTCCATAGCTTTAGGGGCAAAGGTTATGGGGTCTAGGAATAGTTAGGCTTAGCTTAGAAACCTGGATTATCAAAAAAAAAAAAAAAAAAAGAATTCAGGATATGATGCAAAGAGATTGTGAAGCTATTTGTGTTACAATTTAAGATTCTTGCTCTTAGGTAATAGTCCTTACATATATTGATTATCTTTCATTGACCTAAAACTTGTTTAAAGCTTTCTAAAGTACCCCTGTTCTAACAATGATGATGGTGAGAGTGAGAACCTAACAATGCAGCAATACCAAGGTATTGATTAATGTTATGACAATAATCTATTCAGTGCTGGTTATATAGAAACAATTTTAGGTAGAATCATGATGAGATGGAATGGCACGCTTCCAGAAATTAAAACAAATTTGAGTCATCAAACCTGATTTTTTTTTTTTTGAATTTTCTAGGTCATTTTCTGAAGGGAAAAAAGAAGGAGAAGAAGAAGATAATAAAAATAATTGAAAATTGGCAGACACTGCCAAATCTGCCAGGGGGTATATTTGGAGTAGGTTTCAATTTTTTGAAAAAAAAAACATCTTGTTTTGTTTTTTAGTAAAAATATTTATTTATAAAAGCAATATACATATTTTAAAATTTCGAGTTAATTTTTCATGTTGTATAGCTTTTCCTGGTTTTCAAAAAATTGCGCATAAGACAAGCCTCCTTTAGGTGTTTCTCTTTCGCATGAGATGCTCCCAAGGAAGTACCCTTCTTTGATCAAAAAAATAAAAATAATAGAAAAATGTGTCAAGTAAAAAGTATTCCTGAGTTTCCATCTTAATAATTTATTGGAATTAATATTTCAAGGTCAGTTTGATGTCTTATTTAAGTTATAATTCAACAAATAACTGGTTCAACCAATTATGAATTTATTTCTATAATAATCAAAAAAAAGAAACAAAGAAAAGATTTGCCAAAAAAGATAAAAGACTTATTCTCAATTGTTTAAAATATACTGTTTATAAATTTTTTAAAGGTAAAAACTGTTTTTAAAAATAATTATTTTAAAAAATTATCTAGAAATACTTTTAAAAGAATTTTTACTTATTAAAATGGTTAAAAATAAAAATTTTATTTTGATTTTAGTTTTAACTTTTTTAAAAAAAAATATTTATATTTTGAACTGCTTAAAAAAGTTTTCAACAATCATCGAGAGAGAATAGAGTAAAAAGACGAAAGAAAGGTTTCCCAAATCCATACTTTCCGGAATAAAAAAAGAGAAAACAATACTTTCCTCGTTAATGTTGTCAGCCAAAATCCCTGTCTTAATGAATCGTGTAAGGTATGACAATTACACGTATTTGTTGTACGATTATTATAGTTCATATGGATTGGTACGTTTTATTGAGATCCCTTTTGATTTTGGTTAATCTTATCAAACAAGTCTTTGAACCAATCAACGAAAAGCTAAAATAAAGTATGATGAGATGCATGTTACAACCTTCGCCTTCAATTTGGCAAACGCCCCATTTAAAATTGCCAACCAAAGATGAGTTCTTGTAAAGAAAAATCCACTGCACATTCCATAAATACACCATTTGGCAATAAATGATTTGCTTTATGATTTTTGGGGTATTAAATGTGGAGCAGTGGATTCAACGGCTAACTTAGAAATGAGAAGTCAGAACTTGGGCCGAAAGAGAAAGGTACTGCTAAAATCTATTATCCTCTGTTTCAAAATATAGAAAAAAAAATTTAATTTTTTATAAATCAATTATCTTTACATATCAATATGATTTTTTTATTTTAAAAATAAATATAATTTTTTATTATCTCTCACATTAATAGAAAATAAATTAAATTATATAATGCTATAGTAAGAAAATACTCTCTAAGACAAAATTCTCAAATAGAGATTCAATCTATTCGCACTTTAAAATGTGGTTCTTCATAACTTGGAAGCAGATAATTTCTCTTTTAACATAAAGTAAACTACCTATTCTTGTTTTTCTTTTATATAGGTATTTTGTATGCCCAAAGAATAGAATAGCAGCACATGAGATGAGAGTCTCAAGAGTGGACTTTGCTCAACCCTTTATACATGTGTGTGTGTGTTTGTGGAAGAATGTATTAAATCAATGGGGACATAGTCTACCGTTTAACTTGTGTTGCGGACTTGACACAGCCAAGCATTAGCTAATTTTGCTTCTAGATAACGCTGCATCTTTTCTCCTTTACTTGACTTTCTTTTATGTTTTCTCTTTTATACTTTAAAAATTAAAAAATAATTATTTTAAATTACGAGTTAAATACTTAATTACTAAATTATTATCTCATTAACACTTTTTACTCGACTTCAATCTTGACGGGATTTTAAAATTAAATTTTAAATAGTAAAAATTAACTTGTTGGTTGCCCAAATATGACTCAACTACTAAGATAAGTCGTTGTTTCGTCTTCTTACTCAACTTCTTACCACCCGAAAAAGTCCATATCACATGAAAATTTTCGATCGTCAATTTTTCCACATACTTCAAGTAGGTGAAATTTGTCAAAGTCAAAGTAAAATATGTACAAAAAGGGTGTGGAAACAATAGTGCATGGATACTAAATGAATATGCTTGAGACATCAGACAAGACTACATGGTTTAAGGACAAATAGCCATAGCTTATATTTGGTATTTGTTTTTTCTTTCTTCTCAATCTTCTTCTTCTTCTTTTTAGGTGTAAATGAAATCAATGGAATACATCATTGAAAAATGGTTTTCTATGGTCCGAAGCATGGAACAGTTCATCTTAATTGTATGAGTGTATTAAATAAAACTAAAAGTCACAAGTCACGATTTCCAAATGACTTTTTTATTTTTGTTTTTCTGCTTCTGCTGAGGTTTGCCGCTTTGAATAATCCCCTTTCCTTCATCCCAATGCTGACTTGGGTTCTATATAGTCTTGAGAAAGTTCCATCCATTCAATTATTCAAACTTGCATGCATCTCATTTTGTTTTTGGTTTTCTCCAAAAGGAGGGCTTCTTGTTCCCTATGCCCCCTTTCTCTGCAGCTTTCCCTAACAAAGGTTAACATTTCTTTTTCCTTTTTTTTTTTGGCTAAATATCAAGATCCATCTTAATGCAAAATCTGGGATTCCTAGCATATTACTAATTATTTAAGACATTTCTTGTGCCAAGATGACTAGATGGAAGTGGCTTTATAGTTTGTCTTTATAAGACAGAGCATGCACAATTGTCATATCAAATCAAAATCATTAATGATACTTTCTCCGGTTAAAGATTGATATGATTTGCTAAAGAAGAATTAGTTCTTGAATCACGAATAGAGAATCTTGAAATTAATCCGCATGATCCTCCTAGATTATCATAGTTTGACCTTTAAGCCAAAAAAAATTTAAGCCAAAATGAAAATCATAATCTGCAGAGATATGGCCATCAAAATCCCTTGATGTGCCATTAATGAAGCCCAAAATTCATATGATCTCTTTCATTCCGTCTTCTTTTGAGTTTTGCCGATACTTCCAACCCCGAAAACACACACACAGAAAAGAAAGAGCAAAACATGATCAGAACTTGGACTTTCCCAATTAACTTCATGTGAAAAAACCTTAAAACTCTGTTCTCATGTAGAATATCTTCAATATTACTCCCCATGCATAGCTAAAATGCCGTATTAAGTAATTAGCTGCAGAATCTTGAGCATTTAAGAAAGAATATGAGAATAATTAGTACCACTTTCCCTACTTCAATTCGAGAAGTGGCAAACAATGAAACAAACCCTCCGTCCACAATCTGTCGAGGTCAGAAAACTACAGCCAAAGTTTTGGCCCGGAAAAGTATTATACAACTATGAAAAGCAAGGTTTCCTCCAACACATTTTGACCAAAGAAAGGATTGAAAAGGAACAGAAATAGCACTGTCACCAAGCAAAATAACTCAGAGCAGGGTTTATATTCTTTTCCCTTTCTAATTTTCTATAAAACAGAGCATTAATAACTTGGAAGCCTTAATATTAAAATTACCAATGTGAATAAATACAGACGTTCAGTTACTAACTCGTCGCCAAAGAACAGAATCCCTGCCTGCCTGAGATCAGGACAAATTCAGTACGGCCATCCGCTTCCAGAAACCAAAAGCCATCAACTTTCACATCTTGTTCTTCCCAAAAGACCAAATAAATAAGGAGAAAAGGGGATAAAATGGAAAAAAGAGTCAGTTCCTAACAGAAGCAAGAAGAAGAAGAAGGCCATGAAAGGCCAGAAGAACCATGACTGTAGTAGTGGTTGTTATTGCTATGAATGCGCAGAAAGAACTTTCTTCTTCTGGTACTGTAAAACAAGCCATATCTGAGTCTCAACCAAACAGCTTTTCTAAGCTTTCTTACTGATCTGAGCCTAAAACAGATCACCCTTTTCACTCTAAAGAAAGACCCTCTAATCCTCTCAGCCATACTCTTCTTTCTGCTGAACTGGTAGCTTCTCAAGAACAGCTGCCTCTTCTCCATCATGTCTGCGTGCCCCATGTCAGTTCTGAACATGAAATTTGAACTCAACCCCATATGATTCACAGCCATATCTATTGTTATCTCTGCACTCTTCAAATGTACAACTGTGTGTACTGCGAGAGAGAGGGATACAGAAAAGACTCCTTCCTGGGTTGCAGGGCGTGGGAGAGGGGCTGGGGGTATAAGAAAGAGAGAGAACAACCGGGTATATAAAAGGGTTGGTTGGGGTCTTCACAAGGCGCAGTCACACCGGTACTTATTTCCCCTTAGCGACCCCTGCGCCGTCGTGGAAGTGGCATTGCTTTGGTAGTAAAGCAATTTTTTTTTTTTTCTTTTGGGTGTAAAATTGGTTATATTACGTGGGTATAGTGGATAGGGATGTTGACGGAGAGAAATCACGTGACTTGGCTGCTCCCACTTCTTCGTTGGTGATTAAGGGGAAGTTAAGACTAAGTGGGTTAAGTCACGTGACTTTCATCCATTTACAATTTACTTTTGGATTTTTCTAAAATCATAGTTGGATAGACTAATGACATCCCTTTGAGATTTATTATTGGAGCTCTATTTTGTTTGATGACGTAGGACCCTAGTTTGTAATTTAGGTAATAATTTAATTGTAATTTTAGAATTTTTTTTTGAAGTACTATTTTGCTTGAGAAAATAATATATATTTTTTATTACGCACATTATTTATAAATAACTTATACACATTCGACATTTAACTCATAATTCAAAAATATTAAGATATTAAATATTAGAAGTAAATTTCAAAATAAAAAAAATTAATGTTTAATTATATTACGATCATCTCTTCGTTGTCATAAAATTTGCAGACTAAGAACATTCCTATTGGAATTAACTTCAGAAGTTTTATTTTGCTTGAGAATGTCCTTTGGCTAATAGCTTAGACGTTAAACATTTGTTCATAGTAATCCAAACCCAAAACCTAACCGTTTTGGTGCTTTTAATTGTATTAGAATCTACTCCTTGACTCTTTTTTCATAACTTTTAGTTTTTGGAATAAAACTTATCAGCCAAAAAGGAAAAAAAAAAAGATAAGCATGAAACTCAAAACTTTGCAATTTCGATACAAAGTGTTTTATCAATTGAACAACTAACTTAATTTTTATTCTTTTCTTAACTTCAAGAAGAGAAACAAAAGATAATTGTATCGATTATCCGTTAGTCTTATAATTGCTTTCACGGGAGTGCCACCATGGTGAATTTTACTAAGAAATGGCCATCTTATTGTATTCTATCTCGTTCAGTAAACCACCAAAAGAAAGGAAAAATGGGAAGAAGTACTCGTTGCAGATAAGAATTCAGCGAATGAAATTAGGTAAAAGAAGCCTAACTCAGATTCGGTTCTTCCTTCTTTTAAGTCGTAGTTAGCTCTTTACTTGTCCAAATTACCAAAGCAAAAAGGAAGAGAAGCAATTGCAGGAACAAAATATTCGCATCTAACCCAACTCATTAGGTTAGAGATAGAATATAGGCTTCCAAGCATATGACAACATTAAATTTCTCAGGTGGTCAAATCCATGGCTTCAAAGAGAGCTGAAAGTAATACCAACGTAGCATGCCAAGTGTCTGCTTATTCTCAAAAGCCAAAAATAATACTACACAAAATCATGCGGCGGCCAACTTTTTCTAATATTTGACTTGCTAACAACTTGGTAGAACCTAGTAAGAAATAAAGAAAGAAAGATATGTGTAGCAGTTTAAAGTAACCATCAAGCTTCTTCCGTCAGAAATATGTGAAATCAATTAAAAAATTACAGATGGGAAACTTGAACGCCAGATAAAGTAGAAAATCAACACAAACTAACGCAAGATAATGAAGACAGATGGAACAGAAAGTAGACAACTATAATATATATGTTAGCTTCCAATATCAGCTATGCATATTACACACTGAAGAAGCTATTGATTCATTAAAGAACTAATGAGCCAGCACCAAATGAACCTGTTGCAGTGCAAACAAGAAAGGATGGTGCAGCTCTGTTGCACACTAGGGATTATACAGATGAAGGCTCTTTAACCTTTGTATCAGACAATCACAAACAAAATTTCAACTATGTACCTGAAGAAGCATTGAATATGTTTTCATTTTTCTACTAAGCTAAGGAATGCAATTAATTAACAACAATACGAAAGATTTTATAGATTGATAGATAATTCCAGGACAGCTCGCGAAATTGACTCCCAAACAATACCAATAAGTATACAAAAGAGAGTTACACCATCAGTCAATGATATAGATGACTACACAAGGAGAATGCTAATTGCTAAGAAGCTAATGTTAAGATCCCACATCAGTCCAAACAATCCAAATGGACATGTATAGTTTTGCCTAGTTTTCTTAGTTCAAGAACAAAATATTGTTTAGTCGTCGTCATATATGTTAAAATTGGATAAAGCTGCCCTGAAAAGAGAACAGGTAAAATCATACATACGCTCAGAATAAAAGTTTAGAATATAACAAGATATCAACAAAGACTATAAGAATTATGAGTTTGTTTAAGCAATAAAATTAAAAAGACTTTGATCACATATTTCAGGACATCTCATGGCAACAAGAAAGCAACTGTTCAAGCAAAGCCACAAAAATAAGTGAACTTCCAAGAATAAATCCAATGAAGCAGACAGTTGATAGCAAGGAGTTGGAATGATTCGCACGATCATGCGTCTTAGAGTGCAGCAAAAAATCAATCCCAATCCTTGTTTCAAGGTAATGAGCTCAACTGTGTGAAAGCGCCACAGTTAGTATTTCATATCTACAACAAATGATAACAATGAGCAGCGATGAAAAGACACTAGAAAGGAAGATGGGCACCTACATTTACAATTCTAAAGCCAAGATGAATAGGCACTGAAAGATGAGTCACATGTCATCT
Organism: Rauvolfia tetraphylla; assembly: GCA_030512225.1. Taxonomy (NCBI): domain Eukaryota; kingdom Viridiplantae; phylum Streptophyta; class Magnoliopsida; order Gentianales; family Apocynaceae; genus Rauvolfia; species Rauvolfia tetraphylla. Next base: position 7,942,211 of record JAJQKT010000060.1, read on the forward strand.
TTTTCCAGAATCGTTAGCTGCAGGTACTTTTTCAGGGTAACTAGACATATCTATATCAATCAGTGACAGATCATAAGGCACGGAAAGAGTACTAGATGCATCCATGAGCAATGAGGAGTTCATTGCTTCTGTTTTTGTTGTATCAGATACAGGAGCAGAATTTTGGGGAGTGCTGCTTCCTGAAGATGAGAGACTGGATAACTGTATATCTTCCAACTTGTTTCCGAACATGTGCTTGTTTTTCCTGACAGTATCCATCTCTGGACCAGTTGGGACGAATGTTCGAGCCCTGTACTTCCTCGCTCCCTCTTCACCTTCATTGTGGTTGTAGAGTACATAATCATGATAAGTTGGTGCGAACTGCAAGTATGCACAAATTTATTAAGGATAGCTAACATGAAGAAACCTCTAAAGTTTAACAAAAATCAGGGTGAGACTGTATCATGGTTAATCAATGGAGCACCTGGTGGACTGTATCATGGTAAAAGTCATTCAATTTTAGAGCATGCGAAAGGCTAGCTGTAAAGCCACGAGAACCAACAACATTTGCACCAGCATATTCCTTGTAGGGAAAAGCATACAAATGCCCTAGGGCTGCAATAAGCATTTCAACACAAAGTATAAAACTTTGAAATTCTGCAGCTTCCTCAGTGTCTTTTATGAAGCCAGACTTCGCAGCAAGGAAAACCAGAACACCCTGAGACCATACGAGTTAAAATCTAAATTAATAATGGCAAACAAAAGAACCAATAAACTTCACATAGCTATTAGACTTCATTGCCTAACATGATGCTAGATGTGACAGGGGAAGCCAGCACAGCTGCAACAGCCGGATGTAAATAGATTTCTGAAGCACTTAGATGCCTCACCACAATGTATCAAACCAATGAATGAATAGTATCTTGTTATACGGAAATTATAGAAAAATCACAAGAATGTAAAGAGATAATATTACTAAAACACATAACTTCAGCATTAATAGAACAATTAAGAGATCATTAAAATGGAAGAAATTAAAAAAAAAATGATTATTTGTATTAGCAAAAAGATTATGCCATGACAAACACCAGGAGAACTTCAAAAACTTGCAGCATCAATATGCTTCAACTATAACTTCAAAAGATGAAACAAAGACCAATGATTACCTGCCAGTAAGTAAGAAATACAACAGATTTTATTATGATGAACTTTGGAACTGGATTAAATGGCTGAAGTAAATCCCTGCATGCCACGTAAAACAAGGCCAAAGCATAGAGTGCCACTGAGTATGAAATTGTGTAGATAATGGTGAGGTACAGATATGATTGCTTGGGATTAAAATTCCCATCCTCATATTTTCCTTTTGCATAAAGTATGAATGTTACTGCAACTAAGAATGGCTTGAGGATGACAAACTGCAAGCACCCTTGTTTGCACCTTCTTATAAAGCGCCTGCATAGCATGAACACTAAAAATTATGTTTCACTAAGAATAAGGCAGCATGCAGTTTTTACTTGTGAAAGAAACATAAAGAAATGAGAATGTAAATCTCCAAACACACAGCAAACTAGTCATACTATTCATAACTTACAATGAAACAGCATAGGATAAGACACTCAAGTATGCCCAATAGTTCATCCATAAATGGGTTATCATATAATAACATTCAATTGCCGAAAGTAATTCAACAATATGTTCTATGTTCTCTTTTATGATCGAAAAATTTCGAGAATATTGTTAAAAAATATCAAGTTATGCAGTTTTTGAGCTATTTTATCATTCACAAATATTGTTGACTATTTCAGTTTTCTGTAAATGGGCTGCAAAGCCCTGGTTCTCATGTCATAAAACAATTAACACTAATTCCAACCACCCAAAAAAATGTATGAAAAACGAGGACATTACCCCGAGCCTAAAGTTACATAAATATAACATGAGAAAAAAGTAACTAGAGATGTAGCTGCTCTTAGCGCAATAGAGATAGCCAACTGGAGAAAACCATTCATGTTAACCAGGAAGAGTGGAATAGGCTACCGTCTGATGTGTCAAGACAGGCCAGCAATTTCATCAAAATCTTTATAACATGCTTTCAACACAAAAATGGTATCTATAAATGCAATTTGTTTATGCATAATAGCAGAAATGCTTCCATTTGTATGTGACTCACCCATCTAATGGAACCGGGGGGAAGCAACACGTCATTAAACACCAATTTGGCTTCAGAACTCGGCCACTTAGACTAAGTACAACAGCCCCTGGGCCACCTACCCATGCCAGGCATAGTGATAGGAAATTATATATGACCCAAGCTTCATATCTGAAACAGCATCCAGTAATTAACATGGTCAGGCTTACATCAAAAAGATCAAGTATATCAAGCTTCAAACATGTGAATGTACAATATGATCAAAGGATGAATTAATCAACAAGAAGCATAAGACAAAATAACAAGAGAAAGCCGTTTCACTTCTTTACAATCAAATCAGAAAACAGAACCAGACAAATAGATAAGACACACCATCAATATTGCCCAGAAAACACATATGAAACTTGGATATTCTTATTTAGAATAGCATATAATTAATGACCACAACCATGACCATAAGCATACAAGACAAAGCTATGCTTGGAAGCAAAATAGTCCTTTTTATCAAACAGAATAATATTATAATGGCTGTGACAAGGAGCTTCAAATCATAGAAAAGTGTTCAGAACTTTTGGATAAGAATAAATTTGCAGCACTTACATTTCTCGAACGGAATTGAAATAGATAGCTTTCTTGTTAACGACCAGGGACAAGAAAGACGTCAGTGCATAAACCTGCCAAAGAACCTCTTGATATGCATGAAAACATTTCAAACAATAGGCACAATAACAATGATAACCTCCTATCAAATTCTGGTTACTAAGAGAAGTTAGACAGAAAAGTACACCACAATCAAGAATTTGAATTGGAGGAGAACTAGAAGGGTACAGAAGAAGAAAACTGAAAATTACAGGGTTTACTAATTTATTCAGACAATGACCCCAAAAAAAAATTAAGCATTACGGCCAAATTGTACAGGACAAAGTATATACCTTCAAGAACTTGAAACCAGAAGCTTTTTATACTCTAAACCATCATATAAAGACAGATATCTATACTCAAAACACCATACATTGGGAGACCTGATCTATGATATACAAAGCTAATACAACAGCAAATAATGTTAATACCTAACATGTTAGAACTACAATACTAGAACCGGAATATAAGATGGTAACTAGTGGAAGAAATGTCAAAATACTAATGCCCGAAAGCAGGATATACTTAAAGAAAGGAGAACTCAAACTATTTCTTGAATCCAATTCAACTTGCTGTTGAAGAAGTGTCCCTGAACTTTGTCATTCAACAATCAGCCCCAGGCCCCTTCTCAAATAGAGATGCAAAAGGAAAATAATATAACATAGAAGGAGATATGCGAAGTCCATCCACAAAGAGACAGCTTCCAAACCATAAGTTTCAGTTTCAGTCACTACTAGTGCAAAAGAGCACTATGCATCGTCATTTTCAGTAACAATGCAGATTTCCCCATCACCAATCCCAGGCCCTTTCTGCCTTTATTGGGTTAGGGAGGTGGCAGAGAGGGGGCTTCAACACTGTGGATCCTTGGCTGTAGCAGTTTATTAGCAAGAAAGTTCACTCCCAAAACCCCCCACATTTGAATGTGGTACGGTCAAAGACATCAAAGGACATCATAAATTTTGTGTACCAGACAAGGTTGGATTTACAAGAAACTACTGGCTAAGAAAAGAATATTCACTTTAAGATGCGTACAAATTATTCAAGTAAGTCTCCCAACCACAATCACATAATTATTCGTGTGGGATATTCAGTTTAAATCAATCAAAAAAATAGTATACGACTGCCATTCTCATCCTTCCAAAATGCATAAACATATTTAAAATAAAACCTTATTGCATCTAAACCTGACATAAGATTCCTGAGTCAGAACAGCTATCTGAGGCATCAAAAAGATCCACGACGATAACCTCCTTGCCCTCCTTCCTATTGACCCAAAAAGTAATGGCAAAATACCAACAAACAGTGGCTGAGGATGAAAGTATCAGGTCTCACCTATTGGAATTGACCTATGAGGCTGAAGATAATATCTACATAAGGCCGTGAAAGTTATCAAAGGACTACACGACTAAAAGAAGGTAAATATGATAAACGATATGGCGCACCATCATCCTAGGATAAGCATGACCTAACAGAGATCATTTGCACTATCTACAGAAAAGATGTCACACAGCAAGGATAAGAACTATAGCTGTTTGATAGGATTTTGCGGCACACTGTGCAAGGATTCTGCCCACCATCACAGATCAATAGCATTAACAACTGAACAGATTTCTTCCCCTGCTTATCTTGTCCTCCAAGAAACAATACCTACTGGTTTCAAAGGGGATCTAAACTTGATTTATTGACATTAATTGTCAAGCAGAAAATAAGATGTTTTAAGCATTTAAAGGCAGGCTGGATCATCTTGTGTGAGCTTATGTCAAATTTCCAATTGTTTACCTTACAAGTGCTTTGATTTCACAACCTCTTTTCAAATTCGTAACTTTATGCAACCATCATATGTAAATTAAGCAATTTAGCTACTTGCTCCATGCATTGATTTTATCTTTTTCACTTCTATAAACTTTACAATATCTTTAGGGTGATTCTCCAAAACAAAATGAAGTTTACTAGCACATTCCTCTTCTCGCCATGGAGAATGCCTTCCAGAGAGATTAAATAGCTCCTGGTAATGTAATGGATGGAAAGATACATGTCCCTGTATTTATGTGTGGGGATATTAGATGCAACTTAAACGGTTTAGAGATGCTCTGTCCTAAAAATCTGTGTCATTCCAAGCTTGTTTCAGTCCATTTTTCTATGCATAGCATTGTCTCCTCGTTAGTAACATCAGTAGGGATTAATATTAAACTATGTAATTATGGAACTAAATGAAAGATAGAAGATATTCACTGATGGCTCCACCACCATATATCCTTGATCTCTGAAACAAATCAACCTACGATGAAGAAAAGAAAGCTAAACAAGAAGACAGTGAACCATTTCATGAAGTTTCTAAAAGAGTTGCTTCTAAATCTAAAATCTAGAAAATGCACTGATGAAGTCTTTAACCAAAAAGCCAATCACGCAGATGATTTTACAGAAGAAAGTACCCTCAACAGAAGAGAATGTGATCAGTCACTCACTGGAATCATAAAGATGATGCGAACAATGTATCTCTGATATGAAGGCTCAGTGTAATTCAAAAGATGCCTGTAAATGTGGCAAATTGCCAAGGCAATAGCTCCAATAGTGCAAGGCAATGCTACAATGATGTAATATATCGGTCCCATCTGCTCTTTAGACCACCAACGATCAACCAAAGAATCTAGCAAGTCAAAACATCCATATCAATACCAATCTGAAGGAAAGCATTAAAAGAAAGCGAAGAAAAATTATGGATGAAACGCGGGACAATAAAGCACGCACCGTCACAGAAATCCTGGAGACAACAGATACTAGAATTTCCAATTACTTTCTTAAAAGCCGAGTTTTCAACCAGGAAAAAAAAAAGCAACAAATTCACAGAAATTATATGAAGTTACTTAGTAATAGCTACTGAAAATAAATATTATCAGCTATACAACTAACTATATCCTCATCTTTCACTGAATTGAACTGAGCATAATGACTTACCTCAATGCGTCCTAAAGGAAAATCTCTCTTCTCTGTCTCTCTCTCAAAGCTATGATATCGAAAAAACCAAGAAAAAGCAGGTAAATTCCTTGGGGATTTTTCACTATGCAAAAGCAAATTGGAGTGAATTGAATAGGAAAATGAAGGTAGATCTTGTTCTCTCCTTCACTGCGATTTGGAGGGTCGGAAAGGGAAAGCGAACAGAGGCAGAGGTTTCTAGTGGGTGGCCTGCTTGGGGGCCGTGGGACAGAGACGCAGGAAGAGAGAGGGAGAGTAACGGCGGCTTGTACACTGCGGATTTTCGCGTAATTGCCTGTCAAATGTTGGTGTGAGTGTGAATTCTTAAGCATCATTTTTTTAATGAAATTTTGTATTTGTTACGCAAAAATCACAGACAAAATGGTGTAACCGCCACCGATAATGACATTAATCCAATCATTCATTCATTATTGGATAGGATTTTTTTTTTTTTTGTTTTGGAGATATTAGATAAGTATTGTTAAGTGTCACTTTTTTTAAGGGTATTATCTGTGTTTATTTGAATTTTTATTTGAAAGCTTTTAGTAGAAAATGTTTATGAAAAGAAAGACGGACAAATGTGAAAATTTTGTTCTCAAAAATCAATTTAACCAAAGTTATTTGTTTATATTGCTTAATATTGACATTAATTACTTGATTTTCCTTTTTTGGGGATTCTATTTTGAGAAAAAGTTTTTTAATGATTTCAAGAAATGAGCATGATAATTGTTTGACCAATTTCAGTAACAGTTTTTTGTCTTATATTAAATAGTATTTAAATTTAAAATTATTTATTTATTTTTATAAAATTAAATTATTTATAAAAAATATAAAAATAAAAAATAAAAAATTTATATTAAATTTCAAAATGAAATTTAATCCAAATGCACTCATTAGATGAATTATCATTAGATTTCAAGAGAATGTATCAGCAACATGCTTATACTCTATATCACACAGTTCACGACTGTTTTCCGCTTTTCATCAGCTCTCCTCCATGAAAACAACTCTACATGACCTGACACAGACGACTCATTGAGTACATGGCGTTTTTGGGCTCAAGGTGCTCTGTAATGAAAATTCTTCTGGATTTTCATCCTCTATCTGCAATCTAATGCTGTAAAAATATGATTAGATAAAGTTTGATTTTAAAATATTTATTTTGAGTTCTATAAAAATTAAATTATTTATATAAAAATATGTGAGTCTAATAATTAAAATTATATCTTAATTCTGAATTGAGACGAAATCAAATGGAGAAGGAAATGCATCACTTTGCGTTTAGAGAATAAAACATACATATGGTGTGCATGTGCAACAAACAGAATTGAGAAACATCAAAGCGTTATTACCATAACTATAAATTACTTTCTCCAATGCAAATAAGTGCGAATTAGGACAATATTTTCTCAATTTAATCCCTTTCCCCGCCCGCCCGTCCGTTTTACATACTAGTGGTATAGTTATTAATAGAACTCAAAAAAAATTGATGTAAAAAAATTATTATTTACCAAATAAATTACTACCTTGTCTGTGATTGGATAGGGTTTGGTTTTGAGATTTTTGTCTTGGGTTTCGTAAAAATTAAATTGTTTGTAAGAAGAGATGTAGGTCATATACTTAAAATTTTGGGTTTGGTTTTGACCAAACCCTACCCAATCACACCCTGAATTTCCCTTCCTTGCTGTTATCAAAAAATGATTAGCCAAAGTTTTCTTTAAAAAAATGAATTTCACTAATTTGCTCATAAGTTCTAGAAGGGGCACACTTGAACAATTTTTATTTTAAAAAATATATAAAGTTACTAGTTGTAGCGTTGTATATGATTTTTAATTATGCCTTTTATTAATTTACACAAAAAAATGAGGCTGTTCTCTTTTAACTTGTTATAGTTTTATGTGGTAAATCCACTTTACCACAATACAACTACACATGGAATCACTGTCGAAGCATGCTAATTAATTTAGGTATAAATATTTTGCGAGTCTTTATAAATATATAAAGGTTTAGACCTAATACGTGTCATCGCTAGTAAATTTATTCATGGTCTAATATCCCTTTGTACAATGTGACTTCAACAATATACATTAATCTCTTGCATGAAAAAGCATATTATTCTAAAAATATGAGATAAGTTACCTATTCTACATCCTTAATAATTAATGGCAAAAAAGAAGAATCAAAACGAGTTGGAAGTCCTTCCACAATTTGATATTTCATAAAGTAAAACACTAAGTATTCTTAGGATTTTTGTGTTTTTTTTTTTTTTGACAAAACAAGTTCATCTACGAGCTATTTCAAAAGGGGAAAAAAAAGAAAAAGTTTACTTATGAAATGTATTTCAATTCATTTTATAGTAAAGCCAACCATATAATCTATATTTTTCTTCCAAAAACCACAAGCGTCATATGTATGTGTGTGTATATATATATATATATTATATTATACTATAGAAATGTAATTCTCTCTTTTATGGCTCAAAATATCTCATCTTAATTTCTTAAAATTTTTACTTTCTTAATTAGTCTTAAAAAATTTATTGGTTTGGGTCATTTTCAATCTATTAAAATAAATTTAAATTAACTTATATATTAATTTTAATTTTAAATTTGTATATTAAGTATTTTGTAAAAGTATTAGACTATAATTATTACTTTAAAAATTTTTTATTGGTAAGAATCATTTTCAACCTATTAAAATAGTTTTAAATTACTTATATATTTTTTAAATTTTGAATTTTGTATTTTTTAGAAAATTAAATTACATATATTTAGTTATTTTGTGAAAGTAAAACATCAATTATTCAATAGTTGTAAATAAATATGATCTTTATTTTAATTATTTTTATTTAATCTAATCTTTTAATTTAAACTAAATTCATTAAAGCATCTAGATTTTTTCATAAACATTTGAGTGCTGTATTTATTAATTCTTTTGAAATTCTTTTATTATTCTCTTAAATAATATGTCTAATTTAACTTGATTGAACTCCTAAAAATCTCATTTAAGGTTTTTCTTCCTTCAGATTAAACTCATTCACTCATTGCCTAATATGTATTTTATTTTGTAATATAAAATTTGATGATTTCTTAGTTTATTTTATTAGTGTATCATTAAGTAATGCGAATAAATTTTATTTATTTATTTAATTATACTAAAATTTATTTAAACTTTAGATTAGAGTTGCTACCTACATAATAGTTTTTCAAACTTGCATGTCGGTACGCTTCATAAGTAGATGTAAGTGCTCCAATTTGTTTTCCTTTTTCCTATTTAAAATACCAGAATTGCCAGCTTCATTCACATTTGACCACATACTTCAATGCCTAAAATTTTACATTAAATTTTATCCTCTATTATTTTGCTTATTCAATATTTTTTCTAATATTCTATCTTTTTTTGTTTGGTGATACCATAATAGCTTGGTTCATAGTATCTAATTTTGGTATTCTTCTAATTTTTTTACTTTTTTTTTTCTTTCATATTTTTTTCCATTGTATGTTATATTTCGTTTTTGCATCTCTCAATATCTTTCTTACTTATATTTACTAAACTAGTGTACCAAAATAATTATCTTTTTATTAGGAGAAAATAAATAGATAAACGCTATATAGTTTGTAAATATTTTTTTTGTTTAATTATAGCTTAAATCTCACCATATCCAAAAGTTCTAACCCCTGTACTTTTTTTTATCGTCATTTCTTAATGTAATTCTTTCACTCCCTCTATTTTTTTTCATTTGATTTATGTTTTTCCCATAAATATTTAAGTGTTGTATTTTATAAATTTTTTTAGAATTCTTTTATTGTTCTCTTAAATAATGCATCTAGTTTAAATAGATTGAACTTTTTAAAATCTCATTTGAAGTTTTCCTTCCTTCAGATTAAACTCCTTCACTCAATATCTAATATGTATTTTGTTTTGTAATATAAAATTTGATAATTTTCTTGGCGTATTTTATTAGTGCATCTTTAAGTAATGCATTAATTTATTCAATTATACTAAAATATATTTAAACTTTATACCAGAGTTGCTACTTACATGATAGTTTTTCAAACTTAGATGTTGGGGTTTGCTTCATAAGTAGATATAAGTGTTTCAATTTTTTTCTTTCCCTCTTTAAAATGTCAGAGTTGTCTCTTCATTCATTTTTTATCACATACTTGAAGGCATAAAATTTTACATTATATTTCCTACTATATTATTTTACCTATTTTATCTTCTTTCATAATATTCTATATTCTTTTGTTTGGTGTTACCATAACAGCATAGCTTATAGTATCTATTTCTACTATACTTTTTATTTCTTTATTTTTTCTTTTCTTTCATACTTTTTTCTCCCATTTTATGTTATATTTTATTCTTGTATCTGTAGACATCTTTCTTACTTATATTTGTTAAACTATTATACAAAAATAATTATCTACTTATTTAGAGAAAACAATCAGCTACATGTTATATAGTTTGCAATGTAATAAATGAACTTTTATTTAAACATCAATGTCAATACTTTGTTTAAATTTTCACTTACTTTGATTTACCCCAGGAAAAAAGCCTAAGAAATTAGAAATCATACAAATACATTAGCTTTTAATTCTTTTATTAAGTAATCCATTAATATTATTTTTTAAAACATCCATTATCTGACCTAATAGGTTAATTGAAAAAGGTTGGGAAAGGTTATTATAAAATGCGGTCCAAAGTAACTAATAATCATAATTTCTCTCCATTATTGATTAAGGGAATATATTTATCATTAAGAGATCTCTTTTTTTTTTTTAGAAAACTGAAAAGAAATCTTTATTAATGAAGTAATAAGGGAGGTTCTCCAAACTAAATAAGGGTATGAATAAGTTCAACCTTCTTTGATCTAATAAATGATATATGCTATTTATATTTTACAAAAGGACATCAGTGCATTTGTATGTAAATTAGATATTTTTAAAAAGTTAAAAAGTAATAAATTCAACATAGCTAATATTACTCCTAATATTGTATTGAGAGAAACAAAAGATTGAGAAATCATATTCTAAGAGTTTAAGAAAGAGAAGAAGGTATGGAATATTTTTAAACCAATAAAATTTGAATGTTCTTTGTTATTCAATTTTTTCATCTAAACACGTATATTTTTTGAAGTAAAAAAGGTTTCTAATTGGATATTTCTTTTGCAAATTTAATTCAATTTTTTATTTTTAAAATATATTTTTACATTACATGAGTTTAGGCTAGTTTCATAAAAAAAATATTCAAAATAGAAAATAAATATTTTTTGGTATGTAGAAAATAAATCTTATACACTCAAATTTTGATACATTATTATATGAATACTCATTTCGTTCCGAAATATATAACTTTTTTTTACAGAGCATTTAAGATTTTAATAAATTTTATATGTCTAAAATGTTTTAATTTAAAAAATAATTAATTAATGTATCAAAATCAAATTTAATATTAATGATTAGTATTTTAAGTAGTTGGCTTAATAATAAAAATATTTAAATAGTTAGTTATAGATAATGGTAAAAATAAAAACAAAATATTTATATAAAAAATGACATATATTTTTTTAAAATAAAAATAAGATATATATTTTGAAAATAAGGATACTTCCCATGTGTATTCAAAAATGGGGAGGCCGGTTTTTTTTTTCCGAAATCATTTTATGAACACTCAGAAAAAATAAATATGAGGCCGGCCGATTAAAAATGGTACAAATTGCTACAAATGCCTAAACTAAAAGCCCAAAACAAACACAAAACTCAAAGATAAATATCCAGTTCTTCACTGCCTCATTGAGGTGGAAGTTTGTAGTACCATACGAACGTCCCGAGTCCAAAACACCCTTATCCCCTCCTCTCTTCTTCTCTTCCCCTCGGTGTCCACTCCCCTCCTAAACCCCTCATCAACAATGGCTTGCTCTTCCTCAATTATCGGAGTCTCCTCCATATACCAAGCCACCCCTTCTTCGCTAGAGCTTTCCAAAAGGCCTACTTCAACTCCATCTTTGTCTCTCCCTTTCTCGGAGAAGTCCCATTTTAATGGCCTTAAAGCTGCTTCTGGCGCTTCGTCATCAAATATTCATTTGCGGTTTAGGCAAAGCGCTGCTTGTAATGGGAATTCCTTTGTTGCTTCTGCTGTGGTGACTCCTAATTCTGTGCTTAGCGAGGAGGCTTTTAAGGGCCTCGGTGATTTTGGGAAGGATTCTTTAGATGTCAGTGAAACTGAATACGAGTCTGAAGAAGATGATGAGGTAGCGGGTGAGATTGCTGTTGAGAATAAGAATGAGCTTGCTATTTCTAAACTGGGTTTGCCTCAGAAGCTTGTGGAGTCGCTTGAGGGTCGAGGGATTACTGAACTTTTCCCTATTCAAGTATGTCTTTTGCGGAACTTTTTTGCATTATTACTTCTATTTTGCTTATCATTTTTGTGTTTTTTGTTATTAAGGGTGGCGTTTTCTTTAATTTGGTGATGTTAACTTTGAAAGGGGGTAAATGAACTAGAGAAGTGAAATGGAGTATCGGGCTAGCAGTATGCGGAAGCGCAATTCTGATAAGTTGCGTTCAATTTTTTGGTCTTGTCAATAATTCTTAACCAGTGTTTTATATGGGCGTGGCATGACGATGTAGCCTCGTAAAAAACACGTGGATTTTAAAGAGGATATGCTACCTGTAATTAAATGTCGGTTTTCTCTTTGTCTTTTGATTCTCTAAGTCACGCCATCTATTGTTTCGATCTAGAGGTTGCCAGCTAGTTTTATGTTATTGGCAATCTTTATTTGCATTGTTGTCAAAGTTAAAATTTTTGTGGTAGTTTGCCTGGGAAAGGTGGTCATAGATAATTTGGATTTGATGGCTTATTCACTTCTTCTGCTTCTAGTTACTTAATGAACATTGATTTTACACTGCAAAGCTATTTTTTAGAAAATATATCCTCTGAAACTTTAATTGGTCATGTAGAGAGCTGTTTTAACTCCTGCATTGGAGGGTCGAGATATAATAGCTCGTGCAAAGACTGGAACAGGGAAAACACTAGCTTTTGGCATTCCAATTATTAAGAAACTTACAGAAGATGAAGAAGAACGAGGCACTAGGAGGTATATGTTATGTTATGATGCTCAGCATATTTGCTACTTCAATTATTTGAAGTTGTGATTGATTCTGATTGTTTGTTCATTTAAAGGCGGGCAGGAAGGCTTCCCAGAGTATTGGTCCTTGCACCTACTAGGGAGTTAGCCAAGCAAGTAGAGAAGGAAATCAAGGAGTCTGCGTCATATCTTAATACAGTTTGTGTTTATGGAGGAGTCTCCTACATTACTCAACAAAATGCCCTTTCTAGAGGTGTTGATGTGGTGGTTGGAACTCCAGGTAGAATTATTGATCTTATAAACGGTAACAGTCTGAAACTAGGTGAGGTTCAATACTTGGTTCTTGATGAAGCCGATCAAATGCTTGCGGTTGGATTTGAGGAAGACGTTGAAGTAATCCTAGAGAATCTTCCACCAGAGAGGCAAAGCATGCTTTTTTCAGCAACCATGCCTGGTTGGGTGAAAAAACTAGCAAAAAAATATTTGAATAGCCCCTTGACCATTGATCTGGTATGTAAACCGCAATTTCATTTATGATGATTTTTATGTTTGATTTTTTAGTATATCATTTGAACAACGACATCAATGATTCATCTAATTCAATAATGTCTTGCCAACTGCCGATGCATTCTTCTACCGGTCTCATGCCATCTTTTGTTTTCTTATGAACTATACAGTTTCCACTTTCTGCTTTTGAACTAAAATTGTCTTTGTGTGTAATTGTTCTTCCGAATTCATGTTGAATTTCTTCTCCCCCCTCTGTCTCCTCTGTTAGTCTCTACTACCACTTCAGAGGCTTACATATAATTGCTAAGATATATTTAAACGTGTTGCTTTTCTGATCCTCCATAGGTTGGTGATGAGGAAGAAAAGCTAGCTGAAGGGATAAAGTTGTATGCTATACCAACCACTGGGACTTCTAAGCGGACCATACTTAGCGATCTTGTAACAGTATGAATCAACACTCCTTCAATTAATTCTCTGACATGTCTGCCGATCATAATTTGATGTTTAAATTGTGTCCCAAATTTCTTTTCTGCTGAAGCTTTTGTTATCTGCAGGTATATGCCAAGGGTGGAAAGACCATTGTCTTTACACAGACAAAAAGGGATGCTGATGAAGTTTCTCTCGCACTAACAAATAGCATAGCTTCAGAGGCACTGCATGGTGATATTTCTCAACATCAGAGGGAAAGAACACTGAACGGTTTTAGGCAGGGAAAATTCACTGTCCTTGTGGCAACTGACGTTGCAGCTCGTGGGCTTGATATCCCCAATGTTGATTTAGTAAGTTGTTTTCATTTGTTTAATCTTGCCATCATCATATGAAGCCATTAGATAAGATATCAATTTGCATCTCTGTTTTCTCTGTTTGTCTCATACAAGATTTTGTAACTACTACATCATTTGACTTATATCCCTATATCAGCAGAACAAGAAACATACTAAAACCTTTGTATTGGCACGGAGGAGGGTTATGCTTAAGTCCATCCAGATCGATATGTGGATAATCAAGTGAAACAGACATGTTATAGTGCAAATTTTTAACAAATTATTCCAACTTCAATTGAGATGCAGTATAAAAGGCTGTTCATTTCTTATCCTCTTTTTCATTGTTTTAAGTTATTTGCTTTGTTTTTTGTGGGGGATGAATGCTGGAGAAGAGTGCATTTAATGCCTCTGCTCCTTTATGCAAATAAGTTTCTTATAACAAGGAAGTACTTGATGGCAAGTGAGGAAGATCTGAAATTATAGTTCTTTTGGATTCTGTGAGGTGGAAAGGTCACTAACAGGGAATTGGATATTTTATAGCAGCTAAGAGTCTGGTGCCCGTTAAGGTTCAATATTTATTTTGCTGAAGAATATTTTTGGGAATGGAAACTTTTGGCTTAAAAGTACAGGATGAGAAATTTTGACTAGGCAGTTGGTGGCTCAGAAGCCAAGATTGCGCTGTTGACTTAGCTGGATGTTGGTGTTGATTTTCTAATGATCCCATTTGCATGTTACATTTTGTTTTCAAGCTATTGGATGGATCATTGAACTGCATAACCCTCTTTTCCTTTGATGGAATGAGGGAATGGTAATTTATAGTAAAATTTGGCTGTAACTTCGACCGAATTTCTTTGGCACTACACCCATATTCTCTATGCCTTCGTCAATCTTCTTTAGTTTTTAAGAAAATCTGTTTTCCCCCTGCTTTCATCCTAAATACTGTATTTTCATAGACCGTAAAAAGCCTTGGTTTTAACTGGGTGTCTCCTGATGGTTGATCGTATTCTGCTTGCAGTGAAGCATGTGATGTGATTTTTTCTGATATCTTTTTGGTTGAATTTAATGGAATGACTATTCTGGTTAGATTTTTTTGGTGGCTTATAGTAACGTATACTCTTTTTTTTAATATTCTAAAAGAATTCTTTGAGTATTGCTTGATCAATAGCTTAGCCAATTTTTATGGAGAATTATCACCATCTTCTGATTCAATACTTGTGGAAATTTTTCTACACTAATTAGTTTGCTTAATTGCCTAAAAATGCCACTTAAATCAATTTGGATCTTAATTACTGGTTTGGTCTCTATTTTGAGATATGATGCCCAATAATATCTTATGATAAAAATTCCATGGGCTACTAACTCTTCTGCCCTCAGGTTATCCATTATGAATTACCCAATGATCCCGAGACTTTTGTGCACCGCTCTGGTCGGACTGGGCGTGCCGGAAAGGAGGGCACAGCCATTCTAATGTTTACAAGCAGCCAGAGGCGAACAGTCAGATCTCTTGAGCGTGATGTGGGTTGCAGATTTGATTTTATTAGCCCCCCATCTATTGAAGAGATTTTGGGGTCATCAGCTGAGCAAGTGGTTGCTACCCTAGGTGGAGTTCATCCTGAGTCTGTGCAGTATTTCTCTCCAACGGCACAAAAATTGATGGATGAACAAGGAGTAGACGCTCTTGCCGCAGCCCTAGCTCATTTGAGTGGTTTTTCACAGCCTCCATCTTCTCGTTCTCTTATTAGTCATGAGCAGGTAGGATAATGGGTCCTGGAGTTGCTGCTCCTTTTTGCCCCTTTCAAATTTTCCTTAAACCATATTGCACAATTCCTTGAGGAATCTTACGGATATATGAATTTCACATAATATAAGATTGTTGTCTCTGTTGCATTTCTTTTCTCCTTGCCTGTGCTCTGGTTTGTTCTTCATGCTATTCTGCAAGTGGTTGAGATGATTGCTGCAGTAATTTCTGCTTAGCCTTTTCTAATTGTTATGTCATCTACCTAATGCACATTTTAATATTTAATATGAGAAATGCTTCTGTGTTTCAGGGATGGGTCACATTGCAGCTGACCCGTGATTCTGGTTATTCTCGAGGATTTTTGTCTGCAAGATCTGTTACTGGATTTCTTTCTGATGTTTATTCAGCAGCTGCTGATGAAGTTGGAAAGATACACATAATTGCAGATGAAAGGGTTTGTAGTTCACAGATATTTACCTGTGTTTTTCTATTTTTCTTTGTTATGAGTGATTATTGTTCTAAACCTATTTCTATGTACAAAATAATGCTAGGTTCAGGGAGCAGTTTTTGATCTTCCAGAGGAGATTGCGAAGGAACTATTGAATAGACAGTTACCACCCGGAAACACCATTACTAAGATTTCGAAGGTTGGTTCTAGAACATCCATCACCATTCCTACAATTTAGCACCTGGTCTTTTCTTTTCTTCTTTTGCCTTTTTTTTTTGTTATGATTTTTTTTTTGGGGGTGTGTGTGTGTGTGTGTCAGTACTGGGTTGTCCATTACTCAATACAGATTTCTTATTTGCTCATTGTGCTGCTATGCTTGCAGTTGCCTGCTTTGCAAGATGATGGGTCCGCAGGTGATTACTATGGCAGATTTTCAAACAGAGATAGGAGTGCACGAGGAGGTTTTAGGGAGCGCAGGGGTTCAAGATCTTCCCGCAGTTGGTCCAGCAGTCGATACTCGGATGGTGAGGACGATGACTTTAGACGTGGTGGTCGGGGTACCAGAAGTGATAAAAGTGATTGGCTAATTAATGATAGGCGATCTAGCCGATCTTCTTTTGGGAATAGAGACAGGTTTGTTTCCTGTTGTCTGCATGTATCCTCCTATGTGTGCAGAATAACTTGGTTCTCTCAAAATATTCCAAAGGGTTATTATTTTTTCTTCATAAATAGTCATTTTGGATATAACTGCTTTTTCTCCATATGATAAGACATATTGCTTGGTTTCTTTCTTCTGTATGTGTATACAGAGGCTTCGGAGGGGCATGCTTCAACTGTGGTCGCACTGGACATCGGGCATCAGAATGCCCTAGCAAGCAGGGCTATTAGTCAAACAAGAATTTTCATCAGAAATCCTGCAGTGTTCCATGTTGATGAAGGTTCCTGTTATGCCAATTGTTTCTGGGTTGCATATTTTTTCTCGTGAAATGCAGTTCTAGAAGCTCAATAGTGGAGAAAAATATTTTTGGATAAAAATGCTGGCAAGATACTGCAAGCATCCCTCGGTCTACTGGCATCTCCATTGTCTGACGCTTCATGATGACCAATTAACATACGCTTTTCTATCAATACAATCATCTTCCTGGGAAACTCAATCCATTTTGCGACCAAGTTAGTGGTCCCTATGTAACAGCAACAAAGTTTGTCATTACAGCTGATTCTTGGTGGAAATATGTTTCGTAGATCCTTAGTGACTTTTGGACTTCTGAATGTTGTCTTTTTGGGTAGGCGGCCAGGTAACAATTCCGATATATTTCCAAGTTTGATCACCAAGTTCTTCATATTCTGATTAATACGGAGCTAATTGTGTTAGTTGCTTTTCTGCATGTATTATTGTTAATTCAGAGGCAAACTTGCATTGCATCCTCTTTGTGAAATTTCCTCTGTTGTCATTACTACACCTAGAATCTCCTTTAAACTTACTATAGAGGACCACACTGCAAAAATCCAAATTTGCTTTGTACAATAAAAGAAGAATCCTTGATTTTCTGCGAGTAATCATAGCTCGGCGAAGGCTGGGTTAATTACTATTCTTGTAGGTTTCTATGCTCATGACTGTTGCTTCCCAAAATTTTCAAGGTACTTAGAGAGCAATGCATTACTACTTAGGGAGGGAGGGAGTAGTCTTGTAGTACTTCCCTTTAATCCAACATCAACCACATATTCACAATCTTCGAAGATAAGTCTACAAAATTTCCAACGAGTTGCAGAGACTTAAACTATCTGAAACATTTGTAAACCTGAACAGAGAAGCACTACTCAATCAATGAAGCAGTAAGTTTCTTTCCACTATTAGCTACAACGAAACGAAACCTGAGACGAACTTCTGACCTTCATTTGCCGTACAAAACATCTATAACGGTTCTGTAGACAGGACCTCGCTTGTGCTTCAAAGCTTCCCTGACATTCTTCTCCTCCGGCACAACTCCTTTACTCTTCAGCATCTCCAGCACCTCCATCCCCTCCTCCTCTAGCCCCACCTTCACCAACCCTTCATAAACCCCGACACAAACACCAGCGTTAGGCTTTATGCCTCTCTTCTCCACCATCTCCACTGCATAATTCTTGGCCTCCTTCACCAATTTCTCGTCTCCACTCTCCACCAGCCCCGTAATCAACACAGTGTATGTATACGCGTTCGGCAGCACCCCAGAAGCCAGCATTCGCAAGAAAACTTTCAAGGCTTCCTTCGGCTGCCCAGCATTGGCATATGCCTCAATGACAGCCGTGTGAGCTACCACATCTGGCATCTGACCCTTGTCCTTAATCTGTGAAAACAACTCCAATGCCTCATGAGTTAATCCGTCCTTAGACAATCCATCGAACATCTTCACTGCATTGTTAATGAGCCCATCGCTCCGAATTTTGTGGAACACTTCTTGTAAATTCTTGGGATCCTCCGGCTCCTCAATGACCGGTTTCTTGTTAAACGGATCGTACGGAGGAGGTAACTTGGACTTACCAATACCTTCTTCTTTTGTAGAAACTCGTTCCGTGCTTTCGCTTTCAGAATCAGACTCCGCGTCTGATAATGAGAAGTTCACCAAAGTGTTGCGCTTCGGGGTTGTAGGGGCGGGGCTAATGGGGGCCCCAGAAGATGCAGAGTTGGTGCAAAATCGTTTCCCAGATTCTGAGTTTTTACTCGAGAGCAATCTTTGAGATGGAAATATTGTCTCAGAGATTGGTCTGGGAGCCAAAAACACCAGCGACCAAGTAAAAGGCCGAAAATGGAGGAAAGAAGGTTGGATCATGCGCATAAAAAACGAAGAATAAGAGGGTTTTGAGATGATAAAGGAGCGAGAGAGGGTCCTCACTGCCATTGTCTATTGTTGCAGTGCTTAGAAGCTCGCAGGCAATGAGAAAGCTCCAGAAGAGAAAGCCGTTCAACTGACGATTTTTCCCTCCTTATTTTTCTTGAAATGATATGGGTTGGGTCTAAAAGGAGCCCGTATATAATTGGGCTGTTCCAGAAGATGACAGTTTAGTCCAATAGACACGGGTTTTTGACCTGTTTGGCCTTGATATAACGCTGAACTTTGAAGATAATCCGAATGCATTAAAGAGAAAGTTGTCATAATGCGTTTTATGGGAAAACGATTTGAGTTTAGCGCATTATCAGAATGACACTACTCTGTGCGTTCAGATTTTTTATTTTTGGGTGCATATTTTTATAACAACAGGGTTGAGACAGTTCAAAAACCCAGCACATAAGGAGTAATATATACCGAGAAAAAAACCTTTCTGCGAATTCGAAGAAAGAAGGTTTTAAAAGGTTTTAGCTGAAACTCGGAGATCGAGAAGCATGGCGGAGTGGCTGAGCATGGGAATTCTCATAGATATAGTGGACGAAGAATGGATGAGAGATATTCTTCCGAACGATGGTACTTTTTGCCCTACCTTCTTCCTTTTTCTCACACGCACACTCTCAGATTTTTATGTGATTGGTCTGAAGCAATTTGATGATTTTTTGGGTGTTTTTGACCGCACAGATCCTCCATTGCCACCTGTATTGATTCCCCGAACTGACGACCCTGAAGACACAAGTATGGTTTCTTTAGCTCTATTATTCAAATTTGAAATCTTTCACTTTATCTTTTCTGGAAACGTTAATCCTCTGTTTATCATGTTGATTGCTACCTTGAATCTAGATTTTACTTTTGAAACTGTAAAGACAAATGCGGGATTTCAAAATTTAGTGGCATATCCAGAATGTTTGCCTGCTGTGGGCGTCATTTCTCAAGATCAGGCCTTCTGACTTCTGATGCACACCATACTTTCCCCCTCTTTTGTTATTATAATATTAGTTCTTTCCTAGGAATGCTAGGATTTTAGAAGTTTTCCATCGTTTGTCTGTAAAAGAATGATATTGTCTCTTCATGGAATAGGTTTATTAGTCATCGGTGTGAGCCAGAAATATGTTATGAGCTGAGCAAGAATAGCTTGTCTTAATTCCAAGGATGGAAAAAAGGTGTATTTTTAGGTGGGGAGAAGGGTGAAATGGATATCGTTAAGGTTTTGGAAATGAAGTAAATGACAAGATCAGATATGAAAAAAAAAAAAAAAGAAATGAAGTAAAATTGAAAAGAAAATATCAAAATAGATATGCAGCTCAATAAGAAGATTTGGTCTTGGATGGACAAGTAGAATAGCATTCTTGACCTGAAATGATGGAAACATGGTCCTTAAATCCTCCAAGTCTGGTATTTGGGATGGAAAACAGGATATCTTATAAGAATGTGTTAGGATAATGTTGTTATAAGGCCAGTTGAGTTATTGCTCCACAAGAGAGGATAACTTTTATTTGTTTATACCTGAGTTTCATTTGTAAACCTATATGGAATCTTTATTTTAGATTGATCAATTATCATTCTTTTTATGCATTAGTACTAAATTATATGACATGACTAATTAAAATGAAATTCATTATTCAATTTAAGTTTTTCTGATTAAAGAACTGTTATGCAAACAGAATCATTGGACCTTAAAGTTGTGGGAAGAAGTATTGTGGAATTTAAATCTGGTTGGTCAAATTTTACAAGGATCAATGGTTTTATAATAATATCCTCTACAAAAGTAGTATTTTCCTTTTTGCTATGTTCTCTTCAGTATCTAGCCAAATGTGCTCGATGGATGAAAAATACAAATAAAGATTATTTGAAGAAAATATGCTGCTCTAGCTTTGAGACGACTTTGATTATTGGTTGGATAACGTCAGTTAAGAAGTTAGGATCTGTACCTTTGTATATAATTTGTGGGATAACTGGAAATTTAAGGTGGCTCTGCATACAAGCTTTCTTTTTAATGGTTTTCGTGGAAGAATAAATTACCTGAATGTTCAATAAGTTGATTCAACTTTACAAAGTGAACCCTTTGACTTATTTTTTCGAAGTTAAATTTGAGGTTGCTGTGTTACCTACAATATGTCTTATCGCTTGGAAATTGGCTTACTTTCAGATCCAGAGTCTCAGCAAGCGGATGGGGATGCTTGGCGTGACCTCGCCTTAGGAAATTAGTATTTTCACTTCCCTCTTTTGTTTTTTTGTTTTTTGTTTTTTGTTTTGCTAAGTATACGGATATTTAATGTGATATGATATGATTTCCTTTTCCTTTTTTTTGGAATGTAAATGAATTCCATGGGGCAACTATTGTAATCTTTGCATGCCAGATTCTTCTGTGCAATGCATCTCAACCATCATATGATTTAGGATGTTGGCATTTTCCAGTTTCAATCTTTTAGGGCGGTTCCCTCCTTTCACTTTTTCCTTTTTTCCTTCCAGAAAATGGCGAAAAGAGTTGACCAAATACTATCCATATTTTTTCTTGTTTTTTTAAAAATAAATTCCATGTTATTGTTAGTGGGTAGGGGTGGGAATGAATCACTTTAGATTTTTCTGTTACCTAGTAGATATGCCGGAATGTTTCCATTCAGATTAGAAAACAAGAATGACAGAAGTGGAACTAGTTTCATTCATCCGAGACTTGCCATTTAGCAGAGAAACCCCCCAAAACGAAAGCAACAAATTCTCACTTTCTAAGGATTAATCTCAAGAGGATGTCCAAAGATCCTTTTTCGAAAAGGGATCTCCGAAGATCTTACAATTTCATACAATCTCTATAAGAGTATCTTTATTACTCTTATACCCTCTTGTTTTAAAATATATAATTTTTTTTTACATGACGATTAAGATTTTAAAAATTTTTATAAAAAGTTAAATAGATGTCTAAAATATTTTTATTTAAAAATTTTTGGATAATGTGTCAAATTTTAATTTGACATTAAAGATTGATATTTAGGGTAATTTGTTGAAAAATTAATAATTTTTAAAAAAATTAAAGTATTTAAATAATTGATTGGAGATAAAGATAAAATTAAAAATAAAATAATAAATTAAATTTTTATATAAAAAGAGAATTTATATTTTAAAATAAATAAAAATAAAAAGTATAAAATATATTTTGAAACGGAAGAAGTAGTTAATAATATAATTTGAGATTATAGCAATAATATAATTTGAGTTTACTGCTATAATCGATTTACACAAGAAGAAAGAGTAGATACCTTTTTTTTTCTCTCTCTTCTTCTTGGGAACGTTAACTAAATCAATAACTAAGCGCCTTGTAGTTGTATCCTAGGTAAATAATGCCTTGTCCTAAGAGGACATGGAATGCGTAATATTCTTAACTAGTACTAATTAATTAAGATATTCTCTTGTCATAAAAGCACTACTTTCTTAACCGACATCTTATTGTTGGCATTGTCTGATGTAGTGGCCTCGCCGATATATTTTCACTATATCCACCCTACTTAGATTATAATTCGAACTAATTCTTTTTATAAATATTTCAATTCAGTTTTCAATTTTGTGATAGACTGAAAATTAAATTTAAAAATTAAAATTTTAAATAATTTATATATAAATATATTTATATAATGTGTTCTTATATAATTTTTTTTAAAAAATATAATAATGCATATATATAATGTGTCATTATATTATTTTTAAAATAAATTATATAAAAATAGATTATATAAATGCGCTCTACTTCTTTTTTTGCTTCATTAAGAATTCAGTTTTGAACGGAATCGAATCGGTTCAATTTTAATATAAATTCAATTCAGTTCAAATTTAAAAAAAATTGAATAAAAAATCGAACAATAAAATAGAAAAGATTACACACTCCTAATATTATGTACGCAAAGCAGTAATAATGATGCCAGAGATTTACCAAAGAGAACCGCACGATCTCAGCTTGGGACAGAAGTGATAGTACTCCTTCCATTCAAAATATTAGCTTCATTGTTTGTCTTTCATAATATTTACTTTATTTATAATATTAATAAAAATTTAATAAAAATTTTTTTCTTCTTTAATTACACTTATTCTAAATTTTAAATACTTTAATTAATGAATCATAGTTAAAGTCAAATAGTATTTTAATTTTTTTTAATGTTTTGACATAATAAATACTCTATTTATAATATCAATGAAATTTTTAATGAGATTTTTTCTTTAACTACTATATACTCTAAATTTCAAGTACTCTGATTAATTAATTATATTTAAAATTTAAGAATATCTAAATTTTTTTATTTTGAATATTATAAATTTTAATAAATTATTAATATAAATAAAAATAATAAATAGAGATAGTATTTCAAGACGATTGAGTATATACCATCCAAATGTCAAACAATGTCATTATCAATTCTCGAAAGAATATGTATCCCTCGTACCCCCTCTAACCAAGCAAGTGAATATGCACATTTACTTCCCCCCTTCTTTTACTTCAACCTCCCAATCCCACGTCGGAATTGGATAGGAGTATTCCGTGTAGCCTCTGTATTTTATTGTGGTAAAGAATGAAAAATAATATGATATAATTAGTAATTTAGGGCAATGTAGTTAGCAACCCTATAAGAATAATGACTGATCCAAAGCATCTTGCCTCTTCATTCTTTGTTCTTTTACTCCTATTTAATATGTTCCATCGTTTGAAGTTTTAGTTTTAAAATTTTCCTATCTTCATACAGATTTTTATTTCACTGTTTTTTGTGAGGAGGATTTCAAGAAGAGCTACAAGGAAAACTTTCCTGATAAGACTGTTGTTGACGCCAATGTATTTGGATCTTTTTAGCAATACGCTAATATATTTGAATAATGACAAAATTTAATATAAATTTTTTATTTTATATCTTATTTGTTTATAAATAATTTATTTTTATAAAATTTAAAGTAAAAAATATCAAATCTAAACTCTATTTAATCTACACTACTAACTATTACAGCATTAATTGTCGTTCTTGGAACCTCTTTTGTTAGGCTCTGATGACTGCCGCCCCTTCCAACCCCAGTGGCCTTCCTTTGCGAATTCGTGATATCTTGTGGGAGAGATACATGGGTAGTAGTTTAGGGTTGAAAATACTGTAGAATTGCTCAATGAAGTATCCAAAACAAGCGAATTAACAAATGTAAGCCGATGAAGCAGTGATTATAAGGGCAAGAGGCAGCTAAAATGCTTAGATATTCGTATCATCCAGGCGAGTTTTTTTTAATTTTTTTTGGGGGCGCGGACCTAATATATTTTCAATTATGGCTCAAATGTTTTCGCTTGATCACCAATTTACTAAAAAGAAAAAGAAAAAGAAAAGAATTGTACAAAATTAGAAAGATTATGGTGCAAATAAATGCGTCAGCGTGTTAACGGGAGGGGCAACATTTTCCTTGTTATCATCTACTAACTGAGAAAACTTCATATTTCCATCTATGATGCTGCGGCGAACCCAATTCGTGCCCTATGCTATAGGATATGATTGGAAGTTGGAGTTCGAGAAAATCGAGCTAGGTAATTCAGCTCAGCTCGGCCCAACCTTGAGGACTAGCTAAGTCCGATTTCACATATTATTTTCAGAAACAAAAATGTAAAAAAAAAAAATTTACTAGAATTGCACTATTTATTATACTCTTACCATAATGTTCCAAACGTTATAAATAGAATCTACTCCATAAAAATATAATATTTTCAACCTTGAATCAGAATGTATAAAAATTAAGTTAGTTAAATATATTTTTTTAAAATAATATGTATATATCAAATCATTATAAAACTAGAATATTTATATATATATATATAGTATGAGGATATCTTTTTTTTAGACTATATACAATAAAAAAATTAATTATTTTTAAAAAAATTCTCTTCTCCTTCTCTCTCTCTCTCATGTGCACTTTTGCCACTTTTTGATGAAAGTTCCTGTGAACTTCTATCAACAAATGTAGGAAATATACGTGGTGGAAGTTATCCTTTTTAAAAAAAATTATTATATTTTTTAATAATCATGAACTAAAATTTTTTAATAATGAATTAAAATTATTTAATTTTAAAAATTATTTCATTAACAAAATTTAACAAATAATTTTTTAAAAAATTTAGAGTGAGTTTAATCAATATCTGACAAAACTATGAAGTTCTTCCAAAAAGTGACAGAAGTTCACATAAGGGAGAAAAGAGGGAGAATGAGAATTTTTTTAAAAATAATTAATTATATATAATAAAAAATTTATTTATGGCAAAGGTGTAAAATATTCGGCCAGCACAACATTGGTTGAGAGAAAAGTAAAGCTCAAAGTTCGTGATTAATATTGAGCCGGGCATACCCATCTCCAACCAGCTCGAGTTCCCCT
This sequence comes from Rauvolfia tetraphylla, assembly GCA_030512225.1. Taxonomy (NCBI): domain Eukaryota; kingdom Viridiplantae; phylum Streptophyta; class Magnoliopsida; order Gentianales; family Apocynaceae; genus Rauvolfia; species Rauvolfia tetraphylla. The sequence continues at coordinate 7,967,731 of JAJQKT010000060.1, forward strand.
TAGGCTAGATCCAACTAATGTTGCACCGTGCGGACTTAAAACAGCTCGAGCGCATTAATAATCCTGTTTACTCCTATTGTTAATTATAACTCTTATATTGTTAATTGCAACTCGTCATAGTTCATTCTTATCTTTCTATTTTCTTTATTAACTTTGTTTAAATTTAATTCATATTTCGAAAAGTTTAAACTTGTAAGATTAAAACAACATAATTAGTGACTTTTTCATATAAGATCTCACAAAAAATTTCAAAATTGATTTCGTTTAACAATTCAAACAATTTTTGAGACATTTTATAGAATTAAAGTACGATTCTCGTGACTCGCCTTACTAGGTGACATACAAATCTTATGATGTTGTATGAGACATTCTGCAATATCCCGAGGAACAACACGGGATTTATTGTGAAGTCCATGAAAGATGACGGGACATACATGTGACTTAAATTTTTTCATTTAAGAAAAAGGTTGGAACTACCATAATGCGTACAGTCCAATTCTAACGAAGAAGACACAGGAGCTCTTCGTTGTTCACATATCCTTTCTTTTCCTGTTCCCGATAACGCAGATGTATTCAACTGACAACTATTGCAATCTTTGCATGCCAAGTTGTTTTGTGCAATGCATTCCGAGCATCATTTGGTCTTCACATTTCTAGTTTGGGGGTGGCAGCATTTATAGTAATGCTAAGGCAATCATCGTAATTCTTCTTTTGGTCGGAACTTTCTATGAATTTTTTCTTTTATCAATCTAAAAAGAAAAAATGGCTCAGGAAAATGAGAACTCATTCCTTTGATCCTTACCATTACGGTGAGTCCCATTTGAAAGTGATGATGGGGGCAAAGAGAGGGTATATGTGTCTCTCTCCTCTCCCTTTCTGGGTTGCGAATGCTTTATAGATGGGATGCTGTAGACCTTCTCCAGCTTGCTAAAACTGCGATTGTATTTCCTATATTTCTTTTTTCTGTTAACTGTTATCCGATACAATCATCTTCAGAGGTCATCAAAGACTACTCATCAATGAAGGGATTCTTGAGAGTTCAAACATCCGAAAGTGCATTAAGAGGATCGATGAATTGATCCTAAACTTACACGAGATATTCCAATTCTTTACATGTACACAGTAAGAACCCGGTTTTTGAACCTCCTGGAAAGCAATAGATAGTATACCGAAAGAATGCAACTTCGGAATGATCTGAGGATTACCAAAATGGATATTGCGTCATTTATGTAATTACAAATCAGTTTGGCAATAAAAGAATGTGGAATTGCAGGGTATTTCAATGTAAGTATGCACGAGTATGATCAATCTTTATCTATGTGCCAAAGCATGGCGTATGACCGAAAGCTACTGCCAACTGGGAAATCAATGTTTACCGGGTTGGATATCTATTATTTACTACTACCGATTCTACCAAGCACAAGGCCTCCTAAAACACTGCAAGAACATCTCAACAGAATTTGCTGCCACAAAATTTTTAACTAGCCACATACAATCAACTCTTATTAGAAAGCAAAACAACATTTGACCGCTGCCTATGGCTGCCTCGTGATTTAGCCTATGTAAGCCCTAATAAACTCTCCAGAACTCAAAAGTTCAAAATAAAAGTAGATTCACCGCGGCAATATGCCTAAGCAGCTTCAGGAGTACTGATGTGCGAGGCATCACTGACGTCAGAAGAACTCAGATGTTTGCTTGTACCAGGCAGGTAAGAGTATCCAAGAACAGAAATCCCAACGGCAATTGACAGTCCTATGCAGCTCCAAAACCACTTTCGTTGTGTCTTTCTTCTCTGCCGTTGTTTTCGCGCAACCTCTGCAGTATTGACGATCAATATTTCAGCAAATATGAGAATATAATAATTACTAGAAATAAAAACTAGTCGCTCCTCTTCATTTTGTTACAAATTAGTGTCCGAGGGGAACAAAATGAGTTGATCGAAATACTAGTCAAGTTTTACCAACTTCATCTTCACAAAAAGTAAAAGAACCACCATATAATTTGCTAAAGAAGCTCACCAGAGGGATGAAAAATTTCGACTATTATATAATTCTGTAACTGAAAAACACACACACACACATTTCTACCAATAATGACAAAAGTGCACTTGGATTGGATTTAATTTTGAAAAATTTTCCACTTCTTCAAAATCAACTCTGGGCCCCCATATCTTCTCTCACAAAAGACAACTATATACCCTACTAAAATTCACTTTTAAGATTCCCCAGACAAAAAAACTCAAATCAAAACCCCATCCAAATACAGATGATTCAACTTGTAAAGCAAAGAGTAAGGGCAAAACCAAATCCACCATTATCATCCGAGAGACAGATTACCCTTGACCTAGGGCAGCACCCAGATACTAGTATCTCGTCCATGAACAGTAAGATTTCTTTAGGAGTAAAATTACTTGAATATTGAGTTTCCAGCTTTCATAAGAGATCAAGCTTAAAAACCTGAGATGTGCTGCTATAAAATTTCAGTTCAATATAGAGAGCAATAAGAAAAGATACTCAGAACATCTAGGCCGTGTGAGGCTACCAATTTTTCATGGGATGGCAGTCCTGCAAATACTGAGATAGAAAATCCATAACATCCATCCCCTCCCAAACCAACAGCACAATGAAGAAAGTAAATAAATAAAGAACTAAAAGGAATCGACAAGGAAGTGGAACATACCAACAATTTCGAGATTTCTTTGGGACATTTCATGATTCATGGCTTCATAATATTGAAGGCGATCACGCAACCGAGATATTTCCTGATCTTTGGATTCAAGGATCAGCTCTGCAGCCAGTTCTGCCTCAGCACGTCCCTGACCTTTTCCTATAGCCTCAGCAACAAACCTAGCCACAATAACTTCTTGAGAAAGCTCCTCGATCGCAGCAATCTCATACGGCGTGCTCCCACTAGCATTTGAATATGTAGGCAATGTCAATCCAGCTTCAGATAGAAGATTGTGCAACCTCTGCCAATGACTCTGCATTAAATTAAGAGCCTCCTCTGCAGCCTTACGCCTTTCAATCTCCTCAAGGAGACTGTCATTTACAGCAAGCAACTCAGATTCAACACTTCGACCATATGAAGGTGCACTTATAACCGAGTTATCGGAGGAAAAATCTGTAGACAACAGTGTAAAAAACAAACAAAAATGAAAATTTTATATGGAATTCCCATACATACCAATATCAGTTAAAATGTCAACCCAGCATTCTACTCAGAGTTTAGTCTCGTTTAACATATGTTACTGATCAGCAGCTCATCCCATTCCTTCTTCACAATACAAACAGACTTTGGAGAATATCAACTTATACAAGGAGGGACCACAGCAAAAGGCATTCAAGAATAAAAAAGTTCAATAAACTGGAGTGTCACTACTAAATTGATAAAAAATTCCCAGCATTAATCTATTCCATATACTTAGTTTCCTATTTATCTCTTCAATTTTCTCTTATAACAGAGGATCACTTTTGTCATCTTGGTATAAAGCTATTTGCAACCTGAAAAAGAGACAGCAGGAAAATAACGTAAACTCAAATCAAGTGTACTCCAAGTTAAAACCAAAAAGTAGAGCTAGCAGCATTCACGACAAATTATGAATCCATATGGGCCCGATAGCAATTCGTAGGGCCTCATAGTCCTCGGTTAATCTTAATTATTCACATACTCAAATTGCTTAAGCACTTCATTTTGTTTTTGAAGGGGGAGAAAAGGACAAACCAATCGGAAAATAAACTTACGAACCAACCAAGGGAAAAAAAAAGGCGAAAGGTCAGTCGAGTCGGTGAAAATATAAACCAAATTAACCCAATTTACCGTCAGCAGCATCGAAAAATTCCCGTTGAGGAGACGGAAAGCTCCGGCAATCAAATTGCCTCATTTCATTTGCACTCCCAACGCTTGCCGACTCACACTTGGAATCCAAAAACCCATCCTCCTCATCCGCATCAGCATTTTCTTCATCCTGAAATAAATTACCATCCCCAAAATTCTCCTCGAGCTCATCTACACCACTTTCCTTATTCTGCTCCGCATCCGCAAGCTCAAATCCATTACTCCTCCGATTCCCAACCGCAACAGCTCCGCCTCCGCGGCGCTTGTGGTTGACCACATAGGGAGACGGCGAGAGAGGCTCGGACAAACTCTCCGGTATGGGAGCCGTCTCGGGGGTCGTATACAACGCTGGCGAAATATATATATGCCTGGGAGCGGCCGGAACAACCTGAGTAAGCGTATCTGCAACAGGATTCAAATTGAGAGGCTTCTTGTAGGAATCTCGAACTCGAGGTTCGAGTAAGTTCTCGAGCGCGATTGCTGAAAAGGTCGGCATGATTTGAGGGACAATGAGAAGAAGAGGGAAAATAAAAGCTAGGGTTTGGCGGCCATTTGAATGGAAGAGTGGAGAAGAAGAAAAGGTTAGGAGGGAGGGGACGAGGGGATGACTGAGACAAATAAACGTGCGTATAAAGTTGGTGTGCGTTTGTTTGACGTTGGGTTTTGAGATTTGAATGAAACTTCCTAAGAGTTTGGAATTTTCAGGATGAACCGGAAGCTCTTCAGCGTACACCAACGGTTGGATGAGCCTCTGTAGGCTTCTACATCAACAAAATGTCATTTTTCTATCTTCTTTCCCACGACACGAAAAATACAAACACAAGTCAAATTATCCTCATTGAGTACGCCATATTTAGATATGAGCAAAGAGAGTCTCAACCGAATTTAGAATTTTTGCGTAAAAATTATCATATTTCAATTAATTAAGATTTTTAAAAATAATGATATATTATTTTAATACTCCATTTGTATTTACATCATCGTAAAAAAAGTAGATTAATTTTATATAAAATATATTATATTTTCATAAAATAAAACAGATAACCTAAATAATAAATTTATTATCAAAAATATCACTTAATCATTATAATAGAAAACTTTTTTTTAACTCTCAAGGATATTATATTAATATAGGATGAAACACGAAATATATGTATCTTTTTAAATTCATTTGAAAAAGAAAAGGAGAAAGCACATATCAAGGGTTTAATGCGTGCGAAGTGCATTGATGTATTAATTAAAATACATTTCTTATTAAATAAATTAACAGGTTGCGCTATCAAAATTGGGTTGGGCATCAAAAGGTATAGCGCCCAATAATGCAGCAATTGACAATGCTAATTCCTTGCCTGCTTATATAGACCATAATAAGAAAAAGGAAGAATTGGTCTGATTCACTCTGGCCGCGTCCTCAAAGAAAACAATTTGGTTCCGGTCCTGCAAAGAAAAAGAAAAATGAGTCTTTGACTACATAAAGTTCAAGTCGCGCCGTAGCATTACGAGGTGGCCCACTAGCCCTTTCCCCCGCCCGTCCCCAACCCCAACACCCCCCAACCACAAAAAAAAAAAAAAAAAAAAAAAGACATGATCTGCCTTATCCCTCTGGATGAAGTTACAACAAAAAACACATAAGAGGACCTGCCTCATCCCATTGGATGAAGATAAAGTGTCTTGCCCTCACAGATTGTAACTTGCATATACGTAGTGTTAGATAAAATATCATGCACTGTGTTATCTTTCTGATATTTTAATGCAATTTCTTAATATTACCAAAAAAAAAAAAAAGGCATGACAAATACCCTGCCGCTGATGGTAGCAAATTCTCCCAGAATTCCATTTAAAGGTACCAGTCAAATGTCCCAACATCCATCCTGTGCTACAAAAGAAAGAGTTCCCACCTACAAAGTGGCGTAAACCTCAAAACACCATAATTTTCTACACTAGACAAAACAGAAGGAAAAGGGCAAAAAGCTATTAATACATAAGTTTAACAAACCCATCTTAAACCTATTTCCACAAAGAGCAGGGCACTAACATCTAAAGCGGAAGTCCTCACGTACAACTTCAATCCCCAGTTAGATCAAGTCCTCCCATTGGCCTACTACTGACCATCCCAGATCACAGTGGTGAAGGTTTCCTTGTGCGGCTGTAGACCATGGACCGGAGATTTGGGAGAAACATGAGCTACATTGTCAACCCGGGCCAACAAACAAAGAATATTTGTATACAGGCTATAACGTAAAGAATCAACTAATGCTTTTCAAGAGAAATCAATCATTGAAGGCTCCGAGTTAACTACTGAACCCTGATTATTTGGTGGCTGGGGAGCTGTCTCCACAGAGGATGGAGTCGTCTTAGATGGTGAAGGTGCACCTTCCTCTGCTGCACTTGTACCCTCAGCGCCTGCAGTGGAGGAAACAGGGCCTTGCTTATCATCAGTTTTCTCATTTGATTCTGCATTAGCCTGATTATTTGATTCTGAGGGAACAGAAGAATCCGTTTGTGATGGCACCACACTTGAATCTGTAGTTGGAGCACCGGACTCTGGCTCAGATTGGCTACCTGATTGTGATGCATCTGGAGCTGCAACCTCTGAATTGGGCGGCACACCACCTTCTGACGTAGGTGGAGCAACAGATTCTACTTGAGCAGGTGCATTTTGGGCAGTGCCATTAGGTCCCTCTAAAAGCAACTGTTTACCAGTTTGCTGCTTTGAACCTTGTAAAGCTGGAGGGGGTTTACCCTGGTGGCCAGGATTTGGACCATATAAAGATGCCATTCCTGGAGGCAGAATTTCAATTGGTGGCTTCTTTGCCGCATCAGCAAGACTTGTGAGCTTGGGTCCCTCAAGGGAAGCCAGAAAAGCAGCAGCAGCATCAGTTTTTGTGGAAGAAGTGTGTTCCATCTCCTTCTGCAACACCTTGTTCCATTCTTGAACCAAACTCCTCAAAGTAGGTCTCCCATGAGCCTGAAAATAATTATAATGGTCAGCAAACTAATCTACACAATTTTTCATTAGAAGGAGACTGCAAATTTAGCAACATCATACATGAGCATGAAGAACGGCTTCAGCAAGCATTCCAGTTTCTTTCCATGCTTTCTCCATTAGTGCATTATCTCCCAAAACTGCAGCTGCAAATGCTGCTTCCCGCCCAGCACCAACTGATACCAAGTTGTTCACCAAATTCTGCAAAGAAGTTTTCATAGCATCACCGTGCAAAACAAGAAAGAACCCAAGAAAGGCAAACTGGCTCAAGCTTATGCAGTCATTCTTTTTAAAGCATGAAGGGAAAAACACCCCCATCAAATAACACAATGAATACAAGTATATCCTTCAACCATTTCATTTAAAATGCCCTTTACATACACCATGCATGTCCATAAAACGTTCTTTAGCAACCAAGTCTTTGTTCGGTCCCACAACCATTTAGATTTTGGCAAATTCATCCATGTAATTCACAAACATGTACGTAAACAAAAAATCCAATGAATGTTTGCCACTCCTTATGCCTTTTCTTCCTTTTGAGAGTCAAAGTAGAGGAAAAGGAATTCTTTTATAATTTAGACAGCCATTGGAATCAAATATTGCTAAGCTAATTAAAAAGTGAATAACATCTCTGCCGAAACAAAACTCTCAAAGTTCGTAAAATATTTTCCACGAAGAATAGTGTTCAAAAATACTTGTCAATATGAATTCACTTATTAAGAGCAGATTCTGTTTTCTGACATCATCTACCTGATCAGAAAGAAGTGATCTATCACCACCCTCGTTAAATTGAAGTCTTAATATATTTCTTCCATTTGGCGAAACAAGGAAAAATTATAAACTAGATGAAAATATAGATTTAGACCCGCACATGAGTTTATTAAATGCTTAACATTCTGCCAAAAGAAACTATACTTTTCTGCAAAATGATTAAAGCACATCTTCATGCAAGGAATGTGTACTTGACCGCACCTATAAAGTTTCTACTTTGAGTAACCAACAAAACAGATCTCTTTTAGTCGCTGAAGCTTTTGGATGAAATTTCTTTTTAAGAGTTAGCTTTCACAAGCACCAATAAGCTACTATCATGGATTTTTATGAACATACATGCATATTTAACCACACACAGATATGTGTTATCAAAAACAAGTGATTTTTTTATACTTAAGTGGATTAAACAATCCAAAGAGATGTGTATAACAGAACGGCATAGCACACAGCAGCATGATTCGAGGGTTTTCCTTTTTCCCTTTTTAGTTTTATACAAATGAAAAAGGAAATCATGCATCAAAAATCAAAAGGAAAGATAGTAAACATACACTGAGCCGAGTCAATTCCCCATGATTTGCAAGCCGTAAAGCAAGACCTCTCAACTCATGACCTTGTAAAGCTCCCTTCACTGAACCAGCTGCAGCTAATCTCTTAAGAGCTTCACGAGCAATGTCACCTTGTGCAGTGGCATCTGCAGCATCAACTAGATCCAAAAATTCCTTAGCAAATTTGACTATTCCCTGAACAGCATCCACAACATTTTCCTTTTTGGAAGTCAAATTCATGAGGTCATTCAAATCCAAACCCAGAGTTTCTTGCCCTAAATCCCTGCTGTTGCTCATTGTCAGAAGACAATGGAGAGCTCTTTTCAGATCACTGCTTTGCATGGCCAGATCAAATTCCAACCTCTTGGATATTCCAGGCAAATGAAGCGCTTCAGTAGCATAACCCATTCCAAGCATAAATTGTGCTAAATCATCATGATGTTCCCTTCCCAGCCTACTAGCCCATTTTACCGCACTAACTGCATCTCCATAGGCTGCAAGACATCGGCAGCGAATACCGGGATGGCCAAGAGATATTGCATGAGCACACATATATCTATCTATCAGCCACAGAACACCGTCTCTGACACCCACAACAAGAAGAGGACCAACTGGTCTTTTTTGCTCGGCTGGAAACCGGGTAACAGCTACTGCAACTCCACCACCCCCAACAGCAACCTCATTTACTTTCCTTTCTTCCATCTCTTTTAGTACTGCTGAATCATCAGTATCAACTCTAGACTGCTTCGGCAAACTTAAAAATGGAGGCACAGAGGGAGCATGTTGAAAAGAAGCTAGCCGCACAACTTGGAGCATTGGAGGTCTCAATGCTATCCTCTCTTGTGAGGCAGCTTGCTGACTATCAACTGTTATCAAAGCTAATTCTCCATGCTCTGCAACAGCTCTTGTCTGTGCCTCTTTAAGTCGCATTTCTTCTTTTCTTCGCTTGGTTTCTATATCTATAGGCGCAACTCCAGCATCTACAAAAACACACTCTATGGTAGTTGGTGTGGCAACAAATAACTGCCTGCGTTGCCAAACTCCACCAGTAGCATTAGGAATTGCCACATCTCCCAAGTACCGGTACTGAGGTCGCAAAGAAGATATTACAATATAATGCTGATAAGCAAAAGCACAATATTCAACCGTCTGGTCCCAAGCTGTCCATTCTGGTTGAGGAAGAAGATCACCCACTGGCTGGAATGTCTCCCAGCTATATAGCTGAAAGTTCAAAGGTGCTGCTTCAGCTGAAGATCTTCGAGATGCAAAGCCATCATCAGTGGTGCTGAAAGATGACAGAGCACTATTTCCAAAGCCTGACAAGGGCATAGACTGAATTGTTGTAATAGCAGTTGCAGCACCAGGACTAATTCTTCTTGACGTTCGATATGCAATGCCAAGTAAGGCACCCCCATGCAATCCAATAACTGGTTCACTACGACTACCCACTGACCTCATTAATATATTTGATGTCCCATCATCCAGAAGTATACGAACTTGGACACTGGCAGATGAAGCAGCCGAAGCAGCGACAGCTGCTGCTTGTGCTGCAGCAGCAGCAGCAGCTTCCTTTGCCTTCCGTGATGAGCCCTTAGGTATTACTGGCATTCTAGGAGCTGAAGCAGATTCCAGCATAGCAAACCTGTCTCGACAGGCATCCCAAGCCAAAAGCCTAGCACTGCCTGAATCAACAATTGACCAATCACTGGCCTTGTAGATTGAGAAGTAAGGAATGTCAGGCCAGACGATGGCTACGTACCTGCAACCAACAATGGTATAAATTGCAAAAACAGTTGAACAACTGAATTGGAAAGATGAAGTCCAATGTTTGAAGGAATAGCTACAGTATGGATATGTCAAGGAGTATAAATCACAAAGGGAATATAACAACAGAGAAAAAAATAAAACAGGAATCTGTTACCACTCTGATTGCAGAAATATCTAATTCTACATTTAACAACGATAAAATATCTTAATTCTCCTGGTTAATACAGACAGCAATAAATGACACAGATACGTCATTATTTTAATAGCAATAACATATTTCAATTTTCCTAATTAAAACAAACAGCAGCAGATTAGACATACTTCCCAGAACTGCTGACAGAAAGAACAGAGTAGGAGTCATGTGGAACAGGGGTACTAATATGTTTCTTCACTTGCTTCACATGAAGTTGTTCAGGTGCATCTCCCCTGAGCCTTCCCATGTCACTCAATGATCCATTGCTCCCAAGTGCCGGATTTGCTACATTAGATAACTGAAACTGTAACAGCTTCAATTCCCTCTCAACTACGTATACAGCAGCATGTTCTCTGCCTCCTGGTGGTGTTGGTAGTGGAGCTACAGGTGGAAGAGATCTAGCATCAAATTCGCAGACAATGACACCAAGGTTGGTACCAGTAGCGACAAGGTGCGGCTGTAAAGGATGCGCAACCATAGAATATACCTATACAAACAGTTTCAAGGGCATAGAGTATAAGGTCAGACTGATCAGAGAAAACTTCTACAAACAGCTAAGAGGAAAACTTTCTTGAACCTAAATGGCTACACTTACAAACAAATGAATCTATGTGTTAATCGATGACATGCTCCAAAGATGCTACCATTGCTTGCCCTCTAGAAGGCAGAAAGATAGGATTCTAAATTTTAAGCCATGGAGTAGAAGTCTAGCTTGAGGTATAATTTTGTCAAATAGAAGGATAGGTTTAGTGAACCAGGTATAAACCTTGTACTCAATTCTTTTCAAGGACTTATAAAAACAATATCAACTGCCCTACAGTAACTCCACTTCCCAATCCACATTTTTGTTTAATCATCCTCACTTAAGAAAGAAAGAAAATGTGAAAGTCAGGTCACCTCCAAATAAATTTACCTAAAACACTTTCGAAGACAGTTAAATCCAAATATAATGATCTGACAGACAATTGTTGGGTTCTTAAAGATCACGACCAAAAGTTATCAGACAGTTCTTACTCGGTGGCCAAAATCTTTCTATTCCATGCACATTCGTCCCTGAAATTCTTTTAGATAAATAAATAGGAAAAGCTTTTGCAACAACTATAAGCACCTTCATCATAAATGATTTGCTCGCTCATGAAATAACTTGGACCAAACCTTTCAATAGAATTACAATGGGATCCAGGACTCATCAAGGTAAGGGGAATAACATTAACTAGTCAAATGCTCACCTAAATATTTCTACCATGTCAAAAAATGGAATTCTTAATTACAAAAAGAGGGAATACTTATTATACAGAAGCTCATCTTTTATGTGGTTGCAAATATTTATCGTGCTTTAACTTGGTGAACAAGTTCATCAAGCAACTAGGTCAGCTGAGACAAGTTGTTCAACTATAATTCTTTACCATTCACTAGTCCTTATGATCTATAGTCTTGATAGAAGATTTTGCGCACAACCCACCACCCACAACTTCTGAGTAGGTTGCCTTTCAAGAAAGCACGCCTCACTCTTAATTATTGGAGTTCACTCTGATAAAAGAATAAAGAATCTTTCATATTTCACAGAACTAAATATCTTATAGAACCTATAATCATGACTGATTCGAGTAAAAGGAAACCTCCTCGCCACCAGAATACCTACTGGGTACAGGGTACCTGACCAAGGTTTTCTATTAAGTGGACACGTTCATAGCATGATGTTCCAAAATGAAAGAAATACTTCTCCAAATAACTAAATGGAATTTGCATAACTACACCAAAATTCCTCCACGCTGTATCCCAGGAGCAATGAATTAAATATTAGATACATACCCTCAGCTTTTTATGAGCCGCAAGTAGTTGCGGAGGTACTAAAGATGAAAGTTCACACAATGGCCTTGTAAGTGCTGAGTAAGTGGGATGCTCAATAGCCCTGGCAAAGGTTTTGAAAGAACAACAGAATTTCAAATAAGAGAAGGAATATGCAAATATACTTCACATGGATAGTGGTCCAGACCAATAGACAAACATTTATAAAGTCACTGATGTCTAGTAGAGACGACAGAAAATATGCAGACCAGATATGAGAATCTTTAACACATGTCAAGATGTCAAGGTTGGGAGCTCGAGGGTGGCACCAAGAAGCCACGCTGTGGCAAGCCAATCTGGACACAGGTTTTATTCGGCGCAATTCCTGTAAAGGAATTATTTGGCAGAATGAGGGTAAGCTACAATCTGAATTTCCTAGAATGAAGAATGTAACAGAAATAAGAAATCCAATACATAACCTTAAATGAAATAGTGTCCCAGATGGCTAAAGTTTTATCTGCACCAATTGTGATGAGCTGGGGTGCACCACCAATCACTCTAGAAAGCTCAACAGCAATAACCCCACCTTCATGTGCCTTCACAAAAATTAACACCAAATTAAATAGAAAATTTAAAAGAATTACCTAGCATTTGCAAACCGAGGTACTTTTAATCACGGAAAATAAAATAATGCACCTAACTGCAACATAAGAGATGATAAATATCAAAAACAAATAAGGAAAGGAAAGGTATAAACAATAATTGCACAGCATCTAATTTCCATTAAGCGCATCAAGCTTAAATGTCAAACAGCATAGGGTGTCCTTATATAAGTTGCAAGAATGAATAGGAAAAACAGCCAGCTGATAGTCTTAACAAGAAAATAGGCTCCAGAAAATGAGGAACAGTGATATGCGCAACCATGAAGAGTGGAAATACAATATAATTTATCAGAATGTATAAGAAAGCTTTTCCCCAAAGTTGGGCTCAGTTGGAAACTGAAAAGAAATGAGAAATGTAAGTGAATATCAAGGTAACCAAGAGATACTGTTCACTTGGTCCAGAATCTAAAATGGAGGTTGGAAACGGAAAGTAGATCACAAGGATACTACTCTTGTTCCGTACCAGTTTCCTTCCCTCGCACACTGCATCAGGGTCAATTGCAGTAATGGAAGGTATAGCCTTAAGTTGAATTAAAAAGGAAAAGTAAACAAATATTTCACAATCCTCTACCCTCCCCTTCCCCCTCCTTTCCCATCATGACAAACAAAATAAGGTAAAAGGATGCTTCAAATAAAGTATTCTCTTCTATCCCTCACCTTCCCCTTTCCACACCAAACTCAGTCTCGTGATTCCTTATAAATGAGGAAGGCGCTTAAGTAAAATTGAACAAGTCAATTAGCTTTGACTCTAATAATTAAGATCTCTATATTATACCATGATAAAGATCAACAAGACCCATTGCAATACACCCATAGCACAAGCTTTAGAAAGAAATCACAATAATGGTTCTTCAGGTATTAAAAAATACAATTGCTACAAAATTCTTTGAGCAAACAAGTAATAGATATGAAAAGGTAATTACTTTTAAGCTCAGCTTTGGCACAAGTTCTCGTGAATCATGCCCGTGGTCTGCGCTCCAAAGAACAAGCAAACCATCACTCCCACCCGAAACCAAGAGCGCCTATGTCCAAATATAGATACAAGAACAAAAAAATTCATAGCAAGCATAGACATGAAACAATAGAATAGAAATGCACATGTCAAAGGTGAACATATCACGAGAACAAAAATAAATTTAAAGGAAAATTAGAAATAAGAATACTTCCCCCATAAAGAATGAAATAGAAGATTGAAACGAATCAGTAAACCCTAGGACATCCATTCATGAAAAAATCATACCTAACTTGAAATATGTTTTCAAGAAAAAAGGGAAATGATGGTGAAATGGAATATACCAAATTCTCACTATCAATACATACAGTGTAAAAATGCTAGATTCGATAAAATACATCTAGGAAAAAATAGTGTATTAATACATCCTATCCATGTGGTTGGCATGCAAACCATAAGTTAAGGTACATATATAGTAACATCACATTACCTCACCAGTGGCAGCCATGAAAGTCATCAAGCAAGCAATGGATCCCTTATGACCTCCAGTATATCTTCGAGCAAGCTGCAAATGGGACAGGAAACCACATGATGCTGACATTGAACATTTCCATTTTTCAGGCAACATAGATGTTATATTTAAAGAACTAGGCACTAAGAAGAAGGACCTTCCATGTTATCATTGAGAGAACTCTAATTACACCATCTGATCCACCAAATGCCACAAGAGGTCCCTCACCAGCAGATGACTTTGCAAGGAACTCCATACTGTAATAAGAATGCACAGACAATTTAGAGAGAGAGAGAGAGATCCCATTTTTGCTTGCAACTGTTCGAAGGAAAAACATTATTAACTAGAATACGTTTATCACAGGAGAGACATAAATATCCACAGTACACCACTCTTGTACAAACTTATTATAATCAGCACTCATTCTATGAGACGTTAAACATGGCAAACCGATGAACTAGGAATAGACTACATCCTATAGGTTGTGTGTGTGGAATAAAATTTAATGAATCGTTGGGTAAATTTCTCTTCTTACATTGTATTTCTGGTCAAGCGCGGGGGGTGATAATGAGGTTTCGGTGGCATTTGAGTAATAAAACTGCTTCAAAACTTCAAGAATGAATTTTCAGTAAGAGTCTCCAAGGAAGACTTGATGACATGGGACAACAAATGGCAAGCTTATAGCAAGAGAATGGATATGGGAAATGAAGCAAGACTTTCTTGGAAGAGAATTAAGATCGTTCGGTAATCTTTCATGTTAGGCCTTGTGATGGTAAGCCTTTGCAACCTCAGGTAACTTGAGGATGATGAAGGTAAATGCGAATAGGCCAGGAGGGTCTGTCTATGCGCCTATGAAAGGACAAAGTGAAGATATCCTGTATAAATGCCGTTGGCCCTTTATCAATGATCAAACTTATATTTCATGTCATTGCTGATGCTACTCCCATTTATGAAATTTCAAAGACCAATCAAAAGACTTGGATAAGATTCCCCATTCAGAAAACTTTAGCAATGTTCAGTGTAAGGACTTGCCAGAGAAGTGATTTGTTGTCAAGATCTTGTTTTGGAACATCACGGCCTAGCATAGTGACCAAATCCAGAAAAATGGCTTTGTTCTCACAACAAATCACAAGAAAATGGCGTCCTTTAGTTGAAGGAGCAGGAGAACTAAAGGCTGAAGTAACATTATTCACAGCAGACGGAGACTCTGCAGCAGCAGAGCGGTTGCGCCAAAGTTGCCAATAACGCACATCATCATCATAAAAGCTCACCTGTTTAACACTTTAACCAGGCATCTAAAAGCTGAGGTTTAATAATCAAATGGAATGGTTGCAAATTACTCAACTACAGGCATTGATCTATTACCTCCCACCTTTGATTGCTTCTGTAGGTTTCCCTTTTGGCTCTGGTACACAAAGAAATAGAGAAGATGAAAATATTGCCACGTGCTCAAACTTAAAAAGATGCAGTCATTTGATAAATTTCTGAAAAGCAGATCCGCAGGAAGGAGAAGTGCATAAACTCTCCCAATCCTCACCAACCCATAATTCCCAGAGAGAGAAGAACTAAAGTAGACTCCACCCCACCACATAACTGAATATTGATACTGTTAAAAATTTGTTTCGTCTTAGTGCATCTCCTAGTACGGTTCAAATCTTCACTTCACATATCAAAAGGAAAAAAAGGAGGGCGGGGACCAAGATGCAGAAACGCTAGTAGTATGACTTACTACGGCAAATCCATCAACTCCAGATGAATATGTTAAAAGTCCAAATGCAACCCCCTAGCCTTCAAAAACATAAAACTTGCGGTCTTTTTGAGCAAATGCTACAAACAATTGGAATTGCTAATTCCCATTGCACAAACTTCTCCAGGATATGCAACGACTAAAAAGAATTGTAACAAAAATCTGAACTTCCTGGAATTAGAGACTGCTGGCAATGTAACCACCTGATTCGCCCTCGGCGAGTTTCTCCAACTTGGCACCAACCACACGCCTCTCGTCAACACCACCGCCTTTCAACTCATAAATCACCTGAGCGACGCAAAATTTTCCGCCCCCATTACAATGAGGAAACTATATCCAAAAATTCACGTAAAACCAACCAAAAACTATCATAATTAACAAGACCCAGAAAAATTTTTTACTTAAAGAAAATTAAAACCTGCCGGTGTTCCCAATTCCAAACGGAAACGTGATCCGATGCATCAGCCGTAACAAGCCACGGATGCGTCGGGTGCATTTGGATCTTCACGATCTTATCATTTGTAGGACGAAAGGCCTTTAACCGGAGCATTTTCCTCCTTTTTTTCCCTAAATATTTTCAGCAGCGTAAAGTAATTCAAATGCCAGGGATCTGATTAGATAAATTCTATACTATACTCAGCTTCTTAGGTTCCCGAGAAGCTAAGATGAGAAGTGGGTCATGGTCAGGCCTCCGATTCGGATCGGGCCGATTTGAGAGCATTCCAGTCGACGATGTCTGATGATGCGGAAGTGAAGAAGTTGAAGCTGCAAAAATGGCTACTTTGGTTGATTACGGAGTAGGAAAATAGCAAGAAAAGTAAAGAGAGAATTTTGGCAGCCGCAGTAATTCTTCTTTTTTTTTTCTTTCTTTTTTTTCAGCAGAACAGCCGCAGTAATTCGTTTAGCTTGTGGAGTGAATTGTACACTGAGGAAGGAGGAAGTAGTAATTTCGTTATTCGACTAATTACCTAAACTTTTCTGCTTTTTAGTAAAGGAATGGAGGATGCAAAATGAAATTTGTGCCATTTTCGATATATATATATATATATAACGAAAATATGAAAGAAAATGAAAAAATTTTGAATAAAATAGTCTATCCACTATTCCTTAGTCCCTAAATAAGATTTTTTGTATTTTAAAATTATTAATTATTAAGAGTGATCTAATTATAGTAAAACGATAAATGTGTAATTTTGATATGATCAAATTAATAAAAATAATTTTAAAAATACAATTTACAAAAAGGATAGGGTTATAAAAAAAATGGAGAAATTTTAAACTTTCTTTTTTATTGATATGCTTTTATATTATCTTTAAAAGCAAGATTTATACAGTTTATTATAATACATCAGATGAGGTGTGTAAAAAATATATCAAATAAAGTTTGGAAATTGCACTACAATTACACTTTCTTGACAAAAAATTATCAGTTCGGGAAAGGTTGTCCAGCCAAGAGTTGTTTTTCCAAATCAATCAAATTTCCAACAGTGCATTGTCCTGTCTGAGAATGCTCGTTTAAAATTTTATATCTGTAAACCAATCACCTCTAAGAAATTTCTCAATAATTTTTTATTTATTTCGTTTAGAAATATAAGTCAGGAATATATGTGATCAAAATATAAAAGTTATTTTACATATTTAAAAGAGTATTCATTTCGTTTTATAAAAATAGGTCTATTTTTTTCATATGTATTAAGAATGTTAGTTAATATAGTTAAGTTAATAATTTATACTTAACATTTTCCTTGTATGTCCTTAAGATGATTTTGATCTGTATTAATTAATCACTTTTTACATTATTCAATATTAAGATATCTCTATCTGCATTTAATTCAATATTAGAAGATTGCATAAGTTTTAATATCTTTTGAAAAGAAAAAAAAATTATTAATACTCGTGAATAATTATTATGAGCATACTGAAAAATTAACGAATTAATGGTTATTTATAAATATAAATAGACCGGTAATCTAGATGAAAGAAACAAAAATGTGTCTACCTCTGTGGGATAGAGAAAGTATCTTCATATACTTCATTCAAATAGACATTGCCTTTTTGTAAATTTAATCTTTGAACTTTTTTTGGGTATTGAAGAGACTTTCCTGCTCTCAAACGGTTAAAGGCACTGGAAACCGCCCCTTGAATCCAACTTCTTATCTTCCATTTCACAAATGATTAGAAGAGAAACAAAAATCATCACTGTAGACGAATCCGAGGGCTGTACTTTTTCTTTACATTTTTTTCCATCTTAAAATTTTGAGTGTATTTAGATTATGTTCCGTTATGTAATTTAATATAAATTTTTTATTTTAAATATCACTTACTTTTTTATAAAAAATTATTTATTACGAAATTCAAAGTAGAAAATCTCAAATCAAAATATTATCTAATCACACTTTTTATTTACTATATAATTCTCAAGTGATTACAAAGTTCTTAAGTAGTCAATTTGATGAAATTTGCGACCTTTTGAAGCCTTATGCTTGTGAAGTCCTACTATTCTTATTTAACAAAAAGAGAAGTTATACTATTATTGTTTACAGCAAAAAATTTTATTTATATTTATGAACTTTTAAAGTTTAAAATATCCTTATTGTTCATATAATCTCGTTACGTAGTATTAAGTACATTTATCAATTTTTATAAATTTAAACTGCTAATGACCTGTGTTTCTATTAAAATTAAATGTATAGTAATAAAATATATTCGTGCATGTCTGCAAACTTTCTAAATTTGGCAATGGACAATTGGACATCACCCTCCACCTTTAATAATAAACTCATTTCTATATTAAGCCATGCGTGCTTCTACAGTTAAAGAAATTTTCAAAGTCAATTTTATATGCCACATTATTTTAACCAACAGCCAACTCTGAAACCCCGTAAAAACCAAAAAAATTCAGAAAAGAAAGAATTCCTTTCAGCTACTTATCAAAAAAAAAAAAAAAAAAACTCCTTTCAACTCTCGCTCGTTCAAGAAAGCCGGCTTTAAGTACAACCTGGCAGGTTAGCCGAACTCCACGAGGATTTCATAGCAGTACTTATCCATGGTCTCCGAACAAAAACTGGTCCACTGGGCCGGGTGTTTCAATTAGAGCTCAAATTTGGGCCTTTCGCAAGGTCGACCCGTCGTCCTTCTCTCAGCCTTAAACAATCAAAACTCGCGCCCAGATTCACTGCCAATGATTCGGGTTATCGGGTCGGTCTGGAGCTTCTCTGTCACCAGCGTCCCCGGACTCTTCTTCCTCTGCTTGTCCTCTAGCGCTCCCGCTCAAAGAAAAGCCCTAGAATTTCCCCAATCGAAGCACAGACACACACCAAAAGCTCTTGGCATTTCCTCTCACAAGGTGCCCCTTTCATTCATATCCGTTTTGCTGGCAACGGACGCCATAGATTTGGATGTTTGTGGGTAAATGTATTAGTGTATAACTTTATATATAGGCAAACAGTTATACAGCTTCGTGCATGTATGACCTTATGTGGTCAAATTTGTCGGTTTAGATATATATGCGTAAGAGTTAGAGGCTTAGGGTTTTAACGTCCTGAAGGGCGCGAATTTCAAATTAAACACTGAAGGAAATTAGGGTTTTGAAAATAGAGGGTTATTGTTCAAAATGGATGGGCTCTGTGGCTAGCTAGCTTCTTGTTGTGCTTGGAATTGACGTTTGCCAGCTTTGTTGCCAACCATATTGTTAGAGTGGTTTTTTTTTTTTTTTTGGGATTTTGATATATTTCTGCTGGTTTCTGTAAAGGGAGGGGGAGGGGAGGGGAGTGGTGTGGCAGTGGGGTTGAATTGAGTTTGGTTGGATTTGGAGATGACTGCTAAGCTGAGTTGATATGAGTAGATTGTCAATTAGGCCGCGCCCGCTTGACATTCATAAGAAACTTCCCATTGTTAAAACTCTCAAGGACTTTGAGGATGATGAGACCCCCACGAATACTCGTAACTCCCAGATACTCCGTCTCGCTGCAGAGGCTGACAACGAGGTAAATTTTTTCTCTCTTAGTGTGATAAAGTAATTTGTTTGGGTACCTTTTCTTTATGTCTTCCCTTTTTGGCTTTGGCCTTTTGTTATAATTGTTTTCTGAAAATTATCTAGTAAAAGACAGGTTAGCTGGTGCACTGTCATTAAGATATATGCTGCATGTAATAAATGAGTTTATCATGAATGTAACTCCCTATATGGCATGAAATAAATAAATAAAAAGGAAAAAGGCATACAAAAGAGAGGGTAACCCCAACTTTACCATCGACTTCGTAGAAACTGAAATTCACTTCAAGTTGTTGCTCAAAATGGAAGAAACATTAAACAATGATGAATACTTTCTTGACTTGTCAGATGAGTCAATTTTGGTAAGGATGTGATAAGCATTTCGAGACTTCAGCTTTTTGGAAATTCGAAATTGGGGATGTATTAGGGTTTTGTTATTTCCATTTTATTGGGATTTCTTCTTTCTAGGATAAATTCCTAATAGTGATTTTCGTCAGTCCACTTAATTGCTGAAGACTAGGATGTGGTAGCCTTCTTTCCTCCTTTTCCTTTTTAGATAAGTGCCTTGCACGGTCATATCTAGATTTGCATTGGGAGTGAATTTGATTTAATTCAAGAATGATCTAAATTCATTATTAGATTACGTAATGAATTTCTTTGAAATTGATTTTGTACATCTGTATCATTTGATTTGGTCCTTTTTATTTTGTCTGGATTAGGTGCAATTTCATTCAACGTATAATTGCTGTTACTTTGCAAATGTTACGTATATATGCATATGTTATTTATTTTGGCCCTTGACTTCTATATCCCATTGGATTCTTATCTTTGTCATCTACCTTTGGGGTGTGTGTTGGGGGGGGGGGGGCAGGAAGGGTTGTAGTAAAGAGAAGATACGGTTGTAGAAAACGACATGATGTGTCAGTGAATGGGGCATTAACTGAGACCGTTGCCGTCATTACTTATTCACAACATGATACATGCAATAGTCAGGGTTGACTATGTAGTCTCTGACAGCTAACTTTACTCAGCATAATAATATGTTTCGTCACATTTTTTGACATATTTGTATATTTCTTGGTTAAATTAGCCATGTCTTCTGTTTTGAAATAATAGAATCCTGTTGCTGATCCTAATTGATGTGTTCCTTGGTCTTTCTTTGATTTGCAATCGTGTTTTGTATCTCTTCAGGATACGAGTCATACATGGGTCCGCTTGCTATCTGGATTATGTGTGCAACTCGAGCCTCCGTCCATAAACGTAGTCATATTGGAACAAAAAGTCTAAAATCAGAAAGAAGATTTTAAGAAAATTAGCTGTAATATTTCAAAGTCTGGGTTCTGGTAGTTCTTCTCATTTGCTTTGTTAAACTATGACTCTTCTGTGCTTTTACTTGGTTCCTATGCATTTTTCTTGTGTTCCATGTTGACCTGTTATTAACGAAAAAGGATAAATTGCATGAAAAATTTCTCAAAATTGGTAGAGCTCAGCAACCTCATCTGTTACTTCTCCTCTTTATGGAAATTGGAACTTTGAGATATTTAGGAATCTTCTGAAGTTAAATATGTTCATGCTAACCCTTAATGTGTAACAGCAGGTCCTTTGTGCATCTCTATGTTTCCGATGATTAAAGAGGAAACATAAAATTAAGACACTCCCTTGTGGTTTTTCTCTTTGGCACACATTTAATTTACTTGCAGAAATGGCGTGTGTACCGAAGAGCAATACATGCTACTCCAACAAATATTTGTACTTCAGAGTTTCTGCATTGTTTTTGGCCTTTTCTTATATTGGAAAGGACATTGATGTTACTGATAGGGCAAAGAGGATTATTCGTTGTAAACAATGACCTTCATGTCATTTGAAATTTTGAAAATTTGAGTTTTATAAGTGGATATATTTTATCTATAATGGTAATTTGTCTTCTGTGTTTTCTTGTGTTTGCTTATTATTTGTGTTCATCAGGTACCACAACCTACTAGCAAGAAAGTGGCTGCTGAAATACCTACACCACAGTTTGTGGTTGTGGATACATATGAAAGAGACTATTCGCAAACATTTTCTCAGCCAACATCATATCTACGTGCTAGGGGAGGTTTGTAAACTGAGCTTTCTTTACGGCTATAATTGATGTAATCAGTATTCATTAGGATTTGGCTTTCTAATCTCCAGCTCGAGCAGAGATCGGAGACTTTGTCGAGTATGATCTTGACAATGAGGATGAAGATTGGCTTCAGGAGTTCCACAGAGTAGGAAAGGAACTGGAAGGAGAGAAGTAATGATTTGCTTCTCTATTATTGTTTTTTATTTTTATACCTCTCCTTGGCAAATCTGTTTCACCTGTGACTCAGAGAATGGAAACTTATGAAGTTAGTACTTATTCCTTATTTTTGACACACAACACCAATAGTTTGATAGAAATGCATTAGTCACCGTGTTAGAATGTTCAACAATTAGTTGAATTGCACCTGTCTCTTATTTCAGAAGAAAAAGGAAGAGACTAATCCAGATGATTCTTATGTCAGCTCAAACTTCCTGATATTCTTCCCATGACAGTTTCCTTAATTATTCAATCATGTCTTTGATTCTTCATGTGATGTTGGCTAAGTTAATGTTCAAGGCATTTGCTTTTGCTTTCACCAACTTGCAGCAGCTATTTACCTGGTGTTAGACGAGAGCCCTCACCCCATTTGTCTTATTCATTTTCTCTCTTGCTGTGTCTTGACTCTTGTTTCTTTTGGCTTGCATTTTGAGGATTTCTCCCCTTTAGTTTGCAGGAGTCTGCTGACTATGGACTTCATCAAAACATTAAAACAGATTGATTTTCCATCCAAGTCCATTTTATTATCTCTTTTTCTCAATACAGTAATCTGTTTTATCTGACAAGGACACTATGTGAACCAGTTTCAGCGAGGCGTGTACCTCATTTTATAGCCAATATTCAATTTTGATAGGACCACTGGTCAGGGGTGCCCACGCTCCGGAGCTTTTCATTTGTTTTTGTGCCTGCTAAACAGATATGTTCAATTGCTCCTGCTTTCCTGACCGGTTGAGATGCATACATATTGCTACTGCCTGGGCTATTCAAAACCTGTGTTATAGAAATTACTATACAAACTTGTATTAGCTGTCATATCAATTGAAATTAATTTACTTCATTTTTTAACCCTCCTATTCCTGGTTCTTTCTCTTTCTATGGTTTTCCCTGTGGGGGGAACTTCCTTTCAGATTCTAACTGAAGAGTAATAATTTACTGTTCAATTCTTCTGCATACCATTTATACTCACGTTGCCTTCTGTTTCAGGCTTGAGACAATTCTTTTTAAATTGGAGGTTTTGGATCATAAAGCTCGGGAAAGAGCAGGAGTTATTACTCCTACATTAGGCCCACCAATCCCAGTTCTTCTGACTTTTGATGCTGCTGTTGAGGTGAAACTTCAACTTTGTAGTTCTAACATCCCTACAATTTTTTGGGGAACCACACTGGACTTGCCGCTTCTGTTCTCTTGTAATTTCATGGTCTTAGTTATGCACTTAGCATTAGATGGGAAATCGTATAGAGCTAACTATGACGTCAATTGCTTAATGTGGCCAATAAAAACTTAAGACTTGCATTGAGGAGATGATTTCGGTAGAATATTTTAGGGGTTTAAGCTCGTAATTTTGGGTGAATACTTCCTAACTCTGTCAAATCAACGACATATTTGATTGCCAACAACTTAATAAACTTTTGCTAGTAAGAAGTCAGAATTTGAAGTTTATATCAGTTTGTTCCCTTGTCATCTGATTGTTGTCCGTATTTTGTAGTCTTTCTCCTTTTCCTATTGTTGGAAAATGAAGCTTACAAGAGAAGAGCTTTCTATTATATTGTTGTTGTTGTTGTTGTTATTCTTTCTTTTATAAGTAATGTTCATCGCATTCAGAGGTTACAACTCCCCACCAAATGGAAGGAATGCAAAAAATCCATCCAGTGTTCTATACAAAAAGGGATGGAATGTGGAAGTGATATATAATCAAAATGGACTAGTTAATCTTCCAGATAGGCCATTCAACATCTCTGGAAGCTCTTTTGGTCCAGAACATGCAACAAACTGGTACAGGAGCCATGCTCAATGTTCTTGTAATCTTTTATTTCTTTATCGACCTATGTAGGTAGCAAAGCTTTAGTGGCATAACACATCACCTTTTGCATTTAAATGTGCTAAACATGAATCACTAAACTTGTACGTAACTTTACAATAAATATGAATATGCTACGGTTCTTCCCAACTGTAGATACAGACACCAGATTAAGTAAATCTTTCCCTCTTTCTTAGGTTATCTGCTTTCAAATAGAGTTCTAGATTGCATACCAAGCAGGAAAAATGCTACCTGGAACTCCAAATTGAGGGGAAATCTTTAATCTCTGTTGTTAAAAGCAGTCCACTGAAAGATCTAACTGAATTTTCCAATGCTATTGCACATTTGCTTCCACCCATCCTCTGACTGTAAAGAAGCAACTCAAGGTTTTAAGGTTGTTCTTTGAGTCCTAGCCAATGACCTAATAGAAACTGTCTAGAAGAATGCCGGCATGGATTCCATAATCTTTAGGAAGAGAACGAACCTGCAAAAGATTGTTTTTGATAGAGCCAATTCAAACGAAAGGAATTGTCTGACCCTATGGATTGACCTTTGGCTTCTAGGGTATCTTGGTACTAGCAAATGAATGCTTCTGCTAAAATATTAGTAAAGTGATTTCCTACTTGCAAGGTCATAAAATTTTATTGATTCTCTATCTGAGCGTTCATCATAAGTATGTGGTTAGAGCTTTAAGCTATGATAATAGATTTGTACATGTGCGATTTTCGAAAGCTTTCTAACATCATTTCCTGTGATTGCTGAACATTAATAAACATGAAAGGACTTCTATCTAGTTAGGAGTGGATATCACTTATTTAGCAGCTGAAGAAAATTTGTAGCACGTAAGCTTTTGGCCTGTCCCTGGGTCATAGGTTTGTGCTCTTTATTGGGATAGAATTCTACAACATTATCAAACGACTAGGATTCATCTTGCAGCCTTCTGTTATAGATCAAGCAATGGCTATCGCAGATTAGTTCATTCTCATCTTCTATCCTTTCTACATTTTCTCTTTTAAACTTGCAAGGTTTGATTAATTGAGATACCTGGCCATCTATATCGAGAGAATGAGATATTCAATTTCACTTGGTTCACAATGAAGATGCAATTCTTTTTCACTTGGGCTGAGCTTTGTGTTTCTCTTTATCTGATTCTTTTGTCCGAAATGTAATTTTGGCATCTAATTGTGTTCTTGGTGTGCTTGAAATTTTGCAGGCTTTGCAATCTCTTTCAATTAAATATGGAGTTTTCCAGTCTATCTATAATTACTGGAAGAACAAGGTATTCTACAATCTCGATGACTCTTGTATAGAACTTTCTTTTCCTGTTTATTTACCAGCATGATGTATCTTGCAACCCAAATTTAGCAAATAATGTGTGAGAATATCGTGCACATTGATATCTCAAAAAAATGAAGGAGGCTTCCTTTGTACTTAGGTTTCTGATACTGTATTGCATATTGAGCCTCATTCCTCTGTCACTCTGATATACTGCTAATCCTAGTTGATGTTGAGATGACACCATGCATTAAATTGTATCTCTCGATGTAGAAGCTATTGTATAGAATGATTACAGTGATATAGTACACTTCTGCATATACTTGTAGGAAGATGTACTTGTTGGTTTGATCAATTGCTTTTATAAAATCTCTTGGTGGGAATGATTTGGTAGCATAGGTTAGGATTTGTACTTTCTTCTAGAATTGCAGCATGGCTTCTAACATGGGTTCCAAAGGTCTTTGATTATGTCTGAAGGCTTGTCCAGGATGAAAAAATGATGAAGGAATTGATAGGTTTTTTACATGCCTTTTTTTTCATATTTTTTAAATGGTGGTCTCATGAAGTACACATCATCTCATTTCCTATTTTCCTTTTCTTGCTCTTTTCTGCAGCGGGAGCGGTGGCAGAAGCCTATTCTGCGGCGTTTACAGGTAATATTATGACTGTTCTTGTTAACCAACTGACCAATTCGGTTTTGAGGCAGATGTCTTGATTTTCGATCCCATTGAACTATTCCTTGTCACCTTCTTCAGCTCCATGTTGTACCTAGGCAAAGACTCAATATGCTATTTCTTGTTCCAGTATTTTTTAGCCTGCTCTGCGCATGCTTTTCCTAAGACGTAATTTGAGATTCTCAGAACATGTCTAATTTCTTTGATTGAAGATGTCATTCAAACACGTTATGGATATATTCAATATGCTTTATGATTTTTAGATGAACTAAAATACTAAAAAAGTACAATTTTAGCCAACTTTCGTGTTGGTACAGAATTGAAAGCAGATATTTCTCTTTCATGTAAAAGAATAGCAGAGATTCCTCCAGATTTCTGGATCCTGTAGTTATGCAAGAATAGCAGTTTAAGAATTGATGAATCAAGAATATCTCTTATGTTTTTTCTTCAACACACTTCTCTTTGTTTTTCTTTTTTCCTTTTTCCAAATATATATTTTTCGTTTCCAAAAAATGGTCTCGTATAATGAGTTTGATTTCAAGAAAAATTAGGTGGGATTTTAAGTTAAGGCTCTGCTCAACATTGTTTCTTTAGCTTAGCTTTTTAGAATATGGTCGTATTTGAGTTCACCTTGATCTCTCTGTCATTATTTTAGTGCCATCATTATTCTTACACATTGTGTTTTGTGCATAATGGTCCAGCTTCGTAGCATCTAGCTGCTGATATGTGCAATTGTAGCTGCTTTTTGATGATTTATCAATGATTGTGTTTGTGGGTGTGTGTGGGTGGGGGTTTTTTTGTTCCTTTTCATTTTCTTGAAAACAAGTTGATATTTGTTGATTATGCTTAAGCTGGTACTTATATTTGCTGATGTCTGTTTCCTGCAACTTGTATTTCAGCCACCTCCACCAGTTAACGACACCAATCCATATAATGTATTTAGGCCCAGGGAGAAAGCTCATAGACTTCACACGAGGAGGGTAGGTTGTTTGCTTGGTCTCTGAGTAGCCTTGACTTCTATTAAAGCGATGATGTTCTTTTAGATTTAGAATATTGTATTGTACTAAATTTTTTTTCATTATTTAGGCACAGGATGTAATCTTAATGTGTGGCTTTCTTGTTGCTGTCTTTAAATTTTGTTTAGATGCAAAGAAGAGAAAACAATGTACAGTCTTTTGAGAAACTCCGCCAGGTGAGTGGCTTTTCTGCTCTAACTTTGGAATATACCCTTGCCTTGGCATGATAGACTTAATAGCATCTCAAGAAACACTAGCATCTTGAATTTGAAACTTATTGCTGAAACCCGTACTGGGAGTACTGAGTTTTCAGCCCCTATGTCTTGTTAATCCAAGCAAGTAATGTTCCATAATACTTTTTGCTCATAAAGTAAGATTTCCAGTTGATCTGATTCCTATTCACTTCTTCCAGGTAAGGCGCAACCTTGAACAGGCAAAGACCATATTGCAAGCTTTATTCTTGGTATGTTCTTGATTGGTGTTTGCAGCTATCCCTAAATTTTTTCTTAAAAAACATGGCAATTACAAACCAGGCTGAAGCAAATTATGCTAATTCCTTTGACTTGCTTCTGTTTAGAGAGAAGAGAAGAAAAGAGATGTTATGGAGAGCGAGATTACCCTTCAAAGGATTCAATTAAAGTATAAGGTAAGAGCTCAGACTACCGGTTGTTGTATGTTATAACTTGATTTCACTACTACTTAAGAAATTACAATGGGAGATAGACTCAAGATAATGACTTGAAAAGTATTTTGAAAGCTTGATTATCATATGAGGAGACTGCATGCTGTTTATCTCATTTATGACATGTTTTATTTCTGGAACCTTTTGATGCATTTTGGAGCCAGTTCCTCTGCAGGAAATGATTATGAAGTTAAATTTCATATAGAGGGAACTAATAAAATTCTAAGTAGTTTTTCAATATGCTATAGGTGATGGGGATTGTATAGTATGTTGAATATCATTCACTCTGCGTGTCAAAACCAATTGGATATTGGCTTGTAGTACTTGGCAGCTGTTCTAAGTTGGTGTCAGTTACCATCCCTCTTGCATGAACCTAGCTCATAAAGCAATGACCACTAAACAAAAGAAACTTGCTTTGCTATAATTAGGAGGAAAGACTAGGTCTATCAAGTAAGCATCTTTACACAATAATTTCTATTTTAAAATTTTTTTCAGACATGCTAAAAATAGTTGAAATATGCATGAGTGGTCTATTTATTCATGTCATTCAAGAAACATTGGGCATATCTTCATGGATGTTTCTCTCCTGGATAAATTATTGGATTACATTATTCAACATTCAATTGTATTTTAGTTGCGAAGAAGATATAGCTGTTGGAGCAACTTGTTCAAGCTGCTTTAGATCTTGACCAAACAGTCCTTGAATATTTAAGATATGCTATATCATTCAGTTATCAAACTTGCTTCTATGTACTTTTCTAATAGTTCATATTTCAGGTTAAGTTATGCCTTCTAAATTGAGTAAATATATGCAAGGATTTTATTAACTCCCAGTGATTGAATTTTGGCTTCTAGAATGAAACTGAGCTTCTTGAAGATAGCTTGGCCTTGCCTGGATTGCCATCATTCCCTAGCAAGGCTGTTTCAAGTGAAGAGGAGTTTGTTGATTCTGATGATGTTGCTAACAGCTGTCCGCAAACACGGCCTGTGCCCACTCAGAATCTGCCTTATGC
This sequence comes from Rauvolfia tetraphylla, assembly GCA_030512225.1. NCBI lineage: Eukaryota > Viridiplantae > Streptophyta > Magnoliopsida > Gentianales > Apocynaceae > Rauvolfia > Rauvolfia tetraphylla. The sequence goes on from JAJQKT010000060.1 coordinate 7,996,256, forward strand.
AGACTCAAAGCAGGTCATAGCTTCTGCTGGAAATGTGAGGCGAGAGGTCAGGCGGCAACATGGATGGCTTCACCATTTGGTACTTAACATTTATTCCACTTCAGTAATTGTTTCAACAGTAAAGTTAGAAGAATAAAGAATAAGTATCTCATGTCATTCAATTAATTCTCAGTCTTTTAATTGTTGGTTAAGTGTAAATTCAAGGCATTTGTGCGGTCTTGGCTCCAGTAATAATTGCTTTGCTTTCTCTAATTTTCTATAATTTTGTGCTCCTTTTCTAGTTTTTTTTTTGGGTGGTTGTCTAATATATTTAGGTTGTTGTTTTAGTGTATATTTGCACCTTCTTCACTAATATGCTACATTTTTTGGGACAACTTTGATCTGGGGTTTATACAGGATCCAGATGAGCCTACGATGCTGTTCACAAAGCCCCTAGATCCTGAAAAGCTGGCTGCTGCTGGCATTGTACCACCATCCAATTCTTCAACTCCAGAAGGTGAATCTACACGCGCAGCTAGCTTCCGTGGACGGATGGGTCGAGGAGGCCGAATAGTATTTGATAGATGGAATGTACTTATGCAAACTCCTCTGGACTGTGGTGAGCCTTCCTATGTACCTCCAAAAACTCGACAAACAGTAAGACCTTAAGGTTGGCACTGCTTGAGCGCCATTGCTGGTGCTTCTGCCCAGTAGAATTTGAGATGCAATATTTATTTCGATGATGGTGGGGAAAATTCTTGGTGGTTATGGACATCCAACGTGGAGGATGGACTGTAATTCTCACTATGCTTTTGGAGGCAATAGTCTTATCTCGTGTCTATGGAACATAGTGCGTGGTGATTGTTCAATTGTTTCAATGAGGCAAAGAACAAGGGAGGAACGGCATATCTCTCCTCTCTCTCTCCCCCCCAGTAGCACAAGATGCAAAAGATTTTTGTTTTAATTGTATTTGACAGAAATATGTGCTCTGTTGTAAATGTAAGGAATGATCTTAGTACCATAAGCTATTAGTCATTGACAGGCAATGTCAACCCCGTGTAAATTTTGCAACTTTATTAATCAATCTCATCTTCTTCTGATTCTTAACTTGTATCTGCAGCGTGTTTAGAGCTTTAGATGCTCGTCAGCCTTGTACAAGTGCTGCTCCAAGAATGCTATTTCTTTGATTGATTCTAATGGCACTTAGGTCCTCATAGTCGTAGGTAATTCCTTGACAATCCTTGTTTTCGGTCTGTTGGGCACTGCTGAATAGCTATGCTCTATGTAGTGGGCAAATGATAGCAAGGGAGGCTCCTGACCTCACGGAAATGTAAGGTGGTTTTTGCTATAATTTTTTGGTACTTTATGGTCAAACACAACGACACTCAAATAGGGACCAAAGTGATCTGGAATGGGCAACTGTTTTCTGTCAATTTAGCCAATTTACCAGGGTTCTCTCTGTGTGCGTGTGTGTGTGTGGTGGGGTGGGGTTAATGGAAGAAAGGATTTTACTGGCTTACTCGGAATGAAAGTTTGGTACCTGAAAACAGTGTAATGTGTACAAATTGCAAAGCGAATTTTCCCTTGCATCATCCGTTACAAGAAGGAAAGAAAACGGGGGTTCTACTTTCTGCCTCCCCTTCACTGTTGGTAACATTTCCAGCAAATGACTTTCTTCCTCAACATTTCCAGCAAATGATTTTGTTCCTTACTTGGCAATCTTCTTTTCTCTGCCTTTACTCCACTCCAAAATATTCTTTGCGTTATCCTACGTTCCCACTATTGGCCAACTTATATTTTATGGTCACCTTCACCATAGTGTCCCATCGTTTTTGCCTTGCACCCATTGCGCCACATTGATTAGCAATGGCGGGCGGGGGGGGCGAAGAGTCTCAGCCTTTGGAATACACGCCGACATGGGTGCTGGCCGTTGTCTGCTTCGTCATTGTTCTCATTTCTTTGGCGGTTGAACGCAGTCTTCACAAACTCGGAAAGGTATATATCTAAAATTTCGTTTTCACCTTTCAACATAAACACACATTTTTCTCAGTAATGTTTTTCACAGAATATGTAACAAAATAGAGTAACATGAAGAAAATGTACATGTTTTTGTTCAGTGCTTCAAGAGAAAGCATCAAGATTCGCTGTATGAGTCCTTAGAAAAGCTCAAGGAAGGTTAGTGCTTCATCTTAACCTGAAAATGTTTTGTTCCATCACTACTAGTGCAAGAAGGGATTCCAGTCGGTTGTCCCCTTCAATGCACCATTTCCCAAGGAAAAATTTATCCGTGGTTTATAATCTTTGTTATTGATTTGCAATAATTATAGTTTTTAATATATAATACATATAAAGTGTGAACGAATCTTAGTTGGTTAAAATGTAAAGTAGATCACAACAAACCCATGGAAAAATGAATGAACACTTCCTTTTTTCTTAACATTTTCCACTTCAATGCAGAATTGATGCTTCTGGGATTTATTTCCCTACTGTTAACAGTCTTTCAAGGTGTAATTATAAGGGATATATGTATTAGTCCTGGGGCTGCGTCCACCATGCTCCCATGCAAGAAGGAATCTTATGATTCCTCTGAAAGTTCTCATTTCAGTGCAAGCAATGGAAGGAGGGTCTTGGCTGAGGATTTAGGACAATCACATTGTGCACGTAAGGTAAACTTTCAATTCAGGAAGACCAATAACTTGAAAAACAAATCTAATTATTTATCGTGTAGAAGAAGAAAATAATTTCAAATCTAAAATTATCCAACCACTCAACCCAAGAAAAGAAATTCCTAAACTAATGAATTTAAAGCATAACAGATTAGAATTATTGAAGTGCTGTAATTTTGTATATGCGATATATAAAAGGGAAGTACTCATCAAGTTTTGGAATTTTGATATTTCTGGGGTTAAATCCTTTCAGGGAAAAGTTCCAATGTTATCTCTGGAAGCATTGCACCAGCTGCATATTTTCATATTTGTCCTTGCCGTGGTTCATGTCATCTTCTGCGTTACAACCATGCTTCTTGGAGGAGCTAAGGTAACTTCCTGATAGCCAATAAAAATGATGATGAAGGACTTAGATAGACCAACTATTCACAGATTTATAAACTAAACATTTATATTGGGCTCATCTTGTAAATTATACTTTTTAAGATGATTAATTTTAGTAAATTAAAGGTCGCATTGATCTAAGTATTATTTCAAACATTTTGCTGCCAAGATTGCATGACTAGCTTAACGCACCAAATTCATCTCTGTTACATAGATAAGGCAGTGGAAGCACTGGGAGAATTCTATCAGAGCAGATATTTCTAGGCCACACAGAGGTAACTTTCCCCTTTTTCTTGTCAAGAAAGTCTTAGGTACACCAAATTCACCTGAGAGATTTTGGCTTCTTCCATTTCTGTATGTGCCGTAGCCCACGCTATTCATCTTCATCATCGCATATTCAGTGAGCGAGCAGGCAGATATTGGAGGAAATTTACTGTCGTTAGTGTAATGGTGAGCTCCAATTTTTTTTTACCTGCTGAGTAAATTATTGGTGCTCTAGAGATAATAATGTATCAGTGCTCTATTGATCTTCAATCCCATTTTTCTGTAGGTGGCATTCTTCAAACAATTCTATGGTTCGGTCACCAAGTCCGACTACATTGCGTTACGTACAGGGTTTATACGAGTAATTTTGCGTCCCTAAACACACACACACACACACACACACACATACATACATATATATATATATATTCTTTTATAATTAAAATGGTATAAATTGACTAACCTCTTAGTATTACATACATTATGAAGTACATATGTTAAAAGTAGTTTTAGCATACTATTATATTAAATAATCTTTATCAACTGCAAATAGAATTGACTTGGGCAACTTCAAATTTCTCTTCCCTTGTTATGTTATAGTTTGTAAATGCAAATTTAGTAGATGAGAGTTTTCTCAATCATCTATATAGGAGGTAACAGTAACCGAATCTGTCAAAATTATCAGGAACTTTGACTTTCTCTTTGCATAAATTATAAATATATTATGTTTAGGGACGAAGTTCATGTTGTTCGCTTATCTTTCTCCAGGCCCATTGTCCTTCCATGCCTGATTTTGATTTTCACAAGTACATGTTGCGGACTCTAGAGCATGATTTCAAGAAAATTGTGGGTATAAGGTAAAGCCAGACATTACAGTTTTCTAAGACTAATCTGCACCAAAAACAATCACTTTGAAGCTAAATCTTGTTAATTCATCCTGAAACAGCTGGTACTTGTGGCTCTTTGCTATCGTCTTTTTGTTGATGAACATAGCAGGTATATCAATCCCTCTTTTGCTTCCATTCTTCATCAGATTTCAGGAATGCATAGCTAATAACTCTGCCTCTGTTTGAACAACATTTGCAGGGTGGCACACTTATTTTTGGTTATCATTTCTCCCTTTGCTTGTAAGTGAATCAACAACAACAATCTCTGCTCAACATTTGCAGTACGATCTGTTAATTTGTACCTAAAGTTAAATGTGTCATTTGGGATACATTTTCAGCTACTAGTTCTGGTGGGTTGTAAATTGGAATATATAATCACCAAGTTAGCTAAAGAGGTTGCAGAAAGCCGGACCGGAGAGGGTGATGCTACATCCGTGAAGCCTTCTGATGAATTGTTTTGGTTTCACAGCCCAATCCTTGTTCTTTATTTGATTCACTTCATTCTCTTCCAGAACTCCTTTGAGATAGCTTTCTTTTTCTGGATCTGGGTAAGTAGATAGAAACATCTTGGATGTTTGAATTATTCTTGAAGTTCTGCTATAATACCAGCAAAGCAAGTAGTAATATTGCTAACTTTTCTTCTCATCCTGCAGTTTACACGTGGATTCAGATCTTGTATCATGGAAGAATTGGCTTTCATCATCCCAAGATTGGTTGTAGGGTATGAAGCAGAAAATAACTTTCCCTTGCTTATCTTGGGATTTGTTACTGAAATCAAACTCCATGATCCCTGTTTCTGTTTACATGGTTACTTCTATGCCTTTGCAGAGTAATTGTCCAAGTTCTTTGCAGTTACAGCACTCTACCTCTGTATGCTCTAGTCACACAGGTAAGACACACAGTTTTTGGTATCAAAGAATTCTTTTGAAATCTCTTAGTAAAACCATATCGGTTCTGCATTCTAGAGAAAGTACACAACATTTGTTGACGCATCATCAGCTTCATCTTAGAAAAATTTTATGTATATATTTTGCCATATATGAGTTTTCCGGTTGTTTTGCTTCCTCATTGCAGATGGGTAGCAGGTTTAAACAAGGAATGTTCGATGCCTATATACAGGGGCTTATCTTAGACTGGGCAAAACAGGGGAGAAGAGGACGATCCTCGGTTGGAAATCAGAGTTCTCACATGGTTAAAGAATCATTTGATAGCATCCGTTTGGTTGAGCAACCAACTGCTGATGATCGAATAACTGCATCAGTGATGGAGCTCACCAACCAGAACAGACCTCGGACATCACTTTCTTGATTCCTGAGATTGTAAATAATTCTCCTTCTCTGTCAAATGTAAAATCTCAAATTTTTTTTTCCTGTTCTGGAAAAGAACTTCACTCAGTTAAACCGGTTTCTGAGTTTCATTCCCTTACATTAGATCACAGAGATGAAATTGCAATTATATGACTGCAGTAAAGGAGGAGAAACAGTAGTCTGATCGCTCCTTGAATCAAAACCTAGATGACCTTCGGGCACCAGATTAATATACTCCTGTACTTTTATTTAATCTTTTTTCTTTTCATTTTCTTCTAACAAATGTAAAGGGATCTTAAAAATATCCCTCGTGTACTCAAATTATTTACACCATCTAAACCGACTCTAAGCTATGACTAAGATGATCACACAGTAAGATGCTTGGGCCTTTCTAGTGGAAGCTTCCTCATCTCGACATTCCCATTGCCAGAGGCAGCGGCCTCATCATTGGTCTCTGCCATTTTAAGTTCATTCAGAGTTCTCTTGGCATAGACTGTAAAAGCGACTACAGTGATGACAGCAACAACAAAGGAAATGACATTGTAGATTATCTCCAGTGGAGTCAGCTGGTGGTTCCCATATTTTACATCCGCAAATGTCCTTATTAGCCGACCACTGCAGAACAGCATAGAGGAAGCAAATAAGAGAATGCAGTCAGCAAAAGTTTTCCGGGAAGGCAAGTCGATGCATGAATTATAAAAGAAATTTAAAAAAGGGTGGTTTGTTGAGAAAACAGCAGATGCACTAGCTGAATAAGTGAACCACAAAAAGAAACAAGAAGAAAAGTCCAATAGCTTATTTATTTTATTTTATCCTTTTCTTTATGGTGGGGGTGGGGAAGGAGCTTCTGGTACTTGGAATTAGAAGGAACAGAACAAAAGGATTAGGGATATAAATTAAGCTGTAAGATCCTGGACAGAGAAAGGAGTGTAAGAGGTGACAGAACTCACGTATAGATATAAAGGAAAGCTTCAGGAATCATCCCTGCAATTGATCCACCTAAGTAGGGCCAAAATCTCATACTAGTTACCACTACTGCATAGTTAAAGATTGTGTATGGAAATGGCGAAATCCTGAATAGAGCGACCACTTTAAACTGGTGAAGCCAACTTCCTTCTCCAGCCAATCTGATCATAGCAGCTTTGTCAGGCCATCTCTTTAACCATTGCTGCGGATGCAGTTGAAAATAAAGTCATATAGAATGAAAAGAATTAGGAGACAAGTTGAAGTTAAATATGAATTATGAGTATATGATGATACAACAGCACAGACTAATGGTATACCATACATGAATTCTATCACGGAAGAGTAAACTGATCAAATATGGCAGGATCATCCCGATAGTTGTTCCAACCATGATAATCACAAAACCAAGACCATATCCAAAAATCATCCCAGCCAGCCACATGGAAGGACCAGAAGGAATTAGAAAGACAGGGAACAATGCCAAAGAAGCCACGAGTATGAAAGCAAGTGTTGGACGACCAAAGGCACTGGCTTCCCATTGCAGGATTGGAATAAGAACCTACAGACAATAAAATTACAAACCTCAATTCTTTTACAAGCATTAAATCAAACTGTTTGAGAGTCGCCAGATAGCGACAGACTCTGACAAACTACTATACGAAAATTGTCAGAATGCATTTAATGTTATATCTCACATGCACTCTATTGCATGAAGAGTGTAATCCTAAAGACAAATTTCTAGAATTACATAGGTTATAACAGAATCATGTTCTTATGTAGCACTCATTAAAAAGTACGAAGGCAACCAACAATGAGAATTGAAACAAATAAACTTCTAGAAAATGTATCTGTTGCTCTCACAAGAACCTCACTAAACGCTCATATAACAGCACGCCATGCAATTATCTGAAGTGTACCAACTGACAATGCCTACAATCATGCATATTTAGTCCTTTTTCATTGCGGCAGAAGGAAGCCCAAAAAAAAAAAAATTTTGATTTTTCAAGCTACTCTCTCAATTATACATCAGACAGATACCGTGACTAGCATCCATCAACAGTTTACGCATGGAGAATATAGCATGGTCTCAAAGAACAACTTTCGTGGAACTATTTAAGGACATTTAGATGCCACAATTCTGATTTGTGAACTATATTCCAGCAATAAGGATAAATTATTTTTTAAAAGGCAGGGATTATATTACCAAGACTGGATAATCATGCATATATCTTTGCATAAGTTTCGTAAACTTCATTAGAGATGAACCTTCTCCGGCTGGGCATATCACACTCATCTTTATTTTTTATTTTCTTTTCCTCCATTTTATTAGTTTTGGACTTGGGGAAGGGCGCAGGGGTGGGTGGAAGCAAGGACCAGGGCGGCAGGACACAGACCTGAAGGATGATCAGTTAGAGAAATGGAGCTTCATGGAAAGAAGCCAAGAAAGTTTGCAATTGAAGGCAAGAACAAACCTTCTCAAAGAGAAAGGGAACTCCCCATTTCATAAAAACAAGAAGAATAATTGTTCCAACTAAAAACCATATTAGGGCCTTGATCCACCATGCAAAAGACCATTTTGCTAACAGTTGAGATTGTGAAGTATCAGCTTCAGCTGTCCTCGGTTCATTGGAAATAACAAGCCTCACATACTCACTATCTTCCCTTATATGACTAACAGTGTTTGCTTGGGTTTTCTCTGACTTATCAGCTGAATTTGGCATCTTTATTGAGACACCAGATATCTGTATTAAAAAAAAAAAAAAAAGGTAAGTTAACTATCGGTCCCAGAATGATTCAGACATGTAAATTGCCAATAGAAAGTGGAAATATAATTTCATGAAATCTAAAGACTTTGTATGAACATGCAATGTCACTGAACAACTGTAATATATTGTGCATATAATCATAGCAGATATGGATCTCTTGAAAGCTGTGAAAAAGGAGGAGCAAAAGCTGGCTGATAAAATCCAGCAAGTCACAACATTGTCAGGGAGCTATGCAGGGCCAAGAATTTTGCAAGATGTAGATGGAAGGAACATATGGAGCAATCTATTGTAAAGATTGGCTTTCTTCAGCTTCTTATAATTACATATATACTGTCTATATCAGCTGATGAATAGAGAATAATTTTTAGTCCAATTATTTGTGTTGCTTTTATCAGGGAGATGGTAATAGAAACTACATTGCTTTTGTAAATTTGGACAAGTTAGCCTATTTGTGGACCAAGCAAATAAATCAAATACATACACTAAATCAACTTTATTGGTTATGAAAAATAGATAACTACTCATCGCTCTCAAGGCAACGAATAGCAATATTCCTCAACTAAGGCAACCAACATTAACTTTCCCCATCACAAAGAAGAAAATAGAGAACAAGAATAGGTCTGTGAAAGATATGACACTTATTAAAGAAAGATCTAAAAATAATGTCTCCTTCACTCTGTAGAAAATGATTCCTTAACAAGGAAAAAAAGAAGTTTCTCACCTGTTATGTTGTAGGAACTTTCAATCATTCATAAGGCAGACATGCCAAAATCTGTTTGAATCAGTATGCCACTTCCCCGGGTCCAAAAGATTACTCGGTAAATGGGTTTTTCTGAATCAATATGAAAAAACTTGCACCTTTTTATTAGGATCAAAATGGTTTAAGAAAGAAAGGACAGGAAATGTAAATATACTAGTTTGATCTTTCACATCTATTGACCCTCTCCTCTTAGCTCCCACCCTCAAAAAGGGGGGTGGGGAGGAGTGGGGGGGGGGGGGAACCTTTTGTAATGAACATCTAATTTCTATCTGTACATTGTGTATCCCGATATTCTTTTACTGGAAAATTCAAGAAAATGCTGACATGAAATCTCTCCTAATAGCTCAACAGCTGATCATAGAAGGAAAAACATACATATACACATACCGCATGTGATTCTGCGAGAAACATGTCTATGCGTGGGTTACATAGACATGTCTAAACCTATAATCATGAAGAAGTTCTCGCAATTAAAAAACCTATCCAAATCAGTAAAGTCATCTACTTTCAATTTAAAGATATACCAAATTGGTTCTACCATGCAGGAGAACTCCGTTTAAGTTCCCTTCCAGTTCACCACAGCACACGACAACACACAACATAAGGCATAGCTGGTTTCACCTTTTATTCCAAGGAAACAACTATTCATTGTTCTAGTCCCACCCACTTCCGGAAGTACCCATAAAAGAATATGCCTGTGAAGATCCCCCAACTTCCATTTCTCTTCACATTTCACCCACCTTTCTTTTGGACACAATCAAGTTACCGCCTCTCCGCCGAGAAAAATGGAAAAGAAGAAAAAGAAGACAAGAAGTAAGCTTTTTAACCAACATCCAGAAGATATTCCGCTGAAAGAAAATGTTTTCCACACCTTTTCACAGAGTTTGGTTACAGAAACAAATAATACAAAGTAAAAGAAACAAGAGGAAAAAAAAAAGGAGTTGCTAAAACCCCATATACTCAAGTTTCGCCGCTGAAAACAGGAACCAAGATGGGAGAGAATCAGGGATTGGGGAGACTCACCGAGTACAGAAACTTGGAAGACGACAACTTGAGCTCCGGCGACTGCTGAGTTGCTAAATACTAGAAAGAATCTAGTAAGTAGTGTAATAATGAACAAGAAGCCGTTAAGAGTAGGAAGGGGAAAGTAATGATGAATGAAAACAATGCTTTAGTGGCTTGATTTGATTAATCAAATAAGCAACGAAACATCCAACTCCAAGATAGGAGAAAGAAAATCAGAAATCAAAGGGACAGAATCAAATTCAAAATTGTGGGGACAGATTACAGAGGATGGAGAAGCACAGAGAGGACAAGGCTACTATCCAGGAGAAGTTGTGTTTGTTGGTTGTTGTATGATATGCACCTATGATTTGGTTTGCTTAATTCTTACGCTTTCCTCCCTCTTGAGGGTTGATTGAAAAAATTGCTCATCTTTTTTGCGTGCTTGATTTGATTTTTCTTTATGAAGCGAAACAAATTGAAGGGCGTTAGGATGGTTGGTTGGAGCCTCCTTTATAAGTTTTCCGCCTTCCTGGCTTTACTTTCACTACTCCCTACCTTTATCTGTTGCAGTTTCGTCCCAAGATGTGGGAAATTTTTGAGTATTTAAATTGGATTTCAAAATAAAACTCAACTTAAATTTTTTATCTTAAATTTTATATTTTTTATAAATAAATTATTCTTGCGAAATTTTTTAAAAAAATTTAAATCTACATTCTTATCTAATTTCACTATATATATATATATATTGATAAATTATATAATCCCACTCTTGAAGTTTACACATAATTACCACTAATCAAGGGAAGTAGTATTGAAGTTTAATCCACTAGTTTTGACTTTATTCGCAATTCTAACCCACAAACTATTATACGAGCATGTATGACAAGTTCAATTTTGTTTATAATTTTAAACCTAAGCGTTAAAGTAATAATTAGCATAATGAAATGAAATATGGAAAGGAAATGGGCATTATACCTATTATTAGCATTGGACTCGAGAACTACTGATACAGTAAAAAATGCTCCGCCAACTAACTGAGAATTACTAACTTAGCTTCACAGCAATATGTGCTTGGAGACAATTTATTCAAAAAAAAAAATGAAGAAAAAGGTGTTGGGATGCAGTTGGCCATAATCCGACACGTAGAGAAATTATTTGGCATATTCTTTGTAGGAGAAAAGAGATATTGGTCAAATTAAAGGTCAACTTTTATTCTTCTTTGCTTTCTACAAAAATTAATAGATAAAAGATTTTTTTAAAAAAAAACAGAAAAGGTCAAATTGTTTCATTTTTCATCTTTTTTTTGTTTTCATGATTTAAATTAATCTCTATTATATATTTAATTTGTTTAAAATATAAAATATTTTAACTATTTTTATATAGATTACAAAATAAATTTAAAATATTTTTATTATATTATTAACTAATTTTATTAATATAATAAGTATTAAAAAATTATATTTATAATAAAAATAACATTAAAAAATTAAAATTTAAAAATTTATAAAAAATTAATTTTTTTTTTTTTTTTACTACCGAAGGAGTAATACGTGTTTTACATAAAGAATCACACAATACGTAACTCATCATATGATATATTCGTCATAATAAATTATTATCCTATGCCTTGTTCGTGGAAATGATTTCCCATGATTGACCTGTAATCCCGAGAATTTTCTAGAAGCTACTGATTTTCTAGAATCTCATTATACATGCTCCTGAGGAAAAAGAAAATACGGCTTGGTTTTGAAATTGAAGAGAGAAGGAAAAAAGCATTGTTCTCTATTTTTTTCTCTCGAAATGACAGAAACACACACTGTATTACAACAGATAGCAAGGACTAATTTTCTAGTTACTTGTACATGCAATATTTTCTTTTTTTAAAAAAAAAGGTTACCTATACACAGATATTACGTATTCATATTTTCTCTCTCTATTCTCAAACGTGTTATTTCAATAATAATAATAATAGTGATTTCAACATTTTCTTTATACAACCCCCCCCCCCTCCCCCACAGCTAAAATATACATAAAAGAATTATCCTTTTCTTGAGGCCTTATCTCTATTGATTGTGCCAAAATGATGAAGTTATTCAAGCGTATTTCCACCCAAAACTGCAGCACCTGAGAAATCTTTTCATTGCTAAAGGGAACAAGGTTTGGTGGAAGACTGACTATGACTTGCATTGGGATCCTGATACCTGAATGCCACACAAATGGTCAAAACTTGGTTTCCCCAAACACCACAAAATTCCCAATATCAATTTTCATACTTTCCTGTCCACTACCAAAGACAGCATCAACCAAACCAAATACATGTACATACAACAAGAATTCGGGTATCAAGCGAAATTGACCTGCAAAACATCCATGTCCCACTAACCCCGTTGGACAGAGAAGCGCACATTACCCGGGAAAGCAGTCAGAGGCACCTCCAACTAATTAGTTGTCCGAGTTGTCATCAGTGGCCAGGAAACACGGGCATGGGAGGGACAGGAGCTCAAATTGATCATCTTCATGCCCCTACCATTCGAGATCCAATTCTTGGAAACTCACTAGGCATATTGAAGCCGATCCTGGGAATCATCAAGAAGTCTTATCATTTCTCAGTTACCAGGTAATGGAAGGACTTTTGTGTTTTCTCGAGCTCCCAGATTCTATATTTCTAGGCACGGAAAACTACTGCATTGCCAAAGACTGCACATCATCTGAATCCACTTTTACCTGAAAATATTGAAGTTGAAAACGGTTACAGGTTTCAATTACAGAAACTGGTTTAAATTCAATAGAGAGAGGCCAGAGCCCAAAAAGCGTACAACATACTAGATTAAGATGCTTCAGTAAAGCTCCTTGTAATAACCGTTTCAGCTTGTCACATTGGTCAATCATATGGCCTAACCTGATTGACTCCTCCAATTGGAACCACAACCGCTCAATTGAAGTGTATGGAAACCAAATTGAACATGGTCTTTTACGCCGAATAACATCTGTTGGTCTCTGCAAAAACAGCAAACTTGCTTCAAATCCCAGTGAAGAAAATGTTCCATTTCTTGGCCACCAAGAGAGGTATACAAGGAATCAGAGTTTCCCATTCTGTCGGACTGCAGGCTGGAAATAACCATCACAGACCAAAAAATTCGCAAGGCTGATGCATCTCAAAAATGGTAGAATCCATTGTATCTCAAAATTGTTTTTATATCATCTAAAGAAATTTTGAAATCAACATGGTTTTGTAGGTTTTTAGATCAGTCTCTAATAGTACATCAACCAACTTTGTGGGCATACAAGAAAGAATATGATCTTGCTTTGGCATTTTAAAATGCAAAATAAAGAATCACGGAACATACCAAGGATGCAAGAGATTCAATATACTCAAGTAGCAAATTAGTTGCTTCAACATAACGGCCATAATCAACATATAAGCAAAACAAGGATGCAGGACTTGATTCGCTTCCACTCATTCCAAAACTACTTTCTGGCCGAACACCCTGTTAAAAACACAACAAAGAGGCACATGGTAATTTTCTCTTTGATGAGAGTTAACCAAACAAGAAAATGACAGAGAAGGTTCCGAGCTAGTAAAATTGGACTTATGAAATGAATCAATACTATACAGCGCATGACACCAGCTGTAATTCTTCTTGACAAGGAATCATCATAAAGTTCTCCATGCTCTGGCTTCTCAGAATTTTTAGTCCAATAAAGAAAGAAAAACTGTGCCTTAGGACCAAATAAAACTTGCAAGGATCAAAGTCCGGAGACCATAAGGTGTACACTCGGCTTCTTCATTTAGAATTTTTTTTTTTAATCAATTTTCAAAAGTAAAGCGTTGGGTGGCTAATTTAGCTGTGAAGTCAGCAGAAAGGACAAAATTTCAGTTCGAAGAAGCGATAAACAGCTGAGGCCATAATGTCAGCTAAAACTTGAGAAACAAAAATAGATTTGCATTAAAAAGACATTTCTTTGTATATTGGTCTCTGATTTCCATTTTCTTTGTAAAATGACAGTTTGGATCTACTAGAATACAGAATAGGTTACTAGCAGGTGTCCGAATGACCTCTTGAATTTTTGTGCATTTCTTTGTTGAATAGTTCTTTAATAGACTCATTTCCATGAATCTCCAAATACCATTCACAGGGAATATTTCATTCCAAGAATAAGCATTTGTACATATTCTATTGCTTTTCACGAATTTCATGTTAAATTTCTCAGGTTAGCAACTCTTATCGTTGCCAGAGCAGGAGCTTTAATCTTTATGCTCGATGAAAGGTAATTCAGAAATTTACCTTAAACATTTTTACCAGCCAAAGAGGGAGTTCAATCTGAGGATCAGATGCCAGAAGAGTTTCAGCTACCACTATAGGTAATCTTGGATGATATTCTCTATATTTTCCCTGCATTCAGCAGTGCAGAAAAATTGTTATCACCATCAATGGAAGTAGTTGTCATGGAACAGGCTGATTGGATGAAAGGTTTCGGACCATTACTTTGTACTAAGAGGACTCAAAATACACCTTCAGAAAACCAACACAAACACAGATTTCAAAAAACGTAAAATTTTTGGATGAGTAGAAAATAAAATAAAGAAAACAAAATGATTAGTTTTATCCTTCATCTCTCTCTCTCTCTCTCTCACACACACCCACCCACCCACACACACCCAACCACACACACAAACAAATAATAACCACAGCTGCAAACGTGTCAACCAAGAAACAGAAAGGAAAATGGAAATAGCAATACAAATTGTTAATGTCATGAAAATGAACATCACTGCTAACTTAAACAATTTTGAAATTCAGGTTTTACGGTTGTATAATAAGCATGGCATCAAAATACAACAGTGCTAAAACCTTTCAAGCTATTTCGTGCAGTTTTTTATCTTCAGAAACCAGGGCAAGTAGTCAGAGGCAAAAAATCAAACTGAAGTGACTAGCCCTTCAACTCTTCAAAAGTGAATGTCTACCACAACAGTTCAAGTTCTTGTTTAACCAATTAAGCAATTCATATTCAGCAATTATTCCATATTATCTGTATAATAAACAGAATGGGGATTAATCTGAGAATACTTTTGTATTGTGCCTTTTGTTCTGCTACTGTAATCAATTGTTTAATCAGAGAAAAGTACAAACCAAAGTACTCTGAAAGACAAACTGAATGCATTATCTACAACCAAACAGTAATCAGAACAGTCAATTAGAAAGAAAAGATGTACTAACAAGATAGATTTCAAGTGTTTCCCATTGGCTATTGCCCTTTGATTGCTGTGGTATAGGTCCCACGTCAAGAAAGCCACCATCATCCTGAGATGAAGTCAAGAGAAAACCTTGTACCCTATGATTCCTGAAAAGAAGGTTTCAGTGAAATTCTAAAAACCTGCAAGCAGTTCCGTAGGATGAAGTAAATGGAAAAATTAAACATATAAGAACCCCAAATGTCTCACCCAAATGATGATGAGCCCAGTTCGTTTGGACAGCATTTCAATGACATTGCAGTGAAGACTCTTTCAAGCTCCCTGAACAGGAAACATATAATCTGTTATATAGAGCCATACAAACTATGCATTGTAATATCTTCAGATTGATTAAGGTCGTATTTGGACTGTTTTTTTGGGCGAAGAAGGTAATTGATAGCCCTGTAGAAAACTCATTTGTTTTGCGATTTTTGCAGTTGCAAAAAGAAAGAGCCCCACCTCACCTTAATTGATGGAACGGTGTACACATGACAGAGTTTTAAAAAAATTATGCTCTGTTGTCCTACAAAACCACTAAGGGCCCAGTCAAAAAATACCTCTTCAGCCCTGAATGCTGCCAAAATCTCAGAATTACTGTAAAAGCCATGTCATACAAATTTGACTCCACCAATAGGTCAACCAAGTTCGATGGAGGTTTGTCAAAACCTGGAGAAAGTATACATGCAAACAATCATATATTTTAAATTCTCAGCATAATATTTCTTGTCAGAATTTTTATTCCCAACCACAACCCCCCCCCCCCCCCCCGGGAGATTTATTTCAAAGTTATGAATCTGTAGTGCGCACCAAAAAATGAAAACAAAGATATTAGCCAGAGACCAAAGAAGTTTTAGAAGACTGAAGGTTCGAAACCAAGTTTGATACAAGTAATAAAACCAAATAGTGTAGTACCTCATCCAGAAATTATTTGAATACTACAAAATCCTTAAATTTACAGATGCATGGAAAACATACCAGTAGAAGTCCACTTGATATTTGCCAGTGAAAGCAGATATTCTGCTGATGTTAGAATATACTCATTCTCAAGCTTCTCAATTTCCAAACAGCACTGCTGCTTTTGAGGCCCATCATCAACAGGTGCTGCTTTTCCAGACACAAAAAGAAAAAAAAAAGTGAAAAATACCAGAAGCTAAATCAACATTAAGAAAATGTCATTGTCAAATGCTCTAAAAGTGTGGCTATATGCTAAGACCAGGATAATCAACGCACATTCCAGTAACATCTCAAAAGAATATTTTAAGGGGATGGATAATTACATTGTTCCTGGATAACATGCATTGTTATCCTAGCTTTTTTACTTGGATAATCGCCTTTATTGAAAGTGGAGTCCTCAGGAAGAGAGTCAATCCAAGCATAAGCAGGATGAACAAGTTGCAGCGCATTAATGGCAGCTGACAAGCCATTCAACCTCTCTTGCAGTGCCAGAGACTTATGCTGATGATCTTTCATTGCCATTTCAGTTCTAAGCCGAGAAGAATACATGTACATGAACCTGGCAGCTTTACACCAGTTATGCCTGTGCATTTCAAAAGCATAAAGCAACTTGAAAGGATTTGGCTTGGCTGAAACATCAGAACGCTCTGCCTACATATTGAAGCAAAATAGGCTCAAATTCTCAGTGGGAAGCTTTTAGAATCTAAAGAAGCACCAAATGCTTGATTTGTAAGGCACCGGTTAGTACCTTCCAAGCAAGCTCTTGCTCTACCTTCTCAGCTAAGCCAATAAAAGGTAGCTGACCATTACAGAGAATCTACAAGAAATGGAAACATAGTTTGTCATATAATAACACTGAAGCTATTCTGCAGAACCAAAGTAAAGGAAGCACATCAGTAACAGGAAAGCAGCACTCAACATACAGTGAAGCACAACAGAAGAAAGAACCACCTCTAAGCGCTTGGAGGAAAACACAAAGAAAAGAGCAAGGGTCATTTTCCCCCCCTTTTTCAATCTTTTCTTGTATAACAATCAACACAAATAAGCATGCTCCAGCATAAAATAGCTATAAGAGTCTCCCCAAGGGTTTCAAAAAATCGAGCTACCTAGAAATTGTTCACAGTGCAACTGATGGATTTTCTCCTTCTTAATATTTTCCTCTGTTGAGGAAGTCCTAAAAATAGTTTTAGCACATGTATATCCAAGAAACAAGGCCACCCAAAAAAAGGATAGCAATGAGCAGGAAAGAAGAATTTGAAGGGAAAAAAGAACCAAGCAAAAATAAGAGACTGAACAGAACCTTTATTGTGCCACGCTCGTAAAGAACAATTACGAAACGTCTCAAACAAATATTTTTGCTCTCCTCATCTGGATTTGATATTATTGCGCAATATGCATCATAGTAATAATTCAAATCTAAAGCAAACTTGAAAATATTAGCCCAAAGTCGACCCTTGACTGTAGTGGCTGATTCACCACGAGGATCTGCTGGAGATACAAGAGCTTCATCAACTTGCTCAAGTGCCGCAAGCGCAAATTGACAAGCAGCTTCACTCATACTAAATTGCTCAAATATCTGCATTGCCCATTGATAGTAATGAAGCTTCCATGATGCAGCAGACTTACAACCAGCTGGGACATCAAAAGGAAAATGTTGTGAAAACATTAAAAAAATGCCAGAAACATCTATCAGAACTAAGTGAACTTCTAGGAAAACTTACTGAAACTCAGGCGAGCCCATCCTGCTTCATATGGCAAACTTTGCAAAGCATCAGGAGCTCCTAGCACCGATGCAGCTCTGATATATTATAGCAAGAACATTAGCACTCCTAGGAGCATGGGTAGAAATGCACCTTCCAACCGTTATTGCATTGAAGAGAAAATGAAAAGGATATGGAAAGATAATTCCAGGAAGGACAGAACAAGATTATTTATCTTCACATAACGTGTTGCAGGTGTCTATCAAATTAACCACAAGTTACAAAGCTAGTCAGTATGCATAAAGAAAAAACAAAACAAAACAAAACCAAAACAAAAAACAAATAACATTAGGTCACTGGCAAAGAATTTTGAGTAGCCAAAGCTACATCTATTTTCATAGCATTTCTTGGCTAAGAAATTGCAGAATTCAGACTCCAATTCGGCATGAAATATACTCTTTAAAATACAAAACGGAGCATGTCCTTGCATAAAAACTATGCAATACTTGTTCACATACCATTAAATATATTGATCAAATTTACAACTAGCAATAAATTCCCATTACAAAGTTCTATGTATTCCTGCATTTGGTCATACAGCACTCAAATTCAGGCATCATTTCCTCATATAAAAATTTGTACAACTATGACTTCAGGTATGTATATTCGACAATCTACATGAATACTCTACTAAGTCTCAGTTAACATTTTAAATCTCCAACTTCATGTAAGTTCAAATAAAACAATTCAAGCTGAGAACAATGATTTCATGAGCCACAAAAACGCAATTCCTTCATGCTTAAAATGTTACGAGATCAATTATACTAGAAGAAACTACAGCAAATTCAAAATGGCATATTGAACTAACAATGTCTGCCACCTTTAATGAATCAGAAGAAATGGAGCTAATGAATGTGTCATATCATATAAAGAGCACAACTTAAAATATATCATACCTATAAAAGCAGCGCACAGCTTCAGAAACTTTTCTCTCTCTCAATGAACCATGCAATTCACGTTCTGCCTGTGCAATAAGGCAACAGCCAAGAAGATGAAGAATCATTGACCATTCCCCATCAATGCCCTGAATGCTTTCACATATTTTCTCCTTCCGTGAATATGCATCAACCAAGGTGAGCAAATACTGAATAAAACGAAAGTACAGTCATCATATCTAACCATTACACTCAAAGAAAGCTCAGCCCTAACTCAACAGAATACCAGAAGCACAACAACAAACCTGAATGGCATCATACTGGCTGTATCTGAGAAAGATAAAAGCAAGATCAATTGGGTGGATGAAGAAATCAGAAGATTTTTCTCCAGTTCTTCCCCAAATTATCCAGCTAGTCAATTCCCGTACTAAAGTAAGTATACTGCTTGGATTAGGAAGACCTATAGAAGAGAGGTTGGCCTGCTCTTTTGAAGAACTCTGAAGACTTAGCAACAGGACGAAACCCAATGTGAACTCACATTTTCCAAGCTTCTCATTCAAGGATCTCTTATCAATGCTGCCATCTAACCACGGGAATAATTACCAGAATCAGTAGAGAGATAAAATGATAAGGATATATATCTGTAACCTTAAATCCATCCAATGGTTTATAATTGATCTTGTACAATTTCTGTACTAAATGTAGTTCATCGCTCTATTATTCATAGCATTATAAGTCAGTCTCTATCAATAAGATCCCACTGGCACATTTCCAGAAACAAACATAAAGCCCCAGAAATATCATAGTTTAGACTACCAAGAAGCCTTTTCTGGTTTCAAATATCAAAGAAAGCACACTTTATATTGATATCAAAGCATGGTATATCTGACCTGCACATCTATTATCCAATAGTATTCTCTCGTATATATATAATGTAAAAAATTGTACCACATAATTGCTTAAATGTATACATGTATTTAAATCCACATATCATAACAATTACAATCTACATACTTAGTTGCATAGATAGACCTACAATAACAAAGACTTAGCAAAAATTACACACAATATCAGCAAAGGAAAAGGCACTTCTTGTTAAAGGTCAATAGATTCCTACCAATTTGTAAGGAAGAAAGTTGAGAACTAAAATCTTCCACAGCAGGAGATTCAGTTGGTGAAGTCACAAGAAAATGAATGATATGCCACTGAATAATAGTTTCTTGTATCATCGGGACTAGTTCAAGTTTTATTCGTGAAACATCAGTATGTGACATTTGGATCTGCAAAAGTAAAAAAGAACCATTTACTCCTCAGCTGACAAAACCATTCCGATGAACCGCCTAAAGCTTCTAAATCAGTTATCAAAAGGGTGTCAAACTTCTAATTACAGTAAATTCAAAAAGGTTCTCAGACATTAACCAGCTAATTGATGGGCACAAATAAACACATGTATGGAAGCACAGAAGCATATCAACAGCTTGCCTTGTGAAGAAACTCTATAATCCTTATATAAGGCCATACCTATACAGTATCAAACCAACTTGTGAGCAACAGATTTCTAGTTTTCATTTCCAATCGTGAGACTTTCATGTACTCTGGGATATTAGTTTCTGAGAATCAAGAGACCGGGAAATACAAGGCCAAAAGAGGATCAGAAGAAAATTATGTTGATTAAAAGGCTATCCAACCAGACACTAAAAGTGAATTCAGTATAAGCTAGAGATCTAGTTGCTAGTTGAATTATTTAAGCACACAATGTTTTTCTCTGGATCTTTTAAGAATTTATATAAATATGATGTTTAAGTGAGTTTTAGAAGTTTAAAAGATTGATGGTATACAATCTTTTAACTTTTACCACTGACAAAACTAATATGCATGCTTCATATGAAGAAATATTTCAACAATGACAATTACAAGAAATATTATATCCAGTATAAAAGAAAATATGTTATAATTAACATAAAACATGGAGAACATAGAATTGTTGAATAAGTTAACCAACAAAAAGCTATATCATTTAATACATTCACGAACTTAAATAAGCCAAACAAGCTTATGTAAACTAGGCTTGTTCATAAACGACCTGAACTCAATCATGATCTATACAGGTAGATAATTAAGCATCATCCATGAACAACTGAGACACTGAACAATTAGGTAATGGAGATTAAAATTAATGAACTTCCTTAAAATCAAGGGATATATTTGAAAGTCACGTCTCTTATTGGCTTCTAAAGAAGATTTCTCCGAGAAAAGAGAACAAAGGAAAGATGTTTTTTTCCAATAACTGGGAAGAGAGTTTGAAATAGAAGAATTGCAGCATAGAGGACCAGACGTTGTCAGACATCCTTCCTACCCAAAATACCCAAGATCAGAGATAAAAAATGGAAAAAGCATGGGAATGATACTTTTACCACTATTCACACATTCAGTTCAGGAGGAAGCAGCAGGAGAAAAAGATATTTGAATCAGGAACAGTGACAGATTCAAGAAGCAAAGCAACCTCAGGTCAAAATGATAGAATAAATGTGTTCCAGCATTTCAAGCTTTGATGCACAGAATGCAAGAGAATAACACTAACCTGCCCACTTATGTTAACCATGTAGCTAAGCAGCATGAGGACATCAAGTGCAGATTCAAACATCACCTTAGCAACTTGGGAAGTAGCTTGCACGGTAACAGGAATATCGACATTGAGGAATGCTTGATGATCCACCTGGTGTACAATTTTCCGTGGAATTAGAAACATTAAATAGCTCTGTATTACATCCAAGACTTTTCCCCATGAAGTAGCTCTACTGCACAAAGCATTAAGAGAGAGAAACAGATCCATGGAAAATTTCCTCAGGTTTTTGTGATAGAATGCCTCCTTCTCCCATGCAACATCAGCTCCAAGTTCAGACATATGAAGTCCTGCTACAGACGGACTGTAACCAATTTCCAAGATCTTCAGTAATCGAGGAAGAACCTCTTCAGACGATATTGTTGGTGTGTTACGAAGGGACTCATAAAATATAGCTGCAGCAGCTCTGCCTAGCTGCTGGTTGACACTACTAATGCACTGGAGTACGTCAAAAAGAATATCTCTTTCAAGTCCAGTAGAAAATTCTGACACAGAAATTGTATTGCCAAGTTCATCTATGGAACCTGATAGTAAACAAATTTTAAAGGCTTTTCATAAGTAACCAAGTCACCTAGTTGTGAAGCTAAAAAGCAGGATATAGGACCATCAAATAAGAAGAGTCACCATACCATATACAAAGAGCTCAATATCCTCCAACAAACGGCAAACAGAGAGTATATTTTTCCTGATCAAACCAACAGTACCAGTGCATGAATCAATAAACAAGCCACAAGCTGTATTTATTTTGCACCAATTGTTGTGATACCGGGCACAAAAGGACTTCCAGAAATTAAGAACAGAAACTGGAGTTTCAGAGACACCCTGCAAGAAAATGCTCGAGGTTATCCACTTCCCTGAAGTTTCTTTTTGCTCTCAAGAAAGGGGTGAAGGGGAAAGGGGTAATAAAGGAGAAAGGGAATAAAGAGGACCTCATGCTCAATGAGTGATAGAACTTCATTTCTCAGTCCCTCCACTGTAAAAGAATCAAATTCAGAATCAGTGAAGTGCTTGTTATATTCTTGTAATGTTGTCCTCAGAGTAACATGATGATAAACTCCAGGAAGAAGTAGCCTTTGTAAGAAAACAGAAGACAAGATTTTGGCAATTTGATCCTGCAGATGGTAAAAATGCTGTGAAATCATTTAACTATTACAAATATTGTTGACGAATAAAGCTAAGTCTCACTGAAAAAAATTGAAAATTCTCAGATAAGAATAGAGAAATAAAAGTTCTTCAATGACGAGGAGAAATTATATAGAATTAGGAATTTTGCAGAATCAACACTGTGAACTTTCAGTACCTTTGACATTATATTTACCAAAACCTGAAGCTAATTTCTCATTTTTTTGTATAGAGCCAATCAAAAGAAAAATATTCCTAAACAATTCCTTTTGCAATAAGGAACCAGCTTCAATTTCTCTAATCTAACTAGCAAGAACCTTTCAAGTAAAGTTTGCATCCTAAATGCCACAATTCACAAACATGTGATCAGAGCACCGGATTCAGCCTTCATCGAAGAAATATGGCAAAAGTATCACAGGCTGCATGCATCAATACATTTAAGAGCAGGATAGGACCTTATAATAATTGCAAGCAATAAGAAAATCCAAAAAGTTCATATACTGTGATGAGCTAACTTACGTTAAAGAAAGAAACACAGAAGGATTATCACATAAAGTATTATAAACCTTATGAGAGGTGTCAGAAGTCTTTTCTTTTTTCTTTGTGATAAGAACAAGTTAGAATCTTTTTTGACCTCTGTACTAGATGTGTAGCTGTATGCATTAGCTATATGATTATAGAAGCCATTAACAAAATTTGCATAGAAAGGCAACATTTACATGTGAAGATCAAAGGCTAAATATCTTCAGGCACTTATTTTCTTTTGAAATATCATTCTTAAAGGCAGCAGTCTAATCACAATAGATGTAAATATTTGCGACTTGGGCATAAAGTGCTAAGCAGGTATTTTCATGATGCTCAAATGCTTGTGGATGTTCCCAACTATAAAAGTGCATATCTATACTGCATGTCTCTGAACTTTTTATATAAGATTCAATACAGTTTCCAGGCAAAAAGCAAACCTACATATATTTGTATTTACAAAACCAATAGAGCCAATATGTTTAAGACACCTTTGAAGATGGAAAAACCGTATGGATAAGCCAAAGAATATCATCTGAAGAATGTTCAGAACTTTGGAAGAGTTGATCAGCAACAAATGCTTCCTGCAATGCATAGCTCTGTGCTACGCCCCTAACATCCAGAACAAAAGAACGCTCAGGTGGAGTAAAAAAGGATGCAAATATGAAGTCATATGTTAGAAAGAAGCTTCACACAAAGGAACTAAGTCAATATGCAAAATCGTAAAAAAATAACATTTGTATTATTTACTGCATTAACAATATAACTTGAAATGTAATTCAATATTGTAATAAAGAAATGGTCTTAAGATTAATAAATACATGCCAAATCATAACTGACAAGATGCAGTTTGCTTCACTAGGAAACAGTTCCAGGAAGGAATTTTTGTTCCAAAATTGACAGAATAAGAAAGAAAGCACCATAGACTTCTAATTTTATAAAGGAGAAGCATCAAGATTGAATTTTCCCATCATCTTTTATTTTGTGCTTCTTTCCTTTCTCTAGTACATGTTTCTTTAGGTATAATTACAAGCGTGTAGCTCTTCTCAGAGCACAAAAAGAACCAACAAAAGAAATTTAGAGTCAATAATAAACGCAATAAATGGGACTCTCAACCATTGGCACAAATAATTATAACATGAAGACATTGAAATGCTTACTTGTTTGAAAACAGTTCCTGTATTACCAATCCATCATCTTTGAGTATCCAAACTTTATCAGGAGTAAGTTTGACATCAATAGGTTCACCCTAATAGTAATCATTGAGGAGAATATAATGCCAAAATAAGAATGTGATTGATGCAAAAAGACGACCACATAGAATTGATTATAGCCCCTACCTCATCCAAGGAGATGCCTACTATTGATGGTTCCATTGTGAATGAAATCCTGTCCCCAATACCATAACTCAGGGCATATATGGATATCATGCCAGCATTAACTCCCTTGACATTTACCAGAAGACAGCAGGTCAATTGTCATGAAACAAGTTTCAGAATATCCCTTAAACAGCAAGCATACTAATATTCTCTTTCTTGACCCATATTGTTGGATTTTAATAAGATGGACGGGATACATAGTGCAGAAAAATCATGATGAGTTGAACACTGGAGGTTTCCTAAAGTGATTAAAAATATGCTCCAAAAAAGTGACTATGAAAGATAATCATGGATATACATGGATGGGACATACTACTTTTAGAGTTACTTTCTTCACATTGAGGTATTTGATTTGACTTGACGAAGGAGAAAACCTATGATGAAAAACAGTCCCGCAGAATAAAAAAAATACTACTATCTAGATGCAATACTCTAAACTAATAGGTACAAGGATCAACAATTCAAAGTATTCTGTTCCAGTAGAAGTTAGTGTTGCTTATGGAGACTTTCTCTGGAGGAAGGAAAGTGTGTGTCAACAGATTCTAGATCAACCTCCATAGACAATCTTTTGTTCAGATATTACATACCGAAGCATCCTTATGAAGCACTGCCAATGGAATAATATTCTTCTTCCCATCAGCTTCACCCACCCATAACTTGAAAAATGTAGGTCCTGAAATGAAAATAAGAGATTTGAGGAACAAAATTCTTCCAAAGAATAAAATGCAAAAGCAAATAATATAACTTGAAGGAGCAGAGTTGATTATGGAAAGTTTATAAAAATTTATCTAAAATCCAAATACCAATTCAATAATCTCAGTCCTCTCATCTCAAGAAAACTAGAATCTATCACATGAAATTCTCATTTCACAACTCTAAGGGTTCAAGCAAGCATGTCTTAAATTATATCTTATTCACACTATAGGAAAGAGAGAAAAGCATTTTTCAGCACCCTATTCCAAATTCTAGGAGCCCTCGTGAGTTGCTTTTCTAATGCAATGCCAAACCCTTGCGACTTGTATACTGCTTGTCTAGAAAGCTTGTGCTGCCTGTTTTAGCCATTCTAATTCAACCACACAATAGTATCAACTATCAAAAGAATGAATCGAAAGAAGGAAGCCCAGCCTACAAAAATTATAAAATACATTTAGTTGTTTATACAGGCTAGTTTAAGCGTTACATTTCATCAGGACTTGATAAACTCAGATGAGGAATTTAATTTATACACAATATTTGCACATTAAGCTTAGAATAAAACATAAATATAATATTTTCATCATTTGCAAATTGATTTTTGTTTTTTTAACACACAGGGCCAAAGTTTTCCTGTATAAGGTTAAAAGCATGTGTAAGTTAAATCCTAAAGGATAGCTGAGTGAAGTTTAATCTAAACTGCTCGGATTAGAATTATAGAATTTTGTATTATGCGTATAATTTTCCTACAGATTCAAGAAAAAGTAGTATCGAGATAAATGTTACACAATCAAGAGAAGAAATCCCATTTTTGTGCTAAAAGTTCTTTATATTAAGAATACTAGTAGTAATAATAATAAAAATGATGGCAACAGACCAAAAGTTCCCTTCTAAATCAGTACTACGAACTACATCAAGTCAAATAAAGATGATGAATTGCCTGTCATTGTCGGAACAGTAATAAAGTGATTGAAAATTTTTGTGCGACTTGCAATGTCCCAGACTCTGAAGATTCCACCAGAGTGAAGTACAAAAAGAAGCTTTTTCTGGTACACCTCTAACAACACTAAATCCTGCACCGCAGGTATTGTCCTGCTCCTGGATAAGATTGAAGGTATTTTAGATCAGAAGAACAATTTGCACATTCACATATGAAAACCCAAAAACAGTAATTTATATTACATGCATCTAGTGAACAAATCACTGTAGCATATCATATCTCTATCTTAAAAAAAAAACAAAAAGAATCCTTAACATCATCACATGCAGCAACCAAAGGTTTCCCTTCTAAAACCTTTTTTTGCATGCTTGAAATACTTTCTTTCTTTTTTTTTTTTTCAGGGCCGGTGGGGAGAGGGGGTAGTGTTGGGGGAGAGGACATCAACACTGGGAAAAAGAATGAAATAACTCAGCTTGCATTGCATTTTTCAGCAAGAAAAAGGATGGTCCCTTCAAAATCATGCATCTTACCATCATGATAATTCATAAGAGAAAATGACCTCAATAAGCATAATTTAGTTTTCCAGGTTGCTCATGCCAACTCATCAGAAACAATCAGCCTTGCTTTGCATCCATCAAATGCCAAGTAATAAGCAAGTCATGAACACACACAAAAAGAGATCTAAAAGAAATTATTTTTGGAGCAATTAAATGACCTAAAAGAGCAACCTTTCCATCAAATGGTGGAATTTCAGAGTAGGAACAAAAGCAAGAAAGAAAACAAAGACCAGAAGATGTATATCCACTTTCTGATAATAAAAAGTTAAAGGAAACATGCACCTTGACATTATACCCCATAATCGACCAAAACCAGAATCATCGCCCCGCAGCTCATAACTGAGCCCTAATGATTCACTGGACAAAGTTAGCATTGAAATATATAGACATGTAAAAGGAAATCAAGCTACAATTATGCTACACCTGGTGTGCTGGAATTAAGGAAGCCAAGTTGTATACAATTAACAGACCCATCATTTCTCCCAACTACAAGACATCCTGAATAAGCAGCTACTGCTGTTATATTCCCACAATGAGGATTCATTTGTGTGTTGTACTCAACAACCTCATTGGAATCGAAACAAGAACAAGTTGCATAGTTGTCCATAGTTTGGAGTCTAATTAGGTAGGCAACACCAGAAGTTGTGACCGTGTAAAGCATGTAGTGATTCTTTGACCCCAAATTGCTCTGCAAACAAGGTGAAGTATTTAATACTTAAATGCTTTCCATTTCAAGAAAATATCAGCACATATGCATAAAGCTTATCAGAAGCAAACCTCATCTCTGCATATGAAAGCAAATGGGAAAAGCACATCTGGGAACAGAATTCGTAACCCAAACTTTGGGAATTCCTTAGAACCACAAATCTCTAATATATCGAGCATATCCGGCTGGTTTTTGGCAATTTTCCTGTTACAGAAAACACAATGGTGATAATCCTTCAGTCTTCAAATGGCAAAAGAAGATATAAGAGGAATGGATAACAACACTACGGAGATAACTAATATTATTTATGAAAAATAAGAAAAGAGAAGCACCTAATTTTTTCTTTTTCTCTCTTCTTAATCAATGTTATTGGCCATTTTAACAAACTTACTCGACACTGTACCAAACGGAGGGAAAA
Organism: Rauvolfia tetraphylla; assembly: GCA_030512225.1. Taxonomy (NCBI): domain Eukaryota; kingdom Viridiplantae; phylum Streptophyta; class Magnoliopsida; order Gentianales; family Apocynaceae; genus Rauvolfia; species Rauvolfia tetraphylla. The sequence goes on from JAJQKT010000060.1 coordinate 8,024,022, forward strand.
AAAATAGAAGAGACCATCCACACCAGATGGATAAGGATAATAATGCTCTTCCAAAACCATTTCAATAGAAGAAACCCTTTTGTCCAGTTATGTTAGGCTAAAGGGTTCTTCCGCGGTTCAATGCCACAGCAGAGCAATCAAACTATGTTTGTATTTGAGGAAAAACAAATAAATTTGCTTCGCAATCAGGAAGGTTTCTGACGTTGGAAGAAGGAAGCTCAAAATGATGCACAAACTAATCCGTATTCAAACGAAAATGTTATCCTAGTTAAGTAAGACTTTTATTGAAGAGGCCTATGCCAAGAAGAGACCCAAAAGGAGGAGAAAAGAAACTCTACTAGTACTAGACTACACCACTTAAAGAAACTTTCTCCTTTCAAACTAGATGAAACAATTTTGAATTTAGCTACTCAAAGCAACCAATGCACAATGGCAATACCAAACTAAGGCCATAAAGACAGAAAGCCACTTTAGAGAGCAGAAGGAGTTACCAGAAAAGATAGTTAGGAGGGTTTCCGGTCATATAAGGGTTTCTAATCACAGAGCAGGAGCCCAAGTCCCGCGTAAGAGTAGCAGCAGAAGCAAAGTTGGAGGTAGACGGGGACAAAGAAGAAGGGACCGAAAGTTGAAACCACTTGATGGCGTCGCTCCGTATAATTGGAACCTCCATGCCTGCCAAAAACGACCTACTTCCCATTCTGTCTTGATCCTTTGCACACTTCAACTTCGTGCTTCAAACTGCACTCGTTAGACGAGAAAAGATTGATTCCAGCTTCACAGCCTCTAGGAGAACGTCCACGGGCGATTGAGTAGAGCGGAGAGAAGATAAAAATTCAAAAAGGCGCGGATGAGAGGGCCGGGAGATGGCGAAGGCAAAGCACTGCCGCACTGAGCTGGGCGCTGGGTGGGACTGAGGGAGAATTTGGGCCTGCCCATAACGGACTTTTTTGGGGGCTGGGGGCGGGGGATGTTGGCGTGGGGATGGGATTCCTAGCGCATTCCCATATAGCGTTCAAGGTGTGAAAATGCCATTTCCTAAGCTTTGTATAAAGATAAGAGTCTTAGAACAGCGTCAGACACGTCAGAAACTTCTTTGTATGTTTAGAATGAAAATAAAAAGGAAAACAACGGAAAATAGTTACTTAATTCATTACAATTTCTTTTTTAACCCAATTAGTTATTACAAATTTGATTAATATTCCATAATAGATTATTTTAGTCTATAAACTTAAGAATGTATGTGCAATAGATTTTGATATAAAATTTTTATTTTAAATTTTGTAAAAATAAATTATATAAAAAATAAAAAATAAAATTTAAATTAAAATTTTTATATCGAATTTTATAGTGAAGCTAAACTAAATAATTATTTTCGTACATGATAATAATTCAAGTTATTTGAAAGCACACTAATAATTGAGTTGGTCAAAATATAATAAAAAATTGAAACAATTATAAAATCGAATAAATAATTATTTATATTATCTTGTATTGTAACTAAAATAATCTCCATTTTTTAAAGTCGAGCCGCTTTCTTCTCTCGGAATTTGAATACTACTTACGCTTTTATTTCTTTTCTTTTCTTTTCTTTTTTTTTTTTGGTTCCGTTTGACTATTATGTGCATTAAAACTCTTCGTATTCAAATACACAAGTAAAGCAAATCAACTTCTTAAAAATATTTAAGCATCCCAAAATTTAGAAGATAAATATATAAAAACATTACAAGCATATCCAACCATTTTTAGCAGTATGTCATTTCTCTCTCTATATATATATTAGCTGAAGGCGATGCAACTTATTCTAAAAGGTCAACACCAGCAGTATGCACGACACTGATATCGGTTCCAGGAATTAGGAAATAATGACGAAAACACAAAATGTGGAACACACAACCTTTCTGCAACATCTGAAAGAACAGAGCTACCAATGGCTCAATTGATACACAAGAAAAAGAAATTTGCTGTTAGACACTGCAAAGGTTTATATTTAACATATTGGGACCGAGACTGTTCATGTTCAGATTCCAGTGTTCCAAAGAATTTATGATTTGATTCATACGTACATACATATACTATGTATATCACAGTTTCCAAATTGTAAAAAGAGGTTCCTTTCTGTTTCTTCTTAAAGCCAGTCCGCTTCCTGTCCTGGACTTGCCGAACCGTCTCCAATCTGTTCAAGGACGTCATTCCTACACTGCATTTGCCTTTGTCACCTTCAAATTAAAACCGAGAGCAGCATCCAAAATTTCCTATCTATAGGTCACACAGCTGGAAAAGAAACGATGTCTTCCAGTACCAGTGATAGGAAGGAGCTCACGGTTTCCATGGAGCAGGTGGAGGAGGTGGAGTTGGGAACATAGGCGGGACTGCAGAGAATATTGTGTTCTTATCAACGTGAACATTCTTGTCACCTGATAGCGCAACAAGGGCAGCAACAAGACCAGCATTCCCTGCTAGTGTTGGTTCTGTGTAGTTGTAATTCGTGCGAACATCATGAAAGCCATCTAACCTGTCAGGACCAGCAACCATTGCCCCAACAAGCGTATTAGGATTTGGTTTTCGTGAATCTCTCCATTTCCATCCTCCTTTGCAGTTGTACTTGATCTTGTTTTTAGGGATCGATGCACCTCTATGATGGACATGTTTAGGATAGTGGTTGCCAAAACCCACTAGATAGCTCATCTTTCTAGGATTCTTTCCAAGAATATAATCTATCTGAAAATTGAAAAAGTACACACCTATCAGGTCTTAAAAGAGTTCAGGCGTATTGAGTGTTAATACATCAAGCCCCCACATCCAACCTACAACCAAAAAAAAAAAGAACTCGGCTATCTGATGGCTATTACTTCAGAATATTATCCAGTGCAGTGGCCATAAAAACAGGACAATATTGCTTGGTCATCCAGAGCCCAACACGCCACAATAAAAGAAAAAAAATAGACATTAAACAGAAAAGAACTGACCACCCAAGTCAAGAGAATAAAGAATCATCGTTCACCTGAGTCTCAGCAAATTGCCGCAAGACATCAGTGGTGTAGAAATTAGGTCCACATTTCCATCCAGGTGTGTCAGCAGCTGCAAGATAATCACTGTACAAGGTGGCTAAGAATGCTGCATTGGCCGCATATTGAAGAGGCTGAGGCCTTCCATGGTTTAGTTGGATCAAACCTCCTGCAAAAAGTGGTAGACATTTAACCAGATTTCATGTGGAAACCACAAGCAAGACCAACTCAATTTTTGGCTGAATGCTTACCTCTTGTTCTATTGAAAGATGTAAAGAATGGAAGGAACGAACACATAAATATGTCTGTCTGGTTGTGAAACGTATGCAAAATTTCTTCATATGGATAACCAGGGCTCAGAAATAATCTTAAACGGGTTAAAAGAACCTACACCAGAATTAAAAAAAATTAATTCAGCATACCTTGAAAAGCCACAAATATGAACATTTTTGACTAAATCTTCTTCAATGAATATTCAACATTTCTAGATGATATTTACAGTTCTTTTCTAGAGAGAACTTAGGAGCATAGCAGATCAAATGTATGTACTACATCTAAAGTAGGAATACACACTTTGGCTTGAGGGTACAAAAAGAAAAATAATTCTACACATAGTCATGACACAATCAAAAGACAAAAGGAAAACCTTGCATGCAACTGCGTATGCACAATGGTGGTTGTCATACTAATGACATTGGCAAGTATATGTTCCAAAGGCATCAGTTTTGCAGGAGTTCCATGCAGCAAAAGTTCTTTTGTCTTAGGTTTGTAATAAATGAATACCAGACAGTTACAGCAGAAAGATAACATCGTAAGATATCATCTCTGTACATTTCAGTAAGTAAGGCTATGAAATTGATCTAAAATAGAGTGTATATGACAAATAAGCCTGGTGATGAGTCCGAACTTTAGCTCCCAAAATCAACAGTACTAAAGAAGAATCTAACATCTGGAAGAGTGAGAGATGAAAACATGATCAGACATGTTGCTGGCAACACTTGAGGTTTTTGGCTTTGCCAACTACCAGCAAACGAGCTCCATCAAAATCTCATGATTATCAAAATACAAGTGCACACTAAAGTTATGCTTGTCAATTCCTAGAAAAGAAAAGAAAAGGTTTAATAGTCAATTAAGTAAGATAAAAGAGGACAATCGTCATGTGATCACCTGAGCACCAGCAAGCTTGTTATCCCAGCTAAGTACCCCATAATCTGGGCCTCCCCAGAAAGCACCAGCATGCCTTGCAAGACCAGGAGTAGTAGCCAGCTGAAGATAGGAGGAATTTCCAGTTGCATAATATAACCAAGATGCGCCCCATACAAACTCATCCCAGTAACTGGTAGAATTGTAGAACTTCTCAGCTTCAGCACCCACACTGTACCTACCGCGCCGTTCCCTAGAGAATTTGAAGAGAGTTTTAGCACCATGCACAAGTTTTTGAGAGTATGCCTTGTCGTCCTTGAACACGATGGAGGCAGAAGCCAGAGCAGCGGCCATCTCTGCAGCAAGGTCTGAGCAACTGCCACACTGAGCTACTGGCCTATCATAGTCAATGTCCTCTGGGCGCATCCAACAGTAGTGATCATTTGCATCCGAACCTTTGGAAGTGTCCCCAACACCAACCTGTAATAGAAGAAAGCGCTTTTAATAAGTTTAAATATTCAGAGGCTTAAGAATGTTAATTGCAGCAGATAGCAGTAGATTAAAATAACAGGACAACAAAAATGCTGAGCATGTTTGTTGAAAGACCATGTATTTGAAGCCCAGCCGAGAGAGAGAGAGAGAGAGAGGGAGAGGGAGAGGAGAGGGAGGGAGGGAGGGAGATTGTGCCCAAATGTTGGTGATGGAAATATACATGGATCAGTCATGCAAGGACAAAGACACCCACACAAAAAACTAGAACACTTCGGACTTAAATGCGAAGACCATATGAAAGTGTCCAAAGATATTGGAGGAAAAGCACATTTACCTGTGATGCAATCTGGTTAATTTCATCAGCAGTAGAGTTGAAGCACTTCAGGAGATAATCTGTGCCCCACTTGATTACTTCCTTAACATGGCTGAGCTCCCCAGCAGCTTCATACTTTGCACTGTATTCTATCACACTCCAACTCAACATGGTCATTGCAAAAGATGCAGGGAAGTGAAATTTAATTGCATCTCCTGCGTCATAATAACCACCCACTAGATCTTTTATTCCCGCTGATGCTACTGAATTATCAGACTTGCCATCATTTAAACACGAGTTCCCTCTCCATGATACATTATTATGCTTAGGTAGCTTTCCAGCTGTGAATAACAATATTAAGAATCAGCAATTATCAACCCGAAAGACTCAATTGACAACATGAGACAGCCAAACAAAGCAGTCAATGAGACTGAAAGAACACAAGCATCTACGCCGGATTCCCTAATTTTCTATTTTCTTTTTCCTTTTTTTGTTTATAGATGAAAGACCGCAATTCAATTCGATCAAAGGCACCAAAGTCAACGACAATGCAATCTAAAGTCAACGGCATGAGTCTACGCATAAGATCAACCAGTCGACATGATACAATTTTATAAGGAATAAATGTTTTCCTCATAAAAATACTGTGATCAGAGATGACTAGTTCTTCAAAAGAAAATGGATAATTTATTAGTATCCCGAATATAAAACGGGAATGACGTTCTCTCCGGTTCACCGACACAGACGCGCAATTGTTAAGCAATAGAAAGGACAATCTACCACCGTTTGTTTCTCACTATATACAGATACACCCACGCACTCTATGATATTGAATCTTCCAGTTACTCATCCAATATAATCAATTCCATAAGCGAGATCAGGTCACAGTTATCCTTCTACTCTAATCTAAAAGCGAAGTGATTACTGCACCAAATTTATCAGATCTGAAAACGCAATTAGCCAACACAATCTAACGAGAATAAGAACATGAATGGAACGGAGAAAGGCAACAGCTTTACTTACATCTTTGGGCATTGAAGAACATGAGAGCCTTATGAAGAGCCACCGTGTAATTATCAGGCGGCGGGGCACGGTGGTGATGCCTGGGCACAGTCTTAACAATTAAAGTAATAAATCCAGCTAAAAACCCAGCAGCAAGAATTGTACCCACAGTCCAAACAAAGATCTTTCTGCTGACAATAATGCACCCCAGATCCACATACTTCTTCTTCTTCTGTTCACCAGGACCCAAAAGCCAACTCTGCTGGGTTTCATCAAGCGGCCGAGACAACGCCGCCCGATCAAAATCCTGCAAGTTCCTACTCCTATCATCATCAGTAGCAGAATCCGTAGCGTGGATCTCTAACGGCCCACCCCACGGATCCCTCCCGTACATACTCATTTTCCCTCACTCCTGCAACCCAATTCAATTCTTGCAACGAACCCAGTAAATGAACGACAAAACTGAATGCAGGGAACTTGAGAACTGGGAAGAAGGCCAAACGGGGGTACTGGGTGGTATTATTGTTGAAGAAGAGTGAGAAATAGCCAATGACAATTATGGATTATTGGCCAGAGAAGGAGCTGGTTTTTGTTTAGTATAGAGTAGAATAATAATTTAATGAAGATGTGTTGACGAAGAAAAATAAACAATTTGGTGGGTGATACTGACGAGTCCACTAATTGACAAAGACAGACTGTCCAATTCTCCAACAAAAACCTCCTTAATAACTTCCCATGTGAGTTTCTCATAAATCTTGAATATTTTTCTGCTTTTTTGGGTCTGTAAGACAGATTTCAATAGTGAAAAAGCAAGAGATTGCTTGACTGGCACTGCAACTTTTGCTCCAAGACTTGCTGCTGTGGCCACGGAAGATTGGATTGACAGTGGATTCTTCTCTCTTCTTCACCTAACAGAGTAAGATAAAGAAATCAAAGCAAAAGGGCAGTGAAACGAAGACTACTGAATTACGCGTGGAATTAACTTAACTGAAGTGCGTATTAGCTGGAAAATGTATGGTTCGATGGGCAATGGACATTAGTGATAGATGCGTTTCTTTTTCCACCGACAGTAGCGCAAGATACTGTGCGCCTGTGACAAGTGGCCAACTATTTCAAAGAGTGTCGGTAGTATGTTATGTTGGAATTCCAGATTGGGATTGATACTACTGCAAGGAAGATTAGTCAAAATCTATCTCATAATGCATGTGTTTAACATATTTAGAAAGTAAATAATTTTTATCAATATTCTTTAGTGAAACAACAATGAACAATGTACGTGATCAGTCGTAACTTAATTTTTTATAATACTTTTACACAATATTATTTTAAGTCATTTTATACTAACTATTACGATAATCGATAAATTATTAATTTGATACTCTATTATATATAAAGTAGAATTGAATATTATTTAAATTTAAAAAATTTTATCTTAAATTTTATAAAAATAAATTATTTATAAGAAAAAAAATAAATTTAAAATAAAAAATTTGTATTAAATTCTTAACAAAACTTAATCCAAATTGGGTCATAATATTTTCGGAGAAAAAGATGAACAGAAATGTGAAAGCGTATACTCGTAGTTTACAATTTCTTGAGACAGTCTAATCGGCAATCAATTTAAACCTTCATTATGATATTGATGGAAGTAGGTAAATGGAGCTTTCTTATCAACGGAAAATTTTTCTTTTGAGTTATGGTATATTGTTGGATTAAGGACCATATGACATAAAGGCTTAAATAAAGAAGTGCCATTACCTCAAATAAAGAAGTACCATAGGCAGGTAAATTAAAGTACTTTACTTAATATAAAATTTTTATTTTTATTTTTATTTATTATTTTTATAAAATTCAAGACAGAAAATCTCAAACACAAACTATATTCAATTCACTCTTAATGTTTGAAACTATATTTTATTTTTTCTTATTCATTTATAAGAAGATAGGCATTCAAATTTGGACAAAATATCTAGGTAGTTACAATATAATAGAGAACCAAAAAAAAAAGAATTTAAGAAGGGATCCGAATCATAAGTTCAAAATCGGTTAAAAATAGTTAGAAGGGAGAAAATGGATGGGGACACACATTATCAATTATCTCAAATTTGTATTTAAAATTGGTTGTCTTAAATATAATCATTAATCGAGAAAAATATATTATTTATTACTAATATATGGTATTCTGGTAGTTATATTATATCTTCCTTTAAACAGTATGAATTCGAACTTCACATAAGATTTAAATCTAACTAATCCTTTCACTTATTAAAAAATAATATATTATTTAGAGAGAAAAATATTTTCTTTTATCATTAATATGTTTACAAAGAATCTTTTATATTAGGGCCTTGACAGAAAATGATCCGGATTGAAAGAAGCAGCTTGAAGTTTTTCGTTTGCATATCCTACGAATTTTGGAGCCCAAGCAAGTCTACTATGTCTAGTTTTCAAAAAAAAATGAAATTCTTTGGTATAAATGAACGTTAATATAAAAGTTAATATGAATTACATTGAAAATTTTACATTCTCTTAATTTTTTTTGGTATCCTATATTATTACAATGAGGATAAGAAAAAAAAGTTAGGTATTGTGTTCGATGAGTATCAAATTTTATTTAGTAAAAAATACTTTACTAATTGAATTGCTGTGTGGCACGTGTCTGCATTCTTTTAGTTTAATCTAGCATTTTATCCAATTTTCAAATTGTTCAAATTCCAAAACAAGAACCGAACAGCAGGAAATAAAAACTTCGATCCAGAGATACTCCATTCTCATTGAACATTCTTTTGTTGCCAACTAAAAATGTGTGAAGTACAAAATCTGCCTTTTCTTTTGAGTTCAAATATGTTAGAAAAATAAATTCAATTACTAATTAGCAGTTAATGCCTGCAGCAACAGCGAAATTTGGTTATCTATTTCTAATCGAAGTATACTAACTCTTTATATGAGTGAAGAATCATGCTCTTTTTGTTTTCAAAATATGAGGTTTTTTATGTTTTTTTTATATTTTCAAAATATTTAATCTTTTGTAAATTTTAATGATTATTTTTGTAAAATTACTCTCGTCATAAATATAATTTTAAATTATTTTCACAAAAAATATAATATTCTCATTCTCTATTATATTAATATAATTAATTAAGAATATAATATGAAAAATATCCCTTATTTTCTTTTTTTTTCTAATTTATATAAAAAATAATCAAAATACTTTATATTTTGAAACGGATATAGCATTCTCATAAGAACTTTTAAATTTTTTATCAAGTTTTTCCTATTGTGTATTTTTATTTTTTTGTTTCTTTTTTATTGTAAGCAAACAGATATCTATTGCAGTGGAATGTAAATAAGAATTACCAACGATAAATTTGGATAGGAAGAGTTAAGAAACTAAAATTTAATAATAATGAATTTTACCTTTTTTAATAATAAATTTTAATATTGCTCCATCAATTATATTTTTCACGTCAGACAGGCGTTAGCTTCCAACTGCATTAATATATATATATATATATATATATATATATATATATACCACATTATGTACTAAAATTATATGATACTGTACGATAAAGTAATAATTAAGAAAATAATATATAATTTATTAATTATTAATAAGATAAGTCAGCAGTTTGCTCAACCTTTAAGCATATTCCATTGACACACGCTCCATCTGACATAGTGACATGGTTGGTTCTCCGTCTTTGTTGCTTAATCATAAGGGAAAAGAACCTTCCCACGAATCATTCTATTCCATTCATTTTTTCTTTGTCATTGTTATATATAATTAAAAAATTATTTATTTTTAATTTTTTTATCACTGAAGAATAAAACTCAACTGTGAGTTATGATGATTTCCGCCTAAGAGGGCATAACTCATAATAGTAAAGAAAGAATGAGAGCAAAAATATAAAATAGAGAAAAATAAATTAAAAAATATTTAATTATATATCATAAAAAATTTGAATATAGGAATGTTGGTTCTCCTTTCCTCCATTCCCATGCTATACATTGGCAGAAGACGTATGAAAACCAGAATCCCTTGTCTGGCAAGAAGTCATATCATCACCTTACAAGGCTTTCTTTATTTTTCAAAATTAAACGTATAATCTTCTTTTATGAAATAAAAAATGAATAAAATATTGAATACCCGATTCTAAATAAATGGAGTAATTATTTTTTAATACACCATGAGAGAAAGATGCAGACTAATGTTAATATTATTTGTATCGACCTTGGGACGTTATGAATGTTTACTACTAATTTTTTTATGACTCTTTTAACTTAGGAAGTTGAGTATCTAATTACTATCTCTATTTAAAATTAAATTGCTCATTTCTTTTAAAATTTAATGTTCTATTTTAAAATTGATACAGATATTTAGAAGAGTATAAGTTAACCTTTATGAATTACTAGAAAAGTTAGTGGTAGGATTGGTGTATTAATAAAACTTATACTGATTAAATTTAAAAGGTTAGTTATGACAATTTTGAAGAAAAATAAATTATTTTTTAAAAAAATAAATATTTATTTTTAAATATTTTAAGATAAAATTACGAACTTACAAATTTTTTAAAAATTGAAATCCTATTTTAGATATGAATTGAAGGATCTCATTGGCAAAAATTAAAGTCGATATTCTTTAGACATCAGCAGTATATAAGCATAAATGAAAATATTAAATAAAAAAAAATAAGGATCGAAGGAAAGCAAGATTGAGGTTCCATTTAGTTTGTATTTCTCCTAATTAAATACATAATTAAGTCTTACTTTTCATTTTATAAAAAATTTAATTTTACAAAATTCAAAATAAAATCTCTCTCAATAAAACACAATCCAAATACAACCTCAGAAACCAAACCCTTTTAGTGACGGCAAGGAGACTATGGAATTTGGTTTCACTTTATTTAAAAAAATTCAATTAAGGACCCCATTTCTTCTTTTATACTAAACGATTTATATTTACAAATATCAAGATAAAAAATATTTGTACAAAACCTAACCATTTGGTCCCTTTCTCCGTGGCCTTTCTCCAAAACGCTTGTGCGACAACGGTGAAAAGATTAAAATCCTTCAAAACGAAAACTCTAAATTTGCCAAAAGACAAACGTTCTTAACTAAAATAGTCTCTCAATAACATAAACAAGAAGAAAATTACATAGGCTTGCTCATCGACATTTTGCGTTATAATTAAGAATTACAAGTAAAATATCATTTAGTACACGAAATATTATGTGGGAATAAAAATAATAGGTGAAAGTATTACTATGGTTAATAATAATATTATGACATTATAACGAAAGGTGGGGGTGGGGGGGTGGGGGACTTTGATACTACAAGTACTATTAAGGCTAAGCTAGTTATTTCCTACGCATATACTATGTATTTACAGCAAACCAAGAAGCAAAGTTGAGCCCAATGCATCTCAGAGTCGTTGAGCATGATACGATGATATTCAGTGGCGACTAAGAATCTACAGATCGAAACTGTGGCTGTTGAAGTGGAATATTGGCTGACTGTTTTCCCTCTTCAAGTTGCTTTTTTTACATTCTCTTGCAACACTTAACATTAGTGCCGATGGTCCGCACACAATGACACCAACATCTACACTTCCCCGACGTTCTGATACTGATTTGAAGATTTCTGCAGTACCAAATGAAAAAGACAGGTTAATCGAACATACCGCAAACAACGAAATGCAATTCGAAGATCGAAGTCTTGTGCTACTAACTGATGCAGAACATGGGTTTAAAGAATCTCAAGAAGATTTATTGATCAATGTTATGTACCTATTCTGTAGTCCTTTTAGTGTAATCTTGGGGGGAACTTACCTCTAAAGTTTGGTCTTTCTCCATAGTATATGGAGTTGACATACTGTTCCTGGCCAGAATTCTTGTTCATGCCAATTTCACTCGGTTGAACGATTCCGATCTTTTCATTGTCCTCCAATTCCTCCTCCGCTGCAGTTCTTCTTTCCCAAAGATGCCAAAGTCCAATTACAAGACCTCCAAATATGAGGACACTTGCAACCATGCATGCTACAAAAAGAAGTCCCTTGTACCACCAGTAATGTACTTGAAAAGGATTTATGTAGAAGATATTCAACAAGGCAACAGAAATGACCAATCCAATGGTGGAGACAATGACATAAATCCCAGACCATATGATATTTCCCGTACCAACCAAAATGGACATGCTACTACCACTGGAGCGAGGGTAGACAGAAGCCTCAACGAGCTCATGAAGTTTTCCCTCTTCCTGAAGTCAATAAGCAACAGACAACAAATGAACTAAATGATGTTCAGGACAGATGTAAATTCAACAAAAAGGGATAAGTACCACCTACCAGTGGAGGTTGTGATTCTCGAGTTACATAGGTTTGAATCTCAATATTGATTGCTTCAGAAAAAAATGGACATATTGACTCCATGTCAATTGTCTGAAGAAGTGGCAACTCATCTGACTTCTTCACAGCCCAAACAATCAAAATATTTTTAGGCAGACAAGGTTTCCCGTCCTTTATATGATGCAGAATGTCACTTAAGATGGCAAGGAAAGGAGAGATTCCAATTCCACCAGCAACCAAGATGAGGTTTTCATACCTAAGGAAACAAAAAAATATTTACGTTATAATTCTTCAGCATCTACTTTAGTTGAGACTAGGTGTATTGCACCCATCAAGTAGATAACTATACAACGTGCCAAGACAAACCAGGACCTTTTCCAGCAGATTTTAAAATTTTTCTGCAGTAGGAAAAGTTGAAGTTATGTTATAGTAACACCTAACTTATTGAAACAGAACTGGACTTATAAGTAGACTTCAGCATGTTACTCAGCAAAAAGTTGCCATATCAGTCTATCGCACATCAGAATTGTTTTGTTTACATTTTCTTTTCTCCTTGTTCTTTTTCCAAGATGCAATTATATGAATCAGAATTCCACCTTTCATATTTCCTGAATCAATAAGAGTACGTACATCAGGTGGTATGGCGATTCATGCCCATATGGCCCCTCTATGGAAGCAGATATCTTGGGACGAGGCTGCAAGAGTGGTTGTGTTTCTGCTCCTTCCTCAGACATGTATAAAATTTGCTCCCTAAGTCTTCCTGTCCACTTCCCTAGAACCTTTATGAGAACTGCAAGATGATTTTTACCATCTAGGGGACTGGAGGATACACTAAAAGGATGCCACTCCAGCAAGGATAGTTCACGAACTTGAAGAAAAATCCAACCAAGTGCATTGTAACTCAGATCTACAAGAAATTAGGAAACCGATTAATTGCAGCATTCAACATTTGAAAGGAAATCTGCAAAAAGTATGTGAAGTGCTCATATTACTTGCAGGTTTTGAAATTATCAGTTCCACCGTTCCACATGGAAAGGATCTGGCTGAAAGTATGTCAACTGTTCTTCGTGATTGACAGAACCTCAGAAAACGGTCGAGCATGAAAAGGAAGATTCCGGCAGCTGCTATAGTGAAAATAAAATCGCCAACGTGCAAGGCCAAGAAGACAACAAAGACCACATACAGTTGGTGTGTATAGAAAAACAACTCGAAATTTATCCTTCTGACTCCTGGAAGAGATGTTACCCACATCATTAATCCAGCCAATAGGCTGATGACTCCGGGAAGGTTGGCGATGCCCACATTTTTCCAGTCCATCAGCTGCAGAAAAGAATTTTTGGAAATTCTGAGAAATTTTCTTGTTCAGTAGGCCTCGTATGAAAATGGATATATGCAAGGAAGGAATGAGGGCACTTCTTCTCCTCCCTTATTTTTAGCCAGCAAAACTGAATAAGAAGAAATTGTATTTGTGCTCAAGTCTGTTTAGAGCACAAAGTATGGATTGGAGTTTAAGAATTATGGTAAGAAAGAACATGGAATTAGTGCTTAAATGCTGATTGATACAATTAATTGTCTCAAGAATTTACTCGGAAAACTACAATAGCGGTAGATACCAATAACTTCGAGACAACAGCAAACAGCACTATGTGCACTAGAGCATGGATTTGTATCGCTATGTATGAATGCAGCTGTACAATTGACAGAATGGAGAAATGCAATTTTGCGAGGAGTTGCTTTAGGACTCACTTCTTCTCGGAGGCGCCCCTGCATTGCCCATCCAATTACATAGAAGAGCCCATGAAGAGTGAAAAGCAACATTGTCAGATGTCCTAACCAAACATGATATCTTGTAGCCTGCTCAAAAGGGATATGTATATATCGGAGAAGAACTGAACCCCTCGCAACTGGAAGGAACAAAAATGCTAAGCAAATGATTCCAGTGAATCCCAAGCGAAGGCCTGTCAGCTCCAGCATCAAAATACTGAAAAGCTCAAAATAAAATGGGGAAATCAGTATGGAAAATGTTATCATATTTGGAAATGAGAAGAAATGCCTTGCAGTTGCACATTTAAGCACAAATACAACAAGTACTGCTCAGAATTCTCAAGTATTATATTTCTCAACATTAGAAAATTTGAAAAGAAGTTGCACGTCAAAAACAAAGCTACAGAAAGAAACCTGATTGATGCACAAGAATATAGGGACACTAAACCTCAGTTGCAGATCCAGTGAATCACACGTAGTTTATGTACTTTAACATCATCTTAGCTTGCACATGAACCAAGAAGATAAGAAATTTCTGAGTAATAAAATCATCAAAATCTTCAAAAAATAGCCAAAAATCCCATATCTATGAGGAAGCTGAGTCCAGTCTATGAGAATCTGAATTCTGTTTATAATAGGAATTCAACTTTAAAATGGCTTCCTGTTTACTCCTTAGCTCCATTGAATCAAAAGCTTAACTTCTATCCTTCACCTTACAAGCATTGAGTTATATGCTTACTATCCAGGTATTAGGAGAAGCAACAAGCCGTATATTTTGGACCTGGTACTGTAAATGCTTCGATGGGAAAAGTACAAGTTAGCACTTAGTTAAAGAAAACCATTTTGACACACGTGGATGAGTAACTGGCATTGACTCGGAACACAGAAACAAATAAGTGAAATAATGAAACATCAACACTTCCATCAAAAGAATTGGTTCCAAAGCAATTGGTGAAAACTGATCCTGCTTCGCACAGGTGTTCCCAGAAAAGAAGGATTGTCGCTGTCTCTCCTTTAAGTTACAAGAGGAGTGCAGTTTTAATCTAATCATTATGTGGTCTCTTATTGATGATAAGCTCAAAAAAAGTATGACAAAAAGAATTTGAAGTAGCTTCACATGCCACAGTTCTAGAAATTAATTGCCTATATCAAATGCCTTTTAACTTTTAAAGAGTAATATGTTAGCAGATCTAATTCTGAAAAAGGAAAAGAAAAGAAGATATAATGACAGAGATCCAGGTGGAGAGAGTGTGATTAAAACTACTGATGGAAATTAAAAGGTCTTCATCAATGTCCAAGGCAGAAAATTGCAATCTTAATCGGTGAAGTATCTCAAAAGTATTTGACGATTAGAAACGGAAAACTATTTTACCTTTCATCTCTTTTTGACATCACATGAAACAAGGATAGAAGTCTGTAGTTCCTTAGTGTATAAAGAGTAACGGCCCAGATGATATACAGAGAAAAGAGGAGGATCCCAATCATTTCTGCTGCTGATACAACCCCGAATAGGTCATCAATGAGCACAGGGAATGTCCACAAGCTGAAACGTGGGCGATTTGTGATCTTCTTCCTACTGAACATAAACATTGTTCAATCTAAAACTTAATATTTGAGTTCTTGGCATAATTAACAAGCATATAACATATAGCATGGCTTCTTGGTTTTCAGAAGTTTAGAACTATTATCAACCTGCTACATACCTGTGAAGTTCCTCTTCCCCGGAGATGATAAGATATGCAATGGCCAGAAATGCAATTATGAGAATAGGGGCACTGTATAAGAGGAACATGCTTCCTGCCAGTAATTAATCCAAAAAATGCAAGGATCACTCATCATTCTTTCCAGATTATTCAAATAAGCCGAGAAATCAACCAGTTAAGTAGTAGTAAATCAACCTGTAACTCCAAATAAGGTTCCTCGAGTAGCTTGACGCCATTTCTCTTGCAACTCATTAACGGATTCCAGAGGAAGCAGAAACATGAATGCTGCCCATGCTATGAAAATCACCGAAATTGCAATTTTCAGAACCCATTTTGCAGATGATATGAAGACAGATGTTTTCTCGAGACAGCCCAGATCATCCTCTTTCCTTGAAAGAAGAGGCACATGAGCTGATTTCTCAGCCATTGCAAGAGGAAACGATCACACGGTTCAGGAAATGAATGTGTTGAGGATCGTTAGCAATGCTGGATAAACAAAAACCATAAATACACAAGACTTCCACAAGAAAACAATCTGTCATCATTCAACAGTGTGTTGTTCGTAATCAATGCAAAGGTTGCGAAGAAAATGAAGCCACAAAAATGAATGACCACTCATAAAAGTATTTTCCCAGGATATGAGGGTTCTTCTGGGGTATTTCATCCACATTCATGTGGTGAGAAATGCAAGTAGGCATCACTTCAAAAAATAGTACCATGTTTCTTTTTGAAGGAAGAATACTGTTTCTTAGACTTCAACAATCTAACATATGACAGTGTACCTGCACGAGGAGACAAAAAACGCAAACCTTCCTCCGTGGGATTAAATTTCAATTTCATCCCTCTAAATATACCGTGGTCTCAATCAAGGACGTCAATATATAAAGTTCTATAAATACTCCCTCAAAATGTGAGATTCGTCCCACTCAAGGACCTAGCTCACTTCCGTGAAGGTTTTGACGGTAAAAAAAAACCAACCGGTCAACACTCTGGGGCCAAAATGAATTTTTCATAATTTGGCCAGGGAGAGATTTGCTATTTCACCTAAAAGTTAGATTTATTTAAATAAATTAAAAATAGCTGAGGGCAATATTACAAATTACACTAATTCTAATTGGTTAACCCTCACTCATCTTCTTTCTTCCCAATTTTTGTAAGCCCTTCTTGACTGCAGTTCTTTTTTTTTTCATCCTATAGTTATGCTTGTCTTCGTTTGTTTTCTTTCTCCCTTCCACCATAGAATAATCTCTCGCTCATCTTCTTTCTCTCCATTTTCTGTAACTCTTATTAAAAGTTACCAAATAAAAATAATTTTATTTATTAAGACTTTGAAATTATCTATCAACTTAGGATATAAGTAAAGAGTTATGTTATATTTTTAATAAAAGATAGAGAGAAAGGAGCCATTGGTTGAAGCAACTTTAATTACTTATGATTAGGAAATTAGATAGAAGCTAAATTTCACCGTTAAAACTACAAGTGACTTAATAAAAATATATTCTCTTATTTTAATAACTCAGAAGTGTCAGGGGATCTGTCAACCGTTAATTGGTGATCAAAGGGACGCCAGAAAAAATGAATAATTTGCAATCGCCTGCATGTTGTAATTTCTTTCCCAACAAAAAATGCCACTCTCAAAAGAAGAGGAACCACAATAATTTATACGCAGAGGGATAAAAGGCCATAGTGGTAGTCAAGAATCACTCGATTTAAATGGGAACCCACTGAGACTTTGCGTGGACGTTACTTGTGTAGAGGATCTTTTCTGGAACATACTTCCTTCTTCTTTTTCTTTGTTTCTTTTTCACTTCTTTCGACGGACCTGTAATCATCATTCAATTTTTTTTTAAAAAAAATGCTGCAGTTTTCTGAAAAAGATTGGACTTTTAGCTCACTAGGAGTCCTCCTGAACCATTTCTTGGTGGATTTTGCTTTCCGCGGGAACGGAAACGATCAAGAAGTTACCGCCATTGGAGCCGCTGATGCATCAGCGGATCAGGCCATTCAGGGGTCACTGTCGGAATGTTTCAATAATCCGCTGTGCTTTAAGCCACCTTGACCTAACATCAATGATTGGCTGGCATATTTTCGCAAAATTTGTCGCTAATGAGCAGAAAATAAGTCCACTAAGTGCATTGTGTCCTTCAGGCACTTACGATCCATAAAGATCCTTGTCAAACGACGAAGACCATTCAAGTAGTTCCCACCGTTGCATTAGAGACCAAACAATAAGATTTGCAACCGTACCACAAACGAGGGGCCGACTTGCTTAGGATACACGGTCCAGACTTCACGCACCTGGAACCGATTTTCTCTATACTATTGTCGAAAAACACAGCTACAATCAATGCCAAATGTCTGTCTCCAGTCTCGGAATTTCTTTTCCATGGATAGTGGTACGCAGGTCCATACATCATTTTTGTCCTTCTTTGTAAATTTCTTTTAATTATTTCTGAATCTTATTTCTTCCCTCTCGTAATAACTAATTTACGCAGCACTTAAATTCACGAAAAATGAAAATCTCAGAACATTTTAAGTTTTAAAAAAGATGATTTGTTTATTTGTTTGAGAGAGAAAGTAGAGCTAACGCATGAGATTTCTGAAATTCAGAGTTCAGCCAAATACACTAACTAATCTTAACAATACGGGACCAAATGTTCGTACTGTGGTTAAATTGAATGCATTAGATATGGTGATGTTTACTTCTGTGGCAAAGGAAGGAAGGACTCGTTGCTCAACCAAGCTCCATTCATTTCTGACCCATAAAGAATCAAATCTCGGTAGCTTGCCATTTTTTGTGCATGGTAGTTTAACCCCTCGGATAAGACTTTGATTGCACTCCACGATTGAGGTCCGTTTTCGGTTTTTCTATGACATGGACTCCCTTGTCCTATCATCGTGACTTTTTGCGATATTGAGGAGTAATAATCTCATTATGAACTCGTTAATGTAATAATCTAAAATGTAAGAATAAAATAACACTTTGATGGAAGAATATCTTATTTGTAATTTTTCCCAAAAAATTAGAGTTACATTTATATGCAAAGATAAAAACTAAAATTTGATTATTATATGCAAAGATAAGAGGGATAGGACATTCTTGTTCGATATTATTATTTTCAAAAGAGAAGTATAAAAATCAACTGGAAATAATTGGAAGACATTTTAGGAGGCAAATACAATTTTCTCTACATGTATCCACTTAAAGCAAAAAAATAAATGGGTTTGTTGGAGTCTTAGGTGATGTTGGGCCAAGGTTGAAGAAGGCTTTTCACCTTCGTCCTCTAGATCGTCCCATTCTTGTTTCTCAAGCCCGAAGCTGCGGAAACCGAGGATTAATTTAACTATTTATTCAAAAAAAAAAAGAAAGAGGATTAATCTAATTTTAGCTTTTTTCCCCACTGATTTCTTGTGATTATAAACCATTAGCAGCTTTTTTCTTAAAAAATAAAAAAGAAAGTACTAGGAGCTTCTGATCGTGGTACGAAAAAATAAAAAAGCCCATGCCTTGGAATGTTTAGATACAGAGGTGCCTCGGCCTCTCTGGGCTATCGTAGAAAATGACATCTGCTACTGATCTCTGGGCCTCTCGCTGGCCCTTTCCTAAAAAAAAAAAAAGAAATTAGGAAGTTTTTCAAAATCTAATTTGTAATTTGTGATATAATACCATTTTAATTGAGCATTTTTTAGTTTAATTATATACAGTTATTTTTTTTTTATTTTTTACTATTTAATTTTTAATTTTAATTTTTTAAAAAATTTTAAAACACTAAAACTCAACCTAAAAAAATTATTTTGAATTTGTATGAAAAAAAATTAATCCTTTAAGCTACATCTATTTTTCTTCTTCATACATATAATATTCACCAAAATTACCTTGAAATAGTCAAAAAGTAAAATTTGGAAACTGCTGCTCTTAGTTGTGTCCTAAAGGATGGTTTTACAGAAGTTCTATAGGTAAGTTTCACCGCTACTTTTTAATTTTTTTAATGTAATTAATTATTTGTGAAGTTCCGTTCAGTTTGACAGAAAATGGACACAACTCCAGGATGAGTTTTGTGGAGTTCTGTGGAGTTTGCCAAAAGAGAGAGAGAAGAGAAAAAAATATTTTTTAAAAATTAAGTTTTTAAATTAAATCATTAATAAAATAATAAAAAAGCTGAGTAAACATGTGTTTTGATTAATAAACGAAATCAATTGGAGTGCTGCATTGCCAAATTCCTCCAGTTCATTACAGCCATTCGGTCTGCGGACTGCGTTCATGCCCAGAAAAACGTATTATGGCGAATTGCTATGATGCGTTTTGGCTGACGCCTATCATGAAACAGGTCCAAAAAAAAAAAAAAAATGCTGGAATTAAGGTTCTAATTTCTAAACTGAGGATCAAAACGACTACAAGAAATTCAGCAAATTAAAAAGAAAAAAAAAAAGAACGACAAGAAGAAAACGACGACGAAACTTTTCAGCGACAGGGCAAACACGGAAGCATATTTATTCAGTTCCTATTCCGGATATATTTCTCCGAAGCCGATGCTGCAGTCGACATTTTCAATAAACTCGACTCGGCTCTACTCAACTCAATCCCCACTTTCTTCTTCAACTCGACTGTTATGGTAAGCATCGCCTGCGGAACCATTTGCATTCTCAATCAGTTACCGCTTTCACTACTTTTAACTTTCATTTGACTTAATCTTGCGTTCTTCTTCATTTCAGTTTTTTCCGATTTTCGTTAATATTAATGAAAGAAATGATCGTATGTACTGTAGGCGAGCGGTGATGGCGCCGGAGAGGGATCGAAGAAGTTGCAGCTGTACTCGTATTGGCGCAGCTCTTGCTCTTACCGAGTTCGCATCGCACTCAATTTGAAAGGTCCTCTTGTCCTTCGCTCTCCAGAAATGTGATTTCTTTTGGTAGTAACTAGTTAAGTTTCTGAAAATTCAATTGAATGAAATATTGACAGGTTTAGAATACGAGTATAAAGCAGTGCACTTGCTCAAAAGCGAGCAAAACAGTCCTGGTTAGTCACTTCATCTCACTTGCTTCACCTGCCTTATTTGTTTAAATTTATTTAAATTGAGAAAATTTTATTTTTTGATTCTAAATCCCCATGCTCTTAGTTATGTCTTAGTGTATAGTTTGTCAAGACTATATCTTTATCACAAAGCTATGTACGATAAGCTATTTGCACTGACGCTAGCGAACTATATGCATTGTATAGATAGATGTTGGATTTATTGATCGAGATGACTTGGAAACATACTGTATCAAACATGAGGAGAACTTAATCAAGTGCAAGAATGTGGTAGAAAATGTTGCACTTATATTTTGTCTTATGCTCATATTCAGTGAATGTGTAGAACTGGACATTGGTGTCTATACATTTTATAGACTCCTATTACCACCTATTTGTTTCAAATCATAGCATATTTTCCTGCGGAAGAAATAATGTTTATGTGTGATTGAAACTGCAGAATTTTTGAAGCTTAATCCTCTGGGCTATGTGCCTGTACTGGTGGATGGTGATGTAGCGGTTGCCGACTCCTTCGCTATCTTACTGGTGTTCTTCTTTGTTCACGTTCTCAATGTAACTATTTGTGTTGCTTTAAGTCCAATTGCTATATGGTATCTTTATTGTACAGTATCTGGAAGAGAGGTTCCCTCAGCGTCCATTGCTACCGGAGGATCTTCAGAAGAAAGCTATTAATTACCAGGTAGTCTACTAATTCACCATTCAAAGGTAGGAGTTGGGTTCTAGTAAGCTTATTATTTAATTCACTTCCTTCTGTTTGATCTTGCCACACAGTGTTTTGATCTTTTAATCATTCTGGCTAAAGTCACCCTGTTGCTCAGTAAACATATTCAAACTGTAAATCCAGTTTGTTTATTTCAGTTTGCTGCTAGTAATGGAATTTACCATTAGTAGAAGAAATATTGCGAGTGCCTCGTTTGACATGGAAGACCAACCATCACCCTTATATTTATGTTATATTTCTTTTTTTCATTTCCAAATTTGACGAATGAGTTCCTTATGACATACAAATAGAAAGAAATTGTTAATTCAACAATACTATAAAAATTGGTTCCTGGTGGGAGCTGGCACGATTGTCATGGAAAGCTATACTAAAACAGTGAGCAATCAGTTTTGATAAAATCTTTCTTGAACCAAATTCTTTTCCTGAGGAATCTCTTCTATCCAATGTCCAGGAAAACGACTGAAACTACAGCTATACCAAAACTGATAATTTTATATTCATCTGATGGTTGTACTGTTTGGTATGAATTTGATTACAAGACATATGCCTGCAAATTTCTCAATAGCAGTGACCTTATTCCCAGCAATATTTTCTCCACGTTGGACCACCGTGTGAATTTTCTGTTGTTTCATCATCTGAAAATACACTTGGCAAATACAGGTCTACTAGCTCTATTTCTTACAAATCTTTTAACTTAACCGAAGAAAGTCTTTTGTATGGAGCTCAAAACTAGTATTCAGCATTTCACAATCCAAGGGGAAACAAGGAAGTAGCAAATTTAAGCACTTAAGCGTATTTTGTTAGTCCTGCTTGCTTTGTGAGATAGGACATTTAAAGTGCAGAAGTCTTTTGGAAGGCTTCTACTCTTGGAGGCTTAAAAGGAAAGTTAAATGATGTTGAATGGTGAATAATGGTAAATATATTGGTGAAACTGCCTGTTTGTATTATCTGTCTTGCTTCATAGAGAACATGGGCAATCCAAGGAGAAACAAGGAAGTAGCAAATTTAAGCACATAAGCTTATTTTGTTAGTCCTGCTTGCTTTGTGAGATAGGACATTTAATGTGCAGAAGTCTTTTGGAAGGCTGCTACTCTTGGAGGCTTAAAAGGAAAGTTAAATGACGTTGAATGGTGAATAATGGTAAATATATTGGTGAAACTGCCTGTTTGTATTATCTGTCTTGCTTCATAGAGAACATGGGCAATCCAAGGAGAAACAAGGAAGTAGCAAATTTAAACACATAAGCGTATTTTGTTAGTCCTGCTTGCTTTGTGAGATAGGACATTTAATGTGCAGAAGTCTTTTGGAAGGCTGCTACTCTTGGAGGCTTAAAAGGAAAGTTAAATGATGTTGAATGGTGAATAATGGTAAATATATTGGTGAAACTGCCTGTTTGTATTATCTGTCTTGCTTCATAGAGAACATGGGCTAGAACTTCTAATTCTCTTAACCCAAGAAGGGGTATCAATTTGATCAAGTGTAAATACTTTATCCTTTTATTTCTTTTCCTTCTTATAGTGTTCAGAATCCTCACATTTATTCTTCATTGTGCTTGTCAATTATGTGGAGGCTGCCAATATCGTTTGTTCAAGCATTCAGCCTTATCAGAATTTACCTGTACTTGTGAGTACAAATGAGTTATATGTTCTCAGTTTGCTTTCTTAATATGATTTTCTATGTTTCTAGTTTCACTATTCACCGATCCTTGGTCTGCAGAAAATGATTAGAGAGAAACTTGGTCCTAATGAAGATGTTGCTTGGGCTAGAGAACATATCCAAAGGGGCTTTGCTGGTAGACTTTGACATCTCCTTGGCTTTGTTTCAAATATGTTTCTTGGCAATTTCTATTGCATCCTCAGAATTATTTATGTACCTTCTGACGTGACTTCAATTATTTGGGATTCTCCTTTTGTCACTATTTCTGCAGATATAACTATGAATGATATCTGTCTCCTAATGTTAGCACACGTATGTCTGGGGTGGTTATTCTCTAGAACAAGCTCCTTATCTTGTTTGAAGTACAAGTTTGAGGAGATGCCATATCTTCTTTGTTGCCAATTGGCTTATATCGTTATTCATGGGCATTTGCAGCTCTTGAGAAGTTACTGAAAGACTATGCTGGAAAATATGCCACCGGAGATGAAGTTTATCTGGTTTGTTTCTTCTTACACTTTCTGGCCTATGGGCATTTCTGGAGCTATGCACATTTCTCAGTGATATGGCTTTCCTAGCTGACTTTTGTATTCTGTCCAATGGATAAATTGAAATTGATTATCAAATAGTAATGACAAAATTCTCCTTGAAATATTTACTTCTGTGGCTATAAGTCAAATAATTAGATCAGATTGGTTTTCAGTTTCACCTAAATAGCTTTCTTTTTTTGTTTTGATAATTAAGATGGGAATCTTGATTATCAATTATTTTAGTACAGGATATATGTGAGAGTGTGCATTCGAGCCAGGATTTGTAAGGAGGGCAGATAGATTTATGCTATCGAAAATTTTGAGAAAAAATATACTGTTGTAGAACATAATGATTAAAAAATGAAAAGAGTAGCGCAGAAAACTAAACTCATGAAAAGAGTTCAATCGTCCTAGCTTTATCTCTTACCATAACTTCAGTGACTTAGTCTTTGACAAACTATAAATATGTGGAGTTGTATCTCATATGTAATGAATAAAATCTTCACTACTATAAAGTGAGTTCTTAGAGGAGGTGGAGAAAATGCATATTCCTTTTTGCATGTACACAAGTTTTATTTATTCTGGCAATTTGATATCTGAAAAATAGCTCTTTCAGACAGTTTACGCCTTTAGTAGACTGCTGCTTAAAATGGTTTTATCCTCTTGGCACGATTTACAGGCTGATCTGTTCCTGGCACCCCAGATTGATGGTGCTGTTAGACGATTCCAGCTTGACATGGTAATTCCCTGACTAACATCTCATCTCATAACCTTTTGGAAGTTAATAATGTCTGATTGAAGATTATCGGTCTCATCACTTCTGTTTGTTTCTGATTTGTTGGCACCTTTGCATGCCTCAGGGAATTTTCCCTTGCTGTTATTTCATATGAAACTTCTTTTCCTCCTCATACTTATTTTTCTATCATTCACCCGGACTACCAGTGCCTAACGTGACTTCTATCTAAATTTTAGCTGCATTATCTAAGAATCCTCGACCTGTGACTTTGGAGTTCTAATTAATGAGGGTTTTTGCATGTTCAGAATGAGTTTCCTCTTCTGTCTAGGATTTATGAGGCATATTTGGAGCTGCCTGCTTTCATTGATGCCTCACCAGGAAGGCAGCCCGATACTCCTCCTGAACATAGATCCTAAAGGTACTTAACCAGTGTGGAAGAGACTATTTGATGTCTGCTGAATTGTATTCTTTTCTTGTCTCCTGGTCTTGCTGCTTATCTACCTATCTCTTGATTGAAACTTTTTAGAAGTAAAATATGTTTCCATTTAAATTCCTGTTTTCCAACATCTTATGTATTTCCACCGTGCTTACTTCAATGATGTTGTTTATTCCCTCTATTATATATATATACATCATGACCCATGGAGTAGAAAACTAGATTCTCTGTTTTTTTTTTAATTTTTAATTATTTGTCATAAGTTTGTTTCTTTTGTTCATTTTTATTTTTTAAATTTATGAATTTAAGGATGTTTGATTTGTTTTGTTCTTAATATGTTGTTATTTGAAGAACATTTTATATAGTGATTAAGGAAGGAGAGAGACATTTGTTTTAATGAGTAAAACAATTTTTTAAACTCCCAACTTATATGAAATTCTATAATTCCTTACTTTGTGTGCTTTGGTCTTTTTTGACGAACAAAAAAGAACGGAGAAAGAAATAAGAAATCCATAAAATGTTAACTTTGACCTGATCATGTTTGTGGAGTCGTTTTCGTGTCAATGAGATGTTGAACTTTGTCCTTGCCTACTATCTCTTCTTTCTCTTTGCTTATACCTTTGTGGATTCTAATTTGTAACATTCTTGCAAATTACAATATGTTGTATCCCCTTAGATGACCTCAAGGCACGATGAGCTAGCAGGAAGGCGTGAATGCACTCTAAGAAATACAGGATGATCGACAATAAATGATGACAATCTCGGTTGGTAATTGAATCTATGCTTTGTTTGCATATTCTGGAGGAACGTCCTGACTTTCTTTTATGTACTCATATTGCTACTTTGTATCTATGTTACAAAAATACGAAAATGCATTTTAACCTCCATAACCTGAACTGCATGATCGAACAGAAGATGACTAGACGAGCTCCGAATCCAAAGGGTGTTTGCCCGGGTTTAATTAGCTAAGTCCATCAAAAAGAACCTGAAGATCATATTTCCTCTATACCACGAGCGAAAGCCATGATCTCTGAACCGGTTCAATAAAAACCTTCCTTAGCAGAACGACATAATAGAGAAAAACTAAAGTGGAGGAACGGAGAACTCTTCTCTTGCTGAGCGAGGATGGAGAACATATATAGCAGAAACTGAGGAAAGGCTATAAGAAAAGGTTATAAGAAACTTTTCAGAGCGAACCAATGATCCATCAATGTACGTGCTTGACGAAACCACAGCAAAACTGCCCGTGCATGCCTCTAATTATCCTTTCAACCCTGAAGACAGTACTCCATGACAAATTTCCTAGCCCTCTTATTTTCACCAGTCTTTTGCGGTTTCCTATTAGCTGCAGTTATAAGTTCATGGCAGAAGGAGTCCATTTCACTCGATTTTCCAAACCATTCCCCGTAAGACTGTCAAACTTCTGACCTGTAAGAGGAAAAAAATCCAAAAGATAATCCTGAGATATGACGGTTTTCAAGCGCGCATCACAGATCTCGATACGAAGAAAATTGGTTGCTATCGCTTTATCACATGTCAATATGCCAAGAACTGAAAGGGTGCATACTTCCCGTAGATTTCCTCTTTTTATTGTCAAGCTTTGGGCATGAACCTGCAGTGGGCAAACGTGCCAGTGTCAAATGGAATCCTTCACTGGTGAAAGTTCACTAGTCAGAAAAGAAGAAGAACAATGTGAAAAAAGGAAAACAAACCTGCTTCAAATGCCTGATAGTTTCTGAATCAGTGGGAACAACATGATAAAATCCCATGCACATGAGCACATTAGCACAGGTAAAGGGGCCAAATCCATTTATTGCTTTCAACTGCTCAAGCAGTTTCTCATAGTTGGAGAGCCTTGGTCTTCTGCAACCTTCTTAAAGTTCCTTCAGTTGAATCTTGCCTTCAACAACATTCTGGGCAAATTTCAATATCCGACTTGCTCTATAACCAAGATTGCAGCGCTTGGCCAAAAGAGTTTCATCAACACTAGCTAATTCTATGGGCTGTGAAAATTTCCAATACTACCTTGGGAATAAGATTCAAATCTGTCAGAAGACTGTGAATTAGAAGGACATGACATAATTGCAACTATTTCGAAGCAAAAAATACATACATCTGCAGGAAAGAAGATACTAGATTCAAGACCGTATTGGTATTACTCACTGGGAATTGCAAAGAAGGATACATTTTACCATATCCTCAAACAATGTCGGTGACCGGAACACACTCCCAAATCCCTTATCTTTTGCTTCCCCACAGATCTCCTGAAACTCCCTCAGATTTCTATCATCTTCCTCTGACAATCGCAACATTCGCCTCACTTGATCCTTAAATTGATAAAGAATGAAGAACAACCTATTAAATCAACCAATATGAATGCAGAACTACAAACGGAGGTGCGGAACACAAGTAAAGAGACAAGATATCCATCCTCCTTACTTCAGAAAATAAGGAGAGAATTCTCAAACAGTTGAAATGTTCCACATTGAAAAGAAACGGAAAGACATTACATCTTGCAGAAGCAAAGACATAAAATAGTTTCTTTTCAGCACAAAGACTACTAAGTTTCAGCTATATTTTCAGATCTATCTCAATTCTAAAACGCATTTTTGGAGATATTAATTCAAGAATTATGAAGCAGAGCATGAACTAACTACTGTCCTTCGTAAACTAAAAAATTTCAATCTTCAGAGTGTGAGGAGAATCAAAGGGCCGTGAGATTCTAACAGTTAAAGAAGTTTCATAATCTGGATGATCATAGTCAAGGCTGAGACGCAGAGGGCGCTGGAGTGTCTTGGATTGCGGGTCCCAGTAGTTGGCTGCCAGCATAACTAATCCATGGCTACAAACTACTTTTTCCAAACAGAATGTGCCGGCAGCTACTCCAAGCGGTAGCTCCACCACTGTAGTAAGGCGGCCTCCGCCGTCAAGGCCGATCTTTTCGTCTTTCCGATTTTTCCATTTACGCAAATGTCACTGCAGCTGGTGCTGTGGTGCTTGACTCGTCTCGGATCGTTGCAGTAAGCCCAAATAGCCTTAGCCATCGTTTGATTGAGGAAGGGAAAGCAACGTATATGAATTTAAATCACTAAATTTGTGGATTGAAATTGTAAGAAAAATATATTATTATATTTTAAATAATTTATAAATTAATAAAAAATTGTTATATTTAATTTATTAAATATGTAAAATAAATAGATTATTTATTTAAAAAATAATAAAAATTTTAAGTATATTAGTATTATAAAATTTAAAAAATATTTTTTATGATAAAGATATAGTTAATAAAAAATATTTTTTATATTTTATTTAGAGATATATATTTTATTTTTATAGTAAAGTTTGTATCTGATTTTTTTGAGAATATAAATATATATTATATTTTTTAATTCGATATTCTTCATAAAATAAATGCATATTTTTAGGAAAAAATTATATTCATGAAATTTTAGAATTTAAGTATGGATAAAAAATAACATTTAAAATTTAAAAAATTAATTTTTTGTAAAAATTTTAATAATTTTATTTTAGATAATAATATTTTTGAGTTGTATAATCATGATACAATATTTAAACTATAAGTTTGTAGTTAATTTATTAAAGTTTTAATTTTTTATTTTTAAAAAATATAAAATATTGAGATATATAATTTTAATTAGAAAATAATTACAGAGATGTAAGAAGAGAAAATAATGATTAAGAAGGAAGATAAAAAATAAAAATGAGTAAAAAAAAGATGCAATGTAAAGAAATTATTTATAAAATTTTAATTTTTTTGTTTTTTTATAGATTCTTTGAGAAAAGAATCACAATATTACCTCCATATAACGATTCACTTTTATAGCATTCTTTATTTATTTTTCTGAATTTGAAGAATCATATTCCTTTCTCAAAATATAAATAAAGAACTAAACATAAAAATTTAAAAATTAGGAATGTAGTTACTTTTGCTATCCACTTACTTTCTTTAGACAATCAAATGAAACCTATTATAACCGCATGCCGTATTATTAATTAAGCACACTTTCCTCTAATGCGTTCAGAACTATGGAGCTAAAATATAACCGCGCGATGATGCTTTATTGTATTGTATCCTTTTCCAGACATCTTGGCTATTCGAGGCGCTAGTTGGACCTTTGATCTGATGGAGAATTTCAATGGTGGAATTTAAAAAAAAAAAAACATAGGAAGGAATTGTTTTGACTTTTTCTATAATGATCTCATTGTTTTAAATAATGACCATAAAGATTAATTAGTAATGACTTTAAAGATTAATTATTTCAAGAGAAATGTATGTAGTGAATAATTATTCAAATAAATATGAATAATTATTTACACTGTCGTAAATAATTATTCATAATACAAATTTAAATAGTAATTTTTCTTACTTTAAAAATTTATTATTCAAGAAAGAATATTATGTGATGAATAATTATTTAAACTTTTGTATATAACTGTTCAATATTACGTAAATAATTATTTAAGTATTTGTGAATAATTATTCAAAGTCGAATAAAATAAAAAAAATTAAAGTAAAATGAAACAAAGCAGAAACTTATAACTTTTTAATTTGGTTAAATACTTATCCACTGTGCTAATTTGAGTAATAATTCTCATTATTTTAAAAATTAATTATTTATGAGAGAATATAGTGAATAATTATTCAATCACAGCATGAATAATTATTTAAAGTTTTATGATAAATGAATATATTGTTATTCTACCTTGATAATTTGAAGTAGAAATCACATTTATTGCAATATAATTTTTACTTTTGATATGATTTTTCATATATTTATAATTTTAAATGTATTAAAAAAAGATAAAATATTACGTAAATGTGTGGTGAATAATTATTCAGACCTTTATGAATAATTATTCAAGATTATATAAATAATTATTCACCATGATGTAAATAATTATGCGCAACTCTATGGTGAATGAACATAATGTCATTTCAGTGTAATAATTTGAAATAGAAATTGCTTCTATTGCAATCAATTTTTTTTACCTGTTTGTAATCTTAAATATATTAAAAAACATACGTAATAAATAATTATTCAAACATATATAAATCTGAATAACTATTCGAGACCGTATGAATAATTATTTATTACTATATAAAGAATTATCCACACCTCTGAGGTGAATGAATATAATGTCATTCTATTATGATAATTTGAAGTATAAATTGCTCTATTGCAATCAATTATTTTACTTCTGAGACAATTTTTTTCCATGTATGAATAATATTTCACTAAATTTAATATGAATTTTTGTATTGAACAAACTCGAGTATAGTACAGGTGAGACAAATGATACGTACTAGTTATATAAATTTTAATTAAGTTTTCTATTGCATAAAACTCTAAAATGTACATAAAATTTTCAGCAAAAATCAATATTTCACCATTGTTTTATCCTCTTCATTACTTATAAACACGATCATTATCTTTCAATTTTATTTCCAACATAACGCATTCCTTACATTTAACACAAATTCCTATCACCATTATTATTTTTTACTATCAAAAATATATTTTTCGATGTTAAATAGAGAAGTCTAAGAAAAAATAATACCTAATATAACAATATTCGTCTAATAACAGTAATAAATTTTTTGTATTTACTATTTAAATCTAACAAATCAATACTATTCTCGACAGCTTACTCTTCATATCATGAACTCTATCAACAATACTTGCAATTATAATGAATAAATCTGTAAAGATTGACAAGTAGAACTTTCATACAACGTCTTTTATCATTATTGATACTAGTCTTG
This sequence comes from Rauvolfia tetraphylla, assembly GCA_030512225.1. Classification (NCBI taxonomy): domain Eukaryota; kingdom Viridiplantae; phylum Streptophyta; class Magnoliopsida; order Gentianales; family Apocynaceae; genus Rauvolfia; species Rauvolfia tetraphylla. The sequence goes on from JAJQKT010000060.1 coordinate 8,054,683, forward strand.
ATTACTAAAAAACAATAGCAAAGAGAAGGGAGAGGAGAGAAAAATAGTTGATTTGAGAGAGAGAGAGAGAGAGAGTTATTAAAAAAAAGAGATTGATGAGTTATTAGAAAGGAAAAGAGAGAGAGAGAAATGAATTGGGAAAAAAAGATAGTACGTTTTTTGAAAATATAAATTTAAATAAAAATTGAAAAGAAAATCACTCCAAAATATTCTTAGTTTCTTTCGGCTATTAGATTAAAAGATTATTATCCGTGACTGCAAGGTATTTCTGCACATGATGAAAAAAGAACATTTGCCAAACACCTCCAGTTTCTGTCGCTCGAACAATTCCACATCTAAACGTATTACTGCGGTTCGGATATGCGTTCATGCCGTGGAAACGTTTTATCTCAAATCACTCTTTTTAAGTGCATGGCTGAGGCCTCTCATGAAACTTACGGTTCTAAACTTAAGATCAGAACGAGAAGACGACGACGAAACGTTACACTTACAGGTCAAACACGGAAGCATATTTATTTAGTTCCTTTTGCAGATATATTTCTCCCAAGCCGATGCTCCACTCGACACGGTTCCACTCAACTCAATCCCCACTTTCTTCTTCAACTCTACTGTCATGGTGAGCATTGCCTGCGACGCCATCTGCTTTGCCAATCAGTTACCGCTTTAACTACTTGTAACTGTCATTTGACTTAATTTTGTGTTATTCTTCAGTTAAGTTTTTTCCGATTTTCGTTAATATTACCGAAAGAAATGATCGTATGTACTGTAGGCGAGCGGTGATGGTGCTGGAGAGGGATCAAAGAAGTTGCAGCTCTATTCCCACTGGCTGAGCTCTTGCTCTTACCGAGTTCGCATCGCACTCAATTTGAAAGGTCTTCTCTTCTCCTTCGCTCTTAATAATTTGATTTCTTTTAGTAGTATTTTGTTAAGTTTCTGAAAATTCAATTGAATGAAATATTGACAGGTTTAGAATACGATTATAAAGCAGTGCACTTGTTCAAAGGCGAGCAAAACACTCCTGGTTAGTCACTTCATCTCATTTGCTTCACCTGCCTTATTTGTTTAAATTTATTTAAATTGAGAAAATTTTATTTTTTAATTCTAAATCCGCATACTCTTTGTTATGTCTTAGTGTATAGTTTGTCAAGAATATATCTTTATCACAAAGATATGTACGATAAGCTATTTACACTGACGCTAGCAAACTATATGCATTGAATAGATAGATGTTGGATGTATTGATCGAGATGACTCGGAAACATACTGTATCAAACATGAGGAGAACTTAATCAAGTGCAAGAATGCGGTAGAAAATGTTGCACTTGTATTTTGTCTTGTACTCATATTCAGCGAAAGTGTAGAACTGGACATTGGTGCCTATACATTTTATAGACTCCTATTACCACCTATTTGTTTCAAATCATAGCATATTTTCCTGCGGAAGAAATAATGTTTATGTGTGATTGAAACTGCAGAATTTTTGAAGCTTAATCCTCTGGGCTATGTGCCTGTACTGGTGGATGGTGATGTTGTTCTTGCCGACTCCTTCGCTATCTTACTGGTGTTCTTCTTTGTTCACGTTCTCAATGTAACTATTTGCGTTGCTTAAGTCCAATTGCTATATGTTATCTTTATTGTACAGTATCTGGAAGAGAGGTTCCCTCAGCGTCCATTGCTACCGGAGGATCTTCAGAAGAAAGCTATTAATTACCAGGTAGTCTACTAATTCACCATTCAAATGTAGGAGTTGGGTTCTAGTAAGCTAATTATTTAATTCACTTCCTTTTGTTTGATCTTGCCACAGAGTGTTTTGATCTTTTAATCATTCTGGCTAAAGTCACCCCGTTGCTCAGTAAACATATTCAAACTGTAAATCCAGTTTGTTTATTTCAGTTTGCTGCTACTAATGTAATTTACCATTAGTAGAAGAAATATTTCAAATGCCTCGTTTGACTTGGAAGACCAACCATCACCCTTATATTTATGTTATATTTCTTTTTTTCATTTCCAAATTTGACGAATGCGAATTATGATGTTGATTTAAGAGTTCCTTATGACATACAAATAGAAAGAAACTGTTAATTCAACAATACTATAAAAAGTGGTTCCTGGAGGGAGCAGGCACGATTGTCATGGAAAGCTATAAACTTGTGATGGTTCCAGTTAGCTATAACAGTGAGCAATCAGTTTTGATAAAATCTTTCTTGAACAAAATTCTTTTCCTGAGGAATATGTTCTATCCAATGTCCAGGAAATCGATTGTAACTACAGCTATACCAAAACTGATAATTATATATTCATCTGATGGTTGTACTATTTGGTATGAATTTGATTACAAGACATATGCCTGCAAATTTCTCAATAGCAGAGACCTTATTCTCAGCAGTATTTTCTCCTCGTTGGACCACCGTGTGAATTTTCTGTTGTTTCATCATGTGAAAATACACGTCTAGTAGCTCTGTTTCTGACTAATCTTTTAAGTTAACTGAAGAAAGTCTTTCTATGGAACTCGAAACTAGTATTCAGCCTTTCACAATCCAAGGAGAAACAAGGAAGTAGCAAATTTAAGCATATAAGCGTATTTTGTTAGTCCTGCTTGCATTGTGAGATAGTACATTTAATGTGCAGAGGTCTTTTGGAAGGCTGATACTCTTTGAGGCTTAAAAGGGAAGTTAAATGATGTTGAATGGTGAATAATGGTAAAATATATTGGTGAAACTGCCTGTTTGTATTATCTGTCTTGCTTCATAGAGAACATGGGCTAGAACTTCTAATTCTCTTAACTCAAGAAGGGGTATCAATTTGATCAGGTGTAAATACTTTATCCTTTTATTTCTTTTCCATCTTATAGTGTTCAGAATCCTAACATTTATTCTTCATTGTGTTTTTCAATTATGCGGAGGCTGCCAATATTCTTTGTTCAAGCATTCAGCCTCATCAGAATCTACTTGTACTGGTGAGTGCAAATGAGTTATATGTTTTCATTTTGCCTTTTTTAATATGTTTTTCTATGTTTCTAGTTTTGCTATTGACTGATCCTTGGTCTGCAGAATATGATTAGAGAGAAACTTGGTCCTAATGAAGATGTTGCTTGGGCTATAGAACATATCCGTAGGGGCTTTGCTGGTAGACTTTGACATCTCCTTGGCTTTGTTTCAAATATGTTGCTTGGAAATTTCTATCGCATCCTCACAATTATTTATGTACCTTCCGACTCGACTTCTATTATTTGAGATTCTCCTTTTGTCACTATTTCTGCGCATATAATTATGAATGATATCTGTCCCCTAATGTTGGCATATGTATGTGTCGGGTGGTTATTCTCTAGAACATACTCCTTATCTTGTTTGAAGTACAAGTTTGAGGAGATGCCATATCTTCTTTCTTGCCAATTGACTTACATCGTTATCCATGGGTATTTGCAGCTCTTGAGAAGTTACTGAAAGACTATGCTGGAAAATATGCCACCGGAGATGAAGTTTATCTGGTTTGTTTCTTCTTACACTTTTTGGCCTATAAGAATTCCTGGAGCTGTGCACATTTCCCAGTGATATGGCTTTCCTAGCTTATTTTTGTACTCTGGCCAACGGAGAAATCTAAATTGATTATCAAATATTAATGACAAAATTCTCCTTGAAATATTTACTTCTGTGGCCATAAGTCATAAATAATTAGATCAGATTGGTTTTCAATTTTCCCTAAATATCTTTCTTTTTTTGTTTTGAACAGATGAGAATCTTGATAGATTTATCGTATTGAAAAATCTGAGAGTGAATATAATGATTAAAAAATGAAAAGAGTAGCACAGAAAACTAAACTCATGAAAAGAGTTCAATCTTCCTAGCTTTATCTCTTACCATAACTTCAGTGACTTAGTCTTTGACAAACTATAAATATGTGGAGTTGTATCTCATATGTAATGAATAAAATCTTCACTACTATAAAGTGAGTTCTTAGAGGAAGTGGAGAAAATGCATATTCCTTTTTGCATGTACACAAGTTTTATTTATTCTGGCAATTTGATATCTGAAAAATAGCTCTTTCAGACAGTTTACGCCTTTAGTAGACTGCTGCTTAAAATGGTTTTTTCCTCTTGGCACGATTTACAGGCTGATCTGTTCCTGGCACCCCAGATTGATGGTGCTGTTAGACGATTCCAGCTTGACATGGTAATTCCCTGACTAACATCTCATCTCATAACCTTTTGGAAGTTAATAATGTCTGATTGAAGATTATCGGTCTCATCACTTCTGTTTGTTTCTGATTTGTTGGCACCTTTGCATGCCTCAGGGAATTTTCCCTTGCTGTTATTTCATATGAAACTTCTTTTCCTCCTCATACTTATTTTTCTATCATTCGCCCGGACTACCAGTGCCTAATGTGACTTCTATCTAAATTTTAGCTGCATTATCTAAGAATCCTCGACCTGTGACTTTGGAGTTCTAATTAATGAGGGTTTTTGCATGTTCAGAATGAGTTTCCTCTTCTGTCTAGGATTTATGAGGCATATTTGGAGCTGCCTGCTTTCATTGATGCCTCAACTGGAAGGCAGCCCGATACTCCTCCTGAACATAGATCCTAAAGGTACTAAACCAATGCGGAATAGAGTATTTGATATCTGTTGAATTGTGTTCTTTTCGTGTCTCCTGGTCTTGCTGCTTATCTACCTTTCTCTTGATCGCGCCTTCTTACAGGTAAAATATATTTCCATTTAAATTATTGTTTTCCAGCATCTTATGTACTCATGATATTGTTTGTTCCCCTACTGTACATATACGTCATGACCCATTGACTAGAACACTAGATACTCCCTCTGTTTTTTTTTAAATTTCTTATTTGTCAAAAGTTAGTTTCTTTTGTTCACTTTTATTTTTTAAATTTATGAATTTAAGGTTGTTTGATTGGTTTAGTTCTTAATATGCCCTTACTTTAAGCATATTTTAAATAGTGATTAAGGAAGAGAGAGAGAGATTTGTTTTAAAGGGTAAAACAAATTTTTGAACTTTTTGATTTGTGTGAAATTCTATAATTCCTTAGTTTGTGTACTTCAATCTTTTTTTGACAATAAAAAAAGAAGGGAGGAAGAAATCCATAAAATGTCAACTTCGACCCGATCATGATTGTGGAGTCTTTGTGCACTATTAAGAGCTTCATTTGAAGTTCGTTAAGTGTATTATCCCACCCTCTTCTAAGGGTTTCAATAAAACTACAGTATTTGACAGAAATCTGTATGTATCAATATCCCTCAAAATACAGATTCGTAAATATAATTTTATCCCAGATTAGAGACTACAAAAAAGGAGGGAGAGAGAGAGAGAGAGAGAGATCTTTCCGAAGGAAAAATACATTCTCTGAGTACGTAAATATGGCAACATATAGCCACTAGTCGGATTTGCACTTTCTCCATACCTACTATCTCTTCTTTCTCCTTGCTGACACCTTTGCTGGACTCTAATTTGTAACATTCTTGCAAATTACAGTATGTTGTATCCCTTTGGATGACCTCAAGACACGATGAGCTAGCAAGAAGGCGTGAATTATAAGAAATACAGGGACAATAAATGATGACAATCCCCGTTGGCAGTTGAAGCTATGCTATGCTTGCATATTCTGGAGCACGTTCCGGCTTTCTTTTATGTACTCATATTGCTGCTTTGTATCTATGTTACAAAAATACGAAAATGCATTTTAACCAGTATAACCTGAGCTGCATCTCCGGACAGAGGATGACTAGACAATGTAGCATACAAAGGGTGTTTGCCCAGATTTAATCAGCTAAATAAATCAAAACGACCCTGACGATCATATTTCATCTATACCACGAGTGAAAGCCAAGTTACTCTGACCGGTTTCAATTATCAACTTCCTTAGTGGAATGACATAAAAGAGAAAAACCAAGTAGAGGAAAGGACAACTCTTTTCTTGCTGAGTGAGGAATGGAGAACTTCGATAGCAGAAAAGGTTATAAGAAACTTTTCAGAGCGAACCAATCATCCATCAATGGACATGCTTGACAAACCACAATAAAACTGCTCATGCATGCCTCTAATTATCCTTTCAACTCACTGAAGACAGTCCTCCGTGACGGATATCCTAACCCTCTTATTTTCACCAGTCTTTTTCGGTTTCATATTAGCTGCAGTTATAAGCTTATAGCAGGAGGGGTCCATTTCACTCGATTTTCCAAACCATTCCTCATAAAATTGCCAAACTTCTGACCTGTTGAGGGAAAAAATCCAAAAGACAACCCTGAGATATGAGGGTTTTCAAGCGTGCATCACAGATCTCAATACAAAGAAAATTGGTTGCTATCGCTTTATCACATACCAATATGCCAGGAACTGAAATGGTGCATACATCCCGTAGATTTCCTCAACTTCCATTTGGACTGTTTTTATGGTCGAGCTTTTGGCATGAACCTGCAGTAGACATACGTGCAAGTGTCAATGGAATCCTTCACTGGTGAAAGTTCACTAGTCAGAAAAGAAGAAGAACAATGTGAAAGAAGGAAAAGAAACCTGCTTCAAATGTCTGATAGTTTCTGAATCAGTGGGAATAACATGATAAAATCCCATGCACATGAGCACATTAGCACAGGTAAAGGGGCCAAATCCATTTATTGCTTTCAACTGCTCAAGCAGTTTATCATAGTTGGAGAGACTTGGTCTTCTGCAAGCTTCTTCAAGTTCCTTCAGTTGAATCTTACCTTCAACAACATTCTGGGCAAATTTCAATATCCGACTTGCTCTATAACCAAGATTGCAGCGCTTGGCCAAAAGAGTTTCATCAACACTTGCTAATTCCTTTGCGCTGGGAAAATTTCCAATCCTACCTTGGGAATAAGATTCAAATCTGTCTGAAGACTGTGAATTAGAAGAACATGACATAATTGCAACTACTTCACTTGATGTCTGACATGGGTCACATGGTTCCAACGATTTATCAATTTTACCAAATTCGAGAGAACCTGGACTGAGTTCCCTGGCCAGTTGGAAGCAGTCTTTTACATCATCATGACTTATATTGGTGTCCGGAACTTCTAGCGAAGTCTTGACCTCCAGAAACTTGTTTGTCAAATTAATTGGTCGCTTTTTGACTCTATGCTTTCTCTTTGATTCCTTTCCAGCAGGTGTCTTTGGGATAAAATAATTGATTTTAGAAGGTGCTTCCCTGGAAAAGGGATGTTGCAGCTCCCACTGAAGCTCACAAAGTGCTCTAGACATGCCTAAAGTTCTTGACCACCTAAAGAAGGTAGAATCGATACAATAAAAATCTCGACATCATTGACAATATATTAGAAACTAGGACCAATAAAAAACTTCCTTGTGTTACTTCATTCCAATCGAAAACATATCATGGAGGCACAAGACCATGAAAGAGCTAGTGGTTTCATCTTGTGCAGGAAAAATGAAAAGAAGAGGGAGGACAGAAAAGCTGAATCTACAACTAGCTAAAAGTTTGTCAAGCTTCAAGCTGATTGTTGACAAGTTGTAAGATTCCAGCTATAATCAACTACCGAAAGTTCAAACAAAGCCTGCCCCCTTCGATTTCCATACTCCCATTAAGACAAAGCAACAGAGGTGGTAGAAACAGGAAGAGATATAATCCCGCCAAATATATATCCATGAAAGGCATGCTATCGATTCATTCAAGCAGGATGCTGGAAACACCATCTGCACCTCTTTGAAATAAAATTTACTTGCAGTTCTTTGACCCATCTCATAAATCTAGATTTACAGTGATGTGGTTCTTGAATTTAACTTTCAGAAGAGATGATCCAACTTCTACATTTTCCTCTTAACTTTTGTTGCACTACTTGAAGAGCAGTGCTGCCTTGAATAACAAGTTATTAGTTGATCAGGTTAGAGATGTATCCACAGATAATGAGTAAGTTTCTCTTCGACTATAAGCTGTAATTCCGGATTATTCTGCTTAAATCCCTTTAGTTCCAAGCCTATCCCAAATACTTGCTCTAGTAATTTGAAAGACACATATTCAATCTATGGTTAGAATTCTTAGGCTTTGTGTTTGACATTCTTTCAGTAAAAGGGAAATCTTTAATGTTTGTTGACATGTTTAACATTTCAAATCTCTACCTCTCCGTCGGTCTCACCCTATAAGAATTTCCTTTACCTTGACAAAGGAAAAAAGTGAGATTGCAACAAATACATACATCTACAGGAAAGAAGATACTAGATTCAAGACCGTATAGGTATTACTCACTGGCAATTGCAAAGGAGGATACATTTTACCATATCCTCAAACAATGTCGGTGACCGGAACACTCTCCCAAATCCCTTCTCTTTTGCTTCCCCACAGATCTCCTGAAACTCCCTCACATTTCTATCATCTTCCTCTGACAATCGCAACATTCGCCTCACTTGTTCCTTAAATTGATAAAGAATGAAGAACAACCTATTAAATCAACCAATATGAATGCAGAACTACAAACGGAGGTGCGGAACACAGGTAAAGAGACAAGATATCCATCCTCCTTACTTCAGAAAATAAGGAGAGAATTCTCAAACAGTTGAAATGTTCCACATTGAAAAGAAACGGAAAGACTTTACATCTTGCAGAAGCAAAGACATAAACTAGTTTCTTTTCAGCACAAAGACAACTAAATTTCAGCTACGTTTTCATACGTAGCTCAATTCTAAAACCCTTTTTTGGAGATATTAATTCAAGAATTATGAAACGGAGAATGAACTAACTAGTGTCCTTTGAAACCTAAAAAAAAATCAATATCTTGCAACCTTTTCCTATTCCTGCCTAACAAGTAACAGACAAAATTTTGAAGAATGCTAAAAAAAGAACTATACCAGCAAACAGCGGCGATGTTGAGGAGAGAGTGAATCAGTGCCAAAAATTTCAATCTTCAGAGTGTGAGGAGAATCAAAGGGATGTGAGATTCTAACAGTTAAAGAAGTTTCATAATCTGGATGATCATAGTCGAGGCTCAGACGCAGAGGGCGCTGGAGTGTCTTGGATTGCGGGTTCCAGTAGTTGGGTGCCATCATAAACAATCCATGGCTACAAACTGCTTTCTCCAAACAGAATGTGCCGGCAGCTACTCCAAGCGGTAGGTCCACCACCGTACTAAGGCGACTTCCGCCGTCAAGGGTGATCTCTTCATCTTTCCGATTTTCCATTTACTCAAATCTCACTGCAGTGATGGTGGGGTTCTTGACTCGTCCCGTATCGTTGTAGTAAGCCCAAATAGCCTTATCGCAGTTTTGATGCCGTATTATTTAAACGCGTTCAGAACTGAGAACCGAGAAATTAAGCGCGCGATAATGCTTTTCGCCATTTCTATATACAATTTTATTTTGGATTATATGTAGTGCAAAAAAATTTCATTATTTACTATTAATTTTTAAAAATTTTTAAGTTTCTCTGAAACCTTTGAAATACTAAAACTCAAATCTGTCAATAATAACTACGTTTTTTAGCAAATAAAGTTTAATTTATCAAATAATATCCAATTTTACATCTTTTTACATAAAAAAATCAAAATCGGCTACAAAACAGTCGATTTTGAAAACAAAATAACGATTTACGTCACTTGTGCCAGCAAGTAGCGAAATTATGCCACAAATTTCGCTCAAAATTGGCGAAAATTATGGTCAATTTCCGCCAATTTTGGGCGGAACTTGTGGCACAAGTTCCGCCAATTTGGTGCGGAAATTGTGCCACAAATTTCGTTTTGACGAAAATTGTCCACAATTTTTGCAAAAAATTGGCGAAAACTGTGCACAATTTTTGTCAAAAATTGTGCAAAATTTTTGCCAAAATTGGGCAAAAATTAGGAACAATAAAAAAATCACATTGAATTTCTATTAAATTTTTCATATTAGATAATTTTTATCAAAGAGAAAAAATAATTTAAAGAACAAATAGATTATTTTTTAACTCGAATAATTTGTGTAATCTTAATTTAAACAAATATTTGTGTTTAAAAAAAGCCTATGTGTTCTTTAAATTATTTTTCTCTCTGATAAAAACCATCTAATATGACAAATTTAATAGAAATTCCATATAATTTTTTAATTGTCCATAATTTTTGTCAAAATTTGGGAAAATTTCGCACAATTTTTGGCAAAAATTGTGCATAATTTTTGCCAATTTTTGACGAAAATTATGGACAATTTTCGCCAAAAAGTGGCGAAAATTATGGCACAAGTTTCGCAAATTTGGGATGGAATTGTGGCACAATTTCTGCCCAAAATTGGCAGAACTTGTGCCATAAGTTCCGCCCAAAATTGGCGGAAATTGACCACAATTTTTGTCAATTTTGAGCGAAATTTGTGGCTCAATTTCGCTACTTGCTGGCATAAGTGACGCAAATTCATTTTTTTTTCAAAATCGACTGTTTTGTAGTCGATTTTGATGTTTTTTATATGTAAAAAGATGTAAAATTAGATATTATTTGATAAATTAAACTTTATTTGCTAAAAAACGTAGTTATTATTGACAGATTTAAGTTTTAGTATTTCAAAAGTTTCAGAGAAACTTAAGAGATTTTTAAAAGTGAATAGTAAATAATGAAATTTTTTCACACTATATATAATTCAAAATAAAACTGTATATAGTTACCACCATGCTTTTTTGCATTGTATGATGCGTTAAGCCGTTTCCTGACATCTGGGCTATTCGCGACGCCGCTAGTGAACCGTTAATCTTCGTTTAGTCGAAACTTTTCTTTAATTTTTTACTTTTATTTATTAAGAACAACAAGGGATTGAATTTTTTTTTTGTTATTTAAAATGAGTGACGTGTATTTCTAAAAATTATCAGATCTCCAATAAGGATAGTACTATTGTGATCATATTAAAAATGAATGAAAAGCTCATATCAAAGAAAAATAGAGAAATGTACAACACAAAAAAAAATAGAAAAAGATAGAGAGAGGGAAAAAACAAACCGTCTCTTTTTTTTTTCCCTGCATAATACGGATTCTAATAGACATAAAGACTTTAACGTAAAAAGATTTACGTTAAAAAGGGAAGATTGTGGATTTGTTAATTTTTTTTAAATTAACAGATGGTAGAAAATTACTTTATGCCTTCCCTTCTTATTTTCTATTTTATGAAGGTAAAAATGCTTTTTACCCCTAGAGGGTAGAGTAATGGCAAGGAAGGTCTGTGTAAATTTTCTAACAAGAAGGGACGATCATGTAACACCAATAAACCTCAAGCAAAGTCAGTCTAAATTAGCCTTTCCCCCTTCTTAGGAGATTGATAGTTACACTATTCTTTTTTTAAAAAAAAATATTTACAACTATTCTTCCCTCTCATTTTTTTCTCTCTCCTTTCTTATATCTCTACTGAGGGACAGTCTTGCAATGCATTCTTCAAGACTGCTCTAGTGTAGAGAAAGAAGAAGAAAAAAAAAAGAAAAAAAAAGAGTGATTATAAATATTATAAAAAAGTAATAAAAAAGTATTGAACGAATCAATTTTCGTCCGTATCCTTTTCACCTAACTTGTTAAATGAGATATACGTAATAGAGTTACTTTAAAATAACAATGTGTTACAATTAATCGTATGGTGTAATATCTTAAGATTGTACAACTCAAATATCCCATGTTGGATTAATCGGGAGAATCCAAATGCTAGTTTGATCAAAAGATACTATAAAATGTTGTATCTGCTAACATTAATCCCCTCTATGATCATGATCATGATCATGAGGACGAGGGCGCCACCTTACTCTCTTTTGGGGGCCTTTCTACAGAAAAGATTTTTCATGGGCTTGTATTAGCCATTCATTGCAGTCCGTGCACCAAAAATAGGATTGTATCGGTTAATGATCCAGTAAGTGTCTTTTTCTGGAGCCCAACAAACACTCTTGGCCTTTTGACCAGTCTTGTTCGGTTTTTCTTCAAATCCCGTTTTTGATGTCGCCCGAAAATAGTCATATCATAATTTCGGATGAGATTGAATTGAAACTTAATTGAAAATTTATTATTATTATTATTTTACTTTGGTTATTACCGCTCTATGGGTCGTATGATTTGAATCAAATAAAATAAAAGATCTCTCCAGGAGGGGTAGGTTCCGAATCTTCTTGTAGAGGCAAATTTAGATCAATACACTATCACTTCCACGAGGTGGGCACCACTTTCGTCTCCGAGGGAAAGAGGAAATCTCTCCATATAAAAAATGACCTTAGGCTTAGTTTGGTTCGCAAAGGAGAAGGAGCGGGAAGAGGTATTTTTTATTTTACCTAATAGAAATATTTATATTTATTTTAGTTTTGTTTGATATGAAGGGAATAGAAATAAAATATAAATACTTCATCTTATTTCGTAGTATGAAAAGTGAAAAGGAAGGAAATAATATTTTATTGTGTTTATAAAATTACTTTTTTCTTAAATTAAAGAATTTATGATAAAAGTGAAAGTTAATGACATAACGGTCTTTTTAGTATCAAATTCATCCCAATCTTTTCAAAAATAGCATAATTAGAATTGTTAATGCAGAGGGAGAGCTCTCCCCCTTCAATTTACACTCCTCATTTCTCTCATTTTATTCAAACAAAGTAAAACACTTATTTTCTCTTTTACTTCTCCTCTCATTTTCCTCTCTCTTTTCCTTTCAACTAAACTAGGTCGAAGTAAGGCTCTAACCCAAAGTAAGGAAGGACTTTTTCTAGGCATTCTAGGGTTTTTTTTTTTACTTTAAATTTTTTTCTTATAAATAATTTAATTTTATAATTTTTAATATAATTTTATTTAAAAAATACAATTTAAATATGCTTTTATGAGCGAAAATAAGAAGGACATACTTATCCTAAAAAAAAAAAAAAAAGAACGCATTCCGTGCTCAAGCGAGAACAGGTCCAAAACCCCTTCTTCTAATTCCCGGATCCAAGCCGAACCGAACAAAGTCCGTCAGATTTTGGCGCCACATCTGTTTCCCTTTGTTCGTCTGTACTCTTTCTCTCATGTAATTTTTCCCAACATAAAAAACCCGCAGAGCGGCTGCTTTGAATATTAGTATAACCTTCATGCAAACATGAAAGCGATATATTTCTGCCACTCTAAACTACGGACAAGAAATCCTAAGGCCTTTTTGATTCTTTTTCTTGCTTGGACAAATCAAGATTGTTCATTTATCTCTTTATTTAATCTCTGATGTTAGCGGGAGGACAACCAGTTCAGTGCCAAAGAAGAATTTTCCCCACTTCTCACCTGCCCAAGCACAAGATTCATCATTCATGCATCCAGAAAGTAAAACATCGTTTTAGTTGTACGATGACGTAATAAGCAAAAGACGGACCAATGGAACAATGTCAATGCCTTGTACTGGGTCTAGCAGAGAAATTTTCTTCATCTGGTTGGCATTTTGTATAGAAAAAAGTTCCCCTAAGAATTGGCGACGGGGTCAAAGTTTCTTGGACTGGCTCAATATGTTTTCTGCTATAAAATAGACGGAGTATCACCCGAAGCCTCTTTTCATTTTCTGGGTTTTCTTGGTTATAAGGAACTGATCAAGGTTTTCCTGCTGTTTTTTGAGAGCTTCGTGAGAATTTTGGTTGATAGAATAATTTTAATGCTATTCGGGAGATGGGTTCGAGGATTTTGGTAATTTTGCTGAGTTTTTCTGTTCAGATTTTGGTTACACTGGCAGCCACAGATAGGAATGACCGTAAGTACCTCTTTAAATCATCAAGAATATGTTAAATTGGGAGTTCAGGAATCTTACGATATATGTCTCATGATCTCATATATGCCCTTTAGTTTTCTGCTTTCTTCCCAGTACAAGAAAAAGGAAATTCTTCTATATTGGTGATTTCATCTTTAATTTGTAACAAGGACATATGTGAATGGAAGTATGGCTCCAACAAAAGAGGATGTCTTTTTACCTTGTGGTTTGTTCTTTCAGGACAGTATAGTAGGCGGAAAGATAAGCGGTATCTGTAACTACATGATTTTAGAAACATTTCGTGGTGATCACCTATGACCCTCATTATCCTAATTACAATATCCTTTTGAAGTACCTAAAGACACAAAATTTCAAAAGTATGATTGATTAAGTTTGATTTGCAGTAAAAGATGCCGAATGTTCTTAAAGCAGATATGTACAGCCTGGAAAACTGTGAATGTCCTTCCTACATGAAATTTTAGTGCACATTATCTCAGCCAGAGTTGTATGTCAAGAGGCTAACTCTGCTGATTTTCTCCAACTTTTACTGATCAAGTTCAGCTGGCAATTTACTATTTTATGAACTTTGATTGGATACTATTTGGGGGATTTGGGCACTTATCAGAAGTTATCTTTTACTTCCCATGCAGTTGCTGCTTTAAATGCTATTAGATCTCATTGGGACAACTTGCCACCCAATTGGGAGGGCGCCGATCCCTGTGGCAGCAGTTGGGAAGGAATTACTTGTAATGGCTCACGTGTAACATCAATGTAAGTGTGTGATGCTATTAAATTTGTCATGCCTAGGGGCTTATTTTACTCTTAACTCTCTTTTGTTCATGCATAAATAAACTATTCGTGTTGCAGAATGTTGGCAGGCACAGGCTTGACAGGAAGCAGTTTTGGAGATATTTCAGCACTAACTGAGTTACAGTATCTGTACGTCCTCTATTCTGTCTGTTCTTCTTCTGACACAAATGCATGAATTACCAACTATTTGAGACTGGAAGGATCCAGTTAGAACTAATACTAAGGATCATTCCTTGTTTATGTTCGCTGTGATATATATTTAGTTCAAAATCAACTTCTTACAGACGTAGTTGCGTAACTCTGGGAATGAGGCAGTGAGGCTATTGCCTTTGTTTAAATGTACCTCAAGTACGATCATAATTAAGGTCACATGTTCAGCAGCATAACGTTCTCATTTCACATGAACAAACCTAACTTTGATGACTACAAGAGTAATAGAAATAATAACGCAATTAGGTCCTATCATTACTCCTTCTATCAGAAAATTACTCCTTAATGGCAATAAATGTATTTAACAGTTTGACTTTCTTCATTCATATGCCTCTGACAGAAATTAACAACCCACTAAAGGTGAAACCCAAAGGAAGTGATTTTCTGAAAAGTATTTTTGTTGCAGGGATCTTTCAAACAACATTGGTCTAAGAGGAACTCTTCCATCTTCTATAGGGAACTTGAAGAATCTATCAATCTTGTAAGAACCTGTTCCTTGCTTGAGTATCACCTAAAGAGTTCATCATAACATTATCCCAGTATAATCAAGATATTGATTTTTGTTGGATGACAGAATCTTGGTAGGGTGCAGCTTCTTTGGTCGTA
Source organism: Rauvolfia tetraphylla (assembly GCA_030512225.1). NCBI lineage: Eukaryota > Viridiplantae > Streptophyta > Magnoliopsida > Gentianales > Apocynaceae > Rauvolfia > Rauvolfia tetraphylla. Next base: position 8,069,958 of record JAJQKT010000060.1, read on the forward strand.
TTCCAGATTCCATAGGATCTCTGCCAAAGCTGATATTTCTGTGAGTAGATGTTAGTCTGAATTATTATTCCTGTTCGTGCATTGTTAACTGAATATCATTAGGGTACAACATGATTGGACTATTTGCTAGCTCCTTTTGCTAGAGTGCATAAATAATTCGACCATCTTCTGCATAACAAGATAAATATAAATGATCATTTGGAGGTAGTTCAACAAAATTGTCATACAATTCATCGCCTAGAAAGAATATGTGCTAAATTCCTTTGCCTTATTAATTTTTTTTTTTCAGTTTGTAATTCCGCCACCAAATCTCTCTGAGAGACATACTTTCTATTGTGCAGATCATTGAATTCTAACAGCTTCAGTGGACCAATTCCACCTTCAATTGGTAATTTAGCCAACCTTTCATGGCTGGATCTGAGTGACAACAGACTTAATGGCACCATTCCAGTCTCTAATGGAATTACACCTGGTCTGGACATGCTACTTAATGCAAGACACTTGTATGTCCTTTTGTTTAGAAACAAAAACAAAACACTCGTCTGTTTATTTTATTGCATTTTTTTTCGTTTTTGTTTAAAGTTTGGTCCATTACCCGCAGCCATTTGTCAAGAAATAATCTTTCTGGCTCAATACAACCTCAGCTGTTCAGCTCAAACATGAGACTGATACATCTGTAAGTGTGTAGGTAGTCTGATAAATAAATATTATATGCCTATGATTCATGTCCTCCTTTTCATTTTGGGAGTATTTCTTGGCACATGCTTTTAAATTGTCAATTCAAGGAGCAGATATGTTGGTGTTTTAGTTTTTATATCTAATAAATTCTTCTTTTCTTCTCTGTGTTAGAATTTTGGATAATAACCAGTTGTCTGGAAATATACCTGTCACTCTTGGATTTGTAAAGACTTTGGAAGTGGTGTGAGTATCTTTGATTTACATAAAAAATAAGTATTCTTGGACGGGAGCCTAAATTCTTCCTTGTTTTATTTATTTCCGTGAAACAGACGTCTAGACTGGAATTTCTTAAACAGTTCTGTTCCCTCAAACATCAATAACCTTACAAATGTCGTTGAACTGTAAGCAGAAAAAGAGAACCTTTTTACTTGATATATTTTCTGATAGTTTCTTCTACCACCTCATTCTCTTAATTACTGAAATATTATTTGCTAATTCTTCAACACAGGTTCTTGTCTAACAATGATCTGACTGGACCTATTCCCAACCTTACAGGCATGAATACACTAAATTATTTGTAAGTTCAAGTTTAATTTTCTTCAGTCTATATGAAAACTGAGCAAATGAAACACTAGTTTACATTTCTCAGATAGACTTTCAAACTTTTATTGATGTCTTTCCTTATGTTTCACATTTTCTTTCACTGGATGGTGTATTCTGCAATTACTTTGACCTTATTTTACACGATGATTTGCAGGGACATGAGTAACAATAGTTTCAGTGGATCAGCTTTTCCAGCATGGCTAAGAAGCATCCAGTCTTTGACAACATTGTCTCTCTCTCTCTCTCTCTCTCTCCCTCTCCCCATGACTGATCCATATTCATGTCATCCACATTGTAGCACATGCATGTAAACGCAAGAGTAACAAAACCTTTTGAAGGTTTCTTGACTAAAATTTATTTGTCTACCCTACGCCTCTATTTTCAGAAGTTCTTAATCTGGCCTTCTGCTTCCAGAATCTCGAAGTGGAACCATGGCTCTTTTTCTAGTTAATAGTTTCATATGTCTGGATGGTTTCATCTGCTTCTTGGGAGGCAATCTGTTTCTTTTCATTGTCATTGAACCATCTCCCATGAAGCCCTCCAGAAGTATATGTGATATGTTTATTATTTTCTTATTCTCACTAAGACAACTTCACTCTGATACAGGGAATGTGTAAAAATTTCTTCAAAACTTCCAACTATTCCAGCTATAGACATATTCTTAATTAGAATTTAAAGGTTTTAATAGGATTTATTGAATTTAGCCACTCATTATTTTGCGCATTAGGATGAGCACATGTAGCCTAATCCATTTCAATTAAATTAAATTACTATTGCTTTGGTCTCTACTGCAAAAGTGATATATTTGGTTGCGATTCTATGACAGAATAATGGAGGATACTAATCTTCAGGGGCAGATTCCAGTTAACTTCTTTGGCCTTCCACAATTAGAGACTGTGTGAGTGTCTGTTTAATCTTGTAACTCCAATTTACTGCAGCCTTCTTCTACAGTTCAAAGGCAACAAGAATAACATTTGGGAGTCAAAAAAGATAGCTGTATAGTCATATCATTTTGTTATATATGTAGTTTATATGATGATGCCGTGCATTTACAGGGTAATAAGGAACAATCAGCTTAATGGAACCCTGGATATTGGCAACAGCTATAGAAGCAACTTGTTACTCGACTTGCGGAACAACTCTATTACTGACTTCCGACAAAGAACAGGATATAACATGGAACTAACGTAAGCAATCTCCATATAGTGCGACATCGGAGTCTTGAGGCTCCTTATTCAATCTGAAAGACCATGCTAGTCATCCTGGAGTATTTGAATTTCATGTTCATAATCAGCTTTCTTCTCTCTGTATCCTCACCTCTGCACTGGCGTTCTTTGTTTACTTTTCCTATACTTTGCAGGCTGATTGGGAACCCAATTTGTGAGGGAAACGGAGCAAGAGAAAACTATTGTATACCAAAACATAACACTTCTTTTTCTCCATCTAGTAACTGTCCAGCAGTCTCCTGCCGTTCAGATGAGATATTGAGCCCCAACTGTAGATGCTCAAATCCATATGTCGGAACCCTACACTTCTTTTCTTATTCCTTTTCAAATTTACAGAATGCTAGTTACTTCAGAACCCTTGCAGGTTCTTTGATATCTGCTTTTAGGTCAAATGGACTTCCTGTGGATTCAGTTAACTTGAGCAACCCAAGTATAGATGCATATTCTTACCTTCAGTTCCATTTGCAAATATTTCCTGCTGGTCAAAATAGTTTCAATCGAACAGCAATTTCTGCAATTGGTTTCCTCCTAAACCGTCAATCTTTCCCGCTCCCGTACTATGGACCATTCTTCTTTCTTGATGAAAGCTATTGTTGTTTTTCAGGTAATTATGCATTAAGCAGGAGATAGGAAAAACATTTGGGTCCCTGCTTTTTATCTAATTTGGATACTCTCTCTATATTTACTTGTGTGCAAAAGGATATGGTTGCTTATCTGCCTCTTATTATAAATTCAGGAGAGAAAACGAAATCCCATACTGCCACTATTGTTGGAGCATCAGTTGGTGGCGTTGTGCTTTTTGCACTCATATTATTAGGTGGATTTTATGCTTACCAGAGAAAAAGATCAAGAAGAGAAGCAGCAAAGAATGACCCTTTTGGTAAGATCAATCTCTGAAGAAGGAAAACCTTTCTAGCCTAAGTTAATGTCATTCTAAGTGTACTTCAGTTGCTTATTTATCACTTTGGCTCAGCAACTTGGGACCCTGACCATGGAAACGGCAGTGTTCCTGAGCTTAAGGGAGCAAAATGGTTTTCATTCGAAGAGCTCAGGAAATGCACACAGAGCTTTTCAGAATCAAACTGCATTGGCCTTGGCGGATATGGGAAGGTGTGTATGTGCTTAGTTGTCATAATCTTTTAGTGGTTACAGGTTTGCTGGTATAATTTGAGTGGTCTTCAAATGATATTTAACCCCCACGAGAACGATCGGTTCCACAACTAAACTACACAGGCCTGTTTAGTGCTTGTTAAACATAAACTCCAGTTAAAATCATGAAAAATTTTAATAAATCTAGACTTCATATTCTTATTGTAGTATCACAGAATTTTAAAACCCAACTTTTAAAATGTTTTAAGGGGATACACTTAATTATTTTCATATTTATCGAAATTCATAAGACAATTAGATGATGGAATTACCATGGGATATACGATTAGATTGCTACTCACAGTTGGACTCGTTGACATGGTCTCCCTTTTTTCATTGAAGTGCTCCTTTGAAATCTGATTGAAAATTGGAAGTAGAAACCTGTATAATAGGATTTTATCTCCTGACTTCCTGATATCCTCTGATATTGTTCATTCTTCAGGCTTGAAAGCATCCCTTAATCCTTGTTTGTCAAATACTGACAGGTCTATAAAGGAACTCTCGCTTCAGGGCAATTAGTAGCCATTAAACGAGCTCAACAAGGATCAATGCAGGGCGCTTTGGAATTTAAAACTGAGATTGAGCTTCTGTCGAGAATCCATCACAAGAATGTTGTGAATCTTGTTGGATTCTGTTATGACCAAGGCGAGCAGATGCTGGTCTATGAGTTCATTTCAAATGGTACTCTGAGGGATAGTCTTTCAGGTATTGCTTGTCATTATTGTCTAGCCTAAATCTTGATATTGTACTTTTTGGCCTTTGGAGGGAACCATTTAAATGATCATCAAACCTGTAGGCAAGCATTGGGGTCTCTGGGAGGGGGAGCCTTCAGCGCATGATCAGAGAGGCTCATGTTTTTGCTCATAGAAATGAAAGTACTTTCAGCATAAAATGCAGATGACTTATCAAATTGCACTATAATTGGGGGAAAGTAATACTGAACTGATATGATTACTTTTCTAGCTGCCCAAAAGGTCTTGCTTGATTTCGCAGACTAATAATTGGTGTAAAATAGCTAACAGATCTATTCTATGCCTGGAGCAAATATTACTTCATATCACTGACCATGATCTGGTTGAAGTTTTAGACTGCATTTGATGTTGCAACAGCTGTTGTTTTCAGTTCATTTTTTCAGTGTTGATTTCATATCATACATGCAGGTAGATCCGGAATTCAGCTAGACTGGATGAGGAGACTCAGAATTGCTCTTGACGCTGCCAGAGGTTTAGCTTACCTGCATGAGCTTGCTGACCCTCCCATCATACACAGGGACATCAAGTCAAACAATATTTTGCTGGATGACCACTTGAACGCAAAAGTTGCTGATTTTGGCTTATCTAAACTTCTGAATGATGAAGCCAAGGGTTATGTCAGCACTCAAGTCAAAGGGACACTGGTCAGTATTTCATAGTAGAAACCTACAGTTTTATGTGCGAATGTGTATTCAGTTTCTTACCTCATTCTTTTCTTCAGCTCCTCCTAAGAAATTTTCTTTACTGATATAGGGATATATGGATCCTGAGTATTACATGACCCAACAGTTGACAGACAAAAGCGATGTATATAGCTTCGGAGTTGTACTGCTCGAGTTGTTAACTGGAAGAGCCCCTATAGAGCGGGGAAAACATATTGTAAAACTAGTTGAAGAGGCACTGAACAATGCAAAAGGTGCACCTGACTTATCTCATCTTCTTGATGCAAAGATCAATGCAGGTGCAAAACTCGAGGGGTCAAACAAGTTTATTGATCTGGCAATGAGATGCGTTCAAGATTCCGGAGCTGACAGACCTACAATGGGAGAAGTAGTGAGAGAGATAGAGAACATCATGCAGTTGGTTACTGTGAACAAAACTGTTGAAGCAGAGTTCACTTCATTCAGTTCTGAGGATACTACTGATGCAAGCCGTCAGCAATCTTATGGTAGCAAGGCCTTTGATTATAGTGGTGGCCTTTTAACTTCCAACGTAGAGCATCATCAGTGATTGTGTTGTATGCTGATTTTCAGCATATTAAAGTGATTGAGCATAGCCAACATTTGTATCACAGTCAACCTATTTTCTTTATCATATTTGATTTATTTGTGCAAATTGAGGGAAGTAAATTATAAAAGCTGTATAGGAAAGGGTCAACTAATGTTAGCTTTTCTTTTTTTTTTCTGTTTTTTTTTTCTCTTTTTCTACCCAATTTGGCCCTGATTTGTCGACAAACTCCATGGTGAACTGTTATGAGCACCAAATTCGAGTTTTTTCAATTTGTTAAAAAAAGTTGAGAAATTGGTAATATGAACGTAGAACAATTTATTTTGTCTTAATTTAGTCAAAGAAAAATTTTGTTCTACAATCTTAATTCAAAAATAATTTTTCCTCAAAAATAATGATTCCTGTCACCCTTAGGTAATAAAATTTAAAATTCTCGTATAGATTATCGATTAAAAATAAAATAGTTAATTTTTTACTTTTCTTCTTAAATGCCTACAATTTAATAAAAGTGAAAGAGATGCAAAAAGAGCTTGTACGAATATTTGGTCAACTTAATTTTTCGTCCGCATCTCTCTAAATTTTTTTTTTATTTTTTTGATTACAGATAATATATTGATTGAGTTTCCTTGAACAGTTTTTTTTTGAAAGGTACCTCGAGAAAGGCCTTAGTAAAAGGTTACGTTAAGCATTAATTGCACAAACACTTTTTTTTATATAAAAAAAATTATATTTTCCTTGATTGATTATAGTTTTTTTTGGTAGATGATTGATATTCAAAAGCCTTTATGATTAAAATCAATACTGTTTTAAAAATTTGAGGTGTAGAGCCTCATGCTTAAAACTAATTCATTCATTTCCTACACAAGTTCTCATTGACAAACCTAGTGAAAAATAAGCTTAAGTTAAATCATAAACAATACAAGCATTTAGACTTCTTTTTTTTTTTGGTTCAAAAAATGATATTTATATCAAACATAAACATAAAATCTTACACAAAAATAATTTTCACCTAATAAATCACCCAATAGGAAAAATTAATCACATAATCTATTTGAAATACAGTAACAAAACTAATACTTATATATATATATATATATATATATATATATATATATATATATATATATATATATATATATATATTTGGTTTGATTTGATTTGAAAAAATTTTCAAACCAAACCAAAATTTGGTTTCCGAATTACCCCAAACCGATCCATACTACAAACCGTAAATTTGGTTTGGATTGGTTTGGGCGGTTTAGGTTGTCGTTGAACACCCCCGTTTGAATTGATTATTTGATGCCACGACGGTAATTTTGGATTGGGTCAATGTGGGCCGAAGCTGGTGGGCCACGTTGTTGCTATTTCTTTTTTCTTTTTTGTTTTTTTTTGCTTATAGAAACATTATAGAAAAAAGAATTTATGGCAATCTTAGCACTAAATTTCTCTCAATTACACATTCTAATCATGTACATAGTTAAGGTTGATTAATTTAATTTAATTTTAAATTTATTTTTTATATAAATTTATCTAGATTATGAATAATACATATATAATTAATAATTATTTTATATTTTAAAAAAATTAGTGATTGACCAAAGATCCTTTCTATTCTAATAAGCTCATATATGATAAAGAGAGAAAATAGAGAGACAAAAAACAATCATAGATAATAAAAAAAAAAAAGCATAGAAGGAAAAAAAAAAGCTAGGCTCGCGGGCCTAATAAGAGTAGATATGGATTAGGGGTTTCTCAAGTTGTGAGAAAACGGATAAGTATGCTCCACCTCATTTAAGGGCTAGTCCATGACAAGTCGGAGTAAAACTGCTCGTTTGACAATGCTATCTCTCTATCTGTCTTTTTGAAAGACACACATGCTTCTAATTAATAGTTTGTTTGGCTAGAGTGAATAGATAAAGTAAAAACGATGAGAAGTAAATAATAAAATAAATAAATAATTTATCTCTTTTGATTATAAATGGAGATGGATGAAAAGTAAATGAGAAAAGGAAGCTCTCCCTTCGTATCAGCAAATCATTACCCTCCCAGTATCGAGGGATTGAAAGTTTATTTTCATTTTATTTAAACTAAATAAAATTGATGTAAATGTATTTACTTTCATTAGAGGAAATAATAGTGCCGATTTCACTCATCCTCACCTTTATCCTCCTCATTCACAAACCAAACAAAGTCTAAATTTCAATTTATTATTATCATAAAAAAGAATAATTAAGGCTATGCTTAGATTAATTTTTTAAAAATACTTTTCATTCTACATTCCACATGTTCTCTCACAATATTTATCTATACTTCATAGAAAATTCAGAAAAGTTTTTCAAAAAAACAAAAACCAATCAAAGTGGAGCATTAATATGGCTAGACAAAGTAGCTCGAATATGTTAGCATATGTGATATATTCCATTCGCTTCAAAATATATGATATAATTTCTTTTTATAAGATAATTAAAGTTTTAATAAATTTCATGAAAAATTTGAATAGATAATTAGAATGCTCTTATTTTAAAATTATTGGTTAATATGTTAAATTCAAATTTAACATTTAAAGTTGATGTTTTAAATAGTTGATTAGAAGACTAATAGTTTTAAGAAAATAAAAGTATTTAAATAGTTAGTTAGAAAGAATGTAAAATTTAAGAAATAATAAATTAAACCTTAATATAAAAAGGTGATATATATTTTAAAATATATCTAAAAAGAAATTAAATCATATATTTTGAACCAGAAAAGTAATAAATTAGATGCATCTTTACTATGCGTAGTAGATTTTGAATTTCAAGCGCATTTATTTGATATGATCTGTGAAAGAAAAAAGCGCAAATATATTTTTGGACCAATTCCAATAGCAGAAATAGACATTAGATGGTAATTATGACATTTTGAAGTCACTTTTAACTCCAAAACTTTCTCTTCATTTAACACGTTAAAAAGACCCTCCAATTTTTCTTTTTTTTTTTTTAAAAAGAGGGTTGGACCAGAGACAGGTTTAAGGATACAATTTGAGCATGATGCCTATCCTCTAGCATTAAACACAAATTGTATAAGTCAATGCACCAACCCAAATTGCTGACCTTACAAGGATGATCTTGTATGTCTATGCTATACGCCAGGCCGAAATGAATGCTTACAATACAATTGAGATTGATTACCTCCTATATCCATTTACCTCTCTTAATTTATATCATTTTTTTTCTTTCAACGATGTTACATATTTATTTTAATATAATTAAGTATATTTGAATTGAATTTTATTGTAAAAATTAATATAAAATTTTTATTTTAAAACTTATTAATTCGTTCATAAAAAATCTATTTTTGTGAAATTATTACAAAAAATTTTAAACTATATCCAATCATATCATTAATAACTCTTATTTCCATGCATTTTTTTTTTAACTTTAACAAGATTCATATTGAGTCGGAGCCATAATTTTGCTAAGCACTAGCATCTAGTACGGAAAAACAAACGGAAAAAAGTTGTAGTCTAGGTCTTTGTAGGTAGGTAGGGGTGTTGAATTCAATATGGTCCCTCAGTCTAGCAGAAATGGTTAGTGGGATGACTTGAACAAGAAAATGTAGGAGGACTGAGGACTGTAGAGTGGGCGTGAACCGTGTGGTAACCCGACCATATGGTTTGCAGGGTATCCCCATTTACTTCGATGTTATCCCGATTCCCGAATCCCATATTGATCTTTGCGGCAGATTGGGGGGTGGTTGAGCTTCTTCAAGTAAAGACAGGTATAGTTATTGCCTTGCTTCCGTCTTAAGTTTGGCAACTGGCGACCCTTAACCGTATCAGGACGAACCCGGCATTCGGCTTCGAGGGTAACGTGTTCCTTGGGTTCAGTGTTGAAGGTTGAAACTTTATCGTCTTCTACATCATTCAGTGCCAGCATGGACAAACACTAATTTGTTGGCCCCAGCTACAGTGACAGCGGACTGAAGCCAATAAAGACAACGTCAAATTGCAAATTATCACAATCCAATTGCAAAGGGTGTGGAAGGGAGACAAAAAAAATCCAAGAAGCAATTGACCCTTCCGGGTTGAGGTGCTAAATAGGAAAAGGATTCACAGCACTACAGAAATATATTCTTGTTCATTGCCCACGTAGGTATTCATGTAAATAAACTAATAATTTTAAATGTGGTATTTATATTTTTATATTTTTACATTCGTATTGCATTCAATTCTTTTATATATGTATAAAATTAATGATTTATTATCGATGTTTTTATTTAAAAATTTATAGAGATAATATTTTTTTAAAATGTATCTTTTATCACAGATACACGGAAAGACTTTTAAGTCTTTTCATGGCTACATCTAACTTGGAAGTCAATAGTCATGGATTTCAATTTGCTAATAATGCCCTTGATCAATGATATATTGCCAGTGGAAGTTCAAAACTGTGAAGACTCAAAAAATTGGGCTAAACCCCCTCACGCTGTCGTGTATCAAAGAAGTAATTCATTGACTTCTGAATACGCGCTGCAAACAAGTAATTTGATGGGCCCTTTCTAAATTTTGAATCGTTTAAACTTGTTTGTCCATTATACTGGGTATAGACGATTTCTTCGTCGTAGACATTTTCTAATGGTGTTGAATCTGTTGATTATATGTGAACAAAACAAAATATCTATTCTAGACTTTTAAGAAAGCTACTAGATGAGAGAAATGTTTGGTTTGATACTAGAGGACGAGTGTCTGGGGAAAATTATGGTATGCAACTCTTGCATAGCAGATAGAAGTCAATAGGAGCTTGGCTAGACATCATCGATAAAATTTTCTCCTCCTGGGAAACAGAGTTGCTAAAGAGGCTGTAAGGTTCTTGTGGTTCGTACACTTTGCAAGACCTTCTGTTCATCCAAATTTGTTTGTGGTTTTCTCTTGAGCAATGGTTCCAAGGATTCAGCTCGTTTCACTGCTTATTTCCATCGATGTTTTTCTTATAGCAGCATTGACCAATCCGCAAGATTGTAAGTCACTTTGATTCTTCTATCCTTCTTGTTTATTGATAATAATTTTCGTCCATTCTTAATGATATGCGGACGTGAGAGCTCCTTCATCTGCATGAGGCTTTAAATTGTGTCTTATGATCAAATAACCCGGGACAAGTTTATACTTTTGAGTTTAGTTCTACAAAATGAACCTCAACATCTTCTGTATCTCCATATTTGTTTGGTGGAAATCTTCTTTTCTAGGGAAGTTTCGTTGACTTCCCTTTAGTTGCCAAGAGATAGAAGACAATGACGAGCTAAGTTTCTGGACAATATTTAGTCTTAGATGCATATTTCTCAATTCTTTGGAGGATTAGACATTTCTTATCCTCAGAATTGAAGGCATAAGATTCACACTGCACATTTTGGTTTTGGTATATTAGCAACGTTTTTCCTGGTGTGAACCAAGTTGAATCTTGAAAGGGATTTCTTCTCAAATCTAATTCTTTTTTATTATGATACATACGTTACTTGTCATCTATTCAATGTTCTGCAACATTTCTATGCAGGGGACGTTCTCAAGGAAATTTTCTAAGCTCTACTTTCTTGGTTTTTTCTTCTTCTTTTTTTTTATTGAGAAACTTTGAAACAGTCTAATCATTCGCATCTGTGCCAGAATCTCGCTTGCACAAATCATAATAATCCTTGTCATAAAAATTGAAGGAGAGAAATGATCTGCATAACTAAATAGCTGAATTCTGTTATTTTGTCTAAAATAAAAGGTCCAAATATCTTCAATTATGCTTGTGGAACAGATAGTTCAGAGTAGGCATGCTTGGATTGGTTTTTACACCAAAAGTTTTTCAACTTTTTTTCAATTTTTTTGCTTTAGGTCTCACTTCTTTTCTCACAAATAATTCACCTTTATAATTTTCAATATAACTCAACTAAAAATAAAATCCCAATCGATCTCACCAAACACATCCCACTTTTGGGGGCTGAAGCTAGTTTAAGGCTTATTCAATTATGTTTCCAGGTGAAAATGTTTGACTTGGTGAATTCAAATGATACTTTTAAAAAAATAAATATTGCTATGTCAAAAAGGAAATCGATTGATCTATTTTGCAGATTCGGTTATGCTTGCCTTGAAAGATGTGTGGCAGAATGTACCGCCGGGTTGGGTTGGTCAAGATCCATGTGGGAGTGCCTGGGAAGGAATTTCATGCAACAACTCCCGTGTAGTCTCTATGTAATACCCTGCTTCTAGGGATATTCATTCCGTTGGATAATTCAGTTTTTAATTTATTTTTTTTAAAATTTTATAAAATCGAATCGAATTTAAATTTTCAAAAAATCGTCAGTTTCATTTTAAAAGAGAAAAAAACATATTTCGATAATGCGTTCTTGAGATAATTTTATTTTAAAAAATTAATTTTTATTAAAAACGCATTACTAAAATACGTTTATATATAATTTTTTTAAAAATTCAATTTCTCAATTCAGTTTTTGATTTTTATTCTCAAACAGAAAACCAACCAAATTTCTTTCTAACTCAAAAAATCGAACCGAAAATTTATATTTCGATTCAATTTAATTCGATTTTTCGAATTGCACTAAATAATAAACACCCTGGTTATCCTTTTTCATCCTGAGCTGTTCACTTGTATTGGTTTAAATAATTCTTTTTGTTTAATGTGAATCTACTTTTCAGAACATTAGCCGGTGTGGGTTTGACTGGGCAGCTATCTGGTGACATCCAAGGTTTATCTGAACTGCATACTCTGTAGGTCATCTAGCTCCCATCTTTCTGTTTCTGTTTCTGTTTCTTCTTGAAGAAGTTTTAAAGCTTGCTTAGGATGACATCATCAATTATTTGTTTGTTCTTTTCATTCTTTCTGAGCTGTGCTGCGGGTTGTGGCTCTTGGGCTTTTATTCCTTATTTTGTTGGCTTGCACCCTCAAACATCTATTGGTTCACTAAACAAATGAGGCACAAAACTTTGCTCGTTTAGTTTGTTCCGGCAACATTTAGTTCTTGCAGAAAGATTTTTTTCGCATTTACATGTTAGAAAGTGTTGAAAACATAAAATTGTGCAGTCGCCCCTTTCTCATTACCAACTTTTGATAGGTTTCCTGATTTATCAGGTCTTTTATTTTTCTCTATGCGTCAGTGTAACTTCTATGTTATAGTTCTTTTGCTTGTTGCCATCAAATCTCCAATTAAGACACAAAAATGTAGATAGAACATAGTAGTGCTTTGAGGAGTCTTATCTAATCATGTATAAGTGAAAATGTCATCAAGTATGATCTGAATAAAGGTCACATGTTCAGCAGCGTAACATTCTCATTTCTCATGAACAAACCTAACTTTGATGACTATAAGAGTAATAGAAATAATAGCGCAATTAGGTCCTATCATTACTCCTTCTAGCAGAAAATTACTCCTTAGTGGCAACAAATGTATTTAACAGTTTGACTTTCTTCATTCATATGCCTCTGAATTTCCTGAAAAGTATTTTTGTTGCAGGGATCTTTCAAACAACATTGGTCTAAGAGGAACTCTTCCATCTTCTATAGGGAACTTGAAGAATCTATCAATCTTGTAAGAACCTCTTCCTTGATTGAGTATCACCTAAAAAGTTCATCATAACATTATCCCAGTATAATCAAGATGTTGATTTTTGTTGGATGACAGAATCTTGGTAGGGTGCAGCTTCTTTGGTCGTATTCCAGATTCCATAGGATCTCTGCCAAAGCTGATATTTCTGTGAGTAGATGTTAGTCTGAATTATTTATTCTTGTTCGTGCATTGTTAACTGAATATCAATATGGTACAACATGATAGGACTATTTGCTAGCTCCTTTTGCTAGAGTGCATAAATAATTTGACCATCTTCTGCATAACAAGATAAATATAAATGACCATTTGGAGGTAGTTCAACAAAATTGTCATACTCTTCATCGCCTAGAAAGAATATCTGCTAAATTCCTTTGCCTTATTATTATTATTTTTCAGTTTGTAATATCTGAGAGACATACTTTCTATTGTGCAGATCATTGAATTCTAACAGCTTCAGTGGACCAATTCCACCTTCAATTGGTAATTTAGCCAACCTTTCACGGCTGGATCTGAGTGACAACAGACTTAATGGCAACATTCCAGTCTCTAATGGAATTACACCTGGTCTGGACATGCTACTTAATGCAAGACACTTGTATGTCCTTTTGTTTAGAAACAAAAACAAAACACTCGTCTGTTTCTTTTATTGCATTTTGTTTTCGTTTTTGTTTAAAGTTTGGTCCATCACCCGCAGCCATTTGTCAAGAAATAATCTTTCTGGCTCAATACAACCTCAGCTGTTCAGCTCAGACATGAGACTGATACATCTGTAAGTGTGTAGGTAGTCTGATAAGTAAATATTATATGCCTATGATTCATGTCCTCCTTTTCATTTTGGCAGTATTTTCTTGGCACATGCTTTTAAATTGTCAATTCAAGGAGCAGATATGTTGGTGTTTTTGTTTTTATATCTAATAAATTCTTCTTTTCTTCTCTGTGTCAGAATTTTGGATAATAACCAGTTGTCTGGAAACATACCTGTCACTCTTGGATTTGTAAAGACCTTGGAAGTGGTGTGAGTATCTTTGATTTACATAAAAAATAAGTATTCTTGGACGGGAGCCTAAATTCTTCCTTGTTTTATTTATTTCCGTGAAACAGACGTCTAGACTGGAATTTCTTAAACAGTTCTGTTCCCTCAAACATCAACAACCTTACAAATGTCGTTGAACTGTAAGCCGAAAAAGAGAACCTTTTTACTTGATACATTTTCTGATAGTTTCTTCTAGCACCTCATTCTCTTAATTACTGAAATATTATTTGCTAATTCTTCAACACAGGTTCTTGTCTAACAATGATCTGACTGGACCTATTCCCAACCTTACAGGCATGGATACACTAAATTATGTGTAAGTTCAAGTTTAATTTTCTTCAGTCTATATGAAAATTGTGCAAATGAAACAGTAGTTTACATTTCTCAGATAGACTTTCAAACTTTTATTAATGTCTTTCCTTATGTTTCACATTTTCTTTCACTGGATGGTGTATTCTGCAATTACTTTGACCTTATTTTACACGATGATTTGCAGGGACATGAGTAACAATAGTTTCAGTGGATCAGCTTTTCCAGCATGGCTAAGAAGCATCCAGTCTTTGACAACATTGTCTCTCTCTCTCTCTCTCTCTCCCCATGACTGATCCATATTCATGTCATCCACGTTGTAGCACATGCATGTAAACGCAAGAGTAACAAAACCTTTTGAAGGTTTCTTGACTAAAATTTATTTGTCTACCCTACGCTCTATTTTCAGAAGTTCTTAATCTGGCCTTCTGCTTCAAGAATCTCGAAGTGGAACCATGGCTCTTTTTCCAGTTAATAGTTTCATATGGATGGATGGTTTCATCTGCTTCTTGGGAGGCAATCTGTTTCTTTTCATTGTCATTGAACCATCTCCCATGAAGCCCTCCAGAAGTATATGTGATATGTTTGTTATTTTCTTATTCTCACTAAGACAACTTCACTCTGATACTGGGAATGTGTAAAAATTTCTTCAAAACATCCAACTATTCCAGCTATAGACATATTCTTAATTAGAATTTAAAGGTTTTAATAGGATTTATTGAATTTAACCACTCATTATTTTGCGCATTAGGATGAGCACATGCAGCCTAATCCATTTCAATTAAATTAAATTACTATTGCTTTGGTCTCTACTGCAAAAGTGATATATTTGGTTGCGATTCTATGACAGAATAATGGAGGATACTAATCTTCAGGGGCAGATTCCAGTTAACTTCTTTGGCCTTCCACAATTAGAGACTGTGTGAGTGTCTGTTTAATCTTGTTAACTCCAATTTACTGCAGCCTTCTTCTATAGTTCAAAGGCAACAGGAATAACATTTGGGAGTCAAAAAAGATAGCTGTATAGTCATATCATTTTGGTATATTAGCACTTGCAATATTTATACGTATTAAATATTTCAAAATTTATATGAGTATTGATATTTTTATTCAATATAATTATTTTTTATATTTATTTAACTTTTTAAAAAATATTAATATTTTATTTTTATTTTTATGCTATTATATTTTTTATTTTTTATTAAATATATTTGTATTTGAGTTTTAGTAATCATAATTATTCATTGTGTTTTTTATTGTAAAATAACATTATTTTTTTCTTTCTCCTTCTTCTTGTTCTTGCAAAGGTAGAAGTTAAAGTATATTTATTTACTCTTGATTATTTTATTCGTAAAATATTCTAATAATAGTATTAATTATATAATCTATTTTATAGAAGTTATATGATCCATTTATATCTTCCGTTACATTATATTTTTTTATTAATTCTTTATGTATAATTATTATTTTTTATTTGTTCATCTTTTAACTCATATAACTCCCACATAGCACTTATGATTTAAATTTTTAATAATAATACTAATAGTAATATAAATAACAACAACAAAAATAATAAACTAATAGAGTACTCTTCTTTTCCTAAAAAAAAATAAAAGAGTAATCTTCTTTAACTACTGTAACTTTCAAATAACTCTTATTTTTTATTACTCTTTATGTAACTCTCAAATAATTATAATTAAATTAGAGTTTAAAGAATAAATTTATATAAAATAATTTTATTTGTATACTTTATGTGCTTTTAATGTCTTATAATTAGTCTTTTAAAATAATAATAATTTATTTTTTTAAGGCATTTCAGACAATCTAAAAAAGGAAAAAACAACTAAGTTTAAATCTTATGACCTCTATTTATACTTTTAGTATAGTATAGATATAGATATAGATATAGATATATATATATAAATATGTAGTTTATATGATGATGCCATGCATTGACAGGATACTAAGGAACAATCAGCAATATGTAGTTTATATGATGATGCCATGCATTGACAGGATACTAAGGAACAATCAGCTTAATGGAACCCTGGATATTGGCAACAGCTATAGAAGCAACTTGTCACTGGACTTGCGGAACAACTCTATTACCGACTTCCGACAAAGAACAGGATATAACATGGAACTTACGTAAGCAATCTCCATATAGTACAACATCGGAGTCTTGAGGCTCCTTATTCAATCTGAAAGACCATGCTAGTCATCCTAGAGTATTTGAATTTTATGTTCATAATCAGCTTTCTTCTCTCTGTAGCCTCACCTCTGCACTGGCGTTCCTTGTTTACTTTTCCTATACTTTGCAGGCTGATTGGGAACCCAATTTGTGAGGGAAACGGAGCAAGAGAAAACTATTGTATACCAAAAGATAACACTTATTTTTCTCCATCTAGTAACTGTCCAGCAGTCTCCTGCCGTTCAGATGAGATATTGAGCCCCAACTGTAGATGCTCAAATCCATATGTCGGAACCCTACACTTCTTTTCTTATTCCTTTTCAAATTTACAGAATGCTAGTTACTTCAGAACCCTTGCAGGTTCTTTGATATCTGCTTTTAGGTCAAATGGACTTCCTGTGGATTCAGTTAACTTGAGCAACCCAAGTATAGATGCATATTCTTACCTTCAGTTCCATTTGCAAATATTTCCTGCTGGTCAAAATAGTTTCAATCGAACAGCAATTTCTGCAATTGGTTTCCTCCTAAACCGTCAATCTTTCCAGCTCCCGTTCTATGGACCATTCTTCTTTCTTGATGAAAGCTATTGTTGTTTTTCAGGTAATTATGCATTAAGCAGGAGATAGGAAAAACATTTGGGTCCCTGCTTTTTGTCTAATTTGGATATTCTCTCTATATTTACTTGTGTGCAAAAGGATATGGTTGCTTATCTGCCTCTTATTATAAATTCAGGAGAGAAAACGAAATCCCATACTGCCACTATTGTTGGAGCATCAGTTGGTGGCGTTGTGCTTTTTGTACTCATATTATTAGGTGGATTTTATGCTTACCAGAGAAAAAGATCAAGAAGAGAAGCAGTAAAGAATGACCCTTTTGGTAAGATCAATCTCTGAAGAAGGAAAACCCTTCGAGCCTAAGTTAATGTCATTCTAAGTGTACTTCAATTGCTTATTTATCACTTTGGCTCAGCAACTTGGGACCCTGACCATGGAAACGGCAGTGTTCCCGAGCTTAAGGGAGCAAAATGGTTTTCATTCGAAGAGCTCAGGAAATGCACACACAGCTTTTCAGAATCAAACTGCATTGGCCTTGGGGGATATGGGAAGGTGTGTATGTGCTTAGTTGTCATAATCTTTTAATGCTTGCAGGTTTGCTGGTATAATTTGAGTGGTCTTCAAATGATATTTAACCCCCACGAGAACGATCGGTTCCACAACTAAACTACACAGGCCTGTTTAGTGCTTGTTAAACATAAACTCCAGTTAAAATCATGAAAAATTTTAATAAATCTAGACTTCATATTAGTATTGTAGTATCACCGAATTTTAAAACCCAACTTTTAAAATGTTTTAAGGCGATACACTTAATTATTTTCATATTTATCGAAATTCATAAGACAATTAGATGATGGAATTACCATGGGATATGCGATTAGATTGCTACTCACAGTTGGACTCATTGACATGGTCTCCATTTTTTCATTGAAGTGCTCCTTTGAAATCTGATTGAAAATTGGAAGTAAAAACCTGTATAATAGGATTTTATCTCCTGACTTCCTGATATACTCTGATATTGTTCATTCTGCAGTCTTGAAAGCATCCCTTAATCCTTGTTTGTCAAATATTGACAGGTCTATAAAGGAACTCTCGCTTCAGGGCAATTAGTAGCCATTAAACGAGCTCAACAAGGATCAATGCAGGGCGCTTTGGAATTTAAAACTGAGATTGAGCTTCTGTCGAGAATCCATCACAAGAATGTTGTGAATCTTGTTGGATTCTGTTATGACCAAGGCGAGCAGATGCTGGTCTATGAGTTCATTTCAAATGGTACTCTGAGGGATAGTCTTTCAGGTATTGCTTGTCATTATTGTCTAGCCTAAATCTTGATATTGTACTTTTTGGCCTTTGGAGGGAACCATTTAAATGATCATCAAACCTGTAGGCAAGCATTGGGGTCTCTGGGAGGGGGAGCCTTCAGCGCATGATCAGAGAGGCTCATGTTTTTGCTCATAGAAATGAAAGTACTTTCAGCATAAAATGCAGATGACTTATCAAATTGCACTATAATTGGGGGAAAGTAATACTGAACTGATATGATTACTTTTCTAGCTGCCCAAAAGGTCTTGCTTGATTTCGCAGACTAATAATTGGTGTAAAATAGCTAACAGATCTATTCTATGCCTGGAGCAAATATTACTTCATATCACTGACCATGATCTGGTTGAAGTTTTAGACTGCATTTGATGTTGCAACAGCTGTTGTTTTCAGTTCATTTTTTCAGTGTTGATTTCATATCATACATGCAGGTAGATCCGGAATTCAGCTAGACTGGATGAGGAGACTCAGAATTGCTCTTGACGCTGCCAGAGGTTTAGCTTACCTGCATGAGCTTGCTGACCCTCCCATCATACACAGGGACATCAAGTCAAACAATATTTTGCTGGATGACCACTTGAACGCAAAAGTTGCTGATTTTGGCTTATCTAAACTTCTGAATGATGAAGCCAAGGGTTATGTCAGCACTCAAGTCAAAGGGACACTGGTCAGTATTTCATAGTAGAAACCTACAGTTTTATGTGCGAATGTGTATTCAGTTTCTTACCTCATTCTTTTCTTCAGCTCCTCCTAAGAAATTTTCTTTACTGATATAGGGATATATGGATCCTGAGTATTACATGACCCAACAGTTGACAGACAAAAGCGATGTATATAGCTTCGGAGTTGTACTGCTCGAGTTGTTAACTGGAAGAGCCCCTATAGAGCGGGGAAAACATATTGTAAAACTAGTTGAAGAGGCACTGAACAATGCAAAAGGTGCACCTGACTTATCTCATCTTCTTGATGCAAAGATCAATGCAGGTGCAAAACTCGAGGGGTCAAACAAGTTTATTGATCTGGCAATGAGATGCGTTCAAGATTCCGGAGCTGACAGACCTACAATGGGAGGAGTAGTGCGAGAGATAGAGAAAATCATTCAGTTGGTTACTGTGAACAAAACTGTTGAAGCAGAGTTCACTTCATTCAGTTCTGAGGATACTACTGATGCAAGCCGTCAGCAATCTTATGGTAGCAAGGCCTTTGATTATAGTGGTGGCCTTTTAACTTCCAACGTAGAGCATCATCAGTGATTGTGTTGTATGCTGATTTTCAGCATATTGAAGTGATTGAGCATAGCCAATATTTGTATCCATTCAACCTATTTTCTTTATCATATTTGATTTATTTGTGCAAATTGAAGGAAGTAAATTATAAAAGCTGTATAGGAAAGGATCAACTAATGTGGGAAATTTTGAATTCTCAACATCTTCATATATTATATGACCTTGGTTTGTTAGCTTTTTGGTGAATTGGTTTGTCAGCATTCTATTCTCTTGGAAGAAACCTACACAAATACAAGAGGGAAAATTGGAGGGTGTGGAGAGGGAATTTCTACCCAATTTGGCCCTCATTTGTCGACAAACTCCGTGGTGAACTAGGGTTGGAGAGGATGGCAAAAAGGGGTGGAAAATTTCTGGAACGAGAAAATTGTTACGAATAATAAAGACGCATTCAGAGAATCCTTACACATATTTACAAGAATTTTTCAAGTAATTTTGGGGGGAAGGGAAAAAAAAAGTATAGAAAATGCACCGGGTTAATGCATTGAGGCCCTTCTACCATCCTTCCGGCCCCCCTATAGAGATCCATAACCCAGTGAGCACCAAATTCGAGTTTTTTTAATTTGTTAAAAAAAGTTGACAAATTGGTAATATTAACGTAGAACAATTTATTTTGTCTTAATTTAGTCAAAGAAAAAATTTGTTCTATAATTTTAATTCAAAAATAATGATTCCTATCACCCTTTAAATAATAAAATTTGACAAATTCTGGTATAAATTATTGATTAAAAATAAAGTAGTCAATCTTTTACTTTTCTTCTTAAATATCTATAATTTAATTAGTCAATCTTTTATTTTTCTTCTTAAATATCTATAATTTAATAAAAGTGGAAAAGATGTGAAAAGAGCTTGTGCGAATATTTAGTCTACTTAAGTTTTTTTCCACATCCCTCTAAAATTTTCTTTTTCTTTTTTAGTTTTTTTTAATTATCAATAATATATTGATTGAGCTTTTTTTAAGGGTACCTCGAGAAAGATCTTAGTAGTTAAGGATTAAAAGGTTACGTTAAGTATTAATTGCACATACACTTTTTTTATATAAAAAAGAATTATATGGCATTTTTTCAAAAGAAAAGGCGTAGGGAACATGAGTTGCCTAAAAAATGAACGGTGATTGACATTGACTATTTAGCCGGAGAAAGATTGCCATTGACTATTCATTGCAAAGTCACGACCTTTAGAGGAATTGACTGAGTCTAGCCTTTACTTTCTTTTTCCACAAGTTCCTTTCTTGTTTTTCTTTATTTTTATTTGGAAGATTAGCTTTTTTTTTGTGGTTTCTCAAAAATATTTCTCTAGTGAAGTTTTTGTTTTTGTTTTTTTTTTGTTGAATTTTTAGTGAAGTTTTTGGTTGGCTGATTTGATTCTTTACAAATACCATTTTTAACCTTGTTGATCCCTTGAGAATTTTATTTGTGAAATTTTCTATGTTCTTTTTTACCCCTCTTTTCCTCTTTGGTTTATAAGGGTGTTTATGGTTTGGTTTAGTTTTAAGCATTTTTCAAACCAAACAAATAACTTCAGTTGAAAATTTTGAAACCAATTCAAACCATTAAAAATTTCAAACTATTAAGTTAGTTTGCATTGCTTTGGTAACATATATTAAAATTGAATTTTTCTTCAAATTTATATAAGGATTATTAGGAAATAATGCAACAGGCAATGATATTAAATTTATAGTTATCAGAATATCAATCAATACTTATACAACATAAAATGATATAAAGCATTATTTTAACAACATAAAGTATCAATCACTACAATATTGTAAAACCAAAGCACGTCTTGCCCAACTACTATTATTTAATAACATTAGCAAGAATTCAATGTTTTACTCAAATCTATTTCGTGTTAACAAAATCTCACTTAATTTCGTATGTAATATAATAGGAAGATAGTAAAGTAGAAAACTTTAAAAATATTAAGTTCTTGAAGAATATTATGAATGTTACCAAGGCCAAATACATAACATATTTACCTGTTCCTTTTCCATTTGAAGACCAAGCTTACGTATTGTAGCAATCATTTGTAAAGAAACATGACCTACACTGTAGGCTTTGTAGCAGTGCAAATAAAATGGCGTCCCGTTACTGTACTGCACGTCTTTTTTACAGGATGTGCTATACTCAACTTCATCCGTCGGATCAGATCTCAAATTTGATCCGACAGATGCAAAATTTATTAAATTTTCAAAAAATAAAAATACATACAGGAGTAAAAAATATGATCCGTTGAATCAGATTTCAGATCTGATCCAACGGACCATATTTGGTCCTGCACGTCCAGTAAAAAAGACGTGCAGGACCTTAACTAAATTGAATAAAATGTGCTCCCAAGATTAGACACAATAAATTCAACCCAACCTCTTTTTTCATTTATTTTTATCAAAATCAATATATTTCTTGCATCCTTAGTTTTTTCCTAACTTAGATTTTCATTTCTATCAAAAATTAACTATCACACGTGTTTAAAGATAAGAAGCTAATATAGTGATATTCAAAAGCCTTTATGATTAAAACCAATGGAGTCTCAAAATTTTGAGGTGTTGAGCCTCATGCTTAAAACTAATTCATTCATTTCCTAGACAAGTTCTCATTGACAAACCTAGTAAAAAATAAGCTTAAGATAAATCATAAACAATACAAGCATTTAGACTTCTTTTTTTTGGGTTCAAAAAATGATATTTATATCAAACATAAACATAAAATCTTACACAAAAATAATTTTCACCTAATAAATCACTCAATAGGAAAAATTAATCACATAATCTATTTGAAATACAGTAACAAAACTAATACTTATAACACACACACACACACACACACATATATATATATATATAATATATATATATATATATATATATATATATATATATATATATATATATATATATATTTGGTTTGATTTGATTTGAAAAAAAAAATTTCAAACCAAACCAAAATTTGGTTTCAGAATTACCCCAACCGATCCATAAAACAAACCGTAAATTCGGTTTGGATTGGTTTGGGCGATTTAGGTTGTTGTTGAACACCCCTATTAATAATGGTTTGAATTGATTATTTGATGCCACGACGGTATTTTTGGATTGGTTGATGTCGGGCGCAACTGGCTGGCCACGTTGCTGATATTTTTTTTAATGCTTATGGAAACATTATAGAAAAAAGAATGTATGGTAATCTTGGCATTAAATTTTTTTTAATTATACATTCTAATTATGTCCATAGTTAAGATTGATTAATTTAATTTAATTTTAAAATTTTAATATAAATTTATCTATATTATGAAATATATATATATATATATATATAATTAATAATCATTTTTTATTTTAAAAAAATTGGTGATTGACCAAAGGTTCTTTCATCCTAATAAGCTCATATATGATAGAGAGATAAAAAACAATCATACAGCAAAAAAACAAAAAAACAATCATAGAGGAAAAAAAAAAAACTAGGCTCGCGGGCCTAGTAGGGGTGGATATGTGTTAGAAGTTTTTCAACTTGTGAGAAAACGGGTCAACTTGCTCCACCTCATTTAAGGGCTAGCCCATGACGGGTTGGAGTAAAATTGCTTGTTTGACAGTGCTATCTCTCTATCTGTCTTTTAGAAAGACACATATACTTCTAATTAGCAGTTTGTTTGGTTAAAGTGAAAAGATAAAGTAAAAATGAGGAGAAGTAAATAATAAGATAAATAAATAATTTGCCTCTTTTGATTATAACTGGAGATGGATGAAAATTAAATGAGAAAATGGAGCTCCCCTTTCATATCAGTAAATCATTACTCTTCCAGCATGGAGGGATTGAAAGTTTAATTTTATTTTATTTAAACTAAATAAAAATGATGTAAATGTATTTACTTTCATTAGAGGAAATAATAGTGCTAATTTCACTCATCCTCACCTTTATCCTCCTCATTCACAAACCAAACAAAGTCTAAGTTTCAATTTATTATTATCATAAAAAAGAACAATTAAGGCTATGTTTAGATTAATTTTTTAAAAATACTTTTCATTCTACATTCCACATGTTCTCTCACAATATTTATCTATACTTATAGAAAATTTAGAAAAATTTTTCCCAAAAACAAAAACCAATCAAAGTGGAGCATTAATATGGCTAGACAAAGCAGCTCGAATATGTTAGCATATGTGATATATTCCATCCGTTTGAAAATATATGATATAATTTTTTATAGGATAATTAAATTTTTAATTAATATAATGAAAAATTTGAATAGATGATTAGAATGCTTTTATTTTAAAATTATTGGTTAATATGTTAAATTCAAATTTAACATTTAAAGTTGATGTTTTAAATAGTTGATTAGAAGACTAATAGTTTTAAGAAAATAAAAGTATTTAAATAGTTAGTTAAAAAAGGTAAAATTAATAAATAATAAATTAAATCTTAATATAAAAAGATGGCATATATTTTAAAATATATCTAAAAAAATTAAATCATATATTTTGGA
Organism: Rauvolfia tetraphylla; assembly: GCA_030512225.1. NCBI lineage: Eukaryota > Viridiplantae > Streptophyta > Magnoliopsida > Gentianales > Apocynaceae > Rauvolfia > Rauvolfia tetraphylla. The sequence goes on from JAJQKT010000060.1 coordinate 8,094,334, forward strand.
CAAGAAAAGTAATAAATTAGAGGCATCTTTTACTATGTGTAGTAGGTTTTGAATTTCAAGCGCATATATTTTTGGACCAATTCCAATAGCAGAAATAGACATTAGATGGTAATTCTATATGACACTTTGAAGTCACTTTTAACTCCAAAACTTTCTCTTCATTTAACACGTTAAAAAGACCCTCCAATTTTCTTCTTCTTCTTCTTTTTCTTTTTTAAAAGGAGTTTTGGACCAGAGACAGGTTTAAGGATACAATTTGAGCATGATGCCTATCCTCTAGCATTAAACACAAATTGTATAAGTCAATGGACCAACCCAAATTGCTGACCTTACAAGGATGATCTTGTATGTCTATGCTATACGCCAGGCCGAAATGAATGCTTACAATACAATTGAGATTGATTACCTCCTATATCCATTTACCTCTCTTAATTTATATCATTTTTTTTCTTTCAACGATGTTACATATTTATTTTAATATAATTAAGTATATTTGAATTGAATTTTATTGTAAAAATTAATATAAAATTTTTATTTTAAAACTTATTAATTCGTTCATAAAAAATCTATTTTTGTGAAATTATTACAAAAAATTTTAAACTATATCCAATCATATCATTAATAACTCTTATTTCCATGCATTTTTTTTTTAACTTTAACAAGATTCATATTGAGTCGGAGCCATAATTTTGCTAAGCACTAGCATCTAGTACGGAAAAACAAACGGAAAAAAGTTGTAGTCTAGGTCTTTGTAGGTAGGTAGGGGTGTTGAATTCAATATGGTCCCTCAGTCTAGCAGAAATGGTTAGTGGGATGACTTGAACAAGAAAATGTAGGAGGACTGAGGACTGTAGAGTGGGCGTGAACCGTGTGGTAACCCGACCATATGGTTTGCAGGGTATCCCCATTTACTTCGATGTTATCCCGATTCCCGAATCCCATATTGATCTTTGCGGCAGATTGGGGGGTGGTTGAGCTTCTTCAAGTAAAGACAGGTATAGTTATTGCCTTGCTTCCGTCTTAAGTTTGGCAACTGGCGACCCTTAACCGTATCAGGACGAACCCGGCATTCGGCTTCGAGGGTAACGTGTTCCTTGGGTTCAGTGTTGAAGGTTGAAACTTTATCGTCTTCTACATCATTCAGTGCCAGCATGGACAAACACTAATTTGTTGGCCCCAGCTACAGTGACAGCGGACTGAAGCCAATAAAGACAACGTCAAATTGCAAATTATCACAATCCAATTGCAAAGGGTGTGGAAGGGAGACAAAAAAAATCCAAGAAGCAATTGACCCTTCCGGGTTGAGGTGCTAAATAGGAAAAGGATTCACAGCACTACAGAAATATATTCTTGTTCATTGCCCACGTAGGTATTCATGTAAATAAACTAATAATTTTAAATGTGGTATTTATATTTTATATTTTTACATTCGTATTGCATTCAATTCTTTTATATATGTATAAAATTAATGATTTATTATCGATGTTTTTATTTAAAAATTTATAGAGATAATATTTTTTTAAAATGTATCTTTTATCACAGATACACGGAAAGACTTTTAAGTCTTTTCATGGCTACATCTAACTTGGAAGTCAATAGTCATGGATTTCAATTTGCTAATAATGCCCTTGATCAATGATATATTGCCAGTGGAAGTTCAAAACTGTGAAGACTCAAAAAATTGGGCTAAACCCCCCTCACGCTGTCGTGTATCAAAGAAGTAATTCATTGACTTCTGAATACGCGCTGCAAACAAGTAATTTGATGGGCCCTTTCTAAATTTTGAATCGTTTAAACTTGTTTGTCCATTATACTGGGTATAGACGATTTCTTCGTCGTAGACATTTTCTAATGGTGTTGAATCTGTTGATTATATGTGAACAAAACAAAATATCTATTCTAGACTTTTAAGAAAGCTACTAGATGAGAGAAATGTTTGGTTTGATACTAGAGGACGAGTGTCTGGGGAAAATTATGGTATGCAACTCTTGCATAGCAGATAGAAGTCAATAGGAGCTTGGCTAGACATCATCGATAAAATTTTCTCCTCCTGGGAAACAGAGTTGCTAAAGAGGCTGTAAGGTTCTTGTGGTTCGTACACTTTGCAAGACCTTCTGTTCATCCAAATTTGTTTGTGGTTTTCTCTTGAGCAATGGTTCCAAGGATTCAGCTCGTTTCACTGCTTATTTCCATCGATGTTTTTCTTATAGCAGCATTGACCAATCCGCAAGATTGTAAGTCACTTTGATTCTTCTATCCTTCTTGTTTATTGATAATAATTTTCGTCCATTCTTAATGATATGCGGACGTGAGAGCTCCTTCATCTGCATGAGGCTTTAAATTGTGTCTTATGATCAAATAACCCGGGACAAGTTTATACTTTTGAGTTTAGTTCTACAAAATGAACCTCAACATCTTCTGTATCTCCATATTTGTTTGGTGGAAATCTTCTTTTCTAGGGAAGTTTCGTTGACTTCCCTTTAGTTGCCAAGAGATAGAAGACAATGACGAGCTAAGTTTCTGGACAATATTTAGTCTTAGATGCATATTTCTCAATTCTTTGGAGGATTAGACATTTCTTATCCTCAGAATTGAAGGCATAAGATTCACACTGCACATTTTGGTTTTGGTATATTAGCAACGTTTTTCCTGGTGTGAACCAAGTTGAATCTTGAAAGGGATTTCTTCTCAAATCTAATTCTTTTTTATTATGATACATACGTTACTTGTCATCTATTCAATGTTCTGCAACATTTCTATGCAGGGGACGTTCTCAAGGAAATTTTCTAAGCTCTACTTTCTTGGTTTTTTCTTCTTCTTTTTTTTCATTGAGAAACTTTGAAACAGTCTAATCATTCGCATCTGTGCCAGAATCTCGCTTGCACAAATCATAATAATCCTTGTCATAAAAATTGAAGGAGAGAAAGGATCTGCATAACTAAATAGCTTGTCATAACTTAGCTGAATTCTGTTATTTTGTCTAAAATAAAAGGTCCAGATATCTTCAATTATGCTTGTGGAACAGATAATTCAGAGTAGGCATGCTTGGATTGGTTTTTACACCAAAAGTTTTTCACTTTTTTTTCAATTTTTTTGCATTAGTCTCACTTCTTTTCTCACAAATAATTCACCTTTATAATTTCCAATATAACTCAACTAAAAATAAAATCTCAATGGAATCTCACCAACACATCCCACTTTTGGGGGCTGAAGCTAGTTTAAGGCTTATTCAATTATGTTTCCAGGTGAAAATGTTTGACTTGGTGAATTCAAATGATACTTTAAAAATAAATAAATATTGCTATGTCAAAAAGGAGATCGATTGATCTATTTTGCAGATTCGGTTATGCTTGCCTTGAAAGATGTGTGGCAGAATGTACCGCCGGGTTGGGTTGGTCAAGATCCATGTGGGAGTGGCTGGGAAGGAATTTCATGCAACAACTCCCGTGTAGTCTCTATGTAATATCCTGCTTCTCCTTTTTCATCCTGAGCTGTTCGCTTGTATTGGTTTAAATAATTCTTTTTGTTTAATGTGAATCTACTTTTCAGAACATTAGCCGGTGTGGGCTTGACTGGGCAGCTATCTAGTGACATCCAAGATTTATCTGAACTGCATACTCTGTAGGTCGTCTAGCTCCCATCTTTCTGTTTCTGTTTCTGTTTCTTCTTGAAGAAGTTTTAAAGCTTGCTTAGGATGACATCATCAATTATTTGTTTGTTCTTTTCATTCTTTCTGAGCTGTGCTGCGGGTTGTGGCTCTTGGGCTTTTATTCCTTATTTTGTTGGCTTGCACCCTCAAACATCTATTGGTTCACTAAACAATTGAGGCACAAAACCTTGCTTGTTTAGTTTGTTCCGGCAACATTTAGTTCTTGTAGAAAGATTTTTTTCGCATGTACATATAATTGTGTTTAAAACATATAATTGTGCAGTCGCCCCCTTCTCATTACCAACTTTTGATAGGTTTCCTGATTTATCAGGTCTTTTATTTTTCTCTATGCGTCAGTGTAACTTCTATGTTATAGTTCTTTTGCTTGTTGCCATCAAATCTCCAATTAAAACACAAAAATGTAGATAGAACATTGTAGTGCTTTGAGGAGTCTTATCTAATCATGTATAAGTGAAAATGCCATCTAGACCTCGCCATCTACAATGTTCTCCTTCTAATCTCCACTTTCTACAGGTCGAGTTGATGAATACTTTGCCACAACATATAATCACAGTTTTATCCTTCTAGTCGACCTTTTATCAGAAGTAACATATAAATTAGTGAACCTCTTCACCATTTGGTTAGTTTCTTGGGAGTATAAGGGTGTCTTTGAATTGAACTCCATACAAATCTAACCCCACTTGTTTTCACTGGTTCTGTCTTGGTCCTGCTCTTTCTCTTACAAAAGTCAATTGTTGACCTCTCTAAAACTCAAAAAAGTGAAAATTTTTCCAATTCGAGTTGCAATCAAAATACACACTAAATGTTGTGCGTACCTTATGATGACATGACTCAGCACTATTTTTTTTCCTCTGCATATTTCAATCAGTTCCTCCCTAATCTATCTCTGTGTTTGAATCTATGAGCATGTTCATTATTGCACAAATGTAAGTGCATGCATATGATTAAAAACTGATTTTTGTCACTCTTAATGAATTGTAATTTTTTATGGTTCTCTTTAGGGATCTGTCATATAATCCAGGCTTGATGGGACCTCTTCCTCAAGGAATTGGAAAGTTATCTAAATTAACAAGCTTGTAAGGAGATTTAGACTTTTGCTAAAACAGATTAACCAATAAACTATATGGTTAATCCTGAATAGATGTTTGCTGCTGCATTTTGACAGAATCCTTGTTGGTTGTGGCTTTACTGGTCCAATACCAGACAGCATTGGATCACTACAGCAGCTCGTTACTCTGTAAGCGCTTTCTTCTTCACTATCCTTCTTTAATTTCGTAGTAGAGCTGAAAGTTTGCAAATTTATACAGAAAAGTTGAGTATTCTGTTATTCTGTATGACAATAACTTCAATCTAGCTTTAAAAACTGTGTGGAAAGGTGTTATTCCTACAGCATCCGGTATATAAAAATAAAATTCCTTGATTCAAGTCTATCATGACCTTGCTGAATTTAGAGATGAAAATAGTTGCAAATTTTTTACTTGCATAAAATCATATTTTTTTGTTATGTTTGTTAGGAGCTTTGTGAGTATTTTTGCAGAGTAAGCCTTGAAATAAGTAAGATTATAACAACTCAATAACAACTCATTATTGGTTTACAGGGCAATGGTTGCTCGATTCTAGTATACTAAAAATATGCTAATTGCAATCTATGTGCTGTAAGATGTACGTTAGGTTCTTTGTTTTCTGCTGGGTCCTGATTACTTGAATAACTTAGGAAAAGCACTATGCCCATCAGATGCCCATGCCTTTCATGCGAAGATTTCTTTTGTGCCTATTTGTACTGTTATTGCTTAAAAGAATACATGTGCTTCATTCTTCCTGTAATGTTATTCAAGGGTAAAGTTATTTGCTCTCTGTTATGCAGGTCATTAAATTCCAACAAGTTTGTTGGACAAATACCTCCCTCCATTGGTAACCTATCAAACCTTTATTGGCTTGACCTGGCTGATAACCTGCTTACTGGCAGTATACCTGTCTCCAATGGAAGTGCGCCTGGTCTTGATATGCTTGTCCGCACAAAACACTTGTATGCACAATGCTTCTCTAATTCTACATGATCTATTATTCTCTTACTCCTATTGTATTTTTTCTGCATTATGTTAATCCAGTTCCATTACCTATTTGCAGTCACTTTGGGAAAAATCGGCTGTCTGGAGAAATACCCTCTCGACTTTTCAACTCAAATCTGACTCTCATTCATTTGTAAGCACATTTTATGTTCAAAAATCTAAAAAATTTAATGGAAGGGTTGAGTTTAGTGTGAATTCTGAATGGCTAAGAATTATTTTCCTTGCCTATTAGAGCAAAAGCAAGATCCTTCATGCTCCTTAATCCTGGAGAAACTCAATGTTAAGTTGAAAAGCATGAACACATGCAGTGTGCATCTAGTCAGTTTGCCTGCCACTCTTCTCTTTTTAAGCATTGTCGTTATTACTATTCCTTTTGTTGGAATGAGCTTTATTTCTTGGACACGGGCAGCTCAGATTTGTTGATACCATCTGGAGACTTCAACCCCTGAAAAACAACCAAATCTCCCCGTATCGTGCATATTCACAATGAACTCTTCTTTTAACCTAGCTCTTCTCCTTCCCCTCCCCCCCCGGGAAAAAAAAAAAAAAAACCAGTAACCCCAAGAGAAAAAGGATGAGCTGAAAAACCAAATGGATTTATGTAGATTGGAGTGTGTGATTTGGTTGTTTGGACATTGTGATTGTTTAAAGATATCACTGAAATCAGTTCATCCAGTGAATTTATGTTTTGTACTTCATGTGGTTATTTGATCAGGTTACTCGAAAGCAATAGACTGACAGGAAAAATCCCAGACACCATTGGACTTGTCCAGACTCTTGAGGTCGTGTAAGTATCGATATCATTTTAAAGCTTTATCCAGACAATTTTTATTTGTTTTGGATTCTCTCTGAGGTTCGCAATGTAATATCTTTGTTTCAATAGACGCCTTGACAAGAATTTGCTGAGTGGATCTATTCCATCAAATCTCAGCAGGCTCACTCATGTCCAGGAGTTGTAAGTGTCAACTAAAGAATCAATTAGCAACTTAAAACTTTCTTCCTTCTTGCTGCAAGTAGTACTGGTTTCAGAATTATTTGTTTCTAAGAAATCCTTTTGATTAGGTTCTTATCCAACAATGGTTTGGGTGGCCCAGTTCCTGATCTCACTGGAATGAATTCTCTCAATTATCTGTAAGTTGGAAATACTTTTATAAATCGAGACCTCATGGTATACTTGATATTGATGTGTTAACAATGTACTTTATATGTTTTTATCTGGTCTCAAAGTTCATACTTCATCTTTACTCGTTTCCTCCAGGGATATGAGCAATAACACGTTTACTACATCAGATGTCCCTCCATGGTTTTCAACATTAACGTCCTTGACAACACTGTATGTATCTCATCTTCTGTGTTTCTGTGTGTGTGTGCACGGCGCTTTTATGTGCTTGCTATCAAGTTCAAGAGGGTGTGAATCACTTATTGCCTAAATGTTATAACTTTTTTCATTTATTCTAAAGATGTTCCATTGACCTTATACTGGCAGAGTGATGGAAAATACTTCACTTCAGGGAGAAGTTCCAGCTGCACTGTTCAGCCTCATTCAGATACAGACTGTGTGAGTATCCTGTTATTTTATGCAAGATAATATTTGATAGGAAGCATATTGCTGATGTTCGATTTCTACTTGCACTGGCATGATGACTATTATATCATGAGAAGATGATGACAACCAAAATGTTTTGGCGTGACAGAAATTTGAGGGATAACCGACTGAATGGCACCTTGAATATTGGTCCTAGCTATAGCAACAGTCTGCAACTCATTGATCTGCAAAACAATTCTATTGACTCCTTTACACGAAGAGCTGGTGGCTACAATATTCCAATAGTGTAAGCTTGATGTTTATTTCTCCAGTGCTTTTTCCTTAGATGTTATAGGCATTCAAAAACTGGCTGTCAGAGTTCTTGGATGTTATTTCTGATAATTTTCATCACTTTATCATCTTCTAATCTCTCCAGCATGATTGTTATCTTTAGACTTGTAGGTAACCCTATCTGCAGTGAAGCGACGGAGAACTACTGCCTTATTCCACGACAGAGTGATTCCTCCTACAAAACTCCAATGAACTGCTTGGCTCCTCAATGCATGTCAGACCAGATTCCTAGTCCCACCTGTCAATGTGCATACCCATACACGGGGACCCTATATTTTCGGGCTCCGTCCTTCTCTAATCTGGGAAATTCAACCACATATGTGATGCTGCATGATACGTTGATGTTCTCATTCAAGTCTAATCGACTGTCTGTGGATTCAGTTTCTCTGAGTAATCCAACAAAAAATTCAGATGATTATCTTGTATTGAACCTTCAAATTTTCCCGTCTGGCCAAGTTTATTTCAATCACACAGGAATTTCTGCAATTGCTTTTGTGCTTAGTAATCAGACTTTTAAACCACCACATTCATTTGGGCCTTTCTTCTTCATAGGTGAAAGCTATCAGTACTTCGCAGGTAACTGTAGTTGCAATTCAACTATTTGCTTGATGTGTACGAGGAACACATTTCAATCTCTTATTGTGTGCGTGTCTCGTTCTATTCTCCTCCAGGTGCTCCTCTTGGGTCAAACAAGTCTTCGTCTAATACTGGTATCATTGTTGGCGCAGCAGTTGGTGGTTCTGTCCTCTTTTTATTGTTACTATTTGCAGGAATTTATGCTCTCCGCCAGAAAAAAAGGGCTGAAAAAGCTGTGAAAAAAGTTGATCCTTTTGGTAAGCTTTTTGAGTTAAGAGTTTGGATAATATATGTCGTTATTAGGTCGTAGTTTTTATTTCTTCATGCATGCAGCATCATGGGACCAACAAAAGAACAGTGGTGGTGTTCCTCAGCTAAAAGGTGCACGTAGCTTTTCATTTGAAGAGCTCAAAAAGTACACAAATAATTTCTCAGAAATTAATGATATTGGATCTGGCGGTTACGGCAAGGTTATATCCCATCTTTCTTTTTTCTTCCCTGTAATCCTGTAAATGCTTATTTCTTGTGCATCCTTTTTTACATGCATATAGCTGGCATCAGTGGCCATTTTGAAGGGTTGAATGCACTAAAAGTATAAGATAATTATATGATTTGACTGGATAAATTTGATGATGTTGCTGATCTTATTATTGGGAAAAGAATGGTTGGAAATCAAGTTTATGTAGCTCGAAGTCATGTAAAAACTAAAGTATTAGCAGTTCCTTTTTCTTTATTTTCCTTTTTTCTGCATCTTGTTCTTTTGTCTGAGACAAGATGTTTAGTTAGACTCTGAAGTAACAAGAGCATTCTAAAAATATATCTGAATAAAACAACTAGCATGGACTTTACATAAGAATAATCATTTTGACTGTTTGCTTAGTTCAAGAGAAACAGGAAGGGAAGGGATCTTGAACATATGCTATTTGGCTACAATGCTATATTGTATCTGTTGATTTTATGGCTTGACCCTGGACTAGAGAGCTGAATTGGATTTCTTAGTATAGATAACTAGCATTGAATATTCAAGATAAATTATATTTGCCTTCAGTAAACTAAGAAGAGAAAGGATTGAGTAGGATGGCATTTCTTATTCAGTCTAATGATATTTCTAAGCTGCCGGAAAATTTCCTTGTTTCTGTTTCTCTTGGTATGATATATCACAGACATACCTACATTTGTCAACTAATCAAACTGCTTTTAGATGCTCAACATCATCCTTATTGTTGACAAGCTTTCTTTTTTCCCGCTCAAACTCTAGAGGTGGAACATATAACAAGAATTTATCATTTAAACTACAATCAGGTGTCAAGTTGCATCAATCAAGATAAAGCCATACTCAAATGCAAAGACATGGTCCATAACTAATAAACCATGTTCATGTACAATATTGAGGAATCAAATAAAAAAATTCATCCAGCTCTGAGGCCTCATTCTCCAGGAAAAGTGAATGCTAAGGAAGGAAGAAGAAGAAGAAGAAGAAACCCCACGTATTAACTGTTGCCTAGGCTGGCTATGGATTTCTGAGAGATCTGAACTTGAGGTGGAGAGGAGAAGATAAAACGCTGTTTAAACATTCTATATTTTTCTTTTCTCAAATTATCTGTAGGAAACATCTATTACTATCTAGAAATAATGCTCTGGTAAAGATCTGTCATGTTATGCGAGGGTATAAATGTGTCACTAGAATCGATGACACTGGTTGGAAAATGATGCTGAGCTCTTTTTCATTAACTTCATGCCGCTATTATAAGACAAGCTCTACCAGCGGATAGATCTAGCCAGTTTTCCTAGGTACAGTTTGTTGTCTAAGAAATCATCCTAGCTAATTCCCAACAATAAAAAGAGACGAAAATCTTCTTTAAGTTTTTCCTTTTCTTTTAAATGAATTATCCAGTAAGCTCTTCTTTTAGGCATGTGAGTACAATTTCATGAACCTATATGCCACTTGTATTTTCCAACAATTAATTGCCATAGCTCTTCAGGTTTATAGAGGAACTCTTCCAAATGGCCAATTGGTTGCCATTAAAAGAGCTCAGCAAGGATCAATGCAGGGTGCTCTTGAGTTCAAAACGGAGATTGAGCTTCTCTCAAGAGTTCATCACAAGAATGTGGTGAGCCTGCTGGGCTTCTGTTTTGATCTAGGGGAACAAATGCTAGTCTATGAGTATATTGCAAACGGCACATTGAAGGATAGTCTTTCAGGTACTTGTCCAAGCTTTATTTTGATAGTGCATCAAGATTAAAATGGTGTTTTGAAACTCTAACCAGCAGCTACATTTTCCCCTTCAAATCATTCTCGGAGGACGTTGCTTGTTAACTAATTTAAACTACTATTACTGAGGAGTGCATTCACACTAAAATATCATATGTCACTCTGCAGGAAAGTCAGGAATTAGGTTGGATTGGATAAGGAGACTCCGGATAGCCCTTGGAGCAGCAAGAGGGTTACAGTATCTGCATGATCTTGCCAACCCTCCAATCATTCACAGGGATATTAAATCAAATAATATCTTGCTAGATGAACGATTGAATGCAAAAGTTGCAGATTTTGGTCTATCAAAGCCTATGGGTGAACCAGACAGATCTCACGTGACAACTCAAGTCAAAGGAACAATGGTTGGTTAAATTGTCACCATGTTTTGAGGATAATTATTTCTTGAATTCAGTAGCCTGGAAATTTCTTTTACCTGTTTCTGGCTGACTAATCTGTGACGTGAAAAAATCAGTAGTGGGGAACTTTTGTGGCTAATAGTGTAATATTGATCCTTTACTGATCTGTGGCCCCTCAAACTGAAGAAAGGGAAAAAGGGGGAAAAAATGGGGTGCCTTGAGCTGGCAATCCAGGTAGTCGGAGTCCAGAATACCTTAATATATAAGTAAGAGGCACAAGACTATATAATTTTGCGTTGATGGCCTATGCATCTTCAAGGAATAGAACTGCTCACCAGTACCGGTACTAATCATTCAAGTGTCTTTCTTGAAATTGGACAATTGCTTCTAAAATGCTATCCTTGAAAAATGTCTGAAGTTGGTTAATTGTTTTAATTACAGGAGTGAATGGCTTGAGTTATTTGTTTGTTCTAATGATTTGAATGTATTTGGAACTGAGAATTGAACTTTTATTGTTAAGGGCTATCTGGATCCTGAATATTACATGACACAACAACTGACTGAGAAGAGTGATGTCTATAGCTTTGGAGTATTACTATTTGAGCTTCTAACTGCAAGAAGTCCAATTGAGAAGGGAAAGTACATTGTTAGGGAAGTGAAGCTAGCAATGGACCCAACAAAAGATCTATATAACCTTCAAGGAATTTTGGACCCCTTGATCATCTCAAATGAAGTACCTAAGAGCTTAGAAAAGTTTGTAGATCTTGCATTTAGGTGTGTTCAGGAAGTGGGGGTTAATAGACCCCCAATGAGCGAGGTGGTGAAAGAGATTGAGAATATCATGGAATTGGCTGGGTTGAACCCTAATGCAGAATCCGCATCAACTTCAGAAAGCTATGCAGGGGCAGGCAAGGGAATTGAACATCCTTACAGTGATGAAAGTCTTTTTGTTTATAGTGGGGCCTACCAACAACCAAAGGTGGAGCCTAAGTAAGATCTGATATATTATTTGGAATTTACTATTGTTTTTCTTTTTTTTATTGGATTTGGGAACATGAATATGTTAATATCATGAGTTTCTCTAGTCTTTCTGGCACTTGTACATGTTAGAGAAATAGAACAGTAATTTGCACCAGTAGATAATTGCAGGGAAACTGTTTGTTTCTGTTTTAGCATATTTATTGTTTGTACCAAAACGTTCAGATGTAATTTAAAGTGCTTTCTGCTGAGAAATGGAATGTGAAACCAGATGTTGTGAGACTTCGCTTCCTCCCTTCTATAAGATGTTCTCAATTTCTGAACTTTTCATATTTGCCTTGGCATCTTCTGGGCTTCAGTTTGAGGTTACTTCCTTTTGAATGCTCCTTTTGGAAATTTTTTTGATTTTGCTCTTGTTCAAGACATCATTTTAAGAAAACTTCAAATTTTAGATCCCTTCTTTGAATATTTCTGTCAGTGTTCTTGAGATGACATAATATCAGATGATCATCATCATCTATCCCAGAACAAGCAACGGATGTAATTGTTGGCTCTTCCTCAATCGATAGAAACTAAAAACAGCATTTGTACTGTAAATGTCATTCCTACTTATACAAACTCTGATTTCATCTGTAGACTCCAAACAAATCTAATATTCTGCAATACGTTTATCCATGCCTTATGATACTATTGGCTTCTCCAGTAGTGCAGAAACATACCACTCATTTTTGTTAATTCCCCTGTCAACCTTCATGCCTGCATTCCACCTCAGCTTCTTGAATCCAACACGATCCAACACGGGAACATATGTTGCATTCAACTGTGATCCGAGGCAGAAAAAGTGGTCGAGCCAGAAAACTCCTCCAGGCCTCAATACTCTGTAGATATCATAAAGTGTAAACTCCAGCATGGTTTCTGGGATCCAGTTGTTCAATACGTGCATCGAATGCACGATATCCAGAGTGTTTTCGAAGAATGGAAGCCTCTGGGAAACACTCAAAAGCATTGGTATCAAGCCCCTTGATGCAATGAAGCTGTTGAAAGGACCATCGAAGTTCATTGAAGTTGTGATGATTGTCACATTCCTTTCCTTCATCCTTGCTGCAAACGTGCCCGTTCCACCACCAATATCAAGACCGATGCGGATTGTTCCGGGAGGCTTTGTGGCTAAAACTTGATCAATGCCAAAATCCAGGCCCCCATTATCAAAGAGCCATCTCGTCTTCTCTCTGCCTTGTAAGTCAAAGCAATCCTTGCAATCGTAGAACCCCGGTAGCTTTCTCCTTTCTACGAGGCAACTATAGCTCTTGCAAGTATAGGGGTCCCAAATGATGCTCGTGTCTGGTGGAATTGACCAGAGACTTGCCGGCAATGGCGTTGGCCCTACATAACCAGAAGGCGACTTGGGGTGGCATCGCCTTCTTGGGAGCGGCTCACACCCCTTAAGCATGAGCTTTTGCGCAAAAACATCATCAACAGGGCATTCTCCTCCAACATTATACGACATATATTGAGATAACTCTTCCTTATACCTCAAGCAACCTCCTCCAACCGAAGGATAAACCTCGTCCGACCCCAGTCGCGGGGTAAACCCCAGTGGGAGCTTATGGGCCCCTACGGCAAGTTTAGCTTCATTAGGCAGATCAGCAACAAGATGGCTGTAGATGAAACTTGACTGCGACGATTCAGATGAATGCTGAGCAATAGCCTGATTAAGCCTGGATAGCTCAGTCAGGAGGGACCTGGCTAGCAAATTGCTGGATAGGAGCTTTTGGTGCAAGTCTGAAATCTGGGACCAGCTTCTTTCGAGTTCATATCGCGTGGAATTGAGCTCATCCACGAGCCTTGTGTAGTCTGCAAGAGGGAGAGACGGGTACCCGGAAACGGGACCCAAATTCAAAGAAGGACTAGTAGTGAATATGCAGATGGTGAGAAGATTTGTGAGTATCACTAGCAGTAGGATCTTTAGCTTGCACTTGGTCTGAGTATCGTGGTCTGATCGTTTACACAGAGGATAGTCTTCATCTGCAGTTCCCATTGACTTTATAGTGCACTCTTTGTAGCAGTGGCTGCTGAAGAAAGCATCAAGTGAAAGAAGAAGAAGAAGAGGAGGAAGAAGAAAGGAACTTAGAATTATATAGGAAGAAGGTAACGTGAAGGCACAAAAGGCGGCATGCATGGCGCCCTCGAAATTTGCATCTGTTTACCATCGAGGCAAGGTAAATCTCGGGATCTGTTCTTTTTTCTTTTGTTTTTTAAAGAAAATGATAAATATATTAAAAAAATAAAAGCAATATAGACATGAAGATGTCACATGAACAGATACCGCACCATGTCATAATTTTTATTTATACATTCAATAAATTATTTAAGATATATAATGTCTTTTATTAACAAATAAAATAGACCATGACATTAATTAAAAATATATAAAATATTTTAAATCACTAAAGACTTTTCAAAATAGGACTTAGAAATGATGGTGGGAGTTGACAAAACTTTTAAAGTGTAAATACATGTAGACATGGGAGAGAAAATCGGGGAAGCCAATTGAGGTCTCAGATCACAACCTCGTAGCAATACGTGCAGTAGCATGTTGTACTAATACTAATAAAATATGATGGCTTGCAATCTGTTTGGCCTTTTCGCTCATTGTAATCTGCCGCTTTGGGCGTTCGCGGCTTTCGCTATTTCTAAATTCTAAATGTGAATAGCAAAGTATCTTCTTTTATCAAAGTATCTTCTTTTAAATGCTGGTATTTCAAAAAGGTTGGAAGACCACTTGATTCAATTTTTGAAGTGGCAAACAATTATTGAAGGAGATCCAAACTCTTGTTGAAGATCCTTGGGTCAATTTTTGACTGAGAAATTGATGATGCAGGTACTACCTGCAGACATAGTTGGTACAAACACATGATTTTGAAGAGTCAAGATCGGAGCCCAAATTTTAAATTGGAGGTAACGGCCATTTGTTCTATGGGCTTAATTGATTGTATCTAACAAGTTTTTTGAGTGTCGAGAATACTAGTCTTATTATTAGTAAAATTGTATTTGGATCGTATTTAGTTAAGAAAAAATTTGTCATAAATTTTGTACAAATGAATTTTTGTAAAATAAAAAGTGTGTTCTAATTGTGTGTTTGATTGAGAGAAATATAATCCAAATAATAATTTACTCATTTACCTAACAAATCTTTCGTATATTACATTGTAACATTTCTTACAAGGTATATTATGAAGTTTTCCTTTTTCTTTTTAAATCACTAGAATGATATATCATGTACATTTTTTTGTATATATTAAATAAATTTTAACTATCAAATTTTGATTAAAATTCATCGAAATACATTTAATATATGTTAAAAATATAAAATTTTTAGTTGAATATACACCTCTTCAAAATTTCACTATCGCGAGCTATAAATGAAGCTACTCACAATCTGCACGTCACACGTGTAGTCAATCGAATTATTTGTTCAACCGCACAAAACAAATGGCTAGGGAGCACTATTGTACAAAATAAGAAAAAGGTTGATTTTTGAATAACAATCCCTCGTAAAAGCTAAACACGTTTTAATCAAATGTTGTACCCTATATATATAGCTTTAATCATGACTACTCAACTGATTCCTAGGGGAAATGATGGTACCCGCCAACTCCATTCCCAAATTCGAATTGTCCATCAAAGTTTTGCAATTTTGATGATAACTTTGGAATGATCTTGATGATCTAGTTTTTGCTAGTTATGATGAGAGTTTATTTGTTTGGGCCTTTCCACTGCAAAGAATATTGCTACTTTTGTTTGTAGGCACAAAAAAGATTACCACTTTTGCCTTTTTTACTTTGTAGTTTATACAAATGTAATCATGTAACAACGTTGGCGGGACAAGCTATCACTTGCTTTTTTAGGTTGTCAATGATCATCACCAGTTTGGTGTTGAAACGATTCACAAAGCACTTTGGCAGCCATCCTGCAGGATCCAACTGAAATTCCAAAAAATAAAATAATAAAAAAAAGAGACATGAATGAATTTTTGAGTTTCAAAATTTGAACATTGAACACAGGAAGATTCATAGCTTTTTTTTCCCCATTTTAAAATTTTTTGTTTTACCTGAACTACGTAGGTGACCATGCAAGAATCATCCTCAAGTTTCTCCACGACCCAACCAGACTGCAGAAGTAGAGCTCTTATGGAGTTGTTTTGCTTGGGGTGCAAACCAGATGCAATTTCCTTTGGAAGAGAAGCAACTGCTACGACCTGCATGAGGGCTAACATCATGTTAGTGTTGGTTATCAGTCTAATGTCATTGTTACCGGAAAATTTCCATGGTTCAAGATTTCACCAGAGTTCCGTCATCCATGGTTTCACGGCGCTCGTACACGATGAATTCTCTGTTTCTGAAGAGAGGTTTGGAGCAATCACCGAACTTGAGGCGAATTATGCTGAGATTTTCTTCCAGATCTTTTATGTACTTGGCTTCTACCAGATCAGAGTCCCATTGCTTTTGTCGCAGCAGAAAGAAATTGCCAGGTCAGTCACAGCAACAGAATGCAGAGTGGTTAATATCTGTGCATGTATCTCTATGGATAGGGAATTTGATGGTTCAAAATTCTTGGAAGAGAGTTTACAAATTATTAATCAGATTTGAAAAGTTTTACAAGAAAGGAAAATTATGAACTGTGTCTCGTTCTTTTGATCAAGAATCTGATGATATAGAATAAGTTCTAATACCCTTTTTCTTTTTCTTTCTGAATAAAGAAATATACCCTACCTTGTCTGTGGACTTGAGCAAAATCAATTTATAAACTTTTGGGCATATGAAATTGAAGTTTACCTTTGCAGCATCAATGGCATTTGCTACTGTAATGAACTGCTGGGGAGAGACTGATTTCAGCAACCAACGGCTTCGAAAAGTATGAAGTGAACCGGACCTTCGTTTCGATATCTCGACTCCATTGTGAGTTGCAAGTACTTTCCAGCCATCATTTCCACTTCCAGCTTTGTTGGATTCTGAAGCTGATAGCAACTCCTGGATGCAGTTCTCACTTGCATAGAAAACATATCTTCTGAGAGAGTCCTCACTAATCGACCTTTCAAAATCAAGTTTTGCAACCATAATCAGTATGTTCTCTTCTGATTAGAATAAATCTAGTCAGATTAATGCTTCTAAGCAAAAAACGGTTACAGGAATTACAAACAATGAACATAAGATTTACCAAGATCTACTGCAAGGTGCTGGGCTGCTGCTCATCTTTAAGGTTTCCTGCAAAGCTGGGAGTTTGAAAAGTCGATACCAAGGATATATATGACAGAGAGAGAGGCAAAGAGAGAATAGTTTGGTGTGAAAGTACGAGTCCTAGATTGTTTGGGAGGGAAGATGATGGAGAACCTAAAATAAAATGAAGTGGGGTGATGAATCAGCACATGGAATGCTAGAAGAACCTCCATGATTAGTACTGCACATCTTTATCTCTTCCTTTACCTTTCTCTCTCATAGAAGCCCACCAACATTCCATGTGCATCATCTTCCCCACCCCTTAATGTTGCAGCTTCTATAAAACCAAAAGAATCTTTTCTTTATCTAGAAGATGGAGAGCAGATGAGAAAAAGACTAACAACTAAATCCAAACTAATGGTGTTTTGAACTCATTTATATTCTACCTAAACTTGCCTGGTTAGGGGTGACAAGATACACACAAAAACACCTTCATATGGTCCCCCCCGTCACGTGCCGAGAAGAGCCAAATTCATTTAATTTTAGTTCGAAATTCTGTAGTTTAGCTCGAACAATTTGCAGAGCAGTAATTGAAGTTCTTGGCTGTTGGCACAGGAAAAAGCTAGGTTGTGATGTTTATGTCGTATTTTAAGCTATCTTTCCCAGTCGTAAACCGAGTTTTGGAGTGTTCTGTTGATTCTGATTCAGTGACAGAGAATGGTGTGGATGATATCAGAAGTACCATGCAGTAATACATGGTTTTTAGGTGAAAAAAATATAGAAAAAACATTTTATTTCTCCTTAAAATTTTGAATCTTTAATAACCAAGTAGGAGTTTATACAAAAATCTCAGTAAAGGTTTCCAGCTGGGCATAGAGAAGAACAATTTATTCTCTACGAAAGTGGAGCTATATAGAGAAGGATGACAGAGAAGTTCGAATTACTGAAACTGTAGAAAGACTTAAAGTTGCAACTTCTCCGGTCCCAGAAAGCCTTTTTCTTTAAGACTTTCTACTGTGTCCCGAACAGCATCTCCCACTGGAGTAAAGACTAATCCCAGATCCATCAATCTTTTAGCAGCATCTTTGCAAGCCACCAAACCTGGTTGTGTTTCGCCATTAAACCTATATATAATTGGACTTCACCATTATCAAACCAAAAGAAATTAATGAAATCAAAGGAATCTTTTAATAGCAGGAAAAAAATGGAATTTACGATCAAACATTAGCCAAAAGATGCTTCGTTTAGCTATGATTATAACACCTCTGTGCTTCTGCACCTCAAGGCTTAGTTTTGCAACAATTTTACACAGAACGGGAACTAATTTGGAGTGATTATAAGATGCTATGTGCCAACATTTTGGATATGGATGAGAAACTGTAGGCTCATGATCGATGCCATTCTTGTCCAAGAGAATGAGATCCTTGAAGCATTTCGATGAGCACGTGGGACACTGAGGGAAGCAGTGACTGAAAGACATGTCATATCCTTTGCTTGATTAAATTCGAATGAGATCGTACACAGAAAGTTTCTGGGCCTAGTTAAAACTAAAGGAGGCATTTACAGGCGTCTGCATATAAGAATTAGGAACAGAACTCTATAGAAGCAAATATTGAACATGGGGCCAATATGTAATATATATGTTCCAATTGCCAAATCCAGCACAGAAGCCCAACCAACACAACTGACAATCATGTTTATATGGAATGACATGACAACTATTTTATGTCACTAGAAAATTAACCATGCCAAACTCTGCACATTGAGGCATGATTAATGTACTTTCAGCTGGGGTCACCTCAGCTCCTTCACAATTTCCCTTGCTTTCTTAATCGATCAGACACACCTCAGTTATAAAGTTTTTCAAAAATTATTATTCTCCAATTGGACCAATTCAATGTACTGCATCCTCTTTTGGAAGTTATTTTAGTGGCACATATTCCTTAGAGAAAAAGCAATGGAGAATATTCTATGTTTGTTATTATTCCCAGAAATGTCAGAAAGGAAATGTTCCTATAAAATTGCTAGAAGAATTTGGGGCTGTGAGACAAACATCTTTTCGAGAATTCCAACTTGACACAATTTAGTGATAGACAAGGTCTTTTCTTCACATGAAACATCAGAGAAATAATCAAGTTCCAGTTTCAACTTTCAGTCTGAAATCTTTTCTGAGCTCTTGCTGCTTTTTAGATTTTCCGCCCCGTATATTTCACTTTCCATAAGATTACAACATCTCTAATTGAAGCTTATTTCCCTAGATGCAAGTTTGAATATGATGCTTCATCTGTATTTCTTGATCAGAGTTTGAAATTTGATAATAAAAAATATAAAGAAGAGAATAGACAAACCTGTAAACAGGAAATCCGGGGAAGAGTTTTGAGACTCTCTCAGCAAAATCACTGAATTGATATATACCATTAGTGCAAAGGTATCTACCAGAAGCATCAGGAGACTCAAACAGTAGCACTTGGGCCTTTGCCACATCTTTGACATGTACTGCCCCCAACCAGTGGTATTCCTGAGTATCTTGTGATCCCTGGAGCAGCTGTTGCAGTACAGCACAACTTGCATTTAAGCTAGGTTGCAAAAGTTGGCCAAGACATGTAGCCGGGTTAATTGCAACTACATCCAATCCATTCTTCTCTGCAAATTCCCATGCAGCTTTCTCGGCTAGTGTTTTTGACACTGGGTACCATTTCTATCAAATGCACAACCAATGAATAAAGAAGTAACTAATATTAATTCTCTGCTAAACACACAGATGCAGTACACTGTCTATTCCTTAACCTTTATGACATACTAACTGGAACATTCTTGATAACATTTAGGTAAATTTGTCTACGAGGAATATTAAAGCCTTTTAGATTGAGGTTCTATTAACATTTTTCAAAGCCAAAATTAGCGATAGCTAAATGTTTCTATGTTTGTGCATGAAATGTTTGGCAAAAATGGAACTCTGGAAGCATTTAAAATAATGATGCACAAAAACTGCTCTTTCCATTTCTTTTTCCTTTAAATGCAAGCTCAAGAATTCAAGTAAGATACTATTCTTGATTAGCAGTATCAAAATAAACACAGACAGTTAGACCAATATTTCATGCTCACACGTCCACAGCTGCTACCTTCAGGTTTTGACCTTTAGGAGTCCAAACATCACCTTTGGATCTCATCTTTTAGAAAGGTCAAGGACCATCTTTATGTCAATGCGCTTTCAAGAAGTTACATTAATCAAAAGAACATCTAGAAAAGGAAGTACTTGGACATCAAGGTATGCCATTTTTCAGCTATATAATGAGAATATATGGAACCAGTTGTCTTAGATTCATGCAGGTTTAGGATATGTACATATTTTGGCTACTAGGCTACTAATAGGCATCATGTGTTGCTAATAGACAAACTAATTATAAACAAAGCAGTTGTTTTTCATTTTCTTTTCACTGTTGTAAAATAGTTACAAAAATTTCCCCAACTACTTAATTCAACTGAACTTGACTAAAGCTTTCTCCCTCTACAATAGGGGTTCAGCTATATGTCCCCGAAATATGCTACCTTTAGTATTCCATTCAATTGACATGAAACTTGAGAATTAGGTCAATATGATGGACACTTAACAATATGGTTTTTCATCACCAGCAATGCAACAGTAGCTGAGTTGACCAACCTAGGCAAGCAATGAATTCATTGCATATTACCTGCTTCTGGCCTGAAGTAGTAAAGAACGTTCAAAGACTAGACTTTGAATGTTAACATTACAATCATTTGCAAAAGGGTCTCTGCACATATTTCGTCACAACGAATATTCTTCCCGTTGGAAATATCTTCCACTCATTACCACTTTAACACCTTCAACTAGGCATCTCCTACTGCCTGAAAAGTGCCTACTGCAATTCTTCATTAGTTTCATTCATTCTTTTGGTTATTTGCCCTTGCAGAAATGCCTGCATCTTCTAAGAAGTACTGGATTCCAGAATTAAGACTTGCTCTGGTACTAATAAAGCTATAACTCTATCAATCACGGTCATTTTATCAAAGGGAGAAAGAAAATCAAAACTTGAAACCAGATATCCAAATCGAATGACAATCTCGTTTTCCATAGGTAAGCATCAAAGTAATTAATGATCAGAGGGAACGGAAAGCTACCACACCTGACGCGACTTGCAGTAGTCAAGATCAGTCCACGAGGTTTCATCAAACACCTTGTTACTAGGCCACTTGGGGTTGGGAACCATGGCAGAAATGGACGAGGTAAGCACCACACGTCTCACGTTGAACTTCTCAGCAGCCGCCAGTACGTTGAGAGTACCCTTAACAGCAGGGTCCAGCAGCTCCTTTTGTGGGTCCACAGGGTCCTCTAGCGTGCACGGTGATGCCACATGGAAGACCCCTCCTCCAGCACATCCCCGAATGGCATTCGCCACCGCATCAGCATCTAAGAGGTTGGCCTCGTGCACCGACAGGCTGACACCGTTACTGGTGGCTCCCGGCAAGGAGAAGATGTGAGAAGGGTCTGAGCCAGGGAACACAGAGGCGTGAATTGTGGTGTAGCCATGGTCTAAAAGCGTCTTGATCAGCCATGAACCTATGAAGCCATTGGCCCCAGTGACACAGACCGGTGGTTTTGGGTTATCATTTTGGATGGCCATCTTCTCTTGATCCAACTAGGCAGTTTGAGGACTTGGGGCTGAGAATTGCTCAAAATCTTGAATGAGTTTTACTGCTTGAGACTTGAGAGCAGTTTCGAATTGTTTCAACTTCTTTGGTTGAATTTCCCAAAAAAAAAAAAAAAGAAACCATTTTTCGTTGAAGTCGACTGAAAGTAGACATGAGCCAGCCCTGATAGTAAAGTAAGTAGTAACTCAATCAAGTATGACTCGTGATGTATTATTTTTATTTAAAAAAAATAGTGCACTCATTATTTTTTTTATTTATAATATTTTGAAAAAGATATAAAAGTCTTATTGGTTTGATTGAGAATAAATTAGTTCTTTAAAAATTTTACAGTATAAAAAAATTTATTTAACAAATTTCTTATTTAGCCCTTAAATTATTTACGCAAAATTTTTATTTTTTTATAACATTAAAAATCTTTAAATAATTTACAAAAAGTATAAAAAATATTTATCACCATCTTCACAGAATCCTCAAAAAATAAACACTTGCCTTACGATATTAGTAAGGGTAGATTAGGAATTTAATAAATTATCTTTTTTCTTTTGTATTTTTTATTTTCTTTCTATTTCTTTTTTCTTTCTCCATTTCTTCTTCCTACACCGCCGACCGTCTTCACCATTGCCGCCGTCATTGCCTCTCCCTGTCAAGTTCTTTTTCCATATTTCTGCTACCCCCCTGCCTTCTCCCTATGCACATGCACCAAAGACAACAACAACAGTATCCATCGATGCACAAAATTTGTTACAGAAAATGATTAGCAGACAACACTCCCGCCTCACAGTTTAAACGAACCCCAAAAATGCTTTAGCCAATTTATCAATTAAATTTCACAAATCCAGAAGAAAAGAACATTATTCCTATATCTCCCTCAGCGAGGATTTTGTGTGGTCTTCACTTCAAAGCGAACCCAGGGCTATTGTTCTTTCCACAAGCAAAGGGACATTGGAAAGGTGGTTCCGCATGGAGAGGGAGGAGGCATAAGAGTCTGGAGGTCTCCAACTCAGGGTTAAATAGTATCGTTCCGATTTCAAAATCCACCATTGTTGTATCTGATTTCGATCTTGGTTTAGTTTAATAATAAAAAAAATCAGAGAGGTATCGAAAGGGAGTGACAAAAATCCTAGTTGTTATTCTGTCGGGATGATTGAAAATATATATCGTTGTCTCCATCTGAACTTGCAGGATCAATGGCTGAAATGGGACAGCCATTAACGTATCACGACCTAATGGAGATGATTCAAGAGGCTGATACGAATGGAGATGCAGTCATTAGCTCCAGTGAATTTGCAACTACGCGGATTCATCATTATCCATCACATTGATAGTTGATAACAAGTTTTGATTCATCAGATGATTGAAAATTTTCAAGATTCATACGATTTTGTTTTGGGGAAATAGAGGAAGTTTGTGCCCATTGTGAAGGAAAATGCAAAGGAGATAGCAGAGATGTGGAAAGGAACTTGGCTGGGAGAGGGGGCGGCTGACTGGTAATAGCAACCCTGCCACCGTCGGCGGCAATGGTGATGACGGTTAAAGGTGTAAGGCATATCAGAGGCGAAGGAACGAAGAAAGAAAATTAAAAAAAGAAAAAAAGTAGGAAAAGAAAAAATAGAGAGTAAAAGATAATTTATTAAATGTCCTTATTAATGTGTCATGTGCAGG
This sequence comes from Rauvolfia tetraphylla, assembly GCA_030512225.1. Taxonomy (NCBI): domain Eukaryota; kingdom Viridiplantae; phylum Streptophyta; class Magnoliopsida; order Gentianales; family Apocynaceae; genus Rauvolfia; species Rauvolfia tetraphylla. Next base: position 8,117,662 of record JAJQKT010000060.1, read on the forward strand.
CACATCTTTATTTTCGACTAGATTCTGTCGAATTGTTTAAGAATTTTTAATATTAAAAAAATAATAAGAATTTTTATGACAAAATATAAATAATTTAATAATTAAATAAATTTTAAATGAAACTCAATTTATATACACTTTTAATAAGTTCGGCATAAATAAATAAGTATTTACTAACAAAAATTTAAAAAAAAGCATTTATAAGATAAATGAAGAAGTTTTTTACTGAATTTTTGTATGAATTGGTTTATTATTTAGAAATAAAAAAAGGAAATTTGCTCTGCTTTCTTGTTTCAATATTATTGAGAAATAATTATTATGTTTTCTTAAGTATAGTCTAATAGCTCGTGATAGGAATCATCATGCACTTGTTGATTGAAAATTTTGTGTAATTAAGAATAAACGATAATAAAAATTAAGAAAATTGCGTAAGACACCTTTGATTATTGTAATGTAACATAAGGGCTTGAAAAAGAACATGGAGACTCCAATTTGAATTTGATCATTTTCTAGTAGATACTTGGCTGCAAAATTGATTTATTTATTTATTTTTCCTTAAAACCTCTTAAAATTTCATGAAAATTTCGATGAAGATTAATTAAAATTATGATCAAATTAGTCATAAAATTTGTTGTAGCATTTTGTGTGGCATAATGTTTAAAGAATGAAATTTCGAAGTAATATTTCTAATCTCATTATGTAAGATTGTGAATTTAAAACTTGATATTATACTTTATTCATGAATTTAGATAAAAAGTGGAGCACAATTGTGCAAGTTCAAACAAGAAAAATGTTATGTCCCAAGAAGTAGGAAGAAACCGGGAAGGAGAAATAGGAAAAGCAGTTAAGTTAGTTAATGGGAGGAATAAGTAGCACGACGTCGTTTGGGTGAGGCTCAGAAGAAGTCAGATTAACGGGAATGCGTTCTTGGCCAGGAGAGAGGGTTTCGGCCAGACACGTGTGCGGAGGAGATTTGAAGAAAGAGCAGACCGTTGCACAGTTCGTCTTCTTCAACCTCAAATGCAGAAATGCAATTCCAGGCGTGGATTTGAGAGTGAGGTCATTACAGCCTTGCGTGGAAGGAGATGATGGTTCTGATTGCTTTAGAAACTTAGTATATAAGCTTAGTTTATAGCTTTTGTTGATAGATGTCTTTTTGCTCAAGAAATTGTACTCAGAAGCTCATTCCGAGCTCTGCATTTCTTTCTATTTTCCTTCAATCTAAACACATTCTGATCCCCAAATTCGCCTTATTCTCTCTTCTGTTTTATTTTGTTCATCAATTAAGCTGAACTCAGCTTTTGGTTGAGTTAGTTTTCCATTTTAGTTAGCTGGATTTTACATTTGGTATCAGAGCGGTTGAGGTCCTAGAGGAACCACTGAAATGCCAACTACGAGGAATCAGGAGAAGGAGGAGACCATGCAGAGGATGGAAGGGGATATTGAGGAGCTATATGGCCATTTGGAGGCTCAAATGAAAAGGTTCGGGTCGCTGGAGTTCACTGTTAAGGAGCATGGGCACCGGGTGGAATCAATAGACAGAAACATCGAGCTCATGAATGAGAGGGTTGAAGGTAATACCAAAGTCTTGGCTACTGTTACAGTTAATATGGATTCTATTATGATGTCTTTGCATGAAATACAAAAGAAACTAGAGGTTAGAGAAGGGAAACAGGCTGAGATGGGATCTAGTGGGCAGGATAGGGGGTTGCCTTTCACTCGGAGTCCTATTAACATGAGATCTGGGGTTACTAGTGAAGGCTCTGGCTATAGGAGAGAAGGGGGAAATGAATTTTTTATGCCAAAAATTGAATTTCCTTATTTTGATGGGAAGGGTCCCAGGGAATGGAGGGGAAAGTGCAGAAGGTTTTTTGAGTTCAATGGGATAGCAGAAGAAAGAAAATTGGGAATCACGGAATTGCATGTTAAAGGCAGGGCATACACTTGGTTGCAGGGGTTCTTGAGAGCCAATCCCACGGGCACTTGGGAACAGATGGCTTGGGAAGCCTGTAGGAGATTTGGGGAATCAGATGGGGGAGATCTAATGGAGGAGTTTAATAGAATTAAACAGAAAGGAGTTTTGGAGGATTATATTGATAAGTTCGAAGAGTTAAAGGCAGTGGTTATGACTCAAATGCCACTAGCTACTGAGGCATATTATGTATCAGTGTTTATTGGGGGATTGAAGGATGAATTGAGGCACTTGTTGAAAATGTTCAAGCCAACCACCCTTATTGATGCCTTTGAGCAAGTCATGAGACTCCAATTGCATGGATCAGTTTTCTCCAGACCACAAAGATCAGACCATGGTAACCTCAACCAACCAAGAACTTGGGGACAAAATTTTAAGGCATCTACTATCCAAACCAGCTCCAAACAACCCACTTACAACCCTTCTAAAACTTTCCAGAAAGAGTCATTGGCCTTCAAGAAGATCTCTACTGCAGAATACCAACATAGGAGAGAAAAGGGATTGTGTTTTAAGTGTGGGGAGAAGTATAGCCCTGACCACATATGCCCTAAGAAGCAGTTAAATATGGTGGTGGTGGAGGAATTGGAGTCAGGAGAGGGGGAAGAGTTTCTGCTGTATGAGGAATTGTTCTCAGAATCTCAGGGAAAGGATCTGGAGGAAGCTCCAGAAGAGGGGGTGGAACTGTCCATAAATGCCATGACTGGGAATGTGGGAAATGGAACTATCAGGATCAAAGGGAGAATTAAGAATAGGATGATTTCAATCCTTATAGATACTGGGAGTAGCTGCAGTTTCATAGATGGACAGTTGGTGGAGGAATTAAACCTAAGGAAGGTTCCTACTAGACCAGTGCTCATAACTATAGCTGATGGAACTGCAATGGTCAGTAAGAGTCTCTGTAAAGGGCTTACATGGAGAATGGGGGAAAAGGAATTTGTACATAATGTGAGAATCCTCAAATTGAGTAGTAGTGATCTGATTCTAGGGACAGACTGGTTGAAGCCACTAAGTCCCATAGTTTTTGACTTCCAATCTCTTCAGCTATCTTTCACCAAGGATGGAGAAGAGGTGAGATTACAAGGGGGAAGGGAGGAAATTAAATTACATTCGATGACTGCTCAGACATTGCAGAAAATGATGGTCAGTGGAGAGCCAGTTTTGGTAGGCCATTTGATGAGCATGGAAACAATAGAGGAGGAAGGAAGGGAGGAAGAAGACAAGGTTCCTAAGGAGGTTCAACCACTGTTACAAGAATATTCTGAAATCTTTGAGAAGCCCCAGGGATTACCACCTTTGAGGGAGCATGAACACCATATACATCTGATAGAAGGATCACAACCTTTCAAGATTAGGCCCTATAGATATCCTTATTTTCAGAAATCTGAAATTGAGAGGATGGTAAATGAGATGTTGGAGGATGGGATTATTAGGCCAAGTAATAGCCCTTTTGCCTCACCAGTGCTACTGGTTAAAAAGAAGGATGGGAGCTGGAGGTTTTGTGTGGATTACAGACAACTGAACATCCTTACTGTGAAAGATAAATTCCCAATTCCAATCATTGATGAGCTCATGGATGAGCTAAATGGAGCCAAGTACTTTTCGAAGATTGACCTCAGATCAGGATACTTCCAAATCAGGGTGGCAGAAACTGATATTCCAAAAACAGCCTTCAGGACTCATTTGGGACTTTATGAATTTCTGGTTACGCCCTTTGGGTTAACCAATGGCCCTGCCATATTTCAATCCTTGATGAACAAAGTCTTTGCTGAATTCCTTAGAAAGTTTGTACTAGTATTCTTTGATGATATTCTAGTCTACAGCCCTGACTTAGTAACACACTTAAAACATCTCAGAAAGGTCTTTGAGTTGCTTAAGAGCCATCAGCTTTTTGCTAAAATGTCTAAATGCAACTTTGCACACCTAAGAGTAGAATATCTTGGTCATATCATTAGCAGGGCAGGGGTAGAGGCAGACCCAAAGAAAGTGGCAAATATGCTCAACTGGCCTAAACCACAAACAGTCAAACAGCTAAGGGGATTCCTGGGATTGACAGGTTACTACAGGAAGTTTGTTAAGGGATATGGAAGCATCAGCAAACCCCTGTGCCAGATGCTAAACAAGGGAGAATTCAGATGGACTGAAGAAGCTGAACAAGCCTTTGAGACCTTGAAGAAGGCTATGAGTCACACCCCAGTGCTAGCAATGCCAGACTTTTCTCAGCCTTTTGTGTTAGAAATAGATGCAAGTGAGGTAGGAATTGGAGCAGTTCTGATGCAAAATCAAAGGCCCATTGCTTACTTAAGCAAACCACTGGGAATAAGACACAGAAGCTTGTCAGTATATGAGAAAGAATTGCTAGCTTTGGCCACTGCAGTTAGTAAGTGGAGGCATTATCTAGAAGGTGGACGTTTTATTATCAGAACAGATCATCAAAGCCTGAAGTACTTATTGGAGCAGAGAATCACTACAGTGGCTCAACAGAAATGGATATCTAAACTCATGGGGCTAAGCTACGAGATACATTATAAAAGAGGCAGTGAAAACAAGGTGGCAGATGCACTATCCAGGAAAGAAAAATTGTCAGTGGCCTCAATGGCTATACCAGTGTGGATTAAGGAGGTAATTGACAGTTATGAGGAGGATGAGTTGGCTCAGAAGTGTATTACAGATAGCTTGATGGGGGGGAGTCAGGGAAGTGAATGGAAGTACCAGGATGGCATTTTAAAATGGAAAGGGAAAATATATGTTGGCTCTGGGAAAGAGATTAAAGGAAAACTTATAGAAGCCCTACATTCTTCCTCTCAAGGTGGACACTCAGGCGTACAGGCCTGCTATCAAAGGGCCAAGCAGTATTTCTATTGGCCACATATGAGAGAAGAGATCCAGAAACTTATAGCTGAATGTGATGTATGTCAGAGAAATAAAGATGACAGGGTGCACTACCCTGGACTGTTGCAGCCCCTTGCTATCCCTGAGACTGCCTGGAGTCATATTTCTATGGATTTTGTGGAAGGGCTGCCAAAATCAGGAGGGAAGAACACTATACTAGTGGTGGTAGATAGGCTGACAAGGGTTGGACATTTCATTGCTCTTGCACACCCTTATACTGCCCAGAAAGTGGCAGAATTGTTCTTGGAGCATGTGTATAAACTCCATGGACTACCAGAAAGCATAGTGACTGATAGAGACAAGGTCTTTACCAGCCATTTCTGGCAGGAGTTGTTCAAGGCTGGAGGAACTAAATTAGAATTGTCCACGGCATATCACCCTCAAACGGATGGTCTCACAGAGAGGTTGAACCAAACACTGGAGATGTACTTGAGATGTTTCACTAGTGCCAGACCACACAAGTGGGCAGAATGGTTACCATTGGCTGAATGGTGGTATAATACCACATTCCATACGTCCACAAAAATGACTCCCTTTGAGGCATTGTATGGATACAAGCCTCCAGTTCTAGGTTTGGGGCCTTATGCTTCTGGAAACAATGCTGCTGTAGCTTCTTATCTAGCTGACAGGAGGATGACTGAAGATGTATTGAAGCATAATCTACAGAAAGCTCAGCATAGGATGAAGCATTATGCTGATAAACAAAGGACTGAGAGGACCCTGGAGGTAGGAGATTGGGTATATCTGAAGTTACAGCCCTTCAAACAAACTTCAGTTGCAGTGAGGAAAAACCTCAAACTGTCATCCAAGTTCTATGGGCCATATGAGGTGATGGAGAAGGTAGGGGCAGTAGCCTATAGGCTAAAGCTGCCACCCCACTCTAGAATCCATCCTGTGTTTCATGTTAGTCTGTTGAAGAAAAAGATTGGAAATCGAGCTGTGGTGTTCCAGGAACTTCCTTTAGTAGGAAATGATGGACAGCCTAAGCTAGAGCCAATTGCCCTACTGGGAAGGAGACTGATCAAGAGGAGAAACATGGCTGTGGTGCAGTGGTTGATCAGATGGTCCAATTTACCAGATGAAGAAGCTTCTTGGGAGGATGCGGATTTCATAAAGAATCAATTTCCTGAATTTAAGCCTTGAGGACAAGGCTGTTGTTAAGGAAGGGGGACTGTTATGTCCCAAGAAGTAGGAAGAAACCGGGAAGGAGAAATAGGAAAAGCAGTTAAGTTAGTTAATGGGAGGAATAAGTAGCACGACGTCGTTTGGGTGAGGCTCAGAAGAAGTCAGATTAACGGGAATGCGTTCTTGGCCAGGAGAGAGGGTTTCGGCCAGACACGTGTGCGAAGGAGATTTGAAGAAAGAGCAGACCGTTGCACAGTTCGTCTTCTTCAACCTCAAATGCAGAAATGCAATTCCAGGCGTGGATTTGAGAGTGAGGTCATTACAGCCTTGCGTGGAAGGAGATGATGGTTCTGATTGCTTTAGAAACTTAGTATATAAGCTTAGTTTATAGCTTTTGATAGATGTCTTTTTGCTCAAGAAATTGTACTCAGAAGCTCATTTCGAGCTCTTCATTTCTTTGTATTTTCCTTCAATCTAAACACATTCTGATCCCCAAATTCGCCTTATTCTCTCTTCTGTTTTATTTTGTTCATCAATTCAGCTGAACTCAGCTTTTAGTTGAGTTAGTTTTCCATTTTAGTTAGCTGGATTTTACAAAAAAATTTATTTTTTTGAAAAAAAAAACTGAAAGGACAAGTTTGAGTAGCATAGGATTTCCCCCCCAAAAAAAAAAAGAGTAGCATAGAATTATTATCATTATTATTATTATTTGTTTTGAAGGAAGAGTAAGCATAGATGGGAAAATGCAAAGCCAACGGGAGAAAGTTGTGATCTCGCAGTCGCTAGGACAGAACCGCAAGAATCCAGAGAGTCACAACCCCAGTTTTGGTAGAGACAACCCACAAGTAGTTTCTGCTACTCCTTCCAAAATCGCACAATTTTCTTCTCCACACTTTAGACTTTCGCGGGTTTCAGGCCATGCAATTGACAGGGGATCTCTGACGACGATGTGTTAGAAGAGCAGTGAATGCACTGGTAATTCTTCTGGGTTTCAAGAGCAGCAAGAAGCATAAAGAAGTCTAATATGCCAACTCAAAGGCTTGCCATCGTCTGCAAAGGGAGTAGTTACCAAGTGAATTGAGAAAGAAGATGAATTTTTACTATTCTGTATATGGTTTTCGGGAAACAACAAGAATTCTGTAGTGTCACACCCATGAAAATAATATTATCCTTAGCAATAACATCAGGCTTTGCAGTGGCGTGTGGTAGCTGTCTTGATGGCTATAGAGGTTACAAGTGGTATTATTCTTCCAAGATTGTGGCCAGGAAAAGCAAGACGCCTCAACCCCCCTCTCCTAAGGTACAAATCTTGATGTATTTTAGCTCGTAACTTACTCATTTTAAGATAATATGAAGTTAAGGCGTTAAAACCAAGCTGGAAGAAGATGGGTAAAATGTGTCTGTCATTTTGCAACAGGAGAACTTTTACATGCTCAGACTGCTATTTAGGCATAACAAGTACCGGGCATATGAGAAGAAAAAGAAATTCCTATGGTAATTTTAGTTACTGCTAACCTGGGAATAAGAGTTTCTGTGATTGGTCTTCTAAGCAAAAAATTGAACTTTGTATGACTAAGATATGTTTGAACTTTGAAGGGGCTTTTTAGTTGTCCAGGGAAATCGGATTGTGGTTTATGGTATAGACCTGTGTGACCGACCTCATTTGATGTGGAAAGGACTTAATCCAGTTTAATTGAATTTTCCTTTCTAATCTCATTTTATTGGCAGCTAACTCAGAATAATAGAATTATTTTAGCAGAATAGTTTCTTTGGATGCATACTCATGCTACCACTTAAGTTTCTTTATCTATTGTGAGATCAAATTGATTGTTTTATTATGCAATCCTAGTTGTCTCTCGTAGATCCTTTCCTGGTGAATTGCGCTCAGATATTCAAGTAGTTCTTGATTTGGTGCTTTTCTAGGACGGCAGTAACAGTGGTTCACCTCATGATTGTATTAAGAATGTGAAGTACTGTTGGCTCATATGTGTTTGGGATGAAAGATAATTTGCTTTAGTTTGAAATGGAAGAAGAAAAAGAAATACTGGCATCAAAATTCTGTAACTAATCTGAAACATTGGAATAGTAGCACAGATATATTGCTGAAACTAAAAAGAAAAAGAGAAAATTAAAAAAGGTAGGAGGGAACAGGTAAGAGAACTATTCGCCCTCCAAATTATTAAACAGAATTACATAAATGCAGCCCCAAAGTCTTATTATCCAACTGTTCACTAGAAATAAGAGATGTAAGCATTTATAGACTCGAGCTTTGTAGTTCCACATAGTGGACTGGCACTTTTATTGTTTTGGGACTAGGTAAAGAGAATATCTATTTTTTTTATCCAGCAGTACAATGTGTTCATCAAATTGTTGTTGATAGAATCCACAATTTTTCTGAAAGAGTAGAACAATAGAAATAGTGAAGAAATTGCTGGCTTAAAATCAAAGAAAAGTATATAGAACTCTTTCTTTCATTTATAATCTTTTGCAATTGGTACTTTGTGGATCTAAACATTGCATATTATTCAAATAATTATAAAATTGCCTTCAAAGGGACTTTGTTAGATAGAGACAAATAATGAAAAGTTCATTATATTTCTCTTCTTCAGCCTTTTTGTGGTTGCAGTAATATCATGGCTCTAGCACTTGTTAAAGAAAACAGATGTCTTAAACTCATTACAAACGCACTTAGAAGTCATCTTGTTGCCTTCACCATGCTAATCTTGTTTAAAAAAAAAAAAAAAGCACTTAGTATGAAACAATGGTCCTCCCTTTTATTTGCAGCTGTGTATCTCTTTCTTGTTCTTTTTCATTTTTTGAGAAATGTGATAATGCTCTTTCTTTTTTTGACTTTTTTGTTTTTTTCCTGGTGTACCTCCTATCGGAAAAGATGAGTAGAGCTTTTTATCGAATTTTATTTGTAAAGTTCAACGAGTTTATTAATTGGATAGTTTTGAAAATTTTACGCATGACATGCAAAATTTCTATCGAAGTGGACTTTTGCTTCTAACAAGATTCTTTTGCGAAGGATTCTGAGCCACCGCCTCCAAGAATTACATCAAATGTCAAGCAGAATTTACAGTTCTTGAAATTATGGAAGGTCAGTTTCTAAGTTAGATACCTGCAAGCTGCAAATTTAGACTCTCATTGCCCACTGTCTTAACCATTTGATACATTGATATAGGAGTTCCAAACGAGAAAATCTAGCACACCTAAACCTGCTACTAGCTACCGTAGAAAGAAGGTAGAGAAAGAGGAGATTCCAGATGATGATACAGAACTTTATCGTGATCCTACTTTGAGTCTTTACTAGTAATTTTTTTCCCAAGTCTTGTTTACCTTTCATTTCTTATTCTTATTTGTTGTTTATGGAAAGCAATTTATGACGGGTCTGTTTGTGATGGCCTTTTTAACAGCACAAACCAGGGTATTGAAACTGCTGTGCCTGTCTTGCTTGTTGATGGCTATAATATGTGTGGGTATTGGCCAAAATTAAAGAAGCACTTCTTCAGTGGAAGACTTGATGTCGCTCGCCAAAAACTTATTGATGAATTGGTGACATTCAGCATGCTAAGAGGTTTGTGTTTTGCTTTAAACAGTTTATTCATGCAAGCTACGTGTAACTTTGGAATGGGTATGTGCTCAAGATTTTATCCTCTGCTGGAGATATTATGAGTTGCTGAATATGCATCTGAGTTTATGCAAACCTTGGAAGCTATCATTTGAACATAAATCCAGCCTTAAGCTGTAATTATGATGTCAACGCCTAGGTCACCCTTAACATGAGCTCTTTAACCTGGATATTTTTGTTTTGTGATTCCATTTTATTAAGTATTTTGGTTCATTTATCTGTTTGCTTTCTTCGATATCTGTACGTAGAAGAATGATTAGGTTTAGATTGGAAAATGTTGATAACTTCTTGGGGATTTGTATTCTTGTAAGGAAATTTTTAACATTTATATAATGTTCCAAACTTATTTTGGTTTCCAGTGCTGTTTTCTGTTTATTTTCCCTTTGATATGCATCTCAGTTGACTGTTCTGCTGAGCACTGATCTCATTCACTGTTTTGACAATTTTCAGAGGTACAGGTTGTCGTTGTATTTGATGCAATGATGTCTGGACTACCCACGCACAAGGAAAATTTCGAGGGGTAACTCTTTCAAACATTTTCATAATTAATCTGTTTTTTATGTGCACTTGATGTTATTTATGCATCGTTCTTCCATCCTTTTGCTTTAACGATTATTTTATTTTCTCCTATCTTTTCCTCTCTGCAGTATACATGCATCTTCAAAAGCCATCTTTGTTTTGAGTAACCAATTACTCTTTGCTTCTAGCCAGCCATGCTTTTATGTAATTATCAATTCTGATGCCTTTGCATGCTCAAGAATGACTGACATTTGTTAAGCTCCAATAGATACTTATGTCAATGTCCTTTTTTGATATCACCTAGATACTTATTTCATAGCTAAGTTCCCAACCCCTTTGGGTGTCCTGATATTTTCTTTAGTTATTAATGTGGTTCCAAGCTTAACAGTTCTAGTATGATTTATATTGCTTTCGTAGTGCCTATGTCTTCAGATGCTAAAATTGCCATAAAACCAAGAGCATGACATTTTTTGTGCTTTGCAGTAATGGCTTTGGCAAGTTTGTCGATATTCTATTTTCTTCTTTCCGGTGAACGTGAAAATTTCTGCTTTTCTCTATTTTGCTAATGTTATCTCTCATTTTCTGAAGTTGCAGTCAAATTCAAATTCTGCTTTTGATTTTCAAAGTTGTGTTATTGATAATTACTAGCTCTTTCCTTGACAAATAGAAGAAAGTTTTCATTGCTGTAAAGTTTTTCAGTGTTGATGTTGTCTACTCAAGTGAAACCTGCGCAGATGCATGGATTGAGAAAGAGGTACATACATCTTATCTAGCTGCTTAAGTCTCATCTTGTATTCACTTTTTTCTAGATTTCTCTTATTCTTTTCCTGATAAGGGTATGTAGATATTCCCTTTTCTTGCTTCACTGATTTGTTCATTATATGATGAACACAAGTATTAAATAGATAAATAAAACTATTGAAATGTGAAACCTAGAGATGCTAATCTATAAATTCATTATGCTTGAGGGTGAATATCTTATGTGTAGCACTGTTAGTTATACACAATTGACTGATCAATGTACATGAAAGACTCGGTAATGGATTTACAGAATGAAGTGCAGTAGACCTATTAGTTAGCTATCATAAGAAAACTTGAAAACTTGATTCTGAATTTCCTCTAGATACAGATATTTTGTATCACTGTTCCCATTGAAGCTAATTGTGGAGTTTATGAGCTAAAGACTACTGGTACTCTGGTTTGGTAAAGCTTCTAAATTTCAATTTAATTTTTTTCAGTGCTTTTTTGCTACTCTATCCGCTAATGTTTTTCAATTTTCATCAATTTCTGGTTCGTCATTTAATAGTCTTTTTGCTGTTAGTGCAGTGCAGCTAAAACTTACAGATCAGAACTTTACAACTCCCACAGTCTTGCTTTTTCGATACGTCAACCCCATCATAGTATATTGAACATCTAGACGCTTTGGAGATCATGTTTTAAATCTGATGCTTTGCTGTTTAAATTTTTTGCATAGTTATGTGATAATCACTCCTGGTCTCTATTTTGCTTAACAGGAGTGTGTTTTGTTTCAGTTACACTAACATGGGGGTTTCTATTACCATCTTTACTGATGACTTTTGTGTTCATAGGTTGTGGCTTTAAAAGAGGATGGTTGTCCGAAAGTTTGGGTTGTCACATCAGATCATTGTCAGCAGCATGCTGCATATGGAGCAGTATGTCTTGTAGATTTACCAGCTTTCCAAGTATAGAGAATTGTGCCTTTGCTTGGACCCTCACCCTTTTGTTCTACTTTGAAGCTCATGTTATGCATTATTAAGTTGCTTTGTTTACGCATAAGGAAGATAAAATTAGTAAGTTGTCTGAAGTTGGTGGTGTGCCAATCACCTTGCTTTATGAGCATCCCTCTTTTCCCCTTTTGCGGCAAAGAAGAAAGAGGCATTTAGTTGAATGAGAACAATCAACTCAGCAAAAAAATCATATAGAAACAAATCAACCAACCACCTCTTCTTCGCCATTCTCCGGTCATACTTCTTTAACGTTTCCATTGTTTATAGCAAATGGCCTGTTGAGGTTTCAACAATTTACTTATGGTTCTTCCACAGATTAGAAGAATAAAACTAATTTTGACTTTGATGTTTACGTCAGGGAGCATTTATTTGGAGTTGCAAGGCTTTGGTTTCTGAGGTAGCAACTTCACATCCAGGCTCTCATGTTTCTTAGGCATGATGCACTGATAAAAATCTTTGGTGTAATGTTGTTTGTGTTCTTGATGGTATCTTTAATGGCATTATGTTTCATTTTATTCTTCATTTAAGAGCATTTATCTGTAGTCCTTTCTTTGACTGACTTTGCAAAACCAAGATTTGCATCCTCTTTTTTGAAGTAAATTTTGTTCGGAAAATTCTTCCTCTTCCGTGCCCTTCATGTTATTTTGAATTGATGGGAGTGGGGTTTTCCTAGACCATTTCCATAAGGTCTCCATATCAACTTACTTCAGATGTGTTAAAAGTTTTAACATGTCTAGATTCAATAAATAGGTGAAGTATCAATTTGTATGAATCCTCAATACTGTTATTTACTTGTAAATATTTTTGCACAGATCAGAGCTTCGCAAAAAGAGGTAGATAGGATGCTGCGTGAACATAGGTGAGATTTTCATTTTCTTCCACTCTGTTTGCTTGTTATGGCGTTTGAAGTATGTCCACATACTTGTGCTCCTTTATCATAAAGTTAAGATATGCAACTCTAGTTGGTGAGTGATATTTTGTTACCTCAACTTTTATTTATCATGATCATCTGCTACTGATTCTTTAAATATAGCTAAATAAAGGGCCTCAAGTATTACTGAAACTGGTTCAAGGATCTTTAGCTCCAAACTACTCTTAAGCAACATGAGGAGCCTCGGTGTATTGGTTAAAATGCTAAATCTGAAGTTTCTCACTTGCAGCCAACCTGAATTCTTATATTCCATGCATATTGTCTCTTTTATCTCGAAAAACTTGCCTTCAGATGAAGGGCATTGTTTCTGACCGGGCATGATTCCTGGTTTAGCCAACCTAATTCTTTGTTTTTCTTCACTATTGCTGCGTACCTGTCTAATAAGAAATAGCTTCTCGATTTTCCCTCAAATTCAAGCCTTGTTATTTTTTAAAGTTAAACATGCAGTTGTGGAACAATGGCTTGCATATTGCTTCTGTAACAACATCCGAAGGCTTTTTCTCAATCTTTCATTTTTAAGCAAATTAGATTCCTTGGTCCAAATGCTAAAAAGTGATGGTCACCAGTCCATCTGAGGCTTTACATGTCATTGAGTACTTTTTGACTTATATCTCTTGGGACAACTTAGGAGCATTTTTCAGATGTGTCCTTATACATTGTGAAGAACGTTTGGGCTTCCCCTTAATGCAACTTACCTCCCTTTCCTTTTTGTTGTGAGATGAAGGAAAATGTGTAATTCCTAATCTAAAGCTAAATAGTTTCTTGATTAGTCTATCTTGATTATATTGAGAATTGGTGGTTTATATGAGAACATTACAAAAATCAGTTAACTAAAAGAATCCCAGTTTCTATACATTTGGAATGGACTGCCTACACCATGAAAAGAAATATAACAAAGGCTGTATTTATAATGCTCTGAATTGAGATTGAATGGCTAGCAATCATTATATACTTATAATACTGAAAGAAAATTGGGTAAGACATCTATAGGAGCAGGAATATTAACTAAAGGGTAGCATAGAGGCTTGAACAAAAATGCGGAGCACAAGGATCCTCGGCAGCTAACATGAGCTAATGTGTTAAATCATCTCATTGAATGGTGTTGAATTTTCATGATATCAAATTGATGAAATGCGTTGCGTTTTAGATTGTTTTTTGTTCTTTCAGCAGCTGCCGGTTGGTTAGATGAGAATTAAGGGAAGTAACTGGCTTTCGATTTCTTTAGCTGATATTTTCATTGCTTTTGTCAGATCAACTTCTGTACAAGGTAAATTGCTGAAGCACAATCTTGATTCAGAAGTAGTGGATGCTCTCAAGGATCTCAGAGACAAATTATCACAAATCGAATCCAGTAGATGATTGGTTTAATTTCCCGCGAATCATATCCCTTTGTACAGTCCTTTTTCTTTTCTTTCCTCCCACTCCCACATTCCCATTTCCCTTCATCTCTCTAATCCAGCTTTAGGTATAGGAAAAAATGGGAGTACTTGTATTTCTTTTGCTTTTTCTGGCTCTGAGTGTTGGGCTTGGGATGTTGCAAGGCGTTTGTGTACAGTATTTCTTTTACTTGTATTTCTCCTCCTCTTATCTTATAATAAATGAGATTAGTTTGTGTCGCGCCTATTAATTATTCAACTTTTCCTACATTTTAACGGCTTTTTTATTTTTTTTTCTTTTTCTTTTTCGAATATATGAAGGGAAGGGAAGTGTTGATCGACAAGGCGTTTGTGGATTGAAGCTTTCTACTCTTTCTGTTCAAATGGATATTTTTCTTTCTTCTTCTTTTTTTTTTTTTTTCAAAGGAGTGTTTTGGTGAATTCTACTATGGACCTTTTTATCTGGTAAATGCCAGTCGGTTGGAAAACGGAGACCATGACCACAAACTAATGCGTTTCTGTCCGTTATCCGAGTGTTGGGCTTGGGATGTTGCAAGAATGAAGCAACTCGGCCTGTAATTGATAGTGCTGGGCTCCAACTTAGATACCTCATTGGGCTCCACTGAATGCGGAATTAGTATAGTTTGTGATTTGGTCCAGGAGTGTATGTTTTCTGCCGGGCTTTGGCAACCCCTTAAATGCACGAGAAAAGCACTCGAAAAAAAAATAATAATAAAGGTTAGGATGACAATTAATTGATTAACCTACACTAGAGTTGAATGATCTATGCGTCAACTACCGGAGCGGTGATTTAAGTGGTTAGAGCTTTGTATCTACCTTGAACATGTCAAGTGGTTAGAGTTTTATCTTCATCTTAAACATCGAAGGTTCAAACCTCACTGAGGACATACAATCCTTCCTACCAAAAGAAATATTATGAAATTATGTCTGAATTGTTAGTCCATAATACTGATCTAACGAGATAGATCTCTTCTCGCTTGGACTTTAGTGCTATTCTGATGGAGCTAGTACTAAAGATTTAGTTGGTCAGCTTGTCTGATATATTCGCGAGCCGAATACGCAAACTCGAACATTGAGGAGATTATTGATTTGCCATCTCCTGGCCCACCCTGCCCTTTAATTCAGCAAAAGAAAAAAATGATTTATGAGTTAAATCAATTAGTTAAAATATAAGCTTAGAACTCGATCCACGTCCAGCAAAAGGTGTCCTGATTTAGGGATAAAAAAAGTTAAATAAAATAGCCATCAACATATATAGCATCGAATTGTGAATTAACATGGACAATGATAATGTAATTGGTGATGTATACTATTTTTTTTTTTGTGATAAAATTAAACTAGAAAATCTCCCTCCGGAAGCCGGAAGCAACGGAGGACATATTATTATTCTTCACTAGTTCGCCGTCGATTTTTTTTTTTTTTTTCTAATTTTAAGCTGCAACAGACACAATTTTCAGCTTTCCTTCCTTTTCCGGCAAGACAACAAGATTCCAATATTCCGATTGGGAAATGACGGGAGCAATCATATGGAGAAACATCAATGAGTCGAAGCAGAAGGTGATATCCTTTCCTCCATTCTCTGGCCATTTGCCACGGCGGGTCTAATCGAGTCCAAGACAGAAGAGGAGGGGAGGAAGAAGAAGAAGAAGAAGAAAGGACTTGGTCCATTTTGGCTGTAGAATGTGGAAAAGTCAGTCCAGGAAAGAGTCGTTGGGCGTAGGAAACCTGAAATGATTGTGAAACTCTGGATCTAAGCTAAAGAAGAATATTTCTCCCACATGTTATAAAATGTGGATCTACCAAAAGAATTCTCACATGTTGTATAGAAATTGTGATGGTTTTGTGTGGTTATTGGGGGCTGCAAATGCATGGCCTTAGCTGATAGGGTTTTGGTGTGATATACGTTATTTGCATCAATTTAAAACAATAATGTGTGAATTCAAGATTTTTTGTAGACTAATTCGAATTCAGCCTGGTGACGCTCACAAAGTCTAATATTTGAGGATAAAGTAATTTGAATTCCTAAGAAGTACTAGGCTTCATTTTGTCCAATCCTTGAAAGCTTCTCCCAACAAATACGGAAGGTGAATGTGAAGTTGGTAAATACACTTGTCCTTATTATAGGATATGCTTAAGTCTGAAATTCGTTCGTTCATGCTAATTTAGAGCACTGCTTGTGGACTAACATTCACATTTTACAGGTAGTTTGATTGAGGTAATTGTTACAGTGAACACAAGGAACAACTAGAATTTTCATGGTAAGATTTTGCAGAATTAACAGACAACAACATTAGTAATCCAAGAATGTGAAGAGTAACGCAATTACGAGTGTCAACATCTTGTTGAGGCAATAAAAGGAATCACGGGATTCCTGCCTGCAAGTCAAGTGTCAGTGTGTCACAAATATGTACCAAACTATATACTATATGATATCCATCCATATTCTCATGATCATATATTCAAGATTCCATCACCATTTCTCTTTTACTGTGCGTCTGTAAGACCGTGGTGGGGCAGGGCGGTGGTGGGGCGGAGATGGCCAAGACGGAATAAGGACGAGAAAATGAAAGAAAACAAGAAGACAGTTGAAGGGGGTGGTGGGTGCCTGCTGATATATACAAGCTTTTCTACTGTTGTGACACTATCAAGCATGTATGACCATATAATAACAATGATAATTTGAGTGAGAAAAAGAGCAATAAATATTGAAGTCTGACAGTCAACAAAAAGTCCAGTCAGAGAGTCAAAGTATAGGCTCCATTAATGCTACTATAAATCAATAATCCAAAACCTAATAAATCCGAGCGGCGGTGTTGGTGGTGGTACTGGTGTTGGTCCTCGTATCTCCTCCCATGTCCACCTCCTCCTCCTCCACCATGTTTAATATGGTTGGTTGGTCAAGACTCTATGAAAATCTCTACTTTCATATGTGTTGTCCTTGTTTTGTCCTCACTTCTCAATCTCACACTCTCTTAACTTACTGCAACAAACAATAACGGCTCCCATTTGCATTTTGAATTAAAAGCCGGTAGATATTCATCCTATGTTGTAATTGACAAGCTTTCCTCAAATATCTTCATCAATTTGTCTGCATTTCTTTGACAAGGAATCCGCTCAGTTGGTTAAAAATATATGTCCTGAATTCAATTCACCTCTCTGAGTAACTAAGGATGTTCATAATGAACATTTTATAATAACGAAGCTCTTATGATTATGCTGAAGGAGGATCAGTAAATTAGCAATCATCTCCCACCTATACTTCTTGAATCACTATACTAGCGAGATCAATGATTTACTTAGATATAATTTCATTTCAAAACTCAGTGTAAACTTTTTATTTTTATGAAATTCAGACAAGAACAGATTCATGAAATTGGTCATATAAAGTAATCAATGCCGTAAGAAACATATGAAAAGTTTACATTCCTCTCTGGGCATCGGTGCAATCAATAGGAGCAACCCGCAGTACAAAATAATTATAACAAACTGCTGGTCAAATTTTGATGTCATCATATGAAAGGTACATAATTTATTGTGCAAGGTACAAGATATTTATCTTGTATTTTTTTATTATTTTAATCTTTAGGATATGGTCTTAATCGAATATTTGGTATTGTAACAATAGTGTACTGTTTTTGGTTTGAAAATTCAAACAAGTGGCTATGGTTCCTGTGGGAGAAAATGAAGTTTATAATGCGCGTAAATAAACTTGATACCGTGTTGGATATGCAAATATCATCAAACAAGCCTCCAAATTAATGTAAAAATGACAAATATTTAGTTACCGCCATTTATTTGGTATGACTATTTTGTTCTATTTTCTCCGTTTAGAATTGAATAATAACTTTTTCTATACAAAATGAATAAAAAGTGATATTAAATTTTGTATAAAGAGACTATTATCTTGGAGGAATCAAATCATATATATCTTATAGTCATAAATCGTTACATAAAATAACGTGTATCGTAATTACAGGTGTATGAACAAATGTACACACAAGTTAGAGTTCTTGCATGATACATGCCTTAATCAATGATTCTATTGACTTAGGCAGATGACAGTCCAAAACATTTGATGCAAGTTGATATGGATGAAGTAAGATGATAGCCACACTTAATATCTTGGGATTTGTATATGTACTATAGAGGTACTAAAATGTCATCCTTATATATATATATATATATATATATATATATATATATATATATATATATATATATATATATATATATATATATATATATATATATATATATATATATATATATATATATATATATATATATATATATATATATATATATATATATATATATATATATATATATATATATATATATATATATATATATATATATATATATATATATATATATATATATATATATATATTAGAAGTTGAGAAATAATTAAGAAAGTGACTTTTGTGTTGAGGAAATAACTTTAAGAACTAGTGAAATTGTTATTTAATCATTTTGAGAAAACTATAAACTAATTTGCATGAGAAAAACATGTTAGCCTTCTACCAAATTAGCAGAAAATTCAAGATTGATTCCAACTATTGTAGGCTGAATACATTGCACTGGACTTTCACCAAATACAATGCTTAAAGCAAATATGGACATAAACCACTTAAGCTTGAAACATGTGACTTATCTGAATTTTTCTTTTTAAATTCATATTTGTTGTTTTCTGCTAAATTCTAACATAGGAGGTTGAAAATAAGCAAGAAGTCACTACTCAAGCAAACAAGAGAGCAAGGAAAAAGGTCTCTTTTGTCTTAGTATACGAACAAGAAATGATATAAAATCTCCGTCGATGTCAAAAATGTTGAAGTTGCTATGCAGATGAGGAAAAAATTTGCAAGAACGGCAGCCAAGTGTCTTTGAGAAGACATTTTATAAAAACTTTTAATGGGAAGAAATTGAAAGCCTCCACTTGAAGACAAATAGAAGTTTCATAGCCCTAAGCCATGGTTCATTGAATTTAAAACCTTTGACACAGAAATTAATCTTCAAGCTTAGATTAATTTATCTTGTTTCACAGGGAGACGGCTACATCCTCAACCTCATCCTATTGTGACTTATCTGGAGATTGAATTTTGTCAAGATTTCGTTTTCAATATATCTAGATTAATATCTTGCTTAAAACTATTATCCTTTTTTGCCAAATTTGATGCATATCGTGATCATGCTACAAAAAGTTGATGCATTTGATGAAACGAAATCAAAACGGGGGCAGAAATAGATAAATTAATGAAAGAAAACCCATTGATCATATCATGTAGATCAATTTCATGGTACAGTCTCTGATCAAATAGCAAATTTCGCGTGGTTTAAGATTGCATGATGTTGTTTAAGTAATGGGAGAAATTAAAATTATGTTGTTCAAATATATATGGAGAAAATGGTGGACCAATTAATGTTCTAAGAAAGGCAGCAGAGAAGATGAACAAAAATCTCCATTTGTGTGGTGAAATCCTCTAGGCCACCAAACAGATATAACCCATCCCTTTTAGCCAGGAGTGTTTTTTGCCGATCTTTTTTTAGGTCGATTCGTGCAATCAATTGCAACAAACAAACTAAAAAGTTTTCAAAAGCTATCATTTGTTTTACATTAGGGAAGTTCTAAACTAAGCATCCAAAAGTTTTGCAAACCCAAAATTTGTTTGTACTTCTAAGGAAAATGTGTGTCTATAAAAGCTCCACTTCACTTCCAAGAGTCCAAAATGACAAGTATGTATCAATGACAAGTGACATAATATCAGAGATGGATTCAAGATTTCTAATCACATATAGCAAAAGTTCAAATTAGTACTTTTTAAATTAAATTTCAAGAATCCTTATCAGAAACCTGTAATTATCAATTCGAGCTCGAATTTAATATTAAAAGTTCAAAGTGAGAAAAATTTTTGTGGCTTTTGGCTATAGCCTGTAGGAATCATGAGCCTGAGTAATGCAAAGGAATAGCGACAGATGAATTTCCTCTTCACAAAACAAGATTGGTGGGACGGCTCTTGCCAGCCCTGATAGAGTTCAAATGGTCGGTGATTGGTTACAACCCCAACTTGTCCTTCTGATTGATCATCCATTCTTTTTTAGGGTACTTCTAGATATATCGCATTTAATTTGAGGACTACTTGGATGTTACACTTATTTCATCAATTTGCATACATGATAAACCACCCCTCCTCGCCACACCCATCCCGCCTCCTAAAAACATCTCTTCTTTATGGTTAGAAAGCGAGGCATGTTGCTTATTGTAAATGGCTCAAATAACATTTCCAATCAAAAGAATGTAACGTGGAGAATATGGACGAGTAGAATCATTTACATTTTTTATTATTAATATATATATACCCGAGTGTATTTAGTGTACACAAATGAGAAATAAGTACGTAGACAAATACCTTTACATAAAATTTGGTAGGGATAATAGTGGTTTTGTCTTTTCACTCTCTAGAACAAACTGCTACGGTAAGCACAACCCATGAACCCCACCCCCACCAGAGCATGCTCATGCCTGAGTTCTTGTCGATATATAATTCAAACAAAGGTTTGACGACCGCCAAAATGGTCCAGGCCACGGGATTCTTGTGGGATAACAACATCTTAAATAAGTGATTGCCCCAGGTCTAGAAGATGGCCCATTTTCAGCAGCCACCCTTCGATTTCATTGGTCACGTTATAATTTTTAATCATGCAATTTATATATTTTCTTTTATTATTTTGGATATCTTTTGCAGACATCGAGGTCTCTAAATTGGGAAGCACCAGCTAAAATAGCTCTGTTAAGCAAAGATAAACCTATTCATAATGAACAATACGTGGGCTCTAAAACGTTTCTGAATTTCGGCAAATTCGAAATATTTAGGCTACATTAGCTCTAATATTCAATTATTAATATTTTTGTTGATCTAGTTCTCCAAAAAAAAAAAAAAGAGATTTGGCGAACTCGATATACCTTTAGCAAATTATCTAGCATTTGGTGACTGGATGAGGAACACTAATTAAAAAAATTAACTCCTAGCAATTAATTTCCTTGAATTTTTGTTATGGGAGAACATCAATGTATATCTATTTGAAGGTCAAATGGAGAAAATTTCAAATAGTTACTCTAAAGAAAAAACGTAAGGTATCTAACCTTACACGCGTTCACTTTTTGTTTCACAAATAGCTAAAAGATCAACAAAATTAGTAATAGCTATAGCGAAAATATAACTGTACAATTGTAACAGCGCGTAGCATCTAAAATAATAATAAAATATAGTAAGAAATGTACAATTACACTACGAGTCATAGTCCAATTGCTAACAAAAGTCAAAATACATTAATAGTTTCTTCAAGTGTTCAGATAATTTACTAGCTAAGCTTTATCGTACTAGTCCACTTGGGTGAGCATGAATTCATAAGAATTTTTAAGATACATTGTATTATTACAGGATTACGTGACAACATTTATACAAGATAAGGAAGTTCGAGAGGCATTAAATTAGTTGATAGTAGGCTCACTAGTATTGATCATAGTAATTTCAAACACACATTGTTGCTGGAAATGATTTCACGTTATGTAAGGAAATGGTCGAGTTAATTAGCACATGCGCATGAATAGAAGCTTAGAATGAAGCTTCAAATCTAATTGTATATATAAGGCCAAAAAGTTAGAAAAGAAGAATGCCAAGATGTGAAAATCATTATGTGTTTGCATTTGAGCCAGTCTTTATAAATGTGTCTGTCTAAATATTGCTTTAGGACAAGAAAGCAATTTACATATTCTTAAAAAGAATAAAACAAAAAGATTTAGAAAAACAAATCTGAGCAACACATAATATGCATATAAATTTTGTTTGTAAACTAATTACAAAAACCTATGACACACTATTAAAAGGACAGTTAGGTTACATTGACAAATAATTCATTAGGGGTTGAACTACTATAAGCCCTAATTTTGCAATCATTGCCTCCATCACACACAACCTTCTTGCTTGACAAATGTGTTTGAACCCTAAAAATTCATACATATATTTATAATGTGCCAAATTAGGCAAAGGAAAAACTTGTTTGATGTTTCAATAGAAATTAATTGTCCATTGTTTCTTTGTATCCTCAATATAGAATGGTAGACAAAACTTTGATATTTTCGCATCAGTTTTTCAACCAAATGACTAAAAATTCTGTCACGAATAAATCTGTCAAATCTTCCTATGACCAAGGTACTATAACAAACCTAATTACATCTTTTGTTTTGAGTAACATCCTATTATCCCGGTTTTCCTTAATTTCTCATCTGTGCTAATCCTTGTAAATTAAAGTGATTGTAACGTCAATAAGAGCGATCAATTAAAGTAATGTTTGTCAAAGAACTGCAAAAGGAATTTTTAATATGAAATTGTTGTTGTTGTTGCTAGACATTTTTGGAAAGGCATGTACTTATTCATATGCCATCTTTAATTTCTTATTTTGGTAACTTTTAACAGCTAAATTGATAAGATATAGTATGGTTGAGTGCAAGCAATAAGGTAAAATAAGCTAGAAGAATCACTAATTTAAGCAATATAGGATTTGTTGACCCACTATGATGCTGACAAATGAAAAACTAAATCTTCATCCTTATGCTTTCAACAAATACATGTTCTAACTACTAAAATGCATATACGAAATAAGGAAAAAATCCAATCTGTCAACTCCTAGTTCATCCAACTAATCTTTCTATTGCTGTTTTTAGTAGTTGAGTATGAACATTTCTTTTTTTTTTGTTTTTTGAAATGGTTTAGATAACTTTCTTCTTAAGGACTGAAAGGGCGTGCTCGATGCTAATTGCAACCTTTTTGGTCGGTAATAGAAATCTTGATTTTCAACTTTCTTGATATTTTCTTCCACCAAAACCTTTTACCTGAGAAACAACAATTTTAGGAAAAAAAATTAAGAAACAATATTTTCTTGAAATACCATTGATGCATTAATTTCTTGCTCCATATCTATCCAAGAAACACCGATTTGACCAGATGCTTTCCCCTGTTTAAGGGGTTTGTCATATTTGATGCAATTAATGAGTCCGTTTAATTTGAAATTCTCAAAAGTTCCAATCCTTCTAATGTAATACATCAGTAAAACGGTCAAGAAGAAGAAGAAAACGATAAAAACAATCAAAGCAAAAACAAAGTGACAAAATAGAGAAGAAGCTTAACAGAATACACATTAAGAAAGTCAATTCTCTCAAGTCTTGAACCTACCATGAGAGAGAGAGAGAGAGGACTAGAGGATGACTACAAAGTTCCAGCAGAGGGAAGACCAACCCATTGTCATGGCAGAATGTAAGCTTCGATCAGAGTATAGAAATTAGGCCAAGGGGGGCGGTTCACCTTATGGGTCCAGTGAAAATGATTGGGGGATAAAATCCCCAACAATAAACCTGGATTCCCTCTTTCTCGAATCGTAAAGTCAATTACAAGGTTGCAAAAATAATGTTTTTATATGAAGTGGGTAAAATTATGAGCCTAACTTTCATCATTCTTGTTAAAGCTTGTTACCTAATTGTAGTCGAACCAAATCTCTTTGGTATTGTTTTCTACTTGGAGACAAAAGATTCTTATCACTGACTTTAGGGTTTTTCTGCTTCCAGCACCATCTATCTTCTCTCTCTCTCTCTCTCTGTAAGCAGTAGAACAAATTTTATATTATATATATGTGCATGCACGCTTATATGTATATATAATGATCATGCATTAATAATTATTTGATTGATGAAATGGTTTCTTTTTTTTAATCTGTTACGATTATGAAGATAGAGTTACGATAGGAGGGCTGTCTCTTTCTTTGAAAATTCTTTGTCCTAATGGTTCATTTTACAGAGTATAAAATAATCAAGAAACGTCATTGCAGCATGAAAGAGAGTCAAAGTGATCGATATTTTTGGAAGGCAGCTACCCATCTTTGTGCTGTGACAGTTTTGAAGAGGAAGGAGAAGAGACAGAAACTTACGAATATTCGATCATTTCGGGCGGAAAGTTTTCGTAGTCCTACGTAGGCTTTTCTGCAATACGTTGGAGTTTCATTTATGTAGAAATCTGTGTGTGTATGGAATGTTGAAAGAGATGGAGAATAGCGTAGTCTTCTCTCTTATTTTCTTTTCTAGGATTCCTTAGGACCCATATGTTGGTGTCTTTAGTTCTCTAATGAGACACAGTTTGGCTTTCCGGTTTGGCTTTTCCATTGCATTGAACAAAATTGCCAATCACTGATAGGGGATAGGCAATAGTGAGTGGGTTGATGGATCGATCTATCAATATATATTAGTTGGCCTTAGGGTAGGGGGTGGGGCTTGTTGAAGCGTGAGGGGTGTACGAAAAGGAAGAAAGATGACGTATGGAAGAATGAATAACGAGGGGTGAAACTTCTTGATATATAGAATACAAAGCATTAGGGGGTCATTTGTATAGTAGTTGGTGAAGGAGAGAAAATAAGCCAAAAAGTTTCGAAATCTAACAGAGATATGGGAAGGGCAATAAAATACAAGAAGAAAGAAGCTCTTGTAGTTGTCATCGATCAAGAAGGGAGCGGTCACGGGCTTCTCTTGACTATGGCATCAGATAATACAGAGTCCCACACACACATGCACAATTGCAGTAGACTCCAGCCCATCACTAACTCTATATGCATGCTTTGCCTGTCTCAACCATTTTGTTCCCCTCAAACGTCCCACAAGAATGAATCAAAACTTCTCGCAACGGAGGCCCTATGTGCACTATATATATATATATATATATATATATATATATATATATATATATATATGATTTCCGTGTTCTAGATTTGTCTCTAATTTATATAGAAACACTGTTATATATAATTTTTTTACTATATATAATAAGAAAACTAATTATTTTTTTAAATTTTTCTTAAGGATTCTCTCTCTCTCTCTCTCTCTCTCTCTCTCTCTCTCTCTCTCTCTCATGTGGAGTTCCGCCAAGAGTTGGCAGAACCCATGTCATGGAGGAACTCACCTCCCTTTAAAAGTGTAGTTATATTTTTTAATAATTATAAACTAAAATTATTTAATTACATAAGTTATTATTAATAACGTTTAACAAATAATATTTAAAAAAATAAAAATTTTTAAGTGAATTCCACCAATACTTAATAAAACTACGCACAGAGTTTCACCAACACTTGACAGAACTATACATCAAGTTCCGTCAACATTTGGCAGAAACCTTGGGTGGGTGAGAGAGAGAGAGAGAAAAAAAAAAAGAGAGAATTTTTAAGAAAATGATTAATTTTCTTAGTGTATATAGTCAAAAAATTTATATATAGTATTGATGTTATATATTTGAGAGAATCTTTACACATTATATTCATCTAAGTTTTTGTACAAATATCTAAAGACTTATGATTCAATTCAACTCGAGAAATCTTCATTATTTTTTCAAATCTCCTACTTTCTCTTGTGCGGCATTCATGCTTCTTAAATCTTTCTACTTAAAACATAGAAAAGAACGAAGGATTGATCTATTCCTTATAGCAATATAACCGTAGTGCTAGATAAAGTGAAAACGGGAATTAAGTTTATGATGGACTTGTAAGAAATTGCTAAACCTATATGTACACTCCAACTTAATTAGGTTGATGTGGCCTAAAACAATATCTTCTTCTTTGACTGTCATGTGCAATATCTTCTCCTTGGCCTAAAACAATATTTTTTTTCCCTTTATTAGAGGAAGACTAAATTACCCTTTTTTTTTTTTTTTGGTTTAAAGCGTCTGGTTTTCTCATCAATTGGTGAGATTAATCTAGATTCAACTCAAGTTGTGCTTGTAGAACCTAACTCTTACACGTGAAAAAGTCTAACCCAAAACTCTTTAATATCCTTGTTTGCATCTCATATCACCTATAGGTTTGAGAAGTTGAGTTGTTATAATTTGCATCCATACGTTGTTTCTTGGCTTAATTAAAATACTTTGCAACCAAAAAAACCGATGAACAAAGCAAGTAATAGTTTAATAATTCCGATACATTCTGAAGATTTGAATGAGAATATTAGAAATATTAACTGCTTTATGTGACAAGATAAGGTGTCAAGATAATTAACTTTTTTCTGACCATATAGACGATACAGTCAAAACTTGTTGAAAGATTGATTATCTTTCAAATCAAGATAAACATTGTTATATAAAGTTTGGCCAAAGGCTATCAGTTCTCTATCTAATCAAAATTTTGGAAAAAGTATTCCTGAGAAACAACAAATTCAGAATAACTAGTCAAGGGAATTGAAAGGTTAGAAATATATCAAGCATTCTGGCAGAGCATGTGTATCTAGATAATTCAGGCCTTCTCTAATACTCTCTGTAATATTTATAATTATAATATTTAATGTTTAGGGTATATATTTTAGAGTTTAGTTAGGTTTTATTTTATTTAGTTTAGAATATATGAATGAAAATTCTTATAATTAAGAGTATTGTAGAGAGTGTTATATAAAAATGTTATAAATGATCCAAAGCAGTATTTGAATTTTTTTTTTAATTATGAGTCTTACATTTTCTCTCGTAAAAATCAAAGATCAAAATTCATTAAACTACAAAAAGAAAAAACTATAAATTTTTTCACTTGGAGTTACAATTGAAATAGGGAGGATTTACTAGTGGGAATATTATAGAAAGACAAAGCACCACATCCTATTTATATTTGGTTTTTTCTTCAATGATCATGACGACTAACTAAATTTTTTCTTTTTATTTTTATGATCGATAACATTGCCTAAAAATGTCAAAAAAATAATAATGCTGAAGGAAGACTAGTATGTAAACACTTGGTTTTTACCTAAAGAACTATAAAAAGAGTGTGCAAAATGAGGAAATTTATTGTGGAATTAAAAAAACTCCAAACCCACCGCAGAGAGGCTGTGTCCACCCTGTCCTCTTTTTGTGGTGTCCTTGTCTCATCTTAAACACCTTAATGTAACATCTTCCATGTAGGGCCTCAAAGCTATGTAGATCTTTCTATTAACTACACCTTCAACTCCCTCTCTCTCTCTCTATCTGGAGGGAAGAAGAAGATGAAGAAGAAAATAGTGTAGGGAGAGAGAGAGACCAAGACTATAAGTCTTTAACTTTTGGATGGTACTAAGTATTAACCTTCTTATCTCCTGTCCACAATTTGCACCACCAGCCTTCTTTCTTATCGATCGTACAATATATATAAGTCCATAGTATAAAGGAGAAGAGGAATTGATGAGATTTGAGAAGGCACAGAACTCTGCTACAGAAGGCAATTTAGTTGTTGATGACCTCAATCCCAAGTAGCCATAGCTATAGACTCCTTAGTTTATGGCAATTGCAGCAACCATGAGCCAAGATGACAACAAAGACAAGCATGAGCACGACATGGTTATGCCTGGTTTTCGTTTCCACCCCACAGAAGAAGAACTTATAGAGTTCTACCTTCGCCGTAAGGTTGAGGGCAAACGCTTCAATGTTGAACTCATCACTTTTCTTGATCTTTATCGCTATGACCCTTGGGAACTTCCTGGTATATGCTGCACTTTTTCTACTTCCCATGATCTTTCTTTAATTTCCAGATATCTTTTGAACCCTTTTTGGATTCATTCCCCTTCCCTTTTCTCCCTTGCAGCCTTGGCAGCAATCGGAGAGAAAGAATGGTTCTTTTATGTGCCGAGGGATAGGAAGTATCGGAATGGAGATAGGCCAAACCGGGTGACGACTTCGGGCTATTGGAAAGCTACTGGAGCTGACAGAATGATTAGAACTGAGAATCTCCGGTCAATTGGGTTGAAGAAAACTCTCGTGTTTTACTCTGGGAAAGCTCCAAAAGGAATCAGAACTAGTTGGATCATGAATGAATACCGCTTGCCGCAGCACGAGACTGAGCGACTGCAAAAGGTAGAGTAGAGGGCCATTCGATCTTTCCCTTCTGATTAGGTAGTTCTAAATCAACCATAAAGCCCAAATGATGAAAAACAAAGATGTCCCGTTAGAGTTTTCATTGGTTTCAAATAAGGGTTTTCCTCACTTTCAAGAATTAATTTTCAGACTCCACGCTTTTACCTAAAGATTCAATGAAAATTAGATGAAAGGCAAAAGCAATGAATTCCCAGTGATAATCCTCTTCATGATCTCTGTTGAAGTTCTTGCATTTTCTTTCGACTAAGGGTCTCGTGAATTCAGGAGGGATGACATCAAGCAAGCTAAAAAAATCTGCCCAGTGCCCACTTATGGTCCCCCAGAAGGGGGTGGGGGGACAAAACAACTCATCCGAGATGATCAGCTTTTAGCTTTGTTTTATTGATTGAGCACTTTTATGTATGCAGAGAATTCAAAGAGAGACATGCATGAAAGTTTCACTGTATCCTCGTTTTTTGCCTTAAATTCTACTGATAGGGCTCATAACTGCTATTCACGAAACAACATCATGTTCAAGAAGCATTGATGAACTCCTCGATTTGAATTCATATTATTTATAAATTGATCATCTGAAAATGAACGAATTCAATTTCAGGTTGAAATTTCTCTTTGCCGAGTCTACAAGAGAGCAGGAGTCGAAGACCACCCATCTCTCCCTCGATTACTTCCAACAAGGGCATCATCATCGAGAGGAACACAATCTGCAGCAAAGAAGCACAATGACACAAGCTCATCAAATCATCCCATCGAGGGATTCCAAGCTTATGTAGGAAATCCACAGCAAATGGACGACAAGATGAGCGAAACAAGCGGAAGTAGTACTGATGTCGGAACATCTCTCGGGCTCTCCAAGCACAACACTTACATATCCTTGGCCCCAATGACTGCCACACTTGCAGTTGCTCCAGCTTCAGCAGAAGATGATAGAATTATACTGCCTCATACTAAGCACGGTTCTGTTACTTTAGGCCCGGATTGCAGCGCTATATTCCCCGGTGGTCCGTCTTTCGTGCCATCGAATTCAGTTGATGATCTCCATAGGCTCATAAATTACCAACAAGCAGCAGTTGCTTCAATGAATCATCACCAGCAATATCATAACAATCCTAACCATCCCTCACAGCTGATATCCACTCTGCAGCCACCGCCTCAGTCCTCGACCCTAGCTCTTAACATGCTTCCGGGCTCTCTTCAGGCGGCTTTTACTGATAGATTGTGGGATTGGAACACCATGTCCGAAGCAAGCAAGGACTACAACAACGCTTTCAAGTAATAAGTATTCGACGAAAATATTGCATATACGCACGTATAGGTACATTGTTATATGTGTACTATACTGATATGAACATTCAAGTTTCTTTCTTACCAATATTCTTAGATGTCACAAATAGCTAAAAGTCCAGTAATGATGTATGTCATGCATCATGTTAGAACAATGTTTAGTCTGATTGTTGAAGTGATCAATATGTAAGAATTTCATTTTAACTTCTAATCTAAGGTCTTCAGTTAATACAATAACGGTACCCAAGATCAGGATCTTGTGTTTAGGGTTTTCAAATTCAATAGAATTTGTCTGTCTTCATCTCCTGATGATTTGAGTTTGTTTCTGGGGAGGTTTTATCTGTATTCTTTGCAATCCTCTATTCCCTTTCTTGGACTTCTCTCTGAGCCCCGCCAAAGTTTACCATGTTTCTCTGAGATGAAGTTCTTATTGATTTTTTGTTTTCTGATATATGCTGTGCTGTAATGGATAAAAAGCTCTATGGATGTGCGTGTTTTGGCCATGGTAATGATGATACCATGATTGTTAACTTACAGTTGCAGACGACTATGCAGAGACAAATGCAGAATGAAAGGTGTTAGAAGGTTGGACCCCATTTCAGAAGCCACCATTTACAATGAAGACAGAAATGGTTATCCAGTTTGCCTATTAGGTTGGTATAGCTGTGGCACTAGTAACCAACCCCTTTTTCTTCTAATTTCATGTGGAGGGAGAGATATATATAGAGAAGTACAATTCAAAATTTCAAAATTCGTGCTCCAAATCCTATAGTATTTCTTCTAAATAGTTTATAACTATTAAATTTATTTATATTCGCATCCATAATTATATGTACATATATAATATGATCATAAAATATTTTAAAAGATTTTATAGTTTAACGTGTTACATTATGAAATTAGGACCAACAATTCAAATATATGGTGATTTTGTCCTTGAATTCTCACTAGTCTAGGTGGAGGAGCAGGCCTACACATTCTTCCTTGGGATCAGGTCTAGATTTGTAGCCTGATATATCCTTTGGAGACATAGCTGTAATTTGGTAGTATTTATAGCATATGCTGCAGTCGCAGTTATCAACATATCTGATCAAGAAAGACCCCTATTTTCACACTTGCTGAGCGTGCGTTTCTGGAGTGTATATGGCTTTTAGCTGTGGACACTTAGAAAGGTCCATACCAATTTGTCTAAAAGTCATTTTGGGGGCAACTTTATACTACTAATAGTCCTTGTTTCATAAAGTCCAATAGTTCCACCACCCCCACACCCTCCTCCCCACCGGAGCAGAAAATCCACCCAAAAAAGATGATTTTAGGTCAATTGAATGACATACTTTTTCTCCGTGAATTATTGTATATTAGACGATAATAATTGCACGTTCTAGTTAATAACCAGTATTTGAGTACGAGATATTAAAATTTAACTTTTGGAATTCTCTTTAAGAGGGGAAAAGAAGAAAAAAGATATAGTCTCGCCATTCTTCTAATTTTGCATTATGATAACAATGAAAATTAAGAGTAGAATTAAAGTGTGTTTATTTTAACAAACTGAACATTGTTTTGAAACATTGAATGGCATTCAATGAGTAGAGGAAATAGCAATTTGTTGATCCAAGTCAAGGCTTGCAGTAAAGAAAATTAGGTAAAAGTTATAGAATTAGCACAACAATAGGAATGCCCGCCTATATATATATATATATATAGTGAAGAGGGATCTCCTAAATATCCATTCAGCTACATGCATTAATTATAGATGTTGCTTGCTGATGGATATAAAAGGAAAAGGAAAAGAGCACAAAAGATAAATTTGGGGATTGATGATATGTTACTTCTTATTTCCTGGAATATATAATGTATATGAAATTGTAATTAGTTACCATTGAAAAAGGAAAATACTTGAGAAATTTTAACTCTCATGCCATTTGCTCAACTCTTTAAATTACAAATTTAAATCTTCAAATGCAGTTTATTTCTATTTTAATAGACTAACTGAGGAGTAGAGTGACTAATTTATTATGCAAATTCATCAGAAATTCCTTATAAAAAAGTGTCAAGAATTTTCTTTTCATACATTATGGGATGAAAGATGTAAATCAATTATATAACCTATCACTTGGGAATTGAAGATTACTCATAACGAATTAAGTTACTGCCTTATCAACTTATTCTGCTAATTTATGCTCATTTACATCGTATTCTGCCTATTCTGTTTTACCATAGTAAAAAAATTATGTATCTGGATCAAAATTTAATACAAATTAACTTTGAGTTTCATCTTTTTTCTTCACAAAAATTCAGACATAGATCTTGCTTAAAACTGAAAAATGTTTTTAAAAAGTCATTTTTTTATAATTTTTCAAAAAATTCAAGAGAAGAAAAATGTTACTTTTTTGATAAATTATAAAAAACGCTTTAATTTCAATCTTAGTACGCCCTTAATTAGATATCTTGGTATATATTGAAATTGTAGATATTATTCAGAGAAGAATTTCTTTTAATGAAACCCTTTTTATACAACATTCAAAAGAATATATATCAAATGAAAGATCCACAAAAGGGTTTTTTTTTTTTCTTTTTAAGAAATACTAGTAATAAGGACCTTTTTGATCTATGGGTAGGACCAAAAGCTAGGAAATTTGGTTGGGGCGCCAGGGTGGGAAGGGAAGGACAGGGACATGGGAAAATTGAAGAGAATGTCATACTAATTGTGTGTGGGCCGCAAACTTATGGGAATTGAAGGCTCGCCACCGCTGTTCAAGTTTACCAACACGACTTTAGCAGCAATTGTCGTTTCACTTTCACCGCTCTATCAATCCCCATTACGCGTTTTTTGGACTTTCAGCTTTGTCAAAGAAACAAAGACCTCTACTTCAATCTCCGGAGGCCGCTGCCTCACCTGTCTCCCAAATGAGGGGGAAAAGCATTGTTTCCAAAGTGGTAGACTTTCTCAAGACAATCTGTTGTCATTTCATTTTTTCCGTTGTTGACGGTTGAGTTTCTGAATTCGCATCTTCTATTCTGCTCTCTGTTCGATCTATTTTATTATTATTATTAAAAACTATATATCAAATTTTCAAAAAAAAAATTAGAACATGAAGATGCCCACATGAGGCTTGAACTGCAGAAGAAGTGCAGAAGCCAGGCAGAATATTTGCTTGAATAAGCCCAACAAAAATGTACTTTGACAGCCAAAATATGCTCTGCAACAAAATATTAGTGCTGGTGAAAACGGATTTCTTTTCTTTTGCCAGTGTTTTTATAGATACAGATTAGATACAATTTTCTATTCTAAAAAGGGGAGGAGAAGG
This sequence comes from Rauvolfia tetraphylla, assembly GCA_030512225.1. Taxonomy (NCBI): domain Eukaryota; kingdom Viridiplantae; phylum Streptophyta; class Magnoliopsida; order Gentianales; family Apocynaceae; genus Rauvolfia; species Rauvolfia tetraphylla. The sequence goes on from JAJQKT010000060.1 coordinate 8,150,382, forward strand.
AAGAAAAAAAAAACAAAAAAAATCATGATGCCGATGAAAACTCAGATTAAGCAAAACAGTCGTACGATCAAATGTTGGTGGGGGGTTGAAATCTTATGGTGACCAAAAACTACCATCCTTGAGGTTTTGCAGGTGTTCATGTAGAAACTTAAAGACAGCCTCCTTCCTGGGCTGGAATGTTCTCTTCCACGGAACCAAGGCTTCTCTTGTCGGACACCATTCTTTCAGTGATTCTTCCGGCAGAATGTTGGATATTGCTAATGATTTTCTTTCTTTCAGAACCTTTTGTCATGGTCCGCTGCATTATTCGGACTGGAATTCCACCTAAATCGAAGTCTTCTTTCAATGACTTAGTCAGGAACCTCAAGTCCGTATCTGAGAGTTGATTTTTACCACTCACAAATGCAACGAATGTTGGTGGTCTTGCCTTTACCTGAGTGAAATACTTTATCTTGGGTTGAGCAGCCTGATCTTTCCATGAATGTCTGCTCATAACCTGCAAGACCAAAATTGCTAAAGATTCGAGGTAGTTTGGCAGAAGAATTAAAGAAAGCACAAAGTGTACCTTCCGTAGCCAACGGTTAAGACGCGCTGTTGGCAATCTCAAACACCATTTTTCATAAGTAACAACAATCTGGCGCATCACAGCCATCCTCCCCTTTCCTTCAAGAGCTGAAACAAATACTACTGGTATCCCTGTCACCTGCAAAAGAATTTATGCCAATCCTACATCAAAAGATCATCCTGGGGTCTCTCTGTAAGATTGTTTGCCTTTCACAAAAATTAACTGAATTAAGTAGGTATTTCTACATAGAATCATTGGTTATTGATTTGCAGTTAATATCTATTACCCAAGAAACTTGAAACATCACAGTAAATACCATCTGCTACGGATATTTCTACTCCGTACAAATTACAGATTTTCATTGAAATGAAAGTGCAGTATGAGAAATAGAAGAAGCATGATGAAACTGTGAAAGCAAAATTGTAAAAAAAAAAAATTTGTCAAACAGGAGGAGAAAAAAAAATTGATTGAGATCATTATGATCCTTCAGCACAAGCATGCAGTAAGTCCAGACAGAAGGATTAGCAGTAGAAGACCTTCAAAAAGCATCCCCCCTCATGCAACTAAATCTCGAGTTCATGAAAGCTACATTTCTACAGCACTAGCCCACTTGCAAGTATGCAACAGTTGGAACCACTGACCATAAAAAACATCCACGACTCTTTTAGTTTCCAATGAAGAAGCAAATTAATAAAAATTCAGCTGTAAGATCAGTATGCACAAGCTTTATTCATAACACCTAGACAAATAGATCTATTGTCATCATCCTACATCCATATTTCCAACCCCAATATATGAATTCGTTTACATTTCAAGCAGTACCAGCCTTGTAAGTATGGCTCAAACTATTTAAAGAGAGATAAAAAGAGAAAACCAATCTTTATAGATTGGATAGTGAATCTCTATTCTACTATCATTGGATCCCAAATCCGTTGTGTAACAATCAGCAAAGTTAGTTAAAATGAATCCCTCTTGTCTTCAAAATGGATTTTGAAATGCATGTAAAGCATATAGAATAATATCTGATACAGCAAGGATCAATTTCTCAGGCTCCTAAAATACATCCGGCAACTTCACGGGGAAGATGATACTATCAACCAGAAATACATTATGTATAAAGGTAAATCTACATGAAGTAGTACATAGATTTAGAAAAGCAAAGATACATCCTTCCAGTGAGGCCCTGGTTAATAAGCATTTATTTTAAATTTTGAGCAGAGTGGAGGAAAACCCAGCAAACATATCTGTATAGTTTGTTATATCTCTGCAGTCTTTCCAAGAAAAGCATCAAGCTACATATAAATTAAAAGACAACAAAAACCTTAGGGACTATATCAAAACAGTAATTTAGAGTTCACCCATAGACTAGTAGATTCCCATAATAGTCGCCACCCTAGTTTAGCAATGGAGACCAGATTGGTATCTCGAAGCCTACAAAACCCTAGTCCACCTTGATCTTTAGGCTGACAAATAGACTGCCATGCAATCAAATGAAACTTCATCTCATGGTCTTTCTCATTCCAGGATAACATCCTATTGGCTTTTTCCAAATGATCAATTAAGCCAAGGGGAAGCTTAGTTGTTTGCATGGCATAAGAAGGGATGGTGGAGGGAAGCACAATATGAACCAATGAAGTAAAGAGATACTCTACATCAAAACAGTAATTTAGAGTAACTCATCTTTTAGTCTTCATTCAAACGGTAGAACAAGTAAGAGATACACTACAACAAGATTTTCTGTTCCACAATAAACTATACAGTGGAAATTTCAAGTTTCATAGGGTAAATAGTTCTATCTATGGACAAACCTGGGGTATAATTGTCTGAATTTCTTCAGGCACAGCATTTATGACACTCTCATATTTCTTCTTATTTTCTTGCCCTGATAAAAGATCCATCTTGTTAACAATGACAACCAGCCCTCGACCTTCCTCCACTGCCTGCCTAGCTATAACTACTTCAGCATGCTTCATGCTCCGTCTAGCTTTTGCAATCTAATCATCAGAATGCAATAGGAAAAGAGAGCAATATATTACGCTTGGCTTTTGGAAATATTTTCTGATATAACATGTTAAATATTACATGACACTGATTCTAAAGTTTGAAGAATTACGAACTAAACTGATGGCGTGCAACATGCCTACATTTCAGCCTTAGAAAACCAACAAAGAATTGATGGTATGACATCATTCAACTGCCAAGAAAGATAGACCTTTTGATATGCTTCAGGTGACATTTTAAAAAGATTCTTAAGAAAGGTATCACAAGAAAAATACATTGTTAGGGCAGCAAAAACTTCGTCTTTCAAATGAGGCTCTAGTTGTTCGCAAAGCCTCTTCTGGATAGCAGCTGAAAGGCACTTAGAAATACTTTGTTCGGTTTTTCCAATCCTCTAAGGTGCATGGTTTGGACATTGTCATATTAGCATCTTACACAAGCTAATGACCTCCCTTCAGTTCAAGGTATCTCAATGGAATAAACTGAGAAAAGAAAGATATTCTTTCACAAACCTCTTCTGCATCAAGAACCAAAGCAACTACATGAGCCCGCATAAGGTGTTTCCTTGACTGAACAACACTCAAAGATGATGGCCCTTTCTCCTGCTTTGTCCTCTCCAACCAACCTGCGGTGTCAACCTGACAAAAGAATCCAAATGAAAAACAAAAGCATGAGAGTTCCGAGTCTTTGCCATTGGAAATCGGAGATTAAAAACCAATTCAATCTTCTGCTAGTAGGAGTATATCTAAGAAAATGAAGAGGGGGGCCAAGACGACAGAGAGAGATAGAAAGCTTTAGAATTACAAGCTTGAGGAACGGTTGCTTAGTACAGTCAGAAGTTAGGTTTGAAAGGAAAATATACTTGTAAAGGAAAGGAACAATCTACCTAACATCTTAACATGATAATTCAAGTTGTTCAGAGGGAAGCATGACCAGAAGTAGACCAGGGAATAAACTCTCTAACTGAAATATATTGATATAACTTTGACCTGTAAGCTTGTGGTTACCCTTTACAGAAAAGGAGACAAAGTTAGGGAGAATCAATTATTGTGAACCGTTTATTACAAAGCCCAATAACACCCAACACTTTAGATTAGATTTACAACACAGCACGTTAAATTTTCCACTACACTGGAGAACTAAAAGGTTCAGATTATTATGTCAAAGAGAGAATATGAGATGTCAGAAACTGATGCTCACTAGATATATAGTTCTTCCTTCATACTCAAATTGCACACGAATTGAATCTCTAGTCAAACCAGCTTCTGGTCCCACCAAAACCCGATCTTCTTGCAATATAGCATTCAGCAGCGTTGATTTTCCAACATTTGGTTGCCCTACGATTGCCAATTGCAATGGCAACTTCTCCTCATCATTCTTCGATTCCTCACTTGCGCAAGGACTATTGTCATCATTGTCTCCATCTAAATGATACAGATAAAAGCAAGATTCGTTAGTCAGGTGGTTTTGTTTATTTATTTCTTTTCCTTTTATGTATACACAGTAAGAAAAATAAATATTTAAAGAGACTGAAGAAAAGAAGTAAACAGCCATTAGTCTGTTAACATATCCTAACACCTTATGAGCTCAACAGCCTTTAAGATTTAGGAGTGGACTATCCTATGCTATGCAACCCGTCCATACTAGCCTCACTCATAACACCAACACATGTGCACCCACACAAGCACTAAAAGAACTGAGAACTACTATAGTAACATGACTGCAGATGCAAGTACAAGAAAGCATGGATATCCAGAGATCAAGTTAGAGGCATCCGCTTGCCACGTATCTACATATACAATTTAATGATCATATCTTCAGGTTATTACCTCTCCTTCAGTACCGAGTCCCTTCAAATAATATCTCATGTACTTCCAGTTTAACTCAAAACGTTCACTAAAGTATGCAGATAAAGATAAAACTATTAATAATCTCAATCAAGAACAAAAGAAAGCAACCTTATTGCTTCGCCTTGGCCTTTATTATTATACATCACGAGTTAACAAATTCATGGAATGTACTACCTACAATATGCTAATTCCACTATGTATGCAGATGATGAATACTAATAGAAATTACACTGACTCAAACAATCGAAATAACTGTGTAGTCGTTGATTTTCATGAACACTTGCATTTGACACCAGAATATGATGTGTCAATTCCAACACTCTTCCAGTCCAGTTTATAAGCTAATGTCCCAGTAAAGCTAAGATTTTGCATAATTAGAAGTCTAACTGAACAACATTACACACACACACACACACACCCCAAAAAAATAAAAAGGAAAAAAAAAACAAAAAAAGGGTCTAACTGAATAGTATTCTAACTTGGTAACAAAGTGCAGAAGCTAGAAAAATAAAAATTTAAGATGAATCCATTTTGCTGAAAAAAAACCAAACAGGAAATGCCATAGATTTATAAGAAAATTAAGACACTAAAAAGAGGAGGCAATAAAAAATATGGACTAGTTAATTGCGGCAATATAGTTCAGAAAAGATATGCAAGCAAAGGCAGGCTTTGGAAGAATCCAAATTCTACAAATATGCCCCCTAAAGTCATAAAATGAACTTGGAAAAAGTACACTAGTACATGATATTTCTGAAAGGGCATCCATAAAGAAAATCCATTCGAACATCTAAAGCCACATTTCACTAAAGGGCGTGTGGTTTCTTCTCAGTTCTCTAAGTCAAAATATATGTTTATGCATGCCATAAGCAATAGACTTCTTACCAGGTAAGACTTGTTGCATATAGTCCTCAAGCAATGGCTTAAGAGCTTCATGAAGTTCTGACATACCCAGTCCAGTTTCAGCAGACAAAGTCACAGGATCCCCAAATCCTAACGAATAAGCTTCACCTACAACGGCAGCTAGGGACCCAGAAAATGCATCAAGCATTTCAGCTTTGTTTATCACCACAATTGTTTTGATTCCAGAAGCACGCTTCCGCAACCACCTTCCCACATCCATATCCATGTCCCGTAGCCCATCTCTAATAACAAAAAGAGAACGGTGAAAATTGAGAGTTTTCACATGGTAAGTTGACTACATTTAATTTTTGGGCAGTTGAGTGCGAATAGCATCCTTTAAAAAATCAACTACAGAATAAAATGAAAATTTATCTTTCAAGGTCTAGAAGCAGCTTCAGAAGCAAGAAGTAGGAAGAAATAAAATTAATTAACTCTAAACTTCTAAAGAAATAATACTTGCAGCTTCTGTTTCACATGTCTCTTTCGGAGTTAGTTGATCAAAGAATCCTAAACACAAGTCCCAAAAGATTAATATTCCATGTCATTCTGAACTTCTTTCACTTAATAATCATAAATTCCAACTTATAAAACAAATGCAATTTCTTGTTTCCTAAATAATTTTCCAGAGATCCTATTCACAAGCAGAGAAATGCAAGTATAATGTGTACATTTTTAATGAAACAGCATGCATACTAACCTCCCATCTATCAAAAAGAGCGCAAACTGAGACCGTGCAAGTACATTTTTGGTCATTTCTGCAGTTCTAGAAAGAACAGAACCTGAGGAAGCCTCAGCCTCCAAACCAGCAGAATCCAATACCCTAAACCGCAAATCACCCAACTTGGCAACTCCTTCACGAATATCACGTGTGACATGGTCAGTAGGAGTATTATACACAAGAGCTTCCCTCCTTCGAATCAAACTACAATTCAGAACCAACTAAACATTAGCTATTAACTACATTACACGGACAACAGGTAACTTTCCGAACTCAAGAATAGCAATCTAACGTTAACTTTGTATGAAACATAGAATTCCGAGCACAACTGACCGATTAAACAGTGCAGACTTTCCAACATTAGGGCGTCCAATGATAATGACATTGGGAAGTTTATCAATAGCAATCTTAGTGAAATCAATTGGTTTCCTAGCCTTAGTTATAGTTTCCTTCACGTCAGTATTAGCATTATCATCCACATCAAACTCCCGTCCATCACTTTTGATATCATTACATGAACCAAAAAATTCCTGTGATCTTCCTTGCGTTTCTTGGCCTGACACAGAACAGAACTTCCCCACACTTTGGAACATTAGTGGACGAGAAACAGGAGCCAATTTGCAGTAGTTTGGCACCAACCATGGTGTTGCTGCACAACCTTCGGCAGAGCTGTTCAGTAATGAACCTGAGAATATAAGACGCTCAAAAACTAAAAACAAAGTCTTCCAAATCAATCAAGAATGCTCAAAGTCAAGCATGGCTGCACAGAAATCACATATTTTGTAGCATCACTTTCAAAGTCGGAATCTTTTGCAAGACTAATCCAACAAACAATGAATAAGAATAGAAAGTTTCCCCTAAACTATGCAAATAATTATGTGCAACCACGCAGGCTTGCATCTTAGTACCTTCTTTCCGTTGAACCTCAGCAGAGCTAGAAGAGGTAATTTCTTGATTTGCACAGAAATTAGAAACTGGGTTATTGGTGTAGCTTTGCAATGGGGTGGTCCTTGAGAGCACTCCAAAGCCACGAGAACTCGTTCTGGCCGAAAGAGCTCGAACCCATAACTGAAACATCCCAAATTTTAACCTCTGTAGCTCTCTTTGAACCAGCAAGGAAAGAAAAACAGATATTTTTTCTTTTTCCTTTTCTCTGAGGAATAGAAAAAAAGAACTTCACTTCACCAATGCATAAGCTTAATTATATAAGATTAAGCAGGAAGCATACTCACGGATATATGTAATTGCCTTCTGGTGGCTTGAAGAATACTAACTCTAGCGAGCAGCAAATATGGAAGAAATTTGAGGGGAGTGGCAGTTCAATGAGGCGGTTGTGGGCGGCACCGGCGGCGGTGCTGGAGGCGGGAACGAATATAGTGAATAATATTTACTGATCAAAACAAATAGCGGCGGTAACATCTTCGAGTTCTTGAATTTCTGTAAGATATTCCAGTAATACTTGGGATTCAAACAAGAAAATTTCTGGACGATAAAGTAATTTTCAAACCTTTCTAACAAGAAAATTGTTACTAGGATTAATTTCAATTTCCGCCCTCAAAATATACCATTGTCTCAATCAAGGACCTTAAAAGAGAAAGCTCCATGAAGACTCCCTCAACATGTCAAATTCGTCCGAATCGAGGATCCCAGCTGACTTTCGTTAAGGATGTGACGGTCAGAAGACAATTTGGGGCCAAAATGAATTCCCAAAGTTTGCCCAAGGAGAGATCAGCTATTTCACCTAAAAGTTTAGAGTCATTTGAATAACTTTAGATGGCTGAGGGCAATATTGCAAATCACAGCAATTCCAACCTCATGCAGCCCCTATCAGATCAGACCCTTTTCCTGCACTGTTTCATCGGAAGGTGCAGTTGAGCGAACGGCTTCCCTGGAGTATTTCTTCTACACTCTGTAGCAGCCCCATCTCTGCTTCAAGATGATGTTCTATACTCTGTAAAAGCTTGAGATGGATGATATGACCAGAAACTCCGTGTTTTCTGGGACAAGAGGCTCTCTCCGGAATTTAGTGGAAATGCCTTTGGCGATGAATTAAAGGCTCCTAAGATTCAGAGGCTTGTTACTCCGCCGACTCTCTAGAGGAAGAGAGCTAGAATTGTTGAGAAGAAGAAAACTGCGACTGCTATGACATTTCATTGGTTGATAAGAGAATTGTTCATATACTTAATAAGCTATTGGGAATATTTTTGTTCAACAAAAGGAAGTCTTTTTTTATATAATAAATCAACAAAAAGAAGTCTTCCTTACCATTGGACTAAGCAGAGGGTTGCCAGAAGTTTACTGTTGCATTACAAGTTTACCGGAGCTTCTGTTTAAAGTTTTTGAATTCTTCGTATTATCAATTTACTTAATTCTTCCTCAAATGAAATTGTGGTTACATTAGTAGTGGCAGAGTCTGAAAATAAGTTTTTTGACACAGAAGTGGAGGAGGATAGTCATTTAGTTAGGGAGAAGAAGGGGAGTAGGGAAAAGGGAGGATTTATGATGTTCCATATGTTGATATTTATTTTGTAATTGTAGATGAATCAGGGAATGAAGATGAAAGAAAAACAAAAAAAAAAATGAGGAAAGGTCTTGACTCACTAAGCAAGAGCCCCATTGCATCAGCCTCAGCCCCTGTCGTGGCCGCGATTAGCATTTGTAGCGTTGTAGTCTTGAGTTCATCATCTTTATGAATAAACTCATCGCTATTGAAATTGAAGGATTGTAGGTTGGCTTAAAGGAGTTTCTGAAGAAATTCTTAAGGTCGAGTAGTGAGGAAATGAATGGGGAGAGAGCGGGGTGGAGAGGGTGAGGAGTCCATGTTCTTGCAAACTTGAATTGAAGCAAGAACCTTCTCTTTTTTTTTTTTTTTTTTTTGGGCGGAAAATTTTGAGGCAAGAACTGATCAGAAGAAGACTAAAGGCGGTTGTTTGTATTCATTTTAGTCCCATGTTGACCAATGGGTGCTATAACCGTGAAGAATTTCACGGAAGTCGGGTGAGGGACTTTTTATGGAGATTTTTAAATTTTAGTCCTTAATTGAGACAAGTCTATATTTTGGAAGACCACACTAAAATTTATCATAATTATTATTAGAGACTTACTGACTAAAAACTCGTTAAATTACTAATTGCAAGTCCATATTCTTGTAAACTCCAATTGAAGCAAGAACCTTCTCTGTTTTTTTTTTTTTCCCTTCCTTTTTGGGTCAAAAAAATTGAAGCAAGAACTGAGAAAAAGACTGAAGGCGATTGTTTGTGTTCATTTTAGTTCCATGTTGACCAACGGCTGCTATAACCCGTGAAGAATTTCACGGAAGTCAAGTGAGGGACTTTTTATGGAGATTTTTAAATTTTAGTCCTTAATTGAGATGAGTCTATATTTTGGGGGACCACATTAAAATTTATCCTGATTATTATTAGAGGGTTGTCTCAATTAAGGACTAAAATTTAATTGAAGCAAGTCCATGTTCTTGCAAACTCGAATTGAAACAAAAACCTCCTCTTTTTTTTTTTTTCCCTTTTTGGCCAAGAATTGAAACAAGAACCTCCTCTCTTTTTTCCCTTTTTTGGCCAAAGATTGAAGCGAGAACTAAGAAGAAGACTGAAGGCAGTTGTTTGTATTCACTTTAGTCCCATGTTGACCAATTGGTGCTATAATTGTGAAGAATTTCACGAAAGTTGGGTAGAGAACTTTTTATGGAGATTTTTAAATTTTAGTCCTTAATTGAGATAAGCTTATATTTTGAAGGACCACATTAACATTTACTATAATTATTATTAAACATTTAATGATTACAATATGTTAAATTATTTATTATAATGTAACTATCTTTTATTTATTAAAATTCTTTCTGTTTACAAAATTTAAAATTTTCTCAATTTTCTGTCTCTAAATAACCTTAACTAATTTTTAATATTTTCATAAATCTAAAATAAAATTAAAAAATATATTTTTAAAAAATATAAGATAACAATATTTTCTAACAAAAAAAATTTAAAAAGAATACCCAAAAAAAAGAAAAAAACATCTTTTCAAGGAGAACCTTCATCTGGTTCCCAAGAAAATGCAAAAAAATAAAAGAAAAAAGATGAGTTGCAGAGAACATCGGCCCTAACAACACCAGAGGGGGTCACTTGAATCCTCCCTCGGAGGCGCCCTCAGCGGAACCCCACCGGCGCTCCCAGTGGTCCCCATCGACATTATCGGGACTGACTGAGAGCAACAAGCCTATGCCCTGTCAAGGCTACTCCGAATTGCCCCCTGATAGCATTGAGCGGGAATTGCTGGGAGTGCCCCTAAAGTCGCCATTGAGGGTGCCATTGGGTGCCCCTGAGGTTGCCATCAAGGGCGCCGCTCAGGGCACCTCTCAACGGCGCCGGGAGGATTCCAACAGTTCCCGTTGTCGTTGCTAGAGGGTCGATATTCTCTGCAACTCTTCTCTCTTTTTTTTGTTTTTTGCATTTTCTTGGGGAACCGGATGAAGGTGCCCCTTGAAAAGAATTTCTTTTCTTCTTTTTTTTTTGAATATTTCTTTTTTCTTCATTTTTTTTTTTTGGTTGAGGAACATTGTTCTTTTATTTTTTAAAAGATTTTATTTTTTAGATTTATAAATAGGTTGAAAATTTGTTTAGAAGATTATTTAGAGAGAGAAAGTTGAGAGATTTTGATGTTTAGAGATAGAACGAATTTTGATAAATTATAGTGTTACAATTAGTAATTTAACGTTCTGCAGTGAGAAGAGAAGAGGTAAAAAAATCAAGGGTATTTGACCTGTTAGGCCTTGTTTTTGTATTGAGCTCGGCAAATGTTTTTGATGCATTGCGTAATGCGCATTTACGCTAAACGCATCGGTTGATGCATTTGTAGCGAAATCTTTTGCTAATCACAGCGCATTACTTAAAGGTGTTAGTGCTTACATGTGTACATTCAATCTAATGCGTTCATATAATATGCATATGGCAAGCATATTTATATTGATTTTCGAAACACAAAATAGATAATTTGATTTTTTACTCTTTTCACTTCAAGTCTCACGTCACTTCCTAAACTTAAAATTGTCCAAGCCATAGCAAGGAAACTAGTAGTACAAATTCAATTGAAATCTGTACAACGATTATAATAGGGCAAAAGGTCAAGTAACTGGAAGCCCTAGGACTAAAAGATGGAAATTGAATAAACATGTTCACTGAACCATAAATGCAAAAGGTAGGATTGTTGATGGCGTCAGTGTCTCCACTCCCTACGCCATCTACTAACGATGAAGGCCGACTACAAATTCAAAAATTTGAAAATTTGACTTAAGTTTGAATTCAATTTTTCCAGTCTAAACTCAATTTCACCATCGCTTTCAATTTAGTCTCTATCAGAGTTTAAGAGATTAGGAAGTTGAACATTAATAAATTTTTAGGGAAAAAAAAAAGAAAATCAGTGTAAGGAAAGTTTAAATTATGTTGTCATTAAAGTATGCAAATGTAGCTTGTTTTAATATTTGTATTAATATATACTTATATTTTGGCTGATTTTGAATTTTATGAATATGTTTATCTCATGTTGCATGGGAATAAATTAAAACAAATGCTATGATTCATTCAATTCGATCAACAGGGTCAGATTGGATTTTTTTTTTAGTTAAGTTGTGTTGAAAATTATAAAAATAATTATTTTTTTATAAAAGAAGTGATGTTTAAAGTAAAAAATAAAAAATAATTTTTTTCCATTAAAAAACTAATCCAAACACACCTTAAGTCTCAAAATATTATTTTCTTTATTTAAATTATTTAAAAAGTTCTCAAAAGTCCATAATTTTGCAAAAAATCAATGAAAAAATAAAATTCTTGAAGCATGAGCAACTGACAGACTATGGTAGTTAATCGCATTGTCTTGCTCCTAAAGAAATTAATATAAAAAAGAAAAAGGAAAAATAAAAACAAACACGAAATGCAATGCTGTGCCCTGGCCCACCAAGGACTTCTCCACCGAACCAATAGATACTCGCCACGTACCCTTGCAGATCTGCACTATACTATATAGATACAATTCCTCTGTATGTATGTATTGATGATAGTCGATAGAGAGAGAAAGAGACAATATTGAGAAGGAAACGCTGACCTTGAAAACCACCAAATATTTCACTAAAACCCTCAATTTGTCATTCATTATCATCCTCTCTTCCCGCTGTTTCCTCTCACTGCTCATCTCTCTGTTTCTCTCTCTCTCCCTCCTCAATTCTCATTATAGAGTGCCTCTTTCTCTCTCTCCCTCCCTCCCTCCCTCCCTCTAAATATATATCTACGTATAGTTCAATACTTTATATATTGAGGGTATAAATATATTTTGGATGATTTTTATCAAATTGGAGATGAAGAAGAAACCCTAACTCCCGAAAAACCCTAATTTGATTGATTGCCGTTCGTTTCCGGACTGGATTTTGGGATTTTTGGAGCTGCGTTTTGAATTTTTGGAGGCATAGTGGAAGGGTAGATATGGAAGGAATTCCGCATCCCATACCCAGGACTGTAGAGGAAGTTTTCAACGATTTCAAAGGGCGCAGGGCTGGCTTGATTAAAGCCCTTACCGTGGGTCCGCTCCTCTCCTCTCTCTCTTCTTCGTTCTGTTTTTCGTCTCTTATACGTACCCGCGTTGTATAAAGTTATAGTCTTTAGCCGTAGTTTTTGCGTTTCTTTTTGAATTTTTGTTTTGAGTGTAATTGGTTCTTTTTCTCCCTACTGGATTCCGTATGCGTACGTGAGTATGGGTGTTCATGTAATATTACAATTGGATGTTATGTGGGTTTTCATGGCAATAGTTATAGTTCTGTGTCTTCTTACGACATGTTTGTCACATTTCTGAATATATGCATATGTTTATGTTTGTAGAAATTTGTGTTCTTGAATTGCTTTATATTATACTTACAGGAATATTTTTTGGTTGGACAGATGTCGAGAGGTTCTTCCAGCAGTGTGATCCTGGTGAGTTCTATTTAAATTATTTATTTTTTTTAGAATCCCTTCTCTTGTTCCTCCTCCTTTTCCTCATCCCCACATTGTTTCTGAATCTTTTAAACATACCATAATGTATATGCAAAGGGCTTGCGGATAAGTCTCACATTCAAATTTAGGATTTGATTGCAGTTTTAATATAAAATTGTTTACTTGTGGCACTAGTTTGATTTGTTAAATTTCTACTACCATTCGCATGTTCTGCTTCTTTTGCTCCTAACACCTTTTTAAGTAAACATTTGTTATTTAGTGGTTTCAGTGTTACATCTATGTTCTGTTTACACGTACATTGCGGGTTTGCAGAATGTTTTGAGAAACTGAATACCGCCAGGTATTCTAGTGTTTAAAAGGTTCTGTATGTTTTGTAGAAAACAAATAACAGACCACTACCAGACCGAAACTGTCAGAGCATTTCTTTTAATTCTATATGTAAAACTATGAAATAAGACATTTCTCTTTTCATGAAAACACCCTTCTTAATTAGTATGTTGTTGATTTTCAAGAAAACTTCCTCTTAAAATTTGATGTTCCTCTTAACTGAATTTGTTTTTGACATTTTTATGTCAAAGGCGTAGAACTTTGCATTGATGGCAACTTCTGATATCTATTTTGAGATTAAAGAACACCCATGTTGCGGTTCACTAGTATTGCATTAATATGTCGGAGAAGGTGGATGGGTGCAGGAAGTGCGATTTTAGAAAGTTTAAAATCGTGGTGTCTTATGTATACATATGGAAGTGCAAAGGTGCTTATCCTTTTTCCCAGATGTCTTTTCTTTTCTTCCTCCCTCTCTGGAGGAATGTCCTGATCCTCAACTCAAAAGAATGTGGGACCAAGTTCAAATTGAGAAGTTTTGGTTTTTGGAAAATCATTTTGGCGAAAGCTCTTCTTTTCATGCTTCTGTGAGGAAAAATTAGAAACAAGTGGAAGACTTTGCACTTTTGAGTTAACTGAAGTTTACTTCTTTTTCCCGGTGGTGGGTGCCAATTATGTAAGTTAAACTTGTTGCAGGAATCATTTATGTTCTAAAGCTGAAAAAGTTCCTCACCTTTTTTCTCTTTTTTCCTTTTTTTTTTTTGTTTTTTTGCCCCCCGGGGGGGTGGGGGGTGTTTATTGGACTCTGTTGAAATATTACACAAGATCGTTACTGGTTGTGCATGCGTCCTATATTCTATTGCTGACATGTAGCCTGAAATTGTTTGTGTAACTGAGAGAGACCACATATATTTTTTAGCTTGTTGGTAATGAGTTGTAAACAAAATCAAGGCAGTATGTATATTTGACTAATTATTTGCTTACAGAAAAGGAAAACTTGTGCTTGTATGGGCTGCCAAATGAGACGTGGGAAGTCAACCTTCCTGTGGAGGAAGTGCCTCCTGAACTTCCTGAGCCTGCTTTGGGCATAAACTTTGCTAGGGATGGAATGCAGGAGAAGGACTGGTTATCACTTGTTGCAGTTCACAGTGATTCCTGGTTGCTTTCTGTAGCATTTTATTTTGGTGCACGCTTTGGGTTTGGAAAGAGTGAGAGGTAATATAAGTTCTGCAGACCCTTATCCTGCATATTAATTTGTTTTTTGGCTTTAAGCTTTAATGAGGGAAATGCCTTTTAAAGTAAACCTACCACCTGTGGGGCAATGAGAATTCTCTTTGTTTTAGATGGTGAATGTAAATTGCTAAATTTGATTCCTTTTGAACCTTTTTGAGATCTACAGATTGGGGTTTTAGGTTTTGTGTGCTACTTAAAAAAAGCCAGACTTGGTGCTTTTCTTCCTTAATAAGATCTGGTCAATAAACATAATATATAAACAAAAGAAGAAAAGGGAAAATTAATTATATGATTTTGGCTTTTGGCATAAGATATGATACTCTGATCCTTCTTCCGGTCCCCCTCTTTACCAAAAATTGATAAGAGGATTAAAATAACACCATGTCCTTGGTTTTTTCATTTGCTTGCTCCAGCTGCTACAGCCACATTCTACCGTATAGATTAACATTTCCTTCATTCACTATGCTTCTTGACTTCCCCAACTGATATTCTAATATGCAGCGTTATGTGCCTCAATTTTACCTAGTAGTTTCTGTTTCTTTACCATGTTTGTAAATTATCTTTCAAATATTGTAGTTAGCTAATTCTTGTCCATCTTGATTTATCATAATCTCCACATTCTTCTCTCTATTGATTTGTCTTGGTCATCTTGATTCACAATACAGTTTTTTTTAGTCCTGTGTAATTTTCCATATTATGTTATCTGAGTTTGAAAGAAACTATGCTCTAGAATCTAAAGCTCATCTAGAAGGACAGGTGGAAGTAAAACCTTGAGTTATGTGTTGGGTGACTTAACTGATGACTGGATTTGAGATTTAAGTATTTGATTGGCACTTACGAGGATTGAAGAAATTCCTCCATTTCATAGTATAAGTATCACTATTTCACACTGGTTACTCTTCATTAAATAGTACAATATTGCTGTTCTTCATTGCTTAATACAAGTATTACTATTTTATATTGTTTAATTTAATATATAATTTTCTCTATTCTATATTTTGGCTTTTGTCCCTACTACTGTTATGAATTGTTCTTAGAAAGTGTCTTTTGGGTCATATAATATCCTTGTTTGTACACTTTCCTATTGTCAAGAGCTAGTCTTGGGATGGCAATAAAGTTTCTCCTTTGCATGAATCCATTACATGGGTAATCTCTGTACATAGCACATTGCAACTGCCTTCTCGGGTGCAATGTAATTGAATCAGTGCTCCTTACGTGGCTCCTTCCTTTTGGATTCCTGTTTGCTTAGAATTTTGCTTCATTTTAACTTGTCATAGGGCTTGTGAATTATTTTCGATCCTTTTAATTTGATTCTTCGGTGTAGCATTTTGGTATTACAAATTATAGGAGGTTTTTATTGGTGCGGAAAATCGATGTTAAATACATGAGGAAAAGTAGCTTCAGGGAGAAATCAGGGATAAGTGAGCATGGTATAAAGTGGAAATGCTAGTTGAGCTACCCATTTCAAAATATTTTGGGTTGATCAACAAAAACTGTTCTCTTCCTGTCCTGGTTGGAAGGAATGCTGTTCATTCTTGTTTTGGTTGCCAATAGTAGTTAAACATGCTGCTGTTAGCTGAGTTTGCAATCTCATAAGGAGACTTCTCTTGTTCTGTCTTATGTTTGCATCGCCTTGTAATAAGTTGACAAACTTAATTTATTATCACAATTTCATATCTCCAGGAAGAGGCTTTTCCAGATGATAAACGATCTACCCACCGTATTTGAAGTTGTTACCGGGAGTGTTAAGTCAGCGAAGGAAGCTGCCGCTCACAACAACAATGGCAGCAAAAACAAATCCAGCTCAAAGATGGTAAGTGAAGTAGCTTCAAGGAGCAAGTTTTTAATATTTGACTAGGTTCGTTATATATTCTATGTTGTTTTTCCCTATTAGCAATCTCGGCAGCCAGAGTCTCAGCCTAAAGGAGTAAAGATGTCTAACCCCAAGGAAGAAGATGACAGTGTTGAGGATGAAGAAGAAGATGATGAACAGGGAGCAACACTTTGCGGAGCTTGTGGTGATAACTATGCAAATGATGAATTCTGGATTTGCTGCGATGTATGCGAGAGATGGTTCCATGGCAAATGTGTGAAGATTACACCAGCAAAAGCTGAGCATATCAAGCAGTACAAGTGCCCTAGTTGCAGCAGCAAGAGGGCTAGAGTTTGAATTATGGCTCTGAAATTGAAGATACAATCACTCCAATGGATGGTTAGAGAGGTTTAGAACTTTAGTTTAATGTTGCAAGGTGAAAAAAATGTCATGCTTGTGTTTTATGTCGAATTATTTAGGGTGTCTGCTGATGGGATCTTAATTTTATAAACTTGTTCTTCTTTGTTTCAGGTGAAAAATACTGTTGAATCGTGTTTTATAAATCAGTTTTGCACACAGTGCATGCATTTCTTTCAGTGTGTCAATGGATGTATTTCCTTCCCTTCATTATTGGCATCTGAAGTTCCCGTGTCTTTACCGTGTATCATATTAGTTCATGTTATCCTTTTGTAAAAGGTACTGAGTAGTCGATAAGCTCACTATCCACACTGCCAAATAATATGGAAAACATCGTTTCTTTGAATGGTTTGGTACAAGAAAGAAACACACTATTGAAGGTATGAGTTACCAATGATCCTTGCAAGAACACATGCCGTCTTTGAAACAATGGAACCTATTATTATCTCTTACAATTATCTCCCTTCCCTCTAACTGTGAGATTATCTTAATGGCTGTGTGGCAATCCCTGCAAACTCTCAAATTCTTCATCACCCTAATGGTCGACCAAGGTTCGCTAACAAGGATGGCAAAAGCAACTGCCAGTTTCTCGCTATGAGTTCCAACCATCTCTTCTTTCTCTTCTTCCTCAACATCTCTCAAAACACAGCTTTTATCGGCAACATACCCAGCATTCCTCATCCTGTCTTTTATTTCTGATAGCACTCTGTATATGCCAATCGATAGTTCATGTGAATGATCACCAACGATAAACTTATGTATCTTTCCGGCATGCTCCACCCAACTCCACCCTGTTGTTTTCTTCACTCCCTCTTTGTTCATCAGGCCTCTGATTCTGTCCACATCTTCCCACCTTCCCACAGATGCGTACATGTTGGATAGCAAAACATAGTTTCCAGAATTCTCAGGTTCCAACTCAAAGAGTTTGTTTGCAGCAAACTCTGCAAGGTCTATTCTTTTGTGAACTCGGCTAGCATTTAGAAGCGATCCATAGACTCCAGCATGGGGATGCATTGGCATACTGTCGATAAATCTTTTAGCTTCATCTAGTTTACCCACTCGACTATATAAATCAACCATGCATGCATAGTGATCAATATCTGGAGCCTGAATCGATTCAAACACCTGTTTCCCTTCTTCTATTGATCCCGAATGGCTACATGCTGTTAGGATGCCAATATATGTTATGCGATCTGGTTCTATACTTTCCTGTTGCATCTTTGACAGTAGTGCAACAGCTTCAATGCCACTGCCATAAGCTGCAAAACCTGTGATCAATGCGTTGTAAGAAATCACATCTCGGGTTCCCATTTCTTGAAAAATCTTCTTGGCTTGTCCAATGCTTCCGCACTTGGAGTACATGTATATCAAAGAATTGTATCCTGAAATACCGAAATTAATCTGGTTTTCAGTTAAAAAGTCGACAACCCAATTGCCCAACTCTAAAGCCCCTAAATGGCCACAAGCTGAGATCACACTGACCATTGTGATTTCATCTGGTTCTAAAGCCTTATTAGCTACCATCTCTTTGAAGAGCTCTATGGCCATTGCCGATTGTCCATTCTGTTGACAACCAGCAATCATTGAGTTCCATGAGATTACATTCTTTTCAGGCATTTGATAAAAGAGCAATCTTGCTGAGGCCAAATCACCAACCCTTGTATAGGCTGCAATCATTGCATTCCAAGTAACCAAATTCCTATTCACGCCCAGCTCATCAAAAATCTTTCTGGCCATGTCAAGGTTCCCACACTTTGCATACAGATCAAGTAGTGCAGTCTTAACAAAACTGTTGAGACGAACGCCCTTGTCATTTATCATCTTGACAAATGAGCCAGCTAAGTAAGGATCAGCACAGGATGAACACAATGAAATAACAGCAACCCATGTTGTTTCATCTGGCCTGATACCAGCACTCAACATCTCACTAAATAATGTTACAGCCTCTTCAGTAAATCCATTCTGAGCGTAACCCGAAATCATTGCATTCCATGAAACAACGGTCTTTTCAGGCATTTCATCAAAAAACCTCCTGGCACTCTCTAAGTCCTTCATTTTTGAGTACCCAGTCACCATTGCTGTCCAAGTAATCACATCCTTCTCCGGCATCAAGTCAAACAATTTTTTCGCCTCCACTTCAATTCCCCAATTCCAGTACCCAGAAATAATTGAATTCCAATCTGCAACACTCCTTTCAGGAATTTCGTCAAATAGTTCCCCTGCAGTCTCAATAGGGCCGTACTTTCCATAAAAAGCCATGATTACATTACAGATATATTTATCACGATCAAGACCCACTTTCAAAAGATGAGCATGGAATGCAATGCCAGCCTTACCCGCTGATTTGATTAGCAACGGATACACAAATGCGTCAGGCTTCACGTCAAGTTTTTGCATGCGGCCAAAGAGAGCAAGAACATCACTTTGAGCACCCCTTCGGGAGTGGAACTTGAGCATGTTGGTGAAGACAAAGACATTGGATTCATGGGCCGAATTGAAGATACTGACGGCGTAGGGTGGCGGCGCGTGGACTCGAGTACAGAGATGAATGAGAAGCGCCACCCAGTAATTCTGGCGGTGGAGCGAGTTCTGAATGAGGTGTGCATGGAATTGTTTCAGTTGGCTTTGGTTAATTACTTTCTGTGCTAACGATTTCAAGTATGACATGAGAAATTGCCCAAATGGGCAAATGTGGACATTACTCTCCTTAGTTCTAACAATTCACCATCTTTTATTATTTCCAGTTAGTTAGAGATTGGTATTTGACCCAAGTTTGGTATTAATTATTGAGTTATTTACCAGAGAATTACAATTTATTTTCTTTTCTTATTCTTTTTTTATAAACTTTTCGACAGATCAGAGTAAGAAGTGATACTTGCACTTAAAAATAGTAAAAAAAATCTTTACAAGTTTCATTAAGGTTTTAAAATTTCAAGAGAAAAATGAAAAATACTTGGAAATCTTTTCATCAGAGAAAGATGTACATAAAGTATTTTTTTATTATATATAGTGTAAAAATTTTCATTATTTCTTATTCATTTCGGAGAGTTTCTAAAATTCTCTGAAGCATTCGAAGTAGAAAAACTCAAATCTACGAACAACGACAAAGAATTTTTACGAAAAATATTAATTTATCAAACTACTCATAATTTACATCGATTTACATATAAAAAATTTTAAAATCAATCTTGAAGTCGGCTGCTTAGATGTCAAATTCCGCCACTTAAGTGACAAAATTTGACATTAAATTCTACCACTATTTGGTAAAATTTGACAACAAATTCTGCCAAAGAGTGGTGGAATATGATGTCAAATTGTACTCTAGTAGGGTATAATTTGACATCAAATTCTGCCACCTTTGACAACAAATTTCGCCACTTAGTGGCAAAATTTGTTGACAAATTCTACAATAAAAAATTTTACCAATAACTGGCGAATTTTGTATGCAAATTTTGCCACCTGCTAGCAAAATTTAAGGACAAGTTATATCATAATTTGGCGAAATTTACATACAAGTTTTACCAAGTGATAGTGAAATTTGCATGCAATTTTTGCCACATACTGGCAAAATTTGTTGTCAAATTTCATTAATAAGTTGCGCTCTCAAGTGATGAAATTATCACAGAATTTTAAAAATTTTATACAAATGAGAATTTAATGACTTTTTACATCAAAAAATTGAGAGAATCCTTCATACAATCTTTACTCATTATCTTATTGTGACTAAATTCACATATTTTTTTATTAATATATATATATATATATATGTTTAGAAAGTTCTAAAATGAGAGAAAGAATTTTAAAAAATAAGTATTTTGTACTATATATAATTCGCTAAAAAATTACATATAGAAATGATTGGCAATTTTTCGTAAATGGAAATGGTTGACATGTTAGACACAGAGAAACCGAGATGAAAAGAATGGTACACTTTGAAAAGGACAGAGAGGTCATTTTAAGATGTACTTTTTGGGCAAGCCCATGAAATTAAAGCTTAGTTGTGGACTGCGTTTAGGGCCAGGTTTTTGTGGGCCCAATAAATTCTCAAATTTTCTCTCTGGAGTTGGAAGTTTTCTTTCTTGACTTTTCTGTTTCGCATTGTCTCCTTTTGGAAGAGAAATGAATTACTACAAGTTCAAGCAATTATATAGGATTAACAATCAATCATTGGCAAAACAAAAATTAGTGAGGCCTTTTAAGTTTTAGAAGCTTGGCCAATTACATTGTCTATCCTTATTGAGTTTCTGATGTAAAACAAGTTTAATAGGTATTTTAGTATAATAAATAAAATACATAATTTCGATCAGACTCGTTTATTTTTTTCTTTTATTCTTTTCAAATTAATATGACAACGAATTACACGTTGAATATGAATCTCACCAACCTCAATCTCATCAACTTAAAGTTATGAACACATCCCTTTTTCTTTTGGAATTAGACCAAATCCATTGATGGAGTAGTCACGAAACAATTTGATCCCTCAATTGGTCAAAGGTTTGGTTTCAAATGCAATCACCAAAAGATGTTTCCATTGTGTCCAAACTGATTGGTTTGGCACTGTCCTGATCCTCTCGATTTCTTTTACAACAATCACAATCGAACCTTAATTATTAGCCAGAGTACAAGGAGGTCCATTTCAAGGTCTGAATCATGGCCGCCACTTTCATGTCTCAACTATATTGGCATCTATCTATTCATACAAATCCCACAAGCAGTGGCACAAAATCAGCTATATATAGAGGCTCATTAGCTGCATTTGACGTACCAATTATCACCTTCTCATCCTCCCGAGTTAAAGAATACAATTCACAGGTACTACTGACTCATAGATTTGATAATATTAAATGATCGTTTTATTATGTCAAAATGAATATTTTATGTAAGTGTATTGTTAAAAATATTTACTTTATAAAAATTGATACAAAACTTTCGCTTTATGTCTCATATTCTTTCTAACAAGCGATTCACATTTAGTTAACTCAAAAGAAAATTCATAAATTGAAATTAGATCCAAATGCAAACTAGTTAAGAACGCAAATAAATTATAATTTCTTTAAAAGATATGGGTGAAATTTTCACACTTTAGATATAAAATGGGGGGTTCATTTTCATTTCTGGTAAGAAGGTTGATAGAGCTAGAATACCTTCCATTCTAGTTAGAATGTCCCATTTAAATGATTGTTTTCCCTGTAATAATTGTATTCTTCTTGGCAGTAGCTTCCCATGTTAAAACACGTTCAAGCTTGGATTACTCAAAACACGTCAAGGAGCGCATGTGATGTGGCAACCTTCCCCCCTCTCGGACTTGGGGGTGAGGGGCCTGAGGGCAAGGATTGGTGGGTTGGAGCATGTTCTTGGATAATTAGGAAAATCAAACACCTAAACCCTACTAATTATCCAAACCTCCAATTTAGATCTTTGACTGTATTTTATTAAAAGGGATCACGTGTTCAAGGGAGGAAAAGTGAATAACTTATCATTCTTGAATTTTTATTTATTTATTTAAATATTGTGGATAAATATAATATCAAAATAGATAATTTGAGAGAATATAATGGAGAGAGACGTGAGAGTGAGAGAGCTATGATTTTTGGCCTACGCACATGACTTGTTCAATTAAAAAAAGCAGTAGGATTAGACTCTTTCATGATCTTATTCTTCCACATTTGAGCAATGCAAAGGCACCCTCAACTCAATTGTCTCTTTCAGTTTGCATTTTGACCATATATATAATTCCTATTTGGATCTTGACAAAGGAAAAGATGATTACTATATTTGTGAATGTATATTTACACAATTCTCCATCTTCAAAATATAAAATATTTTAACCATTTTTATATAAAGTAAAAGAAGAAAATAAGGCATGCTTTTCTTATTATATTATTAATTAATTTTACTAATATAATAGAGAGCGAGAGAATTATAATTTATAGTCAAAATAAACTTAAAAAATAAAATTTAAAATTTATAAAAGTCAAATATTTTGAAAAGACAAAATAATAAAAAAATTTATATTTTGAAACGAAAAAATATATAATACTATTATAATATTAAAGATTCAGAAATTATTTTTTCTACACATACTTAACGTCTAATTTAATATGGAAAGTGAATTTAAACTTATGATTGCAGACCGTATTAAGAGATAAGGTGGTTTGGAAGATATTGGAAAACTTAAAGGGGTGAATGGCAATATATGGCATCTCTGGTTGCAAAGTTCCAAATGTTCACATTCTTGAATGATTTCACCCCACATAGAAGCCTTGTAGAAAATAATGCACTTTGTAGTTATCATTGTTCACAACTATATAGAGCCAACCAGGCAGGTTTGCTTCTTTTTCGTTTCCATCTCTTCACACGGTTGTTATCTCTTACGATAGTTCAAAAAGGCTGAGGATCATCAATTGCTACCTCAATCACGGAATAAAGTACTAGGCCAATCACATTCATGCCTAGAGTTAGATATCGGTAGGTTTTTTTTTTTCTTGTTAAATTTTATATTTTTTTCACAGATAATTTATTTTTATAAATATAAGACATAAAATTTTGAATGAAAGTCAATTCAACCGCATCCAATTTAAGATCTCGTTTATTATTCGTGAGGTCAATGGCGGCAATAATATATCTATACAGATGTGTGTATAAAATTTATGCAATTGCTGATAAATAAACTCTTAATTTTACACTAATATATATATACTCGTAATAAGATAATATATTAATTTATAAAAAATAATTTATCATAAAAATTACACATAAGATTGGATTTAATACGTGGTTGTCCCTCGTCTCTTTCACATACATAATTCCATAATAGTTATTGGTTGGCGAAATGTTTATTTCGAATAAATCGAGTAATAAAAGAAGGATATCTTGTGATCAAAAGTGAGAATGTATATACTTCTTAGATACTATCACCTTTTTACTCTCTTTCCCTTAGGTTAATACTATGTTTAATGAATGTAATTACATGTCATAAGAATTAATTATGGAGGGTCCATTGACAAAACCAGCAAAATCTAGTACTAACCTAGTAGATGTCGAGATAAAAGGGGAATTGATTATGTTAGTAGTGTTTGGCCATAAATGGAAAGATATTTATTACATTTCTAGGGATGATTTCTGCCATTTTTTCATTGGTCAAAATTATAAAATAAGAAATTAAAAAAAAAACTTTCTTGGATATTTCTCTGATTGGTGAATTCTTTGACTAGAGTTCCAACCCTTTTCTCGGAAATAATAATTGCAACACACTGACTTTTTATTTATTTTTGTTTATTTTGGACTATATATTTCAACCATTTTGCTATCTCCATTATTGTTTCTGTTCCCACGCTTTTGACTCGTCAAGTAAGAACGAAGCACACATGTCTGCACATGAAAAGGTGAAGAATCCAAAACCATCTGCCATGTTTTTCTCCATCTTTTGAAAATTTTAACTTTGGATTTTTCTTTTCTTTTTTGCACAATCTTGAAAATTCATTAAGCTAGTATTTGGATTGAATTTTTTTGAGTTAAATTGTATTAAAAATTATAAAAATAAATAATTTTTTAAGAAAAGAAGTGTGGTTTAAAGTAAAAAAAGAAAAAATGAGATTTTATTTCAATTAAATTTTAATATGAATACAACAATTTTTTATATGTAGTTTAAATTATATATCAAAATATTTCATCAATCATAATTAAATTACTTAGCTATTATTATACTTCTATTTTTATCTTTCGTTGAAATTATTACTTATCATATATAATATTACTTATTTTTTTAAAATGATATTAAAAGAAAATCAATTTAGTAGACTTCATTTTTATAAAAATAGCGATGAAATAATTTGGAGAATTTTGAATTTTCTTTTGAGGATCAACAAATTTTGAACTGTTGCCCTAAGTCGTAGTAGTGTCAAAAAGTCCGACCCGTCGCGGGATGAATAGTGAAACGGGTCGACACGGGTTGGCCTGTTTAGCTCACAGATTAGAAATTCTTAGTCCGTAGCCCGCGATAGCTAATTTGCGGGTTAAACGAGCTAGCCCGCGGGTTTTCATTAAAACGATATTGTTTTGATTAAACGGTATCAAAACACTATCGTTTTGAGAAAAAATATTTAAAAAAATATAAAAAGAAAAACGGATTTCAATAAGAGATAATAGATGATACAAAACGACGTCATTTTACGTTATTTTTTTTTAAAAAAATACAGACTAATCCGTATTCAGCTCGTTTTATCCCGTGAGTTAAACGAAGCGAATTGAAAAAACTTACGTTAAAACAAAGCGATAATTACTAAGTTCATATCCGTTCGTTTTGCTCAGTCCGCGGGCTTAAGCCCGACAGTGCTACCTAAGGCATGTTGTACTACTACTACTACTACTACTGAAGATGTAAGAAGGCAGACAAAAATTAGAAGTAAAAACAAAACAAATTCCAACAGAAACAAACACACGTCTTACAAGAGAAGAGAATCTTTTGGAGCTTCAAAAGACTTTTTGAGTTTGTGTTAGCGTTCATAGGCGGGATTGAAGGGAGGGAAGTTTCCATTTCACGTTCGTTTTCTTCGATTTCAACGCTATTCTTTTGCAAAAATATTTCTGCGATTCTTGCTTTTCTTAATCCATGCTACTGCTGTCATAACCTCAGTCATCTTCTTCAGAAAAACCCTACCCCCCAAACCCATGCCCAAAACCCCCTATAATCCTAGCACCTTGTCAACCTTGGTCCCTGCTGTCCCTTTTTTCAAGAAAAGGGGAAAAAATCGAATTTTTATAGGTTTGTAGAATCTGAATATGCCCACTAATGTATGGTGTGCGGTTTGATGAAGTGAAAATCTGACAGTTTTCTGCTGCTCTGCTGTTTTACTCTTGTTCTTCACCAGCATAGGGACAGAACGAAGTCCTATCTCCACCATTCTAGTTTTTCACGCGCAGACATAGAGACAGAGACAGCCTACAGCCCCGCATTTGGTTTGAATACAATGTGGGGTTTTAAATGAAGCCTGGGAAGTTTAGTGAGATATCTGCTCTAAAGGGGCTAAGTGGATTGGTCTGTCGGCTCCAAAAGATATGTCAACGGAAATGCGCAGCCGGGGCGGCGGCGGCGGGGGTGGTGGTGGGTTTGATCCGAGTAATCTGCATTTGAAGAAGGAATTGACTCAAATCCGGAAGGCAGCTCGGGTGCTTAGAGATCCAGGCACCACTTCATCGTGGAGGTCCCCGTTGAGCTCCGCAAGATCCGCCGCGGCCCAACATTATTATCATCATCACAAGAATGATTTGAGCAAGAATCAAATCAATTACAAAGAGTACAGTAACGGTGAGTATCAGTCCCAATTGCCATTGCACATTCTAGAAAATGATAGTATTAATGGTGCCAGTAATTATAATAATCATGATGAGAATAGCAAAGAGAAAGCAAAAAAGGTGTATCTTTGTAACTGGAGGTCGCAAAAATCAGAAAGTGAAAGGAGTAGGCAATTTGCTGAGGATGAGGTTGAAAATGGTAACGAGTATATTGAAGGGTCGTCTTCTTCTCGAGAAGCAGAAGAGAGTATTGAGGATAGCCTGAGTGATGCGCGCAATTGTGGCAATGATTCCAAGAGTGAAACTTATGTAAATGATAAATATGCTTCCATGATTTTTAAGCGTAAAGATACTACTTTGACACCTTCAATTAGGCGAAATTTTAAAAAGAAGTCGAAGAAAGATCATTCTTCTAGTTTCTTTCTGAGGCATCATGGTGAAAAGTTGAAAGAACAAATTATGTTAAGTAGGAATTCTAAAAGAGCATTGGACGGATTGGGGAGAGATGATTTATCGAGTTTAGTTGATCAGTCTGAGGACACTGAGGATTATTCTAATTCTGAGGATTTGAGGAGGGCCTCTGCAGCCTCACCATTACTTGCTAGACTCAAGAATAAGCACTGGACTCATTCATCAGCCAAGTTTTTGAGGAGCAGCCGAAGAGATGATTCATCATATACATATAGTACCCCAGCATTATCGACCAGTTCTTATAACAGGTATGCTGTTAGGTATCCGAGTACTGTTGGGTCTTGGGATGCCACCACTGCATCATTAGTTGATGGGGACGAGGAGGGGGATGAACAGTTGGATTTGCCTGGTCGACAAGGATGTGGGATTCCTTGTTACTGGTCTAGGAGGTCCACACCAAAGTCCAAAGGAGGGGGTGGAAGTTGTTTTTCCCCTTCTCTATCTGATACATTGAGGAGGAAAGGAGGCAGCATGTTGTGTGGAAGCCATTCAATGTATAAAAGAAGTCGCCGTGGGTCATCACTGGGTTACAACAAGAGGAGATCTGGTTCAAGAGCTGCTGCTCAAGGTCTTCTTCCCTTGCTAACCAGTAACGGTAATGGCCGAGTAGGGTCCTCCATGGGAACTGGTAATAGTGATGATGAGCTCTCTACAAACTTTGAAGAGTTGGATTTAGAGGCCTTGAGTCGGTTGGATGGAAGGAGGTGGTCAACAAGTTGTAGGAGTCAAGAGGGGTTAGAGCTTGTAGCACTTAACGGGGAAGATGAAGAAGAAGGTAGCCCAGAAAATATCAGAAGTCTCAGTCAGAAATATAGGCCAATGTTTTTTGAAGAAATAATTGGGCAAAATATTGTGGTTCAGTCTCTAATCAATGCAGTTTCAAGGAAAAGGATTGCCCCTGTATATCTTTTCCAGGGTCCACGTGGGACTGGAAAAAGTTCAACTGCTAGGGTCTTTGCTGCAGCTTTAAATTGCATTGCATCGGATGAAACTAAGCCCTGTGGAGGTTGCAGAGAGTGTACTGAATTTATTTCAGGAAAGAGCAGGGATATTATTGAAGTTGATGGTACTAATAAGAAAGGAATTGATAGCATAAGATACCTTATAAAAAGTCTTTTGGCGGGTTCCTCATCTACCTTATCACGGTACAAAATCTTTGTTGTTGATGAGTGTCACTTGTTGCCTGCAAAGACATGGATGGCACTTCTTAAGTTTCTTGAGGAGCCACCTGCACGTGTTGGGTTCATACTGATAACAACTGATCTTGATAATGTGCCTCGTACTGTTTTATCCCGGTGCCAGAAGTACCTGTTTAACAAAATTAGAGATGGCGATATCTTGGCCAGGTTGAGGAAGATTGCTGCTGAAGAGAATTTAGATGTTGAGTCAGATGCACTAGATCTGATTGCCATAAATGCAGATGGATCACTTCGAGATGCAGAGACTATGTTGGACCAATTGAGTTTACTTGGGAAAAGAATCACCACTTCTCTAGTAAATGAACTGGTGAGTATATGTTTCGCATCTATAATTTGGCTGCTATTTTTGTTCTTTCTTCTGATGATCAAATTGATCTCCAAGTTCACTATGCCATGTTCAGTCCTTTTGGGCTCGCCAATTTGATTTTCGACTATCTTGTTTCACTTGCATTCTCTGTGTGATATAATCAGATAAATCCTCAGCCAAATAGCTGCAGCTATTTGTGGTGTAGATGTGCTATGCTCAGGTTCATAATAAAAATTAAGGAATGTTGAACTCAAAAAAGTCATTTGATTATGTAAATCAGTGTATTTCTGACCTTTCTTTCTTCCTTCTATAGGTTGGGGTAGTTTCAGATGAAAAACTATTGGAACTTTTGGAGCTAGCCATGTCGTCTGATACAGCAGAGACAGTAAAAAGAGCCAGAGAATTGATGGATTCAGGGGTTGATCCAATAGTTTTGATGTCTCAAATGGCCACACTCATAATGGATATCATTGCCGGAACATACCCTGCACTTGATGCCAAACATCAGGATTCCTTCTTTGGTGGGAGAAGTTGTAAGTGCCTCTTGCTTTGTTCTTACTGAAATAGATTTAAGCATTTTCTTGAAATTAGTTACTCTTTACATGCTTTAGATGTGCTAACTTTGACTTTTCTTTCAGGGCAGCATGTTGATAGCTGTGGAAAAAACAAATATACTGTTATTTTATAAAACAAAACATTATTTTATGTAATATATTGTGGACTTAATGTTGAAATTAAGTTTATTTATTTATTTATTTTATGTTTAGGTGTTATCAAGCTTCAACCTAGCGTATTCAACATCCTCTGAGTATTTGAATAACTAAATAGAGCAGTTACTGAAAACAAGGGATAAAAAGAAACCTAAATGGTATTACTGGTACACTTAATCCTATGGGTAAAGGTTGGATCACAGAGTTTTGGGAGAAATTTGAGAATCGCGCATGAGTTAATTTATGCAACATTTTCTGGTCTCTAGTCAATTTTCATTTTTAGAGAAAATGATACCCTCTCATGTATGTCTTGTTGAATTTAAGATGATCATACAGATGAGGAAATTAAATTGGTCCTTGAAATGTGGAATGTATATCAACAGTGAAGAACTGCTGTCCTGAAATTTGTTAAGATTACTACAACTAGGTTCGTGCAAAATTTTCTCCTCTTTTACCTGAAGAATGTCTTTCAATATTGGTTCCTGTTCATAAAAATGGCTTTTTATCTAATCTGCTGCTTCTTTAGGTAAGTCATTTTTAAGTTTGAGGGGTAATATTAAAGTGGCTTTGATTTAAATTTTCTCACTTCTAATGATGTTGATTGAGGCAAAGATGGTGAATCTCCATTCTAAAACATTTTCCGAATTGGGTCTTCACATCTGATTCATGGCTTAGATGATGCTTAGAATTTAAATATACTACTTTTACTCTGAAACTTCTATGCACTCTAATTTCCTTTTGTCTCATCTGGTAGACATATAGTAGGTGATCCAATGAATCAGCGGTTGTTGTTACTTGAATTAGGAGTAAAAGGGAAAATAAACATGGATAATAATGTGAAACCTTCTGCAATTGCCTGAGCCATTAGGCTTCTTAAATGTCAGTTTGGCTCCACATGCTGGAGGACTTGGCTGATGTAGCATGTTAAGTTGTCATTTGGCAACTTAACTTCTGCTTCATTTGGACATATTATTTTCCTTGCTATTTTTTATATTTTATCACTAGAATTGACCAGGATCAATATTTCAGTAACTGAATCAGAACTGGAGAGATTAAAGCGTGCCCTTAGGCTTCTTTCTGAAGCCGAGAAACAGCTGAGGGTTTCAAATGAACGCTCAACGTGGTTCACAGCGACCCTGTTACAACTGGGTTCAGTCTCTTCGCCTGATCCAACTCATTCTGGAAGCAGTAGAAGACAGAGCTCTAAGACAACTGAAGAAGACCCTTCTAGTACATTTAAAGACAGTACCTCAGACCATCAAAGATCTGATCCTCAATATGCATTTCGAAAATCATGTTCTCCCTCATCCTTCCTGAAAGCCGACCACCGAAAATCAAAGAGTAAAGATGAAAATTTGCTGTTGATGGATGCTGTGAATTTCAGTAGCAAGCCCAATCGAAACCAATTAACAAATGGGGTTGCATTGGCTGGTAAGTTGGATGAGTTTGTTGCTGGGAAGACCATATCTAGATCCATGAACTCAAAGATGTTGGATGATATCTGGGTGAGATGTGTGGAAAAGTGCCATTCAAAGACACTCAGGCAATTGCTTCACTCTTATGGAAAGCTTGTATCAATATCTGAAGTTGAAGGTAACCATATCTCTCACACACTCCATGCGTCTTTTCTCAGCTAAGAGTACAGAAAGTCATTAGTATGCAACAAATTTTGTTTATTCATGTAAAGTTTTGTTTCCTTTCTGTAATCTTGGTACTTAGAAATTGCGTGTATTTTGATTGAAAACTGATACTTTCTTGTTACAGCTGTAGGCATTATCTCTGAAAATGGACATTAGAATTCAGAATTTTCAAAATAATAAGGGTCCCAAGTGTTTCTCACTTTCAGAAAACATGATGATGATTTGGTATTATTTATGAATAGTTCTATTGAATGGATTAAGATTTCTAAACTTTAGCTTTTGCATCCACGTTTAACATGTAACTGGCATATCATTGTGCAGAGATAACTCAACTTTTGTGTAAGTAGATTCATTTCTATTTTCTTTTTCTTTCTGGTCTATATTCTTTGCAAGATAGATTGTATGTTTGTCTACTCACCTTCAGGCCTTGTTAATCTTTTGCATACACAAGAAGTCACTCATTTTGGATTCAAGGTCTCTTGTTTTTTCCCCTTCTTTTTGAGCCTTATAGTTGCTCTTTGCAGGTGTTTTTGTTGCATATATTGCATTTGGAGATAGTGATATAAAAACCAGAGCAGAAAGATTCCATAGTAGTATCACGAACTCCTTTGAAACTGTTTTGAGAAGCAACATAGAGGTCAGGATTCTTTTGTTGGCAGATGGAGATACCTCTATGAAAAGTCTAAAATCAGATGTTTTACTGGATTCCCTCAGTCAAAGGCAGATGACCCCAGCTACTTTGTTAAATAGTGAGCATCCAGCAATTTGCTCCAACGAACTAGATGGTTACTCGAATTGTGATTCCTATCAAGAAGCGCTAAAGACACTGAGAGGAAACTTGAATGAATCTGAAGAGAAGCTGGTTGGAAATTTTGAATCTTCACCTGGGAATAGTAAAATGAAAGATACAAAAGAGACAAAATCAAAAGTTCCAGCACAGAGAATAGAATCCATTATCCATGAGCAGAGATTAGAATCTGCATGGTTGCAGGCTATGGAGAAAGGAACTCCTGGATCAGCAAGCCGTTTGAGGCCCGAGAGAAATCAAGTCCTACCTCAAGATGGTATTTATCATCAAAATCAATTGGAGTCCTCTAATCCCCTGGACTTGTCTTCTCAACACTGGGAAGATGAATTAAGTCATGAAACTAAAAATTTGAAGATTGATGATGGAAAATCTCTGAAGAAAGATCAAATTTGTCGAAGGGTTGACTGCTATCCTATCTCACCAAGTTTATTGCACGATAACAGCTTTGCTGGCAATTTCAGCAAAGAGAACTCGTAAGTTGCTAAACTCCATCTCCAATTTGCACGCACTAAATTATCTGTCTGCTGTGAGAAACATTCGAAGACACAGTAAAAATTGCATACAGTAGGTTTAATGATTTTTCAGGACAGGATTACTCGGCTGAAACACCTTGCCATTTGAAGAAACTCATAGTTTGAGTTGACTGTACTCATTTTAACCTTTTCGATACTAATTTGAACGAAGGAATTTGGTACTTTGACAACGAGGAGTCTGCTTTCAAACAGGCAGTTAGATATTTTATATGAAAACTGTACTCACTTGAGTTACCTATTATCATCTAACAAACTTTTATCTGTGTCCAGTAGCTTTTCCGTTGACAAACTTCTGGCAATTTGGAGAATGTTCTGCTTTTAAGCAAGTAAAGGCTAGAAGAACATTAAATGATATTTATCTGTCATAATTAACGCTATTCTTGTCTAAACTGCAGGGGTTATGAATCAGGACCAGGTGGGGGAGGTTGTAGTGGACTTTTCTGTTGGAACAACACAAAATCTCAGAGGACTAAGGTAAAGACAGTATGCTATCCATTTTTGCTACATTCATTTTAACAGATTCACAGACATGTAAACCCATCCAAATAATCTGTTAAACAGGGAACTCCTGTTCGTCCGCCTAAAGGTGTGCGATTTTTGTGGTTTGGAGAGTGTGCCAAAGTACAGAGGAGCGGAACAAGATTCAGAAGATAAAAATGGTAGTGCAGAGTTTCAAGAATCCTGGGATCCAATTCTATATATCTTGTACACTTTGCACTGTTTATTTGTTCCTTCATTTTATCCATTTTTTGCCGTGAACTGTGATGTAAAGCTTTTAGAATTGAGCTGCCGTACACCTTTCAGCGGCCAATTTCATTGGATAATAAAGGTAATAGAAGGAACTTTGCAGTTCAGAGATACTGACCAACATTTTCAGGCTTTTTTAAACATCTCAATGACCAATTTCTTCATTTTTCCTTTTAAGATATGTCAGATAGGGCAGTATGAAGGTTTGGGAACTTGGATCTCTTGAACTATGGATGAGGAATTTAATCCCCAAGTCATTAGCTAAGTGTCTATCAAACCCATTCCTTAAGGGACAACTATGCAAGGCCCCATTCTTCATTCAAAATGCCCTTTCAGATTTTCTCAGAAACAACTTAAACCAATTTAGAAATATTTGAGTATCTGTTGATTTTTTCATTCTCTAAGTAGAATAATTATTTTGCTTATTCTATATCACTACCCTTTTGCTTCTAATTAGATTAAATTAATGTCATTACATAACTTACAAACTATTTTGTGAAATGACTCTATTGAGGCACTTAAAACAAATGGCAATAAAGTGTTGCAAAATGAAACAGTCTAGGATTCAGCTGCAGCTTATATATCCGATAATGGTTCTTACAAATCAGATAATGAAAACCAACAATAAAAGGACATTTTAGCGTGATTCAAATGTCTTGCATTTCTTACACTGTCACCTCTTCGGCGGTCAATCTGTTAGGGGATGAGCTGTTGGTTATAGCACAGAACCTTGGAATGATAGATGGGTCCACCTTTGAGACTTCTAAGGTTATGTGATCAAATTCCTTACACCTCACTTGTTCCTGACAGACCTAGCTTTACAAATTGAGATCTCATTACAACAAATTCCTTCCTCTTCTAACATGATAGAAATGTGAAAGAAGAAGAGAAACTTCGTAAGACCCAAAAAATATGTATACGCTAAATTCCAGATATAGCTCACTCAAGAAATCTTTACAGCAGCAGGGTAAGGGACATTAAGGCTGAACGCTATATATTACTAGGACGACTTTGCAGAGGTAGGATTCAAAATTCTCTCAGCAAGTAATAAATCATCAGGGGTTGTGACCTGCAAGGAAGAAATTTTGGACATTGATCAAGTATGTGGAAAGGGACGTGGAAGGTGGGAGTTGCCCATTTTTAACATAAAGGTAAATTGCCCAGATCCTTGTATTAATCTCCTTACCTTAATGTTGGTGTAAGATCCCTCAGTAATATAAACAGGATGCTTAAGGTGCTCAACAATAGATACATCATCAGTGACCTCAAGGTTTTCCCTGTATAACAAACACAAAAACATTAATCACAAGCTTAGGAAGTTACATGGAAACAGTGTCCAGCTGGTTGTCGGATTGAATTTTCAAATCTTTTCCCACAGCTGCTTCTTTTCCTGTGGTTACTCTAGTTTTATCTTGATAAACTATCCCTTTTTTCTAGGCTATATTATAAACGTTCAGTCAGTTGGCAAAGCATCTGAAACATCTGTGAATTGCATTGCAACTATTCCAACAGTGTACAAAGGAAACTAAACTTGCTATTGGTTTGTACAAGTTTTCATTTTAGGAAAATAAAGATAAGACATCACCAATGGCGTACCGGTTTACGAGCTCAAAACCTTTTTTAAGTAAGTCTGGCTTGATGACCTATGGAAGAAAAGTTCACATCTCAATGTATAGCTAGAAAATTTGTACACAAATAGATAAGTGATGTGTGATCCAGAAAATATAAAATGCTCCGAGCTTTTACTATTAACAGTAACAAACACCACTAATTCAGCAGTACCTGGGGTGTTTGCATTTCCCAAAGAGTTTTCCTATCCAGCGTCCTCACAACAAAAGATTTACTATCAGCCTGCAAAAATTTTAGAGAAATATTCGATGTTTCATGAGAAGGATTCCAATAATATGTGGGATGTGATGGATTGTGCATGCATTTAGGAAAATATTGTGTATACTTCATGGATATTCTAAAGAGAAGTTAGATATAAGCATGCTAGAATTAAGTAGCAATTAAAGCTAAAAGAAGTGGACATGGAGCACGGAAAATGAGGGTTGATTCTTGCCCACCATAATTCTGCGAGATAAATATCATACAAAAACGTTGATCCATCTTCAGGCCACTCTTTAAGATAAATCTGCAGTTACTTGCTGATATTGTGGGATAGTTTAATGCAGTATAAGCATACAAGCTTTGGCATATGAGTCATTTGATTAATTGGGAAATGTTGCTATCCTCATTGAGCAGAGTTATCTGATAGCCACAAGACATGTTGGAGAACGTAAATTGCTTATTTTCTCCTTTCTCGAGCAATCTTAAAAGCAAGAAACAATCAAAGTAGTCCCCATATCAAGTAGGTCATCTAGAGGTATTCTCCATGTTTTTGTATTTAACTGCTTAAGCAGCCCTTTTGGGTAGAAAGCAACCCAGCAATAATCACTTTCCTAATGGCTTGCATACATTTCAAGTAAACAGTGAGAATCCACCAGAAAGCATGAAAATAATTTGAAACTAATTCAGTTTGTCTCCTCTTCAGATAAAGAAATAATTTCTGGGAAGTTCTAGGTATGCATAATATCTTTAAGTTGTACAAGTATAGGGTCAGATGAAAAATGTTGCAACCCACAAAGTCATTTATTCCATCTTATGAGGTTCGCTGACAAAAACCCCCTCCCCAAGGAACAGAGAGAAAAAAAGGATAACAGAGAATCAATTATGAAATGGCCAAAAGAAAAGGAAAGTTTAGTTAGAAGCTCACTCATAATCCAGATATAATAATTCAATCATCACCGGTTCTAAATGTAGAACGGAGCATATGATAAGAGTGCCATGGTTGAAAGAATTGGTTTACAGATGTTATACCTCTTTTATTGTGGCCTTAGCTCGAACGCCAAGTACAGCTGCTCCTATCAACAAACCATCTTTTAGAACCTGTAAAGAAGCCAAGGAAAAAGTCGATGAATTATTTAAATGTTATTATGGAGACATCAAGTACAATCTTTTTGAAGCACTGGCAAAGATTAGATGCTAGTTATTTTATAAGATTATCATAATTATTCTGCAACACATTTCCAAACATTGCAAGCAATTTAATATCTTCTACGGATGTAATTGATGGCATCCTAATTCATGATTTTTCATAATGGTTTTATTGAAATCTATCCCTTGTTAGCAAATTTTCCCCTTCTTTTAGTTTAGATGTTAAAAGTATTTGGTGTTTCAAAGATTCCCTTTACAGTTTCAAGTTCCATAAAAATCAACAGTTAAAAAGAAGCCAACAAATAAAATAAAATGCAAATCCATGTGGGAAGATTGAGATCAGTCACTTTAGAATATACTTCCATATAAACTAATATCAATTTTTGATCTAATGAAACAGAGTTCATGACGTTACTTTCTCAACATCCTCAGCTAACACCAACGGTCTTGCAGAATCATGGATGCATACCAGTTCGCCACCTAAATCAATTGCCTAAATGAAAACACCACATCTCAATCACGAAAATGATGGATATTAATTAATAAAAATCAAACAGAAACAATTATCTTAGCTATAAAAAAGGGAAAATCATCCACGAATTAAAGAGATACTTTCAATCATCTTATTCAAGGATGTACAAATAAATGTACTGAACTAAGAAGTGAATAAACACTTTGTAACGTTAGCTCCAAAAAAATTCATCAATCTTATTCATTAACCAAGCACAGTACAGGAACATATGTTTGCTTTCAGAATGGGCAAGAGTAATCTTCCCTAACTTCATAATTAAAAGAGAAAAACCCCATGTGAGAAGAAATTGAAGAAAATGAAATATAGTAATATGCTTCTCATAAATGCAAAACTTTA
This sequence comes from Rauvolfia tetraphylla, assembly GCA_030512225.1. Taxonomy (NCBI): domain Eukaryota; kingdom Viridiplantae; phylum Streptophyta; class Magnoliopsida; order Gentianales; family Apocynaceae; genus Rauvolfia; species Rauvolfia tetraphylla. The sequence goes on from JAJQKT010000060.1 coordinate 8,186,745, forward strand.
GCAATAAATCCCCCAGTCGTCACGAAAGGGGAAAAGAAAATTGGAAAAAGAGCATCAATCTAACACATCATATTATCATCAATAGCACAGATATAATATGGAGTTTGTGAGAATAAGAAGTGCAATGAAAGTGTAGATTACACCTTAACATGAATCTGCTAAACACCACCAGTATAAATGGAACCTAACAATCAGAATAACAAATGGGATATCTGTGACCAATATGTTTTTGGCATCAGAGCCATACATTAGATTCTAGTTCTCATTCAATGTACAATGTGAAAAAAGTGAAATTATGAACAGACTTGAATTATGAAAAGCCATACTCTAAAATTCAATCTTTGGGATAAGAGTTCTTTTATAAATGAGGAAAAACTTTCACCAAGATTATCAAAAGGAAAGCGTTCTTTCCATATGTATGTATTCATTGCAAAGGAAACAATGAATAAAACAATGACTTAGATTACTTAAAAATAGACCATAAGTATCTTATACAAAGGGAATTAGAAAACCCTCAAAAGAAGTAGCTACTGAGTGTGTACCTGCACTCCGCTATAGACCGAATCTTGTCTCTCGTTTCCAGGCAGAGCAAATTTCAAGTCCACTTCTACCTTCTCTTTGGCATCTGAGATAAGGTCAAATAACATGGTATTATTACCTCTGTCAACACTAAAGAGACAATTAATTTATGAAATTAAAAGAAATCAGACAAAAGCAAGGTAAGTGCTTTGCGGCATTACTGCATATTGAAGCCATGAAGTGAAGATCTGCATACCTTCAAAAATGTCTTGATAAGAAGGATCGCATACTACAACAATTTCCTTTACTTCAGGCATGCGGGCAAAAGTATAAAAACTACAAAAGCCAGCAAAATATTGTTTCAGATAATGAAGATTACCCAAGAAGAATGAAATAAGAACGAAAGTCACTGCAGCCTTTGGGTGTGCCTTATACTGTTGCTTAGCATACTTGAACCACCCATTATGAATTTTATCCACAGTGGTCGTTGCACCATAATTTTCATGAGTACAACTTTTTGTTCAATAAGCCTAGGAGATTACACTGTGCTGAGTATAACAAAACAATTACAGGGAGAAAAGAACCTTTACTTGTGCTGAGTGCTCAGGTTGGATGTATAATCTATGTTTAGGTGAAGCTGGCTTGTTTACCTATACAATGCAATTGGTTGCCCCAGAAGAGGAAGATACTGCTTTGGCATGCTAGCCTATTTGCACAAATACAATAAATCCATCATCAGGCAAATGCAAAGTAAAGTGCAGATAATGAAGAAAAATAAAATCATAACGAATCATATAGTAGCATACTGCTGAATTTCTTAAGCGGCAAAGAAGTTATGTGGGTGCCATCTTTTATAATGGTTATCTACTAGAAGAAGAACAAAATAGGAAGGGGTAAATGCACAAATTAGCTGCAAACTATTGGCCTTAACTCCCGCAGATGTTATTGATTCCTTGACTTTTGTCATGTTCAAAAGCGTTTACCTGAGGGAAAGGATTTATGATCAAAATGTACTATCTTATAATTAAGACTTAAGAAAGTGTGGAAAAATATAAAGCTGCTGGAAAATGGAAAACCAGTTTATACTGCTATGTAGGAAAAATATTTACTACTGTTGTAAATTGGAAGAAAGATAGGTGACAGGAAGGACTTGAAACCGTAGACGAAGAAAGGCAGCTCAACAAGATTAAGTAGACACCTTAATAGCTTAACAAAATGAAGAAGGCAGCTCCAAGAATTTTCAAACTACCATTTAGAATATATCAACAGCAAACGAATCTCTATAATATTATATTGTCATTTTTACTTACCTGTAAATTCATAAATTAGCAAAGATAATCAAATTCAAAAGAAAAAAGTTGAAGAGATAAAGAATAAAGATCAAGAGAGGAAACTACTGCCCCCCGCCGCAAACCTCGAGCCTTGGGGATGACCCACAAAACAAATAAAAGCAATCAAACTCACAACTGTGATAAAGTATAACTTTTTCAGACATTTTTCTTCTGGTAATGAGTCGGTAAAAATCCTTGATATAATGCTTTAATACAACTGTTAAAGGTCAAATTAACAATTGAAGCTGCAAAGTGACTAGCACATCCATGTAGAAGCTTGTCCTTTACTCAGTTAAACAGGATATATATAGGAAACCATATCACACAGACCATAGAGGAGAATTTGAATGTATAAACATGTAAATAGCTTATAAAATAAGACACACTTACGCCCATTCTTTTCCCCTTTCCTCCAGCAAGTAGAATTACTGAGACACTCTTCACTTTAACCACAACATCAGAGCTCTGAAATCTCAATAAAACAAATTATCAATTTGCAAGAAACCAGCTTAAATACAGAAAGAAATGCAGATTCACAAACTTCTACACATTAACTCACCTTGCTTTCCCCTGACACTGCAGAACAAGTAATTCTCAAAAGGGAAAGTTCTGGGTTTCGGAAAGAATTGCTCTTTTCGATTGAAAGCGATGATTTCTTGAAATGGTAAGGAGTCAAAGTCGAATTATGTGAAAGCAATGGCAATGATTTCTTGGAAATTTGGTAATTATTTCCCAACAAAATGGGAGATGATAAAGAGAGTGGAGGGCTGAACTGAAGAATTGACATCTTCTGCCCCCCTTGAAGGCTGAATATTCCTCTGGGGACTCTGCTCTCAACTCTCAAGCAATGAACAGAGAAGAGAAATCTTGGGGAGCAGAAGTTAGAAGACGACAGAATTCCGAGTAAGCATGAATGCCCGAATCTAGTGATTAATAGGCTTTTGGGAATATTTTAGCCAACCGTGTGCTCCTCGAGCTAGCCCCCGAGTTTCTATATGCAGCACCAAATTTTGGACTCGTAAAGCAAAAAATATTTTCAATCTTGAAAGAAGGAATTGAATGCTGATGTCCATATACAGCTCCCGGCACTGGCGCCTACATACATAACAGCCATCATATCCTATTCATATCCTCCTTATTTCTCATATATGCATTTTTTTTTTGAATAGTTTGTAATATATTATTACCAAGTCCCGAGCGCGGGGGTCCCTACTAGTCAAAAGAAAGTGAGAAAATGCTGACACCTTTTAGGAATTGAATTTGTTGGAAAACCTTTGCTCTTCTCTCGCCAATGTTTCTTCATCAATTTTCAAGTACCATATATATTATTACAAAAAAGAAAATAAAAGAAAAAATCAAAGAATATATGAAAATGCACTTTACCTCTTGCACGATTTAAACTTTCAATATCAGTACAGTATAATCTCTATAGAGTTATAATAGTAAACTAAAAAAAAATCTGCAATGATTAAAAAAAAAGAATGAATGAACCATCGATCTATTACATTATCAATCATCAGACAAAACATACATTTACGGTCCAGGAATCAAAACTTTGATGATCAGTCTACATTTTCCTTAATCCAATAGGCTTCGTATTCTTGGTCGGAGTCTTGAATCTTCACTGCATCTGGAAGATAAAACCTAAATAGAGTTTCAACGCTTTCATCGCAACTCTGGTGCAGAAACATGGGAGTAGATCCTGTGTAAGAAAAGTTGCATTTACCGGTATCATACCTAACTCTTGTTTTTCTACCGGTCAACTCAACGTAAAGCTTAACAAGACAGCAAAACTGGACAAAGCTCATGTCCAGGCACGATAATATGTCTAGCAAACTGATGGTTAGTGTTTCTTGATCACCTTCATAACTACTTTCTTGATCATCCCTCTCAAAGTAACAGTAGCCCAAGATTGTATGGTTCCGGAGGCATTCGATAAGGGGATCTCGAAGGCGTTGAATAAGATCATTACCAGCAGTTGCTGGGTCTTTCATGGCTAAGAATAAATTGTTTTCTGAAACTCTTGTTGATGGAGGAAAGTAGAGAAGATGGTATTGCGATTCCAAACTCACGACTGATGGTTTCTTATTATGTGAAGATTAATGAAACTCATGTCCTATATATAGGAAAAAAAAGAATTTACATGACTTAGGAAAAAGGGCTTTCCTAATTCTAATGGGAAGTGGACGCCTTTTGTTTCCTAATTCTGATGTGTTTGCTTATTCAAAAGACCTTCCAAGTTTTAACTACAACTGATTGTTCTTTCCAAAAACCAACTGTTTTTATTCTTTCTTTTTACTTTCCTAACGTTGGAGACTTCTAAAACGGACAAAGGTTTAGTTCTTTTTTTTTTTTTTAGGACAGTGGATGTGTATCAATGCGGCCTTAAAAATCGCGAAAGATATGAAAAAAGAAAAAAAGAAAAAGGAGACGAAGAGCACTCCCTAATGAACTAGAATATATAGTGCTTTTATATGGGTATTTTATTGATTATTTGGCCCACATCAATTAAATGGAAAACAAAACATAAACCCAAACCAAATAGACCGAAACAGCAAATGTCTAAAGGTGCACCAAAATATTTTCTCTTTTTGAGTATGTGAATGATTTGAATTTGATACTTATCTAACTCGTATTTTATTCTATTTATAATTAAATTGTGCCATTTAAGAAAAAAATTTTAATCGAGTTTGAAATTTAAAATTTTTAGTTTTAAATTTTATAAAAAATATTTTTTTCTAAAATAAAAATAAAACTTAATTATATCAAATTTGAGACGAATTCAATCTAAATACATCCATAATATTGGTGATAGTCTTTAACTTACAATGTTAAGTTTGACCAACTTGAAAACACACCTCGTTACGCATCCCGCATAAAAAGCGAAAATGATATTTTATTTTGGGCCATCATGAGGCAGGCTTCAATCCAACCCAATTGCAGTTCTCGGATCATGGGCTTCAAGGCTTATAGATACCCCCATTATGGCCCAACCGCACAAATACAGTAGGGAGAAGTAAGAACCCGTTCCATTTCTGAGCACCGAGGCTTTCTCAGCCTAGCGGAACCGAGCGGAAGGAAGAACACTAAAGAGATTGCAGTTGATTTTAGGGAGGTTATGGCGAAGCCGCTGGGACACACGGGGGAATTCTTCAGGAGGAGGGACGAGTGGAGGAAGCATCCAACGTTGACCAACCAGTTCCGCCACGCCACTCCCGGCCTCGGCATCGCCGTTGTTGCCTTCGGTATCTACCTCGTCGGTGAATTTGCGTACAAAAAGATCTATGCCCCTTCTCACTCTCACTCTCACGCCTCATCCGTTGCTTCTCACTCTCACTGAGAGGATCAGGTCGGACATTTCTGCTATTTGTTGCTTTTGATGTTAATGTTTGTGGGATTGGATATTTTGGTGAAAAGTCTCAATCTTTCAGTTTAAGAAGACGCGATTCTTTCCAATTTCGGTTTGTGCATATTCAATTGTTGGGTCTACGGTGGTTATTTGTTTTCTTATTTACCTGGTATTAGTTTGACTTTTGTTGAATTGGTAGGGACTAGGGCGTCCTATTTCGCGAGTCTGGCTGAAATCGCCTTTCGAAGTTTAGAATTAAATTTTTTTTTTTGTTCATTTGAAACGATTACATGACCGGAAAAATCACTCCTTTTACTCAAGGTTGTAGTTAGTGTAGCTTCAATTTAGTAGGCTATCACTTTAGATTGAGAGTTATCACAAATGTTCTCATTTGTATGCTTTTTCAGTCAATGTGGCACAGGTTAGGCTGGGTTCCGTCCGCGTTTTACTCTGGAATTTTTTTGGTACAAGAAATTTCAATTGTATTACTTTCTATATATTCTTCCAGTCTAATATGGTTGCAAAGAATTTTGAGAAGATTTAGAGTCATGATTGAGTCTTGATCTGCTTAATTTGCCACTTAACTTGTATTACATCACCTTTAGGCACTTGAATTTCTCTTTCTCCCGCTATGTTTTCTGCTAGCATGTTTCGAAGCATAAGCTTTGTGATTTTCAATGTCAAAATGTAATATGTTTGGTTTATGCTTCATTAGAGTTTTTGAGTGTATGTATTCATCTGCAGAAGGTTCATAGATATCTGCCCGTCTTTTTTCTATTTGGGTAGTGGATAGATATTTGTTGATCAGAGAAGGGAAAATTATGGCCCTTCCAGAATAGCTTTGTTCAGTGTATCTGTTACAACCTCCACTTGGTGTTGCTAGCTGGGATAACAAGGGTTTTGGTCGTCTGGTCTTCCACCATCCCTCTCTTTCTATTTCTACTGATGACACTATTTCTAGATATAGATAATCTATTTCCATCTGCGTGCATTCCCTTCCCTTATTTATCTATTTGTTTCTTCTCCATACTGTGGTTATGTCCTGTTTGTTCCAGTCATTGGCTATGTATAGAGGATCTCTTCATTTTGGGACAACCTCCTTTCTGTTCAAGAGATCATTTTGTTCTTTTGGTTGTTTTGATGGATTGCTTTCTGTGCCCTTTAATCTTTATTGACAATAGTTTGTCAGTTAACAGTTTCAACAGTTATAACAGTTATTAGTTTCTTCTGCTCTCTGCCACAGCCCTCCCTCACTTTCTTCCCTTCTTTTCTGTGGGTGTGTGGATTGGATTAGTTGCGTAAAAGAAGCATATTTAAGATAATTACCCCATAAAGCTATCTGCCATTCTCTTTTTTCTTGTTTTCTTCCTCAGGTTTATTTAAGTGTATGAAGCGAATGTACTGCTTATACACTTCTGCTCGTGCAGGTCGGTGCTTGAAGGACAGACAGAATGGCCGTGCCATCTATGTCTTCTATGTTTATGTTTCAGTAATGAATAATCAATTTATTAGACATGATGTCCTAGTATTCGGTCAACTCTGTATTTGAAGTGCCAATATCGACAATTATTGGTTTCATTGTCTCTTTGTACTGGAGCTAATTAGTAATGTTGCTACTGCAAATGCTTGCTTCTCCTTCCTCATTTCGCTAGCGTCTTCTACCTTTTGCACTTCTGCTTCTATCAGCAAGGTATTCCTTGTAAGATGAAGTATTCCTTTGCAGCTTTCCACAAGATAAAGCTCCTTTATTGGCCAGGTAACTAGCTGGCATTCAACTAAAAAAAACAAAAAAAAAAAGACCCCTCCGCTTAGCTCCTCTCTCGGCCAGTTATTTCGCCCACTGATTCACATATCTAGTCAGGTGCTTCGCGCTTGCCCTAACGGCACGACCCATCATGAATCTTTCTTTGCAAAACTTTAACAAGAGAATGATTAGTTGCATTATAAGCATCAGTAACAGAACAAAACAGAGGACCTTTTTGTTTATAGGGCTCTTGCTCCTTATAAGCCGTTGAAAGTAATCTCTTTTCCCGTCGATGCAAAATCCGGTTCTGTTTTGCAAGTTCTACTCTTTATCAGTTTCTTCATATCAAACTGAGAATCCGCTGGAGAACATTTCCAGATCAAGTCATAGAAATATTATCAAGCATTCACCTTTAAATTTCTCTTCTATTTGTTCCTTGGTATACTTCTTGATGGCTTTTATATATTCCTGAGGGTGAAACAAGAAATCAGACTTATCATGTTCATCGACATTGGAAAGTTCTGGTCTCTGATTCCTTAGTACAGTCGATTCAAGCGGAGGAGGACGCCAACTTTGCTCCCACCAAGTTATCAACAAGGCAAGTGTGAAGCCTAAGGCAATTGATTGAGTCTGCAGTATTATATTATTTGCTTAATGGAACATCACATCCCAACTCCATTAAAATTTTTAGATTGTTCTCTAAATTATTGCCAGATTGGAATCCTAGTTGGAGGATGAATAATCAATTGAACATTTGAATTGTGAATATTAAACTCTTTTTTTATGAGAACATCAAACACTTAGGAGTAACTTTATTTTAATAGATTAGTAATTTATTAATATTTAATAGTTACTTAATGAAAAATACACTTACTTAGAGATATAATATATTGGAAAATCTTTTTTTCTTAAAAGAAAAGGATTAGTTATCAAAAGAAAGTGAGAAAATGCTGACACCTTTTAGGAATTGAATTTGTTGGAAAACCTTTGCTCTTCTCTCGCCAATGTTTCTTCATAAATTTTCAAGTACCATATATATTATTACAAAAAAGAAAATAAAAGAAAAAATCAAAGAATATATGAAAATGCACTTTATCTCTTGCACGATTTAAACTTCCAATATCAGTACAGTATAATCTCTATAGAGTTACAATAGTAAACTAAAAAAAAAAATCTACAATGATTAAAAAAAAAAGAAAGAATGAACCATCGATCTATTACATTATCAATCATCAGACAAAACATGCATTTACGGTCCAGGAATCAAAACTTTGATGATCAGTCTACATTTTCCTTAATCCAATAGGCTTCGTATTCTTGGTCAGAGTCTTGAATCCTCACTGCATCTGGAAGATAAAACCTAAACAGAGTTTCAACGCTTTCATCGCAACTCTGGTGCAGAAACATGGGAGTAGATCCTGTGTAAGAAAAGTAGCATTTACCGGTATCATACCTAACTCTTGTTTTTCCGCCGGTCAAGTCAACGTAAAGCTTAACAAGACAGCAAAACTGGACAAAGCTCATGTCCAAGCACGATAATATGTCTAGCAAACTGATGGTTAGTGTTTCTTGATCACCTTCATAACTACTTTCTTGATCATCCCTCTCAAAGTAACAGTAGCCCAAGATTGTATGGTTCCGGAGGCATTCGATAAGGGGATCCCGGAGGCGTTGAATAAGATCATTACCAGCAGTTGCTGGGTCTTTCATGGCTAAGAATAAATTGTTTTCTGAAACTCTTGTTGATGGAGGAAAGTAGAGAAGACGGTACTGCGATTCTAAACTCACTACTGATGGTTTCTTATTATGTGAAGATTAATGAAACTCATGTCCTATATATAGGAAAAAAAAGAATTTACATGACTTAGGAAAAGGGGCTTTCCTAATTCTAATGGGAAGTGGACACCTTTTGTTTCCTAATTCTGATGTGTTTGCTTATTCAAAAGATCTTCCAAGTTTTAACTACAACTGATTGTTCTTTCCAAAAACCAACTGTTTTTATTCTTTCTTTTTACTTTCCTAACGTTGGAGACTTCTAAAACGGACAAACGTTTAGTTCTTTTTTTTTTTTAGGACAGTGGATGTGTATCAATGCGGCCTTAAAAATCGCGAAAGATATGCAAAAAAAAAGAAAAAAGAAAAAAAGAAAAAGGAGACGAAGAGCACTCCCTAATGAACTAGAATATATAGTGCTTTTATATGGGTATTTTATTGATTATTTGGCCCACATCAATTAAATGGAAAACAAAAACATAAACCCAAACCAAATAGACCGAAACAGCAAATGTCTCAAGGTGCACCAAAATGTTTTCTCTTTTTGAGTATGTGAATGATTTGAATTTGATACTTATCTAACTCATATTTTATTCTATTTATAATTAAATTGTGCCATTTAAGAAAAAAATTTTGATTCTGTGGGTGCTGCTAAATGAATTTCCCAATACAATTTATAACTTCATTAACTATAGAGAAAATACATCAGCAGTATAAAAAGATTTACATTGATCGCTATCGCTTAACAATAATATCTCTTGTAATTCTAGTAACTCTGTAGTAAAGGCTAAACCAAAAAGCTGCACCTTGAAATATTAGGATTTGACCTTTCAAGTAATATATTAGAGAAAAACAAACAGAAAAACCAAAAGGGTGACAATCCCTTTCCCACAATGTACCAAGTCTAGCTCCTTTCTCTGCTAAAGAATTAGCCCTGAAGTTAGCTTCTTCATAAATATGATAAACCGCAGAATTGAATCTCTTCAACAAATCAAAAACTTGATCCAAAGCTTGACGGTTTTTTTCAGGCAGTTTGTGCCTTTCATTAAGCCATAGAATCACTTTAAAGTTATCACCTTCCACGATCAAATTTTTGTGATCAAACTTGCTTGACAGCTCCATCAATCCATGCCTCAATGCTTCAATACATGCAGTATGTTCATCAACTTGGGCAAGAGCACCATTGTATCTTAGAATAGTTTTCTTGAACTCATTTTGACAGATACCTCCAAAACCAGCTGGAATGTCTCCACTAGAACCTCTTCCGCTGATATTAAGCTTGATCCAATCTTTAGGAGGGGGTTTCGAGAAACAAAGATACTTCCGAGGCCCTCGATATTCAGAATATATGTATGTCAAACCAAAACCACCACCATCATCGTCGTCGTCGTCGTCGTCATCATCATCGTCATCGTCATTTGCATCTTTGACAAAAGGACCAGTGAAGATTTCCTCGATTATTCTGTAGAAAATATATGTTACTCCTATATTGTAACTATTGACAAAATTATACAACCAAAGTATGTTCTATTTCTTGGATCTTCTATTTAGTATTGTCTAAATGAACTGAATAAGCAAACTCAAATTTTCTTCTTTTGGAGGGAATTGATTTCAAGTTAAATCTCTTTTTGACTTGCATAAATTAGGATAAACATTCTTAGTTTTCAGATGAACAGTCTACAAACTGACTGGTGAGTAAAACCTGGAAGTACTGCTTCGACTTATTTGGAGTAGTGCTTCCCAATGTTGACAAACACAAAATGATATCATCTTGTGCCAGAATACCTTTTCCAATGCTCTAATCTAAGAAAATTCAGGACTTGCGTAGAAAAAGGAAAAAAACTATTACACCTTAACCAAAAAAGGAAAACTATAGGTTAAAGGAGTTACCTCTCGTCTTCTGAGAAATTGTATGGTACTGGTATGTCAAGGGACCATCTATTCTTTAACAACTTCTTCTTTGAAAGCTCGCCTTCAACCATTATTACAGAATCAGAAATCAAATTCAGAATTTAAATAATGCAAAGATAAGGGGCAAAAATGAGACGAGAGGGAGGGAGAGAGTGCAGTACCTGTTAAAAACTTCTCCATGTTAAGCTGAGGATCAACCTCGAAAAAATGCCAGGCAAAGCGATAGAAAATGCGATCTCCATAGTTTTCGTTTATTAGTATTTCCTTGACAGATTCATTGATGGTCTCTATAAAATAATTGGGAATGCGTTTAAGTCTGATTCCTAAAAACATCACCTGATTGATCCGAGAAGGAGACCAATTTGCCTCAATTAGATTGTTTATGAGGTAATCCATAGCATAGGGCATGAAGAACAATGTTGGTCTTTCAACTTTTCTTCTACATCTTTCATTGAATACCAGCACTTCACATCCTAATTCCTTCAGAACAATGATATCTGCAGGAGAAAACTCAGGATCGTACAACTCAATTCCTTCAATCCAAGAACAATCCTTTGCCAACAATAATGCAATAGCCAGTTGGAACTGGGAAACGAAGGAAAATTCCATGCTTCCCAAGCCATAAATGACCATCTTCAATTTCGAGTGAGATCCTAAAAATGATTTAAGTTGGTCCTGGAATGCAGTACTTGCATTTTGCTCAAGTAATTTAGTATAAAAATTGGATTCTTGCACCATTTCTATGGCGATCTTTACTTCCTTCAGCAACCTTAAAGCTTCATCCTCGAGATTATACTCGTATACACCCAACCAAGTGGTACAGAATTTCCTCATTCTGCTCCATATTCTATTAAGATCCCAGAACTTCAATTGAAATTAACATGACACGGTTAGCTTAATTGAAAAACATTTGGAAAGAAATATTGAACAATCGGTTTGGGCTAACTCCACCCCAGAAGGTATCTCGAAGGGAGAAAGATTGCTCAAACCTAATAAGTGATTAATTATTATATTAAAAAAATAATGTGAGATCTCTCAATAATAAACAGTAATCTAGAAAGAAAAAATCATTGATAAATTACTTATTTCCAGTGAAGATCCACCTTTATTTGTAATAGTTGATACTAATACTAAAACTAAATCTAGTTTCTTCTTCCCTTTTCCCCCCCTTTTTTTAGTCAATTTTCGCCACAAAACTAAACTAGGCGATCGTTGTATTTTTTGAAAATCATTTCAACTAAGCTATTCTATGTTTAGATGATCAAAACACACAGCTAAAGCCAGTCTTGCACTTCTCGCTCCTAATTCTTTAATCGAAATAAGATATTCTTTTTTCAACATTAAACAAACATTAAGAAAAATCATATATATTTAACCCCAAAAAACCATCGTTTACCTCCAACTTCTTGGAATGCCTACGACCCATTACTTGGACGAGCCAGTTGATATGGGAAGATCACAGTCAATATTTCCACACTGCTTCTGCTGATGAACAAGATTGAAAATTAAATTATGTAGCCAAAGACCAATAAGAGGTTCCAAAAACGGAAAAGAAAAAAAAAAACAATCTTCTGTTTCTTGTTGCTTCAGTTTTTACACTTTTTCATCTTCCAAATTGGTAAAGCTGCCACCTTTTTATGGTTAACAGCAGCAAAAACAACCAATCAAGTAAGAAAAAAAGGAACCAATATACATACAGATAATCATGGGTATCAATTATGCATACATATAATGGAAACCCAAAAACAAAAGAAAAAGAAAGGTTATCCTAGGAACCCTTTTTGCTGAGTTGCATTAAACTGGAGAATGGATGATAAGTTACCTGGTTTGGGCGGTGAAGTCTTATTCCTGGAAAGGTCTTAGAGCTTGGCTTTTCTTCGGAGGGCTATGGCTCCTGATGGGGTGGTTTCGCCTTCTCTTCAAAATCTCAACCGCCAACGCTCTTGAGAAGGCTAAATCCGAAACCAATCTTTATATAGTTTTCTTTTAGACTTCTCACTACTTATTTTGCAAAAGAAATTGGCAGTACAACCTCTTTTTTTTTTTTTTGGGGGAAAAGCAAGTTATTTCCTAAAGATGCTTATTTGCATTCAAGACATATTAGTACAGCCTTCCAATTCCAATAATGACAATGATAATAATGTACCAATTTAGAAAGTTATGTCGATGATGTTAATTAAATCCTTGAAAAAACCTACCTCATACTTATTTTTAAAAATTTTTAAAAATATTTATCATCTTTTTATATAATACTTCATTTATTACTTTATTTTTAACTTTATCTCATCTTCAACTAACTATTTAAATATTTTTTATTTAAAAACTATTAATTTTTTAACTAACTGCTTAAAATACCAATTCATTATATTAAATTTGAATTTGACATACTAACTAATCATTTTTAAATAGTGACATTTTAGATATTTACCAAATTTTTCTATAAATTTTTTTTAAAACTGTAATTATTGGATAAAAAATATATGTCATATATTTTGAAATGATTAAAATATTTTTTTAGAAGTTATAACTTATAATCTGCAAATGTAAAATTCTTCCATCCAAAGATATTAGTGAATTAACAATTAAAAGGTTGTAAATTCAATCTTTCTTTTTTTTTTGACAAGTTATTTTGTTCGATTTTCTTTTTTCACAAGTTACTAAACATAATATATAATGTAGTCCAAAAACTCAACAAAAAAAAAATGATAAAATAGTATGGTAGTTCGTCTTAGCGGTCTCTCGGCATGCTTGGCTTACAAGCAAGGATAAGGCAAGGATAGAAGTGAGCGAAACTTCGAGGATATCATTGAAGAGGATTGGCTGCAAATAAATCTTAAGAAATTATATTTAAATTAGTCACAGATAAACCATTGAAGTAATATTTAATAAAGAAGTAATCTAAGATTTGTGATCTTATTTTTAATTTTTTAAGTTTTTTCTTTGATTCTTAATAGCAAAAGGAGAAAATTGTCCTCACCTTTTGGAACTAAATTTGAAAATTTTCCTTTTAGAAACTTAATTACATAATTTTCAGATTTTAGGGACTAAATTAACATATTTACATTTTATAGGACTAGATTGACATATAGATATATTTTCAGGGAGCAATTTGTGATTATTCAGTTTTAAAATGGTTGATTTTTCTTTTTCTTTCCCCCACCATATTTATTCAACCCCTTAACTCTTTTTTTTTCTTTTTTATTTTGTCATGGAATAAGGAAAAGATTGAATATCTTCGCTGGTGAAACTGTTCACCATCTTGCCGAGCAATGGATTGTTATAGAACTTACTTTGCTGAGGATCTCTTTGTATTTTTCGTTAATCAATAATTCAAGGAAGAAGGATTAATCAATAATTCATTATCTATAAAATATTCTAAAAAAATCTATAAAGAATTAAAAGAAAAAAAAAAGTGTACATTGTTTGAAAAATTTGTTCTATGACGTTGACATAGCTCCTTTATTTGCCAAGGAAATAGCTTCCGAGTTAGTTTCCTCATGCACATGATAAATAGCGCCGCGAAATCTGGCTAGCAAGTCAAATATTTCGCACAAAGTTCCACAAATTTCTTCAGGCGGTTCATTTCGGTTGTTCGCCCACTGAATAACTTTAAGGTTGTCTCCCTCCACAATTAGCTTCCGATGTTCATATTTTTCTAGCAAATCTGTTAAGCCACGCTTCAATGCCTCAACACAAGCAGTAGACTCATCTACTTTGCCAAGAGCACCACTGTAGACCAGTATTGGTTCTTGAAATTCATTGTAACAGATACCACCAAAACCAGCAGGACTGCTTCCATCAGAACCTCTACCACCAATTTTGAGTTTAATCCAACCTTTTGGAGGAGGTTTTGAATAACAACGATACTCACGAGGGCCTCGAAGAAGTCCATAGATTATCGACAAATCCTCGTCGTTTCTTGCACCTGTAGCAAATGGAGCCAAAAATTTTTTCTTTGCTTCCCTGTAGATTACAAAACACATTATTATTCCTAGACAGTTCAATTGGGATTCTGTTGTTATCTAGTTTGGATTTGTATCAAAGGAGAAAATAAGTAAGCACGTACCTCTTCGCTTTTGAGAAATTATAGGGTTGATCTTGATTGTCAATCTCCTCTTGAAGCTTTAACCCGTTCTTGTCTGAAAGCTTGCCTTCAACATTATCAGAGACATTGTTTTTGTCAAATTAAGAACTCCAATGGAATGAACATCATGATGCAGATGAAAAGAAAAACAATAAAAGGTACCTGCAACCAATGTCCCCATATCAAGTTGAGAATCTACACTGAAAAAATGCCAAGTAAAGTTATAAGCAAACATTAACCCATAGCATCCCCTTAACAGAAATTCTTTGGTATACTCCTTAATGGCTTTTCTATGTACATCGAGTCCTTCAGGCACATCTATGTCGTTTGTCAAAAGAATCAACTGATTCATTCGAGAAGGGCACCAATTTGACTCCAGTAGGTTCTCTATAAGGATATGATCACCAGGGCAAGGCATGTAAAATAGTGTTGGCCGTTCAACTTTCCTTTTGCATCTTTCATTGATTTGCAGAATATCACATCCTAACTCTTTCAAGACAATGGCATCAGCGGCGGAAAACAAAGGATCATACACTTCAATTCCTTCAATCCAAGAGCACTTTTCTTTCAACAATAGTGCTATAGCTAGTTGGTGGTGGGGATAATATCCAAATTCCAGGCTTCCCAGAGCATAAATGACCATTTTCAATTTAGAATGTGATTGTAACACAGACTTGAGCCGTTCTTGAAAGGCATCACTAGCAATCTGCTCAGTTACTTCTGCGTAAAATTGTGATTCTTTTACTTGTTCTATTGCAGATTTCACTTCCTTTAACAACCTTTTCGCTTCATCCTCCAAATCATACTTGTACAAAGGCTCTTTTCTAGCCAAAAACCTTTGAGCTAGATCCTCGCAAGCATTCTTGTATAAAGCCAAGCACCTGGTATACAGTTTTTTCATTCCAATCCACGTTGGAGAGAGAGGCAGAGCTTTCTGCTTGCAGCAAAAGAAAGAAACTTTTAAGAAAAACTACGTCATCAATATCCAAAGCAATTTGAGGATTAACATAAAGAAGCTTAATTTTGGGTTTTCACAATAAAACATAAGATATTAGATTATGGTGTCAATTCTGTAAGAAGAAATACATATAGTAGTTAATTACTACAAAAATTTACGGAATTACAAGAATAAATACTGAAGCAGTGATTTCACAAGTATCTTCTTACGATTTCTCAAGATTACAAAGGGTAAAGGTTGCACCTTTTTACCTTTGGTGTGAATTTTGGTCACAATTCTTTGGAAAAACACCACCTCCGAATAAAAACACTATAGGGATTATGGCATTAAAATCTGAAGAACTGCATAAGCCAAAAAAGAAAAAATTATCGAGGGCTTTTTACCTGAAGGCCCGATTCCGAAAAACTTAGAGACGATGTTGCCATAATCAAAAGATCTTCCAAGTTTCAACTACAACTGATTGTTCTTTACAAAAACCAACTGTTTTTATTCTTCCTTTTTACTTTCCTAACGTTGGAGACTTCAAAAACGGACAAAGGTTTAGTTTTTTTTTATTTTTTTGTAGGACAGTGGATGTGTATCAATGCGGCCTTAAAAATCGCTAATGAACTAGAATATATAGTGCTTTTATATGGGTACAAGGAAAGCGGTGGACGGGCGGATTTAAATGGGTATAAGGATTTTCCTTTTTTCCCCCCTCCCCCAAGACTAGGATTCGATTTAAAAAACAGATACCAAAAAAAAATATTTAAAAACAGATTATGGTTAAACTCTAATTTTAGAAAAAAATAGCCTTATAAATAATTTTTGTTTTTAAATTCTTTTAAAAATACAATCGTTGCTACTAACTTTACGATAAGATTGAATTTAAATTTATATGTGAGTTTGATTTGAATAGTAAATTTGTTAAAACTTATTAAACTTTATGAAAAAAAATGAATATCAGTACTATATATAATTCATAATCCTAATTCAATTTCAAATTTAATTATGAATTATATGATTTGGTGATAGTATATTTAAGAGAAATACACGTAATTTTAATTTTTAATCATTTTAGAAGGAATTAAACAAAATTTGAAGAATTTACGTTTTAAATTGAGCTCAGGTGTGTCACAATGTGAACTTCAACTAAACTCTTAAGATCAGTAACAAGGACTGTATTTTTTTAAAAAAAAATTTGAGACTAAAATTGTGAAAATTGAAACTAAGAAACATTATTAAGAAATAATAATAATAATAATAAGATTCTTTTTCCAAATTACTCTTTTTAAAATTACAAATTAAATATTTTAGATTGTTCTCTCTAAATTATTGCCAGATTGGAATCCTAGTTGGAGGATGAATAATCAATTGAACATTTGAATTGTGAATATTAAACTCTTTTTTTTATGAGAACATCAAACACTTAGGAGTAAATTTATTTTAATAGATTAGTAATTTATTAATATTTAATAGTTACTTAATGAAAAATACACTTACTTAGAGATAGAATATATTGGAAAATCCTTTTTTCTTAAAAGAAAAGGATTAGTGATCAAAAGAAAGTGAGAAAATGCTTGACACCTTTTAGGGATTGAATTTTTTGGAAACCTCTGCTCCTCTCTCTCCATAAATTTCCAAGTACCATATATATTATTACAAAAAAGAAAATAAAAGAAAAAAATCAAAGAATATATGAAAATACACTTCACCTCTTGCACGAGTTAAACTTCCAATATCAGTACAGTATAATCTCTAGATATAGAGTTACAACACTAAACCTAAAAAAAATAAATCTGCAATGATTAAAAAAAAAAAAGAATGAATGAACCATCGATCTATTACATTATCAATCATCAGACGAAACATACGTTTACGGTCCAAGAATCAGGACTTTGATGATCAGTCTTCATTTTCCTTAATCCAATAGGCTTCGTATTCTTCGTTGGAGTCTTGAATCCTCATTGCATCTGGAAGATAAAACCTAAACAGAGTTTCAACGCTTTCATCGCAACTCTGGTGCAGAAATATGGGAGCAAATCCTGTGTAAGAAAAGTAGCATTTACCGGTATCATACCGAACTCTTGTTTTTTTGCCTGTCAAGTCAACGTAAAGCTTAACAAGACAGCAGAACTGGGCAAAGCTCATGTCCAGGCACGGTAATATGTCTAGCAAACTTACGGTCAGTGTTTCTTGATCACCTTCATTACTACTTGCTTGATCATCCCTCTCAAAGTAACAGTAGCCCAAGATTGTATGGTTCCTGAGGCATTCGATAAGGGGATCCCGGAGGCGTTGAATAAGATCATGACCAGCGGTTGCTGGGTCTTCCATGGCTAAGAATGAATTGTTTTCTGAAACTCTTGTTGATAAGGAAAAATAGAGAAGATGGCACTGCGATTCCAAACTCACGACTGATGGTTTCTGATTATGCGAAAACTAATGAAACTCATATCCTATACAGGAAGAGAAAGAATTTACATAACTTAGGAAAATGGACAAGAATTTACATGACTTAGGAAAAGGAAAAGGGGCTTTCCTTGTCCCTTTTCCTAAGTTATGTAAATTCTTGTACATGGATTTATCTTCTGTATATCATGTTTATTTAATAAATCAACTATATTTTAGACTTTATAACCCCAAAAAGTTTCTACAATAAAGACTGCAAGAAAGTGTAGGTGGCTTTGAAAAAAAGACTGGAGCAGGTTACAATGTGATGGCCTATTAGCCTTCCCCAAAAAGCTTGGATTTTTGAAAGTTTTCATAATGCATCTCTTTTCAATTTTTGAAATTCCAACCTGCAGTTTGTCAAGAAATCTTCAAGTTCAGCATGGGGTGGGATGAGAAACAAGTATACTAGTTTCTTTGCTGCAAAAGATGGAGGGGAAAAGCATGATTCGGAGGACGAAGCTCGAAGATTGTTGAAGGAAATAAATCTTGCTATGGCACAAGTTCAAGAATCCCAGTTTTATGCAAAATTATCAGAGCAAATTGCAAGCGATGAATTCCAGAACCGACTCAAGACTGTTTTAGGATCTCATTCCAAATTGAACATGGTTATTTATGAATTGCAAAGCTTGGTATATTCATATGAAGCCCATCCCCAACTCGCCATTGCATTACTACTGAAAGGAGCCTCTTTTATCTATTTTTCTTTTTTTTTTTGATGTTATGTAATTATGTTGAAGGTAAATTTTCAAAGAAGTACCGCTTAATGCGTAGACGATATGAGTCGGAGCATCGCGAACCTTCTGATATAGCCGGGGAAGAGAAGTGAATTCCTCTAACCTTTTAATTACCTTATAGTTAATTTGTACGTTATTTTATAATATTACTTTGTCTATTATTGAATATTCAAGTTTAATTTTTTAAAATATTTATAATTGAATATTTGTTTTTTAAAAATAATTATATATTTTATTTAAAATTTTATTATTAATTTCTTTAATTTAAGATTAATGCATAGATCTATCACTAATATCTCTTAATTTAAAAGATTAAACTCCGCTAATACTTAAATCTAACAATATAAACTATAAAGTTAATAAGGGTAAATTAAGTTGGTAGATTGAACGAGTCAAATATTCACTTTAAATTTTATATCAAGTCAAAACAGAATATTCAATTATGAACAAAGGACTGTACGGTAATTGTTGATACACAATGAAGATTTCTTGAACCACAAGAAACTAAAGATAACAAAGTTGCTTGTCATAATTACTTGAAATGCTAATGCTAATTAACCATGACTGACGCAGCATGGATTCCTATGGACAGAATATGTGAGGAAATATTCACGAGGCCTTTCGTTGTGGAAGGAGAAGGAAAAGAAGATGCCGGGTACTGGAACTGGTCGGCGCACTTTGGGACTTATCGAGGCCCCCGGAAATATCGTTGTCGTTCGGGTGCCCCTCCCAAGGGTTGGATCAAACTGAACATCGGTGGAGTAGGTGCTAATGGAAGCATTCCTGCTGGTTATGGTGGCATCTGTCACGGCGAATCCATGAAATCTGTATCGAGCTACAATGGTTTCGTGGGCTTTAATGTGGATGAATCTGCAGCTTGTATTGAGGCATTGAAGCATGGATTAACAGAGGTGCTGAAGGAACATGAGTGCAGAATTTAAATTTGATTGTGGAGGGAGAAAATCTTAAGGTCATTCAATGGGCAAACAAACTCCACGAGGCTCACAAACCACCAGAAGAAATTGGTCGATCTTTGGAGGAAGTGTTTGATTTACTCAAGAAATTCAAGTCTGCTGTTTACCGTATCTATGAAGAAGCCAACTTCAAAGCTAACGACTAGGCAAAGAAGGGAGCTTTGTCCGGTAGGGAGAAGGACACTACCTTGTTAAGGAAGTTGTTCAAATTGTCAAACAAAAGCCGGGAAGCCCAGAAAACCACCACTTGAAATCAAGATTTTGATCAACTGTACACTCTGTATGTGTGTGTGTGTGTATGTGTTTTTTTTTTTTTTTTTTTTTTGGATAAATTGAATCATGTTGCTCATTACATTAATTGATATGCACCAGTGAACTTAGATTTTGCCTTCCTTTGTGAAACCATAAAATAAGATTCGCTAATAAGATAGATTTAAAAAACTAGATGGTCAAGTTCTCAGACCAGTGACAGCTCCAAGCTCATGTCACTGAAACTGTTGTTCATTAATGGCCATAACCAGTGGTCTACAATCGGACTCCAAGCTGAAGCCTGCAACCCGAAAATCTTCTCCTGATCCTGGTGTGAACATATCTAACACTGCTCCTGGAAAAAGTAGTAGAAACGTGCCCATCACGCTGTACCTCCCCAAATGTCAAGCGGGGTCTGCGAAATCGATTACTCTTCTTGACACGGAAGCCCGGAGTCTACCAACGACGTCCAAGTCTGAGATTTCGTGGTCGTTACCGCGTTTAATTTTAGGTATTCGGAGATGATTTCAGCTTTTAAAATATTGAGTCCTTTCTTTGTCAAAGACAGTAGTAGTCATTCAAGAGGAAGAAGAGAAAAAGAAAATCGAGTCAATGATTCCGTTCGGTTGAAAGGAAGTATAAATCTTATTAATTTATTTAAAACAAATCTTATCTTTTATTTCTTCAAAACTTAAGCAAGAAGATAGTCAGCAATAACATCTGTTAGTACCTTATTAGGCACGCCACCAACTTAAGGGTCTACTTGGATTGGATTTTATACGGAACCCAATACAAATTTCTCATCTCACATCTCATTTTTTCTCTCACAAAAATTTTATAGCCAATTTTTTTCTCGCAAAAGTTAAATACTCATAAAAATTAATCAATTAACTATTCCTTCCATATTTTATGAATAAAAAGAGTTTTATGTAAAATTTAAAATTATATTATAAAAATAATATAATATAATAAAAATAAAAATTATGTGAGTTAATAAATAATTTATGTTATATATATAATTAAATTAATAATTGATTGATAATATATAATATGTTAGAATATTTATTTTTATAAAAAATATTTAAAATATTTTAATATAGTAAAAATATTATTAAAAATAGGAGGAAGAAAATATTATTTTCATCTTGTTTTACAATCCAAATACTCCCCTTAATTTTCATTTTTTTAAAGTCAAGTCACAATTCAGATGTACTTTTACCCAGCGGTAAATCTAAAGGCTACGTTGATCGGCACCGTCCAAAATAGAACTTGCCTTTTTTTTTTTTTGCCCTTTTTCCAGTAAGAAAAATCTGCCTCAGGACAGGACCCCTTCCTTCAAAAGTAATATATGCAAAAATAAATAGTAATTCACTGAGGCGGAGTTGGCAAATAGATTGGACAGATGGCGGGACTTCAAGTTATTGAAAATTTATGGGATGTTTGGAGTGTATTTGAAGAGTATTTTATTTTAAAATTTAATATAAAATTTTATTTTGAATTTTAATTTTTATATAAATAATTTTTTATGAAATTTAAAATAAAAAATTTTAAAATTAAAATACTATTTAATTTTATTTTTAGATTGAATTTTTATTTAAATTAAATTATTTTAAAATTTATAAAAATAAATTATTTATAAAAAAATAAAACATAAAGTAAAATAAAATTTTTTATTTAAAAATCAAGTACACCGTATATTTGCTTTATGTTTCTCCAGAGTCGTTTTTTCGCCTGCTGGATATTTTTCTCTAAGTTTCTACCAACATACATACATGTCAAGTTCTGCCCAGCCTTGAGCCTTCCTTGAGTAATTTTGATCTCTCTTTGATCAAGTTTAATGTTGTCACAGTATTCTGTAATGGACAAAATTTACGGAGCTGAAGTTTCCTCCTCGTGTTCCTCTTTACAGTGTGCATATGATGTTTTCTTGAGTTTCCGAGGTGAAGACACCCGCACAAACTTCACCGATCATCTTTACGCAGCTTTAACTGAAGCAAAAGTTCATGTCTTCAGAGATGATGATGGAATTGAGAGAGGAAAGTATGTTCATTCAGAAATCCAACGTGCCATTCAGCAATCAAGGATTGCCATTGTAATTCTTTCAAAAAATTATGCTTCTTCAAGATGGTGCCTTGATGAGCTTCTGAGGATCTTGCATCAAAAGAAAACAGCAGGACAACAAGTTTTTCCTGTTTTGTACGATGTCAGCCCCTCGGAAGTAAGGAATCAGACGGGAAATTTCGAGAAAGCATTTGAGGAACATGAGAGGACGTTCAAGCGGGAAATTGGTGAAAATCAAAAGAAGGGTTTCTATAGAATGCAGCAGTGGCGAGCAGCGCTCAAAGAAGCAGCAGATATTGGTGGGTTTGTCTTAGAGAATCAGGCTAACAGGTAAGTACCCTCAATATTCTTTCTTGTTTTATTGAAAAAATTTTGCTTGAATGCTTAAATTGTTTCATCAGAGTAGTGAAAATGAATCGACTTGCTCTAGGAAAAGTTTATAAATTGACTTTCTGGGCAGTAACACAATACTAGTTCATTTCACAACTTCATCAGAAATATCTAGGATCTTCAATGAAACTAATGTAAAAACAGAAAGTGTTTGAATTCATCATTATGTGGTTGAGAGCTGCCAGCGGAAAAGGGAGGCGGGGGGTTGTTAAGGATCTGATTACATGAAGATGTGAATGGGGATGTGATAATCAGAACCGAAGCATCAAATTGTGGAAAGAGGAACTATCTAAAGAACGTCTCTATTGAAATTATTGGGGGGAATCTGGCTCACCAAGAAACTGGCTGCAGCTTTTGAGTAAGCTAGGTCAAAATCAATTAGAAGATTACTAGACTAACCAACTAGTGTAAGTGAAATTTAGTGCCCCTATATGTGCCCCAAAGAGCAACAGGGGGTAATTACCTGACCTATTCAGTCAATGGGATCTTCTTCAGTTAGTCTGGTTTCTCTATCCCCAAGTGAATGGAAGAAACGTAACAGAGACACAGAATAGAACAACTTCAGATGTC
This sequence comes from Rauvolfia tetraphylla, assembly GCA_030512225.1. NCBI lineage: Eukaryota > Viridiplantae > Streptophyta > Magnoliopsida > Gentianales > Apocynaceae > Rauvolfia > Rauvolfia tetraphylla. Next base: position 8,209,825 of record JAJQKT010000060.1, read on the forward strand.
TCAGACAAATGGAAAACTTGCTAGCACAGGATCACTTTTTGTCTGTGTTTGACTCATTGCAATTAGCTCTTATATTATGGAACTCTCTGAATATAGTATCTTGTTATGTGTGTAGTATCTGCATTCCGCCCCCCTTTTCTAATACGCCTGTTTTCATAACATGACCATTGTGTGATTACCGGTCTTGATCACAATCTATAGGCACGAGGCAAGGTTTATAAGAGATCACATTGTTCCAGATGTTCTTCAGAGAATTTGTCCCAGGGTGCTTAGTGAGCCCCTGCATCTAGTTGGTATTGATAATCATGTCCGGGAAATCACGTCATGGCTGCAAGATGGCTCATCTGAAGTTGGCATATTGGCCATTTATGGTATGGGTGGAACGGGAAAGACAACCATTGCAAAGGTCATCTATAATTTAAATTATACAACTTTTGATGGGAGCTCCTTTCTTGAAGATATAAGGGAGATTTCAAGAAAGTTCAATGGCTTAGTTCTTGTACAAAAGCACCTACTTTCAAAAATTTTTAAGGGGAGAAATTTAGATATTGATAATATTGATCATGGTATAACTCTCATTACTAAAGCTTTATGTTGTACAAGAGTGCTTCTTGTTCTAGATGACATAGATGAAGAGGATCAGTTAGATGCAATACTTCGTCAATACCATCAGTTCTGTCCAGGAAGTAAAATCATCATAACAACAAGGAATGCTTCATTGCTAAGGGGTTATTCAGTATCTCAGTTACATGCAGTTGAGGTGCTGGAGGATACAGAATCGCTGGAGCTCTTCAGTTGGCATGCCTTTAAACAAAACCAACCAGTTGAAGGCTATATGGAGCTCTCAGAAAGAGCCATCAAGTACTGTGAAGGACTTCCATTATCTCTTCAAGTGTTGGGCTCTTCTCTATGTCATACAAATCTAGATATATGGAAAAGTGCATTAGAGAAGTTTGAAGCCATCCCTGATAGAAAGACAATTGAAAAATTAAGACTAAGTTACGAGTGTTTGCCTGATGATAGTCTGAAGAATCTTTTCCTGGACATTTCTTGTTTTTTTGTTGGGAAGGATAAATATTATGTTGGAAAAATACTGGAAAAATGCAATCTCTTCCCGGCATATGGATTTCAGATGCTTATGGATAGATGCCTCTTAACCATAGACACAAAGAATAAGCTGAAAATGCATAGATTGCTTAGGGATATGGGAAGAGAAATTGTTCGCCAAGAATCCACTGATAATCCTGGGGAACGCAGCAGAATATGGCGGTATCAGGACTCATTTGATGTGCTAAAAGTGGGAACTGTAAGGGGCCTTCTTCCTAATCATCTATACCCTACCATTTATACGTAGATAGGATCTGTTATTCCATTGAAATATTTTACTTATATGTCATTCACTCGTCTCAGGGCACCATTAAGATACAAGGCCTGTCCCTTGATCTTCGCTTCCTGAATAAAGAAACAGTTTATGGAGCTGGGATCAAATCAAAATCATGTGTGCTAAAATGTGATACATTTGCCAGTATGCGACGACTCAGGCTACTCCAGCTTAACTACGTCTATCTTATGGGATCTTTTAAAGTTATGTCCAAAGAGATAAGGTGGCTCTGTTGGCATGGATTCCCTAAAAAATGCCTACCTGATGATTTTAATTGTGAGAAAGTGGTGGCTGTTGACATGCAATACAGCAGATTGAAGCATGCTTGGAAGGGGATGAAGGTAGGATTTATGAAACTTCATTGAAGATTTAATTATCAGTTAGTTTGTTTTAGCCAACTGTTCAAATAGATTTTGGTTCAACATTTTTCTCTCTTGCAGTTCCTTGGATGCCTGAAATTCCTGAATCTCAGTCATTCCAGTCACCTTGTCAATACCCCCAACTTTAGTGGGCTGCCTAATCTTGAAAAGATCATTCTAAAGTTCTGTACAAGCTTGATCGAGGTCCATGAATCCATTGTAAAATTAAAGAGGCTTCTTGTATTGAATCTTAAAGGCTGCAAAAGCCTTAGAAAGTTACCAACACGGTTTCATCAATTGAGATCTCTTAGAAAACTCGTCATCTCTGGTTGTTCCAAGCTTAACAATTTGCCTGAAGAGTTAGATAATATGATTTCTCTGGAAGTGCTTGAAGCAGATCGAATGTGTCAATCACTACCCTGCACTCAAGAGCTTGGGATGTGGCATGTATTCCTGCCAAAGCTAAGAAGATCTCCTGCTTTTACTTGCCCTTCTTTGCCACAATCATTGACAGTGTTAAGAATAAGCCAAAGCAATATATCTGATCATGCTCTTCCAAAGAATTTGGGTAGCCTCTCAGCATTGTATTTGCTGGATTTATCTCATAATCCAATTCAAAAGCTACCAGATAGCATAAAACAGCTTCAGAAACTTAGGCATCTTGATGTAACAGGTTGCAACAAGCTCCTAACAGTTCCAGAGCTTCCAAATAACTTGTGTAGCATCTTCATTGCCAATTGCAAGTCTATTGAAAAGTTGACAAATATCCCAAATCTGTGCCAGGGCGGCATCTTCCTTATTATTGATGGTTGCCCCAAGCTAGTTGAAGTTGAGAAAATGTTTACTTTACAACCCATTGAGAAGTTTGGCCTGGAAATGATGCAGAGCCTGGGATTAGAAGATATAGAGCCTGTCAAGAGTCTCAAGGTGAAATTACTCAATCTGATGACTGGAGAAGCTAACTACTTCCCGGTGCAGGTGGTACATGTCTCTCTCTTTCTTTCTCTGTTACCATACCCCTTGTAGTCCTCTACCTCTTTTAGATCCCTATCTTTCAGTGCAAAAAGACAGGAAAATTCATGTCAGCATTACTTCTATGTCACAGGGGCTTATGGAATTCGGCATATTCAGTATTTTTCTTCCCGGGAATAAAATTCCAGATTGGTTCAGCAAACACAAAAATGTGAGATTCTCAATAAAGAAGGATTCACTAGTTGAAGATGTCTCCGCATTATCCTTTGCGATGCCATCACTGCCTAACTTCAAATTTCGAGGCTTGAATATAGGGGCAGTCTATTCTTGTGGTGAACAAGGAGGCATCTATCAACTTGTTTCAAATAGAAGCAAAGATATCGGCTGGCTATATTCACCCACGTTCTCTGTAGCAGCCGATGATGAGGATGTCATATTCTTGAGTCACTGGAATTTGGAGAATCTTTTTGAAGATGGGGACATGTTGGACATTCGAATGAGTGGATTAACATTGAAAAAGATAGAGATTCTGCTTATTTATGACCAAGAAGATTTACAAGACAAGAATTGCACTGCCCGTACATCTCTTGCAAGCCTCATATACAATGGAACTTTGTCTAGTTATGAGTTTAGCCACGGCCGGCATTTCCTCTGCCATTATCATTACAAAGCTTTCCTGTCACCGGAAAAAATTGTTTGGCGGGTTTTTGTTCTGATGAATTTTATGGACCTTTTCCACAATGTTCCCCATTGCAGATCAGTACTTCATCAACTCCTACTCAGCTCATCTGCCCTTCAGGATTTTCAACATTTCACATTTAGACCTGCTACTATGTTAAGCAGAGCTGATCTTCCCCAATCTTTCATTTTAAGATTAGTTTACCCACTTTTTGTTGCTACTGACTATCATTTTCGTGGATCTGCAAGTCCCATTTCGTCTGCTGTAGCCGAGCTGATTGTGTTGTTCAAATGGTTAATTGATTATCCTGATTTTGTTCCAGATTCAAATTTCATAGATGTCTGCCTAACTATTGCCATGGCTGAGGTCACATTTATGCAGCAGAGGTAAAGGCTCCAGCTATTCTATGTGGTTCACCGACTAATTGAGCAGAGCGTGATTCATTTGTGCTTAAAATATCATCTTTTTTTATCTTTTCTCTACAAGTAATATAATTCAGATTGCCTGCTGCTTATAATTTTCGTTTATGTCTAATATTTGTGCTAGCTGCTGCTTCAAATGGTCAAATTTTTGCAGGTTCGATCGGAGTGATATCGACAAGATTGTTAGAGAAATTTTAAGCAAGAGTAGGGGAGCTTCGCAAGTAAGAGATCACCTGGCTGTAATAGACAAAAACGTTGAAAATATCAACCTGCCTGTAGAAGATGGAGCAAATAAAGTGGATGTACTCATGACTTTTGGGACATATGGATTTGGGAAAACAATCATTGCCAGATTTGTTTTCAATATCACAACTGGGCCATATCTAGAGATTTGGAGGCCTTCGACGAAAAATTTAAGAGAGGTTGAATTCAGGTGTTTATCTTATTCCTTCGAACTTTTTGAATCGAAAAATTATTTATTATAGTTTTATAATCAACATATTATAAAATTCACCCTAAATAGATAATATCATTAATTAATTTAATCTTGTGACATATCTTATCTCAAATAATATTTCAGCGACTTCAATTTTGACAAGGTTCTTTGAGTAGTAGCAACAGTCACAAGTATTGTCAATAATATTTTATAAGCAGTGCATGCATTTGGTAAAGAATCTAATTTTTGATATAGTTTAATATTCCCAATAGAGTACTAATTTCTTATGTTAACAATTGTTTTGACATTTTTAATTCTAAAAATCAATAAAGATCCTCAGTATCAGAATGCTCCCCATTTCTTAGCAATTTTTTGCATTAATACCTCATACATTGTTCACTTTTCTCAGGGCATCCGAGCATGTTGATGTTAGCTAAAATATTTGCTGGTAAGTATGTGCATCTTTTGGGGTCTTTTGAAGTTACATCCAATGAGATAATATGGTTCTGTTGGCATGGATTTCTCAAAAATGCCTACCGGATGATTTTCATTTTGAGAAAGTGATAGCTATTGACATCCAATGCAGCAGATTGAAGTGTGCCTGTAAGGAAATGAAGATATGATTTATTCTTCAACTTCGTTGAAAGCTTAATTTTCAGTTAGTTCATTGTAAAAATAAAGGGACTCCTTGTGTTGAATCGTAAAGGCTTCAAGAGTCTTAAGACAGCTTCCAAATTCTAACACATTCATCAGTTGAAACTTGAAATCTCTTACAAAACTCATTCTTGTTGTTCCAAGCTTAACAATTTGCCTGAAGAGTTAGATGATATGGCTTCTCTGAAATCCTTGATGCAGATGGAATATGGCAATCACTATCTGACACTCGAGGGCTCAGGAATGAGGATTGGCATATATATTTCTTTCCAGTGTATCAAAGCTAAGAAGATCCCCTGCTTTTATTTGGCCTTTTCTGCCGCAATCACTGGCAGCGCAGAGTATAAAAGCAAAAGCAAGATATCTGATGATGCTCTTCCAACAAATTTTGATAGCTTCTCATGTTTATGCTGGCTAGACTTATCTCATAATCTGTTTCAGAACCTATGAAAAAGCTTAAGCCAGCTTAAGAAGCTTTCTCATCTTGATGTAACAGGGTGCAAGATGCTCCCTATCTGTTCCAGGGCTTTCAAATAACTTTAGCAGTAGTCTCTCTGTAGCCAAATTAGTAAGTCTGAAAAAGTTGTTGACAAATGTAGCAAATCTCTTCAAAATCTTGTTGATGTATATATATATACTTTTTCATGGACCTTATGCAAGTTCGGGCGGACTCCCAAGACCTGAATGAACTGGAAGACCAAAGCCAGCTAAATCAATTAATGGAGTAAATCTTGGGATGATGTTTGCCAAATGATATAAGTTGCAGTTACCAAACATTGCTTGTGATTTGGGCTTCCTTGTGCTTGTGAATGTAACAATTTGTGACTAATGAGAGATGGATTATGGCATCTTCATAATCCAATGAATTGTACTTCTAATTTCATACATAATCATAATTTCGAGGGAGCCTCCATTGCCAAAATGCTGAGTTGGGTAAATTCGTTATGCTACCTTTTTCCGATGCTGGTGGGGCTGCCAGTCAAAACTGAATCAGCTTTCTCCAGATGTTGAAGTCAATTTCCCCTACCGAAACGCCAGTCCATGAAATGATGAACATAAGTTTTCTCCAGATGTTCAGTCCATGAAATGATGAACGTAAGCTTTCTCCAGATCTTGAAGTCAATTTCCCCTACCAAACCACCACTCCATGAATTGATGGACATAAGCTTTCTCCAGATGTTCAGTCCATGAAATGATGAACATGTTGAAGTCAATTTCCCCTACTACTACGACAAACATAAGCTTTCCCCAGATGTTGAAGTCAATTTCCCCTACCAAACCACCAGTCCATGAAATGATGATTATGTTCATAATGGCAGCTAACAAGTTGTGAGTTCCACGGAGATAATTTTCAGAACCCACTACTGGAAATCAACCCGTTACACGACCAAGCAGAAGAGCAGGACATCGAAGCCACTCTCTAATTCAACCCTCCACCCAAAAACGTTTTTGTTCAGTACATGCAAACAGAAGTTTGAAGAGATGATAAAAATCTAAGGTAGTCAAGTATGATATTAGTCTTTCAAACTACAACTTCGACATTTACCTAAGCAACAAGATTTTTTTATAATTTGGATATTTTGTTGAGAGACTCAAAATAATATCATTAAACACATCTACAATTCATTTTATTTAACAGTTGCTCAGCAATTTATCACAGGAAAATGAAAAAAAAGGAAAAAGTACACTCAGATTCAGTGGACTGACTCTGAGTCACATTTCAAGCTGCAATTGCATATGGTACGTTTGGTATGCTAGAATAGAATGAAATGAAATGTCTTTCTATCCAAAATCTCTTTCCATCCAAAATGAGTTTAGAATCATTTTTCAATTCTATTGTTTGGAAGGAAAAGTTATAATAGAATGATGATTTTTTCCTATGTTTAGTAAATTTATTATTTAATATTAGAATAAAATAAAATTTTATAAAATATGACTTAAATGTCTTGTCAATATATTTTGCCAATAAAGCAAAACTACACAAGAAAAAAAAATAATGTTAAATTAAATATGCCATCTACAAAACTTCTTTAAAAAAATCACACTAAAATTCTAAAAATATCAAATATTTTCAAGCATTGAAGTATAATTTATTTATAAAGATAATTATTATTTTTTTAAAATCAAAATAAAATATATACTACCTAAAGAAATAACAAAAATTCAAGATTAAGTTGTGCTTTTTTCTTATCGAACATTATGAGGGTCTAATAATCATAATAATTTTGTTTTAGAATTCCAACTTCTTCTGGAAAGCCTGTTTCTTAGGTTTTTATTTGAAAAATATCCAACTTCTTAACTTTCTTTTGAAAACACTTTTTTATTTGAAATTTGTATACCAAACATAGAAATGAAATAAGTAGAGAAGTTATTCTATTCTATTTTAGTGTACCAAATTTGTTAATACTTAAGGGTGTATTTGGACTCGCGATGGAACTTAATGTAACATTTTTACTTTGAGTCATACTTTCTCTCTCATCAATGATTTAGTTTTATGAAACACAAGATAAAAAATATCAAATTTAAATTCTATCTGATCCTACTTGAATTTATGCCAGGCTTTTTAAATGCTTTTATTTGTTTATCAGTGGTAATCTTTTCTTCTTTGTGTTTACCTCTTGTGGAAATATGAGGGAATTTCAAAGTCAAGAAATGCCTTCTCACATCTTACTTGCACCAGCGGACCGCCATTGGTGTTTAAATTGTTCAATATTCTCCAGAATCACCAGTGGTAATATACTAATATTTACCATCAACTCAGCCAAGCCATTGGCTTTCCACAACGACAATTGTCCTCAATTTAATTGTCAAATTGCTTTGTTCTATTTTAACATATATATTTTTTTTAATAACTGATCCACCAAGAGTCTATTTCAAGAGCAGATTAATAGTACTTTTATTTATATTTTTACTCCTTGAGATTGTTTTTTATAATATTTTTTTTAAAAAAAGAAACTCCTTGTTATGGTAGGGAGTTTGGCATAGATCCCTACCAATTTATTAAATTAAAATAAAGATTACAAAGAGATACTTAAAGCCTAATACTTAAGGCAACAAGAATAAAGTGAAAAGTAAGAAATTACATATTTCAATCTACAAAAGCAAGCTAAAAGAATATATTAGGAGTGTCGAGTGGAAAAGTACCTCAAATAAGGTATTCCATGTCCATCAAACATACAGAGCTCTTTAATACGAGTTGTGAGAGTTTTAAAATCTAAGAAAGTGCAAGATAGTATTTATTTATTTTGTAATAATAACTAACTAGGTTAAATCTATGCGATATACATATATATTTTAAAAATAAAAAAATATCAAAATTAAAATTTTAAAAGAAATATCTAAAGAGAAACTTTTTATACTTCTTAAAATATATATTTTTAGGAGAAAAAATCGAATAACATATAACATTCAAATTTCATTGATTCAAAAACATCCAATACCTTCTTACTCATCTTGAATTCTTACTATATGATTCCTATTTATCTTATTCCTCTCAATACAAAATTAAGAGTAATATTGGTTATATTTAATATACGTCTTTTTAACTTTTTTAAAATTTCTGATGCATATACAAGTGTCACTGATATCCTTTTATAAAATATAAATAGCATGTACCATTTATTAGAACAAATAAGGTTGAACTTATCCAAACCTTTATTTAGTTTGGAGAAGCTTCCTTATTTACTTCACTAATAAAGGTTTCTTTTTTCCATTTTTTGAAAGGAAAAAAGCTCATAATGACAAATCGATTTCCATCATCAATAATAGAGAGAAATTATAATTATTAGTTAATTAATATATAAGTTAGTTTTAAATTATTTTAATATATTAAAAATTATTATAACCAATCAAGAATTTTTAAAGTAACAATCAAAGTCTCTTACTTTTACAAAATAACTTAATACATTAAATTTAAATTTAAAATTAATTTATAAGTTAGTTTAAAGTTATTTTAATATATTAAAAATAATTCTAAATAATTAAAAATTTTAAGACTAATTAAAAAATAAAAACTCTAAAAAATTAAGATGAAAGGTTTGGAGTCATAAGGAAGAAAATATTACATTTTTATAATATATATATATATATTCTTAAAAAAGCAGCTTGTTATATGCTGGTTTAATTTTTTTTTATCATAAAAGTAAGTAATAAACCTTATTGAAAATGCTTTTTTTTTTCAAAAAACTCACCAGAAATTCAAGTCAAGTCAACCTTCTTTTTCATCAAGTACAAATACTTCTTGCCGTTGAAGCTAAACATCCTCGTTTTATTTGGCACAAAAATTTAAGAGAATATTTAAATTTAATAAAATTAACATTTTACCCTTATTAATTAATTATCTTAATTCAAGAAAATTCAAAAGTTACTAATTAAAATTTAGGTAAAAATAGAGTAATTATCAAAAACTAATCCTTTAACTATTTTTTATTTTTATTTCTAGTCTTTATTCTCTTTTTTCTTCTTTTTGCAACTTGAAAATATTTTCTTCTTTTATAGTTGTTCCAAACTACTGTAGGTACGGCAAAATTTGACAATATGCCACCAAGCTCACTGTGGTTGGGACCAATTATAAAAAAATAAAAATAGTTTGAAAACGTTATAGAAAAAAGTTAACTATATTATAAAATAAAATAAAAATTAAAAATTTATATATACATATTTATTCATTTATATACATAATTAATAGATATCATTATTTAAAAACTATATTTAGATATATTAATTTTAATGATGCAACAAAATATTATAAAGAATAATCCTTCAACTTTATTTTATGTTTTCATGTTTTGTCTTTAAAATATATTTCCTTCTTTTTCCCTCAAACTATTTTTTTTTAATTAGTCCCGGCCACGGTAGGAAAGGCAAAATCCAATAATGTGCTGTCAAGTCCACAGTAGTTGGGACTACCTATAAAAAATAAAGTTAATTTAATATTATAAAAAAAGAAAAAAATAGATTAAAGACTAAAAATAAAAAAATTATTAAAGATTATTTCTTATAATTACTCTAAATAATTTAATTACTTAAATCAACGAAGTAGATTAAATGTGAATATCCTAAAACGTAAATGTGGAGATTCAAGTAGTATATAAATGGCTAACGCTTCCTAACGAAGTCCTGTGGTTGCATTCATTTCGCTTTGATCAGTCACTGCTCACTAGTATTCATTTCCCTCAAACACAAAAAAGGTCAGCAGTTTGAGGCACTAAAATCTGTAATGGCGAGGGCTTGTGAAATCTCCTCTTCATCTTCCTCTTTTCGATGTCCATATGATGTTTTCTTGAGTTTCCGAGGTGAAGACACCCGCACAAACTTCACCGATCATCTTTACGCAGCTTTAACTGAAGCAAAAGTTCATGTCTTCAGAGATGATGATGGAATTGAGAGAGGAAAGAATGTTCATTCAGAACTCCAACGTGCCATTCAGCAATCAAGGATTGCCATTGTAATTTTCTCGAAAAATTATGCTTCTTCAAGGTGATGCCTTGATGAGCTCCTGAGGATCTTGCATCAAAAGAAAACAGCCGGACAAGAAGTTTTTCCTGTTTTCTACGATGTCAGCCCCTCGGAAGTAAGGAATCAGAAGGGAAATTTCCAGAAAGCATTTGAGGAAAATGAGAGGCGATTCAAGAACACTGAAAATGAAAAGCAGGGGTTGGAGAGAGTGCACAAGTGGAGAGCTGCGCTCAAAGAAGCAGCAGATATTGGTGGGTTTGTCTTAGAGAATCAAGCGAACAGGTAATTACCCTCAACATCCTTCAAATTTTTCTTGAACAAATTTTGCTTGAATGCTTAAATTGTTTAATCGGACTAGTAAAAGTTTGATGCTTGATAGGGTTCGGAAGAAGTTCATGAATTGACTTCATGCCTTGCGTTGGTAGAATCGAGTGCCTAAATGAGTCCATGCATAACAGTGTGCATTTGGACAAGGTTCCATTAAAAAACTCAATAAAAATTATGACTTTAAAAATTTACTTATTAGTTATTAGTTATTAGATGTGATCTCATTTGAAATCTCAAATATTTTGAAGAAAGATAAAAAAACTTTTGAAGAAGACTACTTTGAATAAGCAAGGGCAAAGTCCGAGGTTGACAAGGCGAACCAACTGGTAAAAGTTAAATTTTGGGCCCCTGTATGAGCACCGAAGCTTAACGAATGGAAAGATTGCTACCATAAGATCATGTTCTGTTTGCCTTTGACTCATTGCATTTAATTCTTGTACTGTGGAAATCTTTGAAGATTGATTTGTGTGGTATCTGCATTTTCTTCTTCTAACACATCTGTTTTGGTAACATGACCGCTGCGGATTATTAATCTCGATCACAATCGATAGACACGAGGCATCATTTATTAAAGATTACATTGTTGCAGAAGTTTTTAAAAAAATTAATCCCAAGGTGTTAAGCGAGGCCCTGCATCTAGTTGGTATTGATAATCACGTCCGGGACATCACCTCATGGCTGCAAGATGGCTCATCCGAAGTTGGCATATTGGCCATTTATGGTATGGGTGGAATAGGAAAGACGACCATTGCAAAGGTCATCTATAATTTAAATTATAAAACTTTCGATGGGAGCTCCTTTCTGGAAGATATAAGGGAGATTTCAAGACAGTTCAATGGCTTAGTCTTGTACAAAAGCACCTCTTTCAAACATTTTTAAGGGGAGAAATTTAGATATTGATAATATTGATCATGGTATAACTCTCATTACTAAAGCTTTATGTTGTACAAGAGCGCTTCTTGTTCTAGATGACATAGATGAAGAGGATCAGTTAGATGCAATACTTCGTCAATACCATCGGTTCTGCCCAGGAAGTAAAATCATCGTGACGACAAGAAATACTTCGTTGCTAAGGGCAAATTATTCAGTATCTAAGTTGCATGCAGTTGAGGTGCTGGAGGATAAAGAATCGCTGATGCTCTTCAGTTGGCATGCCTTCAAAAGAGAGCAACCAGTTGAAGGTTATATGGAGCTCTCAGAAAGAGCCGTCAAGTACTGTCAAGGACTTCCATTATCCCTTCAAGTGTTGGGCTCTTCTCTATGCCATCCATACAAATGTAGATATATGGAAAAGTGCATTGGAGAAATTTGAAGCCATCCCTGACAGAAAGACAATTGAAAAATTAAGATTAAGTCAAGAGTGTTTGCCTGATGATAGTTTGAAGAATCTTTTCCTGGACATTTCTTGTTTTTTTGTTGGAAAGGATAAAGATTATGTTGGGAAAATACTGGAAAAATGCAATCTCTTCCCGGCATATGGATTTCAGATGCTTATGGATAGATGCCTCTTAACCATAGACACAAAGAATAAGCTGAAAATGCATAGATTGCTTAGGGATATGGGAAGAGAAATTGTTCGCCAAGAATCCACTGATAATCCTGGGGAACGCAGCAGAATATGGCAGTATCAGGACTCATTTGATGTGCTAAAAGTGGGAACTGTAAGGGGCCTTCTTCCTTATCATCTACCCTACCATTTATACGTAGATAGGATCTGTTATTCCATTGAAACATTTTACTTATATGTCGTTCCCTCATCTCAGGGCACCATTAAGATACAAGGCCTGTCCCTTGATCTTCGCTTCCCGAATAAAGAAACAGTTTATGGAGTTGGGATCAAATCAAAATCACGTGTGCTAAAATGTGATACATTTGCCAGTATGCGAAGACTCAGGCTACTCCAGCTTAACTACGTGCATCTTATGGGATCTTTTAAAGTTATATCCAACGAGATAAGGTGGCTCTGTTGGCATGGATTTCCTAAACAATGCCTACCGGATGCTTTTAATTGTGAGAAAGTGGTCGCTGTTGACATGCAATACAGCAGATTGAACCACGCTTGGAAGGGAATGAAGGTAGGCTTTAATTATCAATTAGTTTGTTTTGGCCAACTGTTCAAATAGATTTTGGTTCAACCTTTATCTCTCTTGCAGTTCCTTGGATGGCTGAAATTCCTGAATCTCAGTCATTCCAATTTCCTTGTGAATACCCCCAACTTTAATGGGGTGCCTAATCTTGAAAGGATCATTCTAAAGTTCTGTACAAGCTTGATCGAGGTCCATGAGTCCATCGTAAAATTAAAGAGGCTTCTTGTATTGAATCTTAAAGGCTGCAAAAGCCTTAGAAAGTTACCAACACACTTTCATCAACTGAAATCTCTTATAAAACTCGTCATCTCTGGTTGTTCCAAGCTTAACAATTTGCCTGAAGAGTTAGATAATATGATTTCTCTGGAAGTGCTTGATGCAGATGGAATATGTCAATCACCACCCTGCACTCAAGAGCTTAGGGTGTGGCATACGTTCCTGCCGAAGCTAAGAAGGTCTCCTGATTTTACCTGCCCTTCTTTGCCCCAGTCGTTGACAGTGTTAGGAATAAGCCAAAGCAATATATCTGATCATGCTCTTCCAAAGAATTTGGGTAGCCTCTCAGCATTGTATTTGCTGGATTTATCTCATAATCCAATTCAAAAGCTACCAGATAGCATAAAACAGCTTCAGAAACTTAGGCATCTTGATGTAACAGGTTGCAACAATCTCCTAACAGTTCCAGAGCTTCCGAGTAACTTGGGTAGCATCTTCATTGCCAATTGCCAATCACTTGAAAAGTTGACAAATATCCCAAATCTGTTCCAGGGTGGCATCTTCCTTTTTATTCATGGTTGCCCCAACCTAGTTGAAGTTGAGAAATTGTTTAGTTTACAACCCATTGAGAAGTTTGGCCTGGAAATGATGCAAAGCTTGGGATTAGAAGATATAGAGCTTGTCAAGAGTCTCAAGGTGAAATTACTCAATCTGATGACTGGAGAAGCTAACTACTTCCCGGTGCAGGTGGTGCATGTCTCTCTCTTTCTTTCTCTGTTACCATATCCCTTGTAGTCCTCTACCTCTTTTGGATCCCTATCTTTCAGTGGAAAACGACAGGAAAATTCACGTCAGCACTACTTCTATGTTACAGGGGCTTATGGAATTCGGCATATTCAGTATTTTTCTTCCCGGGAATAAAATTCCAGATTGGTTCAGCAAATGCAGAAATGTGAGATTCTCAGTAAAGAAGGATTCACTAGTTGAAGATGTCTCCACATTATCCTTTGCAATGCCATCACTGCCAAACTTCAAATTTCGAGGCTTGAATATAGGGGCGGTCTATTCTTGTGGTGAACAAGGAGGCATCTATCAGCTTGTTTCAAATAGAACCAAAGATATCGGCTGGCTATATTCACCCACATTCTCTGCAGCAGCCGACGATGAGGATGTCATATTCTTGAGTCACTGGACTTTGGAGAATCTTTTTGAAGATGGAGACATGTTGGACATTCGTACGAGTGGATTAACATTGAAAAAGATAGAGATCCTGCTTATGTATGACCAAGAAGACGTACAAGACAAGCATTGCACTGCCCGTATATCTCTTGCAAACCTCATGGACAATGGAAGTTTGTCAAGTTATGAGTTCAGCCACGGCCGGCATTTCCTCTGCCATTACCATTACAAATCTTTCCTGTCGCCGGAAAAAATTGTTTGGCGGGTTTTTGTCCTGATGAATTTTATGGACCTTGTCCACAATGTTCCGCATTGCCGATCAGTGCTTCATCAACTCCTACTCAGCTTATCTGATTTCACATTTAGACCTGCTACTATGTTAGGCAGAGCTGATCTCCCCCAATCTTTCATTTTAAGATTAGTTTACCCACTTTTTGTTGCTACTGACTATCATTTTCGTGGATCTACAAGTCCCATTTCGTGCGCTGTAGCCGAACTGATTGTGTTGTTCAAATGGTTAATTGATTATCCTGATTTTGTTCTAGATTCAAATTTCATAGATGTCTGCCTAACTATTGCCCTGGCTGAGGTCACATTTATGCAGCAAAGGTAAAGGCTCCAGCTATTCTATATGGTTCACCGACTAATTGAGCAAAGCGTTATTTATTTGTGCTTATAATATCATGTTTTTATATCTTTTCTTTTGTATTTTTTCTGGCTGCTGCTTCAAATGGTCAAATTTTTGCAGGTTTGATCGGAGTGATATCAACAAGATTGTTAGAGAAATTTTTAGCAAGAGTAGGGGAGCATCGCAAGTCAGAGATCACCTGGCTGTAATAGACAAAAACGTTGAAAATATCAACTTGCCAGTAGAAGATGGAGCAAATAAGGAGGATGTACTCATGGCTTTTGGGACATACGGATTAGGGAAGACAATGATTGCGAGATTTGTCTTCAATGTCACACATTCATCAGTTGAAATCTCTTGCAAAACTCATTCTGGTTGTTCCAATCTTAACAATTTTCGGGAAGAGCTAGGAACTTAGATGATATTACTTCTCTGAAGTCCTTGATGCAGATGGAATATGGCAATCTCTATCTGAGACACTAGAGCTCAGGAATGAAGATTGGCATATATATTTCTCTCCAGTGTATCCAAACCAAAGAAGATCCCCTGCTTTTATTTGGCCTTTTCTTCCCTAAAGCTCTTCCAACAAATTTTGGGAGCTTCTCATCTTTGTGCTGGCTAGACTTGTCTCATAATCTGTTTCAGAACCCATCAGAAAGCTTAAACCCGCTTAAGAAGCTTTCTCATCTTGGTGTAAGAGGGTGCAAGATGGTCCCTATCTGTTTCAGGGCTTTCAAATAACTTTCGCAGTAGTCTTTCTGTAGCCTAATGTAATAAGTCTGAAAAAATTGTTGACAAATGTAACAAATCTCTTCAAAATCTTTTTGCTGTTTATACATATACGTATATATAGATGTCTATTCGAAATATACTTTTTCATGAGGACCTTATACAACTTCGAACCTGGCGGAACCGCAACCCCTGAATGGACTGGAAAACCAGAGCCAGCAAAATCAATTAATGATGTAAATCTTGGGATGATGTTTGTCAAATGATAGCTTGTGATTTGTGCTTCCTCGTGCTTGTGAATGTAAGAATTAGTGACTAATGAGAGATGGATTATGACATCTTCATAATCCAGTGAATTGTATTTCTAATTTCATACATCGTCAAAGTTTCAAGGGAGACGCCGTTGCCAAAATGCTGTGTTGGGTCAATTCGTTATGCCGCCTTTTTTCCGACGCTGGTGGAGCTGCCCGTCAAACTGTATCAGCTGTCTCCAGATATTGAAGTCAATTTCCTCTACCAAACCACCTGTCCATGAAATGACCAGTTGTGTGTTCAATGGAGATGATTTTCAGAACCCTCTAGTGGAATCTACAAGACCAAGCAGAACAGCGGGTCATCGAAGCCACTCCTAATTCAACCCTCCACTCATAAACGTTTTTGTTCACTATATTCAAACAGAAATTTGAGAAGATAACAAAAATAAAAAAAGAAAAAAGTGTACTCAGAAAGTACCTGCCCCGAGTCATATTTCAAATTGCAATCACATATGTTATGTTTGATACAGTAGAATGGAATGAAATAAAATATTTTTCTATCCAAAATCTCTTTCTATTGAAATGAGTTTGAAATTATTTTTCAGTTCTATTATTTGAAAGAAAAAGTCATAACAAAACGTGATTCTTTTTTTGTGTTTAGTAAATTTATTATTTAATATTAGAATGAAATAAAAGTTCACAAAATATGACTTAAATATCTTGTTAATATATTTTGCCAATAAAGTAAAATTACATAAGAAATGATAAGGTTAAATTAAATATGCCATCTACAAAATCTAATTTAAATAAAATTTACACTAAAATTCTAAAAGTATATAATATTTCAAGTATTGAAGCATAATTAAATTATAAAGATAATTCTTATTTTTTAAAAAAATTAAAATAAAAGATATACTACCAAAAGAAATAACAAGAATTCAAGATTAAGTTGTGTTTTTTTCTCATTCGACGTTATATATATATATATATATATATATATATATATATATATATATATATATATATATATATATATATATATATATATATACTTTTATTCTCTCTCCTCTTTCAAAACTTAAAAATTTTTAATTCTAATTTTTATAATTTTAAATTTTTTTATTAGTTAAAAGAATTGTCATTACCTAAGAGATTTTTTTATAATAAAATAATACAAACACTTTAGTTTATCATAAACAAATCTTTTAATTTAAATCAAATTCCTAATAACTTTCTACTCTCTTAACATAACTTCATATAATACCACTTTCTCCATAAACTTTTCTTCATAAGGTTTTTTATCGTCATATTCTTTTATTTTTCTCTAATTATAGTCTTTTTTAAAAAAATTGAAGAGGTAATATTTTTAATTCTTTTTTTGATACATTCTGCTCTTATTCTCTTCATTGTTCTCTTTCACTTTAATGTTTGACCTCTGAATTTGATAAATAATATTATAGATTTGATTTTGTTCTTTTTCTTGAAGAAATAATTTATTTTTTTGAGAAGCTTATCGATGCTCAATGCATCTTTTATTGTTCAAAAGATGTTTATAATTAATTTTTTTAGAAAATATTTTTTCTTTAATTTGTTGAGAACTTTTTTGTGTACATGTGAAATGTTTATAAATTTATTTATTTTTAAAGAAGATTTTTTTTAGAACTTTTTGGGATAGAGGTTAAAATAAAAATACTGTCACATACTTCTTCTTTTAAAATGGAGGAAAATATATAAGTGTTATACACGTTATAGGCATTAGACAAATTTAGAATATTTTAATTTTTTATTTAAATAAGTATTTTAACTTTATTACTTTTTAAATTTTAAAATATGTTTTAGAGACTTCTTTAGTTAAATTATGTAAAATGAGAGGCATGCACTTTTTTTAATTTTTAATTTATTTTTTTTAATATGAGTCCGTGTAATCCCTTTTGAAAATAATATATATATTTTTTGAAACTTTTTAAATTTTCTGATTATCAATAAATCTGCAAGTTGTATATGACTTGCATATATAGTTATTCCTTTGCTTCCTTTTTTATCAGTTTTTTTATTTTTTAGTTTTATTTTTAGCATCACTGATGTTTTCTCTTTTTACAAATTTCATGCATTTTCTTTTTTGTTTTGGTCAAACAGTATAATTTATTTTATATTTTTAGTTGTTTTAATAGAAAATTATTGAGTTTTTATTTTCTTTGATAGGTTTTGAAGATTCAAACTTGTTTTTTAAGAAGATGACTTCAGGAATATTTTTCTATTTAGTTCTTAATATCTATAACACCAATTTGATCAACATCTATTACTATCTAATTTGATCATTCATTTTGGTAAGTTTTAAGGATAAAAGTGTCCAATTGACTGCAAAAATATTCCATACAAGAATATGCATAACTTTGTAGTATACTAAATATGAAATGTAATAGTCGATGGTTTTTATTTTTTTTTATTTTTATCTTTTCACCAAGTGAATATAAAAGAAAGAAATGATTTTGTAAAATACATTAACACTATGACTTCTTTGTGATTGATCAAGAACACGATTCTTTTAGAAAAAAATTGAGCAATGACTTGAGAATCTTTTCATTTTGAAAAAAAAAATCTTTTTTTGAGGTTGTTAATATAAAATACTAATATTTTTTATTTTTTATGTTATTTATTTTTTAGGAATGGAGAGAGACAAGTAAGGGGAGAGAAATTTTAATTTTCACAATGATTTTATTGTAAATATATTCTATTTTTTAAAGATCAAAATAAATAATTAAATGATAAGAAATTCTCTTTTTCTCTTATACATAACGGGGATAGGAGATGAATACGATAGAATAATTGAAATACTATGTCGTAAGGTTAATTTATTTTAAAGATATAAAAAAAGTATAATTTATAATGTATTTTTTTCATTTTATTTCTTTTCTTTTCATCTTAATTTACTTATGATTAAGCATTAGTGCATAGTTTTTTAATTAAATATATAAATTTGCTTCATATTTTTTATAATACTTTTAATAATTATTTATATAATTACACGTGTTAATTTCTTTACGGTACTTTTTTTAAAAAAATTAACTCTGTTACTAAAAGAAATAGACTTACTCATGGTCATGCTATTAAATATATTTTTTTAATGACATTTAGAACAAATTTTTCTTTTTAAAAAATTCTATTTTCATTATACACTTATTGTTTTAAGAAATAATGTATATCTCGTGCAAAGCACGAGTTTTGTACTAGTAAAGGTATAATAACAATAATAATTTTGTTAAGATTCGAACTTCTCCTGAAAAGTTCTTTTTTTAGGTTCCGATTTGAAAAAATTTTTCCAACTTCTTAACTTTCTTGTAAAAACGCTTTTCATACGTGAAACTTTTATACTAAATATAAAAATAAAATAAATAGTTAGAAAAGTCATTTCATTCCATTTTATTCTATTCTAGTGTATCAAAATATATTAATACTTAAGAGTGTATTTGGATTTGCAATGGAACTTAGTGTAAAATTTTTACTTTAAATTCTATTTTTTCTCTCACTAATAATTTATTTTTATGAAACGTGAGACAAAAAATCTCAAATTAAAATTATATATAATCCTACTTGAATTTTATGTCAGGTTTTTGGAATGCTTTTGTGTACATTTGTTTATCAGTGGTAATCTTTTCTGATTTGGTTTTTCCTCCTGCGGAAATATGAGGCATTTTCAAAGTCAAGACGTGCCTTTTCACATCTTACTTGCACCAGCGGACCGCCATTGCGGTGTTTAAATTGTTCAACATGTTCTAGAATCACTAGTAGTATTAATTAATTCTCTTAATTCAAGCAGATTCAAAAGTTATTAATTAAAATTTAGGTAATAATAGAGTACTTACCAAAAAAAATTCTTTAGCTATTTTTTATTTTTATTTTTAGTCTTTATTCTGTATTTTTTTCTTTTTGTAACTTTAAAATATTTTCTTTTTTTTATAGTTGGTCCAAATTACTATAGGTAAGGCAGACTTCGACAATATGCCACCTAGCTCATAGTGGTTGGGGCCAATTATTAAAAAAATAGTTTTTTCTCTAACTCCAAACTTAATAACAAAGACCCGCGGTTGTATTCATTTCGCTTTGATCAGTCACTGCTCACTAGTATTCATTTCCCTCAAACACAAAAAAAGGTCAGCACTAAAATCTGTAATGGCGAGGGCTTGTGAAATCTCCTCTTCATCTTCCTCTTTTCGATGTCCATATGATGTTTTCTTGAGTTTCCGGGGTGAAGACACCCGTACAAACTTCACCGATCATCTTTACGCAGCTTTAACTGAAGCAAAAGTTTATGTCTTCAGAGATGATGATGGAATTGAGAGTGGAAAGGATGTTCATTCAGAACTTGAACGGGCCATTCAGCAATCGAGGATTGCCATTGTAGTTTTCTCGAAAAATTATGCTTCCTCAAGGCGGTGTCTTGATGAGCTCCTGAGGATCTTGCACCAAAAGAAAACAGCCGGACAAGAAGTTTTTCCTGTTTTCTACGACGTCAGCCCCACGGAAGTAAGGAATCAGATGGGAAATTTCGAGAAAGCATTTGAGGAAAATGAGAGGCGATTCAAGAACAAAGAAAATGAAAAGCAGATGTTGAAGAGTGTGCACAAGTGGAGAGCTGCGCTCAAAGAAGCAGTAGATATTGGTGGGTTTGTCTTAGAGAATCAAGCGAACAGGTAAGCACCCTCAACATCCTTCCTTGTTTTCTTGAACAAATTTTGCTTGAATGCTCAAATTGTTTAATCGGACTAGTAAAAGTTTGATGCTTGATTGGGTTCGGAAGAAGTTCATAAATTGACTTTCTGCCTTGCGTTTGTCGAGTGCCTAAATGAGTCCATGCATAACAGTGTGCATTTGGAAAAGGTTCCATTAAAAAAACTCAATAAAATTATAACTTCAAAAATTGATCTATTTGAAATCTCAAATATTTTGAAGAAAGATAAAAACTTCTGAAGAAGACTACTTTGAGTAAGCAAGGACAAAGTCCGAGGTTGACAAGGCGAACCGACTAGTAAAAGTGAATTTTTGGGTCCTTATTTGAACACCGAAGCTTAACGAATGGAAAGATTGCTACCATAAGATCATTTTCTGTTTGTCTTTCACTCATTCCATTTAACTCTTCTACTGTGGAAATCTTTGAAGATTGATGTGTGTGGCATCTGCATTTTCTTCTTCTAACACACCTGTTTTGGCAATTTGGCCGCTGCGTGATTATCGATCTCCATTACAATCTATAGGCACGAGGCATCATTTATTAAGGATTACATTGTTCCAGAAGTTCTTCAGAAAATTAATCCCATGGTGTTAAGCGAGGCCTTGCATCTAGTTGGTATAGATAATCATGTCCGGGACATCACCTCATGGCTGCAAGATGGCTCATCCGAAGTTGGCATATTGGCCATTTATGGTATGGGTGGAATAGGAAAGACGACCATTGCAAAGGTCATCTATAATTTAAATTATAAAACTTTCGATGGGAGCTCCTTTCTGGAAGATATAAGGGAGATTTCAAGACAGTTCAATGGCTTAGTTCTTGTACAAAAGCACCTACTTTCAAAAATTTTTAAGGGGAGAAATTTAGATGTTGATAATATTGATCATGGTATAACTATCATTACTAAGGCTTTATGTTGTACAAGAGCGCTTCTTGTTCTAGATGACATAGATGAAGAGGATCAGTTAGATGCAATACTTCGTCAATACCATCAGTTCTGTCCAGGAAGTAAAATCATCATAACAACAAGAAATGCTTCATTGCTAAGGGTTTATTCAGTATCTCAGTTACATGCAGTTGAGGTGCTGGAGGATACAGAATCGCTGGAGCTCTTCAGTTGGCATGCCTTTAAACAAAACCAACCAGTTGAAGGCTATATGGAGCTCTCAGAAAGAGCCATCAAGTACTGTGAAGGACTTCCATTATCTCTTCAAGTGTTGGGCTCTTCTCTATGTCATACAAATCTAGATATATGGAAAAGTGCATTAGAGAAGTTTGAAGCCATCCCTGATAGAAAGACAATTGAAAAATTAAGACTAAGTTACGAGTGTTTGCCTGATGATAGTCTGAAGAATCTTTTCCTCGACATTTCTTGTTTTTTTGTTGGAAAGGATAAAGATTATGTTGGGAAAATACTGGAAAAATGCAATCTCTTCCCGGCATATGGATTTCAGATGCTTATGGACAGATGCCTCTTAACCACAGACACAAAAAATAAGCTAAAAATGCACAGATTGATCAGGGATATGGGAAGAGAAATTGTTCGCCAAGAATCCACTGATAATGCTGGAGAACGCAGCAGAATATGGCAGTATCAGGACTCATTTGATGTGCTAAAAGCGGGAACTGTAAGGGGCCTTCTTCCTTATCATCTATACCCTCTCATTTATACGTAGATAGGATCTATTATTGCATTGAAACATTTTACTTACATCTTGTTCACTCATCTCAGGGCACCATTAAGATACAAGGCCTGTCCCTTGATCTTCGCTTCCTGAATAAAGAAACAGTTTTTGGAGTTGGGATCAAATCAAAATCACGTGTGCTAAAATGTGAAACATTTGCCAGTATGCGAAGACTCAGGCTACTCCAGCTTAACTACGTGCATCTTATGGGATCTTTTAAAGTTATATCCAAAGAGATAAGGTGGCTCTGTTGGCATGGATTTCCTAAACAATGCCTACCGGATGCTTTTAATTGTGAGAAAGTGGTCGCTGTTGACATGCAATACAGCAGATTGAAGCACGCTTGGAAGGGAATGAAGGTAGGCTTTATTAAACTTCATTGAAGATTTAATTATCAGTTAGTTTGTTTTAGCCAACTGTTCAAATAGATTTTGGTTCAACCTTTATCTCTCTTGCAGTTCCTTGGATGGCTGAAATTTCTGAATCTCAGTCATTCCAGTTGCCTTGTGAATACCCCCAACTTTAATGGGGTGCCTAATCTTGAAAGGATCATTCTAAAGTTCTGTACAAGCTTGATCGAGGTCCATGAGTCCATCGTAAAATTAAAGAGGCTTCTTGTATTGAATCTTAAAGGCTGCAAAAGCCTTAGAAAGTTACCAACACACTTTCATCAATTGAAATCTCTTATAAAACTCGTCATCTCTGGTTGTTCCAAGCTTAACAATTTGCCTGAGGAGTTAGATAATATGATTTCTCTGGAAGTGCTTGATGCAGATGGAATATGTCAATCACCACCCTGCACTCAAGAGCTTAGGGTGTGGCATACGTTCCTGCCGAAGCTAAGAAGGTCTCCTGATTTTACCTGCCCTTCTTTGCCCCAGTCGTTGACAGTGTTAGGAATAAGCCAAAGCAATATATCTGATCATGCTCTTCCAAAGAATTTGGGTAGCCTCTCAGCATTGTATTTGCTGGATTTATCTCATTATCCAATTCAAAAGCTACCAGATAGCATAAAACAGCTTCAGAAACTTAGGCATCTTGATGTAACAGGTTGCAACAAGCTCCTAACAGTTCCAGAGCTTCCGAGTAACTTGGGTAGCATCTTCATTGCCAATTGCCAATCACTTGAAAAGTTGACAAATATCCCAAATCTGTTCCAGGGTGGCATCTTCCTTTTTATTCATGGTTGCCCCAACCTAGTTGAAGTTGAGAAATTGTTTAGTTTACAACCCATCGAGAAGTTTGGCCTGGAAATGATGCAAAGCTTGGGATTAGAAGATATAGAGCTTGTCAAGCGTCTCAAGGTGAAATTGCTGAATCTGATGACTGGAGAAGTTAACTACTTCCCGGTGCAGGTGGTACATGTTTCTCTCTTTCTTTCTCTGTTACCATGCCCCTTGTAGTCCTCTACCTCTTTTGGATCCCTATCTTTCAGTGGAAAACGACAGGAAAATTCACGTCAGCATTACTTCTATGTCACAGGGGCTTATGGAATTCGGCATATTCAGTATTTTTCTTCCCGGGAATAAAATTCCAGATTGGTTCAGCAAATACAGAAATGTGAGATTCTCAGTAAAGAAGGATTCACTAGTTGAAGATGTCTCCACATTATCCTTTGCGATGCCATCACTGCCTAACTTCAAATTTCGAGGCTTGAATATAGGGGCGGTCTATTCTTCTGGTGAACAAGGAGGCATCTATCAGCTTGTTTCAAATAGAACCAAAGATATCGGCTGGCTATATTCACCGACATTCTCTGTAGCAGCCGATGATGAGGATGTCATATTCTTGAGTCACTGGAATTTGGAGAATCTTTTTGAAGGTGGGGACATGTTGGACATTCGTACGAGTGGATCAACATTGAAAAAGATAGAGATCCTGCTTATTTATGACCAAGAGGATGTACAAGACTGTTGGGAGGTTGGGATAAATAAAATAACAAGTGAAAATAAATCCTAAAATAAATAACCCACACTATCAGGATTAAAATGACTCTCCCAAAAACTCTAGTATTGATAAAGTGAGAATTTATCAATAATCACCTAACAAATATGATAAAAATATTGAAAATATTCTGACACCAAGATTTACGTGGAAAACCCCGAAACGGGTAAAAACCACGGGTTAAAATATTGACCAATACTTCCACTATAAAAATGGGGTAACAAATCTTCTTCTAGATGTACTAGAAGGTAACACAACTATCCTCACCAAAATAGGTGGATAACAAGAAAAGAGATGAAAAACAAACTCACAAGAAGAATAGCAAAACCTCACTCTATTCTCTTCTCTCTTCTCTTTCCTTCTCTCCCTTTCTTTTCTTTCTCTCTTGGTGCAAATGTATGCTTCTAAACTTGGCTATTTATAGGTGAAATCTAGCCAACATTTATTGACTTATCCTACCCTAATTTTTGCCAAACAATTTAGCCTCCATTTTGGAATTTTGACTAGCCTAACTTCCTTGATTTTGAGCTTCAATTTTTTGGACTTTTGACTTCAATTTTGATGGCTATCTTTTTGAGTTGAAACTTAACAAATCTCCCCCTTTCAACTCATTGAGAGAGTTCCACCACACCAGCTTCGCTTCTGCAAAAATCAAACTTTTCTTTTGACAATGACTTGGTCATCATATCTGCACCATTCTCGTCAGTGTGTATCTTTTCAAGTACTAATTCTTTTGACTCCAAGACATCCCGGATCCAATGATACCGAACATCGATGTGCTTTGAACGAGAATGAAAAGTTGAATTTTTGCAAAGATGGATTGCACTTTGACTATCACAATAAAGTTCATACCTCTGTTGCTTAACTCCCAATTCTTCTAGGAATTTCTTTAACCATAGGATTTCCTTACTTGCTTCAGTAGCGGCTATATATTCTGCTTCTGTAGTAGAAAGAGCAACACACTTTTGTAGTCTGCTTTGCCAAGAAACTGCTGCACCTCCAAACTTCATCAAGTATCCTGACGTGGATCTTCTGTTATCAATGTCTCCAGCCATGTCTGCATCTGTATAACATTCTAATACAGGTTTTTCATGTCCAAAACATAGACAATATTTTGTTGTACCTTTAAGATACCTGAGTATCCATTTGACAGCATTCCAATGCTCTCTACCAGGATTAGAGAGAAACCTGCTGACTACGCCAACTGCATGAGCTATATCTGGCCTGGTGCACACCATAGCATACATTAAACTACCAACTGCTGAAGAATAAGAAACCTTCTTCATATCTTCCTTATCTTGCTCACTTTTAGGACATTGCTTCGTACTGAGCTTGAAGTGACCTGCTAGTGGAGTAGAAACCGTCTTGGCCTTGCTCATGTTGAAACGGTCAAGGACTTTCTCAACATACTTCTCTTGAGACAACCAAATTTGACCATGTTGTCTATCTCGAGTAATCCTCATTCCAAGAATTTGCTTAGCTGGCCCTAAGTCTTTCATTGCAAAAGACTTGCTTAACTCTTTCTTTAACTTGGCAATTTTAGCGTATCATGTCCAACAATTAACATGTCATCAACATAAAGCGAGAGGATAATAAAATCACCATCGAAAAACTCTTCACGAACACACAATGATCCGGTATAGTCTCGCGATAACCATGTTCCGTCATGAAAGAATCAAATTTCTTGTACCATTGCGTTGGTGCTTGCTTCAACCCGTATAAGCTTTTTCTTGAGTTGACAAACAAGGTGTTCCTTTCCTTTGACTTTGAACCCTCTCGGCTGCTCCATATAGATTTTTTTCTTCAAGATCTCCATGAAGAAAGGCTCGTCTTCACGTCAAGTTGTTGAATCTCCAAGTTCAAGCTAGTCGCTAATCCAAGAACAACTCGAATAGAAGACATTTTAACTACGAGGAGAAAATATTTCCTCAAAATCAATACCTTTCTTTTGATAGAAGCCTTTCACAACCAATCGGCCTTGGATCTTGGTTTGGAAATATTTTCTTCTTCCTTCAACTTGTAGACCCATTTGTTCTTCAACGCTCTTTTCCCTTTAGGAAGTTTCACCAAGTCATACGTATGATTGTCATGCAGGGATTTCATCTCTTCTTGCATAGCTTTCAACCACTCATTCTTACTTTCATGGTTTATTGCTTCTTCATAAGTCTCTGGTTCTCCCCCATCAGTGAGCAACACGTACTCTTGAGTACTATATCTGGTTGATGGTCTCCCTTTCTCTCGGTGGATCTCCTAAGTTCAGGGCCGTGGTTGTGGGAACCCGGGTGGTACTCCCTGGTTCAGCGCTCGGGACATCATCATCATTGTCTTGTTCACGCTCGGCTCCCCGTGCTCTTCATGATTGATCCGTTGAGGTCTTGGTTCTAGGTCGACTGGAATTTCGGATCCGCTCTAGGTTTATCACCTTTCTTGATGTCTTCAATGGTTTGATCCTCAAAGAAGACAACATCTCTACTTCTAATTAATTTCTTATCAACAGGGATCCCGAGTCCCGTATCCAAACTCTTCATGTCCATATCCCAAGAAAATACATTGTTTGGCCTTACTATCAAGTTTAGACCTTTCGTCTTTGGGAATGTGAACGAATGTCCTGCAGCCAAAAACTCTCAAATACTTGTATGAGACTTTATTACCTGTCCAAACTCTTTGAGGTACATCACCACCCAAAGGAACTGAAGGAGAAAGATTGATCAAGTGGACTGATGTTCTCATTGCCTCACCCCAGAAAGGTTTTGACAGTTTGGCATGAGAAAGCATGCATCTGATGCGTTACGTGATTGTCCTATTCATCCGTTCAGCTACACCATTATGTTGTGGAGTCTTTGGTACACTTTTTTTCAAGTCCGATGCCATGACTCTCGCAATATGCTTCAAAAGGGCCTCTGTATTCACCACCATTGTCAGCCCTGACACACTTCAATTTTCTTCCTGTTTCTCTTTCCACCTTGACATGGAAGTCTTTGAAAATATCTATAACATGGTCCTTTGTCTTCAAAGAAAAACACCATACCTTGCGAGAAAAATCATCAATGAAGGTCACAAAATATAATGCACCACCAAGTGTTCTTTCACCCATATGACATACATCAGTATGAACCAACTCCAAAGGAAATAATTTTCTAGATGGAGGCAATTTCTGAAATGCAACTCTATGTTGTTTTCCAATTAAACAATGAGTGCAGGATTTGAGACTTACACCTTTTACATCAGGCAGAAGTTGTTGTTTGACAAGTCTCTGGAGCCCTTTCTCACTCATGTGGCCAAGTCTTTTGTGCCAAAGGTTTGAGGAGAATTCTGAAACTGTATTTACTTCTCCGTTGCTCAGCTTTGCTTTCATCACGTAAAGTGAGCTTGCTTTTGTACCTTTAGCGATGACAAGATTTCCTTTTGTCAGCTTCCACTTTCCGTCGTTGAATTGGTTTGCATAACCTTCATCATCAAGCTTGCCGGTGGAGATGAGGTTGAGACGAACATCTGGAACATGTCTCGCGTTCTTTAAAATTAATTGACAACCGGTACTGGAATTAAGGTGAATGTCTCCAATACCGATTATTTTGCAAGAGCCATCATTTCCCATTTTTACATGACCAAGATCTCTCGGAGTATAAGATGAGAAGAATTCCCCTCGTGAGAAGTAACATGATAAGAAGCTCCCGAGTCAATAACCCTGAGCCATCTGTTGTGACAGACTAGGTTAATACTCGGAATCATCACGGGACAAGTTCGATTTCATCATCGGTTGTTGTAGCATTGCCTCTCGAATTTCCTTCCTTGGCTTCTCCTTTTGTGTTGGCTTGACCTTTCTTCCATTTTCGACATTCATTCTTGTAATGCCCCTTTTTGTGACAGTAGAAGCATTCAACATCTCTTTTAGACTTGGACTTACCTCTTGATTTGTCATATCTGTAGTGGGGACCTCTGGACTTACTTCTCCCTCCCTCGTAATTATTTTTCACGCAACCGAGTGCTTGAGGCTCTGGGATTTAATCCTTGATCCTTTCTCCTAGTTTCTTCATTGTACAAAGCTTCTTTGACCATCTCCAATGTAACAACGCCACCTGGAGCAGAATTTAAGACAGAAACAACAAGTGTTTCCCAACTATCAGGGAGTGAAGTGAATAGTAAGAGTGCTTGCACCTCCTCATCTAGCTTCAGATTTACAGCATCGGTGCGATTTATTAATCCCTGAAAATCATTCAGGTGCTCGGACATATTTGCTCCTTCTTTGTACTGCAGCTAGTGTAATCTGCTTTCAAAGAAAGAAACTTTGTTAAGGCCATATTTTCTTTCAAACATGGTTTCTAATTTTTTCCACAGCACATCTGCTCTCGTTTTGCCTGAAACATGATTGAACACACTTTGGTCAATCCAACTCCTAATATGACCAATAGTTTTTCTATGCATTTTTGCCCATGCAACATCAGATGTACCCTCTGGTTTTGCAACATCACCAAGAATAGGTTCATACATATCTTTACAATATAACAAGTCTTCCATTCTAGGCTTCCAAATAGCATAGTTACTAGAAGTCAATTTAATCATGCTACCAGAAGATGAAGAAGTTGACTCCTCCATTTTTAAAAAACTGACCAAAGCTCTGATACCACTTTGTTGGGAGGTTGGGATAAATAAAATAACAAGTGAAAATAAATCCCAAAATAAATAACCCACACTATCAGGATTAAAATGACTCTCCCAAAAACTCTAGTATTGATAAAGTGAGAATTTATCAATAACCACCTAACAAATATGATAAAAATATTGAAAATATTCTGACACCAAGATTTACGTGGAAAACCCCGAAACGGGTAAAAACCACGGGTCAAAATATTGACCAATACTTCCACTATAAAAATGGGGTAACAAATCTTCTTCTAGATGTACTAGAAGGTAACACAACTATCCTCACCAAAATAGGTGGATAACAAGAAAAGAGATGAAAAACAAACTCACAAGAAGAATAGCAAAACCTCACTCTATTCTCTTCTCTCTTTTCTTTCCTTCTCTCCCTTTCTTTTCTTTCTCTCTTGGTGCAAATGTATGCTTCTAAACTTGGCTATTTATAGGTGAAATCTAGCCAACATTTATTGACTTATCCTACCCTAATTTTTGCCAAACAATTTAGCCTCCATTTTGGAATTTTGACTAGCCTAACTTCCTTGATTTTGAGCTTCAATTTTTTTGGACTTTTGACTTCAATTTTGATGGCTATCTTTTTGAGTTGAAACTTAACAAAGACAAGCATTGCACAGCCAGTATATCTCTTGCAAACCTCATGGACAATGGAAGTTTGTCAAGTTATGAGTTTAGCCGCGGCCGGCATTTCCTCTGCCATTATCAATATAAAGTTTTCCTGTCACCGGAAAAAATTGTTTGGAGGGTTTTTGTCCTGTTGAATTTTATGGACCTTGTCCACAATGTTCCACATTGCAGATCAGTGCTTCATCAACTCCTACTCAGCTTATCTGCCCTTCAAGATTCTCAACATTTCACATTTAGAGCTGCTACTATGTTAAGCAGAGCTGATCTCCCGCAATCTTTCATTTTAAGATTAGTTTACCCACTTTTTGTTGCTACTGACTATCATTTTCGTGGATCTACAAGTCCCATTTCGTGCGCTGTAGCCGAACTGATTGTGTTATTCAAATGGTTAATTGATTATCCTGATTTTGTTCCAGATTCAAATTTCATAGATGTCTGCCTGACCATAGCCATGGCTGAGGTCACATTTATGCAGCAAAGGTAAAGGCTCCAGCTATTCTATGTGGTTCACCGACTAATTGGGCAGAGCTTGATTCGTTTGTGCTTACAATATCATCTTTTTCTATCATTTCTTTAATATCCTTGCTAGCTGCTGCTTCAAATGGTCAAATTTTTGCAGGTTTGATCGGAGTGATATCCACAAGATTATTAGAGAAATTTTAAGCAAGAGTAGGGGAGCATCGCGAGTAAGAGATCACCTGGCTGTAATAGACAAAAATGTTGAAAATAGCAACCTGCCAGGAGAAGATGGAGCATATAAGGAGGATGCAATCATGGCTTTTGGGACATATGGATTAGGGAAGACAATGATTGCGAGATTTGTCTTCAATATCACACACTCATCAGTTGAAATCTCTTATAAAACTCATTCTGGTTGTTCCAAGTTTAACAATTTGCCTGAAGAGTTAGAAACTTAGATGATATTGCTTCTGAAGTCCTTGATGCAGATGGAATATGGCAATCACTATCTGAAACTCGAGAGCTCAGGAATGAAGATTGGCATATATATTTCTCTCCAGTGTATCGGAGCAAAGAAGATCCTCTTCTTTTATTTGGCCTTTTATGCCCTAAATCTCTTCCAACAAATTTTGGTAGCTTCTCATCTCGTCGCTGGTTAGACTTATCTCATAATCTGTTTCAGAACCCATCAGAAAGCTTAAACCAGCTTAAGAAGCTTTCTCATCTTGATGTAAGAGGGTGCAAGGTGTTCCCTATCTGTTCCAGGGCTTTCAGATAACTTTAGTAGTAGTCTCTTTATTGCCAGATGTAATAAGTCTGAAGAAACTGTTGACAAATGTAACAAATCTCTTCAAAATCTTTTTGCTGTTTATATATATACTTGTGATGCCCCAATCTCACATGAGATAGTTGTAAGTAAAATGCTCTGTATATGAGCATGGGTCTAAGTATCCACTGTCAACTTGAGATATCTATTTTGGCATAACGAGAACAGTTGTCAAGTAGTTAGCCGTGGGTGCTGTCAGACTCATGAGTCGTACACTTAGGTCTGCAGGCACGGGGCATGACATTATGGTATCAGAGCAATTTGGTCCTGGGTCAATAATTCTGTTCTGGGCGCCTAGCGCTAATTCTGTTATGGACTTAAGGGGAGTGTATGTAATGCCCTAATCTCACATAAGATAACTATAAGTAAAATGCTCTATATATAAAAATGGGCCTAAGTACCCACTATTAACTTGAAATATCTATTTTGGTATTGCGAGGACGATTGTCAAGTAGTTGGTCGTTGGTGCTGCTAGGTTCATGAGTCGCACACTCGAGCTCGCGGGCACAGGGCGTGACATATCTATAGATGTCTATTCGATATATACGTTTTCATGAAGGACCTTATACAACTTCGAACTTGGCAGAATCCCAAGACCTAAATATACTGGAAAACCAAAGCCAGCAAAATCAATTAATGCACTAGTTAGACTGGCTGGGCGATGTATTGGAAATTTTGTTGTTGAAGATTTTTATATATATGTTAATATTTTATTGTATTTTTAAAAAATAATAAATAAAAAATTTTTATAAAATTTATCAAAATTATAATATTACAGCACATAGTAATCAATTTTGTATATAAAATAATTACATAATTACTTGTAAATTAAATTATTTTTAACATATATAATAAAATTTTAATATATATATATATATATATATATATATATATATATAAATACAAATTATATATTTTGAAGTGAAATGTACGAAGAGTCGAAATAATTACACAAAAAAGTCTTACATTGCATTATATTGAAAAAAAAATCTTAATAACTATTATAGAGTTATATATAAATTTAGTACTTTTAAAAATATATACTAACACGTTGGCTTGCAGGAAAAAAAATAGATCTTATATTTTAATATTAAGAGTATAAAAAGTCAAAATAATTATCAAAAAAAATTCTACACTGTGTTGTATACTTAACATATAGTATAATTAAATGTGTTGTTATGATAATATTCATTTCTAAGTATGTATTATACTTTTTATTTTAATTTATTTATATATATATATATATATATATATATATATATATATATATATATATATATATACATATATATATATATACATAGATATTTCAAAAATAAATTTGATTTTTAATTTTATCATGGTCTCAGAGTAATTGTTATTGAAATAATTTTATTTTTTAAAATTCATTAAATTTTTAACAAACTATTTGTAATATAAATACTTAATTATTTAAATTTAATACAATAATAAATTATTTTTATTTTTACACAATATGCATACATAAAATTTTTCATAACATTTAGTCAAATCATAATATACATAACACATAGAAATTAATTTTATACATAGAACTATTGTATAATTATATGTAATTATTTGTAAAATATATAGTAAAATATTAATACACGTATAAAAATTTTCAACAACTACTGTAAATTTACACATAAATTAAATATGTTTTAAAATATATACTAAAACATTGACAAATAGAAAAAAAATAGATTGCATATCTTGAAATTAAAGATACAAAACATTAAAATAATTATTATAAAAGAATTCTTATAATGCATTATATACTTAACATATGTTAGAAAACAATTGAATGAGTTATTATAATAATAATCTCATCCATCTATTTTATGATCTAACTGTCTAATTTTGTCTCCAGATAAAGACTTAGCAAAATCATTGCTAATCATTGACTAAAATTAATAAATCAATTGATAAGATCCATAAATTGTTAACATTTGTTACTTATGCGCCACAACATAGGGACGCCCAAGCTTTGTGCTAGGGCTATCAATGGGTCAGATTTTTTACCCGACCCAATAAGTTTTGATACGGTACAACATTTGTTTTCGTTTACCTGATCCACTTTTACTTTTTTATTTTTTAGTTTATTTTCTAAAAAAATATTAATTTTTAATTTTTTTCTTAATTTGTAGTTATTAGTTTTTAAAATTTTAAAATTATAATCTAATTACAATTATTCAAAACCAATTAAAATTTTGACTATAATCAATAAAAGTCAATTGATAAAATTTATAAATTACTAAATATTTGTTACCCACTCCTATAATACTTATCTGATAAAAAATCGATAATTTATATAAAAATAATTTTAGAAATTTTCTCATTATGTTTCATCTTCAAATACTTTATCACTCTAAAATACAAAATAAATAAATATATTAATAGTAATGAATAATAAAATTTTTATACACATCACTAAAAGCAGTTTTCGAACATACAATCAAAAAGCAATTCCCATTTTAGTAATGCGTCCAAGTCTTCTAGTGCATCTTGACCGTCCAAGTTTATTGCAAGCAAAAGCTGAGATTCATCAATTGAATCTCACAAAACGATAGGGCCAAATTAGAAGTACAATCACAATCATTCATTCCACGATCCAATGGTTCAATTTTAGCCCAGAAAAGAAGAAAGGAAATTGACACAGTTGCCTCCATTCCTAATTATATCTCGACCATGCATTCCAGATCCAACGATACAATTTTCTCCCAACAAGAGAACGAAGCAAAATTATTGAGTAATATCAACAAGCCAATTAAGATCTCAACCATCCATTCTAGATCTACTGGTGTAATTTTCTTCCCACAAAAATACAAAACAAAATCATTAAGTAATTTCATCAAGTCAATTAATAATAAGTGAAAAATCAATTAATAAAGTAAATCAATGATATAAGTTGCAGTTACCAAACATTGCTTGTGAATGTAAGAATTTGTGACTAATGAGAGATGGATTATGACATCTTCATAATCCAATGAATTGTACCACTAATTTCATACGTCGTCAAAGTTTCAAGGGAGACTCCGTTGCCAAAATGCTGTTTTGGGTCAATTCGTTATTCTGCCTTTTTCCGACGCTGGTGGAGCTGCCCGTCAAACTGTATCAGCTTTCTCCAGATATTGAAGTCAATTCCCTCTACCAAACCACCTGCCATGAAAATGACCAGTTGTGAGTTCAATGGAGATGATTTTCAGAACCCTCTAGGGGAAATCAACCCGTCTACAAGACCAAGCCGAAGGGCGGGTCATCGAAGGCGAAGCCACCCTAATTCAACCCTCCACGCACAAACGTTTTTGTACACTATATTCAAACATAAGTTTGAAAAGATGACAAAAATCTAAGCTTGTCGACTACTACTTTGACAATTTACTTACGCGGCAAGATTTTTTTATGATTTGGATATTTTGTAGAGATACTTAAAATAATACTTATTATTAAAAACATTTACAATTCATTGTACTTAATAGGTGCTCGGCAATTTATCAGAGGAAAAAAAAAAGAAAAAGTGCACTCAGATTCTATGTACCGATCCCGAATTATATTTCAAATTGCAATCATATATGTTGCGTTGGATATGATAGAATAGAATAAAATAAAATGTCTTTCTATCCAAAATCTCTTTCCACTTGAAATAAGTTTGAAATTATTTTTCAATTCTATTGTTTGGAAGGAAAAGTCATAATAGAACGTGATTCTTTTTTTGTGTTTAGTAAATTTATTATTTAATATTAGAATAAAATAAAATTTCATAAAATATGACTTAAATGTCCTATTAATATATTTTACCAATAAAGTAAAATTACACAAAAAATTATAAGGTTAAATTAAATATGTCATCTACAAAATCTAATTTAAATAAAATTTATACTAAAATTCTAAAAGTATCAAATATTTCAAGTATTAGAGTATAAGTTAGTTATAAAGATAATTTTTATTTTTAAAAATCAAAATAAAAGATATACAACGGCATAATAGTTATAATAATTTTGTTAAGATTCCAACTTCTCCTAAAAAGATATTTTCGGGTATGATTGGATAGAGTTTGGTTTTTAAATTTTTATCTTAGGTTTCGTAAAAGTTAAATTATTTGTGAGAAAAAATGTAAACTCCATATTTGAAATTTTTAGTTTAGTTTTAGAATGAGATGTTATGCAAGTAAAACTCACTTTTGATTCGGAAAAAAGCTTTTTAACTTCTTAACTTTCTTGTGAAAATACTTTTCCTACTTGAAATTTATATACCAAACATAAATATAAAATAAGTAGTTAGAAAAATCATTTCATTATATTTATTCTATTTTAGTGTACCAAATGTATTGATACTTAAAGGGTGTATTTAAATTGTAAAATTTAATATAAAATTTTTATTTTAAATTTCACCTTCTTTCTCATAAATAATTTATTTCATTAAAATTAAAAACAAAAAATCTCAAATTTAAACTATACATAATCCTACCTAAATTTATGTCAGGCTTTTGGAATCCTTTTGTGTGCATTTGGTAATGAGTGGTAATATTGTCTTCTTGTTTTTTCCTCATGAGAAAATATGAGGGATTTCCGAAGTCAAGAAATGCCATTTGACATCTTACTTGCCCCTGTGTTAAAATTTTTCAACATTCTCTAGAATCACCAGTAGTAATATATTAATATCTACCATCAATTCAGTCGAGAACAATTACTGTGCTACACAATTTTTTTAAAGACGTATAGCACTTAATATTAATCATCGAATTAAATCTTGATGATTGTAAAAATTTATTATATTTTTTTAAAAAATAGATATAAAAAATTTTGATCTGTCAAATTAAATTTTAAAATTATTCTAACGAATCAAATTTAATCCTACATATACGATTTACCGGACGTAGAGGACCTTAACTTTGGCCAACTCAGCCAACCCCTTGGCTTCCCGCAACGCTAGCTGCTAATATCACTAGTAGTAATATACTCAAAGTTTTCAGTGGATTTTTTTAAAAAAAATTCACCAGAAAGTCAAGTAAATCAATCGGCCTGGTCAGAAATTCAAGTCAAGTCAAGTCAACCTTCTTTTCCGTCATGAACAAATACTTCTTGCCGCTGAAATTAAACATCCATATATCACTATTTAAAAATATACTAATATATATTAATTCAATGATGCAACAAAATATTATAAAAAATAATATTTCAACCGTTTTCATTTTTTGACTTTAAACTATGTTTTTTTTTTTTTTGTAATCTCAAATTATTTTCTGTTTTTAATTAATCTCAGCCACCGTGAGCACCGTAGAATCCAACAATGTGCTGCCAAGTCGATCTGCAGTAATTAAACTGTTATAAAATAAAAATAATTTAATACTGTAAAAGAATATATTAAAGACTAAAAATTATTAAATACTCTTATAATTATTTACTCTAAAAAATGTAATTATTTACTTCAACGAAGTAGATTAAATGTGAACATCCTAAAACGTAAATGTGTAGACTCAAGGGGTATATCAACGGCTTACGCTTAGACCTGCGGTCAATGCTCACTAGTATTCATTTCCCTCGAACACAGAAAAGGTCAGCACTAAAATCTGTAATGGCGAGGGCTTGTGAAATCTCCTCTTCATCTTCCTCTTTTCGATGTCCATATGATGTTTTCTTGAGTTTCCGAGGTGAAGACACCCGCACAAACTTCACCGATCACCTTTACGCAGCTTTAACTGAAGCAAAAGTTCATGTCTTCAGAGATGATGATGGAATTGAGAGAGGAAAGAATGTTCATTTAGAACTCCAACGTGCCATTCAGCAATCGAGGATTGCCATTGTAATTTTCTCGAAAAATTATGCTTCCTCAAGGTGGTGCCTTGATGAGCTCCTGAGGATCTTGCATCAAAAGAAAACAGCCGGACAAGAAGTTTTTCCTGTTTTCTACGATGTCAGCCCCTCGGAAGTGAGGAATCAGACGGGAAATTTCGAGAAAGCATTTGAGGAATATGAGAGGCGATTCAAGAACAGCGAAAATGAAAAGCAGGGTTTAGAGAGTGTGCACAAGTGGAGAGCTGCGCTCAAAGAAGCCGCAGATATCGGTGGGTTTGTCTTAGAGAATCAAGCGAACCGGTAAGTACCCTCAACATCCTTCTTTGTTCTCTTGAACGAGTTTTGCTTGAATGCTCAAATTGTTTAATCAGCGTAGTGAAAATTTGGGGCTTGATTGTGTTCGGGAAAAAGTTCATGAATTGACTTTCTGACGGCGCCGGTGGAATCGAGTGCCCAATTAGGTCCATGCATGACAGCAGCAGAATACTAATGTCAGACAAATCCATGCTTGGTTTTATCTTATTCAACTCAAACAAGAAGCATTTCTCCTTCAGATTTTTTAATTCTGTCAATTTCTTCTTTTTCCTGCACATTGAGTCCGCATATAACAGGGTGCACTTGGACAAGGTTCCATTAGAAAACTCAACAAAAAATTTTACTTTAAAATTTGATTTATTTGATGTGATCTCATTTGAAATCTCAAATATTTTGAAGAAAGATAAAAACTGGGAGAGAAAACTACTTTAGAGTATAGAAAGGCAAAGTCCGTTAGAAGGTTGACTAGGCGAACCCACTAGTATAACTGAAATTTTGGGCCGCTATATGATCAACGAAGCTTAATGAATGGAAAAATTGTTAGCATAAGATCACTTTTTGTTTGTCTTTGACTCATTCCATTTAACAATTTTACTGTGGAAATCTTTGAATATTAATGTGTGGTATCTGCATTTTATTCTTCTAATACAGCTGTTTTGGTACAACCTATAGGCACGAGGCAACATTTATTAAAGATCACATTGTTCCAGAAGTTATTCAGAAAATTAGTCCCAAATTGTTAAACGAGCCCCCACATCTAGTTGGTATTGATGATCATGTCACGGAAATCACGTCATGGTTGCAAGATGGCTCATCTGAGGTTGGCATATTGGCCATTTATGGTATGGGTGGAATAGGGAAGACGACCATTGCCAAGGTTATCTACAATTTAAATTATACAGCTTTTGATGGGAGCTTCTTTCTTGAAGACGTAAGGGAGATTTCAAGAACATTCAATGGCTTGGTTCTTGTGCAAAAGGGCCTACTTTCAAAAATTCTTAAGGGGAGATACCTAGATATTGATAGTGTTGATCATGGTATAACTCTAATTACAAAGGCTTTGTGCTGCACAAAAGCATTTCTTGTTCTGGATGACATAGATGAAGAGGAACAGTTAGATGCAATACTTTGTCAATACCATCACTTCTGCCCAGGAAGTAAAATCGTCGTGACGACAAGAAATGCTTCGTTGCTAAGGGCCAATTATTCAGTATCTAAGTTGCATGCAGTTGAGGTGCTGGAGGATAAGGAATCGCTGGAGCTCTTCAGTTAGCATGCCTTCAAAAGGAAGCAACCAGTTGAAGGTTATCTGGAGCTCTCCAAAAGAGCCATCGACTACTGTGGAGGACTGCCATTATCTCTTCAAGTGTTAGGCTCTTCTCTGTACCACACAAATATAGAAATATGGAAAAGCGCACTAGAAAAGTTTGAAGCCATCCCTGAGAGTAAAATGATTGAAAAATTAAGATTAAGTTATGAGTGTTTGCCTGATGATAGTCTGAAGAATCTTTTCCTTGATATTTCTTGTTTTTTTGTTGGGAATGATAAAGAATATGTTGGAAAAATACTTGAGAAATGCAATCTCTTCCCCATATATGGATTTCAGATCCTTATGGATAGATGCCTCTTAACCATAGATAAGAAGAATAAAATGAAAATGCACAGATTGCTCAGGGATATGGGAAGAGAAATTGTTCGCCAAGAATCTACTGACAATCCTGGT
The DNA here is from genome assembly GCA_030512225.1 of Rauvolfia tetraphylla. NCBI lineage: Eukaryota > Viridiplantae > Streptophyta > Magnoliopsida > Gentianales > Apocynaceae > Rauvolfia > Rauvolfia tetraphylla. The sequence goes on from JAJQKT010000060.1 coordinate 8,248,361, forward strand.
GAACGCAGCAGAATATGGCACTATCAGGATTCATTTGAAGTGCTAAAAGGAGGAACTGTAAGAGGGCTGCTTCCTTATCATCTATGCAAAAGTATTTATACATAGATAGGATCTACTTTTGCATTAAAACCTGTTACTTATATATTGTTCATCTTCTCAGGGCACCAGTAAGATACAAGGCCTGTCACTTGATCTGCGCTTGCTAAAAAATGAGGAAACAGTTTCTGAAGTTGGCCGGGTCCATTCAAATTCCTGTTTGCTAAAGTGTGATACATTTGCCAGTATGCAACGACTCAGACTACTCCGGCTTAACTATGTGCATATTCTGGGATCTTTTGAAGTTATATCCAAAGAAATAAGGTGGCTCTGTTGGCATGGATTTCCTCAGAAATGCCTACCAGATGATTTTAATTGCGAAAAAGTGGTGGCTGTAGACCTACAGTATAGCAGATTGAAGCACGCCTGGAAAGGAATTAAGGTACCATGCGCAACTTCAATTTTCTGTTAGTTTGTTTTAGCCAACTGCTTAAAGGAGATTATGGTTCAAACTTATCTTTGTTGCAGTATCTTGGATGGCTGAAAATCATGAATCTCAGTAATTCCTATTGCCTTGTCGATACCCCTGAATTTAATGGGATGCCTAATCTTGAAAGGATCATCCTCAAGTTCTGTACAAACTTGATCAAAGTCCACGAGTCTGTTGTTAAATTAAAGGGGCTTCTTGTGTTGAATCTGAAAGGCTGCAAAAGTCTTAGAAAGCTTCCCATGCACATTCATCAATTGAAATCTCTTAGAAAACTCAACATCTCTGGTTGTTCCAAACTCAATAATTTGCCTGAAGAGTTAGATAATTTGGATTCTCTGGAAGTGCTTGATGCAGGTGGAATATGTCAATCACTATCCAGCACTCGAGAGCTTAGGATGTGGCATGTAGTCCTCTCCAGGGTACAAAAGCTCAGAAGACCCCCTGCTTTTATTTGGCCTTCTTTGCCGCACTCATTGACAGTGTTAAGAATAAGGCAAAGCAATTTATCTGATCATGCTCTTCCAAAGAATTTGGGTAGCCTCTCAGCATTGAACGTGTTGGATTTATCTTATAATCCAATCCAGCAGCTACCAGAAAGCATAAAACAGCTTCAGAAGCTTAGAAATCTTGACATAACAGGTTGCAACAAGCTCCTAACAGTTCCCGAGCTTCCAGATAACTTGTTTGGTCTCGGCATTGCCAATTGCCGGTCACTTGAAAAGTTGACAAGCATCCCAAATCTATTCAGTGGTGACTTCTTCCTGTTTATTCATGGTTGCCCCAAGCTAGTTGAAATTGGAAAAATGTTTACTTTACAGCCCATTGACAAGATTGGCCTGGAAATAAGGCAAAGCTTGGGATTAGAAGATATAGAGCCAGTCAAGAGTCTCAATGTGAAATTACTCAATCTGATTACTGGAGAAACCAACTACTTTCCCGTACAGGTGGTAATTTCATCTTCTTGCTTTCACTGTTCTGATACCCCTTCTAGTCCTCTGCCTCTTTTGGACCCCCATCTTTCTGAAGAAACAGACAAAAAATAATGTTAGTATCATTTCTGTGTGACAGGGGCTTATGGAATTTGGCATATTCAGTATTTTTCTTCCTGGGAATAAGATTCCAGATTGGTTCAGCAAATACAGAAACGTGAGATTCTCAAGAAAGAAGGATTCACTAGATGCAGATGTCTACTCAGTGTCCTTTGCTATGCCTTCACTGCCTAACATCAGATTTCGAGGCTTGAATATAGGGGTGGTCTATTCTTGTGGTAACCAGGGTGGCATTTATCATCGTGTTACAAATATAACCAAGGATATTGGCTGGGTGTATTCACCTACATTCTCTGTGGCAGCTAATGATGAGGATGTGATATTCTTAAGTCACTGGAATGTGGAGCATCTTTTTGAAGTTGGGGATGAGCTGGAAATTCGTTTGAGTGGATTAAAATTGAAAATGATAGAGATCCAGCTTGTTTATGACCAAGAACACGTACAAGATGACCACTGCACTACCCATTTATCACTTTCCAACCGCATAGACTATGGAAATTCAGCAACATCTGAGTTCAGCCGTGGCAGGCACTTCCTGTGCAATTATCATTATAAGGCTTTTCAATCCCCAGAAGCGATTCTTTGGCACTACTTAACTCTAATGATAATGTACCTTCTCCAGGATGCAGAACAGAGCAGATTAAAGCATCACCAATACCTAATGGATTCATTAGACCTGCAAGATTCTCAACATATCACATTTGGACCTGCTGCTTTGTCCAGCAGTGTTGATCTCCACCCATCTTACGTTTTAAGATTAGTTTGTCCTCTTCTTGTTGCTGCTGACTATCATTTCCGTCAAAGTTCAAGTCCTATTTCGTGCATTGTAGCAGAAATGATGACATTGTTCAAATGGTTAATTCGTCACCCAGATTTTGTTCCAGATCCAAATTTCATGGAAGGCTGTATTAGTATCGCCCGTGCTGAGCTTGCACTGATGCAGGAAAGGTAATGGCTCATGCTATTATATGCATTTCGTCAACTAACCGGGTAGAACTTGATACGAATTAGGTGGTGAAATGATAAATTGTCTACTATTCCATTTTACTCACTGTTCTTGTTTTTCTTCACGAAGAATGAACAGATCTGTTTCTCAGTTTTAACCTGCCAATTATAAGCTCCTGATTTCCTATCTTACTGGATGCATGGGGTAGAATGCAGTTCTGCACTTCCAATTCTGTTTTCCTTCATTCCTTAATTATACAGAACTATCTAGTCCATTCTTGTTATTTTCTGTAGTACATTTTGACTAGAGCTTCTGTTTTTCTCTTTCATCCCTGGAAAATATAGGTTTCGGTAGTAACATCTTTCTCTTTCTTTTCTTCACAGTTTACATGAGTCAAATAGCTGAGAGCTTAGTCTTTCATTTTTGTCATTTTAACTTAATCTAATACTTATACCGGTTGCTCCTTCAAATGGTCATATTTTGCAGGGATCCAACGCATATCCTGGAGATGTTTAGAGACAAAATAAATAAATTGAGTAAAAGGCCATCGGAAAACGGAGAGCACTTGTTTGTAGTAGACGAACAAATTGAAAATGTCCGACTGCGGCTAGAAGATGGAGCAGATAAGGTTGATGTACGCATGGATTTTGGAACAACCATTGCCAAAATTGTTTTCAATTTAAAACTTGGGCATTTTGAAGCCTGAACTTTGTGGAAAATACAGAAGCCTACCACAGCGGATTAGTTCATTTGCAACATTATTCTTCTTTTTTATTTTCTTAGATAGGAAGATTTGACTGAATCTCCTTAAGCCCTTCAATTTGTATGCCTTTAAAGCTTTTCCCTGCAATGCGATCCGCAGGAGACAGCATTGCTTTTCTCTTTGTCGGAGTCTATGGAGACTCCGATCCGTATGCATTATGTTGTAGTGTATTTGGATTCTATTTTGGTTGGAAATCATGTAAAGGTTTCAGTGTCTAGAAGATGCCTTTTCAGAATACAAGAATTTGGATAAATCAAGAAAAGCAGGGTGAAAAGTTACCAGGTTTGGTCCCTCTGGAGCTGCAATGGCAAAGCTGAATCCATGTCAGGTGCTTGTTCCATGGGCAGATATCTGCTCAAGGTTTTGTCTATTGCACGGAGGGCAAGGGGTTGAACTATTGGATTGATGTTCCAAGAAACGCTTAAGCACCCCATTGTTTTTTCCTTCCGCGCCGATTTCCCACGCTGAGATGCTAGTAGCATTTTGCAGAATACCAAAAGGTTGGATATAACTAGGAAGAAGAACAATTACTCACAGTAAAAACTGCTCTGCAAATTCACAAATGAATTGAATTGGAGAAATTTCTCCATTTCCAGTTAGTCCACAACATAAATAACTACTTCAATTTCCTGAGCCCCAGCTTAAGATTGCAACACAGCTAAATGCCTCGTTGAACTACTTGCTGCTTCCTGTCTGACATCCGAATTTCAGACTTGCAATTCTTTAGAGAGATAAAGCTTGGCACGTAACTTGATATGCAACTAATCTTAATGTCCTGCCAATCCACCTAACAGTGCCCACCTCAAGATTGCGAGCATAAATTCTGTTGTGCTTCCGACTGCTGTAACCAGTGGGACCTCTGCTAGTGTTTGTGTAAAGATTGCAGGGATGTAACATGTCGGACCTCTGTTAGCATTGTCCTCTTGCGTTCAAATTTTACTTAGTCGATGATTCGTGTGGAGCGGGGAGATAGGACAGAGGATGAGTTTATTTGACTCGGCTGTAGTATTGCCGTTTAAACGAAGGAAGTTTCTCTGGCAAAATCGACAACCTTTGAGAAAGAGCTATTTCCATTCATTTAAAAAGAATCTAAATCATATTCCTCTATTCACAAAGACAAACTCCTAACAGTTCCCAAGCTTTCCGTGGAAAAAGACACGGAATCATGTCAGCATTACTTGCATGTGAGAGGGGGCTTTTGGAATTTGACATATTCAGTACTTTTCTTTCTGGGAATAAAATTCCAGATTGGTTCAGCAAATACAGAAATGTGAGATTCTCAGTAAAAAAGGTCCATAAAATTCATCAGGCCAAAAACCCGCCAAAATTTTATTTCCGGTGGTAGGAAGTTGGCATAGATGTCTGCCTAGCTATTGCCATGGCTGAGGTCAGTTTTATGCAGCAGAGGTAACGGCTCCAACTATTCTTTGGTTCACCGACTAATTGGGCTGAGAAATAGAGCATGATCATTTGTGCTTATAATTTCATCTTTTTCTATCTTTTCCCTACCAAGTAACATAATTCTAATTGCCTGCTGCTTATAATTATTCGTTAATGTCATTTTCACTTGTGCTGCCCGTTGCTTCAAATGGTCAAATTTTTCCAGTGGAATTAGAAAATATTCCATCTCAAAATCAAACTCAAAATTTCAAGTGTGAAACCCACATCTTCTCTCATAAATAATTTAACTTTTAAAAAATTTAAAATAAAAATCTTAAAATCAAATCTTATCTAATCATACCTTAAATTTTAGTTATCTTCAGTGTACATTATCAACTTTGGGAGCTCCTTGTATCATGGGGTCTTAGGAGACTGCCTCAGTTGCTTAAGGCCTACCATGGCCCTGCATGCCAATATCAGGATTCGCTTGATGTGCTAAAAGGAGGAAGAGTAGGGGGCTGCTTTCCAATCATTTTATACCTCAAGCAGTTATATATAGAATAGGATCCGTTTGACACTGAAACCTTATACATTGTTCAGTCTTCTCAAGGCATCATTAGGATAAAAATAAGGCCCGTCACTTGATCTGTGCTTGCTAAACAAAGAGGACACAGTGTATGGAGTTTGCATCCGGGATGTACATTTGAGGTAATTAGCATTTGTACGTGATAATTTTTTTTAAATAAAATCTTTTAGTTTATTTTTTTGAAAATTTGAATTATAAATACATCTCCAATTAATTTGTTTGTTTTACTATCCACTTTATGTAATTTTTATTATAATCTATATTACTCTTAAATATTTTTTATTAAATTAAATTAGAAATACAAAAAATTTCAAAAGTAATATAAGTTCCAATCTCCCTCTATATCCGATCAACTACTAGCTACTACCATTGCTGTTCTACTCCCACCCACCAACCATCATTGTATAGAGCATCAACCTCTTCAAAAGTTCTGAAAGAGCCAACAACAGCACAATTAGATGGATATGGTCGTACATGTAGACTATCAACATGTTCTCTCAGGAACTCTGTGTCTTCATCATTTCTCAGGCTCTCATACTCAATCAAGTAGTTATCCTTATCCAATTGTTCAATGACAGTTGCAGCAAACCATGCACCAGCAAAACCATCTTCATCACTACTAACTTCAATTCGCGCCCCTAGGCAAAACTTCTCTTGAAAAACCTGTAAGCCAGGCTCCACTTTTACTGGAATTGACATTTTCTACATTGAAAGTAAAATGAAAAATTCATAAAATGGGAATAGTATTAAAGAAGGAAACAAAAAATAGGCATGTTTCCACCTCAAAGACCGTAGAGAGGAGTTTGCACAGACGGAAGGACAAAAGGAAGAAAAAGTTGGTCTATCATAAAGATGGTTGAGTAAATAAAGTTCCAGATGTGACCTGGTCAAGAATCAAGGAAAACGAAATTAGAACCATATCACTTACGAAGCTTATGCCACTTTTCCAGACCATGAAACACATGCCGTGACCTACCAAACGAAATCAATCATCTATCAACTCTCAAAAGAAGCAAGTACATAAAAAGTTATGTCCAAAGGTGGTACTAAAAGATTGTTTTTAGAATTTATCTTTCACGCAGAGCTAGTGTATTAAAGCATGTTTAAATTTATATCACACATATAAATTTAAAGCTAGTGATAATGGAAGTTTACTCGTGCAACACATTGTTTGCGCTGACGATATAAATTAATCCTTGTCTCAATAGTTGGTCTTCCGACCTTCCAAGAGATGTAGCACACGAAAAGTTGTTCCCATGAAGATGATAGTTCCAATGTTCCATTACTTCAACACCCCCACAAAAGCAACCCGCATAAAAGGACCAAATAATTACTTCAGTTCTTTCATCTTGGGTTTTTTTTCCTTTTTTTTAGGGGAGAGGTCGAGTTTGATCGGATTAATCTTTTATTCGAATTTTTTCCTTCGGTTTAAGGAGTATTTTTTTTGAGAGAAAAATACATAAACTTATTATATTTATTTTAATAATATTAATGTGTAATTTTTTTTAAAGAATCATATATTATAATAAAATAATAAAAAATATAAATAAACATTATACTTGATGAATATTAGACATGAGACCTTCTAATCTAGTAAAATGTTCTACCAACTCAAACACTATCTTTGTTCAAATTGACGCAAAATTTAACTGTGCCAGAAATGTATTAATAAGAGACTAAGAAGAGATTATATGTGAAATCAAATAATTCATTTACTACTATATTGTAAGATCAGGATAGTCTTCTAGGTTGGTGAGTCATAGACGTCTCGTTATCCTAATTATGAAGAAGTTGGTTAGATTTTTGCTTAATGAATAACAGGAAAGGACTTTAAGGGATAGGTAGATCAATTTTTTTAAAATTTTTTTAACACAAAAAAGAGAAGTAATTGCGAAGTTCTTCGATTTTTGCTTCATGGGTCACTGGAAAAGAGTGGGTTATATATGTAATTTTTATTTTTTAAACCAAAAAATGATGGAAAATTTTTTTAAGAGAAAAGATAATATTACATCGTGAGAAGGATGTGCAAAAAAATATATTAAAACATATAAATCAAAATTATTTATTTTTTAAAATTTTATCACGTGCATTTGCACGTAGACGGTGTTAGTACTATAAAAGAGCAGAGACATCATAAAAAATTTATAAGCTAAAACACTTGATTACAATCACTCAAATTTGATGCAAAGGACAAAATGTTTAGTAAATATAATATCAAAATTGAAATACGAAAGATGCATCATTGCAATACTAAAGTCTTAGTTCGAGTGAAGCCTTGATTCTCCTGACACAAGATATTTAATAAATATAAATATATAATTCAGATACAAAAGATTTTTTAATTATTCGAACTTCTTAGTCTTCACTGACTTGCTGCTCCATTTTCTTGACTTCTCCATAGAGTTATCAATGATTCTCAGTGTCTTGCCTATTCAAAAAAAAAATCTAAATTTGAGAAATATTTCATGCATTAGAAAATTTTTAAAAGACTGTAGGATCATTACAAGAATGATTTGTCAGACTTACAAAATCAGGTAATGTATTTTTCATTTCACGTTCAACGTGATTACAAAAGCGACAGGCCTTTCCAATATCCTCCATTATCACCAAGTCATGCTTTTCTTCGCAACATAGGTGGATTTGATTTTTCTCAACATTGCAAGCACTTGATTTTGCATTGGTATCCTGTAAAAAAATGACGTGATGTAATGGATTAAAATCTTTATGAGTAAAGGTAGCAAGCAATGCTGAATTTAGCATACCTTTAAAGAATCATTACTGTTATCTAAATACATGCAAGTGTACATCTCAGAAAACAAGGCTTTCTCCATTTTCTCATATGCTGATTCTTTAATGGTCTTTGACTAATCATCTTCGAATCTAAATTTTAAAGATAGAGTGCATTTATCTGAAGAAGAATGTTACTTTCTTTTTTGTTGGCAATATTCTTTTGCTTCTGCTCATAAGATTTTTCATGAAGACTTTCTCCTCCTCTTAGCTAGATGGACATTTTTTCTTTAGCTTCTGGTTCATGTTAATATTGAACAAATACGAACCTGTTAAATAATAAGATACTTCTAGTCATTTAAAATTCTGATTATTCGAGTTCTCTATGATGGGATCTTCAGCCATACCTCTCAAGTTACAATCTTCATTCTTGATAGAATTCTCTGTTGTAGGGGACTTCCTTGCATCCTTTGAAATTACAGTTTCATTGCCTTCAAAAAATATTTTATCAATGGTGGAAGATCCCAAGAAAGAAAACTCCAATGATCAGAATATCAAAGGACTAAATGCATCTCATTATTTAACAGGTTTGTATTTGTTCAGCAGTAACAAGGACCAAAAGTTTAAGAAAAAACTTCCATCTAACTTGCTTATTGATGCTATGCTTAGTAGTGTCAAACGGGCCAATCCGCTCTGACACGACCCGGCCTATCGCGAGCTGCTCTGCGTTAAAATAGGCTTGGACTTACTAAATCCAATCCAGCTTATACGGGCTAGCCCGTGAGTTTTAGCCCGTATTGACACCACTAGCTATGCTAGGAGGAGAAGGAACTCTCCAAAAAAAAAATCTTATGAGTCAGAAGCAAGAGAATATTGTCAACCAAAACGAAAGCAATCTTCTTCAGATAAATGCACTCTACCTTTAAAACTTAAATTCGAAGATGAGGAGTCAAAGACCATTGAAAATCAACAAATGGGAAAATGAAAAAATACCTATTTTCTGAGATATACACTTGCATGTATTTAGATACCAGTAATGATTCTTCAAGGGTATGCTAAATTTACCATTGCTTGCTATTTTTACTCATAAAAATATTGACCATTATATCACAATGTTGTGTAATGGATACCAATATAAAATCAAGTGCTTGCATTATTGAGAAAAACCAAATCCACCCATGTTGCGAAGAAAAAATGACTTGCTGATAAGGCAGGATATTAGAGAGGTCGGCCGCTTTTGTAATCACGTTGAAAAGATATATTACCTAATTTTGTAAGTCTGTCAAATCATTCTTGTGATACTCCTACAGTCTTCTAAACTTTTTTTAATGTATGAAATATTTCTCAAATTTGGTTTTTTTCTCTTTTGAATAGGCAAGACGTTGAAAATCATTAACAACTCTGTGAAAGTCAAAATAATGAAGTAGCAAGTCGGTGAAGACTAGGAAGTTTGAAAAACTGACAAATCTTTTGTATCTGAATTGTGTATTTATATTTATTAAATATCTTGTGTCAAAGAGAATCAAGGCTTCGCTTAAAAGTGACTGAGACTTTGAAGTTTGCAATGATTCATCTTTAGTATTTCAATTCGATATTATATTTATTGAACATTTTGTCCTTTGCAACATATTTGAATAATTATGATCGAGTGTTTCAGCTTACAGATCTTTGATGTTGCTTCTACACGTGACTTTGAAGTTGATTGAGACTTTGAAGTTTGCAATGATTTATCTTAATTTGTATTTTTTTAATATTTTTAAATTATAAATACTTTTCAAATTAATTATTTGTTTGACTATCATAATATATAACTTCTAAACAAGTTTAATTAAATTAGATATTTTGGAGACCCTGTATATTTAACTCATAAATAATTTTTATTAAATTAAAAATACTAAAGACCTTCAAAATAATATATGTTTTAATCTGCCTAATATCTAAACTTATTATCACCATCCCTATTCTATTATGATATTTTACTTTTTTACTTTCAAATACTTTTTTTTTTGAAAATTTCAAGTCTTTTTTATTATTTTTTAATTTGTGAACACATAATCAAATTGTGATTTGAGAAGTATATATACTAATTTGACAATTTCACTTAGAAAAAAAAGAATTTGATAATTGCTAATGATAATAAAGTCTTTCTTTTTAATACTCTTTTTTAGTAACTTATTTATCTTTTCAATTTTTTAAGTTATTTTTCTTAAACCCAACTTACAACTGATTTCTCCAAATTAATTATTTCTGTTTAACTCATAAATAATTATCGTTGAGATGTCAAAAACCATCAAAATAATAATAATACATTTTTAAAATATAAAAAATAATATTTTCTCGAAATGCACTTTAGAGCATTTAGAAAAGGAAAAAAACATACAAATTCAAAATTGTTTTAGTACTATTTATACTTTTAGTATAGTGTAGATAAATTTTGAAGAATAAACTCTTTTACTTTACATTTTTATAGATTAAAATACTTTTAAATTATAAACACTTCTCAAATTAATTGTTTGTTTTACTATCATAATATATAATTTTGAAATAACTTTTATTAAATTAGAGATACTAAAGACTCTCAAAGTATGTTTTAATCTCCTTTACATCTAACCTATTACCACTATGAAGAATAAACTCTTTTACTTTATGTTTTTATAGATTAAAAATATTTTTTATATTACAAATATTGTTTGTTTCACTATCACAATATATAACTCCAAAATAACTTTTATTAAATTAAAGATACTAAAACTCTAAAAGTAATGTAAGTTTTAATCTTTTATATATCTAACTTACTACCATTACCACTATTCTATTCTGATATTGAATTTTTTTACTTTTCAAATATATTTAAAAATTTCAAATCCAAACTATTGATTATGTAAATTTGTAAATACATAATTAAGTTGTAATTTGAGAGGTATATACACTAATTTAATAATTACACTTAGAAAAAAAAGGATTTGATAATTGTTTATGGTAATAAGGTCTTTTTCGTTAATACATTTTTTTAGCAACTTACTTTTCTCTTTAATTCTTTAATTTCTCTAAATTAATTATTTCTATGTAAATCTCAAATAATTATCATTTAAATGTCAAAAACTATCAAAATGACAATCATGCATTTTAAGAAAATAAAAAAAAAATTTGATCAAATGACATTTTTGGGCATTCAAAATGAAAGAAACATTCAAGTTGAAATTCTCAAAATAAGAATAAAAATATATTTTTGTAAAGATAGTTTGTTAAAATATTTAATTATTTTAAATAACATTATAATTTAAAAAATCTAAAGTATTACAACACAAGATTAAGTAATTTTTATAAAAATATTTTTATAGTTAGTAAAAATAATAAATTTTTTTATTGAAATAAATTAATTCGATAAAAAGTAAAAAGCGAACAAATATTTGTTTCTTAAAAAAGAAAAAAATTATGAGGAATAAGTATGAACATTTTAAAATTTAAATACTAATATTTTTTATAGTTATATGAGTTAAAGATGAGCAAATAAAAGATGACAATTATACATAAAGAATTAAAAAAATCTTTAACTAAGTTATTAACTAGTAAGTAATAATATTTTAACTTATATTCATCTAATTCAAAAATATAATATTGTGAAAGATATAAATGGTTATAGAATATATTATATAATTAATACTATTATTAAAATATTATAAAAATAAAAAATTAAGAGTAGATAAATGTACTTTAACCTCTATCTTTATAAGAACAAGAAGAAAGAGAAAGAAAAAAATATTGTTATCTTACAATAAAAAGAATAAGGAATAATTATGGTTACTAAACTCAAATGCAAATACAAATAATAAAAAATAAAAAATATAATAGCAAGAAAATAAATATAAAAGTATTAGTATTTTATTTAAAATTAAATAAATATAAGAAATAATTATATTAAATAAAAACATCATTACTAATATAACTTTTGAAATGTTTAACACTTGCAAATACTACACGCGCTTGGTACTAGTCACTTTAAAAGAGAATATATGTGTCAAAGTTGCAAGTCTTTTATCGTTGATTCAATGCCTTCTTCGTTAGGGAAAAAAAAATTACTATTACTCGTTGCCAAGTAATTAACATTGGTTATTCTTGAAAAATCTTGAAAGCCGATGGGACCTTTTTTGGTAAATAAAATTGGAACGATGCTGAAAATATTTATTAAAAGAAAAAGGCCGATGGGATTTTAACATGTTTGATCATGCACAAGAAATCAAACTCCCTATCCAATCATAAATTCTCTTGGGAAAAAATTAAAGCATGATTGATATGAAGAGAATGTAATGTACAAAAAGAAATGAATTTTAATAAAATATTTTATATTTAATTTTTCAAATTTGAAGACTGGGATTCCTTTTCAATGACAGAAATAACAAGACAAACCTTGAAATTTAAAATTTAAGAACGGGGGATTACGAGTCCGCTACGGTGCGGATAACGTTTTTATCCGCACGTGCGGAAGGCATTCTCAGCCCTTCGATTAGTTAAAAACTGATCCAACGGCCTGGAACATTCAAGGGCAATTTGGACCTCAAAAAATATTTCAATTCCCGCTCAAGTCACAAAATAAATTTCAAAATTGTCTTTTGAATTCAGATTCAACTTCCTCACTCTCTCTTTATCATATCCGATTCTCTCCCTCTCTCACTCCTCTCTTCTTTCTCTTTCTTTCTCTCTTCTTTCTCTCTTCTTTCTCTGTTTTTTTGCTCTTTCTCCGTCATTGCTCTAGATCATTATTAACAAAAATTGTTTCAAGACTTACCGAAGATTTGGAGTCAAGTAAGATATGTTTGTGATTTTTGTTTAGTCTTGATATTTCTCCTATTTTTTCAGTAAATTTAGCTTTTTACCATTCTTTTTGTTGATTTGGTCTTGATTGTTCTTATTTTTTGTTGATAAATTTAGTTTTTCACCCTTTTGAATGAGTGAAGACTTTGTGGTTGTGTTCACAGGTATGAAAATGGCTTTGATATTGGAAAATAGATGAATTTTAAAGAAGAGCAACTCTTCTATTGTCTGGATTTCAGTGGTTCATGAATTAGGTTCTTGTGATGATTTTAGATTTGAGTGAATGATTGTTCAAAAGACAACCTAAACTGAAGGCATTGGCAGTGAATTGGTTTATGTTGATTCCTGTAACTTGAAGAAACGTTTTGATGATGAAAGACTTCAATGCTGGACATTTTTTTGTTATTTTACAAATATTCATGTAAACTTTGAATTCCGCAATAATGAGAATAATTATTCACAATGTACAGAATAATTATTTTTGAATGATTGAATAATTATTATGGTCATTGCCAGTAGAAGTAGACACGGTGATAAAATGTTCTCAACTGTCAGTGATGCTCATGCATTCTACAATAGATATGCACACCATATTGGATTCGAAACAAAAATTATGTATAAGAAGAGATGTTCGAAGATAGACAAAGTGCAATACATGAAGTACGTGTATAACAAGGAGGGATTTTGACAGGAAAGCAAATTTGGCCTCATATATGTAAGCCATTTGGCGACCAAAAGCGCCCTCTCTGAGGCCATTTGTGAATCAACTATTTCTTCTTCACTAATTTCTCAACCCCCCGCCCTAACTTGGGGCAGCAAGGCACAAGCCTCAGCAACCCTACTCCCATTCCACCAAGAGCAGGGCAACTCACCATCAAGTTTGCCTTGTAAAACCTCGGCGACATCGCACTCTACATCAGTGAATAATTATTATTCCTCACACAAGAATAATTATGCACAGCATCCACATTTGTCAATCAAACCACAATCATCATATCAATGAATAATTATTATTTAAACACAAGAATAATTATTCAGTCTCCGAGAAGCAACACTCAAACCACAATCATCATATCAATGAATAATTATTATTTATACACAAGAATAATTATTCAGTCTCCGAGAAGCAACACTCAAACCACAATCATCATATCAATGAATAATTATTATTCAAACACAAAAATAATTATTCAGTCTCCTAAACCAATGCATCTACTAGTAAATGAATAATTATTATGTTCACACTGAATAGTTATTCGTATCAACAGAAGGTACATGCTGACTTCTAGTCAGGAGGAAGGCTTTTTCCTGATTTTCTTTGCAAAAAATTCTACCCCTGTATTTAAAAACTCAGCGATGTGTCTTGACCAGTTATACGTGTTGATTGTTTCTTTATCATCCAAATATCTTGAGTAGTTTGTTAGGCTAATCTTCTAGGAGTTTTTGATAAAATGTCAATACTTAATGCACTATAACTATAAAATTCAACTTTGAACTAAGCATTAAGTATTGACATTTACTAGTAGATACGAATAACTATTCAGTGTGAACATAATAATTATTCATTTACTAGTAGATGCATTGGTTTAGGAGGTTGAATAATTATTTTTGTGTTTGAATAATAATTATTCATTGTTATGATGATTGTGGTTTGAGTGTTGCTTCTCGGAGACTGAATAATTATTCTTGTGTTTAAATAATAATTATTCATTGATATGATGATTGTGGTTTGAGTGTTGCTTCTCGGAGACTGAATAATTATTTTTGTGTTTGAATAATAATTATTCATTGATATGATGATTGTGGTTTGAGTGTTGCTTCTCAGAGACTGAATAATTATTCTTGTGTATAAATAATAATTATTCATTGATATGATGATTGTGGTTTGAGTGTTGCTTCTCGGAGACTGAATAATTATTCTTGTGTTTAAATAATAATTATTCATTGATATGATGATTGTGGTTTAATTGACAAATGTGGATGCTGTGCATAATTATTCTTGTGTGAGGAATAATAATTATTCACTGATGTAGGTGCGATGTGCTGAGGTTTTACAAGGCAAACTTGATGGTGAGTTGCACTGCTCTTGGTGGAATGGGAGTAGGGTTGCTGAGGCTTGTGCCTTGCTGCCCCAAGTTAGGGCGGGGGGTTGAGAAATTAGTGAAGAAGAAATAGTTGATTCACAAAAGGCCTCAGAGAGGGCGCTTTTGGTCGCCAAATGGCTTACATATATGAGGTCAAATTTGCTTTCCTGTCAAAATCCCTCCTTGTTATACACGTACTTCATGTATTGCACTTTGTCTATCTTCGAACATCTCTTCTTATACATAATTTTTGTTTCGAATCCAATATGGTGGGCATATCTATTGTAGAATGCATGAGCATCACTGACAGTTGAGAAAATTTTATCCTTGTGTCTACTTCTACTGGCAATGACCATAATAATTATTCAATCATTCGAAAATAATTATTCTGTACATTGTGAATAATTATTCTCATTATTGCGGAATTCAAAGTTTACATGAATATTTGTAAAATAACAAAAAAATGTCCAGCATTGAAGTCTTTCATCATCAAAACGTTTCTTCAAGTTACAGGAATCAACATAAACCAATTCACTGCCAATGCCTTCAGTTTAGGTTCTCTTTTGAACAATCATTCACTCAAATCTAAAATCATCTCAAGAACCTAATTCATGAACCACCGAAATCTAGACAATAGAAAAGTTACTCTTCTTTAAAATTTATCTATTTTCCAATATCAAAGTCATTTTCATTCCTGTGAACACAACCGCAAAGTCTTCGCTCATTCAAAACCACAAAGTCTTGCACTTTCGAACTTGTTGTTGCCCATCGATATTTACCATTTTTCAGTATTTTTTGTAACAATTATCTAGAGTAATGACAGAGAAAAGAGCAAAAAAACAGAGAAAGAAAAGAGAAAGAAGAGAGAAAGAAAGAGAAAAAAGAGAGGAGTGAGAGAAAGAGAATCGGATATGATAAAGAGAGAGAGTGAGGAAGTTGAATTTGATAAAAAAATCTGAATTCAAAATTAAATTTTGAAATTTATTCTTAATTTGAGCGGGAATTGAAATATTTTTTGAGGTCCAAATTGCCCTTGAATGCTCCAGGCCGTTGGATCAGTTTTTAACTGATCGAAGGGCTGAGAATGCCTTCCGCACGTGCGGATAAAAACGTTATCCGCACCGTAGCGGACTCGGGGGATTACATCTTCCACGCATTTCTTGACAGACAGACAAACGGGGGGCTAAAATTATTGTGTGTGAAAGGGAAATGTGAAAATACCATCATCACAAGCGTCGTCGTATGCAGTTGAGCATCTGCAATCAATTCTGACGTCAGTGCATTATCCACAGGCCTGCCCTCCTCTGCAGCGACATGGAAGCTTTGCCGTTTGCATTTTCACCTCTCGCAAATTTCTGCAGCTATAAATACTTAATTAATCGAATTGGAATTAAATGGCTTAGCATAACGGCAAAAGGAAAGAAGCGAAGCTATGACCTGGGAGTTAGTCTTCTGAGGTTGATGACTAAAACTCCGGGATATTTCAGAAGAAATGCGGCTGTCGGCTTCCAGGTCACAGAAAGGTATCCCATTACATAACATTTATCAGTAACTGCATTTACAGAAAAGGAAGAAAGAAAGGTGAAAAGAAGCGATCATGGAATGATTGTGAGCACTGGAAAAACAGCAATAAAAGGCTTTGTGGGGTGGAGATTCACAACCAATGCTGCACAATGCAAGTAAAACTGTGATCACAAACAAACCCTTAAGCTTTTTTTCAGAGAACAAGCACATAAGACAGGGAGAAATGCGAACAGAGGTGTTGAATGAGCATGGTTAAAAGAAAGAGCTGGGAAGAAGAGAGGCTGTAAAGAATCTTGGAGAAACAAGTGGTAGCAAAAGTCCGTATATTACGAACTTGAAGTGGCCTCAACTTCTGGTAAGCATAATTAAAAAACTCACAATGTCAGCAGAGCAAATTATGCTGAAAACAGGTTATGAAATGTGACTTGTGAGGGCAAAAGTACACACCTCGAAAAGGACAACGGTTTCATCCAAGAAAGAAAGAAAGCAAAGATTCCCTGCTTGTTCTCTTTGTGTGTGTGTTGGCATTTTTTCCGCACATGTGAATGAGTTTTACACCGTTAGATTAGATAATATTTGTTATCTTTTGATCCAACGGTTAGAAAGCATGAGGGGTATTTTGGGTAAGCAAAATTATGGGAGAAAAAAGAGAAAAGTTTGAAACGATTTGAAATCTACTTTTTCACCTACTTTCTGACATATACTTTTTTCACCAACTTTCTTCAACCAATTCTACCAAATTCTCTCTCTTTTTTTTCTCTCTCTCTTCTTTCTGTCTTCATCTCTTCTTTCTATCTTCTGTATTCTCTCCGCTACTGCTCTGAAAGTCTTCAAATATTAAAGAACAAAATGATTCATTCTCTTCAAGATCGTCATTTTGTGTTAAACTGATTTCGACTGAACCTTCAAGTTTTCTTTTCGAGCTTAAAAATTATTTTTTTCGATTTACTAATAGTCAAAATGAAGTTAGATATTATGAGTTTTTGTTAGACTGTTGGTGACTTCTAGGCTATAGAAATCTTCACTAAAAATAAATTTATGGTATGCTTGCGGAAGAAGGAAAATGATGTGTTAATTTTTTTGGTTTGAAGAATGATTTCGGCAGTGGAACACTCTTATGACTACAAAGAATGATTTTGATGGTAGAGAATTTGGTCAGATATTATCTTAAGAGTGAACAGTTATTCTCCGTTAAGTGAATAATTATTCACTTAAGAATGAATAATTAAGTGAATAATTATTCACTTGACATACCAAGTGAATAGATCTACTATATCAAATAATTATTCATAAAAATTTGAATGGATATTTACGTAAAACTAAAAATATCTGATTTGGTCAAATGTTATCTTAAGAGTGAATAGTTATTTTTTGCTAAGCGAATAATTATTCACTTAATTCTGATTTGGTCAGATGTTATATTTAGATTGAATAGTTATTCTCCGCTAAGTGAATAATTATTCACTTGACATATCAAGTGAATAGATCTACTATATCAAATAATTATTCATAAAAATCTGGATGGATATATACGTAAAACTAAATATATCTGATTTGGTCAGATATTATCTTAAGAGTGAATAGTTATTTTTTGCTAAGCGAATAATTATTCACTTAATTCTGATTTGGTCAGATGTTATATTTAGATTGAATAGTTATTCTCCGCTAAGTGAATAATTATTCACTGACATATCAAGTGAATAGATCTACTATATCAAATAATTATTCATAAAAAATCCGGATGGATATATACGTAAAACTAAATATATCTGATTTGGTCAGATATTATCTTAAGAGTGAATAGTTATTTTTTACTAAGCGAATAATTATTCACTTAATTATTATTTGGTCAGATGTTATTTTCAGAGTGAACAATTATTCTCCGCTAAGTGAATAATTATTCACTTAAGAGTGAATAATTAAGTGAATAGTTATTGCTGGTTATTAGTTAGTTAGTTACGATTCAATGTACAAAAACATTTACTATACATAAACTTTGACTGTAAATGGCTAAGTTTTTATTTTATTAACTCTATGATGAATAAATATTCACCAAATAGAATATCGTTTACATGGCTAGGGTAACATCGACGTAGTTATTCGATTCAGACACTCCATTTCGCATTCTTTTGAACAAGGCCTTTCTCTTCTGCCGCAACTGCTCTTGGATACTCCTGAGCCTTTTCCGCGATCTATTTGGGTTATTTCTGGATTTGATGGCCTTGCCAAGCACACGGCCGTCCTCGCATCTTGGTTGATGTTGTGGATCTAACATGTCAACAAAGAATAAAATTATTATTCACTCCGACAAACGGAAATTAAAAAATCATAGAGTGAATAATTATTCTCTCTTACAAGCTGAAACGTAAAGAATACAAGAACGAGTAATTATTCACTCTTACAAGCGGAAATGTAAAGAATTATGGGGTGACTAATTATTCACATCAATCACTTCAGCGAATAATTATTCGCTCTTACAGTCGGTACGGAAGAGAATCCAAGAGGGAATAATTATTCACTCTTTCAGTCGGTACTGAAAAGAATCCAAGAGCGAATAATTATTCACTCTTACAGTCGGTACTGAAGAGAATCCAAGAGAGAATAATTATTCACTCTAACAGTCGGTACTGAAGAGAATCCAAGAGAGAATAATTATTCACTCTAACAGTCGGTACTGAAGAGAATCCAAGAGGGAATAATTATTTACTCTAACAGTCGGTACTGAAGAGAATCCAAGAGGGAATAATTATTCACTCTTTCAGTCGGTAATGAAGAGAATCCAAGAGCGAATAATTATTCACTTTTACAGTCGGTACTGAAGAGAAAGAGAGAATAATTATTCACTCTAACAGTCGGTACTGAAGAGAATTCAAGAGGGAATAATTATTCACTCTAACAGTCGGTACTGAAGAGAATCCAAGAGGGAATAATTATTCACTCTTTCAGTCGGTACTGAAGAGAATCCAAGAGCGAATAATTATTCACTCTTTCGGGTCAGATCTTGAAGAGAATCCAAGAGCGAATAATTATTCACTCTTTCGATCAGATCTTGAAGAGAATCCAAGAGAGAATAATTATTCACTCTAACGATCTGAATCGAAGAGAATCCAAGAGCGAATAATTATTCTCTCTTACGGTCAGATCTTGAAGAGAATCCAAGAGCGAATAATTATTCACTCTTACGATCAGATCTTGAAGAGAATCCAAGAGCGAATAATTATTCACTCTTACGATTCAGTCATCGAAGAGAATCCAAGAGCGAATAATTATTCCCTCTTTCAGTCGGTACTGAAGAGAATCCAAGAGCGAATAGTTATTCACTCTTTCAGTCGGTACTGAAGTGCATCCAAGAGCGAATAGTTATTCACTCTTACGATCAGATCTGAAGTGCATCCAAGAGCGAATAATTATTCACTCTAACGATCGGTGTAAAATTCACGAGCCTCATCTACTTGCTTTTGAACTCCCGTTTCTTGAGTTATTCAACGTTGTTCGGAAAACATGCACCAAATAATTATTCATTTGCATGTGAACGAGTATACATCATGTGAGAGTGAATAATTATTCAGACGTATTTGCTTTACTCGAGTGGGGAGAGGGAGAGCCGAGTTGATGTTCAACGATCGATTCCACTACGATCTCATTCCCAGATGACGTTGTGATTCGATCGAGCATCATTCGTTTCCTTCTTTTTGGCCATGCAAAGGAAAATAAGAAAACATAACCAACTTATTTAATGCATCCAAGAAAACAAAGAAAATACCATCTTTCGAATCCATCCGAAATGCGGGATTTCTTGGTCAAGATAAAGCGTTCTTGGCTTTAAGAGAGAAAAAATAATACTGGGAGAAAGATGAAAAATAGAAGAATGGCGACCTAGAATGGAAGATTATTTAATGCATCCAAGAAAACCGAATCCATTCCAAATGCAGGGATTTCTTGAAGACATGAGCGTTCTTGGTTTTAAGAGAGGAGAAATAACACCTGGGAGAAAGATGAAAATGAAGAATGGCGAGTCAGAATGGAAAAGATGGGATATTTAGGCAGAGTTGGTAGAAACAGATGATATGACATTTGTCCTTTCGATCCGATAGTTTTAGGCGGGACTTGAAAAATAAATTTGGGCTCCCAAAATGCCTCAGTCTCTCACGACCATCGGATCGAAAATTTACGATCTCAATGGTTTGTGGAGGACAGCCCGCACATGCTGAAAAAAGGTATGCCCAGCATATTAATTTCACCGATTGGTGGATATAAGCAGCATAATCTATAAAACCTAGAAGCATATATAGGCCTCTGCAAACTCCAAAACGAAGCAAGACACATTAGCCAAGTGAAAATTCTGAAAAAGGATGGGGAAAATATATGGTCCCCCTCCTTCCTTCAGCAGAGCACAGGCAGCAAAAGAATCAACCGCTCAGCTTTAATGCTTACTGTTGCATCTGTTTGGGGCACTCAAAAAGCGCTTTCAGCCAAAAAATCTCTCTTCCGAGTCATCAGACACGAGTAAAGAAACCAAAAGAAGTTGTTCTGCTGAATGGCTTGTCTACAGAAAGAAAGACACGCTAACTACTTCCCTGATTACAGTAAGCCTTTCAGCAGAACAACTGCCAAACCAAAAGTAGCGTGTCTTTTGCACACTCGCAGCCTTAAGATTGTCTGCATGTGAATCTGTAAGCATACGGGAATATCTAGTCTTTTCCTTGGCACCAAAGACGTTGACAGCACACTGCAGCGACAATCTTTCAAGGGGAAATGTGCACTGAAGCTACAAATAGATTGTCATGCTGATGAACCAAGGGCGAGATAGGGCCCTGGATTGTGACTTGAAAGTGAACTGAACAAAGTAAACTGGTTCCTTCTTGTTACACGTGAACGATGTCTTTTGTGCTTGATAGGTTCTCAAGAAATCTTCTTCATTCGTTTTCTTCAGGGAAATTGATCTGTGGACCTCCAATTTTAACCTCCTCTGCGATAAAGTTTAACTTGCCAGGGAAAACTTGGGAAACATCTATAGTAATTTTCTTTCCACCTCTTCTCCTTGCGTTCTCTTGCTTTAGCATAGATCTGAGTTTGGATGCTGTGCTGACCAAATGAGTTTTATCAGATTCTCTTAGATACTGTTGTTATCATTACATCTTAACTGAATTGGCCCCTCCGCTGTTCACCCTCTGGCTCTAACATTAACCAACCTCAAGCGAAAAAGATATCGTTCTGCATGTCTTTATCGCAGAACGTGCGTACTGATAAGTTAAATTAAATTTAAAATTTAATTTAATAAATTATATTTTTTATTTTAAAAAATATTTTATAATTATTAAATTAAATTTAAAATTTTATTTAAAGAATAAAAATTAATTTTATATATATTACAAAAAAAAATGTGCATAATTATAATAATACTTTATACCATTTTGATTAAATATAATATTTTTAATAATTAAAAATTTATTCAATATATATTAAAAGAATATATTATTAGCACTATAGCGGCATCAAAGGTCCACACTCGCTGATTAAAGTGTCTGCACTATCTAACGGTGAGGTAAACATCAATAGGAAGTTTTGCTTCCTGTTTCTAGTCACGTATATTTCTACATGATAAAATATTAAAAAATAAAATTTTTAGTTTATATCTTTATGAATTAAAAATATTTTTATATTATAAATATTTTTTAAATTATTAATTTATTTTGCTATCACAATTTATAATATATAATTTTTAAATAATTATTATTAAATTAAAGATACTAAAAATTCTCAAATTATAATATAGTATAATTTTTAAATAATAATAATTAAATATTAATATTTTTTTAAAATTTAAAAATTTTAATAATATATGTCTAACATTAACAGTTTTTATAACTCTTTAAATTAATTTTTATTTTTTATATAATTTTTAAATAATTATAATTAATTTAAAATTTTAAAAATGAATTTATATAAAATAATTATATTTGTATATTTTGTGTGCTCCTATTATAGTTTGTCTATCTAAATAATAAGAATTTATTTTTTAAGAGTATTTTAAATAATTAAAAAATAATAATTAAATTCACATTTTAATAATTTTTATTTATATTTTTAATATAATATAAATATGGATAGAAAAATTTGCCGGTAACTATCTGCGTCTTATGGCTTCTCTGAAGTCCTTGATGCTGATGGGATATGGCAATCACCATCTGATACTCGAGAGCTCAAGAATGACGGTTGGCATGTCTATTTTCTCCCCAGTGTATCAAAGCGAAGAAGATCCTCTGCTTTTATTTTGCCTTCTCTGCCGCAATCACTGACAGCGGAAGAGTGTATAAGCAAAAACAATCAATTTGATCACTCTCTTTCAAGAAAATTCGGTAGCTTTTTACCTTTTGTGATGGATAGATTTATCTCATAATCTGTTTCAGAGCCTATCAGAAAGCTTAAACCAGCTTAAGAAGCTTTCTCATCTTGACGTAACAAAGTGCAAGATGCTCTCTATCTGTTCCAGGTCTTCCAAGTAACTTTAGTACCGGTCTCTTTGTTGCCGAATGTAAGTCTCTGAAAAAGTCGTTGCAATTACCAAACAATATTGCTTGTGATTTCGCCTTCGTTGTGCTTGTGAAAGCAAGAATTTGTGACTAATTCAGAGATGGTTTATGAAGACTTCATAATCCAATGGAAGACTAAAATTGATATTCTGCTTTCAATTTCCTGCACCGTCAAAGTTCCAAGGTAGTCAATTCATTATGCTGCCGTCAAATTGTATCAGCTTTTTCCTGATGTTGAAGTCAACTTCCCAAGCAAACCGCAGTGTCTATGAAATGAGTAATTATGTTCATATTGGAAGCTAAAAAATGCTGTGGTTTTCAACCATGGGGGGCCGAAACCTTCAGCGGAAACACAGAATCCACATCAGGATTTTTGAATGCTTTTCTGTTCATTTGTGTATCAGTGGACCGCCATTCCGGTCTTAAAATTTTTCAAGCTTCTGTAGAATCACTTGACCACCGTCAACTTCACTTTTCCTTGAAAAAACCGGAGTGTCATACCAGCAACTCAACAACCACTTGACTTTCCCCAATGAAGTATTATTAGGGATGTTCAAAAATTGAATCGTACTGAATAATTGAATCGAATCGAATTTTTTGATTCGGTTTAGTTTTTGTAGATGTTCGGTTCGATTCGTTTCGATTTTTAAAATTATATAAATTTCGGTTCGATTTTCGAATTAGGTTATTGAATAGAAAATTGAATCGAAAAATTGAAATTTTAGAAAAAAAATATAAAAACGTATTATGATAATGAATTATTGTATTTATTTTTAAAAATAAATATAAGAACGCATTATGGTAATACGTTCTTATATTTATTTTTTAAAAATAAACACAAGAACTTATTACCATAATGCGTTCTTGTGTTATTTCGATTGAACCAAATCGAACCGAAAAAATAAATAGTAAAACTGAACAGTAAAACGGTCCAAAAAATAAAAAAATTAAAACCGAAAATAGAATAGTAAAATCGAAATCGAACCGAAATTCGGTTTGAACACCCCAAATTATTACTCCCTTCCCTTCCTAACTATGTATTTAGATTATTTTTAATTAAAAAAATTTATATTACATTTTATAAAAATAATTTTTTAAAAAAATAAAATTTAATTATTTATTTAATTAAGAGAAATACAATAGAAATAAAAATTTAACATATTGCATTGAAACAACGAGGTCCGAAAATAAAACAAAATATGCCTATTACAACCAGAAGGAGAAGAATAAGATTGGATAGAGAATATTTTTAAGTTTTGTCTTGAATTTTACAATAAAAAAATATAAATTTCCAACCTAAAATCATAACTGTCATATTGCTCTGTCCTAAAATAATACATTTATGTTTTCAATAACTAATCCAACAATACTGCAAGACAATGAAACGACGATGCGCAGGATCTTCTAACGTTAATGTCAACTTCCGCACTGCCTTCCACCAAAGAAAAGTGGGGTTGTTTGATCTCACTTTGATCCTTCACTAATTTGAAGTTTTATTTGGTCACAGTAATCTGTAATGGCCAGAACTTACGAAGCTGAAGTTTCCTCCTCGTATTCCTCTTTTCAGTGTCCCTATGATATTTTCTTTAGTTTCCGAGGTGAAGACACCCGCACAAACTTCACCGATCTTTACGTAGCTTTAACTGAGGCAAAAGTTCATGTCTTTAGAGATGATGATGGAATCGAGTGAGGAAAAAAAGTCGAATCAGAACTTCAGCGTGCCATTCAGCAATCAAGAATTGCCATTGTAGTTTTGTGGAAAACTTATGCTTCTTCAAGATGGTGCAGCTCCTGAGGATTTGAGCATTTGAGCAACACGAGAGGACGTTCAGGCTGGAAATCCGTGAAAATCAAAAGAGGGTTTTCGATAGAATGCCGCAGCGGCGAGCAGCCTTGAAGAAGCTGCAGATATTGGTGGGTTTGTTTTGGAGAATCAAGCGAACAGGTAAGTACCCCCAACATTCTTCTTTGTTTTTTTTAACAAATTTTGCTTCAATCCTCAGACCGTTTCGTCGGAGTAGTAAAAATTAATCAACTTGACGAACTGTTACTCTTTTTCTCTCTCTTCTTTCTCTTTCTACACCAATTCTCTCCATCTCCGCGTTTCACTAGTCGCCTGCGACTTCCTACCGGCAAGCTCCGAGCTCTTGTTAAGATTGGAGTTTAGCCAATCTTTATTTTTATGCAGTTTTTTGTCATTCTATCTCTCTTATTTATTTTGTTTTAAAATTGTTATAAGTTTTTTTTCCCAGTGAACTTCATTAAAATCTTCTATTTATATTTTTACTAATTTTTATAAATTAGTATATTATATTTATATTTTCTTTATTTAAATTAGATCTCAATTTTTATTTAATTTTTTATAAATAATTTTTAATATTATTAATACGTATAAGACGAAATAAAATTAACTCAAGAGAACAGATATGAAGGTACTAAAAGAAAATTTTAGTATATTTTATTTTATTTTTATTATATTTTATTCACTTCAATTGATGAATTAATAGTAAATGTTATAAAAATATTAAAAATTAAAAAAAATCACTAGAAAGTAAGTAGAACTCACAAGTCAGAAAATCAAGTAAAATGGTCCAGCCTGGCAAGTCAAGTCAACCTGCTTTTCCGTCACCCACAAGTGCCAAAACGAAGGTGTGTAGATTCAATTAGTATATAAATGGAATAGGCGTCTAAACAAAGTTCTGTGGGTATTCATTTGGCTTTGATCAGTCATAGTAATAATTTCCCTCAAAAAAAAAAAAAAAATACAGAAGTCAGTAGCTTGAAGCATTGTAATCCCTGTAAATCTGTAATGGCAAGAGCTTATCAAATCTCCTCCTCTTCTTCCTCTTTGCGGTGTTGCTATGATGTTTTCTTGAGTTTCCAAGGTGAAGACACCCGCACAAGCTTCACCGATCATCTTTACGCTGCTTTAACTGAAGCAAAAGTTCATGTCTTCAGAGATGATGATGGAATTGAGAGAGGAAAGGATGTTCATTCAGAAATTGAACGTGCCATTCAGCAATCCAGAATTGCCATTGTAGTTTTCTCAAAAAATTATGCTTCTTCAAGATGGTGCCTTGATGAGCTGCTGAGGATCTTGCATCAAAAGAAAACAGCACGACAACAATTTTTTCCTGTTTTCTACGATGTCAGCCCCTCGGAAGTAAGGAATCAGACGGGAAATTTCGAGAGAGCATTTGAGCAACATGAGAGGCGATTCAAGAACAGCGAAAATGAAAAACAGGGGTTGGAGAGTGTGCACAAGTGGAGAGCTGCGCTCAAAGAAGCAGCAGATATTGGTGGGTTTGTCTTAGAGAATCAAGCAAACAGGTAAGTACCCTCAACATCCTTTCTCTGTTTTTAAACAAATTTTGCTCAAATTATTTCATCGGAGTAGTAAAAAGTGATCAACTTGCTGCTCAATTGGGTTCGGAAAAAGTTCATAAATTGACTTTCTGCCTTGCGCTGGTAGAATCGAGTGCCCAATTGAATCTTTGCATAACAGTAGCAGAATACTAATATCAGACAACTCAAAGAAGCATTGCTCCTTCAGATTTTTTAATTCTATCAATTTCTTCTTTTTCTTGTACTTTTAGTCCGCACATAACAGTGTGCATTTGGACCAAGGTTCCATTTAAAAACTCAATAAAAATTTTAACTTCAAAACTTATTAGAGATGTGATCTCATTTGAAATCTCACATATTTTGAAGATTGATAAAAACTTCTGAAGAAGACTACCCTAGATTACGCAAAGACAAAGTCCCTTAGAAAGTTGGCAATGCGAACCAACTAGTACAAGTGAAATTTTGTGCCGCCCCGAATCTTAATGAATGGAAAAATTGCCAGCATAAGATCATTTTTTGTTTGTCGTTGACTCATTGCATTTGACTCTTTTACTGTGGAATTCTTTGAAGATTAATATGTGCGGTATCTGGATTTTCTTCTTCTAGTACACCTGTTTTCGTAAGATGACCATTGTCTGATTATAAATCTCAATCACAATCTATAGGCACGAGGCAACATTTATTAAAGATCACATTGTTCCAGAAGTTATTCAGAAAATTAGTCCCAAGTTGTTAAGCGAGCCCCTGCATCTAGTTGGTGTGCGTAATCATGTCAGGAAAATCACATCGTGGTTGCAAGATGGCTCATCTGAAGTTGGCATATTGGCCATTTATGGTATGGGTGGAATAGGGAAGACGACCTTGGCCAAGGTCGTCTACAATTTAAATTATACAGCTTTTGATGGGAGTTTCTTTCTTGAAGATGTAAGGGAGATTTCAAGAACGTTCAATGGCTTGGTTCTTGCGCAAAAGCGCCTACTTTCAAAAATTCTTAAGGGGAGAAACCTAGATATTGATAGTGTTGATCATGGTATAAGTCTAATAACAAAGGCTTTATGCGGCATAAGAGCATTTCTTGTACTAGATGACATAGATGAACAGGATCAGTTAGATGCAATACTTCGCCAATACCATCAGTTCTGCCCACGAAGTAAAATCATCGTGACGACAAGAAATGCTTCATTGCTAAGGGCTAATTATTCAGTGTCTAAGTTGCATGCAGTTGAGGTGCTGGAGGATAAGGAATCGCTGGAGCTTTTCAGTTGGCATGCCTTCAAACGAGACCAACCAGTTGAAGGTTATATGGAGCTCTCCAAAAGAGCCATCGAGTACTGTGGAGGACTACCATTATCTCTTCAAGTGTTAGGCTCTTCTCTGTGTCACACAAATCTAGATATATGGAAAAGCACATTAGCAAAGTTTGAAGCCATCCCTGATAGGAAGATGATTGAAAAATTAAAACTAAGTTTCGAGTGTTTGCCTGATGATAGTCTGAAGAATCTTTTCCTCGACATTTCTTGTTTTTTTGTTGGGAAGGATAAAGATTATGTTGGTAAAATACTCGAGAAATGCAATTTCTTCCCCATATATGGATTTCAGATCCTTATGGATAGATGCCTCTTAACCATAGATAACAAGAATAAACTAAAAATGCATAGATTGCTCAGGGATATGGGAAGAGAAATTGTTCGCCAAGAATCCACTGACAATCCTGGTGAACGCAGCAGAATATGGCACTATCAGGATTCTTTTGAAGTGCTAAAAGAAGGAACCGTAAGGGGGCTGCTTCTTTATGATCTATGCCCTTGAATTTATACATAGATAGGATCTACTTTGGCATTAACACTTTTACTTATATTTTGTTCATCTTCTCAGGGCACCAGTAAGATACAAGGCCTGTCACTCGATCTTCGCTTGCTAAACAATGAGGAAACAAGTTCTAAAGTTGGCCGGGTCCATTCAAATTCATGTATGCTAAAGTGTGATACATTTGCATGTATGCAACGGCTCAGACTACTCCAGCTTAACTATGTGCATCTTATTGGATCTTCTAAAGTTATATCGAAAGAGATAAGGTGGCTCTGTTGGCGTGGATTTCCTCAAAAATGCCTACCAGATGATTTTAATTGTGAGAAACTGGTGGCTGTTGACATGCAATACAGCAGATTGAAGCATGCTTGGAAGGGAGTGAAGGTAGGATTTATGAAACTTCGTTGAAGATTTAATTATCAGTTAGTTTGTCTTAGCCAACTGTTCAAATAGATTTTGGTTCAACCTTTATCTCTCTTGCAGTTCCTTGGATGGCTGAAATTCCTGAATCTCAGTCATTCCAGTCGCCTTGTCAATACCCCCAACTTTTACGGGGTGCCTAATCTTGAAAGGATTATTCTCAAGTTCTGTACAAGCTTGATTGAGGTCCATGAGTCCATTGTAAAATTAGAAAGGCTTCTTGTATTGAATCTTAAGGGCTGCAATAGCCTTAGGAAGTTACCAACACACATTCATCAATTGAAATCTCTTAGAAAACTCATCATCTCGGGTTGTTCCAAACTGAATAGTTTACCTGATGAGTTAGATAATTTGGTTTCTCTGGAAGTGCTTGATGCGGATGGAATATTTCAATCACTGCCCAGCACTCAAGTGCTTGGAATATGGCATATATTGCTCCCAAAGCCAAGGAGTTCTCCTGCTTTTACTTGGCCTTCTTTGCCCCAATCATTGACAGTGCTAAGAATAGGCCAATGCAATATATCTGAGCATGCTCTGCCAAAGAATTTGGGTAGCCTCTCAGCATTGAATTTGCTGGATTTATCTCATAATCCAATTCAGAACCTGCCAGAAAGCATAAAACAGCTTCAGAAACTTAGGCATCTTGACATGACAGGGTGCAACAAACTCCTAACAGTTCCAGAGCTTCCAGATAACTTATATAGTCTCTCCATTGCCAATTGCACGTCACTTGAAAAGTTGACAAATATACCAAATCTGTACGGAGGAGGCCTCTTCCTGTATATCGATGGTTGCCCCAGGCTAGTTGAAGTTGAGACAATGTTTACTTTACAACCCATTGAGAAGTTTGGCCTGGAAATGATTCAATGTTTGGGATTAGAAGATACAGAGCCTCTGAAGAGTGTTAATGTGAAACTACTGAATCTGATGACTGGAGAAGCTAACTACTTCCCCATACAGGTGGTAAAATCTCTCTTTCTTTTTCTGTGCCTTTACCCCATTTAATCCCCTGCCTCTTTTGGACCCCCCAGCTTTTTGTGGAAACGACAGAGAAAAGATCATGCGAGTATTACTTTTATGTCACAGGGGCTTATGGAATTCGGCATATTCAGTATTTTTCTTCCCGGGAATAAGATTCCAGATTGGTTCAGCAAATACAGAAGTGAGAGATTCTCAATAATGAAGGATTTACCTGATGAAGATGTTTGCTTAGTATCCTTTACTATGCCTTCACTACCTGACATTAGATTCCGAGGCTTGAATATTGGGGTCGTCTATTCTTGTGGTAACCAGGGTGGCATCTACCATCGTGTTGCAAATAGAACCAAGGATATTGGCTGGGTGTATTCACCCACATTCTCAGTAGCGGCTGACGACAAGGATATGATATTCTTAAGTCATTGGAATATGGAGAATCTTCTTGAAGGTGGGGATGAGTTGGATATTCGTCTGAGTGGATTAAAATTGAAAAAGATAGAGATCCAGCTTGTTTATGACCAACTTGTACAAGACGACCATTGCACTACCAATTTATCACTTCGAAAGCTCATAGACAATGGAAATCTGTCAACTTACGAGTTTGGCCAGGGCCGGCACTACCTATGCAATTATCATTATAAAGACTTTGAATCCCCAAGAAGGATTGTCTGGCGGTACTTTTGTCTGATGACGCTCTACCATTCTGAGGATGTGGAACAGAGCAGATCAAAGCTTCATCAATACCTAAGTAGTTCATCAGACCTTCAAGATTCTCGACATATGACATTTGGACCAGCTACTGTGTCCGGCAAAGCTGATCTCCACCCATCTTACCTTTTAAGATTATTTTGTCCTATTCTTGCTGCTGTGGACTATTATTTCCGCACATGTCCAAGTCCTATTTCATGCGTGGTAGCTGAAATGACTACGTTTTGCAAATGGTTAATCCGTTATCCTGATTTTGTTCCAGATTCAAATTTCACAGAAGGCTGCACCATTATCACCCTTGCTGAGCTTGCAAATATGCAGGAAAGGTAATGGCTCATGCTATTATATCCAGTTCACCAACTAATTGGGTAGAACTTGATACTAAGTGTTAAAAAGTTAAATGATCTGACCATTCCATTTTACTAGCTGATGACATACTTTTCCTTGTTTTACCCCAAGAGTATAGGCTTCAGTAGTACCATTTTTCTCTTTCTTTTCATCACGAGTTGCATGATTCAATTTGCCTATTGCTTATAATCTTTTGCTTGTCATTTTGACTTGAATCTGATACTTGTATTGTTTGTTGCTTCATTTGGACATCTTTTGCAGGCTTGTCCCGAAGCGTTTCCAAAGTATTCTTGAGGAAATTATCAATAAATTGAGTAGGAGAGCGTCACAAAATGGACAGCTCCTGGCAAGGGTGGATCCAGGACTTTGGCCATTTGGGGGTGAAATCTATTGTGAACCAGTTTAGAATATAAAGTCCATTAGAGAATGAGACCAACTTTTTATTTTTTTACTTGGAAGGACTAGCATCATGTACGTGTAATTTTGCACGTAGTTTACTTTTTATTCAGTTTTTTAAATTAATAAATTATTTTTATAATAAATTTATTTTACTAATTTTATGAAAATTATCTCATGAATATTAAATGGTCATTCTTTTTAATTGAATTTTATTTAAGTTTTAAGTTTTTCATAAATTATATTAGTATTTAAAATTTTATTACCAAAAATTATTCTCTCTCTTTCTGACTCTCTCTTCACACACACACACATAATAGTAGTGGTCTAAGTGCACTTTTTACTTTTTATTTTATTAGTTGAATGATATTCTAATTAGTTGCATATTTTTATTACTTATATTAAATAATTTTATGGAGTTTATAAGCTCTATTTTTATATCTTGTGCCGTTATATTTTTTGAATTTTTCATAAATTATATTACTAATTAAAATTGTTAATTAACATGATTATTTCTTGTTGTGATTTAGTTTTTTATAAAATAAAAATGCTCTTTTTTCTCTCTTATTCTAGTTTTTTTTCCCTTCTCTAAATCTTTCATAGTGGTAGGGGTTGTTCTTGTCTCTCTCTCATTCTTCTCTCCACCTTTCTTTTTTTTTTTCTTTTCAAATCTATGTAGTGATAGGAATTCAAATGCATTTCATACTTTTTGTTTAATTATTTCAAAGATATTCTGATAAGAAATATTTTTATTAATTATATAAAATATTTTATTAGTCATATTGGATACCACTCTTTATAATCTCCTTGTAAAATATTTAGGTATTTTAAGTTTAAAATATTTATTTCTCATTTTATCAAATAACTATGTTTCTTTTGTTAAAAAATATTGTAACCTTTATTTGATTTTACTTTGATAATATTTTCAATAAGATACATTATTTTATTAATGATGTAAACTATTTCAGGGATGTTATTTTTATTATCTTTAAACTATTTATATTTTTTCTAAATTTGGACAAATGACTCTTAGAAATTAATTATTTCTCCTATTGTTACAATCCATATGATTTTTATTATACCTTAATGTAACTCTCACTTGTTCTATTTAGAATTATAACTCCCACTTAATGTAATCATTTCTATAAATGAATTTTTTTGTAAATATATAATGTTATTAAGTGTAAATATTAATTATAGAAAAAGAATAGAGAAGTTAACTAGTTTTTGTTATGTCAATGGGTAAGTTTTGAACCATATGCACCATATATAGCAAAGTTTTCTTCCTACCATTTTCCTTTACTTTTTGTCACAAACCTAAGTTGGAGAATACCAACCATTTAGAATTCCCTTAACTAATGTACTTCATGTCTCTAAAATATATATAAGTAGGCCATTAACCAAATGTAATTAATTATTATTATTATATGACCAAAAAATTAGGAGATTAATTTGTAAAGTTATTATTATCTTAACTTATTTTCTCTTTAATGGTCCAACATAACCAATATAATCTCATAATATAATATAATATAACATGTAGCAGTGTTTTAGACAATCTAAAAAAGAAAGAAATAAAAAAGGTTTAAATCAATATGACTCCCTCTCATACTTTTAGAATAGTAATAATAATAATAATATATATATACATATACATATACATATACATATACATATACATATACATATACATATACATATACATATACATATATATATATATATATATATATATATATATATATATCTATGAATGAGCAAAAATATGAGGTATTTCCATTGTACACAATATGAACTCTAAACAAATCAATTCTATCCCAAATTTATATAACTAACATGTTATTGTCTTATGAATCACCAAAAAAAAACTTATTTTTTTCCACATTATATGGACTACTTTCTTTAAAAATATACTTCCCATGTCTTAATATTTTTTCTCCAAGAAGATGCCTTTTCAGAATAGAGGAATTTGGCGTCCACATGTATCTCTATAAATCAAGAAAAGCAGGGTGAAAAGTTACAGGGTCCCTCTGGAGCTGCAATGGCAAAGCAGAATCCATGTCAGGTGCGTGTTCCAGGGGGAGCTCTCTGCCCAAGGTCTTGCCTACTGCACCGGGGGAGGGGGTTGCTCAACTGCATTAAAGACTTCATTTTCCTTAGTTTAGCTAACTGCTTAAATAAATTGCGGTTCAACCTTTATCTCTCTTGCAGTTCCTAGGATGGCTGAAATTCCTGAATCTCAGTCATTCCAGTCGCCTTGTCAATACCCCCAACTTTTATGGGGTGCCAAGTCTTGAAAGAATCATTCTCAAGTTCTGTACAAGCTTGATCGAGGTCCATGAAACCATTGTAAAATTAAAGGGGCTCCTTGTATTGAATCTCAAAGGCTGCAAAAACCTTAGAAAGCTTCCAACATACATTCATCAACTGAAATCTCTAAAAGAACTCATCATCTCTGGTTGTTCCAAACTTAATAATTTGCCTGAAGATTTAGACAATTTGGGTTCTCTGGAAGTGCTTGATGCAGATGGAATATGTCAATCCCTAACCAGTACTCAAAAGCTTAGGATGGGGCGTATATTCCTCTGCAAGGTGCCAAAGCAAAGAAGATCTCCTGGTTTTACGTAGCCTTCTTTGCCACAATCATTGACAACGTTAAAAATAAGCCAAAGCAATATTTGTGATCATTCTCTTCCAAGGAATTTGGGTAGCCTCTCAACGCTGCTCTTGCTGGATTTATCTCATAATCCAATTCAGAACCTACCAGAAAGCATAAAAGGCTTTCAGTAACTTAGGCATCTTGACATAACAGGGTGCAAGAAGCTGCTAACAATTCCTGAGCTTCCAGATAACGTACATACTCTCTGGATTTCCGATTGCAAGTCACTCAAAAAGTTGACAAATATAACAAGTCCATTCTGAGGCAGTTACATGCTGGCTGCCCATGGTTTCCCCAGGCTAGTTGAAGTCGAAAATACGTTTTCTTTAAAGCCCATTGAGAAGGTTGAGCTGGAAATGATGCAAAGCTTGGGATTAGAAGATATAGAGCCTGTTAAGATTCTCAATGTGAAATTACTCAATCTGATGAGTGGAGACGCTAACTACTTCCCTGTACAGGTGGTAATCTCTCTTTTTCTCTGTTCTCATAGCCCGTCCAGTCTTCAGCCCCTTTTGGCCCCCTGGCTTTCTGTAAAAAGAAGGCACAGAAAATAACGTTAATATTACTACTTCGTCACAGGGGCTTATGGAATTTGGTATATTCAGCATTTTTCTTCCTGGGAATAAGATTCCAGATTGGTTCAGCAAATACAGAAATGTGAGATTCTCTGTAAAGAAGGATTCACTAGATGAAGATGTGTACTCAGTGTCCTTTGCTATGCCTTCACTACCTAACATCAGATTCCGAGGCTTGAATATAGGGGTAGTCTATTCTTGTGGCAACCAGGGTGCCATCTATTTTCTTGTTACAAATAGATCCAAGGATATAGGCTGGGTGTATTCGCCGACGTTCTCGGCAGCAGCTAATGAGGAGGATCTGATATTCTTAAGTCATTGGAACGTGGAGCATCTTTTTGAAGTTGGGGATGAGCTGGACATCCGTCTGAGTGGATTAAAATTGAAAATGATGAGGTCCAGCTTGTTTATGACCAAGAACATGTACAAGACCAGCATTGCACTGGTCATGTATCTCTTGGAAACCTCATAGACAATGGAAATTTGTCAGGTTATGAGTTTAGCCGTGGCCGGCACTTCCTATGTAATTATCATTATGGGGGTTCCCAATCCCCAGGAATTATTGTTTGGCGGTACTTAAGTCTAATGACGCTGTACCTTTTCGAGGACGTGGAACAGAGCACATCAAAGCTTCATCAGTACCTAATGAATTCGCCGGACCTTCAAGTTTCTCAGCATATCTCATGTGGACCTGTTACCATGTCCGGCGAAGCTGATCTACCCCCATCTTACATTTTAAGATTAGTTTGTCCAATTCTTGTAGCTGCTGACTATCGTTTCCGCAGAAGCGCAAGTCCTATTTCATGCATTGTGGCTGAAATGGCTACGTTGTTGAAATGGTTAATTCGTTTTCCTGATTTTGTTCCGGATTCAAATTTCATCCAAGGCTGCATTGTTATCGCCAGTGCTGAACTTGCTTGGATGAAGGAGAAAAGGTAATGGCTATTATTTGCAGTTTGCCAACTAAATGGTTAGAACATGACACGAGTCAGGTGTTGGGAGTGGTAAATTGACTGACTATTCCTTTTTACTTGCTGGTGACATACTTTTCCTCGTTCTACCTCATCAGTAGTGAATCTCTTTCTCAGTGTTTATCTACCAATTAAAAGCTCCTAGTTTCTTATCTTCCTGGATGCATTAATTTTCTGTAGTACTTTTTGACTAAAACTTCTTTTTTGCGCTTTTGTCTCTGAGTAGTATAGTTTCAGCAGTAGCATCTTTCTCTTTATTTTCCTAACAAGTTACATGATTCGAGTATCTTAGTGATTATAATCTTTTGCTTTTGTGATTTTGACTTGAATCTGATATTTGTATCGGTTGCCCCTTCGTTTGGTCAAATTTTTGCTGGCGTGGTTCGAAGCATGTGGAAGGTACTATCACAGAAATTGTAAATAAGTTGAGTACGAGAGCACTGAAAATTGGACAGCATCGAACAAAGACGTTGAAAATGTCAACCTGTCTCTAGAAGATGGAGAAAATAAGGTTGATGAATTTGCGATTTTTGACACAGATGGAATACTGAAAACTACCATTGCCATATTTGTTCACAATTGAAACCTTGATTTGCTGGAAGCTTGAAGCTTTCTGGCGTGAAAAACTTAACCAATTGGTTCACTTTCAGCGGCAAGTCCTCTCTGATGTTCTCAAACAGGAAGATTCGACTGGATCTCCTGTACCAATGAAGCAATTCTTATGATCAGAAAAGACATGTTGCAAGTATTCTTCTCTTTCTGGATGAGATTGTCATATTGATCAGGAAGGCCTGTTCAATCTTGGATTGGGGTCAGTCCACGAAGCAAACTCAACAGAACTTCCAGGCACAAGCAGTTGCTAGAAATCTCATAAAGTCGGTTTATAAGACTAAAAGATAAAAATTTTCAAATGAAGTAAAGTTGCCCAAATAATATTTATTTTTTAATTTAAATAATATTTTTATTTTAAACCGATTTAATAAGTAAATATTATTTTAAAAAGTATTTTTAGATTAATTTATAAAAAATAAAAAGTTTATTTTATTTAAATTATAAATAAATAAACGGTTGATAATATTTTTAAAATAATTTTTAATTTAAAATATTTTAAGTAACTTATTTAAAATATAATACGTGTCAGGATTTTGAAATACTTTTTTATACATTTGTTTATTGGTGGTAATCTTTTCTCTCTCTCTTTTTTTTTTCTCTGTGAAAATATGAGGGATTTTCAAAGTCAAGAAATGCCTTTTTCAGATCTAAGTTGCCCAAATGCGCCGCCATTGCAGTTAAAATTTTTCAACATTCTCTAGAATTAAAAAATGTCTTAATTCAATTTATATCATTAAATTTTATTTTTATTTTTTTAAAATACTAAATTATTGTCATATTTCTTTTTATTTACTTTGCCACTTATCATGGCAGAATTCGGCAAAATGGTATGCATATGTAGTGACTAATCCAACAATAATTATCATGGCCATTTTTAGCAACCGATAAATTAATATAACTGTTAAAAAGTGGATTAATAGTGCTGGGCATTATATTTTTACTGATTTGGATTGTTTATTCAAAATAACTCACTGTATTTTACTGCATTTTTTTATTTTGCAATAGTAACTAATTTAACAATAGTTCAAACATAAGTACTAAATATGGTATAGTTTTATTACGTTTTTGTCCTTTAAACACTCTATAAGATTTTAAAATTTACGACGTAATATTTATTTCATTTATTTTTTAATAGCGAGGTGTAATGGACGATTAAGATTCATCATTTTATACAAATTGTATCGATATTGAGTTCCATCACTTATTTAAATTTTAAAAAATTAAGATAAAAAAATCAAATATTAAAATAACATTTTAAAAACTTAAAAACACAAAATTAATAAAATAATATTTATTAAAAATATTGTTTTAAAAAATTAAACAAAAAAAGAAAAACAGGGGATAAGGGACCTGCCTAAGCTGGGTCCCCCCCCAGAGTAGGTTGGGTCCGAGTCCGCTATGGTGCGGATGCCTTTTTTTTCTGCATGTGCGGAAATCCTTTCTAACCCTTCGATCGGTCAAAAACTGATCCAACGGCTTGGAGCATTCAAGGACAGTTTGAGAACAAAAAATCAAAACTGTAAAATTTGAAAAAATAGAAAAAATTTAAATTTGAGCGGTATAATGATATCATCCCATCAATCGTCGCATCGAAAACGGAGAAACTGCAAAATGATAGCTCGAAGCCATCAAAATAATTATGCAGCGGCAGTCCCATTTTCATTTTTATTTCTATTTCCATTTCCATCTTCATCTTCATCTTCTTTCTATCTCTTTCTCTCGTTCTTTCTCGTTCTCTCTGCAACTCAAAAAAAGCAATAGCTTTAGCAACATTTGGCGTTCAAAAATAGTGAGATATGGCGACCAAGACTGACTTCAACGCAAGGTTCCAGTTCCATTGCAGAAATACCCACATTATCAACGCGAATCAGGCTCTCCAAAATCACCCCGAGCACAAGCAAAGAATGGCAACGCTGACCAAGGTTGGCTTCGATCATTTGACGGAGCTCCAACTAGAAATAATAAATTCTTCGGTCGTGCATATGCTTCTGAAGCAGTTTGATTGAGAAATAACTTCTTTGTGATTGATAACAATATCAGACAAGTGCATGCTTGGTTTTATTTTAGGGTAAACAACTTAATTTGTCTTTAAACTTTATCACAATTTTAATTTTTACTCTTCAACTTTTAAGTAAATAAATTGTGACATTAAATTATGAAAAATGATCACATCTTACTATTTTACCTATTTTTATAATTAAAAAATCTAATAGTACACGTCATATGATATTCATATGACTTTCATAAGGGTACTTTAGTCAATATAATCAAATCATAACAATTTTCTTTTCTTAAATCTGATCTAACTTCTTAAAAAGATTTTAGGGTTTTTTGTTTAAAATTAAATTTAAATTAATTTCAAAATCAATTTGATAAAAGAAATCAGTCTTTTCGAGTTTGATGAAGAGGATTTTTTCTTAATCTTTTGGATTTTTTTTGTCAAAACTAAAATTTGATATATATAATTTATAGATATGCCAGTTGATGGAGAAGATGAAAAGAAAAGGATTTATAGAAAAAAGAAAAAGAAAAAAAAGAAAGTTAATTTTTGAAAATTTTTTAAAAAACGTGATGATTTTTTTGAAGTTGTCTATATACAAATTATATGACATATTTTGTTAGTCATTTAATAACAAATGCAACACAGCTAAATGTCTCATTGAACCGATTTAGTTCCAGTGCTGTACGTCCTTTTTACAGTATATACTAGACTCATTTACGACCGTGCGATCCTGATCTAACAGTTAAAATTTAAGTTATAAATAATTTTTTAGACTTGAACAATTATTATCTTAACGATTGTTCAAGTTTGAACAATTATTCAGGACTTAAATTTCAACCGTTAGATCACGATTGAACGATCGTAATAAGTTCAGCATCTATTATAAAAAAGACGTGCAACATTAGAATCGGATCGCTCATTGAACTTCTTGCTTCTTCGGTCAGGTTCAGGTTCGTTAAATAAAAAAAATGGATCAAATAACCAAATTAAAAAAATAATATGTAAGATTATAGTCAAATTAAAAAGTACTGTAGGATCATAGCCAAATTGGGAGAATAGAAGGAAAGTTTCTTTGGCAATGTCGACAACTTTTCATTCAGATGCATTTGTATTATTTTCATTTATTTAAAACGTCTAAATCATACTTTTCTATTTACAAATTCAAACAAGTTATTTTTATAAAAATTGAAGCGAAACTTCTCCTAAAAAGTTTCAAGGGAGATGATTCACCATCATCAGCTGATTTCAACTCCTTAGAGCCACTGCTATTATGCCTTCAAGAGGCGAGTTTCCAAGCTTTGGTGAAAATTCACCATCATCACCTTGTGTAGTCATGTTCTTATTACAAGTAATATATTTTTATCATCCCATCTGGCAAAGATAAAGTCAACCTTCTCAGGAGTTCTATGGGAGTACTCATTTGGCTTTGCTCAGTCGGTAGTACTCATTTCCCTCGAAAAAACGGAAAATACAGAAGTCGGTAGTTTGAAGCACTATACTCTGTAATGGCGAGAGCGTATGAAATCTCCTCCTCTTCTTCCTCTATGCGCTGTCCATATGATGTTTTCTTGAGTTTCCGAGGTGAAGATACCCGCACAAACTTCGCCGATCATCTTTACGCAGCTCTAACTGAAGCGAAAGTCCATGTCTTTAGAGATGATGATGGAATCGAGAGAGGAAAGAATGTCAAATCAGAACTCCAACGTGCCGTTGAGCAATCAAGAATCGCCATTGTAGTTTTCTCGAAAAATTATGCTTCTTCAAGATGGTGCCTCGACAAGCTCCTGAGGATCTTGCATCAAAAGAAAACAGCAGGACAACAAGTTTTTCCTGTTTTCTACGATGTCAGCCCCTCGCAAGTGAGAAATCAGACGGGAATTTTTCAGAAAGCACTTGAAGAGCATGAGAGGCGATTTAAGAACAGCAAAAATGAAAAGCAGGGGTTGGAGAGTGCGCACAAGTGGAGAGCTGCGCTCAAAGAAGCCGCAGATATTGGTGGGTTTGTCTTAGAGAATCAAGCAAACAGGTAAGAACCGTCTACATTCTTCTTTGTTTTCTTGAACAAATTTTGCTTGAATTCCCAAATTTTTTAATCAAAGTAGTAAAAATTTCAAGCTTGAGTGGGTTCGGAAATAGTTCATAAATTCACTTTCTGCCTTGTCCCCAATACTCATGTCAGACAACTCAAAGTAGCATTTTACCTTCAGATTTTTTAATTCTATCAATTTCTTCTTTTTTCTGCACTTTGAGTCCACACATAACAGTGTGCATTTGGAAAAGGTTCCATAAAAAAACTCAATAAAAATTTTAACATTAAAAATTGACTTATTAGAGATGTGATCTCATTTCAAATCTCATATATTTTATAGAAAGATAAGAACTTCTGAAGATGACTACTTTAGAGTACACAAAGGCAAAATCCGTTACAAGGATGACAAGGCCAACCAAAGATCATTTTGGGCGCTATATGATCCCCGTAACTTCACGAATGGAAAAATTGCTAGCATAAGATCATTTTTAGTTAGTCTTTGACTCATTGCATTTAACTCTTGTACTGTGGAAATCTTTGAAGATTAATATGTGTGGCATCTGCATTTTCTTCTTCTAATAAACCTATTTTGGTAATAATCTATAGGCATGAGGCAACATTTATTAAAGATCACATTGTTCCCAAAAGTTCTTCAGAAAAATTAGTCCCAAGTTATTAAGCGAGCTCCCACATCTAGTTGGTATTGAAGATCATGTCACGGAAATCACGTCATGGTTGCAAGATGGCTCATCTGAGGTTGGCATATTGGCCATTTACGGTATGGGTGGAATAGGGAAGACAACCATTGCCAAGGTTGTCTACAATTTAAATTATACAGCTTTTGATGGGAGCTTCTTTCTTGAAGACGTAAGGGAGATTTCAAGGACATTCAATGGCTTGGTTCTTGTGCAAAAGCGCCTGCTTTCAAAAATTTGTAAGGGGAGATACCTAGATATTGATAGTGTTGATCATGGTATAACTCTAATTACAATGGCTTTGTGCTGCACAAGAGCATTTCTTGTTCTGGATGACGTAGATGCAGAGGAACAGTTAGATGCAATACTTCGTCAATACCATCAGTTCTGCCCAGGGAGTAAAATCATCGTGACGACAAGAAATGCTTCGCTGCTACGGGCAAATTAT
Source organism: Rauvolfia tetraphylla (assembly GCA_030512225.1). Lineage (NCBI taxonomy): Eukaryota > Viridiplantae > Streptophyta > Magnoliopsida > Gentianales > Apocynaceae > Rauvolfia > Rauvolfia tetraphylla. The sequence goes on from JAJQKT010000060.1 coordinate 8,289,286, forward strand.
TCAGTATCTAAGTTGCATGAAGTTCAGGTGCTGAAGGATAAAGAATCGCTGGAGCTCTTTAGTTGGCATGCCTTCAAACGAGAGCAACCAGTTGAAGGTTATCTGAAGCTCTCCGAAAGAGCCATTGGCTACTGCGGAGGACTTCCATTATCTCTTCAAGTGTTAGGCTCTTCTCTTTGTCACACAAACCTAGATATATGGAAAAGCGCATTAGCAAAGTTTGAAGCAATCCCTGATAGGAAGATTATTGAAAAATTAAGCTTAAGCTACGAGTGTTTGCCTGATGATAGTCTGAAAAATCTTTTCCTTGACATTTCTTGCTTTTTTGTTGGGAAGGATAAAGATTATGTTGGAAGAATACTGGAAAAATGCAATCTCTTCCCGGCATATGGATTTCAGATGCTTATGGATAGATGCCTCTTAACCATAAGCAAGAAGAATAAACTAAAAATGCATAGATTGCTCAGGGATGTGGGTAGAGAAATTGTTCGCCAAGAATCCACTGACAATCCAGGAGAACGGAGTAGAATATGGCACTATCAGGATTCATTTGAAGTGCTAAAAGGAGGAACTGTAAGGGGACTGCTTCCTTATCATCTACGCCCAAGAATTTATACATTGATAGGATCTACTTTTGGTTAAAAACCTTTTACTTATATACTGTTCATCTTCTCAGGGCACTGTTAAGATACAAGGCCTGTCACTTGATCTTCGCTTCCTAAACAAAGAGGAAACAGTTTACGAAGTTGGGGTCCGTTCAAATTCATGTATGCTAAAGTGTGAGACATTTGCCAGAATGCAACGACTCAGACTACTCCAGCTTGACTACGTGCATCTTATTGGATCTTCTAAAGTTATATCAAAAGAGATAAGGTGGCTCTGTTGGCATGGATTTCCTCAAAAATGCCTACCGGATGAATTTAATTGTGGAAAAGTGGTGGCTGTTGACATGCAGTACAGCAGATTGAAGCATGCTTGGAAGGGAATGAAGGTGGGATTTATGCAACTCTGAGGAAGATTTAATTATCAGTTAGTTTGTTTTAGCCAGCTTTCAAATAGATTTTAGTTAACCTTTATCTCTCTTGCAGTTCCTTGGATGGCTGAAATTCCTGAATCTCAGTCATTCTAGTTGCCTTGTCAATACCCCCAACTTTTACGGGGTGCCTAATCTTGAAAGGATCATTCTCAAGTTCTGCACAAGCTTGATTGAGGTCCATGAGTCCATTGTAAAATTAAAGAGGCTGCTTGTATTGAATCTTAAGGGCTGCAAAAGCCTTAGAAAGTTACCAACACATATTCACCAATTGAAATCGCTTAGAAAACTCATCATCTCTGGTTGCTCCAAACTGAATGATTTACCTGATGAGTTAGCTAATATGGTTTCCTTGGAAGTGCTTGACGCTGATGGAATATGTCAATCACTGCCCAGCACTCATGAGCTTGGAATGCGGCATATATTCCTGCCAAAGCTAAGAAGTTCTCCTGCTTTTACTTGGCCTTCTTTGCCCCAATCATTGACAGTGCTAAGAATAAGCCAAAGCAATATATCTGATCATGCTCTCCCAAAGAATTTGGCCGGCCTCTCAGCTTTGAATTTTCTGGATTTATCTCATAATCCAATTCAGAAGCTGCCAGAAAGCGTAAAACAGCTTGCGAAACTTGGGCATCTTGACTTGACTGGGTGCAACAAGCTCCTAACAGTTCCAGAGCTTCCAGATAACTTGTATTGTCTCTCCGTTACCAATTGCAAGTCACTCGAAAAGTTAACAAATATACCAAATCTGTTCGGAGGGAGCTTCTTCCTGTATATCGATGGTTGCCCCAGGCTAGTTGAAGTTGAGAAAATGTTTACTTTACAACCCCTTGAGAAGTTTGGCCTGGGAATGATTCAATGTTTGGGATTAGAAGATGTAGAGCCTCTGAAGAGTGTGAATATGAAATTACTGAATCTGATGACTGGAGAAGCTAACTACTTCCCAATACAGGTGCTAAAATCTCTCTTTCTTCTCTCTGCCATTACCCCTCTTTTGGACCCCCTAGGTTTTTGTAGAAAAAGACAGAGAAAAGATCATATAAATATTGCTTTTATGTCACAGGGGCTTATGGAATTTGGCATATTCAGTATTATTCTTCCGGGGAATAAGATTCCAGAGTGGTTCAGCAAATACAGAAACGTCAAATTCTCAATAATGAAGGATTCACCAGATGAAGATGTTTGCTCAGTATCCTTTACTGTGCCTTCACTACCTGACATCAGATTCCGAGGCTTGAATATTGGGGTTGTCTATTCTTGTGGGAACCAGGGTGTCATCTACCATCGTGTTGCAAATAGAACCAAGGATTTTGGCTGGGTCTATTCTCCAACATTCTCAGTAGCAGCTAACGACAAGGATATGATATTCTTAAGCCATTGGAATATGGAGAATCTTCTTGAAGTTGGGGATGAGTTGGACATTCGTCTGAGTGGATTAAATTTGAAAAAGATAGAGATCCAGCTTGTTTATGACCAACACGTACAAGACAACCATTGCACTACCAATTTATCACTTCGAAACCTCATGGACAATGGAAATCTGTCAATTTTTGAGTTTGGCCAGGGCCGACACTACCTATGCAATTATCACTATAAAGTTTTTCAATCCCCCGGAAAGATTGTCTGGCATTACTTTTGTCTAATGACACTGTTCCATTTTCAGGATGTGGAACAGAGCAGATCAAAGCTTCAGCAATACCTAATGAGTTCATCAGACCTTCAAGATTCTCAGCATATGACATTTGGAGCAGCTACTGTGTCCGGCAGAGCTGATCTCCACCCATCTTACGTTTTAAGATTAGTTTGTCCTGTTCTTGCTGCTGTTGACTATCATTTCCGCAGAAGTCCAAGTCCTATTTCGTGCGTGGTAGCTGAAATGACTACATTTTGCAAATGGTTAATCCGTTATCCTGATTTTGTTCCAGATTCAAATTTCATAGAAGACTGCACCATTATCACCCTTGCTGAGCTTGCATATATTCAGGAAAGGTAATGGCTCATGCTATTATATTCAGTTCACCAACTAATTGGGCAGAACTTGATTCAAGTTTGTGGTAAAATGTTAAATTGTTGGACCATTCCATTTTACTTGCTGATGACATACTTTTCCTTGTTTTACCCCCATAGAGTAGAGTAATGTGAAAAAATCTCCTTTCTGTTTTGACCTACCTATTAGGAGCTCCTAGTTTCTTATCATGCTGGATATATGAGGTAGAATGCACACATCTATACATCATCCTAGTCTGTATTTTCGTCACTTCTTAATCCGATAGAACTGTGTTGTGCATTCTTTTTAATTTTCTGTAGTGCCTTTTTCTTCCTTTTTTCTTTTGTCTCTGAAAGTATAGGCTTCAATACTACTATTTTTCTCTTTTTTTTCGTCACAAGTTGCATGATTCAATTTGCCTAGTGCTTATAATCCTTTGCTTGTGATTTTGACTTGAATCTGATACTTGTATTGTTTGCTGCTTCATTTGGACAATCTTTTGCAGGCTTGTTCCGAAGCATATCCAATGTATTCTTAAGGGGATTATAAATAAATTGAGTAGGAGAGCCTCACAAAATGGACAGTCCCTGATTGTAGTAAACAAACACATTGAAAATGTCAACCTGTGGCTAGAAGATGCGGGAAATAAGGTTGAAGTTCTCGTGGCTGGTGGGGGAAAAAATGGAACAGGGAAGACAACCATTGCCAAGGTTGTTTACAATTTAGAACTTGGTTTGCCTGGAGCTTTCCAGCTTTCTGGTATAAAAGAAACCTCAGTTGACCTTAATGGATTGGTTCATTTTCGGCGGCAAGTCTTCTGTGATTTTCTCAAACAAGAAGATTCGGCTGAGTCTACCGTACCAATGGAGCAATTGTTGCGATCAGAAAAGAGATGTTGCTGGTATTCTTATTGTTCTGGATGATATGACCTGTTCAATGCTGTATTTGGAATTGGGTCAGTCTACAAAGCAAACTCATCAGAACTTCCAGGCACAAGCGGTTGCTAGAAATCTCAGAAAGTCAGTATGTGAGGCTAAAAGTTAAAAATTTTCAAAGGAAGTAGAGTTGCTTAAGCCCCTTAGTTGCATGCTTTTGACCGTGGCCATTGGAATACTGCCCGAAGCGATGTTCCTTTTTAATACGGATGGAGGACCGACACTAGTTGAGTTCTGCTCCATCAGAAAGCGAAACATGCAGGGTAATAATAAAAACATGGAGGATCAACACAGGTAACATAATTTTGATTGCCTGCTACGTATAATTATTCGTTTATGCCATTTTCACTTGTGCCGGCTGTCGCTTCAAATGGTCAATTTTTTGCAGGTTCGATCAGAATGATATCAATAAGATTGTTAGAGAAATTTTCAGCAAGAGTAGGGAAGCATCGCAAGTGACAGATCACCTGGCTGTTGTAGACAAACACGTCGAAAATATCAACCTGCCGGTAGAAGACGGAGCAAATAAGGTGGATGTACTCATGGCTTTTGGGACATATGGATTAGGGAAGGCAATCATTGCCAGATTTGTTTCCAATATCACAACTGGGCCGTTTTTAGAGATTTGTGTTCAAAAAAATAGAGTACTAATTTCTTATGTTAACTTTTAATTCTAAAAATCAATAAAGATCAGATTGCTCCCCATCTGTACATTATTATGTTAAAATTAGAGAAAAGGAAGAAATTTTCTCAAATTTTTAGTTATCTTCAGTGTACATTATTAATTTTTGGACCTCGTTGTATCATAGTTCTTAGGAGACTGCCTCAGTTTGCTTAAGGCCTACCATGGCCCTGCACGCCAATATCAGGATTTGCTTGATGTGCTAAAAGGAGGAAGAGTAGGGGGCTGCTTTCCAATCATTTCATACCTCAAGGAGTTATATGTAGATAGGATCTGTTTTACGTTGAAACCTTATACATTGTTCAATCTTCGCAGGGCATCATTAAGATAAAAATTAGGCCTGTCACTTGATCTTGCTTTCCAGACAAAGAGGAAACAGTGGATGGAGTTGGCATCCGAACATGTTCATTTGAGGTGATAAATTTGCCAGTAACTATGTGCGTCGTATGGCTTCTCTGAAGTCCTTGATGCTGATGGAATACGGCAATCACTATCTGGCACTCGAGAGCTCAAGAATGAGGGTTGGCATGTATATTTCTCCCCAGTGTATCAAAGCAAAGAAGATCCTTTGCTTTTATTTTGCCTTTTATGCCGCAATCACTGACAGCGCAAGAGTGTATAAGCAAAAACCAATCAATTTGATCACTCTCTTTCAAGAAAAATCGGTAGCTTTTTATCTTTTGTGATGGATAGATTTATCTCATAATCTGTTTCAGAACCTATCAGAAAGCTTAAACCAGCTTAAGAAGCTTTCTCATCTTGACGTAACAGAGTGCAAGATGCTCTCTATCTGTTCCAGGTCTTCCATATAACTTTAGTACTGGTCTCTGAAAAAGTCGTTGCAATTACCAAACAATATTGCTTGTGATTTCGCCTTCGTTGTGCTTGTGAAAGCAAGAATTAGTGACTAATGATAGATGGATTATGAAGACTTCATAATCCAATGGAAGACTAAAACTGATATTCTGCTTTCAATTTCCTACACCGTCAAAGTTCCAAGGTAGTCAATTCGTTATGCTGCAGTCAAATTGTATCAGCTTTTTCCAGATGTTGAAGTCAACTTTCCCAAGCAAACCACAATGTCTATGAAACGATTAATTATGTTCATATTGGAAGCTAAAAAAAGCTGCGATTTTCAACCATGGGGGGCCGAACCCCTTCAGCGGAAACAGATAATCCACATCAGGATTTTTGAATGCTTTTCTGTTCATTTGTTTTTCAGCGGTAATCTTTTTTTTTTTTTTTGTCTCTGTTATACTCTATTAATTTTAAGTGAGTAAAGTATAAAATAAAATAATAAAAATAAATATATTTTAAATTTACATATAATTTTTTAAAAAAATTCTTAACATGACAAACGCGTTTTCATTAATTTCTTTAAATAGTAATTTAAAAAATTTTAAATATATTAATAATTTTAAAAATCATCCAAATGTAAGATAAAGATGGAGAAAGGGTCAATAATTAATCTGAATAAGAACAAAATTTTAAAATAAAATAATATTAAACAAAAAAAAAATTAATGCTAAATGATGTCTTGAAAGAAATACTTGACGCACAGTCAGTGGCAGGAGAGAGAGAGAGAGAGAGAGAGAGAGAGAGAGAGAGAGAGAGGGAGGGGGGAGAACGAGTTTCTTTTTTTAATGAAACCCCTTTTCACATCAGCGGACCGCCATTGCAGTCTTAAAATTTTTCAAGCTTCACTAGAATCACTTGACCGCTATCAACTTCTCTTTTCCTTGAAAAAACAAGGAGTGTCATTGCATCAACTCAACAAACACTAGGCGTTCCCCAATGAACAATATTACTCCCACCCTTTCTTTCACAACATAGGATCTTTCAGAATATTGCATTGAAACAACGAGGCCTGGGATATTCTAACGTTTATGACTTCTCCCACCCTGCTTTTCCACTTAAGAAAAATGGGGTAGTTTGATCTCACGTCGATCAGTCATTAATTTGAAGTTTTATTTTTTCAGAGTAATCTGTAATGGCCAGAACTTATGGAGCTAAAGTTTCCTCCTCGTATTCCTCTTTTCAGTGTCCCTATGATATTTTCTTGAGTTTCCGAGGTAAAGACACCCGCACAAACTTCACCGATCATCTTTACACAGCTTTAACTGAAGCAAAAGTTCATGTCTTTAGAGATGATGATGGAATCGAGACAGGAAACAATGTCGAATCAGAACTTCAGCGTGCCATTCAGCAATCAAGAATTGCCATCGTAGTTTTCTCGAAAAATTATGCTTCTTCAAGATGGTGCCTTGATGAGCTCCTGAGGATCCTGCATCAAAAGAAAACGGCAGGACAACAAGTTTTTCCTGTTTTCTACGATGTCAGCCCCTCGGAAGTAAGGAATCAGACGGGAAATTTCGCGAAAGCATTTGAGCAACACGAGAGAACGTTCAAGCAGGAAATCGGTGAAAATCAAAAGACGGGTTTCGATATAATGCTGCAGTGGCGAGCAGCGCTCAAAGAAGCAGCAGATAGTGGTGGGTTTGTTTTAGAGAATCAAGCGAACAGGTAAGTACCCTGAACATCCTTCTTTGTTTTTTAACAAATTTTGCTTCAATCCTCAAATTGTTTCATTGGAGTAGTAAAAATTAATCAACTTGCTGCTACGGGCAAATTATTGGGTTCGGAAATAGTTCAAAATTTGTTTTTCTTCCTTGCGCCGGTAGAATCGTGTGTCCAATTGAGTAATAATATTAGATATATTCAGGAAAAAAAACTTAATTTGCTTTAAAATTTAATTCAATTTTAATTTTTGTCCTTCAATTTTAATGTAAATAATTTATGATTTGAAATTATAAAAAATGATCACACGTTATTCTTCTACCTATTTTTATCGTTAAAAAAGTAATTTAGTTAATACAATTAAACCATCACATTTTTCTTCTATTAAATTTATTTTGACTTTCTAAAAAAATTTTGGATTTTTTTTTTGTTGTTTAAAGTTGAATTCAAATTGATTTAAAATCAATTCAATAAAAAATCAGTTTTTTGGTGTCTGATGAAGAAGAATTTTTTCAAGTTTTTTGAATTTTTTTGTGAAAACTAGAAGCTACAATATGTAGTTTATGGAGAAGGCATTGGATGGAGAAGATGAAAAGAAAAATATTCATAAAAAATAAAAGAAAAAGTCAATTTTGAATTTTTTAAAAAAAATGTGATGATTATTTAACCAAATATCAAAAAAAAAAAATGAATGTGATGTTTATATTTATCAAAATATTCTTAGAATGTCTATATATAAGTTGCGTGGTATATTTTGTTAGTTCTTAATAGCAAACGAAAACGGAAGATAACTTATGGTGTTATTTCATAATTTAATGTTGGAAGACAAAAACTAAAATTTAGATAAAGTTCAAGAGAAAATTGAATTGTTTAACCCTTTATTTTATCCCACTCAAACAAGAAGTATTTCTCCTTCAGATTTTTTAATTCTATCAATTTCTTCTTTTTTCTGCACTTTGAGTCCACACATAACAGTGTGCATTTGGACAAGGTTCCATCAAAAAACACAATAAAAATTTTAACATTAAAAATTGACTTATTAGAGATGTGATCTCCTTTCAAATCTCATATATTTTAAAGAAAGAAAAGAACTTCTGAAGAAGACTACTTTAGAGTACCCAAAGGCATAATCCGTTAGAAGGTTGACCATGCTAACCAAAGATCATTTTGGGCGCTATATGATCCCCGTAGCTTAACGAATGGAAAAGTTGCCAGCATAAGATCATTTTTCGTTTGTCTTTGACTCATTGCATTTAACTCTTGTACTGTGGAAATCTTTGAAGATTAATATGTGTGTTATCTGCATTTTCTACTTCTAATACACCTGTTTTGGCAATAATCTATAGGCATGAGGCAACATTTATTAAAGATCACATTGTTCCAAAAGTTCTTCAGAAAATTAGTCCCAAGTTATTAAGCGAGCTCCCACATCTAGTTGGTATTGATGATCATGTCAGGGAAATCACGTCATGGTTGCAAGATGGCTCATCTGAGGTTGGCATATTGGCCATTTATGGTATGGGCGGAATAGGGAAGACGACCATTGCCAAGGTCGTCTACAATTTAAATTACACAGCTTTTGATGGGAGCTTCTTTCTTGAAAATGTAAGGGAGATTTCAAGAACGTTCAATGGCTTGGTTCTTGCGCAAAAGCGCTTACTTTCAAAAATTCTTAAGGGGAGAAACCTAGATATTGATAGTGTTGATCATGGTATAACTCTAATTACAATGGCTTTGTGCTGCACAAGAGCATTTCTTGTTCTGGATGATGTAAATGCAGAGGAACAGTTAGATGCAATACTTCGTCAATACCATCAGTTCTGCCCAGGGAGTAAAATCATCGTGACGACAAGAAATGCTTCGCTGCTACGGGCAAATTATTCAGTATCTAAGTTGCATGAAGTTCAGGTGCTGAAGGATAAAGAATCGCTGGAGCTCTTTAGTTGGCATGCCTTCAAACGAGAGCAACCAGTTGAAGGTTATCTGAAGCTCTCCGAAAGAGCCATTGGCTACTGCGGAGGACTTCCATTATCTCTTCAAGTGTTAGGCTCTTCTCTTTGTCACACAAACCTAGATATATGGAAAAGCGCATTAGCAAAGTTTGAAGCAATCCCTGATAGGAAGATTATTGAAAAATTAAGATTAAGCTACGAGTGTTTGCCTGATGATAGTCTGAAAAATCTTTTCCTTGACATTTCTTGCTTTTTTGTTGGGAAGGATAAAGATTATGTTGGAAAAATACTCGAGAAATGCAATCTCTTCCCCATATATGGATTTGAGATCCTCGTGGATAGATGCCTCTTAACCATAAGTAAGAAGAATAAACTGAAAATGCATAGATTGCTCAGGGATATGGGTAGAGAAATTGTTCGCCAAGAATCCACTGACAATCCTGGAGAACGCAGCAGAATATGGCACTATAAGGATTCATTTGAAGTGCTAAAAGGAGGAACCGTAAGGGGGCTGCTTCCTTATGATCTATGCCCTTGAATTTATACATAGATAGGACCTACTTTTGGTTAAAAACCTTTTACTTATATACTGTTCATCTTCTCAGGGCACCGATAAGATACAAGGCCTCTCACTTGATCTTCGGATGCTAAACAAAGAGGAAACAATTTACGTAGTTGGGTTTCGTTCAAATTCATGTAAGCTAAAGTGTGAGACATTTGCCAGAATGCAACGACTGAGACTACTCCAGCTTGACTACGTGCATCTTATTGGATCTTCTAAAGTAATATCAAAAGAGATAAGGTGGCTCTGTTGGCATGGATTTCCTCAAAAATGCCTACCAGATGATTTTAATTGTGGAAAAGTGGTGGCTGTTGACATGCAGTACAGCAGATTGAAGCATGCTTGGAAGGGAATGAAGGTAGGATTTATGCAACTCCGTGGAAGATTTAATTATCAGTTAGTTTGTTTTTGCCAGCTTTCAAATGGATTTTAGTTAACCTTTATCTCTCTTGCAGTTCCTTGGATGGCTGAAATTCCTGAATCTCAGTCATTCCAGTCGCCTTGTCAATACCCCCAACTTTTACGGGGTGCCTAATCTTGAAAGGATCATTCTCAAGTTCTGCACAAGCTTGATTGAGGTCCATGAGTCCATTGTAAAATTACAGAGGCTTCTTGTATTGAATCTTAAGGGCTGCAAAAGCCTTAGAAAGTTACCAACACATATTTATCAATTGAAATCTCTTAGAAAACTCATCATCTCCGGTTGTTCCAAAGTGAATAATTTACCTGATGAGTTAGCTAATATGGTTTCTTTGGAAGTGCTTGACGCTGATGGAATATGTCAATCACTGCCCAGCACTCATGAGCTTGGAATGCGGCATATATTCCTGGCAAAGCTAAGAAGTTCTCCTGCTTTTACTTGGCCTTCTTTGCCCCAATCATTGACAGTGCTAAGAATAAGCCAAAGCAATATATCTGATCATGCTCTCCCAAAGAATTTGGGTGGCCTCTCAGCATTGAATTTTCTGGATTTATCTCATAATCCAATTCAGAAGCTGCCAGAAAGCGTAAAACAGCTTGTGAAACTTAGGCATCTTGACATGACAGGGTGCAACAAGCTCCTAACAGTTCCAGAGCTTCCAGATAACTTATATAGTCTCTCCATTGCCAATTGCAAGTCACTCGAAAAGTTAACAAATATACCAAATCTGTTCGGAGGCGGCTTCTTCCTGTATATCGATGGTTGCCCCAGGCTAGTTGAAGTTGAGAAAATGTTTACTTTACAACCCCTTGAGAAGTTTGGCCTGGAAATGATTCAATGTTTGGGATTAGAAGATATAGAACCTCTGAAGAATGTGAATGTGAAATTACTGAATCTGATGACTGGAGAAGCCAACTACTTCCCCATACAGGTGGTAAAATCTCTCTTTCTTTTCTCTGCCATTACCCATCTTTGGACCCCCTAGGTTTTTTTAGAAAAAGACACAGAAAATATCATATAAATATTGCTTTTATGCCGCAGGGGCTTATGGAATTTGGCATATTCAGTATTATTCTTCCGGGGAATAAGATTCCAGAGTGGTTCAGCAAATACAGAAACGTCAAATTCTCAATAATGAAGGATTCACCAGACGAAGATGTTTGCTCAGTATCCCTTACTATGCCTTCACTACCTGACATCAGATTCCGAGGCTTGAATATAGGGGTCGTCTATTCTTGTGGGAACCAGGGTGTCATCTACCATCGTGTTGCAAATAGAACCAAGGATATTGGCTTGGTCTATTCTCCAACATTCTCAGTAGCAGCTAACGACAAGGATATGATATTCTTAAGTCATTGGAATATGGAGAATCTTCTTGAAGTTGGGGATGAGTTGGACATTCGTCTGAGTGGATTAAATTTGAAAAAGATAGAGATCCATCTTGTTTATGACCAACACGTACAAGACGACCATTGCACTACCAATTTATCACTTCGAAACCTCATGGACAATGGAAATCTTTCAATTTTTGAGTTTGGCCAGGGCCGACACTACCTATGCAATTATCACTATAAAGTTTTTCAATCCCCAGGAAAGATTGTCTGGCGTTACTTTTGCGTAATGACACTGTACCATTTTCAGGATGTGGAACAGAGCAGATCAAAGCTTCAGCAATACCTAATGAGTTCATCAGACCTTCAAGATTCTCAACATATGACATTTGGAGCAGCTACTGTGTCCGGCAGAGCTGATCTCCGCCCATCTTACCTTTTAAGATTAGTTTGTCCTGTTCTTGCTGCTGTTGACTATCATTTCCGCAGAAGTCCAAGTCCTATTTCGTGCGTGGTAGCTGAAATGACTACATTTTGCAAATGGTTAATCCGTTATCCTGATTTTGTTCCAGATTCAAATTTCATAGAAGACTGCACCATTATCACCCTTGCTGAGCTTGCATATATTCAGGAAAGGTAATGGCTCATGCTATTATATCCCGTTCTCCAACTAATTGGGCAGAACTTGATACAAGTTAGTTGTAAAATGTTAAATTATCTGACTATTCCATTTTACTTGCTGATGACATACTTTTCCTTGTTTTACCCCCACAGAGTAATGAAAGAATCTCCTTTTCTGTTTTGACCTACCAATTAGGAGCTCCTAGTTTCTTATCTTGCTGGATATATGAGGTAGAATGCACACATCTATACATCATCTTAGTCTGTATTTTCGTCCCTTCTTAGTCCCATAGCACTGTGTGGTGCATTCTTTTCAATTTTCTGTGGTGCTTTTTACTTCTTTTTTCCCTTTGTCTCTGAAAAGTATTGGCTTGAGTACTACCATTTTTCTCTTTCTTTTCGTCGCAAGTTGGATGATTCAATTTGCCTATTGCTTATAATCTTTTGCTTGCCATTTTTACTTGAATCTGATACTTGTATTGTTTGCTGCTTCATTTGGACAATCTTTTGCAGGTTTGTTCCGAAGCATATCCAAAGTATTGTTAAGGGGATTATAAATAAATTGAGTAGGAGAGCGTCACAAAATGGACAGTCCCAGATTGTAGTAAACAGAGACATTGAAAATGTCAACGTGTGGCTAAAAGATGCGGGAAATAAGGTAGAAATACTGGTTGATTTTGGAAAAAACAATGGAATAGGGAGGACAACTATTGCCAAATTTGTTTACAATTTAGAACTTGATTTGCTTGATGCTTTCCAACTTTCTAGTATAGCGGAAACTCAGCGACCTTAATGGAGTAGTTCATTTTCAGCTGGAAGTCCTCTCTGATGTTCTCAAAAAGGAAGATTCGACTGAATCTCCTGTACCAATGAAGGTATTGTTATGATCAGAAAAGACATGTTGCAAGTATTCTTATTGTTCTGGATGACCTGTTCAATGCAGTATTTGGATTGGGGTAGGCCCTGTGGGCGAGGGATTCGCCTTTTGGGAACATGGATTGGGGTCATTCCAGGAAGCAAACTCATCCGAACTTCCAGGCACAAGCATTTGCTAGAAATATCAAAAAGTCAGTATATGAGGCTAAAGGTTAAAAATTTTCAGATGAAGTAGATTGCTTAAGCCCCATAGTTGCATGCTTTTGACCATGTTCATTGGAATAATGGTTAGCTCCCTGCAGCGATGTTCTCTTTTATAGCAAGGAGAATGCGTTCGGTTCACTTCCTCATGCAGCAAAAGATACTAACTAATATCAACATCAGTTATATAGTTCATGACTAATCCAGTTCAATCGATCGTTGAACGAAGGTAATTCGCCCGCATGAGCTGTTTTGAAGTCGTAGGAGCCAATACTATCAAGCCGTGAAGAGGTGAGTTCTAAGGTTTGAGATGCAGAACCTTTTAATGGAAATGAATCTGTCTACTAGATATAGCAAGGAGAGCATGTTGATTTGAAGTCGGTCTATAATTGAAGTGTCAGCTTTTTGTTTTGCTTTCTAAGAAATTTGTTCTTGCAAATTTCGGTAGATAAAAAGATCTAACTAAGCTATCAACAAAGTTGGATTTAAAGAAATAGAAAAGGCCTCCAAATTACCCCTTAACATATGGATCCTTGAAGTCAAGACATGTAAATTGAAATTGAAAATTGAAAATGAAAGAGATCCAGCTTGTTTATGACCAAGAACACGTGCAAGACGGCCGCTGCACTACCCACCATATATCACTTTGCAATCTCATTGACAATGGAAATTTGTCAAAATCTGAGTTCAGCCGTGGTGGGCACTTCCTGTGCAATTATCATTATAAGGCTTCTCAATTCTAATGATAATGTACCTTCTGCAGGATGCGGAACCGAGCATATCAAAGCATCACCAATACCTAATGGATTCATTAGACCTGCAAGATTCTCAACATATCACATTCGGACCTGCTGCTTTGTCCAGCAGAGCTGATCTCCACCCATCTTGCATTTTAAGATTAGTTTGTCCTCTTCTCGTTGCTGCTGACTATCATTTCCGTCAAAGTTCAAGTCCTATTTCGTGCAATGTAACAGAAATGATGTCATTGTTCAAATGGTTAATTCATCACCCAGTTTTTGCTCCAGATCCAAATTTCATGGAAGGCTGCATTACTATCGCCCGAGCCGAGCTTGCACTGATGCACGAAAGGTAATGGCTCATGCTATTATATGCATTTCTTCAACTAACTGGCTAGAACTTGATACGAATTAACTTGATACAAATGATCTACACTAACAGAATTAAAATGACTCTCTCAAAAAAATTGGTATTGATAAATTACCACTAACAAAAAATAAATATGACAAAAAAAATATCAAAAATACAATGACACCAGAATTTATGTAAAAAAAACTCCAAAATGGGTAAAAACTACGGGCGAAACATTGACCGAAACTTTTACTATAAAAGTAAGGTAATAAATTCTTCTACGAGATATATTACTCCATTCGTTTCAAAATATATATCATACTTTCTACTTTCGTTTACTCAAAATATAAGTCTCTTATTATATAAAAACTTTATTTATTACTTTATTTTAATTTTATCCTTGCCTCTAACTAACTATTTAAATATTTTTATTTTTTAAAAACTATAGGTTTTCCAACCAACTACTCTAAACATCAATCCGTAAGTTAAATTTAAATTTGATACACTAATTAAGAATTTTTAAATAGAGATATTTTAGATATCTATCAAAATTTTTTTATAAAATTTACTAAGACCTTAATTCTCGTATAAAAGAGAAATAGGTGATATAGTTTGAAACGAAGGGAGTAGAAGGTAGTACAAATATTATCACCAAACTATGTGACTATAAAAATAAACGATTAAAATAATTTCACAAAAGAATAGTAAATCAAAATGACTAAATAAATTTTCACTCTATTTTTCTGATTATTCTTCTCTCTTCTGCGTTCTCTCCTCTCCTCTTTTCTCTCTTCTTCTTGGCCAAAATTGGCAGGCGAGGCATGGCCTCCTCTGAGCTTCCGTTGTAATTTTGACATTGTATGGCTTCAGCCATAATTCAGCCGCCATTGAAGACTTTGCATGGCTTGTGCATTTCTTCACTCAAAATCCTCTGCAGAAAACAATTCCTTTGAATTTTTCTTCTTGCATTTATTGTTTGCAACATCGGTGTGCGACCAAGCAGTTGAAAATCCGACATTACTTGACTCAAATAGCTTACTGGTTATAGTCTTTCGTCAAACTCTAGTCACCAATCATTCATGGTCCGTCAGATCTGATAGAGGGAGAGAGAAGAAATATGAATTGTAAATAAAAATAAAAGAATAAAAAGCAAAAAGAAAAGAAAGTACTTTGATCAAGATTCGGTCACCAGATGGGTGACCAAGTCTTATGGATTGATGGGAATCATCATTACACCAAATTTAAATTTTACTTATTTCTTTTGATTTTACAGATTTAATTTTTTGTTTCTAGGCTGTTCTTGAAAACTCTCAATCGTTGATTCAATTTTTAACCGATCGAAAGGCTAAAAAGGTCTTTCGCACGTGCGGAAAAAAATGACATATGCACCGTAACGGACTCGAGAGAGGAGGAGCCAGCCAAGATCGGGTCACTATCAAAGTCGAAGGCCAGATCTGATTGGAGAAAATCAAAACTGCTACACAATATAGAATATCTTTAAAATAATTATTTAACTTTATAAAATAATTATTTTTATTTTATAACATAATTATTTAATTTTTTAAAATAATTATTTTTTAAAATATTTTTAAATATATCTAATCGTTAAATTAAAAAAAATGAATCAAATAATCAAATTTAAAAATAATGTGTAAGATCAAAATCAAATTAAAAAGTAATGTGCAGAATCATCCAAACTGTGGAGGGAGAAAAGAAGAAAAGTTTCTTTGGCAATGTCGACAACTTTTCATTCAGATGCATTTGTATTATTTTCATTTATTTAAAACGTCTAAATCATACTTTTCTATTTACAAATTCAAACAAGTTATTTTTATAAAAATTGAAGCGAAACTTCTCCTAAAAAGTTTCAAGGGAGATGATTCACCATCATCAGCTGATTTCAACTCCTTAGAGCCACTGCTATTATGCCTTCAAGAGGCGAGTTTCCAAGCTTTGGTGAAAATTCACCATCATCACCTTGTGTAGTCATGTTCTTATTACAAGTAATATATTTTTATCATCCCATCTGGCAAAGATAAAGTCAACCTTCTCAGGAGTTCTATGGGAGTACTCATTTGGCTTTGCTCAGTCGGTAGTACTCATTTCCCTCGAAAAAACGGAAAATACAGAAGTCGGTAGTTTGAAGCACTATACTCTGTAATGGCGAGAGCGTATGAAATCTCCTCCTCTTCTTCCTCTGTGCGCTGTCCATATGATGTTTTCTTGAGTTTCCGAGGTGAAGATACCCGCACAAACTTCGCCGATCATCTTTACGCAGCTCTAACTGAAGCGAAAGTCCATGTCTTTAGAGATGATGATGGAATCGAGAGAGGAAAGAATGTCAAATCAGAACTCCAACGTGCCGTTGAGCAATCAAGAATCGCCATTGTAGTTTTCTCGAAAAATTATGCTTCTTCAAGATGGTGCCTCGATGAGCTCCTGAGGATCTTGCATCAAAAGAAAACAGCAGGACAACAAGTTTTTCCTGTTTTCTACGATGTCAGCCCCTCGCAAGTGAGAAATCAGACGGGAATTTTTCAGAAAGCACTTGAAGAGCATGAGAGGCGATTTAAGAACAGCAAAAATGAAAAGCAGGGGTTGGAGAGTGCGCACAAGTGGAGAGCTGCGCTCAAAGAAGCCGCAGATATTGGTGGGTTTGTCTTAGAGAATCAAGCAAACAGGTAAGAACCGTCTACATTCTTCTTTGTTTTCTTGAACAAATTTTGCTTGAATTCCCAAATTTTTTAATCAAAGTAGTAAAAATTTCAAGCTTGAGTGGGTTCGGAAATAGTTCATAAATTCACTTTCTGCCTTGTCCCCAATACTCATGTCAGACAACTCAAAGTAGCATTTTACCTTCAGATTTTTTAATTCTATCAATTTCTTCTTTTTTCTGCACTTTGAGTCCACACATAACAGTGTGCATTTGGAAAAGGTTCCATAAAAAAACTCAATAAAAATTTTAACATTAAAAATTGACTTATTAGAGATGTGATCTCATTTCAAATCTCATATATTTTATAGAAAGATAAGAACTTCTGAAGATGACTACTTTAGAGTACACAAAGGCAAAATCCGTTACAAGGATGACAAGGCCAACCAAAGATCATTTTGGGCGCTATATGATCCCCGTAACTTCACGAATGGAAAAATTGCTAGCATAAGATCATTTTTAGTTAGTCTTTGACTCATTGCATTTAACTCTTGTACTGTGGAAATCTTTGAAGATTAATATGTGTGGCATCTGCATTTTCTTCTTCTAATAAACCTATTTTGGTAATAATCTATAGGCATGAGGCAACATTTATTAAAGATCACATTGTTCCAAAAGTTCTTCAGAAAATTAGTCCCAAGTTATTAAGCGAGCTCCCACATCTAGTTGGTATTGAAGATCATGTCAGGGAAATCACGTCATGGTTGCAAGATGGCTCATCTGAGGTTGGCATATTGGCCATTTACGGTATGGGTGGAATAGGGAAGACGACCATTGCCAAGGTTGTCTACAATTTAAATTATACAGCTTTTGATGGGAGCTTCTTTCTTGAAGACGTAAGGGAGATTTCAAGGACATTCAATGGCTTGGTTCTTGTGCAAAAGCGCCTGCTTTCAAAAATTTGTAAGGGGAGATACCTAGATATTGATAGTGTTGATCATGGTATAACTCTAATTACAATGGCTTTGTGCTGCACAAGAGCATTTCTTGTTCTGGATGACGTAGATGCAGAGGAACAGTTAGATGCAATACTTCGTCAATACCATCAGTTCTGCCCAGGGAGTAAAATCATCGTGACGACAAGAAATGCTTCGCTGCTACGGGCAAATTATTCAGTATCTAAGTTGCATGAAGTTCAGGTGCTGAAGGATAAAGAATCGCTGGAGCTCTTTAGTTGGCATGCCTTCAAACGAGAGCAACCAGTTGAAGGTTATCTGAAGCTCTCCGAAAGAGCCATTGGCTACTGCGGAGGACTTCCATTATCTCTTCAAGTGTTAGGCTCTTCTCTTTGTCACACAAACCTAGATATATGGAAAAGCGCATTAGCAAAGTTTGAAGCAATCCCTGATAGGAAGATTATTGAAAAATTAAGCTTAAGCTACGAGTGTTTGCCTGATGATAGTCTGAAAAATCTTTTCCTTGACATTTCTTGCTTTTTTGTTGGGAAGGATAAAGATTATATTGGAAAAATACTCGAGAAATGCAATCTCTTCCCCATATATGGATTTGAGATCCTCGTGGATAGATGCCTCTTAACCATAAGTAAGAAGAATAAACTGAAAATGCATAGATTGCTCAGGGATATGGGTAGAGAAATTGTTCGACAAGAATCCACTGACAATCCAGGAGAATGGAGTAGAATATGGCACTATCAGGATTCATTTGAAGTGCTAAAAGGAGGAACTGTAAGGGGACTGCTTCCTTATCATCTATGCCCAAGAATTTATACATAGATAGGATCTACTTTTGGTTAAAAACCTTTTACTTATATACTGTTCATCTTCTCTGGGCACTGTTAAGAAACAAGGCCTGTCACTTGATCTTCGCTTCCTAAACAAAGAGGAAACAGTTTACGAAGTTGGGGTCTGCTCAAATTCATGTATGCTAAAGTGTGAGACATTCGCTAGCATGCAACGACTCCGGCTTCTTCAGCTTGACTACGTGCATCTTATTGGATCTTCTAAAGTTATATCAAAAGAGATAAGGTGGCTCTGTTGTCATGGATTTCCTCAAAAATGCCTACCGGATGAATTTAATTGTGGAAAAGTGGTGGCTGTTGACATGCAGTACAGCAAATTGAAGCATGCTTGGAAGGGAATGATGGTAGGATTTACGCAACTCCGTGGAAGATTTAATTATCAGTTAGTTTGTTTTAGCCAGCTTTCAAATGGATTTTAGTTAACCTTTATCTCTCTTGCAGTTCCTTGGATGGCTGAAATTCCTGAATCTCAGTCATTCCAGTCGCCTTGTCAATACCCCCAACTTTTACGGGGTGCCTAATCTTGAAAGGATCATTCTCAAGTTCTGCACAAGCTTGATTGAGGTCCATGAGTCCATTGTAAAATTAAAGAGGCTTCTTGTTACAAACACATATTCATCAATTGAAATCTCTTAGAAAACTCATCATCTCCGGTTGTTCCAAAGTGAATAATTTACCTGATGAGTTAGCTAATATGGTTTCTTTGGAAGTGCTTGACGCTGATGGAATATGTCAATCACTGCCTAGCACTCATGAGCTTGGAATGCGGCATATATTCCTGCCAAAGCTAAGAAGATTTCCTGCCTTTACTTGGCCTTCTTTGCCCCAATCATTGACAGTGCTAAGAATAAGTGAAAGCAATGTATCTGATCATGCTCTCCCAAAGAATTTGGGTGGCCTCTCAGCATTGAATTTTCTGGATTTATCTCATAATTCAATTCAGAAGATGCCAGAAAGCGTAAAACAGCTTGCGAAACTTGGGCATCTTGACATGACAGGGTGCAACAAGCTCCTAACTGTTCCAGAGCTTCCAGATAACTTGTATTGTCTCTCCGTTGCCAATTGCAAGTCACTCGAAAAGTTAACAAATATACCAAATCTGTTCGGAGGCGGCTTCTTCCTGTATATCGATGGTTGCCCCAGGCTAGTTGAAGTTGAGAAAATGTTTACTTTACAACACCTTGAGAAGTTTGGCCTGGAAATGATTCAATGTTTGGGATTAGAAGATATAGAGCCTCTGAAGAGTGTGAATGTGAAATTACTGAATCTGATGGCTGGAGAAGCTAACTACTTCCCGTGCAGGTATATGAGGTAGAATGCACACATCTATATATCATCTTAGTCTGTATTTTCGTCACTTCTTAGTCCCATAGCACTGTGTGGTGCATTCTTTTTAATTTTCTGTAGTGCTTTTTACTTCTTTTTTCCCTTTGTCTCTGAAAAGTATTGGCTTCAGTACTACCATTTTTCTCTTTCTTTTCGTCGCAAGTTGGATGATTCAATTTGCCTATTGCTTATAATCTTTTGCTTGTCATTTTGGCTTGAATCTGATACTTGTATTGTTTGCTGCTTCATTTGGACAATCTTTTGCAGGCTTGTTCCGAAGAGAATCCAAAGGCTTGTTATGGAAATGAGAAATAAATTGAATAGGAGTGCGTCACAAAATGGACAGTACCTGATTGTAGTAAACAGAGACTTTGATATGTGTTGTATCTGCCTTTTCTTCTTCTAATACACCTGTTTTGGTAATAATCTATAGGCATGAGGCAACATTTATTAAAGATAACATTGTTCCAGAAGTTTTGCCAAAAATTAGTCCCATGTTATTAAGCGAGCTCCCACATCTAGTTGGTATTGATGATCATGTCAGGGAAATCACGTCATGGTTGCAAGATGGCTCATCTGAGGTTGGCATATTGGCCATTTATGGTATGGTTGGAATAGGGAAGACGACCATTGCCAAGGTCGTCTACAATTTAAATTGTACAGCTTTTGAAGGGAGCTTCTTTCTTGAAAATGTAAGGGAGATTTCAAGAACGTTCAATGGCTTGGTTCTTGAGCAAAAGCACCTGCTTTCAAAAATTCATAAGGGGAGAAACCTAGATATTGATAGTGTTGATCATGGTATAACTCTAATTACAATGGCTTTGTGCTGCACGAGAGCATTTCTTGTTCTAGATGACATAGATGCAGAGGAACAGTTGGATGCAATACTTCGTCAATGCTCAGGTTTTTACCCACTTTGGTCCTTTTTTGTGAAAGACAAACTAAAGTGGACCGAGATGGTAGGTGGTTGGACAGAAATGGACATAACACCAAAAGAAATGGCGTTATGTCCACTGGTATAACGCCATCAAAGATGGCGTTATAGCTTTTGCCATCTATGATGGCGTTATACAAGGAATCTCTTCGGTAAGGCTGAAGGCTCCTATGATATGAGGGAGGTAATGGGGTCCTTCGTTGCCAAGCTTACTTTTAGGGAGATGTGTATTGTGTTAAAAGAGCAAAGGGATGAAGGCAAGTTGGAGACTTCTTTTCTTGGATGAAATTACAGGTGATATTCTTTGAACTTTCCTCATATTTGGTTTGAACATCTGTTAACCGTAATTCTGTTACTCGTATGCCGTGAACATTTAGGCTCCTGTTGATATTGTTCGATTTTTTTGGTAAAGGACATTCTTTTTTTCACTTTGGTAACTCTGCAGCATTCTTGTTTGTGAATTCCCAGATCTCTATTCGTGATGGTATTCACATTCCAATAACTGGATTGTTTTGGTTAAAAGATTTTGTTGTTCCTGCGTTAGTTTTTGCAGCGTCCAGTACTTCCTTTTGTATTTCTTATGTATTGTCCTTTTGATATGGCTGCCGCATATTAATTGGTGTAATATTAGATTTCTGGTTGAACAGTTAAGCTACAGGCCTTGTGTTATTGTCCATACACTAGTTCTTCGTGCCTATGGCCACGTTGGAAAGATCAAGCTTGCAGAGCAGATCTTCTTGGAGATGCTTGAAGCAGGTTGTGAACCGGATGAAGTAGCCTGTGGAACCGGAAGAGGTGGGGCTTGCGGTGGGGCAGGTAAAATGAAGGGGAGAAGTTATACGAATCCTAGAAAAAGTTATAACGCCATTTTAGATGGCGTTATATAGAAGACATAACGGCATTCCTTTTGCCGTTATGTCTATTGTAGTGATACTATCCTCTTTTTCAGTCCATGGTAGTCTATTGTTTTTTAGAAATGGACCAAATTGAGTAAAAACCCTCAATGCCCCTTAACATTCGGATCCTTAAAGTCACATCTTACTTCCCCGAGCCGACCGCCGTTGCATTCTTTAGAATTTAATATCTTTCACAACGATAGTTACTTTCCCTCTCTCTCTCTTCTTTCTCTTTCTACACGAATTATCACCATTTATGCGTTTCAGTTGTTTGCAACTTCCTACCAGCAAGCTCCGACCTCTTGTCAAGATTGGAGATTGGAGTTTAGCCCATCTTTACTTTTATGCAGTTTTTTGTCATTCTATCGATTTATTTTATTTTAAAATCGTTATAATATTTTTATCGAGTGATTTTCATCAAAATCTTCAATTACAACATTTATATTTTTATCGGTTAGTATATTATATTCTATTTTCTTGAAATTCTTTCTTTATCCGATTTAGATTTGAATCCTTACTCAATTTTTTTATCTCTTTCGTGGATGATTTTTAATACTGCTGATACGCCTAAAGTCTTGTAAATTACCATTCAAGAAACAAGATAAAGTTGAGTCTTGAAAGAGATTGGTAGTGTGTGATTTTTTTTTTACTATAAACGTTTAACTCATTGGCGCAATATTTTTTTATTTCTATTAATAAAATATTTTAATTAACAAAAAAACTGTAAACGATAGTATAGATTAGATTAAAAGAAGCAGTTAATTTCTTACTTTGTTTATTTTTTTCTGTGGACGAGTAATTGTAATAGATTTTTATTTTTCAATGAATATTTAATAAAAGTCTATCTCAGTTACCTTACACAATCTATCACTGAAAAGAAATCTTAAGGGGTAACTTGGATTGACATTTAAACTAAAAAATAAAAATCATTTTTTTCTAATTTTTTTTTTACCTTAAGTCTCTTTTTTTCTCTCATAAATAATTTATTTTTATAATTTTTAAAACAATCTAACTCAAAAAAAATTTCATCCAATCTCATTATTTGCCCTGGTGGACCACCGATGCAATGTTACAAAATATGAATTTTAAACAAATCATCTATTCTATTTCAAATTTACATAACTAACATGTTATTGTCTTTTGTTTTATAAAAAATTAACTATGTTTCTCTTCCACGCTATATGGACGGCTTTTCTTAAAAATATACTTTTACTCTGTTTGATGAGTAATTTTCCTCCAAAATATCTTCTTATTAGTATCACTTAAGTCTCAATATTCATTAGAGGAGTAAAAATATTACCAAGCTCTTTCGTATACTAAAGTGAAATCAATTTAGATAAAAACTAAAGTGGTCCAAATACGAGTTCAGTCTATCAAACAAGTTTCAAAATAGAGTTTGAAAAATAATAATAAAGAATATATGATACCTTAACCAAAGTAAGAAAATTAAATTTAAAAATATGAAAAAAAATTACTAACTCTTCGATGGAGTTCTTATTTCGTTTGGTTTGTTAAGGCTTGGATTAAGTTTTATTTTTAATTAAATTGTATTAAAAATCGTAAAAATAAATTATTTGTGAGAGAAAAATAAGATCTAAATAAAAAAATTAAGAGAAAAATAAATTATTTTGAATTGAAAATACAATTCAAATACACCCTAACATTTTTCTCGCAAAAATAAATAATAAACGACATAAAAATGTCAAAAAAAATTTTTTAAATCACTTAAAAATAAGTAGAACTCGCAGGTCAGAAAATCAAGTAATCGTCCAGTCTGGTAAGTCAAGTCAAACTCCTTTTCCGTCACGAACGATGATGTAGTGTATGAATGGAATACGCGTCTCAACAAAGTTCTGTTGGTATTCATCTGGCTTTGATCAGTCATAGTTGTCATTTGCCTCAAAAAAAATTAAAGAAACAGAAGTCCGTAGTTTGAAGCACTATAATCTGCAATGGCGAGAGCTGGTAAAATCCCCTCTTCATCTTCCGCTTTTCGGTGTCCATATGATGTTTTCTTGAGTTTCCGAGGTGAAGACACCCGCACAAACTTCACTGATCATCTTTACTCAGCTTTAACAGAAGCAAAAGTTCATGTCTTCAGAGATGATGATGGAATTGAGAGAGGAAAGAATGTTCATTCAGAACTCCAACGTGCCATTCAGCAATCAAGGATTGCCATTGTAGTTTTCTCGAAAAATTATGCTTCTTCAAGATGGTGCCTTGATGAGCTCCTGAGCGTCTTGCATCGAAAGAAAACAGCAGGCCAACAAGTTTTTCCCGTTTTCTACCATGTCAGCCCCTCGGAAGTGAGGAATCAAACGGCAAATTTCGAGAAAGCATTTGAGGAACATGAAAGGCAATTCAAGAATGAAAAGTCGGGGTTGGAGACTGTGCACAAGTGGAGAGCTGCGCTTAAAGAAGCAGCAGATATTGGTGGGTTTGTCTTAGAGAATCAAGCGAACAGGTAAGTACCCTCAACATCCTTCTTTGTTTTCCTGAACAAGTTTTGTTAAATGCTCAAATTGGTAGTAAAAATTTGATGCACGGTTGGGTTCGGAAAAAGTTCATAAATTGACTTTCTGCCTGCGCCGGTGGAATCGAGTGCCCAATTGAGTCCATGCATAGCAGCAGCAGAATACTCATATCAGACAAGTCCATTCTTGGTTTTGTCTTATCCAACTCAAACAAGAAGCATTTCTCCTTCAGATTTTTTAATTCTATCAATTTCTTCTTTTTTCTGCACTTTTGAGTCCACATATAACAGTGTGCGTTTGGATAAGGTTCCATTAAAAAACTCAATAGAAACTTTAACTTCAAAAATTGACTAATTATTAGATGTGTTCTCATTTGAAATCTCAAATATTTTGAAGAAACAAAAAAACTTATGAGGAAGACTACTTTGAATAAGAGCAAAGTTCGTTAGAAGGTTGACAAAGTGAACCAACTAGCATAACTGAAATTTTGGAAGGCTATATGAACCCCAAAGCTTAACGGATGGAAAAATCGCAAGCATAAGATGATTTTTTGTTTGCCTTCAACACATTGCAAATCTTTGAACATTAATATGTGTGGTATCTGTTTTTCGTTCTTCTAATTCTAATACATCTGTTTTGTTAACATGACCATTGTGCCGTAATTTATAGGTACGAGGCAACATTTATTAAAGACTACATTATTCCAAAAGTTCTTCAGAAAATTAGTCCCAAGTTGTTAAGCGAGTCCCTATATCTAGTTGGTATTGATGATCATGTCAGGAAAATCACGTC
The DNA here is from genome assembly GCA_030512225.1 of Rauvolfia tetraphylla. Lineage (NCBI taxonomy): Eukaryota > Viridiplantae > Streptophyta > Magnoliopsida > Gentianales > Apocynaceae > Rauvolfia > Rauvolfia tetraphylla. The sequence continues at coordinate 8,314,387 of JAJQKT010000060.1, forward strand.
ATGGTTGCAAGATAGCACATCTGAAGTTGGCATATTGGCCATTTATGGTATGGGTGGAATAGGAAAGACGACCGTTGCAAAGGTTGTCTACAATTTAAATTATACAGCTTTTGATGAGAGCTTCTTTCTCGAAGATGTAAGGGAGATTTCAAGAACGTTCAATGGCTTGGTTCTTGTTCAAAAGCGCCTACTTTCAAAAATTTTTAAGGGGAGAAACCTAGATATTGATAGTGTTGATCATGGTATAACTCTAATTACGAGGGCTTTGTGCTGCACAAGGGCGTTTCTTGTTCTGGATGACATTGATGAAGAGGAACAGTTAGATGCAGTACTTCGTCAATACCATCGGTTCTGCCCAGGAAGTAAAATCATCGTGACGACAAGAAATGCTTCGTTGCTAAGGGCAAATTATTCAGTATCTAAGTTGCATGCAGTTGAGGTGCTGGAGGATAAGGAATCGCTGGAGCTTTTCAGTTGGCATGCCTTCAAACGAGAGCAACCAGTTGAAGGTTATCTGGAGCTCTCCAAACGAGCCATCGACTACTGTGGAGGACTTCCATTATCTCTTCAAGTGTTGGGCTCTTCTCTGTGTCACACAAACCTAGATATATGGAAAAGCGCATTAGCAAAGTTTGAAGCAATCCCTGATAGGAAGATTATTGAAAAATTAAGATTAAGCTACGAGTGTTTGCCTGATGATAGTCTGAAAAATCTTTTCCTTGACATTTCTTGCTTTTTTGTTGGGAAGGATAAAGATTATGTTGGAAAAATACTCGGGAAATGCAATCTCTTCCCCATATGTGGATTTCAGATCCTTATGGAGAGATGCCTCTTAACCATAGATAAGAAGAACAAACTGAAAATGCATAGATTGCTCAGGGATATGGGAAGAGAAATTGTTCGCCAAGAATCCACTGACAATCCTGGTGAACGCAGCAGACTATGGCACTATCAGGATTCATTTGAAGTGCTAAAAGGAGGAACTGTAAGGGGCTGCTTTCTTATTCAAATCATTTATATGTAAAAAGGATCTATTTTTGCATTAGAACATTTTACTCATACATTGTTCACTTGTCTCAGGGTACCAATAAGATACAAGGCCTCTCTTTTGATCTCCGCTTGCAAAATAGAGAGGAAACAGCTTATCAAGTCGGGATCCAGGCAAATTCAGGTGTGCTAAAATGTGATACATTTGCCAGTATGCAACGACTCAGACTACTCCATCTTAACTATGTGCATCTTAGGGGATCTTTTGAAGTTATATCCAAAGAGATAAGGTGGCTCTGTTGGCATGGATTTCCTCTAAAATGCCTGCCGGATAATTTTAATTTTGTTAAAGTTGTGGCCATTGACATGCAGTGCAGCAGATTGAAGCATGCTTGGAAGGCAATGAAGGTAGGATTTGCTCGACTGCATTAAAGACTTCATTTTCGTTAGTTTAGCTAACTGCTTAAATAAAATGTGGTTCATCCATTATCTTTGCTGCAGTTCCTTGGATGGCTGAAGTTCCTGAATCTCAGTCGTTCCTATTGCCTTGTCAATACCCCCAACTTTTATGGGGTGCCAAGTCTTGAAAGAATCATTCTCAAGTTCTGTACAAGCTTGATCGAGGTCCATGAAACCATTGTAAAATTAAAGGGGCTCCTTGTATTGAATCTCAAAGGCTGCAAAAACCTTAGAAAGCTTCCAACATACATTCATCAACTGAAATCTCTAAAAGAACTCATCATCTCTGGTTGTTCCAAACTTAATAATTTGCCTGAAGATTTAGACAATTTGGGTTCTCTGGAAGTGCTTGATGCAGATGGAATATGTCAATCCCTAACCAGTACTCAAAAGCTTAGGATGGGGCGTATATTCCTCTGCAAGGTGCCAAAGCAAAGAAGATCTCCTGGTTTTACGTAGCCTTCTTTGCCACAATCATTGACAACGTTAAAAATAAGCCAAAGCAATATTTGTGATCATTCTCTTCCAAGGAATTTGGGTAGCCTCTCAACGCTGCTCTTGCTGGATTTATCTCATAATCCAATTCAGAACCTACCAGAAAGCATAAAAGGCTTTCAGTAACTTAGGCATCTTGACATAACAGGGTGCAAGAAGCTGCTAACAATTCCTGAGCTTCCAGATAACGTACATACTCTCTGGATTTCCGATTGCAAGTCACTCAAAAAGTTGACAAATATAACAAGTCCATTCTGAGGCAGTTACATGCTGGCTGCCCATGGTTTCCCCAGGCTAGTTGAAGTCGAAAATACGTTTTCTTTAAAGCCCATTGAGAAGGTTGAGCTGGAAATGATGCAAAGCTTGGGATTAGAAGATATAGAGCCTGTTAAGATTCTCAATGTGAAATTACTCAATCTGATGAGTGGAGACGCAAACTACTTCCCTGTACAGGTGGTAATCTCTCTTTTTCTCTGTTCTCATAGCCCGTCCAGTCTTCAGCCCCTTTTGGCCCCCTGGCTTTCTGTAAAAAGAAGGCACAGAAAATAACGTTAATATTACTACTTCGTCACAGGGGCTTATGGAATTTGGTATATTCAGCATTTTTCTTCCTGGGAATAAGATTCCAGATTGGTTCAGCAAATACAGAAATGTGAGATTCTCTGTAAAGAAGGATTCACTAGATGAAGATGCGTACTCAGTGTCCTTTGCTATGCCTTCACTACCTAACATCAGATTCCGAGGCTTGAATATAGGGGTAGTCTATTCTTGTGGCAACCAGGGTGCCATCTATTTTCTTGTTACAAATAGATCCAAGGATATAGGCTGGGTGTATTCGCCGACGTTCTCGGCAGCAGCTAATGAGGAGGATCTGATATTCTTAAGTCATTGGAACGTGGAGCATCTTTTTGAAGTTGGGGATGAGCTGGACATCCGTCTGAGTGGATTAAAATTGAAAATGATGAGGTCCAGCTTGTTTATGACCAAGAACATGTACAAGACCAGCATTGCACTGGTCATGTATCTCTTGGAAACCTCATAGACAATGGAAATTTGTCAGGTTATGAGTTTAGCCGTGGCCGGCACTTCCTATGTAATTATCATTATGGGGGTTCCCAATCCCCAGGAATTATTGTTTGGCGGTACTTAAGTCTAATGACGCTGTACCTTTTCGAGGACGTGGAACAGAGCACATCAAAGCTTCATCAGTACCTAATGAATTCGCCGGACCTTCAAGTTTCTCAGCATATCTCATGTGGACCTGTTACCATGTCCGGCGAAGCTGATCTACCCCCATCTTACATTTTAAGATTAGTTTGTCCAATTCTTGTAGCTGCTGACTATCGTTTCCGCAGAAGCGCAAGTCCTATTTCATGCATTGTGGCTGAAATGGCTACGTTGTTGAAATGGTTAATTCGTTTTCCTGATTTTGTTCCGGATTCAAATTTCATCCAAGGCTGCATTGTTATCGCCAGTGCTGAACTTGCTTGGATGAAGGAGAAAAGGTAATGGCTATTATTTGCAGTTTGCCAACTAAATGGTTAGAACATGACACGAGTCAGGTGTTGGGAGTGGTAAATTGACTGACTATTCCTTTTTACTTGCTGGTGACATACTTTTCCTCGTTCTACCTCATCAGTAGTGAATCTCTTTCTCAGTGTTTATCTACCAATTAAAAGCTCCTAGTTTCTTATCTTCCTGAATACATCTTCTTGTTAATTTTCTGCAGTACTATTTGACTAAAACTTCTTTTTTGTCTCTGAGTAGTATAGTTTCAGTAGTAGCATCTTTCTCTTTATTTTCTTCACAAGTTACATGATTCAAGTAGCTTAGTGATTATAATCTTTTGCTTTTGTGATTTTGACTTGAATCTGATATTTGTATCGGTTACCTCTTCGTTTGGTCAAATTTTTCCAGGCTTGGTTCGAAGCATGTGGTAGGTCCTCTCGCAGAAATTGTAAATAAGGTGAGTACGAGTGCGCTGAAAATTGGACAGCAACTAATCGTATCTAACAAAGAGGTTGGAAATGTCAACCTGTCTCTAGAAGATGGAGAAAATAAGAGTTTTCACTGTGATTGGCCTTTGAAAAAAGGCACTAAAAGGGGTCTGCTTTATGGCCGAGTTTAGACAATGGCCATAATGACTTTTCATTTGGCCTTATGAGTCATAATGCCAAATGAAAAGATATTATAAGTTATTAAAAAATTAACTTATATAATACATTTTTATTTAACATAAATGTATTATATATTTATATTATATTAAAAATATATATAGAGATCATGAAGATTTAAATTTAGTTATTTCTTTTTTTTATTATCTAAAATACTCTTAGAAAAATAAATTATTATTATTTTGATAAACTAACCATATGATATTAAAAATACACAAAGTGTACAAATATAATTATTTTATATAAATCTATCTTTTAAACTCTAATTTAATTACAATTAGCTGAGAGTTACATAAAGAGTAATTAAAAAATAAGAGTTATTTTAGAGTTGCATTAGTTTAAGAAGAGTACTCTTTTATTACTATTTTTTTTAACAAAAAGAAGAGTACTCTATTAGTTTATTATTTTTGTTATTATTATTATTTATATTACTATTAGCATTATTATTAAAAATTTAAATCATAAGTGCTATGTGGGAATTACATGAATTAAAAGATGAATAAATAAAAAATAATAATTATACTTAAAGAATTAATAGAAAAGTTCTTAACTAGGTTTTTAACTACTAAGTAATAATATTTTAACTCATCTACTTAAGTTACAAATTTTTTCTAATTAAAAAATATAATGTAATGGAAGATATAAATGAATTATATAACATCTATAGAATAGATTATATAATTTAATATTATTATTAAAATATTATACGAATAAAATAATCAAGAATAAATAATATATTTTAACTTTTACCTTTGCAAGAACAAGAAGGAGAAAGAAAAAATAATGTTATTTTACAATAAAAACACAAGGAATAATTATGATTACTAAAACTCAAATGTAAGTATATTTAATGAAAAATAAAAAATATAATAGTATGAAAATAAAAATAAAATATTAATATTTAAAAATTAAATAAATATAAAAAATAATTATATTGAATAAAAATATCAATACCAGTATAACTTTTGAAACATTTAACACGTGTAAATATTGCACGTATTTTGTGCTAGTTCTCAAAAAAGCATTGACATATAATATATTTTCATTTGGCATTATAGCTTCGCTAACACCAAATGAAAATGCATCATTCGAGGCCCCTGATTCTCGCTCTCCCTTCTTCTATTTTATCTTAGGTTTGCAAATGTTTAGAATTTCAATTCTCTAAAAGCTGTTAGTAGTAAATGAGAGACATGAACTATTAGAACGGAATTCAAACTTTCTATCTTTAATTTATCTTAGTATGCTATAGTTGAAAGCTGACATAAACATATCAAAATTATAAAAATTAAATAAAATAATGTATTAAATTTTTAAAATGGTTTATTTTCTTCTTTACATTAGAGAAATGAAAATGTGAATCAATTGCACAAATTTTTCCTTAAAAAAATGCTCTTAAATGATAAAAAAATTGTTTGAAAAATGAAGGAAGGAAAAATCCAGAGATTCATAAACAAATACTAGTATTTCATAGAATTTAAATTTTTTTTTATTCTATTAGACAAGAGTTCATGAAAGTATAACAGAATATTGAAATTAAATAAAAGTGTATGTAACACAAAGCAAAACTAAGAGATACATAGCCCTACAGAGTTAATGAGGTTATAACTTATGATGTTATGACCATATAAATGGCAATTACTACATCTTGAAAGAGAGTTTGGGTTATGATATCCATGTCAGAAAGAAAACTCGTGGTTCGCAGTCGTCCTCGATTATTCTTCGTATTTGGAAGATAAAATGTCATATGAAATGGTATCTCATGCTACAAATTTTCGTTGGCTACCAGATTAAAACTGAACATGTATGCCTTTCTATAAAATTCCTTAGAGTATATGTCCAATACAAACTACCAATGCATGCGAATAAGGTAACGTATATATGTGTTATATTTCACAAGTTCTCTTATGTGTACTGTATACATATGGTTATCTCTATTATCTCCTTGTACAGGTGGCTACACACTGTGCAATCATGTCTGTGTATTATATTGCACCACTCTATACTCTGACTTTTTTTCATTTGTCGCAAACTTATTCTAGATTCTTTTGAGAAATGGGTGTTTACCTTTGTGGGATCTCAGTGCTTTTCCAGGAATTTGAGTAGCCTCTCAGTGCTAAGCTGGCTGGATTATCTCAGAATCCAATTCGGAACCTACCAAAAAGTACAAAAGAGCTTCATAAACTTAGGTGTAGTTTGGTTAGGAGGAAAAGAGAAAGGAAAAGAGGAGGGAAATAAAAGAAGAAGTAAATGGACAGTTTACTTCATTTGGTTGGAGGGGAAGAAGGGAGGGGGGAAGTAAATCTGGAGGGGGAGAGCGTAAGTAAAACCAATCCGTCCACTCTTGGACAGATTGGGATGTATTTGGTGTATAAAGACCTTTATACCTTCACAAAACATTTCAAATTCTACCATTATCTCATCTAAGTATTTGGTGGCTTCCAATTTGTTCTATTTGATAAATTGTTAACTTTTTTTCTTCTTTATTTTGCTTTCAAGTACCATTAAAATATCCAGCTATTGTTAGCTAGAAACTGTATTCTCTTTTCAATAATGGGGCATTTAAGTTTGGGCATGAGAATTTTATCATAATTAAATATTTTAAGAAAAAAGTAAATTTATAAACAAAACAAAATACATTCCCTTCCCTTTTCACTTTTCAGTATAATCAAATAAAAAAAAGTATTTCTAATTTACTTCTCTTCCGCTCAAATCACAAAACTGAAATAAATATAAATATCTCTCCTCAAAAAAGTAAAAAGTACATCTTCCCCTCTCCCTCCCCCTCCGAACCAAACTAAGCCTTAGGCATCCTGACATAACAGGGTGCGAGAACAATTCCAGAGCTTGCAGATAACGTAGTTAGTCTCTGGATTGGCAATTGCAAGTCACTTGAAAAGCTGGTAAGTTAACCAAATCCATCCAGAGGCGCCTTCTTCCTGGCTGTTCACGGTTGTCCCAGGCTAGTTGAAGTCGAGAAAATGTTTGCTTTACTGCCCATTGAGACGGCCTGGAAATGATGCGAAGCATGGGATTAGAAGATATAGAGCCTGTCAAGAGTCTCAATGTGAAATTACTCAACCTGATGACTGGAGAAGCTAACTACTTCCCCGTACAGGTGGTAGTCTCTCTTTCTCTCTTTTCTCATAGTCCCTCTAGTCCTCTCCCTCTTTTGGACCCCTGGAAATAGCATTCCAGATTTGTTCAGCAAATACAGAAATGTGAGATTCTCTGTAAAGAAGGATTCACTAGATGAAGATGTGTACTCAGTGTCCTTCACCATGCCTTCACTACCTAACACCAGGTTTCGAGGCTTGAATATTGGGGTAGTCTATTTTTGTTGTAACCAGGGTGCCATCTATCATCTTGTTACAAATAGATCCAAGGATATTGGCTGGGTGTATTCACCAACGTTCTCAGTAGCAGCTGATGAGGAGGATGTGATATTCTTAAGTCCTTGGAACTTGGACCATCTTTTTGAAGTTGGGGATGAGCTGGACATTCGTATGAGTGGATTAACATTAAAAAAGATAGAGATCCTGCTTGTTTATGACCAAGAAGATGTACAAGACAACCATTGCACTGCCCGTATATCATTTACAAACCTCATAGACAATGGAAATTTGTCAAGTTTTGAGTGTAGCCGTGGCCGGCACTTCCTATCCAATTATCAGTACACAGGTTTCCGATCCCCTGGAATTACTGTTTGGGTGTGCTTATGTCTAATGATCTTGTACCATTTCCAGGATGTGGAACAGAGCAGATCAATGCTTCATCAATACCTAATGAATTCATTGGACCTTCGAGATTCTCAACATATCTCATGTGGACAGCCTACTGTGTCCGGCACAGCTGACCTCCCCCCATCTTTCGTTTTAATATTAGTTTGTCCATTTCTTGTTGCTGCTGACTATCGTTCCCCCAGAAGTACAAGTCCTATTTCATGCATTGTGGCCGAAAGTGCTACATTGTTCAAATGGTTACTTCGTTGTCCTGATTTTGTTCCAGATTCAAATTTCACCCGAGGCTGCATTGTTATCGCCAATGCTGAGCTTACTTGGATGAAGCAGGAAAGGTAATGGCTCGTGCTCTTATCTGCAGTTCACCCAGTAATTGGGTAAAACTTGTCACGAATTAGGTGGTGGAATGGTAAATTGTCTGATATTCCATTTGACTCGCTGATGATATACTTTTCCTCGTTTTTCCTCATGAATAATGGATAAATCTGTTTTTCTGTTTTTTTTATCTACCAATCAAAAGCTCCCAGTTTCTTATCTTACTGGATGCACGTTCTTGTTAATTTTCTGTTGTACTTTTTGACTTAAAACTTCCTTCTTGCCCTTTCTGTCTCAGAATGGTACATATTGAATATTTTTTTTATAAAATAATAATTTTTTTCTTTATTTTTTTTAGTGATAGATAATAAGTGATACTTTTTATCTACCATTGAATTATTTTTATAATATTAGAATAAAGTACAAATTTTCACTAATTATATAAATAATTTCATGAAGGTCATTTAATTTATTTTCACATATTATGCCATTGTATTTTCATTAAATAACATTAATTTTTGAATTTTCAATTAATATTATATTTTTTTATGATAATTTTAGTCTTTTTTAATAATAATTTTTTTCTTTTGCAATGATAATGATAAAGATTAAAATGTATTTTTAGTAATTTCTTATTTATTTATATAGTATTCAAATATGACACATATTTTATTTCTTCGGGGTCTTTTTGATACTTCATGCTATTATTTTAATTTTTTTATAAACTATATCAGTATTTAAACTCTTGAATTCTCATAATCATTCCTCATAATTCTTTTATGTTTTCAAGAAATAAATATTTATTTACTTTATGCCTTTTATAATTAATTTATTTTAATAAAAAATATTATTTTTACTAACTACAAAAACATTTTTTATGGAAATCACTTGTTATATTTTAGACTTTTTATAAACTATAATGATATTTAAATATTTAACTAGTATAATTATTTCTCAAGTGATTTAGTTTTTCTAAAATAGTAATTTCTTTATATATATATATATATATATATATATATATATATATATATATATATATATATATATATATATAGGTTAGATAGTTTGTTCTTATATACTATTACATTATATATACTTTGAGGTAGAAAAATTTATAACTTAAGTGGGAGAGTTAGTATGTATTTATTAATAAGTAATTATAAAATTTTTTATTAATTTTAAAATAAATTACCAGTTAGTTGAGAATTTAGTGTATTGTTCACATTCTAAATACTTTTGGACATTTAGAATACCAAAATAAATTGTCAAAATTCTATATATAACTTTGGGGCATTGACCATCAAAATTAAAATAATTCATCCAACCAAAGAGCATTTTTTATCATTAAAAAAAACAAAACAAGTTTAAATCCCTTTAATCTCCTCCTACAATTTTAGTATAGTACCATGTACGTGCAAATTACACGTAGTTAATTTTTTTTGAAAATTAATAAATTATTTTTAAATAATGATAAAAGATAAAATGTTTTTTTTATAATTTTTTAATTATTTTGATAATATTTTGATACAATTCATATTTTTACTAATTATCTAAAACTATTTTGTGGAAGTTATATAGCGTTTTTTTTTTACATTATGTGTGATTATATTTTAGAATTTTTATACATAATATTTATATTTAAAATTTTTAATTAGCGTAATATTTTACCGTAATCATGTTAGCTTCTTTTGTAAAATAATAATATACTCTTTTTTTGTTGTTCTTTTTTGCAATGATAGAGATTATGTGTATTTTTCTTTAGAGAAATTGGCTCTGAATGGCACTGAAGAATACACTTACTGCTTGTCTTGCCACTAAACTTTTTTTTTATTCTTTCATGCCATTGAACTATTTTTGAATAGCTAATTCTGCCACTCATTCACCACAAACGGCGGAATCCGGCGGAAAAGAGCATGCTCCACTCACGTGCTGAGAATTTGAGTTTTTTTTTATCAATAATTGGTTATGAATGCCACTGAAGAATGCACTTACTATTTATTTTACCATTAAACTTTTTTTTTAATTCTTTCATGCCATTCAACTATTTTCGGGTGATTAATTTTGCCATTGAAGAATTTAATTTTTTTTTAAAATAATAAAGGGTATAATGGTCAATACAATTCTCCTTCCATCAAATTTCTCACTTGCTCAAACTAAATCCATTTTTATCCGTTTGAGAATCCAATTTAAAACCTAACAGATTAACTTCATCAAATAACCACAATGGTTTTTCTTCGGGTGCCATTTGTTGTAATTCTTTACTTGTTGCAAAAGCTAGATTGTTGATTTGAACCTAATTTATCTCGACAGAAACTGAAATTGACACAATAAACTAAGACTGACACCAACCTTGGCAATGAACGCCGACGGGCCAAAAAACTTTTTTTGGTAAATACACAATCAAATTCTTCAATGGCAAAATTAGCCACGCGAAAATAGTTGAATGGCATGAAAGAATAAAAAAAAAGTTTAATGGCAAAATAAATAATAAGTGCATTCTTCAGTGGCATTCATAACCAATTATTGATAAAAAAAAAAACTCAAATTCTCAGCACGTGAGTGGAGCATGCTCTTTTCCGCCGGATTCCGCCGTTTGTGGTGGATGAGTGGCAGAATTAGCTATTTAAAAATAGTTCAATGGCATGAAAGAATAAAAAAAAAAGTTTAGTGGCAAGACAAGCAGTAAGTGTATTCTTCAGTGGCATTCAGAGCCAATTTCCCTTTTCTTTACTCGTGTAATTATTTTTCAAAATATTCATAGATGTTAAATGTTCATTCATTTTAATCGAATTCTATTATGTTTTAGACTTCTCGTAAATTATATTGATATTTAAAATTTTAAATTAACAAAATTACTCTCTCTCTCTCTCTCATACACACACATAATAGTAGTGGTCCAAGTGCACTTTTTTACTTTTTAATTTTGATGATATTCCAAATAGATACATTTTTTTATTACTAATATTAAATAATTACATAGAGTTTATGAACTCTATTTTTATATCTTATGCCATTATATTTTTTAACTTTTCATAAATTATATTGCTAATGAAATTGTTAATTAGCATAATTATTTCTCGTTGAAATTTAGTTTTTCGCAAAAGAACGATGTTATTTTCTCTCTCTTACTCTAGATTTTTTTTTCCTTTTCTAAATCTTTTTAGTGGTGGGTTTGTTCTTGCCTCTCTAACTCTCGTTCTTTCTTTTCTTTTCTTTTTTTCTTTTTAAAATATATATAGTGATAAGAACTTAAGTACATTTTGTACTCTTTGTTTAATTATTTTGATGACATTCTGATAATATACATTTTTATTAATTATATAAAATATTTTATTAGTCATATTGGATGCCATTGTATATGAAGATGGAGAAGATGGAGAAATATTGAGGACTACCATTGTATATTGATTATGTCAACCTGTCTCTAGAAGATGGAGAAACCAAGGTTGAGGAAATCGTACTTTTTGAGACAGATAGAATACTGAGGACTACCATTCCCATATTTGTTCACAACTGAAACCTTGGTTGCTGGACGCTTGAAGCTTTCTCGCATAAAATACACCTCAGAAGACCATAACCAATTAGTTCATTTTCAACGGCAAGTTCTCTCTGATGTTCTCAAATAGGAAGACTCCGAGTCCGCTACGGTGCGGATGCCGATTTTTTCCGCACGTGCGGAAGGCCATCCCGGCCGTTCAATCGGTTAAAAACTCATCCAACGGTTGGGAGCTTTCAAGGGCATTATGGGAACAAAAAACTAAAATTTGCCCACCAACATCAATCATGTCAGCCATATCACGTCAATTCTCCTTTCAAATATTGATCAGAACTCCATTTTCTTCCTCCCCACGTTCCTTCCCCTCCGAGCGCCTTCTCTCTATCTTCCTTCTTCAGTTCTACTCTCATTCTACACTTAATGATCTTTTCTCAGTGTGAAGTCTCGCCATGATGGAAGCAGTTGCCAGCAGATCTCAGGTAAACTCAAACTTCTTCTGCTAGTCCATCGTGGAATTGTTTTGCAACTTCCCAGTCTTGTTTTATACCTCGAAGACGTTGTTTGGCTTGTTATGGTTCTTTACATACCCTCTGTCGTTCCTTTTATGGTGAAGCTTGAATATGAAGATGTAGAAGTACAACCCATGCAGGAAGAAACAATGGGTTGCATGTATTCTGGAAGCTTCAACGAAGAGAAGGGTAACTATGCTCGGATACTAAATAATTATCCATACGGTATTGAATAATTATTTATAGGCATAATTAATAATTATTATGTTCTTCTGTAGAAAGCATGGAAGAAATGATGAAAATGGAGTTCTCAACTGTTAGTGATGCTCATGCATTCTACAATGGATATGCCCACCGTATTGGATTCGGGACAAGGATAATGTATGAGAGGAGGTGCTCGAAAACAGGAAAAGTGCAATATATGAAGTATGTGTGTAACAAGGAGGGATTTCGGCGGGGAAGCAAATTTGACCCCAAGAACAGCAAAGCAAACTCTAATCATATTGAGGCAAGACCGGCGAGTGAAAGGAGAAGATGGGAGGAGAGAACAGGATGTCAAGCCCAAATAAGACTACAGCTTGATCAGACTAGGGGTGTGTATGTGATAAACGGTTGGGTTGTGGATCATAATCATTCTCTGCACTCAAAAGAATTTGCCCACATGCTAAGATCTAACCGACACGTTAGTGATGTTCAGGGTGTCGTGGCTGAATTGAACGAGGATGCCGGCATTCGGCTAAGATCTTCGTATGAGGTAATGGCTTTGGGCGCAGGGGGTAAGGCCAGTCTTGGTTTCCTTTCCACGGATCTAAAGAATCACCTAGCTAGAAGAAGACAAAAGGCAATGGTGCTTGGAGAGGCTACAGCTTTGCAGGAATACTTCCGCGATGAAGCGTATCGCAGCCCCGCATTTTACTATGACATCGAGGTTGACAATGAAGAACGAATTGCAAATATATTCTGGGCAGACGGTAGAATGAAGATGGATTATGACTTCTTTGGAGATTCTATCAGCTTCGACACCACGTATAGAACGAATAAAAATTATCGCCCTGTTGGTCTGTTTGTAATAATTATTCAATACTTTTCATAATAATTATTATTAGTGTCATTAATAATTATTATCTTTCATCTGAAAAATTCCCGAGCAAAATTGTGAATAAATTTTTATGAGTCTGATTTCCTTTACTGGACAGCTCTATTTGTTGGATTCAATCACCACCACCAAGGTTGTGTTTTTGGTGCTGCCCTCCTCTACGATGAAACGACGGAGTCGTTTGAATGGTTGTTGCGGACGTTTTTGCGGTGTATGTCCGGTAAAGCCCCGCGGACCATATTCACAGACCAAGATCCTGCCATGGCTGCAGCAATTAAATCAGTGTTGCCTCAGACATTTCATGGTCTTTGTACTTGGCATATAAGGCAAAATGCCCAAAAGAACCTAACACAGTTATTCACCCCACAATTTGCCGAGAAGCTCTACTACTTGATGTATGATGTCGACGACGAGAAAGAGTTCAACTTTGTGTGGAATACGATGCTGGAGGAGTGTTTCCCGAATGGTCCCCATAGGTGGATAGAGAGGATCCATGGATTTCGTCAGCAGTGGTCATCGGCATGGGTTAGGCAACATTTCACTGCAGGAATGGTTTCTACTCAGTTGAGCGAGTCATGTAATGGGGTAATTCGAGGATATCTCCAATCAGACCACAACCTTATTCAATTCTTCGGCCACTTTAATCGGATGGTCGAGAGTCGGAGAGAGGCAGAAAAGATCCAAGATTTCTGCGCCAATGATCGGTGATCTAAATAGTTATTCAATATATGATGCATAATTGTTCAAATACAACATAATAATTATTACTATAGCTATGAATAATTATTTTGACAAACACCAGGTTACCCAACAATAGCTTCCTATGCAGTCCGTTGACAAGGTGTGCAGCAGAGCAGTATACCCCCAATATGTTCGCTATGTTCCAAGAACAGTATCACCGGACATTCGAGTACATCATTGAAGCATGTGAAACCAGTGACGCCTGCAAAAGTATGCTCAAGTACCGAGTGTACAGGTGTAAGGACGATGTTTCGGAGACGAAGCTGGACGAGAGAATCGTGCATGTTGAGCTGGATAAAATGGTGCTAGAGTGCTCATGCCGTTTGTTCGAAACATTGGGTCTTCTTTGCAGACATATCCTTAAGGTTATGGATGTGCTGGGCTCTCTTGGTAACTGCAACATGAGGACATTGCCGTCTCACTATGTTTTGAAGAGGTGGACCAAGAATGCGAAGTGTGACTTTCAACTTCCATTTACTTCGGCTGCCGGTAAGCGGCCAACAGAGTATGGTGAGCGCTACCAAACGCTCACACATAAAATGGTTATGTTGGCTACAAGAGTGTGCCTGGACGATAACACTTACAATATGATTGACAACGAGTTAGATGAACTCTGCAAGAGGGCTGTGGAGCTGCTCGGGAGTAATCCTGGGTATGATGGAACCCGCAGTTGTGTTATAGTCAACAAACGTAAGTTAATGTAATTCCCAAGAATAATTATTATCCTCTTTATACATAATAATTATTACACAATTAGTGATAATTATTGTTCACAAATCGTGTAGCGTCTGACGATTCAAGGTCTCCCGGCGAAGGAATTGCGACTACGAGGACAATCAAGACTAGGCCGAATGCAAACCGCTCAAGGAAGAGGTTGCGAAGCTTGATGGAGAAGGCCAGACAGAGGAAAAAGTCAACCATCAGAAGGGAACTTTCAAGCCAAACTGCATATGAATCTTCCCTTCAATCCTTAGCAAATACATGACCTAAACCCACACACATTGAATTTGTCGGTGTAAATTTAGCTGCAGTTGTATCAACAAATTTTACAGTCGTTATAATTGTGCTGCCAATTGGCCTCTAATTCACTTTCAGGTCTTGGGCCTTGTTTTCCACTTGACACACAAGGCTAGTTATGCACAGAAACAATAATTATTATACAATTAAAAAAATAATTATGCATCCAGTTGTTCAAGATTAGCTTTACAGGCCTAAAAGTATTCACAATCACCCCGCAACTAAAGTAGATAAGCAGTACAAAAGAACATCAGCTCCTTTCCCTCCGCTGGTCCCCTTTCCACTGTACGGCAGCCGCCAAGACCTCATCTCTAACGCGATTTGCAGGTTGTAGTAAAAGCCTAGCAGCAATCTTGCGCCTGGCCTTGTTTAGCCAGTCCTGCTTGAGCCACATCGCATAAAAATCCTGGGGAATGTGCCCAACCCAATGCTGCATCATCAAACAAACAAGCACCCCGCAACAATTATCGTCCGGCTGCACAGGCACCCCTGGGACGTCCCACACAAAGGCCCCAAAATCTACGCTGGTTCCTCCCCAAACTTTCCACCATTCGCAAAAGTACCTTGTGAGGACCTCGCCAATTGGCCTGTGCACGTCATCAAACACTTCGGCACATGGCTTGCTATTTAAGCAGAGGAACCGTTTGGCACTCATGTCAACAGCAAAAAGGAAGAAATGTGCAGCGCGAAGAATTGGGAAGAAGTACTGCAAGGGCACGAGTCAAACAATTAGATGTTGTCAAAATCCATCCATAGAATAATTATTATTACACCTAATGAATAATTATTACTCAAAAAGAACACTCAAGAGCTGATGTGCTGTGCATAATTATTACCACACTCATACATAATTATTACCATGGTGCATTCGGCAGGAACGAACGGTTTATCTGTCGAGAGATACGGAAGTCTATTTATATGGGCAGCAATCTCATCAGCCATGTCTGCAGGGCTTTTGATTTTACCTGTTGTGGTGTCAGAGACAGCACTAGCCTGCAGCAATTGTTTCATTAACCTAGGAAACCAATGTAGGAAAAGCAGGGGATAAAGTGCAAGCAACAGATTAAAACAAACCCCGATACTGCAGTCAAAACAAAACCTCCGAACGGGACCGCTGATGGCCTGTTCCCGGTTAAGCAGATGGCCAAACGCATCAATCATCGAGTGATAGAAGTATTGATTAGGCCTGATGCCCTCCATCTCTATTCGAGTTAAAGGCTGGACCTCATCATCAAGGACCATTAAAGCACTGCAGTATGGGTATGATGGAATAAGAATAATTATTATGTCTCTTCCTAACAATTATTTAGACACATTATAATACTTATTCAAAAGTGTTTAGCCAACTTACTTTAGTCCATCCGGGGGGTTTTCCAACACAGCAAAGTCCACAAGGGCCTCCTCTTCGCTGGTCAAGGAATTTGGGTCACCCTTTGCTATCAAATAGGGCGAACCCAGCTTTGAACTGGCCTTGACGAGCCTGCGGCGCTTAATAGGCCTATGTAGTCCTTTACTGGCTGGCTCATCAGGGACCCTTCGCTCAGAACCCGGAGCAACCGGTTCAATGGCAGGAATAGGCTCATCAGCGACTGCCAACCCAAACTGATCGTGTGTAAGATCTTCGGCCTCTTCAGATGCTGCATCACATAGGCAACCTTGATTTATTCACTTTAACAAACATCGTTAGGAATATTTGTTCACTTTATCAAAGACACAAACCAACCTTGATTTATTTCCCTCGCGATCTTCATCACCCCAAATTCATCATCAAGAGGGAGGTCTGACCTAGACGAGGCATGCTCTACACCAATATTTTCACCTTGCACCGGAGGAACTGTAGCTGATCCTGTGTCAGGCCTTCTTGCACTCCTTTTTTTTTTAAGAGCGAATGCCGTAGAAATAGGCTGGTCTTCAGCATCAAGCTCCTCCAGCCTCCGATCAATCCTTCTCAACTTCCTCACATACGTCCGTCGTTTGGCCAATAGAAGCGCCCTCTCCGAGGCATTGGCTGCAGCAATTGTATCTTCTCCACTAACTTCTTGTGCCCCCGCCTTAGCCTGGGGCAACAAGGCGAGAGCCTCAGCAACCCTGCTCCCATTCCACCAACTGCAGGGCAACTCTTTCTCAGGCTTCCCTTGCAAAACCTCAGCACAACGCACCTACATCAACGAATACTTATTATCCAAATAAATTAATAATTATGCAAAGCAACCCCGACTATCAGTCGGTCAAAAAGTCAATAATAATTATTATCCAAATACAATAATAATTATGCAGAGCGCCCACGACCATCACCTTCTCCATAAAAGTGAATAATAATTATTATCCAACTACAGGAATAATTATGCATAGCGTCCACGGCTATCACTCAGTCCATACTAGTCAATAATAATTATTATCCAACTACAAGAATAATTATGCAGAGAGCCCACGAAGCTAACTGAGTTCATACTAGTCAATAATAATTATTATCCAACTACAAGAATAATTATGCACATAGCCAATGGCCATCACTCAGTCCATACTAGTCAATAATAATTATTATTCAACTGCAAGAATAATTATGCACAGAGCACACGGATACCACTCAGTCCATAATAGTCAATAATAATTATTAACCAACTACAAGAATAATTATGCACATAGCCCACGGCTATCACTCTATCCATAATAGTCAATCATAATTATTACCCAACTACAAGAATAATTATGTACATCAATTATGACTATCACTCACTCTATAAGAGTCAAACATAATTATTATCCAACTACAATAATAATTATGTACACCAACCACGACTATCACTCTCTCCATAATAGTCAATCATAATTATTACCCAACGACAAGAATAATTATGTACGTCAACTATGACTATCACTCACTCTATAAGAGTTAAACATAATTATTATACGCACAGAAGAATAATTATTATATTCACACTGGAGAAATGAATGTACCAGCAGAAGGTGCATGTTGCCTTCTGGCCAGGAGGCAGGCTTTTTTTGGACTTTCTTTGCAAAAAATTCCGCCCCTGCATTCAGGAACTCCGCAATGTGTCTTGCCCAGTTGTATGTGCGGATTGTTTCTATATCATCCAAATACCTTACGTAGTTTGATAGGCTAATCTTCTGCGAGTTTTTTGGTGCAAGCAATGTGCTTATTGCTAGCAGTATGTACAGTTTGGCGAAAGTATGACTATCGCCACGAAAATTTGCCAGCCGCTCCTCTATTACATCATGGGACACGTAACTCTTGGCTGAAGGGTCTAACCCCAAATCGACTCCAAAATAAAAGCCATACTTAGGTGCAGGCTTTTCTTTCTCCCAAAAAACAATTTCGTTTGGTCCGCGAGAGCCCATATACTCTCCCCGAGCATCCTCCTCCAGTTATCTCAACCCTCCGATCACTATCAATCACAAAGAATTTTTTTCCTCCAATCAAACTTTTTTCGAAGCATAAGCACGGCCGAGAGTTTATTGTTTCTAGTCGGAGTTCCGATCGAGCGATCGAAGCCCGACCTTGGTCGTGCAGATGCATTCTCTCGCTACGATCGGGGTGATTTCGGAGAGCCCGATTCGCGTTGATGATGTAGGTGGTTCTGCAACGGAACTGGAACCTTGCGTCGGATGTAGTCTTGGCGGCCATCTCTCACTATTTTTTAACGCAAAGAGTTGTTAAAGCTACTAGTTTTTTGGAGTTGCAGAGAGAGCGAGAGAAAGAGATAGAGAGAAGATGCAGATGGAAATGGAAATGGAAATGGGAAAGCCAATAGGACTGGGGCTGCATAATTATTTTGATTGCTTCGAGCAGTCATTTTGCAGTTTTTCTGTTCCCGATGCACCGATTGATGGGGGGTCATCATTACGCCGCGCAAATTTGAATTTTGCTCATTTTTTCTGACTTTACAAATTTCAGTTTTTGGTTCCCAGAATGCCCTTGAAAGCTCCCAACCGTTGGATGAGTTTTTAACCGATTGAACGGCCGGGATGGCCTTTCGCACGTGCGGAAAAAATCGGCATCCGCACCGTAGCGGTTTCGGGAAGACTCAACTGAATTTCCTGTACCATTGAAGTAATTGTAGTGATCAGAAAAGACGGGTAAGTATTCTTCTTGTTCTGGATGATATTTTTCAGGATAACCTGTTGAATGCTGTATTTGGATTGGGGCCAGTCCACGAAGCAAACTTTTCAGAATTTCCAGGCACAAGCAGTTGCTAGAAATCTCATAAAGTCAGTTAATGAGGCTAAAATTTGAAATTTTTCAAGCGAACTAGAGTTGCTTAAGCCCCTTAGCTAGAATGCTTTTGATCGAGGTCGTTGAAATGAAGGTTAACTTAGTGTAACAGGGTTCTCTTTTAATAGAGTTTTTACTATGTTTGGGTCATTTTTTAAAAAATAACACTGAAATGGATTTGGGTTGTGAAGGGAGGGTGTTCGTCAATTACCATGACACTATGAAAATATAAAGCGATATGACTACCAAAAAATGTAATGTCATTTCACATGGCATTATATCTTTTGTATATGGGAACCTAGTTTGCATAAGTTGAAAGAGTGTTACTAGTATTTATAGTGCATATTAGCAAGTGGACAATTTTCTAATTTGCATGATTAGCTCAACCTCAAAGTTCGGCTTAGTTAGTAATGTGGCCTGCTACAAGCTTAGGGGGCAAAGTCCATGTTCATTTTAACATATAAATGAAGATGTCAATAATTTCTAAATTGTACTAAAACAAATCAAATAATTTCTAAATTGTACTAAAACAAATCAAATAATTTCTAAATTGTACAAAAACAAATCTCTTTATCAATTAATGCTGTCAAATTAAGAATCTAACAACAATAATTAGATGAACGAAAAAAAAATGATTTAGTACTCATTCATGAGATGTTAGAGTAGAATTTTAGCACAAAACTTTCTTGTTCAAACTATTTTTTTCTCTTTTGAGTAATGAAAGGTCTAATCTTCCTACACTTATTATATTAGTATTAAATCTTGTAACGTTCAAGATTTGATCGATGAACTATTAGTATATTTAGATTAAATTTTTATTTGAGTTGAATTATATTAAAAATTATAAAAGTAAATTATTTTTAAAATAAAAAGTAAAGTTTAAAATAAAAAATTTAAAAAAATGTAAAAATTTTTTGGATTGAACAGTCAATTCAAAATACGCCCCAGAAGTGTTTTGTCGAGTCGATGTTGAGATATGTTGAAGAGGCGGCCGCCAAAACTGTGGAGGAGCCGCAAAGGATCGCACCCATCTGAAACGAGTGCGAATTAAAAATTTGCACAGCGGGGAAACTGGCATATTGAGGACTTGAGCACTCACCTACTCTTCAAATTGAATCAACTTTGTCGGCAACAAAGGACCTACAAGAGCTGCACTACATGTACATACACGAAACGGCGCATTATATGCTATAACGATACAATACTATTTCATATAGCTTTATTCACAATTACATATAACGTCATAGTGACATTATGGCCATTGACAAGTCCATTTTAGTACTCTTTTCCAAATATCGGTCCGAACACAGTAAAAATGGAGTACTAACACTAGTTGGGTTCTTAAGCAAAACATGTAGTGGAAGCAGTTCCCGGCAATGATATCAATAAGAGACTCAACATTGCTTTTCTCTTTGCTGGGATTGATAGAGATCCCACATAAGAATGCATTACGTGATTAAGTCACTGTATTTTGAAGTGTATTTTAGTTGGCAATCAGGTAAAGGTTTCAGTGTCTACAAGATTCCTTTTCATAATAGTAGAATTTGGCATCCACCTGTATCTTGAATAAATCAAGAAAAGCAGGGGGAAAACTTACGGGTAATTGTTCAAGTAACACGTTAGACGAAAATCATCCGAGGATATAATAATTATGTGATCTTATTCCTTCTGTGAACCACAGATTAAGCGAAGCAGTACACTGTGAACCACAATACTTTAGCAGCTTCATTCATCCTATCACCAGTATCAACAGCTCATACCACCTTATAATATATTTCCTATAAGGAGCTAGCATTTCGCAGAATATAAGAAGTTGGAGATAACTAGGTAGAAGAACGATCATTCACAGTCAAAAAGTGCTCTGCAGATCCACAAACTTCTCAACTAGTTAGAAATGAACTGAGGTGGAGAAATTGCTTTGTTTTCAGTTAGTCCACAACCTAAACTACTTTAACTTCCTAAGATTACAAAACAGGTATATGCCTCTGGCTGCCTCATTTAACTACTTGCTTGTTCGTCTGACACAAATTGCCCTGTATAATGTCATATCTGAATTTCAGACTTGCAATTTCTAAGAGAAACAAAGGTTGGCACAAAAGTTGATTTACAACAATTCTTATATGTCCTACCAATCCTTCTTACAGTGCCCGCCCCAAGATTGCACGCACAGACTCTATGCATTCCGGCACGATCATACAATTCCCCGCCACCATATTTGTACCGCAGCAACAATTCTCCGCTTACAGCTGCCATTACTCTAAAACATCTGTCCCTCACACCAATATCCCCGAGTAGATCAATGTTGATAGGAACGCTGTGGCTCTGTATCCACAGTCTAGTAGCAGAATCTTTCAAGCTCCAGACGTCAAAGATGAATGCATCTGTTGTAGTTGTACTTCGAACAAACGATAGACGGCCATCCATCTTGAGAATATCCATCTGCTCATGCTTCACACGATTGCAGTCATCTCTAGGACCCGGATGGGGCATTAAAGTAAACTGCTCCGCTTTAATGTCAAAAGCCATGATCAGTTCTTCACACGAACCTTCTTCATGAAACCAATTACACACTACCATCCAATAAAGAGTTTCATCTTCCTCTATGAACAGCGGAGCATTAGAACGCAGTCTGGGCCAGTTTACTGAGGATCCGGGAGGATTTAGATCTTTACAGAATTGCTGAGGGCCCAAATTAAGCATTTTATACTGTACCTCCGAACCGATTGCCAGCGATCTCCAGATTATACAGTATTCTTTAATCAACGGGTGAAAGAAAATACACCATATGTCACCAACGGGGATAGGAGGAACTAGTCTCACCTTGTCTCGGGTTATTGGATTGAAGATAATGAAATCCTTGTAAGGGTGGGCGAAGGAGTAGCACCTGAAAACAATTAAGCCGCCATGGGATGAATAGAAACTCCAGGAGCCACTATCAGAGGGCGATAGTATAGAATTGAGGCGAAGTTTTCGATTTCTTGCTCTCTTTCGCGGCGGTTCCCATTTATCTACCAGAAAAAGTTTCTTTCTGTGGCTGACAAGGATCCCCGGGAAGCTGGTATTCTTCAAATGCATATTGGCAAAATGTTGGGTCGAGACTAAATCCTTCCATTTCCGGCACACCCTTCGGAATTCCAACACATCGTCCGCCGGCAGTCTGCTGAGAATCTCCGTCACGATGTCATCTGGAAGATGAGATCTCACTGGCCGCCTACTCTTCTTCATGGCTTCCAAGAATCCAAGATGCGGCAGAGAGAAAAAGATAAAGAGAGAGAGAGGGAGATAGAAGGATCTATTTTAGCCTAAACCCGTTCATCTTGTCCAACATTCTCCCTTCCTCTAGAAATATTAGGGGTGATCTTAGATTCTCAATAAAAAAAATTCATATTTTTTATTTTAAATCTTATTTTTTATAAATAATTTAATTTTATAATTTTTAAAATAATTTAACTTAAAAGCATTTAATCGGATCTCACCATCTTTACAGAAGAATATTAATTTTATGATGATAGTTTAAACTTTTAAAATATTACTCAATAATTAATTTTGACCTTCTTTTTCTTATCCTAATAGTAATGCTGCTTAAGTTTTATACGCTCTGATATTTTTGTGTTGAGATTAATAAGATATTTTAATTTTTTAAATTTAATTTATATATTTTAATAATAATTTATTATGTATTTTTAACTTTATTTGTTACATTTTGTGTTTGCGAATCTACGAGTCGTAAACTCCGACTTATAATGTTATATCTCATTCTTCACAATCAACTATTTGGCAACCGTCATCGTTGTACCAAAATAGATATTCAAAGTTGACAATGGGTACTTAAATTTATAATTATATACAAAACACTTTACTTACAGTTATCTCATATGAAAATAAGACATCACATTATCCATTTATTTATTTCTATCTCTTTCTAATTATTAAGTATACAAAAGATATTTTACCTTAAAAGTTTTCTTGATTTCAAAAAATCTTCAGTTACACGCGTAACTCCAAAAGGATTAATATTTCAAATTGGAAATGGTATTTTATTTTGAAAAAAGTTTTAAAATTTGTCAAATCTTGTAGTACGAAACAAGTAATTTCTTTTAACTCTCTCTCTCTCTCTTTCTCTCTCAAAAGCAACATTGGTTATCGAGAATTCTGTATAGTTATTAGGAGTGTGATTGAATAGAGTTTGGTTTTGAGATTTTTGTCTTGGATTTTATAAAAGTTAAATTGTTTGTGAGAAGATATGTGAGTTTCACATTTAAAATTTTAAATTTGATTTTGAAACCAAATCCTACCCAATCACACCTTAGAATTCTTGAAGAACTAACACAAGTCATCACGCTTCCCCCTCTTTTTTAGGGCAAGACTTCCCAAGGACCTAATACTTCCGTACTGGGAGTCTGGGATGTCTACTTATACTGGGAGAAGCAAGGAAGAATTTTAATGGTAAGTATAAAAATTTTGAATTTTCAAAATATATTTCATAAATTCATTTGGATTAGGTTTCTTTTATACGAAAAAATAATTGAGTATCTTTTTTTTAATAAAAAATTTATTTTGCTTAACTTAATAAAAAAATTTAAATTCAAACTCAATATAAATAAAACTATGTATAAAAAAATATTTAAATAATGAATATAAAATTGTACGATAAAATAACCTAATTAATACACAATGTGTACATGTCCATATACATTTTTAAAGTGAATCAACCTTGTAAAGTACTAACCCTAGTGGGGTCCAATTTCATCTATATTTATTGATTTAGTTTATTCTTTTTAAAATTTAAAAATGTTTACACTATGAGCTTATACATAAAGATCATCTAATGAAATCAATAATATATTTCAATTTTGATTATTTAAATTCTCTTTCTTCTCTCTATAATGTTTGTCAAATTTCCCTCAAATTTATAACAATTTGAGATAAACTAAAAAGACAATTAGAAAACTTGCTTGTTGCCAAAGGAAATGTGTTTTATGGGTTTGACTTGAGAATATTTTAGATGATAAACCTGTAAGGAAATCATCCAGGGCCAGTTATCATGTAGTTTATATAATCTTATCTCTTCTATGCCAAGTTGAATAATGCTAAAATCAGATTATCAACCAAAGTTGAGCACCAAATAGCAGAACTCTGATGACATAGTAAAGATCTTGATCTCAATTTGACAGGATTTCATCAGGGACACATGGAATCAAGTTTTCCAGTAGTTCTGCAAAAAAAAAAAATTCTGATTATTCCACAGCTATTGACTATCATATATTTTTAATACCATAGATGCGTTACAGGTGAAGGTTTTGACAAAGGAATTAAACCGCATTGGGGGTTTGGATACCATTTAGCGTTGCAAAAACTTTGAGCTAATATTGATGGCTGCCCTGCAGAGCCAAGAATCATCACCTTCTTCCTCACAGTATACTTACCATGTTTTCTTGAGTTTTAGAGGCAAAGACGCGCAAGACATTCACAGACCACCTTTATACAGCTTTCTTGCAAGCAGGATTTCGGACATTCAGGGATGATAAAGAGATAGAAAAAGGAGAAAATTTCATCTTGGAGGTGCAGAAAGCAATCCAGCATTCAAAATGCTCAGTAATTGTCTTCTCTAAAAGCTATGCTTCTTCCAGATGGTGCCTAGACGAACTTTTAATGATACTTGGAACACAAAAAAAACGATGAGGGCCATGTAGTTTTGCCAATCTTCTACGACATAGAGCCTACAGAGGTTAGGAAGCAGACAGGTAACGTGGCCAAAGCATTAGCGAGAAACGAAGAGCAACTTAAGGTAGAGTCCAGTATTACAGGAGATGAATTGTCTACCAAAATCAAGCAATGGAAGAAAGCACTTGGAGAAGTTGCAGACATGGGAGGGATGGTTTTACAAAACCAGTTTAACGGGTAAGTTTCTAAACATTTTCTAGTGCATAATCGTGGTTTTGTTCTCCTGTCCTTGACAAAAAACTTGTAATAAGCCTCATTCTAATAAGCACTAAGAAAGTTCTAGATCAAAAAAAGTGAGTGCAAAATTGTGATCGTGGTGATCATATTGAACTGTCCTATGTATGTATTCAATGGCATTTCCTTATAAATGTTATGTTACTATTTTGTCTAAAGGTTGACCTCATAATAGCATCATTCTTCATTTTCAAATGACTGAACATGTAGAGTTGACAAGTCATATATCATCATCTCTAGCCCAAAAGATGATATACTTGTTTGATTGTTATGTGCAAGATAGTCAGTTCACTGTTAATGCTCTTGCTGACTTATTTCTGCCATCCGAATCAAATCTGTAGGCATGAGTCGAAGTTCATCAAGAAAGTTGTTGAAGAGATCAAAGAAAAACTGAACCACAAATTGCTTTTGAATATAACCCCTTATCTGGTGGGAGTTCAATCTCGAATCAGAGACATTACTTTGTGGTTACAGGACACTGCAACTGATGTCAATGTACTTATAATCTGTGGTATGAGTGGAATTTGGAAGACAACAACTGCCAAATTTGTTTACAATCTCAACTTTGAAAGATTTGAAAGCAGCAGCTTTCTTTCAAATGTCAGAGAAACAGCAGCTCAAGCAAATGGATTGCTTCATTTGCAAAGACAACTTCTTTCTGATATTCTCAAGAGTAAAGCTGAAAAGGTTAGGAGTATTGACGAGGGAATGAATAAGATAAAAGATGCTGTGAATGGTAAAAGAGTTTTTCTTATTCTTGATGATGTGGATCAAGATGAACAACTAACTGCAGTACTTGGAATGAGAGATTGGTTTTGCCCTGGAAGTAAGATAATAATAACAACAAGGCAAGAGAGGTTGCTAAAAGTTTATAGAGATTGTGAGGTGTATATAGTTGAAAGATTGAACAAGAGTGAATCACTTAAGCTTTTCAGTTTGCATGCCTTTGCGCAAGAGCTTCCTGCAAAAGGTTACCAGGAGCTGTCAAAGAGATTAGTCCAGCACTGTGGAGGGCTGCCTTTAGCTCTTCAGCTTTTAGGTTCTTCCCTGTCCGGGAAAAGCTTAAATGCATGGGAAAGTGCAATTAAGAAACTGAAAGTGATACCTGATAGTCAAATACTTAACAAACTGAGAATTAGTTATGACTCTTTATATGATGATCACGACAAAAATTTGTTTCTCCACATTGCTTGTTTCTTCACTGGGAAGGATAAAGATTTCGCCATAAAAGTTTTGGACGAATGTGATTTTTTCACAACAATAGGAATTGAAAATCTTGTTGATAGAAATCTCTTGGAGACAGACAAATATAACAAACTTGCAATGCATCAACTACTTCAAGACATGGGAAAAGAGATTATTCACCAAGAATCACCAAGAGAGCCAGGGAAAAGAAGTAGATTGTGGCATCATAAGGACTCCTTCTATGTATTAAGAGAAAAACAGGTAACTAGCACGTTCCATAACATATATGATTCCCATTACTTGCATGCTTGTAACTGAACTTTCTTTCTGCATCAGGGTACAGAAACCATTGAAGGCCTTATCCTGGATATGGATATACTGAAGGAGCAGAAATCTGCTGAAACATCTTTGGGGACCGAACATGCAAAAGAGTACAGCTCTGAAGAACTTGTAAATCAGTCCACGAAACATCATTCTGGCTTCTTTAACTGGAATCTGAATGACAGGGATCCTAAAAGTGCGTATGATTTGATTCTGAAGACTGATTCATTGCAGAGAATGCACAGATTGAGATTCCTCCTACTCAACAATGTGAAATTTACCGGGCGCTACGGAGAATTTCCTAGAGGTATAAAATGGCTATGTTGGCGTAGATTCCCTCTGAAATCCATACCAGGAGATTTTCCTTTGGAGAGCCTTGTTGCCCTAGACACGCGATACAGTAAACTAAAGAGATTGTTTACAGAAGCCAAGGTACGACGATTTAAATTAGGTCTTCCTTTCCTTGATTTATTTTGTTTCTTTTGTTCCTTACAGTCATTACATAGAAGGGGGGGGTTTAAATTTTAGGGAATGGTGTGGAATACAGACGGGGATCAATTTACATGCTGTTCTTCAATTTACATGCTGTTCTATCTCAAGAACTAAATGAAAATTCCTTGTTGTCCTGCAGCATCTTTTATCCTTGAAGATTCTTAATCTCAGTCAATCACGAAGCCTGTCAAAGACACCTGATTTCTTGTTACTTCCCAATCTTGAAAGATTGATTCTTAAAGACTGTATCAGTTTGGTTGATATTCATGAATCCATCGGTTGTCTCAGTCATCTTTTCTGCTTAAGTCTCAAAGACTGTAGAAGTCTTCAGAGACTTCCACAAAGTATAGGGACGCTAAAATCCCTTGAAACACTAGATATTTCAGGTTGCTCAAGTCTTAACATATGGCCAAATGAGTTAAGGAAGCTCGAATCTTTGCAAGTTCTTCGTGCTGGTGCAATTGCTTTAAATAGACTGTTCTCTGCCCCTGACGCGGTCAAAACAGCACAAGCAAGCATCTGTTGCTGGTTATTCAAACCAAGTGAAATCAGAGAAATACAAAGGCCATCTTTACCACAATATCTAGTAAGCTTAAGTCTTGTTGACTGCAATCTCTCTGAAGTTGATTTTCCTCAGTACTTCAACAAGATGTCAATGTTGCGAAACTTAAATTTGAGCAAGAACCCAATTCAAGGCTTACCTGAGTGCCTCAGAGGATTTACAGGGCTTAAAGTGCTGAGATTAAATGCATGTGCAAGGCTGCAGTCACTTGAAGGACTACCAAAGGTTGAAATGCTGCTCGTAGGACATTGCACATCGTTGGAAAAGATATCTTATCTTTCACCTCTGTGTAAACCAAAGCATATAGAACACACAGCTTGTGACAAACTGGTTGATATTGAGGGCTTGATTAGATTAGAACAATTTTCGAAGATGGCAAATTACTGGAGCTTTATCGACCTTGCAACAATTGAAGAAGCGCGTGTGAATATCTTTGATCCCTCGACTCAAAGTGTGATGAAGCTTCCTGTCCAGGTTCTCTCTCTCTCCCCCCCCCCCCTGCCCCCCCCCCCCCGCCCCCGGTCCCTCTCCCTCTGTGTCTGTGTGTGTGTACATGAATTTTTGGCAGTCAACAGCAGAAAATAGGCATTTTTTAATTGTGCTCCAACTTAAATTGCCCAGATATTGCATGAACTTGACATTTCCAGCACATTTATTCCTGGAAAAGAGGTTCCTAGTCAGTTCAGCCTTCGTAGTTCAGAGCCTTCGCAATCATTCAGAGTGTCTCTTCCTAGAAATCTCAGGATCAGAGGATTAAATATCTGCTGTATTTATGCTCTAACAAGCGAGGAAAATTGGACACATGACTTTCAGCCATATTTATATGCCCGCATTTCTAACAAGACAAAGAAATTGAAAGGAAACTATATTCCAACACGTTTTGGTATACCAGAAGCAAATCAAGAAATGATGTGGTTGAGCTACTGGAATGTTGGGAATCAGATGGAATTGGATGATGGTGATGAAGTAGAGGTTTTGGTGGTTGCAAGGAACATCTTCAAGCTAAAGGAACTTGGGATTGACTTTCTTTGTCATGAGCCAGAGCAGAACCAGGCTAAGCAAGATCACTTGCATGTTCAAATGTATGCTGCGAGGACTAGATTTCATTTCCTCAGCAATCAAGTACTCTCGGGGGATGATATTTTCCTACCAATACTTCACACAGACTGGGACGAAAGCAGTTTCAATTCCTTGGGAATTATAGGTAACCGCCCTTTTGCCATCCAACTCTATTTATTTGTAACAACAAAGATAGAACTCCTACTACTTTTACTACAATTATTATGTTGCTTTTTCACTATCAGGTGACGATGAAGAGTTAGACAAGTCCGGTCACTCAACTGCTGCAGAAACAGAGGAAACCAAGAGTGACAATGGTGGTCGAAAAGGACAGCTAGTGCTTCTTTCTCAATTTCTCTGATTATGATCTCTCTTGCCATTTCCTCAAAAAAGGAAAAAACTCTATTCCATCAACAAGGTAGGCCCTTTATTGTATTCCCCACCCCACCCCACCCCTTCTTCTCTTCAGCACTAGAAACTACACGTATGGTATGACTGGATTAGAGAGCTGCAAAACGGGGCAATCAACTCAAAGAGTGGGATTATCTATATCTATCTATATGTATGCTATTCTTAAAATATGGAAATAGATCACGTGAATTTAAATCTTTTTTATTTTTTTTAATGGTCAAACATACCTTCGATCGGATGAATTGTTTTTCTTTTCTTAAAGTAATTTGTTAAATTTATTGAATAATAATTAAGAATGTGTTTATTAGTCTTCCAATGTAATACCCTTTCTTCCAACTCCACGGAAGCAACATTTTTTCACCCAAAAATGTAACTTTTGTAATTTAAAAGCATCTGAATTGTGTACATTGCTTCTCTAATTCAATGGCAATTACATAGATGGAAGTTACCTAAAAGGTAATTATTAATTTTAAAAAGTTACTTATAAGGTGCATTCAATCTTAAAAAGATAAAACTTTCAAAAGAAAAAAAAAAAGAAAAAATGATTGCATCTGAATTCTGTACATTGCTACAGATCACATAAGCACTTGGGTAACAGTAAGTATTTTTCCAGTCGGTGATTTGTGCTGGGAAGTCAATCAAATTATACATTAATTTTGAATAGATATTTGTAATCTAAAAAAATATATAAATTAAAAATTTTTATTTTACAAAATTCTATCAGTTCGAATGTATATAAATAGTGCTAGTTCTGTTAAAGATCTTCTGTAGCCTGCACTCACAAAAGCCTTGGCTATCTGAGGAGATGATGTTCTCTTTGCGATGTATATAAACTGGAACGAAATTGAGACCCAAGAAAACTTTGAAAGAGCGGAGGAGACAATTTGAATCAAACGAATTATGTTACAACAGGGTTTTTGTTTCTTGAATGTCGGAAGGGTAACACAGTAGTTCTATTATGTTTGCTCTACGCATCAAGTGATAAACCCGTAAAGATTCTTTGGCATACATTTCTTGTTTCCAGCTTCACCGGGAATTGTGTTCAAAATTTTTAGCATTTTCGCAGCCATAGGAGAAGTCTATCCCTTATCTGCAGCTATTTCCACATTTCTTCGCCTGTTTGGTTTGGGTGTTGCATTTACTTGAAAAGTTTCCTAGTTTTTACAAGAAATCACCCATCATACAACAAATCAATTTAGCTACCAGTAATCAAGTCACCAGTTAATCAAATAAATTTAGCCAATATCTGTTGTTCCACAAGCCCAGAGTATTTCATTAACCCATTCGCTAAAATTTCTAGACAATGTTCTTTTCTTCCCTTTTCCATAAACACACCACAATAATCCCCAGTTTTTCTCCACATATCCTTCTCCTTTTGTTTCTATTTCTCATGAATTGCAACCAAAAGATCCCTCCAAAATGTAAAGAAAATTAAACCAAGGTGATCATTGGCCAGCTATCCCTATCATATTTCACCACCGTCAGATTTTTCCCCTTCACTGCATCCTGGAGCGATATGAAGCTTGGATAGTGCAGAATTACTTCAGTCTGTAATTGACCTGGGATCTCGAAATCTTTAAAAGTTCCTGTTTGAGGGCTGTATGAAACTAAACGGTTGAAGCTACAACGAAGCCATAGCTCTCCATTGTTCAGAAATTTAAGGGGACAATGAAAATCCACCTCACGCAAACCAGAGTAGAACTTTATGTCAATACTGAATTGTTTCATCCAAGACTCCTTCACACCGTAATCTTTCATCACCCAAGCTTCGAAATGAGAATTCTCATTAATATAGCACAGACAGAGAGATTCTCGAATTACCCCAATACTGGTCCTCGACATTTTAGTCATAAATTCCATGCTGAAGTGAGATGGCGGTGGGAGAAATGTGAAGCACTCACTGTCCAAGTTCAATGAACATAACAACTCAGCGGGTTTGTCACTGTCAGTTATCCAATGCAGAGAACCGTTCAGCAAAGGATCGAATGATCCCTGAATCTTTGGATAGGGGGCATCATAAATCCTTCTCCATGAATCTGAACCAAGGGTCTGTATATCAACTACCATTTCTTTTGAAGTGAAGGATGTCAATTGATCAACAGATGTCAAACTAGCAAAATGAAGGACCTTGTATTGTCCTGACTTACTACGGCCAAATCCAGAAAGATTGAAGTATGTATAAGCTGGCGCCGGCAATGGAGGTAGGTAGGTAAGAGAGACATACTCACCAAGAATGGGATTGCAAATCATATAAAGAGGTTGTCTTGACGAATCACTGTATAAACAAAGCAGCCCATTGCATTCACCAACTAGAGTTGCTTTCCTGTCGAAAAAGCAGAATTCAACATTTTGCCCAGCTGTAACAGGAGTAATACGATTCCTAGGACGGCAACTACTATGCTGACAGTCAATGCTGCAGGAGGAGACTCTAAGGCCTTGATCAAGGTCAAACATACAGAACGCCAGGCAACTTTGATCATAAACGCATCTCTGAAGAACCAAATTCACTGTGGTCGGAGCTCTAGCAAGATGAAGTTGAACAAAGTAAGGATCATCTTTAAGAAGTTTGAGGAACGTCTTGCAAACACATCTGCAAGCTAATATGCTCCTCAAGGGAAGTCTTGAAAGTATTTCATAGATGATGTTTGTCTCCAGTTCAAGTATAGGAAAATTAAGCCCGCTTTTTATATCTCCCTTCTCAAGTTCCTGATATCCTTGATGAATCTCATCACTTTTTCTCCCATCACCAATAGACTTTAAAAGTCTTCTTTTTGGTCTCAAGAAAACCATCCTGTAGCTGCTTCCGCCGGAACTGGGGGAGGATACAGAACAAACAACCTCTGTATCCCTCTTGGGACAGAAGATACTTGATTCCTTTCTCACAATCAGAATTGAATTGATAACTTACAAAAATCTTCAGAGAACGGCTGAAAAGTTTATCCAGTAGAAGATCAAAAACTTCCTCTAGAACCCAATAAATACAAAACTACAAAGCAGTTGCATGGCATATCCAGAGTTCACCCTTATTCATGTTAAAAAAGCAGGAAAACCCCATCACCATAGGAAAGAATTAACTGCTCCTCCATGACAGTCCATCCACGACTGAACCCATGGAATTGAAACAGGGGCTCAATTAATCTGGAATCCTAGAAGTAACAAGTCCCCAGTTAACCAATCACCATAGTCAGCTTCTCGCTTTACGATTTACCACTAGTTTTACTTTTACCCTTAGGGATTTAAGGATCTGCTTCCAAGGTTTCAATTTATCTCGAAGATTAAGGTAATTTCCAATTAGAAGTTCCGATTGATTACACCTTGTTCCGATGATCAAACAACGGAATCCCAATTCAATTTCGTTTACGGAGTAACAAATTCACAACTGACAGTTTCATTAAATTCAGCAAAATCAATCCTTTACACCAAAGAAGCATTGAAAAACCAATAAAAATCAAGAAACAGAAGGTACCAATCCGTCGCGCATCCCTTAAAAATTTTCTCCGCCTCGAAAATCGATCCACGGACGAACTTCAATTTAGTCTTTTTTAATTATTTTTTTCCCTTCTTCCCCCAATTCGTGGGCCCTTAAGAATGACGAAATTGAGAGGAAGAGAAATTCACAGCGTACGATCGATGGAGACAGGGCTGAAAGTGCAGAAACTCAGAGACTCGAGACACAAGTCAACTCTCTAACAGCTGTTTTTTTTTTTTGGATAGGTATTTGAGAGCCTATTTGTACAGAAAAAAGTTTTTTAAAATGTGGGGGACAAATTATTTTTAAAAAAATTACTAAATGCTTAAAAAGTTAACATCTATAAGAAATTTTCTTAGAATATTGCGGTGGCCGCCGCCTTCCACCGCCCATTCTGTCCCCAAAAACCTATATAAAAAATCCAGCTCAAGGGTCGAGAAATTTGTCGTAGTGATTTTGGCGACCCTTTCAAACTATTGAATTCCAATATAAGGGTGAATTGAAACAAAGCCTATAAATTTTTATTTTACTTAAATGAAAAAAGACAGTCACGGATAAAGTCATTAGCTAGTCTCCTTTATATTTTCTTAATATCTTTGTTGATCCAATAAATAGTAAGTCCTAAATAATTATTCATAATATATAAATTATTAATTATTAAATAAAAATTTTTAATTCGATAATTAAAATTCGTTCAATATGTATTAAAAAATATTTCATAAGTGCTATAACCAAATTACTATTATTTTTTATATATACAATATTGATAGTATTTTTTTTCAATACATACTGAATGAACTATCAACAATCAAATTAACATTTTTTTTATTTAACTGCTAAAAATTCACACATGAATATTCATAGTAAATAATTATTTATTACTAGAGAAATCTCAATCGTTGAATTAACAAATGCCAATGCGATGACCCATTATCCATTCACACACATAATGAAAAAATCTTTCGTTAACATTGTAATTAAATTACCATTTTTCACACTTAAAAAAAACATTTTTCCTGTGCCTTGTGGTTGTGGCATGTCTTTCAAATTATTCTTGTTCATTATTTAATCTAAATTTTTAAAAATTGAAATAAATTTCAATATTTGGTTCAATTTAGTTTTAAAATTTAGATTTATATAATTCAACTTTAAATAGTTTTTCTTAGAACCAAACTTTTATATCAAACCAAACTCAAATGCCAAAATGCATATCTTTAGTAAGAGCTAAAGAACTCAAAATTTCTTGCTCCAATAAGGCCACTCGCTCGGTCACTCTCTTTTTAGCCATGAAGCATTGAAGCTCGATCTCCCGTATAAACATGGAAATTCTTTTACTATATTATTTAAGAAACAACTTACTAATGCAATCTTTTCTTATCTAAATTATGATTTAGGAAGTTAAAGAACTCGAAACCTCATAGGAATTCTTTCACCATTCAATGCTTATCAAGCAAGCTCACTAATGCAATGGCTTTTAATGTTACTTAGGCTTTGTTTGGTTCGCAGATGGGGAAAGGAAAATAACACATTTACTTATTTATTTTAATTTTATTTATTTTAAATAAAGAAAAAATAAATATTCAATCTCTATATTTTGAATGTGTATAAATTTACTACTCCTTTTCCTCTTTTATTTTCTATCCATCTCTACTTCCTATCAAACCAAGCAACTAATTTATTTATTTCCTCATTTACTTTGTCTTTCCTTTGTACTCTTATCTTCTCACCATAACCAATAAAGGGCATTATTTTAGAAATTAAAGTTGAAGAGGCACTCACTTCCATCACCCACTCTTATTAAACAATACATGAAGCATAGCTATAAGAAATAGAAGTGATAATTGCAAGTATGCTTCGCCCTTGGCATGGCGGCTACCTTTTCAATGCACAACAAAATGGTGCACATTGTGGCAGGTTTAAAGAGTGCAAAAACTAGTCGCAACTTGCTCTCTCTCTCTCATCAAGGAATTGATGGTGTAGAATCACCCTCACCATAAAAGTTAGATTTTCAAATAGATGCTTAGTACTATCTTATTGCAATTTAATAAATAAATTTATGACAATTTCAAGTTATCATAAAAACGATACTCTTTTCCCCTCTCTCTAAGCTAACTCTTCTCCTCCTTCTCTCAAACTTCTGCGGCCCTACCTATTACACTCACTTTCTCCGGCCAGATCTGGCCGGTCTGTCTCTCTCTGTTACTTTCTTTGCTTGTTTTGGGATTCCTCACCCTTTTTTTTTTTTGTCACAAACCATTATAAGTTTCTTACAAGTATATTTTGTCAAGATTCAAGACTCAAAAATGAGATTTTCCTTTGATCTTTTTAGATTGAGATTTTTCTCTCTATTCTTTGGATAAATCTTTCAACTCGGACTTATCTGAGCCCTCACTTAGTTTTTTACTTTTATCCAAAGTAATTTTTAAGATCATTGATGCGTCAATGGTCTTTTAGATTATTATCTTTTGAGAAAGATGTTGGAGCTGAATTTTTCTCACCACTGTGATCGAAGAATTCTGATAAATACACTGTGAAAAAAATTATTATGTGTTTCTTTACCTTATTAGTATTAGTAATAGTATATTTTACCCTCCTAGATTTTCTAAGGTGTATGATATTACATGTTACAGTAGTTTTCAACTATTGTATAACTTTTTATTTTATTGTGTGTATGTTTATGAAGTTATCTCAATTCTTCAACTCCTCTCACTGGAAGAAGGGTTTGAGAATTGTTTTGGTTGTAATGACATTCGATTATTTTAATATCAATAGACAATTTTTATATTTAGCAAAAAAACTTATGCTACTTGTTTTTCTTTTTATCAATTAGTGCATATCGAAAGTGTATAAAATTCTAATCAAGTTGATCTAAAATCATATTAATTTAAGTTTGATTTATGCTTTTCGGTCAATGCTTGAAGATTATTTTAATTTGAACCTCAATTTTAAATCCAAGTACAATTGAATATAGAAAACTTTTATATTTGAGCTCAATCAGTGTGGAAAACTTTCCAACCTAATATTGACCATGCAGCATGTGCACGACCAAATATTGACCGATCGGACGATCAGAACAATTATTCTGAATAATTGTTCAGATTCTGAACAATTATTCAGAACTTTTTTTTAACTGTCCGATCAGGATTCGATCTTTCATATACTGCAAAAAACTATGTGCATGACCATAACCAAACTGCCCCAAGTAAGTTGAGTAGGTCCGAAGTTATGGTCTACTTAATGGATTAGTTTCTTTTTCTGAAAATTAGATAATCTAATACCTCTTGTTTGTATGTTAGAATGTTAAAAGATTTCTCAAAATTATTAACTTGTTAAAACTCTCTTGTTTTTATATTTGAATATCAAAAAACTTTTTTGATTTCTTTTTAACTTATTAAATATTTCTTATTTTTATGTTTGGACACTAAATGATCTTTAATTTTTTTATTTTTTTAAATCTCTATAGTTTGTTTTCTCATAAGAATTTAAAAAATTGAGAGATTTTTTGTGGCAAATGTAAAAACAATTCATTTTTTTAAAATTTTTTTTAAAATCTCTATAATTTGTTTTTTCATAAGAATTTTACAAGTAGTTCGTAAAAATTATAAGATTTTAAGAAGATTAAAAAATTAAGAGATTTTTTGTGTCAAACGTAAAAACAAGAGGGACGTAATAATTTTAAAACATTGAAACGTTCTTTAATGTCCAAACTAAAAACAAGTGGAACTTAATATATTAAAAAAATTGAGAAGTCTTTCGTGTCTAAAAGTAAAAATAAGATGGACTAAATTAACCAATTTTTGTACTTTTTCTATAGATTGGGTTTTTTATTTTTGAAAAAAATTGCATTATTTGTAATGCTAGAATGAAAGTGAAGTTTTTGTATTACTAATTTATCAATA
This sequence comes from Rauvolfia tetraphylla, assembly GCA_030512225.1. Taxonomy (NCBI): domain Eukaryota; kingdom Viridiplantae; phylum Streptophyta; class Magnoliopsida; order Gentianales; family Apocynaceae; genus Rauvolfia; species Rauvolfia tetraphylla. The sequence goes on from JAJQKT010000060.1 coordinate 8,351,003, forward strand.
AAAAAGAAAATTTCATATTAGTAGTATCAAACTACATGTTGATACTCTCTTTCAAAATTGATTATTCATATTTCTTTTTTAAAATATTCAAAATTAGATGCTTACTTTTTAAAAATAATTATATATTTTATCTAAACTTTCATTACTAACATCTTTATTTAATGAAATTAAGCTCTACTAATAATGATACATATATTTTTTTTTGCCTTTCACAAAATATTTTGGTTTGAGCTAATATACTAATAGTCAATTATTGCAAGATAAAGAAAAAATTCACCGTGGAATAAATGAGTTTAAAAAAAAATTAAGAATGTGAATTTTCTATAGATTCTTTTCCTTTATCCTTTTTTTAAAAATCTTGATGTGATTTTTCCTAGCTCACGAGACACATGTTCAGAACACAACTTGGTTGAATATCAAACTGAAAATTTTGTATTTTTTCCCACAAAACACATCACTTTTGTTTTTTTTTTCTTAAAAAAAAACTCTTTTAGTTTCTTTAAAATGTGCCCATTAACAAAGGCATAGTGAAATTAAAAGGTACCTATAATGAATAAAAATTTGTTAGAAATTGATAAAAAAATCATGACAAAAGTAAATTACTATTTAAAATTTAATTTAATTTCGAAATACGTTGCACAATTTGCGCTTTAAATGCACATCTTTTATCATATAAACAATTTGTTTTGTAAAATAATTTGAAATGAAATTCATTGTAATACAAGACAATATTTTTTTTTTAGTATAAGAGATATCATACTCTTAATAGAGATTATACAAATAATATTCAAATATAGTTTAAAATTACAAACCCTATTAAAAGAAAATTTTAACCCTTGTAAATAAAAGAAAAAAGCAGATCTTTTCTAAACCTTCTCATCGTTGAGATCAAGATTTAACTACTGAAATTTGTATAAAATAAAAGTTTATTTAAATAAGATGACATCATTACCAGCCAAATTTGACTAATGAAATTTATAATAAAATAAAAGTTTATTTAAATAAGATGAATCATTACCAGCCAAAGTGGGCAGACCGCAGACCTTCCCTTAGCTCTTATATATTTTCTAAGTTGAAAGCCGACGCTCATGCCAAATTCTAATCACCGGTAGTGGTGGATGCATTTGGCAAGGAATAGATTGAATAATATTTTATTTTAAAATTAAATTTAAAATTTTAAATAAGAGATTTATATTTTTTTATAAATAATTTAATTTTTATAAAATTAAAAATAAAAATTTTAAAATTAAAATTTATCTAATCATATTTTAAATAAATATATATTAAAAAATATTTTATTTTAAAATTTTTATTTCTTATTTTTTTATTCAAAATCCACAATAGTGATGCTGTAAATTTGTAATATTGATAAATAAAAAAAATTCCATCTTGGGAGAATAAAATAAAGATAATGACAGCATCCACCTGTCGGAACAAATTGTGGGTACAGAGAGAATCGCATAGCAAACGTTTGGGAATTTGATGAACCAAAAGTTCTCTCTTGTCTCTATTTACTATTTCGGGGGCAGTTCCAAGGGAAGCATGCCACTGGATAATACTTACTCCACTTAGGACGCATAATATAGAGAGAGTTTTCTAGGATAGAAATTTTATTATATATTATTTTTTTATAAAAAAAAATTTAAACTCAAACTCAATTCATATAAACTCTTACTATTTCGATCTGGTGAATATTTTGATTTGGTTTTAGAAATAATGGCATATAGTAACCTTTTTTAGTATTTTTTTTACAAATATTGTGTATCAGAATAAATGTAACATATAATGTGTAATAGATCAATGATAACAGATTAAAATATATACAATACTGAATTTATTAAATTGTTATTACATTATGCATATGTTTTAAAAGGAAAAAAAAAAAAAGAACCGAAAAAAGTGACCTAAGAGACCATCCAAATTCCTTTGCCTTAAGCTCATATACTGCAAAATAAATTTTCGGGGGGAAAGGAATTCAAGGATCAACCATTTCAACATTGAGCTGTTAAATTTTTTTTTTTTGGGGTCAAATTCCCAACATAAAACTAAAAAGGGGGAAAAGGAAAGACCCTTTGAAGGAGTCTAACCTTTGGCTTGAAAGAATCCAACCATTTGCACCGTGAATTTCTCTGCAAATTGCTATTTTCAATTCAAACTCTTTGTTAATACTTTTTATCTATAATTCTTTTTTTTTTAAAAATCTTGAAATGGTCATTGATGTCACTTCTATGGTCCTAAATTATTTTTGTAATGTATTATCCTTAGAAATAAAAAAAGGCGGAATTGAAAGAAATAGACAATAAACATTATTGTATCTTTTAAAATTATAATAAAAATAATTTTCATTAACATTAGAAAACACAGAAAGAGACAAAAAACTATAAAGCAATATTTCTAATTAATGAAACAAGTTACATTTTCTAAATATAGAAGTCAAATCCGAAGAATATATTTCATCATTTGCGTAGAATCCCAGATTTCTCTTCCCACAATGGGGACCAAAAATGGGAAATCCCTTTTTTTATTTTTTAATTTTTTTAAGGGAAATCCAATTTAATAGTTGTTTCTTAGTGGAGCAGTATAATACTGCGCCTGTACCCCGGACCAAGAGAAGCTTGCTCCTTTCCCTCACCTGCTCGCTCTTTGCTCTGAAGCACGCTATTCACACAGTTCCATCCACAGGATCGGAGTCACAGTTGCATACATTTGCTCTCAGAAGGGCGTTAATGGCGGGTAAGGGGTTATCAATCGAGGATTTCTTGAAACAGTGCCAGCAGTCCGGTGATGCTGCTTACAGTGCTCTCCGATCACTCTTGGAACGCCTTGAGGATCCCAACACCCGGAAAGCAGCCCGGATCTTCCTCTCCGAGCTTCAGAAGCGGTTCAGCAGTAAAGAAGCGTCGGAGCAGTGTCTCCAGACTTATCGGTTCCAAATTCAGGATATCCATCTCGAGCCGTTTGAAGGTATCCCTCTTTTTCTCATTCTCTCTTTTGTTCGTAGTCCTCAAATCTCCAAGAATACGTGATATAGAGATAGGTAATCGATGCTTTATGCGTGTGAAGTTACAGTAAATAATCAAAGCTGATTGTGTAAAAAAACTGCGACATGATCTTCTGGAGGATTGGAAACTACCGTCAATGTTTTTGCGAAAATTTTACCTTTTCTCGGCAAGTTGCATGTTTTTTTATGTATAAGCTTGTGCTTTAAGGTAAAAGACAAACGATCCTTTCAGATGAACAGTATAAGCTGCTTGTTAGCGGTCAATAACTGCGTTTTCCGCTGTTTGTTTTTCTTCCCCGCTTTATCTTCAAGGGGAAAGAAAATTGACCCGTTATCCTCCTTCCTGTCGCTGTCAAAATGGTGTTTTTGATACCAAATTCCATAGTAAAGCTTTGAAAAGGTATAATCAGTGGTATTTCCTAAAACGTGGAGAAGCTGAATTTTGGGGTTGCAGATGGACGAGATGGATGGAGTGCGACACATATAGCTGTAAATGTTTTGCAAGAATAATCAATTTTTTATGAATGAAATTTATGTTTTAGTTAGAGATAAGAAAGATCAATCCATTAAATTGTTTGTCAAACTTTCAAGATTATCTTGTATTTCATTTTTGTTTTAGGTTGTAATGCTGCAGTATTTTTGGGTGCTTGAAGAGTGTACAAGACAATTCAGTGCTCATGCTGGGTTTTGATTTTTTTCCTCAAGATACAATATGTTTATTAATTTCAGCAATAAGCACTAAGATGTAGAAAGGGAATAGAATTGAAGTTAAGAGTAACAGGAATAGGATACGCAATTACTTCACAGAGTTCAGAATTACTCTAGTGCTTCTAATTTTCAATGAAGGCTACATTTCCTTCTTTCTCAAAATCTGTCAGTTGCATTATGGTTGAGAGAGTAGAGCTGAACCAATTGATTTTGATGGAAAATAGCACAACTGGAAAAAGAAAGAAACATGATTAATCGCAAAAAACACTGTTAGGCATAGATAACTGCTTACTTCAGTCCGATTTAGTAGGAAGGTATCTAAGCTTTTCCTTGCCACCTTGCCTACCAGTAGGGTTGACATCTTTCTTTGACTATTGCAGGTGTTGAGAAGAGGAAGAAACTGACAATGATGGTAATTCCTAGTATCTTTATTCCAGAGGATTGGTCTTTCACCTTTTATGAGGGACTCAATAGACATCCTGATTCCATCTTTAAAGACAAAACAGTTGCTGAGCTTGGTTGTGGAAATGGATGGATATCTATTGCTGTTGCCGAGAAGTGGTTACCTTTAAAGGTGTCTGTTTGTTGTTTTATGATTCTTGTACTTCTAATCTTCTAAAAGTTTTCATATTACGGCATTGATTATTTGATAAGTGCGTGTTCATTGTATCTTATACATCTCTCACCTTTGATGCATCTTAATATGTCTTCCTCAAGTCAAGTATCACTCCTAAGAATCTTGATTTTCCTAAATATTCCGGTCTTTTTCCCTTCTACAGGTGTATGGACTAGATATAAATCCAAGAGCAGTTAAAGTCTCTTGGATAAATCTATATCTGAATGCTCTGGATGATGATGGTGAACCAATTTATGATGCCGAGAAGAAAACTCTGCTTGATAGGGTAGAATTTCATGAATCAGATTTGCTATCTTACTGCAGAGATAACCACATAGAGCTAGAAAGAATTGTTGGTTGCATTCCTCAGGTATTGTTGTTAACAGTGTACAATTTCTTAGAATTTTTCATGAATCAAAACTGTTTTTATTGTTTATTGCTTTAGCATTTATTTGGATGTTAACTAACATTCCTACTAGCTTCTGAGATTGATGATTACTGAAGCACTTTTTATTAGTATGTTTAGAGAAATAACAAGAATCTTGGGTTTCCACTGCAGATTCTTAACCCAAATCCAGAAGCAATGTCCAAGATGATTACTGAATACGCTAGTGAGGAATTTCTGCATTCTCTTAGCAACTACTGTGCACTCCAGGTTAGTGAGATATTTAAACCAGTTGGAGAACATTTTCTTTCAATTTGCCTGTCCTACTAAGTTCCCGTGGTAGATTTCTGACTGGTGGTGCCTAATGAATCATCATCCTCATTGCATTTTGATTCATTATGGAATGTCAAGGAAAAACAGAACTTTTGTATTCCTGCTTTGTATTAGTGGTACACTTAAGAGTATATCTAGAGGATCTATGTATATCCAAGAATATTAGCATATCAAAAAATAGAATCCTCAAGTGGAGAAAATATATGAGAACCGTGGTATACAAAGATTGTGAGAGCTTGTTCTTTCCATATCCTGAATCTGAATCATGTGGGTAAAACTTGTATCCTTGGACTATCAGCATCTGTATGCTTTTGTATCTCAAGATCCATTTTCTATACATCTTTTAGTTGGACTCCCCTTACAAATCTTTATTCCTTTTATTTTGTTGGCAATTCTACTTTCAGATGAATATTTCAAAGTCTAAGTTCTGCTCATAAATTCATTGTTTGAAACTGAATTTAGGAAGTATTAACTCTCATACCTTAATGGTCTTTTTAAATAGTTTGGCAAAATATATAGCGAGCGATCAGCTCGTATCATCTTATATCTTGGTTGTAGCCTCATAACTACATGTGACAATTGTATCAAATGATGTAGTTTCTTTTTTTTTTCTTTTTTTTTTTTTTTGCCTAGAACACACTGGTAAAGGATTTTATTAAAAATGTTTCAACTTCAGGGCTTTGTTGAAGACCAGTTTGGTTTGGGGCTGATTGCAAGGGCAGTTGAAGAAGGAATTGATGTCATAAAGCCAATGGGGATTATGATCTTCAACATGGGAGGCCGTCCTGGTCAAGCTGTTTGCAAGCGCTTGTTTGAGCGTCGTGGTCTTCGTGTAGACAAGCTATGGCAAACTAAAATTCTTCAGGTAGATTACCATTTCCTGGCAAGGGTTATATGAAGAGGATAATATACATGTTTTGAAGTCCTTTTCTTGCAGGCTGCTGATACTGATATTTCAGCTTTAGTAGAAATCGAAAAGAATAGTCCACACCGTTTTGAGTTTTTCATGGGCCTTGTTGGAGATCAGCCAATTTGTGCTCGAACTGCATGGGCCTATGGAATGGCTGGTGGTCGTATTTCTCATGCTTTATCAGTTTACAGTTGTCAGCTCCGCCAACCAAATCAGGTACTGGATATATTGTGGTATATTTAGCTGTCTGCCTTTGTGCATATACATACTACTGTATGTATGATTTCTTTGAAGATTTGGCAGAAAATGAGACAGTCACTGATTTAGCTGAACCTACAGGTAAAGAAGATCTTTCAGTTTCTCAAAAATGAGTTCCATGACATCAGCAACTCTTTAGATTTGTCCTTTGAAGATGATTCTGTTGCTGATGAGAAGATTCCCTTCCTAGCTTATCTGGCAAGTGTTCTAAAGGAGAATTCATTTTTCCCCTATGAATCACCAGCAGGAAGCAGATGGCTAAGAAATCTCATTGCCCGCTTTATGAAAACATACCATCATGTTCCATTTACTTCTGATGTAAGAAATACTCTACTGAATTAATATTTGCTAGCATTCTTTTGATGAAGATTGCAACTTATTCTCCTTTTTGTATTTTGACCTAAATCATGGATGGTAATAACCACTTATCTGTTTAAGTTTCCTTTACTGTGCAAATGTTCTATTTTTAAGCCATATAAAGGGTAAATATATCTCAGATGGAGTTTGTGTGAGGAAAACATGTCACATCAATAAACTCTGAAACTTCCATGAGATGTCAGCATGTACATGCACTCAATCAATATTAAACAGATATACTTGATCAAATAAGTTGGAAATGATATGAAATTGTAAGTTCACCTTTTGAATTTTTTCAAGTGGATAATTAATTAATTATAAGTTCGCAAACTGCAAATAATTTGTTTTCTTTAATTTCTTCTTGGTTTTGAAACTTTCCTTAGATGCTGGACTTCTTAGTTAACTGCAAATAGATATTATGCCAGGGAAGCTTTTCTGATGTTGTGTGATAAAAGATTATGCCCTAATCTGATTTTCTTAATAATTTTTGCTAGAATGTTGTTGTATTCCCTTCAAGGACTGTGGCAATTGAGAATGCACTTCGATTATTTTCACCTCGTCTTGCCATTGTCGATGAACATCTGTCACGGCACCTGCCTAAGCAATGGTTAACATCATTGAAGCTTGAGGTATGTTCACCAATTAAGTTGTTGAAAATGTTGCTTTTAATTTGTTTATTCAAAATAGCTGGTTGGATAGTGTAACATCCAATTCGTAAGTAAGAAATTACTTAATTTCTGTCTGTCTGTCTGTCTCCACGCCCCCTCCTCCCCCCACCCCGCCCCCCCCACGCCCTCTACTCTCCATGTAGTGGGTACTGAAAGTTGTCTCGGAAATGAGTGCCTTCTTAAAAGTAATTTAATGTTCTCTTCATCCAAATGAAAGATTTGAAATTCATGAACTTACACAAAATTTGAAATCAGACATTCTGAAATCACTAGTATAAATACACGATCATCTTTTTACACTAAAATTAGGGCATATATATATATATATATATATATATAGACATTAGTTCATTTTGCATGTGAGGCTGTCTTCCAAGTAAGATAACATGTTAGAATTTGGCTACTGTTGCAGAGTTCAGCGACCGATAAGAATGAAAATGAGGTGATTACTGTGATTGAAGCCCCTAGGCAGTCTGATTTAATGGTGGAGCTAATAAAGAAGTTGAAGCCCCAGGTGGTTGTTACTGGGATTGCTGATTTTGAGTCTGTTACTACATCTGCTTTTGAACAACTACTAAATGTTACTAGAGAAATTGGAGCTCGTCTGTTCTTAGACATATCAGACCATTTTGAACTGTCTAGCCTACCTAATTCTAATGGGGTACTAAAATACCTTGCTGGAACTCCTCTTCCATCACATGCAGCAATTGTTTGCGGCTTATTGAAAAATCGGGTAATTCTCCTTTTATTTTGTGAAACATCATTTGTTTCTTCAGTATTATATTAGCTTTTTTGCATGTTTCCATTCAAGTGCTTCAAAAAGTTGTCTATCAAGAGTTCCAATGAGGATTTCATCCTGTAATGTCTAGAATGTTTCTTTATTTAGTTTCCATAATAGCTACCTTTTTGGAGGACATGAATAAATTTAAACTAAAAAGGATTGAGTTCTGCATCACATTATCTAATATCCTAGTCAATGTCTTCTTCTAGGTTTACTCAGATCTTGAAGTAGCTTTTGTGATATCGGAAGAGGAAACAGTTTTTAAAGCATTGTCGAAGACTGTGGAACTCTTACAAGGGAATACTGCACTTATCAGTCAATACTACTATGGTTGTCTTTTCCACGAGCTTCTAGCATTCCAACTTGCTGATAGACGTCAGGCAGCAGAGGTTAGTTGACGTGTGTTGTTTTATTTGCTTAGTGCTAAAGTAAAAGCCAAGTCCCTGTAGGGCAGTAGCAATTAGCAGTTAGAAACTTTTCTGTCTTTTTTTTAATTGGAGAAGCAACTACTATGGTAATAATGTTCATGGGGCTTACATAGTTATTTAGTTATTTTTTAAAAAGTATTTATATTAGCAATTTTTCTCGCAAAGTGAAGAATGACAATTAGTTAGATAAGACTGTTTTTGATGATCAAACTCTTGATGCTACAAGAACAGTGGGCATTAATGGTCTTATTTTATTCTACTTGTTTTCCAAAATTATCATATCACATCAAGAACAGTCGGCACTAATGGTTTTGTCTTATTCCACTTGTTTCCAGGATTCTCATATCAAAATGGGTTCCTACTAATTGCTATAATCAGTTTTTGTTCCTTAATCACATTTATTGCATCTTCTATGAAATATTTTATTTACTATTTCTACATGTAGATGCACTCATGCACATATCTTTATACATTTAATTATGAGAAATGAATAGCCACATAGCAATGTGCTTATATATAGTTTCTTGTGTTTTCTCTAGAATAACATTGAAATTGTTAAAAGGTTAAGAGGTTGATGCTTGTATGGGAAGCCTTTTCCCCATGAAGCATTGATACAAAAAATTCTTAATTTTCATTCCAGTGGCATCTGTTAGCTGGAAAGAACTAACAGAAGTTTTTTTAAGCTTGCTTCGGACTTTTTCTTAGATTATTGTCAAGAGATTGCAAAAGTTATGAGAGTGTCTTTTCCCTCTAGTTTCTCTTCAGAAAAATTTGTATTTTCTAAATCGTATCTTTTTGGTTGATGGTCTTTATTCTGGAAGGAATGCCTAGGATGTATGTTGATCCTGATTTGCACATGACCCTTTGGTTTCCCTGAACTTTGGAAATGCATGATCATGCCACTCTCCACTAATTGTCTGTCTCGTCTGTAGAATTTTGAATAAACCTCATACTTGTGGTTCTGAATGTTTATCCAACATCCTGCTTATTGATTACACTGTGGTCATTGGTTTCTCCCTATACCCTTCTACCCTCTTCTGAGTTAACTCTATTCCACTAACATTTTAGTCTTACTCTCAGAGGGGAGTCGAAAAAACAACAACAAGCGAGACGATTGGCTTTTCTAGTGCAGCAATTGAAGTCCTTAACCGTGCTGAGTTGTCTGTCAATGAAACGGGCAACTCATCTTTTATTCATATGGATGTTGATCAAAGCTTTTTGCCTATGCCAACTCCAGTTAAGGCTGCCATTTTTGAGAGTTTTGCAAGACAAAATGTTACAGAGTCAGAGACTGAAGTGACAAGTGGCATTGTTCAATTTGTTGCCAGCAATTATGGTTTCAAAACAGACGGGAATTTGGAGTTTGTGTATGCGGACTGTACTATTGCTCTGTTTAATAAATTGGTCCTCTGCTGTATACAAGAAGGTGGAACTTTCTGCTTCCCAACAGGCTCTAATGGGAATTATGTTTCTGCTGCAAAATTTTTGAAAGCAAATATTGTGAACATACCAACCTATTCTGAGGTAGGCTTTAAGTTGTCCAGCAAGACACTTGGTGATGCACTTCAGACCATAAACAAACCATGGGTCTATATTTCAGGACCAACTGTGAACCCCACAGGCTTGCTTTACAGCAATGAAGAGATAAATAATATATTATCCATCTGTGCTAAATTCGGGGCTAGGGTTATAATTGACACTTCATTTTCAAATGTGACATATAACAACGAGGGCCGGAGTGGGTGGGATCTGAAGGCAACTCTAGCAGAACTATCTTCATCTGCCAAACCTTCCTTTTGTATTTCTTTGCTTGGGGGAATGTTTCTGAATGTTCTTACTGGAGGGCTAACCTTTGGGTTTCTGCTTTTGGGCCAACCTTCTTTAGTTGATGCTTTTCATAGCTTTTCTGGCTTAAATAAACCTCACAGTACTATAAAGTACGCTGTAAAGAAACTGTTGGATCTTCGGGAGCAGAAACCAGAAATTGCGTTGAGTATTGTTGCTGAGCAGGAAAAACTTTTGCAAGCCAGATATAAGCGCTTGAAAGAGGCAAGTATCAATTTCTTTAAGAAGGATTTCCGTTCTCTCACTTTATGATTCTTCAATCTTGTTCCCTTATTGTTGTTTTCACTCGGCTCTTTAAATTTTCGTCTTCTCTCCATTGGGCTCGAATATCATTTTCTCCCCAGTTATGGTGGTTTGAATTGTTGCCCTGAACTAAATGCATAATCATCAAAGCATTACATGGCATTTCAATCTGTTCGTATTGTGTCTGACGCACTTTAATGACTTTATCACGGGTTATTATTAAAGTGGTTGTCCATGCCTTGCTTCATACAGGCCGCCAAGCACTTCACTTTTAGTATGATGAACTACTGATTATGTACTGTTTTGTTTTTGACTTAGCTGTTGTCATGTCATTCTTCACCTGCTAAATGATTCCTATTTTTCTCGAATCTTTCAAGGCAGTTTTGATGAAAATTTTTGTGCTAACACTGCTTCTGATTCACATGGCAGACCCTGGGAAAGTGTGGCTGGGAGGTTCTTGAATCTCATGCTGGTGTTTCTTTGGTAGCAAAGCCATCGGCCTATCTCGGCAAGACCATTAAGATCAACGAAAATCCTACAATATGGGAAGCCAAGCTTGATGACTCAAATATTAGAGAAGCAATGCTTAGGAGCACTGGTTTATGCATTAACAGCGCTTCATGGACCGGAATCCCTGGATACTGTCGCTTCACCATTGCCTTGGAGGATGGTGAATTTGAGCGTGCATTAGATTGCATCCTCAAATTCAAAGAACTTGTTGCTAATTGATCTCTTCTTTTAGTCTGAGAATGAACTCTATTTGTGCAGGCATGGCTATGTTTTGATGCCGTTGCTCTGAGCTTTATTGTTTTCACAACTTGGGTGTTGTGAAAATGTGGTGGTCTATTTTTCACGAGCTAATAACCATATTTGCTCTTATTTAATAAGTTATTTGGCTCCAAATTATAAATACATTAATAGATACAGAGTCTATTTTTAATGGTTTAAAATAAACCGATTATACATATATATATTTATACTAAAAGTTTCTGTCTTCAATTGTTCTTGAATGTTTTAACTTCAAAAGTTGTAAAAAAATAAAGGTTATTTTTGTGTAATTATTTTAGAAGTGTCCTCCAAAATTGTTGCTCTTATTAATTTTTAAAACAACTTTTGTGGGAGGCATTTAAAATTTTGTTGAAGATTCAGAAATTGAGAATACAGCCAAACTGCAAGAAATTGCAATTTGAGTCAAAAGACTGAAGAAACAAATGGGAGAACGAAGTGAATGGTTTGATAATTGGATTCAAGACTGTCGCGGTTCATTTACCATCTGATATGTTTCCATAAAGACTTTCTCATGTCGCAGAAAATATGATAACATGGCATGCGACGCCAACAATCAGGGCAAGTAAATCCCAATAGCTGGGCCACGTCAATTTCCTTGTAACCTGTCTTACCCTTGGATGCCCACATTCTCCTGAACTTTCCAGATCTTATCTCATCCTCGGATCACCGTTAATTCTTCTTCATGTGTCAGATAAATCCCCAAGACTCCAGAAACTTGTAGCGCCCTCCAAAAACCCCTTCCTTCTGCCTTAAGCAGCGACATCGTTACTATCAAGAATCACCCAGAAACACCTTAAACTCCTTTCCTCACCTACTTATACCCCAAAACTCAGCACTCGATTTTCAACAGCCTAACAAGAACCAAGAAAATCAGACGTCTGCAAACAGTTAGCTCTCTTTGCAAGATACAAAGCACTAGGCAGACAGAGAGAGTCTCATTCTCTTCTCGCAAAGTTGTCAAAGATGGCGAAGTTCAGCTTCATCCTGGTGAGTCTTCTAGTGATGGCAGTGGTTATGCAAGCTCAAGCACTGATGCCGTACACGCGTTCGATCTGGGACGTGATGTTTCCGCCCGAGGATCCCTTCAGAATTCTGGAGCAGTCTCCGTTAACTCTCCCAAAAGGGGTGGAATCGCTCGCCCTGGCTCGGGCAGACTGGAAGGAGACGGCGACTGAGCACGTGATCTCCCTGGATATTCCCGGGATGAAGAAAGAGGATATCAAGATTGAGGTAGAAGAGAACAGGGTTTTGCGGGTCAGCGGGGAGAGGAAGACAGAGGAGGAAGTTGAAGGTGACAAGTGGCATCGGGCTGAGAGGACCACTGGCAAGTTCTGGAGGCAGTTCAGGTTGCCTGGAAATGCCAATTTGGATCACATCAAAGCTCACCTGGAAAATGGGGTGCTGACGATTTCTGTGCCCAAGTTGGCTGAGGAGAAGAAGAAGCAGCCGAAGGTCATCAGCATTGCTGAAGAAGCCACTCATGGTGGTGAGGATATTAAGGCCACAAAAGCTGAGATGTAATACAGAACTAGCAGCTGCAGTAAGCTGCGATTATCTTCTCTGGTTGTTGCTTTATGAGTTCTTTACTTTCTTCCATGTGAGAGATCAAGATTCTTGAGCTAAGTGGTTTTGTGTGTCTGTCCAAATGTGTTAAAAGTAGGACGCTGTAAATTCCGTGTTTTGAGTAAATAAAGTTACGCAATGAAGCGTGAGTTTGGATGTTCAATTTTATAAAAATAAATTTAAAAGTAAAACATTTGCATTCAATTCAATTATAGTTTATAGTTTAATTTTTGGTGGAGTTTCTTATACTGAATTCTCTTTCAATTCAGTATACACATTAAATATGGGTATTCTTCCATCAACTAGTGAAGGGATAGCAATGCGACCTTTACGTTCTCTCTTCTGCTCCAATGGGTTCTCTACTTCTATTGAAGAAGACGAAGTATTTAAATATATAATTAAATTTTATTTTTTATTTTATAAAAAATAAAAATTATTTAATATTAAATACAATTTAAATATATATTAAAAAATAAAAATAAAATCGTGTTTAATTTTTTAATAAATAAGTTTATATTTAAAATTAAAATTTTTTATCAAATTTATTTTTAATTTTATTTTTTATAAAAAAAATTTAAATATTATTTAATTTTTAAACACAATTTAATTTTATGAAATTAGGAGTAAGATTTTTTTCAATTAAATATAAATTAAATACACATTTAGTTATTGTACGTCGGAAAATTTTGGAATTAATCACTTTTGTGAATTGAGATTTCTTTATTTCCTGAATTTTTTTCTTTAGTTGAATATTATCATTTAGCGTGGCATCAAGATCCAACTCCACGAGCGAAGATGTGAACGATGTATTAAAACTTACAAGGGAAAGCGTGGCCAGTGGGTAAATTTTGTTAGATATCAAAATGCAAATGCGTTGAGATATCGAATTATTCGTCTTGTATGTACTGCTGTTTTGTAAGTAACAATGAAACGCACTATGCATGTGTTTAACAGCATGAAGGCATCACCATTTGTATTGAATTTATTATTTTTTCTGACAAAAAAATTAAAGATGGTAGTTTAAATGTATTGTGAAAAATAATTATTTATTTTTTAAATTATATTTAAAAAAATGAAAGATTGCGTATATAGCTTTAAGAATGTATCTAAAAGTTATTCTATTATTATTCTAAAGTAATTTTATTATTATAATTTTATAATATAGATCCATTTTGATAGTTATTAATAATAAAAATATTAAGATTTTATTTTATAAATAATTATTTTTAATAAGATAATATTTTAAATTATTTTTATTGATAATTATAAAATTTTTGAAATAAAATTACTCATTATTTTATTCGGAAAAAAGAGAAAAATAACACATGGATGGCATCAAGAAATGACTCAACATTTTAGCGTTGTTCATGTTGTTAGTCTGATAAAACGCAGAAACTGAACGCATTATTTGAATCTATCCAAACAAACGATGCGTTCACTCTATTTGCGCCGCTCACCGTAAAATGGTCAACATCTCTTCCTTTCCCCTCCAACTATTCTCTCGTAAGTCCGAAAGGAAAGCCAGAAGGCAGAGGAGAAAACGATGGAAAGTGAAGAAGCAGCTCAACCCATGGACGTAAAAACCCGGAGAACTCGCGACGAGGACGATGACCACCCTATTCCCGGCGCTGAAAGCCCTAACAATGTTTCCGACACCAGTTCCGGCTCGGATTCCGACTCTGACGACGAGGCTCAACTTAAACTTGAAGTTCAGTCCCTGGAAACTAAGCTTTCAAACGATCCCTCTGATTACGATGCTCATGTCAAAGTACCACTCTCTCTTTCCCCTCGAGCTAATGTCTGTTTGTATTTGTGCAACTTCGCTATATATGCTTGTCTTAAAGCATATGGGCGAGTAATTGTTTGTTTATTCTCCAAATCCTACTTTTTTTTCTACAATACAGCGATGCTTGAACTTCTAATCTGTTCTCTCACACTGCTTCTGTTTATCTGATTCTGAAGTTAGTTTATATACTTGCTTTGGTATAACATGTTGAAGTACCTGGATTCTTTAAATTGGGGACTGTCTACCTACAGGTTTTTGAGATTCTAGTGCAAACATTTCCTGTCAAAGGTCTTAACCTTGGATAATTTTATCTCTTAATGCAAGAACTCACAAAATCTTTTAATTGGAGAAGTAGATATATTATATTCTACAGATTACTTCGAGTAGGGAGAAAACATAAAAACCAGAAAACCTCAATTACTTAGTTTTGGCAGAGAAGAAGTTCATGACTATGTTGGTTTACAGTCGCTGGGTAAAAAAAAAAAATGCTCTTGCTTTTATATTCTGAAGTATGGGTTATACTTTGAGTTGTTGGTTTGCATGTAAATTATATTTGCGTGGATTCTTGTTAAACGTAATATTTCATGCTTAGAACTTGCTAGTGCGAGCTGTTTCAGAGAAGGCTGATGGCTTGAGTTGCATTTTTATGCCTAGTACATTAGAGCTCTCAGGAAGCAAGGGGACATAGAGAAGTTGAGACAAGCAAGGGAGGCAATGAGTGCTTTGTTTCCATTGAGTCCTGATATGTGGCGGGAGTGGGTTAGAGATGAGACTACTCTTAGCTCGGGGTATTCTTCTGCAACTTCATTTTACTTGATATATTGTAATCTCATTCCATCAATCTGGTTGAGTAATTTTCTCTGTATTATTTATGACATATTCCACTGAATGGAAGCTGCCGAGTTTGTTAGTTTTTCTTTGTTCTATTTTGTTTATTGCATTTTGATCTTGCACTTATTCTTTCTTTTTCTATCTTTCTTTTTGATGGGGGTGGGTTTTGTTGTTTCCTTGACATATTTAACAGCTTTGGCGAAGTTGGCAACAATGTGTTTCATTGTAGTCTTCTGAATTTGGAAATGCAATTGACGATAGAAACAGCAGGGCTGTGGACCTCACGCTTCTCCTATATGTCACAGATTTATGGCTCTTTCTTTGAATTGAATGTCCCCACCCCCAGTAAATAATATCTCATGGAACCAGTATCTGGTTGTTCAAATTATTTGGGGAATTGTGGTTCAGAAATGCTTTAAACTAAATTCTTCTATAAAGTGGAGAAGCTGTGGATGAGTTGAGTGTAGAAGAGTGATAAACCATAGTTATTTGTTTGCATGTGGTCTTCTTTTTCTCCTGAAAATTTCTCCCTTGCATAGGCTCTCTTTTACTCACATTGAACGAATTGGTTATAATTTCTAAAGCATGAAAAACTTCTTCCTTATGTTACTGATTTAACTAGAATTATGGTTCTTTCTTGACTATCTTCTTTTAAAAACCTATTCTCTGTGCAGACCTGAGGCTGTACCGGCAATTGAGGAGTTGTGTCAACGAGGGGTCTCAGATTATTTGGTTTGTAGTTCTGATCTCTTGACTTTGTTTTTTGCTTACAAGATTAACATGGAAACTAACGTGTACCAATAAATTAATTTGGTTGGTGATTTGCAACTAGATGTGTTTGTTGCTTCCTAATTTTATCCATTATTTTCTTTGGTGGAGGATAATAACTTGAATAATTTCAATAGAAAAGCCAAGCATGATTAAAGCTATGAAAATTAATTTGCAGTTGGATGTCAAGATAGATACTGATCAAGCTAACCTCGTATAATCTAACTTGATAATGGTTATGACTATTCTAAAAGCCGCCTTGAATTGAGAGCAGAAAAGCGTTGCCTTACTAGTCTTCTATGCATTCCTAGTTTTAAGTTTACTTGAAAACTTTCGTTGCCTGAAAATTTGAGAGTTCATTAATGCATATTTCAAATGTCCAATCACTTTTACGTGGCAAGGAGGATGCCAAAGTGCAGAAATTATCCTCAGGAGAGTAACAGCTTTCTGCTTTGTGTTAACTAAATTCAAAGGATATGCTATACTTTCATCCATTCAACATAACCCAAAACTTGTCATTTAGTAGTCATGGCTGTTTACTAGTTTGTTACACATAGGCTTATTTGCCAAACATATGTTTTCTACTGCGGGGAATTTCTTCTCTTTCTCTGCTTTAGAACTAGGAATAAATAAGTTTCTGAGATGATATGAGTCCAATCTGTGGTGGTCTTTACAGTAGAGAATTTCAGGAGATGTTTGCCTCCTAGAGTCTGTGGTATGAGTAATGGCTTCCTTGACTAGTTTGACATGGAAGCAACTGATCATGATATTATTTGTGTAGTCTGTTGCTTTATGGATCGACTATATTAATTTTGTTCAAGAGCGTGATCCATCGGTTCAACAACGTTCTGCAAATGGTATCTCAAAAACTAGGAATCTGTTTGAGCGTGCTATAACTGCGGCTGGATTGCATGTTACTGAGGGTAGCAGAATATATGAATTGTATAGGGAGTTTGAACAAGCCATTTTGCTTACTCTTGGAGAGGCTGACTCTGAGGTCATTTCATTCTCTCTTCCTCCTTTTGTTTCAGACCTTCTTTCTTATGCTTATCTTTCATTCACAATGTGTTTTGCTTATGCTTATGCCTTTATTTCTTAATTTTCTGTTTTAGCATTAACGAAATTATAGATATCAGATGAGAATGCTTCTATGAGGAGATCAATTATTAGTTTTTGGGAATTTATTTTAGTCCTGCGGACAATCAAACTCCTATGAATATTATAGGTCTTTAAATCTCAGACAAGTTGTTCCTAGCAATTCAATAATCCTATTATGGGGCTTGACCTTTTAAGTCTTTGTATGATGGCATGAAACTCAAAAATGCTTGCTGATAACTAGTTTTATTTAACTCGTTGGCAGAGCCAAGGGCTATTTTCTGAAATGTAATATGGTATAAAGATATATGAACCATGCTCTTTTTTTTTTTTTTCCTTTTTCTATTGTATGCAAGCCCATATAACTACTTACTTTACACTCATCATTCCTATCATGTTAAATGTATGAGCTGTGATCTTTTACAATTTAGCTTTCTTTCTAAAATAGTTTCCTATTGCGAAGTTGCTAAAGATTGTTCCAGTACAATGTTCTTTACTTTGATGAGGGTTTATAATTCTTCCCATAAAGTGCTTGTGAAGGAAAAATGACTTAAATGCTAGTTAGGGTGTTTTTGGGTTCCTTTCAACTCAAAATCCAATATAAAATTTTCACTTTGAGCCCCACCTCTCCTCTCACAAACCATTCACTTTTACAAAAACCTACGGAAAAAATTTTCAAACAAAAACCAATCTAAATGCACCCTTACTGTTTTCTTAGGAGAAGGTGAATAATCTATGTTCATATTATCTTCCCTGCTTATTTTTGTTTCATAGGCTGTCATTAACTTATGCTGCAATAAAAGGACTTGTTTTCTTCCTCTGCCTTTAGCAGCCTTCAATCCGAGTACTCATAAAATCTACTTTTTTCTTTCTTTTTGAAGGAAAATTTATTAGGGGTTTTATAGACAATGTTTTTTATTCTATTTTAAGGAGATTATTTCCTTCCCTATTCTCAATGATTGATGGTGTTGTGTTGGTCTGCTGCAGTCCAAAGAGAAGCAGGTCCAGAAAATCAGGAATCTATTTTTCCGCCAGTTGTCTGTTCCGCTTGCTGACATGAGATCAACTCTTGTTACTTACAAGGCTTGGGAAGCTGAACAAGGGAGTACTGTTGATGGTGATACTAGCTCCTTGGATGGGCTTCCTTCCCATGTTGCCTCTGCATATCAGAAGGCCTTGGAGATGTTGAACCTTCGTACAGATTTTGAAAAACAGATTGCTAGAAAGGATGCTTCTGATTCTGAATGGCTTCAAAATTTCATGGTATGCATATATGATACAGGAACAAGTACTTCTCCCCCAAGAATGCCTACTTGTTTTAATGTACTCTTGGAGCTCCTTAGGTGTAAAGAATGAACTATTTGAGGACATCTTGAACTACCATACGTGAAATTTTGATAGCTCTACTGATTACATTTTCAGTTTAAGGTCTGCTCAACTTAACGAAATTTTAGACTGGTTAGGGATGGGACAAGAATTGCCTGGGCTATTTCGTGAAGCTTCAATAAACACCTACTTATAGTGTAACTACTCTGTTTTTGTCTGTAGAACTATTTGAACTTTGAGCAGTCTGTGGGGGATCCTGCACGAGTTCAAGTCTTGTATGAACGTGCCATAACTGAGTTTCCTATATCTGCTGATCTCTGGCTTGATTATACCCGCTACCTTGACAAAACGATCAAGGTTTTTCCTCTGACTGCTTCTCTTGTCTTTCTATGTTAAAATCTTGCATTTTAAGCTGTTGGCCTTTGTTCCAGACTTCCAGCATAGTGAAAGATGTTTATGCAAGGGCAACAAGGAACTGTCCTTGGGTTGGAGAACTATGGACCAGATACTTGCTACATCTTGAACGCGTTCATGCTTCTGAGGAAGAAGTTTCCACGGTCCGTTTTCCTATATGAGTTATGTTTATATTTTTCCTTATAAAAGGATTATGTGTTGTGGTTTACCTTGGTTACTAAGCCTTTGTTATTTCGTTGTCTTTTGAGCATTATTAGTGTCTGATGTAATTGCACATAATCTTCATGGAAACAAATCAATTTGGATAAGATGTTTAAAGGAGAGAATCAGAACTTTGGCAAACAAACATGTTAAAGAGACGCAATATAAGATATTTTTCACTGGCAACGGTTTTTTCACACCTAAAAATCATAGCTGGCATGTTCATTGCATTTGGAAGTTGCTAAAAATTTGTTTGAATAGTTCTGATTAGAAGTGTTTATGTTGTTCATTCGGTTCAATTTGCAGGTCTGATCCCTAATTTATATTTTATGTATGAAGCTTAACAGATATTGAGTTGTCAAATATTGATCATTTCACCAATATTAGCCATCTCACCCAAAAAAAAAAAAAAAAGAAAAAAAAAGAAAAGAAATCTGAAGGAGAACTGGATATTGAGAAGAATCCTGATATTGAGATTCTTTGTCTCATGGTTTGTTACTGTGCTTCACATTATTGTGTTCCAATAGCAAAAACTCATCCTCGCTGCGGTTCATTGCTAGAATATATTGGGATTTATTTCCTTTTTTTCCATCCAACTGAGATTATAATAGGTTGAGGGCAAATTTACCAGATTGCTTTAGGAAATGTGCTTAGTGCGGTGGCAACTTTTGTTGATTTCTTGTCATTTTTTTCTAGATTTATTAGAATATCTCTGTACAATGTACTGGTCTAAGCATATGTCCAACTCCATAAATAGTGCATAGATAAATTAAAATGCTTAAAAAATATGCTTGTTTGGGAAGCATTCATAAAATTAATTGAACCTTTCAGGCCTTAATGGTTCTTTATGCTATATATTGATTTTGTGAGGGGACTTCTCTAGTCTCTGAATGTTGGATGCTAGAGTTGGATAGGATTTTATGCACTAGATTACAAATTTTAGTCTCCGATTGTACGCTACTTGTCAATGTGAGGAATACTGATCCTCATGAAAATTCATTTTGTTTGCCATTCTTATTTGTTTTCTTTTATTTTGTTAATTCCTTTTAATTTTTTGCTAAGTATCTTTTAGATCAGTCAATTGATGATTCAAAATTCTCATTATTTCAGGTTTTTGAGACGTCATTACAGTGCACTTTCACAAGTTATGACGAGGTAAAAACACAAATTTTATACTTCTGATCCTCTTCTCCTCTTCAGAAGGTACCTTTGCTGTATATGTACCTATCCTTGACAAGTGAAGCCACGTGTCTCGATTTTTCTTTTCAACTTACTTAATATCAACTAGCCCAAAGGATCCTGATGCTGGCTAGATTCTATTCAAATTTTCTCTTTTCCTCCCACCATTCTGCTATGGCAAAATAAAGTCTCTTTATCAGATTTTTCAAAAGGACAAGGAAAGAGTTGGGTGAAAAGAAATTTGAGTTGCTAGCATTAGTGTGGCGTAGCTTGTACAAACAAGAAAGGAATATAGTAAGTCTGCTAGCAACCATTTGAGTTAGCATGGAATAACCTTTCTGTTGTCATCTTAGATTTTGCAATTGGTATGCCCCTTTGTGTTACCTAACTTGATATCTAAAGAAACAATCGTATAAATAGCAATCATCATAATGAGTGATGTGATGCATGAGATATGTATTGGTGGTGGTCACATGAAGCCTCACATGGCTCATTTTAAAGTTGTAGGTATTTCATTTCTTTTGTTTGTAATTGCTTTTGAAGCTTGGTTGATTTTTAGTATTTGGAGCTCTTCTGGACTTGGATGCCATGACATAATTTGTGCTTCAACCATTTAAGTTTCCTTGATATATGGTTGATTACAAAACATAGTGGGAAAGTACTGTAGGTTATCTGCTGTTTAGTCACTTTACCATCCTTGTTAAAGTTATATTGTGAAAACTAAATTTTCTCATAATATTCTAAGATTTTTTTGTAATGGTTACCTTTTCTTTTTGGGTTGTGTTTTTGAAGTTATATTGATATTTTAAGATGTTTTTGAGGTATGTATGGTTGCCATGTCCGATAGAGAGTTGGTGATTACGGCTATGCTAAGAACATGCTGCCAGCAAGTTTATATTTCAAAGAGATTTATGTAACTGAGATAAAATGGAGAAAGCCCTTGGCTCAGTGTAGTTGGAAATTTTGTTCCTTTTGATGTATCCTTATGGATGCATGAGATTTGGACTTTTAAGTCTTCTTCCTATTAGATTAAATCTCCAATGTTTTATGAGGCATTATCTTGGACATCTACTGGAAGTGAACTTTCGTGTTTAGCTGTTCGTTGTAAATGCTAGGCTGTAGAACTCTATTTATCTGCTCATGATATTTTTGTGGATGACCTTTTTATTGCAGTATCTGGATTTATATCTCACGAGAGTTGATGGCTTAAGGCGAAGTTCTTCAGCTGGGAAAATGGGGGATAGTTTTGACTACTCTCTCATAAGGGATGTTTTCCAGGTTTGTGCACCTGTTAAGCTTTTGATGCATATCCTGCTATCAATTATGTCCAAAAGAGGTACTCCTTCCGTTTAAAAAATATAAGTCGTTTTGGCCTTTAGCACAAGAATTAAGGATTGTGAAAACTAGGAAACTTTTGAACCAAAATGTCTTCTACACCCTTAATAAAGAGGAAGAGAAATATAGGGAGAGAAAGATAAATCATGGGGAGTTGGGGGATAGAATTGGAAAAAACACAGTAAATACTACTTGAAAGGTGTAAAATGACTCATATTATGAACAACTCTCTCCCTCTAAAACGACTTATACTTTGAAATGGAGTACAAAATATAACTTTTCTGTTGTGGCTATCCTTTTCATTTCTTTCTAGGTCTAGCCTCTTCCATTACTTTGTTAATAGACCTTGTTAGTACTCTATGGAGGCAGCCCTTACTTTTGGCTTTTCACCACACACTAATGTTGATATACAAAAGTTCTTTTGTTTTTTTCCCCTCCTTGTTTTCAAATACCTGAGTGGTGGAAGATTTGCATGTCAACACTAATGTTTGTATAATAGCATTGATGCTGAAATATGAATCCGGACTTTAATGTATATAACGGAGGTGGGTATATTCTTGCTGTAACTGCCACTAGGATGTTCCACAAAATAGTTTGCTGTCTATGTGCATTATGATTTGTGTAACAGGAACATGTGTATGTTAAAAAACTGTAGAAGTTAATATGTTTTGTCTTTCTGTTTTGTCTCCAGTAAGCTTGTATTGCACTGAACTTGGGTATTCAATGTTTTTGTTCAACACGTTAACTTATGTCTAGCTGCGCTATGTAATCTTTTCTTTAATATTTATCTTTTTGGGGGGAGTTTATTTCCCGAAGTGTGAGAGAGGTACCGTATTTTGCTTCTGTCAAATTTCAGTGTGGAAGTTGGTGCTTGATCTATCTAAATTAGTATTGCTTTAACTGAACTTAGTTATAAATTACTATTATGCATCCCATTGGGTGCCCTAAAATGTGCATTAATTACCTTTTGTTTTGTTTAAAATATCATCCAATATGTGCCAAACAATCAGGTTCTAATGCCGCGTACATCTTTGAATGTTATCCTGTCTCGTCTATTGGTTGTTCCAGCGTGCATCAGATTACTTGTCACCATACTTGAAGAACACAGAGAGTTTGTTGAGGATGCATAGTTACTGGTCTCACTTGGAGTTGAACTTGGGAAAGAATATCGTTGCAGCACGTGGTATCTGGGAGAGCTTGCTCAAAATCAGGTCCTTTTCCTCTTGCTGTGGCTATTTCAATGTATAATGTGTTGTTTTTTTTAGCTCTATTTGTCTCCATATCTAAACTTTGATTTTGGAGTTCTATGTATGTTGGTACAGTGGATCCATGCTTGAAGCTTGGCAAGGTTATATAGCTATGGAAATTGGTTCAGGCAACATTAACGAAGCTAGATCACTTTATAAACGATGCTACACTAAAAGATTCTCTGGCACTGGCTCAGAGGTATTCTTTCTGCAATATGATGTGATTTTCATGTTACCTTCTGTAACTCATATCTCTCCATATGGCTGCATGCTGAAGATAATAATTAAAGCATATGAAATATATGCAATTTTTTTAATACAGTTGTGTTAATTTGATGACAGAATTTGAAATATTACATTTTACTGGTCAGATTGACCAGTGTGGATTCTATTTGCCATTAACTAAAGCAGATGGGTAGTTGGTAATACACTATAAATTACTGCCATATTGAAGTTGACACTGTGGAAGCTTGTGCATATCATTCAAATGGGAAGTTACACTTAATAGCAAATGGTGGTATTGGTTGTGAAGAAGTCTACTTGACAGATTAATGAGTAAAAATAAGTATCCTGGCAAGTTACAAATTTGCAAAAGTAAATTTAGCAAATGCTGGAAATAGTAGATTCACCAAATTCAAGGAACTTTATGATGCTTTTCTTACAGGGGAAATATTACTGTTAAGGTGATTGGCAGATGACTTGCTAGGAAACAAATTCTTCTTCTATCTACTGTTACCATTCTTTTTGTTGTTAAAAACCAAAAGTTCCCTTTATTTAAAGTGCCAGTATATCGTTCGTTTCCTTGTTAAAAGATAATAAGTTCCCTTCTTTTAGCTTACCAGTATATTCTCTTAGTCTCTTCTGCAGTCTGTGTTTCTGTCATTCTCTGGTTGTTTTATTTCATTTTCACCACAGTTGTGTCACATCTAGCGAAGGTCATACAGTAACCTTCACCACAAGCAAGATGCAGAGATGCCAGATTTGGATCAAGAAAAGTTTTGATTAGGAAGATTGATGGTTACTTATGTTTAAGAAGGAAGCTGCTTGATTGTATGTTTGATTTAGCTCAATCCTAACAAGGTTAAAGCTTAATGGAGTGATTTGAAGTACTAGCAATTTAATATCTATAATGTAGTTCCTGGAATGGAGAGTATCTGTAATGCATTGCGTACAAAAAGGTGCAGTACTTCCTATGGGATGAAGTTGATCGTATTGAAAGTCCAAATATCTTGTTAAATCTCATAAATCAAACTTTGCTTTTCTCCTCCTGAATATGCATGTGCGCCCTTTTGATAACAGAGACAGATAAATATATATAAGAAAGAAAGATCACTACAAAGCTGAGATTTGGATGTCACTTCGTTGGTTTTCTTTCCTCCTGCTTTTCAGTAGTATGGATTATGGTAATCTGTAGCTTCAACAGATGGTGAAATAAACTGGAGAAGAATGTAAATATTTAATATTAATATGAAAAGTATTACTGCTCTTATGGCCGAACAGACCATATATAGGTTCATAAATTAGTTATTCTTGTTTGATTACATTTCTTGCATCTTGAATTGGATGATACCTTCTCTTTCTAAACAAACAGAATCATTCAGGACATATGCCACTCTTGGATGCGCTTTGAGAGAGAGTACGGTTCCCTGGAAGATTATGATATTGCTATACAAAAGGTAGGCACTTGTTATGCTTCAAAATTTTAGTGTTTGTTAATGAACCATTGCATGGTATCTTTTCTTGTGAACTCCCTGACTTTTAAAAGAATGATGCATTTACATATAGAATTGATTCTCTTTTGAGATTTTATACTACTGCACAAGAATACCTGCTGCTTTACTTAAGTTTACAATTTGAGGAGCTAGTTTCCAGGGAATTTTGTTACAAGCTAGCTTGGTATCAAATTCAATGCGGTTAGTTGGAAAGGATGACAGCCTTTCTTTCTTGTGACCGCGGAGCCTTTGCTACAACAACTGCTGTGTATAAAGAAGAGGGGGGAGGGATAAGATGATTGGTTTAGTGAGTGTTGAAAGATCTATGAATAAACTATTGAAATATACAAACAAGAAAAAGGAATGTAGTGGGAAGAGGACTCAAGGCACAGGTAACGTGGTGCCACAGAAAGTGGAAAAGAACTTTAAAAAGTTACGATGATTTATGATGCAAAGTAAAAGATACACACGAGGGATTAACTATTATGTAATGTTCTTGCATTTTCTTCTAGTGGGCCACCTTTTCTGTTTCTACCTTTTGTAAGTTTAGCTTTGTATCTGCCGTTGCATCTTTACATGTCAACTCTTCTATATGTAGCTGTTTGTATTAGAAATTGTATGTACAAGCATGTAGTAGAGGTGGGCCTTTCTTTCAGACTAATCAAGTGCCAAATTTTGAAACCTATCAGGTTACTCCTCGTCTTGCAGAGCTACAAATATTCAGGACGCAACAAGAGAGCAACAGGACTGGCACCAATCAGAGAGAAAATTCAGTGAATAAAAGTACGCGTGAAAAGAGAAAGCTGGATTCAGATAAAACTGATGGCCAGTCTCAAAAAAAGCGTCAGAAAGATATGACTGACAACAGGAGAATTAATATTGAAATGGACAAAATTCAGGCATCAGAATTTGTGGAAAAAAACAAAGTGGAAGGAGGTGAGCTCAATGACAGTAAACTAGAAAGTACAAGCAAAAAGGAAACTGACAATCCATCCCCTAAGAAACCCAAACATTATGATGACCAATGCACTGCCTTTATATCAAACCTTAATCCTAAGGCAAGTAATCTGTTTTCTATTTTTCTTCATTTTTCCTGATCGTGATTAGGTCTCTGGTTGATGCACGCTGATTAACCTGCTAGTTACATATGGTATGATTTACAGACAACAGCTGAAGACCTTCGTGCTTTCTTCAGTGATGTTGGTGGTGTGGTTGCAATTCGCATATTAAAAGACAAGTTCACTGGAGAGTCAAGGGTATATCCTTCCTCTCATCCTGAATTTAGTTAAACCTGAAATTATTACAGAGTTAAATGAGATGGAAATCCTCACCAGAACATTTCTTATTAACGTTGAGGTATAATTATCACCAATTTTCTAGATATATGCAAGGCCAGGGCTCATTTTCTATTCTTTTGTCCAATTGTTTCCCATCACTCTCATTTCTAATCTTATCTAGTCCCGCTTCATTCTTTCTAATATTTATTTAAACATTTATAGTAAATGAAAATTGTTATTTCTGTTTTCTGTTTCTGGCTGAACCTCATTTTCCTACTTATCCTGAAGCATAGAGATCTATTTTAAAAGAAAGCCAATCCCTATGTATGGTAAGGGCATTCAAGAAAAAAGTATTCTCAAATACTCCTCAAGGGTCTTTAGATATTTTGCTTGCATCTTTTTCTCTAGCCTATACATCACCATCTGGAGCTAGGAAAGTGGATCTGTTTGCTTCAGCCTGTTGCTAATCTTTTCTGTTTTGCTACCCATGCCTAAAACATGTACAGGGTCTAGCTTATGTGGATTTTGCCAACGATTCACACCTTGCTGCTGCAGTGGCAAAGAACAAAAAAAATCTGCGTGGTAAAAGACTAAGCATTGCAAGGTCAGATCCCCAGGGCAAAAGGAAAGGAACAGTTGGACACAGTAACACATCAAAACATGGTATACTAAAAATTATTCCTATCATTTATTTATGTGTTTAACTTTTCTTAATTTTCTCTTTGCCACATTTTGACTCCTTTTTTTGCCTAGCTGATAGTTTTCTGGTTAATCATTGAGCTTTAGCAACATATGCAGAGCTAGTTTCTCCCCGTTGAACTTGATCCAGACTCTTTGAAATGATGATTCTAACCTTACCCTTTTAGCTTAATTTTTCCTGTCTACAAATTTGCTTCACAAAAACGTTTAAAATGACAGGGGATGCTGACAAACAAACTACCGAAGCTCAACCATCTGATTCTAAAGATAGTAGTGGACCACAGAAAGAAACAGCCAGTCAAAAGCATAGTGATCAGAGTGTGGAGCTCAAGGGGAGAAACACATTTGCTATGCCACGAAGTGTGAGGCCATTGGGGTGGACTAAAGCTAAACCTGGGAGATCTGAGGAAGCTGGAGATGAGAAACCTAAATCCAACGACGAGTTCAGGAGAATGTTCATAAAAACATGAAACTTCAATTGGTTTCATATTTTGCTTTATGTTGAGCAAATTTCTCTCTGATCTGCTGAATACTTGCTTGAGGAAGTTTTGCTTCTATCAGTTGAAATCAAAAGGGTATAGTATTTAAGTCCTTGAGATACAAATTTTGTAAGGTAATGTATCAGGAGTATTCAATTTGTCTGGCCCAGTTCTTGTTTATGAATTTTCAAGTGCTAGGTAGTGAAGGAAGCAAATTTCAGCAATTATATTATTGGGAGTAAAGCTTTTGTTTATCTGTTGGGCTCAATGTTGCGGTATGCACCTCCTAAAGAACCCAGCGTAGTCGGCGCGCGAAAGAAACTCTTGCAAATGAGAGCTAGAACTCGGGTGATTGACTTTTTTGAGTGTGTATAATTCTTGGGGGTTTAGTATTTGGTCCAAAATCTATCACGAAAACTAATCTGGAACCTTTGCTTTATGACAGTGATTTTGGCTCTGGAGACGGACATGACCATACACAATCATGGTACCGTATTCATGCAGGACAACAGAAAGAACAATTTGCTTGATTCACTTGAGAATCGTATCAGCATAAGAATCCCATCAAGACAATTTAAAACGGCCAAATGATGATGCAACTCATTTGATTGATCTGAGTGAAATTTTCAGTTTCCTTTTACCGGGTTTTGTGTGTTGGAAGGTGGGGAGAAGTGTATGGTGAACAAGTGTAGTGTATTGTATTGTATTATGAAGAGAAGAAGGGTATGAGAGTATAATGGGTCATGTGAGAGAGAGAGAGAGATAGTGGGACAGTTGTAATCTCAACAAAAAAAAATCCTACTACTATTTCAAACATCCTGCAGGATACCAACCAACCCATTTCCTTTGGGGTTTTCTTACACGCGACAACCAATCTGAATTCTGACAAAGCTTCTCGTACAGAATCATCATGCACTATTGCATGAAAATATCCCGGAATTTTTACATACACAATTCTCTATAAATGAACACACATGTATTGGTGAATAATTGCTTCACCAATAATATTGGATACAATGTGTGATATTTTTGTTTTAAATTTTATAAAAAATAAATTGTTCTCTGTTTTTAATTAAATATTTTATTTTAATTTAGTATAGAACTAATAAGAATAATTTAATTATAAAAAATTTATTATAATATTTTTATTAATTAAAAATTTTATTAGAAAAAATTTATATGTTAGTGAAACTTAAATATCTTAAATTAAGAAGAGTTAAAAAAATTAGTGGTGAGATTTTTATATTAATTGAGTTTACTTTTCTTAAATTGAAAAAGTTATTAATGAAAATTTTTAAAATATATAACCATTTTAAAAAAATACACATTCAATTGTTGATATCTTTAAAATACTGTTGGAGGGAGTATGTACATTTCAAAATTACCCTTCAATGCATTCATTATATCTGTAAAACTCGTTTCTGTACCTCTGTAATTAATTTTTCTATAATCAATAACTTCCAAACTTATTCATACACACTTGTTAGCACTCATAAACGATACTTTACCATGACAAATATTTCAACTTGTTAACGAGCGCATAAACTTGTGTCTATAGGTTGCTCTCTGAGGTGGGATAGGGGGGTTGGGGGGAAGGGAAAGGATGTTCCGTCATAGGTATGGTGCAAGACATATGTTCAGCAGATTTGAAGATTTCCTTCTTATCCCACCCATGCACTTGCTCTGTTTTGTCACATTTATAACTCAATAAATGCATCTCTGATGAGAGATTGTTGGCAGGGGTACTACTTTGTCCAGGACCTGAGAAATGATGTAACTCATCTCATGTCTTTCCTTGACAAAACCCAGAAGAAGACAACCAAACTTAACCCACATTTGCCTCCTCTGTCTTGTGTGCTGTTGTGTTATCCATATTCAAATGAGAAGCAGTTGCATTATTTATTTTGTTTTGTCAAATCTTTTGTGCATATACATATCAAGCTGTGCACTTCTGATCAGTTCTCTCTCACAGAGAATCCCTTTGGCTTTATTAGGAAAGTCTTTGCCATTTTGGCAATAAAAGACATTGATCCATCCGAGGATATACCTGTGATCTCTAAAGATTGGCACTGAATCTGATAGCATGTTCTTAAAGAAAGCTCGAGAAGCAGAATTCTTGATAATAATGCTCTCGTCAGTTGCTATAAATTTCCCAACGGGTTCTTAATCTTTGTCAAGGATTTGAAGCCAATTGAAACTGACCTGAGAGTAGACTTAACATTTCAGAAACCATGTCCAGTACTTGGCAGTAGTGTTAGACAAGCAACGGGACCAATTCTCATCTTTTGCTTCTTTTCTGCCACCAAGTAACACTCAACTCTCGAGAAAGCAGATATAAACAATGACCCCATTCCTCCTCCTTCCTTCGAGGAGTAGATAGCAACAGATATTATTCTTGATTAGAGCTATTATATATAATTAACATTGAACCCGAGACATTTTGATCTAATGAGGAACGTTTTACTAGCCGAGTTACTGTTTTAGCTCGTAATTATTAGTAGGTAAGTGTAATATTTGTCCTACGTATGGCTGTGGCTTCCGACCAACAAAAGAGAAAAGCAAAAATCAGGTGAGAAAAATGCAGAATGTGGGCAAAGCCCGCCAGTAGTGTACTGAGTAGCATCAGGCAGGCAAAAAAGTGTGTTAGTATAATGCATGCGTTGCTCTCTCTTTTTCTCTCTTTTTCATTTTTCATCTGCTGATTGCCAATTTTTTGTGTTTTTTGGGATTGTGTGTGAGAGACTGATGTGATGTTATGAGAGAGAAGTCAGGAATGAGTCTCTCTCTCTCTCTCTCTATAATTTGGTTCACTCACTCACTCACACAAAGAGACGAGAAAGAAAGACAGAACTCAGAAAACATAAAACTTTTTGTTTTCGTTTTTTTCTTAAAGAAATGAAATTCCTTGGTGTTGTCTGCAGACTCTCTCTCCGAGCTTTATTTCAATGGCTTTTCTCCTCGGATCACGTAAATTGTCTTCCTCCTCACTCCTCTGTGTTTGCCTTTGCACTTTTTTTCTTCCCTCTTTAACTTCATCTCCGTTTGTCTTAAATTATTAATGTTTGAGAATTTAACATAAATTTTTTATTTTAAATCTTACTTTTTTTATAAATAATTTATTTTTATAAAAATTAAAATAAAAAATTTTAAACTCAAACACTCTCTAATTTCACTATTATTGAGAATGCAAATAAACAATAATCATTTCATGAAGAATTAAAAGGCCAAAAATAATAATAAAATATTAGTGAGAGACCAGAACTTCAAAGACAAAAAAAAAATTCTATCTTTTAATTCTATCAGAGAAAATACTATTTTATTATTTTTTGAAAAAAAAAAAACTCTCTTATAAGTGAGTGGGAGGATTCCGGTTTGTCTTCACTTTTTGATACTAACAGAAACCCCAATAATCTCTTTGACTTTGCACCAAAAACCCGTAAAGTAAACATGAAGGTCAATTGCAGCCAGCCCCCACGGTCTACCCAAATTATAAATTAGTCCTTGACATTTGAGGAAACTGCAAATTATTTGCTCAGTGGAATCCAAATTAGCCAGTGACAAGAGAAAGAATCCACCAATAAGGTATATCTAGAATTTCAAAAGTTACATATCGAGGGATTATGTAAAGGTTTGTTCAATTTTGCGAAGAATTGAATACAGAATTAGAAGTCTCATTATTCATTAGATTCTAATGTTCTTTAAGAAGTTATAGAATTTTCAATTTATTATTTTAATTCAATATAATATTCTCGAGGAATAAAAAATGCACTCAATAATTTATGAACAAAAGTTCAATTCGAGGTTTTTAAAATCTCCTCAAAAAGGGTTTGGATTAGTAGATGACATGTCATCGAACTAATAGTTCAGCACTTTCAAAAATTAAAAGTGTACTTGAATTAGTTTTTAAACAAAAGAAAATTTCACTTTTTTTCACTTTGAGCCTCACTTCTCTTTTCATAAACAATTGATTTTTATGATTTCAATGCAACTTAACTCAAATAAAAATTGAATCCAAAACCTTGATTGGGGTGTTTCAAAAATTTTGGAGTTCAATCCGAGGAGTATTCTCTCTCTCAAAAGTGCTAAAAAGAGGAAGAGAGAACAAAGAGGACCTAACTTTATCCATCTTCCATGATGAGGTAATGGAAGATGCACAAGCAGATAGTACAATTGTTGGAGAATAAAGAGCTCAGAGGAATTTGGGAGAAAGATTTAAAGAAAAGCAAAGTCCAAAAAACATATTATTCTCTCTGCTGCTGCTTCTTCTCTACTTGGATTGATCTTTAAGGAATAAGCCTCTAATCTCATGCCTCTGTGCTTTACATCTCATGCTTTGTTTTTCGACCAAAAGAAGAGTTGATAGTTTGATACTGCATCAACATAGAATTTCAATCACAAATTCCCTTACAAATATTCTACTTTTCTTTCTTTTTGGGACCTAAGATCTTCCCACCAAACGAAGAAAAGCTAGCTTAGATTTCATACACTGTTTAGATTCTAATTACAATATTCTTTGCATTATACCTTATCACGATGATAGGATATAGATTCTTTACCAGATAAAGTGCATATTCTTAGTTATTTTCTTACTCCTTCAATTCAATGTGCTATTGAATATTCACTTAATTAGTTAGACTATTGAAAGAAAAAAAGGGGGGGGAAAATCACTTATATCATCTCATATCATATATATCATCAATCATTAGGAAGGTGGTGGGGATAGAAAAAGTGAAGGTACTAACGGATTGTGTAAAAGGAAAGGTAGTCTTTTGATGTATTCTCTGTCCTTAAAATTTCGGGTTGCGCTTTGAATCTCATGCTTTCCTAGAAGAATGTTTTGTTTTGTTGGTTAGAGTAGTGGTTGATCTTCTTCTTCTTCTTCTGCTAAGTTGAGACAAATTTCATAAAGCTTGGAGAATGTTCCCAACGGCTATCCATTGCCTTTTTCTTTTCGTTCTTTCACTTTCCAAATTTAAAAGATAAAGTGGAAAAAAGGGTAGACCAATGAGTGTTTAATGTTTAAGCAGTTTTGTTGTTTCATTAATAATTGTTTGAAGTTGACAGATGATATGTTACTTCATTTTCATCACACACATGATATGTTGGAGTTGTAGTTCGCAAATTTACATCAAATATATAATTATTTTAAGAAAATAAATATTTAATTTTAAATAAAAATTAATCTATACATAGCATAATTTAACTTGTTAGTAATTGTTGTAGTAAACCTGCGCATTTGGAGATTAATTACTGATCTCTTCCTAAGAAAGCTTGGTACAACCTCTTTTAGCGCTCCAACCTTAATAGATTGAAGTTGGAATTGGTCAGACGGTAAACTGACGAGAAGTTTCTTGAAAACCTGATAATATTGAAATGGGATGTAAAGTTGAACAAAATCATAGAGAGATCACTCGAATTTGACAATGAGTGCAAAATGAGGCAAATGATAGCAAGTGGTGCAGCTTTTAGAAATTGTCATTGTTGTAAGCCAAGTAATCCCAATTCAACCCTAAGAAACGACCCAAGAAATGGAAGAACTGCTATAAATGTGGAAGTATGAACTGTAAGAAATCGAACCCATGAATTGAGTTGTACGTATTTTACAAGAATACTGAGCAGATATATATATATATATATATGGTTGCCTAAAGAAATGAGAGTATCATGAGATCTGCAAGCATGCATGATGGTCAAATAATGGAGGTCACTGTTGCTGATCAACCATTTTTACAGTTCACACGCAGAGACACAGAGACTCATCTATATATATATATATATATATATATATATAGATGGATAGATAGATAGATAGTGCAGAAACAATGTTGAGTATTTGCCAAACAAAGGCCAAAATCAAAGCCACTTTTCTCTGCATTCACAGCCATGAATGGACCATTTTCCATTAAGCATCTTAATAAAAATCACTATCAAATGCTAACAGATTTATTCTTCTTTTGTTAAAGTGTGTAGAACAATCTTATCAGTAATCTCGGATGAAGTTCTCTTGCAAACTTTTGAGTTGTCGAAATCTCGGAAACAAGGCAAAGATTATCAAGTGTGGATATGAAGTATTTTTCTGTCAGAAAATGAAAAATAATTTTGAATTAATGCTGATGAGATATGAGGGAATTTTGAGTTGCTAGTTGCTAAGAAAAAGAGGCATGAAGTCTGGCTGGGGAACATAATCATAATGTTGTACGATAGAAGACTGATGTAAACATGCACGAGAATGTGATTTTCTTAAAGACCAAAGAAATTTGTTTTCCTAATAGGGGCTTTGCTATCATGGATGGCTCTTCTTCTTGTGTGCAAAAAATGAGGGTATTTCCTAAGAAACATCACTACTTTGCAAAGATGGGGGATATGTGAAAACTAAATGCAAAAAACCCACAACAATATGAAGGGGTCAATAATTAGAGGTGAAATCTTTTATGAAGCAACTAGTGATAGATTTGCATGTGTTGGGTACAAAAGTTGGGTTAATGCAGGTTATGATGAGAGACAATTTGCAAACCTCTGACACAATTTTCCGCGTGAAAACAAATCATCAATCACAGTAAAAAGATAAGAAAACAAAAGCATGCAAATTCAAAGAAGAGTAGTTAAGAGATCAGAAGCAGAGATTCTTTGGTAAAATGAAATGATTGGAAATGCTTTCAACTATGCTTTGTTCTCCAATTACAGTAATAAGCAAAAGGGACTTCAAAA
Organism: Rauvolfia tetraphylla; assembly: GCA_030512225.1. Taxonomy (NCBI): domain Eukaryota; kingdom Viridiplantae; phylum Streptophyta; class Magnoliopsida; order Gentianales; family Apocynaceae; genus Rauvolfia; species Rauvolfia tetraphylla. Next base: position 8,384,945 of record JAJQKT010000060.1, read on the forward strand.
GTTTGTCTGTCTGAGATCATTAGAACCAGAAAAGAAGTTTGCAAAACTTGAATTTGTGAATGAAAAGTTGAGTGTCAAAGTCAATTTTGATGGCAAATCTTTTGGTCATTATCATTGTAATAATGTAGTAAGAGAGATCAACCCCTTTGGCAGAGATCAAAAGAGGCATATGGAACAATTTGCTTTGAGTAAAGCAAAAAAGGTTTGGCCATTGACAATGTCTTAAAGTACTACTGCTATCTTGCCTTTTTACACTGCTACTATTTCTCTTCGGTGGTTGAGAGAACCAAGGTAGGAAAATGTAAAAGCATTTGTTTTTAGTTCGATTCTCACAGAACTTTTAAATTTTTTATATAAAGTAAAAAAATATAAAAATATTTTTTATTATATTCTTAACTAATTTTACTAATATAATAAAAAATAAAAAAATATATATTTATAATGTTAGAAAAATAATCATTGAAATTTATAAAAATCAAATCTTTTAAAAATATATTGAAGGACATTATATTTTAAAATGGAGAGTAATACTTTTGATGATTTACACAAAAAGAAACAAAAAGGAGAAAAGGGAAATAGGGAGGATAAAAGAGAAGACTTTCTAAATGATTTTATTTAATGAATTCAACTCTCATTCAAATCTTTATTTTTTTCCTTTTTAAGTTATTTTAGGTTTGAGGTGATTCTTGATTTTCTGAATTACAAGTTAAATATTCGACTAGTAGAATATTAGTTAAACTCTCATCCAATTATGTTTTACTTTTTGTAGTTAATTTATAAGCTTCTATTATAGGAATTTGGAATAAATAGCTTTCCCTAAATTATCCAAATACATACATATATCATTAACCCCTTTTTTTTTCTTTAGCTTAATACTACATGGCTTTTTCCAAATGGGCAATTGATCTTTCCAATATATTCCCAAAGGCACCTTGAAACAATAATGGAGAATTGTAAATGGGGAAAATGACATATGAAATTCCTCTGGAGCATTTATCCCATATTAATTAATTTATGTAGTACATATTTAAGAAGATAGCAACAATATATTTTCCTCTTTAAAATAAATTTAAAAATGGGGGAAAATAATTTAGATGGCAGAATACAAGAAGATAATTCACAGTTCAATAAAGATAAATTGGGCTGGCAGTGATTGGGATGGATGTACGTATATGTCTCTGTTCTCAAAGAAAGAAAAATTTTTTGGGTTTAAGCAGAATCTTGAAAATTGTGATCAAGGTTGAGTTGTGCCATCTACCCCCCCCCCCCACCCCCCCAGAAAATTTATTCTTGTGGCCCCTTCTTACACAGCGTACCATAATTAACCCAACCCCCTCCACCCCAGTCCCCCTTATCTCTCTCTTGCTCTCTCTTCTCTGTTCTAGAATGGGGATCAATTACTTTACATGCCTTCAGTAACTCAGGCCCATTTTCGGTAATCCAAACTCCAAAAATAAAGCTCATTAATCTTTCTTTCATACATACACTTGCATAAGCTTGATTTTTGGAATGATAATATCAAAGCCATGTAATAATGTGGGATTAGGAATGATAAACAGTACAATATAAAGGGTTTTGTTCTAATACGTGCTTTCGAGATACATGTTAGTACAAATCAGATATATTGTTCTATTATTAATTATAATTTATTAATTAGAGTATTTGAAATTTAGAGTATAGTAGTTAAAAATAGTAAGAATAAAAAAACTCATCAAATTTTTATTTATATTACAAATAGAGTAAATATTATGGGACAAATGAAAAAAATAAATACACTTAATATTTCAGAGTTGAAAAAAAAAACAGGTGCATTAAGTATATTATATATAACAATTCAAATTTATGATAAATTTTAAAAAAATCTATCAACTTACAAGAAATGAGAAAACTGTAAAGGGATTGAATTGAAAATTTAAATTACTAAATATGGTTATTTAATCTGTATGAAGACACATGTTAGAAAAAATTCTAGTATAAAATCAATTTGAGATTTCACAAATAGAGGTACCATAGATTTAATTCTATTAAAAGATATTTTATGATGTTCATTCTTGCGTGTACTTTAATGACTAAAAGTACATTGTTCTAAAGGTTCAGTAGTACCTTTGGGAACAAATTGGGAGACCCAAGTAGACGGTGGAAGATAAATGGACAGATATGGATGAGGTGCAGACAAAAAACTAAAGATAAATAAAGAGTCTTTAACCAGAGGGTGGATTGTGGAATAAAGGCATGGATAATGAAGAATAAAATCAAAAACTTTTTTTTTTTTTTTGTATATCTCTCTGTGTGTGTCCGGGGCGGGGGGGGGGGTTGAATAATATATACTTATTTTTTTGAACCAAGAAAATATTTCATCTTCTTCTTCTTCTTCTTGTCTTTGAAGCGTTAAAATTGATTTATATATAGATACTATTTATCTTCTATGTATAAATACAAAAATATGTGTATTTATAACCCTTATTATTATTTTGGCTTTCATAATGGGATGATTTTGTATCACATGTGGAATTGTCCTTTTCATTGTGGTTAAAATTATTTTTTTGCCCCCAAGAAGATATCCTCACTGCAATATTGAGTATACTTTTTCGACTACACAATAAAAAGGGGAAAATGTAAGAGATGCTGCAGAAATATAGAGAAATCAGAATGCAATTTTGGTGAAAAACAAGTATGATTGATGAATTTCCAAGCTTAGTAAGTCTGGCGCGTGACGAAATCACCAACTTAACAAGTCATCCTCTTTTAGCTAAAGACCTAATTATCATTCTACCTTCACCATCATTTTCTTTTTCTTTTTCCTTTTAATTATTAAAATTCTTGCATTTCGAAGCTCTTGAACTCTACGTTTCAAAAGTTGTACACTTCAAGATTGTAGGGCTTGGAGAGATCGTTCTAACCTTAAATGGTCATTTTCTTTTTCTTCCACCAATCTCCTCAAATGTATTCCTTCCATTTCAATTTATACATTATTTTAAAATTTTTTTACATATATTAAGATATTAATTAAATTGAATAATTTAAATTTAATTAAATATACTCTCTCTAACAGAAAATTATAATATAAGAAATTACTATCATTTACTATATAAAATATTACTATTACTTTGTTACGAAGGTAAATAAGAAAAAGAAAGTTAAATTTTTATTTAACGACTTATATTGAAACGGAAGAAATAATGCTTGGTGTAAGATTGTTACTGTACTAATCAATCTGTGCATGGAATAATGGTGACATAATTGCACAAGGCAGTGTGAGTAAATGGAGGCTTGGAGAGAAAAGAGTTCAATAAGTAGAGTGAATGAAACTCACATGAATTGCATGAATGAGTCTAGTCTTGTCAAAGTTACAAAAGTGTTACTTAAAAGAGAGTAGTTTTGGCATTAAATCAAATATTCTAAGGGGGTAAGAAATTAATGACTATGAATTAATGGCATTATAATGAGACACATGAGAGGAAGCTTGTGTTTCATGGGAGCAATGGGATCTGCAAATCATGAAAAGATCAGAAAGACCAGTTTGAGTTTCCCAATCCCAGCAGATCAATTTCACAAAAATCACTGCAGACACCAACACACTGCTCACATCCTCCTATATTTATTGTTTTCTGTTAACCTATATATATATATATATATCTGTGTGTCTGTGTGTGTGTGTGTTTGTGTTTATGTTTAGCGAAGTTAATGTAACTCTGATCCATTTCATTACATAGTAGCCTATAGATGAGATAATCTCACAGCAAAAAGGGTATTTTTTCTTTTGTTTGAAAACAAAACGTCTTTAGTAATGAATCAAGTCTTAATAAGCAGGAGAGTTGGAAGCAAATTTAAGGGGAAAAGACAAGTTCACCAACATCCCCTCCTGTGAATATCCCGTTGCTTGCCTCAATATAGCAGTTCAGAGATATGGGTTTCTTGAGGACATTAATGAAGTTATTACAAGCCAAAACAAGCTTTTTGCTTCAGCTAAACCTGCAAATCGTAGCTTCAGGGCTTATAAGAATAAGAAGAAGAAGGAGTTCATTAATCACAACAAGATCAGTACTTGCAGCGATGTGCTAAATTACTTAGATCGATGGCCACGTTTCCCTTTGAAGAATCAAGAATTCAAGAATTTGTGTGTATGTGACTCTGTGTGTGTGCGTGTCTTTCTCTCTCTGTCCTTTGTCCTCTCCTCCACTCTCTGACACACTGCTCTCTAAATGGCGTAAACTTGATGCCTGATAGTGCAAGCAAAGCAAGAACCCCACCTTTTTTATCACCCTCGCTAAAACTCTCTGTATTCCTCTTTGTTTGTCAAAAAAAAAAATCTTTTTTTTAAGGGTTTTTCTCTCTCTTCTCAACCATCTTTTTGGTCCTCACTACTGCTATAAGCTCATGCTTAGTGCTTCACTAGCAAAACCCACCTGCAAAACTCTCTCCTCTCTTGCTCCATTGTCTTCTTTTCTCTCTTCTTCTTCATCACCCACTTTGTGGTGCTTTGTTAGTCCAAAACCTTCTATTCTTTCGCCATATCCAGGCCAAAAGATCATGTTCACTTAAGAGTATTTGTCTTTTGTCACGGAGGGAGTTTAAGTCCCATGTTCTGTGAGTGAGAAGTTTATGTCATGCAGTATATGTCTAAGCTACCCTTGCTGCTGAAGAAGAAAAATCTTGTTATGTTGGAAGTTCTTATGGCTTTTACCTTTTTCCTTGTTCATTTCTGTGCCAGTTGCTCCTTCTAATTTTCGTACTTCCTTTTCTTCTCCAGGATGATTCTTTGTGAGTGTTAAGAGTCTGTTGACCATTATCTCTATCAGTTACCTTTCAAGAGATAGAGCTTCCAAAGCTAGGCAAGTATAGTTCTACTTGCTCTCAAGAGTCAAGACCAGTTATGTCCATATTGGCACTGAAATTTGCCTGTTTTCGCCTTGCTCTTTTCGTTTAGACCTTAAAGAGAAAATGAGACTGTTTCCCAACTCAAGTTAGTTAAAAACTTTGTTCTTGGTCCTGCTGCACCTGAACTGCTTCTGCGCCTCAGAAACACATAAGGCAACCACAATCAATGATATGGGACCAAACCTCCTCTCTGTTCAATTTTCATGAGTGGGGCGTTTTCCATTCATGTGGTAGAAAGAAGTTTGCCGAGAACTTGGTTTCAAGAATACATTGTTTCCTAGTAGCATAAGGTGTATTAGTGTTGCTTCCAAAAGAGTGGACAATTATTAAGAAAACTCCTGGGATTTTTGTTGTCAACTACTACTTTAGTTTTAATCATCTGAGGCCCTTTAATTCTCTTCCTGTCTTGTTCCTTCCCTTTTGGTCTCCAAACAAAAAGCACAGAATAGAAAAGAGACGTAAAGGGAGAGAAGGGGTGGCAGGCTAGAAATGGAACTTCCAAGTCAAGAAGGGGAGATGCCACTTCCTCTTAACAGTACATATGGTGGTGGACATGCTGCTCACAGCCACGGGCATGGACATTTGATCCATCATGATCCTGCGAACCACAATCACATTATACCTTCTTCAGCACCCCAAATGCCTTCCAATGGTCCGATATCCTCAAACATTGAAGATCATGTGCCTTACAAGAAAATGGTCAGATATAGAGAATGCCTCAAGAACCATGCAGCAGCCATGGGTGGAAATGCAACTGATGGTTGTGGTGAGTTCATGCCCAGTGGAGAAGAGGGCACCCTGGAAGCCCTAACTTGTTCAGCTTGCAACTGCCACAGAAACTTCCATAGAAAAGAAATTGAAGGTGAGCCCTCCTCCTGCGATTGCTACCACAGCCCACATCTCAACAGGATTGGAAGGAAAGTCCTTGTGGGTCATCACAAGGCAATCTTAGGTCCAGAGCCTTTGGGATACCCCACCGGAACACTCATCTCCTCCAGAGCTGCACCACCGCATCCTATGATAATGTCCTACAATATGGGGTCTCTCCCTTCAGAGTCTGATGAGCAAGAAGAGGCTGGTGGTGGTGGGGTTGTGGCAAGGCCACCTCAGCTGGTAAAGAAGAGGTTCAGGACAAAGTTTACTCAGGAACAGAAGGAGAAAATGCTCAACTTTGCAGAGAAAGTTGGGTGGAAAATACAAAAGCAAGAGGAAGCTGTAGTGCAACAGTTCTGCCAAGAAGTTGGAGTCAAAAGAAGAGTCCTCAAGGTTTGGATGCACAACAACAAGCACAATCTGGCCAAGAAGAACAATACCAATGGGGAAAATCAAGTTCAAGTATGATCCAAAAGAAATTCTTTTCCTCAAGCATCTACAACCATGTTAGCAGTTAGTAGCTAGCACCTTTCTCTTTTTTTTCTTTCTTCTTTTCCCTTTCAGGGATTTTTCTCCCATTTCTTCTTTCTGGGGTGGGTGGGGATTTCTTTTCTTTTGCACTCTTAAATTTTCTGTGTTTGGTTTTCCATTAGCTTAAGGTCTAAAATAACACTGGTATTATTGTAATGTAGCTCCGGGGAAGTGGATTAGTAGCAAGTAGAGATTCAGCTATGAGTGACTCGATTTCTATTTTAAGGCATTTGGTGTTAATATGGATTAATACACTAAATCTAATATAAGGATATTCCACTAATGATTATTCCAATGTAAAAAACAAAAATACTTCTAATTAATTAGATTCTTCTTCTGTCTTTTGCTCCTAATCATGCATTGTTTTTCTTTTCTCATAATAACAGCAACAAGCTTTTAAGTACTTCTTTATTTCTAATCAAACATCATCTTTTCCTTGAAATTTAGAAAAAAAAAGAAATTATGAACGTTATGATGAGAAAATTTTCACCACTTTTTTGTTCAATGGCATCATTAGATCTTGCTCTCCTGAGGAATGAGATCTTGCATTTAACTCCAAAAAGCTGTCGTCTGTGGGGGTAAAAATGTAAATTTGATTTATAGAACAATAAATAGTAAGCATGGCTTCTTTTTCTTTTTAACCCTGGCATAATATGATCCCAAGAATTTGTAGTTGGAACAGAAATTAATCAAAAATGGAATGATAATATGTGGACTTGGAAAGTAAATTCTTGCCTGCCCTTTTATTAAATTGGATCTGGAAAAGACAAAAGACAAAATGAAAATGGAATCCAAGAAATTTAATTTTGGAACAGCTTTATCCGTTATCCTACTTGCAAATGTCACTAATTTCTATTTTCTCCATAACTTTGAATCCCCTCCTTATATGGCGTGCCTTTGTCTTAGCTATTTAAAGTTGACAAGAAATCATGCCGCCCTCTTCTAAGCTTGTCCTTCAAATTTGAATCCAAAGGGAAACTCAAATGAGTGATACAAACCATTCTTTTATCGCCTAATAAAATCTGAGATGATGATTGAACAGAATTTGATTTTAAGATTTTTATTGAGATTTCGTAAAAGTTAAATTGTTTATTAAATAAGATATATATCTTATACTTATAATTTTGAGTTTGGTTTTAAAATAGAATAATTCTCTGGTGGAGCTTAATTCAGTCTTTTATCTTTTCTTTCTAATATATTGGAGTACTCTGTACTTTTTATCAAAGGTGAGCCGAAAATAGTATGTGTGTTGGATTTGGTCTTCCAAAACTAAAGTGGTCCAAAAAATGCACATTTAAGCCTCCACACTCTTAGTCTAGAGTGAGATTGGACAATATCTCATCTCAAAATTTTTAATGTATGATTTATATCTTCTATTATAAATAATTTAATTTTTATGAAATTCAAGATAAAAATTTTAAAATCAAACCATATTCAATAAAACCCTAAACCCTAAGTATTTAATTAGCTATCTAGCAAGATGCTCATTTCATTCTTGTACTACTTTTGTAATTGTTTAGGATCCGCAGAGAGAGAGAGAGAGAGAGAGAGAGAGAGTCTCATAAACATATAAGGCCTGGTTGGATTCACTGTTGTGAAGATGAGATACAATAGACCACACCAGAATCAATTACTATAATGTCGCCCCCGTACTGTTGTTCGGGAGGACAAAACAGTAGCATTGGGTTGACATCCCAACAGGAGGTTTCCGGTAAGGAGAGAAAGGCCGAAATATATGTATGGATAGTTCCATAGTAGCAAAGACGGTTTCTCGCCAGTCGCCACCCTAAAGAAAGCTATTTTGAAAGGGCAGGATTGAGACAGCCAAGCATGCACAATTATCAAGGTGGTATGAGGCAACTCTTTTTCCCGGTTTCCCTGTGCATTGGTGACCTGCTAATTTGACAGTTATGACGCCAAGCTCGGAGCAAAATCAGAAAGTTGGGAAAAACAAAAAGGGAAGTGTTGTTCTTAGACCAAATTAATTCATAAAATTTGGTTTTCAGATGAACTATGTATGTTATTAACGCATAAAATTTTTTAATTATCAACTTCGTAGTTGTTAATCTCTGCTTATCGTTAAAGAAATACAATTCTCCTATAGTGAAAGTGCTGCTAATAAAAATAAAAGATTTTTTAATATATATATATATTGTGTATTAATTAATGAAAATAATACAAATAATAAAAAAAACTAGAATAGTAGAGTAAATAAATAGAAGAGTGTAGCAAAACTCTATAGTTTTGATACTAGAAAAAAACCACGGAACATTTGTGTATTTGAATTGGATTTCGTTACAAAATTTAATGTAAATTTTTTATATTTTGTTATACTTTTTATCTCACGAAAAATTCACTTTTACGTAACTTAAAATAGAAAATCTCAAATCTAAACTCTATCCAATCCCAACGTATTTTAATTTAGATTCCGTTACGAAACTTAAGTATTTTTTAGTTTCATAAAATGCTTGATACGGTCACCTTTTGCAAATGTAGTTCTATATATAGTAATTGTTGATTGATAAAATGGAATTAGCAAACTAATAAAATGGAATGCATGAGCGGGAAAAAAAGTCATTCCACCAAATTGCAACACAAATTAAATATAATAAATATGATAAATTTTTAAAACAGATGTATTATATAAAGAAATGCTTAATAAAGGAATGCATTAATTGCAAAGCAAAATAAAAATATGAACTGAAGCAATGGATAACCTAGAAAAGTACTAAAAGGAAATAAACCATGGGTCAGATTTTGCTCCCACAGGCATTCCGAGAGGAAACAGCAAGAATAAAAATTTAGAAAGGGGGAAAAGTGAGAGGGGGTTAATTTGTTAATTAGTTAGTTCACAGGGTGTTAATTTGTACTTGTGAATAAAGAAATCAAGTCTACCATGGTTTTTTCAATGGAGGACATTAAAATGATTTTATAAACATTTGTGGTTCAGACTGAAATTATCTAAACTTCAATGCCCAAATCATCATTTATCACTTTTCTCTCTCATCTTCTTCCTCCATCTGATGCCGCCATAACCACCGACACCGGTCACCGTTGATACCCTTAAACTTCAAAAATTTTATATGGTTTTGTTCCTCACAGGGAGTAGAACTCGATTCTACTATCGGAATCACCTCAAAATCCTCTTTATTTGCCATTCAACTACGGAAGCAGTGGTTCAACAAACCCATCTCCCCAACCTTTTAACAAGGACATATGCCTGCACTTTTGGCACATTGATTTTTGCATTTTTACTTGGATTTTGGCCCACTAATGCTGTCATCGATTTCCCTCCAAATTCGGTTATCCTTATTGGTTAATTACACAGATACTTTCCAATCGGATACGTGGACGTTCGAGATTTATTTAAACTGTATCCAGTGGCCGTTATCAGTTCTTGCTATGGTGACAAAAAACAGCTACTTCTGCACTATAGACGTTTCCCCCATATATACACTAACTACGTTGAAGGAGTAGATACACGTAGTTATATGGAGAGAGTTGTATGTATATAGAGGGTCACAGAGTCTGAGTGAGAAAGATCGATGTGGTTAAGGCCCAACCTAACTCCATCACAGAATGGAAGAGTTCTGAGGCTTTTCACGTGCAGCCCTGGGTACGTTTTTATTTCTCGCACTTGACATCAGGCCACAATATTTAATAATCTCGCCAAGCATTGTGGGATTTCCAAGTGGGAATTCTTCTATTCTTTCATTCCTATTGTTCTTCGGTTTTTTCCTTTTCCTTTTTTTTTTTTTTTTGGGTTGCGGGGTGGGTGTGAGGGGTGAGGAGAGCGTAGGAGACATTCCCTTGTCTCTAAGACACAGTTATAAATCACTTGAATTTAAAAAAATATCTGAATTACTATCTTTTCACACATTTATAAATTTATTCTTAAAATTTTGGATCAAATTTTGATTAGGGCAACATAAAAATTTAGAGTTTGAACTTAAAAATTTTATACATACCTTAATCTTGGTCCGAAAATCAACATTTCTCTTCTTTTCTTGGGGAGGGAGTGAGGGGATTCTTTGAGATAATGGGAGATTATTGAACTTATATTCTACTAAATTTTAGAAGCAGTTTAGTAGATCTAACTATACTCGACATTAGGCAATGGGGCACTCAATAAACCATCTCTATGGAGTTAAACGTGAAAACAGGCCAGATATATTTTGCTTGCTCTGCGGGGTTTCAAAGCGAATTCGAGTTTGAAGAGGCTTGTAGTCGGTCGAGGTTTTCTTTGCCCCACCAATCATCCCCTGCTCCCTTCCACTCTTGTCATTCAATACCGCAATAAATTCTAAGAGCACCATCTTCATCTTCTGAGCCAAAATTTACAATTGACAACACAAGACAAATGTCAAATTGCACCGATCCTGTCACCAAAGAACATGTCCACCCAACCCATAATTTCGTAAAGCCTTTCTGTTCTATATGTAGGTCAACCATCTTTTGGAACATACATAGCTGGATGAATGGTCCTAGGAGGCCCACACCCCACCCCAACCCCCCATGCACTCTACGCCCGGGCATGGACATCTTTGAAGCTTTAAAAATAAGGGTAGTACCATTCTCATTTCTCTTTTCAACTAGGATTTAAATGGACCTCAGCCCTGGATTTGGTCTCCAGCAAAAGGTGTGACCACAACACCCTGACTGGCTCCGGGCGCCAAGCTTGTAATCTTGTCTCAAGCTTTTGTGGTCCTCGGTTTATTCTGCTATTTAGGTTCACAAATTTAATATGGGATTGCTTCTAACGTCAGAAGGGGGCTGAAGTAATCTTCCATTAACATTGAAAAGAACAACGAAATCAAGAAGGCAGATAACTTTACCTTGATTTTGGGAGCTCGAGGATCAGTCAGGGTTTCGCTAACCACGAGCCCTCTTCTGCATCTGCAGCTGCAACTAAAACAAAGAATGCGAAAGGAAAATGTACTTGAACAAAACCAGACCAAGGACAGGTTTTGATCATTAATAAACACAATCCACGTGCTATTACAGTGGTCAACGAAGTTCCCTTCATAATAAAAATCACAATAGTCAGTATAGTCATATGACACATTTGAACCAAATTTTCGAACTCGTCCCAACTTAAAAGCTCGTCTGTGCGTCCGGTACAGTGAGAACTAGAAATTCTTCTTTGCCCCCATCTCAAAAATCTACAAATCAAAGTTCCCATTTTCCATTTACATTAGAACGCCACCCGCAAATATATTGGTAGATGGAGAGTGGCGAAGACAAAAAGGCCATCAAGAGCACCAATACATGTGATCCTTTTTCATTAACTAGGACTATAATAATTACCACGGAAAAGACGAAAACATATGATGTTCATCCTCTTCTTTGAGGAATTCAGCGAAAAAAAGAACAAGAAAAAAACCTCTTCTTTGAGGAAAAAAAAAAGACTTGGGACGCTCGAGTAGTCTACCAAAGTTACTGGAGAAAAAGGCAGGGGAACAAAATTTTACAAGGCAAGAGTACAAGGGAGGAAAATTTTGACAAAATCTAAAACATAAAACTTCTATTATACAACTATAATTCATTTCTGGTTAGGTCAAACATCCTAACATGCTGCTGGCACCACCCCAACTGCTATCCTTGTTTGTGGCATGGAGGACACTGTACATCAGACGAGCAGTAGCAACTTGCTGAACGCACAGGATCAATGGAACACTTCTATGATAACCATGCTTCTACAACTCCACTAATCCAGTGCAGATACACCCTTTTGCTAGCAAAAGTGACTGGCAATCCAAGTTGGAAGGATTCAAAATCATGCTAAGCTCTTTCTCAGCTCTGTATATGATTTGACCATCAATTTAGTTTCGTTAGACCAGTTCACACAGCCGAGCTCTTCCAGGATTAATTAGTGACTCTGACATCATCCACCCCTGACAGGAATAAGAAACACACAAAACTTAGAAGATGCAGAACAACGGTGATTAAATACAAGCGGAAAAAGGTGCAGGCAATATGATTCTACTCTTTTAACAAGCAATCTATGGCATTAGAGAAACATTGAAATCTTTTGGGAACTAAAAAGTAGACACATATGAGACCAATCTAGCATCAGTCTACATACAAGGGTTTTGCTAGACAAAATGCATAACAGAGCACCTACTGCAATTTCTTAAGAGAATGGGCGAATGAACGAAAATCAATACACTTTTCTATTTTATTCACCCTCAGTCCCACATCTCACAAACCAATTCAGTTTTTTCATTCTCAAGACAAAAATTTTCAAAAGAAAACCAATCCAAGACGCCCTAAAACTCAAGTTTTAGCCGAAATTAGCCTACTAAAAGTCAAAAAAGTATATAAGGAAATCTAAGTTCTACATTTTATTTAATTCAAGTATTGCAAAACTATCCTATCACTTTTTCTGTTCACAAAATATGCTCTGCTGCCAAAGTAATTGAAAAACCAAGCACAGAACTACGAGCAACCGCAAGTAAAGCAGAATCCATATGGGAATTTGGGGTAGTATGCTAATCTCTTGAAAGAAGTCGAGAAAAACAGTGTCTACCTGTTCTTTGGCTTTGCTCTTGAAAGGCCCATATAAAGCTGAGACCATCTTATAAGATTCTGCAATATGAGATTGAAGATCTGCAGTTGTGGGCAGGAAAACTGAGGATTCATTTCCCTGCACTTTTCTTGTGGATGGTGGATTCTCATTGGATGAACGAATAATGTGCAGAAGTACATGAGCCTGTAACATGGATAGTGAATTCGCTGACTGAAAGTTTATGGTGATTTTTATCATAAAAGGGATGTCAGAAGCCTCACATGGAAAGCTGCTTTCAATATGTCATCAGACTTTGCTTGATCCTTGAGCAGGGCATATATATTACCCTTGGAAGGATTATATGTCACAACATAGCACTCTTTCTATCAATTGCCCCAAAAAGAACTTGTCAAAACATGTTGGTAAATGAAGTAAAAGCCAGAGAAACATTGCAGTGCACTTCTTGAGGTTGAAAAAGGAAAATTGATGATGCATTCATAACAACTGAAAGTCCCAAATGAAGAGCTATCTACTACGAACAAGTGATATACCTGAAAGATAGGCTCCACAGCAAGATAAGAATTAGGTTCTTGAAATGCATCTTTAAATCTCGATCCTGCCAGCAGTTACAAGGAGTATATGATCCCGGAAACTATATGAATACATTAGGAGAATATGAAAAGAAGAATGAGGAGTAAGTTGTGAATTACCAATAACAATAGGTCTATGTTTCGACCAAGGCAAACTGTATATATCTTCCATTTGATTGCCTTCCTGAAGTGTGGGAACTCGCCCTGAGAATTGAATGCCACACAATACCAGAAAGGCTGCTTTACACACTAATAAAACACAGACTGATCCCAGAAGACACTTCAAAAGGAAGCTAGAGAAAACAAGCTTCAAAAACCTATAGGATTGAAACTTTTTACAGGGAAGATTTGCCAATTTCAAATCAAAATCAAAAAGACAATAGCAATTAAAAGAAATTAAATGGAGAAAACATGGTTGTACATTAGGGTAATTTTCAGTTCTCAAAATTGACACTAAGGAAAAAAGATCCAAAAAGTCTTAAAAATTGCAGCTTTAGAGCAAGATCATAGAACGACAAGCCACTTCCATCATTACCTGTCTTTAGAAAGGATTCTACAGCTACAGTAAATCTTGCACGATTCAGTGTATGCAAGACAACAGATTTCACCTGTATAGTATCATTAATGCCATAAGGACATTTAATTACTAATAGAGCAACAACTTAGGTTTTTACAAGAGCAATAATCCTGAGATCCAACAATCTAACCTCCTGGTAAGAGCTCAGAACATATCCACATGAGAGGAGAGCGAATGTGGTAACCAGGGATGGATTCTTTTTAGCCATCATGATACTCAGCCCCGTTCCAAGCTTCAATCAAAAGTATTGTATGCAATTAGTTTTAAATTGAAAGGTATTATTCTTGAAGACTTCCAAACTAACCAGACAATGTACCGTAAGCCACTACAAAAGATTCAAACTCATTTTCGGACTTCCTTACATATTAATAAGTGAAAAACTATTATTTGAGCCCAATTGAAAATTCTCCTCCAATCCAACCTAGGAATGAAAGAAAATGAGAATTGTTTTTCTTTGAGTTATATTACCAGGAAAACATCTTTCAGATTATTTTTTAATCTTTTTTTTTAAAGAAAATTTATTTTCCAGAATGTCAAGTACCACCAAGAAGCTGCAAAAATTTAAGCCAAGGAACAAATGATCTCACATCGCAATCAATTCCTCATCTATTAAGTCTACTTTTTTGTCTTTGCTTTGCATATTTGTAGAGGTTTAAGCCATCATCAATTCCCATTACTTCGCTTGAATCCTTCATTTCCATATGTTATTGGTCAGCATTTATAACCTACTCTTTCTTCTTTTCCAGAATGGTTTCCATTATCATATATGGTAATTCTTATCTAATAGGGGCCCTAGTATACAGTATCTTATACTACAAAATGATCTGAACATAAGGAAAATCAGTTGCACAGTAATCGAATATGAAGGAGCTCTTCTAGTTTTAGGTTTAACAAGATAAATATTTAAGCTGGTGAGTCTCTAATGTCCTCAGCATATGCTTATACTGGAACAAAAAGGGTGCAATGATGAAAGAAAAGATGAATAAGCATACCAGATCAGCCATATTGCCAACGCATTCTCCTTTAGCAGTTACATCCCCGATGTTTTCTCCTTTGGCAAAAGCCTTATATATTGGAGTACGAGTTGACGTAGATGTAACAGCAGCAACATTCTATCAACATGCATAAAAAGAATTTTAATAAATGATTTATTATCCAAAAAGAGATGACCATGAAGATGGTGGAACTTGAATGAACCTTAGCCACATTGGCAGCACAAGCTAAAGGAAGAAAATGATGTGGCACAACTGAAGTTGCCAATTCTACAGCAGCTCCTAACTCCATTAGAAGATCACCAGCAAACCTAAGCTGCAACAATTTTCAGTCAGAAGTAGGAGATCAAATTTGCTCTAATGAAAATAAATAGTATAACAGACATGGAAGTAACTTGACCCCCACCCCCCCAAAAAAAAAAAGGCCCAAACAAAAAGAAGAAAGAAAAAACAACAAGCCATTGAACAAAAATGAAAATGTACGAAGGGGAGAAAGTGAAAAATTTTAGTACCTGCTTTAGATCATAATCAAATTTCTTGCCCTGCCGTGCAAAAAGCATCTTCCCAACACGACCAGCACCATCCTACAAGTAACATTTTCTTCAGTGTTTTTGAGTCCACAATATGAAATTTGCTATTTAAGCTCTGCATAAGAAGCTAAAAGATAAACATAAAAGAGTGCATCTTAACCGGCAAAAGTAAAATATACATGAGCTTGGAATACCTAAAGAACTCATTGCTATAACATAATCCTACTTACCTCCCCCAACCCCCCCCCCCTGCCCCTCTTTTTTTCCCAAATGAGTTGGGAGAGAGAGAGAGAGGTGACAGAGAAAATTTCTGCATTATCTCTTTCAATTGGGTTCATAAGCAGGACTGAAGTTCTTAAAACATCTAAAATAAGCAATTAGATAGTAGGAAACAAGGAAGAGAACAGGAAATAGATCGCAACACTAGGTTAACACTGTAGTTCAGTCTCCTTTTGGCTTTCTTTTGTAGAGTGAATATGAGCTACCATATTAAAGAAACAGAAAGGAACATCAAAGAATCCATGTTTGATTGTTAGAAAATGTTACTCCAAAAGTGGTATTTTCTTATCACTGTTGCACAAGGATAGGAAGTACCTTGAGAATCCAATTGATGGCAACAGCACCAGGGGTGGCCCTGTTCCTGGAAACTCCTACAGAACTTAAAAGAGTTTGTGTTGTGAAAACACTCATTGCTCCGCCAAAGAAGTGCTACAACCAACATTGAAACTTGTTATCAATAATTGTGGTTAAGCTGATTAAAATCATCTGATCCAAATGACATGTCAGCTGTGATTTCAAAATAATACCTTCAGAGCTCTCCATGTCATGTATGGCACGTAAGATGGTGTTACACTGTCAGGAAAACCTTCGGGCACTACATAGGACCTTATAAATGACATCAATTCCTGCACCAGATAAGAGAATGCAGCCAATAGACAACAATTTAGGTTAGAAACCAAAAAACTAAAACTTACTTGCATTCCTGCAATCTAATGTTCCAAATTGCAAAATTAGGTCAATGCTAAAATATAAAAGAAAAACAGACTTACTCTGATGGAACATTCCTAAATACTCTTACCTTGACAGTATATTCATAAATCCAATATCCAAATAAACTCACACTACATTACCACATCTCATGCAAGATAAAAAGAATAAAGAAGGCCTGCTGTAGTTCTTTTTGTCATGCTGAATATTTACCATGTAACTTTCTCATAATCATTTTGATGCTCTCATTATAATTAACAAACCAGCTGAGATGATTTAAATTCAAATGACTCTCAAGATAAATTTGTTGTTCTTTGTTTAACCACAAATGAAAATAGAAGAAATTTTAAAAATTGAAAGCTTCTGACTTTTTCTCATTTACAGTTAACAAAGCTTTACATGGTTTCTGCTATCCAGCCTCTGGATGCCGAATCATAATATTAAAATAATTAATACTATTTGTGCCGCTACTAGAAGTACTACTATTATTAAAACGCGTCTAAATAAGATGTCTATTCACTTGCATAAGTTGTAGTCAACCAACAATTATCAGACTAAGAAAAAGCAACCGTTCCTACGTATTTCAGACTTTCTGTTGTAAATATCAATTGCAACTAAGAAATCTACTTCTTAATTCTAGCTCATCTCCTTGCAAAATATATAAAGACTGAAATATATTATACCACAAAAAGAAATTAGCAAACTTTATGCCATGCATGTACATAAACTACTCCTAGAGAATACCTATAACGACAAAGAAATTGCCAGAGTTCCTGGAAGTCATCCATCCCAGATTTGAAACTAATTATTCAATGAAACAAAAACAGAGAGCACCCAGGGAAATTGTGAACATGAATAACTTACATTTTCGGGGCCTTGAGGAGACTCCAAGCTGACAACTCGAATAGCCGGAGATTTCTTAAATTGCTTTGATTTATTATCGACATCGGCAAAATACTCCCATCGGCGACCATCGATCTCCTCGCGACAAATTAATCTTAAGCTAGAATTCACAAATTGCTCCTCAACAAGTCCGAAGCTAGCAACATCTCGAGCACGCTCACTCTCGGGGACCACAGCAGAAATAGGAAGTGAAGGGGAAGGAGCAGAGGCCAGATTGGCGCTGATCCGAAGCGTCTCGCGCACAAGCAGTCGCGCGTCCTGAGACGACGTAGTCGCCGTCAATGTCTGCGAACTGGACTTCGGCGTCGGATGCTTCATCTTTAGACCGCAAAATTTAATTCCGAAAGCTCGAAATCGGAGAAAATTGGGGGAGAATTGGAGGAGGCGTGAGAGGAGTGAAGACAGCGGGGGTAAGTAATATATGTTGGGGGAGGCGAAGGAAGCTTTGGAAATCCCGATGTTGAGAAACGGAGGGAATATTTACAGGTGGCTCTGTAATGAGTGTAACGAGAAGGAAAAATTGGGTAACGGAGGCTATGAGGTAGAGAGAGAAAGAGATTGAGTGTGTGTGTGTGTGAGAGAGAGAGAGAGAGAGGGATTCTCTCTGTCCGTCAATGAAAAGGCAGGGGCCCACAACAACGAAGTGCATAGTTACTGCATAGGAGAAGAGGCGTGAGAAGAGAGAGGGCTGGGGGGTTGGTGGGCCCTCCAGTGTGTCAGTGGGACAGGGTAGAAATAACACGTGGAGCTGGAGATGAGTTGCTGTCGTTGAGTCAGCTCACCTGGGTCAGATTTCAACTCCGTGTTTGGGAGTATTAGTTTCTTGGCCGGTGAGCTACTGGCGAAAAGTTTTCAATTCTTTTTTCAGTTCAGAGATTTGTATTTGATTTTTTAAGAGATAATGAGAAAAATGGATTTATAAATTTATTTTTATACAAATACATCCTTGAGATCTGCATTAGTCGAGTTTCACTGAGATTGGGACGAGTTCTTATAAAATAATGCAAAAAAAATGTTTTAGTATAAACTTAAAACACTCGTAGTTTAATTATTTAATAAACATTTTAGATTTTACATAATTTTAAATAATAAAAAAATATCATCTGAAATTTAAATAATGGAATTAAAAATCTAAGATCATCTAACACCTATATTATTAAGGAAAACTTCATAGTTCTGCAACTGAAATAATTATTGCACAGTTTTAAAACTTTGTTGAGAGCTCTCTTTTATAAGAAATTTAAAGGTGTATTTGGATTATATTTGATTGGGAGAGATTTTTTTTTTTAGTTCTGTGAAAGTAAATTTTTTGTGAGATAAAAAATATGACCTAATTGTATATTTGGTTGAGAGAAATACAATTCAAATTGAGCTAAAGTAAATTGAATTAAGCATGAATAGTAGTTGGATAAAATAAAGAAAAAAGAAAAAACACTATTTGAGGGCTTTTTGGTCTTTGAACAAGGGACTTTAATGTTTTCTAATTTTTGTAAAATTGTACAAATATATTTACTTGTTGGACATTGATTTTCAATAGACTCGTATCAAGTTCAATTTCCTGATCTATTTTAAGCTTACTTTAAAGAGGATTTTTTTTCCAATTTGAGCTCAAACAAAATTATAAATTCCATTACAATACATACTATGTTTAAAGTTCAAAGTCGGTCCACTATTCTAAGATGTTATTATTATTATTATTATTTAAGAGATTTTCAAATGTTTGTATACAAGGATGATGACTTCGTTAATTTCTGGTAATTAGGACTCAAGGGATTATAAGAATTAAACAAATAGACAGCAACAAATTACCCCCTGGTTTATGTTAGAACAATCTTAGGTTGATGTTTTCGAATTAAGAATTTTAAGTAAAAATAACAAATCAATTATTCAAATACATACTCTTGTCGTTTTAAAATATAAAACTTTTAATTTTTTTTCTCAAAATATTAGATATTTTATGAATTATAAGAATTAATTTTTTAAAGCTATTCTCAATATAAATATATTTTTTTTATTATCTATTATTTTAATAAAATTAATTAATAATAAAACAAAAATATCACTTATTATTTTATTCGTTAATCTATATAAAAAGAGTTAAAAGAAATATTATATATTTTAAAATAAATTAAGTAATTTTAGTTTAGTATCTTTTAAATAATACATTAGTAACTAAATATTTAACTCGCATTTTTAAGGCATACAAAAAATGTCATATTAAAATTACGCATAATAATAAAATACAGTCTAAATCCGTAATAATATAACTAAACTTATATACAAATAAAACCTTTTAACAATAAGTATTTTTTTCATAATGTGAGAAATTAAAAGTGACATCCAAAAAATTAAAAAAAAAAGTTACTAGATTGATGGGTCTCATCACTCATGTCGGGTCCTTTTCGTTTCTTAGGATTTTTCACTTAATGTGCGTCTTCCTTTAGCCAATGCAATAGTGGTTTTCATTGTTAGTGCCACCACATGCATTTCATGTAAAACGCAATCAACAAGAAGCCATATGCTATCCGTCCAAAAAAAAAAAAAAAAAAAAAGCCATATGCCAAAAGAGCGAAAAATTGCTTTTAAATGAATCATGTGTTGTGAGATGGGCGAAACTCGAAAGGGATGCATGCAATTTAGTATCTCTATTAGCTTTTTTTTTTTAGTTAAAATTGATTATTATACTTTAATTTGATATTAAATATGAAAAGACAGCTACAATTTGCCCTATAAACTTTAAAACAATCTATTTTACTAGCTACCACCTTTATCATAGTATCCAATCCTTAAAAATTTGCCAGTGAATGAGATAGAATTTTAATTTAATATTATTATTTATATTTCATAAATTTAAATTATTAATCAAAGAAAATATTAATTTTAAATTTGAAATTTTGTATTGAGTTTTGAAATAAAAAGAAATTATAAAAAAGGGGGGAAAAACGTATTGAAGCGAAGGGAAAATGAAGATAGGTTTTAGGCGGTAAGAAATCCTTCCACATTTTTCCGACGTCAATGAATAAAAAGAAAGGCGTATTGAAGGAAATTGGACCCAGCGCCGGCTGTTCGGGTCGTTGACAGTTGAGACAGTATTAGAAGAACACACAAGAATAACTTGACGTTCAATTTAATAGAATTGACGCACTCCAATTTTAGTTGAGCTACAATTTGCTGTCCTAACATTTCCAATTTTCTCTTTCTTTCGATCAGTGCGTCAAAATTTTCCAGCTTCGTCCTAATGAATTTGTCGGCCGACAATTGGAATTATTTTCCATGAATTAAGTGTGGAAAGAAAATCTATTCATAAATTATTAAAATGTTTGATTAATAAAAAATAGATAAAATATCTTATATTTTAAAATTAAAAAATATTAAAATTTGTAAAAGAAGTGTAAAATAATTACAGGCCAAAGAAGACAAAAAGAGAATTTCTAAGGTCACAGGAGCAGAGGTTAAGTATTGGTAATCTATGGTCACAAGAGTAGGAAAATATTTATAAATTTTTAAATTTTTATGTCACGATTAATAAAAATTATGTGACGATTAATTAAAAATGATGTGTACATGTATTTTTCTTTTCCCGCGAGTAATGGATTATAAATGAAGGATGCTTCTCTGCCTCTGGGCTGCCGAGATGGATTGGATGAGAACAACCCCACCATGTCAACTTGATAAGAATAGGACAATAAGGTTCTCGAAAGACTATAAAAGGAATCAAATCAAGTCAACATGAAAGAAGCAAAAGCTGAGGAAGGAATAAACGCGTTCGGTTTCGATCTGGACGTCGTTGTTATAAATGCATGATTAAATTTGATTTAACGATTAATAAAATTTATAATTTTTTAAATTTTTTAAAATATATATAAAATTTAAAAAATATAATTCGTTAAATTAAATTTAATATATAATTCAATGAATCATATTTAGTCTTGTAGAAAGTAGGAAAAGTTAATATCGTTTGGGCATACCTTTTTTTCAAAGATGTGCAGCTGTCCCTCCACGACCATTGAGATCGTAAATTTTTCGATCCGACTAGCTGTGAGAGACTGCAGAGTATTTTGGAGCCAAATTTATTTTTTCAAGTCCCGCCTAAAACTATCGGATCGAAGAGGACAAATGTCATGTCACTCGTTTTTACCAACTCTGCCTAAATATCCCATCTCTTCCATTCCAGTACTGTCATTCTTCCATTTTCATCTTTCTCCGGTGTTATTTCTCCTCTCTTAAAACCAAGAACGCTCATTTTTTCAAGAAATCCTGCATTTGGAATGGATTCGATTTCTTGGATGCATTAAATAATCTTCCATTCTACATGCCATTCTTCCATTTTCATCTTTCTCCCGGTGTTATTTTTTCCTCTTAAAGCCAAGAACGCTTATCTTGGCCAAGAAATCTTGCATTTCGGATGGATTCAACGATGGTATTTTCTTTGTTTTCTTGGATGCATTAAATAAGTTGGTTATGTTTTTCTTATTTTCCTTTGCATGGCCAAAAAGAAGAAAACGAATGATGCTTCGATCCCCGAATCACAACGTATCTGGGAATGAGATCCTAGTGGAATCGAGTCGTTGAACATCAACTCAGCTCTCCCTCTCCCCTACTCAGTAAAGCAAATACGCTCGAATAATTATTCATTCTTACATGATGTATACTGCGTTCACATGCAAATGAATAATTATTTAGTGCATGTTTTCCAGACAACGTTGAATAGCTCAAGAAACGGGAGTTCAGAACAGTAGAGGAGGCTCGTGAATTCTACACCGACTGTTAGAGTGAATAATTATTCGCTCTTGGATGCACTTCAAGATCTGATCTGTAAGAGTGAATAACTATTCGCTCTTGGATTCTCTTCAAGATCTGAGTCGAAAGAGTGAATAATTATTCGCTCTTGGATTCTCTTCAAGATCTGACTGAAAAGAGTGAATAATTATTCGCTCTTGGATTCTCTTCAAGATCTGAAACTATAAGAGTGAATAATTATTCGCTCTTGGATTCTCTTCAAGATCGATCGTAAGAGTGAATAATTATTCGCTCTTGGATTCTCTTCGATTCGATCGTTAGAGTGAATAATTATTCTCTCTTGGATTCTCTTCGATACTGAGTCGAAAGAGTGAATAATTATTCGCTCTTGGATTCTCTTCAAGATCTGACTCGAAAGAGTGAATAATTATTCGCTCTTGGATTCTCTTCAGTACCGACTGTAAGTGTGAATAATTATTCGCTCTTGGATTCTCTTCAGTACCGACTATAAGTGTGAATAATTATTCCCTCTTGGATTCTCTTCAGTACCGACTGTAAGTGTGAATAATTATTCCCTCTTGGATTCTCTTCAAGATCAATCTGTAAAGAGTGAATAATTATTCGCTCTTGGATTCTCTTCAGTTCCGACTATTAGAGTGAATAATTATTCTCTCTTGGATTCCTTCAAGATCTGATCGAAAGAGTGAATAATTATTCCCTCTTGGATTCTCTTCAAGATCTGATTGTAGAGTGAATAATTATTCCCTCTTGGATTCTCTTCAAGATCTGACCGTAAGTGTGAATAATTATTCCCTCTTGGATTCTCTTCAGTACCGACTGTAAGAGTGAATAATTATTCCCTTTTGGATTCTCTTCAGTACCGACTGTAAGTGTGAATAATTATTCCCTCTTGGATTCTCTTCAGTACCGACTGTAAGTGTGAATAATTATTCCCTCTTGGATTCTCTTCAGTACCGACTGTAAGAGTGAATAATTATTCCCTCTTGGATTCTCTTCAAGATCGATCGTTAGAGTGAATAATTATTCTCTCTTGGATTCTCTTCAGTACCGACTGAAAGAGTGAATAATTATTCGCTCTTGGATTCTCTTCAGTACCGACTGTTAGAGTGAATAATTATTATCTCTTGGATTCTCTTCAGTACCGACTGAAAGAGTGAATAATTATTCTCTCTTGGATTCTCTTCAGTACCGACTGAAAGAGTGAATAATTATTCCCTCTTGGATTCTCTTCAATATCGACTATTAGAGTGAATAATTATTCTCTCTTGGATTCTCTTCAGTACCGACTGAAAGAGTGAATAATTATTCCCTCTTGGATTCTCCTTCGTACCGACTGAAAGAGTGAATAATTATTCCCTCTTAGATTCTCCTCCGTACCGACTGTAAGAGCGAATAATTATTCGCTGAAGTGATTGATGTGAATAATTAGTCACTCCATAATTCTTTACATTTCCGCTTGTAAGAGTGAATAATTACTCGTTCTTGTATTCTTTACGTTTCGACTAGTAGAGAGAATAATTATTCACTCTATGATTTTTTAATTTCCGTTTGTCGGAGTGAATAATAATTTTATTCTTTGTTGACATGTTAGATCCACAACATCAACCAAGATACGAGGGACGGCCGTGTGCTTGGCAATGCCATCAAATCCAGAAATAACCCAAATAGATCGCGGAAAAGGCTCAGGAGTATCCAAGAGCAGTTGCGGCAAAAGAGAAAGGCCTTGTTCAAAAGAATGCGAAATGGAGTGTCTGAATCGAATAACTACGTCGATGTTACCTTAGCCATGTAAACGATATTCTATTTGGTGAATATTTATTCATCATAGAGTTAATAAAATAAAAACTTAGCCATTTACAGTCAAAGTTTATGTATAGTAAATGTTTTTGTACATTGAATCGTAACTAACTAACTAATAACTAGATAATAACTATTCACTTAATTATTCACTCTTAAGTGAATAATTATTCACTTAACGGAGAATAACTGTTCACTCTGAAAATAACATCTGACCAAATAATAATTAAGTGAATAATTATTCGCTTAGTAAAAAATAACTATTCACTCTTAAGATAATATCTGACCAAATCAGATATATTTAGTTTTACGTATATATCCATCCAGATTTTTATGAATAATTATTTGATATAATAGATCTATTCACTTGATATGTCAAGTGAATAATTATTCACTTAGTGGAGAATAAGCTGTTCAATCTAAATATAACATCTGACCAAATCGTAATTAAGTGAATAATTATTCGCTTAGCAAAAAATAACTATTCACTCTTAAGATAACATCTGACCAAATCAGATATTTTTAGTTTTACGTAAATATCCATTCAGATTTTTATGAATAATTATTTAATATAGTAGATCTATTCACTTGATATGTCAAGTGAATAATTATTCACTTAACGGAGAATAACTGTTCACTCTTAAGATAATATCTGACCAAATTCTCTACCATCAAAATCATTCTTTGTAGTCATAAGAGTGTTCCACTCGCCGAAATTATTCTTCAAACCAAAAAAAATTAACACATCATTTTCCTTCTTCGCAAGCATACCATAAATCTATTTTTTAGTGAAGATTTCTATAAGCATGAAGTCACCAAACGATCCCTAACAAAAACTCATAATATCTAACTTCATTTTGACTATTAGTAAATCGAAAAAAATAATTTTTTAAGCTCGAAAGAAAACTTGAAGGTCATGTCGAAATCAGTTTAACACAAAATGACGATCTTGAAGAGAATGAATCATTTTGTTCTTTAATATTTGAAGACTTTCGGAAGCGATTGCGGAGAGAATACGAAAAGAAGATAGAAAGAAGAGATGAAGACAGAAAGAAGAGAGAGAGAAAAAAAAGAGAGAATTCGGTAGAATTGGTTGAAGAAAGTGGGTGAAAAAAGTATGTGTCAGAAAGTAGGTGAAAAAGTAGATTTCAAATCGTTTCAAACTTTTCTCTTTTTTCTCCCATAATTTTGCTTACCCAAAATACCCCTCATGCTTCCTAACCGTTGGATCAAAAGACAACAAATATTATCCAATCTAACGGTGTAAAACTCATCTGCATGTGCGGAAAAAATGGGAGTCAGCACCGTAACCGGACCGTTGTAAAGGCCATGACCGAACCAATCGAACATTATCAAGAAGAACTGTGACTAAACCGATTGTTGAAGTCACGGGGCAAAATCTGAAGCACAGAACACCATTATTAGTCAAAATGGAGTGCAATGAGAGCAATGAAGTCTTAACTTCGCACTAGCACCTCTACCTAGTGCTTTCTCTCAATTATCGCCACCACAAGCAAAATCTTGTAATTTTATGAAGATTCGAAGATTACAAGAATTTCATGGATGGATGAAGTAAATTCTCAAAAAAAAAAAAAAGTAAGGATAAACAAGAAAAATGCATGAAAAACAAAAGGATGGTCAAAAGATTGGAGCAGCCACAATCGAAAGGGTCAAATTCTGTTAAGCGAAACACTACAGAGAAATGCGCATTCATTGCTTGCCTTCTACTCTTATGTTCTAGACAGCAAGTTCTGCAGTAGACACCGTGTCCGCCGAAGTTCAGAGTATCTCTGGTACCTGAGGAACCACAAGACGTCAGGTACCAGAAGCCTTTTTTTTTTTTTCTTCATAGACAGAGAACTACTAAAGAATTGAAAGAATTCATGACTATCCTCAGGATTCAAAGAGCAGGATATGGTATTTTCTTTAAGTAGTACGGATATTTTGTTGAAAAGTATCAAGAATGGAGAAAACTCAGACTATAAGGGTCGCCGGAGATCATGCTCTGTTCGCGAGAGTTGCAGAGAAGATATGGGAACGAAAGAAAAGAAGAAAGCTAAGGTGGAAAAAGAAATTCAGTCAGCTGCTGACTCATTCAACGAAATGAGGAAGTTCATTGTCAAATATTTTTAAGTAGTTGAAAAATAAATATTAAAAAATATATATTTTAAATAATTTTAATAAGTAAAATTTATTTTAAAAATAAATTTATTTTAAATAAAATTTAAAATTAAAAGTGAATATTTAATTAATTATTTTTTTTAAATCATTTTAATTTTTAATAAATTATAAATAATTTATTTTAAATAATTAAAAATAACCCCCTA
Organism: Rauvolfia tetraphylla; assembly: GCA_030512225.1. Classification (NCBI taxonomy): domain Eukaryota; kingdom Viridiplantae; phylum Streptophyta; class Magnoliopsida; order Gentianales; family Apocynaceae; genus Rauvolfia; species Rauvolfia tetraphylla. The sequence continues at coordinate 8,411,199 of JAJQKT010000060.1, forward strand.
TTTTTATAAAATTTGAAAGTACGGGCCGGATTTTCAAAGGGGGGAAGGGACTCCTGGCCTTCTCTACTCCCCAGGCGATCTCCCTTGTTTTTTACGGTTTAGCTGCCGTTGTCTTTCTCCCTAATTAGCGCAACTAAGGAAATATAAAGCAAGTTTGGATTAAAATTTTAAATTAATTTTTATTTTAGATTTTATATTTTTATAAATAAATTATTTTTTAAATTTTAATACAATTTAACTCAAATAAAATTATAATTCAAATACGCGCATAGATTCTTTAGTGACTAGTATTACTTTTAAGTGAGGATATGAGGATGTGGCATAACATTTGTGGAAAGAATGGTATTCGTGAGATTTGATTAGAATTTAATTAAAAATAAATTAATTTTTATTCTTTTTTATAAATAATTTATTTTTATAATTTTTAATATAATTTAACTACTTTTAAGTGAGGATATGAGGATGTGGCATAACATTTGTGGGAAGAATGGTATTCTTTGGGTGAGATTGGACTAGAATTTAATTAAAAATAAATTAATTTTTTATTTTTTATTTTTATTATATTTTTATATCATAAATAATTTATTTTTATAATTTTTAATACAACTTAATTAAAAAATCTAATCCAAAAGTGACTAAGATTACTAATTGTAGTTAATAATGTTATAAGTATATAGGCGGGTGGTTTGTTGAGTTTTGTTTTCAACGTTTCTCCCTCTTTATGGAAAATGTACAAATAAACAAGAGTAAAAACTATTTTGCATACATCACATCACTCCTAATCCCATCCCTTGGTCGGCATAGTTTCTATAAATCGAGCATACTCTATGCCAATATCCTCCTGTTCATAGTAGAGCTGTATTTGAAGATGAACGAATCGAGTATCGAATTTTTAATTTTGATTCGTATAGTGTTCGAATATTATTTAAGTTTGTTTGATTAGTATTTAAAGTTTAAAATTTTGCTTGAATTTTATTTGTTTATTTATTTTTAAAGTTTAAAATTTGTTTGTGTTTGACTTGTTTAATTTTTATAAGTTACTTGAATAATTTAAATAGTATTCAAATTGAAGTTATTTATATAAAATACTAAAAAATAAAAATAAATAGTAAATAATAAAATAAGAAAATAAATTTTAATAAATATAAAATATATGACATTTTATATATAAAAGATATTAGATAAATATATAATTTGATAACATTTTTAAAATACTATTATAAAATATATAAATAATTAATTTATATATATATTTGCAAACGTTTGAATTTGTTTACGAATAAGTTCTTATTTATTCGATTAATAAATAAATTATTTGATATCTTTGAATTCTATTTGTATACGATACAAATGAATAATAATTAAATATTATTATATTTTATTTAAATAATTGAACACGAGTTCAGTTTAAATATCAAATAAATAAATAATAATTAAATATGAATGAAGAGGAACCAACTTTGTTCATGAAAGTTAGGCTCGAATAATAGTTCTAGTACTGCATGGTAGTGTCTCTGTTTACGAGGAGGAAGGAACTAGGAAGGGACGAGAAGCAGGAGCCTTCTGGTTATTTATAATGGACGGAGCTTGAGTTTGAAGATGGAAGATGATTTCTGATCTGCCTTTGGATTAGAATTGTTTTATCTGATAAGCGAAAGAAAGTTCATATAAAATTAACATGCCAAGAAAAAATTCCCGATCTAAATATCTCTCTCTCTTCTCTTTTCATTCGTCTAGATTTTAAATTTTTTAAAAGTAAAAATAATTCGTTTATTCTTGACATAAAATACAAAATAAATTTTTTAAAAATAATCAATTTGATTTATAAAGCAGAGAGAAATTTTAATTAGGAAGGAATATTTATTTATAATTCTTATTTTAAGAGAATCAAAATTCCCTTTTTATTTTATAAAGATTAAAGTTTTTTTTGGGGGAAAAATTTAGAATATTAAAGCTGTAAAGGAAGTATTCACACTTTTTTTTCGTTTCACTATTATTTTATTTTTATTTTTTAATAATGATAAGATTTTTTAAAATTATCCATAGCTAACATTTTTTCTTTGACAAAACTACAACTGAAAAATTCAAATTCTTTTAAATGAAAGGCTTTTCAGTTATAAACTGCACAAAATGAAAAGAAAGTGAAGCAAATCAAAGAAAAAGGAAAAAGAAAGCAAAAACGCCGCGTTTTATACAGTTTTTTTCAGAGGAGTAGAGAAAAGACTCGGTATCGCACCGCTGGAATAGCCATCGGAGTGAGCTTCGCTAGCCGGCGCAAACTGAAATCCGCCGTCGGCGGCGATAAATTAACAGTCAAAACGAAATGCACGCCATTTGTCGATGCAAGTCCAAGCTCCGTCACTTGGCCTCTCCGATTACAATCTCTTCTCTCTCATGTTCCAAATTTCACTCCGGCACTCATAAACCTCCTCTTAGAGTTCCCCACTTCTCCTCCCATCATCATCATCAGCGTCGTTCAGTACTAGGGTTAGCTTTTCACTCTCAGGAGCGCCACAAATGGCAAGGAAGTTCGGACAATTACGACCAAATAAAAGCGGAGATGAACTGTCCGCGCTGTTCAAAGCTCATGACCGTACTGTTTTCGAACCGTCCATTATCGATCACCGGAGGCGAAATCGGGATTTACCAAGCGGTTAATATGTGCCCTAATTGTCGTACAGCTTTTTATTTTCGTCCCTTTAAGTTGGAACCGTTGCAGGGGAGCTTTATTGAGATTGGTAGGGTTAAAGGAGGCAGTTCTGATAATGGAGGAGCAGAAAATGGGAAGAAGATTTGGGAGAAGTTGAGGACTTATAGTGTAGTTACCAATAGTGATGATGGTAGTTTTAGCGGTGGTGTGGAGGAAATCGTAGAGGGGCGGGATGTAGGGCCGACGGTTGGTGATGAAGCTGGCAGTAGAGGAGGGGAGTGGGGAGGGGCTAATTTGGGGAAGAAGTTGCCGACTCCGAAGGAGATCTGTAGAGGGCTTGATGAGTTTGTTGTTGGACAAGAGAGAGCTAAAAAGGTTTTGCAAAATTTCTCGTAACTATTATACAACTTTGTTGGTGGAGTTTATTTGATTGTCTTGTTAGTGACACTTTTAAGTAACCTTTAAAGATGCGATTGTTAGCCTGCTTCAGGTAGTTTTGGGGTGGGATTTTGTTGCATTTGAGTTCGTCAATTTACCACAAATTGAGTATGGTTCGTGCTTAAATGTGCACAAATTGGGCATTTGGTTTTATGAGTTGTGAAAAACTATCAACTATAATTTACAAGAGATTTTTTCTCGAAGAGAAATTGGTCAACTTTGAACTTCATGATGATTTCATTTATTGCATTATGGACATTGCATTTTCTTTTTGCTTAAGCATGCATTTGCGCATCTTTCTTTAACCTGCTAAATTTCTAGATTGAGATTTCTTTGAAATTAGTTCACATTCCAAACTTTTCTGCATGAGCTTCTGAATGAACTGATTAATCTGATTTACAGGTGCTTTCTGTTGCTGTTTACAATCATTACAAGAGGATTTATCACTTATCGTTGCAGAAAGAGTGAGTTTATAAGTCCCGGTTGAGCCATTCTATTTTCTTCAGAAACATCGGATGTTTTAATTCCCTCATTGAACACTTGTCTTCCAAACTTGCACGTACCAGTTTGATTGATTTGATTACTGTAACATAAACTAAGATCGGTATTGGAGAACTTGAATGGAATGTTCAGATTACTGATTTTTATTTCTAGAAATCCACCCGTAAGCACCACAACTTGCACTCAATTGATCGTTAGAACCCACTACTATATTGCAAAATACCTTTCTTATGGATAATGGCATTTGATTTGTATAGTGAATATTAAAAGTGAAATGATGTTAAACGAGCTCATGTTAGCAATCAAAACCGCATCTTGTGTACATCAGTTATTTGAATTAGTATCTAGTGAATATTCATTGATCAATTCCTATACATTTAATAATTAAATCATTGATGGGTAAATTTTTCCGCTACTTACAATCTTGGTATAAGCGACCATAAGTGTCTTGTTCAAGTGCAAGTGTTTCTTCAATTTTCGCAAACTATTTAACCTCGCCAGCACCATCGGTTAATTGATTTCCCTGGGTTGCCTGCCACATCCTTCATTTTTATCTGCTCTCTTTTTTTATCGCTGTCCTGGTCTTTCCTCATCATTATATAAACACAGTCCTTAAAATGAAGAGACTATATTCACTATTTTGTTTCCCATTTAAATTAATATATCTTTGTCTATATGCGCACACCATGCAAATAGTTGCTAACATGCTTCTCTTTTTTCTAGTTTGGCCTTCTCTTCTTGTCTATATGTAGATAAGAAATTTACCAACTTTTGGGATGTAGGAGAGTATGGGTACTAATAAAACTATGCAGAATAAAGTATGATACGGCATTTCCAGAGCATGTCTTTGTCAGGGGTACTGGAGTTAACTTTCTACAATCTTATGTTGTGATTCATGCTGTTAGGTTTTGTATTGGTGCCTTGTTCTGAAATATGATCACCTGCATTTTGACTACTGATATGGAAATTTGTATCAGGCCAGCTGTGGAATCTTGTAATGCTGAGTGTGACCATGAAAACTACAATTCTGAATTTGTTGAGCTAGAGAAGAGCAATGTGTTGTTGATGGGTCCAACTGGCTCAGGTATTACTGCTGCTCATTCAGTGCCGTTATTTTTTGGAGGGTGTGATACAGAAACAGATGACTTCTTCACATAAATTCTCATGCTATTACTTTGTATCCTTGTACATTAAGTGCCATAGTGATATTTCTGTATTTCACTTTGACGGAAAGAACAGGAAAAACACTACTAGCAAAGACACTAGCTCGTTTGGTGAATGTGCCTTTTGTCATTGCAGATGCAACATCACTGACACAGGCAGGTTTGAATAGTTTGAGAAGACCATGTCGTAGAATTTTCCCACTTTTTGACTCGGAGATATTTCCTTCTTGAAATTATATGCTTTTCTCAAGATTGGGCTTGCCTGATTGCAATTTTATTTGTTTTTACCTTAATTGTTGTTTTTGCTCATTGGTAATCTGAGGGTATGATGTACAAATTTAATTATATATTCATATGAGGAGAAATTGGGGGGAGGGGGTGAGATTCTTTGAAATTGTATCATCATGAAGGCTGTCTGTTTCTAAATTTTTTGTTGTGCATTTCAGAAACGTTTCAGAGTCAAAGCATTTGTTTTAAACTTTCCTAGGTCACAATTTGAGAGATGGTAGGAGGGAGAGTATCTGAATTTGCCCCCTTGTTTGTGGCGGGAGTTCGATTAAATCTTTGAAGTTTGAATGGCATTGAGTTCTGCTCATTTAATGTGTTTATATTCATAAAAGGATAACAGTAACAAAAAAGCACAATCTTGCACTTGTAATTCCATATTGCTCTCAAGATGCAGGAAGCCGGTCTGGAACATCAGTCAACATCTAGCCACCTTCTTGACCCCAATTACTTAGCCTTGAGCAACTTAATCCACCTTCTCGCTCTTGTAGAATTCTGGAAGAATGTATACATTTTAAGTAGTGTATAACCATCTGAAAAAGCTTATTTGTATATCATTTTTAGAGTATTAGGGCCAAAAAGTTTTCTATTAGGTTTTCTTGCTCAGATTTCCTGTTTATTGAAGCACGCATTTAGAAGACGAGCTAAAAGTCTTTTCATAATGTTGTTTAGATAACGGATTTTTATTGTGTAGATATTCCTGTTTGTGGGGGTAAATGCTTTTCTCACCTGAACTTTTTCTTGCAGGCAGGATATGTTGGAGAAGACGTTGAATCCATATTGTATAAATTACTCATGGTATGCGAATCTAATTACATTTGAAAGACGTACAAATAGGATTTGGAAGAAACTTGTCCTAAAAGAGAAATGAAAACTAATAAGTTGGTCCTATTATTATTCAGTGTGTGGTTAAAATGAGTGTGCTTTCTTGCGCTAGAGCAATAGGAGGAAGCACATCATCCAGCAGAAAAATGGAACAAAAAAAGTGCCTAAAATATCTCCATAGAAAGTAGCTCTGTTTTGAGAATATACTAACATAACCAGTGGAAAAAGTTCCGGAAAAGACCTCTATGTACAAAATTACGTAAGAGTTGTTTCTTGTTTCTTCGTGAATTTGGTGTATGGATTAATACACTAATCCCTGTTCCTTGTTTTCAGGTTGCTGACTTCAATTTAGAAGCAGCTCAGCAAGGAATTGTGTATATTGATGAAGTTGATAAGATAACGAAGAAGGTCTAGCAATTATAGATTTATAGGTGTATTGGCAATATCTTGCAAAATTGAATTTTCTATTTGTCATGTTTATAATTTTTATCTGAAAGTTCAGTGCAGGCTGAAAGTTTAAACATTGGTAGAGATGTTTCTGGAGAGGGTGTTCAACAAGCACTACTGAAGATGCTGGAAGGAAGTGTAAGTTATGTTATTTGAAGATGCTGTTGTCTGATTCAGTTTGGCTGTCTATTTTCTTGTTTGAAACTTTTAAGGTGCATTCTTACTAAGATAAGTTCTTCTGAATGCCATGCTTTTGCATAGAGCAACTGCACAACACATTTGATGCATTATGTTTGTGAAGATCAGATTGACCTAGGATTTTCAAATTCTTTAATGGGTTTCCTGAGGCTTGATGTGTGCTTGGCTTTCATCATTTGGTTGGAAAAAGATGATGATGATGATGTCCCTTCATGTTTTTACTTCGTTTTTATAAAATTTCGGGCAAAAAGTGCCACAGACACTCAAACTTTGTCAAATTATCAACTTTAGCACTCAAACTAAAAAATGGACGGTTTTGACACTTGAACTTTAAATCGTGATTGACGTTAGGCCTTCCGTCTCACATGTCCGTTAAATCCCGACCGCCGTGTATCACATGACTATCCACGTGACCAGCATTAGGTATTTCTGTCTAATCAAAGGAAATGAAGGAAAGAATCGTAAACTTTTGTAGCGACCACCCCATTTTGTGCAATAACACTCTTGTTAATGTCTTTCATTTCTGGAACAAAGAAAATCAGTAGTAGCAAAAGCTAACCAACTATACTAAAGTTGTAAAATCCAAAATTAATCCAAAGAAACCTAAACCTTGCAGTTGCATTACTAGTACTAGGTAACAAATTATGGTTATGATTATATGCAAGCTGTCCTAAAACATAGCTCGATATGTAACATGGAAAAACCCAAAAACTTCAAAAAATTGAAAAAAAAAGCAAGAAAATAATAGTAATTACAACAAAAATTAGATGGTCAGAAATCTAGTTTGCCCACTTGAATTTTCTGTATATACTGCTGCTGGAATGGAGCCATGTACCCACGGTACCACTCAACGAACAGAAGCTTCCGAACACTATATTTCCGAAGATTGCGCGAAATAAACAGAAGCGAAATAGCAGCAACTGCGACTTGAGAAACAAGAATTTCAGTCTCAAAAATCTTGATTTCGTAACTCTCACAGTAGGCACAAAACCGGGAGCACCATGGCAAGGATCAGAAAGGCCATCCACGATAGGGCTGTGCTGAGGAAAGAGTACTGACAAAACCCAAATGCTCTCAGGAAATTTCTCCAGTCTGCGCAAGTGCTTGTCCAGAGCAGCGTCGCTCGCACCGTCTGAAGATGGGTCTATCAACAATTCACGAATTGAGGTGCCGTCGGCCATGGGAGGATTCCGAGGAGGTACAACCAGTCAAACAGAGAGGCAAAAGGAAAGGAAAAAGATGAAAATACTTGAAGGTAGGTAGAATGTTAACCGCAAAGTATTTTTAGGACGTGCTTGGCATGTGATCAAGCTAGAGGGAAATATTGGCGCCATTACATCACCTAAGTTGTCAGACAAAAATAGCCTCCAAGATGGTCATGTGATACACGGCGGTCGGGATTTAACGGACATGTGAGACGGAAGGGCTAACGTCAATCACGATTTAAAGTTCGAGCGTCAAAACCGTCCATTTTTTAGTTTGAGTGCTAAAGTCGATAATTTGACAAAGTTTGAGTGTCTGTGGCACTTTTTGCCCTAAAATTTCTCATCTTTTCTTGATTTGTTCCATTGAGCATTATCTTTAAATCTTTACCTTTTATTTTTCTCGGATATGCAATATTTGAGTTCCTATTTCGCTCCTGAAGAATTTTGTTAGCTATACCTACCAATTAAAGGTTCTTGTAGATTATTTGCATTTTAGATCATTTGGACATGCATGGTTCCATAAAATATGTGTGTCTGTTCCTTTTTCCATGATGCACCTTTTTTTCTTAAGTTAATCTTTGCATGCAGCAATGTGATTTGCTAAGCTTTTTTGCTGTTTTGTATTCATAATCATCTGTCGCTTGGGTTTTTGTGATATTAAGCAACAAAGAAACTAGGTCATTTGTATAACATGTACCTATGTTGTGTGTTGTGCCCAAAAATTGCGAGCATTGTGATAGTAGAAGTCGTCATTGTCCTATTTTTGGTCTAGAAATATCTAATCTATTACTCTGAATGGACCATGTTTGTTTAGATTGTAAATGTTCCTGATAGTAGGGCCCGGAAGCATCAACGTGGAGACAGCATTCAGGTAACATGTTTGTGTTCCTTTCTAAAATATTAGTTTCTGAATCCATGCCCACTAGTTATTCTTATTTCGAATGGCTAATCACATCCGATAGAAAAAGACCATGATTCTACAGTAAGTTGTATGTATTTTCTGTATTCTGGAATGGTATAAACTTTTTTGGTTTTTTTCTTGGAATTGTTTAAGGCGTTATTCATTTCTATTGGATACATTCTGTTATCAATACAGCTGTACAAATGCTTGTCTCGGTAGTTAAATTCCATTTTGCTGCAAACACAGTATCTGTTACTTGATTCTGCAAATATAGGGAGTTCAGAATCTTGACACTGCTTCTACGTTTCATCCTAGTTTTCTTATGTGACGTTATGATAACGGTCTTTTAAGGTTTATGATTGATGCACAACCTCTTCTCTTGTTTCTGAAATTGCATTTAAGCACCTTTTTGTTTTCATCTTCTGTTACATTCCCCCCCTGCTTTTCCAAATTGGTGAGTGGGAACTGGGAAGTAATATGAAGTGCAATTTTTTTAATAATTGTGGAGTTACTTGCCTTGCTGATTTTTTAGTCTGAAAGTCATTGCAATTTATAGCAAGATAAGATTTGATAAAAGATACTTGCCATTAATTTGAGATGTTGGTACGGAAGCAGTGGAACTTTTCAAACTAGAGGAGGATCCTTGATATTGCTGCAAACTTGTATAGATTTTAGTGTAATTTATTTTTTCTTCTTATAGATGGGATTTCTCTTTTTATATCAATGTAACCGTTGCAGATCGATACGAAAAATATCCTGTTTATATGTGGTGGAGCCTTCATTGATTTGGAGAAGACCATTTCTGAAAGGTTATCCTGGTTCCTCTACTTGCCGATCAAATGATAACTGTTACTGTTACTGTTACTTTTTTTTTTTGAGGAGATGTTAATATTTCTTTGATGTGGAGTAACATTACTTTTCTCCTAGACGACAAGATTCTTCCATTGGTTTTGGAGCACCTATCCGTACTAATATGAGACAAGGTGGCCCAACTGACGCTTTAGTGGCATCATCACTTTTAGAATCTGTAAGAATTGATTCAAACTTCAGGATAACAAGTTTTAGAAACATTCTCACTATGGATATTCTCTATTATTCACCCTTCTGAGATGACATGAAGAGATATATTGATGATTGCATTTGGAATTTCCAGGTGGAAAGTTCTGATCTTACAGCATATGGTCTCATACCTGAATTTGTTGGACGATTTCCCGTTTTAGTGAGCTTATCTGCTTTAAATGAAGATGAACTTGTTCAAGTGCGCACTTATTTGCCCTTCATCTCTTACGTGTTGTTTGTTTTCTTTTACTTTCCCTCATTTCTCCTTGTTTTTTTTTTGGACTTGGAGAATGCGGCACCTGAGCATGATTGTTTTCTTGGGAAACCTCTGGCTGGAAATTCATAAATGATAGAAGTTAATGAACTTTATTGGATCTGTCGAAATATAGGAGTCAGGGTTGTCAAAAGAGATGGAAATAAATAGGTGGTGATTACATCCGGTACACAGTTTATAGCATGAGCTCCTGGTCTCTGCTCTTGTCAACTTTTTGACTCTTGCATCGTTTTTTCAACATAAAAAATTTATACATGTAAATTAGTTATGAAGTTATTAAAGATGAAAGAAAATAGTTCATACAAAACAAGGCAGCACTGCCAGTACAATATCAACAACGAAACACTAATACTAGATATACTGGTAAATTCAATGTGTAGTTCAAACACTGATATAATGCTAGAAAGCCCAACTTTTTGTGATCAGCATGAGAAATAATGCGTAGACAGATAAGACTAGCATCCAAATTTATCTCCTAGGGTTGTCTAACATGGCAAGAAGTTTAATCCAATGGACTCTTGAATCTTACCTACTACCTATCGGTTTAATCTCCAAACATATCATTCCAGGAATGGTTTCCTCTCTATTAAATACTAGTAGAAATGTACTGATGAGAAATCCAACTGAGAAACTTAGACACAGCACCTTTTCTGCGTGCATTTGACTTTGGGTGTCTGCACGTGTGTGGATTACATATTGAAAATGGAAAAATCTGAGCTGCTCAATCTTTACCCTGTCCCCTTGAGGAAGATTATCAAAATGAGGCCAACATACTAACACAGATTGAGTTCATTGAAAATAAACAATGAATTTTCCAAAGAAGCTGCTGCATGTCATAGTTTTCAGACATTCCATTTATGCTTATGTTTTGATTCGTTATATAGGTCCTCACGGAGCCAAAAAATGCTCTTTGTAAGCAGTACAAGAGGATGTTTGCCATCAATAATGTAAGATTCTGATCCTGTATCATATCATGGAAAATGTTTATTGGTCCATTAATTTTTGGAAGTTAGTGCTTTTGTGATTAAATTATTATAAAATTTTTGGGATACTTGCAGGTCAAATTATATTTCACTGACAATGCTCTTAGATTGATTGCAAAAAAGGGAATAGCTAAAAACACTGGTGCACGAGGATTAAGAGCCATACTAGAGAATATATTGACGGAAGCTATGTTTGAGGTACATATTATGATCCTTGTACCATTTCTATGAAATGGCAGGAAAGTATTGTTCAAATCCTCTCGAAGGAAAAAGAATAAATTTTTTCCAACTCATTTGTTACAGCATTCCAATATTGACCCACATGAATACAACATTGTTGCTTTATCGTAGAGGACTTCATCTGAGTCTTGTGCGTATAAAGAAAATATTAGCATATATTTCTGGAAGCCCCTGATGATCATTCTTCAGCATGGTTGGAAACTTTTATATGGATTTCACTATTTTGGTCTTCCTTGCTCTCCCATCTTCAGTAAATTATTATATTCCCCGTCCCTTGTATCTGAGAGGCGAGATTTGTGATATTCTGGCTTTGCATATATTTGCTTTATTGAAGTTGTACTTAACCCTGGTCATATGTTCTCAGTAAATTTTCCTAACTTCCTGCATAATTAAACAAATATGCACGTCTTTTTGGTAAGAATGTTCACTGATTATCTTCCACACATTTATCTGCAGATTCCTGACACTAAATCTGGGGAAAATCTTATAGATGTAGTTTTGGTTGATGAAGAGGCAGTTGGTTCAGTTGAGGGAGCTGGAATTGGAGCAAAGATTGTTCGTGGAAACGGTGAGTTAGAGCCTTCTATTTTCCAGACAAAATCGAGAGATATGCAGGTACACTTTAATAGCATTTTATTGTTGGTGAAATTTGTTTATGTAGAAGATCCTGTCTATTTTCACCTTTTGTTTGAGTGTAATCTTGAAGTTAGTGATTCCCATGGTTTACAGGAAAAGGAAGACATAGGAAAGGGAGACATGGGGGGAGAGTTAGAAATTTTGTCCAAAGCCATGAGTTTGTAGCTGTTCCCTTGTGCATAGAAGTAATTCAACATAGACGATCATGCTATATGCACGAGAAACAGTTTAACGTGTGAAGTTGGGTAACTATTCTCTGATTCAAGTCTCAGTGGGGCTGGCTCAGGAATTGACAATTTTGAATTATAATAACCATAATGTAGCAAATGCAAGCTATACGTGGTTATTTTAACAGGGGGTAGCTGGATGGCTTTGAAAGTCATCTATTCAGAGGGAACTTGAGCCAAAGTCTTCTATCAGCATCTGTTTATCGTCTAAAGATGCAGAATAAAGGCGGCTTCCTGAAGCAATGAAGGTTTGGAAAAGCAACTGCCATTTCGGGAAAAATGTTGTTTACCACCTGGAGCGGTCTTGAACTACATCTTGTCAGCACTATGAGCAGCAAGAGCACCAAAACACCGATGGAATGACTTGTTTCGCATCTCTAGTTAGGGGCTTCTTATGTAGATAAGGCGATTCAAATGCTACCTGACATTTTTACTCCATGAATCTTTAATTCGTTGTACCTATCTTGATGTGCTATCTGATGTACTTTTAACCTTAATGCTTTTGAATAAGAGAGTAATAGGTCAGATACCTGTGAATGTGTTGTATCCATTTTTGTTTCTCGTCCTTGTTATGGTGTGTGTATGGTTGGCAGGAGGAAGGCTAATGTGTGGAAGATGTTTGTTATGATATATATTTTTTAATATATCAGATTTTGTATTTTTTTCCCCTCTTTTGACTGGATCAGGGAGTAACCTAGAGAGAATCTACTCCCTTATTGGCACGAGTTTTATCTTAATCAGTTGAGTACCAAAGTGCAAAAAATTCAAGGGAAATTGAGATAAAAGGTCAATCTTTAGGTAGTTTGTGTGAATGGGGGTTTTTATTTTTGATTCATTTAATTTGATCTTCTCGGAGCAGTTTTTTGGGTTTTTTTCCCCAAGATTTAGTATATCTTTAAAATAAAAAACAAAACCATCTAAGGGGAGATGCTATCTCACGCGAGAGCTCCACTTTTTTTTTCTTTCTAAAAATATAATAGACTCAATTACAATAAAACTATTAATAAGAAAAAACTCTCTTTTTTTTTCAAGTGTAATATTACTATTTTAAGCTTAACACATACACATTTTAGGATTTAGTGATATTGACTCTACTCCTTAAAATGTACACAAATGATGCAGGAGATGCCCAGATGGTAATATTTTAATTAGAAGTTTTATAATTTAGAATATAAATTATCATGACAATTAATTCTCGTAAAATGAAAAAAAAAAAATCTTACCACCCGAAGGAGGTGGAGCTGTTGGGCTGCGAAAATCACTCTCTTTTAAAGCTTTTTTCAAATCGCACTCGGATTAACACATGTCCGGTTGTCCCCTTCGCTGTTTTTCTTGGGGGAGTCCCATTTGCCCACTCTATAAAAACAAAAGCATGGCCCAAAGCTCAACACACACACACTATTTCTGCATTTCCATTTTTCTCGCGCTTTTCTCTCTTCTGTTCTAAACTTTCACTCTTACACACATCACTCCCCCAATCATAGGGTTTAAGCAACTCCCGGAAAAATCTTTCAATCGATCGATTATATCTGTGCTGTTATTGCTCGCCGCTGTTTCCATTCATAGTCTTTCTCTCAAGGTAAGATTTGTTTTTTTGGCCCCCTCTCTTATCTGCACTGATTTACACTGAGATATGTGGCTTTCTCACTCTGTGAGTGGACAGCTGTATCTTTGAGTGTTTTTTAGATTGCTCTCTAGGGTTTTCTATTGGAAAATTTGCTGTGGTTTGTTCTCATTGATTTCCATTACTGTTCTCTGTGTTGTTCGGACTTTTCAGGGAAGTCACACATTGTCATGCTTTTTAACTCCGTGTGTATTTAGATTGGTATTTGTTATTATGCCCACATAGTTTTTGTTGATAACATATAGCATCTGGGTGTTTATACCTAAATACGTTTTTGGTTAGTGAATGTATATATCTTATGCGAGTATATCTGTTCTGAGAATTGAGATACATATACATAGAAGATGTGTTTGTGAATGTGCCTCTTTTTATATGTGCTTTGATGTGTTTTTCTGAGTAGGAGAAAAAATTTTATTACAAACAAGATGCTGTATTTTCTTGGTATGGAATAATGGAAAAAGGAAAGAGATTAGAGAGAAAGAACAATTGCATAAGTGAGGAAGGTAGGATCCGGAGCTAGTTTTCATGATCATGACATTAGGGCTGAATGTGAGAGGAATTTTTAGAGGTTCATGCCACGATTACCTATTCAGAGCATTGTTTATGCATTCCTTACCAGGATGACTGAGAAGATAGATCTTATTTTGAAGAGGAATTCGTGGATTTTTCTTCAAGAATTTCAATTAAAATATTGTTTTTCTAAGTACTTAAGAGAAGATTGGTCAAAAATCTTGAGTTGCTCCAAAAATGAAAAATGTTGATCAATTTTAGTGCAGGTATCGTTATGGTTTTCTTTGGTGACGAATGTGATTTCTTGTAGTGTTCTTCAGACTGTATTCCTTCCCTTAAAAATTGGGAAATTCTTTCGGAAGTTTAGTGGTAATGCTTACAGTAATTTATTTTTTATATTAGTGGATGGGGGAACAAGGGACTTCATAACGCATGGTCTTTGGGGAAGTTGTGATTGGATCGGTTGAGATTTTTTCCCTTGGTTGTTGATTCCTTCTTTCATATTGATGGTGCTGAGCTGTTATTGTAACTTCAGCCAGTGTTATTGTATAATTTGGAGAAACTATTCCTAAAAAGAAAAAAACAAAAAAAAAAGAGAGGAAAAAGTAGATACATGAAATAAATCTCCTTTTAATTCATTTGAGTTGGTATGCTAGTGATTCTGTGTGTTAAATTGGTCTAGATATTGTGGTTTATATGACTAATGCAACTTGACAATACATAAATCACACGTAAAGTCTTGCACTCTTGCAATTGGCTAATTTCTCATTTACTCCTGTCCTTCACTTTGTTTTATGATCATTTTGACAGATCTTTATCTCTACGAACATTGCATTCTTTTACCCTTGACTTTTTGATTCATCAAATTGGACATAATGCTGCTTATCATCTGTAGATACGTTCATTTGCTTCTTGCTCACTTATTATGTTTCTTTTTTCAATTTGTAGGTACAAAGATTATTTCAAGTTATTCCTTCTACTTTTGACTCCCTGTCGGGGAGGGTATCTTAATCGTTCCTCAGAAATGGCGAACGTAACCATAACCGGAATACTTGAAAAGGTAAGTGCTTTGTTTTGTTCAGATTATTAAATTCTCTCCCAAGGTTTCTTTTTTTCATGTTTGTGGTGCAATTGCTATTTTACTTATTCTTCTTGGTGTAGATGACGGGGAAGGATAAGGATTATAGGTACATGGCAACTTCTGATTTGTTGAATGAATTAAACAAAGAAGGATTTAAGCTTGACGTTGAGCTGGAAGCCAAATTGTCAAATATTGTGCTGCAGCAACTTGATGATGTAGCGGGTGATGTTTCTGGTTTGGCAGTAAAATGGTGAGAATGAGACTAATAATTCCTAGAAATTGCAGCTTTCCAATCTGGATGAGAGTCCTCAGAATGCAAAAATTTAGCTGAGTTCAGCTGCCATTAACAGTGAATGAAATTCTCTTCTTTGGGGTCTCCCCTTTGCCCTTTTTGTTGTTCGGTTTGTAATCTTTTTTATATATGCAAGTTAGTACGTATAACCATTGCAATAAAATAAAAAATTCTTAACCTTTTTAGAGTTAGACTAGTTGTGATGTGTGAACTTAGTAATTTAATCCTGAGGGGCGGACATACTTGGAAACTGGCTAAGGGTTCGATTCCGATGAAACTTGTAGCTATTAGAATTTGGTGGAACAGGGTCACAAGGAAAGTAATATTAATCTAAGCTTGTGTCTTTGCAAGCGGTATTATCCTGTATGAATCCTTTTACCGTTAAGGTATGCCGGTTAATAGGGTCTGCAATTGCCACTTGGAAATTTCTAGGAAGTAAAATATCGGGGCCAAAATTGGCCCAGAATCTGTCTGCTCCACTTATGATGGTTTCTTTCACCTGCAACATTTGCCAAATGTGAGTGAATCAGTTTTCTTCTCTTTTAAGTTAGTATTTAGCTGTTAAGAAGCCATGCTTTGAAAGAGTAGTTGGAGATAAATATTCTTTTGTGATTGTAGCTATTGTTTTTCGTTTCCTTTCATATATTCCTTGGATGTGAAATTTCAGCTTGGCTCCCCTGGTGAAGAAAATCCATGAGCAGCAAGTGTTGGAGATGACTAACAAACTTTGCGATAAGCTGCTTAATGTGAAAGACCAGCATCGTGATATTGCTAGCATAGCTATGAAGACTATTGTTGCCGAAGTTCCTTCAGTTTCTGTTGCACAGTCTATTCTTGTATCAATTACACCGAAGTTGATTAGTGGAATCACCAGCGCAGTAAGTTATAACATTTTTGCAAAAAGCATGTATTCTTGGTGAATGCAGAATATGATTAATTCATGATTTTGATGAGTTTGCTTTTCTCTATGGTACATAATTCAAAGTTTTATTTCTGAAATGAAGTTGTTGGGCAAATCCTTGTCGTAAGATAAGCAATCAGGCTGGTGATATGCACAATTAATGTAATTTTTTGGCTCAAGTTGGACAGCTAATGTACTTGATGCCAGATTGTAGTGACAGGCTTTACTGCTAAATGTTAACATTAAGAAGTGAGTGTTGATCTGCTACTTAGGTATTGAAATTGAGAATCACGTAGTTTTCAAGTGTTGCAGCAATTATTCCCAGACTTTTGTCTGAATGTTTTGGAGAGAGTTGATTTATGTATGGTAGAAATCAATAAATTGGGAATGTCACACACTTTTAACTCACTTTTAGTATGCATTTTGCCTCATACCTTGAGATTTTGATTCACAATTATTCCCAGAAATTGCGTCCGTGTTCCATAGTAGTTCTAGTAACCTGTTATAGTATTGACAGAATGGTGATTTTGGTATTTATGGAAACTATGGCCCAAGTAGTTCCACCTTTCATTGTCAAGAGCGCATTGTCATACATATCTATTTTCTGCTTTTCGTGGTTTTCAGTCTGAAACTGATCATTGCTTTTTCCTAGGGAATGAGCAATGAGATAAAATGTGAATGTCTGGACATACTATGTGATGTTCTTCACAAATATGGGAATCTGATGGCCTCGGATCATGAGGCATTGTTAGGTGCCCTATTGCCTCTCTTAACTGCCAATCAAGCCAGCATTAGGAAGAAGACTGTATCATGTATTGGTAAGAAAAATAACCTAAGTTGAACCTTTTGTAAAATTATTTGTTTGGGTTTCAAAATATATCCTCAAATAGTTTTTCCCTGACATTTCGGTTGATCTAATTTAATTGCTACCTATATTCTTTTAGCATCTTTGGCTCCAAGCTTGTCAGATGATTTGCTGGCAAAGGCTACTGGTGAAGTTGTTCGGCTTTTGAAAAACAAGGACACAAAAGCCGAAATGACGCGAACAAATATTCAGATGGTTGGAGCCTTAAGGTTTGTTCTGAAGTTTAGTTGATACCCAGTTAACATCTGTGCTGTGTTTCTTTGCATCTAACACTTCTGTATACACGTTAAACTTAGGTTCATCCGCTCATATACCTTTCTGTTGACTTTTTCGGCTGCTTAAGAAAAGGAAAATTATGCCTGCTCCATATATCTTGAGAAATCTTATTTGTCTCACATAAGTCATGAGATCAATTGAGCTTATTTTATCTGGTGGTGTTAAAATGACACTTTTGTATTGGAGGTGTTTTATTCATGATTGGACTTATCACACTTTTATATTGGAAGTGTCGTATTCATAATTGGTCTTCATTCCAACTGCTTCTTTTTGTGAACACCCTCTCATCGACATTTCAGTTGGCTGAGAACTCTGACCATGTAGTATTTTTTAGTATTCCATTGCAAAATTTTATTTTCTTCTGCTTTGTTATGTTTGAGGGCTTTGCAATGAAGCTTGTTGGTAGATCACATGTCAATTGTTCCCCCGTCGTGTTATTTCAATCTGTCTTCTGAGCTATATTTCCTGCCAGTAAAGACTAAATTTTGAACTTCCTTTTTTAGTCGAGCTGTTGGCTATCGTTTTGGTCCCCACCTGGGAGATACAGTTCCAGTATTGATCAATTATTGTACAACTGCATCAGAAAATGATGAGGAGCTCCGTGAGTATAGCCTGCAGGTATCATTTTTATGGATTTGTTCTGTTTTGATTTGTGGGTGACATGTCTAGATCGATTGATGCATGACAAGTCATTCAATCAACTGTCCTTGTAGGCATTGGAGAGTTTTCTGCTAAGGTGCCCAAGGGATATTTCTTCCTATTGTGATGATATCCTCCACCTTACCCTGGAATTTCTAAGTTATGATCCGAATTTTACTGATAACATGGAGGAAGATACTGATGATGAAAATCTCGAGGAGGAAGAAGATGAGTATGTTATGACTTTGCATTTGGATGCCTCATTCTATAGTCACTTATTTCTATTAAAGCTGAGTTTCATTCTTCATTGAATGTTAGTGAGAGCGCAAATGAGTACACAGATGATGAAGATGTAAGCTGGAAGGTTCGAAGGGCTGCTGCCAAATGCTTGGCAGCATTGATTGTTTCCCGTCCCGAGCTTCTTACAAAGCTTTATGATGAGGTCTAGTTTATAATACTTTCTGAATTGTTATCTTTTTTATTTGCTGTTGGACCAATTTGTTCCATGCGAGACTTGGATCAATCTTGCGTAGCTTGGTTATTGTTATCTTGGAGTTGAGAGACTTACTTGTATGTAATTGTTGCTCCCTTGAGACTGTTAATTAGTAAAATTTCTGCTGTTCTCTGAAATTGTGATCAAAATTTGGAACTGATCATTGTTTCAATCTTAATGAGTTTGCTTAATTCTTTGGTCAAGATAGCTGAATTTACTTACTTGCTCAACAGGCTTGTCCTAAGTTAATTGATAGATTCAAGGAAAGGGAAGAAAATGTCAAGGTAAGACTGGTAAATACTTTTGGATTTTAATTTTCATACGTGCATCATTTATTATCTAATTAATATTTCTGTAGATGGATGTCTTCAATACTTTCATCGAGTTGCTCCGGCAAACTGGCAATCTTACAAAAGGGCAGATGGAAATTGATGAGTCCAGGTAAGAATATTTCAGTGAAATGGATATCATGATGATATCTTTACCTACTGTTCTTACAGGATTTTTTGAGCTTGAAATATGGCAAGAATGCTGCTCTTTTGTTTTCTTTTATTCTAGTAGTCAAGGAAATTTTACTTGGATATGTGTCCCACAAGCAATGGCGTGTGTGTTTTTGCTGCCATTTATTGTTCACATGGATATTTTAAAGGAGCTTATTTCCATCCTTGGTCGAGGAATCTGTCCTGTAGTGATACAGGATTCATTGAAGAGCAAAATATACCATTGATCAATCTACTACTTTATTCTTAAGTTTCCTTTCTTCATGCTGAATTTTATGAAATGCATGTTTCCTGTCTGGCGAAAATGGCTTTGTTATAACTAACAAAATATTGTCTTTGAATTCCATCTTTATGTGTGTTTTTGTACATTGATTTTTTCTTTTCTTTGTACTTTTTCTCAGTTACCTTAAGAAGTTTACATATTTTCTTTCAGTTGCATATTAGCGAACGAACAAAAATTTTTCTTACCTTGTAAATGTGCCAATGCTTTTAGTACTTTGTTTTCTGCTTGACACTGAAATTTTCCTCTACAATTTTTGAATTTGACAATATATTCTTTTAGTCCTAGATGGTTATTGAAGCAAGAAGTACCAAAAATTGTGCGATCCATAAATAAGCAGCTACGGGAGAAATCCATCAAGACAAAGGTCAATTCTCTAGAGCTACTGTCTTGTATACTCATTCTATTCTTTTCTTTGTGAGAATGTTGCACAAAATTTTATACCTGTTCCTACTGTTTCTTGCTTGTGTTTTTCTTTGCAGGTTGGTGCTTTTTCTGTCTTGAAAGAACTGGTGGTTGTTCTCCCAGATTGCCTTGCAGACCACATTGGATCTCTGATACCTGGGATTGAGAAGGCATTATACGTTAGTTCTTTCTTTCACATATAAATCTCGACTTTTACAGGCAACGTTATGAATTTTTTAATTCAATTTTTAAAAAATTTCTCAGGATAAATCTTCTACCTCAAATTTGAAGATTGAGGCTCTAATATTTACCAGATTGGTTTTGGCTTCCCATGCTCCTCCTGTTTTCCACCCTTACATCAAGGTATTATCTGAATGATTTTATGCTCTGCATTTTTTAACTTTTTAAAGGGGTGAATTTGATCCTTAAAGAATTGTCATATCAACGTATTGAAACTCATGCCTACTTGTGCATCTACATGGTGGTCATTTAGTAAGACCACTGGGCAGAATTTTTTCCGGGGACACTTTGTTTCTGCTACTGCCATTTCTGGTTATTTTTAGTGGAGTGAATTTAGCAGAATTGGAGGATTTAGCTAAGATCTGTTTCAATTTCTTTAGTATTGGATGCTCGTATCATTCTTGTGGGATTTATGCTGTTTCAGGCCATATCAGCTCCGGTTATATCTGCTGTTGGTGAGCGGTATTACAAGGTTACAGCTGAAGCATTAAGAGTATGTGGAGAACTAGTTCGAGTTGTTCGGCCAGATATCAAGGTAAGGTTGCTTTTACTTGCTTCCGACTCTAGTTGGTTTTGATCCTTCCTGTTATGCTAAGTGGATTTCTTGTGTAGGACTCCAGTTTTGACTTCAGGCCCTATGTTCACCCAATCTATAATGCCATAATGGCACGTTTGACAAATCAAGATCAGGATCAGGTTACTAGCGTCCCTAATTCTTGTTCATTTGTATGGATTAGTCTCATACTGATTTACAGCTCTCTCCTTCCAGGAGGTTAAGGAATGTGCCATTACTTGCATGGGCCTTGTTGTTTCCACTTTTGGTGATCACCTTAGAGCAGAATTACCTGCATGCCTTCCTGTGCTTGTGGACAGGATGGGAAATGAGATAACTCGGCTTACAGCTGTCAAGGTTGGTTCAAATCCTCTGTTGGATGTACGCATACATCAGCATAGTTTCTCATCACTGTTAACTCTCCACAAGTATTATTGCTTGTTTAATTATGAAGGGATGAGAAGTCACTGTGTTGAAATGGGTCTCATTGCCAGAGTAATAGTTTTCTGTGGTGCTTTATGCTGCTTATTGTCTTTGGTTGTGCTACATATCATTTGCATTCTTCTCTAATGTTTGATTAAACCAAAATGTGCCCTCCTTCTGGAAGATCAGTATAACATTGCTTAGCTTTTCTGCAGGTGTTGCCACTAGTTTTGGTACATAATATGAACTCCAAATATTCTTTCTTATTATCCAGCAATCACATCTTTGTTTGTCAAAGACTGGTGGATGAATTTGTTTGTTAGTTGAGCTGTTGGTTATGATACTCCGTCCTCCGCTCAGAAAAGTTGGTAGGGTGTTTGGATTGACTGTCACTCCTAACCAATATAAAATTTTCACTTTGGGTTCTGCTCCTTCTCTGGCTAACAATCCGCCTTCAGCAAAAATCAAGACTAAAATTTTCAATTAGAAAACTAATCCATGTACACCCTCATTTTGCCTTCACCTCTTATTGGCTAAGAATGTTTTATACATAGACAACTTTTTCTCTGAATGTTACACCCGTGCTGGTGTTTTATCCTCCAAAATTTTATGGAATACTTGACCAATCAACTTCTCCCAAAACTTTAATGGTGGGTGATGTGGACTTCTTCAGTATTTCTAGTAATATATATGCCTGCATTTGGGGGGAAAGATGAAGCTATCTATTCATATATTCCTCTTCCTCTGTGTATGTATTAATCATACTGCTTCAGACATGTATGATCCTTTTTGCATGTACGGTCGTCGTGTTTTATACAGATCTCTGCAATTAGAAAACCTATTGACTCTTTCCAGGCTTTTGCTGTCATTGCTGCTTCTCCACTGCACCTTGATCTGTCATGTGTTTTGGAGCAAGTAACTACTGAGTTGACTGCATTCTTGAGGAAGGTTAGAGAAAATTTCCCAGCAGATAATCTCTTTCTTGTCATTGAAGAATTATCTTAGACCTATAATTACAAAAAGTTTTTAAATGGTTTCACTGGTTCTACTTTTTCGGGGATAGGCTAATCGAGCGCTGAGACAGGCAACTCTTGGAACATTGAACACACTGATTGTGGCCTATGGTGATAAAATTGGTTCAGCTGCTTATGAAATCATTATTGGAGAACTATCGGCTCTGATAAGGTTTCGCTTGCTGTTCTATTGTCTATGCACTTCTTTCTTATGCCATATGTGATTACTTTTGGTAGCAGAGAACTAAGCCAATTAAGTTGCACTTTTTATACAGTGACTCGGACTTGCATATGACAGCTCTTGCACTGGAACTTTGTTGCACTTTAATGTCTGACAGAAGGTCAAGCTCTAATGTGGGTATGGCTGTCAGAAATAGAGTTCTTCCTCAAGCATTAACTCTAATCAGAAGCTCACTGCTTCAGGGGCAGGCACTTCTGGTATAGTTTTCACTGTATCCATTTGATCGAGATCTTATTTATTTGTTTATATTCACTTCCTTCTCTGGATACTGCAGGCTTTGCAAAATTTTTTTGCTGCCCTGGTTTACTCAGCAAATACAAGTTTTGATGTACTGCTAGATTCTCTTCTTTCAACTGCCAAACCATCTCCGCAGTCTGGTGGGGTTGCTAAGCAGGCTTTATTTTCCATTGCGCAATGTCTAGCAGTTCTTTGCCTTGCTGCAGGCGACCAAAAATGTTCGTCAACAGTTAACATGCTCACAGAAATTCTGAAAGGTGACAGCAGTACCAATTCGGTAGGTTAAATATTCGATGAATTCTTTTCCCCTTCCCTTTGCACGTGATTATTTTAGATTTGCATGCAGTTGCTATTGGTAAAATTCAGCATTCTATACCATTATTTGATATTTATGTGGAAAATGAGTTTGTTGTGAAAAGCATTTAATTGAGTTGTTACTCATCTTCTTGCTTCCTTCTTATTTTTTCATTTCATTATTTTTATGCTATTTTATACTTGTATCAGCCTTTTCTCAAAGATCAGTGGTTAATTTAATTGATTAACAAGCATAATGTTGTGGGTTGCTAGCTGCTGGGAATGTGGTTCTAATATTTTTAGATACTTTTGGAACTCTATGGAAATAAAATGCTGATCACTCTGGATCTGTGGAGTAGGAGGGACTAAGGCTTTATTGTGGTCTAATGTTTTGGATACTTTTGGAACTTCTCTTGTTTTGGTGAATAGATACTTTTGGGACTTTACTGCAATAAAGAAGTATATAGTTCTTGATCTTCCAAATCACAGGCTCTGTGCTTTTACTTGTCTATGCTGCTACACATACATTAATTTTATTTTAACCTTTTTTCACGATTTTGTTATTAGGCCAAACAACATCTTGCGTTGCTGTGTTTGGGAGAGATTGGGAGGAGAAAAGATTTAAGCATGCATGCACAAATAGAGAATATTATTATCGAGTCATTCCAATCTCCATTTGAAGAGATAAAATCAGCTGCCTCATATGCTCTTGGGAATATTGCTGTTGGTAATCTTCCAAAATATTTGCCATTTATATTGGACAAAATTGATAATCAGCAGAAGAAGCAGTATCTACTATTGCATTCCCTGAAGGAGGTATGGTCAATGACGTGGAAAAACAAATGATCCCTTTTTCTGTTATTGACCAGCATTTGACAGATCAAAAATTGATGCCTGCAGGTCATTGTGAGACAGTCAGTTGACAAGGCAGATTTTCAAGAATCAAGCGTTGAAAAGATACTTAATCTGCTCTTTAACCATTGTGAAAGTGAGGAAGAGGGGGTTCGCAATGTTGTTGCAGAGTGTTTGGGTAAAATTGCTCTCATTAAACCTGGGAAACTTGTTCCAGCCCTAAAGGTATAGCCCTATAGTATTAAAATGGTGTAGACCTCTTTAAAGGGCTGGTGGCCTCTCTTTTAAGTTATGTTCTACTGGGGATCCAAGAAATGAATCACTCAATTCTTTGTGTAGGAGCGGACTACTTATCCAGCTGCCTTTACCCGTGCAACAGTCGTGATTGCAGTAAAATATGCTATAGTTGAGCGTCCAGAAAAGATTGACGAAATTCTACACACCGAAATTTCATCATTCCTGATGCTCATAAAGGATCCTGACCGGGTAACATTTTAGTATACTCATTTGTGATGTTTCCTTTGTCTTTTCCTTTTCAATTCTATGTTTCATTTTTGTTTTCTTGCCTTTGATGGTTAAGTGAGTAAAGAAATGAAGATTAACTTAGCTGGCGACTTTATGTTGAAGCTACCATAAATTCCTAGGTAGTTTCTGAGCCTTTTCTTTTTAATTAATCCCATGTTCTGCCTATCATTTTGCAGCATGTTAGGCGCGCAGCTGTTTTGGCCTTGAGTACAGCAGCTCATAATAAGCCAAACCTGATAAAGGGCCTCCTTCCTGAATTATTGCCTCTGCTATATGACCAGACAATAATCAAGGTACTGTATGTGTCATTTTGGCTTGCTTCATCTTATTTTCTGGCCATACAAAATGAGGATGCTAAGAAGGATTTGCTGGATATTAGCCTAACTGGCGTTTTCTTGTATGAATATGATCTTGTTGGCTAAAGTCATCACGCGTTTCCCCTTTTGGTTTCTTCCTGTTTGCTCATGGCAGCTTTCTTATTTGATTCTTCCTTTTCCCTCTTCTGCAGCAAGAACTGATTAGAACGGTAGATCTAGGCCCTTTCAAGCACACAGTAGATGATGGACTTGAGTTGAGGAAAGCAGCTTTTGAATGTGTTGACACTTTGTTGGACAGTTGTCTTGATCAAGTCAATCCATCATCTTTCATTGTGCCATATCTTAAGTCTGGTTTAGATGGTGAGTATTAACGTGCGACAATATTAATTATCCTTTTTATACTCCTAAGTCCATGTGGGACTGCAAATTATCTTCATTGTGACTCTGAACACGGTGATATCCTTGACTAGAATTTGTATCTGGTTGTTAGATAACTGATGTTTGTTGTCAGGGGTTACCGTATTTTGGATTTGCACATTATCTAAGTATCAATCTGATTTTGTGTTCTTGCTCTGCCAGATCATTATGATGTTAAGATGCCTTGTCATCTTATCCTCTCAAAACTTGCAGATAAGTGTCCCTCTGCTGTATTAGCAGGTATTCATTCGTTTCAGTTGCGATCAAAATTTTGGCTTACCTAGTACTTGTAACTAATAATTTTGTTTTTGGCTTTCAGTGTTGGATTCTTTGGTGGATCCTCTCCAAAAGACTATCAGCTTTAGGCCAAAACAGGATGCAGTCAAGCAAGAAGTTGATCGTAATGAAGACATGATTAGAAGTGCCCTCCGTGCAATAGCATCTTTGAATCGTATAAAGTATGTGTGCTTCTGTTGTTTTACCTCCTCATTTCCTTCACATTCTATTACGCAGAGTAATAACAAGGAGTTGCTGCATTCATCCTCCTTCCTTCTGCAACCTTCTATTTGTTTAACCTAGGAAAGGGAAAAAGTTTAACCTGTTTCTCTTGTGGTTCTTTGAATTGTAGTGGAGGAGACTGCAGCCACAGGTTTAAGAATCTGATGAATGAGATCGGGAAATCTCAAGCATTGTGGGAGAAATACTGTTCTATCCGAAACGAGTGATCAGTTACTGATGCTCTGTTATCAGTTCGTTCTGAATCCAAGCAGGAGGAGAAATTTCTCCAGCCGAAGCATCATAGAAGAGAGAATGTTTCTTGCACACATCCAGTTAACTGTTCTTGGGGTTTTCGGCAAAAATTATGGAGAAATTAAATCGTCCTTTTTTCTTTGGATATGGGCTCGTGATGTGCCATTGTATAGGGTATAGTCCTAGATTATTCTTCTTGCTACTGCTTTACGTTGGCTGGGTTTTCTTACTTCAATATTGGATCCGTTAGGTTTATTTTCCCGCATTTGACCTCCTTATTTGTTGTAAATTAGCTGAGATGCACATGTTATACATATTTTCAGCAGAAACCAGAGACTCAGCATATCGAAATTGGCTCTGGCGGATTTTGCTGGCAATAACTCTCTGTACCCCTTGTCTCCTTTGCAAGGAATTCTACAGCCTTGCTTTTTTTTTCCTGTTGTAGATCAGAGATTTTGGTTATGGTGATCGTACAAATTAACGTGGTCGTTCTCGTGGAGGAAAAATAGGTTAGATACGAGGGAATGCAGAACGTCTATTTGGATTAGGTTTTGAATTATTTTTTGTTTTGTGACGATTGAGTTGAATTTTTATTTGAGTTGAGTTGTATTGAAAAATTGTAAAAATAAATTATTTATGAGACGAGATTTAAAGTAAAAAAATAAGAAAAGAGTAAAATAAAAACTTTTTTCAATGAACACAAGAAGTGTAGCAGCCTCCTACGGAGGGATGAAGAAGTAATTTCACTATCTCTGTGCTGCTCGGATCCTCCTTTTAGAAAACCCTAGCTAAACATATCCTAGCAGTGATCTGCTGTCTATTTAATGGAACTAAACTGCATGGTCCAACTTCTTGAGTTGTTATCATAACCAATATAGAGCAAGTAGCTTCTTGGGGGAAGAGTAAATGTGATTATCTAAATTTATGATCCAAAAGTTAAAATTGGTTGCGATTTTTTTATAGTACTTTTTTTTATTTCAAATTGAATGTTTTACTTTAAATAAGTAAAAAGATTTAATAGTGTGTTAGATCATACGTAATTTTATTAATTAAAGAGATTAATAGTAAAATTAATGAGTTAATAAAATTTATATCTTTTAGAAGAAAGAGGATTACTCATGTAAAATTAGATGAAAAATATTTTTCAAGGCTTTTGAGCATTGTAAAATAGCAATTTATGAATATTTAGTTTCGTATGAGAAAGTTATACTTTGTCATCAACTCATACATTTCTTTACTTCTATATATTAATTTATTTTATTTTAAGTCCAACTTTTTCAAAACTTTCTTAAAGTAAATATATTTTCTATTTTAATTTTTTTAATTGAGGAAATTCTAGTACCACTAATGCACTAGTTTCACCGTTAAACCTTTTAATTAACTAATAAGAGTAATGTTATAACTTGTCAACGATATACATATTCTTTTAAAATTTTGTGATATGACAAAATAGAAGATTTTTCTAAATTAAGTTTCAATCAGAAACACAACACAAATACAAAATTTTACTATTCATCCCATATTTTTTCTCATAAACAATCTATTCTTATAAAAACTAAAACAATATTTTCAAATTTAATCAGAAATACTTTCAAAGAAAAATAACTTTTTTACTTGTTTTATGAATAGGCACTTGAATTCAATACCTAACATTTCATAAATGGTGCTTCTGTTCAAGTTAAGTACCATTGCAACAATTCTTCTATTTAGTTGAGCAATCACATTAAGATGAATTAAAATGTTTATTGGAGATTAAAAATAAGAGCCCTTTTCTTCCTAAAATAAAAATGGGAAATGAAAGTAAGTGATCTGGACAAGTTGATGAGGCTTAGTTGCAATTGAGTTTTAGGTTGTTGGCTAAATCTTTGCCATAGTTGTTATTATACATACAGACGAAGGAGGAGCAGAAAATAACTTTTGTTGTAATTAGTGAAATAAAAAAGTTTTTAATATAATTATTAAAATATAATTCTTTTCTATTAATTTTAAATTTCTCTTTAGTATAACTATCAAAATTTTCTATTGAGGAACGAGTATTTTCATTTACAATCACAATTGTTGTTAACATATTAGAATTAGTGAAGAAGACGTAAAAAAATAAATAGATAAATTAATAAATAATTCAAACTTAGGGGGTCGGAGAGTGAAATATTAGGGCCAATATATTGATAGGAAGAATTCAAGGATCGAAAGTTGTTATTATTATTTATAGTAAAATTACAAAACCTTCCCATCACTCTCATCTCTTCTTCTCGCCGAGCCAAGGGCAAGGGTATCTGATCGGTGGGTGGTTTTGTGTCGATCAAAATTCAGTCGAATTTCTGAATAACCCGTAGCAAACTGATCACTCAGCTCTCTCTTCAACCCTTTCGCTACTTTAGAAGCAAAGAAAATAAGGAAAAATGCAAGGCGGAACCGAAGAGGTTAACGTGGAAGAGCTCGCATCGAATCTCTCGACTTACAAAGACCAGCTTGAACAGGTAAACCAAAAGAGTTATCTCGCTTTATTCATCTTTACGACTTGATTCTGTCTTGTTTGCCAAAAGATTTGGCTGGGATTTTGGTAATTCTATCCTTAATTCATTTCTCGGCGTTAATTGCAATTAGGGTTTCGTTAATTTCAAAATCTTGTTGTTGCAATTTAGTAAGTAAGCTTCTCCGAAGTTTGCCTGGGACTATTTATCTTTTTTTTTTTCGTTTAAGGAAAGTAGAGAGCTTGTTTTGGAGGGATGTTTAACTAAAGTTTGTACTCTTTTTATTTTGAGAGTTTCTGCTTAAAAGTGAATCTATGGTTCAATTTACAGAAATTTGCAGAGGTTATGGAAGATTGAATAATGGGGTTAAGATATGAAAACTCTCCTGAACCAGGCTTATGTCTGACTTGTCTCTTTCTGTACTTCATATTAGTTGCTTTTGAATGGTTTGAGCTCCGGTGTGTATAAACAGTTTATACAACAAAGGAACACAATACCTTGCATGTCTGTTTTGGCAGGTCCGGAAACTTCTGGAGGATGAGCCCGAAAATCCGGAATATTTGGACATGGAGAAGGAGCTTGTGGAGGTACTTTCTCCAAATATCGATTTTTTTCTTTCTCTTGTTGTTTTGATGGTAAAAGTAGTTGGACTTTTGGACTCTAGTCCAGAGTTTGCCAGTCTGAAGCAAAGGGGTAAATGTTTCACTATTCTTTTGAGGCACCTGATTTAACCATGGTTATGTAAGAGTCAATGTGATTATAGACATTTCTTTGTCTTGTCTGGGTTTTATTACAAATCTGAATCTCTTCCTTTCTTTCTGTGCGTTCGCGTGTCTATAAAAATAATTGTATCACGCCAACAAGCAGTTTATGGGATTTTCCTGTGACCATAAAGGTATATCTTTTCCCTGGGTTCTGAAGGTGAGATTATAGAAAATTGTGAGTGGAGATTTTACAAAATTTTGGAGTAAAAGAGTTTATCAAGGTGTCCATCATTCGTGTCTTGATTGCATTGCAGGTTTGCTATGAGTCGTGATGGCCAGCCTGCTTCTGACCTGATTTCAGATGTCACTCTGTGATTCTAAGTTCAGATTTTGAAAACAATTTTAAAATCTTGTTATTGAAATAATGGTCTTATTTAATTTGTATTTGGTCAATTTTTCTGAATGCAGGTCATAGCTTTGACAGAAGAGCTTCTGACAACTGCTCAACAAAATGATAATGCTGGACTTGGTGCTGGTACCAGTGCTGATGGATCTCCTAGTTTTCACCATGCTAAGTTTTCCTCTGATGAGGTGGGTCTCTTGTAGGTTGATACTAGAGATGGTATTCTTGAACTTTGTCCCAGTTTGTGTGACAGCGGTTTAGTTTTTTTTTTTTTTGGGGGGGGGGGGGTGTTGTGAAGATGAGATTCTGTTGAAATAAAACAGGAATTCAAATTTCATGTGAAATGTGTTAGCATCTGAGAATATGAGCATAAATTTGCTTCTGTTGTCTCCTAGGCATTTTCTTGGATAATTTTTCTGCATGACATTGAGTTCATTGAGAGAACATATTCTATCGGTACAATCATTTTCTCCCCTACTAATAACTCGTTGGGATAAGTTTTGCTGCAACTGCAAATATTGATGATGTTATTGATATTGCTAATCTTATAACAATTAATGATTTCAAAGTTTGGATCATTAGTAGTCTTGACTATTTCGTGTCCATTCAAATCCTAAACTTAGCCAAGATACAGAAGTTATTGGCACTTGATTATCTTTAATGTTTCGGTATTAAGCTTTTAGACTTGCATTTGGCTTAAAAGAGGTGGAAGAGGTTTTTAGATTTCAAAGACATTTGAAGGTTAACAACAGGGGAGGGCAAGGGGGCGGGGGAGAGAGTTGGAATTGTGTCTTGTGTATTAGCAACAATTTAATTGATAGTTGTTTTCATTTTTTGTCCACTTCTGAAATTGATATGAGAT
This sequence comes from Rauvolfia tetraphylla, assembly GCA_030512225.1. Classification (NCBI taxonomy): domain Eukaryota; kingdom Viridiplantae; phylum Streptophyta; class Magnoliopsida; order Gentianales; family Apocynaceae; genus Rauvolfia; species Rauvolfia tetraphylla. Next base: position 8,441,402 of record JAJQKT010000060.1, read on the forward strand.
ATTCGCGAGTCACTGTTCCCCTTCTGTTCTTTATCTTTACGAAGTTTACTTTCTTCCTGTGCTTAAAACTACTTGTGCTTATTTACATTTCTCCAGTGTTTGAAATAACTAGAAATTGCATAGGTGTTTGTATATCTATAGCTTGGCATGTGTTATTCATGTTATATATGCATGTATTATTTTTTTTCCTCAGGAAACAAGATATATATCTGATAACTCTAAGAAGTTTCCAGTAGGAACTAAAGTTCAAGCTGTTTGGAGTGAAGACGGCGAATGGTATGCTAATCATTTTAAAGATTATTTGAGAGTGATAGATATTTTCCCCTTCATTTTCTTTACCTTTTCTTTGTCTGTTCTTGATTTAGCTAAATGTTCAGGTATGATGCAACGATTGAGGCGCATACTCCAAATGGCTATTACATCTGCTATGATGGATGGGGTAACAAGGAAGAGGTATCTCTGTACTAATTTCTTTTGCTTACAGTAACTCGGGATAATTCTTATTGTTGGCTCTCATGGTCCTGCAGTATAGTTTCACCTCTAAGTTTGTGTTGTGTGTATGATTTAGTTTTTTGTTCAAGACTTCTTAAAGGGAACTTAGAGATCAAAACCAAATGGACGATATGTTTTTCTTTCTGAATATGTATAATTGGCAAGATATTGTGTGGCCTTTTTCGGTCTCAGTTTTTTGCCTGTATTTTTTGAGAGTTGTATCTGTGACGTGAATTTATTATTTGATTTCTTAATTTTGAGCAATTATATATCAGTTAACGTCATCATCTCCAGGTGGATCCTGATAATGTTAGAGCAAATGGAGAAGAGAGTGTAAATACGTTACTGGAAGCAGAAAAGATAGCCCAGGCTACAAAAGAAGCTCTGAAAAGAAAGATTGCGCAAGCTGCTGCTACTGACTTTCAGTCTCGGAGTTTACCAGCAAAGCTTCGTATAGCACCTGAGGATCCTGAAGACGTGGTAAGATTGATGTTGCATCTTCTATTGAAGTTTCATCACAGAAACTACAAAATACATCGAAGTATTTGATTATGGTCTCTTCCAAATTTCAGGGTTTTCCTTTCCTCAAAATTTTATTTCTTGCACCAGCTTCTAGTTGACTTTGGTCCATATATGTGTGATTTTGTAATGCTCCAATTGGGTATACTTTTTTCCGATTTTATCTTTGCTGACTAGATGTTCACATTTTACAGAAAACTGCTAAGCGAAAAAAGATACATGCTTTTAAGTCAAAGATGAGATTGGAGCAACTTGAGGTTGCACAAAACAAGAGGCAAAATGCTTGGCAGCAGTTTCAAACAACTAAAGGACGGGCTAAGAAGGTATGCTTTTAACAAATCTTGCATCTATTTGTTTTCCAATTTTGTGTATAAGGTGCATAACAAGATCTATCCTCTATGCTAGTCACCTTGCTAAAGCATATGCTTCTTCTGTTTTCCATTCATATTCGGACTGACTTTTTATTTCAGGTTGGTTTCTTCTCGGGCCGTAAGCGAGAGAGCATATTTAGATCGCCCGATGATCCCCAGGGTAAGGTGGGTGTAACTGGAAGCGGAAAAGGTTTGACGGAGTTTCAGAGGAGGGAAAAACACCTGCATTTAAAAGGTGCTAATATAGAGACAAGTGATGATTGAGATGATGAACAATAGTAGTAGATTTCGTCTGGTTATTAGTTAGACGTCTCACCTGTAAAATTACAGCTTCCTGCTCTTAGTACTTCTACACTTTAATGGGGGTGTGAACGAACCTGGAGCTCTGGATCTCAGTTACAGTGTTTATGTTTCGCTTATCCTATCCTCCTTTATTTAACTCTAATTGATTCTCCATCTTGTGCGCATTATACTGTGTTATGATTTTGTCAGGCACATTTTCTTTGCGTTTTATACGACATCATGGTTTTAAGAGTTGGATCAGCATATATTGGTATATGAAGTGAACCATGTACAGAAAGTAAGGTGTGGAAGTGTGAGAAGAGTAGTGATTTTTTTGGATGGAATTCGCTCCACCCCTTGAGATGGTTATTTGTCGAGTCCAAATTCTACAGACATTTTCCAGAGAATTTTCTTTACATTAAAAAGAATGTGGATCAAAATGAGGTGTTTGGTTTACCGCTACTGACGAGCATGCAAGTAAAGTTATGTTGTAAGATAAGTTTGGGTGTGATTGGATAGGGTTTGTATCATTGACTCTTGGAATTTGAAAATTTATGAATCAAAATTCATGACTATTCTCCTTTTTGAAGTAAAGACCCTTCCTTAAGGAGGACTTTGGCTATTCTCTTTTAAAAATCTTTATATATTATTTTGAAGTACTTGTTGTAATTATTACTTTTTGAGATATAAAAAACAATTTATATTCCTTCCCTCATGTTGGCTATTTGCATACGAATTGAGGGTTTATGAATACAACGACATTCATAACAACGTATTATCTATACCCTTAATGAATAGAAAGAGAAAAAGAATTAAAAAATATTCTTAAAAATATAATTCTTTCATCTCATTTCATTTGATCTTCTTACTATATTAGAATGTTTTAAGGTAATTGATAATTTTTTAAAAAAAATATTTTAATATATTTTATATTATTAAATTAACTAATAAATTTATTATTTATTATATTTATATATTTAGATTTGGCATAAAATATTATTTTTTACGTTTTATTATATTATATTATTTTTATAATATAATTTAAATTTGTATATAAAACTTCATATCCAGTCAAATAGTGCTATCAAAGGAGTTGGCTCGTTTCGACCTATGGTGGACTAACCTTAACGCGGGGGGCGGGAGGGGGGGGGGGGAGGGGGGTACTGAGCTCATTTTTTCACAAGTTGAAAAACTTTTAATCCATTTCCGTTTTAAGTGCTCGATGATTAAACGGACTAGCCTGCGGTCGAATACTTCTTTTTTAAAAAAAATGTTATTTCTTATCTCTTTTTTTTCTCTTGATTATATGTGAGATTTTATAAATTCATATTTGAGATAAAAATAATCTTCGACCAATTATCAAAATTTTCAAAATATAAAATAATTATATATATATATAAAACATAATTTAGATGAATTTATATAAAAAATATTTAAAATAACACAATAATTGATTTATGAAATTAAGTCAATCAATTCTAATCTTATGCATGCTTTCTATTTTTTACTATATTTTTAACATCTAAGAATATTTCTATCAAAACTTCATTAAATTCTTCAATTTTAAATTTAAAAAAATTATATTTTTAACTTAATGTTAAAACCTTTACATAGTTAAAATTACATTGAATATATTTGATCTAAAATAAAAGTTTTAAAATACTAAACTAAAAGTTAACTACTAAACTTTAGAAAAAAAAAAAAAAACTTCGGGCCAATCAACTCTATTTAGCAGGCCAAATAGATCCACATTTAAATGGGCCGGAACAATCTATGTCCAGACCCGTCTATTTATACGAATAAAAGGGTCAGCTAAAGTTTTAAAATACTAAACTAAAAGTTAATTACTAAACTTTAGCTAAAAAAAAAAAGCAATTTGGGCTAACCCCATTCTGTTTAACAAGTCAAATAAACCTGCATTTAAATAGGTCTAGACAAATTATATCCAGACCCATCTATTTATACGGATAAAAAGGTTAACACAGATTATGAACTATTTTGACAGTGCTATTGTCAAATAAAATATGATGGAAAAAATATAAAATAACATATTATTAAATGATTTTTTATTTATAACGATTTATATATATTTTAAAATAGAAAAAAATATTTTGATAAAGAGGATACATTTTTTAAAATGATTACGTAATGCATGTACACGTGGCCGGATCTTGTGAGATAACGAGTCAGTGAAAGAAGGGAGGAAGGGAAGGAGCATTATGATTTATGAAGGCAGTGTGGATCCATAATAGAGCTCGCTACTATGCATATATACATTCAAAATGGATCGTCAAAGTAGCACTCAATCGTGTTGTGCGGTTTATAATTGATGATATGCTTTTATGTGCAACACTATTTAATCCGCAAATCGTGTTCCACATAACGCCTTCACAAACGCCCAACACTTTCTTCTTATTGCAGCGCTTCATATTTCATCATTATTTCTCCCCTTTTCATTCTTTCCTTTTGCTTCTTGAAACTACTAATGTGCTAAACAACCCCACCCCAGTGCTCATCTTTGTCTAGACAAATGGTAAGAAAGGCTATCGGTGAGTTGAAATCTGACGGGATATCTTAGACTAAATAGTTCCTAATTTTATACTGCTATTTAAGTTAGTTTATCAAACAATCATTTCTAATGCAACTTTATTTAGACCATTTACTTTTTTTCATCAATGGCTTATTGAACACATCATCGGAGGATAGAGCTCAGTTCATGAGAAGGAATTTTGCATGGAGGGACCGTGCTTGTCCTTTTGCCAACATTTTCATGAGAATTGAACCAGTGGTGTTAGGAAGATAGAAATTTTGGAGAGCCTCCAAAATCCAAAGAGGGAGGGCCTAGCTCCAACACCAGGACATGTTTGAGACATGTCCCTATGTAGAAAGGTAAATGAGGACATCATCCTCTGGTAGATAGATTTTCTAATGAATCATCTGTTTCTCTCTTTCTTCCCCCTTTCTTTTGACTTTATGGATAGAGGTCTTCATTGTGTCCCATGAATTCAAGCATTACCTATTATTGTAGTTGGGTTTGCAATGAGGCCCCCCTCCCTCCAAGTAACTAAAAGCACCAGCACTGGGCTACCACTACTTACATTATCCTTCAACTTCATCCAAAAGAACCATGATCAAAGGAAATGACGCTGATGGAGGAGCGAACAATTCATTGAACCTTGAAAATCGATCATGGCCTCAGCCTGATGTTTTCGTGTAGGAGCTGTCCATGTGTAGCACTTGCTAGGTTACTTTCTGAACTTTTCATTGATCACCAAGATTGATGAAGTTGGAGAGTATTAATTCATAAAATTTAAGCTTTAATAATATATTATTAATGGGATTTTACACTTTTCTACAGACATCCAAAGCCATTGGGTTATCGGCGCCCTTTTCTTTGTTCCTTTTTTTTTTTTTAGGAACTATTTAGGGGGGTTTCTCCTCCTCTATTTCCAACACGAGAACTAAAGAGATGCGATAAAAGCATCCCTTGGAATAATTAATCTTGTTATTCATGGTATACTATCATCTCCTACAATCTTTCTAGAGCAGAAGTTGGAATCATATTGTAGACTGGTGCCAGAAGGAGACTGATTGTGCGAATGCCATCTAGCCCAAAAGATGTAGTTGAGGAAGTTGAGGAAGCTTATAGTTGCTAAGAGCCAGTAGAAAAGATCCAATCTGTCTTTGTTAAGACTGTTGTCACTGAGCCAACCGCCATTAGACGAACGCGAGGTAATCTTGTTTACCACAGAGACTAGCACTGAGCTCAAGTAAAATCCAAATGAATATGAGCAATAGGTGATGGCTGTTAAAAATGATTGCATCCCTTTTAAAGACTGTTTGTAGAAGAACTCAATAAGGCCAACTGCTGTAAACATTTCGGATAGTCCGAAAATCAAGAACTGTGGAGCGATCCAAAATATGGAGATAATCTCGTTTGAATTCACTGCAGCATTTCTTCTTTTGTTCTCCATTAGGGCAGCAGCTACCATGGAAAAGGTGGACAGGAAAAGACCAGTGCCAATTCGCTGTAATGGGCTGATCCCAGAATCGTGACCTGTGATTTTTCTGGCGAAAGGGACAAAGAATCCATCATAGAGAGGGACTATAAAGATGAGCATTATATAAGGGATTGCTTGAAGAGAAGCTGGAGGGATATGGAAGCTTTTTGTCAACTGAGTATTCATGGCACTTCCTTGTTGGACAGAAAATGTCTGGAGTTGAGCCAGAATTGTGTTGAAAACAATTGTACATGCAAAGATGGGAATCACTGAAATCAGTATCTTCATCTGTTCCACTTGATTGACAGTGCAGAGTCTCCATGGACCTTCCATTTCGTGAACTTTGATGCATGCCTTGTCCAAGAACCTGATATAGGAGTAATCCAAGAATGCAGAAGTTGCATTAGAATGCAATTTTCTACTTTTGTTCCCCTTAAAACCACTACTAATCAATGACAAAAAGAACCCAAAAAGAAAAGTAGTAGTAATAATTACAATAACACTAAAACAATAATAGAAAAGGAAACAGTAACCCAAAGATTCGCTTATTACTGCAAAGTTCTACGTTTTGAAAATAATAATAATAATAATAATAACTTTTATAGAGGTAAAAGAAACCAAGAATTCATCAGAAGAAAACAGCAGAAGAGAGAAACAGGAGGAAGCTTCTTTTAGGTAGGTGACTAAGGTTAAATAAAGAAACTACAAAGAGAAAAAACGATGCAAGCTTTTCTTCTCTTTCTTTTTCTAGGAAAACATTACCTGAACCGATCGGTATGGTGAAGATTCCCCATATTCTGAGAGATGGTCGTATTGCTGCTAGGGAGCTTAGGGTGGATCCCATGCAGCATTCGCGGATCAGAAGGACATTTTTGCTTTCTCTTTAAAGTTGCAGCCACTACTACCTGACAGAAATACAAAAATTAAACCGATTGAGAAGAAGATGCCAGATTCTCCGACATTTTATTAATGTTGGCTTATTATATGGCACATCAATCATGAATCAGAAGACAGCACTTTCACAGACTTTACCTTAGTTTATTCAACAATCCTTGAGATTATTTTAATGATCCATTAAATAAACAGAAGAAAACAAGATTGTATACTCATAATCACAAGAATCAAATTGCTCCATTCACTATATAAGATGATTCAAGTATGGCGCCAAATTTAATCTAAACAAATCAATAATCTTCTGTGAAGTCATTATCAGACAGGCAAGCGTAACAAATGAGCATAGTCAAAGAAATACTGTAATCTGAATTATATGTTACATACTATGTACTGAAAATGTGAGACATAAAACCAAGACCAAAGAAAGTGAAAGCTTGATCAAACGTGATTGAATATACTAAAACAGCTAGTGTCTAAACAAGAAAGGTGAGTAATGAAGATTGAGGGCTAATTTCTACGTACTTGTGCAATTTGGGTGAAGATTCTGCTTCCTTGAGGAGGTTTGTTTCTGTAAAGAAGTGTACCACAAACCATGTTGATCATACCCATAGCCATGGCCGCGGCCGAGACTCCAAAGCCAATATCCATACCAGAATGAGTTTGGACCCAAACCAGAATAGTTAATGCAACAAGTTCACCCATGGAGAAGGCAAAGTAGGCAGCATTGAAGTATCTGGAGAGTTTCTTGGATTCCTTTGGATTATCTCTGTTGAATTGGTCAGCACCATGAGCTATCATGTTAGGTTTCATACAGCCACTCCCTAACGCCACCAAGTAGAGTGCAAGGAAAAATATTAAGGACTTGAAGCCTTTTGCCTTCACACAGTGGTTCCCATCAGTCAGCATGTTGCATTTGGGAGGTTTTAGTTGTGGAAGATGGGCTTGGACTGACAATAGTATGAAACCCTATAATTAATTAAAAAAAGATATTATTACTTTAACAAATGTCAGATCAAGAAGGTATTAATTTCCTCAACACAGAAAAATAATTAAATTAAAATTTTTAATTTTAATTGTCTTCAGAAGTCCATATATATCCACTTTCGTATATATATATGATTGATTTTACAGGTGTCTCAATGGTTGGTGGATCAAGATACTCCCCTATCCTACCATGTACTTGCACCACATGCAAAGAGGACAAAGGCACACATAACGTGTAGTTGTTTTCTTCCTGTGTATATACGTTGACATTTGTGGTGCAATTATTTGTATAAGAACTTCACAACCTTTTGAGTGAAGGGCGAGCGGTTAGATTACAGAGAGACAAAAGGTGTGGCCGAGAAGAAAGGGAAAGCTGAAGGAAAGACATACCGAAAGTTCAACAAAGCCAAAGATGAGCATGGTCCAAAAGCACCCAAGATAAGAGTCGGAGAGGTAGCCTCCAACAAGTGCAAGGATGAAGACAGTTCCTACGAAATTTGTCACCACGTTTGCAGATTGGGACAAAGAAAAGTGCATCTCATTTATCACGTACGTTATAAGGTTGTTGCCGACTGCTGCTATTGCCATTATCTCAAATGCTTGAAGCCCTGAATCAGTACCAGAATGAATCATGAGTTGATCACAAAAAATTCCAGATTATGAAGGAATGTAGCGTTAAGGTTAAGCTGAAACTATTGAGGGTTCCTTCTAGCAGACAGTATTTGCGTCAAAAATAAAGAAGAAAACACTGGCAGCAATCGTATACCAGATTCTTGTAACGTCACAGGAAATCAAGGAAAAGTTACAAGCTAGAAAGTGTTTTGCCAGAGAAAGAAAGTTGAACAAAATCCAAGATGCAAGTGTCAACCTGCAAAAACTACCAAAAACTCGAGAATCTGAACCTTAACTAGTGATCCCAAAAATCCTTCAAATGCAAAATTAAAAAGGGTGTGAAGAGGGAGAAAAGTAAGGCCTAGTGCAGGTTTATCTGCTGTATGGTCAGAAAGTTTAGACTCAGACCCCGACTCTCCTCTCCACCCAAGAACCCCACAGAAAGAGAGAGAGAGAGAGAGAGAGAGAGATAAGAGGGCTGATACCTAGAACAAAAGCAGCAGCTAGCATTCCACCATGCTTGTTTGGATTGGAGGGTCTGCCTCTCCAATCAACAGTAAAGTTCTCTTCAGACACATTGTCTCCTTTGTAATCCTGGGTTCTTGTCTCCATTTCCATATCTCTCTTCTTCAGCAGACTTCCTTCACTTTTCTTCTTTGTCTTCTCTGACCTAAACTCCTAAGAGCGTTGGCTTTCTTCTCTTTTCTGCACAGTTTCAGTGTGAGAAATGGGAAGAGCGTGGAGGAATCTTCTGTGTCTTGCTATGCCAAAAACAATTGGCATGGCGTTTATTTATATACAACGTTTGAAGAACATAATGAAGCGTCCCTATCCCCTCTCTCTCCACACCCCCCTCGCCCCGGGGAAGCGAAACGCAACAAGACACAGACAGAGAGGATATGATATTGTGACCACTGACGACCACGGAGACCACAAACGGCAGTCACATATTTGAAATTTTCTAAGCAACCCACCAAATATTTCATCGTGCGAACATACATCTATATCGCATTTATCAACCCACCAATCACATACTCCCTCCATCTTAGGAAATTCCAATTTTGGACAGAGATAATAATTTTGAATTCGTAAGGTCAATTGTCTAAAATAAAAAAAAAAAATTAAAATAATTTGATACACGAAACTTTGAATTTAGATTCTGATTAAACATAACGAAATAAATCCTTTTTTTTTGGCGATTAATCTCATAGCGAACAACATTGCTTAGGCAGCAACTTCATCTATATTCTACAAGCATAAAAAGTGATTTCCTTAAACTCCATGGCAAGATTTGCTTAGATGCTAGTCTCCTCACGGATTCTATAAAAAGGTGTCTTGTCAGGACCAAGTAATTTCATACCACCTTAATGGTAATATATGATTGGAGAATTATAATTTTCCTCTTCTAGTTTTTTCAGAATTTAAGGTATATTTTTTATAGATCAAATGACTTTGGTCCATAATTTTACTTACTATTCACTGATACCTTCTCCCACCTTTCCCCACCCTTTTTATGACATAGCCAAAACAGCCAGGCAGGACATGCATGTTTGGATGTGCATCCCCGCCCTTTTCCCATCTTGAAAGCTAGTGAATTCTAAGTATAAAATTGCACGGGATATCCCCATTCCCCAATCCAACAACTTATACCATTCATTCCTTACCATAAATTCAATTAATGTTTGATGAGAAAGGAAAAGGATGCACAATGTAGCTAAACAAAGGCTTTTAAAGCTTGGCAACTCTGTTGGCATATCCTAATTAGTTTATATATATTCGAAATTATGTGCTCACTTTTGTATTTAAAAATGAATAAGAAATTGGCAATCCAGTTGTATTTGGGGGGGGGGGGGGAATTCAATTCTAATTAACTTGAGGGAGTAATATTTTTTAAAAAGATAATTTGCAAGTAAAATTTTCCAAATGGTCACCTAAAGCGACATTATTCTTTTTTTTTGTTTTGACATTATTCTTATTTAGACGTATACTTTGTAGCAGGTTTTTTATCATCCTCTGTGGCTTGATGAAACCTCTCTTCAAGACTTTAGCTCCCTTTTTTCCAATGATACAAATTCTAATGAGTTTTACTATTAGTTAATTTGTATTTTACTTTCTTTGTACCAAATTAAATAATATTATTTTTATTTATTTTAAATAAAAAAAATCAAATATCCAATCGAAAGACTAGTCAACATGCCATCCTCCCCCAACTCCCCAACTCCCCAAAAAACACCTTTATACGTACCAAAAAGAAGGAGTAAAAAATTACAAGTTGTGATACTAAAAATAGTTAATTAGATTCAAAAAGTATATAATGAGAAGTTTGCAAGTCAATTAATCTTCCAACGAAAGATTGATTAAGTGTTTTGGATAACATGGCCACAACATGTCTTGTTATTGGATAAATTATGGTCATAACCAAGAAATCGGGCAAATGAAGCCGCAGGTTGCCACTCACAAAAGGGAAATTCTTAGGTGAGCGATCACGGCTGCACTTGTGGGACCGGATTACCTAAAAAGCGCACTGTCACTTTTTTCGCGAAGCCCCTATTCAACGCTTTCTCAAGCCTCCTCTTTTTGCTACCGGTGTAGCTAACTCATCTCTGGGACCGAACTTTCTAAAAGAAAAAATCAAACGTCTAAATGAAGTGGTAAAATTGTCATTTGAATTTTCTAGAGATGAGTTTTTTTATTTTTTCTGAGTATTTTCGAGAGATGAGTTAGCTACACAGAAGCGAAAAGAGAGGGCTGAGGAAAAGGATCGAATAGGCTTTCAGGTAAAAGGGACAGTGACTTTCTTTAAGTGAATCCGGTCCACAAGTGAGCCGTGGACTAGCTCACCTAAATTTCCCCCTCACAAAAGGTAAAAAAAACAAATGATCGAAGAGAGCCCTGTGAATGCACTGACGATCTTCTCCGTCATTTCCTCCCTCATTCACTCTTCATTCTCGTGACAGCCTCATGTGTCCTTATATGACTTCGATTCTTCCAAAGTTCTCTTATTTCTTTTCAGGTTATATGTATTCATGGTATTTGTTTAAATACAAAAGACTACAGCCATATGACAGCAATATAGCATTAGAGGAGAGGATCCGACTTAATTGGGAATGTTGATCTTATTTTGCCATATCTTAACTTTTAGGGTGTGATTGGATAAGGTTTGATTTTGAGATTTTTGTTTAAGTTTCGTAAAAGTTAAATTATTTGTAAGAAGAGATGTGAGTCTCATATTTAAAATTTTAGATTTATTTTGAAAAAAAATACCGTCCAAGTTCATCCTTATTTAAAAAGAAAGAAATATTTTGTCATTTGTCTTATTCAGTGAAGTTTCATTTTTTATAAAAAAAATAGAAATACATTTGGAGATGGGGGAAATGCTTAAGTGAATCCGGTCTACATGTGGGGAGCATGGACCAGTTTCACTTAAGAATTTCCCATGAATGGAAAATTCCTCGTACCCAATTAAATTACAACCTTCTTACTCGTGGGGCAAAAATCTACTCCGTAGGCATTTAATAGATATGAATTTATTCAGTCAGTATGCCAGAATGGCATTATTGCTTAAAGCCGTACTAATGCCTTTGGCTGATAAATGATGTGATAATTTAGTTTAGAACTTCGATTGTTTTTTAAAGCGTTTTAACACTTTGATTGAATTTGCATTTTATAAGTACATGTCATTAAACTATTTTACTACTCCTATTAAGAAACGGTATATAATCCGTATCAGTCATGCAATTTCTACTAATAATGTGACGTTTCTTGTACTATAAAAAAAAATCCGGACCAAGAGTTTAGATACCTCTTTTTGCTTCTATTATTTTCATGAGAAAAATACTTTTTCCTTTTTGAAGGCCATGAAAAAGTAGTTTCAAACTTATTTAGAGTTAATATTTTTCCTAAATTAACTTAAAACTCATATTTCTCTTTCATTCAAGATTGAAGTAACTTTTTCCAATAAAAAATAAAAAACCAAGTAATTTAACCCACAACTCGTGACTTTCTCATTAATCAGTAAAGATATTTTGATCACTTAAATATAATTCAATACTTTCTTAAATATTAACACAATTATCTAAAATAACCATTTTTTGAAAAAATGCCACATCCTAATTCAAAACTTTTTAATATAATAAATAGTGATTTTTCCAATAAAATTACGGCATTTAGGTTGTGCAGTGGAAACTCGTTTCATTATTTTGTTTTTTCATTTTACAAAGACAAGAAAACCAAAGTCAAAAGATTGTCGGCAATCAAGACAAATGTGAATTAGCAATATAATAATATTGGTGAAGTTTATGTTTGTTTGGTATCCCTCTAATCCATAAGCTGCTTGTTGGTGTTGTCACTTTGTTTTCTCATCTTTCTAAAACGTTTTGATGATGCATTTTTCGGTGTTCACCAATAAAAATGTTTTTTAATTAATAAATTTATTTGATATTTTTTAGGAATTTTGTAAAAGTAAATTTTTGTAGAGGAATGACGCGAATTTGGAATTGAAATAGCTCAAAAACCATAACAACTTCTTCTCTTTCTCCTCTTAGTTCTTCTTTCTCTACTTCAATTCATACAAACACTATGGTAGAGGGATATGAAGGGTCTTTTAAGGGTGTATTTGAATTTTAAAAACCTATGCAATTGAATCAGTGTTTTTTTTTCATAACAAATTTATTCTTATAAAGTTCAAGACAAAAACTCTCAAATACAAACTCTAATCTAAATACAACCTAACAAACGTATTGTTTTGAACTTGTCGACTTCCAATTCAAATTTTGTAAAACTAATGTAAAGATCAGTAGTTTGCATTTTATGACCATCAATGTAGTCTTCATATTAGGTTCTTTATTGTGAACATTTTATATATAATTCAACAAGCGAGGGGTCCTTGATTAAAGGAATGATAAGGTAATCCTAATCGCCTAGAAGATACATTTGAGTCCAAGTACAAGATTATTCGGTTCTTGACCTTCAAAATCTTGTTTATATAATAAATTCAATTACCTTAAGTGCTAAATGTTATTAATTAAGCAAATGGGATCAATGTTCTGGTCTCATCCTTAATGGACCACTTCCATGTGTATTGTAGGCTTGCAAAGAAACAAAATCACTTTGTAAGCTAACCTGCTCAATTTTGTTCCCTCTTACTTTTTCCTACAGGTGATAAAACACCAAACCATATATCTTCCCCCCCCCCCCCCCCCCCCACCCGCCCCACCTACCCACCGTAGAAAGGGAGTAGGGAAGCAATTTGCATTGAAAGTATACATTGTTAAAAGCTTCCTTTTAGTTAAAAATTCAGATCCCAAAATCTTGGTGTTTTTTGGATGATAAGTGGCAAAAGCTCATTGGGTTGCCGGCTAGGAAAATTGTAAGTGGTTTTAGAGCTTTCAAGTGCATGCCAACCTAAAATATTCATCATCTTTGTTACTCTTTCTTGTACTCAAACATTCACTTCTTTCCTCCTCTTCTTATTCTTCTTCAAGTGCAATGGTGGAGAGAGGTCTAGGTTGCTGGGTTGAGGGTGTGTGTGTGGTGGTGGTGGGGGGTTGCTTGTGCAGGAGCTTTGCTATGGAGGAAGACAATATTTGTGGTAGACAAAGTGGAGACAGGGCTTTTGAATTAAGTGTGGATCCCATTAACACAAAAGATGGGACCAAAATCCTTTTTATAGTGAAGTATTTGCTTGCAACTATATATGATTTGTACATATGTAAGCCATCACTAGATTTACAGGCGAAGAACAACGTCACACTTGTAAAATAATCACTTTATTTTTCTCAAATGGATATTGTTACACTGACCAAAGAAAAATTAATTTCACCATTCTTATACAAATTTATCATATCATTATCATCTAAATTATATTTTTTAACGAGAAAATATCAAACATGCTAAATATTAAAATTGTATTTAACTGCTAAAAAGAAGTTTCGAGAGCTTAATTTTATTGCTAATATCACGAGACTTGAAAAACATTATCATCGGATAGGAAATACATGAGAAAGAGAATTTCCAAATTAGTCAAATGATAGTAGGATTGAGTTAAACCAATCCTTAGAAGAAGGGAATGTATTCCACGTTTGCCCAAGTATAAATGTCAAAAAGCCAAAGGTCGGCAGTTAGCCACTCACAAAAATTGCCACCCCTTTTCAAATCCTTTGGGACCTTTTCGGCCCTCTCTCCTCCAGTCCTTTTCTCCTGCTGTTGTTCATATCTCATATATATATAAATACCGCAGGCGTGGACTTCTTTAACACCAGTTATCCCTTAATAATAAAGCTTAAGGACTTTAATCACAATAATTTCAACGAGCAAAAATGTTAATATTAATAATCAATATTTTCTTGGTGAGCTTTCACGCATTATGCGCTGTGCAAAAAATTTCTGATCATTATTTTGAATTTTTAAAAAGTTTATACTCAACGAGAGCAATAGTGTCAATGCAGGCTAAAGTTCGCGGGCGTATAGACGATATTTTTTGACTCATTCTGTTTAGCTCGTGATTTAATTTTTTTAAAAAGACGTCTTTTTATTATATTTTTTAATATTTAAAATATATTTTCTCAAAGATATCATTTTAATATTTAAAATAAAAAATATATTAATCTGCGTTTTGACTATAACATATTGCAGATTGATTTTGCTGATGAACTGCTCATTTGAAATATATTAACGAGATATGTTATTTATATAATAATATTATGTTTTATATATTTAAAAAAAACTTCAACAAAAAAATTAAATTTAGTGTGTTTTGTCATTCATCTTCGCGGATGTCGGCTAGGGAAGGGGACTCAGCTGCATATGTACGCATGTGTTACGAGATGAGGTAAGTGTGTATAATTGTAGTAAAATTATAGCGATATTTGAATATTTATTGACGTATGGTCAAATAAAGTATTTCTTTTTATTCTTTCAAAAAGAATGTGCAATTATACCAATGAATCTTCCCCGCATGATCAGACAGCTTTATACAATTGTATTTTACAAGTTTAGGACAGCAACATTTGCAAATGGACTGAATCTAAGCTTAATGACTTCGTTCAGACTCTCATTTGACTTCTACATTATGCTAATAATCTGCCGACCGGGAGGAGGGCCAGAAGAAATATATGAATTTTTGGCACCAATATTTGTAATTGGCACTCATCGATCCAAACGCAGTGTACATAAGACTATAGTATTAAATAAAAAAGAAAGATGATATAATTTTGATATTATATTAAACATTCGGATTTATTTTTAAAAAATATATGACAATAAATAAAAAAGTTCAACTGATATGTAAAATAAGCGAGACTTTTATTTTGTGTTGATAGGACATTATCGACAGTTTTAAATGTAGACAAAAATAAACCGATTTAACGGGGTATATATTGGTATTGTTGAAAAGATTTTGGGGTCATTTTTGAATATCACAGGGATCTAAAGCCTTCAAAAGTCAAAGTATTTGTAAAGCCAATGGGTGGTGCAGAATCAACTTCAAGATTTCCTGTCATTTTCCTCAAAGTAAACGAAAACTAAGAAATTAGACTAGTTTGAGAGGTTATTAGTAGTAGAATTATGAGGAGCATGAAAACCTTATTAGACAACGCTATATTATGGAATCCATCACTACTTTTGACTTTGTGACAAATAAGATTCATTCCCGCATTCATTTTTTCCGAAGAAATTAAGGAATTTTTCAAAATTACAAGGCAGATTCAGAGAGGGAGAAAAAAAAACTGTATATGCATACATTCCAAGCAGGTAAGAAAGACTTCCTCCAAGTTTTGCGTTTTTGGAAATTGTTCTACAGAAGTGGCACAATAGTTGCACGGAAGAATAGCTTAGTATAGTGAAAGGGGAAGAATGGAGAAAGATGACCGACCGATATGAATATGATGGGGCAGTTTGACTATAACACTTAGAAATGATGACTATTTGATACTACTATGGTAATTACATTAATCACCCCCAAAGTCACAATGTGATAGTAGTATGCGGGATTTTTCTCCGTTAATAGAATTGAGTTATATTCTATATATATATACTATGATTTTTTTAACCAATAATCCATGTATTAAATGAAAAGGCAAAGGTGACGGTCATCCAATCCTTCAATGTCAATTTGGGATCGGAAACCAACGTACTCAAAACATTCTGGAAATTAGTGGAAAGAAAGAGAAAATAAATTGGGAGATATAACGAAACGATAGATGGATCAGAATTATCTATTTTCATTAAAAATAAATTATGGAAGAAATCCTTATTAGCGCATATCTAGGGAAAGTTGTTACCATATCCAGGTGACGTGACATTCCAAATTTTTGCTGAGATATATAATCAGTAGTGATGGATTCTAAGAGCTGACTTTGCAGGCTAAATCTTCAAATAAGGAGAGATTACTTGGGAGGATTATTATGCATTTTGATATGAGAATGGAGTAATTCCTAACGAACAGCCCCCGAAGAAAACGGCACTAAATTCCACACTCGACGGTCTCTTTTCATCACTTCTCCCTTGCTTTCCGTGTTCCGCGTACGAAGGAAATCACTTTCCTTTCCAATGTCAAGGAGAATGTTTGTATGCTACTCTCAAACTTCCGTTTTATGACCCTCTGGACACTGCTGTGGTGCTCAATGACGCGAATCCCTTCTTTTTGGCGATGAAATGTTGACGCACTGTCCTACATGATGTCTCTGTGAACAGAGGAAAAAAGGGGGCCTCCGCAGATATTGTTTCCTTTTTATGATTTAATTAATATGAATAGTCACATGATTTAAGAAGATTTTTGCACGAGCACGAATGCCATGTTTATAAAATCTTGTAGCCCGATAGGAATGTTGAAATGTCTCTAGACTTGTTTAGACGTGGTAACTCAAAACTCAGGCATATCGGAGAATAAAAAAGTCACCAGAAAAACGACCCTAAACCCACACCTTCGGAACTTTACAGATAGTGAGTGAGATGGGGGGCTGAGAGTCGAGGGTCTATGTGCAGTTAGACATGGGACGAAGTATCGTGCAAGGGAAAAGTTACTTCCGCAGTGGATCTTGTCCTCGAATTATTGATACCAAGGACTTTGTGCACTGCTTCAGTGGTGAGCTGTGTCATTAACTCTGAAGCTGAAACTGAGCCAACGGGGAATAGAATATAAAACAAGCACTCGAAATGAAAACAAGTTGATCAGTGCGGCCATTTTTTGTGACTCGGCAAGAAGGGCGGCCTTTGAAATGTTTCATTCAATCAACCACCCTCTCTCCTTTTGGCACACCATTGAAATTCAAGTCAAGACTCCCCAAGGTTCTCCTTGCAAGAAAAAGATGAAAAATGAGAAGATAGAGTTTGACTGCAGGGCTCGGGGCACCTAGAAATGTCCTTTTCCAGATGCATACAATGAATGTCTTCCTACAATGCACAAGGTTTCAGTCAACCCACTATGCATGACAATGTCCGTAAACAAAGGACCTTCTCCACTGGCTTTAACTTTAAAGACTCCATCACATATCTTTTCCTTGGCTCCTTTTATTTCTCCCTTTTTTTCCTATTGAGTTTTAAATGTCTAGAGTATATACTTTAACCCGTGAACTAGTAGATATAAAACAATCCTCTCCTCTCCTCTCATGTCAATATCACAAGATTAGAAACAAGTTCAGCCAAAGAAAATTTTGATCTCAGAAAACTTTCTAACGGATACCAATCATATCCTTCTTTCTTCTGGGTGGCTTTCTACTCATCCGGGATTTTACATCATTCTATATCAAGCCCAACAAGAACCAAAGAAGATCAGCCTTATATACACTTGTGCGTCAAAAAAGGGAATAGGAAATCCACTAAGCATAAATAACCCCAGCACCAAAAATATATAGTGCTGTCACAAAGATAATACAATGCATTATGAGCTAAGGTCCTAAAGTATAGTCACCTTAGAATAAGATCAACCACCAACAGAACGCACAACAAGAGGTTTCTTGATCATAGCAACAATACGTGGCTCGCCTTAGACAACATGCAAGGACAGTGACAAGTTCTAAGACAGGGTTCGCTTGTTAAAAGACTCCACAGTCAAGTTAGCTGTAAAAGCAGGTATGGAATTCATCTTTCGGATAAATATATCAACCTGCAGAAGGCACATCACAAAACCGAAAAAGAATCCATGTCAAACCTCAAAAGGAAGAGGAGAGATATATAATATTATTCAAGATTTCCTTGAGGTAATTGTAACTGTATTTCTTCAATTAGAAAGCTAATGCTAAAATAACATCAACATTTTCCTTCTCAAGAAAAAAAGTATTATGCACTCCATGAAACATTTCGTATATTAACCTATTTTCTGCTTGTGTACTATGGTAACGAGGTGGTCCTGAATGGGTTAAGATAACATTTTTATTCAGAGATAAATCTATTAGAGAGATACCAAGGAGGTGCCCCCCGTTAGAGAGATGTGCGATCTACATTCCTGTAAAACTATAGATTTCGTGAATTAAAGTTAATTCAAGAATAAAGTATTCTGCTTAGCAGTAATCATTGGTATATAGAATTCTTCTAACTCAGGAGATAATTTGAAACTTTTGCCTAAGCAATATATATTTGCAGCCTATGAAGCAAACCTTAGAAAGAAATAAGAATAATAAATACGACATGTTTGCATCTGCAATTCAAAAGAAATGCAAAAAATACCCCCTTGAGCTCTAAAATTTCTTTTCAATGCTTCAACTTATTAGCTTAGAAGTTACAAAATTTTAACTAATTTTACTGCTAATAATGATCTCACTTGAAGTACCAAAGCTTACACAGGTAAGGAAGGCCAAGGGCATCTATGCACTTAACAAGACAACACCCAAGAAAAGAAAAGGGGAAAAAAGGCAAGAAACATTGCAAATACCTGGTGCAATATCTCAGGCTGCTTAGTGTACTCATTCACCTAATAGATCAAAGAAATAAAAGAACAATTATTCTAGATGTGTGAGCATAAAAAAAGGATCAATTCACTGAAATGCTTCTTCAATATAAGAAAAATGAACTATTTATCTCTAAAGCATGGAAGCTTATGTCACTTGTACCAGGTATAAATACATCACAGCACTTATACCTCACCCATAAACCCCCACCCCACCCCACCCCCACACAAAAAAAAAAAAAACTTTGATCTACTTTCACGGTCCAACTCAGAGAACAAAATTCAACCCTTTAAATATAAAAGCACCAACAGAAATTAAATAATGATAAAATGAAGTCATTAAGATCCAGATTACCAGAATATTAGTATTCCCTGATTCATATTCAAACTCAAGTTTCTCATCATCATTCTGTGCATATATAGACTGGAGTGTGAAGCGTGTAACTGGGATTCCATCCGGCCGTTGATGATCATCCATTACAATCTGAAAATATAATTCAACAGCAGATTGTTAACGTAGACAGTTTTGGTCCCTCTTTTGACGTGTCATCTGTCAAAAAAATCCTTGAAGCACATCTCAAGGTAAAAGGCTCTCTACTGAAATGCAAGTAATTCTAGCAGTATTCATTTAACAATTCACAAGGAAGTTCATAGTACCTTGTAACCAAAAAGTTCACAGCAAGCTCTCCTAAAAACTGAGATTCTATCAGCAAAAACAGTCTTGTACCTGTGCATCATTAAACTTAGTAACTAAATGAAGTTACATCATAAAGCGTGCTATATAGATTATATTTATCAACTCTTACCTCTCCTCTCTTTTCTCAAGAGTAGCAATTTGCTCTTTCAACTGCATAATTTTTCCAGAAATATAGGAGTCTACAAGTGTCCCAGCATCAGCTGAATAGCCCACAAGAGAGAGAGAGAAGAAAATGTCAGACTAAGAGACAGAGCACCAAGAGAGGAAAATGTGACCTACAAAAACAGAGCACCAAGAGAGCGAAATGTGACCTGCAAAAGCTTTGTTATAAAAGATGAAAAAAAACTTCTAATTATATTTATTCCTTCAAAAAAAGGAAAGGGGAGGGGAAAAAACAAAGCATTAGGCGGATCATGTGTGATTGAAGCAGGGGATAATTTATGTATCTCATCTACTCCCAGTTTCTCTGATTTATACCCTTTTCCCTAACAGTCATTCAATTTTATATAACCATAATCGATCTCTATCACAATGCTACATCTGAAACCCATCTAGAATTCATATCCCAAATGTAAAGATTAAAAAAAATCTGAATACCCATAATAATAAACTGCTACCTCTGTGAAGATATTATAACATCATATGCAACAAATCAGCCTTTTATAATTAGCAAGTATAACATCCACATTATTGTGTCTCCACTAGATAAAGCTGTACGAAAATTTTAATATGCAGGAAAAAGATAACCTTGTCTTCTAAGAAGACATCAATATTGTATGCTACTTGTTTCCAATAGTCAAAGTTGCAGCAAGTCAGGACCAGCCTAAATGTTTGCAAGAAAGCTGAAGAACAATATAAACGACAGATCAATGAGATCATGACTTGACACTGTTCATTAATTTCCCAACTTCATAATTTTGGGTGCTTTATAGAACAAAACATGTGCAAGCTCATAAGAAATGCCGCAGATCCAAGCCAATCCCAAAGATAGATATGCAGCATCAAACGACAATATATGTCGTCCTACATAAAGGACAGCCTTACTTCATGAGAAAGATGGTCAATGTAATCAAGGTTTTCCATCAACTGAAGAGAGAAAATAATTCCATTGTCATCTAATATAAAGGACTTCCTCTCTTCTTGAGAAAGGTAGTCTATGTATCAAGGCTTTCCCAAACTCAAAAAAGAAACCAAAAAAAAACACAAGGAACAGAGTGAAAATAAATACAGCAATGCACAAAAGCATAATGATGGCCCAAGATCAAGACTGGAAAATTAGATAGATTCTTATCAGAATAAGTTCATGGCTTCAGAGCTGCACTAAGTACCTGACTGGTTTTTTAACTCTTCAACAGCCTGTAACTTCTCTTTTGTTTTCTGTAGTTCCTTCTGCAAGGCCTCTATCGTTTGTTTTGCTTCATTGTCTACAGCTAGGGTGTTAACCATTCTTAGAACTTTTGTACTTGCAGAAGAAAAATCTCCATGCCCCAACTGGAGCAACAAAAGAAATAGTTAGCCATTCAGTTAAGAGCTGATTCAGATAGAGTTCTTCACAGGAAAAACAGTTAGCATGAACAATAGGAGCCTGAGGTCACAAACTAACAATGAAGCATAGTTTTTAAGCCAGTAAATCATAACGCAATTAGTTCACAAACCAGAGTAATAATTTAGTTATGTTTTTTTCTAAGAGGATTTAACATGTAATCTGCTATATTCATTTCGAGTAACTTTTTCTTTTCTTTTTTTCGTAAGCATAGTTATTTTTTCTTTGTTCTTTTGGAGCAAATAGAACATGTGGGATACTATAAACAACTACAGCATGCACAAAATATGATAAAGGACTACAGCAACAGAAAAGTCAAGAAAACTTCTATTACATCCTATCATATTTATACCTTGAAATACCAACCTTGGCCTCCAAAAGAGCAATCTCAGAACGGAGTCGGTCACTCTCCCTCTCTAGTGATTTTGTTCTTCTGGCTTCATTGGTTAGCCTCTCATTGAGCAAGTTCATTTCATTTTGCAGTTGAGTGTTGACTTGCTTTTGCTCATTAAGATTCCTCTGTAGTTCTGTTATACTGTTTTCTTTTTTAGCAAGCAATGCTTCAAGCTCCTACTCACAACATATAAGTAAGCGTAAAGAATAAGTGAATTGCCGAAAATCAAACTTATGAAGGAAATTCACAGAATGACGTACCTGAACGAGTCTTTGCACTCCCTACTTCAGTCCCTGCCTCAGCGCTCTTTTCCTTTCTCAATTCATTTACTACATTTTTCAGATGGTCTTTTTCCTCTGAAACTGAAGCAGCCTACAAAAATGTGACAATCAATTTAAATCTTAATATAAAAAGTCCAAACAGTAATCAGTTAAAAAGGATCCACAGAAGGGAATTAGCATATCATTAGGCAAATACTGGAGAGTTTAACTAGAGCCTAAACTTCTGGTTATTCTTTGCCTAATGTGATTGCCTCAAATTCAAAAAGACTACCAGAAATCATCAACAGATTTTATCAGCAAGCCACAGAATGGCCTTACTAAAACTCTTCATTGAGCAGATATTGCAATACTTTCCAAAAAGTAAAAAGAAAGGAAAAGGCTGACTTTAGCAATGGGGAAATTGAATCATGTATAAATTTGTAAATAAAAGAAACACCAGTTCCCTTTTGTCCAAAAATTTTGAAGTTCCACCCCAGAGAGAATTTCCTAGAGTAGAACCTATCAATCCCATGTTACCCTTAGCTAACTGATCTTTACTCAGACAAACATCTCTCGGGAGGACGAAAAACAGAACCAGTCGGTATTTGCTAGATCTCCAAAGTTCACCAAGAAGTTAACACTTCCTAACAAACAATTATCAACTAACGATTAACTTGAGGCAATACTAACCATCAATTCAATTCTCTTGACCTCTGCTTTTGACAATTCTGCCATCTCCTTAGTCAACTTGGCTTCAGCTACTGCATTTTGTTTATCAAGCTCAGCAGCATCTAGGGCCACTTCCAACTGTTTTAAACGTGCCTGTGCCTCACCAACCTTCAACATGCTGTCAATCACCTCTCTGCATTCCGCAAGTTCAATACGTAAGGTACAAGGAAAACCCTATTCAGACCAATTGTTGTTCACAAAGAACTAAAGTTGAAAATTTACATTCTTTTATGATTCCATTAAATCAGATTGCACTAAATCTGACCAGGCTTTATTTTTCATTCATGATTGAGATTGCACTAATTACATTTTTATCCTAGTTTGACAAGTTCAAACAATAAGATGAGTCAAATGCTTACTTCTGCAGAGCTGCGAATTTGAGCGGCACATCATCCGCAGTAGACACGCCAGGAATGTCTTTCACCAAGGATTTCCAGGCAGCCAACTCATCATCCAATTTCTTAACACTCAGTTGGATTTCAGATAATCTAAGAAGCTCAAAGTCTGCCCTTTCTCTGCGGCTTTTTTCTTCTAGTAATTTCTCCTTCAGTAACTCCACATTTTCGTGAGAAGATTTTAATCTTCTGGCTTCACGCACTTCAGATTCCTGATAAAAGTGTACAAATTTAATTAGCAATTCCGATTCCATAACTCCAATTTCCATTCTTGTTTATGTTAGGCTTCAACTAAGAACAATTCAACCAGAAATTTTATTATAAAGCATCATGTTAGTCTTGCTCATGAATGTTCCTCAACCAAAAACATTAAGGGGAACAAGAGTTTTTTCAAACGAATATACTATGCACTGGATGAGAAACAACTTACATAGTTTCTAAGTTCCTCTTGCAAATGCTTCACCAATATATTATTGTCTGTGGTGGGAGTTGCTTGATATGACACATGTAACAACTGCTTCTCCACCTCCCCTTTCTGCTGGATGCACTGAAAAGGAAGATAAATCTTTTATACTTCTCAGCTCAATGACATCAACCACATATCGAGAGCTTGTAAACAATTGAATCAACAGATAAAATAGTTCATCTCAAGTAGCAAGAACAACCAAAGTAGCTTATACGGAATTAATCATTCAATTTATAGAATAGAGGTATAACCCAATAAGGAGAAGCTGTGATTATAACTAGAAGTATTTATCAGGAAAAAGAAAAGTGCCTCACACCACAATCAGAAAACTTACATTATTTGCTCAAGCAAGATCACAAAACTTGAAACCAAAGAGAAGATGCAGCCATAAAATGCAATCCATCAGACCAAATCAATAAACCAAAATCCAGGACTGGTTGGCCAACTCTAGGCGCAAGCCTATCAACAATGAAGTTAAGAAGGTTTATCCATTATCTAATGCAAGCTTATGATGTTGAAGAACAGTTTTATCATTTGAGACCCTGAAACAAAAAGTATACCAGATTGGTAGGATTCTATACGCTAGTTAGTTTGTGTTCATGCAAGACTAAAATAACTATTTGCATGTACTCTTTCTCTATAATATCTATCTTTTATTTATTCTTGTGAGAACATCTTTCTTACAGAAAGCCTCTTCTTATCTGCATATTTTCCTATTTACCTTAAGCAATCTAATTAAGGTAAGTACTTTTTCCTTCTAGTCAAGTTCAATACCATCAGCTATCCTACTAGACAACAGAAATATTCAAAAACACACAGGTCATCCTGCATTAAGAATAAATATGCAAGGAAGGATGAGAAGTAACAAAGTAATAATTCTATGTATCACAAAATAGAAATAGGTAACCTCATTAAGTCGCTTCCTATGCTGTTCCAACTGGTCCTTCAAAAGTTTTGATTCTTCCTCAGCATGCTTAGCTCTGCATTCCATTCTTTCAAGCTAAGCGACACAAGAAAATGAAAATTTGAGATCCAGAAATTTGTAGTAAATTACATAATACCAAACATTAGCAAATTAAAAAAAAAGAGGCTGACATCTGCACTAATTTTAGAAACAGAAAGCTTTGAGTCGCTTTTTAGCTGCACAAGCTCATTCTGAAGCCGAACTTTCTCCCTTTCTATGCTCTCAGATACATTACTTAGTTTTGCCTCTAGCATACGTGATTTCTCTTCAGCCAATGCTGCTGAAGGTTCGGCTTTGTTACGAAGATTCACTTCATTCTTGAACTTTACCTAAAATAAATATATAAGATTGAATTATTATCTCACACAAATAATGGAGAAATAAGCCACAACAACATCCTATTATCTCATACAAATAATGAAGAAATAAGCCAAAACAACATCCTATTACCTCATACAAATAATGGAGAAATAAGCCAAAACAACATACCATATAATCATGAAATTCAAAAACTTAATGGAGCCAAATCATGTTCATCAAGATAATACACTGACATATATTTCTGACATTCCGTAACATAAGGAATTGAAAAGAACATTTCTTGTGCTGTAAGAAACCTTGAAAGTGCAGCAAATATTATGGAATAATATTAAAGAGTTCATCTTGAGTCTCCCCCTTGACCAGCCAACAAAATACATTTAATCCTACAGAGATTCAATTTCACTACATACTAACAACTGTTGCACCTTTCCTCTGCATGCTTCATCAGCCTAGAAAATAAATGTTGACTAGATATTAAAGAGAGACAAATTGATTCTCAGCACGAGATGGCATTTCTGGCTTCATCTTTACAGAAACTGAACAAAATCTCACTTTCCCTGGATAAACTTCATAAGCAACAAACCTCCCTCTTTCCTGGAGGAACTCTATAAACACCCTATGCCTCCTCACTTCTATTACAAATGGCACAATAAGGTTCTCACTGCAGATAACAAAACCCAATAAGAGTGACTACCTTGACTTTCCAGACCACAAATTCCACATGCGGAACAAAAACAAGCCACATCCTTAAACATAATGGAAGCCCATTCTTCCTCGGAAATCTGTTAATTGCCTATATTTCGTCATTGCACTCATAGCAAGAGGCAAACTCAACTGCCATTCCCGCAACCATAAAACCATATGAATATAACAGTAGAACTAAAGGAGGATACACTCAAGTCTATTGGGTTTGCAGTGACAATCTTTTCAAATGACCATGCAATTCAGAGCAAGTTTGAAGTCCCAAAGCAACATAAACTACAGCATAGAATGACATAGCTTCATTTATTTATATCAGGAAAAGAAACGAGAATATAATATCAACACAAGAAAAAAAAAAGAAATAATGGTGAAGAATGATTGTCAACACCTCAAGCTCACTATGCATCTGTATTTGTTTTCTGAGCTGTTCTTCAAAAGAATTGACTTCTTTCAAGAGCTGCTCTTGTAGAGCTTGCTCACGCCGTTTTGCAGCAGCAAGCTCTTGTTCTGCATATAAAAATTGATCTCGAAATTTTTTCTTTTCAGCTTCTGCAACACATACAAGACCTATTAAAACTCAACTTTAAACAACTAACAATCTCCACAGATACAACCACCCCAATAATAATAATAATAATAATGTCACACAAAGGGGAAATAAGTTTAAAAAATGCACAAGCTCCTAACACATAACAAGTGTTTAAAAAGGATCTGGGACAGGAAACATTATAAAAAGAAAAACTTGCAACTTACGGATACCTTGTTCATATGTTAGTCATCTTTGACTATTTTCAGCAGAGAAGGGAACCAGAATCAAGTATATTTTTCAGATTAGCTAGATATAATCAGAGCATTGAGCATGATTTTTAAGACTAATAAATCAAGACTATGTGCATAGCCCATACAGGAAACTATTGACCTTCAGCAAAATATATCACTATGTAGGACATGGGACATTCTAAACTGTATTAACCTTAACAACGTACCATATGAAATGGTATAGAGAGTTTTTCTTTTGTTTTATGTCCACGCTTTAAAAGAATGCAAAAAAAATTATAAACAGCAAGCTAAATATGTATTGAAATGAATTGAAAGGTATAGTTTGAAAATTAAAGCAACTTCAATCATGCATTAATATGTTATTTTTTTTTTCTACAATGTGGGAAAGTTAAAGACATTTTTTCTTCATAACTCACCAGATTTGGAATAATCTTCATTCAGTGTTTCAAGTTTAGATTGGCAATCCTGAGCCTGCTTTTCGGCACTGCTTAACGCATCCAGAAACTCGGATTTTACCTACAGTAGCACCAAGTTACTCCAGTCAAAATATGAAATTCGTGCAGTTAAATTCAACTTGTGGATATAATGAAAGAAAGCATAACAAGGCATTATATGAAGAATTTAAAAACTGCTACTGTAAATCAAAGCTAAGCCATAGCAGTAAACACCACCATAATTTTCAAATAAAGGGCTTATTAGTTTGTGGGATAAACCAATTTAAAAAGTGAAAACTAAACACCCATTTGTTGATTTGAACAATACCATAAGGTAATTGTTTATGCTCGGATGAGGATTGATCAAAACTAAAACCCAGTGGTCTATTTGCCTCTACCACACATGTACACATGCATCAAAATGAAGGTCTAAACTATATCCACCTATCTAGCAAATCACTAATACAGGATAATAAAATTAGAACTAAATAATTAGGAATTTTATAGGGATACTTCCTGGGGATTGGCATGACAGCCAACAAAAATCAATGAAAAGAATATTTGAAGTCTTGCCTGTAAATCTGAGTTCTGATTTGGCACCTCTATAACAGCATGGAACCAGTTGCAGGAATTCACTATTATTAATAAAACTTGCATCAAGTAGGTAGAAGTGACTTTGCCTGGGGTTGAAAAAGAAGCTATTGCATTAAGTCCTTCAGCCATTACTAAATGTAGGTCCACCTTAATTTGATGGGAACCCTAAAGACCCCAATGTTATTCCTGGATTCCCTATTCTCCATGCTTGCTCTGCATTATGGATTTTCTCTGTATTAAAAATAGCGAATCACCCCATAAAGTATGATATTAAATTGATTGCCATTTGTACGTTTAATTGATAATATAACCCCAGACAATACAAGCCATCCTTTGTATAACCTGATTAAAGTAAAAACTGAAACTTAAAAAAAAAATTCAGCTAGATCTAGCTGAAAATTTCTTGAGTCTTCATTGTGTACCGGAATTATAAACTGAAAAAGACCAAAGTCAGACACAGAAACTGACACATTCTGTACTTCTCTGACAAATTATCTAAATAAGGTTAGAAAGTTGAAAATATTAGTAAAAAAGTCCAATAATATAGAAATGTTTCAATGGATTGCTTGTGCACAAGCACTTCCTGTGTACCAAGCACATGCATCCATCAAGGAATTGATGAAAGGTAACCTGACAAGTGCAAGGTTTATCTCCTGCAGTTCTTGAGAAGTTCTCGAATTGGGGGAATGACTTAGATGTCCTTGTTTCACTCTTTTAGTCGCAGAGGAGAATTCAAAATTCAAGCTCAAGCAAATTGAAGAAGATATTTCTCTATCGGATTCCTTTCTTAAGCTTTATCACTGTAACTGGTTCTTTAAGGTAAGAGCAACTCTGAAATGATAATTTCCCTCTCTCCCAGTTTTATCACCATTTTGTCATAGCTGACGCATCCACATTGTACACGGTAGAAAATCAAGAAACAAATAAATGAATTTATACCATCTGACGGCATTGGTAAGTGCAGAGCATTTGGTCGGAGGTGATTGGGTGCTCGTGAGATGATTCCGGCACCGGAGCTGGCGAGTCCTCAAAGATGACCAGTTGCCGATTAGAGATATCCTTCGGACTACAACTATTGGGAATTTGATCTGCCGGTTGCGCCGATTCAGCTCGGCGCTTCCTCGGGGGTGGCGTTCTGAGAATCATCTTCTAGCTGTACAATCTACCTAGGGTTTATTCTCCGAAATAAATGAATAATCAAGCTCCTCCTCGAAACAAGCCCTCTCTTCAAGCAGCCGCAGAAAGTAAACAAAGCCCGATTTGAATTGAAAGGCGCCTTCCAGTTCCAGAGAGAGAATATGGAGCTTTTGACCTGTCTGACCCTGTTGCTCTGTAAACGCTTGTAATGCAATGTCGTGGAACGCATCATTAATAGTGCGTTGATATTATTATTGCGCCTAACAAAATCTTCTGCAGCGAAAAATAACAGCATAGAGATCGAATCACAAACAAACAAACAAACAAAAAAATAGAATCTGTTCATGGTATTTGCGGAGCACAACCCCAGAATGCTCGATTTTATCTTTTTATTTTTTATATTTTTTAGATTAAAATTATTTTAAAATTAAGTATCTTGTAAATCAGTAAAGGCACAAAATATATATAAATATTTATTATTCAGTACAATCTAAAAAATTAAATCAAATTAAATTTAAATTTAGATTTTAATTTGATTTTTTAAATATTTTAATTCGATTTTTAAATATTTTACATAATTTAATTTAGTTTTCAATTTATGTATTCAGACTAAAATTTTAATATATATATGTATTTTAATAATATATTTTTTTAATAAAAATAAAATTTTTAAAATAAAATTATTAATAATCGTACTTTAATAATAAATTCTTAGCAAGAACATGAACAGAAATCAAATGAACATGTGGACTCAATTGCATGCCATCGAATTAATAATAGTATGCGAAATATCTGCCTCTCACAATCCGTCAATTTCCGATCAAGGTTGATACCATTATCCTCTTTTAAGTGCCTTGACTGCCTTCAACTCCAACCACTTTCTTTCCTTTGATTGCTTTTTCCTTTTAATTATTTTTCGTTTAGCTGCAAACTACGAAGCCGTGTATCTATGTAATCGGCCGTAATGTCATATTCATCGTAAATCAGTTCAAAACATGTGAAAGGTAAATGCCAAGTTTAACCATCAGATCACACGAATAATATAAAATATATGTAGATTAAAATTCAATCTAAATTTTTTTATTTTGAAATTTATTTATTTTTTATAATTTTTAATATAATTTAAAACAATCACAATTCAATCTCAACGCATAATAACTACTGCAAAATTAAATTAAATCAAACATTACAACTCCGGATTTTAAACTTAAATTAAATCACCCATCTAGGGTTCTGCACCATGCTCCACTGCCACCATCTCGTATTTCTACCTTGCAAATAAACAATGTATATTACCTCAGGAAGCGAGGGAAAAATGTACCAAACTCTGAACATCCAAGAAAGGGAACAACTTATATAATACAAGACAAAGAATATTGAAGACAGCGACGTCGGAGGTCACCGCAATGTGCTACATTCACAAAACACACCAAGAAGAAAGCATCAGAGCATATTTTGCTGGTCATCGTAGCAATAATTTTTGACAGATTCGCCATTCGTGCGTGTAAAATGGGAAGACAAGAGATACGACATAGGCTCTGATTGATATAGGAGGAATTATTCATGCATACAGTCTCGCTACATGTAAAATTATTGAGAGTTAATTTTGAAATAGTAAAATCATATTTACTATTTCAAAATATCAAAAATAGTAAATCGGGTGACGAATTGGTTACGAAGTTAATTGCTATTAACTTATATTAATTTTATTATTCTAAGAGTATATTTAGACAGGATTTAGTTTTGAAATCATATCCAAAATTTTAAGTATGAGATTCATATTTTCTATCATAAACAATTTAACTTTTACAAAATTCAAAGACAAAAATTTCAAAATCAAACTTTATCTAATCACGCCCTAAATTTGATTTTGATAATAAAAAATTAAAGTATGAAAAAGTTAGTTAGTATTTGTCTTATGAAGTATCATATCATCTTATATATTTTTATTTAATTTACGATAACATTATTATTAAACTAATAATTTATATATCTTCCATCAATTTATAACTTTTGAGGACAAAAATAATAATTTTTTATATTATTTTCTCAATTTATAAAACACTAATATAGATGACTAATTCAATAATTCTGACCAAATAAAGGAAAAAAATTTAATGGATGACTAGTCAAACTATAGTAGGTATCATTGACTCTATATAATCAGAACCCACCATGATAAATGCAAGGGCATAAAAGGCAAAACAATACAATAATTAAAAGCATTAAACACCTTTTGTGCCCGTAACTCTAATGTCCATCCATTCATTATCATGATGATGAAAAAAATTCAACCTCATCATCAACAATACTTAATACTGATAAATTTACTAATTAAATAAAAATTTTTATTACTAAGTAAATAGATTTCTCGTTAACTAGATTTCTCCGCAACTCCAATAATAATATTTTTATTGAAGCCAACACTAATGGAATAATAAAATAATAGTTAGATTAATTAATCAATTTAAATTAGTTTAATAAAAATTCTAATCCCAACTCCGCAGACCTTGTCCGCTTTTGGGTTGAAAATTGAAAGTCTATCCAATAAGCGCGTGGACACTGCTGAGGAAACCTGTAGCCATCTGGGGGCGCGCTTTTACTCCCTGTTTCTTTGCTTTACTCCAACAAATCCTTTCACCGATAAATATAAAAAAGGAAAGAAATCAAAAAGAAAATTCAAAATTCAAAGGTCTTTCTTTTTTATACTGGGAAAATAAAAGAAAATGGTAATTAGTAAAGTGAAATCTCCTAAGATAGAACTAATATCTACACTTGTCTTTTAGATCTTTTCACTCTTATTTTTTAAAATAATTCAATTCAGGTTTTATTTAAAAAAGTTAGCTATGAGAATTAAAGTTTTTATTTATAAAAAATAAGCAAAGGAAGTAAGAAGTTAAAAAGAAAATGTAAATAACACTATCGGATATGAAATTATAATTTTATTTATTATAGACAATAAAAAAATATTTTTAATTATTTCTTATAAAAGTATCTTTACTGTTATAAATTTATAAAAGAAGTTAAAAATCTAAATATTTATTGTTTGAGAAAAAAATAGAGTTAAATATGTTCTATTGACATTATAAGGTTATCGAAAAAAAGAAAAAAAAGATATTGTGAGGAAATTGGATGACAAGTTTCTTTTTTTTTTTGTATACTGTAAAAATATTTGACCTGAGTAATATTTATAGATTTGGCCTATTAATATAATTTGACATAAAATTGAAAAATTATATAGTATAATAAAATATTAATTTAAAAAAAACTTTAAATGTTTAAATTAAAACTTTATTTGAATTATATTTCTTTCTAATTAAATACATAATTAAATCTCACGTTTTTTTTCATAAAAAAATTTACTTTTATAAAATTTAAAACAAAATCTCTTTTAACTAAATATAATCTAAATATATTTAATAAATATCAGTTACTCTTAAATATTACTTTTTTATATTTACTTAACATATTCTCTTTTTTTTCAATATTCAAATTTCTTATCATTTCTAGACTAAAAGCGAAAGAAAAGACCGATCTAAATGCGCTCACAATTCTCGTCTAATACTTGGAAAAAAGGGAGGAAAAAAAGGAAGAAAAGAAAGGTCAAAAGTCTCGTTAATTTGACAAATTTGTTAGAGCTGGTATGGATAGAATATGCCGAGTCCACATAGTCCAATTATAGACCAAGCAAAATTAAGAAAAGAAAAGAGAATTACTCCTATTATTACTTCGCCGGGGACAAACCAATAGTAAGTGTTGTGCAAATACCAAAAGATAGATACAGAATATATATGTATGTATATATAGAGAGAGAAAGAAAAAGCACTGTCGGCTTCAACCAGGCAAAGACCCTCACAGCTCCTTGTTTTCTCTCTTTCTCTCTCTACTTCTTCTTCTTCTTCATCTCTCCCCCCCTCTCTCCCCCCGTCATTCAAGTGTATGGTAGATAGACTATTGCATATAAGTATATAGTTTTTTTGGGTTTAATTAGAGCTTGATTATTTGTAAACTGTTATTGTTGGCTGTAAATTGATCGATCAATCCGAGGAACTATTGTTTGTAGCGTTTGTTTTTGGAGCAAGAGCTATCTTGAAGTTGAAGCTGCAGCAGCAGCAGGAGATGGAGCTGTTTCTGTGTTGAATGATTGAGATATTAATCGGTTAAATACGGAAATGGCGAAATTTTCTAGGGTTTTGATACTGAGAAGCATGAAGTCAGTGAATAAATAGGTAATTAGTCTTGGTACTGGCTTTTATTTTTGGTATACTATTTTGCGTCTTTGGATTTTATATTCTTCTCCCCACATAAATATGCATATGCTGAATGATACATAGTTATATTTAGAAATTAGAAAACTTCACTTCTGTTATGTGTTGTTCCTTGAGGGGGTCGGATCTTTGCGTTGTTATGTTTTCTTGCTTTGGATCTCGAGTTTATGGAGAAATGTAAAGCTTTAATTTGAGCCTTTTTCACCTTTACCCTCTCTGCTGATTTAATGACGAATTTAGAATACTTATGTGTCTATCTGGATATTATTTTAGGTCTGCTTTAACTGGAGATTGTTTATTGCGGCTCAGATGATGACTTTTTGCATTGAATGATGAGATTAAAAGATTTTTAAGGATATTTCTTGGAAAAAAATGTTGGCTCTCTTTTCTGGAAAATTCGGAGGGTCCATATAATTTGTCAAACCCTCTGTGGTTTTCTGGGTGATTCACGTGTTAAGTAATTGGAGAAAAAAGTCAATTCTTTTCTGCCCTTCTTTTTTGTCTGCATTTAAGGCCAGAAAGACTATGTAGAAGCACTTAGTTCCTATAAAGCTCATAACAAGGCATCTGGAGAATTCACGCTGTTCTCTAACTGGATGATGCTGGAGATTAATCTATTTAACTCGGTAGCTTTGGACTTCTACTCATTAGATTCTTTTGTGGCTTATTCAGTGTCAGGTGCAACTTCGTGAAAAGGGAAGTATTCTTCTTTGATTGGAAGAAACCCCACTTGTAGCATTTCTAAAAATTTTGGTTTGGCATTCTTATGGCACACATCAATGCAAATCAGTTTGCTGGAGGTCCACCAGGTTAACATTCTTACCTACTTTTTAGTTTTATGTTTTGGTTTATATTATTTTTGTCTACACTTGAGTTAAGAGCTAATTAGGTGCACCCAGATGCATTCAGTAAAAATCTTATTCTATCGGCTTTAGTTCTTTGTTTTCCTCAGATTTCTTGGTACTATTGCTTCAGTTATTTTTGCAGGGTAGCTTAACCTAGCTTGTTTATATGCTTCGTGAGTGTAACTTTTGTGCCTTCAGATTTCTTACCACAAAGGAAATTTCATTCCTTAAAACACAGTTTTATTTCTTATGATCGTCTAACATTCTTTTAAGGATATGGAAATGATAAAGATTCATCCTATGCATGGATAGGAAACCCTCAGTTTGCCTTATACAGTTTGTGATCTTATTATGGTAATTCTTTATGGGCCTCTATGTTGAATACTGCCTTGTAATTGAGTGCTACTTATACTTGACTAGCAAAGAGTTCTGGCTTCTTTTCTACACTCTTACAATGGAATTTGTGGGGTTCTATTTTAGGACCATCAAATGATGCACTATTCCAGGAACTATGGCATGCTTGTGCTGGACCTCTTGTTAATGTTCCCCGTGAAGGGGAAAGGGTTTATTATTTTCCACAAGGACATATGGAGCAGGTATGTTATCCTTCGAAAATTTTTCCTTCCTCTTCCAAACTTTCCTTTTAGTGGAAATTTGTAGAGATGAATTGCAAAAAATTATTCTTTGAAATTGACATTTGTTCTTAATTATTTTTTCATCTTCACAATTTATTATTTAAAATTTCTCCTGTATATTTCCTACTCGATCCCTTTCCATTGATAAGTAGTTGTTCTGAGGTGTATAATATTGGTTTCATTGCTGTTTGCATAGAACTTTAGCTTATTCTTCAATATCCCTTAGTTCGGCCTTATGATACAGTTGTCGTAGTTTTCATTGGCTAGTACATAATTCCCAATAGATTTTTCTCCCTTTTTTAGTATCTATTTTCCCTTAGTTTTCTCTGCAGCCATGGTCTTTAGTATGTGCTGTTGCTAATACTCCTTACTCTCCAGGCAGTGTGATTTTCAATGTTTTGTTGAATATTCTTGACTGTGTTATCAGGATGTATGTCCATCTTAAACTAATTCAGTGTGCTCTTTCTTGCTGTTTACCACAGCTTGAAGCATCCACTCATCAGGGATTAGACCAGCAGCTTCCTTCATTCAATTTACCAGCTAAGATTCTTTGTAAGGTGGTCAACATTCAACTTCGGGTAATTTCTCCTTCTCTCCCTTGTCTGTATTTATCAAAATTTTCCTTCAGTACTAAATAATTGCATTTTTCTTGTCTCAAGATTAACTTGTTCAAGTACTTCTACTGGCTTTCTATCCTTTTCTCTCCCTCCTTAAGCTCTTTTTGCCTTAAAGAGTATCTTAATTGGTGTTTTTCAGGCTGAACCAGAGACAGATGAGGTCTATGCGCAGATAACTCTGCTACCTGACTTAGAGGTAAGTTTTCCCTATGATGTAATATTCCTGCACTCACATTGTAGTTCAGTTATCAGTGTCCTAACTGAAGCTTATGAAGAAGAAATCTGCACGTCCTTATTTACCTATTATACTTATTTCTATCTCCTATCAGTTTCTCCAAGTTTCCTGGTTTTTTGACTTATATTACAATCCGTTCTGTGAATCAGCAAGGTGAGATTACCAGCCCAGATCCACCGCTACCAGAACCTCAGAGGTGCACCGTCCATTCATTTTGCAAGACCCTTACAGCCTCTGATACAAGTACTCATGGTGGATTTTCTGTACTTCGGAGGCATGCAGATGATTGTCTTCCTCCCCTGGTAACCACCTTGAGTATAATATTTGAGTTTCCATAACTCCTTCAGTTCATGGTCATATTTCTTTCTGTGGCTGGTCTTTGACACCTTTCTCTATCTGCAGGATATGTCTCAGCAGCCACCATGGCAAGAGCTGGTTGCTACTGATCTTCATGGCAACGAATGGCATTTCCGGCACATTTTTCGAGGTATGTATCTCATTGCTGAATCAGAAAAGCTTGCGACTTGTCAAAATTACCATTCCCTCATATGCAAAGAAGTGTGTAATTAGTAATGATACTTTAGCTCATTTAGCTTGTGGAACGTCTTTCTGAGATGTTCTGATAATTCTGAAAAATCAGCCCACCTGGCTACTGACCTCAAACTTAGATGTCTCTTCTACTCCTCCTTGTACTTCTACTTTATTAATTTCAAGTTTCTATATCTTCCCACTTATTTTTAACCCTTTCTTTGTACTTTGATCTGATGTCAGGCCAACCTAGGCGACACTTGCTGACAACAGGCTGGAGTGTTTTTGTTAGCGCAAAGAAATTGGTTGCAGGGGACGCATTTATTTTCCTAAGGCAAGTTGGAGGAAACATGATATGGATACTCATTTAAGTATTGTTAATTGTCTCTTGGCATCAAATATATGTTAGTCTATTTGTCTAGATGTTGATCTTACTTCTAATCCTTCCGTAGAGGAGAAAATGGAGAGCTTCGAGTTGGAGTAAGGCGACTTATGAGGCAGCTAAACAATATGCCATCTTCTGTTATATCCAGCCACAGCATGCATCTGGGTGTTCTTGCCACTGCCTCACATGCCATTTCTACTGGGACTCTCTTCTCAGTTTTCTACAAACCAAGGTCACCAAGTTTTCCTATTCTCTTTGCTGTCATTAAGTAGCATCTTTTAATAATCGCTTACTTTATGTCATTATTTACTTGAATATTCTTGTTGTCTATAAAGGAATATTTTTCCTTGTGTGATAAATTAGCTTAGAATTGCGAGTTTTTTCTTGAATAATGTTATAATCATCTGGCAAAAATAAAAAATTTCTGTCATGTGTTTCTTCAGATGTTCGGAGAAGCTGATAATGTCTGCTATCATGTATAACCTTGGGCATTTGTGTTTGATGTTGGTATTATGCCATATTAAATATGTGAATGAACCAGTTAGTTCAGCAGTGTAAATGTTTCTATGTTCTATAATTGACCAAGAAAATCTTATAATCCATGGTCTCTGTGTGTGTGCTCGCGCGCGCCTGTGCCTGTGCCTGTGCCTGTGCATGCATGCATGTTTTGTGCATCCATGGTCTCTTTAACCAGCTTTCTTCACATATACTTCTGATTATGGTTCTTTTATTGGCAAATGGTGTTAACTTCAGCCTTCTTTGTAACTTTATTTTGTGTTTATGACTGTCATTTTGAAACACTGCTGAACTAGAGCCTTTTGTCTCCAGGACAAGTCGATCTGAGTTTATTGTAAGTGTAAACAAGTATATTGAAGCTCGAAGTCACAAACTATCTGTTGGGATGAGATTTAAGATGACGTTCGAGGGCGAGGAAGTTCCAGAGAGAAGGTCTTTTTGCATATTATTTCTTGGTTTTTAGAATCTCAGAACTGGATAGCTTGAATTTTACTTTGTCAAAAGCAATAGCTTTGAAGGTCCTTAACTGGTTATTTGAGCTTTCATGCAGGTTTAGTGGAACAATAGTTGGTGTTGGAGATAATCCATCTTCTAGATGGCCGGATTCTGAATGGAGATCCTTAAAGGTACTAACTGTTAACGAAGAAACCTGCATGGCTTCAAAACTTTTTATTCCTTTTTTCTTCTTTACTATAGTTTTTGGGATATACTCTATGGTTCATTTTATACTTAACATTTGAAGAAGATTAAGTTCCAAGCCAATTCGCACAAGCTATTATGGCATCAATGCAGAGTAAGGAACAATAAGTGTCACTCAACAAAATGTTCCGTGTACATATAATTTGGAATTATTGGGGTGGGTTGAGAAATCATGTGGATGATGCTACCATTCTTGTTATAACAAGTCCAATTAAATGTGGTTAAGTAAGGGCTGAAAATCTTAGGCAAAATTTCATGAACCCCTATAATGCTACTTGTGGGAAAAAAGTTTATTACACAAGGAGTTGTACTAGGGAGTGCAGAAATAAGCTAATTGCTTTAAATTCTAATAGCTTAAGTGTTGCATTGGTGGTAGCACAACAAACTCAAGTTTCAAGTTAGCATTTAAAATGTTTGAGGGTGATGTTTCCTTCTGCATCTGAATGCAGGTTCAATGGGATGAACCTTCATCAATTTTGCGTCCTGACAGAGTTTCACCGTGGGAAATTGAACCATTGGTAGCGGCATCTCCTCCAAACACACAGCCTCCACAAAGGAAGCGGGCAAGACCACCTGTTTTACCTCCAGCACTACAGGACATTTCCAAACTTGGTATAACATTCTTTGTTCAACCTTTTCCTTGTGCACATTCTCTATCTATTTTTGGTTCAAGATTTACTCACATGCTGATAGGTATATGGAAATCACAAGTGGAGTCACCATACAGCGATCCATCACGAGTACATGAGTTCTATCCTTCTCCCAAATTGTCTACAGTTACTAAGGCCAACACTCTGAGTTACAGTGAGAATAATTCCTTGACCCCTGTTTCCAGCAAATCAATATTCGGGCCTAATCAAGCTGAAACGGTAACAGAATCTGGTGCAGCAGTTACTGAAAAGAGACAGGCTAATGGCTATAGGTTGTTTGGGATTGAGTTACTTGACCATTCTACGATGGAGGAAATGTCACCTGCTATTGTGTCTGGAGCTGTCACTGAGGATCAGGTGGTTTTATCTCGTGATTCTGAATCAGACCAACAGTCTGAGCCGTCACATCCAAATCGATCTGATATTCCCTCGGCAAGTTGTGAGCCTGAGAAGTCTTGCCTACGATCTCCCCATGAGTCACATGGTAGGCAAATCCGAAGTTGCACGAAGGTATTGTGGGAATAATTATCTGCTTTGTTTATAATGTGGTTGACTGTCAAATATGAATCTTTGGTGAGATTCACAAAGTTAAATAGAAAGTTAACTAAATGAATAATGAAATTCGCAATTCGATTATTGGTAGAAATTTCAGGTTGTTTTGGTTCTTTGTAGATTGAAGTTACCATCTGAAATGCTGCTAATGGGTGGGAAAGTGAACCCTGGTTAATCAGGGAGGAAAGAGGGTACCCACTTTTAATGTCCTATCAAATCTACTCCTTTCAATGTTCATACTCATCACTAGTTTAAACACCCCAGCAGCACGGTCGCTCTTCTCTTTTGGACCACAAGAAAAAGGTGTAAACAAATATTTCATTCAGGATGTAAATAGATGCTGACCAGGATGGAGATTGGAAGAATTAAAAAATGAATGACATGGAAATGCAAAAACAAAGAAATTTTGATTTTGGTGGTTGAATTTTGTTCTTTGTTGGCGTCTTTATTCATTTTGAGTCATTCCTATTTGTTACGAAGGTTCATATGCAAGACATTGCTGTTGGGAGAGCTGTTGATCTGACACGATTTGATGGATACGAGGATCTGCTCAAGAAATTGGAAGAGATGTTTGAAATTGATGGTGAACTTACTGGAGCCACCAAAAAATGGCAAGTTGTCTACACTGATGATGAGGATGACATGATGATGGTCGGAGATGACCCATGGCAGTTAAGTCTTAATAATTTTGTTTTTGATTTGCTTCTTTCTTGTCTCCTTTCATTCTGCATTTGCATTTTTCTCAGTTCACCATCGTGGTATTAATTACTTCTGCTTGTAAATTATTTGTAGAACTGCAGCTACTGGCCTAAATTTGCTTTCTTAAAAAAAAAAATTGCTTCTTCCATTTGGAATTGAATGTCCACTTCTCTACTCCCCCCGTTTCAAAATATAAGGTCTTTTTGCCTATTTCTCCTTTCTCAAAATATTTGGCATTTTGCGAACTTTAAAGATTATTTTTATAAAGTTACCTTTACCATAATATAATTCTCTCATTCTTCATTATATTAGTGGAATTAGTTAAGGATATAATAGGAAAAATATCCCTTATTTTCTTCTTCCTTAATTTATGCAAAAAGGGGTCAAAAAGCTTTTTATTTTGAAATGGAGGGAGCATCCAATTTCCCCTCTAGGGAAGTAATATACAAGAGATCAGCAGCTAGTGAATTGACAATTGAATCCTAGTGTGTATATAATGGATAGCTGCTATACGTAGTTATACTTTTTCTGCTATCATGTTTCTGGATTCTAGCCTGCAGGCTAAATCTGCATGTCAGCAAAATTGGTGCCTGTGGAAAATCCATCAAGATACAACGATAGGTTGCAATCTAATTTGTAATATTGTTTTAGTTGTGTCAAATAATCCTCAACTTGGTCACCATTGGAAGTTGAACATCATGTGTTTTGACAATTTGATTTTTTAAGTAATTAGAAGCCTTGTCTTGAGACCTCCATTTTGTAAAATTAGGAATTGATACACTTGGAACTGGTAGGTGCTTCCTTCCCTGTGTTTCCAACTGAGAATCCTTCTTTATGCAGTGAATTCTGTAGCATGGTAAGAAAGATATACATCTACACATCTGAAGAAGCCAAAAGACTATCACCAAAGACAAAACTTCCTGTTGGTGAGGTCAAACCAGGGAAGCCGGCTTCAGATGCTGGTATTGGCACCGAGGAGCAGTCCTCCACTGTGGGGTCCGGATACTGATATTCCCAACTCCACAGACCACTAAAAATAGCTAAAGACAGGACAAAAATGTGGAGGAGAAAATTCGAAGGGATGGAGGAAAGAGATATGACCTAGTATATCCTATGTGATTTTGTTTTCTTGCTGCTGATGACATGGAAGGAGAATTCGCCCATGCTGGGATATGGCGGATTCAGTTAGCCGACATGCTTGGCAGCGATAAACTGGTGAGACAAAAGGACGGCTTTTTGTTTTACGTACTATATTTTATTAGGGAGAGATGCTGCTGTGTTAAAGATAAGGATTCTCTGCCCGAACATAGTAGCTGTAGTATTATCTTATTTGTTTTGACATGGGTCGAAGGAATCTTATAGCGCTTTGCTTTGCCAGGTCCTACCTCTAACGAGGAAATGGGTAGAGAGAGGTACTGGTTGCCCTACTTTTTCTTGTAATTTTTGCTTCGGGGAGTTCTATTAATCCATTTACACACATGATAAGTATCAACTGGTGGCTTTTGTATATATGCATAAATGTATTAAGCCTGCTTTGCTTATCCTTTTCCTTTCCTCTTTTTCTTTTAGGATTTCTTTTCTCTGTAGTTTGCTTGCCTTACATTATTATACTAGTAGTATAATAATAGAGAGAGATGGCCTACCTTGGCGTTTCCGGGATCAAGAATTGAATGGGTCTACCACTGCTTGTCTTGTCATCAATAATTTAATTGTGGAACATGATCCTAAAATCTTTTCAGGTTGAGTCCCGGAAACTGTGATGATTTCTGTGGAAAGAAAATAAACGAAAAGAAGAAATCAACTCCAGGATTTGACCAGGGGAGACTAATCACTGGAAAATAGAATCAGAAAACGACTTTGTTTTTGTTTACTGGTAAAAAAAAGCGGCCCTGAGTGCTGTTTCCTCCGTTGCTTCTTTTCTTCTCTGTCTTCCCAAAGTTTTATTCTTCAATTAAAATTTTTGGGCGGCGGTCGTTCCTTCTGGGTTTACTGTTTCAAAGTTACAAATTGACGTCCTAAAAAAAGAAAATTTGAACTTTGCATCACAGTCAGTCACAGCCAAGGTCTTGTAGAACTTTCATAATCCGCCAAAACAAGGGCGGCCCTTTCGCCTGTGGTGGGCGTATTAAAGAAAAGAAGAAGAATTAGGCATGCATACCGACAAGATCTGTTTGCCATTATCCTTGCGTTGCGTTGTCATTTTTTTCCTCCGATTTTCAAAACCAGTGGTAAGATATAAATAATAGGGGACAAAACAAGAAATTCTAAATTCGAGCAAAGTATTAAATATCAGAAGTTATAGAACAGTATCACAAATTTCGAAAGAATTTTGAGTAATTGTTTAAGATTTCTATACATACCTTCAAAATTTTAGAAGTGGCAATTTCTTTACTCTCGTCTCTATAATTATTCTGAAATAAAACAGCTCTAATATGAGTGAATATTGATTAGTTAAAACACTATTTGTAAAATAATTTTTAAAAAAATTACTTTTTTTTTAGGTTTTTTATTTTAAGTTTATTTAATATATAATATAACTTGAAACTTATATAGAATTATGTCTATGATATTAGAAGAGTCCTTCAATTCAATTGATTTTTGGCACGGATAGGATTGTAAGTCTTTGTGAAAATAAAAATAAAAAGCCTGAAGAAAAAGAATCGGGAAGAAATCCTTTTCGCCAATCAAATCTTTCAAGGTGGAGCTAAAGAGTAAAGGCCGCAACGGTCATCTAGTTTGAAAAAGAATGCCCCGAACGTCTGAATATAATATGCTGTCCTTAACGGATCATTCTTCCAATTTTTGCCAGAACTCATTGTCCTCGTCATTATTGCGATTCTTGCGCACAGATCTGCGAGCTCATTACAGGGCTTTAGGCCCTTGATCCCGAGAAAACCATGAAGATGATTAGAGCTATGAAGAAGCTCAAGTTTTGGTCAAGAAAGAAGAAGAAAAAGAAGTCGTTCTTGATAGAGCAGCCTCCGCCATCCTGCCACTACCACCACCACTGCCTCTACTACCCAATAGAGCCATCAGCTCCACCTTTGCCTTCGTGGCTCGAGTACAATCAGACTCATGACCCCATTTTAGCTTCTGATCAGTTCAGTTCAACTACTTCAGCCACGACCAGCTCAAGTAAAGCTCCTTCTTGTACTAGAAATGAGGGTGAAGTTCCTGAACTTCTTAGTCGTCACAACTCCACATTGCAGAATGATATTAATGCCGACGGTAGTTCCTATCAGCAGTATATGGTGGAAAATCCTGTTTATGCTGTTCCTGTTGTGGCTTCTCATGCTAGAAGTGAAAGGGACGCCGGAGCTTTTGGATGTGTGTTCTCCTTTGGAGCTCATCTGTTTCGATGCTTCTTTCCATGTTTCCACATCAGGGAAGCTAACTGAACTTGTTCAGTAGGTCAACAATTGCTCTCCCTTACATCCGGAAACCATCCACATTGAGTTTACCCTGGGCTATTTTCTTTCAAGCTTCATTACATTGGCTAATAATTGTATCATATCTCACGGACCAACAAACCTTCTTTATCAGTACATGATAAATAAAACTTAGATCAGCTGTTAAAGCCAAAGTCATCGTCCTTAGTATACCTGTAATAGCTAGTGCCAGATGTCCCATATTTGTATGAATTAGAAGATGGGGATTGTATACCTTGAGAGGTGCGTAGAAATGATCCACTATAGATTCTTGAACAGAGTAATTTTCCCACACTCCTTTCTTCTTTCTTGGTAAAATTTCAACTGCATGTTTCTACTTGCCATTGTAATCGTCTTTTTAAAATAACAAATGACTAGCAATACACACTATACACACGCCAGGCACAATTAACACAAATAAGGGATCATGTACATCCTTCAAGATTCTGGACTTTTGGCTCCCAATGAAAGGAAAAATTTCTTAGGGTCTTCTTTTGTATTCAGTCTGTTGTGGAACGCAATTTGACTACTATAACAATATGGAAGCAATTAAGGTAGTCTATCATAAAGTTACAGAGTGCACTATAATCAGCTTATACGATAAAAGTGAACTTGCCAACGGGAATAATATAGTTGTAAATAATGAAAGAGCAAAATTGAGTCTGCAAGCAGAATAGCAGCCTTCTCTACTACATAGCTGTCCTGCTGCAGATATATGGAACCCCATGGGGCGATCGATGAATAAGCCCTCTTCTTGGTTATGTTGATGGGAACTAATATCAAGTTCTTGGACTGCCATTTCATAAGGCACAGATGCTTTACACCACGCTAATCAGACCTATTAGTGCCGATCCTTTGGATGATAATCCACCAACTGATCTGAAATTGCATTTGTTGAAATCTTTTCCAGTTTATAGATAAAGAGACGCTGCAAAAACAATATCCCTCTTGATCCTTGTTACAGCTTCCTCAAATTTTGCTTCAAGCTCAATTTCCCC
Source organism: Rauvolfia tetraphylla (assembly GCA_030512225.1). NCBI lineage: Eukaryota > Viridiplantae > Streptophyta > Magnoliopsida > Gentianales > Apocynaceae > Rauvolfia > Rauvolfia tetraphylla. The sequence continues at coordinate 8,484,910 of JAJQKT010000060.1, forward strand.
TATGGATTTTGCTGCTTGTATCAGCTGCTGTAGTATCTCCTCCAGCCTCCTGATAGCCCTGATCAAACTACCCTCAAAAACCTGAGTGCTTTCCATTATCTGATAAAATTTGGCTCCTTTCGCCCAAGCATACACTGCTTCCATTATATCAGGGCGGAAAGAACTGACAAAATTCTCTACGTCAACTTGAACCTGTGCAGTAAAGAACACCATTTAAATGGTGTTTTGGTATGGGTAGAATCAGGAATTACAAATATAACTTCGGGCTAAACATCTTTAAATTATTCTATCCCCAATATTCAATTAACGAGCACATTACGTTTCAATCTATAGATAAAAATATCATCTTTAGACAATACAAATGTCAATCACACAACTTATGTAATCTATGCCCCTAAGTAATTCACTATTGGCGTAACTAGAACACATACTATTAGTCAACCAACAGTCCAATTGTCCCTCATTAACCCATTTTACATAATAGCACTGGACTTGAAAGGACACTTCTTAGTCGGTTTTCTTGGTCATAATATCCCCCGTATCCCAAACTGAATTTCTCACTCTTTTAACGGTTGTCAATAAATAACATCCAGTTTCTTACAGCAACACTTTCTAAGTAAATTTTCACTAATGCCCTTAACACAGAAAGCATTGTGATGCTAGTTGGACAGGGGATATCTAACAACTCATCTAGGTTAGACAGGATTCACCCCCAAAAATCTAGCGCAGATGGGTCATTTTTCTAGCAATATGACACTCTCCTTGTCTAGGATTCACCCCCCCAAAAAAAAAAAAAAAAAATCTAGCGCAGATGGGTCATTTTTCTAGCAATATGACACTCTCCTTGTCTACATCCAATACTGCAGAACAAAAGTAGCAGATGCCAAGCAGAGAAACTACTGGTTGCAATATCCTCCATAACAAGCTTTTTGAGGTGACTAGACAGCATTAATTACTTAGTGTTATGCTTGGATAACTGATCAGGCCAAAACATCCATTTTTGCCATCTATGTTTAAATTGAAAATTTCAATGTTAGTGAAAACAAATATGTCGACGAATAGAACAAGCATATAAATTGTGTAAATATGCTTTAGATACTTTGCTTTAAAAATATAAAGACGTGCAAACTTTGCCAAACAAACAGTCTTCTCTATCCCCATTCTACATGACAGCATTTGAGTCGAAATGTACTTTTTTCCGGCTGAAAAATTTAGCACCAAAATATAGAAGCTTGGCAACATGGTGGGTCCATGACCAGACTCAAAATTGAACTAATGCAAGGGAATTTAGGCATGGAATTTAGAAAAATTTTTGGGGTCTTGGTGGTTCAATTTATTTGACGGGAGGAAATCTTCCACCTAGGACAGGAATCTGAAAATAGCAAGAATACAATGGAAGGCAAGAAAGTAAAATTCAGAAATATTACCTTACACTCGAGCTGAACATTGGAAACTCTTCGAGCAGTATCTTGTAATTGTGTAAAGAGCAACTCAAGCTCATCCCTAGGCTTTTGAGCTTCCTGAAGCTTCTCTTGCCATACAAAACAAGACAGGAGAGATACCATTTCTTCAACCTTTATGTCCTTCAGAACTCCATTGAACATGAGTTCTGTAAGTGTTAATTCATCTGCACTGCTGATCTCACATGCAACTTTCCCCTTTAACTCCACAACGTCATCACTTGTAATGTACCTGCGTGTTCACAAATGTGAAGTACACCACGAAAGAATAAATAACACCACACAACCAAATACTGAGAGTTAACAGTACCCCAATCTTCGCAGAACTCTTTTCCTCGATTTAAGTTCATCTTTAAAAGCCAAGGTTGTTGAAGAGCGCAATGATCTTTTGATTGATTTAATTTTGGTTGTTTGCTCCTTCTTTGAATGCAAAACTTTGAGCTTTTGCTCAATAAGTGGAGACTTAGCAATTTCATGCTTTTCAAATAGGTTCTCCAGGGCCTCTATTCTACGTATAGCTTTTCTGTATGAGCTGCTTTGAACCTTTAGACGTGCAAAAAATCAATAAACATAAGAACAATTAACTAACTATGCAACAAAAAAAATAATAATAATAAAGGGAAAAAAAAGGAAGATAACCTCAATACACACCTTCATGTCATCTTCAGGATCTAATAAAGGTAATCCATCTTTTCCGAATCTAGAGAGAACTTCAGACACCTTTTTTAAGGTATTTTCTCGGGCTTCGATTGACAGAAGATCTTTGGGTATTACAAGGCGAACACTACTTAAAGCATCAATCTGATGAATTCAGGAGGTCAAATACATAAATTTCAACATTCTACTCAAAGAAATGCACTAATGGCAAAAGCAGAAAGAAAAATAAAGGAAAACAAATAGATGTAGAATTACTTGACAGGTTACTGTATATTGGCAAACCAATCAACCCCCCTCCCAAAAAAAGATTAAAATATACACTTGTTTCAAAAATTATTATTTCCGAGAATTAATTACATATCCCCTGCAGGAAAATAAAGTATGCCATGAAGTACTAATCTCTCAATGTAAAAAAGAATTTTGAGAACTTGGGATTAATCATAGAATTTCATTATATAATGGCCAAAATATAGCTACAAGTGCAATGACAATCCATAAGAGAAGGTCATAAATAACAGATAAGAACAGAGACTTTGCCTGGGATACAAGAATAGAAACAACGGCTGGTTCCCCAGGATCCTTCAACTGAACAATCTTAACTGTTTTTTTACCAGCAGCATCCTTGAGAACAGAACATCTTGTGAGAACATCGACTATATAGTTTGCATCCTCCGGCTTTTTATTTGCATCATCTGCATGAGTCCTAAATTAGTTGTCCCTTCATAACTTCAACAGGAAAAACAAAACTAGAGGGTCGAGACAAATTGAGAACTCATCTCACCTTCTGAAGAGCCTTTTCACTCTCTCAAAATTGATTATAACTCCCAAAGTGACATCATCCTTCAAAGAGAATGATGGCAAACTTTCATCTGTTCTTGCACACTGGATGGTTACAAGCCTGCCAGGCTGAAGGAAGGGTAAGCAGTATTTTGGAGATAGGACTATATCACGCACATCCTTCTTCAAACTCTTGTATTGTTGTAGCAGAGAGTAATAATCATCCAAGCTATCTTCTTCCTCTATTACAATTGAATCCCTCTCCTCTTCAAGGACTTTAGCTTGTTTCTGCACATAATGGGTTATGTATTTTTATAACTGCTTCAGCTAGAGATGCAAAAAATCAATCAACTAACCTCAAGATCAGGAATAGCTCGATCTGCTTGGAACTGATAGAACGAATTACGAAGCAGATTCTCTGGATCACCATCTTCGGACCGCAGCTGATTTAGAAAGCATATTGTAGCTTAAATGGAAGGCACTGCAGTGAATGGAAACAATAATCAAGACAAAGGAAAACATTAAGTATGATAACTGCCAAGTCCAAATAATTAAGATAGTAAAACACTCAACATTCATTCAACATGGACTTCCAACCTCACCCCTAACTCCCGGGGGGGGGGGTGTGGAAGAAAAGAAGGAAAAAAGAAGTGTGGGAAAGGGAGACCCAGAGAGAACATCAAAAAATATTCTTGCAAAAGCTTTATGAACTACAATACTCATTTACTTTCACAGTTATTTTCACGTATTATACATCAAATCACTTTCGCTGCTCCATGTCAAGTATTCTCAAGCAATAAAGCTTCCTGCACAAAAGAGGTGAAATAGAGAACTTACTCCTCGTGTCACTACAGCCAGGAAAGACACATCAGAAAGGTCATGTTCTAACACCTAATGATTAATCATCTAAAGGAAGTCACCATAGGATATTTAACTTGCATTTCAAATTTCTCCACTTGATAATTATAACAGCGAAGTTTGTGTAGGAAGGAAGTGTACTAGAGAGTATTTCCAAAAGGAAAATTTGCTAATTTTTCACAAGGTTGATGAGCAGCTCAAAAACATGTTCTTAAACATCCTTATACCTACAGGTTCATGCCATTTCTGTTTGACAAGAACCTCCTGAATGCAAAGGATCAAGGCTTTGCACGAATTAGAACCATGACGACCACAGTATCTTTAAGGAGTGAGAGCATATATTAGGGTACTTCACTTAAGTTGTGAATAATAGAAATATAAAACATCAAAAGTATACCTGTTCAAACTATCGGCACTTCCTTTTAGCATCATTTTAGCAGTAGAAGGCTCCATTTTGTCATCAACCATAAGGATGCATATGCCCCGTTCATCAATTCCTCGACGACCAGCACGGCCACTCATTTGTATATACTCTCCACTGGATAACCATCTAAACTTATCTCCATCGAACTTCCGGACATTTGTGAAAACAACAGTTTTTGCAGGCATATTTAACCCTATGCTGAAAGTTTCTGTGGCAAATAAACACTAAAAAAAAGCGATTCAGTACAAAAAGACAATAAAATTAAGCAAGGGCATTATAAAATTAACATGAAAATAAGTAGAAATAGTGCTGCATGGAAAGAAAGGGGAAAGAACAAAAAAGAAACAGTATTGCCAATAAAGAACTCAGCACTCTGGAAAAGCTAATTTATTGCTCCAATTATTTCCCTAAATCTGAGAATAAAAACACTGAAATGGTAATCTACCAGCTTGTATATAATACCATGCTCCTTATCAAATTTGACACCACTCATTGATGTGGTACACTATTAGTGCAACTGTGCAATGACATATTTCAGAAGAAGATTGTGAAAACCAGTTACATCGGGAGAGGTGACCTTCGAAGTCACAAATGAACAAGCATCACTAAATGAAGAAGATCCATTGTATAATCACTTGAAAGGAATTATAGAACATCTCCCACCAACCTTGATCAATCCTTCTTGGAATAGGATTTCTATCGCTTCCTTTAGTATGGGAAGCAAGCCAGAATGGTGCACACCGATTCCACATTTCAAAAGAGGCAGCATGTTTGAAACCTGGATCAAACAAAATATAGATAAAAAGAAATTTAAGAAACAAACGTCTATGAATAGATTAATCCAATAGATTGAACATCTTATGATTCCAATAAAATAAAATTCAAGTATCAACTTACCTGTGGCAGTTTCTTATCATCATCTGACAACATGTCCATGGCACTCCAGAAAATAGTTTCAATATTCACTTTCTCATCTTCATTATTCAGATCCATTTTAGCCATCTTTGTAATGAGGAACAATTAGTCAACATATTGGCTAAAACATAAACCATTCAATAAAATTTGGAAGAACTAGAATTTATACCTGCATTGCAAGGAATTCACATTCCCTCTTGCTAAAGCTAAAGCATATCACAGGATCGTACTGGCGCTGAATAATCATTTTTACCATCTTAAATATATCACTATCCTCACCAGCTTTACCAATAACTAGACCTTTCTGCCACTTCCCATTCTCCTTTTTTCTGTTCCCTTCATTAGCAGGAACAAGAGCATTTAGAGCTTTCTGGAAGCTATCCTCGCGGAATTTTCCTTTCTCATCAACAACTAAGTAAAGACCATTGCCCCCAGAAGGGAAAATGTAATGCTGAAGCGGTGTTGGTCTGTAATCAGTATATACGATGTGACATGGTTGCCGGTGAACCTGCATGCTGAGATATGAATATTAATTCGTTCATGAAAAATAGGCATCTCCTGGAAACAATTAGGTCAAAAAAATTTATTTATGAGCAAGACCCAACGCATGCAAACAAGAGTTAAAAAAAAAAAAAAAGAAAAAAAGCTGAACTAACCAGCTCAAAATCCATAATCGTGCATTTTTGAACCATCCTATGGCAACATCAGCATATCAAACAAAAATAAGAGCCCCTTAAAGCATCTTACTGTCAGGACCAAGCAAAGGCATGATGCTAAATTACAAAGAAAATGAACTTACTGCAAATGTAAAAAGGGAAAACACCAAGAAGAAATACAGAAATCCCCAATTCTGTCAAGGACAAACAGTTTAAAAAGTAGGGAAAAAAATTCATCTAGAATCTAGACATTTTAAAGGTGTTTAGATTTGAAATTCAGAACAACTCTTCAGTGTTCAATGCCAAGGCAGCTGAAAAATTCGAACTTTTGATATTCCCCCCAGACAACTCACATTCCATTACCATAAATCATCCTAACCAGAATACACAACTAATTCAGGTTTAGACAAGCCAAAATCACCTTAGCTACCCAGTCTGCAAATTCCTTAGCATTAGGTACTGTAGCAGATAGGAACACAAATCGGGAATTCTTTGGAGCCATAACAATACTCTCTTCCCATACAACACCTCTTTCTCTATCACGCATGTAATGAACCTCATCAAAGATAACCCAAGCCACCTCCCTTGTAACCTCTGATCCTTTGTACTGCATACTACGCCAGATTTCTGTTGTCATGACCTGAAAACAATTTGGTACTCAGGCATCCTCAAAAAATAATGCATTTTAAAGTACTGGAAACTTACAAAAAGCACCATGGTAGCAATTAGCCCTACCAAGCAAGAGGCATTTGGATCAATAGTGACATCCCCAGTCATCAGACCAACATCTGAGAACTCTTCCTTGAACTCTCTGTACTTCTGATTACTAAGTGCCTTAATTGGGGAAGTATATATTACACGTTGCGTGTTCTTCAAGGACATAGCAATTGCATACAAGGCCACCACAGTTTTACCGGCCGATGTGTGTGCTGATACCTACACCAACAAATTTCAATAAAATTCAAATTTTGCCCTTTCACCAAACAATAAATGTCCTAAATTATGTCAAAATTCGCACTTCTTACCATCACAGATTCACCGTTATTCAGGCATTTAATTGCTTCAGATTGAAATGGGTCTAGAGTAAAAGGGAATTCCTTAGCAGGCTTTACATCTTTTTCTGGAAAATTGGAACTTGAAGCACGTGGAACATACCCTTCGGGGTATGAAACATCGTGCAGGCAGGCAACAGGCTCATCCAAAATTACAGGGCCATTATCTCTCTGCTGCTTTTGCAGAGGCCTATATTCCTCACTCGGGTCTTCTATCGTCTTCCTCTTCGTTGATCCCATGTCTGTTCAGACATACTTCGCAGAATTACGTTGCATTTCATGTAAGCTTAAACTTAACTTGCAGAAAGTATAATTTTAAGTGTGTGTAAAGTATGAATGCATGTACGCTAAGAAGTTAAGTTCAAGTTACAGAGGAGATACGGTGAATACCTTCTAAATTTGCAGAAGGAATACTCAGCTTCAGTATAGTAGTCCTTAAAAAAAGAAAACCCAACAAAAACTATCTTTTCTATGATGAATGAGTTAATTTGAAGAATTATTTTCTCTTCTAGGGTTTAATTTAGCTGCTTGTAACTCCGAACTCTACGCTTGAGAAATTCAACCGGCATGCTCGTGCGCATATAGAGCTACACTAACGAGAAGGAGGGTTTTCGCAGATGCGAAGAAAGGAACAAATTACAGCCACCTGAAGCGGCTGCTGGTGATGGCGGCGCCGGAGGAGGAGACGACCACTGCGGCAGATGCCAGTACTTCGTTTCCTTTGCCGCGGAGAAAGAAAGCAAATCAGGAAAATAGAGGATACAGATTTTATAGCACCACCGTTTTTTATTTTCCTTTTTTATTTTATATACAGTGTTTTCTTTTTTATTTTTTGAGTTTTTTTTCCTCCCTTTCTTCCTTTGTTGTTACCTTGCACTTGGAGAGGATACAGCTATTTAATTATTTTCATTTTCTTTTTTTAAAATTCGAATGTGTGAAAAAAAAAGTTAATCTAGTTAAAATAATTTAGAATTTAATTCAATTATCATATATTAATTGGATAAGGCATTTTTTTGTTCGTACATTTTAAATTAAGTATAAATAAATTTATTCGTAATAAAACTATTTTGCATAAGAAATTACTTTTCTCCACCAAAATCAAATTCAATAATGTAAATAACGATTTTGAAGTAATATTGTTTTGACGATATTGTGACTTGTTGAATTAAATAAAACAAACCATAAATTCTTAACTTTAGAATTATAGATTATTAGATCTATGAAAATAGCAAAGAAAAATCCTAAATATACTCCATTGACAAAAAACCATACACTCCCCTCTCCAATCCCCCCACCCCCCTTTTTTGAAAAAAAAATCTACAACTTTGTCAAACTTAAAATTGGCATTAATGACTATTGCTACAGCAGTTGAAGCTTCACCCGTAGTTCAAATAGTTAAACATAAAAATTGAATTGGATTTACGTGTAGGGTTATTCAAATCAATTTTTGGTTTTACTATTTGATTTTTGTTTCGACTTTTTTTAAAAAAAATCGAAATCGAATCATTTACTATTCTATTTTTTGGTTCGGATCAAACTGAAATAAATACAAGAACGCATTATGGTAATGAATTTTTGTATTTATTTTTAAAAAATAAATATAAGAACATATAACCATAATGCGTTCTTGTATTTATGTTTTAAAATTTCAATTTTTCGATTCGATAACCTAAATCGAAAACCGAATCAAAATACACATAATTTTAAAAATTAAATCGAACCAAAAAAATTATAAAAATCAAAGCGAACTGAAAATTTTAGTTCGATTATTTGGCCCGATTCAATTTTTTAATACCCCTATTTACGCGTATAGAAGAAGGTTAGGCTCATCTCATTCTCTAAGCTTGGGTTTGGAATGAGGAAACGGAAGGAGAAGAGAGGAGAGGGGACAGAGAGTTTAGCTTTTAAGTATTTAGATTAAATTTTTGGAATAGAAAGGGAGGGAATATTTATAAGTATTCAAGTATTTAGATTAGATTTAAGTATTTATAAGTCTTCAACTTTCTTTTCGTCTAAAAGTGGGTGGAAACAGAATGAGAGAAATTTTATTTTAATAAACTTTTATTAATGTATTAAAAATACCTTTAAATACATATAGAATTTATATTTAAAATTACATTAGTGAAAAGAGATGGCACCAACCTTATTCTTGTTCTATGCAATAGCACCAATTTTAGAAAACAGATAAGGCACTAATTTTATAAGAAAATTGCTAATGTAAAAATCATAATCTCTGCAACTTATAAAAATTCATCTTGTAAAGCATCAACCACATAAGAAGATAGCCTCATATTAGAATTGACAGAGAATAAGTAGACCTCAAGAAAATATTTACATGTATTCTTTGTAATAATTTTTTAATTAATTTTTATTATAAATTTCTTAGTTAAAATATTTGTCTAAATTTTTTGAAGTTTTAATTATTCGAAAGAGGAATTGGACAGATTTGATTATTAAGCAAAATTTTGGTTTTTTTGGTTCTATTAAGTTTGTTCTGAAGAATTTGTTTCTTTCAAATCTCTATTATGCATTTTAACAAAAATATATTTTCTCAATTATATATACTAATCTAGTCTTTATTTCCTCGTTCTACTTTGATGGCTATATTAATTACTTGATAAATTGTAAAATAATGATGCTTTGTAAGCATTCGGTTTGTAATATTTCCCATTTTTATTATTATGAGTACTTTACAATTTCTTTAGGTATGTTAATGAATATTTTTACTGGAATCTTTTCAGTGAGAAATAAAAAATTTTCTTCAGGTATGTTAATAAATATTTTTATTGGAATATTTTCTATGAGAAATTTAAAAAAAAAAACTTACCGCTCATCATTATAAAATAGTTAATTATTAAATTAATATTTTAAATTAATGAAATAAAAAAGTAAACTTAAATTTTATTATCTCCTTTCCTTCCATAATTCAAACACCTAATTTAATTTTTCTTTCCTTTTCCCTCCATGATTAACCAATGCTCTCATCTCCTCTCCCTCCTTTTCCTTTCTATCCAGCTCCTCTCCTCCTCCTCTCCTTCCGTTTATCTTAATCCAAACGGAGGTTAAATCTGTAACTCTATGTTCTCCATTGCTTAAAAGTTACTTTGTAAAAATTTTTAGCTAAGCTGCTTCAATTTGTATTCACACATCTTAGAGCTAAAAGTGGAAATATTTAAGCAATTGAGCACAACGCTTAAAGCGCTTGGAGCTAAGAAGAGGATGCTGATCGACTGGTGGGATTCATGGGAAAACAGCCAAAAGTTGACGGTCAAGCAGCGGAAGACTGGGAATAAGTATTCAACGCAATGCCAAGACAAACCATGTAGAATTGTCACAATAAAAATGTGCCCTAAGAATAAAGGCCACCATCATTCATATTCCGTGTAAAGATACCATCCTCGGGGTTCTGGTACTGCCGCTGCAACAATGCTGCAGGGATAGGGTAGAGATCATAATCAGTGTTAGGTGCGGGGCAAAGGGGAAAGGGGCTAATCTGCTTTTAGCATCACAAGAAAGTTCAATAGCAGCGCAAAGAATTGGCCCGAAAACCAACTCCCATTTCGAAACATCGTTATCGAAGAAACTGTAAGAGTTAATTCAGTAAAAAGCATTGGTTCTACCCTAACCCAGAATCCAATCCTCAGGTTCTTCCAAAACTGGTCCTAACCATCTAAGAACTGATTTCCTTGTCACGCCTCTTGGTGCCGCGACTTCTGGATTTTCTTTCGCAAGTCTTGCCATCTTCACCGATTCCTATTAACTTAGCATCAGAGCCCATCTCCTTTGAATTGGTTTTATGCTTCCTGTTACTCGACTTGCTACTGCCTCCTGGTCTACTCTCTTTTAAGTAATCATCAGAAGTCCGATCATATGCCCCAGACCCGTAATGTTTATCATCTTTGCAACAAGAACTTCTATGTCTCTGTTGTTTTTCTGAATCAAGTTCATCCGGCTGCCAACGGCCTCTCCTGTCAACATCTTTATGAAGACTCTCCCCAGAATCATCACGTTGATTTTCCTCATTATTATGATCATAGCCAAACTTCTTATCAGAACCAAACTTCATTTTAGATTTCTTGTGACTGTATTTCTTGGATTCCACAGAGCCCATTTTACTAGAGCCATAGCTAAAATCAGTGTCATAAGATTCAGATCTTCTCTCATACTGAGTAGACTTTGCGTGCACATGCTCCACATCTAACTTCAGCTCGTCGGGGGATTCAACTTCAAAAGTCTTCCTACTTAAGTGGTACTTTCTGCCGGAGCTACTTCGTTCCTGGACAGAACATCGCTCAGATTTCACTTGTTCAGATTCCTTACTTGAAATCTTATGCAACACCCTGTAATCATCAGATAATCTTGAAACTTCAGTCAAATGCCTCAAAGGCTGCCTTCCATACTCGTGACATCTCTCTGTGATCCCATCTGACAACTCAGAAGTTGAATCAGAGTCATATGATCTTCTATGCTGGTGATCTTTGCAGGACACAGAATCCCGATCCTCATAGGATTGAGCATTGCTGGAATCAGTAGAATTAGATCTCTTATGTTCCAAATCATCCATGATTCCAGATGACACCTCCTGTTGTCTTGAACTCTTTTTCCTATGTTCCTCTGGCCCGTGTCTTTCTTTTCTCCTAGATATGTCTGTCCCTAAAACAGCATCATCATGGCTGCAAGCCCCATGAGAATCATACAATTCTTTCTGGTGGTATCTTGAGCGTTTCCTTGTGTGAGGCTGATACATATCAGCATCTCTTTGTCTATCGAGCAAATCCATAACAGATTCACAGTCATAAGATCGCTTCTTGCTAGGCTGATGATGACATCTAGACCGTGTTTCCCGCCTAGATTCTCCTCCATCAAGAACTTCTAGCCTTCTTTTATCATCATTGGTGTGACGAATTTTGGTCCTTTGACCATAATCTTCCTCATAGGGGTCACTTGAACTTCGATTTGAACTATCAATCTCCTTTGACTGAGGTCTTCTATACCAGTACCTGGAGAAGACAGAAAACTCGTGAAAGATTCTTAGAGGAAAAGAATGAACATCAATATCAATACATAAATGCAACTCAGTAGTACAATCGCAACAAGGAAGAATGTAGCAGTGGTACTAGAAAGTGCAGGAATAATTATACTCGTCATGTGGAAGAAACACAATCTAAATTCAACCTCATAATTTAGAGCGAAAAAAGCCAGTTATCCTCCTTTCAAAAGCAAGGAAAGGGAGATGCATAAAAATTTTAGCATAGCTGAATTTGCATAGCCATGGGGTAATCACCATTTCAACAGAAGCAATAATGAGCTTACTACATCCAGGATACGGATTGTGTGAACTACTAAAATGTTGATTTCCTTATGTCAACAACATGCAGTGCAAAGGAAATGATGTACAAGACTCTAGAAAAGAAACGGAAGAAAAAGAGGAAAGAGCATCAGCAAGCAGGTCTAAGTTTGTGGAATTTGTTCACATTAATGGCCTATACAATATCAGTATGTACCTTACACCCAATGAAAATAAAATTCCCCTTCCTAATAGAGAGAAGGCTATTACTAAGTTTAACCCCAGAAAATTGTTAACTGCTAAGTCTAACAGCTTTGCACACACCTTTCTCTATCTCTTGTCAATCTTTTGCTGGGGTCCCGATACCATCTGGGAGTTTCCTGTTTTTCAATCTGTTTGTCATGCTCAGACTGAACTGAATAACCAAACAACGCAGCCATCTTTTCAACCCAGAACCTTGGAGGTGGTTTATCCCAATCAGCCCACTCATAATCACCACCAGGATTACGGAAACAGTGAATAAAATTGCACGCTGACCCACGAGAACAAATCTGGATAGTGTTACACATGAGGAAATCATAGGTTAATTGAACAGGATATCAAGGTTAGATTTAACAGCAGAAAAGTAAATCCTAAGATCTTCTGAAGCTGCTGTGGGTGTCAAGCTCATATTCCCACAGCAGCAAGAAAGATAATTTGGCTTGAGGAACTCTGTTCTACCTTAAGATTTGATTTCACATATTCCCCACAGATGGCAACTTTCCATCTTGTTACAGCAACAAACTCACAATTCACCTAAAAAGGACCACAAGACCACATAAGAAATATAAGCATAGCAACAAAGGTAGAGAGAGAGAATATCTTAATGCCGGCCAGCAAACAAGACCTGCGGATTCAACCATGAACAAATCATTAGCATAAAGGACAGATGATAGCAATCACAATGACAGAGACTCCAATCTTTAAATAACCCATCTTTTCTTCGCGTGAGCATGTAGACGTAAGCTGTCTCATTCACAGAAGCACAATCTTATTCTGAATGATATGAGTTGCATCAATTTCTATTGATGCTACAATTTTTCTGAATATCAAATTACAGAATCCTGGGTTGATTTATCATCTTTATGACCAAACTGATACATATCCTTTTAAATTTTTAAAAACAAAGAGCCACCCAAGCCAGTACATTTTATGCTGCCAGTATCTGTTGTACAAGATTGGGAGATGTAAAACTGCTAAAACTTTAGCCATTATGACAAATACCTTAGATCTTAAAAGTCTAAGCGTGTGTGTGGGGTATCTTACCATACAACCATCCCCCAAAATGTTATCTGATTTTGAGACAGAATCTTGGAAAATGACAGAGATTTTGGTATTTCCGCACATATCTATGTTCCCCGACAAAATAAGAAGAATACAGAACATTTTGCAGTTACTTCTTATCAAATATCTTATCAGGGAATCAGGAAAACAGACATCATTATTAGAACTATTTCTACTAGAAGTTAGCCAGGGTTAAGTAGAAGTGAAAAGCAACACCTGTTTGCCAGCAAAATAACGACCACTGACAGAGTGATATGCAAGTATGGCAGACTCCAAGGATTTGTAATGTACATAAACATTTCCTCGTAAATGGTGTGAAGCATTTCTGCACACCTACACATGAATAAGACTTTGTCAACATATCAAGCATGCAAGCAGACAAAAGACTCTTTTAAGTTGTTTAACTTTACACCTTCATTGGTATACTAAAAATTAGTTTTCCATGTTGCAAGAGTCAGATAAATTTATTTCAGGAAATAATCTTCTATAAGATTGGAGAAGCACAAATGTAGATTTTTTTCCCGTGTCCAAAACTCAGAAAACAGTGATGTCATCTAGTAAACTGCAAGATGATTTATTGTTTTTGAATAAGTTCAATTTCTATCATTTAAATGATAGATATACATATAATTACTTAGAAAAGATTCTCCTACATTTGGAATCAAGTTGAAAATCCTGGCTATGTAATATTTTGAGAATGGTAATGAAATAAGCGTGCTATCTGATAAATAAATGTGAGCCTCCTAACTCTCAGTGGCTGACAGACAAGATTGATATGGCATCATTTTCCACAAACTCATAAACAGCAGGTTCATCAACTGCATTCAACACGATTGATACCATAAACACAAGGCAAGAAGCTTCTTCCATGGCAAGAAGAGTAAATTTAAGAAATCTTGCAGGACTAACCACCAATATACCTTGAAATTCACAATTTCTCCGAACTTCAAGAATTCTGTATGCACATCCTCATAAAACTCTTCAAAAGAATGCTCCACCTCCTCCTCTGTATACTGGAGAGAATAAAAGGAAGAACAAGACTGAAGAACTACACATATGAGAACACAGGAAAAATAGGCATGCAAGCAACTGGCTGGAAGAAAATAAATCATAACCACAAAAACTAATACATGACATGCAAAACAAGAATGAGACTCCTGATGCAAATGCAGGTGTGGTAAATATCTTATGCAAATAAAATCATTTAAATACCTTATGTAAAGAGGTACAACCCTCCAAGTCCAAAAATAATAAGAATCACTAGTAGAACTGAAAATTGTGCTATGTATTCAAATTAGAAAGTTGAGGAGAAACAAATTATGAATGCACAGAAGCATCTTAATCTGTGATTCAAAACAACTGAAAGATAATTTTAACTTGTAAAATAAGCAATAGCCTTGTCTAGCCAAGAAACTGTACATTAGATGGAGCAGCACTTACGTTAGAAGGGGGTTTAGCCTTCAATGCAGTAACAATACCAAAAGCGAATTTTGAAATTGAAGGCTCCCCCAAATCAACAATGAATATCCCAAAAAAGCTTAATGATTTAAACAACAGTTCTCATTGCAAATTTTTAGACGGTAAAGGATCAGATATGTTTGATGGAAAGGTACTTGAACAAAAAATTGCTCCATGCCCGATAGATGAATTATGGAGCATTTTTGACAAACAGGGAATGCAGATGTCTTATGGGTAATTATTTCCAAATATATGTATTTCCACCAGTAGTTTCTCCTGGAATTACATGACCATATCAACAAGCCTTTCCAGAAGACAAGTATAGACCACGGAAACTCACAAATGTGCATAAATGCAAAACAGCAATCCTCCTTATTAAGAAAACATGGAGTTCCCGGGAAAATGTGCTCTTAATGCTTTCTATTATTCAAGGTGCTAAAGTTTATTTACGACTGCAGTATATGAATCTATATTCAGCTTTGATTCATTTAGTTTACATAAAGAGTATATAATAACTACAGGGTCATGTGTCCTGGTCAACAACCCCGTTCCATAAAATACAATTAAAAGATAAAGACTAGTAAACAACATTTTTCAGAAAGGATTGAGCTCTTCCTTCCCTCTATACTCTCTTTTCCTTTCATGGAATCACCCAAAAGAGAGAAGCATCAGTAGTCTTATATTCTAAATATCCAACCTCACTTCTTGAACAAAAAGATCACAAGGAGCAAAAAGAAGGCAAGTAGGAAGCAGTGACACTGCAAATTACAAGCTTCTTCTCTCAACAAGGAGATAAGCATGAAATTTCTACATAAAAACCAAAAAGATCTTAAAAGTTCATTTCTTCTTTTTTCTTGTTTGTGAGGTAAGCTTGCATAAATATTGAACAGAAAATAAGTGCAATTAGCAAACTGATTGATTGGCCAAAAGAGAAGGAAATAAAAGAGAAACAAACAATGGGGGCTTCTATAATCCAATATATCATCTTTGAGCAGAAAAAAAAAATAAAAAAGGGCACAGTTTAAGAAAATTATTTATTTTGCATACCACACTGCCAGAATTATTTTCAATGAATGACAAGCCATATAGAGGTTGTCAGCCCATTCTAAATTCTAAACTTTAATACCCTTTCCCATTTGAAAAACAAATAAATTTTCCCACTTACATCAACAGGAAAAGAAGGCGTTCTTGTAATCCAAGTTGTCCAAGAAGGATTAGATCCTGATGTTCATGAGCTCATCAATATACTCTTTGAAAGAAGTTCTTACAGTCTTTGAGGTTGGGAAAAAAGCTTCCAAAACATCATAATTGTTAAGGAACTAGATTCTACCAAGGCTACAAGTCATATGTTTAATAGACAATCTCAACAAGTGAAATACACCTTTTTTTCCCCTTTTTCTCCATTCTACCAGAACCTTCAGTAGAAGGATCTTTTTGTGATTTATATATCTAAAGATTTTATCTTTTCTTCCATTCATTTTTTAAACCAAACAAAAAAAATTATATGCCCATATATTTACCAGTCAAAAGGGTAGCAGAGGTGCACGTGTCTAAGATATGTAAAAGTTAGATAACATGACTTGAAGCAAATGCATTAAAAAGAAAATGCCGTCAAAAAGACTCACAAGAAATCAAATCAAATGAATAGTGATTGTGTTTAATATTTTTTAAACTTGTGCAGGATACAGAACGGAAATCCTTGAACTCCAACCCAAGCAAGGCCAGAACAAAGCACCTCTGTCAATTTACATGGAACTTCTGCTATAATCTGAGTTAAAGAATAGCAATAGAGCAACAGGTGTACATGGCATCATATTTCATACACAAGGGAAGCAGAGAATAGCTAATCCAGTGACAAAGATAGAAACTCCCACCCACCACCACTCAACCACCCCCCCAAAAAAAAAAAAAAAAAAAAGGGAAGAAGAAGAAGAAGGAAACTCTTAACTCTTTGGAAACTTAAGCTCCCATGACCTAGAAGTGAAATAAGTATAGCCATTCCACCTCATGCCAAGAATAGACCAAGTAGAAATCTTGAGTGCATTATTTGAATAAAAAGGTTATGCTAATCCAGCAAGGCAAACAATCAAAGCAAAATGTCTAAGGAATAGGGAAGCTGATCCAGAATACTCAACTCGTGAAACTTTTTAAGGCAAAAAGAGTAAGGATAGAAGCAGCGTGTCCAAAAACAGCTATACGATCATTTGGAACAAGTACGAATGATGCTAAGATGGACAACACCAGAAGAGACGGGATCTTGCAAGGAGGAGAGCAGAAGAATTGTACCATGAGATATACAAAGGAACTTGAGCTAAAACTGCTAATAGCAAAACAAGACCGCCTGAGGGACAAGCTAAGTAAAACACAAGCACTTACATCAACCAAAGGCTTCCTTTCAAGAATGGAACTAGAGGTGATGTTTCTCTTTAAACAAGATAATTATTGGCAAGCATTTCAAAGCAACCAAAGGCTTTCTATCAAGGACTGTACTAAAGATAATATTTCTACTTTTAACAAGATAATTACTTGCAAATGTTTTCCTGTCTACCTAAGGCAATGGTTTTTATCACAAGAGAAAACTGTTCTATCTATCAGAGTTATGACCTGCTTGTCATAATAAGGATATAGGACACATTTAGCATGACAACAAACCGATGTTTATGTCTTCTCCTTCCATACACCTCTCAGCAAATGGGTGCATTATGCTTCACTTTACATGAAGCATGTGTTTTTATTTTTGCGTGAGATAAGTCATGCGACACCCAAAGATGTGGTAATAACTCAAAATTAAACTCACCCCCACCTTCAAATACAGCAGACATAAAATCATGCAGTTGCCACCTTTCAGAGTTAGCAAACATATATATAACATAGCCACTCCTTGAAATTCCAAAATATTCCAAAGTTAAGAACAGGATACTAGTCACTTCTTAACAGACCTCAAGCCCCTCATCCTGCTCCCAGGCAAGGCCAGGTCCGTTATACATGTTCTTGATAAGTAATGTAGAAGATTTGTCTGGGTAAAAGTGGACTCTGCTGCAGCGCATTCCAAAGCGGCAAGCCCCTGTTTTGAGGTGGAAAGGGCAATGAGCTTTGTCCTGCCGAATACATCACAAAGAAATAGATATGACGATCATTGAATGGGCATGCTGAATACAGGAAGAAAGGCACCTCAAAGACAGAAGACAAGGAATTACAAATATATGACAAGAGAGGAAGGGCTCAGACAAACATGCACTAAAAGATGAATGGGGAATCAGACAGCGATGACAAGGAATTCTACCTGCTCTGTTCCAAAGTTAGGAGTTTGTTGTGCAACATTCTCCAACAACTCTTGAGCTGAGAGCATCGTTGAAGCGCTTCTGTAATCAGCAAAAGCTTCAGACTGAGGGGGAAGAGGATTGGATATAGGTCTATCCTCATCCTGCAACATTGGATTTGTACTTCAAATATCAATTATTGGAAGGGGAAGGACACATACCCATGCAAGCATTTTAAACCCAGTAATAATAGGTGCGTGTAATCAGTAATACCTCTTTTTCCAAAAGCTTTTGTTCTGTGCTCTTCTTTTTTACCTTAACTCTATTCTTTTTGACAATTATCTCATTTCCTTGCCAGATAATTTCTGGTGGCCCTTCCTCTACATATTCCCATTCCTCATCATCATTTGCCTCCTTCTCACATCCAAGCTGCCAAAAATTCATAAGCCGCACATAAAAGTTAATCAATGAATGTATTTACGTCATACAAACATATAATGAGAGCGGAGAAATGCAAAAACTCTTAAAATGAAGCATATAGTAGTAACTAGTCATTTTTAAGAAAATACTTCTCTTCAGGAAGCAACAAGAAAAAAAGGAAAACAGCAGTTCAAGCACCTCCTTGAGCCTGAAGTGCACATGGGATGGTTTTAATGATCCAGCAACTCATTCTCATTCATTCAGTATAAAAATATATTTTAAGTTAACTATACAAATACGTAGCCAACATAAGTCTTTTGCATGCAGGGAAATGAGCTAATTTCCCAGGAATCATACTTCCCCGAAACATTCGTGTGTTGTAAGTGCCAGCACTTCCAAAATAGGCAAACACTAGATGCCGCTAAATACATGACCTTCTAAGCATTGGTTAATAAACGATTACATAATAGCAATATCAGGCATTCATACTTCCATGTAAATAACAGGGCTCCCAATTGGATCTCCTTGAAACAACAGGGAAGGCACTTTCCAACTTAAAATTCAATACATACCACCTCTACACTATGACGATTGCTAAATATCTTTCTCAATTTCATATTTTGATCAATCTATTATATTACAGAAACTCTGCTATAAATTAGTAAATCAACTTCGTGAAAACCTAACTCCCCTTTATACTTTCTATCGTAATCCATAAGTATCTTAAGTCCAAAGAATAGTCTAGAAAATTCGATACATGCATTTTTTTCATTTCTGCAGCAATTCACCAGCTCAGGCAAATATATGAATATAAATTTATCCAGCATCTAATGTACAAATCGGTAAGGTAGATATTGTGAACCTGTTGTTCTTTCAACTTTTGTTCTTCCTCTAATAAAGCTCTCCTCCGCTCTTCTTCTTCCTCTTCCTGAGCTTTTTTCCGAGCCAATGCTTCCAGAAAAAGCCGTTCTCTCTCTTCGAAATCCCTCCTTTCTCTCTCTAACCTCTCCCTCTCTTGCTCCTCTTCGAACTGGATCCGGCGCTGCTCCTCGGGGTCATTGAGCCGCGCCTCCTCTTCGCGGAGCTCCTTCTCGGCTACCTCCTTCCTCTTTTGCTTCCTCTTCTCCTTCTTTGCCACCTTCCTCTTTTCCTTACGACTCATGCTCGCTGCCGGTGTCGACACGGAGCAGGTTGTGTTTTCTTCCGTGATCATCAATTCGATCCGTTCAGCATAGTCGTCTTAGAACACCGACCGGGCGTTGTTCAAACCTCTTCGGGTTTTTTGGTTTCCAGTATTCCCGAAGTATGCCTTTTAAATTTTTTCAGTATATAGTATCTGAGTGAAAAATCAAAATTCGGCCGCAGATGGCGCACATGACTATGTGTCAATAATTTTCAATTACACCTTTTTTAACTAACGTAACTTATTTGAATTAAAAATTTCAACTGGACGATAGAATTGATTTATCTTTTTTATTAAAAAATTATTTTTATAAAATTAATAAAATTATTTTTATAAAATTTAAAACAAAAAATTTTAAACTTAAATTATATATATATATATATATATATATAATTAAAATTATTCTAGACCTAAGCCTAATATGGATCGGGCTTAGCAAGTGTTTTACGAAGTGTTTCTTTAGGTCATCGCGAAATCCGAGCATTTTCCCCCCAGAGTCTCAAGGATGGTACCAGCACGCAGCGAAGCAAGAAGCCTTCTGACTGTCCCACAAATCAAGAGCGAGTAAGCAAATGAAAAAGAGACTTACAAAATAAGTCCAACATTTTCTTACAATCTATCTAATTCAAGCCTGCAATCCTTTTTCTGAACCTTTATGAGTATCTACCTATCACAACACACTCTTCAATCTGAATAATCCAATAGTGCCTAACCTAAGTCCTATTCTCCTCAAGGAGCAACAAAGTATGTGCGGAACAAGTGTCTTCTTGAAATTTAACACTAGTGTTAAAGAGGCCCAAAATTCACAACAGAGAAATACTCCTGGCCTAATAGACCAATTGAAATACACGTCTGTCTGCATGATAGTTGTAAAAACCATTGTTATCCAAAACTCCGACGCGTGCATTAAACAGTTAGAGATGAACCATTGTCACCCGCTGAGAGATTAAGAATCATTGTAGCTGCCCTCGGAGCCCTGGCAGAAGAGATGATCATGAGATCGATCATGCAAAAGAATAATGAACTTGGGTAAATTTATTGCTACCATAAACAACTCTGTGTAGATTTTGGAATACAAAATGAAGTAGGACATAAAAGTCAAAAGTCCATATGCATCAGTGTGCTCCCCCCACCCCCCACCCCACCCCGGGACCCCCGGAAAAAAAAAGGAAAAGAAAACCTCCCACCCCAAACAGGAAAATAAGGAGAAAAGAAGAAAAAAGGAAAAAAAGAAGTTAAGGAATAAAATAAAGTCTATTTTATTTCTGTATTTACAGCAGTTTTGATATTTTTTCACCAGATTAAAGTCATAAAGACCACCTAAAGAACCAAATTATGTTAGTGAATTTGTTTAGGATATATCTCTGCAAAGCAGCAAGAAGAAAAACACAAAGATGATATATACCAAGCCTCAGCTGTCTGATAGAGAGAAGCTGAACTGCCAAAGCATGACTGCAGCATATCAGTGTTAATTACACCAGGACTAAGTGCAACAACTGCCACTCCGGCAGGCAGCTCCTTTGCTACTGATTTTGTCAGACCCTCCACTGCCCATTTCGAAGCACAATAAGGTGCAACCTGTTTGATATAATCAGGTTCGACAGTTGTTATTCAACAAGAAGTCAATAAAGTTCATATCAGAGGAAAGCAGGGTGAGCACTTTCAATTTTTCGACCAGCAGACATTGTAGAAGTTTACATTATTTTTTTGAAGTGCCCTATGCTTCCAGTCGAAAGTCTGATACGGGTGAATTTGTCAAGCAACACAAATTAATTGCACCATATATACGTCATTCTGGTTATGCCATGTTTTAGTCATAATTCCAGGCGCAGACTCTCACAAAGTAACCTGATTTCTAGATAACTCAATCCAAAACAAAATCATGAAACAAATGACTGCTTGGAAAAAAATTGCCATGCAATCACATCAGGTACTTAGTTCCACCTGTGCAGCAGCAGATCTTCCCCACCCAGATGACATATTCACAATTACTCCTTGCTTGTTCTCAATCATAAGGGGAATAAAGTGACGCAACACATTTGCTATCCCTTTAATATTGGTATCAATGACATTATCAAACCCTTCTGGAGAAACCTCCCAAACTTTGTTGTTTCTGTTAATTGTACCTGCATTGTTCACTAGCCAGAAGACAGAATTTGGCAATCAGCATTAAGGATAAATAAATAAATAAATCTTTTCAAACAAAATGCTGTAACTACTTATTTCTATTACACAGAAACAAAAATACCACAGCAGTAGAGATTGTAGAAAATGTAAAGCTATTAGAACTTTTGGCTAATGCTCTGTATACTACAAGGGGGCCTAGGAGGAAATACACCATGATGCTTACTTCTACAACGGAACTAAGATCCCCCTTGCTTACAACAAAGCAGTGTTTTTAGTATTCTATTTCAAATTAATATAATGTAGGATCTAAATCAAACTAATTCTGTAATTGTGTTTGTAATTTAATCTTCTGGTCAAGAAATTAAATCTACATTAATTTTGTGGCAAAGTACCTTTAATTAAATAAATGGAAAGCTCAACATTCTTTGAGACAGTATCAAATCAAAATATAGGACATCATTCTGACAGAAACTTTAGAAAGGTTCCAGATAATTATTTACATCTTTCAAAGGACTTGAATTAACAAAAACTGAAGGCTTTAAATAACAGTTTATCCTAATTAACTCAAGCAATTGACATTCCTCCCTTGCTTTTGCCATTTAGAGAACTTCTGATGGCAACAGAATGAAAGATTTTAGGACTCAACCTTGAATCCAAGTGAGAAAAACAACCCTTGATAAAGAAGAGATTTTACCAGGAGGGAAGAAAAAAAAGAGTTGACCAGAGTAGGCATTAGCAATAAGAGGCGCTCAGAAAGTGATTTCTTTATTGCTACAGAAATCAAAGATATGGAGAAAAATGTCCAGCAAAATCCATGTACTATGAACATCAAAATCTTGGCAAATATAAACATAATCTGTAACAACTACAAATACACTTATGGAAAAAGTACCTATAATATCAGGAACGCTCTTCTTTTCCACTATTGTGCGCGCAAATTCTTCAACCCTGCCGTTGGACCTCTACAAAGATGATTACTTTATAATCAACAAGATAACCATCAAATATAGTGAAAGTGCCTCAAAATTCCAAAAGTAAAATGAAGGAACCAAAGATTTTTCTGAATGTGCCTGGAAAATTTAATATCTGTGGATCAGGGAGCTATCTTGCTTTAGTAATCTTGTTTCCTTCTTTTCATCTTTCAGCATGCACCTTTGTGCAACCATAAAGAATTTGTAATGTGGCAACCAAAAGATCATACCTCACTAATACATTAGTTTTTTTGCCATCAAGTTGTAGGCACTTTTCCACAGAACTCCGAAACTAATCCACCCCCCCCCCTGCGCTTTCTACTTTACGGTATGGACATAATTCAGCTATCGAATGTTATCCAAATTTCATTTCTGTACATTTTTAATCGTCTCCCCCCCCCAACACACCCAAAAAAAAAAAAACCATCTATTATCTTATCTATATCCAACTTCTGCTCACTACAATTGAAATCTATCCCTTATATTTCTAACAAAAAAATCAATAAATAGGGAAAGAAAAGATAAAACGAATTAAACCCAAATCAAAAAAAAAAAAAAGCCACAAACATGCCGCCGGATAAAGCAAGAACACAGCAAGCTATCATCATGCGTCATCTAAAATGCAAATTCGAATTCTTCAGTGAACTGGAAATAAATAGTATTCGGAAAGACACAGAAGCACGCGCATTGAAACGACTTTCTACACAAAATCGGGAAAGAAAACAGAGGATACCACTTTATAAGCTTTAGCAATTCTTTTATAGACCTTCAAATGCGTGCAGCTTATAGTCACATAGAGTCGAAAAGAAACGCAAAGAGTAGTTACCACGTCAACATTCATGACGAGATGTTTGCTTGTAGAAGGAGAAGGCGAATGGGAGGAGACGGAGGTGAGGTCGGCCTGAAGGGAGTTTAGTTTCTCTTGAGAGCGCGAGCAACCTATAACGGTGTGTCCGCGCTTCGCCAATTCCAGCGCTAGCGCTTTTCCGAGACCTCTGCTCACTCCAGTTATCAGTACCGTCCGCTGAGTTCCGGGAACTCTTGCCGCCATGCTCGCTGTGCTTTGAGCTCCCAACGGCGTCGTTGGTGTCGTTGTCATCTGGAGTTTCGCGATTACTCCGGCACAAACCTTTCCCTCGCTCTCTTACGCTACGTGGGCTAAGCCCCAATATCCTACCATCTTTCTCGTTTGTAAATTTTTTTAAAAAAATACCTATTTTCTTTATTTCTTTTTTTAAGTTTTTTCTGAATATTTCTTTTTAAGTTAGAGTGTATTTGAATTGATTTTTCATTATAAAATTTAATTTTATTTTTACTTTTTTCTCTTGTATTCTTATTTTTAATTTGCTTTTTTCTTAAAATAAGAATATTTTTTAAAAAATAGTCTAAATTGACAAAATTAAATTAAATTTAAAATTTAAATTTTAAATAAATTTTAAATTTTATAAAAATAAAAATTTTAAATTTAAATTCTGAACCAATCCAAATATACCTTAGTACTTAGATTGCTTTTAATTTTCTTATTATATGAAAATGAAAAAAATGCACAAGCCAACACCATTTGAGTTATACGCAAAAGCGTCACGTAACGCAGCGATTTTTCCTGGTGATGCAACGTGCATAGATACTACTCCTACAAAATGCTTACGACGAACAGAAAACGGCAATCACAAAAAAGGTAGAATAAAGGAAAAAAATCTCCTCTGGGTCTCATTTGAAGTCGACTTCAGTGTTAGTTCCGGCCATGGCCGCTTCTTCAACATTTCTTGGTCACGTCCCATCTCATCTCGTAAGCTTCTTCATAAATCTCATATCATTTGGTTTTTTTTTTTTTTCTGTACCTGGTTTTCTAAGAAATTAGACTAAGAGTAAATTTTGTCACTAAATATACCAGTCTTGCCCATGTGCTTGCTGCACCTATATAACTGCATTTTTGTTCGTGTCTGTTTCAGTTTCTATTTCGTTGTTAAATCTGTCTTGTTCAAAGAAAAGTTTGTTCAACGCTGATCTTATTTTCAGCAAACATGTAAATCAGTTTTCTGTTCAAGTTTATGATTTTATGGCTAATATGGAACTCCAGAAGATTCTTGGTAATTCGTATTTTTCTTTACATTCTGGGTTGGCTTCTTCAAACTTAAGTAATCTTCTGGCCTTGATTATATAGCTGTTGGTCTGTTGTCGGTTAATTCCTCTGTGTTCACAAATTCTGTCAATTCTTTGTTGAAAATCTTTTAGCAGGATTTGGTTATACATGCTTGGATATCTTTTCGGGCTTGTGTTTGTGCCTGCATCTTAATGATAAGGAAAGGAAAGGGAAATCATCCTGGAATCGGAATTTTATTATTTAACTCTTTATGATGAAGCTCTATTTCTTGGTCATAGCATCTTTCTGATGAGATGAAGTAAAATGCCAAAAAGAAAATAAATACACGTGTATGATTTGACTATAAGGATCATCATAAACCAAATCACTTTATGTGCTCAAGAATGCTGGCCGGATGTAGGAAGAAGATAATTGGTTTTTATGCTTATTGTTTTTCATAAGCTAGTTCAAGCAAGTAAAATGTTTATAACAATGTAATGATGGTTCAAATATACTTTGTTAATTTCCTCTGGAGGGGAGAATGATTCTTGTTTCTTTCTGTGTAGCGAAATTCATCTTCCAGACAGCATTTCCTGAATTCAGATTCCACATTTAGGATACATGCACTCTTCTGGCAACCAAAGAAGGCTGCAGTGCCTTCTGGGGTGGCTCTTGAACTTGGGAATTTTTCATTGGAAGAGTCTGGCTCAAAGGTGCTTTCATCTCTTGGCACCTTAACAGTTGAAGAGAATGGCCCTTTATTTTGTTATTTTGCACATGCTGACATGTTTCCAAAACGATATATGTCAGGAGGATGTAAATAATTTACAGAAAGCAAAAAACATATCAGTTTCAGTTGTTTCCTCAATTTCAGAGGTTTCGGCAAATGACTGGGATGAATGTTGTCGTGATGCATTGGGTTCTGAGCAATTCAATCCATTTATTACCCATGGGTTTTTATCAAGCTTGGAGGAGTCCCGTTCTGCAGTTAAAGTAAGCAATAGTCACTTTGCTTCCATTATTTTGTTGATCTATTTTCCCTTTTTAGGGCAAAATACTCAATGAGGTAGCTGAACTAAGTCTTTGATTCTGGCTTTGTTAATAAAGAATCCCTTGCTTTTATCCTTGGCCAGACTTTTATGTTATATATATATATATATATATATATATATATATATATATATATATATATATATAGATATAGATATATACATTTTCCGTTTTTCTGTTGACATACTTCCTGTAATGACTTTCTTTCATTGATTATATACCTACCTATGAACAAATTCTCTCCTTTAAAAATTAGTGTCCTCTTTATACACTAATGATATAAGGCATCTGTGAGAATACTTCCAAGATATTGCCTTTGTTTTTTCAGTGCCTTGGAAGGACCATCTTTCTCTGGTTCCATGGCTAGAGCTTTAACGAATAGAATCAATCATATTAAGTCGTAAAGTTAAATTGCTAAAGTTTTACATATATGCCATGAAGACTATGATGAAGAAGGTCGCAGAACTCAGAATTAAGGTTTAATAGAGGATTTGATAGCTGAATGTGTAAAACTTTCATTAGTGCTATTGCATGGAATATTGCAAATGAAGTCTAGGTGAAGACTGGCAAGATCTGCATGTTAGATAGAAGAAGGAATTAGACACAAGCAGGAAAAAGAGGAGAAGGTGAATCAGAATGTGAGGATGTTTAGATGGCCTTGAGGTCTTTTGGAAGCATCAATGATTCAGTGGCATATTACTGTTGTTATTGTTCTACGAGGGCAATTCTCGTTTTATTTCTTTTTTTAACTTTATGAAACTGCTTTTCAAAAACTGCAAAAAGGGGAATTTTTCAGATATTATCAAAAAATATTTTCAAATCACCCTTTCAGAATGATCATTGATTTAGGCAAGGTTTGTTTTTTTACTATTTCAGGAAACGGGTTGGATACCACAGCATATAGTTGCACAAGATGAATGCAATGATATTTTAGGTGTTGTTCCCCTCTACCTGAAAAGGTTTTGCATTTTGTTGGATTTTGAGCAGCATTATTTTCTTCATTTAATTGGTAAACTGTGGTTTTTACCTGTCATATTTTCCGTTCTTGCAGCCATTCTTATGGTGAATATGTGTTTGATCATTCTTGGGCAAATGCCTATTATAGCTGCGGCGCGAGATACTATCCAAAGCTGCAGTGCTCTGTACCTTTCACTCCAGTTACAGGTCCAAGGATCTTAGTCCGTGATACCTTATACCAAGATCAAGTCTTTGACATTTTAGTATCTGCAATGAAGGATCTAGCAAACAAGGTAATGGTGTGGATCTAATGATTGACGTATTAAGAAATCTTTTCTGGTTTACAATCTTTTAGAATGTCTGAATCAAAGTGCATTCAAGTACTGCTTGATATCATTTTGGGGGTGGGGAATGAATTAAACAGTAGCGACAGCTGTTCTTTTCTTAAAGCCGAGTCAGGTAGGACCTTTTGAGCGAAGATTGTGTTTGTAGAGATTATTGATTTATCATTTGACATGAAACAAGATGCTTCAGTAACACCTTAATATTTATGGGAAATTTCACCTGCCGTCAGAAATCTTTCGGCTTCTACTAAGTAGGATAAATTTTTTTTACTCCCTTTTCTGGGACCTTTCCAAGTTTTATTGTTATTTTGTATAATTTTACCAAATGTTACGTGCTCCGCAATCATCTGCTACACCTAAACAAATACCACTGACCAGTCCTGCATTTCTTCTACAGTGACACTTTTTTGTTTATTTATTTTTTTTGTGGTGATTTGGGCTACCTAATCATGTAAAGTTCAGAGACATTGGTAATATGTGGATGAAGGTCTATCTGTTGAGGTTGGAAGAATTAATTGAAATGTGTAGCAAAGTGATGGCTTGCTTTAATTTCCGTACTTTTACAACTGTTTATGTGTTAGCAGTTCCAGGTTTCATCACTTCACATTACATTTCCATCTGCGAGTGAGTGGGACACGTTGAAGGAAAAAGGTTTCCTTCAAAGGATTGGGATGCAGTATCACTGGAAAAACCGTAACTACAAAAGGCAAGTCCATATGATGACCTCTGTCATGGTAACATGAGCATAAATTTGTAAATTACATGACTTTAACCAAAAATTTCCCCCTTTTCTCATGCCTATCTATTAGCATCTGGTCTTCCATTCATCTGAGCAAAATTGGAGCTCAAACGTTTATTTCAATCTCTTGCTAATTTAAAATGCAAGGCAATTCCTTTGGAAGGATTGGAACTTCCATTCTTCAGTAGACAGCTTTAAAGTGAGATCCGTTAATGGTAAACTTTAGATTTTGCACTTCTAAGAAAGCATGTCTAGATGGATGAGAAGTGCAACTGAAGTCTCCGTATTTCTTGCTATTCATGATAACAGGTTCTTAGAAAAGCAATTGCTGATGCATTTGTCCTCTGAAGTTACTAAAAAACATTTCAAATAATTTCAACTTTATGTATTTTCTTGTCATGGTTTATGTTTCCAGACCTTGATGCTTTGGTTATGAGTTTTCTCCTCAAGGATACCTCATGTTTCAGTTTAATGAAAAATTATTTAATTAATATATCTCAAAGGTTTCAGAATACAGCATGATTCTTTGTTTTCCTTCTCAATGAATGCTGTGCCAGTTTTGATGAGTTCTTGATGGATATGAAGCAAAGCAAAAGGAAAAGTATTCGTCAAGAGCGCAAGAAGGTCAGCCTTTTTCATTTGGTTGTCATGATTTGCTGATTAGATCTTGTTGTATTGATTGTGGTAAAGTCTTTCACCAGGACCCTAACATATGATGCACAAAACTTGGATCTCTTTGCCTCGTCTTTTTGGCTGGGCTACTTCTGTGATTTCCTGAACTTCTCTAAATTCCAGAAATTTTTTGCAGCATGTTTATAGATAAGTCCACTGTTATTATTTGATTATCTTTTTCTTTTCTATTCAATCTAAACAAGTTTCCAGAAATGAGAATTCTGCAATTTGGTGGTAAAGTGTTATTTTGGATAGATTTGGGTCTTGCTCTTACCATTCGCTTAAAATGGGAACTAGACATAATACTATATTTCTTTCTGCCTTTGCATTCAAGAGAGATAGATCTCCATAACACGTCTGTTTGTAGTTAGGGCATCAAAATATTTGACTCGGTCCATTTCACACACCAAGCAGAGTTGGCTTTCTCCTTGCTTTTACTTCTGAGACATGAATGGCAGTGAAGGATATAACATTGCTATTTTTTAAAATTTGTATAAGCAAAAGTATGAAGTAAATATACTTGAAAATGATCGCAAGTATGCTACCAAGAAATGGCCATATCCACTCCCTCTCCTTAATCTGTCACTCTCGCACTGTCTGGAGTTGAGTTTTCCCGTGGATCTCCTCTCTGAAACTCAGTAAAGATCATCTTTGACATGTTTTAACACGTTAGATTTTATGGGCATGAAATAAATTGCCCTGGTTCACTAATACTGTTGGAAAATCTTTATAATTGATCATGTAGAAAATAGGAAAGTTTTCTAAAAGTAGAATATAGGAAAGTTTCCTAAGATTGAAATTAGCAGTTGTAACTTATTGTCGTCAAATATTTAGAAATAGGATATTTAACTAATATTGTTTCCAAAATTAGTTTAGGAAAATTTGTATATAAAGTCCTACTCATGTAATCAAAGAATATATATCGAGAGACATTCTTTCTCTTCTTTTCAGATTTTGTCATGGTATCAGAGCAAGACTCAATCTGAATTTTTTTTCTCCCGGCCTTAATTGCCTTCTTTTTCGGCCTTAATTGCCGATTATCCGGATTGTTTTCCGGTATTCATTGTTAATTTCAGCCTTCATTGCGAAATAATCGTCGCCGAATCCACGTCGTAAATCAGTTGTCAAAGTCACGACGAATTTTCGCTGATTATTCTGTCCAAATTAGTCGGAAGAGGTGATTTAAACCGTTGTCAAAGAAGAACAACATAGTCAAAGACACGTGTCGATTTCAGATAAGATGTCAGAAAAGTCATGTATTTGTTCTTTGGTATATTCGAGTAAGTTTCCTCTTTCTATTGGATTGAATGTTTTCGGATATAACTCTAACCAATTCTTGGATTATTGATTACGGAGCAACCGACCACATGACCCATTCATCCAAACATTTCTCAACCTATACCCCATGTCCGAGCAATAGGAAAATAGTCACGACCCAATGGATCCCTAACAATCTGTTGCTTTGGAGTAGGAGATGTCCAAATAAGTCCATCATTGACCTTGAAAAATGTTCTTCATGTTCCTAAATTATCTATTAGTCTTATCTCCATCTAAAAACTTACCCAAGATTTGTGTTGTAATGTGATTTTTAACAGTAGTTATTGTGTATTTCAGGATAAGAATTCGGGGAGGATAATTGGACAGGCTAGGGAACGAGATAGCCTCTACTTTCTTGAGATACCAAGTCAGTCCCAAAGTTCAGTATTCCTTTATGTCGAGTCCATCCCCTGTCTAATAAAAAGAAGATTTTACTGCATCATTCCCGCCTAGGACATCCTTCATTTATAATTATTAAGACCTTGTTTCCCTCAGTTATTTACAAATTTGAATGTTGAGGATTTTTCATTGTGAAGTGTGTGAGTTTGCTAAACATAAACGCTGCATCTTTCCCAATTAGCAATAAAAGAAGTCATGTTCCTTTCTATCTCATCCATAGTGATATTTGGGGTCCGTCTAATATTCCTAATGTTTACGAGGGCAAGATGGTTCGTTTCTTTTATTGATGATTATCAGACGTGTCACATTTGGCTATTCTTACTTAAACAAAAATCGGATGTTAGTACCATACTTCCAAAATTTTGTTCCATGATCAAAAAATCAATTTGGAGTCACAATCAAAAGATTTAGGTCGGATAATGCCAAGGATTACTTCAATCAAATTCTTACCCCATACTTTCAGAAAGAAGGAATAGTCCATGAGTCATCATGTGTAACAACCCCACAACAAAATGGGGTAGCTGAAAGGAAAAATGGCCATATTCTTGAAAAAACCCGAGCACTCTTATTTCAAAACCATGTTTCAAAAGCTTTTTGGGGAGAAGCCCATTCTTTACAAATGAACTTACCTTATAAATCGATTGCCTTCTAAAATTTTAGATCTCAAAAGTCCTATAGATATCCTCTCATCTTTTTATCCAAACCTAAAGACTACAAACAATCTTACTCCAAGAATTTTTGGGTGTATAGCCTTTGTTCATGTCCATGGTCCAAATAGAGGAAAACTAGATCCAAGAGCTCTAAAATGCATTTTTGTAGGCTATTCACCAACCCAAAAAGGGTATAAATGTTATCATCCTTCCTCAAAGAAATTCTATGTCTCCATGGATGTCACGTTTAGTGAACACGAATCCTATTTTTCCAATCCTTATCTTCAGGGGGACTACTCGACTAGAGAAGATAAGGAAAGTTTTCTGAACTTAGATTTGACAATAAATCCGGTACCTTCTAGTTCTGAGTCAAATTCTAAATCCATGCATAAAAATCACTCAGAATCTCATGATTTGACAATAAATCCGGTACCTTCTAGTTCTGAGTCCAGTCATGAATCCATGCATAAAAATCCCTTAGAATCTCATGAATCCATGCATAGAAATCCCTTAGAATCTCCTGATTTGATAATAAACCCTCTATCTTCTAGTTTTGATCACAGTTTTGAATCCATACATAAAAATCATTCAAAATCTCCTGATTTGTCATCTTCCCCTAAGTCTCTTAATTCTTCACCATCCAAGTTATTGCCAGTCCTAAACCCTAATCATGTGTCTCACTCAACTCCGGAAACTGGGAGATTTGACAAGGTGTTTTCAAGAAGGAAAGTAGTTTTTTCAGAGCCTACGCAGGTTCAGGAATCCAACTCAAATCCTTTGAATGGGGTAACAATTTCTAACCATTCATTACAAAAAGAAAATGATGCTCAAGTGAATAATGATGATCTAAACTTACCAATTGCTGTAAGGAAAGGAACTCGAGAATGCACAACACGGCCATTATACCCCCTTTCAAATTTTTTATCTTTTAAAAATTTCTCACCAACTCACAGAGCCTTCTTTGTAAGCCTCAATTCTATTACCATTCCTACCAGTTTATCTGAAGCATTGTCTAATGAAAAGTGGAGATGAGCTATGAATGTCGAAATGGAAGCCTTAGAAAAGAACAAGACTTGGGAGTTGGTAAGACTACCAGCAGGAAAAAGACCAGTGGGTTGCAAGTGGGTATATACGGTGAAATATAGAACAGATGAGTCAATTGAGAGATATAAGGCCAGATTAGTGGCCAAAGGATATACTCAGACTTATGGAATTGACTACTTGGAAACTTTTGCTCCAGTTGCCAAAATGAATACCGTAAGAGTATTGTTGTCAATAGCTGCTAACTACAGTTGGGAGCTACAACAGTTTGATGTCAAGAATGCATTCTTGCATGGAGACCTAAAGGAGGAAATTTACATGGAAGTGCCACCTGGCTATAGAAAGAACTTAGGTGCTCATACTGTGTGTAAATTGAAGAAGGCATTATATGGCCTCAAGCAATCACCAAGGGCATGGTTTGGGAGATTTGCAAGGGTAATGTTGACTATGGGATATAAACAAAGTCAAGGGGATCACACACTCTTTATTAAACATTCTTTGTCAGGAAAAGTTACTGTTCTATTGGTATATGTTGATGACATAATAGTGACCGGAAATGATGATAAAGAAAAATGAATTTTGAGTCAATGCTTGGCTAAGGAGTTCGAGATTAAAGCACTGGGAAGGTTGAAGTATTTTCTTGGGATTGAGGTTGCACACTCTAAGAAGGGAATTTTTATCTCTCAACAGAAGTATGTTACAGATCTTCTAAAGGAAACAGGCAAGTCCGCATGTAAACCGGCAAGTACTCCCATCGATCCTAATCTCAAGCTTGGAATTGCAGAGAAAAATGCAGCAGTGGACAGGGAAATGTATCAACGCCTTGTGGGAAGACTCATTTATCTTTCTCATACAAGACCAGATATAGCATATGCAGTGAGTGTGATTAGTCGATTTATGCACAGTCCAAAAGATATTCACTTGCAAGTGGCTCATAGGATACTTCAATATCTTAAGGGAACACCAGGAAAAGGTATCTTGTTCAAAAGAAATGGAGGATTGATACTTGAGGCATACACTGATGTTGATTATGATGGGTGCATTGTAGATAGAAGGTCAACCTCTGGTTACTGTACATTTCTTGGTGAGAATCTTGTGACTTGGAGAAGTAAAAAACAAAGTGTGGTGGCTAGATCTAGTGGTGAGGCAGAGTTTCGAGCAATGGCTCAGGGCGTGTGTGAGTTACTTTGGTTGAAGATTATTCTACAAGATTTGAAGATTAAATGAGATGACCCAATGAGACTCTACTGCGATAGTAAGTCTGCAATCAGCATAGCACATAATCCAGTGCAACATGATCGAACTAAGCACATTGAAATTGATAGACACTTCATCAAGGAAAAGTTGGATAGTGGTTTGATTTGCACTCCTTATGTGTCTACACAAGGACAGCTAGTTGATGTGTTGACAAAAGGATTAAATAACTCAGTTTTCCAAGCAATTGTTTCCAAGCTGGGAATGGAAAATTCCTATTCTCCAGCTTGAGGGGGAGTGTTGGAAAATCTTTATAATTTATCATGTAGAAAATAGGAAAGTTTTCTAAAAGGAGAATATAGGAAAGTTTCCTAAGATTGAAATTAGCAGCTGTAACTTATTGTTGTCAAATATTTAGAAATAGGATATTTAACTAATATTGTTTCCAAAATTAGTTTAGGAAAATTTGTATATAAAGTCCTACTCATGTAATCAAAGAATATATATCGAGAGACATTCTTTCTCTTCTTTTCAGATTTTGTCAAATACTAAATTTTCTTTGTGCAGATTTCAGCTCAAAATTTGACAATGAAACGTCTGAGAGGGTATGAAATTAAGGTACATCTTATGGATCTGCATTCTGCTACATATTGAAACCGACACTTTTGCCCAAGGGACCTTCACTAGAGCAGCTGCATATATTTGCTCTGGAATGTTTACAGAAGTTGCGGAGTGTTCACCAAAATTTGCTTTTCACTATTCAATTTATAATCTTTTGTCAGCTACTTGCTTGCAGGCTAGGCATTGGGATACCTTCTATCAATTCTATAGAAACACCACTGATAACAAGTTAGTTTCATTTCTTTGGATATCCGTCTGATTGGATTTCAGAGGTTCATTAGATTCTTAGTAAACTCGTGTAACATATCTTACATGATGTTTTCTACTTCATGATTAACAATGCTGAACAACCTGTTATGGATTTTCTATCTCCTGAATTTGACTATTGATCTCTGCCTCAGGTGGGGTAGTGCTTATTTAACGAGAGATTTCTTCCACAACATGGGTTCAAAACTTGGTGATCAAGTGCTCCTCATTCTTGCTGAAGAAGGGGATGAACTGGTAGCCGGTGCTCTGCACCTAATTGGTGGAGATACATTGTACGGACGCCTATGGGGCTGTCTCCCAGATGCTTACTATCCAAGCTTGCATTTTGAAGCATGCTATTACCAGGTATTCCATCAAAAAAAGTTGCTGAAACTTCAATTAATTTGGAGGTTTTCCTGCAACAATTCGCTGTACTATATCTAAAATCCTTGTCTTTGTCTCCTTCTCCTTCCTATAGATGATGAAGTTTTGGGCTTTGCATATCCGTATATCCAATTTTGATATTTTAGTTCAAATCTTCTTCGATCTGCTTGTTATGGATAATACTTAGTTCGACTACTTATAGAATCCCCCCCCCCCTCTCTCTCTCCAAGCATAGACTTGCTAAATTATATACTTTATCTTTTCATAGACATGGATATATTCTTCATTGGCCATGTCGTGGCAGGCAATTTGTACGATTCTTTTTAGAGTAGTTTTCTGTGAGCATGGTTGGTTGCGTTGTGTTATAGCATTAAGTTCAAAGAAAAAGGAGTTATGGATGTCAGGTGGTTTCAGGCCAATTAAAATTAATGCTTTCTTACTAGGAATAAACTGTAATAACCTAACTTTAGTTCCTAATATTTGAAAACGTTCTACTATAATATGCTTAAAATTTTTTATTCTACGAGTGATACCAATTGACATCAGATACTTCTTCAATTTGTCTAACTTAGCTATGATATTTCAGGCAATAGAAGCAGCAATTGAACTTAAACTTGCCAAAGTAGAGGCTGGGGCTCAGGGAGAGCATAAAATTCAGAGAGGTTACATGCCGGTGACTACTTATAGCTGTCATTACATACTAGATGAGGAATTTAGGAATGTGATAGCAGATTTCTTGGTGCGAGAAACAGCTCAGGTAATTTTAGTTTATAGGTTGGGCACCAAATATTGGTCTTAACGTATATTACTTTGCGTTTTCTTCTTGTTGGCTATTGCTATGTCTTTCTGATACAGAGGAGCAGAGTTAATTTTTTATATACCTATCATATAGGTGTGAATGGTTCATAGTTTTACAAATAATCGAGGAAGCAACAATGGTTCAAATGAAAAACTCTGGTGCACATTAAATACCAGAATCTTGTATTAGTCGAACAATTTCTGTTGGTAGCCAGCACACCAGAGTTGGGTCATGGGTAGGTGTTTGGCAGGGAGGGTTTGGAGAAGGTTTCCACTGTGTCCTTCGTGCTTTGCCTCTTACATCTTCAGCTTCACTAGTGAATCTGAGGCATTGGGAGATTGGGCTTCTGTATTGTCCCAATATGTTGGAATCCAAATATTGCTTGTAATTTTAATGGTCTTCTTATTTTGGATGTTTGTCTTCATGTTAAAATCTTTCTGCAGGTTCACCTAGTCATGAAATTGCTAAATGAGTCGGGACCATTCAAGGAGAACGTGGTCACTGCCATAGAAAGTCAATAGTTCAAGGAACGATATGCCGGCGTCTAAAGAGATTGCATTGCTCACCTAGAACCATAAACCTTTGCTTGGGGTGAGAAACAATGAACTTGGGAATGACAAACCTTGGGAGGAAAGGTAGGTTGCATCTGTTATGCAAAACATAGTTGCTAATATTGTACCGGTTATGATGTCCTTAATGCTGATTTTAGTGTACAGAGGAATTTACTGATGTACACTATCGTTATATATAAAAATAAAGAAAGTTCTTCCGTGCCCATTGGAACACAATCATCTCTCATTTCCATGTCCATTTTCTTTGTTGGAATGTATTCAGCTCAAACTAGTTAGATCCCAATTGGAGTTGTTCCTAGTGCAAAAGATCGCTACCTCTCTTATTGTTCAATGCCCTTTGACCATTCAAATATAGATCTAAATTGGAAAGAAATAATGCAACACAGCTTGTTTTCGTGTCTAAGCTTTACAATAGGGTGTACTCTAAATGAGTTTTATTTAAATATCTTTATTTGGATTGTAATGAATATAAATTGTTTGTATGAATATAAATTTTTTGCAAAAATATATATATATAATTCTAACTCTGTATTGAGTT
Organism: Rauvolfia tetraphylla; assembly: GCA_030512225.1. Classification (NCBI taxonomy): domain Eukaryota; kingdom Viridiplantae; phylum Streptophyta; class Magnoliopsida; order Gentianales; family Apocynaceae; genus Rauvolfia; species Rauvolfia tetraphylla. The sequence goes on from JAJQKT010000060.1 coordinate 8,521,344, forward strand.
TTAATAAAAACCATTACGAAAACAAAAGTAATGATCTCTATCCATTCGACATAATTGGAGCTCCCAAAGCCACTAGAAAAATGTAATTTTGCTCTCCGAGTGATGAGTGAGGACACGGACTTGTCTTTCCGGCTACTAGCTTTTTAAAAGTTGCATCTACTCTAGTAGAAAAAGAGCTAAGGAGAAGTTTCCAGAAATGTTGCCCCAGCATACTCAGTGAACGTAGATTGCAACTTAAAGCATTATTCTCACCAACAATTCACTTCTTAATATAGCTAACTTTTTATCACAATTCAAATACACACCATTGAACCATTGAATTGAAAGGGAACAACATTTACCCACAAGAAGACAAAAGTTCCTTGGATTAGGGAGGAGAAATTTCACAGTAATCAATCAACCAAACCACACATTGCAAGTGATTCTAGAAGCGTTATGAGTAGAAGTTTCATGAAGCACTTTATAAACTGCTTTTGATCATCGTAAACAATATCATGTTCATAGTTTACAACCAACAGAATCCACCACCGCAAGAAACTTGTCGCAGTCCTCCGTTGAAATATATATACATGAAAATTGCCACCGAAAATGAGCAAGTATAAACAGAAACCAGCCGATAAAGAGATCTATGAAAAAGAATAGAAAAGAATGAATATGGTACACTAAAAATGCCAACTAAACTGTGTGGAGGTCTGTCTGAGATAGCGTTATACCTCCGGAAAAACCTGAAAACAGTAGATTTGGAGATACTTTCAGCGTTAGACTTAAAATTTATGGCAAAAAGGGCTGAATCACCATCCAGATTCAGCTTTCACTGGAAGCGAATTTGCTCGTGCAAAAGAATTCGTCATCCAGGATATAAGAATATAAAAAAGGATGATGAATATATAAAACCATTTCCGAACTTGTTCCCCATGATCACTTCTAAACAATACAATCCCTTTAGAACTACCAGAAGAAGCATACCTATTATAGTTTGCGACAACATAAGGATATAACTAAAAGACAGCAAGATAGGCCAAGAATGAAAGAATGTCGCCTGAGGCCTAGTTTGCTTGCCTGTGCAACTGATCCTGGTTACTTCTGGTGTGCAATGTGCGGGTATAACCCTAGAATATGCTCGGGCATAAAGTCATGCCTAGTCAATATTCCAACTATTGGCGGCCTCTGCAATGTATAACAAAAAAATTTTAGCATTTCATAATAAAAGAGGTGAGGATTGAGAGAATATATATGATAGAAATTGAAACAAAAACGTCTTTCTCCCACTTAATACTGAAAGTGCGGCAACGTTACAATGATTTTTCCTTTCTTTTCTTCCCCATAAATTTTTGGTTATCTCCCTTAAAACAATGTAGACAAACAAACTTAATTCTGGACACAAAAATTTAGAACCATCAATGCAATTCCAAAACAGAGGAAAGATGAGTGCAGTATGAAAATGTTTCTTTTTCTCTCTGTTAATATTAGTTTTAGGAACAAAAAACTGTGGGATTTGGTTTGTTAATTTTCATGTTTAAAACTACTAAGTGAAGCACCACAAAGGAAAATCTTACCCCAGGTGTCCTTGGGACAACACACACGTGTCTAAGACCAAGGGCATGGAACATAACTGCAGCTTTAGCCAGAGACATTGACTCAACTACTGTATAAGGAGACGTATTAGTAATTGGATGCAGATCAACATACATCTCCATCTCCTCCTCACCGATGTCCACATCCTCTATCTTAAGCCCCTTTCCTGATCCTGGCTTGGCAAAATCAAATGCATGAAACCTTCTTAAAATTTGTGATCCAGTCAAAGACCTGTGCTTTGTGAAGTTCTTCCCCTTCAGAAGAACAAGCAAATGAGACCTCAAAACCAAACCACATAATTCTGGTGAATCTGAGAAAGGTGGTTCATCAATCACTGGGAAACCATTATGTCCGGTAAGCTTCAAAGCATGTACTATGTTACCCACTTTTTCAACACCCGAAAATGATATCAGTGGACCAGAACAAACATCTCCTGCAACCAAATGCCTCATGTATGGTTCTGCATGGGCTTCCAAAAAAGGCAAGCCCTTCATTTTTACTATTTGATCATAAACACCTTTGTTAAAACAATCGGCCACAGTTTTAGAAATTAGGAGAACAAGCATGGTCAATGGCAGCATTAACAGATCATTGGTAAGCTCAAGAAGTATGACACAGAGAGACACTGTCATTCTCATGGTGCCACCAAGGAAGGATGCAGCACCAAGAACAGCAAAGAGACCTACATCAAGAGAGGAAATATGCCCCAGAAGCCTCCCAACAAGGCGCCCATAGGAGGCTCCAGCTAGAATCACAGGGATGAAGAGCCCAGAAGGAACAGCAATTCCATAAGTGATGATACCAAGGAAGTATATAGCAACAAAGAAAACAAAAAGTGTAGAAAGGTAAAATTCTTGATCATTTTTGGGGCTGAATAAATTGCGGATGGTATCATCATTGGTGTTCAGGAAAAGGGAAGCAAGGTCATTGTAGTGTCCTGGCGGACATTGGAAACTTTTGTAGTTCCCAGATCCGTTTTTGCCTGGGCATTCTTCCATTATTCCAGTGGGACAAGGAGTGCAACTCGCAAACCAAGGGAGGCCGTAAGAGCAACAAGATGTCAGAAGAGAGATGCAGACCACCAGTAGAACTTTGAAACTTGGACTTCTCCTGCAATTCATTACCAATAAACAAAATGAAAACCCGCATACAAAGAAGTGTACAGTTCAAATCCACATTCTAAAGATGCAGATTGAATCAGAACTCAAACATTAACTAGTTCAAATTACATAAAACAAATAAAACAGAAAACCAAAGAGGAAATCCACTTGAGAAATACAAAGATAACCAAATCAAAGAATAAAAACTGTATCTTTACAAGCTCATCTTTACCTATTCTGCTTGAGTCTTATTGAAGAATTCTTAGTTCAAGAAATCAGAATGTTGCTATAAGTCATTTCCTTCAACCTTATGCCAGCATTTTGACAGACCAAACTGGCTGACATGGGAGATAATACAACAACAGTTTTCTGCACACGTAGATTTGAAGAGAATATTGATAACCAATATTGACAATTCCTTAACAGTGCATAGATTATTTGAAATTATGATAATCCTTTGGCTGAAGAAAAACCAAAATAAGTGCAGCACATGCTTTACCAGGAACTGTACACTTCAAATATATTTCCAAATAATATTTCGAAAGCTTGTTCTATAGTACAAAATTACTTATCTAGAACTACAGCAACAAAAAATGCTTTTGAAGGGAATCAAGGGACATACTCATTAATAATGCTGTAAGTCCGAAGCACCTTGTCCACAAGGTAGTTATAGAGGCTTCCAAACACACCTCCAAGAACTCCGATAAATATAACTGCAAGGAGGTCTTTGGTGTTATAAACAGGCACAGCAGAACTAATATCAAACATTATTAAACCTCCTTGGCCAAAAAGTCCACACTTTCCACTACGACAAAATTGCATGAAACCCCTCAACACTACAGCAACTACTGCAGTAGTGAAAAAGGTCCTCCATAGGAGAGCACTCCTCCACCTGCAACAGACAGGCAAAAGGATAAATTCCTCATAATTGAATGCAACTGATTGATGTTAAAAATGAAACAAATGCCTTAGAGAATATCCATTTTTCCGGGTCAGCGCGTTGGAGAAAATCTATTTCTTTAACCGACGACTCCACTATTAATTTCACTCTTCCTAATCAAATCTTCTCAGACAGAAGTATTATCCGAAAAAATATCACAGCCTCGTTCAGAAACAGCAACTATGGCAGAAATTAGCTCCCCCTGTTTGTTTAGTAGTTAAAGAAGTTCAGTTAGAATTTTAAGAAATGGTATAGACCAGATAAACTGAGTATACAGTCTTCTTAGTCCTCTGTTTCTGCACATGATCCTCAGATTATACCCTTTTTTCTGGTCTCGGAACACCCAGTAAATAAGTATAAACATATTTGGAGAACAGATCCTTAATCAGGGTATTACGAGGAAGAGAAAAGGAAAAGAAGGGCGGGAGGGTAGAGAAATCTTAATTATCTTAACCAGCATGCTAATATTCCCTAAAGTTGCAAGGTAAATTTTTTTTCCAACTACCTATTGGTAAATTCATTTTCTTAGTCTCCATGAGTTAAACTGCATTGACCATTGACTAATATTAGTCAAATCCAAAAATATACCAGCTTTAGAAATATGTAAATGCATGTGAAAATACAAACAAAGGTTCATGCATGCCATGCATACACAAGACAGAGACAGAGAGAAAACCATGTTGCTGCTTCTTCAAGGGCAAAAAGGACGCCACCAACTGGGGCCCGGAAAGCAGCTGCAACACCAGCAGCAGCCCCACAGGTGATTAAATCCCTTCGGTCCCGGTCGTTTTTGAAGTATCTGAGCCATTTCCATGTCAAGTGATACTTGCGCGAACCTCCCTGACCAAGCAAGTTGGCAATGCATGCGCCAGTGTGTACCATGGGTCCTTCCTTTCCCACAACAAATCCAGCAGAAACTCCAAAGACAGAACCAAAGATCTGCAAGTTAGAATTTCAGAGAAATAAGTCCTTGTCCAATGCATCTGAATAATCCTCTCATCAAAAGTTCAAGTTCAAGCAGCTGCTCCCTGAAAGAAAATATTACTTTTAGGGCCTTAAATGGTTTTGTGATTCTCTAAATCATGATGGAGCGAAGTAGATATCACACATCTAAGTTCTTCACATGTGCACCTATTCATAGTTTGACTTCCCATTCAGTTACTGGAACAGAGAGAGAGAGAGGGGAGAGAGAGAGAGAGAGAGAGAGACTTTGCCCATGAACAGTTTGGAAAAGCTACCAAACAAGGTTTATCTAGCTTAATTTTCGGGATAACATATCTTTTTCCCTTCCATTAGTTCTTTTCTGCATTAATCAAACAGTTATGAAGAATCCTAAAACCTACTTTAATCAATGTTACCAATGTACATCATAAAACAGACTTTGAGGCCATAGATTGTGTTCGCTCATCACTGCAACAAGGTGAAGCGTGCATGTAAAAGCTTCAACAATTTCTTCTGACCTACAACCAAACTAAGGTGGAAAGCCTCGCATACATTCAACTTCGGCATTATATGACATCCATACATTACAATCATCAATTACCAACTGAAATCAGCTCTGTTATTAAACCCCACAATATTCAGAATATTTGCTACAAAAGCAGAAGTATCCCCTATACTTGTAATTATTTCTTGTCCTTTATTTATTCTACATTTTTATCTAAGGGGAAGCGTGGAAAGGATTGGCATATAAGAAGAGCATCAAAACTGTCTTTTTACCGACCTTCACAAATAGGGTACTTGGGGCCAAAATAGAATGAGCATCCACACCATTTAGGTAGGCTTTCACCTCAGGTATTCCAGAACCTGCTGCAGCTGGGGCTATAAAAGCACATAGAACTGCAGCACAAATTGCCAGAAAGACATTGATACCTGCATATACAGCAAATGCCACAAGAAACCTGCAGCAGAATAAAATGTACTTCATACTTACTTCAAAAGGCAAAATCGAATATAAGCACAATAGCAGTTATAGAAGCAAACATGTTCATCAAGTCAGTTGCAGATCCTGGTTTAAAAAATGAATTATAAATTACAGCTTCAGCAGTATCGATGAGCATAATCAAGTAAAGAACTAAAAATATATCAGTCAGGATATCTGAAAGTGGACCTTAGTGCTCATACTCAAACGTCTAAGCACCTAGAATCAGACAAGAACCAAACTCAGGCACAATACTTTGGATAACAGGCAAATGTCATTAATAGTTAAGTGTATAATTCTAATGAGAATTCTGCTGATCCAATATATTGAGAAGATTATGCTCACCTGTGCTTTGTCATTAGATCAGTCGTAAGTAGGAGCTTGAAACCTGCAATATTCTCCACTGCAAGATTATTGAAGAAACCAACAAGGCCTGTGCTCAATCCAATGAGAAGAGCAAGTGTCCACTTGAGGAAAACATATTGACATATCTGAACCTTTTTCCTAGACCTCCAATCCTGTTTAAAAAGTTCATTTTCAATAATCCTGCAAAAATGAATTTTAATGAATGGAATAAATATTATTTGAAGTATCACCATATGTTCTTAGAACATTAAAATTCCCACGTGAATATAACAAGACAAATTGCACAATCAAGTAAACTTAATCAAGAGATCATCGTCATCATTAATCGCAGCAAGCACAATCTTAATCAACAAAAATAAGGATTTGAATCTTTCTGAAGTCTTATAAGGTTGAGACTTCTAACTAGGTTCATTGCTAACTTCCTAAATACCAGAAAAATCTAATAGACGAAAAGAGATACGATATGTCAAGGAAAAGAAATAAGCTTTCTAAGTCACAACATGACCGAAAATTTTAATACCCAGGTAAATATATTACAAATCTCCATTTCTTCTAACCTATTATACATCAAACGGTCTTTTCTTCAAATTCTGCTAATTGCATCATGTCTTACCATAATTTTGTAACCAACATCAAACGCCAGATGAACTAAACACCAAAACTTTATGAACGAAAAGGACATTTTTTTAAAATTCGGCTTTGTTTAATCGGCTGAAAAACACAGTTTCCTGTTTAGCAGAATTCAGCAAAATCACAAAGAAGAAAGATCATACTCGTAATCGAGGCTTTCAATCGGGCAAACATTAGCACCAACTATAGCAATCTGCGAGGTTGTATTAATTCTGCTTCTCAATAGCGGCTCGCGGATTGTACTTCCTCCATCTCTATCCGAATGCATAGACGAATTGCTCATATTCTCCTTTCTCTCGTAGAGCGAATGATGTCCTCCTCCTCTTCGTTCCCCAACACCTTCATTCTCAATATCACCATCCTGTTGATGTTCCATCCTCTTTTTCTCTCTCCCTACTTGCACAAACAAAAGCCGAAAAATCGAGTGGAGTATCTCGATTTCCCTTCCTCTTGCTTTGCCTCTGCTGCGGAAGCCCACGCTCTCACAAACCTACAAGTCTCCGCAGGTGAATTTACACCTATAACTGTAGGTCTAGAGAGAAAAAGCTGTGTCAGCGCTCAAATGGCTTGATTGACAGGAGAATGCCAAAAAAAAAAAATCCTTAATAAAGCTTCAACATCGACCATGGAAATTTTGGTTGCCTTTTTTGCGAATTATTTATTTGGAGAAGGAAAATCAGCAAATCATTGGCAAATGACAAGGACATAACCTTGCGAGCAGCGTACATACAAGGGATACAATGGCCAGGTACAATTTTGGTTTGATGCCTCGCGAGACAAAGTGGACAAACCCGCAATTTTGGTTTGATTTTCCTTTTTAGTTTCATAAAATAAATTTTTATTAAAAAAATAAGATTCAATTACATTAGATCTCGAACTGAAATTCAATCCAAGATATTTTTAAAATAAGATTGAATAAAATTTAATATTTCTACTTTAAAATTTATAAAAATTTGGGTTTACTTGGTGTTCCACACGAAACTCAATACAAATTTCTCATCTCATATCTCATTTTTTCTCTCACAAAAATTTCTCTCTCCCAAAACCCAAGACAGAAAATCTCAAAACCAAACTCTATCCAATCACACCCTTATATTAAATTTTATTATGTAACTGAATCGAAATACATTCTAAGATTATTTTTAGAATATTGAGAAAACAAAAAGGAAGTATATTTCACTTCATAGAACTATTAGGAGAAATAGTATATTAAATTATTTTTTACCTATTATTAATAATATTTTTATTTATATTTATCCTTTTCGTATATATATAATTAATTGATTTTAAATTACTGAACAGAGATACTTTGTATAACAAAATAATTAAATAATGTGTGATGCTGAATGTGAATGCATTTAATGCACAAACGAAAAAGAGTATTATGTCATTAATGAACGTTTACTAGTAAGCAACCTTATCCTGCTGATGACGCCTTATCTAAGCAAAATGAGTTGAGGATTTTCGACCGAAAGGTTGAAGGTTCGATCTTACCCAATGTAAGATTTTATTTTATTTTTTTCTCTTTTTTAATAGGTTTAACTCATTTGTAATATAATTTGTAATTTTGCATTGTATTTAATTATTTATTATATAATTTTTATTAATATTATAATATTTTTTATATTAAAAAGAAATTAAGAAAAAGGGGTCTAATTTTTTTTTGGAAATTTTTGGGCTTTAGAAAATTTTACAAAAAATGACTTTATTTTTCAGAATTGAAGTGCTAAAAGTCGAGTGGATGTGTAAATGGAAATTTCAGAGATTTTTGGAGGTATAGATCCTCGCAATGGAGAGAGTAATTATAAGTTTCTATTGACTAATTTAAGAAAACTCAAAACCTTTGTATTGTCAAAATGTAATTTGTCCAAAAAACTTAAATGTCGAAATAATTATTGGTTTTGAATTTATTTCCACTGAATAAAACTTAATTCCAAAAAAAAATGGATGACAATCAATTTTGTCACCACGAAGATGATCAAGAAAATGCCCCCACAAAGTATTTTTAGAGATGGGGCTACATCTCTTCCTTTGGTAGTCGGTAGGGTTTGCTTCTTCACTGCTGTTTCTTTTGTCTCCTCCGACAATAATTGAGATACTTCAAGCAAATTCATTGCCCCACTTTAAAAAGAAAAAAAAGGAATCAATTATATTTACTTAAAATTTATTTATTCTTTCTAATTTTCAACCAAAATTATTTTATTTGATTTCTATTAATTATTTTTCAAGCAATTATATTATCAAACTTTAAATGTCGCAATAGAATCCGCTACTAACCACGTGTAACTATCTTTCAAGGCAATTTTGTTCATTTATGACAGTCTCCTATTCTTTAACATCTTGTTTAAATTATGCAAGTGAAAAGTTAATCCAATCCATAATGCATTTGAAATCCACTTTAACTAAATATAGAGTCTAATCCTCCAAATTAACTCCAGACCCAAAATTGCTCGTGAATAGCGGTACATATCTATGATATGACTCTTCTTGAAAAATTCTCTAATAACAATAAAAATTTAACTGAATATAGTCGCTCGGAAATAACTTATGTATATTAGAAGAAAAAATATAAAATTTTTATTAAAAAAGAAAACTATAAATAATTTTTGAACATGATCTAGAGATTATAACAACATTATATATTCTGGAAGAGTATAATTTTATAAAATTCACTAAAATCATATCTGTATAGACACATAAAAGATAAATTCTTAAAGTAATTATCAATTAAAAAAAAAAGGTGATGCGAAGGTACGTACATATAAATCACAAGTGTCGCGTCAAGATAGGAAAGAATCTGGTGGAGCGTACAAAGGAAGCCATGCATCTCATGCATGTCGCTATTGAATAGTTAAATGCTACAGAGTTAAAGTAATGAAACGTTCATTATTGGATCGGAAGGTCCATTTTTTACATCGCAATAAGGGGAATAAGAAAAAAAATTAAACTTTGGAAAATTTTAATAATAATACTTAAAATTTAATGCTAAAAGAGGGCAGTAATATTATTATAATATTTTAATTGTTAACAACACTAGTGTTGTTCTTCCGATTAGAAATATAAGTTTTTAAAAGATAATATAAATTATTAAAATATAAATTATTTTACATAGTTTAAGGAGTATTTGTTATATAATTTTAATATTTTCTATCTCTTTATTTCCATTTACTCTCTCTCTCTTTCGTTCTCCTTATTTATTAAGAGTATAAAAAGTATATTATCTTAATTTTTTTAATTTTAAAAATTATAATTTTTGTACATAAGTTCAAAATTTTATATTTCAAATAGAACGAGTATTACTTTGGACACGTTTGATAAAACTAAATTATGAAGATTGAAGTTTGAATATATTTAAGTTATAAATTCTAAAATTGAAGTTTGATGATTGAATTTGAATACTAAAATTTGAATCTAAATTTGAAGAATGAATTAATTAATATATGATTCTTGTTTATTACTGAACTCTGAAATTTAAAAATTTTAGTTTTACTTCTTTGCTCAAAAAATGTTGAAGAGAAAATTTTTTGTTTGACTCTTATAATTTCAAGAAATATTGCATTGATAAAAATAAAATTTTATTGTCGATGAATAATCAATACTAATTTTATTTAACAATACTCTTTTAATAAAAGTTTAAAGTTTGATAACTTTGTAATTGTATAAATTTTAAATTAATAATAGTTATTAAAATTTTTCATAAAATGTTAAAATTTGATTCGAAAGTAAGAAAAAACGATAATATTTTTATTTCAAAATATTTATTCGTAATGTATTTGATTGATATAAAAAAATATATATAATAATATAATAAATAGCACAATTAATTAGTATATTCAGACTTCAAATTTAAATTATTTTGATTTCACTTAAAATTTTATAATTATAATTAATTAAGTCTTAAATAATTAATAAAATCAATTATCAAATACGATTAAAAAATAATAACATTTTGTTATAAAACACTCTTAATTCAATAAATATTTAATTAATTAATTTTAAATACTTGATTAAGTTATCAGACAACGCCTTATACAAACTACTCTTTCCAAGATTCGGCTTGTTCTCTTTACATTGTCTTTGACTCTTTGTGCCATTTCCTGCGGCAACTTCACGTGCCAATCGAATGAATTGCTGCATGTGAGATTGTGAGCCTCTGCCCGACACAAACGCCCTCTAAATACTCATTACCGTTAGAAATGCAACAATACAAGTCATTTTAGAGAAAAAATGTATAATTAAAATATAAAATTATTTTTATATTTTTAAAGAATATTTATTATTTTTTAATTTTATTTATTTTTATTTTAGTCATTTCTCTCTCTTCCTATTTATTAAATAAAAAAGTATTTTATTTCAAAATTTCTATTGATTTTAGTAATCTTAATTCTTATGCAAAAGTAAGAAAGATTAAGTGGGATTGGATAAAATTTGAGTTTAAAATTTTTTATTTTAATTTTTTTAAAAATAAATTATTTATAAAAAAATAAATTAGATTTAAAATAAAAAATTTATATCTAATTTTATAATAAAATTCAATTCAAATGCATCTACATAGATATTTTATTCATCCAAAGTTAAACACATTTTCACCTATTTAGTATAAATAGATAAAAAAAATGATATTTGATATTTGCAGAAAAATATTACTATGTAATAAAAAATATTTTTAAGTATAATTAAATTATAATTTCATCACGTGATAAAACATTACTAATAATTCATGATTGTTGGGAATTGAAAGTTTTACGGTATACTGATGAGTTCATCTTAACGGACTTGATTTATACAGACCATTGAAACTGACAGCTGTATCCTAACAAAAAAGAAAGAAATTGACAGCTGTAGTTTCATTCAATAATTGGTCTAACTGGCACAAGTAATGTGTCTTATCCTGAAACTACCTTGGGTTACTAAAATCAGATTTGTTTGACTAATGCAAAATTTCATTGCTTCCCAACTCCCAAGTGCATGTCGGGGGCATTTCATTCCGCAACTGCAGCAAAATTTTAAGTATAGGTTTATATTTTTTATAAATAATTTAATTTTTTTAAAATTAAAATTTTAAAATTAAATCTTATTTAATTTTACCCTTAATAAAAATTGATCAAACACATTTTAAATTTGCAAATCAGTCCATCAAATAGTCGAAAAGTTGCTCGATGCTTGCTGTTCAAGAAATATTTGTAATATTTATTTTTTATAATATTAATATTATTTGTAATATTAAATAAAAAGTAATAAAATTCTTTATTTTTACCCATCTTTAAGTATTATTTATTTTAAATTTTAACTGTTCTACTTAATAAATTTTAGTTAAATTAAAAGGTAAAATCTTTTTATTTAAATATTATAACTTTAAATAAATTTTTAATTAGTATAAAAATAATAAATAAAATTTATATTTCGAAACAGTAAGTACTTTTCATTAGGCCCAATTTTTTTTTCCGTGGCACTAGCACCGGCACCTGTAATAATTGAGGAATATCAAAGATATGGCCATTGTAGAAATAGGCAAACTCTTAGCCTCTTTTATAGGGAAGAATTTACTGCAACTACCCCTCCTTGGCTTTATTGCTACACAATGCCATCTATTTTCCAAGTATCAGTGGTGCACGCACGGTCTTTTTCTTAATATAGATTTCGATTTTAATTTAACGATTAAAATTTAAATTTTAAATAATTATATAAAAAATAATTATTTAAAATTAAATAATTATTCAAAACTTAAATTTCTTATGATCTGATAATAATAAATAAGTATAGTATATAATACAAAAGTAAACGTACAGTATTAAAACCAAATTGTTTTTCAAGCACAGTCATTCTCACTAAGCAAGAACATGGCAACTGTTAGAACTGTCATGATATAATATTGTCTACTAGTTAACTGTTTTTTTTTTGGAAAAAATAAACTGAACCCAAATTTGGATAAATCATAAATGCTAAAATAAATGAATACTCTGACGATTTTAATATAGTAATTTTTATTTTACTATAAAATAAGTATTATTTAACAAAAAATTAACTTTTTTCTTATTTATTATCTTGATAATAAAAGCAATGATATTTCGTATTATAAATTATAATAGTTTCTTATATTATAATTTTTGTGAAAGAAAATAATATTTAGTTAAAAATAAATTATTTAATTTAATTGATATTTCAATATGTATAATTTTTTTTGAAATAACACTTAAATGAAAAGAGTACGCGCATTCCGCTAATGACTAAGCGACCTTTTAAAAACGCTGGAGATTTTTTCTATAACCAAACAAAAGTGGTTGGCTTGCAACTTTCATACATCGCATAATTGAACTGGTAACACATGCATATATTGAGTGTGATTGGATATAGTTTGATTTTGAGATTTTCTATCATGAGTTTCGGGAGAGAGAAATTTTTGTGAGAGAAAAAATTAAATGTAAGATGAGAAATTTACATTGTGTTCCTTGTAGAATCCAATCCAAGTATACCCATTGAAATCTGCCACTTTACCTATTTTCATCACTTTTTACATAGGATGAAAATAAAAAACGTGAGCCAAATCAAAGGGTCTACGTTAATGAAGAACTTTTTTCACCAATAAATTACTACTTTGCTGCTTAATTTTAATTATTTATTATTAATGTATTTCAACTAATTGGTCGGTACAATGACTGAAACTCGGCCTTGGATTCGGTGTTGCCTGTTGGTTTGTTCTATAATAATCTATGTTATCCTTTCCATTCATTTTGAGAAAAAAAAAAGGAAAAAAGAATACGTCGTATCTACGCAAGAGTCAGAAAACCAATTAGCCGTAAGAAAGCCAGTCAAATCACATGTTCCACGTCTACATACGCCACCGTTTTTTTGTTTTTTAGGTTTTCCTCCTCTTCCCGTCTCTCTCTTTCACGAGCTCGACCAAACGAGTCAACCAGAAAGCGTGTTCCCACATGAGACAACCACAACGATTCGAAGATGTCTTTAATGCGTCTGCCTATGTGGTAGTGTCTGATTGGTGAAAGGCATGAACCTTTTCACCTGTAGGCGTCTGACCGTAAGTTGAGGATCTCACTTCTGCTTCTCTCTCTTTCACTTGTCTCTGTATTTCGGTCAAGGGAAAACTAGGGGCAGATATTTTAGACATATTTGAATTAAAATTTAAGTCGAATAAATTTTTTCTTAATTTTTATTTTAAATTTTTTTACTAACAATTTACATTTATAAATTTTAATATATCTCAACTAAAAAAATAATCTAAATACCCCAACTGCTCCTAACCTACATTCTCTTCTCATACTATTTTTTTTTTATAGTTTTACTTCCACAAATAAGACCAATAAGTAAAAATTAATAGTGGTTGTGGGGCAGAGCATATTATTTTCTTTACATAATAATTAATTACTTATAAATATTAAATAATCTTCTCTTTCATAGTATCTATATATATATTATAGAAATGTAACCCTTTCTTTCTTTACTTCAAACCTCTCATTCTAATTTTTTAGAGTTTTTATTTTTTTAATTAGTCTTAAAAAATTTGATTGGTTAAGATTATCCAATCATTTAGGATAACTTTAAACTACTTATCTTTATCATTTTTGTTTATCCAATATCTTAATTTAAACTAAATTCTTAACTAATACATTAATTTTAATTTTTGAATTTTGTATATAATATATATATTTTAATTTTTGAATTTTGTATAGAATATATATATATATATATATATATATATATATATATATATATATATATATATATATTATTTATTTATTTATTTACTTATATATTTATTTAATAAAAATATAACTCTTTCTTTCTTATGGTTGCAAACCTCTCATCCTAAATTCTTAGCATTTTTACTTTTTTAATTATTCTTAAAAAATTTAATTAGTTGTGATCATTTTCAATCTATTAAGATAATTTTAAACTATGTGATCATTTTCAATCTATTAAGATAATTTTAAACTAACTTATGTATTTAATTTTAATTTTAAAGCATCTATATTAAATTAATTTATGAAAATAAGAGAGTTTAATTACTGCTTTAAAAAATTTATTAGTTAGAATCATTTTTAATTTATTAAAATAATTTTAAACTAACTTATAAATTAATTTAATTTTGAATTCCTAAAAGTATGAGATCTTAATTATTACTTTAATTTTTTTTGATTGGTTAGAATTATTTTTAATCTGTTAAAATAATTTTAAACTATCTATATATTAACTTGAATTTTAAATTATCTTAATTTCTTAGAATTTTTACTATTTTAATTAGTATTCAAAATTTTGATTGGTTATGATCAATTTTAATATACTAAAATAATTTAAAACTAACTTATGCATTAATTTTAATTTAGAATTCTATATATTAAATTACTTTATAAAAGTATGAGACTTTAATTATTACTTTAAACATTTTTGATTGGTTAGAACCATTTTCAACCTATTAAAATAATTTTAAACTACTTATATATTAAATTGAATTTTAAATTATTCTAATTTTTTATAATTTTTTCTTTTAATTAATCTTCAAAATTTTATTGGTTAGGATCATTTTCAATCTATTAAAGTAACTTTAAACTAATAAATTAATTTTAATTTTAAATTTTATATATTAAGTTACGTTATAAAAGTATGAAACTTCAATTATTACTTTAAATTTTTTAATTGGTTAGAACAATTTTCAATCTATTAAAATAATTTTAAACTACTTATATATTAACTTGAATTTTAAATTCTATATTTTTTTGATGAAATTGAATTCCGTATATTGAGTTATTTTGTAAATGTAGGAAACTTTAATTATTCAATTTGCTTAAAATTTTTTTAAACTACTTATATATTAACTCAAATTTTGAATTTCATATTTTTAAAAAAATTAAATTATGTATATTTAGTTATTTTATAAAAGTAAAACTTTAACTATTCAGTAGTTGTCAACAAACATGATCTTTATATTTATAATTTTTATTTAACCCAATTTCTTAATTTAAACTAAATTTATTAAATCTAAACATCTAATATCTACCTATTTCTTCTACACATAGTGTACATCATCATCATTCTCTTCTGCATATTATTTTCTTCTTCTCTTCATATGTATGTTTTTTTGATGTTTTGTTTGTTTGACATAATTTTTATTTGATTTTTTTTCCTTTGATGATATGTGGGAACGATTTTATGAGGATATAACATAATCTCACAGTTACCTCTGTTTGCAAATTTAAGGCTTTTGGAGAATCTTATACGTAATATAGATTAGCTTCTTTGATAGACAAAAAATGCACGATAATAAGAGTACAGTTTTGAACTATATTATGGAAAATAATGGATTTGTCTTTTTTCATTTTTATCTTTTTTCTTTTGTGAGAATTTAAGTTTCAGTATACGTAGATGTGAATTGGAACAGGTGATCCGAGGTTCCCATAAAAGATTTCTTTCCTTTAATCTCCCAGGAAATAACCTAAAAATGCTTCAACGATAAGAAGAATGTTTTAAATTTGATTACTTAGGAAATTACTCTACAGGATTTTCAAGTCAAAGAAATTAGACTATGACTTTCTGAGGATAAGCCATTATGTAAAATAAAAAAACTATTCGTATTCTACGATATCAATCCCATAGTTATTTCCTAATCTATGTAGTCTATAAGGAAACTCCAAGAATTTGACAAATATAGTACTCTATTTATTTCCACCAAGTTTGATTCTAATGTAATGTTTAAGTTTTTATAAGTAAACCTATATTACTTCGGATACATTTGTGCTTGGGTTTTATATCAAATGCAAAACACGTGAGACCCATAAGAGAACAAAATGGCAAGCTAGCTACGAGAACGTAAGGTTAGAAGGAAGAATTATTAGATTTGATGGTTTTAATTTGTCGCATTTTTCTACAAGGGCACACAAGGCAAAAGTTTTTTAACTTTTGAGTTAAATAATCCCACTTTTGGAGTGTTTTTTATATGTCCATCAAATCATAATATGGCAAGTTTTTATTTTTATTGTATGATACACTTATCAAATTATTCATGAAGAAAAATAAAAAAAATATTTAATAGATTTAAGAGATGATTTCTCCATTTTCTATTAATACTTTTTTGTCCTCAAACATACTTCATTATTGTTTAACCTCTTAATTGGTTTCGAGAAATACAATTAGTTAGTCCCTTTTTTTTCCAAAAAAAAATCCTTAATATGAATTCAATTGGTTCCAAGCCTTTGAACTTCATTATTGTTTAACGTTTTAATTGGTTTCAAGAGATAACATTAGTTAGTGCTTTTTTTTTAAAAAAGAAAATAAAATCCTTAATCGAATTCAATTGGATCCGAGCCTTTGAATGTGTTTTTCGATTTGTTTTCTTTGTAAAACTCAACATTTGTTCTTAGTCTGTTTCATTTTGAAATATTTCGAATCATAACTCGATAAGATATTAAAAATTATAAACTATGAAATAGAGATGATATTTTACTAAAAGATACTATATATAATCATTTTCTTTTCCATTTTTTGTTTTATTACATAACTATCATTTTCTTTTTTTCAATTATCTCTATGGTGCTCTCCATTGGTACTCTACATCTAATTTTTTCTTATTTAATAATCACCTACTCTTTTTTTCTTTTTTCTTTTCAATAAGAATCAATAATACCCTTTTGTGATTAAATTATAAGTCATCCATGTTTATGGGTTGAATATGTGGACTATAATAATTGGGTAGGAAAGCAAATATTCCAACCAAAATTTACTTCACTCTAAATCAACACAAGTACGATCTACTAAAACTCTACCAAAAAAGTCTCGATATTGATAATGCGCCTTATAAAAGAGATGATGACATTTTTGGAGGATATTTACTACTTATTCCTATTGTTACCCATGATCACTTCTAAGCGAATTTTTTTCTATTAAACACATAAATTTGTTTCATAGTTTATTGGCTATGTAATTAAAAATAAAAGTTTTATTAAATTTATAATGCAATTAGTTGTTAATTTTTTATTAAATATATTTTAATAATTATAATTAGAAATAAAAAATTTTAATATCCATGCTTATAAGATCATCATAAGATGTATATTCCATGGACCCCTGTGGTGATACTTTCCCCAAATGCTCTATGTATGGTAAATAGTAAATGTTCAAAGCACTACCCAAAAAAATTTTATAATGCTACAACAATAGAAAATGATAAGTATGTAGAATACAGACGCTAAAATGATTCAAGTAAAAGAGTTACAATAAATAGTTTTACTTTCGATAATAGGTGGGTTATTCCTCATCTGAGAGATTTGTTGGTATTGATGGATGCTCACATAAATTTAAGAGTATCATCAAATATTTGTATAAGTATATGACCAAAGGATTTGATAAAGCACATATTCTTCTTGAAGTAAATGTCAATACATTAAACAATGACCAACAACGATATCGAATTGTTGACGAGATTAAACATTATTTAGATTGTTAATATGATCATAAAAGATTATAGTGCAGAAATGAATATTGCTCTCAAAGATAGGCATACGAGACTTTTATGACTTTAAGGTGTTCGATTTATCATCTAAATGAAATGCAAAGACAGGTATTGGTATATTCATACTTCTGAAAAAAATTTTTGAGCACATCAAAAAGTTATGTGATTGCTCAGATATTTTTAATTTTATAAATTCAACTCTAAAATATAATATTTGTGGAAAATGGATTAAAAAATTTTCATATACATATCAATTCATGCAAAGATCGTGCGTTTACATTGATGGTTCGAAAGTACTTCACATGACATCAAAATTATAAAAATTTATCACAGATAATATTTATTTTATGTGTCGATTGGTGTGAAGAATGTTCTCATCTGCAAAAGAGAATCACAATATAACATATTCTTCTGTGAAATTATCTTTCAATAATATGTTTATACCTCTTTACTATGTATTACTTATTATAATATTTATTTTTTTATTTTTGTTCGATTGACAAAATTGTCAATAACATTTATTAAAACTTTCATACTGATATCAAATTTTAATTAATTAATTAATTATTAGATCGATTGTAATGATTTAGTAATTTGATAATTTAATTTATTAATTAAAAAGAAGTTTGAAACTTTTTTAGAATTGATTTTTTATTTTATTAGATATATTAATACAAGAATTGTATTTAAAAAATATATATATTACCGTGCATAGCACGGGTTTTTTGGCTAGTTTTTAGAGTATAATTAAGTCAAAAATTAATTTTTAATATAATATCAGAGTAATATATATTTATTCGTATATTTTCAAACTTTATACTTTATATGTCTAATTATGAACGTGAAAAGATATATTAAGATCTCAATATATCACATTATCATCTTAGTATGATAGTTAATCACTTATAAAGTTTGAGTAATCTTTACCGTTCAAAGGTATCTTTTGAAGTAGAATTAGACCTAAATCTAAATTTTCAATAGACTAATTTACTATTACAGGCGTATTTGGATTAAATTTTTATTTTAGTTAAATTATATTAAATCGTTAAAATAATTATTTGTGAGATGGAAAGTAAATCTTAAAATATAAAAAATATTTTTTTATTTAAAAATCAATCCAAGTTCACCTTAAAAATTTTTCAACGACGTGAGTGCATTTTTTTTTTTTAGTTTTTGTTTAAAAAAGCAACGGTGGTATATTTTAAAGGAAGAACGCAATGAGAGTCGGCACATATATTTGTATTTTTTGTTTAGGATATGCTAGTGGTCACGTTATCCTCTTTTATAAAAAAAAAAAAAAACATTGAGAAACGAGACGCTTATAAAATTAATAGATTCATTCTATATAAACATTTTTGACCGATTCATTCTCCAATTCAGTACCCCTAACGTCTATGGACCAATTTCAACTCTTAATTTATAATACTTGCTTGCTTCTCAACATGTCCGTGTCAAGGCGTGGTTTGTGCAGCAACGTTTGCTTCAGCTCAGCACATTCGCTTTACTTCAATTATTCACTAATAAAATATAAACACTTGGATTTCCGATGAGGAGGCCATTAAACAATTTGTCTTGCCTCTCTTTTTTCTATGTGCTCCGCTGCGTCTGGCTGTTCATGTGGTCTATTTTTTCATTTTCCCATGTAATTATCTATAAAAAAAACATATATGGAATATTATCCCTTCCCCATGTTGGCATGACGTGGAACTCTCTTCATGAGGATAAGAAGAAAGGCAGTAGAAGAAATCAATTAATTGATTAAGGGTATGATTGGATAGTGTATTCTTTTAAGATTTTTGTGTTAACGTAAAAAGTAAATTATTTGTGAGAAAAGATATGAGTCTCATACAAAAAATAAAAGAACAAATCATATCTGATTTACACCATTACCATTGGGTATTCAATGTGATCGATTCTTAATATGTTTGAATTAAGGAATAATAATTATTTTTATATTATTAGTTTAGTTATAAATACTTTTAAAATAATTTATGAAAAATAACATAGTTCATGTGATAAGTTAATAGTTTATATAGTTAAAAGTATCAATTATTGGATGGTAGATTTTAGGTTTAAATCACCATTTCCATTTCCCTTGTAACATTAGAATGATAACGTTTTTAAAAATCACAAAGTCTAATTAAAGGCATTTCTAATCAACCAAATTAGAATGTTATTATAGTTGATCACCTAACTTCATTAAGCTAAATGTCAATGAAACTTCATCAAGGTAAATGTGAATGAAAAGATAAATATTAATAGATATCTGTTTGTGAAACAAAGTTAATTACACGAGAAATTACTTTTATTCAAATATTACAGTAGCGAATTGATATTACTGTATATTAAAACAAAAGATGTGATCTTATAAAATTTGACGTTGATATTAAGTTTAACAAGAAATGTGTGAGTTTGTAAATGAATGTACCATAATAAGTCAAGATTATTAGACTTAGCCTTAATAGTATTAATATTTTTACAATCACTTTTTCAACTTAAAGTAGGAGTAGTCGAATCTGTCCGCTAATTAGTCTTTCCAAAATGGCATAAGATTCAGCATGTTCTGATGAGGGTGACTGCAGAAGCTCCTTAGTCATGCTAACAACCACCTATCATTATGATCACGAAGAATGCATCCAACGCCAGCGTTCTGAGAGGTCCAAGCCGCATCCACAGTTCATTTTGAGGCTGCTTTGCGTGAGGCGAAAGCATCTGCAAGAAAATTCATGAATCTTCAATTGACTAGTCTTTTGAGTAAGATTTCCCTTTTAACTTCATTTACTAGAAAATTTTGCTCATTAAAAGTTATCCAGTTAAAAAGGTACAATATTTTAAATTTCTTAATCCATAAAATTATTCATTAAATTTTGTTATTTATAAAAGAAATTTGTCGTAATAAATTAGTTTTATTTTTGAGTCCTCCACCCAAAATTGACCATTCTTGGAGTCTAATAAGGAGGAGAAACTTTATGGTGATAGCTGTGTAACTAGTCACCATTCCATAAGTTATACTCTATCCAATCACATGAAGCCACGTATACTGTGGGTCTTACTATTATTACTTACTCATTCATCAATACAGGGACCCACAGTACACGTGGCTTTATGTGATTAGACAGAGTATAACTTATGGAATGGTGACTAGTTATACAGCTACCACCATAAAATTTTTCAATAAGGAGGCTTTTATGAATTATCTTTTATTACAAGCAGGTTCTTTTTTCCTCCCATTTTTCCTGTGTATAAGGAGGCTGCTAAAACAGAACTTAATTGAGCACGAAATGTCCGATGGTAGGGGCCGTCCAGTCCAGCTGTTTTTTTCTATAATTTTTTTACACTTATCTAGAATATTTGTTATTTTTATCAATTGGTAAAACTAATTTGAATTCAACTAAATATGTATTTTTACTTTTTGAGACGCTTAAAAAAGAAGTGGAAGTCTGTATGCTGATGAACTTGTGCCGATGAAACAAGGACGTTAACATTAGTAAGTGTTTTTTTTTTTCGTGTTTTAAATTATATTTTTTATTAATAATAAGTTGTAATCTTATATGTATGTGAATATTTTTTCTGAGCAAATAACGAAATTAATTGACAAACATCAATAAATTCTTCTATAAATTTGAAAACCACCCCAGTTGGCGGCCGGGATTATGCAAAAAGGACGTACAAAAATTTTTTTTTTTCACTGAATAGAAAGGGAGTAAAACATACCCTTCGATATTTGATCAATAATGATAATAGGTGGTGAATGGTGATCCTTTCCGACTATGACATGATGCTCATTATGGGCTTGTCGTCAAGATTTATCAGATTCCAAGCCCAAATTAGTGTAGACTTTCCACTTTTGGGCCTAAGAAAGGAACGGTTTTCGGTGTCAATGAATGTGCTTAAAATGCCTTTGCAAAAAGTATTGTATTACATGACCTAATACTTTGAGCCCAAAAGGAAACCTCTCTTGGATCGGTAGGTAATCAGGATACAGGTTTTCTGCATTTGGGCGTGGGCTACTTGCAGTTATCTCTCAGAAGAAAAAAAAAAAAAAGAAGGAAAAAGGTGGATAGTGTTTCATTCCAAACACAATCTAAAAATTTTAAACTAGCAATTCCTATCTATTTTTATAAATAATTTAATTTTTACATAATTTAAAATAATAATCTTAAAATCAAATTTTATTTAATCACACTTTTAATTTCAAAGTCTAACCTCATTGATTGTGCATTTTGGGAGATTACGTAGTGTAACAAAGACAGGGTATTGACATCTTCTCAGTAGGTCTCCTAACTTTATGGTCTAGCCGCTGACTAAAATGCAAACAAATAAAATAGCAACAATAAATGTTTTTTTTGTAAGTTATCTCAAATTTTCTTTTCTTTTTTCCTGTAAAAAATTAAGCTTTGTTATTATCACAAATAAAACAGTATAGGATATTGGAAAGAGTTTATATTTGAGATTTTTTATCTTAAATTCTTTAAAAGTGAATTTTCTGTAAGAGAAGGAGTATAATCTAAATTAAAAATTTTGTATTAAGTTATACAATAAAATTCAATCAAAATATGCAGTACCACAACGTTTGATACGATGAAATGAAATACTATTCCACATGAAATAGGTTTGGAATTATCTTTTTCATTCCAATGTTTGGAAGGAAAAGCTACAATAGAATGATGATTTCTTTGCTGTATTTGGTAAAATTATTATTCAATATTAGAATAAAATAAAATTTTTACAAAAAATTATTTAAATTTTTTATTAGTATATTATATCAATAAAATTAAAATTATATTAAAAAATATTAAATTAAATATTTATTTATAAAATTTTATTTAAATAAAATTCTTGTAAAAATTTAAAAATATTAAATATTTTAAATATTTAAACATAATTTAATTATAAAAATAAATTTTAATTTAATTTAAATTAAAAAATATTATTAATAAAAATAAAACAAAATTCAATGCTAAATTATATTTTTTTATTATAGATGCAGAAAAGCGGCTTTTAGCCGACGCCCTCCTTGACTTTTCCAATGAGCGCTTTGTCTTCTCGAAGTATATTTATTTACTTTTAATTATTTTATTTATATATATTCTAATAATAGTATTAATTATATAATTTATTCTATAAAAGTTATATGATTCGTTTATATCTTTCATTACATTATATTTTTGAATTAGAAAAAATTTATAACTTATAGGAGTTAAAATATTATTACTTAGTAGTTAAAAATCTAGTTAAGAACTTTTTTATTAATTCTTTATGTATAATTATTATTTTTTATTTATTTATCTTTTGACTCATGTAACTCCTACATAGCTTATGATTTAAATTTTTAATAATAATATTAATAGTAATATAAATAAAAATAACAAAAATAATAAATTAATATAGTACTCTTCTTTTCCTAAAAAAAATAATAAACGAGTACTCTTCTTTAACTAATGTAACTTTCAAATAATTCTTATTTTTTATTACTCTTTATGTAACTCTTAAATAATTGTAATTAAATTAGAGTTTAAATGATAAATTTGTATGAAATAATTATATTTGTATACATAGTGTGCTTTTAATGTCCTGTAGTTAGTCCATCAAAATAATAATAATTTATTTTTTTAAGAGCATTTTAGGCAATTCAAGAAAGGAAGAAACAACTAAGTTTAAATCTCATAACCCTTATCTATATTTTTAGTATAGTATAGTTTAAATATAAGAAAAGCGTAATATGTTTTCTTTTCCCTCTTCTATGTGGAAATTGGTCTTTTGCTGCCTCAGATCAATATTGCAATGCCGTGCCCGATTGTGCTTAAGAAAACCGCAAAGAAAGAAGGGGTGGATGCAATCGAGCAACTTTGCAGATATTAATTAAAAACATAAGACTTTCAGTTTGAGAAATGATAATTGTGGCGGTTAAAGAAAAAAATGCACAAGAAGTTTTAAAAATTTACCTCTGCTCCTATTCATGTGACATCTCTCTGCATTCTCTTCCACATTGGCAAGGCAATTCGAAGGGCAGTCGCAAGGCCATAATCTCTTAAAACAATCAAAGAAAGAAAGATCAGTAATGCCTTCCAATTTATTCTCTTCAACCTTCCTTCTTGGTCAGATTTCTCTAATCTTTCCTTTTGCCTCTTCCATGCGATCCATTTATACACCTTGACTCTGGACGTCCAGATCAACGTGAAGAAGACATATAAATGGTGCCTAATTGTGCAATGGATTCTTATATTTGGATATGATTAATTAGTCATACTTCCATATATAGCAGATCTTATGGTTCTCTTAGTGTTCCGTCATTTTGTAAGTAGGCATGATGGCTTTAATATTGAATCGCTTTTCTTATTTTGCAGAAACTGCAAAGACAAAATAATGGACTCAACAAGTAAACTTCTCATAAAACCTGCAGCCCAAGTGCAGTGCCCATTCAGCTGGTAATTCAGCTCTTTTGCTCTTAGGTGTAGATTTCCATCTGATGCCTCTAGACAGAATGCCTTTAGCATTACTTTCTGCTTTTTGATAACAGTGTATCACATATTATTAGTATGCACTGCGGGATAATTATTCTACTGACTATAGATATCCCGCAAAAAAGAATGGAAAACATAACATCTTAATATTGACCATGCCCTACTATGTGATTCCATTTCCTGACTTTATTCTTATTTGAAGGAATGTTCAATTATTTTTGTTTTCTGTAGGCTGATCAAGTTTACGTTACACCTTCAATGCAAGATCATCACTGGTAAGTTTTTCCCTTGCAGAATGTCTTGTGCTTTTAGATGTCTTTTAAATATAGAAAATTGTTCACCAACTATGACCTTGGGAAAAGCTGCAGTTGCTTCCTCGTGCATGATGTGGAAGTTTCAAGAGGTTTTCATTGTCAGCTACTGGTTTCACTCTATTTTACTTTAATCATTAGAACACGCTTTCCTTGCTTCAAACATTCCGTTCGGTATATATTGTTTTTAAGAACCATAGTCTTTCGTAGAGGAGTTGATGGAAACCGATAGATAATGTGTTTGGAATAAAGAACCTTACCCTTTTTAGAGCATTGCGGAATGGTTACTGATTATGCTTTGCTTGCATTAGGCCAGACATTGAACCGCATTTGCAGATGAATGTTGCCATCACCTGATAAAAATAAAAAATCGAGATGCACCAGTAGTGTCTGACATTATGGGGAATCTCACATATCAAGCCTTCTGGACAAAAGATCGATCATATACTTATCATGCTTTCCAAATGAGTCAGCCCTTACCTACTTAAGCAACAATTGCAGCCAATTAGACAACTCTAGTACAGAGTTCCTAATGCAGCTTTGAGTCTGCGCAAGCCTAGAAAATATCTCTAGAAGAAAAAGTTTGATTTTTCACTTTCTGAATGCTTCTTGGGAATGTAACTTAACGAAAATGAGCTGCCGTACACTCTGCCTTCCCAACAATTAATGGTGCCTGGAGTCTTTTATCACCCTAAGAGATCAACTTTCATATAAGAACAAAAGCTTCTAGTGTTCATCAGAGTAGCATGTCTTTATATCAAAAACTGAAGCAGAAAATAGAACCAGGTCTAGTGTTCATTGAACTAACATGTCTTTATATTAAAAATATAATCTTTATTTGCAAAACAAACCTTACATACATTCAAGTAAATCTGCCCATATGTCTTTCTTGATAAATAATGCTAGAGACTACCTGGTAGTTCAAAATTTGAGACTAACTGCAAAAGCTCACGTTATTCTACCATTAAGCTTCCTTCTGGTTTTGTTCTGATAATCAAAACTGAAGGCAAAATTTTGATTGCACAGTAACCATGAAGCAGATATCCAACGCGTTCCCCACTAACAGAGATAATCAAGTAAGTAGAGCAAAGAATGAAAATGAAATTAAGAATATAAAACTTGAGAGATGAGCCACTTACAGCTTGTCCTTCGTCTTAGAGGCCGTGCTTTCTGAAGAGTTGATTAATGTCTCAAATAGTGAATAAAAGTTTATTTCCAAAATTGTCCTCTTTGTGCATGAATTTCCAGTTTTTCCTGTGAGAAGTCTTCTTAACTTTCTGGAGTTTTGGACACCTAATGCCTTTACTGCAAACATGAACGTGATAGCAGGGAACGCATCTTGTCATTGAGTATGGTTTATCTGCATTCAGAAACTGTAACTAAAAATTATTTGGTTAGCGTAATTGATGGATAATTGGCATTTCATTGCTATAATGGTGAAACCTGAAATATGCTGCGATTCTTATATGAACCTTAATGGATGACACAAAATAATTTTCTGAGAAGAAAAGGCTTACAAACTCATCGACTTCATAGTCGTGCCAGAAATTTCTATTAAAAAAAAATCAGAAATTTAAGGAATCGAGAATTTTCTGTCCCAAGCAGAAGCATGACAAGTTTTGAATGTCTGAAATGAACATCAAAATTGAAAATGAACCCGAGAAATAAATCAGGAAAAATTAAGCAGGAAGAAGCTTACAAATGCATCAACTTCCCATTTGGGTCCTTGACAAAATTACATATCACTGGTGCTTCACATTCTCTTATTGCAACTCTACCCTCGCTTCCTTCTCAGCCTCCATCACATCCGCCACCTCCACCGACTCCTGCCCCAATAACTCCATCTTCATCCCCCCTCCACCACAGGAATGCAAGCCAAAAAAATTAAAATTTTAAAAAAGTGAGCGACAGGGAACCGAATTGATAACCAAAATCAAGCGAAACGGAGGAAGCGAGGAATCTTCTCAATCTGGAAAAGGAAGGACGATGTTTCTCAAGAAACTGCTCCAAATATCATCTTAGCCATTCAAATGGATCGCTAAACCCAGTTTCTGAATGCCTTAATTCTGAGGGTGAGCCTCATCTCAACCGTTCAGCAGTTGAAACAAATCCTGGCCCTTCATCTAAGTAGGTGGTTTTCGTAGTTCAACGCGTTTTCATAATGCGTTCGTAGTTTCTCTCTCCGGCCCCTTTTTCCTCTTCTAGGCTTTCTGCTCCCTGTTTCCCTATCTTCTCTGCCTTCGCAACGTCTTCATTGATTCAATTGCCTCTCCACTAACTAAATTCAGAAAAGATTCGTTCGAGCTGCTTTGATAGGAGTTTTCATTCATTTTTTTTGTTCTTGCACTAAGGTAAGTTCTAAAGAAATTTTTCTCTGTGATTTTTTGTCATTAAAAAGTTGCAACTTTTTTGCCCTTAATGCTCTGAGTTATGGTGTTTCTGTTTAATTTTTTTATGGTGTTGTTATTTAATTTTTTTTGTTCATACCGGTGATAATACTCTTAATAATTATTTTTTTTTATAGTTAAATTTTTTTTATGGTGTAGTTTACTTTCTTGAATTATTCACTCATTTTTTTCAATGTCAGGACTCTTCTCTCACTTTTGTTCATTGTTAATTTTTCAGCATTTCTAATTTCTTTATAGCATTAGAAGAAATCTTATTACTAGGATTTTTTCATACTGTATTCTATTAATTTTTTATTTTTGAGAAGAAACCTTCTAATTAATATTTTTATATTTTTTATTTCTTGTAGGGCAACAATTTGGGTTTTGGAGTTTGCAAGGCATCCTTCCTGAATTTCATCTCTCAATTCTTTTGACTACTTAGTTCTCAGGTTTCTTATTATCACTTTTGTTCTTTGTTATGCATATTTGAAGAAGCCTACATATGAACATATTTCCGGCATTTTCTTATTTTTTATTGTATTCTAATTCTTTTTATATTTTAGAAGAAACCCTCTAATTAACATGTTTTTAATTTTTTCTTATTTCTTATAGCATTACTGAAAGGCTTATATCTTCATTCTTTTTGAATTTCTTCTCACAGTTCTTTGTTCTCATGATTTTTTTGTTTTAATTTATTTTAGCAGAAGCTTTCTTACTAACAAATTATAGCATCATAATTTGGTACTAAAGTTGGGAAAGGTAATTTCTAAATTTTTTCCCTTTTTTCTGACTTCAAATTACATTTTTATTTTAATTACCCGTTTTCATTTCACTAACAAGTTTATGATATTTTTATAGTTTCTTAAGAAACCTTCTCTTTACTAAAGTTCTTTATTAAAAAGTTGATTTTATTAACAGTATTGTTGTTTTTTTCTCTCTTTTATCTTCTTATAGCATTTCAATTTGTTTTATGGAGTTTGGACCACCAAACGATTTGTTTTAACTTTTTTATAGCATTACAATCTATAGAGCAAGAGAAATTGTTAAATACAAGAGATTGAAAAGTATATAGAGTGATATATCTTTCTATATAATCATATTTGAATAGACCAATCTTATTACAGATTGTACCTTTATTTTAATGACCATTTCTATAACTATTTTATTCTTATTGCATCATTTCATTAATATAATATTATAATTTTGTAATGGCATTCATTATATAATAATAGTCACTGTATTTATTTTAATATAGTCTTGAAAATTTATCATGTGCTAAAGCATGAGACAATGCCAAATTCACAATCTTGTGTACATCTTTTTTTTTTCCGCGGGGGAAGGGGGTGGTGTAGTTTTTTTGAATTATTTACTGATGACAAATTCAAGTTATTACTCTACTCCTCTCTCAACACACATACACACAAAGTTTTAGATTTTTTATTTCAAGTAAGTTGCCAAAGAGAGTACTTAGGAAAACAATAGTACAAGTAAAACAATAACTCATATACAAAATTTTCTACTTTATTTTGAATCAATTTATTGTCATTGATTCATCCGCATTATAGAAATATAAATTATAACTCATCTTATTTCTCTGTAAATGTAAATTTTTTAGATTCGTAAATGTGTTTATCTTGAAAATTATACATTGAACTGATATTTCTGTCACTTTTAATGGACATGAAGCTTGATATATCTGGTTTTCTAAATTATCATCTTATTGTGGTAATGTTATTAGGGATTTTACTAGAGAGTTCAAATAGGGCTTGTCGATGACATGTTCTAATTTTTTTAGTCATCGTCTGCATTGTTTACTGTTGAAATTTAGGTGAGGTGTTCTTACCTTTTTAAAAATAAAAAAAAATATTGAAAGTCTGAATGTTAGCCTTTTTCTTCATTTTTATCTTTTCTCTATTGCATGGACCTTTCATTTTGTTTTATTCTATTTAATTCATCAATTTATATATCATGGAAATAATCTTCTTTGTTTTTTTAGCTTTTGAATTGTAAAATAGTCAAATTTCTTAGTTATTGTGGTTTCATAGTGTTTGTAATTAGTAGTTTTTTATTTATTCAAGTTTATTTGAAATAAATTTTTCTGCAACTATTTTTAGCTATCATCTCTGGCATTTGCAATTGTGATTTATTGGCTATCATCTTATCTTATCTTTCACGTTTAGACCTTCAGAAGTTGAAAGTGCTAAATTTGCAATTTAACATGATTTCAAATGTTGTCCTTGTACAAGTAAGATGTATGTTTTCTTTTAACTTGAAATATATAATAATGAATACATTACTTTGTATATCTCAATACAATATATGGTTCCAAATTGTGAGTATTTTCAGTGGATACATTTGTCACTTTCAAATTCAATCAAAATTTATGTCAATTTTTTTAGTTTTATTGGTCCTTTGTTGCAGAATTTCTTACAAATGTGATTTTAAAATGTTAAATTGTCATTTTCAATCTTTTCATGCTATATATGTCACTGCTACAGATTCCTTCCCCATTTTTCAAAATGTTCTGTTGCTATTGCTTCCAAAATAGACATTTCATATGCTTAGGTTTTCTACTGATAGGCACTCAAAAACTTGGTGTAAGATAATTCAAATTTACTAAATTTTCACTCTCTGGATTTACTATCATATACAGATTTTCACTGTGAAAACTTGAACAAATAAATGAAATATTATTGCCCCCATTGAAATGTTGCAACCATTTTACCCTTAATGCTTTGTCTTATGGTCTTCCTTTCCTTTGTTTTTGGTCACCAACTCTCTCTCTCTCTCTCTTTGCATTCCAAAATCGTGTCTTTTTCTGCTCTTCCTTTGATTGATTTTTTCCTCTATTTTCTTCTCTTCATTCTCTCCATCAATCACCTTCGGTTCAATCATTGTATTGTTTCTGCAGGGTAGAAAACAAGAAATTTGGTCACCCCAGGCGATTGCCGTTAGTATATACATGTAGATGAAATGCAGAGATGCATGCAAAACTGGGTCGGTGAAGCTTCTCTATCCGATCAACATTTAGGTTAGTGATATTGTCAAGAAGGTCAATTGATATTCCAATTTGGATATCTTTCATACTCTCCAATCGGCCTTCTCATTTTTCATGCATTCCAAGTCTTCTCTTTTCTCGCGTTCCGTGCCAAGTTTTCCGTATAAATAACCGAACTGATTGGCCCCTCCCTCTGCTGCCCATGCTGCTTCAACAATGCTGTTTCTGGAATTCTTCGTTGTGGTACTGGATTAACGTTTCAACGTGTTTTAGGGCTTTACTATCCTCAAATAGCCGTAGCCGCGCTGTCTTTGGTTCACGCATTCCGTTCTGCCAAAAATCTGTAGTCTAGTTATGGACGAATCTGGTTACGAATTGAATTTTACAGAAGAAATAATAGACGATGTAAATCTCCCATTATTCAGCTCAAGTAAGTCTTCATTTTCTATATAATTATTTTGAGAAAATAAGAACATGTGGCGTGTATACGTTTTTTAGATCATCTATTATATGCATTGTTGAAAATTGAATTTTTAATTTTCGATTTTTCATCCCCGTAGGCTTCTCGATGCTGTCAGCAGATGCGAGTATGGATCTTCTAGTGAAGCCAGCGAGTTGCTTTATGAGTTATTTGGGCGTGCTTTTTATATCTTCTTCAGCGGTCGGAGATTGTCATATTCATGTATTCCGTTATGTTCTTTGATATCTCCCTCTGTTGGCCGTGAAATTTCTCTTGCCAATCTATCGAAGTTAGGATTAGTTACTGATTGTCAGCTGTATCGTTGTACTTATGGTACTTTAACAACCGTAATAGGCAAATCCGATGTTGTATACGAGTATAACTGCTTTCCGACTTGTGCTTTTTTGGGGGGAAATATTTACTTGATTGGTGGCGCTTCTGGGAATTCAAGTTGGGCTCTTGTTCACTCTCCTGAGGTGTTGCGATTTAAAATTATACCTCCTGCGGTTTTTGCACATTCTAACTATTCAATAAGTCAAATGCATTCCGACAAAGGACTTTCTTTCATTACTCTGAAACACAATGGTATCCTGTATGTTCTTGCTGATAATTTTCTTGTTGAACCAAAGCATACTTTTGAGTCATACCATATTGTGGAGGATAGATGGGAATTGCTCAAAACTCCTCCTTTCTTTTGGAGTGCTTCAAGATGCTCTTACTTTATCCTTTCCTATGCAGTCATGAATGATAAGATTTATGTGTCAACATACGAGGAAGCATATGTTTATCATATTTCTTTCAATAGATGGGAGGCCTGTTATTTATTTGATTGGGAGGAACGCTTTCTTCCTCTTTATCCTTTCTTCGAGGGGTCCTCCAATGCCGATGGTGGGCCGTCATTTGAATTTTCTAAGGAGGGTATATGTTTTGAAAATGACTTTCTGATATGCGTGTTTCAGAAATTCGGATACGTAGTTGCATATTTGATTGTCTCGGAGAGAGTAAGAAAGAAGCAAATACATTGTCTTTTGCCAGAGATCTCTGATGATGTTTGTGATGTTAATTTAGTGGAGTTGAGTAAAGGCTATTTTTGTGTAACTTACATTAAGTCTGTAGTTGAAACTACAAGCTTGGTTCTTCTGGTATTCCATATTTCGCGGGTGGTAGGATCCTCTGATGAATTGTGCTCTAGAATCTGTTGCAGACATGAGATTGAAATGGACGTCGAAGAATGTTGCTGTGCCTCATCCGGCTTCTGCTTTACTGCGTAAGGTTTTCATTTTAGCCTTTGTCTTGTCTTTTGCCTTCCCACTTCGCATGTATGGATGGCGAATTTGTCACCAGATTTGTTACAATGAATAGCAAAATATGCTATAATGCTTTCCTCTTAGTGTGTTCGATGAACGTGGCACATTTTGGTGACCTCTTGGTTCCCTTCTTAGGTACCTTTTGTCTTTTTCCTTTCTAGAAAGTTCAAGGTTTGGTACATTCTTCCACCGCTTTCTGAAGTTATATACATTGTTTGTTTGCAGGTAGGAAGATGAGATCCTGGCAATGGAGTATTGATGGGCAAGCACTGTTAAGTTACCCTGATGCATATGTTGGTCTAATTTTACAGTAGTTACTATATTATTTGGCTATTTTGGCTTGTAACTGAAACGGAAAGGATGGTTAAACTTCCTGTTTTGTTTGTTTCATTTTTTGATATGCTTTTGACTAGTTTACTATGAATGTGAGATTACTTACAAGTACAGTATTGGATGCATTATTAATTTGTCTATCTTTCTATGCCTAGTGATTAGACTTTTGCAATTAAAATCAGTCTGAAAACCCCATGCCGATGTTATAATACTCTCCGGGATATAATCGCACTTCGTTTAGGGTCGGAGGAGTAAGTGGTAATTTACAATCTATTACATATGTGGGTTTTCAGTGAGTGTGAATTGGTGATTTTTAGACCAACAGAAGTCTGAGAATTTCATGTTTTGTTTTGTTTACGGAGGGGAAGGAGCATTCCTTTTCTACTCCCTCCCACCCAAAACAAGCTGTTAACTGCAAGTCTATCAAGTCTATAAATATGTTGGGAACGATGATGTCTTTGTCAAGGTGTTTCTTGGGTTCCATCGTTCTGCAAGACTAGTGGTTCGGTGATTTTTCTTCAAAATGACCTTTTAATTTTTATCTTACGAAACTAATCAATCTTGAATGGAAGGATCATGATATTTTTATTCTTAAAGATTTATATTAACGTTTGTTTCGCATAAGCACGTGAGATGGACAATTACCGTGAAATATGAGTGTATTTCCATAGCATCTCTATTTGAAATTTAATGTAAATTTTTATATTTGAAATGTGGACTACACTAGACAAGGGTATGTCACTCGCCTTGCATTGTAAGAGTCACAGTCAAAATCATCATTGCTAAATTCATTGAAGAAACATGGTTACTCTTGCCTACATTTGGTCAGAATGCAAATACTTCGGTGAGATATTTGGCACCTTCGGTAGCTGTTAAGGAAATTGTTAATTTTTGTGAAAATTTTGAAGGATCAAGGGTTTCCGAAGATTTTAGGACAGTGCTGAATCAATCACGGCTAGATGTAACAAGAATTAAAGCAGAATAACTTGACGATTTTTGGTTCAGAATTTGGTGGGGATTTTAACCAGTTAACTGTAAATCTGAATTATCACGGGTTGCATTTGCTCCAAAGGAGCTTCTCGAATTAAAAAGGAGGATGTTATAGTGGAGGTTGACAATGGTGCAAATGATGCAACCACACGGCATATTTTGAACGAAAATGCTGAGAAAAGAGCAAACTCGAGCCCTCCTTCTGGAGAGGAGGGAGAGAAGTCATCTATGATCCTTGAGAAGTCTATGGATGGCGTGGCTGGAATACAACCGCAAGTATCTAGGGTATTTAATGTTCAAATGGAGTTGATGGACCTCAGGTTGTTGCCGGATGGCCATCATGGTTGACTACAGTGGCAGCGGGCAGTCAAGGGCTGACTCATTTGGAAAGCTCGATAAGGTATGCAATCAATCTTTTGTCCTTCCAATTTCTGTGAGAAATATTAAGTTTGCCATTGAAACTAATCTCATGTTTATGTTTTGGTATTACCTTTTCTAGATGCTTAATTTTCGTTGCTATTCTTCAATATGGTAACAGATTCAATTTTGGTTCCCTTTCCTGTGGTGGAAGTCTGCACTGGCCTTTTATGTGATTTGTGTGGACAAAATGCAAAATAGTTGAATTGTTGCCTCCTTTTTTGTGGTGAAATGAAGCTTTCATCTCTTTCTGACTTTTGGGATAGCTATATTACGAAATTACAGTGTTAAAATGGCTTCTTTGTCCTTGCTTACAGCCGTGTTTGGGTCTAGAACCCTGAATCTACTGTGATACCGGGGTTCCTCAACTTTGACATGAATTTACTGAATAATTCAAATCATTGATATACCTCTTTGCACTTCTCTAAAAGTCACGTGTTCAGTACTGAATTACTGTATTACCGGTGCCTTTCTTGGCATGATTGGATACAGTGCAAGTCCTGAACTTTGATTTATGGTTTATTGGCGCTTATAAAAGTCCTCATGCATTGGACTTTGTTTATGAATTAACAATCTGATCTGGCTTGCAACCTCAATTTTGGGTTTTTATCTGATATTTTTCATCATGTTTTGTTTCTTTCAACATAAACATAGATGTTGCAGATTGGTCAGGGAACATATGGCAGTGTTTATAGGACAAGAGTCCTTGAAACTGGAAAAATTGTTGCATTAAAGAAGCTGCGGCTTGTCAACATGGATCCTGAAAATGCTCCTTTTATTTCAAGCGAAATCATTATTCTGCTTAGGCTGGATCATCCAAATGTCGTGAAATTAGAATGCCTTGTAAGCTCTAGGGTGTCATGCAACTTTATCTTGTATTTGAGTACATGGAGCATGATCTTGCAGGCCTTGCAACGGCGCTGAAGGTTAAGTTTCCTGAGGCATAGGTATGTACTACTTCCTTGCGGTTTTTTCAGTACTAATGAAAAGTGTGCTGTGCAAATTTTGAAGGCTTAATTTTAGTAAATTAGTAAACAAATGGCTGTCATTGTTGAAAACTATTTGCTTACCATTCTACTAAATCTCTGCATTTATTTGATGGAAATTAACGATGTTTGATATTGGAAGTCACCACCGTTCTTTCCGGTCGTGTTGTTGCCCTGCCTAGCGTTCTAGATGAGGAGCCAATAAAAGGGAATGCAGAGAAACAAGTTGCATACTTCTGAGTTCTGTTTGTGCATTAGATCCAGCAACTTTGTCTGCCAAATTGGTGACTACTCCCTAGATGCTGTTGCTTTGACATTCTTACATGTTGCCAAACTTGGACATTCCCATTCACTGCAGAAGTCTTCTTCTCTCCATGTTCCTGCCTTTTGGCTTTTGGCCATTCTTTCAAGGACAGTAGTTGACTTCAGACTGGGGCTTTTGTACTCATCACTTAATGGAGGTTCGTTGGACAGTCTCTGATGTTGTAGAAAATAAAAACTCAAAATATGGCATCTGTGAGGTTCTAAAGATGTGATGGCAACCTTGTAAGTTCCTTAGTATCTAAAAAGCAGCCAATTACAAAGCATGCAATATATTCAAAGTATATTGTTTGAGGATCCACCAAGTTTCTTCCTTCTTCAGTTTTTTATTCTTTGTTTTGTTTTGAGTCTCTGATATAAAATGGGTAAATCAACATTCTTTTAGAGGACTAAATGTGTCATGATCAAAATCTCTTTGCTGTTTAACTTGCATATCTGATTTGGATTTCATGCTTTCCTCCTTTCAGTTTCTTTGTTCAACATTTTGAGTGCAAGTCTGATTTTAACTTATAAGGCGAGTGATTCAAACGAGGCACCTTTTGGTACAAGGATCATGAACAGAAGGCTTTGGCTTTTGGATAATGTGATACACTTCGTACGTTTCTTGAAGTTGGCAGTTTATGTTCTGGCAGACATCATCTTTAACAGCCATACTTGGTTTTCTCTCAACATTCTTACTGAACTTTTTCTAGTGTATAACAATCTTCTAGATTTCACTGTGTATGATAAGTTATGTTTTCACTTCCATTGTGATTTGCAAACTCATTTGGAACCAGTGGATCTCAATTGCCACCAATAAGATTGCAGATATATAGGATGACTTTTTTTATCTGATGGGGATAAGACCTCATGGATTGTTCTTCGGGCTCTGGGCATTTCAAATTCAGCCTTAGGAGTTACTAACTCCGAGCCATGTCATATTCAAAGTATGTTTATTTCAACAAAAGAAATACGTTTTAGAGCATCCTCATCCAGTAACCTCTAGGACGAATTGCGTTAAATGTCTGAATAGGATTGGTGGACAGCTAAAATTTTAGACTTCAACAGGAAATTTGTTAGAATTTTGCTTTTGCTTTTCGTTTCTCCTCTCTCTACAAAAACACACAGAGAAAGCACACAGAAGCAGTTTCAACTGAATCTGAGCAAATAGCTCCACTTTATTTTCTCATGAAGAATTTAACGTCATGGTCTTTCAGATGTGGACCGTGACATCAACTGTTCAAATCTCTTAATTGACCACAAAGGCTACCTCAAGATTGGTGATTTTGGTTTGATAAACTTTTACCATACAAATAAAAATCAACCTCTGACAAGCCGTGTGGTTACCTTCTGGTATCGACCATCGGAGCGCTTGCTTGGTGCAACAGATTATGGCCCAGCTGTGGACTTGTGTGGAGTACTGGTTGCATTGTTGTTGAACTTTTTGCTGGTAAACTTAAAATGCCTGGAAGAACTGAGGTAATCATTTAAAGTAGACTGTGAAAGAGGGAATGGGCAGGGGAATGCTGCTCAATTTGTTTAAAAACTACGAAATTGATACATCATACCTAGGACTGTCAATTGGGCCGGGCTCGGATTGATTTTTCAGCCCAAATTACGTTTCAGGCTGAGGTAAGCTCAGTCTATTTTTAGCTCGGCCCGTAAAATATATATAAATAATAATATAATAATATTTTTAATAATATAATAATATTATTATTTATAAAAAATATATTATTTTTATATAATTTTTTTTAAAAATCGGGCTCGGACCGGCTTGAACCCGAGCTCGGCCCCAAAGGACTGAGCCCGGGCTTACATTTTCTCTGCTCGCTGTTAATCGGGCTGAGCTCGGGCTTAGCAAAGTCCAGCTCACACAACTCAATTGTTCGCGGATTACTGCGTTTATCCGAGTGATCCACAAACGGCGAAAATTTCTCTTTTGACTGCCCCGATCTCGATGAGCTGAAACCAAAGCTCTTATTTTCTGTTGAGTAATAGTTCGAGTAAGTCTTGAATGGGCCCCTCGAAAGCTTGATGCAAATAAACGAATTTTTGTTCTACGTCTCCGAGCTATATATCCCCGTCTAATTCTAGTCATTGAATAGATGAAACTTTCGTGAATAACGAATTTTTTTCTCTCATAACCATACCAACTGCTAATACATGTTTCTTTGCAATAGTGGTGTCTTCCTCATGGAGAAAAAGTTACATAGAAGTCCTATTCATCTGTTTAGCCCGGAGACAAGATGATACGTCAGTTAAGTGTTTGGATATTATTCTGATGGAAACTTTTAGATCATGATGCACCATTTTAACACTGTCCTTTTTACCTCCTGTGAATTTTGGTTGAGTTGATAGTGTGGAGTGCAGCTTCCCATTTTGAATCATGGGTAAGAGGTTGAGCTTAATCGTCGTGAAAGATCTCAACTTTATGACTTCTAGCTTAACTTCCGTTCTCCGGGATAGGTTCTTGTTTTTTTTCTGGAGTTAGGAAATGCACAAAATATGTTATTTACTGCAGGGGCTTGAAAGTTTTCCTTCTTGAATAGTGTCACACGCTAGTAAGGGGTTTCAAATGCATTCCTTGTCAAAATCTTTGCCAGGAGATTTCGTTTAGACTATTAAAAGCCTTCACCAAATCCATGTAGAATGCTAGCCTGCGTTATGTTTAACTATTCACTTTTTCCCTGCTTAGGTATCAATAAACCATTTTCAAGCTTTTGTTAACTTTTAGAATTAGGAATGAGTGTAAGCTACATTGTTTTACGTTTATCCAGAGTTCTTACTAGACAACCATGCCGAAATCTATTTAAATTTATTATTAGATAACTATGTTGGAATCTATCTCAGTCATGGAAATTTGCAAGTTCGAAAGAAGTTGGTTAAAGTGATTGGTGGGAGTGGATGGTCAGTTTTTGAATTCTTTAAGAGGGAAATTAACTGAACTTGATTGCTGGAAAATGGCTCGAATTTGAGTAATGTTGAAGAATAGGCAAATCGATTATTGAGATCAAGTGGTGTAGGATTCCTGATAAAGGCCTGAATATGTCTGCTTTCCATAGGAAAGGTGGAACTCGTGGGATGTGTTTGTGAGTTTTCATTCAAGTTGTTGGCACCTAACCTACAGAGAAGTTAGTGGTGTTTGGCAGGCAAGAACTCATAATATCGTCATATAGAACGGATGATGTAGTCTTCGGCCTTAATGAAGAGACAGTGCACTAGGAGCAGTACCTATGGAGTTGCGAATGCCCACGCCAGATTAGCTTGGTTGAGTGCAAATACATTGCTACCCGTTTGGATGGACTGTGTAGTAGTCCAGATACAGATTTTCTTAATTGTAAGAATGGTTTTGAATTATATTTTAGCATTTTTAGTTCCTTAACAGGGAGAGCGTCATATGTTGCGTTTATGATGGCATGTCGTACGTTTATAATTTGAAACCCTTGCTTCTATGTGCAGGTGGAACAGCTACATGCAATATTTAAACTTCAAGGTTCACCATCAGAAGCATGTTGGAAAAAGTCAAAGTTGCCTGTGAAAGAGGGAATGGGCAGGGGAAACGGTGATGAACCCCCTGTGCCGAAATATTTGCCACTTCTCAGTCAGTCAAGCATCAGACCAGGACTTCCACGAGATTGTGGTTATGTCGCTGCAAGGATTCAGGAAATATCACTACGGTGAGAGAGATTTTTACTGGAGTTCGTTAGCCGTGTCATGGCTACATTTGCTGTTCCCATCTTCAAAGAAAGACGAGCCTAGTGGCAACCATGGCATCTCTGAGAGATAGAAATATGAGCACTATGGCTTTGAAGATGACACAATCTTCTTGATGATATGATGGTACAGATGCTGGAGAGTATATTTCTGTAAAGGTGAAGCCATCCTTGCTCAAATATGCAAGCTCCTCTGTTGCACTTCTTTGTTTTCGTCTCCTGAAAATTCCTGAGAAAAATCTGAGCATGTCTTGAGATTTTTTCTTGACATGCTTTCCGTAAGGGAAAATCCATGCAGACAATTTCCATTAAAACTGTGTCATAAGGAATTGACTAATATGCAATATTAAAAGCTCTTTCTAGAATGATTCTGTACCATTCCCTTTCCTCAGGATCTGGAAACTGAAATCAGTTGTACAATAATTCCACTCTTGCTCGCTTTTGTTTATCAAAAAGTAACAAAACACACTAGTTAAGGAATTGCAAATTTTCAAATAAATTTCAGCCTATATGGCTATTTTACTTATCTAAAATATAATAAGTTGTTGGATTATAATAAAAAACATTATCATTGGAATGTTTTTTAATTGAGGGTATAATTTGAACAAAAATGAATAAAAGAATGACTAATTTTTGACAAATCAATGTAAACAGAGGGAATATCAAAATCGAAGGCAAGGCAAATCGCTTGTAAACTTGAAAAATCTCAAACCAATCTTGCAGATGTAGCAACAAATGTTTTGGTTCATTCAATAAACTTGTAGTACCTTTGTCTCGATTGATAATAATTGAATAAAGCAAGAAAAATTTGCTTCCGCTCTAAGGATCTAAGGCCTGAAACTTTCTGCTTTCTCTTTCAAGTTTTATCGCCTTGACCGACTCCTCTGTTACCATAACTCTAATGTCTGATCTTTGAGAATCCACCAGTCTCAGTTCTTGACTTTCTCTCAGGGAAAAATGAGGTCTGAAATGCAAATCTGATAGACAAGTAAGGTCTAGTTCTTTTGATAAAAATTGTCGAGAGAGAACCATATGCACCAAAGTACCATGTTAATTTGTGTTGAGGGTCAAGCGACAAAAGAAATGAATTTTTCTCCGTAAACAAAATGGCAAGCAGTGGGTTTCCAGGGCATCGTCTGCCAAAATATGGCTTATAAAAAGAGGAAAAAGAGAGAACAAGACTAGCAGGAAGAAGCTGCCTTCCAGCGTTGACGAAAGCATCGGCTGCAAAATTGGCCTGCCTGTAGTTATACATCAATCTGATTTCAGGAATCCTCCGTAAAGTCTGCCTGCAATCATTTAATAATGCCAAGTAAAGATGAAGCTCAGAAGTTGCATAAATGATGAAAGAAATAACTACTTTAGCATCTAATTCAACTTCTTGTTTGCTAGCCATCAAACGGACTGTCTGAGCTAGTCCATCTCTCAAGCCACTCAATTCTTTCCAGTAAATTCGAAGCTACTCCTACTTCCAGGTCACTTGCATAACCTAGTACTCAATTCTCCTTAGCGGTCCCTGATAATACCACCTGCTCCAGCCAAAACAGGGGTTGCCTAGTGCCAAACCATAACAATCAAGTCTTAAAAAATTCTCAGGTGGAGGCCGTGATGCTATTTTCCTCTCTTGAATTACCAGATTAGACTCAGCTTCTGGGTCCCAAGAGCAGGGAATGAATGAGGATGGAACTAATTTACTACCGTAACTAATTTACTAAACTACCGTAACTAATTTATTACCGTAACTTTCGGACTCTGAAAGTAAGCATATTTGATGATCACACCAAATGAATAAATTTTATAAAACAAACTAAGATCAAAATGAGGTTAATACCACTGAACATCTTTAATTTTTTGGTTTGTTTTTTTTGTTCAGTTAAAGACTTATGGCCCATTAAATGCAATATTAGTGTCTTACACTTATGTACAACCCTAATTTATGAGGACGAGGTAGCTACATACTTAAACCACATTATCTCAGGATAACTCGGTCAAGTCACTAGGTACTACCGTAACTAATTTACTACCGTAATTTACTAGCGTAACTAATTTACTACCGTAACTTTCGGACTCTGAAAGTAAGCATATTTGATGATCACACCAAATGAATAAATTTTATAAAACAAACTAAGATCAAAATGAGGTTAATACCACTGAACATATTGAATTTTTTGGTTTGTTTTATTGTTCAGTTAAAGACTTATAGCCCATTAAATGTAATATTAGTGTCTTACACTTATGTACAACCCTAATTCATGAGGATGTAGAGTAGTTACATACTTAAACCACATTATCTTAAGATAACTCGGTCAAGTGACTAGGTACTACCGTAACTAATTTACTACTGTAATTTACTACCGTAACTAATTTACTACCGTAATTTACTAGCGTAACTAATTTACTACCGTAATTTACTACCGTAACTAATTTACTACCGTAACTTTCGGACTCTGAAAGTAAGCATATTTGATGATCACACCAAATGAATAAATTTTATAAAACAAACTAAGATCAAAATGAGGTTAATACCACTGAACATATTAAATTTTTTGGTTTGTTTTATTGTTCAGTTAAAGACTTATAGCCCATTAAATGCAATATTAGTGTCTTACACTTATGTACAACTCTAATTCATGAGGACGAGGTAGCTACATACTTAAACCACATTATCTTAGGATAACTCGGTCAAGTGACTAG
This sequence comes from Rauvolfia tetraphylla, assembly GCA_030512225.1. Classification (NCBI taxonomy): domain Eukaryota; kingdom Viridiplantae; phylum Streptophyta; class Magnoliopsida; order Gentianales; family Apocynaceae; genus Rauvolfia; species Rauvolfia tetraphylla. The sequence continues at coordinate 8,562,700 of JAJQKT010000060.1, forward strand.
GTACTACCGTAACTAATTTACTACTGTAATTTACTACCGTAACTAATTTACTACCGTAATTTACTAGCGTAACTAATTTACTACCGTAATTTACTACCGTAACTTTCGGACTCTGAAAGTAAGCATATTTGATGATCACACCAAATGAATAAATTTTATAAAACAAACTAAGATCAAAATGAGGTTAATACCACTGAACATATTGAATTTTTTGGTTTGTTTTATTGTTCAGTTAAAGACTTATGGCCCATTAAATGCAATATTAGTGTCTTACACTTATGTACAACCCTAATTCATGAGGACGAGGTAGCTACATACTTAAACCACATTATCTCAGGATACTCGGTCAAGTCAACTGCAATTTACCTTTCATTTCATTTTAAGTGTTTGACATTATAACAGTCGTATATGTCGAGTTTGTAGTCAGGAAACATATCCTCCAATAGAGATAAAAGATTAAGGAAATCATGTTTCAAAGTCAAAAGACGAGAATTTAGATACAACATAAATGGGATGAAATAAAATTAGTTCATATAATAAAAAAAATCATATCAATAAAAGAAATAATCTAACTGACCGGATTATGGCGATCAAAATGTGCCACCACATTCCTGATATAATCAAACCTCGACATAGCAGACCATGGATTATATTTTCTTCCACACACTTCAGATCTATGTCTATAAATTCTATCAAATTCACCTGCATGCAATTTATCTCAAACAATGAGAATGAATTAAAATTCACAAAAATTTATTGAAAAAGTCATCTTGATTTGGCTGGGATGGAATAATTCCAAGGAATTTTGCCTATTCTAATTTCATTCTGGTTGTCACTTTGAACGAAATAATTTTCAGTCTCTACTATATTGTCATTGTGCAACTTTACTTTAGGGGGAAGGTAAAGCTTTTCATCCTCATCCAAAAGTATTGGATGATATATTAATTTTGGACTGTTATAAACCATAAAATCATTAGTTAGATATATAATTTTGAGAAAGTAAACACACGAAAAAAATAAAAGAAAGGAAAAAGAAGAAGATGAAAGAAAAAATCTGACCTAATTTCCTGCTTCAGGAAATGGTTAAACTCCTTGTTTGTTCGATTATAAAAAGTACTTGCACAAGGTTCTTTAAAAATCTCCAATCATTCAATTTTAACCGGACACCTTCAGCTTTACTTCTGGAATGTCTGTTGTCAAAAAGGGGAAACGCAAATTTGGCTTCACCTCCAATCATTACAATATTTGCCAATAATGGCAATTCATTTATTCTTGCGCTTGCATAATACACTCCTTGTGTGTGGGCCATAACCAAGCCTTTGATCAAATCTCTATAAAAATAAGAAAATATTAATTGGTCGTAGTAATCAATGAAAAGTTGAAAATATATGTCAAAATAATATAGGATAATACTTACTTGACTATCAATTGAAACGGAGCTCGAAGTGCTTTTCTATTCCAACAGAATTTTTGTGGAAGCAATTTTCCTATCCAGCTGTTTCCTTTTTGTGTTAGAAGACTCTGTAAATACTCTTCCAAAGTAGTGGTTATCCTTTGCACAGCAACAAAATATAGCCGTTCATCCCCCCATTTGTGGTCTCCCGGTGTGTGATCAACCCATACGTTTTTACAAAATAAGAATTTTCAATAGACGCAAGAAGGTTATTGTAAATTATTTGTTGAATATCTTTATCATCACATATCAAATATGACGCTTCACACGAACAATTTTCATTTGCTTCCGGAAACCTAATAATACCATTTCCAATTCGCTGAAATCTATCAACCCAATCTATTGTATACTTTACAATGATACTGCCCGTATCCTACAAAATAGTTTCCACTAGTTAGGCAGCAATTCAACACAAAGAAAATAAATGCATATATGATTTCGTAAAATCCAATTCTGCAATAGTTACCATATAAATAAAAATATATAATAGATGCATTTAACTTACTCTCTCTATATATAGCAAAAAAATCTATAAATTATTAAAAAGATATAAAAGATTACATTATTGAGATTCTCTCGGCTGTAAAGTCTAATGTCTGATCTTTGAGAATCCACCAGTCTCAGTTCTTGACTTTCTCTCAGGGAAAAATGAGGCCTGAAATGCAAATCTGACAGACAAGTAAGGTCTAGTTCTTTTGATAAAAATTGTCCAGAGAGAACCATATGCACCAAAGTACCATGTTAATTTGTGTTGAGGGGTCAAGCGACAAAAGAAATGAATTTTTCTCCGTAAACAAAATGGCAAGCAGTGGGTTTCCAGGGCATCGTCTGCCAAAATATGGCTTATAAAAAGAGGAAAAAGAGAGAACAAGACTAGCAGGAAGAAGCTGCCCTTCAGCGTTGACGAAAGCATCGGCTGCAAAATTGGCCTGCCTGTAGTTATACATCAATCTGATTTCAGGAATCCTCCGTAAAGTCTGCTTGCAATCATTTAATAATGCCAAGTAAAGATGAAGCTCAGAAGTTGCATAAATGATGAAAGAAATAACTACTTTAGCATCTAATTCAACTTCTTGTTTGCTAGCCATCAAACGGACTGTCTGAGCTAGTCCATCTCTCAAGCCACTCAATTCTTTCCAGTAAATTCGAAGCTACTCCTACTTCCAGGTCACTTGCATAACCTAGTACTCAATTCTCCTTAGCGGTCCCTGATAATACCACCTGCTCCAGCCAAAACAGGGGTTGCCTAGTGCCAAACCATAACAATCAAGTCTTAAAAAATTCTCAGGTGGAGGCCGTGATGCTATTTTCCTCTCTTGAATTACCAGATTAGACCTGCTTCTCGGTCCAAGAGCAGGAATGAATGAGGATGGAACTAATTTACTACCGTAACTAATTTACTAAACTACCGTAACTAATTTATTACTGTAACTTTCGGACTCTGAAAGTAAGCATATTTGATGATCACACCAAATGAATAAATTTTATAAAACAAACTAAGATCAAAATGAGGTTAATACCACTGAACATCTTTAATTTTTTGGTTTGTTTTTTTGTTCAGTTAAAGACTTATGGCCCATTAAATGCAATATTAGTGTCTTACACTTATGTACAACCCTAATTTATGAGGACGAGGTAGCTACATACTTAAACCACATTATCTTAGGATAACTCGGTCAAGTGACTAGGTACTACCGTAACTAATTTACTACTGTAATTTACTACCGTAACTAATTTACTACCGTAATTTACTAGCGTAACTAATTTACTACCGTAACTAATTTACTACCGTAACTTTCGGACTCTGAAAGTAAGCATATTTGATGATCACACCAAATGAATAAATTTTATAAAACAAACTAAGATCAAAATGAGGTTAATACCACTGAACATATTGAATTTTTTGGTTTGTTTTATTGTTCAGTTAAAGACTTATAGCCCATTAAATGCAATATTAGTGTCTTACACTTATGTACAACCCTAATTCATGACGACGAGGTAGCTACATACTTAAACCACATTATCTTAGGATAACTCGGTCAAGTGACTAGGTACTACCGTAACTAATTTACTACTGTAATTTACTACCGTAACTAATTTACTACCGTAATTTACTAGCGTAACTAATTTACTACCGTAACTTTCGGACTCTGAAAGTAAGCATATTTGATGATCACACCAAATGAATAAATTTTATAAAACAAACTAAGATCAAAATGAGGTTAATACCACTGAACATATTGAATTTTTTGGTTTGTTTTATTGTTCAGTTAAAGACTTATAGCCCATTAAATGCAATATTAGTGTCTTACACTTATGTACAACCCTAATTCATGAGGACGAGGTAGCTACATACTTAAACCACATTATCTCAGGATAACTCGGTCAAGTCACTAGGTACTACCGTAACTAATTTACTACCGTAATTTACTAGCGTAACTAATTTACTACCGTAACTTTCGGACTCTGAAAGTAAGCATATTTGATGATCACACCAAATGAATAAATTTTATAAAACAAACTAAGATCAAAATGAGGTTAATACCACTGAACATATTGAATTTTTTGGTTTGTTTTATTGTTCAGTTAAAGACTTATAGCCCATTAAATGTAATATTAGTGTCTTACACTTATGTACAACCCTAATTCATGAGGACAAGGTAGCTACATACTTAAACCATATTATCTTAGGATAACTCGGTCAAGTGACTAGGTACTACCGTAACTAATTTACTACTGTAATTTACTACCGTAACTAATTTACTACCGTAATTTACTAGCGTAACTAATTTACTACCGTAACTTTCGGACTCTGAAAGTAAGCATATTTGATGATCACACCAAATGAATAAATTTTATAAAACAAACTAAGATCAAAATGAGGTTAATACCACTGAACATATTGAATTTTTTGGTTTGTTTTATTGTTCAGTTAAAGACTTATAGCCCATTAAATGCAATATTAGTGTCTTACACTTATGTACAACCCTAATTCATGAGGACGAGGTAGCTACATACTTAAACCACATTATCTTAGGATAACTCGGTCAAGTGACTAGGTACTACCGTAACTAATTTACTACTGTAATTTACTACCGTAACTAATTTACTACCGTAATTTACTAGCGTAACTAATTTACTACCGTAATTTACTACCGTAACTAATTTACTACCGTAACTTTCGGACTCTGAAAGTAAGCATATTTGATGATCACACCAAATGAATAAATTTTATAAAACAAACTAAGATCAAAATAAGGTTAATACCACTGAACATATTGAATTTTTTGGTTTGTTTTATTGTTCAGTTAAAGACTTATGGCCCATTAAATGCAATATTAGTGTCTTACACTTATGTACAACCCTAATTCCTGAGGACGAGGTAGCTACATACTTAAACCACATTATCTCAGGATAACTCGATCAAGTCAACTGCAATTTACCTTTCATTTCATTTTTAGTGTTTGACATTATAACAGTCGTATATGTCGAGTATGTAGTCAGGAAACATATCCTTCAATAGAGATAAAAGATTAAGGAAATCATGTTTCAAAGTCAAAAGATGAGAATTTAGATACAACATAAATGGGATGAAATAAAATTAGTTCATATAATAAAAAAAATCATATCAATAAAAGAAATAATCCAACTGACCGGATTATGGCGATCAAAATGTGCCACCACATTCCTGATATAATCAAACCTCGACATAGCAGACTATGGATTATATTTTCTTCCACACACTTCAGATCTATGTCTATAAATTCTATCAAATTCACCTGCATGCAATTTATCTCAAACAATGAGAATGAATTAAAATTCACAAAAATTTATTGAAAAAGTCATCTTGATTTGGCTGGGATGGAATAATTCCAAGGAATTTTGCCTATTCTAATTTCATTCTGGTTGTCACTTTGAACGAAATAATTTTCAGTCTCTACTATATTGTCCTTGTGCAACTTTACTTTAGGGGGAAGGTAAAACTTTTCATCCTCATCCAAAAGTATTGGATGATATATTAATTTTGGACTGTTATAAACCATAAAATCATTAGTTAGAGATATAATTTTGAGAAAGTAAAAACAGGAAAAAAATAAAAGAAAGGAAAAAGAAGAAGATGAAAGGAAGAATCTGACCTAATTTCCTGCTTCAGGAAATGGTTAAACTCCTTGTTTGTTCGATTATAAAAAGTACTTGCACAAGTTTCTTTAAAAATCTCTCATCATTCAATTTTAACCGGACACCTTCAGCTTTACTTCTGGAATGTCTGTTGTCAAAAAGGGGAAATGCAAATTTGGCTTCACCTCCAATCATTACAATATTTGCCAATAATGGCAATTCATTTATTCTTGCACTTTCATAATACACTCCTTGTGTGTGGGCCATAACCAAGCCTTTGATCAAATCTCTATAAAAATAAGAAAATATTAATTGGTCGTAGTAATCAATGAAAAGTTGAAAATATATGTCAAAATAATATAGGATAATACTTACTTGACTATCAATTGAAACGGAGCTCGAAGTGCTTTTCTATTCCAACAGAATTTTTGTGGAAGCAATTTTCCTATCCAGCTGTTTCCTTTTTGTGTTAGAAGACTCTGTAAATACTCTTCCAAAGTAGTGGTTATCCTTTGCACAGCAACAAAATATAGCCGTTCATCCCCCCATTTGTGGTCTCCCGGTGTGTGATCAACCCATACGTTTTTACAAAATAAGAATTTTCAATAGACGCAAGAAGGTTATTGTAAATTATTTGTTGAATATCTTTATCATCACATATCAAATATGACGCTTCACACGAACAATTTTCATTTGCTTCCGGAAACCTAATAATACCATTTCTAATTCGCTGAAATCTGTCAACCCAATCTATTGTATACTTTACAATGATACTGCCCGTATCCTACAAAATAGTTTCCACTAGTTAGGCAGCAATTCAACACAAAGAAAATAAATGCATATATGATTTTGTAAAATCCAATTCTTCAATAGTTACCATATAAATAAAAATATATTATAGATGCATTTAACTTACTCTCTCTATATATAGCAAAAAAATCTATAAATTATTAAAAAGATATAAAAGATTACATTATTGAGATTCTCTCGGCTGTAAAGTCTAATGTCTGATCTTTGAGAATCCACCAGTCTCAGTTCTTGACTTTCTCTCAGGGAAAAATGAGGCCTGAAATGCAAATCTGACAGACAAGTAAGGTCTAGTTCTTTTGATAAAAATTGTCGAGAGAGAACCATATGCACCAAAGTACCATGTTAATTTGTGTTGAGTGGTCAAGCCACAAAAGAAATGAATTTTCTCCGTAAACAAAATGGCAAGCAGTGGGTTTCCAGGGCATCGTCTGCCAAAATATGGCTTATAAAAAGAGGAAAAAGAGAGAACAAGACTAGCAGGAAGAAGCTGCCCTCCAGCGTTGACGAAAGCATCGGCTGCAAAATTGGCCTGCCTGTAGTTATACATCAATCTGATTTCAGGAATCCTCCGTAAAGTCTGCCTGCAATCATTTAATAATGCCAAGTAAAGATGAAGCTCAGAAGTTGCATAAATGATGAAAGAAATAACTACTTTAGCATCTAATTCAACTTCTTGTTTGCTAGCCATCAAACGGACTGTCTGAGCTAGTCCATCTCTCAAGCCACTCAATTCTTTCCAGTAAATTCGAAGCTACTCCTACTTCCAGGTCACTTGCATAACCTAGTACTCAATTCTCCTTAGCGGTCCCTGATAATACCACCTGCTCCAGCCGAAACAGGGGTTGCCTAGTGCCAAACCATAACAATCAAGTCTTAAAAAATTCTCAGGTGGAGGCCGTGATGCTATTTTCCTCTCTTGAATTACCAGATTAGACCTGCTTCTCGGTCCAAGAGCAGGAATGAATGAGGATGTAACTAATTTACTACCGTAACTAATTTACTAAACTACCGTAACTAATTTATTACCGTAACTTTCGGACTCTGAAAGTAAGCATATTTGATGATCACACCAAATGAATAAATTTTATAAAACAAACTAAGATCAAAATGAGGTTAATACCACTGAACATATTGAATTTTTTGGTTTATTTTATTGTTCAGTTAACGATTTTTTATCTCTAAATTAAATTTCAGTTTGGTTTCAATTTAGACCAAGCCAAACAGAAAAAAATGAATTTTCTTCAAAATTTCTCCAAATTAATAATTAAGTATAAATAAAATTAATAATTTTAATTAAACTAATTCTTAATTAAAGTTATTTTAAAATTTAAAATAATTATTTTTTATATATTTTCAGAAATATTATTTAAAGACTAATAACTCAAACTAAATTAGATTTTAATTAAGATTATAATCAATATAAGAGTATAATTAATGTTATTTTAAAATTTAAATTCTTAATTTTATATTCGATTTGAAAGTAAATTAGGTTTAGTTTAATTTTAAAAAAGAATAAAAAATTAATTTTTCTACAAATAGTAAAATTATATTTTTTTCAAATCAAACCGATGAACACCCCCTAGGACTAAGAACGTTGGTCCGTGAAAACCACTGCTTACCAATTAAACTAAAAAAGCCAAACTGCTCAAAATCCAAAAAAATGCAAAATCTTTTCAGGTTGAGCGCAACCACACCTAAAAACATTATTGTGTTCACTTTGTGCAACTATGTGCTAACGCATCCAACCTGTTTCCTGATGTAGCAAATGACAAGCCCTTCCTATACCTAAATCAATTATCAAGACGGAAAGTGCTATGAAAATATCTGAAAATTTCCCTTTATACAGTGTCCCCAGAACTAAATTTAAATAATAATTTCCTTCCTCTTCATGTTTGATAAATGAAAGCATTATTTACCCCACCACACACCCCATCCCCCACCACCCAATCCCTCCCAAAAAAAAAAAAAAAAGGGCTTCCTAGAACTATAACAATAGTAAGAGGCCGCTGATGCTTCTAAAAGTCCTCAAAAGCCCTCTAAACATCTCTCATATTCTTCTTCGCCTTATCGACCTTGCATCTAATTCCTTCTTCTATCTAACATCAGACCTTGCCAGCTCTTTTGTACCTCCTAGACTTTTGCAGTATTCCATGCGGTAGCTCTAATCGAAAGGAAATCCTTTTATCATACACTTTCAGTCCTGGAATCCTCCATTAAACCTTCATTCTGAATTCTGCAACCTTCTTCATCACAGTATTCATGGCAATATCTGTAAAACTCTAGCCACCTAACTTCAAAACTGAACATGATTGATACTACTCGTTGAAGCTCCAGCCTGGATCATGTAGACTACCAAAGACCCATAACAGGATTGTCCGCCAAGGACACTGAGAAAACAAAGGCAATATCTTGGAAGAATATTCACAAATGCCTTGCATAGTAGTCATGAAGGTACATTAAAATAAAGCGTAACTCTTAAAAAGAGAGATTTTATTTATAGGTAGGTCCATCATCAATGGACGAAAGTCATTTTGGAAAGTATATCAACCAAAAAAGAAAAGAAAAGAAAAGAAAAGGGCAAAACACCGAGGATCGAATCAAGGGATTATTCATTAACTTTATAGGACCAGAAGATTTAGCTCTTGATCAGCTACCTCAACTAGTTTCTAAGAGGAATAATATCCAGAAGATTAATGGAAGCAAATTGAATATTGCTAACTTTTACTGCAGCACCGGACTCCTCTGAGGTTGATAGAAACCCATTGATAATGAATGGATTAAATTGCGCAGCGCAGAATGCATCATGACAACATTAATCCAAGTCAGAACATTTGTGGGTCTGGACTCGAGGACGCTAGCGTGAACAAACTCGGTTTAAAAGCGCTCCTAAGAAACCTCTGAAATTGTGGAAACAAATAAAATGAAATGTTTTGCACTTTCTCAAGTATCCACATCTCCCCAACACATATCACAGCTGAAACATGTTAGCATGTGCAAAATAACAAACTAAAGAGCCACATTCTCTTCTTTTAGGGTGCCAAGAGAAGAAAACAACTTTGAGCCGGACTATTTCAAAGAGAAATTCCCAAGTTCAAGAGCCACCACAGAAGGCTCCGCAGCCTGCCTTGGTCCAGGAGAGCGCATGTATCCTAAATGCGGAATCTGAATCCAGGAAATGCTGTCTGGAAGATGAATTTCGCTGCACAGATAGAAAAGCAAATCATTCTCCCCTCCAAGTGCAATTAACAAAGTACGTTTGAATCCATCATTACATTGTAATGGGCATGGTAATTGATTGAATTGTCTTATGAAAATCAATAAGCATAATGACCAACCATCTTCTTCCTACATCTAGTATGAATTCTTAAAGAGTACAGAAAGCAATTCGGTTTATAATGATTCTTTTAGTTAAATCATACACATGTATTTTCTTATTCCTTTTTTACTTTGTTTCATCAGAAAAATGCTCTGGCCCAACATAGATCTTGATCATAAAGAGTAAAATAATAAAATTCCAATTCCAAGATGATTTTCCTGCCCTTGCAGTCTTTGCATATGATTAAGGTGCAGGCACCTACACAAGCCTGAAAAGATACCCAAGCGAGTATCTCTAAATCCTACTAAAAGATTTAAATAAAAGGTTGACAGAATTTTTTACCACGAGAAGTCGCCAACAGCTTTACAATCAAGGCAAGAAGACTACTTAAGTTTCAAGTGCCAACCGAGAATGTAAAGCAAAATACAAATTTCTAAGGATCTTCCAAGAGTTCCAAGACACTCATAAAAACATAAACTAGATCAGAAAACTTTTGATTTACATATTTTGCTGCAATAAAATCAGTGTTCAACAAAACTTTTCTTTGGGCCCCAAAATACATCCTTAACACAATTTAACCACAAAACAAAAACCAAAGTGAAGCAATACACAAGGGGAATAAAGTGAAGCAATACATTCGCTATCTCTTTAATATAGTATCAATGACATTATCAAACTCTTCTGGGGGAACCTTCCAAACTTGTTGTTTCTTTTAGTTGTCCCTGCATTGTTCAATGGCCAAAAGAGACAATTTGGTAATCAGCATTATGGGAAAGTAAACAAATCTTGTCAAACAAAATGTGGTAACCACTCATTTCTATTGCCATGGAAACAAAAATACTGCAGCAGTAAAGATAGTTGAAAATATAAGCTCTTAGAACTTTTGGCTAGTGCTCTGTGTATTACAAGGGGATCTAGGAGGATACACTCCACGATGCTACAACTGAACTAAGGTCCTTGCTTACAACAAAGCACTGCTTTTAGCAATCTATTCCAAAGTAATATAATGTAGGAAAGAAATCAAACTAATATTGTAATTGTGTTGGGACATTAGCCTTCTGGTCAACAAATTAACTCTACATTAATTTCCGGGTAAAAATACCTTTAACTAAATAAAGGTAGCTAAAACTAGCTACCTCAGCATTCTCTGAAACGATATAAAATCAAAACATAGGGCTTCATTCTGACAGAAACTCTGGGAAAGTTTCTACAATCATCAACCTCTTTTAAAGGACTGCAATTAATAAAAACTCAAAGCACTAAATACTATCCTAATTCACTTAAGTAATTGGCATTCCTCTCTTGCTTTTGCCATTAAGAGGACTTCTGATGGCAACATAATGAAAGATTTAAAGATTCAAGAATGCATCCAAGTGAGAACAACAACCCTTAATAAAGAAGAGATTTTACCAGAAGGGAAGAAAAAAACAAAAAAAAAAGAGCTGACTAGAGCACACATTAGCAAAAAGAAGGATTCAGAAAATTATTCTTCATTGCTGCAGAAATTGAAGACATGGAAAAATACGTTCAGCAAAATCCATGTATTATGAACATGAGAAGATTGGAAAATGCAAACATAAAGTAATCTGTAACAACTATGAATACATTTATGGAAAATGTACCTATAATGTCAAATGATAAATCAATATTCTGGAGTGGGTGATTGCCATGACATTTGGTCAGCAGGTGTTAAAGACTCTGCTTGCCCTGGCAATTGAGGAGAACCTGACACTTGCCAAGACATCTGTGGAGCTCCCGTTGATGCCTGCCATGACATTTGAGCAGCACCAGCGGATGCCTGCCCCTGCCCCGACATTTGAGGAGCTCGGAATGATGCTTGCCCTTCCCATGACATTTGAGGTGCGTTTCTTGATGCTTGCTCCTGCCATGACATCTGAGGAGGACTTGTTGATGTTTGCCCCTGCCATGACATCTGAGAAGCACTAGTTGATGTTTGCCCCTGCCAGTGCATTTGAGAAGTGCCTGTTGGCACTTGCTCCTGCCATGACATCTGAGAACGACTTGTTGATGTTTGCCCCTGCCATGACATCTGAGGAGCACTAGTTGATGTTTGCCCCTGCCAGGGCATTTGAGAAGTGTCTGTTGGCACTTGCCCCTGCAATGACATCTGTGGAGAGCCTGCTGATGCTTGCCCTTGCCATGATGTTTGAGAAGGTCCTGATGCCTGCCATTGCATTTGTGCATTCAGGGGCGATGCCTGTGCCGGCATTTGAGGTGTTGGTGCTTGTGCAGTCAATGGCTGCCAAGACTTCTCTGCTTGTCTTAGCATTTGGGATGAACCTGAGGCCTTTGGTGGTGAATAAAATGGAAATCTGGAATTTACAATTCTCTCAATCACCACACGCCGCCCTTCTTTCTCAAATGCATCTAATAGGAACTCCTTCAGCTTAGGTGTGATACCAACACCAACAGCCATCATCTGGCCAACTACATTAGAACATGTATCAAGGTCACCTGTTCCACAGAGGCCTCTGATTACAATGTCATATGTTGTAGCATCAGGTTTTATCTCTGCCTCACCCATCTTCATCAGAATTGGTACACACTCAGTGACTCTCCCTTTCTCAATAAAATAATTAAACCATTTATTAGCATATTCTGGAATAACTCTGTGGGCTGCAGCCATCTTTGCATACTTGTCCAAAGCCTCATCTACCTTCTCTAACTTAATGTAAGCCTCAATAAATGTCCTGTAGGTCGTAACATCCGGCGACAGTGACTTGCTCTGCAACTGTGCAAGATAATTCTCAGCCTCCTCTGTCATCTCAAGTTCACATAACCGAATGATCATATTGTTAAACCCTGCCACATCCATAGCAAAAGGCCTTGACTTTGCTCCCTTTCCAACCTTCTTAAAAACCTCCATGGCCTCAGCAACCTTCCCCAACCTGAAACACTCATTCACCATTATGCTAATGGTATCTGAATTGACAGCTTGGAATGTAGGAGGTGTATGATTGTCTAACATATTATCAAACAATTGCCATGCCTCCTTTTCCTTCCCGTACTTCAGCAGCACCTCCAAAATTACATTACACGTGGCTGGCACCATCCTGAACTGTTTGTCCATCAAATACTTATACGATTCCATTGCCTCCTTTTCCCTCTCTTGCTTGAAGTACCAGTCCATAAAAGTTGCACTTACGACACCATCATAAACCAAACACCTCTCTTGTAACTCCTCAAAATATTCATTGGCCTTCTCCAAATTACCCAAATTCAGAAATCCAGAAATTAAATTATTATAGACTAAAGAATCCGCGCCCTGACCTTTATTCAACATTTCACGTAGCAGATCCACTGCATCGTTAATCCGCCCCGCGTCAATGAGGCCCTTCGTAAGATTGCGATAGGTGAAAGCAGAAGGACTGAAAGGAGCTGCTTCAAGTATGTGGTGGTAAACTTTGATGGCCTCATCAACATCACTAGTTCCACAGTGGGCAAGGATGAGGTTATTGTATGAAACAATGTTCGGGATAATGTCTGATTGATTAAAGAAGTACTGGAAGAGGATTTTGGCGTCATGATAGCGGCCCGCACGGTACATGGCGGCAATAATAGCGTTGCAGGTGAAGACGGTGGGACGGACACTGGAAAAGACAGCATGGCGAGCGATGGCAGCTGCGGAGTCGAGGTCACCGGCACGGATAAGAGATTGGACCCGGTTGTGTATATTGAGGCGTGGACCTACAAGGGCAGAGGTAGAGTCAGGAAGGCGGGGGCCCTGGTTGTTACGGTCTTGTGGCTGCGATTGGGATGGAGGGTCGCGGCGCAATGCCCACATTGGAGGCTCGATTCTGAGTCGTCGCTTTCTCCGACGGCGCTCTGCCGCAGCCTCCTCAGCTGAAGTGAAGGCAAATGATCGAACAGGTAGGAGGTAATTGGGATTCTGTGTGAAATGATGATTTGATCCATATATAGGAACAAGTTTGTCCGTGCCGGAGTTGGTGGCTGAACGGCGGATGGTACGGAGGAGGAGGCTCCGATACATAGTGAACTTAGCAAGAGGAGAGCCGGAGGAATGCTTGAGATGTTGAGGTAGGGGTTTCTGTGCTAAACCCTAGCAGACTGTGAGCGAGGGAGAGCTGAGGTTTATGACTTCTCCTAAAAGACCATTCGTCGTTTGATTGTGGGATTAAATTTCAACTTCATCCCTCAAAATATGATTTTGTTTCAATCAAGGACCTAATTTTACAAAATTTATAAATAGTCCCTAAAAATGTAAGACTTGTGCCAATCAAGCCCCACATTAATCTTAACTGTCTCTCCGGTGAGCAACCATTCGGTGTCTAGACCTGATCTTCACCATCGTAGATGCAAGAGGTAAAAGTTGAACTGAGCATTGACAGTGAGCGGTTCAACTGACGAATCTCACAGCTGCTAAGTCGTAAAATTTAAGAGAAGGGAAGAAGAGAGATGGCAGTGGGCAATTCCTTCCTCCGCTAATTTTGAGTGGCTGCGGGGGAGAGAGAGAGAGAGAGAGAGCAAGTGGGCATTGATAGTTGGTTCAGCGGTGTTGGTCATGGTGGTGATTCAGAGAAAGAACAAAGATCATCATTTGTAATGGTAATGCTTGACTTTGCATAAGCTCAATGCAGAGACCTTTCCCTTGCTTTTTTTCTTTCACTTAACAGAAGGAAATATCCCTACATAAGGAAACTGATGCTCAAAGTAGCAATCTAAAAATAGTTGACACAAAAAAGCATACTAGAAAACCCTCCACACTCTTTAGCACAAGATTTTGAGTCTCACGTGTCTACCATTTCACCACCAAGGTATCTTGAAAGTGAATCGTATTTCATCAATATGATATCTAGCTACTGCCATGTATGGAAAACCAGCACCTGAATCATAATATTATTGTAGAAGAATGAATAATTTGATAAAGAATTATTTACAGGTAGCAGCACAAAATTGATCGTCAAGATTCCAGACCAAAGTTGTGATGGAATATTTCTAAAATGTAAAAATGGGAAAAAAAATCATTCCTATTGCAGGAAAAAGCAAATTAAAGATGAAATTTCAAGTCGAAAACTGGCTATAACAGTTGTGGTATCTTCTATACAGACTTCATCTCCTGGGGATCCTTTATCTTTAAATGATGCAGAAAAAAGTGTTGTATTCCTTGTCTTTAGAAGTATGTACGTTTCTGTACAATACATCGCTGATCTCAGACATCTGTCCTATTGAAAAACCTGTACCGTGGAGCGGTTCTGATACAGATCAACCCAACATTCATCCTTCTTAACGGCAGTATTCCATCTTCTCTTGAAAATCATCATCTCAATATAGGATTGCTTTCTGACCTGAATGTGTCAAAGAAAGAGAAAAAAAAAATTGACAAGCAGTGAAGAAAGCTCGAGAAGGGGATCTATTTGGAGCAGACATTGAAGTTTCGAAAACTTAATCCAGTATAACCAAAGAACAAGAAAGAATCTTATAATGGACGTAAGATGGTGTTTGGGAAAAGATTCGGTAGGAGACTTACAGCAAATCTGTCATCAAATTTAAGCACTGAAGTTGCCTGCAGTTTTAAACAAAATTGTCAATCAAGAGGAGCAACGCAGAGGAATGAAACAATGAAAAATTTTCCAATAGCCATACCTCCTCTGGATTTTTTGAGCTCTTAGTTTGAGGGGAGTGGTCGGACAATTCAACTGTTAACTGCATAAAACAAGGGAAAACAGTTTTAAGGGGTAGCTTACGTGCTTAAAAGATCTCAGAGACAGAAAGATGGAACTCTATAGGAGGAGGAAGAATTTTGGAAGAGTGTGACAGCAAAATGATTGCTCTGGGTTATAATCACTTGCCTTTTTTTCACGTGAAGTGCCACCCAAAGTAGGAAGCCCCATGTGAACTACATATTCTGAGTCAACTACACCAACTTTTCTAGCTCTATCACCCTGTAACAAGGAAGATAAAAGAAATCCCAGATACATTATCAATGCATCAAAAAAAGGATTAGAAAGATCCAAAAATTCTAGGAAGTATAATCAGGGATTACCTGTGCACAATAACCAAGCTGCATATCTAGGCCCCATGCGTGGATCAAGTCATTCTGTTGAAAAAAGGTAATAACTACTGAGACTTCAGTGATAAATGCAACATTTTTTAAACTCATTGTGCTGCTCGATTAGCTTAGAGATTGGCATGGCTTGACTGAATTGCAGCCCTAACATAATAAAAATAACTGATAGAGATAGCCAACATTGAAAACTAACATTTTTTACTCCCACTGAACAAACCTTACTGTCACAAGCACACAGGAGGAATCAAAGGAGAAGAAGCCATTTCTAAAACGAGGAAATTCAAGCCCTATGCAGTTAATGAACTATAACACCCATACCTGAATCATATACCAAGCACAACGCCAGGCAGCTCTTGAAAATACTGGAGCCATCATTTCCACCCACCTAAATGACATAGATGATATCAGAGAGAGTTTCTTTCCAACAATTTTTAAAGGCTATACAACATGATCACTTGATATATTCAAAAGAAAAGTTCAAAATGACAAAGAAAACAAAACAAAAACCAAAAAAAATCAATAAATAAATAAAAGCAGGAAAATGCAGAGGATTAGGTTACCCTACACAAGGCGGAGACATACTGTTCTGATCACAACGTCCACCTCCTTTAAACTTATAGAATCTCCTGTTAAAGTCGGGAACATAAAAAATCAATGGGATTTAAAAAGCCATCCTGCTGTGACTGAGAGTAGAAGACTTGAAAGAAGTACAAGGCGTTGTAATGCCCAAATAGATAATCTTCAAGGGGCAAGAGCCAAAGATGTTCAGAAATTAGAGATGAGAAGACCGAAGAAAGAAGCCCCAAGCAAATATCTCAAGTAACTAGAGCCTTTCCTCAGCTATTGCCCATCTTCTTGTTATGCTTTTGCAAAAACAATCTACAATGGTTAAAATCCCAGGTTCCCAACAGATGAATGTGTGTCTAATAGTGTGCACCTTTCTACCATTAAGCACTTGATTTAGTTTCTTTCTTTTAAATCCTTAAAACTTTCAATATAAAATAGTAACTGAGCTAGTCAGTAATCATTCAGATCAGATATATCTTTTATATTAAGTTGAAAACTAGAAGTTTGTTCAACCTGTGCACCCTCGATTTCCTTCTACGTGCTGTTATCTGATGATGAATCTCAGATCTAGCAGGATCTAGTGCTGGTTGTGATATTTCAAGACCTTCTTCTTTAACAATGGATAGATACCTGTAAGCAAATGATACAGTCAGCTTTTTCTCCATCATGAGAGATTTTCTCACTCACACTTTGAATTTCTCAATCATTAATTGCAACAAGAAAAGAGAGAAGAAAAGAGGGGGGGGGGAAACGAAAGAAAATTCAGGTCAAAGGTAAAAAAATATGCAAAACTTGGATTGAAAAATGACAACTAATAACAATCTAGCCCTAAAGCACTGCGCAAGTTTAGCTTGAAGAAGCAAGTTCGTTGCATAAAGACAGCCAACAAAAGGTGGTCTTGGTCCAGGCAAATAATTATTCAAAATTTTCAGATGACGGGGTAATGCAACATCTTCAAACCATATGACCCGCTTCGTTCAAGTGTCAATTACTTAAGCAATAAGTACTCCACTGGTACAGCAGCGAGATTACCTTCCTGGATCAAACTTTTCAACTCCAAGGTCTTCATCCCACAAGAAAATATATTCATACTCGGCAACTATATCAGGATGTAGGAAACGTTTGGCAAACCACCTGTTCCACTATTACAACTTTAATAACCCAACATGATATTGTGAAATAAGAAACAAAAATCCAGTAAAGAAGAACATGAGTTTAAGACCAGATATTACCACTTAGTTTGATTAGGGGCTGAGATATGTATGACACGGCTGCTCCATTCTAAATGGTTCCACTCATCAACGATACCATCATAATGAAATAACATCACAACATAGTCATTTTGCAGAAACTGCAATAATAGCAGGTAGTAAAAGTGAATATGTAGCAATGTCTAACTAAAACTGACAACTACATATCTAAAGAACTGGCACAAAAGGATAACTTTCCAAAAAACAAAGCATGCACGTAAAAGACACTACCTTTTGAACTATTTGATTCACTACTTCTTTCTGCTTTACTCCGACAGCAATGGCCAACAGATTTACAGAATGCCTCAATTTATTCTGAAATAGAAGGATATAGGAAAAGTAAGAAAGATAGGTATGAGCAACCAGATAGAATCCGAAGGAGGGTATAACTTTGAGGAAAGAGGAGAAGAAAATTGGATAGCAATGAAGATCAAATATCCACCATATATGAACAAAAGTCCAAACATATCCATCCTGAGAATTGTCACATTTCTTGAAACAGCAATGATTTACATGAAGAACTCCAATCAGGATCATAGAGTCCTCAGTCCTTTTCTTTATGCCCCCTCTAATTCCAAGCACACGGAAGTCACTAGAATATGTTTTCTTTGCCAACAATTACTTTTGCATTATAGAGCACTTATGTTGGAAATAAATTTTTGACCAAGTAAACCATACAAATACCAAATCATTAGATACTTCATGGAAACCTTCCTAATAGATTCGACAGTTAGAGCATTTACATATCACAATCTATTTCTTGAGATAAGCACAAAGTCTCAGTGGCATACTAAATTAGAAAGTATCATTCCGGCAAATGGAAGAGGAAGCAAATCTCAACCATAATTGTGACCCACTTTGTAAGATCAACAGTAAATCTACAAGTCTTAAAGTAACCACACTGTCGTCATATCATAAGTTGCTTCATGGAGAAGAAACTGCTTTCTAAAGCAAGTTATGCTTTGATGAGCTTCCAATGATAAAATATATTCCCATCTTGTGTTATTTCTACACCCTAGCAATTTTTCTTGAGGTTGTTAGAAACTACTCTTACATTTAATCTTCCACTCTGAAACTCACTAAATTATAGTGGTGATTTTACTTACATCTTTTGCGACAGGTCCCCATAGAGGGCGCATTTCCAGGTCAGAAGTTTTAGAAACAATTCCACTGGGCAATGCTTCACTACCAGGTGGTCTGCATTGTTCCTGAGTCATGAAGTTGAAGAGAAAAAGAAACTATGAAGTGAAAAACAGAAAAGAAGAAGATATGCTGAAGAAGTACAGCTGAAAAAGTAGATACTTTCCCAAGAGACAAACCATGCACTTATTAGAACTTGTAATCTCCCTTGTGATACTCACTCCTTTCTCTACTGGGGAAATCTACATGAAATTTGAGATTAATTGTTACCAGTACGATGCATAGAATGAAAAGTATATACAAGATACAGAAACTATCCTAATACAAGGCAGATTTAGCAGTCCATTACCTCACATAATTTCTTTCTATGGAAAACTTATATAAGAACATCAGAGACCAAGATTTTCTTGTTCAAAAGAAACAATTTCCTCAAATTATGAAACTTCTACTTCACCAAATGAATACATTAGCATTTCGGCCGCTTAAATTTGTTTCCCCTCTCACATACTTATTTGTAGAAATCCAATTCAAAGGAGAGAATGTGATTCAAATTTTGGAACTCGAAATAGTCTCTCAATCAAAAGAATCTGATTCTCGTAAATATTATTCCTCAAAATCGACTAGAATATAGACATATATGCACAGAAAAGGACTTAATAAGTCCCAGATCACCTAAATAAGCATACCATGTAGAAAGATGCTTAATAAAATTGAGGGAACTACATAATCAGAGGAACAGAAAGCATCATCACCCAAATCCACCCAAGCCCAAAAGAAATGAAAATAAGAAGCACAGTTATGTTTCAATGGCAGCACGATCATCTTGCTTCAGAAACAAACCTTGCAATTATCAGGCTGCATATACTGCTGCGAACAATTTATTCTCAATCCAAAAAATACCTGGAGTTTACAGTAAAACAGTAGCACGTGACTAATACTGTAAGATATCAAAATAGAAGACCAATGCAAAAGGGGATATATAATTTGTTTAAGGTCTAATAGCAGAACGAAAGCATTTTCCCAGTATTACAAACATCCAATTTTTATGCCCAAAGTTCGCACTCTGCCAACGGGATAAAAATCTAGGTTTTATAATACACTGTTTAAGAAATGCAACAAGTTGTGATTAGAAAAAAAAATGGAACAAGAGAAAATTTGTTATGCTTGAAGTCCATGGGATATACTCCACGGCAACTATCATGGAATTCACAGAAAAGTTCCTCAAAGCAGAGAATAATTTGATCTATTTTCAATTGAAAAAGGTCTTCAGAAGGACGCAGTCATTACCAGCATACAGGACTGGAAGACTCAGCAAGACTGAGAGGTGAGGGAAGGAGTCGTCAAACCTTTTCAATAACTTGTAATTTGGAAGTCTTTCAACAGTCTATTCAGCGAAGGCCAACAAATATTAAGTAAGAGAAATAAACTTCCATAAAAGTTATCATCCTGAGTTCTTCTTTGAATCAATTTAAAGTTATTTGTCATTAGATAAGCTCTTTCCCCAAAAATATTATTCACCTAAACCAATATAAGAAAGATAACTACCTTGTAATCCTTTGCAAAGAATACGCTTGCAGTGAAGTAAGCAAAACACAGGAGAGAAGCAACAATAACAAGCCGGCAGAATGATCGACTTTTTGTATCTGAGAGAAGTGAAACCTGAAACAATAAAATTTACCTTAAGCAGTGAAAAAAGATGTGAAGTAACGTTCAACGTAACAGATAACAGGGTATCAAAAGTTGCTATATTATCTACTTATTGAGTCAGTGTATATTCCATCAATCGGTAAGAAGAAGTAAAAACGGCACGCAATCTCATGAATTCAGCTAAACTCCATAGTCAAACTTGAAATAAAGAGCTTGCTCTGTTTCATCTACTGCAGCATTCCCAACAAATTAGAAACTCAACTGCAGGATTTATTCTGGAAAGTAACATTCAATTCAAACCATAGTCCAATTCACTACTTCAAAGAACGCAATTCTTTGCATGTCACCGAAAGAATTACCAAGCATCAAATGTAACAGCTTTCTGTCTGTCCTGTTCCATTAGGATTTTTATCTGCTTTGCATTCTCAGTTATTAAAAACAAAGCATTGACTACCCTTAAGAATTAAAAATTTGCTTCCACTATCAGCAATTAAAAATCAAGTATCAATGATTTCTTATCAGTCCAACAAGAGAGTTATGAATTAGAGGAAGAAGCAAGAAAGAAAATTGATTAAGAAAATGCAAATTTCAACACATATACTTCAGGAATCATCTGAATACTCGATTCCTGTCTTACACAGTTTGTTCCTCTCAGGAGAACAGACAAAAAAGTTGAAAATAGCAAAAACCTTTCAAAATTTTACTTTTCTAATAATTTTCAGAAACCCAGAAAGCCCATCAACTCAAATTCTAGAGAAACAGAGAAACAGATGCCTGGAGGAACAAAACTTAACCAAACCCAAAACCCAAAGAGAATTGATGTCCAGCAAGTCAAAAACCACTTTTTAAAAAATAAATTGCGAACTTAAAGATTGAGAAATTACAGAGTTGAGTGACTTCATCTTTGCATGCAAAAGCTTGAGAGACATCGAACAGAGAGCAGGCACAAAGGTTGGTGAAGTCTTGCACGGCAAAATTCAACAGACGGAAGAAGAAAAAAGTGGACCTTTTCCACTTTATGAAGCTTGTGCGCAATCACAAGAAAAGCCAACCAACAGTCGCAGTTATTGTTGTATTAAAAAAGTAAAGAATAAAAAGAAAGCTTAGAGAAAGAAGGCAATAAAGGTGCCAGCATCTCCAATCTCCTCGCCAAACGACGTCGGTCCTAATCTCCTTTCCAGCCAAATGCTTTTCAAAAACTTGCAGTGACTTCGCATGTATGTATTGGCTGACGGCTTTTACGTATACATAGAGAGAGAAAGTGGGCAGAGAGTGCTTCTTTTATACTTATTGTAGAGTTTTAGCGCAGAGGGAGAGCGGGAAGACGAGGAACCGAGAAACACGGTCGAATGTTGAGCCGTGGACGTGTGAGGACGTGGTTTGAGGTTTTCTTTCTTTTTTTTATTCAACTGGCCAAAAGCCTACACTTATACATCAATATTTTTTTCTTCATTTATGTATAATGTTAGTGTTTCAATGTATGAAGGATTGAAATAATTCAAAGTTGACTTCAACTCAACTATTTTTTGTGTTTTAATGAGTTTATGACTAAGTTTTATAAAAGAAAATTAAAGTTTATATTTTTTTATAAATATTTTTAATTATCGATAAAATTAATTCAGATTCAACTTGAGTTACAATTGCAGAGTTTAACCTTACTCAATAAACATCTGACACAAAATTCAGACATATACAAGATTTATTAATTTTAAATTACAATATAAATATACCTAATGGATCTATTAATAGTAAGTAGATTGATTCTCAATCTCATTTATTATTTCCTTTATAGAAAACGAAAACACAAGATTGTTATCTGTTCAAAGGTAGAACAAATGAATAATGTTGTAACAAATTCAAATATCATCTTATCATCATTTTAGGGTGAAAATATGGCTAGATATTAAAATTCTTAAGGTATATTTAGATTGTGTTTAGTTAAGAGAGTTTCTGTCTTGAATTTCGTAAAAGTAAATTTTTTGTGTAAGAATAAATGAGATCTAATTCTATATTTAATTAAGCAAAATAACATCTAAATACTCCCTTACTTGTTAATATGTATTTTTAGTTAGTTAAAAATAAAAACACTATTTCGTTGTTGATTCCCGTATTTCTAACCAACTAAAACACTACCTTGTCGCTCATTCTTGTATAGCAAATATAGATGCCATGTGTTATTTTGGGCCAAACATATTCATTTTGGTTTTTTTGGAGGTAAGTGGCAAATTAGAATCGTTGGTGGAATAGGATGGAAGTTATAGGGTCCCCAGTGTTGACCAAACAGGAGAAATAGGGTGTGATTAGGGACAATCAGAAAATGATTTTCTGGGATTTTATTATTTTGTTTATATACACTGGACAAGGGAATATTTTGATGAATAAAATACAAAAGCTTAGTGGAATCTATAGTTGGAATTATTGATTCCTTATCTGTCCGGAATTGTTTTATGGTAAAAAAAAAAATTTGAAGATAAACATCATTCCATGATGCAATCGAATTTTGTATTGACTTTGTAATGAAGTTGATAGAGATCGTTAGTCCACGGTTCACATCAGAACCGTAGATGGGAAGTGTCATCACTTTTAAAACACTCCTAATTTTTTCCTTCGAAAAAAAGAAAAACACTCCTAATTCTGTTTCTTCTTTCTTTAATTTGTCCATCTGACAAGAATTATATTATAAAGTGAAAAAAAAAGGATAGATGGTACGCTCATTAGTATTAAATATAAAAATATTTTATTGACTGAATTATTTTTTTAAGAAATATTTTTAATTAAGAAAAAAATAAAAAATATTTTTCTATTATATTTTTAATTAATTTTACTTATATAATAAAAAATATAAAACAGTAAGCGTAATTTTTAAAAAATAATTTTTAAATTTATAAAAATTTAAATATTTTAAGAAGAGAGAAAATGATTAAAAGGCATTATGTTTTGAAACGGATGGAGTATATGTTAAGATTGAGTTATCTCTTGTCAATTTTATAATCTTAATTCAGGCTTAGTAATAATATAAAATATTTAAATCTTGTAGTTTAAGAATATTAAATTCTAATTCTAGAATGGAAAAAGAAGTGGTAACTATATGATGTAATAGCTTAATGAATTATTACACAATTTCAGGTACTTGCCTTCCTTTTCTTGTATAGATGGATAAGGATTTGTGACCTGTATTCACCCATTTATTAATTTCTACAAAATAATCAACCATGAGAGAGAGAGAGAGAGAGAGGGAGAGAGAGATGATGCTAAGTTTAAGTTGTAGGATAATGAAAGGCCACTTGCAAAGAAAGGCACATCAACGGATGGAAGGTAATATAGATTTGACGAAAGAAAAAGATTCCATTTGGGCAACTTGCAATTTGTCTCAACCTCATATTTCAGTATCAGTCATTCACATCCCAAATTTAACATTTCTTGGATACAAGTATTTAATATTTATCGCCCCACTTTGTTCTAACCATCATTAACAGTATACAAAAGTATAACGGTGTATTATTTGAAGAAAATTTATAATTAAATTAAATATTTAATTTTGATTTAAAAATTTTTATTTTTATTCTCTAAATAAAAAAATTAGTTTGGCTTTCGATTTTGATAGAGTTAAATAAAAAAATTATATTTTATTAAAATTAATAATTAAGTATAATTAAAAATTAATAATTTCAATTAAGTTACATCTTAATTAAGGTTAATTTGAAATTCAAAAATACTTAATTTTATATCTTCTCACAAACTTTATTTGAATGTCAATAATTGAAATTAAGTTAGAAATAATCAAGGTTAATTTGAAATTTAAAATTCTTAATTATACATATTTTGATTTTTTACAAATTGAATTTTTACAATTTAAAAATTTTCAAGTTGAAAATTTTTAATTTGAAAGTAAAAAGTAAATTATGTTTGATTTAGTTTTAATTTTTTTAAAAAAACTTTAAATAATAAAATTGAAATTTCTCTAAATTGAACCAATGCCCACTCCTTATTAAAAGTGCTTTCACTTCAATAAGTTCAATGTGCCTTTGGACAAGAAAAGGACTTGCACTTCAATAAGTTCAACGTGCCTTCGGATAAGAAAGGGGCTTTCACTTCAATAGCCATAGGGTTTGAAATTGTGAGTTTGTAAAAATTATTTTTTAATGAAAGGAAAGGTAGGATCTAATTGCATTAGTTTTGAATCCGAACTCAATCCAAATAAGCTTTGCAATTTCTACCTTTTATGAACACAGAAGGGATTTTGATAAGGGCTTATGTGGGTTCTTTTTTGCTCTTCCCAATATGGCCTTCTGTTTTCATTTACTATAAAACAAAAACGTTTGGAAATCAAGTTTTACTGAGAAAAAAGGAAGCAACATTTTTTTTACAGCTAAAAATAATTGTAAAAGCCATTGAAAGACTCATATAACAAAGATGTTGACCAACTTAAAACTTTTGTATTAGAATTTTATATTTATGAACTAAGATAGCTTATTCGTACTAATTATCTTCTATATATGAAGTTTAGTAATAAAAGCATAAAACGTATCTTAATATTAATCTGATTCGTCACAACAAAGTGATAACTTATATGGTTGCACACTTGAGTAGAGCTCAAAATCTATTAGCTGACAACAATTTTGTCTAATTAATTAAATTTTTTCAAAAAAAAAACAATTCAAAAGTCGTTATCATTATCATTATTACATAGGAAAAGAAAAGGAAACATTACAGTCTAATCCCTTTGGGCTTATGGCGCATGCAGGCTTTTGGGACTCAGTTGGGTCGCCCAGTTATTAGCCCATAAAATGTCGACTACAAACAAAGAGGTACTATATACAATCTATACCTGTCACAAACTGATTGAAACTTGTAAAATATTATTGAATTTTGACAGAAAGTGTTAGAATTTGTTAACAGGTCCACTAGAAAATAGCAGAATTTGCCGACAAGTTCCACTACTTTCTGGAGTAATTTAGCAATGCAATAGAAAGAGAGAGTGAAGAGATAAAAGGAGAGAGAAAATATTTTAAAAAATAAATATTTTTTACACTATATATAATAAAAAAATTATATATAAAAATGATGTAAAAAACTAAAAGTTGAAAATTTTTAACAAAATATAATTTAAATATATCTTTTAACTTTATAATGAAGGAAGATGGTGATGTATTTGAATTGGGCTTCATTCGAAGTCTAAGTATAAAAAATTTTATATTTATAAAATTTAAAATAAAAATTTTAAAATTTAAATATAATCTAAGGGTGTGATTTGATAGAGTTTGGTTTTGAGATTTTTTGTCTTGAGTTTCGGGAGAGAGAATTTTTTGTGAGAGAAAAAATAAGATTTAAAATAAAAAATTATATTAGATTTCGTGGAACCTTGTCCAAGCATACCCTAAATGTACGTGTATCATGATAGAATAAAATAGAAAAAGATATACTACAACTTATAATGGGGCAACTCTGTTTCTGTCCGATGAAATCGCTGAGAATTATTTTTTGTAGTGGATAATGTGGCAACTTAAAATGGAAAAAAGAACTCTTTGTACTGGATAAATCGATATGAATTGATGCCTCATCATGCTTTTCTTCAAAAAAGAATTATATTTTAAAAAAAAAAGGTTGCTGGACCTAGTACGAAATGCTGACCGTGGATGTGACTTGTTGGGAAGCGAAGATGGCGTCGGATAGAATCGTGCGCCGTGATATATATAAGGGTAAGTTCACCACCCTGCGCAAATTAGGGTTCGGCCTTACTTACTTCTCTCTTCTAACGGATCAAACGGCCCAAGTAAAGCGCTCTCCCGCATCACCATTCTCGCGCGCCTTTCTCAACGAACGATCAAACAGAAACCGGCGAAGCTTCAATGCTCGATTTGCTTGTCTAAAGGTACGCATTCGGGTGCCTCTTCACTGCTTGATGTTTGTTGGTTTTATATGAAGTAATGCTCTTCACGTGATAGAAATTTTGCACGATGATGAAATTTTATTTTAGCAGTGTATTTGACTATAAACTGAGATTTTATATTGCAAATTAGATCAGTAGATTTGTTTTTTGAGAATTAATGTACTTAACAACTGTAATGCTGTCAATCTTTGCGTCTTCATCTATTCAGAAGCTGAAACAGTGTACTTATAATGGCGATGGAGCTAGACTTTTTGGGAGGGTAATGGAGGAGGGAGGGGATAGCATAGAAGTTGTTTTCGGGTTGAAATATAGAGATAGCTGACAGATTAGCAGGTTACTACTTTTATGAGAAGCAAATTTCTAGTATGCTTGACTAATTACGTGGAAGGAAGGGCGAGGATGTGGTTGAGTCAGCTGGTTCACAATTGAGAGTCAGAACATTGAAAGCTACATTACAAATCTAGGAAAATGGAATTCCTTGCAAACTATTCAATGAGAGGGTTTGTGATTCCTCTGTTTGTGAACAAGTGGAAGAGAAAATGGACCATAGTTGCTGGAAAGATAAAATGATGTCGGAAACATGATATGTTGCTGAGATATGAGAAAATTTTGTTTTATTTGAGTCAACTTGGTTCTGAACTAAACAGTCGGTTGCGATTTGTTTTGCCCTAATATTTTTACACAAAACTTCAAAATGTGTGAAGCTTGTCATGGATGTGCGCTGCTGTCAGTTTTTGTAAGTAATGATGCATGATTCTGGTTCTTGTTGGCTTAGCCTGTTAATGTACACAAGATTCTGGTTCACGAAGAGAATATTCAGAATAAAAGTAAGGGATTGCATATGCTTTGCAAAGCAGGTTACTGGAAATTTCTCCACTAGAGGAAACACTTTCTTCATGGAAAACCTTCATGTCCTGATGCTGTCTAACCAGGGAACTTGTTCGGATTCACTCTGAATGACCTCAAGAAATAATCGCCACCTAATGGGGGAATTGGCAAGAATATATAATCTCTATATTCCTTACTTTCATATGTTTAAGATGTGAAGTTGATTGGGAAATTCTGCTGGGTACGTATTTGAATTTTTATCTTTTTGTTTTGGTAAATGCTGAAGTCTGAATTAGTGACTTTCATTATTGACAATAATACTTGGGATTGTAGTTAGCATATTTTTTGTTTTTTATGTAATCTGTTTTCTCAATTAATTTGGTGAATGTGCTCTCCATAACATAAATTAGTGGCTTTTATGAAAGATGAGTATTAATAGTGTTGCTAAAATATTTTGTGAACCTTATAAGGAAAAGGAGTGTGCTGCATGATGAAGTCACTCACTGATTGTCCTCCTCCACCCCCCCACCCCCACCAAAAAAAAAAAAAAAACCAAAAAAAAGAAAGAGATGCTTTCTGTCAAAGAAGAGATTTGAGTGTTTAGTGTGTTCATTCTCTTAGTACATATACTGACGAATTTTATAGAAAAATGCATAATTATTTTACCATTTTCCCTGTATTCCTCTTCCTGTTCTTTTGGCCTAACCTATGCCACCATAATGGTTTGTTTTTTGTAGTAAAATAAGATGTACTTGATTAAAATAAGTAAATGAAGATGCGCTCTTTTACTGCTAGTCTCATTGTGAAAAAAAGTTAATAAAGATGTGCTTATTTCCATGACAGCCTCTCCATTCTTTTTATTAGATTAGATCACAGTATTATTTATCTGAGAAGATTCTTCTATATCTTAGGTTTTCCAGCAAATTTTCAGATCCAGTGCTTACAAGTAGTCCCTTATGGTCGTAAAACGAATTATACTTTACTCCTTGTCTGCCCTTTCCATGATGGATTCCAGAAAATGCAAATGGTTTTTGGATCATGTTGCATGAAGTATTGAATATGCCATCATGTCAGAAGAGGTTGTGCAAATGATGGCCGTTTATGATGATCCGTCAGATCAAAGATCTCTATCTTTTGAGGAAACCAGCAGTACAGAGGAATCACCGGATGAGACAAGACTGTCCTTAGAAACAGCTAGTGATGTGGTTCCTTATATTGGGCAGAGGTTTGCCACCCATGATGCTGCTTATGAATTTTACAGTGATTTTGCCAAGCAATGTGGCTTTTCAATCAGGCGTCATCGCACAGAAGGTAAAGATGGTGTTGGAAAAGGGCTTACCAGACGCTACTTCGTGTGCCACCGAGCAGGCAATACTCCTGTCAAAGCCACCAATGAGAATAAGCCTCAAAGAAACCGAAAATCCTCAAGATGTGGATGTCAGGCATATATGAGGATAAGCAAGACAACTGAATTAGGAGTACCTGAATGGCGAGTCACAGGTTTTGCAAACCACCATAATCATGAACTTTTGGAGCCAAACCAAGTACGTTTTCTCCCAGCATACCGCACAATATCTGATGCAGACAAGAGTAGAATCCTCATGTTTGCTAAAACAGGAATCTCAGTGCAACAGATGATGAGGCTTATGGAGCTTGAAAAAGGTGTGGAACCTGGCTACTTGTCTTTCACAGAGAAGGATGTGAGGAATTTGCTTCAGTCATTTAAGAAAGTTGATCCAGAGGATGAGAGCATAGACTTACTGAGGATGTGCAGAAATATTAAGGACAAAGATCCCAACTTCAAATTTGAGTTTACCCTTGATTCCAACAATAGGTTGGAGAACATTGCTTGGTCATATGCCTCCTCGGTTCATTCATATGAAATTTTTGGTGATGCAGTAGTTTTTGATACAACTCACCGTTTAACTGCTTTTGACATGCCTCTTGGAATCTGGGTTGGAATGAACAATTATGGTATGCCTTGCTTCTTCAGTTGTGTGCTTCTCCGAGAGGAAAGCTTGAGGTCATATTCATGGGCTTTGAAGGTAAAATTGAGACCACTCTCGCTGTGGTTTGGTTTAATTCTTTTGATCCTCTTATTGTGGGGAAGTGACCTGCCAAGGATAGGGATACTACCTTCTCTTTGTCTTTTGAAACATGCTTGTTCTGTAAGATCAATGCATATCTATTGACAGAAGCTGTTTCTTTAATGAACACGCGGCAAAAAGATTTAATAGGTGCATGGAATACAAACGGGAAAATTTTACAAGAGGAATTAGGTTTTGTTGGAAGTTCTAAGAGGTGAATTTTGGACTTTATAATTGCTGATTGATTTTGATATCCTTCTCTTCAAAACTATTTTGATAAATGGAGAATGGTACTCTGTTCAGCTAATATTTCGTTTCTCATATAATAAGTGTCGAAGTGTTTAAGTAAGTGAAATAGATTGAGAGATTCTAAGTCAATTTGCATGGTCCTTTATTGTTCTGACTCCTGCTGATGTCTTCTTTTGTTTTCTTGAATTGAGAAGGCATTCTTGGGATGCATGAATGGGAAGGCTCCGCAAACAATACTAACAGATCAAAACATGTGTCTCAAAGAAGCTATAGCAGTGGAGATGCCAAATACTAAGCATGCACTTTGTATTTGGCTAATTGTGGCAAAGTTTCCTTCCTGGTTTAACGCGGTTTTAGGAGAACGCTACAATGAGTGGAAGGCTGAGTTTTACCGTTTATATAATCTGGAGTCAATTGAGGATTTTGAACTGGGTTGGAGAGGCATGGTGAATTCTTTTGGGCTGCATACCAACAGGCATATTGCTAGTCTTTTTGCCTTGAGGCCCCTTTGGGCACTGCCATACTTGAGAAGCCATTTCTTTGCTGGAATGACTACAACTGTTCACTCAAAGTCAATAAATGCTTTCATACAACGGTTTTTGAGTGCTCAAACCCGGCTTACACATTTTGTAGAACAGGTTTCTTCTCTTGTCAGATTTCTGTTCGACAAAATGAATTTAATTCAATATGCTAGTTAATTTTATCTGCAAACTCCAAAGTTTCATGTTTGTGGTTATTCTGGAGCAAATGAAGGATAAAAAACTGGACTAAATAGTAGAAGATTCATTCCAGCCTCTCCTATGAAAAATGATAATTTTCAATCTTTGTAGGCTTGAAATATGTCCTTTGATGAGTTATCACTTAGTTGAACTTCTGATGGTTTTGGAAAATTGCTCAAGTTTATCCCTCGGATCACAATTCACATTTCTTAAATTTTCTGATGAGTTTATGGAGATTCAGGATCTCCTTCTGCATTATTGGTAATTTAAGATTTGTGAACTTGCTATTGGTTGTATGGAGCATTGTGGATTCATTCTTCAAAACTCATTCTTCCCCCGTAAACAAAATATATTAGAGACAGCATTGCCTAACATGTTTCTTCATCAGTTACAGACAGTTTGTAGTTGAATAACATATCTTGCACTACTGACATATCTCCCATGACCAGGTGGCTGTGACAGTGGATTTCAAGGACCAAGCAGGAGAACAGCAGACAATGCAGCAGAATCTTCAAAACCTTTGCTTGAAAACAGGGGCTCCAATGGAGTCCCATGCTGCCACAGTTCTTACACCTTTTGCATTTTCCAAGCTCCAGGAACAGCTGGTTTTGGCTGCTCATTATGCATCATTCCAGACAGAAAATGGTTTCCTTGTGAGACACCACACTAAAGTTGAGGGAGGCCGGAGAGTTTACTGGATTCCAAGGGAAGGCATTATAAGTTGCAGTTGCCATCAGTTTGAGTTCTCAGGTATCCTCTGTCGGCATGCTCTTCGAGTTTTGTCCACTGGAAATTGCTTCCAAATTCCAGACAGATACCTTCCTTTCCGCTGGCGTCGAATTAGCACGCCATCTACCAAACCCCTGCAGGCAACTCTGATTGATCATACAGAAAGGGTTCAGTTGCTGCAGAGCATGGTATCTAACCTAGTAACAGAGTCTGCCAAGT
Source organism: Rauvolfia tetraphylla (assembly GCA_030512225.1). Lineage (NCBI taxonomy): Eukaryota > Viridiplantae > Streptophyta > Magnoliopsida > Gentianales > Apocynaceae > Rauvolfia > Rauvolfia tetraphylla. Next base: position 8,593,772 of record JAJQKT010000060.1, read on the forward strand.
CACGAGAACGCCTTGATATTGCGACGGAGCAAGTTTCCATTCTTCTATCCCGCGTAAGAGAGCAGCCAGTTGGTTCACAAGGTACGAGAGAACTCTCTTCAATCCATCGGAACCATTAACCTTCAGTAATGTATTTATTCATTTTAATAGATTTTTGTTAGAAAACAGAAAGAAGCATGGACACGGCCAGCAAGTTGGCCCCCACATTTTTTCCTGCCATTTTCATTTTTCTGTATAAAGATAGAATTGGTATACTAGGTTGTTTTGTAAAGCATCGGTAGCTTGTTAGCTGATAGCTTTTGGTTTGACTTTCGGTAATTCTGGTGAAACGCAATATTAGACCGCTTTGTTTGTGTCAAGACTGCAGAGAGATGTTTTGACAATTTAACCTACGAGCTTGCGTCTGGATACTGCTTTGTCTTCCAGTGTTTACTCCAGATTAATATTCTGTGTGATATGGTTATTCTTTTTTGTTTTTCTTTTTGGTGTATGGTAGAGGTAGTTAATGGGGGTATAACAACTTCGCAAGTGGAAGAAAGAAGCAAAAATAGCATACTGTTAAATGGATCCGACAACAAATACTTCCCCAGGGCTTCTGCTGATAGAATATTATGGTGTTAAGATTCATTAAAGGACAACTGTCATATGCCCGGTGAGGTCTTGAGAAAAGATTCGATCATTTTCATTAATAAAACAAAGATCAAATTTCTATGTTCTTTTGAAAGCCAGCTTAACAGCATCACCCAATGGGATGGCTTGAGCTTGGCTTTGATTTTCTTTCCAAACCTTAAAACCGAGTGCATAATTGGTAATTTCACTCCATCGCTTAAGCAATGACAGTGAATATTTATTCCCTCTTGGGACACCATCTGCGCCAGACATAAGCCAGACACAGCTTTCTGGGTCCTCAAGTGTTTGCCGTTCAGCTGCAGCATTTGGCTGATTATCATCATCGCTATCCAAGTCAATCACCTCATCTGCAGAAGGCTTTTGCTTCTCACCATTTGCCCTACGATCATCATCACTATCCAGTTCAATCACCTCTGCTGCCAAGGGCTTTTGCTCCTTGGACGTTGCCTGCTTAGTATCATCATCCGGTTGACTTTGGTTCACGCAGGCAGAAGAACTAAACCTATCAGCATCGATTTGGGAAGTCACATTATGTCGATCACCAGCAGCAAGAAGGATCTGCTGTGGGTGTTCTTCAATAGATAGCTGTGGTTCTTCCCTTTTGTCTGCAATTGCAGAATAATGAGGCAACACTGGAATGGCAATTTGATCAAGATTCTGCTTTCCCTCTTGAATGAAAAGATCAGAACAATATTCCTTGTTTTCTGCACCTAACATGTATATGAAAAGTTAAATTATCCTGACAAGTTCCAGCACGAAAATGCAATAGAAGTGGAAAGTAAATAAGAGAAATAGCATATTTCTATCCCTGCCAGGCCAAAATGTGGTTCACCCTCAACCTATCCATTAGCATGAAAATGTGGGTCAAGGAAAAGAAGAGATTGCATATCTCCCTCTTCCGTTAACTAAATGGAAAAGAAAAGAGGAAAAAAGAAAAGAAGCAGCAAAAGCAGAATTGTAGCTAGGCTATAACAATGTTAACTACCAACAACTGTGAGGACATTGAATACTAATTGCCCCAAAATGTAATTAAGTTAAAGAAAACAATCATCCTCACGATAAGACATGCGCAAAATTCTATGCAGAGTCTATACAAATATTACAAGATTTTCAGTCTTTGCAAATAAGTATGCAGTCATCCAGAAGAAAGTTCAACAGAGGGATTCAAGTATATTTCTTCAGTGGGAAGATAAATCGGAGTATAGCTTGGACAGACTCCAAGAAAGTTGGGCTCCAAGCATCCCCGGAAAAGCACAAGATATTGCACAGCGGTACTTGCAAAACAATATGAAGCATGAAGCATAGGTTTTAATATATTTACATTGGTTGATATATCATGATGCAGCGAATATACCAGAGATAGAATACAAAGAGGAAAATTTTAAGAGCTCACGAGTGTGTGCATAGTTTTCACACATGAACCTCAGGATCACCATACTTGAAATTCCAGTGCTTTCTGACTTCTCATTTGGATCTGCTGGAAATATTGATTCTGGTAAAGCTTCATTGCCTTGCTGTTCATCTATGTTATCTCTAATTGTAGGTTCAAGATATACTACATCTGCAATCATCGTGGAGGAAATCCATAGCTTGTTAATGTCTGACTTCAGTTCTAGGATACATAGTAAATATCAGAATCTACCATGTCTGAAGTGCATTACCTTTAGATTTGTGATCTGGGTTTCTTGAAAAGATTGACAGTGGTAAGGCTTCTCCCATATCTTGTTCATCTGCAGTATCTTGCTTCTTGGGTTCTATATCTGCTACATCTGGAATCACTATGGGATAATTTTCTAGTAACCTTGCCTGTTCTAAGGGTGTTTCTAGCAGCTTTTTCCTCTCACTGTACTCAAAAAATGTAGACAGATTGCAAGTTAAGGCATACTGGTATATAAGCACAAGTGAATGCATGAAGACAGTTGGAGAATCCTACTTTTTAATTCTGAGAAAGAAAGAGGAATGATGGTTGGAAACCAAAGTAGAAAATGGAACACTTGTTCATTTACTATTTTCTATTATCTTTGGAAAGACATTACCAGTCCATTGAGCACTATAAAGATGGATGTCTTACAATTCATCACATTAGTTAGAAGTTTTCCTTTAACTTTCTCATTAATAATTAGTATGTATCAAAACAGCGTGATTATTATTATAATAAACGAGCCAGTCAAAGCCTGCTTCCTCTGTAATAGCCCACGAAGAAAGGATATTCTCGCCTCCAGCCTTTTTCATTTGCTTGCTCTATGCGTCGATCCAGTATCTTCAGCTCTCTAGCAATCCACTAAAATTAATTGGAAACATGGGGTCAGTGTCCCACAGAAACAAGAATTATTTAAGTAATTAGCCCGTGAATTAAAGAGAGCTAACATGAAAAATTCGTCAAGAAAAGGAAAATTGTAAGCAACCCTCAAACTAAGTTTCATTCTCCCATAACATACCACTTCCCGTCTTATGCCCTTTTTTTATTTTTGGGGGGGGGGGGGGGTTGTAAATCCCCATCCTGTGCTTGATTATGATTTCCGAAGTCTACTTTTGGGCCAAGTGAAAAATAAACAAACTGAATGATGAAAGTCCAGAAAGAAGCTACTTATCATTCCTTTTCCCTTTCTGGGATGGAGAGACATACTCTCTTGTGAGATACACGAACATGTAATTTGCACAGGCGAAGGTTCTGGGAACTATAGTCAAAAGTAATTGTCTCAATTTCCTTTCTTGTGTAATTAGAGGTCCACCCAAAGAATTTGCTGATGGAAACAAAACATGAGAGGCAAAATCTAGGTCTCAAGAGCAAAAGTACTTTACATGCTTTCATTTCTTTGCAGCTTCTGTAAAACTTTCAACAGTTAAGCAGAGTCACTAGTTATGCTGGTTTCAGATAGAGTTAAATGGTAGATATCATAAATCAACCACTTCCTAAATAAAGATCACATAAACAGAAATACGCATTACCACAAGTATATAAATAAGCAGAAGATAGAACATATACATGCTTTGTTATATCTGCATGCAGACTTCTTGCTTTCTCTTTAAGTTGTACCTGTGAAATGAAACACCAGGAAATACTAACTTCAAATTAAGTTCCAGAGAAGTATTGTCATTAGAAGGTAAAGATATTCAAAATCTAATCTAGGTCAGAAGTCATACCACAATCAAGTATTTGGATCTAATTATCTGAGCTAGCATTGAAACAATGAGATAAAGAGCAAAAGTTGAACCAAAATTCTGAGCATGAGAGGATCAAAAAGGTATACATGGTTTCTTATATTGATTGAATAATATGAAGTCAGGTGATCTCATAATCATGAAAAACTGGCATGCGTATGAAATGTTATTTATTTTCCTGGGCAGATTCGTGCTAATAGAAACATGTCATATAATTCACCAACTTTAACTGCTAAGACATGAAAGCTTCTGACAGGAGAAAATTCCTGGAAGATCAGTAAGAAGTCTGACAGTACTCCACATATTTTGGTGGGGCACAAAAATGATTTGGAGAGGAATCATCAGCTACTGATATAGGAATTAAGACAGTTTAGCATCTTCCTTTCAGAACTTGATGAAGTTTAATCTGGAGGATGGCCATATAAGTGTATATAAGTTGTTTCAGAGCACTGAAATTTATACATCTAAACACTTCCGCCACCTCATCTGTGGCACTGATGTTTTTGACACCTGACTGGAAAGTGAACTTCCAACCTTACAAGTTTTCCAGTCCAACTGTTTTAACTGCTTATCAAGCTGGTTCACTAAAACAATAAAATAAATCCAAGAATTTGTAAAATTATCAATGAAAATATAAAGACAAGTTCAGCAATTACATGCAGCATATGATTGCAAAACTGATAAATGACCTTATATATAAGTGAAAATAATAAAATTAGACCCTTTGAAAAGTGAAAAATTTTATAGAAGAAACAACAAAAAATGCTCAGGCTACTAAAGAAAATTTAGAAATTGGTCAGGACGGACAGAATAAGTCTTACAACTGTTCACCAGTTTTAACTCAATTTCTCAAATTGTACGATGCTGGATCAGGTGATGGCCTGTTCATGGTTCTAATGATCGGACTACTCAGTCCAGTAAGGTTCTCAAAACAGCAGTGGCAATAAGCTAGTCCATAGGACCACCTACTCTGTTACCAAGTTAAATTACCACCTTAAGTAAAACCTTCTAAGCTGTTAGAGAGGAGTGTAATTCATAAGTTTAAAAAATTTAAAACTGTAGAACCAAAATGATAGTCAATACTGTTAACATCAAATACAAAACATCTATGCAGGAGTGCAGACACGTACTACAGTTGGCTTCTGAACCAGGCCATCTTTTACTTTTTGTCGCAGATCTTCACATTCTTCCTGCGAGAACAAGTCTATGACTATATCAGAACAGTGTTTAGTTTAAGCAGGCTAATCAGAAAAACATTAATTTCACGGGCAACTTTGATGGTGACTTGTTTCTTAAGCACATTGAGTCAAGTGATGATACTAAAACAAGATGGACAATTCATATATACACCATGAAGACTTACGAAGTCACTGGACTTCTAAGGGGAAAACTCCTGGTCTATATTGGCAGATCAAGTTTAAAATGTTATTCTGTCATTTCAAATTCTAATGTTTTCTAAAACTTGACGAAAGTGCAGTGAGTGACTTTATGAACTTTCTTGTAAATATGACTTATGCCGCTATCTTTTCCAGTATAATCCCTTGTCAACCCTTTCACCCTCAATATTCACAGTTACAAAAAAGATATATTATCCTCAACTGCGAAAACCTGCTAGCTCATTTTATCATCAAGATTCTGCATACCCAATTACTTCCCCAAAAGGCATGGGCTCAGTGGAAAAATATATATGTGCACCTGGAAGAACATTCACATCCCAAAGTATGCAAAAGTATTCTACTATCAGTTGTGCTAGTTTTTCTTCTATTTGTAAGGCCCAGTTTAAAGGGGTATTCATTCCTCAAGGAACTTGAACCTATAGAAATGAATACAAAGGAGATTTCCAAGAAAAAATTTATGACCTCATGAAACTGTAAAATTTGATAATACAGGCACATGCAAGATAATTGCAATTTTACCAAAGCAATTGCAGACCACGATAGAAGAAAATAACATTTTTTGCTTTTGCAAACTCTAACTCTCAAACCATCATAGAGTGATCACAGAGAGCCATTCTGTACTTTTTTGTGTTTAAGGATTCACTGTAAGAAAAACCTTACGGACGTCCCCTTGTGTTAAGCATTTCAAACTCCAAGAATCATGGAGGAATAGATCAGAAGAACTCATTCAGGATATGACCAGACAAAACACAGAGTTTGGTTAGTCTCAGGGCATTTAAGCATTCCGCCAACTTAAAAAAGTCAGTGTATCACTAACTTTATCAACCTAAGAATGTTATTCCTTTTCAATTGTATAAAGGACCTTTAAAAGGAACAACACGTCCCCGCTATCAGCAGCTATAAAAGATATGCAAAAGTTCAAAATTAATATATGAGAGAAAAAGAGTGTAAAACAAATTACTAAAAATCAGTTGGGTTACCTCTGAGAAATCAGCATCCGATAGCAAACTTACACTAATCTCTTTCGGTATCTTCGAACCACAGAGGATGATCTCTGTATAGTTCTCCGTGGCTAAGAATTTCATTATGCCTGAGAAAAATATTACTAACGTGTAAGAGGTAAAATATGTCAATCATTTATTGAAGAGGATACTGGTATAAGTAATGCCAGATCTTGATGATAGAAGATTAGTACAAATCACTATTATCATAAAGATAGTTTTATTTTATTTCTTTCATTTAACACTACAAAAGAACATTTTAGAGGGATCTTAAGAATTGAATTTGTGACAATGCTGAGCATAGGGATGGCCATATCACAGAAGTGGGCAGCCATCAATGAACAAGCTAATATGATTCTGCTATATCTGTTCATCACATGGGGCTCCATCATATAAATCAGTATTCTTGCTTGTAGTATTCCTTTTGGACAGCAAACCATGATGATATCTCCATCCTTGTAATAATCTCATTGCTTCATCCTTATTCATCGATGAAACTGGATATTGTAGTAACTAAGGGGACAGCGAAATTCCAGGAGTAACTAAAGGCTCAGTAACAATTTATTATTCCCAATGAAATACAGATAATATGGTCAAAATATGTATGTGAGTAGCAGCTCTACAATCTCACAGCACCCTTTGTTTCTAGTCTCGATTCTTCTCATTCTAACTATAACCATGAATTCTACCTTTCTGAACCATTCTTTGCAAATTTAAACGTGCTACAACACATTTAAGTTTTTATGCTCTCAATCATGGTACCATATTTCTAGAAACTTTACTTCCATATGTTGCTTGTGTCTATAATTTTTGCTTCACCCAATGGCATCTTTCTCCTACTACCATGACAAATTAAGAAAAGTTCACCTATATGGTTTCCAGATTCCACCAAGCTATCTATTTTATTTCAACTATAGCACTAGCATTTCCAAGTTATGAAACATTTAAGTATGATTCCCCATCCTAAGTGAAACTTGATGAATAGCAAGAGCAGTTCTAAATCGTATTCACCTTTTCAACTTTCAATCTTTTCATTCATCTGCCACCTGTAGTCCAATCTAAAAAAAGCAAGCAGCTCATCCATCCATCACAAAGGCAGAAAATAGAGGAAAACTGCCCAAGCATCTAGTTGTTGAGCTCAGAATGTAATTCAATATTCTTCTCTCATCCCAACGTTCTTGTTATTATTTCTGTGCTGTATAGATTGTCTTAGATTCAATCAACATTCTCAAGTGGATGACAAAGTTGAGCATAATTTGCTCAACTACACAATTGATTAGCTTTACTTCCTAGGATCCTATTGCAGCATCTATCGTAGTTGTCCAAAATCTGAAACATAATAATGCTTTGAAATTATATTCTTTCCAAAGTTGAAATCCCCTTGCTATACTCAAATCCAAGTCTACCATCTACTCCATAAAAAATTGAACTGAAGAAATTAAGCAACAGCATAGTCAGATGTGTAAGTTTGATTAACTTGCTACCAGAAACTTGCAAACATTAATCATATCATAAATAAGCTACCTTTTAAGGAGACAACCTTACAGCTGAGAGAAAGAAAATGAACCAGAACAGCAAAATTATGATCACCTAGGCAAGTAAAGTCATCCAATATAACTTGAACTGGGCACGCAAGGGAAAATTTGGTTTGGATAATGTGCTAATTTCCCAGCAAATCTAAACTTACCTGTAACTTGTACAAGCTGATGAGAGTTTCTCTGGTAGAAATCATGTGGATCAGACTTGACTCGAACAAAGCTTCCTATAACTTTTCTTTCAAATGATTCTCTTTGCTTCGATAAGTCATACACTAAGCTCCTCCTCAAGTATACATGTTTTATATTTTCTGCAGTAACTGACGCATAACAACTATGGTAGACAGTTTCTATTGCATCTTTTTTCAGGGATCCTTTCTCTGATTTTGACATTTTTCTCGTCTTGCAGGTCGCTAGAGGAGTTTCCTCTTCGTATTCTGATTCCTCTTCCTCTGATTCCTCTAAATTCTCAACAAAGTGGGCTTCCAGAAGACCAAAGATTTTATTTTTGTTGACAGTTTTCTTCCGGAAAATAGATTGTAGACATTCATCCAAGACAATCTTTTTCTTCTTTTGGGGGTCATGCAGATTATTTGAAGTTATATACTTGCATATTATAAAGTAGACATCATGTTGGGATAGTTTTTCACTAGTGACTTTGCCAATTGATTTCAGAAATTGTATGAGAGGTTTTGAACCCCAACCACAGAACTGCATTCTCTTTGATCTAACACAGTGCATAAGATGTAGCCCTTCCTTGAATCGCTTATTTTTGTGTTGCCGCTTGTTGCCTCTCATATTATCCATGTCTTCATCAGAACTCATTCCCTCTTCTTCTTCATCCCCAGATTCATCGAACTCAGAACCAGAAAGGATGTTCTTGCCTGTCTCTAGTCTATTTCTAGCAGCAAGTAGATTGTCAGTGTTGAAGCCTTCTCTTTCCCGAATGATCTTGTAATACTCCATAAAAAGTCCTTCATATGTTTCCCGATCTCTAAAGTCTACCTTCTCCTGTAAAGCAACCAACTTTCATCAAAAGCCATTCCAAAACCCACACTCAACTTCCAGATCAGAAAATTAATAATCATGTTATGATCGCTTAATGTGATGGTTGAAACACAAAATGCTTTTTAAGTTTAACATATTAAGCACCAAGCCATGCATGTGGAGAAAACTAATTCACGGATATGGATAGAATACAGGCAAATGCCTAGAAAAGCTTATGGAAGGGGTTGCAGTAAAACCCGTAAAGGCGAACTCTTTAAACATTTCAGAACATGCAGAAGTACTTCAGTAGCAATATGTACCTCGTAGTCAAGCTTGCCAACTGGATTCCTTTCCCCGCTCAAGCAAAATACTCATTACCTTCAGGTAATCCAGTATAGAAGTTGCTGGATTTTTTTGGCTTCTTAATTAAGTATTGAAATTGAGAATAGTTGTTTCTACAAATCAAAATAGTACTTTGAAGGTCCAAATGACAAAAAAGCTAAGGCTCTGAGACAAATATATCAATTGATATTAATTCTGAGCCAAAGCGGCAAGATCTAAGACCTGAAGACCAAGCTTTAAAGTAGTTCAATGTCCTTTTATACAAAAGACGGTTCTTATAAAGTTATGGTGCGCTTCTAAAAGAATGTTTGATCAAAATGACTAGTTATTCAATAATTGAGCTGCCAAATTCTCAAGGGACAGTTATTCTTGTTACTAGGTGTTATTCCAAGGGCTCCTTAACTAAGATCCTTAAGATTATTCTCTAAATTTCTCTTTACAGAACTTCATCGCAAACATCTTACTCAAAGTCCCAAATTTAGATCTATCGCTACAGTTTCAAATATACCAATAAGTCATCCCATTGCATCAACCAAGTACACAGACATCGTCCTCTCTCATAAAAAAATCCAAGATCATGAAGCTCTAAGGTCCAGGGAGGTCTAGAAGCCACTTCCTTTTGCAGGAGAGCATTGTTTCTGTATCAACCAATGACCCTCAGTTTTTAAATGGGCAGAAATTACTAGTATATCATCAGGAGCTCATCCTCACCTTTTGCAAGCTTGAAGAATTTTGCCTTTACACAGATATCTAGTTCCCATGAATAAAGAGGTAAGTTACGGTTGTCCAATAAAATGCTTCTGAGGATCCAAAAATGGACACAAGCTATTGCCAAGATGTATTAGTTAAGCTCACCTTTTTAGTGCTGAAATAACATGAGAAGGATCGTTTAGACACAAATTAACTAGGTCCTTTATACATAGAGCATTCTGATTAAGCTACAAATAGAAAAGGAATTTTGTCCTCCCCATCTACATAACATGGGCCATCTTTACTGAGCTCTGAGACTTCTTCTTTTTTTTTTTTTTTTCTTTTTCACAGGAAGAATAATCTTCATATTTTGCTTTGTCAAGTTTGACTTTAGTTGCAAAGGAAATACTGCACAATCTGACTCCATATGCTTAATGGAATGTTGATAGAGTAAATCCTCTTCCTTGTTAGGGTGACGTGCTAACAATTTTGAACTTCTGAATATTAATCTGCTCCGGTAGATATTGGCTTTGTATACCACATTCCATCAAAATAATACTCCATATCAGTATATGTGATGCAGTATTCCTCCATGAAGTTTCTTCAAAAGCAAGATGTTAAAGTCCAATCATCCATTACTTAACAAGCTTATGAAAATAGTAATGGACCATAAGAACTAAAATATATTGAGATTTCATTTAGAAGATTCCAATCATTAAATACCATTGAGCAAGCATTTTATCACCAATTGCTTGTTCATCTTACTGTAATAACACTTTCGGATCTACACATCCAAAAAAATATAATAATAAAGGGATCCAAATATAAATTCATGCTGAATTCAGTATTTAAAAAACTGCAAAGAACACCCTGAATTGAAGGGTATAAGCATTAATAATCCAGAAAACTGCAGAAAAAATCCAACTGCTGAGAAAGTCATGACAAAAGCTATAAAACGTATTGATGTTCGAAAATCACAGTAGAGAGCCCACATGATGCATACCCCATCTGAGTCAGCATCCCTATTGTCTTCTACCATTAATGCAAGCTTTAAACAAATACTGCAGAATCCATATTTCCCTTTAATATTCACAAGCTCTGCAATTCCAACGCAGTTCCAGCACGTAGCTCTTGGGCAACAGTAACATTGAAACTGAGATACTTTATGACATACCATGCAAGAGTGGCAACCTAGGAAAAGAATAAATAAAATTCAACAGTCCTTTGCATGTTGCAATGGCATTTGCCAGCAGATAAAGCAATGAGAGAAACAAAGCAGAAGAGAGCATGGTAAGCAGGAAAGAGCTTGGAAATATACTAAGAAATAAATGGAATATGATTCCACTTAAATTCTAGAAATGTCAATTTATATATGAGCCAGTTTTGACAAGAGTTTTCCAGAACGATATGATTGTCATTCTTTTTTAAGTTTTAACAGTACAGTTGAGTTATGCACTGTTTTGCAGCCGCTGTAACAAATAGGGGATAAATGACAACCAATATCACTACCTTTATGCTTTCTGAGCATACAAAAGCTACATTGGGATGCAAATCAAATCTACAGTTTCTAAGGAGGAGGGGTTAGAAATAGAATAAAGAAACAAAGAATGAAAATGGCATCTGCTGTCATTGATAAAATTTTGTGTCTAAAATCAATGTAATTTGGTGTTTGTTGTAAACTTAAATCTAACTCCTGATATCCTTATGTATCTGTATTTCTAAATATTGAAAATTTAGTCATATAGCTGCAATGTTGACAATTATATTCAATACCTTATTATAGCGTTAAGGATTATATGCATATCCTTCTTCTCTTCTTTTCTTTCTTTTTTTTCCCTCTTCTTGGGGCTAGTCTATGGTAGTCTCTTGAATCAGGATTTATTTCAGGCCTCAAGACATAATAGTTACCTTATTTAAATACTACCTCTGGTCCATAATAATTGTCATTCAAAGTTGATGTACATAGATTAAGGAAGGCATTCAACAGTGTACTGTCTTGGTAATCCAAAACGACAGATGATTTGGAAGAAAAATACGAGAGAAAAAGTGACAATTATTTTGGAGCTGGAGTGGTATCTTGTACCAACTACCAACATATTCTGCACTCAGGCATTAAATTAGATCTGATCATCTAAAAATTGTAACAACATCTAAACTGCCTTTTAGGCGATACTTAAAATCTTGGTATATGTTTGGTTATCAAATACAACAATACAACCGTTATATCTTCAATTTCGTCAATGTTATTAAACAACCCCATAGCGAATAGTATGAGCTCAATTCGTTCTCTGCATCTCACCTAGGCTTCTTTTCATTCTTTCCCCCGTTAAAATTAAAAGCTTTTTTCTAGATGCACTTAATGGGACCTCAGGAAAAGACTATGCGGACAGTCAGTCATGCACACCATCAATAAGCACTAAGCCTATTACTCAGATTAGGGGAAAAATAAACTGGTTAACGGAATAGATATTAGATGTTAAATGTCACATGAAAATTGCTCTATTTAATGAATAAACCTAACTTATTCATCAGAAGAGCTTCATTTCATTGTGCATAAAACATTTTCCAACAATTTTGCCATCTATGGTACAGCAAGAGTTGTTTACTTTAATGGAAATACTCTTCAAACATTTCATCCAGCTAAAAGCACCCTAACATGGCCAGATAGTAAGAGCTTTAGACAAAAATCACCTTTTAGTTTCCAAATTGAAATTTAGAAACGCTTGGGTATTTCATCTTTCAGGATTTTTTGTTCTTTTTTTTTTCTTTTTTTTCTTTTCTCATTCATAAAAGACTATGACTGCTGTAATGGGAAAAACTATCCTATAGTTCTCCGTGAATATTGTGCACAAATTCAGTAATATTGTTTTCTTAAACATTATCTGATGTCAAAAATAAGGGCAGAATTGTTCATCTTGATGTCATTTTATTTTTGAATATTCCTATAAAAGAAACAAAGCAACACATAATTAAGAGTATGCTGTCAACACCCCTAGTTAGATCTCCAAATCAGATTTTCAGAGAAATATATTCAATATCTTTAATTTTGAAACTATTCATTCGAGTTGTAATACCAATAGCAGTTCATAACACCAGAAAATGTGAATGACAATCTGAATTTGTAAATCTGAGAGCCATCTTAATTAAGTCCTGTCTTTAGACTCTTGGAATCTTTTACCGATCAGGAAAAGAGACAGAACTCAGACAGAGCTGTTTACGTTCCTAGCATCTAAACAATGCATTTTTACAAAATACAAATGCATAGGGAGATAATCAGGTTCTCCATCAAGACCAGTTATATACCAATATGCACCACCAGGTAAAAAGAAACGCAACCAATTGCTACCATTTTTTTGGTTCTTTTTCCCCTCTATTTTCACCACAATCTAATAGATGGACCAGTGACTACTTAAGAATAAGATAATTATTACTAATATGCGAGCAGCAACATTGTTGATAATGCACTCGTCTATGTGACATGTGATATACGGAATGCAATTCTAGTAATATAGAAAAAAGACATTCTGGCAAAAGAAGGAGAAGCAAAAATTGAGACCAAAGCATTAAAAAAAATACTTAAGAAACACCTAGAAGAACAAAATAAGTCCAAGAAGCTCACCACAAACCCATTTTTCTTTGCTTGTTGAAAAGGATGGATCCTTCTGAACACAATCAAAATGATAAGATTTCAGACACTGCCTGGAAACAGCAAAAAGATCAGCTGATATTCAATTGTAGGTGAGATAATATCCAATTACCAAAGTAGAGTTCGTAAGAATATGGGGGTCACCAAAAAGACAAAGGAAGAGAAAAGAAGAGAGCATACATGCAGAGACATAAACATCTCTACTGCAGAATAAACCAGGAGATATAAACTTGAGGAAGAAATAAGCCGGCAAACAAACATATTTCAATGTTTCAGATATCTTTACTTTGATTTGAGAAGATTTCTCATGAACTCATAAGACTAGGATACCTCCAAAGTTCACAGAAAATTTTCAGTATGTCATTACTAGAACCCACGGTACCCCCTGAAACACCAAGCTTGTCCGTGAAATTAGCATATTACCCATTTGTTATTAGTTCTATGGTAAAAGCAAACAAAAAGTAACTATGAGACACCCAAGAAAACTTCAATTCTAATCGGAAACTTCTTACCAACAAAGAAAGCAAATAAAAGCCAGGAGTTTACACTGAAAGGAGCAAATTGTGAATAGATGGCAAGCAGACACATGGAAGTCCATTTATTTGGATCACAGGGAGATGCAATGAGGGTTAGAGTACAAAAATAACCTCTTTTTCTGCAATTAAGGTAAGGAAACAACAAAAGAGTACACCTTTCAATAGAAAATTACATATAAAAAACACTTTGCCATAGAAAATGGAAAAAATTGCTTCTTCATCATCCTCAACAATGCTAAATACAGGCCTTTGCACCACAGAAAAAAATCGAAAGCTAAACACAGTCCCTACTTACACATTGCCGTAAGTAGACAAAGCCTCATTATCTCCTGAGAGAAAAAAAGACGAGGAAAGTGAAAAAATACAAATTAAAAAGACAAAACTAGTCTCACTTGTAGTCACATATCAAGAGATCACCACCATCTTTACATATGAAACAATAATCTTCCGCGATCTCTTCCTTTGACTTTTGCTCATTCTTCTTATTTTTCCTCTTCATTTTGACCAGCTAACAGCACACACCTCTACTTCTTTGAGTTCTTCCCCTCCAGACAAATCCCTGCACTACAAACCCAAAATGCAAAGATTATCTTTTTAACTTGTAAAAGCTTATTCTTCCCTCCAGAAAGCAGCAGGTACCGTGAAAAATATCTATTTAAAATGTTCCCAGAATTTTAGAACATTTCACAAACTTCTAACAAAGTTTAAACAAGCACTGGTTTTTAATCTTCAAAATCAACAAGAAATTGGAGATACCGTGGTCATCACTGCACCCATTTTAGAAAACTGATGAAGAATTTTAACAAAAGAAAAAAAAAGGCACCTTTTACCAAAAGGAGCAACTAAAATGCCGCATAAACCGCTAGCCTTACTTCAACCTTTCGACTTTCCCAGATTCTCAAAAATTTCCTTCAATACCAAACCCTAAATTCTTGGTTTTCTGTCTGCAACTACAAATGACCTATTTTGACAAGTAGATGACCCACTGAGCAGTCTGTCTATTGCTGTACCAAAGCAATTTTGGGTACTACAAGAAGAATCTTAGCCACTGTCACTCCATGTTCGTTTTCTACCAAATGCTTTTGGTCCGAAGGTGTGAGAGAAAGAGGCACAAAGAGTCGGGAATCAATGAGTTGAACGTGTTTCTTTTTTCTTTTTTCTTATTTCAATAGCAAATGCAAATCGACACATTAAACTCGAATCTCCTCAAAATCTTTGATTGATGACTTTCTAGCGGTCTCTATAGTGAATTATATGTAAATTCGGTTATTACACGTTGAAAATATAGCAATGCAACATCTAAAAGCAGTTGTGAGATCGATAAGATGCTGAAATGGCAATATATTATTTCCAAACACGAAGAGATTTCTCTTAAATAATTGTCAGATAATTCTTCTTGCATGCATATAATAATGTACTTATTAATAACCATTGCTTTTGTGTCGTTAAAATTTTGATATGAAAAGAGAAAAAGAAAAATCCTCTGTCAATTGATACATTGGTATTCACAAGATTGATTGATACAAAAATCATCCCCTGCATTAACGGGATGATTAAAGAAGCCATACAATTATTTTCCCCCTTAAATTTCTTTTGGTACTTCCCAGTAAATAATGCTGCTCAAGTTGTTGAAGAATATTTCAGATCCTCAGCCTTTTACATGTATAATCAAAAATGATTTGTAAAAGGTTTCTTGATTGTTCCTCTACTTCCAACTTCAGAAGGCGCGCAACTCTTGAAAAACCAGCATGCTGCTTACCCAAAGAAGCTTCGTCGATCTCTGGTATCATTTGTTGTTGCCCTGAAACTCTCGGCTGCGTCAATGCCCACTGCATTGCCCAGATTGCCAAGGGCCGCATGTATGCCAGACATCTATACTGCCCGTCAAGGTTCCAACCCTCCGGGGTCTGAAATGAGTAGCTGTCACGGAAACGATTTTTGCATCAGTAAACTAGAAGGGGGTTACCTTTTTCTTTGAATACTATCTATCATCAGGGGAAAACAAGAATGCATTATCAGATTATAACCGCCAATGGCGAGAAGGTGGAGATTCTGTTAGGGGAAGGGAAGATCATTTTAGAAAGTAACAGATTTACAGATGAAAATTAGCTGTGTAACTTGCTGTGATATTGTGTGTATGAGGGACAACTCCCTCAAGAACGAATGCCATCGACCAACAAGAGAGAAAAGTCTTTATCCAGATGTTCCAAAAATTCTGCATTCATGCACATGGATATGCAAAATAAAGGGAACTATCAACATACCCACGACCACCTTCGGACCAGGCAACCTCATGAATTCCACCTGCAGTTCTAAATGCCATTTCCATCATACCTTCGTGAATCATAGATGCAGCAAGACCATATGTAACTCCAGTCCATATTTCCCTTGACTGCATACAAGACATGTCAGGTTCTCCACTAGGCAGCATACCATTCACAGCACCTATCCTTCCTTCCTTCACCCTTAAGACATTAAAATTATAAATCTTCTCAAGGGCAGTTCTGGCTTTATCTTCATCAACAATTGGCAAAAGGCCACATGCTCGGGCATACCTACATACCAGTTTTTGCAGTAAGTTTTGCATGCAGAAGAGAACTTTATCCTTGTTCTTTGCTAAAATATGAAATAGTAAGGTTTGAAATCATTATATTTTGAAGCATACCATTGTCCAGCTAATTGGTCAGCTTGAATCGATGAGCTCTTATTACCACTATTGTTGTCATAGTTAAAATAGGAACCATTCCACAATGTTCCATATACTTTCTTTGCCTTCTGAAACTTAAAGCAAAAGTAATCCTCAGAACCCTTATCACCAACTTCATGAGCAAGAGCTGAAGCAGCCTGTAAGGCTGCCACCCACAGCCCACCACAGTATGCACTTACGCCTTTAACTGACCATGTATCATATGCCTGATCGGGAAACCCTTCATTTTCTATCATTCCATCTCCATCCCTATCAAACTGATCCATGTAAGCCATTGCAACATAAACCGAGGGCCAAACAGCTTCTGCAAATCTCTTATCTCCTGTGCCCACGACATCCCTATAAACTTGCAAGACAAACTTTGAATTCAAATCTTTCCAACTATCTGTGTCATGAAGATTATAAAAGTTTACTTCAAACCAAGGATCGCTCATTCCTATATCGTGAGGAACAGCACCAAGAACTTTTCTGGAGGTCACTTTTCCATCATGCATAAGTTTCATCTTAGTAGGATCATGCATCATCACCCCAGCTGCAAAGTCTCTTTGTATGCTAAGTTCAAGCTTAGGAAATAGCATAAGTAATGCAAATGATGCATAGAAATGAACATCATAGGTGTTCAACATTTGATAATCAATTCCTTCAGAATACAGGAACTGGCCAATGTTTTCCTCCCCCTTTTGTAGCAGACTCGTTCCTAAGGCAGTATTACATGAAACAGGAGAGTGAATATCTTCCAGTACAGAGGTCATCCTTGAAAGGATGTCAACAGCAATGTCATTTTGATAATGTAGACTAACACCATTTTTGGTATCCAAATAGGACCTTTCAAGTGAAAATCTTTTCTCCAGAATGGTGGACAAACTATGCTCTGGTAGTGATCCATCTGCAGAAGGAAATAAATGAAATACATTAGATCTGTCCAGCCACCATATCTAACGCACACAGTGTTCCCAAAAGTTACCTGTCCAAATTGATCCTCCTGAGTTGAAGAAGTAGAGTTCATTGAAAAGAGTTATTGTGTACCTGCACGAGACTATCAGAAACTTGAAATTCATCCTTCAACTAGCTGCAAAAAAACAAATTTTTGTCCCAAACTTGACACCCAGAAAACCATCCTCATTAAAAGTGAGGTTCGAGGTTCAGCCCCCTCCCCCGTCTAGGGGATGAATGAAAACTTACCATTCTGGAAGTCTCTTGTCTTCGAGGATAGGACTTTGCCATGCTTCTATTTGTGACTCCCAATATTCATGCTCTAAGTTGATCAAAGAAAATAGAAATTTCAGTTAAGTGTTTAAAAAATAAATTCCAAGAGAAAATGGTTGTACTGATACATGGAAAGGATAAATAAATTTGAATATTCTAAGATAGCCACATGACTGCATTTATTTGCACCCATAAACATATGGAAGCTTATAAGATTTAAAGCTATGCAAAACTTTACCAAGAATGGCATCCCGTGCTATTGTTGACGCTGCACTGTCAGAAGTACTGTAAAATTTGGTATACCGCCTGTCGAAGATCCCAAACTACTTAGAAAAAAGACAAGAAACAAACAACGGTAAAGAGTGTAAAATAAATCTGATAATCAACTAAATACCGGCCTGTGATAAGTTCGTCCACTTAGGAAGTTTACTTCAGGGCAGCTCCATGCCAGTGAAAACGTAACAGTATGTACTCTATTTGCTGGAACAGTCAAGGAAGCTGCAATTGCTGCCCCAATAACTGAAGCAGGTTCAGAAGGCATTGATGTTTCCTTGAATTTAAGATGGTCGAATGATCCGTGCTATAATAAATAGCAGTTTAAATTCCATCAGGAACAATTGCAAATAGAAACAATGAAAGAGAACTACAAAAACAGAAAATGACAGGGTTTACTTTAACAAGAAGTATGATATGAATGCACTGATATGGCTGGCAATTGAAAAATGATACTCAAAATGGCTGTGCTCGAGGAGTCTCAGGAGGAAAAATCATGGGTCAGTCAAAGACACATGGATTCTAACCTCTTTTATTGCATTCCACATGTCTTTAGCAGTGAAACCCCTGGAGTTTCCAGATATGACAAAGTAAGGGCAGTCAGAGACATGCACTACATTGGTTTCTTTAGCAGCAATTGCAAAGGTGACTGAAGGTCGTCCATTGTCCGTCCTGTATTAAATGCAAAGCATATTACAACTATCTTTACTAGAGACAGATTACAAAACCTGAGTGAAAAGGATTTCAAACAACAGGCAGCAAGAAGTTCATAGTTTTAAGTATTAGGAGCAAAAATGCCTGAAAGCACATTACGATTATCTAGGTCAATAAACCATAAAGGAAGGGTCACGAGAGACAATGTCTGTTACTGAAAGAGTTAAGATGAGATGAATGAAATCGGCAAGAAGGACAAGTTTTGTGCAACAGACATATACCCATGTAAAGGACCAATAATTCCAGATAGTGGCAAAAGAGAAATATAGCTGCTGAAAGAGGATGTTAAGATGGATATGTTGTAAACCAAGAAAAAATAGATTAATAAACGAGCACACATACAACTAGTAATTCTATGACGTATACAAACCAACAAATAAAATTGTTTTAAGACGGTCCAGGAACAGGCAGAGGTGACCATTTGCCATAGCAAATGAGACTGACATAATACATATGAATTTTGGGATTGGAGCAGACATAAAACTGGAATAACTTGAGAAGAAGTAATAGATAAAGATATAATGCCACTGGTTTAACGAGAACAATGGCCCTAAATAAAGCCAAAATGGAGAACAAGATTTTTGCAGCTGTTTAACTGGGAAAAGTTCAGAGTTGAGTTGAAGTGTAGTTACAACTATCTATAACCTGATATTGCAAAGCATTATTATTGAATTTCAAAGCATTTCAAAACGTGAAACTTACTGGTGGTGCAACGTTACTCCACGGACACCATCCTCCATCCTGGTTAAATCATGTTAGATGAATTCAGAATGGATATAGTAAGTTTAAAGACCTTCAACATGGAAACCAGCTATTATAAAATTGATTAAAATTCTCAGACAATACACTAATCCCAAATGTTACTAAACCAGCTAACTGAGTTGATATTTATATGCAATCTTCCAGATGGATTTCCCGGACCTAAACTAAATTTTGCGTTATAGTGGCCACCAGATAATCCAGACACCCCGCCAACAGAATTCTGCAGCACATAAAGAAGCATACCTGTTATTCTTTTTCGAAAGTCCAACGAGAAAATCAGGAGAAGATATGAATTTAGTTTACAAGTTTATAAGTCAACCAGAGCATTAACCTAACCAGAAGAACAGGAAAAACAACTTAACATACCGCCCAAGTGAATAGCAGAGTTACATCTGCTGCTGTCTTTCCCAAATTAGACACCTGAACAAAATGAAATCGAGCACTTTAACAGAATCATTTTTACCTTCTAAAAGGAATCCAATGCTCTAAGGAGCTCTTTACTACCGTATAAGTAAATGCTGCTGCAGGAAAACTGCTTTCTCTGTAATTATGGGGAATAAAGGGAGATATTTGACGACATACAATTTTAAGCTCAGGATCGGGTTCACCTGCATTTGATTAGCAAAGTTGGTTTTGTAGGATAACTAATGATGTTGATGATGTCAGAAAAGTGTGAAGCAAAATAGCTTATCAGAAGATTACCATCATACACTGTCCACGCCCTCGGGTATAATGCATGGTATGTAGAACTGTGCCCATGTAGATTCCAATTCCAAGATCCTATCCCAGAAGTTGAAGTATCACTGTTCATCCACCTTGTTTTAGTTAACCTTGGCTTTTTACCTTTTAGAATAACAAAAAGAATTCATCTGGCAAGTGGTAAGAGTCGTATGAAGGAATCAAAAAGAAAAAAGAACAGCTTACTTTTGTACATCCTGGCTCGGAGGGCACAATACAGTGGAATGTTTTTCACCATTTGGACGAGATGTAAATACCTGCCAAGGACATTACAGTTAGGCCCAACAGTTTGCATATAAATAATCAGAGAAAAGACAAGAAAAAGCATGCTTTTCTAGTACAGATCCCATTTGAACTCTCATAGTTTCTTTGTAACTTACATTTGTAACTAACTTTCTCTTAGTATACACATTTTGATGCTAATCTGATTCCATTTTAAAAACTTATGCATAACTATTCTTAAGGTATTAACACTTGCCATCTTCACAGTAAACTGGTAGAATCAAGGTTTTCTTACAAGATGGGAGTTCCATACTTTTATGCAAAATCAAGAAGCACGTGTCTTAAAATGATTTACTTCATTAGTGTTTCAAAGTACCAGCATCCAGTCTCTAACCAAGCAATTAGGTAATTTCTATAAATTTCATTTCCAATTATGTCTTTAACAGTTATTAAAATTAGCCACTTAAAGGGAAAAATAATTAACTTTTGAGGTAAATCATTCTGAAACACCTAATAATATAAACAAATTGAAGTTTCGGACTTACAGAAAACTGGTTTGCTAAAACTGGTCTATCTTCACAAACTCCAGGAAAGAGCAAATAGCGAAGAAATTCACCCTTGTAACTTCTTCCGATGCTTCCTGCACTGGAAGTTTTGTCTCATACATATCAATATACTACATTTTAGCCATATCATAGCTTAACAGCAATCAAAGCATTCGCTGAATTAGTCACTGAGCATTGTTGGGCATCAGACATCAGTTAGAACAAAGCCACATTTATTTTTATGGATAAAGTAATTAAAAATCAAACATGGACATCAAAGACACAATCTTGAAAAGAGAGAAGAAAATCTGTAGTTCAGGTAATGTATGAAAAGAAGAAAAACTATTAAAAAAATCACCTACGCAAAAATATACTATGTCGGGTATAACAAGACATTACCCAATGCCACCCAAAGGAACACCATGGCATGCTGAAACCGGGCGAGCAACAAAAGGGTTGACACAAACGCCCTGCAAAATCATATACAGAGCTAGCAAGATTTTCCCCTTGAATATTGCTATAAAGAACCAGTAAATTAGGAAAAAGAAAAATATAAACTTTACCCGTCCTTTGGCCTTTTCTTCTTGCATATGCTTCCATAGACGATAAGCAACTGGAACCTACAAAAACCAAAAAAAAAAAAAAAAAAAGAATCTGATACTCACACAACAACAGAAGAGAAAAAAGATGACCATAATTTGCATGACTGAGGAAGTCCCAAAAACTCTTGCATTTCACGCAAAATGTACAAGAATTTTGACCATAGAACAACCAAAACCCAAGTGACTGAGTGACCAACGTTGGTTTACTTTCTGGGTACTCCATAGCTTGAGGTAAAAAGTTCAATTCTTGAATTGTACCCAAAAAAATTACTGTAGGGGAGGAATTACCAGTTCAAATTTCTCTTTCAAGGTGAGATCAAACTCTGTAAGAGTCTTCTCCTTATCATTGAGTTTTCGCTGCCAAGCAAGAGATGCAGGTTTTGAAGGATCAACCTTTACCTGAAACAACAGCAAGAGAGCAAATGGAGATGATCAAGAGTTGGAGGATTGTGAGGTCTACAAGACTGAACGCATTGCCATAATGTGTTAAACATTGAAATACTATGGGGCTCCAGGCATCTGGCGCTTGTGTCAGGGCCCATAAATTTTGTGGGCCCAATTTTGAGTTATTATATGCCCTGCTTACCCAAAAAAAAAAAAAAAGAAAGGAAGAAAAGAAAGATAATCTGATTCATAGGGAAAAGAGAAAGAAAGAAAGAATAATCCTTATTATTTAATTGATAGCTTAGGAAGAAAATGTGAAACTAAATTTTCTATTTCTTATGAAATTACGAGAAAACTCAAAAAAGAATATTATTTAGGACTATGATCCACAACTCTACCCATGATATTCAAAAAGTGGGATAAAAGGAAAAAAGAGAAAAGGTGGTTTTGAAATTTTGGTAAACTATCTAAAAAACAGAAAAATAGGAAGTGACTATCTAAATAGAGTTATATGTTTTATATATAATAAGGAGTTTATCGGTTTATTTTCCTATCTTTATTATTACTGTTGTATTAATTTTTAATTTTAAAAAACATCTTAAGTAAAAAAGGTACGAGATTAAAAAATAATCATATATTTACTAAAAAATGAAAAAAGTAAAAAGACTATAAATATGTTGTACTTCGAGAGTGATCATCGATCTACAACTAAGAGCTTCTAATCCGATTATATATTTATCAATTATTTTTTCTGAAACTTGTTAGTTAGTACTTCTACCGTACAGAATTGAAATATTCTATTTTGACTTGACAATAAGATTAAGAAAAATAGTTTAAATATAGTTAAAAGAAATTAATGACGGAATTTATATGTTAATGGAGTTTATATTTTTTAAATTAAGAGAATTAAAAAGATTAGTCTATATTCCATATTCCGTATTCCATTCTAGGGTATGAAAATATAGATTGAGTTTAAAACCTTTTTTAATAAGAAAAATATTTTTAAACTACTATTGTCTTACTACATTAAAGGTCTTTTAGTTCAGCGAATTTTAGTAAGGAAAAGAAAATTGAGAAAAAAGAAAATAAAATTATTAAGAAATTGAAAATGTGTGTGTTGTTTGACTTACTAAAAAAAATACTATAGAAATGAAAAATGATTTCTAGGGAAGCAATTTGTTTTGTTTAGTTTGTGAAATTTTACCATGAAAATTTAAAAAGTGAATAACACGTTAAGATTTTTTCTTATTATTTTCCTTTTTCTCACACTTTTATTTGGAAAAGTTATTTCCAATATTTTCTATTAAATTTTTTTCACTAATTTTATTTATTTTATTTTCTTCAATGTTTTCCTACACTTCCTTTTTACAGGAAAACAAAATCCTTGAGCCAAACAGATGCTAAATACCCGACATTCGGAATATATAAAGACAGACTACAGTGGTAAAAGGTCTTCTTCCATATTCGGATTAAGAATCTCCGTCAACCTGCCGAGTCTCCCTCCATGGATGGCCATTCTTAAACCAAAATCAAACATCACCTGCAGGATCAATGTATATACATATAGCTTCAGCGAAGAGCTTCAAATCTAGCTATATTATTAATTACCTTATGATCATGAACTGAAACGCACGATTCTCCTTCTCCGTTCACAAATCCATTCGCCGCCATTTTTCTGTCTTTCTTTCTTCTTCTTCTTCTTCTTTTTTTTTTCCCCCCTTCTCTTCCCGCCTTGCTTTGAACTACAAAACCAAGAACACAATCACCATCACCATCATATATATAGATATGCAAAATGCAAATTACTAAACCCTTCACAGATATTCTGCAACTCGAGAAACGAAGACGAAAGAGGTACTGTTAATTTATAAGAACCCTAACCTGAGAAAATCAGATCGATCAGGTGCCGGAACTTTTGAGATCAATTAGCAGAGACAAGGGAATTATCAGATGTATGAGTGCGGCTGACAAAAACCAGAGCTCGTAGAATGCGGCTTCTTATAGTAAGAAGTAGTTTGTCTGCGTCCAGCAAACGATTTTTGCATGAAGATAATACTACTACGTAATCTTTTTGGCCAGTTTGATATGAATTATTGGAGGACTTGCTTGCTGTATTTTTTAAAATTTTTATTAATATTTAAAAAAGAAACAGAAAAAAAAGGGTTGGTGTGGTCAACTGTTTTTTTAAATTTAAATTCATAAAAGATTAAAATTATTAAAAATTATTTTGCATTCGTAAAATCATCCTATATATAGTAATTCCCTTAAGTACTTTCTCCAGAAATATCAAAAATAAAATTGTCCTTCCTTGCTTGGCTTAATTGGTATATATAGGTGAAAGGCTGAATTTTGATTTTGGCAGATAATGAGAAGATCATTCATAGCCAGCCATGCTTGGCTTTTTATATTATGTCTGGTGTTGCATTGGCCTCCACAACAACATTAATAATTGCTTGACAAAGAAAAGAAATGGACAAAAGGTTAACATTTTTTTTAAAAAAAATAATAGCAAAGGATACTAAAATGATACTGTGAACATAAGAATAAAAAAAAATCTCTTAAAAATTATAAATAATGTACATTATTTACCTAAGAACATGTATAAGCAACTTTTATATATATGTTGGTTGCCCTTAGTAGGCACGCCAATTGTGACTTCATTTTTCAAAAGGATTTGGAAGACATGAAGACTACTTGGTCACATTCAGCTGTTGAAATTTGCACACCTGATTATTTGGATTTATCCCATATTTTTGGTTTATATAACTAATAGAAATAATTGCAATTCATGGTATCGATCATCCACCTAATCCTTTTAAAGTAAAATTCAGCAACTCGGATTTTTGTCGCCTTCTCAAATAAGACAAACTATAATTGGAATATTACTTGGATTAGTGTTTTGAAATTTGATTAATTGTATGGAGTTAAAAAACATGTCCATTCATATAACAAGTATGTATGCCCTCTTTGTATGTTTTTCTCCTTATTTACTCCTTCCGTCCCAGATTAAATATCTATATTTTTATTTAAAGATCTTCGAAACTGAATGTCTCTTTTATTAAAGTAGTTATATATTCTATCTAAATTTTTACTAATAACCTTATTAATTTAAAATATGAAAACTTTACTAACACAAAAACTCCAATTCACTAACATGTGGTCAAACCACTAATATATTTAATTAATAGAGATATCATATAAAAATTTCTATAATTAAATTAGTCTCCTTAACTTTTTGTTTACTCAAAATGAGATATTCGATTCTGGACAGATGAAGTATTGTTTTGAAAAACTTGTTTCGAATGGATTTCTATTTTAGTCTTTTATGCACGATTATTACGAAAACAAAAAGTAAATGTGTTAGAAATGCATGCATAACTCGAATATAATCTTACAGAACCCTTAATTATTCTAAAAAAGGAAGACAAATTAGTTGCATTTGGTATGCATAGGTATCAAAACCACGCTAGCTATTAGAAAGAAATCCGTAGCTATTCTAAACCACAATGATCCTTCCACTTCATGAACTGTTGAGTCACCATGATTTATTTCTCCACAACTTGTCAAGTCAGGGTGTAAGGGCCGAGTGAGCGAAAGATTTACCTTTTTTGGAACAAGAAATAAAGCCGAAGAAAATAAATATTCTCATCTAATAGTATTTATTAAAAGAAAGAAAAAGAAAAATTATGAATTCAATCGTCTGCCAGAGTATTAGAATTTTCGAAGAAACTGGAATGCTTGGGGTTGTCGGGAATTACCCGTAATGAGGATCCGACAAAGATTGCTTTTATTTTTATTTATTACTTCAGTAATTATTACAAGGACGACAAATCTGGTTGTTGGGAGAAGAGGGCACCACATTCATGACGTGTATCCATTTCTGCATCAAAATATGAAAATGAGTCCATTAATATAAAATAAAATTATCATGGCACCAAAGGCAAAAATATTCGACTGATGTCAATTTGTTCATAGTGAGGGTAAACTTTTGAAAAAGTTTTCATGCTAATTGCTCATTCCCCATTACAAGTACGAGGATTTGGGTATGTTTGAGTGCACAAACGATTGATGTAAGAATACAAATAAATATAGCCATAGTTGCAATAAAGTTATTTCTCGTAGAATGAATCATGTACACGCTTTTACAAACACATGAAGATTTTCAGAAATCACTTCGCCAAAAAGGGGGGAAAAATCAGAAATCAATCATACTTTTTACAATTCATAAATAACTTGATCATAAAAAATATGCTTTCAGAATGTTCTTAGGAGGGCATTCAGCGTTCCCTTCAGTTAATTCAACATTCTTTTACAAGTGTAATCAAAGATAATCTGTACAAGACCTCTGGAGTCCTCTTCTTCTGCCAACTTCAGGAGACGAGCAACTCTTTTAAAACCAGCATGCTCCTTGAGAAATGAATCTTCCTTGATTTCTGGCTTCGTCTCCTGTTTGGGAAGCTTTGGCTGCGTTAATGCCCACTGCATTGCCCAAATTGCCAAGGGCCGCATATAACCTAGGGATCTGTACTGGCCTTCCAAGTTCCAACCCTCCGGGTTCTGGAACGCGTACCTGTAGAGGAGTGACAAAGATTTGAGTCAACTTCAAAAGGCTCCATATGAACGAAAGATTATGCCTCTAATATGGTGGAATCTTTATCAAGTACAGCGTAGAGCACATTAAGCTATCGTAGAACAACTTTAGCTGTTCAGGGAGGACTAGTTGGAGATGGATCATAGATTTGTGAGATGAATAAACAAAGTTTACTCCTATTCTTGTGCACTCTTTCCCCTCTTACCATGTTTAACAACTTATGCCAGGTAAACAATATCATTCCACACTAGAGCCACACTGAAAAAAGGTCAAGCTGATGCATAAATTCTCTGGTATTATAAAGTAACATTTCCAATCAGATATGAAAAGCAAGAACCTAAAGAGCTAAGAAGAATAACTGAGATGAATAACTTATACAAGTACAGACGAATAAGAAGAGAAGGTAAATTTAACATTACCCAAAACCTTCTTTGGTCCAGCATACTTCATGGCAGCCACTTGCAGTTCTAAATCCCATTTCAATCATGCCTTCATGTATCATAGCTGCAGCAACAGCATATGTAACTCCACTCCATATTTCTCTTGACTGCATACAGGACATATCGGGTTCCCCATTTGGCAACATTCCATTTATCGCCCCCATCTTTCCCTCCTTTACCCTTAATACATTGAAATTATAAATCGTCTCAAAAGTTTTTTTGGCTTTTTCTTTATCAACAATTGGTAAAAGCCCACATGCTCGAGCATACCTGCCAGAGGTTTTAGAAAGGATAAGTTAGTCCAGATCTTCAATTGTTATTTTCTTTCTTGGCAAAGATATTCCATTATTAATCGAACTCAAATGTTACAGTAAAGCACTGTATATGCTCATTTCCTTTTGGATCTACTTGTATATGTGTGTTCAATAAATGGAAGTAGAAAAACTCGAAATAAGTGGCAATATCACAAGAAAATATTCATATGAAACATGATGTAGAATATCTATGATGTGCCAATTCCTAATTTAATAACCAACAAAAGTACATAAAGCAAAAGCAAGTGCTTCTAAGACCACCACGTAACAATTCTGATTAGATGGTAAGAGAAGCTCCAGAATCTACATTACTCCCCATCAGGTATGCATGAATAGATGTTATTAATATGGTAAACAACTAAGCAAATGGCTATTACCACATACCATTGTCCAGCCAATTGATCAGCTTGAATGGATAAGCTTGAACTGCCGCCTTTATTGTCATAGTTGAAGTAAGAACCGTTCCACAGTTTATTGTATACCTGCTTTGCCTTCTGAAATTTGAACCAAAAGTAGTCTTCAGAACCCTTGTCACCAACTTCACAAGCCAGAGCTGAAGCAGCTTGCAGCGCTGCTACCCAAAGCCCACCACAATAAGCACTCACACCTGATACAGACCATGTGTCATATGTCTGATCAGGAAATCCTCCATTTTCTATCATCCCATCTCCATCCTTATCAAACTGGTCCATATATGCCATTGCAACATAAACAGAGGGCCAAACAGCTCGTGCAAATTGTTTGTCACCAGTTGCAACCACATCACGGTAAACTTGCAGAACAAATTTTGGATTCAAATCTTTCCATCTATCAGTATTGTGAAGATTATAAAAGTTTACTTCAAACCATGGATCATTCATTCCAATATCATGAGGAACAGCACCAAGAACTTTCCTTGGAACCAATTTTCCATCCTGCAAAAGCTTCATCTTACTTGGATCGTGCATCATAACTGCAGCTGCAAAGTCTCTTTGTATGCTAAGTTCAAGCTTCGGGAACAGCATGGTTATTGCAAATGATGCATAGAAATGAACATCATATGTGTTGCACATGTGATACTCAATCCCTTCAAGATAAAGGAACTGACCAATGTTCTCCTCTCCCTTTTGGAGCAGATTTGTTCCCAAGGCAGAATTCAGTGATGCAGGAGAGTGAATCTCCTCAAGTATTGTGGTCATCCTTTCAAGGATGCCAATAGCAGTGTCGCTTTGATGTGTTTGATTCAGGCTACTTTTGAAATCTGAAGAGGATCTGTCAAGTGAGAACTTTCTTTCACCAATGGTAGATAAACTATGCACTGCAGGTGATCCATCTGGAAAGTGTGAACTAAATAAGTCACAACTCCAGAGGGCATCAGAACTTGAAGACTTTTCCTCTCATACGTACCTGTCCAAATTGATCCCCCTGCATTCAGGTAGTAGAGTTCATTGAAGAGAGTAATTGGATACCTGCCATGAAGCATCCGGAAGTTGAGCATTTTAACCATATGTGCATTTGTAGCCAGTGAAAATGCAAGCTTACCACTCAGGAAACCTCTTGTCTTCAATAATGGGTCTTTGCCATGCTTCTATTTGAGACTCCCAATCTCCATGCCCTAAGTTTCATTATTGGAAGTAAGGAACTTTCCAGAGATATATTTTAACCATACTTATGGGATGAGAAGCCATCAGAACTGAAGAAACTTCACTTTGCCATCAATAATGACATATTACATTCAGCATAATAGATTTGAATAAGCTTTCAAGTCAATCAGAAATTTTACCAAGAATAGCATCATGTGCAATTGCAGAAGCTGCATTCCCAAGCGTACCATAAAATTTTGTATAACGCCTGTTCATAAACTTGGAGAATTCAGGAAAAAGGGATAGGAAGCAAGATATCCATATTTTTTAGAAAGATGACAAAAGCAATTGGATACTGGCCTGTGATAAGTTCTTCCACCTACAAAATTCACTTCAGGGCAGGCCCATGCCAAGGAAAATGTAACCGTTTGTATTGTATCTGCTGGAATAGTCACAGAGGCTGCAACTGCTGCCCCAATAACTGAGCCCGGTTCAGATGGCATCGACATTTCTCCAAAATTGAGGTGTTCAAAAGAACCGCGCTATAAAAATAATATCAGTTTGAAGTCTGTCAAGCATCATTATGAATATAAACAAGGATAAAACTGAGGCCAAACAAGTTAATAAGTTTTTGATTGTATTCATGCACTTAGAGAAATCTTTAACAACCACTAAATATCTGAAAGAGCAAACTCTGCACAAGAAACAGAACTCTTCAACCGGAAGAGCTGCACAAAGTGTGGTATGCAATGATACCAGAGGATAAGCAGACTCATAAACTACCAACTATAGATTCCTTCCTTATAAACCATGAGGTCCTTTGAAGCATGATTTCTGCAATTGTACAGGTGTTAGAACCAAAATGTTCCCGGACAGGCTCAGTTTAGGGGGGAAAGATATTATAAATATGATTTCGAGCTTAGCATGATATTCTGAAGCTGGGGTTATGCTAAAATTAGCAAAGTGGGAACCATGATAATGGAACTAGATTGGAGAGCTTGGCTCCACGTGTAGATCAAAAATTAAATTGTAAACACTGAACTACAAACAGACTCCAGCTTCTCCAACATTCTATGAATTACATATCCCAGTATGTCAATAAATGCCTGTTAATTTGCTTTCGACATTCTTTTGGGCCTTCTGCTCTTAAAAAACAAAATTTCCTTGATTATAGTAGAGTCAATCCTTTACAATTGCAACTGATTTAGATAACACAAACAACATCACCATGACAAGATTGAAAGTGACTAATATACACCAGAACTTGTGGTGAGTGCAAGAATAAGAACATACGAACCTCTTTTATTTCATTCCACATTTCTTTTGCTGCAATGCCCTGAGAGTTCCCAGACACCACAAAACAAGGGCACTCAGAGACACGTACTGCATTTGTTTCTTCAGCTGCAATACCAAATGTTACTGAAGGCAGGCCATTCGCCGTCCTGTACCATAAAACATAAGTGACAGGATTTCAAGCGTTGAACTATAACCAACTCTTGGTGTTTGACAAACTCACATGTGATGCAAGAGTACTCCACGGATGCCATCCTCCATCCTTCTCAGAAATGAAATCCAAAGTCAAAATAACATAAAAAGTGAGTACCTTAAACTCCTTGCTAAATGAATCTAAAAAGCAGTAACTAGATACTTGACCCCGGTCTTACTTAAATTTTGAGTTGAAGTGTTGACCAGATAACCCAGAAACACCGCCAACAGAATTCTGGAGCATAAAACCAAGAAATATCTGTCAAAAATATAATCCATTCAAAGTCTTGAGTTAATATAGGACATTGCAGTTTACTTGAAGCCATGACAGAATCTGTCTATAGACCATAGTTAGAACTAGGAAATTTGAAGGTCCAATTGCGCACAAAAAATGAAAGAAGAACCAAATGAACTTACCGCCCATGTAAAGAGTTAAATTGAAAGAAACACCAACTGCACTTACCACCCATGTAAAGAGTAAAATTTAAAGAAAAACTAACTGCACTTACCGCCCATGTAAAGAGTAAAGTGACATCTGCAGCCATGTTTCCTGTATTAGACAACTGAACCAAAAACCCCCAAAAAAAAAAAAAAAAATCAAGCTTTCTGTAGAACAGCTATACATTGACCTTCCCAAAAATAGGGGATGAAGTCTGGCAAGATTGGTCTCTTACCGTAAAAGTAAATGCTGTCACTGGTAAGCTGCTCTCCTTATAATTATGAGGGATAAATGGTGAAATTTGACGGCAAACAATTTTAAGATCAGGATCTGGTTCACCTGCATTTTTTTTTTTTTTAATGAAGATTGATGTTATTAAGATAACTATGCATGTTAAATTCACCATACTAAAAAGATAAGCCAATTTATCAAAGGATTACCATCATACACTGTCCAAGACCTCGGGAACAATGCATGGTAAGTGGAGTGGTTTCCTTGTAAATCCCAATCCCAAGATCCTATGCCAGTATCTGATGTATCCCTGTTCATAATAATTTCTTTAGCTATATATGCTGCATATCAAAATATAATAATATTTTTTAATTACCTTTTTTATGTTTATTTATATTTAGGTTTTTCAGTTATTCACTTATTTATTTTCTGCTATGCTCATTTTTGGCCCATGCCACAATCAATTAAAAGTAAAAACAAGAATGATAGCACCCTAAATAATTTCTCTGGCATGAACACTCCTTCGCAACACCAATCCAATGTATTGGATGCTTACTTTATGTCCGGGCTTCCTTGGCATAGTACAGTAGAACACTTTTTACCATTTGGACGTGAAACAAACACCTGAAACAAGACGATATATTTTACTTTAGTACAAGAACTTCACAATGAAGATGACAAAGCTAAAGATAAAATACTAACACCACTTTTACAAGTGAACCACTTCCTTTTCCTTTTAGGATAAAATTAAGTTAGTAAAAGGATGATGTACAACGAAGAGGATAAGGAATCCCCAAGAAAGGAAACTAAAAACTATATAAGAACGGCCTTCCTACCCCTCCTTAGTGTTTCAGGGTCATTTCGTTTTGAATTACAGACTTACCCTAGCCTAAGAGTATGTTTTACAAACTTATCAAATTAATGTATAAGGGCATGTTCTGCTATTGTTAGCTGTGACAGTCCCATGCTATCCTCTTACCTATGAAGCATTTTCTTCTAACTGAGAAATATATTCTCTTCTAACATAAACCAGAAAAGAAAGAAACTCATTCTCAAAATATTCTGTATAAAAATTTATTGCACAGCAGCATAACTAAAATGAGTATTAGGGACAGTTAGTCTATTTCTAGGTCATGGTTCTGACATTATTTGCAAGATCCTTCAAAGGCACATGAGATCTTCAGAGCAGGATGAAAGACGATAATCAACTCTAAGAGGTCTAGAGCTGACAAGGTAAACAATAACAGGAACAGTGAACATAACAAACAAAGCTAAGGGATTTATTCTTGAATAGCCAATCATAAACCTGAAAGTAAAGGACCAAACTTACAGAGAACTGGTTTGCTAAAACCGGTTTATCTTCACAAATTCTAGGAAATATTTGCCAACGTAGAAATTCACCCTTGAAACTTCTTCCAATGCTTCCTGCACTGAAAGGCATATTTTATTATATTGAGTAGTCCATGTGTGTCCCACAGTTTTGTTATATAGTACGATTAAAAATCTTGTATATCAGGCAGCATTTGAAGCTAGCCAACAACGGAGCCATGCAGTCAGAGAAATAAGCCAACAAACAAGCACAAAAGCAAAATACTATTGCCCGGTGGGAAGAAATGAAAAACAAGGAGGAAATAGAAGAAAATTGAACTTTTGACCATTAAATTGTTTAAGTGGTGTCAAGTACTCAGATGCAAAAAGTTCAGAAAAGTCATATATGAACATCCAAGAGAGAAGTGTGATTCTTCTAACTAAATATATCAGGTTGATTCTCTGATAAATCTAGCTAATTATATGCCACAATTAAAAAATATTTAGATAAACCATTTTTGGAGAGAAGTCTCCTGGACAATTCCAGAGGATTTCCAAGGACAGAAAACCTTCAATAAATATAAAAGATAGTTTCTTTTAGTGTTTTCTTTAGAATATGGGAAGCACAGAATAGTTTTAAATCTAAAAGTTTGGAGTTTGAAGACAAACCCAATACCACCCACAGGAACACCTTGGCATGATGAGACGGGGCGCTTTGTGAATGGATTCAGGAAGGCCTGCAGCATGTTATAAAAAAGGTGTGTAACATCCTGTTAACTAATTAACTCGTAAAAAAGTGGTTGAAATTATGTCAGAATGAATTTACCCGTCCTTTGGCTTTTTCTTCTTGAAGAAGTCGCCAGAGCCGATACCCAATAGGAGCCTGTAAAGAACAAAAAAGAGATACTGTAGAGAGGAAAAGAAAAGTGCAAATTCCATCTGAATCACTATACAAACAATCACTTCTGATGTACATTTGCCAACCGTTTTGCATCTTTGTTCCATTTAATAATTTAAAGGGTCATGTTCACAAAAGTAAGGAATGATCAACTGATTTTGTTTGTAGGTTGCAGGAAAACAACAAGCAGTATACTTGAACCCAAATTTTTCATAGAAACTACAGAAGAACAAAGTTTGGCATTAGGACCAGAATTCACTTCAAAAAATATATATCAGAAGATTGCATTTATGCTCAATTTGTAGTCTTTGACATCAAAGAAACCCCTTTAAAATAGAGTTACTTTTGCATTTAGGCTCAATTTGTAGTCTTTGATATCAAAGAAACCCCTTTAAAATAGAGTTACTTTTGCATTTATGCTCAATTTATAGTCTTTTTCAACTTCTTCTCTGGAATTTTACCACATTGGCTTACAAACTTTACCAGTAGTTAACCAGTTACCATTTCAGCCGACTGCAAAGGCAGATACAAATGTTCAAAGAATTACCAATTGAATTTTTTCTTTCAAACTGAGATCGAACTCTGAGAGTTCCATCTCCTTCGCATTTAGCTTGCGCTGCCAAGTTAGAGATGCAGGTTTCCCTGGGTCAACCTTGTCCTGAAGTATACGAAATTAAAAGAAAGAAAAGTAGAGTCAAGGGGAAACTGTAGGAAACAAGAAATTGGAAACAGAAGGTGCAAAATCAACGGTCATATTATCTACTAAACTCCCCATTTTACCTTATCTTTACCAGAATTGTATGAATCAACTTCTCCGTTATCAAGACCATTATACAACATCCTTTCCTGCCGAAGAAAGAAAGATATGATCAAACAGGATCCTCAATTAAGAACTTACTTCCATAATGCAACTTTTATTTACGTTCTTCAGTTGTTCAAAAGCAAATCTTCAACAATCAGTTCCAGCCATCTTTCGTGTTTACCAGATATCAGCAACCAGAGGCACTAAGCAGAGTCTATCCTTCTACTATTGCAATGAATAGCCTAAACTAATAATAGATGATAAAAGAGAACCCATGTCTTCTCTGATCAAATTGATATCTTTTCCTACAATAGCGTTTGAAGATTGCTTCAAACATCAAACAAAACCAAAAATTAAGGCTTCCCACTGTCTTCAATCTTCAACAAGTATTTGGCACAAGTTAACCGAAAAAAGTAGTGGGATCAATTCTGATACCCATGCAAAAGTTCACAGCCATCCCAGGCCGAATAACAAAAACTCACGAACAAAAAGAAAACACCCAGATAAAAATCATAAAATTACAACCCAGGAAAGAAAAATCATTTAGAAAAAAACTGTCAAGACAGCAAAAAAGGAATTGGAATGCATGAGAGGAGAGAAACACGATCGGATGAATGCAAGATTTACAAGGAAAACTGACCGGAGATGAAGTGAATTGCTGAATGGAGAAGCTCTGAATCCGAGAATAGAGGAAAGTGACGTTCTTAAACTGCGACTAATGTCAGAAATCTTAAAGGAGCATTTTGGACTTCACTTCAGGGAGTTGCAGAAAACAGCGTGAGAAGAGAGAGAGCCTATTAAATGTGAAGTTTAACTGTCTCAGATTTTTCTCCAAGGTCCCTATGCTTTTGGGTATTAGCGAAACGATCCGTTTATTTTTTTTTTCACCAACCGCATGGAAAGATGGGACAAATAATTATTTTTTTGTCTTTTTTGTTATAAAAAACAGTGGAATCCCACCAATGAAGATTTTTGATATCCTAACTGTGCGGCTGTCGAATTTTGCCGACCCAAAAAAAAAAAAGGTGAACGCAGAGAAGAGTATCTATTCTTTCAAAAAAAAAAAAAAAAGAAAGAAAAGACAAGAGTATCTGTCCATTGAATGAGCTGGAGACCCACTCTGACCTCTTCTCATGCTCTCTAATCTTCATTAGTTTGATTCAAAATTTTATTTCGAGCCTTATTTTTTATAAATAATTTATTTTTGAAAGAGTTAAGGTAAAACAATTTAGACGAAAACAATCAATCTAAACACACTTACGTATTTATGGTGATCGCAATTAATATTATATGCAAAATTAAATTTGCCTTTTATTTTTCAAATGTTTTGTTTCAAAATTATTTACGTAATTTTTACTTCAATGGGTGTACTTAAATTATGTTTGATTGAGAGATATTTTATTTTAGATTCTGTAAAAATATATTTTTTATAAAAAAGAGAAATAAGATATAATTGTGTATATCTAACTAAAAGAGATATAATCCAAATGAATCCTAAATATGATATTTTTTATTTATATTTAATAAAAATAAATTATTTATTAAAAAATAAATAATATTCAAAATAAAAATTTAATAATACAATCAGATCTAAGTACATTTCTAATTTGTAAGTTTGTAATTAAAGAAAAAATAAATTTAGTCAGTAAAGTTTAACTATGAGGATTATTTTCTATATATTAATGTACAAGTGCTAGTTCGTAGATTAATGCAAATTGCTCTGTGTAACAATTTTCCTTTAGACGAATTCATAAGTTTTGAATACTTTCTATTTCTCTCCTAGAAAGAAAAAAGAATCCTTTCGATTTCTCTAAAAATTTAATTTTTTTTAAATAAATTATAGCCCATATAATGCCGGAAGAGGGCGAGAGTGGGCCCCAAAAATTATTTGAATGATTTTATTATTTTAATTTTTTATTATTAAATAAGTCCTTACACAAAATTAAAAATTTTTCAAAAGCCTCTATGGTACTATTACTTCCTACAGTTTCCTCTGGCCCATAAGATTCCCGTTTCCCCTCCTTGGCCGTACAAGAAATTTTTCAAATTTCACAACGCTGTCCACAATAATACAGCTTCTGTGCTTTCGTTGCTAATCAAAAGATTTTAATTTTATTAGTGTAAAAAAATGTGACATGGGATTTTACGGAATTTAAAACCAAGATTTAAGATTTGTCGTGCGTTGCTTAAGTGGATTTGAAATTAGATGATGATATAATAGCTTTCCTCGGATTTTCTGTAATCTCGTGTTGATGCCGTTACAACTTTGTTTAATACTTGTTAAATAATTTTAAAATATAAGAGTAATTTTATTTTAATATGTAAATAATTTATTAATATATTTATATTATTAATTTATTAATAATATATATATAATTATTAAAATAAAATTATTTTATTATATATTAAATTAAATATTTTATTTATGTATATTATTTACTAATAAATTATTAATTTACTAAAATAAATATACGAATATACAAAAAATTTTAATTTTTTATTTAAATAAAAATTAAATATTTTAATTATGAAAAAAACCCTAACTTTTTTAATGAAACGATCAGACAACTTGGGCCGCCCATGACATCTTAAAAAGGTTTGCTTTCTCTCTTTCTTCCACATCTCAAGATTTGAAGTCTCATGTGATTGAGACAGGCTATCCACTGTCACAACAACCATTCTCTTATTCTGAAGCATTCAGTTTTGCATTTAGTACTTCGGAATAAGCTATGAGGAAACTGAATTTTTAAAATAATCTGAAGTCACAAAAAATATCATCACAAAAAGGGGCCCCAAACAAGAATTTCATGCTCACAACCTTTTTCATCCTCTGGCACAGTTACCTGTCAGTCCATATGTTGAAATCGATTTTCGGTTTCAATTTTATTATTTAATTTTTTATTTTTTAAAAAAATTAAAATCAAATAATTTATTATTTAATTTTTTTAATTTAATTTAATTTTATACAAATCAAAATAAATATAAAAATATATAACTATAATATATTAATATATTTAAATTTTAAAAATAAATATAAATACATTTATTATATTTATTTTTAAAAATTTTAATTTTTCAATTCGATAACTTAAACAAAAAATATAACTAAAATACGCATTACAAAAATTCCACACCAGGCAGATGATATTAAATCCTTCATCTTTAAAGGACGAAAGATAGAAGATTTTCAAAATGACTGCTTAAGTTGTACTCCAAAATCTGGTTTCACTGAACAGAGGATTTTCAAAATGACTGCTAAGTTATACGTCAAAAGCAGGTTTAAGTGAACAATCTTGCATCAGAGTAGAATAAAATAAAATAAGCAGCAGATAATCCAAGTAACAGGCTTCGGTAATTACTTCTTAATAGCGGAGTTAAACAAACAATTACCGGTACTTAAAATCACATTACTGTGAGCATAATCACATTACTGTGAGCATAATCACATTACTGTGAGCATTCTCTAATCTCATCCAGCAAAGCTCGAGCCATGAAAAGATTCCATCCAAATTCATCAAGTGACCAATTCACAACACAAGCATAGCAGACAAAACATAGTCCCTTCTCAGCTTGCAACTACTGTGCCGTAAAGGAAGTAGGGTAGGAGCGTTACATTACACAAGTCAAATATTGAACAACCGAATGATGAAATCCTACATTTCCACAGCTTTCAAACGCAAAAGCACAAAAATAACACACATAAAAAACACAAACTGAAATGTGCGTCCGTTTGTGTCATTATGTGTGGGAAGAGATCAATTTGAGACAACCAATTTAAGCCCCTCTAAATACCCAATATCTTTAGTTCAAATAATTTTTATCCAATGGGGCATACTGAACAAAAAGAGTTCAAAAAATGAATAGATCAAAGTGCAACAAAACTGCCTTAGGCCTTAGCTCAACCAGAGAACAGCAATGTAAAGACCTTCTTGGTCTTATTCAATGGTTTAGATGACTAGTTCCCGTGAGAAAGAATTTCAAGTTGTTACTAATAACAAAAATTCCTTTATCCGTTGCTCAATTTTTAGTATCATGCTGGTACGAGGTAAAAGCCTTCAAGCAGTTGACTCCTTCAGGAAGGCAATGAGATCTGCTCGTTCCTGTGGCTTCTTCAACCCAGGGAAGACCATCTTGGTTCCAGGAATATACTGCACAAAACATAATTTTTCTATTTAAAAGATGCTTGAGACAAATGAAAGCAGGGGAATTTCAAGTTAAAAGAATAGAAAAAACAAGATGATTCCATCCAACAGAGTAGTGACAACAAATTTTGCTATCTCCAGAGGATCCTCCATACTATAGTAAGCGACAAGGACAACACCACAGGTAAAAAAGATAATAGCTAGAAAAAGAAACAGCTGATCTGGCTTGAGCTATCTATTAACAAGTTTGAGTATGGTCATTGGGATGCTGTTTGCAAATTATAAAGATCCTGGAAGATTTCCTCACTTAGAACAAATGCCATTGGCAAACTAAAGGTAATTTCTTCATTGGAGTTAAAAGTGATAGTAGGCAGGCTGTACTAAAATCAGCCCAGATATCTCCACTCCCTCAAAAAGAACATCTTAGGTAGAATTTCTTCATTCAAACAAGCCACAAATTTTCATTGAACTAAAATCAGGCCCCAATACTTCAACTCCACTTGATTTGTTTACAGAGAACATATCACAGGGACAAGGTCAAAACAAACTCCTAGCACACAGTTGAACATGCCAGAGAAAAACCTCAGAAAACTTTAAGAAAGTAGATATCAGCCCCTTACAATAAACCACAAAGAAGAAAAAAAAACTAAAGAACAGCATGTATGCCCTAAAAAAATTTCAAAAAGAGTTCAGCTACAGTAACAAAAACTTTCAGGCATCCTCATGAGAGAGAAACCAATTCATTAATTACATCATGACAAGCTCTAAAGAGTATAGCATTCTTCGGACAAAATTATGTGAACTAAAACCCTTCAAAATATATGACAAAATACAGAACGCTCAACAAATTGCAAAATTTAACTAGCTTAGTAGACCACCGAACCCTCCAATAAAAATAAAATAAAGTTATCCAATATACACATGCAAACTACCTGGACCATAATTCTATATAAGTTGATATAAGAGCCCACAATAGAAAGTGAAATATTAATTTTGAGCCACGTCTACTCTTTATAAAGCCCAAAGTTAACTTGTACCTTCTTGGGATTAAGCAGATAATCGTACAGCGTACTCTCTCCCCATGTGACAGCCATATTCTTGTTAGCAGCAGAGTAGGAATAACCAGGAGTTGTACCAGACTGCCTTCCGAAAAGCCCATTCAAATTAGGCCCTATAAATCCCAAGAATGAAGAGTTATTATACTACTTACAGTGTACATTGGAAAAAAAATACTAACAATAGAGAAATAAATAGAATTGTTAAAGTGCGATATGAAAACGTCAATCCTAAGCCTCTAAAATGACAAGGATACTTCTTGGGACTCCCCCCAGTCACCTGAGTCAATACACTTACACATTCTATCGCAGGAAATCATAATTCTCTATCTATACTCTAGATCTAGTACCACTATTCAACTAGCCTCATGTTAATTAAACGTCTTTCAGTATCTTAATAAAAATATTCATCCAGCTCTGAGGAAAAAGCCCCAGAGAAAATTGCATGTGTAGAGAATATATTTATACTATGTGAGTCTTCTTAGTTAAAAAAACATTTTAAACTAGCTCAACAGGATAACTAGAACAAAAGATTGGAACTGGTTCTCATAAATTTGGAATTTCCGTGTTTTTTCTCTTTTGGAAACATTATGGGAAGGAGGAAAGCGGATCCAGAATACTGAACTCAGATTTAGACGGACGAGATGAATAGCTGAGCTCTCATGATAACACCCAAAACTTACGGAATAAACACAAAAGTAAAATAGATCGCAGCCGATGCAGATCAACGCAAAGAATCAGAAGGCAAAAAAATACCACAAAAACATATCGGTCAACGGAAAAATGAAAAATTGTTGTTGCGGCGAAAACTGGAAATTTACCTTGCTTGTGACCAGCGCCTTTCTCGACGGTGTGACATTGAGCGCACTTTGTCTTGAAGATCTTTTCTCCAGCTTTGGGATTGCCAGGCGGTGCCTGTTCGAAGGTTGCCATTTCGTCTATTCAGCCAAAAGACTGCCTTAGGGCTGCAGGTTCCGCGAGAGAGCAATTGGTTTGGGAAGTTCTTTTCCTAGGGCTTTCTATCTCTCTCTTTCTTCTCATATAAAAGGACTCCCCTAAAAAGTTCCACGCTACTGTTTTTCCTGGTAAACAAAGGCGAGCGTGTCATTGAGGCGGCGGCACGCGTCACGGCAGTGCATTAGTTGTGAATTGACAAATACGGCCCCTGCTGTTTCTGGGGGTCAGAAACCGACTGTTGCCCTTGGGCTCAGCCAAGCACAGCGGTATGTGTTCAACAGAAGTACCGACCACTGGGAAGGGTAGGATGGGCACAAAATTAATTGCCTCTAATTCATTCGCTAATATTGTAATTTGATTTGTCCGTGGAGAGGAAAAAAAATCTTTTCATTTTGGTTTTCTCGTCGGGGTAAATGAAAACATTCCTATTTTTCATTTTTGTCAGTACAAGTTAATTCTTGTTAAACGAAAAGTCCAAATCTATACTTAATTTTGTGAAAGAAGTAAAGCAAAATTTTTTTAAAAAAAAAATCTGACCAAGGGAGCAAAAAATTTGCATTTTGCTCCTACTCGACTACATTTTATACCTTCTGCCAGCGAAGGGCGATTTGTCATAACAAATGATATGGGGTAGCAGACAAAATATCGATTATCGATTACATCAAGAGGAGATGAGAACAGAACTTTCCTGTTCTACTAGTCCCTCGTCTTCTTAGAGCGTTAGTTTAGTCAATTTCCCCTCCTTAATGTGCCCTTTAAAAGTAAAGAATACAAATTTTGTCACAGAACCATAATGGAAAATGAAAAAAAGAAAACTCAATTTTGTCAACCTATTTTAACCCTTCTATAATTATCATCTTAATGCAACAGGAAATAATCCCAATACATCCTAAAATGCCGTCCCACAAAATAGTGAACCCTCACATATCTCATAATTTTTGGAAGAAACGGTCCAAAAGCCCAACCCAGTATGCATAGTGATTTCTTTGTAGGGTACGTGAGAGTGTAACTGACTAACTGAGCCCATTTTGTCGCCAGCCCTCGCTGCTTGATATGCATTCACACCTCAAGTAAATATACACGCCCACAGAGACCACTGGAATATGTTCTAATTACATGAGGATAGCAACCAATTCTTTTC
Source organism: Rauvolfia tetraphylla (assembly GCA_030512225.1). Classification (NCBI taxonomy): domain Eukaryota; kingdom Viridiplantae; phylum Streptophyta; class Magnoliopsida; order Gentianales; family Apocynaceae; genus Rauvolfia; species Rauvolfia tetraphylla. Next base: position 8,635,216 of record JAJQKT010000060.1, read on the forward strand.
CAAAAGAATACTACTGCCTAACGCATGAAACCAGAAGCCTATAATGACCGTTGTTTTGCTGAGATAGTGAACAAGCCAACCACCCAACTAGAGAACCCCAAATTATCATTATAACTCAGCTTTAAAAGAGTAAGGAACATTACTATCTATTCACCTAAAAAAAGGAACATTAGTACCCCTAAGCACTGTGAATATGGTCAACTGTTATACGCATAGAATTTCAGCAAATACAGATCAAGAATTCACCCAGAAAAAAGAGGGTGGATAACAGGCAAACCACTATATCTCAAATGCAAAATTAAAAATAGAAATATTATTAGTTAAAAGGGAAAAAGAGAGAGACAATGGGGAGAAAAACAAAAAACTAAACTCTTTACAAACAGTTTTCTTCACCACAAAAATGTGTTTCACTGAGTCTTCTTGCTTCACAAGTTAGGGTCTCCATGAGTTTGTGCAGATGGGAGCATAGGCCAGCCAAGAAGTGCAGGTGAGCCAGGTGGGGTTGAATGCCGACTAGGAGAGAAGAGGCTCAATTCCACATATGCCCCAGAAGCTTCATCTCGCTCCATCGTCCGGAAAGAAATAGATCCCCTCTTTGTTGAAGCTACCGAATCTCTTCCAGGACTACTTGCCACATTCTCACCATAAGGGCTTTGGTTAGCAATTAGTGAAGCAGTATCATTATGTTCATCACTAACTCTTCTCCTAGCCTCTATATCTCTCTGTAGATTCCTCAATGCTAAAGAATCCGCAACGGGGAAATACACAAGCAAGCACATACCCACCACAACGCAACACAAAAGGGAAAGAAACGCCAAAAATGCTAGAAATTCAAATAGCAGGTTTTCGGGCTTGGACTGAACAGATAGACCTAGAAATAGAACCCTTAACGGAAAGAAACCAGAAACAGAGAAGATCAATGTGTATACTCTCTTCTGCAAACACTTATTGATGACCAAATGCAGAATTCGCCTTCCAAGCAAGAACATATATGCAGTTAATATGGTAGCAAAAATACCTAGGAGGAGAGTACTTAATAATGGATATGTGCAGAGAGTGACATCATCATTATCCCTTGTCTTAGTAGCTATCCTTGTGAAGTATGCCGGTAACTTATGATTCTCCTTGTTAAACTCTGGTCCAATCAAGATAACTAACAGCTGAAGAGCAAACATGGGAAGGCAATAAAGGAGTACAAAACCAACTGTTCGGCCATTCCACGCCCGACTCAAGGTCCCAGACTTCTGTAGTGACGCACGAAGAAGGAATATGAGAGTGAGGAACAGGCAAGGCTCTGCAAACCCAAGGTTTGAAACTATGTAACACTTGCAGACTGTTTCCTGCCATTGCAAGCTAAGGGCATTCAACAATCTACCGTCACGTCTCAAGAGATTCAATCGAATAATCTCTCCAAAACTCCACCAGATTGCAAACAAAATCAATGTAATTCGAATAATCCAGGGACCACTAAAGTAATCAAGTCGATCAAATCCCGGATCGTGGATACGATTGTGGAAATAAAAGGAGTACAGGATGCAAAATAGCCCAAGAAGAACCAAGACAGCAACCAGACAAATTGTCACCACACCAAGTGCATCAGCAACAAAGCTCGTAACGTGCATTACCCAAAGCACAGATTCCACGCATGCTCTCTGCCAGCATGGATACAAGGAGACCCGCTAGTACACGTAAGATCCCTCCCAATGATTACAGAATAATCTTGCAAGGCTTCAGAAATCTCCAAAACTAACATATATGAGCAACAGCATAGGAGATGTTTTGGAAATTTAACAGTCAGAGATCAGACAAGAGCACCCAGAAAATGCGGCAGTAACAAGTTCCCCAAACAGTACCAGCAGCACTTCTTAAAAGACACATTCACCGTTGAAAAAGATCTAATCCAGGAACTATCAAGGCATATAACCTGCAGCACGAGCAGATCCCAGAATTATTAGAGAGCTAGAGGGGAAAAAGTAGGCACTGCAAATTTTGGAAATGAGGCATGTAGCTTTCAACGCTGAATAAATTAACTTTTTGTAGTCTATATGCTATAACATACCTAACCTTTAATACCTCAATGTTTCAAACACACCTTTTAGTTTAAAGTAGAGGGGTGTCAAAGGCTGATGTTGAAACTGTGTGATATTAAAGGTAGGTATACTACTCTAAGGGCACTTAGAGGTAATTTACCCTTACATCTTTCAAACCTTAAGATTGTGTAATTTTATACTTAAAACTTAGAAAAAATAAATGTCAGAGAAAAAAAGATATATAAGTTGACATAAGACTAAAAACATAATACCATGATCCCTGTCTAAGATTAACATAATTGTCCTATTATTAATGATCCCCAAGACACAGATAGCACCCAAGCCTCACAAGTCAGTATAGCTAAAGACTTAGTCACCAAACATCCCATTGAAGCATCAAGAAGAGGAAAAACATCAGAAATTAACACTATACACTACATAAAGTAGTCCACAGAGATGATAATGGGATGGCATGGAGATTAAAAAGGAAAAATATGCCTACAGACTCTTCTTAATGTTCTTGAAACTGATAAATGAGTAGGTATTAGGCATAACAGCACTTGACCACCATTTTATATTCAAAGTTAGCTCCATGAAGCATGCCATGACAACCAAATAAATGAAATTAACAATTCCTTTTAAAGAATTATTGAAACCTACCATATGTTGTAGTGCCTTAATAGCCCAGTCAAGATTTTACAGACTGTTTACTGCATTTAATACAAATTGCCAATTAGGTTTCTCTAAAAGTGATTGATATGCTCCGATCACCTAGCAGAATGTGACGTCAGGCAAAGCGCAAGCTCAGTATTGATTTTATTCTAACTTTTCTTTACCACCAAATGACAAAATAGTCGTCATTATAGAACTGCAGCATGTAATTGGCTACACACATTTTGTGGGAGACACCACTACATGAGAAACTTCAGGGCTGTCTTCTACTCCCTCACGTTTAAAACAAAATCAAGAAACCAAGTCATATAGTCATACTCAAAAAACTTGCACCAACTACGGCATGGAGCGGGACAACCCTTTAAATGACAGACTTATAAAAATAGCAATTCACCTCTTTTAAGTAACTTACCAATCCTTTAAAAATCCCTACCCCTATCCAGTTGGGAAAAAAAGATGCAACAATACTCATCAGCGCATGAAATTCCCCTTCCCCAAACCTCCACATCCCAAGTTTCAACTTTTCTTTACTTCACCTAAACCTCCATTTCCACACTCTTCATCTCCTCTACATGTTAGGAACTCCACCTGACCCTCCATAAAGTCTTCACATTGAATGCGCCCACACTCACACAAGGAAGGAACAATTATCTGTAACTACATATTCAAACACTCCGAATGCATTCCTACCATCTGAGAAAAGATATTAAAATGCAAAATCATACACGGACACAACTATACAGGTGTTTAAACAGACATGCATGAAATCTAGCAACAACAGAAATTTGAAAAGCACAACAAAAACATGAAATTATAACAATTGACTAATGAACATCAGAAATCGCAGAAATTATAAGAAAATTACGAAACCAACATCCTACTCTGGAAGAACACTACATCCCAAGGAAACTAATGCAACAGCATAGCCAACAATATAGCCAAAAAATTAAAAAATGTTAAATCATCCAAAATTGCGAGCATGAAAACTAAACACAACTCAAAAGTTTACAGCTTGATCAACAGGAAGGGAGATCAGAAGAGAGCTGAGAAGTCCAAGAACCTCGATCCGTTAAACATCAACGCCCAATCTTCCGAGTCGATGGAGCAAATTGAAAAACCCTAAGAGAGAGAAAACACTGGGAGAGAACGAGAGATTTAGAAAGAGAAACACGCAGTAGAGGAGGAAGAAGACAGAGAATGTAAGGTAAGAGAGGACTTAGGCAAACCAGAGAGAGAGAGAAAGAGTGGGGGACTTTGTTGGTGACAGGCTGTCGCCAGCGAATAAACCAAACCCAGAAGGAGAGAAAATCACTTTTTGAAATACATTTTATTGCTACTGCTGCTCGTTTAATTTATATTTTCTAATTAAAAATGGCAAACAAAATTGGAGGGAAAAGACAGGCTGTACACAGCTGGATATTCCGAGCCTGGAGGCTCGGGTGTGGCCGCGAGCCTTGTTGGCAATGTGGCCGTGGCGGCTTTTACGGTGAATGTTTTTGTCTCAGTTTTTCTCTTGGCTGAGTTTAACTTAACCCCCTCAGCTTTTAGCTTAGTATCAATCTGACCCTCTAAGTTAAAATACTTGGCTGAGTTTAAATATTAAGGCTATTAATGGATTTAATAATAACTATAAACAAAAACCAGTTTCATTTTTTCATTTTGAAAAAAAAGTATCATTTTTTCACATTTTGTAAAAAAAAAAGTTTCATCGAATATAATTTTACGGATTAGAAGCTTGCTTGATAAAAAAATTATATTATTAAATATATTATAGTCATAAAAAAATTCAAATTTGTATATAAAAAAGAGCCAATAATATAAATTGAACTTAGAATTCATCATCTAACAAGCAATATTTTTTATAATTGGAATACATCCTTGTTATTACATGATATTTTAATTAACTTAAATAATTGAATTATTATATACTTAATTGGTATCCTTAATTGTAAAGGTGATGAATTTTAGTTGTCTATTAAAAATATGACCTCGTGCTTTGAACATTAACTTTTTTTTCCACTATGCTGTTGTTAATTGTCTATTAATGTGGCTTATGTTTTTTGAATTAAGAGTGACCTCCTTAAAATGGAGTAATTAATACTAATCTCATTCTTGGCAAATGTTTAACTGTCATTAAATGTAAAATTTTTAAGTAAGTCCAACTAAATTCAATTCGTCTTGTAAGAGTGAGAAAACTTTTTTTATCATAGCAACGAATCGCGTTAGTACTTTCATATTATTTCTCATTGATAGAGTTAGCCTTGTCAAGGGTATATAAAGGAAAGTCTTAAATGTAATTTTGGATATTAAACTTCTGAATATCTAAAATGTAATTTTGGATATTGCAAGGATTCAATCGTCTCACTTCAATGTTTTATAGGACCAGGAAAATAAAATTTACTATATTGTTACCTAACGAGGATCGAATTCAAAATATATCATTAAGTAATTGAATTTGTATTATATTTGGAAATATATTTTAGGATACTAAAGTTATGCATTATTAATCTTTAAATTTTTTTAAATTATGAATTGTAGATTTAACAAAGTTCAGTAATTCAGACTGTAAAAAATCATGCATTAGATATTGGGCATTACTTGATAGGGAAATTGAACTCATGCAGGAATGAAGGGTACACCGATGATGATAATGCTGGCTACTAAACTACGTCGTTTTTTTTGGGATCATTTCAGGTTTTGATTTATTTACTCATTTTTATGTTTATCGTGGATATTCATTCTATTTAAAAATATAAAGTATTTTAACACTTTTTTATAAATTTTAAAAAAATAATAAGTATTTTTTATATTATATTTTTAATTAATTTAATTTATTATATATTAATACGAGAGATAATGAAAGACATATGAAGGTAACTTAAAAAAAAACTTTAGAAATTATAAAAAGTCAAATATTTTGAGTAGAGAAAAATTGTTTAGAAGGTATTCTATTTTGAAATAGATGGAGTAGTTTTGTTCTCATATTCTATGAGAACAATAGGACAACACTACCCGGTTGATTTTTTTCCTTGCACTTTAAGATTTATACCTATCTCTAATCTTCATAAATTGTGTATTGACCATCATTCGTCTAAGCTTCTTTAAATGACAATAATATTGAAATACGTGCTTTTACCAAGTATGAATACAAGTAGGTATTAAGGGTGATATTGGATTGGAACTCAATAAATAAAATAAAATAACTCACTTTTATTTTACTTTTTTCCTTAAAATTTATTTTATTTTTCATAAATAATTTACTTTACGATTTTTAATATAATTCAATTAAAAAAAATTTAATTCAGATACGCCATAAATATTGACTTATTGATTTGACAATTTTGACTTTATTTGCTTACTTATAAATATAATCAATAGATATTGGACATTTGAGTTGCTGTTTAACGCCTTCGGTGTGTTGGTGTTTGGTACTTCATAAACGAATAAGTGAAACGCAACTAACAAGTAGGTGCTTTTTAAGTTTTCTCCTAAATGAAGACAGACTTTGTTTACATTTTCAATTTTTTTATTTTAAAAATGAAATTTTTTATCCAAATGATTTTTAATTCTTAATAAATGTCGCACATATGCAAAACATCACGTTATCTCTCTTTGACTTCACATGATATTTTTCTAAAATTTTTTATTATTTTCAAAAAAAAAGTGAAAAAACAAGAATTTCAAATGTACTTTTTTTAAATGAATTAAAATAGAACCAATCTAGTACGCCCAAAGGTTTTGGGTGTATTTGAATTGGTTTTCCATCTAAAAATTTTTATTTTTGTCTTATTTTTTTAAAATTTTTATTTTTATTTTTGTAAATAATTTATTTTTATAATTTTAATATAATTTAATTTAAAATAAAATTTAGTGCATGGCCTTTCTCCATTTTTCCACTTTTGTCTCGCTCGCGAAAACCTTGGGGCCAAAGCAACCCGGCTCCGCCAAGCGCCGCTAACAATGACGTGCAACCAAAAAGTTATCTCCCGCTCGTGGCTGGATTCTATAAATAGCGCTAATGAGTTTGACTGAAAATTAACTCACTTTTTATTCATAAAAAAAAGAGGAAAAAGAAGCGAGTTTCTAATAATTTAAATGGTGAGATAATGTTGTACACAATTGGTTAAAGGCAACTTTTTTTTTTTGCTCGTGATAGGATCTTAAAATCTATATATATATATATATATATATATATATATATTATAGAAATGTAACAATTTCTTTCTTATAACTTCAAACCTCTTATTTTAATTTTTTAAAATTTTTATTTTTAATTAATCTTAAAAAAATTGATTTGTTAAGATTATTTTTAATCTATTAAGATAACTTTAAACTACTTATTTTTTATCAATTTTTAATTTAATTTTTTAATTTAAACTAAATTTATTAAAGGTAAACTTCTAACTTATACATTAATTTTAATTTTAAATTTTGTATATTGAGTAAGAAACTTTAATTATTACTTTAAAATTTTTATATAACTACTTATATATTAACTTGAATTTTGAATTTCGTATATTGAATTACTATGTAAAAGTAAAATTTTAATTATTTAATAGTTGTCAACGAATATAAATTTAATTATTCTTGGGTACTTTAATAACAGGTTTGAAGACCTAAAATTATATATTAAGTTTCTTACTATTTTATTTTGTATATTCTATATTTTTTTCTAATATTTTGGCTTTACTGTTTAAATGAGTTTTTAAAAATTTGATTGGTTAAAATCATTTTTAATGTATTAAAATAACTTTAAACTACTTATCTTTATCATTTATATTTAACTCAGTCTTTTAATTCAAACTAAATTCATTAAAGCTAAACTTCTAACTTATATATTAATTTTAATTTTAAATTTTATATATTAAGTTAATTTGTAAAAATAGAAGACTTCAGTTGTTACTTTAAAAATTTTGTAAAACTACTTATATATTAGTTTGAATTTTGAATTCTGTATATTCCATTACCTTGTAAAAGTAAAATTTTAATTATTTTATAGTTGTCAACAAATATGAATTTAGTTATTCTTTAATACTTTGATCACATGTTTCAAGGTCTAAAATTTTACATTGAGTTTTCTACTATATTATTTTATCTATTATGTATTTTTTCTCTAATATTTTATCTTCTTTTATTTGGTGGTACTATAATAGTAGTACTCATAGTATATACTTCTGTTATTCTACTAATTTCTTATGGTATTCTTATTATATTGAGAGAAATAAAAGAGATAAAAATCATATAATGACGAAAAACAATATATTTAATATTTTAAACTAATAATATTTTAATATTTTATATGATTTAATTTTCTCATAAACACATATATTTTTGGAGGTAAAAAAAATTCTCTTTTGATACTGATTTTAAAAATCTAAATTTTAATATTTTTAATTTTAAGTGCATCACGCGAGTTTCAGCTAGTAATATTAAACTGAAAATCAATTGTAGAATTTACAAAATATGACATTTGAGGATGATATCTCATTCATTATCAGACAGACGTTTGTTTCTTCCATCGCGCAGAAACTGTATAGTTTAGCTGAAAATATATTTTCACACTCTTAAATAGAGTAACTTATAAAAAATAATTTAATAATTATTTTATTTATCTTAAAAGTATCTCGTATCTTTAATTTATATAGTTTTAGTCATAAATCTATTTATTTTACAAAAAAAATTATGCCCACAGCTAATTCCACGGTGGAATCCGACATAAAGACTCACGTGCAACTCTTGTGTGTTAGGGCAAGCTTGGATTAGTATTTAAATTAAAATTTTCACTTTTTCTTTAATTTTTTTCTCCTAAATAATTTTTTTTTTGATTTTTCATACAACTTAAATCAAACAAAAATTTAATCAAAAAGACGATCTTAATTTTAAAGGATAAATTTATCGCTACATGTCATTTCCGTCTAAAATAATTGTACATTAACCTTCACTTGAAAATAACGGAGTTACTTGAATAAAAAAAAAAAAATAGTGAGAACTCAAAATCTACCCTAATTGTTAAAGCTATACTCTCGTTTGGAATCCATCAGTCCTTCTCTACGTCTACGATCTGATTGAGCTTAAAGCCCTTTTAGAACTTCAACTTTTGATTGTTATCGAAATTGCAAATGATCAAAACGTGTTGGAGACAAGTTTTCAAAATATTTCTCAACATTTTTCAGCAACCCTACAAAAGCATACTTAACTTTCAATAGGAAAGCTCAATTTCGAGGAGTTGTAGATAAGCAAATAACAATTAATGGTTGGCTTTTGATCATCACAAAGTAATAAACACCAATTCGGAGCAAAAGAAAGCTCAGATTTTTTCACAAGATATGCACAAACTAGCTTAATTTTCACAAACCCAATTGACAAAAATAGTCAAAAAGAAGGAAACGTCTAGTTGCTTAGACAACCATATACTGTCAGACTCGTAGTCGTCGTCCTTGATCAGAGCCATATTCATCATATGCAAATCTTTCATATCCAAGCATCTGCTAATAGAAGTCCTGCAACTTGGAAAAAGAAGCAGAATAAATATGTCTATGAATCAACTTTAACACACTAGAGGAAGAAGAAGCATCGTCGGTGACTGAGCAAGTAAAATTTAGTAAGAGCCAAGCGAACCCTGTGGCGGAGGCAATTGTGGCAGGGCGATGGAATATTTTGGAAAACAATAGAGTTTTGGATGGACAAATGGAAACGATGATGGAATAAGTGGTGGTTGCATCATGAAGTTAAAGACATTGACTTGGCCAGTCGAGTATGGGGTGTCTCTTGAATCTCAAAATTTTCTGAAAATTGGGGGATAAGAAGGCATTGTGAACTATATTATTCAATTTATAGGGAACAAAAATTCTTGTAGTTGAATTTAGCTTGCTTGTTGTGGCATGCTTAGAAGTATTGGTGTTGCGTGGTTAAGGTTGTAGAAAGGAAGAAATAGAGAATGAGGAAGAAGACGAAGTGCAGGCTAGTTGTTGCCTTTTTTTCCCCCCTTCTTCTTTCTTTATTTCACCTGAAATTCAGGGTCTATCGAAAAGAGATTAACCATGAGCAAAAGATTTGGGGATGTATCTAATTATGTATACAATGATAGGTCAATATATAATTATTTTGAAAAAAAAAATTTGTAATGACATATTTGTCTTTTAAAATTAATACACGAGAGTTGTACATGATTTCTCATACTTGATTTTGCCATGGAAGGATGGGTTTTTTTTATAAAATAAATAGATTTAAAACTAAATAATAAAAATAAAAAATATTATTTTTATAAATAAAATAGTTATGAAATTATTTTTTACAAATTATCTTATATTCCCTTATAGTACTATCCTTGGAGAATTTTCTATTTGACACCAAGGGATTATTGATCCAAGCCCAACCATAAGGTTTGGAACCAATGTTGGGTTTTCAGTTGGCGGTGGAAGCCCAAGCAAAACCTCAACTATCCATTTTTTTTTTCAAATTCGGGCTTAGAAGAAGACCCAACACCTATGTGGCTAAATAAAGTGCTTATATTATCTGATTTTTTTTAACTATTAATTTATTTCTAAAATGCATGGGGATTTCCTATTAACAAAAGGTACTAAACGCCCACAATCCTTTTTGTCTTCTTGGACCAACAAACAAAGCAAAATGGCCGAACAATAGGCTAAAAATGAGATGCGTGTCAATTATTCTACTTAAAATTAATTATAATATCTTCTACATTAATACTAACTTATGAATTTATTTCAAAGCAATGAGTTAGCCTAGTAATGCAATAGTCTTATTAGTTCTAAAAAAGTTAGTAGAATATGTAATATCATTTATAATTTATTTCGAGTCACAATCTGCATAATAAATAATATAATCTATTTAGATTGTAACTCAAGATGAAAAAATTTTATAAATTTTTTAATTTTAGTAAAATACATTTTTATTTTTTCTAAACTCCCATGTTAAAGGCCCAGAAAGCAAAACAAAATGATTTCACACGTTGGATATTTTCATATGGGACCCAATTGTTAAAATATAATAACAAATACAAGTATCCCGCCACATGGCAACGATAGAGACAGTTCCTCTTGCTCGTAGCGTAAGATTACGAGTGGTCCCCACTATTTATTTCTTCCTTCTTCCTCACGAGACCTTCGTGCCCTTCCAGAAAAATATGTAGCAGAATTTCAGAAAAATATGGAAATAAAAAGAATTAAAACTTGCAATTCCTCTCTCCCAGTCTCTCTGAGATTGTATTTCCCGGATTCTGAAACGGATTCAGTTATTTAGTTTTTTTTGTAATCTAAATTAAAAATTTAAGATTATATTATTATTCATTTTTGGTCCAAAAAAATGGATGTCAATGTTCTCTAGCATTTCTAGGGCTCGTTGGATCCGTAAATTTCTCTTAACACGTTCTCTTTCTACCCACAGACGCTCTATTCCGAACGCCAATTTTCTAATTTACCAAAAAGGAAAAACGCAAATTTTCTAGAAATTTTTTTGAGATTCTATGAATTTTATTTGAAAATTTCCCCCCTTTTTGCTCTGGTTGTCCATCATTGGATTTTGAATAAAATCAAAGGCTCTAGCTGGTTCACTGTAGAAAATTCCGGACTACTACCCCATTGTTGACCATTTGAATTTCTGATTCCGGGTCATATGTTTTTCTGACCCTTCTCTCTCGAAGATAATTTTTCCCCACATTTAGTTTTTTTTTTTGATGGTTTCGTTATTTGGGCAATGCGGGTTGTTCTTCATTGACAATTTCAGATTTGAGGATACTGGGAATGCAAAGATTCATACTTTGTGACGAGATGTGCAATTTTTGAAGTTGGATCAAGGATTGTTTATTTCTTGTAAGTTTCAAATCCCCACATTTTTTCCTCCGGGTGCATTGAGTTTTATGATTTTGGAGATAGGGGCGTAATGATATTGGAGATTTGAAAGTGGAGATTTGGTACTAAAGGTTTTGTTTTCGTGGGAATTATGTTTTGGCACATTCGGTAGTTGCGAAGGAAATTGTTAATTTTTGTGAAAATTTTGTCAGGGTTTGGAGTTTCCGAGGATTTTAGGACAATGCGGATTCAATCACAGCTAGATGTCACAAGAATTAGAGCAGAATAACTTGACGATTTCCGTTTCAGCGTTTAGTGGGGATTTTACAGTTTCCTGTTTTAAAACAGGAAACTGTAAATCTGAATTATCATGGGTTGCATTTGCTCCAAAGGAGCTTCTCGAATTAAGAAACACGGTAAAGAGAAAGAGTCAAAAAAATCATCGTCAAAAAGATTCGTTGTGTCCTCTAGAAAGGATGATGTTACAGTGGAGGTTGACAATGGCGCAAATGACGCAACTACACGGCTTATTTCGACAGAAAATGCTGAGAAAAGTGCAGACTCGACCCCTCCTTCTGGAGAGGAGGGAGAGAAGTCATCTACGGTCCTTGAGAAGTCCATGGAGCCACAGATGTCAAGAAGGGCCTCAGTGGGGGATGGCATGGCTGGAATAAAACCACAAATGTCTAGGGTATTTAATGTTCAAAATGGAGTTGATGGTGCTCAGGTTGTTGCTGGATGGCCACCATGGTTGACTGCGGTGGCAGGGGAAGCAATCAAGGGGTGGGTGCCTCGGAAAGTTGACTCATTTGAAAAGCTGGATAAGGTATACGATCGATCTTTTGTCCTTCCAATTTCTGTGAGAAATATTAAGTTTGTCATTGAAACTAATCTCATATTTATGTTTTAGTATTACCTTGTCTAGATACTTAACTTTCATTGGTATTCTTCAATAAAATTTCCTGCATTCATGCAGATAGTGGATTCAATTTTGGTTCCTTTAGGTGTGGTGGAAGTCCTGCACTCGTCTTTTGTGTGATTCGTGTGGACAAAATGCAAAATAGTTGAATTGTTCCTTCCTCTTTTTGGTGAAATGAAACTTTGATCTCGTTCTGACTTTTGGAATAGGTGTATTATGAAATTAAAGTTTTAAAGCAGTTTCTTTGTCCTTGCTTACAGCCATATTTAGGTCTAGAACCCTGAATCTACTGTGATACCTGGGTTCCTCAGCTTTGACATGAATTTACTGAATAATCAAAGTGCTGATAGACCTGTTTGTGCTTCTCTAAAAGTCATATTCAGGTGTGCAGTGCTGAATTACTGTTTTACCGGTGCCTCTCTTGGCATGATTGGATATGCTGCAAGTCCTGAAATTTGATTTATGGTGTATTGGCGCTTATAAAAGGGGGGGGGGGGGGGGCTCATACATTGGACCTTGTCTGTGAATTAACAATCCGATCTGGCTTGCAACCTCAAATTTGAGTTTTTATTTGATATTTTTCATCATCTTTTGTTTATTTCAACTTAAACATGGATGATGCAGATTGGTCAGGGGACATACAGCAGTGTTTATAGGGCAAGAGACCTCGAAACTGGAAAAATTGTTGCATTAAAGAAGGTGCGGTTTGTCAACATGGATCCTGAAAGTGTTCGTTTTATGTCAAGGGAAATCCTTATTCTGCGTAGGCTGGATCATCCAAATGTCATGAAATTGGAAGGCCTTGTAAGCTCTAGGGTGTCATGCAACTTATATCTTGTATTTGAGTACATGGAGCATGATCTTGCAGGCCTTGCAGCGTCACCAAAGGTTAAGTTCACGGAGGCACAGGTATCTACTACTTAGTGTTTTTTAGTACTAATGAAAAGTGTGCTCTGCAAATTTTGAAGGCTCAATTTTAGTAAATTAGAAAACAAATGGCTCTCATTGTCTAAAACTATTTGCCTACCATTCTACGAAATCTCTGCATTTGTTTTATGGAAATTAATAATGTATGATCTTGGAAGTCACTACAGTTCTTTCTGGTTGTGTTGTTGCCTTACCTCGCATTCTGGACAAGGAGCCAGCAAAAGTGGTTGTAGAGAACTAGGTTGCATAGTTCTGAGTTTAGTTTGTGCATTAGATCCTGCAACTTTGTCTTCCAAATTGGTGACTACCCTCTAGATGCTGTTGCTTTGACATTGTTATATGCTGCCAAACTTGGACATTTCCATTCATTGCAGAAGTCTTCTTATCCTTGTTCCTGTCTTTTGGCTTTTGTCCGTTCTTTCAAGGACAGTAGTTGACTTCAGACTGGGGCTTTTGTATTCATTACTCAATGGAGGTTTGTTGGACAGTCTCTGATGTTATAGAAAATAAAAACTCAAAATATGGCATCTTTGATAGTCTAAAGATATGATGGTCACCTTGTAAGTTCTTGACTTATTATCTAAAAAGCAGCCAAATACCACATGCAATATATTCAAAGTATATTGTTTGAGGATCCACCAAGTTTCTTCCTTCTTCAGTTTTTTATTCTTTATTTCATTTTTGAGTCTCTGATGTAAAATGTGTAAATCAACATTCTTTTAGAGAACTAAATGTGTCATGATCAAAATCTCTTTGCTGTTTAACTCACATATCTGGTTTGGATTTCATGCTTTCTTCCTTTCTCATAAACCAGTTTCTTTGTTCAACATTTTGAGTGCAAGTCTGATTTTAACTTGTAAGACGTGATTAAAGCAAGACACTTTTTAGTGTAAGGATCATGAACAGGAGGCTTTGGCTTCTGGATAAAGTGATACACTTCGTAGGTTTCTTGAAGTTAGCAGTTTGGTAGACAGCTTCTTTAACAGCAATACTTGGTTTGCTCTCAACATTCGTACTGAACTTTTTCTACGGTATATCAATCTTCTAGATTTCACTATGTATCATAAGTTATGTGTTCACTTCCATTTTGATTTGCAAACTCATTTGGAACTAGTGGATCTCAATTGCTACCAAGAAGATTGCAGATATATAGGATGACTTTTTTATCTGATGGGGATAAGACTTCATAGATTGTTCTTCAGGATCTGGGCGTTTCAGAATTCAGCCTCAAGAGTTGCTAACTCAGTGCCATGTCATATTCAAAGTACGTCTATTTCAACAAAAGAGATACGATTTAGAGCATCCTCATACGGTAGCCTCTAGGAAGAATTGTGTTAAATGTCTGAATAGGATCCGTGGTCAACTAAAAATTGATATACTCCATTTTATCTTAAGACAAAAAAGGCAGTTAACTTCATCTTATACGTGAGGAACTGGGAGGTTTTATTACCTGGAAGATAACTTTGGTGCTCAGTGAGGCCTGGAAACAAGTAATTTGTCAGGTAGAGAGAGAGAGAGAGCTTTTTCATCTATTTGGATAGTCTCCTTCAGGCTTTTAGACTTCAATAGGAAATTTGTTAGAATTTTGTCTTTGATTTTCCTATCTTATCTCTCCAAAAAAACACAGAGAGGGCACACACAAACAGTTTCAACTGAATCTGAGCATATAGCTCTACTTTATTTTCTCATGAAGAATTTAACATCATGGTCTTTCAGATTAAATGCTATATGCAACAACTTCTTCGAGGACTCGAACACTGCCATAGCCATGGGGTTCTACACCGTGACATCAAGGGCTCAAATCTGTTAATTGACAACAATGGCAACCTCAAGATTGGTGATTTTGGTTTGGCAAACTTTTGCCGTACAAATCAAAAGCAACCTCTGACAAGCCGTGTGGTTACCTTGTGGTATCGACCACCAGAGCTCTTGCTTGGTGCTACAGATTATGGACCAGCTGTGGACTTGTGGAGTACTGGTTGCATTCTTGCTGAACTTTTTGCTGGTAAACCTATAATGCCAGGAAGAACAGAGGTAATCATTTAAATGAGATTGTGAAAGAGGGAATGGGCAGGGGAATGCAAGTTCAATTTGTTCAAAAACTACGAAAGTGATACATCATGCCAACTACTAATACATGTTTCTTTGCATAGTGGTGTTTTTCTCATGGAGAAAAAGTTACATAGAAGTCCTATTCATCTGCTTAGCCAGAAACAAGATGATGTATCAGTTAAGTGTTTGGATATTATCCTGACGAAAACATTTTGATCATGATGTGGCATTTTAACTCCGTCCTTTTTACCTCCCATGAGTTTTGGTTGAGTTGACAATGTGGAGTGCATTTTCCTCTTTTGAATCATGGGTAAGAGGTTGAGTTTAATCGTTGGTGAAGGATCTCAACTTCATGACTTCCAGAATAACTTCCGTTCTCCGGGATAGGTTCTTTTTCTTTTCTAGATTTAGGAAATGCACAAAATATGTTATTTACTGCTGGGGCCCTTCTTGAATAGTGCTCATGCTAGTAAGGTGTTTCAAATAATTCCTTGTCAAAATCTTTGCCAGGAGATTTCATTTAGACTATTAAAATCCTTTGCCAAATCCATGTAGAATGCTAGCCTGCATTATCTTTAATGATTCACTTTTCCTGCTTAGGGATCAATAAAATAATTTTCAAGCCTTTATTAACTTTTAGAATTAGGAATGAGCATAAGCTACATTGTTTTCGGTTTATCTAGAGTTCTTACTAGACAACCATGTTGGAATCTATCTCAATTTATTACTAGACAACTATGTTGGAATCTTTCTCAATTTATTACTAGACAACTATGTTGGAATCTAACTCAATCGTGGAAATTTGCAAGTTCGAAAGAAGTAGGTTAAAGTGATTGGTGGGAGTGGATGGTCATTTTTTGAATTCTATAAGAGGTAAATTAACTGAACTTGATAGTCGGAAAGTGGCTAGAATTTGAGTGATGTTGAAGAATAGGTAAATCAATTGTTGAGATCAATTAGTGTAGGATTCCTGATAAAGGCCTGAATATGTCTGCTTTCCATAGGAAAGGCAGACCTTGTTCTATCTAGTAGTGAGATTTCATTCAAGTTGTTAGCACCTAACCTACGGAGAAGTTAGTGGTGTTTGGGAGGCAAGAACTCATAATATCTTAGTATAGAACGGATGATGTAGTCTTCGACCTTAATGAAGAGACAGTGCATTAGGAGCAGTAACCATGGAGTTTGCAAATGCCCAACCCATGTTAACTTGGTTTAGTGCAAATACATTGCTACCCATTTGGATAGACTATGTAGTAGTCCAGATACAGATTTTTTTTATTTGTAAGAATGGTTGCAAGTTATATTTGAGCATTTTAGTTCCGAGAGAGAGAGAGCAAATGTATTGGGCTGTGGAAATGATTATTTGGCTAGTATCATCATATATTGCATTTATGAAGGCATGTCATAAGTTAATAACTTGAAACCCTTGCTTCTATATGCAGGTGGAACAGCTACATAAAATCTTTAAACTTTGTGGTTCACCGTCAGAAGCATATTGGAAAAAGTCAAAGTTGCCTCATGCAACCATTTTTAAACCTCAGCAGCCTTACAAACGAACTGTGGCTGAAACATTCAAAGACTTCCCAGCATCAGCTTTAGCGCTCTTGGATATTCTTCTTGCTTTTGAACCTGAGCGTCGGGGTTCTACGACTTCTGCACTCCAAAACGAAGTAAAGGCCATATTCCCATTTCTACCTTAACCATTTGGCACAGATATTGCATGTTTTTGGAAGTTCTTATGTCTTCACAATCTTTCTTCTCATTATTCCAAGTGCATTTTACTCCTATTTTGTTTTAACATGAATTGGTTATTTGAAATCTCTGAGATGCTACATATCTAAATATCTGTTAATTGAAGTTCAAAAGCTGAATCACAGACAAAAGTGCATTGGTCTGTTTTATAATGGCCTGTTTATTTACCTTAAGTGTGCTTGTTTCCTTTTATGTTACGTGGAACTTGTATAGTCATGTACTGTGTTTTGATTTACTGAGTGAACATATAATAAACTAGTTCTTGCCATCGTAAGGATAATAGGTAATCCAATTATGATTGTTGTTAGGATGATAATGGACAAATGCAATAATTGGACTGTTGATAGTGTGTCAAAATTCATAATGGGCTTCTGCTAATGTTCTTATGGTAATCCTAAGAAAACAGTATTTTATAGTCTTTATTTCTTTACTCTTTTACATTAGTCATTTTTAATTTTTGAGAGGTTTATATAATCACCTTGAGTTGTTATTACAGTTCTTCATGACAAAGCCTCTTCCATGTGATCCATCAATGTTGCCAAAGTATCCTCCAAGCAAGGAATTTGATGTCAAGCTTCGAGATGAAGAAGCTAAAAGGCATGCATTTCTATCTTTTAATGCTTCTTATGTATAAGTGTTGCCTGGTTGACTATTCTGTCGCTTTGTTTCACTTGCCGAGATAAGTTAGTCAGCACAATATTTTAATGTGTTCTGCCCTTCGTGCACTTTGTAATAGCATGATAGAGTGATATATTATTCATGTCTGAACTTGCAAGAGTAAATTTGTTATCTTAGTGGTGGCATATGTAGCTCCTTTTATATTCTATAGCTTTAAAGTCCAAAGTCAGATGTTCTTTTTTTGATTTTTTTCCTTCTAATTCTTCTAATTAGTGCCAGCCGTTGAATCCAACATTGATTGTTCCCCTTTATTGTCTTATAGATTGTGAGATGGAAATTCAGTCATTTTAGAATCCCATTCTGTCTTCATTATGACGTTTTCCTCCCTTTGTTGTTAATTGTTTTAATCATATGACAGGCAAAAAGCTGCCAGTGGTAAAGGATGTGGACCGGAATCTTTTAGAAAAGGTTCCAGAGAATCAAAAGCAGTCCCAGCACCTGCTGCTAATGCTGAGCTGCCAGAATCCATACAGGTATTTCCTAGCTAGTAAGGCTTAATTGGACGTACTTGCGTGAATAACTTCTTACCTTCTTACTTGTGTCTTATAGTCTTTCTATATGCATATGCATGACTGAACGCATTAAATTGTTCTGGCATTCAGAAATGGAAGGGGCTGTCAAATCCCAAAAGTTACAGTGAGCAGTTCAATCCTGAAGAAGAGAGTGGTTCTGGGTTCCCTATTGACCCTTCTGGGGGATCTTTTTTTAAAGGTCACTGGGCCCAAAACGGTGCATCCAGAGGTTCCCTGAACATGAATGGGAATGATGGTGGGCCTCGCTTTAGGTCTCAGGAATATTCCTCAGCTCATGATGGTGCAGAGCTAAGAACGCAAAGATCCTATAAACCACTGGCAGGAGGAGCACAATTTTCTAGGTTCTCCAATTCAGTTGCAGTTCGTGGCAGTTCTCGTTTTGACCTTAGCAGAGATTGCAGTATCCACTCACAGTGGCCAGCGGAGAGGCTGAATGGTAAATATAATCGGCTGCATGAGTATGATTCGTCCCGTAGTTTGCTCGGCGTACCAAGTTCGTCTAGTAAGGAGGATGAAGCAGCAGCTGCAAAGCAATATATGGCGGTAAGGGAGTAAATCTTCTCTGTTCATTTGAAAGCTAAATATGTCTGTAACCCTCCCAATGTGCACACCTGAGGTCACATGCGGATATCCTTCTTGCTCCAATTCCTCCTTCCCTTTACTTTCAAAAGAAAATTTGAAAAAGGGGGAAAAGAAAAGGTGAAACAAATGATGAGGAGAAAATTTTCAAGTACTTACTATACTTGTTTTAACCATACAGGGCTGTGCTTCGAAGACGACAAAGATGAACTATTCCGGACCACTGATTCCTGCTGGTGGAAATTTAGAGGAAATGCTCAAAGAACATGAGAAACAAATACAAGAGGCTGTGCGGAAAGCACGTATTGACAAGAATAAGAATACAAAAACCCATCGTGATAATGGTCAAAAAGAATCATTGCTACAATACGTGGGGAAACGGCGATGAACCCCTTGTGCCGAAATATTTGCCACTTCTCAATCAATCAAGCATCAGACCAGGACTTCCGCGAGTATATGGCTATGTCGCTGCAAGGGTCAAGGAAATATCATTACGGTGGGAGAGAGGTTTACTGGAGATCGTTGGTCGGGTCATGGCTGCATTTGCTGTTCCCATCTTCAGAAAAAGACGAGCCAGTGTCAACGATGGTATCTCTGAGAGAGAGAAATTTGAGCAATACCATGGCTTTGAAGATGACAGAATCTTCTTGATGATATGATGGTACGGATGCTGGAGATGATATTTCTGTACAGCTCTTACTAAAATTCCATTTTCCTTCACTTATTTTTATGTAAAGGCTAAGCCATCCTTGCACATATGTAGAACTACTATCTGATTTTGACCGTTTCAGATATGCAAGTTACTCTGTTGCACTTCTTTGTTTTTGTCTCCTGAAAATTTCTAAGAAAACTCTGAGCATGTCTTGAGATGATATTTTCTTGACATGCTTTCCGTAAAGAAAAATCTATGCAGAAAATTTCCATTAAAATCGTGTCATGTTTCTGAAGGAATTGACCAATATGCATTATTAAAAGCTTTTTCTTGAATAAATCCTGTACTATACCCTTTCCTCAGGAGGTGGAAACTGAAATCACTTGTGCAATAATGCTACTCCTTTCACTTTTACCATGTGTAGTATTAGTACGTGTTAAATATTTTAAAAATTAAATTTGTATTAATTTTTTTATTTAATATATTTATTTTTATATTTATTTAATTTTAAAATATTAATATTTTATTTTTATTTTTATACTATTATATTTTTTTATTTTTTATTAAATATATTTATATTTAAGTTTTAGTAATCATAATTATTTTTTATATTTTTTATTGTAAAATAGCATTATTTGTTCTTTCTCATCTTTTTTATTTTTAAAAAGGTAGAAGTTAAAATATATTTATTTATTTTTTGATTATTTTATTTATATAATATTTCAATAATAATATTAATTATATAATTTATTATATAGAAGTTATATGGTCTATTTATATCTTTCATTACATTATATTTTTGAATTAGAAAACATTTGTAACTTAAGTAGATGAGTTAAAATATTATTACTTAGCAGTTAAGAACCTAGTTAAAAACTTTTCTATTAATTCTTTATGTATAATTATTATTTTTTATTTATTCATCTTTAACTCATGTAACTCTCACATAGCATTTATAATTTAAACTTTTAATAATAATGCTAATGGTAATATAAATAATAACAATAAAAGTAATATATTAATAGAGTACTCTTCTTTTCCTTAAAAAAAATAATGTAGAGTACTCTTCTTTAACTAATGTAACTCTTGTATTTTTGAATTAGAAAAAATTTGTTACTTAAGTAAATGAATTAAAATATTATTACTTAGTAGTTAAAAACTTAATTAAGAATTTTTTAATTAATTATTTATGTATAATTATTATTTTTTATTTGTTCATCTTACTTTTTATGTAACTCCCAAATAATTATAATTAAATTAGAGTTTAAAGGATAGATTTATGTGAAATAATTATATTTGTATATCTTGTGTGCTTTTAATGTCTTATGATTAGTCTATCAAAATAATAATAATTTATTTTTCTAAAGGTATTTTAGGTAATTCAAAAAAGGAAGAAACAACTAAGTTTAAATCTCCATGAGTTTAGTATACCAAGACACACAAGTCAAGGAATTGCAAAAATTTTGGATAAACTTGAGCCCATAAGACTATTTTACTTATCTAAAATATAGTAAGTAGTTGGATTATAATAAAAACCATCATCATTGGAATGTTTTTTTATTAAGGGTATAATTTGAACAAAAATGAATTAAAAAATGACTAATTTTTCACAAATCAAAGTAAACGGAGGGAATATCAAAATTGAAGTTAAGGGCACATTGCTTCGAAGCTTGAAAAATATCAAACTAATCTTGCGCACGTAGCAGCAAACGTTTTGATTCATTTAATAAACTTGCAGTTCCTCTATCTTGATTGATAATAATTGAATAAAGAAAGAACCATTTGCTTCCGCTCTAAAGATCTAAGGCTTGAAACTTTCTGCTTTCTCTTTCAAGTTTCAGCGCCTCCACCGACTCTCTTGTTTCCATAACTCTAATGTCTGAACTTTGAGAATCCACCAGTCTCAGATCTTTACTTTCTCTCAGGAAAAAATGAGACCAAAATGCAAGTCTGGAAGACAAGTACAGTCTGATTCTTTCGATAAAAATTGTCGAGTGAATCATATGCCCCCAAGTACCATGTTTATTTGCGTTGAGGGGTCAAGTGACAAAAGAAACTTTGTTCCATAGACAAAATAGCAGGCAGTGGTTTCCCGGACATTCTCTGCCAAAATAAGGCTTGCAAACAGAGAAAAAAGAGAGGGGGGAGGGGGAAGGGGTTTCACTGAGCAAGACTAGCAGAAAGAAGTAGCCCTCCAGCGTTGGCTAAAGCATCGACAGCAAAATTGGCCTAACTATAGTTATGCATCAATCTGATATCAGGAGTCTTCTGTAGAGGCTGCCTGCAATCATTTACTAAAGCTGAGTAAGGATGAAGCTCAGAAGTTGCAGAAATTTTAAGAGAAATAAATACTTCAGCATCTCATTCAACTTCTAGTTTGGCAGCCGTCAAACGGAATGCCTGAGCTAGTCCATCTCTCAAGCCCCACAATTCTTCCCAGTAAATTCTAAGCTATTCCTACTCCTAGATTTCTTGCACATCCTAGTACTCATTCTCCTTTGTGGTCCCTGATGATGCCACTGCTCCAGCCAAACCTGGTTTGACTAGTGCCAAACCATCATAATCGAGTCTCATAAAATTCCCTGGTGGAGGCCGAGATGCTATTTTCCTCTCTTGAATTACCGGATTAGACCTGCTTCTCGGTCTCAAGTGCAGGAATGAATGAGAACGAAACAAATTTACTACTGAAACTTCAAGACTCTGAAAGTAAACATATTTCATGATCACACCAAATGAAAAATTTTTATAAAATAAACTAAGAGCAAAATAAATTCCACTGGTACGTAGTACAATTAGTGAACCTTCAGCAAGTTCAACCTCCAATAATGAAGCTCCCCATCTAGATGCACCTAAATTTATACATTCCTTCGCCAAACCAAGTAATGAAGAAGCAAGGCCATAGTGTGCTGCAGCGTTTAGGGGCGAAATTTGCAAAGCTTGACGGAAGTGCTCAATTCTCTTCAGCACGGATAAGTAGCAAGTTAAGAAAGACAATAAAGTTGAACAATTATGCACCCGTGCATAGACACACATTAAAAAAAAAACCCACATATATGTATCCATATTTAGTATCACTTTCAAATTATCTTAAGAGTGAGTGGTATAGGTTTTACCAAGTCTCCAATTATCAACCTTCCCACTACCGTCTGCGTGTTATCTGACTGAACTATTTGTAGATTGCCAAATAATTGTTTGTTTAAGCTGGACCTTACCTCAAATTTATTTAATGACTAAACTCAATGAAAAGCTTCAAAAAATGGCCTATCTACACCAAATAAGCGATATCAGAAAAGGCATCACAAACCAAACTTCTGAACAGGTTAACTGCAATCTGAGCAACATTTTGGTTTTGGAAACTATAAACAACAATAGGTCAGCATCGACGCAATCAGCTATTTAACTGAATATTCAATTCATATTGTACACTTTTAAGGGGAAAAAAGAAAAGAAAAAACAAAATCCAAGCAGCAGAGGCACAAGGTGCAGAAAGGTTATCATGAAAAATAGAGGCCACAGATGCTGGCAGAAGAAGACCCAACGCCTCAAAGAAATAAACGGATAAAAAGGATACATAATAAATAGTTGACACTTTACCTGAATGAAAATACTAAATAATGACTTCAACCAATTTCCTATCACAAAAGCGGGTACAATAGAATTCCTAGGGTAAACTGGAAAGTAGAGGTTCCAAAAGAAACATCCATAGAGTCTCAGATAATAAGCATAAACAAAAAAAGCAGTACAATATATTTCCAAAGGTAAACTGGAGAGCAGAGGTTTCAAAAGAAACATTGATAAAGAGGCAGCTATTAAGCATAAACACCCATAAAAAAGAAGCTAATAAGCATAGTTATTTATTGCAATTCGTGCCAAATTTGTTGATTGTAGCTGCTCACAATACTGTAAGAAGTCAAATAAGATATTAGACACAAGAAGTACAAAGAAATTTTACTTTTTACCTTTCAGAAAGAACCAAGCATTAAAGAAATATTTCCATTTTCAGCCAAAGCAAATATTCTCGTATCCTCTAACTCAATAGCTCTTCCACATGACTTTTGAAACAACCAAAAGAAGTCATTTCTTTTTATTCCTTTCTTAACAAATCAAACTAAAATGCATGCCACACAGATAAAACATACAGAAACTACAAATAGCAATCTCACCAAAGACAAAGCTTGAATTTTGCTTTCAGGAGTAACATACGAAGTATCTAGCAATTCCTCTAATCATGGATCACAGGTTTTCCTCTTCTAAGTCAAATATCAGGATCAAATAATTAGTTCAGAGGCAGAATTACACCATGTAAACGAATGCAGAACTGAGACTACTACCAAAAGAGGGAAAGGATCAGGCATTCTCTAATCTATCAGAAGGATAATTTGTTTCAAACTAATTGATTTTGCAGCAGTAACATGTGAAACCTCATCAATGCAACAACAAAAGAAAGAAAGTGCCAAAGATAAAAATGGCAAAAAGAAATACCTCCCAGAGATCAGCAAAGGCAGTGTAACCGCGAATGGCATGCTGAAGGTTCTATACAGCTTCAGACCAATTCTTCTGATGGAGCGGCCTGCCCCAAAATTTTTTTTTAAAAAATAAGGCAGGGTAAGATGGGGGAAATGAAGAAGCCACGAGAGAAGCAATCAGGGCAATGGCAAAATTGACAGAGAACCTGAAGAAAACCCATCCTTTCTTGACCGAATTTTATTGCCTTGGAAACCGGTGTCTTCAGCTCTTCTTCCTCAGTTCGTTGAGATGGTGGCTAATAACCTTCTCGGCTTCTCAGTCTCCATCCCTTGACAGCCTCACCGGCTGCTGATGTAAACAACAAATCTTGCAACAAACCTAAAAATTCTCAACATGGACCTCAATGCAGGTTACGTCAAATCTATCAAAATTGACCCCGGCGGTGGTGTTGGGAAAAACAGTCTTCGAGAGGAGATATGAGTATGACAACGGTAAATGACTAAGCTAATACGGCTACTATACTTCAAAGTTTCACTCAACAACATAATCCATCAAGAATCCAACAAATTGCAATAACATCTCTAACTACTCAGACCACGATTCCCCAAACCTGAAACATGAATATAACAAAGCCAAAAGAAAAAATATTCTAAAGACCGTATATATAAATATAGGATATATAATCATCCCGAACATGCAAAATTGACACCACAAGCACTCCTGCCTTGATAGCACTGGTTTGCACCCAGGAATTTCTATTCAAAAAAAAAAAATCCAGAAATTTAAGGAATCAAGAATTTTCTGTCGCAAGCAGAAGCAGCTCAAGTTTTGAATGTCTGAAATGAACATCAAAATTGACAATGAACCCGAGAACTAAATCAGGAAAAATTAAGCAGGAAGAAGCTTACAAATGCATCAACTTCCCATTTGGATAGCCGACAAAATTACATATCACTGGTGCTTCACATTCTCTTACTGCAACTCTACCCTCGCCTTCTTCTCAGCCTCCATCACATCCGCCACCTCCACCGCCTCCTGCCTCAGTATCTCCATCTTCACCCCCCTCCACCACAGCTATGCAAGCCAAAAAAAATTAGGCGAAAACGAGGAAGAGAGGAAGATTCTCAATCTGGAAAAGGAAAAGGGGCAACAGAAACTGAAGTTGACAAAGGGGGGGGGGAGGGGGGGGGAAGTTTCTCCAGAAACACTCCAAATATCATCTTAGCCATTCAATTCGTGAAGCAAATCTTAGCCATTGAAATGGAACTCTAAACCCAGGGTGAGCCTCATCTCAACCGTTCAGCAGTTGCAACAAATCCTGGCCGTTCATATGAGCAACACATCATCAGTCCTCTACTCCTCTTCCGCAGGGTAGAAAGCAAGAAATTTGGTCACGATCGCCGTCAGTCTGTACATGTACATGAAACAAGAGAGAAGAGATGCAAGCAAAACTGTCTCGGTGAAGCTTCTCTATCCGATCAACATTTAGGTTAGTTATATTGTCAAAAAGGTCAATTGATACTCCAATTAGGACATATTTCGGCCTTCTCATTTTTCATGCATTCGAAGTCTTCTCTTTTCTCACGTTCTATGCCAAGTTTTCTGTCCAAATAATCGAATCGATTGGCCCATCCCTTGCTGTTTATGTCGCTTCAACGACTGCTATTTTTAAAAATTTTTAACGTGTTATCGATTAATATTTTAACATGTTTTAAGGTTTTACTATCCTCAAATAACCTTAGTCGCTTTGTCTTTGATTTAGTTAGGCATTTTATTCTACCGAAATATTGTTCTCGCTAAAAAATTTGTAATCTAATTATAAAAAAGTTTGATTACAAATTAAATTTTATAGA
Organism: Rauvolfia tetraphylla; assembly: GCA_030512225.1. Lineage (NCBI taxonomy): Eukaryota > Viridiplantae > Streptophyta > Magnoliopsida > Gentianales > Apocynaceae > Rauvolfia > Rauvolfia tetraphylla. Next base: position 8,661,140 of record JAJQKT010000060.1, read on the forward strand.
AGAAATAATAAACGTCAGATTTAAATCTTCAATTATTCAGCTCAAGTTTTTAATTTTTATATAATTATTTTAAAAAATAAGATTTTGAAGTTTGTATATGTTCTATAGATGCATTGTTGAAAATTAAATTTTTAATTTTTAATTTTTTATTACGATTTCTCGATGTTGTTAGCGGAGGCGAGTATGAATTTTTGAAGTCAACCTGTCGCCTCATGAATTATTAGGGAGTAATTTTTATGTTATTTGATATCTCTCTCCCTTCGTGGTGAAATTTCTCTTTTTCTATGTGTTGTTTAAAATGGCATTTGCAACCGAAAGACGAACTTGCACAGTAAATTTTCTAGCAACACGTTCTCTTTCTACCAACAGACGCTCTATTCCGAACGCCAATTTTCTAATTTACCAAAAAGGAAAAACGCCAATTTTCTAGAAACTTTTTGGGATTCTATGAATTTTATTTGAAAATTTCCCCCCTTTTTGCTCTGGTTGTCCATCATTGGATTTTGAATAAAATCAAAGGCTCTAGCTGGCTCGCTGTAGAAAATTCCGGACTACTACCCCATTGTTGACCATTTGAATTTCTGATTCCGGGTCATATGTTTTTCTGACCCTTCTCTCTCGAAGATAATTTTTCCCCACATTTAGTTTTTTTTTTTTGATGGTTATTGCTGCAAGGTTTCGTTAATGATATTGGAGATTTGGAAGTGGAGATTTGGTACTAAAGATTTTGTTTTCGTGGGAATTATGTTTTGGCACATTCGGTAGTTGCGAAGGAAATTGTTAATTTTTGTGAAAATTTTGTCAGGGTTTGGAGTTTCCGAGGATTTTAGGACAATGCGGATTCAATCACAGCTAGATGTCACAAGAATTAGAGCAGAATAACTTGACGATTTCCGTTTCAGCGTTTAGTGGGGATTTTACAGTTTCCTGTTTTAAAACAGGAAACTGTAAATCTGAATTATCATGGGTTGCATTTGCTCCAAAGGAGCTTCTCGAATTAAGAAACACGGTAAAGAGAAAGAGTCAAAAAAATCATCGTCAAAAAGATTCGTTGTGTCCTCTAGAAAGGATGATGTTACAGTGGAGGTTGACAATGGCGCAAATGACGCAACTACACGGCTTATTTCGACAGAAAATGCTGAGAAAAGTGCAGACTCGACCCCTCCTTCTGGAGAGGAGGGAGAGAAGTCATCTACGGTCCTTGAGAAGTCCATGGAGCCACAGATGTCAAGAAGGGCCTCAGTGGGGGATGGCATGGCTGGAATAAAACCACAAATGTCTAGGGTATTTAATGTTCAAAATGGAGTTGATGGTGCTCAGGTTGTTGCTGGATGGTCACCATGGTTGACTGCGGTGGCAGGGGAAGCAATCAAGGGGTGGGTGCCTCGGAAAGTTGACTCATTTGAAAAGCTGGATAAGGTATACGATCGATCTTTTGTCCTTCCAATTTCTGTGAGAAATATTAAGTTTGTCATTGAAACTAATCTCATATTTATGTTTTAGTATTACCTTGTCTAGATACTTAACTTTCATTGGTATTCTTCAATAAAATTTCCTGCATTCATGCAGATAGTGGATTCAATTTTGGTTCCTTTAGGTGTGGTGGAAGTCCTGCACTTGTCTTTTGTGTGATTCATGTGGACAAAATGCAAAATAGTTGAATTGTTCCCTCCTTTTTTTGGTGAAATGAAACTTTCATCTCTTTCTTAATTTTGAGTTTTTATTTGATATTTTTCATCATCTTTTGTTTATTTCAACTTAAACATGGATGATGCAGATTGGTCAGGGTACATACAGCAGTGTTTATAGGGCAAGAGACCTCGAAACTGGAAAAATTGTTGCATTAAAGAAGGTGCGGTTTGTCAACATGGATCCTGAAAGTGTTCGTTTTATGTCAAGGGAAATCCTTATTCTGCGTAGGCTGGATCATCCAAATGTCATGAAATTGGAAGGCCTTGTAAGCTCTAGGGTGTCATGCAACTTATATCTTGTATTTGAGTACATGGAGCATGATCTTGCAGGCCTTGCAGCGTCACCGAAGGTTAAGTTCACGGAGGCACAGGTATCTACTACTTAGTGTTTTTTAGTACTAATGAAAAGTGTGCTCTGCAAATTTTGAAGGCTCAATTTTAGTAAATTAGAAAACAAATGGCTCTCATTGTCTAAAACTATTTGCCTACCATTCTACGAAATCTCTGCATTTGTTTTATGGAAATTAATAATGTATGATCTTGGAAGTCACTACAGTTCTTTCTGGTTGTGTTGTTGCCTTACCTCGCATTCTGGACAAGGAGCCAGCAAAAGTGGTTGTAGAGAACTAGGTTGCATAGTTCTGAGTTTAGTTTGTGCATTAGATCCTGCAACTTTGTCTTCCAAATTGGTGACTACCCTCTAGATGCTGTTGCTTTGACATTGTTATATGCTGCCAAACTTGGACATTTCCATTCATTGCAGAAGTCTTCTTATCCTTGTTCCTGTCTTTTGGCTTTTGTCCGTTCTTTCAAGGACAGTAGTTGACTTCAGACTGGGGCTTTTGTATTCATTACTCAATGGAGGGTTGTTGGACAGTCTCTGATGTTATAGAAAATAAAAACTCAAAATATGGCATCTTTGATATTCTAAAGATATGATGGTCACCTTGTAAGTTCTTGACTTATTATCTAAAAAGCAGCCAAATACAACATGTAATATATTCAAAGTATATTGTTTGAGGATCCACCAAGTTTCTTCCTTCTTCAGTTTTTTATTCTTTATTTCATTTTTGAGTCTCTGATGTAAAATGTGTAAATCAACATTCTTTTTGAGGACTAAATATGTTAACTCGCATATCTGATTTGGATTTCATGCTTTCTTCCTTTCTCATAAACCAGTTTCTTTGTTCAGCATTTTGAGTGCAAGTCTGATTTTAACGTATAAGACGTGTGATTCAAACAAGGCACTTTTTAGTATAAGGATCATGGACAAAAGGATGACCTTTTTTATCTCATGGGGATAAGACCTCATAGATTGTTCTTCAGGCTCTGGGCATTTCAGATTCAACCTCAAGAGTTGCTAACTCAGTGCCATGTCATATTCAAGGTATGTCTATTTCAACAAAAGAAATATGCTTTAGAGCATCCTTGTACAGTAGCCTCTAGGATGAATTGTGTTAAATGTCTGAATAGGATCTGTGGACAACTAAAATTTTAAACTTCAATAGGAAATTTGTTAGAATTTTGCTTTTGCTTTTCTTATCTCGTCTCTCTACAAAAGCACACAGAGAAAGCACACAGAAGCAGTTTCAACTTAATCTGAGCAAATAGCTCTACTTTATTTTCTCATGAAGAATTTAACGTCATGGTCTTTCAGATTAAATGCTATATGCGACAACTTCTTCAAGGATTAGAACACTGCCGTTGCCCTGGGGTTCTGCATCTTGACATCAAGGGTTCAAATCTCTTAATTGGCAACAATGGCAACCTCAAACTTGGTGATTTTGCTTTGATAAAATTTTACCATACAAATCAAAACCAACCTCTGACAAGCCGTGTGGTTACCTTGTGGTTTCGACCACTGGAGTGCTTGCTTGGTGCTACAGATTATGGACCAGCTGTGGACTTGGAGTACTATTTGCATTCTTGCCGAGCTTTTTGCTGGTAAACCTATAATTCCTGGAAGAACAGAGGTAATCATTTAAATTAGATTGTGAAAGGCGGAATGGGCAGGGGAATGCTGTTCAATTTTTTTTAAAACTACGAAAGTGATACATCATACCAACTACTAATACATGTTTCTTTGCAATAGTGCTGTCTTTCTCATGGAGAAAAAGTTACATAGAAGTCCTATTCATCTGTTTAGCCCAGAAACAAGATGATGTGTCACTTAAGTGTTTGGATATTATCCTGATGGAAACATTTAGATCATGATGTGTCATTTTAACACTGTCCTTTTTACCTCCCATGAGTTTTGGTTGAGTTGATAGTGTGGAGTGCAACTTCCTCTTTTGAATCATGGGTAAGAGGTTGAGTTTAATTGTTGGTGAAAGATCTCAACTTCATGACTTCTAGCTTAACTTCCGTTCTCTGGGATAGGTTCTTGTTTTTTTCTAGAGTTAGGAACTGCAAAAAATATGTTATTTACTGCAGGGGCTTGAAAGTTTTCCTTCTTGAATAGTGTCTCATGCTAGTAAGGGGTTTCAAATGCATTCCTTGTCAAAATCTTTGCCAGGAGATTTCGTTTGGACTATTAAAATCCTTCACCAAATCCATGTAGAATGGTGGCCTGCATTATCTTTAATTATTCACTTTTTCCCTGCTTAGGTATCAATACAGCATTTTCAAGCATATGATAACTTTTAGAATTAGGAATGAGTGTAAGCTACATTGTTTTAGGTTTATCCAGAGTTCTTAATAGATAACCTTGTCAGAATCTATCTCAATTTATTACTAGGCAACTACGTTGGAATCTATCGCGATCATGGAAATTTACAAGTTTGAAAGAAGTTGGTTTAAAGTGATTGGTGGGAGTGGATGGTCAGTTTTTGAATTCTCTAAGAGGGAAATTAACTGAACTTGATTGTTGGAAAGTGGCTCGAATTTGATTAATGTTGAAGAATAGGCAAATCAATTATTGGGATCAAGTAGTGTAGGATTCCTGAAAAAGGCCTGAATATGTCTGCTTTCCATGGCAAATGTGGAACTTGTGTGATCTGTTTGTGAGATTTCATTCAAGTTGTTAGCACCTAACCTACAAAGAAGTTAGTGGTGTTTGGGAGGCAAGAACTCATAATATCGTAATATAGAACGGATGATGTAGTCTTCGGCCTTAATGAAGAGACAGTGCACTCGGAGCAGTACCCATGGAGTTTGCGAATGCCCACGCCAGATTAACTTGGTTGAGTGCGAATACATTGCTACCCGTTTGGATAGACTCTGTAGTAGTCCAGATACAGATTTTCTTAATTGTAAGAATTGTTGTGAATTATATTTGAGCATTTTAGTTCCTCAAGAGGGAGAGCATCATATATTGCATTTATGATGGCATGTCATACGTTAATAATTTGAAACCCTTGCTTCTATCTGCAGTTGGAACAGCTAAATGCAATCTTTAAACTTTGTGGCTCACCATCAGAAGCATATTGGAAAATGTCAGAGTTGCCTCATGCAACCATTTTTAAACCTCAGCAGCCGTACAAACGAACTGTGGCGGAGACATTCAAAGACTTCCCAGCATCTGCTTTGGCGCTCTTGGATATTCTTCTTGCTTTTGAACCTGAGCATTGGGGTTCTAGGACTTCTGCACTCCAAAACAAAGTAAAGGCCATATTCCCATTTCTGCCTTTACCATTCTGCACAGATATTGCATGTTTTTGGACGTTCTTATGTCTTCACAAAGCGCATTTTACTCCTATTTTGATTGACTTGAATTGGTGATTTGAAATCTTTGGGATGCTACAGATCTAAATATCTTTTAATTGAAGTTTAAAAGCTGAATCACAGACAAAAGTGCATTGGTCTGTTTTGGAATGGCCTGTTTATTTACCTTAAGTGTGCTTGTTTCCTTTTATGTTACATGGTACTTGTTTAGTCATGTACTGTGTTTTGATTTACTGAGCGAAGAAATAATAAATTAGTTCTTGCTGTTGTAAGGATAATGGGTAATCCAATTATTATTGTTGTTAGGATGATAATGGACAAGTGCAACAATTGGACTGGTGATAATGTAGAAAAATTCATAATGGGCTTCTGCTAACGTTTTTATATTGTGGTTGGTAATCGCAAGAAAACAGTATTTTATAATCTTTATTTCTTTACTCTTTAACCTTTGCCATTTTTAATTAAAAATCTCATTCTTCTGTTTTTGAGGGGTTATTTGCTCATCTTGAGTTGTTATTACAGTTCTTCAGGACAAAGTCTCTTCCATGTGTTCCATCAACGTTGCCAAATTATCCTTCAAGCAAGGAGTTTGATGTCAAGATTCGAGACGAAGAAGCTAAAAGGCATACATTTCTATCGTTTAATGCTTCTTATGTGTAAGTGTTGCCTGGTTGACTATTCTGTCACTTTGTTTCACTTGTTGAGTTATGTTGGTCGGCACAATATTTTGACATGTTCTTCCCTCCGTGCACTTTGTAATAGCATGATAGAGTGATACATCATTCATGTCTGAACTTGCAAGAGTAAATTTGTTATCTTAGTTCTGGCATACGTATTTTCCTTTATATTCTATTGCTCACAAGTCCAAAGTCAGACGTTGATTTTTATGTTTTTCCCTCCCTTCTAATTCTTCTAATTAGTGCCAACCGTTGAACCCAACATAGATTGTGAGATAGAAATTCAGTCATTTTAGAATTCCATTCTGTTCTATTATTACTTTTTCCCCCTTTGTTGTTAATTGTTTTAATCATATGACAGGCAAAAAGCTGCCAGTGGTAAAGGACGTGGAGCGGAATCTTTTGGAGAAGGTTCGAGAGAATCAAAAGCAGTCCCAGCACCTGATACTAATGCTGAGCTGCCAGAATCCGTACAGGTATTTCCTAGTTAGTAAGGCTTAATTGGATGTACGTGCATGAATGGGTATAACTTAACCTTTTTACTTGTCTTATGGTCTTTCTATATGCATGAACGCATTAATTTGTTTTCTGGCATTCAGAAATGGAAGGGGCTGTCAAATCCCAAAAGTTGAATTAGATGCTAATAATGCTATTTTCCTCTCTTGAATCAGTGGACTAGACCTGCTTCTCGGTCCCAGGTAGGGCTGTTAACGGGTCTTAATGCGTCTGAAGACTCTTTGTCCCAAACCCAGACTCGAACTCGTTAACACATAGTTAGTACCGGACCGGGTCTGATTACTCAACGTGACCATAAAGTGTGAATTCGTACCCGACCCTATAGGATATCAGGCTAGGTTTGGGTATACCTGATTACAATAAGAATTTTAAAAAAAATTACATCATAAATTATTAAACTCATCATCACAAATAAAATTTTAATATAATATGTTATTATTTAAGAAATTAGAACTATAATATTTACAGCTTTGAAGATTAATTATTACACAAAAATTTAAGTAGAATAGAGGAGACTAAAATGTTTATTATTTTACTAAAATAATAATCTTAATCAATATGTTAACTTAAAAGCTACTTCTTAATTTCATACACATAAGAAAATTAACTTTCAAAGAAAGTTTATTAGAAAATTATTGAGGAGATTAATACATGTATGTATGTATGTATGTATGTTAAGTATTACTTATATTTAATTATAGATTAATTTATTTTTGTAACTTTAGATATAGAATTGCTTTCATAAAGAACATATATTAGTTAAGAACTAAGAGAAGTTTCAATACACATTAATATAATAAATAAATTATAAAAAATATTTATAATATATATTAATCGGGTTCCTTGTTTGTCGGGTTCAGAACGTGATGTACTAGATTCATACCCAATAAACAATGTCTTTTCGGGTTCGAGTTCGCGTCTGGATAAATGGGCATACTTCTTTGTCCATATCTGGCCTTATCGGATCGAAAATGGGTATGGTCCGAGTCTCTAGCCAATTCATTGACAGCTCTAGTCCTAGTTGCAGAAATGAATGAGGATGGAACTAATTTACTATTGTAACTTTCAGATTTTAAAAAGAAGCATATTTGATTAATAATATTAAATGAAGAGCTTTTATAAAATAAACTAAGAGTAAGATGATATCAACACCACTTAAGATTTTAATTTTTTTGACTTGTTTTATTATTTTGTTAAAGACTTACGATCCTTTAAATGTAATATAGTATCTATACTTAGGTATAATCTTAATTCATGAGGACGAAATAGTCACTTACTTGAGCCACATTACTTCAGAATAACTCGGTTTAGTCAACTGTAATTTACACATCATTTCATTTCAAGCGTTCGACATTAGAATAATCGTATATGTCGAGTAAGTAATCAGGAAATATATTCTTCAATAGAAATGAAAGATTAATAAAATCTTGTTTCAAAGTCAAAAAACGAGAATTTGAATGCAACATAAATAGAAAGAGATAAAATTAGATCATATAATACAAAAAATTATATTAATAAAACATAGTTATACTAAAAAAATAATCTAATTGACCCTATTACTACGATCAAAATATGCCACTACATTCCTGATATAATCTAACATCGACATAGCAGATTGAAAATGATAGTGTATTCCATACACTTTATATTTATGTCTATAAATTTTATTAAATTTACCTGTATGCAATTTATCTCAAACAATAAGAATGAATTAAAGTTTATTAAAAAAGTCATCTTGATTTACTAGCAGTTGGGATGGAATGATTTCAAGAAATTTCACTTTTTGAAATTTTCTTCTAGGTGTAACTTTTAACGAAATAAATTCTAATGTCTAATAGATTGTCCTTGAGTAGTTTTAGTTTAGTAGGAAGGTAAAACCTTTCATCATGATTCAAAAGTCATCATGATTCAAAAGTATTAGATGATTTATTAATTTTGGAGTATTATAAATCATAAAATCATTAGTTAGAGATATAATTTTAAGAAAGTAAGAAAAGAAAAAAAATAAAAGAAAGGGAAAAGGAAGAAAAGAAAGAAAGAATCTTACCTAATTTTTCATTTCAAGAAATTCTTAAATTCATTGTTTGTTTGATTATAAAAAGTAATTTGTAAAAGTTTCTTTAAAAATCTATTATCATTTAATTTTAATCGGACAACTTTAGCTTCACTTCTGGAATGTTTATTGTCAAAAACAAGAAATGCAAATTTAGCTTCATCTCCAATCATTACAATATTAGTCAATAATGGCAATTCATTTGCTCTTGCACTTGTATAATACATTCCTTGTGTGTGGGCCATAATAAAGCCTTTGATCAAATCTCTATAAAAATAAGAAAATATTAATTGATCGTAGTAATCAATAAAAAGTTAAAAATACATGTTAAAATTATATAGAATTGTATTTACTTGACTATCAATCGAAATGGAGTTTGAAGTGTTTTTTTATTCCAATAGAAATTTTACAGAAGTGATTTTCCAATTTAGCTCTTTTCTTTTTGTGTTAAAAGAGTTTGTAGACATTTTTTTAAAATAGTGATTATCATCTGCACGATAATAAAATATAACAGTTTACTGTTCATCTGTAATCTCTCGGTGTATGATCAGCTCACAAGTTTTTACAAAATAAAAATTTTTAATGGATGTAAGACGATTATTATAAATTCTTTGTTGAGTATCTTTCTCATCACATATCACATATGATGCATGACACGAATAATTTTCATTTGTTTATGTCTAACAATATCATTCTTAATCTGTTTAAATCTTTCAACCCAATCTATTGTATACTTAATAATGATACTGCAATTATCCTAAAAAATAGTTTCCACCAGAGTCAATTAGCAATTCAACACAAAGAAAATAAATGCATATATAATTTCGCAAAATCCAATTCTACAATAGTTACCATATAAATAAAAATATCTAATAGATTCATTTTACTTGCTCTCTCTCTATGTAGCAAGAAGTTCTATAAATTTTTTAAAAATATAAAATATTACATTGTTGAGATTCTCTTGACTGTGGTCTGTACTAGCCATAATTACCTGCAAAATGGTTAAACACCAAAAGAGTGAGTGAGAAACGACTCCTCAAGATAGAGAGGGGATTAAATGGAGTTCACGTGAGAAGCATACACATAAAATAGCAAGTCTCGTAGCTAATTAGTATTCAAGGAGCTTCTTTTTTATTCTTCTTCACCTTTTTTTCACTTGAAGATTACCACTTAGTAGATTTGCTTACTCTCTCTCTAAGTGAAGCACCAAGAGTTGTTAAATTGTGAATTAAGGAAAAAAAAAATCTGTGAAGCAACAAATGAATTGGAATTCCAACTCTCATAATACAAGTTTAAAGCACATTCAAATTCATCATGTCAAACAGACTCCCTAAAACATTAAAATATACAATAGATTGAGTTGAAAGATTTCAGCGAATTAAAATGATTTTATTAGATTTTCAGAAGTAAATAAAAATTATTCATGTGATGTATCATATGTGATATGTGATGAGAAAGATACTCAACAAAAAATTTACAATAATATTCTTATATCTATTGAAAATTTTTATTTTGTAAAAATTTATAGGCTGATCACACACCGAGAGACTACAGATGGACAGCGAATTGCTATATTTTATTGTTGTGTAGAGGATAATTACTATTTTGAAAAAGTATATATTATTTTTTTTAACAAAAAAAAAAAGAGTTGGATAGAAAAATCACTTTTACAAGATTTCTGTTGGGATAAAAAAACACTCCAAATTCCGTTTCGATTAATAGTCAAGTAAATATTATTCTATATAATTTTAACACTCATTTTTAACTTTTTATTGATTATTACGGTCAATTAATATTTTTTTATTTTTATAGAGATTTGATCAGAAGTTTGGTTATGACTCACACACAAGGAATGCATTATGCAAGTGTAAGAGCAAATGGATTATCATTATTGGCTAATATTATAATGATTTAAAGTGAAGTTAAATTTGCATTTCTTGTTTTTGATAACAGATATTTCATAAGTGAAGTTGAAGTTGTCCGATTAAAATTGAATGATGATAGATTTTTAAAGAAAATTTTGTAAATTACTTTTGATAATCGAAAAAACAATGAGTTTAAACATTTTTTGAAACAGAAAATTGGGTAAGATTCTTCCTTTATACTCTTTTCTTTAATTTTTTCTTTTCTTACTTTCTCAAAATTATATTTCTAATTAATAATTTTATGGTTTATAATAATTCCAAATTAATATATCATTCAATACTTTTGGATAAGAATGAAATGTTTTACCTTCTTGCTAAACTAAAACTATCCAAAGACAACCTATTAGACATTAAATTTATTTTGTTAAAAGTGACGCCCATGAAAAAATTTTAAAAAGCAGAATATCTTGGAATTATCCTACCCCAGTCGTTAGTAAATCAAGATGTCTTTTTCAATAAATTTTAATTTATTCTTTTTATTCAAGATAAATTCCATATATGTGAATTTCATAAGATTTATAGACATAAATCTGAAGTGTATGGAAGGCACTATCATCTCCAATCTGCTATGTCAAGGTTGGATTATATCAGTAATGTGGTGACACATTTTGATTTTGATTGCAGTAATCGGGTCAGTTAGATTATGTTTTTAGTATAATTATGTTTTATTAATATGATTTTTTGATATTATATGATCTAATTTTACTTCACTCTATTTATGTTATATTTAAATTCTCGTCTTTTGATTTTGAAATAAGATTTCATTAATCTTTCATTTCTATTAGAGAATATGTTTTTTGATTATTTACTCGACATATATGATTGTTCTAATGTCAAACAGTTGAAATGTAATAATAGGTAAATTGCAGTTAACTTGATCGCGTTATTCTGAAGTAATGTGACTTAAGTAGGTGGCTACTACGCCCTCATGAATTTAGGGTTATACTTAAATATAGATACTATATTGTATTTAAAGGTACATAAGTCTTTAACATATCAATAAAACAAGCCAAAAAATTTAAAAGAAATGGTGTTAATTTTTTCTTACTCTTAATTTGTTTTATAAAAACTATTTATTTTGTGTGATCATCAAATATGCTTACTTTAAGAGTTTGCAAGTTACAGTAGTAAAATAAATGATTTTCTCAATGCTGTTTTTCAACTAAACAGTGACTGTAGGATTTGAGACTTATGGACCTTTTATAATAGGTAGAAGTAGTTGTTTGACAAGCTTCTGTATTTCTTTCACTCATGTGGTAGCTAAGTCTTTTGTGTCAATGGTGTGATTTTGAAATTGGATTATTTTTGCTTGGTTTTATACTTTTGGCGATGACAAGATTTTCTTTTGTCATTTTCCATTTTTCGACGTTGTTGTGATTTGCATAACCTTCATCATCAAGCTTACCAGTGAAAATGAATTTGAAATGAATATTTGGTACTTATCTCACATTACATTTACCATTGTTTTACCTGAAACATGATTGAACACACTAGTCAATTCAACTCTTAATATGACCATGTTCATGCAAGATCATATATATTTTCTGGTTTTGCAATATCATTAAGAATAGGTTCATACATATTTTTGCAATATAATAAATCTTTCATTCTGAGCTTTTAGATAGTATAGTTACTGGATGTCAATTTAATCATGTTATCAGAAGAAAAAAGTTTACTCCTTATTTGACCAAAGTTTTAATACCACTGCTATGTGATCTTGGGCTGATATTGGACATTCTCAATTCCAAAAACTAGCTAATGAAATAAGGTTTTTTTTTTCTCACACTTATAAATTGATCACTTGCCCCTTTCACAACCGATGAGAATAACCCAACACAAAGAATATCAAGAAGAGGAAAAAATCTAAAAATAACACTAAAACTTCATAAAGTATTCAACAAAGATGATAATGTGATGGCATGTAGCTTAAAAAGAAAAAATATGCCAACATACAGTTTTAATGTTTGTGAAACTGAAAAATGATTAGGTATTTGGTATAATAGCGCTTGACTGTGTCCCTACTCAATATTATCTGAAACATTATTATTTGAAGCCAACTTATAATTCTCTACAATTAAGACTCCTAATATTGTACTTATAAGTCATCTCACATTCACAGTAAACCAGTCCAAAGCATATCAAAGAAGAAAACAAACAAGACAGGAAATTTAACCATCCTTTCCGCTTCAGTTGCAAGCCAAAACAGCCAAACAATATAATAACTTTTACAAAATTAGACCAAGAGATGTATCAGGATAACTTAACGGTGCTTTCAGCTTCGCTCATCGATACTAGGGGTGTTCTAAACTCGAACCGGACCGAAAAACCGAACCTAATCGAACCGAATTGAATTTTTCGATTCGGTAATTCAATTCGGTTCGGTTTGGTTCGGTTTGGTTCGGTTTGTAAAATTATAAAAATTTCGGATCGGTTTTCGGTTTAGGTTATTGAACCGAAAACCGAACCGAAAAACCGAAATTTTAGAAAAAAAAACACAAGAACACTCATTACCATAATGCGTTCTTCTGTTATTTCAGTTTGAACCGAACCGAACCAAACTGAAAAATTAAATAGTAAAACTGAATAATAAAACGGTTTGGTTCGGTTTTCAAAAAAATAAAAAAAAATTGAACCGAAAACTGAATAGTAAAACCGAACCCGAACCGAAATGCGTTTGAACACTTCTAATCGATACTCCACTGTCAGGATCTCATTTTCCTACCTGCAAACAAACAATGTATATAGCACCAGAAAGCGGTAGAGGAATACAACAAATCTTAAACTTTCTAGAAAGGAAAAATACAAAAGGTATCAAAGAAGGGGAACCAAGAGGTCACCAAAATGTGCCATGTTCGCCGAACACAATACGAGGAAAGCATTATAGCATATATTGCTATACATTGTAACAGATCTGACAACAAATTCGCCATCCATACATGCAAAGTGGGAAGACAAGGCAGACTAAAATAAAAATCTTATGCTGCAAAGTAGAAGCCGGCGGAGGGACACCAACAATATTCAGCGTCCATTTCAATCTCATATCTGCAACAGATTGTAGAGCACAATTCATTAGAGGATCATGCCAGCCACGAAATATGAAATACCAGAAACACCAAGCTTGTAGTTTCAATTACAGACTTAATTTAAGTTACCCAAAAATAGCATTTACCCAACTCTACTAAATTAACCGCAAAAATATCATCAGAGATCTCTGACAAAAGACACAATATTTGCTTATTTCTTGCTCTCTCCGAGACAATCAAATATGCAACTACGTATCTTAATTTCTGGAACAGGAATATCAGAAAGTCAATCTCAAAAAGTATATTCTCCTTAGAAAATTCAAATGGTGGCCCACCCTCGACATCATCATTAGAGGATCTCTCGAAGAAAGGGTGAGGAAGAAAGCGTTTCTCCCAAACGAATAAATAGCAGGCCTCTCATCTATTGAGAGAAATATGATAAACATATGCTTCCTCCTATGTTGACACATAAATATTATCATTCATGACTGTGCAGGAAAGGATAAAGCGAGAGCATCTTGAAGCGGTATAATTTTGAAAAATTCTCATCTATCCTCCTCGAAACGGTATGACTCAAAAGTATGCTTTGGTTCAACAAAAAAATTATTAGTAAGAACATAAAGGATATCATTGTGTTTCAGAGTAATGGAAGAAGGTCCTTTGTCGGAATGCATTTCACTTACTAAATCGCTAGAATGCGCAAATCTCGTAGGAGGTATAATTTTAAATCGCAGCACCTCCGTAGAGTGCAAAAGAGCACAACTCAATCTCCCAAAAACGCCACCAATCAAGTAAAAATTTTCTCCCGAAACAACATAAGTCGTGAAGCAATTATACTCGCATAAAACATCGAGTTTGCATATTGTGGTTGTTAAAGTACCATAAGAACAACGGTACAACTGACAATCGGTAGCTGATCCTAACTTCGATAGAATGGCAGAAGAAATTTCACGGCCAACAGAGGGAGATATCAAAGAACATACCGGAATACATGCATATGACAATCTCTGATCACTGAAGAAGATATAAAAATCACGCCCAAGTAACTCACAAAGCGTCTGGCTAGCTTCAGTTGAAAATCCATACTCACATCCGCTGACAGCATCGAGAAGCTTACGGTGATGAAAAATCAAAAATTAAAAATTAAATTTTCAGCAATGCATATAATAGATCATCTAACAAACGTACACAAGCCACGTGTTCTTACTTTCTCAAAATAATTATATAAAAAATGAATACTTACTTGAGCTAAATAATTGGATATTTATATCTAACGTCTATTATTTCTTTTGTAAAATCCGATTCATAACCAGATTCGTCCATAACTAGATTACAAAGTTTTGGCAGAACGGAATGCCTGAACCGATTGTCAAGAAGGTCAATTGATATTCGAAGTCTTCTTCTTTCTCGCTTTTCATTCCAAATTTTCCTTATAAATAACCGAACCGATTGGTCCCTCCCCTTGCTGCCTATGCCGCTTCAACGGCTGCTGCTTCTGGAATTATTTGTTGTGGTACTGGCTTAACGTTTCGTGTTTTAGGGCTTTACTATCCTCAAATAGCCATAGCCGCGTTGTTTTTGGTTCAGGCATTCCGTTCTGCCAAAAATCTGTAATCTATTTATGGACGAATCTGGTTATGAATCGGATTTTACAAAAGAAATAATAGACGTTAGATATAAATATCCAATTATTTAGCTCAAGTAAGTATTCATTTTCTATATAATTATTTTGAGAAAGTAAGAACATGTGGCTTGTGTACGTTTGTTAGATGATCTATTATATGCATTGCTGAAAATTTAATTTTTAATTTTTGATTTTTCATCACCGTAAGCTTCTCGATGCTGTCAGCGGATGTGAGTATGGATTTTCAACTGAAGCTAGCCAGACGCTTTGTGAGTTACTTGGGCGTGATTTTTATATCTTCTTCAGTGATCAGAGATTGTCATATGCATGTATTCCGGTATGTTCTTTGATATCTCCCTCTGTTGGCCGTGAAATTTCTCCTGCCATTCTATCGAAGTTAGGATCAGCTACCGATTGTCAGTTGTACCGTTGTTCTTATGGTACTTTAACAACCACAATATGCAAACTCGATGTTTTATGCGAGTATAATTGCTTCACGACTTATGTTGTTTCGGGAGAAAATTTTTACTTGATTGGTGGCGTTTTTGGGAGATTGAGTTGTGCTCTTTTGCACTCTACGGAGGTGCTGCGATTTAAAATTATACCTCCTACGAGATTTGCGCATTCTAGCGATTTAGTAAGTGAAATGCATTCCGACAAAGGACCTTCTTCCATTACTCTGAAACACAATGATATCCTTTATGTTCTTACTAATAATTTTTTTGTTGAACCAAAGCATACTTTTGAGTCATACCGTTTCGAGGAGGATAGATGAGAATTTTTCAAAATTATACCGCTTCAAGATGCTCTCGCTTTATCCTTTCCTGCACAGTCATGAATGATAATATTTATGTGTCAACATAGGAGGAAGCATATGTTTATCATATTTCTCTCAATAGATGAGAGGCCTGCTATTTATTCGTTTGGGAGAAACGCTTTCTTCCTCACCCTTTCTTCGAGAGATCCTCTAATGATGATGTCGAGGGTGGGCCACCATTTGAATTTTCTAAGGAGAGTATACTTTTTGAGATTGACTTTCTGATATTCCTGTTCCAGAAATTAAGATACGTAGTTGCATATTTGATTGTCTCGGAGAGAGCAAGAAATAAGCAAATATTGTGTCTTTTGTCAGAGATCTCTGATGATATTTTTGCGGTTAATTTAGTAGAGTTGGGTAAATGCTATTTTTGGGTAACTTAAATTAAGTCTGTAATTGAAACTACAAGCTTGGTGTTTCTGGTATTTCATATTTCGTGGCTGGCATGATCCTCTAATGAATTGTGCTCTACAATCTGTTGCAGATATGAGATTGAAATGGACGCTGAATATTGTTGGTGTCCCTCCGCCGGCTTCTACTTTGCAGCATAAGATTTTCATTTTAGTCTGTCTTGTCTTTTGCCTTCCCACTTTGCATGTATGGATGACGAATTTGTTGTCATATCTGTTACAATGTGTAGCAATATATGCTATAATGCTTTCCTCGTAGTGTGTTCGGTGAACATGGCACATTTTGGTGACCTCTTGGTTCCCCTTCTTTGATACCTTTTGTCTTTTTTCTTTATAGAAAATTCAAGATTTGGTGTATTCCTCCAGCGCTTTCTGATGCTATATAAATTGTTTGTTTGCAGGTAGGAACATGAGATCCTGGCAGTAGAGTATCGATGGGTGAAGCTGAAAGCACCGTTAAGTTATCCTAATGCATTTGTTGGTCTAATTTTACAGTAGTTATTATATTATTTGACTGTTTTGGTTTGCAACTGAAGCGGAAAGGATGGTTAAACTTCCTGTCTTGTTTGTTTCCTTCTTTGACATGCTTTGGACTGGTTTACTGTGATTGTGAGATTACTTACAACATAATTAGGTGCATTATTAATTTGTCTATCTTTCTATGGCGAGTGGTTGGACTTTTGCAATTAAAATCAGTCGAAAACCCTGTGCCGATGTTATAATACTCTCCGGGACATAACCGCACTTCGTTGAGGGTCGGAGGAGTAAGTGGTAATTTACAATCTATTACATATGTGGGTTTTCAGTGAATGTGAATTGATGATTTTTAGACTAACAGAAGTCTTGTCAGTTTTATGCTTTGTTTCGTTTACGGAGGGGAAGGAGCATTCCTCTTTTACTCCCTCCCACCCAAAGCAAGCTGTTAACTGCAAGTCGGGAACGATGATGTCTTTGCCAAGGTGTTTCTTAGGTTCCATCGTTCTGCAAGACTAGAGGTTCGGTGATTTTGTTGATAAATAACCTTTTATTTTTTATCTTACGAAACTAATCAATCTTGAATGGAGGGATCATGATATTTTTATTCTTAAAATTTTATATTAACATTTGTTTCGCACAAGCATGTGAGATGAACCATTACCATGAAATATGAGTGTATTTCCGTAGCATCTCTATTTGAAATTTAATGTAAATTTTTATATTTGAAATATGGACTACTCTAGACAAGGGCATGTCACACACCTTGCATTGTAAGATTCACAGTCAAAATCATCATTGCTTAATTCATTGAAGAAACTGGTTGCAACAAAAAAAAAGCCTGCAGCCGATACTGTTCTCGCATATCCTGTATTTTTCCATACATGGTTACTCTTGCCTACGTTTGGTCAGAATACAAATACTTCGGTGATATATTTGGCAGCCTCGGTAGTTGTTAAGGAAATTGTTAATTTTTGTGAAAATTTTTAAGGATCAAGGGTTTCTGAAGATTTTAGGACAATGCTGATTCAATCACAGCTAGATGTAACAAGAATTAAAGTAGATGAGATCACAGCTATATGTTTATCATATTTCACTAAATAGATGAGAGGCTTGCTACTTATTCAATTGGGAGGAACGTTTCTTTTCTCACCCTTTCTTCGAGAGATCCTCCTGCAAGAAAAATTACAGAAAATAAAACCAGAAATTCGAAACACATTAGGATGGATTCACATAGGTGCAATACAAATAATAATAAAATCAAATAGCTAGTACCTCTACTGATACAGCTGAACCTGTAATACAGATAACAAAGGAAGATACAGGAGACAAGCTTCTTCTTTATTTCTTATTCTATTATCCATTAATGCTAAATCTATTGGTGTATTTAATCCTTCTTTAAATGTTGATTTTATTATTATTTGTATTGCACCTATGTGAATCCATCCTAATGTGTTTCGAATTTCTGGTTTTATTTTCTGTAATTTTTCTTGCAGATCTTTTTTAGATAATAAAGGAATAATTATCTTATTATTGGTTAATGTATTTTCTAGAGCTCTTTCTTGGATATTTAATCCATAAAATAGATGATGTTTTCTAGGTTTTAATCCTATTTCCTGGTTATTCATTTTCTGAAGACTTTGTATATTCTGTATCTGTTATTATGAATATACTTTCATCTGTACTTAGACCTTCAAAATCATTTATTTGTATAAAATTTCCTATTTCTATCATATTTTGTATATCTTCATCTATTTCAATTTTCTTTTTATTTTTCTCAAATTTATTAGGACATTTATTTGCATAGTGTCCTAATTCCTTACAGTAGTAGCATCTACATTCTTGTAGACTTTTCTTCTTTCTCTTATACGTTGGTTTTTTAGGAGTTTTGTAATGATGTTTTTTATAATATCTAGTTTTTCTTTTCTTAAAGTATTTTTTCTTATAGTGTTTTCTCTTTTTATATTTCTTCTTAATTTTAGAGTAATAGTATGGGCTGTCACATCCTATCATTATAGGCATTTTAGATTTATCACAGCATAAACTTACTCTTTTTCTTAATCCTTTAGTTAGTTTAGCCAACATAGCATCTCCACACCATTCACTAAGTTTATCTCGTAAATGCGTTATTCTTTTACCTAAAGTATCATTTTCTCCACATCTGTATGTTTCTATTAATTTTTGTCCCCCAAGTCGTGTATTTTAGAATAAAACATGGTTAAGTAATCTAAAGTATTAGCAACTTGATTATAAATATGATAATAATAATCTTGAAATACACAAATATATCTATCTATTTCACAGATATCACATAAAGTTAGTCTATGTAACGCAGTAGTATATTTTTGTACCGTTCCTGGGTCATTTAAATGATAAAGATTTTGATAAAACATTAAGCCTCATACAAGACTTTAAAAGACCAGAATTCTTTCATAACTATAATAGACCATATTCGATAACATATGCTATTTCTTATGCTATATCAAATACACATCATTCTGAATGTTTTGAAATTAAAGATATAATAGATTATCCATATTTATTTAATGAAGTATGTCAAAAACACCTTCCTACCTTGCAAAAATTAGAAGAAATAGAATCTATGCCTTTAAACTTAGATTTACAAGATAAACCACTATTATTAACTAACAGTTTACCCCCTAGATTGAGTTTTACAACTACAGGAGTAAAAAGTTTACCCCTTAGTAAAACAAATTCTACTAGGTATATAATAGAAAAAGACGATAGTCTTCGAAATTATAAAATTGATGGAGAATATTTTAATGGTCTAACTTTTCAACATATTAAAATTCTAATAGATACTGGAGCCAATGGAAATTATATTAATCAACTCTGTAAAACATTACAGAAACATAAGTTAGAAAACCCACATCAATATTCTAATTTTAATGGAGAAATTCATGAAATTGACTATGCCGTTGAAACAATAATCAGATTTGGAGATGTATTGATCCCTATCAGATTACTCATTGAGAATGAAGGTGCCAATGATACTTTAGAAATCATGTTGGGTTTAACTTTTTTAGAAAAGGTAAAACCATATCAAATAACCTCTTACGGTATAAAACTCACATATAATGGACGCCTTATATATATACCCAAATGACGAGCCCATATAGTATTTATATTCCTGTAGGAATTACCTATTCAGATTATAAGACAGAATATTTTGCAGCCTATGTAGATAGTGGATCTGGCTCATGTTTATGTAAACCAAAGAGTGACATTCTGATGTGCTCGTTCCAAAAATTATGATACGTAATTGCATTTTTAATTGTCCCAGAAAGAATAAGAAAGAAGCAAATACTGTGTCCTTTGTCAGAGATTTATTATGACGTTTTTGCGATTAATTTAATGTCGTTAGGTAAAGATTATTTTTGTGTAACTTACATTAAGTCTGTAGTGGGAATCTATCTCAATCATGGAAATTTGCAAGTCCGAACTAAACTTGATTGTTGGAAAATGGCTCGAATTTGAGTAAGGTTGAAGACTAGGCAAATCAGTTATTGAGATTAAGTGGTGTAGGATATCTGATAAAGGCCTGAATGTGTTTGCTTTCCCTGGGAAAGGTGGAACTCGTGTGATGTGTTTAAGTTTTCATTCAAGTTGTTAGCACGTAACCTACAGAGAAGTTATTGGTGTTTGGGAGGCAATTACTCATAATATCATAATATAGAACGGATGATGTAGTCTTCGGCCTCAATGAAGAGACAGTGCACTAGTTCCTCAACAGGGAGAGCGTCATATGTTGCATTTATGATGGCACGTCGTACATTTATAGTTTGAAACCCTTGTTGCTTCTATATGCAGGCGGAACAAACAGGAAGTTTAATCATCTTTTTCGCTTCAGTTATAAGCCAAAATAGCCAAATAATGTAGTAATTATTGTAAAATAAGACCAACTTATGTAGCAGGGTAATTTAACGGTGTTTTCAGCTTCGCCCATGAATACTCCACTGCCAGGATCTCATCTTCCTACCTATAAACAAACAATGTACACAACTTCAGAAAGCAGTAGAAGAATGTACCAAACCTTGAACTTCTTAGAAAGAAAAAAGACAAAAGGTATCAACGAAAGGGAATCAAGAGGCCACCAAAATGTGTCACGTTCACCGAACACACTACGAGAAAAGTATTATAGCATATGTTGCTACTCATTGTAACAGATCTGGCGACAAATTCGCAATCCATACATGCGAAGTGGGAAGGCAAAAGACAAGACAATGGCTAAAATGAAAACATTACGCTGCAAAGCAGAATCTCATGTCTACAACAGAAAGTTTTTATATTTGAAATGTGGACTACTCTAGACAAGGGCATGTCACTCGCCTTGCATTGTAAGAGTCACTATCAAAATCATCATTGCTAAATTCATTGAAGAAACAGGTTGCTCTGCAGTTTCCCCATCGGGTGGCAACGAAAAATGCCTGCAGCCGCCACTGTTCTCGCACATCCTGTATTGTTCCATACATGGTTACTCTTGCCTACATTTGGTCAGAATGCAAATACTTCGGTGAGATATTTGGCACCTTCGGTAGTTGTTAAGGAAATTGTTAATTTTTGTGAAAATTTTTAAGGATCAAGGGTTTCTGAAGATTTTAGGACAATGTTGATTCAATCACAGCTAGATGTAACAAGAATTAAGGCAGAATGACTTGACGATTTTTGCTTCAGAATTTGGTGGGGATTTTAACCAGTTAACTGTAAATCTGAATTATCATGGGTTGCATTTGCTCCAAAGGAGCTTCTCGAATTAAAAAGGAGAATGTTATAGTGGAGGTTGACAATGGTGCAAATGATGCAACCACACGGCATATTTTGAAAGAAAATGCTGAGAAAAGAGCAAACTCCACCCCTCCTTCTGGAGAGGAGGGAGATAAGTCATCTGTGATCCTTGAGAAGTCTATGGATGGCGTGGCTGGAATACAACCCCAAGTATCTAGGGTATTTAATGTTCAAATGGAGTTGATGGAACCCAGGTTGTTGCCGGATGGCCATCATGGTTGACTGCAGTGGCAGGGGGGGAGCAGTCAAGGGCTGACTCATTTGGAAAGCTCGATGAGGTATACGATCGATCTTTTGTCCTTCCAATTTCTGTCAGAAATATTAAGTTTGCCATTAAAACTGATCTCATGTTTATGTTTTGGTATTACCTTGTCTAGATACTTAACTTTCGTTGCTATTCTTCAATATGGTAACAGATTCAATTTTGGTTCCCTTTGTGGTGGAAGTCTGCACTAGTCTTTTATGTGATTTGTGTGGACAAAATGCAAAATAGTTGAATTGTTCCCTCCTTTTTTTGGTGAAATGAAGCTTTCATCTCTTTCTGACTTTTGGAATAGCTATATTAACACTGTCCTTTTTACCCCCTGTGAATTTTGGTTGAGTTGATAGTGTGGAGTGCAACTTCCTATTTGGAATCATGGGTAAGAGGTTTGAGTTTAATTGTCTTGGAAGTTCTCAACTTCATGACTTCTAGCTCAACTTCCGTTCTCCGGGATAGGTTCTTGTTTTTTACTGGAGTTAGGAAATGCACAAAGTATATTGTTTACTGCAGGGGCTTGAAAGTTTTCCTTCTTGAATAGTGTCACACGCTAGTAAGGGGTTTCAAATGCATTCCTAGTCAAAATCTTTGTCAGGAGATTTCGTTTAGACTATTAAAAGCCTTTACCAAATCCATGTAGAATGCTAGCCTGCGTTATGTTTAATTATTCACTTTTTCCCTGCTTCGGTATCAATAAAGCATTTTCAAGCTTTTGTTAACTTTTAGAATTAGGAATGAGTGTAAGCTACATTGTTTTACATTTATCCAGAGTTCTTTCTAGACAACCATGCCGTAATCTATTTCAATTTATTACTGGGTAACTATGTTGGAATCTATCTCAATCATGGAAATTTGCAAGTTCGAAAGAAGTTGGTTAAAGTGATTGGTAGGAGTGGATGGTCAGTTTTTGAGTTCTCTAAGAGGGAAATTAACTGAACTTGATTGTTGGAAAATGGCTCGCATTTAAGTAATGTTGAAGAATAGGCAAATCAGTTATTGAGATCAAGTGGTGTAGGATTCCTGATAAAGGCCTGAATATGTCTGCTTTCCATAGGAAAGGTGGAACTCGTGTGATGTGTTTGTGAGTTTTCATTCAAGTTATTAGCACCTAACCTACAGAGAAGTTAGTGGTGTTTGGGAGGCAAGAACTCATAATATCGTAATATAGAAGGGATGATGTAGTCTTCGGCCTTAATGAAGAGACAGTGCACTAGGAACAGTACCTATGGAGTTGCGAATGCCCACGCCAAATTAACTTGGTTGAGTGCAAATACATTTTTGGATAGACTATGTAGTAGTCCAGATACAGATTTTCTTAATTGTAAGAATGGTTGTTAATTATATTTTAGCATTTTAGTTCCTCAACAGGGAGAGCATCATATGTTGCATTTATGATGGCATGTCGTACGTTTATAATTTGAAACCCTTGCTTCTATATGCAGGTGGAACAACTACATGCAATATTTAAACTTTAAGGTTCACCATGAGAAGCATATTGGAAAAAGTCAAAGTTGTCTCAGGCAACAATTTTTAAACCTCAGCAGCCTTACAAACGAACTGTGGATATTCTTCTTGCTTTTGAACCTCGGCATCGGAGGTCTACCTCTTCTGCACTCCAAAACAAAGTAAAGGCCATATTCCCATTTCTACCTTTGCCGATTGACACATATATTGCATGTTTTTAGACGTTCTTATGTCTTCACGTTCTTTCCTCTCATTACTCCAAATCATTTTACGCCTATTTTGATTTACATGAATTGGTGATTTAAAATCTTTGGATGCTACAGATCGAAATGTCTGTTAATTGAAGTTTAAAAGCCAAATCACAGACAAAAGTTCATTGGTCTGTTTTGTAATGGCCTGTTTGTTTACCTTAAGTGTGCTCGTTTCCTTTTATGTTATGTGGTACTTGTTTAGTCATGTACTGTGTTTTGATTTACTGAGTGAAGAAATAATAAATTAGTTCTAATTCTTCTAACTAGTGCCAGCCGTTGAACCCAACATGGATGGTTTCCTTTTATTGTCTTGTAGATGTGAGATAGAAACCCAGTCATTTTAGAAGCCCATTCTGTTCTCATTATTACATTTTACTCCCTTTGTTGTGAATTGTTTTGATCATATGACAGGCAAAAAGCTGCCAGTGGTAAAGGACTTGGACCGGAATCTTTTGGAAAAAGTTCCAGAGAATCAAAAGCATTCCCAGCACCTGATGTTAATGCTGAGCTGCCAGAATCCATACAGGTATTTCCTAATTATTAAGGCTTAATTAGACGTACATGCATGAATGTGTATTAACTTCTTACCTTTTTACTTGTGTCTTATTGTCTTTCTATATGCATGAACGCATTAATTTGTTTTCTGACATTCAGAAATGGAAGGGGCTGTCAAATCCCAAAAGCAACCCCAAGCAGTTCAATCCTGAAGAAGATGGTGGTTCTGGGTTCCCTATTGACCCTTCTGGGGGATCTTTTTTTAAAGGTCATTTGGCCCAAAAAGGTGCATCCAGAGGTTCCCTGAACATGATGCGTAGAGTTAAGAACGCAAGGATCCTCTAAACCACTGGCAGGAGCAGCACAATTGTCCAGGTTCTCCAATTCAGTTGCAGTTCGTGGCAGTTCTCGTTTTGACATTAGTAGAGATGCAGTATCCGCTCACAGTGGCCAGCGGAGTGGCTGAATGGTACATATAACCGGCTTAATGAGTATGATTCGTCATGTAGTTTGCTCGGTGTACCAAGTTCATCTAGTAAGGAGGATGAAGCAGCAGCTGCACAGCAATATATGGCGGTAAGGGAGTAAATCTTGTCTCTGTTCATTTTAAAGTTTGTAACCCTCCCAATGCGCATGCGGAAATTCTTCTTGCTCCAATTCCTCCTTCCCTTTCATTCAAAAGAAAATTTGAAGAAGAGGAAAAAGAAAAGGTTAAACAAATGATGAAGAGAAAGTTTTCAAGTACTTGCTACACTAGTTTTAACCATACAGGGCTGTGCTTCGAAGCGGACAAAGATGCATTATTCCGGACAAATACCAGAGGCTGTGCGCGGGGAAACGGTGATGAACCCCCTGTGCCGAAATATTTGCCACTTCTCAGTCAATCAAGCATCAGACCAGGACTTCCACGAGATTATGTGGCTGCAAGGATTCAGGAAATATCACTACGGTGAGAGAGAAGTTTACTGGAGATCGTTGGTCGTGTCATGGCTACATTTGCTGTTCCTATCTTCAAAGAAAGACGAAAGACGAGCCAGTGGCAACGATGGTATCTCTGAGAGGTAGAAATATGAGCACTATGGCTTTGAAGATGACACAATGTTCTTGATGATATGATGGTATAGATGCTGGAGATTATATTTCTGTACAGCTCTTACTAAAATTCAATTTTCCTTCATTTATTTATGTAAGGGTTAAGCCATCCTTGCTCAAATATGCAAGCTCCTCTGTTGCACTTCTTTGTTTTCGTCTCCTGAAAATTCGTGAAAGAAAAATCTGAGCATGTCTTGAGATTTTTTCTTGACATGCTCTCCGTAAGGGAAAATCCATGCAGAAAATTTCCATTAAAACTGTATCATGTTTATAAGGAATTTACTAATATGCAATACTAAAAGCTCTTTCTAGAATAATTCTGTACCATTCCCTTTCCTCAGGAGTTGGAAACTGAGTTGTACAATAATTCCACTCCTGCTCCCTTTTATTTATTAAAAAGTACCAAAACACGCTTTAATTCATTAAAAAGTATCAAAACACACTAGTTAAGGAATTGCAAATTTTTGATTAAATTTGAGACTATAAGACTATTTTATTTATCTAAAATATAATAAGTTGTTGGACTATAATAAAAGCCATTATCATTGGAATGTTTTTTAATTGAGGGTATAATTTGAACAAAAATGAATAAAAGAATGACTAATTTTTGACAAATCAATGTAAACAGAGGGAATATCAAAATCGAAGGCAAGGGCACATCGCTTCAGTGAGTGTGAATTGATGATTTTTAGACCGACAGAAGTCTGAGAGTTTCATGCTTTGTTTGGTTTACGGAGGAGAAGGAACATTCCTCTTTTACTCCCTCCCACCCAAAACAAGCTGTTAACTGCAAGTCTATAAATATGTTGGGAACGATGATGTCTTTGCCAAGGTGTTTCTTGGGTTCCATCGTTCTGCAAGACTAGAGGATCGGTGATTTTGCTTCTAAATGACCTTTTAATTTTTATCTTACGAAACTAATCAATCTTGAATGGAGAGAAGTCATCTATGATCCTTGAGAAGTCTATCGATGGCGTGGCTGGAATACAACCGCAAGTATCTAGGGTATTTAATGTTCAAATGGAGTTGATGGAGCTCAGGTTGATGCCGGATGGCCAGCATGGTTGACTGCAGTGGCATGGGGGCCAGTCAAGGGCTGACTCATTTGGAAAGCTCGATGAGGTATATGATCGATCTTTTGTCAACAGGATGAGGATTCAGAAGGCTTGATATATATTTCAGGTGAGATTCCCCATAATGTCAGACTTTACTGGTGCATCTCAATTTTTTATTTTTATTAGGTGATGGCAACATTCATCTGCAAATGCGGTTCAATGTCTGGCCTAATGCAAGCAAAGCATAATCAGCAAGTATCCCGCAATGCTCTAAAAACGGTAAGGTCCGTTATTCCAAACACATTATCTATCGTTTTCCATCAACTCCTCTACGAAAGACTATGGTTCTTAACAAACAATATATACCGAACGAAAAGTTTGAAGCAAGGAAAGCGTGTTCTAATGATTAAACTAAAATAGAGTAAAACCAGTAGCTGACAATGAAAACCTCTTGAATCTTCCACATCACGCACGAGGAAGCAACTGCAGCTTTTCCCAAGGTCATAGTTGGTGAATCAATTTACTATATTTAAAAGAAATCTAAAATCACAAGCACAACTTAATGAATTTACCAGTGAAGATCTTGCATTGAAGGTGTAACGCAAACTTGATCAGCATACAGAAAACAACAATAATTTAACATTCCTTCAAATAAGAATAAAGTCAGGAAATGGAATCACATAGTAGGGCATGGTCAATATTAAGATGTTATGTTTTCCATTCTTTTTTGCGGGATATTTATAGTCAGTCAGTAGAACAATTATCCCGCAGTGCATACTAATAATATGTGATACACTGTTACTCAAAAGGCAGAAAGTAATGCTAAAGGCATTCTGTCTAGAGGCATCAGATGGAAATCTACACCTAAGAGCAAGAGAGCTGAATTACCAGCTGAATGGGCACTGCACTTGGGCTGCAGGTTTTATGAGAAGTTTACTTGTTGAGTCCACTATTTTGTCTTTGCAGTTTCTGCAAAATAAGAAAAGCGATTCAATAGTAAAGCCATCAATGACTGAACAATAAGAGAACCATAAGATTTGCTATATATGGAACTATGACTAATTAATCATATCCAAATATAAGAATCCATTGCACAATTAAGCATCATTTATATGTCTTCTTCACGTTGATCTGGACGTCCAGATTCAAGGTGTATAAATGGATCGCATGGAAGAGGCAAAAGGAAAGATTAGAGAAATCTGACCAAGAAGGAAGGTTGAAGAGAATAAATTGGAAGGCATTACTGATCTTTCTTTCTTTGATTGTTTTAAGAGATTATGGCCTTGCGACTGCCCTTCGAATTGCCTTGCCAATGTGGAAGAGAATGCAGAGAGATGTCACATGAATAGGAGCAGAGGTAAATTTTTAAAACTTCTTGTGCATTTTTTTCTTTAACCGCCACAATTATCATTTCTCAAACTGAAAGTCTTATGTTTTTAATTAATATCTGCAAAGTTGCTCGATTGCATCCACCCCTTCTTTCTTTGCGGTTTTCTTAAGCACAAACGGGCACGGCATTGCAATATTGATCTGAGGCAGCAAAAGACCAATTTCCACACAGAAGAGGGAAAAGAAAACATATTTCGCTTTTCTTATATTTATTCAAAAAGAACGGATCTGCTTTTATAAATATTTAGTGCGTGCTGGAGGATAGCCTTTGAAAAATAGTCATCTGATGACCTACGCAGAAGATAAACAGGCATAATCTATTCTTTTGGATCAAAATCATAGGTCTTCCTCTTCTCGGAATCCAAGCAGCTCGACCACAACATTTTATTTGTTCAGTACTGTCTATGCTAAAAACGGCAAAAAATATGCCTATTCATTATCCCGACTGAATAGGCAGTTAAAAGTGAATCATCCATGTATCTTCTCCACTATGTCTTCGAAGTTTTAGCTACACAATCTTTAGGTGGCTGCGAAATTTAAAACTTGCATTACTTCAAAGGCTGAGATTACATAGTTCGAGAAATTCACTCAAAATGGAAGAAAATGTACTAAAAAGAACAAATGCAAACTTGGACAATGAGCTGATGTAAATGGAAAGAAAGCAAACCATAGAGCAGGGCAATTTTCACAAGGGAAGTGATATTCTTATTCCTCTATTAGCTTTTTTTACTCTCTGACTTATTTTTTTTCATAATTAAAATGACATTAATAATTAAAAAAACTTCAAAATTTCAGCTTAAACCTTATTCAGAAAAGTTAATTATGAACATTAAAGTCTCTTATCTATATCTATCTATATCTATACTATACTAAAAGTGTGGATAGGGGTCATGGGGATTTAAACTTAGTTGTTTCTTTTTTTTTAGATTGTCTAAAATGACCTAAGAAAAATAAATTATTATTATTTGGATGGACTAACCATAGGATATTAAAAGCATACAAGGTGTACAAATATAATTATTTCATATAAATCTATCTTTTAAACTCTAATTTAATTACAATTATTTGAGAGTTACATAAAGAGTAATAAAAAATAAGAGTTATTTAGGAGTTACATTAATTACAGAAGAGTACTCTTTTATTTTTTTTAGGAAAAGAAGCGTACTCTATTAGTTTATTATTTTTGTTATTGTTATTTATATTACTCTTAACATTATTATTAAAAATTTAAATCATAAGTGCTATGTGGGAGTTATATTTAAAAGATGAACAAATAAAAAATAATAATTATACATAAAGAATTAATAGAAAAGTTCTTAACTAGGTTTTAACTATTAAGTAATAATATTTTTACTCCTCTACTTAAGTTATAAATTTTTTCTAATTCAAAATACCATGTAATAGAAGATATAAATGGATCATGTAACTTCTATAAAATAGATTATATAATTAATACTATTATTGGAATATTATACAAATAAAATAATCAAGAGTAAATAAATATACTTTAACTTCTACATTCGCAAGAACAAGAAGAAGGAGAAAGAAAAAAAATAATGTTATTTTACAATAAAAAACACAGAGAATAATTATGACTACTAAAACTCAAATGCAAATATATTTAATGAAAAATAAAAAATATAATAGCATGAAAATAAAAATAAAATATTAATATTTTTTAAAAATCAAATAAATATAAAAAATAATTATATTGAATAAAAATTTCAATACCAGTATAACTTTTGAAACATTTAACACGTGCAAATATTGCACGTGCTTTGTCCTAGTACTATTCTAAAAGTATGAGAGGGAGTCATGTAGATTTAAACCTTTGTTGTTTCTTTCTTTTTTAGATTACCTAAAATGCCCCTACATGTTATATTATATTATGAGATTATATTGGTTATGTTGGATCATTAAAGAGAAAATAAGTTAAGATAATAATAACTTTACAAATTAATCTCCTAATTTTTTGGTTAATGGCCTACTTATATATATTTTTGAGACATGAAGTACATTACTTAAGGGAATTCTAAATGGTTGGTATTCTCCAACTTAGGTTTGTGACAAAAAGTAAAGGAAAATGGTAGGAAGAAAACTTTGCTATTTATGGTGCATATGGTTCAAAACTTACCCATTGACATAACAAAAATTAATTAACTTCTCTATTCTTTTCCTATAATTAATATTTACACTTAATAACATTATATATTCAAAAAAATTATTTATAGAAATGATTAAAAGTTCTATTGAGAAGTGGTGAGAAACAATTACATTAAGTGGGAGTTATAATTCTAAATAGAACAAGTGAGAGTTAACATTAAGGTATAATAAAAATCATATGCATTGTAATACTAGGATAAATAATTAATTTCTAAGAGTCATTTGTCCAAATTCAGAAAGTATATAAATAGTTTAAAGATAATAAAAATAACATCCCTGAAATAGTTTACATCATTAATAAAATAATGTATCTTATTGAAAATATTATCAAAGTAAAATTAAATAAAGGTTACAATATTTTTTAACAAAAAAAACATAGTTATTTGATAAAAAATTGAATAGTCATGAGAAATAAATATTTTAAACTTAAAATACCTAAATAATTTACAAGGAGATTATAACAGTGATATCTAATATAACTAATAAAATATTTTATATAATTAATAAAAATATTTCTTATCAGAATATCTTTGAAATAATTAAACAAAGAGTATGAAATGCATTTGAATTCCTATCACTACATAGATTTGAAGAAAAAAAAAAGAAAGGTGGGGCGGGGGGAAGAGAAGAATGAGAGAGAGAGAGACAAGAACAACCCCTACCACTAGAAAGATTTAGAGAAGGGAAAAAAAACTAGAGGAAGAGAGAAAAAAGAGCATTTTTATTTTATAAAAAAATAAATCTCAACAAGAAATAATCATGCTAATTAATAATTTTAATTAGTAATATAATTTATAAAAAGTTCCAAAAATATAATGGCATAAGATGTAAAATAGAGTTTATAAACTCTATAAAATTATTTAATATAAGTAATAAAAATATGCAACTAATTAGAATATCATTAAACTAATAAAATAAAAAGGAAAAAAGTGCACTTAGACCACAACTGTTATGTGTGCGCGCGCGTGTGTGTGAAGGGAGAGTCAGAAAGAGAGAGAATAATTTTTTATAATAAAATTTTAAATACTAATATAATTTCTAAAAAACTTAAAACTTAAATAAAATTCAATTAAAAAGAATGACAATTTAATATTCATAAGATAATTTCCATAAAATTAGTAAAATAAATTTATTAATTAAAAAAATGAATAAAAAGTAAGTTACGTGTACATGATGTTAGTTTATAAAAATAGTGAGATGGAAGTGAAAGAAATTAAAAGTAAAGCAAATCATTTCCCTCTCAAAAACAGAAAAGTTTATAAATAATGATAACCCATTAAACCAAATCCATCTTGGCCAGCCATATTGAAAGTGATGAACTAAAAATCAAAAGTTTGTAGCGACGATAATCACCAATTGCTAGACAAAAAGCGATCAGTCAAATCCGATCCATCGTTGGCAGTATTGAGCCCCATCAATGCTAAGGATAATATCAGATAGCTTCAGAACTCGCAAGTAGATTCTAAAGCCACAGGCTCTTCTCTTTGGACACCCATTTGATTAGGTTCCATGCCCATCAAGTTGCGCATATTAGGATTTTCCATCTTCAACCACTCAAATTCCAAGTTCTGGTAACCCTGAAATGTCACAAAAGCCTGCAACATAATACAGAAGATAAAAGCACAAATTACTTCAAGGAGGCAAGGAGTACAATCCAATATACAACTTAATTTGAAGAGGGAGACATGGAGGAGAAGCCACAGATTCTTTCTAGTGGGTCGGAAAAAGAAAGAGAAAGAAAGAGAGCAAAGACCACCGAGAAGGGAGAAGAACTTCCATAAAAATATGGAAAACAAGAGAAGACGGCAATGGGCTGTGGGGAAAAGCTATTCCAACTCAAATTAGAATTTTGTGGATTCGGAAACTAAAATCTTGGCCGTTCTTTTTTTAAAAAAAATGAAAAAAAAAAGGCGTAGCCTCAACCATTCATGTACTTTGTGCATTCTGAAAAAAATAGAACTTTAAGAACCAACCTGCAACAAAAGAATAATTGAAAATGGCTTGTTTTGGTATTCAAATATATGTGAGAACTTTGTGCATGAATTTCAAGTTTTCCCTGTGAGAAGTCTTCTTAACCTTCTGGAGTTTTGGGACACCTAAAGCCTTTACTGCAAACATGAACGTGATAGCAGGGAACGCATGAAACTGTAACTAAAAATTATCTGGTTAGCGTAATTGATGGATAATTGGCATTTCATTGCTATCTGACATATGCTGCGATTCTTATATGAACCTTAATGGATGACACAAAATAATTTTCTGAGAAGAAAAAAGCTTACAACGACTAGGAAAATTTATAAATTTTTAAATTTTTAAAAATATATACAGGAGATAAAAAATATGATCCGTTGGATCAGATTTGACATCTGATCCAACGGACCATATTTGTCCTGCACGTCCTGCAAAATGGACGTGCAGGACCGGAACCAAATCGGTTGTTGTTGTAGTCTAGACACACTTAGGTCGTCTTCTGTTCTGCAATTTTTCCTTCTGTTTTTCCCCCTTGGAAAAGCCCAAGGCCTGAGTACTATTCATGCATATCCAAGCCAACGATAGGAAAGAGATGAGAAGCAAGCATAAGTACTGATTCATCTAAAACTAAGTTGTAGTAAAAGTGGAACCAGGTCGAATCGCAAGAGAAGTATGTAATTAATTTCTCAAAGTTGAAAACAAAACATAAAGTAAAAAGAGGGGTTTTTGTGTTATTGAATTGAAACTAGAAATTTAACTAGAAAATTCCAGACAGGCCTTCTTTCACTTCGGTTTTGGTGATACTACAATGAAGCTCAAATACTGGATAATATGGGATTATTGGTCAACTATCTCCAAGTCTTAAAAAATAAAAAAAATTAAAAGAGAGAGAAAGAGAGAGAGCATGCACTTAAAAGAATTTTGAATAGTAAATAATATATATTGACTAATAGAGTAATTGACTCTATTCAAAATTCTTTTGATAGAAAGGTAAAAATTAAAAAAATCTCTGATCTGTGCATGCACTTAAAAAAAACTAACATCATGTACGTACAAATTACACATAATTAACTTCTTATTTAGTTTTTTGTAAATTCATAAATTATTTTAATAATATTAAAATATAAATTACATTTTAATAATTTTTTAATTATTTTAATAATATTGTTTTGGTATTCAAATATATGTGCGAACTTTTTAATTTTTACCTTTCTATCAAAAGAATTTTGAATAGAGTAACGAGAGAATAAGGTCAATTACTCTATTAGTCAATATATATTATTTACTATTTAATGTAACAGATGTATTAAAGTATTTTAAAAAACTTTGAATCTTTGAAATTGACTTAAATGAAAAAAAAGAATGTTTCGAGAATTTTGAAATTTAAAGAGAGAAAGAGTTTGAGTTAATTAATTATAGGAAAATACACTACAATTAGGAATTTAAGGCTTTAATTAATAATCATATTTTGTACTCCCAAAATAAGAAGCTTTTGTCCTTCATATTAAAAAAAAAAAATTCCAAGACTCAAATACAACTGACCTGCCTTGCGTTCACTCTTTTCATATTTTCAATGAGACTAATGTCCATTGGGCCAACTGCCAAGGAACACAATTACTTAGCCAAAAAAAAAAAAAAGAAAATTCTTCCACGGCACACGTTAGGGGAAATTTTTGGTGACAAATTTGTGGACACTGTTCTTCATCCGGCACTATTGCCTTTCGAATTAAACTATTTATGTTAATTTTATTTTTAGTATATTTATACTTTATCCGTTCACAATTTAATTTTTTATTTTAATTTAATATAAAATTTAAAAATAGTTTAATTATATAATAATTATTATAATATATTTATTAATTAAAAAATTTAATGATATGATATATATATGTTAGTGGAACTTAAATCTTTTAAATTTAAAAAATAAAAAATGTTAGTGGTGGGTGATCTTACTATTTTTAAATAAAAAAAGTTATTGATGAAAGTTTAGAAAAAATATTTAATTATTTTTTAAAAAATTAGACATTTAATTATAGACATCTTTAAAAAGAATTATAGACAAATATACTATTAATTTTCATGGCCCAAAATAAAAATTTTATTATATTTCAAATAAATATATTTTTAATTCAGAGGTAACATCTTTCTTTTGGGGAAAGGATAACTTCCCTAAGCATATGATTCTCGTGGACTTGGATTAAGTTTTTATTTAAAAAAATTAATTTTCTCCAAATCGAATTAAATTAAATTTGAATAAATTCGATTTTAGTACTAATTAAATTTGATTTCATTTCTAAAAAAAATTAAAAATCTAAAATTTCTCTAAATTATCAAACTATTTTTTTTCCAATTTAAACCTATGAACACAAGAAACCCGACAAGATCCTACTGCCAAGTGCTTGCTGCTGCTCGTTCTGATTTTCTTTCTTTTTTCTTTTCTGGGAAATTAATGTCTCTGAGTTTTGCATCATTTGGCAAATCAAAGGCTAGTTATGTAGTGGACATGTCGACGTCAAATCGCAAACTTTGATCAAGATAGCAAACTGCAGCATAGAAACGACTTGGCTATATGGCGCATACAACACTTGTTTTAATATGTATAAAATAGATTTTTGATAGTTAAATTTTAATTTAACGGTTAAAAATTCACACGTTAAAAATAATTATTTTTGTTAGAATAATTATTCATTCTATAGTAAAATAATTATTCATAGAATAATTATTCTACTATATAGAGAATAATTATTTATTTTATAAAAAATAATTATTATACTTGAATAATTATTCTCAATATGTGAATTTTTAATCGTTAAATCAAAATTTAACGATTGAAATTTAATTAGTACCTATTAAAAAAAGTACTGTTTGTACTTTAACCAACTTGATACA
This sequence comes from Rauvolfia tetraphylla, assembly GCA_030512225.1. Classification (NCBI taxonomy): domain Eukaryota; kingdom Viridiplantae; phylum Streptophyta; class Magnoliopsida; order Gentianales; family Apocynaceae; genus Rauvolfia; species Rauvolfia tetraphylla. Next base: position 8,695,847 of record JAJQKT010000060.1, read on the forward strand.
GAAACGGGTATACGGGACAAACCCTACCTGTGATTGAGTTGGCCCCCCGCCCATATCTTCAAGGGAAAAGGGGACGTGTGTTTGTATGTATGTATCTCTCTCTCTCTCTCTCACACTCACACAAACTAAAACAAAAACAACATGTTTATAATGTTTGTGTCTATTGACTAACTCCTTAATCCATAAAAAAATAGAAATAGATATATCTTTCATGAAACAATAATTCTTATTTAAAATTAAGTGTTGGTGATCTAATTACTTTAAAATCGGTGTGGAAGCGACCGACTTTGAAGATGAAACGCAACGGAAATGGTGTACAATTTTTCCTAATTTCTGGCAAAAATTGCACCGCTGAAGAAGATAAATAATATTGATAGGCATTGCTTTCACTTTCATTAGGCATTGCTCTCACTTTCATCAACTCTCTTTTGCAATTAAAAAATCACATGGGTTGTCTCAAAATTGACAATCAATTATTGAATAGGAAATTTGGACAAATGAAATTTACAAGGTTTTATTTTGGCTCCATTTTCTTTGGACAATTATTATGCTCTTTTTTCTTTTTCTTTTTTTTTGGAAAAATCTTGGGGAATCGGGTTCCCTCATTCTTTTGTCTTTTTTGAGTATTCCTCGTTTTTCCTTTTTTTTGTGTTAGGAATTTCTTGTCATTGTATTTCTTTTTTTAAAAAGGTTTTTATTTTTAGGTTGATAATTGTTAAGAATGTTGTTTAAAGAGTAAAAATTGAAAGAATTTTGAAGTTTAGAGAGAGAAATAATTTTAGTAAATAAAAAATAACCTTAAGGCAGATAACACATATAAGGTACGGAAAATTTTCCTAAAAAAAAACGGCACAAAAAGAAAGCTAAAGCTAAAGGAAGCTTAATCTTTGAATCTTTTGCAAATCTTTTTTCAACATTGGTGCTTCTAGCTTCTTAGGCATAGCTCCTCTATTCACTAGAAGAAAATTTTGTAAAAAATTTTGATTGGTTATAATAATTTTAAGAAAACTTTGTAAAAACTTTTTAATTACTTCAAAAAAATTTTGATTTTTAGAATCATTTTAAATTCATTACATACATACATACATACATACATATATATATATATATATATATATATATATATATACATATATATATATATATATATATATATATATATATATATATATATATATATATATATATATATATATATATATTATAGGTTAATTGGATGATGGATTTCTTCGAATGAATTTTCCAACAATAATGAAACTTCACTATCCCTGTAAAGCAATCGATGAAATCTCACCCTATAGCCCTTTTGCCGTTACTACAATATATATATCGCCATTTGTTGAGTATATGTTACTACGTTACCTATGCTTGTAATATTATAAAAAATGAATACAATAATAATACAAATAATTAAGACACGTTGTATATTTTAAATATAACGATAAGTTATAAAAAATATAACTACATATATAAATAAGTGATTATTAAAATTTCTTTAAAATGATAATTTTTACCTTAAAATCGAGAGAATCTTTCGCCGAATAATTGCTCATTGTCTTACTGTGACTAAATTGATGTGTTTTTGGATGAAAACATTAATTTTTTCTATATATAGGTTGAGAGAATTGTAAGAGGAGAGGGAGAGAGATTTTAGAGAAAATGAACGTTTTTTGTATTGTATATAGTCTAAAAAATTATATATAAAAATAACGTAAATTATCACCCGTTTATATTTTTTCTTGTTCCTAGCCATGAATACATTCATCTAGTGAACGATATGATCTTTTATTTTGGACTCCAATCACTCTCTCACAAATAATTCATTCTTACAAAATTTAATATAAAAAATTACAAATTCAAATATTATTCAATCTCACCCTTAGAATTCTTTCAATTTGCCACTATTCTAAATCTATATTTTACTGCTAGCATGAACTAGAGAATGGCATTTTATCATACTATCATACTGAGGTCCAGTACTACAAACGCATAACATAGTATTATGAATGCTTTAAGAACCTATCACCTAATGAGTTGTATCTATATGAACCATCCTTTATATGCTTCAATATGATTCTGTCTTTGACAATTATCACCTAATGCCGTTTCTTATTGAAACAATAATTGTTATTTAAAATTAAGTGTTGGTGATCTAATTACTTTTAAAGAGAGTATTACATTTTCAACTACTTAGCAAAATATATATATATATATTACATTTTCAACACCAGGAAAATTCGGGTGCAAAGTAGAGGTGCCATCTAATCCATTTTCCTCCGCTACAGAGGGAGGGAGGGTGTGCATGAAACAAAGTTCTGAGACAAAAGTTCAAGACAATACTCTCGTTTTCCTCCTCCTCCGCCGTACTCTCTCTCTCTCTCTACAAGCTTTAGATATATTACATAGAGTTTTATTTTGAAATCGAACTTAAAATTTTAAATACGTGATCTATATCTTCTTTTATAAATAATTTAATTTTTATAAATAATTTAATTTTTAAAAAATTAAAAATAAAAATTTCAAAATCAAACTATATCCATACCCCTATTCATCACTTAACATTACCTTTCAGTTAGTAAAACTACAGCTTGATCAGGTTTGATGATTCCACAAGCCATTGTGTATACCATCTGATAGCTCTTTCTGATTCTTATTTTACTTTCTTTCTTTCGTTTTATCGTTTAACTGCTTGCACTTATTTTTCTGTTATGTATTTTGTTTCCAGACAAAAACAGATAGATATTGAGAGGAAAAATACAAAGAAAGGAAGAGAGTTTGCTGTGTGTATTTTACTCCGCGTTTGGCTTCAGTTGTTTTATTGGTGAATCTTGATAGAAGAAGAAGAAGAAACCTTAGTTTGAGAGAACCCCCCGCCGCTTTTATTTTGCTTAAGAATGGTTCTATTTTTCTCTTAAGACTATGTTTGGTCAGAGCTTTTTTGAGGTATTTTCGGGGCTATAGGATGCAAATCCGTTTCTTTGCCGGCATTTTATATGGGCTTACTTTTTCGGCAGGAACATTTTGTATTTGGCTTCGATGAGGAGAGAATTTGGTGTAAGTGTAACTGAACTTGTTTCATTCTACAGGGCCATCGGAAAACTACTTCTGCATCTGGCTTTGCTCCATGAAACAGATCACTCAAGATACTAAATCGGGTACATTTATTTGCCGTAAGATTTACAGAACCTCTACTATTTAAGTTATTGCTTAAACCCCTTGATTTTGTCCGTAAACTAAATCGAGTTTTCATGCATAGTTTTATCTATTGAGGATCGATAACTAACCATGCATTTATTGTGTTCATGTTGCATACATGGCTGGTTGAATAGACATTCCATTTTCTCGAAAAAGTAGTTCTTAGTAATTTGCTGCTCTATTTAGGAGTTGATGCTTATTGTTTCCCATGTGCATCTATACATATAACGATGAAACCAGAAATTGATTTGTACCTTGATACAATGCTTACCGATTTCCTAATAATTTACTTTCCATTCAGTCTGGTAGTAATTTAGGGATTTGTACTAAAAAAAAGTGAGTGGAATACATCTTGCAACAATCATATCCTAGTTTTTTAATTCTTGAAGAGCGTTATGTTGCTAGCTTTGGTTGTTTATGTTGCAGATATTGGTACACATGCTAACACGTTCTCCTGCATAGCAGAAAGTTCATCTGCTGGTTCGCACTGGGATAAGAATGCCGGGAACCTGAGTAATCCTGTGGGTAGGGTGCGCAAAGCAGCTAAGGTTTATGAAGCGCTGATCAATTCTAAGAATACTGACGAGAAGGGTCTAAAATCTGTTGAACCAAAGTCAGGCAAGCTTTACCCCAGCCAATCTGCGAGCAGAGACAAAATGCGGGCCTGACTTTGTATAACACTGATTACTTATAACTCATAATTAATTGCCTTGCAGGTCATCGTAATGCTGGAGTACGGATTCTCAATGTTTCATCATCCCAAACTGGACAAACAGTGAAAAAACCTACAGGAGATTTTCTCTTTAAACCAGTAAGTAGCTTACGCATTTGACTTCAACTTTTTATTGCGTAAGAAACACTTATTTGGAATATCCATGTGTTTGATCTCTGGCTTTGCTGAGCATGTAGACTAGTAGCTCTCTTTCTAACAAAAGAAGGTTGGGGGATGCGGGGTTCAAACTGGTAATGCAAACATTTGGTCCAGTCTTGTGGTGTTCTATTTTTTTTGTGTTGTTTTATTTATTAAGTGATTTGTTTCAGTTATTCTTAACTGGTTCAATACTGTTAAACAAGGAAAAAGACATCAAGCCTATAATCACCTTTTTTAAGGTTGAAACTGAAGTTTGCTATAGTGTTTCTTTTTGCCGATGTGATTTTTTTCTATGCCATATTCATTCTTTCTTCTGAAATTTAGTCTTTCTCAATCAATTCAGGGGGATTGTGATATAATTAGTGTTGGTTGTTGGCCTAAATAGTTGGCCAACAAATTTTGACTTTTGCCTTAACTTAGGAATCCCACATTGGAAGTTGATAAAAATGTGAGGAGATTTAATCCCTATAAAAGGGACTCTTCTCTCTCACTTATTGTATCCCAAATTTACATACTCTTCTCCCATATTAAATAAAAGCGGGCTGCTTGAGTGGTGCTCGGAGACTAGGCAATATTTTTGCCGAACTCCGTTATCAAATTTTTCCGGGTGTGTTCTTTCCTTATCTCTTTTATTCCGCATTTATTGTTATCGTTTTCTTTTCGATTATAGTATTCAATATTATTTGTCGGGTATATTCGTAGTGTTTTGTATTTTTCAATTCACTAGAATTTTGTTTAGAGGGAATTATTACCCGAAATTCCCAACAAGTGGTATCAGAGCCGAAGGTTCATCCTTGGCTTGTTTGTTTGGGTATTGTAGCTTTAATTATCTAGGAAAATTTTGTCTAAGGAGGTTGGTATTTAAGCGGTCCACTTGTGACCCTCCAATCTTTCCTGAAAATTTTCTTGGAATAATTTTTGGTACAATACTTAGTATTTTTGAAATATTGAATACTATATTAGTTTTGTAATGGCATCTACTACAAATGTTGTATCGGAGACATCAGTTTCCTCTTCATCATGGTCGAGGATTCCAATGTCTAGTTTGAAATTAGCGGTAGAAATATTTGATGGTGCTTGGTCATTTCGGCATGTGGCAAGGGAAGTCTTGGACTCCCTTTTCAGCGAGGTCTTGATATTGCCATTACTGAAGAGAAAGCCCGGAAGATGTGGTAGATAAGGATTGGAATATTATGAATCGGTTGGCATGCGGAACAATTCGGTCGTGCTCGTCCGAGGGAGGCGAAGTATGCTTTCAAGAGCGAGACTTCGCGCACAAATTATGGAAGGCATTGGAGGAAAAATTTACGAAGAAAAAGTGGTCGAGAATAAGCTCCTTATGAAGAAGAGTGCATTCGATTTGATTACCGAGCCCGAGTACAACTATGAATGAACACATTACTATGTTTAATCAATTAGTTACGGACACTGTTAAATTTAGATGTAAAATTTGAGGATGAAGATTTGGCTTTGATGTTATTATCATCTCTTCCCGATGAATTTGAACATTTAGAAACTACGTTACTTCATGGGAAGATGAATGTGTCGTTAGATCTTTGTATGTTACGCTTTATATAGTCATGAATTGAGAAAGCGAGGATAAGATGAAAACCAAATCAACAACATCGGAAGAACCATTGGTGGCAAGAGGTCGTCGAGCAAAGCCGGTCAAAGGGGGAGGAGAGGAAGGTCCAAGTCAAAAGGTCGCGTCGTTGCCAAAGATGAGTGTGCTTTTCGTCATGAGAAAGAGCACTTTGGAAGAAAAGACTGTCCCAAAGGCTGAAGAAGAAAGGGAAGACTCATGAAAGACGCAAATGTTGCGAGAATGCAAGAGTGATGCGGAATCGAAATTTCTCTTGTGGTTTCACCTACTAACATCACATCCGAGATGAATGGATATTGGATTCGAGTTGTACCTATCATATGTGTCCCATTCGGGAGTGGTTTTTGAATTTCGAGAATTCGATGGCGGGGTTGTCTACATGGGTAATGATAATCCATGTAAAGCAGTAGGGATAGGTTCAATCAAGTTGCGAAATCATGATGGATCCACCGGAATTTTTGCGGGATGTGCGGTACGTGCCAAAGTTGAAGAAGAATCTCATCTCATTGGGGCGCCTTAGAATCAAAGGGGCCTAGTTGTGACGATGCGAGATGGAGTTCTTAAAGCAACTTCGGGAGTCTTTCGGGTGATGTTGAAAGGTGCGAGGAAGAATAATCTGTATTACTACCAAGGTAGTACAGTGGTGGGGACAGTAGCAGCGGCAACTTCAAGTAGCAAGAAGGATGCTGAAGCAACGAAACTGTGGCATATGCGTTTGGGACACGCTGGTGAGAAATCCTTGCAAATTCTTGCCAAGCAGGGATTGTTGAAAGGTACGAAGACTTGCAAATTAGAATTTTGTGAGCATTGTGTTTTAGGAAAACAACGAAGAGTGAAATTTGGCACTGCAATCCACAATACCAAGGGCATTCTGGATTATGTGCACTCAGATGTATGGGGGACTCGCCAAGACTCCGTCAATCAGTGGTAGGCATTATTTTGTCATTTTTGTTGATGATTTTTCCAGAAGAGTTTGGGTGTTTACTATGAAAAATAAGGATGATGTGCTTGGAGTTTTTCTTAAGTGGAAAGCTGAAGTTGAAAACCAGACATGGAGGAAGATCAAGGTTCTCCGAACAGACAATGGTGGAGAATACAAGAACGATCCATTCCTGAAGGTATGCCAAGATTGTGGCATAAGGCGGCACTTCACGATCGAAAAACACCACAGCGAGAATGGGGGTGTCGGAGGCGTATGAACAGGGACATTGGTGGAGAAAGTTCGTTGCATCTTTGTCTAATCTTTGGGTTAGGCGAAAAAATTTTGAGTGAGGCAATAAATTATGCTCAACATCTCGTCAATCGTTTGCCATCATACAGCTATAGAGGGAAAGACTCATTTAGAGGTATGGTCGAAAAAACTCATATCGATTATGATACTTTGCGTGTTTTTGGTTCTACTGCATATTATCATGTGAATGAATCAAAGTTGGATCCACGGGCAAAGAAGGCTCTATTTATGGGCTTCAATCGTTTGGAGTTAAGGGATACCGTTTATGGTGTCTAGAGGCAAAGAAGACGATAATCGGTAAGGATGTTACCTTTGATGAATCGTCATGTTGCAAAAAGGTAAATCCAGGAAGGGGCGATGATATTCGCGGCGAGTGGAGTGTATTCCGAAGCAGGTGGAGTTTGAACAGACAGTGGTGATTCCAGCAAATAGCACCACTAGAGACTCTCCGAGGGCAGAAGAAGAGTCAGATGAGGAAGATGTTCCTACCCAAGAACCTCAACAGCAATCGGAGCCAATTGCACTTAGAAGGCAAAGACGAGAGATTCAAAAACCTGCTCGTTTTACTGACATGGTAGCTTATGCACTTCCAGTTGTTGATGATGTTCCATCCACCTACCCGAAGCCATCCGAAGTTCAGAAAGTGGTAGATGGGCCAGGTGCAATGGAAGAAGAAATACAATCTCTCGAGAAGAACAAGACGTGGAAGCTGACACAACTACCAAAGGGTAAGAAGACTATTGGATGCAAATGGGTATTTGCAAAGAAAGAAGGATTTCCTGATAAAGATGAGATGCGTTACAAGGCAAGATTGGTGGCTAAAGGCTATGCTCAGAAGGAGGGAATTGATTATAATGAGGTATTTTCTCCAGTTGTTAAACATTCCTCCATTAGAATTTTGTTGGCCTTGGTAGCGTGAGATGAATTTGGAGCTAGCTCAACTTGATGTGAAGACAGCGTTTACGCACGGTGATTTGAAGGAGAAATCTATATGACTCAACCGAGATGGATACAAGGTTGCTTTGGTAAGGAGAATTGGGTTTGTAAACTAAGTAAATCATTATACGGATTGAAACAATCTCCAAGACAATGGTACAAGCGATTTGACGATTTTATGAAGGGTCGAAGTACACAAGGAGCAAATACGATCATTGTGTGTATTTATGCGAGCTTCAAGATGGTTCTTACATTTACTTACTCTTATATGTTGATGATATGTTGATAGCGAGCAAAAGAGCCAAGTTGAGATTGACGATTGAAGGCTCAACTGAGTAAAGAGTTCGAGATGAAGGATTTGGGGGAAGCCAAAAAGATTCTCGGCATGGAGATAAACGAGGGACGAGAGAGAGGCAAGCTTTGGGCTGACACGAAAGCGATATTTGAAGAAGGTATTACAGGCGTTTTGGTATGCATGAAGATACAAAATGCAGTAAGTACCCCACTTGCCCCTCATTTGAAACTTAGTAGCCGATTATCTCCTACAGACGGATGAGGAGCGAGAATACATGGCGAAAGTCCCATATGCAAATGCGATTGGAAGCTTGATGTATGCAATGGTGTGTACGAGACCGAGATATTTCACAAGTCTGTTAGTGTTGTGAGCAGTACATGCATGATCCAGGGAAGGGGTCATTGGTTAGTCGTGAAATGGATTCTACGGTATCTTCAAAATACCGCAGATGTTGGATTGGAATTTGAACGGGATGAATCACTTGGTCATTGTGTAGTTGGATATTGTGATTACGATTATGCGAGTGATTTGGATAGCGACGGTCTACAATCGGCTATTTGTTCACTTTAGCAAAAGCACGGTTAGTTGGAAGTCTACCTTGCAGATCAACGGTGGCTTTGTCTACAAGCGAGGGCGAGTATATGGCGATTACAGAGGTCTGTGAAGGAAGCAATTTGGCTTCATGGATTGCTTAAAGACTTGGGAGTTGGTCGAAACAACTTGAGGTTTATTACGACAGATCGAGTGCTATTCACTTATCAAAGAATCAAGTCTTTCATGCACGGGACTGAAAGCACATTGATGTTCGCTATCACTTTGTACGGGAAATTTCGGAAGAAGATGAGATACTTCTCCGAGAAGATTCACACTGCGGAAAATCCTGCGAGATATGTTGACCAAGGTGGTTAGAAGGGGCCAAGTTTGAACACTTGTTTAAACTTGGTTAATATTTTGCATATTTGAGTTAGCGCTAACTGGCGCAAAATTTGGAAGCATCATGAGGTCCATTTTATTTTTTGTTTGATTGAGAAGCTTTTGTATTTGGTGGGACTAGAAGTTAAGTCAAGGTGGAGATTTGTTGGTTGTTGGCCTAAATAGTTGGCCAACAAATTTTGACTTTTGCCTTAACTTAGGAATCCCACATTGGAAGTTGATAAAAATGTGAGGAGATTTGATCCCTATAAAAGGGACTCTTCTCTCTCACTTATTGTATCCCAAATTTGCATACTCTTCTCCCATATTAAATAAAAGCGGGCTGCTTGAGTGGTGCTCGGAGACTAGGCAATATTTTTGCCGAACTCCGTTATCAAATTTTTCCGGGTGTGTTCTTTCCTTATCTCTTTTATTCCGCATTTATTGTTATCGTTTTCTTTTCGATTATAGTATTCAATATTATTTGTCAGGTATATTCGTAGTGTTTTGTATTTTTCAATTCACTAGAATTTTGTTTAGAGGGAATTATTACCCGAAATTTCCAACAATTAGCAACCACTGGACTTTTAGTTTCTGCTCGAAGGAACAAATAACTATTTTTAGCTTGATTTAATTTCATCACCAAATTTTTGTTCTTTTCTTTGTTATCTTTATTGCATTTGCTACATGACCTAATCATTTAGTACATGTCATGCCTTCTGTATTTTGTCTTTATGAGGCTGGATTTATTTATTCAATGTGACATGTATAAAAATTTTACTCTCCTAATTGACAGCCCAAGACATTACCTAAGCCTCTTGCTGCTGTTAGCTCTAAGATTATTTCCAATTTTTCTGGGCAAAGGGGAATGCATACCTAGTTTCCTTCTTAATTATAATACATAGCTTTTTTGTACGGGAGTAGTCATTCAAGAATTGATAAATACAGGCTAATAACTGTTTATAAGGCTAATGTACATGGTTTCCTTTTTTATATTGTTTAATCCAGCTTGTTGGTTAGATCTCTTTCAGTCCGGGTGGACATGATTGCAGTCTTCATCATTACCACCTGTTTCTGGCCCTCACATTATTTTTCTTTCCAATTTTCTCTTTTCCCTTTTTTGGTTTCCTAAAAAAAAAAGAAAACTATTACTCCTGCATCATTTGTTCTTACGTCTGATATTTTAAGTTTTTGGATCAACTACTAATTTTATCTCAGAAATGAAGTAGGCAACTGGATTTCTTTTTAATATTTTTTATTTGGTTTGCAAATCTGCTGATCTTTAATAATAAGAGAATAGGGATTAAGAAACTACAGAATGGTATTAAGTTTGATCACAAAGGTTCTGGCAAGTGCAACGTTACCTGAACAAATTTCTTGTGTTTACTGCCTCCCTTTCTTACTATCTTCACAATCAGTCTCTTGGAGGGAAACACTAGTACCATCTTCGTTTCTAAGTCGATCTGTTTTTAGTCTATAATGTGGTGGATAGTTCTATTTGTAATATTGCTTAGTTTCAGGCAATGAGAAATATTTGATATCTAAAAATTGTAAATGCATGCGATCTTGGGCTCATGTATTGCTACGTTTAAGCCAGAAACAGAATTGATTGAGTCTGATCACGAATTAGAGCTAACTAATGCTTGGTCTTTAATTTGAGGATGGCAGTGGGGGCAACAACCAATCATATTGCTGGGAGTCTTACCATAAATTTTAGAAACTTAGAAATATGAATACACTTGGAACCTTGCATTGATATGATTAGATAAAGGGAAAAAGGATTCTTTTTGTTGTAGTGGCGCAGGAGGAACCTCAAGGGTTAAAGCCAGACTACTAAACCATTTGTAACAGCTCAAGCCTGGCGTATCAGTATGATTTCAATGTTTTTATCCTCTAATAAGATAAACATTGGAACTATTTATATTCACTATTTAATGGAATTATATAGTTTAGTTTTATATTCTATGTGCCATTATATTTCAACTCAAAAGATTTTGCATATTAGTGGGAACTTAGTGGAATTAATATACATACTTATTTTTTTAGTGATTATGAGCCTACTAGCATCTGTCTGTAGCCTAAAAAATTTACTTCAGTATTCATAGTTCTAGTATAAGTGATTCTCTTTTGGTTAGAAATAGAATTCTGCATTTTGAGGGAAGTGTATGTTCATGTTGAAATTAGTTCATCTTTATTCTCTGTTCTCTCCACATTTTTCAGTCTTACTCTAAGAGCAATCTGGAATTTGCATAGTTCCACTATCAAGATGTGGTAATACACCTCCAGAACAGACATTCTTCTGGCCATGATGCAATAAGAAGTGATAAAAAATCGAGTCAAATCTAGTCAAACACCAAGAGTAATTCAAATAATAAAATTTTAGAAGTGCTTTCCATTCCCTTGATAGTAATTGTTTCCAAACTGGATAATTAGAGAAAATTCCTGCAGTAGATTTTTCTTTTAAACCAGCAAGTAGCTTATGGTTTTGCAGTGTGTGTAGAACAGAAACTGTCTTTCTAAGTTAGATGTTAGAACCGCTCCTCTAGAATAAAAGCAAGAAGGGGAAAATGAAATATCCATTTTCACAACGGTCTCTTGGTGAAAAATACAGTGTCATATTCATTTCTGAATCCATGTATGTTCTGTCCATTATGGTGATGGTACCATCTCTGATTTTGCTCAGTTTCAGGCAGTGAAAAAGCATCTGGCATCTAAAATTGTGAATGCATATGACCAGTGTGGTTCATGTATTGCTAGATTTAACATTGAAGCAGTATTAATAGACTTTTAGATAATAAATTAGAGCAAAGTAATGGTTGATCTTCAGTGAAAGGGTGGCAGTGGGGGCAATAGCTATGGATGTTGCTCACAGGGCCGAAAATATAAATATTAGAAAACTAGAAAACAAAAATGTTATTGTTAACTTGACGCGTATGATGAGAAATTGGAAAACTATTGTTTTTGTTGGTGGGGAGGAGGAGGAGAAGCAACCTTCAGTAGTTAAGTAAAATGATTAGACCATTTAGAACAAGCAAAGCCCGGAGTATCTTTATGATTTTGGTTTTTTGATGTAAATCAGTTCTAATACTATCCTGCTGTTTGAAAATTTTACAACTCTTAATTCTAGTACAGGTTGATTATCTTTTGGTTAGAAATAGAATTCTGGATTTTCAGGAAAGTGTATTTTTATGTCTGTTTACAGGTTGATTATCTTTTGGTTAGAAATAGAATTCTGCATTTTCACGTAAGTGTATTTTATGTCTGTTTACAGGTTGATTATCTTTTGGTTAGAAATAGAATTCCGCATTTTCAGGAAAGTGTGTTGTTATGTCAGTTTAGTTGGTCTTGCCTCTTTCATGCACTTTCCTTTTCACCTTTTGGACTCTAAGAGCAATGTGGCCTAGTTAGATGTTGCTTCATCTACTTAGACTAGTAAAGCCCCCAGCTATAAGTAGGGGTGGCCAATCGGTTTTTGGTTCGGTTTTCAGTTTTACTATTCGGTTTTCGGTTTGATTTTTTTAAAAAAAATAAGAACCGAACCAAACTGTTTTATGGCTAAAACCGAACCGAACCAAACCGAACTAAACTGGTTCGGTTCGGTTCAGCTCCAAACCGGAAAAAAAATCTCACAAAAAATGTGCAAAATTAGAGCAAAGAAACACCGGAAAAAAAACCTCACAAAAGAAGTTCCAAATTAGAGCAATGAAATAACTAAGACAGTGAGTCATAATGCACAAAAAAAATACCAAATTAACAGCTTAATATAGAGGACCGTGAGCCATAATTACCAAAAATCGGTTTTCGGTTCGGTTTTCGGTTTGATGATTTCAACCGAAAACCGAACCAAAATTTAAATAAATCCTAAAAATCTAACCGAACCAAACCGTTTAAATATAAAACCGAACCGAAATGTGAAAAACGGTTCGGTTTCGGTTCGGTTTTCGGTTCGGACCGGTTTTTGCCCACCCCTAGCTATAAGTCATGAATGACTTGCTGTGTTTGTGGCTTCAGCGTGCAATGTTTCCCTCTATTCTCCTGTATAGAATTTACTGATATTGTTTTAATTTCTCTTTTATCGGGCTGCTATTCTTTGGACCTTCTATCACATAAGCTGTCTTTCTATTTTGCACACTGCATTTTGAATGTGGTAGCTAAGACTGAGGTCCTTGATCACATCAACATGGATTTGTTGCTTCTCCATTTTAAAAGAAATGTCCCTAAAATTGTTTCTCCTACAGGCTAAATCTGTTTGATGCTTCGCTAAATGTAGTGCCTGTATAACGATATACATACATTAATTTGTAAACTTTTCAGCAACACGAATGCTAGCTTTTATGTTTCTTGAATGAGTCTATGTATTACCATATTATCAATAGCTCAAATTGCCAGAGATGAATATAAATTATTAACCTGCATGTGGAGGGAAAACTCTTCAATTGGTCTGATGTGTATTAAAAGGTGACAAAAGGATTTGAAAATGAATATCCCTTTCCTGATACAATGTTAAATTAGCACCTTGCTTAAAACTAAATCTCCAAAGAGGAGGGTAGTACATAGACATGTTATTTTGGCAAAAGTCTTTGGTTGTCTGCCCTATTTGCCAGCTTGTCATTTTCTTGGTGTTTGCACAGGATCAGGTTGATTTTGCTGATGTTGATCATTGCTTGGAAATGGCTCTTCTTAGTTCGAGCAAGGAGTGTAATAAGCAAAAGGACAGATATAAGGTAGTATAGTTTCTTAAATTGAAATATAGCTTCTAGCATTCTCGTGGATAGCTGAAGTGATTGAATCACCTTTTAACTCTTTTTTCTTTTTTTGCTTGTTCCTTGCTAAAAAAAACATAGGCCCTTGAAGTTCTCAGTGCAGCCAAGATAGCAAATCCTACATCTGAAGCTCTCGAGATTGTTTACTTGCTGATTAACAATTTGAATATTAAATCAAGTGACAGAAATTACTTAATTGAGAACGCGGTACGTGCTTTGCTTTACATTTCATAATTTTAAACTTGAGTGAACTACAGCTGTCTCACGTTCGAAATTGTGTTCAAAGTTACTGAAGTGATGTTGAAAGAGGGTCTACCGTTGCATGTTAGAAACACAAGGCTAAGAGCAAATCCTAACCTTACTTTTGGGGAAATGACCTAAAAGTTTCATCCTTTAGATAGATTTGGCTTCTTGATTATCATTTTTAAGGCTTAAAAACTTGCAATTGCATATGCAGTAGCATTTTTGTTGCATCTCCATTTGAATTTTCTTGGCTTCTATACCCAATTCCAGCTCTTTTCCTTATTTCTTTTTACCTTTCCAGAGGGGGTTGGTGAGGGCAACTTGAAATATGACTACCTTAGTCTTTGTATATAGTACTCACCGGGCTTCATTACCCTTCCAGAAAGATAAAAAGGGTTGGATAATATTAACGGCCAAAATTTTGTTTCTACTTTTCCTGTGTGTTCATTAGTAAAATACATGCATATCTCATTAATGTGTCCATTGAAATGGCCAGGTTAGAACCCATAAGGAATTTTATGAACTCTGGCTTTTGTACATTACTAGTCGAGAAAAGACTGATGACCAGTTGGCTGCATATAATACTACACTCTCTGCTTTGTGTGATCACGCATCCACCAGTGATGATGCCTCATCTGTCAGTCAATGCATATTAGACCTATTTTTCCAGAGGATGAATTTTATGTGCATGTTGGGGAATGTTGGCAATGCCATTAAGGAAATCTCAGGGCTTTTACTCTCTAATGGCAGAACGGATGAGCCTTGTCAACAGACCGCTCCCAATTTTATTTCATACTTGACCATCTGTGACAAATTCATTTTCTGGACCTCTTCTGTGTACTTCGTTGTATACAAGAAATTACCTCATTCAGTGGTACATGGTTTTGGATGTTGGAAAGAATCTTCTCTTCTAGAGTGGCCTGTCGTTCAGTTAACGTTTGATGAGAAGCAGCAAGCTAGGTCACTGATGAAGATGGCAGCGGATTCTCTGATCTTGTACATGGATCCTAAGTCGTTTGAAAATGAAAAATCTGCGAGAGCATCACATCTCTTTGCAATCAACCATGTTCAAATTGTATCAATATTTGAAGGCTTGGAAAATTCTAGACCTCTGTTAGAAAAATACGCCGCCATGTACCCATCATGTTTAGAGCTTGTTTTGAAGGCAGCTCGGGGAGCATGTCAGACGGGGGGTTTGAGTTTTGATGGATTTGAAATAGCATTAAGCCAATGGCCAGATGAAGTCCCTGGTATCCAGTGTATTTGGTATCACTATGCTGAATCTGTACTGCAAGGAGGGAGATTTCATTTAGCACCGAAGCTTATGGACAGCTGGCTTCTCTCTGTAATGAAGGCTCAAAATCTTAATTTTGATGCTCTTCTATATCCAGCCTTGGCCGCAGATATGTGTTTTTTGTTTTCGGTTTACAGCCCAATAGACCAAGTGTTTGGAGCGATGAACCTTTCCCTATTTAAAGCATTGCTGAATATTCAGACGGATCATGCTTTGCTTGCAGTAGGTCAAGCTTTGAAGGCCTCATCTGCTGATGATTGCTGTCGTCTCCTAAGAGAACTTGGGATGCTTTTGCTCACCCGCAAAGCCCGACATTTTGGAGAAGCTGACATAAAGTATATATCAAGCATTCTGAATGATCAGATGGCTGATGGCCAAGCACGGCTTGCTGCTGAACCTCTCTCTGGAGTTTTTACACAAAAAATTCGGAGCCCAAGGGTACAGGAGCTTGTCCGCAAGATGCTGAGACCAGTGTCAACACTTTTTACCGGTTGGGAATAGATTTTACCTTACACTAGATGTAGGAATGCCTATAGTACTCATATTTTTTGTTTGGTAAACAGCGTATATGATTGTCTTACCATATTTTTTGGTACAGTGGCTAAACAAACTCAGGTCACAAAAAAATTTTTTTTTTGTTTTTTGTAATATTTTTAGTTAGAAAATGTCTTTAAATCCGTTCAAAACATTCTCTTTAAATATGACTAACGATCATATCTTATCAAATTATTATTTTGCTATTTGATTTGACTTAAAAGTACATATTCTCTTTACCTTATAATTGCAACATATTTTGTTGTACCTTAATTATTTGAATTCTAATTAGTAGTAGGGACTTTTCTTGGTTTCTAACTAATTTTTGTGTATTAGTTTCATTGTCCTCAAAAGATAGGTGATTGAAGTAGAAACATCACACAAGTCTATTTAAAATTTAACTTGGGCAATTATTCCTCGACACTACACTTAAAAGCATTACAACTCATAATTCATTTTTGAATCATTCTTCACTGTGATCATCAAAGTTCTCAACATCAAAACGAAAATATGAAGCTTGTTTGTTATATTGTGGAATCAAACTCAAAATATATGCAAATTATGAACTTGAAACAATGAAACTTTTGCACTTTCTTATCAATGAAGAGTTAGGAAAATGTTTAACGATTCCCTTTCTTTTTGAGAAAATTTTCATTTGTGTAAATCTCAGGGTAGATTGACATGAGAGAAAATATAAGACTAAGGTCCAAGTGAGTACGTCCATCGTTGAAAACTGGTTGCAATAATGTTCTCTGGTCCAATTGGAAAGAACTGGGAACTGATACCAACTAAGGATAGTGTATAATTAATTTATGGAGTATTTTAAAAAATTTATATCTCATATTAGAAAAATGGATAATGAAGAATGTGCATGTATAAAATGTATATAATACTATTATTAATTCTCATGCAAATAAATAAATATTCAATGTAATCACTTCTTTTTATTGGTGGTCCGAATGGCAGGCTTGTCCTCACTGCTAAGGATTTCCCTGGCTTAAGGGCGAATTAGATCCAAGATGTGAATTATTATAGGGTTTTGTATCTTTAACGAAGTGCCAAAAAAAAAAGTTCAATTAATAGTTGACCCCAACTCGGCAATTTATTGTCAGAAATATCCAAAAAAAAAAATGTATCCAGAAACAAAAGAGAAAAAAACACCTCAATTCTTGAAGGAACAACACAATATGGATAGAACAACAAGATCTTAATGTGTCTTATAAAGGACAGAGGTGCTGGTCCAAATTACTCCTATAACTTGGGATCCTAAAGTGTCTTAACCTCCCCACTTGTTTCTTCAAGTAAGCATCACAAAGAAAAGACCTTGAGAACTTGTCTTCTACCTCCCTATTTACATCATGAACAAAAACATCAGTCTCTCCTTCCTCCTTGTTCCTTGCCATCATCCCGGCTGTATATATCGCCGACATTCTCCCTGGTGCCTCCTCGTAGTAGCCGGTTGGAGCATCGACCATGATCAAATCCCACTTGATCTCATAAACTTCACTTGGCAATCCCTTCAGAGCAAGTTGGCACATGGAATACCTAGGATCTGCAATGGCTGTGCACTCAGGCCCTTTGCCTACTTCCATGAGGTTGTCTGCTTGGTTCACTTTGCTATCATATGTAACATGATAGGACTCCAACATGGGGAATCTTCTCTTGATTTGCCCAATCCAAGACTCATCTTCTTCCAGGAAAATTGTCCGTCCTCCATAGTTGAGTGCATTCCACATAAGACTGTCATGGCCAAGCCCAAAAACCAAGAAATTGCAGGGAGACTTCTTCTCAAGGATCTTGGAGGTTACTGAAATTTCTTTCAGCGTTTGCTGTGGTGTGATTGTTGAAGTGGTATAATGAATTAGAGCATGTGCTAGAGAAGACGGGATTTTGTTGCATGCCTGGGGAGAACAATCTGCAGTTTCCTTCACTCCTTTGGTAGAAATGGAAGCTCTCGGTAAATCTTTCACTGGACTAGTTTCCTCATTTGAAGAAGAAGAAGCAGATGACGATGATGGTGAAGATGATGATAAAGTTGATCTCAGAACAAAGAGCAGTAGAAAGGCCACACAAACTCCTATCATCAGAAGCTTTAGGTTAAAGGAGTTCTGCGTTTTAGGCCTCATGTTTTTCTGAGAAAACTTCAAGAACTGATAATGGTGGATTTCCCAGGTTGAGACATCGGATGTTATAGAAAGAGAAGAGTCTGTTGAGCTGAAAGAGACAGCAGAAAGTTTGATCAGGGCTTTGATGCTTAGAGCTGAAGCAAGAGAGTTCTTTCTTTGTCCAATTAGTATCGATGAAGACAAAGGAACTACAAGTATTTTCAATGAAGCAAAATATTTGCTGGTAGATCTGAAACTGCAAGGTTGGTGTGAGATTTTCTAAGAGTTTTGGTGTGACGTGCCTTTATCTTTGATTTTGATAGGATTATTATTTTAGTGATATCGGTTTCCAACTCCTGAGAAAAAGGGAATTTTACCCAATAGATTCATGAAACATGACGCATGAAATCTCCTCAGTGAATTTTTCTTACAAGAAGCATGATCAAAGACACCCTAATACTTATCATAGTTCTGCTCAGATGTTGAAACTTGCTTTGAGAGTACTCTTAGTGCAAGGAAAGAGATTTACGTGCCAAATTATGAGCTAGATTTGGGAAAATTCTATGACAAAAATTCTACCAGGAATGTATGACGATGATTGAGTCAAGGCTATGGTTGGGGGAGTTTCAAGGTAGGTAGTGTTCATGATTTGAGAATCTTTTAGGAAGTCCATCAACTTTTACACATGCAAATATGATCTGATGACAAACTTCTTTTGATTAGAGAGATGCAAATGAATTATAAACTAGGGTGAAAATCATAATCATAAAAGAACTTCTAACCCCATATGCAGCAGCATAGATATCAAACTACTCTTGCCAAGGTTGGACATGAGCCAAAATCACAGATTACTCTGTTCATGCTATTACAATTGTGTGCAGTGTGTGGAACACATTAAAAACTTGTGCCAAATCGTTTATCTCAACAACTAAACTTATCTATTTTAGTCAAGAAAATAGAACAAGATGAACAATTGTGCTCTCCTTTTAGCCAAGAAAATCTGATCAAACGATAAGTCTCAAGCATTTTAAAGGTGACAAATTTCATTAAATTACTCAATTTGTAGAGGTTCTGCTATGAACAACCCCTTTTAGGAAAAACCTAGTTATAGTTGAGGGCACTCCATTATGAGGTTTGAACCATTCGGTCTGTCTCTTTCGGATCACATATCAAACTGACTAGGTCTCTAGAAACGAAAGCTTGGAAGCCTGGAACCTTCAATCCTGATGGAGAAAAACGTAGCAGCTTTCTTAGTGGGGAGATGCCCACAGATAGCTTCAGCGGCATTTATGCGTTCTCTTGCGGACCTACCTCAATGCGTTCATATTTAAGAACGAAAATTCAATTTAAGTGTTATTTTCCCAATTAAGACAGCATTTCATAGTGCGTCCATGATGAACGCATTCCCTACCCATGGCATATAGCACTTCTTTAGATCTGGTAAATTTCTCGGGCCGGTCAGGCCTTCAAGTCAAACCACCGCCGGCTGCTAATTATTTGGCGCCTCTTTTGCAAGTCATATGATTTTTCGATTTTTTTTTAAGGATACATTAACGTTGTGTGCAAAGAAGAAAAATAGAGGAAAGCAGCGTGGGAGCTCTGGGCATGGTTTAAAGCACTTGCTGGTTGGTGGGATTTGATAGAATTTTGTAGTAATTATATATAGTTTTTGTTTATATTATATACATTTAGAATTATTAATGGGTCTTGACTTGAGCTCGACTTGTTCGACCAACTTAATTAAAAGCTCAGATTTTATTTTTTAATTTGAATAATGTTTAAGTCAAGCTCAGACTACAGTAAGCTCTATCTGTTTTCAGTACACACACGCATATATATATATATATATATATATATATATATATATATATATATATATTATATCTCAATAAAATATAATATTATTATTATATGTAATAATAATATAATTAATTGATTTTTTACTATTATTTTTAATTAATAAATATTTAATATTTAAATACAAGTTTAAAATTTTTTTAAAAGTATAGTATCAATTATTTTTAAAAAATAAATTTTTATAGAGTAAAAATAAAAATATAAAAAATTTGTGCAAAAAAAATCTGGTTAGGATAAGCCCAAGCTCGAGTGAGCCAGGTTTGGGCTCATTTTTTTCAGCCCAAAAAAATTCTGACCGAGTTCGAGTTTGGCAAAGTGCGACTCACTAGGCCGATTTACACCTAGTCAAAAATATTTTAATTATTTAATATTTAACTTTTAAATTTTTAAAATTTCTCTCAAATATTTGAAATAACAAAACTCAAATTTATCAAAAATTTCTTTTTATTTGCGCAACAACCAATTTTTTAAAAAAATTATAACTGCAGTTGTATTTTTTAATCAAAGTTAATTTTTATAATATTTATATGTACAAATATGTAAAAATAGATATAATTTGAAAAACTAATCTTTTGTTGCACAAGCATAAAGTAGATTTTGATAGATTTGGATTTTGGTATTTTGAATACTTAAAGTGAAACTTTAATAATCTAAAAGTTGAATAATAAATAATGACAATATTTTTTCTTTATATAATCTAAATAAAAATTATATATAGTATGTGTATAGAATTTATGTTTAAATTTTATAAAAATAAATTTTTTATGAGTAAAAAGTTAGAACTTGAAATAAAAGTTTTACATTAAGTTTATGCGGAGCGCAATCTAAATATTTTTTATTTTTATACTGGTAAGACAAGAATTAAGGTGCATAGATTGAGTTTGAATATAAAATTTAATATAATTAATGTCATGTTTTTTAAAAATTTATTTTTGTTAAATTTAAAATATAAAATATGAAATTCAAACTTAATTTAAATATATTTTTAGAGTACACAAAAATATATATATTTTTTCATTTGAGTTACAATTTAAATTAAGTCCAAGGGATAACCCTGGTCTCCAAAAGTGTATTTCTGAGATCCCCACCAATCGTTTGAGCAACAATGTACCTACAATTTGTAGCATAACTCAATTTGAGCCTTTAACTTTTGAGAATTTACATTTTGTTATTTAAAATGTTGATATGCTAAATTTTGACAAATATTAAACACGGATATGTATCTAATAATAAAACTTAATAATTATATATATACAAATATAATACCATTAGATTGGTAATATAAGAATAATATAAATATTAAAATAATATCATAAAAATTATTAACTAAGAGTATGTAATTATTTAACTTAAAAATTCTAAAATTAATTTTTTTAAAAAAAGATTTTGTTAATTTGAACTCAACTTGCTGTTAGCTCCTAAGTAAATAAAATAACTATATGTGTTGATAATTTGAGCATTATTATCTTAAATCTAAGTTTAAAATAAAATTTTTGTATATAAATAATTAAATTTTAATGACTTTCAAAAGACAATCGTAAATTTTGATAATTTATTGATAGAAATATATATATATATATATATATATATATATATATATATATATATCACAAGCCAACTACTACCATTATCATGAGAAGCAAATATGATATTTCATTTGCACAATTTGAACATTTTTTATATATTTGCTAATTTAGAAAAATAACTTATTATTCAATTATTCTAAATGAAAATTTTTGAGGATGAAATTTAAAGGTTAAAATGTTGAAGGAACTCAAGTGAGAATTATCTTAATTTGAAGGATTAATTTGAAAATTTTCCAAAAATGATTAACATATCAAAAGGTTCTGGGCTAATATACAGGGTGGTGGGGAGGCAATTTTTTCTTTCATTACTACTTTCTCTTTCAACACGAAGAACCAGCAGACAATCTCTCTCTCGCTCTCTCTCACACACATACTCACGCAAACACACACAGTTCCAAACTCTGTCTTTCCCTTAGCAGAGAAACAAAGTCGCTCGAGAGAAGCACTTTGCAGTTGCTGGAGGGTGTGGAAAAGAAAGAAGATGAGCAACGAATAGTAAGATTCAATTATTTTTTGTTCTTCGATTTTAGTACTTTTCGGTTATAATTGGTGATGTTTTAATTTTAAATTTTTTTTTGGTCTTCTGGCGTTGTTTATAGCGACTATTTGTTCAAGTTATTGTTAATCGGCGACTCTTCTGTCGGCAAATCTTGTCTGCTTCTCCGATTCGCTGTATGTTCACTTTAATCACACTCAAACTACATGAATGAAAGCAGGTGGATAAACATTTTGTGAATGAATTAATGAAATGAGTATTATTTGGGTGATTTCAGGATGACTCTTATGTGGATAGTTACATTAGCACTATTGGAGTGGATTTTGTAAGTTTTTCCTCCTTTATTTTTCACTGCGTTTGCGTGTAAAATAATGTAATCTCTATGATTTTCTGTGCGTTAATTTTGATAAGAGTTGCTTCCTGATCAAAAGTAGTTAACTTTGTAAAATTGTCTCAGAAAATTAGGACTGTTGAGCTGGATGGAAAGACAATCAAGCTACAAATTGTGAGTAATGAATTCACTACTTTCTGCTACATAGTGGTATTTTATAGTATTTATCCTACTTGCTATAGAATTTAAAATCTTGCTGTCTGCTTTATCTACTATTCTCTACTTAATCTATGCTATCTTGCTATTAATGTCTACAGGTCGTCAAATGCATATAACTAAAATAGTGAACTTTAGATTAAAATGGTCGATAGAAAATTGTTTTTGCCTTCTGATTGTTAAAGATTCTTTGGTTGAGGTGACAAAAGATAGTAGAATTTATAGCTTTTGTTGAGTTGGGCTGGATTGATTTGCAAATAGTTACAGCAAAAAGTAATGCTCTATTTAATAAAGGAGCTTAATTTTCTTTTCAGTTGACACATTCTTTTCTTTTTTTTTTTTGGGTAAATTCAGTTGACACATTCTACAACATAATATATGTTTCTTGCTTTTCAGTGGGACACTGCTGGACAGGAGCGTTTTCGGACTATAACCAGCAGTTACTACCGAGGAGCTCATGGCATCATTGTAAGATTGTCTGATTTTAATTTTATTCTATGTAATATCCCCTGAGTTGTGAATGCCTGAGAATGTTTAATGCAAACTTTTACCGGGCTATCAAGTTGGAATTTACTTGGCCTTAGCTAATTAATCAGCAGCTTCATGTTTTGATGGATCTTACTTGAGAATACCTTTAGTTGGTTTTTCCCAGCATGGGAGATTGTGAAAATGTGGTTTTATGTCCAGATAAGCTAATATATGCTTAGCTGATGTTTAAGATCTTTTAAAGTCTCTGGTTATTAGGCAATGGAAAGAGTAAGAAATGGGCCTTTTGCAGCTGATGATGTAGTTATGTCTTAACGTGGATAATAATTGGCATATTTTGGTGGCTAAGGTGAGGATTTGAAAAGAATTATTACTGTGCGTTTAGGGTCTACTTTGTTAAAATATAAAGAATAGCTGTAATAATGTTTAGTGACTCCTTTCTGACCTTCTATTTTTGGGTTCAAAATGAAGTCGGTCTTGGTCCGGTTAAAAAATCTTGTGTCTTTTCCCTGGTAAGTTTTAGGATGAGTTTGATGTACATATTTGTGCTGGGGTTTATGGCTATACTTACCTCTGTGTGGTCTGGTGCAGAATTAGTGCTGAGCTGATTGGTACAATCCTTCTGAATAAGCATTTTAAATTCCTTTTCCCAGGCATAAGAATTCATTTGGACATTTTATCCACCTGATGTGGGCGTATTTTCCTTTTCACTAAATGGTCTTGTTTGCAATGATAAAGATAAATGCCGTTGTAAGAATGTTTGAACTTGTCTTTATCATGTTATACAGTGTTGATATTATTGTTGCTGATTTGGTTACAAATGTGATTGCCCAAATAATGAAGATTAGTGCCCATATTCTAGTTCGACCTTTTTGGTAAGTCCGGCAATTTCGCTTAAAGATATCCTCAACCAGAAGCAAGTCTCTTTTCTTGATAGTGTGTTATTGCTTTTTTTTTTTTTTTGTCACCTTTAAATTCCATTTTAGTGCAAAACATGACATGTTTTTTCATAAACTTGGACCTTACAAGATTTACCCAGGGAAAAAAAGATAACTTTTTAAGGGGTATAAGGTAATATTAGTGCCCTGCTATTATGCGTGACTCTACTATTGCCCACGTGTTCATCTTCCTGTGGAATAGGAGCATTACTAGCTTTAAGAAAGGAAAACCCCCTTTAGTATTATGTCTGTTTCTTTCATGTGAAATTAATTTGGGAATCGTTTCATGTGAAATCAAAATTCCTAGAAGTCAGATTTTAGAGAATTCTAATTGATAATACTTTAGCTAATCAGACTTTAGGTCTTATTATTGTATTTTCATTATTTTTATGATTTGAAGCAACACTTAAAAATGTTTATGACATTATGCTGTCTATCTATGCGAACCCAAAATGGCCAAGAAGTATATATTATGATTTATCTTTGTTAAAAATGAAAGAAATTATGTTCATCGTAAGGTCTACAAATTCTTTAATTCTTAAGGTTCAAGAAGGATCAGCGTGAATCTCCAACTGTATTTCATTGTTTTTGAGTACAGTTAAGTGACCTTTTTCCCCTCTCTTGCTGCTAGATGTTCTTACACTTGTTTAAATTGCTATAGATCGTGTATGATGTAACTGAGATGGAGAGCTTCAACAATGTTAAGCAATGGCTGAATGAGATTGATAGATATGCCAATGATAGTGTATGCAAACTGCTGGTGGGGAATAAATGTGATTTAGTGGAGAACAAGGTTGTGGACACTCAGACAGCAAAGGTATACTCAGCTCTGTGGTCTGAATTATTTAGTAAATACAATGTAGTTTCGTTTGCATTCTTCCCTGTTGTTTTTTTAATTAATTGCACGTACTGAATATTTGACTTCAACCCAGGTAGAGAATGCAACCATTTTACATTGAAGCATACTATATTTGTCTTTTTTTACTGCTAAATTGCATTTTTTGGAGGTGACTATGCTATGGCTTTCTGACTTAGTTGATTAATCTCATTTACGTTATGGAATTAATTATTTTCTTATTGGAGATGCACGCATCCTGAGAGTGAATACTTCTTGGATTTACAGGTCTTGAGTATTGTTTTACCTACCAATTTCCTTTTAGTCCGGTAGCCTTCTGTTCTAGATGTCCTTTTTGAGATGCAACATTAACTGCTGACTGTAGCAGGGACTACAGAAATATGTTATCTGAGAAACCAAAGCTAGACCAGAAGTCCTGCTTCGTTTGGGAAATGTACAAGTTTTCAGGTTTTTCATTAGAAAAATTATCGACATTACTCATTAGAAGCCATTGAGATGTGTGGTATTTTGGTTCTCTATTTCTTCTTTCCTGAGCACTATCTTGTCATGGAATGCTATTCCCTTTGTTTTTTTTTCCCCGGTTGTCTTAGTGTCTCAACTGTGTACTTAAGCAAAGAAATCTCTCCATCAGTCTCCAAGAAGAATATGGTTCAAGATTCTTTCCTTAAAAATTAGCTTCTGCACCTTATGGTACTCCGCCTTACTTAAGTCTTCCAAAATTGACCATTTTTGCTAAGTATCAACGCTTATCAGGCGGCATGTGTACGTTCTTATTGTCTCATCTAATTTGAGTAATGTGCTCAATGAATTATAGGCATTTGCGGATGAGCTTGGGATCCCTTTTCTTGAGACCAGTGCAAAAGATTCCATTAATGTGGAGAAGGCTTTCTTAACCATGGCTGGAGAGATCAAGAAAAAGTAAGAGAAATAATTGATTCCTTTTAGTGCTTTCTGTCGCAATCAAATCCTAACGCGAAAAGATGCAATACAGATATGCATCCTCCTTTGTGTCTTCTAACACTAGAACTTCCTGCAGAATGGGGAACCAGCCATCTGCAACAAAGAAGGCAACAAGCACAGTTCAGATTAAGGGTCAGCCAATTGAGCAGAAAAGCAACTGCTGCGGTTAACCATTAGATTTATGCTTAGTTCTGTGTGTAGTTGGTCAAGAATGCTAGTAACAGTCTGGTTGACCTTATTAATGTGGGGACCTTGTCAAAGTTGTGAAGTGTTTTCAACTTAATGTCAACTGTACTGCGCTGGTCAAAGTTGTGAAGTGTTTTCAACTTAATGTCTCCTGTACTGCGCTGATTCAAGATTTGAAAGGTGTTTAGTTGTTTCTGTAATCTGTTTATCTTTGTCCCTGTGCGTGCGAGTCTTTTCGGTTTTGCTCGTCGCTATGGATTCAGTTGGACTGAGCTTGTTTGCGGGGATTGGTAGGGTTACCAATAGACTGAACATAATGGGCCTTAACAATTGGCAAAATATATGCATAGTGCATCAATTTGATTCGAATGCTAAAAATCCATCGGAATTAGTAATCCATAGTTCTCTCTGCGTGCTTTATTAATAGAGGAAAGACTTAAACAAAAAACTCAGGCAAGAAAAGAGTATTTATAACACGGAATAATCTCACAATTTGATTACGAAGTGGCGTTCACTTCCACCATTCTCTGGACGGACCCCTAATGACACTATCATACTACCCCCAAAAACCCTAAGAATCCAGTGATCAGAACCATGCGTACAGAATTCTAGCGTTAGCTCCAACTGGACATCAAAAGTAATATACACTACACATATTGCTACTTCTAAGGTTGCCAAATTGAATAGGATATAAATCATCACCAAATAATATAGCCGGTTCAACGACATTATCATATAGAACCTCAAGGGAAAAAACAAAAAAAAAACCTTAAGAATACAAATAAAAATAAAATAAAAGAAATGCCAAAGCAAAAAAAAAAAAAAAAAATTAGCGACAGCTGCAGAAGACAGAACGCAATGCTGGACTTTGGCAGGAAACCAAGTGGGTAAAATGAGAATATTTGACTAATTAGGATGAAGAACAGCAAGGCTTCTTAGTGTTGATCTCCTGTGTCCCAACTACAAGAGTCTTCCCTTCTTTGATGCTGGCAGGTGCTGGCTCATCAGAAGAAAGTGACTTTTTGCTGATTATCCGATAAATCTCTGCAAGTATTGTTTGAAAGGCCTTCTCTACATTTGTTGCTTCTAAAGCGGATGTTTCAATGAAAGAAAGTCCTTCCTTCTCTGCAAAACCTTGAGCATCCTCTGTAGCAACTGCCCGGAGATGCTTCAGGTCAGTCTTATTTCCAATGAGCATAATCACAATGTTCGCATCGGCATGGTCCCTCAGCTCCTTCAACCACCTACTTACATTTTCAAATGTAGTTGGTTTTGTCACATCATATACCAGAAGAGCTCCAAGGGCACCTCTGTAATAGGCACTTGTTATGGCTCTGTATCTCTCCTGTCCAGCTGTGTCCCAAATTTGAGCTTTTATAGTCCTACCCTCAACCTACACACATACACGGTAGTGCTGAGATATTGATGCAATGGAGTAAGTCTAATAAGGAAAACAAGCAAGGCAGGTTAAATGCACTAGATAAAGGAGTATATCTAAATCTGAAATACCATGATCAAATTCTCTGTATGCACCTTTTTTCCTTTTCTAATCAGGATCCAATCCAAGGTGGTCGATGAAAAAAAGGTCCAGAAATAGAATATATTCTATCCATGATCGATGCCTCATTCAGATCCCGGTAATTAAACCTTTCAAATCCAAATTTATACTTGAACACTGTGGCATCAAATTCAAAAGCACTCCAATCAGCTTACAGTTTTTGGTTACACAAGCATGCATGCAGTTCTCTACTTGTAATACTATGGGAGTTGCTCTTACAAATATCAAGACATTAAAGCTCAAGAATATTAGAGATCAAAGACTCTGCAGTCCTATCACTACACGTCATATGATCACACGGTAATCCAGCAGATGTAGCAACAGCTTATTGTATAAATAGCAAGCACTGACAAAGAACATATGATCGGCAGACATAAAAAGCCTCCCGAACACAGAAGCAGTAATCCAGGTTTCATGTACCCAGAAGTTCAGTCTACCAGCAAATTGTCAAGAATCGCAAGGAATCCATAGAACTTGATCTTGCAACATTATTTTTTTTTTATTGTCAAGAGGAGTGAGCTACATTGAAGAACACAATTTATCACAATGATCAAGCAAGCCAGTGTCAGCAAACTACTCCGAATTTTCTGAACATATATATACACTGTCGATGAGCTAAGATATCAATGTTCATATAGCTTAAACATAGATCTACACCCTCCCAAGCAGAAAATATAAAAACGAACGAGATCCTAAGGAATGTTAACAAATCCAAAAAAAAAAGAAAAAGAAGCAAAATTCAAATCCACTATTCGAACATTAAAAAGCATGAGTGCAGATATTCAATCATAGCAAAGAAATTCATGCATTCATGACTTAAATATGCAACACATAGCAGTAGTAATTGGGGAACAGACGTACCTGAAGGGTACGAGTAGCGAACTCAACGCCGATGGTAGATTTAGATTCCAAACAGAATTCATTTCTGGTGAATCGCGAAAGCAAATTAGATTTACCAACACCTGAATCTCCGATTAGTACTACCTTAAATAGGTAATCGTACTCTTCTTCCTGTCTCCTCGCCATCTCTCCGCCCTACGGAATCGGTCCTTCAACTAGTCCCTCTCTCTCTCTCTCTCTCTCTCTCTCTCTCTCTCTGTGGAGTGCGACAGTGTGTAGCAGCGCAGGTGTACAGCGTATATCGATGATTGACGCTGGTCGTTGATTCTGATGACAGTGGCGTGCAGCAAGGATACTTTGTATGACGAAAATGCCCCTAATGGCGATCCTCTAAAGACAGGTATACCCTCCGTACCGAATCTGGCCTGGGGATACGATTTGTTGTCATGGAATCCGAGTTCAGTGGGAATTTCTGTTCCAAAGCTTTTTTTTATTATTATTAATAACTAATCTTTCAGTTAAAAAAATAAAAAAAATCTTTGGAGTTTTTTCAATAGTTGCGATTTTTCTTAGGTGTGATTTGATAGAGTTTGGTTTTGAGATTTTCTAACTTGAGTTTTAAGAGAGAGAAATTTTTGTGAGAAAAAAAGTGAGATGTGAGATGAGAAAATTACATTGAGTTTCCGTATAGAACCCAATCCAAGTAGAACCTTAGGATTACTTAAATTTGAATTTCTCAATCTTTTCAAAATGGTGCAAATCCCATGCAAATATTTATCTTTTTTATTTTTACACTACATTGGATTTGACTTCAAATTGTAAGTTCTTTAATGTATAGATTTTATTTTGTAATATGATATTTTTTTTATTATGAAACTCTATAAGGGACTTGAAGATTTTTTTTTCATTGAAAGATGAGGATGCAGATGAAACTGAGGACCTATTGGCTGGGTAAATTATTTAATTATTTATTTGTTTTTGCTAGATGGTAAAAGTTTTTATCGGTTAAGTTATTGTGTTTATCCCCTCGATGTTTGGAAAAATGGAGCAAGAGTGGAAGTTTAGGTCAGGGGAGGAAACAAATGTATTGCTGAAAAGTGGGGAGAAAAAATTCCTCCGATCACCTACTTGAGCAAGGGAAATAAGTAAGAATCAAAATTTGTTTTATGTACCAGTTAGAATTTAATTAAGGGTAGGATTAGTATGATTTTTATTAAAAAATTTTATTCCAAATTTCTTAATTCTTTCTTAATTCAAGGGTTAAGCACAAAGGTGAAAGATGGATGGTAAGGGAAACAAGTCAAACAACTATGGCTCTTCCATAGAATCATTCCTTGCGGTTTTATTGTTCCTGGATTAAGTATCGTAATTATATATAACAATGTAATAATTTAATTGGTTAAAATGTATATATTTTTGTATTTTTTTCTCTTTTCTTTGTAATTTATAGAATCAAAAAATATAAAGAATTGCAAGATGACATTAAAAACAAAATGAAGGTCTATTTGATACAAGTCGAATCAAGTCCAACTCTTATTTGTTCACCCATACATTATATATATATACACTTAAAGTTCCACACGAAGCAAACTTGACCCAAACTTACAGCCAATCATCATAAATTACACACAATTATAAGGAAACACATCATCTTGATGGGCATTCTTTCCCTTCAAGGCGAAGATGCCTTTTATTCGAGAGCTGGAAACTGAAACTACACCTCAAATTTCAAGCAACTGGAGGAACCCACCACTGGATCTCGAGTATAGAAAGTTTTCCTGTGGTACTTGTTAAGAGATGCTTTTAACTCGAACCTTTCAGGTAAATCAGGATTGGCTATGAACAGACGACCGACTGAGATTAAATCTGCATAACTTTCTGCTACAGCTTTGTCACCGTCAAATTTGTTGTAGCCACCAGATGCAATAAGAGTCCCCTTGAAGGCATTCCTTATTGGCAGAAGCTGGCGAGGAGTTTTGTATTGCTTACCTATTTTCACCATTCTGGCTCAGTCACATGAAGGTAAAGAATGCCAAGCTTGCTCAATTCATTTGCCAAGTAAACTCCAAACCCTTGTGGATCAGAGTCCCCAGTGGTTTCATTTTGATAGTATGGATCAAGTTTTATTCCAACTCTGTCTGCTCCAATCTCTTCACTCACTGCTTCTACCACCCGCAAGGTAAGACGACAACGGCTCTCCAACCTCTCTCCATTTTTGTTACATCTGTCTATCAAATATTCATTCCCTCCATGGATTTCAACTCCATCAAATCCTGTCAATTATGGAAAGCACAAAAAGTACTAGTCAACAAAGCGTTCTGAATAAAACAACGCAAGTAGAAAAACTCGAGAGGATATGTATTACTTCAAGCACTATATACAAATCATAGCTTTCACATGCGTCTATCTAATTTATGTTTATCACATAAATTATATAATTATTAATAAAAATAATCTATGAGGATGAAAAATATAAACTTATTTAAAAAATTAACTATTTATATGACAATTTCTATCCATATAAGTTATTTTTATTAGTAATTATGTAACTTATGTGATAAATATAAATTACAAATAGATGTGTAAATAGGTTTGGAATACCCTGTCCTGGACTTGGACTCGATTCACTATTCTCGAATCTGAATATGATCATATTTCCCAACGGGTTTGAATGAAATGGATTCGGACTCTACCCTATAGGGTCTTGGTTCGGGTCTTGATAGACCCAATTATAATTAAAAAATTAAAAATTTATAATAAATATAAAATATAATTCAAATATCATGTCATAAATTTTAAAAAATAACAAGTTTAATATATTAAAACACGATCTTTAAATATAATTATTAATCAAACTAAAATAATAAAACTCAATATATTCAATTCAAGAAAATAAATATATAAAATATTTATTATTAAAAATTTATTTAGATCTCAGGTCTATCGAATTAAAAAATTTACGTACTGTACCCATATCCATTTAGAAGATACATATCGGGTTTGGATCTAAGTAAACAGGTATAGGTATTGTATTGTACATGAACTAATAGGACCGAGTAAAAACCTGATCCATTGACAACCTTAATTACAAAGTTATCAGGATAAAACTACTCACATACCTCTCTGGGGCATTGTTGAGTGAATGGATCCTGCGCACAAGTTCAAGACAATATCAACATGGATGTATAGAATTATCTTACTTCTATACACATAAACACATACTGAGAGAATTATATCAAATACAATGGTGAAAACCTATTTATTTTTTTAAAATCATAATTATCAATCTTCTAATAGTTAAAGAGTAATACAAAACCGTAATAATAGTTTTTTAATTAAGATATCACAATGGTAAATTTAAAAATAGAACAAATTAAACTGCCAAATCATTATTTTATTTTGAGACAACAACTCCAAAAAATTTGATTTTAAATATTTATTGCATTATTCTCAATTACTCCTAATTTACTATGACTAATCTCATATTTGAGTAGAGTTTCATGTGATTATCTTCTACATGGTAATGGAAATAATGTAGATTCAGATGAAAGAGGTTAAATTTTAAGAAAAATATATAGACATAAATAAATACAAATTAAACGTTTGGTAAAAATGAAAGAATAACTACTTATATGCGAATTGGGGTGGAAACAAAAATTAGTAAAAGATAAACCCCATGAATGCAATTTGGCAGCTGGCTTTATCACATTTTCAAACGGTAGCGTAATTTTGCAAATGAACAAATTCTCCTTAAGAGACGATATTCCCATATAGAAAGAAAAGGCTAAAAGCGCGTTTTTATTAATATTATTGTTTCAAATGATCTTTTAAATTTTAGTCTCGAGTTAAAATATCATATTTATTTTAAAAAAAGAATATTAATTGAAAAGGTTTTTATTAAGATTCTTCTTTAAATAAAATTAGGTTAAATCATAATAAATATATTTTAATTCACTTTTAAATTTAAAAATCTTATTTTTTGTTTTTATTTTAAATTATATTTATTTTCTCACTTTTTTCAATGCACCCTAAATTAGTACATAAAATTCCCTGAAATATTGGCACTTTCCTAATTTTTTTTTCAATAGTAGCATATTTTTACAAAAAAAAATTTTGATCTTCAATATAATTTTTTTATTTTTTATTTTAATTATATTTTTAATAAATAATTTATTTTTATAATTTTTAATACAATTCAATTTAAATAAAAACTCTACCTCCATATCAATAAAATTTAAATAAAAAATTATATAAAAAATAAAAAACATGGAGAATTTCTCCAGAAAGAGGCGATATTAAAGCGGATTTCTAAGGAAGACAGATTAAAATTAAAAAAAAAAGGAGATTTTTGGTGAGAGAAATTAGAGAGAGATAGAGATGAGGGAGATCTCAAGCCGGAGATCGTTGCGGTTCCTTCTGTTCTTCTCTTCAATTTCTCTGCAATTCATTCCAGGTTTGTTCATTAATGCACACGATGTTAAGAAATTTCTGGTGCATATCTGAACGAGAATTTGCTTATATTTCCTTTAAGAAATTTCTGGTGCATATCTGAACGAGAATTTGCTTATATTTCCTAAGTATTTTGTTCTCAGTGGAGAATGTTATATTTGGAAGTATGAGATCGATTGGGTTAATTCTAATTTTTTTTTATTTTGCTGATGATTATGAAATCAACTGTAGTATGATTTTGATTTTGTCGATTTCCCATGCGGCATTTTTTTTTTTTTTTTTGGCTTTTACCTGTCTTCTAGTTTTTTAAACTTTTGTTGCTCAGTTGATGATTTTTCGTGCTTTGTGCATTAAGAAGTTGGTTTCCGGGTCAATCATTGAAATTCACGGGCTTTCTGGATTGCACGCTGAGGTTACAATTGCACGTTTAGGTACTACAGTTGCGAAAGCAATTGTAAGTTGAAGTTCGTCCGAATTATCTGAGAAGAGCTATGTCATTAATCTCTTAGAATTGTAAGTTTAGCAGCATTTCTAGGATTTTTCTTTTTTTTTTCCCTGGGTTAGTAATGGTTGTGATTTGCTGGTTTTAAATTCCTGAAATTTGGTTAGCTTTTTCAAGTAAAAGGTGTAGTAAGATGATCGGCGATCTCTTTGACGAGCATCTGGCGTGATTTTCTGTGGAGCTGGTTGAAACTACGTCTAAAAGCCAAATCATTCTCTTGCATCACCTTAGTTTAGAGCTTTTGTTCCTTTTAAACCAGAGGCTGAGATTTAAAATTCAATCCTTGACCTTGCCCTAAATCTTTACCCTATAGTGAACTTCACATGCTGCAGGCATTCCATTAGCTATAAATTACTCTCATATGGAGCAGACCTTAACCTCTGTTGCTGATGTGGATAGATGGATAAAAGGATTACCAGCTTGGACTGATCAAATTTGTTTTCAGGGAAATGGCCTATTGTGGGGACTGTCAGCTAAAATGTTTTCCTTGAAATATGTTTTTGTAATATGCTGATATATGCTTCCCACCAAAAGAAAATGGAAGCACTTAAAACAGAAATCCAACTGGAGTGGAGGAGAGATGAGAGAAAAATGAGAAGACGAGAGAGGTTCATGATTTGTGAATTATTATTGTATCCTTAAAAATTCCACCATCAAGTTTTCCCTTGTGCAAGTTGTCTTCCATTCTCCATCTAGGTGAACCAGAGGAAAGAAACTTCCTTTACTGACTTTGCCTTTGTTGTGGTGTATTATGTGTAAGGGTGCAAATATTCCAAACAGAACCTGAAGATGTTTGAGCTCATTCAAGCTATTTTAGTTTATCAATTGTTAGGATGTAGCAACTTTTAAATATATTTTTACAAATTTGTTTATTTGGTTGAATATACATGATCAAGATGGCTCGTGAGCTTCGAGCTAATATTTGCATGCTTTAGTTGATTCAAACATAAAATTCAATCTGGAACTCAAATTTGCAAAAATTATACTTGAGTTGAACCAGAAATAAATTTAGGTCTCAATTCATCTGCAACATTTTATTGTAGGTTCTGATTTTGAGCATTAAGATTAGCTTAGCTTTTGCTCTGTTAACGTCATAAATTTGTGAAACGTTGAACTTTTTTAATCAGTTGCTGTTGGGCTGACAAAATATCAGTCTTATCCTATCAGGCTGAACCTGTATGTATGTGGCAAGTATCTGTAGTATTTCTCATCTTCCTGTCATTAACTTTATCACACGCCAATTTACTTCTGAATTAGTTCTTCAGATGGTAAACATATATTTGACTTTGTGCATTCAGAATATGGATTATTGAAATAAGGGCTTCCCCTATTTTCTGGAGAAGTTTCGAATAATGCTTAAATTCAAACCATCTAGTATTGGCTAACTTTGTGACTGTTGAAATGGCATAAATGGTTCCAAAAAGATTACCCTATCCTTTAACAGTGATGAAGTTTGTAATATCTTCTTTTAGTCTCTTCAAGCAATTAATTGACTCTTAGTTGCTTAACACCTTTTGCTTTCAGGTTTTTCAGATGATTCTTCAAGTCTCAAAAATGGAACTAAGACTGATGGTCTTGCCACTCGTGGTAGCAGCACTGGATCCAAAGTACTCATAATATGCCTTGCTCTTGTTGCGGTTGTTCTTCTATCATTTTTTCTTTTCCAGTATTGGCAAAAGAAGAAGCGGGAAGAGCAGTATGCTCGTCTGCTTAAGTTGTTTGAAGAGGATGATGAGCTTGAGCTTGAGCTTGGTCTCAGGGATTAAGTTTCTGTACCATCTATGATAGTGTTGAATGTTGTCAAGGTGAGGCTTTTCATGTATTTCCTTGCTCCTGATTTTGAAAGGATTGGCTAAATTGATTTTCATGATTGCTTTATTATTGACTTGGGGAACTCATAATACAGATACTTTTCTGCACTATTAACCTTTAAATGCATGAACTGAGTGGGAATGCTAGTAACGGGAATAGTTGTTAAACATTGGAGTTCTTTTGGTTCAAACTCCACAAATCCATATGCACATTGTTGAATATATTAATTTATCCACATAGACTCAGACAGCTCTTTGAGATCGAAAGACAATATTTGATTCTTCATCAATGAATTTCTATAGTTGCTTTTGAATCACTTTGAATTCAGATGGTAAACTCTTCATCTGGAGATTCTAGAGAATCGATTGTATATGTGGAGATGAACCAAGCAGCATTATTAGTTTGCTTGTGATTTTACAAGAGAGAAGTTGAAGTAAGACAAGAACTTTGGAAAACAAGTTATAATACAGTCTCTCTGCTTCTTACAGCACTAGTTCAATGAAAGTAGTAATGGTTATTCTTTTTGCCTGTCTGTGTTCTTAAATTCTGTTGGCAACCATGTAATATGAAATTATGTAATTTTTCGCTTTTTGATCATAGCATTAGTATCTACATAATAGGTTGCACCGAAGTTCTGTTTTCTAATGCATTCGAGTTTCCTTCTTCCTTGCAATGTTCTTTGTTCTTTTAAGATAAACTTGAATGCCTGTTTTGAGTTAATGTGGACCCATACATGATTCAGTGGTAGCTGCAGTTTCCAACTGTTACTATTAAACCCTTCAGGGATCTGAGCAAGGATATATGGTTCTATTTCTGTGGTAATGGATGCATTTAGAGTTCTTGATGGGAAGTAGTCACTTATTGAGATCAGGGAATAAATGTCTTCTATGTGTAGTTCATCTGTCTGATGGGAGCAGGAGTATCAATTCTAAGACATAGTACAGAGCAAATGGAGCTATTATTTAGGAGATCTGGCTTTGGTTATAACACATGAAAGTGCATAATGGGCAGAAAGAATCGATTATTCATGAAAGATATAAATTGTGTTAGCTCTATCTAGGATGGTGGTGGCAAGTAACTCGGGCTCCTAGAAAAATGTAAGATGTTGTATGGGTTATCGTCACTCTCTGCAGTAGTTTGAATTAACAATTATTGGCATGATCCATTTGATGCTTGTTATGGAATTAAGTTATCATTTCCCCTCTTGTGTTTTGTTATTGATATTGAAGAAGCTTTAGCAGGATGAAATATTTGCCTTTGCCTTCTGATTTTTCATTGTAATTACCTATATACATTCTACTCAGGAAAATCTTAATATCTGTTTCTCACAGCATGCTTTGTGTGCAGATGTACATGCAGATGGTGGACTCAATCACCATCATCAGATGATTGTAATAGAGTTCACATCTTGAAGCTATACGTTCTCTAGTTTCTAGATTGTAGCATGTGTATCAGTATGAGAGGATAAAAAATTAGGGCTTATCATCTTTTGGCTAGTTAGAGAGTTGGTCGGAGAATATTGTTGATAATGTTAAAAGTTTCTCTGCTTGAAATTGCAGTTTTGTGTGCGGTGAGATTTGTCATTTAGATTTAATGTTCTTTCTTAATTGTATAGAAGTGCAGCTTATGAAAGTTTTTGTTGCAAATGCATCTTTGAGAATCTGGTTTTATAAGTAGACATTCTCTCTCTCTCCCTCTCTCCCTCTCCCTCTCCCTCTCTCTCAACACAAAGCAAGATGCAGCAGATGACACACTCCTCAAGCATAACTTATGTTATTATTCAGACAAACTAGTTACAATTCAGATTGATATACCTACAAAGTAATTTTGTTGGTTTCTTACAAGTAGAGACCTTCCAAACTCAACCTAGCGTTCAAAACCTGAAGAAATACAAGAAGGAAGAAGGAAATGCGCAAGCTTTACAAACCACAAAATCAACACTTTTCACTTCACTTCTTGTGTTGATCATTTCCTCGAAATTAAATTCATGAGCCTAAGACAAACATTTATGACAACAAATTTTTCGTCCCATTAATCAGAGCATGTGCGACCATCTACAATAGATTGCTATTTTATGTATGAGTCGAATATTTATAGGGAGAAAGATAATTTTAATTTTTTCTTGTATGGAAAAGATAATGATTGAAATGCCAAAATTATGATTCTTTTAACATCAAATGAATCCAAAAAAAGCATTTTTTAAAATTCAAGGTGATTGTTTAGTGCTTTTTCAAATAAAATGAGTTTAAAAACGAGAAAAAAAGACTTTTAAAAGTATAAATAATATAATAAAAACAATATCTTTAAATTTGTGAGATGCAGATATATTATTAATAGATATTATTAAGAGAGAGTATATTATATACATTACATATGTCAAGTACACTCATATCAACAACATGGACAATTTGCTCACTAGACAAACAATAATCTACATCACACAAAATACAAAATAAAAAATCACAAGAGGTCCAGTATGTTTTTATTTTTTTCTTTATTATTTTATTATTATTAAATAAATAACATACATATATATATATATATATATATATATATATATTATTTATTTTATTGACAGAAGTCCACTATTTAGTAGAGGTTTTTTCTTCGCTTCGGTCTCTTTCTCCCTTCCCCCCACAAGCAGTAAGAGGTCCCATAAGGGGGGGAAGAAGACTTGCCTCTGCGGCCCTGCGCTCTCTTCCCATTCTGCACCTACGCTTTTGCTTCAAACCCTGTCTCTCCCCAGTCCCATTGCCCCAGTAAGCCCCCAATCAGCCCCTTTTTCTCTGTCTATTGATGTCTTTTTGTCTGTACTGTGTTTGATATAGTTGGCTGTTTAATTGCTTGATCATGATTCAGAGTTGTTATTTTTGGTCAAGGAGGTTTCTTGCAGCTGTCTGCGTTCTCTGGCTGTATGGAGAATAGAATCCCAGCAGGAAGTTACTTTCAGTTTTCTCCAACTGGAGTCCATGGCTCACTTCAGAGGTCTAGTTCTATTTCAGATCGTGAAAGGTCAGAACTTTGACATTTTTCATCTGCTTCCGCTCTTTCTGTGAATGTCTAGCTCTGTTGTTTGTTTTTGAGTCAAGAGCCAATTTGTCTATTTTGTTTGATCGTGATGTGGATATCTGTGGTATGAACATCTTTTGACTATGTGATTTTAGTACCGTTTGTTATTATTTTTTGTTATCTTATTTTGCTTTTGTCGGATTTGGTTAGGATTTCGGTACCATTAGTTACTTATTCTGTTTGTAATTTGGCGGTTTAAATGCATAGGTACGCCACTTAGAGCAACTATGGGAGTAAAGAGTTTGCTGACTTTGAGTTAAAATCTCTCTAGTTTAAGAATAGTAATGTAATACTGTAACACTTTCTGAGATTTTGTAGGAATTATACATTCTTGATATGATTGTTTGCAGTGCCTGTGAGCCCTGGTGAAGGATTAAACAGGGATTTAGTAACACATGTAAGTTGTGTCGAGTTCTTTTCCCTCAAGATCTCATTTATTTGGGAATTGAGAGAGATGAAGGTTGATCCAGTTTCTCACTCACCATTTCAGGAGTTATGGTTAAAAAAATGAAAAGAAATTATATTGAAAAATGTTGCTATTATTTTGAACCATATTTTGCATGTGTTATTCATTTGTTGTTGCTTTGAAAATTGTTTCTAACTGTGGATTCTTGTGCTGTTTTTCCTCAGTAGCAATGAATTCTTATGTCTGCGGACCATTTCTGCTAACATTTTTAACTAAGTTTATTTCATTTACTATGAATAGTTTTGTGATATTCTAATGGTTTTCTGCTCCCAGATATTTGGCAGATCTTTTAGGAGAGAGACAAACATTGGGACCATTCATGCAAATTCTGCCAGTTTGCAGTAGACTCCTTAATCAAGGTTGCCTATGCAAATCTACTTATATCCACATGTACATCAAGTTGCTCATGAAATCTTGATTGATATATTGTAGTATATCTGAGTCTTCACATATATTATAGAATGTGATGTGAAGTAGTTTCTTGAAAATTTCTATGCATCTTTCAACTTGTGAGTTTCAACAATGCATTTGTCATTTTCCCTTACTTGTTTGATTCTTGAAACTGTAATTGAAAGAAAAGTTGTAAAATGTTTCTTGTTTTGCAATGTTCAATAACTATCAAATTGAGAGTCTTGTGTATTGTATATTACATAAAATGAGAAGGAATCTGTTGGTTTTGTTAGATGAAAATAAGGAAAATGCTATACAAAGCATATCATTTCTTAGTTGTACTTTCATTTCTCACCCAGAATACAATGCCGAATTATCTCCTAATGATTTCCTGAAAAGACCTACACTCTGAAGAAGTTGTCCATGCTTCGGAGTGGTTGTATGATTTTTAGAAATTTTATTTTTGTGTATTGTTATCTAATCCATAAAACTGATTGAGTTTTTTCAATAGCTTCTTTGGCTTTTATTGATTTAGATGCCAATTGTTGCTGAATTGCTGGTTACCATTGGCAATACAAACTTCATATATTAACTCTTGCTTTTATGGCTCTTTTTGCAGAAATCATGCGTGTGTCGGGGTTGATATCCAAACAAGTCTTGGATCGCAAATGGTTGGGGCATGAGCATCAATATAGGGCATTAGGTCAACAACCTAGTGGAGGTTTGATGAATGTGGAAGGATGGAATGCAGTGGGTACTGAGGTATGTTGTTTTCTCTTCCATGGAAATTGATGAAGCTGGATATTCTGTTTCCATGTGATTGTTCCATGGGGATGGTAAAATTTGAACATTTTGGAAAGCCTTGCAAGTCTAAGTTTTTTCACTTAAACCTCTGGGAAGTGTAATAATCTCTAGATAAAATACTGCCAACCATTTCTAGAATTCATCACATGCCCTTTATTATAGTTTCAAAATGAGATCAATTTACTAAGAAATGAAATAAGTTCTTCTAGGGGTTTAATGGTTTCATGCATTCCTAATCTTCTTTAGTTATGCTATTTAGCTTCATTCATCAGGTGTACTTTGAATGTCTGGATCCCAGAACTCTACTCTGCTGTTCCAGAAAAGATATTTCATCATGTTGATTATTGTAATCAAACTTAGCTCCGCTGTAGGGCTGATTTTTTTAGATGCCAGGAAATTCCTTGGCTGTCGAAGAGAATACCCTTTTGTTGGTATTACTAGCTCTCTTTTGTGAACTGTATTTTATTTGAAGATATGTAAGTGTAACCGTTAGTGCTATGGTAAGCTGGTCCACTTTGAATTGTGGTGGTTAAATGCAGACAGCTCATTTGTTTCCCGGGATAACCTTCCAAGTACTGAGATTAGCATAGTCTGCTTCTGCCTGCTTACTATTTTACTTTAGATGTGATACTTTGCTCAGCTTATTATTCACGTTTATTGGAGGTTTACTTTCTCTGGTTGCACACCTGAAGGAAATGGGATTGGAGGAAAAGGAAGGAAAATATAACAACAGATTACAAGAGAATGGCCCCATTTTATCCAGATTATCTTGCCCTTGTAGCTGATCCTTTTGTCTATATTACTATTCGCTTTCTATTTTATAGTTTAGAATGAAGATTATTATCATCCAGGCAAGAACTACTTCTTAGCTGCTTGTCTGGAGTTTGATTTATATCCTGTAAAAAAACAGAAAAATGTGGCACAGTCAAACTTCTAGTGCACTCGTAGGGCTCTATACTGAACAAGATCTAGATTGTTAACTTTTTCTTTTTAATAGTTTATTAACTTTGTAAGTGTTTAAGAAAGGGACATAAATTTTCTTGGAATGCAAATTTCATGGACATGGGTTGACTTGCTCCAGGATAACAGACTTCTCCAGGAATTTGCACCATTTCAACCTTCCTCTTTGGATTGGCAATTGGCTTCAGGGACACCAACCATTCCTATTGTGAAGAGAGTCATCAGATTGGATGTTCCTGTAGAGAAGTTTCCTAATGTTAGAAGCAGTAACTTCTTATTTCTAAGACTAGGAATTGATTTTAGCACCCTTTTTCGAAAGTTTTTTCCTTGAATAACCACTTTTCTCTTGAATGTTCAGTATAATTTTGTCGGAAGAATTCTTGGACCTCGCGGAAACTCACTGAAAAGGGTTGAAGCTGTAACAGAATGTAGAATATATATAAGAGGCCGAGGTTCAGTGAAGGATTCTCTCAAGGTTTAATTTCTGGTTCAATTCTGAACTCGCCTTTTTTTTTCTTTTAAATTTTTACTATTTAAGATTCATTAGAGACATATAAGGAGGGAGTGCATACTTACTTAAGTAATTGAAGTTGTTTTCCCTCTTATTTGCTTAGAGTATCCTTCTAAAAGATGATTGAAAGGTTACGGAGCCAAATAACAGGATTAGTGCTGCAACAACCCAGAATACATATATTTTTGTCATGTAGAACAAAGACATGATTGAAACAAGTAACACATATGCATGTACATACGTTGATGCATTCTACCCATCTCATGATGCATGCATCTATACATAACTTGTTCAACTATGCCATGTTATTTATATGCATCTGCTAGGAGAAATATTCATGCTTTGTTGGTTTAAGTGCAATATTTGTGTGAGTTCACGCTTATGAAACATTAGTGCTGTTTGGGAATTTATGGGATCACCAGTTCTTAGTGGAGATTGGCCTACTGATGACTGATAATAGAAGTAACAAAAAAATTTATGTGCTGAAGCTTCACGGCTTTGAACTCATATAACGTAAGAGGAAATTTTTGGAGCTACATTTCATACAGAAAATGTACGTTGGTAGATTAAGTGTTACTGGCATTTCGCTAGCTCGAAAACCCACCACTACTATTAGTCCCCACTTGTCAGCAGAAGAAAAGAAAACTTTTCTTCTAGCAGGTGGTGATTGTTACCTAAATAAAAACATTTACTTAAATCATCCAAGGATTAGCTATAGAATTGCAGAGAGAGGGGGGGGGGGGAATGAGGATCTCCATCCTGTCAGGGGTAAAACCATGTAGCAGAACAGAAATTTGAAAGAAAAGATTCAGCGGTATGTAGTTCTTTCATATTTACTTCACAAGCCTCTTTAATTTTTGTCATTTTAATAGGCTAGTTGGTCTTTCATATGGTTCTTCATAGTTATTGCAGTTAAATTCATTGATGGCAGTTTTCTTCAAAAGAATCTTTTGTCTTTGGCTATAAGATTCCATGAAATTCTTCTACTCAATTATCTGATTCTATTCTTTCCATCATCAAAATCATCTCTTGTAGCTATTCTTTAAATAAAATTCAATAAAAATCCTATGCACAAGCAATATTCTCATTTGACAATATGCAACTCAAATTAAGTTGAGCCATACCATTTGGATTCACTATATAAATACTCTTCTCTAGGATGATGTGGACCTTTCTATTTCTAGACCATTGAGGGGTTTGACTTGGTTAATATTTATCTTTTTTTTTAACCAAACCATTTGCTTCCGTTTTAAATATTAAACAAAATCTGCATATTAAGTCTACGCCTTGGTGATTGGATTAATTCAGTTTCTGCAGGTCAAGCAAGCCATCATCTGTTTCTTAATTTCTCTGTTATAGGAGTAACTTGACGAGGAAAATAAGACAATAATTATTGGGTAACTAAACAAAATTGCATTTGCATTAATGTAAATTAGAGACCATAGTATGTCTAACATGTCATAGGTGACAATAATGCCTGGTTTTGGTTTGTAACGACTCCTTTAATTCCTGCTTCTCTATCAATACCAGAATTATCTAGAGATGCACATGGATGTAAATGGATAGAGATACTGATTATTTGGTCCCTTGAAAGACAAACTTCTCTTACTTATTTGACATATTTACCTATCACAAGAGATGCAAATGATATTCTCAGTCAAGATAAAGCAGTCCATTGGTTCGGTTCTGAATTTATATGTTCAAGTTAGAAGCAGCATTGTGCTGGCTGAGTTATTTTGAAAAACATGTTGCCCTTGCATCATCAGGCTCCCAGATAAGACTCTTTTCTAATATTGATGTTGTGCAAGAGATGAACACTTGTAGGCTAAATCCTCAGCAAATGGGTTATCAGTATCTCCTTGAAATAGTGAGGCATGTATACATGAAGCTATTTCCATTTTCTATGAAGTCAACGAGGATATTTAACTCTTTAAGTTATGATACTTAGTGCTTGCATCTGGTTAGTTTGGTTTCAAAATGCCTAAATTCTTTTCTCATATTAGGTTTATTTTCTCCTCTAGGAAGAGAAACTAAAGGATAAACCTGGATATGAACACCTTAATGAGCCACTGCACCTCTTGGTGGAGGCTGAATTCCCTGAAGATATCATTGATTCTCGAGTGGATCGTGCAGTTGCCGTATTGGAAAAGCTTTTAAAACCTGTGGTATGTACTCTGACAACTTTCTATGGTTTAATATAGATTTTTCCTTCTTCAGATGCTCTACTTTCTCTATTTCACAGGATGAATCCATGGATCTCTATAAGAAGGAACAATTAAGAGAATTGGCTTTACTCAATGGCACACTTAGGGAAGAAAGCCCGAGTATGAGCCCGAGCATGTCTCCTTTTAATAGCACAGGAATGAAAAGGGCTAAGACTGGGAGGTAAAACCGTTATAGTTTTCACTTTCTGGCATCAACATACGAGTTCCCGATAGCGTTTCCCAAGAAAAGCTTTCACACAGTTTGAGCAAGGAAAATTCCTGGATCGCTTGCTTTGCGGGTACAACGCGAATTTACTTTAACAGGAATCTGCTTCATGACTTAGTTTCTGTAAGATCTTTGCTTTGTATTTTTACAGTCTGCCATTCTTTAGAATTTAATAATGAATGATATGTTATGTGCTACAATAATTCTAATCTTAGTAGCTGTTTGAGTTGAAGTAATGAATAAATCATTTCCTTTGCAAATTCCATAATTTTATTTTCTTTCTATTTGAATTTAAAAACTTGGGAGCTTAGATCAGTCTTCAGCAAGGGTTTCCATTTCCTTCAGGTGCTACTGCTAATTATGAAGCTTGCACGTAAAGTGTTTGGAAAGTTGCAATTACTTGTTTTTCCTTGTGCATATGCAGCAGCCAGCTGATTTCATAGAAGAGATTGGAAGTTGGAACAACACCACAGGAATAAACATTTTCAAATGAAAATACATATATTCTTTGATAATTAATAGGGTGGTTCATCCCTATTAAGGAGTGTTTCTAGCCAAACTTTTATTTTGCGATAAAAATAAAATCAAACTAAGTTATGACGTACTTGTAACGGAGATTGGAGAAGATTTACAGTATATTTTGATGGTTTTTTTGTGGAGTTCACAATTGATTATTACGAGAGGAAAATATGAACCAGAATTAAATTTTAAATAAAAGTAAAAAAATTTCTCAAGAAAATATCCCATCGTACATCCTATCCTTATTCCGCTTTTAAAATCCACGAAACGCTGAGGAGGTTTGTTGATATTTTTTGTTGGCAAGCCCAATGGTTATCTGGCCCATGATAAGCCTTTCGAGCCGTAATTATGTTCCCCCGTTGGGCTTGATGCAACAGATTCAAAGGTCTCATTCCCATCCGGTTTTTGTCCAATATATGGCTGTCTAACCTCTCTGTAATCGGCCCACTACACTGCTATTATAAAATGAGACTAAACCCAACTTGTACCCCTTCGCACTGCAGCCCTATTTGGACTGCAACTCAAATTAATTTTTTAAAAATTGTATTTTAAGCAAAATTATTTTTAACTTTTATAAAAGAATAAACGATACACAAAGTGGACAGGAGAGAAAATTTTAAAAAATATAAATTGAAATAAACTCCACTTCAAAATTTCAATTCAATATTTGCAAAGTTGTGATCTCACGCCTTGCGTATTATAACAAACTAATTTTTTCTCACCAAAAAAGAGTTTTTTTTTTCTTTTTTACCTTAAATTTATGAATTTTTTA
This sequence comes from Rauvolfia tetraphylla, assembly GCA_030512225.1. Taxonomy (NCBI): domain Eukaryota; kingdom Viridiplantae; phylum Streptophyta; class Magnoliopsida; order Gentianales; family Apocynaceae; genus Rauvolfia; species Rauvolfia tetraphylla. Next base: position 8,740,823 of record JAJQKT010000060.1, read on the forward strand.
TCTAAAAAATATCTACTGTTTCATTTTATTTTAGATTATAATTTATTAAAATTTAAAACAGATTAATTTAATAAATTTTGAAATAATTTTAACGCAATATAATTTATTAATTTCAGTGAAAATTTATCAAGTTTTGGGTAAAGTTATAATTGGAGTTTCCTACACCAGGTAAAGCTCAATTTGAAGTTTTAGCAATACTGGATAAAGTATCACCTTAGTAAATACCCTAATTGGAGTTTCACGAAATGAAGATCCAATCAAGACTTAGCAAAAGATCAATTTTTTTATGAACTTTATATTTTAATTTATAAGCTTCAATATTCGAATTAAGAATATAAATATATTCAGAATTTGTGCCATTTGCTAGTGCTGAAGAAATTTCATTAAAAATTATTTATTTTAAGACTTTTTAAAAGAATTCACTTTAAAAATTATAATTTTAAATAAAAAATAATTTACTAACTTTGTATTTAAGATTTATCAAAAGAATTTTTTAATTTTAATATTTTAAACAAAAAAGTCGAAAGATAAATAATTATATTTGTATAAAAAAGTTAAATGATAATATGTTAACTGCCGCACTACGTTTATAAAAAAATATTTTTAAAATAATACAGCATAACTAAATTAACAATTTAATATACAGCGAATAAACTTTTTTAATATAACTTATTTTCCACATAAAACACACCCTTTAGACTGCAAGTATACGGACGCAAATACGTACAAGCACATAGTACCTCTCGTACCACAAACAGAGAGCCAAGAAAAGGAGAAACGAAAGAAAGAACGAAAGAAGCAAGAGCTTGAATTGACATTCAAGACAGATACTGCGTGTATACGTACGCCGAGAGGCATTTACAAATTCTTCTCTTTCGTCACTTACTGTATATTAATCTCCGTTTGACATCTCCTCTGTCTCTAAAGTCTCTTCGACTTTCTCTCTCTAGTTTTTGTTTTTTGTATTTCTTTTTTTTTTTCTTCTCATGCATGGCAATTTGGGATCGAATTGGATATTAGGGCATGCGATTTCGTCGATCGGCGGTGAAAATTTTGGTGATGAAGATGTGATTTCTTAGCTTTCTTGGGGCTAATTTGTTGGAGTACTGGCTCAATTTCGAGTATTGTATCTTTCGCTTAGGGTTTTGTGGAGGAACTGACTTTACGCATGAGGGGTCAATTAGATCGAACGAAAGTTGTGCTGCGGCACTTGCCGCCGTCGCTTTCTCAGTCCGCGCTAATGGAGCAAGTCGATTCCCGTTTTGGTGGTCGTTATAATTGGGTGTCTTACCGCCAGGGCAAAACCAGGTTAGGGTTTACATTCTTTTTTTTAGGCATAATACGGCTGCACATACAAACGTTCAACTGTCAAGTCCCGCGTGCGCGATTTGCTTTTGTGTTTTAAGGCATTTATCCTCACTATTCAATATCTGTTTGTGGCTGATGTTTTACTCTTCTTTTTGGTTGGGGAAATTTCTAATTTGCTAGTTTACTTGTTGGGATTGTGTCGTATGACAAAGTGGCGAAGAGTGTCTTAAGGTTTGTTCAGAAGGTGATATCTGCAGTTCCAGAGGGGTTTGAAGCCACATTTAGCGTGGGGAAACAGCAGTAAGTGTTTTGAGGGAATAGGGATGTAAATGAGGATATGAAGGGTTCAGCAAATACCAGAATAGTTGGTTGTCAGGTGGCAAGCAATATGAGATCACTGTTCTTGTGTGTTATCGTTTTCAGAAATCAGAAGTTATGGTTGCACCACCAACTGTTATGTGGCGGATAGGTAGCTAGAGATGTCCACAAAGGCTACTGATTTGTGCATGAAAATGCCATGGCTTGGGGGATCTTTTAGTGGCAACATTTGTCCTTTTATTTTTGTGAATATGCTTCATTCCTTCAACGGTTAGCAGAAGTTACCCTTATAATGATAATATCGTCGCCAGTTTTCATTTTATACTCTCTGGCAGTTTGTGAGTAATTCTGTTGGCTTTCTAGCTTTCTCCAAATCCAATCATAGAAAGAATATATTTTATATTCTTCTAAAGGATAAGATTCCACGTTTTACCCTGTCTAGTCCTTTTTAGATTAATGGCAACAATGACGTGGCAAAACCATGAATTAAATGCAAAAAGACTGCCCAACATTGGAAAGAAAGGATCTTTTTTGTCGTCCTCTGAGAATCAAAGTTTTCAGTTTGTCCCATCTGGAATTCATTTCCTCCTTGATTTTTGCAAGATTAGTAAATGGGTTGCCCCGTGGAGCTTTACAGCTGGATGCCTTAAGAGTGTGATATATGTCTCATTAATTGTAATTAAGTCTGCAGAAGTGTCTGTAAATTAGTGAGAAATTCTTACTGGGCAGTTTGCCCCGTCTTGTGTTCTCTGGACTGAAATGTGGACTGGTAGACTATTCAAGATTTAATCGGACTATTTGCTAAGCTTTGCTTTTTAAGTGTAGTTCTGATTTAGGCTTTAATCTCAAGGAACTTCTTATTTGTATTATCGGAATTATTGTTTTCCTTTGTTGTACTATGCAGTTCAATTTTTTTTATTGGTCTTTGTAGTGGTTTAAGTGAAGGTTGGCAAGTCTGGTTATAGAAGTATACACTGATAAACAAAACAAATAAAGAAGCAAGATTTGCCTTAAAAGAAAAAGAAATAAAACAAGAAATCCTCCACTCTGCACGAGCATTTTGGGAGTGAAATGGAAGCTTCCTCTTTCCATTCAGCTAACTGATTGGGCTTCTTCATACTCTACTCACAACAGATATATTACTGTCAAGCTTGATATTTTATTTTTGGTCTGGATCTTGTAGATTGGCACTTGTAATACTTCTGAAGCCATGCTTGTTGCATATCTTTGCATGTTTCTGGGTGGAGGGGGCAGGGAAGAATTAATTTGTCATTTATTGGTTTAGCAGCTGTTTCCTAGTGATTTAGCAAATATGGTGATAATTGTTGCTTTTGTTGTTGTTTTTGAATTTGTCCGATGGATTAAAAACTCTTTAGATACTGAGAACTTATAATACTAGTTCTCAATCAAGAATGGATAAGTATACAAGATCATTTATTCATTTTCAAATATGTGGCTACTATTCAACCTACATAGTTGGAGGATCCTCTCTTATCTGCTGTTTCTTGTGCTTTATTTTGCAGTCAGAAGCATCAATCCTATTCGAGAGCTTATATTGATTTAAAGAGACCAGATGATGTTATTGAGCTTGCAGAGTTTTTTGATGGGCATGTTTTTGTTAATGAAAAGGGTAATGCTGATCTATTTGATAGAAACTTCCAGCTTGTTATGGTCCCTTTTAGTTATAGATGAGAACTGTGATAGATCATTAGTTCTTGTTGGTAGCAGCTGCTTTACAAAATGTTAGAGCTCTTGGTATCTTGGAAATCTCAACTAAGTTTTTTCTTTTAGCTACTAGAACTTTCATTAAGATCAGTCCGTTGAACTGCTAATTCTGGAATCTGAATCTTTCTCTCTGCTTATACCAGGTGCTCAATTTAAAACGTGTGTTGAATATGCTCCTTCCCAGCGTGTTCCAAAGCAATGGTCCAAAAAGGATGGACGAGAAGGAACTATTTTAAGAGGTAGTTGCTGCATACTTGATATGCTGCTTGCCAATGGCAAGTGTGCCAGTCATTTTCTTCTTTTGCCATCACATTAATTTATTTACGAACATGTAGATCCTGAATATCTGGAGTTTCTTGAATTTCTTGCAAAGCCTGTCGAAAATCTTCCAAGTGCAGAGATTCAATTGGAGAGGAAGGAAGCAGAGAGAGCAGGTCAGTAAATTAAATCTTTGGATTAATTTTTTCCCTAATACATTTTGAAATTGAAATTTTCCTCTTTTAAAAAAATTAATAGACATTTATGCTTTTGGGTGTCTAGGTGCTGCAAAGGATACTCTTATAATTACTCCATTGATGGACTATGTCCGCCAGAAGAGAGCTGCAAAAAGTGGGGCTCGGGTACGAATTTGAATTTGTTTCAGCTATTTTTGGCTCCTTTGTTCTTGTGAAATGTGTGTTGCAGGGAGCTGTTTCAGTTATCAATTGCATCTCTCTTATGCTTACTAGGTTCATTCTTGCCAATTGAACTTGATGCAATGTCATTACAGTTCCTACAGCCTTGTTAAATAGCTGCGTGTCACAAATAGTAAATTTGGGTCAAATGAGGGAAGTGGCATATACAGCATTAGCTCTACACAGCCTGAAGATTCTGCTGAGTTTTAAGAACCACACCCAAAATTAAGTTGCTTCAGATATTAGTCTCCAACTTGCTGCCACTAATTCCACGGCCAAAATAACATCATACATGTTTTGATATTCTATCCAAACTTACCATTGGCATTGTTATGCATTTTGAAGATGTGTAGAAGACATTTTAGGGCTTGTATTATACTTTTGCATGATGGAGCACCTCATTAGCATAAGAATTAAATTCTGATGCGTGGGAAAAAAAAGGGTTTGTGATCTTGTAACTTTGCACTTGCAGCTCATTTATGTCACAATTCTTTCAAGATTTAAGAGCCAATAAGAAATAGATTTACCATGTGAGATATTGAACGTTCCTGATTGATATTGCGATTGACAAGTGGTTTTGTGATACAGAAAGATTGGAGTGCCTCACAAGTCTAGAATATACCATATATTTTGTAATTTAAACAGTAAGATTTCAAATTGAGTATATTAAATTAACCTGTCATGGTTGCTATTTTATGACAAACTCTATGGGATCCTATTAAAAAAATTGAAAACTAACATGCCGATAAATGGGATTGCTTTATCAAATTTGAACATTAGAAATTTTGTTTTTCTAGCATATGAGGATGTAATTCATTATTTTCTTTCTTTTTCTTTTGTGTGTGTGTGTTTGGGGGGGGGATCTGTTCTTTTATATGGCATGCGGGATTGAGGTGGCGGGGCTATCTTTTTTGTACTTGAAGAAAGTTGGTCATTGTGAATGATGTGAAATAGAATGTATAGAAAACATACCCGGAACTTTTTTTTTCAAAAAAAAAAAAAGGAAAAGGAAAGAGATCTCGACCACAAGCTGATTTGAGTCATTTGCAGCTCTAAAAAGTTTCAAATATTACACTATGGTACCTTTAATTGTTGGAAATTCTGATGGTTTGTAGTCGTTTATATACTTGAATTGAATTTCCATGAAATTATTCTCGTATTTGATGATGAAAATTGATTTATAGGAAAAGCGGATCTCATAGTTCGTAATTCAGGTAAATTAGTGTGGCATCATCTGGAAACTCTCTGGACTTATTTCTGAGGCATCATCTTTCATCATCTTATTTTCTCATAGCTTCATATTGGAAGTTGATATTTTGAACTTTAATCAGTTATAGTTGCCTTGAACACTTGATATTGTTGTTGAGACGTATGATAGCCGGATAATGTAAATTCTTTCCAAATTATGATAGTAAGTTTGTGGTCTTATCCTTAACTTTTCCCATCCTGACATGTAGCAGAGGTCCGTATCTAATGGGAAATCGACTAAAAGGGTTAGTGGAGCTTCAGCTGGAAGTTCTAGCTCAAATTCATCAAAACGCAGCTCTGACAAGAGGAGGGTTTCTGCCATGGTAATAATTCTTTCAGTCTTTTGTTCTTTCTCATGTTTGGATTTACCAGCTCTGTTGGCATCTTCATAGTGAGACTTTTGTAGATTGAAATTTTGGTCTACTCCAAGTAGTGTATTGATGCTTTTGTCTCCCACCCGCTCCCCTGCTCCCCTGTGCAGGGCCATTAATTAAGATAATTTTTCTAATTATAGATCTGCAATTATTTTCCATTAACTAATACTTTTTTTTTTACTGCTTTGTTTGGTGACTCTGATCCTTACTTGTTTGCTTGCATTTGATCCTGCTGAACAGCAGAATGAGCTATCCGTTACTTTTTCCAGTGTTTAAGAAACTATCTGTATCTTGATTTTCTGGTGGTGTATGTTTCAGTTTTATAGACCTGGTTGATAGATCTCATGTATGATATTCTGTTGGTTCATGGCTTTTAACTCATTATCTAATATATCTAATTCTCCTTTGAGGCAACAGTATGTACTAAGGGACAGTGGGAAGGTTACAAGTGGCAAAGACAAATCTACTTATATTCTGGTTCCTAAACAAGATGATCAGCAGCTTTCTGACAAGTCCAGGACTGAAGGACTTGAAGAGGAAGGTGGTATGATTCATTGTTCTATTCTTTGTCTTTTTGTTCTTTTTATATGAATATGAAGCATGCTGTTTTTGGTTCATACCTCCATCTATTAAGCAAGATCCTTACTAAAAATTCAAAATTCCATTTGTTCTCTAGTTTCTGGAATTAGTGTGTGCACCGGCTGAATCACAATGATATTATTACTCTTTCTGTAAGAGTTTAATCTGTAATTCATCCACAGATAAGTAATTGTCTGTATTGAAAAGAACCTTCTTCCCTAGAATTCTAATTCTTGAGGTTTGACATATCTCAGTCCGATCAGTTGCTTTAGTTTTTTATGTTCTTGATACCTTTGATTAATATTACTACTGAATTCATTTCAGGAGGCTCTTTGGCCACAGACGCTGGGAAGAAGAAAATTTTGCTTTTGAAAGGAAAAGAGAAGGAAATCCCTCATGTAAGTTAAATTTCTCACTATTCATAATGGGATTGAGGTTAAGAACTGGTGGAAGAATGAAAAAAAAAAAAAGTTGGCTGAGTAAAAGGAATTGAATCTGAAAGTAACTTGGCTGTAGGGATAGAATAGTAAGGAGCCCCATTGGGGATTTTGAAGAGAAGTGCATGGAGAATGGAGGAATTACAAATCCAGTGTGAATTTCCAACTTACTGTGCATTAAATCTGGGATGTAATTATAACTCACAATTTGCTGAAATCTCCGTAGAATAAAAAGGAGACCCTCTAAAATATGGATGGGGTTAGTTAAAACTTCCTGAATAGCTATTCCATCTTGACATTTTAACCCAGACTGCATCTGAATATTGGGCATCACATATGCGTGACAGACTGCTTGTATTCCTTCTGGGAATTGTCACTTCTACAATGTTCAAAGTTAATTGACCTTGCTTTCAACTTCTTCTGTAGATTTCTGCTGTTCCATCAACGCAACAGAATGCAGCTTCTCCTGTTAAGAATTTGATTACTTCAGGTAACATCAAACAGAACCAGAGACGTGAGGGTACTGGAAGGATCATCAGAAGCATACTACTTAACAAGGATAATAGGCAGAATCAGTCTTCTGTGGGTTTGTCTGAGCAGAACCACACTTCAAATTTGGACAAGGACAAAAGACCCCCTCGGCCACCTAGCGTGCACTTGCTTCAGAAGGATACAAGTGTAGCTTCAGAAGACAGAACTCCAAATGATTTCCATGGTTTTCACGCTGACAAACAGGAAAGGCGCCCCAAGAATAAGGAGAGACCTGATCGTGGAGTCTGGGCACCTCTTCGGCGTTCAGAAAGTTCACATGCAAGTGATGAGTCTTTGTCATCATCTGCTTCTCAATCTGCATTGGATTCTGCTGAAGGTACCCCAATTAAATTAATAGGAATGCTTTAGGATATTTGACACTTAATGCCACTACTTTCTTGTGGAAATAACCTCCTAACTTTTTCTTGGTTGTGCATTAAACCTTTTGGATTTTGTCTCTTCAAAAAACTGAAGTTTTATATTTTATGCTCATTATTTCTAGGGAATCATGCAGAAACAAGAAGTGACATAACAGGTGCACGTGGGGAGTTCAAACACAGAGAAAGTGGACGTGGCAGTCAATCTTCTCTAGATAACGGTTAGTTTTGTTCCTAAAAGCTAAATGGTCATGAGAATATTTTCTTTTAACAAATATGCTTTTAGATATCTAAGATGCACAACTTACACCTATCGGTGTTTATGGGATTAACTTAGGTTCTTATAAGCATGGTGGGCGCCGCGGATCAGCACATATAAAGGATTCAGATGGTTCATCTGAGGGTAAACCCTTAAGAAGAGGAGGTTCTTCTGGCTACAGTTCCCATGAGGTATTTGATTCTCTGGTTTTGATGTGAATTTCAAGGGTTGCCTGCTCTATCTTTAACCATTTATTTAGTTTCCCATGCATCTTTACTAACTGAATTAACCTTCACAATGAGGTGATGCAGAAGCAAGTGTGGGTTCAAAAGGCAAGCTCGGGTTCGTAGTATTTGTTGTATGGTAAGTCTGTATGTGGAATTGCAAGTTTTCCTGAACAAATGTTTGTTTGTGCAAATGGTTACGTGTTTTTGATGTTAGGGCTTCAATTCCTGATAACAAGTGGCAATGCAGAATTGATTGTAGTTCTTGATGTATTGTAACTCTTGCTGAAAGGATTAATGCAGTGAGTCCTCAGGGGTGAGGTTGTCTATGGTGAAGGAAATATGTTTTTGAGCCCTTCACCTGTATATAAGCAGAGATGGGGGGAAAATGAGGAGAGAAGAAAACAGAGGGGGACGGGGAGGAGTTGTGTTGCACTGCCCTTCTGGTTATTGTTTATTTAGCTGGGACTGTTCAAATATGATCCCTGCTTGTCCTATGTCTACTTGAAGTTGATACATCTTTTCTAATGGCTTCTTAATGGCTTCTTACTGGTTGTCTCCTCCGATGCTTCTGCAGTGAAATGCTTGTTCATCTACCATACTGAATTATACTCCTTAGTGGCTGGAGCTCTCTCTCTTTTGATAGAGGGAGGGGGAAAATCAAATGTGAACAAAGTTGCAGGAACAAAGGAATGGTTTATGTGAGAAGGCCTTAGTGAAACTTGAATTTATCGAATTGTTGCAGATAGCAGTGTTATTTATTGTTCAATGAGATGAAGAAATTCCGGTCCTACTTAATTGAAGAGTCAAGGATAGTACGAGAAAAGAGGAAGAGACTAGTCGCTATAATCCCCTAATATCAGCACAGTTTTCCTCCGGGCATCCCTTTGACAGGTTTAATGCTCAGTGGTGGAGCCATGGGGTACCCCCCCACTCTGCTATTGGCTCGGCTAGTTATCGAGATAGTTAGCTCATAGTGGACGGTTTCTTATCGCTGAACTGTAAATACAGATATGAAATAGTGTGTTCTGCCTCCATTCCCATATATGTGTTTTCGTCCAGTAGTCTGCTGCGTGGCATTGGTGAATATATACATCTCTGTATGTCCATAGCCTGAAAAGCAGTGCTCGGCTGATCTGCTGACCTCGTTCTTAGCATAAGCATTCCGAAAGAAGAAAGCCTGGAGTTGCTGTTCAGACTAGGAATGATTGTGTATTGTTTAGTTGTGATGAGAACCTTGGTGTCTCCTAATGTATTGGGAAAATGAATCTTTGGTGAGTGGTCGTTTTGGCTTTTACTTTTTATATATATATATATAGTTTTTTTGATGAGTAAAAGTGGTCGTTTAAAACGTATCTTCCGGGTGCACTGGCATTGGTTTTCATTTGAAAAGAAAATTTTCATAGGTTTTACAACACTTCGCTCTATTTTCAAATTCAAGAAAACAAAAAACGGAAATTTATACTCAAACATATCTCCGCTTCAGAATGTTTAGTGTTGAAGCATTTAAATATCGGTTATAATGTTTTTTTATTAAATAAAAAGGTGAGTTTAAAGATAATGAATTGATAGCTTTCTACTACTTGATATTAGTTACAATTTACAAAGAGATTTGTTTATATCACATGATACAAGTGACAAATACAATCGGTTGAACAAATAGAGAGTAAAACTGCATCTTTAAATTGCAAATTAGAAAGAAATTACTATCTATTTTTTTCTTTTCTTTTTTTCTTTTTCGGGGGGAGGGTCATTTTTTATGTTTTTTTTTTTAAATTATAAGATCTCATATTCTTATTTTTTTTTAATTATGACCAACTTAGATTGATTTTTTATTTTATTTTTTTATTTTTTTACTTTAAATTATTTTTATAACTAATTTACTTTTACAATTCTTAAAATAATTTAAATTCAAATAAAAATCCAATTCAAATTTACTTTTCCATCATTGTTGTCATGGCTAAGGAAGCAATGGAAGCCAGAGAGCTGACGTGGCATGTCCTAAACTGCATATTCTCTCCTCTTCGGAAAGCCGAAAGAGTTCAACGAGCAACCATATGGCGTTGCTGCTCTACTTCATCGTCTTCACTTGCTGACTCCCAGCACCGTGAGCGACTCAGAAATGCCGACGGTGGCCATTTCTTCAGCTACGCTTCTTCCTCAACTGCAATTCCACACACTCTCTCCCTTCTTCTCTTTCACTTCTCGGCCTCGCTACAGAAAATGCACCTCCTTGGCGCCAATTTCCAATGCCCTTGACACCAACCTCTATCCCTCTTCCACCGCCGTCGACCCCGAACCCTTCTCAGGTCACCCTCCTCTCTCTGTCTCTCTCTTTCATTTCACATAGTCAGGGACTAACCAAAAGACTATAGCCTGAGGTTCAGGGTCCATTGAGGAACTATTTAAGTGGAGTTCACCTTCTTTGTATAGCCTCTAAACTCTCTTATGGAACTGTTTTAAGTTGATTGCAGAATGATGTGCAGGCAAGCCAGAGGCAGATGTTGTCGTGATTGGCAGTGGTATCGGTGGATTATGTTGTGCTGGACTTCTAGCCAGATACGAGCAAGATGTTCTGGTTTTGGAAAGCCATGATTTGCCTGGGGGTGCTGCTCATTCTTTCGAGATCAAAGGCTATAAATTTGATTCCGGTCCATCTTTGTTTTCTGGTTTCCAATCAAGAGGTCCGCAGGCAAATCCTCTAGCACAAGTAATTCCATTTCTTTCCTTCTTTAACTAGATAGATACATATGAGGATGAACTGATGCTGACAATCTTTTGTAGGTACTAGATGCCTTAGGCGAATCAATTCCCTGTGCAAATTATGACTCATGGATGGTATACATACCTGAAGGTGAATTTTTATCTCGCATTGGGCCAACTGAGTTCTTCAAGGTGAATCTTATTGCTTCTTCATTATTCATTTTGGACGAATGATTTTGTCTAATTGCTAATTCACTAAGTGGATGCATGAAAATAAAAAATTTAACAAAGGGGAAGGCTCCATAAACCTGGATGGTGGATCCCCTACAATATAACGTGAGATAAAACTTATCAGGATGTCCCTTGCTTGTTCAAATTTGTTGGTCAATAAATTTCCAATTTCAATTTTTTGACAAATTCAACTGTTATCTTCTAAATGAAGGCTCACTATGTTTCATCTTACAGGACCTTGAGAAGTATGCAGGTCCAGAGGCTGTGAAAGAATGGAGAATGCTTCTAGTAAGTTTTGATAAACTTTTCTTCCCTGAATTAACCTATTAGAGATTTTGGTAACCTAAATTTCAAAACGAACTTGCTTAAAATTTCTTCTACCATTTGCTACGTTGTCTATACTTTTGAAACTTTACAGTAAAGGGGCAATATTTGATGTTCTTTATATATTCTTCTGTTGGCTCTCTGTAGCACAAAATCTTTTGATGTTCTTACCGGATGTTATACTGTATTGTCTATACTTTCAAAACTTTACAGTAAAGGGGCAATATTTGATGTTCTTTAGATATTCTTTTGTTAGCTCTCTGTAGCTCAAAATCTTTTGATATTTTTACAGGATGCAATACTCCCAATATCTGCAGCAGCGATGGCTCTGCCTCCTTTATCTATCCGAGGTGACCTGGGTGTTGTTTCAACAGCTGCTATAAGATATGCACCTTCTCTGCTGAAATCTTTTGCTCAGATGGGACCCCGGGGAGCCCTTGGCTCTACCAAGCTTTTAAGACCTTTCTCAGAGATCCTTGACTCTCTGGGGCTAAAAGATCCTTTTGTCCGGAATTGGGTGGACCTTCTATCTTTTTTGCTTGCAGGCGTGAAATCTAATGGGATACTTTCAGCAGAGATGGTAATTGCATTATCAAAATGGATGTGACTTGCATGCTAATGTTTGTTCATCTTACATTTCTTAAACCTATCGTAAGTGATTTATTGAATGTTAAGCTATTAGTTTGGCTCCTATCTTCAGGTTTACATGTTTTCAGAATGGTACAAGCCAGGTTGCTCTCTAGAATATCCTCTTCATGGAAGTGGGGCGATTGTTGATGCTCTTGTCAGGGGATTAAAGAAGTTTGGCGGGCGGCTCTCTCTAAGGAGTCATGTAGAAAGTATTGTTGTTGATCAAGGCCGAGCTGTAGGCGTGAAGCTAAGAAATGGAAAAGTGAGTAAATAGTGGCAGATAAATAAGGGCTTGAAGCAGTTGCATTCATCCTTATGTTAGTTTGGTTTGAGAACTTAAATTCCGTTATGTTCCTTGCAGTTCATACGTGCTAGAAAGGCAGTTGTGAGCAATGCATCCATGTGGGACACACTGAAATTATTGCCCAAGGAAGATGTTCCAAGATCATACCAGGACCAAATTGAAAAGACACCACAATGTGAATCATTCATGCACCTCCATCTCGGCTTTGATGCTCAGGTAAGCAATTGTAAGAGCAAACAAATTGCATGTTGCAGATGTTATTTGGATGATAGTTCACATATACCCTGTGAATGACTTGCAAACTGCTCCTTTTATTCCTGTAATTAGCTTTTTATTTAGTTATTCCTGGACATGTGCCTACTTTGGTCAATTCTGAGGACAAATACATGGTCACGTGATTAAAGAACTTAGTTTTCTAACTAGGCGTATTTCAGTTTTTTCCTGTAAGTCTCAATGGGTGTCTATTTTCTTCCCGTGCATCAAATGATTCAATTTTTTTAACTTCTAGATGAATTATGCTTTGCTGGCACGTCAAAAACGTCAATTGTTAGAATATTTGTTTTCCTATCATCTTATCTTTATCTTCCCACTTGGACAAGTAACAGTATGTCTCCTTGATATACCTGTAATAAAGTCCCCCCTCTATAATTTCTAATCTTCTCTTTTATCTTGTTTATTTTGTTTCATTGGATGGCTATCCTGGGGTGCTGCATAACTAAGTTACTTCTGCTGTCAGCATCTGTTTTTGTTGCTTATGCACATATACAATGCCTGTCAGTGTATGTGTTGATAGCATGAAATTGTGAAGCTCACTATCAAATGTTACACAACGGCACTATTCTGCAAAAACTTTTTCAATTTGCTATTCCATTGCAAACTCTTCTCTCTTTTCCTTCTTTTGCACAGTTGAAAGAGGAGCTAAGCTTCTTGTTATTTAGTGCTAAAATAATTGATGTCAACGTCTTGGAATAAAAGTTTTATTCAGTTTGACTACCATGCTTTCCAAATGTATCATTTCTTACCATATCGTATTTGGATGCTTAGGATATACGTGAAGACCTGGGAATCCATCATATTGTTGTGAATGAATGGGAGAGAGGTGTTGATGCAGATCAAAATGTTGTTTTAATATCTGTACCTAGTGTGCTTAGTCCTGATCTTGCTCCACCTGGAAAGCATGTCTTACATGCCTATACACCAGGAACTGAGCCTTTTGGAATCTGGGAAGGCCTTGATCGCCGAAGCATTGAGTACAAAGAACTCAAGGCAAAAAGATCGGAGGTATTTATCATCTTCCACAAACCACTATCTGTTGGTCTCATCAAGCATTTTGGCTTACTGGAAAATTTAATTTTGTGGGTGTAGATTTCCTTGATTAAACTTGACTGGCACCATACGGATTTTGAAATATCTTGTTGATACACAATGATATTTGTATTGTGAGAGCTCAATTAATTCACTTTACACTCGAGACATGATACTTACAGGTCTAGTCAGATGGTTCAACTTTGATGGTATTAGATATCATGCAAACCAAAGTGGTAGAAACATTAAAATCAGTTTTGTCTATACTTTCAAAAATATGAGATCTAACATTCTGCACAAATTATTTTCTGTGGCTGGGCTGTTTAAATTTACTTTGTCAAATATGAGATTGAATGGTAGTCCCAGACGAAATATGTCAGGTTGGTTAGGCCATTCTGCATTGTGACATTTTCTTGTGAAATATAATACTGCCATGTAAATTTACCATTGTGTTCTGCATGAAATTCTGTCCAGAGCTTCTCGGGCCATTTATATTTTAGCATTTATATGTACTTTGGCAAATATGAAATAGCAGGGTTCTCTCAATCGAATATGTTCAGAGTGGGTACACCATTCTTCATTGCAGCATTTTCTTGTCAAATGAAATAAGGCCATGCAAATTTGATTTATAAGCATAACTGACATTTTTGTTTAGTGTTTTCAACTATGCTTTTCATTTATCAGCATTCAATGGCTTTTCTAGTCTTGCTCTTTCAAAAGTTTTGCCTACATCCTTCCCTTCAGAAATAAGAATGCTAATAATTCTTCTGGTTGGCCTTATATATCCTTGTACCCTAGGTAATGTGGAGAGCAGTGGAGCGTGCGCTCAGCCGTGGTTTTAATCGTGACAAGTGTGAGGTAAAGTTGGTTGGATCGCCATTAACACATCAAAGGTTTCTTCGAAGGAATAGAGGAACTTATGGGCCTGCAATAGAAGCTGGCAAAGGCACTTTTCCTGGACATTTGACTCCTATCCCACAGCTCTATTGCTGTGGGGATTCTACTTTTCCTGGCATCGGTGTCCCTGCAGTTGCTGCTAGTGGCGCTATTGTTGCTAATTCACTTGTTTCCGTCTCTCAGCACTCACAACTCCTTGATGCTGTTGGAATATAACAACTAAACTGGAAATTCTTCTGTTAGGAGGATATACGCTAGTATATTTAGTATGGCATTCGTGTATCTTTGATTAATCGTCCTCTTATGTACAACAAGTTCTATCTTGAAGTTCCATTTGTACAAACTTCCGTGAACTCAGATTCAGAAACAAGAAGGAAAATCTTGGTTACGTAATGAGGAGATGACTACACAGTTGCTGGTAACATGTGGTGGTTTTGGTTTGTCCGTGCTTTTATGTTCTCCAACTCCAAGATTTTGCTAGGGTCCTCTCTTATATGAGTATGCATAAATTTTGCTTCACTTTTACAGTGCTGATCTCCTAATCTGCTTCGGAGGACAAAAGGAAAAGTTCCATGTTCAAGTAATCAGATCACATCAGTTGGCGATGCTACTCTTTTGTATATATTGATTGAGGTACATTTTATTCTTTAAAAATCTAGTCAATAACAATACTTGCAAGTCACCATTTGGTGTTTTATTAATGTTTATGATAATTATTCTATACAAAACTTGGAAGTTGTGATTTTGTTTAAGGTTTTTGTATGAAGCGAAACTCTAATATTTTGAAATACAAGTTAAATATTCGATTATTAATTATTATTTAAATAGTTAATTATTTTTATTTAAAAATAGTAGTTTAAAATTCTTTAAATTGTCAAAGGGAGAACATATATACCTATTGATACATATAGGTTAGTATTCCAATGGTAGGTTATAAATCTACCGGAAAATAATAATAATAATAGCTCATATTATTCCTAAACTATTCTATGGAGAAAAGAAAAAGAAAAATGGGCAGAAAAGTCAACAAAGCGCAGAAAGAGTTATCTACGGGACCCTAATTAGCACGAGCCCAGGTCCAATATGCGTGGTCCTGGATTACCGAATCAAGCCACGTGCCTTTGGCATGTGACATCTCATTTATTGGGCTTGAAACCACAGAGGGGCCACGTGACCTGAGGAACTTTTAAAAATTTGTTAAAGACGACAAAAGAGAATAAAAACGTCTTCATCATGCAGAAACAGTCGTTTTGAATGTGGCTGTGACCTTACGATCTTTTTGAGGGCACGTTACCAATATTGCCCCCCACCTTATCTAATCTAATTACTCTTGCCCTATGCCTATTTCTTTGATTAAGGCCTTATTATAGTAACAATAATTCCAAATTATCACGCAATTAAACCTGCTTATAATAATAGATTTGAGTTTTTATTAATAAAGTACTTTAATATTTTGTATTTTTTATTTTAATATTTTAATTTTTCTCATCTCACTAAAATATTTTTCTTATACTGATGTCATGAAAATGTATCTTTTTGTTATTATAAATTTTAGAAAAATATAATTCTTCTTTTTGTATGACTATTATAATTTTTTGATGATAATACTCCTTCTTGTCAAATACAAACGAACAACTTAATTTTTAATTTTTTAACAGTAATTTGTAACTTTTAATTACTTTTTTTACTAATATTTCTTTTAATCTATTAAATATTAATATTTAAACTATTAACAATTCTCTTGACTTTAGAATGAGAAAATTTTCATATTTTTAAGTGGATTAAGTTTGAAATTTTTAAGAAAAATTAAAATTTTGAGGATTCTTTTGTTCGTATCAGATAAGTAAAAAGAGCAATGAAGATTTTTACAAAAGAGATAGTAAGAAGTGCAAAGAGAATATGAAATATCAAAATTTAAAATTTGTATATGAGATACCAACAACTAACAATAAATAAATATTAAATATTATTTTTTTATTACATCAATAAAAGAAGATACTTTAATGAGAAAAAAATTAAGACATTAGAATAAAAAGTATAAGAATATTATAGTATTTTATTGATAAAAAACCTAGTAGATTTATATTTACAATAATAGGAGTATTATGGTATGTTGGTCAAAGTGTAAGCAGTTGTATTTCAAGTGTATAATTAATATTTCGTTCGTTTTAAAATAAAAAAAACTATTTCTTTTTACAAAAAAATAAGAGATCAATTTATTATTATTATTTTAATTAATTATATTAATATAATATAGAATGATATAATTATATTTATGACTCGCATAACTTTTTTAAAAAATCTTTAAAACTTGCAAAAGTCCCATCATTTTAAACAAAAGGAAAGTGGTCAAAAGATCTTTTTTTTTTAAAGGGATGAAGTAATGTTTAAATCTATACAAGATAGTATTTTAATAATTGTATTAATGTCCACAAAGAATTTTTAGGTGATTTGTAGGTCAATGTCCAAACCTGATTATCCATTATGCTCTTCAAATCAGGTAGCTTTCGCAGTAAATGAAAAGTCGTGCTTGAAAGATGGTACATTAGCTTTAAAAATAAAAAATAAAAATCGGTACATTACTTGTCGTTTTTAATTTATTCTTTTATTATATGAAAAAAAAAGAGGTGACCTTAAATAGTATTGCATTGCTACTTGCTAGCGATGTTTTGAAAGAATCAAGACTTTTTTGTGGTAGACGGTCAACTTGCAACTATTCTAGCGACCTAACCATCTTTGCATGTCTGATAAATTTTGAGGAGAAATGAGCTGCTAGCATAACAATAGCTTTTAAATGTGATTGTAAGAGTTTTTTGTTATATAATTTTAATTTATGTTGAAAATCACTCTCTATATTTGGATTGGATATCGTTTAAAAAAATTAATGTAAAATTTTTACTTTAATTCTTATATTATATTTTACTAATAATTTATTTTTACGAAATTTAAAATAAAAAATATCAAACACAAACACTATAAAATCTCTCTCGCATAATTTTTTTATCTTTTTTCATAGTGGAGAGAATATAATGTGTGTAATAGGAAGTAGGAGCAAATAATCCTTAAAGTTTATTTTCTTATTTTTAAAAAGATAAATGCTCGTGGCAGTTTTTTTATGAAAAAGAAAATATTTTATATCAATAAAAAATTTCCTACGAATAGGAAAAAAATAGAGAAATGCTGCATATATATAGAAAAATCTTTTATACTGAAAATTTAAAATAAAAGAACCAATCAATCTGGTAATTCATTGTTAGAGAAAATTTATCGTGTTAAGACCAAGATTCAAGTAATTTTGAATAGTAGAAGGTCGAAACAGACATTTAACATCCGTAGGATGGGCACTGGCTGGGGAAAGTTTGGAATGGGGTAGAAGCCTTATCCTTAGATTGATGAAGAAATCCATCAATTATTTGAAATTGCAAACTTTGTGGGCCTTTTGCCACTCATTAGAACGTGTCTTTCTTTCATAATGTTGCTTTTTATACAACAGATTCTACGCTTTGTTTCTTTTTTATGTCAAGTGGGGTTTAATATGATGGAATTTGAATTTTTTTATTTTTATTCTTTATAAGAAAAAATTAGATTTAAATTAAAATTTAAAATAAAATTTAATTTAAATACAACTACATAATATCTTCTGATATTAATAAATAATATTGCAGTTACACTTCTCTTAATCTTGTCACAACTATACTTAGGGTGTAATTGAATATGATTTATTTTAAAAATTTTTATTTTAAATTTCATAAAAGTTAAATTATTTATGAGAAAAATATGCATTCTACACAGTTTAATTTTAAGTTTAGATAGTATTCAGTCCCATCCTAAATAGGAATAAAATATCACTTATTTTGAATTGAATCACATTATCTATATTGATTGGATATATAATTTAAAGAATTTTTTAATAATCAAATTGTAAATTAATATTTAATTGTTAAAAAAGTCCCTGATAAAAACTATTCAAGAAGTTTTGAAAGAATATGCAAAACTCAACAACATTTCTTGTACCAATCTCCAAAGAAAAAATGCACAAATGATTACGGATGCTATCGTCCAAACAAGAATTTGTTTTTTGGGTAATAAACTATCGCCCAAAGTAAATACTCTACCAACCGTAGGAAAAAAGCACAGATTAATTTTTTATTTTTATAAATCGAGTTATTTATTTTATTTAAAATTAAAGAATTGTAAAACCTTCAGAATTACAATCATAGTAATAAAAAACAAACTTACCGGACTTCTCCGTTCAATTCAAAAAGAAAGAGAAATAAGGAAAAAAAGATGATTGGCGGGGTGTAGCAGCAGGCCGGTGGGTGCGAGAACAGCAGAAAGTTCAGCTGTAGATACGGAGGGCGGTGAAAGAAGTCTGTCGCTACTCGCTTGTCACTTGTCACTGAAGACTGTCAGTACAAAAGTTTGTTATTTTTTAAGGGGAAAAGAAAAATCGAAGTATCAAACCCTTTCTCTCTCTATCCATCTTCCTGTGTGTACACACACACCGTACGCACACTCTCTCCTCTCTAGAAGAAAAACATACAGATACGAGCTCTGCCCCAACCGCATGACTGTTGCATTCCAACTTGACTGTCTGCAATGGTGATTACGTAGTCCGTTCTGCGATTAAAATATGCGAAAAAATCATTGTAAGGCAAAAAGTAAGTAAAGAAGTAATCAAATCAACAGTTCACGCTCTCTGACTCTGATCCACTTTTCCTCTACTTTCTATCCCTCTCACACACACTCACACACTCATTTACTTGTATTTTTTTTCTTTTTTCCTATTGTTATATTATACTATATGTTGTATAATTAGGTGAAAGTTGATCGGATTTTGCGGAACCGGAGGAAGCTCCTAGAAATGCGAGAAATCTGCTTCGAACTGCGACTCAAATTAAGCCAGGTATGTGGATTTTCAGCTTAATTCATCGTGTTTGAACTTCTTTTAGAAAAAGGGTTTTTGTTTCACTGATTATCAGCTGAAAGCACGTGAATACTCATAATATTTGGAGGAGTTCGATTAATGCTCATTTGGCTGGAGTTTTATGTGTTTATTTTGTTTTTGGTTTCGATTTTAAGTTGTTTTTGGGGGAAAAATGGTATGGTGAAGTCTTGAGTTGAGAGCTTCAATTGTGATAGTCATTAGCGTAGCTCGATCTGATCGGGAGGAAATTGCTATGTTTTTCCTGTAATTGTATTGTTGGATAAGAAATCTCAGATATTTTCTGATGTGTTTTTGGAGTGGATTGTGCGTTTTGCTGAGCATTTATGAGAAATATCTACCATTGAAAGACATTTTATTTTATTTATGTCGGCACGAACTCAGATTTGAATAAAATAAATTTCAAGTATGTTAAACTGTATATGCATGTGAATTTCGTTTATTTATGTATTTCTTTAAACCGCTGATGCAAAGCCACATTTTCAATATTGACAAGGAATATGGATGAGTTGGAAAATGAGAGTTTATGTTGATGTATATTGCTGTGTCCAAGTTCATAGGATTTTCACGCGGTATATTGCTTTTTTAACATAGGATTTTCACGCAGTGTACTGCTTTTTTAACTGAAATAGTGATATCTGATTGGTAAAATGCCATCAGGATTGATGCCTTCATTTGCACTATCAAAGAAGCTTGATGTTCTTGCTACCTCCTTCGAGCAACAGGAATACTGATCTTGCTTCGCTGTTAATATTTGTCTTTTCTTTTTACCTTTTTCTGTTCATTTCCTGCTTTAAATTCATATTAAACATATTTGTCCTTGAGTAATCTGAAATTTTTATCTGGGGTAGCTTCTCCATTATCCTAAATTCATTGGTTTTCCTGGAATGAAGTTGGTCTTTTGCTACTCTCATTGTCTGTCCTTATTCAATAAGGTAGAGAGGTTCTTGAATTGGATGGGATGTCGTTTCAAGGAGAACTATGCGGAAAGTAGTGAATACTAGTGCACGTGATTTCATTCTGCTAATCTATGGCGTCTAATGGACTGGGGCATGGTGGTGTTGGAAGTTCCAGGAGTGCTAACGGCTTAAAAGGGTCATCTGGTTCTGTTGAATGGCTGGGGAGGGAGATGCTTGCAATGAGACTGAGGGACAGGGTTGACCATGAGGGCAATGAAGATGATAGAGTGAGCCTCTAAACACCTTTATTCTGAATCATTTGTTTAAGATTGATAATAGTTGTCGTATAGTGCAGAACATTTTTACTTGTGGCTAATAGTTTGAAAAAAATGTTGTCGCTGTTCTACTTGGTAGAACAAAAGAAAAACTTAGCTTTTTTTCTTTCATAAATTTATTAACAATGCAGGATAGTGAACCAGATATTATCGATGGTGTGGGTGCTGAAACAGGACATGTCATAAGAACAACTATAGGAGGTCGAAGTGGTCAACCAAAACAGGTCAGCACAAAGCTAACTTGTGATATCAGACAGTAGCTCTCTATGCAATTCATTATGCCACTGAGCTGATGATTAAATATTTCAGTTCTTGTCCACCTGATGTTACTGGACTTTAACAGGTTGTCAGTTACATTGCAGAACATGTCATTGGAACTGGTTCTTTTGGAGTTGTTTTTCAAGTAGGTGCCCATGCATTGCTTTCACTATTTGTACTTTTTATGCACGTTTACCTCCTCGCTATATTTTTACTGGTTCTGTTCCGATTTCTTCTTGTAGGCGAAGTGCAGAGAAACTGGGGAGATTGTTGCCATCAAGAAGGTTCTTCAGGACAAGCGTTACAAGAACAGGGAGTTGCAAATTATGCAAATGTTGGACCATCCTAATGTTGTTTCCCTTAAGCATTCTTTCTTTTCAACAACAGACAAAGAGGAGCTGTACCTGAATCTTGTCCTTGAGTTTGTCCCTGAAACTGTGAATCGTATTGCTAAACAGTACAATAGGATGAACCAGCGTATGCCATTGATATATGTCAAACTTTATACGTATCAGGTGTGTAGCCTTTTGCAGCTAAGTTTTGTAAATTTTCCAGAGTAGCAATATGTTGACCTTTTCTATAGTTCATAGATAAGCTGTCTTTATTCTTAGGAAGTTACTGCTACATGCGCTTTCAAATTCCTCTTGTTCTGTGGATGTGTGCAAATAATTAACACCGCAATGTCCTCATGACATAATCCTAATTTGATTCAATCCAGCTCTCTGCTTTTATTTTGATGAATACTAAATTTTCTTCCTGCCTGTGGTTACCCATTAACTATGCTTTTCTATCATAGCATTGCATGAGTCAAGAATGCTTATCCTGATTGCAGATATGTAGGGCACTGGCATATATTCATAACTGCATAGGGATTTGTCACCGTGATATCAAACCTCAGAATTTATTGGTAAGAGTGACTTTTTGGACAATTCAAACTTTTGTTTTTCTGGTAACTTCTGGATGGGGATGATTTGAGATTGTGCTAGTGTATTCTGACCGGGCCAAGTTTAATCTTGAACTTTGTATATCAGTAATAGTTAGCACAATGCATGCTTTTCTACAAGACCCTAAATATGGTAGCATATCCACATTTTTGTAACTATTAGAACTTATAATACGTAAGTGGATCATATTTTGCACTGACATTCTAGCATTTTCATGAAGTAGTAAAGATCACAATGGTGTAGATGGGTCTTCAATAGAAACAGTACAGTGAATGGGGTTAAATACTAAATTTTCCCATTCTTGTTATTCCTTAGTGTTTTTTCATGTCTGGCTGTGGTTTAGGTATTCGCCTTTTTGATACATGTTTATCAAGGAAGTCAGCAGAGACTCTTATCCTTTAATAGTTTGGGAACATGATACCTTTTAGTTCATGTGATTAAGTACATCCAACTTAGATATTGAATGATGAAGTTCAATATTTGGCATGACAAACAGCAGGATTACTGTCTAGAGTTTGCGAAAGAGGTGGACAACAGGATTTAGTCAACAAGTTGTTGGCGTTAACCAAATTTTATAGGATATTTATAGGTTTGCGGATAGAGTTTCAGTGCTTAGGTCATTGCATCGTTCTGCTCTTTTAGGTATAATGGTGTTATCAATCCCCTGAATCTGAATGCGAAATTGGTACTACCTTGTTCATCTCTGCCGTCATGTCAAACTAAAAAGTTTACTTATCTTCAGGTGAATCCTCATACACATCAGCTAAAAATTTGTGATTTTGGTAGTGCAAAAGTTCTGGTAAGTTTCTCATATACAAGGGGCTTATCTAGAGAATACAAAGTGGCTTAATCTGCCTTTATATTAGTTTTTCTTTCCTGTTTCATCAGGTCAAAGGGGAACCTAATGTGTCATACATCTGTTCAAGATATTATCGTGCTCCTGAACTCATATTTGGTGCCACTGAATACACAACCGCAATTGACATTTGGTCTACAGGTTGTGTGATGGCTGAATTACTTCTTGGAAAGGTCGTATAGTGGTTTGATTCACTCGTCTTTCTTGAATTTACTATTATGTAAAAATTATTCTAAAGTCATCTATCCTGCTTTTTCTTCCACAGCCTTTATTTCCTGGAGAGAGTGGAGTAGATCAGTTAGTTGAAATTATAAAGGTAATATCATTTATCATTTATATGTCCTTTGAATAACTTTCTTTGCTGTTGAAGTCGTGGGACATTGAATTTTGCCTAAACTGAGGAAATTTCTAAATTTTTTTTGTCTAGGATTAATGAAAATGAGTGGAAGTAACTTTTCCAATATGTTTCCAAAAGGCTGAACTCTTAAAAGATTTTGCAGTTGTAAATGAACTTCAAGTTCCAGGAATTTTTCCCACTTTTCTTGTTCTCCCCATCTTTATGTTAAGCATGTTAGCTTTATTAAATTGTTTTCCATGACGTGAAGTTCAAAATGCTGCAGGCAACCTAATGTTGAATTGTCATACAGGTTTTGGGAACACCTACAAGAGAGGAAATAAAATGCATGAATCCCAACTATACGGAGTTCAAGTTTCCTCAGATAAAGCCCCATCCTTGGCACAAGGTTTGTCCAATTATTATTTGTGTTTTATCTTTGTATGTAATGGATGCACTATTGGAACTGTGCCAAATGGTATATATAAATCCCCCGGAATTAGGACATGGACTATATAAGTGACAGTATCCCTCATTGGTCTAGGTCTTCCAAAAATGTTTGCCCCCAGAAGCAGTTGACTTGGTTTGCCGGTTTTTCCAGTACTCCCCAAATTTGAGATGCACTGCTGTAAGTTCAACTTTACTTGCAAACATTTGAGTTCATTAGCTGCAAGTATTGCTTATTCTTCTATGCTATGGCATTACAGTTGGAAGCTTGTGTTCACCCTTTCTTTGATGAATTAAGAGACCCTAACACGCGACTTCCAAACGGACGGCCTCTTCCACCACTTTTTAATTTTAAGCCTCAAGGTATGCTCAAGTCCAAGGAAGACTAAATTACCTCCTCTTCTTTTCACATTGAAATTTGTGACGGTAATGATGTTCCATAAAATCATTAACTGACGTCATTCAGGGTTAGGGGATTCCCGGGTGGCCATTGCAGGGGTTTTGAATATCTCCTTGATAATAATTAGTAAAAATGCTTTCTACCATTTCAAAAGTAACATAATTACCTCTTGCCTATGTACTCTAGCTTCTGCTTGTGTGTTATCATAGTTTGCACTGTATTCTCTCTTGATAATATGCAATATAAAATTTCAATAATCATAATAGTTTATGTAGGAGGCAAGATTTGTGCAATCTTATCATATGGAAAATGTTTCTCGTCATTTTACCCATGGTTGTTTGGTCCCCCCAAAAGCTTTAAAACTGCCCCCGTGTAGTCCATTATGTACCACTCCATCACCTCATGACCAAAAGGGGGCAAAAGGTTTCACGTCCCATGTACTTAAGTTGCTCGATTTCTGCCAAAATTGAGATGGATTTATGGGCAAAAATGGATTCCTCAGGAACGAATTTGAATCTTGAAAGTTTTATCTGCCGACACAGAAGGGGATCAACTTTGAAGGGCAGGCAAACTACTGAAATACTTCTTTACCCGTTAAGTAACAATTTTTTTATATCAGAAGTGGTGAATGTCTGATGCTTATTTTGGTATGAGCACAATAACAAAGCTTTATTTTGTTTAATACTAATATTGACCGTGAAGTTGGCGGCATTTAAAATTATGCTCCTATTTCCATTTCCTTGCCTTGAACTTTACCAGTGCTTGAAAAGAATAATCTAGTAGTCGACGCTATCTCGGTCGATTAGGATATTGTTTGATATCTTGTCTTTCTTTATTACTTGTTATGCATCATTAACATCCTCTATGAACTTGTTCTTGCAGAACTTGAGGGGATTCCTCCTGAAACTATTCGCCGGCTTATTCCAGAGCACGCTCGAAGGCAGAACTTATTCATGGCTTTGCACTCCTAGTCGCAACCCTCAAACCCCTCTGCTCGCCACGCCCACAGTGACTTTATTCTTATTGTAACATCTGTAAAATCTTTCTATCAGTATAATTACCTATGACGCCTGTAAAAAAAAAAAAAAAAAGAGTTGCAATGAATTTCTCGGTGAAATCTGGGAGATGAGTGAAATATATTTATGTAGGCACTTAATTTTTCTGCGGATATATATAGACCAAGAACCATCTCCTCATCTGAGTGATTATTCGCAGGGAAGCCCGTTGCCGAATTAGGTTGAAACTAAGCAATGTCATATGCACTATTGTAGGCCAGTTTTTCATATTCTTCCATAGACTTTCCCATGAATGCCATCTTTACCCGTATTACACTTCTTGTTCATGTTGGATATGTAATATGTTGAATATTTGTCCTGCTCTCTCGGTCTGAAAGCTGATAAGAAAGTTGATCATGTTCTCCGTAAGCTGCATTCCTATTACCATTTGTTTTAGCTATGCCTTTATCTGACAGGAAGCTGCTTTCTTTTCTTGTCCATTTGCAATGCCCGATCAATTCTCAGCCCATTTTCCTATAACGTAAGTGTGCCAGAAGTGTTTCGTCCCCCTCTAGCCAGAAAGATTCAAATGATTTCGTTGGGCAGTTGTAACAAATTTCGTAAGTAGACATGGGAATGATACGGATGGCAGCTACTCTGTCAAAAATATTACGTCTGGGGTCTGCTAGTGTCTATTTGAACAGTTTCTTGGTTTCATTTGAATAAAAAAATGTATATGAAGTTGCTGGAAGAGAAAATGTGCTACTAGATAGGAGCTCTCTTTTTTTACTTTGACAAGATATTGTGATTGTATAGAGTTTGTTTTTTAATTTTTTATTTTAAATTTTGTATATGAAGTTGCCATTTGGAAGAGAAAATGTGCTACTAGATAGGAGCTCTCTTTTTTTACTTTGACAAGATAGTGTGATTGTATAGAGTTTGTTTTTTAATTTTTTATTTTAAATTTTGTAAAAATTTAAATTATTTGTGATTGTTTAGAGTTTGCTTTTTAGTTTTTTATTTTAGATTTCGTAAAAATAAAATTATTTGTGAGAGGAAATGTGATTTTTACATTTAAAATTTTAGGTTCGATTTTAAAATTAAATACTATCTAAGTATAACTTAAAAGTGTGTTTGGATTATAATTTAAAGTGAAAAAATATTTTTTTAATTTAAATTTTATTTCTTCTGTCAGATATAATTTATTTTTACACTTTTCTAAACAAAAAAAAAACTTAATTTAAACACACCTTAAGAACATATCCTCTAATTCAAGTATACATATCTTGCAATGGTGTGGTGGTGATCCTTTTTTTCAAATCTTTTTCCTACTGTATTGATGTGATAAATATTATTAAAAATATATTACGCAATAAGATATTAGTTCAATTAAATAGATTACAGGTTCGAATTGTATTACGAAGTTTATTAAAAGAAAAAGAATTAAAAATTATGAAAAATAATATAATTTTCACAAGTAGGTTAGAATTACATTTCGAAATTTATCAAAAAAATATAAAGATTATGAAAAAATTATATAATTTTAATGAATATGATCAATTCAATTAGTACATCGTTTCATAAAATTCATAGATACTAATGGAATTGATACGTCCATCACATTCCTCGAAATAAGAAGGAAAAAACAAAATCATCTTGTTACTTTGGTTTAACTCTATTAAATTTGATCTTAATGATTTTCTTTATTTTCTTTTTCCGCAATTAAGCCGGCATTCGAATTCCCAACGAGGTTCCCTTTCTGGCGCACGGAGGTTCCCTCGATACGTTACAACTGAAGTGATTTTCCTTTTTCACTGTTTGTCTTGCACTACAACAATGGGATGGGACAAACCTAAAACCCCTCGATACGTTCTCCCTCAGTTTCTACCGCTTCAGTCTTCCCTCTGCTTCTTCTTCTTATTGCTCTATATTCTGCTTCATCTCTGCTCCTTCCCAATCAGTGACTCCCTCTGGCTGTTTACTTTCTCATCTTTTCTTTCAGTTTTGTGTCATTTCTCGGAAAACAAAGAAACCTCGTATGGCTTGCATTACTTCTTATAGTGGTGGAGTTGCTACTAATTTTTTGGGCAGAAGTTATCATCGTTCATCCAAATTGTCTGCTGCCAACTTTAACTGTTCTTTTCACTTGGGACCCTTTAATTTGAACTGCTTAAATATTCGCATTCATGGCCACTCTCGCCGTCCGTTGAACGGTCACCTCCGATCATTCAGCACTGTTGTAAACTGTATTTCTTCAGACGACGGCCCCGGTTCAGGTAATAAGAGAAAGTCTTTGGCTTGGAACTCAAATTCTCTACATTAGCCAACTAGGTTTTTATATAATCTGGGATGAGCTTTTTATTACTGGATGAATTGGTGAGGTTGAAGTTGAAGTGTTGAAATTCTTTTTGTCTTGTCTGTGGTCTTCTTTTCTTTCCTTTTCTGTTTTCTGCTCCGTAGTTTTTAAGCAATGGGCAAAGAATTAGCAAGCACCAAGAAAAATATCTTTTTTTTTTTGACTGAGTGTGGGGGTGGGATAGAAAAAGCAACACGCTGAACAATTTATTGGTTTTCTAAGTTTCTGAAAGATGTTACTTTTTTTCTTGCATATTAAGTTCTGTTTGCCTTTGAAATGTTGACTATACTACGATTACACTATCCGATTTGTGTGAGATACTGGTTCAGCTTTCTTGATGGTTCTATCTATGTCGTATGAGTTCAGGAATTTGCTTGAGCTTTTGCTGTTGATTTGCTATATTGTGCGGTCACTGTACTTTTTTCAAAATATGACAAGTTGCATGTTGCTCTTACTTGCATCCAGAAATATTTATATCTTCAGTATCAGATCTCACTCAGTTTTGGAGTTTGAACCAGAAAAGTAAGTTATGAGTTAAAAGTTTCTCTCAGAATACTAGGTCGTTTAAACGATAATTTTGGGGGAAAAGAGACTGGTGATGATAAGATATTGATGAAATCTATTTAATTGAAATGTTTCTAAGAACCAGAAGAGTCTTGGAAGTAGCATATCTATTTAAATGAATTTGTTATATGATTCTAAAAGCATATCTTAGGTAATGTCAACTTACTATTAGTAGTATTTATGAATATTGGTTGGCCACTGCTTCAACTCGTTGATTTCCGCCATCAATTGATGACCTAGTCCGCACTGTTTTGAAATGTTTTGGCAGAGGAAAGGGTGGTTGTCTTGGTTATTGGAGGAGGAGGAAGAGAACATGCTCTTTGTTATGCATTAAAGCGATCTTCCTCTTGTGATGCTGTCTTTTGTGCCCCGGGAAATGCTGGAATCTCTGACTCTGCTGATGCAACTTGTATTCCCAAGTCTGATCTGAATATTGAAGATAGCTCTGCAGTGGTCTCCTTTTGCCATAAATGGGGCGTTGGACTAGTTGTCATTGGACCAGAGGCTCCTCTTGTTGCAGGTCTTGCTAATGATCTTGTTAAGGCTGGAATACCAACTTTTGGCCCTTCTTCAGAGGCTGCTGCTTTAGAAGGCTCGAAGAACTTCATGAAAAGCATTTGTGACAAATATGGGATTCCCACAGCGAAGGTTTACACTTTCATTTTTATCTCAAATATGTTATAGAGATTGTTACTTTTGTCTCAGATAAGGTATTCCAACAGCCAATCTCTTTTACATTGTCATCTTTATTTGGTGCAGTATAGAGCATTTACAGATGCACACGCTGCGAAAGAATATATTAAAGAACAAGGTTCCCCCATTGTTGTTAAAGCAGATGGATTAGCTGCTGGAAAAGGTGTTGTTGTTGCCATGACGCTTGAGGAGGCATACAGTGCTGTTGATTTGATGCTTGTAAAAGGAAATTTTGGTTCTGCTGGTGGTCGTATTATTATTGAGGAATATTTGGAAGGAGAGGAAGCATCATTCTTTGCACTTGTTGATGGAGAGAATGCCATTCCTCTAGAATCTGCACAGGACCATAAACGAGTGGGGGAAGGTGATACTGGCCCAAATACTGGTGGAATGGGAGCATACTCGCCGGCACCTGTCTTGACAGAGGAACTCCAGTCTGTGGTTATGGAATCTATAATTCTTCCTACCGTGAAAGGTATGGCTAAAGAAGGTTGCAAGTTTGTGGGGGTCTTATATGCTGGACTTATGATTGAGAAGAAGTCTGGACTGCCCAAGCTAATTGAGTACAATGTGCGCTTTGGAGATCCTGAGTGCCAGGTTAGTTGTTATTTTTGCTAAATGAAACATACACCGGAGGCTGTAATCTCTGCAATCTACCACCTAGAAGTATCAAAATAGATTTGAGAGTTATGTCATCATTGAGGAAAGAATTGCATCCATGAGTGCTTAGTTACTTTTTGAATGAATTAGTGCATCTTTCAGATGTTGATGGAACTATAATTTTTTTATGTTTTCTTTACTAAAGGTGCATATGTTTGTTAAGGATCTATGAATCCTTGTATTTGTTGGTTTTATTTAATGAAATCTTGCAGCTTGCCATTTGTGTTTGTTGTGCAGGTTTTCATCATTGTATACTTCTGGTAGTCGTTTCTAGTATATATATTATAAGCAATATACTCTGTCATCATCTATGTTAATGCGGTTTTGCAGTTTTTTTCCTTTTCTTGGTTTTTTATTGACTATATTGGTATGCTCTAAGGATTGTGCTCGTATATTGCATCTCTAGAAAAAGTGGATAATGCTCTTACATGGCATCTCTAGAAAAAGTGGATCCCTTATCCTTGAATTTCTGAGTAGTTTGGAGAATAAATAAGCATGTTGTTTTCATTTGCAGGGGCTTTTAATTAAATTCAGTGTTAATCCCTATTTGTGAAGTCACTTGACACACTCTTGCGGTTTGATATGGCTTTGTTAGTCTGATAGTTTGCCTCCTCCTCCATGTTTATGATCTGCAGGTATTAATGATGCGGTTGGAGTCTGATTTGGCACAAGTGCTTCTTGCAGTTTGCAAGGGAAAGCTTAAGGGGATATCTCTACAATGGTCACCTGGTTCAGCCATGGTAGTGGTGATGGCTAGTAAGGGTTACCCAGGGAGCTACGAAACTGGTACAGAGATACACAACCTGGATGAAGCGCAGGAAGTTGCCCCCTGTATTAAAATATTCCATGCTGGAACAGCTCTTGATGAAAAGACCGGAAATTTCATTGCAAAAGGAGGGCGTGTCCTTGGGGTTACTGCTAAAGGAAGAGATCTTGAAGAGGCTCGAGATAGAGCATATCAAGCTGTCGACCAAATCAAATGGAATGGAGGTTTCTTCAGGAGAGATATAGGATGGAGAGCACTGCCGCAGAAAAAACACACTACCCAAGGTTGAACTGGTTCTTTGACAGGCTAGCTAGGTAGGGGCTAATCAAGGACGTTGCCCTACTTGATTAATGTGTAACATGGGTCATTGGTTTAAAACTAGAAAAGGATGACAAATGAATCAAGCTCTCATTGGTTTTGCTTTAAAATAGACTGGAAGAATGGGCAGTGAATAGGTAGGGGTGGGTCATTGTCTTTGGTGTGTGTAACCTGCTGGCTGGAAAAAGATAATAAAGGAGAAAACAAGAGAAAAAAATGTAGACAGCAGCCATCCTCTTCCTAGAGGAAATTTTGCAGCAGGGTCTAATAATTTAACATGATACCTTGTTTTCTGCTGTAGTATGATTTTGCAAGTTCATAATTATCTGGTCGAAGTTTTGGGCTCTTAACTATTTTCCTGTTCTGTTCCCGACTTTGATTATCTGGTTTCTTTCATATATTATTATCAACTCTTTCATTTAAATCTCTGCAGTAGCAGGAGTTGTCTGAATTCTTATTAAACTGAGACCCTTATGAGGCTGTACATGAAGTAAGATATACATGAATTCAGCTTCTGGTGTATTTAGATAAGGTTTTATTCTAAAATTTAGTATAAATTTTTTAATTTTGAATCATATTTTTTCTTTTTGTATTTAAAAAATTCAAAATAAAAAATTTTAATACATAATTCTATTCAATCTTACCACCCTCGTGTCCTTCCCACCGGGGATCACTTATTGAGTATTCACCCTTCTCATCATAAGTGGATTGCTTTCTTTCTTTTTACCATGTGATGTCAGTTAGCACTTAGCGTATGGGTCACTCGTTTTTGTTTTTCTTCTTCCAAATTGCCTAGACAGAAATTTTAAAAAGAACACACTTCTCATGAAATCGACTGTCTAATTTACTCGTTACTACTTACCCCAACCTACTTAAAAGATGAAATGGGAATGTAAACTTAATTCAAAAGTAATTTAAAATTTATAATTAATAAATTATTCTTTAATCAAATTAAAAGATTTACAAATAATACTTTACTGAGGCACTTTTCATTATTTTAATAAAATTTAGTTTCGGAGGAAAAAAAATCCTTTTTTTTATATAGGGAATGAACTTTTAAAGGAGCTTCCGTCGGTATATTGCCAAAAAAAAAAAAAAAATTAAGCATAGATCTTTCTAGAAGACCTCATGAAGAACTACCGGACCCTCTCCTCCAACCCCTCATAAACCCCTTATCTTCTTCTTCACCTCAAACCTCTTGGCTCGCCACAATCCATTCCCCACCTTCTTCTAGGGTTAGGGTTTTGAATTCTCCTTCCTTCCCTCTGAAACCCTGCCCTCAATCTCTCCATAGACGTCTCTGTACTTATTTAGGGTTTAATTTGAGATTATGGCGTCGTCAACCGCTCAAATTCATGCTCTTGGAGCTGCTGCTCCTTTTACGTCTCCAAACCAAACCCTAAATAAATCCGCCAAAACAGTCTTCTTTGGTCAGGCTCTCAACGGTCGCAAGGCTGCATCTATCGGGTTAAAGCTTAAGAATGCCAAACATGGCAGCTCGCGCAGATACTCATCCACTACTCCTACGCCGTTGCGAGTTGTGGCCGAGAAAGTGGTGGGAATTGACCTGGGGACAACGAATTCTGCTGTGGCAGCGATGGAGGGAGGCAAGCCTACCATAGTTACTAACGCCGAGGGTCAGCGGACTACGCCTTCTGTGGTGGCTTACACCAAGAATGGGGACAGGTTGGTCGGGCAGATTGCCAAGCGCCAGGCTGTGGTCAATCCAGAGAACACGTTCTTCTCAGTCAAGAGATTTATTGGTAGGAAAATGTCGGAGGTGGATGAGGAATCCAAGCAGGTTTCCTACCATGTGGTGAGGGATGAGAATGGAAATGTCAAGCTTGAGTGCCCTGCCATAAACAAAATGTTTGCTGCAGAAGAAATTTCTGCTCAGGTATGTGTGAAATACTTTTATATTGTACTCTTGAAACTTTTTGCTGCTTTATGTTTATTAATGCTTTATGTTCTTTACTACTTTCAATTCCAATTTGCCGTGTCTGAATATCTAGCTCTGCAGGTAATATTGCTAAACCAGCTCTAGAAAATGCGAAAGCATAAAGAGAACGGTTTTTGCGCTCACATTTTCTGGAAATTGGAAGTTGACCGTTCAGTTTGTGGGTGGTTGCTAAACTATGGTCATCTTTATTGTTCTTCCTTTGTTATTGTTATTATCTATTATCATTTTCCACCATCTTTGGGCAACGGTAAGGAACTCTTGCCAAAATGTAATGCTATGTTTCTGAGAGATCCACTGAATGATGACAGTGTTAGATTGCTGTAATCAATGATATAATTGGCTTTTGATCGTGAGGAGAGGTGAAACATGTATCCTCAGAGGCACTGATTCTGAATTTCAATGAGATGTTGAGTTTGGGGTTGGTGCCTTATTTTAGAGGATTGACGTGTCATGTATTGCAGCTAATTTCAGTATTTTTTGTGTTAAACTATAGGTAATGAGAAGAATACAAAATTTTTTATAGATATAATTCAAGGATGATTATTAAAGAATTATATTATCATATGCATGTGGACTTCTACGAGGAACAATGCTGCATTTGTGTACAGTTGTTACTTCCTTGGCTGTTGCTTTACAGCTGATGAGTTTTAGCTCTTTTTGATAGGTCTTGAGAAAGCTTGTGGATGATGCATCCAAGTTTTTGAATGATAAAGTCACTAAAGCTGTTGTCACAGTTCCAGCCTACTTCAATGATTCTCAGAGGACAGCAACAAAGGATGCTGGTCGCATTGCTGGTTTAGAGGTTCTTCGCATAATAAATGAACCTACTGCTGCCTCACTTGCCTATGGTTTTGAAAAGAAGAATAACGAAACTATTTTGGTTTTTGATCTTGGAGGTGGCACATTTGATGTCTCAGGTATCATGCTGTCTATTACTAGGATGTCATCTTCTCTTGCTATTAATTTACATGGCGTTACTATTAGAATTTTAAAATTTTTGTTCTTAACAGTTCTCAAAGTTTATGGCTTCTTCTTGGCCTTTAATCTATGGGGACTTCTATTTCCACTTTATGGTCTTCTTGTCATACTCTTTCTGCTAAATGCCTGTGCCGAACAGTGATTGAATTTTCAGCATCCACAGCTCTTCATCTTTTTCTCTCCATTAGTCATGTATGACAGGTCTAATGTGGGATAGGCTAACATGAAATAACTTGATAGCTCATTCTGTGTTGTGAAATTCTATGACAATGCATTGTGAGTCACTTAGGTAGATTCAAAGAATAATGAATTAAATTCCTAAAAGAATCATAGTGAAGAAAGAGAAATCATTAGACATAGTTTCTCATCTTGAGCAACCATAAATATTCATAAGAGCTGACCTTTGACAGATAAAATCCTCCATAGATGTGGCAGGAAAAAAAACTATTTAGACTTTTGAGAGCTGCTAGTACTTGGCTAAATCATTTTGTAAAGCAGTGAAACTATCTAGGAGAAAAATTCATATTCTGCTATTTCATTTGCCGTATGAGTTGTGTTTTAATCCTCTGTGATGTTGTTTGTAGTTCTTGAAGTTGGGGATGGTGTTTTTGAGGTCCTTTCTACTTCTGGAGATACACATCTTGGTGGTGATGACTTTGATAAGGTACATACTTTCTTGCTGTTCTTATCTTCAAGTCTATCATTGTCTTCAACAGGATTCAAATGTAATGGTACAACCTTAAGTAACTTGTTATTCCTGCGGTTACATCATCTTTCATGTTACATGGTGATGATGGTAAGATTTATCAAATTCTTTCATGCAGAGAATTGTCGATTGGCTGGCTGCAGATTTTAAGAAGAATGAAGGTATAGAACTGCTGAAGGATAAACAAGCTCTTCAGCGTCTGACTGAAACAGCAGAGAAAGCTAAAATGGAACTGTCATCTCTGACACAAACCAATATCAGGTCCATAATCTTTTCCCCTGGAATATTCGTGTGGAATCTCTGTTATATTCCTCTGTTGTCAGATTTTAAGAATTATATTGAATATTTTGTTTTTCCAGTTTGCCTTTCATTACAGCCACTGCAGAGGGTCCAAAACACATTGAAACAACTCTTACAAGGGCTAAGTTTGAGGAACTTTGCTCAGATTTGCTTGATAGGTAGAAATATTTGGGTTCCGCTTTTACAGCCATTAACATTTTTTGCACATTAATTATGCTGTCTAAGCTTGCTGCTAAACTAGTTATATTTTTTATTAATAGGCTGAAAACACCAGTTCAAAATGCACTGAGGGATGCAAAACTCTCTTTTAGTGATATAGATGAGGTAATCCTTGTTGGTGGTTCAACACGTATTCCTGCAGTGCAGGAACTTGTCAAGAAAATGACCGGAAAGGATCCTAATGTCACAGTGAATCCTGATGAAGTGGTTGCCCTTGGAGCTGCAGTTCAGGTGTGGTTTTATAATCTTATAATTTTTCATTGAACCGACCCCCACCCCTCTATTTTCAAGCACTGAAATATTTGCTGTTTGCTGCAATGGGAATTTTTCTGAATCTTATGATTGTTTTATATGTTTAGGCTGGTGTTTTAGCTGGAGATGTCAGTGACATTGTCCTTCTAGATGTCACACCATTGTCCTTGGGGTTGGAGACTCTCGGTGGTGTGATGACAAAGATCATTCCAAGAAATACCACCCTGCCCACTTCAAAGTCAGAGGTATTCTCAACAGCTGCCGATGGCCAGACCAGTGTGGAAATCAACGTCCTTCAAGGTGAAAGAGAGTTTGTAAAGGACAACAAATCTTTAGGCAGCTTCCGGCTGGATGGAATACCACCTGCTCCACGGGGGGTTCCTCAAATTGAAGTCAAATTCGACATTGATGCAAATGGCATCCTCTCTGTCACTGCCATAGATAAGGGCACTGGAAAGAAGCAAGATATCACCATAACTGGTGCAAGTACATTGCCTGGCGATGAGGTATACTTCTTTCTTCCTTTCATTGTAAATTTCTTTCGATGCAGATGACATTTGCAAATTTGAGAAAGGGGGGAGGGGGGTTGGGGGTGTTCCTTTTACCTAAACATGTCTAGTTACAGGGTTAGGGACTGAGCTGTTCTTGCCTTGACGTATATAATTCAGGTGGAGAGAATGGTTAATGAAGCTGAAAAGTTCGCCAAGGAAGATAAGGAGAGGAGAGATGCTATAGACACAAAGAATCAAGCAGACTCCATTGTCTACCAGACGGAGAAGCAGCTCAAGGAATTTGGTGACAAGGTGCCTGCAGGTGTGAAAGAGACGGTGGAGGCAAAACTCGGGGAGCTTAAGGATGCGATATCAGGCGGCACAACCCAGGCCATCAAGGATGCAATGGCTGCCTTGAATCAGGAAGTAATGAAACTTGGTAGTTCAGTCTATGGCAAGCCTGGTGAGACGCCTGATACTGGCGCGGCCCCGGGAAGTGATTCTGGGCCCTCAGGCAAGGCTGACAAGGGACCTGATGGAGATGTCATTGATGCCGATTTCACTGACAGCAAATGAAGCTAAGAGGTCATGCGTAGTCGAGCTCATTTCTGCTTTTGGGTCCCCTTCCTATATAACCACTTTCTTTCTGTGTCCCAAAATGTGTATAAAGAATGATTTTGTCGGAACAGATATTAGTGCGAGGGAACATTTACTAAGCCGGGGTCGAGAAAGAAATTTTACTAGGACAAATACAGAGATTATTTAAAGGCATCCAAAGGAGGGTAGATTTTTAAACTGAAACACGAGGATTCTGTCCCTTGTAGATTTTGCATTATCTATTGGGAATGTCTAAGAAAGAGAAATGACATTTAAGTCATGATAATAGCGATTTGTACTAAGCATTTGAAGTTTTGAAAATTTATTTTGTTTGAATTTGGAAATTTGTTGTGCTTTACAAATGGAAGTGCAAAGCAGTCACGACGGTGCTTTTCATAACAGGATTTTATGGTTACATGCATGATATTGTTTAGTGTATTATATGCAATTGCTTGGGAACATTGAAATTTACACGCTTTTCACTCCCATTACAGTCACACGTATATACAAACCCACAGAGGCAGTACATAATAGTATATGCCAAGGAAGGTAACCTTGTCTCCATCTTCGAGTCAACTGGTTTAGCTGTCTTCTGCCATTGCATTATCCCATGGCCTCATGGCATTATGGGTGTTTGAGCGGGGACTCAGGGAAAGCGGACTAGGAGGAAGACTGCATCCTCTATCCGTTCGTCTTTCCGACCAAGAACTGTAGTCATGCTTTATTGACATGAAGTGCTGAGGAGGAAGCTGATCGACTTGGTATCTTGAGCCATCAACTCTTCCCATTGATTTAACAGGGAAGAGTCCAGGTCCAACACTCTTATATGGATCAAATGGGGGTTTCCCCAGGTGGCCCTGGTAGTGAGGTTGTCTGGA
Organism: Rauvolfia tetraphylla; assembly: GCA_030512225.1. Lineage (NCBI taxonomy): Eukaryota > Viridiplantae > Streptophyta > Magnoliopsida > Gentianales > Apocynaceae > Rauvolfia > Rauvolfia tetraphylla. The sequence continues at coordinate 8,777,422 of JAJQKT010000060.1, forward strand.
ATTTGGGTAGCAATTATAATAAACTGGCTGAAAGCATGTGCCATTGTGGTTGCAAATGCTAGGTGAACTCTGAACTCTATACATATGGCTTCGGTGGATGTGATAATTGTTTGGCATTGGTGGTTCGTGGGCGGCAGTGACATCAGTGTAGCTGCTCTCTGGAGATCTAGGACTGGGAGAAGCAGTGTCCGACGGTGATGGCCCAAAAGAAGGCCGGTTTATATGGAGAACCGGCCGTTGCTTCGTGCCTGCTGGCGAGGCACGGATAAAGCCATTCACTGCATCAATATATCGCTGCTCGAGCCCGTGGATTTCCATATGATTCTCCAACACAACAGGTTTTGCTGGGAACAGAAAGGTCCGTAGCCTTGGAGCCCCTGTGGCTTCATTCCGGTCATATTCCTCAAGCATGTGGCATAGATCCTCATCGGATTTCACAGAGACCAGAGCATCAAGATCCTCAGTGACCAACTGATATTTCAGCACCATGTCACCATCAATTGGGTACGTCAGCTTCTTCATAAGCTCTGCAAATTCAGAAAGCCTCAAATGTATCAGGTATGTCAAGAAATATACGATGATTAAAGGGTCAAAAGAATCTCTTTCGCGTCAGCAAATCTTTTATGGCTTCTAACCGTTGCGCACAGAAACATGATAGATGGAAGAAATTTTGGTTTGCAAATGAAAAGGAAAGAACCTGCGCAATTTGTCTGAAGTTACTTGATGCAACGATTACAGAACCCATTTGCCATGAAAAGCAAGTGAGGATAAGAGCAGGGAAAAGAATCAAAACCTGCGAAATTTCTTCCATCTATCAAAACTCGATAGATGGAAGAAATTTTGGTTTGCAAATGAAAAGGAAAGAACCAGCACAATTTGTCTGAAGTTACTTGATGCAACGATTACAGAACCCATTTGCCATGAAAAGCGAGAGGGGACAAGAGCAGGGAAAAGAATCAAAACCTGCGAATTTGATATCCCGAGGGGCAGAGATGATACGGGTTTCGCCTCCGACGTACTTAAGGTGGGCATCAAGCGGTCTGGGGAGAATTTTGCCACCATGGCTGCACAAAAACTTGACCTTGTCCTTGGGTGATTCTGAGGTAACTCCCGGTGCAGAACCAGTGCTGCTTATGGTGTAATCCATAATCAAACCTTCCGTCGACATTGTAGAGAAAATGAATATCAACACAAGGAGAAATCTAGTCGGGATTATTCACAAGTACTTATGTACAAATTCAGCAAAAGGAGAGAGAAAATATATGGGGAGGGAAGGGGAAGGGAAAGAATATCAATGCACGTATATACAAAATGTACAGGAGAAATGTTTCGGAGGAGTAAAGGGGGAAGATCACATGGAATGTAAGAATGTGGTTTGTCTGAAAAAGATGAAATTTTCTGGATTGATGGTTTCTATATATATACAATTGTTTCTGGTTATTGTGTTTTCATGTTTGTTTGTGTATATATAGTAGAGGGGTCAGGCGTCGCATAAGATTCATATTCTATGTCCTATTATGCATTATCAGTTTTCTTTCCTTTTGTGTAAGATTAACAAATTTATTGATAAACCTTTATCAGTCATTCTTCCCAAATTTTTGCTAAAAAAAGACAAATAGAGATAAATCGTGTTGTTTTGTCATCCTTACCATTTTCTTTTTTTAAAAAGATGTTTTTGTGGTATGCATAAAAAAGATAAACGTTAGGACTAGTGGTTATTGGTTAGTTATTTTAAATAGAGATATATAGTTGTAAGAAGGCAAAATATAACTATGGTTGTAAGGTGAATCTAAATAATTAGGTGAAGAGCAAAGTATATTTCACTTGAACCATTTTTAAAAATTTTTCACTTTTTATCAAAGAAGTCAATTTTGTGCGCCATATTTTTCCCCAATCAAACTTGGAACTCCAAAAAAATGAAAGAAATTTCGAAAAGAAAAAAACCCATTCAAGTGTAATGGGTCTATTGCCTTATCCCCTTCCTCCTGCAATGCATGTTTGCTACGTAAATACTCATTTATAAGGAAAAAGGAAAACATTAACAAAATATTTACACCGTTGTTATATATAATTTAAAAATTAAATATTTTTTAACATATTTCTCTCTCCATCTCAGTTCTTCTTTTTACAATTTTATTAAATTTAGCGAGCATCGTATACAAGTTATACAACGCAATGAATATTAATTTTACACCGAATTCTCTTAATTTTAAGATTAAAAACTTACAAAATTTTCATAATTTGAATTATTTTTAGCACTCTAGCAGGGCGAACTTGCATCATGTTCCCCCGCCCCCCATAGGATAGAACAAGATGACTACTTCTACCACATGTGGCGAAACTTAAGATAGGGTCCCGTCACTTATAGTGAAAACTAGTGGTAAATCCCACTATTATGGCAAGATTGGGTAGCACCTTAGACATTAATTTCTATTTTATTGAATTAGTATTATTTAGTTTGTAAATTTATTTAATTAGTCAATAAATTATTATTATGCAGTAATTAAACTTGTGTTGATTTTTAATTAAACTTAATTCAGTATTTGATTACTTGCCAGATACTTCAGCTTTTGGTTCGAAAATGTCGTCAACCTTCCGTCCTTGCCCATGAAATGGATGACGGAAGTATTGCAACTTTCGCCCTTCTTGGAAGTTGCGGCAAACTTGGGCCCATTTGGGCAGAAGATGGGCGGAAGTTTGCGGTGACTTTCGCTGCAAATGATGAAACGCGCACTAAATTTATGCATTTCTTTATTTATTCTAAGGCAAATTTTCATAAATTTTTTATGCAGAGAGACAGAAAATTATATATAGTTCGAAGAACTTATTTCAGCACAAACTTTGGCATCCAAAGACTTTTGAGAGAAAATAAATAAATAAATATTTTTTTTTGCATTTCGTATAGTAAAATTAATGTTCTTCCTTTATTTGGATTTGGGCCTTCTTACTGGAACGCCCATTAAAAAGGTGTAAAGATCAATATGTGCTGGTCTCACCGGAATTAATTGGACCACATTAATCAAATGTCGTAGTAATTGGGCTTCTAACTTTTCCTTCCCTGAAGAAGGAATTGGGCTTTAACTGAAAAGCAATTTTACTACCATTAAACCCTTTTGATTAGTACTATTTACAACTCCCAATAAGGTACTTCCACGTCACTTGCGTACCTTATATTCATATTCGAAAACTCAGCGGCGGTGCTGATTGGCCATTCGTTAATACATAGATCACCACATGCCATTCCATTAAATTCCCGTGAAGTCATCTTTGTATTGATTCCGCCTTTCTGGTCTTCGCTCCACTCCAATCTCTTTCGAGTCTATTATTCATAAATAAACAAAAAGATTTTTTTTTTTCCATTTCATCTGAACAATTTTCCAGTCAAAAGATGGTTCTCTCACAAGGTTCTCTTCAATCTCTAGATCTGAGCTTAGTCCACTTACACTAATACTCTAGGGTTTTCAGCTCCCGATTCCGAGAAATCGCATTGGATTTTCAGTTTCGAAGTCCGTACTAAGTGCAAAGAGCTCTCAGTTTGCTGCACGCTTTGCGAATTTTTTATTTGTGCCAAATTTCTAGTGTTTTGTGGTTGAACTTGTGAATGGAATTTTGTTTCGGAGGGAGTGAGGAAGTTTCTTGTTAATGGTGAATTATGTTGTTTTTAAATGCGCTGATAGAAGCTGAAAATACTTGGAACGAGCTGACTTTCGAGCAAACTTTGAATATTCTCCAATCTGCTTGTAATAATTGTTCTTCTGCGCTTGAAGTTTTGGAATTTAACGCTTAAAGATCTCCAATTTGGATTTTCCTGCACAGCTTAGCTTGAGGCGACTGTTGGAAAAAATCAAAGATTCTGACATTGTAGTACATATCGAATTTTCCATAAATGTGTTGAGTTGTTCTTGAAATTGGAGGAACTAAGATGAACTTAATCTATATTTGTCGAGTTATGATCCACTTGTGTGAAGAATAGTTATGTTTTAGGAAATGGCACTAAAGCTTTTAGCTTCAGAAGCTGCCAAGGTCGCCATTCAATCAATTGGACGGGGATACGATGTCTCATTGGATTTGAGGCTCAGGTATTGTAAAGGGGATTCTCGTTTGATTGAGATTGATGAAGATCAAGGTCGAGATATTGTACTTCCTGGTGGAATTTCTATATCTGGTGTATCAAAATCGATCAAATGTGACAAAGGGGAACGCACTCGTTTTCGGTCTGACGTTTTACCTTTCCAGCGAGTAAAGCTCCTTCCTACTTGCATTGCACAGTAAAAAGTCCTTCCCTTTTCATAATAATCATTCATTTCATTATTCCAAATGCTCTCAGAATTTAGTACATGTGCATTCGCATTGTTGTATCTGTAGTTTCCAAGACCAGTGACGAATGTGTGTTTTAGGAAGAGGGGAAGCTGGTTACGGCATATATCTCATGACAAATTGGATCAATGAGTATGTTGTCATGCTCAAATTGTTGACCTTGTTATGAACATCAGTAGTTATCTTTTTCTTGTTGGTGATCAATTGTAGCTTCATTGCATAATACGTTTCCATTTAGGTTTATGGGATTAAGGATAAACTTTGAGAAGCTTCATTGCTCAGATGCAAACTTTATTTATTCTAGTTTCTGGATGTTGTCTATGTCTGTCTCAGTTAATTGAGGAAGAGGGTTGGTGAAGAATGCAAAGGTGGACATGATTTGTGACTCAAGTGGATCCTGCATGACCAATGCTTTAACACGAATTGAGCATGCTTATTATTTGTAGAATTTTTCCATTACTTTTTATCATGCCTTATGATTGGATTTCTGCCAAATAACAGTCCCTTGTCTTTTGTTGCATATTTATGCTCCAGATGTCTGAACAATTCAACCAGGAATTATCACTCATGGGGAAAATCCCTTGCGGACTTTTCAATGCTATGTTTGAGTTCTCAGGCTGCTGGCAGAAAGACGCAGCCTACACAAAGACTCTTGCTTTTGATGGAATGTTCATTACACTATACACAGTAGCTCTAGAAAAATCTCAGATGGTGCTGTGTGATCATGTGAAAAAAGAAGTTCCATCATCATGGGAACCTGTCGCATTGGCAAGGTATTGAACTTCGACCAGCTTGTTTGTCTTTTTGTTTCAGCCTTTGACAGTACCATGTTAATTTTTACCCCTCTTCTGTAACTTAAGCTGAGCCTTCCAAGACTTCCCTTTTAGTCTTCTAGAATTTTAGCTGCTGAAGTGCTATCTCTCCAATTTACTCTTCTTTTACACTATCTGAATAGAGCAGTTATGGCAAGATGATCCAGGGAGAACATACTGGATATGAGTCCTTCAGTCAGGAACTGAATTCATGATTTCTTCTTAAAACTAGATAATCTTAAAATTTGCTTTAATGCACAAGTTATTAGCAAGGCAAGGACAGGATCCGCCACTGGCTTTGGTCATATAAACACAGTTTGATCCTCAAAGGATCATCCAAATTTAAAGCACTCCGCATTTTTTTTTTTTGTTAACGTTTGTTTATATTCTGTAAATGGTATTTACCTTGTCTTGTTTTCTTCTCTCTCAAGAGTTCAGGGGGTAACACTAAAAGACTGGGAGTGCTGATAATATCTATGTGTTCTAAATTTGTTATTCGTTTTTCTCTTCAGGTTCATTGAAAAGTATGGTACTCATATTATTGTTGGTTTGAAGATGGGTGGGAAGGATGTAATATATATGAAACAGCAGCATTCATCATCACTTCAATCCGCTGATGTCCAAAAACGATTGAAGGCAATGGCAGATAAGAGGTTCTTGGATGCAAATGGAGAACACGGAATGGATTCGGAACAAAGATACCACAATGATAAGGTCTATATTTGTCCAACTTCTTGCATTTATTGGATCACCAAGGGAGCAGAAAATATCAAAGCTTTAAATTGCCCCTTGTCTCTATATCCTATGTAGTTTTTGCATACTTCCATTCTTTATTTAGCTTACAGATGAATCCATTTTTTACCATTATGTTGCTGATCCCTTCCTGGGTTCTTCCCACATTCTTGAGCATTTATTATATTTTTAATTTTAGTACTTGAGAGAGAGAGAGAGGCCCAGGCCCTTGTGCCAAAGACAGTCCAGCGGTTAGGACTGAAGTGCCACTGAGAAAGAGAGAGAAAAAGAAAAAGAGGGGAAAAAAGACAATGTACTATTTGAACACATCTTCTCGCCAATTCCAAGTTGATCTGAAGTCAAGATTGATTCTTTTGATTCTTAAATGAGAAGTTGCTGCTGATGAATCATCTGCAGACACTGTCCCTCAGTGCTGTATGGGCAGAAGAACTCCATAATCTGATTCCTTTCTCTCTCATATATTTACCAGAATTAACTCTAATGTGAAATCGACTTCCTCAAAAGAAAGTTTGGTGTTATCTTTTGGCAATTAACATGAAAACCTTTCTGCTGATATTTCAATAACCATTGATATGCCAGTTATAGAGGATTCTGATAGTTTCTTTTTCACCTTCTTATCTCCTGTGAGATATGAGCTGATCGCATGTTTTTCTTCTACATAATGCAGTTACACCCATCTCCATGCAAAGATTTTAGTTTCTTTATGTTCTCGACTTTATAATGCTGTCCGATAATTGGACTGTTAAAATTTAAAACTGGAAAATTTGCAAAAAGCTAAGCAAGATGTGAATTTTTATCCTTGAGTTGCATCTTTTTATTTCTCTTATATTATCCTTTCTTTCAGTTTGAAATCAGGGAGTCAAGGTTGAGGTTTGCAGATGGAGGGACATCAAGTTCTTACTCACACAAGGAGGTATATCTTCAAGATATTGGTATCTTAAATCTGTTCAGTTGCTCTCTTTCAAATTCGAAAGAATTGACTCTCGTGTTTCAAATGCTCCCTGTAGGATATAATTAGTATTTCCAAGAGAAGAGGTGGAAGTGATAACCGAAACTTTACCCATAATGAATGGTTACAAACTGTACAGTGGGAGCCTGATGTGATCTCGATGTCCTTCATTCCAATAACATCATTACTGAATGGAATCGCTGGAAGTGGGTTTCTGAGCCATGCCATTAATCTGTACCTACGCTGTAAGCACGATTCTGCTTTCTCTTTTCACTCTTACAAGAAATACTTAAAAAAGGCTCTCTTTGTTATCAATCATTTGATTATCCACCTTTTCTCCACAGTAGGAAGATAAAATGGAACAACATCCCTTTTTCTGCTATTTCTGGGAACAAACTCCTGTTGATAGGGGGTTGATGTTTGACCTGAATCGCTCTGAGATGTTGAACAAAATGAAGATAGCCCACCTTACCCAATCTTTTGAATTTTTCCGTGTTCTGCTTTCTTTTGCAGATAAACCACCAATTGAAGAGCTGCATCAATTTTTAGAATTTCAGTTGCCACGGCAGTGGGCACCTGTATTTAGTGATCTTCCTTTGGGTCCACAGAGGAGGCAACAGAGTACAGCATCCTTGCAATTTAGTTTCATGGGTCCCAAGCTTTATGTGAACACTGCATTGGTAAAGCTCTTTACTGGATAGAATTTCCTTTTGTCACTTTGTTGTTTTGGTAACCGAATCTTTTTCCTGCTAGGATTCATGTCATAATGTAACTTATGAGGTTCTGTGTGCCAAGTTGAATCTGATTGTCCTGGGTCTTTTAGTAACAGACCACCGTAGAGGCTTCTATGATGAAGGAATATATGCTTATTTTTTTCCCTTCCATTGCAATTCCTGCCTACCTCCACCACTCACTAAAATAGAAGAAACAAAAAGAAGTTTGATTATCACAGGATAAAGTAGAAAAATGCAGATCAATGCTTCCTGTGTGAACAAGCTTGCTACAATCTTTTATCAGCAAGATGCTTGACCCATAAGTACATTCCCAGCCATTTATTCCCCTTCCATGTCTTTGGAAAATTTTCTTGTCTGCAGTTTCATATGGGTTTTCCAATCAAGGTCTAGATGTATATGAAAGGCAGAAATAAAATGCATTTTAGGTAGACCATCAAGGGCTATGGCCGTGGTACTTCAGCTTGGCAACTTCTACCATATCTGAAACCTATAAGTTTTTAGGTCTGAAAAGTTTCAATATCAATTTGTGACTCATCCTATGCTGATTCAGTTAATTCAGTGGGTTTTGAAGAAAAGTAGTGGGAAAAAACGCAACACTGGTTACATTGTTTGACACTGTTGGGCATGCTTGTACCTCTGAGTGTGCAGTTCTGAATGATCACCATGAATGATAGATGATTCTTTCTGAACATCGTGTGGGGGTTGCTCTCCAATCATTCAGATCTCCGTGTAACTCCCATAGGAAAAGAGAAGAAAAGGTCAATGCTTGGAAGTGTGCTAGCAAGTGAAATTGGGTATAAGCAGAACTGAACCACTCTTCTTCAACTGCGTACAGACATACTGTTAGAAAATCTGCTTTGTTTCCCTAGTACTAGAAAACCTATCCTAGGAAATTCTTGAAACCGCCAGGATTTTTCCTGTTCATTTTTTGTTTCCCTTTTAAGCAAAAGTGATTGCACCTGGGGTTTTAAGCTCATCTGATGGGGAATGAGAAGGCTTTCAGTTAGAATTATTTTGAACTTTATTTAGGATTTATCACTTATTGAATCTTAGAGAGAGTTTATTTGATTTTGGCTTTATTTTGGCATTTTTAATCGACTAGGGGTTTATTGAAATTTTTGATGATTTAGTTTTCTGGTTGGTATGCGCTGTGTGTAAAGTGCTTCTTCCTTGCTTTGGAACAACATTGTTGATGATAAACATTTAAACTATCCAATATGAATAGTTTATTAGAACATCGAATGACGTTTAACTTGCTTCTTGGTCTACATTCTTGTTGTACTAATTGGATAATGGATTATTCAGGTTGATGTAGGCAAAAGGCCTGTGACTGGACTTCGATTGTATCTTGAAGGTAAAAGGAGCAATCGCTTGGCAATCCATTTGCAGCACCTCTCTTCTCTTCCTAAAATTTTCCAACTTGCGGATGATCCAGCTGGGAATTTTCGCCAGGATTCTTATGACCGTAAATACTATGAGAGAGTCCAATGGAAGAACTTCTCACATGTGTGTACTGCCCCAGTTGAAGCTGACGAGGATCTTTCTATTGTAACCGGAGCACAATTGCAAGTTGGGGATTATGGATTCAAAAAGGTTCTCTTTTTACGTCTCCGCTTCTCAACTGTGCAGGGTGCCATTGCAGTGAAGAATCCAGAATGGGATGGGTCTCCAGGGTTGGCCCGCAAATCTGGACTTATATCAACTTTGATAAGCCATCACTTCACATCTGTTCAAAAGCCACCCCCACAGCCAGCTGATGTGAATATCAACTCTGCTGTTTATCCTGGAGGTCCTCCGGTCCCAGTCCAAGCACCTAAATTGCTAAAATTTGTCGACACGACAGAGATGACAAGAGGGCCACAAGAAACACCTGGTTATTGGGTTGTTTCAGGTGCAAGACTAATGGTTGAGAAGGGAAGGATCTCAATTAGGGTTAAGTATTCTTTACTGACTGTTATTCAACCTGATGATGATTTACCGGTATAAAAGCAGTCTAGGCTTTCACCTTATTTTTGGTTCAATAGAGGGGAGGATGTGAAGGGGATTTGGTTATATCCAGATACAGCGATTTTTGTGCTTCATAACGCTGGAGCAAAGATGGTTTCTAGTATAAACTCCCAGATTGGTTGCGTGACCATTTTGAAATTGAAACGCCCATTTGTACAGTATTTTGCAAGTATTGAAAGGGAGAGTGTGATGGATTTGTTGTAATTGACGTAGTGATAGAGCTGTTTCTTCCATTTTGGTTTTCTCCTGTGATGTAGCGTTTCTATTGAATGTAGATCTCAAATGTTGGGTGCAACTTAAACATGAATTATTCACCTTCATATCTTTGAAGACACTGGTCTATAAAATGTCTGAAATTTTGATGTCTAAGTTCTGAATTTGCAATGTCAATTATATACCACCGAAATGGGATTCCATTTGCGGTCTTTCGTGCATGATCGACCAATTTATCTTCAGAAGTACCCGGTTTCCATTTAAAGAATGAATCACTCTCACACTGAGAAGCGTTCCATATTTTCCATTTCTGGAATGTGATGATAGAATGATATCGAACAGCATTCTTCCTATGAACAAGTGCGACCATTCTTCCGGCGCTATTGATGAAGGAAGACCACTTTCCGGATGTAAAATCTGAGTCGCAGCAGCAAACAGATTCCACAGTTCAAAAACATACTCCGGAGGTGATGCCAAGACGATGATTATGATTACTTGATTATGTAAAAGTAGATACAACTCTGATAGATGTTTTAGAGTCTCTAATCCCTATTAGGCTAAGGCAAAACTATGTTCATGGGAAGGCCAGCAAACCCCTTCCCTAGCGCAAGGAAGAGGAGCAGGTTGTGCTATGAAGGTAGGATACTGCTGTCCTGGCATTAAAACAGAGAAATCAGATGAATATGCTACAGATACCTGCAAATGATCAAAGATTCAAGTCATTAGATTTGGTGACATAAAAAAAGAACCCGTTTAAAAGATTCAAGCCACAGAAACTTTACTGTCTGTGGATCCCCGAACTTCTGCAGTTGTGTGGATTCCAAGTTCCTACTGATACCTTCTGAAGTTGAAGAATAAGATTCACTTGGCCTGAACAGATGCTCAAAGATGGCCATGATGAGAAACATTGATATCAAGATGGCAGTAGCAACAAAGCCAAAAGAAATGGCATTCATGGATGTCCCAAAGTTTTTCCATGGACCGTCTCGATTAACCTCTGCTTGGGAGGGACTAGGATCTGAACTGGTATATATGGTCCATTGGTTTGATCTTTCTGCCCCTGTGCTCATATCTTTCTTCTGTCTTTGTGACTAAAAATGATGGAAGTGTGTTGTATTAGGAGCTCATCTTTAACATATGTTACCACTGACCATAAACCTGGTGGAAGGAAGAATGAGAGCAATGAGAATTTGTTTCTGAGATGAAGAAATCATGATTTTGCATTGTACTTGAATGTCATAAATAAACAAAGTAATGCCCAAGTGTTTCTTATCCAGTCTTTCACATGCATCCCATAGAAATTTTCAAAGACAATTCCCATTTATTCTCATCTACTTTTATCCAGATCACCTTCACATGACAACAGCAACTGGAAACAAAGAAATAGTTTTGATTAACAAAAGTAGAACTTAATAATACGTCCCAAATTCAATCTCCATAGTGGAATACTGTCTAAACATGTCCACTGGCAGTTAAAGTTTCATCGATGCTTTTAGTACTTATTGGTTTGTTAGCTGATCAAGTTTGCCAAAATTTACATGAATTATATGCAGACAATGTCAAAAACTAGTATAACAATCAGGGAAAACAAAATACAGTTCTCATTTGAGTATCTTTTTGGAGATTCTAGCATTGGTCCTTCACATAGGATTCAAGATAGAGAAGGATTAACACGACTACAACACGATAGACAAGCTCAAATTGAAGAATGAACACCACAGTGGATGAATTCCCAAGTTCTGTATTTATCAAAAAGAAAACCTTGGACTGTTGCAGCAAAACAAAGTGGATTCATTTCCTCCTTCCATGAGACAACCAAGAATGGCTAAAGCTGACTAGAGTATGTGCACTTCTGATTTAGATTTGTGGAATCCCTAAGGAATGCAAGTAGAACGATCATTTTTCTTTCGTGGAAAGATCTATTTCGTTACCCTGCAAAACAATGTGCCGTTATGCTACCACGACCGCGACAAAGAGGGTGACCATTTCTGGTATTTCAAAAGCTACCAAGCAATCAAGAATTGATTTCTCTACCAAAGAAAATGCAGAATACAGAAAATTGAATCCTCCCTGAAAATGGATCCTACTATCTTAAAACACGATAAGAAAATGATGAAAGTTAAAACTGTCGAAACAATTACCCAGAAGTGTTGTCTAGAAGGATGAATTTGCAAAACTCCCTGTGAAGCTCTTCTTTTGTTGTATTGAACAAGATCAAACTGAGAGTTCCAACTCAAATTCAACCAGTAAGATTGAAAACTAACGGGGTTTGGGCTTTTTATCCTGAGAAGCAGGAGCTCGCGTTCTATAGGTTTCCTGTTGGAAAGAAAAGACACTCACATTAATGTAGCTGAGCCAAGCTAGCTTTATACCCCAGTAGAAAATGTAAAGACAAAGTTATGTGATAATCTTTAGTTGGTACACTTTTTTATGCTTTGATGTTCATGATCCTGATGCTTAACTTAATGAATACTATACCCCTGTCTGGAGAAGAAAACTTAAAAGAAATGAAAAGTATGGGTCTTGCTGTCTGCAAAGCCAACACAGGAGTGGTCTAATGGTGCATTCTAAAGCATTTGCTTTTGGAAAACCACTGGGTGGCAGCCTATCCTTATTACTCAAACTTAAAAATCAGAATGCACAATTTTGGACCCTAATCAGGGTTGATCCATGGCTGAAATGTCTTGATTTTATATAGTGGACAAATATAAATATATATACATATTATACATTTCGCATGTGAATGTCTATCGACTTGGGGATCTTGAGGATTCTAGTGTAACAAGGACATCTCAAAACTTGACGAGTTTGTTGAAAGTTTTTTACTTGTGTAGAATTACCGAAGAAGCAGAGATTTTGGACTTTCAGATGAAACAAAAAATTGCCATAATTCACATCTAATTATTACCATTTCTTGGCAGTAAAGTCCATAACAATAAAAATCAGGAACATTTTGGACTTTCTTTTTTCCTTTCGGTCATTCTAAAATATTTTTCCTTTCAAAAAAGACCCTTTTCATTCAAGAGAAAAAAAGATGTCTACAATGTGCCAAATTAGGCTGGCAATGTGGAGATGAAATAATGGTTAAGCAACCAATAGTACCATAGCCGACTTGAACATGGACAACACCACCAGATGGATTCAATCATGGAAAACTTGGCAATATATCCACAAAATCTCCCACTAAATGCAAAGATGAAAAAGGCTGCCAATTGCAAACAAAATTAAAAAACAAAGGCTGCAGCCAGTAAGTAGTTTTCTATTAAGATATTAGTTTTCTTTGCTGCACTAATTCCTTGAGGAGGTGTGGTATCAAATCATACTCAAACAAATGCACAACAACTAGAGTAATTAAAAGGGGAGGGAATAAATGTTGGATAGATTACAGCTATGCAATATCAGAAAAACCATGATTCAAGTAAAGAAAGTAAAAGGTGAAAGGCTAGAAAGAAGTTGATTTCGACAGTTCTACATTTCTTTCTCAAATTTTCCCAAGAAACCCCACAACTGTTGTCAAAAGGAGGTCCTCCAAAATTTTCAATAAAAGTTTGCTCAGAAATATATAATTGAAATATTTGAAAAGAAATAAAGCTTGTATAATTACTATCCGAACAATATACATAGGGGAGAGGGACAATGCAGAGGAAGGGGTAGGTGTAGGGTGGAACTTTTCTTTCTCTTCTGTTCACTGAAGTGAGATGATCTTTTTCAACAACACAATCACCATGTCCTTGAAAGATATCAAAGCCAATCTAAACTGACTCCAAATATGATTTTAATTATTAAGAACCCATGTGCATAACAGGTTTTGCAGAGTAATCAAAGGCCAAAAAAATTACAGAAGAATGATAATATCTGATATAATAATGGCAGAAATGGGTGGAAAATGTCAAAATACAAAAAATTATACAAATTCTCAATGTTCAATGCCATCTTATAAAGAACGCAGGGAAAAGCAAAGCATGCCTTTCTCTCCATGTTAGCAATTTCAAGCTTTATTGACTTGTTTTTTCTTGCCTGAAAATGCGCACACAAGTCTAAAAAGTTTCATGTGTTGGAGTCATCTCAAGAAAAAAGAATATAAAGAAAAATGTTTTTATATAGGACAACTTCTTAAGAGAAGGGCCCCATGATAAGAAAGAACACAGTCGAAAGAAAAAATCAGATTTGAGTCATAATCTTCTTTTCTTATCTCTGATCTTCTTTTTCATTCTTTTCATTAGTCTTTGCCGAGAGAAGCCTGCTCTCACTTTCCTAGCATGTTTACCAAGAAATCTAAACAAGTTTTTGTTGGACAAGACTGCTAAGTATCTTTAACATTTAGCCATGGCTCTAAAATATTCATATTTATGAACTAGGAAGAGATGCAATCTCTGTTGTTCAGAATCTTTGGATGGCTTATTCAACGTATAGCCATAGGTAGCTCTATATGGGTCCCTCCCCTCTTTTCCCTTTTGGTTTTGTTACTTCTAGTCTTTGCCGGTCACCTCTTTCCCTTCATTGTTCTGCTTCTTTTATATCACCCACACGGAGTCAATGAATTTCTCAATTACATCGCCTAATAGGCTCGAATTTGAAACTTATTTAGACACACTCTTATCCCTCTTTCGATCTCTATTATAACAAGCCTAAAGCATCATAATACGAAGTTGCAGTGCATGTTTTCTAAAGGAAAAATCTGAAAAGGTCCAGCAAGATTATAATACTTGAATAGCAAGACTTGGGTTCTTGAATAATACATAAAGCAGCATAAGGTATTATACTTGAACACCAAGACTGTCGACGGAGAAACGAAATAACGCAAAAGGCGAATCAGAGATTTGAAAATATCAGTAACAGTTTGACAAATAATTTGGTGAAATTTGAGGTTTTGGCTTCCAAGACTAGGATTGCAGCGTCCCATGTTATGGCCATCATATCGGAGGCAATGTCGGTAGAAGAGGAGCGAGTCCGAGACATGTTTATAAGCATCAACAGCAGTCAAATATTGCAGCAGAGCCCAGTTCCTTCCATCTCTCTCTGTGGACTGTGGTCCATACATTCACGTGTTCTTTGTAAGAGCCTTCAAATTCTGTTTCCACCATGCATCCTTGCACATCTTATACTATATTTTGCCGCTGACAGAGTGTGTGAGGGACGACATGCTCTGAGGTTTCTCCTTGAAATTTGCAAGTGGAAGCCAACCCCTTTATCGGTTTTTCTATCGTTGTTTAAGAATTGTAGATCAAAGCTTTTAGTTCCGTGGTCTAATTATAAAACTTACTAGTGTTAAAAGCTGCGTATGCACGTATATTTATTTATTTATTTTTTTAATAATAAATAATATATTTTTTAAAAAAAATAATTAATAGATAATATTATATTTAAATATTTAAACTTCTTGTACTCTATTAATATAGAAGATAAGGTGTAGCTCATTATTAATATTATTTACTAAATTTTTTTAATGAAATCAAATTTTATTTAAAATTTTAGATATAAATCTTTTTAAATTTTATTAATTGAGGTAAGATTCAAAATCTTTTCATATGTCTTTTTTAGATATAAATCTTTTTAAATTCTATTTATTGAAGTAAGATTCAAAATCTTTTCATATGCTTTTTTTAATTATAAATCTTTTCAAATTCTATTCATTGAAGTAAGATTCAAAATCTTTTCATATGTCTTTTTTGACTCAATATTTTAATTTTATTTATATTTTTTGTTACTCCGCCATTAGTTATGAATGAAGTCATTACACTATTGATGTTATTGAGTTGTGTGTTTTCAATTATGTACTTAAAGTTTAAGTAAAATAAATCGAATAAAGAGTTTTTATATATATATATATATATATATATATATATATATATATATATATATATATATATATATATATATAAGATAAGTTCAAAATAATTAGTAGTATTTAAAATTTTTAAAGTTTATTGTTTAATATTTAATATTATTTATAGATTCATTGGTTTTACAATTAATTACATATCATTAAACATTAAAATGATTAGTAGATTCAATGTACTTCGAATGAATTGAATTTGATGAAAATTAATGTATAGTTATTAAAAATTAATGTATAGTTAAATATAAATCTTTTCAAATTCTATTAATTGAACTCATATTCAAGATCTTTTAATCTACTTTTAAGTCAATAATTATATATTCATGTATTCAGCATATTTAATTACATAAATATTTGTGACATTTACTTTGAAATAATTGAAAGTCTATTTAAACTCATATTGAATTCATACTCTTCTATTAATAAATCAAAGATATCAATCTCAACTCATTTATTCAATCCATGGTATATAGAGTAGTCCTTAATTATAAAAATTAATTTGTTAAATGTATTGTATATAGAAAAGTCCTCAATGAAAATAATTAAGATATTATTTAATTAATGTAATATTTAATAAAAATAATTCCACCATAGATAAGGTGATTATTTATAAATATGAGTTCATATGGGCACACTAATTAATGAAATAATAAATTTTTTAAATCCAACTTGACATCATTAGAGTTAACTTAAATTTTAAAAATTACACATGTCACTTCTTTATGATTCAACCTCAACTGTAATATATATATATATAGATTTTCCTTGTCAAGTATAGATTCCAAATACAAATACCACCTTCAGATAGACCCTCAAGAATTGTTTGAACAAAGAGAATATCATTGCACAAGAATTGTAGATCAAAAGCTTTTAGTTCCGTGGTCTAATTACAAAACTTATTTTGCTCGTCAAGTATAGGTTACAAATACAAAAACTCACCTTTCAGATAGACCCTCAAGAATTGTTTGAACAAGGAGAATATCATTGCTGATATGTCCTGCGTTGCTTTTTGGGGGACACACAGCATAAAGATCTGCAATAGACGAGCACCGCCTGGCAAAGCTTGAGTTAGCTACTGCTGCAGTAAATTTAGGCACCGCCTAGCAGAGTTCATTTTTATTTTTATTATATGTCCGAGTAAATTTAGTCGACTATTTATCCTATTGGTTCAATAATCACAGATTTACGCGTAAGTAAACAATATCAATTAAGGCCAACACTCTCAAGGACTTATCGGTTGTCCGTAGCAACACTTTCATTCATATTCATTTCTCGGCAGAATCTTCATCCAAGCAAAAAGCGATTTCTACAAAAATCCAATTTCATACAGCAAAGGATTCAAGAAAATTATTCCCCCCAACCGGACGGACAAAGGTCTAGAACAAGCAGGCTAAATTAATCTCCAAGCTAATTCTTTCAAAATATGAACTGGTTTTGGAAGGTTGAAGGTATCCATAGTATTAAGCCTTGAGTCGTCCGTAGAACTTGGCCTTCTCTTGTGTTGTCTGGAAGCGACCATGGCCAAATTTCGAGGAGGTGTCAATAAACTTGAGTTTGATCTCCTCCAACGCAACCCTGGATGTCTGGTTCAGCAGCGACTGCCTCAGAGTGACAACACGCTTCTTTGGCCCAACACAGCAACCCTTTATCAAGAGATAATCATCTTTCACCACACCGTAGTGCGGGAAACCTCCCATTGGAGTTATGTCCTTCTCAGTCCTACAATGTTGAAGAGAAATCATCAATATCAAAGGAAAAGAAAATTAAAGCAAAGTTTAAAGTTAGCAGCATATTTCGGTCCCACCTCTCCTACTATAAAAAATTCATTTGTACAAAATTCAAAACAAAATATTTCAAACCCAAACTCTATTCAATATCATCCACAAATTCAAATATTTGGGCACTCTTTACCCATCGATCATCAAAAGGAGGCATTTGATCCAAATCCTTACTCTGGACAATGCACATGCATATGGACTGTGCACATGAGAAAAGGTGTGTCCATGTATAGGTAGCATCCCTCGTCTTCCCATTAAGCCACAATAACAAGACCCGCCTAGGCTAGTAATTCATAACTCACGTCAAAGAAACAAAGATACTTATCATATCTATTGGCACAGAAGACGGGCATTCTCAGGATCATAAGTCCCAGATTGACCTCAGGGAAACTCTCACTCTGTATGGGATCAATATAATAAAAGAACATTGTATAACCTGTCAAATTCAGTAATAGCAGTATGCGACTCCTGACCAGCCTTGCCCAATTTGTAAATTTTCTTATTCAACTCAGTGCGGTGATGGTAACCATTTTGCCCGGCCCTTGCTACAGTAAAGGATACCCTAGCAGGATGCCAGGCACCAATACAGGCAACCTTTCGAAGACCACGATGAGTCTTGCGTGGCAGGCGAGTGACGCCCCAGCGAGTCACTACACCCTCATACCCCTTACCTTTTGTCACCCCAACAATATCAATCATCTCATCTTTCTGGAAAACAGCATCTACAGGAATCGGCTTCTCAAAAAAGTTGTAAGCATAATCAACCTTCTTAGCAACATCTCCACCATTGACCTGAATCTCCATCAGGTGGCCTTTCTTCTGCTTAAGCCCTTTCATCTTTCGGATCTGCAATGCAAACATTTACTCCATTAAATTCCAAATAAGACAGAATAAAGGAAGGAAACAACTATCCATATTACATATTTCCTCTACAAGAATAAAATACCACAGAAAAGACACCTACAAAACATCAAGCATACCTGAGTATGTGCCAAGACACGGATGACAGTGCAATACTTTTTCATCTTCTCTAACTGAGCATGAATGTCCTTCTTTCCTTCTTCAGACTCATATTTCTTTGAGTACTTGGTAAAAGCCTTCTTCTTAGACTTGCACCAGTTCTTATAGAATCTCCTCTTTACCTCCTCACTGAGATGCTGAGCCCATACAGTGCTCAAACAACGCAGACCACGAGGGGTCTTGACATAACCAACCGCACCAACAACAATCATTGGTGGTGTTTCTATTAAAGTAACTGCTTCACAAGTCTCCTTCTTGTGGAGCTCTGAATGAGTAAGATAAAAGCAAAACATAAAATAGGTGATGCTTCTACTTAATATAAAACAATTACTTAAGCATAAAAAAGAAAGAATGGGTGCAAATAAGACACAAACACAATGACAGCCTCTCAACTCACATGAAAGGCAAATCCCCACCACTACAAAATCTTTCCAAATAAATTATGGAGATGTTTCATTCAAGAGCATTCCCATCTCATCTAAGTATAAGAGATGAAATGATTCTCGTTCTTATTTCCTCAAGTAGAAAATGATTGCCATCCAAGCACACCTCTCCACCACTTACATATGCTTGTTGACATTTAATTGCAAAGGAGCAAATCAAACAGCAAACAGTTGATGCAACATGTCACAATTGAGATGTGATCAGGAATTTTACAAGTGAAACTCACTCGACCCAGGTTTTTCCACTTCTCGGACAATATGAGTCATCCCAGCCTTATATCCAAGAAAAGCAGTCAATCTACAAGGTTTTGACGGATCATCTCTAGGGAAGGCCTTCACTGCACAGACAAATGGTTATAACATCAACAGCCTGATAAAAAGTACACACACATTGCCAGCAAAGCTTAAAAAGGATTAAAAATCCAAAGAATTAGCAACTGGATCTGATGAAAAATGAGGCATACTCAAGATTAAAAAAAAGGACTTCACATCAACTCATTGAATGCAAAAGGTCCTAATTCCCCAAATTGAGTCACCGACCACGACCTCTCCAAAAGAAAAGAACCGGAAAGAAAAATGAAAAAACATTGAAAGAGAAAGAGAGGCAACAGTATGTACAATAAAGAAAGTTAGGGAAGTTAATCCGTAGGATTCCCACTTGAAAATGGTAAAACATAGCAAAAGTTGCCTTGTATAACAGCAGAAGACAAGGAATTAAAAGACAAATGTATTTGCTTCTATACCTTCTAAGGACAACAGCCAAACTGACAAGCTACCACCTTAGCAAATATGATGCAGAAAGAGCCGTAATGCATGCCAGGCTAACAACAAGCTTCCATTGCATTGAAACAAATAAAATCACGTAACAATATACACTACTACTACTTTAGCTACAATATACAAGGAAAACAATTTTTATGAGCAAATGAAACACAACATTTCAATGTCAACTGCAGCCAGAACAGGACAAGCAATTAAGCTGGCATAGGTGGATAAGCAATTAAGGACACACAGAATAAACTGGATAATGTGCCATAGAAAAATGAAAACAGATGAGAGACATTTGTAACAGTCTCACGGAATTCATATAGACAAACACAAAATAAAATTTTGAAGTACTATACTATTGAAAACCTTTTCCTCTGTGACGTGAAGCTCGTTTTCTTGGTAGAAATCCCAAAGACCCGTGTCTTGGATGCTCAAACTTGCGGTGAGACATGTTTTCTCTTTTGTTCTGCAAAACTCCACAACCTTAACGGACTTCCCCCCTTAAGTTGAGGGGTGACCCTCAATAATTCCAAATGTTTCAATTACTATATAATAATTCAGATAAGCATATATAGTAACAAAGCCAACAATCTAGAACCAGTATTCCACATAGAGGCATAGGATGTCTGTTTTGCATTAAAACAAGCACAATTAGTATCTATTTGTTACAGGTAAATTATACATGAACAAGAAAATTAAGATCCTAAGGATTGACATATCTAGATCAAAAGACAATTCTTGATCCATATGCAAGAAAAGATGGTAAACTTTTGCACAAATAAAAATGTCTCCACAAAATACATATAAATATGGTGCATAAAAATGTTCCTTAAGCGCTCCAGTAAAATTCTCCCAGACTATCTTCATGCTAATAAGCAGCAAAAAGTTCAATATAAAATCCTATGCTCTAACACAAACAATACCATAACTATGTGGAATGGATGCGAAGTAAACAGTTAAAATGGGGGGCTTTATTTTGAGAGTTTCAAAGGTTAAAAAAACGAGGTTTATATTATAAAAAACCAAGATGACGATGCGCCATAACCAGCAACACGTGCCATATTCCCATTTCGAGCAAATGAATAGAAATGCTCCCTGACCAAAGGCCTATGGCACCAAGAATACCAGTGCCAATTCTCGGGCTCATTGGTATTTCTTCCCAAACACCCCAAAAGAAAAACTCCTGGGGCATTGGCAAAAGAGCCCTTCTGAGACTCCAGCCTTGATTATTCAATAAAAGGGAGTTCATTTCACTCAATGCACGGAAAATGGTCATGTCAATGCGTGTCTGCTGGTAATGAGGAGCATCATCCCCCAAAATCATACACGTATGGGAAGTTTTCGATTATATGAATAATTCGAATCCCACATATAAGATTAGGCAACCATCCGCTTAACATGTACAGAAATAGTATTCATCCCCAATCTAAATATAATTTCATGTCAAAATGATCAGAAAAAGTATAAAGCAGAAATTCAACATATCAAAAAAAAACCACAAATAGATTGTATTAGCAAAATCATTTGTAGATTTAGCTTCTGATTTGCTTATCAGAACATTATTTCTGGATTTCATAACCGTCCAAATGAAGCAAAAATTGGTTAAATAGTATCAAATTCATGGTAAAATCGAACAATATTACCTCGGAGTGCAGAAGGAGATAAGAGAACTCGAAGCCGCAGAGAGTGCGTATAAGACAGCAGGAAACCCTACTTTACTGGTCCTTAAAAAAAGCTCTGTCAATATTTTACGGCTCCGATTCATTAAATTGGAGAGCGAACTCCGGATGGTGACCGTCGGATTAGATCGTGTGTCCGTATTTTCTAATCTCTAGGGTTTTGAGTTGGGTGGGTTGGGCCTCGATGAAGGGTTCGTACGTTTACTAGTGATTGATTGTAAGTAATTTCTATTGGGCCATGCCCATTTGGTAAGTAGTAGGAACGAGAAAAAAAAGAAAGAAGAAACGGCAATTTTATATAAAAATATTATTTTAAATACTCCAACTACCTATTAAAAAATGTCCATAAGACTGTTCTAATGACAAGAATTGACAATCTATCAACTGAGGGTTCATCCTATCATCTATTATAAAATAAAAACAATAATCAGCCTTCGTGGGAGATCTCAACCAAATGAATTTAAGTTATACCCTTTTGCCATTTGTTCTTGGAGGTTGAGGAATAAACTTGATAGAGATCTCAAATAAAAAAATGCATTTTTTCCACAAAATCACACATGATACTAAGAAGTAGAATATCAAATTCAAGTCTAAGATCCGGGAAGAAAAAATAAAAATTATTAATTAAACTATTACCTAAAATCAAAATATTCAACAAAGAGTGTATTTGGATTGTTTTTTTGTTAGTGAGAGTTTCTGTTTTGAATTTCATAAAAATAAATTTTTTGTGATAGAAAAATAAATTTTAATTATGTATTTTATTGGACCAAATATTATCTAAAATTTTTTTCGCAAAAAGAAAAGAAAATTGACGGCACACGTGTTGTTATAAGGCATCATATGTCGATGCTAAACGGCTAAAGAGGCTGGGTCACGGGCCGAACAACAAAAACTTCCAAACCTTTGGAGTCTGACCCAAAACAATATGCCTGAAGTTGGCCCGAAATATAAGTGACCCAAGTCCCAGCTATCAAGCATCGCTCGGACCGAGAACGAGATTGGGGCCTGGGACGCGAATCCCAATTTTAATTTTTTTTTCCAACTCTTTTATTAAGGAGATTTTCACAGTTTGCGGACACTAGTTTATAAAATTGAAACATCAAAATGTGTATAAAATATAATACCTTTTTAATTATTTTCTTTACTTTTTAAAATATATAGTCTTTTAAAATTTGTTTCTTTCTGTATTAATTTATGCTAAAATAGTAAAAAAAATATATTTTAAAATAAAAAGAATAATATCATAAGTAACAAAATTTCTCACAAGTTTGCCACGTTTATTAATCCACAAGGATAAATCCTGAATAATCCACGACTTCATTTTTGCTGATCCGCATTAAATATATGTATGCTTTTAATAAATTAACTCAATTTTTAAAAAATACGCCCATTTATCAAATAATAAATTAACTCAAATTTTTGTCACATAACAGTCTTGAATTGAGCATTCGTTTATGAACAACAAAGGAAGGGGGGCATAGAGTAGAATTGGATACCCTCAACTCCCACCAATTCTTTGCAAATTGCAACAAAAGAGTACTTTAAAGAGATGCCCTCACAGGGTCCCCACTACCACCATCACTTTCAAAGAGGATTTGAGTACCCCTACTCTTACCTAATACCTTAGCTTTCTGTCCGTATTTTTCACATATAGTTTCTGTTTGTATAGCCCTACAACTGAAAAATGACTCAAGGAGATGCTGTGAGGAATATTATTGTTAGGAATATATTCTTTGCTTTGGTTTGAGGGGAAATGGGAATTTCCGTGTTTCCCCAACAAAAAATTAAAAATTTAAAAAAAAACATGTATACTTGTGTGTATAGATGGGAGCAATAAGTAACAATGATGCTAAAAAGGACAGTAAGTAGACAAACCCCATTTGAACACGACTTGGATTTCCACTAATGCCAGACACATCAAACCCCACAAGCCCAAGGTCAACACCATGATCATAAATAAACAAATATATATATATATATATATATATAGAGAGAGAGAGAGAGAGAGAGAGAGAGGAGAAGTTTTATAGTATTCGTTTGCAGGTTTCTTGATATTGATATGCATTATGCAAAAATGGTGCATTTCACACTTCACCATTAAGAGTTTTGGTAGGATAAAATTTATAAGTAAAGGGCATTCGTCTGTTTAATTACTTTGTTGTAACAAAGTGCAATAAGGTAATATTATAAATTTACTATTTGTGAAAAAATATAAAAATAAGAATAAAATTTGAAACTGTTTAAAATAAAAAAAAGTTTATAAATAATTTTTTAAAAATGAGTTCAAAGCTAGCCAATTATTTCTAGTTCCTATGTGAGAACAATCATATTTGAAGAAAGAAGATTGAAAAGGTATAGCAAGATTTTGTTGATTGTTTGCTTGAGGACAAATCCCTAAAGCTACAAACATGAAAATGAAGTTGTATTGCAAATTGAATTACATAAATTTGTGAGTTTAATAATGACAAAGGAATGCAGACAAAGATTTAGCAGATTTGGAGGTGTTTGGTCACTTTTTTTCTTTTGATGAATGAAAGGTTTTGGAGGTTTTTGGGCACTTTGCTAGAGTTTGTGGTGTGCTATACATAATGCTGATATTGCGCAAAAAAAATAAAAATATAATTTAATAAAAGTCTAATTAAATTTTATAATATGTTTTCTTTTAAAGTGAAATATTATTTAATTAATTATTTTTATGATCTTTCGTACAATTTATGGTGTTTCTATTTTTGAGTTAATTTACTTAAAGTACATTTACTTACGAACATTAAAAGAACAAAATATTTTGTCTTTTGTAGATAATGAAAAAAATATCTAATTTTAATTTTTCAAATAATATAAATATTTTTTCCTGTGTTTAAGTATCGATATTAGTACTTAATTCAAATAGATAGCAATATAAATGAGAATATATATGATAAATTTAATCAAGATATTAGTCTACTGATAAAAAAATTAACAATTATATATCATTTGACTATGTGGCAACTATGAAAAAAAATTACCTTTTAAAATGTAAATCACTTGGGTATTCTTAACATATAGTACAGTCGGATATAGGATAGAAATGACATCTTATCATTCTTCGTGCGTGTTTTTCATAAAGAAAAAAGGGGAAAAAATCAACAAAAAGATAAAATAAAAA
The DNA here is from genome assembly GCA_030512225.1 of Rauvolfia tetraphylla. Lineage (NCBI taxonomy): Eukaryota > Viridiplantae > Streptophyta > Magnoliopsida > Gentianales > Apocynaceae > Rauvolfia > Rauvolfia tetraphylla. Next base: position 8,801,879 of record JAJQKT010000060.1, read on the forward strand.
GAAATAAAATTACTAATAATTCTTGCTAGGTTTTTCGTTTCTTTTATTTTTGGAAAATAAAATTCTTGCTAGGTTTTCAGTGAAAACTTACGTAGTGGCTATAGGACATGGGATAGAACAGAACAGAAAAAGAAAGTAGACGTGCGAGGATTTCTGGGACCCCCACAATGACATAGATAAATCGCACTCGTAGATTTGCAGCTCTAATAAGCTTTGCTTTTTGACAATAAGATGACCTCCAAAAGTAACCTCTACCAAATAACATCTTAATGGCCATATCACACATGGCTTTTCACTTTCAAGTTGTAAGAAATGACTCAGCTCCACGCATGCAAATTAACTTTTTTTTAATATTTTTAGAAACCATATGTAATTTGAATTTAGAATCTTCTATTTGGTAAGGAGTGCTTTCCTTATAATTTTGTTGTCTCGAATGTAGTGTTATACTCAGTTCATAAAGTTCAAGTTATGGTTAGAGTACTATTTAACGTAAACTTGCATATCAAAAGGGATGTCCGTAAACCATGCACGTATGCTTTAATATAGAATTCATCATGTAAGTTACGTACATCTAGTTCCTTTCGAACAAAATACATCATGTAATCTACCACTGACTTCGCTACTATCTTCTGCCTGAGGTACAGAAGGTTATCAATTGTTTTTTGTTAGGTAATATTGGTAGAAAAGTGTATCAAGAATTGTTTCCCCAATTGATGAAAAAGTGGAGATACTTATGGGCTTCAAAGACAAGAACCATTACAAAGTTTGTGCTTTTAAAAAATTAGGGAACATCCGACATACGCCATGTCAGAGGCGTCTCTTTGTAGCATAAGAGACATGAATTTTTTCTAAATACTCCCTTGGGATCTCCCATCATATTTGTCGAACTTCAAGTTGTAAAAATGGACATCTAGAGCGACACGCTTGAATTCTTCACACAAACGATTGTGTTTGATGAAATTATAACTGTCAAAAGTTTTCCTATCATGTCTTATTGATGACATCTACTATGGTCATGTGAGCCTCCTGCTCGCGATCATCCTGTGCTTGCAGATTACGTCGAGTGTTTCTTTCCGAGCCTTTTTGCCTATTCTAACTATGAATCTCTTGTGACGTTAGTCTAAATTGTGCGAAAGTAGAAGCGATATGTCGAGTTGCCTGTTTAGGGGTTTGGATTCCCATATATAAGGAATTAAATGAACTCAATCCCTAACTTTGCAGGGCATACGGTTGTTCCAATTGTGACCAGGAGTGGGGGTAGTTCTGCTTGGGAGGGAGGAACCACTGATGTGGTCTTGTGAGGGTTAATTAGTGGTTGTTGAAAGGACTCCCTGCTCCTCTTACGAGTGATGATGATAAACATAGAAGTGATCAGGGAAGTCAATAGTATTATTACGAGAGAAACCGGGACGTAGAAGGATTCATAAGAGAAAGTGTAAATTGTCTACGGTGTGCGTTAATTGTTGGATTGTGAACTATCAATCAAACTATCTCTCACATGAAATTCTCCTGCAAAAGACGAGTATTAGGTGGGGATCTATCCCTAAGAATTCTATGATGCTTAAAGTTAGTAAGGATTGAAGAAAGAATAATAATGAGTATTCAAACATGTGAGAATAAGGAATTGAATCTGTATTTGAAAAGTACTTTTTATGCATCTTCTAACTCAAATATAAATGAAATTTTCTTACTGGCTTTATCCCTTAATGCATTGCTGGGAAAGCTGAGCCTCTACTATCAAGCCCAACTCCATCATACCACTTAAACTATTGTCTTATCATGCATGCAAATTAATTTGCACATTTTTCTTTACAAAAATTGAAGCAACTGCTGTAACTTATATTCCTTGAGGAAAAGAATGTTAAGCCGGATTTGTAACTATATATTATTAATTGTTGCAGAATGTTTTCTTCGCCATAACTCTTTGGAATTGAATCTAATTTAATCATGGCAACTATAATATTGATGTTTAAAAGAAGACCATTGAATCTATTTTATGCTTTGAGATATAATGAACACGTTGTTTAACTTTTGAGTTACATTGATTTGAAGAGTTTAACTAGACAAGCCTTTGAAACTAAAAGGTTTCCGAAATTGCTCATCAGCAATTCTTTTTGGCACTTTAGGACCAAAACCGAAGAATATGGCTGGACAAAGTGCAGAATTGAGCAGCTTCTAAAGATGCTTCCTCGGTCCTCCGTTTTCCATCTTAAAGCAGTCCACTTCCTTGGACGTCTTTCGGCTGATGCAAAATTTGAAAGCCTAGCGCTAGCCAGTCTAAACAATGACAATGTCCCTCTCATTGGAGCACTGAATTTTGGGTCAAATAACTTGTATCTTCCTATTAACTAATGCTCTTCTCATTTAAAATATAAAGCATTTTAGCCTTCTTTGTATAGATTAAGAAAGAAGGAAAATAATAAGGGTAATTTAAGAAAAATATTTTTTAAAATTCGCACAAAACTAAACACTTTGAGAAAAAAAATAGTTAAAAAGACCTTATATTTTGAAATAGAGAAAAATAACGTGCACACATTATTACAAAATTTTTATAGACTAACTATTTATATAGTGCTTAGAGGATTAACAAGGATGAACGAGTTTTAAAATAAAAAGGATCAAATATTTCGAGAACAAGTTTAAAAACCAATTAAAGATATTAACAAATCTGAAAACTCAATAAATCAGCCCTAAATTGGACAAAAATAAAAAATATTGGCCTCAAAAACCTTCTCATTTCTAAGATATTGAACATCTAAGGCCAGCCATTTTGTTAGCTTCTCATTTCCTTTTCCATTTTATGTGAACTTAGTGGTAATTAATTATATCAAAAGTCTAAAGGGTCCTAAATATATCTATCTAATCCTAATAATTAATTAACAATATTAGGGGACCAACTTGTACTTTATAACAATGATGGTGCCGGAGAATATATAGCTTATTTGTAAGTGATCTTTGTTTCATGATTAATGGCTCTCTTTAAAAGATTCACTCCAACCTTTTCTGCAATTGTTTGATGAGGTCTTGCCTCCTTCTCTCTTGAACGTTGAAGCATATATATTCAAACCCCGATTCCACTTGAATACATGGCCTCAATTATACATGTTCTTAAAAAATTGTTAATTACTACTTGTGTTTCATATCATTGCAGCATCTCCAACTTAGAATCAATCTTTGAATCAAAAAGGTATTTTAATACTGTCTTTTATGACGTACAAAATATTTTATATTAAAAAGAGAAATTCATCTCTAATTATTAAAATAAATAAAAGAATTTCAATTCGTAATCAATGGTGGAATTGAATGTCCTCAAGGACCACTTGGAGGAAGAAAACTGTAAAATGTCACCCTGCAGGCAACCCTCGAGCCATGCATTTTTCATATGGCATATGGGAAGTTACATCAGGGAGATGTATGTATATATGGTCTTGTGTTTTACAACAATAATAAACTCCGGCATGAATGGTACAAAGAGAAAAGGACGACTTTAGAATTATACCAACTGGTGAGATGACAAACGTATGATTATGCTCTTTAAGAAAAAGAAGGCTAATGCAATAATGATGTATGGTTCTGTTTGTATATATCTTCAAGAACAGTACAATACCAAATTGTTCATCCCAACAAAGGGGATCACCATTTCTTTCAAGAAATGATGTGTGTAATAATTGATTCAGTTGCCTTTTGCCAGTTTCAGACCTGTATCCAGACCACGACTCTTCATACCCACCTCTACCATATAGTTTTCACATCAAAGTTTGTTTTTTGATCAGAATACCATGTTCAGAAATTCATCTTCTGAATTGATGTCCCTCTCTGTAAAGTTCTTCCCCCTCATCATCATCTTCTTCGACACAAGCAAGTGAAACCGGTGTCACGATTGCCTCAAAATATCTCTGCTTTCATCTAAGACAAGGATAGATAATACTTGCTTGGTTTAGTAAGAACCCAAAACACCCTTAGCCAAAGGGAGTGGAGTGTATATTGTCTCACTTATTGTTATCTTTTACTTCGATTGTCTGGTGATTTAGAAAACGCGGTTTTGTTGTTGCTTTCTTCGATTTGAATTGAAGTGATATTTAGCAAGTTGGGAAGGGAATTAATGATGAAGAAGATCTCTGTGTGTAGCTGGGGTTAGTTGGTGGGAGATTAACTTAAGGTCTCTCCTTGGATTTTAGCTCAGTCAGTGATTCCTTAACTGCATACAAGAGAATGCAATTTAATTGCAAGGGAGCTGCTTCTGATTTCTGGTCCAATATAACCCAAGAGAGTTGAGCAGGGGCAGAAGAAAATGACACTTCAAAGGGTAGTCTTCCCTACTCAGACAGACAAGGACTCCACAAAAATCACACTCTTGGCCCTGCTGCTGCAATTTTTTGAAGTCTGCCTTTGATATGAGAGTTTTAAACATGAGTGGAGCCACCCACTATTCAATACAAAAGGCCGGTCAGCCAGCCTGCAAGCCCTTTAGGAGAGAGAAAGAGATGCATTGGAAGTACGCATAAATACTAACAAGAGCACTTTTTTCCATGCATGAGAGGGTCCATGGATTTTTCTCTTTGATGATGATCAGTGTGTGACTCTGTGTGATTGTGTTTGTTCAAGTTAAATACATACAAGAGCACTCCTTTCCATGTGAAGTGAGGGATCAAGATAATGGATTTTCTTTTCTTTTCCTTTCCTTCTCTTTCTTTTCTTTTCCTTTGATGAAGTGGAAGATCAAAAGCAACCAAGTATTCTCTCCCTCCTTCTGCTTTTACTTTTCAGCCCTCTCTTTAGGACTATTCCATCTTCTAATAAAGCTCTCTCAAGACACAAATACACATTGTATTACATAGAGACATGAACTTTTGGTCCCAGACCTGTAGGGCAAGGCAAGCAAGGAAAACGGAATAAAGCAGAGAAGAAGGGAAAAGCTTTTCCTTTCCTTTCCCTGGTTCCTTCTTCCATGCAACCCCATGCCCATACTGCATAATTATATACAGATCATTCCTCAAAAACATTGTAATGATATAATAATAATCATCATCTTTTACTTCTTACATTTGATCCACTGTCATTGCAGGCATTTTGTCCCCTAACCGTACTGATCACAGTAGAAAATTTCACCTTAATCTGGAAATAGTAGAAAATTATGCTTGTTTCTACATCAAAGTACACAATCCCCGGTCCTGAAATCTAACGTTATCTCAATTGCTTCAAGTGCCATACATGTGCCATGCAAATAATTTGATACTTCTGCTTCTGTTCCTTATTCTTTTATCACAATCTTGCATAGTTGTTTCCACAACTAAAGAACCTTAGATTAGAGGATCCCACTTGAGCTATCTGTGCACTACTATTCTGCACTTTATCCTTTGAACAGAGAGGAAGTCCAACATTGAATTCTCGCCCTTTAACATTTCAAATTAACAAGACTTATTTGATCATTGGATTAACAATCCTTTCGGTTTAGTTGAGTTTCTTGGAACTATAGTGCAAAAGGAACAGAAGCAGAGAGGAAATAATTGGAGAAAAAACCAGCTAATATTCATGGATGTATGGCTAAATAAAACAGTACATGAATGTTCCAGGGCCAGCTTGGTTAATGATCATCTACATCTCTTCTTTGTGTCCTTTTCAAAATTTGAGTCAAAGACACACCATAGCTTTGCAATAGTGCTAAGCGTTGATTACCAAAGCCCACTTTTTCCCTTGTATTCAATGTAATTATTTCTATGAAATATCAGAACCCACTGGTGCTATATTTATGAGGAAAAAAAACTCTGAAAGTGGAATTCCATCATCTCTTGCTCATAGTGAGGACTAGCCTTTAGCTAAAGCTAAAGGGCATTTTTGTCAAAGGAATAAAGAGAGAATCAACTTTATCTTTTCCTCTACCTCTATCTAAACTTTAAATTTCTGTTACCCAACGGCTGTTTATTCATTTCACAAACAAAACCCTTTCTTCCTTCTCCCTTTTCCTCTCTTGGCTTTGCTTAGGAAAGCCCAGTTTACAGCCATATTTGTTCATCTTAAATCTCTTCTCTGCAAGAGAAAAGGAAAAGGGAAAAAGGGGAGGCTTAGCTTCTTCCTTGAGTTTGAAGACTCCTTTGTTTCAAGATGTTTGATTCTTTAAATCAGTATAGACTTGGAGTTCCTCAGATTCCCTCCTCAACTTTTCCTTTCTTTTCCGAAAAATTCATCAGAAACCAGCTTCTTAAAATCCTTTGTTTCTTCTTCCAGTCCTTCTCAACTCACTTTCCATAAAAATTCTCCAAGAAACTATGGGGCCATTTCTTGTTGTGGCACTCTTCTCCATTGTGGGTACTGCAGTTTCTTCTTCTCTTATCACAGATTTTCATGCCCTAGTCTCTCTTAAAGAAGGCTTTGAGTCTTCTAATCCCGCCATTGATTCATGGAATTCTTCTGAACCAGCCTCCCTTTGTTCATGGCCTGGAATCAAATGCTTCAGCGGACGAGTAGTGTCTCTAAACATATCCAAAATGTATCTTTATGGCTCTGTTTCGCCTGCAATTTCAAGCCTTGACAAGCTGGCGGAGCTCAATCTTGATGGCAACAACTTCACGGGCGAAATCAGGATTGAGAACATGAGCAGCCTGAGATCTCTTAACTTATCGAGCAATCAGTTTAGCGGTGACCTGGGTTGGAACTACTCAAGCCTGCCAAATTTAGAAATCTTCGATGCTTATGATAACAATTTCACTGGTTTCCTTCCTCTTGGGGTCCTGAGCTTGAAGAAACTCAGGCATTTGGACTTGGGTGGGAACTACTTTCAGGGAGAAATCCCAGAAAGCTATGGAAATATGATTGCATTGGAGTACTTGTCACTTGCGGGGAACAATCTCATTGGAAAAATTCCAGGTGAGTTGGGCAATCTTACTAATCTGAAAGAACTCGACTTGGGCTACTACAATGCATTCAGGAGTGGCATTCCAAAAGAGTTCGGGAAGCTCGAAAATTTAGTTCGTCTTGATCTCACAAGCTGCGAATTGGAGGGCTCCATTCCACCGGAGCTCGGGAACTTGAAGTCGCTTGAAACTCTGTTCTTGGATATCAATGGCCTCTCTGGTCCAATACCAAAGCAATTAGGCAATCTTACAAGCATGGTGAATCTTGATCTTTCCGCAAATGCACTCACTGGGGAGATCCCATATGAGCTGATAAATCTCAGGCAGCTGCGCCTTTTGAACCTGTTTATGAATAGACTGCATGGGTCAATACCGGACTTTGTTGCACACTATCCAAATATGGAAGTTCTTTATCTATGGCAGAACAACTTCACCGGCATTATTCCGGAGAATCTAGGCCAGAATCAGAAGCTGCAGGAGCTCGATTTGTCTTCGAATAAGCTAACTGGTACAATCCCCCCAAATTTGTGTGCCTCTAAACAGCTTAGAATCTTGATTCTTCTGAAAAATTTTCTCTTTGGGTCAATACCTGAGGGCTTAGGCACCTGCACAACCCTTGTCAGGGTGAGGTTAGGCCAAAACTACTTGAATGGTAGCATCCCAAATGGCTTTATATACTTGCCAGAACTGAATCTTCTTGAGATACATAACAATATGTTGTCCGGAACCTTATCTGAAAATGGCAATAACTCTTCAAAATCAACCAAATTAGCACAGTTGAATCTGTCGAACAACAAGCTCTCCGGGTCGTTGCCTTCCTCTATTGCCACTTTCTCTTCTATCCAAATCCTTCTGTTATGTGGGAACAAGTTTTCTGGTCCGATCCCTCCTTCTGTAGGTGAACTTAGAGAAGTGGTGAAGCTAGACCTCAGTGCAAATGCAATTTCTGGTGAAATTCCACCTGAAATTGGGAACTGTCTCCATCTAACCTATCTAGACTTGAGCCAGAACAACTTTTCTGGTTCAATTCCAACCCAAATTTCTAGCATTAGGATATTGAATTACTTGAATTTATCAAGAAACCACTTGAGCGAGATAATACCAAAATCAATTGGTTCCATGAGAAGTCTGACTACAGCTGATTTTTCTTTCAACGATCTTTCTGGCAAGTTACCTGAATCAGGCCAATTTGCATTCTTCAATGCTTCTTCATTTGCTGGAAATCCTCAACTCTGTGGATCCTTACTCAACAATCCCTGCAATGTCACCCCAGTAACAAGTCCGCCAGGAAAGGCTCGTGGGGAATTCAAGCTAATTTTCGCACTCGGCTTATTGATTTGCTCTCTAGTCTTTGCAGTTGCGGCTATAATCAAAGCCAAATCGTTCAGGAGAAATGGCTCAAATTCATGGAAAATGACTGCCTTCCAAAACCTCGATTTCACTGTCTCGGAAGTCCTGGAATGTGTGAAAGATGGCAATGTGATCGGCCGAGGAGGAGCTGGAATTGTGTACCACGGGAAAATGCCAAATGGCGTTGAAATCGCAGTGAAAAAACTCATCAAATTCAGCAGCAATAGCCATGATCGCGGCTTCAGAGCCGAAATTCGGACCTTAGGCAACATCCGGCACAGAAACATCGTAAGACTACTTGCATTCTGCTCGAACAAAGAAACAAACCTCCTCGTCTACGAATACATGAGAAATGGAAGCCTAGGGGAAGCATTGCATGGCAAAAAAGGTAGATTTCTGGGATGGCACTTGAGATACAAAATTGCTCTGGAAGCAGCGAAAGGGCTCTGCTATCTTCATCACGACTGCTCCCCGTTGATCGTTCATCGCGACGTGAAATCGAACAATATCTTGTTGAATTCTAGCTTTGAAGCTCACGTTGCGGATTTTGGGCTGGCCAAATTCTTGGTGGAGACTGGAGCTTCTGAGTGCATGTCAGGCATTGTAGGTTCCTATGGTTACATTGCCCCAGGTACGTACTACCATTTTTCATCTTCTGCAAGCTTTTTTAACTTATGGATCAGTTATTTCTTTCTCCTCTGATTTTTCTCTGTGAATTTGCACTTTGAAGCAGTTTGGTACTGCAATCCGTTCTTGTGATTAGCAAATATACAATAATTCCTTCCATGCACGACCACAGGTGTACCTCGTTGTTGCCAAATTTAGAGCTAGCCTTTGTCCAAATTTTACAATAGATCCCTAGTTCGCGATTCCAACAGACAATAAAATTTGTCATAGCCGGTTTTTTTTTTTGTTTGGGCTCAGCATAATAGCAGATGTTATACGAGTGAAGAAGATTTTAAATTCTTAACGAGTCCCGGACGAAGTTTACAATAAAAAAATTTGACAGCTAGAAGAAACACTTCACCACAAACATCTTGAACATTCGTAAATATTTTATTGGTAATAATTTAGGGTGTATATAGATAAAATTTTAAATATAAAATTTATTAATTATACCTGCAAAATGTGTAAATCTTACATTATGTTACACTCAGAATTGAGAGGCTTTAACGCATATCGTTAAGACAAGCGGAAATACACTTCTTACAGAGTTTAACATCATGTTTTATGGGGATAGGGTTTAATATAAAATTTGGACGTAGTTGGAGGCCGTGAAAATTGGGGGTTAGGGGAGAATTTTTTGGGTAATCGGGTCGAATCGGGATGGGCTAGGAATACGAGTCCACCGCCGCTTAAGAACTGGAACTTTACGCCTTAATTCTGTGCCAGTTGGGAGCGTGGGGTCGCTTCTGGAGATGATAGATAAATCAGGGGGTCAATCTGACACTTTCAGTCTGACAAAAGAGATCAAGCGGGACAGCGTCGTGTGTCGTGAAAGCTAACCGACAGGACATTATTTTACGCCTAAAGCATCCATTGCAAAGATACGCCCGCAAACACACCCAAAAGGGGGGAAAAAATCAAATTTATTTTTCTCTTTTTTCATTTTTCTTCTCCTAGTAAATTGTAGGAGTAATATCTATTGTATTTTTTATAAATGAATTTATCATGAAATCTTTTCTCACCATTTCTTGAAATATTTTTGCAGAGTACGCATACACATTAAGAGTGGATGAAAAAAGTGATGTTTATAGTTTCGGAGTAGTATTATTAGAACTCATCACAGGGCGTCGTCCGTTGAGTGATTTTGGCGAAGGTGCAGACATGGCGCAATGGGCAAAACGGGCAACAAATTGTATGAGGGAAGAAGTGAATCGCATCATCGATCCGAGGCTAACCGCAGTGCCTAAAGATGAAGCTATGCATTTATTCTTCATAGCCATGCTTTGCATCCAGGAAAATAGTGTTGAAAGGCCAACCATGAGAGAAGTTGTTCAAATGCTATCAGAGTTTCCTCGCAAATCTCCCGATTATCAGTCTTCTTCTTCTTCTTCTTCTGTGACATTTCAGCAACTAAAGAATCCTGAGAAAGAGAAGGGCAGCCCAAACATTTGCGACGATCTTCTAATTTGAAGGAAAATAGGGATTAATTTTTGGTCCTTTTTGTTTCTCTTCTGGTGGTTTTTAACATGGCTTGATTTTGTTAAGCTTTGTTCATTATTTCAACCCTTTTTTCTTTCTTCTTTTGGGTTTAGCATTAGCGGACTTGGTGGCCAAATAGTAGTGAGAAAATAATTTTTTGTGGTAGTTTAGGTAGTTTTTTACAATTAAAAAGAGATTGCAATATTAACATATTATTGCGACCTTCCTTGTATCATAATATATATATATATATATATATATATATATATATATATATATATATATATATATATATATATATAGACATATTGTACTTCATTCTTCTTCTATTGAGAGTCAATTTTGCTCCATCCATAATGATATGGATCAGCATTGAATAAGGTAAAAATTGTAGTACCCAAAAACAAAGAAAGAGTAAGGCAAAAATTGTTGAATTTCTCTGTCTTATTTTTTACTAGTTCTTCTTTGGTGACAAAGTGGCTTCAATTGGTTTTTATTAGGGCCGAGAATAGGCCCAAAACTGAAATACTTTTTTCTCTTTTTTATTTTTTTGGGTCTACTAGGCCCAAATGCATAATGACCACTGGATCTAGTTTTTGGGGCCTGATGAAGTGAGAGAATAAGCAGAAAATTATGCCAGTTCTAAAGGCGACAGCCAGTTTGGGACCATTACAGGTAACAAAACTCCTCCATCCATAGTCTTTATCCATGGATATTGGGCAAAGGCTTCTAGATGAAAGACCTTTGACAGACGGACTGAGCCTTAAGAACCTCTTCGTCTCAGCTGCGTCCTGCGTTGTTCCCGCAGAAAGTACTAGATAAAATGACTGAAAACACTTCTCAAAATTTATTTTTGGAGGTGCTATATATAAATTTAAGTTTCATTATATTTAATTTTAAAATATTTTATTTAAAATTATTTATCTCTAAAATTTTTAAAGTTTTCTCAAACTTTTTGAACACTAAAATTTATATATAGAAAAATTACTTTGAATTTACATAAAAGAAGGTAAAAGCTCTTTAAATTACATCTAATTTTTTATTTTTATACTCAAAATGTTGAAGAAAAAGGACTTTAAAATTACTAAAAATTAAAAAAGTAACAATCTGATGCGGTAGAACATACAACAAACTTCCGCCTTGATGGGCGGAACCCGACGGTTAGTTCCGCCCCATCAGAGCGAATCATCAAGTCAACTTCTACCTAGAAGGGTAGAAGTCTTGTGGCTTCTATGGGGTTCAGCCTCTTAGGGCAGAGCCCTAGGATTAATTCTGCCCACTACATCAACAAGATTTATGCGCACCTGGGTGAAAATAGTGTGAAAGTTCCGCCCAACCCAGCAGAACTTTAGGTTAAGTCCCAAAATTCAAAAAAATTTGAAACGTTGAGAGCTTTTTGAGTTTTTCCTCAAAATTGAGGAAGTTTGGTGTAGACTTGCAATTCATTATATTATATGACCTAATTTGATACACTAATCACTAATTTTAGTGAAATTATATAAAAAAAAGAAATGAGATAAAAAGGAAAAAATTAAAAATTAAAATTTTTTTAACTGTATATAATAAAAAAAATTTTAACTGTATATAATAAAAAAATTATATATAACAGTGATATTTTTTTAAAAAAAATAGAGAACGCTTTTTTTATAAGGATAAACTTACTTTACTAAATCATAATGATACAAAAAAATTTTACTATGATAAACTACAACTTTTTTTTATACATTCTCGTACTCTTGATATCAACAACTCCAAGTATACATAATTGGTTAATAGTAATAAAAAATCACGCTTCATAATTAATTACTAACAAAATATACAATAAAAGTAAGAATATTAGTACTTTAATCAATACTCAAAAATCTCATTAATTAATTATATTAAGTTTTTTTTGTGGCAAAAAATGAAGGTGATTATCATTGATAACCAAACAACAATAATTATTTACAAAAAAAAAATTACAAACTGACTTCCTCAGTAATGGATGGAGAGGGCCCTCACCCCAACATGATTTCAAACTATGTATTAATACGACTATCCACGTTACAATAAACGTGCCTAGAAAAAACAAAATCCTGCAAAATTGGTTCCCGTATGGTTTCTTGCTCGCCATACCTCATTATAGTGCCTTCCCGAAGAAATAGGGTTTTTACCGAATTTAGTCTTATATATATTTTTAAAAGTATTAAGATAGATAGAATTGTGAAAAGAGAGTATTAAATTAAACATAATGCCAAAAGAAATAGCGTTATGTCCAAATCCTATAACGTCATCTCATATATCGCCATCTGAGATGACGTTATAGCAAAAGCTATAACGCCCGCCAAGCCTTTGCTAGTCTTCTCCGGCGATGAGAACCCGCTCTACCGCAGCCCCTTTTTTTTTTTTTTTGGCTTTTGTTTGTTGCTTCGGCCGGTAGTGAAGGTATAATATTAACCCTCCGATTCATTACTTTGCCCAGGATTTTTGCCTGTTCATGAAAAGAAGTTACGTGCAGTTATTGCTTCTACATAATTCTTGTCTTATTTACAGTCTCTGTACCGAAAACCAGCTATACAATGGAAGATCTGAAGACTATTGTAGAAGCAAAAAATGCAGCGCAAATCTTCTCAGTTGCGCTTAAAGCTGGGCAGAGGCCCTCCGTTTGACCTTGCCCTCAAGTCAAAGTCAACTCATGTTTAACGTTACTTTTGAAAGGCTTTCATCGCACTCAGTTGGCTCTGGTGGCGCAGCTTATGGCTGGTTCAAGCTCTCCCACAGAGACGTGCACTTCCTCCGTGCAAAGCCAATTCTCAGCTTATCTAGGTCATAAACCACCTCAAAACCTTGTTGCTAGTAATTCCCCAGCAAACCGGCGGGGCCGCCGGACTCCTCGTGATCGCTGCCGTTCATCAGCATCATACACCCGACCTTTCTCTTCGTCTTTCTGTCATCTTCGGCATTCACAAACTCGTAAAAGTAATTCCTCCTGGGCATCGCTACGCTCGAATTCCCACCAAAATGTAACATGCTCGAATTCTATCGGCGCTGAGATGGGGCTTGCGGAGACCGCTGAAAATGCTGTTGGGGGGGGGCGTTTAAACTGAATCAGTGAAAATGGCTGGAGGGGAGAAAGGGGCGTTATAGCTGTCTGTAACGCCATCACAGATGGCGTTATAGAGGGGATATAACGCTATTCCTTTTGACGTTATGTCCATTGTAGTGCTTTTCTTCTTATTTTCAGTCCACTATAATCCATTTATGAAAAAAATGGTCCAAACTGAGTAAAAACCTGAAGAAATACTCTAGTCTATGTATCGATGAACAAGAAAGATTATGAAGTAATAGTGAAGGGCTAATTAAAAGTAATTGTAGTTTATGTATAAAAAAAAGCATTGTAATTTTTCTTAGCTAAAAGTAAATTATGAAGTAATTGTTTTCGACAAAAAGATTTAAAAAATGATGAAATTAGATTTGAATTTTTTAAAAGTAAATTATTTATGAGAGAGAAATGTGATTCAAAATAAAATATTTATTGTGAAACGAAACTTAATTTAAGCATACTGTAGCTCTATTTAAATTATATTTATCTCAACTAAATACATAATTGAGTTTAACTTCTCTTCTTATAAAATATTTACTTACACAATACTCAAAATAAAATATTTTTCAACAAAATACAATCCAAATATACTGTGTAATATTCTCCAAAACTATTAAAATGAATTTCAAACAACTCTTTTTAGTTAGGACTTTCTTTTAACAATTTGTAAAAAACAAAAGGTTAAGGAAAAAAAAATCTAATAAACTATCAGTTTCGAAGGTGTCTCCAAATTCGTTTTCACAACAATTGATAAGGCCAAATTTTTTTCTTTTTTCCTTTTACTTAAAAACACGTGATATCCTCGTCAATTAGTAAAATTAATTTGAATTTGAATTCGTTTGGGGCAAGATGACAAAAACTAAAATTAATATTTACTATTAGGAGAATTTAAATCTTAACATTTTTTAGCTAGAATTACATATTATTGTTAATAAAATTTAATATTTTTAACCGTTACATAAATGCATAAAAAATATCTAAATTTAAATGTGACGTATTAATACAACGTATTCTGACCTGTATTTTAAATAAATGTATGTAAACATAAAACTATTTTGGCAAAACTTATGTGCATCTTACCTGCCCAATTATTTTCTTTAACAAATACAAAGAATTTTAATTACAAAATACCAACCACCCAAAAAAGAAAAAAGAAATCACAAGCTTGACTTTTGACTGAAAGCTTTTGAATTTTATTTCCCTTCCTAAGGAGGGAAATTACCGAGAGTACAGTGATGCACCAAGTCATCCCCATCTCTGTCATTGACGCCAAGACCTCTATATAATCAACGGTCCGCATTACATCCACCACGCTAAGAAACCAACTCCATTCGTCCGATCCACAGAGAAAAGGGTTAGTCCCAATACTCTCTTCACACCTTGCACGCCTCCCTCTCTTCTTATACTCTGGATCAGCGTCTCTTTGCTTTTCCCTCTCTATTTTCTCTCCCTCGGGAAACCGCTTTTAATCACCTGAAGCGGTTTTCCGCCACCGGTAAACGGTAAGAGTCGTGCCGGATCGGAGTCGGAGGTGTTATCCCCTTCCGTTCAGCGTGTTTTGTTTTTTCCTTTTTTATTTTTTCTTTGTTGAAAATTTCCCCTGGTAGTAGCTTAGTTCTTGTACTACTTTTTAGCTTTTGATTTGTGCTTCTTTGTCTTTCTTCTACATGTTTTCTGCATGCACACTGGCGGGAAATCTTTCTTCTTTTTTTACAAGTTTTCAAGAGTCTATAATGTAGTGAAATCTCGATAGAAACGGATTGCAAATTTTTGGTCTGGGAATTTGTTTTTTTCCCTTTGGTAACCTCTGGTCTTAGCAGTATTTAGTTCTGTTTACTTTCATTTCTGGGTTTTTCTGAAAAGATGGTTCAGAAAGCAAATATTTTTTCATAATTCCTGTCTGGAATTTCTTTTGATTGGCAAATGGGGCTGAGCAAATGAAGAAAGTAGATATTTTGCCTCTGAAATTCTCGTTTTTTTCCGAAAGAATATTTTCCAGATGTTTTTACTTGGTGGTTTTGTTCCTTTCATTCCCTTTTGAAGTGGGGAACAAAATATTTGTCCAAGAAAACATTTTTTTTTCTGGACTACGCGGAATTTTGGCTGCTTTCTGATATTTATTCATTCATGGCATATGTGAAAGGGGAGGTCTTTGTCAGTATTTGATTGCCTTAGGCTAGTAATAACGACTCTAGTCTTATACAAGAACTTGTTAATTAATTCCTTTGATCTCTACACAAAGGAAGAGCGAATAAAGATTCTCTTTCCTCGTGTCCAAAGGGAGAAATGGAATCGTCTTTTGAATTGGTGTTGCTATTGCACTTTACTTTGTTGAAAACGAACCTTGCTTAAGAAATGCTTCATTAATGTCTCTTCTTTAATCCGCTGTCTTTTAACTCTCAGCTGTTTTTTTCTGACTCAGGATATTGTATTGAAGGCTTTACGATGGCTGGAGAGAAGATTATACAGAATGGTATAGTTGGCTATTCCTTTTCAGCCTACGTGCACTCGTTTCTCGTGTGTGAACAATGACTGTCTATTTGTTTTATTTCTGATAATTCTGGGTGTTCACTTTGCTTATACTGAAATTTGTTTGACAAGTCTTGAGTTTACTCTATCCATCTTCCTTGGCATGGATTTAAGATGCTTGTCTTGGTACTCTTTTCTTATTAGTTACATTTGGTTGAAGCTTGGTATGGGAAAATACAGAAGAATGGAATTCTGATGTTGGGTTGATTTTGTATGTGTGATTCCAAAAGTGCAAATGCTGTTGCAGATAAGCAGAATTACCGCAAAACTCCCGGACCATGTTTGTGAAAAAAAAACGTAGTTTCCCAACAAGGTTGAGAAAACGGTTAAACTCAATTACTTTCTTTGTTAGCCACTTTATTCTCCTGGTTTATGCTGTTGTGGGTGGGAGGTAACCTCTCTACTCTTTATTGTCATAGATAACATCTGTCCTTGCTTTTACGGCATTTTTTGGTCTCAATAAAATGACTTAGTGCATGTATTTTGTGTTTGCCATTGTGGTGCACATGTTTCTTTTGGGATCTGTTAAGGTTGTTTTCAGTAATTTCCCTTAGTTCTTATGTTATGAAGATTGATCTGTATGTGCCTTCTGCTTATTTTGGACATGTTTTTCTATTTATTGAGTGCTAGGATGCTTTAATGGTTCAGGCAGGTTTATTCGATTGTTAGTGTCTTCCACTGAAAACTTGATATTTTGGGCTAACACTGAAAAGTTGATTAACTGGATACTTTACTATGTGCCAGCTGAACCAGGTGCTCAAGGACTGAAGTCTGATCCTTTGACTAAACCTTCTGAGAAGGATATGGTATGTTCTGAAATGGTTTTGCAAGATCTGATACAGTTATATTTTTGTTAAAGCTTGGGTATATATACTTTCCAAGCATGATATTCTCCTATTGATGTTTCTTTTGGTTAAAGAGTTCATCAATTCTTGTGGCGGATTAATTTACAGCTCTCTTTGTTGCATAGAAAAAGTTGATTACAAAAAGTATAAATTTAGTTTTGAGTCATTTCCTTCCTCCCTCCCACCATTCTGGGTTTTTTTGGTTGGAAGTTCTATTTGTTGCAAAGGTTTTTCATGAGGTATTGTATATGGATGCTTTCTGGAGATAGCTTAATGAGTAGAATGTTATTGTATCTGTCTGGTATTCTTTGTTCTGTTCTTAGCTTAGTTCTTCTCTCTTTCCTTTTATTTTATTTCTTAGGCTTTGAAAAAAGATGGAGTAGTGGCTGCTTCAACATCTCCTGTATCTTCCTTGGGCGATGCCTCCTCTGGCATTAAAGGTGATGTTGATCAAGTGTCAGTTGCAGACCAAGGCGTTTACTATCCGCCTGCTAGCTGTTATAATTATTACTATCCAGGTTTGATTTTTTATGGTTCTTGGAATATGTATTTCTTTTTTGTTAATTATTGTTTACTGATGGTGAAGCAAACTGCTCAAATCAAATGAGTTATTCCTTTGGTGGGGAACTTGAAACACCTGGGTGTTCTATAACGTCACTGACTGAAACACGTTGCAAGAATATGTAAAGAAACCACATTTTATTGCATACTTGGGTTCTTCAATTCTGGCGGATTCTTGAATTTTCTTCTTAGTTGGTTACTTTTGCCTTCTCATAGATCATCATTTGTACATTAAAAAGTTTTGAATTCTTTAGTACCCCATTTCTCCTGAAGATTAGTTGTTCCCTGCATTCTGTTCTCTTTGCTACTATGAATATTTTTGATAAGCTTGCTTATTGCAAATATAGCAAGTATTGTCATACTCTTTACATATATCGTGATAATATTACATAAGTATGCATGTGATATATATGAAGAAGGATAATTGGAAAAGCTCCTCCAATGGGGTGGGTGGGGTTTTGTTTGTCATATATTGGGGTCTGTGGACAATAGTCCGAGTATAACAATGTTCTTTTCGTCTGATCTTTAGTGAAGACCTTATTTGTGAACATGACGAAGTCATATAAATTCCCTGCACTTGTTTCAGCGTTATTCTAAAAAAATATTTGCAAATATTCCTGCATTTTCAGGGTACAATGGAGGCTTTACTCAACTGGACGATCAAAGTTATCTTAGTGCTGGAGGTGGTTCATACGCAGTATGTTGTCACCTAGATTCCTTATCTTATGTTTCATTCACATGTATAAAGTATCATAATCTAACACAGATTATGTTGATTTTTTGTCAGAGTATCCAGTCTGATAGCAGTTCACTTTTGTATTATTTGCCTGGCTATAATCCTTATGCAACTGGGTTCATGGGGGTTGATGGAGAGCAGCCTTATATGTCATCTGGATACCTTCAACAACCTGTCTCATATGGGTCAGAAGCCTTGCCTCCACAGTCATGGGATCCACATAGTGCTGGAGATGTCACCAGTAAGGTTTTTAATAAATCTGAGAACCTGAAACCCGTGGTTGGTCGAAATGGTTCAGTGAAGGCAAATGGTTTTAACTCTTCAAAAACAAATCCTTCTATAACCAAAGGTTCAAGTGTGCCTTGGAATCCCAAAACAAGGCAGTCTACAGTGCCGTCTAATTTGACTAAGTCTTTTCATCAGGCTCAACCTCTCAAACCACTGAACAAGGTAAAGTGCCTATTAATGATTTTGCTCATCATCATTCTTGAAGAAATGAAACACTTACCATAATGTCATAATTTACTATGATAATTGCTTGATGAAGCTATGTATAGTGGTAACAGTGGATAAATTGTTGGTGGTGATTCATGTGGTCCTCGGTGGGTACATTTATGGGGTTTGGCCAACTTTATTAAGAGCTTTGTGAGCTATGCCTAGAGGTTGCAACTTTTTAGCGTTGCCACTGGTTTGCACGCCATATGTCCAATTAAGGAGTTTTATGAACGAAACTTAAAGAAAAAAGAGCAAAAATATAATTATTGATTAGGTTGTTTGAAAGTTCATGAACTTCATTGTTCTCTTGAAATTTGTTCGTTTTTTTAGTGTGTTTTTCTTTTGAGTTGTTAAAACTTATAATTTGCTGGTTGTTGCAGTTGGGTTCTGGTTACCATTCAATGGAAAGCATAAATGGATTTTACCCTACTGGGAACTTCTCAGCATTTGGTAACCAAAATCAAGGTGTTTATATGCACTATGGTTCAATGAGCTACCTACCAACTGGTAGGATGTGGAATGGCAACCAAAAATTCAAGACGAGACAGAATTTTAGGCGAGATGGAGAGATTGAAGAGCTAACTCGTGGCCCTAGGGCCAATAGTCGGAATGATGCCTCGAAATTGTCTGGTGAAGCTGAACAGGCAGAACAGATCATTCAAAGGGATAAATACAACTTGGTAGACTTTCAGGCTGAGTATGAGCATGCCAAATTTTATGTGATCAAGTCATACAGTGAAGATGATGTCCACAAGTGTGTAAAATATGATGTTTGGTCTAGCACACCGAATGGTAACAAGAAACTAGATGCTGCTTTTCGTGATGCAGAGGCTAAAGCAATTGAAACAGGCTCCAAGTATCCAGTGTTCCTATTCTTTTCAGTGAGTTGGCGCTGTTTCAGTTTATCATGGATTTTTGATCTACTAATAGATGTCTTAGACTTATTTCTTTCAATGGTCATTGCCTGATGATTTGTTTGGTTTTTCAGGTAAATGGTAGTGGACAGTTTGTAGGTGTAGCCGAGATGATTGGGCAGGTGGATTTTAAAAAGAGTATGGATTTTTGGCAGCTTGACAAGTGGAATGGGTTCTTCCCTGTGAAGTGGCATGTAGTTAAAGATCTCCCTAATAATCTGTTACGACATATTATTCTTGAAAACAACGAAAACAGGTCGGTGACGTACAGCAGGGACACTCAGGAGGTATTTGCTCTTTCAAATACTTCTTCCTCCATTTCTTTTTGATTGCATAACTAACATTCAACTTTTATCATTTTCATTTGCAGATTGGTCTGAAACAGGGTTTAGAAATGCTAAAAATTTTCAAGAGTTACTCAGCCAAGACATCATTATTGGATGACTTCAGCTTCTATGAAAATCGTGAGAAGTTGCTAAAAGCTAATAGAAACTCTAAAGCATATTCTCAGGGTGATGCTTTTCAGCACAACGAAGTTACCGTGAGTTCCTCTTGACTGTGTGTGCGCGGTTGCAGTTTTAAATTCTCTACATGTTTCTGGCTATTTGATGCAAATAACGTCTGTGGTTAATTGGTCATACTAGTTAAATTTTCACTAGCTTCCCAAACTGAATTATGTTGTCTTTGGTTTTGGTGGTGCAGAAAGGTCTTCAAGGAGGTGAGAAGAAGGCTGAAGAAGATTCCAAAACCAGTGACAGTAACAGTAACACCGTGCCATCTCTTGTTGCTCTCACAAAAAACCTCTCTTTCAATCCTCAGCCGGTGAAGTCCAAAGCATGAATTGGATACAAGCGCATCATTATAGGGACTAGGGTACTTCTACAGCACAGGGTCGCATCTCTGATTTTTAAGTTAATTTAGTTTATAGGAATATTTTGGCTTTTTGTATCTTGCTGGTCCTAATTTTGGCTGGCATTGGTGCTTTTCCCTTATTCTGACAAAAGGGAGATGATCTAGTTTTTGCTTGGTTCTGAATGTTATGAATCTTTGTTTAAAAAGATCAATCTTAATTTAGTTCCTTTCTTTTTTGTCATACTTCTCTTCTTCAACGATCCTTGTTTCTGTAGCAGTAAGTGGCTGTACATTGTCACCCAAGGTGCCCAATCATAACAGGTTTTCCTTGAAGTTTCAGCATTTGGCAAAAATTCTTAGGTCATACATCAGCGCATTGAAAATTTATGCCAGGCGTTTTAAATTGTAAACTGGAGAATTTTTGCACGGTTTCAGGGCATTTAGTTGTCTATGTTTTCCGCGGGAAGGCTCCGCCTGCCTTATGCTCTCCCAAGTCCCATGGTGCGTCCACAGTGAACAATAAGTTTTTGTAAGGACTCGAGTTCGTGGTTGGCAATAATAGAATTATTGATTTATAATTTGTAGAAAAATGATAAAAGGGCATGCTCTATTGATCTTGTCGAACATCAAACCGCTCAAAGCTAACAATAGAGGAGATCAGTTAAATTACTATAGCATTTAAAACATAAACAAGGCCAGACCACCAGGAATAAAGCATCAACCAAGTGGATCTAAAAGACAAGCCGTCGTCAAAAGTCACCGTCACTGTCTTGCCCTCGGGTCCATCCGATAGTGAGCAATTTCATTGCCCTCCATGCTCTCCCGGGAAGAATGCAGTGGGGTGGGAGGAGGAGGAGGAGCGTTAGGCCTCACTGGGCACCTAACATATGGCGGCTGCAATGGCTGCAGAGTCGGAGCATAGTATCGTGTCAAAGGTCTCGGGTTATTATAAATCGGACTATTATACATCATATTATCAAGTACCCCAGCTGCTGATTCGAAGAAAACTTGACGCTTGAATGCAGCACGCTGGACGTTGCAGCCTGTTGGACCACCAAACTGTAGCTGATGATGATGATGATTATCGTTTTCATTCATCAGCATCATCATCATTGAATTCTGATTGATTGAATGCAATTGATGGTCTTGATCAACGGTGGGATAATGAACAGGAACATGCATTTCGATTGGATTCACTCCGGAAATGGCTTGCTGATTCATAAGATCCAATTCTATCCCTCGCTGAATCAAGCCAGGACTGAAAGGATGAGGTTTGGACATCATCAAATCTTGTTGTGATCCTTCACTGAAATACCGGTTCTGCTGCTGATCGTTTCTTTTGATTGATTCAATCCTACTCTTGACGACTTCAAGCTTATGGCTTAATCCACCAGCCAAACTCCTCAATTGCATCTCCGAAAAGAGGTTCAAGAAATCAACCCAAGTTGGGAACTTGGTTTCCATGTTCTTCTTGCGCAACTTTTCTAACTCATCTTCCATTTTCCTCTTCCTGTCATCGAAGAAGTCGCCCAAACCATAGACTCTGCAACTTCCACTGTCCTTGCACTTGCTTCTGTATATGTCGATTAGCTGCCGTACTTCTTCTTGATTCTCCGGCCAGACCTCCGGTTCGACGCCGGCATTGGCTTCTTGCTTAGGGCCATATATGATCATGCACGCACTGACATCGCACAGAGTTGTGAACTCATGAATCTTCCTTAACAATCCCTCCTTTCTCTTCTTGAAGGTTGTGTTTCTTGATTTTTCTTTTCTAATGAGTTCCATGTTTAGCTTTCCACGTCCCATTTCTGAATTCATAATTTTCAAATCCATCAGCAACGTACAACAAAAAATTAAAAACAGAAAACAATTATTGCATGTTAGAAGAATTATAAATTCAAGAGTTCCAATCAATGACTTCTCATGACTATAATAATACTCAGATTAGTATTTTATTATCTTCACAATTAAATACGTATTATCCCTCTATCGTGAAAAAATGTAAGCATTTAATTCTAAATAAAAAAAATATTAAATAATAAATATATTTTTAAACTTTCAAGTCTCATAAAATAAATATATATGCAAACAAAAGAAGATGAATTGAAGTGTTATTTATACGAGTACATCATTAATGACAATTCTTGAATAAGTTAAATATATAAAGAAGGAACTCATTTAGAAAAATTATAACTATAACTACACATAAAAACCAAAGATGGGGGAAAAAACCAGAAAGTTTACCTTCAAAGAGCAGTGATAATTGAAGAAATTACCTTCGGCACTTTCTCCTTGAGGCAAATTCAGAGAAAGAATGGGGTTTTCTTTCTTACCTTTATACAAAAGAGAGATTACTTGAATTGCTTAGTTTGCAAGAAGGCACTTTTGAATGTGTCTGGAGGCCGAATTGATTGATTGATTGATTGCATATAATTAATTCCGATCTTCATTGACATCCCAAGAATCTTCACTTTCCAAAGTTTGTATTCTTCAACATTAGAAAAGGAAAGTGGGATGTTTTTCTTTTTCTTAGTGATTTTCATTGGGTAATTTCCATTTATAGAATCTCTAGGATGCCAAAAAGAGGCAAATTGCAAGCCGGGATTTATATGATTGAACACTAATAGACAGGCTTTTGGGCTTATCTTGTTAGAGGAGGGGAAAAAAAGAAAGAAAAGAAAACCATAAAGGAAGAAGTATATGTTAAACAGTAAATTTGGTTTTTTGGAAAGTTGCATTCATTAGGTTTTATTCTTTTAATATACTATTTAAGAAAGAATGTGAGTCTAAATTAAAACTTCTAATTGACTTTTCTATATTATAAATTAAGAATTTTTACTATATATATTATTATTAAATCAAAATCTTTTTGAATAATAGTGTAACGATCGAATACTTAATTTGTAATTCAAGAAATTAGGAGTTGCACTTTGAAAATATTTTGGAAAAACCACATATTTCAAAAATTTTTTTTTTGCTAGATGTCAGTACTCTAAAATACAAAACATTAGAAATGCAGTTAACAACGCATAAGGTTAACTTGTTCAGGGAAAAGAAAAAACCACAGGTTGTCAAACATCAATCAAAAGAACGCATTTACAATAATGCGTTAATATAACTTGTAGGGCTCGGTGTCGAAGAAGGCCAAACAGATCAAAAACCCCGCAAAGCGCTCGTCTTTCAACGGCCAACTCCACAGTAGGAAGCACCTGAGCAGAGGAGTAAACTCTAAACTAACCCGTCACCGATGACTGGCGATCATTCACCGCATCCCGACGCCGACACTTCCAAGCCCTCTCCTGATAAGCTGCTCCAGGACCGTTCTTCTGAACGGCCTAAAAAAATAGCCAGGGTAGAGCAGGAGGACCCCATTGAAGAAGACGACGAAGACGCAGACGCAGACGACGAGGAACAGAATCAACAAAAAGAGTCAATTTGTAGTGAAATGAAGCTGAACACAAACCATAGAATTCCACGCTACTTGGTTGCCGTTGAGTACATTGGAACACGTTTCTCCGGAGCTCAACGGCAATCCAATGCTCGAACAGTGGTCGGCGTTCTTGAGGTCAAATTTCTTACGTGCTTGGAAATTGGGAGAATTTTGAACTTTCATAACGTTGGATTTTTCTTGTCTGGAGACATTAATAGTTAGTGGGCATGGTATTCTTGTTAAGCGTTTGGTTCTTGTGTGTCTTCAGGATGCTTTTCATAAGTTCATTGGACGGCCAGTTTCAATCTTTTGCTCCAGTCGAACTGTGAGTATTTGCTTTTCCCAAATATGTACTTGGCTCTATTTTTTGCAAGATGCTTTTGCAGGTTTCCCCCAAATCGTTGTTGTTTCTTGTAATCCCATGGATGTAGTAGCAAAACATTGTGATGAAACGTGAGTATGCTATATTTTCCTTTGCAGCTCTATGAGTTCACTGGCTGACTTAACTTAATGAAAAAGAGATACTTCATTATAGCACTTGATAAACTTTTGTTTCAAACTAAGTCTTAAAATGTTTTAGGGTATCTAAAAAGGAAGCACTGTAAGAAACATTTTCCTTTTTAGCTGAATCCGGCTTCACGTCTTAGCACTGAATTTTGCCTCTTTTATACCAATATGTTCATATGTGGTAGGAATTAGTAATTTCGCTTGCTTGCACTTCTTGAGATTAGAAACGATTAATTAGAAGGACCACTTTTTTTGGGTAAAATATGCTAGATGTTTGGATCTTATAAACTGTATAGTTAAAAATTCTCCCCTAATAAAAATGTTGTTGGCCTCCTTATGAAGGATTGTGGTTTACAGATGTACTTTTCACATTCTACCTTCCTCTCTTGACTATTGTGCTAGGGATATTTTTGGAAGTTACTAATCTTATACCTGTGCTGTAAATGTTCTTTAGCATGCCATTCTTAATTGGCATGGATAGCACTCACTTGTAGAGGTAATTCTCTAGCATGCCTCCAGTACCAACCCCACCCGTGACGAAAATGAAAAGCTCATTGAAAAGAAAAGAAAGAGGTCCCATCGCTTTGTGTTCCTCAAGTGTTTGAACGAAAACTTTTGTTTCCTTCATTATCAGAATCTGAAATGAATATTGGAAGATTTTATTTCTTACAAGTTATATCATTTTTAAATAATGTCAGGATGCTGGAGTTCATGCTTTATCAAATGTCTGCCATGTAGATGTTGAAAGAATAAGCAAAAGGAATCCTGGTGAAGTGGTGATATATCCTTTTCCCTTTCAGATGTTTTCAGACTTAACATATTGATGTTCATTGGATTTTGCAATATCAAACACCTTGCAGCTCATTGGCTTTTGCAAATTTTCTGTATAAGTTTTAGTTGATGAGCTTTACCTTGTTAGAGATTGGTTCTTTCTCATAAATTTTTAAGTTCTTTGTGCAGAGTTCATTTTGAAAATATTAAACATATTGGTTTTCTATGTGCGTGCTGTGGTTTTTCCCCCTCCTCACATTCCTATGATGACAAATTGAATCTTACCACTCAGAGGAAGCAGTTCTGCTTATGGTCTTCTATTGTTTCTGAAGCTAAATATTTTATATTTTATTTTGTGGTGAATGTCTATGGAAATTTGCCTAGATTTGAACTTTATTTATCCATGGGTGACTGTTCTTTTACAGTCACTAACTTTTATTGTTCACTCCGCACTGTTTTATTTTGGGAGCAAGTTCTTGGGTTATGTTCATATGTATCATGTGATAGCAATAACCAACACAACAATCCACTAGACATTCTTATCCTGGGTAGAGCCTGTCTTTATGGCATATATACAGATGACCATTGCTGCTCTATGCTAAGTAACTGTTTCCAATTTACCTAATATTGCAATGGGCCATGTTCTGCCTAGTGCATTATTTACTAGAAGAAGAACCAGCTCATCAATAAAAGGTATTGTTCTTGTGGGTTGTCATCTTATGTCTATTAACTACTAGTTATGCCTTTCCTGTTGTTAGCTTGACTTTGAGGCATGTCCAGCTAAGTCCTGAAATATTGGCTGCCATTTTTGGCTCAGTTCTTTACCATGCGATTTCACATGCCTTCCACGAGATGTCTTTACCGTAGGATGTTTGTCCTGTGGAAGATTATGTGGTTTGTACATGTTTTATTGCTTGAGGACTTATTTATCATGGTTATACTTGTCTATGTGCAGTTACCTCCCCATGAACCTGCAGTGGTTAAAAGAGCTGTCAACCACTTCTTACAGGTAGGTATCATCATGTTTGATAAACCCATTCTATTTATCAAATTAGGCCTCTATACTGTTCCTCAAGTTCTTTACTTCTCTCTCTTGGCATTGGAAATATATTATGCTGTTCTGACTTGTGATATTCATTTCATTTTCTATTTTCAGGAGAGCAAAATGATTCTTGTGATGGCTCATAATCTGTTTTTCATTCATCTTGTGAAATAGCATAGTGATAGCAATAAAATATCTGCCAACCTACATGCAGGTGGGTATTTCAAGTTTTTAGATGATTATTTGAATCACAATTGAAGGGAAATATTCTGTGAAGATAATAACATAGATTTCTACAGAAGTTTAAGAAATTAGAAAATCAGTCTTTCCTAAGGCTAGTGTACAATTATGAAACAGGAAATGGTCAAAACTCTTTTCATATATAGTTGTATCCTTGATTGATTCATAGAATGATTAACCCCAAACCATCGAAATTATTTCGTTTGTAATAAATAATACTTCTAGAAGTTGCAAAAGGCATGCCTTGTGTGTGTATATTTTTTTTCTTCTTTGGTTTCTGTGAGCTGTTAACTATACAGTACTCAAACAAGTAACCTCCGATTGGCCTGACCTGGAAGTTTTAGAACTTTAACTGTGATTCTTCAACAATGCACATAGGCGCCAAATGTTGCATGTCTTTGTAGTTTTACGCATGCCTTAGCATGTTAAAGTGTTCTGCAACTTGGTCAGGAATGGAAATAGCGTGTTAAAGTGTGCTAAACTGTTCTGGAACTTGGTCAGGAATAGAAATCTATTAATGGTATCAAACTTTCCAAGTTGTGAAAATTGAAGTTGTAGTAAGTCTCTGCTTTAACTTATACTGCATCTGTTGCATTAACCGATATAATATCTTTATGTGATGCTGGTGCTAAGATACTTTTCATTCTGGGATTTTGCAGAAGAATGAGGGTGATATAATGGTTACTGATGTTTGTTGTGTTCCATCTAACTTTCACTCTAGATACAGGGCTCGAGAACGGACGTAAGTATCATCAACAACTAGAAGCTTTACCACACTGTGCCATGTTATAATTTGTTGATGTCTTTGCTTGATGTTTTTGGAACTACCAGGTACTTCTACCGCCTGCTATCTGGTCCAGCACTGTTGTCCACATTTGAGAAAGACCGAGCTTGGCATGTGTCTGAAGAACTGGATTTTCTTGCAATGCAGGTGCAGAAGAGTTTTTGTAGGTGCACCTTCCAAAGTTTTCTTTCTTTGTCATGTTGGTTAATGGCTGAAGTTTTTTTTAATCTGATTCAAATGCAGAAGGCATGTAAAGTTCTTGTTGGACGTCATGATTTCAGTTCTTTCAGGGCTGCTGCATGTCAGGTTTGTTGTTCATCATGTAGCGAACTTGAAATAAATTTTTTGCCCTCTGCATTGGTTTTGGTGTACGCTACACTATTCCCATATCTTTTTTTTTTTTGGGGTGAGATTAAGAAAAATATTATTTAAATGCAGTATTTTCTCTTGGCCTGTACCGCCACAAATTCCATTAAAATGACAACCAACATTCTTCACTGTTAAAAATTCAGGAAAAAGATAAGGCCTTTCTAGTTGGGTCATTTGTTATTTGCTGTTCCATTGATTTTTCTATATACCAAGGTTTTGTTCGAAGTCTTTTATATGCTTCTTTTCCTCTGAAGGTTCTAAAATTGACTCTATAGGAAAGTGTAGCATGCATTAAAATCCTGAGCTGAAACTTTTCAGACTCGCCTTGTTCTCTTGACAATTACAGTTCCTTAATGATTGACAGGCAAAGTCACCTATCAGAACATTGGAAGAACTGAATGTTACTGAGGTTGTTCCATCTCTATATTTCCCCTCTTTTGTAGAGAGGGAAAGGACCAATACTGTGGCAGTGTGTTCTCCTATGGGTGTAATCAATTCAGAAACAGAGATTTTACATGTTTCTGCAATCCCCAATCAAGTAAATAATAAAGATTCTTGTGGTGAACCTAGTCCAGGATTTGGCATGAGAAAACAGCATCGCTGCTTTGTGGTAACTGCACGGGCACGTTCTTTCCTATACCACCAGGTTGGTATCAGCAGAGGGCTACCTGTAGGGTCATCTATCCTTGCTCCGATTCACCAATGAAAGTAAATATTTCACTTGCATTATTTGCAAAATATTTGGGCAGGTGTGCTTTTGAAATTTACTCCTTGGGTAATCTTTAGCACTGAAAAACGTCTTTTTGGTTTCTGGTTTTGTAGTCAGATTAAGATGTGCATCTACTCCTTGATTGTCATTGCTAGTTACTGGGCTGGTGGATATTGATTTCTCTAATTTAACAGTTTGACCTGAGTGATTTCTTGCTAGTTTAGTTTTACATTTCAAGGATCGGGGGTTTCCTTTAAACTTGAAGTAGTTCACTACTCTTTTCTGCCCCTTACGTTTTTCTTTTTACAATATTCTTTTCTTTTCGTTTCATCTCCCAAGATCAATATCCTGCCAGTGGTAAAATATTCAAGTTCTGAAGGCTCTCCCGGCCGAGGGAAAATGGAAAAGGTCAGGCTTAGAAAGTTGACCCACATATCTATAATTTAGAATTTTGATATTGTATTTGGTTTGATGAATGTGTCTATAAAAATTTATGCTGCCAGAGAAGAGAGAAGATGAATAGATTTACAGGATTATGGATCTTACAAAGGGACGACTTGAGTGGACTCCTTTTTCAGATGGAAATGTCGTGCGAAGTGAAATTTGGTTCTGATCTACCATTCTTATCCTTAGGCCTTTGAAGAGAATCATCTTCTATCTGACAATTCCGAACGTGTATTCTCATCTAACCTTGGCTGATAATGTGATGACATATATGATAATATACAGTAGCACTTGCACATAACATGTTTATCTACAACACACATAGTTGCGTGTCCCTGTTTTACTCTTGAGCTGGTTATCTTTCTAAGGCACATGCACATCTGGGCTTCATAAAAGGTTGTTTCCTTTTTCAAAAAGAGAATTCATTTGGGCTGACTCATTCTCCAAACAGTGAATTCCTGGCTCCCTTCCTCTCTTTTTTTCCCTGGAGAAGAGTAAAAAAGTGAGGTTCAATGGGTGCTTTTATTTAGGAATGAAAAGGTGCAGTGTTGAGCTGCAGGACAAACTCCTTTGGGCAAACTGCAGAAGCTCTTGATCTGACATGTGCTGGACCTGTCTTTTTTTGGGTTAGGAAATGCAAATCCAAATTAAGCCTAGAGTCTACTATATGATGAAGTACAAGAACAAGGGAAGGATTTGTAGTCAGGCTTCTAGCTGAGTTTTTACCTATAATTTTCTTCAATGTCCACGGAAGAAGAGATGACATAATTGAGCTAGGGTGCATAGTTGCCACCTATATTTTGGATCTACGCAGAGGACTCTTAGTTGCCTTATTGAGGCAGTGGGGAATGGCAAGCCTTACTGAGGCAGTGGGTAGGGCAAGCATTAGGACAGGATATGTGGAGTGATAATAATATATAGAACAGGAGAGGATATCGTATATGGAGTAATAATCTGAGAGAAAAGGATCATATTTGAACACTTGGAACTCCAGCCGCAACTATCTAACCTTTCCTGTGTGAGCCTTTATGGTAGTCATCCAGACTCATTGTAATAAGGACAAAAACTGGGGATGATGAAGTGTGGTGCCTTTTACCACTTCAGTCCTTCAATGCCGAAGGAACATCAGTTCTTCCTGCCTAGGATGTGATATGAGCATATGACTGACAAAACATTCAAGAATCTTGAAGAAGCAGGAAAGTGAGAGTGAGATTTGTTTAGAGGTGTCACGTGCATTGGCATTAAATCATGTTTTGATTAGTATGTTTACTCATTTTAGAATGCATTTGTGTTAAGCCAGTACTGCTTTTTCAACTGTTATAATCTTTCCATCTGTTTATCCATTTTGACGATTGGAACTTTGAACAGGTTAGGTTGCTGGTTGGTGTTCTGAAAGCTGTTGGCACTGGAAAACTAACGGTTCCTGATGGTAATCTTTTTATTGCTTGAATTCCTCAATCTTTACTGATATACCTGTTGTTTGAAGTTGACTTTTTACTCTTTCGGTGGTTTCAATTCTTTTTGCAGTTGAACGTATTCTGAAAGCTAAGACAGTTACCGCTGCAAGTCCTATGGCGCCAGCTTGGGGCCTCTACCTTGGACATGTGAAATATGATCTGCCTTCAGAAACATGAATCAGACTTGCGGAAAATCTTAAATTCGTTGGCGCCCATCCGTTACTTGTTTCATGCATTCTCCCATGCCTTAAGGCATAAAAGCTCGGTGCTATCTGCACATAGTGGTCGTTAATTTGTAATTCATGTCCAGCTGGTTCCTTAACTCAGCTGGGAATCTTGGCTACGCCTTTGAAAAAGGACAGATGCTATATATTTCCTTATTACAGGGGAAGATGATTAGTCCTCGCACTTTTTAGTCGAAGAATAGCAATGTCGAGTTTTAGCTCAATCAGGAACTGTGGCGCTATTTTGAATTTTCGCCGCAAAAGATGTCCAGAAACTTGATGTTTTGGCTAACCTAAAACCTAGTTTGCATATGTTGTTTTCATTTGTCTGCGTCAACAAAGTTTACCCCTTTCATATAAACTGTTAACCACGACGTGGGCTGGCATTATATGCTCATATTGTTCATTTTACGCAACAGAGACGAAGCTTACCAGACATGTATAAAATCTACGTGCTGAGAGACTGCATAGGCTACAAACTATATCCATGGATTGGTCGATCTATCGGGAAACACAGGCTATATGCTGCTAAGCTGCTATTTGCAGTATGTGCTATGGCAAAGGCCCTAAAGATTTCCAGTTGAGAAAATGGGTAGGCTTTGAGTTCATGAGTTGGTTTTCTAGGGTGTTGGGCCTCTCGGGTACATTAGGATGGTCATTTAATATCATAATATTGAAACAAAAAGTAAAAAAAGTCACATAAGACATGAAAGATACATAACGGAAGCTCACATTAAAAATATTTGCATCCAACGCTAATCAGACATATAGACATTGAAACAGAAAGAACCTAACAGATTCCTGAAGAATTTTCCTTTCTGTAAACGTGTCAAGGCTGAAAGGGGGGAATAATCAACTATTTCATGAAAGTTGTAATAGCATCAATAACTGAACTTCTCCGAGTTGTGTCGTCACGCTTAACAAGGGAATGAGGTCCACTCCAAACAGATTTATGCTCGTCACCAAAAAGGGTACCGCATAATTCAAAAAGCATTGACTTCTCCAAATACCGGAGTCTCTCGTACATTTTAGCCCTCTGGCTCTTGTCCAGCAACTCCTGTAAACAGTAACACCATATTGCAAATCAAGATAATTTTACATTGTGTACAGAAGAAAATCACAAGTTAGATATATCTTCAGTTTAAGGATGGCTGATTTCTTAGTCAAAGCAGTAGAGATGATTCGGAAATTTTATTTGGGATTTCCTATTTCATTCAACTCCTCTCTTGTGCTACGACAAGGTGGATACCATGCGTCATGAAACTTACGTAACCCTTATAATTTACTGCTTTGAGGGGAAAAAAAAAGAAGGAAAAAAGTGCTGCTCATGCTTTTAAGGTTAGAAAGCTATTACTTGTCAACTTTCATTACCTTAGCCTTCTGTTGCTCAATTGCCACAGCATCATTGTCCTGCTGTAAAGCTGTTTCCTCCCTCTGGGCTTTGTTCGAGACATCATCCACTGGCCCCAAATTTGGTGGCTGATGTCTTTTATGCTGATCCTGAGATCTCTGACCCGACTGTGATTGCTCATGCATTTCACCCTCTTCTTTTTCTTGGTCTGTCATCTCAGTTTCATTCTCATCCTTGGGCTTCTCCTGTGATCGTCCAGAAATATTATCTTCCAAATTTATCCCCTCTCCTCTCTCTTCAATGTCAGCACCTCCATCCTGCTCCATTGAATTGTCCATATTTGATGAAGTATACTCACCACCAGGACTCCCCATAGGAGAAATTTCCTTCAGAAGAGAAGGTTAAGAGGTAATAATTAGTCGAGAAGTTTCACCCAGGGCATGGTATAAATGGGGATCAATGTCATTTAAAAATAAGCATCGTCAGCATTGAAAACTATCATATATGGGCAGATGAACCAAGCAAATTCTGATAGATCCACACTTAACTTCATCACATCACAAAAGATTTAGAGTTGATAGAAATTATTTTATTAAGCTGACATAATGTATGCAGGTCTTTTTGAGGAGATCTGAGGTCGAGAAATAGGAAGACCTTGCAGGAGAGGCTCCTAAAGGATCTTCAACTTGAATATTTTTGTTCATATACGTGAAACAATTCGAATGATCCAATTGATTAGGTGATCTATATGAAACCAGAAGTGATAGCACCTCAACAAGCAGAGGCTGAAATATATATGACTCATAATACTAGTTTAGTATGGTTCAAGGGATGCATCATAATTTCAGTAGCACCAGATTTAACCATAAATGAGTAACAAACCTACCTCTCCCCTGCCCTCTTCATCCACATAATCATCACTAGCTTCAAATTGTTCTTCCAACATTCGAGCACTTTCCTCACGCTCCTGTCGGCGCCGCATCATAACACAAATTGCACATAGACAGCCATCCTTGTGCTTTTTCAGACTGGAAATGGTCAGAAAATATTGAAGATAACAGAGCTTACATCTCAAAACAAACTATCAATGCCAGTAATCATTAGAGATAACTTAAATGGGAGAAAAAATAAACCCAAAAAATTAAGGTGCAAACTATTGTAAGAACCTTGCTTCATCAACCCAAAAAAAAAAAAACACGTGTTTATAATTTAAACCAAGATGCACCTCTACTTTCTTGAAGAATTATAATATGTAGCTCCAGTTCTTTTTGCCTTCATACAGTAACAGGAACTATCAAGAACAAGTTTGTCATGTTTTTATGCTAGTTTCCTATCTATGCGTTAGCAATATGTAAAACTACTAGAAATTAAAACATATATGCATTAATAGTTTTCAAAAGTAGTTTTGAGTGTGTGCTCAAACTCAAAGGATAGGCCGTAATGCCTAAGTTTGCACTTAAAGAAATACTCAAGTATCAATTGACATTTAAGATTATTCTCAACTGTTTTCGCAAATCCAAAAGGCCTTCAAATTCTTACAACAGTGCACCTTGTGGGCTCCAGAACTCACATAATGAACATTGTCTATGCAAAATAAACCAACAACAACATACCCATGGCGCTTCTTGTTTACTTGGTTTGAGGGACCACTTTTCACAGGCATCTTTCCAGAGGTGGAAGGTGTACTGTCTTTGACTTGACTGGAATCAACACCTAGAAAGAAGAGAAAACACACATCACAAAGTACATACAGCACTTAAAGGATGAGTAAGGGACACATATTAGCAAACTGATTCACAGCACAGTTGCAAATATTATTTTTAACAATAAAAAGACAGAGTCCAGAATTCCCTGCAAAATTAAAAAATCTACTAGAGTACAGTAAAAACATGTAGAGACAAAACTCTAGAACTATACCACTTATGAACTATGCAAAGACCAACTATCACAAGGCAAGAGAAGCTAGGGCCCCCATCATGTATCAAAAGTTAAAAGCAAGTGGAGTAGAGACATGTTTCACATCATTTGACCAAAGCTTCATATTAAGATTTCTCTAATCTGTCCCCCAAATTCTTGAGATCAGAGATGACAGACAATAAAAACAAAGATGACAGTGTTCATCAAATCCAGCAAAAAGAGGGTACCAAACTTGGCCAAAAAGAGCATGTAAACCTATGGGAACAAACAAGCCAGTAAGGTCACAAACACAAAATTTACCTTTAGCTCCCTCAAGATGATCACCGTACAAACCAGCAGCTGTCCAATATTTTGTGAAGTTTTTCTTCACACGCTTCATGAGCTCCAAAATGTAATCACCTTTATTATTGTACTTGTAGCAGTTATCCCATATGTATTGCACATCTTTGTAGACATCCTTGGAATTCATATACTTATTACCACTTTCAAGATTACTGCATATGGTACCCAAGTCCATAGGCGTATCGATGACATCAAAGTAATCCTAGATAAACATAAGGATAAGTTTAAATCAGTTTATGATTCAGGAACATGAAAAATCATAAAACAGCATTCATTACAAATGAAATATGTTGGTCCAAAGATACAACATTACTCCAACCTATTTCAGTCATAAGCACCGAGTCAAGCTTGCAAATTAGAGCGAGTGACTATTAAGCTAGGTTACTTACTGGTATTCCAAGAGCAATAGGATTCACAGGAACATTGAATGGCTCAGCAGCATCCATCTTCATAACTTTTCTTATTACCTAGGGCATTAAGAGAACAAGAGATTACTCGGGCAAACACAATTTGGTGATGTCTATAAAACAAGTAACATAGATAGTATACAAGACATTCTCAGAAATACCTCCAAAGCAGCATCTAATTCCTGCTTGTCAAATTGATTATCCCTTTCAGGTTCTTTCAACTTTACAGTCTCTACTTTCATGAATTCTGCATTGCTACAAGGACTTATACTTGAAGAACTAAATCCTCTGGATGTCTTTATTCTTATGCCCCCGGATATTTTAGATGGATTCTCAGCAATACCAATGTTAGTTTCTGACAAGGAGTTGGCACTATCTTCCATCTTCCCATTAACAGATGCCTGCTTTTCTAACTCCACTTGCTGACTACTTTTATCAGTATCACTATGAGTAGGCGGGTCTGAGGAAGTGAGCTGAGAATCTAACATTTTTGATGACTTGATTTTCACTTTAACACGCCGTCCGTAAACTAATTTTCCAGCCCTTTCATTATTTGGGCCACCAGAACTAACCATTGCAGGATGTTCTGCTGGAGAAGTGGCTATTGGAGATAGAGACTGAGCCTCAACTCCTGAGTCAGATTCCTCATTTTCAAATTGATCCAAACCAGAATTCTCTTCTGTATTTTGAGCAACAGCATTTTCTGTAACATCATTTGTTCCAACCATCCGGGGTTTTTTTTACCTTGCTTTTCTTACTCTTACGCCTCCGCTTCATTTTCCTCTTTATGAAGCAATTTCACTGATAACTTCCTCCTGCTTGCTATTTTCCAAAACAGAGGATAGGCACCTGCTCAGTCTGAAATCACACCAGTTGTCTCCAGAAGTTGGAGAAATCATTCAATCTGAAATCAGCATAAGCTAGAGAATCAAACAACAGGATGGATAAAATAAAATAGCACAAGATGCAAAGTCTAAGTTGCACAGAATTCACAAGGTGTGCAGCTGTAAAGCAGCAGTTTTACAGCAACCCTGAAAAGACGATGGAGCATGACCGCATAAAGAAAACAAAACTACAATAATGTTGATAACATGAAAAGTGCATACAAGAGAACCAAGAGGTCTCCAATTTTCAGTTCCTCTATGTAAAGAGTGAAATGTGAAAACTGATAACCCAAACACAAAGAAACAAAGGGGGAGAAATGGGGGAAAGGATACTGATAAGCCTTAAAATTACCAAAAAGTAATTCAAAGATGGCTTCGCTTGTATGTCTCACACAGAACTTTATCAGACTAGAGAGATTCTCATTTCAAGCC
This sequence comes from Rauvolfia tetraphylla, assembly GCA_030512225.1. Classification (NCBI taxonomy): domain Eukaryota; kingdom Viridiplantae; phylum Streptophyta; class Magnoliopsida; order Gentianales; family Apocynaceae; genus Rauvolfia; species Rauvolfia tetraphylla. The sequence goes on from JAJQKT010000060.1 coordinate 8,837,549, forward strand.
TCTAATGATAAAAGTCACCAGACACACCACCAACTCACAATGTGTACTCTCTTTCAATACTGTAATCAACTCAAGTTATCATAAAATCATTCACAAAGTAATCCCCGTGTCAAAATAAAAAGATCAATCTTGCAGAATTTGTAAACATAAAACCAGAGTTTAACATCAGATCATCCACTTTCTCACAACAAGTTTATACAGGTTTACTGCCAATAAGCAACTTTTCCAGGTTTCTTTCTCTACCAATAGCTTCTGAGATCTTCGTTTGTTTCATATGGGTTTCTGCTTCTTCCTCCCTCGCCTTAGTTGCATACACAGATAGCATATGGAAATCCACGTTCCTTACTTTTATCTAGTAATTTTCATATCAGGAAGAAGAGATCAGAAAAGCAAAGATTAAACTAAACGAAGAAGTGTAATTAGCGAAATTATTCACTTTGCAAAGAATTTATTTAACTCAGATCCCAAAATTAAAGTTCAAAATTTTAGAAGACTAAAAGAGTAACTACGTCTTACACGAAACTCTACCCAACAATAAACAGTCCACCTCCACCCCCCCCCCCCAACCCTTCCCCTTCCCCCTCAGGACCCCCACCCAAAAAAAAGGGGGAAAAAAATCTCCATAACACTGGCATAAAGAGGGACGTAGGCAAGATAAAGCCATATAATAAGTAAGTAAAATAACGCGCCTTTTGTCATAATCCCGAATGGGAAAACTCAGAAGGAGAAAGCCTAGAATAAACCAATAAATCCCAACAAGAAGCATTTTCAATTCGAAAAGATAACAAGTTTCCGACAGTACAAGAACATCTGGTCTACACTCCTCTAAACACTCTTCTAAAGTTTCCCATAACAAGTAACTCGAATTTTTCCATCACACGAAACACTGAATAATCGAGACAAAGCAAGATTCCAAAAAACCCAACATAATTCAAAGCGAAAGTTCTGTTCATCCATGCCATATCACACGTACGAAACCAAGGAATGAAAATTTGCAGAGCAAGAAAGACACTAGAATTACAATGAGCGTAGCGGAGAGTCGGTTACCTTAATGCTTACAACTTATAGGTTGTGGGTGAAATTTGGAGCCCGAAATCCTAAGGTTTGAACTCAAAAGCTGTGGTTTAATCGGAAATTTACATGAATTGTAGTTAATTTTTCAGTGGAGAGAGCCGATGAAATTGTAATTGAGCGGGAGATTAATGGAAGATGCAAAATATTTCGTATTTCTTTATTCTGAGATTTGCTATATTAGGGCTATGCAAAGGGCGATAAAACCATCGTTTAAATAGGACGGTTATTGCCTTTTCTTAAACAAAAAAAGAAAAATAAAAAAGAAAGCTATTTTACAGATTGCCCCCTCGAGAAAGGATAAACTAATAATGACCCCTCTATGGTAAAAGGTTTTGCTCCTAATTGATGATAAGAACCTGTTTTCTTCGTCAATACATTGACGAAGAAGAAATGTGGCACGAAGGCCTAATGATCTGTGGAGATGTGTCCAACTAGATTTGTGCAAGAAGCATTGCTCCGGTGGAAGGCTTTTTTGTTTGAGAATCTATCCGGATAAGTTCACTCACACATTATGTTTAAACTCCACTGACTCAGGACACCATACCTATACTTGTTTACAGTACCCTTCTTCAGTGGTTTCAATCAGATTAGGCTAAAATGTGGACTTTCTAGTCCTTATCTGTTCCCCACGCTAGGGTCATTTTTACGTTCTATTCAAACGCATCATGTTGTCAACTCTCATAAACCATGTCTAAAACAAGGGAAAAACTGAAGTTTGACAAATCGATACGCTAGTTGCATATGCATCATGTAACTGAAGGAAAATGATTGCTTCTTTGGGCAGTTAAAGCTCCAAAACGTTACAATCAAGTACTAAAAGATTGAGCTAACTGTCTCTATCCCCTGGTTTATGCAAAACTAATCTAGCAGTAAAACCAGGAAACTTGACAAATCTACAAGCAACAGTGCAGTTAAAGAGCAGCAACATCCGCTATTAGTCTTATGATATCCAAGTATGACAACAGAAGGGAAGAGAGAAAAAGGACTAAGATGCAAGTTTGGAGCCATCAATGCCGCCACTACTCCCTTGTGAGGCATCTTCCACTCACGCTTTACTAATCACTGCCAAAATGGACTCAGTTGCACATGCCAAACTTATCATTCTTACATGAACCTTTTAAGATTGTGCAATGTGATGTGTCTTAAATTAACATCAATACGCCTAAACTTTTCCTCTCCTAGTCGAGCGTCTCAATGGTGCAGAATTTGCTTGCTGCAGTGGTAAAGCCTCAGAAGCGCCAGAGTCATTAGGAACCTGTCATGAAACCACGTAGACATTACACCCAAAGGAATTATAACTTTTTCTGCCATAAAAAGTAGTATCTAGAGTGAAGTACGAAAAATACTTGGGCGTATTTTCATTCTAAAAGCCCCAGTACAGCACAAGTTTGAGAGATTCAGAGCTAGTTGGTGAACCTACCAGATTAGGAACATTCTCATCGGGTAAGCTTTTATGCATGGATGGCATCATTGACATCATTGTAGCCATTTGTGCTGCCATCTGGGCACAGGTCTGCTCCATGGCTGCCAATCTCTCTTTCATCTCCCGTACCTCAGTGTTTGCCTCAGACACAATTTTCATTGCCTCAGCATGGGTAGGTTTTTTCCCTTCATACTCTGAAGGTAAGAGACCTAATCCAGAACAGCGAACACGACCACGTTTATCTCGACCAACAATTTGAGAGAAGACATCATCGGTAGCACTAGCATCTTTTGAGGTGTCCTGTTGCTGACTTTCAATTTCAAGAAGTTGTGTCTGCAATGAAATCCATTTGTTTAAGGATTTAGAAACCCACACAATCAGATACAGCTGTGTCCATTTGGGACAATAAAATGGAAGGTCAATTTGCATAGTTTTAAACTATCATACAATCACAGCAGATGATGCTTGATTTACAGGCTTCCCATCTTTACGTGTGCGAGTCAATATGAATAGCTCCGTCCGAGATGGAACCTTACCATCAGGTCGCTTTGCCCGCTGTTTTGTTTCAAGGAAATTGTTAATTTAATTGCAGGGAGGAGCTCTTATTAAAAAGAGACAGAAAATAGAGAAGTCAAACAATAACACAGACAGACCTATTGCAGTTTATGTATGAAATATGAGGTTACCTCCTCTTCACGTATCCGTGCAAAGCTCTTAGTTCCGGTGACGTGTCCAAATTTCTGCTGTGCACGATTTGCCCTATTTGTTGCACTGCGTTTCTAATACACCAAACAAGATATCAGATGTTCCAGAATGCAATGGAGGCACTTGTGCAAAGAATTAAACTTTACAGATATAGCAATTTCCTCAATTTCAAAGGAACAACACAAGGATTATGCCAGGGAGATACCTCTGCCTCCTCAGAACTCCAATGTGAAACCAGGTATGCCCATTGATCTGGAAGGACCCTGTCATCACAGTCTGCTAACCTCTCCTCATCGGTTGAATGACTGATGTAATGTGCAGTCTTCAACTTAGCTTTCCAGTCCTTCCATTTTTTGCCAAGAGACTTGAGGACCCAAGTTTTACTTAATGAGTCAATTGCGAATTTTCTCTGTCATCATGCAGATATGGACATAAGCTTGAGCAAAGAAAAGAAAAATAAGCAAACAATTCCTAGTACCTGAACTTCGTCCCACATTTTCTCCTTGTTTACTTCGGGCAAAGCCCTCCAGTCAGCAAAAGTAAGAGGTGCCATATTCCCATCCCTTGCCAGAATGCCCAGATAACTGATAAATTTTGAGGCTTCAGGGCCAACTGGTTCTCCAAGCTCATTGGTGGCGATTGACATCCGTTTTCCTTCTCTCAACAGGCTAAGGCATCGTGTTGGTCCTCGACCTCGAGTCTTCTTCACCAGGCCAGTAGAGTCTAATTGAAGCATAATAACAAGCGAATCAGCATATGGTACAAATGATTGAGATGAAATTTGAAACAGAAATATGGTCAGTATGTTACCTCCATTACGATGATTATCCTCGGCTGCAGATGCAGAAGGTTCTGGTGGTGGACTTGAGCTTGGCTGAGAAAAGTGGATGTTTCCTTTAGCCTCATGTGATGGGCTGTGTCCAGATGATGGTGACCCTGACTCCCCTGGACACATCTGACACTCCTGCTCATGGCGTCCATCATCAGTAACTGGTTCAACAGAAGATTCAACTCTCCCTGTAGAGTGTCTAATAGTAGACTCTGTAGGGTGTGCCATATAAGAATGTCCTTCAGAAAGAAAAAGTATTTAGATGTTGTAAATGAAAAAGGAAAACATACCAAAAAAAGAAACAAACAGATATGGTCTTAAATCTTCTGAATTCATAAATTACAGGCAATTGGGAGAGATATAATAATAGAAATTACGGGCATGAGGAAAAGATTTGTTGATAAACCCAAAGAATAATCAGTGTAACCCTTCCAGCAGAAGCCAAAGTGCATTTACAAGAAAGCAAAATAGCTATTAATCATCATACAGAATGCATGTGACAACCAGTGTCCACTTTGATGTAAAATGATGAACATTACGGAAACCACACCTGCAACACCAACATTGGCCCCATCAAGAGACACGGAATAATCTTGTAGACCTGAGTCTAGATGGCACTGGCAGCATTTTTGCTGAAGCTGATATGATGGGCTGTGGATCATTGAGGATGACTGTAATTGGCTAGGATCCATCTGACGTTGTTGCTGCTGACTGCAGTTGCTAGTAACTGAAGCCATCGGATATTCAAGCCTGCGCTTAGTTAATCTCATGCTAGATTCCAAAGGTGAGTCCACATGTGAATGTCCTTGCCAAAGAGCAGAAAAATAGTGGTTGTGAGCTTAACAAGAACAGTCATATAGCCCAAATTAAATCTTCAGTATTTGCAAGCTATTCAGCCAATAGATAACAATGACGATACTCCAAGATCTTAGAAAAGCTTAACACTTGAATCTTTACTGAACAACAATAGATGTGAAGGAGGGGATCTTCATATCTGTAACATTACTCCTTCAAAATGTGGCAGCTCGTTTAAGGAAAAGATAAAAATTCTTTAATTCCTACATGCTACTGATTCCACAGAATCAATGGTTACAAATTTCTAAACACTCAGATCATGAGACAACAAGGATAGCAAAAAAAGAACCATCAAAATGTGAAATAACACCAACAAAATCCATGAAGCAATACCCCAGCATGAAAATGAAGGAAAGCACAACATGTTCAATGATCAAGGTAAAAGATTGCTGGATACAATGGAACTAAGATGTGTACTACCTGCATACCGAGTATGTGTGACATCTGGCATGGTACCCCTGAAATTGCTCAAGTTTGAGTGGCACTGATGGGATGTCTGGTGAGGCTGGCATTTTTCAGCACACATCAGTGAATGCTGATACCTATGGTTATGACATGAGCACATCTGATGTTGTTTTTGGAGGTTGGTATTGCCAGACATTAGATCAGAAGCGCAAGCATGCTCGCAATTGTTGCATGTTGAAGAAGAGAAGAGTCCATGAACTGGTGACTGTAAATGGCCTTACAAGAAATAATCTACACTGAGTCTTTTAAGCAGCAGCAGATTGTGCTAAAAACATGCCATTTTCATCTCATCAAAGATAGGTGACCTCCTAGGACAGAACAGTATAGTTGTTTGCAACAAGCCAACTATCTACCCTTTTAACCACGCAATTATTTGAATATGTTCTGATAAATTGATGCATAATATATCTCTACAGGTTTCAGAGATTCACCATTGTCAGAAGTACTATTACGCAGAATAAAAGGTAGCTTTATAAATGATAAGATTCTTGATGACCACTGTGACATTTGGATTTGAAGGGAACTTCTAGAGCAAAGTCCAGTATTTCAGATGCAAGTTCACCAGCTTCAGCAAACAACAATATTCTATGCACTATCAGCTCATCCATGTTTATAGCAGTCAGTTACAACTATCCCTAGGAAAGTAGAGGCACCAAAATAAAACAAATTTAACAAGTAATATCTCAAATGTCAAGTGCTTTTATAACATACTCCTACCACATGTGAATACCAACTAAAACAATTTCTAGATGTCCTAAATGATAATCTTCTTTGTTGAAGCTATTTTCAGGCTTGACCTTGAAAATCTTCACTTCTGGAGTTCAAAACAAATCAATGAACTTCACTTACAGCAACATGAGGCAAAGGAGAGTTCCTGTAGCTGCTGCTTAAGTTATTTTTTTGTTGGCTCTAAGATGTAATCCAAGTTTTATGTCTCGTAAGTTGCCAATACACTATTGGATAACATGCTTTTAACTTTCAGTAATTGTAACTCTGCCCCTCCGTATTGTATATTTCAGGAGTCATACTTTCATCTTACAGCTGTGTGTGCACTCACATGTGTTAGTTTCGTTATTTCAACCAATCTGTAGTTGATAGTCAAGGTCGTGTAATTAATACATGGGCTGATATCATTAACCGTGCTAACCTTGGTATGGAAGTTATGCATGAACGTAATGCTCGTAACTTCCCTCTAGACCTAGCTCCAATATATACAATATTCGCATAAAACTTTACCCCTCTCCTGTTTAGTTTCTTTTCCAAGAAGCAACCCTACAAACATATTCATCAAAACTTGAGACTTCAGCCTTGGTTTTTTTATATCTAAGCTTAGGCAAAGTAGACAAAGGGAGGCAGAGCACGTAAAAATCAACCCAGGTCCATGAGATAAAAGTATGTCCCACTAAGACCTAGGAGAGACCAATCTTTACAGATGGAGAATTCAGAGTTCGAATGATGGAAAGCAATCTACTTGAAAATGTCTTATTGTTCTCCATTTATTTCAATCCCCAAAATAGGAAATAGTAGAAGAGATTTTCCCACTTGCTATAGCTTGAAACTCTTTGAACGAATTCTTTACCGTTCAGCACAGCTTTCCAATTATTCAGTAGAGCTTAAATATGAGTACCTTACTCGCAACCCTACAAACATAAGTGGAAAAGGGAGGAACTATAAATTGTTCTGATATTTCCCAAAAACAAACAGGCAAATAAAAAAGTTCACAAGGTTTTAACTCAAAAACTACTTTTTCCTGCAATTTTGAAAGAATAAAGCCTATCATGGCAATAGAGCAACACAAAGTAGCTACTTATACTGGTAAGATCCTGAAAGAATTCCAAGAAAGCACAGAGGTCAAAGAACAAAGACCAGGCAACATCAACATCACTGCAAACAGCAGAGAAGTACCATCAGCAGCAGTATGCCTGCCATTTGGAGAACACTGCAACTCTCTGTAGTTCCACTGACACTGGCACTGAGAAAATACCTGCTGGGGCTGATTTAGATGGCTATAGCAAGAGGAATGGTGCTTCTTCTTCTTATGACACAGGCCTGCTAAATCTGGTTCTCCCTGGAGATGGGAGTCACTGATCGAGGAACCAGAAGGGCAGGCATGCCCATGTTTGCTGTGTGGCATGGCATACTCAGTTCTGTCAAGATGCACTGCATAGAATAAAGTACCAAATTATAGACAGGCAACAACACATAACATAGGCTGAATTAATCAAGATTTTACTGGTGAAATTCATTGATTAGCCAGTTCTTAAGACATTTTCCTGCACAAGCCCCGGAAGTTGTACCATAAGGATGGTTGAAGAAAAAGTCTAAACAGCACTACTAGGATAATTTAAACCAGCATATTTTATTATAGTTTACATTGACTTAACATCAGCAGGAAGCGATTTCATAATATTTTTTCTAGTCATGCCCGATAGAAACAGAAATAGAAGCAACTAAGAGGATTGATAAAGTAATCTAATGGAAGCACAAATGTTTTCTACAGTCCAAGACTTAAAAAAGGTTCCTACATAGAAAAACTGGAGTTATGAATCCCATCAAAGCAATATTTCAGACAATTTCTGCTCAACATTGTTAATTTTCAAGACTATAAGAACTCCAGTGTTGGCATAGTCAGAAAATTATCAAAAGCAGGTGGACATTGAATAAAAATTACCCAAACTCTGCCTTACCATTATTAGTTTCTAGTTGTTCCCTGTACAAACCAGCTGCATTCCAGTGCTTCATAAAGTTAGTCTTCACCCACTCCATGAGCTCCAAAATATGACCACCGTTCTTGTTGTGTTTGGAACAATTACTCCAAATTAACTCCACATCCTTATAGACATCCTTTGAGTCTCTGTACTTTCCGCCCAATTCTAAGCTGTTGCATATGGTACCAAAGTCCATAGGTGTATTGATTAAATCAAAATAATCCTGCAAAGAGCTCCCACCAAAAAGAATATAAGCAAAACAATAAATCAAGTATGATGATGGCACTTTCAGAATTAAGAGAACGAGATATGTACCTTAACACAGTAAAAGTTAGAAAAGAAAATAAATAGCCAAAAGCATGACAACATGTAGTTTAGATATTTTCAAAAAATAAATAGTTGCAAAAGGCAGTTTATACAATAAAAAGGGCAATGGATCTCTTGAAATGGAGACTACTATAGTGATGAAATAATTACAAAATTAAGCCATTGCTGGGTGATGAATCTTCATCATATGAAGCGTGAAGTCATATGCCACAACTCAGGCTTACATCAATCAATCTATCAATCAGGAATTCCCAAAGGCCACCATCACAACATCAAGCAAAAAACCCAAACTTACATAAAAGAGACCACCTCCAGAAAGAAGAACGCTAAACTGTTCTTACTCCTTGAAAAAACAAAGAAATATAAGAGAGAAGCTTTTGTATGTAAATCTGACTGGATCAGAACATACAGGAATCCCCAGTGCCACAGGATCCACGGGAACATTGAATGGGTTAGCCGCATCCATTTTCATAATCCTCTTAATCACCTGCAAGTGAATGACCAAGTTTAAGGGAAAAAGGAAACATATTACGGAAAACTACTAGCACTAATTATTTAGGATTTTGCATTTAACCAATATATCAGAAAATATGTGTGCAAAACATACCAACAAGGCAGCATTCAGCTCTTTCTTATTGTATTGAGAATCCTGATGAGATAAACTTGGTTCCTTTTCAGTGTACAATGGTATGTTGTTACCACATAGGTTTGGATTTGAAGAACCAACGTCTTTTGACAACATAGCTGCACAGCTCGTGACATTCTTTAGTAAATTACTCTCATGCATTTGATTGTCACCATTTGTCTGCGCAATAAAGAGAGGATCTTTTAAAGCAGCATTCTGACACCTCAATGCAGAATCTCCTCCTGTTGTTTCAACATCCATTTTAGAATCAAATCCTTCATTTCCACTATTGCCCATATCAGAATTATCCTCAGCATTCGCAAAGACAGGATTCAGTGATGTCTTGTTACAACCCACTGCCTTGAGATTTCTGGGCTTCTGTTTACTATACCCACGCTTACGCTTCATTTCTCCTTTCTTTTACATCCACAATCTTGAGCACAGAGAGATATCCTGAAGCCAAGAAGCATAACGAACCATATTCAGACTTTATTTACTCATCTGCATTTAGCAGAAACTCATTTAACCAAGATTCCTTTGAGTAGGGAAATCACAAATCAGCACAGAAGCAAGTCCTCAAACTTCTAAGAAGTGGAAAGAAGAATTAGTAAATTCTTTCCGCTTTCAAGTTCAAGCTGAAACTTTTCTCCAATTTATTCCAAAAAGAACAAAGGCTCTTCCTATCCAAAAATGTTCGACTACAGAGTCCATGAAATGCACTTCTCCTTGCACCCTTCTTCAGGTGTTCATATAGCAGCCAATAGTCATGATATAACGCATATACACATAATGCAAGACCGCAATCACAGTAAATTCCCTGGACGCGAATTTCTTGTAAAAATAAGGCTAAGTTAAAGAAAACAACAAAAGAGACGAGCTAAAGGCCCAGACCATAACTAGAAACGAAAAAAATAAACATCAAGAACCCACATGCAGAAACCCGAAATGAACAAAACAACCCAGTAAGTAATTAAACAAAAATCGAACCAAAAACCAAAAGAAAAATGAATTTCATTGCATGTCAACAGGAGGGGATTTTACTCGAGGAAGATCCTGACCCCCAATTATTTAATTGAAATGAAAAGAAACTGCAACAACAAGAATCATTCCACACCCATTGGATAAAGCATAAAAGAGAAATACAATGAGAAAACAGAGCAAGAAATTGTAAGAAACGCCAGATTGATTAAACGGGAAAAGAACTACTACCTTTTCTGCAAGAAAGGGAGAGGGAGGGAGGTAAGGAGGGAGTGAGTGTGAGTGGGTTTTGCGCAATTCCACTTATAAGGGAAGTGGAGAGGGCGTTTGTTTTCATTTTTTTCCTATAAAAAAAAATTTTGATGATAGGTTGACAACTGTATTTCGCGCGAAATCCTTGGCGGTTTTGTCATTCAGGCCCAATGGGTTTAGCGTGAAAGAAATACTCTGCTCTGATTTAGAGATGGACCAAAAAGTTTTGGGCCCATTTATCATGTTGTGTTTGAGCGTACCATGAGAGATTCTCTTTTTTTCCTTTTTTTTCCCCTTTTTTCTCGTCTCTTAAAACGGCCCAAAGCATCTCATCCTAACTTGTTCTACTTTCTTTTTCATTTTTTTCCCCCTTTTTTCCCGCCTTCGTTTTGAAGAATCGGTCACCAATCCAATCCTTTAAGGTACAAAGATCGAAGCTCGTGTGCACAAACGAGTATAACCTCTTGAGTTTAAGCAAACCATGGTTGAACCAAGGAGTTTGAAGACTCGATCATTACCTTTCTTATTTTTCAAAGCACTAAAAAATAATTTTGACTTGAAAACAGAGAGAAAAGATATAGTAAAAATTATGCATTATTATGGTTGTTTCGTAAGAAAATCTTAAATAGAGTAATTAATTACAATATTAATTATTTATTTTTCAAAGTGATTTAAATTCGAAACTTACCACTTGATAAGTTAAATGAAATATCACGATTAAGAATCTTAGACAATCATATACGTAAATGACAAATATGCAAATGCTTGTCTTAATAGCTTTTATATTCCTCCCTAGAAAGTCCATAATTAAATTTTCCAAAATAGGCAACCCCATACAAGACCTCATTTCCTTCTAACGGTGCCAAGCCAATAATAAAATATATATAGCCAACCTACTGTCTTATTTTAGATGCAATTGGTTGAGCTTGCATTTTGATCATTTTTCTAATGCACCATTATTGATTTTTTTTCTTTCAAATGTTAAAAAATTTCATATATATTAAGAATGAGGATTGTGAATTGAATTTAAATTTTTTTATTTAATAAAAAATATTTTTATCAATTAGAGCACCGCATTACAGCCAATTCTTGTGGAATTCTTTTACTTTCTTAGAATAGTTGACGCCACCACTAGATATTACTCAACTTCTAATTCTATAATACTTGCTCTTCAAACCCACCCCAAAGGAATCTTCAAGGTTCCAACTACGCAACTACTAACGTGCAAAAGCTTCAAATTCTCAATATATACATTTCTTTCCTATTTTTTTTTTAAAAAATGAATACTCAATATATAAATTTCATTGTTTTGGAAATTGTAAATGAAATACATATATCCAAGTCATCATCGTTATCTTAATTGATCAAAGAATCAGAGAATAAGAAATGGATGAGAATTTATAGGCTAGGTGTTACAGGGTAGCCAATTCCGTGTCTTCTTGCGGGAAAGATCGTGAATAACAAGCTGGAAAGCAACCCAATTCCAACTGGAACTATGTCCAAAACCTCTTGAATTTCATGGGCAGGCATTGGATAGAAACAGTTCAACACATTTTTATCTCTCAAAGACACAGCGACAAACACTAGTACTGATAAAACTGCATGAACAAAGTCGATGAAACCCAGTCTGAACTTGCTCAGATCAGGAAAGCTAGAACCAGAAGCAACAGCACCCTGATAATCAAACACCCAGAGGCCTTTGGAAGTCGCGAATCCGTAGTAAACTCGCCCATCCGCTGCCTTAACGCTGTCGGTGAAGCTGGAGAGGAAGCACGAGACGGCGAGGAGGATGAGGAGGGCTAATGTCATCGGACGAGTGGCGATGTCACATGATCCATTGTTTGTGAAAACTGGAGTTAGCAGCTGGAAAGCTAGAAGGGTACCGGTTGGAAGGAGATTGGCCAAGTTGGCCGTGGTAGCTAAGGTTTGAGATATGGCACGTTGTGACAGAGAAGGCGGCGGCGGATGATCGCGAGATTTCGGATCGTCTACAGGTGCATCGTCGGCTGGGTTTGCCTCCCAGGTTGTGGGTGAAGTTGCATGCCGGGCTCGGAGTGCCATCGAGAAGACGGGCATATGATAAAATGTAAAATCAAAAGAAGATGATAATGAGGGCTAGGAGTAGGAATGGTGGAGTTGAATGAGAATATATGTAAGAAATGATAGCATCGCAGAATATACTTATTTAAAATTTCTTGTCGTGAAAGTCAGTCAAATCTTGCTGACGCAATCCAAGGTCTCTAACCGTGTATTTTGGTTCGAAATTTAATAAAATTAGATTTTAATTTTTTATAAAAAATTAATTTTAAAAAATATTAAAATAAAAAAATTTTAAATTTAAATCTAATTTAAAATTACTTTTTAGATTATTTTCAAAATGATGTAAGAGGAACCAACACATGGAGTTATTGTTAAAAATGTTACAGTTTCTTAAGGTATGATTGGATAGAGTTTGATTTTGAAATTTTTGTTTTGAGTTTTGTAAAAGTTAAATTATTTGTGAGAGAAGATATGATCCTATACTTAAAATTTTAGTTCGATTTCAAAATCGAACCTTATTCAATCTCAAAGATTGTATTTAATAAATTAATATTATAAAGAAATAGGAAAAGAGATGAATACTGTATTTAATAAATAAATAATCAAGTGGTACATCATGATAACAAGATAATAACTTAGTGAAAAAATACTTTTTATTAAACAAAATGCTTACATCTTTTTCTCTCCCTATATGTCATTGGAGTCGAGAGTTCCAGATTTTGATCGTCTTTGTTGCTTGCCTCTGCTTCGAGGTAGAAAATGGAGCAGATCAGATATACCAAATCTGCAGAGAATTAGGAAGTCCAAAAGATAACCAGTGGACCCAGGGAGGGACACGAACTTGGCTGGGTTTTCTCTACGAGTTTCCGAAGATTGATGATGCAAAAGCCCTGAGGCTCTCAAGCATTCAAGAAACAGGGTGAAGAGGAAGCTGAAGGGCGAGATTTAAAGCAGCATTCCGCGTAATAAGGAAGCGCTACCTAATCGATGCAGGCGACCAGAAATCCACAACAGCCCTTCCCTTATCCTCTGCTCTGACATCTTGCTATGTACAGGTACAAGAATTGAATACATGATTTTCCTTGGTACTTGTAATTATATGGTAACCTCATTCCATGCAAACAAAAACTGTACACACTTTCGGAATGTCCACTTTTTTTAAAATAGATATATTTTATTCTTTTCGTTCATAATTAAATATTCATATTTTTTTAAGAAAATATTTATAATTAAATATATAATTTTTTAAAAAAATTATATATCTTATCTTAACTTTCACTATTAATATTATTGATTTTAAGAAAAGTAAGTTTCATTAATTCATAAACTCACCACTATAGTCTTTTAACTATCAAGAGATTTAAACTCTATTAATATCTGAGTCATACAAATAATCTCTTTAATTAATAAAGATATGATAAGATTAATAAGGGTAAAGTAGATAAATTAAATAAGGCAAAGATCCTTCTTAAATTTTACATCAAGTCAAAATAGAATATTCAATTGTGGACAAAGAGAGTAATATTCATGAGTTTCATGACAATTATTAAAGGGTAAAACTATGAGGTTAAATATTTTTCTAAATTTTTATTTCAATTTCGAAATAAATAAAAATAGTTTGGGAAGAATGGACTATTTCGTTGGAATAGGTTTTCATAAGGGCCAAGAATAAACTAGACTATTCCTTTTCTAAAAAAAAATTATTAATGAAAACACAAAAATAATAACATCACGAGACTTATTCTAATACTAATGCACTTGGTCCTCGCAATTCGCAGACGATTTGCTCAGTTGTCTAGTTTCACAATTATTATTCTAGTGAGAAAATGCACAGATGGGAAAAGCAAGTTAATAGGTCTACTATTTATTTTAAAAGGCAAAGATGTTTATGACAAGAGAAATAATAGATGGTTTATACTTATTAAACTATATAAATAAAACAATTATTTTCTTGACTCAATAAAGTTTTTATCTCAATTTTTTCTTAAGTTATTTGAGATCTTGCCCTTCTGACAACTCTTTAATGTCACATTCTCCCACATACCCAAGTCTATTTTGGCTTTGCAACATAGCTCCAATCGGCTTTGGCCTCACCCGCAGTTTGCTGTTCGTCATCTTCCCCACCAGACGCCATGGTATTGGTTGTCCGGGAACACCTGGTTCGTCTAACAAGTAGTTTATTCATTGTTGTTTGGTTTGTGCTTTTTTGGTGGGCATTTTCTCCCCCTCTCTCAAGAACTTGGCTCCATTGCAAACGAGATAATGTTAATGTTCGTTTCTTGGACGGATAAGGCAGGTCTTTCTCGTTGTTTTTCCTTTTATCTTCAAGGAAGAATATTCTTACGGAACCAAAAGATGAAAAAGACACGAAATCGTATAACGTCGTGTGGGATTTGCTTCACAAAATGCAGAACCACTGTAAGAATTATTTTTCCAGTTCTCAAATTGACGCATCATACATGAGAGGTGGACTTTGATGCACAAAATGCAAAACCGCAGAAGAAGACATTAGAAGCAGGACAGAGCTCTGGCTCTTTGAAACTTGATTAGTACGGGAGGAGGGTATGACAAGCAAACTTCGATAGGCAAAATCTCCTCGCCTACGATAACCTAGCAAGCACATACCCAAGTGCTCTTAGATCGAACAGAATGCATTTGGAATGCCTATCATTAGGCGGATAGAAGCATGTTCCTACAGAATGAGCACCTTGATCCCAATGGTTCAAAACACTCAATGAAGAGAGTCCAAAATTATCCACCAAAAGTTAACATCTATAAAGTGGCTACAAAAGGAGTATACCGGCTACAGGAAGACTGACGTTTAGTATGTATCTCTATGAGGCAGGGGAAGGGACAAAAGAGATGCTGAAAGATTAGTGCACTGCAAATGAATATCAGAAACAAAGTGCCACTAACAAACTAAATTGCACGTGCACATTATGAAATGAACACAAGAATTCAAACTATAATAAGTGTTTAAAAATCTTAAGCATCAATTCACCCTCAAGGATAAGTATAGATTCTACCAACCAAATATGTATTAAATCCACACAGCTTATGATTGTTGATCCGTCCCTGATTGTGGTTTCTGCAGATTCTCAGCTTGCTCACCACTAGAGGATGGTAGAGGGACACCAGCCTGGTAAGGAATATGTTGCCGATCCATTTGTGTTGTGCTCGGTTGATATGCTGATTTTTCTCCACCGCTAGGTGGTGGAGGCATTCTAGCCTGATAAGGAGGGTATTGGTAATTTGCTCCTGGTGGTGGTTTTTGCTGATATGATGGTTGCTCACTACTGGAGGGTGGCAGAGCCGTTGAAGACTGGTAAGAAGGGTATTGTTGAAAAGGTGGTGGAGGTGGCATATATCCATATTGTGGTGGGTAATACGACTGATAGAATTGACCTTGGGGTGGTGGAATAGCTGGGTATGGAAAATGCTGCCCTGGTTGCTGCTTTTCTGAACCACTTCTGTCTTCACCGGTACCTGAGGATCCGCTTGAAGCTCCCTCTTGAGATGGAACAAGAGCCCCCATTCTTTGAGGATCCATTGATGGATAAAACGTCCTCTCCTGCTGAGGCAGTGGAGGAATATTAAAGTAGGGCATTGTAGGGGCTTGGTCCTGTGCGCCAGGTGGATGAAGAGGCTGATTGTGCTGTTGTGATATAACAGCCCTTGGCAGTAATCCACTATGAGCGACTGCAGCCTGCTGCCTTGCTTCGTCAGAAACATCTGACTCAGGCTTTGGTGCTTGCGGCCTCCCCCAGAGCAGCTTCAGCCTGAGGCCCTTTATCACAAGTTTGTTGGCAAGTTCTTCAGCAGCTTTCTCTGCACCTTCTCTTGTTGTATAAGTTACAAAAGCACAGGCACGTTGGAGGACCATCTTTATAGCCTCGATTTCTCCATGAGCATAGAAGTGATCTCTCAGATCCTGTTCTGTGATTCTTGCATCAAGACAACCCACATAGAGTGTCCTAATGCTCTCATCTTCAGGGGGCTCAAGAGAAGGCATTTCCCCTGCCTTGTTGAGTAGCTTCAATGCCACTGGATCATTAAATCTGCAGCCAAAATTACATCATATAATCAGTGAAGTGTCATACATAAACACCATAAGCCTTTAGTTTAAATTAGCTCTATAAGAAATTACAGCTAAGTTGTGTATTTTAAAATAATGTGAAACAAGTCCATCCTTTCACCTAAAAGAAATGCATGGATCATCTATTGCAGTCTAAGCAACCATTTCACTGATTAATACAAAATTGATGCAACAAAACATAATTCAAAATATGAAATGTTCCATTAGATAACAATAGTGTCATAGTCACAGACATACTGCGTACTGTGTACAACAAGCTGCTTATGGAGTACACTAATTAACCTTGAAGGTTTGAAGGGAAATGCCTACATAAGAAACATTAATATCATGCAGCAGAACCATAAGCATCACACAGTGCCAAACAAATACCTTAAGGGGGAGGGGGAAAAAGGGCGTGCTAAGATATTCATCTGCATTGCACAAAATCATTAACTTCATATGCTTTTCATTTCATGCGTTTATTTATTTTTCAATAACAAAGAGCTGGAGTAGGCATAGTGTCCAAGATTCTTCAGTCAATCACCAGAAATTAAAAAGGAGAAGCAAACATCTCATATAGAATTTTGACTAATACCAATATCAGCACTCACACAGAAAACATCTCATGGTAAATGCAAAAAAGGCATGCCAATTGAGTTCAGCAAAGAACAAGGTAAGCCTTCCTCATACCCATAATAACGATCTTTGATATTTTGCTGCGATAACTCTCCTGTAACTGGCATCTCATGCCTATAAGGGCACTCAAGACCCCTTGTACATTGACCACGGACATAGAAACTGCAAACATGTGCACGATTCCTCTTGTAGTATGGAGTAGTCCTCTGAAGCTTTAGGATAGTGTCATTTGGCCGCACTTTCCCGTATGAAGATTCATAATCTATTCCAGCTCTTGTCTACAAAAGAGAAAAATAAGTTCACAGGATTCAAGAGAAAATGAAAAACCAGACATTTTTCAGCTTTGCATCTTCACAACCAATCACGACCAAAATTTTCTTATTAAAAAAAAGGAGGTTTCTGCAATAACAAACTAAGAGCAAAAAGTTCAATACACCATTGACCCAAAAAATTGAAAAATTGAAGGCACAATATCATGGTAGGTTATGCAGCTCAAAATCCTCATTTCACAGGGTGCATCAAATCTCATTGTGTAGCATAGATTGTAATGAACTCCATAAAGCTTCAGACTAAGAAGATCAACAGCTGCACAGGTTATAAAAAGCAATAGGATAAACACGGATAAACTGACTAGATGTAAAGCTACCCAAATAAAAGGAGAATGAAATAATAAGAAATACTTAAAGTATATTTAAATAATCAGATATACTCAAACGAAACTCAGCAAATAAGCTTAAAACAATTTAGCAGAACAGAATTGGTATGAGAAAATGCATTCTTGTTCTATAGCTTTCTTCAACATATCAGTATTACAAAACCAAGGCCAAAGATACTTACCCTGCGATCATGCTCCTCTGCAAAGTATTCTCTGTTCACATCACTCTTTGGAATGGCATCATTTGAATTGATATGAAGAGCAGTGTCTCGAACCTGAACTGGCAAACCATATTCAAGATCCAGAAGGCAAACTTGACAAACATTTTTCAGCTTACTGCAAGTCTGGCAAATCTCAGTTTTCTTATATCTTGCATCACGACCAGGTCTCCACCTGAAAACTGTGAAGGGCCGTGTACAGATCTTGCACTCCTTATCATAGTCAGCTTTTGTCTACATAAAGCCATAAAATTTCAAAAAACAATTAGAACTTAGTTACAAAGCTATAATGGAAGCCCCAAGGACATGGCTTCTCAGAAAACTAATCTAAGCAAGCCACTATACCAAATGAAGCTGAAATACAATTTTCACCTGCAAAGTAAACTGAAGCTTCCCAATATCAGATAGTATACAGAAAATTAACTTTAAGAAAAAGGGCTTTCA
This sequence comes from Rauvolfia tetraphylla, assembly GCA_030512225.1. Lineage (NCBI taxonomy): Eukaryota > Viridiplantae > Streptophyta > Magnoliopsida > Gentianales > Apocynaceae > Rauvolfia > Rauvolfia tetraphylla. The sequence continues at coordinate 8,855,858 of JAJQKT010000060.1, forward strand.
TGCTGAAGCCTTCTTCACTCCAAGTTTGATAATTGGGACTATCAAGACAGGTAAGTTCTTCAGCATTAAGGGAAGAAGAACCACCAAATAAAGAGAGAGAGAGAGAGAGAGAGAGAGAAGCTAAAGACCACATAATATATGAAAAAAGAATCACAGAACACAACAACACTGCCTTAGATGACACAAGGTACCTAGAAAGAAACACACTTCAAGAAGGATGTCCGAAGTTGAACACCCATAGAATCCACTGGAACTTATTCAGATTTTAAATCAACCCCAATGACGCCCAAATATATCTTCAACAAAAGCAGAAAAGGAACCAGAAGAGCAGAATGGCATCTGTTTCAACCATTTTTCCCACTAAAATCAAGCATCCAAGTCTCTCTTTCTTTCCAAACTCCCAGATTAGTCTGAGTTAATATTAATATCACGTACTAATATGAACTGCTATCCAATAATGATTGCATTGCATAAGCAAACCTACTTAAAAAACACAATTTTTGTAAAGATATAACCCGTAAATATGTACAAGAACAGACTGACTGATATGGCATAAAAGATCAGCCTGCCCTAGTGACATGAAAACATTTCTTATTTATTCTTCTTACTGAGAGGTAATAGTATTATCTAATGACCTACCCAGGGCCTAAAGAGAACCTCCTCAATGTGAGCGATCCAGTAAATCTTTACTTATCAACTGCAGACGTTAGAAACCACAAAGAAACAGTTTTGTACTCTGTTTAGAGCAACTGCAATCATATAGTACTCAATTCAAATGAGTAAATTATTCCTTCACAACCAACATAAAGTATACCAGAACCTCTATAATTAGTAAACTTTGCTTCTCCTTTCTCTCCTCACAATGGGTTGTTCCTTAAGAGTGTATAAATATCAGATGCCAGTGAACAATCATCAGTTTTCACGAGGTTAATCATATGAAAATCAATTAATCAAAATGACGAAACAGATGACGCTCATGACAAAAGGACAGAGAGGAAGGTAACAAACTTACTACAAACAAAAAAGCCAAGATTTTGCTTAAAAACCAATTCTGCCCAATTCCTCTTTTGAAATTTAAGTTAGACAAGAATGATAGTTTGAAACTTCAAAGGTTTCAGACAGATATTACGAGTGAAATCTTAATAGTCCAACTCACATTCACACATAGTTCCATAAAATAAACAGAAAGGAATAACAAAATACAAAATGTTTTAGCTGGAGTCAGTTAAACCAAGACCTTAAATTTCATTATTACTTGAAAAAGCGAAAAAGAACCAATTTTTTTCAAAAACCAGCACTACAATCAGGAAGCATACCATCCGAACGTACGGATTGTCGCCAAGGCATGACTCACATATGATAGGAAAATCCGATCTTTCCCATCCATCTGCTTCGACATCTCTCAACAGCCTGTGCGCCATTCTTGATACAGACTGCAAATCAAGAACAAGCTACGAATAAAGATGACAACTAAAAAATTTGCTCCAAACAAACCCCAAAGCCCCAGAAAGAAAGATTTTGCGAAAGATGGGTGTGGAACGGGAATCATACAGAAAGTCAAGATGTTAATCGATTTCAGCGGAATTTATGGCTGCCTTTTGTGCAATCAGGGATAAACGTAAAAGTATACGCACTCGTTGACAGCGTTGTGACCACTATGCTGAAGCCGCCTTCTGTCGAGAGAGGCCCAGAAGCTGCGGCGGAGGAGCGAAGAGGGGGAATAGGGAAGAGAAGACGAAATGGTTTTTCTTTTCTTTTCTTATTATCCTTTTTTTTCTTATGAAATTTAATGTTCGAAAGTTTTTTTGAGTTGAGATATATTAAAAATTATAAAATTAAATTATTTATAAAATAAAAAATTTAATAATAAATTAATTTAATTAATTTTTTAAAAATTTTAATTTTATATAAAAATATATTTTAATAATAAATTTATATATAATTATTATAAACTTTTAATTTTTAATTTTGAATTTAGAAATTAAAAATTGAACAGAATGTAAAATTTTTATAAATAAAATGAAATTAAAATATTAAAAAAGTGAATTAAATTATAAAATTAAATTAAATTTTTTTAATTACATTAAATAATAATTCTGAAAGAAATATTTAGAAAAATGAAAAAATTCAAGGCGTTTTTTCCTCCCCTAGGCCCTACGTCTTCTTTCTTTTTGTTTTTTTTTCTGCATCTCCATTTTCTTCACAAGAGTCGAAGGCCTCATCTCTCAGATTCAACACAGATTTTCATTTCAGTCTCCATCACTCGTCCAATAAACAATCATCAGTATAAAATTCCAAGAAAAAACGCGCACTCACTCACCCTTGGAAATTAAGAAAATTGATTGCATTCATCGACCAAGGGAAGTCTTGAAATATCCATGTCGATTTCTCTCTGCTTCACTCCATTCTTTTCACACTCTCAGACCCATAAAAGAGTTCCCACTTTCAGGCTTCTCAAGCCTTTAATTCCTACAAAACCAACTACTATTTCAAGGCAAAGGATTTTGCCCACAACTAAGTGTGTTAATCACGAAAGTTCTGATAATTTGTCTGTGAGACCGAGTCCTGCAAAACCCGGATGGGAAAATCTGTTGTCTGCTGCAGCAAGTCTTTATCCTGTCTATGTGACTGTTGGAGGAATTATTGCCAGCTTGCAGCCATCTACTTTTGCATGGTTTGTGAAGAGAGGTCCTGCTTCCTACACCTTGGCACTTGGGTTTATTATGTTGGCAATGGGTCTTACTTTGGAGCTTAAAGATTTGATTAATTTGTTCATGCAGAGACCCCTTTCTGTGAGTTGATAAGTTGCTTCAGAATTTGATCTTGGTGTTCTGTTTAATGTTTTACTGGATACGGAAATGCATTCTGTTCTTTATTGAACCTGATATGTTAGATAATCTTTCTACTCTCGTTCTTTACTAGATAAGGCAGTTTCAAATTTCAATTATGTTTTTGGAGCAATTATTTCACTGGTGATGTTAATTTCTCTGCTTTTTCTTTTGAACATTTGACGTCATATTCAATTTGGATTACTTCTTGGCTTGAACATAAATTTTGCATCTATTTTGTCTATTGATGCCGAAGATTACTCTTTCGAGCAAGCACTTCTACTTTTTCATTTTTTTAAAATAAAACATATATTCTCTGATCATTCCAGATACTCTTTGGATGTGCAGCTCAGTATACCATTATGCCAGCATTTGGATACATAATTAGCAAGTCTCTGGGACTCCCTCCATTTATCTCCGTTGGTTTAATATTACTTGCTTGTTCCCCTGGAGGCACAGCTTCCAATGTGGTGAGCCTGATCGCTTTCTATCTTCTTAACTTCATTTCTCGCTGTGAATTTTTGTTTTAAAATGGTTTACATGTATCTCTAGCAAACTACTTATGTGTGATGAATAGAATAGGCGGTAATTATTTCAAAAATCTATTCTCTTAAAAGAAACCAGGTTTTAGGTTAAGCTATCTAAGGAAAGTTGTTTGATTACTTTTGACATTTGATATCTCCAGACAACGTTTCAAATTCTGCAGAAAGATGTGTCTTAAGGTTATTATTCCTTCTTATTGAACAATTTTAGATGGGTTCTAGTTTTTTAATACCATGATGCAATCAGCCTTGTCTGCTTTATTCATCTGGAAGCTTTGGTTTTATTGGATCTAGGACATGCGCAGATTCCTAAGCTTATGAACACGGTTATAGAGGGTTAACTGAAGGAGCTCTAGTGAGTGTTGAAATGTCAAACCTGGAACCTTTTCTCGATATTTCAAGTGAAGCAACATTTAGAGAGTCTTAGGATTTTTCATTTTCTGAAAAACAATAAAATGACTCCTCTTGGCTTCATAAAGACCTTGAGGTCCCACCAAAATGCTGGCAAATAAATCTTTAGATATATCACTGGTTTGAACTGACTTTTGAGCATTTTATGCTCATGGAACTTGCAAGATGTCTTATAAAAGGCTGGTTTCAAGGATTTTGTCCTTTCAGATATCTACAAACTTGGATCAGATCATTGGATCTTATGTTCTTTCTCACTAGGATTTTCAAAGTTTGGATTAATATATGAGTTCATTTTAATCCGCTTTTTTCCCCATTCACTCCTACTCGATCTAGTAGTGTTTCAGGTGACTTTAATTGCTCGAGGAGATGTACCTTTATCTATTGTGATGACAGTCTGCACCACTCTTGGAGCAGTGCTTCTTACCCCTCTATTGACCAAGGTTCTGGCAGGAACTTATGTTCCTGTGGATGCTCTTAAACTCTCTATTAGCACACTGCAGGTGAGTTGAAGTTGCTTATATTGTCCTATTGTTATATTTGGTTTTGAGTTTCATTATTTTCCTTCCTGCTTTTTAGGTGGTCGTTGCTCCAATCCTGCTAGGTTCCTCATTGCAGAGTACTTTTCCTGGAGCTGTCAAATCTGTTATGCCTTTTGCACCATTGCTTGCCGTCTTAACCTCATCACTGCTTGCTTGCAGGTTAAACTTTTTATTAGATTTATGCTTTTGGTATCTCTTTCTTCATTCTTCCTTTTTCTGCAACAACTCTAGCAAGTAGCTGCTACGTTCCTTTCATGCATATGTATGTAATCAAATTCATGCTTTTATTTCCTTTCTCAGTGTCTTCTCGGAGAATGTCATTCGTCTAAAATCTTCCCTAGCTGGCATATCATTGTTGTCTGACCTGTCTCCACTTGCTTGTGCCCAAGCAGTCCTCTCAAGTGAATTAGGGGTAGTAATACTTTCAGTATTCTTGCTACATTTTGCTGGTTTCTTTGTGGGGTGAGTTCAGTTTCCTTGTCACAATTTTGGTCTTGATTTTTCATTTTATATACAATCCTACTTTTCAATGACATAAGAATTAGACTTTCCATGTACCTTGCACGCGTTGACATTCATTCTTTTATATTTTGGAACTGCTAGGGCCTCAATATTTTGAGTTGGATTCACGCCTGCTGTAGATTTTTCTTCTCTTTCTGCAGCATGCCTTGTGATTTCTTTGTTTCCTTCTTCTGATTAGAGGGCTAGGTGGCACCCTAATGAATGAATTTCTGAGTTTCCTGGAGGATTCTTCTTAAACAACATAGTTTTCTTCCTTGGAAAGACGATATGCCCTTGAACTTTCTTTTTCTCCTTCAGAATCCACATAATGCAGCTTTTGGATGAATGATAAAAAAAATGCATGAATCTAGATAGAGGTAGACCTGCATATATGTTAATTGGTGCATCTTTAATTGTGCCTTTAACTTACTGAAATTTCCTCGATCTAGCTCCAGCTGGGAGAAGCTGTACCTTCACTGATCATTCATGTAAGAGGCTCATTCATGTGGTAGATGTCTCAAAAAGAAGCCTCGTTAGTATTATATGCTTCTTAAGATTTCCATAATTAGCTCCAACTCTCTTTCAGCTCATTGGCTCAATTGAAACTAAAGTTCGGAGCTTTCTTGTTCACATGAACTCTTTTAAGAAGCAAAGACTCTTTTTTCTACCTCTCCACTGATACTGTGTGATGAATTCTAGATTTAAACGGCAAATTTTCCTTGTCCATTTATGCTAATACTGTATATTCTGACAGCAGACCTGTTTCTACTGCTCCGCAGCGATTGTTTCAGGAATTCAAGATTTGAATAGCAAACTCTCCTTGTCCATTTAAGCCTATGCTATACCTCCAATGGAAGACCTGTTTTAGCATTTATGTGCATATAGAACTCTCAAATCTCATTACTGCTTGGAACTTTTTTTAACAACTGTGACTATGAGTTTGTACCATACTACCATTTAGGACTGTTCCTTGTTAAAATATTACACCTGTTGGGCAATTCTGAGAATCAACCTTATGTGGTCGTACTGCTATGATTCAGGTTTATGGTTGCCATTTATTTGCCATTTTGAATCCAATATTCCTTGTTATCGAGAATGTTAAGTGTGAAGCCCATTTGCAGGTACCTGTCTGCAGCTTTCGGTGGATTTGGAGAACCTCAGCGACGTGCAATATCAATTGAGGTGATATCCTTTTGGGTGGTTTTTCTAACCAATTCTAGATATTTTTATTAGTCTTTATAAGTTTCTGCAGTTCACATATATTTGTGTATATTTGTGAGTACAATCTTAAAGAGCATCTGAAGTAGAATGTTTGAACTTAAAACTAATATCTGTCTCAAAGTACTTTTCTGAGGACGTCTCCTGTGTTCTAAGATTGAAGAGCAATGACGTGCAAAGCTATTTTATCCACCCTATCTTCCTCCTTCCACTGACCCCATTGACTTGGCATCCTTTGAGACTGAAGTCTGATCTTCATCCTGCTTCTCGTAGGTTGGAATGCAAAATTCCTCACTGGGAGTGGTTTTAGCCACCTCCCATTTTTCTTCACCAGCAGTCGCTCTACCTGCAGCAATGTCAGCTGTAATCATGAATATCATGGGTAGCAGTTTGGCTTTCTTTTGGAGTTATATTGACCCTTCCAATGCAAAGAGCAGTTCCAAAGATCTCTAGTAAATGATATTTTTAAGTCTCTGGTAGCTGCATTCTCCTTTCAGCTGTTCTTTTCTCTGAATACCTAAATGTCATCTCTTCCTTTCATTGTGGTCGGACCTGCGTCACTAAGACGGCTCAAACGGGGTGGTTTCCGGTGGCTTTGCAAGGTGAGGTAGAATTGTTTTACAACAGTTCTTTGTAGCATAATTATCATGATGTTATCAAACAAATCAAGGATGTCAATTTCTTTAATCTGGAAGTAGATGATTTCCGCTGCACATCTGTGATCTGTTTTATCGTTTTGTGTTTCTCCGATCTCCCCTTCTGTTTGTGATTTTATTCACGGCTTACTGTTGGTTTGATCTTCAGAGACAAAGTTCAAGGCTGAAAAATGGCTGTGTCTTTGGGCGAATTTTTGTTTTTTATTCCATTTCCAATGAAGCATGAGAAACACATGGCCGGAAATACACAAAAATGTGTTAACCCAACTTTGTGATGCATAGTGTTTGTTAATTAGTTCCTTTTAAATATAAGGCCTTTTAGTCTTAAATAAGGAGTACTTTTTTATTATATTTTTAATTAATTTTATTAATATAATAAATAATAAAAATTATATTTATAATGAGAATAATTTTTAAAATTTATTTTAAAAAATAGTTAAAAAATCTTATATTATATATTGAAACGGAATGAGTATGATGTTAAAGATTAATTTTTAGAATTTATTTTAAAAAATAATTAAAAAATCTTACATTATATTTTGAAATGAGTATGATGTTAAAGATTATCATAGGAATTTTCGATGGTCAAGTGTGTACTGACAAAAAAAAAACGGTTGTTTTCATCTTTGGAAATTATATACTATAAATTGTTGCAAAGATTATGCATTTATCAATGTTGACGACAAAAAATTAGACTGAAAATGGAAATCATGCAAAACCTTTTGATTTATTTACAAGAAAAAAAGTTAAACTTAAACCTTTTGATTTATGTACGAGAAAATTTAGAAAAAAAGGGAAACCTAATCGTATTGGCATTGGTTTAAAACGAAACTCAATCCAAAGCCTATATACAAACATTCGACCCCTTCCAAGTTGTATATCTCGGCTTCAAGTGGCTTGCAATTCGACTGTGGAAAAGAATCATCGTTCCATCTCTCCAGAAAATGTAGATAAGAAATCCAATCATAAGGCTCCTTCAAGTTCGTGTTCGGATAACCATGATGAAAGTCCAGTTTTGAAGCAGAAGAAAGGCACTTTTCGAAGCACAGACTTGTTTCAGAAGAATGTTTCCGGAAACAAATTTAAACAGAAAAGGAAGGATGAATCAGCGTCGACGTCCAAGGTCAGTACTCAATCAATTCCTTTGATTCCTCCTGCTTCCGCCGGTGCTTTCAAACAAAAATAATAAAGAAAATCCTTAGTAAAAAATGATGTACTAGTGCTACTGCAAAAACAGAGACCTCATCCCTCATGGCTTGCAACAATCAATATTTTTTCCCTCTTATGTTTTTTTTTTTTTTTTTTTGGCCCCGGGAGGGGAAGGGTGGCATGGTGAGAGGAGGGGAGTACGCGGCATGACAGGGCACAAAATTACTGAGGTGGTCTCAGGAATAATTAAATAAAAAAGTTTTATTTTTACAGAAAGAAGAAGAAGAATCTTTTCACGTTTTTACTCTTTTTGCCCTTCTCCATAAATTCCGTCGCCTAGATCTAATCTTTGCTTTTTCCCATTCAAACTTTTGCATTTTGTCTTTATTTTCTTTTCCACTTCACATCCAAAAGTTAGTAATAATTTAGCAAAAAGAGGAATCTTTTTCTTGTCATTTTCCGGGCAAGAGCAAAAAAATAAGAGCGCAAGTTCTAAAAGCCATACATGTCCAGTTTCCTCCTGATTTGAAGCCCTTAGGATTGTTTTTGGCACCAGAGGGAACTCTGAGGACGATGTTTGGTACTCTTTTTTCCTTTCTAGAAATGATTCTCTTTTTTTTTTATGGAATTTTCTAGAAATGATTCTCGTGTGGTATAATAAATTTTAGCGTATTAATTATGAACTTCAATATGCCGTAATATATTAAAATTTGTCACTCATATATTAAATCAAACACTTCTTTTTATTTTTAAAATTATTAAAAATTCTTAATCTACAAAATAAGTACTTTGACAAAAAAAAAAAAAACTATTGGCGGTGGAACCCATATATAGAAGTGTTCATGGTGCGGGTTAGTGCGATTTTATCAAGTTTTTGAATGGCATTGTAAATTGTAAATTAAAAAATTTTGAGATCGCATTAAATTATTAAAAACCTCAAATCTTAGAGTGTGGTTTATTTTGGTTTGGTATGTTGAGAAACATATGGATTAATATTCACTATAAATTTAATATTATATTACATAAATCATAACAAAAGTTAAGGCATCATATGATAGTTATGAATAAATAGAAGAAAATAAAGTGAATATCTTCAAATATTTTAAAGTTAATTTAAATGATAAATTTAATAAAACTAAATATTCATTTAAGAATATTTAGATAGAATTTGGTTTTGAGATTTTTACCGTGAGTTCCGCAAAAGTTAAATTATTTTTTAGAAGAAATGTAGATCTCACACTTAAAATTTTAAATTTGATTTTGAAACCAAATCCTATCCAAGTCTTTAAAAATTCGCTGTTAAAAAATTATGGCATAAGTTGATATTATTGAAACAGAAATGTTAACTGATTTCATAATTTTTATGTAATAAATTTACTCTTGTTGCAAATAAGTTCTCTAATTAATTTTTTGTTTAAAGGAATTCTTAAATTATATAATTTAAATATATAATGTATGTGGTGCGATTTTGTGCATACTGAATTTTTTTTCAAATTCTACTAAAATTTCAATTTGAAGATAATCTAAATTTAAATTAACCAATTAAAAAAGCAAAACTATTAATATGAATAGATGTGGTTTGAATATTCTTAAACATCGTATCCACGCATCTGTGTTATTTGGGCTCGGCAAAACATTTTTCAGTTCCCCAAGTTGCTCAGATGTGAAAGCGCTTCAGCCCCACCGTTTACTAGCTTGTAAGCCCGCCGCTTTCACGTCTTTCTTTTTAACTGAACTGAAAAAAGAGAATAAAGAACTGTCAACGGCTTTCAACGCCATCTCTCCCTCTCTTTTCACAGGGCTCGCTCTCTTTGTGTCTGTACTTCTGTTCTCCCATGGCTTCTTCAGCTTAATCAATCACACACAGACACACACTTATACACTCACGCTCTCTCTCTCTCTCTATATATATATATATATCCATAGTGATAGATATAGTTACAGGCAGAGGTGGTGGAGGATGCCTACGGGCAATGGAGAATCGAGCTCGAATTCATACCTTAGTTCTAATCAAAGCCCTAAGAAGCCAGAGAGACCACCGGTACTCAAGAGATCGAAGACAATTGCTGTAGAAACTAGGACTGGACACTTCCCCGGTCCACTTTTCCCCGCCGTCCGCCGGGTGTCAACCTCTCCTCCGTCATCATACAGCGCTTCCGATTCTTCAGCCTCCACTTCGAATTCGCTCAGCTCCGGAAGTTCCAGCTCTTCGTTTTCTGATTACGGTTTTGCGGATCGTGACTATGTTTATCCTTCCTTTCTTGGCCCTTATGCTACGAGAAACCGAGTTAGTATCAAGTCGACGCCCAAATTACAGAAGAATGAGGAGTTATTGGGTCAGACACCGGCTCGTACACCTCCCAAGCTGTCGAATTTGAGCCTTGATGTTGGTCCTACTGTAGAACCGGCTCAGAAGTTAGATGCTCCACCTCCTCCTCGCCCGTCTAAGATTAAACCTGAGACCGAGCTGAAGCCAAAAGCTAGGCTGAAAGCCGAGAAGGAATTGACTTCCTTGCCTATTCAAATGTCGGCTTCTTTAGCATTGTCAGCTAACCCGCCTAGTTCTTCGGCTACTTTTAGTCCTCGGAGAACTACTGGACTGAGAAGTTCTTGGAGTCTTAATTTGGTTGGTTTGGTTACTTCATTCTTTTTTTTTTCTTTGTTTGGTTGTTCTATATCCACTTATTCTAGACTGCCTTTTAGCTCAAAACAAAATGGCTTTTTTTCCGTTCGATGAATTACTAACTATCTTTCTACTTTCTGTATGCAGCTTATGTTTATTTGTGTACTATCTATCGCTTATGCAACTTACTTGCAAAACAAACTTGCGAAACTTCAGGTATTTATACCCATGAAATAACTGCATTGTTACAATAAACTTTTATTTAGTTTAGTTTTCCAATCTTTTTCTTTTCCTGGTGAAAATTTCTTACGCGGGGTATCATTTGGTTGGTTGCAGGAAGAGAATGTTTGCCTTCATAGATTATGTAGCGCTAGCGATGCTGTTGGCAATGACAGCATTGAAGTTTTGGAGTTAGGCAGTGGATTTTCATTTTCCTATTTTGACAATGTTGATAGTAGAGGAATTGCCTTGTATACAGTTGTATTTACTCTCATCACACCATTCGTGTTGTACAAATACCTAGATTATGCTCCACAAATAAAGAAACTCTCTAAGAGCACAAAAGATAGCAAAGAGGAGGTCCCCTTGAGGAAGAGAGTTGCTTATATGGTGGATGTTTGTTTCTCTGTTTACCCTTATGCTAAGTTGCTTGCGCTCCTCTTTTCCACGCTATTTCTTATTGGATTTGGAGGAGTGGCATTGTATGCTGTCAGTGATGGCAGCTTTACTGAAGCTCTTTGGCTTTCTTGGTCCTTCGTCGCAGATTCAGGAAATCATGCCGATACGGTTGGTACTGGGCCAAGGATTGTTTCAGTTTCTATTAGTTCAGGAGGCATGCTTATATTTGCCATGATGCTAGGACTTGTTTCAGATGCTATTTCAGAAAAGGTAGATTCACTACGGAAAGGCAAGAGCGAGGTTATTGAAAGCAAGCACATACTTATTCTTGGATGGAGCGACAAATTGGTAATTCCTTCTTAGTATACCACTTGGAATTTTTGTTTAGTGTGAGAGTTCATTCATCTCTTTTTGGCTTTTGGTTTTGAGATATCATGCCATATTTCAGATGTTTAGCTTAAGAGGTTGCTAAAGTTATTAGAGCATGCAAGCTTAGAAACGATTCAGGGCTTTATTTTCTCCTCTCCTTTTGGGTTATAGTTAGGGATTGCCGTTGAATTTAAAGTACTATAAAATTTTTCAATCTTGAAGATGGTACATCTAGCATAAAATATTTCTTGGATGAAACAATTTATTTGGAAATATTAGTGGTCAGTTCAAACTGTATGCTTTTTGTCATATTCGTCTCCCTAGCGAGATTCAAACTGTTGATATTATTTCCTTATGCATATGTATGGATGTAAGTGTGTTCTAAATGCGCGAGAATCTATTTCTGGCTTTATAGCTAATGAAGTCAACTTTGGTTTTCCTTTGGCTTGTAGTCTGACTTCCTTTCAATACTTTCTTACTCTCTCAGATGACTACTAACAGGACTAAAAACTGATTATTAATTGCAGGGTTCTCTTTTGAAGCAACTTGCAATAGCAAATAAGAGCATTGGTGGAGGTGTAGTGGTTGTACTTGCTGAAAGAGACAAGGAAGAAATGGAGATGGACATAGCAAAGCTTGAATTTGACTTCATGGGAACATCAGTTATTTGCAGAAGTGGCAGTCCTCTTATACTAGCTGACTTAAAAAAGGTAGTTTCCTAATCTTCCTTGAATTCATTCCACCTGCATTCTCAGGTTTGTAATCTGGATCTAGGGCAGAGTGAAGCCTGGAGCGAGGAGTCCTCAGATACGGACTGTGAGAAATATCTTCATACGGTTGCAGCTGGTGGATTTTTCTTTTACTGAAAATGTAACTAAATATTAGTTTTTGATTTGTAACCTAGATCTAGGACAGAGTAAAGCCCGGAGCGAGTAGTCCTCGGATACGGACTCTGAGAGGAGTCTAGAATTCTTTCCTTTCGTCCTGCTATTTCCTCTTTAGGAAATAGAATAAGGGACGTAGCTTTCGAATCTCTGCAGATTAACATCAGTGATCAGCTCATTTTCCAGTTGTATTCCTCTACTTTCTTAAATTCCCTTTGCTCTTTGAACTTAAGGTCCTTGCAACCTTTTTGCTTAAAAATAAGGGGAAAAATTTAATAATTTGGGGGGTAGCTTGGTGTTCTGATTCATATGTTTTCTGTTTTCCTAAACAATGATCCTGTTCTCTTTTTTTTCCCACTATTGCCAAGCGTTGGACATTATCATTGAATTTTTCGCTTTCCTCTTAACAGGTTTCGGTTTCAAAGGCACGTGCTATTATTGTCTTAGCATCTGATGAAAATGCTGATCAGGTCATTCTTGCACTCGTACTTGCATGTTCTTGTTCTACTCGAAAAGTTGCTGATTGATTATTCTTAACTAATTCAAATATACATATTTCTTTTCAGAGCGATGCACGTGCTTTAAGAGTTGTTCTTAGCCTTACTGGAGTCAAAGAGGGTTTGAGGGGTCATGTTGTAGTAGAGATGAGTGATCTTGACAATGAACCCTTAGTAAAGCTTGTTGGAGGTGAAATGATTGAAACAGTTGTTGCACATGATGTGATTGGACGGCTGATGATTCAATGTGCTCTCCAACCAGGGCTTGCACAGGTTATCTGATACTAATTCTATGTTACATTTCATTCTGTTTTGCGCTCCATAACCAGTTTAATTGGATCTGAACACAAACCAGATATTTCCAGTCATATCTTTGAAGTCCTCGTGTGTTTCGTTATTGTGCCTCTATCTTCATCATTCTTTTGCTATTTTTACTTACGTGTCATGATTCTGTACAATTGTAACTTTTAAAATGCAACTTTACCATACACAAAATGTTACTGTTATCTTGTTTTGATAGCCTGAAGAATAGCTCTGTATGGTTTTCACCTTGTTATTGAGCCCTTCTGTCACCCTTCGGTGTGAAACCATTAGATTGGAGAAAGAGAGAAAGGAAAAGACATTCTCTCATCTAGATTAAGCATAAAGAAGTTCCATTTTGTTCAATAATTGGAATGGGGAGAGGTTTCTCTTATTTTACCCTTATTTATTCATGGTAAGCTGATTTCAGGTTCTTTTATTTAAATATTTTCTTTAGGAATTCTTTTTCTCTTTTTCCTTTCCTGGAAAGCTCCTTTGAGTACATGATGGTAAAATGTTTTTGCACAATGATTACTAGATAAAAATATTCATTATTGTCTCAGTTAGATTTTTGTTAATCATTTTCTAACATAGTTGAAATTTTTAATCATCTATTGTTTTATTTGGCTTTTTGTTAATCAAGTTCCAATATAGTTGAAACTTTAACAATAAGCAAGAATCGGCACTTGATGTGGTAAAATAACTTCTTATGGGCACTTGGAGAGACAAGGAACTTACAATGGTGACGCTAGCTTTATTGAATACTGTGCTGATTCTAGGTTTTTTCCAAATAAATTAAAGACTATTCAGAAACTTGAATAGCAATTTGGAGGAGCCATTGGAACTCACTGATTTGTACTTCTATGTGCTTATCTTCATTCTAATATGACAGATATGGGAGGACATTTTGGGGTTTGAAAATGCTGAGTTTTATATCAAGAGGTGGCCTCAATTGGATGGTCTTTGTTTTGAAGATGTGCTTGTATCGTTCCCTGATGCAATACCCTGTGGTGTTAAGGTTGCTGCAGATGGTGGGAAGATAATCATCAACCCAGATGATAAATATATCTTAAAAGAAGGTGATGAGATTCTTGTCATAGCAGAGGATGATGACACCTACGCTCCAGGTTCTTTACCAGAGGTCATTACTTCTTCCCTTAGTAAACATACCAATAGATGGCTAATGGAAACTAATTGCGACCTTTTTTTTTCTTTTTCATTCGCCAAGCACATTGATGTTGAGTGATTGCTTATGTCTCATTAGTGTTTTATTTTCCTTCGGTATATCTTCAAATACCCTGTTAACTGAGTAGAATGGATTCTGACCATGGGAAGAGCATTGTTGTCATAGTGTGGGTGGTGAATCTTGTTACCTTCCTAGAGCTGGGAAGGACTGGATACTTACAAACAGTTTGTTGATGCATAGTAATCCTGAAACTGCTTTAATGTTTCAAATCTAAAGGAAATGCTTTTATGTGATTGCTTTTCCCAAATAATGAGCATAGATATAATGCTTAGCTTATTGAACGATGATCTTTTCTGAGAAGACTTCAACAATGTGAATTCTGTTTGGTCGTCTGTTTCTGTGTTCTTTTTGATGGCTGGGTTATTTATTTTCATGTTAAAATTTCATTGCAGGTACAAAGGGGTGTTTGTCCTAGGACTATTGATCCTCCAAAATATCCAGAAAAAATCTTATTTTGCGGCTGGCGGCGTGACATTGATGATATGATTATGGTAAATTCCCAGGCTTTATACGCTTGTGTCCTCACATGTACAATTTCTGTTTTCCTGGCTCTGGTACTTCTGGTTCCTTATCTGTGTTGTTCTGCATATAGAGTTCTTTGTAGAATTGCGCTATGACAAAATCTCAGTTGTCTGAATATATTGCTGTCTTTATTTATCCATTCTACTAAATAAAGAACAAATCAGTGCATGGTTACTAGACCAACATGCTAAACAATGGACGGCACGTGTCATGATGTAGTAATTAAATCTTTGAGAATTATTGTGTCAAGTATCATTCTTTGGATCAATTGGAAACTGGAAGTATGGAGGATAGGGCTAATAAGTTGTTTAATTATTTGTATCATATGGGAAGGTGCATGTAGAAGTTTTCAAGTATGTGTTTCTATTAATTCCTTGGTACTGCTGTTTGTCTCCCCAGAAAGTATATTTCTAAGTTGTGGAAATGGTAGTGATTCTTATCACACTAACGCGATTGATGTATTTTCTGGTAATGACATTTTTAGGTGCTGGAGGCGTTTCTGGCTCCGGGTTCTGAGTTATGGATGTTTAATGAAGTTCCAGAAAAGGATAGAGAGAGGAAGTTGACAGATGGCGGTCTTGATATTTCAGGATTGCAGAACATAAAACTAGTTCATCGTGAAGGGAATGCTGTCATCAGACGTCATTTAGAAAATCTTCCTTTGGAGACATTCGATTCTGTAAGTCATATGTCTGACCATGGTATTATATGGGATTTGTCAATTTTCTGGACATAAAAGGATTTCTTGAAACCTATACTGTTAACGGTTCATAGATGTGGCTGATTACTAACTCTAAGAGAACAGATATTAATTCTGGCAGACGAATCTGTTGAAGACTCTATTGTTCACTCGGATTCACGATCGCTTGCCACCCTCCTACTCATTCGGGATATTCAGGTATTGCTTTGCTACCCCTGCAAAATCCTTTTCCTGCTTTTTCTGGGTGCGGTTTGGGGTCAGCAAAAAGGGCTGGTATGTACTTAAAGACACTATGAATCCTGAGCTGACACTGTTGCTGGCTTTGATACTTTTTGCAGTCGAAGCGCCTTCCTTATAAAGATTCAAAAGCGCTTCCTTTACGCCATTCTGGGTTCTCTCAAAGTTCATGGATCCATGAAATGCAGCAAGCTTCAAATAAATCAATAATTATAAGTGAGATATTGGATTCTAGGACAAGGAACCTTGTATCAGTTTCCAGAATAAGTGACTATGTATTATCGAATGAGCTGGTGAGCATGGCACTAGCAATGGTAGCAGAGGACAAGCAAATCAACCGTGTATTAGAGGAGCTCTTTGCAGAAGAGGTATACCTTACAACATTTCTTTTTGTCATTAAGCTTTGACCAACCCTGCTTCGAAGTAGCTACAGATTTCGTGGAACATGTAATCAACATCATAGGACCTTCTTCCTCTTTTGTTTGTCTTTGTTGCTTGCATTAAAACATGAATTGTCATTTTTTGGGAGGTAAAATTCAAAGAAAAGAATACTGGTCAAGCAATTTAATTACTCTTTGCAGTTCAGCTAAATTGCATTTTTAGCCCGCCTTGGCATCTTTCCTTGTGCTGAGGATGACTTTCAATGATAGGGCTCCGATACTTTCTCTATCTTCTGTAATTCCTGTCCTGAGATGAAATGCAGTGGCAGCTAGCAGCTGTTGAAAGTATATATACGATCCTTTATGATATGTGCCATATCTCCTTTTAAATCTCTCCTACCATATTTCCCATTCTACAAGTTCCAACTAGGATCTTCTGTTGGTTTACTTCACAAATTTGAACTCAGTGTAGCTCCATTTGTATTGGTGTTGAAGCTAGGTCAGGCAATAGTACAATTACTAGTTTTAGGGGTGGGGTGAGTGGAGGTGGAGAAATCAATCTGAATAACAAAAGTATCAATTTGGACCTATCTTATCTGCAGGGAGCACCTTTCTTGGTCAATCAAACTTTATATCACCGTCCTGAAAACTGGGTTGCCCACCTTTCCAAGCCATTGGCATAATTCTGTCAATTCGAAGTCTTGACAAACGATAATGAACTAAAATCTGATTTAGAAAATTGACATCTAACTTCATCTTTTTCTGCAGGGGAACGAAATGTGCATTAAACCAGCAGAATTCTATCTTTATGAGCAGGAAGAACTCTGCTTTTATGACATAATGAACAGAGGGCGTCAAAGACAGGAAATAGTGATTGGTTATCGCCTTGCAACAGCAGACCGTGCTGTAATCAACCCTGCAGACAAGTCAAAACCACGCAAGTGGTCCACTGAAGATGTTTTTGTTGTCATCGCTTCGGCTGAATGAGAAAGAAAACCAACACTGTTCTTTTGCAGCAAATCACAACTTGCTTCTGACTCATGGCTTAGGTTTAATATTGAAGCCATTGCAGTTATTTTCTGGACATTTCAGCTGATCCAGGCAGTGAACTGTTTGATGAGAATGTTTATACTAACATAATGGATCTTGATAATTTAGTGGCTCAGGGATCATAATCTTTTTGCAACAGCTGCAGGAGACAAGGCGAGGGAGGTGAGGAATAAAATTGAGGATAGATCTAAAGCAACCAGGAAATGAGTGTTGCTTCGCGGGGTACCAATCTAATCAACTCAAAAAACGTGACATTGGCTGCTTTCTTTTGTGTGAGTGGTTGACAAGCATGACAGGGATGACAGGGATGCTATTTTGGCATTCAAGCAACCTTAGCAAGAAAATGGGATTAAAAGTTCCTTTGTCTATTTGTACACCTAACAATTTTACGCAGAGAAGTTAACGAGCTTAGACATGGAGTTGATGTACTCCCAATTCCATTAGTTTAAGTAGCATAGTTTTCAATCTTCAATTGTCATTATCCTTACTCAATTGGTAAGTCTGGATTTGATATTTATTAGTATTCATTTTCTTGGTAATAGTGTGGAATTCGCTAGAAAACAAATGATTCTCAATTCGCAGCGGTTAAGAATTTGAAATTTCAGGTGCATAATGAAATGATGAGGTACTTTTGACAACATATTTTTTTATGATTGTTCTATCTAACCACACCGGCGAGTGGACATTCTGGTTCCGTGCGATTGCATTTACTGGGGTCATGGGGACCAATTATTCGCATCCAGGAAAGAAAAAGCCAGCGTGTCTCGTGAGTCTTGATATATCTCATTCTTCTTCTTGTTCTTATCTTCTCAAGAACTATCAATACATATGACCACCTATCAATTTCTGAGTTGTATTTCAACTTGGTCCACCCATTTTTTCCAAATTATTGACCTTGCTTTCAAGGAAAGGAAGAAAGAGTGTTGTACTTTTTTTTTTCCAATTCTTTGGTATATTTTCAAAGCATATCCTTTCAGGATTCAAGAAAAAATTTTAAATATAAAATTTATATTTTTTAAATAAAATAAAAATTTTAAAATTATATTTTATACAATACTACTCTTTATTTCAATGAAGGCAAAGTTATTATTGTAAGATAAAAATTTGATTATAAAGTTGGATTTTCGAAAATATTTAGTGTATTTTTGGGAAAAAATTAATCCAAATTGATATAATCCACATTTTAAAAAACAAAAAGAGATATTTTTACACCATGGATAGATTAGCATTTATTATTTGAGATATAAATTGTGATCCCCGGCAAACACGCCTGCAACGTGGCCAGCTGACGATGCCGTGGTTGGAGTGTTAAATTGAATTGTCGCAATCTGGACCCACTATCTGAATGACTTGTTCACGTTTTTCTTCTCTATTAAATGTTTTTTTTTTACCTTAGTGCAAGATTTGAAAATTTTATTTCTTCATTTTCAAAATGGTATGATTCCCTGATGCATGACTCCATTCCATTTTCAAAATGAATCTTTTCTCTTATAAGTCTAATACGTAGACATTTTTTACATATTAAATTATTAGAAAATGCATCTCAGAATTGATGTGGACAATCCACGTATCTAAGTATAATTATTTAATTTGCAATAAATTGATTAATTTTTATTATGATCTTTTTATATTCTAAAAAAATAGATAATCTCTAAATTTATAAATCAAGTATATTTTTCATATACGTATACATATAAGTACTTCAGATAGAGATAAGATGACTCGATAAGTTGATAGGAAGACTTAAAACAACTCCAAATAAGTAGTTTAATTTTGATATTAATGTTCTTTTTATAAGACGTACTGTATTAAATCTTAATTATTAAATCAGTAAATAATTTGATTTAATGATTGGGTTAATTTTTAAAAAATTATCTTTATCTGTTATCATAGATTACCTATTTAATTCTACAACTAAAATTGAATGTAGCATGTCATGCAAAATAGACGTGGAGCATCTTAGCCAAAGTGCCAAGCAAGAATAAACACATTGGCAAAAACACAAGTGTCGCATCAAAAATTTGTCATTTTCTACTTCTTCACGAAAGAATGCACACATCATTTATTTTTTGTGGGACTATTAAAGGGACATGAAATTTAAATCAAACTTAAAATTTATTGTCTATTTTTTATTAACTAAGCAATTTCTTTATGATAAGTTCGTTTGTGGTTTTATCTTTTCTTTTTAAATTTTATTGCAGGTAGAAATGAGAGTGGAAGTCATCACACAAATGAATCCCAGGAGTTCAACTGCTGTGGTAATCTTTTACTATGATAAGCAGTTAAGCATAAGTTGAATCTCATGATTTTCTTCCTTTCTTTCCTTCGTTTTTTTGAAGAAAAAGCTAATCAAAAGAAAGAAGTACTCCTTCCACTCCGCTTGGATTTAATATCCACTTTCCCGCATATTCCCGAATGGAATGAAGATAATTTATTGTCAGGTTATGACAGTTAAATTCGTTTTCCTTCTTCCTCAAAAAACTATTTTCTTCACAAATATTTAAAATTGTTAAGATTTGACGAACTAAGTTAGAGCCGAGCTTGATTACCGTCTGCAAGTTTGTTTTGTTAGGTGTCAATTCATATTATGGATATTCGGCAAAAAAAAAAAAATCATATTATGGATGTTGACCATCAGTAATGCGAGGGGCCCGAATCACCTACGTCGGGGCCAGCCACAGTACTCATTCTGTCATACAAGTACGGTTCCGATCTGCAGTGCATGAAAAGGATAAAAAATATAAGGCCATTCAAACTCGAATAATTTTTTTAAAAAAATTTTAGTTCAAATTTTTATTTTAAAATAAATTATTTTTATAAATTTTAATATAAATTTAACTAAAAAATAATTAAAATACACCCTAAGGATCCATAGTAGATATTTTTATTTTTTAAATAACAAATTTTTTTTTCAAAAAATTATTATTATTTTAAAATTACGAATTAAATAGAGTAGTTAAATATCTCCATCCATACAGTATCGACCAATAAGGAACAATAAAACAAAGGACACTTCCTTGTTTGATATTATAGACTTATGATACAATATATAGCTTGAGAGCAAAGGACATGACTGCCCTTTTGCTTTATATTTTCTTTTCTTTCCTCTCGCTATCTCTATCAAATAACTCCCAAGAATCAAAACAAACTTGAAATCCTTCTTCTTACATCATATATCAAAGGGAAAAAAGAAAAAAGAAAAAAAAAACAATCACAAAACCAGTAAAATTTTCTCCATGTGAAAGACTTCACTCTTTCTTAATTTGTAATCTCTTAGAAGGAAATGTTCATCATGTCCACTTCCAAGCTTTCCATCATAAGGGCTTCTACTTTGTGGGAGCACTTGAATTTCCAGGTACCATTTCCTGCATTCGTTAATGATGGGATATCTGTCAAACATCCATCTAAACGTATTTGCGTAAGAATTTTTTACAGTTGTTACTTACCAAAAAAGGACGATTCCATTTGATTGTTGCTCGACCGGGGTAACTTCTTAAGGGGACATGCAGAGAGAGGGAGGACTGGAAGGTTTTGGCAGTTGCAAATCTCAATCATGTAGCCATCAGGATCATGGAAGAAGAGCTGATCAACTGTGATACCACCTTCCTTTACCACTGCTGTGATGTATTCTATGTTCATTTCATCCAATTTTTGCATTATGATATCCACATTGGTGGTCTGGAAAGAAATGTGATTGTCTTTTGGATTAATCTTCCCCTTCTTGCTTGGAACATCTTCTACTTCAAGCAAATGGATTCCAATTCCATGATTGAACAACCTGAATAAATGAAAAAAATTATTAGTTCATATAGTATCAACATATATATGATCTGATCAGAATGAAGTCATGTTATTTGTCCAGTTAATCAGTTATCGAGTACTTAAATTGTAATTCATTTGATCATCCCGAGAATTAAATGAAAAAGAAAATCCACATCAATGGAGAATGATTCTTTATTCTTTCATTTCATTGTTTTCAGTTTTGTTGGTATACAGCCATACCTGCTCTCAGTACTTGTGAATTCTTTTGTTTTGATTGTTGAGTGTAATTTTCCTAAATCATTGAAGGGTTTTCTTCTAGTTTTGGTTTTTGAGAATTTTGGGGACCAGAAAAGGACAACCAAACTTGTAAAACTTTTGTTCTTTTGTTGATAGCTTATCACTATTGCAAAAAACTCCCTTTCTCTCCTTCTTTTTTTTTTTTGCCGAGTGTGAATCTTGTAGTAGCAGAATAAACCATAATATCTAAATATATTTTCCTTTACAGTTTGTTGTGAAATAAATGGTTTCACTGGTGGTGGGTAGCCAAAGCTAAGTTGAAATATAATTGTTCTTCATACTTCTACTGGTCATGGTGGTTTCAGATCTGATTTTGAACTTCTCTTTTACAATCTAAATTTGAGCTCTAAAAATGTTTTTTTTAAATATTCTAAGAAAGAAAGAACCACAAACTCTTGAATACGAATTAGGCATTTGATTGATGAGAAATTAGCTTAGTAGCAACTCTACAAATCATGTATATATGGACTATCCATTACAATCCAACCTAATTTCTCATTTGCATCCATTTCCTCTTTTTTTTAAAATAAAAGACATGATTATTCTATATATACATACATATATAAGTGTGTGTGTGTATGTATATGTGTGTATATATTTTCCTTTTGAAAATAAAGATTAATATTCCTTTTGTTTCACAAGAAAATGTTGGCCGACCCAATGAGTCCCTCTTAAACAAATGTGCAATCGACCTTAGTTTTGGATTGAAGGACATGAACACAGAGAATATCCTAAATGTACAGACAGTCGACAGAAAGTTTTGATATCCATAAAGTTATATGGTTTCTGTTAGTAGTTTTCTTGGACACGAGATGAAAATACCTGAAACACAAATGGAAAACATTGTTACTCTTATCTAAGGAATATTTCTTCGGTTTTACTAGCACGAGTTTGAAGAAAAACTGTGATACTTAGCATAATAATATTGCAGGGAGAAGGGACAAGGAGGAGCATAACGGGTGTGACTTACCAAGCTCCTTCAAAGTCGAAGGAAGAGGGCCTTTTGATGAGCACAAAACCAAGAACTTCTTCGTAAAACTTAACCGACCTGCTCACGGATTTGCAGAGAAAGGATACGTGGTTTAAAGCCAACAATGGCAGCTGCTTGGGTTCCTCATTTGTGTATGATGATGATGATGGAAAAGAGATTGATGAAGAAGATGATGAACGACTCACAGACATTTCCTTCACTTCTTTGATCATAATATTCCCCTCTCTCTCTCTCTGTCTCTCTCTCTAAGAACTTGAGACTACTTCTCTCTTGTACGGCTGTATTTCTTTTTATGGTACGACATGGAGTGGCATTCGATGGTCTATATATAGAAGTTCTAGTACAAGAAATGGCCATGGGGAGGGGGAAGATTTTGATCCATCTCATTCCAACGTGAGATTCATGTGATGACTACAAGAAATCTTATCCACCAATGACTAGATCAGATCTGCTCACCAGCCTCGTGTTAATTAACCAACACTGGACCTTCTCCCAAATACTACTTCAACTATTCATTTATACTTCTAGTAACCTCTCTCAACTACAGCAGTCTACTATGGTCCGCGCTCACGTGCGTAAATACCACGACTTTTCAAGCCAACAAAAGGGTTTTCTTATAAGAAACAAATAACAATATACTATTACTTTTATATTTTATACAAGCAACCAACTCAAAAGAGTAACCTCAGGACTTTTGGGGCTTCAACAACTACCACAAGTTTTACCCATCCCAAAAATAAAGCACCACAAAGTTTTAATTACCTTCGCTAATTGTATTAGTGATATATGTTGTCTTACTGTGAATGGTCCTTCAAACTTCAATTATTGTTTATTCCTTCTGTTTTAAAGTACACGACATATTTAGAGAAAAGTTTAGAGAAAAGTTTAATAAATGTATAAAATATTTTTATTTAAATATAATTTATTAGTACGTCAAATTTAAATTTAAATTTTAAAATTAGTGTTTAAGTTATTAGTTAAAAAATTGATAATTTTAAAAAAATAAAAATATTTAAATAATTAGTTAAATATAAAAGTAAAGTTAAAAATAAAATGTTTATATAAAAATAGGTATATATTTTGAAATAAAATTAAAAAATAAAATATATATTTTGAAAGAGTATTTTGGTTACCTAATTTGAAAATTTCCTCAAGTTGAAAACAATCTGTACATCTTGCACGGACGTCAAATGGAATTTTCTTCTGGCTAACCAAAATTAATCTTCTCCAACAATCTAATTAAGGCTGAAGACCCACAACAATGAAGCCTAATTTTTACTTGGTAGGAATTGAGTCATTCAAGAGATTAGACATCAGACTCGGACAACTTCAAAACGAAAGTGGACAAGCATTCAGTTTCTGACCAGTAGTTCTTCCGTTTCAAGTTACATATTTTTAAAAAAAAATTTGTTAAATGTTTAAAATATCTTTATTTAAAAATAATTTATTAATTTATTAAATTCAAATTTAATATTAATTATTAATATTTTAAGTGATTGGTTAGAAAGCTAAAAATAGAATTATTTAAACAGTTGATTAAAATAAGGATAAAATTAAAAATAAAATTTTTATATATATAAAGATGACATATATTTTAAAATAAACTAAAAAGAAAAAATGCATACATTTTAAAACGGATGGAGAAATTTCAAGGCTAGGATGGGAGTTCCGCTAACTTTGTTGGGGGGAAGGCATATGAGATTTCCAGCAGAGTCTTTTTTTTTTTAATTTTTGGGAGAGGGTATATAAAGCTCTATTAATTCTGAATTATCTTTTTTCCTTTGATTTTTTTGGTAGTATTTCTTTTTTATAATAAGTGTTATTATAAAAATTTTATTTTGTTATAAAATAACTATAATTGAACAATAATTTGACTTTCTTTTCTTTATTTACTTTTATAATAAAATAATAACATTTAATGTAATAAAGATGATAATTTCTTATGTGGTGATTTCTTATTAAGAGAGAGAATATTTAATTGAGGATAAACTAATTTTAGTTATTGTCTAAATATATATAAAGATTTCTATAATAAAATTCTGCATGAAACGAAGGGAGTATCTCTAAATTATCTGCCACTCGAGCATTAAAATAAGCAAGCAGTTAAAACTCATAGGGTAATGCTCTTATTATTTAGACAGGTACTTTAACTTGGTCAAGTATAAGCTCCATTAATAATGCACCTCCTCTTGTAATCACAATCCATAAAGAAAAAGACAAAAAAGAAAAAGAAAAGGAAAAAAGGAGACTGATGCCTACCAATCCCTAATAATTTTGCTGATAAAGATGTCAGCTAGGCAGGAAATTGAAATTGGCAAAATAATGCATCCTTGATTTTCATCTTGTTCAAGAAGTTGAAGACAGTTGTAAGATGCCAAACACCATAAATGATGGAACTTGAAATCTTTATAAGCTGCACGTTTACAGCAATATTGCTTGGTACCCTTTCCCTTCTTTTTTTTTTTTTTTTGATAAATAGAAATTCACACATTAATATCATTAAAGCAGTTATAATGTTGAGGATCGGTGCCTCCACGATCACAAAATACAGAGGGAGGGAGGAGTTGGGGATCCATGGAGCCAAAGATATTACACTCGAAGGACCATTTGGTTCCCTTTCTACGCTCATTACAGAGGGGGGAAGGAAATACCAACTGGCAACAAAACAGAGCCACTCAGCCACAGCTCATTCACTGTCATTCTTTCACAACCCATTTGGATTTGCTTATTTCTTTTTGTAGATTGGAGCAGTTCTGCAAAAGTGAAAGTGCTAAAACGCCCATGTCTGCCTAGTCATAACATGCTAAATATTTTACCAAAGTTTCCAACATCCAACTACCAACCATTTATGTAGTCCCATATTGGTCGTCCTGCCTGAAATGAAATATCCATTGTTAGGGACCATTTATGAGATTTGCTCCTTGGACATATTCTTGTACATACACATGCACATACACACATGTATGTCTCCCAGTACTCGGTGAAATAGAAGCTAGCCTAGCTTAATTACAGTATCTCTTATGGATCGATGTAGGCAATGCACCGACCAATACATTAATGAACAAAATACAGTGCTTGCTCCATGGTTTGAAAATAACTTGAGACCACAATAAAAACGAGGTAGTCAATCCTTTCCTCGTCCAAAAGTGTGAATACTTAGTGGATCGAAAGGGATTGAAAGATTTTGTCGGCAGAACCACTCACATCCTTTTTTGCAGTTCATGCTACAACCATGGCTTTGCTACCATCATCAATTTGGGGAATTTGGAGTGAACATCTGACTAAGCTGATATCCTGCTCAACAGCCCACATGACACATCACGTCAGGCCAAATTTCCACCTGGAAAACACTTATATTGCTGTTGATTACAAGAGCTTGCAATTATTAATAAGCTGGAAAAGTATAGTAGGGGCTCTTGGATTCTTTGTCGCTGCTGATAATTGTTAGCGTGTGGACTGGCGATGATGAAAGGAATGAATTTGCTATCAGTATCACGGACGATGATACCGTCTTCTTTTTCTGTATACACGAGTGCAGATGTATACCTTTTTACAAAGCGACTAATAAGATATATACATACACTTCAAACAACCAAAGACACCAGCCAAAAAGCCGCACTGATTAAGCCACTGTTATTCCATGTGCCTCTCACCTCATTTTCCCTAACAGATTATTGGAAGGCTTTTACTCAAATTTGAAATTCTTTAATGAAAAAGTTAGAAGCTTTTGCTCAAATAGGAACTTTTGGTCTTATTCTGTGAATGTATAACGTTTCTTCAATCTATAGCATTTTATCCGGATATTCTAGCACCATTTTCAATCCCAAATCCAGATACTTCATAATCAGATCATGCATTTCCTTAACAAAAACCAATGCCATACAGAACTTCGTTTGAAAGGATCTTATACTCGCACTGCAAAGTTCAAACAAGGCACCCTACCATGTCGCTTCTTGAGAGCATCGAAGTGTAAAAACTCTTATCAGGATGATAAATGTAATCCTACTAGCTTTCAACTTCGAAAATTTCTGGTCCATTACACAATGAAATGATGCTGAGATGCTGTTTTACTTGGACATACTCGAAAATTTGAGCTTTTAACAGATTACCATTGTTAATAAGTTGCTGTAGTTAATTCTTTACATTCTCAATCCAACATTCGCGCCCAAATCAAACTTGCTAAGCTACTGCATTTCCATCAAAAAGACTTCCTCGCTTCCCTCTCTCACAAGAACAGAGTACGGTCACAAACATTACAAAGTCATTCCAAAACGTAAACTATACGTCCCTCAAACTACAGATACATACAGTCTTAGTTAAAGGCAAAACACTAAACCTAAGTTATATCTATGGGGTACAGAATAAAATTAAAAACATAAGCAAGAAATAAAAGACTGAGACCTCGAGACCACAGCCTTATAATGCATGAACTCCATCTGAGTCCTGCTTACTTTGAAATGTTCTCATTGCCGAAGCTTTGGTAGTGATTGCCATGGCTTATATAACCTCATTTAAGGGAAGTGTATACTTGCAATCTTCAGAAAGGAGACGATACAAGCTAGCAGCTACCAGTTGCTACTTGGTACTTGGTACTTCACACTAGCTAGTGTATGTGCCACTTCTAGATCCGGTTCTGGTTGCAGAACCAGCACTTCAATGTAATTTAGTTTTCTTAAATTTCTTGCTCTAGCAGTAGCCTGTTCCACTGATTAATCCTCTCCAAAGCTAAATAAAGTCCACTAACTCCGTCTTTGGTTTTGAATTCGACGGTGTCATGATCCCTTAATATCATCCACTCTGTCTCAATTAAGTTGCTAGACAGGGTGAAAATGATAACCATTCCTGGAAAACTTCAGAACCCACTGTCTGGATGAACTGCAGCGCATGATGAGTTGCAAGGCCCTTATGCAAATTTAACATATCCCTCATACCAACTCAAAACCTTTTAAAGGAAAAAGCAGAAAATGCCATCACTGTCACTACTGGAGCTGGAGTTCTCACTGTCATCAGTGTTATGCCTTGTTTCATTCACATTTTTCTTTCCGGAAGGCTCGTCATCCCCATCAGGGAAAAACCATCATCTTCCCGCCTGTTTTTCCTTCTGCCCGTGGTTTCTTTTCTTTTGTGTCCAGTGGCAGAGGCAGCTGGCCTTTTCGTAGTCCGAACAGCAGGAATTGGTCTACCTCTTCTCATCACTGTATTCATGAGCCTAATGTACCTATACCTCATTGCCACCAGTGGATGCTTTTCGGTCAGGAAATTCTTCTTATAAACCTCCCTCAAAACCACAGTTTGCGTCTTAATCTTATTTGACACATAGAAAATCCCAGGAAAATGTACCAGAGCCTTCTTAAAGCTCGGCCCAAATCCTAAATACTCCCCTAAACAAAAAACATTTTCTCTCTCCGTCTTCTTGGATATCATCAAAGAAAGTAGCTCATGGATAACACCTACGGTCCATTTCTCTGCCTGATCACTCTGAGGAGCCAAATGAAATGCATCCTCGTAAGGGGAAATGTATGGTAAATCCTGCCATTCCTCTACCCACTCCTTCACTCTCTTCTCCAAATCAAATCCCCTGGGAAAATTCATAGGAAACCTTATCTTACTTCTAGGTTTACCCGTATTCTTTGCCGTTGCCTGCAGAGCCGGTATCGCCAATTCTTCCCTCCATGTAACCAACTCCAACCCAAACACGTCGGAGCCATCATTATCCCTTAAACCCATTTCACAAATGGTAAAATAATCTAGAAAATCAGGTAATAAACTCAATTGATAATCATGAGGTAGACCCAAATCAAATTTAAACTTCTCTATCACATAAAAAGGCAGTCTTTGAGCTCTTGTAAGCATCAAAAGCTTAGCAAGCCTTTCCGCAACATCTTTTTTGTAATGTGACAGGTTTAAGATAAGGGCTTCATCATTGTGGAGAGAGAGAGCCTTGGGAGTGACCTTAACGTGCGGAAGGGAAGGTGGCAAGGACTTCCTGGGAGGGGGTTGGAATATTCTGAAAACCAAGGGGTACATTTCAAAGAATTTTGCTGCAGCGGTGGGGAGGCCGAGCTGCTCTCTGAGAGGAGAAATCTTGGAAAGTGACAACGCTTTGGAGGGTTGAGAAACGATCAGATTTTTCACAGTCAGTAAAGATTTGAGGTTCTTCTCTTTCTCCACGGCAGTGTCGAGGTAGGGGTCCCTGACCCATTTGATTCTGGCGTTTATAAAGGTACGGATTTGGTGGCCGAGCTGCCGGTGGAAGGGCATCACGACGGTGATAGCAGCCGTCGCCCCACCGTGAAGAGCCGCGCCTATCGGTGTCGCTCGGGGAATTTAAGACTTGTTCGGCCCCGTTTTCATATTGAGCTGTGCGAAAAGCATAAACGCTTATAATACTATGATGTGGTCTTCAGCTTAACGCTGGTGAATGAGTAAGAACTCGGGCTCTACCTGGTTTCAATTTTATAACATCATGTATGAATAAAAAAGTATATTTATTTACTTATACTTATACTTGAATCCAAATTCGTATTATCTAATGAGTATAGATTTATTATATCATATTTCAAAATAGATTTAGAATTCGATTAATATATATTATAAATATTTTATATTATTTATTATATTGTATATTTTATATTATTTATTTATTATACTTTTTATTAATAGTAGTGTATATTAAATTTTTTTAATATTAATTCTTATCCGATATCTCTTTCTTAATGAAAGCACTTCTATGTCTAAAATTATAAAGATAAATTAATTTAGAATTACATGTATATTCTATGTATAATATATACATACATTTTTTAAAGTTATATATACATTTTGAATTAAAAAATTCCTTAAGGGTTTTATTTTTTCTTTGAAAGAAGACAAGTGACATTTGATGGTACCAATTTATCTTAATTTGAAAGCGAATCTTCTTTTGTATATAAAATTAAGAAATGACTTTTGAATTAGTATATTAATTAATGTTATTATTTTAATAAAACAGTAAATATTTTAGTCTATTCTATTATACTTAAACTTTTGTGTAGTAGTTAATCTTAAGAGCATATAAATATTAAAGTTCTGATTTCATAAAGAGATATCATATTATATTATAATTTTTTATTTGTAATATGAGTTTAATAGTTATTGTATAACTTTTTTTAAATCTTTATTATAATCAGGTATATCTAGACTCGACGTGAAATCTTATAAAATAAGATACGAATCTACGCTTTATGAACCATCAGGTAATTGGTCGGGTACTATACTATTTGTATTGTCCGGGTGTCCCCACCCTACTGGTGATAATGCATTTTCTTATGTTAGATGTATTATGTAAGGGGCTACTAAATGGATCAACTTGATCCACAAATTCGTGGATCAAGAGGGTAGACATAACAATATGTCTAAAATATCCTTTTGGAGGAAAAACTGATTTTATTAATCCTAAAATCTTTCTTCCCTACAATGCCTCTTTCTCTCCAATTTTCCTCCAAGATTAACATAATTTATGCATAGATTCTTGTTGCACTTAGATTCTAAAAATAATAACGAGACAATAAGATTTGGTCACACTGAATAAAA
Source organism: Rauvolfia tetraphylla (assembly GCA_030512225.1). Taxonomy (NCBI): domain Eukaryota; kingdom Viridiplantae; phylum Streptophyta; class Magnoliopsida; order Gentianales; family Apocynaceae; genus Rauvolfia; species Rauvolfia tetraphylla. The sequence continues at coordinate 8,885,750 of JAJQKT010000060.1, forward strand.
AATAAAGAATAAACTTTTGATATCTATAATTGATTATGAATTGTCAACTGAGAGTGAAAGCAATAAGATGAAACTGTCGACTAGGAGATAAAGGTCTTTTGAAAGAAAAGTTTTTGTCATTCTGTTCATTAAAAGAACTTTTGTTTGGCCGTCTCTAACAACTCTATCAAGTATAGCCATTCTTTTTTAATATATATAACCAGCAAACAAAAGAAGGTAAAAGAAAATTAATAATAGTGTAATATGAAAAGTAGTTTAATTGTTTGAATTAGAAAATAAAAATCCATATAAAATTTATTATAAAAGAAAGTTACGAATATTAAAAAAATTATTCAATAGATGTTACTAAAGGAGAATAAAGGAATAAAATAATTTATTAAGTTATTCAATTCTTCCAACCCAAAAAAAAACTTAGGTTATTAATTCAATATATTTAAAAATTAAATCTATTTAACCAATTCCGAGCACAAGCCTAAACTAATTTATTATAACATTGAGAAAAATAATAAGTAAAAGTAATTAATTAAGCACATTATTGTAATTTAAATTATACTAAAATACAATTTATCTAAACAAATAAAGTGGTTACTCATCAACAATTTATTGAAAATAAATTTACTAAAATTAAATAGATAAAACATTAAAATATTAACCAAAAATGAAATTAAATAACTAACACAAAAAAATAAAATAGGTTAATTAAAATAGAAAAATATCTTGAAATTAAAAATAAAACATGAAAATGTAAAGACAACATAAAAAATCCTATTAACTTACAAATGTTTTTGAAGAATTTGCCTTGATATACCCATAATATCAGATGTCCTAAACATCTTTGAAATTGGAATAAAAATATCCTAATTGAAAAAAGAAAGATTATAAATAAATATAATCACAAGTGTAAATTAGAAATGAAGATTCATACTTAAAATACAAAAAAGAAAATTATGAAGAATGCATTGAATAAACTAAAAAATTAGCTTTCTTGACTTAAAAATATAAAACAATTTATTATTATTATCAATAATATCATAATACTAATCAATTGTTAATAGTTTACATGCATAACATATAAAAGATTATTTGGTATATGACACTAAAGAAATATCAAATCGAATTTTTTAATTTAAAATAGACAACTAGTTTTTATAATTAATAACACACTAATACTAATCTTTTAACTAAAATACTAAAAGCTTATTGCTTTTTCCCTTGATCAAATTAACAACATTAGACTACATCTATAAAATTAACCAAATAAATTGCTTTTATTCCTTCTTGACTATATGATCCCCTCTGATATTATACAATAGTAAAACTGGTAAAGTAGTCTAATAATTAAGATAGAATTAGATAATCTAATTATTATGATGATAATGTATATTATTGTTATTATTTTATAATCGGTCAAGAAGTTTTACTACATGCTGATCGTGATTGGAATTCCTTATCAATTGCAATAGTTAAATTAATCATGTTTTTAAAATGATCTATGAAAATCGATCGAAAAGTTCATAATAGCTCTATGATGGATATTTGGAGGAAAAAATATGTTATGTATATAGTTTTTTTAATCAATATTTTGCATTTCAAATTCAACTTTATAAAATATATTATTAAAGATATCCTAACTAAATGTTACTAATGTATAAAAGAAAAAAAAAATTAAATGTGACTGAGTGCATTTGAAGTTTAGCTAAGTTATGTTATTTTAGGATTTAATATGTAGTAGACAAATAATTGTTATGTTCTTTTAATGTCTAAATAAATTTTTGGGACAATTTTTTGCCTCCATTTTATATGCTTTGGAGGGAAAATGTAAGAAACATTTGCACACTCTGGAGGGAAACAAAGAGAAGTTTCTAGCAACCTTACTAGCATTAAACTAAAGAATATGAAGCGTGATTCCTTGTCGGAATTCAACAGTGAATCCTTGATCGTTGTACGATCAAAGGACTAAAGGAATAAGACGGGAGAATCGAACGTACGGTGCGGCTGGTGCGGTTAGTTTTGACACGAATGATGCTTGTGTTGTTTTTCTCCCCTTTTTGGTAAGAGTTTCTTGGAGTTGATCGGAAACAGATTTTCTTTTGCAATTTTATGAAGTTTGTCTATTGATATTGAAAGTCTGGTAAGTGTTTGAAAGACTGATGAAGTTGAATTTTAAAATAAATCTTGTAGAAGTAAAAAATTAGAGGAATTATGTGATTTTTTAATTTTTTAAAAATGGAAAGTATTTTTCAATTCTATAATAGGGAAAGAGGAAATAAATTTATGAAAAATTGAAAATTAATTATTTTAACTTATTTTAGTTTTTAGATTGAATATTATGTCCTAATTTTTAAACAATTCATCAAATTAATCTATTATTTTGAATTTTTTACATTATTTCTAGCTCTTCAAAAAAATTTCTTAATCATTTATTTTTTAGAGGAAATTGTTTATTTTTTATTTTCAAAAAATTAATTTTTTATTTTTCTATTAATTAATCACATATTTTGTTTTTTTATTAGTTTAATTTAATAATAAATTTAGACTATTAAATCTTTTCGTCAATAATCGATTGTGATGATTGATTATTATTTGGTTGATTTAGTTCAATTTTGTTTATTCACTCTATCTCGAAAAAAAAGTTAAATGAAGACAAATGAAGGTAAAGATTATCAATTAATTTTTATTAAATTTATAATCACATCATAAATATAATAAAAAATATAATAACAATTAATGTTATATCTCAAATTTAAATTTTAAATTTTATATTGAAATTTGTCAATCAAATAAATTATGAGCAAGATTAGTATAGTTGATTATACTTTAATCCAAAAAGCATTTCCCTTATTCTAATTCGTTGTGACAGGTCAGAAACCGCGGTAACATCATCTACGTCACTGCGGTGTTGACTTCTAAATGGCCCAGAAGGTTAAAAACCGAAGGATCCGACGTCTTATTGGTTTCCCCGCCTCGGAAACATTTTGGCTTCAACTACCTGCCCAACCCCAACCTCCCAATTCTCACTGCCATAAATACCCACTCGCTGGGAAACCGCCACTACATTGAAATCTCCACGCACGAACACACGCGCGCTCATACACTGAACGAGGAATGATCGATCGGAGGTCAATGGAGGCGATGACGTCGGTGTCACCGTACGAGCTGTTGCTTGAAGCAGCCTTGTTGATTCCGGTCTCTCACTACTTGTTGGCCTTCTTGTTTGTTTTTATTGTATTTTTGTACAATTTCTTTGAAATTCATTTTCTTCGCGACCTGTTCACCGGATTTAGAGGACAGCCGGTGTCCTTGACGTTCAATTCTTCTTCTCATGTCTATGAAGTTGTCGCTTCCAAGTGTAAACTTCTCCATTCCAGGTATTTTGCATTTTTGATCGTGATTATGTTGTTTTTGTGAAGGTTAATTATCTTTTACATCTTCAGAACAAGTTTCTTCTTTTTGGTGAATTTTCAGGTGTTTGTCGACACCATGGCTTTGCAGTCCTCATCTTCAGACTGCTTTTCTTACTTTCTTTGGGAGGCCGCCTACTTTCAGCTATAGAAGGTGAGATTTCCTGTCTCTTCCTCTTTTTTTTTTTTTTTTTTTTTTCAGAGTTATGGAAAATGTTTGATGAATAGCTACTATATTGGTCCTCTACTTGAGTATCCTGCTATGTTTCTTCAGCCTTTAATTTGTCTTTATGGTGGAACCTATTAATACCTTGCTCAAATTTGATGCAGTAGGATGTGCAGTGATTACCAATCCACAATTTGATAGGTTGATTTGATTGAATAGAATATACGAGATGTCTCTTGTGTTCTCTAGTTCTACCATTTTATCGATTATAATTATCCTTTTTCTGCACTTACGGTTTAAAAAATAAACCAAAGTTGTAGTATCATTATCTGAAAAGGATGACGTTTTCTGGACTGAGACTTAAGCTTGCACAGAATGTGTGAAGTCTTGTTCTGGCTTGTTATTTACGTGAAGTCTTGTTTTGGCTTATTATTTACAATCGGTTACAGCTAATTAAATCTAAAATGTCTTCAGACAGCTATTTAAGTTGGCTGATGGCGGGACGATAGCTCTGGATTGGCTGATGCACACCGATGGTAAGCTGTCTACTACTAATTTTAAGCTTCAAATTGCACTACTGCTATAGCAAAACACACATTTTCTTTGGGGTATTCATTTTGTACATATTTCAGTCTGAAAAAATTATGCTCTTTCTATTCTTTCAATTGATTGTCTCCATTCTTTCTTTTGGATGCTCCAAAATAATATCCCCTTGCTTAAGATGAACATGTTTTATACTCTAAATTATATGTCTTAACCTGACATAGAGAAGGAAGGATGTGGGATTATTAACACACATGGGTTCCATAATAATGCATTAACAGGAAGTATCAAATTGTCAGAATACTCTTCTAAATATTTAATTCCAATCAATCAAAGATATTCATTTTGAAATAGAGGGACTAGATTAAATTGAATTCTAGAACAGATTTGATTTTGGAATAAGTTGAAAACTTTACTTACGGGGGAGGATTGAAGGCTATGTTCTATTAGCAGTTCTTTAAAAAAAATTATTACTTTCCTTTTGACTTTTATGATTTTAGCGATGGCATTCAAGATCGAAACTTCATCTAACTACAGTACTTGAATTGGGATCGTAATTTAATATTCCAGGATAGATACATCAACATTGCCAGAATCTAGTCGCATGAAGAGCAAGGTTCTGGATTATATGTGACTAGAGTTGTTTCTTTGTCCTTATTGTCTTAATGTAATTACATTTGCTTACTAAAACTATTTGAAATGCCGCATATTTTTTCAGTCACTTTATAATGGATCTTTTCTATCAAAGAGTAATTGTTTGTTTTATAATTGTCAATTCTTGGTATTGTCCTCATTTGATGAGCAAAACTTCCTTGCCCTTTCTATTTCTGGGTTAAAAAGTTATGAAGCTAGCTGTTGAAGAAAATGACACAGCTGTCAGCAAGGTTCCTATCATCATTGTGATCCCTGGATTAACAAGCGATTCTGATTCTCAGGTAAGCTTTCTCCTCCAATTTCTGAACCTTGCAGTTGTGCTTTCATTTTCTTTCTCTTCTCTTTGCCTTATCTCGTAGAATAATTTGCTTTGAGTTGGCTGCTTAAGTTTTTCAATTGAGGTGGAAATATCCGGTAGTTATATGTCATAAATGCAGAAGTTTTGATTTCTCAAAGGTATATGATTTAGCAGTGAAAACATGATTTCAATTCATATAATGGTCACAGATCAACTCTGAATGTAATTTTATTGCCTGTTTCTGTTGTACTCTTTTCTCAATGTTTGTCAAGAGGAGTTATTATGTCAAGGTGGGTGATTCAGTGAGTGCATGTCTTAAAACTTGGATGATGAATACGGAGAACTGTTTTTCCTTTCAATGCTGGCAAAAAGACTAATAGAGGAGTTGTTTACTCTTTTGTTTCTTCCTCTTTGTAACTATTTGCTGCCCGTTAGGCCTGGGAGTGAGAAAGTAACTCCTGGTTTTTTTCTATCTTTTGTGCAAGGAGACATCATCATAGCTCTAAAACATTGCACCATAACATTAGAAACTGTGATTGCAATTCCAAACTAAACAATAGTTCAGAACATATAACTATTTGATTGCCTTCTACTCATTGGACTACTGATTTCTTAGGTTTTTATTTATTTAGATATTTCTTCAGTTTCCTTTGTAAATTGTTTCATATGCGTTGCAGTATGTGAGGCATTTGGTCTTTAAGATGGCCAAAAGTGGCTGGAATGTTGTTGTGAGCAATCATCGGGGACTTGGTGGTATTTCGATTACAGTGAGTATAAGCTATATCAAATTATGAACTTATTCATGTTTTATTGGTGTTCGGTTGGTGTACTAGATTTCTTTGGATATGTAACTTCTCTGACCATAGTTGTATTCACCCTTTCTCCATACTTATACAAAAGGACAACACCTCAAATGTTGAAGGGAAAAAAAATCAACAAAAGTAGAAGTGAGAGATGAGAAAAATTGATAAGATGCTTATCAATCTTTGAGTGTTCAATCATGAAGGGCAATAAAATACTCCCTAAATAGAATAGCCTTATTCTATTTTGTGTTGTCTGGATATAAATGTCCACTTTCCTAAACTAAACATGCTTTCGATCTACATTTTCACACCTATCCATGTTAAACTAAAAGAGGTATGTGATACCGTACAACAGAGAGGCTCCATAATAATTCATTAGGTAAGGTGGTAACATGAAATGGTTAAAGACTGTTCTTTGTCCTAAATTTTTGTGCCAAGTAAAATGCAGACATTCAATTTGCAATGGAGGGAATAACGGCTTCCACTGCCGGTATTATGCTGATTTATTTCTTAACACATGAACATGATTGAAGTTTCTATTGTAGCTGTTACATGGTTTCTTAGTTATAAGCTCCTTGATCATGCTGACAGTCTGATTGCTTCTACAATGCTGGATGGACGGATGATATCCGTAAAGTTGTGAACCATCTGCACTCTCAGTACCCTGAAGCCCCTCTATTTACTGTTGGAACTAGCATTGGTGCTAATATATTGGTATGTTATTGGGTCATTCTTATTTTTATTCTGATTGAGTAAGTCTTGACTTACATTACTGTGCTATTATTTGGTAATTTCTTAAGTGAACAAAACAACCTTTTTGTCCAACTTCCTTGCCCCTCCCCAGAAAGTGCAGACCAACATGATGGCAAATTGTCTAGAAGAAGAGAAGATAATGAGCCATGAAAACATCCATGGTTTCACTTATCTTACTGGATTGTTGCTTATGTAGTCATGAGCAGTCAGGCAGATGATGAAAATTTGTGAATCCTCAAAACCATTATAACCAAAAGATGGATAGTCGCTTAGAGCACCGGAGTACTCTTAGCATGGGTGTATATACATTGTTTGCTTAAGTTGTTCCCTGCATTGATCCCCAACAGAGGCACAGGGCACCAGATTTATTTCCTCAAAAAGTCAATATATCTGTATTTCTCTTGAAGTTTCCACAAGAAGAATATTGAGAGAAAAATAATGCTTTGCAGCTTGAACTCTGTCTACTGTTGAAAAAGGACAAAAAATATCAAATAGGTAATTTTACTGAATGAGATCCAGTGAAGACAACGAGTGTTTCTTCATAGCTTCCTTGCTTATCCCGGTGCCTTCTCCAAAATTTCCATTTTCTGCATGAGCAAATTTGAAAGACTAGCTCTTGAATTGTTTGCAACTGGTTCTAACATTTAACGCAAAATGAAAGCCCAAAAGAACTCGCATGCACTTTCTAAGCCTTTTTCCTCCTTCTAGTTCATATCTCAATGCACTGGCATTTTGTCCAAAGTGTACCTTTTCCAATGATCTGGTGTCTTATTGAGTTTAATCAAGGTTATGATATATCTAATGGCTTGAAATCTTGTTTCAACTTTGCTCTTTATTGCACACTTCTTTGAGCTGAACTCGATATACAGTTTGGTTTCAACGCGACTTGTTGTATGAATTAATTTTCAGGTAAAATATCTTGGTGAAGATGGGGTTAACATTCCTATTGTTGGAGCTGCAGCTATCTGTTCTCCTTGGGACCTTTTGGTTAGTATACGTGAATGACTCAATCTTTAACATGCTTGGATGTTATTTAATATTTATGCATCATTTGGCAATTGTTTTGCAGCCCTTTTGTCAGAGTCATCTGTGTTTTCAATCCTCAAGCTGTGCCATTTTTGAGATTTCTCTAGCTCCATCTTTGTTTCTCTCAACAAAGATGCTGATCTATTATTTTACTTTGAAGCAGTCCTATTTTGGTTTGTCCAAGATGCATTCATTTCCCTCATTTCTTTTCCATGTTATCTTAAAAGTAACAGGGCCTTAATGATTTATCTGCATGCATTTCTCTTAATTTGGTTCGATTTCTTTTCAACTGGTCTTGCTTAATAATGGTTGTTTGTGAAAATAGGAGATGTAGAAAACAATAGCACGGTCATTTGAAGTATTTTTTTTGTTTTTTTCTCCCTTTTTTTCCCTGCTGGGTTGAAGGTGGATATGAATTAAATCTTTAATCATCTGAGGATTTTCAAAACTCTTGTTGCCTCTGTTTTTTCTTGTCCTTTTATTTATTTTTTTTGGTGGCACTGAGGAAAACTTCTTTTAGAGTATTTGGTAGTTGTTGTTGCTTGCTGTTCAATTATGTTATATAGATTTTTCTAGTTGTCTAAATTTTAACTCTTTTTTTCATTTTCTCCAGATATGTGACAGATTTATTAGCCGCAGGCTTGTGCAACGGTTGTATGATAAAGCTCTAACCTTTGGCCTAAAAGGTTACGCCCAATTGTATGTCCACATTACTTATCGGCTCTATGTTCTACTAGATTTTGTGTAATGTTTTCAGGTGTAATCCTGGATGTTGCATTTGTCAGACTGTTTCATATATCATTAATATCTGTATTTTTGTTGTGCGTCAGGCACCAGACAATTCTTTCTCGTCTAGCAGATTGGGAAGGGATTGAAAAGGTTAGCAGTAATATTCTCTTGAACTTCAACCTTTTAGAAAATAATCCCATGGAAATGGAAAAATATGTCCATTTTCTGTTACATCTTCCTTTTCTTTTTCAATACTTTCATGAATAAAGGTGCAGGGAAATTATTTTTAGAATATATACGGGCTTAGTGCTTCTTATTCTTGAGAAAGGAAAACTTCAACTTGCAAACACTGGAGATGTTGAAACTTTGGAGCAATGTACATTTAGTGCAATATAACATAGGTTATGGTGGACATCTTAGGATTGTTGTTTACCTAATTAAGTTAAGAAATTATGACATGTAATTTGGACTCATATGGAGTACGGATGCAATGGAGAGGAGAGGGGTGGCAATGAGGCAAAGAAAGGGAAACATCTTAAAAGGATAATAAAACTCTAATTGAAGTAAGTTGCGAAGCAATTTATTGAACAAGTTACTATTAGATATCCCACCAAAAAGACTATGCTCAAGCTTCAAAACCCAATTAGTACTTGATCTGATCAATTATTCATGGATCTTTATTCCATCTGTTTGCAGTTGTTTAGTATTAAATGGGTTTCCGTTATTTGGAGGTTGCAAGCTTGATTTTACTTATTGTATTCTTTTCCTTTTTGCAGTCGCGGACTGTGCGAGACTTCGATAATTATGCTACTTGTCTGGTTGGAAAATTTGAGGTAAAGACCTTTTGGTTTGTCTCGTGCATTTGTTTCTCTGCTGCTTACTGTATTAAACTTTTTGTCAGACTGTGGACACATACTACCGTCGATGTAGCAGTGCGAGTTACGTGGGAAATGTTATGGTTCCTCTTCTATGCATCAGTGCCCTAGATGATCCAGTTTGTACTAGGGAAGCAATTCCATGGGATGAATGTCGGTCTGTATTAATTTCTTTTGCAGCATATAATTCCATTTTTCATTGCTTATGTATCTTCTAAGATGTTGATAAAGGGAAACAGATCATATCTAGATTTTGTAAAATTGCATGCAATTTATAATCATGAAAATGAATTAGAACAACCTTACTATTTGGGAGAGAATGTGATATCCTGAGAATTGAAGAAATTGAAGGAAAATGCGAGTCTTTTATTAGTATAATCTGCACGAGCTTAATGACCATAGCATCTTCTGGTGTGATGCTTATTGGTGGAGAAACTAGAAGAGTTCATTCTATCCATTTCAGCCTGGAAGGCATGGTATAGTGTCATTGTCGTCATGGTACCATGAAAGATCTTCTAGATATTCTGAAACAGGTGGAACTGGGACCATCTAAGCTCTAGGGTGCACCTATTTGAGATTAGAGACTTCTGAGTGAGGACGAGACGGGTCTACAGTTGAATTTGTCATGAAATTATATGTTGATGCATTTATTAAGAGGTTACAGCTTGATCAAGTCTTAGTATTATATGGGTGCTTCTTCTAGAATGCTTTACAGTATAATATTTGCACAAGATGGAATTTCCTTGACTCATATAGAACTGTTGATGTTGTGGCCTTCATGCTTCTTCTGTCTAGGAGTTGGAGGCAATAAAACTGCTGAATGTCGGACACATTGCAGTTTTAATTGATACTTTTCACAACAGAGAATGGTTCTTTTATGTGCATATTTATTTTGTCCCCCGCTTTTCTCCAAGCAATTAAAGACAAACTTTTATGCGTTAGCTATTGAACTGTGTTACATCTTCCTTTAGCTGCTTTTCCATGTACAATATTGCAAAGCAACCAATTATGATTCTTCTGCAGGGCAAACAAAAATGTTGTTCTGGCTACCACACAGCATGGAGGACACCTAGCATTTTTTGAAGGGATAACTGCAAAAAGCATTTGGTAAGATGTGCATCTTGTGTGCGACATTTGCTCTCTCAACATCATAGCATATATATGACATGAATTCTCACCAAGTATAATGATAAAAATATCTAAAAATGTTTTCCACCTGCAGCACTCTAATGTTCTCCATTAAACTAGTGAAAGAACAAAAGCAGTATAATTTTGATTTTTCAGAGGATGTGTGAGTGAGCAGATATCACGTCTATATGCCTAATTGAATGAACTGATATCAGATACCTATGTGTACACTAGTCAATCAATACCGAAGTAGTTACAGGAAGACCTGTGGGCTTTTTTCACTGTTTCTTTCTGTAATAGATTGCTGACTTTTATCTGCATTTCAGCAATGTTACAGTTGATAAACATGTTTCCTTAACTTGCAGGTGGGTTAGGGCGGTTGACGAATTCTTATCTGTTTTGCACTCCAGCCCATTGATTCACAGGGAAAAAGAGGTACAGGTTCAATTCAATATTCTTAACGAATAGTATATGCTTGCATCACTGTAATATGGTTCTCAAGAATGTTCTATTCATTTTCTTCAGAGAACAGCTCCAGTAACCTGCATGGGAATATTTTGACATTTAGAATAGAATAAATCAGGAAAAGAGGATACACTTTAGACTCCTTTCAGCATCCTGTCAAGCTATCGTTTGCATTTACGTATTTGGGTCGAGCATAACTGCATAACCATTGAATGCCCATTTTTTGTGCCTGACCAAAGTAATCATGGGAAATTTATGCGGTTTGTTGTCTCGTATTGCAGGTGCAAGTTTCCTCCGTGACAAATCCTCTAGAATCTTCAATTGATCAGGCACCATATGTGAATGTTGCGGAAGATGGGATGTTAAGCGCAATTGGCAATGATCCAAAAACCGATGGGGAGTGTCCAAGAAAAGATAATGCGGTTCAGAATGACAACCCCGAAGATGAAGTTTCACCCACTGCAAAAGATAATCATGTAATGGAAGAAACAGCGAATGTGACAACAGAACTTGCTTCAGCCCCGGCTTGTGATAGTGGTGATATCATGGCTCCTGTTAAGAAGTGCCTAAATCAACTATCACGAAATAACAGGAAAACAATGTGGCTGCTGGCGTCCATCGCATTTGTAAGTTCCTGGCCAGTTGTGCGTTCAGCTTTTCTACTATTTTTCGGGAAAAGGTTCCGGATTGTTTACTCAGGAACATCGTGGATAAAAAAAATAGATCAATACCTCCGCTATATTCTAAAGGTCTGCGGAGAACGCCATGGTCAAGGCCGAATAGGTTCCAGATATACAGGGAAACACTCCCACTGCATAAACAAATAATTGACAATTGTTTCTGATAGAAAACAAATTTACTAAGAAAACTTGCCTATGGAGGCTATAGGAGCCGTTTGTGTAAGTTGACATCATTAGAAGATGAAATTCTTAAATCTAATCTAATACTACTATGCGTCAACATAATCTTTTTCTCGTCTCAAGTACAGATATTTAACTTATTAAGTGTTAACCTTCTATCTCAATTTTCATATCTATCATTACTGGTTAAATTGAAGTATTACCCGACAATGCCCCTGGCCCCTATTGCCACAACTCTGGATATAGGTATTTTTTTAGTACGACTTATATAAGCTGATAAATATGTAAACAATTCATTTATCATAAATTTGCAGGGCAGCAAAGCCATAGTCGTTTTCGCACGCAATTCACTGAGTGCGGCCACTAGAGAGCAACAAAAATATGTACTAACTGGAAATTTTGGCCATGAGCCGCCAATTTCCCCCAAATGAGAAGTTCAAGACTTTGTGGTCGTGGCTTCTTTGTCACAAGCTTTGCGGGCACCTAGAAATTTCAGAAAATTGCACCAGCCATAGAGTCGAATAGAGTATTACTTCAATAAGGGAGGGAAGAAAGAGCTAAACAGCCATCGTTTCTTATGACTGAACAAAATTGTTCCCCAACGCAGAAAATGTCTACCGAGAGAATATAGATGTTTCAGATGCTAGCTACGCTTAATATCTAAGGTACACAATCGCAAGGCTCACAGCATCACTCTTACTCCACTTGAAAAGAGGAACAAATGCTATGCCTCCAATAAGAAACGGGATTAACAATTTGAAAGGATCAGGAAACTTAAAACCCAAGACAACTAACGGAACTTATGATGGCCTAATGAGCCCGTGTCATCTTTACTTTTGGCATTGCCTTCTTCATCTGACGAGATCGTTCTTTTGCCTCTTTCTTGTGGAGAGCCTCAGCACCAAGCTTGGCCTCAGCCTCCTCCAATTTCTTTCTCTGTTCAGCCTTCTTTTTCTGTAAGGCTTCTTGCCTGGCATTCTGAAGTTCTTTGTATATCTCCTGAGCCATCTTCACTCTAGCAGCCTCTGTTTTAGATCGAGCCTGAAATGCATGAACAATGTGATAAATTACGGTCCTTAAATGTGTTAAGCTTTGCAAGGAAACTGTTGAAGCAAACTTACATGTGAACTCAGCTTGTATCGTCCAACTAAGTCAATGTAATAAGGTACAAGAGCAACTAATCGAGACATGTCAGCCATGTTATTGACATCAGGAAGAGCAAACTTGAACACCAGCATCTTCTTGTGTGCACCCAAGTGTTGATCAGAGAAATGCATTGAGATGAAACCCTTCCCGAATTTTTCAAATGCTTTGTCACCAAGAACCTGCGTAGGGTCAAATGTAAATCATGCCATATAATTGCTGAGGCTGCTGCTGTGCCAAGAAAGAAATGTTTATATTTTGGCAAGAGGAGGCTAGGATGACTTTCCCTCCCTCGACCCAGACATAGACCGCCTTTTTCACAATAACAAGCATACACTATGCAACTAATAACTGAAGGAGAAAAAGAGGAGAAGAATGGGTGACAAAGAAAGACGCAATAGTTTCAATATGTGCAAATAGAATAGAATCGTAACCATCTAATTATAAGTATGATGATCCAATAAATTAACTGTTAATCTCATTTACAGCACAACTTTCCAATACATAAAGAACTTTCAAACTTCTTCTCCAAGTCAAAAGTTTCATGGCACTTTTGAAGCTTTTCCAATCATTCCTTTCTTCCATTTTTTGATAATCTATTGCATCATGCATATGAAGTATTGAAGCATTACTAATCAAGCAAGTTCCTCTTGCAATACCTGACTAATCAACAATATGCTACGATTTACAACTGAAAGTACAAACTAAAAAGGAACAAGCTTTCAAATTACCCGCAAAACAAGCCTAATTATGTATAAATCCAAATCCCACAAAATGCAACTTTTCTTCAATGGAAGATCTGAACCATCTTATAAGGAAATGGTAACATCTATCAGTACAAAACCAGAGAATGGCCATACCCAAGAAAGACCACACACACAGAGAGAGAGAGAGAGAGAGAGAGAGAACTTAAGGTTTCTTGATCAAATTTCCAATTATAAAATAGAACTCACATATAGTGATCTTGGCTACCAAGGTATTCCAACAAATTATATTCGTAAAGCACAGTTCTGAAACTCAACTGCCAATTTCTGCCAAATAGAAATATCGCTGCAGAGTTCAGCAAGAAGTACCAAATAGATACTTTTCTTGACTTTTGAACAAGTATTATCCACAATAACCATTTTTACACTTCCTTCATATTATATGTCCCACAAACTGGACTGTACAACATAAATGGAAACTTCTGCATTTCATGAAATTTCCTTTCTCCTAAAGAAATTCTAATCTCAAATGTCAAACAGACCATAGTTTTAAACAATATATTTCATAATTATTCATAGAGTAACCAATATGAAATAGGATGTGACTAACAAAATTAACTCCTTGACACCACGAACCAAAACAGAATATTAAGCTACCTTAAATACAGGAAGTTTCTTAAAGTCTGCATTGAAATCCGATTACTTTCAGGCAACCATGCAGTAAAAATTGAGCGTTTGTCAGATGCTAATCCTTTAAGGGCAATATCCCTATTACTGAGCCATTTCAGTTTATATCAAGAGATGGTGAATAAACCAGATTGCTTGCCCCCCCCCCCCTCCTCCCCCCCTAAAGGGGGTTGGGGAGGGGTTCGGAAGATAACAGTTACGGAAATCAACTGGAACCAATAATATCAAAACAGGTGCTCAATTAAATTCCTAGAAAAAATAAAGATAAAAATCCCTATAAAATACCTGTTCAAGCACGACCTCAGTGATCAAATCTCCGGCGACCTCCTTAGACTCGGAGACAACGGCAAAGTCATCAGCCGCCCACTTTCTCCCATTAGGAGAAGGAACTAACGTTGCGAACCTCTGAAGATCCCTAACCTCCTTTTGCAATGTCTTTGCCAACTTCTTCCTAGCTACAGCAAATACGACCTGATCCATTGCATCATCGTTCATATACACCTCAAAAGTGATCTCATCTTTACATGGCACCACCATATTATACAACCTCGAAATCAGATCGTGCCTGCTCTTCAGCTCCATAGTTGCCAGCATCCCCTGGCAAAATCTCCGCCCACTAGCATAGAACTTGAAGACGTTCTGCCCTTCTTTGAGCAACAAAGGCGAGTCGTCGGTCTCCCCTATGCCTAATAAACTAAAATTCTTATCAAAGATCGTATCTTTTGTGGCAAATTTGGTGACCCACTCCAATGCTATATTCTCATTCTCCCTTTTCCCAGTAAAATAGTTAATAATAAAGATGATCAGGAATGAACCACAGACAATTTCAACAGCAAATGACTTGATCGTTTTGGGCTCATCAACAGTAGCAGCTGGTTCGGGTTCAGACGCTGTGCCGGATTCGGATTCAGATGGAGTCGCAGAACCGGCCGATTCCGGCTTTTGTTGGGGGAAATCAGTAGGAAATCCCTCGAACTCATCTTCATCCCAGTACTCAAAAGTGGTAGTAGAGGGCGCCGTTCTCAGATCGGTAGTGGAAGACGCATCCCGGGAGGGAGCTTCAGGAGGAGGAGTGGAAGTTGAGGGAGGTCCGTGGTGCGATTCCGTGGAGTCAGAGGTGGAAAGGGTGGTGGGCGGAGGAGGGGAGCGGAGAGGGATGTGGTCAGAAGCTGATAGAACATCATCGTCATCGGCTTCATCCGCTTCGAAGCCCTCGAAGTGAGGTTGACGAGAGTCGGCGAAGGCCGAGAGAGCGAGGTGATGGAGGAGGAGGGAGAAGATGGAGAGAAGGGCTATGAGGTAAAGTTGAGTGTCGCCACCACCGCGAGGTAGGAAGAGCGAGAGCGGAGACATCACCAGAGCAGCTCTCTTCACCATGTCCCAAACTAGCGATGGATCTCCTCCAATACTACTACAAAAAAGAGGCCTCCTGCTATCCCTTCTTTTGTTTTTTATTTTTTGACGAACTGATAGGTTCCTGCTATCCCAATTCCCACAAGCAGGGCGGCCGTTCCCTTCTCCCTTGCCTCCGAAGACGGTGTTTCTACAGCATGAAGTCGCTGCGCTGAACACGACTTTTATCCTTTTTGCGTACCCTCTATCCGTGCGTTTTAAGTCCTACACTTCTAATGAAATGAGATATAAATTTCCCCCGTCGCTCCCTCAACTGATTTTTCTTCTTTCTAATTCAAAGTGGCCTTTCTTTTGATAATTAAAATGCTTTCATTGCCATAGAAATAGAAAAAAGTTAAACAAATAAGTTAATTTATATTATCTGAGAAAATACCATACCTCATAAACAACTTTAGGTGAATAGAATCTAACTGCTGTTTTCCTTCAACAAACGCTCACCAAAACTACAGGGCAAATAGTGCAACAGGGAGAGGGAAGAGGAGAGAGTAAGGTCTATGCATTTAAAAATGCATAGTAACAATCTTGCCAACGGAAAATGGTTCAGGAGCCGACGTGAAATATTACCATTTCATCCATTTGCGGTGAAAGGCAAATTCCGTGCATGTGCTTGAATGGATCAATCTCGGTACCCCACCTTCATCATTTATCTTCAACTTCTGAAGCTCTTCTATAGTTTCAGAAAAATTTACCACAGACAACTTGCATTTGCCTCTATCCAAACCTGGACTAGCTATTTTGCTTCTTTTTCTTCTTCCAGAAACAAATGGATTATGTACTTGAGAACTTCATTATTTGTGAAAGTTGCAGCCTGGAAAGCCAATAAAGGAGAACGTTCTTATTATATGAAAATGAGCAAGCGACAGTGACTAACAGAATAGAATGATAGCAAAACAGTTTTAGGTGAGATAGAAACAGTGCACAACATTCTCTTGGAAATTTATAGCTGGTATTTTATTAACTCAAGATGGCTCATATTTCGGGCATGAAAAAACCCAAACTCAACCTGATTTTGTTTTTAGGAATGCTAACTTGATCTAGTCATTAGTAGGATTATTGGTAAGCTAATGTTTTACTATGCAGAAATTCCATATGATCCAAGTCTTGAAGCTGCATTATTGATCATGAGAAGTGGCGGGCAAGAAAAAGAAAGCATAGAGATAAGATACCTGTGGTTTATTAATTAGCTCCTTCAGAATGGAATGCAGTGTTAACCGGAGCTCTTTGAAGAGGACAGCAGTTTGGGCTGGAGCTGCCATTTTCAACCAACCATCAACTGCGATTACTCCAGTCTGCAACCAAAAACAGCTCGTAATCAGAATTCTGTTAGGAGGACAATGAACTCAAGATTATACATTAGATAAATAATGCAGTCACAAAATTGGATCTGTGCAGGCGCGCATGTAATCAGGCAGCTGGTGGACTGAACCAAATTACTGTTCATTTTCCATTAGATACAGCAGAAAATATCTGCATTTCTGCACTTAAAAGATTATCTTCACATAAATAACAAAAAAAAAAAAATTTAAGGGCAAAGAGGCGAGAAATGAATCAAGACAAGCATTCTAAGTCTGAATAATAAATTCTCATACTCTAAGAACCATGTTTATCTTGTAGTAGTACAATCAAACATGTTAAACAAGTGACGAAGCTTGGGATCCAAAGGAGAAAAGTGGTCTCATTTCAAAGGTTTTGTGAACGAATTCTTTTTGTTTTTGTAATCCTCTTGTTCCCTCAGTTCCCAAAACTTCTACCATGCCAACAAGAAGACATTGAACCTTTTCCCCTCTTATGTGACTTTTCCCAAAATCAGTTTGGGACCCTAAATATAAGCTGACGCCTTGCTTCCACCAGAACTGGTGATTGAAGAATTCAGAGGAAGTATTCACCATTATTTGGAATGAGTGTAATATCTGGTGTCTCGACCAAGGATCTAATTCCTCAGCACAAACAACCAGGAAAATATCAAGTGGCATTACTTAGCTTCTCCATTAAGGGTGGGCAAAAAGATACCTGATGCTGAACATTTATTGAGCCACCAAACAGCAATATTGAGTTTGGGGAGATAATGGTAGTATCTCGAAGAAACACCTTATTTGTTTCAACCTGAAAAAATAACATACAAGTATATCATTATTAACTTGTTAAAGGGGTAGTATGGGGGGACAACCCTCAACATGCCAAAGACCCTAGAATAAAGGCACACAGACATGTCCAAAGCACATTATTCTGCAGATAATTAACTTTTCCCCCTTTCGGGATCTTATAAGCTTGCCAGGACTCTTAACAGACCCTGTATAAATGTTGCCTTATGTGTCTCTAGCTTAAGCTTGTATGGTGATTTGGACTAGTCAAGTCTGAAGGGCTTGTATACGTGTATACAGTGTTTTAGATGCCCCATTGGTTACAGTATACTGCTATCTATCAGAAGGGGAAATCTAAAATTATTTTTACGAAAATACACACGTACACACGAGTTAGGATCCTAATGATTCCATTTACTTTATAGAATAGCAAGACTGATAAGTGAGCAAGCAATTTATATGATAAATATATCCCCGCAATCATCTTAATGCTAGGTTGGAAAACTAGAAACAAGTTGTAAAACCACAATATATCAAATTGTATCGCTCAATTGCTTGTTTAAATCAGTAGGAAAAGAGCATTTCACATGCAAGACCAACTCTTTCCACAGTAGCAGAGACTTTCATATACAATTCATAAATTACAAGATGAAAAAGCAGAAAGTGGTCATTGAGAAATAAGCAGTTAAGATTTCAATACTAAAAAACACCTTTTCAAGAAAGACGAGAAATGGGTACTGGAAGTTCTTTAAATTATAGTTGATGGAAGAAGGATGTATGTGAACTTCTCTTCTCCTATCATACCAACGACCCTTTGTCAAAGCTCCCGCATTCTGTTTAAGGGTGCTAACAACTGATCCAACTATGCCTTCTTCGGTGGCTGCTATATTCGGATATAGTCCTGCACATAATATTGCCTGCAAGTGTTTCACAAGATCAATATCTCTGCCGAAGACATACAATGATTGAAGAGAACAAAGCAAAAATATGCTTTATTCTCTTCTATATATGTGATGACCTCTTTCTAGTTAGTTTTAACGTCATTTCTTCAGAAGTGTCACGATTTTCAAATTCTGAGCTTGCAAATGATTTCAGCCTCTGAGTTGAAATACACACACACACACACACACAGGAATTTCCATGTGATTCTTACCTTCACTATTGAAGAATTATTCGAGTACATGTTGAATACTTGTGATGCATCTGAAAGCCACTTGTCAAACTTGTCTTTCTTTTTCCCCATAATCTAATTCAAAAAATTTACACTTAGGTGTCAGGGAAGAAAATCAGTGCCACATCCTATGTACACAGGCTACAGCATGGAAGCAAGATGAGATCACACATACACAAAAAATGAAAGGAAAGACAAAGCATAAACATGACGCTCCAATTAAGAGTAAATAGCAAGTCAGGAAAATTAGATTAAAAAATTCTAGATGCAGTTTCAGATGAACTCAAGTTATTGATTCCAAGACCATAACCTTTCCATAATTAGGATAGACAACTTGTAGAATGTGATTTCTGAAATTTGTTTCGGTTGCAAGGCTAAAATAATTTGGCAGTCAGGCTACAAAGCTCAAGTAACGGGTTTAACAAACATTAGTGTCAGAGCACACAAAAGGAAGATAACTCTTGAATCTAGGTTAAGCATGGAATTGAAATCATTGGAAGTTGGTTATAGATGCAACATACACAGGACTTAAGGCTTCAAAAAAAATGGTATATATAGCCTGACATGGGATGTAAAAGTTAAGTCCATTAAATTTTCCATAAAAACACAGGAATACCTTGAACTGTTCTGGAATCTCAATGAGTCCAATGTCTGCTAGTAATGTTCCAAATTGTACTCTCATATCCCTGACATGTTTACACAAAAGTTAACAACTCAATAATACAACAATGCAGATATGCTATATTTTATTTGTTATATGGTGATAATGTTGAGAACTTCTGAATAATATGTTTACAGCACCATAAGAGCCGTGTCAAACTTAGACTTGAAACCACTAACTAATAAGTCAATCAATTTGAGACCGTTATCTTATTTCACATGAAAGAAGTTGAAAATCTTTGCCAGGTTATGCTTGTCTAATCCTGATGTTTACAATGATTGGATGGGAATTATTATGCATCACTGGTTGAAGTATTTTTTTGAGGATGGATTTACCACCAATTTAACACAAAATAGAACTATCATAAAAGGTAAGATTTCATACCTTATCATGTGCATAACTGAACTGCTCAAGAAATAAGAGCTGCAAAACTGTTGGGCAGCTCTGGCTCCACTCTGCAAGAATGCAATATGGTGTGTTAAAATGGACAGCTACAAACACTTCATGATTCTTCTTTTCTGATGACCAAGAAGATTTACCCAATGAGACTTGACTTTACTTGGCACAGCCAAGACCTAATCATTGGAATTATTAATGTGAGCTTTCAAACCCGAAACCTGCTTTACCTACACATTTTATTCAATGCTCTTATTATTAAGCTAACTACACCTTGAGAGCCATGCTCTCGAATAAAGGTTGAAGACAGCCATAGATCCCATTTTCCCCCACTCACATTGGTTAAGACGATCTCTGAGGGCTCATACATAATAAATAAGTAAAGGCTTTAGTTCTGGTAATGGTGCCACATCTCTATGCAAGCGCCTGGCAGGCACATTGCACATGGATGGAAGTATTATAACAGAATATTGTTTGCATCACTCCCTTTTCACCAACTCATGTCTTTAGAGCAGGCAATTCAACAAACATACTACATAATCTGGAAATACAAATACTTGCTGTCAAGATATCTACACGATTGGAACGACAAAGCTATAAAAATAAGTTTTCCTACAGAATATGCCATCCAGATCAAGTATTACATCTAATGAAAATGCCAAGGAGGCGATTAATCAAAAGGTGGGGGAGGGAGGTTTAACAAGGGAATATTTCTAGAACTCAATAGCCCTAAAAGGTTAGCAGGGGAACTTGAGAACCTGAAGCCTGCCTCATCAAGCCATCATCATTTGCTTGAAACAGCAAGATTTGTCAATCTTTAACTCCTACTGCAAGTAGGTAGTAGAACTGGGTTGCACAGAAAAGGATGATTTCTGGAACCCAAGGAACTTAAACACTCTCTCCGCCCCCACATTGGACTTGGATCAAACATTTAGGAGAGAATTTAACCATATTCAAATTGCCACCTAACCCCCAAGTAATTAAGGAGGTAAATGACAGATCCTGTGTGTTAATTGGATTCATCATTTTAATCAAGGAGGTTAGTGGCAAAAGTTTACATGGGAACATGTAAATATTTTAGGAAATTTGACATTCATTTTGAGATACCATAAAACTGAAATGTAGACATTCAATTTGGGGAAAAGAGAGCATTTCAGATTGTGCAGTGATAATGTTTAATCAAGTACAAGTTCAAAACTGAAAGAATAATCATACAGAGTAATTAAAAGGAAGTGCATATAAATGTGTTCAAGCTACTTAATTGTCCATTTGGAACAACGACAAATAAATAATAACATTTCATAAAAAACTCAATTTATACTGATATAAGTTACTAATTTCAAAATTTGAAAAGGTGTCCTGAGTTTTGCACCGACTCATATTAGATTCCTTTGTGTCCCAAATCAAGTCTAGAAGATGAAAGAATCTTAATGTATGCACCCTGATGACCAAGAAGATAATACAGACTTCAGACAGATCTCCTTTTTTTTTTTTTGGGGGTGGGGGGGTGGGGGTGGTTGTTGGGGGAGGACCAACCTCACGTAGAATCTTCTCCCACTTCTTATATGCAACCATCATCAATAGATGGTCAGATTGTCTGTTCCCACCACATGGGTCGTTTGCACCACCAATCTCAGCTGTCAAAAGTGCCACTTTTGCTCTTTCAACATTTTGCTTCTGCGTAAAGCAAATAATTCACGATTGTACAACATTATTATGAGAGGAAAAGTCAGGGAGAAAAGAATAAAAAAATAAAAATGAAGTAGATTTGAAGAAAGAACACCTCATCTTTCGGATATACAAAAGGTGACTTGTAGCTCAGAAATGCCGAGATAGAGAGAATTGGTGATAAGCATCCAAATATTCCTCCATATATCAGCATCTGTAATTAAATACCAAATGAATTTATTGCACAAATTAAAAACATAATCACTGCATCTTTTACTAGCATGGAAAACAAGTAATACACAAGGCATAACATGCACCAAACAATCTGTCTCCTCACACATCTGGCGAAAAGAGATGTGAAAAGACTTACATGCACTCACACATATATACATTTCCTGAATTCTTAATTCTAAATCTATGTAATAGAAAAACTATCTGGTTAAAGTGATCAACTCAATATGCACCCTAAAATAAGAATTAATAGGCAAATCTTGTTCTTAAATCTTCAGCAACAATTCCAGGAAGAAATTATCCTTATGGCATAAAGATGCTTCAAAGAAAAGATGCAGGATACAGAATCTCATAATATGGTCTCATTTCACTTGTGCTTTGCATCTTAAGAAATAAAACAATTCTGTCAGCCACTGGTTCTCAACATCTTTCAGGGTGACATGACCCATTCATATTCGGTTGAAATTACATCATCAATTGTTGAGCACTATTTTACTATTATGGTTACGATCAATTAACACTCCCTCTACCTCAAAATAACTGTCCTAGTTATGATTATCACGAGAGTTAAGGTTTCCCAAATTTCACAGTAAGACATAACAAAATGTCAAATATAATGCTATTTAATTTCTTTAAAAACTAAGATTGCATTTAATGTTTTTCTTCCTCTTTCTCTCTTTTTCTTCTTCATTCTCCACATTTGAAAAGTCAATATTTTTCTTTCAGAAGTTCAACAATATTGGTTTTGGTGTTTTAGTATAGGTAATAGATTTTTTGGGAAAACTAATGCATTAAAGTTGATGGTCAGAAGTAAAGGTAAATTTGGAAAAGAATTCAAAAAATAACCCTTTATTGAGAAATGGGATAAATCACTTGAAAAAGACCAAAGAGGAATTAGGAAACTTATATTAAACCGGAGGCACTATAGGCAGAAGGAATCAGTTGAATGTGGACAATGACCAGATATTTTGATTGGCCAAGGAGAAATCTTTTAATTACTAAGTTGGCATCTCAAAAAATTACAAGCATTAGAGCGAAGTGTAATTTCTAAACTCAGGAACAAATACATATCAACTGAGAGGAATTAATATGACAGAAGAATAGCAATCAAAATCAAATAATAGACCTCCCATATCTTGATATGACAACATAAGCAGCAAATATATTGACAAGTTAATGTGCAGAGATTATAATGCAATGTGGACCTTCCCAATTAGCACATCCACTGGGAGCTTCGCCAAATGATGCCCAAGTGGTGTCAACTCTTCATCTCCTTCAATAGCACCAACCTAATTTTGAAGGTCAAAATCAGAATTGCACCATTACTGATAGATACTTCAGGACAAATATATGCCATCACAAATACATGCTCAACAGAATAAGAAGCCACTCTCCAAGGAGACTGCAGATAACAGCAGCAAAGACACCAAAAAAGGAAAACAAAAAAAGAAAGGCCTTTAAATGCAGAAAGAAACGATAGAGGTAAGCCACGAAGGTGCAAAACCAAAAGAACACACTGCTTTTACAATTTAACTTGTGTACTCAAAACCAACCTCAATAAAAAATAAAAAAACCAACTTTTCCCATTGTGCAACAAGGTTGGCCACAGAAATCCTTTCAGTTAACAAAGTTTACGCACAAGTGCTTTAGATAACTGATGTCCCTTAGATACTGACTAAGTCACTAGCTAAACCACGATATTGTTGTTAATCCTATCATAGCCTTCACCTTTTCCTACCTAATACTCAATAGTTCTGCATCGCATTTCTTTCTCTGTATCCACAACCATGAAGAAGTGCAGACTGCGAGAGTCCTTTTTGTCTTTTACTGCTAATTACTGATATGACTTTAACCATCTTGTGGTTTTGCTTCGAGCTTCACCTTTTATGTTACAATATCCTTTTTAATACTATGTCATTACAAAAGCATACATAAGATATTTACTGCCAAACACAATTGATGTTCAGCAATTATTATACCATTTGGCGGTATGTATCGTATTCTCTTTTACATTAGCGGATCAGATATTCAGTACTGCAAATCTGAAGAAATTCAATTGATGATTCTAAATGTCAGCCAATCTAGAACAGTGTTTTCACAGCGGAGATCTATTTTCCTGACCTGAATATCTAGTTCTCTCATCCTTTGGCAATTTAACCAGCACAAGTAACATCAGTAAAAAGAACAAAAGTGATGTACCTCATATAGTAAAGAAATTGCAGATGTGAAAGCCTCATCCTTTGGGGGTTCTAGAGCCTGCACACATCATTTAACCAGAAAGGTGAACATAAATACATTTAGACCCCAGATTAATGGCAATCTGGAATCCCATAATAAACTGTTCTACAAACAGTAGTTAAAAGTAACCTTGGATAAGAATGGCTTTATGCTACCAAGAGAAAGCAGTTTGATCTGTAAACATAATTCAACCAGAGGCATCCGCAGCATCTCAGGTATCTTGCCAATGAGGAGAAACATCAGATATAGTATGAAAGTCAACCATCCAGTAACTAATAGCTGAGTACCTGATATCGGCGCATAACATTTTCATATCTATGACGTGTATATAAACAAAAGCAGATTCCTGGTTTCACACGTCCAGCTCTTCCTCGCCGCTGACTCGCATTTGCTTGAGAGATCCAATCTTCGACCATGCTTGAGAGTTTCTAATAGAAGCATAACAACAACAACCAAGCCTTAATCCCAAGTTGGGGCTGGCTACATAAACCAAAGAAAGGATTATGTGCAGTCATCAACATGAATATATTCTCTACATTTCTTGCTGGATCTAGCCAAGCCATACTCTCATCCAGAATCATAAAAACAAATTACACATTTTTATGGCAATCTAGTGCATAGAGGAATATCCCCTACATGCAATCTAGAGCAGAGTGCAGTGACTGTGTGCACGTAAGATGGATTCAGATGTACGCTCTCCTAAATAGACTTGCATTTTGGTTTTCTCTTCCAATGGAAGTGCCATATAAAAATTATTTTTTGAATTCTTCAAATTCCAAACTGAATATCTATCTCTAGTTCTGTACCCCGTTGTCTATAATTGTTGTTTAAATATTTCCAGATAGTAACTGAAAAAAATAACATGACGCAGTGAAACATTTCTTTGACAGAAGATGCTAAAAACAAGGATATCCAATTTCAGCACTATAAATATTTTTTCTTTTATACTAAAAGCAAAGGCATTGACCAAAAAAATATGAAGGAAAAAAAAGCTAGGATGACATATTGGAGCTTCAAGCCAGACAAATAAACATAATTAAGCACAACAAAATAAACAAATAAAATAAAGACAAGAAAATTTATGTACCAAATATAGAACTTCAGTAAATATAAAGTTTGTTGATGGATTCTATAGCGGTCAAAATAGAACAAAACAGTAACTTCCAGTGAAAGATGCTGCCTCTTCTACTGCTAACTTCATCAGAGAAAAGACCAATAAAAGACAACAACAGATTTATAACATGTTCCAAACCCTTTAGCAAACTCTTCCAGGAAGCAGAAACTGTCAAAGATGGGTTCCTCCTCTTTAAGAGCATATCAGTAAAGTCATTTAAGTGAAACTGGAATATCATCATGCAAGATCCTACTGTTACAAGTAAACAGCTTTTAGGAAACTTTTCCTGAAAATATCAAATATGTGACTCTCTTGTTTTCTCAAAGGGGAAAGAACAAAGTAACATGTCTACTAAATGAAAAGCATCAGAGAATTTTGACAAGGTTCCCAGCTAAGCAATGAGTTCAATTTATATTATACTGACAAATCAACATGCCATTATGTTGAAGGGGGGAAAAAAAAGAAAAATCAACTTCTATACAATTTTGTTTTCTCACATGAACTACTAAAATAGAATATTACTATGTTTTAATCTATTATAAGTTTGCTGCTCTCTTTACAAACCCTTTTCTTTATTTTAAGTTCAAAGTGTGAACAAGCTGCATTCTTATAAACCAATTAGTTTATGGAAAGATGGAAGTTTTGATCTAAGACAATTTTATACAAGTACAAACCTTCACCGGGTTATAGCGATTCTCCTTGTGTTTTCCACTGTCTATGACATATATGACATCATCAATTGTTATACTAGTCTCTGCAATGTTTGTAGCAATTATAACCTGCAAATATTGCAAAGAAAAATAATGTTCAAATGCTCAATCAAATAGCAAATGAAATGTTCATCTCTACTGAAGTAAATTTACTGGCTGAAGTTGAACCGAAATTTCACATTCTCTTCTGAACAGATTCTTCATGTGAATAGTTCGGAACAGAACATATTATTTATTTTTGGCAGACAAAAAAAGGATTATATATCTGGCACAATCCCTTGATTGGAAAATTCTAATAGTCACATGAGTTCATGGATCCAATAGAACAACTGGTAGCGAGATATCTGAGCATGAGTGTCCTATTAAATTCTAGTTTGTGGACCTTCAAAATGAATCAAGTTTTTGGGCTTATCTTCAGACATGCTAAAATGCAGTTCTTGTGTCTGCTTGCACCCAAAAATGCCCCTCCTATCTTCAATTAATATTTGCATATATAGCAAAACTAGTAAAGATTATGGAATATTAGCAGCAATCAGAGATAACATGTGGCCTCAAGTAAATGCTACGGGTCTAATTGAATAGATAATCACAATAGCGTTATGCAGACAGATATGATATAAAAGTACAATGTGACTCATAATGAGTTATTGACTCAAGTAAAAAAGGGAACCAGCAGTTCCCTACTGAATCCACAATACTTCTCATGCTAACAAGTAATTTCATTAGCTAAAAGTCCATTCATTCTTGAAAGACTCCTGACCAGGCCTATGCAATGAAGACTTTCTATTTGCTTGTAAACAAAGAAGCGTGTTGGAAAAAGGGAGAGCACATGCACAGCAGAGAATTCTATTCCAGCAGTAGTTTCAAGGCTGGTAAAGATTTTAACAGAAAAAAGGATTATGCATATTCAATTACAACTGAAGCCCTACTATGATTTTCTTTTCTTCTGTTCAGTTCCTGGCACAAGCTCAGACTGTATTCATCTATGTTAATTTGTATTTCTCACGGGTAGTATAAAAGATAAAACAAATCAATGGTGTAAAATTTATTGCATCCTTACTTTTGGTAAGCAAAGGACAGCCAATAAAGCAAATAGTGTCACCAAAACAACATAAAATCTCCAATTTTACAATGGAACAAGAGGTCAAGAAAGCAAAAAGGTAGTCTAAGGAAAGCATATCCAAGCTATCAAACTCGTGACTTTTGCTTTTCCATTTTTTCTGTTAGGGTGTCAAATATTTATTGTGAACAAGAATGAACAAGGAATTCTCTTTTTCTTTTGGCATCAAATGTTTAAGACAAGAATGAGAAAGGAAAATTACCTTACGGAAGTTATCAGTAGGCCTTAAAAACACCTTTTTTTGATCCTCAGATGCTATAGACGAATGCAAAGGAAGAATCCACTCAGAAGATGGCCCAGCAAAGCGGTAAGAAGCACAAAGTTTATCAAGTAACATGTGTATTTCTGCAACTCCCTGCCATTCGGTGTTAAAGGTTGTAAGGTGTACATATGTTTTGGAGTTTCATTTGGAACAAAGAAACTATACTCTCGGTAAACTCCTGCATGAAATGGTACTCCTAACAGTTCTGTGAGATGAATGAATGGAAAAGTGAAAAGTCAGTACCGGCAAAAAGACCAGTATAGCACCCTCTGGGTAAGTGTCATCTATGTAGCATATCAGATCCTCAAGAAGATCATAATCAATGATGACTTCATTCACTCTTCTCTGAGAACATAAAAAAAAATTTACCAACTGGCCTAATTAAGAAAGACTACAGAATCCATTTTATCAACAGTGTGATGGACATCAGAAAGAATTACCAAATTCTGTTGAGTCCGTCCGCTGTATGCTTGATAGTAACTTGGAACATAGTATGGATTGACATTTTCAGAAAGGAGAGATTCATCACCCCAGGCAGATAAAACAAGATTTTTCTTTCCCCTATGATTGTCAACAGGTGCACTCTGCAATTGGAACACATTGTAAAATACTATAAAACACTTGAAGAGCATTACCAAAAAACTTAAAGCCAATCCCTGCCCCAGGACCCAAAATGAGGAAACGGGGACTAGGATGATTAGAATACATTGAAAGTACAAATACAGAGCACAAGT
This sequence comes from Rauvolfia tetraphylla, assembly GCA_030512225.1. Taxonomy (NCBI): domain Eukaryota; kingdom Viridiplantae; phylum Streptophyta; class Magnoliopsida; order Gentianales; family Apocynaceae; genus Rauvolfia; species Rauvolfia tetraphylla. The sequence continues at coordinate 8,913,784 of JAJQKT010000060.1, forward strand.
AAAAAAGACCTAAACGTCATGCAACAAATCCAGGAAAGGGAAAAGCAAGCAATGAAAGAATAGTTATGAATTAAAAATGAAACAGAATGAATCATACTGACCCCCCAACTGCGATAAAACCTTAGTTAATAAATATAGCAACCCAGGATTCAAATAGGCATTATAGAAGTTAGGACAGCTGACATGCAAAAGCAGATCACAACATCCAAGACATAATGAAAAATAGAAAACCAGTAAAAAGGCAGGAAAGTGTAACAGAATAGATGGTCTTCAACAGAAAACTTAGCAAATATACCTTGTCAGTTGAGAATGATCCATAGTTTATGGATGCAGGAGAATCTGACGCAAGGCAATAGTCAATATTTTCATAAACATCCTCAAGAAAATAAGTTGTCACAGGATGTGTCCGTCCCTCAGCAGTAATCACAGGGCATCCACCAAAGTATCGCGAAAACAGAAATGAATCAACTGTCGCTGACCTAGCTCATAATATAAAGAATATTCCGAAGATCAAAACAATCACAATGGAGATAAATCATCAAAATAAAAATTGCTATCTACCAGTGTAACATAAACAAATTACATATGAGTTGCAACCATACATAAGAATAACTTTCAATTTTGATGTGCTATGAGCTGATTGCTGCTCAATCAAATTCTTCAAAACAATGAGTAGAAAATCACCCTGTTATGCAAAAAGCAACTTGTTAAAATTTCTCCATATGGGTCGCCAGAAGTTCAAAGTTCCCTTGTTCAGCAAAGAAACAGGGCTGAATTACAGAAGTTTCTGCCAATTACAGACTTAGTCACCCAGTATAAAACAGCAATGCAGTTGGGTTTTTATCTAGCCGTGAGAAAGGCCAATACAATGACCAATTTGATGATACATAGAGGAAAAACATGCAGATCATAGAATATAACCAGAAAGCCATTCTAGCTTTTTTTCCTAAATCAGTTAAACTACATTTCCCAAAATAACCTGAAAACATTTCCCAATAATAGTCATCTATAACCTGAAGCAGAACAAATTCATGAAACTGAGAAGACACCGTCATTTTTGTTTTCAAATAAAATGTAGCATAATAAGCAACATGTATAGATTGTAGAATAAAGCATTCAGAGATAAGCAAAAGTCTCTACAAGCAAAAGAAATCAGTATAAAGCTGGGTTCCGCAAGATATTTTGGAGCAGCAAACGGAATCTAGAAGAAATTTATTTGACAAGCAACATTATTTAAATTACTCTTCACCACTGTCAAGAACCACACATGCTTGTGAAGAAAACTGAACAGATTTATGATATTCTCACTAGAAGTCTACAACATTAACATTGGACTGTTCTGTAAAATACCCTTTTAATTGTCGTTGACTACACTTAAAGCCAATCAAATTTTCCAGTAGAGTAGAGTTCACTTTAACTGTTAAAAGATATGCGGAAAAGCTAGGTATTTGACAAAGGAAACAAACTACAACAGACCTAACCATACACATACAGAAGAAGAACATAAAAGCTGGTCCATTTCTTAATTTTACTCTCACTAGTTTACTCCAATTGCTACATGCACCAGTGAAATGTTTTTTTATAACGACATATATAAATCAAACTGTAAAGCTATAATCCTAAATTATCCTCCAGCAGAAAAATAACTTACCAGAAGAGATCGCTCATGCACTTCATCGACTATCACATGACTAATACCAGCTAAACTTTTGTTACCCTGAAATGGAGTTTTTCCAATATCTATTTTAGAAAATTCAAAGGAAAAAGGTAAAAGATGAGACAAGTTTTGCCTCCATATGCATTGAGGAAAAATTTTCATCAGTTATGCATTGAGGAAAAGGAATGAACTGAAAAACATGAATAATATCTAATCATCCACTAGGAAAACTTCAAATGTCCACATAAGTACTTGAAAACATACCGAAATCATCCGCAGTAGGATGCCAGTAGTACAGAAGAGAAGTTTTGTTTTCTCATTCCTAAGACAAAGTGAAAAGAAGATAGAAGGTCTTAGCAGTCTTTAGTTAGAACAACTACAGTTACCAAATTGTGCAACAACAATGAGATGAGATCAAAATGCCCCGAATTGATGTAATCCACAATATTGCATCCATGAATTGCAAATTAATATTGTAGTCCATCTGAACATTATAAAATTTCATGAACTTCTGAAGGAACTCAAGAGAGAATGAGGCCAAGTCATTTGAACAGCCTAAGAAAATACAGGAGCGTAATCTAGGAATGATCAAGTAAGAAAGAGCAGAGCAAAAGCTTATGTATTTGATTTCACAATCACACAGATACAGGATACTTCCCATTCATGATATCACCAGATGTTCAAATCGCAACATTTTGTTTAAGATGAGAAACATTAAGCATGCTTTCTAGACAACCATTAAAAGAAAGAGAATGTGATTACCTTGCACTATCAAGACGAACTTGATAACCAACCAAAGAATTGCCTGCACCAGGCTTGGATTCACAACGCTCATTTGCAACTCTTTCCGCAACAGAAACAGCCTAATCATACAAACAATAGAATAAGTTTTGCAATATTATATACTTTATTCTCTTGTGGAATTAATGGTAAGTTCTAGTTACTTCATACAGAATCTGAGCAAATAAACAAAGGAACTAAATAACATATAATGCGCATCCTAATGGATAGCTTGTAAAGGTAACCTTTCCATTTTTCCTTCCCAATAGATCAACTCATATGGACACCACAACCTTTTAAATAATTTCTAACAAAATTTCACTCAAAGAAAGAAATTCTTAACATTGTTTCTCATCATCTTGCAACTGAATAAAGCAACACTTTTCTTCCCATCTTCCAAAGTGCAGCTTTTACTTCACAACACTTATAAAGCGACAAGGGCATTTTCCATGACATGTTCATATGGAATTTTCATAAGCATCTATTATGACAGTTGAACATTGCAAAAGAAACCTGAAGACAGCACATGGCACCACATTTTCAAAGAATATTTAGAGAAGTCCAAGCTACACCAATGAGGTATATTAATGTACAAAACTACCTCATAGCCAATCTCCCTTCTAGCAGGAACACTAAATTTTCATGGCTTTCCTACATGGAATTTACACCTGGGATGATATCAAATTCCAATTGATTAACATGGCTAGGGGCTGAACAATTGAAACGAGGAGAATGGATTGACGGCAATCATTGAGGATAGTGGAAACAAGCCCACACATAAATGCATACAAGAACCATGGATTAGATGAAGTCGCAGGCCAACATCTTTTACATAGAGAGAAGCAAGGAAACTAATTTACTAACCGCAATCCTCCTTGGTTGCGTGCATATAATGTTGCAATACCCACCATGTCCTGCTTCAATCATGTCATCCAATATAAATTGTGGAACCTACATAAACAGTAATTAAAGACCAGACAGCAATGACATTCCAAAGAAAATAAATTGATAAACAATTATTACCAAAATTGTAAAACTTTGCTAGATAACTATGATTATATGCACAAGCAAAATACTATCAAAACTTTCACCTGAGTTGTTTTCCCACATCCTGTTTCCCCACAAACAACCAGAACGTTGTTCTCTTCCAGCAAATGTAAGATATCACCTTTCAACCGAGCAATGGGAAGGGCAGCTCTGGATTCCAACATATCCTGCCCAAACAGCAAAAGGATGTGTCAGGAGGTGACCTACTGCACTTTTAATTTATACCGAGGAATTTCTTCTCAGAGCAAGCTTGGAAAGATTAGAACAGGATTAACAGAGGAATCCACAACTGAAAAACAATGGTAACTATCATAAACTGCTAAGAATCAGTACCTCGTACTTTTTTGTTCTCTTCTTGCTTTCTTGCTCCCTTTTAAGGAACAAGCTTTCTGCTTCTTTAATACGGTCTATCCCTGCCAAAAGATAGAAACAAAAATAAAACAAAAGACTAAAATGCCCAGAAACCATGATTGCATGAGTTGAAAATTTCTAAATTTCTTATATAGTGGGCCAAGAAAGAGAAAAAATTTGCATCACCCTTGACAGATATTGGATCTCAGGGTCACATCAGTGCTACATATCTATTTCATCTTCCTATCACAATGTTCAATCTTTCGTTAACTAAAGCTACTAATTTCTGTTGCTTTAACAGAGATGAACTGCAAGCCCTTCTCCTCAAGGACCACATTTAGCATCTTACTTAACTACCTACTCTACCTCCATCTTCCCTGAACTCTTTTACCCAAAAATGATTATACAAAATATATATATATATATATATATATATATATATATATATATATATATATATATATATATATATATATATATATATATATATATTTCCACTATCTCAAGAGAAAGTAAGTTGGGGCAACATACTTGGTGTTTTCAGATCAATAGAAGCATTTACATCCTTCACATCCTGGTTTTTAAGCTCCTTATGAAGAGAACTACTCATGAAATCAGCAGTATCTCTAGATTCAGAACCAGCAGAGTTCAGTAATGAGTCCACAAATCCAGTCCTTCGGCCTTCCTGAGTAGCTACCACATTTGTTGATGAATCACCTGCAAGGTATCATATAATGGAGGGCACTTAACAATCCAATAAAACACCATTACAACATGAAGTTGACTTATCAAGAAATCAGTAAAGTGCAGACGAATTGGGTTTCTAATGGATGGCAGAAAGTATAAATAAGGATTTCAAAGAACCAAAAACTTAATAGGCATAGCTATTCAATTAAGGTCAAGAAATTAAGCAGAAGAAAGGAATTTACCTTCTTTCCACTGCAGAATAAGTGAAGCATAGGGCTCCACAACTGGCAGGTGAACGGGGAGATCTGGAAATAAGAGATGTAGGGCATATGCTGCAACTCTATTCTGTGCATCCTGTGGTTGGTTTGCTTGTGATGATATAAGCATTGAATTAAACTAAAGCATGAAGACAGAGAAGCTAGCATGGCAACAGATCCACGTAACAGAAAAGGATTATGGTTTCTATGCATAGCCAATAATTTATATTGACAGCAGGGAAATCATAAATCAGCAAGGAAAGAAAATGGTTGACATCTGCATAATATAGAAAAGGGCTAGTAACCAGAGCTCAAAAAGTTGCAATCGTAATCGAGGAGAAACAAAACAGTATTAAATCATAAGAAAGTATCCAAAAACAAAGAAAAGTCACAGCCGTAGATCCTAATTATGATAGAAAAACTCGGTATGCCTAAATTAATTCTTGTAGCACAGTCCCTACAAAATGTAAATTTAGAAGCCAAACTCTACCTTAATTCACATTCATATTATCATAAATTTATTTCTACATAGTCATGGTCAATTACATGTTGACTGCGGTCAACCAGGCAGTTGAATTAATGACCCTTGAAACATAGATTCGCTGTAACTTTATATTGACGGATGGTCTGATTTTAAACCTAAGACTAGATGCATGCTCTCAGATCTTTCAGAAATTTCTTCACTATTTCCTATGCGACCCAAAACGACAGGAACCAGAGCTCTGAATTGCAAAATGTAGTGGAGCCAAAACCATACCTCAGCTTCTGAAGAAATATCATCCTGAGAGGGAAGCTGAATAGACATTAGTCCTCCTGCTTTTCTGCTCTTACCCCTCCCACGAGCTTTACGCAGTACACTTACAGTGTAACTGGAGCCATTTCTTTTGTCAAGCAGTTTGCTGTATTTTGGTGCATCCCAGCCTTCCCTTTGACAAAGTTGCTGAAGAAAAGCCTTGGGAATCTTTCTTGGATCTCCCTGTAGTTATATACCAGGTTAATCAATGTTAATAACCATCAGAAACATCAAAGAATCTGAGTAGAAAATACAAACAAGAACACTAGTCGATTATTAAGCAACAAATTGAGACAAAGATATAAATAAACTGAAACAAAGAAAAAAAAAAGACACCACCACATAGCAGCCTCCATCCGAGAATAGATATCATCATTTTTGTTTTTGAACACAACAATTTTGGATGTTCAAAGGTGAATGTCCATTTTCCTAGATTTTCAATGTTGTACTTGATTATAATCCTAAATAAATTTAGCAAGACTATGAATGTTTATCTACAGCCTCCACAAGTGCTACTTATATTTATATCAATTAACAATATGCACCACCCAATATGTAAATTAGAACCATAATATGGTTGAAGACTCACAAAAATAGTGCAAATTGGACAGGAGCATTGCATTTCCAATCAAGTATTCCAGAATAGGAATGACAGTGTAAAAAGTTACATGATGATAGGCTCAAGCACTAGAGGAATACCTTCTTCCATATGCCCTCCAATTTCTCTAGATTCTTCTCACTTAGTAATTCTTTCATTCTTTCTTTCTTTTGTAGCTCCAATACTGCAGGCGATAAAGTTTCATCATTTGCAGCATCGCCGAATAAGAAATTGCCAAGCTCTACATCTCCAGATTCTCCTTCTAAAGCATTTATATCAGCAGAAGGAGCACTTGAAAGGTTGCCTTCATTCGGTAACTCATGTGAGATGATGCTATCTACACGCTTTTGTTCAACCTCTGATTCCAATTCAGCACAAGCTATACCGCCATCTCCACTGCTTAAAGTATTAGACCCCGTGATATTGTCCTTAAAAGACAGGGAATCACCAGATGTTTCCTTCAACGAACTGGAAGAACTTTCATAACCAGAGGCCAAGATATCAGCTGATAGTCCTGAGCAGGAATTTACATTACTAACAGAAAACCAACTGAAGGAGAAAAGGAAACAAAGATGTAACTTTAGTCACCTAGGTCAGATATTTCCTGCTTAAGTTTGCGAATCAATTGGCCAGCTTTTTCTTGGCCGGCCTTGTCTCCTCTTTCTTTTGCATTAATTGCTTCCAACCTTGCAGTGTGATACTCTTTCACAATATCACCACAATCAGATCTTGGTTTCAGCACCTACCGAGCAGGAAACCATGTAAAATAATAAGGCAACAAGGATTTTACAAATTAACTGATACAACCATCATTTAGAAGACAATAAAAGCTAGGCAGAAAATTGACTTTATAATGAAGAATACTTCATTCAGTTAATTGTAATTCATGTTCAATAATTATCAAGAATTTTTGGTCGCAAGGGTAGTAGCTCAGTGGTAGATGCATTCCTTATTAGGCAGAAGGTTCTAAGTTCAAACCACATCCCCCTCCCCCGATGTATCAAAATAAAATTATCAAGATTTTGGCTTTACCAAAGATTCAAGTAGGCAATAAAATTTAAATTAGAGTGGGAGTAGATCATTTTCAACTTTTGTCATCCATCTCCATTTTTAATGACAAACACAATGCCAACAGTAAAACTTGATGTGAATAAGGCATAAGGAAGAAAATGTATTAAATATATCAAACATCAATAGAAGTTTCAATAATAATTAGTAATCAGAAGGTTTTTCGTGAAAGTATTTGGCATTAGAAATGTTACCTTTGAACCATAGACCGATAGAAGGCGTGTATTTCTCAGGAATTTTATTAGTAATTTACTAATATTAATTATGAAGGAACTAATTTTACAAGCATTAATTGCATTTACAATGGTTGCCAAATTCAGAAAGCAAAAGTACCTTCTTAGTGGAACTACTCTCTATCAAATCAGATTCCCATGACTCAAATTCAACCTGCAAATGGAAAAGAACAAACTAAGACTTAAACGTCAGAGGAAGAGAACGTAACTTTCAGATAGAAATGGCTAAGAAGATTATCAGCTTTCGCAGAATCTTCAAAGGGGAAGAGATAACCAGATCTTGTTAGATAAGGTCAGACTCAAAGAAGCTCACAATAAAACAATTTATATTTCCTGCCCCCCGCCCACCTTCCTTTTCTCCTAAAAAGAGGTGACAATTGCATACTTAACAGGGTTCGAAGCAAAATTCACAAATGATATTCAAACTGCACAATATCATACATGGAAGGATGATGCATCAGGCTATATACGCCAAAGTCCTTTGAAAGGAAAGGAAAGTAGTAAGTTTCTTGCGAAGTGCCATAGAATGCAAAAACAAATATTGAGGAATGTCCTAAACTATTGGTTTCCATTTCCTCAAAGTGATGGCAACCTAAATTTTAAGAATTTGCATATGAAACTGACTCACAAATCATTATAGTTTTCAAGGGAGATTGGCACAATTAAATTGAAGAATAAGAATTCCTTGATGGCTGCTAGAATGATAAACATTCATGAATTCTTCTACAGAATCCTATTCAGCAAGCAATTAGCTGTGAATTCCAAAGCATTTTGTCTAACTACCTCTTCCTGTTGTTGCATGTATTGACGGATCCAATTTGCTTGAGCATGCTGAAAGGAATCTAAAGACTCATCATCCCTCCAACCCCTCACTCTGACAGAAACTTGGGGAATTCTTTCCCCAATTTGAGCTTCTGAGTCATCCACTGAAGGAACCCAGTCTTCTCGTGCTGTTGATATTACTCCAACAGAACCTGCAAGTTGAACAAATTAGAAGCGCATCTTCTTCTCCCACGAGCTTGAAAAGAAATAAAACACCCAAGGCAAAACAAAAAATCTATTGAACAGCATAAAGCATACATACCTCCATCGGTTTGAGAAGCACCACTTGAAAATCTCAAGGGCAGTTCATTACCAGGCAAATTTAAGCATAGCCAGTCTAAAGCACTCTCAAATGTCGCAGTATCCTTATCACAAACAACAAATAAACAAACTATATTATCAAAGTTAAAAAACAGTTCAAAAGATGGCAATTATCGAAGTAAGATGCACCAAACCGGTAAAAAACCCGTCGATTGCCAGCATGCCTTTTGTAATAATAATTGCAGTTAATTGAGACAGCACAAAAGTATGCATGTCACCCCGTTAGTGCATATAAAGCAACATATAAAAACAAACCTTCCTAGTCCTATGGTTTTTACTCACAGAAACCTTATCAACGTTGTTAGCAAGCTTTTTCTACTTATCTTCCATTTTCTCCTTAAATGACAGATTTTGATCATATTCCGTCTAGAGAACAAAATTGCTTAATTTCTAAAATAATCTTGAAGACACATTTTACAAAGGCGAGCATGGAAAGTTTCTCAGCAATGCCGATGATGACTGCGCGGAACTTATACTCGTAACCACTTCTTTCTTTTCTAACCTTGAGAGCTGAAAGAGCACGTTCAATCTGATCATCAGTGAAGCCCTCACACGAGAGTTTCTCATAGACAGAGCGTAGCTTTTTAGCCTTTTGTTCCTTGGTGAGGGAGTCGCTTTCCGGAGCAGAGGACTGCGTGGACCGACCAGAGCTGAGCAAGAGTCGCCGGAGCCGGTTCTCGTTCTCCGCCGATATCTGAAGTTTAGGACCGGCAGAGGCGGACGCTTTTCCTATGGAAGCCGATGATGAAGTCTTCTGTTTCTGTTGTTTCTTCTTCGGAGCCATGCGTACAATTCACATACGATAGTCTCTCTGTCGTTCTCCGTTACACTTCTGAAACAAAAGATGCAGAAAGAGGGAAAGTTTGCGGAGTAGAGGGAGCCGGAGGGATTTGTACCTATCAGGAACGCATGGCATAAATACGTTATATTGTTTGAATATTCGAACGCGTTGTATTATGCGTTTTGTTGCCTGGACCCAGAAAATAACCCGTACGCATTAACGATACGATTTATTTTTTTTTTTGGAAAAAACATTAAACAGATCGCTTTTATCATTTGGAAGACTCGAGAGATTTCTGATTTTCCTTTGGAAATTCTTCCAACAAGGCCGGTGAGGTTTACTGATTTTGGAATGGTCAGATTAGACCCAAGATTAGCACCGCGCAACTGTAGACCCAAAGTTCATCGTTTCGACGACAAAAATGGGCCGGATTAGCCTTGGATAGAAGTCCAAAAGAAAAGTTGGGCCGATCTATTCTGCTTATACTCTTCTCCAACCAGGTTTTTACTATGTTTTGTTTATTTTTTGAAAAAGAACACTAAAATAAACTTAGGTTGTGGGGTATATTCACCAATGGCTTTAACGTCATTTCATACGACGTTATATCAATATAACATAATATAAAATAATGTTATAAGACTATCAAAAGGTATAATGTCATTTTATATGACATTATACCTTTTGTCTGTTATATAACACTATGTAAAATGACGTTATAATTTTTTAAATACTATAATATCATTTCACATGGCGTTATAAGTTTTATAACACAAAAATCCTCAGACATTATTTCATTTTTGCAGAACATCAACAAATGAGTGATTCGGAGAGTATAATAATGAGAAGTTTGAAAACTTGAGATTTCTTGATCTTCTCCATGAATTTGTTATTTGGAGAAGAAGCCTTTTAGCAATGTTGTTTCAGGTCCTAAGAAAGCAGGAACAAAAGTTAGTTGCGTTAGAAGAGACTGATGGAGAGAAGAAAGAAGGATTGATTATTTGAGTGCACAAAAGATACTTAGGTTGCATTTATCTTGATTCGTTAATTGCCCTTTATCCTTTTTCTCCCCGAGAATATGAAATTAGAATAATAGCAGCGATGATATTTCATTTATGCAGAAACCCTCGGGTTCAATCAGAGTTGGGCTCAAATAGTGGAAGGAATTGCAAGTTGAAGTGGACAAAAAGACTTCAAAAAAAGAAAAGCTGAAGAAAAAGACGAAAGAGATAAAAAGAGTGAAAGGGAATCTGCAACACATAATGCCATATACAATGGCGTTATATGTTAAATATATAACGCCATTTCATATGGCATTATATCTGTGTCATATACCTATGTAGTCTTATAATGATATTTCATATGGTGTTATACTGATATAACGCCATATGAAATCGCCTTATGGCCATGGTAGACATTCTCTCACAACTCAGGTCTATTTTAGTCATATTTTTTAAAAAATAGACCAAACACAGTAAAAACCCTCCCCAACAAGAAAATGAGGTCTTACTCTATATTTTATTTTCCTTTTTTTGGTGCTTATGCTTAAAAGATAGTATATATTTTGTGGTTCTCCTAAAATATATATATATATATATATATATATATATATATATATATATATATATATATATATATTTATTTATTTATTTATTTATTTATATATTTATTTATTTTTATACTTTAATTTTGGTTAAGGGCTATTAAATGATTATAGGAACATTGAGCTTTAACTAAACAAAGTAGAATAAAAAAGAGACAAATTTTAAAATTTTGCAATCTACTACTAGAACTTTTTCAAAATATAATTTATTCACAAAGGGTTGTATTTACTCTTAATAATAAAATCATAAACAAATTTTAAAAATATTTCGATATTATATACATACGAAACAATGTTTACTTGAATGTCACCTTTTTTTATTTGAACATGGGAATTTTTTGCAAAAGCATTCACCCAATATATTTGAAGAATTGTTTATATATAATTGATATTACAATTAAAATCTATACTGTACACCTAACATGTTATACCTTCATCATTATGAAATAAGACTTTTTTTGGTTTGCAAGAGGAATGGAAAGATTGATTTTGTTGATGTGAAAATGGCATCTTCCCTTCCACATTTCCTTACTCTCCTTGTAATATCCTAATCAAACAAATATTTTTATCCATATACATTTAGGGTGAGATTGCATAATATTTGAGTTTGTAATTTTTATTTTAAATTTATAAAAGTAAATTATTTGTGAAAGAATGAGTAGAATTTAAAATAAAAATTATATATTAAATTTTGCAACGAACTTAATTTAAATACACCTAATTGTGGACTAAAAATATAATAGATATAATTCAAGAACAGTAAGGTATAGTCAAAACGTTGTCCCAACAAAATCAACTGAAAAGAAATACAGCATTATTTTAGAATTAAATATGTACAGTAGTTTTCAAGTGAGACTTTTTTTTTTTTGGGTGGGTAGTTTTCGTGTGAGTCATCATCTTGTAAAAGCGTTTTTACCTCCTCTTGATGATGATCATGATCTCCATGGATCACAGTGTCATTTCGCGTACAAAGACACATTACTCCATCATCAAAAAGTTGGTTCCCTACTGTTAAAGTGCCTACCCACGTACGCTGTTATTGAGATACTTTATAGTGATAGTGGTGGTAGGATCAATGATACACTTTGCTTAATATAATTGGACAAAATATAATTTATAAGATCCTGACTAGTTACATAGCTACCACTATAAAGTATCTCATTATTATTATTATACTATTGAGTATTGGCAAGGTATTTACAACTTGCTCGCAATGCAAATATTTAAGGCGGACTTGAATTTTAATTTTTAACAAAAAAAATTATTTTTTATTTTAAATTTTATTTTTTTTACAAATAATTTATTTGTATAATTTATAATATAACTTAACTAAAAAAATTAAATTAAATACGCTTTTAAGATTTCTTAAAAAACTTAAAATGAGATATTTAATATAAAAAATTTATATTAAAAAATTATAAAAACACTCGTGTCTATTAATTTATTCATATATTTTGTTGACTTGACTTTCAAAATTAATATATAATGAACAACCTTAACGTACGCATTTTTAATTAGGAAAATTAATTGGTACTAATATACATGGTGTCACCCTCTATTACTTTCATCCCCCGAATTTGTCCATATTGGTTGTTGGTTGAGTAGTCTACGTCTTCTCACTTGAATATCTTCCCTTGGCTTAACCTTCAAACCACGTATCTCAATTCTCACCAGCAACCGCATTATCTCTCCACCAGGCCCCCCGTCCTCCCCTCCCCAACACAATATTTGCTCTCCATCTCTGCAACATTGAAGTGAAAGCTAAGGAAACTCGAACCTACCTATATCATCAAGAAAGTGTGGTCTCGCCTCTATCTCCAATAGCACTATACTTCTTCCAATACCCCATTATTCACATTTTGACCACAACATGGAAACCCAAGAAAATATTGATCATGATCTTGAGAAGCCACCAGCAGCCACAGATTACCATCCCAACATTGACAGTTCTCGTCCCTTCCGTTCGGTGAGAGAAGCCGTAGCCATCTTCGGGGAGAAATTCTTGGCCGGAGAAATCTATACCTCGAAACGTTTCGCGTTTCCTCACCAAGAAACGCCATGCTACTACACGCCTTCACCGAGCCTACAACAATCCCAACAAACATCTTGGAAGTCCTTCGCAAGTCCACAGAAATCATTTGACAGCATCGAACAACCAATGCTCATGATGGAGAGTAAAAAGCTCGAAGCAGAGCTCGAGGAAACCAAGATTGAGCTGAGGCGACTCAAAGAAAGGGAATCCGAAACGGAGGTGGCTGTGGCTTCTCTAAACGCTGAGCTCCACAAGAACATGTCCAAGCTTGCACGAGCAGAAGCTGCTGCAGCAGCAGCATCAAAGGCGTCGGCTTCAAGATCGAATTCTGCGGTTCCAGAACGAGGCATTAATGATCAAGAAAATGGATTTGCAGAAGACGAGAAGAGAAGGGATTTGATTGTAAGACTGGAATCTTCAAGAACATTAGCCCAAGTTCTGAATGCTGGAGAGCAGAATCATCATGTTAATGAAGAACTTTTTATGGGGAGGATGATGAATAAGGATCAGAAGAAGATGATGAAAAAGAAGCCTATAATTCCTCTGGTGGGAGATCTATTCTCAAGGAAAAAGGGTAACACTACTGCCATTCGTAATCCATTATTTTCAGGATCTTCTGGTCATCTGAATTTGAGTTGATGGAAATGAATGATCAAACATATGGGTTTTCAATTCTCATTACCAAATAATAACTTATATATACTACCATACATATTGTATCTGCTTTATGCTCATGCTGAGTTCTTGAAAAAAAAAGAAAACAGAAAAAATGAAATGGAAAAATTTGTTCGTAGCTTTCCTTGTGCAAAAATGTTTCTAGTACTTGATAGATTCTCATTTTTCATGAATCTGGGTTTTTTCTTGGGGGGGAGTTCGTTGTTTGGAGTTTGCTAGGAATTTTTTTAGGATTGTTTTCAGCCGTTACATTCCAAAGCAAATAATTCAGCGAAATGCAAAATGTTTTGAAATTCTTGACTCGGCCAATTAACTGCTACTATCGGCTTCTATAATAGGAAGTTATTAAGCTGGATATGAAGACCAAAAAAGAACATAAATTAGTAAACAACATTAGACAACTCATGGTATCTGCTTCCTTAATTTAGAATTGTATGCTCCATAATATTAAATTAGATCAAAATTCCTTTTAAACTAGGTTATCACGTTTAAGTTTAATTTATAAATATGAAACTTAATAATATATTATAAAAAGGTGATAATTAAACTAGTTAAAAATACTTCTATTAACATTAGGTTTTTTCTTCAATCCGATATCTTATTTTTTCTCTTTATGTATAAAAAGAAAATATTAATTCTATTTATTATAGTAAACACATAAAGTTCAACTTGGGACCATATCCTCTAATCTTAATTCATTTTGCCGAAACAAAAAAAAAAATTGTTTTATTTTCTTTTATCTTTGTTTTATCCAAATCTAACGATTCTTCAATTCTAGATTCTTTTATTTTCTTTCTCTTTTTTTTTTTTGGTGGTCTTCATTTATAAATACATGAAAGAAATTATTTTTGCATAGAATATTCTCTAACTTGTCAATTTTAGAGGTATTTATTTGAAATTCCTGCTACTATTATAACTCTAAAATAAATGAAAATTTAAAAAATAGAGTTATAAATCATACGGTAAATTTATATTAAGTTTTATTACATAATAAAATATAAATTTATAATTTAAATATTTTTTATAAAATATTTATTTTTTCAAGCTCAAACTTTATACGAATATGCCTATAGTGATAAAGTGGAAATTTTAGAGTTATAAAATGGGAAATATGTTACATGCCCGCCTCCCCCGCGCCCTCCTTGTCTTAAGGAAGAAGAAGCACACGCGAGAGCCATGCCGCTGGCTCCATTATTTTACCTCCAAAATTAATTTCTTCGCCGAACCAGAAAAAATAAAAAAGGAAAAAAGAGACCTACGGAACTGTCCTATACATATATATCAGAGCAACGACAAAAGCAGTTGTTGATTCATGGTATCGTTAGCAAATTCAGCTTTCTGCTGAATAAACCTCAAAAATCTTGGAAGAAGGACAAAGGGAATCGACTTGAGGTCGCCGAAGCTTTGAGGAACACGACGAGGACGAGGGATTGATTCGATAATAGAAATTTCAAGAAGAAGATGCAAGCAACTGCAAGTGCGGTGTCGAACCCTCCAGCATATTCATACAGCTCTGGCTTCCAGCGAGCCCTAGAACCCTCCTACTGCTCCCCTTCTCATCCTCCTCTCAAGGTTTTTGCCTGCTTTTATTGGTGTTCTTGGTTTTCCCCCTTATTTCCTGGATAAATTTTCGTGAGCTGGATGATTGCAGGTTTCGAGTTTGTTGGGCAGAGGAGTTTGGTCATCGAGGCGGCAAAATCCCTTGGGTCGGAGCATTAGGCACTCTGTTCAATTTAATTTGGATCAGGGTACCCGGCAACTAGGTATGTCTTGTTTTCCCTGAAATCATTTCCTATTCTCTTAGCTTTTTAGTAACGTTCTTTTCGTAACTCTTGCCGTTTGATTCATTGCAATAGGTTACATTTTCCAATTTTTATCGACTGTAAACATTGAAGGATATAAGAGACTGATTCTTGATTAATTGAAAAGTGTAACGCGGAATCAGTTAATCTCTCTAGTCAATGATAATGGTCTTCTTTAGAAGTTGGGTACTTGGGTTGTGAATTTTGTGGTTGGATGCTGGAGGAATTCATCATCTAAGTAAAAGGTAAAGGCGGTCCTGATTGTACAGATCTCAACCAAACTGTTAAATCTACTAGGACCATCATCCTATATAAAGACAGTGACTCAAAATTGAAACTTTTGGAACAGGTCTTAAGTGGAAGGAATCTTAGTTATCTAGCCTGCATCTGTCCTACATTCAGGTTTACATTGCATTATTATTTGAATTTTTGAGAGGTAGATGCATTCAAGTCCTCTCGGCAGGCAGTTTTCATAGTTTATGCTGCATAACATATTTAACTTGTCATGCTCTGGGGTGTTCTGGTGGGAGAGATTCTTGTAAGCATGCATATTTTTCTATCAAACAGAATGAATTTCACCGTTTCGCTGTTTTTTGCAGCTGTAAAAGCTGTTGCAACTCCAGATTCAGCTTTGGAATTGCCCCTGACAGCAGAAAATGTTGAAACCGTGTTGGATGAAATTCGACCCTATCTGATTGCAGATGGTGGTAATGTGGCATTACATGAAATTGATGGCAATGTTGTAAAGCTGAAGCTACAGGGAGCATGTGGCTCCTGTCCAAGCTCTGTAACGACCATGAAATTGGGAATTGAGCGTCGGCTGATGGAAAAGATTCCTGAAATTGTGGCTGTTGAATCAGTACCAGACGAGGAAACTGGCCTTGAGCTGAATGAAGAAAACATAGAAAAGGTAACTATAAGGATTTTCTACTATTTATCTCACCAAGTCTTCAAAATCTGTTCTCAATTAACTTT
Organism: Rauvolfia tetraphylla; assembly: GCA_030512225.1. Classification (NCBI taxonomy): domain Eukaryota; kingdom Viridiplantae; phylum Streptophyta; class Magnoliopsida; order Gentianales; family Apocynaceae; genus Rauvolfia; species Rauvolfia tetraphylla. The sequence continues at coordinate 8,930,263 of JAJQKT010000060.1, forward strand.
CATGATTAATTTTTCTATATATTTGTGGATTTTAATATTTATATTCTGTCCTGGGGGTTTTGAAATAGAGATGCAATTTTAGTTTATGCATATAGAACTTTCAGATAAAAAGTATTCATAATATAAAATGATCCCACTGAAAATCTCATTTCTAATTTTCTATTAAATGTAGACTTACTGTGATTGGAAACTTCAATGCCATTTATTCATCGTCATTTGTCAGCTTTAATGTATATGTCAGATGCATTCTTGCATGAGATATTACTTCATTATAAGACTGAGAAAGCGGTGATCCTTTTCTCCTAGTTGGATTTCCTATAAGCAGCAAGCTTTTCTTTCTTATTCTGCTTCTAATTTCCTTACTATTCACAATCAATTGATGATAGTTGGTAACCATGAACATGACGTGCTTCTTCTCAAAATTGATTTACCAACTATTTATAGCATGGGAAGTGAAATAATTTTATCTAGCTGGCAGAACTAGTGGTAGTCACAGTTTTTGTCCTGGGGTTTCGTGACACTAAGTACACAGTTTTCTTCTTGATTTTGTGTTATATAGATATACAAAGAACAGCCAGCGTGCCATCAGGTATTTCTTCTTGATTTTGTGTTATATAGATATACAAAGAACAGCCAGCGTGCCATCAGGTACTGACTTCAATATTCCATTAGAAAGCTGTGTATTATTTATGAGTTTTCTAAAGCAAATAAGACACTTCTTAGGTTGTCTGGGACAACAGACTGCAATTTTTTTTTCTTTGATGACTACTGTTCAAGTGTTGGTGTTAAACCAGATATAAACAAATATCTGGTCTTTTTTGGCGTCATCTTCATTGTTCAGAGTATGTTTAATGACTTCCTCCTTAGTTATATTCTTGACTTTGTATATTTGTATGTTATTTTATGGTAAATCTGTGTCTCCCGGCATATTCTTGTGCTATGTTTACTTATAAGCACTCACTCTCCTTTTTGGGTGGGTTTGGTCTAGTCTAATAATATCTTGATACTGTTTCTGAATGAATTCAACTTCTTCAGGTCCTTGAGGAAATTAGACCTTATCTTGTTGGAGCTGCCGGTGGATCTTTGGAACTGGTAGAAATTGAGGAGCCAATAGTGAAGGTCAGGATAACCGGTCCTGCAGCAGGTGTAATGACAGTTCGGGTGGCAGTTACTCAGAAACTGCGTGAAAAGATCCCAGCCATTGCCGCAGTTCAACTCTTGCAATAGAAGATCTTTGCTAGCTATCCATATTAGTCATCCCTGTAAAGAGAAGAAACTTTTTAAGCTGTTCTATCATTATCCTTCCCAAGCAAACCATTCGCAAAGCTATAAAAGCTAAATTCTGAGGAAGCAAGTAAAATGGAGGCTGCTCTGGGCTATTTCCGTGGAATGCATGAAGCTTGCTACTACGTTCTGTACAGCTAATGTATTCTTTTACTGCAGGTTCGGTGTTTATGAGAGAAAGGTGACCACCAGAAGTATCAAATTTGTTGTGCTCATAGAATTATTAATCTAGTGTCGTAATACCACCCTTGCGAATCACATTTTTGGCCTTATATTTATGAGATTCAAGTATTGGGTGTAGCATTCGACAAGGATTGTCCAATTTCAACTGAAAATGATCTGTATTTGGATGGTATTGGTGATGTTGGAACCTTGACTTCAACGTAATTGAAATTACAACTCGAGCCCGAGATATGAATGTGAAGTCATTCAAAGTAATTCTAGAACTTGGAAGTGTTTAAAACGAAGAGCCTTTAGGAGCGGAGACGAATTTTCTTGATTTTCTTTCATCGTTCATGATAAATAACATAAATCAGAAAAAGAGAAGCTATAGCCATCCTTCAGCCGGTCACATCATCATCAGCCCTCCTCCAGTGCATATTGCAGGATTTTTTAGCTTGAAATTGTATGTAGTTGTCATTATTCATCTGGGTAAAACCAGCACACCTGCAACCTGTGAGGTAGCCACGGGACAGCAGAATCTTTGGCCGGCAGATCCAATCCGCAGAAGCAATTCGTAGAAAACGTTAGAACTTCACCAGTCATGTTTGAACAAGATCTTCATCAAAGAAAACCAATCCAAATAGTAAAGCATGCACGCTGGGACTGAGGTGTATCATAGCATTATCGGAGTGCGACAAGTGAATTAATTAAGGGTGCATACAGATATCATTTAACTCAAATCCCAACATAACTAAATTATATTTCTTCTCATAAAAAATTCACTTTTATAAATAAAAAATTTTAAATACAAATACAATTTTAAATACTCTGGGGTTGTTTTCCAATCTCTCCACACCATTAGAAGTTAAGAACCTTTTAAGTCCAATAAATTCCCGTGACGAGCTCTCCGACACCGATTTTGGAGGTTTCGCCACAACGAAAAGAATAAGAGCTCGTATATTAACGGACATGTTACATGTTCGCTACATCAGATTGAGGGAAAAACTTGATACAAAGCAGGAATTTTCTATTACTACCAAAAATGCCAACAGTTATTGGACAGGCAAACAGCCATAGGCATCTCTTTGACTGACAGCCACGAGAAAGAATAAATTGGACGTAACACAACTTGCTCAAATCAAAATTCCAACCGGCGGCGTGGCAGTAATGCAGCAGAGCTCGGTGGGATTTGAAGTATGTTTTCGTGCCTCACACTCTTTGATTGCCTCTACTCACGTAAAAACCGGTTCGTCTTGATAAGAATTATCTAATGACAATAAAGCTTGATCACAGAATCAGAACCTGCAGTAAATAACCAAGGTTGCCTTGGATGGAATTTGCAGTCCAGAACCCCTGCAGAAAACCAACGGAAAAAGAGGGTTCAAATACATTGCACTACCAAAATTGGGCTTAATTGATGTTCATTTTTGGACTAGAATCCGAAAATGAATCTTGCAAATACAGAAAAAAGCAGTTATACAGAATAGGCATACTAAGAGATTCCAGGTATCTTTCTTCCATCAAGAAAACAGAACTAAAAAACATCAAAAGGTTTTACCTCTTCCATGTGTACTGGAATGCCCACGAAGAATCTCTAGTGGCACAATAAATGGATCTTGATTTAGATCAGAATATACCATGCCATGGAAAACATATGCTGTGCAATCATCAGAACTTGTAGCAAATAGAGGGTAGGATCGGTGGAAAGCCACATTCGTTATATCCTTATGATGACAACTGAAAATCAAAACAACATCAACAAAAGATTCATTTACATTCAGAAATCAACAAACACAATAAGGAAGCATAAACATGGTAGTCAAATAACAAATTGTGCTTTTGCAGATCCAAGAGGGCTAGATTTCTTAGGCTACCTCAACCAATTAGTGCACACACACAGGTAACTTCGATCATCAGACTGACACATAGCAATGGCCAAAGCACAATTCTATCTTGCTTCCCTATATATTTACATTGTCAATCTATCATTATCTTTTCCCAGGGCATATATATAAAAAATATTTGTTTCCCTTCTTTCTAGTATACCAATGCAGTAAATTAATAATTCAACCGTTTGGCACAAAAGGATAAGTAACTTTGGACAAACTTCTCTGAACAATAAAATTTATTCCAATAACATACTTGAGAACTCTATAAGGTTGAGAAGAGAGATCCATGTCAAACCAACATAGTTTTCCATCTTTGCTGCCAACAATGACATTGTCACCTGGATAGTAAAGGCAGCAATCATGAATAACAGACAATTGCAATTACAACAAGGGAAGATGAAAAAGAACAAATGCTAGGGAGCACAGTCAGTCACCTCCAGGATGAATGGCAATTGAGGAGACTTCCCTGACTCCAGTCTCAAGCTTCTTGACGAGTCTTTGCTTCAATAGATCATAAACACGCACATTTTTCTTCGTTGAAATGAAAAAAATTGAACGAGTTGGATGAAAAGCAGTAGAAACAGGAAGCCCATGCAACTTGAAAGGCATCCTCTGTGTTTGTCTCTTAGATAGTTGGTGAACCAATAATGCTCTTGATTCACGTACAAGCAAGTCAAGAAATGACATTAACCAATGAAGTTATAATTACATCCATTCTTCGTATAACTTGATGACAGAGGAGGAATTAAAGCATTTCATTCACCAAGATCAAGAATGTTGACTTGAGTATGCCAAGACCTGTCATAAACAAATAGGGATATTGTGGATCCTCTTGCATTTGAGGTACTTGACAAGGTCTCTATTCCAACTTAGCATGAATGCAAAACTTGTCAAGTACATGAACACAATCACAATGACAGAATCGCCCTGCCCCTCAAAATAATACTCTGTCCGTTGAAAATAAATGTCAAATTTCCTATAGAAAATGTGTAGGAAAGTGGACATTCAATTCTGGATGGACAGAGTATTAACCATTATTCAAACCTTAGTTGCAGGATTTAGTAGACATGGTTCAAAATGATCAACTATTGGCAAATATGCAAAAAAAACACAGGGAAAAGGATATCAGCTGGCATAAGGGTTGAGAAATAGTCTCCTTTACGATGCCATTCAACTGAAGACACGGTCTGTATAACATAGTGTATAAGCAGTTAGGGACATATGTTAGTTTCAAGCCAAAATCCACCGACAAGCATATTAAATTCTAGTGTTTTTTCCCTTGACGGTGTGTGCGCGTGTATATGTGCACCGGCCTGTATGCGCGCGCGCGCGAGAGAGAGAGAGAGAGAGAGAGAGAGAGAGAGATACTTGGGGAGGAGGACCAAAACTGAGATACCTTGAAGTGATTTATTCTAACTCCCCCAAGCTTTTCATCTTTGGACCATTTTGCAATGGCAACATTGTTATCTGATCAGAGAAAAATAAGAACAGTTTATGAAGTCCCATGTGTGGTAAACTAGCAGAAATTATTCAAACTAACCTGAATCATCTGGTGCCACAGCTAAATCAACATGCAAAAGTTCTTCAACCCTTTTTTGTTCTTCCTCATTCCCAATTCCAATATTTAAAAGAAATACATCTTGTGCGCTGCAAAATTTAGTGGTCATCATCTCATACACTCAGAAAACAGCACCAAAAAAATATAAGAAAAACTGCAAATAGGACATCAGCCTTACACAGCGACAGCTAAGATAGGAAGCTCAGGTGAAGGATTCCATGCGACATGCTGAACAGCTTCCCCCAGCTCCCATGCTCGAAGGCATCTCCCAGTTTCAACTTCCCAGACACGCACTGTTCCATCAGCGGAACCTTCATAGAGGAAACACAACTTAGCAACAGAAAAACTGCCTAAAGATTTAACATAACTGACAATGAGATCAAACAACTAAGAATAGTGGGCCCAAACCAGAAGCAATCCACTCTCCAGTAGGATCGGAAGAAATTGACACAACAGGACCATTGTGACCTTTGTACTCAATATAGCATGTGGTTGGATAAGGCCTAAGATCCTTGCGATTTGGTAACTTGGGTTTCAAAGACTCAGGATCAATGTTTATCTGCAGCAGCAAAAGACATAATTAGATATGTTTTCTTATATTCACTTTTTCTCCTTTATTTATTTATTTTGTTGGGGGGTGGGGGGCAATGCAGAAGTGTGTTTCAGTTAACAATCTTCATAAAGATTTTGGACCTAATAAGCTTGAGATTTTGATATCAGTCAGAACCACCGACCAGAACTAGATGAAAGAAAAAATTCCTGGATACATACACGTTTTTTCTGAACTCTTGGGCATAAGTAAAGATCCAAACAGCGATCAAAATTTTCCCTCACAGCTTTATCATAGGCAGGTACACTTCTCAAGGATGTGAACCTAAGGAACAAGCAGGTTAGAGTTCTTCTCTATGGAAGCAAACATAAGCTAAAATTTGTTGAGTAACATAATTAAACATACAGGAAAGAGAAGTTTGGAGCTAGATGGTACCTTTTTGGTATGAATTTAGGGCGGTCCTCCTCATACATAAGCTCATAAGATTTAATTTCTTCTTCAGTAGGAATATACTCTAAAGAAGGATTATAAGATTCCTCATGACCTGGAAGCCAACTAATGTCAGTGGACATATATGTCCTTCTTCAAATAAATTGGAAGAAAGAATGAATATTGCTAAAATAGAGAGAAGAAATATTCCACAGAGACACCAAATGACCACAGACAAATTTCCCACCTGGCAGCTTAGGTTTAGGTGCAGGAACATGATGCCTTTCTGTTGAATTAGTCTCCTCGGCCCACAACAGATATGCACGTTTCTCCTCTTTGGGCTTCTCATCCAATTTTATTAGCCCCGCACGAATTGCACGGACTAGCCGAACAACCTGTATGTTCATAGGGAAAAAAAAAGTATAACAAATATGTACTCTCAGAGCTAAATTAGGCTGAGAAAATTCTGTATCATCCATTAAACAAAAATATTAATCCAAGAAACTAGAGCATTAGTCATATCCAGCAACTCTTCCAGCACACAGGAATCTCAAGTCTCATTGAATGTAAACACTGAAAAAAGACACCAAGGAATACTAGGAAAAGAAAACCATGCCAATTTCCTAAAACAGATTTCCAGTATGATTAATTTCTAACAAGTACTAATTTTCCAAAATTGTAGAAAACTCAACGCAAAAGAAAAGAATGCTGAATTGCTTTCTATTTAAAGAATAAGCAACTTCAAAGTCATTGTTCCCTAAACTTTGCAAATGAGCAACTTATTTCGTCCTCTGTAATGTTTGAAGCCCTTTGCAACTCATGAATAGCAATGCTGTGAACAAAAACTACATATCCATAGACAGACACTGATCTAGACTGGGAAGTTGAGGGGCAATAAATGTTTTCAAATCTTGGTGACAGAACACTTCCTCCACACTCCATCCATATTCATTCCATCAGCTGAAGAATTCTCCACTTTAGATATGGTACTATTCTAGCCAACAATGTATTCTAGGGACCATTTAATCATAAAATGGAAAGCTAATAGCCATAACAATGTAATTCTGAATGGATTAATAGCCATAACAAGTATTATTGCAGTAAATAAGTAGGTGTTTGCAAAAATGGTATTCTATTGCAAGGATTATAGACACCCAACAGTTGATCTTGTCCACACAAACTAAAGGTCTATTTATAAATGGGCCACTGCAATATATTACAATACTGTAAATGCGAAGTTCAGCCCATTTAAAGCATTCTATGCACTTATCGAGCTCTATGATGTTACTCATCTATCATCTTTACCCGAGAACTGCTGCCCCCACACTTCAAAGAAGCAACATTTCCATCTACAGATTTTAAAAGAAAATATCATCCAAACATCACCTACCATTCTGTGCTCCCACTTTGAAGGAATAAAACGGCGCTTTGGCTCCGGCGGATCTGGGAATGGATGTTCGAACTTATCCACAGTAACCCAATCAACTGCCATCTGCATTTCATGTAAAAGGAGAATCAGAAAACTCTAAAAACACAACATAAAAAATAAGAGAATGAAAATTTAAACATCCAAAAGAAGGGAAAACGACGGTGTTTAAGAGTATAAGGAAATGGACACCATAGTAAGATACAGACCGGATATGGATCGAAGTCAGCATGAGGAGCCTTTCCTTTCAGCATCCTTCCAATCATTTTAGTCTCTTCTTTCGTGAGCTCCACTATTTCATCATTATATTCATCATAAACTTTACGCCTGGAACGAGCACATAACAATGTCACAGATGCATCAAAGAATGTCACATTCAAAAGCAAAGAAGATCAACGTGACATTATCACCCTCCAGGTATAACATACCAGAATGGACAAAATCTTGGATAAACCCAGGACCTCCATTGTTAAAGCAGTTACATGTAGTTTTAAATTTGAAAATTGACAGAACATACGTACGCATGAGAATGTATTCTTCTGAAAGAGTAGATTTCAAGAAGATGGAAATTTCAAGTTGCTTATTTTCTTGTAATTTCTCAAGGTAATAAGGGGCAACAATGTGGATACATCTAAACAAAAGGAACCCAACTAAGGTAAGCACGGAAGAAAACCAGCAATATACATTATTATGATTGATATTTACTTCAGTAGTATAGGTTATTGATGTAGCAAGGAGGAGCTTAATTTGAAAATGAAAACCACAAAAGATACACAACACACCAGTTCTCTGGGTCATCAACACTGGCAAGAAAAGAATTAAGTTTGTCTTCTCTCTCTTTTTTCTTAATCTTCCTTCCAGTAATGTCATATCCGACATGCTCTTCATCCTTGTACCATTCTAAGGGAACATCCCCAACTGTATTACGAGGAGCAACCTAACACGGCAAGAGAAGAAAATAACAATCAATTTGGAGAAAAATTCAACTATAGAAGCCTTGAAAATACAAGAATAAAGGAATTACATCTAGATATTGGCCCTTGTGATTTGACAACAACAGTTTGCCAATCTGTGAAGGGAGGATTTCTTTTACACGAACAAAAAGGTCAATTCTAGGGCATTATATTTGTGACATTTCAGTCACCTAACCCCAACACCATCACGTTTCCAGGTAAGAACAAAAAGTTCCAATCAATATACACAATAATACCCAACACAAGGAACATTAAAAATCTGACCACCCTAGGCTGAATGTCCTATAGATATTGCAAGAAAAATAAATGCATAGAAATAAAAGTTATGCAAACCTCATCTTCAGAGGAATCACTCTCCTCAACTGCTTGTCGAGAATCATCACTTTCACCTCGATCATCATTGTCAACATGTCCATCTGAAGTCCCGTCCCCACTCACATAATAATCATCACTAGACACGAAGACATCCTGCCATCATTACAATCAACATTAAAAAAAAATTACTTTACAAAAAAATGACATTTCAAGCCTTATAATTAAATGGAGTCCGGATGAATAAAACAAAAAAAAATAGGCTGCAACAAGTATCACTTTTCTGTTTCTGGAAACCATTATGACAAAATTAGGAAATTACCATGTACCTCATCTTCGGCGAGTTCACTGGATTGTGTTCCTGATACACTCGAGTTGTCATCATCGGAGTTGGAGAATTCCTAAGATATTCATAAAAAACAGAACTTTTTATGATGGTGAAAATTCTGAACTTGAAAAACACATTTTTGGCGGCAAGGAATGCTCAGTTTTGAAGCACACACTTGTTGATGTTTTCGCACAAAAACAAGAAGAAATCATTAAAATACTAACAAATTAAAACGTGAAGAATCTAATTACGGTCAAACCTTTCTTGGCCTTTCTTTTCGCATTCAGTGTGCAATCAAAGTGAAGCAAAAAAAAAAAAAAGAAACTATTACCTCGCCGTCAGCTTCAGAATCAACGGGGGATAGTTCTTCGGAACCAGAACTCTCAGCTTTTTCTTCTTCCTCCTCCTGCAATCTATTCGGAGCTTCTTCTTGTTTGGTAGCTTTCACTTGCTCCTCTGGTCCTTTATTCTGTAATTTCTTTGACTTCTTCTTCGACTTTTTCAGATGCGCAGCATCCTTCGCCATCCTCAGTCCGCGCGAGTCTGTGGGAAAAGCGAGGGAAGAGGAAGTGGGTGGAGGAACGGAGAATGAAGGCCGACGAGGAGAGTAGGGTTTTGGGGGTTTTAGCGGCTAGTCACTGTTATTTTGTGGTATTTAGATTTCTCATTAGCTGGGACCGGTTTATCGTCACACCTATAGACCAGTAAGGAAAGATCCCAAGCCCTCACGTCTTTTCCGGTAATGAGTTTTCTCAATTGTTTTTAACTATGGGAGTGAATATAATAATTAGATTGAAATTAAAAGTATAATTTTCTATATTACCTCAATCTTTTTCTATTTACATTTATCTAAAAATTCCAATTATACTTTAGTTCTTTTATTCTTTTATCAAAATCTGATATGCTTTTAAAGTATAGGATAAGATTAATCTATTAAAAAGTATATGTCAATAATAATTATAAATGCATTTAAATTAATTTTTAAATAAAAAATTATTCTTTTATATTTTTACTTTAAATCTCACTTTAACTCTCACAAATAATTCGTTTTTAATATACTCAATATAATTAAACTCAAATAAAAATTCAATTTAAATACACCTTATATTACATTATGAGCCACTAAAAATATATGTGAACGACTACATTTGAGATCCATCAAATTTATTTAAACGACTTTAGTCCAAATACAATCTGTATATAATGACGACAATATTACCATTTATCTAGCCAAAAAAAAAAGTCAACAATATTATATTTTTCTAAAAAAAATAATTGACAATCACAGACGCATCTACCTCATAAAAGATGCTTTTTTCTTGCACCGAATATGCTTGAGTTTCCTTTTTCTTTTTTTTCCTCCCTTTTTCTGGTCTTAGTGACAATGTTGATCCTTTCCAAACCAATGGATTAACTCAAGACAATCACCACCATCGAATAGCAAGTGATCATGTTTAGGCATGTAATGTCTGGACAACAGCAGTGGGGGACTAGTTAAAACTTCATCGCAAGTTTCCCATGATAAAGAGATACGTATAGAAGTTGGAACTAACTTATGAATTTCAAGCAATAAGCAGAAAAGTAATATAAAAACCAGTGCAACAAGCCTACAACTAAAAGTTCAAGAGAACGTGCCCGTATTGGGCTCATGGCTGTCACGCCCCATTAGAATCTAACCTGAACAACCTGCAGACGAGAATGGTAGGCAAATCTAGTACAGACAATATAGTACCAAGAAACATTGATATTATAAGTTACAATAAATTATTAGAATAACAAAACCTGAGAATATTTGCAAAGAAAACTACAAAAATACAGATATTTTCATCATTCTAAGATTGACGAGGAACTTGTCTTCTAATCTCCTTTTGCATGATGCGTTAAAGAATGATGGCATCAGCACTGAACAACTAAAGCCCCAGTTTTAAAAGAAGTTGACGCCATCTAGGAGTTTCCTCGTCAAAGATGTATGTTAGAGGAGAGACCAAAACACCACTACCTCCGATCTGCACCAAAGAAACAACACGCATTGATGAGGTTGATCGAGCTTAGCTGGAAATACCAAACAAATTTTGTATAATTATACAAGCAAACCCTCAGAAGGTTTTTTTCTGAACCAGACGAGGGAAGTGCTTGAGCCCAACAAAGCTTATCTCAAGACTAAGGACTCATATAAAATCAATCAACATAACAAAGAGAAAGAATGTAAGAGAGATAAGGCAACAGAGTTAAGAGTTTCATGTGGCTGCGCACTACTCAAGGAGAATGGGAGCAAATTTAATTGCTTAAAAACCACATACTTATTGTCCTGTTGAATGATTGCATTTGCTCTAGAGTACAATGGAAATGAATTCAATTAGATGAACATGAAGTGGCAACGGAGTAAGGAAGGCCAACCTTTTACTTATTCAATGGGTTAAAGTCCTTACAAGAAACAGACAAGCGTGGGAAGAACTTTTACAATTCATAAGTCCACAAGAACCTATATAGCATCTGAGAAAGGCAGAAGAGAAGTCCAAATGGACAATAATGACAGGTGGATTAACAGTTAAATAAAAAAGCTACGGTAAACTGCTTATACGAGGTATTTTCAACTTTTGTTTTTGGATTAAAGGAATGTAAAAGGTCCAATGCATTGTTTTGCATGTATGAGAGGGGGAGAGGTGGGGACACAAGTATAAATGCCAAGCTAATAAGCAGCAAATTGATGATCTATTGTTGTCTCACCGCTCTCAACTGCTGAACAGACTTGTATAGAGCTTTCTTTGGAACGCATATAACTATGGCATAATAATCAGCCTGTGCCCTCCCATCACGCTTGCAGAAAACTGGACTTATAGTGGGTCCCTACAAGTTAAAGCATAAATTTTTAAGGACACTTGAAACCGGATGGAATAAGCAAACCATGGTTGACAGGTAATGTGTTTATTTCATCTTTCTTAGGATCAAAATTTTTTACCTGCAAACCAGACAATGATGTTTGGCTTAGTATTCGTTCTGCTACTTCCTCTGCATTGCTTCCCCGCATATTGGCAGTCACCTGTCTAGAAACTGTGAGCACATAGTAATGACAATAAACAGCGACCTGAACAAGAAAAGCGTATTATCCCACCGTGAACTGACCCATAGCTCTCAAATGTGCCTCCAGTCTTTCAAGCATTTCGTGTGTTATATCAAGTACACCTTTTCGCTGGACCAGTGACTTTCTGCTAGCAACAAGGACAGCCTGAAGCGGTAAACTGAAGTCATATGGCAGTCAAATGCTTCCATAACTGTAGTTTCGCACTCTTCAGCAATGGTGCATGTGATGTATGTCAGTAATCATAAAGTTCTTACCTGACTTTCCAAGATTACTCCACCTTCAATCTCTTTCAAGTTGTTTTCTCTCAACGTAGTTCCACTACTCACAAGGTCCACGATAGCATCCGCTATGCCCATCTAGAGGTAGAGAAGTAAACAGTTAACATAGACAACTGTAGTATGTAAAATGATAGCTTTATACAAAGGGTGGGTTATGATCACCATGCTCCTAAACTTGCTTCATGCACTAAATGGAGCATGTGAAGCTCCTTTGGAATTTGAATGACACTCATCTTACAGCAATAGTAATCATGTAAGTAGGTGGCCCCCAGAAAGATTGGAAGAACGAAACAGAAGAAGGGAAAAGATGATAAATAAAAAAATAAAAATTAGATACGAAATCAAAGTAGAAGGCAGGAATCAAGCTTCATGGAGTATCAAATTATTCATAATAGAAGAAATTGGCCTGAAGAAAATAAATTAGACACACAGCAGGAGCTGCTTCTAGGGCACTGTCTTACAGCAATAGTAATCATGTAAATAGGAAGTTCCCAGGAAGATTGGAAGAATGAAACATAAGGAGAGAGAGAGACAGGTGGGGGGAAGATGATAACTAAAAATATAAATTTAGACAAAACCAAAATAGGAGAAAGGAATCAAGCTTCATGGAGCAACGAAGTGTTCATAATAGAAGAAATTGGCCTGGAGTAAATAAATTAGACTCACAGCAGGAGCTGCTTCTAGGGCACCATCAGCAGTTGAAAATGTTACATGCTGCAAGCCATTCTCCTTCATGAACTTAGGAGCTATCTGGTAAAGAAATGATGTATTTATCCAAAGTTAAAACATAGCAAAATACCCAAATCAAGTAAGGAAAACAAATTTTAACAAAAGTACATATCAGAATACACCATACATAGGTGAAGCCACTAGCAACCCTTAGGGGTCTCTCAGGAGTCCACTGTGGCATTGCCGCCAGCTCTTTCAATGAGTTTATGTTCTCAAAAATCCCATACTTGGGTATCTGAAAGAAGGAAGTACATTAGAACCGCCCATATGGCAGCAGATGCAAAGTTCAGTACTATACAAATGAGACTAACATACAGCAAGGGATAAATGGCAGTCCCCAAACTCAAGAGCATCATGAACAAGGATGAGATCTTTGTTCCCCTGCACAAAAGGAATGAAAATTGTAATCCACTAATTTCAAGTAATTCCAAGTCACTAATCTAAGGAATAAGAGCGAGTGATGCACATTAAATGAAATTTTCTTAGATCCAATCCAATTATAAACATCAATGGGCACACATAATTTCTTCACTTTGTAACACCAATAGTTGGACAAACATGCTTTAGGGACCAAAATACTTATACAATTAGAAGCTGGGGGATTATTTTTAAATAAATGATCTACAGAGGTTGGATATCTTCCACACTCCTAACGCAGCCAACTAGCTACAAACCCAAATTTTTCATGAGAATTATATCAGACTAGTATAATACACTAGTTATTCCAAATCTTCTGTCATGATTTTGATATTCTTTCAACATCCAGCTGAGGAATAATTGGGATTTCTAATCTTACTCCAACTTTACTGGAACAAAAAAGAGCTAAGCTTTTGGTTTTGGCTGAGTACAAGTTAAGAATTGCAGTACCATCTTTACCACTACTATTTTTTATTTTCCCCATTTACCTTTTCTGCAGCATGGAGGCTTTCAAACAAATAAAGGGAAATATATTCCTTTTGCTAATTGCAAAAGCAGCACATGAGACTATCTGGAAGCTGATAGATTACTACTTAACAGATACTCCTAAAGAAGAAAGAATTAACTTAACTTGAGTACAACCAAAATACTGCATTAGAATTAATAAGTACCAGGGATCCACATTGCTTGATTAGAATATAGTGCACCGTACATTTATACTTCTATTCAAATTATTTACTCTGTAAAGTTGACTGTTATTTTTTGCCATGCATGCATCAATAAAAATAAACTTGGCACTAAGTTTGTTACCTGCCCATATTCAGTCACTGTGTCCAGACCAACAATGCCAAGGTCCAGATCTCCAGATATCAATTTCCGCACAACATCTTTAGGCCGCTGAAACCAAACTTCCAGATTTGGCAGCTACAACAGAAATTTAGAAGAGTTGTTTTCAGTTATAGAAAAAAGCATTAAGATTCTCCTCTAGGAAATACACAAGCTTTTCAAGAAGCTACAAATATAAGGTTAATGCATGTTGCCAATGGCAGAAAATGGAACAATTGGAAAAATAGATATAAATTCTGGTCAAGGTGGTAGAAAAAAAAGACATTGAGGGAGTAAAGAGGAAGTTGAGCCCAGAGGATGAGAACAATCTCCAGATCTGGTCATTACACAATCAAGAAACAAAAAGGGCTGCATGGTCGTATTCCTATCTTTTCACCCCTGCAGCTAGCCAAACAAAAACCAAATTTGGCTATCCCCCTTGCTTGAGCAAAATCACTTAAACCCCTGTCCCTCTAACAATTGAATGTCCTAGTTGTCAAAGAATGCAATAGTGGTCTTCCACCCCTACAACACACCAAACCATTTTGCATACATCAGTACCCTTTTCAAGCCATCACTTGTAATAGAGCACCATTGGTCTCCTCCTTGAAGGCTATTCGATATTCCAAATACATTAGGAAGGAAAGAAAATTCTCTAACCCCTCACAATATCCGGAATACAAAAAGAACTAGAGAACCAATCCAGTTCAACAAAATTTGGCAATTCTTCGCAAATCTGCCTCTAAATTTACATGTGAATCTATGGGAGAATCCATAAGAAAAATTCACACTTATCTGGATCAGTTTTTCCTTTGGGAAACTATGTCTTGGTTTTGCAGAAGGTGACTTGTTTTTTAGAAAAGAAAAGGAAAAGTACTTTGGAAGTGAAATACTAAAACTTATAAAAGTGCACAAAACTTATGTACATCATTTTTTGAAATCCTCTTCCTAAAACAGTTTCTCATGGATGGAGAGGATGAATCTGTCTCCTTATCTAAAGTTTCTTAGTCACTAGTTTTCCGACTTGAATGACATTTGAGTAGCTAAGAATTCTTGAACACAGAATAGTGTACCCACAGAGTCCACCTGCATTAACATCCAAAAAAAAAAAAGCACGGAGGAAAGAAAAAAGAATAGTATCTGAATCCTTAAAATATCTTTAGATCCCTTCAACCTGTATATAAAAATTGCTGAAGTCAATGTCAACAAACTCAACTAAATCACAGAAAATCAAAATACAGGTGGCTACATAGACAAAACAAGCATGTCTTTGACTGATCAAATGAAGAAGCAGGTATATGATATCCAAAGCAAGTGATCATTTGGAAGCACATAACTCGGGTAGTCAGATTACAATTTCCCAAAATTTGAGATGGCCAACTGGTCTCTGAACTTCCGAGGAAGTCATTCTCTTTATGCAGCATTGCTCCAGCGCATAATCCAGAAATCTAATTCCGTATATCACAAAATTTAGCTCAAAATTGAAGCTCATTCCTCCAAAATCCCAACTTTATGCTTGAATCCTATAAACTAGATTCAAATATGAATAGTTCTACATCATAGACAATGAAGTTCCAGAAAAATCGGCACTTTGGAACTAATTAACGCAGTGAATTTCTCTTGTGCTCCATCCCAGTTGTAGGCAACAAACGATAAAGGCCACCTAGTAATGCTACCCAAACAAGCATCCCAGTTAAAATTCTAACTAAAAGTAATAGAAACTAATCAAGTTATTCAAAGAACGCACCTGAGGAATCTGGGCAACATACTGCCGCGGATTAACCTGCTTCACCGACAATTGACAATTCTTCAAGTACGATAAAACAAAGCTCATTAGTCTCAGAAAAACAGACCAATTAGCAGCAAAATCTCCCGCAATGCAACACAAATTACCCTCAGAAGATCCAGCGTATCGGAAGCCATTCGACCTTTGCTAGGCAAGCCCAGGCGAATTTCGTTCCTATCCGGCAGCCTCTTGTCAACATTTCCATTGACGACAGTAACCGGCGACGCCGCAGAGAAGCAACAAGAAACGGTGAATTTGACTGAGATTTTTGCCGGAGACGAATGTAGGAACGTAGATGAATAAAAACAAT
This sequence comes from Rauvolfia tetraphylla, assembly GCA_030512225.1. NCBI lineage: Eukaryota > Viridiplantae > Streptophyta > Magnoliopsida > Gentianales > Apocynaceae > Rauvolfia > Rauvolfia tetraphylla. The sequence goes on from JAJQKT010000060.1 coordinate 8,946,602, forward strand.
GCGAAGGAAGTGATTGAATTGCAGCCATGGCAAAGTAAATGCCGAAATTTTCAGGATTCTTTTTCTTGCTTTTTGGCTCAGCTGAAAACGGGAAAATTTGACGGAGGGAGGGAGGGAGGGAGAAGTGAACAGTGACGACTTTAGTGTCTGAAGAGGGTAATCGCCGCTGCAACCACTAATCTAACAAAAGACTGCGTGGAATTCAGGGGTAGATTCGGTATATTGATGAGGATTCTTTATTTGAGGGTTGGATTGTATGCAGACGTGATTAGTTCTTGGTTTTTAATTTGATGGATGTATGCGGCTCTATTAAGAAAATAAACCGTCCAATCATCATCCATCATCTAGTGGCACCCGATAGCACTGTCAATTTGGCATTTAAGGTGTGATTGTATAGAGTTTGGTTTTAAGATTTTTTGTCTTGGGTTTCGGGAGAGAGAATTTTTTGTGAGAAAAAAAATAAAATTTGAGATGAAAAACTGTATTGGATTCCGTACGAAACCTTGTCCAAGTACACCCTTAATCAAATTTTTTGTACTTTTATGTTTTAGTACTATCGCTTATAGATCCTCATTTAGAAAAAGAAGGTTGAACAAAACATGGCTAATCAAGGTGCCATAATTTGACCCATAAACAAAATACAATGAAATGAAAAGGAAAACTCCTGGCCACACTTGATTTTAAATTATTGATCATTGCCATTATACTAAAAAGTTTGGTATCTCTTAATTTCTTAATACCGTTCTCAGACATAATATATGATAGCGTAAAACTATTAAAACTCTAAATAAATAAAAAAAATATTTTTACAAAATATAATTTACACTTAATATTTCATTTAGCATACTGACAGCTTTCTTCTTAATGCTATATTTTGAACAACAATTATTTTTTTAAACTAATGGTCGAACTTTAAAAGTATATATTGATTAATTTTTATTTTTAAAAATTTATCTTTTAAAATTAAAAATTATTACAGAAAAATATAAGTTTATAATTTAAAAAATAGCAAATTTTTTTTTTGAAAATAGATGTGATTGCTCATAAATGGTTATTCATTGAAAAAGAAAAAAGACTACGTAAAAACATGAAAATTATTTAAAGGAAAAGGTGAAAAGTGGGAATGAGGAAGGGAGTAAGAGGTAGAAAGGAGTCTTCCATCAACCCAAAGTCGGGAAAGAGTCCACTCTATTGTTGTGGTTGTTGTGGTTGTTTTTTATTTTTTTATTATATTATTATTATTATTACTTTGGATAAGTCCATTCTATTGTTGTTTCTTCCTGCTAAAATCCAATCAATCATTTTTCACCACAACCCCCATTCTCAATTTTCCCACTCTTTTTAACTCTTTTAACTCTTCCGATCTGATTTCTGGCCAGACAAAGCTGCACATCTTCCTCATGCCTTAGCTGTCTTCCGCTACTTCGCTCTGCAACTCTTCTCAAAACCCCATTCCAGATCTTCATCGTCTTCTCCATCCGTTCATTTCTTTCTTGCGTTCGTGAGAAATCGTCTATTTTCAACTCTGGTTAAGATCCCACTAATTTCGGGGAAAAAGAAGCGGAGATATATACAATTGGGGTTTTCAGTTAGTAGTTGATGGGAGATTGATTTTTCAGAAATGAGAGTGTGAGGAGGAGGGCTAGGGTTTAATTGGGTTTCCTTTTGGGGGGATTTTTCTTTAATGGCGACAGAAGCGGCATCTGTTGCTGCTTCGCACAGCTGGAGGGACTCTTACAAGGGCATGTCCTCTGGCAATATTAAGGGTTTGATTCTGGCATTGTCTTCCAGTTTCTTTATTGGTGCTAGCTTCATTGTTAAGAAAAAGGGATTAAAGAAGGCCGGTGCTTCAGGAGTCAGGGCTGGTACATTGTGCATCTTTTGTACTGCTCTCTCATTTCGCTTCTACTGTTTTACCTGAATTTCAAGTATTAAAATTCGTCTTCTCTGGAAAAGAGGTTGATTTGTGTCCATTTTCATCTGCCGAATTGGATTGTTCACTTCTATTGCTTATGATGTGTTAATCTGATTTTTACTCGTAGGGTTTGTACTGTTTCAACTAGCTGTGATCTATGAAATACTAATAATGGATGTGTTAATTCTGAGAAACTAACCATATTATAGATGATTTTCTTACCTATTCTTATGCTTGGGATGTTTCCATTTCACCTGCCATTGGTTTTGAGTTATGATTAGAATTCAGTTGCCCTTCTCAATCACTAAACATTTCCCTGCAGTTCCTGCATTAATTTGCTGTACTGTTATCTGTTCCTTGAGTAGGATAGGAGAAATGTTCGGCCCTTCAAATTTGGATTACAATGAATTGGCATGATTGTTGGTAACTTTAGATATTTTCTGCTGCGTTTTGCAGCAGATGTTTCATAGAGGTAGAATGTTTATTCTTAGTTTTTGTGTTTCATGTTATTTTCTTAACTAAAAATCAAAACAATGACAACGTTAGCATTGCATAGATGAGATTGTTCTACGAGCAAGAAGCCTGATAACAGATTTTCAGACTGTTTCTAGATGACTATGTAATGAATACTCTGAACAGTCGCTCAACTGTTTTAAGAGTGCTTATAGAAGGTGAAGTTTAATTTTAATCTGAAGATCACAGTTCTTGACCTGCGATTCAACTCCCTCTCTCAGGGCAAGAATCTTCACCTGAAACCTATTCTTCTCAGAAAAAGCCTTGCAGATGATTGTGGGTAGCTTTAAAAATTTTACAGATGGTTACTCCTTTTGATTTCTCATGAGTCCATCTGGCAACATTGATCATCAGCAATTGTCATCAGTGGTTGTCCTTTTAAATGTAAAAGGATTTGAAATGCATTACTCTGCATTCGCCATGTGGCTTTTTCTGATTCAGCTTCTCAAGTCAATTTAATATCAGTTGATGAAGGTGATTTTATATTGCAGTGTAGGTGCTAGTGATATTTAGTTTAGTGTATTGAGATTGAGATGGTTTAAGTATTGGCTGACGGTTGACCTCCTACTTTCTTTTGGTTGCATTTTTTGATTTTTTCTTGATGAAAATTAGATTATTGACCTTGACTCCTCCTACTGATTTTTCTTTCTTTCCAGGGGTTGGAGGATACTCATACCTATATGAGCCGCTTTGGTGGGTGGGCTTGATAACAAGTGAGGCATATTTTCTTGTTCCTTTCTCATTCGTGAATCTCAAGATACTTTCCTATGTATTTTCTTTCTCCTCTATAACTATGATCATTGAAAATCCATTTGATGCCAAAAGTTGGAATACTTTCAGGTTAGAATTATTAGTGCCTAATAATTGCTGTTAATCCATTGGAAAAGCTAATTTGATGATTGGCGCTTGTGTTACGATGTGCTTGTACGTTTATTATCTGGTTGAGCCACTCAGAGCATGTAGTTTGGTCATGAATGTAGAAGATATGAGCATCACTAGCATACATCTGCATTCATCTGTTTATCTACTGCTGGTAGCTTGATTGTATTGCATACACGAATTAGAGCCTTCATAATTCATGTGTTTGTGGATTTGTTTCCTAAACCTATGCATTTTTCAATAAGTGGTGATACTGTTTATGCATGCCTATACTATTTATGAATGTTTAGAGTTTTTCCACCCTTAAATATATATAAGAATATTGATTTTTTAATATAGTAAAACTATTTCACAGTAGCTGACTTTGTTATAAGCACCTAAAGTGGAGAATTGGTAGTGTAGCCTAACCATGTGACTTATGAAAGCGGATCGAGAATGCCCTTACTCAAGGCACTGATAAGGCATTGCTTTGATTTGACAATATCGTCTGAAATAGCGGGATGTTAGTCACAAGATTCTTTTTTCATATTATCTCATAGATTGGATCCTTCGTTTGAACATAAGAAAAAGTAAGAGAGCGATGAAATTTTTTTGTACTATAGTCTGTTATCCAGATTTTACTTGATCCTGAATAAATTAACTGGTCATACAGAAATATGGTGCCTTCGTCCATATTTATTTGTCAATCATATGGTGTCCTTAGATGATGAGCTGAAGGAATTAAACAGTAACAAGAGTTTTGGCACGAGACATTTCTTAAAAAATGTTTGGGAATCTACAAGTAAGACTGAATGTACAGAATATAAGCAATAAAAGTAGAAGATAGATCGGTGCACATAAACAACCTAACAGTGAGGATTTTACTAGTCAGGCTCAACTATTAGCAAGAATTGGCTAAATTAGTTCATCTAAATTTTGTCCTCTCATGAGCAATACATGGCCCTTTGGCTGCTGTGCTTGTTTCTTCTGCGTAAATGGTAACAGAAAAAAATCATGACTTGCACATTTTTAAAAAAGAAAAGAAAAACCGTAAGTTGACTACTTTTGTGAAGATCAAATGCAATTATACCTTTCATTGCGAGATCTCATGGTATCCTATTGATGGAGTGCTCTCCAGCTGTGTAGTTATTGGTGCAAACTTGTTAGCCTTTCTTATGTATAATGTTTGGCTCCTTATTATCTTAATTTTTCTGCAACGGCTTGGTATGCCCTCCAAGGTACACACTGTTGCCAATGAAATTTCATTGGCTTAATGGCAGAAACATTAAATTTATGAAGGATTAATTTTTACTTATCCTGCAGCCGTTGAAACCTTTGTAATCTTTCTTCTCCTAATTCTTTTGGTACTTCATCGTTTAGTGTTTCATTCGCTTTCTCTTATTATTTTGCTCAGTGGTTTCTATCGCTGATTTTTTGCAGAATTTTGATATCAAAATTGTTCTCTTTTTCAACAGTGATTGTTGGAGAGGTTGCTAACTTTGCAGCCTATGCATTTGCACCAGCTATTTTAGTCACTCCTCTTGGTGCACTCAGCATTATTATAAGGCACGATTTGGAAGTTAGGCTCATTTACTTAATTTTGATTATTCAGCTTTGATTACTAATTGAGTAGTTGTATTACAGTGCTGTTCTTGCGCACATTATTTTACGTGAAAGGCTGCATATTTTTGGGATTTTGGGTTGTGCCTTGTGTGTTGTGGGTTCTACAACAATTGTTCTTCATGCTCCTCAAGAACGTGAGATTGAATCTGTTACGGAAGTGTGGGATCTTGCTACTGAACCTGGTAAATTTCTTTACTTTCTATTTTCTCATTGGAGCAATAGCTAATGTTATGGTTTGTGTGTAATACTTGCTTCTTATCCTCTTGATCTCCGGTGCTTAATTGCTTTAAATTTTGCTGCAGCTTTTCTCCTCTATGCAGCTGTGGTCGTAATAGCTGTATTGATTCTTATATTTCGTTACGTACCTCAATATGGTCAGACACACATCTTGTTTTACATTGGAGTTTGTTCGCTAGTGGGTTCCTTATCGGTATGTTTCTTCTTGCAGTTCTTTGTTGTAATGAATTCTGTTGTATTACTTCCCTGCTGAGTACCTCAGTTAAGAGGTTTTGATATGACAGGTAATGAGTGTCAAGGCACTTGGAATTGCTTTGAAGCTAACACTGTCTGGAATGAATCAACTAGTATATCCACAAACATGGTTGTTTACATTGGTGGTGGCTGTTTGTGTGATTACCCAAATGAATTATTTAAACAAGGTATAGTTTTTTTTTAAACTTTATAAAAAAGGTATAGTTGTATCTCTTTTTTTTTTTTTCTTCCCTCCTGTTCAAATTCTAATCTTCTCTGGGTCATGAAATCTTCCAAATTTTTCCATGAAAGATATATTGGCATATGGTTGGGGTACATTGAAGAACATGTAACTGTTATGGCAGTGGCACCACCAAAAAAAAAAAAAGTGATTGGAGATGCTAAGATAGCTCTTCTGAACTCTTTTAAGTATTTTCTTTAAGTTGCTGATTCGAGAAATGATGAAATATTCAATACATTCTCTCTGTCTCTAACAGTCGGGGGGAAGAGTTTCCTGGCAAGTAATTTATTGTTTTAATTAAATTAATCACTTTGAAACAGAGGTCCAAGTTCTCATCCTTAAAGGCAGAAATATTCATGCAACATAGAGGATACCTAGTCCATTATTATGTTTCTTTTGTTATTTCTTGTAAGCATTCAGCTGTATGCGGCATATCTGTCCAGCTTTTGTTACGTTTTTTTTATCCCTATTTTCTCACTTTACAATTGTCTGATCTCTCTCAAACTTGATTGCAGGCACTTGACACATTCAACACAGCTGTTGTTTCACCCATTTACTATGTCATGTTCACTTCCTTAACTATATTGGCTAGTGTAATTATGTTCAAGGTAATCATGTCATTTGATAATTGTTATGTTTGGACAACCTGTTAAACTTCGACTATGGCCACTGACTATTTAAATATAATGATATATACTAAAACACAACTATCTAATGAGAGATTTATAGCCAGTTTATGTAGGAAATGATTGAAGAATAGCAACCCTGTCTCATGAAATGAGCTATAGTCAGAAAATGCTTCTCTCTTTCTTAATCTCCACATTGCTACCTAGGGTTTATGTCTCTTGCTAATCGAAAGCATGTGTCACTGTAGTGCATAGTTTAAGTGTGATTTCATCTTCCTTGTAGGCTTGACTGAGTACTAAGAAGATATAACTAGTTAAGATGTGGGTGGGAGGCATCCCTCGTTCTCGCATTTTTGGGATAATTCCAGTGGGGCCATAAAGTTTTGGACTTCCTTTAGCATTTGGCGCATGTCTGGAGATGAATGTTAATTCTTCTTTCCATTTCAATTACACATTTTTTGAACGATTTCATGCATGGATTTTGTTGATTTAGTTAGCGGTATATTTTGAAATTTTGTCCTGATGAACTAATCTTACAAAAGCTATGGCTGATGTTGCTTTGTACTTTTAGGCTGTCAATTAAGTTTGAGATATTCACTAAGTTTGTTGACGTTTCAGGACTGGGATAGACAGAATCCAACCCAAATAGTGACAGAAATGTGTGGGTTTGTGACAATCCTTTCTGGCACTTTTCTTCTTCACAGAACAAAGGACATGGCTGATGGTATGCTCTGTTTTTGTCTTGCCTTCCAAGCTTCTTGGGCACCTGTTGTGTTGCTCATATGTAGTTTGATCAATTGACGAGTTATTTTGATCCTTTTTGGTTTTCCATATAGAAATAGATGACTGACTTCTTTGATATGTCTGCTTATGAAAGGTTCCACGGGTGCATCCTTAAGGCTTTCTAAGCACGTAGATGAGGAGGATGGTTTTGGCCAAGAAGGCATCCCCTTGAGGCGGCACGAATCACTAAGAACATAATGTATTTTTTTTTTTTTTTGGAAAAAGTTTTGAATTGCAGCCCGGTCATCTCCTGTGAGTGATTCTTCTACCGGGAAGAGACCACACAATGTGAAATTGTATCTTATCAAGAAGCATCAAGGAACACCCCCCCTCTCCCCCCAACCAACCCAATTATGTTATTTTTCAAAAGAATGAATGGGAAAGAAAGGAAGAAATTTTCTTTTTTGGGAAAATTTGCCTCCCCTCTTACTTTTACTCTTTGCCTTTTGTCCATTTTTTTCCCGGCTTTCTTGGAGAGCTAAAATCTTTATTTGTTCATAGTCGTAGCAGAATGAACAATGTCGATCCTTACAACAGAGAACTTAAAGCTAAGATTTCAAGTCCCATTTATAAATCATTTCTATGTTGATCCATACAAACACATAGAACTTTCATGGGCAGTTACAATTTGCCTTCTTTTCTAATTATGAACAAGTAGGTATTATCCTGTTGTAAACGATGAAAACAACAGAATTACAGTTAAAAGAATTGCATTTTTATCCATCTAATTGTGATTGAACAGTCTGAAAATAGCCAGAACTTTAATCAAGTAAGCAAATTTCCAGACACAAGTCACTTGAAAATCGGTGTCGGTGTACATAGCTGTACCATAGCACATGCAACCGTGAAAATTAACAGAACATCAGACAACACTCATGTTGGCCCTCACGGTTGTTCTGATTGCCCGCTTCTTCCAGTTGGGGAAGAGCTTCTTGCATGGGATGTTACTGTCTGTGCCTCGGCTCTCCATCTTCCGCTTCACGCTGATTCCTGGAGCCGGATCGGGATAACAAGATCGGAAGAAAGGATGCTGAAGTGCCTCTAACGCCGTAGGCCTTTTGCATGGGTTCCAACTTAGGAGGGATTTGATTAGGTCGAACGCATCGTGGCCAGCAGAAGGTATCCGCGAATAAAGATTTAGGGCTTTCGTATCATCAATCTTCGGGAACTCGTACAAAAAGCCCCTCGCGAGCTCGTGTCCCTGAGGCCACTCGCTTTCGGTTGGACTGCCCAAAACCCTGCAGATTTGATATATCTGATCGGCTCCGTTTTTGCCAGGGAACAGAGGAAACGCACGATAGAACTCAGCCATGATCGCCCCCATCGCCCACATATCCATCGCAGAGCCGTACTCTGCTTCTCCGCAGTACGTGTACTGGAGCAGAACTTCAGGAGCTCGGTACCACCGCGTGGTGATGTACTCGGTATACGGAGGCTTTGAATTGATTTCCCGCGCACTGCCGAAATCGGCGATCTTTATACATTCTTCGGAAACCAGCAAGTTTTCGGGTTTGAGGTCGCGGTGGAAGAAGCCGCAACGATGCATATAAGCGAGGCCCTTAAAGATTTGGAAACAGAAGTTTCTGACTTCATCTTCAGAGAAGAGGCCTTGCTTCTTCCTCATGAGATGGCGGAGAGAAGAGTCCATGCATTCGAACACCAGAAACAGCGAATCCAGGTGTCGGACGACTTCCTTGAGCCGCACGATATTTGGATGTGTCAGCCTCCTCAGGCACTTCACCTCCATCAAATTCAAACAGTCTTCAAAACTCAGATTTCGAAACTTGGTTTTGAGTCTCTTCACAGCAACGACCGTCTTCTCCTCCTCATTCCAAGCCTTCCACACTTCGCCGAAAGAACCGCTGCCCATCTTCTCTAACACACTGTACTTCTCCATCAGAGAATGTCTGAAAATATCGAATACGGAATAATTGGGGGTAACACCCTTATAAATTTACATTATTCCCTCTCCTATTCCTATTCCAATTCAAAAGGTTTCCAATTTCTTTTATTATCAAACTAAGATATAATATTTGAAGAGTATATTATCTAGGCAACACCGCCAAGACACTGAGGTGCGTCAATGTTCTGCTGGGGCGGGAAGGATCACCACTAACCCTAACCCAACTTTTTTATAGTTATTAAACTTAAACTCAAATATTTATAATTTTATTTTATTTTTTAAAAAATAAATACATATATTTTATCTAATAAACTTCTATAACTTACCTATTTTTGTTTAAGTAGAGACACGACCCATTGACATAAATACGATGATATTTTCATATTTTTAATGGTCAAATTATTGTTATTAATTTTCATATCAAGAAAGATCGTCCTGAGTTCGAACCACATTTTTCTCTCCAAATGTATCAAAATTTTTATATCAAGTCAAGATGGAATATTGAATTTAAAATAGAGTTGCATTATTAATTAAAATATGATGTTTCAAACTTCACAAATAGCACTATCTAAAGTATGATGTTTTGGCTCCAAACTTAGGAATAACATGTTTTAATTAATCATATCGATTACAAAAATGAAATGTTTTCAATCCCCCAACTCAAGAGATGACATATTTCAATCAATGCCAGATACCAAAATAAACAAACAGTCAAGAAAAGAAGGACATGTTACCACTTTTACACTTCACGCGGGCATTCACTTAGATAATTTCCTCAAAATTAAATCTAATTATTATTTTCCTTCATCCAAAAGCTAGATACAAGAAAAAGGGATAAGCTCCTAAGTAAAGTACAGCTAAATAAATTCAATATACTCACAAAAAAAATAATTCTTATAGCTCAAAGAAGAAAAAGAAGGGGGGTGGAAGACCGAAGAACAATAATCTAATTAAAATTTCCTCCACCGTTTACACAATTTTAGCTTTTGTTTAAGGTCAGGTCGAATCTATAAAGAAAAAATGTAAAAGGGCTAAATTAATTGTGTATTTAGATTAGATTTTTGTTTAAAAGAAGTATTTTTTTTCCTTAATTTTTGTAAAAATAGATTGATTATGAAAAAATGGCAACTTCAAAGTAAGGTTAAGAATATGACCTATGGATAGTTAGTGTGATTCCCTTAAATTAATGTTGTTATTATAGAAATTTAGATCAGATATATGACTACGTTGTAAATGTGGACATTCAATTTAAGATATTTATTTTTTTTAAAAAAATATGAATAATTAATTTTAAATGAAAAGGGTGAAATTTGAAAGGAGAAGAAGGTAAGAAAAAATATTTATTTTTCTTACCTTCTTCTTCCTTTTTGGCACAATGGAGGTTTCTGCCTTTTTTTGTCATTGCACAAATATATTAGGAAAAATATGTCAATTTTACATGTATCTTAACAGCTGTTAGTCTACTTAACCATTTACTGACGATGGCTGTTCACAAACTGTCCTTCGCTTTTCGATATTATGCATGGATTAGTTAGTATATCCTAATGATTTTTTTAATTAAAAAATTGTGTCTTTCATAATGGAATAATAGTGAAGTTTTGGGTATGTTTACATAATTTTCTTCTCTCAGCAGAATGATTAAGATCCATCGAGATCATGAGTCACCATTGATTTCATCAACGATGAGATCGCCAAATGTTTGGGACTTCTTCTATTTAGATTTTTTTTTATAATCCAGATTTCTAAGCTAAGCCTAATTATTCCTGAATCCCATAACATTGCATCTAAATTATAGAGTATGTAAATTGCGGATGTGCACAAATTGGGTCTCAAGTACCAGCAAGAGTCGAGCCCCCACCTTGCTGCTGGCAGCGAGAATACCTTGATTGTTCTACCAACTCGCATGTGCCCGGGAGAACTGGATGCCTCCGGTGGAATTTGAACCCTTAACCTTTGGGTTGAGAGCCAAGCCCCTTACCAGGTGCACTGCTCTCTTTGGCCTATTTAGTGATTTTTCTTCTTTTGCTAGATATGTCGTCTCTTTATCGTCTAGGCTTCTCGTGTGTTTAAATAATCTTTTTTATTTTTTAATCATATTTTCTTTTATTAATATAATACTATCATATAATTTCAAAAATTTTTTAAAAAAATTATTTAATATCAAAAGTTAAGTCCCAACATATTACGATCCTTTAATTTTTTTTTTTTACTATTATGATTTTTAAACAACTTATGTGCCACCAACAACGTCCCACTACCACCACTTGCGATGGCATTTAGCTAAGGAATCCACGTTGCCTCACATGCCAATTTTTTAACGGTATATTCGTCTGTGCACATGCATTAGTTTTGAAGGGAAATGGAGTGCTCAGATAAATTTGCCCTTAAAACATTGGCATGTGAGTTAGGAGCGGCTTCTTTTGGTCGGACGCCGCTGCAGGTGGTGGCGGCGACATTGTTGGTGGCAGGTAAGTTGATTAAGAATCATAATTGTTAAAAAAAAAAATTTAAGAGACCATAATATATCAAGATTCTTGTTTTTAAAGTTAAATAGATCATTTTTCTAGAAAAAATATAAAATTTTAAATAAATTAAAGAACTTCTAAGTTAATAAAAGAATATAAGAACACCTAAGAACTTGCGAATAATTGATGACAAAGTCAAATCCTTGGTAATTTCATCATCAATAAAAGTATTTTTATTATATTTTTTATAGAAATTTTTTTTCCAATAAACTCGAAAACTATCTAATTCCACTCATAATATTTTGGCGTCTAATACTACAATCCATTGCTTGTGTTACAATATGGTATGATGATCTTGCTAGGAACTTATGACAGTTCTTAACAGTGTCCTCTTCCATTGGTTCCTCTTACATCGATTGTGAAATATTCAATCTACCCTTACAAGTCTTGCTGACAAAATTTTGCATAGCAACTCGCAGCGGCTTGTAGAGCGGATGGCTTTGACTGCCTTTTATTCCTCCCTGGATAGGGGAAAAAGAAAAGAAGGAAAAAAAAAAAAAACCCAAGACTTGACCGGGCTGTCAACACCCCACCTTCAAGCAGGGTAGTTTTATCCTAAAGAGAACGTAAAGAATAAAGCATTGAACTCACCATCCTTGCTCTCCCTTTAATTCACACGTACACAAGCAGATGGCTAATAGCTGTTGGGTTCTGCATTCCCTCCTTTCAGCTTCAAGAGCTTCGGACATTTTCGCGTGAATCCCCATCTAGTGTTATTGGATTTAATTGCTGCGGGTCTCTTCTACTGGTTGACAAGAGACCAATGACAAACCCCTGCTTTCAGTTTCTATGCATCTGCTTGGCCTCTTTCTTATGTATCTGCTGTAGGAGACTAGATACTGAACCACAATGTGTTGACTCATAATTGCACTGCTCACAGCAAACTTGCAACAATTCAATGACTCTGACACACCTGAACCATACATAGAAGTAAAAGTCAGTGCATGATTATTAGGAGTTTATACGCATCCGTGCAGAAAAACTTCTACTTAGTAAAAGAAACTGATTTCCTGTTTACCCTGAGTCACAACATTGGGCATAGTAGTAAAGGGAAAAACAAAGTATAACCGAAGAATTTTGATCAGTCAAATAACAAGAAGCACATCAAATCATAGTATGAAAGCCATACGGCCCTAGTATGGCTGCCAATTCTTCTGACCATCTAACGGTTCTGGAATTTTTTTTATTTTTTTATTTTTGGGTGAATGTATGTTTAACCTTGTATTTCATTAACAGCATCACAGATTACATCACCAGTACCTCCTTTATCCTGGATGGCATCTAGGCGTAAAAGGGAAAAGGAAATGTTTCCTACTACAGAGTTTGACTTTGCCCAATGTGCAAGATTATGAGCATGAGTGTTACAGTATCTACTAGCATAGAAATGACAAACCTTGAAACTGTTCTGGAAGTTTCATATCATATAAATGGTGATTTAGTTGAATTAACCATGAAACCCCAAATGAAAGAACCACAATAGTGAAACTGGATCAATGGAATAACAGATTATACATTGTCAAGTAGATAAAGGATCCTTCAAGTAAAGCCACACAAGTTTCAAGAGATCAATGAAGATTACATCATTCCTCTGTAGATTGGAAAAAACGTCTTCCACAAAATGAAGCAATATTAATTGTGAATATCTTCACAAATCACGACACCTTATCAGCTCTTCTAAGCTCATTCATCCTTAGCAATAACTATATCTAACAAGCATAGAAAAGCCAAACAGGACGGAGAAGAGGAAACAAGGACTTGCTTCATATTGAATTTCTACAGGTATCAAAAGAGCATCAACCAAGAGTAACTTCTTACAAGTTGAGAACCTCAAAAACGGAACAAATATACTATTTCAATGAATAGGCAAGAGTGGCTTATTTTCAGCTTTGAATTTCGGCAATAGAGGAAAGTGTGGGATAACTACATTGGCTAGGGAGAAAAGCAAGGAGAAAAGCTGTCATCAACCTAAAATTTATTTGATTGAGAAGCATGTGGTCAAAATCTACAGACACTTTAACGAGGCAAACTGAAAAGACAAGCAGGTAAGATCATTCAAAGGAAAGCTTATTCATTTTAAAGCCATTCTTACATTTCCAAAGGCTTGAATGTCTAGGTTGCCAAATTTCTCAAATGGCTTTGTGGCAAGATCTGCAAATCTGTCTTCTAGTACGACCATGGTAACAAACACAACAAAGAACTTAGGAATACGTGCCTAAGAGATTTGACCTCCCTCGTATTACCATAAGCAATAACAGAAAGAGTTTATCAACTTTTACATTTGGACGAACAAGCCGTAGAGTGTTGAACTAACACCAAGCTTTACTTGGATTCAAGCATAATCAGGTAACATAAAGCCAAATGCAGGACACAAAACTTGCAATTATTCAATTAATTTAAAGAGAGAGAGAGAGAGAGAGAGAACCCAGTTACAAAAGAAGGCAGATAATTTAGGCTCTCATCATCTGCCACATCACAATCAAAGAAAAAAATATATGTGAACGAGTGGGTTCTTCCTCTTCAATTTGCTGGAAGGAAGCTAAACAAATTTGGAGAAGGGGAAATAAATAAGAAAAGATAATCATAGAAAACGTATAGAATAAAAATATTTGCCTTTGGGGATTGAAATTGTTCTTGGAAAGGCAAGCTTGAATGTCACAAGCCTGCTTCTTGCAGGGCTCTTTGCTTGGCTGCAGCATCTTCGCTGGTTCCTCCGAGTATGCCCTTGAAATTCTCTGGCTTACAAGATTTCTCCGCTTGAAAAATCGGATTGTTTTGCAAGGATCGCAGTGAAATGAAAAGTCAAAAGAATCCACCCAGGAATTTGATTCTTTTCTTGATTCTTCGATTACCAGTTTTGATTCAAAGCTCTGTAAATAGCCTGTTTTTGGAGGTTGGCGGTTGGCCAAAGACCGAACGCTTACCTTAACTGCGTGTGTGAGGACGCATGCGCGTTTAAATTAATAGATAACTATAAACAATCCAATGCGTTCCCTTAGCCTAAACCGGTCAGAACCCAGCAAGCATGTTTCGATATATATAACTCGCGGGCTACTCTCTTGACATGTGGACTCTTTTACTTTGTTTTGGGCCCTATCTCAAAGGCCATGGCTCAGCCAATTGCAAGGTTCCCATTCAGACTATTAACTTGGGCCAGGCTAGTCGCAAAAGGAAGGATACTTATAAGGCAGTTCGATCTTCTAAACAAATAATTTAGACTGTTTTTTTTTTAATATTCTTATTTTGAGAATAAAAAAGTGGATTAATTGGTGAAAAAATATGCGCGTTCTCCAAACAAAATACACATTGAAATAGAATATGAGTTATAAAATTAGTTTTCTTTTAAAAGAGTTTAAAATATTAGTTGAGCCCTTGAAATTTTGTGCAATCGTAAACATTGCTACATTTTAACTTGCAAATTTCAGATTATTTTGGCATATTTCTGGTTTCAAAATAAGGTTGGTTTCATTTGCAATACATCTTTTATTATCAATCCAAATATCCCAGAAAGTTGCTACATTGAAAAATCAAGATTTATATAAAAGCTCTTTTCTAAACAAGCTTTTGTTTTTTTTTAAGATAAAATATGTTATACTAGTTTAAATACTTTTTAAAATATTAAAATAGGGGCATAGTGATACAAAAAGAACTCTGTTCAATTTTTTAGTCTAGCATAATAGGAGATTATATGAAAAATGTAACCGATTCTTTTTGTTTCTTTGGATCATTGGCCATTTGTCGGAACTTTTAGATTTAATACTAATATTTTATCAACAAATCTCATAAATCTAAGTGTAGTACTCGGTGTAAACCGCCTAGACACGAGGAAGATGTTTTTTATTTATATTCATGCCTTAGTCACTAAATCAAGTTCTAGTTTAGGTAAATCTAATAAATCTAAGTGTAATACTTGGCGTAGTCTAATAAATATAAATGTAATGTTTGAACTCCACTAGACGCGAAACTTATCTAGGAGATATTTTTTATTTATATTTATGCCTTTTAGAAAGAATTACTAAATTAGGTTCTAATTTAAGCGAACGAAGTATCACCGCCTTATCAATAGTTAAAAATTAATCGAGAGATGTTTCGACTTGTATTCTTACTAATATAATTTTCATTATTGATGGTCAAATATTCTTATCCAGTGATCTATTCAATACTGGAATCAAGTATGCTATTAATGTGGGTATCTCCGTTTTCAGGGTGGGATTCACTGTTTAAATTAAAGCGATGAGACAAGTAGATGAAGATTACATTATTTATATTTAAAAATTATAAATTTTATATAAAAATTTAATCTTATTAAAAAAGACAAATCCTACACTTGATAAAATTTGAACTCTCAAGTCTTAACACATACCAGTACTAGAATAATACCTCGTTATCCCTTTTAAACAAGACTAATATTTTTTGAACAACTTTCTCACACTAATAACAATTGAAATAGGACTAAACATCAAATAATATACCGTCAGGTTTGGGTACAACGCTTTGGGTTTTGGGTAGGGGTGTGCAATCGATTTTCGGTTTTACTGTTCGGTTTTTGGTTCGATTTTCTATTTAAAAATAAAAACCGAACCGAACCCTTTTATTTGTTGAAACCGAACCGAACCGAACCAAATTATATCGATTCGGTTCGGTTCCAACCGAAAAAAATAGAACATAAAAGAATAAATAAAAAAACTAAAATCTTTATTTAAAAATAGAAAACTAGTTATTATGATCAATAAACGATACTAATACAGTAATAATAAATTACTGATATGATGAAAAAATAATTTAGTATTTTTTTGGTAAAATAAAATAATTTAGTTGTTTATTCTAACATTGTCCATATAGTGTCATATTGGAAAAAAATTTAAGAAGCAGGACTATATTCTTTCTTTTTCTTCCTACAAAAAATACAATAGTATAATTAGAAAAATAGTTTAATAGTTTAAGGTTGAATTGGATAAGCAACTCATTATAAAAGTAATATATAACACCATAATTATTCTACACTATAATTAAAAAAAAAATTTACTATTCGTTTTTCGGTTTGATGTCTACAACCGAAAACCGAACCGAAAATTATGCAATTGTTAAAAATCAAACCGAATCGAGCCGTATAAATAAAAAATCGAACCGAAATATAAAAACGATTCAATTTTGGTTCGATTTTTAGTCCGATTCGATTTTTATCCACCCCTAGTTTTGGGGATTGGACCCGCGGACGGAGACCCGCTTTCTTGGCAGCCAAACTCCCGCGGTACACGAGTTTTGGAAGATGTCCAATTACAAGTCGGAATGAATTCAAGATATGCGTTAAATCTAGAATTGTATGCGTTCAGAGCAAATCCAAAACATAGCTTTGTCTCGGGGAGGAAAATAACATGAACGCAAGACGTTACATGAAAAGTGCATTACCATAATGCGTTCAGATGTTTTTCGGTGCGGTGAGAAACCCAGGCGTACTCCGACGTTGCTTGTCGCGGCTGAGGTCGTTCACCCTCATCACTCTTGACGAAGACCAGCTTACGAAGCACCACGTAGAATCTTGTGCTCCACTTTTTTGTTATTGGAGTTGTAATTGAAGCAGTTCTCATGGAAAGCATCGGGCCTGTGATGGCCACTCTCGGAGTAAAATCAAAGCAGGCATTTTTGCTGTGGCTTGAGGGTGTCCGAGAAGCCTGCTGTCTTCTTCGTGTTGTAATATACTGCCGGAGGTGTTCTTCTTCTTCTTCTTCTTTTTGTAATTTTGTCTTTTAATTGTTTCTATACCCCGCTCATCAGTGTTTCCACGCGTTGCTTTTTATGCAAATTTGTCGTTCAATTTTGATGCTGACTTGAAACTTCTCTGTGTTTGCTATTTTTTATCGAAGGTCGAGAGAGCTGGCGATCAGAACCGGCCAGTGTTTTCTCTTGAATGGCTTTATTTTTTTAGGAAGGTGACTTGCTCATTTTACCTCTACCCCACTATATGTATCTGCAATTTATATTCCATGAATTAGTTTCTCTGCTGTGTTGCTTGTTCTTGCTGCTGTTTGTTTGCCAAGATTCTTCTTTGAATTGAGGACTGTGTGTAATTGATTAAAGGGCATGATAGAACTTGAAAACGAATTCCCTTTGTTTATGCCACAACTTTTTCCTGGCTGTATAATTGCCACATGGTATGAAAATTTTGTTATTGGATTGCTAAAATCATCAACTCGTCGGAATTATTTTGAATGAACGAAATAATTAGGGGATTATTCTGAATGAATAAATAATTGGGATATAAAAAAGTAGAGCTTGATCTCTCCACACACACACACTTTTGACGTACTGGTATGAGTAGCATCATAAATTAATTAGTCACGAAAAAAAGAAGTTCCTGATTAAGAAAAGGAAAGATTTTTTCTGGGACAAAATTATGGTGTATAGCATTTTCGTTCGTTAACTGCCTTTGGAATTACTTGAGTGGTTGCATCTGGGGAGGATTTGCACAATCTTGAAAGCTTGTTAGGACCTTACAGTTGGACTACGTCTTGATTCAGAAGGAATATGACCAATATTCTCAAATGAAAACGCTAGAACACTGCCTTTCTGGTTGAGTAATCTATGGAAAGTAAGAATTTAAGTAACTTGGCCAAAGAGCCAAAGGAAGAAACTACATGTTCTTACTAAGAGTAGACCTATACTATGCGAAAAGATTCATAATCTTTATCTTTCAATTAATCCAGAAAAAAGGTACTGCCTGGCATACTGCTTTCTCTTAAAGAATAGTAGCCTCAACCGGTTAATTAAATGCACATACTGTACTTGTTCCTTGCACTTCCAACTTGATTGAGCAACTGAATATCAATTTCTGTTGTTCACATAATATCCTCAATTCTTGAAATGTAGTTTTTGTTTAATTCAAAAGCTATATTGCTTCCCTTGTACCAATTCTTGTATTAATTCTTATTTATATTGTGTAATCATCTTTATTTTGCAGTATATTTATTCTAAAATCAATAATTATTCCAACATTGCAATGGATATTACCTGATCAATGCCCAGACATCCATTCTCAAGCATCATGCTCATATGAGTGTACTTTGAGATTCTACTCCTTCTTAAGGCTTGGACTCATACAGATGTTTTATGTGAGTTCACTGGGATTTGTTTTTGTTAGTTAATATACTCATTTCTTTCTTGTTATATATGAATAAATAAGTCCTTGTGATTGTTCCCTGTAGGTATTCTGGTTCTACCCCATGTACATATTCAGCTTTATCCTCAGCAGTATATGGTATTGGTTCTTCTTTGATAACTTTTGCCACATTCTTTTTTTCTTCTTTATTGCCCCTTTTTGAAACGAAGGATGGTCCCTTTAGAAAAGAAAATTACCATTGAAGGATTCTGTGACTCCTTTACTTACTGCATAGTTTTTTTCCCTTAAATTTTTTGGCCTACTGCTTAGTAAGTACGTGAAGGATGAGAGCATCAATGAAACATTTATTGTACTGTTTATGTGGAGGTCTCTTTGATCTCTAGGATTGACTAATTGAGGCATTTCACTCAAATCAGCTCTTGCCCTTTATTTATCTAGTATAGTAAGAAAATTTGCAAGGAATCTACCACGAGGGAAGGAAATTCAATTGTAAGACATTTGTTGCCAAAGCTCAAACCTTTTTATAAGATCATGTGTTGATGGCTGTTGTCACCAGATACTCCTTTACATATTTTGGATTGTCAACCCCCTTTTTTTTTAAGTAAACGTGATTGGTAAACAACAGTTGTTTAGATTCAACAGATAATACATCTAAAAGTGTTCTATGATTCAGTGTT
Source organism: Rauvolfia tetraphylla (assembly GCA_030512225.1). Classification (NCBI taxonomy): domain Eukaryota; kingdom Viridiplantae; phylum Streptophyta; class Magnoliopsida; order Gentianales; family Apocynaceae; genus Rauvolfia; species Rauvolfia tetraphylla. Next base: position 8,965,851 of record JAJQKT010000060.1, read on the forward strand.
GGTCTACCCTAATATGCAAAGCCAAGGGCCAACTCTTGCATATCTCTATTTTGTTATTAGGTTATTTGTTAGTTTTTGTTCTTTGTCAGAGTTTCATATATTTTTATTTTGTCATTAGGTTCTTATTCTTGACCCTTATTCTTCGTCAGTTTCAGTATTGGATTTCCCTAACATGCCAAACCATGGGCACACTTTTTTTTTTTAAAAAAAAAGAAAGCATCTCTCTCTTTTGGTGTTAGGTTATTGATTCTTTTGTTAGCATTTATTCCCTGTCAGAGCTTTGGTATTGAACTTCTCTAACATGCCAAACCAAGGGCGTACTTTTATTTCACATATCTCTGTTTTGTTGTTATGTTCTCCATTCGCTAATATTTATTCTTTGTTAGTGAAGAGAATTTCTGCCTTACTATTTTAGTACTTTTGTCAGCTTACTGTGGTGAATATTTGTTCTTTTAGCCGAACTTATCAGGATACACCATTTATGCCAACTTTCCTGAATAAGAAACTTTATTGGTGACTTCTATATACTGGCATATTTCATGCAGGTATAGTGACATTGCCAAACATGGGTTTTTTGCAATTGAGAAATACGCTGGTGTGGAATCATCCAGCAAAACAGGGACATCAACTTCACAAAATACAATTCATACTGAGAAACCAACTGATCTTCAAGGGTAGGGTTCCAATTTTTGTTATTTGATGGTATTCTAAGTTGATTAGTTTCTTCTGAATGAAGACCTAATACTCCAAATATAGGTTGCTTCTTTTAACAAACTTTTCTGATCCATCCTTTCAAAATTTTCTTGTTTCAGGATTATGATAGGGATAGCTGAACAGGTGTACTCGGTCCTTCTACTAAGTTTCTTTTTCTTGGAGGTAACAGGTTTCTTGGTCTCTTCTGTGGAATCTGGTTCCTTGTTGCTATGACTGCAAAGACAGTTATCAATTTGCCTTCTGAATTTTATGCAGGTTTATGTTACTGGATTTATCCCCTACATTGGAAAGCCAATCAATTTTATCCTCCTCTCGTGGATGTATGCATATTATTGTTTTGAGTAAGTGGTAACTTTGTGCTTTGTTTCTTTTATTGAGTATGCTATTCTTGTATATAAATAACCATTTATTTTTTTTCTTAGATACAAATGGAATCATTCAGGATTGAGTTTAGACAAGAGGCTTGACTTCTTTGAATCCAACTGGTCTTTTTTTGCTGGTTTTGGTAATGATCTTCTTTATTTCATTTGTTCCTATATTATTACATTTCTTCCTTTTTCAACTTGAATCCAGATTGAGTCCCTTTGTCACCCAGATATTTTCCATTGGGCTACATGTCAATAAATTTTACATTCTTTTGGAGATGTATTGTCCGTTTTCTGATTTATATCTTCATGTTATCTCTCATCAGGATGTCCCTGCATTCTGGCTACGTTTGTTTTCTCCCCTTTAGTGAGCTATGGGGTAATGGCTATCTTGTATCCTCTGGTAAATGTCACCATTGCTTCTCATTTCCCTGCTACATTTGATGCATCCGCCCTGTCTCTAAGCAAATACATTTCTGAATCAGTAATCAGTTTCTTTTTTGGATTTCTTATGTAGGCCCTTAAATTTATTTCTCCTGGGAAAAAAAAAGAAGATAATTTTATTGGTAGATTTTTATTCTAAAAGTATTCCATTCTTATAATTGCTCCCAACTTTCATTTCCTTGATGTGTAGTTTTTCGGATACTTCCAAACTGATATCAGCTGTAACTTGACTGAGAATTGATTTGATAAACTGAATGGTTCCAACTTCCAATTTCTGGAGAAATTAATATGCCAAACTTTTGAGAAAATTGATCAACAAATTACATACTTTTCAGTTGATATGCTGTATATTATGTTGATGATGAAACTCAGGATTCCTGGCTTTCACTTCATTTTGTAGGAGCTAATGCAAATAAACGTTTATGGGATCACTGAGCATTACCTTCTATTTACACAACAGCCACCCCCCCCCCCAAAAAAAAAAAGGCATTACCTCCCCTGTCACTGTTGTTCTTTCTCATTCCATTTTCATTATTTTCCCTCTTGAAATTTCAAAAGTAATTCATGCCAAGCTCGTTGCTTTTATTTCTTTATGAACATGAAGTTCTCTCATTATAATCCCTTCTTTACTATGTTGTAGAATGGCTAAGTGACGATTTTATGTTTCCTTGATGTAGTGCTAAATCTTGCCCCTTTAGTTTGTACTTACTGCAACAGGGTCAGACGCTGACAAAATTGTTGCTCTTCCAAGAAGAAAATGGAAAGGTGCAGGACTGGGGAGGGTTCCAATATTTTGTGCTGCTGATTACTTATCGTAAGCAATTTGCCTTTTGTCATCACCATTTTTATGCTTCTCTGATCCCTGTTGCTTAAATATATTTAATGCTAAACTTTGCTTTATTATGCTTGCAACCATTGACAATTTTATCCTCCAAATTTGATGCAATTTTGTCCTTCAAATTGTATTTTCAGAGTTTTGTTATTGATGCCTTCCATGACGCTGTAATAGTCTAGTTTCTATCTAACTGCTTGACTTGAAACTTGTGCTTCTTGTTCAGAGAGGAATATGAAATATATTGTAGGCTATTGTATAGTTTATAAGAGCTCATTGCATTATGAACAACTGAAACTGAATCTTCAGTTAGATAGAAACTAGCCTACAATATGGAATATATTGTAGGCTATTGTATAGTGTATAAGAGCTCATTGCATTATGAACAACTGAAACTGAATCTTCTGTTATCTTGCCCTCTAGAATGCGGGTCTTGTCTCTGTTCCCTATGAAGCCTCATCAACAATAGCAGTGCAGGGTGCTCAATGGGCATGCTAATGTTATATATGCCGTGCAAGGTACGTTTGTGACATTATGAATCATTTAAATGATTCCTTAACAAAATTCTGAAGTTTGAAAATTTTCAGATGTTGTAGGTTTGGTATTACTACGCCTCTGAAATCATCTCCTTGTGTACGAATATGGGTTTAACCATTACGAACTGATGTCAAATCCTGAATTTCCTTGGAACTTGTGCCTTCATCGTAGGTGAATGAAAATGGCTGTTTGATGCTCCGTTGTGTGTCATATGCACAGAAAAGGAAAATCTGGATGTACAGTAGGAAAGAAAATCAGCCCTTTCAACAATCAAAAGAAGGTAAATCACGTGGCCATGCATTTACAGAAAGGTTCTTCTTTTAGTGAACTTTGTACAATTTCTTTACCGTGTCAATCTTTTTTTCACCTCAATTGTACATAGTCATAACAATTACAAGCAGGACCGATGATTGATCTTATTGACTGATGATAAAAAGTGTGCTTCAAATATGATTTTGTTCAGTAAAACAATCTCACATCTTTCTTTCTCTCCTCTCCTGTCTTGATAGGTTGATTGTGGTTATCCCGTCTTTTTGTTCTTTATTCCATCATTTTAGATAGTTTATAAATATCGTTAGATAGATAAGAAGAGCCAGAGTTGTTTCCTTTTACATTCGCAGAAACGAGTTCTCCAGCACAGGCGCTTGCTTTGTTATCATTTTACTCTCCTCCTGCTTTCCTCTTCCTTGTGTTACTAGTCCTCAATCTTGCATGTGCATTCACACTTGTTTTTCCGTCGGGTAATATACACAGATATGCTTGCATGTCATACGATTTAGTGAAAATTTTGGACCCCTTTGTGCATGAATGTGTGCCCAGATCATTTGTTAGTTGCGGATTATTGAGCATTCTTTAGCAAACCAGCCTCTTTTGAACAGATTCTGGAGCTGATGCTGATGTTGTAGCCCGGGGTCTTTTTAAGCTGCTTTATACTTGGATGGAGATACTGATTCAGACTTGGTGGCTCTTCTTTTCTCACAACACGAGAGAGCAACATAGCATCTATAACCTCTAATTACAAGTGTACGTCAAGAGCGTGGACTGCGGAATTCGGGATTTATTAAACTATATGTGCTTGCTGACTTTTCGTTTCGTTGAATGAAAATTATAGAATTATTTTTGGACAAAACTTTTACTTCCATGCCTAATAATGATGTGTTTGGCGAAATTCTTGAATGAACACGTATCTCATTTTTCTTTCAAATAAATAAAACTGAAAGAGGAATTTGAACCGTCCATCCACTTCATCATCATCGCCATCTCATTCCCTGTCCCTTCCCAAACAATTCTTTTCCTCTCGTTTCTATCCAAATACACCCTAAATTGAGAGAGAGAGAGAGAATGGGACTTTCTCTTAATATTAAATTTTAAAAAAATTAATCAAAAGAAAACGTTATTAATTAATTAATTAACTCTTCGGCTCAAATCATCATTATTGTTATTTTATTACTACTAATAATAATACTAAAAGGAAAGCTACAGGAGAAGTGCAAAAGTAAAAGCATTTGAGCGCGAAAATCACGGATAATAGTGGGAACTCCGAGAACCCACACAAAAAGGGAGCGGAAAGAAGACTCCCAACTATAATGGCGGGAAGACTTTTTTGATTCCTTAAATTATTTAATTGAATTGAATGGAATTGATCACACACAGACACACACATTCTTGTCCCTGTTTTCACCTTTTCTGTAATTGTCTTGGTTGCCCATTCATATGTTAAGGTCTTGGTGTCGTAGAATTATTGCATGAAAGTTCAGTTTCATCCATTTTAATGTGAAATTCGGCCATCGGTTTACCTTAAGCCCAAACTCATTTTGGAAAGTCTTTTAACTCAAATGGTAAAAAGGTAAAGCTTTTTATTTTATTCCTATCGGATACTGATCCTTCTTTTTCTGGTAACAATAAAAGATTTTCTTAAAAAAATATTGAACGAAAAGTCAGGTCTGCATACTATTACTCTCTTCGTCTCAAAATATATAACCTATTTTTCTTTTACACGAGAATTAAAATTTTAATAAACTTTATAAAAAAAGTTATGTGGATGTTTGAAATGTCTCTATTTAAAAGTTCTTAGTTAGTGTATCAAATTTAAATTTAATATTGAAAATTAATATTTAGAGTGATTGGTTGGAAAATTAATGATTTTTAAAAAATAAAAATTTTTAAATAGTTAATTAAAAATAAAACTAAATTTAAAAATATAATAATAAATAGAATTTTTATATAAAAAGACGACTTATATTTTGAAACAAATAAAAATAGAAAGTAAAATATATATTTTGAAACGAAGAGATTAAATTGCATATATCTATATCATGATAAGGAAATAATAGGGAACGAGGGTCGTTGGTTGTATAATTTAAATGCGTAGTTATTTTTTATACAAGATTTGGATTGGGGTCGAAAATGCCAAATGATGTGAGAACGAAATGTCATTGTACAAAGCATTAAATCAAAGTAGATGGATGCGGTGGGCGAGCATCCAAAGCTAATTAATATCTTCAATTGGATATGCCAATGTATGGCAAATCAACAAGTTTCATTGGATTCTTAATAAAGTGCTTTCTCTCTCACAAAGCGTAGAAGAAAGAGAAATCTGCTGAGAGAAGGGACTCTCTTTCCTAATTTTTTCAAATTCTTATCTATTGACCATTTAAAAAGCATCCGCTAAAGATGGCCACGTAATTCTTGAATTAATAAATTTTTTCTTTTACACAGTAGAAAAATTTTTACATCCCAATCGGGGATGGGGTTTGTAATGGAAAATAAGTATTATCTAGGGACACAAGTATAAATAGTTAAAAGACTTGTGGGGCCCCATATGAAATAAAAAATGATTTAGCAATGAAAACGAGGAAGTCATCTTAAGGAATTGACCGTGTGCAAGTCAAGAACAAAAAGTCATTCTCTGAGAATGTGTGAATTCAGGACACACGAAGATGTAAAAACCGGGATCCCCCGAGTCCACCCAACACTTTTTCAGGTACAACTCACTGAGTCCTCTCTCATATTTGCGGTACCATAAATCTTGCCTTAATAAGCAATAATATGCCTTCCCCTTCCGTGTGAGTGTCATAGATTCTCTTATCTTTTTGTCTTTCTTGCATCCATTTTGAAGGAAAATTCATGAATCTTCTTTTACCGACACTTCTCTCGCGAGACGGCGTGAATTTGCATGAGATAGTACGTAAATTATCGATACGTGTCAACGAGATTAAAATTTTTTTTTAAAGTGTCAGAAGAACTAAAATTCGAATCCAAGAGGTAAATGCTTGAGCATTAAGCTAGTAAGTTAATCATTGTTTTTGAGTTTGGAAATCTTTCTTCTCACTAGATTATGAGATTTAACACAGTGTGCAAGAGAAACCAATCATAAGAATCCAATTAAAATCCTTGAAGTAGGGAAGATATTCATGGAAAAGTGGGGTTGCTTTGGCAGCAAACAACAATGTGAGATGATTTACAATGACCAATTAAAAATTTTTCTTTTCCCCCAATCTTCTAGAATAGAGAGTTGGAATGTACCAAACAAGAGAATTCCATCCAAGAGAAGTGGGAAAATAAAAAACAATACCATGGACTTCCATTCTGATTCTCCTTGGAGAGAGAGAAAGGAAGAAAGAAAGACGGATGAAGCTATTGCTGATTGCAACTCCTTTTTCAAGGAATAACAAAAAGTTAAATACTTTTTAACCCTTTTTGCCAAAGCTCATGATCAAAATGGATATTGATTTGCAGAAGAAATTTTTGCAGATCACACCACAAACTGCTGTCTCTTTGTCTGACTAATTTGGTTTCTTTTTGTTTGCTTTCAATTTTTTTTCCCAATACAAGCAAAACAAATTGTAATAATATTCTACTAAAAACATACACCAAATCCTCCTATACAAACTCTTTCTCTTTTCACTCCTACCCTAATGTCCCTTTAGCCCAAACTAACAACTTTTACATGCCAAATTCTTCACAACAATCTAGAGAAAAGATCCCTAAAAATCAAACATGAAAAGTAATTACTGTAGTAACAGAAAAAGAGAAAAGGAAATGAAATGTAGATACCCCCATTCTGTTGTATGAATTGTTGTTCATTGAGGAATCTTCATTCTTTCAGAACTCAATCACAAACTCAACTTCTGAATCTGCAGGAACCGAGACCGACAAAATTTTCAATTCTAATCCAACAGAGACACATGCAAGATATAATGCTGAAAATTTGCATATGAATGAATTGTAAATGGACTTACATTGTTGACTTCAATATAAATTACTGGGAGCTATTCTGGCCATCTTCTCCACTATCTGTGGCCTGAGGCTGGTGCTGTTGTGAATGATGATGATGCTCCATTGGATGATTCTGCTGATGATCGGAATTCATGTTTAAACCACCTCTTGAATAAGCATTGAGTGCCGCCAACATGCCCAAATTGGAATCCGACATTCCCAGTCCAAGATGCTGAGAGGGTTGCTGCTGCATTAGCATTGAGCCTAGCTGCAACGGACTTGCTCTTCCCCCTTGAAAATCAAGATTCGCCGGAATATTGAACCTCGGCATGAAATGTAGTGGCGCTTGTAGAGTGTTGCCAGTGGCACTTGGAAATGGCCACATCTGAGGCTCAGATGGACCGGGGCCAGATGTGCTAGCTACAGCGGTAGCCAATGTCTGGCCGTTACCACCGGCACCTCCGGCAGAGACGGGTAGCATCCAAAACGTACTGCCAGTAGCTCCGCTGCTGTGGGCCGGTGCCACAGCCCACATGGCTGTAGCGGGCATCATATTTCCATGTCGCAGCATGCTAGAAGATGGCCCAGCAACTTCTTGAGGTTTCGGTAATTGGATATTGCTGCCTTTAAAGTGCTTGTTTGAGGGCGAACCTGAATCGGGGCCTTCCCCTTGACCAGTAACAGAACCTTCTTCTTTGAACAAATCTTCTCTATATCTCTTCCTTAAGTAATTTTCCGTCGCATCTTGTCCACCACTTCCTCCGCCGCCCTCTCCACCGCCTCCGCTGGGAATTGCTTCAGGTATCTGGTTTGCAGATAGTAAATTTGGATGATGATGCTGCTCAGGGTGCTGCTGGTGAAAACCCAGCATATGGGAAAAGCCTTCCTCATACGGATGGTGAGCTAAAGCTAATCCACTGTGAAAAGAATGAGGAGCTGACTTTGAAGGTGGGGCTGAGAGAGTTGAGCCGCTGCTGCGGAGAGAGATATTCAGCGTCGAAAAATTGGCTGGGATGGTACCGGTGCCGGTGGCAGCTATTATTGCTGGTTCGGCCTGTTGTAAAAGCCACTCGATTGTTTCACCGTCGGACTTGTGGCCCAATTCTCTGGTCAACTGGAAAACCCTAGCAGCACAGGCAGCCGGCATTCTGATACGGCGCCCTCGGCCTTCGACTTTGGTGTGCCTGTCCTTAGTTGATCTCTTGGGTGGCTGCTGTGCCGGCTGTTGTTGTTGCTGTACTTGTTGTTCTTGGGGTTTCTTAGAAGGGTCGATTAGGGTTTTTGATCTAGTTGCTATGGCGAGGGAGGCATCAACAAGGTGAGGTGCTGGTGCGGCGGTGGAAGAAGCAGAACCACTTGTATTTGGAGGTGCTGACGAACCACTTCCCGCAGCCCCACTCCCAGCTGTAGTAGAAGCAGCACCGGCGGCTGCTGCAAGGCCAGCTTGAATAGAGATGGAGGCAATGAATGGCGCTGATCGGCCATGCTGCTGCTGATGGTGGTGGTGAAGGTGGAGTGGGGAGAGGTGGTAAGGTTGAGAAGTGGTGGTGGAGGTGGAGGAGGAAGTGTTGGTATTGGTATTACTTTGTTTATTTCTTTGTAAATCTGTGAGTTCCATTTGTGGGGTAATCCAAGAATTTTCTTGGTGGGTTCAAGATTGATGATCTTTCTTTGTTTCTTTTTTCGTTGTCTGATGATTGATCAACCCCATCTCCATCCCTCTCTTCCCTTGCTGTTCTTAGAGAGAGAAAGAGAGAAAAAGGGTGGGAACTAAGAGAGAGAAAATAACCCTTTAAAACTCCTCTCTCTCACACACACACATAAACACACACAAAGTCTGGACCTAACTATGACTATGAGTTTTCTCTTGGTGGGGTTGTCTGTGTTCTGATTGACTCTTGTCTTCTTCTCCTCCGCGGAGAAAGAGAGAGAAGATGGTAAGAAGCTGAGGAAGCAGGTGGGGGACCTGAGAAGAAAATGTTACGAGTAGCAGAGCCCACTCGTGGGGTAATTCTATTCTTCTTCTTTCCCCCTCTCAATAGAATGTTAAAAATGACCTTTTTAAATATGCCTACATACTGCTGTGATTAATAGTATATTTAGAACGTAGTTAAATTCTGCAGATCAAAAGAAAGGGTTAAAAAAGTTTACCCCAATTGGGATTTGGTCATTTTGAAAAAAAAAAAAACATTACTGTCTTTATTCAATGCGCATTTACCTCTATTTACTTGCCTAGTTTGTCTGCATACATAGTAGATTCTCCTTTCTTCCCACGCTGCGTTTTTTGCAGTAAAAAGCAATGTTTACAGTCCCTTAGATAAACAACAACATTTTCTCTCCAAAAAAAAAAAAAAACATAAAGAATCGGCCCAAACCTCTTACAATTGATGCATCTCGAGAGTGTAGCACGATAATACTAATGACATGAATTGTTTTCATACTTTTTATCAAGCTTACCCATATATTTTACTGAAACTGTCATTTTTTTAAAGTGTTTGATTGAGTTAAAATTTTATATAAAAATTTAAATTATATTAAAAATAATAAAAATAAAATATATAAATTAATGAATATTTTATATTAAATTTAAATATATACGAAAAATATATAATATATAATATATTTAAATATTTTTTAATAAAAATATTAAATATTTTAAAAACTCTCAATATAATAAGAACGCTATTGAAAATGAGACAGAGAGAGCATTCAATATCAAATCACTTACTAGTTAAATTGGTAATAGATTAAACACGTTACTTAAGTAATAAAGATTTCAGATTAAGATAGGTATCAATAGTGCTATGGATGTGGATGAATCAGATTGTGTGACAATGATATTAATAACACGGTATTAATAGTTAATTATTGCTTTTTTTTACTGATTAAATATATTACTACTCAAATAAATAAGCTATATATTCACAATGATACTAATAATGTGATATCGTCAACCAAATTACTTTTATTTTTATTTTTTTACACAAATTCGTGTCAGGCTCTTTAAAATTTATCTTGTTAGTTGTTACTGTAATAACAAAATTTTACTCTATGTATACCCTCAAATTGCATAGATTCAAATGCACAAAATGCGTGGTACTATACGTTGGTGGTGTGGATATTTGAAGTATGTGACTCCTTTAATTTAACGGTTGCGTAAATTTTTAAATTTAATTTTAAAAATATGTTTAAAAGTAGTCATTAGATTAAATTATTTAACTAATTTAATGATTAGAATTTGGTTTTACATATCCTGTAAGAAGGACGTGCATGACCGTATCGTTTTTGGAATGAGAGGAGTAGTAGTAGGAGAGGAAAGGGGCGAGTCCGGTCCAGGGTGGCAGAGCATCTAATGCAGTAGTAGTACAGCTCATTCTAACCCAACCACACCCTGGTTTTCTTCATTTGTATTATTTATTTATTTTTTCTTTTTGAGTTATTTGCATAACAGTAAGCGTATATTCTTCTTCAAATTTTATTTTTATCACCAAGCTATTGCAGCATTTGTCTGTATTTCCATATTTCTCCTCTTTTTTTCACCCTTTTTTGGTTTGTTTTATTCACCATTTATACCAGATAAATTTAAAAGTTAATCAGGAGATAAATAATCATTCTTAAATTGTTTGCTTATCTAAAGTTGAGAAAAAAAAGTTAAAAAAGCTAAGAAAATGAAGCAAATTTACTAATCTAACCCTCATCTTATCTTCTACAACTACACAAACTAGACATAGTCTTTATTGTTATGTCGAGAATAATGTTAAAAATTCAAAATCAGACGTGACTTTTGCTACATACAACTAATACTCTACGTCTAATTACCTTTAAGGGAACATATACCTTTGCCTTTGCCTTGGAGATGAGTGTATATATATTTCTTGGCCATTGGCTAAAATTAAATGGCTATATATGTGTTGAATTGGAGACATCATTCTGGTTTTATATATTGAAATGATTAGTCCTACCTAATATGCTTTAAGGGGATGATGATACAAAGTGGCGAGAAAGGGACAAATTTGTCAACTCATTATTGCGGGAGATAAATTAAGAACTCCTAAAGGTTAATGAGATGCCTTAATCATATCCATTTACCCCGAGAGAGAGAGAGAGAGATGCCTTAATCATATCATTTTCGCTAATCAAAATTCAAACCAACTAGTCCGGTTTTCGTAGGGCATAAACAATAATTAGCCAGATTGGTCCACGTGGACCCACTTTCTTCATCAAATTTTTATAATAATTGATGAAATGAACAGAAATAGATAACCATCACCAATGATGAACCCAATAACCACACAATCCCAACCCAAATCCTCATCCTCAATCATTTTATTTCTTCTTTAATTCAACGACAAATATTTTAATATTAGATAATCTTGTCACAAGATAAAAAGGAGCCTCCCATCTTTCCTACTGGCAATGATTTTGCATATTTGGATTTGGAGCATCTTCAATTTCATTTTTTTTAAACAAAAAGCCCTAATTAAAAATGCCTGTTTTTGTTCCTTCTCTATCCCTCAACCCCTTATTTTATTGGAGAATCTAAGCAACAATTATAGATCAAAGTGAATGATTGGTAGTAGCACCCTTCAAACTCAACTTGATTGCAAGTACCATTTTTAAAGTCTATTGTGATTTTGCTATGAATTGATGCATCTTCTCTCTTTTTCATTTTTTTGGGTGTTTTCTTTTTGTTTTTATTGTAGATGGAGAAGCATGAAAAGAAACGAGAGATGTTTTGTGTAGATTTTTTCAACTTGAATACATTAGTGTCATATTCAAAATTGACATAAAAAAGTTCGCATTCTTATATTTTAAAGATTGAAATGTATCTCAAAATTTTTATAATTTTCTTTTTCTCCCTACATTTAATTGAGATATGATGTAGTATTAAATCATGATCTAGACTTGTAGGGTCGCAAAAGTTTATGAGTTTAAAAAGATCAAGAAGCTCGATCTAGGGTCAAAATAGTATTTTTATCATTACATATATATGCTTTCCCCTAGGTTTTCACATTAGAAAGGATAAATTCGAGGAAATTAGTTGTTTTTTTTCACTAACTTGACTGTTGATAAAATTATTTCATCCTAAAATTTTGCCAAAAATTGATAAGAGTTTTAAAAAATTAAAAATTAAATGTTGAAACCTATTACAACTCAAGATATCTATTTTACCACTTAAATAAGACGTAATTGACATGTTCTCGTCAACTAGTATTGCAATTAGATCGATGGTACAATTTCAGTGCATCCAACAAAATAATAAGATTATCAAATAAAGAAAAGGAGGGGAATAACCGGAAATTTTAATTATGAAACCAAAAATTTCTACCAATTTCCATGGCCTCACTAGGGGCAAAAATGTAATTTAGGTACTGGTAATTGCTAGTGTATATGTATGAGGTATAGTAGACAGTGCCGTAGTTGTGCATTGCAAAATCAATTTAATTACGGTGTAAATAATTTTTTTAATATATATTGAATGAATTTTTAATTTAATAATAATGTAAAATTTTTATTATTAAATTAAAATTTTTTTAATATGTAAAAAAGATATGGTATTAGTACCGTACCGACCGCTCCGAAGCAAGGACTGAATTTAACAGAGAAGTTACTGTTTATACATCATACCATCTTTGTTTGGTTTCCACAGAGAAAAGGTTACTTTGAAAGGGACCATTCCTTTGACCCTTTTCTCTCTTGCTTCCATCATTTTGCAAATAAAATAAAATTAATTTCGCTAAAAATTACTACACGCCATGCATTTTTTATTTATTTATCCAAAATTATTAAATTAAATGTTTATAATAAGTATACTTATAGCTATACACATAGGACACTGCTGTCAGAACCCCCGCACCCCTTCCCCCGTCATTTTCGTCTAGTTGTACAATACGCCTGAATTTTTGTACCCTAACACCATTTAGGTGTTAATTCTCATGTTCATCCTCATTTCTTTCTGTTCCCCGTTCGTTTTTTTCACCGTTTTACCTCACCTCACCTTCTCTATTTACCATTTCTGCCCCTGCTCATCCAAGTTCCGCAAAAGACATATAATCTTGATTATTGATTTTTTTCTTTATAAAAATTTAAAGATCTCGAATTTGATATTCAAAAGGTGATATAATGCAGGACTTCTTGCAATAAACTAAAATAAAATAAAATAAAGGATGAAGTGTTTAAACAATATTCTTTTTTTACCTCAATAAATTAGTTTTCTTTTTTAAAATCAAACTTTAATCTTTTTAGCTATAAATTGTTTGTGAAAGAATGTGTGGGTCTAACATATAAAAGTTTGAATTTAATTTTGAAATAAAATAATGTTCAAGCAAATCATTAATTGCGATAATAATTTTATAAACAAGATATAAAAAATGCAATAATTGTTTCCCAAATGGATAGAAATAACAAAGTTATAGCATAAATTAATTTTCAACAAAAGTTTAAAAAATAGTACAAAAATTGCATAGAATAATCTCCATATATATATATATATATATATATATATATATATACATAGAGGAAGGGCACAGGGAAATACTATCTGGTAAATATGGAAGGGGCTTTGGAGGAAATCATTGGGGAAACTTAATGCTGAGTTTGACCGCACATGCGTATCACGTGTGTCTTGTCATTTCGCTTTGCCAAATCTAGTACAGTTTTGAATCTGTGCAAACGGAAAAGGAGGTGAGAAATTGCCGCATCAAATTTCTAAAAAAGCTCGCCAAACCATGCAATCATTTGAGGGATCGGATCGAAAAACAGTCCGGATCCTGTCCTGCACGTCCTTTTTGCAGGACGTGCAGGACAAAATATTGACCGTTGGATCAGATTTCGAATCTGATCCAACGGCTGTAGAAATTTTATAAATTTTCGAATTTTTAAAAATACAAACAGGGGTCAAAAATTATGGTCCGTTGAATCAGATTTGACATCTGATCCAACGGACCATATTTGGTCCTGCACGTCCTGCAAAAAGGACGTGCAGGACCGGATCCAAATTCATCGAAAAACAGGGGATTGGGTAGTTTGCTTTGTGTTCAGCAACCAGTAGGCATTGTGTATTCAACTTATTTTATTTTATTTTTCCTTTTTCTATTTGAGCTCGAAAGTTCAAATTAGACGGAAACAAATTTTATATATTTTATTAAATAATAATTTAGTGATTGAATATTTAAATTTATGTTTAGAAAGATTATAGTTAAAAAATCAAAATAATATATAAAAAGATAATTTTTTTTAAAAAAAAAGAAGAAATTTTGATGGAGTCAAATACTATTGAAAGAGAATGTAGTTCGATCCGTGTAAAGAGTACTTCTACAATACCATTGAAGCACTTCCCTATATGGTTAAACACTGTTATTTGGGAGCACGGGCGCAATAGATTCTAACTTGGCAGGCCTCTTTGTGATTCGGGCAAATAGAGAAACATTCACAAATCACAAGCGGGCAGCTCCGGCAATCATTCGGCCTTTGCTTCGCCCAATGCATTTAATGAGCTTTGAAAATGGACCTCTTCCAAGTCTTACTACTGAAAGTTACCCAAAAAATGGGGTAGCGCAGCCCAGTTCAAGGTGCTCAATAGGCTCCTTCGCAAATGTGTTTACCCATCAATTATACCTTTGTTATTAGTGAGGTTCGGAGTCAATGGTGTTTTCCAGAGCGATTCACATTTCTGTGTTTGTTCATTTTGTGATGTAGCGCTCATTCAATGCCAGAATGGCCTACAAACTAAAATGGAAAAATGTAACAGTCCAAACAAGTATAGTTGATATCATCCTTAAGATCTTCTTTGTATTCAAATTAGCTTTCCATATGAAAAAGGACGTTGCTATTTAACTCAATATTAGGCCAATCAAATAGCTTTCAAATTGTGTTTTTTTAAAAGTTTTGTAAAATGTGATCATTTTTTAGAAATGAGTGTTCCAAATTGAAATTTTTTGTTTTGAAAACGAGGGAAAAAGCTAGTCCGAATACAGTATGTTGAAATGGAATTCAAACAACTCTCACTCTAAATTGTATTTTGCTATGAATGCTGAGTAGATGAAAATATCCTAATGGTTCGTCTAATGTTTGCTAAGTAGATAAACAGAAAAGGGATTCGGAAGAAACCTCGAATCTCTATTTGAATTCAAAATGCATCTTAACCGTACACGTAGCGAGAGTATGAGTACGACAATCATAATTGAAGTGGGTCGGGGCCGGCGGCTTTTGGGCCTTGGGTGTTCCTGAATTGATACAAGTGGGTTCGAGGAGTTTCTGCAACCCACATGGGGTTCTTCTCTATTGCTGAGTGCTGCCCATAAAAGGTACAATTTCTAAAGCTTTGGTACATCCACTTGCGGCATACGGAAGCTAAAAGCAAACTGTGCAGGCCAAATGGAGCCACCAAAGTGTTCGGCTTTTCTGCTACTGAATTGAAAGTTCGAAAAGAAAGAAGCTCCATGTCTTTCTAATTCTACTGCAGATAAGGCAAAAAGAAAAGAAAACAGAAGTATGCGCATCCTCTTATAAGTATACAATAATATCATTATCGTATTACAATTGAGGCATTTAATTGGGTATATTTAAATTAGGTTTCGATGAGAAATTTAATATAAAATTTTTATTTCGAATATTATATTTCTTTTTACAAACAATATACTTTTACGAAATTTAAAATAAAAAATTTTAAAATAAATTTCTTTTAAACTAAATTTCTATTCAATCTCATTCCGCACATTCTCCCTCTCTCTCTCTGCTCAAAAGAAGACCTCAAGAATTTGGCCTTGACTAGGCAAAATATTCTTGTTTGAGCCAATATTCTTCAGAAGTTGATCAATTTTTGCTGTCCATAAAAGGGTTTCAGTGGTTTTACAAAGTCATGATAGCAAATAATTCATAAAATCGTTTTTGTAGAAATAAAATCTCCTTTAGGACTGAAAATTCCCTTCCCTGCCATTTGCCTGTAAATCAAGAAAAAGGTGATCAACGTGAGAATCTGAGGAGGGCGATACACAGCTCATATAGCATTATTCTCATGACTCAGATACAGACACCTTTGCCTTTAGCCAGGCAGGGTACTCCTAGCTTTTCCTTGTAATATTTCATTATCTTCTCCTACTTTTTCTTTTTGCTTTGGCTTTTTTTAATTTTATACTTTGCTTATTCTGTTCTCCTCCTTTCTCTGACCCCAAAATCTTATTTGAATTTTCCAAGTTCAAGGGACCATTTTCATGCCACATTAAGGGCTCTTCCGCATAGGGTCCTGCATCAAACATATGTGAAAATTCATGAGCTGAAAATGAAAGAGTTCAAGTTTGAAGAGCTTGAAGTGGCCACTGAGAACTTCTCTCCGTCGCGACTCGTCGGTAAAGGAAGCCATGGACATGTCTATAGGGCTGCTCTCCAAGATGATGATCATCTGCTGGTTGCAGTAAAGAAACAATCTCTAGGCCTTCAGAAGCTGCAAGATAATTCAAAGCTGGAAAATGAAGCGCGTATCTTATCATCACTGCAGTCTCAGAATAATCGGTTCCTCATCAACCTTATTGGCATCAGCCATGACTCTACCAAGAACAAAGTTCTCGTCATGGAATACTTGCCTAATGGCACACTCCATGAACTGCTCCATGGGGCATCTGCTCCTCCAACGTGGCCTAAACGTGCCGAAATCTCCATCCAGATAGCTAAGGCAGTGGAATTTCTTCACGAAGCAAACCCTTCAATAGTCCACAGAGATATAAAATCTACCAATATCTTGTTTGATTCAGGTTGGAAAGCGAGGTTGGCTGATTTTGGACTGGCCATAAGAATCAACGATGATTCGCAGATTCGACCAGCCGGCACCATTGGATACCTGGACCCTTGTTACACTGTTCCAAGCAAGTTGAGCACCAAGATTGACGTTTTCAGCTTCGGAGTATTACTATTGGAAATTGTTTCCGGCAGGAAAGTTATAGATGTGTCAAGATCACCTTCTTCACTTGTGGAATGGGCAGTTCCATTGATCGAGAGGCACCGGATGTCTGAAATCTGTGACCGAAGGGTTCACCTGTCGCGGTTTATGGAAGACACGATCAGCAACATGCTGAACATTGCTTCCCGTTGTGTACTTCCAAGAGAAGAAAATCGACCATCGATGAAAAAAATTGTCCTGGAGTTGGAAAACGGCAACTTACTCCAACCGGTTGTCCGAATTCCAGCATGGATGAATCTTCTGCAGAATCTGATTCTCCTCAAGAGGCAAGTGAAAATTGGTGCAACAAAGAGAGACAACATTTCTTCTGCATCTTGTGATCAAGCACATCAAGAAAATGATCCTGTTGTTGATGTTTCAAGAGAGAAATTGTTGCTAAGGGGAATATTAGCTGATCAGTGTTTTTGAGCTGAGTTAAGTTAGGTTCGATTAATCTCAACTCAACTGAGTTAAACTTAACCAGTAATAGTAAAAAATCAGGCTGCCCCGAGGCATAGAAGAACTTGAAGCTGCAGAGCGTGCGCTCCAAATTCACAAGATTCCTAAAGGCAGGTGGGGATTTGGAATATAACAAAGCTTTTTTTAGGAGCCTGTCATTCCGCTGATGTCTACAGATTCACTTTAGTTTTTGGGAGAAGTCTTTGTTCATATCCTCTTGTTTCAATTACATGGAATCTACAGCAGTCCCTACTGATCCTTCTTTTGCATGTCCTGTTCACAAAGAACTTGAAATTCTTTAAAATTAAAGAGTATTACCTTAATGTAATTTTTTTCCAACGTAAAAGAAACAAAGATTGCGAGGATCCATAAAAGCATGAAACAGATTAGGAAAACAATGCATTTGTGAATAAAATATGATCAGTTTGTCCAGAATTCTTCTTCTTCTTCTTCTTTCTCGTTGACATCTATTAATGGAGAATCAAGCTGTAAATGCAACCAAAAGGTCAAGTAACTCCTGCAAATTCGGATTTTACAATAGCTTTTGTCAAATGTTTTCACCAATCTGTATCCTTTTATTGATTTTGAACTATTTCGCCAGTTGAATAATGGAAGTATTCTCTCCGACTGAAAAAGTAAACGTCTCAATTTTTTTTGAATATTAATTTTAAATGAAAAAAATATAGAAAAGATATAAATTCGCTTTGGCGCTTTTATTGTTAAGCTTTGGGCGAGGCTGTTTCAATTACTAGAAGGATTGTGAAGCCTCCACTGCGGTCCAATTTGCTTGAGTCTCTTGTTCAATCACAATTATCTGACTTTCAAAAGCCTCGCTCGGTCAATTCAACTACAACCATCGCATTTCAACAACACTAGAGATATTTAATATAGTGATTACCCGCGTCACAATGAGGAAAAATCAGTTGACTTTTGATATTTTATATAAATGATCCTCTTGTCACAAATAAATTTTGAATGTGATTGGATAGAATTTAATTTTAAAATTTTTATCTTAAATCTCGTAACAGTTAAATTGTTTGTAAGAAAAGATATGAATTTCATATTTAAAATTTTAAAGTTGATTTTAAAATAAGACACTGTCCAAATAGATCTATTTTTAATAAATAAAATATATATTATTTGCCAAAAAAAGAAAAGAAAAGGCAATTATCTTACTGGGCTGTTCTTCAATCTTAGACTACTACCTTCTTTGATTGGCAGGAGGTCAGGTAGGTTTTTAGATCACTAACGAGGCATAAATATTAAAGATTAATAGTCTTTTTGAAAAAAAGAAAGAGAGAAGAAAAGGTTTTGAATCACCAAATTGAGACAATTCAAAACTTTAGAGGTCCAAACTGCAAGCGTCACGGAAGAAATAGGTGGTTTTCGAGTTGGCCTGAAATAAAGTAAACGCATGTGCTCGTGTGTTCTAGCAGTAGAGGGCCGAAGGCCCGAAGAGAAGCTTTTGTATTTGACGCACTGTCGAAATACGTCGGTCTTGTTAACACGTTAAATCATCTGTTCAGGGTTTTATTTTCCGCAGCATTAATGGCTTGAACCGGGTAGTTTCAGCAAGCCGGGTTAACGTAGCAATGCGCCGCCGGTCTGGGTAAAGAAGCCATGGCAGTTAACAGACTCTGCTCTTCCTTGTCCCAATACGTATAGGTTTGAGAAATTTCACTGTTTTGTTCCCAATCCCAGTTTCCTGTTAGAAGGCGCCTTCTGTAGTCTGTTAATGTAGTCCAATTCAATCCAGTTCCTGCTGTCCTCGCCATTTACTTCGTGTTTTTTATTGTACGTTGACACTCGTAAATGTCAGAACCCTAATTTTAGTGATTTTCAGAACTATCATCGTCAGTTTCTGGTTGAAGAAGCATGGAGACACATATGAATCACAATCTATTCGAAAGGCGCTCCATAACCAAGTCCAGAGCTCCGGCAGTTAAATGGTTTAAGGAATGGTAATATTTCTCAATTTCTTGTAGTTTTTTCATGTGCAATTGGTTTGCCTTTTATAAGTATTGGTTTGTCGTTGTATATGCTATTGTAATTTTTTTCCCATCCTCTTCTTCTGTATGGTCTTCTTGTTGAAGGGGAGGATCATTTGGGGATTGTTTTGATCTTTTACATCTTTATTCTCGGCATTCTATAAAGTTCAATAGGGCTGATCACCAGAATGATTTGGTAGCGGTTAAAGTGCAATTTGGTTTTCTTTTGTATAGGATGGAATTGGTGGTAATGTATCCCTGTCGTAATATTTTGAGTTGTTATCAAAAGAGTTATAGCGATGGAAGGGTAGGAAGATCAAAAGGGAATTATCTTTGGTGAACTGAAAGAAAGAAAATGTGAGTGATTTAGGTACAAGACTATTGAGATAGTCCTCAAGCTCTGATACTTCCATAAAAATCGAAATTCTTTGTAATGCACACTGGGATCATTAGACTTGAGTAGTCTCTCTGTTAACGCCTGCTTAGAAGCTATTCAAGTTGTGTTTCTTGGCTGCCAATCCTCCTGAACCATATCAAGAAGAAGCAAGTTCTTCCATATAAACAAAAATTAACTGTACTTATAAAACCAAAAAAAAATTCAAAATTAACTGCTCTACCATTTAATGAAAAGTTGAGGCCTGGTGCAATACCTTTATCCATGTCTTTCAGTTCTATTCCAATATTAGAAAATAATGACAGTATCACATTTCTTGATGTGTTTCTTAAGATTAAATCTTCTTTGTTCTATTTTAGGGTGCCACAAGATGTTGTAGCAACTGGTGGAAAGTGTCAACTTCTGAAATGGGTCAATGGTTAGTTTTTGTAGATTTCCCCTTTGTACATTTTGATGATTGCGTTAAACAGTATGATATTTTCTGGAAAGAGAATTAGGGTTACAATTATTACAATAGAAAAGTTTGACAACTTACTTTAAAATTTTTTTTTTGGTTCTTAGATATTGCTATTGATATTCTCAAATATATGATAAGTTTTTGTGTCCTCTTTATTTCTCTTATTGATACTTTGAAGGCTATTCTAGTTGGAAATGTTGCCATGTTTCCAATTATTTTTACAAGTTTGTGGTCTTGTGTGGATAATATGTTAATCTCTTTCCTTCCTGACACCCTTCCTTCTCAAAATATCATTAGCTATATGTAGGTAAATGATATTATGATGTTTGTTGACTTGGATATGTACTCGTTGATTTTTATAAGCTAAGGAAGTGGAATTCAATATCCCTGATCTGTTGGCATAAAACTATCTTTCCTCTTCCTTTTGCTAGATGCTTAACCTTACGAATGCTCTTTCTAGTGGGATGTGGATAGGAATGAGGTGCATATATTGGAAACTGGACTGACATATGGTGTTCTGGACTTTTGGAAATGGGTTCACTGTTCTTTTTTATGATTTTGTGCTTTATGCCTTGATATCGCAACCGGGCCTATGTATTCCACATTCATTCTGAAAGTTCTGAAGCCAGAGTTCTCTGTTTGAGTAACCAACTCTGCTTTTAATTTGCTTTTTTCTCTATACATAGCAATCAACTTCTTCTTCTTCTCACTCTCCCTCCCTCCTTGTTCCTACCTTTTTTGGGGTGTTTTGGGGGCGGGGGGCATTTGGAGCTTGGAAGAAGATTAATCAACCAACTTTATCCAACTAAAAATTCCGTTGTTTTTTTTTTTGTATTGTTTCACCTACGCTTATCATCTTTTCCTTGTAGAGGCCACATTGAAGGCTTTGAGAGAGAAAAAAGAGCCAGAAGTGCCAGAGCCAGAACCTGAACCGACAACTGAAGTCCTCTTTCTCTGTAGTTATGAAGGATGTGGGAAGACATTTATTGATGCTGGGGCTTTGAGGAAGCACTCTCACATACATGGAGAGAGACAATACGTTTGCCATTATGAGAATTGCGGAAAGGTGAAGTCAATATCCAGAAGGTTATTTTGCCACTTTGTCATTTAACTTTGAGATCTAAACATTTGGACCTGGAATTGGATGAACATAATGGAGTTTAAAATTACTGTGACTAATCTGTTGCATACTTGTGGGTAGTAAAGCTTGAGGTTCTGGCTGCAACCTCTGAACAGTCTTTTGCACATATTCTATCCTTAATACTGCAAATCTCTTAATGATCAAGAAGTAAAGATAACTACATAATGGAGTTTAAAATGGTTCAGGCTGAAATTCTCTCAGGGAATTAATCTACAACCTTTGAGTAAATTGCTTAATAATCTAAAGTTAGCTTCAAAATGACTTTCTTTTCATTTCTATTTTTATTCCACTCTCTATCTGTTTCTTTTCTTTAGGGCATATTGTGTGGCTCCCTAGAGCAAAAAAGAGTCATTGTTCTAAAGTGAAAAACAGACAACTTCTGGTGATATGATAAATAGGTGGTGTATTGGAGAAAATATCTTTAGATAACATGGGGTTCTAGAGATTGGAGAATTTAAATTCTGATCAGATTCCCTTGTATTAGAAAACTACTTTTCATTCCTGGACACCATGTTCAAGTGTAGCTTTTTGACAACTTGTATTTCAAAATAACATTTTTACCTTTGACTTATTCTTTGAAGCGTTATCATGGAGTGCTTACTCTTGAGCTGAGTCATGTTTCCTGTTGACAGTAGATAATTTATTTTGATCCGGACCTCAATTCTTCAAATTTTTTCTGGTCCGTCAAGCATACATTACGAATATTTGTCCTGCCTGTTTTTATTCCTTCATTCTCCTTTCATTTATTTGGTTTATATTTACATCGTTATTGAATAATTAAAATTATTTAGCAGAAATTTTTGGATAGTTCAAAGCTGAAGAGACACTTTCTTATTCATACTGGAGAGAGAGATTTTGTATGTCCACATGAAGGCTGTGGAAAGGTAATTGATCTCTTCACACTTGGAATTCTTTTTCCAAGATGTAATAATTTTTGCTCTTTTTCCAACTCTTATTACCCCCTGTGCTCAAGCTTCTGTAGTTAAAACATTGTGCAAATCAAAGTTGTATTCAAGCTTTTGCCTTGGCTGATATTTATATTTCTCATCTGTTTTGCAGGCATTCTCCCTGGATTTTAATCTTAGATCACACATGAAAACACATTCACAGGAGAACTATCATATCTGCCCCTATCCAGATTGTGGAAAGCGATATGCACATGAATACAAGCTAAAAAATCACATTTCTTCTCATCATGAGAAGGTTTGGCCTTCCTTTTGCTCCCTGGTTTATCTTATTTTATCCGTCAGTTTGTAGTTTGTAATTTCCAAATCCTTCTCAATTCCATTGCTTGGTTATTCTTGTACTGCAATCACAACAGAGGAAAATTTCTCATTTTATGGTCGAATGAAATTTTGGGGACTTTGTGGTTATAATGCTGTATTTACATGAGAATTATGGGGCCTTGTTTCCTTTGCGAATTATGGCCTTGTTTTTCCTTTTTGGATGGA
Source organism: Rauvolfia tetraphylla (assembly GCA_030512225.1). NCBI lineage: Eukaryota > Viridiplantae > Streptophyta > Magnoliopsida > Gentianales > Apocynaceae > Rauvolfia > Rauvolfia tetraphylla. The sequence continues at coordinate 8,988,785 of JAJQKT010000060.1, forward strand.
CACAAAGAGAGAGAAAGGGTGCATACTGATCTTGCAATTCACTACTTGATGGACAATTTTTGAAGTTTAGTCTTCAATCAGTTTGGATAACGGGTTCATAGATTAGGACGCTGGTGATCACCAGTTTAGCAGTTGAGTTCTTAGGATAGTTCACTATGTTTATTTCCCGTTGTCCATACCAAAGGATTTAAAATGAGGCTAATTGCATACACGTAGTAGGGGATGTACATGCAATTTTCATTTTGAAAGTGAGTTTGGACCAGGATTTCTGCTTTTGTGCATTTGGAATCATATAATGTAACTTTCCATGTTATAGTTCGCAAATTGTAACCTGCAAAAGTCGCTGGTACTTGCATTTTGCACTTGAGAGAATCCTTACTGAGCTAGACTCGTTCCAATATGTCGTAAATTCTTTACCTATCCAATCAAGTGCAAGACATCTCCAATTAGTAGCTGGAAAGAATTATTTGATGTGTGAAAATCCATTAATTGGCTATTGGTACTTGATGCAAGCTCTTGTATTCTTATGTTTTTGTGCATTTCCTTCTTACTGCTTGATATGGAATACAATTTTAATTCCTGCTTTAATTTTCCGCAGAATGTTGTTGAGCCAACAAAGTATACCCAGCCTGCAGAGAAGCCAGTGAAAACTCCAAAATCCTCTGGTGCAAATTATGCGTCTGCATCATCTGACCGGCCTTATACTTGCCCGTATGAAGGTTGTGATAAGGCCTACATCCATGAATACAAGCTTAACCTTCATTTGAGAAGGGAGCATCCTGGCCATTTCAAGGAGGAGAATGCTAAGAATGCCCAATCTACTGCTGATAACGATATGGATGAAGCCAGTGATCAAGATGCATATCCTGTTAAGCGGAGCAATGGCAAAAGGCAGAGCAGGTCAAAGCCAAACTTAAAGTTGCCTCCAGCAAAAGTGGCTCAACGTAAAGGCTCCGCTGCTTCACCAGCTAATATGACCGTGATGAAAAAACAATGGCCAGTCAAAGAAGAAGTTTATGATGAAGAAGATAGTGAAGAAACAGAAGAGGAACGCGACAATGTTGGCGATGGTTGGAGATATGCAGAAAATGATGACGATGATGAAGAGACGGAGTATGAGGATTAGCTAGTTCACAACAATCTATGAAATATTCTCCATCTGGGAGTTCAATGAAAAGAAAATCAGAAAGAACTACGTTTTAGTTTATAATTGAAAAGAGATTTTTCTTTAAACATTTATTGTCAAATATCATATTTGTAGATGAGAAGTTTCCTCTCTCAATTTCTTTCCTTTTATTCCCATTTTCAAGGAGAAAACTTTTCCAGTTTTTGAGTATCGCCGGTATATTTCTGTCATTTTAATTCTCTCCAAATCTTACCCCCCCTTCAAACGAACTAATATGTAGAAATATAGTATTAACATATATGTGGTTCCCTTTTACTTCTTTCTTTTGTATGGCAGGCAATTTTGGGCTTATTTGGATTGAATTGTATTAAAAATCGTAAAAGTAAATTATTTGTGAGAGTAAAAATGAAGTCTAAAATAAAAAAAGTGAAAAAAATAAATTTTTTTAATCATTGGTATATGTTTATGTGATTAGATAAGGTTTGATTTTGAGATTATTGTTTTGAATTTCGTAAAAATTAAATTGTTTGTGAGAGAAGATATATGTTTTATACTTAAAAATTTTAAGTTTAGTTTAGAAATGAGATGCTATCTAATCATAATAGCCAATCTTACACTTCAGAAAAAATGTAAATGGATTCTAGATTCGTATACTTAATTTTTCTTGCACAATTGTAAAAATTTAGATTCCATCTATAACATCATTAGGATAAGCCAAACGCTATTTGTCCTAAAATATTTCAAAAGAAAAATTAAATATTAAGTCGAAGACCTACTGTTACAGTGTAGAAGCATCACTCAGTTAAAACAGGCCCAAACAAGCCCAAGAGACCAATTTAATACAATCTAAAAATGAGGCCCAAAAAATGAGGTCTGTGTTCTACTATATTCTCATCCCCTCCGTTACAAACTTAATACAATCAAAAAGAAGAAAGCGCATTTGTAATACAAGAGGAGGCAGTGATCTAACCAACTCCTTTCTCGTTTAAACTACCACATCTTTTTGCCGCGCCTTTTTCCGATTACCACCGTCAGCAGCAAGTCCAGCCGGTGATTAGGCTATCTGAAGTATGTTCTTCTTTTTTATTGGGTAGTAGGTCTTATTATTCTTGAAATTGTGTCTTTGTATACTTAATCGCTTAAGATATTAGTAATTCGGTTCCTGTTTGAGGATTTGTTAAATATAGTCGTCTTTTTCTAAGCCATACTAGTAAAGCAATCTTTCAAGAAGAGCTGTGGAGTGGAATCAAGGTGCGGGTGAAGTGGAGGGTAGTGGTTTTGATAAGTTTGGTCTGTTTTATGACTAGTTTCTTGGTCGAAGGATTCCGCTACATCCTTACATTCTTGACATTGCGTTTCATATTCCGTCATAGACGTTGTATGTTATTCTATACATAGAAAATGTTTAAAGGGTTTTGTTGGGATCGGCTTCATCTTATTAGAATTCTTTCAATTCTGTTTTGCTCTATTGTTTGGTGTAAAGGGCTAAGGGCAAAATTGAAACTTGGAGATAAGTTGGCAAACCAATGCATTTTATTTGCGTTAATGAGATCCTTTCTTACATTAGAATTAAAGTTTAGTCCATTTCGATTCACTGTGTATATCACTAGGACTTCTCTTTTCTGTTCTCAAATATAACTAAATGGCCCCTGAAAGTTTAAATTTTGATAAAATTGAGGTGATCTGTTGATTGCTTGTGAACTTCTGTATTAATTTGCTACGGAGTTACTTTGATCTCTTTGACATGCAATAGTTTTTCCCATTTCCGTTTCTGAAAATGTTTACAATTTTGTGAAATTATATATATTTTGATAAACAGTTAAAGCCAATTTAGGTGCCTTAGCTTTAGAGAAACTAGGATGACCAGCAGTGTGTAAGTAGAGACTAATATTATTCATAATAGTATGTGGGAAGTAGAGTAGTCTGATTGTACTTTCATCTGATGTTTACACCGAGCAGACAAAATTGTATTCTTGTGGTTTTAATGTTAGAAAATAGATAATTTTTTTGGAGTGATGATCTTGTTAGAGAAATTAGTCATTATATTTCATGCAACTTTCCAAAGTTAAGTATATTTGTATTTCTAGATTTACTTGTGCAATTTTAATCCCATTTTTGAGTCATTCAGATACTGAGCATTAGAAATTATGTTTTTGTTCTTTATTCTTGTCTTTTAATCATAATTTTCTTTGTGAGGGTGCATGTTTTAAAGATCTCTGATTTGCTTCTTGCTCTTAATTCATGTCTCGTTTCGTTTGATTTGCTACTTGTTGAAGTAATTATCAGCTGTTTCCAGGGGTCGCTGAAATCAAACAAGCATCATCTTAAGAGGCATATGATGTTTACAAATACTGCTGATGAGATTAGAGCTCAGCTAGAACATTCACTTACTGATTCTTCTCTTTGTGCATCAAACATACATTTCAGGGGTCGTAATGAACAAAGGAGGTGTTGGTCTTGGAAGTGGTGGGGGAGGACCAACTGCTGCTGCGGCAGCTGCTGCAGCTCAAAAGCAGAAGACACTGTTGCAAAGAGTTGATGCTGACATTGGAAACATAGTCGATAATTTCAGTTTCCTTGTAAATGTTGCACGGGTAAGCTTCTTTCTGTGAGTACGTGTCTTTCTATTTAGTTGCTTTCGATCAATTTCTTCACACATTCATTTGGATTAACACCAGTTCTGATTGGAGTGAAATGTGGAAATACAATGAAGCTGCAATCCCAGACATGGATGCCTCACCCCTTCTTTCCTTGTGACCCTACTGTTCTGCTCACATTGGGCTTTAGGGGAGGTGGATTGCAAACTGATGGAGTTGGACCTTGTTAAATAATTTTCTAAAGTTGGAATTGTTAAACAGCAACTTAAGCTTCTTGAGTCCTTTTCTGATTCTCCTCTTCCTCATGTGAAATAAAAATTGAAGTAGATGAGATAATCTACACCTGTGGATGATTTTCCTTCTCTACTTGGGGAACCATAAATTTTTTGCAAAAATGTAGTTTTGGGTTGCTATCAGACAATTAGACATGAATAAAAAAACTGAAATGCAACACTTGCCATCAGATTCTGCAACTGATTGGTCATTTTCAAAATTTTAATGCCCCAAGTGCATCTATATACACTAACTTAATGTGTTTGGTGCAATACGGAAATGCTAAATTATTCAGTTTCCAAAGACTAGCTAAAAACAGGAGTTATGAGCAAAGAAAGTACTTAATTAAGATTCACGTGGCACTTTCTGAAAGCCTTTCATGAGACGTTTGTTTTGGTTTAACATGCAGGTTTACATGATTCCATAAGATGTTTGGTTATAGGCATCACAGTTCTACTCGTAGAACCCCATATCTAAATATTATCGTGTCAGGTTGTATTTGATCCTTTTCTCTGGAAAAAAAGGCATGTTGCCTTGATTCTTTAAGCTTCTTGTCTCTTATCAAACTCGGTCCAAAGAACACAGGGAGCTTGGCATTGAGGCAGAAATGAGCTCATTAATGTATGAGAACTGAATCAGGAGCCCTGTAGCTCCGCACTCAATCCTCAACCTTTTCCATTGTTGTGTCTTCTGTGTGTATACCTGCATTTTTTCTTTTCCCTCTTCTTGTCTGCATTATTCGATTAATGTACTAAATGCATTGGGACTCTGAGAGTCATCTGCAGTAGTGTGCAAAAATGTTAACGTGCAAAATCTGCCGTGATGTTTATCATTTTCACTTTCTAAATAATTTTTCATTCTTCTTCTTCATTGTACCAAAACGTAAGGTAATTGGAATGTTACAACCACCTGACACCGCTAAAATTTTTAGGTAAATGACCCGCCAGTCAGAAACTCACAAGAAGCTTTCATGATGGAGATGCGTGCAGCCAGGATGGTGAGTTTTCTTTCTTGTTTGACATTACGTCGGTGGTCTGTACGTTAAAAGTCAAGCATACTTGATACTGACGCATACTGCAACAAAGAATCGTCAACATGACCAGAATCTTTTGTTAGGTTGTGTGAGTCTTTGGTTCACTCAGTGGCCATCTCATATGTCAAATTGCTGTGTGTAGGATATCTTGAAACTGGGGAATCCAGTCCTTTTAGCTCTAGCGCTTTTACTATTTCCAGTTTACCTTTGTGCTTCATTTATTCTACACTGCATTTTAGTTAATCGCGCATATTGAAACAGGTCCAAGCATCTGATTCACTGCTTAAGTTGGTTTCAGAGTTAAAACAGACAGCAATCTTTTCAGGATTTGCCTCTCTTAATGACCACGTGGAGCAGAGAATAGATGAATTTAATCAACAAGCAGAAAAAACCGAGAGCACCATAGCCAGAATCGGTGAAGAGGCAGCTGCTAGCCTAAAGGAACTCGAGTCTCACTACTACTCTTCTGCTCAGAGAACAGACTCACTTCCTGACCAATAATTAACTAGACCTTAATCTTGTCATCTTTGATGTGAGGAAGTCTAACTAGCTTTTCTCTTTAAAGCCCTTTTCTAAGCTTGTTCCAGTTAATGCAATCTTGCTTGGAAAAAACGCAGAACTCTGCCATCTGATTCATTGTATTGCCAGTACTTTTCTTGTTGCAGTTCCAACCTGAAATTTTTGTTTTTTAGATACAAAAACAATTAATGGTATATCAATATATATTAAATTTGATGGCCCAAAGGAATTAATAACTTGTAAAAGATACTCCTAATATTTACTTCATCTAAAATAAATAAAATATGAACATTCCGTTCAATAGTGAAAGTTTTCTATCAAACTTTATTTTACTTATAAGTATGCAACAACCTAAATGTGAGATTGGATAGTGTTTTGGTTTGAATTTTTTTGTTTTAAGTTTTGAAAGAGTGGATTGTTTGTGAAAAAAGAAGTAAAATTAAAAGTGAAACATTTTTATTGCACTCCAGAACAGAATGTTGTCTAAATACACCCTAAGTGTGTTGGTCAATCTTGAACCTAATTAATGCTTTACTGTAACTCCTTTATTCTTTTCCTTATTTAGATGTGTTGGTATACTCAATATGAAAATTTATAATTCAATAAAACAAAAATCTTCACAATGATCATTGTAATTGAACTAGATTATGTAATTCTAAGAAATGCGAGATCTAATAACAATTGATTCTTTAAATAAAATTTTCCGAATAGGAAATAGTTACATCCTGATTGAGAAAATAGACGAAATTCGAGTTTTTAAATCCAAAACAGTTCTATTTGTTTTAATTTCTCTCTCTCTCTCTCTCAGATGCAAAGGAGAATATCAAAATTTTACATTAATATAAATTGAAAACTCTCATGAATTAGTATTTATATCTTTGTTTAAGCTTTTATGAAAGATTAAGTAATTAGCAAAATTTAGATATCTAAGGCATCAAGGCATAGGCATACGAACATAATATGATTATTTCTAAGTGTAATCAATTTTGTATTTGAAATTGATGACAAATATAAAACAATAAGGTATTTAACAAATATATGATGATGAGTTTAAATTAAGCATGTTTGTGGAGTTAATAAATCCAATATATATAAATATGATTAATGCTTCAATATAACTCCTTTCCTTTTTATTCATTTGCATGTTTCGGTATTAATCAATACCATAAATAAAAAATTAGATAATAGAAATTTTGAAACCTAAGAAACAATTTTATAATATTTAGTATATAAAATGTTAGAAATTGTCTAACATCTCCTAAACTCCACATTAGTATGATATTGTCCGCTCTGGGCAAAGCCCTCACGGATTTGTTTTTGGGTATCTCCCAAAAGGCCTCATACTAATGGAGTTATCTTGAATCTTATATTTAGACAACTCTTCCATCAAATTTTCCATGTGGGACTTAGTTTGCATCCCAATAATCCTCCCCTCAAACTAATGACCACACAGGTCATGACCTCTCCTTCATAGATAATCCATTTGATCTGCCAACCATCTTGCACCGCCGCTACCAACCAGCGGGACACGCCGCCTGACCACCACATTATCAGGAAGACTTTCGATACAAGGCATCAACCGCAGATCTCCAACGAGGGGGGCTTCCCACGGTGCCACGTCACCCTGGACGAACCATCGGCCTCGATACCACTTGTTAGGAATTGTCTAACATCTCCTAAACTCCACATTAGTATGATATTGTCCGCTCTGGGCAAAGCCCTCACGGATTTGTTTTTGGGTATCTCCCAAAAGGCCTCATACTAATGGAGTTATCTTGAATCTTATATTTAGACAACTATTCCATCAATTTTTCCATGTGTGACTTAGTTTGCATCCCAACATAAAATACAGACATAGTTTAATTTAACTTTGCAGAATAAAAACATCTGGATCTTTTGCAACACTTGATTTTTGTCTATGCATCATCTTTTTCTTGTTATTGTTGATCCAATTCTTCAAAATGGATCTTGTAATTCCAAGTTCTGAACAAACTTGCATGATCTCTTCTTTATTGCAATTTCGAAATGTCCAACCAATTCTATCAGCAAAACCCTTCAAAACTTGTTTATGCTTTGGGCTGATCTTTGTCCTAACCTTCTTCCAGACCCCTTTGTTCCCCTCCCTCTCTCCTTCATTCACATCTTTTGGTTCTGGATCAGTGTGTGAAGGAGCAGCGAGGGCATCAATATTAGAAAAGCTATCGATAGGCTGCAGGGACCAAGTTCTCTATTCTCTTGTGAAAATTTCGATGACAACCGCATGCAGCACAGAATGCAAAGTTTGGTGTTCCTTCCTTACCTCCAGGAGCAAATTCACCACAACCATCAAGGACAATAGCCATCGATCGTTTTGCATAGTTTCGCGAGCATCTCATGTACCTCTCAGTAGTCTGATGATCATACCTAGCAACCTTATTAGAGGCCATGGATGAAGTAATTGAAAAGAAGAGAAAGTCAAGGTAAGAGCTGTTAAAGCTATATATGTTGTGCAGCTTTGTAAGTGACTGTGCGGTGAATTGTCAACTACAAGAGTGGTGGTATATAAAGGATGTTTTGGGTGTAGAGGTGTCCTTATGCATAGCTATTATATATGTGAATCCACAAAATACTAATAGCATCTGGTATTCGCTGGCAATGACATATAAGGATATGTATAAATGAATTTGCATATATTGGCACTATTGCCTATGAAGGAAAATGCATGTAAAGATAGCATTTCATTTATTTGGCTCTCCATGTCTAGCCATCTTTTCAACTGGCTTTAAAGTAGTTACTTTTGCACTATGGATGTGTTTACACCTATTCAGAAGAGATATTTTTAACTTATTAAACATGAGATTAGATAAATTTTGGGTTTAATTTTTTTAAAAAATTTATAAAAAATAAATTATTTATAAAAAAAATTCAAAATAAAAATTTATATTGAATTTCGTTATAGAACTCAATTCAAATATATCCAAAATAAAGAAAAGAAAAGAGAAGACAAGCCTGCTTAGAAAAGAAGGATAGTAATGTCATTGACTAAAAGTAATATTATATGGTTAAGTGAATATTGGTCAAAACATAATGCAGGTTTAGCTAAATTAACCGTAGTTTTAGGTTTATAACGGGGGATTGATTAGTGATATTAACCCTTTCCTTTATTCCCCTGTAAAAAGGTTCTTGATACGCAGCGTTTTGATATCCCAAGCGAAGTGCGCAGCGAGTCGTCGACTCCGGACTAACAAGAGATAGACATCCAAACGCTGCTCACGATGGCAGGAGAATCTTCGGCAACGGCAGCAACACTGACCTCGCCGGTGACGGAGGAGGAGATGACTCTTACGGTGAAGTGGAGCGGCAAAGAGTACACCGTCAGGGTCTGCGGCGACGACACCGTCAGAGAGCTAAAGAGGCGCATTTGTGAAGTCACGAATGTGCTGCCTAAACGCCAGAAGCTTCTCTATCCCAAAGTGGGTTCAAAGCTCTCTGATGACTCCACACTTCTCTCTCAACTACCCCTCAAAGCCTCTCTCAAAATGACCATGATCGGGTGCGCACCCTTCTCCCTCGTTATACATTTCTCATTATGTTAGTTTTTTATGTCTTTTACTTGCCAGAAATTTGTCATTGTAATTGCACTGAGAATTTCAAGCATTTAGCAGTCAAGTCAACTTAGGTGAACGATTTTCTTTCGATTGGTTTGTAAAAGTTTGTTCTTTTTGCTCCCCATTTTTGGTTATTAGTAGACTTGTTCATGATTTTATGTAAGTCTGCAATGGTTGTTGACGGGATAAGCTAACATTTGCACATTCGTGCCCAGTAGGCAACTTAGGTGCTACTTCTGTGTATGCTTGTCCTTGGAGAAGATAGGGGTTCCGGTCACAGGGACGTGATAGTAGTTAAACTTGGCTTATAACACTACCCTGGTTAACTATGTAATGTCAGTACAATTGTGTTTATGTGCAAAAAGCGAGCAGTTTTGGATTGGTTTGACTTGCATGCATCCTTTTAGATTGCAGCGGTTTGCGGTTGAACTGCTGCAATAATTTCTGTTGTTATGTGTTCAATGTTAGGAAAAGCTTTTTCAGGTTGGTAACTTGATATAGACTTTTTTTTTTTGGGTGAGGGGTGGGGGTTGTGGTTTAGCTGTGTGGTTTCTCAATGTAGTAGTCAGATTTTTTATCTCCGCTCTCTTGTTCTAACTGGTGAAGTTAGGATTTTTTGTATCTTATACCTACATTCACTATGATGTTGTGATTTAGTTATCTCCTTGTGGTTTTAAGTGGATGAACATGTTTTTGAAAAAATAAAAAAAAATGTGTATATGTTTTATTTCGGTTAATCATGTCAAAGCAGATGAGTTTGAATGCAAGAAGAGGTCTTCTCTGGAATAGTTCAGCCTTTTATTGTATTCTTTGAAGTGAAGTGGTTTGTTGTTGGACCCTTTTAATATTTTCTGTTGTTATTTATTTAAGGTTGGGATAAGGTTTTCCCATCTGGTATTTTAGTAAGTTTTTTTTTAATTGCATTTATTGTTTTTGTTGCAACCAACCACATTTAATTTTGAGATGGTGTTTGACTTTAGATTTACTAGTTTAAACACTTTTCTCCAAGTAGCGGAAAAAGGATCCTTTGCAGTGAAGAGAAATGTGGATCACTGTTTGGCTTGCTAGTTTCTGAGGTAGTTTGGGCTGTCAAATTTCCAGTATTTCAGTTTGAGCTTTTTCTCACCCCCACTCCCCTTTTTTCATTCTTGAAAGGTGAGGGGAGGTTGCAGGAAGAATTTTTCAATTCAAGGGGGTCCTTGGGAGAAGGGAAAAGGAAAAAAGAAAAGTGAAGTGGATAAATGTGAAAGTAAGCCAAAGCAATTTTAGTCCAGGGAATTCTAACTTGCAGTCTTGCAGTAGGGAATTCAGAACAAAAAATAAAGCTCATTAAGCAAGATAGATAACATTATAATTCATAAACAAACACTAGATATCCAAATACTGAGAAACCAAATGAGTAAAGCTTATGCATCAACGGTTGTTTTTCTTATTACTGCCAATCCTAATTCTAACTTGCAGGAGATAAACATGAGACCTGGTCTATGGGTCTGATTGTCTGGCTTTTGATTGGTTTTTGTGATTGCTGATCCAAATTTGAAAGCCTCAAATTGTGAGTCCAATGGCAGAACAAAAATGGTCAATCTCTTCCTTACTTTGTCCCAGAAATCTCCAATTTATCTTATTCGCAAAAGCTTCCCTTAGATTCATCTGGGTGACTGTAAACTTTGTCCTTGTCCTCTTGATCCCTGCACTTTGGACGCTGATTTCCTTATGATTTGATTCATTATGCGGTGAAGCAATAGTTGCTCCAGTAATGTCTTGTGTGAACGTTAGTTGTGGTGGTGGTTGAGCTGGAGTTAGAGGTGAGGCAGAGGTTGAAGGATCCTGTGCAAGTATTGTTGGCAGACATGGAAGTGATGCTAGAGGTAATGCAGATCTTACAGGATCCTGTGTAAGTGCTGCTGGTGCCGGTGGTTGAGGTGAAGCAAATGCTGAGGGATTGTTAGAGAAGAAGGTATTAATAACTTGATTACCTGGTGGTTGAGTATGTTCCATTTTCACCCTTTTGTGGAAGTGCCGGTGACGGCCACAAGCTTGGCAGACTAGGCTTTCTTCTTTTTTAGGTACAAAATGGTTGCACCCGTCGAGGGCATAGAGTATGATTGGTGTTGGATCGTTAGCGAAAGGTTGTAGTGACTGCTTTGTTGATTAACAATGACGCAAAGCGGAGGAAATACAGCGCACTTGAGGGAGGAATTGTGCCTTTTAAATAGTTGAACCTTTTTTTATAATTACATAAATTTAATTGTAAATTTTAATTACTGTCTTGTACTGGCGGCGATACCATTGCCTCATTTTGAAGATTGTCTTCCAATATATTGATTGAAAGTTGAGGTTCTGAAGATAAAGTTGTCGCATCTCTCATAAGCTGCATCATTAGCACGACAACAAAAATAAAGTTACTGCACGTCTTAAACGTAATGCTAAAGTTGTGCTAAATATTAATTTAATTCTGTTATTGAATCGATGCAGCTTTATTATATTTCATATATATAGGAAAATCTGTTCTACTAAGTATTGCCATAAAGGAAAAGAATCCAAAATGGAAATAAATGTTGAATTTCCATAACTTGTGTTAATTGCAATGAATTCTGTCTCAATAGATAAAATTAGACCAGATAACTAGCAGAGATGATAACTTACCTTTGTAGCAACTCTGGTTCTACTGAGTCTCTTCTTAGAAATTAAAAGCCATTATTGTGCTTTTTGGATCAAACATATCTTTCAAGTTGTAATTTCATTTATGTATTTCATAAATTCATCCATTTTAAACTTGTTCTGTTAAAATTGAAAAAAAAAATACATATATTTTGTATAACATGTTTTGGACAATATAGTCTGACTAGAATAAGGGTATCCATAGTGAGGTTGGGGTAGTTCCTCTCTGTTGATATTGTAAAACATGCTTATTATGTATGTATTTATTGATTAATTGTAAATCTTATGCTTATTTTATAAGTTTAATATACTTTGTAATCAAGTCCTAATTTCCAAAGAAGTTTCAGCAAATAATTTGTTTGCCGTTGTACTATCAGAGCTCTAACTGAGTTTCAGCTCAACTCATTTATGAGGATGTGTGGGTTTCATTCAATCAAGCCCAAACACTTACTTTCAGCTTGGCTGGTCTCTAGAAACTAGTATGCTCAGCAGAGTTTCCAATCAATAATACTTATGGAAAGTCCCTTTCTGCTTTTGTGTGTGTGCAAGCTTTTAGTTGCCAGGTCTTCAATATAATTTTAACATGTGAATTTGCTTTTCTCATTTCAAATATTGTTCGGTTTGCAGTACCGTTGAAGATGATATAATTGTGGATCATGTGGATTCCCCTGAGATCATAGATGATTTTGAACTTGGCCAAGATGAAGCTGTTGAGATCAAAGATAAAGAAGTTAATAAGCAGAAACTTAGAAGACGCATTGAGCAATACAAGGTATGTACAAGGTGAAACTTATAAGATGCTTTGAGAAATATGAGGTATGCCTTTTCATCTAGACGATGTTTTTAACTAATAAATTGCACAAGAACAGAAGTTCAAAGGAGTTGATTCTTAATGTACCATTGACTGAAGGATTTTGCAAGGCAATAGATGTACATGTACATATTTTCCACAGAACTTAGCTATAAATCAAGCACTAAAGTAGCAAGCAATTGCCAGCCGATTTATGGGTGCTTTCTGGACATATAGGCAGTGTTTATATAATTCTGGTCCCTCTGGGTAGTCTGATCTAGTTTTTCCTTTTATGTCCTTATGATAAAATAAGTTATTTCCGACCTTTCCCCTAAAAACAAATATTATTGAAGATTACTTTGAATCCTGATGCTTAATTCTTCTGTTGAGCGGATACAAAAATTTACATTTGATCTTTTAGTGCTTCCCTCCTTGCATTAGACTTTGTGACTTTCTCCTATATTTTTTCTATCTCAACTATAATTGTACTCTTATCTAAAATTCTTGATCTCCTCCCTGCCTCCAAGTCAAATACGGACATTGGATTCAGGACGTAGGAAATAGCAATCGGCCAAATATTTGATCTTCTTTGGCAATGCAACCTTGCTGCTTTCCTTTCTTCATGTTTTCAGGCTTTTTGCACTGCACCACCCAAATAAAATAGATGAGTTGGTTCACTTGGTTGCAGGGGAAAGTGGAAGTAAAATATTGTTTTTCTTTATTCAGTATGCAGAGGTTTACAACTAGATGTTAGTTTAGGAAAATGTCAAGAAGATTAAGTTCATCCCAATACACTCTAGACATCGGATACATTAGGTAGATTGGTTGTTCAACAGGCCACTTCTCCTCCATCTGGACTTGGTTGTTTTTTGTTTCACTTCTAATATTTAAGCATCAAACCTGTAGACCTGTTGGTGCTTTTGAGCAAGCATAATATATTGACTCTGAGCTATGGGATTTTAGATTGAACTGCGGAACCCATGCCGTAAAGGCAAAAAACTGCTTGTCCTAGACATTGACTACACCCTCTTTGATCACCGGTCTACAGCTGAGAACCCACTCGAATTGATGCGGCCCTGTAAGTATTTATATGTTTATTCATTTTGCTTCCTATGCTTTCTTCAGGAGTAGATGGTTTCTTACTTTCATTGTCAATTATCTTATGCAGATCTTCATGAATTTCTTTCGGCCGTTTATGCAGAGTATGATATTATGATATGGTCCGCAACCAAGTGAGTTTACTATTTTTACTTTCAACTGGGCAGATTATTTCTAGATCCCATGACTATATTTTACTTAAAGGTTTAACCAATAATGCACTATTCCTTGAGTTTATATGGCTACTTGATGCAATGTTTCAACTTTCTAAGAGGAATAAAATCCTGTATACCTTTTTGGTGGAATTTCATTGCTAAGATAACATATTTTCAGGTGATTATAGATTTTTCCTCACATCTTATCATGTGGTTAGTGTAGGCCACTGATGTTGGCCTAAGTTTTTCTGTAAATTTTATATGAAAGCTCAACACAGTTTAGTTCCTATTTCGCTAAACAATATGTGCCCTATTATTAACTCCCTCTCCCTCTCCTCCCTCCCTGCCTCCAAATCCAGTGGACAGGACTGGTACCTATTGTTGTTCTGCGTTCAGTCCAAAATGCCTCTGTTTTAAAGGATAACAACGAATTAAGTTTTCAGGTGGAGATGACATCTTTGATCACGTGCTGGAAAAGTTAAGGCACTTTAAACACATTGGTAAGAATAAATTATTAAAGAATGATAGTGGTGGATTTGAATGGATGTGGCAAAAAATGTTGCTCTTAAGACAAGCATAGAGATACACATGCAGGCATACATGCAGAAACAGCATGGTGGTCCTCCTCTTCTATAGAGGAGAAGTCGAATCTATTGAGGAGGGAGAATTCCTGTGGTAGGTGCTGGTTGAATTAAGGTGGAAATCACGAACTATCAATAGTTGTGAAGCGATGGTTTGTGGAGTTGGGGAAGATGAGGTTTAGAAACAAAAATGCAGGTTTGTGCTTTGCAGATTGTGAGAAATAACTGGAGGTGTATGATATTAATGTACGCAAAGAATTGGTCAGCATATTATTCTGTAATCAGATAATTCTGTTATCATCTTAAGCTACTTGATGATGCTGTCAGGTACTTGCTTTCAGGTTTCATGTGTGATTTGCCTTCTTTAAGTTTTGGAATTCGTGGACTTTATAACTTGATGCTTTTGCTACTATGCAGTTTGTCTCCTAATTTTTTGATAGGAACTTAATGAATAGAATTTCTCTTCACCATTAGAGGTTTTGGTGCTACTAGAATGATCATCTTGCTGTGGCTCTGAGAATTGTTGTTTCCTATTAAAAACATTGAAATATTCGAGCTGCACTGTATCCAATTCTCAGATTATTTTATTTTCTCTCCACAGCATGAAGTGGGTTGAATTGAAGATGGGACAACTGGGTGTACTCGATCATCCTGACTACAAAATTACAGCACTCCTGGATCATTTAGCAATGATAACAGTTCAATCAGACACTCGTGGGGTCTTTGATTGCAAGCCTCTCGGCTTGATTTGGGCTAAATTTCCCGAGGTTTACATCAATTCTTTCCTTCCTTTATTTTCCTTTATTTGGTTTACTAGTGGATGGTATGCAATTTCACAACACTTGTCGTCAACCTTACTCCTACCAAGCAATATCTCATATTTACTGGAAGATAGATAGATATCCTGAGTTCGAGCCCTTCTGCTGAAATATTGCCTTTCTGGTGATTGTTTTCAGTTCTACAGTTCAAAGAACACCATAATGTTCGATGATTTACGAAGAAATTTTGTGATGAATCCTCAAAATGGTTTGACCATAAAGCCATTCCGAAAGGCCCATGCAAATCGAGGTAATGATCTGGAACTCATGAAACTGACGCAGTACTTGCTTGCCATAGCAGATCTTGATGATATTAGCAGCCTCGATCACAGCAAGTGGGAGTCCTTCAACGAGGACAGCTTCAAGAGGCGTAGGCATTCTTGACCGACAGGATCAGTAACCAGGTATAACCACCATGGATCTCTGTCAGTTCTCTGGAGGTGTTCCCTCCCCCTTTTGATGGGGGAATTGATGAGCATCCTGCCTCCCCTTGACATGAGATATACTGAGAGTAAAGAATCATCAGTCAATCTGGGTCCAACAGTAGCCTATAGGCTATAGGTGCCGGAATTTTACCCTTCTAAATCTGGATTCCAGAACAAAAGTATAAAGAAAAACCAGTATGAATAATTACTTTCTGATTTTGATTTACCCCTATCTCCTTTTCTTTTCCTGGAAAAGGCAAGACTTCAATATTATTTAATATATTATAGATGGGTTTTTTTGGTTTAATAATTAAAATACTTTATTCATATGAGAATGAAAGAGGTTATATTTAATAATTCATGATAACAAATAAAATATCACAGTGAGTAATGTGCATTTTGAACTGAGTTCTTTTACATTTAAATTCACAACTTATTGCTATGGTTCTCTTTGTAAGCCCAAATATGAATGGTTAGCGTTGTTAATTGGGCTTAATGAGTTAGATTTTGTTAAGTCTGGACTCGGCTCAATTTTGTTTGGATTTATAAAAATAAGTCTATGCTTGCTCACTCGGTTTAGGGTCAGGCTTGGCCTTTTTTTATTTTTTAATATGAATTTATCTTATATTCTTGTTTTTACTTTACGAAGTTTGTTTTAAAGACTAAGGCTTAGTTTGATTGGGAAGAAAATGAGAGACAAAAGTAAAAGATGAAGTCAATGGGTATTTTATTTTGCTTTGTTAGAGAAGAATGGAGGAGAGTAAATATAGAGGTAGAGAGTTTCCTTCCACATTATCAATTTCAATCCTTCCACTTTTGAAAGGATTTGGAGGTATTTAGTATTAAAAAGATTATTATATTCTTAATTTTTATTTTTATCATAACTTTTTAATTTAATGATAGAGTAAATTTATAAATATAATAAAATAGTATTTATTCACTTTTCATACAACCAAATAATAAAAAGTATCTTTAATTTATTTACATTTTTTTATACTAAATAAAATTAAAATAAATAAAAATATATTCGTTAAGAGAAGTAGAATGTATCTCAACCCCCCCTTTCTCTCTTTTTTACTAACCAAATTAGGTCTAAATGCGGGTTCATATTTAATCAGGCCAAATGGGCTGAGATGAATCGATCTGAACCCATTAACAATCGTAACCAATATAATTCAAATGTTACGTACTGCTGGGCTTTCCTGGGCTTGAGTTGTGAGTGGGCTTCATTAGAAAATTGCCCAATTAAGGAAGAAACTTTTCTCAGCGCGGCCCATATAAGAATGCTTTTCAGGATGGCATAGGAGGAGAATGAAGACAGCTTTTGTTAAAAGGAAATATTTTGTGTCACACTTCTACAATAAGTATCAAATTAAGATATTCATAGGAGAAAGTGTCAGACCTTACATTGAAATATTGAAGGAAATTATCAAAATCCAATGAACCAAATGAGTCATTTATGATAGCTTCGCTTGTAAATATTTCTCTCCCTCTTTGTCCTTTGCTAAACTCATTACCTGTCATTTCCATATATCCTTCCTTAAGGACCACATTTAAGTTCATCCCTTGAAATATTGTCTAACAAATTTTGGATAATACCTTCATTAGCTTTGAAGTTTGTGAATTTGGAATATACAGGATGCATATGGACAATGTTTCGACCAAATAGAAAAACAATCGAGTTTTACTTTTTATCTGACAAAAAAATTATTTTTATACAATTCAATACAAAAGATTTCAAATCCAAATTCAGTCCACATAAACCCGTATTTTATATAATCTTAGAGTATAATTGCACAATGTAACTTTACAGCTTAAATACTAGTAATATATTTGATACCACAGAAGTGACAGTTTAGTTCATTAGAATTTTTATTTACTATTTCATTTATTTCAGATTACTTATAAAATAATAATAACTGCTCCTTCCCTTCATTCACTTTTATTTGTAAAAAGAAAAAAAATACTAAACTATATAAACCAAGGAATTAAAGAATTTCAGATCAATTAGAGCCTAAAAGACAATTTTACCTATTCAAAACGCAGTAGGTAATTGACTCATAATGAAAAAACTCCACCACGTGAAATGCTCTTTAAATAAAATAAGGGATATTTCGAAGAAAGCTAACCAGACATCCTCAAATTCATAAATTTGACGAATAAAAATGAATGAGAGAAGAGAATGATCAATCTTTGACAAATAAAACTAAACAGAAGGAATAATTATTTGTTCGATTCATTAATACAAGAAAGCATTTACTTAATTTTTTTCACGTGTCTATTAATCACATTTTAAAGTTTCAAAATGATTTTTTGATCATTTAATCTAATAAATCAAACTCAACTAATCATCTTTTTAATATATATGCAAAACTTCAACTTTGATAGATAATTTGAGAAGGAGAAAGCAGATCATCGCTATCTTCTTATTTCTAAGTTGGAACTGATGATGAGCTAAATTCATGTCTCTCCCATATAATATATAAATGAATAAGCATTTGAGGGTTACTTTGCACGGTGTGAATTTGTATTTATTTACTATTGGTTGCCGGGATTACCCCTTCAGTAATTATCACTATCCTTCATCATTCCCTTTTTCCGAAAAATTCAAATGCGTCAATCCTCATAATATTTGTAAAAGAATAAGGATTACCGATATTTCCTTATTTATAAAAATTTTTTCAAAAAGTTAATTACTCTTAAAGGAGTGAGGAGTTAATTGCGGGAGAAAATTCAATTTTTGATTTTCTATTACAATTAGGAAAATATGTTTAATCTTCTGCTCTCGTAATCTCTTTGATATTGATACAGTTGTCTTTATAATTATTTTTTTTTAATTTTCAAGAAGAAATGGTAAAAATGAAAGCCGTGATTAAATGGTAATTTTGTTTTTTTAAAAAAAAAAGCAGATAAAGTGATTAGGAAGAGCGAAATTAAATGGGAAAGTTGAACGTTCAAAAGTAAATAATGGTAATTCTTTGCCAAAACGGCAACGAAAAGGCCAGAGAGTACGGAGCGAAAACCGTTCCCCGTTGGAGCTTTTGAATGCAAGCATTTCGAGAACAAGCATTGATTGATTCTTTCTCACTCCAAACCCCCTTAATATTAGTAGTGTGCTGAAAATTCCTTCTTTTTTTGGTTATTTTGGCCAACTCATAACTCCTCCATTTCTTGATTGCTCTCTCTTTCATCATTTATTGTAAATTCTTCCTCTTCTAGTCCTTTGATAGACACTGACAGAAGATTGCATGCACATTTCCTACTCATTCACTCCTAAATTTATTCATTCCCGTTGCTGTTTCTTCCCCACCTCCCTCCCTTTCTGTCTCTTCAAGAAATCGCAGTGAGAGAAATTCAAACAACTTTCTGTTCTTGAAGTTCTCTGCATGTTTCAGAAGAAGCTGGTTGTCTGAGGGAGAATTTTCTGTTCATTACGCGAAGAATGGACGGGAACCCAATGTTGGATATCTGCAGAAGATCAATGGGTTTTGTTCTGATATTGGTGCTCTGTTGGAATGCAATGCTTTTTGTTTCATCAGCCTGTGAGTGTTCTTGTGATTTAATTTCGACTTTTCAGAGCAGCCTCATTGAAATACAAAAAATGTCTGTGTTTTTAGTGGATTTCTCAAATTCTTTTAATGGTGAAAATTGCAGTTCTAATGCAGATGGATACGATCCTTTGGATCCCAACGGAAACATCACCATCAAATGGGATGTATTATTGGACAATGATGGCACACAAGACGTGAGTTTTCTGCTTCTTTCTTAATTCAATGAACTATTCACAACATTGTATTTTCATGTTGTAGTTGTGGCTTCTGGTCTTCTTGTCTACTTTGCATGGCATCGACCTACACTAAGCATCGTTACACCCCAGTGTGCTCCTCCTTACTGAGGATCTGGTTCGATCAAGTATTTATTTGTACAGTGCTTCTGACCATCCCCAGAATAATGGATCTAGAGTTGAGGTTAAAGCTTTAGTAAAGGGAAACATTCTTAAGTCCCGTCAAGAATCTTGAATTTCTTTTCCATTCGGAGAAATGTTATTAGTTTTGACTTAAACATACTTCACCAAAATTAGCACGTCTTGTAAGATCTGTGACTCAAGCCCTTTAGACTATTATGCAATGAAAAGAGAGACTTTACTCTCAAGGACAAACTAGAAACATATGCAAATGTTGTTCGAGTAACTCTACTTTGTTTAGTGAAGGAATTTTCATAGGAATTTTGCTCTCCAGGTGAGGGTGTCAATTTACAATTTTCAGTTGTTCCGGCACATAGATCATCCTGGGTGGAGACTAAGTTGGAGATGGCGAGGTGATGAGGTTATCTGGAACATATTGGGAGCTGAGGCTACAGAACAGGGAAATTGTTCTGCTTTCAAAGGCGGAATACTTCCTCACTGTTGCGAAAAGGAACCCGCGATCATTGACCTGTTACCAGGGGCTCCATACAACAAACAGGTAGCCAATTGCTGCAAGGGAGGACTACTTTCATCTATGACACAAGATCCTGAGAAATTTGGGGCTGCTCTCCAGATGAGCATCGGAAAGCCCTCTAAAACGAGTGCTGATCCTGGAATACCTGGAAATTTCACTCTGGGGCTCCCTGGATATACTTGTGGAGAACCATTCCAGGTCCCTCCCAGTAAATTTATCGAGGATCAAGGCAGGCGAAGGAAGCAGGTTCTTGGTAAGTAAGCAATGCCAAACTTGATTTCTGGTTCTTGTAGTGGCAGATTTCTTGATCTGGATTTCTTGCAGCCACTTGGAATATTACTTGTTCATACTCTCAATTTCGGGCATCGCCTGCTCCAACTTGCTGTGTTTCATTGTCTGCTTTCTACAATGACACCATCGTCCCGTGCCCGAAATGCAGCTGTTCCTGTCTAGGACAACCTGGAGAAAAATGTGTAAAGTAAACCATCTCTCTTCACTGTTTAGGCATTTTTCTTCAAGTCTACCTTAATAACAAACTAACAAGAAAAAGATTAAGCAAAAGCTTACTATATGTCTTTCAGCATTGTGCTCATTATAACAATTGAACCAATTACGGAAATTTTTTGGTTGAAAGATCACAATTACTTGCAATAGACATATAGTTTCTTGAATATTCTTATAGTTTGTTTGTCATTGATGAAAACAGTGGTCCTGGTGATCTACCTCCTGTGTTGCAGCTACAACCTAACCATGAAATCCAGCCTGTGGTACAGTGTACACATCATATGTGCCCAGTAAAGGTGCATTGGCATGTGAAGTTAAGTTATAGAGAATATTGGAGAGTGAAGATCACAATTACAAATTTGAACTATGTCAAGAATTATAGTCAGTGGAGCTTGGTGGTTCTGCATCCCAACTTGAGAAGTGTCAATCAGGTTTTCAGTTTCAACTACAAGCCTCTCGATGAGTACGGCGATATCAGTAAGTCTTGAAATCCATTCACTAATAACCAACCTTGTTCCATTCCGTGAAGCATTGATCTGAAAAAATCTTGACATTACTATCGCGTTTTCTCTTGAATTTTCTTCAGATGATACCGGAATGTTTTATGGGATTAAGACGTACAATGACATGCTACTCCAATCAGGAGAGAGTGGGAACGTGCAAACAGAGATGTTGCTTCACAAGGATCCCGGAGTTTTTACTTTCAGAGAAGGCTGGGCATTTCCAAGAAAGATATCCTTCAATGGCCAACAATGTGTAATGCCTCAACCAGATGACTATCCAAGACTTCCAAATTCAGGCCAGTTTAAAGCAAGAGGATTGACACCCTTGATTGTAATTGTGTTATCAATATGTGTACTTGTTCTATTGTCTTGAAATTCTACCTATTGTCACAATGTTTGTACCTTAATTACTTTCTTGATGTTTTCCCATTTCCTGACGTTTGTATTAGTTTTTTCTATTGTAGAAACAAGAGAGATTACGAATCGCAGAAACTAACCAAAAACACCATTTAGCCACCCATCGAAAAAGAGAGAAAAAAAAAAGGAATTTTGATGTAAAATTTTAATAGATAGACTTTTCCTTTAAAACAAAAATAGAAAGTATATATAACAGAAAACAATTGGATTTGCAGACGCCACGAGTTTAATACCAATGTCAATAAGAGCAGCTATCCTCGCATTACTCATTTTTACCAATTAACTGCAATGAACCACGTAATAGGTACATATTCATAGGTTTCTTGGTTGGGTTGGCGAAATCGGGTTTGGCCGAATTCAAAGCTCTAACCCAAGTTTTTAAATATCACAAATTCAAGTCTGAGCTCAGCCCAAGGGTGCTCTCGTAAACTAGCACCAGGATCGGGCCTAGCCCGTATTTTACTTTGAAAGAAAAAAAAGGAACAAAAATCAAGAAACAAGTACAAGTCGAACTAAAGCATTTATGTGAATTTCTGAACAATAAGTTCAACCTTTCTAAATTCAATTCAAGAGGCAACAAACTAACTATGAGCAATGAGCTGAGTCCAAACTCGGTCTAATTTCTTTTTCGGGCTATTAGGCCTCGAAGCAAAACCGGGCTTAATTCACTCATTGATCAGCTCAGCCCGATTAGTGTTGGGACGAGAGACCAAACTCATTCAATAGTCCCATATATATATTTTTAAATATCAATTGCATGGTGGGTAAAGGATCTTAATTATCTAAGAAATATATATTAAAAAAACATCGAATTAAATTACTAGAGTTTTACAATATTGGCTAAGGGGAATAGATAACTTGACCATACAACTTACAAGAAGATGAAGCAATCATCTTAAAAATAACCACCTCAGGTACATCAGCTGCCAAAATATCAATTCTCTGGCACCGACTACCAGGCGCACTTCAGAACTATAAAGTTATTATCTTTTCTCCCTGAGAAAGAATAAGAAAAGAAAGATAACCCAATATCACGAAAATTCACAAAGATTAAGGCAGATGAGAAAAACAGACAAAAGCCGGAGGATCACATACAACAAGAGCTTGGCTTGCTCCCTCACAAGGAAAAACCACAATTATGTCACTGGTGAGGCAAAATTAGTTGAATAGTCAAGAGGCGATGCAATGCAAAGGCCTAGTATATGTACGATCAAATGTGAAGTTGGCCGGTAACATTATCCCGTGCAGAACTTGCATCCTTTTGTTTCAGAGAAAGGTTTCCAAGCTGTTGATCAAGATCTTTACTGCTATTGCGCCGGTGGCCCGAAGTTGGCTGCTGTTGAGGCTGTTTCTGTTGCTGATAGACAGCTCGTAATCTTACTATTTCTCGTTCCAATACCTCATGTTCCACTGCAAAGAGCGACGATGGCTTTTAGTTTCTAAAAGATCTGTTGAACTGAACTTGCAGCTACTCAAACTCTATCAGTCTTTCTATATAACATTTTTTATAACATTTCTCTATTTATACAGGTTTAATCCAACAATGTCAAACATGCACGAACGTTTTGGAAATACCTGGAGAGAAAATGTACTGGTCTAGCTAAGCAACAAATTGGTGATCTGAATTGTAATTGATATTGTTCATATTTAGGTTATTAAGCCTGAACCCAAACCAGAAATAAGTGCAACTCGGCTATACATTCACTCCCATTCAATTAGAAAAGGCACAAATTATATTCTCTTTAGAAGCCTTTGCTGTTTTCCAATTTCTAAAGTTTTTTGATTGATCTCTACAAAAGAGGAATCAGTTCCTTCTCATTTCCTCAGAATCACTGGCCAGTGTAAGCAATTCATCACAATCAATTAAGACACAAACTAATACAACTTTAGACTTACAATATTTAATAAGTTGCTCTTGAGCTAAACTTTCAAGACGTTGCTTCAAAGCTTTATTCTCCATGCTCAGAATAAGATTTTGCTGGTTGAGGAACTCAAGCTCAGCAGAAACTTCAGAACCTTCTGCCTGTGTTCAATATATATGAGGTAAGATTGACAAATCAGTAAGACATTTCAGCCATACCCACAGTCAAGAATCTTAAATCATGCGTGCTACTTGCCTGTAGAGCTTGGACATTTCTTTCCAGATCAGCTATGTATTGTAGTTTTCTGACACGAGAACGTTGAGCAAATTGCCTGCAGTTTGCACAGATTTTTTATTGGTTCAGGGATAGTTCTGATATCACATATTTAGAACAGATTGTATCCATTGCATAGCTCATTCAAATTTAGGCAGAATTCTTTACTACAAGAAATAATATATTTTACATCAGATATGTAATTAATACTTCCACATACAAAAGTTATTCGTGTCAAAATGCAGGCCTTTGCAAAAAGAACCATTTTCATCTGCAACAAGAAACAACCCATAGCTATAGGAATCAATAACAAAGCCAACTGACTGAAATTCAGTTACCAAAGTTTTCATCGAAGCCAACACCTAGTTCCGTTAATGCCAAATGAGTATGCATTTCTCACATGAAATTACATATGAATTGATTTCTAACTTGTAAAAATTCGAAGATTTCCTTTTTCTTTTATAAATTTGTTGAGTGTTCAGGCCAGGACAAAATCAACGTCAACCCTTCAGCCAACACGTGGGACACCAACTCTTTCTTTTTCCTCGTTTTATGAACCTAACACCAAAACCCAGAGTATCCGTCTATAGACAGCTCTAGTCTAGACTTTCTAAGATGTCATGTATTATACCCAAATTTTTGAATTGGAGCAAGTTTTCAGGGGCATCAGATTCCGTCAGAGTTGAGAATAAACTAAAAGCCAAATAAGAAAGATCATCCCCACAAATGCAAACTGCCAAAAGAAATATGAGACTGAATAAACAATTTATAGCAGCTGAGCTCTATACATTCACCATAAGATAAACTTCAGAAGTGCTGAAACGTGACGGTGTTATTTTATGCCCCAAATCAAATCTTCATTATATGGAGAACTGGAGGTTATTAAGACGAGTAAACATACTGCTTTGCACGCTTGGTGTCTGTTTCAGAGGCAGCAGGCTTGCCGTGAGAAGAATCCTTTTTTTCACAACATGCGTTTGAATCCTGAGGGCCAGATTCAACTGCATCCTCTTTCTCAGAAGCTGTTGAAGGAACTAACTCCGACTGTTGTTGAACACACAATGGTCCTGCATTCTTAACCATGTTGCAGGGAGAAGGAAAGCCACAGGAATGTGCAGAGGAGTTTAGGTTTGGATCCCATGCCCGATTTTTTTGTTTGCTGAAAGAATTTGGCTCTGGAACAAATGAAACATGTTGTGCATCTCTGAAATGATCAAAGTCTTGAGATGCCCAAGGGGTCAAAGGGGCCACATGCTTGAATTGGCTTTCGTTTTGAGCAACATAATCTAGGTTAACAGCATTAGCTGCATCAGTATATGCAAAAGAATCACTTGATGAACGCCTATGACCACTTCTACGTACTGGGGTTTCTGGCTCATTAAGTAGCTCATCAAGCCAAGAAGGCTGCTCCTCTATTATTTCAGAGGAAGCGCGTTGATGGTGCGATTTCCCCTCTTTGGACCTCTGTGAACCTTTTGTGCCAACCGCAGAACTAGGGACATAATCAACATATGAAGGGGAAATGCTAGGAAAAGGAACTTTAGGCGGCAACAAAGAGTTCCTGGAATTGTACATCAAATTTCTGACACTAGCAGGACCTTTAGAATTTGCCATACTCCAAGAACAAGTAGTCCCTGTTAAAGGTAATGGTCAAACAAGGTTAAAAAATGCTCCAACAAAAAGGAGGAAATGAAAAAAGAAAGAAATAGAGATCAATATCCTCCAAATGCAAGACTTCTGGATAGAAGCCAAATTCCTTATAAGGAAACAGACAGGTGAACAATATCAAGAAACGAACAGTCAGCTTTCAGATAAGATAAGGAGCAGTACAAACTCAGTATATAATAGCAAAGAGTTCTGGAGCATCAAGATATAATCCAATACCATAAAGTAACTCAGAGAACCAATATGATACGCATTCAATACTTTCAAGAACAAAACTAAAGCAAACAAGATCATGTAAAAGATTATTTTTATGTAAAGCATTTAATAATAGTACAAGTAGCATGTAATAAAAAGGATAGGGACTCATAGTGGCAAGGTCTCTATCATGGTGCAACAATGAAGCAACAAATCACAGCTAACACACTAAGTGAAAGATGGTGGCTATACCACCCAGTTCAAGACAGCCTCAACTTCATTAAACCTTCATGGTGGCAAGGTCTCTATCTTGCTGCAGTGATGTTATTAATTTAACTTCTTGACAATCAATGTTACTCACCTTGATCTCAACTATTACAGCATAAATATAGCAGAAGGAACGGGTAAAGGAATCACCAAGAAAGAGAGGAAAGAATACTTGAAACTTTATTTCATATGAGGAGCTCATAACGAACTCAATTAAATCAAGGAAGTAGTTTCAAGATAAAAATTCATGGTATCGACACATAAACAAGTACAAGAAACCAGCTTCACGCGGTAATCACTTCAAATTTTCTGTTTGTTACTGTTTCCTTTGTTGTACTAGTCACATCATAAAAGAAGGAAGTCAGTGCACAAGCCCCATCATACCCAGTTTCAAACTCGAAAGTAAAACTACAGGACCCTGCAGGCGCAAATAACACTTAAAAAGACTTTTAACTTAGGAGATGGAAAACTTCGTTCTCAAAACAAATACATGAATAAATGTAAAAACATTCACCCCCAAATTTGTTTAAACCCAAAAAAAGGAATCAAGAATGTACTGAGAAAACCATCAAGCCCTCCTAATAACACAAACAACCGATCAAAAATTTACCTCAATTTCACTAATTTTCAAAATTCGAGGCTTCATATCACCGGTTATATCCCCAATCTGTTTTTCTTCTCCCACATTCAATCAATCAAAACCCGGAAGGAATTTCAGAGATTCGAAATTGTACCCACAACATTTATTCACCTCACCACATTTTCTCACCAACCAAAAAAGTAACTTCATTTTCCGAGAAAGAACGAAAATCAAAAGATTTGATGCGGTATAATCACAAGTTCATGTATAGACACACCCTTTTACATTTTTCAGTTATACAAGAAAATGAAGCAAACCTTTATTCCTCTCCCTGCGCTAAGATCTTGGAAATGTGATTTGTAGATTCCTCTTTCGTGAGCTAGTGCTAGGGTTTACCTCCTTCGTCGAACCTCCCTCACTCTCTTCTCTTTTCTCTCTCTAAACTTGTCGTTGACGTCTCGGGTTGAGAAGGAGGCTCAGATTTGAGCATTGACAGCCCGAGATGAGATGTATTTTAATGATTCTGTAAGTTTTCAATCCGACCCCAATATTTAATCAATATTAGAAAAGAAACCCCCTGTCTTGTTTTTTCTTGTAATTCATATTATATTTTGAAGTGTTTAATTTAATTTGAAATTTAATTACTGATAACTAATGTCTTCATCATTGTCTTTCCTTACGAGAAACACTCAAGGTAGATTCTTCTTATTTGACATATTTAACCTTTTATATTTCACGAGAATAATATATTTTTATTTTATAATATATGTGATAGTCGACTTTTAATAACTAAAAAATTAATTGCCTTTTTTTCCTCCAAAATTATAACTATCAAAAAATTTCAAATAATCATTATATTTCACTGAAATTAAAGCTATTATTTATTGTTGTGAAATATTGATACTATAATTCTTGTGGCAATAGAATAAGTTTTGGTAGGACATGGTGTGGGGTGTGCCTTGTGAGTGTGTGGGGTGTGACAGGAATTTTACAGCTCGTTGTCGAAGTACATTATGGTTTCTGGCCAATGTGCATTGAAGGTGATAAACTTGACGGCCAATATTGGGGGGTTTGAGTATTAAAATAAGTGCACAAAAAGGCTAACACATTTTGAGTGGATTAATGATAACAAAAGTATGGTTGTTAAAGATGTGTCTTCTTTCATTCAACAAAAAAAAATTAAATGATGTGTCTTCTTTCCACAACTTATGGTGGGATTGTCAACTTAGAAATGTATCAGTGTGATAAGGATATGGGCTAATACAAGATAGAGACAGACGGGGGGTTGGGTGTGGGGGCATCGTGCTTAGAATGTATTGGATGTGCATATTTAAATTTAATATTAAAAATATTATTATTATTATTATTATTAATCAATGAAATTAGTAAAAATATTCATACATTTAAATAACTCGAATTTTCTATTCTACTTTTTTAAAATTAAATATTTACTTTTCTACACGATTTCTTCTCTGAATACTTCATCGGCCTGAAAAAAGAATAAAAAAAAAGAAAAGAAGAAGAGGATAGTCGCCGCTTAAATTGTGTCCAAAGTCATACGGTGGTTGCCAGTCTGGTTAAGTCTTGTTTTGGGGGCGGTTACTTTGCAGTTGGCAGTGAAGAGAGAAAAGAAAGCAAAAGCCACAAGTTGGAACCTTTGATGGGTAATCCCAACATTCAGCTGACCCATTCCATTCATAAAGATAAAGTTGTGGTGCCAAAAGAGTTACAGCACCGGAAGGTTGAGGGCGACCAGGTTGTTTTGCATAGAGTCGAAGCATCCTCCAGGCCTTAATATAAAAATGTTTCAACAATGATAATATAAAAAAGAAAAAAACTGGATAATCCCTTTTAATTACCCCTCACAAATAATAGAATTTTTTTTATTTGTTTGTAATTTCCGCATATCAAAAAAAGAGGGGGAGGGGGAGGGGGAGAAAGAGCAAGGTATATCTTTTCTTTCTCTTTTTTTTTTTTTTTTTGCTGAATTTTTCTTTCACTTATTACATACCGAATCGTTTTCAGACAATTACCAACAAATACCATAGGCAGGGGATCTCTCTCTCTCTCTTTTTTTTTTTTTTGCTGAATTTTTCTCTCTCTTATTACATATCGAACCGTTTTCAGACAATGACCAACAAATAGCAGAGGTAGGGGATTCTTTTGACGGGCAGTAGAACTTGACGTCGTTGCTCATAGCTTCCCTTCTCTAAACCATCAAAGCAAGAGATTTTTTTGACAGGATGAGATGCTAAAAATCATAAGAGCGAAAAGGATCTAAAATTGCATTGATCTTATATGCATCAGATCATGCGCCGAAATAACTCAAGGGGAGTAATCAATTGTAGCTCCCAGTTAATATGATAGGATATCTGAGATCCAGTTCAGGATCCCAGCAGTTTCTTCCATCTGGCATATCCAAAAATGAGAAAGAAAAGTATTATACAAGCCGCAGTACAGCCACCAACAAGAGGCCAGAACACTCCATCAATGCTGTACAGAGTACAGTGGATATTCATACCAAATATACCAGCAATTAGTGTCTCTACAGCGATGGCAAATGAGGCAATTGTCAGCGTCAACTGCAGTTGAATGAGTTCATTTCGCTGATTATCAAGTTGGATGTTCACGTAATCCTCTGTGTCATCAATGTATTCTCGTACCTGCAAATTAAACAAAACAATTTAAAGAGACCAGTAGATTAGGGGAAAAGGTAAGCAATATCAGGATGAAGATCAAATTCCTCTTAAGTTAGCTGCAGATAAGCTTTTTGGAGAGCAAACTAGGAGCTAAAGAAAACAATCTTAATTATAAGACTATCAGTTTCTTCATGTACTATTAGCAAGAATTGTTAACATAGCTAGTCAGGGAAATCGTATAAAACAACAGAAGTTATTAATGTCTTTTCAATCTTAACAGATGCAGAAGATCCAATTTTGGCATAAAAACAATAGTTACTCGAGCATGCATGGATCTTCTGTCAGGTCCTACATAAAGAACACATTAAGAAGGCAAAGAGCTTCTATTGGGTGGAGTATTGCCTTTCACTCAATGACTAGGTTAATCTGATGTATTTGCATTTGCTTTCTTTCTCTAGAAAAAGTTTTCAAGAGAAATTCGAAATTCATAAAATGGACAACTCATTGTCGAGTTTATTCACAAAGAAAGCTTTTCAGGTCTCTATTCCATCAACGAAAAATTTATAAGTCCCCTCTATGAGAGAATTGCAGCCATGATGAGAACAAATCAGCTAGCATTAAAAGCATATTAATAAAATAAAAAATAAAAAATTCTAGGATATTGTACAGGCAACTGAAGATACATATACTCAAGCCAACTAGTCATTAGAGGAGCTACATAACCAGCACAATATCAATGGACAAATTTTACAACACTACCATGATCATCCAAACGCAAACCAAAAACTCAAAAATGTAATTATTGATTTGCGAAGTAACTTCAATCTGTTAATATTCTTCTGAAAAATCATCACATCCAAAAAAAGAGACACATAGACTAGATACAGAATTACCTAAATGGTTGAGAAAATTAATAGCAGATAATATTTGTTACAAGTGCCCTTGAGAAAGCAATATTACCATGCTCACAATTACCATAATGATGAAAAAATTACTTACAGATAATATTTTGTTACGAGTGCCATCCAGCTGCACGAAATAAGCCTCAAGCAACATTTCTAGATCCTCGACATCATGCTCATTCAGATAATTGCTTGTCATGCTCCCACTTCTTGTAGAACTAACCTGCCGAAGAAGATTAGGAGCAGGGACAATGCTATTTGACGCCATGGATCCTGCCAAAGCCTCAGATTGCTGATATTGAATCCATTTTCTAGTTAAATATAACTGTCCCATATCTTCATTGTCATCCAAAAGATGTTCAATTTCATCTCTCACCTATAAACATGTACCTAACAATATTAGTACTGTTCTAAACAACCAAGAGACAGAGATAGCCAATTAATTGCAATACCTTAGAGAAATCAATTAGAGAAGCTGTTCTTAAAGAACAGATAAATAGCTATGACTAACGCTTCATATGTTCTGACTACGGAGGGTACCTTGGCAACAATATGCCTAAAATTTCGATCAAGGTAAGTGGTAGTAGAGGAAAGCAGGGAAACATACTTAAGACACCACAGGTTTCAGGATATTTAAGAGCAGCTCATTATGGTAGAGAAATTATATTTCAAAAACTTATATAATTAGTTATAGCAAGCTCAGCAAGCAAGCAAAACTTATAGTCACATGCTATTCAAGTGCTGAACTCATGGGCACATCTGATGTTAGCAGCCAAATTTTCCTTGGGAGTATAAATGGAGCAATTCAAGTGAAATCCAATGTAGAATCAACCATCAACTCATTTGCAGGATCTAGGTGGTCAAAGAACATGACTGCAGCTTTTCTTAAGAGCCATACATTTTCCATAACATCTCACGAGTTAAAGCAACAAAAGTTCATAAAAATCACTTAACCAGCAGAAAGATTAACATTATTGACACCAAAGGATGTGTCAGATAACAACAAATCCGAAATGTGCATTGTTCAAAAAGAAGAAATATAAAGTACTAGCTGCTATTTTGTCGTAGCATCACAGAAAGAAGGCAAGGAAGATAACGTTGCAAAATCATTTATGGAAGGTCTAGATATGCAAACCACCCAACTAAAAGGGAAAATATAAAAGGAAAAATTATGTAGAAGATAAGGACCTTTTGAACCCGCGCAAGCAATCTGGTTAGGTTGCTCTTTAAACTCCGAACATGCTCAAGATTCTTTGAACTAACATTCATGGCCAATTCATCCAAAACAGGGTAAGCATCTCTCTCCAGTTCAGCAACACTTGAGTCCAGATATGTACAAACCACCTGTAATGCAACCTCCAGAACTTGGAATTCAAATGGGAGCTCTGCTTGCAAGCCTTCAGCAGCTTCAGGGACAGGTAACCATTGTCCAGAAGTTGGAAGTATCTCTTCTTCTTGAAGAGCCATGTGCCGAGCTTCATGATTCCTGATTGCACCTTTCTGGGGGACTTGCTGTCTTAGCTGATCAACAAATGGAAGAACCTCCTGACGCAAAGGATCAAGCAAAAGCACCTCTTCAGCTGTAATAATGGCTCTTATAAACTCCAAGTTCACTACCATAGCCTTTTCCCTAGCTGGAAATGAAAGTTAACATTATGGATTCTCTAGTAACCGGAAGAAAATGAACAAAATGGCTTAAGATTGGACAAGAGGAATAGATTAAGATATAAAATCATAATTAAAGAAGAACAAAATCATGATCGAATCTGCATAAGATGTAAACTACCTAGTTAATATAAGATCAGTAAACATCTTCCGTGCCTGAAAAGAGATCGGTTTAATAATAATGCAGTTTCGGGCTGAAACCTTTAAATAGAAGTAAAGATCAAATTTTTACAATCTTTAGCGTTCAAGATTTAGATTAAAGTGCTTTGTTGCATATGCCATATGCCAATGAAAATTTCAAGAAGGATCAGCGAAAAAAATCAACTTATTTCAGTAACCATTAGGATCAGTAAATAGGCACACAAAGAAAGTGAGCTCAAAACTGATATAATTGATCAAACACTATTTCTGTTCGTATGACTCCTAGACCAGTTATATTCCTCCTCCTTGCCACTTATCTGACAGGAACAAGAAATATGCAGCAGAATTTTCCTTTCCCAGAGCAGATTTAGCTAAAAAGAGAAGCAACTGAGTATCAGTGAAGTGATCCAGCAGTGCAGATAAAAGTGAAAAGCTAAAAGGCCTCGTGAAAGCTATCTTTCTTTTTTTTTTTTCCTTGCACCAAAGAACCAAGGAAAAAAGGAAAAAGGGCATGGCGCCTTGAATTGGTGTAATACATAGGAATGAATGGAATGCACAAACAGAAATTCTGAGGGATTTCAGTATCTATCAAACTTCCACGAACACATGTAAGGAAATTCTAGCAAGCATGTGAAGAACAATAACAATAACATTCATAAAATTGATAAACCAGAGAGAGTACCGAGAATGCTCGAGGAGTGACAGAAGATAGGGCCCAG
Source organism: Rauvolfia tetraphylla (assembly GCA_030512225.1). Taxonomy (NCBI): domain Eukaryota; kingdom Viridiplantae; phylum Streptophyta; class Magnoliopsida; order Gentianales; family Apocynaceae; genus Rauvolfia; species Rauvolfia tetraphylla. Next base: position 9,021,219 of record JAJQKT010000060.1, read on the forward strand.
GATTCGGAGATCGCGAGCAGGGATACAAACACGCTTAATAATAACGCTTTTATCACACTCTATCAATTCCGACTGACCAGCCCGGTCAAACCGCATCCACAGCCTCGCCGCTCCGCCATTCTTCTTCTTTCCGGGAACCTTATTCCCCACCGCGATCATGGAATTGTTACCATTCACAACCACCGCCGTGCTAGTTGAAGCCTCGGTCTCCGCCGCCGGCCGCTTCAGCGGAGTAGGCGACCCCTTTTTCCTCCTCCTTAACGTAAATTTCCCCTTCCCCATCCCTCTCCCTCCCCACTCAAAACAAAATTTATAATATATATTGCGGGTATTAAATAATAAATAAAGAGATGAATTAGGTCATGAAAGCGACGCTGCTCCAGGATCTTCCTGAATCGTCTCCTTCCTCTTGCTGCTCCGCCTCCTCCTCCTCCTCCATATACGGAAGAAGATGAACGAGAAGATGACTCCAACTGCGTATCGGAATACGATTACTACAGTCTACCGGGAGCATCCGGAACCGAGCTGTAACTATTTGAGCTTCTGTTTTTGCATGAGGTAGTACCTTTTGCATATACAGTAGCACTTTTTTTCGTAAGTTGTTTTGTTTTTTTCCTTTTTTCTTTTCTTGAACTTGAAAGGAGGATGTAAATGTAATTTTATTTAATACAAGAAATATTACATTGATTAAGATTACATATTATAAAGTTATAAATCTTAATAAATAAAAATTTTAATAAAGAAGAAAAAGAGCATTATAAAAAATAAGGCAAATCAGTGGTCTACTTGGATTGGGTTTCACACGGAACCCAATGCAAATTTCTCATCTCACATCTCACTTTTTCTCTCACAAAAATTTCTATCTCCCGAAACACAAGATAGAAAATTTCAAAACTAAACTCTATCCAATCACACACCAGGTACTATAAAATACATTTTTAAGATAAAATTAGACAATATCTCATCTCAAAACTAAATATAAAATTTTAAGTATAAAACTCATATCTCTTCTCACAAATAATTTAACTTTTATGAAATCTAAGGATAAGATTAGATAGTATTTTGTTTTGAGATTTTCTGCCATGGGTTTTGAGAGAGAGAGTTTTTTGTAAGAGAAAAAAGTAGGACCCAAGTGAAAAATTTGTATTAAATTCAGAAATCAATCCAAAAACAACATAAGACAAAATCTCAAAATCAAATCATATCCAATCCACCCTTAATTGTGCATTACATAAATGAATAATTGTATTTTATAACTCAATTATAAGTAATGACTAGATGATGAGTTCATCATAGTTCAATTATTCATTTTTTCTTTTTTCAATTATAAATAATAACTTTTACTTTAAAAATTTATAAACAATTTATTTTCAAATAACTAAAAATAAACTATTTGAAAATTTTTTATCAAGAATTTAAATTTTGAACAAAAAACGGGTATTTTAGAATTAAATATTATTATTATTAAAAGAATAAAAAATTAAAAAATTTATTTACCAACCTCAAGTAAGTAGAAAATTTAAATATAAGATTTTCTTGATTAAATACTTCAGAAAAAGTTTGTATTGATTAAAATAATCAAACGTTTTCAAAATATTCGAGATCTTGTTCATTCAATTAGCAAGGCTTGCTTTTTGAAAATCAAATTTGATTAGTAGAATATCAAAGAGAATATCAAGACATTAAAAGAGAAGCTTTACAACGTGGATTTCACAGATATTGATGCACAGGAGTAAAGTTTTTTTTTTCTTTTTTTAATCAGGTTTGGTGGTGTGTGCGCTTATATATATATACAGCTAATAATTCCTTGGCCCTAAATTATGCCTAAATATTGTTTCCGGAATCTAATATAGATCCATTTTACACCAAAAGAGAAAAAAAAAAAGTTGCAACTCTTCACCACCATCCCTGAGTTTTTTTTTTTTTTTTCCTGTGAATACCTTCATCCCGGAGTTCATAAACAATATTATCCTCCTGAATTCGAATATTTCCCAGACTCGACCCTGTCGTTTGACAACTTCAGGAAACCAAAGTTACCTAAAACTCACATCTTTCTTCACTACCACACATATTTCTGATAACGACTTATGAATCACCAGTTTAGCATGTTCCCGGCATTTTTGCCTTGGACTTGAAGCTGGAATAACTTCAACCAGCTGGCTCCTATTTCACAGGAAGAACAAGCTAGTTAAAATTAGAAGACTTGAATCACTCACCAATTCAAGTCTCCTAATCTGAGAAGGTCTTAAACGTGAACAGAAGTACATCAAAGAGAATGTCTTGGCCGAATATCCAAGGAAAAGGAGAGCACGTAAAGGTTTCACCGCAAAGAATATAACACAAGAATCACATTGAGTTCATCAAAACTAAAGAGAAGCACAAGTTTCTACAATATTCAATAAATCATAAAGCTTTTTAGCTATCTGTTCAAGCAAAACATTGAATCTACTATCCCGGGTTCCTATAGCTTTTGCTGAAATATGTACAGAGGTAATATATAATTCTAAAGATTGAGAATAGCATCAATTATGCTGTTCACAGGTTTTGCCAAAAGCAACTAATCATTTTCAACCAGGAAAATCCATTACAAGGTGAGTTCTCGTGAAAATGGTGAATGCTACTACTGGACAAGTATCATAAAGGGCTGGAGACATCCAGGGGCAAAAGTTGGTTTTAGAAGGTGACCCTAAGGGAAAGTTGTCAGAAGACTGGTACACTTCTTTCTATTACTCCTCCAATTGAAGTTAGAAATTTGAGAAGTGTTGATCGCAGATACCAGAAGAAGTTTCCAAATATTTTAGAAACTGGAATCTTCTCTCAGGGAGGTTTTGAACCATCAGAGTGTCATTTCAAATTCGAAGCAGACTATATTTAGTCTGGAACAGAGAAAACCTGCAAAGAGGAAAATTGAATTTTCAATGATTTGCTCACACCATAAACACAACCATTCCACTCAACCAATCATTACAGTAGTTTATATACTTACATAAACTACATGTCAAGTCAGCATTCATATTCTATAAACTGATGCATGCACAGGCAGAAATCAAGGGGGACCATATGCATGCATTTGGCAGTTATAGACATGAGACTACAGCCAACCGCAAAACACATGGTCTTAGGCATGCTAATACATGCATGAGATGCAGCATATCTTGACAGCAAAGACAAGCAACGGATCAAAATTCAACTCTATGCCCCCAGCTTGCCTCGAATATTTCTCCTCTGGTATCTACTTAGATTATCTTCAGTTAAAACAAAATCTTTATGCATGTAACATTGACTGAAATGATAAAGTGAATGAAGAAAAGATGCTCAGATAGAAGATTAGTAAGAGAGAATTTCAAGGTAAAGCCTTCATATGGTATCTCTTTCCCCCGTATAATTTAGTGAGAATATATCCCATTGAACATGAAATGGCAAGAACTGAAAATGTGCTGATTAAATAATGAATTTTTTTTAAAAAGAAAAACAATGAATGAAAGGGAGTGGAAGCAAAAGGTCAATCTTTTCCACTAAAAAGAAAGGAATTTTTTTTTAGCTCGAAATGTAGTGGAGTCACAAGTTGAATGTACCAAGAAATAAGCAAGCAGGAAACAGCAGTATATCTAACCAATAATTTGTATCATCTTGTTGAGGTTGTCACTCCAGAAAGTCCTATTTCATCAGTCAAAATATAGATAGGTACAAACCAGCTCTGTTTCTCCATCCAGCAAACTTGTGAACAGCCTAGGTAACATCCAAAAAAGCAATTTAAAGCAAACATACCATACAAAATAAGAGTGATGAAAAGCAAAAAGAAAATTGCATTTACTATCTGGGCACATACATAAAAGTACAGCATCACTGAGGAACTGAAAAGAGTAAGCATCCATTGTCCCACCGAAGTCTGATCTCCTTTCCAGCATGAAGTCTCTTCCCTCTGATGATTTTGCCCCATTTGCCAATAAGATTATAATAACTGCCTCGCCATCTCAACTTCATCAAATACAAATCACCAGTGTCCTCATCCCGAGCATTAACACTTACTTGATGCTCATTTCTCAATTGTTCACGAGCTTGGGGTGTCCAATAGAAGAGAATATGATCTTCAACTGCCTTGCCAGGCAAAGTAAGAAATGGATGATTGGTATCAACATCAGACAATGTAAGAGCCTTCTTAATCGGCCAACTCTCTTGACCTGATGCAGCTGCAATATATCGTTCTTGAGGAACCGAAAAGTATAAGCACTCATTTGCCCAGCGTAATCTGATCTCTTTTCCAACACCAAGTCCCTTTTGTCGAATTATAGTTCCCCATTTTCCAATCAGGTTGTAGTAATTCCCTCTCCACTTCAATTTCATCAAATAAATCTCGCCATTATCATAATCTCGGGCATTCACATTTACTTGCTCTTCCTTTCTTAATTGTTCTCGCTGTTGCTGTGACCAATACACAAGAATATGATCTTCAACAGATCGACGAGGCAAAGGGAGAAATGGATGGTTGGTGTCTACATCAGACAATGTCAAAACTTTCTTAATAGGCCAGTGGTCCTGTACTAGTGGTGCCGCAACCATTCTAATGGGCGGTATAGGAACAACCTGTTGTTGAGGGACTGAAAAATGCAGGCACCCATTGGCCCAACGTATTCTAATCTCTTGCCCAACATCAAGCCGCTTGCCTCGGACAACTTTGCCCCATTTCCCAATCAGATTATAATAACTTCCCCTCCATTTCAACTTCATCACATACATTTCACCATTATCATCATCCTGAGCATTAAAATCCACTTGACCAACAGACCTTAATTGATCTTGTTGCTGCTGTGTCATGTTCAAAAGAATATGAGTTTCAACTTGTTGACGAGACAAAGTAAGAAATGGATGAGTAATATCTACATCAGACAACGTCAGGGCCTTTTTGATAGGCCATTGGTCCTGCATTTGTGGGACAACGGTGTCATAATAAGCTATCCTCTTCATAACAGCAACCTACAAACACGAAGTAAAATAGCAACCGTCAATTCTTTAAATTATAATAATAGAAATTAACCAATTAAACATAAATGCAGGTCATGGCCACCCTCATGCACAAAAAGAAATGGTCCACCAAGAATCGGGAGCATCAAAAGCAGCGCATTGTAAATCCATAACCAAACACCAACAAAGTCCTAACTTTTCCAAGTAATCAAAATTTACAAATGCGTATTTGCACTACACTTAATCAAGTTTGCCTTTTTAAGTCTGAATTTTCATGTTTTGCTCTCTTAAACCCTCAGAAGAAATGATAAACACGTTAACAAAAGCCTTAAAGCTAGATGAGTCGCAGAAAATGAATGATCACAATAAACACTCGGCCTCATCTATTCCCATCACTCCATTAGCTTCTTTAACCACTAGAAATTAACGCAATTTTTCTCCTCTCATAAAGACCAGCATTTGGTCATTAGACCATGTTGAATATACAATACATCAATGCATTCATGGCTCAACTCGGTGGAAGAATAAATTTAGAGAAAACCCTAGAGAAATCAACTTCATTTCGTTCAAAAACACACCAAAACAAATGGTTCCAAGATCAAAAGTCAACTCCCAATTTGATCCCCTCAACAGGGGGCAAAGAACTAAAAAAAAAGGCCGAAAAAACCTTCAAAATCATGTTAAAAAACTCAATAGACACACGAAATAAGAAAAACACCAAATTAAGAGTTACGAAGAATTATGCTTACTGATTGAGAAGAGAGCGCAAAAACCCTAGATCCTGCTGACAACTGAAAGGGAAAATTTTGGTGATTCGGAGGGCAATTTCATCTGAAAATTGGAAAATGAGGAGGATATGAAGGGACTATTGAGGAGAGGGAGAAGAAAGAAGAGATCACAATAACAAAGGTCTGGAGGGGGCCAAAGAAAAGGAAGATGAGCAACACATTTTGTGAGGGGTGAGGAGAAGAAACCTGTGAAGAGTTTGAATGCTAAATATGAAGTCTTATTTGGAAAACTGAGGAAGAGAAAGAGAGAAGGAGAGAGTCATGGTTTTTCATCACTGCGAAAGTTGGGGTGTTTTTCGTGTGAGACAATGGTCAGGGTGGAAAGGGAAGAATGAGTAGGGGCTTTTTGGGTTGGGAGGCTGCTTGGTGTGAGTTGGTATTAAAATTACCTTTTTGGCCTGGCTCATTTTTTCCTTTTTTAGAAAAATTATTTTTTAAAAGAAAAGGTGTAATTGCGAGTTGTACTACTCACATGTTTCATTCTTTGATGTCAATGCTTTTTGGGGGCCTAATTGAGGTAAAATCTTGACATTCAATAATAGACTAGTGGTCTAATACAAACATTAACAACTTCAAACATAGGGGGAAAAAAAGTCGAGGTGATATAGGTAGATTTAAGTTTGGTTATTTTTTATAAATTTTTATTTTTATCTTTATTTTTGTAATAAAACAGTAATGATAAAATTCCCATAACATGTATTTAAAATATAAAATAGACTTGTTCAACTTGGATACCATTCTGTTTCAAAATCGAGTATCTATTTAGATTGTATTTTTTTTCAACTAAATACACACTTAAGTTCCATTACTCCTCTCACAAAAATTTACTTTCACATAACTCAAGACAAAATCTCTCTTAACTAAACACAATTCAAATACACCCCAAATCTAAAATTTTAAATATAGAACTTACATCTCTTTTCACAAACAATCTAATCTTTACGAAACTCGAGACAAAAAATCTTAAAATCAAATTCTATATGACAATATATAATTTTGAGATATAATTTATTTCTATTTTATTGACTTTTGTTCAATTGTCAAAATTTTTGTTGAGCACTATATGGCTTCCTAGAAAGATAATATAAGCAAGGAATTAATACAGGGTTATATATATTCTCCTTTTTTTTAATATTATTATCCGGTGACAAAATAGTAACTTAATTGATTACACAATAATCTTGTAAAATATGAGTCTTGAGGTGAAAAAAATATAAGCCAATCTCAAAGCCGTTTCGCAAGTGAAGTTTGCTATGAATTGGTACGTTATCACATTACAGAATAAGTTAATAAAGTATATTAACGCAAAAATAATGCTTCATTGTTGATTTAAGCTGGCTATAAAGAAACTACCAAAATTCATGATAAGCCCAAAACCAACAAAACTTAAAAACTTAAGGATGGGGTTCGAACACAAAATCTTTTGGCTAATACAAAGCACAAAGTGAAAACTCTCTTGTATCGAAGTTCTCGAGTCCTCTGGTGATAAAATAGCTGTTAAAGATGTTTACGTCAATCCAGCTATGATCCGCAGATGACCAACAGAAGCATGCCATGCAGGCACATCGTCATCTAACCTTCCAAAGGTAACAGTATGCGGTTGCCAACTGCTTTTCAAGTGTTGAACCTGAAGTTGCAGTTCAAGAACCGAGTGACCAGAAAGTTATAAAGCCAAAGGAGTAACAGAGGACAAACAAAATTTTAAGGAACCATTTCAACATTAAAAGGAAGAATACAACTATTAGTTACATTCTGCAGAGCATACAGGAAAATCAAGATGCAGATTCTAGCCAGAAAAATATTGAACCTTAGTCAGAAGTTAAGAACTGAAGAAGGGTTCTGTTAAAGGAAAGGACCTATGCTGAAAGAGGGATTGGCTTCACTGCACTTCTTATTCTCTGGAATGCCAATCTCACACGTTCTTTCAGACCTTCATTTTCACTCTCCACATCCCCACTTTGTTTATCAAGATGTGCCACATGCCCATCAACGCTTATCACCAACTTCCCATTTTCCCCAAATTTCACGTCCCCAAAAAGAGACACAAGCAATGCAAGTACTATTTTCTCAGCTTTCCTTGCATCTTCTTCTTCATTTATTACAGGTTCTGACTCGATTACCACCTTAGGCATTTCCCTGCTGGCATTTAAAACCAGAGCCACAACTGAGTCAGAAACCATGTCACTGATTGGATCTGCCGTCCAGTGTACTGAGACATGATCCTCCGATTCCTGCTTCACTGTCACTCGATCATGAACTCGCAAAGTTGGGACTCCAGATTCCTCATCTGTTGAGGATTCAACACTTTCATATATCTGCTTAAGCCTGTATTTTATAACAGCAAAGGCTCCAGAATAAGGGATCGTGATCCTTTGAGTGACATTTGCTGTGGAAAGTTGAGAGAAGACATGTAAATCTTCAGGAGACATAATCTGGTATGTGAAGCCTTTCTTTACAAGTAAACCACTAACCCTTTCACCAACTTCAGGAGTCTTTTCAGCCAGCTTTCCTATAGTTTTTGCCATTTTCTCAGAGGTGAAGTACATCTCAACATTCTGACAATTCTTAGGAGTGATGACTTTAGTATTGCGATCGGTAAAAACAGACATGAGCTTCTGTTTAAGCCTTCCCATCTCATTAGCTTCTCCATGAACCAGAATTATGTTCGGAGGCATCAGCTCTTTCAAAAAAGTACTTGTCTGGGCATAATCTGCATGAGCTGAGAAGGAAACGTAGTGAACCTGCATGTTGAGAGGAGCAGTCAAGCCATTTGTGAGGGTAACTTCCTTAGGTTCATTAATAATAGTTTTTGCCAGTGTCCCCTCCACAACGTACCCAGGTATCACACAAGCATTTTTCTTGTCAGCACACCATCTATCAAACAGTTGCCTGGACAACCCACTTTGAAGACTACCAGGACTGGCCATTACCACTGATGGACCCACATCATTAAAACTCTCAATGCTTTTCAGTGGAGATATGTGCTTGAAATTAAAGGGGTTTGAACTTGCAAATTGATTGCGGATCCTCTCATTCATGGAATTGATGTATGTTTGATACACAGCCATGCACCTTTTTGCAAGAGGGGAAGCATAATATATCGGAACACTGTGAAGCTCAGGATGGTTTGACCAATACTCATCCAGAATTAGCAGGAGTTCTTGGGCACGACCAAGTGCAAATGCAGGGATTAGGACTCGGCCACCTTGGGATACAGTGGAATGAATGACATCAGTGAAACGCTTCTCTCGAATATGTCGGGGCTGATGAAGTTGAACTCCATAGGTTGACTCAATAATGCAAATATCCGGAGAAAACTGAGGGAGCTCAGCAGCACGAAGATGCCGGTCCTCTTCACGTGAATAGTCTCCAGTGTAGAGCACCCGAACGCCTGCTATATCTACCATAAACATGGCAGCACCGAGGACATGACCTGCCGTGTAACACCAGAAGCGAATACCATTTACTTCCAGTGTCTGGTGGAAGTCAATAACCTGCAGTATTGAAGAATCATCAAGAAAATTAATACTTGCATCAATACTAGAAGACCATGCACACGGTAATGCCTTCAAATCAAGAAACTCCACTGTTTACTTGGTTTTCTTTAATCCATTGAATCCAAACCTAGAGTGACTATAGTGCAACTTCAGGATTTTAGCCATTGTTTACCCATTATTATTCTATTGGTGCCTGTATCAATCTCATTTGTGGGTTTATATGCATGTCTAAATGCCGAAGCCAAAACTATCCATTCTTGATTCTTGAACTTCATTTTAAGGGTAAAAAGACAATTAAAAAGCAAAAGAAAAAAGCTTTGTAACAATTCTAGCTGTGGTAATGCAACAAATAAACAGATTTGAAACTAAAGCGTAAAACATACCTCAATTTTGTCCATAGAACGTAGAATGTCTTGTTCATCATATAACATGTCTTCAACTGATACCTTGCTCACTTTGATATAATCTGTCAAAAGTAACTTGTAGATGGCTTTTGTTGCATGGGTCATAAAGACCCGCCCTTTAAATGTAGTCTGAATGAAAATTGAAAGAATCAGCTCATCCGAGGCAAACATCAAGACAATGATTGAACAAAATCATTAAGGAACCAACCTTCTCCAAGAAGTAAGGAAGGGAAGCAGCATGATCCAAGTGAAAGCTGCAAAAATCTCATTTCAGTATGGCAGAAAATGAAGATAGGAAAGGAAGTTTAGAAAGGAATAAAGAAAAAGAATATATAAAAGCAGAGTCAATAGGTCAAATAAGGTGAAGAATTCTGGAAATCATGACCAAGGAGAAAGTGTAAAGAGGTGTATGAGGCAATAACACAGAAGTTAAAAAATGCAATTCAATATTTTCTGTTAGCAAGCTGTTCTAAGCTCAAGCCAGTTTGAAATATATGATATATAATCAAGATAGATGTGAAAATTAAAAACGACACTTTTTTTGTTTGTATACAATACTTGAAGAGACATCAATTTCAACAAGAATGAAATTTAGCAAGTTCCTGTTCACTTAAAGCTCAATAAGAACATACACTCAATCATCTCTATGTACTCCCCATAATCAGAAACTCTCTCAAACGAACAGACTTGAAAACTCCAGCAGACATAATAAAAGCCGAGAAACAAATCACAATAAGCCAGAAACAAAGAGATGCCCTCTCTATCATCCAAAAACTCAACCACATCACTAGATATCAAATTATAACCCGTAAATTCCCCACCCCACCAAGTTCCTGGCTGGCATGCATATCAGATGTTTCACACATTCACCTAGACACTTGATACCACACGCACACTATTTTCTAACCAAACATATAAAACAAATTTCAAGTTTTCCAAAATTTCAGCTTCTAGGAAAGTCTTAGAAGACCCATGAAAACCACATTATAATCTACCATAAACAAGGATACCAGCACAGAGGGCGCAAGACAATGGAGAGCTTACTGGGTGACAAGAAGAACATCGATGTTTGAAGGATCAATTTCATCAAAATAAGGCAAAGCAGCCATGCCCGAATAAGCTGGATGAATTCCACAATCAAACTACCGACAACATTGAGAAAAAAAATTAGTAAAAATACAACTTCTTCACTGGAGAATCCAAGTTCAGAACAAGAACAACGAGAAAGAACAATAGTGAGCCTATTGCAGCAGGATACCATAACTGTTTTCCCTTTGTAAGTCATGTAAACACATGAGCGACCCACTTCACTCCCTGCTCCTAATGGGGTGACTATGAGCTGATCTCCCTCCCGCTTCCCCTCGGATTCTCGTTTCTTGAATCCCGACTGCATTGTTGAAGAAGCCATTTCTTGCACCCCACAAAACCCAGTCGTCTCTCAACTGAAATCTAATCTGAATGCTGGATAGCAACACCAGTGAGTTCGAAAAACCCAACAAATTTTTACTGTGAAATTAGGTTCAAGTTGCAGAATTTGATTCTTTTTCTTGAAATTTTAGACAACAAGATGCGCATAGAAATTTTAAACCCTAATTAGATGCCTCCCCCCGCCCTTGTTGCGGTTTCATAACAGCCTCGGACTACTTGTTTTTTATGCGTCGACGCCTAGTGGACCGGACGGTCCTCTCTCTCTCTCTCTCTCTCTCTCTCTCTCTCTCTCTCTCTCTCTCTCTCTCTCTCTCTCAACTTCTTCTCCTTATTTTAAAGTAAATCCTATATAATTACGGTTCTCTCATTTTCTTAGTTTTTTATTTAATGAAAAATGTAATTATTAATCTAATCAATACTTTTTTAACCAATTAAATTGGTAATTTGTGATATTTTTTTCCCATCAACACTAAAAAGAAAAAGAATAATACTTTGTTTTTTTTTTCCCAATTTCTATCAAAGATATTGGTCTTTTCATATGATAAGCATTTGGAAGGAGTTTACTTTATTTTGCAAAAGAAAAAAGTAAATATTAAAAACTATACCAAAAAATAATTTTGTTATAAAATTTATGTTAAGGGATTGGATTTTTTTTCAAAAGGAAAAAATAAATAACTGTGAATACTGCATAATTAGTAATTGTAAATATATGTGTGTCTAAAAACAGTTTAAATTGTGTCCAAGAAAAACAAGAATTATGGAAATCCTTTACCCCAATAAGTAAGGATATTTTCTGGGGATTAGCACAGCAACATTACGATCACAGTGGGAGACGAACCCACGACCTTCTGATCCGAAGTCAGACGCGCTAATCCACTGCGCTATGCGGTCAAGATGCAGCATTTTTCGGCATTTTATTTTATTACCTAATGTGATGGCTTCTGGAAAACCCCCATTTGAACGATCTTTTTATAGAATTTCAGGATATTGTTTCGCGAAAAAACTTTTTATGTGAGAGTGAGCAATGATTATTTAAACTGATTTGTCAGACAAATACTAACTTTGTGATCTAATTCACCAGTTTTGGATGAATTGGTCTATTAATACAATTAGTAGTAACAAATTTCAAGTACTAACCCAACAAAATTGAGAGCCATTTCACAGTCAATATCAAATATAGAAACCATTTTCGTTTCATTGTTTCATTGTTTAAGTTAGTGGTGTCAAAAAAGGGGTCAGGGGTACAACTCCTTTCTCTCTCTAGTTTTCTCTCCCATCTCTCTACCGACTCTCTGCCTGTGAAATATTTTGGATTCTTCTCCGGCCAGATCTGGTCTCTGGCTTTGGCCAAAGACCAGATCTGGCCGGCCCCCCTCCCCCTCCCCCTCAATCAGCTCCACACGTATTTTGTAAGCTTTTCATTTGCAGTCTCTGGCACAGCACACTGTAAGCTTTTCATATTTTCCTATTTGCTTTGGACGGTGAAGACGCCACTGTTTCTCCTCCCCTTTTGGTCAGCTTTTGGATGCCGACGTAAGGATCAAAGCTACTGTTTCTTCCTTCCTCATTGGTCTGACATGGAGGTTTCGATGGCTACTGTAGCTGGTTTCTCTGTTTTTGTCTTTATTTGCTGTGTTTTTTCTTTCTTGTTATTCTTAACCTCTAGTTTATCCGCAAATCATCTTAAATCTTTTTCAACACAATTTTTATCTAGATCTAAGTTACACATACAAGTTTCGTAGATTTATTCTGTAGATTATTTATTTTTTTCAGAAGAATCTTTCAACCCGTAATTTATTCGGGCCCTCTTTCAGTTCACTGTTTATTTCTTAGGCAATTTTTAAAATTGTTGATTTACCCATAATTTTTTAAATTGCTGCTTTTTAAGGATGAGATAGAGACTGAAGTTTACTTGTCTATGTGTTTCGAAAATAGAGATACGATTGAAGAGAAGAAGATTGAAGTGTATTTGATTATGTCTGTATTTGTAATAATATTAATGTACTCTACTCACTTTGGATTCCTAGGGTGTAGGATATTCTCTGTTACCATGGTCTTTGTACCAATGTGTAATTTTATGTGATTTGTTGTAATGGGTTATCCTGGTCTTAAAATTTAACTCTTTTGTAGTATTATAGTTGAATTTGTAGACTGTATTTAGTTGTAATGGTTTACCATTTTACTATTAATGGATAATCTTTTAATTATAAAAAAAATGTGTCAAAAAAGGGTCTCAACCCGAGGCTGACTCGTAATATAGACGAGTTTAGATTTAATTTCTCAAACCTTTTTAAATACAAAATAAATTAGCCCCACTCTATTTTAGCCCCGTCATAACAGTTCAAAACTTTTTTTAAAAAAATTATAAAAAATAGAATATATAAATTTTGATACTAAATTTGTTTATATCACATATTTTAATCATAATAACAATTAAGTTTAATTAATTTTATTTTATTTTAAATATTTTTCTTATATAAATTTATTCATATTTGGTATTATGTAAATAAGTAATGATCATTTTCTATTTTAAAAATATTGGTGATTGATTAAAAAAATTTATCTTAATCATAATTTATATTCTCAAATATGATAGAGAAAAAAAAGAAGAAAAATATATAGTATAAAATTTAATTTTAAAGAGAGAGAGAGAGAAACTAGGCTCGCGGGTTAGCTCGTTTAGCCTACAAGTCTAGTGCGGACGGGTATAAGTTGGAGGTTTTTCGGCTCGCTAAAAAGCGAGCCAACTTACTCCACCCTGTTTAAAGGGTAGCATGTGAAGGTCGAAGCGACCACCTTGTTTGACAATACTAATTTAAGTGCAAAATGATTACAATTTTACATATCACTTTTTGTAATATGTGCTGAATTTATTTGTTACCATTCGATTGATTTTTTTTATCCAACGACTTAAGATACATAGGAGTATCTTAAAAAATAATTGTTCAATTTTCTAAAATAATTATTTATACTTTGCAGAATAATTGTTCACACATTACAAAAATAATTGCTCAATTTTATAGAATAATTATTCATATTTTGCAGAACAATTATTCACACTCAAACAAATAATTATTCACACTCAGCTGAATAATAATTCTACAAAGTGTGAATAATTATTCTATAAAATTAAACAATTATTTTACTAAGTATGAACAATTATTCTGTAAATTATTAACAATTATTCTGTAAATTATTAACAATTATTCTGTAAAATTAAATAATTATTTCTAAAAATATTCTTAAACATCTTTAGCCATTAATAAAAAAAATCAATCGAACAGTCATAAATAAATCATACATACACGGTAAAAAATAATATGTAAAATCATAATCAAACACGTTTACATATAGTGAATAGAGTGCATATAAATTAATTTCTCCCGAACTTTGAGCAATTAGTTCTTACTTTTCTTTTTAAACAAAAAATTTACTTTGTTAAGTAATTCAATCACAAATCTAAACTCTCATATACACCATAATTGATTTTCTTCGGCCCCTATCATCGTCGACCCAGCATTGTCAAAGCTCGCTAGGCATCAGCCTGTTACCGATTCCTCTTTATCACCTCCTCAGATCCCAATTCCGTGGTGGTAGATAAGAAGACGCTTTTATGCCAATTATTTTGACTACTTGTACTCCGACAAGCACCCAAGAAGGCCAGTGAATATACAAAGTCCTTTCTCGGTCTTGTGTAACTTTTAGCTTCGATTAGATTAACAAATGGCACTTGTGGATGCAATAGATTTTGACGAGCAAGAGTACACATAAGGCTCACTCGTGCATGTATAATTGACACAATGCATTGAAAAGAATAAGGAAACAAATCAGTTTAGTAGAAGAAAAAGGCATCCCTTAGGATAAAATAGACAAGTAGAAAAACTATACTAAGGCCTAAGAGACGTAAAACTAATGTCTAGGTTAAATATTTATTCAATTTACTAAGCCAGCCCTTACTAGTTACAGAATCTCTGGAAAATAAACCAGAAAAGACAGCACTTGGGGACAATTTAAGATGATCCACCAACGGAACCAGCTAGGAAACCATTCACAATAACAAGCAAAACAGAAACTCTTCTGGTAGTTTACTCAATCGAAAGTGAAAGGTCTGATGGTATTTTAACATGAACTCCCGACCTAGACTCTTAACAATTGCACAGCTAAGGACAGGAAAGTTGTTTGCTTTAGAGGATCGACATTCAGCAGAATTTCCAATTTTGCGTCATCTTGTAATATGGCCTTGTACCTTTCAGTATCTCTGCTGCAAGGACCAAAACTAATATTAACAAGCTTGCCATTGAAATGACAACATAATGCAACTGAGCAAATTTCAGAGGCATGTTTTCCATTTATAATATAATTTCAAAAAACGAATTTATAGATTCAGATATCTCCTAAACTGGAGATCCTTCATCTACTGCCTGAGAACAAGGGAAAAAGGGATATCCTTCGTTTCCAGTAAACAAGAGCCTGAAGTAGAGAGAAGCTTGCAAACTTTGCTTGAAAAGCTAGAAAAGCTCTCTTATTTCTATTACTCCCAAAAGAACAGGGAAGGGGGAGAAAGAGAAGCACTTCCATTGGTGAATCTTCCATTTCAATCACTAAAATGATTTTAAAAAGAAAAGCTCTTTAAAAGATATGCATACACTTAAATCTCAGTATAGCAGATGCTCTTTTAGAAAGGAAATTGAATACCCAAATTTATTCAGACATACTAGAAACAGAAGGCAGTGAGCTTAAGTTAATAAGAGAACCAGCATTCCCAACAAACTGCCTACCTTGAGCTATACATTTACCTTTGCTGCTTTCACAGGCACACCTTTTATCAAGTGAAAAAATCAAAAGTTATCCGTTCTGATTTACTACCCAATATTCTTCTTGGACACTATTAAAAATTTCTCTCAAATTCCAACAAATCCTACAAGGATCTTTCTTTTTGTTTAGCCCCTTCCACCTTTCTTATTATGCCTCCTCACAGGCATGCAGCTTTAATGATTGAACTCCCAGTCATAGAATCAAATTATTTTATAGAAATGATCTGGTCAATGTTCAATTACTATTTTCTACACCTCGTCCTGCCATTCATTAATATTAAAAACCTGAATAGTAAAAGTCTTTTCCTCCACTCATCTTCTTAAATTTCAAGCCTTCACTAAATCCCTTTTCCCCAGAATTTTACTTCTCTAGTTAGACGGATACTTCCAATTGAATTTTCAGGTGTTAAAAACCTGAGCAGCACAATCACAAATATCCACCAAAAACAAAAGTTCTACTCAAATCTGATCTACCAGAATTTCTCATTGGACCTTCAAAAATTTTATGCTTTTTAGATTAATTCTTCATTTTTCTACTATCTAAATTCAAGTTAAATTTATCCATAAAGATCAATAACAAGAAAGACAGTTTAATGGGGTGCTACTGTATGAAGATGGCATTCAGCAGCAAGCAGCAAAGAAAGAAAGCATCCAGAATAACAGCATCAAAACATCTGACTATCCATTTAAGGGCAAACACACAGGAAAAATAGTGACTCTTGGCATACACTTCTAGCGCGCAATAATAACCAAAGCATGTCCAAACATATGGAAGAACAGTACAAAAAGACATAACAAATCTAGGTCACTACCCTGAAAGGGACATAGGGTAGAAGACAACACAACCACAATTGGATACAGAACAAGTGAACTTAAAAGGAAGAACTACCAAGTATTTCATCTTAGGTACATAATGACTTTTTAACAGGACAAGCTTTATTTCTTCTTAAGGACACTTCTACCTAGTCCTGTTATGGTACAAGATAGTGCTTCTGTTAGCATTCAGCAGGAAGTTCATTATATGAGTTTGAGGTATTCCCATAACAAAGAATAACCTTCATGGATATTTAGGACCCAATAAACAGATAATCCTCTTAACTTAAGAGGAATAAACATCTTAACAAATCAGTCTCAACTTGTCGGATAAGTTTTAAAGATTGTAATTTATGCATTGCAACCTATATCATAATAAAATATCCAGAGTACGCTTGATCTACTCTCCAAAGACTAAAAATGGACAAACAGAAGAAAAAAAGGAATTCTCAAGTTTCATTTGGGGATGGAAGAAGACCGAAGGAAAACCATCGGTTAAGATAGCATGGTGATCTATATACATCACCAATTAACATGCTACTGAACAACAAAAAACCAGATCATAACTACTAAAAGGTCGGGGAAATCCTTACTTTGTCTGCTATACCAGGGGCCGTATCCTGCCTTTGTTCACTGCCTTGTATGCTGTTCCCGTTTCCACTTTGTGAGAATCTCTGCTCCTCTGCATTGCCTAAGTAAGTCTGACCATATCCAGGATTTATTCCCTGCTGAGCCCCAGCTAGACCCTGATTAAAACTTGCATTTTGCGGAGACGTATAACTTTGACCTTGGCCTGCAAAGCTTCTCTGGTCAGGAGATGTATAACCTGTCTGATCTCCTTGCTGGAAATCTCTCCTGCCACCTTGATAGTTATTCCATCCCCCTGGAGCATTTGTAGGACCATTGTGTTCTATCCCTCCCGTTGCGCCAAAATTCGGTTGAGCTCGAAAATTTGTTCCTGGTGGACCACAACTCTGTGGAGCTGTAAAGCTAGGTTGATGTCCATAGTTCTGCTGAGGTGGAAGATTCTGTCCCTGACCATAATTATGTCCTGGAGGAGGATTCTGTGGCTGACCATAATTCTGCCCTGGTGAAGGATTCTGCCGGAAACCATGATTCTGTTGAGGAGGAGGCACACCATAGTTCTGCTGAGGTGGAGGCACACCGTAATTCTTCTGAGGTGGAGGCCCACCATAATTCTGCTGAGGTGGAGGAACCCCTGGTGGGCCATAATTCTGATGAGGTGGGGGATTTTGAGGAGGTCCAAAGTGCCTATTCTCCCCATGCATCGGTCCCCTGTTTTGTTGTTGAGTTCTCCGGCGATCACCAGATCTCCCTTCTCGCCTACCATATTGAATTGGGGGCGGCCTAGGAATTATTGTTCCATTAATATATTTGTCTCCTGGTATGGGGATTGAACAATCAAAACCAAGAGATATAAGTATTCAACCGAAAAATACTGGAAAACCTGAAAGAAAAGATACTTCTACCTCCATACTCCTTATTGATTGGATCGATGTAGGAATCTGGCAACACGAATACAACTCCCTCTACCTCTGTTCACAGCAAAGATTTAACAATTAGCATCAATCAATAGTTCAATGTTGTTGCAAAGGAACGCCGTTTAAAAGCCCACCTTTAAATTTTTCAGATGTTTCCTCCGAACACTCAACCTGAAAACCAACATAAACCGTTGTACTACAGGCATAAATTCTCTTCTTTGCCTCTTCCTCACTGAACCGCAGACAATCAGGGAAGATGAGCACAGTACCTCAAGATTTGATTAGTACTGAACTACTACATATGTAACTTTGAAGTTCTAATGATACAGAGAAACTAAGAGAAAAGAAGTTGAAGAGACACAATGACCATTCAGCATGATCCATCATGGAAATCCATCACAACACAAGCAGCTGCTCGGCAAAATTTTGTAACAACTATTGGCAAATAAGGAACAATTAACTTCACCATGTATAGATAGTATAGATGCAATTCCAGAAATAAATTACGGATGTTCATCAATTCTGAAATATGCACAGAAAAAATGTTACAAAGAGGAATAGTGGTATCCAAATATGATTTCCCGCCATCAAACAACAAGTGCTCACACAAGTAACGAAAATGACCTTCCAAAGACTTGAGTAGCAGCTCGAACATAGGCCTCAACCATCTGCTCAGAAGAATAGTCTTTAGGTAAGTCCATGGTGATAAGCCAGTGATTGTAATCGCATCCTTCGAACAGAATAGTGTCGGGGCCAATCTCTTGCTCGTCGGCTGGGCCTGAACGTTGGTTGCGGTAAGAGAGAGAGATCGCCGATGATCTGAACAACCTAAAGGACCGTAATTCGGAATTGAAAGAAGAGCTAAGGTTTTGAGTATTGGATGTGAACGACGGAGAAGGGGATATTGAGGCGAGTGGAGAAAAAGCTCCGGAGAAGTGCGGTTGTCGATGGTGGAGCAGAGATGACGAAAGAGACAAGGCACGGCGCAGCCGAAGAGAGTACAGCGCCATCTCCGGTGGGTGAAATGGAGGAACTCCTTCCTGTGAGAGAAGTGAAGTGGGGTTTTAGCAACGGAGTTCTTAGGGTTTTAGGGACTTCGAAATCAGACCCAGAGCCCAGAGGAGAGGAGGGTAATTTGATGTTTTTGGCATTGAAGCTGAGGGCATTATAGACAATATGGATGGATAATTTCTCCTCTTTCTCTTTTTCCATTTATTTCCCGGTTTTCTTTTCGTTCTCTTTTCTAATAGGAAACAATGGATCAGTCCATATTCGTTCAATACGTATGGAAGAGATAATTTGGGTTAAGTCTTCATTTCTTTTTTTTTTCTAGAAGAGATAATTTTTTATATTTTAAGTAGTATTATAAGAAAAATATTTTTAAAAAAATCATATTTTGATAAGTTAAAAATCGACCTAAAGATTGACATTTTATAATAGTTGAACTTGATTTCCAAGAATGTGAATTAGCTTAATCTCATGCTTGACCGTTCCCTTCATAACTCATTTTAAATTCTTTTTTCGCAATCCAAATTCACAAGGTTCAAATAGCACTCTTCCCTTAAAAAAAATTCAAATAGCACACTTAATAGTTAGTCGATTTTGTGCAATTTTGGTTTATCACTCGTTTTATTACAAAAAAAATTTACTTCTATAAATTCTAAAATTCTATTAAATCCCATTTAAATCTCACATTCTTATTATACTTCTTTCGTTTCAAAATATAAAATTTTTTAGTCATTTGCTTTATTATCAAAATATTTGATCTTTTGTAAATTTTGAAGATATTTTTTAAAAATTAGAATCACTATAAATATAATGTTCTTATCTTTTATTATATCAACGAATCAATTATGGATATAATAGAAAATATATATCTTATTTACTTCTTCCTTAATATATGTAAAAAAAGTCAAAATGTCTTAGGGTGAAATTAGATTGAGTATTTTTTCCAGTTAAGTTATATTGAGAATCATAAAAGTGAATTATATGTGAAAATAAAAGTAAAATTTAAAATAAAAAATTGAAAAAATTGAATATCAATCCAAGTAAGCTCTTATATTTTTAAAACGGATGAAGTAATGAATAGTTAACACTTAACTTGATAAAAAAATAAAAAAAAATTCAAATAAAGATTAATCCAAAATACCGGATTTTTTAAACGGAGGGAAAGGACGATGCGGGGCGCCAACCGGGGAAAGCAGCATGTGGGGAGGTCGGACAAAGAGGAAGCAAATGAATAGGAAATCACAATCAACATTTTCGACTCCAACGCATTCAATGGTGGAGACTTATTTCATTATTTTAATCAGAAAGACATTTTCACATGCAAGAACTAAATCAACTCCCCCTCCAAGCCAACAAAGCACATTTTCTTGAAAGAAGATTCCAGGATCCATCAACATTGAAATAAATACTACTATTTCTACTCCTACTCATATTATATGTATATATTAGTACCTAAAGTTTTCAAGAAACTATGGGAATGTGTAGCTATTACTGCATCCCAGTTCCTCATTTCCTGGATCTTCTGCTGCTGTCCCCACATTCCAGCAGCTAAATCAAAAGATTTGCAGAAAAAAGTGTTTTGAGAGTGCCCGCGTGGTTGCAGAGGAGCGAAAATGGAGGAGGGGCTGATAAGAGAAGGGAGGTCTTTGGAGGAAACTCCAACATGGTCAGTGGCTTCAGTAACTACTGTGATGGTTTTCCTTTGCTTATTTGTGGAGAGGTCCATTTACAGATTTGGTAAGGTGAGACATCGAGTAGTAGAGTCGTTGCTGAATACTTTGTTTTACTTTGAAATGTTTTCATTTCCTTACTCGGGTACTTAGGATTTTCATTCCCTTGATGTCGGGTAGTGGCTGAAGAAGACAAGGAGGAAAGCTCTATCTGCCTCTCTGGAGAAGATTAAAGAAGGTGAGTGATTGAATGAATGCTGGGGTAATAAAGTTGACATTTTTATTGGATGTTTTATTGATTCTGAATCATTCTCATGTAAGCCTAGGAAATCAGGCATTTAAGGAGTATTGAGTTGTATATAATACTGTTACCTCCTGTAACCGTGGGATTTTTCTTCCAGAAAATTTTTGAGTCCTATTGTCTCCTGATAGCTTGAGGAAGGCGTGGGAGCTTTTGCAGAAATTTCAGTTGGATTCTTGCCTGTATGTACATCATTTGGTTTTAGTTTGGTATTACTTTGTTTTGCTGCAGAGCTGATGCTGCTTGGCCTTATTTCTTTGTTGTTGGGGCAATGGGCGAGTTCGATTTCTCAAATTTGCGTCAGCTCCTCCCTTTTCAGCAGTAAATTTTATATTTGCTCAGAAGAAGATTATGCCGAGACTGAGAGAGTTTTACTCTCAAATTCCGGTTACCCAAATGAAACTGAGATTCCTAGAGGCCTAATTTATACAGTACCACATCAATGTGGTGAGGTGGGTTCTCTTCGGTTTCAAATTGCATTACAGCCCATTTAGCTCCTAATCAAAATTGAGATTTTTTATTTTCAGGGTCGTGAACCATTTGTTTCTTATGAAGGCCTTGAACAGCTTCACCGCTTCTTGTTTGTTCTTGGTATTACACACGTTGTTTACAGTTGCATCACGGTCGGATTTGCTATGATGAAGGTAATATTAGTACCCCTGTTCGCCAGTCTTTCACAATCAGGATGGTGTCATTTTTTCAGTGTGTTATAGGAAGTAACAAGGAACTAAACCAGAAATTTTGACACTGTAAATGTTCATAAACTTGGAATCAATCTCAATTAAAGGCATAGAAACCTACTTCAGTATGGAAGTTGTGGTTGGAATGGTACTTATTTACAGTAATGTGATTTAGATTTACAGCTGGAGGAAATGGGAAAACCAAGCAACTTTTGCAGCTGAAGGGAATTTTCCAGGTACGCCAAATCAAAATGAATTTTCGTGTCTTCTCCTAACTATAAAATCTGCATGTGTGGCACTTAACGTACGGATTTTATGTTTTCTTGAAGTAAGTTTGCTCATTAATTAGATAATTTCTCTTGCCATTGCAATAGTTAATACTTATTATTTAAGTAACAAAATCAGATCCTAAATGTCTTGGTTCTGTATCTCTAATAGCAACAAAGAACAAGGTGATGAGACGACAAACCACCTTTGCTCTACATCATGCATCTCATCCATGGAGCAGGAGCCCAGTTCTTATCTGGATGGTAATTACCTGTGCTTAGCAGCATCAATAATATGTGTTCAAGCATTTTTCACTTGTAAGTTTGTTTGTGACTTTTTATGTAACCAGCTCGAAGTCATGAGATTCTGAAATACATGGTAATCTAACAGTTATTTTCTGTTGTTTTTCTTTTCTGTTATGATATCAATGCGTAGCGAAAGCACAAAAGAATAGATATTGAGAAAGAAAATAAGGAGAGTAAGAAAAAATAAAGGAGACACAGGATTTTTAAGTGAGAAACCCAATACGGGAGAAAACCCACTGCCTACGGCGAGCCAAAAATATCTACTATAATAATTGGGTAAGTACAAGAGAAAAAGCCTTCAACAACAATTATCAACGAAGACTTATAAGAGAGAAATAAATCTCATAAACTCAACCCTATAATTTGATGATATAGTGAATATATGTGGAGGAAAAATTTCAGCCTTTGAGGAGAGAATTTGGAGAGAATTGGTGTGTTGAACTCAATTAGAAGACCTCCTTTTATAGCCACACAAAGAGGTCTTGCAAAACACAATGATGAAATCTATTTTACTTTCCTTAATTTGTGGTAAAAAATGAGGAAACATGTTGAGAATTTTATGGAGTAAAAGATGGAGGAATATAAGGCATAAAATGAGAAAACATGTGGAGTATTTTAGGGAGTAAAAGATGGAGGAATATTAGGCATAAAATGAGGAAACATGTTGAGTATTTTAGGGAGTAAAAGATGGAAGAATATTAGGCATAAAAGAGTGAGTTGGTTCCCAAAATTTGGGACACCACTCAACAATCTCCACCTTGGTTCAAATTTTGAAGTTCACCGTAGGCACCCCAAAGGACGATTAGGCATTAATGATGCCAACTAATTCCCAAGCAGTCGTTTCGAACTTAGTAACAGTGTAATGGCTTTGTAAGCATGTCTGCAGGATTTTCCGACGTATGAATCTTTTTAATAATGATAGTTCCTTTGTCAATAACATCTCTAATAAAGTGATAGCATATATCAATGTGCTTGGTTTTGAAGTGATATGTATCATTCTTGGCATGGTGAATAGCACTCTGACTATCTGAAAATACCATTGTAGCACCATATGGAATACCAAGCTCAAGAACAAGACCACGCAACCAAATAGCCTCTTTAACACCTTCACGTAGTTTGAAACAAACTCAGTCTCTGTTGTGGACAATGCAACAATGGATTGCGAGTTGCTTTCCAACTAATAGCATCGAACATAAAGTGAAGATGTAGCTTGAAAAGAGATCTACGCTCGGTCAAGATCACCACCATAATCGGAATCAACAAAGCCGCTGACATTACTTGAGGCAACTCTATTTTTGTCAAAAACCAAACCAAGATTGGTCGTGCCCTTCAAGTAACGAAAAATCCACTTCACTGCATGCCAATGATGTTTCCCTGGATTGTGCATGTAACGACTCACCATACTAACCGCATAAGCAAGATCGAGTCTAGTACAAACCATAACATACATGAGACTTCCAATCGCACTAGAATAGGGAACCTTGGACATATACTCAATATCTTCCTTTGATTTTGGACAAAGATCGCGAGATAACTTAAAGTGTGCAAGCAAAAGGAGTAGAGACATGCTTATAATTTTTTCATATTGAATTTTTCAAGAATCTTTTCAATGTAATTCTTTTGAGACAAGTAGAGTTTGCCATCTCGCTCGGTCTCTGCGAATCTCCATACCAAGTATCTTCTTCGCAAAGACTAAGGTCTTTCATCTCGAATTCGATTTAAGTTGAGACTTCAACTTATCAATCAAATACTTGTCTTTCGAGGCAATAAGCATATCATCTACATAAAGCAGTAAATAAATGAATGATCCATTAGAACACTGCATAAAATACACAAAATTATCATGTTGACTCCTTGTGAATCCTTGTCCAATCATGAAAGTATCAAAACGCTTTATACCATTGTCTCGGAGCTTGTTTCAAACCATACAATGATCTTTTCAAACTAGCAAAGCCCGATTGTTCTTTACCCGGCACAATAAATCCCTCCGGTTGTTTCATGTAAATTTCTTCTTCCAACTCGTCATGTAGAAAGGCGGGTTTTGACATCAAGTTGCTCCAATTCCAAATCATATAAAGCAACAAGAGCGAGTAGCACTCGAATAGAGGTATGACGTACAACGGAGAAAAAAATTTCATTAAAGTCAATACCTTCCTTTTGATCAAAACCACGAACTACTAGGCGAGCTTTTCATCCGGCATTTTCAACCCGGGTATACCTTCTTTTCGTTTGTAGATCCACTTACAACTCAAAGCTCGACGTCCTTTGGGCAAATCACATAACTCCCATGTCCCATTCTTATGTAGGCTTTCAATTTCTTCTTGCATTGCTAAAAGCCATCGGGATGAATTAAAAGCTGGATATAGCTTCGAGTAATTAGAAGGATCAATTCCTTCGACTGTATCTCGTGCAATGAAAAGAGCATATGCAGTGAGATTATCATCATCATTATCGACATACCTTGCGGGCCTTTTTGATATTTCTCCTTGGTCCCATCACGTGCTATATTATGATCATTTGAAGACTGCATAGGCTCAGATTAACTAGAGGGTATTGATTCATTCTGTTCAGACTCTCCAGTAAAAATCGGTTCACTCCTTCCTTTTTGAGTAGACACCTCTAACTCCACCTTCTCATTGGCACTTTGACGATCACATGTATCAAGAGAAGAAACAGCAGTATCTTTTCTAGGAGATAACAAGGCATTCTCATTAAATGTGACATCCCTACTTAAAATCAATTTCTTAAATTCAGGACACCACAACCGATAGCCTTTCGACTCAGATGAATAACCCAAGAAAATGCATTGAACTGCTCTAGGTGCCAACTTTCCATCATTTATATGTGCAAAAATAGGAGAACCAAAAATTTTGAGATGAGAATATTCAATAGGATTACCTGACCAAACCTCCTCTGGAATTTTAAAATCAATGGATGAATGAGGTGAACGATTTACCAGGTAACAAGCAGTGGATACAGCTTCAGCCCAAAAATCTCTACGACTCCATAAACCACCATTAGATAACATACAACGAGCTCTCTCTAAAAGGGTCCTATTAATGCGTTCTGCAACTCCATTCTGTTGAGGTTTTCCTACTAATGTTCTGTGTCTAGCAATGCCATGATTCTCACAAAACTCATTGAATTCAGAATTGCAAAACTCCAAACCATTATCGATCCCCGAGTTTCTTAATCTTCCTACCCAGTTTGATTTTCGACCAAAACTTTGAATTTCTTGAATTTAGAGAAAGCTTCATTTTTATGCCTCAGGAAATAAACCCAAACCTTACGAGAGAAATCATCAATAAATGTTATCATGTACCTCTTGCCGCCTTGTGAAGAAAATTTTGAAGGTCCCCAAAGATCCGAATGGATGTAATCAAGAATCCCTTGTGTGCGATGTGTTGCAGTGGAGAAGCTAACTCTCTTTTGTTTTCCAACTACACAATGTTCACAGAAAGTTAACTTACCAACACCTTGCTTACCAAGAAGACCTCTTTTATTCAGAATGTTCATGCCTTTCTCACTCATATGTCCTAAGCGCATGTGCCATAAAGCTGAGTAAGATCATCATCGAAAGAGAAGTAGAGATAAGCAATGCAACTCGTCACAGTTGAACCCTCGCAAAATATAGAGACTCCCAATTCTTTTTCCTTTCAACAATACTAAGGAACCTCTAGAAATTTTCAGAACTCCACCTTCAGCTGAAAACTTGCACCCTAGTGACTACAGGGTGCCCAAAGAAATCAAATTAAGCTTCAAATCAGGAATATGGCGTACCATAGTCAGAGTTCTGATAGTATCATCATGAGCCTTAATCTGAATGGTACCAATTCCAGCAACAACACAGTGTGAATCGTTTTCCATAAGAACCACACCAGAATCAACCTTCTCATATGAAGTAAACCAATTTTTGTAGGGACACATATGAAAAGTACAGCACGTAATCTAAAACTCATTCTAAAGAGCTACGTTTATCGAAGTAGTAGCCAACAAAACATCACCATCGAATCCGCTTCAATTACATCAGCTTCAAACTTTATTCCCGAGCGAGTTTATTCTTTTTCTCCTCTCTCTCATTCTTATTTTTCAATTTATAACATTCTGAAATTTCATGTCCGCTCTTCTTGCAATAACGACAGGATTTAGAATTACGGCCCCGAGACTTAGATCTACGATTTTTCTTGGATAAATTACTCATATCGATAGATCTACTTCTAACATTCAAGCCTTCACCTCTATCATCGGACCAGTACCTCATGATCAAATTTCTCCTTAGACAATAGATTAGATTTAACATCTTCAAATGACGAGTATCATTATTTCCATAAAGCATAATTTCTTTGAAGTGCTTATAAGAGGCGGCAAAGAAACAACTAAGTGATATGACTTTATCTTCATCTTCAATATTGACATCCAAATTCTCAAGATCAATCAAGATAGAATTAAATTCATTAAGATGAAATTGTATAGCGATACTCTTCAGCACATACGCAAAGTGTAGAGGCGCCTCCTGAGTCTAAGCTTGTTGGCAAGACTTTTGGTCATGTACTGAGGATTCAAGTTTGGTCCATAGCCTCGCTACTGCTGTTTTTCTTTATTGACCTCGCGCAAAATCTCCTTGGACAAACACAATCGAATAGCTGAATGTGTCTTCTCATCTAACTCTTCCCATTTTTCATCTGTCATACCCAGAGCTTCTCGTAAATTTCAACAAGTGCCTTCTTTAAACCATTTTGAATGAGGATTGCTCTCATCCGAATCGCCATATATCTGAAACTGATTTTTCCATCAAATTTCTCAATATCAAATTTGGTGACGGCGGACATATTTGGTGACTAGGCTCTGATACCACTTGTTATGATATCAATGCGTAGCGGAAGCACAAAAGAATAGATATTGAGAAAGAAAATAAGGAGAGCAAGAAAAAATAAAGGAGACACAGGATTTTTAAGTGGGAAACCCAATACGGGAGAAAACCCACTGCCTACGGCGAGCCAAAAATATCCACTATAATAATTGGGTAAGTACAAGAGAAAAAGTCTTCAACAACAATTATCAACGAAGACTTATAAGAGAGAAATAAATCTCATAAACTCAACCCTATAATTTGATGATATAGTGAATATATGTGGAGGAAAAATTTCAGCCTTTGGGGAGAGAATTTGGAGAGAATTGGTGTGTTGAACTCAATTAGAAGACCTCCTTTTATAGCCACACAAAGAGGTCTTGCAAAACACAATGATGAAATCCATTTTACTTTCCTTAATTTGTGGTAAAAAATGAGGAAACATGTTGAGAATTTTATGGAGTAAAAGATGGAGGAATATAAGGCATAAAATGAGAAAACATGTGGAGTATTTTAGGGAGTAAAAGATGGAGGAATATTAGGCATAAAATGAGAAAACATATTGAGTATTTTAGGGAGTAAAAGATGGAAGAATATTAGGCATAAAAGAGGGAGTTGGTTCCCAAAATTTGGGACACCACTCAACACTTTCATCACATTTCCCTTGAAAGAAGTAATGTCTCAACTAGTAGTGACAAATATAGATTTTGGTTACTGTCTAGTTCCCTGCATGTCTCAATAAAACATCTGAAAAGAGATCAAAGTTTCTTAAGATTATTGTCTAACATCTGATGGAACGGAGCTTTGGTTAATGGGATATTAATTTACTACTCATGTGAGGAAAAAGACTACTTTCAAGTCCCTTAGTTGGAAACTGTTCTATCTTGTGTCTCTCTATAGCCACTGAACTTTGTTGTCATTTTCAAGGTAACAACATCTCAGATTACCGTCCTTTGGCCTCAATCCTTATGCCAATGGTTTTCCATAGACGTGGATGAGTTTTGTTCTATCAATACTACTCCCCTTTGCCTCCCAGAGGTCTTTCTGGTTGATTGGTTGATGTCCATGCAATAGATGAATAAAATTAAGAGTAACTAGCATCATTTACATGCAATTACACATATTAAATATATCTAACATTTTTATAAAATAATAATTTTTTCTTAATTCTTTTTTAGTGATAGCGAATAGAAGATATTTTTTATCTACTATTTAATTATTTTTATAATATTAGAATAAAATGTATATTTTCACTAATCATATAAATTATTTCATGAAGATCGTATAATTTACTTTTACATCTTATGCCATTGTATTTTTCATTAAATAACATTAATTTTTTATATTTTTAATCAACAACATAATTTCTTGTGATAATTTTATTTTTTATAAATAATAATATTTTTTCTCTTTTGCAATGATAACGATTGACGTGCATAGATATAGATATAGATTACTAATTACTAATTGTCTTAGGTTGATGGATCTTATGTTAAAATATTTTATGTGATCTTGACTTTTGTTGGCAGCTTTGCTTTCTCCGCCAGTTCAGGAGTTCAATAGAGAAATCAGATTACTTGGCACTGCGATTAGGTTTCATCACTGTGGGTATTTGATATTCTTCTCTACTAAAAGAGCAAATATTACACATAAAATCCTTTCTCGATATCGTCAAAGTAAATGATCATCTAAAAGTACGTCTTACTTCAGTCTTGGATGCCATTGTAGAAACCATCATCATTCCTGCCTCTGTATTTTTGTTGCATCTGCATAACATATTGAATGAAAGTCCCTGATATATTTTCATGCAATCATGCAGAATCACAATCTCCCAATTTCCTATAATTTCCATAAATACATGGTCCGAAGCATGGAAGATGAATTCTATGGTGTTGTGGGGATCGGGTATGTATTTGTTACTTGGATTACATAGAGATATTCCGTACTTCCTGTGGAGATAATCTTGAATCAGTCTATCTTTGGACCTTACAGCTGGCCACTTTGGGGATATGCCATACTCTGCATTTTCATAAACATCCATGGTAATCGATTATATTACAATGTTGATGAAAGTCTCCAACTCCTCCGAAGTTTTAGTTCTGATTTAAACCTTATGTCAAACAGGTCTTAACATTTACTTCTGGCTTTCTTTTATTCCTGCAATTGTAAGTCTTCCAATTCTTGCAGTCCTTGAATCAAGCAGCCTGATCTTGCTATACTATAAGCTCCTAACATTTAATAATTTGACGTGTCATAGCTTGTCATGTTGGTTGGAACAAAGCTCCAGCATGTTGTCTCCTTGTTAGCACTTGAAATTGCTCAGCCCAAGGGTCCATCAACTGGAAACCAAGTAAAACCACGTGATGAATTGTTTTGGTTTGGAAAACCAGAAATACTGTTACGCTTAATACAGTTTATATCATTTCAGGTGATAATATCAAAAATACCAAATGACTGATCTGGAGAGGTAGCTTTCTGTTGATTCTTAGTCCTGATATCTTTCTTGTGTTGTGCAGAATGCTTTTGAGATGGCAACTTTTATTTGGTCCTTGGTAGGGCAGTTCCTTCCCTTTCCTCTCCTCCATACTATTTGATATCCTCATCTATGAACTTGCAAGATTATTGTGAACCTTACATAAACAGAATATCTGCAACCACTAAAATTCCTGAATTTTATAACCACAGACAAATCATTGAACAACTGTCAACAATACTGAAGAAATTCTATTTCCTAAAGGCAAGTTCAGGACAAAACATATTTTTGGTCTCTAGAAATAGGTGGTGATCATTTTTATCAAATAGGACAAGACAAGCAGTCTAAAGTTCTAGGATTTTCTGTGTGCCAAATCCATTGTTATCACAACCAGAAATACTATTAGAAAAGGTTCTTCTGTAAATTATATATTAGTAATTATTATATATATAGTATGCTGAACTAGTGTCCAGTAATAGAGTAAACCTTAAATGCCAAGTTATTTCGGATTATGTCTGATTAATGGTGGTATATTTGGAATAAGGTGTCCGAATGAACTTGGAACTCTCAATAACTATTTTACTAATATAGCCAATTTTTTAGATGAAAAATTCTCCAACTAATGAATTGCTCTTCCTCCGTTCTTTTAGTGGGGTCTGGAGCAAAGATCATGCTTCATGAAAAATCATGTGATGATCTCCATTCGACTGGTTTGTGGGTATGTCTCTTTCTGTATTTGATCTTCAAGCAAGAATATTGTTTCAAGCTTCCGCAATTTGAGATGTTTGGTCATTACCTATCCCCAGTTCAATGTACATTTAACCATGGGGATGGACTTCTTGAAAATCAGTCTTCTTGGCTTTGTCAAAGTGAAATTACAGCGAATGCTTTTCATTTAGACTAACTCCTGTAAATGCCGGAGCAATTTTACAGTCATAGTATATGTTGATCCTTATATAGCTCGCGAGGATAATCTTTTTTTATCTGTTTGAAAACTAGAATTGAACGAATAAGCATAAATTCTTGTAATTTGAAGTCTTGGACTCCTTTTTGTGGCATGATTTTTGTCAGTAGCAGTTTTATAGATATATTACATGGTACTTAGCATCTACCTTCTTTTGAACATGCAGTGTTCTGGTACAGTTCTGGTGCAGCTACAGCACCGTTCCACTGAATGTAATTATCACACAGGTAATTTGTGGTCTAAGCAAGAAAATCCCTTCTCAAGTATCCATTTGATGACACAATGTCTAATCCAAAACAGTTGTTTGATATTATATTGATCCATGAAATCATTATCATCTTGATCTTCAGATGGGGTCTCGACATAAGAAGGCTCTGATTGCTGAAAGTGTCCGAGAGTCACTGCACAGTTGGTGTAAGCGGGTGAAAGAAAGGTCTAAGCTCTCAGTTGCCACACGATCGACGTGTTCGCTCGAATCAACTATCGATGAGAAGGACGAGATTACTGTTGCTTCCGGGACTTTATCTCCATGTTCTTCAATAGATTCACTAAACCATCTAGGCAACAAGAAGGAATCAACTGTGCCTACAGATTGCATCACCGAGGCTTCAGGTCCTCCTGCACACGAACTCTCCTTCCGCATTTCGGAGTACTTATCCCATTCCATGGCGAGCAATGTAGAGAACAATGCTGATGATATAGAGGAATGCCGGGGCACCGTCGATGTCATAGAGGAGTGTGAGCGCAACGGCGATGACATAGAAGAACATCAGCCCGCAACTCTTCTGGAGCTATTTCAGAAGACATGAAGTCACTTTTGCTTTCAGTACTCTTGACATTCTTGGAGCCTCTGAATCGGTCTCACGCCTCTACAAGGAACTGCAACCTTTAGCTACCGACAGCCACTAGAACACAGGGATTATTCTTAGTAGTATATGATATCTTACTTAGCAGTTATCTGTTATACCACACGAGGTCAAAGGATTTTCCTAAAGGCTATTACTATTGACTGAAAGTCTTATTTCCACTAAACACGAAACTAAGTTCTTCCTTGGGCGAAAATTTTTGAAGAATGAGTTCTGTCTAATAGTAGTATTTTCCTTAACAAGAGTTTTATCACGTGTTGAACTGACGGATTTGAGTTGTGTGGTTATAGTTCAAGAAAGGTAGCGTATGAAATTGGCATGGAAGGCTGTCCGCCACTTGTCAACATGTTCTGTTGCCTTTGTGGATTGGCCACTTGTCAATTCGTGAATGTGGTAGGACAGGAAATCTTGGCCATACAAATCGTGGTTGAACGGTAACCATGCACATTACGGAAGGGATTGGAAGAACGGACCAGGATGATGGATTATGGAAACTTTCCTTGTCTTTTTAAGTTTTATCATCAAATTTTTCAATACCAACGAAAGTAGTGGTAGTAAGATGGAATCAAATATCCAAAACAACCAAAAATCTAATGGCAATTTTGCGCAAGATTTGAACTATGGCCTAATGAAGCGCATGCTTCAAGTATTTCTTTAGAGTCCCCCAATTTGATGAAACAGTTAAAAAACCAGGCCTCCAATTATACGATGGTAAAGGGTAGATAATAAAAGAAAGAAGAAAAGGAACATCTCAGGGACAAATGCTCTACTTAAGTTAAAATGCTACTGCACTAACACAACAATATAACATCTTCTTGTGATAAGAAAATTAGAGAAAAGTGGGGAAAATTTCAAGTAAAAATTACAAACTCTGTTTGGAAAGAGAACACTTATTGAAACACTTTAACCAGCCCAACCCAAACGGTCCCATCTCCGGCAACAAGGAAGAGACATCAACCGGTAAGCTCCTCCTCTTTGTGGGTCGCAATGTGGACGTCACCGGTAGGGTAGGCAATACAAGTGAGCACCCAACCCATCCCAATCTGATCATCGTCGAGGAAACTATTGTCGGATTGATCCACTTCTCCGACGACCACTTTACCTGCACAGGAAGAGCAAGAACCTGCACGGCACGAGTACGGAAGGTCGATGCCTTTTTCCTCCGCTGCGTCCAGAATGTACACGTCGTCTGGGCAGTCGAACTCCTTCATTCCGTCGGGGGTCTCCAGCTTCACTTTGTACACGGCCATGCAACTTACTCTGCCGCCGCGTGCCCCGCCCTTCAAACCGAAGAGAGCCTGCCCAAAGTTCGGGAGAGAACGGAGGCTGGTCACCACTGGCTTCTTCGGGAGGAAGGAGGTGCTGACCATGGTACCGGAGAGAGTTGCCATTGCTGCTGCTATTGCTTCTGCAGTTGCGAGATTGTTTCTGGGCTCAGCCCCCTTCTCTCAGCCGCAGAAATACATATAGCATAGAAGCGGACGTGTGGATGAGGCGTGTGGCCTTCATGAATTGGCCAGAAATCTATCTCCATCTCCACGTGTCCAAATCGTGTGGTTAGCATTATCTTTTTCTTCTGGTTTACTATCGTTGGTTGAATTTTAGCCTTCCACTCCCCTCTCTACCGCAATTAGATTTTCGTTTTTTCTTCCACCAAAAGAGAGAGAGAGAGAGAGAGCTTTTCGTTGGTTTCTCCAAGAAACAAAATCAGGACAAATGGATCATATTAAATTTACCCAAATACTACTTGGGAAGGCAAGGGCAAGCATCATCTCCAGAGATGCAAAAGGAGAAGCGTAAAAAGCAGAAAAGGTACATCTTTCCTAGTGCTGATCACAACGTTATGTATGTATACGTATAACATGGTAACATCATACGAAATCACTGTTCAAAAAGTTCACAAACAAAAATAATTTCCTCGTTAATCTTCCCGTAACAAATTCCTTAACCAGAAGACACGGTAATTGAAATACAAAATTAATAGTAGAAAAAAAAAAGAAAAAGGAAAAAGAAAAATGGACTGTCTAGAGGGGACTATTGTATTGTATAGAAGGATGCGGAGAGCAATAACTACAAGACAGGCAATGCCAACATCCATCTAGCATTTCCAAATTACTGAACCAGTCTCTCCATTCTAGTTAAGTGAAAAAAAAGGGGTCCTTTTTCTACAGCCTGGGGAACAGGGAAAATTTTCAGAGCTTCCCCACAAATATTGTGTCGCAAACCATCCTCGAACCCTATCAATGTCTTGATGAAACATTGTCCGGGACAAAAAGTGATTTCTTGCTTCTTCAATTCTGTCTGAGTAATTAGCCAAGTTTCATCGCCCCTTGAACACAGACTAATCACATTTAATATTCCGGTAGATCCTCCTCACAAAGAGATTCGAGCCTAAATAACCAACAGCACCTGATATAGATGACAAAACAGGCCGTCAAAGATACATTTCAGACAAATCTGAGATCGACTTCAACAAAGCACACAAACAGATATAGAACTTGTATGCAGCACCAGTACATCGTAGATTTTGTGGCAAAGAACTCCAGTTACCTCGATACTTCATTGGGTCAATTAAGGGCAGAGATAAAATCAAAAGCATTGCAGGGCAGAAACCAAGTATTTAATTCAGGTGTGAGCATAAAAATGGTGCAGTAAATTGAAATGATTACACTCACCGCAGAGAATTCCTAAGCCAATACAGAACATCAGCGTATAACCAAAATAGAAGCTCGTCTGAAAGAAACCCGACATCTTGGTCTTCACATAGTAGTAATACACAGAATACAAGTACACATATACAGCTGTTGATGCAGCAGAGAAGAAAGATGTCCATTGCCAGTGATAATTCTCAGCATTAAGCAGGAAATACGTTCCAACAATCGTCACACAGACTGTAACAATGATGAGAATAAGGAAAACCAGCAGCATAAACCCATAGACATAGTAAACCTGTAAAAACAAATCACAGTGTTCACTATATTTTTTCAAGCATCTGACTAAGGTGATACCCATGCAAATTTGTGTTGCTCTAAAAAAGCACAAATAAGTTGGTACAAAGTGCAAATGCATTGAAGAAATACGCAAGGTAACAAGCCACTTCTTCATTTCTATGAGTGAAGCATAAGAAGTTCATCTTCTTCTTTTACACATATGCTATTGCAAATCCTTCTTGCAACTGTCATTCTTACAGCTCGCTCTCTTTCAACCAAGAAGTAAGCACACTAGATGACAATGGCAAAGAGAATTACAATTCATCTAACTTTTCCTCCAAACAGAGCAGCAAGAGAACCCAAATGCAGATCACCTGATGATGATGAGTGGGGATTTAAAGTGTTGGATTAAAAAATGCCTGGAAGGGATGAAGTACACAAAATATTCCATTCCTCATCTCATGGCATTTATACATCATTCTAAGAGAGGCAATAATATGCTACGCAAGGTTTTAAATTTAGAATTAACCAAAGAACTGAAGGACAAGAGTTACACTGCCTTAGGCAAATTTAAGCAACACTACAGCATCAGAGATGCATGTACTACTATGCTTAAGGCGACTCCATATCACCTTCCACTTAATGTTACTTAAGTCTAATCATAGTTTCCTACAGTTCCAATAATATATGACCTTGTTTCATGCAAATAACAGTATTAACTTATTCAAAGTCCTAGATAACAACACAACGAGGAAACAGGATGCAATCAAAGTCACCAACTCTCTATAAGGTCTCTAGAATTACCTTGTAGTTCCAAAATGAGGTGAAAACGAAATACATTTCAATGAATATACTGCCGAACGGCAACAAGCCTCCCATCAAGGAAACCACAGATGGTGTCAAGTACCACTTTTTCTCAGGAATTGGCCTGGGAATGGTTTTCACCCTGCATGGATTATTTGGAGCACCACTCCAGTTCCTTCCAATGACTGTACCAACAAGTGCCAGGGGGAAGGAGATGAAAGTCCAAATGACAAGAACAACTACCATTGTTCCAAAAGGAATGGCTGCCAGAGACCCATAAAATATTGCAATTGTGTTGAGGATGAAGCCGATCCCAAAGCACAAAAATGGGAAAAGAGTTGCTGTAAGGATCATCGATTTGATCCAGTTTTTACCTAGAATAGGGCAGAAGCATTATTTCTTAATTAAAAGAAAATAATCAAAAAGTGAAAGCGAAAGCGAAAGAAGGTAAAATAAAGAAACAAGAGTTCAATGTAACCATAGGTGGAGAGGGGGTTTAGAGCTGATTTCTTCAATCCTGATTAATACTAATCTATAATACTACCTCCAATTTTCAAATTGTAGATCTAGCCCCATACATACCAAAACAATTCAGGAAGGAAGAAAACATACCACCATTGCGTGAGTACATTCCACCACTTACATAGCCCGAAACAATTGATGTCAAGACATAACAAACAATGAAAGCAGTGCCAATTGTTCCTCTTCTGAAATACACACATACCAATACCATGAGAACCAAGTAAATGCCAAGAAATGGTGGATTTTAATTTAAACAACATATATGCCCGATAGCCGGCAGCAATGCGGAGAGCAGGTGTCATCATATAGTGCTCGAAAGTTTCACCCCTCTCTCCTCACCCCTAACACAACCCAACCCAGAAATGGAAGAAAGCATAGATAGAAGAACGGAGTAAACGGAAGACAAAAGGCTTTCTTTTTTTTTCTTCTTTTTAAGAATAAAAAGTCTTAAGAAAAGGGAAGGATGGTCTTCTGGGGTGGCACCTGCAAAGAAATGCAATAATAAAGAAAAGAAAAAAGAAATGACAAACCAACTCATGATCTTAAGTACCTGAAATTTAAAATATAAGTTAAAACTTACCCAACATATAGCATTCCGACAATTGCACATAAGATGACAACAAGAACCAGCACTGCCAGTTGCGCACCAGTGCCAACAAGAGCAGAAATTAGCACTAGATTGCGAGGAGGCCGAAATACATCTCCATGCACAAGCTTCCAGCCAGATTCTTCACTAACGTCTCTTTCCTGAAATTGAAGAGTTGAAGTTGTTAAGAAAATGAATAAACAAAACAAAATTCTTTGCTGAATGCTAAAATGAGCATTACCAGGGTTTCCAGATCATCATCTTCCCGAGCATATTTAGCATAATCATTTCTCAAAGTTCGCATGAGTATCATTGAGACCAAACCAGTCAGAAAGATAACCATCATGAAGGAATTAAAGATAGAAAACCAATGAATCTGCAGAATACAAAAGACAATTAGAACCTGGTATTCATGACTAAGAAGAAGTCAATAAATAACTGAATCAAATACACCAGCAATACCATAAGACCAAGAAAGCCACTGGAATTGTACTTAACATTAAAATCCATCTAGAAAATATAGATATACAGAGCAAAAAGTTAATATTATACTCAACAAAGGTCATGATTTCATTCTTTGATATTGAAACAAAGAGAGAGCTTTTCAAGGAGATTGTATCTCTAAGAACATTTTTGGAACAAAGAATTGGAAATTAAGAAATATTAGCCCCATAACAGAAAAAACCACATACGACTGCACACCTGATGTTCAAAGAATGGGTAATCCAGATAGACATCAAAGCGATGTGCAAAGGTGACATTTGTCTGCGTCCATTTAACAGAATATGTCATATCCAATGTTCGTCCAATTTCCAGTGGTTTTGGAGACTCTTGAGAGAGATTAACATGAATAAT
This sequence comes from Rauvolfia tetraphylla, assembly GCA_030512225.1. Lineage (NCBI taxonomy): Eukaryota > Viridiplantae > Streptophyta > Magnoliopsida > Gentianales > Apocynaceae > Rauvolfia > Rauvolfia tetraphylla. The sequence continues at coordinate 9,058,507 of JAJQKT010000060.1, forward strand.
CTGCAAGAAAACAACTAGCATTGAGCAACATGCAAAAGAATACACCCAAAAGAATTTTTTTACAAAAAAAAGGACGCATGCTATTCCGGATACAATCATAAGCCAGAAACCTGATCCTTATTGTATTTGACATCAATACTCTTATGGGTGTAGAGCACATGCTTGTTATCACTGTTTCTGTCAGGATGAAGCTCTCCAACAAAACCTAAAAACATTCATTACATTCAGATTTAAAGCCCTATTGTACCACACAAAACAAATTAGCCTGTATACAGAGAAGAGAGTACAGAATGCTTACCCCACAAGGGTAGGTCATCTGAACTCATAGACATAAGGTCAGAGATTCCACAAAAAAAAACAGAAAAAAGCATCAGTACTATCATTGAAAGGAACACTGACTGAGCAAGATAAATAACACTACCATAGCATCTTAAAGAAACCTAGTTAATTATGTTCTATTGTGAAAACAAAATATGCAATAAAATGGATTCTGCAAGCTAAACCAACAAAAGAAATATAGCCAATATGAACAATTTACAAGAAAAAATGTGCAGCGTACCCATGAAGAATTCGAACCAATAACTGTTTTCAATTGCATTCTTAAATTGTTTAACCTTTGCTTCATCAAGTTCAAGCTGGCAAAAGCTAGCCTTCTCCACATTTTCTGCCAAAACCAAATGTTAGGGCTCACCTTTGCTAATAAAGAAATAAACTGTACAATGGAATCAGAGGTATACGAACTTTTGAATTTTATGTCAATAAGACTATCGATAAGTTCATTTCCACCAAGGACTTCACCAAGACCACCCCACTTGTGGGCAGCATTGCCATCTGGCTTACAGAAGGGAAGGCTGTAATAATTGTATGTCTCCTGTGGATTATTGTATGGCCCTACTTTGTTTACCCAAAGGGTAACCTTGTCTTCCTCTTGATACTGTTGAAAAGTGTAATACAGTGTTAGATGAAGTATGGCAAGCAATCAAAGTTTGAACTTTTCAAAGAAATATCTGATGTTAAAAATAAGTACAAGAAGCTTCTACACAATAAGAGGTTTTCGTATGATTACATATGGACGAACAAAAACCAAACTCAAGTATAGTAAACGCACAAGCTACTGCAGAGGAAAGACAGGACAGACCAGATGCCTACGGGAAAAATGATGAGAAGGAATTATTCTAAAGGTTAACTGAGAAGAAAAATCTTCTCATGTTCCATCCGCTATTCAGCAAGACAAACAGTTGGAAAATATTTATTCATGGATAGTATATATTATACAGGAATTCATTGATGAGGAAAATCAAGTCATTTGGAAAAACAGATTCACTTAATATTGTCTTGCTTCCAAGAATCCGATGTGAATCTGAATCCACCTAGAAATAAGAACCACTAAATGCTACCATTAGCAACGACTTAACTAAACGTTTTAAATTTTCATTCCAATTTTTTTAATTCACTAATTTCAAGCTTAAAAGTATCCAAGTTCATTTCTCTCAAATCCTTCCTCAGATACAAATTTTCCATTCAGATATAATGCAACTCTTATTGAATTTTCAGATAATGTAAGATGATTGCAGGTTTTGAACAAAATTTCCATTTCAACAACTTGACAGTATTTGTGCTAATCTTGTAAAGAAGTGATACTCAGAACCGTCACAAGCTTTCCTTGAGAAAGAGCAGTTCAAACAGGTCACACAACAAAAGTCAGTTATACTGTTTCATATGCACTTAATGGGACTGTAAATTATAGATAGTGTTACAAATACATATATAAACAGAACCAAATAATAAATTAAAAAAGCTGTGCCTGATTTTATGCATAAATAGATAGATATGGTCTTGGTTTCTTCTTTGAAAGCATATTCAATATTTAGTTTTTTGTTTGTATCTACCACCATCAAGGCCACCAATCAATAATATGGCCTTCTGAGGGACTGCGTATAGGAGCCCTAAGAAATCATAAAAATAGAAGCAACCGATGCCAAATACAACCACAAAGAAGCTGTTGAAACAGCCAACGTTCCAGACCTTGACTTGGCAACAGCTTAGCGGACACGACAGAAGTTTCATAATAACGCGTGAACTCATCATTATGACTAGAAAATCCATGACCACAGATTAGATAGAAAGAAAGAGAGGGGGGAGCAGTAGGTAGAAACAAGTTATGAAATAAACAGAAGGATGAACAAGGTAAGACAAATCACTACTTGTGCATGTCATGACATTATGAGAAAATAAAGCGATAAATATTTTAAGGGAATAAGTCCAAATAGCGGGTGCTAATATGTGAATTTTGGGAGTTCTTGCCATGTTGTGCAGTACTCTTTCATGATTAACAAAGACTAATTTTGAGCGTGGCTCAACTTTGATTCAAGCTGTCGCCAGATATTCGTTGGTCCTCCCATCCTCCAGTTGAGTCGAAGTGGGCCACAAGAAAAAAACAATTTTACTAGATATTGACCACCATTCCCAATCACTCCGGCTTCACTAGCACCCTCATATATTCATCAATCTCCCTATGCACCAGTACTGGTAATACACACCAATAATGCATAACCTCCAGAGTCACATGCTGCCAGCAAATTTCCACAGCTAATGCATGCTCTTCGGTGCACTAGCAGAACATGTACTTTCACACTTACTGTGAGTGATGCAGCTAAAAGTTTGGAAGTAGAAAAATTCGCAAGAGTATTTGCATAAATCTTTTACCCAAAAGTGAAATTCTTGAGATCCATATAGCAGGCCATATAAATCACAAAAACTAATTCCATACCAAAGTCCACACACTTACAACTTTAAACCAAAAATTATTCCTTAAAATGACTAAATACTAGCAAACGAGCAAAACGCACAAACAATCAAATGCAGAAAAATGGCCTATAAAAATGCCCGATCTCTCCACAGATCTGGGCAATATAAACCTATTCGCGCAGAAAGTCAGGGATCCAGTACACAGAATCCAAATGCAAAAGAAGACTTGAGCTTAAACTAGGGTTTTCTTCCAGTAACACAGCAAGATCGAGCTTACCACAGAAAAATGTTTCGCGGATTTACCTTATGATCGTACTCGGAGGCAAGCACCGGCGATGCGAGTAAAAAGGTGGCCAGAAGAGAAAGGAAAGCGAAGGATCGGACGGTGAGACGCATCTCGTAAAAAGATCGCCGGCGTTTATTTGGATCTTACGGCGACAAAAGTCGAGCAGAAAGCGAGACACCGAGGGAGAGAGAGAGAGAGGAAGATGCGAGAGTTGGAGTTGATGGCTTATATATTATGAGAAAATTAATGCGTTTATGGTCATATGCCGATTTATTTTGATATATCGCCTTTGCTTTGCTGAAAGAGGTCAACAAAAATTGTTTGGTAGTGCTATTGCACGCTTTATTCCATGTTGAAGTAAAAGGTGCAACATTACCTTTTCCTTCGGAGGAAAAATCCAGCATGAGATTGAGTGAGGCTAAATTGACATTTCTTTACTGCCCGGCACTATGTCTATTTAGATTATATTTTTTAATTAAATTATAAAAAATATTTATTAATAAAAATAAAAATATAATTTAAAATTTTTTTTTTATACAAAAGTTAAATTTTTTATTCAAATATGTCTTATACCTTCATTGACAAAAACCTTTTTTCCTTTTAGGAGATGGGGGAAGGGGTTTTGTTTTTGGTTCGCATCGAACTCAGGCTCTGACGCATTAAGCTTGTCAGATCACTGGGCAAGCTTTTCAGACTTTAAAAATTTTAGACTATTACACAAAGAAAGGTCAATAAAATTTATTTATTTGTCTATAAATACTTATTTATCAGATAATAAAAACAAGACGCACTTGGAAAAAATTTGATTCTATTAAAAATGAGGATAAATCTTGCATTAAGTAAGAGTTAAATTCTACATTGACAAGAGGTTTTAACACTTGCAATTAGAATAAGCCTCGCGGGTGATTATTAGCTAATATTTATTGTTATTAAGAATGTCTACATAAGGGTATTGTTTATTCTTTCTATGTCTGTTATATAATTTTAACTGAAAATATCATTTTAATACTTGTATTAATTTTTAATCAAAATAATAATACTTTTTCTAATTTTTTTCACTTTAAGCATTATTTTTTTACAAAAAAATTATTTTCATAACTCTCAATACAACTTGATTAAAAAATAAACTACAATAAAGCTTTTTACTTTGAAGGTGTGTTCTAAGGAATTAAGGTATATTAAATAGGTATAAGCCATATGCAATGGAGCTCTCGAAACCCAAGGAAATTTCAATCTGAACAATCTGTAAGCCTTTTTTTTTTTTTTCCTGAGTCAGTAAGTATAATTATTCTTAAGGAAAAAGGGAAAAGCGAACACCTGCGGGGGAAGTCAGATACATACCCATTGCATTGGGCCTGTTAGAAGAATCTGTAGAGAGCTAAATGGCCCAAGGCATCCTGAGGTGGAGTCTAGTTTTCTAAAACAGGCCCCAATTCCCAGACTATCTCTGAAGTAAGGATGCAAAAAGTGGCCCAATCAGACCCAAGTTAAAGTCGGCTTTGGGTCTTTTCACATTAAAAAAAAACGGAAAATCTCAGTTATTTTTTAATACTAGTTTTTTGTCAATACATTAAAGGGAATGGAGGTGTAATTCAAATTCAAAATAATATATTATAATAAAAAATATTTCAAATTACTTAGCTCATCACTTATTGCAAAAAGCAAGAGATCAAATTCATAAATTACCACTATTTTTTTAATAAAAGAGATAACATACTATTAATAGATATTAAACAATCAGTTAATAAAAAATAATTTATTAGTCATAATACTTTTATAAGTAAAAAATATCCTTACGAAGCCATCAACAATAATGTTGAGATGTCTCAACCCTTATAAAAATTCATTAGCAATTACCACCAATTAAATACCCTACAATTGATAATGAGGATTGGGTACCAATCTCAAAATATGCAGCTAGGATTGTTAATTGGGCCGGGATGGCCTGAGCCAGGCCTGTGCAGCCCGTTAAAAGATAGGATCAAACTGATTTTTTCAACCCGAATAGTGTTTCGGGGCGAGTTCGGACTGAGGTAAGCTCAGTCTGATTTTAGCCCGGTCCGTAAAATATATATATATATATATATATATATAATATTTATATGTATATATATATTATATAATAATTTTATTATATTATTATTAAATAATATTATTATTATATAAAAAAATTTTAAAAATCAAGTTATGAACGGGCCGAGCCTGAGCTAATGTTTTATCAGCCCGATATTAATCGCGCCAAACTCGAGCTTAGCAAAGTCTGGCTCAGTGTGCCCGATTTACACCCCTACGTGCAGGACCCATCTATCTCCCTAAACGACAAGACAAATAATGATAAAAATTCCAATCCTAAATTTGTAAAAAAAAAAACCCAAAAGCGGGGTGTCGTTTCAAAATGCCGTTGAAAGCCTAAATGGATAAAACTCAGCCAGTCTCAACACCAAACCATTTGGAACGGAAATGGTTCAAAGCACAACTAGGTAAACTTAGACAAGATTTAATTTTAAAATTAAATCTAAAATTTTAAATATGAATTTTACATTTCTTCTTACAATCAATTGAACTTTTACAAAATTCAAAACAGAAATTTCAAAATTAAAACATATTTAATCACACCTCTATTAAATTTAAAATATCCGTAAACACATGCCGAGTGGTTTATTCAGTAAGAACCTTGTGAGGGTGACTTTTGTGGATAAATTGAAGTAAATTAATAAGAAAGTGGTTTATTAGTTCAACTTGTCATTTAAAAAAAATAAAAATAAAATTGATGAGTAGTTCAACTTGTCTTAAGTGCTGCATCCATTGCAAAAAATGACAGCAGCAGTTTGTTTCATTCACTTTTTTTTAATAATTAAGATACTTTATTCATATAAGAATAAAAGTTTTTTTTCATCTACAATTAAATGTCTAATTTTGTTTTAGTATAAAATTAAAAAAAGTAATTTAATTATAAAAAATATTATGATATTATTATTAATTAAAAAAGTAATGATATAACTAGTATGTTAGTGAAACCTACATTCTTTAAATCACGCGAATGAAAAATGTTAATAGTGAATTTTTTGTGTTAATGAAACTTTTTTAAAAAATTAATAAAATAATTAATAAAAATTTAGATAAAATATATAATTATTATAAAATAAATAGTCAATTATAAATACATTTAAAATAAAAATTTAATATTAAATTATAAATAAAAATATATAAATTACTGGTATAAATAATTTAACCTTATTATATTTTTAGATAATAATTTATAAGACTCCGAATATATATACGGAAACGGAATACCGACGGAAAGACGAGCCGCTATAGTGTGTGGAAAGGGAACGAAGCCTTTGACCGTCTCCAAGAAACAGACAACAGTGCTATTACTCATCTCGCCCTCACTTTTCCTCATCAAATTTGTCCTTATCAGTTATTTTTTCCATTTCCCAGAAACCCGGCCGACATCTGGAGCTACTTGAGTAGAGGCGTTGATAAAATACCAAGGAAACAAACAAATTTAAAAAAATAATAAAACGGAAAAGCAATGTATGCCAAGTAGGTCTTGAGTTGAAATTTTTTAATTTAATTTAAAATAAAAATAAAATGCATTCCAGGTATTGCAACTGCAAGTATGATTCAACTAATTTGCCATTCCTTTTATTAGTTGGAATTGTGGCATTTATATTCAACTGAAGCTCTCGGCATGTTATTCTTTTTATTAGTATCTGAATGTTTAAATAAAAAATATATATATTTTGATTGAATTTTGTTGTGAAATTCAGTATTAAATTTTTACTTGTATTTTAGTATTTTTCTTAAAAAAATTATTGTTACATAATTTAATATTTAAAATTTTAAACTCAAATTCTATCTAATTCCACCCACACTGTTTCACAAAAAAAACGTCTAACAGTACAAATTTTAAGGAATTCACTAACTAGAATACCACTATTAACTTGTTTAATTAATACGATTATTAAAGTAATTTAATTATAGTTATATTATTTTTATTATTTTTAAAAATTTAAAATAACAACATTCAATTTCAGATAGATAAAATATCAAGAAAATATATAAAAAATTTTAAAAAAGTGTATCAATAGTGATTATTATACTTACCAAAAAGAAAAACAAAAACAGTGATTATGACATGTTCGACTAAGAATTTCTAATACCTATGATTGGAAAGAAGAACATATTGACATGAAGGAAAATGATGTGGAGAAAATTCCTAATAGGGAGAAAGGGGAAGAATATACATCATATCGTAGTTGAAAAGAAGTTGCAATATTTTGAACAAGGGGATGATAATTGGGGGTGTAGATGAAAAGCTAGAAGAATCTTCTTTAACGTTTTGTGCATTTTTTTTTTCTTCTTCTTTTCACTTGAATGTCATCCAATCCTTTAACATGGTGAAGTTAGTAATTAAAACTTGAACTTTTGGAACGCAATTTATATAATTTATTTTTGCTTGCTTTCATTATGTAACATTGATTAGGTATAATACAAGACTTGAGACTTCGATTTTTGTTTAATGTAGATTTATTTTATTTTTAACAGGGTTGATTTTTTTCTTTAATAAAATTTATAATTTGACGTTATAGTTAATTATAAATTATATAATCTTTATCAATAATGTGACACTTTTTTATATTAAAAAATTACTTTTGATGATAGATCGTACATAATGTATTTATATTGGACCTTAAACATTTTTGGCACAGTAGTTGTGATGGATTTGTTTCTTATAACAATAATTATAGCTTAAGTCATATATACTTTTTTATTTATTTGAATTTTTATACTGAAAATACATAACTATTTTGATGGCTCATCTTATTTTATATATTTTTAAAAATATGCTTATATAGAAAAAAAAGAATAAAGACCATTTGGATTGTTTCCTAATAAAAAATATCTAAAAAATTACTATTGAATAGAAAATTAAATTAAGCATTATTATATACAATCAAAGAATTAATTACTTTGTACTATTATCTCTATTCAACATCTTATCTCTTATTTTTTTTTAATTCTAAGTAAATTTTGTCCTATTGAGTAGAAATCATAGAATTAAGGAATTTCATGATTCCATTATTTCTGTTCACGAGGGAAGAACTCATAGTAATAGAAAGAAAAAATATGCAAGAGAGAGGGAGAATAATTTAAAAAATATTTAAATTTTTATATTGTATATAATAAAAAATTATATATAATAATAAGAAATAAGTGATCCAATTATTTATTAAATTTTTAAAGAACATAAAAGAGACACGGAAGTAAAAAAAGTTTCAAGCCCAATTATTTATTAATTGAAAAGAAGCGGCGACCAAGAGCAATTACCAAACTATGCACATGCTTTCGCAATTAAACAAAGCGATAAAATGAAAAACCAAATACAAAATACAAAAATCTCTCTCACCATCTTTCTCATGCACAAACATTTCACTGCTACTGCAAACACAATATTCCTTACTTTTCTTCAAATCATAGCAAATTCCCAACTTGTTCTCACTCACAAGATCCCATCTCAGTTCTGTCAACATCCCTTCTCAATTTCTGCAAATACTCTTTAAATTGACGCCCCTTTGTGTGTTTTTTTTTATAAAGATTAATTTTATATAGAAAACCCTAATTCCCCAAATTGTCCATGTTAAAGATATCATAGTTCAATTGAAGGCTTTGTTTTTTGTTCATCTGTCTCTAGAATCAGAATGAATTAAGGGAAATCAAGTTGGAATCGAGCTGGAAAGTGTTGTTTGAGGGTTAGAGATTGCATTTTTGTTCAATATTGGGGATTTCCTGAAATTCTTGTTTGTAGAGAATCTTCTGCGCAGTTCTGCCACTGTCCTGAGCGATTAAGGGTTTGTTTCACAGGAAATTGATCAGCCTGTGTCGTAATTGAGCTATAAGGTAAGAATTGAAGCTGAATTTTGGGTACTTTTCAGGACTCTCATTTGTTTTTGTTGGTCTGAATAGACAGTTATTGGTTTTCTGTTTAGAGACAACAGCTAGACGCAGAGAAATGGATAAGTACGAGCTTGTTAAGGATATAGGGTCTGGGAATTTCGGTGTGGCCAGACTTATGCGAAACAAGGAGACAAAGGAACTTGTTGCTATGAAATACATTGAAAGAGGGAACAAGGTCTGCATAATTTACTTCCTTAAGCATGAAATTATTCAAATGATTAACATCCTTCAATTGTAGAATTCTGGGTCTTGTGAGCATTTTGAAAACACTCTTTTGTCAAATTGTTTAGTTTTCTACTCCTTTGTTCGTCCCTGCCTTCCTTTTTCTCTGTTTGTATCTTTGTTTTATTGGGTTGAGCAGAATCGTGCAATTTGATTCTTTGATTTCATTCTGTGTAGATTGACGAGAATGTCACCCGAGAGATTATAAACCATAGATCACTAAAGCATCCAAATATAATTCGCTTTAAAGAGGTGAATGGCCGGAGTTTTTTTCCCTTTTAACATTTTGTTCGTAAAGTAGACTACTTACAACAACTCGTTTGATTGGATTTGGAGGATTGCAGGTGGTATTGACTCCAACGCATCTTGCTATAGTCATGGAGTATGCAGCTGGTGGAGAGCTCTTTGAAAGAATCTGCAATGCTGGAAGATTCAGTGAAGATGAGGTATCATAACTTTCTTCTGAAGTATGTTTGGTCTCAACCCCTCATCTCAGCAGAAGGGGGAAGAGAAAAGAGGGAGAAAGGGACCAGCACGCTATAAAGCAAATATTTACCATTGAAGAAATACAATGGTTCTATTTTGGGTTGATTGTTTGTTTCACATGTTCAGGCCAGGTACTTCTTCCAGCAGCTTATTTCAGGAGTGAACTACTGTCACTTCATGGTACATTGGCAAGATAATCTTGTTTATGATGTTCTTGTCTGTTTAAGTACTTATGGATCTGAATATCCCATTACTTTATTATGAATTTTAGATATATGCATATTTTGTATTTATTTGCAGTTAGCCCTACTCTCCCGTACTGATGTTAGTCATTTCAATGATCTCCAGCAAATATGCCATAGAGATTTGAAGCTGGAGAATACTCTTTTGGATGGAAGCCCTGCACCAAGGCTGAAAATTTGTGATTTTGGTTACTCAAAGGTAAGAAATGTTAACCTAAAGTGATCCTTTGTTTATGAAAATGTTTTGCTCTGCCTTACTTCATTATCACTTTAATTGTTTCAGTCATCTCTTCTACATTCAAGACCCAAATCAACAGTTGGCACTCCAGCTTATATTGCTCCAGAGGTTCTATCTAGGAGAGAATATGATGGGAAGGTCAGTCTCTTCCTATATTCAGAGGTCAGATGTATAAAGGCCATTATCCTTTATATTTTCCTATGTTGAGTAAGACTTTTGACTAATCATTTGCTCGTATTTTAAGTTTTTAACAGCCTCCCCCTTTCATGACTATGATAATTTTATTTGGTTCTTATTTTCATGTATCTGCACCCATGTTTTCTTTTCTCCATCTTACTGTGTTAACCTTCGGAAAAGATGGAAAAATATGTACTGTTGTCTTGCCTATCAAAAAGTTTGTCAGGCCAATGCTCTTCTCCCCCTCTTTTTTCTGCAGCAATAATATACACGTTATGCATTTTCAAGGCTGTCTTAGGTTTTGGGTTGTTTTTGCAGCTTGCTGATGTATGGTCATGTGGTGTGACACTGTATGTGATGCTCGTAGGAGCATACCCTTTTGAAGACCAGGAAGATCCCAAGAATTTCAGGAAGACTATTCAAGTGGGTTTTCTGCATTTTGTGTAACCATGTGTTGTGTATCTGCTTGTTCTTGTAAAGCATGTGCTGTTACTAATGTACTTATCATTCCTCTCTCCAGCGAATAATGGCTGTTCAATACAAGATACCCGATTATGTTCACATATCTCAAGAGTGTAGGCGCCTCCTTTCTCGCATATTTGTTGCTAATCCATCAAGGGTAAGTAAATAAAAATAATAGCAGTTGAGTGATGCCACTTCTGTATGCATGTTATTTTGAGTATCTTAAACTATGCAAGTTTTTCTCTCAGCTGTTCATTGTACAACTTGCCATAGAGCTTCGCATTATCCCACATCTGGCTGTTTTGCCACAAGGTGCTGAATTTAGAGTCCTCTCCCTTGCATCAAGAAAGAAAATTTTTACATATGCATAATTTGAAGACACATTTAGGTGACTTCTCATATTAAAAAGCTTCTGCATTGCTAATTTCAGCTTTATGGCAATACTTACATTTTTGCAATATTGTCCAAGCATAGTAGATATAATTAGTTGATGCTTACTTTTAATTGTGGTTTTTCCTTTTCTACTTTTTGTTGGACCTGTAAATGCCTATTTGAAAAGGAAAAAGAATTTTACTGGATCCATTCACTTTCATGTTTTGCCCATTTTTAACAGCAATAGAAATTTGGACATGCTTTACTTCTTGTTTGTACTCTTTAAGAATCTAACTTTTACGGTATGGTGTGTGGCTTTCCAGTCCACTAGTAAAGACAGAGTGAAATGATTATTGTTTTGCAGAGGATAACAATCAAAGAAATAAAATCGCATCCGTGGTTTCTGAAGAATTTGCCAAGGGAATTAACAGATGCAGCTCAAACTGTCTACTACAGAAAAGAAAACCCAACTTATTCCCTTCAATCTGTGGAGGAGATCACAAAAATTGTTGAAGAGGCCAAGACTCCTCCCCCTGCTTCTCGTTCAATTGGTGGCTTTGGATGGGGAGGTGAAGAAGATGAGGAGAAAGAAGAAGACGTGGAGGCAGATGTTGAAGAAGAGGAGGATGAAGGAGATGAATATGATAAGCAAGTGAAGGAGGCACAAGCCAGTGGAGAAATAAAACTTAGCTGAGGACAATCCATCTTTTATTAGTTAAGTTTTCTGAAAGAGTTGATGCCTATCATCTTTCTAATGTTTCCATGGTTGTATAAAAAGTCGGTTAAACTGCTCAAGGAGAGTCTTTCAGTAAGTTTGTAGATTATGTACTGCTGTGATAAAAGAGGCTTGTGAATTGCAGTTGGGAGACTGAGTACATGCGATGCTGTAGCGAAGTTGAAACCAGTAGGTTACAAGTAGAGGTCTGGGCTTGGGATTATATTTGTTTCGGAAGCTTTCCTTAGTGTCTGAGTGTCTATATAATTTGTTCCATCAAGAGTTTGGTTATGTAGTTTAAGTATTTCTTTACACAATGATTTGGTTTGTTCTCTTTTACTGATTCAATTCTCCTCGTATAATGTAGAAAGTGCATCCCTTGCACTTCTTCTATAGCTTGAGAAAATGTTTCTTGATGTCAGAGCAGCAAGAGTTACTGTTATGCAACTCTGGGTTTCATCCAAGATTTATTGATTTTTACTTAAATCTGATACGTGACTATAGGGAAAATGTAGATCATGACGATTGATTGTCCCTTCTGCTTATATTTGCTATTGCCTTAGATTCATCATGTCCTACATCGTAGTTTCATTTTTGTGCTAAGAATGAGTGAGGATAAAAATGTGAAGTCCTTTCTTTTTGGCTGACAATCATTTAGGAATGTTCTGACATGGATGGAGTTTCTTTCCAATGCAAAATGATGAGAATTATGGCTGGAAAGTGCCAAATATTTGTTTCAGAGCTGTCAATCCAATGCGAAAGCTGGAAAGATGCCCGACAATCTCGGATCTGAACACCAATTTGGATACACTCTCCGGGTACGAAGTCCGTAACCATTGCCTCTAATAATACTACTTTGGGAGAGCAGTTTTTCATTTGCTTAACGTGAACGCTGCAAGCCTGCAACCTGCAGCTGCCCCTAGGACTAGTGGAGCCTGATAATGGTCACACCTGACTTGAACACAACTTTACTGCATTTGTTTAGTGCACCAAAAAAGGGGAAAAAAAAGAAGAAAAAGGAGCAACTAGCGTCACATATAGGAATTTCTGAGTCGCATGTTGCTGCATAATCATAGTGCATCGAGACGTAGTCCAAGTCTAGCAGCAGAGGCGTCTTACTTTGGCTTTTCACTTTCAGGTCAGCAATAACTGCACATCTCAATATAAGTTATTGTAGGAGAAAATGACATCCACAGGCAATGGCAACTAGAGATTGTGTTGAGAAGCTAGAAACCCAAACTTTGTATGAGCCTCCTGCTTGTACCTGTCAGTTGAGATGCTAGAAGTCAAAATTCAGCGAGTGAGGATCATGCAAGCCTAGGTTACTTTCTAGAAAGAAACATGTAATAAGCACCTAATCAGCCGCTTTTGGTGTGAATCATGTGATAGATTACATCAACAGTAAGGTTGAGCTTCAAATTCAAGGACATTGTCTGCCCATAGGCTATAAAAGCAAAAAGGAAAAAAAATAGGCAGCACAATTTATGCTGAACTGCACTTACACGGATCTTCAGAAGTGAGCATTCCAGCCTTCTGTATTACCCTTTCATCGTATTGAAGCAGTCGACTCAGTCAGTAATTTAAGCAACTTTTGGGTCTCAGTTGAGATTGATTGCCCATCAAACAAGGCAGAAACAACTGCAACGCCTTTTAGATTTGGAAGCCTTAGATCCAGCACAGAATGGGCATTTGAAATTCCAATCCCACCTATTGCAACCACTGGTAACTTGGAAGCCAAACATATGGTTTTTAGTCCGTCCAGACCAATAGTCAGATTATTTTCCTTCGTATTTGTTGGAAATACACCACCGCAACCAATGTAATCAGCCCCATCTAAATACGCTTGTTCAGCATGCTCTGGTGTTTTACATGAGACTCCAATGATTTTTTCAGGCCCCAAAAGTGCACGGGCAACACTTGCAGGCATGTCAGTCTGGCCAACATGCACGCCATCTGCATCAGAAGCGAGGGCAACATCAACTCTATCATTAATCAGCAGAGGGACACCATGAAAACGGCTGATCTCCAAACATGCTTTGGCTGCTTCAATAAAGTCTCGTGTCTCAGCTTCCTTTTCCCTTGAGATAATTGCAAAATATAAGATCATGAATAATTAATTGTATGGGACTAAAGCATTATAAAAAGCTGAGAACCTCAGAGAGTCAATAGTATGATAATTAAGAAGGTAAATTGCAGAGCAGCCAAATTTACAAAATAAGAGAGCAACTTAAATGTATACATTACTTGCAAATTATTGAGTTTGGAATAATGCAGCCTGTTTGGAAAATTATCAAGCCTTCTTCCCATAAAGCAAGTCATGTTATCCGTCAGTGAAGTAAAAGACATTCATTCATGGGGGTACTACTTCCTAATAGAAGTTTAAGGTGCAATATTTATTTCACTTTGCCCAACCATCTATCACAGAATCTCATTTCCCGCAAACCTTCTTTTTCCCTCTCAACCCAAAATAATAATAATAACCATAAATAAAACAAGCACAGGGAAAAGGATAAAACAGTGAAGCAAAAAAATGATATTAATGCAACTATGCATGACTGATCAAGATGTGCATTTATTTGGGATTCAGACTAATTACAGCACATGAGAAAAATGCTGGCATAAAGATAGCCAAAGGAAAATAAATAAAACCTCAGCTGAATCATAGTCACACCCCCTTCAATTGCAGCTTCCACTGCATCAGTAATAGAACGACCCCATTTAAGATTCTTCCTCGAGTCCGTAACAGCATACAGGAAGAGATCAGTGGGATCAAATAGTCTCTGCCTCCACAATCTATGCTCATTATTCTTGAGTTTCAAAAGATGGTCAAAAGGACACTGGCATCCATTTCCTATCATGATATCCTTACTATAATTCAGGGCAGATTCAATATAGCGTTTAGCAACCTACAAAGTGACAGACATAAAAGACTTGAGAAGAGATGAATTGCATAGAAATGAGAAATCACTATAAATCATTTGATTCATGTACAATTAACAGAAACATGTTTTTGAAAACGTGTAGAAGAACAAGAGTAAAAGGGAACCACGCATAAAGTCACCCTGCAAAACTCGAAAACAAAGAAGATTATTCTACTAAGAGTTCCCCTTTCCTCACCCAATTATTTAAAAGTTTCTTTTCTTCTTTATTTATCTCATACTAACAGTTATTCCCACAGAAACTATTGAGTTTAACAATTTAATAGTCAGCCATCTCATTGAATTGTAGACCAGAACTATCTCCACATCTCCGCAAAATTTCTCCATCTTGCATATTAGTTCCTGTGGCCTACACAGATACTGACTCTTCAGTAACGATAATATATTTGTCCAGTCCATCCCCACGTCAATAAACTATATAGGTTGGGTTCACTAATATTCCGATGCTCGGATACAACTCTTTGTAGTTGCAGATTAAGATCATAGAGTTAATTGACTCATTTTTGGGGCTTCTCAAGAGATGCTCAATAATAGCTAAAATTGGGACAACTGAAGCAAATGGCATTCATAATATTAAGAAAAGCCAGTCCCTAATAGACCAGCTCTATTATTAAAAAAGCAGAATTCAATATTTGGCAGATCAAGAGCAATAATGAAAATGTTCCTTAAAAAAATGGTTACTCCATTCCTAATAGATATCAAAGTGAATGTAATGCTCAGTAAGCCCATGGCATATTCCAATTTAGTTCACATGCTGCAAAGCTATTAGCAAGCAAAATAATGAATGAACTACAAGAAGTAATAAAATTCTTCCCCAAATTAGTAAAGGGCCTAAAGCTGAATAACCTTTATAGCAGAAAAAACTGAAGAACCTTTTGCTAGCTCAGCAGCAATTGAAGAAGCCAAACTGCAACCAGTTCCATGAGTATTTGGAGTTTTTATGCGTGAAGTCTGGAATTCAAAGAAATCTTTGCCTGCAAGATCATAACAGCAGCAGACAAGTGTGCTCGTGAGGAAATCACATAGATATGCTCACGGATTGTCCTAGAGAATTTTAAGAAGTGCATTGAACATACCATCAAATAGAACATCAATAGCATCCAATGAGTCAGGAAGGTCACCGCCTTTCACGAGAACATTTCTAACATGAATAAACACATTCAGCAGGTTGTTTTCTCATGGAGAACAGCACCAAAGAAGTATAGGAATTTACTTAACAAACAAGGGAGAAAGATAATTTAGAAGAGAAAATAAATATTTGAAACAAGGATAACGAGATAAAACTAGACCTTAATTTCTCTAATAATGTAAGGAAGAGATGTGCTCTTCAATTGGTTAAAAGAAGAAGCATCGTATTCTGACACTCTATTTGCAGTTTTAGAGTGCTAACAAAATATGGAACTGCATTTGTGACTGAACATATCTAAACCATGCTCAGCTCAGAGCATAGAAATAGCAAGTACTTGGGTCAGATAGGCACTAGCCATAAGACTAAAAACACCAGGTGTGTCTTAAGCTTCTTCAAATGCAAAGAAGCTTCATTTACTTTCCTCAAACAACATTTTGACAATCAAGTTTTGAAAAACAAAAATTTGCGACATGAAAAGCAAACTTTAAACAATTCCATTTAATCGCAATCCTGGATGAAGAAGCTGATGCATATGTAAAGGAACTCACCTTGGGCCAATATCATGGATTGATTTAGCAGCAGAACGCATGTCCGCAACTGTTTCCAATGACACTCCACCAAGCAAAGCAGACGCCTCTTTCAGATTTGGAGTAACAATATCAGCCATGGGAAGAAGATCCAGCCTATTGCAAGGAAGAAAAAGCTGGGCTTAGATAGCATGAACCACAGTTCAGAGAAACAACAGATGGGTGAACAAGTTAAAGAAAATTTTGAGATATATGAAATATATGAATAGTGCAGAGGGAAACAATTAAATTGTAAAATGCAAATGTATGTCTGGCTGTATTTGAAACAAATGGGGACTGAAAATAAATCATGATTCTGAACCCACAAGCATATTTACATCTTGAACGAAACAAAGAAGATGAACTTGACTGAGCATACAAGGTTAGCCCCCTAAAACAGTTGATACTTGAGTTGAAGTCAAGACGATAAAGTTTCTGCTCAATATTATAGAAGAGGATGACTGTACTCCAAGTTAAGAGAGATGTCTGTATGAGAAGAATAAAACAGGATACGTAACAAGGGCACAAATTACTCAGCAGAGGACAAGGTCAAAACACCAAGCATGAGAATGGCCACTACAAGAACATCCGTGTAATTCTAGCCATGACTCCTAGCTAGAAAATGAAAGTAAATAATTTATCATAGAATCTGAAAAGTAACATAGATGAATTAGACAATCCTATGGTCAAGTAATGGTGGAGACCGGAAACGGCTAATGTGTTCCACACTGAATCAGGAAAAACCAAGAGAAGAACAAAAAAAAAAAAAAAGGATATACAATGTGCATGTATTTGCCTGTGATGTTTAGTGGCACATGAAATAGAAAGGATTTAAAATATCGTGGTTGATGTGCACTTTTTTGCAAAGAAAGATTCAAAATTTCACGAGTAGCAATTGAGATCTAAGTCCAGCTATTTTGTAGAAAAATGTGAACACAACAAATAACTCCATTTAACATCATACTCAAGCTGTGTCTTATACATTCACTTGCTACTCTGAGTTCTGGAACAAGTAGAGTAATCCAGAGTAAGATGAGAAGCATGCAAGGCAACCTTCCTTGGTAGATATAACAGGAAATGAAATGCAATGCTTTTAATGAGATGGGATGTCAGGTAGCACTTAAGGAATAAATCATTTCTAGCAAATGTCCAGAAGAAATAATCATTAGGAGGTAAATTCAATACTTAAATACCGAAAAGTATCCAGAACTGAGGGACCAGCCAGTACATCTCCACTTGTAGATACCATAACAGGATCAACCACCAGAGCTGCCTTCATAATAAAATTAACATTTTAAAACTAACTCGATGACAGTAGTAGCACTTACTTAGTAAAATTGCATTACCTCGGACTGGAAACTCCTTCAAACTTTGACAAAGGACCTTGACTATTCCTATCGAAGGAAGCATGCCTGTTTTCACCTAATAGCATTTTAATATCATAGCATCACGACTCGAGACTAGCCATAATCATAAGAAAACCATTTTAAACAAGAGTCCAAGATTGCAGTCTCCAAAAGAACAAAGTAAAACAAATTGATTGGCCAAAGTGTTTCCGCATAGGCGCATACTCAATTACTCATCATATAAGTTATACTCAACATGCTATGTCAAGGAAAGTCTAAATGAACAAAATAGTTACTCGGCATTTTCTTACAACATCAGGACGCATATCCGAGAGCACAGATTTCAATTGCTCAGCAACAAATTCCTCAGGCACAACATGCACTCCCTAATATCAACCAAACCCAAAAAACCACTCAAGATCCAAACTTTCAACTAAAATTACCCACCAGTTCAAATGCATAGGGATAAAATTAAGCATATGAGCTGAATCATTTGATATATCATTCGAAAAGAGTCATTTACCTGAACCCCAGCAGTGTTCTGCGCTGTGACAGCCGTGATAACAGTGG
The DNA here is from genome assembly GCA_030512225.1 of Rauvolfia tetraphylla. Classification (NCBI taxonomy): domain Eukaryota; kingdom Viridiplantae; phylum Streptophyta; class Magnoliopsida; order Gentianales; family Apocynaceae; genus Rauvolfia; species Rauvolfia tetraphylla. The sequence goes on from JAJQKT010000060.1 coordinate 9,076,966, forward strand.
AGCAATACACCCCTCTTGCGGCACAAGCCTTGAGGTCCGCTTGAATTCCAGCACCGGCACCTGAGTCGGAACCGGCGACGGTGAGAACGTGCGGAACTTTCACCTTACCCTCCCGCTGCATTCCCGCTACAGGACTCAACGGCCAAAAATTCTGCTAACATGCAAAGAAACAGCAAAAATTTAGCAAAGAATCAATCACATACGGGAGATTCCATTAAATTCTATATGGGAAAAAAAAAAGAAGAAGAGGAATTGAATTTGCAGGATACCTTAGGTTTGTGAGGGGAGAAGACACGAGAGCAGTAGAAACCCATGCACTAGAGTAAAAGGCGATACTTGTAATCGATTCTATGTGAACTTTGAAGCAGTTGCATTTGGAGATAAGCCTATTTCACGGGAGTCTTATGAGGATTTTTTTTTTTTGAGTAAGAATAATTATTTACATATATTAATTAACTTTGATATGTTATTGTAATTGTTACCTTTGATATGTTATTCGTATTTTTAAAAGTAATTTTAAGGAGGAATTTTGATTTGGACAAAAATTTTTTAATAAATTTATTTAATAAAATTTCGACAAAAATTAATTAAATATCATGATTTGTTTTATTTTTTAGTTAAAAATGTAGAGTATACATAATATTAGAAATTATACATAATCAGCAATGAAGTACAATAAAACATATCTAGAGAAATACAATATTTGTAAAAAAAAATAATACACTCTGTATTAGATAGAGTTTAAGGGTGTATTTAGATTGAAGTTCAATTTTTTAAAAATTTTTACTTTACTCTTACTTTTTTCATTTTGGGTTCATTAATCTTTCTTACTAATAATTTACTTTTACGATTTTTAATATAATTCAATTAAAAAAATTTAATCAAAATATGCCCCAAACTATTAACTTTTTGAGGTTTAATCACTTACTACTTGAATAATAGCTTATTAACAAATATCTTAATTTGTTAAAAGGACATTTTGGACAACATGTCTAAGGTGGAAATGGATTTCACACAAGCTAGCCTTTATCCAACTTAGGGTTTATTTAGATATTGTTTGATCAAACTAAACATACAATTATATTTTACTTTTTTTTTTACAAAAAAATTACTTTCACAAAACTCAAAACAAAAACTCAAGCAACCAAAACACAACCCAAATGCACCCTTAATCAGGCTTGAATTTAGTATTGTAAAGCTATATCTTCAAATTGAGTTGCATATTAGGCCAAATACTATTTAAAAGAGTATTATAAATTTATATAATCATGAACTAGCTCAAGAAAAATTATAAAATTTTCCTGAATTTAATAATAGAAAGTATTTCCCTTTTATACTGCTTTGGTCCTGGAACCAACGAGCCCAGTAATGCAGCCCATTGCAAATTATTGTTGACCTTATTGATGGGCCGATTATAGAGGAATTGCCCTAAATTGTTTGGGCCTTAAACACTAGCGCAGTATAAAGTCTGAACGGTCCAAATCTCAACGTATTGGATGTGTACTAACTAACGGAACTAACGTGAACACTAATGAAGCAGTGTCGAAGTATGACGCATATGAATAAGGCGTTCAAGCAGGTAAAACCCCCTAAATTCCACTGAAATTATCCCGCCACTTCTCAACACGCAACAATTTGAAGCTTCCCTCCCTCATCTCCTCCCTCACACATTCCCATACTGTGCCAGTTTGGACAGCTTCCAACCCCTGACCCACAAACGCAGACGCAAAAATACATACCGGAGAAGCGCATTCTTGTTTCAGCAATTGCATTCGGAGACGGCCATCTGATGCAACGGTAACGTTCATAGCTAACACTGGCATTTTCTCCTAAACTTTCATTTTGTAAGTCCGGCATTTCTCAGAAAATTTGAATGAAATACACAACTTATCTGCTTTTCAAGTGGATTTCAAGAATGGAATTCGTGCCTGTATGACTGTAGTATATGGTTTTGCGAAGATTTTTCATTTTCACAGTTCTTAGGGTTATAAGTTATAACTGGGCTTTGACATTTGAAATCAGGAATGCAAAACAAATTTGAGGATCCTAACTTGCATTTGACAAGAGTTCGGGTCTGAACTAAAGGAAATCATATTGTATCACTTGGTCGGTAGCAAGGACAAACGTGACCCCAAGTTTAGCTGGTTTGGATTTTAACATTGAAGATCACCCAATTCTGTTAATTGATGACCACATTCCACTTTTTTAACTAAAAAAGTTATCTTGCATGTTCAAACTCCTGTTTTGATATGATAATTTCTTTTTCCTGTGTTTTGCAAACTTGGTATATTAAAACCATTTTCCTGCAATTCACTGCAAGCGGTTTCCGATAGCATTTGCTTATAACCAAGGATTATCAAGGGAAAGAGCATCACTTCTCTTTCAAATATTAAAAAAGCAGCATGACTGACTCTTGCCGATTTATATGCCCAGACAATGAATATCAATATCTTGCTAATGTTGTACTCATTTTCTTTCAGTTTCGACTATATAATTAGCCGCACATGGTTTTTAATTTTGTTCCTTTGTGGAAAACACAAACTTGATTTAACCTGTCTCTTATTTGGAATTGTTTTGGTGCCAAAGCATTAAATCTGGCAGCATTATGCAGCTTTGGCTATTGAGTTAGAGGATCACTGCCAAATGTAGGTGAATATGTTAAATGGATGAAACAAGGTAAGGACAACAAGAACAGGCATATTATTCTATTCACCTCTGTGCTACTTTTCTTTTCTTAAATGTAAATCTTTGATCCTTCTGATATTGCCTTTTTTGCTTGTCAAGACGGAACAAATCAGCTGGTTCCAGGGTTGGCGACAAGTCACCTAAAGTTAATTGGTCTCAGCATGCCAATGCGTATAATGATTTTGCAGAACAGGATAAATTCTTGAGTTCGAACTTCCTTTTCTCATTGTCCACTCAGAAACCTCACATTGAAGAAGCAATGATTTCAAGGTACATTGCATTAAGGGATGTATGGATTAATAATTTTCTAATATTTTCTTTTCATCCTTTTCTGTTATTGTATTATGCAAACTTTGTATGTTATTCTAAGTTAAATTTTAGCAGACATATCACGTGTAATTTGCAAAGTAACATATTCTACTTGTTTCACTTCCTTCGTGCAACCAATTTACTTCGCTACGTTTCTCAGTGTAGGAATAAACAAGTTGACAACAGGATATTTTTTGTGTCTTTACTGAACTAATATTTGCTTTTGTCTCAGATGTTTGGTTTCTGAATCTGAATTGTTTTTTAGGTTTTGCATGATCAATTTAATTGCGTGAATGATCAAAGTGGTTGCACTTTTAACTATGCATTCAGCCCTGAGTTTGCTTTTCACTTCATTTCCTTAGGGCAATGGTCTGTCAAGTTCAGAATGCAGCACTGCACAATCCAGAAGTTGAAAGGGTAATATCTCTGTTATATGTAGACAAAAAGTTTTAGTGATGTGATAAATGAGCTTATCTATTTAAGTAAAAACTATTTGCTTTGTCACACTTGTATAAAATATTACTCATTAGAGATTATCATTTAAGAAGGTAGACACTGAAAACATGCATCTAGAGAACCCAGTGTTCAGTATTTATCCATTTCACATGGATCGTCTGTCGGTGCAGGAACTATAGCTCGTTCTTTTTCCCACCAAATTTGTCTTTGTATAAATCTCTCATTGCTTCCTAGTTAAACTTATATATTGCATTTTCTTCATACTTACCATATTCGCAGGCTTGGCAAATGCTTTCTAATCTAAAGCTGTCTTCCAAATATGTTGCAAAACCTGGCAAAACTCTACCACTAGCTAAAGATTTTGATGCTTCTGCATCTCGAGAATCTAGGCAAGCTTCCAGGCAGTCCAGTTCTGACATGGCATGTTCATTCCAAGTATGTGTACAAACACATCATACCTTCAGCGATGACACTTGTGCAAAAGTTGGTGAGCCCAGAAGTTGCACAGGAGCCTCTAATCTTTCATCTATGAGTCGCATGTATGAAGAGAGAAAGTTTTTGAATAATCATAATACTGTACATACTGCAAAAAGTTACAATTCTTACCCACAGGCTGTAAATGGAGTATCTAGGAACCTTGGTGTCGGTGAAATGCAAAAGTCTGGAAATGCTTATCCTGATGATATTGATGATGATAACATTCTTGAGGTAACCTGCTTTGTTTGCATGTAATACTGACAGGCAAATAGTATGGCATCAATTTGATGATAGGTTATCTATTTGAGAGTTATAATGTGCTCTGATAATCTTCATCTGTTCAATAATGGACAAAGTCATGCAATGTATTCCTGTCCTTTTTCTGATTTGTCAACTAATAGTTGGATTATTCACAAGAAATGTTTCTTTTATACTTTCCAATGTCTCTTTTAGAACATAGATGTGGACCAGATTGTTATGGAACACTACCAATCAACTTGTACATCTCAACCATCACTGTCAAAGTTTCCTTCAATAACCCCAGTTGCAAGCAAAGAAAATTTTGCCAGACCTGATGAGACAAGCTTGCCACAAGAGTTGTGCTTGAAGTGCAGTCATGGTTTTAATGTATGGAATAGTATTTTCCCCCCCTTTTCATTACATGTCTGGAATCCTTGGGAAGCTCTTGTACCTGATTCCTGATTTTAATACAGCTGGGTTCTTGTCCCAAAGCTTCAGTTCATTTACAGGAGATGAAGGATATGCTAATTGGAATATCAAATGATCTTCTGGACAATATCTCTAACCTAAACAATGATCAGATAGACAAGCTTCGTCAAAACAGGTTTGCTTGCCTCTTCTCTGTCTTGTTTCATTTCTTTTTAATGTTGGTAAACAGGATTCAGAGACAAGCTAAGGTAAGCAATGTGGAAACAGCAATACCTGATTCATGTTGCTTTCTCTGAGTGTCACTGCATCTTCTTTTTAATTTCTTTTCCCAACTTTTCATGTTCTGTTCGTTGTGGCACATTCTTCCTTCATATGTTGCACAACATATCCATGTAATGCTTGTGTACATTTTTTAATTTAGGCAGCAATTGAATGCACAAATTCAGCAACTTGAAAAACATCTGCGTGCTACATCAGTCAATGATGAAAGGAAACTCTCACACTTCTCTGCGTCCACAGCAACAGGGTTGGCTTTCCACTGTGAAACCCCTCAGTCATCCTCCTTCAAGTTTGGTCCCACAAGGCTTGAGACACAGTTCTCTGTACACAATGAATACAACAGTTTTGATAGATGCAATTCATCATCAATGTCCTTCTCTTCCACTGACTGGTATGGAAATTCAACGGCCCCTGTTGAAAGAGAACGGTATGTCCCGAAGTATGTTGATGTCAATTACATTGAAGGGTCAAGCGACACAAAATGGAGTCGCCAGGATTTTCCATGGAAAAAAAAGCTAGAGGTGGGTTTTCTAATTATTCTTGCTTTTATATTTGACATGTGTGCTTAATAACTTCTTACGGGTCTATCTCATCTACTGCTAGGCAAATAACAAAAAGGTTTTTGGCAATCATTCCTTTCGTCCCAATCAAAGAGAAGTGATTAATGCAACTATGAGTGGCCACGATGTTTTTGTATTAATGCCAACTGGAGGAGGAAAAAGCCTAACATATCAGGTGAAGAATTTTGTCCTGTTCTCTCAATTCCCTTTAGTATCTTGCTCTCTTCTCAACCTGGAGGGACTGTAGTATCTAACTTATTCCATCAGGCCATTCTATTTTATACCCATGTGCTTGGTTTAGTGAAGTGGGAAGTAAATTCACTTTAACTTTTAAGAGACTTAATTCTTATGTATGTGGACATTGCAGTTATTTCATTCTCAGTCCATGCTGGAGTTATTTTTATATGTGGTATACTTGTATTTACGATACGTGAAACAAGAACTATATTGATATTTATTCTTACAGAAGTTGACTCTTCCCGCAAAATGGAGAAATAGATTATAGTATGGTTGGTCATGAGATTTTGAATAATGGAAGTTCCATTCTTAGCATTCTTTTGTGCCATCCAGGGCTTGTCTTATGTGATCCACATTTAGTAATTATGTTCTCTGAAAATGCTTTTCAATTTTAATTTCATAGAAGAGCTATATATTGCAACTGTGGCTGAGCCCAGTCCTTTTGTATAAATGGTATTTCTCATCCTATAGACTGGAAGCTGCATCATGTTTTACAATTGGAGAATATGTGGCACCTTCTTTATTTTGACTAGACAATTTCCGGATCCTCTTTGGCAGCTTCCTGCTCTTATATGCCCTGGGATAACTTTGGTTATTTCACCTCTAGTTTCTCTCATTCAAGATCAAATAATGCATCTACTACAGGTGTGTTCTCCATTAGCTTATGCCCTTGATTTACTATTCTTCATATTCAAATTCTCAGTTTCTTCTCCTAAATCACTTATTACTATACAGGCAAATATACCTGCTGCTTATTTAAGTGCCAACATGGAGTGGACTGAGCAACAAGAAATTCTTAGGGAGCTTACTACAGATTATTGTAAATACAAGCTGCTATATGTCACCCCGGAGAAAGTTGCCAAGTGCGTGCTTAGTTTCTTCCATTTTTACGTCATGTGCTTCAGTAGATACATTTCTTTCACGCAAGTAAAAAATGGTGGTCTCTTTGAAGCAGAATTGATGGGTTGCAGATTGCCCTGTTCCTTCTGTTGTCCCTCTCTCTCTCCCACACACACAAACACAATAGCAATGATGCAACCTTAAGGTTGATATGTCTCCTAGCATTACAGATTCCAGAAATCTAAGCAGCCTATTCACTTACTGGAGTTAGGTTGAACATGTCTAGTTCATTGGGACTCATTAATTTTATTTTTGTATTTGAAAATAACATGGCTATGTAGTGCATATCATGTAACCTAATAAACAATACCTTGAATTCTTTGCTACATGTTTCAAGTAATGTAGCCTCTCACAAAGTTTCTGAATTGAATCCTCCAACCAAATTTTCAAATAAATGTATTCTGTTGTGGAGTGATGTTTTCATATCAAGTGTATCCTATCTGTCGTAAAAGTTTAAAGTCACCTAAACTTTCATGACTGGTGTTAAATGTCCTATTTAACTAAGCAGAAGTGATGTTCTGCTGCGGAATTTGGAGAATCTACATGCTCGTGGATTACTCGCTAGGATTGTTATTGATGAAGCTCATTGTGTAAGCCAGTGGGGACATGATTTTCGACCAGATTATCAGGTTTTTCTTTAATCATTTTCTATTCTGTTTCATTATTTGACATCCTTTCAGTTTATGCTCATAGTTTTCTATCTAGGGTCTTGGAATCTTGAAACAGAAGTTTCCGGACGTACCTGTGTTGGCCTTGACAGCTACTGCAACAATTAGTGTCAAAGAAGATGTGGTGCAGGCTCTAGGTCTTGTTAATTGCATTATTTTTCGGCAAAGCTTTAATCGACCAAACTTACGGTACATGATCAATTGAAAAAAATCATTTCCAACAAGAAAAAAAAAAGAAAAAGAAAAGCATATGTCTTATTTATTTTTCCTGTACTGCAGATATTCTGTTATCCCCAAGACAAAGAAATGTGTTGAGGATATTGACAACTTCATAAAGCAGAATCATTTTGATGAGTGTGGAATCATATATTGTCTTTCGAGAATGGATTGTGAAAAAGTTGCTGAGAAGTTGCAGGTTAAGATCCCTTTACTGGTTTTTTCATTCTAATGCAGTAATACTTATGCTATCCATTTTTGTGATGCTTACATGCATTAAATGATATTGTTAGGATGTTTTTATCACTTTTAGAACTTAAATGTGAAAACTCATGATACAAAATGGTTAGACCTGATATTCAATTTAAAGTTGATACATAATAGCAGGGGCAAGTCATGGTGAAATAATAAGGTCGGTTCTTAATATGATCATTGGAAGTAGGTCTCTTGATAAAGAGCTGGGACCTTCTTGCGCTAACTCATCAATTCGTTGACTGTGTCTGTGGTGCCTTTTGGTTTGTGTTTGGCCTTCTATACATGTGCACTTCATAATCTGTATTTAACTAACCAATTGAAATAATGGTTTACATTTTAGGTATTGATTTGGTAGAAAAAACTTCTACAGCATAGTTTATTGTCCCACGATGTATCTTCTTGGGTGAAAATCCTACTTAAATTTTCATATCAACCTGCGTTGGATTTTTGTCTATTGTAGCTAAAGGGCTAGTTATTTCTCCAAAAAACTTGTCCTTCTGTACTTGGAGGGCTGTACGGCTGCAGTGTTTCTTATGCCATTATCGTGGATTACCTACGTGTACCATAATAGAAAGTGTTATACTTCCTTGTACTGTTTCTGAGTGAGGTCCATAATCATTCTAGAGAACTTAGTTCGAGATGAGACTGTGGATGGTTCATCACCTAGGGTTCATATCATAGTTGTCCTTAACAACCTTTGAATCTCACACACTGACCTTGGTAAAAGCTTTTGACTCTTTTATACAAGAAAGAAGATCAAATAGACAATTTGGCCAATTTGACTCTGTCCCTGGGTGCTTGGATGCTTCTGATTGTGTTCTGGGGCATATCTTCTTGTCAGGAATATGGTCACAAAGCAGCTTTTTACCATGGTAGCATGGATCCTGCCCAGCGTGCATTAGTTCAGAAGCAATGGAGCAAGGATGAGATCAATGTCATTTGTGCTACCGTTGCATTTGGGATGGGTATGAGCACCTACTTCTGATGCTGTCTTTAAAGATTATAACCATTTTACTTACAAGAGATATTTCAGGTATTAACAAGCCAGATGTTCGGTTTGTCATTCATCACTCTCTTCCAAAGTCAATTGAAGGCTACCATCAGGTTATCTTGTCACCTGCATTTCAGAATTTAGCTTTTACAAAGTAAAAAGGCGGTAACGTCCTAAAAGGTGGACATCTTGAAACTGTCTTAACTGTCAGGATTTTCCGTTTTCCATATTTTAGGAGTGCGGTCGTGCTGGTAGAGATGGCCTACCTTCATCCTGTGTCTTGTACTACAGTTATAGTGATTATGTGAGTTCCCTCAACCCTCTTTTGCTGTTTAATTCATTCTTCTTTATTTTAGCTGGTTTGGCTATTTATTTTTCAGTTCACAAAAGATCTGCTTCTTGTCAAGTTTCCACTAAATTTACTTGCTATTATTTCTCTTCCTGCAGATTCGAGTCAAGCATATGATTAGTCAAGGAACTGCAGAGCAGAATTCTATTTCATCTGGATACAATCGTTCTACAGCAAATAGTGGGAGAGTACTAGAAACAAATACTGAAAATCTTCTGAGAATGGTAATTTGCGGAACCTCATTCAGTTGCTCATGTTACAAGTTTGATCTGGAGTAGTTGATTACCTACTGTAACTTTTTTCAGGTCAGTTACTGCGAAAATGATGTTGATTGCCGACGTCTCGTACAGCTGATTCATTTTGGAGAAAAATTTGATTCTGTCAACTGTCAGAAAACATGTGATAATTGTTCTAAAACTCAAAACTGCATTGAGAAAGATGTCACGACAATAGCAAAGCAATTGGTCTGTTTCTTTTAATAGTTTTCCATCTTATATTTCCAATCCAATATATATTATATTTCTGCACGGATCAGCATTTACTTTTTCCATCAAAGGGTGATGTCCATGCACTTGTCAGGTTGAGCTGGTGAAGATGACTGGACAACAGTTTTCATCAGCTCATATATTGGAAGTCTATAGGGGTTCCTTGAACCAGTTTGTACGTACTAAAGATACCTTTCTTCTTTAGCTTATTGTCTCTTTTTATTTGCAATCTTACTTGAAATATTCTCTCGTAAAATCTAGGTAAAGAAGCACAGACATGAGACCCTGAGTTTGCATGGATCTGGGAAACATCTTCCTAAGGGTGAAGCATCCCGTGTGCTGCGTCATCTTGTTATTGAGGATATTCTTATGGAGGACATTAAGAAAAGTGATGTTTATGGATCTATATCATCTGTGTTGAAGGTACAACAGGTTTTACCTTGAAAATGCATTTACTTGTCTGGGATTCTCTTATGTCGGCTTCACCCTGATGAATTTCAGTTATTTGGTGGATTGGTTTCTGTAGGTGAATAATTGTAAGGTCTACAATCTTCTCTCTGGTAACGAGGCAATTAAATTGAGGTTTGTTTTCTTGGAAATTGCTGGTCTGAATATGTAGTTAGGAGATCTCGGTCATGGTCTTGAGAACCAATTCTCGGTAAAGAACTTCTATTCATGTTAGCTGGAAAACTACAGCCTAGGAGCAGTTGCCAAATTACCTAGGATGTGCAGACTTGATTGGATCATGTGCTTTTAGGTTTTCAGCAATCATTTGCTCATTATCATTTTGAGGTTGGAGATTCAAGAATGTCATAATCAATGACTTTTCTCATCCTGGAGCTTTGGACATCAGAAAATAGGAATATTCTCTGATCAGTGATTCTTCTCCGCCTATTTATCTTCCTTTTTCCCCTTTATCTTTGTGAGATGAAGAAATGACACCTGGCATCTTTAACTATTTAAATTGGCTTAAATATATAAGTTACCAGCTTTTTCTTTGGTAGGTCATTTCAATGTGCATTAGAAAAGGTGAAACTTTGCTTTCCCACATTGGAAGTGTTACAAGATCAATCTGTTGTTGCTGCTTCCACTACAACCCAATCCATAAACTTTTCCTATAAATTTCTAGTCTTAAAGAAAATTAAACACGTTGTTGCAGATTAGACTTCTGGATTTAAGAAGGATTCCTCAAGGGTCGTATCATCTTATCTCTCATTCATGAATGTGTTTAGATCCTTGTTATTGGCAACATATCTTTTGTACTTATGAACGTCCTTAAAACATGTTTCATTTGTTGGCTGGCTGACATTCACAACACTATTCCTATATCATTTTGTTTGCTAATGGATTTTAAAAATCAAGCCCTGTCTCCCCAGAAATCGTCTTAGCCTAGTGCTTCTGGTTGCTTCTTGTTGGCTGAAATTTTCTGTTTCTTGCAGATTCCCCTCTTCTATTAAAGCATCTAAATTGGGTAAATCTGAAAAAACACCTGCAAAGGGTTCATTGACATCAGGGAAGCAAAGTCCTCCAGAAATGGTTTCTCCTGGCCAATCTGAAAACGAAGTTGATTTGGTTAGCTCATGGGTTAATATGAGTGTTTCTTTCTCTACTGTCTTTATTTCCCTAAGCCACTAAAGTGATTCTTGTTTTTGTTCTTTGGGCATGCATTTGTAGAACCTTTCAGCCAAACTGTATTCTGCACTGCGGATGCTTCGAACCGCTCTTGTTAAGGAATCAGCAGATGGTGTCATGGCATATCATATCTTTGGGTGAGTTTTCCTGAATCACTGTAAAGCAGATAGACATTAAATTCATATGTTTGGGAGAGAAGATGATTGGCAAAATGCTGTTCAGAAAGAATAACAAATTAATTTTCGATATTTCTCTAATTTCTTCATTCTTTTCCGATTCCTACTTTCTTCTTCTTTCTTTGGGGCGGGGTGTTGGTTGTGATTGTGTCCTTAAGGACGATTGATACAATGAAGAATCAACATCTCACCATAGTATTTGCATTCTATGGGCAGAAATGCTACGTTGCAGCAGATAAGCAAGAGAATACCCAGAACCATGGATGAACTTCTGGAGATAAATGGCGTTAGCAAGTAAGTATTACAGCATTGTTTAAGGATTGGATTCACAATTATCAAGTGCACATCTTTGATAACATTTTGGCTGAATGTAGGGCTAAAGTAACCAAGTATGGAGATAGGGTGTTAGAAACCATTGCGGCTACCATCAGGGAACACTGCAAGACGGATAAGAACAGCGGAAGCAGCAGTAATGACAGTACCGAATCAATGAAGAGAAGAAGAGATACAGCCAAAGTTCCTAAAATGAATTCAAAAGATGAGGACGACTTCACTGAAGCTACTGGTCGTTCTAAGAAAAGGGTTCTGAAGAAACAAAATACCATTGTTGACTCTGTCCAGACTGGAGACCCACCAGTTCCTTATGAGGAACTTATGGATGAGGATTTTGACTTCGATGACTCCAACTGTGAAATACAAACTGGTGGCTCAAACTTGAATGGAGGAAGAGTGCTGCCTTCATGGTCAACTCCGGGAACTAAGGTTTCTGCTTAGATTAATAACTTGTCACGTAAATTTATGACTGCAGCATTTCCATCTTTAAAGTTTTGACTGTATAGGAATAGGATGCTGAAATGTGGTTGTGGCTCGGCAACTGTAAGCAGCCTTTGGTCCATTGTCCTCAACTTTAATGCTATAGGCTTCATACAAATGAAGAGCTTCTTCATTTGCATCTGTGTTCGTGGTGAATATTGTAATATCTGCTTGGGATATTCCAATTTTTTTTTAAAAAAATTGTAACAGTCTTATCACTCAGCAAACAAAGTTACAAGAAGAATAAAGGTTTAAATTGTAAAAATTGATCGAATCAAAAAAAATTTCAGGATGAATTTTGAATATTTAATCCATTTTTCGTCAATTAAATAGGTTTCTTTTTTGTCTCTAAGTACAAAAAGCATCGAGTTATAGATCTTAGTTTGGAGTTTGTCAATTGAATGCTTCTTGATCAATTAAGAGAATAACATTATTTTTTATAAAATTTTAATTTTTTACTAAACATGACCTCATATTTTTTTAAAATAAAAATAGATTCTCCTTATTATCAAAAAATGAGCACCAAGTTTAGTTTAAAAATTCCATTTAGTTTTAAAAAGAAGAAATTTAAGATATATATTTATAAACTCTTCAAAAGTTTTCTTTTATTGCATTCTCAAACTAAGATTGCAATCTTTTATAAACTTACACAATTATAAATTGACTGTTTTCTTTTACACAATTATAATAGTAAGTTTATAAATCTGAAAAAGGGCATTGATTGAAAATTTTTAAATTTTAAAAGGGTATATTTGCTTATTTTTAAAAATTAGGAGTAAAATTGCAACCAGGCAACCGATAAAAAAATTAAAATAATGCCCCGTTTGGACAGAATTGCCCTCCGACAGCAAAAGGCCACAGAAAGGTCACAAAATTGCGAGGGTCTGATACGGTGAATTTGTCGGTTCCCAGGAAACATGTAGAGAAAGCGTCTCTATCGTATCACAGACAGAGTCATGCCATATCGCCCTTCGCCAGTTGCCACCACATTCAGCTCACGAGCACTGCACCCCAACTCCGCCGGCACAAGTCTCAGCCCGCTCTCTTTGCGTGCATGGGTGTAGTAGACAGCAGCCTCAAGAGTGTTTTCGCCGTTCTTTCACAGAGAGATTGAAAAAGAAGGTGTTTTTGGAGTGAAGGATTTAGTGATTTTATGCATTGACGAGTTTTTAAAAGCAAGAATCAATGGCGAGCTCAGATGAGTTGAAGATGGAGAAGTATGATGGACCTCCGGGGGATGATGTTTGTCCTATTTGCTTCGGAGAGTTCGAGACTGCATGCAAGACCAACTGTGGACATTGGTTCTGCGGTAGCCCTCCTTCTTCTTTTGTTAATTACCCCTCATTTTACATGCTTGGTTGCTGATTTTGATGTTGGATGGAAGTGAACACTGATACTGGGCTTGTGGCGTTGCTATTTTCGTTTTAATCTTGTTGGGTTATGAAGGGGATGAGGGTACGTTTAGCTGCTAACGGGAAATTATAGTTATTTGAATCAAAGCTTACTGTTATGATTTCTTATGGAAAAATATATAAGGTTTTATCAACACATTTCGATTTGTTACCAGTGATTTTCAGCTGGGTTGTGAGATTTTTGTGGGGGAGGGATACGTTTATTATTTATGTCCGGACAGATGATACTTTGCTTGATATGTTTAAAGCAGACGGTGATTGTTCACACGTTTGTATCTCCATTGCACAATAACCCGCTTTAGTGGAACAAAAAGTTTGAGTATGGTATACTGGGCATTGAAGGGCCTGGGACAAATTTTCTCTCTCCTTGATTTCGAACAGAGCTAACTAGATTTGAATGAGTGATTTATAGCGTCTGTTTGGTTTGTTTGAACAATAAGATTTATTATCTTGGCTGATCTCTTTGATCCATATGTACTCTATGTCTGTCTTTGCCTGAATGGGTGTGGTTTGTATAGAACCTTTTGCAAAATAGAATGTTGTACAACTTTCTTATTTTAAATAGAAGAATGAGTGAGGAGCAAAGTGTTTACAATTGCGGTCGTACTGTGTTTTTCTGTTAATTGAGTTTGACAATGTCTAAGTATTTAGCTTCTCTTATCTGAGAGGATTCACATTCTAGAATCAAAATAAAACTACTAATAACGCCAATTCTTAGAAAATTCCCACTGAATTTAGTAAATTTGGCCTGAATGGATGTGGTTCATGGAGAACCTTCTGCAACTTTCTTATTCGAAATGAATTTGAATCTTACAGAAGCATAACGTGAAGAAAAGTGTTTATAATTGCGGCTCGTACTATGTTTTGCTGGTAGCTAAGTTTGACAATGTATACTTTTTTAGCTTCTCTTACCTGAGTGGATCGGCATTCTAGCATCAAAGTAGAACTGCTATGGTTCCAATTCTCAGATCATTATTTGGTGCTTGACAGATTAGAAAAATTCATGTTGGATTTAGTAAAATTTTCAGTTATAACTGGACTTTTCTCCATGGCTAAGTGCAATCTGTCCTTTTTCTTGCTGTTTCTTTATCAACGCCCTGCCCCCCAAAGAACCAAACCCAAACCAAAAAAAAAGGAGCATATTACATTTAGCATTTATGGCGCCAAATCACAGTAGTTCGTTAATACATAAAATATTCTAGAAGTCTGAAGGTACTGGTCAAAAGTACCTGGGCCAGGTGTGCTACACTCCAAATCATTCTCAGATTCTTTTATAAGCAAGGTGTTTCTCCATCCGCGATTCAAGTTGCATATTAGTTTTGACTCTCTTTCTTATCAACAAAGACAAAAACTCAAGTAATATATAATGAATATGACGTGGATTTATTGAGAAGAAATCGCAAAAAAGAAAATTTATGAAAAATAGAAAAGAGAAAAATATTGCTACTGCAAAACCAATTGCATAGTTGACTTGCATGGAACTGTGAAGTCCCAAATTAGATCGGGCAGACATCTCTCATATTGGCCTCAACACATATTTCAGTAGATTCATGCTGAAGAAATATTCAGAAACTTTTTTATTCCTTACAACTTTGACTCGTTAGAAAGCATTGAGTTGAAGAAAATCCTTATTAATCTTGGCTGTCTTTGAACATGATCTGCTGATAATTGCGTTTGACAATGCCTCTTTCCAAGTGACCTTAGGTTTTCAAAAGTGGGTAATCCTCAAGCTTTGCATTGTCCTAGAAGTTTTACATTTTGAATATCTAAGAAAAACTAGTGCCATCTAGGCCACTATGCTTTGCTTGATTGGAAATAGACATAATTGGGGGGCTTGTATTTTCCATTCTGTTGGTTAGTAAAGTCATTTCTTTCTTTCTTCCTTGGAGTAGGTAGTTGCATTCTGCTATTTTGGAGTTATGGAGGAGCAGTTCGGCAATGCAAGTGCCCCATGTGCTATTGCTGGATAAGCAAGTTGGTGCCGGAGCCATCTTCAATTATTCAACAAGAAAAGGAAGTTATTGAGTTACTAGAAAGAGTCAAGCATTATAATTGTCTTTATGGAGGTGGCTTCAGATGCCTTTCCTTGGTAAGTGGAAATAGTTATCCTCCTACTTGAGTGTAATGTATCAAGCCAGCAGATTTTTTTCCCTAATTTTTCTGCATTACCATCCTTTTTTCACTTTGCCTTCCGGAAATCATTTTTTCCCCCTTTTGTGGTCATTCAACACCAATTTCTGCATGTTTTGGTGGTTGTTTCTTGGCCAAGTTATAAAATGTCTGATCTAGTATGGCAAGCTTGTTTTTCTGACTATGAAATGAATGACTTTGAGCAAGCAAGTACATATATAAATATGTGACTATACCAAGCCATCTCTAGCAGCACCTATTATGTATTGGCATTAAACTTTTGTATTAACTTGTTTTAAAGATAATACATTTTTCAAGAACAGTATGTTATGAAATTGCAGTTTGTTGTCCCATGATCCTTTGGACATAGAAAGTTGAAAACTCAATACTACATTGCTTAAAGCTAATGGCTTTTGTTTTCAGGTTATAACCCTGTTCCTCTGTTTCTCTTCCCCGTGGTGTTATTTACTTCCTCCTTTTCAATTTAAGCGTTATTGTAGAGGTTTTATTTTGTTGCAAAATAAATGTCATTGAACAAAAATTTGACTTTCTTTTCCTTATTTACCCTCATAAAAAAGCTATGGCATTTTGTGTAGTAAAGTTGGTAGTTTCTTGTGTTGTAGTTTCCCAAGAGGAGAGAGAATATTTAATTAAGGATAAACTAGTTAGTTTAATTATTGTCTTAAACTCTTGTTATGTGTGAGGATTCCTACAATGACACTTATTGTGAAATGGAGGGAGTATATGTTAGAACACACCTTTCATCCTGGGATCCATTCACAAGTAGTCCCCCTGAAATCATTATGAAAGGATTTCATCCTACTTGACTCATCGTGTTCAATGCTTCTTTAGTGAACATTAGTAATTTTAGATAGTAAAATAACAATTGTGTGATTACTGGATCTTGATTCATCTTATGAACAAGTTTTCCTAGGCTCCAATTTGGTTGATTCATCTTTTGTCCAACTTGATAAGAAAACGTTTACAATGATTTTAACTAGGGTTGTTCTTTCCTTTTTCTTTTCTTTTTGTCAGAAGGTAAAGGTCTTGCTGCTGTTAGTCACCAAGTGGATTTCTCAAGCTGTGAGGAACCCTGAAAATATCACATTCACATTGCGGTGTTCTGCTGTAAGTCGATTCAATAATTGACCGTTGGAGAATTTCTTTATGATTCTTAATCTTTTATTGCAAGAATTTCCTCAATCTCATTTTCCTTTCAGAATGTGAATGTCCCTTTTAACATGTACTTTGTTTTCTATGGCAAGTCTGATTAATTGGAAGGTCTAAATGCAAGTCTGATTAATTGGAAGGTCTAAATTGACTAGGATGACAAGTGATTAGGCTGTGCTGATAACTGTTGACAATATCTATTGAAAAACCATGTGCAGGAAATGGTTTGTTTAAATTTCTGTGTTACTCTGCTTTATGCAATTCTATGCATTGTCTATTACTAGCCACTAACTTCATGAGACTTATGCTTAAAAGGATCATCTAAACCATTCCTTAATATTGCAGATACTGCTGACCATTATCTATGACGGCTGTGGATTTAACTTCATTCCTACTGGTATTCCACTAGTCTGAATCGAGAGAGAAGAACTGAATGGAATTCAAATCTGTTTGAAGGTTTTGGTAGCTACGCCATAATATGATTAAACTTGCTGAAAGCAAACAATCTCCATAGCTTTTACTTTAGATATTATTCCTTTCAATCGGTGATTTAAAAATATATGCCCAGAGGAAACCAAACTTAATGCAAGCTGGGAGTAGGTGTTGGTTCATGCTAAAAATTCATCTGTTGCTGCACATTCTGAAACTAACACCTGTAAATTTGGTGCTTTGACCTTTCTCTTCAATTTCTATAAGTAACATGCAATTTGTTAACATATGCATGCATACATACTGTTTTGCATGTTCGTCGTTCTTTTATTAAACGAAACACTAACAGATGTTTGTCTCCAGGAGGCCAGCAGATCGGGCGAGTATTTGATTATTGTGCCATGATTCTTGGCTTCCTATTCTGCATTTACAGCATTTTCCGTAGATGAATGCCTGGGCAGTCTTTGATGCCTTTGGCTGCTGTGTGGACTGACCACTCTGAATTATGATCCTCAAATTTTCACGCGGTGGATACGGAGAGAGCCTTTCTGATACATGGGAAAGCTCTCAGTGATCTGCTATCATGTTGCTATTATTGCTCTGGGAATTACACTAGATCAGTAGATGTGCCTATGCATAGATATTGCTTTCTGAACTTCCACACTGAAGCCTGCTGTTGTGTAATGCAAGGATGTATTTGGATTATGTTTAGTTTGAAAAGTTTTTGTCTTGGGTTCCACGAAAGTAAATTTTTCGTGAGAGGAAAAGTTGTTGTCTGTTTGGAAGAGATGCAATCTAAATGAACCTTAAAAATTCTTAATGCAACTTCATCTTTCGTGCCAAATTTGCTCTTTGTTAATAGCATAGAAATAGAAGTATATCAGAGAGATAACTTCCAATCCCCAAGGCAAATGTTGAGAGGGTATTTGGCAGTCCTTTAAAGGATTTCAATGGGAAGCTGTATTTGGATTAGTTTCTGTTATTGTGTGATTTTTTATCTAAAGATTTACAAAAGTTAATTACTCTATGTGTTCATTAATACATGTTCCAAAGAAATTTTTTTCCTGGTCTTTTTGTAACTTAAAAAATATCTTAACGAGTATTTTTCAATCTTACTTTTTTTTCTATTAGTTTTCTGAAATATCATATTTATTAGAATGTGAGAGAAAGGTATAGTAAAAAAATAATTACTCATATTTTAAAAAATTGATGCAAGGGTAACATAGTCTTGTAATATTATTACTCATATTTTAGAAAATTAATATAAGGGTAATATAGTCTTGTAATATTAAATTTATCTAAAATTTAAATCCGTGCTTTGGTCATTGGAGACATGTATTACTAGACAGAAGGAATATTTGTGGGAAAAAATATGAAATTTAAAATAACAGTTTTATTTTGAGAATAAAAAAATGGCAAGAAGAAATACATCCTAAGCATCTCAAGGATTAAAAAAGCTGTGTTTATTCCTATTGGTGCGTTGAAATTAACTTCAGCGGCTAAGGACCGGAGGGATTAACAAGTCAGCAGAACTGTACAGCTAGATCAATGACGTGGCAGATGGTGTGGCGACATTGTTAGTTGGATTAGTTAGGCTTTGTAGCTCTTGTTAGTACACGTGTTCAGATTTACACTTCCGTATATATATAAACCCACTTTTTACCGTTACTTCCTTCGAACAAATGAGAGGGAAATTTCCCAAAACAGCTCTCTTTTGCACTTTTCTTCATATTACCTGAGGAGAGCTCTTTGCTGCTTGCGATCTGTTAAACAATAATAAAATATTGGCTTGTGGCAGACATAAGGACAACATCATGGGTGTTCAGCATGGGCACATTCACGGGTGTTCTAAAATTCAATAAGCATGCGGTATGAAAAAACCACCATATTAATTGTGCTCTGTTTTGAAGACGGCAGAGCAGTTCGGGCTTCCTCATCTGACTGAAGCAAAGCAGAGCAGAGAGCTCCAAAATTAACATGGTTTCAGAGCCAGGAGAATGAAGCTTGTTTGTTTGAACAACTGTAACTGCAAGTTCTTCTTCTTCTCCTCTTATTTACCTCTTGTTCCAGTCCTTCTAAAAGGACTTCATCTGTAAACTTTATTTGCCTCTGAGAGGACGTCAGAACAAGACTATCTTAATGGCGGTTTGTGTACAAAATAACAAAGATGCTAGAATTTATTCACTTATGTCAGGTGACAGTCCCGGAACTCTATTGACACATGTTCAACTCAAACAAGAAAACTATGATGAATGGGCAAAGGCTTTTCGGATTGCTCTGCGAGCAAAGAAAAAGCTTGGCTTTGTAGACGGAACTCTACAACAACCAGATAAAGATGCAGCAGAAATTGAAGATTGGTGGCAGATTAACTCGATGGTTGTATCCTGGATTTTCAACACCATCGAGCCATCACTACGTTCGACAATAACATACACTGACTTGGCTAAAGATCTTTGGCAAGATCTTCAACAGCGATTTTCCATAGGCAATGGACCACGAATTCAGGAACTGAAGGCAGCAATTGCAAACTGCCGCCAGCAAGGCCAAACCGTGATGCAGTTTTACGGTAGATTGAAGAAACTATGGGATGAATTGGCTAATTACGAACGCATTCCTACCTGTGAGTGCAAAGGTTGTCAATGTAACTTGACCATTGAACTGATTCGACGACAAGATGAAGAGAAACTTCATCAATTTTTGATGGGTTTGGATGATACGGTTTTTGGCACTGTCTGTTCTAACATACTCAGTATGGAGCCGTTGCCAAAAATTAATCAAGCTTATTCCATGGTGATTCGGGAAGAAAGACACAGAACTATAGCACGCAGCAAAGACGATCGCACGGATGCAGTGAGCTTTGCAGTTCGTGCTTCAAACAAAGCTGGACTGGTGTGTTCAATATGCAATAAACAAGGTCATGATTCCCAAAGTTGTTTTCAGATTATTGGATATCCAGAATGGTGGAAGGAACGTTCAACAACATTATCAAACCGAGGTGGTCGTGGAGGAGGCAGAGGTGCAACTAGTCGAGGGCGTGGACAGCCGCGAATGGGCCGCGCTAATGCTGTCCAGGCAGAATCTTCAACGGATTGCAGAAATTTTTCAGGTCTTAATGCAACACAATGGACAACACTGATGTCTCTTTTAGACTCTTCTAAGTCTTCTGCATCTCAAGAGCATTTAATGGGTAAGTTTGACAAACAAGATTGGCTTCTGGATACCGGAGCCTCTCATCACATGACTGGAAATTCTTCTTATCTAATTGATGTTCATGAAATCACTCCTTGGCCGGTTATTCTTCCTGATGGGACTCAAACTATTGCACGACTAGAGGGAAGTGTTCTTTTTGAGAATAATTTTCTTCTGTCTCATGTATTGCTTGTGCCGAAGCTGACCTGCAATCTTATCTCTATATCCCAATTAACAAATGAGTTAGATTGCACACTATTTTTCACTGATCGTTTCTGTATAATCCAGGGCCAACACTCGAGGATTCTGATTGGTGTGGGTGAATGCAAAAACGGGGTATATTGTCTGCGCAAGATAGCCAACCATACACTTTGTCATGTTCAAACCGGTGCTTCCAAAGGATTGTGGCATTTAAGACTCGGTCACCCTTCTGATAAGATTCTCCACTATTTGTCAGTTTTTAAAGATCATTTTTCTGTGCAACTAGATCATTGTGATGTTTGTTTTAAGGCTAAGCAGACAAGAGATAAATTTCCTATTAGTTGTAATGAATCTGATGAACCTTTTGCTCTTGTTCACTGTGATATTTGGGGTGCTTATAGAACACCTGCATTTTGTGGTGCATCTTACTTTTTAACAGTTGTGGATGATTGTTCTCGTGCTGTATGGATTTATCTTATTGCTGAGAAAAGTGAGGTTGCCCGAACCCTACGAAGTTTTTGTGCTATGATTAAAACGCAATTTGGCAAACAAGTGAAGTGTATTCGTTCTGATAATGGAACTGAATTTCTAGTTTTAAAATCCTATTTTGATGATCATGGAATTCTTCATCAAACCTCAGTTGTAGGTACCCCTCAACAAAATGGTAGAGTTGAGCGTAAACATCGTCATATTTTAAATGTCGCTCGCGCTCTACGCTTTCAATCTCATCTTCCTTTAGAATTCTGGGGAGAGTGTATATTGACAGCAGGTTATTTAATCAATCGCACTCCTTCGTCTCTTTTAGGTGGGAAAACACCCTATGAGATTTTATTTGGCAAAGCACCCGATTACTCTCATCTTCGTGTCTTTGGATGTCTATGTTACGCCTCAAAAAATTCCTCGTGACAAGGATAAGTTTGCCTCTCGAAGTAGAGCTTGTGTGTTTGTTGGCTATCCTCATGGGAAGAAGGGTTGGCGAGTCTATGATCTAGATACTCATGACTTCTTTGTTTCCCGGGATGTTCGTTTTTGTGAAACTGTTTTTCCTTATGCTTCTTCTTCCTCTTCACTTACTTCTGTCCCTGCTCCTCTTTTTCCTGACACATCTCTTCCTACGTCTTCCTCTACTTCTTTCAACGATTCTTCTTTGTCTTCATCTTCTACTACATCCAGGGGGGGCATTCTAGATGTAAGGGGGAGCAGAAATAATGAAAGGGGACATAGAGGGACTCATGGAGGGGATGGTGAGCCTAATATTTCTGATTCCACAATGCCTTCTTACATAGTGATTTGAAAGAGGATGTTTATATGCAACTACCACCCGGATTTCATTCTACTAAACAAGGGCAAGTTTGCAAGCTACGAAAATCCTTGTATGGCTTGAAGCAAGCTCCACGTTGTTGGTTCTCTAAGCTTGCATCTGTCTTGAAAGAATGTGGCTTCCGGCAATCTTTGGCTGATTATTCCTTGTTCATTTATCAGGTTGATGGTAATTTTTTAAGTGTCCTTGTTTATGTTGATGATCTCATTATTACAGGCAACAATTCTAGCTCAATTGCAAGGTTCAAACAGCATCTCAGTCAGTGTTTCAAAATGAAAGATCTTGGTTCTCTCAAATATTTTCTTGGCATTGAAGTTGCTCGTACTCCTGAGGGTATGTATCTCTCTCAACGAAAATATGCTTTGGATATTATTTCAGAGACTGGCTTATTAGGTGCAAAACCATCCATCACCCCCATAGACCAAAATCATAAACTTGCAATTGCTACTGGTGCACAATTAGCCTCACCAGAACGTTATCGTCGCCTAATTGGTCGCCTTATTTATCTGACCATCACTCGACCAGAGCTCAGCTATACTGTGCATATCTTAGCCCAATTTATGCAAAGCAACCTCAAGAAGTACATCGGAATGCAAAGCATTGAGAGTTGTTCGCTACTTGAAAAATAGTCCCTGGACAAGGTATTTTTTCTTCCATCTCGCTAGTGATTTACAGACTTGTTGCCTTTTGTGACTCACGATTGGGCATCCCGCCCAATCACGCGACGCTCTCTTTCCAGCTATTTTATTATGTTGGGATCCTCTCCTATTTCTTGGAAGACGAAGAAACAACACATCTGCTTTCTCGATCATCTCGCAAGTCGAATATCGTTCCATGGCTGCTGTGTGTTGTGAGCTAAAATGGATACGTTATGTCCTCACAGATCTTGGTGTTCCTCATTTACATCCTACTAAACTCTATTGTGACAGCCAAGCTGCTATTCATATTGCTGAAAACCCAGTTTATCATGAGCGTACAAAGCACATCGAAGTTGACTGTCATTTTGTTCGTGATGAAATCACTTCTAAACGGCTTGCTCCTCATCATATTCGTACTGCTTTCCAACCTGCAGATCTTTTTACCAAGGCCTTAGGAAATCATCAATTCCTTTTTCTTCTGTCCAAGTTGGGCATTCGTAATTTGCATGCTCCAACTTGAGGGGGAGTGTTAAACAATAATAAAATATTGGCTTGTGGCAGACATAAGGACAACATCATGGGTGTTCAGCATGGGCACATTCACGGGTGTTCCAAAATTCAATAAGCATGCGGTATGGAAAAACCACCATATTAATTGTGCTCTGTTTTGAAGACGGCATAGCAGTTCGGGCTTCCTCATCTGACTGAAGCAAAGCAGAGCAGAGAGCTCCAAAATTAACACGATCGATTTTTGTTGAGAGTTTTGGAAATCTGAAAAGACAAGTTGCTTTCTTCTTCTTTGAAATCGGTGAATCTAAGTTCAATTCTGTTTTCCATTCGTGTTGTTTCCAGTATTTTGTGATCGAGTTGTTTGTGTGGCATGGCTGTTTGGCTTCTGATTTCTTCAATGTTTGTTAAATTTCGAGTGAAAGATCCTTCAGAAATGGCAAATTAAGATCATGTTCCTTGCTAAATGCTCTAGTTAGTTCAAGAGCAGGCATGTGCGATTTACTGCTCAAGCATACATCTATGGAATTTCCGACTTGAAAATCCGGAATCTCCAAATCCGACCAAAGGCACTGAACTGCCGGTTTGCCAATTTTCCTTTATCTTTGTCGTTTCTTAAGTTGCACTACACTTAATTTCCTCTGCTCTCCACTTGGCAATTAGCATCTGATTCTAAGGTTCAAGGGAGATAATCAATGGGTGAGACAAATAGTTATATCTTTTCAGCATCGGCAGGCGAGGATCGTATTTCTAAACTTCCTGATTCACTCTTTCATTTAATCCTATCACTTATGCCAGTCAAATGTGCTGCTCGAACCAGCATCTTGTCTATGGAATGGAATGGATATGGAAGAGTTTCCCGTTTTTGAACTTTGATTATGCCTGCATGAAGTGTGAATGTCGTAAGGAGTCAAAGGAAATTAAGAAGACGAAGTACTTGCTAAAAGTGGCAAATAGAATTGCATCGAGTCGATGCCGGCAGCAGGTAAGAAAGATGTTATGCCTTGTGATATTTGACCATGAAATTTCCCTTGCGAGAAGACAGAATTTGAGCATTTTAAATTCCAAGATGGAAGCATGGATGCAATCTGTTGTGAGGAGTGGTATCAGGACATTGTATCTTATGAATTACTGTGACTTAGAAGATTATTATCCTATTCTTCTTTCTAAGGTCCTTTCAGTCACATCACTAAGAGTTGTGCGGTTATCTGGATTTGATTTCATGCATTTGTCATCTCTTCTGAGAGAGCCTCTACGCTTGCAGGACCTGCAATATTCTCGTATTAATTTTGACGATCACATCATGAAGAAATTAACAGAGTGCTGCCCTTTATTGGAGATACTTGAACTTTTTCGCTGCCAGGGGCTCACAAAACTTCACGTTACTGGACTACACAAACTGAAGCAGTTTGCCGTTGATCAAATTCGAGTTTGGGTTCCCAATATGCTCAAGATTGAAGGTTCACTAGACCAGATCTTTACACTCTGCGCATATATCATGTTTCACCTTCCTGTAAGGTGGATGTAAAAACTTTTGCATTTCTGCGAGAGGTAAACCTCTTTGGTGAATTCTTGACAGAGAATTTGCTTCATCAGTTTGTCTTTCAATGTCTGGTCCTCGAGTACTTGGCTGTTGGTGGTTCTAACGCATTGGAGAAAATCAATATTTCAAGTTATACAATCAAGCACTTGGACCTTTTTAAATTGAACAGGCTAGTGAAGGCTGAGATCAGTGCCCCAACCTCAGAAACATTTTATTTTATAGCTGGTGAAATACTGCCAATCCTTTCCTTAAGCACCAGAGGTGCTGGATCCTACTCTTGACTTAAGTTCTTGTGCCTCTGATAAGCTTCTTGGTTATGATCAACTTAAATTTCTTGGAGATCTTAAAAATAAATGTTGGCGCGTAAGGTTGTTTGGTCCTTTGCAAAAGGTAAGTTTATCTTCTATTCATCTTAGTTGGTGCAATTTTCACCTCTGTTTGTACAAATGCTACAATTAACACAAATTTTACTTTTGTTGCAGCTTATTATTCCAAAGGAAGAGAGAGATGGATTACTATCCCCACTGTCTGGCACAGGAAATTTGTTGCTTTCTCCAAAGCATGGTACAGTAAAGTCTTCTGTTGTGGAACTCGTGGAATATATGCTTTGGCTATCACCAGGAGCAAGGGAAAGGAAGAATATCTGCTCTGTGAATCCCCAAGGGCATAATCCATTGGCCAACTAAATTTCCCCACGATAGCCACAAGAACCAAGATTGTATTTTGTTAAGCTTGCTATCTGCCTATTCCCTTCTTTTTTCCACTTGAGACAATTACTGGTAAGGTGACCAAGCCCACCACAGTTAGCACAGCCTTTGAATCCACCAGCATTTGTGATTGCATCCACTCCTTCAACTTGATCATTCAGTTCTGCAAGAACTGGAGGTATCATATGTTTTGCCTCTTGCAGCAAATGCTTCAAATCCAAAAGGGTTGCTTCACTTTGATTTTTGTTGATAAATGTTGTTGCAATTCCTGTCTTCCCACATCTTCCAGTACGGCCAATCCTATGCACGTAATTTTCAATTTCTGCTGGCATATCATAGTTAATTACATGCTGAATATCGGGGAAATCCAAACCCTTTAAGGCAACATCAGTGGCCACTAAGACATCTTTTTTGCCTTCTTTAAAATATTTGATAGCATGCTCTCTCTCTTCTTGATCTTTGCCTCCATGGATAGCTACAACATCAACTCCCTTCAAAAGAAGATATTCATGTAGACGATCAACATTAACTTGGTTCTCACAAAATATTAGAACTGGGGGTGGGGTCTTCTGCAAGCATCCGAGGAGATGGACAATCTTCACCTCCAGCTTGACATAGTCTACTTCCTGAATCACATCAAGATTTGCTGCTCCAGCCCTTCCAACATTCACATCAACAGGCTTAACCAATGCACTTCTTGGGAAATTCTGGATCTTTATGGGCATTGTAGCAGAAAATAGAAGAGTTTGTCGCTGGGCTTTAAAGTGATCAAGCACGGCTCTTATGCCATCTTCAAAACCCTGATCTACTAATTTGTCTGCCTCATCTAGTGTCAAGTACCTGCAGGAATCGAGATTCATCATTTTCTTAGCAAGCATGTCCTTTAATCTTCCTGGTGTAGCGACCACTATATGCACACCTTTTTTCACAATATCTAATTGATTTTTCATGTCAACTCCACCTATATAAAGCAATGACCTTAGTTCTGGGTAACCGTATTCCTTCATTGGCTCGAGAAAGTAGTTCAGAACATCGTACGTTTGCCTAGCAAGCTCCCTTGATGGACAAATAATCAAACCAAAAGGCCCTTCTCCGGGAGCAATTGCCATCGTGATCTCTTCCTGTAAGGCAATCATAATAAGGGGCAATACAAACAAAAGAGTTTTACCTGACCCTGTAAACGCAATACCAATCATATCCCTTCCAGACAAAATAACAGGCAGACCTTGAACTTGAATAGGAGTTGGTTGCGCGATTCCCTTAGCCATAAGTTTCTTCAAAAATGAGTTCAGGAAACCTCATATCCTTAAAATTTTTGATTGGCGGAGGAATACTTTCACCATCCACAACTATATGCCACTGTTTTCTTATAACATTACATGCTTTATTGGACATCCTCCTGATAGGTAAGGGTGGCTTCCACCCGGTAAACAAAGGGTCTGTGTAAATAATTCCTTTTGCCAACTCGCCAACAGACATTAGAGTCTTGCGATCCGACAGAAGTTTTATAACCTCTTTCTCCTGCTGTACCATCTGCTCAGTTGGGCTTACTTCAGCTTGTTCCTTCTTCAATCTTGAGGCTTTCACGAGCAAGCTACACTTGGCCTTGACAAGCTTGTTTCTTTCAACCTCTTCTTCGAGGTCAGAAGCTTTCCGTTATCTCTGTAATATTCCTTCGGCTTCAATTGCCCTGCTCTTCGCAACCGGGATATACCCAACATAATCATCATCTACCTCCATGATATCCTGTAAAGAGTGAAACATAATTGTCAAAGCAAAGAATTCCTACTTTTCTTTACCAATATCCTCCCAATCCAGAACCGTAAGTGGTCTTTAATAGGGGAGAAAAAGTGGGGGTGTTCCAGAAGACGTTTCAGCCAGCGGATTCCACTCCCTGTTAATTTGTAAGAGTTTAATCCAGGCAAGTATGATTTTATGCAATTCAGGGTTAAAAAAAGGAAGCAGAATCCTTATACCAATCGGACATTGGAATCCGAATCCCACTTCGATTCGGAATGGACATTCCAAATCCAGGTGGAATTCCGATTCGAAGTGGAAGATACGGAATACGGTTTCTGTGAAGATTTTTCATTTTCACAGTTCTTAGGCTTGTAAGTATAACTGGGCTTTGATTTTTGAAATCGGGAATGCAGAACAAATTTGAGGATCGTAAGTCGCATTTGACAAGAGTTCGAGTCTGAAGTAAAGGAAATCATAGTGTATCACTTGGTCGGTAGCAAGGGCGACCCCAAGATTAGGTGGTTTGGATTTTAACATTGAAAATTACCCAATTCTGTTAATTGACTAAAAAATTTTCTTGCATGCTCAAATTCATGTTTAATATCTTTAATTAATAAAAATATTATGAGATTAGTGATGGTAAAATTTGTAGATTGAATAAGTAAAAATTATTTCTTAAATTTTATACTAAATTAAAATAGATATAATGAATATATTAATAAATTATATCATTATACAATTGAAAAAACATTCTTTAATTCCTTTGTCCATAGTTTATGTAAAAATGGCCAAATATTTGATATTTTGAAATGGAAATAATATATTTTAATAGAATTTTTAAATAATGATACCTGTTAATTATGTATATAAATAACACAACACTTAAACTAAAATTTTCAAATAAATTTATTATAATTTTGAATCTCATAAGTTCAAGGAAAAAAATGAAGATAATAATAGTTAAGATACAAAAAATTTAATTAGTTAGAATATT
Organism: Rauvolfia tetraphylla; assembly: GCA_030512225.1. Classification (NCBI taxonomy): domain Eukaryota; kingdom Viridiplantae; phylum Streptophyta; class Magnoliopsida; order Gentianales; family Apocynaceae; genus Rauvolfia; species Rauvolfia tetraphylla. The sequence goes on from JAJQKT010000060.1 coordinate 9,105,104, forward strand.
ATTAAGTTGGGAGTTAAGAGAAAAAAGTTGAAAGAGGTAGGAGGGGAAAAGATAAATGTATAAGAATATTGTAAATAAAGATGTATAGATAAATATGTAAAGAAAATAATAATTTTTTAAATATTTTTATTTTTATTTGAGAAACTAACCAAAAATACCCTTAAACTATTTTCGTATTACCGTTCCTAACCAACTTCTTTTTTTGTCACTCATTATAATCTTAAACTATTTTCAAAGGGTTTAAAATGCCCCAACACAGCGGAATCTGGTGAATATAGGGAGCACTAAGTCACGTATGTGTTGCTTGCACTTTGAAAAAGGGTGAAAGTATCACAAAGCTAAGATGAGTTTTCTCAAAAAAACAAAGATGAGATTTACTGGAATAAATTTTAAAAGGTTGAGTAAAGTAAAATTAATGTATTTGAATAAAGTAAAATTAATATTTTATTATGAATTTTTATTTTAAAAGTTTATTCGTAACGTGTTTCGTTGAAAATGTTATAATGATTGAATAAGTAATTAGTAATTTATAATCAGCATATTTAGATTTCAGCTTAAATTACTTTGATTTCACTTAAAATTTATAATTATAATTAAATACATTTTAAATAAATAAATGATTAATAAAATATACTATCAAGAACACTTAAAAATTAAAAGAGTCAGTATAATTTATTATTAAATGCACTTAATTCAATAAATATTTAAATAAATTCTAAAGTTTCAACTTACTAATTTAGTCATTTAAAGCTCAAAATAAGACATCTATAAACCTTCTCAAATTTTGTGAAATCCCAATAATAATTTATATTATTTTCTTATCATATTGTTGATGAATTATAGTAGTTAAGTGTGTTGCAAAAATGGATAGATTGATAACTTCTAATATAACAATATTAATTACATTTATAAATTTGTTTTGATTAAATAAATACAATAATAATAATAATAATGTTTTTATTTTTTGGTCATATAAAGCAAGTTTGCATGGTATAGCAACTTTCAAAATATTGAGAAAATCCTTTTGTTTTTCATTTCCCACTAATTATGTTTGATTTAGGGTGTGATTGGATAGAGTTTGGTTTTGAGATTTTTTGTCTTGATTTTCGGGAGAGAGAATTTTTTGTGAGAGAAAAAGTGAAATTTAAGATGAAAAATTATATTGGGTTCCGTGTGTAACCCAATCCCAATCCAATCACACCCTAGTAAACCCATCTACTCACAGTATCCACACCAATCCTGCGTAGCCGCCAATCTACCACCAACGGAAGCTAATTACATTTATCAGTTTTTTTTTCCCCATCTCCTAATACCTGTAAAATCCAGAAAAGTCAAACTTTGTGAATAATATAAAATAAATTAAAGTAAAAGTTCGTACTATTAATTATTTAAATATTTTTAATAAAAATTTTATAATTATAAAACAAAATATATTTTTAAAATTTTAATAAAAATTTATTTTTAATTACATAGACAGTAAGCTGTGAATCAAATTTATATGTTTAATGAAAATATTATTAACCACTTAAGAATAATCATAAGCAACAGTAGGAGGAAGTGGTAAGTTCTCATAAAAAAATAAAATAACAAATTATATATAAAAGTTACAAATTTAACTATATATATCTTTTAATTATTTTCGCATCCACAATATTTCTTTAACCTTTTTCAATATATATATATCGTTTTCATTCAACTCAAATATATATTACCATCATCTATACGATGGTTAACAGGGCTTGCATAACAAACTTTTGAAAGACAAAATATATACATAAAAATTTAATCCTGGTGTTTTTATTCTAGTAATCATATGTATCATTTATTTTTTCTGAAAAAGAAATATCTATAAATACCCTCTAACTATTTTCTTATTATATGTATTTGAAAATCAAACCAAACCTTCTGATAAATATGGATGCAGCAGCCGAAAGGAAAAGAGGGAAAAAAAGCTCCGAAATTGAGAAGGAAATAATATGATCCAGTGTACATGATACAACATTTTTTTTAAGAACAAAAAGCAAATTATACCGGAATTTTACTGAGCAAATTGATGATCGTAGTCGGATGTTTGAACTTTGTTTGAACGTGCAAAACTAAATCCTTAACATTATTTATGAAAATCCAAAGTTCAATAGTTAAAGTAAAAAAAATAATTTTTATTAAGAAATCTTTCTTTATATGCATTCATCTAATAAAGAATACGACACAATCAAATTCATAATAAGAAAGAAAATGCTACGTAAATAACAAAACAAATATAACTTATAGGGAGACAAAAAGATAACTTTTATCTATATATATTTGATTAGAATAATAAAGAGATGAGAGAACGATTATTAAATTAGAACAGAGTGTGGTAATGATTGATCAGGAGAGTGGAAAAACATAAGAATTTATTTTTAATTATTTTTTTAGATAAAAAATCTTCAAAACCAATTAAAAATTTTTAAGCTAATTGAAATTTTCAAAACTTCAAAAAATATCATCCGGATGTTGAAAGCTTTAGAAGGAAGAAAGAGAGTAAAAATATTTTTTAAGGACTAAAAGAAAAAGTTTTAATATACAGAATATGAGTTTCATCCCAAAAAAGGAAGGAAAAAACAAGCCGTTAGAGGTGAGGATGCGTCTGCAGTCTCATTTTTATATCTCATCTAATTCAATGATCGATCTGTCATCACGCGAAATTGTGTGGAAATATAAGCAAATAAAATAAAATTTAAAATATATTTTGCAAAAATAAAAGTGAACTTATAAAATAAATTGCCGCTTTTTAATAAAACAAAATTAACTGATACTTCCACCGATTGGAAAGCAAGATCAGAAGTATGAGACAGTAGATACTCCCACCCATTGGAAAGTAAGAGATCAAACCAAGGAAACAATGTATTATCTCTTTATTAACCCCAAAAAAGAAAAGGAAAACACATATTATTAATATAATACTCCCTCAACAATATTTTTTTAAAAGTTAAATATTTTAAAAAATAATTTAAAAATAATATTAAAATCTTTTATTTTCTTAAATTATATTTAAACTATATTTAATTTTAAAATTAAATTTAAAATTTTAAATATTAAACACACATCTCCTCATATAAATAATTTAACTTTTATAAAATTTAAAATAAAAATTTTAAAATTAAATTCTATCTCACGTTAAATTTATCAAATATTTTTAGAGTTTTTTTAACTCGACCGAGTTGATAAGTGGGACCCACTTCTAGGCCCCTGCGATCATCAATCGGTCGGCTAACCCGAAGCTTGGTCTCGGGCCATTTACGTTTTTGAGGGCTGAGCTTTTTTTCGAGTTAAGGCTGAATGCTGCAGAGCTCGAATTTTCGATTGCTTAGTGAATCGAGTCGAGCTCTGAGCTCATAAGCTTTCAACCCAGTTATAAGTTCGACCAATCATATATCTAATAATAATTTATAATTATATATTATAATTTCTCGATATAATAGAATTTTTTTATGTATAATACTATATTAATGTCATCATAACTATATAGATTAAAATTTTATATGTTTTGATATAAATAAATTTGTTTATATTTCACTTTCAAAAAAATTTAGTGTATAAAGTTTTCACTTCCAACACTTTAAAATTATATTTTAGAAAACGAATGTGGTTTAATAGTTTTAATTCTTAGCAAATTTGTCAATAATATGCATGCTTATTCAATCATGAAAGTCTATTTATGAGATTGTAACTACTTATTGAGACTTATCATAATTCTAAGGATATTAAGTATTAACACAAAGAAATGCGTAGAGTATGAATATTATTACCTTTACTAACACGAAAAATATAAATCATATGAAAGAAGAAGATAAGATCTAGCGATAGTCTTCCAATTGATTTTTGCACTTATAATTCGAATATTCCAAAGTAAATATTTAGTTTTATAAAATAATATATTCTACATATTCACTTTCAGTAATTAATATATTTAACTAATTTCATAAAATATAATTTTTTTTCACTTCTCAACATAAATTTAGAAAGAGAAGAGAAAAAAATTATCAATTACTTAATGGTTAATACTTATATTATATAACTTATAAGGTGATTAGTAAAGTGATTAGTAAACTTTAGTATTAGCCCAATATCTTTTTTAAAAAATCAATATTTATTATTAGGGCACATTAGAAGATTATTTTTTTGTGTATTAATAACTTAATATGCATTCAAAATATTAAATCGCTTACTATACAAAGAAACTCGATGGTGCATGACGCTGAAATTTAGTTGATTCTCTATACATCAAACACAGCTAGTAGTGTATTTTAATGCTTTAGTGCTTGGGCTTCATCGTTGAAAATTCACCGATTTCTGAGTTATATGATCATTCTTCCTCTTTTCCTAGCTACTTCATATTGAAGCACTGACATACCGGATTATTAGATTTTAATGCATTATATATCTCTGTTTAAATATCCATTTGAAGGGTTCTTGATCAATAAATTCTCAGACTCTGGTAGTTTGGTGCTTTAATTTTGTTGATTTGTCTTGGTTGGAATTTAATGTGGTTGAGATATTACTACAATACTTTATTTTACTATGGTAGTTTGTTTTTGTTGATTTTTAGATAGACGTTTGCTTAATTTCTAAAGATATTGTTTAATAATATATATAAATTAGTTGAAAGTCATTGTTAGACAAGTATTAAGACATTAATTTGTGAAGGCAATCATAATTTGTAGTGAGAAAATAATTTATGAGAATAATAAAAAATAAATATTGAGCTCATAAGAGTCGAGCTCGGACTCAATATTTATGAGCCCGTTCAGACTGAATCCGAACTCGGGCTTAATATAATGTTACTCGAGCTGAATCCAAGCTTAAGTCGACTCGACTCGTAGAGCGCAATTGACAGGCCTACCTTTTATTCTCCGTCATCATCTCCTTCTCCTTCGGCAAAAGCCCTTTCCGTAGATTCTATCAATTCCCATTTTTCGCCACATAGTCGAATTTATGTACATAAGTAATACCCAAAGAGGAGAAAGAAAAAACCCAATGAAATTCTTGGCTCGCCTGCATCTATCTTCTCGTCCATCGGATCGTAATCTAGTTCCAAATCCGAACCAAAACGAAGAACAATTTGTTGGATTGGGAGCTGTTGATGCGGTCGCCGGTGAGCAGCACGAGGACGATGGATATCAGACGCCGACGTCCTCTAGCCGGATTGGAGTTTCTGTTGACGGAAGTAGTGGTAGCGGAGAGAATAATGTGGAAATGGAGGATACGGCGTCGTCCTCCCGTGAGGGAAGGGTTGTGGAGGACGGTGAGAGTTCTAGAGCGTCCGCTATGAATTCTACATTGTCGGCGACCAGTCCGATTTGCGTGGAGGAGAAGAGGAATACTGATAGTCCTCCTACCGATGATTGCTGTCCTATTTGCTTTGGTGCTTTTCTCGTCCCGTGTAGAGCACCCTGTGGTCACTGGTATTGTGGTAAGACTGACTTGTATTTATACTTGTATGAGCAATCAAAACATTATCTAGTATCTGCTGGTTGGTAATTTATACTGGCTGGATTTGGGTGTTCTTTTAGCTGATTTTGGTGAGAATTTCGAGGACAAAACATGAAAAGTGATTCACTTTTGCTATTTTGTGACATTGTTTCTTACAGTAGTTGTTTGGAAATTTGTAGAATGAAATTGGGAATGTGTTTTTTTGTCTTCAACGTTTCCAGAGTGATAGATCAAGTTTCGGTCTTGTTGCTATGAATCACCCAGAGAGAAAGGTATATTGGAGTACTAGAAATCTATTGCGGAAAATTTCCATAATCTTAAGCTTTACGGTGGTTGTCATTGTTATGCATTTAAGAACAGAAAATTCTCTCTGGAATAAATAGTTTACACCGAGAATGTTGTTTGAAGTTGGCATTTTCCTTTTCCTTCAAATTTGTTATTGATTCCTAATAACCAAAAGTTGGCGCTGATGCTGAGTGTGAACATATGAGATTTTGCATCCATAATAATACAGGTAATATGGAAGGAGTTCAGATTTTGATAATTTAGTTTTCAAAGTGGAGGGTGACATATAATTGTTGTAGGACTGTTGATAAAGGAGGAACTATCGTTCTATGGGTTTTATACATAATTTTCTCCAGTTATCTTTGAGTATCAGGACCGTCTCTGGTCATGGCTTAGCTGTGCTGATTGTGCAATCTCTTAGCAGCTAAAGAAAGCTATTCTTGTGAATTGAAATGTGATTGTCTATTGATGATGAAATCTATACAGATTTAATGAGTCATTCAACTCCTAAATCCCAAATGAAGAAATGACAGTTTGGTTAAATTTGATGTTGTATAAAAGTGATATTCTTTTCCTCTTACAATGTCTTGCCTTTTCTGTACAGGAGGTTGCATTCTGCAGTACTGGAACTATGGTGCGGCACTTCAGCCTTGCAATTGCCCAATGTGCACACGGAAGATAACTAAATTGACACCGGAGGCATCATTAGGCCAGCACCAGGGAGCTGAAGTTACTGAAATTCTGAAGAATGTCCGCAGATATAATCGCCTTTTTGTTGGAGGGACACATGGCCTTTTTCTGGTGAGTATGTATCTTTTTCTGTGCTTTTAACTGGGATAGTTAAATAAAGAGATTCGCATCTTATATTTGTTCAGTATCTTCCTTCCTTCCCCTTCTCCCACTCCGAATGTTGATTAATCTTATTATAGTAAATAGTTGACCTGGAAACTTTCTTTTACAAAGATTATTGGTTGTCAGTACTTATAGCTTCAACATATGGAAATGAGTTGGTTCCCAAATCCTCCATTAGTTGTTAAGATTTTGTCTCTAAGAATGTTAGATGTTTTAGGTGCTCCTTGGACTTGCTTTGACGTGCAACATATGTCATGATTGAGCAATCACTCCCAGTTAGTACATAAGCAGGATAGTGCTATTATTTAAGCCATCTTATATTGAGCAGTCTGTGGGTAAATCTTTTTAGTGCTTCACCTACAACTCTTTCCTCATGGATTAAAAATTAGCCAAAATTGCACTCAGAATAAATGTCTGTGTTGTCGCATCAGGTACTTGTATGTGATGATAATGAAGTAGAAATCCTTTTCATCACATCTTAGGTCAGTCTTCTCTCGCTCTTTCACATATAAGCTCATTTAAAGTAAAAGGATTGACATATTTGTTGATGTTATCAGTAAAGTCATAGTTGAATTTGCTTTACAAAGTAACAACATTTTTTTCTATTGATTGTAGCACACTTTATCAAGGTGCTTTTGTAAATTAACAGTATTTGTACTACAGCTTCAGCTGTTGTATTCTTGTGTTCCAGTTTTTTACTAAGATTTTTTCTATCCTTCTAACTTATTTTCTTTTTTGTCTCTTCTGCAGAAGCTGCTTGAGTCGCCCCTATACATTAAGAGAATGTTTCACGATATGATGAATCCAGACAGACCTGGTGCTCACCTCAACAAATTGCGTATTTTTGCAGTTAAGTGTATCTAAACACTTGGAAAAATTGACGGGGAAATTAACTCCACTACTCTATTGTGCTTAGTCCCTGCTGGTAATCTTTGCCAAAGTATCTTTATGTGTTTGGCAATAAATGCTGTACTTTCTGGAGAAGAAATTAAATTCATTTACACATTGTTGCACTTCTTAATCCCATCTACTTTGGTCCGTACCTTTAATATGCCTTCTATTTTGCAAGTAACAATAATACTCCTCCTCTTTTGTAGATGCTTTTGGGTTTGCTTTACACACTCAGCCCCTTCGATTTCCTGCGTATAGGTGAGCAATTATAAGATTTAAAGATGATAAATGAGTTTTAGTATTCATTTAATGTTTCCAGCAGGATATACTGATGCACGAGTAGGAAACATATGCATGATATTTGGCCCTCCCGTAACGTGCTTTTATTAAAAGGTCTTCCTGAAGTTATGTATTTGGAGCCTTTGTCATGTAAAATTAGCTCTTCACAAAAAGCACACTGCAGGGACTGAGTTTTAATTTCTGCTCTTTGTAGGTCGACAAAATGTTATCGATGTCTTTGATTACTCAGCTATGGTGCTGTCTGTCATATTGTACGTCTTCGGGCTATATCACCGAAGGAGGAGGTTGCAGCGTGTTAGGGAGATGGCTGACATTCAACTCTGATTAAGGTATACCTTGATCATAGTTCTTTCTTTCCTCTTCAATTTTACATTGAGATAAGAGAATATGATATGCCTTTCGCTTTTTGTTTATGTAGGAAATCATCCTCGGGGATCCAGCTGTAAATACGAGGAAACGTGTGTAAATACGGTCAAACTTGTAGACCAATGGTAGCAAATAAACATCTTCTAAATATGTTTGTAGAGAGTGGCTCATTCTGTTGTTTGTGTATTGATGTAGCAACTGTCTTTTGATTAATATAGCAGTTATTGCAATCAGGCTCAAGTCAAGAAAGACGCAAATTGCTTCATATAGCCAACAGTTAGTTGAAAGTTGAGTCTGGTTTTAATATCTAAAAACTTGCACGAACCATATTACAACTCGAAAGAAAAATATGCTCCTATCATGTTAGCACACAACAGCTATTGATGAATTTGTTCTTTTGTTTTGGTAAAATGATTTTTGTTGTTCTCCTCTGTGACAAATAAGAAATCGTATAACCATGCAATGACCCCCTCCGGTAGCACGAGTCCAACCGCGGACACTGCTAAGAGTAGACCATAAACTAATATCCCTTTATAAATTATACATAACGGACTACGGTTCGATGTAAATTTTGAATAAGCTATTCCAATACAGACAGGTAGAGAAAGAAGCAGGAATTGATAAATAAACCCACTTCTCTCCTTTCGTTTATTTCATTTCTATTTACATTTTTTCTTGAGGGAAACTATTCTACAAGCACACTTCAGCTGCATAATCTATTTATTATGTTGAACATGTAACAATTTCCAATCCCTAATATTTACAACAGCATATCTAAGGGCCAATCACTTCTTTACATGTTATCTGCTAAACGAGCATACCAAGGGCCGTGGACGTTAACAGACACGGCAGCTGCTACCCCCAATGCTGATGCAACTCCCACTACTTCATCAAGAAGAACTGTTGCACCCACCTGCCGCAGGGCGATTTCTGCCATTTCTCTTCCAAACACTCCACTGCTCCCAAGTACAAGGCTTCTTGCAGCTAAATATATTGCATGGGAGATGCGAACAAAAATAGTATCTCCAGCTTGCAGGCTTTTAGTCAACATACTAGCCATGATATTCTTGAGGGATTGAAGCTTCATGCTCTCAATTGAATGATCACCATTATCTATAAGTTTGCTGAGTACCTCAGTAATATGCGAGACCCCAGTATCCTCTACTGTGTCCAGGAGTTCAGAGAGGTGTTTAACACCATCCGAAACTATGTCTTCTGTTCCTCCATTGCTGCTAACAATTTTTTCACTAAGAAGTGTTTGTCGCAGGACAAGAATGCTGCAATGTTGAGCATTGTTTATCAGTCTCATGAGACAAAAAGGAAGCAAGCAATGAATTTCTAGAAATCAGGAACAGAAATCATCACCAAACCTTGCAGCGATAACAATGATCTTCTGTATGCGAGCCTGAGCGACCCTCAACCTTAACAGATTGAGCTTCATAGTTTCCGGCAAGCATTCTTCTGTTAAACCGGAAATCCCAAAGACCGTCTTTAACAACCCAAGTCTGACCAGCAAATCAACCTTCTCTCCCTTGCATTCTCGATATTCAACAACTATTCCCGGGAAAAGATGAAGAATGCAACATACAAAAAGCAACATTATACACTGCTGCAAAAACTGCTTAGTCAATAAACAAATCTAAGGCAGACGGTAATTGCTAACCTGAAGAAGTAGACAAAGAAGGTTTCAAAGCTAGAGGTCCATTCATTCCAATTGAAAAACTTCCGCCAGTCTTAAGTGCGGTGCTGGGAATTGAACTTCTAGACGAATTTTCTTGTCTTCGAACCAATTCTAAATACATATTTGCGTGCTCATTCCATTCACAATCTTTACCAACACATACACTTGAAAGCCATTGCATTGTCAATGGTAAGTTGGTGAGGGCGTCATCCGGAGACCCATAGTGCTTGGTGAAAGCTTTCCTCAAATAATCTAGACCAGCAGGACCCTTTAGTAATGGTTCAAGGAGTCTTAAACGTGCTTTGCTGATTTCTTCCTTAAGCACCTGTGATATGCAAGGTATATCAAACTCCAGGTTGTGCATAACTTATATTCTATGAGGCAGTAGCACTCACTTCTACTACAGGCATTCTGAAGAAGATGTGCTCCCTGGAACTAACGAGGTGATCTTGTTTCTTTATAATTCTCAACTTCAATGAATATATTTGACTTAGCAACTGCGAAAAGGTACTTCTCAGGTTAGAGAAAACGAACCTGTATTTGGTCCAGAACAAACCGCAAACCCTTCACTAATGCAGTAATATGTGACTTCCTTGACGCATCAGCAGCTCGGCTCATCCCAGATAGGCCTTCCAAAAATTTCTGGTGAGTGGCCTTCAGTTCATCCACTTTAGCCGGAGCAGAGAGCTTCTGCAGCTTAATCAGTGCAAATTCCAAAATTTGCCCAAGATAACCCATGTCTAGATTTCCTGAATTCAGCACCTGTAAGACAGAATAAGAAATTAAAAACGTGAGCAGGTTCAAAATATCCAGGGAAGAAAAGGACAAAATTTAGAAGGAACTGACAGAAAACAAAAATATATGAATACCTGTGAGAGAACGTCCACATCTATTAATTCAAAGATTTCTTCCTTCCAGCTTTCAGGAGCCACTGCACAGATTTCGTCTCTGACCTCCCTCACTAGTCCACAAATTTGGCTGTAGTTAGGTTTATTCTGTTCCACGGAATCCATGATGCCATCCCAGAAAGCTTTCTTCATTGTCTCTGTTACCTTTTCCTGTAAAATTTAAAAGCTTCTTAGCATATGTTTTTTGCTGGGTGGCCATCCATATGGCTCAAGAAACAGTACAAGAAAAAACTCATCTTGAGCAGAATGGACAAATATTAAAAAGTCATAATACTCAAACCTCCAATGAAAACTATAGCCTCAAAAGCAAGTCACTAACCTTGATATCTTTCTGGTGTTCGTTAGTAGAATCAGAACCATTATCAAGCACAAGGACCTCTCCGTGAAGACTTTCATTCACTATTAACTCATTTTCCAGTTCCATCCTCATGCCAGAAGAGTGGCTCTGACTACTAGAACCTACTTCATCTTGATTAGCTTCACCTCCAAATAATTTTCTTGCTACATGGCTTGATGTTTGAGTGTCCTTTGTGAAATTGCTATTTTCATCTGCAGCAGAAGGGGAAGCTGAAGCTGGAAGAATAGCAGGTGAAGGAGCAGAAATGTGGGAAATTGATGATCCCACAGGACTTCCAATCTCTCTTGCTTGGAAGTATTTCATTCTTGTATCAGATAGTGCACTTTCCATTCGTTCAATGCCAGCATTTCCACTCAGGTGATGTACCTTCTCTCTCAAAAGCCTCTGATCTTCTGTGACCTGGATCAGTGGAGGAGAAATTGGTAATCACGAATCAAAACCTAAGGAAAAAAATCTATCTTTGCTTGTGTGATCTAGGTTTCAATCCCACCATGCTCAAATGATAAAACTGATATTAAGACTCATAAGGTCAATTCAAAATAAAGCAAAAGAATTCTTGCAGCTCTATGCTAGTGGCACAAACTGTGAAAAGAAAGCTTTATGTATCAAATGTTCTAAAATAACGTATGGGGCAAATTTGATTCAGTAAACTGTTACAGAATATGTTCATCACTTGTACAAGTTACTTCTGTGCACTAGATTCTAGATGTAGTAGCAAATACCTGTTTCTGGATAGCCTTCATGTCATGGGTGAGAGTACCACTATCTCCTTCAGGAGTCAGCTTACAAGTCTGAATCATAGAAAGTTCAAGCTGGCATGCAGCCCTAACCAAATCCTCTTCAAGTGACTGAGCATCTTTAACTTTCCACATGACGAAGCTATTCAAATAGGAACACCATGCTGAATCAAAAACATGAAGCTGAGATCTGAAGTTTATTCTTCCCCTTGATGCATCTTCAGAGTCTGCATTAGAACTCTGGATAGCCCCATCTAATATTATCTTAATGAGGAACTCAAACTCTCTGATAAACTTCTCAGCGGACTCTGCCAAAGCAATCTCACGCTCCCCTTGGCCACTAAAAACTGAGGTAGGATGACAGAAAACCATGTAAGCACAAAGCACAACTCTCACCTGGTACCTAGATAATTTAACGAGAGTTTTAGGTGCTTGTTTGGTGGTAACTGATTTCTTCAACTCTTGACTACCCCTGGATCTCCTTGGGGTAGCTCTCTTTTTAGGGGAAGATACTCGCCTCAGAAGGTGATCAATATCATCCCAGGAGGAAGGACTTGGAATAGGAGCAAAAGCCCGGGACAGTTTATACCGATTCTCAAGGCGGTCAAGCAAGGCTTTTGTTGTTTGAAGTGTAGAACCTGATTCAATCAGAAGAGCAAGCTGCTCAAAAGGCATAGATTTCACAGTCTCCATGTTGATATTCAGCGCATTGTAAGACTTTGCAAGATGCAGTGTTGTTTTCTTCAAGTTAGAAAACTGCCTCCAAGACCTGTAATAGGATCCAAAAAGAAAAAAGAAAAAACTCTTAAGTATCAGAATCAAATTGATTAGCACATTTCTTATTTTCAATTTTTTTGGAAAAAAAAAGAAACATATTTTTAAAGTGACTCAAAAACAAGACCTGCAACATGGATGATCAGAATGGCTACAATCTATCTAAATAGTGAGGCTACAATTTAGAGGATTCAAGCCAAAGAAACAGATAGCAGAAGCTCCAGCATTTGGGGGATGATAAAATTTAAAGAATTTTCAACTATTTTACAGGTTCCTTTATCTTTCTCTCCAGAATTTTCTAAGACATGAAACATAAGCATGAAAATCTCCCATAATTTCACAAGCTGCAAGGATATTCTTCAGACACCCTCTTTCAAAAAAAGAGGAAAAGAAAAAGGCAGACAAAACACTTGCCTTCCCTTTTTGATACGCAAACACGCTTCTTAAAAATCATTATTGGTACTATAATAAAAGAGAATAGGGAGAAAGAATAGGAGACCAGAACTGATGTCAGGAACATTTTAGTAGACATTATAGGTTCATAATAGAGTTTCCTGATAAACTAAAATTAACAGTGTTTGAATAAAAGGTTACATGAAACAAAGAGAGAATTCTAAGTCCTCTGCCAAGCTAACAAGCTGGAAAGAATTAGATAACCAGAACAAGTAGCACAAACAGGTTTGAAAAACTCAGACACACTGCATGACTAAGATTATTCCAACTGGAAGCAACCATATAATGTAGCTTAACTTAAAAAACCCTACCGTCATAACTACAAAAAGAAGATATTGACTTGTTTACCTTGCTAATTTTCTCGAAAGCGTATCAGCCTGCTCCTGAATTTTGTTCCAATTGCCACGAATGGAACTAGGTCCCCTTCCTCTTTGCATTAGATATTGTGCTCGCTGTCTCTTTGCCTATTTATCATCCAAATGAAACAGTAAGACGTATTAAAACACATGCTATAAGGTTGGTAGAAAATGTAGAAACTCAAAAGCGAAAATTTAGATCCAATAGATACCCTTTGGAGCCTGTCTTCTAATTTGTTTTGCATTTCCCTCCTTTCAATTTCACGCTGATGAGATATAGACTTGGCTATTTTTTGCACTTGCTGTAGTCTTGCACGCGCCTTCCCTTTCTCTGCTTCCAGCAGTCCTAACCGCTTCTTCTCAGCAGCCACACGTTTTTGGCAGATGGCAGCACGTACTCGCTCCTTGTACTTGTTCTCTCGAGCCATCCTTCGAAATAAGGACACAGATGTTCTTTCCTTCAGTGAAGCACGTTTCTGCCTGTGTGCCTTGAGGATAAGCATTCTATTAGCCTCTGCCTGCCGAACCCGCAACTCCACTTTTGAGCCCAACTCAGCCCTTTCCTTGATGAAGCGCATTTCTGCACCAGTTCTAGCAGCTTGCCGCAACTCATCCAGCTTTGCCAAACGCATTTGAGCCTTTGCCAGAATGCTTAACCTGTTGATCAAGTTAACAATTAGTAAGTGGCAGTTATAGACAACAATCATATCATGTGCAGCAGTACACTGCTTGGAGTACACTATCTTTGGTTAACAGCAGTCTTTTCACAACCTTGATACTTTCGCAACATTATTATATCCCAATATGCAGATATGTGAACACAAAACTGCAAAGATGGGTTAATCCTATTTCCTTTTAAGTCATTCAAGGAAGTTTCCCTACATGTGGAACAATGCAAATTGGCAAGGCAAAAGGTAAGCAGTTGTACTCGAAATAGAGCAAGCTTATTATTTACAATTGGAAAACAAAGGGGAAAAAATCACATAGAGTAAGTGGTAAAGCAGGACCCAACAGAATCCACCTAATTGAGAGATTCTATTGTCCTCCACGGCCTAGACAATGATGATGACCATCACATGGATAACTTTTTGAAATTCAACGGAAGAATTGACCAAATTTCATAAAAGGACCTAATAATTTAGTCTGTAGACAGTGCTTGCCAAAAACCCAACTCGAGAAACCGAAACATACATATAGAGCGGCATACGATTCCAGCTGGAACTCTCAAAAAGTCAAGAAGTATTACCTTTTCCTTTCAGCAGCTTGAAGCCTAGCCTCAAGGCGCTGTCCACGGTCCTCTTCTCCAGAGGAGGAGTGTGAGGGGCTTCTCGGCTTCGGCCTGGCCTTGCTTGACAAATGCTCATAGAATTTCTGTAGTTAAGCAAAAAAGTAGATACAGTTAAGTTTATGGATTAAAACCACAACTTTTGCATGCAAATAATTCACTTTGGCTTTCTACGTGTTTGCGAAGCAATATCAGTCTTAACGTGCAACTATTAACCATGACAACAAAAGTGAAGAAGAATTAGTCCTAAGGAAGTTTTACCTAAAAAATTCAAGGAGAATGAGCTTTCCTTAATTATAAAGCAAATATTTAAAAGAGGCACACAAAAAGTAGTAAAAGAGGTTAAAACGAAAACTGAAGGAGAAGAATCACCCACTCCTTTACCTAACACACAGGAAGCATCCTTCAACACAAAGGCAAAAAGATTCAAACTTTGAAGAAACTAAAAAATAGCAATCAATTACTTTAACACCCCTTAAAAGAATCACAATTAACAGATACACTGAATTAAAGAGCACAAAAACTTTTAATTCCGGTTTTTCTTTTTATTTCTCCTCCCAGTTTGGTAACACTACAATAAAGGTTGAAAAGCAAAGTAACCGGAGAAAACCTGTCGCCGAAGATCAGCCCTTCGAAGCTTAGCTTCGATTTCTTCAACACTGGAAGGCGCAAAATTTTTGCTCTCTGACAACCTCTGACGGATCCTGGTTGGCATCCCCGTTGCTCCATTACTCACCGGAAATTCCATCGCAATTCCCGACGCTACCACCCTTGTACTCTCCGGTGACTCCACTCCCATCTCCATCACCAATTATATACGTCGTTTATCACCAAAAGAAAAACTAAAAAATATGCTAAAACCCAGAATCCAAATTATCTGCAACTCCAAATTCCGATCAATCAACCAACCAAATAAACGTGCAACACTTATAGCTGATGAATGAATATATTCACAAATAAATACACAGAAATGATTTTATAAAGAGAAGTAGAGGGAAGAAGAAGTTGAATCCGTGGGCAGAAAAGGGTTGCGACGATTAATTTGAGAGTTCGAAGAAGTTCCGTTCGAAGAGGAGTCGAAGAAGAAGAGAAAAGAGTTTGTTTTGCCTTTTTTCTCTTTGTCTCCGATGGGGGCAGAGAGAGAGAGAGAGAGAGAGCGTGTTAAGGTTACAAGAGAATGCGTGTATAAAGCGTAGTGTGAGAAGTAATTTACTTATCTTGAAAGTGTGCCACGTCACCGTATAGACCCCGCTAACGGTACTCCTTGTCTCTTCCTCCTTTCTACTCGTTATTCAAATTTTCGTTTAAAAATTCTTTTTTGGAAGTATTTTTCCTCGTTTTTTCTGCTTTGCCCTTACTTTTTGCTGACAGTTTTGCCCCCTTGTAGACCAAAAAAATTAAAAGAGGAAAGTTCTGTTCTGCAAGAGTTTAGGCCTTGTAAAAATAAATAGATTGTGAATGAAATAGTCAACCTCATATTGAAGTATATTGAACTACGCTAATTTTTTATTTTAAAATTTTATTTTTCAAATAAATAATTTATTTTTTTGTAAAATTCAAAATATAAAATTTTAAATTTTTTTTTAGGTTTGTGTGAGAACTTTTAATAGATTTAAAAATACTTACTTTTTTATTTCAAAATATAAATGCCTTTTCATTATTTTTTCTTCTTAAAATGTCGGACTTGTTGCAAATTTTAAAACTTATTTTGTAAAAGTTATCATTTCATGAATTTGATTATTTCATTCTATCTTGTACTATTAAAAAATAAATTAATTTAGTTAAGTGTACGATAAGAAAAATATACTTTTTTCCTTTAATGTATATAAAAAATTAAAAAGTCTTATAGTTTGAAATAGAGGAACTATATAGACATGATGTTCATATTTTTGTTTATTTTAAAAGATTGTATTACATAAATGACATGACAAGCTTATATCAGGATTTTTTTCCCTAGATAATTTGAGAATTCAAAGTCTGAATCATGAATATTTAATTGTAACTCAAGCCTATACTAATACAATAGGAAAAGTATAATTATATTGAATTACAGGTTATGGCAATATAATAATAATAGTTATATATGTAAACAAAGTTGTTGTCATTGATCTTGGATAAAATAAAAATAACTTTCATGTATATAAAGATTAATTGATAACAATAAATAAGGACTGTTCATTACTTCCGGAATCTAAATGGAGAATTGATCTTGCCATTTGTTCTTAATGGCTTTTAACATTTAAATAGAGATTCTTTAGAAAACATATATATATATTACTATATTTTATGCATCTTTACTTAAAAAACAGGATTATTTTGACTGTTAATATACTTTTCACGTGATTTATGACAAAAGAAGAGATCTTGAGAACAAAATAATTATCCACATATACAAAAAAACAAAACTTATGAGATAATATAAAAATACGATTGAAATAAATTTATCTAATTTTATATTGAAAATACTACTATATATAATTGATCGTAAAAGATAACAAAATTACTGATAAATAATGAGAATTACGGCAAAAAGAAAAATAATATATTGAAAGTCATATTAAGAAGCAAAATTACTTCTCATTGCTTGTGAAAAGAAGCAACAATCCAATTAAGGATTCTACTCAAAAAAATCAAACTTCATGTGTATAATTTTTCTGATTTTATTCTTTTTATACTCTTTAGCGATTAACAAAAATATGTATAAATTTGTAGTCTTGTTTTTTATTTATTCAAGTTCTAATTCCGTTATTTGGTACAATTTTTTATTTAACATTTGCAGCCAACATATAAGGTTTGATGACTGATCCTTCTTATAACTGTCAAGATTCTTCTTCCTTGTCCCTCAAAAACAGAAGAAAAAAATTTCCCTTCATAAAAAAATAAGGAGACGTTTGTTTCTTTAAATTTCTTAAGAAGTCCCATAGTTTGCAATTTATAATAAAAACGCAGCAATTCTTTTGTATCTCTCACTCTAAACCCTAAAAGACACAACAAATTTGATGTTTTGCTTTTGAGTTTAAAATACTTCTAATTTCAAAAAAAATTACAATACTTTCTTCCCAATAATGGCATGTATAAAAAGTGAATTGCCGGATATAACCTCGATAATGGGACAATAAAGGACAGCATGTGGGGAAATAAATGCTTTTTGGCGGGACATCTTGGTCCTTATCCAACATGTCCAAAAAGAGCGCTCTCCATTTCAAGCCCATAAAAGATTCGTCCATCTTTGGTCTTTTTTAAAGAAACACAAACGGTCAATAGAATTGGAAATGGACAAGGTAATAAGGGTAAAATGGTAATTTGAAAAAATGCACTTTTTTTCCAAACTACTCTACACCTCTCGGGAGTGATCTGGTAAGATGTGACCCTTGGCGGTGACGGTTCCACGCTCTTTTACTTTTGGCCAAATGGAAGCCCACGTCATCCCTCTCACACACAAGTGCAAAATGCCCATTCTCGAGAGTAGCAGAACCTCCCTACTCGCCTAGGGGACACGTTAGGTAACGTGGATAGGTCTACAGAGGACGACCTTTTTCAATGTGGAAGCAAAAGAAAGAAAGCTGCTGCAGCTACCACAAAGAGCAGGCAGAGTTTGACCACGTGTCTCAATACAGCCTAGGTGCAATTTCAACCACGGAAGCACTTGTCAAAATGGTATTGGACCGAAACGGTGCGATGCGTACGAACAGAGCCCCGTGTGCTTATGAAATTGGATTGATAATATTCATTTCCCCTCAAAATATATAAATTTTGTATACTTTTTACACTGATTAAATAAGAAAATAAAAATTGTTTTTATTATATTTTAAATTAATTTAATTTATACTGTATTAATATAAAAATAAGAGATATGTAAATATAAATTTAAAAAATATTTTAAAATTTTGTAAGCAATATTTTCTGGTAATGATAGGCAAGGTTATTTATCTTTCAAAAATAAAAAACAAAAGGATAGGTGAGGTTATTTATAATTTAGGCTAAGCTCTAGCTCCATGGAGAGTCTATTATAAACTAGCTTGCAAAGGCTGTAGTCGAGTTAAACCATCCTTTTTTTCTTTTGCGGTAGGGGTAATAAAACCCCTTTGTAAAATAACTGAATTTCTCTACTAAAAAAGAAAGAGAAGAAAAAGAATTATTGAGGGCAAAGTAGTTATATATTTATTATATTTTTATCAAAAAATTATGTTATTTAATTTTTCTATAGGTTTTTTGAGGCATATTAGTTAATGTAGTAATAAATGTAGACATTTGGCAAATTGAGTTTTCTAATTAGTTAATACTTTATCTTATGGTTTCAACTCAACTTTAATACTATACATATAAATATATATATAACCGAATTTGATCAATTTTAGATGAAGTTTGAATTTAGATCAAGAATTGAGTGCGGTTCTATTTCATCTTATATGTGAAATATTATTGATACTAGCAAAAAAGATTATGCATAGGTACATAATATTTTGTAAAAAAAATAATAGTTGTTTAGGTTAACTAGCCTTTAAACTTTAGGATAATCGTGATTTGTATAATTAAAAGTCTAATCACCGATTGAATCTGTTTTAAAAATTCTCATTTTAGATGGCCTTATAATGTTATTTAAAGATTCTAAATTTTGAAAATAAACATATACACTTTTATATTTAAAAAAAGAGAAAAAATACAAACACAATAATTCGAAGTTTTAATAACTAGAGAAAAGGAACAACAATCTACAGGTATCCTTCTCAAGAGCACCAATAAATAAAAAATAGAACGAAGAAGATAGTATTCAATAGTGATAATATAAGGTTGATACATTTTAAAAAAAAATTTTTAAAAATAAAAAAACTCAAAATTTCATAAAAAATGATTGAGGTCTTGAAAGCCTTGAAATTTCATATATGTGCAAATAGGCCCTTAGGAGGCAACATCATTTCTTCATATAATAAAAAAGCAATCAAACTCAGCATTGAAGGAATAAAAATAAGGTAAAAGTCAGAACTTTTAGAGCATAATCTTAGATGGATTTGTTGTCTTCCTTCTCCCTTGTTATCTTTCATCCCCTAAATCAAAGAAATATGTCCAAAAAATAACAACATATATAAAACATTGCATCAATTATTTATAACCCAGTGGGATTTTGGAAGTTTTACATGTACCTGTTAGGCAACACTGCAACAAATGCTTATACCTACTTATTTCGCCTATTTATTCAAAAATAAATAAAAAATCCAATTAAATAAAAACGAGTAAAAAATTTATCATTAATAAATGGATCACTACAGTTTAGTCAGAAGACTCTATTGTTCCTTTCTATACCAAATCTTTGATTGAAAGCTTGCTTTTGTAGGAAAAAAGGGAATAGAAAAGCGTAAAAATAAATTTTGTATGATGTACTCCAAATAATAATAACTTGCAAAAACAAATTGGAGAAATTTCAACTCAACTTACCTCGAAGAGAAGAATATTTAATTTGACTTCAACCAATAATGAATGAAAGGGAGTTTAATTTGACTCCAATTGCAAAACTAATATAGGAGATAATGGGTAAGTAATGGGAAGTTAAAAAATTAGTTTATTAAACAAAAAATTTACTAAACCAATCAAAAATTTCAGACTAATTAAAAAACTCAAAATTTTGTAAAATATGATAGGAGTCTTGAAGGTTTTCGAGGAAGAAAGAGAGAGCATAAAAGTGTTATATATATAACGCGTCTTCTCTTTTTTACTTCTTTTCTCTTGAAAGTTCTTTAAAACATTTTTAAGTATATTCTGGAGTTTCTATAACCTAAATGATAATGTTTTATATCATTGATAGCGTATATCTTGATGTCACGAAATTCAGAACTTGATCTTGCTTGATGTGTTTGTTTGTAAATTGTGGATCCAGTATTAGATAATGAATACTACTTTTATCTCTAGTATTTCTTCAATGTGATTAATGTCCTCTCCAACATTTACGAATGGTTGGAAGATAACAGTCAAACTACAAAGAATAATCACTACTTTATGAATAAATGAATAAATACGTTCAAACTGAAATTCAATTAATTTTTTTTTCTTTTTTTAAATCTAACTTTTACCGATATATTTGAATTGACTTTCTTTTGAAACTCGATACGATAGAGTCTTATATCTCTTCTTATAAAAATTTACTTTTATGAACGAAGATCAACCATAAATCTAATCCAAATACATGATACATCTATCATAAAAAAGTAAACAATTCATACAACCATTTTTAAAATTAAAAAAAAAAACCACTGTGAGTTTCAAACCAAGTGCATAAACACGCCGGGAACTCAACATTAAAAAACCCTTGGGGTTCATACTCATACTCACAATAAGAAATTCGGATTATATTTTAGTTTGAAAATAGTAAAGGAAAATAACTAATTTGAAATCCTTTATTGCAATCTTTGGCCAGAAAAACATATACTCCACTCGCGCGACAGCTTTTACATGAAAAAATACACATACTACGTTTTTATAACAACTCTTTGGCTATTTTCTTGTTCTTTTGCCACTCTCTTGTTTCTTATTTTTCTTTTTTTTTTTGACAACTACAGATGAGTTTCTTTGATTCAGTTTTAGTTTGCCAAATTGAGGTGCACATTTTTATAGCGTGAGTGTATTTTTGAGAAAAATACGTAGTATACATATTTTACCCTCTAAATAATACCATTCGAGTGGGGCATATGTTTTTCTAGCTAATAGCTACAGTAAAGGATGATGTTGAGAGCTTATTGGTTGACATAAATTTGTTGACAAGTAAGATGGCAGGAAAAACACTTCTATGGCTATAATGTGTTAGGTCTTTAAATTTGATGACTAAATTAGTTTTTTTTAAAAGAGTAATATGTAAAATCAGTCCCCAAACTATTTTAATTGTTGTAATTTAGTCTCATAACTCATATTTTGAATATTTTTTTATCAATTATCTTTAGTGCAATCGACAAAAACACTCCCCAAACTATCTTAATTTTTACAACTTAGTTTCACAACTCAAATTTTAATATTTTTTGGTCAATTATATTTATATATTCAATGTTTACAGTCCCAAACATTATTAATGTGGCAGAGACCGATGAAGATATACACTTGCATATAATGTACCTTACTGATGGAGGGCAAATCTATCCTTTCAAGAATCTTTTCCTCGCAAAATTCATGGCATGTGACATTGAAATGGATTTTTTTTTTTTGTTTTGTGAATCAAGTAAAATCAAATTGGACAAAAAATGAGTGAAAAAAATACATATTCTCTAAATTCTAATTCCTGTCTTGTAGGGACAAAATAAGAATTAAAATTTTAAAAATATGTGTCTTTCTCCATTCTCTCTTCTTTTGTCTAATTCAATTTTACTCGATTCAATAAAAAAATATTAATTTCAATCACATATGTCATGAATTTTGAGAAGAAAAACTCTTGAATAGATGAATTTGTCCCTACACCGATTAAAATACATGTATATATCTTCACTGATTTTTACCACATTAATTGTATTTGAGATTGTAAATATTAAAATATATAAAGATAATAAATAAAAAATATTAAAATATAAATTGTGAAACTAAATTATAATAATTAAGATAATTTAGAAATTATTTTTATAGATTGCTTTAAAGATAATAGATCAAAATATTAAGATATTATTTATAAAATTAAATTAAAATAATTAAAATAGTTTAAGAATTATTTTTACATATTGTTCTTTTGAAAACGCAAAAGTAAATTAAAACGTTTTACATGAAAGGAAAACCAAAAACACGTGGTGGTTGCAGTCTGCGGAAATGGTGGGGTTAAAGTCCAAAGTGGACGCTGCAGAGGAAGTCACACTCCATCTTCTGTAAGCCTCGATGAATAGTATCGTGCACGACTTTAAGGTTCCTCATTTTGTAGGTTCAATCCTAATCATTGTAAGAAAAATTTAAAAACTAAAAGACTTTGGTATATAAAATTTAAAAGTTAAGAGTAGCCGTTTTGAAAAGCTAAAGTTTCTTGAAAAAGACAGCAATTTGTTTTCTTCATAAATATTTTTATAATATTTTTTCTTATTATATTCCTTGTAAATATCTTCCTGGCCGAGGGAGAGGGAGTATAATTTGTAGTTTTCGTTTTGTACTACAAATATCTTGGTAGATAAATTGTATTTAAACGGAGTTTTTTTCATAACCCTATATATTTCTTGATTTCACCTTTTTTACCAAAAGTATTTCACAACACGGTAGCTTCAGTAGAACAACGAACCGATCACAAGCAGAAGCTACTATGAAAAAAATGCCTTTTTCCTTTTCTGGAAATACAATCATAAGATGCATTATAAGGCATTAATTTTAAGTGATAAATAATACTAATATTTTTCTATCAGTTAAAAAATTAATTTTTTTCTATAAAAATAACAGCTAACAAGCGAAAATGTTGGAGAGGTTGCAGGGGCAGGAATGCCTACGCCAATTGAGCCGTGCTTAAGGACGGCTCTGCTCCTAATAAATAGTCAGCTTTGGTTCAGTCGATTCCATAAATTAAAGCCCCTCTCGTCTATTTCTCGTTAACCATTTCGTGAACGTAGCAAGTTCTCAATTCTTGACAGAATGGCTCTGAATTTGTCTCCTCAGGTTGCAGATACAACTCTTGTTGAACGTGAGGGAGGTGCATATTATGTATGGTCAGATTCCAAGTCCCCTGTGCTTGGCCAGGCTAAGCTCGGCGCCGGAAAGCTTGTTCTGCAGCCTCGCGGTTTTGCTCTTCCTCATTTTGCAGATGCCTACAAGATTGGTTTTGTCGTCCAAGGTTAGCAATAAATGAACCACTTTCATGAGTTATAATAGCGTGTCAGCTTGACATATTGAATAATTTGAATGCATGTTACGTGGTGCACGTTTCTTGTTTTTTTCTTTTTCTTTTTTTCCTTCTCTTTCCCACTTCCTGTTATTCTTTTTGTTCTTCCGAAATTTTAATTATATTGAATTATGAATTAAATACTTGCCTATTTCTAACTTCACCTAGGTAGCTGCCGGGTGGGGATAGTATTGCCAAACAGCAAAACGGAACATGTTTTGGAAATCAAGAAGGGAGATGCAATACTAGTACATCTTGGAGCAGTCTCATGGTGGTACAATGCAGGAAACTCTGATGCAGAAATCGTCTACTTAGGTGAAACTAGTAAAACCTACACACGTGCCCAATTCGATTACTTCTACTTGACCGGAGCCGCAGGCATCCTCCGTGGTTTCTCCTCCGACTTCATTAGCCAATCGTTAGAACTTACCAAAAAAGAGTCCGAAAAGCTCGTAAAAAGTCAAACTAGTGCAGTACTTGTCAAGCTTGCAAAGGGACAAAAACTGCCGGAGCCAAGCAATGAACCTTTCAACAGAATGGCATACAACCTCGATACTTCGAAGCCATCAATCCATGTAAATCGCGGTGGA
The DNA here is from genome assembly GCA_030512225.1 of Rauvolfia tetraphylla. NCBI lineage: Eukaryota > Viridiplantae > Streptophyta > Magnoliopsida > Gentianales > Apocynaceae > Rauvolfia > Rauvolfia tetraphylla. The sequence goes on from JAJQKT010000060.1 coordinate 9,129,239, forward strand.
TCAGTGGCCACTCTCGATGCTGAGGATCTTCATTCCCTCAAAGAATTCAAACTTAGTGCAATGCTTGTAAAACTGGAAGCTAACGCAATGCTAGGCCCGATTGCAACTGCTGATTCATCGTCCCAAGCGTTTTATATCTCTCAAGGCAGCGGCCGTGTTCAAGTGTCGGGGCTCGATGGTAAGAATGTATTGGACGCCAAGCTGCAGAGAGGTGACCTGTTCGTCGTGCCAGGATCCTTCGCTGCTGCAATAATGGCGAACGGAGAAGGCTTGCAGTGTTTTTCTGTGTTGAAATCTTCACAGTGAGTACCGTTTTAAGTAATTCATGCCTTAAGAACACACTTAATTTTAGCGCGGGCAACCAGTCATGGGCTGCCCTTAACAGGGTGGAGCGACTTGGAAAATTCCCACTCATATCTGTCCTATTAGGCTCGCGTATTAAAGTTTTTTTTTTCACTATATTTTTTTCTCTCTTTTTTACCATATATGAGTATATAAATTTATGATTGGCAAAGAAATAATCTTTAGCCAAGCACTATTATTTTTTTAAAAAAATAATCATTAATTTTATATTATTCATAATATGGATAAATTTATATAAAGAAGATATTTAAAATAAAATTAAAATAATAAAAATATGTAATCGAGACAAGTTTAGTATTAAGATTGCAATATATTTTTTTCTATAATATTTTTAATACATTAAAAAAATAATTAACTCGCGGGTAAAGCAGAAGGGGCCAATTTGACCCACATTTAAACAGACTTAAGAAACTACACACAAGTCAATTTATATTGTGGGTTAAATGAGTCAGCTTGTAGGTTTTAGTCTGTTTTGACACTATTAATTAATTTCTCTATTCTTTTTAATAAAGTAAGCCCTTATAAGATCAAATCCTAGAAAAATCTCATGCAAGAACATATATATATATATATATATATATATATATATATATATATATATATATATATATATATATATATATATATATATATATATATGTCATTCATTTATCATGTATTAAAATAGTTACAATAGTATTTATCTAAAGCACGTATGTCAATTTCAAACTTTCAAAACTACTATTGTACTAAAAAAATGTCCTTCCAAAATGTTTTCTCGGAAGAAATTACTTAGAATTGGGTCTCGTACATAATTAGATCATTTTTTCTCTTATAAAATATTTATTTTTACAAAATTCAATACAAAAAATTTCTAACCCAAATATAATCAAACATACTCAAATATTCAGTCAATTCAATGCTCACCTAATCGAAGATACTATGTGCTTGGACAAGGTTCCGCACGGAACCCAATACAATTTTTCATCTCAAATCTTATTTTTTCTTTCACAAAAAATTCTCTCTCCCCAAAATCAAGACAAAAAATCTCAAAACAAAACTCTATACAATCACACCCAATAGAATAATAATACATATCACTACTTTCTTATATTTGATTGTGGTTACTTAGTAGATAAATGCTTGTGATTATTGCAAATGAATGAAATGCTGCTCTCAACGATTCCCTCAATTGTGAATTTTTGTTTTTATAATATAGGCCATCTTTTATCGAGCTTGCTGGGGACGAATCAGTATGGAAAGCTCTATCTCCTTCAGTACTGCAAGCTGCTCTCAATGTGAATTTGGATTTTGTCCAACTTTTCAAGACAAGGATTGGAAATGGCAAAATTATTGTTCCTCGAAAGCATTGAATTTAGAAATATTTTTATATGTATTATTATATTTCATTGAATAATGCTATATATATGGAGTATTCATTATGTTATCCACACAAACATGAATAGAGTTCAAGTTACTAAAGTTACTTGATGAGTTTTGAGTTTAATGGGCACCTCTATTCTTCTAAATCTCTCTCCATATATATTAAAATTAAGTTGGAATCACGAGGTGATTATATATGGACAACTATTAGCTAATTTGAAACATTTATTTGCAAAGTGATATTGTTATATGTATTAGCACGTTGATTAATGTGCCTCAATAAACACGTAAAAAAATTAAAGAACATAAATTTTCATTAAATTAATAAATTTATGAACACTTTGCCCTCAATATATCAGAGTATTATCTACTTTGCCCTCCTACTGGATTTTCTTTTCTCTCTTTGTTGTGAGTAGAGAAACTCTAAATGCCACTTTCACATTTTGATCACAGGAAATAAGGTCCTGGCCCATCCCTAGGAATTGGGCTTCTAGAATCTTATGAACCACTAGTTCTCATGCAAATCCAATTCCCTTGAGTTTGTATTGCAACGTTTCCCCAGCAATCAACCTACTAGATTGACTGATAGGTGGTAACAAAAGCCCGGTCTACAGAATGTTTAGAATTACTGTTCAAAAACCCACTAGAAGGCCCAAATAACCAAACAGTCATATGTCCACATCTACTAACAGTTAACATTCGAAGAGAAGGTTCCCCTCTCAGCCCTATCCCTATACACACCAAACGCACCCGCGCGCACACGGCACAGCGAGAGTATGTTGATTCGGTGTTATTTTTTGTTTAAACTTTTAATTTTTTATTTAATTTTAAAAATTTTAAAAATTAAATTAAAATAAATTAATTTGAATTGATTCGATTCCAAATCAAATTTCTTAAAAAAAAAAAAAAAGAACCATTGAGGAGAGAACCAACAACGGCCTAATTCATGCTTCCACACGGATGAATTTTGCAGTAACGAATTTCACTTTCTATTCCTAGCAATCACATTTCAGGTTCTTGAACAAGTATGCTTATGGTGAATTCAAACTTGAACCCCCAAAACATGAGAAGATTATTTCAGCCTTTACAGAGGCACAGAGCTGAACAGATATGTGTACTTGAAGGAGTAAGAGCAGACTACAAAGGTATAAATTATTAGGATGATGGAATTTTGTCTACAAATTCTTATTATAGAGGAAGTCTTTGATCAATTGCATCCTGTATATGAGAGAATATCACAAATACCATCATCACAGACATTAATGGGCATGGAAGAGATCTTTCTTTCCCACTTTTTCTTTTTTAATTTTTTTGGTTGGAGCATATTAAAGAAGATAGGATATATCACAATCATTCACCTAAAATTGCAGACCAAATCTCGATTTGACCAAATAAAGCAATAACAAAACTTAGGTTATATTTAAATTATATTTCTTTTAACTAAACACATATAATTAGAACTCAATTATCTTTTCATAAAAATTTATTTTTATGAAATTAATATAAAATTTTTTCCTAAACAAACACAATCCAATTACACCCTAATGAATACAACAACAGAGGTGAGTAGCGGCAGAGGGCCGAATGGCAAATTGCAGAAGGCTAGAGAGCCGGAGAGTGAAGGAAGAGACGTTTGCCGTCTGAGTGGAGTCAGTGGAGTGGAGAGATGGAAGAAAAAAAATAATTTTTTTAAAATTAGGTATTTTTTCTTTTAAACATAATATAAAAATAAATTATTTTATTGTAATAAGTAAATATATTTTTATAACGAATTAATGAGTAATTTTGTTTAAACTTCAAATTTTCTATTCGATTTTTTATATAAGAATTAAAACTAAAAATTGAATATAATTATATAAAATTTGTATAAATCAAATTGAATAGAACTCAATTAATAAAAAAAGGAATCAAAATGACAAATTCCATTGGATTCTTTAGATTGCACTGAATGAACACTTCTACCGGGCACACTACATTCCTCCTCTTCGGGTTCGTCGAACCCGTCCCGAGTTTCGTTAAAATCACAGCCGGTAACAGGCGGAATTTGCCCTGGGCTTTGGTCCTCAAAATGAAAAATTCGTCCAGGTTCATTCCCCCTCGAATCTAACAGTCTCCGTCAAGCCCACGCGTACTTCCACGCCCCTCTCCCCGCCTCCGCCCTCTGTCTTTCCATATAAGCATTCGTAGCGTAGGAGATGGAATTACTAGTATAGAAACTTAGCAAAAAAACAAAAAGAAAAAAGAAAATGGATATTACTAGTTTAGAATCTTCGTCTCCAAAATTCGGCAATTTCTTTTTGATTTTTCAATTTTAATTCATGGCAGCTTCATCTTCAATTGCACACTCCTCCTCTTATCGTTCTTGTTCTTGCCGGAATTTCCGATTCTGCTTTTGTCGTTGTTTTTGTTGCTCTACCTGTCAGTGAAAAACCCTATAATTTACTGAGAAATTGGTCAAAGTTTTGATTTTTTTCTTGTGGATAGAAACAGGAAATAATCCCAAGAGTTGGCTGTTGTTTAGGATTTTGAGCGGAATTGTTTGTTATGGATTTATCTCACTCGCAATCGAGTAATTTATCTCTGAATTTTCTTTCTCACGCCTCTTCGCCGGCACCTGTTCCGAGTAATCGGAGGCAAATCGCCGATGATTCGATTTCGTTTCAGATAGATTCGAGAATTCGCGACCCAGCTCATCCGCTGCCGTCCATTCCGCTTCAGTTAATGGAGCAGCAAAGTGAGAGCCAAAAGGAAGAGGATGAGATTGTCGACAAAGAGAGTGAAGATGAGGACAAAGTTGAGGAGTTTCGTATCTTAGGGCATTCTATGTGTTTTAAGAGAAAACGGGACTGTGATTCATTATCATCGTCAACTTCTTCGTCCAAGAGTGGACGAGTTTGCAATGAGCTTGAGTGGCGAAGAAATAGTGTGAGGGCATGGGGGAATCAGAGCCTAAGACAAGCTGACCCAGATGTCTTTGAGGTTATGGAAAAGGAGAAGCAAAGGCAGTATAAAGGCATTGAATTGATAGCTTCGGAGAATTTTGTTTGTAAGGCCGTGATGGAAGCTCTGGGGAGCCATTTGACTAATAAGTACTCAGAAGGGATGCCTGGGGCAAGGTATTATGGTGGGAATCAGTATATTGATGAGATTGAAACGCTATGCTGTGAACGAGCATTGGCTGCATTTGGACTTGAGCAGGATAATTGGGGTGTAAATGTGCAACCATATTCATGCACATCTGCCAATTTTGCGGTTTATACTGGTTTGTTGTTGCCTGGTGATCGGATAATGGGATTAGATACACCTTCTGGTGGGAATACTAGCCATGGTTATTATTTGCCAAACGGGAGGAAGGTTTCTGGAGCTTCCATTTTCTTTGAGAGCTTACCATATAAAGTGAATCCTCAAACAGGTTATATCGATTATGATAAGCTTGAGGAGAGGGCACTTGATTTTCGTCCCAAGATACTTATTTGTGGTGGGAGTTCATATCCCCGTGAATGGGATTATGCTCGGTTTAGACAAATAGCGGATAAGTGTGGAGCTGTTTTATTGTGTGATATGGCTCAGATTAGTGGTCTTATTGCTGCAAAGGTCAGACCTTGTTCTTCTTATGACATTTTTAGTTAGTTTTCTGGAATGTTTAATACTGTATTCTTATATTGATGCATCACAATGTGGTTTACTCAATCAATTATATCATCAGTCTTGTTTTCAGTTTTGATGCATTCCCCATTGGTGTATTATTTAATTCTGTCCGTTGGCAAGTTCCACCTGATTGCTCCAGCTTTGACTTGGAGACCTTGTAGTTGGTTTCTTGGTGCTAATGATCAATTCTGTTCAGTGAAGCGCTATATTTTTTAATCTTTTCTTAGTTTCTATTAATGTGGGAAACTAGTTGACGTTTAGATAGATGTAGTAGTTATACCAATTGCATAATAATTGAACCCCTGTTAGGAGCCTCGGTGGAATGGGGTTATCAGACTCATGATAAGTTCTGCAACATTGACAGGAATATTTTTTCATACTCATTGGTAATGACAAAGATGCTGGCACTGACTTGAGAATAAACTAAGGATTATGAATGTATAAGAAAAGCTGATCTTGGAGTTCCTTATCAGGTGAAGTGTTTCATTAAATTGGAGACTCTAAAATGAAGGGTGGTGACTTAGGTGCTATTGAAGTAGTTGGTCCAAGTATATTTATGTTATAAGTTCAATATCAATTGGATTTGCCACCTGTATAATAATTGCAATAGCTCAAAATTCTACGCTTGCCTCTTCTTCTGTTTCTTAGATGCAGCTATATCAGTCTTGCACTTGTTGTTTGGACATTTCACCCCTTCAATAGATCTCTTATGCTCTTCTTTTGCTGATTGGATGAATTTATCACTAACAACCAGCAGCCGCCTTGTGGGGGGGGGGGGGGGGCGCGGGGCAAAATTCTCTTCCTTCTATTTGAAAGAGTTACGGATTAAGTAACTTGGTCTGCTAATGTCTAATATAAAAATCCTGAATACACAAGGGATTGTTTCATCAAACATGACACTGAAGCTGTTCCAATTTGGTGAAGTGGTTTTTATTCATAGTGTTAATTGCACATCAAATTTTATCTTCAGTTTAGAATTTGGATGTCTAGATTTCAATATTTCATGTACTTGAACTTGCATCTGCCAATTACACCAAGTTATGATGTTTCTTCCAAATTTGGATACCCTGTCTTTAGACTATTTTCCTGATCCTGCTATGCCTTTGGTAATGGTTTGCTTGCAGGAATGTGTTAGCCCTTTTGATTATTGTGATGTTGTTACATCAACAACCCACAAAAGTCTTCGTGGTCCAAGAGGAGGTATTATCTTTTACAGGAAAGGGTCAAAGCCAAGGAAAAGAGGGATGCTTTTGAATCAAGGTGATGGAAGTGATAGATATGATTTTGAGGAGAAGATAAACTTTGCTGTTTTCCCTGCATTGCAAGGTGGGCCGCATAACAACCACATTGCTGCCCTTGCAATAGCATTGAAACAAGTTGCTACTCCTGAATATAAGGCATATATGCAACAAGTAAGGAAAAATGCTCAGGCATTAGCAGCTGCTTTATTGAGGAGAAACTGTAGACTAGTGACTGGAGGCACCGACAATCATTTGTTACTTTGGGATCTAAGGTCCTTTGGATTAACAGGTATTATACTTTTTGTAAGATTTCTGTGTTTGTCCTACTTTCTGCATTGGATATTTTGCATCTTGTTGGTTTGGAATTACATTTTTGTGCACCACTAAATTTTGTGCATCATTAAATTGGAATATAAAAAATGTGGCTTCTGGATTTGTGTCCAAATGGACTTCTATGATGAAGGTAGAGTTCTTACGTGTCCTGGATCACAATTCTTTTGTTTCATAAAGGGAGGTTTTATTCTCATTGGCATTTTAGTAATTCCTGATGCATTTTTGTATGTTTTACGATTCACATTTGGTCTATGTTATAATTGTTAACGGCTATCTAGGTATACAAGTATTTTTCTTTCTAAAAGAGAATTGTCATTCTGGCATTGCATGTCCAGTCATTATCTAATTAGATGATTAGAACATGTCACTTCATTTGCTGAATCATTTTCACTGTTTAAGCAGGCAAAATGTTGGAGAAGATTACAGTTCTGAAATTATATGTGCTCCTTAACTTCTAGTCTTTCAATGGGATATTTCCCTAATGGTTAGTGGTGAAGGTTTTGTTTATTGGGATGAATCAGATTCATATTCTCCTTTTCACCATTATGAGAGATACAGTCTTTCCGGCATGTTGTGTCAGAAGAACAAAGACTATATTTTGAGCACATCTATTTTCTCGCAAAAGAAGTTTCTTTTAATTTAATGATAGGATGTGATATACTCTTTGCACCAGTAAGGATTGTTTTTGACTGGTTTTCTACTTGTTACTGCTTTTGTTTATCCTGGGAGGAGGAAGATCTACATCGACAATGACATTGAGAATTGATGAATTGTGCAATAGGTTTCCTTATGGATGATCGGTACATCTTATAGAGTTTTTATTTATGACTCTATTTGTTGTTTTTCCTAATGTCTGGACTTGCATGACCTTCTCTCTGTCTGCTGTGAAACTCTGTTTCATTTTGTACATGTTCTAGAGATGTAATCAGCGTCCTGTATTTTGTAGTGTTCCAAACTAGGGGATGATTACTTACGTAAAGAAGTTGAATTTGCATAGTTTGTCGAGTTGCACGTATGTTGGTTTAGAACTTGTCAACTAAATAAGATGACTTGAGCTGCACTGATGCTTTGATATGAGAAAACATGTGCGCTCTGATTGCTTCTCTATTCTCCCCAACGGAATAGGAGGAAAACTTATCTTTTCCTCTCCTTCCTTATGCAGGTAAAAACTTTGAGAAGGTCTGTGAGTTGTGTCACATTACTCTTAACAAAGTAACTATTTCTGACGATAATGGCACCATTACACCTGGAGGTGTTAAGATTGGTAAGTCAATATCAGGTCGTATGGGATTTGAGAACCAACAATTGAGCATTTTCTGATGTCCGCTCGTGTTTGCGTCCGTAGGTACTCCTGCTATGACATCAAGAGGGTGTGTAGAGGGTGATTTCGAGACAGTAGCTGACTTCCTCCTCAGAGCTGCACAGATTGCCAGTGTAGCGCAGAGAGAACACGGGAAACAGCCAAAGGCTTTTCTGAAGGGTCTTGAGAACAACAAAGACATACTTGAGCTTCGGGCTCGGGTTGAAAGTTTTGCATCCCAGTTTGCGATGCCTGGTTTTGATGTTTGAATTACTTCTGTATTCTGTGTATCAACAGAAAAAGCTGCCATGCACAACATAACTTGATTGCAGCTGTAAATGCATTATTAGTTTTGGGAGGCAATTGCCCCGAGAAAGACCCCTTTTATTAATTTTAAGAGATACAACTATAAAATACATATTTGGTTTTAACGAGCCCCATTTTTGCACATGTTCTTAAGGTTGTTCTTTTTGTTCCTATTACTCATTTTGAATTTTTGTGACGTGGATGGATGGATACCTATGCCCAGAGCAAAGCAGAATATATGAGGATATGTTTCTATCAATTTGATCAATTCTCAGATTAGTTTGGATTAGTGAGATCTACCTTTCTTTCCCTAGAAAATGGGATAAATTTTTTAAAAATCTGGCTTTTAACGATTGATAGGCCAAAGATCTAGGGCATATTTATATATAGATTTTATTTAGATTATATATATTATAAAAATTAATTATTTTTTAAGAATTTTTTCCTCTCCCCTCTCTTTTCTTCTCCCACGCGTTTCGCCTGGTGTTGGAAGTAATTATTTTTTAAAAATTTAATTACACTTTTTAATAATCTTGAATAAAAATTATTTAATTATAAAATTATTTTATTATTAATATTAAGCAAATAATATTTTAAAAATAAAAAATTTTGGTAAGTTTCACCAATACTTGGAGAAAGTCCATGTAAATTTTCGCTACTTGCTGGTGTAAGTTTATGTGTGAGAGAGAGAAATTTTAAAAAAATAATTTATTTTTATATTATATATTGTTTAAATAAAAATTATATATAGTCAAATATCAATAGAGATATGTGAGATTGGGACACAGAGTTTGCGACCTTACTCATTACCTTGTACATAGCATAAGAACTTTACCTTACAATACCAGACATAAAGTTAGGGTCGGCTTACCCTTGTGCGCACCCTTGCCCACAAAAGGTCCAGCAGAATCTCTAAAAATTTAACCCAGCCCATTATAATTTCAGCCCAATTAATTCCAAACTCTATCCAGCCCCTAAACACACACTAAAGAGAAGAAGCTCGTGCAGTTTTCTCTAGTGTGGTTTTTTTTTTTTTTTTTTTGACTTGGCTATTGTGTGCAAATTCACATAAAATGAAGTTCCGACTGACATCATATTTGGATTGTTTCTAAATTATTTTCATTCTCTTACAAAAATCTACAAAAAAAAGAAAAGAAAAGAAAAAAAAAACTGCAAATCCCTTGTGCGATCAAAGATTAAGATGAATAGAAACAAAGGGTGTGATTGGATAGTGTTTTGCTTTGAGATTTTCTGCCTTGTGTTTCGGGAGAGAGAATTTTTTGTGAAATAAAAAAGTAGGACACAAGTGAAATATTTGCATCGTACTCCGTGTCGGAGACCAATCCAAATACACCAAAAAATGAAAGGAAACTGACAACCTTATGAATTGTGCAATTCCATACCTAAATCTCCATTTCCTCAAAAAAAAAAAAAGAAGAAGAAAAAGAAAAGCATTTTCCAGTTACATTACAAGATCAGACTGAGAATCTCGTAAAAATGCATCCTAAAATATTCAATTTGTGAAAGAAAACTACTTGGATTTGCTGGACAGAGGAACTATTATTATTGAATGGAATAATGAATGATGGGTTCTTCAGAAAGTGTTCTTTTTTGTAGATAAAAACAAAGGAAAACAATATTTTGAGGACCGAAATGCTTCTTTTTATATATTTTTCACAAGGGTATTGGTGGCTTTTTAATTAGATAGATGTCTCCTTTCTCTTTGATGTACTATGAAAAAAGCGTATTCATGAGTAGTACTTTCCTATACTAATAATAAGGAAGCAGAAAAGAGATTTGAGAAGCGGCCCCTATGAACTAAAGAAGCAGCGAGAGGGAGAGGCAACAAAAAAGATGCAAACAGAGAGTTGGATTTTGACCAGTTTTTGTTCTCAAAAGCTCTGAACAAATAGTTTCGCTCTGTTCGGGTCTGGTCTCTGCCAAAGAGTGGTGCAGTGCCGAGTTTCAAGAAACAAACGGCTGCTCATGTGGTGAGCCCTGAGAGCAAAGAAAAAGTAGGAACTCCGTAGTAGTGCAGAAAATGATTGGTTTTTTGCATCAGAAGAATCCCATTATTTCAATCCATGAAAGCAACAACTCATCTTTGCATGCCGCAACAAACAAAAACAACTCCAAAACAGACCATAATAACAGAAACGAAGAAAAATCATCAGTACTACCAGTAGAGAAGAAGAAGATCCTGGGGGAGGTAGGAATCATACATCTGCCCCGCGCAGCTGAAACCATAGCTCAATGTTTTTTTTTTCCATTTTTGTAAATACTTGAGAAATTAATCAGAGAATCCCACGCCGAGAGTTGGACACAGCAGAGCAAATGAAGGGAGGGAGCCACACCACTGATTTACCTGTTATTGTTGCATGTGTAAAAAATAAAAATAATAAAGGGAACAAGGAAGACCAGTAGATAGTCCATGCATTAGTATCTACATGGACAGAAGAGAAGGGAAAAGGAAGTGCTGCTTTTCTTTCTGTTTTTGATCATAGAGAGAGAGAAACACAGAGAGAAGCCAAGGAATCGGTAATCAATTATCTTCCTTTGCCTTTGTCGCCTCCCATATCGTCCTTTCTCCCACTTTTCCCCAGTGGAATGATTAGTCATTTACTATCATTTTCAGAAGAATCTCCTTTAACATTATGTTCATTTTTACACTGCAAATTTGCATATTTAGTCACAATTGTAATGAGTACCGACTAAGAGGGAGTGTCTAAATTCACGTCCATCTTTCCTTGCATCAGTGTTTAGTAGAACATAGAACAGATAACGACTAGTAGCAAAGGTTTAAATTCACATCATCTTTCTTTGCATATTAATAATCGGAGTGTACTTGGGATTTAGCAAAAGCAAAGAATAAATCTTAACCTAAATTTGCATTGCAATGGGTTAATTCACACATCAATGTGGATTAAGATCTCTGCTGGTTTGTGCTGATTCACTGCATGTAGCCTCTTTTTGATCATGTTTTGGTTGGGTGGAAAAAGGAGTTAAAAAGGTGAGTATGAAGGGAAAAGATGGGGTAGTTTGTCTAGTTTTTGCCCATCTTTGAGCTGTCATATGGGGGAAGGATCTAACCATTTCAAATTTTGCAAAAAGTTTCATTCTACAAAAAAAATTTGTTTTCCATTGATACTGAAAGGGTTATAGCAGTCTTGAGAAGTCGATAACAGAACACAAAATATGCATATTTGATTCTCTAATAATACATTTTTGCCCAAAAATTATCTCAAAATTTTCACCTAATAATCCTTTTTATTGATCGATTTTGTTCCTTATATCATATGTTTATAAGTCATGCAAAATTGAGGATGCCTACTGAAAAGGAATCCATGAAACAAAAATTGTCCTACAAATGGATTAAAAGTCAAAAGATATTTGCAATAGCAATTTGGATTTCAAGAAAGATTTTTAAGATGTGAAGTTTCATACAGTGAAAGCATCTTCTAATTGGACTAATCATCTTTTTGGCAAGAGCGATAATTCCATGTCCAACAGCTTTTCACTATTAGTTCCGGTAACAGTAAATGAATATAGTACAAAAATATTCATTGCTTCTTTCATTTTCGCTTAAAAATTTTCCCCCGGACTTTGGTCAAAAAGATAGATGCTTTAGCTTCCTTGAAGCTACAAAGCAAAAACCACTGATGCTTATTCTTACAGTGGATGTTATGCCTCTATATGAATGTAAATATAGTGAATCCTTGTTTGTTGATCATTTGTGCTTAGGAGTTAGAACCAAGAAACAAGCAAAGGGAAAGGACACAGAAGGGGTCTATTTGGTGCGTCAGTTTCTCTTGTCAAGGAATTAGGATGTTACTTATATTAAGCTTTAAAATTATGCAGATGACGTTTTATCAGAATCAAAGAATAAAGGTTCCAACTTCAAGGTTGATTCCATCATTCTAATCTCCATCTCATTGTTTATTCCACTTCTTTAACTTTTGATTTTTTTTAGTGAAGATCAGAAGCATTTCTCTATCCACACCTTGGAAAATTCACTTTAATTGAAGCTTATTTTGTCTAAACATATTCTAATTGTTTCCTCCTTCTAGATAAACTTTTCTTGAAAGAAAGAATCACATTCTGTTTGCTTCTGTGTTATCCTTGTTGTTTTTTTAATAGAAAAAGCTTCTCCTTAAAGCTTCAAACCACAATAGTTCCAAAACCAACTGCTTTCAGAATGAAAATGACAATGTAAATACATAAAGATGAAGAAGAAAAGTGGAGAGAAAAGGGTCCAAAACTACCCCACTTGCAGATATCTTACACTTCAACGTTCTCTGTTTCTCTACCAGCTACCTATGCCTTGGAATCTCTCTTTCTCCCTACCTATGTGTGCTGCACATGTCGGAAAGCTTCTTTCTGCCCTCAACAATTTCATCAAAGAAGTCATCGAATTGGGCAATAATGGTCTCGGCACCTGCTTTTAGCATTTCAAAACAATTCTTGAAGTTTTCAACCTTTTCTTGAATGTCTGCTTGTGATTCGTACATGTTTCTTTCTAGTTCCTCCTTGAGCTCGTCCAAGGCCATTCTTGCCTTCTGAAACTCATGAAGGAGAATTCTTGGCTGCCCTTCAATCTGGTTTATCTCAGCTGCCACTCTTTGATGCAATCTTGCTGTCGAAACCATGAATGCTGAACCAAATACTACGTTCCCTTCATAACCACCTTGCCAAAGGCTCGTTTCGGGCCAGTAATACACTAGGCCGTTGAGCAAGATCAGTAGCAATAACGAGCTCACGTTCCTCATTGCATAAAGAACTCCTCGGAAGCCAGTGAACGCGTTAAATTTTGATTCTATCAAGACATTCTCATCAAATCTCAATGACAAATGTTGTATTCTTGTTTCCATTAGGCTCTTATTCTCCTCTTCCAGTGCCACTATTTCCCTTTGGCAACCTGTTATTGCCCTAACCACCTGTCCAAGGAATGAATCATCAGAACTAAAACATTCTTAAAGAAAGTAAAAATAGGAACTGACTGTAACCTTGATGTTAAAAAACGAGAAAAAACTGAAATATCCTAATCAAATTTGTTTATCGGAAGCTAGAAGTATTAGTAACAACCTGGCGGGAAAGTTGCATGTTTAAAATAGGATGATCATCAAGGGAAGATGCTATATTGGCACCAGCAGAGTAGTAGTTCTCCATGTTGCAGACACCTGATTTGAGTATATGGCAGGCTTCCCAGAGCCTGGAGCTCTCATCCATGTACTCGTCAAGCCATTTTTCACCGACAGGCAAGTGTAGCTTTTGAATCAAAAAGGTTTCTTGAGAATGAAAGGACTGGAGCAATGACAGAACATGTTCAAGAAACTGGAAAGACATGAAATTCTGAGAAAGAAACAGGTGGTCAAGGTTGTCAAGGCCTCTGGTGAGGAAGTTGTAGAAGCCATTGACAGAAGTGGTGGTGGAAGAAGAATGACTCATCATGGGAGGTAAAGAAAAGGGACTGTATTAAGTTGCTGCTGTTGTTATTGTTGTTGAAATTAGAAGAGAAAAAGTGATAGAGATTGACAGATATATAAATGGGAAGATGTAGCAGAAGAAGGTTGAAGAAGAAAAAAGGTGAAGTAATAACTTAAGAGCTTAGGTTTCCATATGGTGAAAAGGATTGGTTACTGGGAGCAATGATGTCTGTTTGCTTCCTATGGAGTGGAGGGGATGATTGGGAATCTGCCATTTCTCAATATTTAATAGGCAGAAAATGCAGCAAAAGGAAAAGGTTGAGAGAGACTTGTGAGACAGTTGTATGTATGTCCCTGTGGAAACGTAGCACAAGTTTTCAGTACAAAGAGAAGAATGAACAGAGAACCTGTGAAGTTAGGCTTTTCATTTCATTTGGCACAAAATTTAGTACTTGATTCGTTATTTAACATTTAAAATTGCCGTCTGAGTGTGGCAATAGTTGTACACTGTCGAGATATAATGGTGCGTGCACAGTACATGAGTTAAAATAATAGATAACAAATTAAATTAACGTATAATAATTATTAATAAATTAGATAGAGTTTGAGTTTTAAATTTTTTATTTTAAATTTTATAAAAATAAATTATTTATAAAAAATAAATAAAATTTAAAATAAAAAAATTACATTAAATTTCGTAACGGGACTCAATTCAAAATACACTCTTTGTATCTTCATGTATAAGAATTATGTGAATAGAACAAATAAGGAAGAATTATTAAATTATCAGTATTATATTATGCAGTTGTCTAGTAACTCTTAATAGGGCCTAAAGCATTGATGGTAAATTAGGGAGAAAATCTTCCATCTTTTGAAGCTCTTTTCTCTAGAGTTTTGTTTCCTGGGCTGTAAAAGTTTGATTACTTTGACTGAGATTCTTTTTCTCATTCTTCAATTTTGATTTGGTTCTCTTTAGACTGAGTGGTGTGTTTGCTGCTTCCAACTGCCTTTTCTCTTTCTTTCTCCATTTTCCTCATTTCTTTATTTAGAACTTTGGACGCATAAAATCCTTGGTGGGGTTTTTACCCTTAGCTTTTGTTAATTTAGGGAAGAAAATGATAAGGTTCCTTGAATGCAGATTATATACAGAGATGCTTCCCTTTTCTATGTCCCCAACATTCTATTTCGGGTACCATTTCCTAATTCTTTTGTGTTTTTCACGGAAAGGAATATATTGATTCCCTACACTACATTCGATTAACCCGGGGTTCCCTACGCCCACGACCCCCGCCCAACTTATAGGTAATGCAAGATAAATTTCTGTTTCATTCGTTTTTAAATTGTGATAAAAATTAATTTTAAACGTATATAATTTATTAATAATCAAAATATATTATTTTAAAGTAAATTATTATTACGAGGAAATTATTATATATTTAAAGAGAAACACATAATAAAAAAAGTTACGTTCGAGTTGAATTTGAAAAAGATTTGTGTCATAACTTAGTTTTAGGAACTCCTCATGGAAGTTGTTGTGTGTCCATAATCTGTATGTAAATGGAGACCTAGGAATTGGGATGGTAATGGCATCCAACAATTTTAGTTGCTCCTCTCTTCTCCACTCTAGCTTCTAAGTGGGGCTTGAACATTGGATGACTGTGTCACCCACAAGCCCAAAAGATCTTCCAAGCATGACTCTCATTCAATTTCAAGAAAATCTTCCTCAAAAATAAAATTTTCTATCTTACAAATCAATTATTGTGATAATTTTTATAGTAATTTCTTTTGTAACTTTTGAGAATCATGTTTGCTTTTCATACTATTCTTGAAAAGAATAGATTATAAACATTATGATTTGGTGTAATGAATCACCAAAGTTTAGCCCTTAATCAAAATAGTGAAAAGTAGCAATAGGGCCCAATGTAATTTTCCTACTAGGTGCTTTAAATGATCAAAAAGTAAAGCAAGATTGTACCGAATTCATTGTTTTCATGAGGTCAGTTTATAGTGTATAGGATCAAGAGAGAGACGGGACACCATGATCGAACTTTGGTGATGCTACAATTGGAGAGAGAGAGAGAGGGAATTATCAATCAAATCTATGAGGAGCAGAATGCTTGGAAACCAAAAGAGGAATCAAATTCACCAACCAAAGTGATGCTTTGATAGCCAAACACTAGAAATAGCATTCTCATGAGCCATTTTTGGTGGAGTGCACTAGCAAAATTGTTGTAATCACGAGCGACGACCACTACGCTGCAGCCAACTAGTATGAGAATTGATCATCAGATACCTGATTACAACTTTTTCACATCTTAGACATAAACCAACCAATCAATCAATCAATCAATCTTTGGCATAATAAGCATTCATTATGGTACACTCAACTCATATTGAGTTTCTTAATGGTTTGGTTATCATTGTGTAAAACCTCACTATTGAATTACTGATTTCCCCCTCGTCAGCCCTCTAAATGTACTTCTGCTATAGCTATTGGATGAAATTTAGATGTCTTCAATGTCCCTAAGGCTTCATTCTCTTGCATGGACAAAAGGGCTAATACAACAATCTTGTTCCACGACTAGAAGAATGAAACGAATGAAGCCACGCCTACTTGTTTACGGATGGCAGATATTTCAGCAAAAGTTGCAATGGAGCTATTAAGAAATTGCATATAATACAGATTTGTAGAAAACGATAATCAAGGAAGACAGTGAAATGCCATCGACCAATTCAAGTAGTTCAACTGTGGAAGCAGCAGAAGATTGTGTTTATATTACCCATCTCAGAGCAAACTGCACCATGAAAATATTGCCTCTCTTCATCACTTTGACAACTGGCTTCCTAGAAATGGAATGTTCCAAAGTTAACCTGCTACTCGACTCTGTTTTTCTGTAATGAGGTTTCTGGAGGATCTGGAATGACATTTTTTTCCTCTGCAATGTCTTGATTTATCATTAAATTTCAACAAAGAATGAAATCTTATTCAGCTAAAAGGAAAAAAATCATAAAGTAAGGAGCAGGCATCAATTAAAAGACGAATTTTTTTTAGTTCTGACATATATTTACATGGGGTTCCTTTCTTCTTTCATGTTAAAGATAAATGAAAAAGAAGGACATAGAACCTCTATTGTAATAATTTTTTACAAGCAGAGTCTTAGAATATTTACATGCTCTTATCCATAACCAGAAAACAACTAAAATCCCTCCATCGGGCTTACTAAGTGGATATACCAAATAATCTATGATTTCATTGTTCTATTTGATACATAAGGATCGTTAGGTTATGCTATGTTAGAGAATTGGGGTTGTCAATTAAGTAAAGTTTGTCGTTATCTCTTATCACTTCAACAGATTCGATTTCAGCTCCTTCTTCATTTACGACCAGAGCATCCATTGCATTAAACCCGAACTTTTCACCTGGCAGAAAAATTACAGAAGAAGTGCATTTTGTTAAATATTCCGCTAATAGCTGAACTGATAGATTACGAAGGCGGTAAATCTATGTGAATGTTATAATTTCAGGCATTATTAAATGGGATATCAGATTCCGGTGAATTTTAAGTTTCTAATGAACCATAAGAACTTCATCTAATGGATAAGGAGTTATAGCATTGAGCATTTCCATGATTCGAAGACTATTTTGCAAGCAGTGAATCATTTTGGGGATCAGTGGAAGGATACTTCAGAATATCCAGTTGGTAGCATAGACATCCTAAAATAGGATACAACTCAAAAAGGCTTGATTTCAGAACTTTTCTGACTAAACTCCAATTATGCCAACATAGAAAGCAATTTCAGAGAAAGCCTACAGTTTGCTGGAAATAAAATGATGAAGGAAAAAAAAAAAAAAGGATTGAAGTACCTGCAATGCTTTTGAGCTCTGCAAGTGATTTTGGTAATCTGATTAATCTTCCAGGTTCAGTGCAATGTGTTTCTCTCCTGACCACAGGATGACCTCTATACAGGCTCACCCTTATGCTCAAACTTGAAGAACGTGAAAAGTTTCCCCGGCTGCAGTCATGCTTTTCTTCGTGCCACCTGAGAGCATCTTCACCCAATGTGTCAGGCACTAGTATGCGATGTCCTATCTCTCGCTTTTGCAGCACTTCATTCAAATTCACAGATGAAATTTTGTCCCTTAAGTTATTGCTAATGTCAGCTCCATTCATCAAAAGAAATTTAACCATGTCTACAAGATTTTCTGCTGTTGCAACTTCTATAGCAGTCATTCCATGCCGATCTTTGGAGTCCACATGTAATCCGTGTTTCAAAAGCTCTTTCATCACTGTTGCATCATTTTTTCTTGCCGCTCTGCATAGAAGGTCGCCGGCAACGTAAGGATCCGAAATGGACGCCCAGTGGAACAGAATCCGGAAGACGGAGTGGTGCTTAGCTGCTATAGCATCCCATATTGCAGTATTGCCTTCTAAATCTGCCAAGCATGAAATTATCCTGATTCTTATCACGCTCAAGATATATTGTTGAATTTCTCAGCATCACGGCTCTGTACTAAGATGATAGGATAACTTTTTTTTTGTTTTCTTTTTTCTTTTCTTAAACTTATTATATTTGATTCAATCACTAGGAAGATGTTAGGATAACTTGCTTACCCTGCAGATGAATGTTACAAGCATGCTTGAGGAGCACCACGACACAATCTTCATGCCCTTTTGATGCTGCTATATGCTGATACATTAAAAGGAACATTATAATCATAGCAGACACTCCAAGAACGCAAAGGAAAAGAAGAAAGGAAAAAAAAAAAGAAAAAAAAAGCAGTGACTGAGCGGAGGCTGGATCACTGGAAAGCAACAAGTATTAGACTACAGTCTGATACATACTTATCAGCATTTTTAGGCTATATAAAATTATACATATAATTATCCCCAGTTTTATGCGTTCCAAATCTCTGGAATCAAAAGCAAGACTAGGGAGCTTTGGACAGAATATCACAGGAATTTATAGAAAAGTATAAAGAACCCCATCAGCAATCAGAAATTTAGCACAAAAAGAAACATACCAATGGAGTTCTTCTCTTAGAGTCTCCAACATTGGGATCCAATCCTGCCCTGAGAAGCTCGTCCAGAAAAGCTGCATTACCTGTACTGGCAACAGTAAGCAAGTTGATAGACAGGTTTGGATCACCATCTTCATCCCCAACTTCAAGGAATAAATCTCCAAGTCTCAAATCTTTGAGGTTTTTGTGATGCTGCAGCCACCATATCAGATGCTCAGATGAAATATTTCAGGGTAACTTGAAAATTTTTGACATGGAAAATATAACATTTCGAAAATGTATCTCACTAAAAGAGCTGTGTGCTTGAGGGAAGAAGATTTCCCAAATGCTAGTGTTCCAAAAGGAAACAAAGAAGAGAACAAAAGACTTTGTTCTCCTGAAGATAAGAAGTGATTGGTTAGATAGCTTACCTGTAAAAAATTCTTAATCATGGTAATGTTATCCTCATGTCTGGTCTTCATTGCTTCAAAAAGAGCACTGGTTTTTAGTCTCAACAGTTGCGAGAGAATCTTGGTTCTATATGTAAAGCACTGGGGCCGGCAACAAAAAGCACCAACTTCCCCAAACATGTCACAAGATTTTAAAGTCCAAATAACTCTGTCTTTGTCCATCTCACAGCTGATTATTTCCACTTCTCCTGATACAATGATGTAAACGTCATCAGGAGCTTCATTCTGCATTATCACGTCCTCTCTAGGTGGGATATATTCTGCCTTCATATCTGCAACCTGATTGAGAGGTATGCTTATACTCAATTCTCACAAAAATCACAAATCAAATGGTGACATGAATACTAATCAGCAGTGAAACAAGCTGTCATACCAGGAGCAGGAGATTTTCCCTTGAGACACCCTTGAAGAGGTAGACCTTCTCAACTGTTGGAAAAAATAAATGCTGGCAGATACTCTTGCAAATACTTCTTGGTAGCTGTTCAATCAGCTGTTGCTGATTTAAGTTCTCTGCTTTAAATCTTAAGCACATATAAGCTAGTATCTGCTCCTTCAATCTTGGGGGCAAGTGATTTCGGCTCACAAAGTTAGATGCAGCTTCAATGCTATTCCTCTACAACATCAACCAAAAGATTTGGATTCTTGTTTAGCTTTCGACATCAGTATGCATAACGGACAATAAAGTTTGTTAACTATCTAAGCTAGGCAAGATAAAGAGGAAAAAGCTTACAAATTCCATAGTGCGACGGGTTCCTTCAACAACCAGATTTGTCATGTTGCCAATTATATAAGCAGTTAGGCCAAGATTGAAAAGCATATAGAAGGTTATGAAAATCATTTCCATGCTGTTTACAGCATGCATATCTCCATAACCAACTGTAGTCATGGTAGTCATAGACCAATATATGGCTGAAATGTATCGAAACCAGAGGCTTTTCTCTCTGAAATTTGGATTTACAGCACTCATCCATGTATTTCCCTGGTGTGGATAACGATCAGCTAACAAGTAGTAGAGGCATCCAGCACAATGGACAAGCAACAATGTCACCTACAACGGAATATTAAACTTTCGTAAGTTGTTTGAAGTAAAACTTTACTTTACTTTGCATATCCAGAAGCTACTGATCGTTGTCTATATATACCTATCCTCTCATCTGTCTCTGTTTGCATAAATACATGATGACTAAGCAAAATGCATCTCTACTTTGGACATACCAATGACTAATAGAATTAGAGTTGGGTATTCATCCAACAAGTATAAGAACAGTGACTTCAAAC
Organism: Rauvolfia tetraphylla; assembly: GCA_030512225.1. Taxonomy (NCBI): domain Eukaryota; kingdom Viridiplantae; phylum Streptophyta; class Magnoliopsida; order Gentianales; family Apocynaceae; genus Rauvolfia; species Rauvolfia tetraphylla. Next base: position 9,149,962 of record JAJQKT010000060.1, read on the forward strand.
AACGATTAGCCTATCAGTGCCATTCGAGTCGAACTTATTGAAGTGCATGCATATACTTAGTCCCAACAACATAGCGTATGGGTATGGGATTCGCTTACAAACAAGAGCCTGGCACATCTGATCCAAAAGTAGCTGAATCTAATGTCCTTTTCAAGCCTGCAATAAAAGCAAGAAACGTTTAGCATCAGTATCATTCCGAGACTTCTAATTGAAATTTAAGCCACTAAGTTCATTTCTACAAGCAATTCTACACAAAAATGCTTTCTATCGGTTACAGAATATGGGGCTCAAAGCAACCACAAGTTTTATGATGGACAAGAACGATACGGTTGATGTAAGGAAACAAACAGACCTTGTGAAAAAGCTCTTAACCCGGCGAAGACGCCAAAATCTGAGCATCCCCAAAACGGAATAGGAAACACCCCCTTGATGTTTGCCTGTAAACAAGAAGCCAATTGTCTCGAATGGAATTGTTGATGCCACATCCATTAGAAACCATGTTGAAAGATACCTGTGTTATTCTCCAATTCAGAAATCTCAAAATACTGATCTTGTTCGCAGCTTTACACAGAAATTTCGATTCTTTTCTCCCTTTTCGTTTTATTCTGGCTTCATTCATCATTCTCTTAGCATTGCAAAGCGAAGAATTGTAATTCTGCTTGCTCAACAATTGCTGAAGATGAAGCAACGGGTTCACTAGCCTTTCTCACATTCAAGATCAGTTAAGATGAGTTTTTTTTTTCCGAGTTTTTTTTAGAAACCACTCACGAAGGTGAACTGTATTTGATTTTTCCCTTGTCGTAACAATTTCAAGTGAATCTTCAATATTTTGGAAAAATAAAAAGCAAAATTGCCCAGATACACTACTCTTCAATTGGGATCTGGTTCTGATCTTAAACCTTCACAACACATTCTGATACTTTAGAACCGTACGATTTCAAGCACGAAAAGGACTCTTTATGGAATATGGATTTCTTAGGAGAAAGAAAAGAAAAATTCTTTGGATCGATAAGTTAATGAACGGGACCATTTTCATTGTAGAATCACCCAAGTATACAACTTGTTGACCCTAATAGAAACGTGTTCCACAGGCTGCCAATCATGGTTGTTAAAATGTAGTGGACTTGACTGGCTGGACGGTTTTGGCTTTTGGCTCGATATTTTTCTCACTTTTGATGACCAAAAAAACGAAAAGGAAAGATTTGGTTAATAGATGATTGATTGGGTGGTCCGTTCTTGATCATTCCGGATCATTCTTCTGCAACCCCACTCTTGTGCAAGGATATAATATTCTCATAACCTGAGAGGCCAGATTCTCATTTTGGTGCCTGCCTAAATCTCATTAAAAAGTTTGATATAGACCACAAAACTTGGTGCATGAATAGGTCAATTTATACTATAAACAAACGGCAAGGACTTGGGACATTGTCCAGCCTAATCTTTACATGCGAAATGCTTAAATTTGACAATCATTTGACCTCACCAAATGAGGAATAACCAGTTTGATTTAGATAACTGGGAGAGAATTAAGAAATCTGGGAACTGACCTTTTGGAGATCTTTTTGGAATCCAGAACAAGCAGTTGAGTCCTTGGATCGATGTAGGCCACAAAGAATGTCAGCACAATATCCACAGTAAAAAAGATATCAACAACGTTGTCGACTATGTAGAGAGGCTTAATTGTATGAGAGTTGAGAAATGCAATCTCAAATGGGCAAACCCATGCCGAGTATGACACCAGCAGCACCATTAGCGTCTCCCAGCACCTGCACAGCACGGGACCCATGAGACCCTTCGCCATGAAGTTAGAGTACTACATTATCTTTGCAGAGAAAACCTTTGTTGTGATAATTTCTTCCTAGTACAAGAACATGAATTCAACATTCGATCATTTATGTTTTAACAAGATTATTCATCGCTGACAAGTTTAATATACACAAGAATGATGGTTACTTTACTACCACTTGGATGCATTGCAAACATAAGATGTGATTAAAATTACAAGGACGTCGCCTTGCTTATGTATATATATATAATCATTATTTATTAGTTCATCTCCCCGTGATCTGCCCCTTCGACGAGATATGTTTCTGTTTGGCTTCATGAAGGCAATGTTAGTTATGGCGGTCATCATTATCATGACTAACCTGTATCTTGAATCCATGGGAGAGATGATCCTCCCTTTGGACTTTGCCTGATTTTGGTTGTCACCGGAAGCGCCTAACGGAGGAAGAATAAGCTTGGACAAATTCCTCAAGCTGAGATCTCCCGAACTAGTACTACCGTTTTCCACATGGCCATATGGTTTCTCATGAATATCATGTTGGATGTTTTTCTGGCCATTATTGTCCATGCTGGAGCTCCAGTTTAAACACTCACAAGCCGGAAACTTCATCTCCAAATTTTCCAAAACAAGGCTACCTTCCCAACAACCCCTACAAGTTCTTGTGATTCACCTACCAACCCAGATGAACACACAAAGAGGGTTGCTGATTTCTGCAGGTTGTGGAAATCACAATGATATATATTTAGAGATGAGAGTGGAGAGAGCAGAGGGAGGAAACAGTAGCTTAGTCTGGTGACAAATAATTGCGGTGTGGCGTGAGGAATAAAAGAAAGGAAGAAATATGGGTGGTTTCTCTTGGTGGTCCAATTCCTGCCCCGTCCTTCTCTCCCTCTCAGCTCTCACATTGCAAGTGCAAACGCTGAGATGAAATCTTGTCCCATAAAAGCAGCTGCTTTTGATTGAGTTTTAACGATAAGGGTCGGTAATGCGAATGGTTATGGCCTCCAATATTTTGGATCCATGTTTCTGAGTTCGACTTCTTGAGGGCCCTCTCTCTCTCTCTCTCTCTCTCTCTCTCTCTCTGCATTAAAGGTTAAACACTTACAAATTCCAGAATTATTTTGCTGATGTTACATTTGAGTGGACAAATTTGTTTTTATGCCCTTAGTAGGAAATATGATAGGGTCCACTCTACAATGCTTATTAATACTGATATTAGTCGGCAGACTATAATCATTTTTGAAAGACTATTTCTTGAATTTTTTGAAAAATGTTTTTGTTTTAAGTTTCTACAATTTCATTTCCCTCCAACTTTTTGCAATTTTATACGTGATATTAGCATTAAGTATTGGCTATAAATAAAAAAATTTGCACATCCAAAGTGGTTTTGCAATTAAATAGGTTAAAAAAGAAGAAGAAGAAGTAGGACAAGTATATTGAGGCAAAATATTTCAAAAATTGATCGATCCAATTTTCCTAACTACAAGTCAAATTACAAATCTTGCCCTTTTGATAGTATTTATATAAACTATCGGTATCAATTAAACACTCGATAGCTGCATTATTTATATATTTATTACAATATTAACATTTTCTATCGTTAATATTTACACCCACCCTCTCCCAAAACATCCTAACCAGTGCGGTTGTTTACCCTTATTTTGTAAACTTCATGTTGTGCTGTTCAGTGGAGGAATTGAAAGCTTGCCAAAAGTTTAGATATATTAGAGTGAAAGCAACTTATATCAAAACTAAAGAGATCCAAATCGAAGTCCAAAAATAAAACTAAGAACCCGTCACTGAAGACACAACTTCAATCAATGACAAGGTTAAGGAGTTTCAAAATGAAGTTAAAAAAATAAAGGAAATGAGAAAATTAGACTTAAAAATTTAAAAATAAATTTACAAAAATATTACTAAGCCTTAATTTTTTTTTATTTTTATAAAGCTAATTAAGAAACTAGAAAAAAAAAATTGGAGGGGGGAATTATTTTTGTAAGGACAAAATATATTTAAGTTTAATTTTTTAAAAAAATATACAAAAATAAATTATTTATGAAAGAAAATATGAAATTTAGTGATTAAATAGTTAAAAAAGATATTAAAATACAGTTTCTTGGGAAATATAATATAGTGATCGAATAGATGAAAGAGAACTCAAAATATAGTCCCTCTTAAACATTATATTTTAATAGTACTTAATACAATAAAATTGTTGAAGTGGAAACATATGCCAAAAGCGGAGGTCGCCATAGATGGAGCAAACGACGAAACGAAGTCGTTTTCAAGGATTGAATCATTTCCTCTCATATGAAAAGCAGAATCATTTCTCTGTCACAGCACAACAGTAGAAGCTTTAAGACTACTTTTTTGCATTTTTTTGTACATTTCTAATTGGATTTTTTTTCCAAGATTCTTGAAAGCAATGACTTACAGATTGCCCTCCTAGTTTTTTCTTATAAATAAACCATAAACAATATAGTTTTTAAAATTTCAACGGATTCATACTTGGTAAATATTTGGAGTTGCCGTGCGATACCTTTTATTTATCAAAATCTTTCATTTTCAAAATTTTAGAATTTTCACAATCCATTCCCTTTCGATAACCTTCTTAAAATACTTTCAGCCTATTTGTAAATATAAAAAATTAAAATTAAAAATAAAAAATTTAAAAAAAGAGATACAAAAAAATAAAAAGAAAAGAAATACAAGGGGAACTGATTCCCCAACAAAAACAAAAAATTGAAAAAAAAAAAAAGAGATCAAGGGAACTTGCATCTGGTTCCCAAGAAGCAAAAAGAAAAAAGCAAAAACAAGAAAGTTGCAGAACGCGGCCCGACAGTTGGGAGCTCCGGCGCTGTCGGGGGCTCCCAGTCAGCCTCAATCAGGAAATAGATTAATGGGGGAAATTGGAGGGAGGCATAGAGGTCGCTTCATAAGAGGTCGTTGAAAGTGGGATCTGAAGTGAATTGACACAATATACTACGAGGAAAACTACGTTGGTTGTAGTAAATAATTTCTCCAAATGCATAGGCCATATTTGTTGCACTTACATCAGTGTTATAGCCTTGTAGCAGGCCTTAATCTGCCAGTGTTAAGTGAGCTATTTGTGACTGCCACTAGACCAGAAACTTCACCTAGGGAAGGTCTCATAACTTTTCTAGGATTAGAAGTTAATGAATAGTCCAGGAGATTTCACACTGAATTCCTAATGAAAGTTCCAATTTAAGTAACCTTCACAAATCTGTGGTCAGTTAAATAATCTAAAAACAAGAGAAACTCAAAAAGCATGTGGTTACATGAAAATGACAGAGAACAAGATGTATTACTAGTATATTTAAAAATTGTGTCAGCTCAGACATTTCTGCATAAGAATAATAGGGGTCCAAATAAATATGGATACAGCGTCTACAGAATCTCCTTGATGTTTTCAGTGTAGACTTGTTCAATCAGCTTATGAGTATCTTCGCACTATTTCCTATGCTACATCCTGCAATATACTGTATCTGATGTAAAGAACTGAGTTTTGAAATGGCTGGCTACAAAAATGAGCTCTTGATGATGGGCATATCTCACAATTTCCCTACAATTACCTATGTAGTTACCAGAGATTGATGAAGAAATCCGTGTACATAAAAGATACTTCAGTAAATTTTACTCTTCTGTAGTTGTTACTTGAACAAGATTGGTACTGTCCTTGTTGTGATGACAAGTCCTCGTGACGAAAGGCAAATCAACTAGGCCTTTTGATCAAATTTTAAGGCTCCTTGACACAGCATCGTTTTCTTCACAACTCTGCCTTTGATTCCCTATCCTCTGATGAAAGGTCATCCATTGAGCTTTCCATTTCTGGAGGTGGCGTGGCCAGTTCTTGGTAATCAATATTTTCCCCTAAAACTTTAGCCGTGAAAGTTCTTGCTTCTAGATCAAGATCTGGCCACTCTGCAACAATTCTTCTGGCCCCCTAAAGCACACGAGAAGCCAAAAAACGGATGAAGAAATCAAATTAAGCAAACTATAAGAACAAAATGATTATGGAGTTGAAAGAAACCAGGATTCACCTGGAGTTTTGGTTCCTTTGTCATAGGATTGTTGCAGAGATCTATTGTCTTTGCCTTTGATTTAGTTGCATTACCACACCATGACTCACACCACAGCCATTCTTGTGGGAGAGAAAATATTGGAACAGACTGCTGCGCATAGTTTGGAAGATCCTGATAGACAAAATATTTTTATCAGCAGATATCGGCCGATAAAAGACTAGTCGAACATGTAATTTAAATAAATACAAGCCCCAGTTGACCAAAATCTAATTTCCCCACTTTTATTCCCCTTCCCCCAACTTCAGATTGAAAGAATCATTTCCCAATAAATTTCTTACGAAGAAAATGATTACGTGCCACTGTTTTAGAAGGCAGGCAAGCAAGCAAGCACACACTTGTCTGGGTGTTTGTCTGCAAGTGTATAGGTATTTGTGTACGTCCATCTAAAAGTTCATATATTTGTTTATCTACCTTTGTTTTGTATTCAAATGCAGTGGTGTGAGGATGTCCACACATTCTTTTAATTGTTTATGAAATGCCAGATGTGAAAAGGAGGAAGGATCAAATTGTCTTCTGTCTATGCTATTTCTCTAATTCAAGAACTACAAGCATCATGGGATACGTTGAATTGAAGTGTTCACAACATTAATATAGCCTTTAGCATATGTCAGAAATGACATGATATTATAGATGACAAGGCTCTTTCCCTTTTTTTTTAAATTAAGTATTATCTAAATAAATATTGTATTATCAAAGTAAAGCAGCTAAACAGAATTCAAGTAACTATAACTATAACTTGTATACGAACATATCTTGAGCAATCTAGGATGAAAATATCTGCAAATAAAAGCAACAAATTATCTGGTTGGTATAAATATATACCACAAAAAGGTCTACTTACCTGATCCAGATTTGAAAGACTGTTTGGATCTTTGCTAAGTGTTTCATAGAACACTCTTAACTGATCTCCAGCTGCGGTTTCTCGGAACTTGACAAGATCAACAACATACAAAGCACTGGGTTTTGCCAAAAGGTAAGACTTGATAAGTTCTGAAATAAAGGGATTCTAGAAAATATTCAACGCTCAGAAAGTGGTATGCTTACCTAATATGATAGGGTCTTCCCCGTAAATGTTCTTTCCAGAAACCCTGTGAAAAGAGTTTGGAAAATATAACCAGTAGCATTATTCTCTTCTAGTGCCTCAATTATAGCAGATCAAGTGCATCTTTTTCTTTAATGACAAGCAAAAAATAAAAGAGGACGAAAGAGAAGAAAGACGAGAAACAGATCTACGATGATTTACCTGCTTCCAGAATCGGTAGCCATCCATTTCTTTATTATTGTCACAGAAAGGGGTGTATGCAAGTGGTCGTCCTCTTAAATTCATGTCATAGAGTTCTCCCATATCTGCCCTGACAATCTGGTCTGCATCAACAAATATGACCTGCAGATGTAAAGAGTCAATTTCAGCAGTCTCTCCCGTGTAATGCATTCTATCCAGAAGCCAGAAGATACATGAATCATCAATCAAGGGGCAAATTCTAGTTGTGCATGAGCTATTAAATCAAAACACCTTCTCCAGAGCAAGAGGGAAAATGACGTCAAGAAATAGGATTTTATATGCCCATATTATTCTCTGCTTCTCTTTCTGTTTGTGTAACCACGTAGGCCATTTGTAGGTAATCAGTTCATACTCAAAACCATATTCTTGCGCCATATGTGGGATTACATCCTGCATCATAAATCATGAAGATAAGCCTAAAATATTGGACAATTCATAAGTTAAGAGCATTTATAGAAAATGTTCGAAGGAACTGAAGCAGAGAGTAAATGAAAATACAAAACCTTGAATTGAGGAGAAAGGTAGTTCTTTATAAACCAGAACTTCGCTGGCCTGTTTGTGTTTTTCAGAACACTTAGTATCATAATCTTTAGAAAGCGTTCATACCTGCAGAAATAGTACTTCGTGAAGCAACAGAATATTGAATGAATGCAATCCCGCAAAAGAACTTATATATGCATCTAAAAGAAAATTAGCTAAAGAAATTGGCAAATGACACAGGAAAATAAAACACAAATGAACAGTTTGTAAAGTAATACAAGTCCAAAGAAATATCAGATAACTTTCTATATAGATAAAAAATTTGAATATGCTTCAATTGCATTGTGACTTCAAATTTGAAAGAAATTTAATCTTATGAAATTTCACATTGGATTGCCTTACAAACAAACTTTCGTATAGGGACCTTTTTATTTTCTTGAACAGGCTATGCAATTAGATAGTGTAAGGAAATAAATAAATAAACAAATAAATAAATAAAGCTGGATGAATATCAGAGAGACATGATACTTACAAGTGCCCAGATGCAACAGAAAATATGTTTATAGTTTTCCCACGACGACCACCTTTTCCATGGTCCTAAAGAAAGGTAATGACAGCTTATGAATGTAGAGCTAACATGCTTTAAATACTTATGTTGGATTATTACAGTTAGTACAAAGGGATGGTATAATCACCACTGAAGTGCTCTCAGTTCTCTCAGAGGGAACCGAACCACTGATAAATCCAGAAGCCCATTTAAGGAAATTAGAATTCCAAGTCTTCTGTTTACTCTGTATCACAAATAGATCAAATAGTATAGTGGATGGAGGTAAGCACTGCTTACTCTATCGATTCAATGAAAATAGAAATATATACCAGTAACAAATGTGATTACTTACATTTTCTGTTGAATAGTCATCATCATTATCAGAGGAGATCAACAAATTTTCATGTTCCTTGCCCTTTCTCTTCACCACTTCCAAATGAACTAACTTACCTCGCAAATCATCTATTGTGATACGCTTTGACAAAGTTGTATTCATACTTCCCTCACCATCTTCTTTCATGACATAGAGCTCAGAACTTCTACCTGGAGCAAGCTGCAGGTACCAAACCCCTGGGGAGACTTTCATTTGCCAGTATCCTAAATTGGCCATGACTAGGGTGTCAACAAAGTGGGGTTTACTCTTGGTCCCAAGGATCAGCTGAAGACCTCGGGGAGGCTCATGATCCTTCTCTGAGCAATGACCTGTATAAGTTTATTTACAAGTTAGCATAAGCGTGTTTAACTTTAAAATCCTAGCTGGCAAAAAATGATGCATCAGCCCTAAAATTAAGCCAGTAAAAGGTGGTCAATTCTACCAGTAAGAACAAAAGCTTCAAGCTCAAACACTGCTTGTAACATTCTTGCATCGCCTAGGTTCTCCAGCAGAATGTTGTCTAGGTCATGGCTAAAATAATCAACAGAAGGAATTAATAATATTCGGAGGCAATAAACATCATCAAAGAAAATTTGAGAAAGAAAAAAGAAAGAAGCAAGGTAGTAACAATGAATTCCACAAGCTGCAATGCAAAACAAGCTCACGTACACTGCAATAACTGGTTCAACCAGCCATGGCTCTGGAACATCAAGATTCATAGTAAGAGTTTTGGATAGTGGCATATTTGCAAAAAATGCTTTTGGGCCATATACTGTCGCATCAATGCTGCTGAAGTCATCCTGCCAAGATTGAAGAACAAAATGTGACAAATCTAAAGAAAGAAAACCAATTAGAATAAGTGGTTAAGAAGATTAAATGACTTTATGATACCATTGTTGGCAAGACATATCTATAGTAATTCTTCAGGGGAAGATCAACCAGGGAACTCTGCCAGAAGAACATGAAAACGTCAAGTTTTCAAATACAAAGTTCAGTCAACAAGCCAAACTTGTAGGCATTCGAGTCACAAGTTGTTTCAAAGGAAATTTAAGAAAGACGCAAAACCAAGCAGCATTATGCAGGACATCTCATTGTAGAGACTACATATTGTAATTGTAATAGGAAACAGATGACCATTCTCAAATACATAAAATGAAAGGACACCTTAGCAATCAATAGAAGAAAACAATGTACTTCAAAGGACCTTAAAAGAATTACAATAGGGAAAAACGACATACCACTGGATTAAGCACCAGCCTCAAGCTTGGCTGAACATACTTTGACAAGAGTCGAAGGAGTGATGATAACTTTTGACCAGAAGGACTCAGAGGATCAACAACAGCATCAATATGTATGGGTGAATCTTCATTGTTAAGAACAACAGCACTACACCCAGAAAAAGTAAATTAGCACATATTATCTCATAAGAAAAAGTAGCACTAACACATTAACACTAAAGGTCATATTCAAATAGCCAAGTGAAGGATCAAAAAGAATCATCAAGAGAGGAAGATAGGAAGTAAGCTGACTTGAGAAGAAAGTGTGGTTTAGTTAGTTCAGACATTCTGGGTTTTCACTCAATCAGCATTGCAAGTCATTACTGGAAAGAACTTGAGCTAAAGGCAGAGATTATAAATCTGAGCATTTGCAACATAAGAATTTCTTTTAAAATTTTTTTCCTTTTTTTTCATTTTCAATAAATACAATGATATTAGATATCAGAAAAGATAAGAAATAAGATTTGCAACTTATTTTACATCTGTATGGGCCCACTAACCCTGTACATTATTTAGAGCATCCTAGCACACAAGAAACAAAGTCACATATCTGTATTCCCTTTGACCTCCAATCGAACCACAATCCACCATCTTTATTACATTAACAATTAGTTGTAGGACTTCATGGTTAGGAAGTAAATTTTGCAGATAAAAGTTGTTGAAGAACTTGTTTCCATATTATCACCAAATTTTGGTGAAGTAACGGAAAAAGATAACTTCTTTGAATGTATGCATTTCAAATGGCATATATCAGACTTCCCAAAACAAGGACATTCCTTAAATAATACCAATCATTGGCTGAAAAATACATTCATTAAATAACACCCGTCTTTTCATGTATGCATTTCCTGAAATATTCATTAAGTAACATCTCTGAATTGTGATAGACAGACAAACAGCATGGCTAATATATAAAGAAGATCGCATGTTCAGGCCTGTAGGGGACTAGAACATTGTGGCTACTCTTGTTCATAATTTGCAAAACCAAAGCCAGCGGGCATTTTTTATATTGATTCCTCCTTCCAGTTTACTCAAAGCAATTTTGTACTTTTCCAAGAAGGGATTGGTTAGCAACACAGCTTTCATTAGCATTCAGTTAATACCAGGTAAAGGACAAAATGGCTAAAAGTGTTTAAGCCCAGAAGATCTGTCATCAGCAGCAAGCTATATACCATACAAACAAGGAACTTAGTCATTTCTAGGGAACCAACAGTTCACCAAAAAGTTTCTATGTTTTCAATAGTTGACCATACCCTACTTCATCAAGTGATTCAATGACCATAGTCATTGATGCAAAAATAGTTGAAAGAAACTTCAAACTAAGCCCAGAAAATCCAACTAAGGAAGGCTATCACATCAACTCTATGGCAGAAAAAGATAGGTGTGAGACAATGGCAGAAGACAATCACCTGTTCCCAAATGCAGAAAACTAAACAATAAGATGCCTATAAACCAACAAAAGAGAATCATTACGGCTCAGATTTTCTTCAAATGACTATGTTCTTACTCTCCTAAGACCTTCATATTTTTCATTCAGCACAACCTAAAAGCCATTTTTAAGGTTCACATAAATGAACAAAAAATAAAAATGCCCCCAAAAGGGGAAAAAAGAATCAAAATTTGGTATCTAGTAAGAATGGTCTGCACCTGTATTTCGAGCTCAATACTTCAAAGCGAGCACTCTCAGAACTCCGATCTCTTGTAGCCATTGAAGATGCAACGGACAAAATGACATCACTAATGAACTTGCTACAGAGATGGAATACCATAGAAACATTTAGTCCATCAAGCCTTTTAAGCTTGAGAAAACAAAAAGCAGAAAAGTGACATGTAGCTCTATAATGTTATACAATTTACTGGCTTCAGATGATTTTTCATGAATGACTTGCAGAATTAGAAAAGGAACTAACATAACCATTTGCCACTATTGCAAATTAGATTAAGTACCAAAGCAATATGCAAAGCAGCAAACCTCGTCAACGTGTCAGGATCCACATTTTCCCATTTAACTTCTTCAATAATTTCAGCAATGTGCTTAATACGTTGCTTAAACTCCATGGATTCTAAAAGATGCAAATCTTCACTCAGAAAGGTGCTTCCACCACTGAGGCGAACAACCTGTAAGATATAGTTCAAAAAAGAAATTATAAAACTAAACAGAAATGAGTTTCTTCATCAAGGCTAGAGAAATCAAAGCTTTTCAAGTTTTGGCACAATATAATCAAGAAGTAAGGAAACCAGATGTATAGAAAATTATTAAGCAAATTCTAAAAGAAAAGGTGATGCTTATGTAAGAATCAATTTCGATTAAGGACTTGAATATAAGTAAAGTGGTTGAGTGTTTCAATTTCTTAATCACATATACCGTGGACTAAGGATATGTATTTTGGTGGTTTCAAAATCCATCATTAGTTAATAATCCCTAGTATCTCTTATCATTCATATCAAACACAGAATAAAAGAATCTCGGAACTCCTTACAAATAGGTCGTTTCCCCAGAAATGTAATCTGGACTTTAGCAAAACTAAAATTTGAAAAATCTGTGTTATTTGTTTTCCAACAATTCCTAATATCCAAATCCAACACAACCATAACAAAACACTCACCCTTCCATTGGTAATAACTGCATTGATACCAAATTCAAGACCAACATGCCTGTACAAAAACTGTGCCACCTGCATGTATGAAAATTGATGAGTTAACGGTGTTCATCAATCAAACAGTCAAGCACTCTTGCAATCAAAAGTAGCTACTAGGAAAAGGAATAGCTTGATTGAAGGAATCTGTTTTAAATGTTCTGAATTTGTTAAACCTACAAGTGAAGAATTTTCAAGCTTAATTTATCTGATAAAGTGACATATATGGAGAGTAAGAAACAAGATGTACAAAACTTTATCCAGTACAATGGTGACTTCCGTATGTGTGCTACATCATATAAGTACCAAAAGGGGAGAACTTGTGGCCACAAGTGTGCCTCAACTAGATTCCTAAACTATTTAACCTTTTCATTGCAAGAATAGTAGGAAAGCTTTAGCATGATAGCTTCAAAGCTTTGTCTAGTGTCTTCCATTTAAGATAAGGTGCAAAGTAGAGAAAAGTGAACAGAGTTTCCAAGGCTTGATGAAACCCACCGCTAGACATATCATTCAACTAGAAGCTGTGATCAGGAATGTACCTCAAAAAAATAATTTCGGTCAAGTATAGTTGGCAAAACAAAAATATCATGGCTTATGAACTTGTGTATAAACTTCAGATAAGGGAAATATAAGAAAACACCAACCGACCAACGCACCTTATTTAAGTGATTTCTCAAATTGTCGGCAGAAAATGTAGAGCCAGAGGATTCAAAGCCCTTAGAAGGTAACCCATTTGCGCCAGCCAATTCAATGACCTTCTCAATAAATGCCTGTGTGCTTTCAGTATCCAGCAAAGACGTCATTATATATTCACGTTCATATAATGAGGACACTTGATCCAGGAACTCCAATACACCTTTCTTATGACTGCATAAAGTCATTGCACAAGTCTAAAAACAGCCAAATAATTGTGAAAGAGGGAAAAAGGGGGGGGGGGGGGAGAATTGGGCATTTTGTAAGGTTCTTGGAAGTTTTAAATGTTCTTGTCAACCAATTTTTTGATTAAAATGAAAGATTGTTTAACAAACCTGTATGAAGATGCAGCTATATCAAAAACCTTCACAAATATAAGACTTGGCAAATGAACATGCTGATCAGCATTGAACAACACTCCTAGACGAGCAAATTTAGAACCCACCATCTGCAACAATAAATGCAACTTGATTATCATAGTGAAAATCAGATGATATCATCACAATATGATGTTGAAAATCCATTCGAAAGTTGTAAAATTTGAGGATGCAATTACCAGATAACGCAGTCCTTCATGAAGCAACTTCAACCCTTTCTTTGATGTTATATCGACAGCAAGAAGATGAGTAACAGGCTTTATATCATCCGTGGCTGGAAATTGTTTGACAGTTGAAACATATCAAATGGAAATTGCAGTATGCAAACCAGTATTCACAATAAACTGTTGATTTTAGCAAGGTTATAACTTACTGTCAGCAGAATGCAAATAGCTTATCTCATTTATCGAAGATTCCTTCCCAAGAATTGATGAAGATAGGGACACAAATTTTGGTTTGGCCTTCCCATCCGCTATAATCTACATGATAAAATTAGACATTACGTCTACAGAAAAACTTTTGGTTGTATCAACATTGCTCCAAAAAGCAGTGTCCTCAACTCATAGGAATATCAAATGCTATACCTGTGGATTATAGCGCATGATACCACTTTCCGACAGAAATTTGTCCAGAATATCTGTATGAGAACTAATTTGACCGTAGTAGACCTGTTCCTGTATCCTGGGAAGTTCCTCATTCATGGCATTTAAAAGAGCCTCCTGGAAACAGTAATCAGAGAGTTTTTCACTACATACTGCATGCTTCTGTATCCTCTGACCATTCACGGCAAATTTTGGCAGATTATAAAATGCAATGCAGAAACTCAGATTAATATAGCAATTAACAAAAAATAAAGAAAGTTGACTGATGTCACACCCAGAAAAGAAAATCCAAAAAATGGAATAAATAAAATGATTACCAACCAAAATAGCAAACTTTGAGAACAGAAACCATTCCGTGCAACTACAACACCATAAATTATGAAATAATGCAGTAAATAATAGTAAGCAGTTTATACAAGCGCCAAAATCATAAGACAAACATAAGAATCTCAAACTAATAGCCACAAGTGCTGAACCAATTCCAGCAATACCTCACTAGATTCATAGACAAGCCCATTCATCAAGAGACAGCTTTGCAGCTTGGCCAAACCGAGCTTAAACACAAACATGGAGCTTTCCCGAGAGAGTTCACCGAATGATTTCTCTTTTTCCAGTTTCAATAAAATATCCTGTGGTGGATATCTGGCAGTAGGTCTTCAGAGAGAGTCAAGAGGAACAGAGAAGAGGCAACAACGTAAATCACAAGCAATAGGGGAGACAATATTGATAAATGAAATAATGGAATATATTAGCACTATAAGTTCATGCAGTCTTTTGAAAACTTACAATAGTGTTTCTACAAAAGCTCCTTCCACATGATGAGCTTCAGGAGGTTCTTCAGTAGCTGACTCAAGTAGTAACTTATTTACCTTCAATTTTAAGGCAAGCAAATCAATTAGATACCTTAAATGGACAAAGTGATGCCGCTTTCTACATCTGTCTGCACCTTATTTATTTATTGCGAGAAACAAGAGGTGGGCCCCACCTCAGCCTTTTTTGGTTTTGGGATTTAGCACAAAGATAGCTGTAGTTTTTCCGTGCCAAAAAAGAGAATGAAAATCATGAGAACCTTAAATTCTAAGTAGAAGAAATTCGTACATTGCTTAGAAACTGGAAAGCCGTTGGAGTCCCGTGATTTTCCTTTATATAGATGAAAAGACGAATCACCTGCACAAGTGAATTATCATCAAAATCATGAGCTATCATTTTATCCTACAAAGCAGAATATGTAGTGAAGCAAGACTAAAACAAAGAGTATCCATGCATGCATAAAGTAATTAACACATACCAAGCTTAACAGCTTGCCTCAAGCCCAGAGATGAAGCTTGGTATGTGTTAATGCATAAAATGGCTGAAGAGAATATTTCTTCAACAGCTTCATAGCTTCTAGAACTATGTATAAAGTAATTAACACATACCAACACCATGTTACTGCATCATGCAGTATATGGAAGAATTGCCATAAGGATCTTTCATTATAAGCCCAAGAGAAGCAGCAGTCATTGCCACAACAACCTTTTTTTCTTTTGTCTCTTTTTAAAACTTTTTTCTTTCTTGATAAGCCGTCAATAATTATTATAGAAATAAGTGCAAGGAATTAGCAACTAGACTGAGATGAAGCAATTACCAAACTGGAAAGATCTTCTAATTCACTATCATCGTCTGTCGTACCAAGCTGGAATTCGTCAATGTTTGTCTCAATCTTGTGGATTAGCTTGGTTGAATACAATATCACACCAAACCTCACAGGAAGATTATTCTCAAATAGAGAAACAATCATCTCGACGGTCTACAACATTTAAAAGCTTAACGAAATTATCCTCAAAGAGTTACCATGTCGTCAGGCTACAAGATTTTAAAAGGTTACACGAGCAATTAAGAAGTTAAAATGGAGCAGAAATGTGAAGCTGAGTTACTTGCCTCAAGCCCAGAAATGGAGGCAGGATCCAGAACATAAACGGCATGAAATATGTTTTTACGGATGTATCGTAATTGTCCAGGAAAAACTGGCATCAAGATCTACATCACCACATTGAAAAAATCTGTTCAATGCAACTCCAGCGTAGTACAAGTCAACAGTCACATAAGATAACGTACCTCATTTATATTGCTTCTCCAACTCTTATACATGGCATCAACCTCCAAGTCATTGAGATAATGAACATGTGTAGAACGAAAATCCACACGGATCAAGTTGGATTCAGATGGGGGTAGAACTGAAAGAAGTTTCCTCACTGTACTTGAGGGGATCTGAAAATCTCAAAAAATGGAGAATCATAACAAGGGTAGACAAAATTACACATCTCGGAAAAGCAGGAGGCGGTAAAAACAAAAAAGGGCAAAAAATTAATGTTCAGAAGTACCATGCACTGGTTTATATCTGTGCATTGTTGGAACTCTCCAAATAACTTTGTTCGATAGAGTCTCAAATTTAAAAGAAAAGAAAGGAAAAATTATGTTATACTAGGAAAGTTCTTTAAAACGGAACAATATTCCAAACAGCATCCTTGTTATATTTAAAATTTCTGGACACGAGAGATGACAGCAGGTGACTCCAAAGTTGTATAGTGGTGTCATTCAGTGGTCCACAGCTGATGGTATACATGACACATGTAATCAGTAAAAGATATGACAAGAAAAGTTGTCTGCATAAGGCCACAGTCAAGTGGAAAAGTATCAAAAGAACTCAGGTACAAGTATCATTTCAATGATCCCAAGGTCTACAGACAAGGAAATTGAAGCAACTATAAGGGATGTCTTGAAAAGGAAATAGAGATAACAAGGAATAAATGGCTTTAACAGTTGAACCAAATGAGTGCATAGTCTACAAGGTGCTCTTGCAGCAATTATCTGGAACTTCAAGATTGCAGAGGATGACATTTAAAACCGAAAGGCATATAGAATCATCATCTAACAAGTGAGGCCTAAATAAGAAGGTTCAAATAGGACAGTCTCGAATAAGATGGAACCCACTTTACACCCCAGGATACAATATCATCGGTTAGAAAAGTTCCAGAAGTCCATACCTTCAATTTAGAATATTGTTCAGCCAAAGATAAATCCTGATGGATCATGTCAAACAGCCTAAAAAAGCAAGGAAAAACCCCAGGTTAATATCAAGTTAAACTTCTGAGGGAAATTGATAAAAATTCTGACATTTTAAGTCAAAAAGGAAACTATAGCTCATGCACATGCTTGCAGCAACATCTACATTCACTTGGCTGAAGATTTCAAAAAACAGGTTACAGAGGCTCTGTTTTCAGTACCTGGAACAGTTGCTCTATTCTCAGGATACCTTATAACTGGATTCTGCCATCTAAAATTTAATGTTGACATTAAGAATGGCTAATTGCTGTGATCCAATTGAATGGAGTTGTATGGTAGAAAGTCAAGTTTAGGCAATTTAAATCCTTTTTACATGAAAGGCTCCGTGACTAAACCACTAAACACATGGGTGATTCAAAAACTACTCAAAGGTCTGTCATCATGCTTTTATCACTTTATTATACAATTTCTTCAATTATCATTGACAGTAGAAGGGGGAAAAAGAAGGGAATGAACTATCTATAGCAGCAAAGAATACATTCCGTAAATACTGACAATATCTAGAATAGAAGATTAATCACATGCAAGTGTGGTCCTTGGCAAAATTGTTTTCTGCCATAACTCTTCTCATGTATTTCTACCATTTTACGTATGCATTGCTTAAGTTCACGAGGCCAAAGCACTAGGAAACATTTGTTAAAAAATTATGGTACTTGAAATTCTTGAAAAAGACTGAGGCACACAAAGAGACTGCTGGTCACAAGGAATGTAGTCCCAGATTCCATGCAGCAGGGGTTTTGCAGTCCATACCTTGCGGGTATTATATTTTTTAATAAATAACTAATATTATTAAATTTCTTTAATAACTTAGAACTTTATGGACAAAAAAGGAGAAAGTGCGTCCTTTTCTTTTACTGGAGAATAGTACAGTTTACATTTGGTTCCGCCTTCTCTTTTACCATGTTCTAACCTAGATTCATTCAAATCCTTCTTCCTGATAACAATTTCACTGTCTCCTTCCCTTTCAAGAACATCAACAAAATCTTATGTGGTAATATAGAAAACAACAAAATGTAAGGACAGTAAAAACCAACTCAGGCTGGGAATAAAGCATTACAGATAAAGGTCAATATCTTCAATATTGATTAAGGCACCGTTCAGTGCCATTAAGGACTTGCCAGGCGGGATCATACGCTGGTTTGCCATTATTTCATCTTTGATGGATTCGTTGAGCTGCAAAATGTTCAAATACAGGAAGTAATCAAATAGGGGAAGTAATAAGTCGTTAACACAATATACACAATAATACCAATTGTACATGCATCAGCATTTTCTCTTTTTTCCCCCATTTCTGGGTGTGGTTCCATTAGTCAGCTCCTTGTGAAACGAAATTTAAAGTGTGTCATAAGCTACTTACCTTCATACGAGAGAGAGAAGATACAACACTAGGGAAATTTTGATTGATATCCTGCATCGCCTGTAAAGGATCAGAGGCATGAACTATCCTCTGTGCTGTTTGATGTCCCAAATCTGGACCAGTAGAAGATGTAAAATGAAAAAGAAGTCAGATCCGACATATTTCTGAAACAGTCCCGACTTGCTAAAGAAGTAAGGTCCTTACCCTTTAATTCCCAAACATCCAATGTATCAGATATAGTTGATGACAAAAGATAATCCCTGAAAGCCATTATCTCAGAGTTCAACTCTGGTTTGCGTTCCTGCCCAAGAATAGACATAAGTCACACAATCAAATCAACAATTGCTGCAACATATATGCCAAAAATGTACAAATCATCATTACTCTGCAAAACAAAGTAATTAACCCGAGGCTACTATAGAAAAGAGACAAGTGGCTGTAAGTTTATACCAGTGATTTCATTCACTAAACAATTCAAGATGAAAATCCTAATCAAATACTTCCTCCCTTTCAAAATATATGTCCTACTTCCCTTTTTAGTTTGTCTCAAAATATATGTCCTCTTTCCATATAAAGGCTTCATTTATTATGTTATTTCCAAGTTTACCCTTTTCTCCAACCAACGATTTAAATGCTTTTGTTTTTCAAAAACCATTGGTTTTCCAACCAACCACTTAAAACTCCAATCCCCATGTTAAATTTAAATTTGGCACACTAACCAACCATTTTTAAATAGGGCATTTTAGAAATCTGTTAAATTTTTCCATCAAATTTACCAAAACCTTAATTCCCCTATAAAAGAGAAATAGGACATATATTTTGACACCTAAAACAATTAAACATCAACCCAGGCCTTGCAACAAGGTGTAAAAGCCCATGATCATGAACATTTGCGTATCTGACCCATTTTTGGCTCCTTATTGCTCAAAATCTATTATAACATTTTCCAAATAATCAAATCATGAGATGAAAATTTTTCTAGAGAAATTAGTTTGGCTCATAGTGGGCTATTAAACTAGCTGAAACTGTGCCAACAGCCTAAAGCAATATCAACCTAGTATTTAATAAACCAACCAGAATCTTGGAGAAGATGAATCCTCTGACGTCTTGATTGAGATCTTCAGTATGAGGGTCTTCAAGGGTAACACCTACAATGATAAATAAATATACCCTTTTATTTGTTAGAAATTGGTTATAATTTAAAAGTAAAGCTTAAAAAAATGCAGCTATATAATCATAATATGCTGATTTTTTAAAGTAGCAACTTCTTTTTTTATTAAACTGATAAGATATTCAAAGAGGACTTTTCAAAGAGTAAGAATTTGGGAATTCTTCCTGAAGCCAATTTCAATCTAGGTTCTTCACTTATCTTCATGTGGGACCACATATCCTCAACATGATCTGTAGATTTCCTTGTTGCATCAAATAAATTTTCAAAAAAATAAGAAAAAGGAACACAAAGCAGGGAAAATAGGGGGGAGAGAACTGACAGAATTTTCTAATAATTGATGCAGCCAAATTCAGAGCACAGAAATATATAGCTAAGTCACCAGAAAAAGAACGGACCCTTCTTAATTGAACTGTCATCCATAGCCTTATACTCCATGTTCTTCAAAGCAAGTTCCACACCATAACCACCTAAGTTCAATGGGTCTCTAGTACCAATGGCTCCACAAAGGCCACTTTTTGCTTCACAGCTAGAAGGTAACAGAGGTCTAACAACATAAGTGATTTTACCCTGAAATTACATAAAACATCAACATGTCAATTCAAAATCTCAGCACTGGGAGTTCTTTAACAAAATTTATAATCAGAATCCTAGAGATCAGGAACCAACTAAAAATACAATTTGTTATATACCTTTTGACGACCACATAGAACTGACAGAATAAGGCTCTTACAACAATTTCTTATTGGCTGAAAACAATGACAACTGGTTGCAGGCATTTGTGAGGCTGAGTATAATGTGCAAATATGTTCAGATACCATTCTATGCACATTCCAAAGACAATATATCTCTACATTACTAATTAGCATAGTTAGGTCTTTAATCAAATTGCGCCACATCCCCTATCAAATGCAAAACCAACCTGCTCTAATATTGTGGAAGTTGTACCTTCTCTTCAAAACAAGAAACAAAACAACTCAACAAATGAAAGGAAAGGGAAAAGGGTTAATCAGAGAATGGCAAAAGATCATTTTGTTAGTTAAGAACCTGTCTGGCAGCATCAACCAAGACAACATGAAATTCCCTAAAGCAGTCAACTCCAAGAGCTCCATATAAAATGGCAACTGGAGTTCCAACACTTGAATCTGGATGGACATGATCAAATTCAAAAAGCTCAGGCTGTTGAAATGTATCACCAGTTCTGAGGAAAAAGTGTGATGTTAAAAGCATGTATTGAAAAATGAGAATTAAACAGTTCAAAATGGAACTTTATTTTGCACTTATCAAAAGACAATAATATGCTAAGAACTTACACTATGTTGGGAGTTTGAAGCCATTGTTGTAGCTCAGCCACATAGAAAAATACTGCAGACCCAGTATCAACCCAACAACATTTCCCATTAGGAAGCAAGGGCTCAAACTTTTTGCTTTTGATACTATCGGTTGGCTTAGGAACACCCTCATTGACAGGGTTCAAACTACTATCATCAGCCAGTGGGAAAGAGGAAAGAGAATTCTCTGCTAATTGTCCATAGAGCACTAGCCTCGGGGATGCTGATCGAAGAGTAAGAGAAAATTCAAAAACTGAAGCCAAAGGCTCACTTAGCACAGATTTTCCATAATTTACAATTTTCTTCAAGCACTCCCTGGCTGTATAAGAATCAGAATCTTGGTTTGCTTCATGAAGCCAAAATTCAACGAAGTGCCAAAAAAGATCTTTCCATTCCTTAGATAGCAATTCCCTATCAAAGAAAATTCCAAAATATCAACATTGCTTATGAACATGAACTATCCGGAAACTAGGTGGAAAAGCCAGTTGCATAGTCGTATCCAGGACAATAAAATAACAGCAACAGCGACATAACAATAGTAACAATGAGAATCTACAACTTAGCCCGTAGGAGCCAACCTTTCATACACAACCTTACTGAATTTTAAAAAGCATGCGATGCATGCAACAGAAATCAAAGGTAGATGATGCTACTGAAACTACAAGAAAGCTTGACACTTATTCTCTCTTCCCTTTTTACTTTCAAGTCTGATTAAAATCCTAGTATGGCAATCAAGGTCGAAATTCAAAGTTTAACTACAAGAATTTTAAGCAATCAATCATAGTAAAAAGGGCTACACAATAACAATGTCAAACTAACTAGAACAATTAGGATAAGATCAAGATCATAAATTTCTTGAAAGAACATACCCTGCTTCTAGAAGTAGTGAGGTACCAGACCACTTAGCCCTGAGCGCCACCTGAACATTCTTGGGTCCACGACTTTGCGCAGTAACTAAATGCCCCGACAAGCCAACGAGGATAAATATGGCAAGGAATGCCCGGAACCCAGATCTGAAACGGGGCGCCATTGCTAAATCTTGATCGCTGCAAAACCGCTTCTTCAGATGATCAGAACGTACCCGTTGCTGACAATCTCATTAAAATCTTAAACGCTTTCTTGATTCTCCGAGATTTTTTGAATTCTTTTTTGGAGGGTGACGAAGGCTATGTTTTTTGTGCTTCCAGTAGCAGCAGAGACCAAGACCTCCCGAGGTTTTGAGTCTTCGGTCTGATGGTACGAGAACAGTGTGCGAGTGCAAGTGCGGGAGTGATAGGATACGTCAACGGGCAACACATGAACAAATTGGATAGAGACACGTTTAGGTTGTTTGGGTACTTTAGTCTTTTAGCAAGGTTCAGGAACAATCACCAGTCTTTTTTTTTTTTTTTTGAGAAGATACAATCACAAGTTAGCTGAAATTATCGAGTCATTATCTGACGTGGCCTATTCTCACTGGTGAAGAAAGAAAAGCTGTGTACCCTAACTTCAATTTCTCTTTTTGTTATTCAGATTACAAAGAAATGATATTTATATTTAAAAATTAATTTAATTTAATTGACGAATATTTTAAGACGTGTTTGATTTAATTTTTAATAAATATTTTTTATTTTTTATTAATTTTTTAATAAATAATTTATTTTTAGTATAATTTAACTTAATTTATTAATATTTCTTAACTTGAAAACTTTGTTAGGTTCTTCTTGGTTTACCAAAATTCAATAAAAAATTTCTAAAAATTGTTTTTATAATTAGCTTTTTTAAGAAAGAGTTTTAAAATTAGCTTAGCTTTATATTATATTTTTTAAGAAATAGAATTCAACTTACAATTTACGAATTTGGTGATAATGAATGGGTATTTTGGTAATGAACGCATTACACGATTCAGTACAAAAATCCCAAACAGAGGGTCTGGGGGGGAGGCATGCAGCGGCACTGAGGTTTCTACTCTTTTTCGTTTTCCTTTTTTTTTTTTTTTTTGGTTTTTCGGCTGAATACTCTCTGCTCATCCTTGCCTCCCTTTTCGCCTTTATATTTGTCCAAAAATAAGCAAGTATTGAATCTCGAAAAAGTATAAGGAGAGAAAGAAAGTAGAGGTAGAACATGGACTCTGCAAATGGCGATCATTCTGGTGATGATGCTAGAGTTAGAGCGGAGGATTGCAGAATCATTCACATACCAGACAAGCCTCCAGTCCCACTCCACCTCCAACCCACCGGTAAAATTGAACAACCGCACTGAGAAATCTTGCTTCATTTTGTTATCTTGCTGAATCTTGAAGTGATTTTACTTCATTGACAGTGAATGTCCATGCTGCTGTAATTGAGCCAAAACATGCCAACGCTCTAGTGAGGTTCGTCTTTTACTACTTTGCAGTTCTACTTCGATAGCTTTTCTATGGTTCTCTTAACTATTTTGAGATGGGTTATTTATTTTCTTGATACTTTATTATCTATTCAGACTTTTTAAAGATCGTTTTTTTGCGGGGTGTTTCTGTATTTCCTTTTGGTATTTAGGAAGTTAAATCAAATTGCACCCATGGAAAACTTTCGCCATGTCAAGCGTGTGAGAAAGAAGTCTCTTGAAGGAGGTAAATGTTTAAGCTAAAATGAAGTTAATGTTTGTTTCAGTCTTTCCAAAGTTTTTCCAAGCTCCAGCTTGGATTCAAGACTTGTTAACTTATTCTTGCAAATTTCTTGTCTAATACTCTCTCCGTTTCAAAATATATAACATATTTATCTTTTACACAAAATTAAAGTTTTGATAAATTTTATTAAAAAAAATTGATAGATGTCTAAAATGTTCCTATTTAAAAATTATTGATTAGTGTGTCAAATTCAAATTTAACATTAAGGATTAGTATTTAGGGTAGTTGGTTGGAAAGCTAATGGTTTTTGGAAAACAAAAGCATTTAAATAGTTGGTTGGAAATTAGGGTCAAATTGCAAACAAAGTAATAAATAAAGTCTTTATATAGAAAGATGACTTATATTTTGAAATAAACGAAAGTAGAAAGTATGATATATATTTTGAAATAGAGGGAGAAATTTGGAACTAATTTATAAATGTTTTGAAATAAACGTACTTGCAGAAAGTCAATCTGAAGGATTCTACATTGTAGAAACGCGGGCGGTACCTTGTTCACTATGTGTATTTTGTTGCTGGTGGGTTTATTTGTCTATATGGAGCACACATGATTCTTAGGAAATCACGAGCTGCTAATATGAAAGTAAATGATTATGGTCCAATCTTTCATAAAAAGTTGTAATTTATGAAACAAATAGATTTGCTAGCCAATTTGCCAAAAAATAAAGCCTTAACAATTAAGAGCGCATATAGCCCTTATCCTTCTCTCCTTGAGGGGGTTTTCTTTGTCATTGTTATGAAATCATTTGCTTGAGCTCAAAGGATGAAAATGTTTCTATAATTGGTGATACTAGTTGGTTTATTTGACAGGAAAATGGGAGTTATCTGTCATCTTATGCTTGGCTGGTGAAAATGATAGTAAGCTGGATGGGATGCCTAATGAAGTGATTGAGGTCATCAAGCAATACCAGTTGAGTACTTTTGTTGCCAAAGTGGGTTATCCTTTTATCCTTGACACTTTTTCTCATGTATTTCTGGTTATTAAGTAGCTTTTGATTTTTTTCCTTTGTTTTTATGCATTTGGCAAGGCAGTCCTGCATAATAAACTATAATAATTTTAAGATGGAAAATTGTATTCCTTAGATTGTGAACCAAAATGCTTAAGGGACAATAACAAGAAGAGTAGTTGATACTGTAAATTCAAGGGAGTTTAATATTGTATTAAAGTTTGTTGTTTTGTTCTAACCATTATACGGTAAGTTGCTCAGTTATTGGTGTTTAAGTAGAATTTGAAATTTTACCTTCTTGATCACAATCACTTTCATAATTCGTTCCCCTTCTGGTTTAGTTGGGCTGCGGGCCAACCACTTCTCATTAATATTGTTATCACTCTTATTGCATGAATTTGGATATCTAGGCTAAAAGAAGCAATTAAATTGTTGCCATGTAGCTAAGATTTCCTTAACGTATTTTGGCATGTTTTTGCCTTACAATGCACTTCGCTTTCTTGCT
This sequence comes from Rauvolfia tetraphylla, assembly GCA_030512225.1. Classification (NCBI taxonomy): domain Eukaryota; kingdom Viridiplantae; phylum Streptophyta; class Magnoliopsida; order Gentianales; family Apocynaceae; genus Rauvolfia; species Rauvolfia tetraphylla. Next base: position 9,175,176 of record JAJQKT010000060.1, read on the forward strand.
TACATGGTTACTCACTCTTTTGTCCTCATATTCTACATGATTTTCTACCCCAATGCTGTTATTATATCTTGATGTTTCTTACTTGTTCCAGGTTTGCAAATATGCTGCATCAACAAAAGAAGAATGGGAAGAACAGTGCAAATGTTGGCCAACATCATTTCATCCACCTACATAGTAAGTACTTGATATATTCTCTTTGAAGATAATTCTGGAAATGTTACTCCTGAATTTGCCTGAAATATCCTTTTTCTTCCATTACCAGTAATATCTCTGGCATAAGTGGCTTTAACGGAGAGGATACAAGGTTAGCTTTGGGTTTCATGAAGTATGCTGTTGATTTGGCAACATCAAGCACTGACGTGGTACTTCTGAGGGCTTTCTGATTTATTTCCAACTCTTGTTAAAGTCGTCCATACCATGTTGTGTGCAGAACAAGTTGAAAACCTCGTGTGTGTGTGTGTGTACTTTGAACTTTTGAAGTTTACATCACATGGGAATTCATTTTTGTTTAAAATTAGATTAATGGGATGCTGGAGGGACTAAATTGTTAAAATATCTCCTCCTAAACTCTAGTATAATCTAGGATATGCGAACTTTTCTTGACTTCTATTTCAACTCTTTATGGGTAGAAGTCTTTGCCACACCTTGATTCCAGTTCAATTGGTATTTAACTTTGTCATCTGAAATCTTATCAGAGCTTCTGGAGTAATGTTTTCTGAACTGTCTGGCAAATTGTTCTTGGTTTGCAGAAAATCCACCAAAATTTGCTCCTAAGCTAGTCAAACCTCTATCAAATTAAAAGTATCCCATGCTATCAGTATTTAGGTTTTGCTCTGCTTTTACCTTTCACCTAATCTTGAAGCTTGTTGGGGTGTTTATTAAAAGAACTATTTTTTCACTGAGATTGACTACATGCTGAAAATCATTCTGTTTCCTAATAATTTTATGTGACTAAGCTCTTTTCATGTCACAAACTTTTTTGAATTTGACTCAACTATATTGCATTAGTGGCACGATTTCTTATACATTTAGTAATACAACTCTCAAGCAGTGCTAAGTCAGTTGCCATGGTTAAATTTTTGTCATCTCAGGTGCTGAATGCTGCTGTTATTGTTGATCCTTCAACTAAAGAGGTTATTTCAAGTGCATGTGACCAGGTCCTGCCTTGCACTATTCCCAATTGTTATACCAGCACGAAAACAAATTACCTCAAACCCACAGAACCAACTGAGTTTGGCACGTTACTGCACTTAGAAAAACATCAAAAGAAAATTCCACTACAGTCGAGTGATTCTGGACGGTTATGTGACTATGTATCTTGTTTGCATCCCTGGCGTTGGGCTGAGCAACTAACTGTAGGTTCTGGCACTTGGCATCCTCTGCAACATGCTGCTGTGGTAGCTATTGAGTCTTCTGCTGCAAGAGATAGACTCCTTTTTCCCGGTGGACATTCTGGGAATGGGTTTACTCAAGAGGATCAGACACTTTCTCTTGGAACAGTTTTGGCTTCAAAAAGACAGAAGACAGATCTTTCTAGCGTAAGATAACTTCTATCCTTTTATCCTTTTCAAGTCTATGGTTGAGGGATACCCATTTAACTCTTTGTTTCTTATTTCTTAGTTATTTCAAAAACTTTTTTTCCTAAGAGGATTGTGGCTGCTATGTCACCCTCTTTTCTTTAGTTTAGTAGTTTGCGATGTGGTTAATGCACTTTTATTTGTGTGATGATTGATATTGTTAGGTAAGATGAAATATACGGGAAATTACTCATCTTCTTGGAGAATAAATATGATTGTAACAATTGCTCTCTAATTCAAACAATTAATTTTCCTTGGAAAAGAGTTTTTTCTTTCTTGTTTCTTTTTTTGAAACTTATTCTTGTTCCTCAATACTTACGTCCCTTGTTTTATATCTGAGTTTACAAACAGATGAATTATGGTGTCAGATTTTATAAAGAAATTGCTTTTGTTTGTTCTTTCAGGTCAAGAATGATAGGAATCTTGAATCTGAAACTAACTGTTTCCATACTGATTCAGTTAGACCATATTTATGCACTGGTTATGATATCTACCTTGTCTGGGAGCCTTGCACGATGTAAGTCCCCGTAGCTATCTCCATCTGGTCTTGGTTGCATTTACTTTCATTTTCTTGTAAAGAGTGTGTCTTTTTTCCTCTCCTCTGTTCATTTTAGTTTCGATGCTCTACCATTTTTAGCAATCTCCATATTATGGTAAAATAGACCTGGGAAGTTTCTTGTAGGACTTGGCCGTGCTACTCTTATATGCAGATTTTTGTGGTCGGACCAGCCTCTCAGGGGCATCATCTTGGTCTACTCTTTCTGATTCCTACTTTATCTTTTATGAAAGATTATGTTAGATCTTGTTTTCCGTATTGTATCTTCTGAGATCTTTTTGGTTTCTGATTTATAGGTGTGCAATGGCACTTGTTCATCAGAGAGTTAAGCGCATCTTTTATGCTTTTCCAAATCCAAATGCTGGAGCTCTAGGAAGTGTTTACAGATTGCAAGGAGAAAGGAGCTTGAATCACCACTATGCTGTTTTCAGGGTCTTGTTGCCTGACTACTTCCTCAGCGGGGAAGCTTCAGTTGCTGGTACTTCTGAGATTCAACAAAGTACCACTTTGGGGATGTGAACCTTGGAACTGGATTCATGTCGAAGTAAAGTGTAGCTGCATAAAAGCCTATACCTTTACTCAAAAATTGTGTCTTAGGCTGAAATTTTAAGTAGTGACTAACAAAAGATTACATACTATATACAATTAGTTAGAAGTACAATGATTTTAATTTGACACAACTATACATTACAAAGAGATCTTCACATCTTTCCTGTGGCTTGCCAAAGTTCAAAACCCCTTGGACGTCTTCTGGACATCATATTGTTGTGTAACTTATGTTCTCCATTTCTCCAAATTGCATTACTATGTTACATATCACATATCTAAGCCATGGAAAAATCAGAGAGATTCAGCAATCTGTTTTTCAGTCTTCATCTGCGTGACTAGAGGAAACTTTCCCAGGTTGGGCAGAAAGTTCTTTAGCCCCCCTTCCGTTGCTCATGGTCGGTGATTCCTTCACTATCTAAGCATGTCTCCTGCATTTAGCCGTAATCCACTTAAGGCTGGTGATATGCTAAAAGTATTACCCTCACTACCATTAAAGGATGGATGCAGAAGAGGTGCTGGCCTATCTGGAATTGCAGGAACCTCGATATCTCCTTCCAGCATCTTCAGTGCTTCTGAGATGGTAGGTCTCAGAGCCACCATAACATGTGCACATAAGATCCCAACAAGTAGAAATCTCTGCATTATGCTTTTTGGATTTGCAGTTGATGAATCCCCATCATTCAACAAAGCGGAATCTAAAACCTTTTCTATCTTCCCCGATTTTACCATTGACCAAGCCCAATCTGTAATTAAAAATGCTCGAGGGGATCCAGAAGAAGACAAATCCAGAGCTTTTCTTCCGCACATTATCTCCAAAACCACCACTCCAAAGCTATAAACATCGCTCTTCTCGGTTAGCTGTCCATAAAGTGCGTATTCTGGTGCCAAATATCCGTGTGTTCCTGCTACTCTGGTGGTGAGATGAGATTGTCCTTCTCTGCTTTGCTTTGCGAGCCCAAAATCTGCCACTCTAGCCCTCATATCTTCATCTAATAGTATATTTGTAGCCTTGATGTCTCTATGATAAATTGATGGCTTCACCCCATAATGCAGATAAGATAGACCTTTTGCCACATCCAAAATTATGCTTTTCCTTTGAGGCCATGTTAAAGGTGGCTTCCGCTTTCCACCTTCACTCACTGGAAACAAATGGTCATCAAGATTTCCATTCGGCATATAATCATAAACAAGGTACCTCTGTCCCTCTCTGTGCCCATCATTTGGATCTTCATCTGTCACACAACACCCTCTAAGGGGCACAAGGTTTCGATGCTTTAAATTACTAATGATCTCAACTTCATTGCAGAACTCATCATTTCCTTGAAAATCAGACTCTATAATCTGCTTGACTGCAACAACTGTTCCATCATCCAATTTTCCCTTGTAAACCATCCCGAATCCACCTCTACCTATAAAATTCTTAGGCGAAAAGTTAACGGTAGCTTTCTCAAGCTCATGAATCTTGAACCATATCGACCCTGTATTAGGCCTCATTCTTGGCCTAGATCCCATTTCCTCTGATCCCCAACCAATATCGTCGCCTTTTCTCCTCCATCTTTTATCCCACCAGAGATAGAATCCTAGGAAAAGTGACACCGCGGTAATTGCTATACCTGCTCCAGTTAGTCCAAAAATCAGCGCATAACGTTGCTTGCTTGAAGAACCCCTCTTGGGATGAACTTGAAAATTAAAAATACAAGAAATGGCACCATCACTTTCAGGCCCGTCCTGATTGACAATACCAGCAGCATATAAAATTGTGAAATAAAAGCAATCTCTGCCGTGGGCATTATTACCATCAATTCTAACCAAGTCTGACTGAACCTTAAAACCAGCAGCTACGCAGGAATCACATGCCGTGAGATCAGTAAGGTCAGGCTTGCAACCGGAGTCCAGAGGACTTGCACGGCCAAGCCGATTAACCCAATCTTGAGTGGTCTCGATGGCGGCACAGACATTTGGGCTGATCACAAACTGAATAGGATCGAAGCAGAGAAAAGCGAGATTAGAGGGAAGAGAAAAAGAATCAAGCTTGGACTGGAAATCACTGAGGCAAGAAGTGGATGTTTCCAAATTGGGTAGTTGGAACAAAGAGGTTTCTTTCAGACGCCGCGCAAAGGCTATCCCATAAAGGGAGAGGAGGGTCTGGCAGCACTGGCTGCTGGAATTTGAACTATTGGAAACCTGTGAAGCTGTGCTTGAATTGGGATAATTCTTGCAGCCATCAGAGGACCAACGGATTCTCAGAACATAGTTTAAATCCATAGGGCAAGTAGCAGATGTAGTGGAGTTGTTAGGAGCTGCAAGAACTGATGCAGAAAACCAAATTAAGAGGAGCAGAATCAAGAAATCGGAATTCATCCTCATTTCTTGCTCTTCCAAGCGAAACCAGAATTCCTTTTACTACCCTAACCGTATGAAGACACAGTCAGGTAATTAGAATAAGGGAACAGAAAATCAACCGTACCTATGATGCTTCGAAGAAAGAAATACATAATTTGACTGTTCTCTTTCCGGGAGGATCAGATAGTACTACTAGTACTAATGAAAAAGATAAGAACTGTTTATAAGGTTGTGGCGGCTTCAAACTGCAGTCCAACAGAGGACAGGAAAGTTGAAAACGGAAAAGTGGATTGGCGGTGTTCTTGAAATGCATGCACAATCTGCCAAATGTCAACGTGGTGATGGGCTGTTGAATTATTTATTTATTTATTTTTTTGTAATAGAGAATCTTGACGGTTGGTTATGAAGATGGAGTGCTTATTTTTCCTTCATTTCTGTGCGTTTGGACTTCACGTAGGCTTACGAGTAGGAGGCGCAGACAATATTTTTTATTATTTATTAAATTATTGTTATTTGTTCTAGAAATAGAGAAGTCCACCCCGAGCCAACATATCCGAGAATAGTCCTTTTTTCTGCACGGGGGAGGGGGGGGGGGGGGGGACATAGGTTTCGCAATTGCTACTTATATAATAATAACTATATTTTTATTTTTAGTTTTATATAATAATTATATATTTATTTTTTAGATAAAAAGAAAAACAATTTTTTAACATTTATTCTTGTCATTTACTTCATAAACTATAAAGTCTAAAAATAAAGTAAAAAATATTTGACTAAAATTTTTTTTATCTAAAATTAAAATTAATCTCATTTGTAGTCTCATTGTATAAATTGAAGCAAAAATTATATTTTTATTTCCTTTTTACTATAATAATTCAAGTTATTAACCACGAATTCTACCCATAATAATGAAAACTAGTGCTGTCAAACGGGCCAGCCAGTTCCGGCGGGCTGGCCTTGAAAACGGGTCGAAACGGGCTATTCCGTTTGGCCCGCGGGCGGGGAATCCACAGTCTTCGGTCCGTGATAATCAACCTGCGAATTATACAAAACGACGTCGTTTTAATATAAAAGAGCAAAAAGACGTCGTTTTAAGAAAAAAAATTTTAAAAAAATAAAAAGAAAAAATAGGCTGACCCGCGGGCTAAATAAAACGGGTTGAAAAAATCTGTGTTTAAAACGAGCTTAAACATCTATGCTCAAGTCCATCAAAATGGGTCAACCAGCGGGCTGAAGCCCATTTTGACATCAGTAGTGAAAACTTGCGAACATTCTCTTCTTGGGGAGAAAACAAAGGCGAGCATTCTATAGTAAATTTTAAACTTTTTCCTAAAACAAAGCAAAGAAATTGCATGGGCTATAACTGTCTATAGGCAGTCTGAAATGGGCTTGCTCAGCCCGTATATCCTAGAAAATGAAGCAGCCCGAAGAGAAGGGGTAGTCGTCTTGTGGATAGACTCATACTGGCCCAGCACACACCTTTGAGGCCGTCATATATATTTTTCAACCACGTGGGTGCATTTGAATCGACTATTTGTTTAAAAGTTTATCATTTTTTGTCGGATTTAGAATTAATTACTATAAATTTTAGAAATAATATTTGAAGAGAATATATATTTTTTAATTTCAAAACCAATTAAAGTGAAGCATAAGGTTAAACAAAGGGAAAATTCAAAAGTCAACGGTTGGTAGCACATTTTAGTTGTTAAAAGTAATCAACTAACCTACCCTTTTATGGTTGTGGGGTTTACTTATATTGTAATTTTCTCTCCTTACGTCTAAATCCCGGCGTGAGATTCTCGTAACTTTTTCTCTGCCATTTATGTTTTTCTTCTCAACAATCTGTTTATACATGCTACGTGGAGGAGGAATATAGGTGGAATTCAATACTTTCGACCCAAGAAACGGAATGTCATCCTCGAATTACATGGGAAACAGGAGGTGGACATTTACCGATGCTTTTGGCAGAGGTTTTGCCGTTTTGGATGCGTCTAGATTAGGTTTTTTTTTTGAGTTTTTTCTTTCCTAAAAGTTTTTAATGTGAAGTTTCATAAAACTAAAATGATCGGAAGGGTAAAAGTGGGATTCAATTAAATATTAGTATGTAATTTTTAAAAATCAAAATAAGAAACTGAAAGGTTAAAGGGAATGAAAATCCATTTTAAGAATAACACTCTTGAGTCTTTTTTTTTTTTTTTTGTGAATTACGATCAGGTTGAATTAGGTAAGCCAATGAGGTCTAGCTACGAGCAAAACTGCAAATAAGTTGAAGAAATTTATCCATAAATGACTTAACTTAGCCAAGAATCAGCTTTAAAATATCTGAAAGTTTTACTTGTACTCTTGCACAAAAGGGGTCCTTGTTGAAATAATTCAGTGGGTTCTAACTTTTCTAATGGTTGAATGTGATAGCCAAGAAGTTGGCATATAGTCATTCAAGTAAAACGCGCCTTTCTTATTAAGGGTGTGCTTGGACAAGATTTCGCATGTAACCCAACACAGTTTTTTATCTCAAATCTCACTTTTTCTCTCACAAAAAATTCTCTCTCCCGAAACTCAGGACAAAAAATCTAAAAACTAAACTCTATCCAATCACACCATAATTGTGGAGTCTGTCCTTCCATTCGGGCTTTTGATTAAACATAGAAATTTCAAGGAAACATGTGAGATTGAATAGTATTTTATTTTGAGATTTTTGTCTTTGGTTTCGAAAGAAAGAATTTTTTGTGAGAGAAAAAATAAAATTAAGAACAATTTATATTAGATTCAAAATGCACCCTAAAAATTTTGTAGATTTATCAAGGGTTGACAAGGAATGGTCTTTCTCGAGGTCACAGTGGCCTTCCTGTTGGCATTGGTTTTGGGATGTAGAGGGGAATCTACTCAACAATTTGGAAAAAAAGCAGCAATAACAAAATAGTCATAAACTACTGGGGAAAATGGTTGACTGAACCAACGATGACAGCCAAAACTGATGTTGAAGGTCACTCTTGTTCTCCTGGTATTATTCTGGAAATGGGATGCATCTGATTCTTTAGTTATACATTTGTTTTGTACTATTTGGCTTTAGGAATGGTGACTTCCCCAAATTAAAGCAAGAAAGACCGTGGAATATTCTAAGCAGGACAGGGTCAGTTTTGATATTTTACGCACAAGTTGGCTTAAGGTAATATCTAATAGGTCAAAAGGGATTTTCATGATTGCAGTAAATGGTGCTTTCCAAGTATTTCCCTCTTTTTATATTGCTCACAGCCTAAGATATACTATGTCTTAGCCAAGAAAGATGGTGTTTGATATTTTGATCATTTTTGTTTCGGTAGTTTCTTTCCCTTTTTGTAGAAATGTAGCCTTATCTTCTCCCACCACCCCATTTTCATGTCCCATTGACCTAAATTTTGTTCTGACCATCCCATGGGACTCATCTTCCTGCCAAAATGATGAATCAGAGACTAGAACAGATGGTTATGGCAATCAAAGCACTTGTTGCCAGACTCTAATGGGCCTTTATGGCATAGGCTTTGCTCAATACCTCAAAAGAACTTCTCTTTTCAGGCTTCCAGACTTGAACACCTCCATTTCTTGTCTGTCTGATTTCCAAGCTAAGCTCAATTCTCTCTCCCTATCATCTTCCCTTGCTTCCATCTGTTTTGATGCTCAGCGTTATGTTAACAGCACCGATGTTTGCGCTAATATTCAGACTAAGCGAGACTGGATCAACGTGCTCGGCCAGTCTACCTCCCTTGATGTTGACTGTAGGCAAGACCTTACTGATCTCACTTCATGTGATGCCTGCATCTTGGCCGGCTTTAAAGTTCATTCCCAATTAGTTGCTGTTGACAGGAATAGTTCCCATGCCAGAGGCTGCTTTTACTACACAGTTTCATATGCTGCAGGTGTTGTAAATGAGTTTGGCCCCGAAAGCCTGGGGGCAGTCTCGTGCATCTTTGGATTGCCCGTGTCCTACAAAGAGAAATCAAGCAATACAGGGAAATCGGTACTGATTTTTGGCTCTGCTGGAGCTGGTTCTTCTATTTTGGTTGCAACATGTTTGTTGGGATTGTACCTGGGTTGGAGCAGTTGGAGGAGAAAGAAGAGGTCTGAAGGAATCTCAGTTGATTTTGCGTCTGACCCGAGTGTTCCTAGACCATGGTCACGTTGGAGAGCCAAGCCGGGGGCAGTATGGTTCAAAATCCGAGAACTTGAAAAGGCAACTGACTACTTTTCACCGAAGAATTTCATCGGTAGAGGTCAATCTGGAACTGTGTACAAAGGGACTCTAAAAGATGGAAGTGTGGTAGCTGTCAAGAAACTAATCACTCACTCAGATTTTCATGGGGATGCAGAGTTCTTCAACGAAGTTGAGATCATTGGCTGTCTAAATCACCAAAATCTTGTGCCATTGAGAGGATATTGTGTTTCAGGTAGAAGCATGAGCTCCGATGGATATCAGAGCCAAAGATACCTGGTGTACGATTATATGCCAAACGGAAATCTTAGCGAACATCTATTTTCTACCGATGAAAGTCATAGGAGGATTGGCAAGAAACCTTTGACATGGCCTCAGAGGAGGAAGATAATCTTGGATGTTGCAAATGCTCTAGTTTATCTTCATTATGGGGTAAAACCTGCAATTTATCATAGAGATATCAAGGCTACAAACATACTACTAGATGTAGATATGAGGGCAAGAATAGCAGATTTTGGCCTTGTAAGACAAAGCAGAGAAAGTGAATCTCATCTGGAAACCAGAGTAGTAGGAACACAAGGTTATCTAGCCCCTGAATATGCACTTTATGGGCAATTGACTGAGAAAAGTGATATCTATAGCTTTGGAGTGGTGATTCTTGAAATCATGTCAGGAAGAAAAGTTCTTGACACATCATCATCAGCAGAATCTTCTAGCACATTTCTTATCACAGATTGTGTCTGGTCACTAGTGAAAGCTGGAAAAGTAGAGGAAGCTTTTGATCCATCACTTCTGAGAAATGCAGGATCTGTGCATAAAAACCCGAAGAGGATAATGGAAAGATTTTTGCTTGTTGGAATTTTATGTGCACATCTGATGGTGGCTCTAAGGCCTACAGTTTTGGATGCCCTGAAAATGCTTGAAGGAGATATTGACATCCCAGAAATTTTGGATAGGCCAGTTTACACTGAGAAAAACTTCTTACGTTCTGTATATGGTTCTGGCAGATCTGAAGTACAATTTTGAATCTTTTTATAATTCATCTCGTACCGATTGTCTATAAATACAAAAGCACAATTCTTTGAATACCTCATCAGATTAAGAGTAGACCTATTTGATAAAAAAATTATAGTATCTTCTAAAGGACATTGTTTTTTGTTACCTCCCAATTCTGATTTTCTTATGTTCTTTCAGAAATTATTTGGGTGGACCAAGATCTGTTTGATGGTGAAAATCCTTAGGTTTGAGCAGTTGGACTAGGTCAATTAAATCCCCTAGAAAATATAGCTTTATCTGCATATTTTACACAAAGTTCATGGGAAAATTATTCCGAGCAAAGTGATGGGGCAAATTCAATTAGGTAGTTTACTTGCTAAAACTTCTCCTGTCACACTAACGGGTCTCGAATTTGATATTCATGACAGCGCAGGAATAGCTACGTATAAATGCAACTTTTCGGTTGCGGTTGTCGCGCGCTTGTTTGACGCAAACTACTTTTTTCCTTCATTGACCATCTCTCCTGCCTTCTCTCCCGCAGCTCCTCCCTCTCCTCTCTCTCTCTCTCTCTCTGTGTTTGTGCGGGTCCAAAATCCATCCCTGTTTTTCTCTGCCTTGCTTGTGAGCCAATTCTCAGTCTGTCCGATGGGAGATCCTGTTACAACGTCCACATCTACATCCCCCACATCTACAACAACAACAACGAATCTGTACAGCATTCTTGGACTTTCGAAATCTGCATCTATTTACGAAATTAGCAAAGCATACAAGTTTCTGACCATGAGATGGAATCCAGCAAGAAACACTTCCAACAAAGCCAAAGCCGAAGCCGAAGCCAAGTGCAAAGAAATCAACGAAGCCTACAGGGTATGGCCCCCTTTCCTTCCCGTTCGTGAATGCAAATTCATTTACATAGAATTGAGACATTGTTTCTGTTGCTTTTAATTCTTGTCCTGGGCTCGTTTCAGATTCTCAGTGTTAAGAAGGGAAAGGAAGGAAACATGTCCAATCGCGACGGCGCAAAATCACCGGAAGGTTCAGATCACTCGAAATCATCTCAGAATTCATTATACACTTCGAAAGATGATTATTTTGTCATTTCCAGCCCTTCGCTTATTTCGAGTACAAGCCATCGTGTTACCCCGACTGGGACTCCAAGAGCCTTGTCAAATAGTTCAAGCCGGAGGAGCGTTACACCAACACCTAGAGATTTCTATAGGCATTCGAGAAGCTCTAGCGATAGTAATTACAACCCGACATCCCCTAGGACTGCTACGGATATCATTACTTTGGCAAAAATGGCGAGCAGAAGAAACACAACCCCCATTATATTTTCGCATTCTGCGACGCGAAGAAAACCCCAGCCAGTGGAGAAGAAGCTCGAATGCACGCTAGAGGAGTTATGCAATGTATGTATCAAGAATGTGAAGATTACCAGAGATGTCATCTCAAATGAAGGGTACGTACCAAGAACAAAATTTTCCTTTATAATCTTTTCAGATTTGTCCCTTTTGATCAACTTTGGGCTTCTTGATTTCTGACTTCAGGCTAATTGTTGAAGAAGAGGAGGTACTAAGGATTAGAATCAGACCAGGGTGGAGAAAAGGGACAAAGATCACATTTGAAGGCAAGGGAGATGAGAAACCAGGAATGCATCCAGCTGATATAATTTTTGTGATTGAGGAGAAAAGCCACCCCATTTTTAAGAGAGAAGGTGATGATTTAGAGCTTGGAGTTGAGATTCCTTTAGTTGATGCTCTCACAGGATGTACGCTCTCCGTTCCCTTATTAGGAGGAGGAAAGATGGATCTATCACTCGATGATGAGATCATATTTCCAGGATATGAAAAAATCGTTCAAGGACAAGGCATGCCCAATTCCAAAGATGGGAGTACAAGAGGAGACCTCCGACTCAAGTTTTTTGTCGAATTTCCCGTAGAATTGAGTGAAGAGCAAATCTCCGATGTTGTTAACATACTACGAGATTGTTCCTGATCTGCAAATTTCTTGTTTATCGCTCGTCTTTAACAGAATTTAGATTGGCTGGCAATATGTACATGATATGGTTAGCATTAGGATAACATAAAAGTATAGTTTTGGAAATCGTATGTATATATGCATCCCAGCATCTTTTACTAAAGAACAGGAAACATAACTGATGCCCTGTTGGAGCTGATCGATCATTGGTTTTGAAATCAAGCAGAGATCTCGCAATATTTTGAATCTGTTTTGATCATAATTGGAATATTTTCTTGGAATTGAGATGTAGTAAAGTATTAATTGTCAATCTCTTCTCTGCTGTTTTCTACTAGTCCTGTATGCCGAACAAACCATCCAGGGACAAATGTATTCAAATCAGAAAAATAAAGTCATCCAAAAGTTAACCATACTTATAGAAACTTTAGATATAGTTAGAATCCATCAAATTCAATCTAAAGAATATTGTCTAAGGAGGTAGTAGATGTGATCCTATCAAATCATCAAGGAGGCAATGATGATAGATCATCATCCATGGGGAGGAGGAAGTTGTCTAACTCAGGTAAAGGAACATCAAACTCATGCCCATACTTTGGATAACAGAAGTCCAATCCTGAAGGCTGGTAAGCAATATTATAGGACATGTTTATGTTTTGATCAGCCGAGAACATACCATAATTGAGTGGCTCCGCTCCGGCAACAGGGAAATCTCCGGCGATGTTGATGGCACTTGAAGCATACTGGGAAGGTGTGTCATGACATGAATTCATTAATCTACTCGAAACAACTTCCGGTGTAGTGTTGTAATCCTTAGCAAAAGAATAAGCATCTTGAACCTCTTCTTTTTGTCGACCCTTCAAACTTTTATCATTTTTCTTGTAAATCTTGCACAAAACATAATCATCTAGCTGCAAAACATTAGGTTCAATGTATTAGAAATCATATTTACATACTATAGAGATAACATAACTAGATATAACTTTCATATAGGTTATTAAGTTTACGTTACAAGGCTTCTCACTCTTACATAAAAAAAGGGAAAAATCAAGATGGTTTTTATTGTTGGTGGGATATAACAAGAATCAAGTGGAGTAAAACACAGAGATATTTATATAAAAGAATGTGGGTATATATAAAAGAAAGAATATTACCCTCATGTTGGTCTTCGTCCTTTCCTTAGGTTTATCAGTATCATTGACTCGATATTCATGCATAATCCAATTGCTTTTCTCACCATTTGGAGCTTTACCTTCGTGGTACACCAGTGACTTCTTGTATCCAATCGTTTTGTCATTCTCTATAATCTTCACATCTGCCCCGGTGGCCTTCCAAAATCCGGGACCAGCTGCGCGGTTAGGCCGCTGTCCGTTGGGATATTTCCGGTCCCTGGGAGTAAAAAAGTACCATTCGTTCTCTTCCGCTTCATATCTCTCTGCCACAAAGACATACCGTGTATTTAACTTCAACATCATCGACACGAGATTTCAGAGAAAAAGAGACACAAGAAACAAAAAAAATAATAAAAGAACAAACCTGTAATATTATCTGGGCTATGTTCGTAAAGATTCACGTCTCTTATATGGCTAGGAGGCAAAGCCTTGCCCTCGATCTTCGGCAATAGATAGTATTTAATAAGCTCTTCTTTGGTGGGACGAAAGCGGTAACCGGCTGGCAATGAATCAAAGAAAGCTTTATGATCGACGAAGTTGCCATTATCATTGTGGGTCTTTTCCTCGTTCTTGACGCCGCCATTGATGGAGACTTTGTATGGTGCAGCCAAAGTCGGTTTGTTTTCTTGATCCGGAATACGAGCAGAAGCGGTAGTAATACAGTATGAAGTTTGAGTTGCAATGGGTACCTTGAGTTGCGGCTGGGTTTGCTGGTCATTATCAATATCAACTTCCATGGTTGCTGTTGAAGCTGAAGTTGAGGTTGAAGAGAAGTCCTGTGAAAAAGATGACATGAATGGATTGACTTCTACGTAGCATGGGAATTGGATATATAATAAGAACACAAGGGTTTCTGCAAGGAAAGCATCAAATATATGTTGTGATGATTTAAAAAAAAACTTAATAAAATTTGAAATTAGAATTTATGTTTATCTTTACTACTTGAAAACGAAAGAATCTTCTACTCAGATTCGGTAATATCTGTAACTCTTTCACTAATAGATTATATATATATATATATATATATATATATATATATATATATATATATATATATATATATATATATATATATATATATTTACACACCACAAATAATTACCTATAAGTAAAAGAGTTCCCATTGGAGACAAAGTATACAAACACTTAATCCTAGAAAATTAAAATGAGAAAGACTGCATTTTATTCTTTTTACTCCATATATGGAATCCTTTTCTCTTTTTTTCTTTTCCTTTTTCTTTTGTGAGGTAAGGTGCTTTTTCCCCCACTTTAGATCACAAATTATAAAATATTATACCTTTTAAAAACAATAAACATTTTTTGGTTTCTGTAATGTTTAATATGGCGTTGTTGCTTAAAAGTAAAATATGCAGATGTGCTCTAAAAAGATAGGTTTCACAAATGCACACTAGTATCCATACTTAAAATGGTGAAAGATTCCATGATATAGTTTACACTGGTGATCACCTTTTACATCCCAAGAAAATGTTCCATCAAAATTTTGTAGATGGTTTAGCAACCAAACCCAAGTTCCACTGGGAGCTTCATCATATGATTGTTGAGCAGATATGTCACACGTTATCATTCTTCAACAACGTTTTACCTTTTCTTTAGCATGTAAAATTATAAGCGCAAAGCAAACAAGGAGAGCAACCAAGGACTGGAAGCTCATAGGGGACATACAGTACTCATTGCATACAACAGTGGAACTCCTGAAAGCAAGTTGGGCTGCATATGCATGACTTGTCCTGATACAAGCAAGCCATTTTAGAGGGGCATCTGATTAGTCCGTCGAACAGACATCAGAGATTAAGGTGTCAAGTTCTTTTATGGTGCCGGCTGGCGAGCAAGAAAAGGGACTTCCACCACTGTACCGATCACATTGTCACCAATAGTAACAGTGTCGCCGTTTGAAGCAGCTTTCCTCTTGATATAGCCTAATCCAAAAGCCTCAGAAGCACTTTTACCAGATGTGATGCTTGTTACTTTGCCAACCTGCACCAGCATATGAAAGTGAAGACAAGCAGCTTTTGAGAGCACTTATATACTGCATTTGACTCAGAAGTGCAAAAAGTTCAATTACCAGTATACCTATTTACCTTTCCAGAGTTTAGCAAGAGGGCCATACCTTTTTCCCATGAACTGTGATAGTGCTGCCTGGTTCAACTGGGGATGACAGACGAATTCCCCACAATCTCTGCTTGATGCCATCATATGTTACAAGTCTAGAAATGGTTTCTTGTCCCTTATAACACCCTGAGAATTATTTGTGGCTAAGAAAAATAACCGGAAATTTTATTTGCAAGGAAAAGCCAAGGAATGAAATCGTGAACCTTTGTTGAGAGAAACTGCATTCCACAGATTAGCCTCAAGAACATTAAATTCACCAGTGAGCTCTGAACCCGGAGCTGGTCTTCCTGTAGTACTTAGGCAGTTAGAGCTGGTCTTCCTCTAGAACAGATGCAACAGGGACAAAAGAGGCGAAGAAATTAAGATTTGGAACTCAACATTTACTGAAAACCTATACAAGAGGAACAGTAGGAGCTGAATCCTAATCCGAGTTGTCAGGTTCGCAACCGAAAATATTGATCTCTACCAAAACCTAGCACAATAATTGATTTTTATTTTTATTTGAAAACTAAATAGTTTAAGCTGCATCTTCAGCTTATCTGGTCAGATATCTTAGTCCCCTTTTCTACTCGCTTTTTTATCCCCCACCTAAAAAAAGAATTAGGATTCTCTCTGTTCCAATCATTGAACTTTCCAAGCTAATGAATGACATGCATGAGCAGAACCAAAAAAATTCCCAAATTTGTGCATCAAAGTATGGAGCTCTGCCTGAAATATCCTATCGTGCAAAAAGCAGAAAATCAGACTACTGCATATAATATCACAGAGAATTGAAAAATAAAGAAAACCCAAAACTCTTTAGTTAAAGGTGAACCTTGAAGAATCCTTAATGTTTCCCATGCATTAGGACCCATGGGTACTGCACCCTGGCCGATAAGAGCCTTCCAGACTGTTGCAGCAGCAGCTGGGGACATCAAAAATGAAAAGCCTTCTTCAGAAACAATACCTCCAACAGCTACAGTTAGTGGCATCCCGTTAACCTGAAAACATAAAGACCCTACATACATAAGGTTATACCAATGGGGAAATGGAAAATCCAAAAATCATCAGATGCATTTCCAGCTATAAGATTGTTTGCCTTGGTTTCTTAAGTATCAAAAGGCACTTGTACATCCAAAGTTAAAGAGCTTCACTAATGACAAACACATGCAAATTCTAACAACCAAAAGGACTGAGACAACCTCTAAATCAGAAAATTTTCCAACTAGAGCAGAATAAACTAATAAGCAACCATGAGAAAAGATTATGGCATGACAAATTGAATAACATGCAATGAGAAGTTACATTGTAATGCCTATGCGAGCCATATGGTCGTCCAATCAGATCAGTAATGTTCAACCTCTCCATGACCTGCTCATGAAACAGAAAATTCACAACTCTTTTGATGTTGAAAAAGACATTTATTTGATGCAAGTAACTTTATTATCGAAATACATACCTGGTTACTTGCAGGTCCAACAACAACAAACATGGAGGTTTGTTGGGTTACGTCTTGGATTTCTACATTGTCAGAGAAGAAGATATACCTACAATAACATAATTAAGGTCAGTGAGGAAGTGGCTAATGATGAAAAAACCTTCATGCAATAATACTTTCAGAAACTCTTAAACTTGACTGGAAGAGATGAAGTTCTAGTTTCATCTGTTCAACTATTTAATATTCTATTCTTATATGAAAGAATGGCATAATTTCAACCAATTATATAAGAAACCAGACACTTTGACAAGCGACACCCAACTAAATGTTGTCATAGATTAGTGCAACACATCATATAACAGCAATTTGATCTCAATCCTTTGGGCATGAATAAGAATACACTGAATAGCTTCATAATTCTAATTAATATAACAGGTATAGGACCTAAAGATATACCAACTAACCAGCACTTTCACAAGAAACAATATCCAAGAGAAGATGAAAGCTGACAAGAATGTGGTTTTATGTATATGCAATATATATAGGCGAAAATCAAGAAACTTATTTTGCAGTATAAACATACTTCTGAAGCATTTTAGTTATGCTTTCTCCAGTTGAAGGGGATACCACAAGTAGAATTGAATTTTTCTGCAAACAAAACATGTTTTTTAGGAAACACAAAAACTAATACATAAAAATAACTGGAAATCCAGAAAGCAGGTAGTTGAGAGAAGAAAGTGATTACCATTACCCATGCATTCCCAATATCAATTGTCCGAGCTGTTGGTGTCACAAACACAGTATCACATCCCTCCAAATTTGAAGCATGATTATTAAAATAATAAAAGATAATGATCTAAATATTTTAATCTCCTGAAAAATAGATATGCTGAACACCACTAGAAAATACCTGGCCTTCATGAAGGCATTCAAAACTTGCAGTGCTTTGGTTGTGAAGAAACTGAATTCTGTCTTCTCCACTAACTTCATGGTGATCCACAGAAAGGGGAAAATGAATTGATAAATAAAGCGAGATGGAGAGACAGATTAGGCAATAAAAAGCAATAAATAAAGCATCCAACAAATTAGTCAAGTAGAGGCACTGAATTTCACTGAACCAAAACTTTCGTATCACATCTCAAGCAACAGCGCCTCAGGCCAGCCTGGCAAACGCATGTTAGCATTGCAAACTAAAAGTTTGACCATGTTCATAAGCCTGGTCAGTGTTAAGTAGAAATCGAGCATTTAGACGAGGCAGAAATGGTGGTTCTGATAGTGGAACTGATATGCCAGTCAAAGTGATGTCATGCCTAAAGGTCTCAACCATTTCTAGTTTCTTAGGGACCAAGAATTATCAGAAATGTCACTAATGACGAGATCAAGAACTTAACCATGTTGCCAACTTGCACAATTTATTAACCATTGCATCTTGGTCGTTATTTTTTATATTTGCTTAAGAGAATGAATCTCAAACCACATCAATTAGCTAAGCATCTCCGTAGGGTTAGCAGCGCATAAGCATTATCTCTTCTTCTACCCCTTTCCATAAAGAAGTTTGGACATCCACATTGCAGAATACCTACGTAGGAAAACAGGATTTGCCTCCCATAAGAGTTCAGAAGGAATCAACTTTATATCATTATGCCTTCACTAGAATAGAACTCTAAGCTGTTTAGGTAATATGCTTTTCAGTCTCCAGTAAGCAAAACAAAACGATAGAGACTTTACGATTAAATAACTGCAGTTAAGTGTTTGATCTTTTTTCTTTTGATAATAGTCTCTACTGTCTGGACAACGTTGTCCCATATATCTAAAGAAATTTGAATTTTTCCCCATGGTAACACCAAGCAGTAGTAAACTCCCCAAAATCTTTAGCAGCCATGACTGCGGTTGTACAAACAGAATTTTACATGTTTCTGATGAAACTCCATGCCATTTCTGAAATTTGTACTCTTATCTGTTCCCTACATATTTCATTAGATAACATCCTTATTACACCATTGCATATCAAAGTGTTGTGCATTCAAACAGAAACTGCATTCCTTTCAAGACTGTTGCTAAACAAATGCTGAACTGTTCTTACCATAAAGGTCATTCTCATAGATAAGAATTACAAGAAGAAAGGATTTTTACCTCTTATCCGGCCATAATGTGAAACATCCACAACCTAAAATGCTCAGCATATAAAAAAGTTAATACCTTTACAAGTTCAATCCAAACAAGAAAAATATCTAGGTAGCACTGCAAGTTAACAGTTCAATAGAATATAACGGAGCTATAGATTATGCAACCAAATCACTGCTCAAAATATCAGGATAGCACCAAAGTGGAAAGAAATGATAAAAGTTAGCCATAATACCAAAGGTGTAATCTTTGTCAGTCAAATGCACTGATACATTCAAGTTCAGGCATTGCCAATGCAGGGTTGAATACCATTTTAGCAACTTTACGAGAATACACAAGAATGAAAACCAGTTTAGCTGAAGTTTATAGGAAAGAAGAAAAATCGTCAGTAAGTTCATGCCATAATACTAGCTAAAAGAACGGGAAGAAAGAACTGCTCTGTAGTATGACCGGTATGCTGGCAACAGGTACAAAGCAAAGAAAAGTTCGTTAAAAAATGAATAGCAAATTTGGTACTTACAACGGCACCATTTTCAGCAGCATGTAATGCCTCATAATCATTAGCAAATGATGCAACAATTCCATCTTCAGAAACTTTCTCTCCAGCAACACCCGAGGAATCCTGAAAATTCTCCACCACCAAAACCAACAGCATACAGGAATAAGCTCAAAAATCAAATCACAACAAAAGAGTTACTGAAGTTCTAGGAGCTCATTTTTGTCCCATTTCAAGAGCAAATTAAACTACTACCATCTCTTTATCCAAAGATTTTACGGCAGCCCATCAAACACTATAGAAAAAGAAGAAAAAAAATTTAGACCCACAAGGAGATAATCGTCTTCATGGTCGATGGGAGGAGGGGAGAGGTCGAAAGGCAGAGCCCGAGATAGCGAATGCTCATGAAATGCATCACGATTTCTGGCGAATCGAGAGCAAATGGACGGAGAAGCAGGCAAAGGCCGAAGACCGTGGCTGTGAGAACAGTAGCCGGGTCTCTCCACTAGATGGAGAGCTACTTTGGTTGAAGATGAATGCAAGGTCGCGCTTATGGTGGAGAAGGCAGACATTTTTTGGGTTTCTGACATGCTTGGTCTTGTTTCTATAGTGAGCTAAACCGACAGCCTGACAGCATGTACAGTGAATTCTTAATTTAACACATTAGTAGGGCGCTCGTAATTTTTTAGAAGTGTTTTCCTCTCACAGGATAAATATTTTCATGCCTAAAAGGACAGTTCAGATTCTGTAACATAATTTCTTTATAAGTTTTTTATACAATTTTCAAGTTTCAGATTACAAAAATATTAAACTTTAAAATTTAAAAATTCTATAAAAATAATACTGCATGAAATATTACATCTGAAGTATGAAAAGACCTGAAATATTTCTAATGATTGAGGTACCACCATGTTGTCTTGGTTGCTGCATCCCCCATGAGATGACGAGATCACATTGATACAAGCTATTACTCGTTCATTCCATAGTATTTTTATCGTCTTATCTTAGATTAGAGACAGTTTACCTTGTTTCTTGAGCAGTGGGACAGAAGTGTTGTTGGAGTAGATTACATTAGAGAACAAAAGACAAGGTATATTGAACCAAATAGACTAGTCTGATTTCGATCCGTTTCCAAGAACGAGTCGAATCGAATAGGGCGGACTTTTGACAGATGCAAAGATAAACGCAAACTAGAGTTTGTGTTAAAAGATACCATTTTGTTCAAAGATGAGCCACCCTTCGGTGGCCGTAGCGAGTTCTGAACAGTTACAACGCAGTGTGAAAAAATTCAAGCGTAGGAATGAGGATGAGGATGTGACAGATCTAGGGGAGGAGACCACCGGTGATATGCAAGTTGAGCCTACGAAGGTAATTTCTATTCCCTAGGTAGAAAAGTTGTTCACTGATGCTATTAATGATAAACCCCCAAAACTTCCCTTATATGATGGTGAGGGGGAGGAAGATGATTTTGATATGTGGAATGTTGATGATTTCATGGGTGAAGATATTTTAAAACTAGAAGTAGATGGAAAAACATGTCCCAAAGTTGATCTTCCCATTGAGAAATACAGAGAGCTTTGGCGACCATGGCGAAGGGCCTTGATTATTAAGCTTCTTGGACGAACAATTAGTTTTCACGTCTTGCAACAACGTGTGAAATATTTATGGAAGTTCCCATTGGGATGCGATGTTGTGGATATGGAGAACGGTTTTGCTGCTGTACGATTTTTCTCTAAAGTAGATTATCTTCACGTTCTTGAACAGGGTCCTTGGATTGTCCTTGGACATTATTTATCAGTTCAATGTTGGAGACCAAATTTTCGTCCGTAAGAAGAGAAAGGGGCTTCTACACTAGTTTGGGTTTGTTGGGAGGTTGGGATAAATAAAACAAAACAATAAAAAATAAATTTCAAAATAAATAACTTACACTATCAGAATTAAAATGACTCTCCCAAAACTCTGGTATTGATAAAGTGAGAATTTATCAATAACCACCTAGCAGAAATAAATCTGACAAAAACTTGAAAATATTCTGACACCAAGATTTACGTAGAAAATCCCAAAACGGGTAAAAATCACGGGCCAAATATTGATCAATACTTCCACTATAAAAATGGGGTAACAAATCTTCCTCTAGATATACTAGAAGGTAACACAACTATCTTCACCAAAATAGGTGGATATCAAAGAAAAAAAGAGATGAAAAACAAATTCACAAGAAGAATAGCAAAACATCACTCTATTCTCTTCTCTCTTTCTTTCCTTCTCTCCCTTTCTTTTCTTTCTCTCTTGGTGCAAATGTATGCTTCTAAACTTGGCTATTTATAGGTGAAATCTAGCCAACATTTCTTGACTTATCCTACCCTAATTTTTTTTTGCCAAACAATTTAGCCTCCATTTTGGAATTTTGACTAGCCAAACTTCCTTGATTTTGAGCTTCAATTTTTGGACTTTTGATTTCAATTTTGATGGCTATCTTTTTGAGTTGAAACTTAACAAATCTCCCCCTTTCAACTCATTGAGAGAGTTCCACCACATCAGCTTCGCTTCTGCAAAAATCAAACTTTTCTTTTGACAATGACTTGGTCATCATATTTGCACCATTCTCGTCAGTGTGTATCTTTTCAATGACTAATTCTTTTGACTCCAAAACATCCCGAATCCAATGATACCGAACATCGATGTGCTTTGAACGAGAATGAAAGGTTAAATTTTTGCAAAGATGGATTGCACTTTGACTATCACAATAAAGTTCATACCTTTGTTGCTTAACTCCCAATTCTTGTAAGAATTTCTTCAACCACAGGATTTCCTTACTTGCTTCAGTAGTGGCTATATACTCTGCTTCTGTAGTCGAAAAAGCAATACATTTTTGTAGTCTGCTTTGTCAAGAAACTGCTGCACCTCTAAACTTCATTAGGTATCTTGATGTGGATCTTCTATTATCAATGTCTCCAGCCATGTCTGCATCTGTATAACATTCTAATACAGGTTTTGCATTTTCAAAACACAGACAATATTTTGTTGTACCTTTAAGATACCTGAGTATCCATTTGACCGCATTCCAATGCTCTCTACCAGGATTAGAGAGAAATCGACTAACTACACCAACTGCATGAGCTATATCTGGCCTGGTGCATACCATAGCATACATTAAGCTACCAACCGCTGAAGAATAAGGAACCTTCTTCATATCTTCCTTATCTTGTTCACTTTTAGGACATTGCTTCGTACTGAGCTTGAAGTGACCTGCTAGTGGAGTAGAAACCGTCTTGGCCTTGCTCATGTTGAAACGGTCAAGGACTTTCTCAATGTACTTCTCTTGAGACAACCAAAGTTTACCATTTTGTCTATCTCGAGTGATTCTCATTCCAAGAATTTGCTTAGCTGACCCTAAGTTTTTCATTGCAAAAGACTTACTTAACTCATTTTTTAACCTGGCAATTTTGGCAGTATCCTGGCCAACAATTAACATGTCATCAACATAAAGAAGGAGAATAATAAAATCAACATCAGAAAATCTCTTCACGAACACGCAATGATCTGGTGTGGTCCTGCAATAGCCATGTTCTGACATGAAAGAATCAAATTTCTTGTACCACTGCCTTGGTGCTTGCTTCAACCCGTACAAGCTTTTCTTGAGTTGACAAACAAGGTGTTCTTTTCCTTTTATTTTGAACCCCTCCGGCTGCTCCATGTAGATTTCTTCTTCAAGATCTCCATGAAGAAAGGCTGTCTTTACGTCAAGTTGTTGAATCTCCAAGTTCAAGCTAGCTACTAATCCAAGAACAACTCTGATAGAAGACATTTTAACTACAGGAGAAAATATTTCCTCAAAATCAATACCTTTCTTTTGATAGAAACCTTTCACGACCAACCTGGCCTTGTATCTTGGTTTGGAGATATTTTCTTCTGCCTTTAGCTTGTACACACATTTGTTCTTCAAGGCTCTTTTCCCTTTTGAAAGTTTCACCAAATCATATGTATGATTGTCATGCAAAGATTTCATCTCTTCTTGCATAGCTTTCAACCACTCATTTTTACTTTCATGGTTCACAGCTTCTTCATAAGTTTCTGGTTCTCCCCCATCATTGAGCAGCACGTACTCTTGTATATTGTATCTGGTGGAAGACCTCCTTTCTTTGGTGGATCTCCTGGGTTCTGGTTGTGGTTGTGGAACTGGTGGTATTGCTGGCTCAGCTAGTGGAACATCATCATTGTTGTCCTGCTCTGCCTCAACTCCCCCGTGCTCGTCATGACTGATATGTTGAGGTGCTGGGTCTAGGTTGACTGGAATTTCTGGATCCAATCTTCGTTTATCACCTTTCTTGATGTCTTCAATGGTTTGATCTTCAAAGAAGACAACATCTCTACTTCTAATCAATTTCTTATCAACAGGATCCCAGAGTCTGTATCCAAACTCTTCATGTCCATATCCCAAGAAAATACATTGTTTGGTCTTACTATAGAGTTTAGACCTTTCGTCTTTGGGAATGTGAACAAATGTTCTGCAGCTAAAAACTCTCAAATGCTTGTAAGAGATTTCATTACATGTCCAAACTCTTTGAGGAATATCACCACCCAAAGGAACTGAAGGAGAAAGGTTGATCAAGTGAACTGCCGTTCTCATTGCCTCACCCCAGAAAGGTTTTGGCAGTTTGGCATGAGAAAGCATGCATCTGATGCGTTCTGTAATTGTCCTGTTCATCCTTTCAGCTACACCATTGTGTTGTGGAGTCTTTGGTACACTTTTCTCAAGTCTGATGCCATGACTCCTGCAATATGCTTCAAAAGGGCCTCTGTATTCACCACCATTGTCAGCCCTGACACACTTCAATTTTCTTCATGTTTCTCTTTCCACCTTGACATGGAAGTCTTTGAAAACATCTATAACCTGATCCTTTGACTTCAAAGAAAAACACCATACCTTTCTAGAATAATCATCAATAAAGGTCACAAAATATAATGCACCACCAAGTGTTCTTTCACCCATATGACATACATCAGTATGAACCAGCTCCAAAGGAAATAATTTTCTAGATGGAGGAAATTTCTGAAATGCAACTCTATGTTGTTTTCCAACTAAACAATGAGTGCAGGATTTGAGACTTACACATTTCACATCCGGCAGGAGTTGTTGTTTGACAAGTTTTTGGAGTCCTTTTTCACTCATGTGGCCAAGTTTTTTATGCCAAAGATTTGAGGAAGATTCTGAAACTGTATTTACTTCTCCATTGCTCAGCTTTGCTTTCATCACGTAAAGTGAGCTTGCTTTTGTACCTTTGGCGATGACAAGATTTCCTTTTGTGAGCTTCCATTTTCCGTTGTTGAATTTGTTTGCATAACCTTCATCATCAAGCTTGCCGGTGGAGACTTAGGAACGTACCTGGGTGTCCCATTGCTTCATGGTCGAGTAAACTCAAAGACCTACAATTATGTGGTTGAGAAAGTTAGGAGGAAACTTAGTGGGTGGAAACTGAATACACTTTCAAGGGCAGCTCGAACGCTTCTTATACGTACCACAATGTTGGCCATCCCAGGTTATGTGATGCAAACGAGCTTCTTACCGAAAAACACTATTTCAGAATTGGAGAGAATTAACCGCCAATTCTTTTGGGGTGAGATGGAAGGGAGAAGGAGACTACATGCACTTTCATGGACTAAAATTTGTCAGCCAAAAGTAGACGGTGGGCTAGGCCTTCGATGTTTGAGAGATGTGAATTTAGTTAATATGGCAAAATTACTTTGGCGCGCTCATAAAGAACCGAATGCTTTGTGGGCCAAGATCTTGTTAGCTAAATATGGATGTTTTTGGGAAGATGTGCAAATTAGCAGAAGGAAGCATGCTTCGGCTCTATGGAAGGGTTTGCTAAAAGGGCTTTCACTACTCCAACAAGGTCTAACTTGGTCATTGGGCAATGGGGCAAGGATCAAATTCTGGCAGGATCGTTGGTTGATGGAAGAACCTCTTCTCCACTATGCGTATCAAGCTGTGCCAATAGAGGAACTAGGAAGACGGGTTTGTGACTATTGGAATAATTTAAGTGGATGGAAGCTGGGTTGTTTGATGCAATGGTTGCCACATGAAATTCAAAGCAAGTTATTGACGTGTTTTGTTCAAGCTAGACCTGATAAGGTAGATACTTTTAAATGGCGAGTATCTGGGAGTGGCATCTTCACAAACAAGTCAGCATTTACATTGCTACAAGAAACTAATTCTGGAGATAGTGCAAAAAATTGGAAGAGGGTATGGAGCTTCAAGGGTCTGGAGAGGCAGTCATATACTCTGTGGCTTACCCGACATGAATGTTTACCCACCAATTCTTTGTTGTATAACCGAGGAATTAAGGAGGAAGTAAGGTGTAATTTTTGTGATATTCAAGAGAATACACATCTCCATGCTGTACGGGATTGTCTCCGGGCTAAACAAGTTTGGAACTTATTGATACCTTCACCACTCCGAGTATTCTTCTTCCAAGAGTGCAGGTGTGATGTCTGGGTGGACTTGAATTTGAAACAGAGATGGATTAACCATGGGTCAAAGGCCGAATGAAAGTATTACTTCAGAGAGGCCTTACATGCTATCTGGCGAGAGAGAATGTCTCAAATACATGCTAAACATAGTGAGTTGCAACTAGTATATAGATTTGCTAATGTTATCTGTTCTAGAGTAGACGAATTGTAGTTGCATTGGAAAGCGAACAATTAGTGATGAACTTCTACAATTTATAATCTTTCTATTAATTTACAAGTTAATATATCAATCCCTTTTCTTGCAAAAAAGACAAGATATGTTGAGCTGATTTCTTTTTTTTCTCCCCCTTTTTCCTCTTATTTATTTAAATTTATTCGGGCGAGGATCTCGAGGGGCGGAGGGGTAAGCCAATCTGTTTATGTCAACTGTGGAAATACAGGAGCTCCGTGCTAGGACTTTGCATTGTTATTCAACTCAAAATGCACTTTCGCTGTAATTGAAGATCCAGAAATGACAAGTATTTCGAAAAATAAAAATGACAAACTTCAAGTGCCCATTGTCAAGCATATTATATTTTTGCAAAGACGAAAACATGAATATAATTTACTTAATAAATAGTTTTTTGAATTTCCTAATACATTTAGAAGTTGATCTTCCTCGTTAAGAACAAAAACATCAATGCCAAACAAAAATACTAATCCCAGTAATACACCATACTGGAGTAAAACAAACAAAGGCCGACGGGAAGAAGAATATACACTCACTCATCTCATTAATAGAGAGATGCAATTTACAGAAACCTCACACTGCATAGCCTCAACTGAGCTCAAAAGCAAGCACTGTAATAAATAAAGAATGATTGGTGTAAAAAGAAAGAAAAAAATGGAAACAGCTACTAGAAGTACCCAACTGCAAGAAGAAGTGATTATCTCCCGACAGGACAGGAAAATAGGAGACGCCACTGAAAGAGCAAATAAAGACCTGCACAATGAATACCGAAGGCATAGATCAATAGACGTATTCAAGACATTTGAATACCAATAAGCCAATGATGGTCCTATCCTTCAGAGATGTTACTTTTCTTTGTAATGGGGGTGACATGAGTATGTATTGTGTATGCAATGGGATGCTCAAGTTCTAGAATGAAGAGAAATCTCGGAAGGATCAGATGGAATAGGTGCTATGAAAGACCACTAAGAACCCCAGCTTAACTTCATGCTGGAAGCATTACCATCTCTTATGCAGCAGACAGCATGTCCTGAATTTGCATACTTTATTATCAGGAATTGGTGACAAACCTGGCTGCAAAATCCTCCACCCTGGAAGCCATCTCTCCATATGGAGCATAGCAAACAATGCATCAAATATGCCTTCTTTGCAACAAACGGTAGTCATAAAATGAAGAAAGATAGAGCTGGTTGTGTCACAAATTTTATCAGCTCTTGGGTGCAATAGCAGCTAGAGCGTTTGCAAGTGCAGGGGAAAGATTGGCCAAAAGAGGCTGCATTTGATGACCGTACAGTGAAATCAGGTGTGAGAAAGCTCTTCCAATCAGAGCTTTGACATCAGGAGTTTCAACAGGTGATTCAGCAACCTGGGCAAAAAGATTAACCAGCTCTGGAACTAAAGACAGAATCTGCACAGCACCCAAATGCAGAAATGAACACTAAGAATCAATGAACTGAAAATATAAACAAGAAAAACAGAAGATTTCCACAAAAGCATATGCAACAAATACCTGTGGATTTGAGGACAAAACAAGATTGCATATGCAGCTATAAACAGCCATGGATTCTTCATGATCTTCTTTCAAAGGAAGAACTTTTAACAATACAGGAAGGACCTGAACCCCAGGAAAAAGGAGAAATATAGCAGAACTGAAACAGTGTCTTCTAGATAGAAATTAGAAGAACTAGGAAATAAAACCTGATTGAGGGGGATAGACTCTGGATGCACCATGATCATCCTAGCCACAGCACCAGCAGCATTGTCTCTCACAGCATTATCCGGTTCGGATTCTCCAAACAATGGATAAAGGCCACGTAAAACATCACCATAGTATCTAATATTAGTTAAAGGAAAATAACTGGCTGCAGAAAAGCAGCATGCCAAAAGATCTGCATATTGAAAAGGGCCATGTACACATAGAAAAGTTAAAAGGGTAAGTCTATTTGTAGAAAGGATACTTCAGAGCATATTCTCCACCATTTTTGCATAGTTCCCCAACACAAAATGCTGCATTCCTCCGATTAGTCGCTTCCGATGATGCAATTTCTTTGAGTACCAGAGGCATCACAACCTGTGATGATTTTAGCAAATGTCAATTTGAGATTAGAGAAAACCAACAAATGGACGATCAATCTCGGGTTCTATAAGTACATCAATATAGCCAGAGATTGGGGCACCCATATCTTGAGCAACTTCTGCAAGACATGCAACAACCATTGTCCGGTCCTGGGGTGGACGTGAAGCTTTCTGTGATGCAAAAAACCAAAAGAAGAAAAGACTAAATCACTGAATCAGTAAAGGATAATATTACATGTATACTGGCAGCTATTCACTTACAGCAAATTTCATCAATGGTTCAAACATCTTAGTAAAAATGGGAGCAAAATTTGAGCCCATCGCCTTTGCAAATGCAGGAAGGAGATCAGAAACAGCATCCATAAGAACTTCATCATGTTCACTATCGTCCTCATCTGCTTCACTGTCAGATTCAATCTGCTGACAAACAGACTGCTCTCGGAGCAATAGTAAAGTAGTCTCCACAACCTTGGGCATATCTGGAACACAAGCAAAGGAGTAAAGTAGAAGGCATCAAGCATTACACTAAACCGGCAGGCATTTGAGGAGACAGAACAAAGAAGCCAGTAAGATCATGCTTACAGGGCTCCACAGCCATGTAACCAAAATCCCTCATTATGTCAGCCACACTCACACAAGCTTGAGCAACAACCTCCTTGTCATCATCTTCAGCCATTGTTTTCACATAAATATTCATCACAGTGTCTGGTTTGTAGAAGAAAATTAGAAATTTCTCATCACGTAATTTAAGGATTGAGAATTATTAGACAAAAAGGTTGTGGCTAATAAGTAATCAACATACCGAGAACTTCTCTTATCTTTGTCATCCCTTCCTACAATTAAGGAGGAGTAAGATCATGTTAGAATAACATAGAACGGACAATTATAGGAGCTCAGAGAAATAAAGCGTTGAGGAGTTTTGATTATCATAAGACGGAAGACATTTGAAATAGACCAAGCATAGAACTGAAATCTTAAGATTAATTAAACATGTTTAAGAACAGGCCAACAAGCCTTTGATCAAAATATCTAAACTAGATAACAATTGGTGTTTCCAATGCCATACAAAACCCAGCAACAGGAATGGAGTTGCAGCTATATGGAGGAGGACTAAAGTCTCAGCCGCTGCATGAGGAAAGCATATAAGATACTGAACACACCCATCTTGGGGAAATGTGATGAAGAATCAATTAAACTTACACTGTGACCCAGACAAATCGTGTGTGCAGCTGTTAGAATATCTGCAAACACAAAATAAGTCAACATGAGCAAGCATGGATCATAAGATAATCAGCAAAAAGCTGTTTGGACGTGCATTGTGAGTAAAAATTACTCAGTATTGTTCCAGTGCACGAATCTAAAGCATATGAATACATAAACAAATGTAATTTGCTTACATAAAGGATTCAAAACAAAAAGGGGAGGGATGGGCAATCTCTGTATTCTTGCATTTTGCCCCCCACCCCTCTTTTTCCTTTGCTGTAATTATGATAGTCAGGGAAAAATTGTAAAATTTGAAAAAGATACTAGCATGTCAAATTCCTTATTACTTGCAAAAGATCCATAAGAAATTACTAAGACACTTAAAAAGACTCATGCTGGAGAGTTATCCGTGTAGTATCAGTATGAATACAATTGTCAATCATGGCAAAATTGACATGCAAATGGAGAATCCAAGCCACAGGCAAAAGAAACCATGTGTCCACTTACGTTTTAGAGCAATAATAGCTTGGAGACGAACATCCTCATGAAAATAGCTTGAATGTTTCACCAAGATCTTCAGTGACTCTTCCAGGTACCTTAAGATAAATTAAGGAATTCAAGATGGAGTAAAATTCTTAGTTTTGTAATTTGAGATGTATTTAATTGAATAACAAGGATACGGTGCATAGGAATTCTTTGTATGCAGAGCGAACATGCCAAGGGCTTGAGTTGCAGCTGCCTTTTCGTCCAATACGCCTGTTCTTATGCTAATGTTACGAACCCTTGGCTCATCATGTGCTTCATCATCAGATGACACACCACCAAATCCACTAACATTCTCATCTTCATCAGAATCATCAATATCCACGGCAGAGCCATCATCAAGGTTGCAAGAGTTAAATGCCAGAGGAACAACGTGAGGAAGGTACTATTACAAAAAAACACACCACACACTTTATAGATGTCATTGTAATAACAGAGTTAATGTAGTTCACACAGAACAAGAGTTACCTGAGTAAATCCTTCATCTAAAATCTCTGCTACATTGCTGAAAAACCCATGAGTATACTCCCGAAGCTCACTGAATTCCAAACCGAAACCCTGACATTAAACCAATAAATTAGGTTTTGGGAAATAACTAATGTTCTAAATAAGAGCAAGAGGTGATTAAGTTCATTACAGAAATTGCAGCTTCAATAAATGGTGGTAAAATTGGCTCCATCCTGCCTCTCCCAACAGACATTGCAACAATTCCAACCAATTCAGTAGCCCTTGCTCGAGATCTGAGGTCCTCATCATTTGTAAGTATCATGAATATCTTCATCAACTCCAGAACCCTCTCAGCATAAGGAATGAAGGCTTGCTCTGCAGCAGATGCAACTGAACCAATTGCAGACTGAAACAAAGTAATAGGTTAATAAAGAATCATCAAGAATTCATGAGAGGAAATATCAACAAATAATGGAGCACATTAACAATTTTCTCACCATGCAAGTCTCCTGCAGATGACGGGGACTATTATGCAAGGCACCTAGTAATTTCAACATCAAAGGATCCAAGAAAGGAAGAATTTCCTCACCCATATCCTCACAGAATGCTGCCAAAGCATAGTAAGACTTTTCCTGTTTGAAGGAAATAAAAGCTTCTCATAAAGAATTTAAAACAAAAATTCGCTTCAATTTGTCTTTGTTCGACAAGCAACATACCTTAACTTCATCTGATGCATCCTCCAAGGCATTTAAGATGCATGGAAGAACACTTTCATAATGAGATACTATCTCAGGCTGCAGATGCTCAGCAAATTGACCTAATGCAAATGATGCAGCTCCTCTCACCATTTGTTCAGGATCTCTAAGAGCCCCCAGGACTATGCGAAGGATAGCATCCATCTTATTTTTCATCCACTCCAAACAACCCTCAGATATGACACCCAAAGCAGTGACTGAAGCTTCCCGAAACTTTGGATTAGCATTCTGACTGCTGATAGAAGCAAACTCAAAAACAGGAGGGAAAACAAGTTTTGATAAGTTCAAGGCCATGGTGTCAATTACTTCTGCAGCAGCTCGGTCTGGAGCAAGATCATCATCTTCACCCCCGTCAGTTGATTCTGCAAGCAGTGGACACATAACTTGCAGAATTGGTGTCACCAGCTTGTACTTTTTCAGAGAGTTGTATTTATATTTGGCAAGCCATGAAATAATTTGAATAGACTGACACAAAAGATTTTATGATAGATTCAGGAAACAATTTAATATGCAAGCAAAGAGCCAGGAAAATAGAAAGTCAGCAGTTTAAATTAAGACATGAAATTCTGGTTGTACTGGCATCACACTTCGACAGAACTTTTACCTGATGCCGTGTATTTGCTTCCAGATTTGAACTTGAGCAAACTTCAAGAGAGAACTGCACTATGGATTTTACCGATTCCCCAAGAAGTGGTGCAGGAGATTCAATCAGCTCATCAAATATTTCAAAAGCAAGCACAGCGACATCCTCTTCACCAGAAGCAAGGCATTGCCTTGACACATTCAGAATGCTGGGAATGAACTCTCGAAACTTTATCTAAATGAACAAATAAACAAAACCATAACATTATTTCAATTAACACCAGCATTCAGCAATTGCCTGAGCAACAATCAATTCAGTCTAGTTCGATCGCTAGTTTCATAAAGACAGAATTAGAAAGTTAAGATTTAATCATAAGCTTCAAAGAAAAGTAACTATAAAACATCACAAATAAAGATACCGAGTGTAGCTTATGAACTCATAAATATCAAACAAGCCAAATCTACCAGGTAAAGTTCATTAGCCAAAGTAACAAAAAAAAATTCACCTTTTTTCCCATCCAAAAGCCCAGTCAAGGCTTAATGAATTGTATATTATGCAACTATAAGAGATTCTCACAACTCAGATGACAAAATAAGGGTTTCAAGTTTCTACATCTATGTTTTGAAGAAAAAACAATGTTTCCAACCAAATTATAAAAAGATAATCAACAAACCAATACATCTCAGGATATAGAACCTAATTAGAATGATTTTTTTATTTCTTTCTGTTGAGGATAGCTACATTACTGCAGTAATCTAAGTAGCAATACTTGAGGAACGTGTCTTAGTTTATTCAATAAGCATATAAGTTGCATTATTCTTAAATATCACTGGAAACTCCAGCTGCTAAGTTTTTCAAACAGAATAGAAAAGATGGCCAAACATAATATAAAGCATAACCGCATGTCCAGGTTCAAAATAGAGTACCAATTTAGATGTTTCAATTGATCAACAATTTGTGCAGTATCCAGTGTCACAGCCTTCAAACTTTCTCCTTTTCAAATTTCATTTCCTTGAATCCGAGTAAATTTGTAATTGCCAGCGTCAGGATAAACAATGGTAAGCATGTGGAAATGCATCAGAACTCTAGAAAAGCTCCCCCCCCCCTAAAACTAGGTAGAAAACATTGTAAAAGAAGTAATCAAATCCACTCAAGACTTCAAAATAAACACAGTCAATATCTTACAGTAAACATCTGGTTTTACATTCTATGATTATATTTCTTCATCAATGGTACAGAGTAAACTCAAGTATCTATTAACCGCCAGACACATTAATGATCACATCATGAAGTGGCAAAGATTATATCATTCATTTCCTACAGATAAGCATCTTTTACAAATAATTCAAATCCTACAAATTCAAATTTTACCAATGATCTTAGAACTAGAAGCAGTTACGTAGAACTTGAAAAGTAGAAACAAAGAAACGAAGAATCTAACATCAGCAAAAAGCTAAAAAAGCCACTAAGAAAATACAGGGATGAGTTTATCAGAGATAAAATTTATGAATATACTAGAAAAAAATTTAATCTGTAAGAAAAGAAAGTGGAAGACCAATATCACTTACCACTTCTGTCTCATCATGGGTGAACTCCAAAAATGAGCCAACTGCCCTGGCAATACAAAGACATCAGGGAACAAGTAAGCAGTTTGCCTATATATCCCCAACACGGAATGGCAAAGGGTGGATATAGACAGAAATGAAATCAAAAAAATTACTTGAGAGCAGCAATTCTGACACGGTTACTGGTTTCATCTTTAAGGCACTTGAATAACAGAGATTGTAGATCAGCAAAGTATGGCCGAAATGAATTCCCAATTGTTTCAGTTAAAGAGCTGAAAAGTATTAAAGCAACCTATGACACGAAAATCAAGTAACCATCAAGTTGGGTAATTAGAAAGGGTACTCCATGAACACAAAAGAGAAAAAATATTCAATTATATATTATTAGAAGTTCTATAGAAAGTAAAAGATATCTGTAATTATCCTTTTAACTCTGTCAAAGCTTGGTAACCTACAATGAGATCAAGAAGGAGAACAGGTGAAAGCCCATAGAATACAAGTTGTTAGCGAGCTAACCATGAGCCTAGGTTAGGCCCTCAAAAACCTTGTAAATAAATAAATCTTACAAAAAGAGCAAAAAGAAAATGACGGGCAGAAACAAATTTGAGCTACCAGCCTCAAACTTGGGAAGACATCATATTCTTTTACCAAATTTGATTGTAATCTTTTATACATTCCACATGTCTAAAACAGCTTAGCAAAGGAAAGCTAATGTAATACCAGAGAACTGCTAAGAAAATCACAAGAGATTTATTCTGCATTTGCTAGTTTATAAGACTTCAATCTTAAATTTTTCTGATATCCTTTAAATCTTACAGGATGTCCAGAGCTTAATTTTCTTTTTCTTTACATGCCAAATAACAAAATTGGACCTTTTCTCTTAACTTAATCCTCTTGTAGATAGCCAGCACTATAATATTCATATCACTTCTTTCCTCCAGTAAGTGGTATTCCTTGACCCCGTAAGAAGGGATGATGATAGGGTAAATTAAAAAAGAAGCCCAGTCAACCTTACTCTGGAAAGAGAAACGACATGCAAAAAATCCCTACAGAGGAGAGCATATGATAAGTAATAAACAGATTGCAACTCAAGATAATAGAAGCATTCTATGAAAGAAAAACAACTGAATGAACACAGTTCAAAATAATCACGCAGATATAAGTTTATTGAATTAATTATGCAGAGTGCAAACTCAAATAATAATAAGAAACCAGGATACGAGAAAATCAAGTACCCTCTACTTATGCAATTTACAAAAGGAGACAATGAAGTACAAGCTATATGAAGAAGGGAAATATTGAAACAAATTTTTTGTTAGATAAAACATAGTCAAAGAATTATCTTTTAACTCTTGGGGCAAGCTAAACATACTTCTCTATGGTCTTCCTGCACACTCTGACTGCACTGGAACAAAAATGGCAACAAATCAGGCCATTCTCCTGCTGGTACTGCGTATTTTGCTACGATACTCACCACATTCGCACTTGCTTTCCTCACTGGTGGACTGTAAACAAATAGTCATAAAAATCCAATCTTGCTTCCAGGAAATGAATCTAATTCCATATGAAAAGTTTAACCTTCATCACGTGATAAAATTAGACATCAAAAACCAATGAATTTTCCTTTTTTTTTTTAAATAATCAATGCAATTGCCATGTCCAATTCACTGCATGTTGACAGTGAAAATAGACTCCAACTGAAGCTGAAACAAAAACATAAGCATTAATTGCAGACCTATGTTCCACAGTGATGCTCTCTATTAGTGACTGTTTGACGAGTTGGCGGAGCTGAGGCGAGAGCTTAGCCCAGTGTCCGGTGATCTTCTTCCGGAGGAGCACAGCGGCAAGCTGCCGCACGTTAGGCGTCTTGGCAGTACGGAGATGGTGCACAAGCGCCGGCACAACCTGCGGATCCTTCGCAAGTCGCTTTATTTGATCCTCCGCTTGTCTTCTTGCGTCATTGTCCGGCATCAGAAATTGAATTAACAACAATTCCAACGACTGCGCCATCACTGAACCACCACCACCACCGTATATATATATACTCTTATCTATATCAGTATAATATGTGAATATATGTCTCTGTGGCACAGAGAGAGAGAGAGAGAGAGGTGGAGAAGGAATGAAGAAAAACCCTATAAGGGGAGACAATGAGGGTTTTGGATGGTTTATAGTGAAGACATAGACGACGGCGGTGGTCAGAGGCGCGTGGGGACTCTCTTTCAGTAGTTGTTTGTGGGGGGTTTGTTTTTTTAGAGGTTTACAGACTATAATGCCGGGAAAGGTATTCGGCATGTGACAGCCACGTGATATATCTGTATAATCTGTGGTTATATTTTTTTCTTTTTTCTTTTTCATTTTTTGGTTGTTTTTAAAAGGGTATATTGCAATTTCAAGTAAATTTCTTTTTTATTTTTATCATATAAATTTCTTTTTTCTATCTGTTGAAAAATCTAAGAAGAGTATCTTCTACTATACTACATGCCAGTATATGCTAAGATTCTTTTTTTCTGTTCCAAATACATTTGAAATATATTATAACAATCAATTGTTTTAGTACATTTAGCCAAAGAAATAATAAAAAATTAGATAAGTTAGTATCTATCATTTTTATGTTTAGATACTAAAATATTTTTTAATTTTTTAAAATTTGTTAAGTCACTCTTGTTTTTATTTTAAATGCTAAAAGACCTTTCAGTTTTTTAATTCGCTAAATCTCAATTTGTTTTTACGTTTGGATACTAATAGGGTGTTTATTCGATTTTCAAATTGAAATTTTGACTATAACTTTGTTTTGTAAATTTTTTTGAAAACTAAACCGAATCAAATTTTTCTTAAAATTAAAACTAATTTGAAATAAATTAATTCAATTCGATTCAATTTCAAACTAAATTTCTACACAACATAAAAAAATAGATGAATGCATTATCCTAATGACAATACATAAATACATTACAGAAATATGTACAGATAATAAAATTTTTTAGTATTTCAATTTTCAGGTTTTGTTTTTCATCTAAAAATGAAATAAAAAATCAAATTGAATTATTTTTTTATATCAAACCAATATGAGAATTTCGATTCTGTTTGATTTAGTTTTTTAGATTGAATTAAATAATGAATACTTCTAAACATCAAAGGATCTCTCTTTTTTTTTTACTTTTTAAATCCTTATAATTTGTACAAGTTTTTTATTAAATCTTCCCGATAAAACAAATTATAAAAACTTAAAAAGTTTTTAAAAAATTTAGTATCTAAATGTAAAAATAAGAGGGACTTAACAAGTTAATAAAAATTGAAAGGTTCTTTTGTGTTTAAAATTAAAAATAAGAGAGACTCAATTACTAAAAATTTTGAAAAGTTTTCTAGTGTCAATATAAAAATAAGAGCACTAAATTATCTAAATTTTTTTTAAATGCATCTTTTTATACATTTTTAATCCTGAGTCCCATATTTCCTTTTGCCAATTAATTCACTATTTTTATTTTCAAAAGAAAACCAATTCAAATGCAAGCTCAAACATACCGTTTAGCAAAAACTGAGCTACTACTAATATTAACCGTTATTTTTTGGAAAAACTATAAATAGATAGTGGAAATTAAATAGTCAAATAACTTAAACCTGTTTCAGTACTTCTCGGCGGTTGTTTGCGGAGTTTTGTATGAAAACAGAAGCTGTCGACAGTTGACCCCTCCTTCGCGGTGAATCTTGAATTTGATCCTCCGTCCGATATTTTTGCCCCCTGGAGAGATGTTGATGAACTGTCGCCAGCGCACGGCAGCAGCATGGGGAGTAGCAATTCTGTGTTTCGTAGTTCTAATGATTGTCACTCCTAAAATCCCTCAGTCTCAAGAGTATCACGATTTCGCTGATCAACGTGAATTCTTCGGTGAGTTTCTCCCCCTCAACTAGATTTTCGATAATATTGATTGTGACTGCTTTTCAGAACAATTATGACTGTTTAATCAATTCATGATCTTTTCTCGAGTTCACGGCATAGACTTTCTTTTGTCTGTCAATTTAGGGTTCATTGCTGTTTTCTGTAAAGCAAGTAGCTTTGCAAATTAGTGTGTTAAATTAGTTAAGCTTCTGCTGTTTTGTAAATCTGCCACTGAGTTGTACCTGTGTAGCAGCAATATTAACATGTTTGCTGATGATTGCAGGAATACCAAATACACTGAATGTGATATCGAATTTTCCGTTCTTGGTTGTCGGCCTAGTAGGACTTGTCCTTTGTTTCTATAGGAACTATTTCAAGTTGAGGTAAAAGAGTCTGCATAGCTTTTCTTTGTGACTGTGTCTTGTGTTGTTTCTGTTTAGTGGTTTTTTTTTTTTTTAATTTGTCTGCCGATTTTGATGCTGCTTGAAACGTGTGTACCTAAGTCTGCAAGGTGAACTATGGGGTTGGACATTTTTCTTCATTGGTGTGGCAGCTGTTGCTTTTGGATCCTCCTATTATCATCTCAAACCTAATGATGCTCGCCTTGTGTGGGACCGTTTGCCAGTAAGTTTATTCAGCACTGGTTTGCACAAGCCATTATATTGTGGGTGCTTGTATCCGTATTCTAGTCTTTATTTCTGATGCTTGATCCACATCTATAGATGACTGTTGCCTTCACATCCATTATTGCCATCTTTATCATTGAAAGAGTGGACGAGAGAAAGGGAACTCTTTCAATTGCTCCCCTGCTCTTGGCTGGCATAATCAGCATTTTGTATTGGAGGTAAGTATGTTTGTCCTTTAGTCACAGGGATTGTGCATTTCTATACCCATAATCAGTTGATGCTCCTGATAACTAAGCACTTGTAACTCTGAGAAGATTTTGTGATTCTTTTTTTTAAAAAAATAAGTAGAAGATTCTGTGATTCTTTTCCCTTGTGATTTGCATGAATTTGAGTTTTTCATATTGCACAATTTGATCTATTTTATTATATCATTTCTGTCTATTTAGAGGCATTTGCTATGCGAAACAGCTTTTAATATTTTAAGTTTCCTAGTTGTGACTATTTCGCTCCAACTGCAAGCTGATCTCTTATTTTATCTGGTAGGTTCTTTGATGATCTCCGTCCTTATGCAGTAGTCCAGTTTGTTCCTTGCATAGCCATCCCTGTAATGGCTATCTTGCTACCTCCAATATATACGCATTCTACATATTGGCTATGGGCTGCAGGTTTGGGTTTTCTCCTTCTCAGTAGGTGCTCAAATTGACTTTCTGCAATCTATTTTCCTGCATTGTGCCTAAGCTTTTACTGCATAATATACAGGATTTTATCTTATAGCTAAGGTTGAAGAAGCAGCTGATAGACCAATTTATGAATGGACTCATCACATTGTTAGCGGGCATACTCTCAAGCATCTATTTGCTGCGATGGTCCCTGTCTTCTTGACACTGATGCTTGCAAAGAGAGAAATCGAAAAAGAGAGGTAGTTTTAGGTTTTCTGCCTCTGCTACTTGCTCTGGCTCTTAAACATGCATGTTTTATCAATCAACAATATCCTATTCACTACTAATTTTGCGCACTTGTTTGGTTTCCTACATGCCGTAACATTTGAAGTTCTAAAGGTTGGAGTGATTAATTTGTTTCCATGGAAATGGTGGGTGGTCATTTGGGAGATCTGAATTTGCTCAGTAAAATAAGTCTAGTTGGCTACCTATGACAACCCACACCCAAGCTTTGCTATTGGGTTTTTAGGCTTCATGGGGTTGGACTTTTCTTGACAGCCTTGAGTCGGTTGGGATCACCCGGTGTGGGGAGGGGGGAAGCAAATTGATTCCTCAATGTCTAAAATATGGACATTACGGATTGAATTTGTGTGTGCTTCAAACTAGCAAACAAGAGCTCCCGAGTTCTCTTGACATATGGAGAACTGTTTTATGGAGTCATTGAGATTTCCATTGCAAGGCAAGTAATGCTAGAGAAGCACTTAAGTTTTCATGGACACTCGTATCTGGAAGTGTCAATCATTGGATATTTCTGGTTGCCTTTTGTCGTACATATCTCTCAGCCTCAAATACACTGGTTTATGTCTTTTGCAGGCGGAGTTTGTTCCATATTTGGAGAATATCCTGGACCAAGGTTAAAGAAAATGGTGGAAAGGTGGAGAGCTGCTCCTGTACTTACAGTAGCGTTCCAGCGGAGGAATCGCCCTAATGCGTTTATCTTCTTTCCAGTTTCAGTAAAGGCAATCACACAACCATGATGGTAGGAAGAGAACACTTGCAGAAACCAACTGACTACTGATCCAAATATACGGAAAGGAACATCTGAATACTCACTGAACAATGTGTCTAGGTCGTGTCTGTACATACAGAGCTTCTTGTATTTCGGGCAATCCACGCCTAAGCTGTACAAGTTGTATGAACTCTTTCTATCTATTATTACCTTTCTAACCCAGCTTTTTAAGTTGTGATGTTGTTGCCGCCTGTATTTAGACACCCTTTCATTTTTTCTTTTATAAATAATTCGTTTTTATTAAAATTAAGACAAAAATTTTATAGTAAAATCCAATTTAAATACATATTTTGGTGGCAGAGATACACTTTATGATCGCATACAGCCAATCTATTTTTATAACATCACAACCGGGGTGGTGGCGCAGTTGGCTAGCGCGTAGGTCTCATAGCTTCTGAGTTATCCTGAGGTCGAGAGTTCGAGCCTCTCTCACCCCACTAATTAATTTTGCAGTTTGCCCTTAATTTTGTCTGCTTAGAGCTGTGCATATGCTGTCCTTAAATACCTCTTATTTTTTTCATCTTTCCTCCAACAATTTCATTGTGGTATATTATACCATCTTTGTACATAATAAAACGTTTATATATTTTTTAGAATATTTACAATTAAATGTCAACTTTCTTAAAATGATTATATATTTTTTATAAACTTCTATTATTAACTTTCTTAATTTTAAAAAGTAAACTCTATTAATACATAGATTCGCCACTAACTTTTTTAATTATCTTGATGTAATTTATTTAAACTTTACTTATATGTGAGTCATTCTACTACTATCTTTAATTAATAAAGATATCATGAGGTTAATAAAAATGAAGTTAGTAAATTAAAAAAGTCAAAATTTTTTCTTAAATTTTATATCTAATTAAAATAGAACATTCATAGAGTATTAAAAATATAATAGTTAAAACATCAAAATAAAAATATTTTTTTCATTATTTAATATAACCAAATAAGTGAAAGTATTTATTATTTATTTTACTTATGTTCAAACAAGATAAATATAGTATTTATTTACTTTCCCATAGGAGAAGTAAACGTGTCCTATTCCCCTTCCCCTCCCCCTCCCCCTCTCCCTCGCCGTTCCCCTCCCCTTCCGGCAACCAAACAAGTCTTAGTGGAGAATTCACATCGGAAAAGGCCCCACAAAAATCTTTCTTCTTTGATATACATTTTCGTTTTTATCGTTTTCATTTTTGAATAATTCAATATGAAGAAGGCACCGTATCTTTTTTTCCTACTTTGCTGCACATGTTCCTTTTTTATCCCTCCCCCCACTCCCTAGCCCCCGCACAACACTTTTTTGCATAAATTCAAAAGGGGAATTGCCCAGTGAGATTTATTCTAGTTTACTGACATTTCATTTTGCAATTTTTCCTTCTTGTAGAATTACAATAAAAATAGCCTCATAACATTTTTTCCTGATTTTGTAACATGCACTTTGTTTGCCTTTTGCATACTTCAATTTGCCATACATTTTCCTTTAGGTATAATTCTCAATATGATATGCCCATATATGAGATCTTTTTTTTTTTCTTTTTCGCCCAATATGTAAAAGAAGAAAGTAGAGTGACATAAAAATGAGAATGAAATGTAAGACGAGAACAATGCATTTATTAAAGCATATTCAAAATGATGCTACATGAGCAGTACGTCCCTAAACGCTAAAGTTTCTGGTTTCAGCAAATGCTCAAACCATGACATAGTACTGTCATTCGTTTTATTCAAGTCCAACTCCTTCTACCCTTGCTACATTCTTCAATCCTACGCGTTTCAATGAATCCTGCACATCAGAAAAAGAACCCCATCAGTGAGAAAAATGCAAAACCGACGAAGATGGGATTCATGTTTCAAAAATCTATAGCACAGTACTACTTACGTCTCGCAGTTAGTGTTCATGGAGACGGGGAAGCCAACGTTGATCTTGCATGCACCGGGAATCTTGCTCAATAACTTGTCTTGAACACCGGCAAAGTTCTTAACACCAGCTTTGAGGCATCTGCAGATTGCCTTCTTGTCATCCACGGACTTCACGGTCGAGGCAAGCTGCTGAAGGCCACTGCAGCATGCTGCAGGTGGCGTTGGAGCCTTACCTTGGGCAAATGTCACGCAAGGAGCAGCCTTCATGTCCACCGTGCTGCAGCTTATGGCTCCATTGCTCACATAAGCAACGGAGAAGATCAGGCAGAGGACGAAGATGGCGGAGAACTTCATTTTCAGCTGTTTCTCGAGCAACTGATGGCCAAGAATTAGGTAAGTTCTTGCGCTGGTGGGAAGTGTGTGATTGATGGAAGGTAGCAGCCCAGGCTTGAGCTTATATAGAGAAGTGCTGGGACGATTTCCACATTGGAGGATGTGGTGTTTGAGTTTCCCGATGTGAATCCATGGATAAACTTGCAGGTTTTGCATTGGGATTATCAACATTGAGTTGATGCAGCTCAATTTATTGATGTATATATCCAGATACATTTCTGGACGTTATATTGGGAAGACATTGCAGTGTGGTTATAAGTGTTCTTGGTGTAAATTGCCCTATTTGTGTTCTGTGAGGCATTAGCACAAGCTTTCTGCACCGTCCAACCGGAATCAGAATTCGAATTGGGAAGTTGAGCTTCAATTCTAGACAGAAAAAGGGAGTACTAGTTTTTGTTATATGCAGTAAAAGGATCCAGATTTGAAGAAAGGTTTTGAGAGAAACATATTTCACCTCAAGTTTTAGATGTACAATCCATTATTATAATGTACTATAATTTGAACAACGAAAAGATTCAAAAGAATTACCTTGAGATAGATAGACAGATAAATGGTTGGAGAATTCAGATATCTACTGTTGTGTCAAAGATAAGTTGAAAATGACTACCAAACTACAAAGGACTTTCATTTCTAATAGATTTCAAATCCATTTTCCAAGCCATAATGCTGCAGAGACGTCTTGGACTTTGCATTGCAATGGTTAACACTAAAGCAACGCTTGCAATATTTCCGTTCTCCATCAGTTGATCCCTCGAGCTAAAAAGATGGACCTGCATGAAATATCTGGCATCTAAGATCAGATTTACATGATTCAACTACTGCCCATTGTACAATCACCAGAAGTCACCACAAGAACAAGATCCGTCCTTAAAATGATGAAATCTATTCACGTCTCTCACAATGATTTCTCGTCTATATATTCTGGAAATGAATTTGATAGCTGTGTGGCAATCCCCACAAATTCTTAGGTTTTTTGTCACACGAAGTGTGGTACCAGGGCTTGTATTAAGGAGCCCAAAGGCAACAGCCAGCTTCTCACTGTGAGTAGTGAGATTATGTTCTTTCTCCTGTTCGCTAATATCGTGCAATGCAAAACTAGTGTCTGGTATATAACCAGCTAATTTAATCTTCTGAGGCAGTTCCTCCAACAGTGAGTATATTTGCTTTGCTTGAGGATGAGAAGTATCTCCACCAAGAAAAAAATGTGCCTTCCCATTGACTTCGGTCCAACTGCACCCAGGAGTCTTCTTCACACGCTGGGATTTCAATTGAGTTCTTAAAATTTTAACTTCCTCCCACATTCCAGCATCAGCATACATGTTTGACAGTATAACATAATTCCCACTGTTATCCGGTTCTAATACAAACAACTGTTCAGCTGCTAATTCTGCAATCTCCAAATTTCGATGGTTCCTACTAGCAGATAGTAAGGAACCCCAGACACTTGATCCAGCTTTCACTGGCATCAGAGAAATAAGATTGTAGGCTTCCACCAGTCGCCCAGCACGACCCAGAAGGTCCACTATGCAAGCGTAATGATCATGTTCTGGTTCAACCAAGTAAACTGTTCTCATGGTGTAGAAATATTTTAACCCAGCATCAACAAGGCCAGAATGGCTACATCCTGACAACAGACCTGTAAATGTAATACCATCAGGTTGAACCCCAGCTTTGATCATATTTTCAAACGTGGAAACAGCATCCTTGCCATATCCATGAGAAGCATATGCCGAGATCATTGTGTTCCACGCAACCAAGTTCTTCTCATTTGGCCTCATTCTTTCGAAACAAGAACAAGCATCAGCCAAACTGCCACATTTTGCATACATACCCATAAGAGCTGTTTTTACAGAAGCATTCGACTCCAATCCCCTCTCCCTAGCAAAACTATGGATCCGCCTCCCTCGCTCAAGTGCAGCTGAATGTGCACAAGCAGGCAGAACACTCATCACGGTTACCCAATTCGGCTTCACCTCTGAATCCTCACCCAGCATTTGATCAAACAATGCCAGTGCCTTGTCTGCAAGTCCATTCTGAGTGTACCCTGAAATCATTGCAGTCCAAGACACAATGGTCCTATTATCCATTCTTCCAAACAACTCCTCGGCATACTGTACTAGACCATCTTTCATATACCCAGCAATTAAAGCGTTCCAGGATGAGACATCTCTAAGTGGGAGTTCATCAAACAACTTCTGGGCATTACCCAATTCACCACATTTCACATACATATCAATCAAAGAAGTCCCCACATAAATATCAATCTCCAACCCTCTTCTCAAACTCAGCCCGTGAATGCACCTCCCCAACCCAACACCAGATAAATCCGCACAACATTTCAGGACAAATGGAAAAGTGAAATAATCTCCCCTCAATCCTGAAGAATGCATTTGCGAATAAATTTCTATGGTCCTACGGGACTCGCCATACAGTGAGAATGCGCGAATAATAGCATTGAACAAAAGCTGAGATGGGTTCTCAGTGGCCCTGAACAGGTGAAAAGCGGAGATAATGTCACCAGAGCTAGCGTACATGGCGACCATCTTTGCCGCGAGGAAAGCATTGGGTATGAGTCCACGGAGGGCCATGTGGGCGTGCAGTTGTTGGCCCAATTTGAGACAGTTTTGGCCAATTAAGAATTGGAAAATAGGGGTGTAAAATGAGAGTTGAGGTGGGTTTTGGATGAGCGACTGCACCAGATTGTTCAGCATTGCTCGTCCAGAATTCGATGGCGATGTCTTCCATATCATCAGACACTGTTACCGAGGATTTTACTTGTTTTCATCTCTAAGATAAGAGCGAGAATCGACGGACGGGTTGAATCCGGTGAAGTCTTCAGAGGTGTGCTGAAGGCTGAAGGCTGAAGGCTGAAGGCTGAAGGCTGAAGGCGTAGGC
Organism: Rauvolfia tetraphylla; assembly: GCA_030512225.1. Taxonomy (NCBI): domain Eukaryota; kingdom Viridiplantae; phylum Streptophyta; class Magnoliopsida; order Gentianales; family Apocynaceae; genus Rauvolfia; species Rauvolfia tetraphylla. Next base: position 9,219,953 of record JAJQKT010000060.1, read on the forward strand.
GAATCTCTGGAAAAGCGCGGGAAACTTCCTACTGTTTTTCAGCGCTAAATCTTTGAACCGGCGAACACTCGGAATTGATTTTGAGAAGACCAGAAGTGAAGTGAAGCATGGGCTCCAAACACCTACTGCCGCACTGGCCTTAACAATAACCCAAAAGTGATGGTTGGGAACGATTTTCTTTTGAACTATAAGATAAAGACTTTTCATAATTTATCAATTAAAAAATATTCAATACGTAATAAAATGTGTCTTAACCAAATTACTCGTCATAAATTCCACTCATATCCATTGTATTACTTTCTAAGCCGGACTTATTCCTTCTTTTATCCTTTCGTGCTGGGGGTGTGGGGAGGCCGGGGTAAGGGGAGGGGGGATTTGGTTTTGGGTCCTCCCATTTATACTAACCACACAAAAGGGGACGGCGTTTCCAATCCCCCCTATTTTCTATTCTCCCAAACAAGAAAAAGGAAGTCATTTTAAACCTTAAATTTTAGTAATTTACCCCGAAGAATTTTTCTTTGAGGTAAGGCTTTTCATTTTCTATTTTCGCAAGTTTATAGAAAACAGATTTTCTTTTCCCTGATACCTTAGTAAGAAAAGATCTAAACGAAAAATGTCAAGAAAATTTTTCTATTTCATTCCCGTTCAATACATAAAGTACATTGGTTGGTCAGCGAAGTAATAAATTTCCTCTTTACAATACAACGATTATCGACGTATTCATAATATTGCATTGTTTTATACACAAGGAACAAAGTTAAAAGGTTTAAAGTAAGTGCGTATTTATAACATTAAGGGGTAGCACCAGCAATTTCCCCAATCAACTAACGTCATGGTTCAAGCAATTGCACCGTACCATGAATTGAGATGAATGAATGAGCTCCGCCGAGAAGACGCAACGATTCAATTTGCCTGAAAACTTCCGAAACTGGCATCTATCCCTGGTAGCAAGTCCCGTATAGAATTCGAGTACTGATAGAACTGCGACCAAGATAAAAATTATAAGTACCTGTTAGGCAAGATATTTTAGCAAATGGCTACCCATGATACAAGATGCAAGAAATTACAACTAATCCAATTTAGTGAACCAGAAAAAGGGTTGCAAAGTACTATAAAGTGAAAAGTTTCATAATCCTTCAAAATCACCCGAATTTTCCAGCTGAGAAAATGGATGGCCATTTTGAACATTGTACCTCTCTCACAATAGCTTCACATTTGCAGTGCAATTCATGCATGTGAGCTGCTCCAGACTCCTTGACCGAGTTAATTTTTGCAGTTACAGAATCAGCCTGATAAAGGGGGGATTAGGTTTAAAAGTCACATCCACTAATCAAACTAATATTTCACCAGAAGAATTGAGAACTTAAACAGTACCTCTGTGACTACAGCTTCCACCTGCTTTTGCCTTGCAACGAGACTGCTTCTTTTCGCTTCCACTTCCAATTTCACATTATTTAGTTCTTTTGTAGCCTCCTCACAATGGAGATCTCTTTCTTGCTGTAACTGCCTCTTTAATTCATCCAATTGATCAGCTGAGGAACAGACACATTTGATGTTATAAAGTTCTTTTTAACTTAAAACTAATTCTAGAAAGATAAAATTACCTTTTGCTTGTCGTTCCACCAATTTAGCCTCAAGTGACTTGTCTAACACTCCTTCATCTCCCAACTTAACTTTCAGTACTTTTAGTTCTTTTTCTATTGACTTGGCAGAGTTCACCTGTAAGAGCTTCAGGCATTACTTGTATATGTTGAAAAGAAACAAAAAGTGTCTCACAAGTGTATGTTATCACAAAGCTCAAATTGGTAAATGTCTACAGAAACAAGAGCAAACTCTTGCATTTGAGGAGAAAAGATAGTTTCCTTAAACTCAGACAGATGCACCACTTGCAAGAGTAATGAATAAAGGAAAATGGCAACAGAACATGATAAGAGATCTGGAGTCTGTTCCAAGTAACCTAAGAAAACTCAAATGGTTTAGAATCAATTAAGCCAGGATCATTGTACAAGAAGCAAACTGAGAGCAACTGAAATAAAAAAACTACAAGCCAGACCTGTTCTTGAATGGCCTTCATCTGAGCAGAATGCTTGGACAGTTTCTTGCAAGCCTGACGAACATAAACCAAGAATCGAAATCATCAATCCTTTCAATTAGAAAGAGTAGGGTGACTTGTTCACAGAAGACACATTAGCACAAAAGAACCAAAGGTATGATTTGAAATCGATTTAGTATCGTGACTATGGCTTAACCAACTAAACCAATTTTATTTCCCTTCCTCACCAGCATCCTTATCCTTGCACTCTTTTCCCCACTTTTCCTTGTAATTAAATAGTAATGAAGAACTTTCAAGGTCATTTATTATTCTTACTACATAATGATGCAAAGATTATTCGGTCATTGAAAGAACTAAAACACATTAAAGCATAACCACCAATCTAAAATCTAGTTATTATTACATCCCCAAATAGCTGTAATAAAATAAAAATGACACAGATAGATCTCAGGAAAGGGAAAATTCTCCTAGTTCACTCATTTTTATTTATCACTTCATGGCTAATACATCAAGTATTTCAAAAGTTCATACAATTGTGAACGTCAAGATAAACAGAGTGCAGCTGACTGTAGACAAATAAAATCCCAAGACAAAGAAAACATAAAAATCTCTCAGAATGAGCCAAGAAAGGAAGGGTAGTTTTGAATACCTCAACTGAATTACAATTGCTTCCATTCAGGAAAGGAGCACAAGAAAAATCGCTCATTGGCAAGTTACTAAGTTAAAACAGGCTTTGGGTACACATACCAGTACTAACTTGCAGAATAGCGTCTATATAAAATAACACTTAACAAAGAAAGAATAATGATAATAATCCAGAATACAACTTTAGATAGTGAGGTATCAAATGCAAGGTAAATAATCTATGGGTCATACAAGATGTCATATGAGATTCTGCGCATAAACAAGAAAATATATCATCAAATCCTTCCGTTCCTATTCATTTCTGTAAGTAGGCACATTAAATGCACGGGAATACAGGAAAAATTGTTATCCAAGGATCATATTTCTTGGTCACTGCCAGCTATTGAACAAGTATTTTCAGCATAAGCAATGCATTATTGCCATCATCATCAGAATCACATAAATGCTATCAAATATAGAGTATGCTTTATAACTCTTCTTAGGAACAATTTCATTGCTGGAAATGAAACTTTTTTATCAAGTCAATTTTATATTCTGGTTAATATGCATGTGAAGGTTGAGAAAGCAAAAAGAAGCAGTTCAGAAAATAAGTACCTTTGTATACATCTCAAGGACAGCAGTCTTGTCATGAAAAGATTGCATTGCTGCTCTTTCAGCATTTTTTGCCTCAATTTTAAGCGATTTTTTCTCCTCCAGTGCCCTCTATAATAAGAAAGAAATCAACACTTGAAAAGTGGAAGAAAGAATAAGTATGCAAAAGAGAAAAAAGGTAAAATGATTGTAGCCTTAACAGGTAGTGAAAATAGTATTGTCGGAAACCCATGTAGAGGTAAGGATGACATGCTACTATAAAATTCCAAGCATGAAAACCATCAATCCAAAAGTAAAACACTTATACACACATTGAATTGCATCCCTGCTCTAACCAGAGTGACAGACAAACCTGAACTCAAGAGCTTTTTCTAGATTAACCACACTTCAAAGTCACATGTAGAGTCATGCAGTTTGAAGTAGGACATGTAGAATTAAAATCTTGATTTCTTTCATGCCAAAAGTATCAATATTTGGTTCCCATCCAAAAGTAAGAAACAAAAGCTATACAGACTATCAGGTCATTTATTTAACAAGTTAGTCCTTCACTTGGTTTAAGTGCAATAGACGCTGTACAACATGTAGAAGAAACAGAAGAGATGCATAAAGAAGAAAATTGAGAAGACAGAAAGGTTCCCCCATTTTTAATTTACTTGCCACTGAGGCTCCAGATGACTTGTGCAGAACCAATAAACTAAGAACATGACATGAGTACTTAAAACCCGTACTGGTGCAATGGATATCACTGGTCTTGTGTTCCCCCTACTCAGGCAATGCAGCCATTTGAAACTGGGATATGGAAGAGTATGGATTGGAAATAATGCATGCCAAAATGGCAATAAGTGCATGTCAAAAATATATGAAACAATAGCACTCTGCCACAAAAACCTATTGCAGTTAATTTTTGAAAAGATTTTCCAGCAAAGAAAATCTATAGGCGTGTAGATTAATCCTCTACTGGCATTGAATACTGGATATGAAGATTCAGTATAAGTATCGATAATCTGTTAATCTTCAAATCCATGACAGCTCTCTAGAATGCTAAAATGAGCTTAACAAATAACAATCCACATAATCCACATAGAGAAGTATCACAAGTGATACCTGAAGTTTATCAGGTGACTGAACAATTTTGGATTGTAGACTCCCATTTTCTTGAACACTTTGTACCAAGGCAAACTGAGCATTTGTAATCTGAGATACAAAGAGAAAAAAGAATTTAAATAAATAGTTGCAGATCAAGCGATAGATATGCTGTGATCAGCAAAGAAGAATCAACAAGCTGACACCTAAAGAGAGAAACAAAAGAAAAAGGCCAAAATACATGTAAAATTCGGATGGGCAGTCGAAAACAAAAAAGGAATAGTCTGATCATGAATATAGATGCATTAATTCATCCAAATTTTGACATGGCTAAAATACTCCAGTACCAACACAGATTCCCCAAAAGAATGAAAGGATGTGTAGATAATCATAGGCAAGATGACATATACATATCACTTTGTAAAATAAGTAAATAGTCAGAACAACATCACAGGAAAACAGAAAAAACAGGAGGCTTTAGCAGTGATAAACCTCCAAAAGTAACAGAGAATGGATACAGGGGTTCCGGAAGCAATTTCTAATTAATCATATCTTAGTCTAGAGCTTTCTTTAAAACGTATAAGAAACATGAATAAGCCGCAACATACGGGGAAATGGGTTACAGACTGAGAAGATATTACTTAATTATCTACTTCCTCTGGCTCCAGTTTCAGTTGATTTGCAATGAAACATTATTTAGAATTTACAATCCTAATCTACAGAATATGTCAGAAATCAGAATTAATAAAACATTCCTAATATTGTAATCAGTAGACGTATACGTCCATATAGCTTGCACTTGTCACTAAGCAAAACTACATCTCAGCAGCAGTTAGTTTGAGAAGTAGACCTTCTCATCCATCTCTTTAACTTTTTCCTTCATCTTTCTCACAGAAACCTTTAGGGACATCTGGTGATTGTTGAAATTTTGAATGCTCTGTCGCAACTCTTTAACTTTAGCATCAACTTCTTGAACAAGTGGCATCTCCCTTTGCCTTAATTCATTATGCTCTGCAATCTCTCCTTGCAACTGCAAGGCAGATGAGTGAGTGATGTCACTGTGATATATTTTATCAAGCATTTAATTTAATCAAGCAGTTATACCTGAGATATTCTAGTTTCAAACTGTTGCTTTTGCTCTTCAAGAATGGTCAACTCATCCACAACAGGTCTAAACAGATTCAATTTCGTTTCTCTACATAACAATAAGAGATAAGAACAGTTTATTCAGAATGATAAGCTGTTTAACCTCAGATATACCAAATAATGAGCTCAAACAGTTTCCAATTCTATGGCCGCAATTTAAAAATGAGTATGACATCTAAGTGACTCTTCTTCTGTTGTAATCATCTAAGCAATACTTTACCACAGAAAAAGTAAGTCCCATAAAGAACATCTAATGAAATCAAAAGTACAAAACTCAGCTATTTAGCAATGTTCAATTTCAAAAATTAGCCAGAATTACAAGTTTCAGCCCAGGTTTTTTCAAAACAGAAATATGCATTTTGTGGAAAAAAGGAGCTGCCAATATACTATATCATACCTATGAAGACAAAAATTGAGAATTGCACTGAGAAAAGTCTCCGTGCGATCGGCCTCCGGCTTAAGCAAATCCTTGAGAGTGAACCTTTTGGGGCACTCCACAGCAGCAACAACTTCTCTGATCTTGTCGAACAAATTCATGGCTCGAACGGAGTCCACATGGTTCTCTGGATTCTCGAGTCGCTCGAGGGCATCAAAATCCACCTGGTCATGAAACTGCTCCTGGTCCTCCCTAAACAGCAAAAGAATCACCCAACGAAAAATCCAATTAGGCTTAGGGATTTGTAACATGCATAAAAGCACCTAAAAATGAGTTACTGAACCGAAGAATTACGGGAGAACGGCGATGTGGAGGAGGATGGTAGAGTAGAGGTTGATTACAAAGTCGGAGCTGGGATGAAGGAGGTCGGCCTCAGAGACATTTGCTATCTGAAAATCGTTAAGGACGCCGATAATCTCGTGCCGCGGCAGCCTTGGATAATCGAATCTGGACATTGTTGCTGATTCTGCGAGCCACTAAGAGTGAGAGGTTTTTGATCTTCTCTGCTCAGTTAATACTACTCAAATTGCAGAGTGAACTCCGTTGTCGTAATGCGCTAAAACTGTTCCGCATGCATCCGGCAGACAGGATCGTTTGGGAATTTTGTATAAAACCCAAGTCGGACAGGGCAAAACCCCATTTTTCCCGCCCGAAAGAGGGGAAATTTTTCAATTTTCTGTTGGGCCTACGCTTGAAGGTTTGAGCAACTTCTCTTTTCTGTATATAAATGGGCTTTGAGTTTTTCTTTTAAGAAAAATGGCCTTTGGTTACCATTTCTTTTTTTTTTTCTATAATTATCATTCCTTACTACATTTTATTGAAATAAAATATCTAAAAAGGACCTCTTATCACTTTCATGATGGCATGTTAAGGGGTTACATGTAGTGAAAAAAATACTATAGTGTATTTATGAGAAATGTTGGAATTCTATTTGAAATTGCGTGTGCAAGTAGTTTAATACAATAGGAGTGGCAAAATATGGAATTGAAAGTTTACAAAACTAATGTTCCATATGTAACTCTATTCACCGAAGCTTAATACTTTCTCAGTTCACATTTTTGTTTTAAGATATTCACAATTGTATGTTCATTTTTTAAAAATAATTATATATATATTTTAAATTTCACTATTAATTTCATTTTTTTTAAGTTACGCTAACATATGAGTTCGCCACTAATTTCTTTAATTTTCTTGATTTAAGAGATTTAAATTTTACTAATATATGAGCCATATCACTCATTTCTTTAATTAATAAGAATTTTATGAGGTTAAAGAAGATAAAGTTGATAAAATAAGTATCTAAAAAATCTTCCTTAAGTTTTATATCAAATAAGAATATTACGAAATTATTGAGAGTAAACTTGGTAAATTGAATAAATAAAAAATCCTCCTTAAATTTTATACCAAATTAAAATTGGACATTCATTTATGGATAAAAAGAGCAATAGCAACAAAAATAGAGACATTGGTAAATTTATTTTTAAAAATATTTATTTTATCTTAACTTAATGTTAAATTATAATTTAAGTTTCAAAATAAATTTTATCTCGCTACTAAGACTATCAACTTGTTAAGGTCGGTCTAAACTAAAATGCATACTTATTTACTCAGACACATACCCAATAGAGCCTCATATAATGGATACATATATGGTACACTTTGTATTGAACCCACTAGACTCAAGCAATTAGTTTTTACAATAAATGTTCTATATAATTAGTTCATTCTACTAATTAGCATTAAATTTAGGAATGTTTATTATTTGGTGCAATCAAAAAAATCAAACCGAACCTAATTAAAATAAATAGTTCATTTTGATTTTTTGATATTTTGATTTTGTTTATAGAAATTTTATGAACACATTTTAATAAAAATTAAAATTTTAAGATAAAATTACCTAAAAAATACATTATCAAAATGCGTTATTTTTTTTAATTTTAATTTTGTAATTTTTTTAAAATCAAATAAAAAACTAAAATTTCGAATCAAAATTCAAATGAGCACCCCTAATTAAATCGATTGTGTAAGAGAATTGAGAAGTTACTCTTAATTATCTTAAGAGGACAATATAGACCCAGTTTGAATTGGAATTTTTTTTAATTGAGTTATATTAAAAATAGTAAAAATAAATTATTTATGATAAAAAAATAAAATTTAAAATAAAAAATAAAAAATAAATTTTTTTGTTTTGAAAATCAAACCAAGCTCACCCTATTTATTAAGCTTATTATTTTGAATTTAAATAAAATTTTAAATAAATTATATAATTATTTTTAAAAAATATACATGAAAATTTCAATAGAAAATGTAGACATGTGAACATTGAGAATATTTTCGCAAAATCATCCGGACTGTGGAAGAGTAGACTATAGATACCATACGATACGATACATATTTCATCCTACACTCCACTATTTGCTATTCATCCTCTCTATTACAGTGACAAGTCCCTGAGTACCAAGCTTGCCGTTCCCATTGGCCACCATTCCGGCGAACAACTGCTTTGACAGTGCAGCGCCGGGCAAGACCACCACCTCACCGCCTTCTTCATCCCCAACATCCGCGCCCATTCCCAGGTCCTTCACCATATATTCTGCAAACCCACCAGGTTTGAAGTCCCTTTTGATCATCCTCTCCCCGAACAGCTCCATCACCATTGATCCCGCAGCTCCGCCTCTTACTGCCTCCAGAAACTTCAGCTTGTCCAGGCCTGCTTTCTCTGCGAAAACCAAGCCTTCGCTCAGCCCCAGTAAGTTTGCTCCCACTGTTATCTGATTGGCGATTTTACAGTGTTGTCCCTTTCCGGGCCCCCCAACATAGGTGACCTTTCCCATTTCATCAAACAGTGGCTTCAACCACTTCACAACATCCTCTTTTCCCCCGGCCAAGATAGCCAATTTACCATCTCTTGCTCCTATATCTCCTCCGGAAACCGGAGCATCCACGGAATGGCAATGCCTTTCTTGCGCGGAATCATAAATTTGCTGGGCGAGGATGGGGTGGCTGCTGGTGTGATCAACAAGTACACCGTTAGGGTTCAGATGAGGGATCAGATTCTCTAGCGCAATTTCTCGAACATCCAATGGGTGACCCAGCATAGTGAACACAACATCGCTGAGGCTCGCAACATCGGCGGCAGAGTTGACCAGACGGGCTCCTTTAGATTGGAGCGGGAGTGCCTTAGAAGGGGTACGGGCATAGATTGTGACAGCATAGCCGGCAGAGAGGAGACGCGATGCCATGGCTGCACCCATCACTCCTATGCCGACCCAGCCTACTCGGGTTTTGCCGGGAGCTATCGGGGTAGGGTAGGGGGTACTCATCGCCTGCTAGAGAGATGGAATCCACGAACTCACACTGTCAAGAAATGGCGTTGAATAGTGGAAAGTGATGGAAATCATCAGTACTGTTTTCTACTGTTACGACGTCGTTTGCATCCTCCAGACAAGTTTATGTAGAAGGCGCGAAATTTATGTTCCGCTCTTATTTTGTTACTGTTTGTCACGTCATGTACAGGATTCTATTATGAAATTGAAAGAAAAATTTTCGCTTAACCCGACATTTTTATTCATAAACGATTTATTTTTTATAAAATTCGACACAAAAATATATAAAAAATAAACTCTAGTCAATCTCGGCCTAAAAGTGTTGCTTTAATGATTCACTGGCACCAATGTTACAAACAACATAGTACTTGAAAATCCTCAAATATGAAAGGAAAATCAACTAGATACAAACTTTGTTTGTATATAATATACTCATTGCGATGCCAGTTAAGAATACTACCGGTGCAGGAGACACTTTTTAACATTGGAATAATAACTAAAATCTCCATTTGCAGCAGGAAGATACTGGACTTCCAATGAGATCCATCTTTTGCATCAGGAACCGGAGAAAATACCGTTCCAGTGCCAGAAGTTAGTGTTTCCTTAAAATGCAGTTAATTTTGCCACTCATTTCTTGTTTCAAAAGCGCATGTCATTGCAGTTGGCACGGGGAAAGTTCGACATAGAACTTGCTCTTTTGTTAGTAACACTTCTATGACTCTTCTGTGCTAATTTCCAACCCACATGCTGTCCGAACGGCTATTAATTGTAGATGAAGCCATAAAAAGGAAGAAACGCCAATGATTCAGTCAAACCAGAGGTTTCCAGAATGCAGTTAATCACGTTGTATGACCGTATGACCATGTGATAGAATTCATTGTGGCAATCTGATGAGACTGAGGAACTTGTTGGGAGACCTTGAATCAACCGAGACCACAACAATGAATTTTGATATGCTTGAAGAATCACCCAAGAAATATACAAAGATATACCACAAATCAAAAAGTCTGTCTTGGCAGGCGGAAATTATGATCTACCATTACTGTCTCATTTTGCCACCCTTGCATGATGAGATTTCATTGCTTTTGACACCATATGCTGTTTTGATAATAACTCAGCAATAGTTTGCCTCCCAAACAAGTGAGCATTTTTAAGAATCAAGTTTCTTGTTGATGAATCGACAAAATATCCTTGACCTGGCATCCACTGTAGTAACTGAAGCAAAAGGTCTTTCTTCTCAGTTTCTTCAAGATATCGAGAAATAGCAGTATGAAACAACTCCTGCAACAAATGACACTTCAAATAGGTCATCCTTGGATTTGCAAGCTGGAGTACAATTGTGCTCTTTTTATGAATTCATGAAATGTAAGGTTGGATAAAATCTAGAAGTAGCTTCAACTAAAGTTCAGGCATATGTGGGAACGAAATCCAACCATTAGTTGCCATATGAGGTTTGGCAGTATCTGCAAATTACAAAATTATGCATCATAGAGAACTATGCTTCAGCAATGTGCAAAGATCTAAATCAGCTTATACCTGATTAATCTTAAATCCAGAACTGTGGACAGCCTTTATCACATCATTTACCAAATTTATGTTGCCTGATTTCATAAAGGAGGTTGCAAACTTCTTAATAGCTGGTTCAGAAATCAATCCTGAATTGTCCTGCCCAATTCGACGAGCTTAATAGCCTTTATTATCAGAAGCAAAAACAAGATTGCTTTAAAGAATCTGCCTACCTTTACTACTACATATGCATCTTTCAGAAGTCGACCTTTGACTAAAATGTGTAGAATCTTCTCATGAAGTGATTTGCACATGGTCCTCTTGCTGTATCTTAAAATATTATATACAGAAAATGCTTCTCTATATGCACCTGTTTTACCAAGATGAAAGATTAAAGAAGAGCATAGTCCCTGCAAAAGAGAAGACATGATCCAGTAAGCACAACATTTAAGTACAAAAGTACTAAAAACATCTAAATTCTAAAAATCCTTGATACCAAGTTAGCTAAATTCTGTAAAGAGCCTTTTGTTGCAGCATAACATAATTCCAACATGTACATATGGAAGTTTTACAATGATGGGAAATTAAATCAAAACTTAGGCAAAAACTTTGAAGTATGAAAAGACAGATTGAGCGCTTCAAATGCTACCATAGAAAAGAGGAAAAAGAGAAGTAACAGAAAGAGAATGGAAAAGCAAGAAATTTCACCATGGGCCTTTTTCAAGATACACTTACATGGAAAAGCTTCTAGAAATCTGGATCAGAACTCTTATTGTAGAAACTTGTTCCAGTAAGCATCTTAAAATCCTTGAATTACTTTGATCTGATTTCGGAAGCATGCTATAAAACTGATCTATGACATAGCTAAATTTACACAGTTATGATATGAACTGCCAAAAGCATTGGTGTTTATCAAACTTAGGTCAACTCCATGCAATGCAGCAGAGAAATTGTAATTCATTCACAAAGGTATGATTTCTCTCATTATCCCACTTAACATAAGCTTCAGAATAGTTATTCTGATAAAGAAAATAAAAGATGCAGGTTCATTTATCATAGGTGGAAAAGGAATAGCAGAGTAAGAAAGTTAAACACTTCAGAAGTCGGTTCTTCTAATCACATGTTCATATGGTCCAGCTTACAAGCAGAGGTATTTATTGTGGTCAGGTCAAAATCAACTTCTTCATGTCCAATCAAGAATAACAAAATCATAAACTAAAAACCCATTTTTTCCCTTTCTTTTAATTGTTGTAGTTTGCATGGTAGTTCTAGTCCCCAATAACTACTCACTCCTTGACTGATGAAATAAGTGATAGTAGGAGCCAGCTGACCTCCTCAACTTGATGCCCTTTCTGGTGCATGTCCTCCATGGTACGATAGGCTAGAATATACAACTTTTCTTTGCAAAAGTATTTAATGAGAATATGGAAGGTATTCCAATCTGGACTAATAGCTGACTCATCCATTTTCTTCATCATTTTCATCACATTGTCCATCTCCCCTGCTCTGCAGTAAGCACAGAGCATTGAATTCAAAATAACCACGTCATATTTGTTGTATTTTGCTTCATAGTTAGAAATCAATTGCTTTGCTTCTTGGAGGTTTCCAGCACGGCAGAAGGCAGAAATCATAATACTGTAGGAATAGCCATCTGCAAAAGTGAGAGAGGATGGTTGAAAAGGATATCTACATTCATGCATAAGACTGAACACACATGGTATAATGCAAAACCATATGAAGCAATGGCAGAGCTTGTCATGTTTTCACCTCAATCTGATGCAACTTGCAAAAGAAATATTACAAATGGTTCACACTGCTAACTAAACATACCAGTTCTCACTTCTTGTTTCATCATGTCATCAAAAACTGATTTGGCTTCAAGAGTCTGACCAGATTTTACTAGACCATCCATAAGTATACAATATGGCATCTGCAGCAAAATCACACTTGGTAAGACTTCAAAGGAAATATAGATCCAAAAGAAAAACCAAAGCTATAGAAATTCAGTGTAGTGAAAACTAAGAGTCCAGTTTCACTACTTGGGTGGTGGAATATAAGGAATGGACTTATTCTATCTTTGATATGAAGAAAATTATGGAGATTGAAGCTATCAATGTTTGCAAGTTTTCATTGGTTGCTAATGATGAGCTAATGGACATCTGTATGGGTCAAATTTTGCATAAGTAAAGCAAAAGTCCAAATATAAATAATTGGAAGTATCCTCATGCTCTTTTATCAAAGTAATTGAAGGACTGCATACATTCTAACAGATTAAATCTCATAATACCTCTTGAGATGCATGAACAGAAAATATATGTTTGTATCCTACCTCATCTGCAGCATAGCCTATAGTTTCCAACTCATTTAGCAAAACTCTTGATTTCTCAAACAAAGCCCCTCTAACATATACTTTTAGCAAAGTAGTCAAGATAACCTGCAAAAAGTAGTAGTAGCAAAATATAAGATTCTCTTTTTGGGATAAAGTCAGAATTTGCAGCCAACAAATAGAATAAACTTGTATATCAATATGATCACTTGCAAGAACATGGAAGAGTGCTAATAATACTTCACCATGCAAATTATACAAAAGATCTTATAACTCAAAGCATTGCAGCTTAAACTGAAACTAGAAATGAGATAATCATAAGAGAAGTAGAAGCAATGATCTTTACTCAAATCAGAGTCAAGTTTAACAAGATAGGGTTAGGGAAGGCCTAGAGGTGCTGACATCCAGTAGCTTCTTCTCATTGATAATAATCTAACCCCAAAAGTGAAATCACAATTCAACTAACCTGATAACTTGAGAAACTAGATTATGTTATGTGAGACATGTGACTTCTAAAGAACTACCTTTGCAAGTAGGAGTAAAAGCCAACCTTATTTAATTCTAGCCCCGCAGACCTCATCTCTTGGATTAATTCTTCTGCTTTCTTATAGTTTCCATCAACCGAGTAGGCATTGAGCAAAGAGCTGTAGTGAAAAACATTAGGAGAATGACCTTCACTCTTCATCTCCTCAAAATATCTCTCTGCCTCTGTGCATTGATTGTTTGAAGCACAAACAGATAAAAGTGTACCATAAATTACACTATCCATCGAAAGGCCATTATATTTCAGCTCCTTAACCAGTTCTAGCGCCTTGTAATAGCCATCTTTGACTTTAACGCAGCCTACAAGTAGCTAAATATAAGAGAAGAAAAAGACTCTTGAATGTTAGTACAAAGGGGTCAAAGAAGTCTCATAGAATTTCCGTAAAGAAAAACACATTGTGCAAGCTTCAAAGACCATGTCAGAAGATGCAACCAGAACCCTTCATTGCTCATTAGTTTCCAACATATTCCGGTCATGAAGAGTTAAATCTAAATTGGAAACATTAGGATTACATATTCTGATCTGATGACTCTAGAAAGTAGATTAGGGAACTGGCGTTGTTGATATCCCAAGCCAACTTTTCAAATGATAGGGATGAAAGCACATACCGTAGAATATGTAACAATATCTGGCTTCAGGCCATCTTGCTTCATTTGACGAAACATTTTGAGGCTGCTGTCAAATTTACCACTTCTTACCATGCAACTAAGAATAGAATTGCAGACTGAAACATTATTCCTTGTCGACACATCTTTAATGCTACTATAGATTTCCAAAGCCCTTACTGGATTAAGGTTCTTTCCTACGAACTTTATATAACTGCTGTAAGAAGCACTGTTAATCTTCTCATTTTGCTGCATCCAGGCGAAAAGCTGCAATAATTCAAACCTAAATATGAGACATACAATCTCTAAGCAAACCAGAAAATCAGATAAAACGTGTATAAACTGGCAAAGAGATTGGCAAGAAGTTAATTGCAACTTTCTGAATTCCACATAAACAGCTAATAGGCTTTCACTCTTTGAAAAGCTTATAAGGATTACAGTTACTTCAATGCACTAATCTAGAATTACGTTGGAGTACAACCACATTACAAGTTTTGATCTCTGTCACCAAGATCTAATTACATAGAGGAACCTCATTCTGGTCTATTAAGATGCGCCAGATTTTTGCAACTGACAACATGTGAAAAAAAATGAAGCAGCACTGTGACATATGCAGATAACAAATACCCGAAGAGATGTTGGTCACAATCTAACCTGTGAAAGTTCCTTCCATCTGCTTAGCTTCCCATAATGGCGCAAAATCACATTCAAATCTTGAGCTCTCAATATTCCCCCAGACCTATAAACCAGCAAAAGCCATCACTTGCTTAAAGTTGTAATATACAACCTAAAGAACCATAATTCAGATAGCAACAATTACCGTAACACATACAACAAAAAAGTAAAACCTCGATTTTAGCATAAATCCATAGCAAAGATCAATGAACACAACAGAAAACACTTAATAGCAAAATCAAACAATAGCATGTGCAAATTCAAGCAGCAACTGTTGCCACTTCCACTATGAACTCGAACATTGAAAGGCTCTCGTATACAACATAATTGGTCAAAATTGTTCATTTTTCAGCATTGCTCTAATCTAAGCATCAGCAAAGGCCAACTTGTTTTTTGTAAAATCATAAAGTACATAAAACTTATCAATTTATCAAACACAAGCTAGGCATAAGCAAAACTCAAACCGTGGAAAGCAATCGCTTAACAAGTAAATCTCAGATTATATGAAAAGCCATTAACGAGATCAAGTGAATTAAGAAAATTGACACTTTTTAAACAATCAGAACAGTACACTAATTATGCACAATAAACAGGTTAAAAAAAGACTCAAAACTTTAAAAGATTTCATTATACAATTAGAACTCCAATGTTGAATCTCAACTAAGAGCACAATGCAAGCAACAATACAAAAATAAGTTCCGACCGCATTGGCGGCAAAAACAATGTCTAAATACACGGGAAACTAACTCATCCGAAGAAATGAAAAGAAGAGAACAAAAAGGCAACTTTGCAGGGGCACTAATACAAACCAAAACTCAATTCAAGTTCAACCAAACAAAGAAAACAGCAAGATTAAATTAAGAACCTTGAAAGAGCAGATTCCAAGTCGGAGGATTCTTGAATATCAGCAATTGCAGAGCTTAAAGTTTTACGGAAAACTGCACGAAGATTTGGAGAAGATTTTCTGGGCCCACTGTGAGCTTCATGAAGCTTGGAATTAGCAATAGCAGGAGTTGTTACAGTGGTAGCGAACTCGAAATTGTTGACAGCTCTAATTATGCTTGAAGATAAAGGCAACGGTGAAGAAGAAGCAGAAGCAGCTGGTGAGGGGCTGGTTAGGATATGCTGAAACCCGCTTCCAAACACGCTGCAAATCTCCATAATTGCAGTCTCGATTCATCAAGTTGGCTGCATTCTGCAATTTCCGGTGATTGTGTGGGTTTCCCGCGGGCTTCGCCTTTGGTCGACAAATTAACCAGATGAACGCATTGAGTGCTGCGTTCTCCTCACACGAACATTACATGCCTTAGTGCATATGAACGCACTGAGGTCATGCGTTAGGAGTAATTTCTTATACAGGTCGAATATCTCCCACCCAAAATTTAAAAAATAATAAATATTTTTTTGCTAACGAAGTCAGTACCTTGTATTACTAGGAGCGCGCTGGGGATGGCGTTCCCTGAATATGGATGCATTATCTTCATGCGTTAAAGCTATGCAGTGGTGCCTTTTGGATAAGAAATACTTACCGAGGACTACCTTATCACAATGTTAAAAGTGATTGATTACATAATTTTTCTTGGATATGAACTAATGCATTGTGGGCAACTCCCATGATTTTTTTAAAAAAAATATTATAAGATTTCTCTTTTTAGTATAAAGGACAAGATGCAAAAGTATAAATCGGATCACAAAATAAAGACTCACATCATTATAAATATATTATTATTAGTATAAATTATTAGTATTTAACTTGAATTTTAAATTTAAAATTTTTTATTATAAAAAATTTTAAAATAAATTATTTATATATAAAATATAAAATTTAGGAATAAAAAATAATCAAAAGAGACACTACTAGTCAAAAAAATGACTATACCACTTTTCTTTATCTGGAATAAAGAAATCGGGTGCGTGTAATTAAAAATAGGATTACTGTACGAAAATGTGCATGTTTTTCTTCCTTTTTTGGCTGAATCGAAAATGCACATGGCTTTGTGTGATGTGCGCACATATATTTTTCTCCCTCTCCACCAATAGTTTCGTCTCTCACTCTCTCTCCTCTCGAAGTTCCGCTTTTGTCTTCTTCTTTTCTTGCTTCCCCTCTGTGATTGCATCAAATTATTAGCAGCACCATTTTTCATCAGCAGACGCTAAACCCACTTTGCATCTCTGTATATTTTCTTGAAACTCTGATATCTACTACTGAATCTTGAAAATCCACTCAAAAAATGCATTCCAAACTCTCACTAAGAGGCCACCTTGTGCTTAGTTCATCACCAGCTTATGCTCAACTTCCATATAATCACCGTCAAGCTTTATGCAAGATTACTTCTTGTCAGAAGAGCTCTTCTTCTTCATCTTCTGACCCCAAGTTTCGTTTTAGGCTTCTGGGTCGGCCTTTGGGTGACAGTAAATGGAAGTTCAATGAAATTGATACTAGTGAGTACAAAAGTTGTCACTTTTGCATTTACGCCTAGTACCTTGGCTGTACTTATGTTGTGTATTTGAAAGATAAGATGATGTTTTTCATTGATATTGGATTTTCTGGGTTTCTTTCTTACTTGAACTACTTAAAGTGAGTTGATCCACACTACTTGTTTTTGCCAAGTTGTGTTCTTATTTATTTTTGTGTCTTGCACTATTGGTTATTATTTTTCTCTCTATGTCGTGTTTGATGGGATGCCATCCGACCATGGCATCTCTATTTCTTTGGTCGTGTATAGCTAATGAAAACAGTGGAATCTTTATGATTTGGGTTTACTGCTCATGCCTTTTTGTCTTTTTCATCATTTTTTGTTTGTTTTATAGCTAGCACAACTTATCTTAGTTGAGGATTGTCATGAAATTAGGATCATTTATGGTTCTTGATTCAAGATAAATAATTTAAAAATTAAGAATTGGTAGTTTGGTGCAAGACACACATATGTAAACATACATTTTTTATGGTATTCAAGTAGAAGCTGCTCATAAAATTGTGCCCAAAAAGGGCGAAAAGATACATGCTCAGGAGGCTTAATAGTATGTGTTTTGTGATGTTTAGTCTTCAAGGGTGTTCTGCATCTGTTTATTTTCCATATTAAGCCTCACTGGTGAACTTATAAAGGTTATGATATTACACCATTGTTTTGGACTGAAAATGTAAAACATCATCCAAGGCAAGTTATTCTCTCAAGAGATAATAACTCTTACAAGCTGAAAGTGTCAAATACTGCTTGTTGTGTGCACAAACTAAGTTTGACACATCTTGTTATAACTTCATTATTGTGCTCTAGCTGTTCTAAATACATAATCTGTTGATAGATGCAATGCAAGATTCTGTGAACCAATGGTTGTCGAAGACACAAAATTTTCTGAATGAGGTCACATCTCCACTGGTGAAAACGGTGAATGATAGAAGGCCTGTTGTTCAGATTGGTACCGGAGATATGGAAGACATTTTCTTGGCTGAACAGACAATTAATAGTAGAATGCCTAGTGGAGATCTTTCTACAGCTGCGATTTTTTCCATTGAACAATTTAGCAGGTAAAGATGATCTATGGACAGTCTGGCAATTTCTGATTCCAAATTTATCTGATCATTAGTAAGGACTGAACTGGTGGAGAGGTAGTACATTGGCACATTATTTTGTTTCCTCCTGCAGTTTTTGGCATGCAGAATTAAGGTTTCAAATGGAGACTCTTGTTGCTTTGATGTCGTCATCATAATAATAGACATCTTTGTATTTAATTCTTGAAATTGTGCAATGCAGGATGAATGGTTTAACAGGACGGAAAATGCAGAATATATTCAAAGCTCTTGTTCCTGAATCTGTGCACAATGATGCTCGCAATTTAGTGGAGTACTGTTGTTTCAGGTTTTTGTCCAGAGATACTTCTGAGATTCATCCTTGCCTCAAGGTTTATACACATAGTATGATGCAGTTTCATACTTTCTTCAATGTTCAAGATAAATGCTCATCCCATAGGCTTGTTGCTTATTAGAAATCCATTTAGTCTGCAACTGATGACAATAATCTATGGCCTTTGTTCTTACATACTGTTCCAACACTTCCCTCTTTAGCCTGCTTCTCAAACAACACTTGGTTATACTGCAAGTTTTTCTACCTTTGGTTTCTCTTGTGGGTCTTCAAAATTCAAAGAGATATGCCTAGAAAAGGCATTCATAGGAGAACACCGGGCAGGTGGCAGGCTCTATTGGATCTTCTAGCTTCAAAATTGTAGTGGTTGTGGCTGGTATTTCTTAATTTACAAATTTGCAGATGATCTGAGAAGCTTATTTTTTCTTGCACAATTGTGTGGTCTTTTCCTCTAGTTTGTCTGGGTTTGACGAAAAAATGCATCTGTACAATTGGAGGAAAATCCTAAGAGATGAAGTCCAACTTCAACATTTATTTCTGGGTCAAATGGTATATAGACCTTGATGATGTGAAATATCAAGGAATAAAGTTCTCTGTTGGTTAATTTGCTTTTTAACAATATGAATACAGTGGGATGCATACTGAGTTTGCAGTCTTTATCCTTACAACCCTTCTAGATGCAAAGAAAATCATCCAGGGAACAATTGTATCATGACTAAAGTACAAAGACAAGGGCCATGCTGATAGCTGGCATCTTTACTAGTATTGCGATAGTGGGTGACAAGTTAGACATCTTCATTTGAGATATATAACTAAGGATCTGATTCAATATAACTTTAAGGATGCTCTCTTTCGAGTAATTTTAAACATCTTTCTACTTTAGTCTCTTGGAAATGTTTTCTTGTTTATTATTGAACATTATACTCAATGCGCTAGAAAAGTTTTCAATAAATGATTGAGTAGCATAAGAGTATGCAACTGAGGGAAAATGTCTCTTTGATAAATTTTAAAGTTCTGTTATGTTTCATTCTCTCTTCTCTATATGCATATACATTTGACAGACAACTCTCTGTCTGTCTTCTTTGCTATGTATTTGTTTATCACCTATTTCTTAGTTTTGTTGTCGAGTTTTTTTTTTTTTTTAATTTAAATTTAAATTTTATAAATATAATTTTTATAAAAAAAATAAATAATTTAAAAATAAATAGGTAGGAGGTTCAGTTTAGGTTCTGCTAATTTCTGGTGTTTTTGGCTGCTGTGACAGGAACCTGCATTCAGGAGACTCATTTTTGTAACTATGCTTGCCTGGGAGCAACCCTATAGCAATAGAAAGGATTCCCAAGCGAAGACTTCGGAGAGAGATTCAATACAGGTTTCTCCTATATGGGCTCTTTCATCTGATATTTCGTTTCTGTGATTTATTGCTTTAAGAATTTAACATCTTATTCTAGTTTGTTTATGCTTATCTAATGAATAGTATATGGTATAACAGCCTCAGCAAATCAATAGCTTATGGTATAACATCCTTGGGTTTTCTGGCAGTAATTAAAAATGATTGAACTTAAACACTTGTATTTGACTACACAAATTCAACTTTAAGATCCTAACAAAATATGTTACTGCTGGCATGTAATGGATGCCAGTGTTACTTGACTTCTCCTCTTACATCTTAAGGAAGCATAGGATATCTTACCTAAATTCACTTTTCCTTGTGAACCTCAAAGGAAGCCTTTCTGGATACCCCAACTATTCAATGCCAGTGGATATATTAAGTTCACTCTTTAACATCTCTACTTGACATAGTTAGAGTACGAAAGATATTCATAATAATTCTGCTGTCAGTTGAGATGAAAGATAGCTGCTGATCTATATGATTTCTTTCATGTCAAAGTGATTAGACCTTGATTATATGTTAAACTTTTGCATTTTGTGTAATTAGAACTTGGTCAGATTTAGTTAATTATCTTTCTGAATCTGTGTGAATGTTGCATTTCCATGTATGGGAAATTTCTTGGAGAAATCTTGGGATATGACAGCCAGTATCAGATATTCATCTTAAATATTTCTCACTTTAATTGCTTAAACTCTTGTGATTCTTAAATATTGATCATTCTTGCTGAAACTTGTAGCTGAGGGTGGTAGGAGAGGAGGCTTTTGTTCGTATTGCTCCTGCAGTTTCTGGTGTGACTGACTGGTCCACAGCACACAACCTTTTCAACGCTCTTGCCGGTGATGAAGAAGGCGTCTCATATGGCTTGTGGTCTACTTATATTGACGAACTTCTCAAGTGAGCATTAGATTATCTACGTGTTTCTAAATTATCCTTGAGATTGTTTAATTCTATATGTCAGCATTTCTGATGATTGTTTGACTCCAGTACTAGGTCCTGGGTATTCAGGAAACTCATTGCCAAATATATGCTATTATAATTGTCTCTTTATTGACGAGACTATATGGGGTCTGGCTTTGCCTATTGGAAGGCTGTATGCAGATCAATGCCTTTCCATGCAGTGTGCCATTTTCTGTTTATTGGAAGGGATTGGATGGTGGACTTATAGCATTAGTACAGGGTTCTTGTCATTTTCTCATTGTTATTGGCATGTTATGCATAATCTACCTGTATATATCAGGTAAAGTTTCAGAATGTTTTTCCCCTTATTTTCAACAAATGTGTAGGGTTCATGAAGGAAGGAAATCATACAACTTTCAAGAATTCACCCAGTCTAATGGAGAGACAATCATTTGCCTCAGTTCAAGCAGGAAACCACCTGTATTGAAATGGGAGAACAACATAGCATGGCCTGGGAAACTCACATTAACTGCAAAGGCACTCTACTTTCAGGTACTTGTAATGGGATGGTTACAGAAAATAGAGGAAAATAATCTATGAATTCTCTATCTATTGTTGCATAATGTTTTGCATCATAATTTTCTCATTACCATATCCTCTTAGGCTAGCTATTTTACCATTTTGCAGAAAATTGGCTTGCGTGGCCAAATGGATGCAGTGAGATTGGATCTTACAACAGATGATTCACATGTAGAGAAAACAAGGGTTGGGCCTTTGGGGTCTGATCTTTTTGATTCTGCAGTATCTGTGACCTCTGGTCCGGAGTGAGTAAGCTTCTTCAGTCCTTCCATGGAATTAGTTTAGCAATTGTCAGAATACAGATTTGCTGTCATTATGAAGAAGTATATGAATGATTTAACAGTTGGTTGATTTTTAAAGTAGTTCATTTTTTTTGACATGGTATGAATGAATATCTAATTTTGCACCTCTTCTTATTTGCTTAAGCCTTACTGAAGTTTCTGAGTTGCAATTGCAGAAGGACAATTATACTTGATTTGGGACCTGTTATTATGTGCTTAAGTACAAAATTCTTGAATGTGACTACAGGAAAAGTGATCTGAAAAATCACAGCTACATTGCACTTTAAGATATGCAAAAAGCTGTTTAAAAACGCATATTCAGATGCTTTTCAACACCAGCACCGGGAGTATAAAAAGAAATGAGAATGTTTCATAATGACTTTAGCTCAATAATGTCTATGATCAGCTTTCATAAAGCAAATGAGAGTGGGCCCTCAGGACATGATTTACTTCCTCGCCATTTCATCCATTTATGCTCAAATTCTCGAGCAACCCCTTGAACAATCATTGTCTGTATGAACTCCAAAAGAAAAGCAATGAACAGGTTTACTGCAATTTTTCTTCAAAAATCGGGGAAGGTTGAACTCTTGAGTGATTTATTCAGGTTGAGTGTTTCTTGAATCTTTCTAATGAATTAATTATGATTGTATACCTTATATTTATTTTGTATGTAATCAGGTCTGAAACTTGGGTACTAGAATTTGTTGACCTCCGCAGTGAAATGCGACGAGATGTCTGGCATGCTTCAATTAGTGAAGTTATTGCTGTGCACAAATTTATTGGAGAATTTGGACCAGGGGACGGTGACCAATCTGTTTCCTCTGTATATGGTGCTCACAAAGGCAGGGGAAGAGCAATTACTTATGCTATAAATGCTATTGCAAGACTTCAGGCACTTCAATTCATGAGGAAGCTCTTGGATGAGCCTATAAAGCTTGTATCATTCTCTTACTTGCAAAATGCACCTTATGGTGACAACGTTTTGCAAACTCTTGCTGTCAATTTCTGGGGTGGACCATTAATTGCAAATTCTAGAAAAGAAGACAATCAATCAGTTCAACATGTAAGGCCTTCTCAGGAAGTATCAGAAAGCAGTAATCATGTGTTTGACATAGATGGAAGTGTATACTTGCGGAAGTGGATGAGATCTCAATCATGGGCTTCTAGTGCTTCACTTGCTTTCTGGAAGAATGCATCAGTGAGAAATGGAGTAGTTCTCAGTAAGAATCTTGTTGTTGCTGATACAGCATTGGTAGAAAAGGCAGCAATTACATGCAGAGACAAATGCAGTGTAGCTGAGAAAACACAAGCAACAATTGATGCTGCAATGATTGAAGGGATCCCAAGTAATATCGATCTTTTTAAGGTTGGAGTTATTGGACCTGCCCTTATGTGTTAACTCATCATTTTCTGCTGTTATGTTAGGTGCTTTAGTACGCATGTTCTTTCTAATACCATTAATGCATCTTCTTAAGTGTTGGCATCTCATCTTTGTCAGGAACTTGTGCTTCCTTTAACAATCATTGCTAAAAATTTTGAGAGACTTAGACGCTGGAAAGAGCCCCTTGTGACTGCCTCTTTTCTTGGAGTTCTGTATACAATTATTTTCAGGTAAAAGGTGATTATGTTATTGAGGAACCCCTGGTACTAGTTTCTGGCTTATTTCCTCCTCGGGTATGTGATTGTGAAAGTAATTGGTTATAGGAAAAGGTTTAGCATATGCATAGTCCTCATAATGCAAAAATTAGTTTATTCTTTTTCATGGTTGATAATCTAATGGCTTCTCATTTTCCATGAGTCAGAACATGGCAAAACTACGGGTTTTAGTCTTTGTGCCACTGAGAGAGATGGTCTCCAAGTAAATAACTGCAAACTTTTTTTGGACCTTTAGAGAACCAAAATTTCATTCTTGCCAGGAGAGACTGAAATTTATTTTGTTGCCTGATCTGTGATATAGTTCTCGCTCTTTACCTTTGTGTAGCCTCAAGTCTGTCTAAATCATATTGTGTTCCATTGCTCAACACTGAAATGGATTCTGGGCAATTGTCGAATATTGATGTCAGGAAATTCTACTATCTGTTTTGATCAGAAACATGCTTCCGTATCTATTCCCATCGACTTTGATGGTCTTGGCTTCTGGAATGTTATTATTGAAGAGGCTGAAAGAACAAGGTAGACTTGGAAGATTTTTTGGAAAAGTTACCATACGTGATCAGCCACCATCAAATACGATCCAAAAAATTATTGCTCTTAAACAGGCTATGCGTGAAGTGGAAAAGTACCTCCAAGATCTCAACATAACACTGCTCAAAATTCGTACAATTTTTCTTGCTGGCCAACCTCAGGTATTCTACGACACTGACTTGTGACGAGTCTAGTTTGAAGTTTTACAATGCATCTGCATGCATAAATATTGCTCTTCAGTATTCTACATATTGTATCATTACTTGGAATTATATATGATGACGATTTTCTTATGGATCTAGGAAGCTACCATGAAAAGGAAATTTGGGCAGTTTTTATCTGTAGTATTTTGTGGGTCTTGTTAGACGATTTCATGCACTCCAAGAAATTATGCACTTAAAACTTGATTCTTGATTGCCTAACAAGGGATGAAAGTATGGATGTCTTGAAAGAGCTTGCTTGAGGATTCTATTTCCATGTCTTCTAGCATCTAGGGAGCAGGATACTATGTCTGCTAATTTATGAAATATGTGATTGGGTCTGCTTTTATCTGGAAAATAAAATATCAGAATATTTTATGTGTTCTCTCTGAAAGTTTAGGTCAATTTCTTCCCTCTTTTTTGACTGATTAGCGGAAGATGCTTGAGGAAAATGCCGTGGTTAGACCTACTTTTAAAGAAACTATGAGAGCTCTAGATCTGGATGCTTGCTTACAACCTGAAAATGATATTACTGCACGTTGTATGTTAAATTATTACTAGGCTTTGATTTCATAGACCAAGTGAGGATTTTTTTGGTGTTTGGCTATGCTATATAATTCCTTGATGAAAACTGGAAACCGGAAGTGTTAATTTTGTTCTGGCAAATAATTTTTGGCAATAGGAAGACAGTAAGGTCTACAGACTTTGACCATTATTCTAATGGCTGCAAGTATACCCCCAGGAAGAGTGAGATACTTCTGCAGCAAAAGCATCATTAATATACTTACACAAAAACTTAAATAACGTGTAAAATTGTTTAGACTTGTTACACTTTCTGTTCTTTTTACCATTTTAGTGCTTTTCAGGGGAATTTGATCAATTTATGTTGCTCCCCTTTCTTCTCTGTTTGTGCAAAGTTGTTTGATGGGTTTTGGATTTTCATCTCCTTTTTATCTACCAATTTGGATTCAAAATCCTTTACAGATTACTACAGAGGTTGCTCTGATTCTCCTACTAAGTGCTACAGTTCTACTAGTTGTCCCATTCAAGTACATTCTAGCATTTCTTCTTTTTGATCTCTTTACAAGGGAGTTGGAGGTAAGGAGGCAAATGGTTTTGGCATTCATGAGCCTTCTAAAGGAGCGCTGGGACTCTGTGCCAGCAGCCCCTGTTGTTGTGTTACCATATGAGGTTGATGATTCTGAGGCACAAAATCAGAATAAGAAACTTATGAGATCGGAAAGCACACAGGGAAACAAACATTCTTAATTGATTTAGGCACATTGCAGCAAGAATATGGTTATCAGTTTTACAAGTTAAAGAGGTTGAGATTGAATTTCACTACTCGCTCTCCTCAGCGTCAACATGTATGTTGGCATTTGGAGGATCGGATTAAGATCATTTGTACAGTAGCCTTCAAAAGCATGATATTTATCTCTTGCGCTTCGGCTATAAACCTACAATTTTGCGTCCAAGTGCAGCCAGAAAGCTGAAAAACCATAGAAAGGTCACCCTATGTTACAACTGCAGTTACGTGGATTCATATTTGTATAGAACCGTTGGTGACAACACCTAGCAGATCTTTACCACAGAGCTCCATTGATCTAGCAGAATCAGGTACTCCAGGCAAGGTACGGACCTTTTATTTTTGCTCATTGGAGCTATAATTTATGAGTAAATACATGTACTACTGTTAGTATCACTAGATTTGTAATTTAGAACTGAAGGAATATCAAGGAATTTTGTTGAGAAACTTGTGGAGAACTGAATGGTTTGACCTTTGATTTGGATCTCTCTGCAAGAAACTTTGACGTACAAAATATTAGTTTTTCATCTTTGTTCCAAACATTCTATAAGTTGATGGTTGTTACTCTTGCAGGCAATCACACTGGTGCCTAATGTTGCTTGGAAGCAATGTATGAAACCCATGAGTCCATTTAGAAAATTCACTAACGGTACATGAAGAAATTCTATGAAAACACAGCCCATAAGTTAATGACTGCTGGTAACACTAGCATCAGGATTTGCCATGCTTGAGATGACAATCTTAAACCCATTGATCCGCTACAGTAAAGATTCTTGTTATGATATGTGCATTGAGTTTGATTCCTGCAGTCAGAAAGAAACAATTTAGAGAGAATAAGTGAATGAAAGAAATGTCTTGGTTATTACTTTGTGAATTATGAGATGAATTCTTTCCTATTTCCTGAGATGAGGAGCATGAGAAGTTTACTGGGCATACCTCGATGAGCAAAATGTCACAATGTAATCTGTAGCAGAACAGGTGATGATTGAAAGGTCATCATAAGCATAACTATAAGCTGCAGGGCATGCAGTCTTGAAGGTTCTTGAATAATTTGTTGGGTTACATGTCAAGGGAGTAGAGAATGCTCCTCTGCAGCAGTATTCATCGGTGTTAAATACATTACAAGCACTGTTGCAGGCAATGGTTTTCCCGTTAGAACTGACAGCAAGCTGTGATGGACAATTGGTTTTCAAATCACTGTCACAACCTGCAGTGCTGCAATTTCGATTAAGAGGTTTAATTACAATCGGCAAATTGAAGCCATCAACGAGGCTAACATCATAGTAATCAGTTTCGCCAAAGGCAAATTGAGCAATCGAAGCAGGAGGTTTCCCTGGACTGCTGCATTTCTCAGTGCTTCCACAGTCACCAGTTTGACATTTACCACTGCCATTCTTATCAAAATCGCAACCAGTTCGTCCCCATATCCTGCCGTTCCATGCTGGTGGAGCTGAAAAGACAGCCGATTGCCCAGGTTTTAGCGCGAAACCGCCACTAGTTGTGCTGCTGTTATCAGGTGCTACGTTGTTATTAGGTGCAATTCCGGGCCAAATTGTCTCTTTGCAGTTATTAACAATGGTCAAATTTGTAGACTCAGCCACCCAAATCCCTGTTTAGCTACAAAGCAGAAGATTTATTAATCATGTTGAAATTATAAAAAAATCTTACAAATAACAAGAGCCTACAAATGCAAACTTCACAAACAACAATTCATCTACTTCAAACACAACTATAACTGTAAAAAACAACTTGCCTGGTGCAAGAACCAGCATGGCAAAGAGGACTGTGGAAAGTGCACTAGCATGCAAAGCCATGTATCACTTGCACTAGTCTTCTTGGGTGCTGACAGATAGCTTGGTAGACACTGCATTTTATATGACCAAAAATGTGTATAGTGAATGGAAGAATACGTGCTAGGAGAGCCAGAAGCTGTTGCAAGCTCAAATGCTTCCTTCCTTCTCTTGTAATCAAGCGATTCCTTACCTCCAGCATTTTCCTTATAAATTCCTCTTTCACTACTACTCTATCCCCTTTTGGTCTTAACAATTCTTTGATTATCCTGTAGGGCATTACAGGATCAAAAGGTGGCAATTTGTATTTTTGGAGTTGAGTCAGCTGCAAGACTCTTTTCCTTAATTGTTGATACCCCCAAAAACCCTCTTGGGAAGCTTAACAAGCACCCAAGGGGTGGAAAAGAAATGTCTTGGCCAAGGGTCAAAGACTTCTCTTACGAAATAGTAAAACAGAATGAGAGAGAAGTCTGGCTTATTCTGCGAAAGAACAAGATAGTCCAAAATTTGTTTGTTCTAAAAAATTGGATTCTCAAGCTTTGTCTCTGTGGCAAAAACCAAAATGACCATACAGTGGCATATTTGTGGATTTGGTTAAGATTTTAGTCCTTGTCTAATTGCCTTGGTCTTTTCTTCTCTATTATTCATTCTTATAGTTAGAATCTAATCTTTACCGAAACTAAAACGAAAAATTAATTAATAAAAAGTTGTTCCTACCATATTGGTAAATTCCAGATCCATATTGGTAAATTCCAGATTTCATGGTTACTCTCTATACGCAGATTCTCTTCCTCCCTCCGAATTTAACTGTCAAATCTTACTTTATATAGTGCCAATTTTTTAAAAGAAAAAAACAAACTTATTGATAGACCTAAACAAATATTAGTATATTATTATTATATACAGTTTAAAATTTAAATATTTTTAATTTATTTTTTTCTATATCTAACATTTTTTATTTATTACCATGAATTCCGTCTGCTTAGACTAAAATCATAACAGAAGAATTAAAAATAAATAAATTTTTTATAATATATAATTAAATTTAAAATTATATATAACCCGTAGCTAGAATTGGAAATGCGCTGAACTCAACGAAAACTAACAACCAAAAGATTCCTCTTCGACTTCCAATCATGACTGTTTATCCTTACCGTTATCAACACGGTCCTTTCTCTTCTTGGCGTAATTCTTGGAATGGAAATCAAGGAAAAGTGCCAAAAGCGAGGCATTGAAAACGGCATTGAAACACCACCCCAGAATCCCAGAACACCCCGAATCCGATCCCATAAAATGGTAGTAGAGCATCAAACCGGAAATCGCAAAGCTGAAAACGAACTGGATAATCTGGCAGTCCGTCACCAATCTCTTCCACCCCGGGCGGTGGTCCAGGGCGGATAACAAGTAGTAGGCGTACATCAGCACATGAACCGAAGCATTCGTAACCAGCGCAACCGGAAACAACGTCTGCGAGGTTGACAGCCACAGATAACACATTACGAGCACTACTGAGTGGTGGTAGACGTGGAGGAACGAGAGCCGTCTGAAGCGGGATCCGCTGAGAATGATCAGAAGGGTGTCGACGAATTCAAGCATTTTGGAGAAGTAGAAAATATATGCCCAGAAAAATGTGGGTCCTCGAGGAGGGGTACTGTTGGCGGGGAAGCAGACAGCCCATGTCCAGTCATTATGGGGCATTTGGGCAAGAGTGGAAAGGGTGCAACCGACGGCCATGACGAGCGAGAGGAGACAGAGGATAAGGTTGTGAGCCGCGGTGATGAGGCGGAGGGTGGTTGGGTGAAGGGTGGGGAGAATTGGAAAGCGGTGGAAGGTGAAGGTGAGAATTAGGTAGGTGAGGACTGTGAGAGTGAGGAACAATGGTGAGGAGCCGAATGTGTGTCTCTGTCTCCATTCAAATGTACTGATAGTTGGATGGTCCACCAGCCAGTAATGGAGGAAGACGTAGTGGCCGTCCATCTCGTCACGCGCCGCCGTAGAGTAGACAAGTGGTAGCTCGAGGGAACGAGAAGATGTCTTTAGAGATCAATGAGGTTCTCACCATATATGAACCATTCCATCAGCCGCCGGCCTGGCATTCCATCTTCAGCTCTTAATAGAGAATTCAAGGGATGTCAAGTAGCCACGTCATTTTAATTTGAAATGTTTTTCCTTCTTTTTTCTTTTAATACAGAAATGAAATAACACCTTCAATTAGGCTACCGCTTTATCTACAGTACAGTTCATCCACTGACTTGTAAAACCAAACTAGTTCCTTGATCTGCACTAATATCAGCAAACTCTACTGATATAGATTTAGCAGAAGTCATGGCGTCTAATTTTTGGTCGAGCTATTTTAAACCACTTTCAAATACACACATCACGTTTTCCCCCCTATAGCGAATAGTACAACACAACAAAACTTCTTTGAGGGACTCGTTCTAAATTTCATCAAGAGATGCAACCTTGCAAGGGGCTACAATTGCAGTTGATAACACTAACAAAGAATAAACTCCCATGATTTTGTACCGAAGAGGTGAGGCCGGTCCGGAGGAGGAGGAGGAGATAAGCTCCTACTTCAATTTTCAAATCCAGTTACTTCTCAAGTCATATTTAGGAGGAAATCAGTAAGAGGAAAAAATGGACAGCAAAAAGACTGCCCAACATCTCATCCCAATTTTTCATTGTCTGCGCATAACAGACCTCAATCCATTACCAGCTTTGATCTCTGCTTGAAAAAATTTCCCGACTCACTGCAAAAACAGAGAAATTTTTAGCTATTTGCATCCACGACTATTTTCTACAACTTTCTCTTAGATAATTCTTCTCCTTTGAGCCTTGGTTAAGGTTCCTCACATAGGCGGTAGGATCACTCTGCCCCCGCTAAATGCCAAGCAGCCCAAGCCAAGAAACAATTGCATTCTTGGATACGAACCACTAGGAAGAAGTTAAATTGATGTTTTCTGATTGCTTACACTAAGCCTTCAAGAGGCCTGACCAGCCAGCGGAGCTACCTAAAACACAGAGACAAGCCAAGCTTGATGTATCTCCTAATTGAACATTTAAGATACTATAAACATTTGAATCACCAGTTAAAAATAACCCTGAAATGTAAAAGACAAAATTTTAGACACCAGGTATTTTATTTTATTTTATTTTTTTGATAAGTAATTTCAGACTCCAAGTAGCAACTTTAAGAGGAAGAAATATTATTTGAGAGAAGGACAACATTGTTTTACAACACCAAAATCACTGCAACTATAAACAACAGTTGAATATGATAATGACTAGAACGGAAAATCTGATACGCATTTAACAACCATGGTGGTAACACACTGCTAAAAGTGAGATCTAGAATCATGCAAATGTTAATTGAAGTTCTTAAAGAAGGCAAGTCAATCAAGACGCAGATCTATCTTTCAACTAAGCAGAATAAGAATGAATAATGTCAGCAAAATAAGAAGAATAGAAGAAGCATAACACTATTAGACAAAGAAGAAAATCCGAAGAAAGAAAATTCTACTTGAGAGGGAGAGAGAGAGAGAGAGAGAGAGACCATATCTTACAGCATTAACAAACAAAAGCTAAGAATATAGAGAACACAAACCTTAATGTTGAGCCAAAAAACTAAGCAGAACATTAGTAAGTCCTCTATCAAATCCACACAATCACTGTTACAGCTTTGCTTATAGACCAAAGTAGGGCTCCATAACCAAGTGCATTAGTGCTCAGAGATGGAGAGACACTGATGACCTACAACATGAAAGTAGACATTGACAACTAGAACAAAGATTATGATAAACATAAAAGCAAAACCAAATACGTACAAAACAGGGGCACTATGGCTCGTATAGCAGACACCTCTGCAGCTGAAGTCCCAATCCCAGTGCATTAAAGTGCAGGCCTGTTAAAATAGAAATCTCAATGTAGCTGCAGAACCAAGTAGTCAGAAAGATTATCAATATCTTGATTCTACTTCTCAAATACCTGAATCATCTCTTGAAGGAATGCATGTTGAGAGGATAAGATGGAAGATCTTGTGGATCACAGTGGGAAAGAAAGGGTCATCCATGGTTGGGGAGACATCATCACATAGATTTTCGGGTTATGGAGGTGGCCCAGGTGGAACTTTCCCTAACATGAAGAGTTCAGAGGACCTTAAGTTACCAATAATCCCTGCATGAGCATTCATTGTCCTTAAAATGATGAAACCGTTGGTTGTCTCTAACAATGATTTCTCTACCAACAATTCCTGAGATGAATTTTATAGCACTATGGCAATCAACACAGACCCTTAAGTTTTTTGTTATCCTTATGGGGACTACTGGAGGAAGGGCAATAAGGCCAAATGCTAGTGCAATCTTCTCACTGTGGTACCAAACTTCCGATTCTTTCTCTTCCTCTTGTAAATCATAGAGCGATAAGTTTGTATCAGGAACATAGCCAGCAGCATTCATCTCTTTCTTCAACTTAACAAGCATTGCTTGAATCTCGGAGTTTCTCTCATGAGATTCATCCTTTGCTTGGAATACATGGACAGTGTTCTTCACCGTGATCCAACTATATCCTGTACCCTTCTTGATCCCAACATCCTTCATCTCTTTCCTCACAAGGTTGGCATCTTCCCACCTGAACATTTTCAAAAGTCATCAGTAAGTGAGAACAAAATCCAATTATAGAAGCAAAGATATTCACTATAAAGGAATAATGCAGAACAAAATATTGCCAGTTTCAGCAGAAATAGCCTTTATGCTTAAGATCGGGAGATGATAGAATAGCACTGTGGAGACTACAATATAGCATTATTCAGTCACATAATATTTTTTAACCCACTGCACTAATATGGATTTATGTTATACCTAATGTCCTCTAGCAACTTTCAAACAGGTAAAAAGTCAAAACTACAATGAAAAACCTCAAAGACTGAAAGGGAAGAGTAGATATGTACTGGACACAGTATTCAACTTACAATTTCAATGATAAGAAACACAATGAAAAGCAAGTTATCAACCTCGCAAAAGTAACCTCTTTGCTTCGAACGGAAATCAAAGTGTTAAGCCATTACATTTGAGGTCTAGTATAAATCTTTAATTCAGTTTCTGCAAATGATAAACTAGAAGCCCATATCTCATCTTAAATGCAAAAAGTTTCAGAAAGATGCAAAGAAGTGCAAGAAAATATAGATGTCCGACAACTTTAAGGTTTGTAAGTGAAAGCTGAAGTATACTTTGACAGATGAAAGAATGTTGCATAAGTGACTAAAGCAAGGTCTTTATGGCAAAGAAGTGACTTTACCTGCCTGCAGCTGCAAACATGTTTGAAAGTAGTACATGATTGCCAGAGTCATTTGGATCAAGCTCAAATAACTTTTCAGCTGCAATTTTCCCTAATTCTGGCCTCCGGTGTAGCTTACAAGCCCCTAAAAGCGCTCCCCAGACTGAAATTGTAGGTTGCATCGGCATGTTTTTTATGAATTCATATGCACGTTCCACTAACCCAGCTCGCCCCAGCATGTCCACAACACAAGCATAATGCTCTGCCCCTGGTTCAATGCCATATTTCCCTCTCATTGACTCAAAAAAATCCATCCCTATATTCACCATTCCACCTCTACTACATGCTGTCAACACAGACACAAAGGTCACGTAGTTAGGCACCACCCTAGAACTTCCTCTTGTCATCTCCTCAAACAATTCCAAAGCCAATTCAGCATATCCTTGATGAGCATAACCTCCGACCAGTGCATTCCAACTGATCAAATTCCTCTCTGGCATTTCGTAAAATACTTGCTCACAGTCCTGTATACACCCACATTTACCATACATGTCCACTAGTGCACTCCCAACAAACAAATTTCCCTCAATACATCCTTTCACACCAATCCCATGAACCGCCCTCCCCAAGTCAAGCCTTGCCAACCCTGCACAAGCACTGAGAACACTCGAAACCAAGAAATCTGTTGGCTCCATATTCTTTTTCCTGGTTTCCACGAACAATTGACATGCCTTCTCTCCCATAGCATTCTGCTCATAGACTGCCAACATACTGCACCACGAAACTATATTCCTTTCCCTCATCCCATTGAAAATCATTTCCGCAAACTCTACCTCCTTACACTTGCCATAAAAATCAATTAACCCATTCAATAAAGCAACATCATTTTCATATCCAAATCGAATTACGAACCCATGTAATTGCTGCCCAACCTTTAAATTTAAAGAATCCGCACATGCATTCAAAAACGCGCAAAAAGTAATAGAATTAGGAGCCTCCTCACCTCCATGTAAAAGTTCAATAAAATTAACAATGGCTTCTCCAGGGCACCCATTAAGCACGGCATTTGAAATTTTTGCATTCCATGTTGCTATATTTTTATGAGGCATTCTTTCAAACATCTTATTTGCATCTTGATTCAAGTTAGTCTTAGAATACATATCAAAAGCGCTGCAGGCGACAAAAACGTCAGAAATTAATCTCAATTTGACAGCTAAAGCGTGAAGCTGTTGGCCAAGGAACGGAGAGTTGAGAGAAGCGGATGCTTTGAAGAGGCAAGGAAAGGTAAAATCGTTAGGGAAGATAAGATCACGGCGCATGCCGGAGAAGTGCGAGAGGGCACAGGTGAAGTGGCCATTTTGGACGGAGCCGGAGATTAAGGACGTCCAGGTGACGACGGAGCGAGAAGTGGGAGGGGTGAGGGAGAGGACGAGCTGGGCCGAGCTCTGGCGGTCGAGCTTGGAGTACATGTTGATGAGGTGGTTGGAGAGGAAAGGCGGGAGGTCATTGCGGTCCAGAGTCTTGACGATTTGAGCGTGGACAGCTCTGCCCAGACGGAGAGAGGAGTGAGTTGACACAGCGGATTCCAGCAGTGAGCCCAACGCGTTGGCCGCCAGGGAAGGCATGTCCTGCGGTGCGGCTCCGCCTCCAGTCAGTTATCAAACAACAGCGGCGATGATGTGCCGCCGTTGCCTGTTTATATAATTTGTTTGATTTTTTCTCCCAAACTTGTGACGTTATATTTTAAATTACAAGAAATTACAAATCAAGCATTTAATGACAAATAATTCCGCCATTATCATAGGGTATGCACCGGTTTGAGTTAGAAAAAAATTTTGATTTTATTATTTTAAAAAATAATTTTTCATTTTTTCAAAATTAAACTAAATATAATTTACTTTGAAATTGAATT
Source organism: Rauvolfia tetraphylla (assembly GCA_030512225.1). Taxonomy (NCBI): domain Eukaryota; kingdom Viridiplantae; phylum Streptophyta; class Magnoliopsida; order Gentianales; family Apocynaceae; genus Rauvolfia; species Rauvolfia tetraphylla. Next base: position 9,254,562 of record JAJQKT010000060.1, read on the forward strand.
TCTCCAATAGAGAAATTTGGTTTGAAAAAAATGAAATATACATAATTAAAAATTCTAAATTTAAAAGTAACCGTAACTATATTTTAACTTAATTTAAAATATTAAAGTGCAAATAAAGTTTGTAAAAATCTATAAAATTAAATATTTTTAAAATTTAAAATAATTTTAATTAAAATCTTATTTAATTAAAGTTATTAACCTTTAACTATACTTTGTTATTAATTTAGAGAAAATTTATGTTTTCCAATTGGTTCTGGACAAAACCAAAAATCAAACCTATTTCTTATTTGAAGAAGAAAAAATTGAATTTCTCTAAATCAAAAATTAAATTAAAATTTTAATTTATTTATTTTTATAATTTTCTCTAATTAATGTACATCTTCCCCAATAATGCACTAATTTTTTCTTTTTCTTTTCCTTTTACCTAAACTACTAGGGTAAACTTAAATTAATTTTTAAATTTTTTTTATTTTTTTCACTAAATATTACTTATTTTTTTATAAATAATTTATTTTTATAATTTTCAATATAATATAATTTAAATAAAAATTCAATCTAAATATACTCTAAAGTTTCAGCTTGAGAATGTATAGTGAGAGAGGCATCCTATTTACATTTTCCTAGCTAAACTGTAAGGCACTCTGTCCGAATGGATGTCTACACAAAATGCACGGACGCTTATACAAATCATAGCATTGGTTCAAAAGAAGATGGAATCCACTGGGCTTTTGTATCATAAAAAACATTCGTCTCTTGCTCGCTCCAATTCCAAAGGTGGCTACAAGAAGATATTCATTGACCTCTTTTATGTAACGAAAGGAAACGCGTGTATCGTTTCTGTACCCAAGAAAAGAAAGAAGGGGGAAATCTACTTGAATTAGCAAGGAGTCATTTATTTTCTCAAAGACATAGTCAGACCAAAATTAGTAACTTAAAAAGAGGGAAAAAAAAGAATAAAAAATATTCCCCAACATCTTTTCGCTTCATCACTGTCTGTCCCCTCGTACTGGACTTCCACGAGAATACTTTTAGCATTCTCAGGTCACTGCTTGCCAAAAAACTGCCCCGACTCACTGCAAAACTGAAGAATTTACGGCTACTAAAATTGACTCGCTATACTCTCGCAACCTTCTTCCGGACAATTCTTTTCCTTCGTACCTTGGGTGCAGGCTCCGCTGTAGAGTCACTCTGCCCCTGTTTTATGCCAAGCAACCCAAGCCCGGAAACAATCGCATTCTTGGATATGAACCACTTGGAAGAAGGTTCACTGATGCTTTCTTCTGATGGTCTGTTGTAAGCCTTCAAGAGATCTGACTCTGACAGTGGATCTACCTCTACCCCAAGCCAAGCCCGCCTTGATGTCTCTCCTAATTCAGCATTCAACATCCTATACGCATTTGAAACACCAGTTAACGGCCAAGGTGAGGTGTAAAGGAATATATTTTGGATTCCCAAGTAGCCAAATTTAAGAGAGAGAAATAATTTGACGAAAGGCAAAACTGCTCTACAGCACTAATACCAGTGCCATGATAACTAGCAACTACAAAACTAACTATAATATCCTACGGCAAGAAGCAAAGGTTGTTATACAATGTTGAGAGCAAAATTAAGCAATCACACAAAAACTGATTGAAGTTCTTAAAGAAAGGAGCCAAACAAGACACAGCAAAACCTTAACCTGAACAAAGCAGAATAAGAATGAAACCATAAATGAGCAGAACTAAGAAACATTAGACTAGATGAGGCAGACTTGCACATAAAGAAGAACTTTACACATATTATTTAGCCACACACACAGACGAACACAAAGACTAGGTAGGTTTTGATGTATATATCCTATTGATACGGAAAACACTTTTTGATGTCATCATACAGCATTGACAACCCAAGTATATAGAGGACACAAACCTTAATGCTGTTCCGAAGAACAGAGCAACCCCAATAACATCAAAATAGCTGGTAACTCCTCTATCAAATCCACACAATAACTGATACCGCAGATTTGCATATAGACCAAGGAAGGCTCCGTAACCAAGAGCATTTGTGCTCACAGATGGGGTAGTTACTGATAACCTACAATATGAAGGCAGACTTTCACAACCAAAGCAAAGATTCTGGTGAACACGTATTGGAGAAGCAAAATACGCTTACAAAAGCCTACCTTCCCTCCTTTTTACTAGCAACAAGATTTGATATTGAGCCTTGCACAGCTCCTGCAGTTAGTCCAACCATACACAACTCAGCTGCCTTGTAGAAGAAAGACTGAATCCTCTTTTGCAAGTCAAATTCTCGAAGAGGATAGCTCTTTTCAAAGATATTGTTCGGAAGCTTTTGCAAAGTATTTTGTAGATCGAAGCGAAATGTGTTTCCATATGAACGACAAGGAGCAAGTGACCAAACAACAATGGCATTGCAAGCCGTGACAGTAAGCACGTTAATGAGGGCAAGATCCCATTCTTGCTTTATCCTAGCATCAATAAAACAAACACTTATCCACTCATTGAAACTGAAAACTTCATAAGAGGTTGAATTTCTTGAACACTGTAAAAGAAAATGTTACCTCTCCTTGCGACTTTTCAACTCCCACCAAACAGAGCAACCAATTGTAGTTGCCTGTTCTAAAAGGAGCTTATATAGAAAGGATGGATCTGCAATCATCCTGGCAAGCAAATGAGCCATAAGAATAAGAATGAAGTGCAAGTACAGATATCAACACACTTTCGGGCATCCAACTCTTAATGAAACAATGATTAACGACAGAAGAGGAAAATACTAAAATAAAAAATAAATAAATAACACCATAAAGATTTCTATGGTGCCCTTCAATTGCAAGACCTACCAAAATGTGACCACTCCATCCCTGAAAGACACATGCAAAACTTCAAGCTGAAACTTGGTATACCAGTTTTGCCCTTATTCACAAATTTATTTCACTTTGAGGACATGACCCTGACTATTACCCAAAATACTAAACCAAAAAAAATAAACATCAGATAACTTTTTTAAAAAAAAATGATGACACTTCCATAGCACTATAGCAGGAGTTAAATGATTGCTATTAAAGGGGCTCCGGACTATATTTTTACTTTTTTTTCTTTAAATCACAGGCACTTTTTGAAGCCATCCTAGTTTAAACTACGGAGACAAATTTGCTATTTTCTAATTTCCGGAAGCCACAGACAGAAAAGAAAATGGCTAAAAGCTTGTGAGGCAAACAATATCAACATGTTTATCGTCAACAACCTGACCCATATTGAACCACTCTAATGGTTCCACAATCTAGCACTCTATTTCTTCATATCCTTAACTTTGTTTCCTTCATCTTGATCAACATCAATATAATGCAGAAGACAACAGACACATTACCCTTTTTTTCTTCTTTTGACTAACTAATATCTCTGCTACATGTCGAAAATATATTTCTCTAATTTCGATATATAACTCATCTATGGTGTTGCAATATTTCTGGAACTTCTCATGTTAAGTTTACCAGTGTTAACTAGAGCTAGTGCATGTTTAGGCTTTACAAGAACATTGCGTCATTCAAAGAGCAGTGAGTAAAGACTCCGCTGATCACCAAGGACACAAAACCAAAATGCATTCTAATTATGTCAGTCCCAGATGCTATCTGCTGGCTTCTGAAACCAGGATTTCATTTTTGCTTTCTGCCAGCCAATTCAAGGGGCAGTTGTATCAAAATAATGAAGCTCTCTCATCGATACCAATCAAACACCACATATCAAAACTGATCATTTGCATTGTCCACAATTAGGAAAAGTACACTGAGCTAGAAATAAAAATAATTATCCAGTATGGTTACCATAATTTCCTTCCAGATATTTTGCAGAATGGAACTATGGGGAGTTTCCTTTACTAAGTTCATAAGCACTATCAACTAGCAAAAGAAGAAGGTTATCACTGCAGGGATTTGCAGTGTCACTCAGTAGATTGAGGGTACTAAAAGAACTCGGATTAGCCCATCAAAAAGATTGGATGCTAGTGGTTTTACCTGCCAATAAATGCCCTAGATAATCCTTGGGGGAGTGCTCGAGAAATGGACCTAGTAGTGGTAGGCCTAGCATTTATTGACAAAAATCTCACCATCTGAGCAGAACTGAGAAGACCCTGAAGAGAAGGAGAAATTTCAATGTTTATCCCACGACTATTCCAGCAGATATTCATAAGAAAAATGATTTACCAATTCATAAGCTTGACGCAATCCAGCAGGCAAATCCATCATAGTCCTCTTCCACTCATTTAGTACCGCATCAACAAATTTTCGATCAAACAACTGCCACATACACAAAGCAATTTCCCTTTGTCATATCAATAAAACATGCTAAGGAAAAAAATCAAACTAATAAGATACAATTGCAATTTGCATTCATTTCAAGATATTTTACCTCTTGAAGAATTAATCGTCTCCTAAACAGTCCACCCTCATCCCCCTCATCACCATCATCAAAGTCATCAAAATAAGAATCATCATCACCACCATCATCACCTCCATCGCCACCACCGTGATTAATTTTCTTTCCGATACCACCGCCACCTCCTCCAGTTGATAGCTGCCACATTACCAAGGGTTAGCCAAATTACACAATGGGGTTTTCAAAAAGCTACCGGCTAAAACTATTATGCCAACACAAAGAATTCAGAACTTGTACCTAGAGGAAAATCTTTAAAGGTTACAACCGATGATGTCCATTGAATAAGTAGGACCAATGGGATCCAACTGGATTTCCAGAATAGTTGGTAAGAAAAATCACAGGGCCATAATTCCAATCCACTTATCATGATTGACTTAAATGTTTTGGCAAAATACCAAACTTCCAGTTAAAAGAAGGCAGCGCCCTTTGCTGGTAAGTTTAAGACATAGTAGTAGGATTTTCATTTGAAATTGAGACTCAGGTCCAGTCGTTTAAGATTCCATTCATTTTCTATGCAATTTAATATCTCAAGCACACTGAAGCAGCATCAACAGCTGCAGCGCCAGAACTATACTTAATTAGTAAGCAGTGATAATAACCTTCACAGTGGACTGTGCTATGTATTGTTCTAAAGATTTAACTCTTCACTTGTGCAAAAAAGCTCCTTAATTTATGTTGCCCAGGAAAAGTTTATACATAATCCCAAAGTCTCCTTTCCAAAAAGACCATATTGCAAAATCCAAAGATGATAGATGGGCCAAAAAGCAAAACAACGCCCCTCCCCCCAACCCAAAAAACCACCAATATTGAAATCGAAACAAAGAATTTCAATTACACAGTAATACAGCAGAATAAAGTCATTCCTAGTAAAACTTCCAAGATTATGCAATTCGACAAATTAAATTCAATAGTTCAAACTAATTCAATAATCAATCAAATTTAGGTCAAAAAGCTTCAAACAAATGCTCCTCAGAGCACCAACCTCGGGGGAACTCTTGGTCTGCTTCTGCGAAAGGTCAAGCTTGGATCTTTCTAAAGTAACCGCCTGAGAAGCACCGTACTCCTTTTTCATAACCGGACCCTCCATCACTCGAGACGAAGAAGAAGACAGAGCTACGGAAGACGATGGACAATCCGCCGGCGGTGAAGCTTGAAAACATCGATCCAACAGCGCAATAGCGTCACCATCAACCACAGCCGACGATGCTTTAACAACTAGAGTCTTCCGGAGCTTAGCAGCCACCAAAGGCGACCGGTGAAGAGTTCCGGTAGGGGGTAAAAGTGGAATTTTGGATGATAAGGTTTTGGCGGATGGAATAACAGGCATAATTTGAGCCGTTTGGAACACTGAGTGAGACATTTTCTTGGGCTTTTTTTGGCTGATTCTAGAGGTCTTATGGGGTATAATCATGGAGAATATTGGAGGGGAAATGATTGCCTCTCTCAGAGAGTGATTACAGAGAGACAGAGAGAGAGGGAAGAGTATTGGGGGGAGAAGTTGGGTTTTTGTTTGGGACTGGGTATGGCGGAACCCAATCCAGACTGAGTCATCAACTTGCTACGTAGGAACTTTACGCGACGAGTTGAGTTAACTCGGCAGCCTTCGGGGTTATTTTTTCCTTTTTTCCTTTTTTTTTGGGGGGGTAGGGAGTCGTAAACCTGACTACCTGAGGCAAGCCAATAGAGGGCCGAAATATTGAATTGTTGCGATCGATGTGAAAAGAAGGTGTATAATTGGAATTTTAAAATTTTTTAAAATAAAGCCTTATTTGATTCCCCTTCAACAGAAAGAAGAAGACCCATTTGTTCAAAAATGTTTGACCAAGAATTAACAAATAATAAATAGCTCATTTTCTTTTTTATTAATTAGGATGGAATTAAGCGTGTATTTAGATTGTGTTTGGTTGGGAGAAATTTTATCTTGAATACCGTAAAAATAAATTTTTTGTAAGAAAAAAATAAGACATAAATTATGTGTTTAGTTAGGAGAAATACAATTTAAATAAAATCAAAATAAAGTTTAAGTTCAAATTTTTTTATTATAAAGTTTAAGTTTAAATTTTTTTATTTTAAGATTTATAAAAATAAATAATTTATAAAAAAATAAAAATAACTCAAAATAAAAATTTTTGTATTATTCTGCAACGAAATTCAATCAAAATACAAATTAAAAAGATATTTTTCCCCCATATTCCTTCCTCCTTTCCTCTCTCCCCAATAAATTTCCTACCTTTCTGCCCGGCATTTTCATTGTATGTTATGTAAGTAGTTATGCTATTGTTTCTTTTTATTTCATTAAAAAACATTATTTTTTGATGGGCTGAATAGTTCTTTTGTTCTTTTTTTTTTTCCTGCAGAGTAGTAAATACTTACACTACACTATTGATTTAAATAGAAAGTACATCATTTTTTTTCCTACTTTCATAAAACTAGTTGTTAGAATGGAAAAACGAAAGATATAATATATATTTTTAACTACTTATTCATAAAAAAATACCTTTCATATTTTTATTTTATTCATAAAAGATATCTTCCGTATTTTTTATTTTTTTAAGTTGAACTCTAACCCACTGATTGCATAGCTCTAATATAGTATAGTATATAGATGCCGGGGGAAGCAAGAGCTGAACCCCTTGGAAATCTATTTCCAAATCCTATGGACGTAATCACATGGAGAGATCACCTTGTAGCACAATTCAATTCTTCGACTTTCCCTTAGTATGCTTTTGTCTTGCAGTACATATAACCAATGTTCATATATTTTATGTTCTACTGCATAAACATATGACCCGCACGAGAATAATGTCTTCAATAATCACCAATTTACTAAAATTCATTAACGCCATTGATCCAGAAATTTAACGATGTTAGACAATTTCCAGAATATTTGTTTAGAGAAGCTTGTTCTTGAATTCCCATTGATGTAGCTTGTAACTTTGAATCAGACATTCCTAAATTTTGCCAATACACTCAGTCCTGTTGGACAAACAGTCTAAGAAAAATCATCAACTATACGCAAGGTTGATACAGCGATAGCAGTAGATAGATTTTGCAAATCTGGTTCATAGAAGACTTATAACTACAATAATAATCCTAACTACTTTCTTCACACTGATGGTAAAATACTCTTCTCCGGACGAATATGCTGAAAGAAAGTGGTAATATAAGCTTCAAGAAATCAATCCCCGTGGATGGTGTAGCGTTCCCACTTCTTAGTTGGGTCATAAATCTGCACAGGAGGAGATGAAAAAGGATGTTATGAACCATCAAGAATGCGTTCTTTCCAGGTTTTGTAGTATATCTGCAGTGAGTTTTACAAATGCAACATGTTTGCAAGGTGGATGCAGGCATAATGCCACCATGTTAATCATTTTGCCAGTGAATTGTTGCCAAAAATCAGATTAGGTGAGAGAGAGAGAGAGAGAACCTCCCAACGTGAAGCAGGAAAGATATGTTTATTCTTCTCGTACCAGTGCCGTTCAACAACTTTCCCAGCATGTGACTGACAAATAGAAGTGTGATATGAATTTATGACTAGCAGACAATTTAAACCAATAAACATGGCAAATTCAGGCAATATAGCCACAGGAAGGAATCTTGTTGACTGACTGAACAGACTAACAGGAAACAAAATTTAACAGAATTTATACTCAAACTTAGTTCATAGTTAATAGAAATGCTATCACACAGAGGAGTGTCATGTTGGATGAGAATGGGATTAATTTCTTATAATCGCTCCCAGACTCTGAAAGCAGGCATCTTTGATGATATACACCATGATAAAATTTCAGATTGAAAAGCATTTTCAATAACAAATAAGCAATTAATCAAGAAAATGAGGTCAACCTCACTAAGGTCTTAAGTTTGTGCTCGTTTTATGGTTCTGTTAAAAGTTAGTGGCCCTCTAAGTTCAATACAATTTCTATATGTCGGCATGCAGTCCTGAACTTATGAGGAGAAGGTTACCTCCTTAAGCAATGTCTATCAGAGGATAACTCATAAGGATTGCATACAAGTTATACTCCTAGTATAAAGAAGCTTCACAAAACTACATGTTAAGCTGCTGCACCTAAGCTAATCTACTCAAGAGTTTGACCTTCGTACCAGTTTTCTTTAAGGTACACACAATTCTAGGAGCACAATTAATTTCTAAATCGAAAATAAGAAACCAGGAAAAGACACGAGAAGGGTCGCAGATTACTAGGTGGATGTAGAGAAAACATGTGACCATGTTGAACTGCTTTGTAAATTAAGGTCATGTTCATGAATAGACAAGAAGTCACATGTGCTGAGGGGACTAAGGCAATATGTCGGACACAGGCAACAGGATGGTTCAAGACTTGGAATATTCTAGCTCAAGCAATGAATCAACAATGTAACTTCAGAATCCAGAATCCTAGTTTATGAATCATTAGAAAGGGATATTTGATTAATTCAGGTTTAAGCATCTTCAACAGATCAGGGGTATTTCAGTAATTTTCTAGGTATTCTTAAAGGAATTCTGAGATCAGTTTCTCTTCTGAGTAATGTATATTCTTCTAATCAATAGAGTCTGCAATTTTGCTCTGTAATTGTGGTTCTGGAATAATTGTTTAGTACTTGCACTTGTTCTGCTAGAAAGAACTTGGAACATCTGCAAAGCAAACTACCTCTCTCTTGCTTCTACAATTGGCTATGCATCATAATTGCTTTCCTCTCTTATCTATCAAGACAGACAAAGCAATGTGAGATGTCAAAGCAGGTATAGTTCCATTAGAAGATCTGCAGGATATTGTTCCAATTAATGGGTTTCTTCAGTAACCACCAATGGATAAGTGCTCACATGAACAGGAAGAGAAAATAATTTCTTGAACTGAAGAAATCTGGACGTATCTATAATGAAGATATGTAATTGCAAGAGATACCAGAAGTCCGACTTATTGCTCCATGGAGTGACATATCAGGATATCAATCAGATAAGATCTTGCTTTGGTAAGGACGTCCTTGAACCCCATGGATGTGACAAAACTAACTTCCGTGATGAAATAGAGACTAATTATGTGGCATGAAATGCAAAGCAAGAAAGAGGAAGAAGGGAACAAGTGAAGAAGTAATTGTTTCAGTGAAGTACAGCCGGAAACTTTTATTCTAACTCCAAAGATCAGCATGCCAATTTCAGGCATACCAACTGCAGTTGACATTGACTAACTAAAATTTCAGCAGCAGCATCCATTTCAGAAAAATAAGAAAAAGAAAGTTGTAAAATTAATGGAAGCCACACAATAACAATTCTATCTTTCTTTCGGCACAATCAGCTCTCATAAAGCATTCTGAGTTGCATTTACAAACTAGAAGGTATGCGTACCTCATCCTTCTCTATTGTTGCATCAGCTATGGTACGAACATCCTCGTGCACATCAAAATGGAAAAGCTGCGGTTTTTATAGAAAATCAAATATGCAAGAATCAGAAAAGAGAACAAAGATAAATAAAAGACAGAGCAGAAGCCTTCTTTTCCCTTCAGGAGAATTACAAAACCAACTAAACCAGATGAAACACACGTGTTAGAGAGATGGGAAAACATCTACATCTGTCACATGGAAGAAGATAGAGAGAGAGAAAGGCATAAGAGAATCCAGATAAATTATGCTCATGTAATATTGATCTGAGATGAACAGACACCCCATTGATTGTAAATATCAAACAAGAAAAGGTTGACCAAATTAAAGAAAACACTAGATATATTAGAACTCTGAACTGAAGTCCTCAGCAAATAAGGAAAGCATGTCAACAATAGCAGAGCACAAGGCAATTGCTATCTCACTTTCTCTGTGTTCTTTTGTGCATATGCAAGTATAATTATAAAAACCTTAAGTTCATACTTCAGGAATCAATATCCAAACTAGCTCAATTGTTTTCCCCTGTCAGAAAACAAATAATGCATTCTTTTGATACATGCACTCAAATAGAATAGAAAATCAAGAAATTGAATATTACCGGTCCACTCTTTCCCCTAGCCTTGTTAACAATCAGCTCATAGAAACTGTGTTGCTGTACATATGTGGTGGAAACATTAGCACGATTGACAGAAACCAAAACAACAGTACTATATTAAAAAAAAAAGGATGTAACCATACATGAGGAATAATAAGATCTTCTTTAACATAAAGCAGGTTCTCCACTGATGCTGTTCGAACCTCTCTGAATTCCGGAGCAAGTTGTTGTTGAACAGCACGAAGGAACTCTCCTATTGTGTCTCCTTTCCTAACCTGAACATTGAAGAAACAGCAGAATAAGATTCCAGACACCATGATACAAAGGGACAGAGAAAAGCAACAAGATAGAGATCATAGGGAAGAGAGAACAATAGCAAATAATGCCTGAATAATCCGTCTATGGCCTGTTCCATCCCAATAGCTATAAGTGATTTCAAGAGGCTCATCTGAAAATTAAAAGAAAAAACACTATGAGATGTATATGTTTCTTTTCATATGCATTGAAGCAACAAATCAGCTCACAGTAAGATAGATACTTTTAATGCGGGCTTGCTCAAGCAGCCACTGTTTACGTAACCTTTCACGTTCAGCTTGCTCCTCTGCCTCCCTCTCACTGAAGAAGTATGCTTCAAGATCCAAGGCCAAGAATAAGCAAGATGATCAAACAAGGAAGACAACCAAATTAGAGAGAGAGAGTGCCAGACCTGTCAGGCAAAAAGCTAGTTTCTACTGTTGGATCTTTGCCAAATTTCCTGCGCTCAAGCCTTTCTGATTCCTTAGTTTCTGATATAAATAAGATGATCAAGTAAACCAAAATCATATAGACATTAGCCCATATGAAACCTGAAAAATCTTTACCAAATGAAACAAATTCGTACAAGATGCACTAAGGTACGACACACACACATTCACATAAATTGACAGCTCTAGTGAATACTTGCAAAGCTGTTACTCTCACACTACTCTAGTACCGCAACTCCCCGTCTGACCAACACAGATAAGGCGGGAGGGGGGAAGCACACCTCATACATATGAGTAGCCATTTTATGATTTCAATTCTTAGGAACCTTTATTCAACTTGAATTCATAACCCAACTTCTTCCTATTAATGTGCATCCATAAGATACAAAATAATAAAAGTTGCTATTCCTATTTGAAAGCAGTTTAACTCTTAAAAACCATCAGTACAGACCATTACCTTCCCTATTATTTGAAAGCATATGCATGAGGAGATGCACATCTTTCCACTGATTCTTTAAAAAAATAAAAAATTAAAAAGTCAGTTCAGAACAAACTATTCACCAGTGTAGTGTATCCCTTTCCTCAAAGAAAGAAAGAACAAAAGAAAGAAGACAATTTAAAGGCACTTGTAAGGGATCAGACAATCCCAGATCTACTACAACCTTCAGCAGCTGTGCAGGCCCAAACTATGAAGTATGAACACTTTTTCAGCCACATTATCATAATAAAATGTGCAGTTGGTGTCTATTCCCTCTTGGAGATAATGTAAAATTTTTTTTCAGACTTGAGATTTCAACTATTCCAGGAAACTTTCCAAAGAATGGCGACTAGTAAATTCTAATCCGTTTTCTGGGATTCAAAAAAGGTAAGGACAAGATAGCATTATCAAGGTGGAAAAACAAACACCGGTTTTTAGAAAACATAATATCACGCTTGCTTGATTCAGAGTCGTCATCTTCATTCCCATTTTCAAGATCATCACAAAATGATAATCGTGGATCCACCTTCACTTTCCGCTTCTTAAGTTTTTGAAGCTGAAGTTCCTCCTCTCTAAGACCCAAGGAAACTACCAATTTTAGATGCTACAAGTAAAGAAGTAGTGGGACAACTAAAAGTTACACCTTCTGTGCAAACCCCCAAATGTGCAAAAGAATTTACTCACTCCTGCTGTAACTTTTGAAGCTTCTCCTTTTCTTCCTCTTCAATTTTGCTTCTAATATTAACTCTCTACAGGATGCAAAACACCATTTTATCTCATCAGAAGGCCTAAAAATCGAGACTTTACTCAATTAACTAAAATTAGATGGGGATTAGTGAATTCACCAAATACCTTCTCAACGTACTCCTCCCTAGTCACCAAACCGACAGTTTCCTTCTTAAATGCAGTCTCAAGAATCTGAAAAGTAATAAAAATGTCCAACTTACAGTTATATACCAAGAAATGGAATGAATCTGATTGAACTTCAAAAAATATGGGGAGAAAGATGTGGTGCCTCAGAGGTGCCGGAGCCAAACTGCAGCAGACCAGGTTGACCTTTAGAGGAAGCAGTCTTGTTCTTGAGCTCTTGAATCTTTCTCCTCTCTGCTTCCCTCTGTTTCTCAAGCCTCCGAATTCTCACTGCATCTTGGGCTGTGCCCACATACCCGTCTCCCATACCTGACATTTTTCAAGCCTCCACAGCACCACCTCCAGACCTATGCTACTTTTCTCCAAATGATGCAGAAACGAAGAGACTGAAAAACCAACAACAGATTGTTGCAAAATCGGTTAATGAACACTGTCTCTATTCTGGTTTTCTAAATTACTCGTAACTTTAAATTCAATATCACTTTGCATAAAAGTCTCTGACCATAAATAATTAAATGCTTAAATATTAACATCGAGATTCCCTTAATGATTATGAAGAAGGAAGATAATTTGAACTCTAAACAAATAATTGAGGTAAAATTACTAGACAAATGCTTTTCATTGATAATAAAAGTAACTACCTGGAAGACCAGTACACTTCTTAGTAGCAAGGAGAAATCTTTTACAATTAAAGGAAATCAGATTAGCTAGTACTGTTCCTTTAAACACCTTTCTTGTTCAATTGCGCAGAGACGGTGAAAAACTCAGAGAAATTTTAAATATATTGCATAGAATTATCCAAAAAATAAAATCAATCAACCTCGAGAATCGGAAGGGCAACGAGTTTCTTCGATCAGGCAAAGCTCACTAGAAATAATTGAAACAAATGGAATCTAGGGCTTAATTACTCACATAGAATAATTGTCGAGATCAATTCGCGCCTCTATGAGTCCTATTAACTGGTTTTTCGACCTGTTTGGCATTATTTTTTATGCCGAGCTTCCGAAAGAGCCTGAACGCATCAGTGATCCGTTTTTCCAGATTGAGCGACGTATGAGTAGGACAAAGAAATACTGCTCTCACCCCAGGACTTGGGAGTTGGGCCAACAGTTTATGAACTCTCAGATGTCCATCAAATAAGTGGGCTAAGCCTAAAATGAATCGAGCCATTCACAACCCAACTACAAGCATTGGAGAATGGAGCCCAAATTAAGCTAATGAAGGTGTAGCAGACTAATCAGTTGATTCAGAAACCGCGAGAGCAAGTTGATTGATTACTATCTATCAATCATTTGAAGTTTCATCATTCCTTACTCATTCTTTCCTTTAATCAAAGGGGACATGAAGAAGATTAAGCAAAGAAAACAGCAAATTTGGTTTCACCTTCAGCAAAGAAAGAGAATCTCACGATGCAGTTCCAGAAAACCATTCCTTTCTTTCCAGTTCACGTAACTTTCCTGTATAAACCCTTGTGTACCGTCATCTGTCTCTTTCACACCTTGATCCCTGAAAATATTTGAAAGTTTTCTTCATTTGAAAGAGAATGTCATTGATTCCTCGGTCCCCGGTTGTCGTAAATGGAGTTCAGTTTTCTTCATTTGAAAGAGAATGTCATTGATTCCTCGGTCCCCGGTTGTCGTAAATGGAGTTCAGAGAATGAGAACCTACCATTATTACTGGTGTCGGCAATGCCAAAGGTCAATCAGGACAACTACAGCAAATCCTTCTGAAATCATTTGTCCCCGTTGTTTAGGTGAGCTTCGGTACGAGCTTGATATACCAAGGCCTAGGCTGCTTGCCAAAGCAACGAGGCCGGAACCTACCCCGGCTGCTCGGCTGCTGGATGCATTGGCTCTCATGCTCGACCCTTCACTTGGCCAGCAAGATCTTGATGAAACTCAACAAAGACACCGTGCTCGTGTAATCATTCAATTTATAGGCCCTGATCATCAGCCTCCGAGTCCAAGACAGAGGACGAGGAGGCAGGTTTCTTCTCGTGAAAATGTCATACCTTTACCAGGAAATGCTAGAAGGGCAGCTCTTGATCGGGACGAATTGGACGAGCTGATCCAAGGCCTGACTCAAAATGACAGGCCAGGGCCGCCTCCAGCTTCTGTCTCTGCAATTGAAGCCTTGCCGACAATTATTGTGACACCAAATCATCTGGCTAATGATTCCCACTGTCCCGTTTGCAAAGATGAGTTTGAGATTGGGGAAGAAGTTAGAGAGCTACCATGCAAGCACTTCTATCATTGTGATTGTATCATCCCGTGGCTGCACATCCACAATACTTGTCCAGTTTGCAGATATGAGCTGGAAGCTGGTTCAAGATCGTCAAACAACCATGTCCAAGAAGATCAAGCTGATGAAGAATTTTATTATGATGAAGAAATAAGACGGTCTCTGGACAGGAGATGGAGGCAGCTCTTCTCCTCATGGCCATTCAGTATATTTGCGAATTGGGCGTACCGGTACTTCAGTTATCTTGAAAACAGATCTACAGCTCGACGAGGTCAGGTTCAACTTGCAGCCATTCTATATGATATTTTCCTTTCATAACTTGCCGTTTTGCCCAGCCCTTCATAACATTTCTCTTTCTGTTTCCTCAGATACAACGCCTTGGTGGCGTTTCTGGGTCATTCCATAGCTTCTCCTTGCTGATTTTACACTTAATTACAGTAGCTTTCTTGCTAACCCCTCTCGAGGCAGGTACATTCAACTTGAACAATGACCAAAGAGAAGAAAGATTACTAATAGGGAAATACAAATAAATAAATATAAAATTCAGCTTTAACAATTAAACTGAAGAGATTGATGTTGAAGATATCGGGACATGGATTGAGCAGGTATGAACATCCTCCAACCCATATTTTAATTGCATCCTCTGATTACTATGGAAATGTTTGCAGATTATACTCCCCGATGCAACATGCAAAGGCTCTTGTAAGACGATACTTGGCCGGTTTAGGATATACTGCTTTCTTTTTTTCTCCCTTTAACAACCCCACCCCCCCCCCGGCCGGCGTAGATGAAAAGTATTTCAGGTTAATAGTTCTTAGTACACCATCTTTTCTAATACTACGAAGTTTTCCAATTTTGCTATCAGCATCGGATTCATGCCGAGAAGTCAAGAATGAGGGAAGGAAGAGCGGAACATTGACAACAGAAGGCTGGAAAGATTTAACCAAGTGATGGAGCCTTTCACCAAAACTAGATTGAATTCCTGGGGTAAATTCATCTGCCAAACTGCTTATAAAGGGGGTGGAAGAATTATTTCTGTATCTGAGCTCCTAAGTCACGATTGAAAGGCAATGATGCCTTTGCAGTTTTTGGAAACAGATTTTTACTGGATTGTCTTGGCCCTCAAATTCTTTCTGATTATCTTGAATCCGTAGGTGTCTAGCAAAGAATTGAATTGATAATTGAAAACAACCCGGTTGTTTGGGTATCTCTAACAGGGTCTATTTCTGTAAAATATGTTCAACAAACCTTGTAAATTCATGTTTCAATTCAGAGATTTGTTCTCTTTCCTGATTCCTCACAAAAGATTCTGGTCTGAAAATATGTTCAACAAACCTTGTAAATTCATGTTTCAATTCAGAGATTTGTTCTCTTTCCTGATTCCTCACAAAAGATTCTGGTCTGAAAAGTAGTAGTGCTTCTATGTGCTTTGGAGGTATACTATACAAATTTTTAAAATATAGAGTTTTTTAAGTTATTTTTAAAAAATATTTAATATTTTATAAATTTAAAAATTATTTTTTAAAAGTTACACACACATATCTCTCATTTTCTTTCTTTCATATTAATAGATAATAAATTAAATTATTTAATAATATAAAATATATCTTATTTTTTCTTTATTTATATAAAAAGAGACAAAAAATCTTTTAGTTTGAAAAAAATTAAGCACTATTAATTTTTTTCTATTAAGATAAACTATTAGAATGATATAATAGTGAGTAGTTTTATCTTCGTAAATTAATAATTACTTAATTATTAATAAAAATAATATATGTAGATTGAATTATTAAAATAAAATTACTCGTGTTGAGTTAGATAATTAATTCATATATATTTTTTATTAATAAGTGAATAACTATTGAGACATCAACTCACCAAAATAAAAATAATTGTGATTGAAAAAATTAAAAATCAAATTCAGAAATTCTCACAATTTAATCAGTTGCAGCGCCACAAAATTGTTGTTTTATCCAACGATTTTTTTTTTTTTTTTTGGAGGTAATCCAAAGATTCCCCTTATAATATGGGAATTGTAATTTGAACTGAAAACTCTCGTGGGCTTCAGAGATATGGTGGGTCCAGGTTTTACAGTGCCATCCAATCACGAATTCCTCTTCATCCCAACATCTGGGGTAGGTCCTACGACCACCGACCTCGCCGCCGCAGCCGCCGCGCTTCGCCTTAGCAGCTTCGTCCGCCACCGCCTCAGTCTGCGGTTTCTTCTTCCTTCGTCCTCTTTCAAGGTAGATGCAGGATAACTTTTGTCGGACATGCATCAACAGTCAGGATTTTAGCTTTCATCCGGTTCTTGACTTTTTATTCATGCAATCTTCTGAATCTCTATATTTCCTTCGTTATTGATTCTTGATCAATTGAATTACTCTATGTATAAAATTTGCATGCATATCTATAAGGTTGTTTTTAATCAAAATTCTCCATAGTTCTTTAACAGGCAGTTAGGAAACATTTACTTGTAGGTAGGCTGACAAACTTATTAGTTCATCCAGAATAAGTGTACTGTAAATTTGTGGGAAATTGCCCCTTGGTCAGTTCTCTTTTGTAGAACTTGGGACACAATTTTCTGAAGTATAGTGAAGATTCAAGCTTTGCATGAAAAACATATCTAGCTTTGATGAGGTGATTGATAACTGAATCAAGAGGTTTCCTTCTAAGTGTTGAGCAAGGCTGGCCACGTGATGGCAAAATCTGGACAATGGTATATTTCTAGCAGAAAAGCTAGGTGCTTAGAAAGTAATTGCTGAAGAAAGGGGGCTTGAGGGATTGTTTGTTCAGTTCCAGAATGGCTCTTCCTTTAAAGGATGCATCAGAATGCTAAACTTTTATGTAATTAATTCCTGAAAATATTGGAATTTTTTTAATGGGTACTTTGATTTCAATAGACAGTTTGTCTCCATGCTATTCCTGACCTTATTAGAAGGTTGAAAACTGATTTGTGATGCTTTCCTCACAGTATACAACTCATCTTGGTCACCTGCTTCCCTCGCCGCTTGTGGGGCATGAAAGCGGCTTTCCACTTACAGGCTTTAATATCCTTCAGTTATCATGCAATGCAATCTCTTCCAAATGTATGAGTTTGCATTTCTTCAAAGGGAATGAGGATAAAAACAACTCAAGTGATGTTGGGAAGGCATCTAGAAGAGCCTCAGCAAACAGGAGGAAATGGACCAACATCCTTCTTGCTGTTAATATTGCGTGAGTCTTGCTTGCTTGAACCAAACTCTAGAGTTATAACTGTTGCTATTAGATTTTGTGCGGCTCTGATACTTTTTTTGCTTATTTTTTGTCTCAATCCTCTTTCCTTTCCCCATCCTTTGTCTGGAAAAGGAGGGAAGGACAAAATTCTAAATTTGTGAAGTTTTCCATGAAAACAACATTTTGTGCTTATTCTGCAGGATCTATGTAGCACAATTTGCAACTCAAGGAAGGTTGTTGGTGTGGGGTGCAAAGGTTAGACTTCAAAAATAGTTGTATTTCAGTCCAGAGAAAAAATATCATTAAAAAACCATACAAATCTTTAATTCTATACTTTCTAGTTTTCAAGAATCTGAAAACCTCCATTCTCTGTGGTAACTGCTGCAAATTTGTTCTGCAGATTAATAGCCTCATTGACAAAGGGCAGTTTTGGAGGTTAATCACATCCTCCTTATTGCATGCAAATATTGGACATCTAATGGTCTGATTTGAATCTTACATCTAACTTGCATGTTTCGGTTGTCCTTTAATTGATGGTTCTAAAACATTCGGGCAATTTCAGGTTAACTGCTATTCTTTAAATTCCATTTGTCCTGCTGTTGAGAATATTAGCGGTCCCAAAAGATTTCTTGCTGTATATATGACCTCTGCAATTGCAAGTAACATCCGAAGTACCCTTTACTTAGATTATTAATTGCTTTTCCTCAAAGAAGCTGCCAGACCTTGCAGTTGTCTGATTGTTCATTTGAAGATCAGGTTCTGCAATGAGTTATTGCCTATGCAAATCACCTGCAGTTGGTGCATCCGGAGCAATTTTTGGATTAGTAAGTTCTTAAATTTCTGTTTCTACAGCAGTTTTTGCCCTTTGATTGATAATTGAAACAGGCGCTACTACTTCAACTAGAATTTAGGAAATAAAACAGAAGATCAAATAGCTTCATATTATCCACTCATTAGCATCACATGTTAGCCAACAAATGTTTTATATCCATTTTTTGAATGCTCAGAACATCTTTTCGCCTGAGATAGCAGTCTTAGGACTAATTTGATCCCACTTTTGCTTAAATAAGTATTTTAATTATTCAATACTTGCAGCGTATTTTCTCAATGAATTTTTTTGGATCTCTGCAAATCTCTCCAGAATTAAGAGAACTATTAGAGTCTGCATGGTCAAGAATTTTTTATCTAATTGCTTGCCTTAAGAGACGAATTGTTCGCCTGCAGCAATTTTTTCCTCTTACATGTGACCATGTTTTTGCATTGTCAGGTTGGATCTTTTGCTGTGTTTATCTTGAGGCACAGGAACATAATAAGAGGCAGTGAGCAAGATCTGCAACATGTAATGCGTGTGATTATTTTGAACATGGTATTCTTTCTTACTTCTGTCTAGCTAGCATTTTGCAGTGGCAATTTCACAGCCTTCAACTGTACGACTTTTTTTGTAGTGTGACACTACTATGATTTCAGAATAACATGTACATGACTTTTCACTATCAGTTTTTTTCCTATTTCTTTATATATGATTCTCGAGTTCTCGTATTATCCAATACCAAGGATCTTATCTCTTCCAGGTCATTGGCATACTGTCTAAAGGAATTGATAACTGGGGACATGTAAGTATTAAAAAGCTTTATTTATGGCTTCTTTTTGTGTGTTTCTTTCCTCCTCTTTGGCTCAGCTTTAGGCAATGTTAATAAAAATGCACCAGTCAGAGGCACAACATTCTATAGAAAATCCAATTTACACAGTATTATAATGGTGTCTTCTTCATAGTAAATCATATTTTGGTGCTTCTAGATATGACTAGAGTTCTGAGTCTCATAATGGTACAGTCTTACCTTGTGATGGTATTGTTCATGGACCTAAATGCCACTTACAACCAAATAATATGATGATGACTCCTCTAGATCAGGCCAATAAATCGTGGGACCCCTTGTGCCACTGCAGCTTTGTCAGCTTAGGAATTTTAGACATGATAAAGGCATCGCTAAGTTATTTTTATCTTTCTAAGCTTATACCTTTTAAATGGTAATGCAAAAATCTTTAGTGTACTTTTTATGGATCCAAATGATTTGGTAGAAAAGGGCTGAATAGTGAGAAGGATGGTATGATTCTTTTTCATGATGACTAAAGCTGTTTATACTTTCTATCTTTACCTCGTAACTCAGTGGCTACCTTTACCAAATTTAGCTTGTTCACACGATTTTCTAGTTTCGGAATTATTTTTCCTCTTTTCAGCTGACTCATGATGTTGTTCCCTGTGGTTTATTCTGGAAGCATATATCATAATCTCCTCTCTCATTTCATACATTGCTGCATGTTAAGCAAGATAAACATGTATGCATAAGCATTTTTATTTGTGAATTGACTTTCATTAGTTGAAATGATCATATATATTCCTGATAAAAGGATAAACAATGAGAACATCACCAACTGCTAAGTGCTCTCAAGCTAGTTCATTGTATTTCACTACTCTTTTTGAACTCCAGTGACCTCTGTTATCAAAATTTAAGCACCTATGAATTGTTAGTTTTTCTAGATTCACACTAAATGGTATTTGTCCCTGCTATCATTGGCTATTAAGTACATTAGATTGGATGTTTTTACATCTGTATAACCCATCCGAAATTAGAGCCTAACCAGCTGCCAGTAGTTGGATGAGATATTTAACAAGGGAAAAAATGAATTCTATGGGGGCAGTTTCATTTTTAGTGTTTAATTTATCCATGGATAAACTATATGGTTCTCTGGGTACTTTCTGATCATGTTTTCAATGGTTCCAATTTGATTGTAGTTTCAATGCTTTATTTCAGCTCGGAGGGTTGCTTGGTGGAGTTGCCACTTCATGGCTTCTTGGTCCTTCCTGGAAGTTGGAATCCATCTTAGGCAAGGGGCATACAGTCTTTGCTGACAGGGCACCAATCTTCACTGTGATGAAAATTGCTAGAACAAGAAAATAAGGCGTGGAGCCTTGTTGAACCTGTATGGCAAACCATTCTGATCTCGACTTTTATCTGATGTTGGTATTTCTGCAGCAGATCACTCTGCTATTAGTTTAAGTCCTCAAGAAAATGAGGATGGGAGTTTGATGTTTGAGGACCACTTCATATTTGTTTATCATGAATTGAAGAAGGGCAAGGAAAGTTGTAAATTTTCAATCAGTCCTGGGACAAAGCTCATGGCTATTTCTCTGTAAATCTTGCATTGTACAGAAGTTTTTCTGACTAAATATAAAAATAGGTAACATCTCTTTTTACACTTTTTGTCTTATTTCATTTTACATTCTTAAAACATCACAAAATAATTAATAATTTTTATAAAGTAAAATATTTTAATATATTTTATATTATTAATTAATTATTAATTTTATTATATTATTTTTATATATTTAAATTTAATATAAAATATTTATTAATTTATATATTTTTTATTTTTATTATATTATATTATTTTTATAATATAATTTAAATTTTTATATAAAATCTATCAAATAATATAAGATAAAAAAATACTTTTAAAAATTAGTGCTTCTTAAAGCCTCATCTTTTCCTCAGTTTGCAGCTGTTTCTCATCCACTAAATTGATTACCAGTTACAAACGTTACTGGTTTGATTATCTTGTATGCTAGTTTTGTCATCTGTTTAATGATTTATTAATAATTATCTGTAATATAATTACATTACTTTCAGATATTACCGATAGTTCGCATCCCAAAACAACAGAGTTCATTTCTTATGATAGGATAGGTGGATGCGAAGAATAGTTCGTCTCTTCAGTTCCCTGAAGGCGCGACAATGCAAAAACTAAATTAGTTATGTAGCAATCGTACATCAAGTATGAAGGGTATACATGTACTCAAAAGATGTGAGATACCTGTACTCAAAAGATGTGAGATACCTGTACTCAAAAGATCAACTTGGAACATTAGACAATTTTGTTTCTCCATATATTTGTATATTTTGGTTAGGCCACACTGCAGATGTTCAAGAAGAGCCTATACATTTCAAAGATGGATCACCTTGAAAGACTGCAGGGGAACACTCCGCAGCGCGAGCAGTCACCGTTTGGAGGAGTTCATTCCCTTCGGGAACAACATCCTTGAAAATTTTGTTCCATCTAGTTTAGTTAAATAGAAAGAGGCCTGCCACCTTTTGGCT
The DNA here is from genome assembly GCA_030512225.1 of Rauvolfia tetraphylla. NCBI lineage: Eukaryota > Viridiplantae > Streptophyta > Magnoliopsida > Gentianales > Apocynaceae > Rauvolfia > Rauvolfia tetraphylla. The sequence goes on from JAJQKT010000060.1 coordinate 9,276,669, forward strand.
TCGACCTGCTCTTCAGAATTCATACACGCTTGAAATTGCACAGCATATTTTCCAACAACTAAAGCTCCCATCGCCGTTTTCATAGTCATTGCCAGAGCAAAACTGCAAGCTGCCATCCGTGAATGTTTAGGTAACTCAACCGACTTGGAATGCAGGGCAAAGAAAATGGAGCATCAAGAGTTCAAGTGAATAAATCCACCAGATCTTGCACAAAGAGCCTTGCAACAATGCTGCAAATACATTACCATGTGTTAATAAGGTGACAACTGCGGCATGTAAGAGTACAAAAATGATTCTGTGAAATTGTGGCCAGATACCATTTTACTTTCTTTTACCCTTTTGAGTGGATGTAAAGGGAAAATCAAGCAATAATGATAAAGACAATGAAAAGTTTCAAAATAATTTTCTATAAAATATTGATAAGATAACAAGCCTTCATGAATCAGTAACACCCAATTTTCAATAATATTTGCTAAAGTTATCACGAGGAAATCAAAGATTTTATACAAAAACCTGACCGCATAAGGGCAAACTCAACACTTTTGTCTTTCATGGCCACTTTTTGCTTCTGATGAGCGCTATTCTATTCAAAAAAATGTTGTCACAGCATTACCAGTTTTCAGAAAGACCTTCTAACAGCTTGGATAACTACTACTTCTAATAGAACTTGGGACCTTAAAAAGATTCCGACAAGTGTAAAGAGATTCTTTGAAGTTTTTCTAATTAAAAGAAACACAATGTATTCCAAGAACAGGCATATTTCCAGCAAATCCTGAAATCTGGCAGGGGAATTTTCACAAATATACCACACAGAAAGATAAGATTTATGAATCTGACACTACTTCAACATCTAGGTTTTAGTTTAATCTGGAGTATGACAAATGTATCATATTTAAATAATCTCATTAACAAGATACTACTGTCTAATCGCATGACAAAAAGAAGCCAGTGAATGTTGAGCTTAGATACTTCCACCGGCTAGGTGAAAATCATATACAGGCTCATTCAAGAACCATACCTAAAGTCAGAGTTCTCATGGATAACATTTCAGTGATGTACTTGAAGTAACACATATTATGAACATAAACTAGTCACTAGCTAGAGCAACCAGTAAAAACTAAAAAGCCAGTAAAGAACACACCCAAAAAAAAAATTTAAAAGAAAGTATCAGTAACAGAAAGTTTAAAATGGATAAATGATTTATAAGCTAAAACCGTACTCCTAATAATGCTAAAATAGATTGACACTCAGCTAAACAGATTGTTTAGAAGACACTACCACTTATAAGCAATAAGCAAAAGAAGCAAACAAACTCAGCATAGAGAGTAAACAACAATTACCTTGACTATGATCTGGAACAAAGATGCACAAAAATAAATTACTTGGGAACAAGAACTCATTAAAAAAATCAAAAAGAATCAACCCAGTAACTTACACGATGGGGATGCTGAGACTAAGGGCAATACATCTGGTGGAGACATCAGAGTTTTCCCTTTCCCATTGTTCCAACCATCACTTGAGTCATAAGATACAACAGGTAAAGGAGAAGGACCTAAGGGCTCTGATTTAGGATATTTGGGAGGTGGAAGACTAGAAGCGGTGGGAGATAAATTGGACTCAACTGGATTAGCATATGACACTGGTGAAGAACTCCGAGACATTGTGGAGTGCCCGCAGTTAGGACTGTTATGCACCACTGAAGGTGCTGGAGAATTAGGGACAGGAGGAGGATGGGGAAAGTTGAAATCTGGGCTTGGGGCAAACGCTTGACTTGCATCAGAAGGTGCAGATGCATTACAGTCAGAGCAAGGTGCTAAATGATGGAAGTGGACAGGAGATGGGGGATCAGTTTGAGAAATAGGAGCCGGGGAAAGTGATGGTCCAGTATCCCAAATCAGCTCTGGAGTTGGGTAAGGGGAAGGGGATGGGGATGGAGATGGAGAAGGACTTGGTGGCAAACCATGAAGGGAATGATTTAAACATGAAGACAGAATAACTTCTTTAACTTTACCAAAAACAGAGTGATCAAGGCCAAGGTTTTTTCTAGAAGAACCGCTAATTATTTCAGCCAATTGTTTCAACCTCTGTGGCATCAGATTCCCAAAATCCGAAATAATTGAAGCTTCAACTACAACTGGGGGATCTCTAGTGGATCCCTCCTTGTTTGTTACCTGTATGTACACATGCTGCAACAGAGAATAAAATAGTTATATCGAGACAAAGGAATCATAACGAGACTAGACTATTCAAGCAAGTAAGAGCTGTTAAGGAATTAAAATGAATCGCGGTCTAATATCTTTGACAATAGTAATATATTCATTAAGAAGATATCAAATGAATGCTCAACATATTGTTCTTATGCTAACTATAGAACAACGAAGAAGAACCAGCTTTGACTGGCATCACTGACGCACTGTTATTTGTCTGAGCTTTTATCTTAGTATCTGTTTAAGCCCAAATGTCAAAGTGCAAATAATCTGTGAAGCAATAGTTGCAAAACCAGAAAAGAAATTACCCAATATTACCATATTTGTACAATCCAGACACAGAGAAACAGGCATCCATCAAGTATAAAGTTGATCAGAAATCAAAATTGTACCTCGTCAGGCATCAGATGTAAACCAAACCTCAGCTGTCTGTTTAATGCCACAAAATTTTCTTTAATCTCATCAATAGAATTGTTAAGTGTAAAATTAAAGAGGATCTCAGGTATGTCTCCAAAATGAAAAGACTGCTCCGGGATTAATGTAATGCCACCAGGGAACTTCAAGATATCAAAAGAAAAGGGCTGTCCGAAAGTTGTATTAGTCAAAGTCAAATTGGACTCTTGAAGAAACAGCTCTACTAGAGTTAAACTCAGCAAGCTTAAGTGCGCTGGCTCAGTTGGAACATTAAGTGGATTAGGAAGAAACCCAAAAACCACATCAGTCCAGTTAGACTTAGATGTTCCTGGCTGTTGCATGGACAAGATAGCAACCTATTGGGAAAAAAAATGCATTGTTGGATTAGTCTCACCATTATATACAGAAATTGTACTATTAGACAACATAAAACTACTTGGGGAAAAAAAAAAAACCTTTGTTGAAGGAATGCTTATCTCCCCAAATATCTCATACTCCAATTCAGAAATGTGAGGAATGAGCTCTGAAGCAGGCTTCTGCAGCCTGAAGTACGCTTGTGCAAATGCTGAAAATAAAAGAATGAAATCATCAACTCATCAACCAAAACAATTATCTTTACACAATAGTTCAGATTTTAGAAAGACTTCTACCAATCCAATTAAAGAACCATTGGTTCCTATTGGTCCATCCTAATGAAAAAGAAAAAACACCTCTGTTAAATGAATTATCAGTTCAAAGCGCCAGGCTGAACTGAATTCTCAACACAAGTATACAATTATTATTGTCTCAGTCAAGAATCTTGCTAGACCATCTTTACAACAAATTTTTTCCGATTGTCTATCAACCATATGCATTTACTTCCACATGAAATCAATCAGGACAAAAAGAAGACAGATTCTCAGATGAAATGAAATAAACATAAAAACAGAGGACCCTTCTTCTCCTTTTGATGAACACAAACAAAATACCATCTCTCCCCCCTCTCCCTCCCCCTCTCTCTCCCTTTCTCTTTCTCTCAAGATGGGGGATTACAATATAAGTCCTTTTATATATTTCAAGGAGTATTTATTACATGTTTTCCAACTTTACCCATCCCTTTATTTCATTTATCTCTCTCCCCCCTCTCTATTTATTCATGGTATAAAAAGGATCTCCAAAGTTTCCTTGATGGATTTCAAGAACTTTAATTTTTGTGCATAAGTTCAAAAGGACTTATATTTCTAACCTGAGGGAGTACATAATTAAGGTGTCAGCTGATGGTTTTAAGTCAAACAGACAGCGCTACAAGAAGCAACATCAATAAACTTTGGTTCATGAAATTCATGCATACGCATAATGTGGAAGTATGAACAAATGAACTTGTGCACTATCAACTCTCCAGATGAGATCATAGCACATGATTAACACTTGCAAACAAGTTCTATAAACAAGAACTACTAATATTCCATCTATCAATCAAGGGTTTCGCAACCCAATTTTTTCCAGCAAAAAGCACCCTTCACGTGGTATCAATTTTCGACTCAAAATTTTCATTCTATTTGAAGAAGATCTAAGGAAAAATTCCTGATTGAAATTAGAAGGACTACAGCTTATTTTCAGGAAACTGGTACAGGCCAATTAACATCTGACATTAGAACTCTATACTAATAAGACAGAACTACAATTCTTTGCTGTCCAGCAAATCTTAAGATACAATTTCCTGTGGACCACTTACCAGTTACCACATCTCCCCACCCTTAACGAACAAAAAAAAACATGTGTGTTGCACATAAGGAATATAAATTGAGTACTTTCAAACTAAATCCACCCATCGTCTTCTTTGCTGCAAACTGGACAAATTTAGAAGCTTTCTACACTCTTGGAATGTGACAAAGGAACTAACAAAAAGCATATGCAGCCAATGAATAATCTTCTTCCAATAAATGCATTTACTTTTAGAAAGACATACTGCTCAGCCAAGTTTACCTACAAACTTGGCCAAGTTTAATGACACAACTATGATTAGCAGCCCAGAATGGAAATGCACATTATTGTTCGCAATGCAACAGAATCTCAAAATCCTGAAAATCACCTCAAAGCAGCTTGGCGCTTTCATTTGTGATCGTTATATCTGGTTCTAAGTGAACAGTTCGTACTTGAAAAAAGCTGTCCAATCGTCAGAAAAACTATAACAATTAACCAAAAGGACTGCTTAAGAATTCCATATTAGGAATAATCAGCGCCATCCGGAAGCACACCCAAAATAATGTTTTTAAAAAAAATAAAGTCCACATAATACGTCCCCATTTCATTATAAATCGCATCAAAAACAAAGAAAGCCCCCCAAAACAGAAACTTTTTTTTCCCAAACTACCAAATAAACAAAAATAAAACCCTAATTGTCACTCAGAATTCAAAATAATTCAGAAATTAAATAATAGATAACTGAAGAGATGCATACCGGCGAGTTTGATCGACTCTTTTGCATCAAATCCGGATTGCTTAGAGTGATGAGGCAGAACGGAAAACAAGGCATAGACAGATAGGGAGATGCTCAGTAGCAAAACGAGAAGGCATTTGAAATTACACTCTTTGGCAATTCTAGAAAGAGCGATCGAACATCTCCGACAACAGAAGATTCTAGAACCAACGCGCTCACCCCCTCCAGCTCCTCGCTGCGGCTGCACCACCGGCAGTTGTCGCTGTGACAGTTTCCCCATATCCACACATCGGCACACACAATCGAGCACAGTCAGTTGGAGTATCTCTCTCCGAAGTCCGAACACACTGCTAGTAGACAGACACAGTGTAGAGTTAAATCCCCGAATTTTTTCTCTCCAAAAGGCGTAGAGACAACTGGATCTCCTCTCATGGACAAGTGTTCACGGTGAACATATGCTCGCTCTCTCTCCCCGGCCCCCCACTACGACCGCACACGGCTGCTATAAAGCCGTGTGTGGGGTGGTCTTTTTTCCTCTATTTCTCCGATTTATTTATACGATAAAGGAGATAAATGGTGCTAATTACTCTAATGATTAAGGTGTAAGGACAACGCCATTTGAAACATTTCAAAAATAAGCTTTTGGAATTCCCGCTAAGAAAGTTTTTTATACTCTACATCTTTTTATTTTTAATTTTTTTAAAAAAAATTTAATTATTATTATGTAATCAATTGTGATATTTTAAATACATAATGCCACATTTAAATTTTAATTTTATTAACTTTACTCCCTTATTCTTGAAAAGAAAAAAGAAAATCTTGATTTTTTCTGAAATAATAAAAGAAAAGATTCTTTTTAGAATTGATTACAAATAATTATTTTAATTGTTTTCATAATTAAATGTCAAATTTACCCCTTTAAATAAAGGTTTATCTCAATCAATGACCTATTTTTACCGAAGTCCATAAAGAATCCGTTAAATATTATTAGTGATGATTTTGAATTTACAGAAGTCCATATAAGAAGTACTTTGATGCTCTTTTCTCTTTATAAGAGTTGTTCATACTTATCCAGCCATAGATTCCTATATTCCCATATGCTCTTTCTTTAGTGAAAATAAAAATTTTTAAAAATATATTTGTTGTTTTAAAATATAATTTTGTTCTCTTTGTATAGATTAAAAATAAAATAATAAATATTTTTTATATTATATCATTAAATTTTTTATAAAATATAATAAAAATAACTTTAAAATAATTTTAATTTTTTTAAAAAAAAAGTTAAATATTTAAAAATATATATGTATATATATCAAAATACCTTTTACTTTAAAATTTGAAATGAATGAAGTACTGTATATGAAAGCTATACTCAATCAGATATTCTGAAGGGATGATATGTCTTTGGCAATTGATTTTTCTCATTCTATATTCAGAAAAGATACATTTTCAAGTATTTTATTTCTGAGGAAAAATCATGGTTCATCCACTGAAGTAAAGCGATAGGGAAAAGGCACGTATTCAATAAACACTGAATTCAAGATTTTCAATTTGGTAACAAATTGAGTAATCCTCTTTATTTAGATGGGTATGAAGCTGAAAGTTTTCTCTTTTTCTCCCCCTTAAAATTTCAACAATTTTTTGAAGGAGAAAAGTTTTTTTTTTCATAAATAAGGAGAAAAAGTTGAATTAAAATGTTTTTTTTCCTGAAGGAAGTTGAATTAAACAGTTTTAGCCTTAAATATGTGTTTTCGAGCCTTTCTTTGCCTGCAAGTTGTTTCTTCCCAATTTTTTTGTAAAAAAAGTTGAAATTTTGGGATAAAATACAATAAAATATTAATATGCAGAAAATCCACATAGCAAGTGGTTTTCATGGGTGGGATTAACTATTGAAGTTTTGGCTACCCAACGTTGCTGTGAAGCAAAGGCGAAAGAGATAGGGGTTGGCAGAAAGAAAGTCTCAATGTGAATCCAACAAATGGGAGGGAAGGGATAAAGTGAAACATTTGTCAGCATTCAGAACGCAATGTTGGAACGTGGGATGGCTTTGTAGATACTCATTATCCATGCTCTATAAATTGAAGTGATGATGCCCTTTTCGTCACTCATTTTTCTTGATTCTTGATGATTGGTTGTCCATTTTGAAATCTTGGACCTTACTCTGTTTAATCTGAGGGTTTGATTGGGAAGTGCAAAAGTTGGACCATCCCCATGCAAACACTTGGACGTGAAATTATTTTTCATTCCTTGTGAAAGAAAAAGAGTTTTAAAATGATGATTAAGTGGGTGAACATGGCCAATCATGTAATTAAGGTGAAAATCCATTTATAATTGATAGTTTGATGAAGGGCAGGAGTTGAATTGTTGAATTTATCCCTTTATCTTACCCCCCCCCCTCCCCCTCCCTCCGAACAGAAGAAAAAGACTTGCATTACATGTATGATAGTTTGGATTTTTTGTTCCGCAGACAAATTAGAAGCATAATTGTAAGTTAAAGTTTAAAATCAGAATAAAACTAAATATCATTCGCATCAAAATCGACCATTTAACAGATAAACTAAAGCTTCAAGAGATAGTTTAAGGTAAGTTTGACAGAACATGTCCTCTCATTACTACTGTAAATCTTAACAAATTAACAAGAAAAAGGAAACGTTTTGCAAAAACAATGACAAAAGACAGAATGGATCATTGGTTAGAGATGTTTTACACGATGAAATATAAATCACTGGGTGGGAAAGGAGATCACTTTTGAGAGGTATGTATCCTTAATTTTATATATCTAATAGTCATTCAATCAATGAACTATGATATAAGCAAGAAATGCTATTATTGGCCCATATAAGGTAGCTCAACTAGAATGGCAACATCCTTCATTTCTTGATTAGGAAACAAAGAAGATTTTTCGTTTCCTATACCAAAATAAACTAGGAAGCCAATTGATCAAAGGACTTGTAGTGTTATGTAATAATTAGTTTTGTGCTAAATAATGGATATAGAATATCCAATAAGTCATAATAATTGATTAAAAGGATGAGGTCCACTTTCTTGTCTCTCGTCCACAAATCTTCAATTTTATAAAATAATTTCATTTTCTTCTTTAATAAGGTTTATAACTTGCTGCTCTATATTTGATTATAGATCATATAATATTCACTAATAATGTGACATCTTTTGTACTATTAAGTCAAACTCTGTAGCAAATAGAGGTTCAGAAAAGCACGAGTAGTATTATTTATAAGAACAAGTAAACCGATTTCTTAGAATGAGTTATTGATATAAATCAATATGTTAAAATTGAGATTCCAACGGGTGTCAACAAATTAAATAGACATTATTAGCGGATATGATAAAAGTTTAAAAGCATATCCCAACCCTTTTTCTTTCGTATATTACACATTAAGCTATTTCAACATCACGATGTGTGGTGTTAATTTATTTTGTATTTTGATTGAGTTTTGTTTGAAACTCAATACAAAAATTAGTTTGTATATCTAATTTCACAAGGTAATGATTGGATAGAATTTGAGATTTTCTATCTCAAGTTTAGTAAAAATAATTTGTTTGTAAAAGAATGAGTGAGACAAAAAGTAAAAAGTTTATATTGAATTTCACAACGTAACTCAAATTTTTAAAAATTATTTTTACAAAACTCAAATGATAAAATCTTAGACCCAAACCTAATACAAAACACACTAACCACATTGGACTCCAAAAAATGCACTCGTAGTAGCAGCCATCAATTTTAAGCATAATTTGAATGTCAACATAAAGTTCTCATGGTGGGTGATAATGTTCAGGAAAAAAAAAAAGAAATATGCGTGACAGTAGAATAATTCTTCCTAAAAAAAAAAGAAATAGGAAATGATAATAGAATGATTGGCTTAGTCAAAAGCACTTCTTACGGAGCAATAAATTTTAAGTTCGAGCAATTTACAAAAATAGTCTCCAAAACTATCTTAATTGTTATAATTTCGTTTACAACTCATATTTTAATATTTTTGATCTATTTTTTTAGAGTAATTAGTAAAAGAAGTTCCTAAACTATCTTAAATTTTATAACTTAGTCTCATAACTTTCATTTTAATATTTTTAATTAATTATCTTTATATATTTTAATATTTACAATTGCAAACACTATTAATGTGTCGAAAATCGATAAAGATATATATTTATATTTCATGTGCTCTATCGGTGTAGGGACAAATTCGTTCGTTCAAGAGTTTTTCTTGTTAAAATCAATAGCATGTGCGATTGAAATTGAGTTTTTTTTTAATCTAATAAAACTGAATTGGACAAAAGAAGAGAGAAGTAAGAAAGACACATATTTTTCAAATTCTAGTTCTTATTTGGTAAGATTTATCATTTTTGTTTGAGTAAAATGGTAAACTCTACAAGACATGAACTATAATTTAGGGAATATATGTTTTTTTCCTTTTCTTTATTTATCCAATTCGTTTTTTATTCGATTCACAAAAAAAAATCAATTTTAATCTCATATGCTTTGGATTTTGGGGAGAATTTTTTTTTGAAGAGATATATTTGTCGTTCCCTAGTAAAGCACATGATATGTAGATATATGTCTTCATCGGTCTCTACCATATTAATAGTGTTGGGACTGTAAATATTAAAATAAATAATTATAATAGACAAAAAATATTAAAATGTGAATTATGTGACTAAGTTATAAAACTTAAAGATAGTTTAGAGACTGTTTATGCAAATTGCTCTTTTAAGTTCCGTTCAACTACTAATACCTATTAGGACTGTCAATGGGTTGGGTAGGAACCCGGATCATACTCGATTCTGACTCGATAAGATTGAGTATGGACCAAGAGATATACCTATTTACTTGGATTCGAATCCGGACCCGATAAAGCATTATCTAATTAATGGGTATGGTCCGGTACATTATGTTTTTGGAACCGAAAGGTGGGAGACCCGATTAATATGTATTATAAAATATTTTATATATTTTATTGATTATACTATTTATTTATAATAGTATGTATTGAAATTATTTTTGTGATACTAATTCTTGCGTGATGTGTCTTCTTGATGAGAAAATTTTTATGTCTAAAGTTTTAAAAATAAATTGATTTAGAATTATATGTAAGTTATATATATATATATATATTCTAAAGTTATATACACATTTTAAATTAATTATTTTTCTCATGAGTTTTCTTTTTAATTCCCATGAGTTGTGTTGGAAATTGAAAAAGTAAATTATTTTTTAGAGGAAAAGTGTGGTTCAGTGTAAAAAAACAGAAGAAAGGTGAGATTTTTTTGGTTGAAAATTCAATCTAAGATGGCCTTAAGTTTTAAATTTTAAATTAATTATTTAATACTAAGTTACTATAAATATTGATGTTTCAGGGATTTATTTGGATTGAATTTTTATTTAGGTTAAGTTATATTGAAATTCATAAAATTGAAGTATTTGTAGGAGGAGAACTGGAACTTAAAAATAAGAAAAGTGAGAATTTTTTTTGTTAGAAAAATAATCTAAATACACCATTAATTTATTAAGAAAAAAGATCGATATTTCTAACTCATATACAAATAGATCTATGTATATCCTTAATACAGTTACCCAATTAATTTTCATCACTTTCTTTTACCCAAAAAAATAATTTCTAATTGTACCAAATGTTCTTGTGCATTTTGATTTTGGTTCGGAATTTGAATTGAGCCATTGGTGTTTTTGATTTTGAACATATTTCTGGGGCAGAAACTTTTGTACCGTCTTAAACGGTCGAAATTTCAAAAAAGTTCAAAAAGTAGGCGGGCTTCGATTTTACATGCACCAGACCGGAAACCAAAATGGTTAAAAAAATTACCCAAAAAATTATACAAGCAGCTCCCCTCTCTCTTCGCTTCACTGTTTGAAATTTAAAACCACACAGCTTCCCCCCACCCTTTATATACCCCGCCTTTCTCCATTTCGTCTTCTTCTCTACTCTTCAGTTCATCGTTCTCTATGCATTTTCCCGATTCTTTCTGCCCTATCTTTCTTTCTTTCTCAAGCACAATTGTGACCTGGAACTGAAACTCACATTTCAGCATTTTTTGTCCGCAAGTGTATCAAGAAATTCAATTCACATCATAATAGTAAGTATAAGCTTTTTATGCGCTTGTTAATTGCATATATATGTATAGGTATAAGAGTAGATTGAGTAATTTGAGCATGAAAAGATTGAATATCGTGCAATCGAAGTGTTTTTTTTTGGTTCATTCAATATCGGTATTGAATTTGGATCTTCAAGCATCAAGCTTTATTGAATCTGTTAATTCTGCTCGGTTTATCTATCTGTTCTGTTAAGTCGATATGGATTGATTGAAGGAGTTAATTTAGCATCTGGTTTTTTTCTTTCAATTGCTAGATACGGAGTTTTTTCAAACTTGGGCCTTGTCTTGGTTTTCTGCGTTCAATTGATTCGATAGGTTGTTAGTGATTTTTGAAGTCAAATAACTGCTTTTGACTTTATAGGTTCTCTGTACTTTTGATTGCAGTTAATAATCAAATAGCTACTGCCACTTGGTTGAGAGTTAGTTTAGTTAAATATAACTAATTTTCAACTGTTACTGAATATTGTCATGGGTATTTGCTGAGAAAATCCATGGTGGTTCAATAATTGATTTGTCTACCACGCAGAATGTGCGATTTTATTACTGTCTTTCCATTTTTCAGGTATACATATTCTAATTAATAAGAATCGTTTGATCTTTTGTTCCAGATAATGGACTCTTTGCCTGACGCCATTGTCCAATACATTTTGTCATTTATAACTAATGCTAACGATGTGGCATCCTGTACTTGCGTTTCTAAGCGATGGAGGGAGTCATTGCCGTATTTTCAAAGCCTTTACTTCCCTCGGAACGTTTTTGACAACCTTAAGGGTGGGGAAGGTCCTGATGTTATCATCTCAAATATGATTTCATCAATTGTTAGGTTAGACGAGCTTGTCGTCTATTGCCCTTTCACTAGTTTAGGCCTGGCTTCATGGCTAATGCACCAAGGAAAGTCTCTTCGAAACCTTGAGCTGAGAATGGACAATATAGCGGAACATCGATCCTGCTTTGATATCCCTTCCAAGTTGGATTGCATTAGAGCTGCACCAAATTTGGAGTCACTGAAGCTTTGGGGTGTCCTAATGATTCATTCTCCAAAGTGGGATATCTTCAATAGGCTCAGAAATCTTGAAATAGTAGGTGCCAGAATGGAAGATCCTGCACTTTCTGATGCTCTCCGTGCTTGTCCATTTTTGACTAATCTAACACTGCTTGGTTGCGAGGGTTTGAGTTCTATTTCAATTGAACTCCCCCTTCTGCAGCAGTGTAAGCTCGACTTCTATGGTGTGGGTAACTGCTCGCTCTCCGTCACTTCTCCAAGGCTTGAGCTACTCGAGGTACAGGGTTGTAGCTGGATAAGAGTTCTAGGGACCCAGTGCTTAAGAAATCTTTCCATTGCAAATAATACAGGTACAGGGTTCGGTGATACAAAGCTTCTTGCTCTAGGTATTCATTTCGAACAATTCAACTGACTTTGTATCATTTCTCAACGTCTTGTCTCCTTCTAGGCAGAGTTTACATAGTTGATTTTGGAAAACTTGTGGCTCTCGAGTCATTGTCCATGAGAGGGGTGCAATGGTGCTGGAATGCCATAAGCCACTTGCTGCAACTGGCAAGCGAGGTGAAGCACTTGTATATGAAGGTGGAATTCACTGGCGATTTTGATGCACTCTTGCCCTTCCCAGAGGTTGACTTAGTCAACTTCTTCAACAGCCACCCAAAGTTGCAAACTTTTGACATGCATGGGGCAATGTTTGCTGCTCTTTGCCAGAAGAACAGCCTAAAAAATGTGAGTGCGAACCAAAATATTCCTTATTCAACCTGTCTCTCTCGTAGCAGCAATGTCTTAACTAGCTAAATGGTGAAATGCTCTGACAATCATGATTAGTGAAGACATGTTGATCATTTTGCAGGTAGATTCAAGGTTTGCAATTCCTTGCCTTGAGAAGCTTGTGGTCACAATTAGATCACCGTTAAATGCCGAACAGAAGATGAGCACTCTAGAGTCCTTGGTGCAGTATGCAAGGAATTTGAGGAAGATGTCCCTGAAGATCCTTCAGATGAAGAGCAGCCATAGTAGTGCAGATGATTTCTTCGAGGACATCTGCAGATTTAGATACATGAACAGGAAGATTGTTTCAATTGAATAAAAATGGCTTATGAGAGCAATTTTTCATCTCATTTTTCTATTCATAATCATTCACTTCACATGACAAGCAGAACTCCTTCCTTGAGGAACTAATCTTGATTTACTTCCATAATATCTTCAAAATTTCCGACTGCACTGTAGTTGTTTGTTTCATATTAAGGTATCGCTTTGATCTTCTGCTTATTCTGGCCTGGGGTTCTGATTTGTAGTTCTATGAGAAGGACAAACTGCAGATATGATCTCGTTGACAGTCATCCTTGTTCTTGCAATTTTAATTAACCTCTTATTTATCAGTGGCGCAGCAGTAGTAGATGGTGTTTCACGTGTGTTAAATAGAAATGGATTCTCGTGCCGCTGGAGACAATCTCAAGGTCACTATCTGTCATTGATTTTCGCATCAAATAGCTGGCGAACTATTTTATTCTCATTCAAGCCGTGCATTGGCGATCTGCACAAAAATCGTTTGATCACTTTCTTTCTTGAAAGGGGCCAACGTTCCGAAGGATTCAGTTCACTTCTCCTGGGAATAAACATCAGAATTAGTTCAGGAACTTCTCTGTTTGTTGGAGAATAATCTCCAGTTCAGTTAGCTATCATTATCAAATGAATGCAAAATTTTAGCGATCCAAAGGAAACAGATTGACATTTGACAGCCTTACTCCGGTGTAAAGTCCCCAACTCCTCAGGCACCCGTCAAATTTTCTAGGTGCTTCTGTTGCTGACATAAAAACATCTCTTTCCATGTCTTCGGATACAACCCATAAGGGTTTACCTGTTCTTTGTACATAAACCCTTGTGAGGGTTTCACGCAGTTTCAGCAATTCTTCCGCTTCCAGGATAAATTCTCCCGTTTGTGCCTCATAAAACGAACTAGCAGGTTGATGGATTATTACCCTGATGATATAAAAAGAGTTACTCTATCTCGCCTGACGAAGTGAAGAGAAAAGAAAAAGACAACGCCAGCAAATCGAACCAAGGGCGGCGAATGCAATACGAGGAAGCGGCGACCTTTTTCGTCCTTCCATTTTCTTTTCTTGTAGTGCGGTGGGTAGGGATGTTCTGGGAGAAGAGGAGCGGGTATTTCAAAAGACTGGGCACCAAATTATAGTCTTTTTCGTCATTGTAGACAACAACATATTTTTGGGTATTCCAGTTCTCACATCCAAAAATTTCCTTCAGCATAATTTAGTAAAGAAAGAGGAAAGAAAGAAATATAAGTTTCAATTGCTATCCTGGAGTATAATTTCAACTAACATATCCTAAATTAGCTTCTTCTTCTGAAAATATCGCTTCAAATACAATATCTGTGCTACCGAAGCCACAATGCATACTCCCAAGGACATGATACTGAACCAGGCAACCCTGGCATTCGTTCTTTCACTCACCTCCCGCATCTCTGATTCCCTGAAGGCCATATATATGAAGGTTAGGTAATTAAAGCAAGGCATTCAAATATCATGTTCACATCTGAATAGAGATTGATTACCTGGTCTTGAGATACAGTAAGTTTTCATGGATGGCCTCCACTGCCCCTTCAAGCTTTCTTAGCTCAAGCTCAACTCCCTACTAGAGCCAGGAAAAATAAGTTCATAATTTCCCAAAATTAAGATATTACCTAATCATCACCTGACAAGCACCAATTTCGTCCAGTTCTAGAATACTCATAACCAATGAAAATATTCCCAAAAATGGCATGACATAAAAAATTAACTATTAAATTTCCTAATTTCTGCCCAAGAAATACCAGAAATTGCATTATGCTCATCTTCGTACCACATTGCTTTAAATTGCATGATGCCATACAATGCTTTTTTGATGTTATTTTAGACTTTTTGCAGCTAAATGAATATGCATCTTCCTCATGAGTAAATCATGAAGATACAAAAGAATACTTGTCAGTATACTAAAACAATATTTTGAGAATGACCAATTGCAGATGACAACATTTCAAAAGCTCTACAAAAGAAATTGCTTCTGAATTTCAGTCTAATGGAAAATTCTACATAGGTACTGCTCTTACACAAATTTCGGGCCAATATGCATGAAAACGCATAAATTCTTATTTTAGAGTCTCACCTCAATTTTCTCTTTTCTTGCAACTGATTCCCAATCCTTTGCTGCAATTCCGGTCTTCCAATCAATGTTAATACTTACATCCCCAGTCCTGGAATTATGGCCATCCACCCAAAAACACGCAAGATAGTTGCCAGCCTCAGAAGTTGTAAATGCAAACTGACCATGTGTCACATTCTCCTTCTGATGAAGGGTGTTTCCATATGGTGAAGTGACCTGCAAGAATTGACCAAGCTTTTCATTAAACTTGAACAGTGTATAGCACTACACATGACAAGCATAACACAACCTATCACCCTTAAAAAATTTTATCAATATAGAAAGATTTAAATGCAATTCTTTAAATTCGTGGAACAACAAAGTGACAACTAACCCAAGAGACTCCTCAATAAACAAATTTACAGTCTACTGGGGAGATATACATCCACGCTTCTCTAATGTTCTAATCCAGCAAATCTTAATAAAGCATCCCTTCCCTATGTCTGCCTCAATAGACCAACCTAGCCAAACACCCACAATTAGTTGGATTCTGATGGTTACCATGTACTAGCAAGGGACTAAAATCAAAAGCATCCAAATCCACCAGTCCTTATCAAACCATCAAGCTTCTATGATCACCACATACCAAAAACCATTTCACTACCTTCAAGCACATTAAAGAAACCTGTCATTATATGCATTAGAAGAGACAAGAGTACCCAAGCAGTAAAAGGGTTTTTCCATCTATATAGTCAAATTTTCTTTCCTTTTATCTAATTCCCTTAAAGACCTATGTCTATACAAACATGTCATGTACTGATAAAATTTTCATTGGACATAATTCATTTTCTCTTTGCAGGGTAAAACTTTTTATTAATATCTGCTTTCTGACCTTTTCATAAGGAATTAATAGGTTTACTGTTCTATAAACATACATGAAATGTTCATATTGAATCTCCAACTGCATATTAGTTGAGGACAATATGCCTATTAGCATTCTAGAATACCTAGTTGAAATGGTTTACAGATTGCACCTTTACGGAGCCAAAACATATGCATAAAAAATAACATGAGAGTAGAAAGTAAGTTGGACATAAGCCCACATACTTAAACATGTTTACAGATGACTTGTGTCATAAATATTTACATAAATATGTATATCAACCAAAAACCAAGCAACTGAATACATACTTGTCTGCTATGTGCTAAAAGTTGGTTCAATATCAACCTTTTAACATAAAGGATTTCATAACCAAACAGAACACACTGCATAGACCACATCTACTTGTTATTAATTTTAGTCCAAATTCAAAAATCCAAATTGAGCTTCTAGACCAGCAAAATCTATCAAATGCTAGACCCCAAGGACAAAAATTTATCTTTTGTAAACATTACACTCTAGTTAACCATGCTCAATAACGCATACAGTTTTAGTAATATATCAAGTCAGCATTTATTTTCCTTTCCCAATCAGGTACGAGCTCCCAGTAACTAGTAACTAGTTGATTTGGAATATTACAGTATACTCATAGCACAAGAAATGGGAGAAAATCGTGGAAAGAATATATTGGTGATAAGTTTATGCATAAATTAGAAACCCTAGGGCCTAGAGTACCAGACATACCTTGGCGGAGATGCTGGGGGTGGGGTGAACATGATCGTCGGAAATCACCACGTAATCGGCCAAAACAACCACGTTGTTGTGGATTTCCTCCGACACACACTTAGTACCCGATGCAGGCAAATTCAACCACACGGCTCCACTCTTCTCCAACACGCAGAGCACCATTAAGAGCGCCAAAATTGCTCCTCTGTGCATGTTAGCATTCTTCCCCATCATTCCCAGCCTTTTCCGCTCGAAACTGTCCCACCGATCCTCTACGTATATACGTATTGATTTACAGAATTTCGATCTTCAAAACTGAATCTTGTCTTGCTGTTACAACCTTCAGCTCCAGGTCTTTCTTTTTAAATTTATTTTTCTTTTTCTTTCTAAATTGTTTTAAATTGGAAGCAAATCTTAAGGAATGCGTTATAAGACTTACAAGGAGGCCCAATAAAATACAACTCAGACAAGTCTAGTTGAAATGGGCCCATTATAAATTTACGGAGACGCACTTTAGTAAGAGAGGTATGGAGGCCCAAAATATTATCTGCGGAGATCAAAATTTTGGGCTCTTCTTGGATTGGATTTTTAACATTATCACCCCCCCCCCAAACAAAATAACTCCATATTTTCTCTTACCATATGTATATTTTTTTTATGAATACTTAACTAATTTGATGGATCATCCAAATTGGAGTTACAAGGTCTCCAATGACACCCCTATCACAAAAGATTGCGGGGGAGGAACAGGGGAGATATATATCTACCGAGAGAAAATAGCCCATTTAACTAGTTTATGGATGGGTTTGTTTACCATAACTGAATTCCCCCCCCCCCCACACCTCCCTTTTTGTTTAACATAAGAAGGATATGTGCAAGATGAACTCAATACAAAATCTATATAATGTGCTCCTAATTGATTGGATTTTAACTAATCACATGATGTTATTTTTATGATAATATTAATATCTCAGGTAATTAAAGAACATATAAATTATAGATCACAGTAAAAACCTTTATAATAATTTCTAGAGTCATGTTAAGACCTAATACAAAATATTTATTTTAAATTTTATATTTTAACTAAAGAATAATTTTCTTTGACATGACAAACATTTTTAAAAAATGAAACTCGCCCAAAATACACTATTCTACATCCAATTTATCTTTTGGATTACTCTTGATTTACAACGGTCATATTATAAAATGAGGTCCATTGCCAAAATTTCTGGGTTGGTGAAGGAAATTTGCGTGTGAGAATCAGCCAATTCACATAATCAACATCCATATTATTATTATCTTCCAAATTGGAAATGTTCGCTCTTTATGGAGGTGCTAAAATTCAAAGAAGATAACATGTTGATGCTTTGACAAAGGACACTCATGGTGGTCCACTCCACCACCAATCTAGATTCCCAGTGTATATATATATATATATACACTACGGATAATGCAGCCCTTTACATCCCTACTAATAGAGAATTAAGAAGGATTTTCATATTTAAAAAGCGGGGGGGATGGTGGGCATGAAAATAAATATATAAATAAAAGTAAATTAAATTCAAGATTTATCGTTAGACAAAAATACTTTTATTCGACAGACAAGACTTATTTAGGCGGTAAATTATCCAACTAATAACTTACCGTTGGGCAGCTTAAAAGTGAAACTTTTCTTTAATTTTTTCATCAGGCAACTTTACTGGATGTTTCTACTTCAATTGAAAAATTATTGTACCACACTTTATATGATTCTCTCCAAACACCACATTGTCCGTCCGTTTCTTTCATACGCATACCAAGCCAACCCTCTGCTCATTATCCCCCATTTTCAAAGCAAAATGGAAGCTCTGATTTCTCAATTCACCTTTCTCTCTGATCTGTCTCTGCAAGACAAGAACTTTGATCCATCTACAATAGAAGATCTCATGAAACTCTTCGAGATAGAGTCCTACAAGGCATGGGCCGCCATGGAACTCGAGCAGGAAAAAGAAGTTGAAGAAGCCGAGAAACACATGAAAGAGACGGAGGACTATCTGGATTCTGTTATGGAAAGCGCCATGGACGAATTCAGACGCTTTGAAGAGGAAATGGACCGCACGGCCATGACCGAGTACTATAGCTTAGTTAACGTAGCTGAGAAGGCTAGGAAGATGGGGAAGTCCATGGAGAAAACAGCTACTATTGCTTCCAAGAAGTATATTGAAGCTGCTGTAAATTCCGCCACTGCTTCCGTGAAATCAGCCATGAAAACCCTTTCTTCTAACTCTAAAAAGGTTCATCCTTCTTAGGCCAGATTGATCTGATCTCTCTTCCTCTGATGATCCTAAGAAGAACCCTTTTCCTTTTGTTCTTGATTGTTCTAATCGCTGCTGCTTTTGCACTTTTCAGTGACCCAAAAGTAAGTACTGCTTAGATCCATCGCAATGGTTCAAAAACTTTTCTTTCTTGTGCTGTTGATCAGACAGTTAATAATCATACTGACCGTTTCCTATTTGATTCCCAAGTATAAATTTGTTAAGAATGTTTACTTCCTATGAATTGAGAAGCTTTCAATCCCTGTTTCTTTTCTGTTTGCTTTGATGATTCAAATCTTTTAGGTGGCTCTGATCTATATAGTTGAATAACTTGGCAACTATGAGCTTGTTTTCCCTGCGTGATGCACCAAATTTGCTTCTGATATTCAGTGCAAGGATAACAGTTTCTCCAGTAGATAAGAAAAGAGCGTAGGTTTGGAATGTGGTGTACACTGCAGAGGTTAGACTGTGAACTGAACAGTAAATAATAAAAAAAATTTTCTTGGGGTTTCACTCCTTTGTATTTTTTCTTTTCTTTCCTCATTTTCAATTTTAGAAGTTAAAAAAAAAAAAAGAAGAAGAAGAAGAAGAAGAAAAAAATGAACAGTTGTTGGAGGTTAGTCAATTCTGCTTGAAAGCTGTAAAACAGGGAATGAAATTCACAAAATTTGTATGTTCAAATTATTATTTTTTTTAAAGAGAATGGGGGGCTCTAATTTTCAACCAATATCGCTGCCTCCAACATATATCAACATGCTCGAGTGTTGATCAAAAAATGGTTTATTCTTTGGGTAGTTAATGAAATAATTATTACTATTATTAATTCTAACTAAGTGATTAACGTTGAATTTCGAGCAAAATACAAAAAGAGAATATATTTTATTTTACCTGTATATTTCATCTATTAAAAAAAATTAGAAGCATATTGACTCTATTATAAATATTTTGGAAACTATTATTTATTTTTTTTTAATATTAAAGATAAAAAAATGACTATAATGGATTTTTAACTATGAAAATTAGATTACTATTGAAGACACAACCAAAATTTAATTTTAAAAAAGAATTGAGCAATAATAGTTGAAGTCAGCAACCCCCTTTTGTACTAATAAATAAACAAGTCTGGTCCACATACGTCTCTATTTGTATTTTGTTTTGCTAAAATCTCACATAATAATTGCTATCACCTGCCCTTAGATAATCCAAAATTATTGTCTTCCAAATACCCTTTTTGCCCCCAAAGAAACATGGAAAACTAAAAAGATAATATATAAAGACAAGATGTTAGCTCAATCACAAAATAGATTTTGAGTTAGGTTTAAATCATTCATCTCTTTCGTGTATGAAAAATAAAAATAAAAATTAATGATTTTTTTTTTACCGAAGCTTAACGGTGTTTGTTGTTGTAAATTACTCTTTTAGTTTTAAATATAAAAATTTTAATTATTTTTATATAATTTTTTTTAAAAAGAATAAGTATTTTTAATTATATTTTTATTAATTTTATTAATATAATAGAGAATAAAAAATTATATTTATTGTGAAAATAATTTTTAAAAAATTATTTTTAAAATTTGTAAAATATTAAATATTTTATAAATAGATAAAATAGTTAAAATATCTTATATTTTAAAATTAAAAAATTATTATGCAACAAAATAATTATTTCTATCAAAGTAATTTTAAAAAATGAGTAATTATCTTAAGAAAAGAAAATTATTGATTAATAAACTGCTCCAAATGGCTCTGTCCCCCCAAAAAAAAAAACAAAAGAAGAAAGAAACTACTCCAATCACAAAGCTCACGGGTATTGGGCCCAAATTCTTTTCAGATCAAGTTACCAAAATTCAAACCCAGAAAGATGGCCCATAGCATCTGTAATCGCCAAATCTGCAAGGATGCACATCGCTACCATTCGTTCATCACAATACTGGAGAGATGAGGATTGAGGTGGCCCACTAAACTCCAAAGTCTCTGTTGTTTTGCCACAGCCTGTGCCTCTCTATCACAATTCACCAAAACCCTCAATTTTTATTTTTTATTTTTCCCTCACTTCCTTTCGTGTTCTGCCAAATCTACTTCTTATTCTCAATTTCTCAGTTCACCACCCAACCAAGCTAGGAACCTTCAATTCTCTCTCTCTATATCCAGCCTCTGCAGCCATGTCTCAGGTATTGTAAAAAATTTTCAATTAAAAAGTCTTTGATATTTGATTATTTTACTTTCTAATCGGATAATTGAGTCTCTGATAGCTCTACGCAACTCTGTGACTGCCTAAATTCTTCACCGACTGTGGATTTATCAGCTTGATTCAATGGAAGGGGAAAGAATTTCTATATATTTTTTTCTTCTAAAAAATATTTCGGCTCCATTAGCGAATTAGCGTTCTACTTTTGTGCTTTTGAGGAAAAATTGCGTTTTTCAATGAATGATGTAAATATATATTTCAATTATTTTTCAGGATAAAGAGGCCACAGCACCAAAAATCGGTAATTCTCTGAGCTTTGCTGACTTAAACTTGTAATTTGTGCATTTTCGTGTCTGTGTAGCCACTTATGATTCTAGATATGGAGCCGTAAAGTTAATAACAATACGCGGAACTGGACTCATTGTGTAAATACTCGGGCGCAAGTAGTTCCCAACTTGTTTTGTCGAGCAGGTGACTCGGTCAGTTCTCCTCGGAGTGGACTTTATTTGTAAGGAAAAACCGCTTTTGCTATAGGTTTAGGTCCAGGAGATCAATTACTTGAACAGTCCATTGTACAATATTTGCTTAAGTGGATTGTTGAATTTTCTAACTACTTGGTGTCATATTTAGGTGTTAGTACTATCAGAATTCTATGTGTCTGCATTACCATTTTAGGATGTTAAAGTTCCCCCTTCTTAGCTGAGGAGGAATATTTAATAATTTGAAATATGGGGAAATTCTGAAGTCTTTAAAAGCTAGGACATTGCTGATGCTAGATAGTTTTGTGCTGGATTGTCAGTGGGATGTAAATATACACACTGTCCTGTTCTGGTGAAGATCTGTAGCCTTATTGACATACAGATATTCCCTGTTTCATTTTGTTTTTGGATATTCTACATATAACCAGAAACTGTTTGAAATCTGACATGTCTTAGTTACTTCCAGTAATTTATCTTGGGAACATATTGCACTTATATTTTTTCTTCCCATCAGAGGAAAAGCCTGGAGCTGTTGAGGATAAAAGCTCCGACTCAGTCTCTGAGGAATCACAATCTGGACAGAGGAGGACAACCCCTGTAACAGGAGCACCGATGCCAAATCCCTTTGACTTTTCATCCCTTACTGGCCTATTAAATGTATTTCTCTTCATCCATGTCTTTGTTAACTTAAAAATAGGGTCTTTAGATTACATGTTTACTAGGTGATATCTTCTGAATGGAGCACTTAAATCATGTCTTTTCAAGTTTCAGTAAGATGCTCATTTTCCTTCCAAATTTTCTTATGCGGGCTTCACTTTTCGTATTTTTTCCTTTCTTTTTCCTTTTTTTGGTTTCTGAGGAAGATTATGCTTTCATTATTTAGTGCAGCACTTTTCATCTTTCTTTTTCTATTTATCCAAGCACCGGAAATATGCTGCCATAAGTATATAGTTTGAATGTTTGAATTCTCTGTTGTGCAAAATCTAGGTCTTGTCACGTAAAGTATTTTTTTTTTTAAAACTCTTTTCTTGAAGCTATCGTGCAATAAAAATCTCATTTTTTGGGGAAAAAAACATTTTTTTATTTGAAGTTGTATCCTTTTGCAACCTTTTCCGGAACTTGTTAAATAATTTATATATTCTATACAAGTGTATCAGTATTTGTTAGTGATATTCTCCTGTACTATGCTTTTCATCTTGTATAATGTTGCAAAAATATAGGAGCCAAGCATCAAGGAATTAGCGGAACAGATAGCAAAGGATCCTTCATTTAATCAGATGGCAGAGCAACTTCAGAAGACCTTTCATGGTGCTCCTGTTGACGATGGTATCCCGCAGTTTGATACGCAACAATACTATAACACAATGCAGCAGGTTATGCAGAACCCACAATTTATGACCATGGCTGAGCGGCTTGGTAATGCACTGATGCAGGTAGTTGCGAGATGCTCCTTTTTTGGGGTTGAAGCATATTGTTTTAACAATGAAAATCACTTCGCTCCCTCTCCTTGCCTACTTCGGTGGAGATCGAGGGAAAGCAGAGTATGTTGTAGTTGGAATGAATTTTATTCTTAACAGTTTGCATTATTTGTTTTTTTGTGCATGTATTCAGGATCCTTCTATGTCCAATATGCTTGAGAATTTGGCTAATCCAGCGCAAAAAGAGCAGCTTGAAGAACGGATGTCCCGCATCAAGGAGGATCCCTCTCTGAAACCTATTTTAGATGAGATAGAGAGTGGAGGTCCAGCTGCTATGATGAGGTGTTGCATGAATTTCTTTTCTTTTCGTTTTCATTGATAAACCTTGCCTCTCTCTTGCTCTTCTGGAGGGACACGATGCTGTAAGTTTTTCGTGCTAGTCATTGAGTATTTTAAATGTGAACATGTAAATTCCGAAGATTATGAAGGACTTGGGGATGGGAAGAAAAAGAGAAACAAAATAGTATATGATAGTTTAGTTGGCTATTGAGATTCTTTCTACAGTTTTAGCATGCATTTATCTTCAGTTTGAGGTTTTCTGTTAAGTTATTTAGGATTACTCCTTACTTTCTAACCTTCAAGTAGATAAGGAATACCTTGTTTGCAATTGGAATGTAGATGGAACATGAGAACATAACATTACGAGGAAGTAACCTAAGTTATTTTGCACCGTCTTTCTTCAAAAGGTCTATTTGTTGTTATATTAATTTGTATTTAATGCTACTAACTCTCTTTTATTTCCTTCTGTTCTTGTTCTAATTTAATGTTAATACCCTTGTTGCTAAATTCTTTGCACTGTACATGGGTTAAATATATTTGAATACTCATTATCATTTAGTCAGCATTAAAGCAGAAGTGGTTGCTGGAGCCTGTCTAGTGCAGTTTTGGTTTTTGTATTCTTTTTACTGCTTTAATTTCTTCTATCGAGCATGATTCCTTATCACTCTCTAATGTAACTATGAATGTGCTCTTGTTCAGATACTGGAATGATAAGGATGTCCTGCAGAAATTGGGTGAGGCAATGGGTTTTGCGGTTGCTGGAGATGCGACTTCCTCTGCTGAAAATGCCGAGGCAGATGAAACAGAGGAAGCAAATGAAGATGAATCTATCGTTCATCATACTGCTAGTGTTGGTGATGTCGAGGTAGTACATGTTTATAGTAAATTTATTCTATGCTTTGGAGCAAATAAATCTTCAGAGTTAAGACAATTTCTTCTGCTAGCTAGTCTTCTATATATTTGACTTCTTATCTCTTAAGTTTTAGTCATTAGTGTAACACCAGTTAGATATGAGTCTTTTTGGTAAAAGTACCAACTTTTTGTTTCGAACTCATCAGGGTTTGAAGAATGCACTTGCTTCTGGTGCTGATAAAGATGAGGAAGATTCAGAAGGAAGAACAGCATTGCATTTTGCTTGTGGTTATGGAGAGGTATAGGAATCCTTTGAAGCAAACATCTTAACAATAATTCTCCTCTCTTTTCCAAGGAGATGCTTTTTGTATTCTCTGTCTTCTTTAATATTGCACAATGCTGATTGCATTATTTTGTTTGAGCATCAAAATGCCCGACTTTCTCATCTAAGTTTGTGCTCATGGTTTCTGCAAGAGAGGTGTCCTCTGCATTCTTCACATTTTCCACTCATCTGGGCATGTAATAGTCTGCGGTCCTCAGATTTTTTCACTATGGATGCTGGTTTCTCCTAATTTTCTGGATGTTGTGCCTGTCCTTTTGAAAACCCTTGTAGATGTGTTGTTATCTGGAGTCATGTGGGATAATAATTTACAAGTTTGGTAATGATCAATGTTTCTCCATTTTGAAAGTTTATTTGCTCCCATTTCATTACTGGCAAATGAGTCATTTAAGTTTCTTTTGCCCACTGACCTTACCATTCCTCAATGGAATATCCCTTAAACAAGTGTCTCAACCTTCCTTAGCCTCCATCAAATGATGTTGATTATTTGGATATGATTCCCTTGCAGGTGAAGTGTGCCCAGGTTCTTCTTGAGGCTGGAGCAAAGGTGGACGCTTTGGATAAGAACAAGAACACTGCACTTCATTATGCTGCTGGTTATGGACGAAAGGAGTGTGTACAACTTTTGCTGGACAATGGTGCTGCTGTGTAAGTCTTCCTTTTCTTTTGAAATTTGCTATTATTGCAAACGTATTATGGTTCTCTCGACTTCTCATTTTCCTTTTCTTTTTCCTTTTCACAGCACTCTTCAGAACTTGGATGGGAAGACACCAATTGACGTTGCTAAACTGAATAACCAGCACGAGGTGCTGAAGTTGCTCGAGAAGGATGCTTTTCTATGAAAACCTTGTGAGGCACATAGGAGCATGTATGCATAAGTTTTCCAACTTTGGGGTGTTATTTGCGTTGGCCCTATTTATATATCTTGAGGAGCAAATTGATGTCAGCATTCCAACTTGATATATCGACTGTGTTAGCTGCTGTATGATCCTAAGTTTCTGGCTTCTTGGTTTATTACGTAAACATGAATGTCTTATATTTTTCAGTTGGGTTTTATGTACTTTTGCAATAATCCTGATCTTATAGTAGCGTCAGAAGTTTGAATGCAGTGCACTTCTGAAGCTTACCAAATTCTTGCGTTTGCTTGACTGTAAGATTCTCCTTAGGATGGAAATTAATCTCACTTTTCCATTGTCCCTTTGGGTTTCCTTGTGACAAAAATATCCCTTCTTTTGTGTATATACATGTTACAAGCATTAAATACTTTTCTAAAAAGATATAATTTGAAATGTTTAATGGTTTAGGTTATAGTTTTTAAAATATTTGTTGTTTTTTCGTTTGAAAAAATTCTCTCTCACATGTTCTTCTCTACTTGGTTTCTTTGTTAAACTTGCAAAGGTAGGGCTTGGGGGTGTTGTCCGAGACTGGCAAGTTTAAGAAAATTCTCTGTTTATTTGGACTGCTGTTTTTTGGCAAAACCTGATACACCATGAATTTCTGCACGGTATCCTGTGCTAAATTAGAAAAGTAAAATGGAGTTGTTCACGGTTTTTAATTTAATTATATATGGTAAAGAAAATTTTTATTTTAAGCTTTTTTTTTTTAAAAAAAACTTCTTCACTTTCTTTCAATGTTTTTGATTTAATGGATTAAAGTTCAGATTTAGAAAAAAATATTTTGAATTTGTATGGAATGAGTTAAGTTATTTGAATTATATTTAATTTTTTATGTTTGTATGCTAAAAATTTATAAAAATTTACATTTGAACAGTCAAAATAAAAGAATTGAAATCTGGTGCCAGTTTCGTGGTGAGGGAACTCCAGGAATTATTATTTAACTTGTGCCTTTGTGGGCAGAAGTCAACTTGAAAGAGAAAAAATGGAAAAGAAGCGACTGGGGCAGTTTTTTAAAATTTTTATGTTATAATTTAAATTATTTGGTGTAAGTTATTTATTTATTATATTTTATAATTTTTTAAATTTTTAAATATTAAATATTATATTAATATTTTAAGTGAATTTTTAAAGAGATTGAGTTAAGAGAGAGAGTGAATTCTTAAAAATAAGATATAAATATATTGTATAGAGTAAAAAATTATATATAATAATGGTAAAGTAAAAATAGATAGTGTACAATAATTATTTTTTAATTTTAAAAAATATTTTTATATATTAAAGAAAAAATATATTATTAATTAAATTTATTAATATAATAAATAATAAAAAATTATATTTATAATGAAAATAGTTTTAAAATTTTATAAAAAATTAAATATGAATTTAACGAATCTATTCAATCATTGGCTACGAACCAAAGAACATACAAAGCTTCTTTGATTTTTGATTTTTGATTTTTGACGAATCGATTTTTTATTTTATAATTTTTTAAAAAAATTAAATTGAATACAACTTTTTATAAAATTGAAATGGATTGAACTAAAATAAATTAATTTGATTCAGTTTGAAACTAAATATACAAACGAAAAGATGAAAAATGTATTACATAAATATATTATCATTCTAAACACGCATTTTCGGTATGAGTTAGATATAATTTTTAAAAAATTTTAATTTTCTTATATAAGAATATATTATGTAAATGTGTTTAAATATAATTTTTTTTAAAAAATCAATTTTTAGAAACTAAAAATCAAATTGAATTATACACATCTTTTGCAAACTCAAGCAAATATCAAAAAATTAAACTAAAATGAGAATTTTTGTTTGGTTCAATTTAATTTTTCATATTGCACCAAATAATGAACACTTCTAAATAGATTAGTGGAGTTATAGGGTTATTTTATGCAAAGTGATTTTTTTTCACGAATAAAATTTATTAATGGCAAGATTTGATAAAGTTTAGGTTTAAAATTTTTAATTTTAAATTTCATAAAAATTAATTATTTTTGTAAGAAGAAAGATGAAAATCAAAATAAAAAAATATATTGTATTTTGGACCAAAATCCAAAATTTAAACAATAATTTAGTATTATAAAAACTAAAATCATTATTCATAGATCGGATGATTATTTTGTAAAAATATAAATTGTGACTAATAATGGGTTGGAAAATTCTTTTCTAAACTAGTAAGTTATTGAATTCTCTATTCATGGAAAAAAACCATTTATACTGTTTCCCTTATTTATATGAAACCAACCCCTCCCCCTCGTATACAAAAAGAAAAAAAATCATTAGTCGAAAAACGATAGAGGAAAAAATATTGGATTGGTTTTCAATCCATTTTTTTCTATTCTTTTACTTTTTTCACTCTACTTCTTTCCTTATAAATAATTAACTTTTACGATTCTCAATACAATATAATTAAAAAAGATATAATCCAATCTTATCATAAAAAAAGTTTTTAAATAAATAAGAGTTGGAAAAAAAAAAAAAAGAGAGAAGCTATCTTCCCTTGTGTATTTAAAGCCCAAAAGCAAAAAGAGGAAAAAAAAAAAAGGAAAAAGGGAACAAATAGAGAAATTGCAATTGGTGGAGGACTATATAAGTTGCTCCTCTATCCGCCCCCCGGCTGTCTCCGCAGTCTTCAGCTACCGCTTTCGACACGAAATAGAAGAGAACTCCAATCCCCTTTTCCGAAATCCATTCTCCTAGGACATATTTTTACACTAATTTCCCATAATAAGTTGAAAACAAATATCTGACTTGGTTTTAGAGTTTATTTTCACTTTTCCTCGAGCAATCTCCCGTTATGCACTCACACAGATCCATCAAATTGATGTTGTAAGAGGTTACTTTCTTCCTCAAGTTTCTAATCTTCCGGTCAATTCATTATCGGAGAATAAAATTCACGCTTTAATTTGTATCCGGTGTTGGAATTTCGCTGTACAAAATAGACTAAAGAATCCAGCTTGCGTTGAATAAAAAGGTGTTTTTTATGTCTGTTGGCGTTATTGTTACAGGCGTTAGGTTGATTGAGGTACTGAAACATTCTTGGATTGGAACGAGATGGGAAGAGATAGGGATTTATCCAGGTCGCCGTCGTATCGACGTAGATATTCACCTTCGCCGTCGCCGGATGGGCAGAGGTATAGCCGGAGGAGTCGGAGAGATAGAGATAGAAGCCGATCACCTTATTCATACAGCAGGTGATACCCGATTACCTGTCTGGGTGTGCTGAAAGCCTTTCTATTGTCTTTATGCTTGTTTAAGACTCACTTTTGTTTGTTGGATGAATCACAGTTTGTTCAAGGTTTGTTTCTTGGTCCGTTAAAATATTGATTGATTCTCTGCGAGCTTTTTTCATCCGGAAGAATTTCTGAGTACCGCTTGAGTATTAGGAGTACATGGTGGAACTGATGGTTGAAATTTGTGAAATAGTTAAAAGCGTGGATTAATTTCATCATCAACTTTTTTAAAAATTGATGTGAAGATGGAAAAGTTACCAAATTTGAGTTAGGAAAGGCAGTTTTACCACAACCCTTCGTCAAGGTCTAATATTTCTCCGTTAGACTTGGATTCTGTAAGATAAGGCACAATGGTCCATCCCAAGGGTTTAGTTGCTTTTTGTGCAATAGTGCAAATGTTGTCTCCTGAAGCACATTTTTGCTAGCCTTGAACCTTGAGAGGAAGGATATCTGGGCACTTTGGTTTTTGCTTATGGATGTCCGGGAGGCACGAGTTTCCGTTGAGAAATGCCATATTTGCAAAAGGACACTTTTTGCCTTTGATTCTTTTAATCTTCCTTTCTGAATATATTGAGAACTCCATGGCAGATGACCAGCAGAATAATCAGTTCTAATTGTTTATCTAATATTCTCTCATCATATTGTCTTATATTGTAATAGATCAATCAGCAGATGCTTAGGCATTATGAAGTTCTGTGCTTTTTGGTGTTGCTCTTGCTGTCTTGCTGCTTATGCGAGTTTTCATCTTCTGCGAGCACCTTGATGCCCTACGTGCTTCTACTTGATGATTGCCGTGCTTTCTTCAAGTCTTTCCTTTTCTTCCTTGATATATATAAAGGTTGGGCAGTTGTAAATGATAGTGGTTAAGGTATCTGAGTCAGAAATTTTTCTTATTTTTCTGCCATCTATCTAAGAGGTCTGCATTAATGGAGTCTGGGAAAATTTCATAAAATATTATGTGTCGGATAGGCCCTGTCCTCTTTGGTTGAAAAATTATAGAAAAGAAACCATGGCTTCCCTTGATCCGGGGAGTGAGCAGGTGATGGGTGCCGATGGGTGTCCTCCTGTTGCTTGTTTGTGATAGCGGTTTCTTATGGTAAAAGATGGAGCACACAGTTTAATATCAATATATGAGGTAACTGAAAATGCTTTTATTTTTATTCTATTCAACGGTGAGTTTGTACGGTGCTATTTTAGTTTCCCTGGTACTTTGATGTTTTGTTTGATGCTCAATGATCTTATCTTATTACACAGAAGACGAAGAAGTCCATCGTTGTCCTCTCGGCACCGAAAAAGTCGTTCTCCAACACCAAGACGGCGTAAAAGCCGCTCTCCAACACCAAGGGGGCACAGAAGACGGAGAACTAGAAGTATCTCCTTGAGTCCATCTCCCAGTCTTAGTATTGTGTCAAAAGAGCAGAAAGATGTTAATGAAAAATTAAGAAAAGAAGAAGAAGAAGGGAAGAAAAGGTATACTTTTTACTTCACATCCATTTGTTTTAATGTTTTCCATAATAGTTAATTTGATTATTTTTCATAAGAATTGGTGAACTGATGAGGATGATGTTATCTTAATTTGGTTAGTTGTACTCGTTATTTCAAATGTTTTACCAGTTAACATATTTTTAAAAAACTAAGTTCTGAATCTGGAATGGGTTTTGTAAACTGCTTCAAGTGCAATACTAAAAATAGCCAGCAATTTTAGCATCCCAAGGGTTCCGGTAACTAGATCAAGTGTGTTAAAGAGTTCATACTGAATTCGTAAACTTTCCAGTTCCGGTGAAATGTTGGCTTCTTTTGTTTTTGTTTTTGTTTTTTTTTCTTTGTTGGAGGGCATTAGGTCATTTAGTTAGTGGAGTTTAGAACCTTTTACTTATAGTATCTGCAGTTGTTAATTTCCAAGGGGCAATGGGGAAGGGGGGCTCTTGCGGTATCTTAGCTGATAATGCTTTCAGCTACTAGGTGCCGAACCAAAAACTTACAGATTGGAGATCATTAATCATGGATTCGAGATGTTATCATGGTGGTTTTGGTTTTCTGGACATTCTGGAATCAATTAAATGTACAAAAAACTTAATGTTATGTCATCTGAGGTAATGAGGACATTTATTTCCTTACTATTGAACTGAATTTTCAGCCACCTGATTGCCTGCCATTGTTGCATTTCTGGTGACTCTTCATATCCTGTACTAAGAAATAGAAAGTTTTCATCATGATATTGACTGTTGTCTACTTCACATAGCAGTTAGTTAAACTTCAGTTGTTCTCCTTTCCACATTTTCTTTTTTTCTTCAGATTATCTATTGTAACTTGTCTAAGGAGGAACCTAGCTGTAATCCGTACACACTGCTATCTCTTGTTGGGGTGGCTGGACCATATCTCTTTTGAAAATTCCCATTAGATAGTATCCTTATTTCAGATACTTGAGTTGGTTGTGTCACAGAAATTTGAAAAAGATGAGCCTTTACAGAAATTTGACAGGACAAAAATAATTTTAACAGCTGATGTAGTTGTTGCTCATTGTGCTGTAACAAAAACTTTTTAGGTTGCTTTTCATAAAACTTCTGCTGGTATTACAAAATGGTCACTGTCC
The DNA here is from genome assembly GCA_030512225.1 of Rauvolfia tetraphylla. Lineage (NCBI taxonomy): Eukaryota > Viridiplantae > Streptophyta > Magnoliopsida > Gentianales > Apocynaceae > Rauvolfia > Rauvolfia tetraphylla. The sequence continues at coordinate 9,308,235 of JAJQKT010000060.1, forward strand.
TGATTAAACTAAGATTTCAAGTCTGTGAGCATTACAGTAAGATGGAAAGTTCTAGTTCATCTTAGATTTGCCTGGGTGATACTTTTAGTTGTGAATAAGTGATGGGTTCTTTTGATCCTGAACCAGGTTACTACTCGGTTTCATTTGTTGCTGAGGTTTAATTAATTTCTTTCCAAACATTGGCACATGTGTCTGCTACTTGGCTATTTGGTCATTGCTTTTCATGCTCAAGTCTCAAAGATTACCATCATATGTGCTAACAATGTTTAAATTTGTTTTGTTAGAGCTCTATATAATGAAATGGTTGAAATGTTTGATGATTAGCTTTAAAACTGCAGCAATTTACTTGACATTCTTCTTCACAGGATAATTTGAAGGAAGTTTCTGCTATAGTTGTTTATTTTGATGACAAATTGGATGCCTCCTTTATCTACTACTATTCACCAGTTTTGAAACTCATTTGTTTGGATCAGGAACACGTTAGAGGTATGCTTTTAAAGCATAAGCATGTATATTTTATGTGCCTTTCTCAGCATGGAGGTTAGTTTATCATCCGTTTTAGTTATGAATCAAGGAGAAAGAAATGGCATATCTTTCCCAAATTATGTGATTAACTGTCCTCTGCTTATTATATCATATGCACAAATGAAATTAACTAAAATAGTAGTCTGTGGTTGTTTGGATTTAAAAACTCAACAAGGACAAAGCCGATATCTCTCCCCCCATATATAGGCATTTCCAGTTTGACTTTCCTCCTGCTTTCCAGGCGGCAATGGGAAGCAGAACTCAAACTAATAGAAGAAGAAACTGCAACGAGATTAGAAGCAGCAATTCAGAAGAAAGTGGAAGAAAGCTTGAACTCTGTGGAAGTCAAGTTTGAAATTGAAAGGCGGCTAGAGGAAGGTAGGAAGAAACTTGCTGAGGAAGTTGCTGCTCAACTAGAGAAAGAGAAGGTGGCTGCTCTTATTGAGGCTAGACAAATAGAGGTATCTTCTACCCACTTTTCAAGGAGACTAATTTTTTTGCATGAGTAAAATATTTAAATATAAAGTTCAAATTTTAAAGTAAGGTTGATAAAAAAGAATAAGAATATAACTTTTGTCTATTTATTGAAAGAAATCTTTTAACTTCTGCAAATCCAGAATCTTTTCTATTGACTGAGAACAACACAATATCTAATTTATGTAAAATGTGCATAGGAACAAGTTCAAAAGGAGAAAGAAGAGTTGGAAAGGGTGCTTGAAGAGAACAGGAGGAAGGTGGAAGAAGCCCAGAGAAAGGAAGCTCTGGAGCAGCAAAGGAGGGAGGAGGAACGTTATCGGGAGCTGGAAGAGCTCCAAAGGCAGAAAGAAGAGGCTCTGCGGAAGAAAAAACAGCAAGAGGAAGAAGAAAGGGCGAAGCAGATGAAACTGTTGGGCAAGAACAAGTCACGGCCGAAGTTGTCTTTTGCCTTGGGCCTCAAATGATTCAGAGCTCTCATTTTGTTTATTAGGTTTGAAATGGTGGATTAAAAGGAGCCGGTTCTCTTTCCCCTTCGGTGTGTAATTTGGTTGAGATGTCATTGCAAGCTTTGCTTGTAATATGGAATTTGGTGCCAAAACTAGTTGGTTCCATTTGTATCTTATTCGTGATGTCATATTGAAGCTCGTTTGATCTTTTCCCTCCTTGCGTTAGTGTGACATTAGTTTTCCTTTATTTGATTTGAAAGTTTTTGGTAGGAAAAGATGAGATGAATGACGAGTCATTTGATGTTTCTTTTGACCGAAAATCAGACAAGGGGCCAAGTTTCGTATGATTGTGGGCCGTTATTGTTTCGAACTACAGCCCATTGGGAAAGGACTGCCCGATCCGCCCAAACCTTGGGCATCTGCAAAATCAAGAAAGGCAATTCAAACCAATCCTTATTGTGGTAGGTTATGAGCTCTTCCCATTGCTCATCTATCTAGAATCATTATCTCACTGCAGCACTAATTTTGCATCGCCCAAAAGAAACGGGAAAGAAAAAAACCGTTACCGGCTTTTACCAATTCAGTCGCATCCCGTTTTGCTTGATGTTTTTGACCTTTGTTGATTTTGATGAATAACTCACTAGCCCGTGAACTCTTCTTTTTCATTTAGTGACTCTTATCTGTGCTGCGAGGTATACAGATTTGGAAAAGGGTTATTATAAGTACATGAGAGGGTTATAGCCTAATCTTTCTAGAAAGAGGGAAAAGTTCTCGTTACGAGCAAATTTGAGTAATTTGTATCTGTTATTCAAATATTCGTATTTGTTCCTTATATAAGTTGCTTTTTCCATTGAACTATTCGAACTTGCGGTAAGAATTCAAAAGAACTCTTGTTAGCTTCTTGCCAATTCAAGAATGTTCCCCTCATCGTGTATTCCGCTCCAACTTGAGGGGTCTAGCTGATATAATCGTAGACCAACCACATGACATTATTTTTTGAGTGGGATTAAATAATGTTTGGTTTTAAAATTTTTTATTTTAAATTTTATAAAAATAAATTATTTGTAAAAAAATTTAAAATAAAAATAACTTTTTTTTTGATTCACTTTATTATTTTGTATGAAACATTGAGTTGAGTCTAAAGTCGTCATTCAACGTAAGGCAGAGCAACCAATGAATTTAAGTTGGAGAATGCCTTCAGTTTCAAATTCTATTACAAAATCATCGGAAATTTGCAAATAAAAAGAAAATAATAATCGGAAAAATTCTATCACATTCAAATTACAATTTCACAGAGCTGTCAGCGTAGCTCAGCTTTGTCTTCAACGGTCAGCAGACTCAGCACAGCACACAATTCTCTCTCTGTAATAAGTATTTTGTTTTTTTTAAAAAAAGGAAAAACAAGGCCTATCATTAACGTATAATTGCTTCCAAGGGGCCCACAGAAGCTCGACTGTCGATAATATCACGCTGTCAACGTTGTCAAGTCCCTTCCCAAGCGGGACCCACTAATCCCTGAATAAGAGGTCGTAGTTGATGATGTGGGGTACAAATCTGAACATGTATTCAATTCGCCTGCGTCCCGGTCCACATCGGCGCGTGAACACCGAGGGCTCGCTGGTGTTTTGACTTGGCTTTTACTGATCACAGGAAATTGCATGTTTTGCCGTTTCGGAAGACCCACTCTCTCGACGGGTTAGTGACGCCCACGCTCCTGGCTTCCTAATTCGGTACGTGGTTAACGTGCCGAGCAGCGCGTTGAAAAATGTTAGAGAATCAGCTTCCTCGTTTGTCGGGCTATCCTACTTGAGTTCCCGGATCCCCCGTTTATGCTGACAATAAGGTTGATGGAAATGGGCCTTTTTTCCTTTTTTTCTCCCCCTGCCCCCCACCCTCCCCTCTCCTTAGGTGGAGGAAAAGAACTCATAGCTACCAAATAAACGCCAATGTTAGCACAGAGATATGGTAAGTTCTGAATTTAATTTTATACATTTATTTTTTATATACTAAAAAATTATATATTCAATGTGATTTTTTTTAGGCTAAGTGAGATTTTGTTTCAATAATTCACAAATTTGAGCTGGTCATCATGATAGTCCAAGATAGGCAATTGCAATTAGTATGTGAGATTTGTCTGGATGGTGTGAGAGTGTGGGTCCCTCTTAGTCTTGTCTCTCTTTCTCCTCTGTGCTCCGCTACGTCCAGCTGTCCATGTGGTCTGTCTCTTCCCTTCCCCGTGTAATTATTTATCAAAAAAAAAATCAATTATTTTATATTTATTTTGCATAAAATGGTTGAGCACAAATGAAGCAAAAACTAAGGGCACCTAAAATGGGAGTGCCCTTAGCATATGCTCACATGCTATTGTTTGTTTGTTTTTTTTTTATTTTGTTGATAAATCACATGCTATTGATATAATTGAATAGAAGCAAATTCCAATATTTATACGAAAGTACTATTAAATAGAAAATAAAAATTGAAAATAATATTCATTAAATTTGAACACAAATGTTGTAGGAAGCTGTACACAGCTAGGATTAGTTTAATTAGGTGTATAATCATATAAAACTATTTCTTCAGAAAAACATATAAAAATAATTGTTTTAAGCATCCTATTTTCATGTCATATAATCAAGCAATCCTCTTATTACCAAATCACTCTGGTTTTTGACAGATGTAGTGAATGACTTGGTATTTCTTCATTTATTGTTCATACACATTTCATAAAATATTCTGGTATTTCATCATTCAAAAACACTCAAGTCAACCTACTTGCTGGAGAACCAATCTGACTCGAATGGAGATGTTTATCCAGACATCCTCTCGGCTATCCTAACTTGGATGCGTTGTATAAAAATTTCCCCTTTGTTTCAAAAGATTTAAAGTAAATTGCAACAACATATATATTATATATCAAGTATACACATAATCCTTAGAGACGACTTTCAACATATCTTGAGACCCCATAAAAATTTGTCTTTTTCCCCATTTCCTCACCTTCCCCTCTGTTTCATTATTCACCTTCTATCCTTCCTTTGCCATTTTCCAAAGAGGTTAGTCACCATGGATAGAAACAATATTACAAAACAGTGTCCTTTATAAGAACAGTGGGAAAAGTATCTTCCAAAACCAAGTAGGGTCAGCATGTATGACGGTCACCAACCTATTCTCAGCCTTTTCTTCCCCTTCTCCCTTATAAAAAGGGATACTCTGGCCTAGCCTTAGGCATCAATAGCAAGTTAGTAGCAGTAGCTTACTACTCAGTGTGATAATAGTAGTAGCAGCAGCACTGTAGGAGTTGTGGGCTCTCTCTCCCATCTCTTCTCGTCTACACTTTCTTTCGCCGAGAGAATCCATTTTCTCTCGTAGAGTGCCATTGTATCTCCTGATCTCCCTCCGTTTCCTCTCGTCAGGTTCCACGGTTGGGAGATAATTGAGTAAGCAACAAGAGTTTGTGAGGAATGTTGGCTGGCTCGACGCAGTCACTGAAGCTGTTGATATGTCGTCCATATATATAGGCATAGCAGCATGAGTTTTGGTGCAGGCTTCGGACCAGGCTTCATTCCTCTCAAGCCTTTTTGGGCATATCCCTTCAATTCCATGGTCATGTACGAGAGATCCAGGTCGAGTTATACCCGAAATTGTACTTCTGAATTGTTTATGCAAGTTTAACTTCGTTCTTTACATTCATGTTTTCAGGTTTTTGGCTCCCCAGATATCATCAAAAACTTCACAGGTTCAACCCTAAATATCACCAGGCAAATGCAAAACTAGTTTCTTTTTCTCCCCGCCATCATTTGCTAACATGAGTTGTTCTTTTTCTTGTTTTTGCAGATCATTCTTCTGATGCAGTATTTGACAAAAGAACCATTATCCCAGTTGGAACTAAAATGTCCTTGTCTCCACAAACACCTATGGAGTCAACCGAAAGACCAAGAAAGAAGACACATATCTATAGCTTTTCAGAATTTTTTTCTCCTCTTTCTGTACCCTTTTACTGGAGAAATCAGTTGTATGTAAGCAAAGAGACAGGATTAATCTTCCAAGGAATTCTGTGTTTGATCTTCTTCTTTTTCTGAAGAATCTAGGGTTTGTTAAGGACATATATCCCCTATCCTAGACTGTAACCCTTTTTTAGGTCACTAAATGACTCATTAAATTTTAGTCAGTTCAGCGGATTTAAAGTGCTAAAAAGTTGTACCCCTTTCTCCTTTATCTGATCCACGAAGTTGATGATTTCCATGTTTAATTTTAAATCCATAATTTAATTTGCAAATTGGACAATCTCTTCGCTACTCTTCAAGAATTATATTGCTGAACCATTGATGAAATCTGCCCGCAAATTCAAACAAAAGAAATCCATGGAAATCGTTTTCATAATTTCTTTAAGACGAGTTTGAGTTTTTTACTAGCCACATTTATAACTCGCATACTAATAAGACTTGAATCTTGGTGATCTTTAATTTTTTAGCAAGCTAAGGGTGAACTTACACAGGGTTTGATTTCAAAATTAAATTCAAAATTTTAAATGTGGAACTCACATCTTTTTTCACAAATAATTTAATTTTTATGAAATTAAAGATAAAAATTTCAAAACCAAATCATATCCAATCACACGGTAGGTTTGATTTGCAAGTCAAAGATGGATTAGCACCTTATAGGTATGAAACTCACAGTGGATCTCATTAATTTCAAGATGGTATACATTTCCCTTTAGCTATAAATCTGATCAATACGGTCAAAAAGTTGTGAAGCTTTATCTTACATGTAGCAGAACTGCAATTTTTAAGTGTGAAGCTTGGATGCATGACTTACATTTTCCCAAAAGGTGATGTGATAAAAAAACAAGCCTCAACTTCAAGGCCATTTATGAATGCATTTATTTCTCTTAGCAGCAAGTTTTTTGCCATTCAGGAATTGGCTATTGCTGGTGTTTTTATTCAATTCATGCACCAAGCTGTTGGTATTGCTGGGGTACATATATAGATGCATGCCTGATTTGATTGATAGGATTTTCTAGGCAATGGTGTTAACAAGAGAGAGAGCTCAAAATCTTTTACCAGTAATAATAATCCCCGTAATTGTCTCAAAATCTCGCTTTTTAAGTATTCACAAATCCGCATCCTAAAAGAAAAAAGGAAAAAAAATACCATTTTAGTTGACATTATAATTTCAAAATCTTTAAAAGTTAGATGGTTGGGCAAAAATTCACGCTATATAACCGTTCTATAACAAGAGAGATTCTCTGCACTGCTAACACTGTAGAAACAATGCGTTTTGGCTGTTTGCGATTCTGTCAAATCGCATTAGTATCGTCTTATAGGAAAAGTTTCTTGGAAGCATTTTTGTTTTTTTCTTCTGTTTGAGGATCCTCTGAGGTATTACGCTTTCAGAAAGTCAACAGATTTAAGTAGCCCACAGTGTCCAATTGATCCAAAAGTGTAAAAACAGCTCATGCTTTGTCTTCTTCCAGCAGGTACATCAAGATACATTATGTCTTCTTACACAGAGAAAAGGAGGGAGAAAAAAAAAACCTGGTGTACATTGGACTGAAAACTGACTTTAGAGTTCCATCTCCAAAATGCATTTTTCTTTTCTGGGTTAATGAAATGATTGTTAAACAGGTTTTTAAGTCAGATTTTTGCTGTTCTCTTTGAAGGTAAGTGTAGGAGGATTTTCTTCCAAGCATCCGGCAAGGGCAATGTGCATTTGGATTGGTTTTATATTCGAGAAACCAAGCGAAATTGTCAACCCATTCCTCTCTCATAAACCATTTATTTTCAGAAACTTAATGGTGAAAAATAGCTTCTTTATCAAAACCATATTCCACTCGGGTCAATGTCTACCATCTGCCACGTTAAACAACACAGTTGCCACAGACCAAGAAGAGATCAAGCTTTAATTCACCTTCTGAATAATATAGATGAATCAGTAGTTCCAAGAGACGTCTCATGAGAAGAGAGATATTTCAGCGCCTTAAATATAAATGAGAAAGAATGATAAGCTTTAGTTCTTAGTAATGACATTCGATTCAACAATGTGCCTAAAAGGAAAGAAAACTATACACGGCTGTATAATCAGAAACTTCGGCAGCGAATGGCGGATAATCTACATAATTCTCTTCGGGGAAAAAAAGGTTACAAATGCACAAAAAGGAAAGCAGGAAGTGCTCATAGGTATAACTACCTCTCACAAAGAAGCAGGGAAAACTTTCTCCAAGAAGTTGATAAAACGCCTCGAGTAGAGTTTGGGTTCAATGACGGAAATGCTCATAGGATCAAACTGCATGGATTTATATTTGTGCTCAAATTTCTTTTTCATGTTGTATAGCTGCAATATGTCGATGATGCCCATGTAAAGCACAACATCATAAACCTCAAAGAGTTCGACTTCTGCTGAATCAATTCCTTCCTGCAGGAGTTTGTGATTTGCCTGTGCTGGCATGTTTACGCCAAGTTGCACCCTTAACCTGAAAACACAGCAAGCAGATGGTAAATAAATTTCTCGGATTCCAAGAAATGTCTAAATTTAGGTCTCAGAATATATACTACGCCGAAGTTGTTCTGATGCTAACATGAAGAAATTAAAAGAGCTTTTTTCAAGAGACCTGCATAATAGGAAACTGTTACAACTGGCACATACGTAGACTAAAAATATACGAGGGCTGAGGCTGGATACAAGTGTGAAAGGTTATACAAGTGCAATTTCCCAACTATAGATCAAGAGAGACTTTTTCATCCTCGAGTCCCAAACAAGGCAACTATAAGAAGATCGAATTACAAGTTGGCAAACCAATATGCCAAAACCATAACTTCCAGCAATACTAGATGCGTTCATAGAATATGAAATTAGAATTTGTATGGAGACATCTGGTCTAAACCGCAGAACTAGATAACGGTTTTAAAGGAAATTCCACTATTATTCCCTTTTGCAACTATGCCCTAATAAATTTTATCGAAATCATAGTAAAAGCTTCTACTATGTTTTCTCATTCCATAAGAAAACATTCAGGAAAACAAACTGCATCTTGTGAAAAAATTCTTTTAAAATCTCGTTTTCCTAAAATTATATACAGATACACTTGTTTCCCTCCGAGTCAGAAAAATGAATCACCAGGACCACAAATCATGATACATTAATGTTCATCTAATACTTGAAAAGCAAGGAACTTATTATCATGCTCAACAGGTATGGATCACGCTCCATTCAAAAGAAAGTCTCATAGGTAAACTCAGCCAGGTCTTTTTAAGGAGAGTATCACTGACGCTTAAAATACAAAGAGGGAAAACAGAACCATAGAAATAGTATACACAGGCACATTAGTAGTGTGATAAAAATTTACAAAAATCACTTACTAGAAAATCATGAAAAAGGATGATATAAAGACACAAAGAATGCAAGCTGGTCCATAGGAACAAAGTGGTAACATCTCTGTGTAGCCTAAGTTGAACAACTGAGGCATTATTGAGCATTTTGTTTTTTGAGAATTCAAAATAATGGCTGCAATATAGAAGAGTTCCTATCAACATGTGCAGCCAACTACCACAAGAGCTGGTAAAAAACTAGTGCATGGGTTAAATTCTACATGTAGGGTTTAACTTTATGAACATTAATAGAAAATATAGCACTGATAACTTTGATTCAGCACAAGAAGCCACAAAATTGGCACGTCATTATACTAACTGAGACATCCTCGAGGTTAACATGGATAACAATCCTGCAAAAGGTTTCTTGCTTGATGTCTATAAGATCAAAAATTTAACATAGAAAAGGTGAAGATACCTTCCAGTACCAGGCAGAAGAACATCAACTTCCTTGTCTCCGACAGACATTGCTCTCAAAGCGCTTCCTCTAATATGAGGACCAGGTGCAGTGCTGACAGAACCGGGTTCATGGGTCACTAAAAGCAAACCACTAGGAGGGATAGAAAGCTCCCCTTTGGTGTTTACACCTTTAAGAACAAAAAATAAACAGGTTGTTTAACAGCCTTTCCACAGAGAAGATAAACTAGGTAAGAAATGAAGGGAATTTCACATAGGGCATCAGAGTATGAATAGAAGATATCGAGCAGGAAAAGAAAATGACGTCCATGCATGCAAAGAGGACAAGTCATGATGATTTAGTCATGCTTCTTACAATGAGCAAGTGACACAATGTTTCTCCTCTTTCCTTTATCACAGATTTTGAATCTCACCCATGATATTTGAAGCAGTTGTTTCAAAGGTGAATCCCATATTTCTCATGGTCCATGTTTTACAGATTTACAAAGCTATACTTGTTAAACAAGACGCATAGCCTGAGAATGAGAAGAGAGATGAAAATCTGTGCATGCATGTTGCGCATGCATGTTAAACAGAAAGAAAGGTGCATTATCCAGTTCTTTGGTTCATGGTTGGGCCAAGAAGAGACCCCAAACAAAGAAAACATCCCTCTGCATATTCCCTGCAACCCTCCACCTTGTATGTGAAGAAATCCAAAGGAAAGATGAAGCACACTCTGCGCAAAACAAAGTGTCAAAATCTCGACAAAACACATCGTGTTTTTAGCAATTCAGACGACAGAGTTTCCTTCATAAACTGGGGGACGATACACACTACATTATACGAAGAGAACAGAAAGGAGAAAAAATAGCAGGACAAAGATGCTCAGAAGAATTACTTGCTGTAACAAAGTTGTGGCCATATTAAAACTCTAAAACTTCAAGTTTCATAATACAGACCTTCTCAAATTCCTCACTACATGCACAAGTAGATGTCAGGAAAATAGTCTTTCAAATCCAGGTATCAACCAAGAAGATCATAAGTCATAACAATCAAACATCAGAATCATCTCAAGAATTTATCACTATCCTTTCTGACATCCATCGTTTTCGCGATTTAGAAGAATATGGTAGAAAGAAACTCAAGACTTCTAAGGAAATAGTTACATCTTAAACCATACAGCAATCAAGGACAAGACCACTGCCTGTACAAGATATGCATTTTGTCTCCAATAAATGCAAAAGAAGACAGCAGTTGTTTCAAAGCTTGTGCCTTGCAGCTCATGATGCACAAACGGAAAGAGATAATGCCTGAATCATGTATTAACTGTAAGGAAAATATCATGAGACATCTCAAAGGAGGATGAGGAAAAAAGTACTCCACTGATGCTCTTTGAAATAGATCAACAGTTAAACTTGAATATACATAGTAAGCATAACTAATATCCAAGCAGCATCCAAGTAGGCAGAAACATGTTGTGCCTAAAAATAGTTGAGGAAAACAATATTACATGAATTATATCATTGCAGACAAATAAATAAACAGCTCAAGCAAAATTTTCAACAGTCAGAGGAAATATCTACCATTAGGTGCTTGTGAATTCTCAAGTTTGTGAAACGAGTCGGGTGGCTCTAATAAGGCTTTAAGATGCTCAGGAGCTCTAAAATGCAACCCCAAGAGGAGACTATAATCAATTATTTTCTGAGATTCTAAAAACTCACAGTCCAGAGAAATTTGTCTGCAAGAAAAGAAGCAGAGAATAATTGTGAAAACATATTCAGGAAGTAAACAACAATTTACTGTGCTCAATGACAAGGCAGATCTGAATGTAAAGAAAATTGAACAATGCATAGCAAATCAGAGTACTTCAACAGAAAAGGTCAGAATGGCACCAATAGGATATCGTTTCTCTTTTGTTTTCTACAGGAAGGGTTATGAAGATATTTCAAAGTGCAGGAGACAATAATTTCTTCAGGAAAATGATTGAGAAAATCTTAACCATATAGCAACCCTGGTTGTAGAAGACACCAATTATCCCCAATGCTCACCCTACCCAATGCAGCTCATAGTCCTATATTGAAATTTTGGTCTAGCTCAGGAAAAAGGGAAAAAAAGACATTGTTGTTATGTATCTTCAATTAATGTCAGTATGAAACCTTATCTTCTAAATGCTGTATACCATAAGTAATCCTAATTGCCAGCAAAATACCCCACTATACACATATGACTAAATAGATTACTTAGTTAAGACCTATGCCTGGAGTCAATTTGCATAATCATACACCCAGATCTAAAATCCTTCTGTGCAGTTTATGAAGTTCATAACTCTTCCCCTGATTAGCAAGGCTGATATATAAGCTCAGCAACCTTACATCCTTTACTACAGCATCGTTCATATGAGGTTGAGAAGAGCCAGATTGTTAACATGCTAAGAAGCACGAGATGCACAGGCTTGATTTAGCTCCAGCTCCCCAAGCACCAGGGCAGTCAAAAAATCCCTGATGGAGATTATATTTCATTTGCATATCATAGAGTCTGCTAAACAAGTGGCCTTGAGTAGGTTAGTCATAACAAACAATCAAACTAAAAAATGGATCAATTTTCTAGTGTTAACTTTCAAGCCAAAAATTCATAATGGCCGCATCAATTTTGTCAACATCACTGCTTAGAAAGATATTCCACTACTTTAAGACCTAGGTGACTACGAATAGAACCAAATCATGTCATTCTAAATACAATGAAGAACATAGAACTTTTGCAGAAACCAGTTAAATTTCCCTTCCAAATTCCTTACTAAAATCGAGAGCAAAGATCTGTATATTAAAATCAGGACAACTGGACAAATCATATATCATTCAAAATGGCAAGTCCAAATCAAAAGCAGCTCATTTTCCTTTATTTTCCCATCCTTTTTTTTGGGGGGGGCCGGGTTTGTGGAAGAGGAGCACTTACTTAAAAAGTGACTCGCGCAATAACTTGTCCATATGAAATTCGTATTTCAAATCAAGATCCTTTAGTGTAGTGCCCTCATTAATTCTGTCTTCCTCTGTAAACCTCCCATGAGTAGAGCCTTTCAAGTCATAACGACGGTGAATTCGCAATTCTGTGCAGAACATATTCCCCATAACCACAAAACGTACCTGAAAAGAAACAGATAGGCGTTCATGTGACAGTTTGAACACCAGTGAGACATGCACACACACACACGGAAAGAGAGAGACTGTAAGATCTGTAAGTCACCTTTTTCCCATGTTTTATTTTTATTCTATGCAGGCCGAAGAACTTTGTTATCAGAGTGTTTTCATGCATTTTCACATGTTCATAGTAGGAAGGCAACATCTTCAGGAAAACCTGCATAACATGGAGACAGATACAAAGTCAAGAACCTTGAAGGTCATACTGATCAGTTCCAAAACCTGGCTTCTTTCCTATCACCCTGACCTTTCAGGCAAAAGAGCCAGCAAAACAATAGGCTTTTTAAATAGATAATCTAAACATGAGACTGAAAAGAAAATTTCATGCAGCACACTGTAAAAGAGCTGTATATTGCAGCTAATTGTGTAAGCAAGATCTTGTACAAGAAAGTGTGGAAGAAGAGAAAGAGAACAAAAATGTCAGGGTAAGGCATAAAAGCACATCACAAGCACATTATAAATGCATTAAATCACCATTAAAAGGTGAAAGACTTCAGAGATAAACTTTGGTAATGACTAATGCTAACACTAAGACCAAGAAACATACTGTAGAATCTCATTAGAGATTTAACCAATTTTACTAATTAAAAAAATTAAAATCAAGGCTTAACTGCTCAAGGATGACCACATCATACAAATGGTTGTATTTCAGTATCTTTATTAATTAACAATACTACCAGACTGAAAATTAGTTGGAATCAATACCACTGGCTTCAGTCTTACCTAGACAAGAAAATGAGTCATGATCAAGATTGCTTATAGAAAGTTTCCAACGTGTCTTACAAATCTAGAGGAAATTTCAATGGGATTTTTTTAGGCTGGTTGCACCAAATATCTTTAAAGAATAACGAACAATCAGAATTAACAGACCAAAATGTGCTCTGGCTGACCACATGGATTGTAATTCTCAATAATCTCCATGACATTCAGAACATCCCAGTTTCAAACCTTCCAATGTAGACAGCTAAATTTAAGACAAACGGTAAGCCACACTGTCAACCAAAGAAGCTGAATGGTGAGCCACTCTGTCAACCAAAGAAGCTTAGTGTTCAGTTCCTACCAAAGGCACTCTTGCACAAAAAGGCACACCATCCATACATAAAACTGATAGCTATGACAGGTGATGTTCAGCAAGTAGAGATAATGAGACGAAAGAGCTGAAATCTTTAGGGATAAAAATTGGCTTTGTGTATATCCATATAAACAGATGATATGGCAATTCTGATCTGTCTCCATATACAATTTTCGCTCCCCCTCCCCTCTTCCCCCCCAAACACACACAAATGAATGGCATTTATATTGTGCAACTGTGTTCATATAAAAGAAGAACTAAATGTGCAGAATGCGTCGCCGTAATGGCTAAACATGCCAGAATAATGTACAGTAAACTTTGGCCCAAACCTTTAGCTCTGATTGCTTTAAAGTCTTAATAACAAATCTATCATCACGAGAATGATAGAAAATGCTGCCACTTTTGCCTGGAGAAGAAAGCTCTCTCAGACCATCATCTCCGCAGATGGACATCATATACTCTGCTGCATTTAACTTGAAAAGCTCCCTCAAGTTCCTGAAACAGGATGCATAGAGACAAGTCATTTATAAATGATAATCATTTATGAAGCATGAATGCAACTATCTAGTACAGCCATATGGCCAATGAAGACAAAATGAAACAACCGGTATAGAAATCTGAAATTTCATCTTATCAAAGTTATGGCATTACATTAACTAATAAAATACATGTCAATATAATATAATGTGGTAATAACAGGAGTGGCTAAAACTCTACCAAGGTTACATACAATATAATATAATGTGGTAATAACAGGAGTGACTAAAACTCTAGCAAGGCTACATCCAATATAATATAATGTGGTAATAACAGGAGTGACTAAAACTCTAGCAAGGCTACATACATTTCCATCTATTCTCTGCCAAGAAGGGAAACACGATCATTTTGGGAAATTTGGTGGGAAATGATATCATGCACCAAATAGTTATATAAGGTCAAAGAAATGCAATTAGAACCTGAAGACCATTGGGCAATAGTCTTTCCAATAGAAATCAATGGAATGATGTGGAGGTGTAAACTGGGATCCTTTTCTAGGAAAATACATCCTAATTCTTGCCCGGTCTCCAAAATCGGATGATCTCACTTCACGTGCAGGAACTGGCGTGATCTTACCCACAGTATACCTGTAAACTTCAAAAAAGATATTTTACAGAAATACTCTAGCACCCTAATTCTAAAAATATTTTTGGGGTCTACTATATTAAATCAAAACCAAGTTTTACCAACCTAATGCCAAGCTGCAGGTTAAGCATCAGATAATAGCTTTTATTGCCTTTAAAAATGTCAATATACGGCCTCTTTTTAATTTCCTTTGCATGAAATTTGCACCTCTCTTTATTTTTATGAGACAACTTGCTAATGTTTCTAATTCTTTCTTTGATTAGGACTCCTTGCATATACTCCCTTTCATAAACAACGGTACCAGTACCCTGCAACTCAGGTTCATCATCATCAGAACTATGAAATAACATGGACGACGAGTCATGGGATGAAAAATCTACACTAGTATCATCTAAAACCGAATCTTCAACTGGTGATGTTGTCCTTTGTGACATTTGACCTGAACCTCTGCCAAAGGAGCGAGATATTTTCTCTGATAAACTACGGTTGACCCTGGGCTTGACAGACTTTTCTGAATTCACTGATGAACTGTGGGCAAGTCGTTTCTTCTTGTCCCAATTTCTCTGAGAATTAGACTTCCTTTGAGATGAATGTTTACTCCCAGCTGGATAGAATGTCCCTAATCCATCCTTCAAACCCTTGGTCCATGTTCCAAAATAGTAACTTCCATCAGCAAATCTGTAACAGCCTGACCCGTGTCTTAAACCATTCAACCAAAATCCATCAAAAAGATTGCCATTGAACCATTTCATCACCCCTCTGCCATCCATTGTCCCTTTTTTCCAATTTCCAATATAATAGTTTCCATTGCTCCAAGCATACCTCCCACTTCCTTCCCTTATGCCTTCTTTCCAACAACCATCATAAACATCTGAGTTCTGATATTGCTTTCTCCCAATTCCATGTTGAGTATTGATCCTCCAGGCACCCCTGTACACAGATCCATCAGAGCTGGAAAATGTTCCAAACCCATGGAAGTAATTCCCAGAGAATTCACCATCATATGAGGTTCCTGTTGGCCAGATAATGCGTCCTTTTCCTGTCATTTTTCCTTCTACCCAATCACCATCATAAATTGTTCCATCTGACCAAGTATAATTGCCTTTTCCATGGGGAAGCAGTCCCTTCAAATCACCCTGATAGACATCACCATTTGGGAAGACCTTCTCAAGAGTCCTGGAGATACAGGCTGTATATCAGTTTAATCATAATTTTTAGTGTGCAAAAGCAGATACAACTGGTTAATCTAAAGAGCAAATGAATGTTAAGGACTGGATACCTTTGAACAGTCTCCATGTATAGCAACAATTAGAAATCAGACCCTCTATGATATCAGGAATTCCATCTTATGCATCCCCCTTTGTTGTGGAAGTCATACGTCACGAGGAAATTTCCCTCTCCAACCTCAATACAAGTACAGTCTCCAGTTGATCATTCTAATCAATGTAGAGTATAAACCAAAAAAAAAAAAAAATTGTCAAGTTACCCAAAAAAAATTGTCAAGTTCTTCATGTATGATAAGATTTAACAGTGAATGGAAGATGAAACTTATTTGCTCCAATAGCACAACTCAAATTATCTGTACTCCAACTTTGGTTATACTCCTTGCTAATACGCCCTTTTTCCCTTCAAGACTCTAACATGGCCTTTATTTATTGAAGTTCAAAGCATCTATTGTCTCATATTTTGAACTTCTCTAAGTACATTGTTTCTCTATCTGCCTTCCTTATGAAGAAAGGAAACAAAATAGGCCATAAAGTACAGGTTCAACTTTGAGATATCTATTCAAAAGATCCTGCTTTTATTTCCATCCTAAAATGGAACTGAACTGAACACTTATTTTTCTTGATCGGCTAATACGAGAATTTTCCAACCCCAACTGCCTTCTCAGTTTGACTTTTCGGACAAGCAAGTGTTCACTCTGAAGAATCTTTATCCCAGAGTTTTATAAGCTGTTGCATCAAATGAAAGTCTTCTAGTTACTTTTATGACAAAAGATATTCAGGCAAATAAATAGGCAATGTTTGCTGTTTCTTTGGCTCTTGGGATTTCAAAGACTGGCTAAGAAGGCAGGAATTATGAAGTAACAGTGAAAAAAATTATCATTGTTTATAAAACAAAACTGAAGTAATGCCGATAATCTAAATGTTTCATCAGGGAAATCAGATATTACGAATACTTAGACTTCCAGTAACAAAAGTTAATACTTTATTACGATTCCAGTTGTCTAAGAACAAAAGCCTCCTACCATTCAGGGTAAGACTCACCCTATAGCTTTTCAAACTTCTTCAATTGGGCAGGCCAAGCCCTCTGGTTCGCACACACAGATATGCCCATTATTCTCAATCAATTTATCCTATAAACAAATCAAGTTTCAGTATCAAATTTCACCACGCTACCATGCCTACTCTCTTCCAATAGAACAGCGACAACTACTAGAAAGCTAGCGGAAAAAAGTATAGAAGAATGAATTTAGCAACATATATCCAGAATTCCATCAATTCTTCTCCCAAATCTACTGGCGAGATAATCTCAAGACTAGAACTGCTAAACAAATATTCAAGTATCAATAATTCGCTTACATCTGCTTTACATTGGATTAAATAAGGCTCTTAATTCACAGAAAGTCAATTAAATACAAACAAAGCAGATTATAGAAGCCGAACTCGCCTCTTCAAATTACAGAGAAGATAATCAATCCTCGCTGAAGCTAATTTAAAACCCTAGAACTCTTCAGCAACAGAGATATAGAAGGAATCATCAGTTCCGAAGAAATCAAAGTTAAAAGCTAATTAAAAATCATAGCAGTTGCTTTCATTTTCTCTCTCTAGAATTATTTCCAACTTTACAGTTAAATGTACCTGTACTCACAGTTCCGTTTGTGTTTTCCGGATACACACCTGAAGCTGAAGAAGGCTAACGGGAGCATTTTATAGCACTGTTAAACTTATACGTGTCTGCCATGCAAGAAATAGCGGGCGTCGATCACGTGGGCCCGGGCTACTTTACGGGTGGCCAGCAGATCGTATTGGTTACTTTGGTAGGTGTACTGCGAACAAGTGCTCCGAGTAGTACCGTATTTCTGTCCCGCTAAACTACCAGCCACGCAAAAGCACAGCATACTATGAGTATTTTTAAATTAAAAAGTTTTATAAATAAATTAATATTTTAATAATTATTTATTTATTAATAAATAATATATATATATATATATAATTATTAAAATAAAATTATTTTATTATATATTGAGTTAAATATTTTATTTATATATATTTTTTATTAGTGAGTAAATAATTATTAAGATATCGAGAAATTATTAACTTATCAAGATAAAATTATTTTTTATGATATTTAAAATTATTAAACTTAATAAATATAGTATTTCATTGCAGTCTCACTGAGAATCTTTCCTGAAGGATGCGGATGAGATGAGAGTTTCCATTTCATATACTTTAAATTATTAATTAATTGATGTACAAATTAAAAAATATTTTCCTTACTACATGATAGAGAGTATATCTTAAATTCCTTTTTGAATAAAGTAAATATTTAATTAATATAAAAAGTAAAATTCGTGAAAGATATATCATATTTTATCTTAATTAATCTTATGAGAATATTTGATTAAAAGTAAGTTATTATCTTTTTCTAAAAAAGAGAATGTTATTATCTTATTAATGGAACATAAAAAGTGTATTAATTGAATCTCATGATATCTTTTAATTTAAATTAAAGAGATTAATTACAAAGATTTAATAAAAATATTTATTATAAAGAAGCATATATTCTTTCTAGATTTGCGGTGGTAAAATGAGAGACAAGGGGGGTTTTGAATTTTGATATACTTCCACGCTGTGTCTGGACGTACAGCACAGCTAACATGACGTGGAGAATCTTGTCGTTTTCACAGCCACCCGGGAGGTTAGATATGGGAGATGGGAAGAGACATTAAAGTGTGCCATGTATCTCCCTCCAAAAAAAAAAAAAGAAAAAAAAGAAAAATATCTATTTCACACTAAGTGTTTGAATCTGGGTAGTATAAATAATTATACGTGATGACTGGACTTTTATTAATTTAATAATTTATTTGTGAATAAATAAATAATTTGAAATAATTATGTTTTTTTCATTTTGAGGGAAGAATAGATTCTCTTGAAATTTTTATTTATTTTCTAAAAATATAGAAAATTTGAAATTGGGCACCACTGTCCATTTCCCCTGGGTTGGGTATTTCCGCCCTGATTTGATAGGAACCTTTACTTTGCTCCTCTCTTTCTGTACTTGAAATTTTCTCGGAACAAGTTTTCGAATGTCAGAATTGGCAGTTTCGGTTGTTGGAACATAAAAGTGGACGGGTCGATGGACGGAATACGGATAGGAAGATTTCGTTAAAGTCTCCTTTCGTTTTTATATCTTGACTTTTTTTAAATATTCATTCACCCGGATGGTACAAGTTGATACTCCTAAAGATTTTATTCTACTGCTATTACCTACCCAAAAAAAAAAAAAGAAAGAAAGAAAGAAAGAAAGATGTATATAGTAGTGCCCTTCTATTAATTTCCTTTTCAAAATTGAATATTTTTTTTGACTTAGTAAAAATTAAAGAGAGTTATTTGATTATAAATTAAATTATTAAAATATCATTATTTATTAAAAAAATTAATGGTGAGATCTATTTATTAGTAAAATTTAATATTTTAAATTAAGGGAGTCAAAATAGTTAGTAGCTAGTCTCATTTTGTTAGCGGAGATTAATTTTCCCAATTTGAGGAGATTAGTAATAAATAGTTAGATAAAATATATAATTTTTTAAAGAAAATAGGTATTCAATTTTAGACAGGAAAATGATTAATTTTATATAATTTATCCCATTTTAAATGAGTTATCTATACATGCAAAAAAAAATCAGATTTTCGGCTTAAATGTTCGTCCTTTAACACAGACATTGTTTGCAATGCAGAAAGTATAATCCTTTAACCTCATAGAATTAAAAATCATCATTGAAAATGTCACGGAATAAGTAGTTTATACTTAATGTGACATCTAAAATTAGACATGTTTATACTTACCAATACTAGGATTGACTTCCTTAAACAAAAAAAAAAAAAAAAGAGCATGGATTGGCATGTAAAGCTCTCACCATAAACTATGGTTGCATGGATTTGTTGTTGGCCAAGGGAAAGGTATATATGCTTGACCACATGCTACATAAAATTAATAGATATGTTTAATTGATTCTCCTATAAGCTTTGCTAAAAGTAGACTTTATTAGACTATCCAATATTAAATTTAATTCTTCATCGTAATGTATGCTAGATATGTACATCATAATTAAATTAACAAACGATACGTAAATATGATATTACGATATCGAATTCTTAAAGTAAAATAGAATTTTATTAATGAGAAAGATCTTTTGAAATGACAGAAGTTATATTTCAATTTATTTTATAAATAAACTTTCAGCAGCGAATAAATTGACTCAAATTTTAGATTAGCTAAAAAGTTGTATGCAATATCAGGAATAGGAAATGAAAAACTTTGTTTTGTGAATTGGTAATTTGACAAATGTGAGAATCGTTTATGAAATGCGAATCCTTATACTTTGAAATTGAGAGAGAATAAAGTTCATTCAAATAATAAATAAAATACATAAAGCATTGGCATCTCTGCACCTTTGATTAAGATTGCGAGAAAGTAAATAGAGAGAGAGAGAGAGCCTTTGCATGTATTGGTCCTATTGGCCAAGGAAATATTTTCCAGATTCGGAGGAAACTGCATTCACAGGGGACAGCAAATTTGTTTAAATAAATATTATTACCTTTTATAAAAGTGATGCACTAAAAAATTTGCGTGATTCTTGAAAGCATATGGTCAAATCTTTCTAGAAAATGTTTTAATTAAACAATTATGTAATATAAAATTAATATTCTAATGATTTAAAAATTAAATATTTAATTCGTACTGTAAGAGATTTACAGTCCATTTTATCGTACATATCATCATGATTCAGTGTTTAATACTAAGATTGTGTTTCTAACACATGATGTGTTGGTTACCTTTGGTTGTTGTTTTCTTTCCCTTTCTTTAAGAGTTGCGGCTATAATTTTATCACCTTGGAAATGTTTATTCCGGAGAACTGCTTCTCTTTATTCTAAAAGTAATTTTTGGCTATATTTAGATAGAGTTCGATTTTAAAATTGAACCTAAAATTTCAAGTGTGGGACTCATATCTCCTCTCACAAATAATTTAACTTTTACAAAACTCAAAATAAAAATCTCAAAACTAAACTCACATCCATAGAAAGTAAATTGCATACCCTTTATCAATAGCAATACTCAGCTTGAAGTTGACCGAATGAAGTGATTTCTGCATTTTCACTCTTTCAAAAAGTAAAAACATTCTGTTTGATGGTACATAAATAACACTTCAATATATATATCTATCTTAAATAAGTTATTTATAATACGTTATAAAAAATATCGAATAATTTAATATAATTTAAAAGTACTATTTTTATTTAATAATATTGGGTAAAAGAAGTAATAATAGAGTTGTTCGTCTAAGTAAGTGAACAGAATAGATAAAAAAGTATGAAAAGTTTATTTAGCATTAATTCAACCATATATATATATATACAAACCGTCAAGCCTCTAGAGATCAATCTCATCAACTTTTCAGACTTAACACTAGGAACCTCTTGCAATTGTAATATCTATTGCATACCACTATACATGTAACTGTTTCCTGTAATTTCTGTTCATCTTTGGCTGCATTCGGAAGTTCAAACTTTCAATACCCTTGTTATTCATCTCTGCACTAGCTTGGATTTCATAATCAGTTTCCTCCTTATACTCATATCGTTTTTGGTCAATGGAGGAGTTCATCGAAGGAGAGAGAGTTAGGGGTTTGATTCCCATTAACTCTATCTCTGGAACATGCATGTCCGGTAATTTGCTAGGATGCATTTTCCTGAATGTAATAGAAATCCTGCAAAAAGAGAGAGATAAAAAGTGGGGAAAATACTGTTTTTGGTAGTATTTATGTGCACAAGATATGAGTATTGAAAATCCAGCAGACCTTTGAAATGGTACGCTTGGAACACAGTGCTTAGCAACATCAGCTCCGCTTCCATTAAGGACGAGCACTGATCTGTACCACATTGCAAAGTAGAGTATCAAATTTGTGTACAACTTCAAATTTGAAAATGCTCTTTCTTCTATAAAGATAACTTTTCAATATTCATCAGCACTGGAACAGAAGTTAACTTAAGTTGTCCTCTGAAGTGTTAATAGTTATATCAGGCTGACGTACCCGACAGGCAAAGGTATTGAAACAGGACCATCAAACTCTCCAGGAGCAATAGCTTTTAGGTTTCTACCAAAGAGAATGTTACACTCACTCAAAAAGGACATGGTACAGAAAGGTCGAAGGAAATCATGGTGGTCGATATGAGGAGGAATACAATCTCCCTTTTCATATATGTTGACAATGCAGCTGTCTGGGACACATGTTGCAGGTAATACCTGCCACCTTACTATCCTTTTGATCATTTGCTTAAACAAAGGAGGCAGAGGATCTACTTCCCCATCTTTGATTATACCTGGTGGATTTCCATTTTTGTCCTACAAGATGATGAATGTAGAAGAGGATAAGAGGGAGGGATGATAGATATAACTCTTAAGGAACTACAATTGACTTATGATTCATAATCGAAACACACCAATGCATAATTATAACAGCAACCAAATTGAATCGTGACACGGCCCTTTCCTCGCATCCACTTTCTTGGTTCTGAGTATGTATTAGCTGCGAAAAATGATCAGATGAGCTTTCAGAAACTCAGGTTTAGAGAAGCAGTATTTGGACGCCTGTAGTAGTACATACTGAAAAGAAGGTTCAGAACCTGCAGCATTTACCTCTAAGCTGCCCCTTTTGTCCCATATGTTGAAGGGTGAAAATATAGTCAACAATTTTCCTCTGCTCTTCAAAATTGAAAACTTCAGTATAAAGCTCAAGCCCTTGCAACACATTCACTGACTTGCCTTTGATCCTCTCCATATGACTAAAATCCTTCTTCCTACCTACTTGCACGCATCTGGTAAGTTCCTGCTCCTCTGATAGCCCGTCATCAATCCTCGGGGATGTCTGATTAACTCCGTCATCTGTGTCAAGATTTGAATACCTCTTTGATGATCTCTTGCTATCCACCACTGACTTAGATGACACATTGGAAACAAGGCCATCCCGCTTGCCACGGGACGCTGATTCTGAACTAATGTTAGATCGCAAAACAGGCTTAGATTTAGAATGTTCCCCATAATCTGTTCGACTTTTTGTGTCATCACTTGAAATAGACGTTTCTTTTCCTACATAGAGAGGGTAGCATATGAAGTTGCTAGGGTCCAATCTTTAGGAAAAATCAAACAGAAAACGCAGAAGACCGAAAACTATAGAAATCACTTGATTTCGAGAATAGGTCACTCTAATCATAGCTATTCTTGCATGTGCCACTACCCAGAATGTGGATCTTGTTTGAATAGATGCAAGTCCAAAAGCAAAGAACTGGCGAAAGAAAACTATCTCTGGCCAAATTTCCATAGCAGTCTTTCATAAATTCAATTAATATTTGAACACTCACAATTCTGTTTAGGCATCAGAAACATATAAATTCATTCATACAGAAGATAAACAACCCAAAGTGGAAACGAATCAAACTACTACTGCAAAAACATGCCATTTCTGCTCTCTACACACAAAGATACATGTCCGAAAAGGAGATTGAAACGACATTCTGAAAATGTCTCAAGCCTTCTTTGCATTAACAGAAAAATGATCAGACAAGCCAAAAAGGAGAAGATTGAAACAACATTTCGAAGATTTCTCTAGCCATTCACTGCATTACAGCAAAATGATCAGACAAGAAACGATAATTTCTTGGGTTCCCGCACCCCTCCCCCCGGCCCCCCAAAACCACCACTTCCTCCTAGAGAGGTCTCCCAGAAAAGAAAAAAGACGCTACAGATTTATACAACACATGCATGCCATAAATTTCAAACCACAAAGCATTAAAATTTAAATGGAGGCAGTGAAATGAGAAGCAGAAAAGGCCAAGTTCGAGTCCGTACTTTTACCAATACTTGGCACCGTAGTCTGCAGAGCAGCATCAGAATGCCTGCCTAATCCTTGAGATAAAATCTCCAAAATCTCTTCACGGCTCAGAGTCTTGAGCAGCCCCACGCTATACTTACTGCCGGTGAGATCTCCGGCCATTCCTGAAAAATTCATCAAGAGGACAAGAGGAGGGAGGCGATGAAGTTAAGGTCTTAGAATGCAGGGACGAGTGGAGTGGTTTGCTGAAAAACTAGACATATGCTACCATGTCTGGCCAAGGCATAGGAGAAGGGGAAGACTAGAAGACAGATTTTATAGCCATCATATGACAGTACAATTAAGGAAACATAATTAATACGAGGTTTCTAACTGAAAAACACAGTTCGGATTTCCTTTTAGCACATTTTTTTTAAATATATGTCTTATTTTATACTTGTTTCAAAATATAAGTATCATGTTTATACGAAGGATTTATTTATTATTTTATTTTTAATTTTATTCTTTTCTCTAATTAATTATTTAAATATTTTTATTTTTTAAAAATTATTAATTTTTCAACAAACCATCATAAACACCCATCCTTAATATTAAAATTTAAATTTGACACACTAACCAAGAATTTTTAAATAAAAATATTTTAGATATCTATTAAACTTTTTCTATAAAATTTATCAAAACTTTAATTATGTATAAAAGAGAAATATATCATATATTTTTTAAACAAATAGGGTAGTAAGAAGAATTATAGTCCTACCTGGGGATATGGTTGTCTGAATCATGAAATTTTATCGTTAGAAGACTTGAGAATGTAACTTGGCCTGTGAGATTAATGATGTGCCTATTTTGTAATTTTACTGGTAACTTAATGAAAACGAAGTCTTTCCTTCAAAGAAGAAAGGGAAGTAACGGAAAGTGACTTCTTTGCTTTCTTGTTCATTAGATGCTTTGCTTTGCTTACTATCCAATGAATAATAATGGCAATGACTACTCTATTTGCTTTGATTACTTTCTTGTTCATTAGATGCTTTATTTGGACAGACTCTCAAAATTTCAAGTGTAGGACTCATATTTTTTCTCACAAATAATTTAACTTTTACAAAATTCAAGATAAAAATCTCAAAACTAAACTCTATCCAATCACACCATAAGTTTTCTTATTTTGTGATGGACTGAGTTTTTATGAATCACAAATTTAAAAATTAATGTTGTAATTTTTTAGACTGTACAATTTTTACTCTGCATGCTACAATTATTTAAAGGAAAGTAATATTTATATTGTACCTCTTCTTTAAAAAAAAAATAATTAAGAAGACCTTAATATCTAAAAAAGATTTTAAAAAACTTCAACTCAAGTTTTAGCCGTTAAAATTTTTTAATTTATAACAAAAAATAGGAGCAATGTAAAAAGCTCAAAGAGCGGTATGAATAATACTATTATTATCTAAGGGTGAATTTGGACAAGGTTTGTTTTTAAAATTAAACTTAAAATTTTAAGTGTCGGACTCACATCTCATTTCACAAATAATTTAACTTTTACGAAATCCAAGACAAAAAACTTATGGACTCTGAAGTATTTATTTATAACTTTGTTTTATGTTACACTCGCTTTGGCTGAAATTAGATATTTTGCATTAACTATGTTAGGAACTCATTCTTCTTAAATAAAACGAAAATTTTATATGAAAAATAAATTTATTTGAAAATTTGAACATTCAGTATTGTAAAAGGAGAATTTGAACATTAGTTGTTGACGGTTGTGTGTTACTTGGACCCCAAGTTCTAGAAAGGTTAACCTGGGGGGCTTCCAACGTCTTCCGAAGGATACACTTTTCATGCATAGTTTTTTCTTTTCCCCCTTAAATTATTTTTAAATGGGTAATTTAAGTTGATCTCTTTAAAATTTCTTTGTTTTTAATATAACATAGACTTTGGCTTTTATTTAAAATTTTACATTTACCCCCCTCAATTACCTGAGAATCAATAAAGTACATTGTTTGTATTACAATATGCAACTTTTTTAAAAATGATTAAATGTCACAAAATTTTTGGGTGTATTGGGATTTTTTTTCTCTTTTTTTAGTAGAATTATATTGAGAATAGCAAAAGCGAATTATTTGTCAGAGAAAAAGTGTGGCTAAAGTGAAAAAAAAAATTAATTTTTTAATTGAAAAAACCAATCCAAAATATGACCATCTTACAAAGTGAAAATAATCATTCCTTTACTTCCTTTTACTCATTCTCATTATTTTTATCAAATACTCACTTTATTCTTTACAAAGATAACACTGAAAAATCATTAGAAAGATAAACGTTAATGAGTAAATACTACTTATATCTTATCTTCAGATAATAAGTGATGGTTATCTATTTATTTTTTTAAAAAAAAGATAAAATATTTATCACCTATTCATGGACTCATGAACCTAACAAAGCCCTCTTTCCAGTGTCTTTTCTTTAAACTTCTATTATCTTATAGTGTATTTGGACTAAATTTTTATTTAAATTGAGTTATATTAAAAATCATAAAAATAAAATTATTTATATGATGAGAAGTGATGTCTAAAGTGAAAAAAGTGAGTTTTTTTTTAAAAAAAATAATCCAAATACACATTTAATCTATTATAAATTTCTTTCAAAATCCCTAAGCTCAATCTCAAACTATACTTCATTGAACTTAATATTATATCAACCTATGTGTAGTAATAAAATCTCGAGTTAAATGTTCTTATATTCTTTACATCAAGGGGGGCATTTTTAAATCTTAAAATAATAAATAGTAATGACCTCCAAAAGAAATAATAAATTGTATTTGTCACCCCTGTTTTTTGTTATCAATTCAATCGGACCACTCCATTAACCCCTGAATCTTTGCAGATTCACTGGCCAGTCTGGCTTACTTTATTTGTGGACCTCTTTCTTGGGGCATGGGCTATACTTATGGAAAATTCGTGGGCCCTTTCTCATATCATCCAATTTCCTATAACTATTTCTAGTAATTTTGTCTGGTTGATTATCATTGCTCAAATAGATCTAGCAGAAGCTCGGCTTTAATTCATAAAATGGGCCGCCTGGCCCATATCTCGTGCCTACTCGAAACACCACCAAAGACCAGACCACCTTTAAGGCTTCAATTTCCGTTAACCATGGCCGCCACCGCTATGGCCTTATCCTCTCTCTCCGCTCCTCCACAACCACACCCGGCCACCACTCTCTCCTCCACGCGCTCACTGGGCGAGGTCACTCTTCAGTATCAGAAGTCCTCGTCCACCCTCTTCACTTTGTCAACCAGCCATCAGAGCATTCATCCCATTGGCTTCTCAAGCCCATCGAGCTCCCAACCTTCTCAGAAATGGAGAACCCGGGTGTCTTTCTTTCCAGCTTTCTTGAACAAGACCAAGGATTTGAAGATTTTAAAGGAGGAGCTTCTTGAAGCCATTGCATCTCTTGATCGTGGCGCAGCGGCCACTCCTGAAGACCAGAAAAGAGTTGATCAGGTAGGTAGCTTTTAAGATTTATGCTTGAATTTCCTGTTCGTAGTAGTGCGTTTCGTGGCTTGGCTTCCATTTCTTCCCGTATTGGCCTTTTGCTTTCATGTTGGACTTTACATGAATAACTCTCATGATCATGCACGATCATGAACCAAGATATGATTTTGCGCGTATTTTTTCGCGCCAAGCTATAGCCACTGGAAAGAACGAGGGGAAATGGGACCCTTTAAGGAAGATATTTCAAGTATGACTCTGATATTTTTGGAAATTAGTGGAACAAGAATAATCTCTAACAAGTTGATCACCATGCTAATTGTTGATTTTTTTGTTGAGTCGATATGATAAAGTAACTTAACCTAGTACCACAAAGTTTTCTTTCCAGTCACTGGTTTTTTGCTTTGCTTGTTATAGTTCTATTTCTATGAATTTCTCTGCTTAATCTGCCTCCCGTAGATTTCTCGATGTTATGTGAAGCAGAAAAGAAAATGTTGCAATGCCATTTCCCTGCTTCTGAACTTTCCATTCTTTTCAAATCTGGAGTTAATTAAGTGATTCTAGTCTTCTGGCATTTAATCACTGACGACGGGTCGTTCTTTAAAAGGAATAAGTCACGATAAATAGTGGAGTGGGATTCATCATTTTTTATTCGATTTCAACGGTAGACAGCAATGGCTCACTGGGCATATAATACTATCTCTCTGAACGAATTCCTTGCCCTTTCATATTTAAAGAATGTAAGGAACTGAGTGGTATTGTCTGCTATAAGGTAGAAGTATTCCTCATGCTGGACATTTGTTCATAGGCTTTGGCTTTTTTTCCTTCAACTTTTTTGTTGATTAGATTGCTCGCAAACTGGAAGCTGTCAATCCTACAAAGGAGCCTCTAAAGTCTAATTTGCTTGATGGCAAATGGGAACTCATATATACAACTTCACAATCCATCTTACAGATCAAGGTAAACTGACTTTCTCTCAATCTCTTACCCAAATTTAGCTTTTGGTAGACACTTTAAACATGGATAATATATTTCATGTACCTTACTAGTAATTGCATTTGAAAGAGATTGTTGAGTTGATTAAAACTTTGTGGAATCTACTTTTTCTTTTGAATTAAAAAACACAGGTAAGAAATGGGACACTAGAACTCACTGTTTGTCTTATCTTCATTTTTGTCAATCCAAATTGAATAAAAAGGTTTACACTGAAAAACTGCTTTTTTTTTCTGTTTATCTTGTTATCTTGGTCTGCCTGGTTGATTCATATGATGCCTCTAGAAAATGAGCGTATACTAACATAAATCTGTGTCAGCAGAGACCCAAATTCCTAAGATCTGTGACAAACTACCAAGCAATTAACGTGGATACACTCCGGGCTCAGAATATGGAATCGTGGCCTTTCTTCAGTCAGGTACTTCGGTTTATTCCTTTTGCAACTTGTTTAATATCTATCTAGCTTGTTCTTGCTTGGTTTAAGTTATAAATTTGCATCTCCATTATCTTTTCTTTTTCACATTGTATCATATTATATGAGTGTTCAGAAGATAGACTATTTCACCCCCCCGCCCCTCGCCACCGAAAGAAATTAAAAAAAAAAAATTGTTGAAACTTTAAGAAAGGAAGTTATATCTGACTTAGCATGAAATTGTTGAAACTTTAAACACTATTTGGGTTATAGCTTATTGCAGAAACCCAAGGCAAAGAAGAGTCGAGCACGATTTTCCATTACTGTAGATTTATTTTTGTCTGTATATTGTCAATTATGCTTTCTTTTTCTTTACGCCAATGGAAATCTTTCTATGATAAGAGTCTAGATGTCAATCATTTCAAATCAAGAAAGATTTCTCACTACCAAAGGACCAGAGATTCTAAGAATCAGGTGCTCAGCTTCGAAAACAAGGTCAAATAAAGGCCATTTTCAGTACCATGTGGTTCTAAAAACTAAAAAATGCATGTATTTGTAAGCGAATGAAATTCTCAAACAGAAGATCAAATGAGGGCCCCTTTCAAAACTTCATACTTTGAAAGGTAGTTGTTGAAACTGATTATTGACAAATATGTTATCTTTTGAATTTTCCTTTTTTACTCCCATGACCATGTTGTTTTGTGTTTCTTTTTGCTTCTTTTGCAGGTTACTGCAGATTTAACTCCTCTAAATGCGAGAAAGGTGGCTGTAAAATTTGATTACTTCAAAATTGCAGGACTGGTAAGTCTTGTCCCTTCTCTTTGTAGTTGCAGCATTAATGCACTTGAGAAAGGAATCATGGTGAACCAAATAATAAGAAAGGAATCATTGCAGCATTAATGCAAATAACAAATTCTTTCAACGGGTGCCTGAGAAGAACGATGAAACTTCATTTCTCATTATCAAAGCTAACTTTGATGCTCTTGGAGAAAATACAGTGGAAATATCATTCCAAAACTTTGCTTCCTTTTATGATACCTGTGCGGTCACCCCCCTCAGTCCCAAAAAAAAGGAACCTA
Source organism: Rauvolfia tetraphylla (assembly GCA_030512225.1). Taxonomy (NCBI): domain Eukaryota; kingdom Viridiplantae; phylum Streptophyta; class Magnoliopsida; order Gentianales; family Apocynaceae; genus Rauvolfia; species Rauvolfia tetraphylla. The sequence goes on from JAJQKT010000060.1 coordinate 9,337,912, forward strand.
TAGTTAGAGTTAGAACACCATATTCTCAAGCATTTTAAGTTACGAACTTAACATCCATGTTTGATGTCATTGAGTGGCAGATACCTGTTAAAGCTCCTGGAAGAGCAAGAGGGGAACTTGAGATTACATACTTGGATGAAGAGCTGAGGTGAGCTAAGTTAACCATATTCACCTTACATAATGCTGGAACTGCTTAATGCTAGATGATCGTGGAACATCAGTAGTAGTGGGAAATCTATATTTCTATGGTAGTGAAAGAAACATAACTAAGCTATGTCATGATTCATTTTGAGTGATTATGACTACTTTCCTAAAATGAGAAGTTAGAGCAGTTCTATACATATATTTTTCATCAGCTCAATAAAACCTTGGTCACTGTCTGTGTTATAGAAGAATTAGGCATGGAAATTCCAAATTAGGACAAAGAACGAACTATTGCCTGGTCTCTCTATTCTGTATATGAGCCTTTCTTGTGATTCCAAGTGTTAAACTATCGATCTTTCTTCGCAGTAAAACTTTATGTTTGTTTACATTCAAGCATCCCTATATGCTAATCCACTGTCCTATACCTTTCTTTACCATTCTTTTTGCAGGATATCAAGAGGTGACAAGGGGAATTTGTTCATCCTGAAAATGGTTGACCCCTCATATAGAGTACCCACCTGACCTAATATCATCTCAGGCGTGACAAATTAAAGATCCGAAAAGTTGAGAAGGAAAAAGAAATGCCTGAATAGACTATAGCTCGTGTCTGCATACATGTATCTACAAATAAAACGATGAACAAACCAAATCACATATTGTACTAAAGCATAATTAATAAGTGGCCACCCGATTTCCCTCGTTCCTAGTGTCATTTATTTGATGTGCTTGTTACCATGTTGTGGTTTGGAAATCAATAGCAAGATACTGCCTTTTAGGAACTAATTTGTTAAAGATGTAATGTTGAGCTAGAATTAGTTGGGGTGCGCCGGGCCAAAGGCAGTAGTGCAACGCCAAGGCGGCGCCTGAGACCCAGGCATCAAGCAGCCCTGATGGTTTCTCCCCCTAAAATAGTTGAGTTATTATCACAGCGGATCAATGATATCAGATATCAAACTGACAAGTACATACACTACGTTTGATCTTAGCCAAAAGTCCGAGAAAGGCATGCTTCGTTTTGCTTTCTGCTCCTCTTTATACATTATTGTCCCATTGCTCCTCCTTGCGTATTGGTGTATTTAGATTAAGTTTAATTTTAAAAATTTTAAATTTAAATTTTATGAAAAAAAAAAATTATAAAAAATAATAGGAGTCAATTTATTAAGTTTTGATTAAAATTTAATCTAAATATGCAACTGATGCTTTTCTTTCACCGACCTACACCTAGGGGTGTTCATCGGTTCGGTTTGGAGAAAGTTCGGTTTTACTATTTAGAGAAAAATCGGTTTTTTTTATTTTTTTTCAAAACCGAACCAAACCTAATTTACCTTCAAACCGAATTTTCTCCAAACTGAAATATTTCGGTTTGGAGAAAATTCGATTTGGAGAAAACCGAAATATATAAAATTAATAATTTAAATTTTAAAATAATATTAATTATACTCTAATATTGATTATAATCTTAATTAAAATTTAATTTAGTTTGAATTATTAGTCTTTAAATAATATTTCTAAAAATATACAAAAATTAATTATTTTAAATTTTAAAATAACTTTAATTAAGAATTAACTTAATTAAGATTATTAATTTTTAATTAACTTAATTATTAATTTGGAGAAACTTTGGAGAAAATTCGGTTTTTCGGTTTGGCTTGGTCTAAACCGAAACCAAACCGAAATTTAATTTGGAGATGAAAAATTGAATTTTCTCCAAACCGAAATTTAAAAAAACCGAACCGAAAACTAAATTAAAATTCGATTTGGTTCGGTTATTCGGGTTTCTCCAAATAGTGAACACCCCTACCTACACCCGCTTTTCTTTTATGGGCTTGGACTGCTCCAAGCCCTCCTGGGTCCTGGCCCTTCTCCTCAACTTTCGAGCTTTATCTAAAACCAACAAAACTAACTAAATAAATTTTTTAAATATAACTTGACTTAGAGTTTGGGTAATTTTTGTTTTAGGGTAAACAATTTAATTTACTTGTAAATTTTACCTAAAGTTTAAATTTATCCTTTCAACTATAAAAAAGATAATTCTTGATCTCAAACTATCAAAACTTAATATATTTATATGTGTTGCACGTGATTTTTTCTTTTAGTTATTCTTGACAGAAGAATAAAATTTAGTATGTCTTAATAGTTTGAGATTAAAAATTAACCTTTTTGAGATTGGAAGGTAAAAATTAAATTTTAGGCAAAGTTTGAGAGTAAACTAAATTGGTTACCCTTTATTTTATATCCCTATTAAAATTCAAATCAAACTCTTAATAAAATTAGAAAGAAGTATTTAATTTCGACTTTGAATTCCAATTCGAATATACCTTTTTATAAAATTTTAAATGCCAATTGATTTTTTATGGTATAAAATTAAAACATGTGTAAAATTTTACGGGTGTGATTAGATAAGATTTGATTTTAAGATTTTTATTTTGAGTTTCGTAAAAATTAAATTGTTTGTGAAAGGAGATGTAAATCTCATATTTAAATTTTTTAATTTAATTTTAAAATTTAGTAGTATCTAATCTTACTCGTATAATTTTAGAATATAATTTATTATCTTACTACTTAATCAGATTAAAATATATTCAAAAAATTAAATCTAAATATAATACTAACCATAATTTTGACATGAAATCAATGGTCATAACTAATCGACCTCTCAATATATATATATATATATATATATATATATATATATATATATATATATATATATATATATATATATATATATATATATATGTGTGTGTGTGTGTGTGTGTGTGTGTGTGTGTGTGTGTGTGTGTGTGTGTGTGTGTGTGTGTGTGTGTTAATACATCAAGTTAATTTAGAATTTATCATCTGATGAAAAAACCTGCCCGGCTAAAATGAAACAACAGAGAATTACTACTACTTTCTTATACTATATGGTGCAGACTTGGCGGGAAGGAAGCAACGGGGCAAACCCAATGGTACGGTTCTCAACGTCTGATGATAGGCGAATCGAAGATTTAACGGATAACCGTCATTTAAAACTAAGATAAAACCCATAAACTCCCAGGATGTCTGCAGCTGCCTGCGTCTCTTCTACCTCTTCTTCTTCTGCTCAGCCGAAACTGGTCCCACTCCATCCTTCACCTGCGTTTATCACATCAAGATCGATTCCGGTTCAGCCCAAGAAGCGCAAAATAGAAATTGCGCACATCAATTCTGCTGCCAGGGAAAGAGAACCCTTCAAAGGACCCCACGAATCTTGGAAGTGGAGGACTCCAGTTTCTTTCTTTCAGTCTTTCTTCACAAAAACTGCAGATGTTGATAGCCTCAAGCAGGTGCTTCTTGAGGCTATAGCTCCTCTTGATCGTGGTGCTGAGGCCACCCCTGAAGATCAAGAGCGTGTAGATGAGGTAAAGGATATTGTCTCAAATTAAATTTGTTTCGTCTTCTATTAATTAATTGCTCTTGTTTTTATCAAAGTTGACCAGATAAGTAAAATTCTTGTTCAAAGATATTGGGATGATGTTACTGAAACAGTACTGGCCGTAGCATTCTCCATTTGCCCTTCTATCTTTAGGGTTTTCACGTCAAAGACAAATTGAAGTTTGGAATTCTTGCCGAAATAATCAAAATCTCGGAGAAGTTCTATTTTTGTGATTTGAGATTTTGAACCGTGCTAAAAATTGCAATAGGTTAATTTTTGAAAGATGATTTTTCTATGTCTTGGAAACTGTGGATTGTTCAGGCTCATCTTTCTGATACTGGTTTTATTGAATAAGCAAATAGACAGTTCATTTTCAACAAACTGTGAATATGTAAAAACGATTCCATACATGGCCTCAATTTTTACGGGCTTTCCTGTTCTGCAGTTCTAAATTGTAAGTGTGAAAGTAAAGCTACCTATTTGACTACCATCAGCAGCTGCTTCAACAGAGCTCTCAGTTTTTGAACAATGAATTTAAGCCATATCCCCAAATGTGTGTCAGGAGAGTGCTGGTGCAAATGGCAAAAGATAATTATTTGTGTAATATAGATTATACTATATCTGTGATGTGAACCGCTGGTGATAACTTTTCCACTTATTTATCGCTATGTCTTAAAGTATCGTGTATATCATTTGGCAAATAATCCTGTTGAGGTAGGTTAACAGATTCTTCATCAACTTTCACAAGTTCATTACATATCTATTAACATGGACAGGACATGTATTACTGGGAAAGTCTCTTGGCTGGAGATGCAGACATTCTGGTTTGAGTTCCATTTTTTGATGTTAATGCCCCACTCATACATGTTGTCTATGTTCAGATTGCACGTAGACTGGAAGCAGCTAATCAGGTGAAGGAGCCACTCAAATCTGATCTTTTAAATGGGAAATGGGAGCTCCTATATACAACATCAAAGTCATTACTGCAAACCGAGGTCTGATGAGGAGAGCCATTTTCTGCAGCATCTATTGCATTCCTACAGGCTTTTACACGTTTGCAGGAGATGATGCATTCTTTGTATTCCAATATGCTGCATGTCCAAGCCAAATTCTATACCGTGTAGGAACATATGATGGCAAATGACAGAGAATGGTTGAAATATGTAGTTCATAAGCAGCCCTGATCATATGCTCCTATATCTTATCATTTGGCCTAAATGATTAGTTGCATAATCCCATATTATTTTAGTAGGTCTTCATAGACACCAACCATGACTATATGCCCTCACATTATCATGGATAGATCAAATGATTAGTTGGATTTTTCATTATTTCAGCAGTTTGTGCACACAATACTTAGTTTCCTAGTGCTCTTCTTCTGCTGTTGTTTTGCAGAGGCCAAAATTTTTACGACCAAGTGGAAAAATCTACCAAGCAATTAATGTGGATACACTGAGGGCTCAAAACATGGAAACCTGGCCATTCTTCAATCAGGTGCTTTTTGCCCTACAGAGATGGGAACTCTTTTCCTCATTTCTTTTATTCTGCTGCAACCAAAAGCACCTTGTTTGATTTTGATGGACATTTAACTTCTGTAATGCTTGTTCTCATGATAATTGGAAAACGTGTTTTAGTTATGCTTCAACTCTAATCAAGCGTGCGAACCATTAAAGGATAATTAATACTTTATGTTCTAGATGATAGCTGAAAGCTGATGCTTTCTGACGTGTTTTGCATCGTACATTTACATGTGAAGTGATTTTTCATTATAAGGAGGTGTGTGATAGATTTCAGCTGGGGGAACTTCAGCCTCAAATGTACAGTTTGGAGCCACATAAATTAGGTCTTCTTTGTAATTTTTGGTATTATATTTCCCATGTCCTCTTGCCTAACATTGCAGAATGAGCTGAAAGTGCTTCAACATTTTTGTATCGAAATATCTGCAGAAAATGCAAATCATGCCTTTAACAGTCTTTACAAAAGATAGATAAACAGTCGTATGGAATGATATTTTTGTTTCTGGTGGTGAATTGTAAACTAACACTGTGTGTGTCCAGTGTTGTTCAAAGGAAGCAATGTGATTTTATAGTCAACAAGAAAATGATCTAGACGTTTGGGGTAATAGAAAATAGAAATTTTCTTATACGTCACAAGTATTGAGTGAATGATACAAGAGCTGTAATCATTCAAAATCAAGTATGGGTTTCATCATTGATGTCATAACTCAAAAAAAAAAAAAAACATTGCTTCGATGAAATTAATTTTATCAAAGAGCTACTGCAGGTCTAGGATCTGAAATAGGATTGGAGTATCCAGTAGTTTCTTATTATACAGTCAAATAGTAATATTATTCTTTCCTGAAAAAATTTAATGTTTGACGTTTCTGTGCTCCCTTTAACAATCTTTAAGATCATTTCTCAATTTTTTTTGCAGGCTACGGCAAACTTGGTTCCTCTGAATGCAAAAAGGGTAGCTGTTAAATTTGACTCTTTCAAGATTGCTGGAGTGGTATGAAAACTTGTTCCTAGTTCTCTATGCAAATTATTGTTTTTTTGCATAAAATAGAAAAAAAAAACTTGCCCTAATTGTTATTTAGGCGTCCTGACATGAGCTTAAAAGCATAATTTTCTATTTTCCTTGCTAACTACTGGTTCAATTGTTCAGCATTTAGTTTGTTTTGTAGTTTCCCATCAATGTTTCTTTCTCTAGAATTTAACTACAACAGGAGCATCTGCTACTTATTTTACATTTAAATCAATTATTTTACATATTCGGACGACAGATACCCATTCGGTCCCGTGGAAGTGGCCGTGGTCAGTTGGAAATCACATACTTGGATGAGGAGTTGAGGTAAGCACTTGAAAAAGCTTCAAGGTTATTATATTATCTACCTGTCAAGTTTACAAGATAAAAGGCATTGTCTGTAAAACTGATTTCGGATTCTGCCTAAGTTAATGTTGAGGTTGGTCTCATCCACCACCACACCCTTGTTCTTCTAGTAGAGCCTTACTCAAACCTTCCTTGAACTGTAGTTCTTGTCTTCCTACCCAAGACAAAGTGTGTTGTATGTATATATATGGACTCTAGCTTATAACCATCTATTGATCCAAAGTTTGCACATGAAATTTTGCTGTGTTCTGAAATAAAAGTCTGTTTACAGGATATCAAGGGGCAACGAAGGAAACTTGTTCATTTTGAGAATGGCGGATCCCTTCTATAGAGTCCCTCTTTAACATCATTTCTGTTGTAAAGAGATGTACAATCTATAATAATCTCTTTCTTTTTCCTTTTTCTCAAAATGATTCAAAAGGGGAGCAGTAAAATATCAAGCTCCCAAAATTGTCTATACCTGCATTGTTTGGACATTGCAGCATTGTCAAGTGAACTAAGTTTATGTGTACTTCATTATATACTACAAAAGTATTTCAAGGACTAAAAGTAAAAGATTTCTTCTTAGGAATAATGAGAAATATAGATAAGTTGATCTGTTGTCATGACTATTTTTTATTATAATACATATACATATACACACACACATATATATATATATATATATATATATATATATAATTCATATAATTAAGACATATTATACTATAAGAATCAACTAAATAATATCGATTAATTAATAAGTCGGGATCTTAAAAAAATTACTGAATGAGAAAAATAAAATATAAAAAATAATGATTCTTTTTTCTTTTGAAAATTTCATACTGTTCTCTTAACAATATTTTGATAGTTGACTTGAGGGATTTAATTAGATTATAAATAATATTTTTTTTTAATTTATGCAGAATATATTTTTAATCGTTAAATTTTAAAATTTAACTATTAAAAATTTGTATATTATGAATAATTATTTTTAGAATAATTTTTTATATATAATAAATAATTATTAATTTTATAATAAATAATTATTTAAACACTGCACCCTACTCAAACTGCGTGTGGAGCCATTCCGGCCGCCGAAACTCCAGACTCCCGGACTGGTTCTGCACTGGCCACGTGTACTAATGCACAGTATATTAATCCAAATAATTAATAAATCATTCAGAAATAAACGAGAAAATACAAATACACAGCTCCAATGCTATTCAAGCGGACCACCTTCAGACCGACCCGACCGCTACGCTTTCTTTCTTCCACCTCCTCCTCCTCCACCGTGTTCATGGCCTCCCTCTTCCTCTCCAATCCTCAGCATCGTCCTCTCCGCCCTGCTACCGCCACCGCTGCACTCCTCCCTGTGCCTGTTCGAACGCTCAGTTTCTCCACCAAAGCTACCCGACATAACAACCAATCAACTGCCACGGCCGGACAACAAGAACAGCAACACCAATCTGCTGCGAGCCCTTCTCCGCCTGGAAAGAAATCCTTTGCTGTGGCTACCGGGGATCTTTTTCTGGGAATAGCCTCTCGAATTATATCGCGGAGAGCGAACAGGTTGATTAAAGACGGTAAGGTGGGCGAGAGTGATGATGGGTTGGCGCCTGGAGTCACATTGTTGTCGGAGAGTGATCGGGCGGAGACATGGTGGAGTAGGAGGAGTAAGGAGCGGATTGCCTCCGTGGTGGAGGACCCCGTGCAGCCGGAGGTGGTCTGGGAGCAGAGAGTGAAGGATGTGGAGGCGGAACGCGGCCGGAAAGCGGTGACCAGCCCCGGCTTTAGTTTTTCTGCCGCAGGCCTTTTGTTTCCTTACCATCTTGGGGTGGCTGAATTTCTCATTGAAAAGGGATATATTAAGGTACTTAAAGTCGAAGTTGATCATTAAAGTTTTGGAGACCGAATTTGTGATTGGCTTCTTAAAAAATGTAGAAGTCTATGCTTGTCTGATGAAGCTACTGGCATAAACCTTCAATCAAGTAACATTGACATCAGAATATCTTCTGCCTCACGGTATTCATCTTCTAGAGATGGGTATAGGCTGAGTACTGCACAGCAGAAATCTTTTTATTCGTCAGTAGTACAAACACTCCGGTCATGCATCAGTCTGAAAACTTGAGCTGCTTTCCAACTTGATGAAAGCTTTCAGCATTTTAGGTATCATTGATTTAAAATTCCAATTCTTCTTATGTAATTGATTGACGGGCCCAGAAAAATATGAGCACCTACAACCTTCTCAGCACCCTTTGAAAACTACAAAAGAAAAAAAGAAAAACATGCATGATATTTGTCTGTTCATTATGTCTGCATCGCATTGCTATGTGTACTGACTTGGAAAGTTTTTGTGTAGATATTTGGTATCTTTCTTTGTGCAGATCATATATTTTCAAGTAATATAGATTTTGTCCTGTGATACAGGACACAACGCCACTGGCTGGTGCATCTGCTGGTGCTATAGTGTGTGCTGTGGTTGCCTCTGGGGCCAACATGCAAGATGCTTTAAAGGCTACCAAAATATTAGCTGAAGACTGTCGGCTTAAAGGGACAGCTTTCCGATTAGGGGTATGTGTTTGCTGAGTTGTTGTAAAGATACACATATATATGGTGGTGTTGCAGGAGTAATTAGGTAGACGATAAATAATTTTAAGCTGTGTTTTGTATCAAAGTTGTGAAGTCCACAAATACTTGGACAAGAAGCAAGGATATCTGAGCTCGTCTGGTATTTTTTTCTTGTGTAGTAAAGGAATTGATAGATTACATTGTTCATATTATTCATTTGCAGCTGGGTTTCTTGCAATTAATGCATTTGCTTGGGGAGAATATTAGCTTTGTTATTGAAGCCTGTCCATAGAACTGTTCAGTCAAAGAAGGTTGTTTTTTTTAAAATAATAATAATTTTGTTGTTAAGATGATGTTGTTCTTTTTCTAGTACCATTTTAGATGGAGTATAGGTATTCAAGATCTCAGGCCTGGTTGTGGTATATTCAGCTTAATGAAAAAGAGGGGCCTACTAACTTGAATAAAATTGCATACCATTAAACATTTTCTATACAGGAGCTAAACAGGGAACTTGGACCGACACTTCTTTTCTGCATCTATCTTTTATATCATGCTTGCTTTTCTAGTGTCTGTTTGGAAACTTCCAAATGGGTCTGGGAATGAAAACTTGTCCCCTAGTGTATCTTATTTCCAGTTTGTTATTTTGGCTTAGTCCAGTCATTAACTTTCAGTTTTTAGTGGAAATCTACTAACTTAGTAAGTAATTGCGTGGATTATTCATTGGTGATTTTGAGAAAGAAAAAGGGTAAGAAAAGAATGATGGCAGATGTAGCCCTTTTTAGTTTACAGATGTAGTTTGATAAATTAGGTTTTATTGTTAGATATGCTTTCTTGGACTTTCTGATGTGCCTAAATCAATCTGCAATGACATTGACTAGGACTGTTGTGGTACTGCAAATTTCTTGGGGAAGTTAAAGAAGAAACCTTTCTTTCTTTCTTTCTTCTAATAAATAGATTGCAAGCTTATTCAAGTATTCAACTTTCCTATCCCTAGGCTGTTCTCAGAGAGGTCCTTGAGGAATTTTTGCCCGAAGATGTTCATATCAGGTCCAGCGGAAGGGTTCGTGGTGAGTTTTCCTTCACTTACTCTAGACTGGTTAACTTTAAATGGTTGTCTGTGTTAAAATTTATGTATGAAGAATTTTTTATGATCTTTGTGTAATTATGCATTTTTTTCCCCTTAGATCGCTAATTTGTTCTCTGAGGGCATGGGAATTGAGAAGGAGATAATATTTCAACACTTGTAAACCTGCAAAACACGATCTACATTCCCTTGTATGAAACAAAGCTAAAATTCTAGCCATCTAAGACAACTATATCTTACATGTCATCATTGCTCTTAGAAGACTTTGTGTGGATTTTTCGCTTCATATTATGTCCTCTTTCTAAAGCATTCTTTGTGTAAATATTATACTTTTTGTTAAGTTTGATGCAATTATATAAAAATGGATATCAAAGCAACTCTGAAAGATGAGAAGTCTTCCAGATGAGGTTGTAGGTTTGACAAGTTTTGTTGCATCATATTCAATTCTTTATCAGCTGGTACTTCTGAAGTTCAAGGGAAGTCCAAATAGGTAATACTTCTTTTCTTCTGGTATCTATATATTCATTTAAAAATTTAAATGACGAACTTGTTAAAGGTTCCTCAAAAAAATAACCTGTTAAAGGGAAATTTTGTATTAGTCAGATGCTCTAAATAACCTGTTAAAGGGAAATTTGTATTAGTACGATGCTCTAAGTAGCAGATTAAAAATTATAACTTGGGGTCAGAAATAGTTGCGGGTTGCTTGTGGCGGACATGTTTTTTCTGGAAGGAAGATTAGCCATAGTTTCTTAGACAGATTTCCTCCAGAGGTGGATGTAGCTTCTAATCATGTTGTTTGAGCTCAACTCATTATTTGTAAATCTTGCTTAGATAGTAGGTTAAGGGATTGGTTCTGAAATTTTTTTCCCTGTTCATTATTTTAGAAAATGATATCGAGAGTTTTGGAGCAGCTCTCTGAAAGTTTAGTGTTTTCATTGCAGTTGCTGTAACCCAGATCCTATGGAGGGCCAGGGGTCTGTTGGTTGATCAATTTGATTCTAGAGAGGATCTCATTAATGCTGTCATTACTTCTTCTTTCATTCCAGGGTAAAATTCTTAGTCCTTTCTAGCATTTTATAGTTCATTCTTCTCATTCAACTAAAGATGCTATTGTGGTACAGATATCTTGCTCCAAGACCAGCAACAATGTTTCGGAATCGAATCTGTATTGATGGTGGTTTGACCTTGTTTATGCCACCAACGTCTGCATCTCACACAGTATATATTTCTGAACTTCAGAGTTTCTTCTGCTTTTGCTTAGATCTAGAGGCTAACTTGCTCTCAAAACTCTGAGAACCTTAAATTTTTAGTGTTGCATGCTATCTCAATTAGTATAATTTTTTTCTGATCCAACTGTGGTGTAATATTGCTAATCAGAAAGATGAAAGTTTTTCATGCCTGTGTTGCTAGATATACAGCATTTGATTATACATCAGAGAGCTTGGCTTCTTCTGATGGTATTTGTCTGGTTAGAGTATTCATATTACTGATTATGAGATAATTTGGTCATTTTGATACCTGCATCTCTCAATGGTCTCTAAGGAATTCTCTTTATCTTCATCAACGTTTTGAAAAATTATGCATGCTCCATTAACGTTTTTCTTTTCATCCCCGGGTAAGTAATGGAACTAGGAGTAGTTTTTGGGAATTTGACAAACGTTTGCTATTGCTGATTGATTGCAGATCAGGGTTTGTGCTTTCCCGGCCAGTCGATTAGGATTACAGGGAATTGGGATTAGTCCGGACTGCAATCCTGAGAATTGCGCTAGTCCTAGGGAGGTAATTAACCCTTCTGATGCTGACAATCATTTTCTCAATGATGTGTAACTGAGAACGTCTACTCGCATACATTTCAGCTTTTCAATTGGGCACTCGAACCAGCTGAAGATTACATCCTTGACAAGCTCTTTGAGTATGGCTACTTAGATGCAGCTGTTTGGGCAGAGGAGAACCCCGTTGAGGAATTAGTTCGTGATAGTTCTCTGAGTCCAAATGGTGTGCTAGAATGATAGCTCATTGGTAAAGACTAGTTTAGCATGAATGAGGGATTCTTTCAGGAGTGGCACTTGCAGCTGCTTATTGCCGCACTGTGTTGTATAGTAAGTTTGTGAAATTGTAGAACCTTGGGGACACAAAGAAAAGCGAAGATTTAGAGAAGGGAGTCTCACGAGGAGCAGAATACTAGAATGAACTTAGGAAAACTTAGAACGTGTTTGAACTTTGATACATGTAAATTCAAAATTCCTTTTTGGGAACCCAGAATAATAAACTTAGCCTTTTGGCTAGATTAGGTGCTCCTTTCAAACTTCATTTGCTATTGTAGATCTGCTTCGTGATCGACATTTGTGGATATCGGCACTTGGTTTTGCCGGGTGCAAACTCGGGAAATTTTCTCACCTGATCATTGTTTTAGAAGATCGGTAATAGTTTGAAATTTGAATCCTACTCCTGTTTGTGTTTTAGATAAAATTCAATCCAAATAGTTACTTTGTTTCTTATGGCTTGTTCAAAGTAGAAGCGGGATTGGAGTTGGGTTTGATGTCCCACATCGATTTCCTAAGAGCTGGCCCCGCGGAGAACAGCTAATAAAAGGGCGAGTGTAGAACACTGTCAAGCATACCTTTCTCGGCCTTTTGGCTAAGATCAAGTGTAGTATCTGTTCTTATCAGTTTAATATCTGATACGTGGGTCATCGATCCACATGATATTAACTAAATTTTTTTAGGGGGAGAGCCCAATAAGGTAGCTTGCTGCCTGGGTTCTCGAGCGTCGCCTTGGCGTTGCACTGCTGCCTTGGCCTGGCGCAGCCCGCCAATTCCAGTGCAATTTTGATGTTTGTTTATGCGTTCTACCCTCTCCAAAGCGGCCGAGCTGTTTTTTACTATTCAAAAGCATGTGACATTCTATTTTAAATCAATTTTTTGGTAAATTATTTGTACAAATTTTTGACAGAAAATTCAAATTTTAGTTTTACCCTCTCTAATTGGTACCGTAAGAGGAAAAACACTGCTTCAATTATTTGTTAAAACAAAAGCAGTGAAATTTTTATTGGTCTATGACTCAAAGAAAATAGCTTTTAGAGAGCAAAAATAATTTCTAATGAAACAAAGGAAATAATAGTACAGTAATTACTTTCACGATAGGCTTATATGTGACTAGTTGGTAGTGATTGGATAGAAGCGCCTCTTATATGTGATATTTTCATTTTCCCAGATATACCATATATACCCTTAATAATAAATGATTTATGTTAATCTATTATTGTTGAAACTAATCATTCTTTAATTGGTGTAATGCCAAGCTTTTCTTTGTCTCAAAGTCGGCAACTTTGATTGGTTTGAAGAAAATATTCTCGAGTTTTGTACTTCAATTGGAAGAATTGATTAATAGTAATACAAATATGTTTGTTAATAAAAGTGTAAGATAGTAAATTCACTAATTACTCAAAAGATTATCAAATGTGTTTGGTTGAATTCCATAATACAAAACCTATTTGTGCATGGTGTTTTAATTCTGGATATTTAAATTATTTTTTATTAAGAATAGATCCATTTCCGGTTTGTTGTAGAATGGAGAAAGAGAAGTATCAAACTCAAAAGCAAAAAAGTAAAAATAATTAAAAATTTCCCTTACTGGGAATCGAACCCGGGTCTCTGTGAAAGCCAAGTATCCTAACCGGAGTTTTGAATGGTGTTCTTTAACGTATATATTAATCAGAAACTGATGAAATAATTCATTTAATCTAATATAACGGAAATTACATCTCCAATTCTCCACCAGAGTCGTACGTGAAATAAAAAATCCAACATTAATTTGCAGTGATAGCGATCTTCATTCCAAGATTAGGACAGTGACCGGGAATGCCACAGATGTAGAAGCTTTTGCCTTTTGCTAAGGTTATTCGATCATTCCCGGAGGTAAACTTTGTTCCCACGGGCGTGCATGAGTTGAAATTGGCCTCGTTCACAACCACTACTGTGTGCGCTCCTTGCGGGTATTTAAACACAAGGACGTCACCGGCCTTGAAACTTTTGCCGTTCGGCCACGAACTCACGCCGAATGTCCAACCGCCGCTGTCACCGACATTGAAGGTGGCGGCGTCGGCCGGAAGAAAGAAGCACGTGAAGAAATTCGCTAACAGAACAAAGACGATTGCCTTAGACATTTTTAGGTGGTGAATTTTATCAAGGAAGACGAATTAAGGGCTGAGGATTAGGCTCTGGGTAGTGTTGTTCGTACACTTTTTCTTGATTGATTCTCCCTATTTATATTGCTTTCAGCAATTCGTATGCATAAACCAAGAAGCATTCTTTCTTATTAGGTAGTAATTCATTTGGGTTGGATTCTCCTCCTTGTCTTGCGTATTAAAAATGAAAAATGCGTGAATCAGACTCAGCAATTCTATTTTGTTTCTCTTTCTGGGTTTTGCATACCAAACTGGGCATGCAACTAATTAGGGAATTAAAGGTTTTTGTATGGGGTGAAACTTTGAAGATAATTTCTCTCTTCTTTTTCATTTTTCCCCCACCATTGGAAGCCTATATATGTGAAAAATTAAAAATAGGGACCTGATGCAATATGACTGTGCAATAAATTTGATTTATTTATTTTTTTAACCTAATATACATTACCTCTATCTACTGCTATACTACCTTTTATTAGTGGAATGGTTATATACTTAGTGCCCATTCCCATTTAAAAAAAAAGTAAATTGTACTTTTCTTTTTTTTTTTTGGCTCAATTCAGACACAAATTCTTTTTGTGTGATTGGATAGAGTTTGGTTTTGAGATTTTCTGTCTTGGGTTTCGGGAGAGAGAAATTTTTGTGAGAGAAGAAGTAAGATGTGAGATGAGAAATTTGCATTGGTACATTCGATTGATGCAAAATTTAAACATAAATGGTACATTCGATTGATGCAAAATAACCCCTTGGGCCAATGGTCAATTGATGTAAAAAATGGAAGCATAAACGGGAACAAAATACCATGCTGTATGCAATATAGAGAAAAAAAAAAAAGAATTCATTGGATGAATCGATTTAGTGATACTTACATGAATATAATCAATATATTCATTCCTATTTTAAGTTTTCAAGTTTCCAAAATCCACTTAATGGATTAGCTGTCTCACTACGATAGAAATGTGCGAGTTTAATACAGTATACAAATAAATATTTAATATATTTCTTTGTTTAGTACATAAGTCAAAAAATCTTCTTATTCAAAAATACAACATAACTTAGATAAAAAATCATTTCCCTAACCAATTTCCAGCAAGAAAATAAAAATAAATTTTCTCAACGACCCATCAAAAATTTCTGGTAAAACATGCCATTTCTCATTTCTACACTTTATAAAGTTCAAATAAGAAACAAACAAACTTTCTCTCTAATCCCAAAGGGAAAAAAATTCAAAGAAAGGGAAAAGAAAAAAGGATTATCGCTTTAGGGGCAGAGGAATGAGAGGATTATACTTGGAGACTGTATTTATCCTAACAAAGCTTATCGCAGCATAGAAAATTAAGGTAAAAAAGGCTCTAATATTCATACGTAAACCTTCCTCAAAAGAAACACATTTTTTACACAAATTAAATATTTAAACCTTTTCAAAAGTAACAAAAGAGAAACTGTAAAAATTTCAAATGCTTGCTTACAATCGAAAGTCGAAAGTAGGATTCATCTCTCTAAGTATGAAGCTATTGAATGAGGCCAAATCAGTAGCCTTTTCCCCATGATGAAATTTTTGGAATAATAAGATGTTTATGTGAGGCTCAAAAGATGCAGATGGGACGCTCTTCTTCTATAAGCTCAAGTTGTAATTAATCAATTGGTAAGTACGTAGGTAATTCTATAGTACAAAACTACAAGTACAACCTTGTACAAGAGTACATTGTACTGTATTCTTAACACCGCCGCCCCATAGTACTTTTTTTTTTAATTAACATCAATTTTCAGTTTTTTTATGATTAAATTTTTTGGAAAAATAATTAAAAATTTTCCTCCTCCATATAAATTTGTGTGTATTTCACTCAGGAATATCTACTTAATCATGCAAAAAAAAAAATGCTTCTCGAAAAGAAAAAAGGAAAAGACCTTTTGAATGTTTCATTATTATGTGAAAAGGGTCATATCTAGTGTAAAAATTCTCTGAACCTACGGTTATCTTGAGAATAGACTTTCTTATTCAATTGAGTTACCAACCCACTATTTGCACACTTTAGAAATTCGGGACTTCGATGTACTTTTGTGATAATGCGAGTGCACAAAGAATCCCATCATGATGTTTTAAGTTTTTTTCTCAAAAGTTACAAATTCACGGGTAATTTGTTTAGACTTTAAAGATAGATTGATATTTCCACGAGCCACTATAATATTTATATATTATTACTATATATAATTTTTATTTTTACTGTTTCTTTCTCGTCTATTTTCTCTCTATAATTTTATTAAAATTAATAAATTGTTATGAATTTATTGATGCGCAGTCGTCGTCGACACAGTAAAATCATAATACTAGTGTAGAGAACTTAATAAAGAAATTATAATATATAGAATAGGAGAAAACTATAGAAAGAAAATAGAAATAGAGAACAAGAGATCTTTATTGATTCCCTGAGAGTAAATTGATCAATGAATGAGTATATACAAAACTCAGTCTTGAGCCCTATTTATAGGTTCAGGGGTACATCCAAGTCAGAATAGGTATAGGGTAATCAGAAGACAAATCATATCACTAATCAAAGATATGATAGAATTCTATCATCTATCTTCTAGATAGTTGGAGTATCTCTATAACTATGATAATGGACATCCATAATAATATTAATTTCATAACACTCCCCCTTGGATGTCCATTGCATAAGAGTATGCCTCGTTAAAACCTTACTAGATAAAAAAATTCAGTGGAAAAAACACTAGTGAAGGAAAAAGAGTACACTACTCTTTATGTCATATTTACTTCCCCTGATGAGATAATCCTTTAAGATTTCTTAACCGCCGCATTCTAATTTTGTTCACCAATTTCTCAAATGTTGCGGCTGGTAATACCTTAGTGAATAAATCTGTCAGATTGTCACATGATTGAATTTGTTGCACATCAAAATCACCACTCTTCAAGAGCACATGAGTAAAGAAAAATTTTATCATATCTCCTTAAATATATTCCAAACTTTATTATTATCTAACAATACAGTTAGAATTCATTCTTAGATGATATAGATATATCTCGAATACATTAATTATGATCACACATATTCTCAACCAACATCATGAATTTCTATTTCTTCAACATGAGTTAAAGATGTGGCTATTATAATCAACACATACTTATAAATGCATAGTTTATGTGGATCATATAGGTAACTTATACCTTGCATATCCATCTCAACAGGAGTTGAAATTTTCAATATTCGAGATAAACTATCTCAAGGAGATATCAAAAGACAAGTTTAATGTCATCTCAAAATTCATTGGGTAGAGAAGAATTAGATAGATATCTACTTGTATGTGGACAAATGTATTCATGCACTTAATTGTATAATTGTGGTACTTCAAGACCACATAGTTCTTCAATATCCTTCAATAGATATAAAGGATCTCACATATAATAACCCAATAACAATTGATGTGTTATGTCCATGTGAAACATCTTCAGGATGTTCAATCAAAACAAAATGTTAGCTTTTCAAAACATTGATCACAATACTTGCTCCTCTAATTTCTTTAAGAAAAATATCTTGATCATCAAATCTTTTTCTCTTTTGAAGATTTTATTTTCAAAAATCAAGAGATTAATCACGCTTCAGACGTATATCAAAATCATGACTATAAAATTCATATATTTGTCCTGCTGGGATATTTATCCAAATAGAAATATCTATATGTATAATGTTATATTGACTAACTCTAAAGGAGTCAGACAAACAACCAATAAGCAATATTATGCAAATAAATAATATTTTGAACTTCTAGTTCATTAATACTTGTGCATAGATCAAGATAATAAAAGTCATAAATAATATCCACTTTTAATTGACGATTTTCTCCCCCTAATATGGGGAACATTATACCAATCAGTAGATTGTATAATGAGGATATATTATGATAAAGAAATACATATAGCAAGTATAGCTACGTATAGAATTTCTTCATATATGGACATACTCAATCATTCTTTCAATAAAAATTCACTAAGATAATCTCATTATGTTCTACAGGAACAATTATATGCTTCAAGCATATCGAGTCCATCAGGGACTTCAAATATAAATACTATTATCAAATGATAAAAAATATAAACACATATTAAGTGTTATCATGCACTATTATATGTACCACTATAAATATATTTCTTCGTTATCAGTGCCAGATTTTACGAAGAATCATACGCCATAACTCATGGCAATATTCACTTTTGTGGTTCGCATTTTATAAGCAAATATTAATTGTTATATCTTTGGATTACACTTCAAGTGTATAATTCATACTAGGAATACATGTACACTTCAAGTGTACTTGTGAATAGTTTAAACTTTTCATATTTCTCATGCAAACTTTATCATTTCGAATCTGCAGACCTCGATTTGAAAATCCTCAATATATTATGCGCATTAATATCTTTAAAGCCATACACTTTTGCGATTCCAATAGTTCCCAATCATGCTGAGATCTCATCATTTATCATAGTTTTCAGTTAAATCATGTTTTGGGAGAAAAATTCTGCTAGAATTTAAATCTCCTCGATTTATCATATATGATCATCTTAAGCCTTTGCTCCAGTGAGGAGTTTGTATCTTTGGAATCGACTTATCTACCACATTTCAGTTGTGTCTCAAATTTATTTGTAGTGGTAGATTATCCTTCAGGGATATCAAATAGGAGCATTCTTTGCTGGATGTTGGTCAATTAATATACCTGGCTATATAAATTATCCTTTGAACTTCTGGTTCAAGGTATCTTCTATGAGGATCAAAATAGAAGATCAAGATAAGACACATACCAATATCTTTATCCAGCCTCATAATTTCTCCTCTTTATGTTGGGACAACATATTCAAAATTAACAAAATATGAATCTCTCCCTTGAAATTTGCTCCCACCATATTTAATAATTTCTTTGAGAACCCATCTCATTACATTTGTGACGGTGCAACATACATAGTACATTTCTAAGAATGAGAAATATTTGGTTTCTGACCACAAATCAACTACTATGAGGAGAATTATAATGTGTTGGCAAAATACAAAATAAGTGCTAATATATCATAATCATGAACATTCTACAGGATGTTCAATATTTATCTCAATACAATTAGTATTATTAGGACAAATTATGTCTTTGGGAGAATCTTAAAACATGAGCTCATTATCAATGAATTGTGCAAACTACAGGTTGTAAAAACAACAATATATATATATATATACGACTATTTGTTGATGCATCAACTAATAATTTTTCATATTCATCCCAAAATAACACATTCAACTCCAAGTAATACTGGAAACTTTTAAATAAAACAAGTAGCACATATAAATTCATCATATTAGGAAACTTTTGGTTCCATAATAAATTCATAATCATAATTCGTATTTTAATGATCCGGGATGGTCCAACCGGTCATGCCAACTAATAAATTATTTATCAGCAAACTTCAAGTTTACTCAATATTACATCTCAATTTTATAATTCTATGCAATATAAATCAGGAGAGATAAAATAGTGGTATCTATAATTGACATATATTTTATGTCATAATGGTAATGGATATGCCTCAAAAATTCATTCATCTAATGCTTCGATATACTGATAATATAATCAAAGCTCAAAAAGTTTTACGAGACTATATAGAGAATGATATATTACAACAATTGACCATTACGTGAAGATTTAGTATCTCTTCTAGAGCTTTTAATCAATTAACTCTTCTAGAGTTATTTGATCAATTAATTCTTCAGGAACTTTGCACTACCATTTATACTTTGGACATATATTTTAAATTTTGTCCAAATAAACAACAAATATTATTTAGACAAATTGTATCTTCACCATTCTTGATCCAAAATAAACTAAAATAATATAAGAAAGTAGCAATTCCATAATTTAAAATTTTGATTGACAATCAAAATGTTAAAAACTCTTTCTGCATATTCAAAAGAATTGGTTACGTTCTCATATGCCATATTAATATTTTCGACATAAGCATCATTACTATCAGTAGCATGATTTAGGGAAATAAAGCAATATCAATAATTAATAGAGATTCATAATATGTTTGACGTACTACAGATACATGACAAACTTTCATATTGTTTCAATAACATGTTAGAATTATTACTTTCCCTTTTTCCTTCTCATTATTTTCTCACTTCTGGTGAGTATCCTTTCATTGGGGATTTAATGAGTCATTCTTATAGTATAAGAACAAAGTTTATTTCTACTAGTTGCGATCAAAATCTCGTATATAAATATATTATAATTTCTAATGTCATTCACTTCAGGAAATGATATAAAAATATTTGGTCGAGCGTCAAAATATTTTATCAATGACTCATTTAGTCTCAAAAGATATAAATTTAAAATACTTCTGAAAAACTTCTTCTCAATATTGCCACTACAGGAGCATGTTAGAGATATGAGAAAGGAAAATTCTTTTATTCATCACATTATTAGTGATATTTCTCCTTATAACTTTAATTGAGGAGAATTCTAAATGCAATAAAAGTTTGCATACTGATAGACATACAATCTTTTAGGCTCACTTATAACAAATCATAACTAACATTTATATACTAATCATCTTCTGGTGATTGTATATTTCATTTATAATTTGCTAGTAATCAAGTGGCTTTGATGCTTTGTATTTTTTAAATGGTGTCTTCAGCACCCATAATATCCAGATGCATATATTTTAATTGTCATGATTATATGGATTATTCTTACCATATTTGCGTCTATATCCACGGCATCGACCATGACTACGACCTCTTCCAGGGCAATAACAATTGGTTCTAATGCATTCACTCATAAATTTAAAATAAATTGTGCTTTTGGTAGAATGACAATCTTCTGGTAGTCAAATCTTTCTTTTAGATCTTTCCACAAAATAAGTGGATCTTTCACGATAATATATTCCGCCTTTAGATCCTCATGAAAATTATGGCGGAGAAAAATCATGGCTTTTATGCGATTTTAAGATGATTATGCATTATTTTCAACAATGGTGTCTGCCAGACCCATTACATCTCAATAAATTTAAGCATCTAGTGTCTATGACATATAATTCTTTTTATAAATATGAAGAATAAAAACGAGTTTTGAAAAGTTTACCATGAGTATTCAAAGATAGAAAAAATACCTCTTTTTCTCTTGATTAAACTCTCAACTTCGGTGGCAGAGACTCGTGCTGATAACGTGTTATGAATTTATTGATGCGTAGTCGTCGTCGACACAGCAAAATCATAATACTAGTGTAGAGAACTTAATAAAAAAATTATAATATATAGAATAGGAGAAAACTATAGAAAGAAAATAGAGAGAGAGAACAAGAGATCTTTATTGATTCTCTGAGAGTAAATTGATCAATGAATGAGTGTATACAAAACCTCAGTCTATAGCCCTATTTATAGGGTTCAGAGGTACATCCAAGTCAGAATAGGTATAGGGTAATCAGAAGACAAATCCTATCACTAATCAAAGATATGATAGAATTCTACCATCTATCTTTTGAATAGTTGGAGTATCTCTATAACTCTGATAATGGACATCCATAATAATATTAATTTCATAACATAAATATCGTATTAAATCAAATTATACAATATTATAAGTAATAAATTTATACCATACTTCATTAATCTTAAGATAAAAAAATTGCAAAAACTTAATTTTTAAAAAAATTATGAACAAATTTTGCCTATTTCTAAACTCTTGCCAAGCTTCACCTTTTAAGAGCAGAACTTTAATCAAAATCAAAAAAAAAATAATTTTTACAATTTTTTATCTTTAAATCGAAAAAATCATGTGTAATATTTCATCTCATTGTATTGTATAATCTAATTTAATACAATGTTCATTAATTTTAGTAAAATTATAAAAATTAAAAAATTGAGTAGAGAAAAAAAAAAAGAGGTTGAACATATTTAATTTTTAATTGTACATAATCAAACACAAACTGTATATAACAATCCCTATTTAAATGGAATTCAAATATAAGAGCATAATAGGTGAATATCTTAACCCCAGGATTACACGAAAGGCACATCATGCCCTTTTGAAGGAGCCTAACCCTGGAAAATCAATTCTCTTAGCCAGACCTGAACTTATGGACCATAGCCTATTTGCGCCACTGGCAACCAAAAAGGATAAAAGCAATCCAAGGCTCCTGCAGCGGAGAAGTGGGATGAGATTGACCATAAATAGTGAGTGTATTTGAATTATGTATAATTGAAAGAAATTTTGTGTTGCGTGAAAAATAAATTTTTTATGAAATAAAAAATAAAATTTAATTGTATATTTAATTAGAAGAAACATAATTCAAAGAGTAAGAATAATGATTGTTTGAGACACTACTGGCTTCAGGGTACGAAACACTGGGACAAACTTAAATTTCAGAGGAATATTGAAAATCTGACTATGGGTGATATTGATTGAAATGTGACTTAAAAAGCCTCAAAGAGAGACTACAATGCTTAGAATGCAAAATTTGATCTAAAGTAGTTAAGCGTGCTAGGGGTACACTACGCTAACAGTAGCGATCCCCGAACCAGAATTCACCACATCCTCCTTCAGAATTCGCACGGCTTCTGAAACTCCATCCTGTCAGAAAGGCAAATAACATCCATGAATCTCATATTCCTAATTTTAGTTTGTTAAAAGGAAAGACATAATCTAATCAATACACCTCTTTCGCCATTTGTATATTTAATGAAACTCGCAAATAAGGATATAGCGCTTCAAATGGAAACTTTATAGCCTGGATGCCGTGGTGCGGGCATGTGTGTGTATGTGTGAAGGGGGACGAGGGGACGACAGGAGGGGGGGAGGGGGGTGGGGCAGGAGCGGGGAGAGAGAGTGCGGTGGGGAGAAGAAAAGGAATACATAGTTTCAAATGTTGATCCTAGGGAGAAGAAATATTAGCTTGCTGATCTATCAGCATTAGCAAAGTATGGTGTCTAAACTTTGGAAGGTCTCCAAAATGTATATATCAATTGCACTAGGCAAACCAACTCTCTTATGAATCAGACAAAATTTTAACAATTCCATGATGGTCAGATGGACTTAAGTAAATTAACTGTAAACTGACGACCAGATGGACTTATAGGTACGTTTTTCTTCTTTATGATCGTCAACTCTAATGTGAATAATTCCACTAAGAGAAACGTGAAGCATCTCCAGGATAATAAACATCACCTCAATGGATAACCTTTTAGCAACGTCTAAAGCACGTGCTCTAACTTCAGGGGATAGTGCAAAGTTTATAGCCTCAGCTAGTAATTTTGCAGCTTCCCTGATGGAAACATCGTCATTACTATCCACAAGTAATTGGTGTCTTTTCAATGGCTCTGGGGCCACACCGATCCAGAACATCCTCTCTGCCCAGTAGAATTGATCCAGCAAAAATGGACAAACAACCTATTAAGGACAAAAGATTTGAGTGCATGAGAGAGAGAGAGTTAGAAGACATATATTCCCAGTGAAATCAATCATGAACTCCCAGACCAATTACCAATTAAAAGATACTAAGTAATACACCCATATAAACATGATTATGATTCTAGCTTTTGATCCAAAATAGGTTTTTTTTCTTCTTTTTTTTGTTTCCTTTTCGGATACAACGACAGACCAATATGCGAATCGAACCCAAGACCCATCATCTAAGTAAAGGATGCTTCTACCTAAATGGTTTACCACCTTGTCACACTCATCACCAAAATGGTTGACTGACTATTATGGATTCAGGCAAGCATGTTCCAAAAAGGTTGAGGACATCTTTTGATTTTACCGGTCTCGAGATTATTCTCAAGATGGTCAACAGGACAGATATTTCTAAAAGTTAACTTCCTACACTTTCCCCTCAGATCTCCTTCTGTTACCTACTCCATAACAACCCAACCCTGGTGGATTCTCGAGCTCGCTTGAAATTAACCCTCAAGTTTATATCTGTAAAATCTCCATCTATGACTTTATAGAAACCCCATGCTTAGAAAACAATGCAGAAACAAAGTTGGCAAATCAATCAGCTTGATTTCCAAACAAACCTGAGGTATTCCTGAGTATAATGCAGCAGCAGTCGATCCACTGGAGATGTTGAAACAAAAGTTGCAACAAAATTCACTTATTAAATATCAGGCTCGCATCAGTCTAAGAGGATTATTTTGTATCAAAAGATAAGAATAGGCAAATTGCCAGCAAAGAACCTTACCTTCCTCCATGGTGGATTGCAGCAGCACATCTTGGAAACAGCCAGTTGTATGGTATGGTACTAAGTGCACAAAATCACACATCACAGTTGGAAAATCTATCTATATGAACTTAACCACAAGTAAGTAAAGGATATCAAATAATGCATATCTCAAAACAGTAATTAGCTGATCCATCTGGCCTCAGAGCCAGAAACTAGAAATGTTCAAAGTAGGGAGCTATATATGTAAATGGAAAGTCTTCAAGACCTCCTTATATGAACTAAAGGTAATTGATGTGGGCTACCCATTGACACAAAAACTCTCAGATCCTAGTATGATAACAAGTAGCCCCCGCAAAGTTAATACTAAGCTTCCAACTATATTTCAGATAATTAAAAAAGAAAGCACACAGATGGAGACATTTAGATAGCCCAAAATAAAGGTCAGAAGTTCTAATAAAAACACATCAAAAAGCATGCTTTAAAGCTGAAAAAGAAATAATTCATTGAGTTTCAATTAATTGTATGAGTTCCCATCAAATTCACACGTGATTCAGATAAAAGATGTCCAGATTGTACCTATGGTGCATTTCAGACTCTGGATCTAAAGAAGACGGTAACTAGAACACTCAAGTATTCACCCTCCTAACTTGTCCAAGTCAAAGCAGTTTCCAAAGCACATACCCAGAGAAACAAAATAGCCTGTCACCAAAGAGAGAGACTCCATCCTTACAGGACCTTTTTTCTGAACCAGCTTGGTGAACTAACAAATCAATAGCAGCATCCAAAGGCTCAAAGCCAGCAGAGAAAAGAATAAACCGGTGACTTGAGATGTCCAGAACATTCCCAATTACTTGAAGAAATGCTTGAGGATTTCTCATAAAGCCCATGCTACAGATCGCAAAGTAAAAGACAGAGAACATTTGAACATAAAATTCAAAGTTGTATGAGTACAGTTTCAGAATGATCTAAACGTTCATGCAGTTATTAAACAATACCAACAATTCAATCAATACCATTTTGCCATTTTGAAAGGAAGAGCAAATGAACAATGCTCTCACTCATAGTCTAAATAGAAGACAGTTCAAGCAAAGTTACAGGAAAGACCATTTATTATGATTATTATTTTTGTGTGGAAATGTACATCTTTTCCAACAAATATAAGCAAGACTTGACATGCCAATAGCATCTAAAAGTTGTGGGAGTTCCACTCTTATTTTAATTTAAAAGGCATTCATGTAGAAAGTTGCAGTTCTTCAAATCTCTATCTATTCAACTGAAAGGCATATTTAGATCTCCCATTGAGGAAACTAAGTTACTGCCAGAAGGATGTTGACTAGACCAATACAAGTTCCATTTTACCCGAAGAAACAAAAAATGCAATGCAAGGCCTCTTTTGCACTTTGGCTTTTATAAGAAAACATTGACTCCAGTAAAAAATACAAGAATTTGATTAGGAGAGAACATTTCGTTAACATGTCTCTGTCCTATAATACAACAAACTCCAGAACCCAGAGGCACAGAGAGAGAGAGAGAGAGAGAGAGAGAACAACTCAACCTCAAGAGAGAACACTTGCCTTCCGACAGAACTCAAACTCAAAAAAATAGGTAGATCCAGCACAGCAGCAAATAGAAATGACCGTAACCTATTGTGAGATGGACATAACTCGTCTTTCGTGTTCAGGTTCATGGAAGAAATCAAAGCAAAAATTTCTGCACACTTATTGCAGGAGAACTGCCATTCTGTAGGAAGAAACCATAAGCCACATACACGAACCCTTGACGGCCAATAAGCTGTCATTGACAAAGATTAGAATAGTTGATAAAATAAAGATGAATTACAAAAAAAAAAAAAAAGACTACCAAGCACAGACCGTCTGCCAACCAGGAAACAACCATGATTTCATGATAATGATAAAATTGAAGTGCAGCACTAAGAAGAACTGAAGTGCCTAGTATGTGAATGGTACTTTTAACTCCTATTAAGCAACACAAAAATCTGCCGTAGTCTTGGTCAAGAAATTAGTGAAATTCAGTAAAAGCTTTTCCTCATAACTATATTAACTGAATACATCCTGCAATGAAACAATAAATCCAGATAGAGCATGCAGTGCTTCCCATATATCAAACAAAAAGCAAGAAGTTTGATGGCAACTTCCCTAATATCAAGAAACATATATCATGGTTGAGCCGGACTGAATAGTAGTGTTTCATATGAAGAAATTTACCAGGGCATTCAACTACTTCCTTGCTAAATCCATACCTGCATGCCAATGCATTGTACGATTTCAGAAGTTGAGAGAGAACTTCCACTCCTAGTAACCAGAAAAAAAGGGGCAAGAGCAAGAACTCATAATGCACGCATGGATGATTGGAATAAATGGCAACATTCAAGACTTTTCATCTAAGGTAGGGGCCTTACAAACACAATAGAGCAGATAATGTAGAAAAAACTAGGGGCCTTACGAACACCATAGAGCAGATAATGTAGAAAAAACTAAGTTTCAGACTAACATAAGACGGAGGCTATTCAGGTTACAGAGAAAGAGAGCCAAAATCAAGCACTTCTCAGTAAACAAACTTAGATAAATATTGGGACTCAATGAACAACTGCCAGAAATGTACACTTGGAGTTGCTTTTTCTTTTTAAACCCTTGTATCCTATGAAGTGCCAAGCTTCTAAAAGCTACTTGGTCTTACAGTAATAATGGGGACAAAGGCCTATCATGCCACGCTGGAAGACCTGTTACTGGATCCTGTAATCAAATGGGAGTCATTAACCATCATTAAAGAAAGCAGAATGAGAATAGCAAATAGGAGATACAGCCTCATCACCCATTCATACATCACATCAAGAGAGTTTTCAATGGTGTTAAGGACAGACCGTAAAAGGGAAAGCACTCAGTTTTAGATCAAGGTTTCTCCATGATCCCCATTCTTCTGTAAAGAGTGGCCACATCCAGTGGACAACATCCTTCCATCCCACCTAGTACATAACATATATGAGAGATCCAGTAAACAAATCTAAACCTCCACTGATCCATAAAGCCAAACAAGAAAAGGATCCCAAGAAAAGGCAAGGATTGGGGAGGAGGGTGAAAAAACAAACTTTCAGGGAATTTATCTCACTGTCATAGGATAATCAGTTAAGGTTTAACATAAGAGCCAGGTGAAGGAAGATTAAGATATCAATTTTCGTAAGATAATGCTATGTGTAAGATACTTTACAAGTTGCTGGTAAAGCATGCGGCAAAAGAATGAAAACTAATGCAAAAAATGCCTCAAAAAATAAGTGAAAGGTACAGCGCAGTTATTTTAATAAACATCAATAAAGAGTTAATAACTTACCTTATCAGCTGGTGCTTCACTTAGATATTTATACAGAAGAGGAAGTTCTTTCTGGAATTTCCGTTCAAATGAAGCAGGGGCACTGGAAGCATGTTACAAGTTAGGTAATTAAAAAGGAAGCTGAAGTAAAAGATTTGTCCAGATCAATGATGTACGGTTCAGCAATTGGTAAACAATGATCATTAGAGTTTCAATGGACTCTCCTCAGGGTATATATCAGAAAGCTAGAGGTAGTCTACTTATTCCTACAAAGATATTGCTACTAAGGAAAAACAATGAATTACCCCCCAAAAAAAAAAGTAGAGAAAAGGAGAGCAAAAACAATAACATTCATGATCTTAAGTGTCTCAAAGGAGACCTCTATATTTTCTTAAAGTTCCATTAAGTTCAAAACGAGATGACATCTGCACCATAATATGTTTTGTAGGAGGGTTGGTCTTCCTAGTGGAAATTAAATATCATAACACAAAGAAAATCTAGCCTTCACCATCGAGTTGTCGCTCTTAGCAGTCTAAACACAAATATTGCTTTAGAAATGGAGAAAAGGCTGAATTCTTTCTTAATCTCAGCAACAGATAATGATAATTCGTTGGATACTTGACCTAAGTACGTCTCAAAATAGGGTACGCTGGAAGGGGGGGAACATGCAGATGATTTGCAATGAAGTAGGCCTAAAGCCCAAGTTTGGATGATTCTACATATGCAGAGACCTTCAGCAGCAGACAATTTTCTCAGTGCATTGTCCACTCTTAATCAATTGAACTTTCAGCTTGTGGACTGAAATAATCATAAACAAAAAGGCCATTTTACTAATAGAGTCCAGAATGATAAATGCTTGATCCAACAAGATTGAAATGAGAGCCTT
The DNA here is from genome assembly GCA_030512225.1 of Rauvolfia tetraphylla. Lineage (NCBI taxonomy): Eukaryota > Viridiplantae > Streptophyta > Magnoliopsida > Gentianales > Apocynaceae > Rauvolfia > Rauvolfia tetraphylla. The sequence continues at coordinate 9,366,582 of JAJQKT010000060.1, forward strand.
ACAGTACCTATAAGGAACAATATATGGAGCAGCAACAACACAACGTACATGAAATAGTTCGGCAAGATTCCATCCTTCCTGATAAAAGTAGAACATATTCATGGGTCCAACATCATCAAACCTCTAGTACAAAGTCACAGATAATGCTTAGCATTGACTAGCAAATATACTTTGTACTCATCCTTTTGGACTGATTCTGCAGAAAACTGGGCTAAAGAAGTGACAATTGTTTATACTTATTTATTGAACAAACATGAAACACTTAGTGACAGCACCCCTAAATTCACTGAATACTAGAAACATGACATACAAGAACTTTCCAGTTTACCCTCAGAAACTCAACTTTCCTTCCAACCTAGCAACTCACATGCAGAACTAAATCACTAAGTTAAGAAATTCAATTTCAAAGGAACATTAGAACCTTAACAGTTATTTCTCCAGAAAAGAGCAATTTTCCAGTACCAGTGCAAAGAAATTGATGACAATAACATCACCCTCAATGCTTAAACCATCTTCAAATATCCTTTCAACAATGGAAACACATTCTTTTCTATGTTCTCTGGTAATTTCCTTCTTCTGGAGAGAGAAAGACACTTCTGGAGAGCCTAAGAGAGAAAGGGACATTATATGAACCCAGTAAGGTTATTTGTTGGAAAGCCAGATAAGACATTTCAGGAATTACACAAACTAGTATGAAGACAATTTAACTTTAGACAATCAAAAAAATTGTACCATAATCTTCAGGAGGAGCAAGAACAGGTGATGAAGAAACAGGCAAGAAAGCAACTCCTTTTGCTCCCAAGTGCGGTTTTAGGCTCTGTCAGTATTTAAAGATAAAAACGAATTTTCTGACTGTTGAGATTTACTCCATCTGCCCGCAAAAGAGGTTATTGCGGAGTTTCAAAGTAAAATGAGCTCATTTTGGCTATTTAACTATTATTGAGGTGTAACATATAATAAGAAACAACATCGCTGTTGATATTTTTCTGCTCCTGAAATAAAAAATAATACAGGGTAACATTCTATACTTTTTATATGATGACAACCCAAGTAAAGCTCAAATTTTTTCCACCTGTTATGTAGGTTTACCTTATGGGCCGAATGAGTTATAAACACCACATGATATTGCTCCTGATCACCAGCAAAGGCCGCGGCTATGGCCTGAAGACAGGCTAGGGCATAACATTACTTTTCAAGTTGAGAATTTATAAAAAGAAATGTAATAAGGCGGAACAATATGTGAATCAGGAAATTTCCTACTCAAAGAAACAGACCACTGTAACTTTTGATCAGACTTCACCGGGTGTGCAAAAGTTATCCACCAAAATTGGTCACTCAAATCTCATTTCGACAATTAATCAAAGTGAAGATGCTAATTCACTCAACAGTCAAATGTAAAGTCTATGCTCGAGGCGTGAATCGGCATCCCCCACTGCACTATACTTCAGCATTCAAGACTCAAAATTTCCATTTTTTGAAGTCACTGCACAAATTCTAATTCTTGTGCACATGAAAAGCTCATGAATGGTTTGAAAAAACTAGCTATGGCCGCTCCGAACCAATAGTCGACTCTTGACATTTTGCTCTCCTCCTGGTGAATTCATTTTACTAAACAAAAAAAAAAAAGTGAGGAAAAAATATGGGAGCTAGGGAACTTACAGCGATGGGATGAACATCGCCCTTGGTGCCAAAGGCCATGAACACTGCCGTCGGTGTGGTCCTCATGATGGTCGCTGTGCTCAGCACCGTCTTTTCAGGGTTTTTGACCCGTGCGGCTTTGCTTTCATACAGAACCCAAAGGGTTCCGTTTTTGGAAAACAAATTTAACGCAAAAATGTGTTCAATCAATACGAAGGGTTTTGCACAATGCGTACAGTTTATCACCCAAGTTTGTCTGGCAAGAGCTGCTGCAGCAGCCAAGTCGACTGCCTTTGTTATCAATTACGTTTATTAGAGTTACGGAGTGAGAGTAATATGATTATGATGCATACAAGTTATTATTTATTTTTTATAATTAAATAAATATAATTAAATAATTATTTTAAAAAATAATTCAATAAAAATATTTATAATAAAGACATATCTGTTTTAATTTATTGTTCCAAATTTTGATATATCTTTTTTTTTATCATTAGATCATATACATCCTCGTAATTAATTTGGTAAAATAAAAACTCAAATCGTTTAATAACAAATTCTCCATTAGCATGTATCTTATTATTGTTATTATTTTGGATGACTATATATCTCATTATTTACATTGGACATTTTTGTCCATAAATTTCTTTGCTTTAGATGCTATTTTAGCTATTTTGGTTTGCTGTCGTTCCCTGTCCTGTCGAGTCCGCCGCCTTCTTTGTATTATTTTCTGCAAGTGTAAGAAATACATTACTGCAACATTAAAAATACTTTTATTAGAATATAGGTTTTAAGTTAGAATTACCTTCTTGACCCTCTAATGTATAAGAACTAATATTAGTAATTATGTTATTCAAAAACTTTCTAAAGTAACGTGGCATACTTATTTTTTTTTAAAAAAAAAGACAAATTAGAACTATTAAATAATTATTAAAACCTTTTAAATACATTTAATCTTAAAACTAAACATCCTCTGTCAAGGCAATCAAATTAACCTTAAAGATCACAAGCATGATAATTCCATTTCTCAGACAATCGTTTCTTATTATTGAGGAATTTAGCTATTAAAAATAGTATTACCTCACTCCTCCAAAAAAAGAAAAAAACACAAATTGTAGTATAGAAGAGAATAAATCTAACTGAACAAGTCTTAAGAGCGGAAATAGTGTCTTAATTTTCGTGGTGAAAATCAATCCAAAGATATCCTTTTTAATTCGTACCCAAATAAAATTTGATTGATGGTTAAAAAATAGTCGAAAGATTAGAATAAAATTAAAAAGTAGGTAAAGGCATGAAGGAATGAAGAGCGTACCATTGGGTCCTTTTGATGGTGAAGCAACCTTGAAAACGGAGCAGCAAGCAATTGTGAAAATGGGCCTCTTGCTATTGGCGGGAACCGTCTGAATTTCATGCTCCTCAGTGCTGACGCAGTGAACATCTTCCTCCTTATTATTCGATTCAGAAGGGGAGAAGCTCGAGGACGTCTTTTTGCGTCTTGAATATTTGTCCGGCATAATTTTTTCGGGTCCTAGAGATTTTGCCGGAATTCAAGAAGCAATAAATATATAGTATTATATAATAAAAGGAGCATCAAGCAATTGAAGTGTATTTGCTTTTATGTCTGTATTTATAATAGTATTAATGTACTCTCCTCACTTTGGATTCCTAGGGTGTAGGATGCTCTCTGTTACCATAGTTTTTGTACCAATGTGTAATTTTATGTGATTTGTTGTAATGGGTTATCCTGGTCTTAAAATTCAACTCTTTTATAGTATTAGAGTTGAATTTGTAGACTGTATTTAATTGTAATGGTTTACCGTTTCACTATTAATGGATAATCTTTTAATTATAAAAAAAATATATATATATATATAATAAAAGGAGGGTGATAATAATAAAGGCATGTAAATAAGTTGACTATAACATTATGTTGGTCTTCGATTCCCTTTTCTTTTTCCTTTTTCCATTTTGATAATCCTCAAACAGCAGAAACAATTTATTCGGGAAAATCCCCCTAAACACCACGAATCTATTTATAGGAGTTTTATTCTTCTCATATTCTTTATTTTTTATTTTTTTATACTTATAAACTAAAATTATGTAACAATTTATAATATTTCATCCACCCACACAGTGATTTCTAGTGAATATTTTAGTATAATAAGATTCTGATAAATAATTGATAAATATAACGAGACTCGTATAAAAAATTATTAGGTAATTAGAAACAATATATATAGCTTCCAATGTCTGAAACCATCATGTTAGTGACAGTAATTTAAGAAAAGAAACAACAAAATAGTGTAATGGTATAAAGAATAAATTTTAAAATGTTTAGATATAATAAGACTTCCATAAATAATTGATTGGCAATTAAAAATATTTTTCTTGATTTATTATCCTTCGAGATATGTCAATAAAAAAAATTATAAGCTCGTCTTATATAAATGTACCTTTCTTCTAAAGAAATTGCTTCCCAAATTTCTATCTACTATTACGATTTGTAGATGACTATTTCAGTGATTGGAAATGACTATATATAGTACCGCAAAGATATTTGTTCATTAAAGAGGAATATAAGAAGATATCTTCAAAAATTTCTTAATTAAATCTCATTAATTAGGTTTGCATGAGTAATATTTTTTATTAGATTAGCTCACGCCATCAATTTCTTAACAGAGGGATTTTCTTTTTTTCCTTTTTTTAATCTATCGTGTGATAATGATGCAATAAAACCATAAATGGCATGAGCTGTCTAGTTAGTTTGTTGTAGTTTTTCTCAAAGTTTTTTTCATGTAGTAGTACTTTATTTATTTTAAAATATAAGAAATTTTTATTATTTCTGTATAGATTAAAAAAGAAAAAAATTAAAAAATTTTATATTATTAATTAATTTTATTAATATAATAAAAAATTATATTTATGATGATGATATTTTTTAAAAAAATAATTTTTAAAATTTATTTAAAAGTTAACTATTTTTAGAAGAGAAACAACAGCTAAATAATTTTATATTTTGAAAGGAGGGATTATATTAAACCTTGAATGATTTGTGATTCTAGAAGATTCTATCCCGTGACAAAAGAAGTTCATTTCCAGCACGAAGTTTGGCAGCCTGTGTCTTGTTAACTGCACATATTAATAGTGGTGGGAGTGTAGAGTCCCAGTGACGCAAAAAGCCTTCCGACATGTTTGTGGGGGGTTTCGATAGTTTTTTGAGAAAGGAGGGGATCGAATATGGATTGAGAATGGCGACGATAGAAGCGGCATGCAACGTCTTGCACCGATTGAAGGCAATCATACTGACGGTGACTGTTCAAGTGATATTCACAGGGCTGAATATACTGTATAAGTTGGCTGCCGATGATGGGATGGCTGCCTATGATGGGATGAACTTGAGGATCCTGGTGGCTTAATTATTCTTTAACCTCTTCAGTTGCCGTATATACGTAGCTATACATCCCTATACAGAGTTTCACCCTCGGGGGTTAGTTGAGAGGCCGTCCTGGCGATCTGTAATTGAAACCTAACCTGTGCATGTATTGGAGGGTTGCTTTTGCACCCCTAGAATTTACAGCGTTTTGGAAGATTACCTGAATCATGAGGACATAGTTTTTTATTCCATCCTCCGAACACATTGTGTTGTAAAGCCCATATTTCGCGGCGAAAAGTTCTGATTTTCTTTTGTTCGAAGATTTCATGTGAAGTTGAAAATGTTAAGAAAATTGTAATGATCAGAGCAGTGTAATTAGTTCATCTCTTTTAGCTTTTGAATAAATTTGACATGAGAATAGAAGCATCTGCTCTTTTCCGAGTGTGGGCAACTTTGCTCCGCGCAAAGTTGATTGCCATCAATCAAGGAGATGCATGAACTTTTTTTTCAGATTTTGTAGGCATGGATGGTGGTCTGGTTTAGGTAAGACCATGTTTTCCTTTTCTCTTTCACCTCAGTATACTATCTATTTAAACTATTTTCTCAATCTTCTTTCTCCCACATACCAGAATAACCAGAAAAGAAGAATTCATACCCTGAGAATTTTTAAATTCAGACGAGTACCAACCTGTATGTAGATTGTTCTACTGAAATTTTGATTTTGCTAATCAGGAAGAAGAGACCAAAATTAATATGAACTGTCATTGAAGTCTTTCTTTGTGCTTTATTTGGTTAAGTGCAGAATTGGATCAATTCACTCTCAACCATTTTCATCATTTTGGAAATGTGGATATTATTAGTATACATTTCTAAAACAAATGACTGTCATTTGGGTGGAATATTATTTGTTGCAAATGGCGCAGTGGATCACTGGTACAAAATCTGTACTTAGAGAGCTTGTTGCTTGCCTCCGCCTCATGTGCTACCGCTGTGTTAAATTTGACGCCTGCCCTTACCTTTATTTTAGCAGTCTGCCTGTGGTATCTTTGATTTCTGACATGTCGATTGGCATTTTTTTTAGCAGCTTTTGATCAAGATAACGACTTTATATCTGTCGTGGTGGAAGTTCTCGCCTGGAAAAAGCAAGCAGGAAGAGCAAAGATGACCGGAACGCTTATAAGCATTGGCAGGGCGATGCTCTTTGCATTTTATAAAGGTCCTGAGATCATTCTTTGGAGAACAAATGTTAACCTTCCCCATCATGCGGCGCACACATCAGAGGGTACGTAGACATTTCATATTAGGTATTATTCTGGCATTGATCTGTTTTGTGAGTAACGCGCTCTGGTTTATCGTTCAGGTGAGAAATCAAGCAATCCAATGTAAAGTTGATGAGTTATATTTCTTGTAATGTTTGCGTTGTGTTGTCGGATGGATCTTTTTTGTGTTTCTGCTCTTGAACTAGGCTAAGGCAGCTGCACTATGTCCATGCCCTCAATCTTTTACCGCCCTAGTGGATTTGGTGGGATCAATTCAGTCTGTGCTTTTTGCATTATGTCTAGAGCGAGATTGGAGTCAACGGAAACTGGGACGGAACATTAGACTTCTTACAGTATCTTATGCAGGCGTTTTGGGCTCTGGTTTGATGTTATTACAGTCTGTATTCGCATGGGAGGTCCTTTATTTGTATCAATATTCAACCCTTTGTACCACATTCTAGTGGCTATGAGCGGATCTCTTCTGCTTAATGAGAAGTAAAGGGTGTATTTGGCTTAATTTGTTTTTAATGGAGTTGTATTGAGAAAAGTAAAAATAAATTATTTTTGAGAGAAAAAGTGAGAGTTAATTTTAAAATGAAATTTTTATTAAGTACATGTGAAATTAGATAAAATTTAATTTTAAAATTTTTATATTATATTTTATAAAAATTTAAATTATTTATAAAAAATACATATTTTATATTTACATTTTTATCTTAAATTTTGTATCTTTTACCAACTAAACTACCGTAACACATATTACATAGATATCCAACTAATTGCATGATGATGGATTTCCAGAGATCTTAGTTGACCATTCATCCAAATTCTTGATAAGCTTTTTGAAGTCACTCACACTGAAATATTCAAACTAGTAACTACTAAAATTATATTGTAACAATGTCATGAAATGTATTCGTTTCATTTTAGAATTTAATGTAGAATTTTTATTTTAAAATTTACATATTTTTTATAAATAATTTAATTTGATAAAAATCACTAAGAAAAATCATATAATATCCCTATTCAAATATATTTATAATTTATGGGGAGATTAAATAAAGTTGATATTCAAATAAAAATATAAAATTCAAAATGAGATTCAATCCAAATTTACATTTAGATAAATACTAAAAATAAATTAATCCTAACATGTCAGGCATGCTAAATGTATTTAGATTCAGTTTGATTAAAATTTTTGAATACTAAATTTACAAATTTATAAAAAAAAAGAATACAAAATTTTTACTACTTTTCCACCCAAAGTTTTTTTTTTTTTTAAAAAAGCCTTAAAACATCCAGATACACCAGTTGCCGCTGCCAGCAGCCCGTACTGAAACCGCTGAGCTGAAAAGAACTAGTAGTAGATTAGACGCTTTCCCTTTTGCTTGCTTGCAGTTCACATTTCAATTTTCAGCTGTCTCTCAGACACATTACTATTACTTCCCAACTGCATCAAATTCGCGGATCCATTTCTCTCTCTTCTGATTTTTTTTTTCTCTTTCTAGAATCCTTATCTACCTCGCCCCCTCTTCTCGCGCCACAATGGCCTGGCCGAGGATCAATTGTAGTTCAATCCAGTGTCTCCTCATTCTCGTAGTACCCTACTTGATTTTAGTATTAACAACTGGATCTGCTGAAGCTTCAATTCACATCTACAATGGAGATCCTTTCAGAGAAGTCGGCAATGCTTACCTCGTCTCCGGTGGCAGCGAAGGCATCGTTGCTACTCGTGTTGCTCCTCTGCCGCATCGCTCTTTCCGTTCTATCGCCCATGACGGTCGCTCTTATATCCGGTAGTTTCTTTTCACCAATGTCCGTCTTCTCGGAGATTCCCAGTCAAACCTACTACATGCCCGTATTTGTTTGTTTTTTTCTATCTGTACATAAGTGTTAATATGCAAGTACTTCGTTTGACATTTGAAGATATAGTAAAATCAGATTTCGCCAGATCTAATCTTGATAGTTTACAGAAGTGTGCGAAAGTTTGAAGCTTTTATGGTGTCGGTGATTTGGTAATTGACAAGCAAAATGAAGGTTGTGTCGGTTAACATTTAAAGAATTAATACAAGGACATGATACTTAGTTGTGCTTGTGCACTCCTACGTTTAGTAGTAAATTAAGCTAGTTGGTGTAACTAGGAAAAGTTGAATAAGAATATTAGGCTAACATAGCTATAAATATTTTGAAACTGCAAAGTACTGAACGATCTGAGGAGCTTTAGAGCCCTAATTTGATTGACTCTTAAGCTGGATTTTTTTTCATTCACTCTTAAGCTAGTCATCAAGTGCATAGGTTGATGAAGTGCTAAAAAGGAAAAATGATTGCACAAGGCTCCTCGCTGTGCTGGAATATGGATCTCAGAAGGGGCAGCCTTGTCAACTGGTTTCTTTGATGTTGAATCATTGAGTTCCTTCTTGAGTGAAGAGAGAGACTGCCTATTATGCAGTGATTTTATATGTTGGAAGGGGAAATATGATTAAATTTTGTAGTTATTTGGCTTGTCTTTCCTTTCACTGCAGTAAGATATTATAGTCTCCCATAATTAAATTCATTTCAGACACCTCCATAAGATATTTATGAGCTGCCAATTGGGAACTGTGGACATATTATGGAACGCAATCTTAAAGTCATAACCTGAATTTGCTCCATGAAATTTCAGAATAATAAATTAGTATTTCAACAAAGAAGGAATTCTAAAAAAATACAACAATCATTTACTTCAATATGTAGGGGAGGAACGAAGATCGATGATGAGTTAGATTTGGCATTTTGTAGTTGATACGTGGGACCAAATGAAATGATGCCTAGTTATTTACAATCATTTGGGAAATTTACTGCTACTAGTTACGGCCTCATTATTATTACTGACAGCCAAATGTAATCCAGGTTTGAGAATATCACATTTTGGAGGAGTAAAGCTGCTGCTGACCAACATCCTAATATGGCATACAGTAGCGGTTTGGTACAAGTTGTAATTTTTGAGACTGCTGATAGGGATAACATTGGTGGTTCACCTTACGGCGGGCAAAGGTCTATTTGCTGCACCCCTGATCTTGCCAAACTGGAAGGTTGTAAGCAGGGGGAAGTTATTCGGACTCCTTCATCAACTGATGTTAACTGGCCTATTGTCTTGAACGTGCAGTTTAAAGGAAACTTGTTATCAACCCGCATGAAAAATAAGGAACTTTATGTAAGAAAGACTGGTATGTACAACTTGTTTTTCATATCATGTGATCCAAAACTTAAGGGAATGAAGGTAACTGGAAAGACATTGTGGAAAAATCCTGATGGTTACTTACCTGGTAGAATGGAACCTTTTATGAAATTCTATGTGATTATGTCTATGGTCTATGCAATCCATAGTGCTATCTGGTTTTTTCAGTATGTGAGATATTGGAAAGATGTTTTGCCACTTCAGCACTGCATTGGTGTAGTTATTGCTCTTGGCTTCCTCGAGATGATATTCTGGTACTCTGATTATGCATACTTCAATAACACTGGAAAGAGGCCAGTAGGGATTACTACCTGGGTTGTAACAATTGGAGCCTTAAGGAAAACCTTCTCACGCCTTCTGATACTTTCAGTTGCAATGGGCTTTGGAGTTCTCCGTCCTACTCTTGGTGGGCTTACCACAAAGGTGCTGCTTTTGGGTATAACTTATTTCTTGGCATCTGAATTGCTGAACATTACCGAGTATGTGGGAACTATAAATGACATAGCAGGGCGAGCAAGAGTTTTTCTGGTTCTTCCTGATGCTTTGTTGGATGCCTTTTTGATTTTGTGGATTTTTACTTCTCTTTCAAAGACATTGGAGCAGCTACAGGTTTTCCTATACTATACTGTATATTCATGTTATCAGTAGAACAGATACTATAATAGTTCTTAATTGCTCTTGGATAATTTTCTGATATGGCATTAGTATTCTTTTCTGGCAGGCAAAAAGAAGTTCTGTGAAGTTGGATATCTACAGAAAATTCTCAAATGCTTTAGCAGTGACAGTTGTTGCTTCAGTGGCATGGATAGGATATGAGGTATGTTACTTGATGAATGAAACATATTTCAAGTTTGATACAAATTCATGTAATTTCTGGCCCCTTGTTGTTTCTGATTTCCGATTTATCTAGCAACTTTTTAATTAAAGTGGCGTGATTTTCAAATGGAATTAGTACTTCTAGGAATCATGAGAAACTTAAAACCATGTCATCGGAAATTTCAAATGAATTACTTATTTAGAAAAATAGTTTTTAACTTGATGTCCCCTGGTTATATCTAACTTTTCTTGAGCGCTGTGAAAAATTGAAAATGGCACATAAAGGAAGAGGGAGTATAATCATGGTGTCCAAGCCAGTTCCCTCACATTACACTTATTAGTGAGGGAAAACTTCTCAGAGGCAGTTACTTTACTGTATCAAATTAGGCAATTCGCTCTCATGGAATGTTAAGGAAGATCATCCTTTATCGACTAGTCATTTTTAGAGGCCTGAAAATTTGCTACAATATTTTAGAAGTTATTATGTGTTTGAAAACCCGGTGAAATTATGACCTGCACTTCCGAATATGCAGTAAGTACATAGATTGGTTAAGGGTGTCTTCTGATCTTTTGCATTTCGCTCTCTGTAAATTGACTTGGCAAACTTTGAGTTGAAGATGTCATTTAGAAAACATGAAAAATCGTGTTGTTTGCAATCTTGTGCTGAAGAGCGAAAAGAGGGTGGAGAGGTTGAAGGATCAATTTCTTGGCTTTAGTCCCTCTGAATTTTTCACATGGTAGTTTGTCCATAACATTCTAGAAGAACTTGAAATTCTGGAACCATCTTATTCCCTTGCAATCACTTTTCTTTCCTATGTCAGATTTACTTCAAAGCTTCAGATCCCTTCAACGAGAAGTGGCAGGGTGCCTGGATTGTTACTGCTTTCTGGGACATTGTAGCATTTGCATTGCTCTGTGTTATCTGCTACCTATGGGCCCCATCGCAAAGCTCTCAACGGTATGTCTGAATTTTATGCACTTTTCTATCTTAAGGAAATCTTTTAAGTTTTAAGCAGGAGCAAGCAGCTGAGGCAAATACTCTGCCATCACTGCTTCTTTGATTTATTCTCTTTTTCCTTCCCTGCATTAATTCATTTTGTTGACATTCCATGCCAGTTATGCATATGCTGGTGAGAAGGGTGAGGGGATTGATGATGAAGAAAGAGAATCTCTGTTCAAAGAAAGTTCACGCGGTGACATCAGTTTAGTGAATCAAGAAAGAAAGGAAGGTAGTGACTCTTCTGATCTAGATGATGATACGGAGGAGGGTAAGGGGGAGTGATTCATACAATTAGAGTGAGCAAACAACCACATTCAAATCCGACTGAAGAAGGCAACGACTAACTACAGTTTCCCAGGAAGGGACTCTCTGACTCGATAAACGCTCAGCTTCGTGAAATTAAATTTCTGTAAATGTATATTTGAGGGTGTTGCGCGCAGCTTTTGCATCAAAGAGAGCTTGAGATCTTGAGAAAGGGAAGCTGCATGGAGATACCATTCTTTATGTATCAGGTTTTCTTGTGACTGTAATTGGATAGTTGAATTGATAGGATTAAATGAATCACGTTCCATGTGGGTCGGAATAAAATGATCGAGTTCTGATATTCTTTTGTAAGTGGCCATTGGAATGTCACTGGCAATACCTTTGTAATTCAGGCCAAGTAACTTGTACGTGTAACGCACGGTATGCTTTCATTTTTCGCTTGCAGGGCCTAAAGTGGAAGGAACTAATGCATAACAAATTAGCAATCTTTTGGATAAACGTATTTAATTTGGACGCATTCGCAAGCATAGCGGTTTACGTGATTGTTGAGTTGGATTTTCTACAAGCCTATTTATAACGTTGCCAAATTAAAATATCTTTGCCTCCGAATTTCTGAAAATGAGTATCATTTAATCTGATGTCCCTCACGTCCATCAAAGCTGCAGTAAATCTACGGCATTTAGGCCGGTGGAAGAAACCCTTTGTGCCCGACTACAGTATTACTATATTCCTTTTATATGAGTAGAGGGGTGATGGTGCGGGAGCTGTTCCTTTTATGTAGTTTTGAAACAAGTGAATCAAATTTAGTAATATTTTCACCCACTTCTGATAAAGTCTCTAAAGATTGTTCCCTTTCCGATTTGTAATCCTTCTCCCCCTCTATATCAGATCATCCTTAAAAGAGAATGATGTTGATTTTCGTGTTTCCTCCTCTGCCAAAGCAAATTTCTAAGCGTCCCATGTTTCTGTTTTTGGCCACAACAATTATCCCATGTTACCTATAAGTGAGGGTAATTGCAGTTGCACCCCAAGAGTAAATATCAAATAATAGAGAGAGACACGCCAACTCGAGATATTGAGTGCTAGACAAAGGAAAATAATGAAGGAAATAGAGTTGGGCGTTATGAAAAAGTACTACAAGGTTGATATGGTAAATCCATCAAAATCCTAGAATGCAAAAGATGTAACAAATTCAAGATGACTTAATCCTATTCAAAATAAGTACAAAAGGCAAAAAGTAATAATAATCATTTGCTTATTCACGCATTTATTTTTTTCTATTCTTTACTTATTTTTTAATATGTATCGAAGTGAGTAGTAGTAAATTAAATATAAAAATTTATTTTTTAGTGAAAATAATTCTAACCAATTATCTTTTAATTTTTTTAATGTTTTTAGATTTTTAAAGAGAAAATGCGAATCAAGCCATAAAGGTACAAATCCCGTCGGTTCCCAAGAGAATAGTATATGGATTTCTAGGTTACAGAAAGTATAGACTGAAGAACCTATAAATTATATAGCACAGCAGTGTGTGTGTATGAAGTGATATTTACCATACTGGGTTAACGAAGCCCACTAGATGCAGCCACTAGAGTTTGGGGCCTGATGGCTTTTGTCATTATTTTGGGCCATAAAAGAAGAGATTCAAATTATCTGGGCCCAAATCGAAACTCCACGGAAAAGTGAAAACGTCGAAAACTTGTAGCGTATAGGGATCAATCTCCCAACAAGAAGCATGAGCCGGAGTTTTGTGAAACCTTTGATTGATTGATTCTGTTCAAACATTTCTTAAAATGATTAATTATTCAAAATAAATACAGTGGTCTTTTCACTCCTAAAACCGCAGAAATCAAGCTGAACATGGCGAGCAGCGGTAAGTGCAATGGCAGTGCTGGTGGTGGTGGTGGCGGAGAAGAAGACCCGAAGAAATTAGCAGCTGAGCTTAGCAGAACCCTAAAAGAAGGCGAGAGAATCCTCGCCCCTACTCGGCGACCAGACGGTACTCTCCGTAAGCCCATTCGGATTAGGGCTGGTTATGTCCCCCAGGACGAAGTCGCCATTTATCAATCCAGAGGTGCTCTGGTGAGTATTTTCTTCCTACTTTTTTCCTTTTTTAATTGTATATGGAGTGGTACTAACTGGTATTGTGATGATGGTTCTGGCCTTGACGGCAGTGGAGGAAGGAGATGGCGGCGTTGCAGGAGGTGCCGCCGGGGTGTGATCCTGAGACGGAAGCCAAGCCTAAGACGAAATCAGCTAAAAGGAACGAGAGGAAGAAGGAAAAGCGTCAGCAGGTTCACTCTTCATCTTCACCTTTTCTCCTTTCTTCATTTCCTTTTCCGCCAAGCATTATAGGATTAAGTTGTTGTCTGGATAAAGGAGCTTCCTTTGCTTAGATATGACCTTAATTGCTGAAAATGGGGCTTCCATTTTCATGCATGTATCCATCTATGCATAATTGCTGATGCCATGACCTCAATTCTTCAATTTTTAATATTGTCTTAAGTTAATTTCCCTCCAACATCGTTAACTCGCTGCTAGTGCTGTCTGCTTTCTGCATTTCTTTTACAAGGTATTCTTTTACTTCTTGTTTATTCCCATTGACGGATAAATCTTCACCGTTAACTCTGTGTGCCTTCATTGTCAAATATAAATTAATTTAATTTCTGTTTATGTAATAAGTGAAGGGCAAATATAGCAAGATGTTTGTTGCTCTAGATTGGAGGTCCCCTGCTTGATACTTTTGTGTTCTGTTTTTGCAATTTTCTTTTCTAATATACACTATACCCTGAATCTTGTTTTTATCAAGAATTGGTATTGGACGTGGTAAATAGAATTGGCACCTCATGCGTACTATCTTGGCTTACATTATTCTGAAAAGGTTTTGTTTTTACTATTTATAGGCACATCCTAAGTCAAACATGGAATTGATTCATCTATTTTCTCATAAAGCTGAGCAGGAAAATATATTCCTAAATTCCAATTTATATTAGTAGGTATTTTTGTCATTCTTAATCTTCCAAGTCTACTTCTTCCTCCCCCCCGCCTTTTGGTGTATAGATATTTGAGAGTCAAAATGAATACCTGGAAAGAAATATTGAAATACTGGAAGGAATTTTGTATATGGGGAAAACGCTAGGCTACTGGAAGGGATTGATCCTACACTTGGTGTTTAATAGTGATTAACTGCAAGACTGATTTTGATATCTCAACTTTAGCATTGCAGAATGTAGACCTAATTTCAATCAGGCTAAGGTTTAACATATACTATTCGGATTATTTTCTTTTTCCCTATACATTAAGATCCCTCTTTATCACTTTTGACAATTGCTAGGAATTTTGAAGCTTTGCTGTTAGAATCATCATTATTTTCCACTTTATGAATTTAATGAAACCATGTTTAATGCCTATATTGGGCAATTTTTGGGTTTTAAAGTTTCTCCTACTGGAGTTCTATATGATTCTCAGTTCAAGAAATAATGGGCCCACAAATTTGATTTGTAGATGCTTTGTCATGGTAATCATCTGCTGATGACCTGCTTTAGTGCCAATACCAATGGCCTTGGAAATCAGTAGCCCACAAACCTTTTTGCAAAATGCTTAAACTCGATATGTCTTGTTATTAGTAGATTGGCATCTTTTATCACCTTTATGCATCATAAGCATTGGATTCCATGCACATGAAATGAGTAGGACACTATTGAATGGAAGTATTTCTCACGATAAATTCCCTTGGACGTAATTTTTGTGGATGAAAAAGGAGCTTCAGGTCTTGATCTGAAGAGAAAATCTGTGACATAGATGTGAATTTACATCAATATTCTACTATGTGTTTGCATTCTCTTAGTTGTTTTCCTTTGGTATATCTTCATGTGTCTAAGTTAACATCAATTCTAGCAGGCTGCTCTTGAGAAGGGTAAGGATTTGGAACAGAATGACATCTCTACTGAACACTCAAACAGTGTACTGGAGCCTGAAGAGTCGGTTGCATCCCAGATGAATGCACTCAGTATTTCTGCTAAAACCTCTGTCGTTACTCCTCCAAATTCAACAGAGTGTTTGACTCCAGTAGATGATGCTCAGGATATTGACAAGAAAATACGTGCATTAAAGAAGAAGGTAACCAATAGAACTGATTTCATATTTTTAAGACAATCAAGACCCTTTTTGTCACACATTGTGTGTGTGTTTGTTTATATTTCTACGTCCTTGCTTTGTAGCTTTTGAGGAATAGGTTGCATGCATATGCTAATGTCAGCTGCAAATATACATTGTCCATGCTTTGTGCCATTTAATTTGGGACCGTATAGGATAAACATTATATACTGGTTTTCTCAAATGCTAAAATAATACGAGATTTGCCCCTATCTTTAGATATGTCAAATCTCATCAAGATTGAATTTTCAGCCATTCTAAAGGTTGACAGGGACAAAGGATGGAACAGGAGAGGAAGTAATCTGGAGGTATCGGTTTCTCATCAAAATACAACTGTTTGGCTTTAGGCATGTTTCAATCATCGCACAAGGCACTTAGCCAAAGAAAAAAAAATCATTGCACTGGTTGTATACTTCCAAATAAGAAAAGCTCTCAGAGAAAATTTTGGAGGGTTTAGATTCTGAATGGGGGCTTATGAGTGTTAAAATGTTGTACTATGTTTATATGCACCAAAAATTTTCCCACCTATTGGTATGCATGCTCTATAAGATGTTTGCCCATGTATTTCATTGTTGCTTCTTGATATTGAGAGATGAATAATTTTATTGGTACTTCATTTCTGTATATGTGATTTACACATCCTTCTTGTTACCTTAGATACGACTGATGGAAGCTAAGCAGCAGAAAACTGCCGAGAGAGATATGAAACCAGAACAACTAGAAAAAGTGTCTAAACTAGAAGGTTGGCGCCAAGAGTTGAAGCTTCTAGAGGATAAGAAGGCTGAAATATCAACAACAGCAAATTGAATTCAGCATATGTGATAGGTTTAGTACACTAGATCTTTTCCACTCTGGAGGGGAGGGGAAAAAATGACAGATCTTATTTGTGTTATTTGCAGGAGTGTGACCAGTTCATGATAGATACTCCATGAGGTTTTCAAGGTCTTGTCCTACGGAGGTGTGCTGGTAGCTATTTTTTTTCTTCTTCACCCCCCCCCCCCCCGCCCCCCAACTTGTTTCTAGCTGCAATTGATCAGCCATTCCCCTGGGTATAAGTTATTGTGGATCTCTCGATTCTCTATTTGCAGGCACCATCATGCTATTTAGTGTTTACTTTGTCCTTTCTTTAACATTATCTATGTTTTTTCTATAGCGGAGACGTTCATACCTACTTCATTCCACACCAATGAAACTATTGCCTAAATGACACTCAGATAATTCCGAAATGAACCAAAGTCTAGGCTGATAAATGCGTCAGTTAAGCACAAGGCGGCCAGAAATAGTCTAAGCGAATATGCAAATAGCAAATTTGTTTACTTTCACCTGCAACAAATCGAATGAATCAATTGCCATTATACTACTGCCAGAAATGATCTTAATACAGTTTCTGAAATATTCAAGTGAAACAGATCATTAGATACAAACTCGAGAGAATATAAAGAAACATTGGTCAGAACTCGTGACAAAATTGAAGAGAAAATACAATATATGTATTACTTCTCATTTAATAAAGACCCCAAAATACTCCACATAAAACTGCTTTTGCAGAAGAAAACATCAAGAGGGGCTACTGTTTTGCTTGCCGGGGCTGCTGGTATACAAAATGTCGCATCCACAAGAATGAGCTTTTATGAAGCTTCAGAGTCTGAATCCTCCCATCCTTGGTAAACCTCAAATTCCTCAGCACTCCATCTACATACCAAGTGAAGCCGGAAAGTAGCCATCTTCATACCGAGAAGGCGCTGAATAGGGGGAAAAATAGCATGATTTAGCATGTCAAACACTTGGCATAAGCTTTTCAGACATCGTAGACAAACCACCCTTATAAATTTAAGGGCAGGGAAAATATATTGCTTCGTACTTGAGGTTTGATATTCTAAATGATGCAACATTATGCACTTTTAATGCAAATAACATATTCAACAGTAGATCAGACAAGGAGGCAAAGGAAGCATCTGAAATACCACAAAGAAAAATCAAAGCAGAGGCTGATTTGTATATTTTACACCAATACCAAACTTGATAAGCAAGAGGGTATCAATCATTAGACATACCAGTATCCGAGCTGATTCAGGTGACAGTGGTTTGCCTTCTTCACATACGACAAAGTCAGATACTAGTTCAACCACTCCTGATTTCAGTATTAAGAAACAATTGAGTAACATGTAGCAAGCCTTGTATTAGAACAATGTTCACTATAAGGAATGAATAGTTAAGAAAACTGACAAAGGCACACCTTTGTTTAATCGCACAGGCATTCCTTGCTTGCGAAGGAAAGGTTCCATCTCATGTGTAAATTGATCAAGAGGACCTTCTTTAAGTTCCACCTGCAAAGTTAATGAAAAGTAAGTATATGCGAGTGATGATGAGACACGGTTTTCAAGAATTTGAATGCAAGAATTCCTTTGTACTTATTTCATGAAATGTGCATTTAGATACAATAACCGGAGGTATAAATGAATACCACAAGTAATATATCTGTCTCCAATAGTAAAGTAAGAAACCAAAAATCCCAAGTATAATCAGAAAAGGTCCAAGAATGCACATATGGTGTCATAAGATGATATGTAAACTGATTGAGCTGCTGCAGGAATCCTACAGCAGAGGCACCAAGTGAGATCCAAGAATCCTTAAATCCAATCCGCAAAAGGCTGATACTCCACGTTATTAATGCTGGGAATCTAACTCACAGGCTTTTATCCCACACAGTCTCATAGATTAGCAAATAGTTGTGGTGAGAAGCAAAAAGCTTCCGTTAAATGGGAATCCTAGATATAACTCGAAAATTGATTATTTTCTTCAAGGTTAAAATTTCCAATTTTTCAAACAATAAGCATAACCAAATTGAGCCATCCAGATTCCCATACCCTGCCATTGCATGTAAACTCTATAACTTGTCATTTTTGGCATACCTTTTCAGTTGCCAAGCTTCCTGTCCTAGCAAAGTCATAATCTTCATGTTCGTTGAATAATCTGAAATTTTGAAGAACCATGAGATAATTAAAAATTGAACACAGATAGAATAAAACAGAAAGTTCCATAGAAACACTTGCAGGCTGATAAAGAACAGAAGCAATTTCACAAATACATAATAAAAAGTATGCAAGTATATGTAGAGAAGCAGAAATGGAACAAAGATATTCATATTATTGATCCCACCTACCCAAGGTGACAAAGTTTATTATGCAAGTTTCAAACTTACAACCTGATAACAAACATGGACATGGGCAAGGGTGTCCAATAACCAGGTTTTCAGAGCACACATCACTAACACAATGAAAAAACTTAAATCATCCGTTTCAAAATATAAGACATTTTGGCCATTTTCTACTTCCTCAAAATGTTTGGCATTTCCTGAATTTTAAGAATTATTTTTCTAAAATTATCCTCAACATAAATATAATTCTCTCGTTCTCTATAACATTTGGTGGAATTAGTTAAGGATCTAACAACTAAATTATGAGTTTATTTATTACAGTACTGAGCTATAATGTGGACTGGTCTTTCTCCCAATTATGCTAATGCTTCAAAAAAGTATCAAAGCAATACTTCGACAGGAATAGCGTTCATAGGATTAAAGAGAACTTCATATCAAGGCTTTTGAAAGCTACCTTTGAACTTCTTCCTTTGGCAGATCAGTAAAACAAAGCCCACAATCTCCACGTAGAAACTGGAAAAGATGCAAAAGATTAAGAGACATGGAAAATAATGGAATTATATGGACGGAAATGCCATTCTCTAGGAGTCTGCAACAAATAGATGTCCAACCTTAGAGACTTTGCGAAGGCCAGGTCTAATCTCATCAGCAACTGAACGACCCAGTGCAACTTGCATCACTTTGTTTGACCCAAGGAAAAATCTGGTATGAAGAAAACGTATATTTAGAGGCTTGACTTTACAAGCAAACCAGATAACTACATCAATTTAAACATATAGCTGCTTGAACAAAAATGGAGGATTCATCCTGTGCTTTTTCAGACTATGAGGGTCTGATTAAGGAGCACGGTCGTTAGAAAAGGGTTTGAAAGTTATCACATCAACTAACTGTATATGTAAACATTCCAAAATTAACTCCTATTACTGAACACCTTCTCATTAAACTGGGATGTCAACCGTACAAGCCCATGGCATGAAGAACCAAGTAGTTGCTCAAACATAGACTCCCATCAAACTTCCCCCAGAAATACTAAAGGATCTTCCAAGCAGAGTACGTAAGTCTACTGCAAAACTTCAGCATATAGCTTTTCGACAGACTCAATGAAAACAAATATGAACACTGCAAGTTACTAAATACTTCTCCACAAGTATGGAGAAAATATGAAAAAAAAATCAATTTACCTGCTCGAAGATTTAAGATGCGTTCTAAACTCCAAGAACTTGAGATTTCTCATGTTCTCATAAGTGAAAACATAAACTGACTCATACTTCTCAGCAGCTTCTCTTATTGAATTCACTATGTTCTCTTTATGCTCCCTCCCCTTCTTCTTGGTCTTTGATAAGGTCACTGCAACACAAATTTCACAAGCACGTTAACGCTCAAAAGCACACCAAAAAAGAAAAAAAATAATAAAAGACATCCTGGAGCTGCAAGGACGCCATCTAAAGCCCAATTTTGGGTGAAAAGTGACGCTGCAAGTCAGCACCTTTGGCTTATTATCAATATTCCTTTGCGTTGAAATTAAACAAATGAATGAAGATAAAGCAGTACCTGGTCTATTGCGCTTCGATTTCGGCATGTTTGCTGCACGACTAGTTTACAAACGCCGGAAGCAGATGGCGGAGGGTTGGTGGCGTAACGGTTTCTTCTCCCCTTCAGATGTCGAGCTTTGTTTGCCAGCTGCAAATGGCCTAAACCCTAGACAACTAACTGCCATCTAGTGAACAAAACGAACAGTTACCCGTGGCAGTTTGGACTGGGCTTTAACGAAGTTAACTGGGTCAGCCAGTAATGGGCCTCCCTCGGCCCTTCTACTGTTTGCTACTCAGATCCGGTGGTCATGAATATAGCCCATAAGAAAATAAGATATGACAGATAATTTCGTATTATATATAATCCAATCAACAAAATGAGGGAAATAATTTCTCTTATTTTGTCAATAATTGTGCCAGCTAATTGAGATTGTATTGATTCACATGGTATATTGTAACGAACAAAAATAATCATAATTATGAAATAATATTCTATTTTTTCCTTTAATCTATTAGCTGCTTGTGTGTAAAAGAATTATTCCCTCAATATTCATTCATATCTTAAATTAAATATCTAATTTCATAAAATAAATATATTTTATCATCTAAATTCTAATTGATATAATTCTACTAATAGCTTCCATAACTCATAATATAATGTAACATTTAAGTCTATGTCTAATTTAAAATTTAATATATTTAGTGAACCTTTCTCACTCACTCTCCCTTTCTCTAGCCCTTGTGAAATCATTAATGGGAATTTTAAAAAAAGTTTCCTACTTTTGGGCCATTAGAGATTTTGTCCTCAAATCCTTAGGATATGGATATATTTGTCATTTTAAAGCAAGAATGAGAATCTTTATTTATTCATCTTAAAATGAGGTATTAGTTGGACTAGATTCCTTATTACTCTTTCCACTTGATCTTCTTGTTTGTGTTCAAAAATAGCTAAGAAGATACTGAAGAGACGATTAGCATATATTTATTTTTGTTATTTTTTTTATTGAAAATAATTGTGTTATGACATTTTATTTGTTATTATGTATTTTTAACATGTTTGTGTAAAATTTTTTTTTCTTGTGGACCAAGTTGTTTACTTGTTCAATAAGAAAAAATAAAGATACAATATTCAATTTCAAATAGCGAGATTGAATTTTTTTGTTTTCCCTCCTCTTTTTTTAAGGTTATTATTTTTGTCCTACGTCATGGCAGAGGCGGACTATTTGGCTATGGTGCAGATAATATTTTTTTCAGTATGTGCAGAATAAAATTTCGACCGTCAGATTTTGATCTAACGGTTGAAAATTCACATGTTGAGAATAATTATTCCTGTTAGAATAATTATTCTCTCTATAATAGAATAATTATTCTATTATAGAGGGAATAATTATTTATTCTATAGAAAATAATTATTCTCAACGTGTGAATTTTCAACCGTTAGATTAAAATTTGACAGTTGAAATTTAGTCTGTACATACTGAAAAAAGTATTGTCTGCATTCTAGTCAAGGCGGAAAAGCCCAACGTCATAAAATTTGAGAGAGATTTTTTTTTTTTTTGAGACTGAAATATGAAACGAATTCTTCATCGTGATCTTCAAGGGAGACACTTCACCTAATAGTTTAAAAGAACTGGAGAGCGCCTAATTTTCGCGCCCATGGATTTTTGCCTCGTGCTTCCCCAACTTAATTCACCGTCACTTCCACCTTGTCACCTCAAAACCACCACGGCCTCCACGGCGCCACAATGGACACCGCCACCGAATCCACTCTTCTCTCCAAACTCCAATCCTCCACTAATCTCATCGGCATTTACAGTCTCTTTGCCGAATACCTTCATCCCTTCAAACCCCATTTAGAACCCAAAAAGCCAACCCCAAAAGCCTCAAAAACCCTAGACTCCACCACCACGAGGTCACTCGCAAAACAATTTTTACAGTTTCTTAACAAATCGTTGTCTCTCCTGCCCAAACGTCTTTCCTTGGAAGCTGAATCACAATCGCCACACAAAATATCTCAAGAAATTGCTCTCGAATTATTCAAAATTTACAGATTGTGCATCAGCTGTCTTGATTTGATCTCCTCGCAGTTGTCTTGTAAGCCATACTCTGTCCAGGTTCAACGGGTTCGCTTTGTTCATTGTTTGGAGGGATGGAAGTTGTATGAAGAGGCGGAAGCCGAAGGTTTTTTAGTGCTTGAGAGTCTCAAAGGAATTAATTTTGGTAAATTGGGGGCCAAAAAGGGGAAATTGAAAACCCAGGTGGTTCCTAGACTAAATAAAGAGAACCGCGATCAAGATTTTGCTTTGCTGATTGTGGAGATGGTTGTCACCTTAGTCAAATGTGCTTTCATGAATCAAAGTAAAGATGAGGCCAATTACAAGAGAATCCTGGCCTTGGTTGACGAAGCTACTCCATGGTTCAAGTTATACTCCCATAGTCTTTCTCTCTTATATACTCCTCACACACACACACACACGGACACAAACACGTCAATGCATATCTTTCTTTTACGACAGAATATTGAGATCATGTTAGAGGATTCAATATTACATTGTTGTTTTTATAGAGCAGCGTACATTGGCAATTGAAATGCTATTTCATTCTTTGGCGTGAAAAGGTGATTTGACGATTGGATTTTTATGATTTTATTATGCAGGATTTTAGATGCCAGTGCTTTTGAGAAATTCCAGAGGGTTCTTGTTTCATACCTCAATAAAATTACTATGTTTATGATAACAGAGATAGCATGTTTCAGCCAGGACTTGGTGCATAAGTTTTGTGAGGTTTCATTTTTTGAGTATGGAAGATCTTCCGCTAAAGATCAAATATATAAGGTGAATGATGATTTAGTACTACTATCTTTGAGATAACCTTTACATATCTGTTCTAATCGGTTCTGTTTCTCTTTGCAGTTTGCCATGAGGATATGCTCCTGCCTCTTGTCACCGGAAAATAGAATATCCTTAAGCAGCACAATCTGCATACTACAGTGTATTATGAGTTCTGTCTCTGCTGTATCTAAGGTAATGAGGGACCAAAGAAAGCTGGGAAAAAACTGTTGTTGTTGATTATGATCAATGTGTTCTCGTGGATTTGTCAGAGAGGACATTTGAATTGCTTGTCTTTTAGGAATTATACAGTATCTGTTATTTTACTGATGAACGTGACTAAGAAAATTTCCTCATTTAGCTCATTCATTTGAATTGGAAGGTTGAAGTTGAGAAAGCTGTATTGGATTTTCTGGAACTTGTCATCTATTGTGCTAATAAATGCCAAACAGCACCTCCAAAAGTATGCTGTGCTGTCGCTGTACTTTTCAGTAGAATAGCTGACACTCAGGTAAAGTTTTTTTCTTCTTACAATTTGTGGCTCCTTTTTTGTTCTTTTTGCATTTTTCTCTCAAAAGCAGTGAGCTTGACAAACTACATCTGATCTTTTTCAAGGCTATTTTACCTCTTGGTCCAATCATGAAGCTTTATGCTACTGGATTATTATGCTCTTCATTCAATGGTCAACTGAGAAATGGTGAATCTATGACTGAGATACATAAAGAGGATGCACCAGGATCTGGAAATTTTCCCAATCATGAAGATTTGCTCCGACAATTGCCTGCTTCACTTGATTCATTGAAACATTTCTTTGCTATTGGTGGCAAAGAGAATGGGTTGGCAGAAAAAGGAGCTGCTTATTTTCCATATTACTATAAGGCATTAGAATTTTTGTGCGAGCCACTAGCTGACTTCATATATTCAAAGAGGAAGGAGATTTTGGGTGAAACCGATGGCACATTCTTTATATCCAATTTGGTTATCTTCCAGGAAGCATTCCATGAATTTGATTATGTTGTACTTCACTATATTAGGTATGTCTCGCTGTTGATCTGTGAGTGTATGAAACAATTTGCTCTTTTTATGTGATAGATTTACAGGTTAATTGAATATAAAGATGAAAATACAATAGTAACTGAGAAGATTATGAGAGTTCATCTGAATAGAGTTTTACTACTTAATACTTCTTTCATCTGCTCATAAACTGGATGATCTCATTGGATAATATAGTGTTATCACCATTTTCTTGCGATTCTGTTAGCTTCTCCCTAATATAATGGTTGAGCTTCATTATGATTTCTTTCTCTCTCCTTACATATATTATTTTTTGCCATTTTCTTGCATAATTTATTACTGCCCATGAATGCATATTAAGTGGTAGTGCATTTTAAATTTTTGGATGCAGTACAGCTGAAAAGAGAACTGCACTCGACAAAAGTGGATCTAATGATAGTTTCAAAACAATAATTCTGATAGCTGTTGCTGCATTCTGTCTTTCGCTCAGAACAGGACGTTATGTTAAGGTCTACTTGCAATTTATGCCTCTACATTGAACCTTGTGTCTAATGATGTTGTTTCTTTATCATTATTTTACTGATATTAATCATTCTCCAAAGTTATCTGAATATTTTCTTCAATAAAGGACCGGAGCATTGCACTTTTTCTAAAATTAGTTTGTTTCCTTTTTTCCAGGAAAGCATGAATCTTCTGAATCATCTCATTTCAAATGATGGGGTTCAAGCCAATGGACTCAAGTATCTCTTTGCCTGGCTTTATAATGTTGCTATAGTTTTATATAGGAATAAGAAGCTAAAAGAGGTAAAGTGACCCAGAATGTTGATTTCTGATGTGTTAAACAGGATCTCATTTCCATGGTCAAATTTCTTTTTTTTCGTATATGAAAGCTACCACTTTTTATATTCTTATATTATACATACTGCTTGTCATAGTTTGTGGCTTTGAGACTTGTGGGTTTCCTCACTATTCTGTGGCTAAATCAGCATGGATTTGAATGTTATTCTTAGTAATTTGCAACTTCTATTAGTATATTGGCCTGCTCCCTGTCAATTTCTGAGTTCTAATTAATTTTGACTAATCTATAAGGAAGAGCCATTGCTAATACTTTTGGTTTAAAAACATTTCGACAGTGAAGGCAATATGAATTGGAGAAAAGGTCCTCTGGGTTGTATAGTTAGCTGCTACACTCTTCACTTACTCCAACTAGCATGTATAATTCAAGAGAAAGGGTCCATATAAGGAATTTATTTCTTATCATGGTATAAACTGCAGTCTAATTTTAGCGACTGGGAAATTATTGTATTCCTAAATTTTCAAAGATATTTGAAATTCTTGATGAGTTAAAATATGCTTCTCATCTTGAACAAACATATACTTAATCCTAGTTATTAACATTTTTACTTCATTTTATGACATGTGACTTAGCATTGACACCCCAGTGCACATTGAGCACGGCACTGTTGTTGGCAGAATATTTACAAATTTCAGTTGTCTCCTTCCTTTGATAATCAAGAATACTTATACTAATTGGTTGAAATTGCATTTTCATTGGGGTTGCATTCAACGAGGTTCTTTTTTTGCTCTTGCAGGCTTCAAAAGCTCTAAAATTAGGCTGCAAAGCATCTTGGAATCGTCTAATATATCATTGTAAATCAAATGAGTTTCATGGAGATGCTTTGGACGATGCTTCCAGAGCTTTTGCCAAGGAGGCCAAATATTTTGTTAGAGAGTCTTGTGAGAAAACTGCTTTGCTTCTGGATTTACTTTGTGAAAGAAGCAGGTATAAGATGAACAAAGTACTTAAAGACAGCCTTGAAATATGGTCTGTTGCAGAGAATATTGTCAAGTCAGTTCCACCACCCTTTCTTTTAGTCAAACATTGGGTGAAGGTAAAGTACTAATTCTCCTTCCTTCATCATCTTCCGTATCTTTATCATCTTATTATCTACATTGTTCCAGATAGAACATAAATTTCTCAAGGATGTGGATGTTGAGCAGAGGGCCACAACTTTATATTCCTTGCTCTCCTCATCTGTTGTTATGTCAAGAAATGCTCTGGGGATACTTTTGGAGCAGGTTTGGGTGCATTTGTTATTTGCTTCCCTGTCCTCATTGAGATATTCTTTTATTACCTTATCCTGGTTTGATATTCATCTGCATTGTCAACCTTTTAATGCTATCAGGAATTTATTGCGCATAAAGCAATGAATACTATGAATCCTGGAGTTCGCCATAAAATTTGCATGGAAATCATAGACACCCTTTTGGAGAAAGTTCATGTCTCAAACGATAGTCGTGTACAGAGATCCAAAATACTTATTGCTAAGGGAGGGGAATTAAGAGCACTTGGAATTGAAAGACTGGATGAGTGCATTCAGTATCTATCAGAAGCAATATCTACATTGGTGAGCCTTCCTTCGACTAATGCTCCGTCTTCTGTTAATACTTTTGATGTGCTCCCTAGTTCTAATGTGATTTTTCATGCTCCATTCTATTTTCTTTTTTATTTTGGACACGAAGTTGACATGAAAATTGTTAACCATACAGGGTGATTTGTGTTCTGGAAATACTAATTGTGATAGTCAAGCTCTCCATCTAATGGCCACTGCTCTTTGTTTACGTGCATTATGTTCGCAAGAGAAAGTTCAACCAAACCCAAAGGTGTTATTGCTTAAAAGGCTAGTCTCGAGCATTGAGTAAAAAGAATTCAGTGGCTTTTGCTTAAACAGTTCATCTTTTGAAATTTTGGTTTTCTTGTGTAATGTTGTTTGTCTTCTGTTTTGAACAGAAACTTTGAAGATATTCAGAATGCAGTTAATCTATGGTTGAGTCCACATGAGTGCCATACTGGTGCTCAGTCTACAATAATGTTTGAATCTGTGCTAAAGTTATTGGATGACAATGATCAGTCTGAGATAATGGTTAAAGATATATTAAAGCTGTTGTATTATGTGCTTGATTTCTTGTCAATAAAGGTAAGCTCTACAATCTCCTATTACTATACCTTAAGTAAATGATGGTTAAGACATCTTAAATTTTGCAAAATTTTTGTCCCAATAGTTCTGTTTTTACTGCAGGGCTACACACAAATTAATCCCCAGATATTTGAGATACTTATCTGCTTATGCAAATGGAAGAAACTTCCACTGGAGGAAGTTCTGGGCATGCTTTGGGAAAATAGAAAGCTTGGACATGCTATCTGTGCTTCTCCTATACATGAATCCTTCATCTCAAAGTTATTGGAGCATTATGGTGAAATTTCCAACTGTTCCGTATTCTGGATAAAATGCATGAAATCATCAAAGCCACTGCTAGTTGGTTTCCAACAGAGTTTTCTTTCATCATTAGCTGCCCCTTTGCAAGGTTCATTTTGTCATGGAACTTCTTGTCTATCAGAGAGAACAAATAATGCAGTTAAGCCCAATGGTTCTGATCTTGTTTGTCCTGTAAGTCCTTTAATTATTGATGCACAATTTCATTGTTTCATGTTTTCAGCGTTAATTATAAGAATTGACCTTTTAGTTCTCTCATGTACAGCATAATTTAAATTATTTTGTTTTCCTCTTGTTAGGTTTCTATAGATGAAGTCAAGCTTGCTGCTTCTGGACTGATTTCCAGCGTAAGCTCTTTTGGTAAAGAATATCGATCTTTTAGCTGTTATTCAGGTTGAAATAGTAGGCTTACTTCCAGTGTGCTCTTGTTTTAGGCTCCTGTTTCCAGTACTTCAGCTTTTCTTTCTGCATACCTCTACTATGACTTGAGTGACCAATTTATTCTGAAGGGACAAGTAATGGAGGTAATGTTGCTAGTACACTGTTTTCCATAGTTATATCCATGATTGTCTCACATTTCGTTTTTGCATGACATGGGAATTATTTTGTGAAATGAGTCAAGACTAAGAAGCCAAGAGAGTACTGTGCATAAAGCTTTCAAAAAATCGAGTTTGATTTATAACCGGGAAAAGAATGATATGTCTTTGCTAGTTTGCAATTAACATTTCTTTAAAAAAAACTTTGGTGTTTTAAAGTCCATCCAATATGTTTAGAGGAAAGAAAGGGGAAGGTAGTTCTTTGCAGATTGGGCCAGGCTGATAATAATATCCATTTTGGTATTTTCCACTGCATGTAAATAATCTACTAGTAAAACTTTTGTAGTTTGATCTGCTTTAATCTTTTAAATCAGTCATTGCTAGCATGTTACAGGTTTGTTTAATAGCTGTAAAGCATACATGCTCTGGTAGTTGTTAAGGGCAGGCCCAAGCTGCACCAAATGCAAACATCCTGGAGACTTGAAACCTGAGTGAACCGCTTCTTAGTTACAGATTTAATGCATCTAATGCCTTAACAAATGCAGTTGACTGCAAACTACAAATTTGTTAAAATGTTTCTGGACATGTTTAAACTTCATCAAATTTATTATGGAAGATCTGAGTTTTAATTTATATACCAAAACTTGACTATTTGAGGTGTGAACACCTGAATCTGTCTCTACGTATTAATGAGGTCTGATTAACTTTATAGGCTCTGTCATCCGCAAAGGAATCCCATCGGTTACGCAGTAAACTCTTCCAGGAGACATTCAGGTGTTCTATAGATCAGGGAGCTGAGTGTAATGGGGAATCTGCAAATGGTACTCAGAAGCATTGTTATGCTCTAGGGAGCTTCCATCTACAAAATCAAGTGGCTTATGAAGCCTGGGGTTTAGGCCTTCCAGGTGACTTTAAGAGTGGTACTCTTAGTCCTTGGATTGTACTTCGTTGTTACCTTGAGAGCACCTTACAGGTTGCTATTTTATATTCTTGTTTACCATTTTCAACTTGATTTTTCAATATATGATATCTTCTGTTTTTGTTGAGTTATCGTTGTTCCTTAATTGCATCATGGATATACTACAGGTTGGGATTATTCAGGAGATACTTGGAAATGGTGTTGAAGCTGAAACTCTACTTTCGTGGGGGAAAAACATTGCCCTTCATCAGTGCTTGCCACTTTATGTGATTTCTTTTTCATTTTTGTTAGGTATTGTTTCTATTACCTGATTTTCACTATTTCTCACATACATTGATCCTTCACACTTTTATTGGCTATCAAGGATTTTGGAAAATATATTTACATTCTGGTTCCAATTCTCAGGGAAACTTTACCGCAAAAGAATGCTCTGGGAATTGGCAGAAAAGGAACTGAAAGCTGCTTCAGAGATATTGGAAGAAAACAGGGACATGATATGTTGCTTCAAGTGCAGAACGTTTCTTGAGGTTTCCATTTATCAACAATTTGGGGACTTGTTTAAAAATATATTTTGTGGTAGCAAGGGAAATCCTCCTACAGAAATGTTATCTCGTGCGGGAGAGATGTACAGATCAGCCTTGCATAGATTAAATCTTTCGGGATGGAAGAATTCTGTTACCAGTTCTGAGCAAGCTACTGATCAGGCTGATAGAAATAATGTTTCCAATTGCAAGATGGATCACTTAAACAGAGGTAAAATTCCATGTGAAATTGAAAGACAAGATGTAAAAGATAAGCAAAAAAGGTGCAGAAAGACTAAGAAAGACAATGTTTCTTCAACAAACGGCTTGAGGATGACCCGATCTAGGTGTCGTGCTTTGGAAAAAAACTCTGGAACTGTATCTGGCAGTGCTCATAGAGGGTCCAGTATAAGCTCAAAAGATCACCAATTTTTTACTGAAACTCGTGCCCCAAAACAGAGAGGGCAAGTAACTGAAAGTAATTCATCTCTTGTTGACTGTGCATGTGAAATTACTAGACTTCTTGACAGAATGAAGTGTTGGCACTGCCTTGCTCTTGAAGTTACCACAACTATGTCTTTGAACAATCTTGTTCATATGAAGTGGGAGCTGGTTTGGAGAAGGCTTTCAATGGTATTGCTCATTGGCATAGGTAAAGTAATCAGAAAGAGAATATGTACTGAAGAAAGAGAAAGTTCTTTTCCTATTTGTCACTCAGGTTGTGTTCTAGATATCCTAAGGCAGACTGTTTTCCATTTCTGGTTTCTTACTGAACCTCTCTTCTTCTTCTTCTTGGTTTTGCGTGTTTTTCTGTCAGATGTAGAAACATTAGACATTTTGTATTGTTCCTTTTACCACAGTGCCTCAATTGACACAGCATGATCAGTACTTCACTCTCTTCTGGTTGAACTAGCAAGCTTAAGATTCAACTCATTATATTACAAAATAATAAACCTTAGTTTGTGAATCCTGTCCATAATTTTCTTGCTTGTACAAATGGTTTATGAGTATTTTGGTTCTGCCAAACAATTTCTTCACTGGTTAAGCCTTTTCTTTGAGGTTTGAGTTTTTTTCCTTTTTCTACTAGTAAATGCTAATATGCACCTGAGTTTTGCTGTTAATTGAATATGTTCTTGTATAACTAGATCTACAGAAAAGACAAATTAGTATGAAATTCTTTAATATGTTGTTTCTTTAATGTGTTCTCTTGTGTTAACTTATTCTTGTTGATTCCTATTGCTCTCTCTTTTTCAGGGAAGTGTTTGATTGTTGTTGATGAAACCCACAAAGCACATCAAATGATTTTGCTGAGTACATCAGTTCTTTTCAACCCAATTTGTCCAAAATATTCATCTCTTTCATATGATTCATTTATTGACTTAATCGGAAAGGATATCTTAATGGATGTATTAGCCATTGAGCAAGCAGTTTTACTTTACAATATCTGCCGGATTGCTTTGGAAAGCTATGGTTTCAATTTTACCAGGTATCTCTTGAAATTATATAAGAAATTTGTCGATACAACACATTTTTGGCAACTCAGCCGTGTTCTGTTGTTTCATTTCATATTCTCTACTATGAAATTTTTTCACCAGTGCAATAAAGTTAACTATCTTCATTGTGGAAAAATGGTAAAATGGCTTCAAGAGAATGTGTCTTTTCATATTTCATCTTTCTATACAGAAAGATGCAACTTTTGGCTATCTGCATAATCCAATTTTTCAATGTCGCTTTTAGTTAAGGTAGCCAATAATTTATCTTAAAGTCTTAACAAGCTCAATAATTATATCAGCTAAATAATCTGGAGCCCTCTAAAGGAAACTCAGTCTGGTATTGGAGGGCAAATGCTTTTCGTCTTGTCAGTTCCAATTGGTACTATGATGTTCTCTTTATCTATATGTTTATGCATGCTCATTGTTGGCTATCTTTTCAGTTTTTCCTACATGGATTGCCAAGTATTTATTTTCGGATTTATTCATCCACATGTTTTACCTTCTTTTGTATCAAGCAGGGAGGATAGCTGTCAATTTTCACGCGTTGGAATACCGAAGATAGTTTCTTGGTTGAAGCTTGCCTTCACGCTATGTTGTGAGGTCCCTCTACTTTCTCGAAAGGTGGGACTTTTTCAAAGCTTTTACTTTTGTATGTTGTATATTGCTTTTAAAGGAACCTGAATTGGCAGGATGATATTAACTGCAACCAAAAAAAAAAAAAAAAAGGAAGTAGATTCCCATCTGAGTATTGAAGGTAAACCTTTCTTTGATCACTAATAGAAACATGCTACTTATGATTTTACGATCCTGAGATGAATGTTAACATCTTGGTATGATTTATATTTATATACTCTCTCTGTTCCATAATATTAGCTCCATTTGTACTTTTTATTTGTCCCATAATATTCATTCTGTTTGTAATACCAATGGACATTTAATAAGTTTTTTTCAAGCCTATCTTTATTTAACTACTACTATCTCAATTTTCGAAGAGATGTCTTTAATGTATTCTATGGGTAGAAAAGGAAATATAGGTCTTCTTATTTTAAATTACATAGGTTTTAGTGATTTCTCAATCTATGTGAAAGAGTCAAATGGAGCTCATATTCTGGGACTGGGGGAGTACTTTCTCATTCCAATATCATTTGCTTAAAGATGGAACTGGAAACCTTAATCATGACTTCATTTGCCCTTCACTAGGTTTACAATACTTGTTTTCCGC
Source organism: Rauvolfia tetraphylla (assembly GCA_030512225.1). Lineage (NCBI taxonomy): Eukaryota > Viridiplantae > Streptophyta > Magnoliopsida > Gentianales > Apocynaceae > Rauvolfia > Rauvolfia tetraphylla. Next base: position 9,398,801 of record JAJQKT010000060.1, read on the forward strand.
ACATTCCCCCCCTGGTTTGGATATCTCTATTGTTAAAACGTTGTAGCAGTTGACTACTTACCCAAACAAAATCTGACAGGTGGCTAGGTTGCTGGCAGTACTCTATGTGCTTTCTACCTCAGTTAAGGCTTTTTCTATTTCGCCAGAAAAAGCTCTCTCTGAGAGTCATTGGGCTGCATTTTTTCATCAAGCTTCAATTGGAAATAATCTAAATCAGCAGCTATTTCCTTTTATAAGGGGGAAGGCAAAAGGCGAAGCCACAAGAGATCTTAAGGTACATCTTTGAAGATATGTTATCTAAAAGAAAAAGAACAGATTACCGCAAGTTTCCCTTTGTAGCAGTTTGTCCCGCTAGTCAGATTGTTCGAAGTATTCCTTTTTTATTTGACTTGTCAATAAGATTATCATCAAAAGACACTAGAAATCACGTTAAACATGGTGCTATTTTGTTAAGTTTTTTCTTTTTTAAAATTTTTTTTAAACATCTTGACAAAATAGTCTGGAGCTGACTCCTACGTTCATTTGTATCTTATAAGGAAGTTCTGCCCACCGTGGATTGTCTATTCATAGTCTCTCTAAGGTCATACTGTTGTCTTTCCTTTTTTATTTTAATTATTTTGTTGTAGGCATGGTGGGCATTCTGAAGTCAAAAGGAATAATCTTTGTTCCGATGCAAACTACATTCTTCATTACTAGCATAACTTTTCCCGGATCCTAAAATCAGTCACCATTTTTTATGGCAAAGTGCATTTAAATATTCTTCAGGCTGGATTTTCATGATCATTATGGGTCTCTTTTCAGGGTTTTCAACTTTCTGACTTTGTTCCCTCAGAAACACACAATATAATCAGGTTTGGTCTGTTTGCTTCGGACGAACATCCATCCAGATTCTTAAAGAAATAACCTCTTTTCACTCCTTGTTTGTACATCCTGATGCAGGGTTATACCAAAATTACAAGATTTGGATGAATTTGTTTTAAAATTTGTTCAGAGATTGCCATGCTCCACTTTAATATGTTTAACCATGCTTGGAGGATCTGATGCCAATCTTTTGGCAAAATTGTTGTGTCATCCTTCTGCTCGAGCATGGATACTTCTATCCCGCTTGAGTTCCAGCAGTCAGCCTGTTCTCATACTTCTGCCTGTGGATTCAGTCTTAGATGGTAATCCTATAACTTAAGAGAAACGGAGTTCTGAATTTATGCAAAGTATAGTTTTTCCTACTGGCTACTTCTATTAACTAATTCCTTGTGATTATTTCTGCAGAATCTTCAGTTGGCATGGCATGCTCCAATGAAGGCATTTCCAGTGAAGGAAAAGATCTTGTCAAGCAGTGGCACTGTCCGTGGGTCTCTGGCGTCGTAGATGAAGCTGCCCCAATATTTAAAGTTATACTGAAGGAAAATTACATATCTTCTTCAATATATCCAGAAGAAGATACGAAACAGAACAGGTTATTATGGTGGTCCCAGAGGGAGAGACTTGACAATTGTCTTGGTAAATTTTTGCAGTAAGTATCTTCTATAAAATATAATTCTTCTTATAAAATGGACAGATTTTGCATATTCTTCAGGATTTAAGTCTCGTGTATGCATATGCACATAATCTGTGAGTAGAATCCCACTAGGTACACAAGTTTTACCACTTCATATAACCATCAAGTTGCATTGTACATGAATAAATTTGCATTCCACATTATTGGTCTTTATTCACACGTCCTCCATCTTCCGTTAAGTCATGAACTTTGAGGTTAGACAGTCTCCCTTTGGCTTCTAACTGCATTTTCTTTTCTGAACTACTGTTACTTTGTGATTTTATTTTTTGATATTATTTGTGCTTTAGGGGTTTGGAAGATTCATGGTTAGGCCCTTGGAAATACTTGCTTTTGGGGCACTGGTCAGACAGCAATCACTTGAGTTCTCTGGAAAGGAAATTAATTGATGATTTGAGATTGAAGTGTAAAGTAACTGTCAGTAAGGATCTTCTGAGAGTTATTCTCAGTGGTGCTATGTATGCTGCTGAAATAAGAGAACATGGATTACAGCTTATTTTGAACAAAGGCTGCTTCATTGGTGGATCTAGTAAAGAATTATCAAACACGTCCGATGAAGTCAAACATCTTTCTCTGGATGTATTTCAGAAAGTACTTGAAGGAGATCATGCCTTTGAAGAGACTGAATGCTTAACCAGAAATGCAGTAATTCTGGTCTTGGATTCTGACGTACAGGTCTGACTTTTCTTTTTGTGTTAGTTGTTTCCTGTTCCATTTTTCCCCTTTTTATTTACTTCTTTTGTCATCTATTCTTGACATGGTATCAAAGTATTTAGTACCTAATAGCTTTGGAACATACTTGTATTCTTGGAGCGAGCATATAGAGGATTACAAACAAGATGTTGCAAGTGCATAGAGCATCAAAATCAAAATATTTATTTTTTATAATTTTATGTCGTGTGATGTCTGTTAAACCTTTGGTTCCATTCACAAGCAGCTTTTCTAAATGTTTCTCTAGCAAGATGATTGATCCATATTCATTACATAAAAAGATGGAAGCAAACAAGGTAGATATGCTGTAGAGATAGTCTTCTTTATCTGTGCAAGGCAACAGCATATTTTTTACATAAAATATGTAAATATTTTGTTCAGTCATAATTCCTTTACTAAATCAGGTGTCTGATAATGACACTGTAGATGCTTCCCTGGGAGAGTCTGCCAATACTACGAAATGAGGAGGTCTATCGTATGCCTTCTGTTAGCAGTGTCTATGCGACACTTGAAAGATGCTGCCACCATCAAGAGCTGCTGAGAGGGAATGCTGAAATCCTTCCACTTATAGATCCCTTGGATTCCTTCTACGTATTGAATCCTAGCGGTGATCTCAGCAGGACGCAGGTTGAGTTTGAGAATTGGTTCAGGGATCAGAACTTCAAGGTAATCACATTCTTGGTTTCATTTATGAAAATATTCTGGAATCATTAGCCAAAAAAAAAAAAAAAACTACTTTGTCAGATTGTATGAATTGTTTTGGTGTTGATTTTGTGGATCATGTCCTAGCAGCATTTGCATTTGAATCTCATGCTTTAGATTTTCTTTTTATTTGGCATGTTGCACAGGGGAAAACTGGAACTGCACCCAAAATTGAAGAGCTGGTGACAGCCTTGAAGAATCATGATCTCTTTATCTATTTTGGCCATGGAAGTGGTAGGACTTGCTGAAACTTAAATGAAGTGCTATGACTTGATATATTACCTCCTTTTTTTTTTTTTTTTTGGTGGATGATATATTACCTCCTTAAGTAGCCTATCTGCATCCCTCTTCCAATTATGATTTTCCTTTTCCTTTGTTTTTGGGAACCTTGGAACTGTAGGAGTTCAGTATATTCCTGGGCATGAGATTGAGAAGCTTGAAGGCTGTGCAGCTACACTACTTATGGGTTGTAGCAGTGGATGTTTGTTGACAAACGGATGTTATGTCCCGCAAGGTGCTCCCCTCTCCTATCTCTCGGCAGGTTCTCCTGTCATAGTAGCCAATCTATGGGAAGTAACAGACAAGGATATTGACAGATTTGGTAAAGCCGTGCTTGATGCTTGGTTGAGACAAAGATCAATCGTTTGTACAAGTTGCATTGAATGTGACAAGCTTTTAGACAAGTTCGAGTCGATAAGAATTAGTGAAACAAGAGGAAATGGTAAAGAGAAAAAACTGAGAAATAAATCCTACAGTACTTCTGGTGTCGCAGCTTGCAATAACTGTTGTAACAACAGACCTAAGATTGGATCTTTCATAGGGCAAGCTCGCAAAGCTTGTAATCTCCCTTTCCTGATTGGAGCTTCTCCAGTTTGTTATGGTGTTCCAACAGGTATAACAAAAAAGAAAGATTTTTAATATAGTCTTCTCTTGATTTTTTATCCAAGAAAGAGTTGGCTCTTTTATTTTACTTTAAGAGGAGAACAATCTCCAACTTGTTAATATTAATACTTAGTTACAGAAACACATGCTACTCAGATCCAAGTATTTTATAGACAAAATGAAGATAGTATTTGATGATTAGACAATTGTATAGACAAAGATGTTATTGTACTGATCACCCTGATGTTTGTATTCTGTTAGTTGCTGTTTTTTTGAACTTTTAAAATTTGTAGTGACTTTTTTAACCTCCATATTTACAATCATTTATAATCAGGTATAAAAACTATTAAGAAAATTGTTTTTTTTTTGGTGTTTTTCTCTGGCACTTAAACTACTATACTAGGTAAGAAGGTACTTCACAATTTTAGCAGTGAACATTTTTATGGTCTATTGGTCCATTTTCATGACGTTTGCAATAATACAATATTTTTCTCTTACTTTGAAAACTTTATTTTACTAATTAAAATGAACTTATTTTTAGTTAGGACTGTCAATTTGGCCGGATTAGTTCGAATTCGATTAGTTCAGCCCGTTTAATTGAGGGTTAGGGTTGATTGTTTTAGTTTGAATAACGTTTTGGGCTGAGGTAAGCTCAACCTAATTTTAGTTCGGTTCATAGAATATATATATATATATATATATATTAATAATATTATTATTATATTATAAAAAATATTATTTTTATATAAAAAATTTAAAAAATCTAGTTAGGGCCAGTTCGAGTTCGGACTCATATTTTCCCAACTCAATATCAATCAAGTCAAGCTTGAACTTCGGTTTAGTTTTTATAGTTTTTTGGTTCGGTTCGGTTCAGTTTTTAAATTTTTTAAAAATTCGATTCGGTTTTCGGTTTAGGTGACCATAATGCGTTCTTTGTATTTTTTTCAAAATTTTAGTTTTTCGGTTTGATTTTCGGTTTTATCTTAAACCGAACCGAAAAACCGAATAGTAAAACTGAAAAAATTACGGTTTGGTTTGGTTTTCAAAAAAATTAAAAAAATCGAACTGAAAACTGAATAGTAAAATCGAAAACTGAATCGTAATCTGTTTGAACACCCATAGCTTGAACTTAATAAAACCTGATTTATTTAATCCGATTGACAGTTCTAAGATTTAGCAAGTAAAATAAAATAACCAATTCTTTTTAAATACTCAAGTTGCTGCAGAAAATGGAAAATTGATCTTTCTTTGGGTTTTGCCCCTCCCTTTGTACGAAAACTTCTAGGGTTTCAGTCCGGCACCTTAAAACAGAATTCAAAGTAATAGTTCCCATTCCGCAAGATGCTGGCCTACTACTACTGATTAGTGATACCAATTTAAATTTCAAATACCGCTCCAACGGTCAAATTTCTCCTACCCCTTCCCTTCCCCAGCACTCCTTTGAGTTCTGATCCATGCATACCTATATATATATATATATCTCATCATCTGAGCCGCCTCATCCATCCTTCCAGGGTTCATCACAGCTTAACTTCGAATCTTGAGTCAGCTCCATCTCGTTGCTGCAATGGATTTCCACAGCCTCACCAGGAGAGAACTCCAAACTCTTTGCAAGAAGAACAAAATTCCTGCAAACGTGACTAATGTTGCCATGGCTGACGCTCTCATAGCTCTCGAGATCGTACGCTTCGCCTTTGATTCGTTATTTGTTTTTATTGTTTTATCTTGTTAAAATCTTTGTGATTGGATTTTGCCACAGAAATCAAGATTTGATTTAACATTGGTGCTATTGGACGCAGGTCGAAGGGATTGAAGAATTCTTGAATCCCTCCCAATCCGAAACTGCTCAATCATCGGTTGAGTCGCCTGAAAAAATGGAAGTGACATCGCCCTGCGTTCCTCGCACAAGGGGCAGAACTACGCGCGGAAAGACAGTTAAAGATCAAGTTGAAAATTCTGAGACTTCGACGCGGGCTCGGCATTCTACCAGAAAATTGGTTGTTGGGGAGGCCGATGAGAAGCCGAATAAGGTGGTCGAAACTCCAGCTGCCACTAATACCAGGAGGGCTCAGGCGGCCTCCGTTAGGCGTAAGATGGATACCCAATTAAAGGAAGTCGAGAAGGATCAAAAAATAGAGAAGGAGATTTCTGAAACCCCTGGTGTACTGCCTGGTAGCCTGCGGAGGGGCCTCAAGGGTGAGAGTACGGTGAGACGAGTGTACGGTACACGCCGATCAACTAGGTTGGCTGAGAAGAATATGGGGAATGCAAAATTAAAGGAAAATGAGAAACTAGAAAGTGTTAAGGGCGAACTGTTTTCGGAAGAATCTGGAGAAAATCTTGAAATTATGGAGATGAATGTGAACGAGTGCTCCAATGATCTGGGTGAAATCATTGAAAGCACGGGTAATTATTTGTCATTGTGCTCGAGCTTGTTTCTTCATTTACCCTTTCTCATGCATTCATGCAGTGTCTCATCTTGTCAAGGGTAAATAGTCAACTTCTTTGTTTCTTCTGCTTGGAGTAATTGGTGATCGTAATATTCTTTGCAGATATTGATTTAACGGAGCAATTAGAAAAGTGTTTGGAAAGAAACAATGATAAAGATGTTGATTCAGATAAAAAATCTGATTGTCTCATTGAAAAGGAGATTCAATTTGAGAGCAATCTTGATAGGGAAAGCAGCGAAGGTTATGTAGTTGTCAGGTCAGAGATGAAAATAGAAGAGGATGCAGTTGAAGGAAATGGATGTGATGTTGAGGATAAAGGTGAGATTAATTCTATTACTAGTTCTATTTTATTAATTATACCTTGAAGTTTTGCAAAATAATCTTCTGAATTAAAATGCAGCTGCTGACGATTTGAAAGCTGAGGTTCATTCTGAGATTTGTGAAGAAACAGATCCTTCTACTGATATCTCTGATAAGCCACTTGAAATGGCTAATGTAATTGAAAAACATAGTGGTAAGTTTTATCTCTTGCTTCTTTCACTACTTCATTTTCTTAAGTGTGAATCATGAAAAAGTAATTGTGATTATCACTGGATAACGATTATCATACAGGAGGCAGTGATTTGTACCTGACCAAAACAGAGGATGTACTTGAAAATGCGGGGGATAAATTGGATGCCAATGGTGAGATGGTTTCTCAAAATATTGCGGCTGAAATTGTTGAAGAAGTCACTGGTCAAGGTTTGTTTGACTTCTTCCTTAATATTTTATTTATTTATAAAGTTGTTGTCTATTGCATTATGATACTAGATTTAAAAGGCACAATGATTTTGCAGATGACGCATTCACCACTGATAACAAAACACTAGAGATGAGTGAAGAAATAATTGATTTCATCCAGGAGGGAGCTGATGATCTGCCTGTGACTGACGAAGGACTTGAGACTGCTGATGATAAAAATGACATGGGATTCAAAGTTGGCTCTGTTGAGAAAGTACTTGAGAATGCTAACAGTGAAAATGACATGGGAACCGAAGATGGCTTTGTTAATGATCTTGATGAAGCCAATTGGTACTCTGAAGATTTGGCTGCTTTTGACAATAATCATGGCGGCGTAGAAAAAGGTGGGTTGGTAGATACCATATCTTAATGCAGTTACTTCTCATTTAAATATGATTATCAGATTTACTATTTTATTTTCTGAAGAAGATATTCGTTTCAATAATGTTGATTTTTCCCCTTAAACTCGATGGTTTTACCCTTCATCAGAGTCTGGTAAATCTTCGGCTGAAGAATCTCTAGTAATCCACTCCAAAGCTGAGGAGCAAGTCGTCTGGGCTGAAGAGTCTCTGGTTATCCATTCCAAAGATGGGGAGCAAGGGATTTGGGCTGAACAATATCTGATGAGCCACTCCAAACCTGAGGAGCAAGGCACGGACCTCATTGCTGCTCTGGAGTCGATGACATTAGAGAAAACTGATTCTTTGGCTGATGAATCTATTAATAATAAACTGAAAGAAGAAAATGTTTCACTGGAGTTGAATGCCTCTGCTGATGTATTCTCTGGAATCCAACCCAAGGAGAGAGCCAACGGCTCTGATGTAGTGGGTTCAGAGAAGGCTCCTCCTAAAGAATTAGGGATACTCGGTGCATTTGATGGGCTTCTTTCCTACAATGCTCTACCAGTTCCTGCTGCTGATAATATAGGAGATGTTTCTATCTTTAGTTTTGCAGCAGATCACAGCAAAATTTTGTCAGCCTCCGCAGAAACAGATCTCAGCCACACTGTTTCTCCGACCTGTTTAACACCATCAAAGAAGTCCGCAGGCAAGACCCCAACGAAGAAATCTGCAAGCAAGAAGACGCTGAACCATGTCTTTGATGACAAAGAGAACATTGATAACAGTGGGATAAAACTGATTCTAGCTACGGAGAAGAAAATCAAAGATGTTGATCAGCCTCAGTATGCTGATTATAGTTTGAGGAAGCTGAAGAAGGAGGTGAAATTAAAGGAGGAGATGTGTAAAAATTTGAAGAAAAATGAACACGTGAGTTCAAGACCTGCCTTGCAAGCGGTCCCTGAGAACGTAATCGGAGAGTAGATCTGCCGGATGTATAGTAATCTTTTTGTTCGTCCAACTTTTTGAGTGATGTAATTTCTTTCTCTGTTGATGTATCTCTTCTTGTGATGCAATCATGCAAGTAAGACCTGCAGGGATATCTAAGTCAGTCTATACAGTAATGAAATTTTACTATTGAGTCTACTCAGTGTTGAAATTTTACTACTGTTCCAAACTCGTTTCTGTGTAAAACTGAATTTCAATCCTATGAATCTAATCCAGAAGAAATTATTAGTGTTTTAAAAACAATATAGGAAACTAACAGTTAAAGGTAGTTCAGATTTGTTTTGTTCTTTTTGTCAAGGAAGAGGAAATATATGCAGCATCTTGCATCTTGCTCTTAAAAAACAAAAGAAACCTATCCAGCATCTTACACAACAAGGTAGGCCCTCAAAGGAGAAATTTATTTTCTCATCCCCCGTCCAAATTATCATTGATTTTTCATTACACGCTTGTTTCCTGAATCCTGACAATCAGTTATTTCCGCAGTTGGCAAGGAGCTTGACCCTCAACCTTTTGAGGGTGAGATGAGCTTGACCCTCAACCTTTTGAGGGTTCAAATCTCACCGGAGACATTCAGTCCCTCCAGGCACATACGAACTGATAAAACAATCAAGGTACTCTCGCTGTCAGCAACAGAATAAGGACTTAACTCCTGGGAACCTAAGAGTTATATTTGAAGAGATATAGTGAAACAATCAATTTAGAACGGATTCCTTGTGCGCAGTAGTATACAAGAACCTTATGAACCTGAAACTCAGTTTGTGCACATCCGCAATTTACATACTCTATAGCTTAGTGGCAATAGAGTTTAAAAATAATTAGACTTAACTTAGAAACCTGGATTATATTAAAAAAAGAAAGCATCCTTTCTGAAGCCCATATGGAACAAGAGAAATTATTTTGTCAATGATCAGATACACATGTTCAGGGTATGAGAAAGGATAAACAGCCCAATAAATACAATCTAGAAATCACAGAGAAGCAGCATTTCTTGAACCCTCAAGATTCCAGCCCAACTATCATACAACCCATCGAACCATGAGTATGTCAATGAGTGAAATTCAAACAGCACATTTGAATAACAAGGCAGATGTTGAAAGGTACAGTTTAATCATTTTCTACACCTAAACTAAGGCCTAAAGTGCTTCTAGACTTCACCATCTAAATCTACCTCCGCCCTCGGTTTGCTTCCCTACGCCTTCGTCTCCTTCCAGACCGCCCCAAAAGTACTCTGCCTTGACGACGGAGACGACTAACAAAAGATAGACCATCATTGGCATCAGCATCATTATTCCCATTGTCACTCTCACTATCTTGATCAGAGTAGTCAAAGCCACCAACAGGGATGGTCCGAGAAATTCCTGCAGTACGTACCTCCAATGTATGGTTTGAGTCCCTATCATGCCGCCTACTCCCTCTATTTGGGCCCCCACTACCTGCAGAACCAAACGCCTGCAAGAAAAAGAAAACGTTCATCAAGTTGCTTTCAATTCTTGCCAAATTGCTGTCAATCCCCACTTCAAAACCATCAGTTTGCCCCATGGGATATTCATCAAAGCCATCTTCCTCCTCTGAAACAAAGCCATAGCGAGCCCCTTCAATCACATAATCGCCAAAAACCACTGCCCCTGGCATTGATGTTGTTATCGTGCTTATGACATCATCCCTTTCTCGTTCCCGCTCAAGCCTTCTCCATTTTTGTTCAAGAAGTGGGTCTACTTCACGTGGTTTAGCAGAAGGGTGTTCTGTTCTAACATGTTTACGTAGCTCCTTGTAAGTTCCAACATATGAACAGTTATCCTGCATACAGCTTCGCTTTTTCCCATTCAAATACTCTCGTGCAGGCTCAACTACAGTCCAGCCTTTCACTTGACCTCGACAAAGGGGACATGCAAGCTCTGTGACTTCACACTTCTCCAGAGGCCAACTGGAACCATCAACAGAGCCATGAACATGATGACCATGACGGGGTGACATCACTTTGGTGTAGGCTTTTCTATACTGATCCAGGCAGTTTGAATAGCGGAAACTAGTTCCACACATATAGGGACGGCAACCTTTTTCATGTGAGGAACATAGGAGAAGAACAGCATTATGGGGATACTCCATGCATACAGAACAAGTAGCATCTTCCCAGTCTTTCTTTTCAAAGATTTTTGAACTTTTGTTCTGGGGCATTTCCTTCGAATCCTGACCAGGTGGCAACGGATATGGGGTTGGCCTGCATTGTCGAGAAGCAATCCTGCGTCTTCCCCTGGTACCTTTTGCCATTTCCTCAAAAAATCTGTAAATAAAAGAGGAAGATCTGGAAGATGGTCCCTTTTATAATGACAAAGAAGAAAGGAAAATTTGTGTACCACACAGAAATGGGAAGACCCATATTATCAACAAAATAAACCATATAAAGGTGAAAGTATGTCTATGAAGCACACTAACTGTAGCATCACAGTACAAATTCTTTCCTACTGCAAGTTATACATAGGCTAGGCAGTTAGAAACATATAACATATTTCATGTCAGATATTTTCACTGCAAATTCATTCACAGGCCTAAGTCATTCAAATCATGACACAAATTTGAACGGTAAGGTTGAGACATTCAAAAAAAAGGTTGAAACATTCATGCCACATCAACAAATACTCATAGCTAACCAGCAATGGCACTCCTATAAGATTAAGATTTGTTGTTTTAAAAACTTCAATTGCTACGCTTCAGGGTGAAAAAAAGAAACTGTAGAGAGGTCAGAGTTCAAACTCCACCAAAATCTAGGTGAAAAAATTTAAGTCTCTGCCTTATTGTTCAAAAGAAAGGGGCGAAAAAAGGAGTTGACACATAACTATTTGTCACAAAATAGAGTAGAACTGTTAATCACAAACAAACTCATTGTCAAAGAAGGTAAAGTCACCTCCTTGACTTACCTGACCACATTCTGGTAGAGAAGCGCTCCATACGGTGCAAAAGATAATGTAACAACAATAAATAGAACTCCAGAACAATTTTCATTTCCACCATCATGACAAAATACAAGCACCCTGTTTCTACATGCATCAAAGACCATCAAGTAAGAATAGATATTGCCCAAACTAAGAACACAAAGCTCAGACAACAAACTGAACTCAAGTAAGAGGAACCCACCACTTTTCATCATAAAACAGATGGTTCTACAAGATCCCAGTATAGGTTATGGCTTTATGACAACTTGTGATAATACAAGCACAATAGAGTTGAAAATTTTGTACAAAGGAAGAACCATTTGGACCTAAAGTTTCCTCAAACCTAGTTTGCTCCCCAATTTTTCCTTCTCATCAATTAAAAAATATAAGCTAATCCCTCAGATCCTGCCATTTTCAGAACACTGCTGCTTAGAGACCTAAATTTAGGGCATCCAAATACAACCATCCTTAAGGTATATGCACAGATTAGTATTGAAGATGAACTTCAATAGACAAGGAAAATAAGATAGTTTGTAAACAAAAAAAAATATAACATGAAAAGATTTCAAACAGGAAAAATGTCTTAAATAACAAGCATATTGACATTTTGAAGTCTTGAGTTGTAAAGGGAAAAACAATTTTTCGTTATTTTCAGGAAAATAAAATAGGGACACTTGACCAATGGACAAGGGACGACCACAAACACAAATATAGAACAACTAGTCTGCCCCTACATTTAAGAATATTATTGCTGATCTGCTCTGTAAGAGCTTATATACGTCAAAGCTTCACTTCTTATGACATCCTAGCCGAACCCTAACTTTAACATTTCAAACATAAAAGGTTAAGATGTTATTTCAAAAATAACTGAGTGGCTTAATTCTAAAATCTTACTTGTATAACACATTTTTAAATGGCAAATCTCCGGCATTCATGCATCTACGAAGTTTTACCAAAGCTAGCAGTCTAAGTTCACTTTCACCAACAGTGGTTTGTCAACAAACAGCTCAGTATACCATACTATGTAATGAACTCAAAATATTATTGACAAACAGCAGATTACAAGCAAAAAGTAACAATTGAGCTTCTAAAAATATGGCACCAGGAAATGCAAGTCATGCATGAGATTCCTGTAAAAATAATCTACAGCAGCATTTCCGAAAAACCAATAAATGATCAGTATAGTTAGAGCCTACAATATTATCATTCTGCACATTACATCCAAGCGCACACTGATTAGCCAAATTCGATTCAGAAACAGCAAAAGGTGATGTTCTTATGTTTGGCAGATTGATTGAGGGGTCTGAAGCACTTCTCACCAATTCCAATTCAGCACTGAATTCCAAGGAAATGCTAACAAGCTCAGATAATTTGCATACAGCAAAAGCAAAGCCCATCTCTTTACAGCCTTGATTCCCAACGCATTAATCAGGAACCGATGCCATACACAAGATTAAGTATATGAAAGAAATATATAATAACACAACTCCAGAGTGAAAAATTCGGAAAAACAAATCCCTAGCAGGTAATTTAAAGATGAAATTCAAGAATGGGAAGAAAACTACCTTAGGCTTCCAGCAACTCTAGATCTCACTTCTCAAAGAAGTTATTCACGGGTGTCCAAACGCTACTAACTCTATATGTATACTCACAAAGAAACAAAACTCAACCTTTAACATGCCTAGCTAGATTAGATTGAGATAAGAAGGCACCAAACTACGGAACAACGTGCATCAGCCAACAATCACGCCTGGTGACAGTTAGAAAATGATTAATTTAATAACAATAATGCGAAGCCAAAAACCCATTTAAGCGAAAACACAAAAAAGCAGTAATCTGATTAAATTAATACGTAAAAATCATCCAAGCACATGATTACTTCGATTTTTAAAATCCATCCGAGATTCATCACACAATCAATCCGTCCATATAACACGAAATTTCCACAGAAAGATAGCAAACCAATCCACAGAAAAATTAAAAAGAAAAAGAATTCTCATAAAAATCGAAGCTTTTCGTACCAGTAAATTGCCTGAAAATGGATAACGGATGGATGAAACTTGGAGCGAGAGAAAGCAGAAAGCTTTTATAGAGAAATTAAAAAGAAAAAGAGAGAGAAAGAGAGACAGAGAGGGAGAAAAAGCTAGGGTTACGGACAGATCGAGGGAAAAACAAATGAGAGCGCGGGCATTTCTAATTCCTCTATACCCTACGTTTTGTATTTCAATTCTCTCCCTAAAAAATGAGAAATAAGACGGAAGGAGGGAGGGAGAGAAAAGGCTGAGCGAAGCAAAAATGGAGGAGGCAATTTACGGGATTCGTCGACTCATTTCTACGCTACTCTTTCAGTGGACGAGAGAGAGAGAGAGAGAGAGAGAGAGAGAGAGAGAGAGAGAGCAGACGGGGGGATACGGCGGTTTCACGCGCTAGTTAGATAGTAGTATTTTCAGGTGTTTGGGGCGTGTATGGGCTAAAGGGACGGCAAAAGGGCAGAATACAGTAAAAAGTGGTACACTTCTGTTATAAATGAATTTCGATAAAATTCAAAATGAAGACTATTTATTACATTAATTGCAAGTTCAATGTTACATAAAAATACAGAAAGTCTATCATTTATTTTAGATACAATTGATAAAATACATGAAGAAAGTGATTATATAATAATTTTTAATATGATTATTCAACTTCAAATATATTTACTATTTTTTATTATAAAAATTTTGATTTTAATTAGAAGAAAGATAGAGATTTAAATTTTGAATTAATAAAAATACTTAAACTTTTAAAATTAATTTGAGTATATTATTCATATAAATATTTTTATCAAAATTATTTATTTTTAATTGGCTGCCTATTAGAGGAGGATGAACCGCACGCGCAGTAAGTGAAGGTGGGGGAAGGTTTGAAGGCGGTGACGTTAAGGATTGTTAGTTTTATCAAGATCGGAAGGCGTGACCGTGACTGCATGGTGTTTTGTGTTTAGCGTCTCAACTCAAGAAAGAGGGGAGAGAGAGAGAATTTACAGAGATAGACCGGCAGGAATAAACTTTTTTTATAGCGAACCGGTTAGAGAACTTGTCCATCCTATCTTCAACTCTGGAAGACGAAGAAAGGAATAATTTATTTGAATAAAATAAACAAATGTGTATGAAATATAGTGTATTTGAATTCGATTTTTATTTTAATTAAATTTTATTTAAAATTATAAGAATAAATTATATTTAAGTAAAAAAATTTATATTTTCTCTGCAAATGATTTTTAAAATAATAAGAATTTGCTCAAAATAAGCACGCTTTTTAAAAATCATTTAGCAAGAAATATAATTAAATTTTTATTAATATTCTTATCTCCAAAATCTTTTGTTTATGGCTTCTGCAAATGGGTGAGCAGTTAGTTGGCGGTTAACCATGGAAGGGAATGGAATGGAATGCAAGACCAACAAAGTAGTGATCGGTCGCTTTGCTGCCAAGTGTTACGGAGATAAAGAGAGAGGTAACGTGGGCGGAGTGGGTTTCGTTACAAATTATAATGGAACAGTAGAGAAATCACATGATAAAAGTAGTCAGCTGACGCTGCTTCTGGATTTTTATTAAGCTCCAATCGTGACGCTATTCTGCCTCTTCTCTTTTCATTCTTAAACTACTAGAAACACTATTCTGCCTTGGCACGTGACACTTCTTATATAAATAAAAAAAAAAAGAAACTCTTAGAAGTCATTTATACGAATTATATTTCACGCCAGTGCTCCGATATACTACTACTTCAGCTGTTGCTTTGATAGCCCAATTCCAAATTCCTCTATCCAACAATGGATACTCCTCTAGAAGCTGTTTCTGTGGACACATGCAATCTTCACAAGAAATAAAAATTATGTGAGGGAATCAAGGAAATCATGGAAATTCGTTTCCAGATCTAATTACACACATGATGCACAGTTTTACCACTTAACTCATAAAAGAAAATTCAGGGAATTTTATAGAGCCAAATTTATCTACTGAGAACGGCTAAACAGACAGGAGACTGGAGAGTTTTATGCAATTCTAAACTACACAGCTGACGTGATATGCGGACTAGTCAAACAGACAATTATTCTTCTGGCAAATATACTGAAGATTTAAGATAACTCAGCAAATCAAGCTCATGCACCAAGTCGAAAAAATAAGGGGAAGAAAAGAAAAGACCTAAATTTTCTAGATGTTTGTCCTTCAAATTGCATCATACATTTTGCCCCTCGGGCCTGATAAAATGGAAAGGCTAGTCTAGGAGCCTTTCGTTGAGTCATCTCCAGGTAGATCGTCTTCATCATGGTATATATTCTCTGCCATCTGCCATATCTGCAGTATGTTGTCTTCAGCAACACTGGCAATAACCCAATCTTCACACGGGTTCCATGAGAAGTCTGAGATTTTACTTGTATGGCCCCCATGAATGAAAAGCAACTCTGGAGGGCCATCTTCGGCATCCTCAGGTGTCTGCTCCTCATCAATTCTGTCAAAAGGATAAAAGGTCAAATGACTTGGTCGCTTCTCTTATCAAGTATTCCCATCCCATGTAAAGGAACCAAGTTAGTCCTCGAGGATGACAATCCCAACAGAACTAATATAAAAGAACAGACTGTATTATAACGATTCCTAATCCAAAGACAGACAATACAGGAACAAATCATAAAAGGATACATCAAGTCATGTCTATCCTTTTAGTGTTTCTTTCCATACCCAATCTTCAGATAGCAGAATGTAAAACAGATTGAGACTTAAAATTTTCTATATATTACTATTGGATAGGTTTATATTTCAAAATTATATGCCAGCATCCCCGCGCGCGTGCAGGGGGGTTGTTTGTGGAGGGAAAAACATATATGGATTTTACGTTCTAACTGGAAGCCCTGATCTTGAACCATACAAGGGGAAGGAAAACATCAAATGCTGGTTTCATTTAAAGAAGAGTATCAAATTCAAAGATTACTATTGTGAGTACTTCATCATTCTAAGAAGGATCAAAATAGTCAACAACACTTCAACATGAACAGCATAATTCTGCAGCTGTTTTACGCACAACTTGGCTATTAGTGCTCAGTTAAAGAGAATACCTGCTAAGATCCCACACCACGAGTCTCCTACCAAGACAACAAGAAGCTAATATAGTCTCATTTTTGGGGTTCCAGCCCACTTGGAAAACCTCCTCCCTATTGAACAAGCACAGAAAAAGATGAGCTGATCAAATACTAAAAATGCACATGAGAGAGTTTTTGCACAACAGGTCTAAGAGGATTTCAGTTCACACTGAAAACCAAAAGTAAGTAGTGCCCCTTACTTGTGACAGTCAAAAGTGTGAAGAACAGAGCTTATCTTCCGAAGATCAAATAACTTCACAGTCTTATCGGTAGACCCAGTTGCCACAACCCACTCATTGAAAGGATTGAATGCTAAGCAATTAACCTGCCAAAAGATTTGCATAAGGAGATTATTGTCAATTAAAAGAAAATTCAAATAAACAAATTGATTATGGAGAAAAAGACCTCCAAATACTCAGAGTTTGAAAAGCAACTTTACCTATTTGTGAGTTGAAGATATGCAACAGAAATATATAATTTTACAATTACTAAGGATTCACTTTTCTGAATAAATACTTCCAAAAATAACATATAATCCATTCTAAGGTCTAATTATGAATTCTGAACACAATATGGCGATAAATATTGCAAAGAATTCTAAATCTACCTAATTTAAAAGAAAACAGCAAATGCAGGGATGTCTAATCTTGAATTCGTAAAAACCAGCACTAGATCACATATAAATCATGAATATATAACTTAAATCTCCAAACAAAAAACAACCTAGTTCTACAGTTGGACACACTTATCAGAAGTTCATTCTTTTTTATTGGCCAATTCTCTTTATGCAAAAAAAGGTTCTATATATCTACAAAGGGAAGACATCTGCTCCTTCCCAATTTCCAGAAGAGTTATGTTATCTAAATTGTGGCATAAAAGCTATGTTCTTTTATATACAAGCACTTCACTGAGAAAGAAGGCAACCAAAATAAGCAAACTATGGAATACTTCAAAATGGTTGCCATCTCAGTAAAACTTCAAAATGTAGTTTCATCATGCAAAGAAACCAACCAGTTAGGTAAAGACACCCTTATAAGTTTGAAACCCACCTCACTCTGATGAGCAACTACAGATTGGATTGGTTTGGTGACTGATGGTGTTCGTAGATCCCATATGTGCAGATATTGATCATCCCCAACTGAACCAAACAAATATTCATGCCTTAGATGCCATGCTACATCTTCTACAACTCCTTCATGAATCTGTTCATGAAAAGCACTAAATCATGAGTAATAACCTCTCAAAGTAAAGGAACCAAAATGGTCTAAGCTCTGAATGGTAAAGTTCAAACTTCTAAATCTTGTTAGCATTTCAAAACATCCAATGGACAAGGACAACGACACTACATTATTGTCAAAATACATAATTGAAGTTCAACGTAACATTGCAGCCAGAAGGAACTTTATTTTTACCTTAAATATCTGCATGGCATCCACAGCTTTATTCTTTGGAGTAGCATTGATGTCCCACAAGCATATTTGCGCATCATCAGATCCACTCAATAAATGGCCTTGCTTGAACTGACTCCATGATAAACCATAACCTTCTGTGCTATGGCCCCTCAATCTCAAATCAGGATTACATGCACCATCTAGAGGTGGCTTTGATGGATGCTTGCTATAATCAAAGACATAAACTTCGGCACTGACTGTCTTAGTAGCAATAAAAAAGGGGTTTTGGGGCATATAGCGAGCACGATTAACCTCTCCATCATGATTTATTTGCTGGATTATTTGTACCTGCAAGAAATATCAGGCATTATACACCAGAGGCCTCAAATCTTGCACAACCAAATAAACATCACATTTCATTTTATCTATATTTTGTCCGTATCTTACTTTCAATTGTCTTTTCATTCACCAAGGAGAGTAATCATACTATTTCTCACAAAAAATGAAGAACGCAATCTCAAGCTAATTGTGATGTTATTACTTGGAATTGTCTAAATTATTTAAGGGGAACGGTGTCGTATCACTCAAGTTAGGAGAACAGAAGTTTCAGTTCATCCAAGCCAGCAAATAACGGTTATATGCCACGCATTGGGGGGACCAATGTCCTTCTCTGGACTGTTGCAGGCAGATGGTTGGGCGTTTCCTTCC
Source organism: Rauvolfia tetraphylla (assembly GCA_030512225.1). Classification (NCBI taxonomy): domain Eukaryota; kingdom Viridiplantae; phylum Streptophyta; class Magnoliopsida; order Gentianales; family Apocynaceae; genus Rauvolfia; species Rauvolfia tetraphylla. The sequence continues at coordinate 9,417,367 of JAJQKT010000060.1, forward strand.
AGCCTAAGCAGCAGGACAAGGACAACCAATTCTTCCAGAAAGGCTGAGGCGGTGGCTGGTTAACCCTAAATATATATAGCTAGTTAGGAGGATATTGAGTAGTTTTTGGCCAGTTTATGAATTTGCTTTGTGTGCTGTTTTCCTCTTCTCTCTTTCTCTGAGAGATAGCTTCCTTCACTCTATTCACCTTCTTTCCTTAACCATTTCGTTCTGTTCTAAGACTCTGTAACTCAGTTATACCAGTATAATTCCAGCTTATTTGAGATGGTCATTTGATTTGCATTTTAGTTAACGTTGGGACATCACAACTTGGTATCAGAGCAGTTCAATCCTGAGGGGAAGAATGCCTGCAACAAGAAACCAAGAGAAGGAGGAATCCATCCAGAAACTGGATGCTGATGTTCAAGAATTGGCAGAACACATGGCAGACCAGATCAAGAAGAGCAGTCAGATGGAGTTTAGCCTTAAAGAGCAAGGGCATCGCATGGACACAACAGGTAAGTCTATTGAGAAGCTTCAAAATCAAGTGGAAGGGTGTATTAACCAGCTAGCTACTGTTTCTTCTACTATGAATTCTGTAACTGCAAATTTAAATGCTCTTATTGTATCTGTGAATGATATGAGAAGGAGAATGGAAACAAGAGATGGAAAACAGGTAGATGAGGGAACAAGTGGAGGAGGGGGAAGCCCTTTAGCTCGTACGCCTATATCATTAGAGTCGGGTAATGGTAGGAGGGTTACTGTAGATAGAAGGGATCAGAGAGGGGATATAGATTTGAAAATGCCTAAATTCGATTTTCCTTCCTTTGATGGAAACAATCCCAGAGAATGGAGAGGGAAGTGCAGACGTTTCTTTGAGATGCATTCTGTGTCAGAGGAGAGAAAACTAGAAATAACAGAACTTCATTTAAAGGGGAAAGCTTATGTGTGGTTTAATGGGTACCTTAAGACCCATGTAGGCAGCAGTTGGGAACAAATGGCTAGTGCAGCCTGCGCTAGATTTGGGGAAGCAGATGGTAAAGAAATGATGGAGGAATTCAACAGAATTAAGCAAAGGGGAACAATAGAAGAGTATGTAGACAGGTTTGAGGAGTTGAGGTCAGAAGTGATGAACCAGATGCCCCAAGCCACTCAAGACTATTACATATCTGTGTTTGTGGGAGGGTTAAAAGAAGACCTGCGATACTTGGTGAAAACATTTGAACCTGCTACTTTAGAAGCTGCATGCCAAAAGGCTATTCAGCTCCAGTCTCATGTCTCAGCCAACTCCAGAAGCTCCAAGCTCTTTCAAAACCAGAAAACTCAAAATTTCTTCCAAAAGTCTTCAGCTACACAGACTAGCCCCACTAAAGGTCCAAAAAATGCAGTTAAGGAACCTCTGGCCTTCAAAAGGATGACTCAAGAAGAGTACCAACAAAGAAGAGAAAAAGGACTTTGTTTCAAGTGTGGAGAAAAATATTCACCTGACCACAAGTGTCCTAGGAAACAGCTCAACGTGATTCTGGTGGAGGAACTTGACCAGGAGGATAAGGAGGAGTTTTTGATGTATGGGGAGGAGAGAATGGGAGTGGAAACAACCAGTGAAGTAGAAAGTGTGGGAGAGGAGTTGGAACTATCAGTTAATGCAATGACAGGAGATTTTAACCATAGTACCATCCGGATTAAGGGGAAGATCAAAAATAGAGAAATTTCAGTTCTCATTGACACAGGCAGCAGTTCGAGCTTCATTGATAGCAGGCTAGTGTCTGAATTACACCTAAGTAAGACCCTTACTAGACCTGCAATCATAACTATTGCAGATGGAACTTCAATGGTGAGTAAAAGCATGTGTTGCAATCTTAAATGGAGTATGGCAGAACAAGAATTTCAGCAGGACTTGAGAGTACTCAAACTAGGGAGTAGTGACCTCATCTTGGGAATGGATTGGTTAAAACAATATAGTCCTATTATCTTTGACTTTATTTCACTACAATTGGCTTTTAAGAAGGATGGAAAACAAATCACTCTCCAAGGAGGTAAAGAAGGGATCAGATTCCAGAATGTGAGGGAAGGGTCAATACAGAAGATGATCTTAAGGGGAGAAACAATTCTGATGGGACAACTACTTAGTATGGATGTTCGAGAAGAAGCTGAAGACATTTCACAAGAGGTGCAGGCTTGCTTGACAGAATTTACTGATGTGTGGGAGAAACCTAGAGGCCTACCCCCAAGCAGGGGACATGAGCATCATATTCAATTGGTGGAAGGTGCACAACCTTTCAAATTAAGGCCTTACAGGTACCCCTATTTCCAGAAGGCTGAAATTGAAAAGTTAACTAAGGAAATGATTAGTGAAGGTATTATTAGAGCTAGTAATAGCCCATTTGCATCTCCAGTATTATTGGTGAAGAAGAAGGATGGAAGCTGGAGATTCTGTGTGGATTATAGGCAGCTTAACGCCCTAACTGTAAAAGATAAATATCCCATACCAATCATTGATGAGCTTCTAGATGAGTTGAATGGGGCTAGATATTTTTCCAAAATAGACCTAAGGTCAGGATATTTTCAGATCAGAGTTGATGAGAAAGACATTCACAAGACTGCATTTAGAACACATATGGGGCTTTATGAATTCTTAGTGATGCCTTTTGGCCTTACCAATGGCCCTGCAACTTTCCAGTCCCTCATGAACAAAGTGTTTGCAGAATACTTGAGGAAGTTTGTTTTGGTGTTTTTTGATGACATACTGATTTACAGTTTAGATTTGCAGTCCCATTTGGAGCACTTGAGGAAGGTATTTCAATTGCTAAGAGAAAACCAACTCCATGCTAAGTTGAGCAAGTGTTCTTTTGCTCAAAACAGGGTGGAATATTTGGGACATGTTATCAGTAGTCAAGGGGTGGAAGCAGACCCTGAAAAAGTCAAAGATATGCTAAGTTGGCCTCTTCCTCAGAACATAACTCAGCTAAGGGGATTCCTAGGCTTAACAGGGTATTACAGAAAATTTGTTAGAGGTTATGGGGTTATCAGCAAACCTCTATGTAGAATGTTGCAGAAGGATAGCTTTCAATGGAGTGAGGAAGCAGTGGCTGCATTTGAAACTCTCAAAAAGGCAATGAGCACAACTCCAGTACTTGCCTTACCTGATTGGGATAAACCATTTATAGTGGAGACGGATGCTAGTGAATTGGGAATTGGAGCAGTCCTAATGCAGGAACAAAGACCCTTGGCTTACCTTAGTAAGGCCTTAGGTCCAAGACGAGAGGAATTGTCGAGTTTATGAAAAAGAGCTACTGGGCTTTGGCTACTGCTTTGTGACTAAGTGGAGACATTACTTGGAAGGCTCTCATTTTATAATCCGAACAGACCATCAAAGCCTAAAACACTTGGTTGAGCAAAGGGTGACAACATCAGCACAACAAAAATGGATTTCAAAGCTTATGGGGCTGGACTACGAAATACAGATATAGGAGAGGGAGTTTGAAAATAGGGTGGCAGATGCCTTGTCCAGGAGAGAAGAATTGGCAGCCATATCAACAGTACTTCCTTTATGGGTTAAAGAAGTAGAGGATAGTTACCAAGGGGATGAGGCAGTGCAGAGAATTATAGCTGGGGAATTGATGGATAAGAACCAGCAGATTGATTTCAAGTACCAAAACGGAATTCTGTATAAAAAAGGAAAAATTTACATTGGAGAAGGGACTGACTTGAGGAACAAACTCATTGAAGAACTTCACTCTACTCAACAAGGAGGTCACTCAGGGATACAAGCTAGTTATCGGAGAGCAAAACAACAATTTTACTGGCCACAAATGAGGGAGCAAATTCAACAAGTGATTAACCAGTGTGACACATGTAAAAGGAACAAAGATGAAAAATTACCATACCCAGGGCCTCTTATGACCCCCTGCCAATACCACAGAAGTCATGGAGTCATATCTCAATGGACTTTATTGAGGGATTGCCCAAATCTGGAGGGAGGGATTCAATCATGGTAGTAGTAGACAGATTAACTCGATATGGACATTTTATCTCCCTATCTCACCCTTTTTCAGCACAGAAGGTGGCAGAGGAGTTTTTGGAGCATGTATACAAGCTTCATGGATTACCAGAAAGCATTGTCACTGATAGAGACAAAATATTTACTAGTCATTTTTGGCAGGAACTCTTTAAGCAGATGGGGACTAAACTGGATATGTCCACTGCTTATCACCCTCAAACGGATGGATTGACAGAAAGGCTGAATCAAACACTGGAAATGTATCTTAGATGTTTTTGTAGTAACAGGCCACACAAATGGTTGCAATGGTTGTCTCTGGCTGAGTGGTGGTACAATACTACACATCATACTGCCACCAACATGACTCCTTTTGAAGCCTTATATGGATACAAACCACCAGTGCTAGCTTTGGGGCCATATGAAGTGGGAAGTAATGCTGCAGTCAATCAGTATTTGGAGGAAAGGAAGAGAATAGAATCAGCTCTTAAAGACAATTTGCTCAAGGCTCAAAACAGAATGAAACATTATGCAGACAAGAGAAGAACAGAAAGGAAGTTTGAAGTTGGTGACTGGGTCTATCTGAAACTTCAGCCTTTCAAACAAACTTCAGTAGCTATCAGAAAGAATCTCAAGCTAGCATCTAAGTACTATGGACCTTATGAAATAATACAGAAAATTGGAGCAGTTGCATACAAGCTAAACTTACCCTCCCATGCTCAAATACACCCTGTTTTCCATATCAGTCTGCTCAAAAAGAAGATTGGGACTCACCAGGTTGCTTGTCAAGACCTGCCAAGCACAGGAGCTGAAGGACAACCTAAAGTGGAACCCTTAGCTGTGATGGATCGGAGATTAGTCAAGAGGAGGAACAGACCGGTAGTTCAGTGGCTCATTCGATGGGTGAACTTGTCTGATGAAGAATCGACTTGGGAGGATGCAGACTTTATTCAACAACAGTTTCCACAGTTCCAGCCTTGAGGACAAGGCTTGGCTTAAGGAGGCGGGAATGTGATGTTATTACTTGGAATTGTCTAAATTATTTAAGGGGAACGGTGTCGTATCACTCAAGTTAGGAGAACAGAAGTTTCAGTTCATCCAAGCCAGCAAATAACGGTTATATGCCACGCATTGGGGGGGACCAATGTCCTTCTCTGGACTGTTGCAGGCAGATGGTTGGGCGTTTCCTTCCAGCCTAAGCAGCAGGACAAGGACAACCAATTCTTCCAGAAAGGCTGAGGCGGTGGCTGGTTAACCCTAAATATATATAGCTAGTTAGGAGGATATTGAGTAGTTTTTGGCCAGTTTATGAATTTGCTTTGTGTGCTGTTTTCCTCTTCTCTCTTTCTCTGAGAGATAGCTTCCTTCACTCTATTCACCTTCTTTCCTTAACCATTTCGTTCTGTTCTAAGACTCTGTAACTCAGTTATACCAGTATAATTCCAGCTTATTTGAGATGGTCATTTGATTTGCATTTTAGTTAACGTTGGGACATCACACTAATTGAAGATACAATTCAATTACGATAAAATATACTAAATGTATCACCTCCTGAGCTATCAAGAAAGTGTAAAGAAATGCAAGATTCATGAACGTACAATTTAATTATGATAAAATATACTCTATGTATCACCTCTTGAGCAATCAAGAAAGTGTAAAGAAATGCAAGATTCATGAACACTATCACCACCAGCAATAAAAGTTCTCTTCTTCGCCCTTCTTTTACAGAAATGCAAATTACTAGTAAATAAACAAATTCAACAAACAAACTAAAGCAGTAAAGCTACAAATTTTCCTTTCTTATTCCTTCCCTCCAAAAAAAAAAAAAGAACATTTATTCACAAATCAAAAAACACAATGGCAAAATTGATATAAAACATAAATTAAATGCAAGAATTTCCAAAATCCAAAACCTTGCCGTTGGCGCAGCCGAAGCCACCAAATTCAGACCGGTCGTCGTCGTAATTGCGGGCGTCATTTTCAGCATCTTCAAGGGGTAGCTGAACCTGGGCAAGCATGAGATAATTAGGCTCATTCTCAGACGTATGAGTTCCCAAAATCATTTTCTGAACAGAGTAATCTTTCCCCGAGGGCTCTTCCCTATCCGGAAGCCATTCGACAGTGAGCGACGGCCACTCAAGGGCGTGAGTAATAACCAAATCGTATAGAAACGGAGTGTTCTTCTTCCATATTTTGTACTCCTCATTGATTAACCTCTCCTCTATCTCCCCTCTCATCTCATCCTCGTCCTTCCCCATTGTTTTTTCCCCCTGATTTTAGGTATTGCAGAGAAAGAAGATGGATTTGATAATTTCTACCCTTCTGATGAAGGTCTGGCTCTGGTTTTTCCTTTTGGAACTGGTTATCTTAGGTTCAGTTTGGGAATTTCTTCTTCTACTGCACTGGGATTTGGAGATTGGGGTTTGGGAAATTTGGAGGGAAGAAGGATTTCAGTGAGATTTTTTGCGGGCACTGAGAGAGCGAGGGTTTTAAAGATGGAAGTGGTGGGGTCTTTAACACGTTTACGTTGTTTTGATTTTGAGCTCCCCAGTAGCCTGAACGCATCTCATACTTCCCCATGAACGCTTCGAATGCTCTCAGTGACGCGGACGCATAGTTAGTTCTAAAAATAAAATGAAAAAAAGAGTAAATTCCAAACCTACTATGTAAAGTAATTAGTTAGTTCTATTAAAACGTATTCTTTCCTTGTTGAGACTTATGATTTTATTATCATGAAACTCACACAAATTATTAATCAAAAAGGTATTCATTCAACACTATAATATTATCCCTATAAAATCTAGGAGTTTTACTCTTTCTTTTTTTTTTCCTTTCCTAGCCTGTTTATTACTCCATTCATTTAAAAATATAAGATTTTTTACCCTTTTTTCTCTTCTTGAAATATTTAACTTTTTAATAATTTTAATAATTATTTTTCTAAATTTATTCCACTTATAAAAATAACTATTCAGTTCTCTGTTATATTAATAGATTTAGTTAAAATATAATAGAAAAAATACTTATTTTTTATTATTTCTTAATATATGAAAAAATTTCAAAATATTTCATTTTTTAAAACCGAGAGAATAGATTTTTAGGGTAACTAGAAGATGATAATAATTTTGTACTTTCTTTTTAACTTTTTGCACTATTCTCCCTTCTTTATAAATAAAAATAGTCCATATTGAGTAGGATTTTTGGTGTCTTGTTTTTTTAGTATTAAGGTTTTTTCAATCATAATTGAAAAAGAAGAAGAAGAAGAAGAAGAGTGCAATAAGCTTAAAAGAGATTGTAGAAATTATTCCCTTTCAAAAAAGGCACAATGTTATCTGAATATGTTGATAATGAATCCAAAATTAATTCCACATATTTTTTCTTGCTCTGCATCCAACTTTTTCTGTCATGAAAATCAAATATATATCCTATGAAAATTAAAAAAAACAACCATTTTGTCAACATGACTTGCAATGCAAATACACTCATAAAGAGATAAGAGAAGATTTTTACCCCCCATTTTTTCCATTTTTTTCCTTTTTCTCAAAAAGAGTTATTAAATCTAGTATTGATGCCAATCTTTCTCCCTCTTTTTTTTTTTTTTTTGGGGGGGGGGTCAGAAAATGGCCGAGAACATAAGAAAAAAATCAAATTTAATATTTTTTTCCCCTATTGTCAAATTGCCATCGTTTTTCCTCCAAAGAAAATTGTCCTCGGCTTGAGGTAAATATAAATGAAATGATCAGACTGGTTCTTGAAAACATTTAAACAAAAAAAAAAAAGTTTCTTGAAAGGGAAACAAAAACAATATGGGCAGTAGCCGTTTTATTTTATTTTATTTCTTGGTTTCTTTTGCTGAAAAGGGCAATAGCTTTCTTGAAATCCTAAACAAACAAAAAAAAAAAGAAAAATCGTTCTTTTGGGTTGCAAAAAAGAGAGTTATTTTATTATCTAAGAAATTAATTTTAAATATCACTAAAAAAAGGCTATATTTTAATTTACGTCATTAAATTTATTTTTTTATAGTTTTAAGTTTCAAAATTATTTATATATCCCTTTTCATGCCATTTTATATGGTATAATTTGACCAAAAAAAAAACATAATCAATACGCGAAAATAACAATTATACATTTGATAATTGATGAGTCACTTACGTACAAGACAGACATGTTACCTTTTGCTGAATTTCACCATAAGAAGTGTGAAAGTAGCATAAAAAATAGTCAAACAATATAAAAGATAAAAATAAAATTTAATAGTATAAATGTGGGATTCCTTTACGGCAATTGGAGCCAAAATCCATAATAATTGACAACAATAGCAGGCCTAAAAAAATGCCTTTTCCAAAATACAAGCCCAAAGCCCATTAATATGATCCCCAAAATCGATTCAAAATCTTCAGAAATTCCACATTCAAACGATACGACGGCCACGCTAATTGATACTATTATAGTTAGGCGGGAAAAGAAAATCTATTAATCAATCAAACAATCAAAGAGACGCCTACGGTACCTGCAACACCAGTGAGGAGAAAAAAGAGAGTGCTGTTTTCTGGCGACATGAGAGCTGCTGGTCGCCGACGAGCCAATGATTCACTGGCGTCTGACCGCCGACCTCCACCGCCTACACCCACGGCTACTCTAGCCACTCCTGGTGATCTGTGGCAATTTATGTCCAGCGGCCGGGACTCTGACGCCAGCTTCGCCAGCAGTCGCCCCTCCAACTCCTCGATCGGCCTAAACCCTCGCTCGTCTGCTGTCCCTATCACTGACAAATCGTACCAAGTCTCCGCTATCCGCACCATAAACGCCTACCTCGCGTCCCACTCCCTCCCCATCTCTCTCAAACCTCCGCTCCCATCCGCTAAAGATATTACTGAAACCCTAAAGTTCATTCTCTCTCGCCTTGGCTTCTCCGGGCAGAAACTCGACGATGACCTCCAACTGGTGCTAAAATCTCTAAATTGCCCCGTTAAATTGAACAAATCTGCCCTCCGGGCTCCGGGTACACCTCACTCTTGGCCTAATTTACTCGCTGTAATTCACTGGCTTGTTCAGATTAATATGTATAACGATCATTTGATGAATGTTAGTCAAACAAGGCCGAGTTTCGAGCATAATGATATGTTTCAGTACACAATGAGTAGTTATTTGTATTTTATTCGGGGTGATGATGAGTCAGTGGACGCATTGGATGAGGAGTATATGAAGAAATTGACTAGCGGTAGGGAGGAAATGGCACAGATTTTAAAGGGTCTGGAAGGAAACGTGAAGGAATTAGAGCGACAGTTGGAGGGGCTAAAGGCCGGGCCAACTGAGAGGGAGGTGTTGGAGAAGGAGAAGAACATGTTAGAGGAGGATGTCAAGAAGTTTCATTCTATGATCGAACAGTTGGATGGGCACATGGTTGCAGTACAAAAGGTTTTGGAGGAGAAGGAGAGAGAATTGGCGACCAAAATCACAGAGACCAAGAGGGTTAAAGAGGAAAATGAAGACCTGAGGAGGAGAATTGAGGAACAGGGGATTAATGCCCGAGATGCAGAGAGGATGAAGAAAGAGTTGATGGCTGTTGAGAGAGACATCACGGAGACTGAAGTTGCACGGAATGGATGGGAGGAAAAGGCTTGGGAGCTCGATTCTGAAATTGGGCATAAACTGAAGGAGCTTGAGGAGCTTATCATTGGGTGCAATCAAGCCATCCGGAGGTCTGGTTTCTATCTTCTTATATTACAGATTTTATTGGTACATATTGTTTTGTACAGTGAACTCCTGTTAGTGTGCTTTATGTATTAATGAATTTTGATGAATTACCAAGTCATTTTTCTTGTGGCTCTAACAGTGTTGTTTCCTTTGGGCTTTATAGGCTAAAGCTTGGAAATGAATATCTATATCAGTTGAATGCAAAAGGATCTACACCTGCTGAGGTGTTGGGAATTGACTACAAAGCAACACTGAAGCCGGCACTTTCCTCATTTGAGGAAAGCATAAAGAAAGGCTCAATGGAGAAATTGGAAGAGCTGATAACCCTTCGACAAAGCTCAACTGACAATACGTCTAAAATTGAATCTAAAAGGAGTCGTCTTGCTTCTCTCAATTCGCATATTGATGAAGTAAGAAAAATACTTATTTTAATATTAGTATAGCTGATTATCTCATTGCATTTTTCTGTTCACTACAAGTGGAATAATAACAGTAATATTTTGCTTGAAAGTACTCAGCTTAGGAGGTTATTCAAGAGAAAAAACTGAAGAATCTACTAAGAAAAAGAATGGAAGAAGTTTCAATACTGATTAGCAGAATCTTTAAGAATTCAGTAGGAGAGAATTGTGCTTCATGGTTTTCTCCATAGATCCACAGAAATATTCCTTGCACTTCTCTTGACAGGCATAACTTTAACTTTTAAGTTAGTATTTTGTAGTTGAATTGGCTGCTTGTTACTTCATATTTTTGTCTTCGGAGCACTGCTAAAATTTTCTCTCCAAGTTGGACTGCGAGTTATAAGACAGTCTGCAAAGAATTCACTCTCAACTTAAAAATTGGAGAAAGAAGAATGAGAAAGTGAAAACAAATGCGATTTTTTGTTGCATTTTTACCAGCAATCTCCCAAGAAGTGCAGATTTGGGACATTCAAAAATAAAATTCATCCTTAATATCTAGAATGTTTACTTCTCCAGGACTTGCTAGTCTTTCATGTCAATTTCTGATCTGTGAACAGAATTGTCTGCAAAGTCAATTTGGGACTTGAATTGGCAAATAGGTTGCGTCTGAGTAACAACCAGTCTTACTGTGCAGCTATGTCATATTATTTCTTTTGTGATCTTTTGTCTAATCTGTTAGGTGTAAGTCCCAAATCAGAGGACATATAACCCATTATGTTGACAGTGGTTGTTAGCAATTGCTGAAGTCAGTGGAATTTTATTTGTTTTGGTTCGTCCAAATTAAGGCCTTTTATTTTCCTATACCAGTTTAAGGTTAATGCTTATTTAAGATTGCCTGTTTCTGAAAATAGTTCTTGTCCGTACAATGTTCACAAGAAGCAACTAATTTCTTGCATGCGTCTGCTTCACTGCTCCTAGAGGCATTATTTTCCTTTAGTTCTCCTAGGTATGCACTATTTTCATGATTCTGACTGTGTCTTCAAAAATATCTCTGAAATTACTTAATGTTGTGATTTTTTTAATAGAGATCATCCTGTATAAAGCCTAAATTTGTGGTCAGGTCGAAGCTCAGCAGCTCCATATTAGGAAAGAAACAGAAGGGTATACTGCTAGATGTGCAACCAAAGCTAGAGAGACAGTAGAAGCAATTGAAACAGAAGCCCGCAACTTGGAAAATGTTGAGAGAGAAGCAGCAGAGTTTCTCAAGGTAGGACTCCTTGATGACCTCCAAGTTTGTTTAGTAGTCAGTATGACTAGTAGCGCAGATATGCACAAAGCAATGGGCAACCTAGGTCCCCAAAAAATTTCCCTGTTTTGTTTCTAGGTGTTTAATTTTTTTTCCAGGATTGATCTTCTTTCTCCTTATCTGATAATACATTCTCATCAACTTGGAAATCTCACACTTGCAGGCATCCAAAGCTAAGTTGCATGAAGTAACTTCACAAACTGAGGAAGAAGTTCAATTGTGCGCTCGTGAGCTGTTTGCCTTGATTGATTCTGTATCTAAATATAAAGAATACGTGGCATCAAAAATTACCCAGATGAAGAATGATCTTTTAGAAACTGCCGGCACCATTGCAGATGTCCATAAAGGAGCTTTGCCAGCACATGTGGATCTTGTTGCTGATGCAAACAACTGACATTTTGCTGTTCTGGTTGAGTAAATTACCTGGAACCATATTGATCTTTTAACATAATTGACGAACATTTTCTCCCTATTAATATTATTCAGTTTCCAGTCTAGTTGCTACAAATATAAGAATAACTATGCATTGAACAAGTCATTCTTTTTCTTTTTTTCTTTTTTTTTTTTGGTGTGTGTGTCTGGGTTTGCGGGGGAGGGGCTTGAGTTTTACAACCACGAGCCGTTTACAATTAGACAATGAGCCACCTCCATCCTGAGCTGAAAGTTACAGATGCGATTTTTTGCTTATCATACCCTGTTAAAATTAGCATGCATTTACCTTCGGTTCATATCTTGTGCTTAAAAGCAAGTGCGGAAAATTGGTGGTTCGATGGTTCCTGCCCGTTGTTTATATAGAGCGAATCCAATGCTAGACTTCTGATGATTAAAAGGATCTTGCCTTCAACATCTTGCAATCATTGAGGAAAACAACTCGGTAAGAAGCTTGGCTTTGACAAAGCAATACAGCGTAATCCAAGATAGAGGCATATTGTTCTAAGACCATGCCAAGAAAAATATATTGACATGACTTGTACAGCTAGCTCTAGGTGCAGAAATATACAGAATGCATGACAGCCAAAGAAAATTAACATCTCAATCCGTCGAATGGAAGAAGCAGCTTAAAGGGAGGAAAAAAGAGGGTAGAAATAAAGATTTAGGAGGAAGCTGACAAGAGTTCAGTTGACAATAGGAGACCGAGTGTCTCCTGTAAAAACTAGAGTTTACAGGTGAGTGCTACTCAAAAGGTAATCAAAGGAGAAAGATGACTGGCAGCTACATCATTCTCTAGCATATGTGCTTAGGAGATGTTTGCCACAGAATGAGTTTTCACATCTTCATTTGACCACTACCGAAATTTCTTTCGACACCTTTTACTGAAGGGATGGGATATGCTCTTAAGCAATGTCTATTGTTGTTTAAGCAAAGTCATAGACTCATAGTCACATACTTCTCATTTCTTTTACTGAACAGGAAATACTTTTCATTAAAGGTATGGTTGCTCACATTTAAGACTCATACTGAATGATCAGCCAAACAATTTGATGCTGATGTTGAAGTATTCAAATATTCTCTAACAAAATGGTAACTCGAAACGGCAAAGATTTACAACTGAGGTTTCTAGTTCCTAAACCATAATGATCAAGTCAAACTAGTGAATTTGGTTTGTGTTGGAAGAAACTTCAAGTTTATAGATATTTTTATTTGTTATAAATACGGTATTAACCCCCCTTTCCCCCAACAAACACACACACACACAAGAGGAATAGTGGATAAAAACTCGCAACAAATTTGATGGGTTATGCCTTCTTATTGACATCTTCAGAGCAAACAACACATGAGACGTACTTCATCTAAATAAATCCTGATGCATTTTTGGATATACAAGCTTCAGATGCTGTTTAAAAAAGTAAATAATTTACATTGAACTCCATCATAATAACGGAAAAATAACTCGATCATAGTATAGAAAAAATCAATTGGCTAAAGCTAAATACTTCAATTTTCACATTTATTGGAGCGAATTAATAATTTAACCGTTATACTAAAGAAAAACAAGAAATTACTTCATGAAAAAAGAAGCAGTTTTACCTAGATATTGTCAGTACGTGAAACGTGATGATTTTTATTAGCCTTCGCCAGACTAATGTGGAGATACAGGGCTCAGGAAAGTTGATGGTGGCTTGTGAATAAATGGATGTTCCAATAGCTCTGCAGCACTAGGCCGATCATCGGGATTAACTTGTAAGCATTTCAGGATAAAATCCTGAGCATCTCTTGATAATGAATTAGGTATTGGAGGAGGCTCACCCCTGCCAATCCTGAATAATGCTTGCATCTGTTATTGAGTCATGGTCAGTTTCTTGCCAAAAACTCTGCCTACGACTGAGATAAAGCTTAAATTCAATGAATTTGATTTTTCATACCAATGCTGTCATCTATTATCAGGGACACAAGGAATGGGCTGGATGATCAAAAAACTTCTCACATATAAAATCATTCAAATGAGTTCCCTACTCTTTTTGGTTCTTTGAAAGCATCTCTTTCTCAGCATTTAAATTGAAAGAAGTCTTCATTTTAGTATCAGAAGAACTAAGATAAGGACATCCTTCACTTCCCTATTCCCTTTGGTGCAGCCATCTCTTTTGTAATCTAATTGAGTTAAAAAATGTCCCCTCTTTAGTATTAAAAGAAGCACTTGTCTACAGCAAAAGCAAATGAGAAGAAGGTATAAGCAACATCCAATACTGGACAATTAATGGAAAACTAGAAGAAGGTATAAAACATAAAAACACATTCATCAATCTCAATTATCGGAGCGCCAGAAATATGGTTCCTGGTAGATGAGCATCAAGAGCATGATAGCGTTATATGTTAACTGCAGTGTTGCCATAGTAAACAGAAAATAAGGTGGAGCAAAAGCTTCCAGGTTAGGGACCAAATGTCTAGCAGACTGCTGTTCTACAAACTTAGGATAAAGAAAGAGAAAATGTTCAGTGATGACCCCAAATGTATGTGATTTAATATGGGGAATTATGGCTAACTATCAATTTCGCCTATAATTTTTGTCCATACAGGAGATTTATTGCTTTAACCCGTAATCTTATTGGAACATTGTTTTGCATTTCGTCAAACTTAAATCACCCTCAAGTGACAAGGCTTGTGATGAAATAGTGATAATCATGTATTTTTTAAAAAACTAGAAATCTTGTTCACTGCATTACTACTCTGTGAACATCACCAAGAAAACTTTTCTCCCATTGTACAAGCCCAGAAATATTAGTGATTTAAAAAATCTTAATAAAGATTACAAAATATAAACATCATTCATACCCCTTCCAGATGGGAGTAGGGTATACGGCCAGTTAACATCTCCAACACAGTGCATCCAAGGCTCCATATATCAGCAGCAAGTCCATAGCCGTTATTTTTTTGATTAACAACCTGATCATGAAGATGTTAAAAGTTTAAGAAAATTGTTAAGGCACATATTTTGAACAACAACAAGAACTCCTTCCATTAAGATTTTTACATGAAGCTGATGGAACATCGAGGTTAGAAAGCTTGATCCAAAAAGAGTAAAGTTGATTATAGTAATTTCATAACTGAAACATGCTTCAAAAACATATTCATGAATTCAATTTAATCAAAGGTAAATAACTACTTAAAAAAAAAAAGCACTATTGTCCGATGTTGCTAAAATATAACTCGGCACAAGGTAGAAGATAGGGTGATCATAATTTTCAATAGTATAACATTTTATGATTGACCCAATACAAGTTCTTCCATAATAAAATCCAAATAGAGTACAGGATACATTC
This sequence comes from Rauvolfia tetraphylla, assembly GCA_030512225.1. Taxonomy (NCBI): domain Eukaryota; kingdom Viridiplantae; phylum Streptophyta; class Magnoliopsida; order Gentianales; family Apocynaceae; genus Rauvolfia; species Rauvolfia tetraphylla. The sequence continues at coordinate 9,432,499 of JAJQKT010000060.1, forward strand.
TTCTTAAACTGCAAAGGACACAGATTTGAAGTTAATTGTGTGTCTTCTCAAGGGCAATTGGTTCACATAACCATATATAAACACTAAAAAGTTGGTGAATCTCATCTTAGGTCAGGCCTCATCACCATCGTATGGGATTGGTCACATAGCCCTTCTGTCCATTCATTCCAAACTACGGCCATGTTCTCATAAAGCAAAGACAAAAGTCAAAGCTTTATACAACTGATTTTGTCATGTTATCTACAGCATACTTCTAGCCTTAAAACTTAGTATTTGTGAAATTATCTTATGGTTGCCTATGAATAAGCCAAACCGTGGTCGATGAATTTTACCCGGGGAGAGGGGGGCTTGTTTTGTGCGTTACATGAACAAAAGCAGGAATGGTAAACCCATACCGAAATTTTGTGTCAATATTACCTATTCCAGAAATTTTCTGCACTAATAAGGCTGTCATGCTGCGAGCTGCAGTTCCAATTGACCATTAAAATTATAGAAGCATAAACTATATAATAGGAATATTTTGTTGCTTTGCAGCATGCTGTTTATAAAATACCATTACCAATGATAAGAAGTTACTGGTGTCCTTATATTCTGTTTCTGTATCTTTATCAGATAAGCTGACACTAGGAACCCATAGATGCTCGCTGCAAGTAAGTGATCTTAGAAAAACAAGTACCATCTAACTTAGGACAGCCCAAATAAATCTTAACAAATGTAGATATTGAAGATATTTTATAGGAATTCAACAACATGAGAGCAATCCACTACGACTCCATAGACTAAACAAAACATACACACCATCAAACATTTTCATTCTTGGAGATTTCTAGTGGAAGTTTTATACACTGGTAGAGGTACATAAGAAATACTAAAGAATTTAGACAAACCTCTGGGGCCATCCAGAATGTAGTCCCTTTGCAAGACTTAACATCATTCAATTTGGTTGACTGAAATGATTCACAAAATCAAATTTATCACAAACCTGAATAAAAAAGAAAAAATAAATAAAATAATGTGCAATTAAAAGCAGCCAACCTTTGCCAACCCAAAATCTGCAAGTTTGACAGAGCCACTTGCATCCACCAACATATTAGCACATTTAATGTCCCTTGAAGATTAAAAAGAAAGAAACTTGCCTGAGAGAGAAGAAAAAGATAATTGCAGGATACCGTTCAAAATTTAAGATAGACGTTCTAATATCACTCTGCGATACATACGTTAAAAGGAGGAAATTAGGTCAACAATAATGGTCCTATTTTCCAGGAGGAAAGAAATAATATAATTTAGGAAATGACAGCACACAACCAAAAGTTACATCTAACATGAGCTTTCACTATTCCCAAAGTAGTATATCAAGTCTGTTATCTTATGCCCCTTGGAGGGGGGGGGGGAGAAAAAGAAGATGCATTATCTTATCGACCAAAGGCATAGACTCCTTCTCTGTTTTCGTTCTCCTATAATGATTCATTGCCAACATGTTCTCGATAATCCACTTGGTAACTCTTATGCATTGGAGTATTAGAATTCGAAGAATCATGATGGACTATTGTTACTTCACTAATCAATGTTCAATTTTTTCCTACCCTCAAGACACTATATCATTTTATTCTGATCTGCAAGTTTCTAAATGTGTTTTAGAAAGAGAAAAAAACTTCAAACTTCACAAAAACTGTCACCAGTATCCAACTAAAAGCACAATTCTCATGATCTAGTGGTTTTGAGACAAGAATGCCACAGGTGAGACAATCTTTAGAAAGGATTAGTATAAAGCAGTTCCTCAATTCTCATGATCTAGACCGACACACAACCTTCTACATTGGAGAATGGGGAGTTTCAAGAAAATATTGTATCAAACATAAAGATAAAATATTAAACTGCAGTTGACAAGACTATTACCTATGTACCACATCCTGTCTATGAAGATAATTCAGCCCATTCAGAATCTGTCTTGTGTACACAGAGACTTGGGAATCACGCAGGTGATACGTTTGGTAAAGACTTTTTAGTGAACCTTTAGTTACAAGCTCAAGGAAGATGTAGAGTTTGCTGTCATCCTGAAAACATAAATTTGTAATTTTAAAAAAACCACAAAGAAAAATCCCTTAAATGGAATAACAAGAATTAAGAAACAAAAGGATGGGTATGAAATCTGTATTTTACTCCAAGCTAGAGAAACATATTCTCATCACCATTAGCAACTTCTAGGTCATCTTGCTTTCATTGTTATTCATGAACTGTAAATGAGTTGGAAAGCCAAAAAAAAAAAAACTGCACTAGTACAGGTACAGTTAAATGAGTAAAAAAGCTTCAAGCTCTCTTGAAAGTCATAACATCAGCCTCTGTATGATAAATGTCATAATTCAAAAGAGTGAGAAAATTTTGCAAAGAAAAATGTGACCAATAGAGCAAAAACAGCCTCAAGAATGAAAAAGATAACCTAATTTACTTCTGAAATGGAAGAGTTGGAATCTTTAAAATCAACCAGTCAAGTTATAATTATTTAACCTCCAGTAGGAGTAAAAATCAGTATTCACCAACACAAACTACAAAATCCATAATAACAGCCATTATGTTATCAAATGTAAGAAAGACCTCTATGGGCTTACAAACATGCATTTGATTGATAGCAAAAACAACAGAAAGTTTAATCTTTTATATTCATATCATCTTCTGTCATCAATTATGTTCACTACTATTTTCAAAAGGTTTTAAGCTTTTATTCAATAAATGACCTCTCTAGATCAGGATTTCTGGCTCGTAACCAGGATAGTATAGGAAGGATGAATCAACAAAGTTTATTTACAGAACTCAAATCATGCTGTGATGGGGACAAGCAACTAAGCAGTAAACAGAGCACTACCATTAAGCAGCACTTTGCATGAACAAGTAGCAGCTGTGTGATGAGTAAAACCAACTTAGAAGATCAAAAGCACACCTTTTCTGTTCCAAGATACCGAACTATGTTCTCATGTCGAAATTGACTTAAGAGAGAAATTTCCTGAACAAATCAAGATTTAATGTCAGGAACACAAAGAAATATCTAAAGAAAGTTACAAGAGTATCTGTTTGTAATTTCGAGCACGCATTATAATCACAGGCATCATGCAATTTGCAGAACAGTTACAATATAGCAAAGTATACTGACGTGTTCAAGCTGAAGAATGCTCTGCTTCCCCTGGCTATATTGGTCAAGCAGAGAAACCTCCTTAACAGCGAAAAAGAACCCATCACTGCAGACGTGGAAATTATGAGGCATGATATACAAGAGATAACTAAATCCCTAGAGCAAATAAATAGAGTACATATGATAAAGTACTAGAGGCATCCGTAGAAGGGGAATAGAAGGTTCGATGCTCGGCATGAAGAAAAGATATTTCTACAGAATCATTTATGAGAATCTTTTTTCAACTGACAAATGAGCAAGGGCCAAATTGTAAATGAATATATCCATGTAATTTACTGTACTAGAAGCAATATTACCACTAGAGTCAGCAGGAAAGCGATATTTCCAATGTCTATGTTGAATACAAACTCACCAGAATGGAAGTAGCATGGACTTCCATTAGTATATGGTCATGGAAGGACAGAGAATCACTTAAAAACAAAAAAAAAGAATAAAAAATTATTATAAGTAGCTCCTCTGTAAAAAAATTGACTAGATCTTTGGTCCGCATTCTTGATTTGCCATTACAGACATGTCTGCATTAGTAATTTGTGGAGAAGGTAGTGTGAGGTTTAGGAGTTTTAATAAAAAAATATTAAACATCCAAAGGAAACAGCACTCAACTGATAAAGTTGTCCTTATCACTGATTGCACAATTCCTTCACAGCCTTTGTAGTTCCAATATTTGAAATTAATTGTTATGAACTAATTTCTCGGGGTTTTTAAGTGGTTAAACAATTTGACCACATTCATTGACTATTACTGTTCACTAATTTCCTGTCACTAAGACTGTAGTTCATTTGGTCGTAAAGATGAAGATTAAGATAACTTACTCCGTGAAACCTTCATACACTTTCCCAAAGGAGCCACTCCCCAGAAAGTGTCCCTTTTGCCAAGAATCAATTTTGCGACCCAGAGAATCGTGAGGCAAAATGCAACAAACAGGTTCCACCATCGCATGAAAGCAATCACCATCATTTTCGCAGTCATTCTCATCATTAGAGGAATCTGAACAATATTCTGAAACAATTCTGGCAGCGTAACCCAAGCTTCCCACCAATTGTCTCCCATTCATCCCGTTATCTTGCTTAAACTCGTTGAAATCCTTATCATCAGAAGGACCAAAAGCCTTTAATATATCCCATGTTGAGCTGACATCATCAACAGCCCTATAAGAAACCCCCGGGGGAGGCGCCAAACTTGGCGGCCTAAGGCCTTTAATTCTACAACCACTAATACTATCCGTATTAATATTAGCATGATTTACCCTAGCTTCAGTTTTGGACACAGTTACAGCAGCAGCATCAATTTCACTTGACTCCACCACGGACGTCAACTCGTCACTAACACTAATCCTAGCAGCAAAACTATCCGATAACTCATCTGCAGTAGTAACGACATCACCAAAACTACAACTCTTTAATTGAGCAGAAGGAGAAGAAACCTTACTAGCTTCCCAAGCAGCAACGGGAATCGCGAAGTCCTCAACCGTAAGCCCAAGAGATCTGCAAATAAGGTCAAACTCACCTTCAACTCCTTCAATTCGAAAACTCTTACCGCCAGGCACCGGCAATAAGCTCAAATATCTAGTCCCTGAAGTCGACGACTCATTGAAGGAAGACGACGAGGACGGTGAATCCGTCGCCTCATAGTCAATGTTCTTTACCGCGTTTCGACGTTCAAGCTTCGGCCTGGTCCTCTTCTGCTTCGTGTAATTGATCATCCTCCTGCAGCCACTCTCTCTCTCTCTTCAAAAACTACTTTCTCTCTCGATATATACAGTTTGCTGTTGGAACGAGAAGAAGCTGAAAATGGCGTGAGCAAGGAGCAATAAAGAAATTCAGAAGAGACGGCGGAGACTACTTCTCTCTCTAAAATAATAATTATTTAGATGAACAGGTAGTTGGAAACTGCAGAAAACTGGAGGGAAATAGTAACAGCGTTTGCGCGTTGCGACTTGCGACGTAGCGTAGTCGGGAGAGGGAAAGAGAGCGGAGAGTTTTGGCTAACTTGAAGTGGGCCGCTGAAAAATACATTGGTCAAGTAATTTTAAGTTCTGTGGAATTTAGCCCATTTTTTTAACGGGTTTCAACTACAAAATATCTTTTCTTTTCTTTTCTTTTTTGGAAATGCCTTCTTTTTTTTTCCTTGGATTGATCAAACCAATATAATATCTCATCTTGTAAAAATTTTTTATTGAATGAAAATGTTTTTAATTTAATACTTTATGAAATTGTAAACCTATCTGTTTGTTTCTTCTTTAACAGTTATATGTCTTCTAAAATAGATCTACATTTATTATTTATTAGACTATTTTTTCATGCCCCTAATTAACTAAAAGAGAATATTGAAAACAATATATTCAATATTTCAAAAAGCAAAATAATATATACAAATTTATATATACTTAAAAGAAAAATATAGGTTTAAATATATAACTATGCATAGCACATTTTTATATACTCGTTGTATTGTATTTGTCATTATCACACTCTTTTTTTTCTACTACACACTATATTCAAATCTTAAAATATATGTATTTTTACTAATTAGTAAAACTAATATATATTTATTTTGAATTGCGCCTCACAGAGTTTCTAAGCTCTTTCGAATAAATATTTTTAAATGCAATTTTAAAATATACAAACTAAGTTCTTTTTGAATTTTTTTGAGATGCAAATAAATAGATGAAAAGGAATTTGCAACTAAAATCAATATACATGCATTAGTAAATGCACGAAGAGATTTCGACGATGAGAAGTTAGAAATGGGTTGGCGTATACCAGAAAATGAGTTTTTTTTTTTTTAAATGAGAGGAACAAAATGAGGACAGATGGATCTACAACAGTTACAAGTATCCTCTATTATCACAATGCAAGTGGGTCAGACTATATTTGGTATTTTTCGGAAAAAAAATATGAGGATACTAGCCAAAAAATTCAACGAAGAAATAATTTGTAATAAAAAATTATTACATAAATTATTTTAATAATAAATAATAAAATATAAAATAAATAATTAGAATGTTGAATATTCATAAGATATATACATATAATTAAGTAAGTTAAACCTGATAGAATGTTGAAGTACTTGTTCAATAACTCTTCTAATGTCTTAATAAAGAGGTCGCTATTTATAAAATTAGTAAAAATACTTTTATTAGTTATATATTTAAGAAATAATAAGCATAGCAAATTGCTTAACATCTTAATTTAATACAACATTAACTAATTGAATGTATCAAAAAATTTCACATATTTTTTAAGGTGTAAACACTCTTCACACCAATTTACTTTAATGGCAAAAATTACTAAGAGCGAAAGATTTTTATCTTCCTTGAATATAGATGCACGCATCACAAATATAAATGCAAGCCTATGCAAAAATTTATATGGTCTTCTACTAACTTGTGTCCATTTTTCTGAATGTCATGTAAATGAAAATCTCTCAATGATACATATGTTGTGTAAAATTTATAATTAAATATTATAATTGATAAATTATATATTGAGAGATATATGTACATCTACATAGATAAATACCTTTGATTGTGGATCTCGTAAATAACTCGCCGGACAACGAAAAACAAACTCTGCATGTTTGTCTTTTAAAAAGGTATCCATACTTCCAGTAAAATCTTTCAATTGAACGAAAAATTGATATCTTCAATTTTTTTAAAAGGAGCACAATCAGTAAAATGTAACAAAATAACTTATATATATTGTAATAGTTAGTTACATTGATATTGTTTCAATTGTATCGTTGCATTCAGTACACACTTGCTCTCCATAAATACACTCTGTTACACTACCACAATTGTTGCAAGGCTCATATAACAAATTTTCAATATCTATGCTATTTATATAAACAACTATGCCAAAGAACCTTCCCTGAAAAAAAAAGAGAACAACAATTTTACATTAATAAAACACTTTTATTCTCTCACATCCTCTAAAATACTTTTGCATGGGATATACATTATTTTTTAAAAAATAAGTATATAATGAGAATAGATTTTTAAAAAGAGAAATTTGTTCTAAATATCACTAAAAAAATATATTTAATAGCAAGACTATGAGTAACTCTTACTCTCTCTCCTCCTGCAAAACACTTTTGCACGGGATATACATTACTTCTTAAAAAAATAAGTTTATAATGAGAATATATTTTTAAAAAGAGAAATTTGTTCTAAATATCACTAAAAAAATACATTTAATAGCACGACTATGAGTATGTCTTTTTTTCAGTGACAGAGTTAATTTTTCTTTTAAAAAAGTACCATAAAGAAAAATTCATACGTTTTATTATATAAATAGTTATTAGAGAATATTACAAAAAATATGAAGCAAATTTATGTATTTAATTTAAAAACTATGTACTAATGATTAATCATAAGTAATTAAGATGAAAAGAAAGAAATGAAAAAATACATTGTAAGTTATATTTTTTTATATATTTAAAGTAAATTAATTTTACGATATGGTCTTTCAATTATTCTGTCGTATTCACTTCTACCCCCGTTATGTGTAAGAGAAAAAGAGAATTATTTATCATTTAATTATTTTTTTTACTCTTTAAAAAAATAGAACATATTTGTAATAAAATCATTGTGAAAATTAAAATTCTTCTCCCTTACTTGTCTCCCTCCATTTCTAAAAAATAAATAACATAAAAAATAAAAATTAGTATTTTATAATTAAAAACCTCAAAGAAAGATTTTCAAAATAAAAATATTCTCGGTCATTGTTCAACTTTTTTTTCAAAAGAATCGTGTTCTTGATCTATCACAAAAAACTATAGTGTTCATATATTTTACAAAATCATTTCTTTCAATTATTACAATTATTACAAAATTATTACAATAAAAAAATAAAACCTATCAATTATTACATTTTATGTCTAATGTACTGCAAAGTTATGCATATTATGGTATGGAATATTTTAATAGTAAATTAGACACTTTTATCCTTAACACTTTGCAAATAAAGGATCAAATTATATAGTAATAAATATTAATCAAATTGGTGTAATATATACTAAGAACTAAACAGTTAAATATTACTAAAGTCTGTCGTTCAAACAAACGAAAAAATAAAACTTGAATCTTTAAAATCTATTAAATAAAACAAAAACTCAATAATTTTCTATTAAAATAACTAAAAATATAAAATATATTCTATCATTCAATCAAAATAAAAAAAGAAAATGCATGAAAAATGTAAAAGGAAAAAATATTAATGATGCTAAAAATAAAACTAAAAAGTAAAAGAAGCTGACAAAAATGGAGCAAATGAATAATTACATATGAAAGTCATGTACAACTTAAAGACTTGTTGATAATAAGAAAATTCAAAAAGTTTTAATAAATTACACAGACTCATATTGAAGAAGAAAAAATAAACTAAAAGGAATTACAAGATTTAACTAAAGAAGCCTCTAAGACATATTTCAAAATTTAAAAATAATAAAGATAAAACATTTATGAAAAATTAAAATACCTTAAATGTGCCTTATGCTTATAATGTGTATAACACTCATACAATTTTCTCCATTTTAAAGGAAGAAGTATGAGATAGTCTTTCCATTTTGGTCTCTATCCCAAAAGGTTCTCAACAAAAAAAAAAAAACTCTTCTCTAAAAATAAATAAATTCATAAACATCTTACTTGTACACAAAGAAGTTCTTAATAAATTAAAGAAAATGAAATATTTTCTAAAAAAATTAATTCGTAAAATCTTTTGAACAATAAGAGATACAATGAGTATTGATAAGCTTCTCAAGAAAAAATAAATTATTTCTTCAAGAACAAAAATAGAAAATCAAATCTATAATACTATTTATTAAATTTAGAGGTCAATATTAAAGTGAAAGAGAAAAATGAAGAGAATAAAGTAACATGTATCAAAAAATAAATTTAAAATATTATTTTTTAATTTGAAAAAAGAGGATGACGATAAAAAACCTTATGAGGAAAAAGTTATGAAGAAATAAAAAATTTGTGGAGAAAGTGACAGTAGATGAAGTTATGTGAATATAGTAAAAAAATTATTAAGAATTTGATTTAAATTAAAAAATATATTTCAAATTATAATAGTAGTAAAATAATTTGTATAGTATTAGAATTGAAAGTGGGCTTTGATTTTTTTAGTAATAGAAGAGTTTGTATAGTATTAGAGTTGGAATTGGAGTTAACAGGTGGAAAAATTATTTTAATTAAAAATTAAAAAATATAGAAAATAAAATCAAGGCCTTGGAAGGTTTAGAGGAGGATAGAGAGTAAAAGTGTTTTGGTAATATATATATATATATATATTTGGTGGACTCCGATAAGAGTCAATAATGTAAATTTTTTAATTTTTTACTTATAAATAATTTATTTTTTTAAAAAAATTATAACATAAAATCTTAAATTTATATTTAAATTATATTTGATTAGAAAATTTTATATTTTAAGTTTCGTAAAATTAAATTTTTATGAGAAAAAAATAAAACTTAATTACATATTTGATTAGACTAAACATTATCAAAATAAATTTTTAAACTCTATCCAATTCCACTTTATATGTTTAAAAAAGGGACATAATTTTGTAATGCACGACAATTATGTAAGAAGTTATGTATTGGTTTGCTTTAAACAGGCAATATTTACTATTGACCCAAAATTCATCAAATATGTTGTGTCTCGAGCCTTGCTTCCATGTTAAACGGCTCATATCTGATAAAGTATTCATGGTTTGGTTCGGTTCAAACATTTTTTAAACCAGAAAAATAATTTAAGTTTGGAAATTTTGAAATAAATTCAAACAGTCAAAAATTTTAAACCGTTAAAATTCGATTTGGTTTGATTTTAGACTGCTTGAATATATATCAAAATTAAACTTTGTTTTTTCAAACTTATACAAAAGCTATTAAGGAATAATGCAAAATGAAGTTATCTATCTATATATATATATATATATATATATATATTATAGAAATGTAACACTTTATTTCTTATGACTTCAAACTTCTCATTCTAATTTTTTAAAATGTTTATTTTTTTAATTAGTCTTCAAAAATTTGATTAATTAAGATTTTTTCAATCTATTATGATAACTTTAAACTACTTATCTTTATCATTTTATTTATCCAATCTCTTAATTTAAATTAAATTTATTAAAACTAAATTATTAACTTATACGTTAATTTAAATATAACCCTTTCTTTCTTATGGTTGCAACCTCTCATCCTAAATTCTTAAAATTTTTATTTTTTTAATTATTCTTCAAACTTTTAATTGATTGTGATCATTTTCAATCCATTAAGATAACTTAAACTAATTTATATATTTAATTTTAATTTTAAATTATGTATATTAAGTTATTTTATCAAAGTATGAGACTTTAATTACTATTTTAAAATTTTTTTATTAGTTAGAATCATTTTTAATCTATTAAAATAATTTTAAACTAACTTAGAATCATTTTTAATCTATTAAAATAATTTTAAACTAACTTATACATTAATTTAATTTTGAATTCGTAAAAATATGAGACCTTAATTATTATTTTAATTTTTTTAGAATGGTTAGAATTATTGTTAATATATTAAAATAATTTTAAACTACCTATATATTAATTTGAATTTTGAATTATCTTAATTTCTTAAAGTTTTTACTATTTTAATTAGTATTTAAAATTTTGATTGGTTATGATCATTTTTAATATATTAAAATAATTTAAAACCAACTCATACATTAATTTTAATTTAGAATTTCGTATATTAAATTATTTTGTAAAAGTATGAGACTTTATTAATTACTTCAAAATTTTTTTAATTGGTTAGAATCATTTTCAATCTATTAAAATAATTTTAAACTACTTATACATGAACTTAAATTTTAAATTATTCTAATTTCTTACAAATTTTTTTAATTAATCTTCAAAATTTGATTGGTTAGAATCATTTTCAATCTATTAAAGTAACTTTAAACTAACTTATACATTAATTTTCATTTTAAATTTTGTATATTAAGTTACTTTGTCAAAGTATGAGACTTTAATTACTACTTTAAAATTTTTGATTGGTTAGAACCATTTTCAATCTATTAAAATAATTTTAAACTACTTATATATTAACTTAAATTTGGAATTATTTTAATTTCTTATAATTATTTTTAATTAGTCTTCAAAATTTAATTAGTTAGGATCATTTTCAATCTATTAAAGTAACTTTCAACTAATATATTAATTTTAATTTTAAATTTCATATATTAAGTTATGTTGTAAAAGTATGAGACTTTAGTTATTACTTTAAAATTTTTGATTGGTTAAAACCATTTTCAATCTATTAAAATAATTTTAAGCTACTTATCTATTAACTTGAATTTTGATTTCCATATGTTTTTGTTGAAATTAAATTCGTTATATTGAGTTACTTTGTAAAAGTAGAAAACTTTAATTATTCAATTTAATTAAATTTTTTTAATTGGTTGGGATAATTTTAAACTACTTATATTATATATTAACTCGAATTTTGAATTCTATATTTTTTAAAAAAATTAAATTTTGTATATTCAGTTATTTTATAAAAGTAAACCTTTTACTATTTAGTAGTTGTCAACAAACATGATATTTATATTTATAATTTTTTGTTAACCCAATTTCTTAATTTAAACTAAATTTATTAAATCTAAACTTCTATTGTCTGCCAATTTTTTCTACACATAGTGCACATCATCATTATTTTCTTCTGCACATTATTTTCTTCTTCTCTTCATATGTATGTTTTTTATGTTTTTATTTGTTTGACATAATTTTTACTTGATTTTTTTCCTCGATGATATGTGAGAACAAATTTATGAGGATATAACGTAATCTCACAGTTGTCTCTGTTTGTAAATTTAAGGCCTTTGAAAAATCTTATACGTAATATAGATTAGTTTCTCTGATAGACAAAAATACACATAATAAGAAGTATAGTTTTGAACCATGTTATGAAAAATAATTGATTTATTTTTTTCGTTTTTATCTTTTTTTTTGTTGTTAGAATTTAAACTACGTATACGTAGATGTGGATTGGAACAGATGATTCGAAGTTCCCATATAAAGATTTCTTTTCTTTAATCCCTAAGGAAATAATCTAAAATACTTCAATAATAATAAAAATGTTTTAAATTTAATTAATTCAGGAAATTGCTCTGCATGATTTCTAAGTCAAAGAAATCAGACTATGACTTTACATGATAAGCCAATATGAAAAATGAAAAGTTTTTCCTATTTTACGATATTAACTCCATAGTTGTTTCCTAATCTATGTAGTTTAAAAGGAAACTTCAAGAATTTGACAAATATAGTACTCTATTTATTTCCACCAAGTTTGATTATAATGTAATGCTTAAGCTTTTTTATAATTAAACATATATTACTTCGGATATATTTGTGATTGGGTTTTATATCAAATGCAGGCACATGAGAATCATGAGAGAACACAAGGGCAAGTTAGTTAGGAGAACGCAATATTAGAACTTAGAATGAAGAATTACTATATTTGATGGTTTTAATTTCTCTATTTTTTACAATGGCACACAAGGCAAAAGTTTTTAACTTTTGAGTTAAATAATTTCAGTTTTGGAGTGTCCTTACATGTCCATTAAATTATAGTATGACAAGTTTTCATTTTTATTATATGATACACTTATCAAATTGTCTGTGAAGAAAAATAAAAAAATATTTAAGAGATTTAAGAGATGATTTCTCCATTTTCTATTAATACTTTTTTGTCGTCAAACATACTTCATTATTGTTTAACTTCTTAATTGGTTTCGAGAAATACAATTAGGTAGTACTTCTTTTCTCCAAAAAATCCTTAATCTGAATTCAATTGGTTCCAAACCTTTGAATTTCATTATTGTTTAACCTCTTAATTGGTTTCAAGCGATCCCATTAGTTAGTGTTTCTTAAAAAAAAAGAAAATAAAATTCTTAATCTGAATTCAATTAGATCTGAGCCTTTGAATGTGTTTCTGATTTGTTTTCTTTGTAAAACTCAACATTTTGTTTTTAGTCTGTTTTATTTTAAAATATTTCGAATCATAATTTGATAAAATATTAAAAAATATAAACTATGAAATAGAAATGATATTTTACTAAAAGATAGTATATATAATTATCTTCTTTCCATTTTTATTTTACACATAACTATTGGTTTATTTTTTCAACTATCTCCATGGTGCTCTACATCTAAATTTTCGCATTCAATAATCACCCACAATTTTTTTTAATAAGAATCAATAATCTCCTTTTGTGATTAAGTTACGAGTCATGCATGTTTATGAGTTGAATATGTGGACTATAATAGTTGAGTAGGAAAGTAAATATTCTAACCAAAATTCACTTCACTCTAAAATCAATACAAGTAAGATATACTAAAATTCTATCAAAAAAGTCTCAATATTGACAATGCACTTTATAAAAGAGTAATGACATTTTTGAAGGACATTTACTACTTATTCCTATTGTTACCCACAATCACTTCTAAGTGGATTTTTTTATTAAAGATATAAATTTGTTTCATAGTTTATTAGTTATGTAATTAAAAATAAGTTTTATTAAATTTATAATGTAATTAGTTGTTAATTTTTTATTAAATATATTTCAATAATTATAATTAGAAATAAAAATTTTAATATATGTGCATAATACGGGTTTTTACGCTAGTATCAAATTTATAGTGATCAAAATATTAACCAATATCTATACAACATAAGCATCAAGTAGATTATCAAGCAATAAAATGACAAAGAAATAGAGAAATTTTAAAACATGCAACATAAAATCTAATTAATTAACAGCCAATACAATATAAACAAATAGAGAAGGAAAACAATCTAAAATAATATATATATATATATATATATATATATATATATATATATATATATATATATATATATATATATATATATATATATACTTTTTCAAACTAAATCGAATTTGAAGTTGTGAATTACACCAAACCGAAACCAAAACCAATTCATAGTACAAATTGTAAAATAAGTTTGAATTGATTTGGTTTAGACTGTTTGATGAACACCTTTAATATTATCTCATGCGTTTTTGTTTCACATAATTAGTCTTTAGTTTCTTTTTTGTTTTTAAAATTAGGCTTTAATTTCTCAAATCACAAATTGACAAAATTGTGGTTAAATTAAAAATTAGGCAGCTAATCTATGAACTACCAATTTAACAGCTGTATTTAACTCTCAATGTAATATCCAATTTATTCTATAAGATTTTGTTTATTTGTGTAGAAAACATAACCAAACTTTGAAAGTCATGGTTGGAGGTTGTTGGAACTTTCAAAGCAAAGATAAATTAAGGGGAAAAAAATACCAAACACAAAAGTCATTAGTCACAGGTTAACCTTAGGTATGGTATGGATTAGGACAAGTATTTAGAAGGCAACCAATGCGCAATACGGATGAGCAGTGTACGACATTAAACCACGGCAAAATTTTTACCAAGGCAAAAGGTTTCTTTCTCTACAAACTCAAAAAAATACTTCCTCTCTTGTATAAATATTCATATTCGTGTACATATCACTGTCTCTACATTCGCCTCTCCTTCTGTGTGTCACACAATACACAGATAAAATCTTCTTCTTTCTCTTCTCAGTTGTGTATTTCTGGTGTTTCCTTCCAGTAGTGGGAGGCTTTCTCTATCGGAGACATTTTGAAGACCCAAAAGAACTTCCCAAACAGAGGAAAATTACTCTATCGAACGAGAAAATTGGAAAGGAAAAACTCGTTGCTGTTCTCTCTCTAGAAACTTCTGTGTTCTGAGACCTCAGGCGAGCGTCGAAGGCTAACACTGGTTAGGGTTTAGTTTTACGAGACCTTTTTGGTTATATTTTCTATTTTTCTTTATTAGTTATTCGTATTAATCGAAGGTTTATTTGGGTACTTCTAATAGGAGTAAATATTTATTAGACTGAGACCCTGAATTTTTGTTTCGGTGGGATAGAAATCCTTTCCTAATTTTGGCGAGTAGGGTTCTGCTCTCTGTGTTTCGTACAATGCGTTTAAGTTTCCGATAGGCAGGTTATTAGTGTTTGATAAGGGGTGTCTTTTACGTTGCTCTTCGTTCGAGAGGCAGGCTTGGTGGGTTGATTGAGGTTATTGGATGAGGGTGTCATCAATTTGTTTTTGTTCGACAAGGAGGCCTTGAGCAGCCGCCTTTGATTTGTTCTTCTTGGGCACTGCGTAGAAACGTCTAATTTTGTCTGTTTTTACAAGTGAGTCAAGTTATTCTCAACTGGCTTGGCTCACACTATATCCAGTGTACAGAGAAGAAGAACCCTAGTTATAGTGTATAGAACAAAAACATTCTTTTATTTGATTGTGGCCCTTGAAAGATATACAGTATTTGAATCTGAATTGCTGTTGCTAATCATTGAGTCACAAAAGGGAACCCTTGTCACTCTGGTATGATGGAAAACTGAGATTCAAGATTGGGATAATTCTGTGAAGATATCTGGGATTTTGTGGGGAAAACGGTTGCTTGGTTAGCTTTGAGGAAAAGAGGCGGGTTATTAGCACTTTAAGAACGGTTGGTTCTTCTCTCTCAGTTATATGAACATGTTCTATGCTAATTATGGAAAGAAGTGAGCCCTCATTAGTACCAGAATGGTTGAAAAGCAGTGGAAGTATAACTGGTAGTGGCACAACAAACCACTTGCTCTCATCATCTTCATCGAATTCAGGTACTGTGTTTTGTACTTGTTTTGACTAGTTGTTGTCTGCTTAATTTTTTTTTTTCATATTCTCATGTTTTTCTTGGCAACATAGATGATCATGCTGTATCAAAGATTGCAAGGAATAAGCCATCTGTAAATAGTAGCGATCATGATATAGGACGATTGTCTACTCCTGATAGAACATCTTCCTCATATTTCCGCCGGAATTCTAGTAGTAATGGTTCTGCTCACTTGAGGTCTTACAGTAGTTTCGGAAGGGGCCTACGTGGTGGTAGGGACTGGGATAAGGACGTTTATGAGTCTCGAGATAAGGATAAGCCAGGTTTGGGGGACCTGAAGCACCGGGATTATTCAGATCCAATAGGGAGCATTTATCCCAGCAGGTTTGAGAAGGATGGGTTAAGACGTTCCCAGTCATTGTTTTCAGGTAAACGTGGTGAGGGTTTGCCTAGGAAAACATCAGCTGATGGAATTGGCCCCAGAAATGACAGCATTGAGGGCAATGGTTTGCTGAACAAGGTTAGCTCTATTAGCAGCACCCAGAATCCAGCATTCGAAAGAGATTTCCCTTCCCTTGGACCAGAGGAGAGACAATCGTCTCCTGATATAGGAAGAGTCCCATCTCCAGGTTTGAGTACTACCATTCATGGGTTACCTGCCTCAGCTGCAATCGGTGGTGATAAATGGATATCTGCCCTGGCAGAAGTGCCTGCAATGGTTGGAAGCAGTGGACCTGGAATTTCTTCTGGACAGCAGATTTCTGTTTCTAGTGCCACTTCTCTGGCATTGAGCAGTACAACTGGCCTCAATATGGCTGAAGCTGTGGCTCAGGGTCCTCAACGTGCTCATACTGCTCCACAGGTAGCTTTAGATACTCCCTCTTTTCTAAAATATTCATCGGATAAATGATGCTTACTTGTTACTTATGTCATGTTTTAGATATCCACTGGAACACAAAGGCTTGAGGAGCTGGTTATTAAACAATCCAGGCAATTAATTCCTGTGACTCCCTCAATGCCTAAACCTTTGGTAAGAATTGTTGTGTCCTTGCTATTTTAGCACATCCTTTGCTGTATTTCGTTTTGTTATATTTGTGTTTGTCTAGACTTGCATGAAATCATATTTGAATACTGGATCTCAGAGGACAATTCGGAAAAAGCCATAATGTACTAGCATTATGAGGTTAAAATGAAATCTTGCTGGAAGGATTTTATTAGTTTGTCTGTTCTGAAGAAGTCTCTTTGGAGACTTGGGACACTATGATTGTCAGATTTAGGTTATATTTATCTGATGGTTTTCCGTATACGACAAACTTTCATTACTCTTATGGTTGATAAATTATCTGGGACTACCTTTTTTTTGTGCTGTAAAGGTGTTTTCGCATGATACCTACATGCTTGCTCATGAAAGACAAAATATTCTCCATTATATGTTCAAATTAAGTTTGAGGGACATAGTGTAGAATTTGTAGCTACCATATTCATATGCTGGATTTTGTAATAAAGAGGCATTAAGCATTATAGCTTTGGCTTGTGGTAGGATGCCATTACTATTTAGAGCATTTTAGTGCCTCAGCCTTTTGAGCTTCTAGTGATGGTAAGCTTATGCAATGCATTTGTCCACCACATTAAAATGTTCATATTCGGAGTAGTTTAGTTTTTTTTTTCTTTCACCTATAGACGAATAGGGATCGTTGGATTTGACTATTGAAGCCGATCAATCAATGCCTAGCATCCATATGTCGATTTTTTAAATTTTAATGTTCTATAATAAGATTTTCTTTAACGGGTATTTATGGTTTAGTTGCTGTTGTTAGGTGAATTTATTTTCAAAAACTACAATTCAATGTATTCATGAGATAGTAAATTAAGAGGCCTAGATGAGAAAAGAAAGGAGTTCTATGCACTGGCCAGTTTTGGCTTGAACAGGATCTCAGTGCCAAAAAAGACTTCATGCTTAAACATATACTTCCTCCATTTCAAAATATAAGTCGTTTTAGCCTCTTGCACAAGAATTAAGGGTTGTGAAAAACAATGAAATGTTTGCGACAAAATACCTTCTTTACCCTTAATAAATGGGCGGGGGGAGAGGGAGGGAGGGAGGGAGGTGGGGGGGGTGTGGGAGAGAGAGAGAGAGAGAGCAGGATAGAATTGGAAACACATAATAAATACTCTTTGGAAGGTGTAAAATGATTTATATCATGAAACAACTTTCTCCATCTAAAACGACCTATATTTTAAAGCAAAGGGAGGATATAGTAATTTCTATCTCCTTGCTTTGTCATATCTTCTCAGTCTTCTAATAGTAACAAGGATGTTCTCATCCTTTTTCGTGTGAAGAATGAGAATTTCGTCACCATCGTTTGTAACTGTATTATTTGTGTTTCCTACACTGAGAGTTAAACTTAGTCTTTATACTATAGGCTTTATGCAAAGCAGTGAGAAGGATGACATGAGAAACAGGTGAACTCGTCATTGATCTTCTATCCTTAGGTTTGGCAGCTGACATTTTTATTCTTATTTGCAGGTTTTGAAAGGAATCAATTCATTACTAAATAAAGGAGAGCTCTACTTATTGGTTGTCCAAATTCTTGACTGGAATATCATTTTAAGTCTAGAAATGTTGTTACTGGCTCTGAGACTTAGAAAGAGTCCTTTGTGATGCTTTCTTTTTTGTACTCGCTAGTTTGGCTCCTTGAAAGAATTAGTTTCAGAATAAGCTTGATGCTCAAGTCTGATCTACTCCTAATCCTGTTCTAATAATTACTTTCGCACAAGTAGCATTTTTGTATCATAGAGTGGTCAAAACTAGTTAATATAGCTATTTGTGTCTCTTCTGTGAGATATTATGCATTCTTGTTTGTGTCTTAACAATTTATACAGTTATGTAATCTTACATGTATGCTAATATTACTAGAATATTAACAAAGTGCATCATACTTGGTGTGATTAGTGGGATCATTTAGGCATTTAATGCGTTTCTATCCCCTTCTTTTGTGTCCTTCTCCTTATGAGCGGAAGGGAAAGGACTTTCCTGGATGAGAACGGGAGGATTCTGGTTGATACAATTTTACCATAGAATCCATTTGCACTTTGCTGTAAGTTTTTATTCGGATTACATGCTTTTGGGGAAAGGAATGGTTGAAGGATACAATTGTTACAATGAGCTCTTGAAAGTCTTTTGATGCATCTTGGTGCCTATCTTTATCTTTGATTCTTTTAAGATAATATTATGCCATTTTTCCCCAGAAGTTCTACTTTTGTTCTATGGCTGATGATTTAAGCTGAAAGAGGAGGGAAAGGCGTAGCTGACTTCTGTGTTCCATTCCAACCAAACCCTCGTGTCTTACCCATATGAAGTAGAGGGTTAGATATGGTCTTAAAATGTTTAAATACTTACTTCGTCGCTATAATAATACCTTTAGCATTCTACATTTATGTTCTTTTTTCTCCTTTACTTTGTCCAGTTACTTCAACTTTCTGAAACAGTTTGATGTTCTTTGCTGTATGTTGACAATCTGCTTATGTATCTGTTCACTACTGAAAACCTGCTCTCTTATTACTAGTAATCAACAAATGTGAAAAAAAAAAAGAGAAAGATATGAGAACCTGTTTATTCTTTTACATACTGATTCAAAAGTGGAAGTCGATACTCAAAAGGAGGAGATTCTTTTGGGTAGAGATGATGGGGAGCTTCAGGGAAGGCAGTGGAATTTTGACAAGAAAATAGTTCCGTTTGTTCTCTTTCTTGCTGTCTCTCTTCTCTGGTTAAAAATTGAAGAGAGAGTATTGGGAGAAACTCCTTCACTCTTTCCAATTAGCTTGTTCTGCATAATTCATGCTGGATTGCAGATCAGGACCTACATCAGGGTCCTACTACTCTAAAAGAAGAAATTTGTTTAGTGCCTGGAGAACTATTGATTGTTAAGAGTTTTTGCTGTGGATGACTTTGTATCACTATGATGGCATATTTCGTAAAATTACATGTATGTTAGCTAACTCCCACATCTTTGTTTTTAGGTTTTGGGTTCTTCGGACAAAGTGAAATTGAAAGCTGGACAACAGCAGCATCCAACTTCGTCTTCTCTTCTTAGCCCTTCGTTCCGGAGTGGGCCACTGAAAAATGAGGTTTCAAAAACAAGTACTTCTGGAAAGCTGCTTGTGCTTAAGCCAGCTCGAGAGAGGAATGGTGTTGCACCTGCTTCCAAGGATAGCTTGAGCCCTACAACTGTTAGTAGGGTCACAAATTCTCCGCCTGCAATGGCTCTGCCAGTTGGTGGATTATCTGCCTCAAGGGGCTCTTCAAACAACCCAGTATCCCCAAGTGCTGATCGGAAGCATGTACTGACAATGTTGGAGAAGAGACCTACACCCCAAGCTCAAAGCCGGAATGATTTCTTCAATCTTGTGAGGAAGAAGTCTATGGCAACATCTACGTCTGTCCCGGATCCTGGTCATGTGGTGTCACCACCCATTCCTTGTAAGGGCATTGAACAAGATACTGTCACTGCACCTGCTACTCCTCAGCGAAGGGATATCCTGATAGCAGATAGCCTAAGTGTGAGTGAATCAACAGAGAGTAACCGTAGCTTGAGCTGCAATGGTGATGCCTTTGGTGGAGACAGATACCATAAAAATGGGAAGAACCATTTAAGCTGTAATCCAATTTTCTCTGAGGAGGAAGAGGCTGCATTTTTACGTTCGCTTGGCTGGGAGGAAAATGCCGATGAAGATGGTCTTACAGAGGAGGAGATTGATGCTTTCCTGAGTAAGGTAAGTTGGAGAGATGTTTGCTTGACTGAGTCCAGAAAGTAAATTTGGTGAATGTTCAGTGATTCAGAAGAATTATTACTACAATTTGTCATTTTCTACTGTACCTTGGGGAACATATTGTCAGTTGTCACCACGGAGCTAACTTATAGACTCAATTTCTTTGTGGAATATTAATGTTCTTGTGTTTTTATGCAGCATTGGAACACAAAGCTATCCTTGAAACTATTGCAAGGAGTAGAAACACGGTTTTTATTGCCACTCAGCTCACAAGTTGGTGCTGTTTCTTCTGGAATAGGCTCATCTGATGCGAAGTTGGAATCCTGAAGTGCTTGCTGGTTTGAAGTTGAGGTTCGAACAGATTCATCCCTTTCCGTTTTGGAATTTTTGCTCGTTTCATGTGCATTCAGAAGAAATTCTAAGGGATCAGAGTAGCCAATGACGACAAAGTGGCAGGGTAGTTATGTTCCTGTCATTCCATGGAAATGGTTAGGAATAAATCACAGGTGGTCGAATACTGATTATTGTTTCTGAAATGCTTTGCCTGCTATGAGCTGTAGAGGTTTTGACATTTAGGAGATCAGATGAAATATAGGACATAGGTTTACTGTCTAGCTGCTCCGCGAAATTGCTGTTTGTGCAAAATCCGGGTTGATCAGTTTTGGAATTTGGACAAGGGTCGAAATCAACGGATGCCCTAAGGTCATTTTACACCTTTTTAATAGGGAAAAGGAAGAAAGAAATTATGAATTTTATTTTTCTCCATTTTAAACCTTTTTTTGGCCTCTGTGCTGGTTTATAACTTGTGCTTGTGGTCAACTATGAAACTGAGCAGAGGTCAGGATGGACTATCTTGATACTCCAGGGAATGACAAATAGATGCCTCGTTACATGATGATTCAGATGAAACAAAAGAACTTTCCTTGGAATTGACTTCTGCTTCCGCTTCCGCTTCCGCTTCCAGCAACAATATCTTCTAGTTCAACCCCTTCTGGGTGGGCAGTAGACTCCCAATTCCAGCTCCTTTGACGGATGGTTGGGAGACCGTCTATCACGCCCATCACCAAATTGGTGCAAGACGATTTGTATTTCTTAGAGCTTAGGAGGAGATGTATATGTTTTAGGAAAGTGAAACTCAGTTTTTTGTTTCAATATATAAGGTTTTTTAAATATTTTTTTCTAAAAATATTTTAATATTTTGATAATTTTAAAGATTATTTTTAAAATAATTTTTATCGATAAATATAATTTTTTATTTTTTATATTTATAAAAAATAAACTAAATTATTTGAAAATATAATAATTTATTATTAAAAGATTAATTTTTTAATACTTTGATATGGAAGAAATAAAGAAAATTAAATTGGCAAAGTGAGAAATTTACTGATAAAATTTACTATCATGTAATTTTTTTTTAAAAAATGAGTATTTGATTTTTTATAAATTAAAAAAGAATATATAAAGAGTATATTTTATTATTTTTAAAATTAAATTTATTAATATAATAAAAAATAAGAGAATAATATTTATAATGGATAATTTTAAAAAATAAATTTTAAAATTTATAAAAATTTAAATATTTTAAGAAGGAAGAAAATAAATAAAATATTTTATATTTTAAAATGAAAGGAATAGATTTTGAGCGTTGTGGGGGGACGCTCCTTGAAACCGATAAAATTATCTTGAAAGAGAAAGTCACAATTGGTAAGGAATTTTAGAGAAAATTCAATGAGTTGGAACGTTGTGAATATGCTAAAGCCGAAAATGGGGACCAATGGAGAATGTGCCTTGTCGAATCAGTAAGAAGACTGTGTGGTGAACTGGTGGAATGAGGAGTGCTATGGTGCTCAACACCATTTTTTAAGCACGTGCGGGCTGCCGTTGGATTAATTGCTTTTTGGTTCAACGGTTAGATTGCTCAGAGTTATATTTAAAATGAAAAAATTTTCAATTTTCATTCAAACTTCAAATTTGATTTTCTCTTTACCAAATCTAATTCTCTCTTTCCAAACAGTTAGAAGTGTTACTTGGACGCGTTAGAACAAAATGGTGTTTAGCACCTTAGCCGACTCAGACTGAGGAAGTGAAGCTGCCAACCGCCAACGGAAATTAAAGAAACCATTGTCCATGGTCGCCTCAACTCTTTTCCTTCTATGTTATGCACTGTGTTGATTGCTCCTTAGTTGCTGCGTCAACACTGGACCTAAGTATTAATTACAATCACACTGTGTAAGGATTGCAATTTTTTGGCTGAAGTTGAGTTAAATTTCTCAGATAAAAAGGAATAAAATTGTTTAAAAAAGGTACAGTAACTTTCTTTATCCTTTTATTACATTAATTTATTCTTTTAATAATGTGTTAAGTTACAAATTTTGAGTCAAATAGTATCGGGTTTTTTTTTTTCTTTCTTTAGATAGTTATTCTACGTGTGTAAAGAATTTCCAAATCTGATGGTTTTGATTCTATTTGTCGTCATCGTGACTAATTTAAAAGGAGAGGAAGAAAACGAGGATCAAGTCGTTTGGAATCGTATTATTCTTATCCAGGGAAGTTGACCAAGGAGGTTTGTGCTTGCACACAAGTGAAAAAATACTTGTGCTGATGAAGATTGCGGACAAAGAATGGATCGGAAAGCGACTTCTACTCTATACTGCGATATCGTGAAATTCAAATTACTTTTCGTCACATTTAGAATTGGCAGACAATCAAGACATTGATGCCAGCAAGAAGAGAGATTATTGGATTGGTTTTCCAAAACCAAAACTTGGGACCATTTTTTTTTTTCCCAACCTTGAATTCCATCTCTTCTCTCACGAATTAATTATTTGTTTAATTTTTAAAACAATGGTTTTCGAATAAAATCAATGTTTGAGATGCAAATTAATCACTTCTCAATAAGAAAACAAATTATTGCGTAGTAATTCCTTCTACCGAGCTCGTAATAAAGTCTTAAATATTGTTAATGAAGTGATGCAGAAGCAATCATTATATAATTTAATCGTTGAATTTTTACGTTTTAAAATATAAAATTTTTTGATATATTTTACGTAAATTAAGAAAAAAAATATTTTTATTATATCATTAAATAATTCTACTAATATAATTAAAAATAAAAGAATTATATTTATTAATAAATAAATTTTATTAAAAAATTAAATAATTTAAAAAGAGAAAAAATAATCTAAATTCTTATATTTTAAAATGAGATGTAAGAAGTTTAGTTTTAGCTCCCACATAATATAATTAAGGAGAAAAAAGGGTAGAAGGAGTGTCGATGAAGCAAATGATTTCCCTCTTTTTCTTTTATGCTAGTATGATTGGTTTATTCCATCAACTCCAGAGTAGGACAATAGGAATTCTTGACTGTTGTTCGACTTTGAATATTTGACTCTTCGATGAGACATGGCAACCGCTGCTCTCCTCCATACCATTCCCATATCTCCGGCCTCACCTTCCCCAACTACCAACCAAAAATTAAAAAGAAAAAGAAAAAGGATCGAATTGTATTTTTATTTGGACAAAACTCAACCAATAATATTCACCTGTAATTTGTCAATTTTAACGTTGTCGTCTCTTGCGGTGTAGGTCATACGTATGTGTAGTTAGGACTATTAAGTAAGGATATGATTGAATATTATTTTATTTTAAAATTAATTTAAAATTTTAAGTATAAAACTCACATCTTCTCTTCTTTTACAAATAATTTAATAGTTACGAAATTCAATATAACAATATCAAAACTAAACATTATTCAACTACATTTAAAAAAAATGTATGTGAAAGAAGAAAGAAGGCAAGCAGGGAAATGCATATCCATGCAAACACTACCATACAACATTGGTCAATGGCATTATTAATTGAATCATGATACTGCTGCTAATGGAATCTTTACATTCAAAGGCTTCATATACGACTTATTTTAGTTTTTTTTCCACGAAAAATTAGATTTTTTTTATGGTCAAATATAATTCACTTAGTTAGAGTATCTTTTGTGAGGCCAAAGGCCAAAGGTTTATGTTTCCATCTCCATTGTATAAATGTTTGGTCATCCAAAGGCTTCAAATTAATCATTTGTAAAAGAATGGGCATGAAAAGTTCCCTTTCCCGGCCGGAAGCTTCTTCCCTACATCAAAAGGCCATATATATATATATATATATTATGAACTCCCATAAAGTATGCTTAACTGAGATACTTAAGTAGCATAAATATTAGTACTATATTACGAATGTCAAGACTCATCAGAGAAAAATTGTGCATCGGACATCGGACAAACTCCAACGCTTTGCAGTATTCTAATAGCCAGGCTGCCAAGACAATTCTTACAATCCCCACCCCCACCCCCA
The DNA here is from genome assembly GCA_030512225.1 of Rauvolfia tetraphylla. NCBI lineage: Eukaryota > Viridiplantae > Streptophyta > Magnoliopsida > Gentianales > Apocynaceae > Rauvolfia > Rauvolfia tetraphylla. Next base: position 9,457,509 of record JAJQKT010000060.1, read on the forward strand.
CCGCCTACACCTTTTTTTCTCTCTCTCTCTCTCTCTCTATATATATATATATATATATAGACAAGAGGGGCAACAATGTAATGCATTTAACCACTGCTTCTGTTTTGTGTTACGAGATCATAAATATAAATAACTAAACAAGAACGTAAGAATTTGCAGCGGCGACGCTTGCTCATTCCCCCCTTCCTCCCTCCCTCCCTCTCACCTGTAAAGTCCACGCTTACTGGGTAAGCGAATGATGAGTAAAGTTGTTAGATCATGTTCTAGCAAAATTAGTGAAGAATTGGGGAGAAAAAAAAAAACAAAATTTGACATGCCTCTCCCTAGACAGCGAATGAGTCAAACCTCATCAAACATGTTTGGGTTTTTTCTCTCATGAGTTTGATTTTTCGAGCTTGAACTCAAATTTGATTATGATTTTAGGTTCAAATTTTTCAATAAGTCGGCGCATACATATCTATATATAGAGTTTTGTTTTGATATTTTTATTTTGAGTTTCGTAAAAGTTAAATTATTCGTGAGAGGTGATGTGAGTCCCACATTTGAAATTTTAAATTCGGTTTAAAAAACCGAACCCTGTCCAAATATACCTATAATGTAATAAAGTTTAATTATTTTACCTTCAAATACAAAGTTCAAACTGAAGAATTTTTTTAATCGAAATTAAAATCGATCAAGTCTCATCGAACTCAACTCAATTACTTTAACATTCGACTGATTCCCCTGAAGAAATGATAAATCTGGAAAAAAAAAACACATTTCCATTTGTTTTCTGCGGAGGCCAGAAAGCTGGGACTAATTTATTTGCAAGGATTTGAAGCTATTGAAGTCAGTTTAATTAAGTTTCTGGCAGTCAGATCTGAACCTATTTTTTAAATTTCTCTCTGAGAAAGTCAGATTTGAATTGGTTTGTAGATAAACTTGCAGTAATTTAAAGTTATTGACGATTGATCTAATTAAATTTTATTTATAGTAAGAGTTTTCCACCAATCAGATTAGGCGCCAATATTCCGCTGGCGTGAAGAGATGAATGCATCCGCAGATACACATGTAATCATCGCAATTTTAATACAATCTTTCCTTAATTGAAGACTACATAGTATATAGCAAACATTGGACACGGCAGCGATTTTTATTAAAATAAACAATTGTAGTAATTTATTTCTTTCTTTTATCGGTAAGAATTGAAAGGTGCGTGTGTGATGGTCTCGCAGTTGACATTTTCTTTCCCGATCGGATCCCAATGCCCCCTCCCTCCTCCTACTGTGGGATTTCGTACAGGGCTCGTCCTCCCTGAGTGGATCGCGTAGCAACTTTCCCATCTTCTTATATTTGGATAATATTTAATTTTAAAATTTAGATTTTAAAGAGATTTATAATTCATTTAATAATTTATTTAATTTTTATAAAATAAAAGATGAAAATTTTAAAATTAAAATTTATCCAATCATACACAATATTATCTATTAAAATTTAGAGACGGGAACGAAATAGACACATTATGTCGAGGTCAAATTTAATTAATTATATATCGAAAATATCTCTGCTTAAGGGAGAGAATTAAAAGAAAAAAAATTGAGATGAAATTGGTGGTAGAAAACATTATGTTGTACAAAGTTTCAACTATGGCTCCATAATTGTTTATGTGTAACTAGCTACTAAAAGACTAGTATAAAGTTTTATTTTTGTACAAATACTAAACTATATATGAATGCGAAGTTCCATCTTTAATGGTAAAAATCTCAACATATGAACAGTTAAAAACAAGTTATATTTGTTCGATGAATAAAAAATAGGAAATGATATTCTCACTCCTGTTTTTTACTCATTTTTATTTTTTTATAATTGCAAAGACCTTAATATCTAAAAGAGACTTGAAAATTTTAGCTCAAACGAAAAACTAGTTAGGGATATTGAAGTATTTTTATTTATATAAAAAATAAAAAAAGAGATAGAGAGTAAAAGAAGGTAAAAGTGAAGTAAGAATATCACTTCTCATAAAAAATACTTCATCCGTCTACAATTAAATATCGACATTTCCTTTAAAAGATGCCCAAAATTGAATAATCTATATTATTAAAATATTTATATATTTTATCTAAACTTTCATTAGTAATATTTTTAATCTCCATTGATATGAGGGTTCCATCACTAATTTCTTTCATTTTATTGATTTAAGGGATTTAACTTTCACTAATATGTGGATCTACCGTTAAAATTTTCAATTAGTAAGGATATCATAATAAACAAATTATTCTCTTTTAATTTTATATTAACTTAAAATGAGATATTTAATTGTAGATAGAGGAAGTATACATTCTTAACTTGTAGCTAAATTTATACAGTTCAAGATATTTATTTACACCTTAAAATGCAGGAATTTACCAATAAGACAACCAAGTAAGTAAGATGTAGGTTAAGGGCAGTTAAAGTCATTAGAAATGAAGAGGAGGGGGCTGCGGCAAAACAGCCTAAACTAATAACACAGCTAGCCATGTTAAATTATCGTACCTTAGACAAATGGTGTGATTAAGAACCAACCAAACATAAAGTCAAAACATAGATGCGTCCTTGTGTGTCTAATTCTACTAATTATACGTCTTTGAGACGAGGGAATTGACTTCGGTGCCTCAAAAGCAGCACACGCACACAAACAATACAAATTAGGAAGAAAAGAGACTGCAAAACTTTTTTGTTTTTTACCTCTAGACTTCTATGGAGACTGCAGAAACTGAAAGGGATATTGATCTATCCCTCAAGCTGGATCCTCAAAAAGAACAAGAAGAAGATCATCATCATCAGCGTGCACCACTCCAAGTTCATCCTCCCCATGGCCCACTAGCTCCAGAATTACCTGATATGGAAGACAAATCCCAGGCAAGAGAAGCCGACGCATCATCGCCTGCTAAACACCCTTTAACTGAGAACATGAAGAGTTCTGAAGAGGTATTTATTTATATATGCTGATCATTTCCTCCATTTCTGCCTGCTTAGATGTGTTCGTATAATAAGTTTTGTGCATGTGATGAGTGCATGATATGATCCCTTTCCCGAGTTCCAAATCCCAATCCCAAAGAAAGAACCAAGCACACCGACCAAGAATTCGTCCATTCACACTCGGGGAGAGAGAGACAGATGTACACAGAGAGAAGGACACTGATTTATAAATAATTAAGACTGATAAGACTTTAATACTATGTTATAGCTCTCGGTGTTGCAGATGGAGATGAGCCGAATGAAAGAGGAGAATAAGGTGTTAAGGAAGGCAGTAGAGCAGACTATGAAAGATTATCACGATCTACAGATGAAATTTGCATCTGTCCAAGAAAATGTTCAAACTAAGGTAAGAAGTATCAATCAGCTTTCTAAGGTAATTCATGAGTTTCTAATTGCACTATAAACAGATTGCTCTATAATTGGTGGTTCTAATTTGATCACTTCAAATTTTGGCGATAGGATCCCAGGACTTTTCTTTCGCTTAATGCGACCCATAGTCCAAGCCAAGAACACAACGGAAGTCCAAGAATTGTGGATATGAAGAATCAAACATCATCATCTTCACAAGAAGATGATACTAAAGGTGGTGAATTAGGGTTGTCGTTGATGCTGCAAAGCAGCACAAGCAAAAAAGATGTAGAAGAGAGCAAAGACACAAAGGAAGATGCAACTGGATTCGCACAGTTACAGAATAAGCTACAAAAGAGCAATTTGGGAGGAATTGCAAGCCATGCTGCTTCTCCTCTCAATAGAAAAGCTAGGGTTACTGTCCGGGCCAGATGTGAAGCTGCTACAGTGAGTTCTAATTTAGGACTGCTAATGTTTTTTATCCACTTTTTCCCTTCACCTCAATTTGCTGAGACAAAAGAACAATTAATCCAAGAAAGTGTTATAATAGATGAATGATGGCTGTCAATGGCGAAAGTACGGTCAAAAGATTGCCAAAGGAAATCCTTGCCCGCGAGCCTATTATCGTTGCACTGTAGCTCCTGGTTGCCCAGTAAGAAAACAGGTAAACATATACAACACTTCAAGGAATTCTGAAATCCATATTCAATGTTACAAATTTTATATCTTGGACCTTATAATTCTAAGATTTTATTCATAGTATTTTTTTTTATAAAAAAAAACAATGGATTTGTTGTGATTAGGTCCAGAGATGCTTGGAGGACATGTCTATACTGATCACAACCTACGAAGGAACCCATAATCATCCTCTACCTGTGGGAGCAACAGCAATGGCGTCGACTGCCTCAGCAGCAGCGTCCTTTATGTTACTGGATTCAAGCAAACCTTTTTCAGATGGCATGTCCGGTTTCAACCAATCACCATTTCCATATCATAATAATCACATGACAAGTTCGTCTTCTGATCCCTACAGATCAAGCCTAATAAACATTCATCCAAATGACCCTTCAAAAGGGATTGTTCTTGACCTCACAGCCAACAATGGTCCCGACGGCCGACAATTTCCCACGGCTAGCTCTTCGCACACCTCCTCAGCTCAAATGGGCTATTCTTGGATTCCTAAACTGCGGAATTATGGTACTAATACAATTTTTAATGATCTTTTTCATGGTCCTAATCTAGGTGATCAAGAGATGGGCCATAAAGGTGAGGGAAACAAGTTATTGGCTGAAAATGTGAGTGCAATTGCTTCTGATCCTAAGTTTAGAGTTGCTGTTGCGGCTGCCATTTCTTCACTCATTAATAAGGAAAGCCAAACTACTAGTAATACAGCAACTAGTAGTACTCATCCTTTAGCTCCAACTTTAGATGGGGATCAGAACGGTAGCTCTAGTAGTAGCAAAAAGTGGATTCTTGAATCTCTTTCCACAAGCAGTAGGACCATACAGGATCCACCATTAAAGATGCTGCAGAAAAAGTAGAGTTTTCAGTTTTTTCATTTTTCTTTTGGTTGGTGGACACTTTAGAATATTTCATAAAGTGTAGTTAAATTTTCTGAACTCCATGTTATTCATACTGAAAAAGTTGTACTTTTTATTTCTTTACGCAGTATCTTTTGCGTCCATGAGGTTCCATGCGAATTTTGAGCTTCAACTGTTGCAAAGTTGATAGAGAAACTCTTGAATATTCATCACCTCTTCCTTTTTTTAAGAATAGTTTATAAAGCGTTCAATAATATAAAAACTATACAGTGTTTTTCTCAAACTAGAAAGATAAATTAACTAACAAGTACAAACACGATACCAAATACTTTTTCCTTTTCAAAATGTAGATGAATATATGATCTAATCTTAATGTTGCGCTAATAGTCAATAATCAAATGTCTTATTGTAGTTTTAGAAGTGTATAATTCTTTTTTCCCCCCCTAGATATGGACACTATATGTATAAGTCCTCCTCAAAGGAAAAATAATTAATTTAATTAATATGAGTATTTCAAATAAGATTCGCTTTACCGTACCATTCTTCCTTCCCATTATTCTTCCACTGGAAAGGAATGTCCACGGTCAAATTAAATTTTGAAAGCAACAAAAAAGATTCCAGACTTGGTGAGGGTGTTAGAATGACTTGCTAATTGGGCCTATAAAAGTATCCCCTTATATGGGCCCACAAAGATACTGATGTTATGATATGATAACTTAATTTGCCTTTGATTTACATCTCTATTTGTCTAATGTATTAATAAAAAATTAAAAATAAAGAAAATAACTACAAAACCTTCGGGAAAGAAAAAAAGAAAAAACAAGAGAGCCCAAATTGGGCTGGCTATTGCTTTTCTTCTTACTGTTGGGAAATCCCTTTTTCTCCAGAGATCCATAGAGCCCAATATATGGTCCAGACCACTACAATTTCTTCTTTTGTTTTTTCCCAGCCCAAACTTAGAAGTACCCGACCTTTTCATCCCAAACAAGTTCGAGAGTCGTGCGTGGGGATGGACTGTGTAGGGTTATAGCTGTGGAGTTCATGGTGCACCCAAAATTTTGGAATGATTTTTACTCCCTTACTGAATCTCAAAATTGGATAGAAACCAACTTGATGAAAGCTTGGGAAGGGGTGTTCAGCAAAGGAAGTGGAAATACATTTTCTGAGAAGTTGTGCAGATAATTTGGAGAAGAGGATCAAAATAGTTTTTGAAGATTGCCCAGAAAGAGAAAAAAAAAGGGGGCTTGATTCAATGGGTTCTTTCTTCCAACCAATTCACTAGTTAAACTTCCAATTTCTTTTCTCTTTTTGTCAGCCTAATCATTTTTTTTTCTATTATCAATTTAATTTGATAATATTTTTTTCCTTTTGCTTCATTTGTCAGATATTATAACCTTAAAAAAAATCAATCTTATTATAATAAAAGCAAAACTTACGAGTCGAATTTCTAATTTTTAATTAAAAGACCTTAACACTTGTTACAGATAATTTAATCAGATAATTTACTGATATTAAGTTTTTATTTTACGCCCCAAAAAGGTGTAATTTGACTATAGGTGCAAGGTTAATTAGTTATTCAGTCAAGAAAGACACAAAATTATAAGTGCAAGGAGAAATTAGTACTGAAATATTTATCCAATATAACAAAAAGGAAAAAAAAAATTGGGAGTATAACTTTGTTACCGCAAAAGCGCCCCGGCACGTATAACTTTGTTACCGCAAAAGCGCCCCGGCACGAACCGGTTCGGTAAACCACTCGCTCCTCCGTGGCCGCTAAGGGTTTTGGAGTGCCTGCCTAATTGAATTCTCGTACTCTCCAGAATGGCGACCGCTGCCGCGGAGAAGACTGAGGAAGAGCTCCGGAAAGAGATCGAGGAACTTCATCGCCAGCAGCGTGAGGTATTTCCACTCATAATATGGATATGTTTAGCATTTACAATCCTTTCAGCTTCCCAAATTTCATGTTTTAAGAATTTTCCTTCATCATCTATCAGATTACCGAGCGACTTCGGGATCCAAGGGGTCTTCGCCGTGGTGGATTAGCTAGCTCCGGACCTCGAAATTTTGCCGCCAATGGCGGCCGCCAGCGTGGTTTTGTTCGACCTGTAAATCCCCTCCTCCTTCTTCCTAATTGTGTCGGATATCTTTTGTCTTAATTTTTTATTATGGATTAATTTGTCTGTTAATTAACTGATTTTAGGCTGATCGAATTGATTCCGAGGACCAACCTGCTCCAAAAAGGCGACTTTCTTCAGCTGTTGTGAAGGTTTGTCATATTTTTTTGTTCTTTAGCGTCAAAAACCCTAGCTCCTGGGTTTTTAGATCGGTGTATGTGTAATTATAGCTTAGTGTTTACTTGGATTGCTTGTGATATAAAGCTTGAGGATGGGGAGATTATTGAGGATGCTTCCGAAGCTCAGAAAGAAGTGAACGAGAAAGATTCAGACTTGCATGGAAATCTTGATAATTTGGCTGCTAAGGAGACTGAAAGAAAGCCTTCCAATTGGTCCAGGAGGGATGGCAATCAAAGGCCATCTGGAATGGTATAGTCTTTTATCCTCCCTTCTATTCTACTTTTGGTTTCTTGATTTGTGCTTAGTGAGGACTGAAATTTATGTTCACTTTTGTATCTTACAATTAGGACATTGAAGTTCCTCCAGTGGAGCACGTCCCTAGGGTGTTGCCGAAAAATGAGGACCCTAGTTTGGTTAATAGGAACAAGAGGATGTTGGGCCAGCTTCTTGGGACTTTGGAGGTAAGCGAGCAAGTAGTTGTTTTCATGTTTCTCTTTCTGGTCGTATTGCTTAGATATCTTCTGATCATGGCCCTATGGAATCCTGAAACTTGACTAATTTCAAAAGAATACTGTGATTGACTGAAATCCTGCTATTCTAGATTTGGACTTTGTTGGAGAAAAGGCAGCTGCAAAGTGAATTTAATAGGAATCTGTTTCTGTAGTATTTCTGAGTATGCATATCCACATTTGGGGTGGTTCATTAATATTTTATTAGTGTCACAATCCACAAATATATTGGATTCAGGTCACCTAGTTAAATCTTCAAGACAAACATCTTTTACCTATTTTTATGGTTAACATTTCAAACATCCTGGTAAAATGCTGTCATTTGAAGGATGTTTTGTTAGCCTTTTTGTGCTGCTGCTACTAGACAGAGTATTCTTTTTTTTTTTTAATTTTTAGTTAATCTGTTTAATATGAAATTTTAATTTAGTACTGGCAGCATGTGAAAGGATTTTGTCTGTGTGACAGAACTAATTCAGTATTTAAGTTGTATCATTTATTAGATCCTTTTGTGTATTATAAATTGTAGAAAATTGTTATATTGGAGCCAATATGAAAATTTTGCTATTGTATAGAAAACATTTTTTTGTTATTTGCCCTCTGGATGTCTAAACTCTACTGTGCCCACTTTGCTGGGCACACTTGCAGAGGTTCAGGAAAGAGGATATGCGTCTTTCTGGTTCAGAGGCATACATGCGGAGGTCAGATTCTTTGAAAAGGGTGAGTGAATGATGCTACTGATTGAAACTTTATATGGATTCTTATTTCCTCTGTATTAATCGAATGTATCATGGAAGAATAGGTGAAACATAACAAATGGCAGCACTAGGATTTTTTTTTTTTTTGCCTTTTGCTTTCTCCAAAATACTAAAACTTATATTTCAAGGATTTGTTTTATTTAGGGCTGTAGATATTGATGGTAAATCCTTTAAAGTTGTTGACGTGAATATGGAAATCAATGCATGTCAGATATTTATATTTCAATTGCCTTTTTATTTAGCCTAGATTCCATGGCTTGGTAAAGAAATGAAGGTCTACTTCTTTACTTCAACTATGAATCCTTATGTGATTAAGTTCCTTAAATGGGATTGTTACTAAAAATCAGGAAAAGTTACATGTTAACATATAATGAAGTTAATCATATTCCCATATCTTGTTATAAAGGGGATTTATGTTGTCCCTTTCTGCCTTCACACTGCTCTGCTTCTCTTTTTTATCCCCCCCCCCCCCTTTTCTCCTTTGGTTGGGGTGTGGGGTGGGGGATAGGATACTGTTATAATTGGTGAACAAGTGTGTTGAAACTTAATGTAGGCTGAGCAAAGGGCATGTGAAGAAAGTGAAAAGCTTAGACAACAAGAGCGTGAACAGATTGCCGGAAAGAGGAGGAGAGATTTGGTATGCTTTCATTTAGTTTAGCTTTTCTTTCTATTGCTGCAATTGGACTTGGTTTTAGTATCTTTGTTTTCACTTACTAATTAATTATGTTGTTCCTCCTTTGCCCTGTAAGACTCTAAGAGCGCGAGTTGCGGCCAAGGCAGAGGAAAAGAAGTTGGAGTTGCTATTTCTTTGCTGGAGCGAGCATCATAAGAAACTTGGCAATTTTATAAGGTAGATCTAATCAATCAATTCGCTCCATCATGCTTGTCTCAAATACTTTTTACTGTTTCAATGTGGACTGCTTCATATTTAATGTGCTTGCTTTAACCTTTTCATGTCCTTGCAGGTTATTTCTAATTTTGGTCCAAAAGTATCCCTATTCACAATTTTATTGACAAGAAGTTAAGTGTCTGTTCAAGTGCAGAATTGTGAAGCAGTTAAATGATATTTAGATTCCTGCATTGCAGGGATTTATTTCAATCAAGTGAGTATTTTCTTCATGTGTTTTTGACTCTTTTGTTTCATTTTTCCTGGATTTTATTTTTGCCAGGACAAAGGCAGAGCCTCCTATATATTACACTTTTGTGAAACCAATGGGTGAAGATGCAACAGTGAATGAACAGGCAAAGGAGCAGGTTAGTTTCTGGAACTAAGATGTTTAACTCGGATTATCACAAAAGAATTGGGCTGGGCTATCTTTTTGTTTGTCTAATGAGTAGTTTTGCAGTATGTGGAGTTTGTGGATTCTGCAACAAATTTAGTTTCCATAAGAGATAATTTGTTGGACCCTGAATCTAGTATTACGAAATTTGCATTCAATCAATTTACACATTTTTCCATCTCCAAAATGTCAGAGGAATGCTAATGAAGTCTGTTGGAAAGGAATAATGGACATCTTTTGTGTTGAGAAAACAAATTAATTAAGCATACTGCAAGTATAGAAAATTCAAATTATTGAAGCAAAAAATTGAAAGGCCACAAAGGAAGGGCATTGTATAATGCGGAGTATGTAAATATTTTCTTTCGCTACCTAGTTACTCTAATTCCCTCGATCCTCAGATGTTTCAAGAATGGAAGACCACAAGGAGAGAAGAGTTGTCCCAGTATCAGAAACAGATTGGTGAACAATATCTTGCAGATGTTGAGAAGGAGCTAGAGAGGTGGCAAAATGGAAGGAAGGGTAGGAAGGCGAGCAATGATATGGCAAACCTACAGGAGACGATGGACAAAGAACTGGAAACACACAGGCTTGAGCATGGTCCGAAGACTAGAAAGATTCCCGGTGGAACCAACAATGAAGATGAAGAGGATGTGGAAGATATTAATGCTGGGGAAGATGACATGATGGATGATGTACTGGATGTTGATGAGAATGGCAGGAGGGGTGATGATTCTGCTAAACTAGAAACAGGAGATTGTAGTCCACAAACTGAGACCGAGAAAAAGGATCAGTAGTTAGTGTTTGAAGCAATGCTAGTTCTCTTTTGTTTGTCGATTTTAGTTTTAGTTTTAGTTTGTTTGTAATTTATTATCGTGGTCCTTCCCTGCTTGTTGGGTTTTCTCTTCTAACTATTTCTTTATCATCTTGGTCTCGAGGATGGCCCTTTTTGTATTGAACGCCAACCCCCGCCTCTACCCGGCTACCAAAATTTTGTTGTATTTTTGCACAATATATCGGTTCGATGCTAAAGTTATTGCTGCCATTGTTTCTAATCTTCTCTAAGCATGTTTTGTTGGTAGAATGGATTGGTTTATTGGTTTGGTGCTTATTTTAAGGCCTTGCGTCAAAATATTGACAGGTGGTACTCCAAAAAAGTATAAATTCTGGATATTGGATTGTTTTTTTTAAGTTGAGTTGTGTGGATTATTTGTGAAATAAGTAGTGAACAGTGAAAAAAATTGGAAAAAAATAAGATTTTTTTAATTAAAAATTCAATTCACTCTATTCCTTACCCTCTAATTTGTTTCTAATTTTAGTGGGCATCCGAAGCAATCTATTGGTATCTATTGTCCAAGTAGAAAATACCAAATCAAGCAAATCAATCAACTAATAGCTATCTATTTCAGCTATTAAATGCAATTTGAGGGCAAGTTAAGCAATGGTAGATTAACTTCATTACTTCCGGACAAGGAAAGCCTCAAATATATCTTATCCCAAATCAGCCATCTACTTTAAAATAAGAAAATAAAAAGAAAAATCATTATCCGCCTTCTAAAGTTAACAAGCCTTCGATCTTAATCTGTAGAAGTCGGTAAAAACGAAGGGTGAAATACTTGATGCTTGCATTGGCAACTTTGAACCAGCAGACCCTTTTGTGGCGGAGGCCAAAGCTGTAATCCAAGCATTAAAAATGGCACAGGACCATAGGTTTAGCAAAGTCATTGTGGAAGGGGATGCAGCAAAGGTGATTCAGGCAATGTCATGAGAGAATGATGCTATTGAATGGAAAGAGAAGTCTCTTATTCAAGAAGTCAGGACATTGATCTCTCAAAACTGCTATTAGAGATTAAAATATGTTCCCCGCAATTGTAATAGGCAGACGCATAATCTTGCGCAATGGGCTTATCTTAATTTTGTTCTTAATGGTTATATTCTCTCTGTAAAATTTTCCCCTGCCGGCTTATATGATAAGGAGGAATTGATGTAATACAAATAGCTATGCCGCAATTTTTTTTTAAAAAAAAGAAAGGGTAAAAAGGTTTGGACAGAGACCATTTGCCTGTTAGTTAAATCCCCTTGTGTACATATTAGGACCCCTTTTCCACTTGCCAAGCAAAGCCTACTTCATACTCCACTTATTGAAGGCTTCCTTCTTTTTCTTTTTCTGGTACTCAAAGGCGAAGACCCTCGCCTACAGACCCCATTCTTTTTCTTCTTCTTCTTCTCGTCCTCCTCTCTCTCTCTCACTCAAAGCAAGCAAACAGAACAAAGCAAAAGCAAGAGAGAGACAGCTGAGAAAGGAGAGAAGAAGAAAACTAGAAAAGAGAGCTAATTGAGGTGGGGCTGCCCTTTCCCTCCTCCCCCATCCTCCCCAACCCTACCCTCTCTAGCAAAACAAAGAAAAGCAAGATAATGACTACCAGAACCTCAAACACTATCAACGGCACCCACCCACCACCTCACTACCATCCGCCTCATTCTTCTTCCTCCTCCTCTTCTGCCTCCCTCAAAGGCTGCTGCTGCTGTCTCTTCCTCCTCCTGGCCTTCCTCCTTCTCCTCGCCCTCGCCGTAGTCCTCGTCGTCGTCCTAGCTGTCAAACCCAAAAAGCCCCAGTTCGACCTCCAATCCGTCCGCGTCCAGTACCTCGGCATCAACCCGACACCTACCACCCCTACTCTGGGCACCACCGCCTCCGTCTCCCTCACCATTCTCATGCTCTTCTCGGCCGTTAATGACAACAAGGTAGGGATCAAGTACGGCGACTCCAGATTCACAGTCATGTACCGCGGGATTCCCTTGGGTCGGGGCATCGTTCCCGGATTTTACCAACCCGCTCACAGCGTCAGGCGGGTGGAGACCACCATCGCGGTGGACCGGGTGAACTTACTCCAAGCTGATGCTGCGGATTTGTTGAGAGACGCGACAGTGAACGATCGGGTCGAGCTACGGGTCGCGGGTGATGTTGGAGCTAAGATCCGGATTCTCGGGATTACATCACCTGGGGTTGAGGTTAGCATCTTACATTTAAACCCCTCGTACAGCTTCTTCAGTAGTACTTCTGTCTGTGTCTGTCTAATTTCTGTGTCTACTCTGTACTATAACAATAAAAAAAGGAAAAAGAACAGTCTATTGTGATCACCGCATTGACTGGAGAGGACATGTTTTCTCCTCCTTCTGGGTTTTTATTTTCTTTGTCCTCATTGTTGCAGTCTCCCTTGAATCTTTGAGGCCCAAATTCTCTCTCTCATGTTTGACAGAGAGATTTTGGTAATGCCAGAGATGTCTGGTTCTCATGGATTTTTGTCACCCGGGGGCATTGCTAATGTGAACTGGTTTGTCCCCACTGCTAACATGCGCCAAAATGGACTTTTTACTTTTTAGCCATCTTTTTCTACCGCGCGTAACGCGCACTCCCCAGGTTTTTCCTTTCTTCGGATTACTAGTATCTGCTAGGAGTAGCGGTAGGCAAATTTGGTTTTGCATATTGAGATGGTTCGGAAATAGTAGTATCTTTGTTCAATTTTAACCTTTGATTTACTGGGCAATAGCTTTTTTCTCAAGTGGAGCTAGGTTGCAACTCAATTTTAACCTTCCCTTCCGGCGTGCAAAGTGAAAAATTCTTGCCTCTTTTTTTTTTTTTAAAAAAAATTCATCTTATAAATAATTTATTTTTATATTTTGTAAAAATAAAAAACTTCGAATTAAAGCCAAATCCAAATACATTTCAAGTTGACAACAGTGTCACCGTGGAAAATTGGCTCTCATCATTGTCCTCATAGAATATTAACCGTAGTCAAAATTGACAATAGCGAGTGGGGTAGTCGGTGAATATTTTTCTTGATTCTTTTAGTTAATTACTTATCATTGATCGCAATTATTCATAAAACGGAAAACCAGTATCTGAATGATGGTTACGCTACTCGCGTTCATATTGTATGGTAAAGCAATTTAAAAGGTTTTCACACATAAATCCAAATTAATTATCCTATTTATTTCTTTCGTTGTAGACCGGGTGTAACTCAAGTGGCGGGGCGCCCGGGGGAATTGGTGGGTTGCTCCCCAAAAAAATAAATAAAGAGAGAAAAAATATGATCTTCTTTGATATGTCAGTGTGTGGTAGATACGAATCATAAAAGTAATTCTAGGGTATCATATCTCTTGGCCATGCAGAGTCTTTATTCTTCTAAGTGGACTTAGTGACTAAGCTGTTGTTAGCTTGTCATTTCCTTAACCCTAATTGTGAATTACCGATTAATACTATCTCTGATTTAAAATAAATATAATTTAAGTTTGTTGCTTTTGGATTAAGTGGAAAAGGACATTTTAACTTTTAAAAAATAATTAATATGATTTAGGCATGATATGACAAAATATTATAAGCTAAAATTTTCATTTCAAAATATAAAGTTTTTTAATTTTTTTCTTTCTTGAATTATTTAATTTTTAATAAATTTTAAGAGTTAATTTTTTAAAGTTATTTTTCTTATGAATATAAATTTTTTATATTTTATTATATTAATAAAATTATTTAAGAATGTAATAAAAAAGTATTTAATCTTTTTTAACCTATATAAATAGAATTAAAAAATTATATTTTAAAATGAAAAGGAATAACTACTACTAAATATATAACTTAGATGACATGTAATGAAGATAAAGAAATGCAGAGAGAAAAAGATATTTATTACTGTAATTATTATGGAAGGAAAGCAGTAGTACCACTCATTCCTTGTTTGACCTGACTAACTGGTGAGATCGAATCGATACTCAAAGTGGTTCAGTTCAATAGTTTGGACATTTTCTTCAAAAATCGCAGTAAAAATAGGAAACTATGTTGAGCCGGTGGGTTCAATCGGCGAACCATTAAACTGGTCGATCTAGTATCGAACCGGACAGTTTGAATTAGACATGAAACAAAGGGGTTAAGTTGTAAAGTTCAAGAATTTTTAAGTCTAATTTAGCAAATAATAATAATTAAGATTTTGGAAGTCTAATTTACTATATTGTAGTTATGCAGCTAACAAGAATGAGCAAGAATTCGAAAGTTAGATTGGAGGGAATTGAGAATTTATATTTCTTTATAAATAGTAAGAATGAATTTTACTTAGTGTGGATATCATTTATAATGTTGCATTAGAGACATTCGTATTATTTGTTGACAATTTGTCTTTTTGAATTCATTATTTTACTTATAAATTTTTCTCTTAAATTTCTGTAAAATAATTCTCTATAAATTTGAATTGTATCTTATTATTTTAAATAAATTATTTATAATAAATGTAGGTTTTTAGTTAACATTGCCGGTTTAATTGTAGTTCACTTGCGATTGGACTATTGAACCGTGACTGAGTAAATTTTCTGGCTTAATGTCCGGTTGGATTCGAGGAAAATGGTAGTGCTACACCTTTTTTTTTTTTTGGTTTAACTAAATGATAAATTATTTATTAATATAAAAATAATCTCTGTGATAAATATTAATATTAATAAAATAAATAATGGTATTACTCCGTAGAAGGAGCGGCCTCTGTGTGTTCAATGCCAGATGGAATCTTTCTCGGTTTTAGGCAGTGCAAACATGGGGAAGGCATTCCGCATTCGCAGTCATCTTTAATTTCATCTTCATCAAATCATCGGGCCGTGGCCTGCCTTCCCGCTAACTGGCGCGTTGTGTTTGTAGGTTTTTTGTTTTAAGGATTTCCTAGGATTTACCATACAACATGCGCTGTGCACTACGCACTCAGCGGGTGTTTAGCGCACGCCAAATGTTGTCTCCTGCATTTGAATCGTATTTCAGGCGATTAGCGCAGCCACACCATTTTCTTGAATGGGGGAACTGATGATGCTTTGGGTCTGAATGCAGGTGTCGGTGAATTGCGAAATAGTGATCAGCCCGAGGAAGCAAGCTCTCACAGACAAGCGGTGTGGGTTCGATGGCCTCAGCGTATGACACGCAACTCTTCTCCTGCCTCTTCCACGTCGTTGCTCCTCAGATTACTTTTTCCATTTTTTTAAGGAAGGTCTAGAAAAGGGCAGATATACTACTACTCCTCTACTCGTTCGTTTTTAAAGAAGATAGAAAGAGCCAATCTGATTTAAAAGGTTAAAAGAGTCCACGCACAATTGCACATGCATCTGCAAGAAAGCTAAGGCACAACAGGATGAGTCACTACTAATTCCGCAAATGTTTATAAATTTATTTACGAGGGCTTTTTTTTTCCCTTTCTTTTTCTGGTTAGTGTTTTTGGGTTGTAAAGTTTTGGACTGATTTCGAAGTATTTATTCCCACTTTGCTCAAGAGAGAATCTGAGACAGACTATGCCTTCTTGCTTAAGCATTCTGCAACTCTTTTATCTCATTTTATATATGTCATCCCTTAAATCATTTTTCTATCGAAACCAAAGGCTTTGTCAATCGGATTTTTGGATAAAGTCGCAATAAACAACTTGCAAATCTAGCGGCGATATGAAAGGACGTTTGTAGACAGCTTTCCAGCCTTCATCCTAACGACTCTTGTGGGAGGAAGCTTCTCGTCGTCTGTTACTTCTCCAGAACTGTTGATGGTTTAATGTTGATTACAACACTCCTCAAAGAAAACATAGCAGAAGAATAATATATTATACTATATTTTTTTCAAAATAAAAAGTTAAAATATTTTTATTATATTATTAATCAATTTTATTAATATAATAAAAAATATATTTACAAGAATAGAATTTTAAAAAATTAAAAACAAAATTTTAAAAATATTATTTATAAATAAAAATAAGTTTTTAAATTTAATTTAAAAATAAATTTTTTAAAACAATAATTAAATTTTTTTATATTTTAAAACAGAAAAAACATATATATAACTTTTAAAACTCCGTTCTAGCAAAGCTCTAATTTGACTAACAGACGAAAAAAGTACTACCATATTCTCTCCCACAATGGCTTACCGTAAGGGTCGCATTTCTCCGCTTATATTACGTCCTTCACTTCGTGTTCCTTCTTTGTTTTTTTCTTTTTTGGGGGGGCACTTTTTGATATTTGTAATATATTCCACTGTACTAGTTACGAAGGGTACAGCTGACTACTCTCAACAATCAGTCAACAAGGCACATTTTTCCCCTCTCTTGGCTTGAGTTACTCAGCACCAATTTTGATGATCTACTGCAACACATGTAAGGGATCCGGCTTCCTCACCCTGCTATTTTCGATGCTGATTGCAGAAGAAGCCAGTTTGAAAATATTTACCTAGCATCTCAATGAGAATGCTATGACCGTGCGCAAGAACACAATATTAAGAAACAGCAAAAATAAGTTGACATCCACAGAAAGCATGTATGAAAGAGCCGATGAACCACATATATATCCCTTAAAAATACTCGGAAACAAAACTTTAATATGTTTGCTTTTCTAAATGTAAAGCAGGAGAGAAGTTCAACTCGTCTATCATGGAATAACTAAGAAAATAAAACATCGGTCATCTTCATATCAGATATAGATGTATAATTATGCCTTCAAACGGCCGTAGAACTTCTGCTTCTCCTGTGTAGTCTGGAAGCGACCGTGTCCAAACTTTGAGGACGTGTCGATGAACTTGAGTTTGATTTCTTCAAGAGCAACACGAGATGTCTGCTTGAGTAATGATTGGCGAAGTGTGACAACCCTTTTCTTAGGACCGACACAGCAACCCTTGATCAACAGGTAATCATCCTTGACCACACCATAGTGGGGGAATCCACCCATAGGAGTGATATCCTTTTCAGTCCTGCAGTAAAGGACATCGTAAGCAAGCGCATTCAACAATTTCAGTAACATGATCTCAATTCCCAAAGCCAGCAACAGTGAGCTAAATCAATACTTAATATGGTTCGTTTAAACAAAATACGATTAAGTATCAGAATACGAGGTTCCTAAATAATCCAAAGAAGGATAGTCATAACACCTGTCAAATTCAGTAATGGCTGTATGTGATTCCTGGCTTGCCTTGCCAAGCTTGTATATCTTTTTGTTCAATTCAGTACGATGGTGGTATCCATTCTGACCAGCTCGAGCAACTGTGAAGGAAACTCTAGCAGGATGCCATGCACCAATACAAGCCACCTTTCGGAGACCTCTGTGGGTCTTACGAGGAAGGCGAGTAACACCCCAACGGGTAACAACCCCTTCATATCCTTTTCCCTTTGTCACACCGATGACATCTATCATCTCATCTTTCTGGAAAACAGTATCAACTGGAATCTGCTTCTCAAAGAAACCATATGCATAATCCACTTTCTGAGCTATAGTTCCACCGTTCACCTGGATTTCCATAATATGGGCCTTCTTTTGTTTCAGTCCCTTCATCTTCCTTATCTGCATTAAGAATTAGTTATCACAAGCAACCACTTATCAGATGACAGATTAATAAGCGAGAATTGTGTTATACTGCTAACTACTTTCAGGGAATAGGAGGGTTGACAAAATACCCAAAGCACATCTATTTGTAAGAGAAGCTTTAACCTAATCAATACCTGAGTGTGAGCTAAAACACGAACAACTGATGCATATTTTTTCAGCTTCTCCAGCTGTGCTTGAATATCCTTTTTCCCTTCCTCAGTCTCATACTTCTTCGAATACTTGGTGAATGCCTTCTTTTTGGACTTGCACCAGTTCTTGTAGAACCTTCTCCTTATCTCTTCGCTGAGATGCTGAGCCCAGACAGTATTGAGGCAACAGAGACCACGAGGAGTTTTCACGTATCCAACCACTCCAACAACCACAATGGGAGGGGTCTCAATTATGGTCACAGCCTCACATGTCTCCTTCTTGTGAAGCTCTACAGTCAGCAGTTGTATAGAGTTTAAATGTAAATTTGCAAAACAAATAAGAAGCAGCCAGGGCATGTTAATAAAACACTAAGTGTAGAGATTCAAGTAAATTAAGCAATCAAGATACATCAGTATTCAATAAGTCACTTTAGTTTATTGAGTCCATTATGATTCGTTACGAGAACCAAACTTTCGCAAAAGGAACAGACCGTGCCATCAACAACTTTTTACCACTGAGGAATTCCTGAAGATGCATCGCATCTTTTATTAGAATTTAGATATACGTCTCAAGCATGAATTCAAACTTTATGACAGGTTGCTCTCTATCTGGCAATATATACATTTTTATGTGGAGCACATCCAGACTTTCAAAAAATGTTGAAATATACGAGGATGATAAAATAAAGCAAGACAGCTCTTCCAACTTAGGCAGGATGATAAAATAAAGCAAGAAATCTCACAAGAAGCCAAACTAGAAACCAAGTTAGCGAAAAACTGCTCACTTGAAATGACGAGCAGCATTATAAAATTAAAGAAAAAAGAAAAAAGAGCCAAAAAAGATCAATGCATTAGAAGCAGAATTACTTGATCCGGGCTTCTCAACTTCTCTGACAATGTGAGTCATCCCAGCCTTATAACCAAGGAAGGCAGTCAATCGACAGGGCTTACTAGGATCGTCCTTGGGAAACGCCTTCACTGCAACAAGGATTACAAGTTAACAAAAGAAAGTTACTTAAGACTAAACCAAGCAGGAAGCAAGGAAATATCATATCCATATTTATGAAAACGTACGGAAGTTGCCCAGAAAAAGCAAAATAAGGTTCAAATAGAATAGTCCATCCACTAAAGTCACATAACCATTTTCATACTTTTCCATTAGAACAAACATTCCATTTATGCGTTTTCCTATTCATGCATATTTATAGCCGTAAAGTGACTAAAAAAATTAGGCAAACCAGCAAAAAAGAAAGGATCTTACTTACCCTTCCCCCTGTGACGAGATGCTCGCTTCCTCGGGAGAAAGCCCAGAGAACCATGACGGGGATGCTCAAACTTCCTGTGCGACATCTTTCTTTCTCCTCCTTCACTCTACAAATATAGAACAGATAAAATATCAAAACCAAATGCTAAACGAATAGTAAAACAATGCGAAACTCCAAAATATAATCAAACAGAACCATTACCAGAAATTGTAGCTCTAATCTAATATAAACAGTAATTAAAAGAATGTGATCAACCGAAGCTCGAAAGTTGTAAAAAGGAGTTTGTTAACGTGTATAATTCATGAGAAAGGAATGCCGTGAAATTGAAAATGTCAAGAGTTTCCAATCGCCAGATAGAACACAGACCTTCAGGGGAACGGCGTCTTCCGAGGTTGAAGCCTTCAAATGGAACAACCCTACTAAAAACTGGAGCTTTATATCCACAAGTACGGCAATGTCAAAATGGGCTTGGGTGTTCTATTTTGGATTAGTATTCGCCTTCAGCAGCCCAGAAACTAGGACCAGACCAGCAAACCCCTCCGAACCACAAACTCCTTGGCCCATTTTATTATAGCCTGGCATTCATAAAAAGAATATATATATATATATATATATATATATATATATATATATATATATATATATATATATATATATATATATCGAAATTCATTTCCCTAAAAAATTAAGAATGTGAGCAGTAATATTCTAAAAGAATGTTAGTTACAAAAATTTTGATGAAAAATATGTTTATAAACATTCAATTTTTATATATACTAAGGAGGAAATATAGTAATTTATTTTCAAATAATAAATTCTATGACATGTCTTATTGTTCTAAATTACATAGTCAAGCTTCATTCATAATTTTAGTGGATTTTTTGGCTGGGTATTTTATTTTTTTGGATTACAATTATCAACCTTCTTTTTTAATTATTCAAATAAGTTATTTTTTACACGGTTTAAACTAATAGCTGTCTCGAACTATTGTTGGTTTATTTTTACTTTTTATTTTAGATTTAAAATTTGGGAAAAATTTTTCTAAAAGTCTTTTTCAAAATACTTTTGCTTATTGTAGTTCTAAAATAGTTTTTTCAACAACTTAAACTATGCATAGCAATTGAGAACAACCCATAAACATGTTCTTTTAATCAATTTTAAAGATTATTTTTTAGATTTTATCATCATTTATAAATATAAATTTTTTATTTTTATTATATTAGTAAAATTAATTAAGAGCATGATAAAAAAATATTCTAAATTTTTTTCTTAATTTATACAAAAGAGTAAAATAAATAATATTTTGAAACAAAGAGAATAATGTTTTCAGGGAAATTCACATATCTACAAAAATCAAGATGTTTTTAATTGTTTGTAATTCTTCCATTATAAAAAAAAAATCAAATGCTTCCTTATAGACGCACAAGGGGAGAAAAAAGCCTGAAAACTCTCAAAGGCAGGTCCAGAATTTAAAAAATCGGCCCATTACCAAAGCCCGGACTATACATAGTTCTCCTTCAGCGGTCCTCAACAGTCGCAGCAGTAGACTGTTTGAGTTTGGAAACGTTCTCCGGTTGCTTGTTTCAGCCAATGGATTTCTCATCTCTTAGAGATGCCTTAGCTTCCCAAGCATACGATAAAGTCGCTGATATTTGCGACGCCCTCATGCTTCAGGTAATTTTTCATCTATTTTAACTCTGATTTCATGTTCGTAATTTTTTCGTTTCAATTTCAGTTTTGGAAATTTGATAAACACTATGGAGTGAATCTTAATTTTCTCTGGGTCTGAGATTCCTTGTGTATGCATATGTATAGGTTGCAGCACAAGGTATTGCGTTTCAAGATGAATGGCCGTACGCGATTCATCTTTTAGGGCACATCTACGAAAATGACATGTAAATTTTGTTCTTTCTCAGCTATTTTATTGGCTTTTCACCTGGGCATGATGCTCTGAGGTGCCTTTTCGACTGATAGGATTTAGGGTTTAACGTATTGTTGTATCGTTATAATTGTTTGTTGCAGTAATAGTGCGCGTTTCCTGTGGAAAACGATTCCGGCAGCGATCAAGGAGAGTAAGCCAGAGGTCCTGGCGGCCTGGAAAATAGGTCAGAAGCTCTGGACAAGGGACTCTGCTGGAGTTCACGAGGCTCTTCGCGAGTTTAATTGGTCTCCTGAGGCTCAGGGTATTGTCGCCGCATTCTCAGGCAAGTTTCATTAGCTGATATGGGATTTTTTTCCCCTTTTTTTCTTTTAATGCTTATGTTTGTATGCATGTGCTATGTGAATCCTTCAGAGAGGCCATAATGGTGTCCATGGTAAATAAACTTTTTATTTTTTATTATGTGCTAAAAGATTCTGGACGCATAAGGAAGTGGATTTTATATATGTGAAAGTATTCTCAACCAAAAATCAGATACATCTACGAACATGTACTTGCTAGCAGCCACTCAAAGTTGAACCTGTCGAGCCTCTTGAGCGTTTTTATCAAACTGGCATATGTGAAGCAAGTTGGGTTGATAAGGAGGGCATTGTGAGTAGTAGTTCCTTGCAAGTATTACGGAGAAAAGGCCTTCACTGAGCGTGGGATGAATGGATTCGATTCTTCTTGGAAAGAATAGAAAAAGTGGGCAAAGGAGGAGCTTTGACTGCTGAAGTGTGATTTTTCATTTCTCACAACATCCCGGGTTCCAATTTAGTTCTATGTTCTTTGGTTGATTGAAAATATTTTTCTTGGGCATTAATCCTAATAGCATTCTCATTTAGATTCCAAAGATGGAAGTGTAGTTCTCCTCTAATGCCTTTAATTATCTGAACAACATTGTTCAGAAAAAATTAATCAAATGCTTAAAATCTAAAATTTGTTTTCTTGTCAATCGTTCTTCAAATAAAAGTCCACCCACTGTACTGCAATGCAGAGGATTGCTGATCATGCTGGATACTTTTTAGATCCCTTGAGAGCCTTTAATGCTTGTTTTTTTTTATTCTTTATATCCTTGGAATGCAACAATCATCTATGTCTGCCTAGTCTATTCAACTTCACCTTGTCTATATATCTTTAACTTGGATTGTCATTGGTTTGAGGTTATTATATTTCTAAGAATAAACGAGACGTCTTTCTTAAGAAAATAATATGACCTCATCACATCATTCCATATACTGGTGCTTTTTCAAATGTCTCTTTTTGCCCCTTTTGGGTAGTGGTTGGTTAACAACTACATCTGTTCAGCGAAAAGAAGCATAGAGAAGACAGGTTAATAAAACTCATTAATGAACACAAGAAATTAGGTATGCTCAAAATTGGCATGTTCTGCTTAACTAGAAGTCATTAGTTTTTGCCCTTTGTCTCTGTTTATGTTTGTATGTATCCCTTGAGAGACTGTGAAACGAGAGTTACTACAATATACTGAAACCAGAAGAGATTATTGTCAGTATGTTTTGTAGGATTACCACTCTTTCTTTGCGGATGACAGAGAAGAACAAAAACAACAATGTAGCTTTTAGGCATTTGTTTTTACATATTTCCTTTCTCCGCCATCATATATCGTTATGCTTATTCTTTCTTTTTTGGGTTATATATTTTCTTTTTCTTTCTTTAATCATGTGTGGTTTTTACTTTCCTTTTCATTGTGTAAGTAGATTCTGTCTACGTGAATGCACAGAACAAAAGAATTGAGAATTCCTTATTCTAATCCTTGATCATACTTGATGTTTATCATCATCTTTTTTATTGAAATATTCTGCAGAACTTTACACTAAAAGGATGTTTGACCTCCTGCTTTCTGCTTATTCAACGATAAACATACAAGATACTGCTCTCTTCCTAGGAATGAGTGAAGATGATGCTACGAACTGTAAGCTTCTGTGCTCTTTCTTTTTGCATGTATGAAAGCTTGTCTGGATCTTATGCATCTGCGTAATTGTTCGACCGGCAAGGTCGTGTAGAATATGTTGAGACTGGACTGTGAAATAAGGGACTGTTTAAGAATTAGGATTTTGTTTAGCATTAGCTGTCCATCACAATTCAGGAGTAACTCTTGGGCTGTTGGTTGGGTGCAGATGTGCTGCAACGCGGTTGGATTGTGGATCACAGTGGAATGCTGACCGTGAAGAAGCTGGCAGTTGCAACAGAGCAGAGATTAGATCCCAGCAAATTGCAGCGCCTTACAGAATATGTCTTCCACCTTGAGCACTAACGTTATAGTCCGCAGTATGATAGTGCGATCTCCTTCTCTTCTCTGTTTTTGGGGATGATGTTTCCGGGAACTTGCAAAAAATGAATGAATATATCACTCGAGATCTATATTGTTGAGATGCAGAGATTTAACTTATTGTTAATATCATTTTTGGGGGGTATTCTATCTGTAAAATTTTACGCTGCTCTATGCCCAGAGCATTGTAATCCAGCCAGACTCAGGATCTATGAAGATTACTTCAGGGCTTCTTTTCTTCCCCCTCCTCCTCTTCTCATCTAGACATATTGGTGTACTTCCTCATGCATAACTATAAGAACTTAATTCGGCCTTTGATTAGACATGTTGGAAATATTTGTCCCATGTATTAAATGCGATGTGCCAACTCCAAAAGTTTACGCATGCGGATAATACGTGCGGCAGAAAAAGGTCGCTTGTGCTTATTTTTACGAGGACACTTCATTGAGGCAATGTAGCCGTTCAATGAATAAGTTACTAAAAGGATTTTCCCTATCCACTTAATTGACAAGAAAGAAAAAAGAAGGTTAAGGGCGAATTTTAGATTGAATTTATAGCAAATGATTTTTAGTTTTTGGAGTTTTTACTAGTATATTTCTGCCTTTTGTGGGGAAAAAAGAAGTTCAGAGGGACGAGAAGAAAGGTAAAAAATATCTTTAGAATTGAGTTAAAATCCAAATAAGTTATTGTATTGAGGTCTATTGCTCCTTTCACTCATAATTGATTATATTTCTATTTTGAAATGATCCAAAATGAACATTTACTCCTACTTCTTGATATCTAAACTTCTTCAATTAAAGCAATTTGAGGTTTTATTTTTCTTCTCACACAATTCCAAAACACCTAGAAAAGTATGAAAGATATTAAAAGGGAAGTAGGATAAAGGATAGACACCTACATTTGACCCAAAGCACCCAGAAAAGCTAGGGAATGGATCTGTAGAAGGATGTTTCTCAGAGTTTAGAGCTTGTCTGTTGGACAATGAAGGTACCATCCAATCTCCCTTTTCTTTTTCAGGTCAAAGCACCCAAATTCCTTAGGCATAATTAATACCGAGTCAGTCATCAAGGACAACGCCCATAAGTGTAAATTACTATTTTTGTCCCATTATATTAGTTACATTATAATTTTTTATCAAAATTAAAAAATAATTAAAATTTATAATATTTGAATTTAAAAAACATTATCGTGCCATTCTTTATAAACCTTATCAAAATCAACTATATTTTTTATAGTTATTTAATGGGTTGTTATGTTAATTGAGTAAAATTAAATTAGAAGAAAATTTCAAATTTTAATTGGAATAAAACAAATGTAACTAATATAGTAGAACCGAGGGAGTTCTTAGCTAGAGAGTTTTGTTTTCACACTCCATAATTAGATTGTGAAATTTAAGAAGAGATTGCGTCAAGCTTCTTGAATCAATTTGACTATTTCAAGCACTTAGTTTGTGGTGGTGGGCGGGGGCGGGGGCGGGGGGGGGGGTTTGGTTAGAACTGCAATCTTTTATGCACAAGAATATGATATTGTCGACTGAAATCCTTTCTTTAAAAAGTAAGGGGGGAAAAAAAGAACTGCCCTCCTTTTGAAGCATGAAATCAGCGATTGACTAATTATGGAAATAATTAAGCAGCAATAACAGAAAGCATCTTTTCGGAGTAAGTTGAACCCAAAAATATTTAGTACTAATACATATGTGATCAGGGAAAAGTGGGAAAGGAAAGTTCATTGCAAAAATGGACACGAAGAGGGAAGCTATAGACCAATCTCTTAGGTGAAAGAGGAGACGGGAAATGAGTAAAAGTTTGATGATTTTTTACCTTCCACCTTTTGGCTTCGAAGAGGGAAAAACTTGCATGGTTTTCGCTTCTATATTATTTCAAGGTGGTTTCGTGTTAATATGAAGAACAAGAATTAATTTGTAGGGAATAAGAAGCTACGGCTGATCTTCCTGTAGATTATTAAATGCCTAAAATACCTATCAACCCTTCTATCTGCATTCCAAGAATCTAATGCTATGGGACAACAAAAACATGCCTCATATGATAACGATCATTTCTTCCAACTCCAACAATAAAAGAAACTACATATATATTCTTTTGAATCGCGACCCTTTTTACCTTCAAGATCACAGGCTTCAAATATCAAATTAAAGGAATCGAAAATGAGGTATTGACTGAATGCTCAAGAAAATTCTAGAATCAACGTGAAAACTATCTTCCCTCCCTCAACTTTCCTGAGCTCAAACTGCAAGAAGCAACGCAAATTATCCACCCAAATTCGATCCCCAGAATGAAGAAACAATAACAAAACAGAAAGGAATTAAAGGGTTTCTCTTAACATCTTTCAAACGCAAATTTTCACAGCCGAAATTAGCAGAAGAGAAAGATTTCTACTCATTGGCTCCCATTACTAAGCTTATATATAAACATCAGGCATCGTATGCCGGAGCTACCATACATCTATAGACTATATATACATACAAAGGCGGTGATTGATTTCTGTCTTTTGAGAATCGACAGAGACAACCCCTATCAGTTTTTCCTAGCTTTCTTACCTTGTTTCTTCAGCAAAGGCTGGGTCTTCAAGTAGAGATCAACAATGGATCGAAACTTCCTTTTCCTTGGAGGACAAGCTTCATCATCCAAGTTATCCGCAACAATATCGTAATTGTTCATGGTGGAAGATATCTCATCAGCAGCACTACCACCATTGATAGTATCCCCAACGCTTTCTTCTTCTTTAGCCAAATCAAAACCATTTCCGGCAGCTTTACTGTTACTATCCGCAGAATCCCCGCTCAGCTGAATCAACTGCAGAGCTGCGTCAACTTCTGGGTCCGTCAGAGTCGAACCCATCTGGGCTCTCCCCGTTTTTCTTCGCGACGTCGACTTCCTCATAGAATCTCTCAGGGCTTGAAGACTCGAAACACACGAAAGGGAAGAAACATGTGGGTTGTGGGGTGCTTAAATTGGTGACTGAGGGGACACGACACTGCTGACGTTTCTTTCTTTAAAAAAAATGGAAAATGTTCTTCGGTTTTTTTTTTTTTTTTTTGGAAAGAAATGCTCAAAAGGAGACGACAAAAATATCTTGAAATTCTGTTTCCTTTTTCTTTTTTTGGGTACTAATTTTCATATTCTTTTATAGGTCCGTAACGACCGTAACGGTGGAAAGAGAATTTGCAGGGCGTTTCCGGTTACTTCTTTAGATTCACCGCCTACAACAAAGCACGCTAACTACAGCGCTGGACTTGGATTGATATCTGTGGGCCCCGCATGCTGGCCTAGGGTCTAGTGAAAAAACTTGTACGGCACTAGTCATAGGTTTCACTATCTATTGTTGGTGGGCTTAGCCCAATAAGACTGTCAATCCACTAAACCCAGCTTTTGTACCTTAGAAAAATAGGTTAATTGTAAAATACCCCCTTAAAATTGGAGGGGTCTGACATTTTAGTACTAGAAATTAAAATATATGCAATTTACCCCTAATCATCAAAGTCTATTAGTTAAGACTTAAAAAATTATATAATTGTCTTTAAAATTACATATTACAAAACACTTCCTTGAAGTTAAAGATTAGGCAATTTAGTACCAAAAGTCAAAATATATGCAGTTTACCCCCAACGACTGTCAATTAAGAGTTAAATAAATTAGCAAATGTTAGTCCACAAAAGTTGAGAAGAGGAAAAGATGGTCAAAGTGAGTAGTGACGACTTATCTTACTCAAAAAGCTTTAGAAAGAGGAGAAAAAAGAGAGAATCAAACATATATTAAGAAATTAAAATGTATATATAATAATCAAATCATTACCGAAGGTGAAAATTAGATGTAGTGAATTTTTTCTAAAACTACTCCATGTAGCTATTTAAGGTAGGGGCAGTTTTTTTTTTTTTTGTGCGGCATATTTTTAAAAGATTTTGTTTTTCTATGCTAAATTAAGAATTTTGAGCCCCAAAAATAAATTATGCCTTTCTAATTTTTTTTTCTATTTTTGTAATTAGACTTAAAAATAAACAAAAAAATTTAAGAGTTAGTAAATTTTTCTAAATTTATTTTTTTATATTACTTTAATTCTCTTACTTTATTTGAGATATTATATCTTCTTTACTCTTATTTTCATACTCCATTTTGAAACTCCTTATACTTGGCCCTTGGGGTAGTTTTAGAGAGAATTCACTGCATCTAATTTTCATCTTCGGTGATGATTTGGTTCTAATATATATATATATTTTTTAATTTCTTAATAAATATTTGATTCTCTCTTCTTTCTCCTCTTTCTAAAGCTTTTTGAGTGAGATAAGTCGCCACCACTTACTTTGACCATCTTTTCTCTCCTTAACTTTTATGGACTAATAGTTGCTAATTTGTTTAACTTTTGATTGACAGTCGTTGGAGGTAAACTGCATATATTTTGACTTTTGGTACTAAATTGCCCAATCTCTAACTTCAAGGGGATATTTTGTAATATTTAATTTTAGAGACAATTATATAATTTTTCAAACTCTAACTAGCGTACTTTAACGATTGGAGGATAAACTACATATATTTTAACTTCTGACACTAAAGTGCCAGATCCACCTAACTTCAAGGGAGTGTTTTGCAATTAACCCTAAAAAAATATTAGTTGGCATTGGCTCTTGTATATTAATTTATAGTTTATTTAAATTATATATCTTCTAATCAAACACATAATTTGATATCATTTTTTATTTTACAAAAAATTTAATTTTATAAACCTTAAGAGAAAATCTCTCTTAATCAAATACAATCCAAATACACTCGTAGTGTTGAATTCCTAATACACATTTATTATATTATATAATCTTTTATTATATATAATAAAAATTTAAATTTATCTCTTTAGGTCATCTATTTTCTCTCTCTCTTTCCAGGTAACTCAACAAAACTAATTAAAAAATTAAAAAATTTTGACCATTTTGCCATCGTCATGTGGAACCTTTTAGCAAGTTCTACTATTTTCACGATCACTTTATAACACGAACACAAAAGGTACTAGAATTATGCGCTTTAGTATTTATAAAGTTTGAGAGAACTTGAAGAAAGTTAAAGAATAAATAGTAAAAAATATTTTTTTTTTACTTAATTAAGATAAAAAATTTTATATAATAGTGCCCTTCTAATATGACGCATATGTCATAGGAGGTATTTTGCTAGGTTGTATTTGGACAACATCTCAATTAAAAAAAAATTAGTTTGAACCTAGTTATCTTCTCACAAAATAATTCACTTTTATATTTTTTAATACAATTTAACTCGAAATAAGATTGTCTAATTAGTTTTTTCAAACTAATAGTTATGTTTCAAATTGAATCTTTTATAGGGAAGAAATGGTCTTTTGATCACGTCTAAGGAGTGATATTATAATCTCTCTTGCTTCTTATTTTAGCTACCACAAAGGGAAGAAAAAGAAGTAATTTTCTATTTTAGAACTTTATATACATAATTTTACTACTACTTTGTCCATACTTATAATCTCAAGGTTGCTGATTATAATGCGATTATTTTTTATTTACTAAAATTATTTTTTTCTAAACTTCAAAATTTCTCTTAATTTTCTCTTTCTGAACACATTCTCAATAAATTTCAACTTATTTATAAATTTAAAATAAAATAAAAATAAAAATAAAATACAAAAAAAGAAAAATAAAGAGAACAAGTTCCCAACAAAAAAAAAAGGAAGAAATACCCAAGAATAGGGAAAAAGAAGAAATTGTCTCAAGGGAACCTTCATTTGGTTTCCCATGATTTTGCAAAAAGGGGAAATTTTTTTTTTGCAGAATGAAGAATAGCGGCCACTGCACATAGGGGACTTCAACTTTACACCAAAGCACATCCGAATCCGGTTCCAGATGACCAGTTTATCGACTGCATTCCTTTTTCTGTCTTTTTCTTCCGCCAAAACAGTTGATAAAAAAGGGATGCAAGTTTGAATCCGGAACCATTTAGCTTCCCAGGCTGTTTTTCTACTTTTAACTTTTTTTTTAATGGTTTTCCTGTTTTTGGCTTTCGACCACACATAATGTGATATTTTTGGCCTTAGGATCAGCATAATATTTGCTTTGCGTAGTCGTCCTTTTTTGCTTGGTCACTACTCCGTCACTTTCTTGTCAAGGAAAGGATGCAGTTTAAAATTCAACCAAGTTTCTGTACCTTCTAAAGGAGGGTCGTTTCAAAATCTCTGACAAACTTGTAGCAACAACAATAAAATTTCTTTAAAAAAAAAAAAAGATAAGATTTAGGAAGGAGTCCTTCCAGTTTTGCTGTCGAAGAGCAAAGCCTCCGTATTTGCATAAAGTTCGATTATGGAGCGAAACTTTAACTTCCTTCTCCTTGAACAGGCGGAATCATCGTTTTCTTCGTGATCAACTGGTAAAACTCCTGTGATTCCATCAATCACATCAATGGAGGAATCCAACTTCCAATGCATCAACTGTAAAGCTGCAGATACTTCTGGCTTCGTCAGTCTTCCGGCCATCTTCCCATCCCGCGGCTGTCTTCTTCCTCTTTGTCCTGCCGACGGTGATGACGAAGATGATGTCAGTTTCTTCATAGCTTCGCCCGGATTTCCTTAGAGACGCGAACTATTTGCAGAAACAAGTAGCCTTCCGGCGTTAACTTCAAGATTATGGCCCTTTTTTTCTAGCTAGAGAGGGAGGAGGAAAGAGGAAGGTGCGTATTTATACACACTGGTGGATTTGAATTCATTGCCTCCTTCTTCTCCTCCTAATTCTTCAAGGAGAAGTGCTTCAAACCCAAAAGATTCCGCAAAGGAGAAGAAAAAGCGGGGACCCCACTTCTTGGCCCCGTGACCTTAGCTTAGGATATGGTAATTTCCTTTATTAATACTAAGTCATATTAGATTGGTAATAAAACGTTCGTCAAAAAAGATTGGTAATAAAAGGAAAAGAAAATAAACAAAGATACAAAATACAAATGTAAGGGCATGTGAAAGGAAAAACAAATATAAACGGCTGCTTCTATCTATAATTGAATGTTTTATTGCGATTTTCCCATAAAGTGAGTATTCACATTCCTCAATTAATTGTTTCTAAAAAAATTATAAACTTCCAATCCCAAACAGAAAAAATATTATTTTGGTGAAATACAAGCATTTTAAAATCTGAAATGTCATTACAAAAAATGTCTACTAGTTATCTCTCTTCTTCCGTTTCAATTCGCTTTTCCAAATACGCCCTTAAGCTGCAGGACACCTTCAAACAATCATAGTTTTCCCCAAACAGCACATATTACAAATTCAAAGCATCTACTAATGAGACTGGGAAAGTGAAAACACGTCGGGATTAGCTTGGGATAATGGCACTAAAACAACGTAAATTATGAGCCTAAGGATGCACCCATTGTGCTGCTCAAAATTTCTATCTTACTAGTGTATAAGCCCGCACCATGTGCGGGATTGCTTTAATTATTTTTTTAACTTATGTGTAAATTTAATTAATATTATTAATAATTTCTAAATATAGCATGTATCATGGCGAAGAATAAAATTTAAAAATTTAAATTATGTTAAGCATATATTTAGTAAATTAAAATTTTAAAAATTAAAAATATTTTTTCTTGTAAAATGTCTCCCTTTATTTATCTTCACGATATTCTCTTTTATATCAGACTGAGCTATGTCCTGCTTTCTTTTGGTTTTTCCAACTATTTCCAATTTAGCTGACTTCAAAATATCCTCCTCTGCTTTTTTATCTTGGAGCCAAAACATACTCTAAGAGATTTTTTCTTCTTTTTTTTAATTATCAAAATTTGATGTTAACCATTTATATTTGGCTCCAAGAAGAAATTTTGGAAGAAAAATTAAAAATAGTGCTTGCTACTGCTACTGCCTTTTTGTCATTTGGAAGTTAGCAAAACAAATTTTAGCTGTGAATAGCTACTATAGAACCCCAAGCTCTTTCCGATATACATAAATTTTATAGGAAATAGTATACCTATTTTAGTTGAGAAAGGACTTATTCTCTCTTGGTAGCTTTCTCGACACTCTTATATAGCCCCAGCACCAAGCAAAAATTGATAAAGCACAAAAATTTAAGTTAATTAAAAAATTTGGTGAAACATAAAGTTATCTAGCACTTGACCAGGCGTTTTTGGTAAAGGAGGTGAATTCTGTGATTGAAGCCTTTGTTGTTGCACTCCAAATGCATGCTGGGGTTGATAATTTTGTGCATGATGCATGTCCAACCTATCCTGAAATAGGTCTAGTCCTTCTTGAAATGAGAAATTTGACCAACCTCCAACTCCATTACTGGCGCCAGTAGTAGTTCGTTCAGGTAAACCTTGCAGAATGAACAACAAATCCACGTACTGAGAAGGTTTCTAGAACAAAATATGATTGAATAAGGTTTCCAGAACAAAATATGATTGAATTCCTAGATTAGACATTAATTAAACGTACAAACTTAATGGCACTTAATTCTATCAAAAAGTAGAATTGTGAGTAACCAACCAATGTTTCATATCATCAAACACATCATCAACTACT
Organism: Rauvolfia tetraphylla; assembly: GCA_030512225.1. Classification (NCBI taxonomy): domain Eukaryota; kingdom Viridiplantae; phylum Streptophyta; class Magnoliopsida; order Gentianales; family Apocynaceae; genus Rauvolfia; species Rauvolfia tetraphylla. Next base: position 9,489,742 of record JAJQKT010000060.1, read on the forward strand.
ATAAACAACCATGAGTTTATTCGATAACCAGTATCACTTCTCAAAAACCCATCACACCATTCATAACATAAAACTACAAATTTTCCAATTCTCAAAAAGAATAATAGAAACATTGTTATCTGTGAGAAGTTCATGGGCCCCTGCACTTTTCCATAACACTGCACAACATGAAGATAGGTTCTCAAGTTTCTGTCTATCTAATACAAATAATCAAGCCAAGGCTTGAGAAGCTTGAGAAGACTAAACGAAAACAGAACCTTTCTTTTTTTTCTTTTTCTTTTTTTATGAAAAGTAGCTAAAAGGGCAAAATGTTGTTGTAATAGTCGGAAAGACACTGTTGTATTCACCTTTTTATCCTTGATTTCACTGGATTGACTCCAAGTCTTAATTTGGTCTCTGTACCTCTAAAGCTTCTTAATTTCCTTCTTCAAGTCGGCTTCAAATTTCTCCTTCTGAGGTACAGAAACATAATAACGGTCATCAATCATCTATGTTTAAAATCATCACTTATCATCAATTACAGTATAAAATTTACACATAATTCTAAAATATATATTAAAATTATTTTATAAATAGGTCTCAAATTTAATGCTGGTCGGAGAAAAAATAAAGATGAAGGATTGGGGATCCATTGAAATTCAAAATGGTTCCAAAGAAATGGTTTGCAATGCATGAAGAAGATGGCTTCTTTCTTCATCTCCTTCTGCTTCTTCGTCTTCTTCTAATTCTTCTCAATACTTCCTAGAGGCAAACATATATGAATAAACAAATATCAAACACCTGAAGTGCGTGGCATAGCATAGCAAGGAAATGCCGAAAGGTCCGATCAATTACTTTTCATTAAAGAAGAAGAAAGTTATAGGAATCACCACTAAAAATAAATTATAAGAAAGAATAACCCGATAGAGAAGTTTTTATCAAGAAATGAACAACCTTCAAGAGCAGAAATCTCAAGTGAGTTACTATTCATATTCTGATTTTTTGTTGCGGCGAAGCACTCGAACCATCCGAAACCATAATCACCAACTTGAAATGACCCTCAAGGAGAACAAAAAGAATCAGACGAAGTCCTAGATCATCAACAAAACATGATGCAATTAGCTCAAAAATGAGAAAACTAACCAGCAAATTGGAAGACATCTTCTGATTTTTCCGGCTCATAGAGGAAGCTTGTGAAGCGGAGGTGGAAGCGGCAAAAATGGCCGCACCGTGAAGACGCGAGTGAGCATTTCCTTCGAAGTTTTGTCGGGTTTGATCCAATCTTTCACAGCAGACGCCATTGATGTGGCTTTTCTTTTAGCTGTGGAGGTTGGCGTTGATTACTGATGGAGGAGTATGGAGAGACGGGGACAACCTTTTGCCTTTTGGGCTGGAGAAAAAGAACCATGAACGCAGTCGACCAACCTCCACATCAATAGCTTCTGAGAAAAAACTGGAACAGAATATAAATATGCATGCATCCATATCCGAAATTCTTGTGGCCTCGTAAGCTGCACCTCATTTCCACTCCCTGGCCTTGAATTGAGTACCGAGTAAATCTAGGCTTCAGATATGAATAAAATACATATCCTCTTTCAATTATCCTTTTGTGAAGAAACCTCTCAACTATCTTTTTGTAATTTAATGATGATGTTTTGAACGAATAAAATCAGATAAGTATAAATTTAGAAATGCTGCTTCGAATTTCTCTGCCTTTTCATTTATCTATTTTTTTCCATTCATTTTTTACTTCCAAGTCTTTCAATTTAATCTAAATTCCATTTGGTGCATACCTATTAGCTTTTGTTTATATATATATATATATATATATATATATATATATATATATATATATATAACATACATATGTAATGTAAAATATGTGAATTCTATATTAATACTAATGATAATAAGATGAAAACATATACCATTTTTCTTCTTAATTTTATACATCATTAAATGTAAGTAATTGAAGAAATTTTATTAAGTTATATATGTGTGAGTTTTCAATATTAATGATAATAATAATAATATGAACATGTATTATGCATCTTCTTAATATTATTCAACATTAAATATAAATAATTGAAGAGATTTTATTAAGTTCATGTATTTATTTACTTATATAAATTCATGAATTTTATAAAGTTATTAATTTTATCAAAATTTGTTTTGTTTAGTTCTTTTATAAATAGATTTAAGATAAGTTTAAAATCATTATTTGTATTCAAAAGTTTAAAAGTCTATTGTTTATAGATTCATTGATTGTACAATTAATTACATATTATTAATATTAAAGTAATTAGTATATTCATGTATTTTTAACATAAATTGAATTTTACCAAAATTAAGGTGATTAAAATTGAATTCATGTTTTAGCAAAATTAAGAAAGTGTATGTTGAATTAATACTATTGAATTCATTGTATGTAGAATTAATACTATTGAATTCATTGTATGTAAAAAGTGTTTGTAATCATAACAATTAATATGTTGAATCCATTGTATGTACAAAACTCCTTAAACTAAATAAATAAGAGACTATTCAATTAATGTATTAGTTCATAAAATGAATTTCATCATAGTTGAGGTGATTAATTATGGATATTAGTTCATGTAAGCACATTAATCAATGAAATAATAAATATTTAAAATACAACTTGGCATCATTAGAGTAAATCTAAACTTCTAAAAATTCACATGTCACTTCTTAATGATTTAACCTCAACTTTAATATATATATATATATATATATATATTTGAAAATAATATCAATGCAAATACAAGCACACCAGCTTACGTGCACTAGAATGCCTTTCAAATAGCAAATACAATTTCCTTGCTGCAACTGAGCCTAAACGGCCAGATTTCCCCCTCCCTTTCATGGATAATGTTACCTCGAAGTGCCTGTTCCCGTGTACACAACAGCACTAAATGACTGTTTTCACATAGCAAAATCCAGGTCCACTAAACCTGAGAACTCAAAGAGTGTACTATTAGGTCCCATTAAATTTGGGATTCTCTATATAAAGGTTGCTCTTTTCCAGATATCATCATAACTGAGGAGGATCTTTCAAAGTCATTAGACTTCTTGGGCTTTTCAGTCCACCAGCGTCTGGTTGAGCTTAAATTCATCATAAAGCTCAATGTAGACGGATATAATTTTGAAGTAACAAACTTGGCCTCAATCCTGTTTTAGTAGACAACGGCCAGATGAGACCAATTTCCCTAGACTCCTTAGGTCTATCAATTCTTTATAGAAATGATTGTCTTGGAATCTGCGTAATGCAATTCAGAAAGCAAAGGGAGAAAAAGAAATTCAAATTAGTAGATAGAAAGAATACTGTCAATATGTTGGAGAAACAAAGTTCCACTTTCCCCACACAACAGGGAAAAACACCAGTTATGAACTCCCAAAAATCCATTTCTTAAAGTTGTTTATGCAATCAATCATGAGCAAAACAGTCAGATTTCTAACCTCCAGAAATGCATCCAAGGATGATACTTCACATACGGGACACTGAAGCTATTCTCATCCATCAGCATGCTTGTTGGATATCATGTCCATTCTTCAAACTGATAACTGAAAAAAAATTGAAAAAAAAGAAAAATTTGTTATTCTTTAATTTGCAATAAGAGAACATATCCTAAAATGCTGCAAAGAAAACCAGGTGACTTGACTCTAGGTTTCATCGAATTTAAGCAACAGATTAAATCCAAAGCCAATATTTGTCACTCTATAAAGGAAAATAATGCAAAACGGGACACAAACTCACATTTCATAGACTTCCTAATACTATATTTACAAATCCCAGGTTTTCTCAATTCAACAGAGTGAAGGGTGCCACAATCTTAACCAATCCAATTTCCAAATAACACAGGTAGTTGTGAAGGATGGACCATCCACAAACTTGAAACAAACCATCAGCTTGTCCACTTCAACAGTCAAATTTTGTTAAATTTTTTGAGTTAAAACAGTGAAAAGTAGATAACATTCAAGAGGTTATTATCCGTGAGAAATAAAAATGTTTGGAGTGCACGGACACCTAATATTTAGAATAATTTTCCTGCCTTTCCACTGAATTTTGCTCAAACAAATACGGAATGCCATTCCAAAGATCTTGGATATAAATCTGAATCTAGTTCAGCAAGAGCGGAATAAGCATCAATTGACCTAAATGGCTCACACTAAAGACAAGAAGAGACTAATAATGTTTCCCGCTTCATTTAGGAAACAGTATCTAGCAGAAAGAAGGAACAATCAGAAATCCTCATCCAAGTGCTTAAGGCAGAAGATATGATGTCAGAGGTTGAAAAAGTTTGTTTCAACAAAGATGGATGGAAGCTTTCCAGTGAAATAAATGTTTAGAACGTGGAACTAAAGTTTCTGCAGGATGTCAGACGTTATAGTTTCAGAGACTGAAAGCATCGAACCAAATACATCACCAAAAAGACTAGACATTTCCCATTCCTCAAAAGGTCCATTAACGAGCTTTATCTTTTTACCGAAGACCATTAAATTTGGAATTCTATTAGCAAGGAAAGTGTGGCGAATATGATATGCTAAACGTGAAAGAGGGGAAAATAATCTGTATTAGTCAAGAAGTTTTGACAACTTTAGAAGATCTATGTCTCTCGGAACATAGCTTTACAAGACCTCTCAGCATTTAAGTTAGGAAAAACATTCATGGTCTATGAGAATGATTTCAAGGATTTAGCAGATAACTATAGCAAAACTTAGAATGGCATAATTGTAACATGCAATATACATAATGTGTATCATACAATGTTTAGAGAAAGCAATTTTGGTTGTCCATTAATTAATTAGCTTTATTTTCTGATTTCATATTGTTTCGAGAATGAAAGAATCAATTTTGCCAGATTATGATATAAATTATCTTAAAAAGATATTCAAAGCACAAGGAATTTGGCTCAACCTGGTAGTAAATTCCTTAAGAGCTCAAATTGTCCTCCTTGATATTAAAGTCTTGAGGGAGGATGGACCATTAGCATCCGCTTAGTTCCAGCCACAAGCAGGCCAAGAGAACCTATTAATTAAACAGCTACTGTGATATCGATATTAGCTCTGAATGGTTTAGGTCTAACAGAAGATGAAAAACCTGACTGCAATCCCTGTAATACATCTTTCTTTATCCTATAGGCTTCGTTTACCATCCCAGCCTTCAGAAGACAAGATACCAAAGAATTCACAGTAATTTTATCAGGGACACAACCAACTATTGACATCTTAGTGAAGACCTCAATAGCATCCTGCATTCTTCCTTTCATACAATGACCTATAATGAGAATGGTAAATGTATATTTATCAGGATTGCACTTTTTTTCCTCCATTTCTGCAACTATGGCATTTGCTCCATCAAGATTGCCAGCCTTACAAAACCCATCAATTACAGGATTGTAGATAAATGCTTGTGGAAGAATATCAGTCCTCCACCTCAACTGGCTTAATAGATCACGAGCTTTGTTTAGTCTATTTGCCTTGCATAGTGCATTGATAGCAATGGAAAATGTATATGCATTAGGGTACAGCTTTTGGGCATTCATTTCATCCCAGAGTTTCAAGCCTTGGTCTATTTCTCCAATCTGACAGTAACCACTTATAAGATTTGTAAAAGTGATCACATCAGGGACACAACTAAAATTAGGCATGCTCTCAAACATCTTCAATGCTAAACTCATATCTCCTGACTGGCCAAATCCATGAATTAGAACATTAAAAGCATATACATTTGGTCTAATCCCATGATGGATCATGTCATCCCAAAGACATACAGCCTCATGACTCCTTCCAAACCTGAAAAAACCGGATATGATTGTAGTGTAAGTCTTGACATCAGCTGACAATCCACCTTGCGATTGAATTTCCCTCAACAATTCTAGCGCTCTCTCCACATTGCCGAGTTTACACAAACCATTGATCAGAGAATTATATGATGCAATGTCAGCCAAACAACCAAAACTGCCCATGTCATTGAAAAACTCAAAGGCCTTGTCAACCTGGCCGGCCTTGCACAATCCGTCAATCACAATATTAAAGCAACAAGTATCCAGACAAAAGCACCTTAACCTCAAAATATTCTCCCGAAAGAAACTAACAGCCTCATCTGTTCTATTTCGCTTGACTAACAAGCTCAAAAATTTGTTATGTACAAAAGAACTAATAATCTCTTCTTTTCCAATGCATAACTGAGCTTGAGAAATCAAAATTTCTTTAGCAATGCAAAACTTCCCAGCATGTGCAAAAGAAGAAAGTAAAAACTCCAGGACAGGACCATCCAACGAAAATCCATCAGCATTCATATACTCAACTACAAGTTTAGCTAAATCTAAAAGACCCATTTGACAAAGCGACCTTAAGAGCAAATTAAAAGTCGCGACGGAATGTATTAGACTCAAATTGAGCCTTGTGAATTGGAAAAACTCAAATGCTAATCTGGGTTTACAAAAATTGTTGTTTACGTGCTGAATCACATAGAAAGCAATGGAAGGGCTCAAGTTCTTACGAAAATAATCCAAGCCAAAAATAGTTAAATTTTCGGCATTACGGATGCAGAGTGTACATACGAATTTGATGAACCAAAGGCTCTCGGTCTTGTGATGAGTTGGAGGGGAGGATTCTACGTTGGAGGTACCATGGAGACAACGAGCAATGGACTTGAAGGCAATGTTTCTTGACGCCCTTTTAACCCACAAGGGCATTATTTCCGCCGAATCGGTGGAAAGTGGACTCCAAGATTGTAGTTAAAGGAAGCCAGATTTCAGCTATACCATTTTTACAGTGGAAAAATCGATAACCTACAAGGGTTTAGGGTTTAAGAGAATAAACTTTGGATATGAAGATGATTTCAATGGACACAGCCATGGATTGAGCTGCAGATTGAATATGGAGTTCGAATGGCGCTGTGGTCGTAGGGTTGGAGGCGCCCTGCAAGATGGTCAGCTCCGCTTTGGAGTAATGGGATAGTGAAGAAGCCTAGGAGCGAAGAAGCCTGAGGCTGGGTGTATAAAAGTCATTTTCGACAATCTCTTGTTTATTTTGTAAATTATGCTAATGCTAATTAATTATTTAATTTTGGCCTTTTTGTTCATTTATTGGTATTTTCCCCCCTAATACTACTCATCAATTGTTAACCCTTTCCCTCCGTTCAAATGACTTAAAGAGTGTATATGTATTGTGTTTAAATTTAAAATTTTTAATTTTAAAAGTTTTAAAAAAGAAAAAGTAAAACTAAACAAAATCCAATTACCCTTACAAAAAAAAAAAAAAAAAACTTCAGACCTCCAAAGCTCCAATGAGGACTTTTTTTTACACGACCCAATGAGGGCTTGCAATAGGTTCAAAATTTTCTCCATTAACTCTTTTTTCTTTTTATTTTTACTACATAAACTCATTAAAAATTATATTTTTCTATAATATTATTAGAGAAAGAAATAAAGTAATAAATATTTGCCTCCAATTTAATTATATATGTCAAAAGCAGGAGAAAGGAATGTGTCTTACTATTTAGGTGTTAATTAAAAAAAGATAAGCATTCTAAAATTCTCGAAAGAAAAATTAATTATATTAAAATTTAAACTATTTTTATTTTTTAATAAAAAATTTATTTTATTATGAATTCGACAGCATAAGACACACTATAGTACAATTTTCATAGACATTTTCCTCCATTTATAGCTTCAAAGGTGGGGAGGAAGGGAGAAATGGTTTGAAAATTGAGCAAATATTATTTTATTATTACAATTTCAATTATACTTGAAGTATTTGGTTAGTATTGAAAAATAAAAAGAATTTCATAAACAAAGAAACTTATTATTATAAATAATAATTCGTACATAAGTATAACTTTCTTTGCTAAATTATTACATAATATTTAAATTTTGATAGCTAAATTAATTTTAATATATATATATATATATATATATATATATATATATATATATATATATATATAAACTATTTTTTATTTATAAGAGAAAAATAGGACCAAAGCACATGAGCCCCCTAAAAGCTGTACCTTAAACCCTGCGGAATGCGGAGAAAAGGGCTACTGAACTAAAACCCTCCCATGTGCAGTCTCTTTGTGAGTGAGACTTGAGAAATGGCAGTAGACAAGAATAAGCTCGAAGAAGAAGCTTGTGTTCATCGCTTCTACAAAATTGTCCTCAGCTGGGATTATCTTCGCCTTCTCAAAGAATCCACTGTAATTTCATCTCGTTCTCTCGTATGTTCTCATCTGTGTATGTAGATATTTGGGAATCATTGAAATTTTTGAGTTAATTTGAAGCAGAAAAACAGCAAAAACACAGGGCACGAGAGTGCTCTGGGTCTGAAGGAAGTGAAGGACACATACAAAGACGTGGATGACTACCTTGCAACTTTTGAGCCTCTTCTTTTTGAAGAAGTTAAAGCTCAGATTGTTCAAGGGAAAGATGAGGAAGACGGTATTTTGTTTTTCTCTATTTTTGAATGTTTTTTAAGTGCTTGTGTGGTTTGAGAGTTTAGAGCAAGGCCAGATTTTATGATTTGCTTTTCCTTTTTGGGGATATGTGTTGGATTTTAGGTCTCCGAATGTTAACCACCAAAAAAAGATAGTAGAAACCCTGTTAATTTAATTGCTTACGCATAAAATTCATCTTTGATTAGCTTGATTTACTTTTACTAATGTGAGAGAGAAAAAGAGCGGTGGGGAGACAATGGATGGACAATGAAATATTCTTATAATCTAATTCTATGTCTTCAATGTATATTGGCTGGAGTTGCAGTAACTGAATGGGTGCAAGGAATGACAGCAGAATGCAGTGAAGTGAATGGATTTTACTTGCCTGTGGTTATATGCGTGAATGCAGAATCTATATCGCAGAATGATTTATTGCTACTTTCAAACAAAAAGGTAGCAACTTTAAGTTTGTTAAATCTCTGTGTCAAGTGGTAATTGTGAAAATTCTAATTAGTTTGACGCATATTGTCAAGGCTCTGGCTCTCTCTCTCTCTATATATACACACACACACACACACACACACACACACACACACATATATATATATATATATATATATATATATATATATATTGTTCTGCAACAATTATCTCTCTTCAAAAGAAATGCTACAAGTTCTCCGTTTACAAGCTGTAGACATTTGCAATAGCCCCATTTCATAGCTAAAAATTGTTTTCTGGCAAAATGTTTACTTAGAACAAAGGTTATTCGTTGGCTTCTTGTGCAGTTCGGAGAGGGTAAAGAACTCCCAACAGCATATGCATTTGCCTTGGTTGAGCATCGCCAACACGATAAGATCAGACTTCCGGTGAATTTAAGTGGAGAAGTCAAAGGGTTCAATACAGATGAACTTCACTCTTGCACAAGACTATTGAATATGCATCCTTTGATCACTGAAGTCCAGAGATGTTTCTTTATAATGAAGGTATCCCGTCTTGTTGGTTCAAGTCTCTGAATAGCTGGAATCAGCTGCATTTGTAATTGATTTTGGACATCCTCTGAGAATTGTTTGATTCACAATGTTAAGGTGAATATGGTACAAAAATTGCTCAATTGCTCATAGCCTTTTCTCTTATTCATGGAACTAGACCTTGGTTAAATAGCTTTAACTGAAACAATGCTGAGCTACATGTGATGGTCTTACAGAAATTTACTTGTGGAGAAGGTGGTTTAATGAAACATTAATCATCTTTATGTTATAACTTTAAAATTGATATATGTTATTTCTTTTTGTGATTTTTTCTTCCATCCTAATATTTTATTTCTCCCATTAGAGCAAGGCTTATGTTATTTTACTCTTGCACGGATAATTTGAGACCAAGTCCGGCATATACTTTCAGGCACGATCAAATTAAGGTTCTGAACTTTGAAGCATTAGTTAAGCATTGTTTTTCCACAATGGCAGGCAGCCCTGTCTCTGATGGAAAATTGGGAAAAGTTGTTTTTTTTCATGGTCTACTTGTGTAGGAAAAGAATATGCAGAGGAATGTTTTTTTTTTTTTTTTACTGTGCTGTAGCTGGAGTATCAGCCTTAAAGGAGAAAAAAGGATAAAAGATTTTAGTTCCCGACGCATGAATGAGTCTAAGGACAAAGTATTCTGACTTCTCCAATTTCTTTACCTCATAATTTTGTTTGCAGATCAGTAGTTTATCAACTATTGTCCGCGAATATGTAGCTTTGAGGTCAATTAGCTCCCTTCCTTTCAAAGATTTGATACTTTCAGTAGCTGAAAGCAATGATTCCAGTGAAGAACGTGCCTGGAAAATATCGAGACCTCTAAAAGAATTCATTGAGACTAGTCACAATATGTCCCAGATCAAGGCCATAAATGTAAGTTTTCAGCATACAAGTTCATTTTCTGTTCGACATTCTTAGCTTTCAGTGACTTAATTCCTTTTAATTATTGGTCTTTGGTTTTCATATAAGCTAGAATTCCTGAGTAAGCCTTGATGAAAAATAGGGTTGCTCACTTGGGATTTGTAAGCCTAAAGCTTTTGGTCCTTGTCCTTTGCCGATCAGGCATGGATTAAGCCTTGTGAACTGGGTTGTTTGTTTTGAACTTGTAGCCATATGTAAATAAAAACTACTTCACTTAGTAGTTTGTTTATATTATCTTAAATACCAGCCATTTTGAACATGTCCCTATACTGCAGGTAGGTCTTTCGCGTAAAAACTTTGTTCTGATACAGGTATGTTATTTTCCTTTTACCTTCTGAATTCATGAATTTAAAGCACATTTGCTGCTTCTTTTCTTCCCACTGCTATGTCCTACCGGCTGCATTTTTTTGTTATAAATTAAGATTTTTTATGAATTGCCTTAATCCAATTATTGGTGAAGAAAAACCGGACTTTACTTTTAATTTACTGAATTTTTGCACACATTCTTATGAGCCGTGAAATATCTAGTTGTTGTCTGTTATATTTATTTCAAAAGTTTCCCCTGCAATGAATATTTCAATTCACATGCCTAGATGAGATATTTTATGGGGGCATTCACATGGTTGTATGTCTAACAGTTTAATTTTTTTTTCCAACGGTCCCCCAGGAACAGGAAAAACACAAACTATTCTAGGGCTCCTTAGTGCCATTTTACATGCAACTCCTGCTAGAGTACACTCCAAGTAACTATTTCCTTTTACAATTCACTGAATGAATGCAACTTATAGCAAAATTTACTGCTTAATCTTTGTCATTCGGTTGAAGGTTAAAGAGGCAATTGCTTGTTTCATGGCATATTATACATCAGCTTAGTCCTTTTCTGATTCCTTCTCTTATTTACATAACATTATGTTTGATTTTTCTGCTCATGCAGGGGAAAATTTAGTGGTCTGAAACGTGGGCCTGAACTACCAATTCAAGAAAAGTATGTTTTCTTGGTTGTTTGTTTATTTTGGTTTCTTTATGCTTTTTGGGGTGGAGGGTTGCTCTTTTTGATAAATGAAATGCATGCGATTCACATTAGATGCTGTTATACTGTAAAGTATGGAAAGTATAGCAGATTCTTACTAAGAGGTCATATTTATTTAAGCAGTAGTCTTAATGCATGTGTGTCTGACAATCTTGAATTTTGTGTTTACATATCTTTTTTTCTGTAATTTTTTAACATTAACAAATCACCCAAGTTTAAAGAGGCAACTTTTCGACCAAAAACTTTGATAGTAAGAGGTGTTTTGATGATCCATAAAAAGAGATAAAGAATGACATTTAAAGGGTGAAAACAACTGCTTGTGAATTGTAACATTTTTTGTCAAGAAAAAATAGATGCGATACTAAGGTGAATTAGACTTTCGTGGTTATAAATTCCCAGATACTCTTAATTTTCTCCTTTTTGGTGTATTGTTGTTTCTGTCAAGGAAAATGGTTACTTATGTGTGCATTTGGCTCTGATATTATTACATGTGTTATGTTTCACATAAATGATTTTGACATACCAGATGCATGAAGCCTAGGATGTGAGAATTATTCAAAGACTTGTTTCAATAACAATAAAGAAAGCAGATTTCAGACATAGGGCTCTTAGTCCTCTCTACTCACTTATTTCCTGTTTGATTGCATTCCTACCCTCTTATTTGTCCATGGATCCTGGTTCCGTCATGTTCAAGAACTTATCAATAATGAAATTCATATACTTGATGACCAGAGTGATGATTTTTTAATAGTGTCTTGAGATGAAGTATTTGATATTTTGCAGATATAATCATTGGGGAAAAGCATCTCCATGGTTGGTTGGTGCTAATCCTCGTGATGAGCTAATGCCTAAAGATGGTGATGATGGTTTTTTCCCCACAAGTGGCAATGAGCTGGTAGGTTCCTGAATCCTTTCCGGCAAAAATAAATCTGAAGTTCCTATTAGGTCCATTGGGATCCATCCTCTGACATAATCATTATGTAGAAACCAGAAGTGGTTAATTCCAGCCGCAAATATCGTGTCCGTGTTTTAGTATGTGCACCATCAAATTCTGCCCTTGATGAGATTGTTTTGTGACTTCTAAACACTGGTCAGGTTCTTTCCTCAGTGTACTCCCCCCCCCCATCCCACACACAATTATTAGCTTGTGCTATTCCAGCATGCAGTTTAATCCTCAATATTTAAAACTAGTAAATCAAGCTCTATAAATCAACTACTAAAGGCATATTCTGCCTTTATGGTTAATCTGTATGTGCACTAAGGCACCAAAACCATCAGAAAGCAAAGTAGTTACTGCATATTTTGCATTTTAATTGAGTGATGCCATCTTATGTTGAGCTCTTAAAGGATGGGGACAGAGAGTGTTGCTATTTGAAACCTTGATCTCTTGGCTGTGGAAAAGGATCAACCACCAGAGTAGAAGACAATTGTTTCGCAGATGCCACCTGGATTATCATTGCTACTTCTGCTCTTGTAGTAACAATAAAAGGATCCTCGATTGCAATTAATGCAGCTAAACCGGTGAATGCATTTCCTGCAATTTGGTCAGCACAGCATGATTTTAAGCAGCACTGTTCAAAAGAATTAGTCAAGTATTATAAATTCCAGAAAACTGTATATCTTTGCCTGCTACAAGTTGCAGCAGTACGAAATGCTAAACAGAGGGCTGAGATGCTGCATATATTTTCTTTTCAATTCCTTTGCACAAGTACTCTTCAGAACAATCTCTTTAGAAAGTACCTCACTTGTTACGTGTGATCTTTTTCTTATGGGTTGATGCATCCGATCTACCAGCAAAATGATGTTTGTTAGAGGATCTAGTTTGTTTGTTGTGTAGTCAAATTCAATTATGTTTGATGAACAAACTGTAACTTTAGCTCATTTTTGTCTTCTGAGTTCTTTGGGAACTGATCAATTTCCAGTAATCACACATTTCAACAATTCTGGTGAACTGCTACCACCTAGCTTTGTCAATTCAAAAATCTTGAACATGTGATCGATAACTTACCCACCACCTCTTTTATGATTCATGTCACTTAGTATGTCTCTATCTTTATTCTTTCAGGTATCCGTGACGAAAACAATCGCACATATAATCCTAAAATTGTGCGAATTGGTCTCAGACCACATCATTCTGTACAGGCTGTCTCAATGGATTACCTAGTAAGTACCATGCTTCTGTAAATACCATTCTGAATTTCCTATAATTTGTAGTATCCAGTGATAATGACCATAGCTGGTTATTCAAAATTCTCTGTTAATAGGTAGAACAGAAACTTGCTGGCATGGACTCTCAAGGTGCTGACAAGCAAAAGCAAGGAGGAGCTCCAAAGGATAAAGACAGTATCCGAGCTTCTATTCTGGATGAAGCAGTGATTGTATGTGAACTTTTTTTCATATTTGTGCTTAAAATTCAACATTGTTTAGTAACTTCTGGAAAGTTGCAGGTATTCTCCACCCTAAGCTTCAGTGGTTCAGCTGTTTTTAGTAAACTTAACCGTGGCTTTGATGTTGTTATAATTGATGAAGCAGCTCAAGCTGTAAGTTGTGGTACCTTAATGTACTCATATCTGGCTTCTGCCCACGGGCTATGTTTTTGTGTTGATAAGATGATATGGTCTTATTAGTTTGCAACTTTAAAATGCTTAACAGATTTCTCATGTTGATTACTTAAGAGCGCCAGGAGAGTTAATTATGAACATGTTTTTTTTCACATAAACATAATATAGCTTATTTGATGTACTAGCTGTGAGTTAGGAGAACTGCAACATATTTGAATGAAGTTATAACTGCTGCTTCTTTATTATACTTCACTCTTACTGTTAATGACAAGATAAATTATGAAGTCTTAGGATCTCTTACGAACTTGTGCTTTTCCAATAGGTGGAACCAGCAACATTAGTTCCTTTGGCCAATGGATGCAAACAAGTATTTCTGGTAAATACAGCTTTATGCACTGTGGTGAAATATCAAAGTCTTTTAATGGACTTATTTCTCTGCATGAAATATGTTTTGCAAAAATTTGTTAATTGCTCTTATTTGTTACCTGGTGGCTTACAAAACAAGTTCTAAATGTTTCACAAAGGCAAAATTCACTAAGCATGCTGGAAACATGCATTTAAGAATATATGTGCCTAATTGCTATATTGAGGCCCTTTGAAATTTTATGCTATACATGAATTCTTCCTAAGCTTGGACGAAGTCTCTACCTGTCTTGACACAGCTTTTGTCCCGAAGTACAAATGCAAGCATATTCAGTCCATTTTGCATGCACTGCAAATTTCAGTATATAACTGCTCATGGATTTGAGGATTCTCTTGGTAACATCATCATTTTGTCCTAACCTTTTCCAACTAGGTTGGTGATCCAGTCCAGTAGCCGGCCACTGTGATCTCTCCAATTGCTGAGAAGTTTGGGTATGTGAAAACATTCCAACAAGAGGTTATGATGCATCAACTGCTTAAAGGTTTTCAATTGCAATAACCACACATTCGGTTGTTGCTACAGTTATGGCATGAGTTTGTTCAAAAGATTCCAGAGAGCTGGCTATCCAGTACAGATGCTGAAGACTCAATATCGGATGCATCCTGAGGTGTTTAGAAGTGGCTCAAAAATTTTTTTAGCATTATTTGTTCAATGGTGATATTTGATGTGGTTCTTAATTTAGGATAGAGTTTGTTTTGAAATATTTGAGTACTGAACTGTTTGTGTTTTAATCATTCATATAGATAAGAAGTTTCCCTTCAAAAGAATTCTATGATGAGTGGCTCAAAAATTTTTTTAGCATTATTTGTTCAATGGTGACATTTGATGTGGTTCTTAATTTAGGATAGAGTTTAATTTGAAATATTTGAGTACTGAACTGTTTTTGTTTTAATCATTCATATAGATAAGAAGCTTCCCTTCAAAAGAATTCTATGATGAGGCACTGGAGGATGGACCTGATGTCATTGACCAAACAAGGCGGTCATGGCATGACTACCGTTGCTTTGGACCTTTTGCTTTCTTTGATATACACGAGGGAATGGAATCCCAGCCTTCAGGAAGTGGCTCTTGGGTCAATGTTGACGAGGTTGAGTTTGTTCTTGTAATGTATCACAAATTGGTGACTAAATACCCAGAGCTTAAGTCAAGTTCGAGGCTTGCAATTATATCTCCATATCGATATCAAGTCAAGCTCTTCCGAGAAAAATTTTGTGAAACTTTTGGTGTGGAATCAGAAAAAGTCGTAGATATTAACACTGTTGATGGCTTTCAGGTAACCAACTATATTACCCAGTTCAAAAGTCTATATTACCCTCGTAGTGTTCAACTTCTAGGCTCTTTCTTTTGACTAGTTGTGCAGCTGCAAGGTTAGTCAATGCGACACTTCAGAATCTTAATTAGAAACTCATTGTTTGAATAATATTCTAGGGGCGTGAGAAAGATGTTGCAATCTTTTCATGTGTTCGGGCAAGTAAAGATAGAGGCATTGGATTTGTAGCTGATTTCCGGAGAATGAATGTTGGAATCACCAGGGCAAGGTCTTCAGTCTTGGTCTGGCTCTATTTCAGGAAGGGTGCAGGTTTCTAGGAGTTCAATCTTGAAGTTCTTTAAAACGTTTGTCCACTTTTTTAATAAATTTGTTTTTCGTTCTTATTTCCTTTTGTTTTGGTGGTCATTTACTAGGTTGTGGGTTCTGTATCAACACTGAAAAAAGATGACCATTGGAAGAACTTGATTGGAAGTGCAGAGAAGAGAAATGTACTTCTAAAGGTAACTATCCCCTTGTTTTAGAAAACTATTGCAAGATATTATATTTTGATAAACTTACTGAGATCATTACTTTGCAACTAGATTTTGCCTTCTCATTTGATGTTCTTTTTATCATTAGCTCAGACCAAATCAAGTATTTACTTGTTCAAAACTACATTTCACCTTCCCATTTGATCTTCCTTCTATCATTAACTCAAAACAGATCACATGAAACTATAAAACAACTCTTAATCTCTGGCTACTACTTTTGTTCATGTTCTTGTTTTCCCTTATCATGTCCAGATCTATTGGCCACATTGATTTTTCAGCATCCTGCATTCATTTGCATTTTCCATCTCTACTTGCTCCCAAATCCACCGAGCCAGTTTGAAAGTTTTGACTTCCACGACTCAGTGTGAGTCTTTTTCTTCAGGTTTCCAAACCCTATACGGAGTTCTTCAGTGATGCAAACCTTAAGTTAATGGAAGTCAAAGAGGCAATGCCAGAAAGACCCGAGGCCCCTCTTGAGGATATGGAGGTTAGCGCGCCTGTTGATGGTAATACTGATAATGGTGACCAAGGGCAAGTAGCAGATCAAGACTGGGGAGAAGCTGGAGAAGATGGTGGATATGACGGGGGATTTGATGAGGACTGAATTCAGTTGTTCCCTCAGAAGTCCTCTTATAGGGTGGCAGCAGTCCTCCATAAATTTGATTTATTGATCGATACTGGACTTCTGGTCTCTGTTATAGCGATCCTGTACATTTTTTAAACCGAGTACACTCAGATCCTTACACCACCTCATTGAAATCCTAACCTAACCTAAATAGTAGAAATTTCTAACGCTAATTCTTCTGGAAATGTACAAATACACAGAGAAGTATATGAATCTCAGGTGATTCAGGTTTCATGAAAGTTTAATAGCTTTGCAGCAGGTTTTGATGTATTCAAGTTTCTTTTACTGTTCAAGAACTGAAATAAGACCATTCTCTAAGGTATTATAGGATGTTTTATCATGCATAATTATCATTATTATATGACTTAAAAACATTTCTCGAACCATCCCACAGTAGGAGTTAAGAAATCCCAAGAAATGCCTAAAGCAAAAACCACGTGGTAGCAGATAAACGAAAATTAGGTAACAGAAATTACTGAAGACCAACTTTCTTAGAAAAGTGAATTACAATGTTGTCAGTTATCATACTGGATTCTTTACAGGCAAAGTTTGCTAACGGGAAGGGACAAAGGAATTAAGGAATTCTTTGATTCGCTGTTAGGGAACATACTGGTAGTGCAGGTTCCTGCACTGTCAGAAGCCCTCCTGTTCAAAGGGTCTGGATTCTTCAGGGAAGGTTTCCATGATACCATCCAGATCCTCCGGCCTAATCACCGGAGTATAGTGCTGCAGTTGGTTCTCTTCTTCCTCCGCATTCGTGAAAAAGATCACCTTCTTGTTCAGCGGACTCAATTGCGGTTCAGTGGTCAGCATACTCGATGGAGGAAACGACACAGGATAGTCATTGTCAGAGAATTCTGGTGCCTTGGAAAGTTCAGCTGCAGCGAATGTTGCAGGTGTCATACCATGGGGCCATAATCCATAGGCCGGAGAAACCTTGAGAGGAAAATGAAGCTGTTCCACGGAACAGGCTGGTGCCGATCCACAATCAGCAGGTGGTTCCCGATCCGGGGTTTCTATTGTGTTCTTATGGATTTGTCTAGATGTCGGCGACGGAGATTCCGATGGAAAAAATTGTGCTTCTGCGTCAAGAACATTTTCAGAACTCGGCGACTCGACGTGACTGGAGATATCTAACGGCAATGGTTGATTCCCCTGCTGCAAGTCTGGAGCTGATAGTTGATCATCAGAGTTGCAGTTGATAATCCCTCCTAAGCCATGAACAGCAACGTTGGGACTGTAGAAGAGACCAGGAAAAGCGATGGCAACTCTGTCAACGGTGATGAAATCGTGGGAAGGCTTCGTGAAACGGAGCCTGGGAATGCTAAGTTTTGCTTTGTTGAAGAGAGTAGGGAAATAATTGGAACCGGAGGGAAAGATGCGGAGGTCGGCGTGGGAAATGCGAAGAGGAACAATGTGGCAGCGGAGGGTGGTAATGTAATTGGAGGCGGTACCGGTCATGTAGAGAGCGAACAGCGCAGAGTCCGTCGGGGCGAAAAAAGTGAAGGATTCTCCGGAGAGCACCTCAAAAATGAGCTCTGACGTGGCAATGGAATCACTGAACAGTTCGTAGCCACTGGCTCTGAGCGCGTTCAGCATGGAATCCAGATCCCCTTTTTCTACGGCGGAGACGCTGACGACACAACTGAGGGCAAAGATGAGGAAGGGTACGGGGAGGACTGGCGACGCCATTGTTTCCGGTTGGTATTCTTTGTTTTGGCGGGGTCCTTTCAAAATGAAGCAAAAAAACCTTTTCGGCGGTCGTAAGTGATTCGTCCATAAACTATACGGGCCCAATTACTCAGAGCTTGGGCTCTACAACTAAAGGTGGACTGAGAAACAAAATTCTCTCTCGTTCAAAATGTAAGCTCTTTTGGGCTCTTGCATAAAAATTAAGCGTTTTAAAAATAAAAAAATTAAAATAAAAGCATTCTTTACCCTTGAGAAATACAGAGAAAAGATATATATATATATATATATATAGAGAGAGAGAGAGAGAGAGAGAGAGGTGTGAGTAGAATTACAAAAAAAGCAATATATTCTTTGAAATTTATACATTAATGAACCGCGTTCACCTAGACTCAAGCATGGTCCGAATTCAGTTCCAAGTTTCAAAATGAAGCTACAACTTTGTCTGCCCGAGCTCACATTAGACCCATAATTAATCGATTGAGCGAGCTCGGAAATAGTCTTATCTACTAACTAAATTACTATTTTTATTTTTATACATATTCTCTCTTTGTTGTTTTTTTAAAGTACATATTCTCTTGTTATATTTATAAATTTATTTATAGTTTACTTTGCATCTATTCAAAAAAACAAAAATCTATATTTGATACTCTTTCTTTATAAAAATTAAGATAAAATTTTTATTTTAAATATTATTTCTCTTATCACAATGATTCATTTTTTACAAAAAATCAAAAAAAATCAAATAAAAACCAATCCAAACACAACCTAATTACAATATTATTATTTTTTAGGGGACAAGATTCTAATGCGAATAGAATATTTTTCTTATCGCAAGGTGCTTTTCTTAGCAATGGATTTGATTTGATGCACGAACCGTCTTTCTAAGTGTGTAACGTATATACTAGGAGAGATAAGTCGGAGAAGTTGTTGGGTAGTGCGTTTGGTTTTAGAATAAATAAATTTATCGTAGTAAATCGCCAATAGGTATCAGAATAAGGATAAAAAAAAAAAAAGAGGGTAACAACAAGGAAAAATATCAACTTCTCCTCCATAGATAAAACCTGCTCCTAATGCTTTACAACTTTCCGCACACGAACGATGAGCATAACATAAAGGACGAGAGAGGGAAAGAACCCAAAAAAGTAAAAGGCTCCAATAAGGTTTTTCGCTTTTTTGCTGTTTCCTTCATCCAAAAGGAGGCTTGCAGTAAGATGCACGCCTGCCTAAGTCTGAATGGCCCGCCCTATATATTTCCCTAAAAAAATTGTCCGGAGATACCATTTGATTTGTTTGACCTAATAATATAATACTTTCATGTATAATTTTAAAGCGTATTATTTTTTTTATAAAATTAAGTAAAATAAATAACATATTATTAATATCTCTTCAGGAAATAAATTTTTTTTAAAAAAAAATTTACCGGTCGCGATAGTATCGAACGACTCCGATCATCAGCATCTTTACCAGACAGAGTCCATCATAAAATATATGCGACGGCTAAAATCACGCGAAGTACTACTGCCACGCATCCTTTGATGCTTCCAGAATACTTTATCACTGTCGGGTACGAGGAAGGATGTCTCTTTAGAAAAGGACGAACTGCATCTCTTGAAATAGTAGAAAGCGTAGCGAGATTAGTAATATATTGTTGGACTTTACGAGTCGTGTTTTTCCAGGCCAAGCCGCCTAGTAAGTACAATTTAGTTCCGGTCTTAGATGTGTTTTTTGCGACACGTTCAGGTCTTAATCTGATTCGTTGGATCAGATTTAACGGATCATATTTTATAAATTTTTGTATTTATTTTTTAAAAAAAATTTAAAAATTTCAATAATTATTAGATCAAATTCAAAATTTAATTCAACGATTTAAAATCAATCCTACACAAACTGCAAAAAGCACATTCCGAACCAAAGCCTAACTGTAGTAAGTAGTCCTGTCTAGGGCCGGCACTGAATTTAGTGCCTAGCCTTTTTTATTTTTTAATTCTTCTGTTCTTTTTTCTTTTATTCATATCCGAGTGACTCCGAGTCAACACAAAAAATGGCATATCTTTTTTTTTTTTGTTGCTAAATACAAAAATGGCATATCCTATTGATTGAACTCTATCACAGCCCATTTATGGTATGCGCAGATCTTTCTCAACGCGGTTTTTGGTGCGTGGTATCATCCTCCTGTGGAGTGCGGTTTTTGGATAGAGATGGGGTGAGTGGGGAAACTGTAGCCCCGCGGAGTAGCTTTGACCACAGGCGGCGCTATCATTATTTTTTCAAATAATTTCTTTTTTTTTTTGCCCTTTTGGTTGAAGTATTTGACCTTCACGTTATTAATTGGATGCCATAATATAATACTAGTAATAATTATGCAAATTCTAGTTACAAACAAATAAAGTAAAGTGATATTCACACTTCTTTTTAAAATTTTTACACTTATCTTCTCTTTCTTTGTAGGTTTTGCTGTAGATCAGTGAATTTTTCTTTTAAATAGCTGAAAATTTGAAAAGTTATACTTAAAATATTTTTTTGCAAAATATATTTAAAATTAAAATAAAATATTTATTTTTAACAAATTGAATAAGTAAAAATTATTCTCAGAATAAGTTTTTTAAAAATAAAAATTTTAAAACTTATTTAAATTAAAATTAAAAGTGAATAAGTAGTTAAAAAAAATTAAAAATAAATTTTAATTTAAAAAATAATAAACAGTTTATTTTAAATAATTGAGAATAAATTCGTAATTAAAAAAATTTTAATTATCAAATATTATACTCTAATAAAAAACTAGTTATAGATATTAAAATTTTTTATTTCAAAAAAAGAGAGGATGTAAAAGGGAATACAAATAACAGTGCCAAAAATAAAATGGTATTTTTATTCCTTCGAAGTCAGAAATTAAAAGAATTCAATTTCAAAAAATTTAACAGATTATGGTACTCCTATTTATGCTATTTTACCTTTTCAGTTGGGTGAAAGGGAATTTACTTTTCCAGCTACGCGAAAGAGTTGTTTGCGAGTTAATATTTCAAATCATTTAACTTTTTTCCTTTTTTTTCTCCTTCTTTTTAGTAGTAGAAAATAGAAGGTAGAGAAATCCCAATCCAACCAAACACAAGTGTGATTGGATAGAGTTTGGTTTTGAGATTTTATGTCTTGAGTTTTGGGAGAGAGAAATTTTTGTGAGAGAAGAAGTGAGATGTGAGATTAGAAATTTACATTGAGTTTCGTGTGAAACCAAATCTAAGTATTAAAATATATTTTTTTTTTTAGAACGAGGTCATAAAGCGTTCCAGAAAGGGTCACCGGTCGATTCACGCTAGCAAGTAAGTGAGAGCCCTTCCTTTGCTATTTCTCATTCTTTAAGCTTTTCTTTCAAGATAATTTTTTTAAGTAATACAATACTAATAGTCAAGAATTTAAACTATAATTAATTATTAAATAATATAAATTAGAACAAAATCCCAACAACTCTAGTAATTCAACAACAATTAGTCAATTTTTAAAGGCATGGATTATCTTGTTAAACTATTACGAGAAAATTAATTGTTTTCACAAATAGTTGTTACTCAAATATTACTTCTATTTTCTTTTTTTAGTTATTCTATAATATTTATTTAATTTATGATATTAATAATTAATTTTTAATTCTTACCCGTCTTTAACTAATGTCTACTCTAAATCTTAATTATTCCTACTAATAAATTATATTTTAAATTTAAAAGTATTTAAATTTTTTTATTTTAAATATTATATAAAAAATAACAAATAGAGCTAGTACAATACTTTTACCTTTAAAAAATTTCAATCACATCTTTTCTTTTTTTTTTAGAATATTTTTATTTTTTAATACATTAGAAGAGATTATATATGAATTGAATAATTTTTTTTGATAATAAATAATTTTATGTTATTAATTGATTTTTCCCAATAATATTGAGTTACTACCTGAGAAAGATCTATAAGAAAAAAGAAAAGAGAAAACCTTTGTTTCGGCAGATGCCGTTCCCAGACTACTCCAACTAATTTTTTACGCACAGAACCGTACTCACGCTATGAAACCCCATCTCAATCTCATCCCCACCCCGCGTCGAGTCACAAAAAGACAACTTTACCCTCCCAATAAGTGCCCCTGCCACCGCTCGCCAAAAACCGCTGTGTCCATCTGTAATCTGTGTCTCTCTGACTTTCTCTCTCTCTCTCTCTCTCTCGGCAAATCTACCCTCTCTTCATGCTTTGCAAACTGCACGCCCTCTCGTGTATCTGAGCACAATTCTCTTTCTCTCTCACCCACAAACACGCAGAGACAGAGTACAAGTGAAGAAGAAGGTTGTAGCAGCAGAATAGATTCCAAGTGTGCGCGAGGGATTCTCTCTCTCTCTCTCTCTGTCTCTCTGTCTCTCTGATAACAGAGTGAATCACAGTTGAGGGAGCTGAAAAATTTTGTTGGGATCCTTTGAACTTTTTTTAAAAAAACTATTTTTTAAGTAAAACAGTGGGAGATTAGAGAGGAGGAGGACTAGTAAAACGATTGCCCCTAAAAAGCCGGCAGGTATGGCGTCGTCGAAGGTCATGGCGTCTACATCACCGCCCAATCCGGATCTGCCACGCCAGTCCGCCTCCTCTATACATTCGTCTTCTTCTTCGCTTGCCCAAGCAACCCCTTCTGTCAGCACCCTGCTACCGCAACAGCAACCCCACCCGAGCCCCATCCCCACCCACCACCACCACCTCCACCACTCTGATCGTAGTACCAGCCCTTTCGGCTCTATGAACATGGAGGAAATTCTCAAGAACATTTACTCTGAGCCTGACTCCCTCGCCTCCGCCGTTGACGCTGCTGCTATTCCTGGGGTTTCTGCCGTTGACGGCGATGGAGTTGTCAAGAATGTGGGAGCCGTGGGAAGCAAAACGGTGGATGAGGTCTGGAAAGAGATTGTCAGTGGAGGAGGAGGAGGAGGAGGAGGAGGAGGGGGAAGTAGGGGGCCGCGGATGACGTTGGAGGACTTTCTGACCAAGGCTGGGGCAGTGAGTGAGGAGGATGTCAGGGTTGCTAATCCTGCTCCCCCACCGCTGCCGGTACCGGCACCGCCAACAGCCGGGGCCGGGGGCTATGCAGTGGACCCCATGATGAATGTTCAGTTTCCGGTTGCTCCGGGTCCGGTGGTCCACATGCAGAATGGTCCCGGAGGTTTTGGGTTGGAGTCGCAGTTGGGGCTTGGGAATGGGATGGTGGCCGCTGCATCTGCAGCTCTAGAAGGAGCAGGAGGGAATGGCTCTGCAAGTGGGAGAGGAAAGAGGAGGGCGGCACCTGTGGAGGAGGTGGCTCTTGACAAGGCCACACAGCAGAAGCAGAGGAGGATGATCAAGAACAGGGAGTCTGCCGCAAGGTCCAGAGAACGAAAGCAGGTTGCTTTTTTCTTTTTAATTCCTTGTGCTTCTCATTTCACAGTGAATTTCGCTGCAGCAGTTCCTCTTTTATTTTGTCTTTACGGTTCTCTTTTAGTTTGTTTGAATTTGGTGAATGCATGTCTCAATTGGTTACAATTTCAGGCTTACACTGTGGAACTGGAGTCAATGGTGACGCAATTGGAGGAGGAAAACGCAAGGCTCTTGAGGGAAGAGGTACAGTTTTATGAACGCTATGAGACTAAAAAATTTCCATCTCATGCATGCTCTGGCTTTAGCGTTCATTTCTGAAATAGAGCTCGATTGCGTCATTCAGAAGCACTTATGTTGGAATTCTGAGTTTATTATCTAATGCATAAATCAAGTTCAGAATCTTCATTCTTCCCTTTTAATAAAATGGTCTGCTTGGTATATATCTTTTGGCTGGATATTTGACCTTTTGAGTTGCAGTAACACTTCTATCTGAAACTAAACTGAATACGGTGACACGGGGACGTAATAGGATAATATAGTTCTGTCCATAATTTCGTGTTTCTTCTTCTTTTAATGTTCATTGCATTAGGGTATTAACATAAATTGATAATTGTCTTCACCAGTTGCTCACTGAAGTATCTGTGTGTGCAGGCTGAGCAAACAAGGGAGAGGTATAAGCAGGTACAGTTTTGTTTTAGCTCGTGTGTTCCCATGTGCATTCTGGATGTGATTATAGTCTTCTTTTAGAATGAAATTCTTGCTAAGTCAGTCTTTTGATCTTTTCTTTTCTTGAATTGGTTGCTTCAAATTTAATTTTCTTTTATGTTCATCTGTGTTTATTTTTCCTCTAACTGTTTGTTCATTTGGTAATGAAATATTCTTATTTACTTATAGATAGATGAAACTAGCGCCCCTCCGGTGCTCAACTGCCAAAAGAAAATTCGGAAGAGATTAGAAAAAGAACAGATAATTTCATGTGTCGTTAAATGCTTGTTCTGATTTATCTTTTTTGTTACTTGGAATAAATGTCTTGCATTGAAACTTTCTGGAGAGATGGAAAAAAGGAGAGAATATTTCTCCGTGGATTAAATGTTATTCAGAGTTGTCTGTGGACCAATTGTGCATAATGAAACTTTGACAGGAGGACACAAGATTTGCTAGAGAGAGAGAGAGAGAGAGAGAGCCTGTGCAGGATTATTTATCTGATACTTGTGATTAATTGCTGATATTGAAAGTTTCAAAAAAGATGACAAAAAGGAGAGAAATTTTTTTATATTTCTTTGTTGATTGAAATCTTCAAAGATTTCCTTTATGTTCATGCTTTCATTCTATTCTGCACACTGTTCTTGCCTGTTCATGTCTTAAGATGGAATGATATTGTGATGAGTTGTTGAGATACATAAATGTTTATGTAATGTATGCTATTAATATTTGCTTTATGAGTTGTTGAGATGCATGAATACATGCATATTCTGTGAATGCTTGATTTATGGATAATAACCATCCTTATGAACTTAGAAAATTATTATCCTGTTTATGCAGTAGAAGTATGAGTACATCTCCATTAGTTGCAGTTTCCTGACAATGTGGTATGAATTACCACAAATATACCCATAACCTTATGCCGATTGAATTTGCTTGCTTTTTGACCTTCCTGGATAAGAGTCACCATTTCTTTGTCGACTTCGTTTGAGTGGCATCCTGCGTCTTTGATGACTCTGTGTTTTGGTCAACTTTGTAGCTGTTGAAGACTTAATAAATCTAGAAAGCATCTGTCTTTTCTAGTGATTAATTTCTTTTCGCGAAGCATCGTGAGAGAATTGTTGCTAATGGACATTTTTGCCTCCTATTATTCAATAGCCCTTAGGGATGATTACCCCACCAAAAAAAAAAAATAAATAAAAAGCCTGAATCTCCTTAATGTATTGATGTAGTTTTTCTTGAATCTGGTTGTTTCGTCTTTATTTTAGCTTATAATGCGAGAAAAGGGATGACAGGAAACTTGGTAATTGCATTTTCTTAGAAGAAAAGATGCTGATAGTAGTTTCTATGCGCTCATAATGTATAGGAAGTGCATATTCTATAAAGAAGGGATAAATTCAATTTTTTATTTCTAAAAATATTTTCCAGATTATTGGTCCTATAGTTGCATGACAGGAAACTTGGTAATTGCATTTTCTTTGAAGAAAAGATGCAGATAGTAGTTTCTGTGCGCTCATAATGTATAGGAAGTGCATATTCTATAAAGAAGGGATAAATTCAATTTTTTGTTTCTAAAAATATTTTCCAGATTATTGGTCCTATAGTTGCATGACCATGAAAACTTGTTCTGCCAAGTAATTGCATGTTTTAACATACCATCTGATATTTGTTTGGGTTTGATTTGAATCAACATAATTTCTTATGACTTCTATGAAACTTGACATGAAATGACAATTGAGAGTTCCACAAATAATAATGTTTTGCATGTATGTAAAAAGATAATGTTTCCTTTGTTCTTTGCTAGTCTCTATCTGTGATGTTCTAGTAGCATCATTAATTTGCTTTCTAAAGATTTAACAATTCATTAACAGTTTAGATTGTGAACTATTAAAAGCTGTTGCCTGGATGTGTAATGGCAGTAGAAACTCTGATAAGATCATATGAGCAAATGGTTTATTCATCTTTCTTACAGTGTGCTTTCTGTGTCCTGGTCCATGATCTGCATCTTTGGGTTAATTAGATGATATTTTCCATCATTGCTCAAGTTCACAACTACGTCGTGGAGAATAATACTGAAATCTCTTCTATTTTTGTTGATTTGATTTTAATCTTTATACTCATGAGCTTGAGGTTCTCAATCAAAGCCTTCACTGTTTATTCCTCGCCCTTTGGCATAGGTTCCTGGTATTGTATCAGTACAAGTATTTAGATATTACTCTTAGGGCATAATTTAGGCTTTGCCATACGTCTCAATTCATCCAGGGTATTGAACCTTAACCATTCCAAATCCTGTCTGCAACTGGCCTGAATTGTTATGAATGTGAGTATATCTGCTATGCCTTCTGCAACCTTGAATCGTTTTCTTCTATGACCAGTTTAGTATTCCAGCAGTATACTCAATAAATGGATTTATATGTTAATTGGATCACTATATGGTACTTAAATCCATTTTCCATGTCTGATGACAGTTTTAAGCTACATGCTTGCGCCTTTATCAAAACTGTTCTTAATTCTAGTGCAACTAACATCTCAGTTCTTTTTTTTTTTTTGGTCGTCCATGCAGCTCATGGAAAACCTGATACCAGTTGTAGAGAAGCGAAGACCGCCTAGAGCCCTGCGGAGGGTGAAATCCATGTACTGGTAGGTTGTTCAATAGCTATTGTAGGAGAAACTGTTTCCCTTCTATTAGAGTAGCTGCTTATACCTGAGAGTAAGAAGGCATTCTGAGCTGAGAATCTGTTTCATGGGATCCCCTGTAAATGTGAGACGAAAGAGATATCTTAAGCTGCATAGTTAGGTGTTGTAGAGAGGAAAACCTTTTCTTGTACAGGACTTGTACCTTCCCTTCACCTTTATGCTGGTGGGAAGGAAGATTATGAACTCTTGGCTAATTTATACCAGTGCTATAGGTTGTTATGTGATGATCTGAACTCTGTTCCTTCTTTCTGCATTTTTACTTGATACCTGATTATCACGGTTATAACATGTTATATTAGAAGCATAATCCGCAGCTCAATATTCTCCTTTGCCCAATGTTCCGGCAATTATGTGAGTGCACTTTTCTGTGGTTGGCCAGGCCCTGATATATTAGAGAGGGAAGAGCTTTATCCTGTAATTGATCCTTGATCAGGTATAGGAGGGGCTCTAAGCCTTCCATACCTACCAAGTCTCACTGATCGCCCTAGCAAACTAACTCCTCCTCCAAACCGAGAAAATGCCCCTGCCCTGACAGAGCATTTCAGGAAATAGATGTACGAGGGGTCAATGTCAAAGACTTGATTTTCACTTTCTTTATTAGCCTTCGTTACCCGGGTTAAATTCGCACGTTGAAGTGTCTATTTGGTTCAAGGATTTTGTATGGGGAAATATTTTTTCACTAAAAGAACAACAATAACGAATGATTTTGGCTGTACAAGTGAGATAAAGAAGGATTTCAACTGTCTGCGGTCTTAAAGATTAAAGAAACGGTTGATGAGTACAAAATCGGTTGGGCTTTGCAGCTGCTGCAACCGCCGGATGACTGTTTTGGGCCTCTGGAATTGGTTTGATGGTGTCACAATCATAGTGATTGTTCTTTGATGTTAGCCGAAACCTATAATTAGGTCATTACAAACCGATAGTGATAATTAAGAGAGAAGCCTCCGCATTATTGTTTGCCGAATTGGTTTAATTGGTTCATGTAATTCCAGTTTCTCCACCCAGTTTTCACCTGACATTCTCACCACCTATCAGCCAATCATTTAAAAGGCTACTGTTTTTAATCACTCAAGGCATGTGAAGGCCGAAGGCTGCCTATCACACACCATTATTTTGCTCTAATGATCGAGACTCAAGAATGTCACGTCGCCATTACTAGTTTCTCTTAGCCCGGCCTTCTTCTTTTTGGTTTGGCTCTGCTGCTTTACTTGTTGGCTCATTCCAGCAGCGCAGCCTGTGGTTTCGTAAACCAGCACTCGGCAGGCACAATCCAAGTTCAAGAATTGCAGCATTTAATAATTGAAAAGTCGTCCGCAGGATATTACATTCATGGGTTCAGGGAATAATAAAACGAGCGAAGCACAAAACTCTTTTGTCTCCCGGTATGGCCAAAACATGGAACCTTCTGATTCCTTTTCATTTTCCACAGATTGACCTGATCTACGGTAGCCAAGACAAGAAAATAAGAATGATGCTCAGGACATTGGCGCAAAACTGAGATATCAAATGAAATGGCAGAGAAGGTTCTAATACAAATCGTCCATCAGAAATCACATGTTAAATACAACGTGCAGTAACACAGAATCCCCATTCTGCCTCTCGCTGCTCATGTCAGCCTCTCGACATTGAACTCAGAACTTCAGAATCGATTCTTTTAACAGGTTTATGGCTTAGATGGTCAAATATATGTACTCTGCACACGAAACACGATTGTCTTTGCTCATTCCTGCAGATTAGAACGTGAATGCCGTGAAAAATGCAAATCTTAGTATGAATTCATGTACTTAAAAATCTGTTTCCTTCTTTCTTTTTGGTTAATTACTCTTATTAAAATGCATAGTTTTGGCAAAGAAAGTATTTTAAAACTTTAATATTATAGCATTGATGATTAACAAAACATGATGATGTTAAGAGAGACTGATATCCGTTGTATGAAACCGTTACTCCCAGGTTGTTCAACATATTACCGCAAGGAGAAATATAAGAAACAAAGGTACTTGTCCGAATGCCTCCCAAATGCAGAGAGGCTGCATTCAGCTTGCTTAGGTCAATTTGCGACTAGGTCACCAAATACTACAAAACCAGAGAACCTTTGTCCTGTCAAAGCACCAGATTCACACCATCTCCTAATTCCCAGCATATTCGTCAGAAGAAATTAGGGGAACAAGGCAATTTATGATGATCGCCAATCAGAAAATCAAATAAGTGAATTAATGTTGTTTACTCTACCACAAACTAAACCAAAGAAACGATTGCTTCACAACAAAACCTGACTGAAAGTATACAACAATGAAAGGCATAGAAATGAAGGTAAATTCAAGCTACCAATGACCAAAGGAAAGTATTCAGACCATCTTTTTCCGGTCTCTAATATTGACAAATACGGGTGAAGGATACAAAAAATTTACCTGCTGAAGTCATGACTGTCATGAATCATCAAATTGCTTCTTGCCTTTAACCAGACAGCCAGAAAAAAACAAAAAAGAAAAAGTCGATATACCCACTATTTTTACATACGTCTATAGTTCGTTGTTCAAGAATTCAAAGCATCATAGTTTAGTTAACCCTTCCCAAGAATTCAAGACCCTCATTCCGGCAAGACATAATCTTCCGGAAGACTTCTCTCACTTGGCGGTTCAGTGGATCAAGTCCAGTCTTACATACTTCACAGATCAATGATAAATTTTGCACGCCCTCTCTCACTTCTTCCTTCTGTTCCTCTGTAAGTGGGAGCTGAGCAGAATCTACCAAGTCTGTCATGTGGCGAATACATTTCTCCATCTGATAAATTTCTTTAAGAAGTCCATTGGAATCCCTACGCTCTTGCTTCTTGAATTCATCAATGATCCGACTATGAAGCACAAAAAATGAAGTGCCCCACGGGAATTGTCGAGGTATTGCAAAATGAATTTGGTGGCCTCGGTCTTGACAAGGGAGTGCAGCAACAAGAGCCCAAAGAACAAACATAAGAACAAAACTCATGGTAAAGACAACAATAGCTAATCCATTAGTGGCTGCAATTTCATTTCCCCGTGGGGGAGCTAAGTTGTTTGCTATTGACTGGAGCTGCTTAGATGCTGACCAGGAATTCGATACACTCCAAGAGAGAGATCTTGAATGCCCTGATTGTCTGCGCTGATGTTCCTTGTTCTTACTAATACGACCAAAAGACCTATTGCGGTGTGAAAACACAGATCCGGTTTCTTTTTCATCTAGCATCAGAAGAGCCAAATCTATCAAAGCCTTTCTAGCCCGACGGAACTGGCCTTCACTGATCATCTTGTGACGACATTCCAGTGCACAAACAACAATATCCAAATTCTTCTGCCACTGCCGAATCTTCTCAATCCCTTCACGGATTGCATTGCAAATATCAAGTGCTTTGATGCTTCTATCAAAGAACTCAGAAAGAAGCTTCTCAAGAGTTGGGTTGGAGAGATGTGCTTTATTGTTGGACAAAATAACCCTAAACTCCTCTTGGCAACTAGTAAATGCATCAAGTAGTTTCTGAATCCATGAAATAGAGAAAAACTCATCAGCATTGACCACAGACAGATCATGAAATCGATTGAACACTTGTTTTTGAAATAACTCCATCTCTGGGTCCAGGGAATTCCAATCCTGACTCGATTCCACCGAGTGAACCTGATCGCCTCTAATGTGCAAAATAGAACGACGAAATGAGGCAAAGGGTATGATAGAACCCTGCTTCTCTGAAGATGGCATTTTCACCAGATTAAGTGCTCAGAAATCAAAGACACCCTCTTTATAAAGGACTAACATAAGCCTGAGTTCAATCAGTGTTATCCAACAAACACCAATCGCCAAAGGTCATTTAAAACAACATCTTCAGACTCTGAATATAAAAGAAATGGCAAACCAAGCAGGGAAGCTCGTGGCTCCACATATGAACCCTCCAAACCTACGCCTGTCACAAACCAAAAGTGACGCGATTAAATACCCAAAAAAGAAAGGAAAAAGAAAACAAACGCCGCCAAATTTTGAGAAGCAACCAACAATTGGCGCGAAGCCAATCAAGAGGTCGAATATAGCAACAGACACAGGAGAAAAGAAACCAAAATTTGGGAGCCCGGATCAAGAAATTCAAAGCTCCATACAACTTAAAAGAAAAGCTACAAAACCCACAAGCTTTCATAACCAGAAAAACAACTGCGCAAAACCCAGATCAATAAAACTTCGATCTGGAACAAAAAAAAAACTCTAATTTCCAAGAATCAAAGCTGAAACGAAATGAAATCGTATTCAAGGATATCCCTACGTTGCGTAAAGAGAGGGGAAAAAGATAAACAGAGGTTAGAAGAGAGTGTACCTCGACCAACTACAAAGACAAAGATTAGAAGCTCCGCAGGCAAAGGAAAGCGCATGTACAACCCTAGAGAAGGAGAAGCATCGGAATCCTCACGCCTTTGCTCTAACAAAAATTCGAAGCAGCTGGAAAAGTGATGAATATAAATCAAGAAAAATTAAAGGAAGAAATGAAACTGAAAAAATTAATTCCAGATAGTAAATAAAGTGAAGGAAAAGAAAAAGAGGAATTTTGGACTTTATACGTTTTTCCCGGGCTGGCTTTCTTACACAGCACTTTTCCTTTTTTGCCCTTTTCTGAAGCAACGGTACTTTTTCGCCCTTTGTTTTTGCCTAATGAAAGAAAAAATTTTAAATGTTAAAGAATATTTTATTGTAAGAAATTGAAAATTATTATTATTATTATTTACTTTTAAGCAAAGGAAATTTCTTTTCTTTTCAGTTCTGAGATGGCCGTGCATCGGCTTTAATGCACTTTCCTTTCTTTTTTTGGGGTGAATTATTTTCAGTATAGATATTGAAGGAGAGAAACCAAGCCACGCCTCCTTAGTTTGAATTTAATTTTTTTTATAAAAAAGTAAAATTTAATTATATTTTTATTCGAAAGAAAATTATAAAAAAGAATAAAATTTAATTATTTTTTTATTCGGACGAAACTTTATCTATATACATCTAAAATAAAATGATAAGTTAATACAAAAATATTTCTCTTATTAATTAATTATTTTTTAAATTTAACTTTTATTATTTTAAATTAGGAGTTAACTATTGAATTTTTCTTTTATATTTTATTTTTTTAAGTTTCTTTTTTTTTTAACCCTACTCAACTACTAACTTATTACACAAATATTGAATTACTAATGTTTAGGAAAAAGGGATAAAAATTGTAATTTTGACCTTATGCTGCTTAGAATTAACACTATTATATTTCCCAGTGGATGAGTAGACCTATAAAGATTTCAATTATAGGACTCAAATCATTTCTTACTCTTTAGGTGCAAAGAAATTCATGTCTAATGCGCATGCTACCACGTTAATCATTCTCAACAAATAACAAATGCATTATGAATTTCTCTCCCCCACCCAAAAAAAAAAGCAAATACATTATGAAATTTCAACATTTTTTTTTATTTTTTCTTTGACCAGTTTGTGAATTATTCAGTTGAGGTCCCAATTTAAATGATTCCAGTTGGCAACAGATTGGTGTTCCCCCAATCCTTCTCATATCCTTATCTCTTACTAGCATTTATGCATGTTTCTCCAAAAATAATTAATCTACAAGGCCCGGTTAGTTAGTTTCATGATTGAGTAGTTGACTCATGTGATTTGGAATAACACTTTTATTTCAAAAATCGAGATGAAGTTTCAAATTTGCAACTCCTATCTTCTCTCGAATTTACATAAGTAGAGTTTTTAAGTGTATATAATTTGAATTTGAAAATTTTTTGTTTTTAATTTTATAAAAAATAAAATTTTTATTAAAAAAAAAAGTGAAACAAATTGCATTGAGTTCGCACGAAATCCAACCCATATACACCCTAACTAAATTTCTATCCAATCTCACTTGTTCTTGGAAGAGTACACAAAGCACAAACAGTGCTTGAGAAGTTCAAAATATGCTGAAAGCTGCTAAAATTCAAGATTCAATTAAAGGGGCGTTGTGATGTTAAAAGAAAGGGGAGCTGCAAATTTGTTACTCGTTTTTACAGTGGTAGAGGTCCTGAAGTCTCAAACAGGGCCGAGATTATGTTAATTGAGTAGCAATACAGGGACTAACCACAATCTTCTTCAACTCTACTGATGAGAGGGGAATAATAATAAGATACAATTAAGTGAAAATGATGGCAATGCAATTGTGCCGGTCTCTATTGAATATGTTAAACAGCCTAATCTTTCCCAGTTTTTTCGTTCTCTCCTCCTATTCACAAGCCAACTTGGTGTCAAAGCTGCTTAAACAGATTGCAAAAGCCTGAAATGCAGATAAGGGATACCGGTAGTCCATGGTAAACATGTCTTTCCCCACCTTGCCAAACTGCAAGATGATTTTGTCATGGTCTGTCTGAGTTGGTTGCGAGGTTGTCGAAGCACTAGTAACGGGTTGTGTGGCGGCAATCAACTGAAAATTCTTGACAGATGCCACTGTTACTCGTCCTCGGAAGTTCAGACACCAGCACTGCAATTGTTCGTGCCATCTTGGTGCCTTGTTCTTGAGTACCAAGGGTTTCACCTTGCCATCCTCATCCTCAGTGCCCAACCCTCCAATATCAGAAAATCGTGCACTGCTGAATTCAGTTGAGTGATCAAGAGATTTTGAGAATGAAACACTTCGAAATGAGTCCTCAAGAGCCCTTGGAAGGAGCTCTGGTTGTCCAGGTACTGTGCCACCAACATCAAGCGATGAGGCAGGAATTGAATGCATAATGCAGTGCATTCTCCGTGGACCACGTGTCCCGAGCACATTTAGCTCATAGGTTATCTGAGCAATATTGTAGCTTCCAGTTGGGACTTTGGGCGAGACCTTCGTGGAAAATCTACGGCTTGTTCGCCCTGGTGGGGGGATGTGTGCACTGGCGTATGGAGGTTGTGTGTCATATACTATGAACTTTGTACCAAGAAAATTGGACCTGTAACAAGCAGTACTTCAGATTAGGCAACTAGCAGCTCATAGCAAGACAAAGCACTTAACAAGAAAACCAGGAGCATGAAGAGATATTTTTCCATCACAAAGTTGAAGAAATTACATATCTCAGACAATTTAGATAAATGCAGAATCCCTGCAGTTGTTGAATGTATGAAGTTGGAGATTGCCATAAAACAGACCTTTGAATCCAAGGGCAACTGACCAATTACAGCCTAGAGGCACCAATGTCTAAAATAAATGCTTCACAGGGTGAGGCAGTGTATGTACCAAACCCAAACCCCTTTATACCATTCAACAAGCACAATCTTTGATAGATGAAGTAACCTACAACGAAGGTTGCAAAGCTTTGCTATTAAGATTTCATTAAACCTGATTATCTCTTAATTTTCTTGTTCAGGGGTACGCTACATTCTACACAAACAGAAGAAATAAGCAGCTGTATTAACTAACCCAAGGCAAATGAGCCAACACAAATGTTGCCTTATAATTGCATGTGTCCAAAACTTGCGCAAGATTAGATTTATAAGCTAGTCCGAATTACGGAAGAAGGTTATTTTATAATCTAATCCCATTACAAGATATATGCAACATTAAAATTCCATGTTTAGTTAGTCAGGAACTTAACATCTCAAAGAAAACTAAATGCCTTAAACTAGAAATTCTACTTTTAACATCGCAGATATATGCCAAAGGCCTGAGGAGCCCTGCTTGTCTGTGCTAGTTACTGTTGGTAATATTTATGGCACCAATTCATTGCTAGTAGGTGCTTTCGCATCTTAACAATAACCATTAACAATCAAGTTCCAAACCAGATCATCTTCCGTAGATTATGCTTCAGATAGAGAAACTTATTTCTGTTCTTGTCTTTATTGTTGGGAAAGAGAAGACAAGAAATATTTGCCTCAAGGTCTACTTTTCCCATTAAAATTTTCTTGGAAAGGCTCAATTATCTGCTTGTCAATTAAGAGATCTAGAAATATTAACTGTTCAAGTTTCATATGATGTCATTAAATGTTTAAGACAGTGTAAACTAAGAATATATGCATATCAATTACTATACTCTAAAAGGAGCTATTCTTATTTGATGGTCAAACATTAATTAAAATCTCAAGAAACTTCAAGATAATTTAGAAAAATTAACATTAACAGATCAAATGGAGGGGGATCAGACCTTAGCTTCCCAATATATGTGCTACTTGATCTCGAAATATTATCTGCATGCATCGAAATAACATACTCTGTGCAAGTAGTTCGACGAGTTCTTTTTGCAGAGAGAAGGAACTTTCCATTTTCAACTAGCAGAGCTGAAAAAATTTGTAACAGCAATGAGAATCTTAAGTGCAAGACAACAGAGGTTCAAATGGGTGCAGGAATCAAATTAACTATCATCTTCACAATCTATTTTATCATTCTTCATGCAATAGCAATTGTGCAATTAAAGGCTCCATGCGTATGCATGAGAAAATTTAACTTAACAGATCATAACAAAATGCAGAAACTGGAATGATTCTATGGTTAGAGAGGTAAAATGCCACATATATTTCTCATTAACTGTTTCTTTTAGAAGCACCTTTACACAGAATCCTCATTGCTGAAAAACTCATTCATAATTTGAAAACTTCAGAAGTACAAGAACAAAAAAAGATATAGAAGACCAGAAAGAATATTTTCTTCTGAGTTGATAATACTAAAGCAGATTTGGAACAGCACCACAAAGAGTATTAATCAATAAATTTTGATTAATTCAATCGTTTATCAAGTTCAAAGAGGATCATTTCAGGAAACAGACATCAGTGATATGTATAAACGTATATCCATACCTGGACTAAGACACAAATAGAGGTGGTATGTTAACTTAGATTTGTCCCGTTTGATGAAGCACTGGATAGTTCCATCCCGAGGTCCCGGCTGAAAAATAAAATGAACAAAGACTGAGCATCTGTTACACAACATAATACTTGACACAGCATTTTAGCATAGTGGGCAAACCCAGTATCACCAGATAAATAGAACATTCAAGAAGTTCACTTCAACAAGGAAAAATGATCACCAAAAAGTCCCAAAAAAAGGTGTAAATCTTGAAAAAATCCAATGGGAAGGAACAGACAGGACAAGAAATCTACCTGCTTTAGCGATACAGGAAAAGTGAGCTTCCCAGAAAATTCTGGACTTTTTACAATTTCCTTACACATACTCCTCCATGAACTGCAAACAGCTGCACATGCTACAACATGCTGCCGACCCGGCCATGTATTCTCACTCTCCTCTAATCTCCTAATTACATCGAAAAGAAGCTCTGGTGGAAGATTAGCCCAGCGACTGTTCTGAATAACCAAAGGCTGGTCATTTGTGTCATGAAATGAACCATGGGATTTTCCACGATGATGACCAGGCAGTCTTACATTGAAACTCCGCCTGGATAAGCTCCCAAAACTATCTCTTACATCACTAACTATACTGCGGAACGACATCTATCCCCAAACAATAGGCAAAAACTGAAGCAACAGATAACCTCCACTCTTTCTTGTTTTTTGTACAGAATGACTGTTTCTCAATTTATTACAGCCCTCTTGACATAAGAATATGGCTGCAAGTAAACGAAAGGAAAATCATATTTCGGTAGTAAAAGTACCCAAGGAGAAAAGAGAAAGCTAAAAAGCAGAAAAAGCACTTAAAGAGAATAGAAAAGAAAAGTAAAGGCATAAATAGAAAAAGACACCCTCACATGGATGAGAAAGTGGAAAGAACTCAAAACTTCTATCAGATGAGACTTTTTGATGGTCTTAAAGTATATATAAATATCTCAAATCATATAAGCTTTTATTAGGTTCTTAAGAGTGGATCTAAATCAATTCTCTTATAGTCACCCCCAGACATAGGGTTAAATATATATGTGAGGAAAATGGCTAAAATTTTCTCCAAAATATCTCTGGTAAGATTTCAACAGCTCCACAATAAAGGAAATATGTCAAGTATCTTCTTGGCTGAACCAAGTTAGCATATAATGAGAACACTGCCAAGAAAAATTAATACTGAACCCAACACTTTTAATTAAGAATCCAAAGAAAGTTACCAAAAGGATCAACTAAACATGGGATTCTAAGAACAGAATTTGGTCCATGAATCGATCAGCAACTCCCAAGTATAAAGCAAAGTCAAGTATGGGTTTCATCTGTCTTGTATATATGGTTTGAGACGTTTTAACTTTTTTTTTCACCCAAAGTTTTCTTTGTTCCAAAAGTCATACTTTTATCTCAGAAATATTTGCAGAAGATTCTTAAAGGTTTAAACCCATCCCTGATTATACAAGGCTGGTTCAAACAAACTGACCTCCTAGAAAGCTTTGAGCTGATGAATTTCCGAACCTTCGGTCAAGATCTGCATAAAACGGAAGACACAAAAAATAACCTAGAAAATTAAAAGCAGAAGCTGCATCCAAGATTATCAATCTAAAATTACGGGAAAACAAAATACAAATTAGCTCAGAAACTTCCTCATCAAACAAATTGCCCACTAGAATGAACGAAGGCAACAAGGATTTGATGGAAGTCAACGTCTCTTCCCTTGACCGCCCCATCCCTTCCCCAAACATCATCACAGAGGGGAAACAAATTACTAAAAGAAAATATAACTTCGGGGGAGGGTCAGAAGGAAGAAACCCCAAAAATTATGAGTACCAAGAAATTTCTAAATTTCAACTGAAACAGCTGAGCTTACCAAATTGATTGGCAAGAACAGATTCCAGGAAGAATATAGAAAAGAAAGATGAAAACTTGCTACAAAGTATACTTAAAAAGGCACAAAAACAAGTGCATTTATGCAAGATCTGGAAGAGAATACAGATAGATTGATTATAGATCTGTACCTGAAACAAGAAAGTCAGCTAAAACCCAGGTAAGTGATGAGTATCTCTGTTCACGTTCAGATGAAAAAAATTTCAGATGACTTTACAACAGATAAGAAGCAGCAGATCAGAAAAGAAAAAGGGGGTCAGACCCACAAATTCACATACATACACATAAATGTGTATCAACTTCACCTCCTCGATCATACACTATCCCCACAGGAGACTCTCTCTCTTCTATCTGCGTCCCTCTCTCTTCACACGGACTCAAGACTAAACATTAAATGTAGTTCAACGAACAATGGAGAGAGAAGAAAGAAGCAGAAAGGAGAAAAACAAAAACTACTAAACAGAAAAAAGAAAGTCTATGCAATGCTTTATTGTTTGTTTATCAGGTAAAATAATGATAAAATATTAATGCACTACGTGACCAGAAAGCAGGCCAAAGAAACAAAGACCCAAAAACTGGAGTTTCTGACTTTTTAGGTCTGTGTTAGAAACTTCGTAGCATCCATCATCGTCCATGTCATGCATGAAACTATTGGTGCTAACTAACCGAGGTTGCTCAAGAATTTGGTATCTGCCTTCCTACTGGTAGGCGGGCAGGAGGGCTTGGGTTCTGTAGATATTGTTAGTGTGTCACTTCTGTCACTTCGTTTACAAGGATGATAATGTGAAGCAGAGTCTCGAAATATCAGCAATAATATAGAATTAGGAGAGGGTTGCACAGTGAAAGCATGTTCTTGAGCAGTTAAACAGTTGACAACAAGATTTGACAGTGATCCTTTTGATTTTCTGATAACGCGAATTGGATAGATGAGAGGAATTTTAACAGTTTTACTGGTTGTCCATTGATCAATTTGCAAGAACGATAACTAGCTGCCATTGATCGCGACAGAAAAATTTGTAGGGAAGCTTCGGAGTGGTTAAAAATGGTAAAATTTCCCAAAGAAAGGAAGGAATTGAATGAAACTCTACCCTCGATTGGATAGAGTTCAGCCTGAAATCATTTGAGTTGTAATCATTTGTTCGTGGTAAGAATGTGATAACAAAAAAAAAAATCTTGATTCTTTCTTTTTCTTTTTCTTGTCAAAATAAGGTCAGAATTCAATTTGTTAAAAATATTTTTCACTCACTATTCTATTCATTTGGAATAAAATATCTATTTAATTATAAATAGAGAGATTAGTTAATTATAAGTTCACTTCATATCTCATTCTTCTACAATATCTTTAAAAAAAAAAAAAAGAACGTTGGGTAATTTTGTCCTTGACTTTTTTTCTTCTAACTGATTGGTCTCGTATGAATATTTTTAATTTTTTTAATCCTCGGAATGTTCTTTCCTTTGACAGCTTTGGTCCTTTATAAATATTTGTTTTCTTTTTAGTCTGTGAATTTTTTTTAACTTGTCATTTTGGTCTCACATGAAATGTTATTTACCCATTATGGACTCTTAATAAACTTTTATACAGTCCATTGGACCAAAACAGTTAAAAGTATAAAACTTCAATGACAAAAAAAGTTAAAAATATTTACAAAACACGAAAATAGACAAAGAAAAACACTGCAAGGACAGAAAAAATTAAAAATATTTATAAGAAAAAAAATAGTTAAAGAAAATATTTCAATGACCAAATTAACCTTTTTACATAGCAATAATTAGCAAAAGAGTCAATACATAATTCTTATTCAATAACAATTTCCCATGGTTCTTTTCTTGAACATTAAAAAACTTAATTTTTTTTGACTTTTCGAATTATAATTTATATGCTTAATTGATTTTTAAGTTATTAACTCAAAAATTAAGTACTTTTTTGTGTGCTTAAACAAGTAAGAAAACATTAGCATACGCATACATATTTTGACTTTAGGAAAATATTATTTTGTGCTTAAAACAAATAAATACGTGTAGATATTGAAAGTGGATGTGAAAGTGTTCAAAGAAAATAAAAAAGAATGTGTTGGAAGCAGAATCACATTCAAATAGTCTCGTGACTTCACGGGATACCAAATTAATAAACAATTATTTAATGCCATTGTTGCGATTTTCTTAAAGTACATTAATTTACATTTTAGTATACCTATTACTAAAGTATTTCACTTTTGGACAGCGGACTTCACTTTTTTGCCCTTTTTCATATGAGTACAGTACACACATTCTTCAATATTGAACTTTGGGCAGCAAAATTAAATAAAGTTGATTCTTTATGTTTTTTTTTTGTGGTAAAAAGTTGATTCCTTAAAGAAATTAAGATTAGGAAGAAAAAAAGTGAAAAGGTGTTGAATTTCAACATGTTTCTTGTCAGCAGAAAAAAGCGTCAATTCCTATGAAGAAGAAAATAAATCAGACGAGCATAATGTCAACCTATAACTAGAAAAGAATCCTATGTCGATCCTCGTTTCTTGGTACCAAAAGGCGAAATTCTCCACCCTCAGATCCCACGTCCAGGCTCGATCAATTGTGAGGGAGTAAATTACGGTTACTCAGCCATCCAGTCAGTGGGAGGGCCAATGCCTAGTGGACACAAGGACCCCCACCACACATTGAAGGTAGAAAATCCCACACTGCGGCTGCCAGGTCTCGACCTTAAGCCCCTGATACCCAATATGTCACTGCTGGCCAACTGAGCTACGCCCGTGCGGGCTCGTTTCTTCATTCTTGATTGTGTTGCTGTTTATACTTTGAAAATTTTCTTCATCCTTTTTTTGATTGAATTTTTTTAAAAAAATTAATATAATTTTTAAAATTTTAAATAATTAATTACTAAACTACATGACGAAACGACTATAAATACTTATATCTAAGATGAAATTTTGGAATATAACAAAAATTGATTAATCCCTTGTACTAATTGCTGTATAAATATCATCGCAAATTTCAACTTGCATTTATTTCCAGTAATCAAATTGGGAAATCAATGGATAAGTTAGAACTGCCGACTGCCATATTCTTGTTTCTCCAAGTAATGAACAATACTTAGAAAATGAACCCTCTTAACCACCACCGCGTCACTAATTTTGCATTTCTTAGGTCCAACCACTATCGGAATACTATTCACCTACACAGCAATTGACAAGTAGCCCAAGGACTCACAAAATTTTTTATTTTAAAAATATATAAATTTAATTAAGTTATAATATATTTTATTTTTTTATACGTGATTGTGACATATATATATATATATTAAACTCAATTTTGATGGCCGTTTGATATCGTCAAAGCAATCTCAACTAAAGCTTAAAAGAAAAAAGAAAAAAGAAAAATTAGAAATTGATGAGATTTTCACTGTTAATCTGGCATTTTTCATTTAACAAATACTACGCTTTTAAAAAAATAAAAAATTAAAATCCAATTTAAATACGCTTCTAAATATTTATGCAAGAATTAACTCGAACAAGATTATACTAACGGGAGACACGCTTTTTGACGGAGAAAATTTCCCCAAATAGGTGTGACGTTTTGGGAATCGGAAGCCTGTGTTGTGGTTTGCTTTTGACTTCTGTTTCATAGAAACGAAGAAAGCGTGAAAGTAGCGGTCGGGACTGTGAGAGCGTGGGTGTGGGGAAAGGGCTGGTGGAGCCATGGACTGTGTCCAAGCGAGAACGAATGATAATGGCCCCAGAGCATGCTCTCTTCTCATCACCAGATTATTACAAAATGACAATACTGCCCCCCCTCCCAGCAAAGAAAAAGTTACTTTTTGAAAAAGCAGAAGAGTTTCGCCATATTTATGAGCTTTAACTGCCACAAAATTATGTGAAATTATTATCTATTGGAGACAAAGGCAATCTTTTATTTATGAATTTCTTCTATATGAAGGTTTGAATGTAAATCAAAATTATCTTAATAAAGAATAAGGGTTTCACTTTCTTGCCCTTCGATCTATCACGTTATTGGTCAACTCCATTGATTACGGGTTTGGGAGTTTGAGGGCTTAGGAGGATGAGAGGTTGGGTTTCATTTCAATAGCTGCAAAGGTTGGGTTTGCTTTGAATAGTTTGGACAATCCATTCCAATTTCTCTGCATTATGCCGACCAACCGAAATTATAGAATCATAATATTGTACTTTTTTTCTTTTTGAAAAAGCCTACTTTTTTTTCCCCTAACTTGTCTTTTTCAAACCAAAATTTTCTTTCTTTAAGAAAATCAAAATCAAACCAATATTCTTTTTAGTTGAGGACGAAATTAGACCAATATTTTAACTTAGCATTTTACCAATAACTCATAATGATTATTGACCACGGAAAGGGGGAAAAAACTCAAAACTAGCAATTTATGTCGCATTTCTTTGTAATTGTATAGGGTTTGATTTTAAAATTTTTAATTTTTTATTTCATAAAAATTAAATTTTTTGTGAGTAAAAAAATAAATCTCATATTTAAAATTTAAAATTTAATTTGAAGATAATATATTATCCCATCCCATAACAAAGTACTTGACAAACTACTTGACAATAGGAGAGCCAATTCTAGGATGAAGTTGCTGGCTAATCATTTGGAACACGTGGATTATCCTAGAATCATAATGGATATATTGCCCATCAACACCTCTTCTATATAACTTTGCAAGAGGAATAGGTAGTAGGTTGTCCAACAATATCATTTGCCTATCCATCAAATAGGTTTTCTCTCTTTTTTTTAATCTTATATAGTAGTATATATATATATATATATATAATGATTTGAGAAATTTAAATGCAGGAGCAATGTATTTGGAGTTGGTTTAGAATCTCGTGACCAATTTGATCTTTGCCATTTACTTTATTAAGGGTTGTTGCATGCATGGGACTCACCTTCATTTGGTACGGAGGGTATGTTGTTTTCAATTTCAAAGTATTATGGGGACTTGGCCTAAAAGACTTGACCAATTCTATAAAAATTTACGGATATTGGCGTTCTAATTTAAAGATATAGGCCTAAAAGGCTTGACCAGTTCTATCCTAGTTTTAGGGATGTTGGCGTTCTAATTTAGAGACACAGGCCTAAAAGACTTTGCCTTAGAAGAATGAATCCAACTAGTAATTACGCCTTCTTTCTTTAGACATTTTGTCCATTTAGGTTTTACTTAAATGTACCGCATAGATAGATAAATAAATAGATAAGAGAAAAAAAACCACTAAAGGCATAATAGATACTAATTAGGCCTTTTTTCTTTAAAGTTTTTCTCTATTAAATTCTATATGTATGTACCAAGTAGTTTTTTTTCCTTGTTAAATAAAAAAGTTATCTATTGATATTAAAATAGTCGAAGTCATTACAATTAAAGTAATTTTCAAACCCTTTCTTTAATGAGAAGAGTTGAAGATTTAGGACAGCCTGATACAATAAGTTATATAATGATTGAACAATTATGACAACAAGTAATAACACACACCTCAAAAATTTTAGGTGGGTAAAATATACTAATACTACAACTAGTACTAATAAAGTAAACAAACACATAATAGAATTTTTCATATTGTATTTGTCATAATTCTTTAACTATAGCGGTGAGAAAAACTCAATTTCAATATCTTTCTAGAAAGACAAAAATTTAAAGAACCATAAACATATTAACAATCTTAAAAATTACTTTGAAGAGAAGTAGACAACTGAGCGATGGCCCAGATTAAATCAAGGTTGAAAGTTTCTCTGGAGAAAATAGAGAAAATATCTCAATATAAAAAATCAAAGAAATACGTCTTGAAAGAAACACATAATTGTTTGTGGCAAAAAATATGGTGAAAAAATTCAAATATAGTAAAAGACCTGCCAAAAGCCGAAGCTTTTAGCCAAATTTGGCTGAGGATATTGTCAGAAAGAGGTCGTAGCGTCAAACGAGTTGGTTCGCTTCGATCCGTCACGGGCCGCCCCTAAAACAGGACGGAGCGGGTGGCTCATTTTTTTGCAGGCTAGAAAACCCCTACGGGTCACCTCTAAAACGAGTTGAGCGAGTTGGCTCGTTTTTTTCGCGGGTTGAAAAACCCCTAGTCAATAGCTCATTATAGCCAATTCGTGGGCCAATATTTTTTTTACATATAAATTATATGAAATTTTAATTTCTAAATATTTAATATGCTTTATGCCCAAAAAATAAAATAAAAAGTATATAATAGCAGAATAATTGAGTCTTTAAAAAGAAACATTAACCAAAAGAAAGAATTGATGAATAAAAGAGAAGAGATGACGCAAAACAATGTCGTTCTGTGTTATCTCGAAAAAAATTTTTAAAAATGTAGGCTGGCTTGCGTGTAGTCCGAGTTAGGTCACGAGCTAAACGGAGCGGGCATTAAAATGGGCTTAGACTTAGTCCATTTGAGCCAGCTCGCAGGCTTAAGCCGATATTAACCTTAGTAGAGAAAGAGGAGAGAATGAGAAAGAAGAAGAGGAACTTCTATACTATTAGATCGAATAGAAGAGAAGAAACGTATCATTGTTACTGTTAATTTACACGGCCTA
The DNA here is from genome assembly GCA_030512225.1 of Rauvolfia tetraphylla. Taxonomy (NCBI): domain Eukaryota; kingdom Viridiplantae; phylum Streptophyta; class Magnoliopsida; order Gentianales; family Apocynaceae; genus Rauvolfia; species Rauvolfia tetraphylla. The sequence goes on from JAJQKT010000060.1 coordinate 9,534,273, forward strand.
ATAATTTTACATAAAATTACATATATTTATCCAAAATTCGCAAAAGTTTGTATTGTATTTGCGTATGAAATTTTAGGTGGTGTTTAGATCATTCTGTTTGGTATTGATTAATTCTCCTCCGGGAACATGATTTCCGGTGGCACTTACAATAGGGGCCTTCTGGGCAATTCGTCTGGGATCATCGCCATTTCTGACTTCTTTTTCACCTGACGAGGAAGAAGAAGAAGAAGAAACGTGAATTTCGAGCTTCCCAAATTCTCCTTTGGCGTCGTTTGATGAGAAAGTTGAAGCTTTCCTCTGCAAGTCCTTGCCTTTCCCCCATAGCACCACGTACAACCCACCTATTATGAGTACACTTCCTACTACGCTGTTACGTTGCACAAAATCAAGAGCTTCAAAGTTTGTTGTTCCCCCGAAATATTAAAATAAAGTTTTTGAAGATGAATATGAATAATCATATTTTGCGCGCTTTAATTATAAGTTTAATTTCTTGGTACCTTCCCAAATGCAGTTTCTCTTCCAAAATCAAAGAGGCAGCAATAGCAGTGACTACAAGCATTAGAGGGCTGAATAAGGATACGAAGAGGGGGCCTCGCTTTTGAATACACCACATGCTGAGGATGACGGTTATACCTGAGGCTACAATTCCCTGTAATATATACAATATTTTACCATTAGCAGTATTCTATTCGTTCCTTCTTGTTGCTTTCAAGAATAGGTGGAGAATGGGAATGAGTGGAGATACCGCATAGGCTACTGAAAGGAGTCTAATATTCCATCCGAGTTCCCATTGACGCCAATCACTATCTGCAAGACGGGCATAGATAAAGGCTTGGAGGGACCCCATGACAGCAATCAAAGCCGTGCTTGAATAGGGAGATGGATACCTCTCGCTTATCTTACCCTGATGTACAAAGTCGTTATAGGGAACAGTCTCGTTATTCCAAAAATAATGACCAGTTTTGTCGTGCAAGACTCGTTAATAGTGACCGGAACAAGATAATTAAGAAGGTAAAAGAAACGTCAAAAATTCACCTGAATGATCAAAGAAAGTGCATAAGTCATGCAACCAATGATGCCCAGCAAAGAGCCGAGCGCTGGACGATCAAGCTGTTGTTTCTCAGCTGCAGGTTGGTTTTCTTTCAAAAGGGTAAAATTCGTAGACCATATCACAATTTCTCGCCCTTTGTATAACGTGAGCAACGTTCCTCCTGCCAGGCTCATCAATATTCCTACCACTTTTGCTTTGCCTGGCCATGTTTTTAACTCTAGAATCTCCATCCTAATGAGAAAGGCATCGCAATAATAATAAAATATTATATTAAGTCATGATATTATAATAAAATATTACTGTAGGTATGTATTGAGATGTTTGTTTTGTATACGTATATTATAAAAAGTCACATCTATTTAAAATTTTTCATATACATCAAAATAATAAAAAAGTAAAAAAGTCAAGCAATCTTCAGCTCTGCATCAACTGAAAGTACCCAAAAGCTAAGGCCATGATGAAAGTAAAGGTGGGAATAAGATTAGTAATCGCCGAAGCAAAAGTTGCTGAAGTTAACACCAAGGTTTCCGCATAAAGATTCTGAGCCAAAGGTCCCCTGAAATGTAATAAGAACAAGCAAGTAATCAGGGTTCCTAGTTGTGACGTGAACAGTTGACGTGTAATTGGACTCAACTCACCCAAGTAAGGCACAAAAAAATGCTTGTAAAACTACAACCCCTGTCAGCTTTGGCCTCTTGCCTCTGCAGTCATCGTACAAGCAACACATACCAAAACACAACGTCATTATTAATGTTATTTCCTCGTAATTACAGAAGGAAATTAAAAATGTTTAAAAATAAAAGTATGTATAAATCTTGATAGAATCGAAAGGAGGAGATCAAGAAAACAAAAAAGGGAAGAGGGTAATCGGTATTGTAACCTCTCGACCACAAAAGCAAGGGGAACCATGAAAGCTGCAGCAAATAGAAATCTATATGCCAGCATGATCTTTAAGCTCATTCCGTCATTTGCTGCAAGCTCGTAGAATATATTAAGTCCTGCCAGTAACGTCTGAACCATTACCATTATTACAACTGGCAAAATGTTCCATTTCTCCCCCATAACTTCACGCTGCAGCTGATATCTGCAACTCTCAATGAGTCTGTAAGCACCGAAATGTACACAGAAACTTGAAGCAAAATGCCTTCTTTTATATGCTCAAAAACCTGTAAATTTGCACGTAAAAAAGTGACGCCAAAGGGATCTTTTCTTCGATGTCATTAATTTCCGTGACGCTGCTGTTATGATAGACTGATTACGCTGTAATGCATCTTTTTATATTGCTAATATGAATACAACCTTAAACTTTTCTGTCTAATGTTATTCACAGTATACATACATGGAAAGTGGAGAATAGTGTTTGTGATTGTTGTTTTTTCCTCTTTGTTCCCATTAAAATACTTGAAACAAACAGAATAGTGTTGAAATTAGTCCGTTCTTACTTGGACAGTCAAGTACTTCATTCCATTTTCTGTAAACTCTATATTTAACCAAAAAAAAAAAAAAAAGAGGTAGCGCTCCATAACTCTTCTTAGAACATCTTTTTTCCGTATGAGAAAAAACGTACAGTTAACTTGTGCAGCTCAGTAGCAAATGGTTGACTAATGAAATACTACCACCTTGTACCCTCTTGGAAGTCAAAGCTTAAATAATTACATAATCCATATATAAATGACAGATCCGGCTATGGTGTTGATACACATGTTGAACGGATCAGATCAATATTTTTATTAATTTAACAGGTAAGAATTTATATATGGTAAATAATTCCAAGAGAACTACTTGCATAATGCTGATCAACTAAATCTCCACGAACATCCAAGCTCAAAACTCACTGAAAATGTAGGTTTTGTCAATTACTATTTGGGTATTATAGGTTGCTGGTGGTCAACCTATAATGCTTTTCAGTGAGTTATGGAAGTTCAGAGGGAATGAGAGAGATGATATTGCTTTCCATTAATTAAACATACTCAATTATAAATTGAGGACATTATTAAACATTTTCCATCAAACATTTTAATAGAGAGATTTAATTGGGACAAAATTTTAAGGGTCCTCGCAAAAGCCACCCCACACCTGTTTGAGGAGCAAGGTAAGCACCTTTCTTTCGAAAGAATGCCAAAAAAGATTGTGACTTTTTCACAAGTATTTACCTTTCCTTCCCGAAAATTCTTCAGTCCTTAATTGCCCTACTAAAACTATTTAAAGTTCGGTGCAATTAATATACTTCCCCTTAGCTTAGATTTACGGATTTCGCCCCATTCCAGACTTCAAATTCAGGTAATTGTTACTCTTGAATCTATACTTTGTCATTGGTTTTGGAATTGCCAACTTCCTTGTCTTCCTCACAGTGATGGGATGCATCAAAGTCCTGTGTCAAGAGTGAAGTCGGAGCAACACCCATCACATTTATGCCCTTAATAATACTATCTTTATTGGTCTCGGGTGTGCCCATAGTCTCAGCTGGTTCATTTTGTTGTTCAAATTTCTCGAAGCTCCTCGATGGCATCAGCTGAGTGATTCTTTTCATTTCTTTGCTTTTTCCCAACAGCACCGAGTATAAACCGCACACTATCACCACAGCTCCAAGAATACTGATCCAAATCCCAAGTTAAAAAGGTGCACAAGGTATGAGAATTACTTTCCTACATGGATATATATATATGGTAAAACAAAGGGTGATCTTTACCTTCCTAAGTATAGTTTTTCATTTAGAAATATAAAACCAGCAATGGCGACGAGAACCAACAGGAGTGGGCTGAAAACTGATACAAACAACGGACCTCTCATCCTTACGCACCACATGCTGAACACTATCATTATTCCAGAACCCACCATTCCCTGCATTTGAACATTTTAGAAGCAGAAACATTCTGTGTTTAGCTATCCATACTCTTTAAAGAACCGGGCTTGGTTGATTTTAGCATCCTGATTGGAATGTCGAGAAGAGATTGGATGAGTAAAGATACCGAGTAAGCAACAGCGAGGAGTCTAACGTTCCATCCCAGTTTCCACTGGCTGCGATCCCTTTCTATGCAAATAGCAAATACAGTGGCTTGAACAAATCCCATCACTGAGACTAAGGCAGCGCTTGAATAATGACAGGGATAAAGATGGCTCAATTTCGCCTATTTTTACGTGACGGGAAAATCAGAATGAAAACGTAACGTTGATAAATGGCATTACATTAAGAGATTGAGATGATCAGCCTAAAAATTACCTGAAAAATCAAACCAATTGAAGAAGTGAAGCAGCAACACAATGCCAGTATAGGGCCTATAATGTGGTTCATAGATTTCTTTTGGGAATTTGCCAAGTCTCTACCCTGACCACCTTTGTGCTTCAAAAGGTCAAAACTGAGTGACCCCGTTTTGATTTCAACTCCTCTGCAAAAAATGAGAAGCATAGCCCCACCTATACATGTTAATGTTCCTAAAACTTTTGCTTTTCCTGCCATTGATTTTAGTTCGAACTTCTCCAACCTGAGAGGATGCAGACAATATTAGAGAGTGGTTCATATGACAAAAGCGAGATGTAATTAATGCCATGAAAACTAAGTAGAAAAAGATAGAATAAAGCCAATTCTCAATAAATACAACCTCAATTGCCTTCTCTAAAATTTTAGCAAAATCCAAGTAATAAAAGAAAATGAAATGGGCTTCTTTTCCTTTGAATTGATCAAGAATTTCTTCATGATCACACTAAAACTTTTCCTTTAATTAATCAAACACATTTGTTCATCTGTTTTTTGAAAACTATTACCTTGCTGCGATTTTTTTTTTTGGGTGTAAAACTGGTTGTTATACTCTTTGATCTTTAACGCGTGCGTACCTGAAAATTGTAGCCAAGATGAAGGTTATTGCTGGAATGAGATTCGTCATGGCCGAAGCAAAGGTGGCTGATGTCATGACTAAGCTCTGTGCATACAGATTTTGAGTCAGCGAGCCCCTGCATGCAGTTTAAGAGTACAAACTAATTACAAGTGTTCTGATCCCCTCCCTTGATCTTCAAAACATGTGAATTGTTTGGTAACAAAAACCGGTCATATCTGTCACATAGTATATTGAACTAACTCCATTAATGGAGTTGTTGTAGGTTACAATTTCCACTTTTTTCTTTGGCTTCAGAATCTCAGCAGAGGGTCTAAAGATCAGTTGCGTAGCCAAAATGGCAAGCAATGATTTCATTCCTTGCGTTTGTGACCTCAGAATTCATAGTGCATTTAGGGAATTTGGAACCAATATCGGTTTTGCTAACTTAAAAATAGAACTGGTACAGTGTAAAAGCGATATGTGGTTATCTTGAATCTTGAGGTTGCAATCATTTTTGCAAAGAAAATAAACAAGAAATTAAAGAAAGCATTAATTGATCGGTACCCGAACAGTGCACAAAGAAATGCCTGCAAGACAATCATCCATGTTAACTTGGGCCTGCTATTCCTGCATTAGTGACATCCATATTCAATACGCGAAGTACTCCGCATTTGGATACACCATTTAAATCAATGGGCACAAAGTGAATTGCTTTCTGGACTGTTTACTTTTCAAATCAAAACTTTTCAGCTTTTCCTTGTCTAGGAAGACTCAGGAAACAAAGCAATTTGAAACAATCTAATTGGACAAAGTGAGGAACCTTCTCAACCTATCCATACCTAAAAGGTAACTTTACACTTTGAAGTGATAAAACAAATAAAAGAAGCTCAAACGTAAAAATCAGCATCGCATTACTGAACAGATTTTTGAGAGATTTGAAAGCAGAGAATTTGCATATAATTGTGATATCCAGAAAGAATAAATTAGGAAGAGTAATCAAACGATCACAACCTCTCCAAATAAAGGGCAAGAGGGATAACAGTTGCAGCAGCAAACATGAACCTGTAAGCAACCATGATGGGCATGCTCATTCCGTCATTTGAAGCCAACTTGTAGAACACATTCACTGCCGCTAATGATATCTGAATCAATATCATGAATATAGTCGGCTTCAGACCATGAATCATGTGGCACAACTTCCCCATCCCCACTTTTCAAGAAAAGAAGCTCAGAGAGTCACTAATTTACGTTGTTTGATTTGCAGGTAAGTCGGTCAAAACCAGTTACGGCCTTGCAACCAAGAAGAACAAGCAAGAAGAGGGAAACCTCAGCTTCTTGCTTGTGGTTTCTGAGAAATGGAAGAAGGTTTTTGAAGAAGGAAGAGGAGGAGGCGGGTTATCGGTGCAGAAAGGCCAAGATTTATAGGCTGGTGAATGGGTTAGTTCTATGCTATTGCATGGGGTATTAATTGTGATCAAGACTACGAGGCTGTGCTGATTTCCCACGTCAAGAGCCCGCATTTGTACGTGTAGAAAGGCTCAGTGACACGTGCGATATAGAGCGAGCCATGAATTGAACTGGACTCCGCTGACCTGAAAGACGGAGAGGAAGAGACGTCTTCTGCTTGTTTTGCATATTTGCAGTTGCATGAAAGTTGGCTTTTGCCTTTTTCTGTGTCTAAATAAAAACTCTTCATTTCTCCAAGACCCCAACAAAAGTACACCTGAGTAAGTAGAAGTAAATGATGAGATTGAATAAAGTTTAAATTTAAAATTTTTTATTTTAAAATTTATAAAAATAAATTATTTATAAAAAATAAAAAATAAATATAAAATTTTTTATTAAATTCGTAGCGAGAAAACAATCTAAATAGCTATTAAGAATAACCGCACGTCATAGCCTGCGTCTCCTTCCACTATTGACTTTGAGCACTCGGAACCAACTAAAAAGAAAACGTCGAAATGTCTAAATGCATCAGTGCTGCCACTAGCAAGCTCTGCCTCTGGTCTCTTGATTCTCTGGCGGCGCTGGCTCTGGCCACACAGAAACACAACTACTAATAAAGGTTTTCTCTAAAAGAAAAAAAAAACTACTACAAGAGATAGCAATTTGCGTAGAAGCATACACATTACATTACGTGTTTGTTACAATGAAGAAATAACGGAAAATGACTAGAAAGGGGCACAGAATTTCCTTTGGATGCTATATTTTGGAAGATCACACAAAGTTTTGTCTAGGCAAATTTATGTGTGTAAACTAGTTTCACATTGAACTCATTTTGTAATTTTCTCTTGCCAAAATTTACCCTTTATATACATGGAATTTCTAAATTTGAGAAAGTCAAATCAGTTGTTTGCTTCTTATATGAACCTCAAGGATTTTTCTTTACTAGAAATAATTAGCACATAAAGTTATTGCATAGGTCCTTCAAACATTAGGAAATCCCATAATTATTAGCATAATATGATGCGTAATCACTATAAGTAGTGTTTGTTAACATGTTATGATGTGTAACTCTCTATCTAGAGGTTACTTATGTAAATAAATCACAAATATTTATTTATTTTTAAATCACAAAACGTAGATTAAAAAATCAAATGGTAAAATGCACCTCTTGGCACATTTAGTGTTTGACAAAATGATCATAGAGTATATGTCTAATATAATCCGAACCAATAGTGGAGGATTGAGAGAGAGAGAGGGGGGGAAGGGAGAAGAACAAAGAAGTAGAAAGAATGGTGCAGTTCAAATTAAGATAAAATTATTGGCGACTGTTTGGTGAGGTTCAGTGTGTGTGGGTTGCGGTTGTGATGTTAGTAGAAACGTGTACTTGAAAGAGTAGCAAAATGCACTACTAAAAAGGGATTACTTATCAAAATGTGTTTTGGCTACTATGAAGGGATCCTTTCTGATTAAAAAATTATGTACATTAGAGGAGGGAGAGAAGAATCAAAATTGTCAGTGCCTTTAATCAATTGAATTATATATTATATTGTCACAGTTATTTCAGAACATTGCAAAAGTAAAAGCTTAATTAGATGTTCTAAATTTTTTTATTATTTTAAAATATAAAGTCTTAAATTTTTTTTGACAAATTGGTTGTTGAAGTTTGAAAGTGTTGTCCTGCAATGAGGTAAATTCAAGAATTAACAAGTTGGAAGGTTGGAATATGTACCTATAAACTTCAATTGATCTCAATTTGTCATTCTAATTAATCTTGAAGTTTAGTTTTACTTTGTCATCTCCTTCTAAATAACTTTGCCATTAATCAACTAAACAAAGGCTCAATTTGGATAGCGTTTAACTCAATCAAACACACAATTAGGTCATATTTTTTCTCTTACAAAAAATTTACTTTCACAGAACTCAAGACAAAAACTCTCACAACCAAACATAATCTAAATACAAAAAAAAAAAGAGTCAAACCTATGTGAGTACAATACATAATAGTAAAGTGATATTGGATTGAATATTTTTTTAAGTTGAGTTGTATTGATAATCGTAAAAGTAAATTATTTGTGAAAGAAGGCGTGAGACTCAAAGTAAAAAAATAAGATAAAAGTAAAAATATTTTTGGACAAAATGCCAATCCAAGTTGGCCCGTCATAGAGTAATGGAAATTGTGGAATTGAATATTCGCATAATTTTGGGCCTGATTGTACTAGATGAATTAAGGCCATTGTTCAAACATCTTCTTAATTGGGTCATCAGTAGTGATCCTTAAAAGAAGGCTTCAGCGCTATGTACACCATAGTCCTCCTCATTTCCCAAAACATTCAAAGCAATGCTATTTCCGTACACAATTAGATAATTTACATTTTTTAAAAAAAATATACAGAATTGAATATATATCTTTTAAAAATAATTATATAGTTGATTTAAACTTTTACTAATATACTTCTTAATTTAATAGAAGTAAATTTCACTAATATAATGCTCATTCACTTGATTTAATAGATTTAAATTTTAGTAATATGTGAGTCATTTCATTAACTTCTTTAATTAATAAGGGTATCATAGTATTTTATTATAATCAAATTACTATATTTAAATCAAAATAGAACAGTTAATTATAAACGGAGAAAATATTTAGTAATGAAAATATGAAAGCTAGGCCTTTTTGTTCCTTTAATGTAGATTCCTTTCTAGTAACCGGAAATTCCAATATTCCTCCTTTTAGTCGATGTATACTATCATGTTAATGTATACTACAATTGCAGCTAACATGATTGACTACTATTAATTGAAGCGAGAGTTATTTTTTCCTAAAATCTCTTTATTATATATGTTGCAAATAATGTACTTGTTTTGCCCCGGACATATATAATTGCCAATGCAAAGAGTATTTCCAGTCCGATAAAATAAAAGGATTTTCCCTTTTTGAATCCTTGGAATTTCAATCTAGATTGTTACCGGAACTGCGCATTTCAACGTCCTCTTCACTCCGGTCGGGGGCATCAAAATCCGGTGTCAAAAGTGAAGTCGGAGCAACTTCAATTACATTAATGATACTGTTAATAATATCTTTGTTGGTTTCAGTGGTGGCGATGGTTTCAGGATGTTCCCGTTGTTGATCATCAAATTCTTGGAGGTTCTTCGATGGAATGCATTCAGCGGTACTGCTTTTCACTTCTTTGCTTTTTCCCCACAGCACTGAGTATAAACCGCACACTATCACCGTGGCTCCAAGAACACTGATACCGAAACAGGAAGTTAGCTGATTCGGTACTTCGAATGGAACGAGACATGAAATGTTTAATGCCTGTGTTATTCCCACATATATGCTGAAACAAAAGGTGATTTTTTACCTTCCCAGGTGTAGTTTTTCGTTAAGAAGGAGACTACCAGCAATGGCCACGAGAACCAGCATTAGTGGGCTGAAAACAGATACAAACAGTGGACCTCTCATCCTTACGCACCACATGATGAACACAATCATAATCCCCGAAGCCACTATTCCCTGCATTTCAAGAAATAATTAACATCCCGTGGTTAATAATTAGTCACCTACATGATTTAAGCGGACATTTAATTTTGAATGGAAGAAATAATTCTGTAAGCAACCAGACTCGGTTACTTGTGCATGCTGACTGGGGATATTATGAAGAGATTGGGTGAGTACTCGTACCGAGTAAGCAACAGAGAGGAGTCTGATGTTCCATCCCAGTTTCCACTGGCTCCAGTTTCTTTCCATGCAAAGAGCAATTACAGTGGCTTGAACACATCCCATCACTGATATTAGGGCCGTGCTTGAATAATGACAGGGATATCGATGGCTAATCTTGGCCTATATATGTTTACACCACAACAACAAATTAAAGCAAAAATAAAAACGTAATGTTTGATAAATGGCATTACGTCCGATTCAAAGATTGAGAAAATCTAAATAAAGATTACCAGGAAAATCACACCAGCTGCACGAGAGAAGCAACAACATATGGCCAGTATAGGGCCAACAATGTGGTTCATAGAATTTTGATGTGAACTTGTCGTGCTGTGTTCAGCCTGAAGGTTTTTGTCCTTTATAAGGTTAACGTTGGGTGACCCGATTTTGATCTCAACTCCTTTGTAGAGAGTGAGAAGCATAGCCCCACCTATACACATTACTGTTCCTATTACTTTTGCTTGTCCTGCCATTGATTTTAATTCCAACTTCTCCAACCTGATTAGATTCAGATAATATATAGGCAGTTGTTCAGACGCTCCAATGTAAGCCAATTAAGAAATAAACTAAGAAAATGAGATAAATAAAGCCAATTCCCCATGGCTGCAAGCTTGAATTGCCTTTCCAAAAATTTTAGAAAGCAATGAAAATACTTTCCTTTGTTTTTTATCAATGTATACAAAAGAATCTTTTCCTGGCATCAAACAAGCACGATGATGAAACAAGTTTATGCATCGCTCTAGCCGTGAATTTTTTGCAAGTAGAGGTTAAGGTATGTATACCTGAAAATTATAGCCAGAATGAAGGTTAGTGCCGGGATGAGATTTGTCATAGCCGAAGCAAAGGTAGCTGATGTCATGACTAAGCTCTGTGCATACAGAATTTGAGTCAGCGAACTCCTGCATGCAGTTCACTGGTTACAAACATGGTAATGCCCTCCTTCAGCGAGAAAAGTTGAATTTAACTAATTCAACTTCTGAGACTTCAGAATAATTAGAAAATTATAAAAATGAAATTATTCAATTTTGAACAGAAAAAGGCGATTAATTAAGTTTGACAGCAGGTTTTCCAACGAGCTCTACTTTGATCTCCAAAAATTGGTGAATTGTTTGGTAATAAAAAGAAGTCCATATATATATATATATATGAACTAACTTCATTAATGAAGTTGTTGTAAGGTACCAATTTTTTCTTGTTTTCTTCTGGCTGAAAAACTCAGAAAGTGTTAATAGATCAGTTGCGTAGCCAAAATGGTAAGCAATGATATCATTCCTTGTGTTTGTGACCTCAGAATCCATGGTGCTTCTCTGGGAACTAGGTAACAAGAAACAGCTACGGTTTTGCTAACTTAGAAATAAACTAGATCAATCTAAAAGCAACATCGGGGTTGTCTTCACTATTGAGGTTGCATTCATCCTGGCCAAAGGAAAAAGATCAAAGAAAGTGTTAATAAGTACCCGAACAATCCACCAAGAAATGCTTGGAAGATAATCATCCATGTTAACTTTGGCCTGCTATTCCTGCAGTACAACATCAATTCAATATGAAATATTCCAAATCCGGTTATCCTATTCAATCAAACGGCAGAAGATGAATTCTGTTCTGGACTTCAGGCTCTTGACTGTGGTTGTCCGGGAAAGTTCAGGAAATAAAACACAAAATTTGAAGGGATGAAAAAAATTAACTAGCTCATTCAAAAGAACTTATCAAGATTTTTCACAATATCAGCACCAATTTACTAAACAGATTTGTTGGACTTAAAATGGAGAATTTGCATATAAGAGATATCCAGATGCAACAAGGAAACGACAATCAAATCACAACCTTTCCACATAAAGGGCAAGAGGGACAACAGTTGCAGCAGCAAACATGAACCTGTAAGCAACCATAATGAACATACTCATTCCATCATTTGAAGCCAACTTGTAGAACACATTCACTACTGCTAATGAAATCTGAACCATTATCATGAAGATGGTCGGCTTCTGACCATGAATCATATTGCATAACTTCTTCATTCCCGTTCAAGCAAGCAACTAATTAGAAGATACTCTTACCTTGTTTAGTTTCTGTAAACTAGCTAGCTAACTGAAACTAGCTATTAAGGAACCTAAGAAGAAGAATCAAAGAAGATGGAAACCTCAGCTTCTTGCTTGCGTTTCTAAGAGAAGTAGAAGATGGTTTTGGAAGCAAGCAAGAGGAAGAGGAGGAATTAATAAGAGGTTTCGTTCTCTGTGCTGAAATGGGCAAATTTTTTGCGCACAGTTGATGGAGTTAGTGGATATTCAATTCCACGGGACATTAATTGTGATCAAGGCTTTTGTAAAAGCTCTGTGACACGTGCCATATAAAGCCATGGAGCGAACTGCACCCACCTAAGGGGGGAGAGAGAGAGACAGAGAGAGAAGAGAGCCGTCTACGACTTGCATCGCATAATTGCAGAGCTCTGCAACAAAATAAAAAAACCAGCCATATTCCGAGCAAGCAAACCATGTAATGCAGCGATCATCGAGTATCACAACACAAGAAAGAGTACCAGAGTGCAACAATACTACTCCATTAGTTAAAGTTCTTTAATTAAATTTCTTTTTTCCTTTTTTGGTAATTGCATTGGTCCAGTAAAAAACGCAATCGAAAATTATTGGAAGATTGGAAGCCACATTATCTTCATATATGCACGGCAATAAAACACCAGAAATTGATTTTCCTTTAACTGGTAGGATATGATTGGTGATCCATCATGCATGACAAAACTTCGTGAATTTTAGCATTCCAGAGACACTTGCATACTTTGCCAGGCAAACTTGTGTTTGCTCCACATATGTCTTGCTGCCTCCACCGGCTCTCCTGATTCCCGGACGCTGGCTACTCATGGCCGGCTCGCTGAGTGTTGGATTCCTCAAAAGTTTCGGGGACTTCTACTTATAGAATCTGAAGTTCTGTTATGCAATGCATCTGGGTTCCCAATTTTGTCAACAGTTTCCAGAATTAAAAAGGCGGGAATGGAGAATAAGTTAGACGACGGCGTTTGGAGAAGAAAAGAGGCTCTGCGTTGCCGTTTTCAAGTTCAAACCAGGAGCGTTGGATTTGTGACAGTTACTCATGGACGGCTTAGATCATTTCTTTCCCATTTAAATATCTTAGCATGCAATTTCAGTGTTTGTGTGAAAAGTTTCCCGGTTGTTTGGATTGTTCTTCTTCTTCCTTGAGTTTTTCCTGCAATTCTCTCTAACCACTCTCTGTATCTCTCCATTTGATTCAATAAAACTCTCTGTTTTCTCTTAAATTCATTGCTTGGATTCGTTAAATCATAACAAATTGGTATCAGAGCTGTTGATCCTCGGCTGTAATTGAAGATGGCTGGAACAAGGAGTCAGAGTCATCAAGAGCAAGGTGCAACTGATGTTGGATTGCATGGTGAGGTGCAAGAGCTTTACACCACGGTGGAGGTTCATGGCAGAAGAATGGAGGACGTGGATAAGGCTATAAGGAAGCTAACACTACAGCATGATGAGCTCAGATCTGCTGTGGCAAAATCTTATTCGGAGGCCTCCAACCACAGAGCTGAAACTCAACAGATCAATTCTGCAGTGCAAGGATTGGAGGGTAAGTTTGAATCCATTACTCTTAAACTGGATCAATTGTTGAATTTGAGAGGAATGGAGAGTCATGGTCGAATCTCTGGTGAGGGAATTCCTGGGAATCAGAGAAATACAGTAGCTAATGAGACAATAGTAGGTAGAACTGGAGAGAAATATGAAGTCAAATTACCTAAGATTGATTTTCCCTATTTTGATGGAAGCAACCCGAGGGAATGGATTGGGAAGTGTCAACGTTACTTCCACATCCATGAAATTCCAGATCATCTTAAGGTAGAAGTGGCTGAAATGTATGTTAAAGGAAAAGCTTATATATGGTTGCAGAGTTACAGAGCTAGTGTGGGGGATGGTCTGGTGAGATGGGAGGAATTTGCAGAGGCAGTCTGTAAGAGGTTTGGAGAGGGGAATTCCACAGCTGTGGTAGGCCAATTCTGTAAAATTAGACAAGCTGGAAGGGTGTCTGACTATATGGAACAGTTTGAGCAATTGAAGGCTGTGTTTATGAGGTCCATTACTGGCATGTCTGAGGAGTATTATGTATCTGTGTTTCTGAGTGGACTTAAAGAGGAGATAAGGGTTCCAGTTCAGATGTTTCAGCCTGATTCACTGGAGAAAGCATTTGAGTTGTCATTATCACAGGAGGAAAGCCTAGAAAGTTTTAGCAAGGGTTCTAAATCTTTCACTAGAGCTGTTTCTGTTGCTAACTCAGTAGTGACCACTGCCAAACCAAACTTTGTTCGTACTGAGAAGAGTTTTCACAGTCACAAACCTGAGTTGAGAGAACCTATTAAATTTAAGAAAGTTTCATGGGAGGAAATGCAGAGAAGAAGGGAGAAAGGATTATGCTACAAATGTGGGGAAAAATATCATGTTAATCACAAGTGTTCACTGAGTGAAATCAATGTTATGGTGGTTAATGAAGGGCTGATAGAGGATGATGAGAATGGAGAGTTGCAGTTACTGCAAGAAGTAACTGATGAAGTAGAAGTTGATCCTATGGTAGGGGAAGAAATAGAGGATTCAGTGCACATCTCTGTGAATGCTATGGAGGGCAATGCTGCTTATAACACTATCAGAATTGAGGGACAAATTAAGAAGAAGGTGATTTCCATACTGATTGACACTGGCAGCACTCATAGTTTCATAGACAAGAAGTTAGTGAAGGAATTGAGCATGGTTAAGGAGCAAACTAGACCATTGGTGATTACTGTGGCTAATGGAGCTCAAATGTGGTGCACTGAGATATGTAAAAGAGTTACTTGGGTTATGCAGGGGCATGAGTTTCAGCACAATCTTAATGTGTTGGAGCTGAATGGGAGTGATGTGGTATTGGGGGTAGACTGGCTTAGGCAGTTCAGTCCCATAGTCTTTGATTTTGAAAAGCTGAATCTCTCTTTTGATAAGGAGGGAACTAAGGTGAGTTTAAATGGAGGAATGCAGAAGGCTGAGTTGAAGTCCATTCGAGGCAAGACACTAAATAAGTGGGTTAAGGGAGCTGCTGGAGTATGGTTGGGACAGCTGTGTTCTATTGCAGCAGAAGAAACAAATGGGGAGCACATTCCAGATCAGGTGAAGGCAGCAATTGAAGAATTTGGAGATGTGTTTGGGACCCCAAAAGGACTACCTCCTCTTAGGGGGCATGAGCATGGAATTCCACTGGTTAATGGGGCTCAACCCTTTAGGCAGAGACCCTATAGATTTCCACACTGTCAGAAGACTGAAGTGGAAAGACTTGTGCAGGAGATGTTAAAAGAGGGCATTGTTCAACCTAGTTCCAGTCCTTTCTCATCACCAGTCATTCTGGTCAAGAAGAAGGATGGTTCTTGGAGATTCTGTGTGGACTTTAGGCAGTTGAATTCTATCACTGTTAAGGATAAGTTCCCTATACCTATAGTGGATGATCTGTTGGATGAATTGAAGGGAGCTGAATTTTTCACCAAGATTGATTTGAGGGCTGGATATTTTCAGATTAGGATGAAAGAGTCTGACATTCCAAAGACAGCTTTTACTACTCATTTGGGTCATTATGAGTTCAGAGTAATGCCCTTTGGGTTAACAAATGCTCCTGCCACATTTCAGGCTTTAATGAATAAGGTATTTGGACCTTATATCAGGAAATTTGTATTGGTTTTCTTTGATGATATTTTGGTGTATAGTCCTGATTTGATTTCTCATGTAGAGCATATTAGAACTGTATTTTCTCTGCTGCAGCAACATAGTCTATTTGCAAAGAAGAGTAAGTGTTCTTTTGCTCAGAAAGAAGTGGAGTATTTAGGTCATGTAATTTCAGGAGAAGGGGTGAAAACTGATCCTAAGAAAATTATTGATGTTATGAATTGGCCATCACCTAAATCTGTTAAACAACTTAGAGGATTTTTGGGATTAACTGGATATTATAGACGATTTGTGAAGGACTATGGTATTACATCCAGGCCTTTAACTATTCTGTTGAGAAAGAATGCCTTCAGTTGGAATAGTGAAGCTGAACAAGCTTTTCAAAGGTTGAAAGGAATGCTTTGCCAAGCTCCAGTATTAGCTACACCGGATTTCTCTAAACCTTTTATAGTAGAAACTGATGCCAGTGATAGAGGGATGGGAGCAGTATTGATGCAAGAGGGAAGACCTATTGCTTACTTTAGTAAAGCATTGGGGGTCAGAAGTATAAGTTTATCAGTTTATGAAAAGGAATTGTTGGCATTAGTAACTGCAGTTTCAAAATGGAGGCATTACTTGGAGGGACAACATTTTATTGTCAGGACTGACCATCAGAGTTTGAAGTTTTTACTGGAACAAAGGGTCACTACCACTGCTCAACAGAAATGGCTGGCTAAATTGATGGGATATGACTTTGAGGTTCACTATAAAAAGGGCTCTGAGAATGGGGCTGCTGATGCCTTGTCCCGAAAAGAGGAATTGCAGGGTGAAGTACATGTGATGACTACTGTGATACCTTCATGGGTGAATGAGATTGTGGAAAGCTATGGAAAGGATGAGAAACTCCATGATATGATGGCACAATGCATTCTTGGAACTGCATCAGATTATTCCTACCAGAATGGTATTCTCAAGTTTAAAGGCAGGATTGTAGTAGGGGCAGAGAAAGAATTGAGAACCAAATTGATAGCAGCAATACATGAATCTCAGGTGGGAGGACATTCTGGGATAGAAGCTACATATCAAAGGGTTAAAGGGATATTTTATTGGCCTAAAATGAAGGAGGATGTGCAAGCAGTTGTACAGGCTTGTGACAACTGTCAGAGGAGTAAAGATGAACATGTTCATTATCCAGGCTTATTACAACCCTTACAAATTCCTGACAGACCTTTCTCTCATATCACAATGGACTTCATTGTGGGGTTACCAAAATCTGAAGGCAAAGATGTCATTTGGGTAGTGGTGGACAAGTTTACTAAATTTGCTCATTTTGTAGGATTAACCCATCCTTTTTCTGCTCAGAAAGTTGCTGATGAGTTTATTCATAAGGTGTTCAAAATGCATGGTCTACCTAACTGCATTACCAGTGATAGGGACACAATCTTTACTAGTCAATTCCGGAAAACCTTATTCTCTTCTTTGGGGGTTAAACTACAACTTAGTACTGCATATCATCCTCAAACTGAGAGGGTGAACCAGTGTTTAGAGATGTATTTGAGATGTTTCTTCAGTCAAAGACCACATAAATGGCATCATTATTTACCCTTGGCGAGTGGTGGTATAATTCCGAGTTATCATCTCGCTATTAAGATGAGTCCTTTTGAAGCTTTATTTGGCCTTAAGCCCTGCGGCATTTTGGGGAGAGTGTGGTGTTGGAAGAAGTCAGGCATGCACAAGTGGCTGAAATGCTGCAGGTAAGAAGGAGGATTGATGCCATACTCAAGGAGAATTTGGCTAAAGCAGCTAACAGAATGAAACAGTTCTTGCTGACAGAAACAGATCTGAGAGGCAATTTGAAGTGGGAGATTGGGTGTATCTGAAGTTGCAGCCTTACAAGCAGAGTTCTGTTTCTCAAAGGAAAGACTGGAAACTAGCTTCCAGGTTTTATGGACCTTACTTGGTGATTGCAAGGGTGGGAAAGGTTGCCTACAAACTGCAATTACCTCCAGAATCTAAGCTCCATCCAGTGTTCCATGTTAGTTTGCTGAAAAAGAAAATAGGGGAAGGGACAGTGGCTCAGATTCATATCACTACTATAGACAGTCATGGCCAGCCATTACTAGAGCCTTATGCAATATTGCAGAGGAGGCTAATCAAGAAACAGAACAGGGCGGCAGTCCAGTGGCTTATTCAGTGGACTAATCTTGGTCCAGAAGATGCTACATGGGAGGATGCTGAGGAATTTCTGCAGAAATGGCCTGGTTTCAGCCTTGAGGACAAGGCTTCTTAAGGGAGGGGCATTGTCAACAGTTTCCAGAATTAAAAAGGCGGGAATGGAGAATAAGTTAGACGACGGCGTTTGGAGAAGAAAAGAGGCTCTGCGTTGCCGTTTTCAAGTTCAAACCAGGAGCGTTGGATTTGTGACAGTTACTCATGGACGGCTTAGATCATTTCTTTCCCATTTAAATATCTTAGCATGCAATTTCAGTGTTTGTGTGAAAAGTTTCCCGGTTGTTTGGATTGTTCTTCTTCTTCCTTGAGTTTTTCCTGCAATTCTCTCTAACCACTCTCTGTATCTCTCCATTTGATTCAATAAAACTCTCTGTTTTCTCTTAAATTCATTGCTTGGATTCGTTAAATCATAACAAATTTCCGGTCTTCTTAACCTATTGAACGACTGAATCTGTGTTTTCTTTTTTGGACTGGGATCGAGACTTGAGTAATAAATCTAACAATGTTTTTAGTCCGTGGAAGAATTGAAAACTGAACATTTTTGCGATCTGCCAACGTACAACTAAGAATTGGTTTTGTTTACGAGGCACATCTGAATTACAGAGAGAAATTTGCTTACACGAAGAATGTATCTGAAGTTTCGGATTATCGGCCCAAGAATTACAGTGAATTTGGATCCCAATAGTTTTCTTTTTCTTTTTTTTTTCGGTGGGCACAATGTTCAATTTTAAAACAGAAAACCAGCCGAACGAAGGCATTAATTTGTTATTTCTGGAAATGCAACATTATACAGAGTATAGGAACGGTACTCTCAATGCGGAAGTTGGTCTAATTAGGGATCTTACAATTTTTATTATCTAATGAGAATTAATTTCAAAAGAAGATTTTAGATTTCCTGCTTCAAGTATATACCTTAGCATATTAGCTGGGATGAACCTAAAGTAATTATTTGTCTGTTTCTTTGAACAACACTATTTCTTGAATTTCTTCTCTGGTACGTTATACATTTACATGTTCTGAGATGAAAGATGTGCTGGGGAAACTTACATGAGCCAAGTGCAGCTCTAAAGATCACAAGCAAATCTAGCTCCACTCAAGTTCATCCTTTTCCAATTCCTCAGTACACCGATATTTCCATAATCAGGTAAAGGTAAAGCATACTCAGAATCCGGGTTGCTGCTAAACATGGAAAGTGATGCTTATGGGATCTTTTAAAGCATAACAAGATGAACATATACGACAATTGCTTACTACTACATACTACCAATGAAATGGATATTACCAACACCAACCTCTCTAATTCTCAAATCCAAGTTCTTTATTGATTCAAAGTACAACAAAAAAGAAGCTGATTTTACCAAGTTTCCAGGTATAACTCAACCTCTCAAGATAACAGTACACAATTACACTACTAAAAATACCATTATCTCCTGAAACTTCACTCCTTATTTTGCAGCTGCCATTACCTCCACATGCTGCTGTTTTTGCTCATCTTGAGATTCAATTTCTCTCTATATGAACCTTCAGGCGATCTGTATGACAGATAACACGTAAGCCAAACCAGGGATTTTAAAACAGAGGCTGCAAATTGGAGATCATGTCCCATAAACTTTGATGTCGCCTTATTTCAAAGGTACCGTAACTAAGGAATCCACAAGATATTGCTGTACCTTTGAAATGTGTAGTCAATTTCATAAGATAGTGCTGGTTCTGTACTAATTTAAATACTATTATTCTTACTCAGACAATTCACAAGATTTTCTGGTACTACACGAAACTGTTCTTGGACAAGTACAAAAATATATTGGGAAAGTTCTGAAGATCTCCATGTTCTGAAATATAAATTTATATTGGGAAAGTTCAAAATGTCCTTTTTAAAGGTGATACAGAGTCCTACTCCCTAACCCCTTCCTTCTTTCATTACCACAGATGAAACACATTACCGAGTTTATGTTAACCAACAGCAATCCTTCGTTGATAAATATTCCCATATTTTACCCTCAGGTCACTTAGATGTAAGAAATATGGAACAACTAAAATTAATCTCAAAAATTGAGAAACGAACAGGGCAAAGCAGAAGAAAAGATGGATCTGACAACTGAAATTTGTGAAAAGAAACAAGGAAAACAAAGGCTTTGCAGATAAGTTTTGGCTTGAATGAAAAAATCCCCATCCAAACACCACTACGAGTTAGTTCCTGCTGTACTCAAGGGTAAAATGAGTAATAAAATTCAATACAGCAGCCCAAAAGTAGAAATCATTCTGAAAATTGCTTCTTCAGGAGTGGTGGGGTGGGCAGAACAGATGATGTATTTGCAGAAGATAAACAGTTCTCAATTTCAAGCGAGCAAGAAATTTACCTGGACCACACCTTATCTGGCACTTGCGCTCACAACGCTGCATTAACCTTGCTGAAAAACAAAATCAAAGGATAAATGGATCAGACCATCAACCTAAGAAGATTCACAATCAAATTGAAGCCAAGAAATCGATAAATTTCCGGGACAGGCACAAAAGAATACTGAAGAAGAGCATCTTACTGTCCCTGTTGACGCAGGCGGTGGAGCAAGCATCAAAGCAGTCAAATGCATCTGCAACAGTGACCTCTAAATCAGCCACAGCCACGAACAGAACCAGAAGGAACGCTAGAGCTGTCTTCTTCTCCATTGCTTCTCAACTTTTAAGGAAGTCGTATTTCTAGAATTGCCCCTCTCCATTGGTAAAATTTACAAAATTGTTGCCCACTATGGGTGGCCAGTGGGTGGATGCTCGCCGGCTGTTGGCATTAATAGATAGTGCCCAACTGGTTTGACTTTGAACGGAGGAGCAATACACTTGACTTTTTGACTTTCCCGGTAACTGGGGCCTGATGGTCCAAATTGATTGTATTAATTTGTTAAAATAATTGGGCCAGGATCTTCGTTGGGGCTTGAGCGAAGACTATGGGTAAGGGCCAACTTGAATTAGCTTTTTAAGTTTGACTGTTTTTATTTTAAATTTTATTTTTTTATAAATAATTTATTTTTATAATTTTTAATATAATTTAACTTAAATAAAAATTCAATCCAAATAGGCATATGGAATTCTGCTAGATCGAGCTAGAGTTAGTGGGAAAACTTCAATCCCACTCTCTTGTGTAGCCCAAATCTATTTTATTGTCAGCCCAATTACTTCGATCGCCCTTGGTTTTTAGTAATAGAAGTAAATATTATCTGTTTCTCATGAGGTTTTTATGTTTAGGGTGCATAAGCGATTCAAAATTCCCTTTTTTTGATCTTTATGCGATATTCATTTCGAAAGAAAGGAATCGGAAAAGAATATTTATTAATGGCCATTAGTTTAGTAGTAAAATCTCTTCTTACCAGATGTAGAGATTGTGAGTTCGATTCACACATATCACGTTCAATCTATATCTATATATATATTATAGAAATGTAACCCTTTCTTTCTTGACTTCAAACCTCTTATTCTAATTTTTTAGAGTTTTTATTTTTTTAATTAGTCTTAAAAAATTTGATTGGTTAAAATTATCCAATCATTTAGGATAACTTTAAACTACTTATCTTTATCATTTTTGTTTATCCAATATCTTAATTTAAACTAAATTCATTAAAACTAAATTCTTAACTAATACATTAATTTTAATTTTTGAATTTTGTATATAATATATATATTTTAATTTTTGAATTTTGTATATAATATATATATATATATATATATATATATATTATTTATTTATTTATTTACTTATGTATTTATTTATTTATTTAATAAAAATATAACCCTTTCTTTCTTATGGTTGCAAACCTCTCATCCTAAATTCTTAGCATTTTTACTTTTTTAATTATTCTTAAAAAATTTAATTAGTTGTGATCATTTTCAATCTATTAAGATAATTTTAAACTAACTTATGTATTTAATTTTTAATTTTTAAAGCATCTATATTAAATTAATTTATGAAAATAAGAGAGTTTAATTACTGCTTTAAAAAAATTTATTAGTTAGAATCATTTTTTAATTTATTAAAATAATTTTAAACTAACTTATAAATTAATTTAATTTTGAATTCAGTAAAAGTATGAGATCTTAATTATTACTTTAATTTTTTTTGATTGGTTAGAATTATTTTTAATCTGTTAAAATAATTTTTAAACTATCTATATATTAACTTGAATTTTAAATTATCTTAATTTCTTAGAGTTTTTACTATTTTAATTAGTATTCAAAATTTTGATTGGTTATGATCAATTTTAATATACTAAAATAATTTAAAACTAACTTATGCATTAATTTTAATTTAGAATTCTATATATTAAATTACTTTATAAAAGTATGAGACTTTAATTATTACTTTAAACATTTTTTGATTGGTTAGAACCATTTTCAACCTATTAAAATAATTTTAAACTACTTATATATTAAATTGAATTTTAAATTATTCTAATTTTTTATAATTTTTTTCTTTTAATTAATCTTCAAAATTTCATTGGTTAGGATCATTTTCAATCTATTAAAGTAACTTTAAACTAATAAATTAATTTTAATTTTAAATTTTATATATTAAGTTACGTTGTAAAAGTATGAAACTTCAATTATTACTTTAAATTTTTTTAATTGGTTAGAACAATTTTCAATCTATTAAAATAATTTTAAACTACTTATATATTAACTTGAATTTTAAATTCTATATTTTTTTGATGAAATTGAATTCAGTATATTGAGTTATTTTGTAAATGTTGGAAACTTTAATTATTCAATTTGTTTAAAAATTTTTTTTAAACTACTTATATATTAACTCAAATTTTGAATTTCATATTTTTAAAAAAAATTAAATTATGTATATTTAGTTATTTTATAAAAGTAAAACTTTAACTATTCGAGTAGTTGTCAACAAACATGATCTTTATATTTATAATTTTTATTTAACCAAATTTCTTAATTTAAACTAAATTTATTAAATCTAAACATCTAATATCTACCTATTTCTTCACGCTCATAGTGTACATCATCATCATTCTCTTCTGCATATTATTTTCTTCTTCTCTTCATATGTATGCTTTTTTGATGTTTTGTTTGTTTGACATAATTTTTATTTGATTTTTTTTTCCTTTGATGATATGTGGGAACGATTTTATGAGGATATAACATAATCTCACGATTACTCTCGTTTGCAAATTTAAGGCTTTTGGAGAATCTTATACGTAATATAGATTAGCTTCTTTGATAGACAAAAAATGCACGATAATAAGAGTACAGATTTTGAAACTATATTATGGAAAAATAATGGATTTGTCTTTTTCATTTTTATCTTTTTCTTTTGTGAGAATTTAAGTTTCGTATACGTAGATGTGAATTGGAACAGGTGATCCGAGGTTCCCATAAAAGATTTCTTTCCTTTAATCTCCAAGGAAATAACCTAAAATGCTTCAACGATAAGAAGAATGTTTTAAATTTGATTACTTCAGGAAATTACTCTACAGGATTTTCAAGTCAAAGAAATTAGACTATGACTTTACAGGATAAGCCATTATGTAAAATAAAAAACTATTCGTATTCTACGATATCAATACCATAGTTATTTCCTAATTAGTCTATAAGGAAACTCCAAGAATTTGACAAATATAGTACTCCATTTATTTCCACCAAGTTTGATTCTAATGTAATGTTTAAGTTTTTATAAGTAAACCTATATTACTTCGGATACATTTGTGCTTGGGTTTTATATCAAATGCAAACACGTGAGACCCATAAGAGAACAAAATGGCAAGCTAGCTACGAGAACGTAAGGTTAGAAGGAAGAATTATTAAATTTGATGGTTTTAATTTGTCTGTTTTCTACAAGGGCACACAAGGCAAAAGTTTTTTAACTTTTGAGTTAAATAATCCCAATTTTGGAGTGTTTTTATATGTCCATCAAATCATAATATGGCAAGTTTTTATTTTTATTGTATGATACACTTATCAAATTATCTGTGAAGAAAAATAAAAAAATATTTAATAGATTTAAGAGATGATTTCTCCATTTTCTATTAATACTTTTTTGTCCTCAAACATACTTCATTATTGTTTAACCTCTTAATTGGTTTCGAGAAATACAATTAGTTAGTCCTTTTTTTTTCCAAAAAAAAATCCTTAATATGAATTCAATTGGTTCCAAGCCTTTGAACTTCATTATTGTTTAACGTTTTAATTGGTTTCAAGATATAACATTAGTTAGTGCTTCTTTTTTTAAAAAAAGAAAATAAAATCCTTAATCTGAATTCAATTGGATCCGAGCCTTTGAATGTGTTTCTGATTTGTTTTCTTTGTAAAACTCAACATTTGTTCTTAGTCTGTTTCATTTTGAAATATTTCGAATCATAACTCGATAAGATATTAAAAATTATAAACTATGAAATAGAGATGATATTTTACTAAAAGATACTATATAATCATTTTCTTTCCATTTTTGTTTTATTACATAACTATCATTTTCTTTTTTCAATTATCTCTATGGTGCTCTCCATTGGTACTCTACATCTAATTTTTCTTATTTAATAATCACCTACTCTTTTTTCTTTTTCTTTTCAATAAGAATCAATAATACCCTTTTGTGATTAAATTATAAGTCATCCATGTTTATGGGTTGAATATGTGGACTATAATAATTGGGTAGGAAAGCAAATATTCCAACCAAAATTTACTTCACTCTAAATCAACACAAGTACGATCTACTAAAACTCTACCAAAAAAGTCTCGATATTGACAATGCGCCTTATAAAAGAGTGATGATATTTTTGGAGGATATTTACTACTTATTCCTATTGTTACCCATGATCACTTCTAAGCGAATTTTTTTCCATTAAACACATAAATTTGTTTCATAGTTTATTGGCTATGTAATTAAAAATAAAAGTTTTATTAAATTTATAATGCAATTAGTTGTTAATTTTTTATTAAATATATTTCAATAATTATAATTAGAAATAAAAATTTTAATATCCATGCTTATAAGATTATCATAAGATGTATATTCCATGGACCCCGTGGTGATACTTTCCCAAATGCTCTATGTATGGTAAATAGTAAATGTTCAAAGCACTACCCAAAAAAAATTTTGTAATGCTACTAACAATAGAAAATGATAAGTATGTAGAATACGAGACGCTAAAATGATTCAAGTAAAAGAGATTTACAATAAATAGTTTTACTTTCGATAATAGGTGGGTTATTCATCATCCGAGAGATTTGTTGGTATTGATGGATGCTTCACATAAATTTAAGAGTATCATCAAATATTTGTATAAGTATATGACCAAAGGATTTGATAAAGCACATATTCTTCTTGAAGTAAATGTCAATACATTAAACAATGACCAACAACGATATCGAATTGTTGACGAGATTAAACATTATTTAGATTGTTAATATGATCATAAAAGATTATAGTGCAGAAATGAATATTGCTCTCAAAGATAGGCATACAGACTTTGTACTAAGGTGTTCAGTTTATCATCTAAATGAAATGCAAAGACAGGTATTGGTATATTCATACTTCTGAAAAACTTTTTTGAGCACATCAAAAAGTTATGTGATTGCTTCGGATATTTTTTAATTTTATAGATTCAACTCTAAAATATAATATTTGTGGAAAATGGATTAAAAAATTTTCATATACATATCAATTCATGCAAAGATCGTGCGTTTACATTGATGGTTCGAGTACTACATGACATCAAAATTATAAAAAATTTATCATGAGATAATATTTATTTTATGTGTCGATTGGTGTGAAGAATGTTCTCATCTGCAGAGAGAATCACAATATAACATATTACTTCGTGAAATTATCTTTCAATAATATGTTTATACCTCTTTACTATGTATTACTTATTATAATATTTATTTTTTTATTTTTGTTCGATTGACAAAATTGTCAATAGCATTTATTAAAACTTTCATACTGATATAAAATTTTAATTAATTAATTAATTATTAGATCGATTGTAATGATTTAGTAATTTGATAATTTAATTTATTAATTAAAAAGAAGTTTGAAACTTTTTTAGAATTGATTTTTTATTTTATTAGATATATTACTACAAGAATTGTATTTAAAAAATATACATATTACCGTGCATAGCACGGGTTTTTTGGCTAGTGTATAAAAAGAAAAAGTATATTTTGAAATTATTATTTAGTATATTAGAGAAAATAATATTCTAACTAATTAGATTTTCATTTTATCACATATTTATGAAATAATATTAGCCTTTTTAGTTATTTATTAAGTAAAATGGATGAAAAACAACCAACAAGGAATATATATTCTCACGCCACAAAATAAAGGGTATGTAGCACTGGGGGGAAAAAATCATGCCTCATTTGATTATCAAGGAAAGTAAGTAGGAAAAGTAATCATTTTTCTTATTTTTAAATTCTAATATTTGATTTTATATTGTTATTTCTAAGTTCTAAGAAAATAAATGTACAATATCGAAAAAAGAAATCTTTAATAGGAGGTTGTATTGTGATTCATTTACTTATAAAGATTCTATCAAATGAATAAAGAATAACAAAATTATTTATGAAATTTTAGTTTAAAAGGTACATTATTAGTACATAATCAAGACGTATCGTTAATAACAAAAATATTAATTTTTTTGTCAAATACTTTGATTTTACATAAGACAATATAAAACATACACACACACGCACATATAATAGAACCTCATATGAATATTAATTCTTTTATCATATTTGAAAGAAATATCAAATTAATGTACAAAAATTATGATTGAAGCCTTTTTATTTATGTGATTTATGTTTTATAAATAAATGTGAGATATTTAAAGTAGATTTAAAATTTTAAAAAATATATAATTTATTTATTTTATATATTTTAAAAAATAAAGAATAATATGTTACTTTCCTTCGCTCAAAAAAATTATTTTTTTTCAATATTCTACTTGAACAATCCAAATATAAAAATATAATATATCTACAATTACATTACTCTAATTCACTTTTCTAAGATTTAAGTTTGTCAACATTACTTTCCATTCCTAGCAATTAAATGGTGCCTTAGAAGATTGACTAGAAAGTCCACCAAATCTCATGTCAGCCCTCTATCTCTCTCAACTAAGTCCTATCCTTCCAAATCAATGAATGCCTACTAAAACGATCATTGTATGAGCAAAAGACGACAAAAATGATCTCCCAATTTTGAACGCTATATATATATATATATATATATATATATATATATATATATATATATATATATATATATATAGCAACAGAGAGATAAGGCTGAATTTTGGTGAAGTAATCTATATGTATGAATTACACAATTATATATGTGATAGAATTTAAAAGGCACAATAAGATAAATTGTCGGGAGTTCTTTATTCAAGACATTGCAACTCTATTCTTATCGAGGCAATCTACAATTGACGTCTTGTTACCTGAAAAATCCTCAACCAGGGTCCTTGGATAATGAACTTGTTCGCCAGGTTGAATCTGGCAAAACTTCCTGTCTGCCTTGAAACGAGTTCATATTCGTGATTGAACTCATACTACCAATTTTAACAAAAGGGGAAAAAAAAAAGAGTGCAAAGTACCATTGGCTTTGTCGATTGTAATCACTCTTGTTCCTCCAAAGCCTTCTTTGTATTGTTATTGTTGTCCTCATTTTGGGTCTTGGGATCAATGGTAATCTCAATTTGTTCCGTTCCATCTTGATTTTGATCTTCGTCACTCTTCTCCGGCACTAATACGTTGATCTTCTTTATCTCTTTGCTTTTCCCCCATAGCACAGCATATAGTCCACAAATTATTAGAATAGCTCCCAGGAAACTATGGCAAAGGAAATCACACCAAAATTCGCAATTAAAGTCAAAATCTGCTACAGAATCCAGAAAAAGAATTGCTTATATGAATGTATAAATACTATCATTGTTTTCTTTCTCATTCTTCTTTTTTTCCATGATTGCAAAATGTGAAGAAATTTGAAACTTTCAATTATAAATATGCTTATTCTATGGCCTAGGCAAATAATACGTTAATTATTGGTGGGAATGGAATTCAAGATCCTTTCGCCCAAGATTTGAATGATCTATATAATTTGTTAAAATATAGATCCACAAGAACGTTTTAAAATGTATTTATGCAAGCCATTTTTAGTTGTATATCTTTGATCGTGTTATAACTTATTACATACCTTCCTAGGTGTAACATCTCATCCAATACAAGGGATCCAGCAATGGCGACTATTATAAGTAACAAGGGATTGAAAACTGATACAAACAATGGACCTCTCATGCGGATGCAGATTGCAACTAGGCCAAACATGACTCCAGAACCCACAATACCCTGCAAAAACAAAACGAACTCCAAATCAGTGCCTGAGTTCAACAGATTGCTGGTATTAACCGAGGTTAATAAATGTCCCACCGCATAAGCTACTGTAAGGAGTTTAACATCCCATCCCAGCTTCCACTGACTCCAATCTCTTTGTACACATAAAGCAAAAACAGAAGATTGAATAAATGACATCACCACCATAAGGGCTGTCAATGATTGAGGACAAGGGTAGGATGCAACTGCTTTAGCCTATACTTTCAAGAGATCAAATACAAAAGACCAGATGACGTTGATTAGAACATCTATAACTGAAAGAATTGGCCAATTTTAGGTTCCTAGTTAGCAAGGGGTTATTGATTCATCACCTGAATAATCAACCAGCAGGAGTAACTGGCACAACTTAGCATTGCTAGGATAATACCCAATGCGAGGTTTTGACTTTGTGATTTTTGGTCGATTGTTGCATGAGGACCCACTAAATCTAGCAGGTTAACATTTGTTTTCCAGAGAATGATTTCTGGACCTTTGTAGAATGTGAACACCATCGCTCCACCAATACCTATTATGGTTCCGAAAACCTTTGCTTTACCTGCTTTTGTATTCCATCCCAAGTTTTCCAATCTGAGATGCAAAAGACTCTTGTCAAGAGGGATCTATATAGTAGCGATAGCAAAGGAGAATTTGTGTAAATGGAAGAAAGACACACAAACCTCAAGCAGACTGCTACGATAAAGGTAACAGCAGGAATGAGGTTGGTCATAGCCGCGGCAAAAGTAGCCGAAGTAAGGACCAAGCTTTCTAGGTAGAGATTTTGTCCCAATGATCCACTGCAAATGAATAAGAAGAAAAAAAAAAATGGTTCAATTTTACTCAATTAAGAGAATAACACATGACCTCCTTTAGCTTCATTATCTATCCTACTTGCGAAAAACCGAATCTATCAAGGTCATCAAGAGTGTGCTAAAACGGGAAATTAATTAGGAAGACAGCAATATTAGACAAATGATCTTATAGAGCGATACACTTCTGCTCTTACAGTGGCCCATGAATTGCATGAATCAGTCTTAACTGATACCTAAGTCATAATGGAGATTAACCATGAAATGAATGGATTTCTTAGAATCCAGTACTTACCCAAATAGCCCAGTAAAAAAGGATTGCAAGATTACTTTCCATGTTAGTTTTGGCCTCTTTCCCCTGATACACGAGATCCGTCTAAGTTAGTAAGCCGAAGATGATGGATAATCTTGCAATTGCGTTCAGAAAGAAATAAAAAGCAACAGCATTAACAAAGTCATATATACTGCCTAGTACATTAGCGACAACTGGTGATCTTGGCTCGAACGGACTGAGGAAAACCCCCCATGCAAACGTTAATTGAAGATGCAAAACAACATTTGGCAATCTAGTAATTAATCATTCAAAAAGTATCAGATATCCCGATTGATGACCTGATGAGCAACTGTTTCAGTACACACATATGAAGAATAATATAGAGCAAGATAGAAAGTAGAAGCGAGACCTTTCTATGAAGAAAGCAAAGGGAACGATGAAAGTTGCGCCGAAGAAGAAACGATAGGCCACCATTACCCTCAAGTCCATCCCAGCCTGCGCTGCGAGCTTGTACAAGATGTTGATTCCTGAGAACATCATCTGAACAAGCACCATCAAGAGGACTGGCTTCAAGCCATCAAAGGTTTTACGTAGCTTTTCCATTGAAGCCATTCTTGAAATCGGACCTTCGTCTCCCTCCCAAGAACCCTAACCTTTAAGCTGCCAGGTGAGATTGATTTTGCAGAGACTCTGTTTGCCAAGCATACTTCTCTACCTATATATAAGGAGACGGCTACGATTTGTTGGCAACTATCAGAAAGAGGAAAAAAGATTGTCGTGTAGAAGTAGAACTTCCTCCGTAATTTATTTAGGTGAGTTATTATTTTTGGGAGAGAGCAAAATTTTTGGAAAGTAGACACTTTCAGAGTTTCTAACACGTTGCCCGGCAGGTGTATGGTTTAAATAATTAAAATACTTTATTCATATAAAAATAAAAAAATTACATAAATAGATTAAAAATCTATGATAACTGAAAAAATGTCACATTTTATATATCTTGGGTGAGTAATATACAAAAATAAAAACAAATTCTTAGATACCATTAGTATAGAAAATTCAACTAATATATTTTTTAAACAGCAATTTGAAAGATTCTGAATCGAAATAAAAAAAGAATGATAAAAAAATCACTGTCATGCTAACGGACAATAAAGTATTTTATCCTGATTGGTTCTCTTAGTTAGATAGTTACAACCTCTGACCTAGTCTTTTATTTTTTAAAAAATTTTAAATTTAATTTTAAATTAAATATGTATTGGTGTTTTTTGCCGATGTATCAATTAAAATTTTTTTTTTCAAAAGAGAGAGAGAGAGAGAAGGAAAGCAGGGTCGCCGGAGGGTTGTAAGCTAGGTGGAGCAAAATTCGGGGCAAAAAGAAGGTGTGACAAGTTCACATTACGTACATTGAGGCGAGAATGTTTGCTTGTTACGAGTCCGAAACGACAACACTCGATTGTTGTGATGTATTCCAAAGAAGAAAAGACACTCAATTTGAATATTTACTATTTCTTGCTTAAAACATATTTGAATATTTATATTTTTTTATTAAAATATCTTTATATTTTTTAAAATAAAATGTCTCGAATTGATTACTTACTTTTTTTAAGTAAGTACTTTTTTCCTTAATTTAATTTGTTGATTTAAAGAAAATGAGTTTCATTAATATGTGATCACATGTATGACAAATTTCTTTAATTAAGAAGAAAAGTCAACTTGCATAGAGCTAATTCTCTCCAAATATTTGTACCAAATTAAAATATATATATTTAATTATCAAATCAGAAGACTATAAATGACTCACGATAATCTCCTTTTATGACAATGATTTTTATTGTTTATTGCCAAGTTTGATGAGGTTTCGTCACAATAGAGTATAAATAACAAAGGTTTCAATTTAAAATTCAATAAAAAACTTTATTTTAATTTTACATATAAATAATTTAATTTTTACGAAATTCAATAAAAAAATTCAAATAAAAATTCTATCTAAATCATATCAAGTTTTCTAGTGTCTAGTTATATAGTCCACTTTGTGACTGCAGACTAGTTTTCGATATTCAAAGTAGATCTTTGGTTTTTTTGCTTTTCTTTTTTCCAATTGTGGAGGATTTTTGCTTGAATTTCTAGATCTTCTTTTCCCCTCTCTATGAGGAAAAAGAGAAAAAGACAGTCGTGAACAAAATTTGCAAAGTTGTCGGCTGCTTGACGGTGGATAATCTGTGAAAAAGAATATGATAGCTAAACATTATAGAAGAAAGGAAGAAATTGTACTTACCATTTCGACTTCCAACTAGAAAAAAGAAATAAATTTATTAAGTCTTGAGGTTGTAATTCAATTAAGATGAGTGATATTTTCACCGTCATTTTAACTTCTTTCACTTTTTTTAATAAATAAAGAGGCTTTGATATTCATTTTCATAAAATTAATTAAACCCACAAATCATCAATAGATTGAATTACCCACTTTATACCCAAAAAAATTACTATAAGTACATAATAAACTTCTCGTATCGTCTTCTATTATTACTTATCTAATTTTTTCTCAATAAAGATGAGACTGTAAAAACTTTAAATTGAAAAGATAAGATTAATAAAGTTTATGACTCTCTTCTCATAAACCTTTAAATACATGAAAAATTATGTGACTAGAAAGCTTTTATATAGACAATTGGATGCTATTATGATAACTAGTGCCAAAATTTTTTCTATTATGAAAATCCAAATGCCAATGCTATGAGAAAATAAGGGTAATTGAGTTTATTAATAATATGTGAGATTAGCTAATTTTATGACTAAAAGTGTTGAAGTCCTTTTGTCTATGAAAAATGTCAAAAATTGAGTGAGAATATCATTTCTCTTCAATTTAATTTTTTTTTTGAAAAATTTACAAGACTTGAAATTGTAACAAAATTATTTATGAAATTTTAGTTTAAAAGTTATATTATTAATACATAATCAAGAGGTACCATTAGTGACAAGCATTAAATCTTCTCCAAATACTTTGATTTTACATAAGCCAATATAATATAATATATACATATTTGAACCCCATATGAACATTCATTCTTTTGCAGCATTTGGAAGAAATATCAAATTAATGTAAAAAGTATATAATTAAAAAAAATTTATTTACGCGATTTATGTTTTATTAAAACATAAGTAATGTAATTAAATGTACAACAACCTATAAGATATTTGAAAATAATTTAAAATTTTTTATAGTGTATAATTTATTTATTTTATATGTTTAAAAAAATAAAGAACCACTAAAAAATTACATTCTAACATTCTTTTAAATAATTACATTATTCTAATTTAATTTCTCAATATTACTTTCCTTTCTACTAATCAAAAGATGGCTTGATGCTCTTTCAAAATTTTCTCCCAGAAGTCAGAGTGCACCCACGACCTAGCTGTAAAACTGTGAAAACAGTCCCTCATAAAACGGTTAAATTAGCAAACTTGAGGCACAGAATCATCGGTGAATCCTATGAACCGCTGATTTCCTTAAAATTTCTGTGGTCGCAGCGGCAGTGTCGGAAACGGTTAAGTCAATTCTCCTCATATATAAACTCCGATCCTGCACACTTATACTTCACCGTTGTTTGAGCTCTGTCTTTCTTTCTCTTCTTGCTCCCAAAGCACAAATCAAAGCGAGAGAAAGAAGGACTTCTTCCTCCGTTCAAACCAAAAAAAAAGAAAAAAAGAAAAAATGGGTGCCTGCGCTAGTGTTCCCAAGGGTTTGAAAGCCGTGGCTGGCGCGGTGCCACCACCCGAACCTCCAAAGGAGGAAACCACTAACTCGGCGGCGCCTGAGGTGGCTGAGGGGAAGGCCGAAGAAGGAGAAAACGAGGTAGCTGGTTCCGCTGGAGATGATAAGCCAAAGAATGAGGAGGTTGTCACGGAGGAAAAAGTAAAGGATGATAGCCAAAAGCACCACTCTCTTAATTCTTTGATGAATGATCAGGTAATTAAAGCTCAAATCTGTTCTTAATACTCATTAATGTTTTCTTTTTAATATGATTTCCTTTGGTGTTTATGGTTTTATGATTTCGTATTGAAGGGTGAATCAAAGCAAGAGGCAGAAGCCACCGCCGATGCTGAAGAAGTTCCATCGACGACGGTGATGGCCCAGGAGGAGGACAAGCCTAAGGCAGCTCCAGTTTACGATTCACCGCCCAAGAAGGAAGAACCAGAGAAACCATCTACGGATAACATTGCGGAAGTAACAAAGGAAGCAAATAAACAAGGAGAGACAACACAAAACTCATGAGCAAATTCACTGAGTTATTTTCAACCAAATGATGGTAAAAATGGCTTCCCGGAACCGAAAGGAAATTTCAGGACAACATAAGGACGCCATAGGTTTCTTAGAGATCCAATGAAAGTATTGTTTCCCTTTTTCTTTTGTTGGTCTTGAATGGAAATTCTTTAATTAATTTGAAGAACAGTAATTTCCTTTTCTTTGTCTTCCACAAGAAAGCCAACGAAACGGCATTCTATTCTACAGTAAATATTCTTGTAAAATGGTTGGATCGATAAACAGAATGTGCTAGAACAAGAAATATGGAAAAAATGGTTTACATCTTTGCCAAATTCCTAGCCAGCCGCTGCTACAGAATAGATTTTCCACATGCTGTTGCTTGTTTCCTTGCTGCAATGAAACAGTTTACCAAAGCATCATTTTAGGCTACTATATCTTAAATTTGAAATGAAAATGAAGAAGGGAAGATGATTAAACAATAATCAGTTGTTAATGCAGGAGCACCTTTTTTACGCGATTCCAGTTCAAAAGCAAAACGTTGATTTTGAAGCTTCATCGACATGTTTTCAAGGTTCATCTTCTCCAACTTTCGATCCTCATGTTGGCTATACCTAAGCCACCTGAGCCGCTTCTTCTCCAGTTCCAATCTCTGCTCCTCCAACTTTTGCAAGAGGAATATAGTCCATCTTTCATTTGGTAACTCTTCACCCTCCCCACCTACAGGTGAAAGACACCTTGCATCCTTCTGCTCTTTGCAATTCAAGCAATTTTCAGGTACTATTAGTCCGGGATCTTCTCCTTCTTTCATTCTTTTTACAGATTTCTCATCACGAATAGGGTCTTGATCAGACTCTTTCTTGTCTTTACCTTTAAGAGCCAAAACTATTGACTGCTCGAGATCTTGATCATGAGGAAGAAACAACCGGTTCCCATTATGATACGAGCATAGTTCTTGATAAAACAATTGCTTAGAACCCAAAATCTTGATAATTTCCTCGGCTGTTTCATCAGACAGATTCAATGAGTCCATGACAGACGGGTTCTCCACAACATTACAAGCTGTGCCATTGCCTAGAATCTCGTTCAATCTTTTGTACTTCTTGTTCAAATCGTTGAACTTGTCTTCACACTGCTGAGGTGATACAAGGTAGCCTCTTTCCACCATGACTTGTGAAATTGCTTTCCACTTCCCTTTCTTTTGATTTCGGTTCTGCTGAGATAATTTAGCATGCTGTCCAGCATAAGCAGCAGCAGATATCAAACGTTTCACCATCTCATCGGTCCATCTCATCCGCTGCCATAAAGTTTCAATTTCCTCTCTATCGCCTTCAATTTGTCCATGAGTACCGGGTAAAATATCTGGATTCTTGCCATTTTCCATAGAATTGTTTAGCCTCTGATCAACAACCTTGTCATTCTCGAGCAACCTAAGGCACTGATCACGAAGCCCTACATTCTCAACTCCAGATGTTTTAGCATCTGAGATATGCTGAGGATGATGCATAAAATTATGGCCTTGGTATATTGAGGACTGGTTTCCTTTTGATTGACCGGCATTGATTTCCACCAATCTTTTAGCTAATAATCTTCACAACTGAAATTCCCCCAGAAAATTATACCTTGATATGTTTAAATTGATAGCAGTTCCAAGGGTTTGGTTACATGTTACAATAAAAAAGGCAGTGCCAGAACCGCCATAAAAATTTAAACCCCACGTCCCCTCTAAGACAAACTCAAAAACAACGATTTAGAACAAAATGGAAGTTCGAAACCTTTGCAAGTTGCTAGTAACGAGTAAGGATGGGAATAGGTAGAGTGTAATTTCAACATTAATTGTCTTAATCTCCCAGTAAATTAGAAAACAAGATGAGTTCTGGATTTGAGCAATTTAAACTAAGGCAAATACAAAAGTGCAAAAAATAAAGAATTACCTGATTAGAAGCTCTCCAAGTTGGAAGCAAATTCCGCCACAAACGACCTTCTGTCTCTGTATATGGAAGATGGAATTAAGCTCTGTAATCTTCTTAATGCCACAAAATGCACATTGTTTTTATCGTCTCATTGGTTGAACTGTGAACAAGTGTGAATGGTGTTTGACAAATGGCCAAATAGCAACACAACTAAGTGTAATTAGTAATTGGATTTCGGTTTTAGGATGGTTAAAAGTTCTCATTTTGACTACAATCTGATTTGGGAAAAGCAAATTAAAAAAGTTTGTGGTGGTATATTAACTTCATGCAACACAGTCGAAGGACCGAGCTTTAAACAAGCTAAAATATTTAAGATGCGTTTACGCCAGGTATAATTAATACTTGAATTATATTTTCGAAAGGCTAAAATTATTTTTCTTTTATTTTTTAAAAAGAAGATAAACTAGAATTTTTAATTGTTTACATTTCAAAAGAAGGATCGCAAAAAAAGTGAATTGAGAATCAATCTCACATAGTTAATCCTGATGTCTACTACCTTCATTTTAGAAAAGTGAACTGAATTAGTATTGTGCCATTTCTAGTATGGCATACCCAAAAAAAAAAAAAAAAGGATCGAGAAGCATAATAATGCACTTAAAAAAAATATTTAATAAAACTTCAGGTGTTCTCCTTTTTAACGATATAAATTCTTGAAATCCACTTGGAAAAATAAAAGAATAAAACGAATAAGGAATTAGTTTAAAGATGCTTCGATTTGCTTTCCTCCTAACTTTTACCTCTTCAATTTACAATAAATAGAAGATTGCTAGAAGTCACGATGCTAAGTGTCAGTCAACAAAAAAAGGCGGAAATATCAAAAGATAACTGAAAACTAACAATGCAGAGCTACATGCTTCACAACCCAAAAGAAGCTAAAACAATGAATGAAGTGAGAACCTTATAATAGAAACTGGTTTGTAATAAAAGAAACTGCAATATTCCTCCCAATAATTGACATCAAATAATTAGCACTGTAAAATTGTAGAGAAATACCAACAGAAACAACCAAATTCAGCCAAACAAATTAAGGTGACGATTCTTCCTGCATATAAACCAGCCTGAGACGACTGAAACCAAACATAGCTGTTGCTGCTTTTATCCACAGTGAAGACAAAGATCATTTAAGTTCGGTATTTAAATTCAATTCACAAGTGCAGTAATAGGAAGACTCCAAGCTTTAGAACTGAGCTAAATTCTGACAATCAAGAGCACAGAGACCATCATTTTCTCCCTCCAACTCAGAAACATTTCCTATGAACAATGCCGGGACCAGATTCATCATATTCAGCCTTGTTGATCCACATCTGCAGAAGCATTCAAGAACACTATAAGCAAACAACGTTCCGGAACTAAACAGAGGAGTCAAGAATAAGAGTCAAAATTTTGTAAGGTCATTACTAGAAGAGATCTTACCTGCTGGAACGTGCTGAGAGATGCTAAAATTGATCCTCCAATCCAGAAACTGTATTTTCTTTCAGGTTGAGCTGCAACCTTAATCTTCATGCTACTAGGAGCAAGAGCAGTGATTTCCATGCTCATGCGGTCAGCAATTCCGGGGAACATTGTTGATCCACCACTCAAGACAATGTTTCCGTAAAGATCTTTCCTGATATCAACATCACACTTCATAATGGAACTGTACGTTGTTTCATGGATGCCATTAACTTCCATTCCAATGAATGAAGGCTGGAAGAGGACTTCTGGGCAACGGAACCTCTCTGATCCGATCGTAATCACCTGACCATCTGGCAACTCGTAGTTTTTCTCCAGAGAAGAGCTGCTCTTGGCAATGTCCAACTCCTGCTCATAATCAAGGGCAACGTAAGCAAGTTTTTCCTTCACATCACGAACAATTTCCCTCTCAGCATCTGTAGAAAAGGCATATCCTTGCTCGGAAAGGATTATCTTTAGATAATCCGTTAGATCACGTCCGGCAAGTCCAACCGTAGGATCGCATGAGGAAGAGCATAACCTTCATAAATCGGCACTGTGTGGCTGACACCGTCACCAGAATCCATCACAATAGCTGTAGAAAACCAAAATTTAAGGCAATAAAGAGACAAAGAAGAATGTGTCCAAGACAGAAAAGCTGTAACAAAATCTTTGACATCCGCTAGAAAACTTCCATTCTAAAATCCCAGAGAGATATAATTATCGAAGAGAATAAAAACTAAACAACAATAATTATAATGCTTATATTTGTTTTTGCACAGTTCCAAGGAGAGAATGAAACTAAATGAATACAAGAACGATACCGTACCTGCCCAAGAGTCTATCCAAAAAGAATTTCAGATTAAAGAAGAATAAAACCTATCATATCACCGACCTGTTGTACGACCACTGGCATAAAAAGACAACACTGCCTGGATGGCAACATACATGGCGGGCACACTGAATGTTTCAAACATGATCTGGGTCATCTTCTCCCTGTTAGCCTTCGGGTTCAATGGTGCCTCTGTTAGTAGTACTGGATGCTCTTCAGGACAATTTGGAGCTCGTTATAGAAAGTATGATGCCAAATTTTCTCCATATCATCCCAATTGCTGACGATACCATGCTCAATAGGATATTTCAAACTAAGCATCCCCTTTTTCGACTGAGCTTCATCCCCAATATAAGAATCCTTCTGCCCCATTCCAACCATCACTGCAGTGTGTTTTGGTCGGCCAATCATACTGGGGAATACAGCCCTCGGGGCATCATCGCCAGCAAATCCAGCCTACATGATTCAAGAAACAGCTGAGAATGACAATTGTAGATCAGGAAAAGAGTGCAGAAATTTAAAGATCTAAATAAGCTGTAAATCATATGACTAAGATCAAATCTTCGTGATGTATAAATTGGTGGAATTTTGTTATTGTTGGTTTATCATTTTTCGTATCCATGAAACATCAACCTATGAAATAGGCAAGCATGCTTTTTTATGAGCAGTAAGGGAGGTCAAGGTCGAACATGAGAACAATTCAACAGTCTCCTCCATCAACAAATGTACCCAGAAAATACAAGACATGCAACAAGGTACTAAACCTTTCCCTGCACAAACAATTTGGAGTTGGAAAACAAGGTGCAAGCTACATCATCTTTTCTAACTAACCTTAACCATTCCAGTTCCATTATCACAGACGATTGGTTGAATATCCTCTACATCAGCCATCTTTAGCCACCTGCAAAAGAAAATAAGTTTGCGCAGAACAATAAGAATTGAAAGCGAGGTAATATTAGCAAATAAACAAACGAAGAACTGATTAATCTAAAGGGAAGAGACCACTTTCTAAACGTAATCCACTTTCAAGATTTTCTGTTCTTTACTTGAACTTCAGACAATTCCAATATCTCAAAAAAAGTATATCAAGTGATAACACTACGGATCATTGATTTATTTTCAAAAGCCTTTGGATGTTGATATAACAATCAAAACTCGGAGTACTCAAAAAAAGAAAATTGACATAACAATGCATTCAGATTCATTCTTCTCAGTATTCTTCTTGTCTTGTCTTTGGTGCGCAAAGATAGAAATACATATACATAAACCTCAGTTTGGCAGTGAGGTCAGGTGCCTTCTTCCTCACAACTTCCTAAGTTCATATCTATTTGATCATGTCAGTGGAGGCAAGGCCAACTCTCATTGCAAATGCAAAAGGATTAACAAAAAGCTGAAAAACTGACTAAGGAATATGAAAAGAGAAGACGAGGAGGTGTATCTTTATTTGGCAAAAACAAAGGGTTTTTTTTATCACTAAAACAAAGGGTTTTTTTTTTTTATCACTATGAGTTCCACCAATCAATTTTTCAAATCTGGCGTTTACGTCTGTCATTATCTTTTATTTACATTGT
Source organism: Rauvolfia tetraphylla (assembly GCA_030512225.1). Lineage (NCBI taxonomy): Eukaryota > Viridiplantae > Streptophyta > Magnoliopsida > Gentianales > Apocynaceae > Rauvolfia > Rauvolfia tetraphylla. The sequence goes on from JAJQKT010000060.1 coordinate 9,573,750, forward strand.
ATGAAATGTTCTTCTCATACGAAATAAGTGGTAATTATTTTTGCTAGACAATGAATCCATTGTTGGCATGATAAAGCAATCTTATTACGACGAACAAAGAGAAGCACCGTTAAAGAGTTTGTCAAATGCCAAAAGAATGGATAAAGGAATTCTTTCTTCACTTTAGATTACTTCCGTCATTATCAGTTCTGCTTCCCCAAGCCCAGACTTATTTTCTCTTTCACTCGACTGCGAAGCTATTGGTTGAGCGTAATGCTTTTGAGTTAAGTGTAGGGGCGAAGCGGTGACTCGACTTTACACTTTGCCAGTCTAAGAGACTGGACTGAAGGGGTTGTTGCTAATAGATAGAAGAACTTTTTCCGGAGAGACAACTAGAAAAGATTGGACATCACATAAGATATTATGCAATCTTTCTGTTAAGAGAAGCCGCTGCTGGATCAACACTAAGGATGTGTAATTGGTCATTTACCACAGATGACATTTCTTTGCTTTGGGCTGCTGGGGAAAAGGCCTTTGAACTTTAATTGTTCTGATTAAATGACACAAGCACAAAAAAATTGAGAAATCGAAGAACCATACGATCAGAAAAGTAAACCTAGTTATGCATTTACAGGGGGGGAAAAATCACACGAGAATAGGTGCAAAAGTGAGGGCGAAGCAGTCTAACAAAGAGAAGAAGGAAAGGCGAAAGAAGTACCTGGAACTGGAGTTGTGTGCAGAGAAGTACTCTGTGGTTGCAAGAGGAGGGTGTAACCGCCGAAGTTAATAAGGATAGGGTTTTTCCCGGGGGAGAGTGATGACGACAGAAGACTTAAGCTGAACGTAAACTGGGAGTCTCTCTCTCTCTCTCTATCGCGTGATACTGACAGCTTTTCAGAAGCGCGAAAAATCTACGCCCCGTATGAAAACTTGGGGCTGACAGTCCGCTGTCCGACCCCACTTTTCTCTCTCTCTTTTTTGTTTTCCCCCGCCTGAAGCAACCACTCAGTTTTGTTTTCTTTTTTTTTTTTTTGTTAAGAAAATCCACTTTGCTCTCACTCTTCACTTTCCCTCTCTTTTATCTCCTCAATATCTCATGCTCTCATCCTTCTCTTCAATAAAACAACTTCTCTACTCCCACGCCCCCACGCCTCCCCCTTCTCCAAAGAAAACTGAGTTCCCGTCACATTTTTCCGGTTTTCCTATGGATCTTATTTTGCAATTCGCTTCAACTCTACGAAGGTCATCAAATTTGTTTAGAAAGCAGCAGCATCATACGTTCAAAAAAAATGTACAATTTGAATTATTTAGGAAGGACTATATATCATGATTTGCAAGTTGCAATAGTGAAACACTTCTCTAGTTTACTTAAAAAATAATAAAAAATATTCTCTTTGATTTAAAATATAATATATTTTATTAATTTTTATATAAATTTTAAAAAAATTAAAAATATTTTCATAATATTTTAAATTAATTTTATTATTATTATAAAAACAAAAAAAATTATATTTATATAAAAAATATTTTTAAAATTTATAAAATTTAAATATTATAAAAATAAAAAATTATTAACATATTTTATATTTTGAAAGAAGTGAATAGTTTACTAAAAAGTACGTTGAAATTGTATGAGAGGTCATCGTAGATCTCTACGAGGAGAGAAAGAAAAGAATCAAAAGTCCAAAACTGAAGCATAGTCGGCAGACCATAGGATTAAAGAGACATAAAAAAAAGAAAAGAATGGAGCCGTTGAACAAAGATTTCAGTTTCAAGTTTAGGAGGTGGAATAAAACACGCGAAATCTTGAAGATTTGTTTGTTGGGAGAAAGAATTATCTATATTTTTTTATAAATAATTTATTTTTATAAAATTAAAAAATAAATATATGTAAATAACATCTCGCATCAACTTAAATATAAAATTTTAAATTAAAAATTCACATATCTTCTTATAACTTATAAATAATTATTTTAATTTTATTTAATTCTACTTAAAATATCTAATATCAAGATAAAATAGCAGATACATTTTCCCTTGGCTGATTCTGCGTAGATTTGAGAAGACTCTCATCACGACTATGATTTAGCCCAAGATCACGTGAATATTGTACGCTAGGTGCTCTTTTGCAATAAGTCAAAATCCAATAGGCAGTAATATTACTTATTTTATTTGTATTAAAAGATAACTTCTTTATTTAAAAATATTTGTCACTAAATAATATGTCTTGATTCGAGCCTAGCGTACTTAAAAAGGAAAAACAGGTTACATTTTTATATTTTTTGAAATTTTTCTTTCTTTTATAAATTCATGCAAAAAAATTATAATTCTCATCCTTGTATAGATCGCCAAGAAGTATTCTAATACTTTTCTGATTGAGAAATGAAAATTTTTTTCGTTGATTTTTTTTTCGTTTGCTTCTAGTTAATTGACTATATATAAAAGGTGTGACTGGATAGAGTTTGATTTTTATATTTTTTATTTTAAATTTTAAAAAAAAATTAAACTATTTATGAAATAAAACGTATATCACACACTTAAAATTTTGAGTTTGATTTTGAGATAAGATCATTTCCAAGCCAAAATTATAAGATGTTCTACTTGAAAATATTTTATCCAAGTATAGCCAAAATTATAAGATGTTCTACTTGAAAATATTTTATGAGCATAATCTTATAGAATTAAATACGATTTATTAAATATTACAGGCATTAGTAATTTGATACTCGCATATTTTTTACCATATTCATGCACCCACACTAAGAGAAAGGGAAATCTGGGAGAACATTTCCCTGACAAACAATTAGAATGCACAAGGTAACTTGACAAATGATAAGAAAAAGTATTTTGATATACTCCCCTTTTTATTTCATTATTTAGTACTAACAAAATTTACCCATTTTTTATGGAAAGAACAAAAATTAGCAATTGAATTGATGGTTAAATATATATATATATATATATATATATATATATATATTAAAGTTGAGGCGAAATTACTAAGAGATGACACGTGAAATTTTTAAAATTTAAATTAACTCTAATGATACCAAGTTGAATATTGATAATTTATTACTTTATTAATTAATGTACCCATATGAACTCATATAAATAACTAATCATCTTAATTTTGGTGAAATTCAATTTATGTTAAAAATACATGAATCTACTAATTACTTTAATATTAATAATATATAATTAATTATATAATCAATGAATCTTTCAACAATATTAAACAAGAGACTTTTAAACTTTTAGATATAACTAATAATCTTGAATTTATCTTAAATCTAATATATATATAAATAACTAATCGCCTTAATTTTGGTGAAATTTAATTTATGTTAAAATACATGAATCTACTAATTACTTTAATAATAATAATATCTATTAAATTTATTAATAGATAATCAATAATGCATTATCTACTATAATAAAGTTATTTAATAAGTTTATGAAATTTATAAATTTATATAAGTATATAAATACATAAACTTAATAAAATCTCTTGAATTATTTATATTTAATATTAAATAATATTAACAAGATACGTAATACATGTTCATCTTATTATTATTATCATTAATATTGAAAATACAAATATATGAATTTAATAAAATCTCTTTAATTATTTATATTTAATATTGAATAACATTAACAAGATGCATATTATATGTTTTCATCTCATTATTATTAGCATTAATATATAATTCATATATTTTACGTCACATGTATATGTTATATATATATATATATATATATATATATATATATATATATAAACTAAACAAAAGAGCTAATGAGTATGCACCAAATGGAATTTAGATTAAATTAAAAAAATTGAAAATAGAAAATGAATGAAAAAGAATAGGTAAATGAAAAGACAAAGAAATTTGAAGTAGCATTTCTAAATCTATACTTATCTAATTTTATTCGTTCAAAGCGTCATTAAATTACAAAATGGGTAGTTGAGATGTTTCTTCACTAAAATAAAAAATCAGAAATCGAAAATACTTGAATTTGTAACGATTATATTTTAAAGTAGGATATGTATTTTATTTTATAGTTATTGAATTATCTAAAGTCTAAGATGCTAGACTATTATTTCCACTCCCTGGCCTATAAAATAATAATGGTGATGATCTTTAGAGACTAAAGCTCCCTTTGTCGTCACCTGAAAATAAAGATGACTTTTCTACTCCATCATTCACAATCACAGTGGTAAGCTAATTTTTTTGCAACTTCATTTCTTACCTTTAAACCTTTGTTACAAAATTGTTCTCAAATTTTTAAAGATTTTGCTTTAAAATTTTCTTTTTATTTTTTATTTTTTATGTGTTTAAACATAATTAAGATGCTAGATTGGGTACAACTACTTGCACATTGGCTTTAGACAGGTCAAAAATTATCTTGACTCTTTTTTCCTTCGGTTTATTTTTTACATTATATTTTTTATTTATATTTAGTAGTATTGTCTCATTAATTTTTTTACTCTTTCTTTGTTTAAAAAAACTATGTCTTTGATTTTGTAATTTTATTAAACTAATGTATTTTTAATTCTTTAGATTTTTAATTTTTTATTTATTTTATAATAACTTAATATAATTTATTATTTATTTTTTAAAAAATAATATATCTTACCATACAAATAAAATAACAAGATACTCACACGAGTGTTTATTGAATGATTGGATCTGAATGACAAACATCAACACTTGTTAGGCTGTCCGATCATATAGATTTAGCCAAAAAAAAAAAAAAAGAATATGATCATATAGGGGCTAAATATAATTAACGATTCTCCAAGCTAGCGTCTGGTAATTTCCAGAGACTGAAGTACACAAGGGCTTTGCCCTACGCACCTGTTGACGCATCAAAATCTCAAATTCCACAAACCCAAACGCTCGATCTATCTTCTCATCGCAGCAGTCTCTGCTGCCCTCTACTTTGGCCATAGTCCGAGCGAGCCGGAAACAAGTAAGCGTTGTTTTTATATTCATCAATCCGATTTTGGATCGTTTTTCAACATCACAGTTCTTTTCGTCGATCTGTAAATCTGGAGTTCAGTGCGGAATTGTATTGCGTATAGGTTTTTTAAAAGTGGTTGCTTGGCTAATTTGGTGCGGATTTATTCGAAAATTTCTATTTGCAGGTCACTTCGCTGCATCGGACTCGTTGTCACTTGTTTCAATTTGAATATGTAAGCATTTTTATCACTTTCTTTTTACCTTTTCATTTTCTTCTCTGTTTAATGAAAATAATATCTTGTTGATTTTATTGGCTGGGCAAGTTTGCTGTTTTTGAATTCCTTTTGATTGTCAGATGAAAGATAGAAGTAGGCTGGACTATGACGAGTCTGCTTCACTCATTGCATTCTGTAATCGTTGCATACTTGGAAGTCATTGTTGCATGCTCTGCTAGCCAACTTGGATAATTGTTTTCTTTGGTTTTAAGCTTTTGCTTTTAGATGGACATATGCATAAGAAAGTCTAGTACTTGGTTATCTATTTTGAATTTTAAGATACTGTTTTGACCTACTAATTGTAGAACAGTGAGGTAGAATTGTTGATCTCAATTGTGTGTTTCCATTTCCTTCGCATGTTTTTAAAACTCGGTGATCTTAGTGGACTAGGCTTTTGGGTTCAGGTGCTTTTTCTTGGGTTTGAATTCATAATTTTTCAGGAAACAGATTATAACGCATGTTTCTCAAAATGGTCAACTTATTTTTTTGAGTTTCTGTGGATAGAAAATAGAAGTGAGCTGTAAAGAAAGGTCTATGTAGCTTTCTCACTTTATTTGTAAGTTATCATCAGTGTAGTCGTGAAGCATGGAAAAAAAATGCAAATTTCTAATCTCTTTGATAGTCAAATCATATCAAAAGGAAACAGCTGATGTGCAAAACTAAAAATGAACATCTTAAAGCTTGCTTCTTTTGATTGTTGAAATTACATCTAAAATTGGGTGGCAAGTTTCTGATGCTACTGTAACATGACAACCTAATATACTGAGTGCACATTAGCAGGTGAAAACATTGAGGATTAAGTCGGAGCTGGTCAACAACTGGGTGGCCAGTTTATCTGAAGCAATATGCTTGTTGAGTTGCACGATTTGATAACCGTGAAACTTGCATGTGGAAAAAATGATTTTCACTTGCATGGCATTTCATTTAGCTATTATAGACCTTATTTCGCATGATAATTGAATCGTGGTGTGAAGTATGGATATACTATGATATGAATCAGAGGCTTTCATAGCTGGACAGACCAAGTTATTGTTGAAGTTCATTTTTGATGTTTTAGTCAGAGTGCAATTGCCACTCAACCTATAACAATGTGCTCCATGCTTCATTTGCATGCTTGTGGGAGTGGAGGCCAGAGAAGAACTAGTGACAGACCATGAAGAGGACCTTGACAATTAGTCTCCATATGAATGGTGGCAAAGATGATCATCATGACTTCACTTGAGTTTCTGGGGGAATTTTAAGCTTCTAGATCTGACAATGAAGTTTAAGCATTGTAGGCTTTTCGAATTCTAGGACAAGCTTCTTTACCTTTAGCAGTAGTTACTCGCTTAGTCGATTTCTAGTGGATGTTCTTTAGATTAGTTGTTCACTATGCATAGCTTTGTGCTGATATATTGTGATATGGAACATGTTTAGTTATGTTATTGCATATATAGTGAAAGTATCACGCTTTGCAAACCACATGCTTTTTTTAAAAAATCCAGCATTTCACTTTTGGCTTGGTGCTTTAGGCTCTATATCGGCAGAGTGCTTTACCTCACTTTGTGCACCTGACACTGTGATCTCTGATCCTTTTAGCCATGTTGTATTTGATGCTTTTGTTTAAGAGTCAGTAGCTCACACACTCTTTTTTCCCACAGTGCATTTGTCATAAAGTGTCTTTGGATTTATTTATAGTTGCTAATATTGTTGATATTCTCTTTTATTTTCTTTTTCTTCCTGTTCTTGGGGGTTCAGCCAGGAATTGCCGAATGTTTTACTTTCTTGCAATAGTTTGTGATGTCAAAGCTGTTGGATAATAGATTATGGTTAACGATCACTCATTCTTTGCCTACTGATTTGAATTAATGCTTAGAATTCACTGGTACTAGGATCATCAACTTCCATTAGGTTTTGATTTTGCAACTCCAACCAATAATCTTGTGTACAAGTAAGCATTCTTTATCTGATAATATCCTGTTTGAAATGTATGATTAGGGCGGATGAGGAACCAGTAGATCCCAAGAAGCTAATGGAAGATGCTTGCAAGGCCAAGTGTACAAGGGCATGGCGTGCCTATGAGGTAACAAAGTTAAAGGCACTCTGGTTTTGCAGAACTTCAGATCATTGCCTTTGACACAACATATACGAAATTCATTAGCAACATTATGTGCTTTTAGTACCCCTTTTCTCTTCTCTTTGTAGTGTACGCTATCACTATATCAAAGCCAAGCCAATAGCTCGAACTCAACAGAACACAATTATCAGCACAAGCCTTGTCGCCCGGGGGGAGGGGTGTGGGGGAAGAACGATGGGGAGGGAGTGATCTATTCCTATGTTTCTTATTATATTTTACAAACAGAAAATATTTCTAACATACTCGGATATTTTAAGTACCTTAGGATGTTATTGGGTTTTTAATAATTGAGGTAAGACAGTGTAATGTGTGTTGAAGACTTTGCCATTTGGAAAATTGTTTGGTCTTATTGACTCTGAACACGTAACTTTCTTCCAGAAAAAGCGTGAGTCAGGTGACTTATACTATGGGCCCAGACCTAAAATGAAAAATCTGAATCTGCTGCTTTCATTTCTTTCTCTGTCCCTCTGTCTTGTTTTCTTTTTTAAATTTTACCAGGATAATTCATGCTTACATACCCTTGAAGGATAGGAGGTTCCCATATTTATTTACTTCCATCTCCTTGGACCATGCATTTTTGTTTGGCTTTCGTCATTAAGTTTGGTCTGTTTAGAATGCAGAATCCAAATGTTTGAAAGTATGAAAGTTATTTTAGAAATCATTTTCTAGAAGTATGATCCCGTGAGAGTGCAATAAGGTTGCATATTAGCTCGTTATATCTGTCCAGTTATGTACTATCTAGAAAACCAAGTATAATGGTCTTGATCTGCAAGTCGGTTGCTGGTACTTATCTTTAATAGATCATGCAATCATTGGAGTGACCTGAAAACTTTGGGCCTCTTCTTCTATATTTTGTGTTCTGCCGTTCGGGGGGTTTCAGTGGATTGATAATTAGTTATGTGTATTTTTCTCATTGTGTGGGTAATGGGACCTTTCATGCCTTCCTCTTTCCTTTGATTTCCTTGCTGTTATGGAAAAAGTTAATGGTTTATTTTCTAATTTCCATTTGTCAGTCTTGGTTTTTCCAAGCATTAATATTTTACAATTTTCTAGTTGCTTTTTCCTAACAGTGATGCAGCTCGAAGCAATCTTTTTCAGCTGTTTGCTAATCTTTATTATGTTGTACTGGTTTTGGGTCTGCTATGACTACTAATGAAGTGAAATTTGTTTTGAAATCATAATTGAGAGTGAGTTCGAGTCTTTGACATTTGCTATTTGATTGTTGTTCCCTTTTTGCATTTGTTGTTCCAACAAATGCAATTCGTGTTTTTTTAGGGGAACTAGTGTAATAGTTTCTTAAATTGCCAGATATTTCTTCAGTTTCCAAGTTTCCAAGCATGTCTAGAACTTGAATGAGGATCCTGTCTTGAAAATTTCCAGTTCATTCGTCTCATGAAATCAGATACTCCTGCGAGATGGCCAGTTCATTTCTGTCAACATGCTGTATTTATTATAGGTTGCCTTATTTGTTGTTATTTTTCTTGGGTCAACCTATAGTATTTCCATTTCATTTGAATTTCTTGTCTCCTGTTATGTTCATGAAATCTCTTCTAATCACAACTGATTTGAATTTATGCTTTCTTTGTCAGGATTGTGTGATTAGGATTAAAGATGATGACACTGGGAATAAGCACTGTACCGGGCAATATTTTGACTATTGGCATTGCGTTGACCAATGTGTATGGCTCTTGTCTTTCTTCTTTTCCAGTTTCTTGGATTGATAAGTGAACTAGCTATTGATTTCATTTTTAATTGTCTTGTAAACCAGGTTGCGCCTAAGCTATTTTCTAAACTGAAATGAGGGATTTCTTGGTACGTTATTCCAGAAAGTGTTCTGTTTTCCTGTGATAAAACATTGCCATGAGAACTGCTACAGAGTGGCAAGACCTTGTACCCAATTTCGTAGACCATGAATTTTTGAGAAATGAAGACATTTCTATTAATTAATAAAAGAATTTGTGGTTCTGAATCTCATATTCTTGCGTGGCTTGTGGACTATAAGAATTACTTTGCGCTGGTATGGTTACTTTTAGATAACATGTTTGCGGTCGCCAGGGATGATTATGCAAAGTTGTTCATTTGGAGTCTTTTAAGCGAAGACAATTCGTTTCTGCTGAAAACTGCTTTATAGGAGCAATTCTCGGAGTCAACCCGCAAGTGCATTCTGTGACCAACTTGTTAGGAGGAAAAATCGTCCTCCACTTTTGATCCCTGCCGTATCTTATTTTAATTTTATTTTAAGCTTTAATTTTCCGGCTTTAATTAATTTAAGCTGACTGGCCAATCTATAATTTTAAGTTTTGTTAGTTCTAATAGTTTTTCGGCCTTTTGATATTTTATCATTCCTAAGCTCTTTTTTCAATTTCATTTCAAGAAAAACAAGCTCGTTTTCCAATTTGTGATACTCTTCTACGTTGGGCATCAATTCTGTGGATTAAATGGTGGATTTTTTTTCTCTCTTCTTTTGAGAACAAGATTTTTTGTTTGCCTTCTTGAATAAAGGAAAGCGAATTTTGTTAACTATAGTTGCATCCGTAGCTTTCTTAATTAATGATAAGGTAGTCAGTTGCTTACAATTTAATGCTTCTCTTTTAAAAATTTGTATCAAGTTAAATTAGATATTTAACTTTTAACTAAAGTAATATTTTATAAATAAAATGTATAGAATTAAGATGTTCATGTAAAATAAAAATAGATACATTCAGTCTAGCTGGAAAGGTCTATATTTATTGACAGGAAGATTTAGTGAACCATATCGATGGACAATGCGCTCCAAAAGACCATTCCCATCCGCTTATGCATCAGAGATATCAAAGTTAGTTAGGGAAGAAAAGAAGCCAGAAGTGCAAAGAATAAAGGATCCATGCGTTTTTCAACTCTTTAGCAAATGGAATTGTTCAGTCTCTTGTGCCGGACAACTACAAGCCCCAGGTTTTAACAATTTTGTCGACCTCAAGTTAATTTATGCAACTCTTTAACTGTTTGAATAAAAAATGAAACCCCGTGATCTTCAAAGAGCAGCCTCAAGGGGTCAAAGATATGCTGATCAGTCTTTAACAATGGTGTAGAACATGAATAAGCTAAGGACGGCAACGATTTCACCACTAAACGTCTTTGAACAAAGGGGAGTATTTAAGAAGGAAAAAGACTGTATTTGGATTGGGTTAAGTTTTGATTTTTTTCTTACAAAATTTACTTTTATAAAATTTAAAATTAAAAATTTCAAATCCAAATCCAAATCCAATCCCAATCCCAATCCAAATAATATGCTTTTGAAGGCCTTTAGTCTAATGTATGCAATGTTATGGCCGAAAGATAGATTCTATAGTAATAATTCTTTTAAAAAATTTTAAGCCAGCCTTCTCTTCCTTGCGAATCCTTTTTTTTTTTTTTAATTCTTTTTGCTTTTCCCACTTGACGGAGGAGAAAATTAAGAATCTATCTCTTATCTCTTAAATTGTAAGTTACAGGCTAATGATTTGAAATTAAATAACTCTAAAATACCGATGAGTGATGAGTCCTCTTCCATTACTTCATTTAAAAATTCGAACCCTTATGATTTTCCTTTCCCTCCGATCGATGAAAAGAAATGGAGGTTAAATGATAGATAAGTCTCACTATATAGAGTTAATACTGGTTTTTATGCAGGTGTGAACGCGTCAGATTCCTCCCAAGAAGAACTCCCCACCAGGCTAAACTCCCTGGAAAGCTAAAAAACAACCAAATGCCCGTCATTATCTCGTCTATACCGCGTTTTTCTCTCCCTATATATATGGCTGCCCCAGGGGCGTGTGCCTACCACACTCCTCCATATCCACACTTGTATTTCTTCCTTCCTTCAACCCTAGATTCCTCTTCTTTTCTCTTCACTTCTTCTTGCTCTTTTGCTGCTGATCTTGATAGAAAATGGAAGCCCAGATTTCTACTCAGGATCATGTTCCAGCAGCCAGGACATCCTCCCTTCAGATGGAGGGATCTGAGCAAGAGAATCAACGGCCAAACCAGATCTTTCAAAATGAAGGAACCAACAAAGATATTGAAGGGCAGGCCATGCAAGATTTTGATATTGAGGTTTTTGATTACTCGAGGAGGGCACAGTGGCTTCGAGCTGCTGTGCTCGGTGCAAATGATGGTTTACTCTCGACGGCGTCGCTGATGATGGGGATTGGTGCTGTCCGGACGGACGTCAAAACCATGGTCCTCACCGGCATCGCTGGGATGGTGGGTGGTGCTTCTAGTATGGCCTTGGGGGAGTTTGTCTCTGTCTACTCGCAATATGATATAGAATTGGCTCAACTGAAGAGAGATCTAATGGCTAATAATATTGATAAAAATGAGTTTGATGCCAAGAAAAAGGATCTGCCGAGCCCACTTCAGGCAGCTTTAGCGTCTGCTTTCGCTTTTGCTGTAGGGGCTCTGGTGCCTTTGCTGGCAGCAGCCTTCATAAAAAGCTACCATCTGAGGCTGGGGGTGGTGGTAGCCACAGTCAGCCTTGCACTTTTGGGGTTTGGATGCCTCGGTGCTTATTTGGGTAGGGCACCTTTGGTGAAATCTTCAACGAGGGTTTTAGTTGGAGGGTGGCTGGCCATGGGAATCACCTTTGGCCTCATCAAGTTAATAGGCAAAACTGGAGTTTAGTTCTTGCGGTATTACTCCTTGTTATGGTTTCTCGGCCTTGCTTTATTTTGGGGTTATTATTTTTCCACTTTTATTCAGTTCAATTAATGTATAAATCCCATGCAAGTGTCTTAATTATCAGTTGTTCATAGCTCAATATTTCGATGCCGGAAGAAGTATACATATTCATGTCTTTGTTTTTATTCCTCTGCTTCTCACTTTTAGATATAATCAAATAAAAGCATTCAACCTAACTCTCTTCCTTTCTCCAATACCAATCAAAAGAAAAAAAAAAAAGTTCAAAGGTTTTAGACTCCAAGAATGAAAAACAAGATTTGCGGCAAAAGGTTTAGACCATTAATTAGACAACTAAGAGTAGTGGTCCATGAAATGCTCGATTATCATGAAAACCACTTTGCCCTTTGGATTATTGATCCACAGGTTGATCATTGCTGTGGTTTATTATGATCTTTCGGTATTAATTAATTTACTGCTGATCAGATACACTGTGAATTAATTAGGTTTAGATTCGGTGGAAAATGAGGAAGTATTGATTAAGCAGTGTTTAATTCCTTCTTCCTACTTCGAGTGGAAAAGAAGATTATTCCAAATTTTCAACTCTCTTAGAGAAGAAATTCGAAGATTGTTTTGATTGTAATAGCACTAACCGTTTCTCATCAGCACAGTAATATAGAATATTAAGGATGTAGACTAAAAATTCTCACAAAACCACACAAATATGAACATCCTGTAACCTAAGAACAACTCTAGAAAGTTCCTTAATCAGGTCTGATTTTGAAACTAAACCGATCCAAGATATGCTATCCAAGATAAACCTTAGTTATTCTTGATAAAGAGAAACAAAGTGTTCTCTGCACAAATATTCAGAGCCCTCTTTACACGATATGATTCCATGTTAGATTATCGGATTAAATTAAATATGTTTGCAATTTATTCCGTTTCGATGACATGAATGATAAATTTAGTCCGTTGGAAGTTTGTTACCTTAAAATACGGAGATTCAAACACCTTAATCGTTAAATGCATGTTCATTCTTTTCCGTTACGAACGTAAGCAATGGAGTGTAAACTTACGTCACAATTATGCAATGAGTGTTTTTTTTTGCCATGCATGGAAAAATATATAAGTCTCTTCACAATTAGACTCGGACCTTCAAACATGAAGGAGATCATTACAAGTCTCGCTATTAGATTAGAGAGGGAGTGTGGCATCCCCACGAACCCTTTATTCATTATATATATATATATATATATATATATATATATATATACACACACACACACACACTGTGTTATTTTTTTTTTCCCTTCATTCATTCAACTTCTCACCCTAAAAGTCTTGGGGAAGGCAACAACAGATGGGTTAAGAATTGAGCTTTCATTTTCAATGAACCGCAAATGGAATTTAATTAATCACTGAAGTCTTTGATTTTTAATGGTAGTTTTATCTTTTATAACTTGTACCCCCTCTCTCCGTTTCAAAATATGTATATTACTTTTTATTTTTATTTATTTTAAAATATAATTTATTTTTAATTTTATCCTTGTCTCCAATTAAATATTTAAATATTTTTATTTTTTAAAAATTATTAATTTTCTAACCAACCATCCCAAACATCAATCTTCAATGTTAAAACAGAAGAAATATTTATAACTCAAATTATATAACTACTAATAAAGATAATTTATGTAGATGAAAAATATTAACTCATTTAATTTCTTTAATAAATTAATATTTTTTATTTACATAAATTATTTTTATTAATAATTATATAATTTATATAATAAATATAAAATTTAAAATTATTATAATAAAACTACTGATCGTGATTGCACCTTACAGCAGACCGTTGGAGATGACGGAAGTTGTTGAAATATGCACCCATTTTTTTTTCCGTTTTACTTTCTAAATTATCTCTACCGTCATCCCTCGCTTTCTGCTTTAATTTACTTCCAATCAGTAACGAGTTGAATAACGCAAATCATTTTACTAAGATAACATTTAATTATTTTAAATTTTTATAATTTTTAATTTTTATTTTTTTTTATAAATTACGTATGACGTCGTGCCAACATTAGGCGCTCTGGGCGCCCCCCTTCTATATGTGGTGCCTAGCAAAGGCCCTTCTATACGTGGCGCGCCCACCTTTGGCGCCCCTACTTTTTTTGTTTTTTGTTTCTTTTTTCTTTTTTGTATTTTAATTAATAATTATTATTTTATTAATTTTTTATTTTTTGAATTTTGTAATTATTATTTTTAAAATTTTTATAAAATATTGTAAAAATTTTTATATTAATATTTAAAATTGTAATTTTAAATACAGTAGGAGATGACGGAAGCTGTTGAAATATGAATCCATTTTCTTTATGTAAAAAAATACCAACCCATTAAAGTGTCATTTTTTTATACTTAAAAGATAAATAATAAATGTATTCTCTCATGTGATAAAATTGACAACAAAGCCATGTGGCCGACACACCCCTTCAGAATATTCCAATGGAGAAGTATCTGCTTTTTTTTCTTTTCTTTTTTTAAAAACAAGAAGTATATGCTGTTATACCATATATATGCCGGGATTCCAAATTCGCTGTCCCATTTTGTATTTTATTATTATTATTGAATTATCGTATATTAATTTTTTTAAAAAAATATAAATTTTATTAAAAAATAAGGAATCTAACGAGAAAAGTGATATAGATAATAATATTTTATAAATAAAATAGAATATGAACAAAAAGTGAGATAGACAATTATACCTATAGATAGAGGATGGGTTCCAAGTGAGCAGTTCTCCTTTTCCGTAAGTCAAGGCTCAAGGGAGACTCTCGGACGGTTGGTTTTGCTTTGGGCCCATATTTTAATCCAATTTTCCGTGAAAATTTCAAAAGGCCTAAATCTTTTAAAAATAGTACTACTAATATTCTATTTCTATACGTGGGATTCAATAGAGTATCTATTTGATAATTTTGTTTAAAAATTTTGTGATGTATAAATTATTTATAAAAAAATATCATATTAAAGTCAAAATATTTTATTAGAAAATTTAAAGGAAACTTTGTTCAAATATATATTTTTATTTTTAGAGAATCGTTTGTATGAGTGTAAAAAAAACGAGTTACTTATGTATTCTTAGAGTGTGATTAGATAGTATTTTGATTTGAGATTTTTTATCTTAAGTTTCGTGAAAGAAAATTTTTTATAAAAAAAGAGTGAGACTAAAGTAAGAAATTTACATTACATTTCTAATTCAAATATATCCTTATAATTTGGTAGCTGAAGGAGCCTCATGTTTGACTTAGGAATTGATGAATATAAAAACTTGTAGAGGAAGAAGCAGCTTCCGTTGTAGTCTAGATGGTTAGGATACTCGGCTCTCACCCGAGAGACCCGAGTTCGAGTCCCGGCAACGGAAATCTTTTTTTTTTTAATTTCATTTTTTTCCTCCCATCTTTACATGCACAGCAGCTGTATTTCGACCAAATCCCTTAATTTGAACTTTCAGAGGGTTATGCTGCTATAATTTTCTAATGCTCTCTATGAATGCTTCGCTGATAACCAACGAAATTAGTAAAATATCAGTAAAGCTTGCCCAGTTATTTCCATCCACACTTCAACGGCTCAACCATTCCGGCCATTAAATGCTTCAAAATCCAGCAACATTTTGACATGCTTGTAACACCCCACAAGAAGAAATAGTGCAGATGATCTGGTGAAACATCCAACCAACTTCGGAGATATTCGATCACTTGCAAGCGTAAGGGCTTCACAGAACTAATTATGATCCCATTTCCCACAGCTCTGGTTGAAAAAGTGCATCCTTAAAATGCCTCACCAACGATTTTTCAGACAACGCTTTAGGACAAGTACTGCATTAGAGAGTAGGAGGATGTTGAATTAGAAACAAGTACTGCATAAGATACAGAAACTTACCGCCCTTGACCAAAGGCCTCGTTAGACCAAACAAGCTCCCATCTCAGTGGATGTAAAATTTATCCCATGTAAATGATCCAGTTTCTTCAAAGAGTTCAGATAGCTATATGAAGACCATATTAACTGCTCCTTTGAGATCTTTTCTGATCACAAAAAAATTTACCTTTGCAGATCGCGTTCATGTGTCAGAATGATATTCACAGAAGAGAGAGGAAGCTGTAGAGGAATACTTTTATTTACTTTAATGATACTTTCAGGTTTATCCTTGTGAAGCAGAAGCTTAGCTTTCAAGGCTTCATGATCAGTAATCTCACCAAAGACCAGCGCTTTTACCTTTTGCTATATCCATTCTCAGTATCTGAGCGGCTTCCAAAAATGAATGATGAGATATCTCCGAGGCTTGCAAGATAGTGAAATGTTTGCTGACAGGAAACCAAATCTACATGAAATAATCAGAAGCGCAAGCATGCTCTCTTCTTACATCGTGTTTTAAAGGCAGAAAAGAGGGAATATTATACATGGTACTGCTCCAAAAGATTGCAACTCTTTTAAGAAATAGAGGTCATTACTACTAACTAATCCTACTAGAATGCCATGAAGATTGCTTCTGCATGCCCCACAATTGGTTCATTCTTCTCTAACTCTCTTTGAATTTGTTCATGAAAATTATAGATTTTCTTTTTTTTCCGGTTAAATCTAGTTATTTAATTGTTCACTATAAGTAATGTATCTTCAAAATTGTAACAGAGAAGGATTAAAGTATAGTTTTTAACTAGAAATTGAAAGCTAGTACTCTACAAAGAAAACGAAAACTCTTAAATTATTTTTCATTTTGTAATAAATCAAAGAAATCTTCCCTCGATCAATTTTAGCATGTTCATGCTATTAATTTATCCGAAATTTTCTTTCCAATATATGATGAAATATACTTTGTACGGAAAGAATTTTAACTAAGAAGCTCATAGTCTTTCACTAAATACACATAAAGAGACATTTTCTTCACCAACATTTGCATGGGAAGCATTTTATGCATATGAAATGGTAACATTTCATGAATACATTAATGAAGAGGATCCTAAGGAGTTGTGAACATTTGCATGCAGAGAATTGTGACAGTGAGTAAATAGATAATCTTTCATAACTTTAATTAAGCTGCACATTGACGGGATTTTATCAAATTTCTCAATTATCAAGAAAAGCAAAAAAAAAATTTACCAAATATTGCTATGTTTTTCTTTTTCTTTCTTTTTTTATTTTTTGGTACAATGTCAAACATGTCTATTGCCCAAAAGGCAATGACAAAATTCTGCTCTATAAATTCCGGACCGTTCAATCAACCGAGCGGCTTAATTTCTTAAACCCTCAGAAAAACCTGCCACCGCAGTCCGAAACCGCAGCGCCTCTGCGCTAACCAAACGACAAGAAACCGAAACTTGCAACCTTAAAAACCCTGGAAAAACCATCTGCATTTCCCCACGGACTACAGAATCAAAATGTTACAATCGCCACCACCACCTCCTCCTCCCCCACCGCCAGGAACCGCTCCTCCACGATCCAAAAAACGCCACCCGGGGTGCCCAAAATCCAACCGAGGCGCAGAGGACATATCTGCATCCAATTGTTTGCCCCAGAAAGATAAAAGGACTCGGAACCTCCCTAACTTATCTGACTGTCATGGTTGCGGCCTCCGGATCAATTACAGCAACCCCAAAGAGAGGCTCCATCCGCTGGAAAGCGTTTGGCGAATCGTCCTCCTCTGCAAGAAGTGCAAAAAGATGGTGAATTCTGGTAAATTATGCCCTTGCTGTCTCAAAGATACCGTGAATTTCGTTTCTGATTGTGTTAGATGTAGTGATTGTGAACGCTATATACACAAGGATTGCGTTGTCAAATATAGCAATTCACCCCCGTGGTCTTATTCTTGTAATGAATTAGGGTTAGGGTTTTCTGTGTGTATTGATTGTTGGGTACCGAAATTGTTGAAAAATTCAGTTAGGACTCGTATGAGGAAGGAGACTACTGAGAAGTACGTGGGGGAATTATGTGCTAGCAAGGGTGATTATTGTGGTTTAAGGAAGGGAAAGGATGGGATTATATCTTTGGAGGAGGTAGTAAAGGATGCAAATTCTGTTGTGGAGAAGAAAATTGCAGTGGCAGTCAAGGCAAAGGAGAAGGCTTTAAGGAAGGCTGTGGTGGCTAAGAATGCATTACTTTTGGCTAGTAATGCTTTGAATTTGGTTGCGAAGAAGGATTGTAATAGTAAGACCAGTGAAGGTCTGGTTACAAGTACTAGTGATGGTAGTAGTGCTAATGAGTTGAGAAGATCTGTTGATGATGCAGAATTGGCATTTCAATTGCATAGAGCAATCAATAGTTCCCCAAGAATATCGAGGAGTACATGTTCAATGAATGTCAGCTGCTCCGATCTTTTAGGAGTGACGGATTCAATGATCATCTCAGGTAAATCAAATGATCCGGGCAGTGGTGAAGGCGGAAAGGTTGCAGTATGCAGCAATCCTGTCACAGATGGGAATCGTAGCAATATTTTGGAGGCGACAGCTTGTGTAATGACCATTGGAAGTGGCTCTGCTATTCGTCCTCCTATTTTAAAACGAGAACTAATGACTTACAAGCGAAATAACAAGAAAAGGAAAGAATGCCAAGAAAATGCTGAGAATGGCTATGATGGCATGTCTTTTGGTGTCGCTGAAAACAGTAATGCAGGTATAACAGTAACTGAACCTCAATCTTCTGAGCTAGACAAACTAAAGCAAGCATTAAATGTGAATGATACCAGGACTTCCGGTCCACATAGTTGCAAAACTGAAGTTTTCACAGAAAAAAGGAGTGTCGACAGAAGGTCTGATCGCTATGCAATAAAGTATGAGAGGACGAGTGGTTGCCGACGGGGCTTATACAAAGTAGTTGATTTTACACACGAAGAAGCCAGTTCAGATAGTGTTTCTTTTCTGAAAGAGACTCAGGCATCTGCTCCGGGATTACCCATGGATTGCTCAATGGAGTGTAGGGCATTGTCTGAAAGTTCATTCCGGTCCTCTATTGTCAACTTGCAGGCCTGTGCTTTTATAGGTGGTTCATCTCAAGAAGAGGGCTGAATTGCACAGGTGAAATAATCATACAGACTCCTTTCATGTGCAATTACTTTGGATACACTTTCAGATGTATGGATCATTTTTTGCCTTTGTTTGAATAGTTGCAATATTATGATTTGTTCTGTAGTTAACTCTCAGTAAGCAGCTGCTACTGATTATCAGCTATGTGTTTATCCTTGTCTGCAGAAGTGCCGGAACTATTACTTCATTGTTATTTGCGACTTCGCATCCTTTCAGATTTTTTGGAGAGGACTTATAATGGATATTTAAGTGGCACATTAACCTACCATCTGTTTAGCTAGAATGTAATACTACGACGATGCTTATTAGTAACTTTTGTATATTTGGATGACTCATCTCATCTCTGCCAAGTACCTTTCACCTCAGTTGTAACTTATTCTAGGTTTAGTGGTCAAGATAACCTTCTGACAGCTCAGTTTTCATCTAACAGCATTCCTGATGGACTATAGTACTTATAGATTACATAAAAGCCATTCTTCCCTCAAGAGTGACCTTTTCTTTTTGAGTCCAAGATACCATGAATAGTCTATTTTCAAAATGCTTCAACTATAATGATAGATGGTTGTTCAGAACTATGGATCCACCTTTTCAGAATTATGTATATATTATTTGATATAATAAGTATATTTATATCCATATATTTTGGGGAAGGTTGTATGTTTTTCTAAAGTTGATTCAAGGTATAATAGCAAGGTAAAGGCAACATTCAATATATATATACATATATATATGTAGATATATATATTTGATCATCAAAAGAGCATGCTGTGATGATGATTCTGGAGCTACTTATCATGTGTCTCACAGCTATTAGGATCCGCTTCTTCTTTGTTTTTCCTGCTCCTGTTTGCTTTATTTAAATCTGTCTTCGGTGGCAAAAGAATGGAGGGGGATGCAACTGTGGCTGCAATAGAGTAGAAAAGCTAGATGAGTTGCTCTGCTTCTGTACAAGTGTTGTAATAGGTGAAGGTGTCATGAGAAACTATAACCATTGCTGTTTGGATTATGTATTTGCAGTACAAGTATGGTAGAATATATGTTCAGTCGTGGCTATGAAAATTTTAGTAATTGATAATAATAAGCTTACATACTTGGCCATTTGTATCATTATTAAATGCATGCATATTCTCTCTCTCTCTGTGTCCGATGCCCTACATGTATTAAATACAATCTATTCTACGCCTTCTTTTCTCTACGTCTGACTTCTTCGTTATTCCTTCTCTCAGAAAGTTTTATATCTTCAATCATTTTGTTTTTTCTTTTTACAATTTGACAAGGTAACTATAATAATCGTTGTACTTCTTTTCCTAATTTTTTAGCTCCGTAATCCAATTTTTGCAGGAAATGATGGAGTTAATAGATTTTTCCTTGATATATAGAGAAATAATTAATTGATTTTATTAATAATGGATGGAAAAATAGGAAAAGCTGTGAAAAAAGGAAGAGTCAGAACCATCTTTTTCATAAAAAGACGGAAGAAAGAGGGCATGAGAGAAAGGTGAGATGCTATAGATAGATTAAGAATTACACTGGAGAGGATATAGAATTGCTTTGTATTTAATATCCTGCAGGGTTGAGAGAGAGAGAGATGAGTGGTTGACCGGGGGAAGATTGGATTGTCAATTACTTAGTTGTCCTTTGGTAATAATTCCTTCCCTTAATCACGTGGTGACATGCACAGGTTTATGTGGTTCCTTAAGTTTTCCATGTCTAGTCTAGAGGTTCTTAAATGCCTTGTTGCTGCTTGTCAGTTAAGTTGCCTTGCATGTATTGCTAGAAGTTACTAATAAAAGTATCATCTAATGAGAGAAAGGAATGTGTATCTTTCTTACTTTTGCGAATGGACTCTTATTTGTGTGTCTTAGTACGCTACTTGATCTTTTAGTATCCCATATTTGGTGTTTGGATCTTAACGATTTTGTTTGTTTTACTCTACTATTACTTATGTAATTCTGAAACAGTGAGCTGAAGAGTTTAATGCCACGTGTAATGTTGCAGGTATAAGCATTGACGCCAAGGACATGATAATAGCTAGGAGAATCGTGTAAGAGAAGAAAATACTGAGAAGGAAGTGCATGTGTCGAGAAAAACAATTCTTTGGTTTTCTATGCCATGACAAATGCATCGTAGCATGGTAGAGAATGGCATGATAGAGTTGAAAATCTACTTGACAAGTAGTGGTCAAGTAGATCAGAGGAAAAGAGTTTGATACCGAGGTCCTCCTCCCCTGGGGTTGTTTTCTGAATGACTAGCTTGTGGAGTTTCTTTGGATTCCATACAATGTCTAATTAAATATTGTACATCCTGATTAAACCTTTCCCTTGTACTCTCTGTTATTTATATATTCAGCATTATCTTTATCAAATCACTATACAGTGTGAAAGTTTTTTCCATTGTCACACCACCTTCTTTGTTAGGTATTTGTTTTCCATTTTCTTCTTTTGATGGACTTTCGTAGTGATTTGAGATTGATGAATTATCATTCATGGCTTGATTTGACCCCAGGGAGCACTATCTATGTAGCTCTTCGTGTGCTAAACTGAGGTTCGTTTTGTCCGCTGACTGAGGACTGGTACTAGTTATATATGAGAAAAGGTGAAACACTCCTTTTACTACGTTGAGATGAGGTTTACTGCAACTGAATTTTACAGATTTTGCAAACAAAGTCAGACAGGAAACGAATAACGTATAAATATTCTTGGTTTCAAAATACAAGGCTTTTTAACTGTTTTTTAAAATTTTTAATTTTTATGAATTTTAATGATTATTTTTTAAATATTTGTTTTTATTATGAATATAATTTTTTATTTTTTATTATATTAGTAAAATTAATGATAGAAAAATATTTTTTATTATTTTCTTCCTTAATCAATATAAAAATTTGCTGAGAAGGCCTTGTATTTTGCGAGGGAGGGAGTATAGAATATCTAAGCAACATTATAGTCACCCAACGGGCAAAGAAATTTGAACTCTGCTACTTCAGTGGAGAAATAGGGAAGAGTGGGACCTGGAAAAAGACACTGCCTTAAATAATTCGTTCAAGTGGTGAGCAGCTTTAGCTCTTTTATGTGTACTCCACACTCCCTTCAATTAACTAATTATTAATCTTCCAACTTATGTGTGGTATACACACTCCTTTAATTTCATACATTATCCTTCTCTTCCACAAAGATTTGTTTGTGACGTCCAAAATGCTATCCCACTCAGTGGCCATTGATCAAGAGTTGCTTATACCTTTCTCCTTAGCATATATATAATATAACGTATTCAAAGGATGTGCCTACTTTGGAAATGCACTTAGAGTGCACAAACATGCTTTCAGTTCTTTATTAGAAGAATATAGATATTTGGAAGGGTTAATTATATTTTAGTATTCTAAAATAGAAAGTATTATCAATTGAGTATCACATCTTTTTAAATTATCAATCAATTGGTTAAATTTTATCGGCCGGTCAATTCAAATAGTTGAAAAATATTAAAAGTCTTTTGTGCCTTTTATTTTTTTGGGTTAATACCACTTTAGTGCCTCAAAGTTAAGGGTCTTGTCAATTGAGTACCATATCTTTTAAAACTATCAATTAATAGATAAATTTCAATCGATGTCCAAATAATTTGATAAAAAATGTTTAAATGATCGATTTAACCTTTAAATAGAAATATAAATTCTAATTTGATCATTTTACTCAACTAATCAATAAAAAGAAAAGATTCAATTTAATTTTTTAAAAATAATTTATTAACTTTTTTTCCTAAACTTTATACTCATTTCTTTCTTTTCTGTAACCATCACCCTTTACCAACAACAGTTGTCTTTGCCACTTTTGCTGCCCCTTTCTATCTTTTTCTTCTTTGTCATTCTTTCTCCCACCACCAACCAATCTTCTTAAATCTTGTTACAATCACCAAGACCCTTACCGCCGCAGTCGCCATCAAATTTTCATAAACTCAAATAAATAGTTAGATAATTTTTGTATTAACTTATTAAAATTTTAGATCATTTCAACATTCTAAACAATAAAATAAAATCTTCATAAACAATCCAAGCAGTAGTGGTGATGGCTGTTGTTCCTGGTCAAGGGTGGTAGTTGGAAGAAGGAAAGAGATGAACATGAAGTTTAGGAGAAAAAAGTTACTCCTTCTGTCTCATTTCATTTGCCCTTCTTACTATATTAAGATATTCGAAAATAATTGATATTTTTCATAAAATAAAATATTTTAATATATTTTATACTATCAATCAATTACTAACCCCACTATATATTACTTTTATATATTTAGATTTGACATAAAGTACTCGCTGGCCCACATATTTCTTACTTTTTATTATACTATATTACTTTTATAGTACAATTCAAATTTTTACATAAAATTTTATGCCCGGTAAAATACTGTCAAATAAAATGAGACAGAAGGAGTAATAAATTATTTTAAAAAAATTAAATTAAATCTTTCTTTTTTATTGATTAGTTGAGTAAAATGATAAAATTAGAAATTAATTTTTATTTGAAGGGCAAATAGGTTATTTAAGCATTTTTTATCCAATTATTTAGACGTCGGTTGAAATTTATACCTTGATTGAAATTTTAAAAGATATAATACTCAATTGACAAGGTCCTTAATTTTGGGGTACTAAAGTGGCATTAACCCAAAAAAATAAAGGGCACAAAAAAATTTATACTTTTCAGCGATTTGAATTGGCCGACCAATGAAATTTAATTATTTATTAACAATTTAAAAAGATGTTATACTTAATTGACAACATTCTCCTATTTTAGGATACTAAAATAGAATTAACCCATTTTAGTGAAACCATTTATCAACGAGGTTTTCAACAAAGTACAATCATGAAAATCTGCAGATTCTCCACATGTTTTAACTCTTTTGTTATGAGTTGCTTCTCTGAGTTCTCTCTAATATCTTGTCCTATTTCCATAAGTAGGGCTCATCTCAAAACTGAAAGATTGTTTCCATGGCTAACTTCCTCTTGATATGCATATGAGTTTTGGTTTTGGGAGTGGGGAGTTGGGGGAAGGAAGGAAACAACAGCTATCAACTATAAGAGCAATGGGTAGTCGAGGCTTCAAAATGTCACCGTGCATTAAAAAGCTTGTTTCCTATTTGAACTTGATACTCTTTACTCATGCATGATGCACCTTTTGTTGCGTCCAGTAGGATAGTAGAGTTGGATTTTGATCTTTCTCCTTTATTTGGACCTATCAAGAAGAAGAAGAAGCAAGACTAAATCTTGGATGTCAGAGGTACATCGCAATACATCTGTTTCAGGCTTTATATAATCCAATTCGTCTTGATTCTCTCAGAAGGATTCACTATTCTAGCCTCCAAGAACGATTACGATAGCTTCTGCATGAATTGATAAATTCCTCCACTTTTGAGCCAAAGTAACCATGCAATAAATCTTTGATCACATACAGTATACAGTTGCCGGAGTTGATATAATAGCAGATGCAATAAACATTTGATGTTAAAAAATTCACACTTGAAATCTTGTGCCTTCCACACTGAAGTATATTCTTTTACAAGTAATGTCACGTCATTTTTGACCTTGCATATTTTCTAAGAGGCTCACTCTATAAATTGATCATGAGAAGAGTGTCTCCTCAAGAAACAAGACCAGCCCTTGAAATCAATTCTCTATCTTAACTGTTTAATATTCTGTCAGTCGCCATGGATTCTGCAAACTCTGCCCCGGATTCATTTCCCAAGGATGCTGCTGACCAAGACCAATTCCAAGAGCCAGAAGAAGAGAACTTCGACTACTCGCAAAGGTCACAGTGGCTTAGAGCTGCCGTTTTAGGAGCCAATGATGGTTTGGTTTCTGTTGCATCGTTGATGATGGGCATAGGAGCTGTTAAAAAAGATGTTAAAGCTATGATCCTTACTGGTTCTGCAGGTTTAGTTGCCGGTGCCTGCAGCATGGCAATAGGGGAGTTTGTTTCTGTGTACTCCCAACTTGAGATAGAGGTAGCCCAGATCAAGAAAGAAAGACTGAAAGACACTGAAGAAACAATAGAAGGAAACAACAATGAGAATTTGCCAAATCCACTGAAAGCAGCAGGAGCATCAGCTCTTGCATTTACTCTGGGAGCCATAGTGCCATTACTGGCAGCTGCCTTTATCGGAGACCACAAGGTGAGGTTGGTGGCGGTGATTGTTGCGGTAAGCTTAGCTTTGGCGGTTTTTGGAGGAACCGGGGCAGTGCTCGGTGGGGCTCCTGTCATGAGGTCCTGCGCTAGGGTGCTGGTCGGAGGATGGATGGCCATGGCTGTAACCTTTGGGCTGACCAAGGGAATTAGCTCCGGCGGACTGGAGATGTGATCATCAACTGAAGTTTCACCTGTTATTTTTTATCCTCTGCCTTTGCTTATGTTACGTTCTGACTGGTTTCAGGAAGGGTATACCATGCTGAATTATTTTTGGAATGTAAGAATAAAGTTTGTGAATCAGTCATGTTATCTCTCTCTCTCTCTCTCTCTCTCTCTCAAATCGAATTGTTAATAAATCTTATTAATAGACGTTTACCATAAGCTATTTTAATATTCGAGAAGGAAAACTTACCAAAGGCTCAAAGTCGTTGTGAAAGCAAAAGGTAAGCCTCTTTCATCTCAAGTAGAGATTTGGGTGAAATCGAATACTCTGTCTTCTGTTTCTTGCAATAGTTGATCGGACAGTAATTTTATATAAAAATTTATATTTTAATATAAAAATAATATAATATAATAAAAAAATTTAAGAACTAACAAATATTATATCAAAATTAAATATATATAAATAATATATGTTGAAGTTAATATTTAATTATATTAAAATATTTTATTTTATACAAAATATCAATTAGTTTAAAATATCTCAATATAACAAAAAAATAATTAAAAATATAGGTAATTAAAAATGAGACTGGGAGCACCATTATAAAAAAATACGGGTAGGTTGAAGAATTAGTAATTTGTTAATGTCCATGTTCTTAGATCAATTCTCTCTTTCTTGCTTCCCCCCCCCCCCCCCCCCTCTCTCTGTAAACGATCAATTCTTATCTTTATCTTCATTGTACATCCCCTCCACCCTTTGGCCTTTCCCAAGAATAAGTTTGCCATCCCTTTACAGATTTAAAAGGAGAGAAAAGGGAAAAAAACAAAAAAGAGCATGATTCTCCGAAATGGGGGTGCGCCTCCTAAATTTTTCTTAAAGGAAAAAAGTATGAATTCGGAAAATATTACAAAGTATGGATGCATAATGCATATGTAGAAAGCATAAAATGTACGAATCAACTCACCGGCTAAACAGTTTCAAGATTAGAAGGCAAGAATCTAATCACTAGCAAAAAAGCCTCCAGATTGAGCAGAATTATCTTTATCGCAATGGTGCATTATATAAACAAACAATAATTTGAGATTTGCGACTCCTAGATTTAAGTGTGATAATGTTGTAGTAGCATTTAAACAAACTACAACTTGAAGCCATGGCGTCAGTTTTCGACATGAAAAATGTCTATTCAAGGAATAAGGACCTTATCTTTGCCCTGCTCTATTTGATCCCTCATATTTGTTCTTTCTCATTAGTTGTGGTACATGGCAAAATTTGTTCCTCTCTTTCAATAAACGTAAAGCTCAAATGCAATCCCAGCTACACCATAATACATTTTGAAAAAATTCAGGGTCAAATCATAACAACTTCTGTAAAACATGATAAATGTATACAGTTAAGAGTAGAGGAGCCTGATGACTCAACCTAACCCGCCCAATTAAACCCAAATCCAGTGAAACAATCAGCAGTCGAAGTCTTTAACATAACCACAATCATAATTTAAATCCACTAAGAGTAACTTGGGATCGGCTCCAAATCAGAATAATCACAATATACTGATACATCACCTACTGCTACCTGCTTGGGGGAGGTGAGAACTATTGACAAGATGGTCAACAAAGGTGACAAGTTCAGGGAACATCTTCCCCACGGTGAGACTTTAGAATATTCCGATTGAATTACATATTATTAGGCAATGACCATTTCCACCACAATGTAACCTACTTCAGAGTTGTTTCTCCACAACTTTTCACCACCATGCGGCCAACCAGGTAAATCAATCAAGGCCTTAGGATGTCAATGAATTGGGCATTCCCCAACTTGCGAACAGAAAAGTGTGCAAATAAATGCAGCCAAACTTGGAAACCAAGAGAACGAAGCAAACACAGAAGGTTCAAGCATGCAGCTGGTGTAAATCCTTGATACAGATATCGAGACATGAGCTTAACAGCAGCAACCAACAGCAGGGCATTCACCAAGAAAACATAACCCCAACACCCCTTCCCTTCCCACCAAAATTTATGGGACCAAAACATCAAACACAAAAAAGGGAAAGAAACAATAGGGACAAGTTACGAAGTAAGAAATACAGAACTGAGATATCTGATCAGCCCAAAAACCCTTGTTCTTATTCCAGGAGAAGTAATAACCCAGAGAGGCCACCCGTAAAAAGAAAGATAACACAAAGGTGGATCCATCCCTCCAAGTTGAAAAGAACAGATAGCTTGTTCCATCCAGAAACGCTTTCTCAATTTTATTATGTTAAAATTCTAGCCAATTAGCAAAGAGCCAACATGTTTCCAAAGGCCAATTACAGCAAAGTAGCCTGCCAAAACGCCAAGAATATTAATAGTGTAAAACTCTCTAAGAGTCATGTAATTCATAAGAGAATTGAGGGGAAGTAAATATATTACCCGGTTACTCCTTTTATTCGTTAAAAATGTTTCTTTACCAGAACCACATAGAACATACAGCTTCTAACATAGCCTTGAAACCTCAATTGATTTGCACACCTGAAGGTGGGACAGGAGTTTTTCTATTCACTCTTTTTAAGTTCTCAACATAGGTCCTCATACCCATCTAACAGAATGCAAACTTTGGGATGCGCAATTGCCAATGCAACAAATTGTATGTCCGCCAGCAATTAAGAGGACTGAAATTGCTTATGCAAGACAGCAGATAACCAGCAGCAATAATAGCATTCAAAAGAGATAGTGGACCCATCAGACCAGAATTTGAACATTTTACGGACACAATAGTAGATTATTAGATCCAAGTTGCACGAAATCAAAATACTGATCCACTTTTCCAACATGCCAAGAAGACAAAATATCCAGTTGCAAAGAACTTGAAACCGTATATGTCCATCACTAGCAGCACCTGCAATCAGCTGTATAAGAGATCAAAAGAAGGCTCTCAGTAAAAACACAGTTAAAATATGTTTAATGTACTGCACTAGATACGCACACAGCATCTCAAAATTAAGGAACATCCCATACCTATCTGAAGCAGTTAGATCCTAACTGGATCGGAATCCTCCACCACCCCGTCGATCATATGGTCCAGAACGATCACGATTATATCTATCACCTCCCCCAGGACCACCACCATCTCTGTTGCGCCCACTGGACCGATCTCCATTCCTTTCAGGTCCATAACGGCCACCACCTCTTCCACCACCATATTTATCATCCCTGCCACCATACCTACCACCTCTACCACCGTCACTAGGGCATTCCCTAGCAAAGTGCCCTGGTTTACCACACTTGAAACACTCTCCGCCACCAGAGCCTCGGCCACCTCCGTAATCACGACGATCACGATCCCTACCTCGGTCACGATCACGAGGACGATCATTATCACGATCTCCGCCCTGGTTAGGTTGCGCTTTGTCAACCGTAATAGGACGGCCATCTAAATCCATACCATTCATTGTGTCAATGGCATCTTCCATTGCTTTCTTTTCATCAAATGTCACAAACCCAAATCCACGAGAGCGTCCAGAGAACTTGTCAACCACAACCTATACCAAAGAACAGCTTTATCACAAGATTATTTTACCATCAGAAAGACTGAATAAAGAGCAATAAAAGAGTGCCAAATCCAGACTACACCCAAGCCCGTTCCTTAAAATCAGTGTTTCTCAAAAGCTCAGCCGGCAGCGCTCAGTTTCCAACTTGAGGGAAGCAAAATATTAAAGGAGAAAGAGGGAAAAGGAAAGGAAAGGAAAAGACGAGGTTCCATACTCTTCCTGATCCATCTATTGCTTTTGGTTGGATAAAGTCAAATTGTCACAGCAGAGACAATTGACCTGGAAGCGACAAAGTAAAAGTAGCTGGCGGTTTATGAAGCATATTTACAATCAAACTCTATCTGCAGATGCAGCACACTAAGCTTTTGAGGATGATCTACAAAGGATTACATGGTCATTGATCCTTTGGTAGAAAAACAAGCAGTCGACAAGAGTAATTGTCATCATACAATGAACATAACAAGTCAAGATGATGTTGTCAACAATATCTTAGCAATAAAGCATAAAGATTACAAGGCCAAGACATTTTCTTCTTTTATTCTTGTAGTGGTCTGGGGATTTTAGATGAATAGAATACAAATATGTGAGGATCTTGCCCAATCCATATCAATGGAATCAATTGCATCATACTAGTTAATAAGTTATGATCATTTGCATTGTTATAATTCATATTTCATATACATAAACAGATAATCAAGATAATAAAGACAGAAATTCAATTTACCGGAAAATATAACATATAATGCATACATACCTTTGCCTCAATAAGATGGCCAAACTTCTCAAATGCATCTTTTAGTCCTCGATCAGATGTCGACCATGATAGGTTTCCAATAAAACAGCGGTACTCAACATCGTCAGACATGTTTCAAACAGCACTTCTCGCAAGAAAAAAGAAGCAAAACAAAATCAAAAAGAAAACTAGAAAATGTCTCATTCAAAAGTAACAAATTCAGTTTCTCATAAAGGCAGCTTGCATCATAATGGACATCGCCAGCAAAGTTGAGTTACAGTCCGATGGCATCAAATAACAGCATAGTCTTAGTGGGATTAATTTATCTCTCTTTCCATGTGCGTGTGTGCACCTCTGTGTCTTTTACTTTTAAAGGACTTAATTTGGAAGGCAGGGAAACTCTAGAGCATTAATACATGCTATGGTCACAATAAACATAAGTATTTGTTCCCATGCAAAAAGAAAGCAACCAAATTGAAGTTCAACTTCCTTAGGAAAAGATGCCACTAATGCTCCTGATATATACAGCGTGATTCCAGAATCCTTCCAATTAATGGATAAAATCAAGATGGAACTTTCAATTTATAAAAATAAGACTTTTTTCCGTGTACTTACCGTAAATTTTACTAATAGCACACAGAAAAGAAACAGATTAACCATGAATTGTTCCCAGAAGTGGAAATTAATCTACTCTATGATGGTTAACGATAAAAATAAGCTAAGCAATCCAAAGGGTAATGGGAATCGATTCCCATTTCAGCTCCCCAAAAAAAAGGCAATCCAAAGGGAAATCCCAATAACAACATTGCATTCTCCTCTTGAGATACCATGACCATCTCCGTATCTTCATTTTCCCCACAATCCACTACTCAAGAAAACATCTTCAGACTCATCTAGACGCATAACCTAATTATTCAAGGGAAAGCTGGCTTAAGAGCTAAACAGCCACACCTCATAATAAAGGGCAAGGTCATGGCGGGACCAGGTGCAACTTGAAACTAGTACAGACATCTCTTTTCTGTCTTTCATCCTAATAAAACATTGTCTTCAACAAATTTGCTATAAAAATTCATGCTTTCCTAGCATAACACATCAAAAAACCCAAGAAACGGGCAAAAAAATCACATAATATGACACACCCCATAAGCATAAATAGCATCAGACAATTAAAATTACAAACTCGAAAACATTGAATTCTTTCTAACATCAGTAGCAACATCAAAGAAAGGGGCTTTATTTAGTCTAAGATAAAAATCAGGAACTTCTCTTATTTAAATATCCACCATAGATTATAACAGATCCAACGATTTTCCAAAAAATTGAACTCAAGAAAAACAGAAAGTAAGGTGCGAATTACATTGAAGACTAGCGGAAGCTTTGGATTTGCTTTGCTCTGAAGCATGCAGAAGGAAACCCTCGAGACGATTCTGTATTTATCCAGAGGAATCAATGTTCCAGTGAGGCGCGGTCTATAGTTAGCTGATCAATGTAATTGGTCATTGACCGTGGACTAGACCAGTACATTAATCTCAGCCTATCGACGACAGCCTGTTAATCGCAGCTATGGCCATCGCCATTTTGGTGGGTCCGTATGTTTTTTACGACTTTTTCTTTTTGTCTTTCTTTCTATTTTAAGTTTAAATATTTTAAAAAATAGATAGAGTAACTTGTTTGGATGGATTATGGTTTCGGATTCCTATTCCTAGTGAAATTTTCAAACACAATTCCTAGTTAAATTTGTTAGTAGTCTTGGTTTCTTTTTTTGGTTGCTTAGGTATAAATAAATAGATTTTTTAACTCGTTCTTCAAGAATTGATGTTAATACGAATTAAATAACTATTTATAGTAATTCAAAATTGTCAAGTTTCTTAAAGTTTTCTTATTTCATGTAAGATGAAAGGATTTATAAATAATTTTAACTATAATATTCTCAAAGTATATATTAAAAAATCTAAAACAAATCTGTGTATTATCTTTTACTTTCTTTATAATCTCATAGTTTATTTCAATTAAACAATAAAAAGATAATCTAGATGCGTGATTGATTTTTTAAAAAAGAAAAGTGATTGCACAATAATTTTTGTATAATTTACTGCTTAAATCAGAAAATTTGCTTACATAATATCATAATTGTTTTCTCCTTATATTTTCAAAATGGCAAGATTTCATTTTATGCTAATGTACAATTATTCTTATTTGGAAGATCCTAAAAATTTATTAATGACAAAAATAGTAAATAATGTTTTTTGGGGGCAAAGAAAATGACCAAAAAGAATAATTAACATTTGATCTTTTCATTTCTTCCGTTCTCACTATATAGTTGCAATATTTTGACAGTCCAAATTGGTTTTAGAGCAACTATTTTCTTAACATAAACAAAAGGTCAAAGATTTTTTCTTAATAATGAATATACATTTTAAGTTATTTCAAAATAAATGAAATATTTTTATTTACTTTTTTATAAAATAAAAACACTTTTATCTAAATGTTAACTAATAACCTTGATAGCTTGAGTTTTATTACCACATAAAATTTCTCTAATACTTTGAAAAGATATTTCTCTAATAACTTCCTTGAACGAGAAAAAATGTTGAATTAAATATAAAAATTTGTGTTCATATGTGAACAAATTTGAATGGGAGAACATTATTTGTTTAAAAATAAATAAAAGATGAAAAAATGAAACCATATATTTTCTTCATTGTTTGTACTTTTTACATAAATCAAACATGGCCAAAGTTCTTTTTTTTTTTCCTTTTGAGAGAAATTTCGAAGGGTTTTTGACCCTTGTGACCTTGTTTTTATATTACTGTCTGGTTACGGTACTGAAACCTTTTTTTAGCACATGCAGACAGCTTTTTAACCATTCGATTAGCTACTGTTTATTTTCTTTTGATCTGACGGTTATAAAATATGAAAGGTATTTTGTGTAACCAAAATTAGAAGGGAACAAGGACAAAAGTTTGAAACGATTTGAAAATTTTAAAAAGTCATCATTATCTTCTAACACTCACTTTCTTCAACCACTTCTATCAAATTCTTTCTCTTTTTTTTCTATATTTCTCTCTTCTTTCTGTCTTCTGTCTTCTCTCCGCTATTACTCTGAAAGTCTTCAAATATTAAAGAACAAAAAGATTCATTATCTTCAAGATCTTCATTTTGTGTTAAACGGTTTCGACGAACCTTCAAGTTTTCTTTCGAAATCAAAATTCATTTTTTTAGATTTACTAATAGCCAAAATGAAGTTCGATATCATGAGTTTTTGTTGGACTGTTTGGTGGCTTCTATGCTATATAAATCTTCACTAAAAAAAGATTTATGGTCTACTTGTAGAGGCAAAGAAAGCGATGTGTTGATTTTTTAGGCTTGAAGAATGATTTCGGCAGTGGAATACTCTTATGACTTCAAAGTGGCTTCTACGCTATAGAAATCTTTACTGAAAAAAATATTTATGGCTTACTTGAGAAGGTAAAGAAAGTGATATGTTAATTTTCTTGGCTTTAAGAATGATTTTGACAATGGAATACTCTTATAACTTCAAAGAAAGATTTTAATGGTGAATAATTTGAATATTAGATTTTTTTTTCTAACTTTAGAAAGACCTGCTTTGATTTTTTTTTTTGTAAGAATTCTTATTGTTTTGAATAATGACTATAAAAATTAATTATTCAAAGAAAAATATGTATGGTAAATAATTATTCAAACTATTATGCATAGATGTTTACATATAACAATCAGTTATTCATAGCAACCTAAATTAATATTTACATGAGACTGAATACATCTGATTTGCTTAAGAATGAATAATTATTCACGTAAGAGTGAAAAATTATTCTCCATTAAATGAATAATTATTCACTTAACATATTAAGTGAATAAATCCACCATATCAAATAATTATTAATAACAAATTGAATAGGTGTTTACATATAATAATTAGTTATTCATAACAATCTAAATGGATATTTACATGAAACTGAATACATCTAATTTGATCGGATAGTATGTTAAGAGTGAATAATTATTCACTTAAGAGTGACCGTTAAGTGAATAATTATTTACTTAACACATCAAGAAAATTGATCTATCATATCAAATAATTATTCATAACAAATTAAATAGATTTTTACATATAAGAAACAGTTATTCATAATAATCTGAATGAATATTTACATAAAACTAAATATATATGACTAAGTCATATGACATTTTAAGAGTGAATAATTATTCTATGTTGAGTGAATAATTATTCACTTAACATATAAAGCGAATAGATCCACCATATCAAATAATTATTCATAATAATTTGAATGAATATTTACATGAAACTAAATACATCTAATTTGATCAGATTGTATGTTAATAGTGAATAATTATTCTCCGCTGAGTGAATAATTATTCACTTAACATATCAAGTGAATAGATCTACCATATCAAATAATTATTCATAACAATTTAAATGAACATTTATATGAAACTAAATATATCTGATTTAGTTAGATGATATGTTAACAGTGAATAGTTATTCTTCGCTAAGTGAATAATTATTCACTTCTCCAATGAGTGAATAATTATTCACTTAACATATCAAGTGAATAGATTTACCATATCAAATAATTATTCATAACAATTTGAATAGATATTTACATTAAACTAAATACACCTGATTTGGTCAGATGGTATGTTAAGAGTGAATAATTATTCTACGCTAAGTGAATAATTATTCACTTAAGAGTGAATAATTATTCTCTACTGAGTAAATTATTATTAACTTAACATATCAAGTGAATAGATCTACCAGATCAAATAATTATTCATAATAATCTGAATAGATATTTACATGAAACTAAATACACCTTCTTTGGTCGTATGTTAAGAGTGAATAATTATTCTCCGCTAAGTGAATAATTATTCACTTAACATGTCTCTCATTAATTTGTAATGTTCAGCGCAACCCCACTGTTAACAGCTTCGCTCCGTATTCAACAATCTTAGCCGTTCTCTACTGCTACATGTACTCTTAGAAACTTTATGAATAATTATTCAAGACTGTATGAATAATTATTCATCACCGCATTAATGTAAATTTTTGCATTGAAAAAACTCGAGCATAGTATAAATAAAAGAAATGATACATACTAGTTACATAATTTTACACTTGTTATTTTATAAAACTCTAATCTATATATAAAATTTTCAGCAAAAAATATGCATTTCACTATTGTTCTCTCATTCTCATCAACATTATAAAGACAATCATTACTTTTTAATTTTCTTCCCAATATAATAAAGCCCTTACATTCAACACAAAATACTATTACTATAATTATTTTTTATTGTTAAGAATACACCCTTAGAAATTAAATAGAAGAGACCAAGAAAAAATAATACTTAATATAATAATATTCATTTAATAACAATAGTAGATTTTTTGTCTTCACTCTTCAAATACAACAAATTACATTATTCTAGATAACCCAATTTTTTGTCTTCACTCTTTAGATGCAACAAACTACCACACTTCTCGAGAGCCCACTTTTCATATCAAGAACTTCATCCATAATACCTGTAACTGTAATAGATCTTTCACACAACGTCATTTACATTCGTTGATACTAACTTTGATTGCAAAAGAACAATAGCGAACAAAATAAATAAGAGAGAGAGGGAGAAGAGAAAAATAGTTAATCTGCTAAAGATTTAAGAGAGAAGAAATTTGATAAAAATTCAAGAGAGAAGATGGATAAGAAAGCAAGAGTGTCAATCTTCAAGGGAGATGATAGATGAGAGAGAGATGAGTGGTCATAATAGAAAAGAGAAAAAGAAATAGATAAAAGAAAAGTAGATTGTTCTTTTCTTAAATAGACAAATTTAAGCGGGAATCTAAAAATAATTTTTACTCTAAAATATTTCTAATCTTTCATAACTATTAGATCAAAAAATATTGATCTAATAACTGTGAAGGGCCTTTCACACGTGTTAGAAATAAAAAATCAACATATTAACCTAACTATTTATATTAGACTCCACAAAATAGACCCGCAGTGATGCGGTATGTAAATAGAACGCAATGATCCAATATTCGTTTTTAATGTACTCAAAACGACCTGCGTTTGACAGTTTTCAGAGCTATGCGTTCAGGCTAAGCGGGACTAAGCAGCTTAAAAATCGTAGAGGTTTACGGCTGCGGGGGGTTTAGGCTTTGCGGTCTGGGTTTTGGAAGGCCGTTCTACTAGACTGCTATATGACCACGGCGGGTCCGCCGTTGATATTTGGGCCACCGCCGGTGCACCCATTACAGGGCTCTTTCTGTAGCAAAACCAATACTATTTCCTTATTGGGATTCATTCCATTAAGTAGCGGTTAGTTTCTTGAAAGCTCAGACTGAAAGAAAATCCAAGAAAGGGGTAAAAGAATGTGGTATCTGTGTGTATTCTACCACAGGTTGTTGGACTACAGAAAACCAGAGGTTGAATCTCTTGCAGACCTCTTTGGTGCTTTCAGTAAGGATGCAGACCCAGAAAGCAAATCACTTGATTGGAGGCTACCAGAGGACCACCATCCCGATTCTCCTTTCCATTTCGTTAATCTTCCTTCTGAAGAAATAGCTCGTCAAATAGCTAATCGAAGTAAGGCCTCATTTCAGTCATTTATATTCATTTGACTTTTGCAGACAACTGAGCTTGCTGAAGTCTTTGTACTTCATCATATTTGGTTCTTGTATTTCACTTAAAGTTCAGGTCAGCGTGTCAAAGATTGTATCTTGTTTTTGTTGTGTATGTGTTTCTGCGTTTATTTTTCTGAGGCAGGGGTTTTTGGTTTTTATTCACTCACATCCCATTAATCTTAAGTCTTAGAAACGATCACGTTTCTCAAAAACTTTCACGCACTATATGTGTCGTTTCTTAATTTCACTTGGAGGTAATAATATGTAGCAGTTGTTTGCTTTTAGCTTCAATAGTATTAGTCGTAATGCTGCATTGTCGTATAAACCATATAAGGCTGCTGGCTTTTTGTTACTTTTCTAATCTAACGATTCTATTTTAAACTTCATTTTGATTTGAATCTTATGGGTTCTTGGAAATAAGTTGAAAAAGTACCCGATGGAAAGCTGCTTTTGCTACTGATTGCATTATCGTCCTTCGTCATTTATTATAATTCTTGTTGCATTCGTAACTGAATTATCCATCTTTAATAGCTTCTGTACTTCTGGGGAGAAGAATAAGGAAGTGTCAATCCAGCTATGTGCACACTTACTGACACATTGTTGTGAGAAATGTCAGGAAGGTTCACTATATTATCTATCTAATAAAAATTTTGAGTAGAGTTTTTTTTGGATTCAAGCACCATACTTTACATCTTCCATTGCTTTCCTTTTTTCTGTATGGCTGGATCTCTATTTATAATTTAGTCCAAGAAGGTCATGGCAAATGGAAGGGAAAAAACACGATATGATTAGCTCTTGGTTATTCAGGCATTCTTGTGAAAGGGATCTATGAACTCTGGGGAGAGGGAAGTAGCTTTGAGGAACTGGAAGAGGCCATTAAAGGTTATCCAGATGAGAAGAAGTTGACATATCTTAAATCTGAAAGCACATTCAAGATTACTGTAGACAGTTTTGGGAAGGTTATTAGCTTTCAGGAGCAAACTGACCGTATTCGCAGCCTCTCTTACATACCTTTTAAGGTTTGGTTTTCTCCTTTTTCTTTCATTAATTTATAAAGCCCTGTCATTCCTCAAAGTTATTCTCTGAAGCAGTTACTTTAGATGGCTTCTTAAGATTATATTAAATGTTGCTTTGTTTTGTGGAAATATATTTAGTAGAATTCTCTACCAGTCAATCTGTATTGTAGCTGAAACTAGCTCCTGCTAGGCTCCCTGATTCTGATGTTAAATCTGTTGCATACATAGGATGGTTATTGTCTGCTGCATCCTAGCAATATATTCTTGCTTCGAACTTTGGAACTTGCTATCTGCCTACGCTTTTTTATCATCTCGTTGTTGCTCTTTGAGACTCCCAAGATTTGATGTAGCAGTTTCTCAAGATATTTTAATTAAAAGAATATGGAGAGAGTTTTCAAATTCATATGTTCTTTTCTCTATATTCTATGGATAAATTTACTTTTGCTTACAATGGAAAATTGTTATCCAGGATTAGACAATTGTTCTCTGTGGTTGCTGATGATGTTGGTTGTCTCAGGGTCGAGTCAATCTGAAAGATCCTGATCACAAGTTCTGGCTTATGGAAACTGACAATTATGGATCTGATAATGGGCTACCTCCAATTGTCCAAAGGAGAATATTTTTTGGTCGCGAGATTGGTGGTGCTGATAGGAAACTCTTGCCAACCTATCAGTTAAAAAGCCGCACTTATCTTGGTCCCACAGCCATGGATGCAGAAATGGCTTTCCTGATGGCCAACCAAGCACAGGCCAGAACAGGGAAACTTGTCTATGATCCTTTTGTTGGAACTGGAAGTATCCTGGTCGCTGCAGCTCATTTTGGAGCAATGACAATGGTTTGTAAATCTCCTTATGCTAAAATTCTTTTCCTATGGTTTTCATACTGACTAGTAATGCAGATATTTCTTATTTGATTTGGCCAATATGAATTTTTCAGGGTGCAGATATTGATATACGTGTAGTGCGTGATGGACGTGGGCCTGATTGTAATGTCTGGAGCAATTTCAAGCAGGTTAATGAAGCAACACTATTTTCTCAGTGACTGAGTTTGATTTTTCCATTTTCTCTTGTGTGCGTGTGTGTGTGTGCCGGGGGGGGGGGGGGTTTGTGTGTGGAGGGAGGGGGAGGATTTTTAATCTACATGTGTGGCACTTTTAAAGGCAACACTTATGATTATACCACCATCTTGTTGCTACAGAGTGACAAGGTAGATTTTTCCTTTTTCTCTTTTTTATTTTTGTTGGGTGGGGTGGGGAAGGAGGGGAGGGGGGAGGATTTTTAATCTACATGTGTGACACTTTTAAAGGCAACACTTAATGATTATATCACCATCTTGTTGCCACAGAGTGACTAGGTAGATTTTTCTTTTTTTTTTTGTGGGGAGGGAGGGGAAGGATGTTTAATCTACATGTGGGGCACTTTTAAAGGCACTTTTTGATTATACCACCATCTTGTTGCTACATTTATTAGAAGAATAAAGTTTAATTAATCCATAAGTGGGCATTCCAGTGGAACAATGGAGGGCTTTGCTTAATCTGTTTTGCTTTAACTCTCTTTTATTTCTTTTTCTTTGGAACTTTATGGAAACATGTTTATTTTTCCATGTTGTTTTGTGCAGTATGGATTGCCCATGCCAATTTCACTATTACGGGCAGACAATAACCTTCCTCCTTGGCGGCCTGGAGTAAAAGAGGTAATTTTTCTTTGGAGTTGGGGTGGGGTTTGAGTTCTATCAACTGCATTCTTCTGTCCCTACTGCCTCTTTAATCATCTGATTAACTCTGGTGGCTTCTGACTTTATCATGTGTAAGTCATGTGGCAGTTACTCTGCCATCAAATCAGTATCTCAGTGAAAGCTATAATATTTGAAAAAGCTGAGCTTTGTTCTTTTAAGCAATATGTTCTACCTGTTTTCTTCCATCATTTTACTCATGGGTAAAGACACGTAGGTTCATTTCATGGTTCAAAATCTTTGCTTCATTAGCTTATCATATTGTAGTTTGGATTGTCAGAGTAACATTGCAATCCGTAGTTTGCTAGCGTGATATTAGTTATTGAGTTTATTTTGTCCATGACAGCTTTTCATGGAGTCTAAACTACACTGCAAAGACTAAGCAGCATGATCTTGACTTAAATTTGCATCTCCTGGAAGATATAAAAGCTTATAGAAAGTACTTTATTGTATCACGTCCATATTCTTATTCTTGCTTGTATGCGCAAGTATAGTGTCAAATGAGAAAAGAGCCATTATCACATAAACAGTAAACAAAACATAAATTTCCCCTGTAATATGATTCAGATTTGTAAGGGCCTCCAATACTTCAGCTTTTAGCATATTGAAGATTCACTTCTTATATGTGTTTTTGATTGTTAACACTGTTTGTTTTTCAATCTTTTTGTGCTTATTTTAGGTTTTTGATGCTATAATATGCGACCCCCCTTATGGGGTTCGTGCTGGGGGGCGTAAGTCTGGTGGTAGAAAACTTTTGAAAGTCGTTGTTGGTCCCTATACTGTTCCTGATGACAAGAGGACAGACCACATACCTTCAACTGCTCCTTACAGCTTGGTGGAGTGCGTGCATGATTTGCTTGACCTTGCCGCTAAGATGCTTGTAATGGGCGGAAGGCTTGTCTATTTCTTTCCTGTCTTGAGGGAGGACAATACCATTGATACCAATTTCCCAGAGCACCCTTGTTTCAAATTGGTCGCAAAATGTGAACAGATTTTAAGCTTAAGATACAGTCGCATATTGCTAACCATGGTGAAGACTGGTCCATATACACAGGATATTGCAGAGGCTGCTCAGATAAAACATATAGAGTTCCGAGAAAACCATCTGAAATGGTTAGAAGAGGGTAACCTTCATTCAGCAGTTTTTAGTCCTGCTGACATCCAGCTCAATGGAGCTGCTGATATCAAACTCGGTAAGGAATCGAAGCCAAAATACAGAGGCAAGTATGTTTAGGCTTGACATGTAACAGCTATTTTTAGTAAGGCTGTTTATATTTAGCTTCGGGAATCAGCCTACTCTTTTAATTCTGTGTTCTTAATGTATTACATTGAAGATGATGAACAGTCCCATCTTCTGTTGGCTGGAGATGATTGATTGCCTTCTTGTCCAACAAACTACTATTTCTAATGTTGCTGGAGACTTATTCCCAGTGGTTTGTGGTATGGCTTCACAATTAATTGGCTTTGTTGTATCATTATAGGACATCCAATCACTATGGCTGTATTTGGACGGCATTTGGCCGGGTTAGAAACACAATTAAATTTTACTTATTTTTTTATAAATTTTTTTTACTGAATTTAAAATAAAAATTTTTTAAATCAAGCATAATATAAATACACCTTTTGAAATTACACATTAGAACTTGTTTTAATTGATAAGAACAAGTCTCTTTAGGGGGATTTGGGAATCATTCAGTTGTGATCCTCACTTGTTCTAAGGATAGGATATAGCATTGGAGAATCATTCTGTTGTAAATTTGAAAAAAAAAAGGAGAAAAAAAATCATTCGTTGTGATTCAGATTCTATTAATGTTACATGATATGATTTTTCACATAATATGAGAAATAAATATTATTTAAGTACTTGGTTACTTCTCCGTATGAATTAAATATTCTCATTTTTTATTTAGCAATTATTTCTTGATATTCAATCGTAAAGGCTAAAGGGTGCCGTTTTTTTTTCCTTCCCCTTTTTATTTTAAATTCACAAAAAAAAAAAAAACGAAAGCGAATGAAAAGGAGGAAGCAGTAATTATTTGTCCAAGTAATCTTCTTCAGTACCTCACTCATGAAATAAGCAAACGGGAATCCCCACTTAACGCGCCTCTTTCAAAGATAGTATCTTATCTTCATCCATGGCTTTATCTGTCCTTCGAAGTCATAAAAGAAAAACCTAATTCTTGAATACCAATAAAATTAAGCAATGGAGGGTTCTTTGGTTCTTGCAAGACTTGGTTTTTGGTGGTTGATGATCTTTGGTACGGGCATCATCAATGGATGCAAAGAAGATCTGGTCGTGAAACTTCCGGGACAGCCATGGGTTCCCTTCAAACAATACGCTGGATATGTTGATGTTGATAAGAATGCCGGCCGGAGTTTGTTTTACTACTTTGTTGAAGCTGAAAGATATGCCAAAAATCAGCCCCTCACTCTCTGGTTAAATGGAGGTGATGACTGATGCTTGGCTATTGTCTTCTTCATCTTTGGTTTCTTTCTGAGAGTTTCTATTACAGGAATCGTCATTTATATTTTTTAGATTTCACGTTCAGGACCAGGATGTTCTTCCATGGGCGGCGGAGCCTTCACAGAACTAGGTCCCTTCTTTCCCAGAGGCGACGGCCTTGGACTTCGCCGCAATTCAAAATCATGGAACAAAGGTCTTTCTCTCTATTCCACAAGTATCTGAAATTCTAAATTCATCCAGTGATATTGATCATGCATTCGTCTGCTGGACATTTTTGCAGCATCAAATCTACTGTTTGTTGAGTCTCCTGCTGGGGTTGGATGGTCATACTCAAACACAACCAGTGACTACATCCGCGGGGATAATTTAACTGGTAACTTAACAGGATAATCTTTCATTCAAAGAGCTTAAGATTTAAATATGCAGAATGTTATGTCATTTATGTCCATGCTCGTCTTGTTGTTCTTTGCAGCTCAGGATCTATTGACATTTCTGCTCAACTGGTACGAAAAATTTCCAGATTTCAAGTCCAGAAGTTTGTTCCTTACTGGTGAAAGCTATGCAGGTATATAAGAACAACATCTGAAACACACTTGAAATCTATCTAACATTTACTTCTTTTTTATCGAAGAAAAGGTAAGACAAGTAGTTTAATTTTGTGCACTTCTCAAACTTCAGGGCATTACATTCCACAATTAACAAATGTTCTGCTGGACTACAATGAGCAATCTGAAGGGTTCAAGTTCAACATCAAAGGAGTAGCTGTAAGCATACATATGACCAATCACATACACATATTTCATTGCATAAATAGGGTGAAATATTAACTGAAAATATGGAGTACATAATTTCTCCTCCATGCAGATAGGGAATCCGCTTCTGAATCTTGACAAGGATAGTTCC
The DNA here is from genome assembly GCA_030512225.1 of Rauvolfia tetraphylla. Lineage (NCBI taxonomy): Eukaryota > Viridiplantae > Streptophyta > Magnoliopsida > Gentianales > Apocynaceae > Rauvolfia > Rauvolfia tetraphylla. Next base: position 9,616,156 of record JAJQKT010000060.1, read on the forward strand.
TCGGTCTATGAATTCTTCTGGTCTCACGGAATGATTTCAGATGAAATCAGCCAAACCATTGCAAACGAATGCAACTTCAATGATTACACATTCGTAAGTCCTCACAATGAGTCAGAATCATGCAACAAAGCCCTTGATGAAGCATATAAAATCGTCGGCAACTACGTAAATCCTTACGATGTCATTCTTGACGTCTGCTATCCTTCAATTGTTGAGCAAGAGCTACGACTGCGCAAAGTGGTATGCACTGATCAATCTCTTAATTACCATCTCCTTTTGCACCAGCTTGGGAACCCCCTCCCCGGGGGGGGGGGGGTCTATTGTAGTTTTACATGTTTGCTGTAACATTTTTGTTCAATTCAGGTTACTAAGATTAGTGTGGGAGTGGACGTCTGCATGAGTATGGAAAGAGTGTACTACTTTAACCTTCCAGAGGTCCAGCGGGCTCTTCATGCTAACCGGACCAATTTACCCTATCAATGGTCCATGTGCAGCAAGTTAGTACTGAATTTCTTTTAGCATGTCGTGTGCGCTAATTGATATTCATGATTATGTTAACAGCAAATAAATCAAAATAACTGATTTTTTATTTTATTTTTCTGTTTTTTTTCTTGGGCAGCGTATTGAAGTACCATGAAGAGGACGGTGACAGAGATATGCTTCCAATTCTTAAGCGCATAGTTGAAAATAAGATTCCTGTTTTGATCTTCAGGTTGTCATTTTACATTCTCTTCATCATGTTTCTCCCTCCATCAAATACTCCCTTCGGTTTAAAATATAAGGTTATTTGTCCATTCTTTTTTTATCAAAATATTTAATTTTTTATAAATTTTAAGAATTATTTTCCTTAAGTTACCTTTAATATAAATATAATTATTTTATTTTTTATTATATTATTAAAATTAGTTAATAATATAATAAAAAATAATACTTATTTTTTTAAAAAAACTATGTAAAAAAGGTCAAAATGACTAACGAGTAATATTATGTAGGTATTATTCTTTTTTTTTTTATTGTTGGCTGAATTATGTGGATGCTATTCTAGTTTCGAAAATTTACCACCAGTTTTTACGGCCTTTTCCAGTGGTGACCAAGATTCAGTGGTGCCATTGATTGGGAGTAGAACGCTGGTGCTTCAACTAGCTAGGGATCTCAATTTCCAGACTACAGTCCCTTATGGAGCTTGGTTTCACAGGAACCAGGTAAAACATTTACACCCACAGTTTACGTTATCACAGGAATTGGAAATTCTTTTTAATTTTTTTCTTCACATAAATTGTAAAAAAGGTGGGAGGCTGGTACACTGAGTACGGAAATCTTTTGACGTTTGCGACGGTACGCGGTGCATCACATATGGTACCTTATGCACAGCCGGCAAGAGCCTTGCATCTTTTTAGTTCGTTTGTTAGAGGGAAAAGACTGCCCGGAAGATCTCATATTCCAAATTGATGGATAGAACCCCTTTTTAATCAATAGTAAAAAATTCCTTCCCCCTCCCCTCCCCTCCTAGTGCTTGCTAGTCATTCTTAGATTGTTCAGTCTTCCATTTATTTTCTTTGAACTCATTTAAAACACGAGAACTCTTTGTTCTTTAGGTATGCTTTTTAGTAATTAATAGAAATGAATATTCAATTTTAGACAAATTTATATTTAACTGAAATTATCAAGAATTAGTGCATCTATAGCCTGATTAGGAAGGGGTCGTATAAAGCCAATGGACTTTGTCGCCAACATACACCCCCCCCCTCCCAAACCCAAAAAAAAAAAAAAAAAAAAGAAAAGGCAAGAAAAGAAAATTTCAATCCTTATACAATGAATGAATGTTGTCAATTAGCCAGGAAAGAAAAAGTTACGCATTTATTGGTGAGAGTTACGTTTAGTAATATTCGCCGTCATACACACAATTAGATAAAGGTAAAATTAACAATTGGTCCCCAAAGCAAAAGTAAGAGAAGCATGATCAGTCGTTCATTTTGTGATGATCACTTGAAGAAGAATAGATGAATAGCTCGCCATGAACGAGAGATATAAGAGGTTTTTTTTTTTTTTTAAGTGTGAAATATCACTTTGAATCATAATTATTGTCCACTTAGCCAAGAAATTTTGCTTCAAAATTTTCTATTTAGCGTGCACTTAAATGATTCTTTTTAATTGTCAAATGTGACTTCTAATCCCACTAAACAATTCTCTTCTATTTCAAAATATGAGATATTTTAAAAATTTTTCATAAATTAAATAAGAAAAAATAAAAAATATTTTTTTATTATGTCTTTAACTAATGTAATTTATTCTCTGTTTAATACGAGATAGAATGGAAGATATGCGATGATAATTTTAAAAAAAAGTTATAAAAGACTAAATATCTTGACAAGATTGAAATGGTCTATAAACGACCCTATAATTTTAAAATAAAGAGAATAATAAAATGATTGGAAACTAAAACTCAAAAAATATATACCAATGTCACAAGAATATATAAATGACGTTAAAGTGATATATGCTTATCCATTGACATTCGTCTATTATTCCTTAGTACTAAGTAAGTATACTCTGCTCTTTTGGGCAAAAAACGAAAAAGGAAAAATCAAGTGTAGTATGTGAGCTGTAAAAACCCTTGAATGACGATGCTGGTTGCCACGTAAGGTATTGAATATTTATTGAGAAAACATCAGCATCGTATGGTTTTCTCCGTCTAGGAACCAACCCCCCAAACTGGGCAGCTTCCCCGGTCGCTTACGTAGCTCCTGGACAACTTGCATTCCGGTCTCCCTAGCTAGTCCTGCATCAAGGAAAGTAATCCCATTAATGAAATACGGATCTAGAGTCAACAAAGTTATTGGTAGCTTTGAAATTTCACACTACTAAATATAGTGAAGTGAAGGGTGTATTTGAATTAATGCTGTTGTTTTTGTTTTAAAATATAAAATTTTTTAAATTTTTTAAAAAATATTTATTTTTAATAAATTATAAGAATTATTTTTTTAAAAATTATTATTATTATAAATATAATTCTTTTATTTTTATTAAATTAAAAAAATTAATAAAGAAGATAATAAAAAATACTTTATATTTTCTTCTTCTAATCTTGTATTTTGAAATGAGAGTAATATCGTTTATTGTTTTTATCCTAATATTGTTTAGAATTTTAGTTGTCAAAATACTAATATTTTAGCTTAATTCTATCATGTCAAGAGAAAATATTACTTATTTATTTTTAAAATATATGATTTTTTAATATTTTTTCTTTTTAAAAATATTTAACTTTTTTATAAAATTTAATAATTATTTTCTAAAATTATCCTCATCATTAATACAATATTTTTATTTTTTATTATATTAATAAAATTAATTAATAAGATAATAAAAATATATTTTATTTTTTCTTTTTAAATTTATGTAAAAAATATAAAAAAATTTTATATATTGAAACATATTCACCAACTAATGTATGAAGTATAAATTTTATTGCATTTGATATCGACTTGACGGAGCACGAAATTGACAGGCCCGGATTCAATAAAATACGTATACTGCAGAGAGACTCAGGAACTCTGATATAGCTCATGGTTGACAAGACAACAAAACCCCATGCAAGATAGAGCTGACACCTCGCACTCCCTACACTTAACTGCTGGCAGCTCAATTTTAAAGGCCTTCGTCTTGCAAAGATTCCACTCATTCATTACATGTATGCCCTCTCTTTCCCTTTCTCCCTCTTCCATCATCTTCTTCCTTTACTTTTTATCTCAGCTCGTAAATTCTTAACCCTTATATCAGCTCATAAATTCTCACAGACTGACACGTACTTATTACTAATAAATCTCTGAAGTATTGAAAAGCTTCAGTTTTTCTCTGCAGGGACACTGCAAATTTACAAATGGTGCTGGTTTTGGCTCTGATTTTTAGCTGTTTAATTGGCGTTTCTTGGGGCCAAATACCTGAGAATCCAGAAGGGCAGCAGCTCAGAGTTGGTTTCTATGCAGATTCTTGCCCAGAAGCCGAGAACATTGTTAGTTCTGTCGTTCGTGGGGCTGCTACTTCTGATGAAAACACAGCTCCGGTCTTGCTTAGGCTTCATTTCCACGACTGTTATGTTGAGGTCAGACACTTCTTAATCCTCTAATATATTTCTTGTATCAGTTATATGCATATCCATACTTTTGTTCTTAAGGATCCGACAGAATATGGGCAGGGCTGCGATGGATCAATACTAATTAACACTGGCTCTTCAGCTGATGAGAAAAATGCATTTGGGCATCAAGGCGTCAGGGGTTTTGATTTGATAGAGAAAGCCAAGGCACAGTTGGAAGCTGCGTGTCCAGGGGTAGTTTCTTGCGCTGATATCGTTGCCCTGGCTGCGAGAGATGCTGTTGTTTTGGTACTTATAACTACATATACTATTATCTTTTCCTCCGCATTAGATTCAAACAGAAACATGCACCATATTGAGCTGCATGTTTAAGTACTGTGCATCTCAATGGAGCCTGTCTGACTGAATTGCGCTATGGTTTTGTCTTCATGTTGGTGACACACAGGCAAATGGACCATTTTACCAGGTGGAAACGGGCAGAAGAGATGGGATGGTTTCAGATTTATCAGCGGCGGCTAACTTGCCGGATGTTGATGATTCAATTCGGGTACTTAAAGACAAGTTTCAAGAGAAAGGACTCACCGCCAAAGACCTCGTAGTTCTTAGTGGTACGTGATCAATCTCCCACCCCACCTTCTCCACCCCCCCAACCCTCTCCCCCCGCTCTCTCTCTCATAAAGAACATACAGGCCTTGTGATCACCTTAGTTGGTAGACGACAAGAGTTGTGACTGCTTCTTCTGCCAAGAGCAAGTGTGATCATTTAAGTCACGAGACTTCCAACTTCTCTTCTTCTTCTCCATGTCCTTCAGTTTATGGCTGAGAGAAAATGAAGAGTCCCCCGAATCTGTGAAATCAAACAAACGATCTTCATAGAAAGAATCAACATGAACTAGTGCAAATTGCCATGTATTTCCTTTCTTTCTTTGGTAGGGATTCTCAGCCAAGCACAAATTTTTTTCGCTTAATTTGGGATTTTCACCAGAGAGAAATGAATTGGGTCTTCGCATTTGGGTCCTTGAGCTAAAATGAAGTTTGGATAATCGAGTTGGAATTTGATCAAAGTTGGAATGACAAAGTGAGTTTTTCCGTTTTTTCAAGAAGAATTAAGGATGTTTCTGAATTATTGCAATTTAATAAAAAGTGTTTTTTTATTTTTCTTTCGCCTTTTTCACTCATGTATGTTCTCTCTCAAAGGGCTGAAATAGATCCCCAAAAACTTAAAAAGTAAAAAAAAAAATCACTTTGAATTTCAATTCGAATACATCCTAACTAACTGGTTGCGAAGTCACCATCAAGGAGTGACTTCCTTTCTCTCTGCCCTTTCCCTTTTTTGGTAAATAATCCAATATTCTTTCGTCATCCTAGCTAGTGGATTACTGATAATAAAAAAGTAGATCCATGTGGTCTCCAACATTATGGACCACCCGAAATATCAAGATCAAGAAGTCGGATTTTGACGATTCTTGTACTATACACATTTCTCATCTTCTTCCCTAATCCCTGGGGGTAATTCTGATAAATTTCAGCTGCGCATACAATTGGAAGCACAGCATGCTTCTTCATGACTAAGAGGCTTTACAACTTCTCCACCAACGGAGTTTCTGATCCGTCCATAAGCAACGATTTTCTTCCTGAGCTCAAAACAACATGCCCTCATGGCGGAGACGTGAATGTGAGATTGGCCATGGATCGAGGCAGCGATAAGGTGTTCGACAAACAGATTCTGCAGAACATAAGAAGCGGATTTGCAGTGCTGCAATCGGACGCGCAGCTATATGAGGATGCAGACACCCGGAGGGCGGTGGATTCTTACTTGGGTTTCTTGGCTCCTCTTATGGGACCTTCCTTTGAGGCAGATTTTGCTCGGACGATGGTCAAAATGGGCCGAATTGGCGTAAAAACGGGCTCTCAGGGAACGATTAGGCGAGTCTGTAGCGCTTTTAATTGATATTTGATGTATCAACTCCATCACGGAAAATGGAAGAAACTCTGTACAAAAAGCATAGTAAATAATTTTTTTTTTAAAAAGTTACGTTTTTAGACTATTTTGAAAATCAGAAATTCTTATGGCCTTGAGATGTTATTTTAATTCAAGCAACTCGATCTTCCCCCGTTGGGAATATCAAATTTGAGATTAGCTGGTTATTGTTATGACAAAAATCTAGTCTTAATCTGGAAAAGAAAATTATTTATATATTTTTAAGCGAGAACCTTAAACTTTTAAAATAAAAAATTATTAAAATTTTTTATTACATCAAATAAATAAGATTTAGCGTAAATATTTAAATTATATTAAAAATTATAAAAATAATTAATTTACTAAATAAGAAATATGATTAAAAATAAAAAAATTTTTATTACAAGACAATTCAAATACAACCTTAATATATCAATCAGAACAGTGCAATTATGAGGAGGGGGACCCAATTTTTTTTTTTCAATTTCTTAAATATATGTGCTGCAGCATGTACGCAGTTTTGAGTCTTCTATGATAACTTCTAGATGCTTTAGATCATATAAAAGAAGGTTCCGATAATAAAATTTCAATTTAATTCATCAAAAAATAAATAAAATTTCAGCTTAAAGATAAAATGTTTTTTTTTTAAGTTGCCTGGTTTGATCTTAAGACTCCTAAACCATGAGGCACAAATTCTGAACTTGTTAGCTATAAATTAGACGCTCTATTATTAAATTATTCTTCAAAAAGTAGATAAAAGTAAGATTTAAATAAATGTGGAGAGACCAAGATCAAGGAATTATTTCATTGAATAATTTTTTGTTTAAAGCAGGACCCCTCGGAAATGAGGAAAAAAGAGCCCCTAACAGTCTATTAAGGAACGTTATGAACATTACTCCCCTATCCAATTGTTCGGATCTACCAAAATAAATTTAGGACCTAATTTTTATTTTTCTATTTTTTCAGTGTTTATTTTTTTTAAAATAAACAAATAGGTTCAGTGTTTTAATATTTTGACATGGAAGTTATCCATTCTTATTTTACTAATTCTGTTAGATCTTTATATTCTCATGATTGATAATCAACTTATTAGTTAAATAATTATAAGATTGTAGAAAAATAAATATGAAAAACTTAATAATAACTATTTATAAAAATATTTAAAGTAAAATACATATAAGTATTCAATTCCAAACGGTGTGACTATCAATCCATTGTCATCTCGATATCCGAGTTGCAAATAGTTTGGCCGGTGTGTTAGACGCATATTGAAAGCATGCACTCACGTCAAACTGGTTAAGTATTTACTCACAAATGGATTGTGTGTTGATGCAATACCCTCTCCTCTTCCGCCTTTAACTACATTTAATATGCAACAATATTCAATGTAACTATCCCAAGCATTTTTCCTATAAATTGATCCTCACATTGTCCCAATGTTCAACATGTAGGACAATCAGCAAGTAGAGAACATATTTGCTTGTTCTTTTCTCTTCAAGAATTCTCGCAGGTATTTAGTTCTCCACATATTGCTGATTTCAATATCTTCATCTGATTTTCTATCTGCTTGCGTCTGGAAATAGTTTCTTTCTTTTTTTTTTCGGGAGTGGGGTTGGAGCTGAATTTTGCGTCGCTAGGCCATTGTAGATGGTTAATACTTTCTGAGGAATAATAAGTTTATTAATTTACTCTACCATAGGTTTTCTTGATGTTAAAGTTGCAGGAATGGAGGGAATCAACGGTTTTCCATCAGACTTCCGGTTCCATCCTACAGACAGTGAATTGCTGGAATACTCTCTCAAGAGGAAAGTCATGGGAATGAATTTAGTTTTCAACTCATTTCAGAGCTGGACTTGTGTAAGTGTTGCCCTTGGGATCTTCCAGGTACTTCTTGATCAACAATCCTAAAACATCCTGAACCTAATGCAAACATCGATTCCTGAACTTTAAACATGTTCTGATAATTGGTAATGAGCGGGAATGCTTATGGGAAACCTTTCTTGCAGAGAAAAGCAATTTCCAGGGCACAAATTGGGAGTGGTATTTCTTTTGTCCAAGAAACAGAAAGTATGCATTAGGAGGAAGGATCAATCGCGCCAATGATATCGGATACTGGAAAGTCTCTGGAAGAGAGTTATATATCATGGGAGCAGAGTTTTAGGCATGAAGAAGATTCTTGTCTTCTATACTGGTCGAGCACCACAAGGGGAACGAACTGATTAGGTGATTCGTGAATACAAGCTTCCTGATAGAAGGGAAGGGCAGGTGACAATTTTATTGTGCTAGCTCAACTCCCAAATAGAGCCTGATTTTATATGTACTGGAGATTCATTGCTACTAATTCCTCAACTTCTCTTGCTGCGGAATTCATATGTACGGTGTAGAGTCTTTCACAAGGGTGGTTTTAGGCAGGAGGACAGGAGAACAAGTTGTGTACCTGGCAGGGGAAAATCTTGACAATGCTGATAATGTTAATGATGCTTTAGAATTCACAGCATCCAGTCTGAACCCAATATGAAGCACGGTTATCATCTCCCTGAAATTGAAGAAATTCCTTGTACTCTGATCGTAATCCCGAAGTTGGACAGCTTTCTTGGCTACTTCCAAGTAACAGCAACTTCAACACGTGGCTCAACCAAAATTCAGAATGTCTCATTTGATCACCTCAACGCTTTACCTGAAGCTCCAGAAATTTCACCTTTCTGTTGATGTTGGCAACATTATGGAAAACAAAGTTGTAGAAGACGACAGTTGGTTAAATGATCTCTTGGATGTGATCCCAGAGGTAAACAAAATTTTGACATTCTTCTAGAATTTCTTCATGTTGCGGCTGAAACAGCTGGCATCCTTCTTTTGTCTCTTTTTCCCCTCCTTTTTCCTTTGAATTCATTGCAGGAATTCACTGGCCCGGAGGAATTTTTGATCTTGAAAGTTATGCAACTGCACAAGTTGCTCCCCCTCCCTCAGAAGCAGGTAACCATTCTTTTACGCCGGTGAAAAACACAGAATTTTGAGCTTTAATATTTCTTCTGCAAAGTTTATTTTTTCTGGTTAACCTTTCTGTTTCTGTAAACTCTCTCAGGTAACCAAGAAGAAGGGAAAGATCTTGAATCAATCTGGGACTTTATACCAGCACGTTCTGCCTCAGCTGCTGAGTACTTTACTCAACCAAATGAAAGCTCGCCCGGGAAGTCAAGCAAAATTCATAAGAAGCTGAAAAGTCAGGCACCCACAGAGGCTAGCCAGTTTGATAAGAACTCAACAATTGAGAATTTTAGAATGGAATCCTCTGTTTTCCTTAGCCTCAGATCAGTCTTTTATACATGGCATCGTCTAGGGTTTGCAAGCTGTCCTAACTTACCAAAAATTCTAACTTCCTAAAACTCCTAACTTACCTAAACTATACAAAGATTATTCCAGAGAGATCTACAAAGATTATTACAAATATAACACAAGGAATTCTTCAATACTCCTCCTCAAGTTGGAGCATGAAGATCACGCATGCCCAACTTGGAAAGAATGGCAGTAAACAGAGGTTGCCCCAAAGCTTTTGTGAAGATATCAGCAAGTTGAGAGTGGGTACGAACACGAGAAAGTTTCACAAAACCAGTGACAACCTCATGACGAACAAAGTGACAATCAATCTCGATATGCTTCGTGCGCTCGTGAAAGACAAGATTAGTTGCAATATGAATAACTGCTTGACTATCACAAAATAACTGAGCTGAATAAGAAGAAGCAACACCAAGATTGCGAAGCAGCTGACGAAGCCACTTAAGTTCACAACAAGTTGCAGCCATAGCACAGTATTCTGCTTCGGCAGAGGACCGAGCAATGATTGGTTGTTTCTTAGTCTTCCAGGACACAGGAGAATCTCCCAGGAATATAAAATAACCAGTCATAGATCGTCGAGATAGGGGACAACCTCCCCAATCAGAATAACAATAAGCAGTTAATGTGAAATCACTGCGAGAAGAAAGAAAAATGCCACGACCAGGATTTCCTTTCAAGTAGCGAACAACCCGCATAGCAGCCTCCCAATGTACAACTAATGGATCAGTCATAAATTGGGCCAAAATATTTACTGCATAACAAATGTCGGGACGAGTGAGAGTTAAATAAATCAATCGACCAACCAACCTTCGATATTGATCGGGATGTGTCATAGATGGACTGACTGCCAATGCAAGATGATGATGTTGATCCATAGGAGTGCTAGCTGGTTTAGAACCAAGGAGACCAGTTTCAGCCAAAATGTCGAGAGCATATTTGCGTTGACAAAAGTAAAAACTAGAAGGATTTCGAGCGATCTCAATGCCCAAAAAATATTTCAAAACTCCCAAGTCTTTCATACGAAAACTCTTATGCAAATGCTGTTTGAAGCGATTAATATACGCAGAATTGTTTCCAGTGATAACTAAATCATCAACATATACCAAGACACACAGGAAACATTCATCATGCTGATAAGTGAACAATGAGTAGTCCACCAATGACTGAACAAATCCATACTGTTTCAAAGCAATGGTAAGTTTAGAAAACCAACATCTGGGAGCTTGCCGAAGTCCATATAAGGATTTTTTTAAACGACATACATTTCCAGTTTCGGAAGGAGAAAAACCAGGAGAAAGCTTCATATAAACTTCCTCTGCTAAATCACCATGAAGAAATGCATTCTGCACGTCCATTTGATGCAATTCCCAATTTTTAGCAACAGCCACAGCTAATAAGGTTCGGACCGTAACCATTTTTTCCACTGGAGCGAAGGTTTCATGATAATCGATTCCTTCCACTTGTGTGTTTCCTAAGATCACCAATCTTACTTTATATCTCTCAATAGAGCCATCTGATTTCCTTTTAATTCGATAAACCCACTTACATCCTAGGGCATTCTTTCCTTGTGGAAGTGTTGTCAGAGACCAAGTATCGTTTACTTCCAATGCAGTAATTTCTTCTTTCATGGCATTCCGCCATTCTGGAAAACACACAGCTTCTGCATAGCTCATAGGTTCTTGAGCAGCAGTGATAGCGGCCAGAAACTATTTATGAGAAGATGAAAACCGATCACAAGAGACATAATTAATTATGGGATATAAGGACGTACCTGAGACCATTGATTGTTCGCAAGATGGAGGAAGGAGATGGGGTTTACTACATCTGGCTGTATGACATATATAATCCTTCAATTTTGCAGGATGTTTCTTTGGGCGCATGCTCCGGCGAACAACTTCTGTAGACTCCCCCTGACTCAAAGATGTCTCAAGTTCTGTTGAAGTTCCAAGCATGATATTTAGTGTATCACTACCACCATTATCAGGCGAAGGAGCACTATTATCTAAGGTATCAGTTTCTACTGAACACTGCTGTTACATAGAGGTAGTATCATCAGGGTTATCAAGACTTGCATCATTTCTTGTTACTTCCGGTAAACCAGCACTAGTAATGTGACTAGGAGAGCTTAACTCATAGGATTCAGACAAGGTATAAAACTGATCATCAGAATTACTATTACTAGTATTATAATTGAGTTTTTCAACATAAGGAAAAATAGTCTCATAAAAAACAACGTCCCTAGAGACAAAAATTGTGTGAGTATCTATATCATACAATTTACATCCCTTTTGACTGTAAGGATAACCCAAGAAAATGCATTTTCTACTTCGAGATCCAAACTTATCTTTAATCCGAGTGTAATTATATGCATAATAGAGACAACCGAAAACTCGAAGATGGGTATAGGAAGGGTTTTTTTTAAACAGAAATTCATATGGTGTTTTCCCTTTCAACAAATTAGACGGAGTGCGGTTGATCAAATATGCAGCAGCAAGCACACATTCTCCCCAAAATTTAAGTGGAAGATTTGCCTGAAACTGTAAAGCACGAGTAACATTTAAAATGTGCCTATGTTTTCTTTCCACTCGACCATTTTGTTGAGGAGTGTTGACAAGAGATGTTTGATGTAAAATTCCTTGGTCAGTAAAATAAGTTCTCATACACATAAACTCAGTCCCATTATCTGTTCGGATTACTTGAACATGTTTCTTAAATTGAGTCTTAACCATTTCACAGAATTGCTTCAAGACATATGCGACTTCACCTTTTTCAACTAGTAAATATACCCATATTGCACGAGAGTAATCATCTACAATCGTCAAAAAATAATGAGCACCACAGGTTGAAGATACCCGATATGCACCCCAAAGATCACAATGAATCAAAGCAAAACTTTCAGTTGCTTTATTATGACTAATAGGGAATTTAACATGTGTTTGTTTTGCTCGCATACAAACATCACATGGCAACTGATCCTTGATATTAGAGAAATTACCAATAACTGACTTTGGCAAATAATTTAGAGGTGAATCTGAAGGATGACCGAGACGTTGGTGCCATAATTCTTTCATATCTATCTTCATCACTTTTCTGACAATATGAGCTTCAATTGGCCTAAAATAATAAACCTCATTCCTTCCTTCACCCGCTCCAATCAGCGTCCTCGAAGTGCGGTCCTGTAAAACACATAGTTTATCAGTCGCAATAAAATTACAATTTAGATCGCAAAGTAAATGGGAGACCGAAATCAAATTGCATTTCAAATTAGGCACAAGTAACACATTCTCTAATATCACACTTCTAGACAACCGCACTTTGCCGGCTTTAGAAGCTAGACTTAGAGAACCATTTGGAAGCTCCACTGAACAAGCAGAAATATTATAGATATCAAATAAGTTTTCAGAATCACCCGTCATATGATTCGATGCTCCCGTGTCAGCAGCCATTTATCATGAACATACTTACCACTCAGTTTATCAGAAGATGAAGTTGAGGATTGGGTGTTAAGCATATTCAACAAAGTTGTCCACTGCTCTGGTGTCAACCCAGGTAACTGTGAAACATCACCTTCTATATAACTTGCTGTATTTCTGGCTTGTTGTGACGTCTGTGTGTGTGCCACGGTCATATGCTGCCTAGAAGAACCATCTAAAGTGCTTCCCTGGACAGTCCATTTTCCTCCACGTCGATTGTTGCCTTGTTCAGCAACTTTGTTGCGTTCTTTCCACCAATCTGGATATCCTTTTATCTGGAAACAGTTTCTTGCCTCATGTCCCTTCTTATGACAAACAGTACATTGCAAAGAATTTTTGTCCACCATCTGTCTAACTGAAGATCGAGCAGCACGTACCGCAAAACTCACTGCATTTTCTTGCCTTTCATCCTTGCTCCTAACCATGGTTTTGTGCCTCTCCTCTCGAAAAATCATTGAGTAAGCCTGTTTAACGTTTGGCAAAGGCTCCATGTTTTGTATATTTGAGCACATAGTCTCAAACACTGTATCGTGAAGTAGTTCTTCCTCCTGTCGTCTCATGAGTGCGCTATTAATCCCACAAGTACACCCTTGACACTCACAAACTGGATTTCGATCATAATTTGTCAACTCGTCCCACAACTTCTTCAAACGACTGTAATACTCCATAACCGATTGTCCATGTTGCCTACAATTTGCTAAAACAGCTTTTATTTCTTGAATTCTCGATCCATTACCAATGCTATATTGATGTTTAATATCCTCCCAAAGATCCCTAGCCGAATCTGTATAAGAGATAGTTGAACGATGAGTTGCCTCAATAGTATTCAGAATCCATGATACAATCATAGAATTGATTTGCCACCAATCCTCCAACTCGGGAGAGTCTGCTGTCGGTTGTTTAATAGCACCATCAATGAAGCCAAGTTTTTTCTTTGCCCTCAAGGCCGTTCTCACCGCCATCGCCCATTCGTTGTAGTTTTCGCCTCTGAGTTGAACATGGGTTATCAGTGTGCCTGGATTATCTCCAGACATCAAATTGTAACTTCCAGATTCTTTGGTAGATTGCTCACCAGTTGCCATCACCATGGAAGATTGCTCATTGGCTGCCATTGTTTCAGATTAGAGCTCTGGCTCTGATACCATGATAAGAACTCAACAATTAAGAATTTTAGAATGGAATCATCTGTTTTCCTTAGCCTCATATCAGTCTTTTATACATGGCACCGTCTAGGGTTTGCAAGCTGTCCTAACTTTCCAAAAATTCTAACTTCCTAAAACTCCTAACTTACCTAAACTATACAAAGATTATTCCAGAGAGATCTACAAAGATTATTACAAATATAACACAAGGAATTCTTCAATACAGTTTGTATTTGTTCATGGTTTTGCTCCGCTGTCTCTAGCAATGTGGCTTCTTCTTCTTATTGCTGCTTGGATTCTTCGCATACAAGATGATCTTGTCCTTGTTATATTATACTAGATTTTCTGTTCAAACTCCATTGATATGTGTAATCTATTCCTTGGAATATATGGATCAGCTAATAATGTAGTTTTGGTTATTTACAGTCATGAAAACTTTTTCTCGAATAAGAAAACCTTAACAACCGTCCAAAGGTGAAAAAATAAACACACCATACGGGCTCCATATGGTCCATTGATTTTCGTGGGGAGTCCGTTTAATCATCCTAAAATGGAGGAGAATGTCAGATGGTTGAAGTCAAGCAAGAGGGTTGCTCTGATAAAGAAAAACAAAAAGAGGGAAAGAGAAAGAAGATGACAGAGACCGCCAGAGAGGAAGAAGGGAAACGAAAAAGCTCCTGAGTTCGTTTTTTCTCTTCTTTTCCTCAAGACTTTCTCTTTCCCTACAATATTCTATCACTGCATATGATATTCATCACGAGGGAGACTGCTTTAGGTTGAAGATCATCCAATTCAAGACGTCTTCTCTGAAAATAACAAAACTTATAAAAACAAAAAAATTATAAAAAGAGCACCACCAACCGTCATTCTCTGAAACAGGTAATTTTCCAGTTGCAGCATGTTTATACATTTGATACCAGTGTTTCATCATCAGAACCTCATTAAGCGTCCGCCACGAGATTTAACGTGGAAATTCCTTCTGTAAAGGTGGCTATGCATGCATATTTATTTGCTGAACATCTTTCACATTGGCCAGCTTTTCAGGTTGGCAGCAGAGATTGACCCGTTTTTACAGGTCAAAAGTTATGGCTCCAAGCAAGTTTAGACAAGCCATTGGGGCGGTCAAGGATCGCACAAGCATAGGCCTGGCCAAAGTTGGGAACAGTACTTCCTTGTCTGAGCTTGATGTGGCCATTGTCAAGGCAACCCGGCACGAGGAATACCCTGCAGATGAGAGGTATATCAGAGAAATATTGAGCTTAACGACTTATTCCCGTGGCTTTGTAAGTGCCTGCGTTAGCACCATATCAAGACGCCTCAGCAAGACAAAAAATTGGGTCGTTGCACTCAAGTCATTAATGTTGATCCAAAGGTTGCTCAGTGAGGGTGATCCATCGTACGAACAAGAGATTTTCTTTGCTACAAGGCGAGGGACTCGCCTTCTGAATATGTCTGATTTTCGTGATGCCTCAAGATCAGATTCCTGGGACTATTCTGCATTTGTTCGGACCTATGCCTTATACCTTGACGAACAGCTTGAGTTTCGGATGCAAAGCCGGAGAGGAAGGCGCAGTTCTTTTGCGTATGATGAAGAAGAAGAAGAGAAAGTAGGTCCGAATGCTATTGTTGCAAGAGCCGTGCCTGTTCATGAAATGAAAAATGAGCACATATTCTCAAGGGTTCATCATCACGTGCATCTTCTTGAGCGATTTTTAGCATGCAGGCCAACAGGTTTGTATTATCCGAACCTCCTTGGCTTCAAAGGCCTTTTCTTTATCTTTCTTTCTCATTCTATAGCTTGAAACAGGAGCTGCAAAGAACAACAGGATCGTTATTGTGGCTCTTTATCCAATTGTGAAAGAAAGTTTCCAATTGTATTACGATATCACAGAAATCTTGGGGATCTTGATTGACCGATTCATGGAGCTCGATGTCCCTGACTCGGTAAAGGTTTTTGATATTTTCTGTCGCGTTTCAAAGCAGTACGATGAGCTTGACATGTTTTACAGTTGGACTAAGAGCATGGCAATCGTCCGCTCCTCTGAATATCCAGATGTTGAAAAGATTCCACAAAGGAAACTGGACGTTATGGATGAATTCATAAGAGAAAAGTCGTTAATGGCACAGAGCAGGAAGCACAAGATGGCTGAGCCACTGCCGGAACCTGAGGAGAATAAGGACGACGTGCTTGAAGAGGATATGAATGCAATTAAAGCATTACCAGCCCCAGAAGAATGTCCCGAGGAACCCCCCAAAGAAGAGGAAAAAGTGGTGGAGGAGGAGGAGGAGGAGCCGCCAAAGAAGACAGAAGCTGGTGATTTGTTGAACTTGGGTGAAGATGCGCCAACAACAGAAGAACAGGCAGATAAATTTGCCTTAGCATTGTTTGATGGTAATCCATCAACCAATGCTCCTGCGACAAGTAGTACCTCTGCATGGGAAGCCTTCAGTGATTCAGGAGACTGGGAGTCAGCACTTGTGCAATCCGCCAGCCATTTGACAGTCCAGCAGCCATCATTTCCGGGCGGCTTTGATCAGCTTCTGCTTGATGGTATGTATCAACAAGGGGAAACCCAGCAGGCAGTGGCTTCATCTGGCCTTATAGCAACTGGAAGCGCCAGCAGTATGGCGCTCGGATCAGCTGGGAGGCCGGCAATGTTAGCATTGCCTGCACCTCCTGGGGCTGAAGGGGCTAGAAGTCCACCAGATGCCGATCCCTTTGCAGCCTCGCTTTCAGTAGCACCACCACCTTATGTGCAAATGTCGGAGATGGAGAAGAAACAGAGGCTATTAGTGCAAGAGCAGCTAATGTGGCAGCAATATGCGAGTGACGGAAGGCAAGGGCATCTAGGATTAGCAAATGTACGGCAAAATTCATATCCATATAACTCGGGAGGCTATACACACACTTTCTGAGGCTTTGGGAACAGATAATTGGATTGGCCTTGTTTGTAAGGTCGGGCAATAGAAATGACATTTTGTAAAAGCAAGGATGTAGTTTAAGAAGTGAAATCCCATAGAAATCTCCCAATTTTATGGCTTGATAAGGGCACATACATGTACAATCATTTCCCCTTCGAAACAGGGAAAGAAACAAGCTTATCTGTAGAGAGGCCTAGCAATGAAAGGCTGTTAAGATACCCCTCGTCACATGTTTTCAACATCAGTAGCAAATTTCAGTTAAATCTTTTACTACTTCTCTAGCAATTAGACTCACTATTATTCTGTCGCTGCTCTTGTTCATAAAATATGGTCAAAAGCATCTCCTTTTATAGAGTATGAAGGAAAATGGACCTGCTTCAATCCTTACATAGCAAGGCAAGTTCATACATCACAAGCCAAAATGTACATAAATTTCTTGAGGATCACTAACTATTTTGGCAATACATGCTGTACGCATTTTCCTCTCTGATGCACGGCATTTAACATCATAATTCTATTAAGCCTTTACTTCAAGTTTTTCCATGTTTGGCAGTCCAACACCAGAATGCTTCTTAATGGTGACGCCCAATTGCATTCCAACAGAAACTAAGGTCTCGAGTGATCTCTCACTATTTTCCAGCAGGTCATCATCAATCTTAATGGTATCCTGAAGCATTTGCACATATTCTAGCATCAGAAACCAATAAATAGTTGCAAAGTCATATAAATTCGTCATAACTCAAGTCATGTATTTGACCTCATGCGCTATATCTTGAAAGCACGGCTTTCCCTGTTGTCTCTTGTTTTGGGAACATTTGAATATGAAATCATAAACACAAGCTAAAATGCAACTCTTACACGCACCAAAGATAACAGAAAAAATATACAAATAGGTTCATCAAATTAAGTACTCCCTGTCTCAAAATATGTGTCTTGCTTTCTTTTTTAGTTTATTTCGAAATATAAATACATTTTTTATATAAAGCTTTATATTTTATTTTATTTTCAACTTTACCTTTTTCTCTAATCAACTATTTAAATGTTTCTGTTTTTTCAAAAACCATTAGTTTTCCAACCATTTAAAATACTAATCTCCAATGTTAAATTTAAATTTGGTTCACTAACCAATCGTTTTTAAATAGGGGCATTTTAGACATCTGTTAAAATTTTCTATCAAATTTACCAAAATCTTAATTCTCATATAAAAAAAGAAATAGGATATATATTTTGAAATGGAGGGACTAATAAATAATATAATATTAGTTGGAAATAAGACAAAACAAGAGAAGCTTTTCTGCATTCATGGTTTAAACTACACTTCATATGTGGCAGACTTAATCTGCAGCACTAAGAGAATCTAATAATCTCCTGAATCTGATAGCAGTTCTTGTTAAATCAATAAACTCATATTTGTCACAAACTAGTATATCTTCATGTAAATTAATGCACATAAAATTCATTTTCAATCACGAGAAATTAAACAAAGGTTTGCATACTCTAAAGACATAAGAGGAGAATGTAATATCATATTATGTTCTCAAGAAAGAAACCATCTCTGAGGATCCATGTCTGTGTTGTATCTGTTTCTTTGCTTCTTTACGCAATCCAAAAGCAAATGGTTTCTTACCAAATTCCCTTGGAAGATATAATTTTACATATTCCAATGTTCTTTCCACCAGTAGTGTTAGAATATATGAGAAACAAAGTCGTTCGAAAAGCAGCTTGCAATACCCCATAAGTGACAAAATGTATTTATTCAACAACTAAATGACGAGTTATCTTCCAGGGGGTCTTAATGAGTAAATAGATGCATTGGCTTAACAATGTACAAAAGGAAAAAAATTCCATCCAGCAAAAGCTCTAAGTGACACTCTTTAGCCATAGAAGGATGCTGAACACTAACCTTTTGAAACACGCAAATAACTGTACTTCCACCAAATGAGAAATATCCGAACTGTATATCATCAGTTAAGGTCAATGACGGTAAAAAGGAGATCAGTTATTAAGTAGTTAAAACAAAAATTGAGAAGACTTCATGAACTTAACCTCATCTCCTTTCTGCACAAATTCTCCCTGCTTCTTAGAGAAAGTTATGCTGCCAACCATTGTAGCTCCAATTGCAACAAATGCAACCTGTAATCAAGTTTTAGCGAGCTTCCTTCACGGTATAGATAAAAATTATGTATAGAAAAATTATTGCAGTTTTATTTTTCATTTACTACATTAATTGAACAGCATTGTTCTTAGAATCCAAAAATAATTACTCTTCCATGCAGAGCAGCACCCAACTATGGTAGAATGCTAAAACATTCTTACATCACAGTGTAGTGTGAGTTTTTATTACAGCCTGAGAGCAGATTTTTGGTGAAACTGTTTTTACATTTTATAACTTCACACGTAAAGGAAAAAGGATTCTTGTAAAAAATATGCTATCTGCTAATTGTCAAGGATAGGTTGAACAATAAAAAACAGCTAAAGTCATTACAATCATCAAATTGATTTTATCTGTTCTCCAACAAATCAAGCAATTAAAGCAAAATAACCTATTTTTCCTAATTAACAAAGCCAACCAATAGACAGAATTATCCAGTCAGAAAACCACATGTTTAGCAAAGACCAATCAAAAAATAGTTTTAATTATCTATTACAGTAACAACAGAAATAACTGGTCCTACTTGGAAAAGAATAAATAGGCCCTAAAATGTAAACAAGCCAAGATAGCCAACAAATTTTTCTAATGCAAGGAATCAAAAAGAACAAACACATTCAAATTATAGCACAACCAACCTTTCCAAAGTGTTCTGTTGAAAGTATGGACACAACCCGCTTATTCTCAGTGAAGACATTGCAATACTTGCTATTTACAGCAATGGGATTTACCTTCAAGATGTAAAAGACAGGAGCAATCAGTAAATGTGATTAATAAAGCCATTAACAGCAGAAACATGTCCTCAAAAAACAATGTAAATCACAAGCATACAGTATATGAGCAATTACCGTATATAAGCACCCAGGTATATGTACAAACTTTTCAATTGTTCCAGAAATTGGCAAATGGAAGCGATGATAATCCTGCATAGATGAACATGTTAAATAACAAGATGATTAGCATATTTTACACAACAAGAAGGTGAAACTTCAGCAGCAAGTACCTGTGGTGCCAACCGAAATATCACTAGAGTCCCATCAACGAATGGTTTGGAGCAAGCTTCATCCCCCAAAAGACCTTGAATAGAAAATTTTTGACCCTAAGGTAATTAAAAAAAAAACCAAAAGCATAAAATGCAGTGTACATCATAAATATAACAACGAAATGAAAACCTCACGAAAACAAAGCTAGAAATTTGAAAAAGATCTTTCAGATAGATAGAAGGTAATAAAACTTGTACAAGAATTTCACAGAGGTGTTCAAATAAGTTGACCTCCCCATCCATGCAACAAATTACTTAAAATTCAGATTTTCTTAATAGTATTGTGATGCAACTTAATGTAACAAAGACAAATAGATAGCAATTGTTCTTGTGGCATGTATAGGGAACATAAATAAGGATCTCAAGCTAAAAGATGGGCCATAAATAAGTATATAACCAAGATGATCATACTCTTATTGGGTACAATAGATTTGCATGAAGTTTAATCCTTATAAACACCCCCCAAAGACCACCTGTTTGATTAATACTGCAACGCACAATTGAGATTTCTCCTTATAACAACTGTTTCACCTAAATTCAACTCTAATCATAATGATTTCAACATTCGGAAACAATAATGGCAGAAGAATTTTGATCCTTTACAGAAGTAGTTTACAAAGAAAAGTAGGAAATACCTTAATCCAGAACCTTAGACTATCTTCAGCAGTTTTAAATGCCATTAGACGACTATCTGCGGCACAAACAGCAATATCATCACGATCCATGTGGGCAATTGGTCGTGCACCAGGTTTTAACTCTCTTATAAAAAATTCATTGAAAGTCTGCATAGAAGATTTTCACACTACACATCAATAAAATGATTGTGAATTTTCTGTAATGAGCGAGAGGTGATATTTTAATTTTCTTCTGATATATATAATTGAACAAGCACAGAAGCATGATGGAAAAGAGAGGAGATTGGCCAACAAAAGAAATGTGAAACTAAAAAGTATTACTTACTAAATATCCTTGTGATAAGATTTCTTATTTATAATTTAGTTTGCCTCTTCCAACAAAAAGAATTTCTTAATGATTGGTATTACCCGTAAGAAAATGTTTAGTCTTTCATTCTCAATTTAACAAATCAACAATAGGACCACAGTTATAAAGCATATCATGAACAAACTCAAAGAAGCAATCTTATCCTAATTGGTCTGAACCTTTTTTTGCGACTTTCATGCGCTACTGTAGGGTGAAATCAAATCAGAAACAAAAATAAGAGTTAAAAAGAAACATCTAATTCACAGAGATTATGAACAGAGAAAAATTCAGCATATTATGTTGTTCCGGCAAGCTGCAGAAAATTTTCATTTAGGGTGGAAAAGGGAAACTAAACTTAGAACCTAATTTGGGCTTTACTTGGCAGATGAATGCTGGACATCTGCGATTTAAGACACTTTGCTCTTCTTGGATAGTGATTGGGATTTTGAAACAGGAAAATAAAGGTTGAACGGGAACATAAAGGTTAGATTATAAGCTCATCTAAAACACAGGAATTTGATTTCTGAAGTTAAATTGCGATGATGCTGTCAGCCACCTCATGATGCAATGAACGAGAAATAGTGATACGTGACAAGAATCCCTTATCTGGAGAAAACAGACTTAAGATAGGGCAGTTCTTGTCAATTGATGTGCAACAAGCAATTTCAATTCAAATTTATGCCTGGTACAGGGAATAAGACTATAAGGCACTTAAAGATGTCAAGCCATAAACATGAGATGAGAATCAAGTACATAAAACGGAAAAACAGGCCGTGAAATACGGGCTCAGAAAAATTTTGATGCCCAAGAACGAAGTGATCATCAAAAAAGTGTTTCTGAACCGGGAAAGAATGGAAAACAAAGAAGGAGACTACTCAACAATGAATAGAGTGGAAAAGAGATAACAAAAAGGGGGGAAAAAACATTAAGAACCACATAAAGATGGTCAAATATATTCTTACTTCTTATCAAAAAGGAGTTAGTGAATTGGGATTCCCATAAAGACTTGATGCAGTCAATTCCATAAGAAATCCATATTTTGGATTGACAATTGTTTGGTCTAATAGAACCAGTAGACTAACTAATAAAGTTCAGATTGCAACATAATATCATCAATTCTTTCAACTATTAAAAACATTTTCCTGCAATAGTAGAGATCATAAATCACATAGAAGACTTAATAAGGTAGGTACTGGATTGCCCCTTTTCTTTCATTCTTCTTTTAATTTTTTTAGTGGCTCGGTGTTGTAGTCGACGGAAGGGGTAGTTTAAGGTAGAAGATGACCAATAGCAAAATGCAAGGAAAGCAAGGAAATAATCCATCATCCAACAGTTGACTAAAAGCTGATTTTTCCAGAACCATTAGCATACCTTAAAATGCTCCAGAGGGTACTTGGCTTCATCCAAATTAATTTGATCCTACACGAAATAGTCAGATAGAATCAGAAATAACAGTAACAAATTTCTCCAACATCTGATTTCTACAGGCACAGATAAGGATGAAAATAAACTATTTCTCATTCTGGCACCAATATTAGAAAGAAGTAATATATAATTAAGAGAAAAAACAGAAAGTAACCGAAAAAAGCTTGTAGCTATCTGATTCTTAGTGCTAAAAGAACACTTGATTAATATGTATATGTTGCAAAATAAATAGTTTCCACTTAGAATAGTTTGGTATTTGATACACTGGAACCATCAGGGATGCAAATGCAGTTGCAGCTTCTCTTTTCCTTTCTTATCATGTTTTGCATTTCAAAAGATGCTGGCCAGCCCTTTCCTAAAGCATATTCTTTAGATTCCAGTATTCCCATTCTATAAAACAAAGGACCCTAATCAAAAACAAACTCAGAAAAGACAATCAAAACAAAAGCTTTTCCGTCCAATTGGACACATGCCAAAGCAGAAAACCTTCTGTTTTGGCTGCACATCTTCGTTTTCAAAATTAACCAATTGAACATATGGAATAGAAATATTATCAAACTAAACACTTACATATTATGGAGCAAATATGAAATACCGCTCCTCTCAAAACTTAGCAAAGCCTTGTAATTCTGTACCCCCATTTAGTTTAAAATTATGAGCTTTGCTTATTCTTTTCGGACAGTAAAGACAAAATGTCCTGATATGATATAACTCATTATATAGGGGCTAAATTAAGAATATCCGATCCACCATTCTTTAGGTTGTTTCATGAAATCATCATTATTTAAGTCCACTCTTGGTTTGAGGACTTTCAATAGAAGTCATTCCAGCTTAATAAAAGTGATCAAGGAACTTCAAAAGAATTCTCTGTAACCAATGTAAATATTCAGATGAATGCAGCAGATACAAAGGCGAATAAAAAGGATCAGAGTCAATACAAAGAAAGATTTGCTTTAGGCGAATAAAAAGGATCAGAGTCAATACAAAGAAAGATTTGCTTTAGCTATCCATATAGTACTTTCAAACTGAAAAAAAAAGCATTTTAGTTGGATCTTAACTTCTTTCTATAGTTTCAAGTCAGATGTAAACCTGGATGTACTGCCATCAGACTGGATTACACTAAGTTGAAAATGTCACATTACCAAGCAAATTCACTGAATCTTGGAAGCCATAGTAAGTTAAAAGAATGAGAAATAAACTCAATATCATTTTTAGAATTGTATAATGATCTATATACGAGTCAAAGACAGGAAAGAATTGTTCTTACATATATAGATATAAGTATGGGCAATCAATCTCTAATTGAAGATTTGAGTTAAAATACGAATAAAAGGAAGGTTCATCATGCCTGGAAAAACTCAATGAACTTCGGTATATCTTTAGCAGATTCAACAGAATCCATTTTCTTGCCCTGCTTTTCTGAGATGTTCTGCAGGATATGTTTTGCCCCTACACAGTTAGGTGGAGCACCGGTTATTACAACAGAAGCCACAATTCCTAAAAGAAATTTTGTGCTATTTTTAAATTATTAACCATATGAATCCCATGTTTCCTAGCATTACAACAGCTGTTAAGCATTCAAAATTAATATATAACCAAAGATTTCTTTTTGTCAGAGCATTGCAATGGAATCTCAAATCTAACAAGCCCTTAGATAGACTTCAGAGTGCATAGTAAGAGACAATAATCACATATTACTAGGCATCTTTAATTGATTTATCAAGTCTTATTGTCTCAAATAGTACCTTGGTCCATAAGGCCAAGCCCAACCTTTGATTGATAAATGGCTCTCATTGATAAAACAATCTTGCTATCAATTAACTCCTCCACTAGCCTCTTTTTCCTTCGATCAAAAACCTACATCAGAAAGAAAAAGAAAATAAATTCCAAAACAAGAGAATGATTTAAATGAAATGATCAAAATCCAATCTAGTGACCAAGCCGGGATAACTAAAATTTGAAACACATAACTAAGAACTACTGCCTTTACTAATCGTCACCAAAAATTAAAACATAAATTAAAAGATTTTATCTTGTTAGCACAGAAGCCAGTATAAGGACCTGTCTGCTGAAAAATGACCCCCAACCATGATTAACTTAATAAAACTTATCTTTCCATGAAGCTCTTTAGTTTTAGTTAAATTGATAACAATTTTTTTATTACTATCATAGCAGTCACGTTCTGCTTTCTAACCATCAACTTGACTAAATAAAATATGGGAAGTTAGTTAATGAAAACATCGTAAAATAAGTCATAATATCAAAAACGTGAAAGCAACAACTATATCAAACTTAACAGGAAATTTTCATGGACAACACTTAAGATTTACCAAGAAAGAGATATGCAAAGAACATGTCCAAAAAAAATAAAAACCAAGCTTTCTACACAGTGTTGCTTTAAGTTGATTACTAAGAACCTAATGGGATGCATGTTAGTCAGCTTATAAAGCTCCAAGGTATGCAAAATATTATATTTTTCAGTATACCACAACAGTCCTCTGTTTATTAAATGCTTAACCAGGAAACAGATTAGAGTACATGCCATTCAGAGTACTCTGGATGATTGAAATCAAAAGAAAAATAAAAGCAAGCCCGAAAGATTAAAAAAAAAAAAATCAGTCTTGACCACTTCACGTTCAGTATCAGAACAAGCGTAAGTTTACCTAATTACAATACGTTATTGTTGAGAGAGAGAATACCAGAATATGTGAAGCACTCGACCCAGACCTTAAACCAATGTCATAGGATGAAAAATGGGCCCATTCAGTTAGTTTGAACATCCATCTACGAAGTCGGAATGATCTAGAAGTTAGATGGAATCAGAATCTAGACCAACTTAAACAAGTAAATCATTATATGGTCAAAACGACAGAAGACAAAATTCAGAAAATTATTACCCATTAGCAGCCTGCTTATCAGTCAAGAATCCTCCAGTCATAACCTGATTTCCAGTCCCTTCATCAAAACACAGTGTCAAATGGATCATGGTGTTCAGTTCATGAGAAACATCAAGAATCTCGCCACAAACAGGACAGCAATTGATAAGTGGTTCCCTGCAAAGAAGATCATATCATCTATATGAGAAACAGAGAAGGGTAATCTGTAAAGGCAGCCAGATGGATTACAACTTAGTTGCATGAAGTTTTATGAATAAAGCATCCAGAACTGCCATCTTGATGCTTCTGAAGAAGCAAAGCTGTTGTGCTGTGAGAAAGCTAATGAAGAGCCACTTTTAAAAGTAAGGTGAATCACCAGTGGAAGTACAGAAATGAAGCAACAAAGAGAAAAGTATGTTTTATCATGATGCCAGCTTTCTCAATCATTCATGTCTCACGTAGGATCAGGTAATTCTCCTTACTTCTCCCTATTCCATTAGGAGACAGGGATTTAATTGATTGGATAAAAGGAATAAAGGGAAAAGAAGAGAAAATGAAGATCTAAGATGTTATTATGTGCTACAAAGCTGTTATTGTGTCCTTCTACTGCTATTCATTATAAAATGTCCAACTATTTTAATTGTTAGAACTAACAGAAATTTGATGATGCATTTCATTGTAAAGGGGAAAGGAGTACAATTTTTAACCAAAAGGTGCTTGTGGTCACAAGTCCCAACTGCTAGGGCTGAAAGGTAGCCTTACTTTTCTTGTTGAAGAGCTAGAAGCACTGCCAATTCATCCATGCTGACAACCCCATCCCCATTCACATCAGCAGCTTTGAAAAGTTCCTCTTTCTAGAAGGCAAGGAAAAAGAATTAGTAAGAGAACAGTATATAAAGAAATGATATTTAAGGGCCAATTGGCAGGCTCCAAATTTATATCCAATTAAAAGTACTTTTGTTAAATAGATTAAGATGAAAAATTTTATGAGTCTAGACTAGTTCCAAAATGGAGCACAAATAGTTCAAGTATGAAATACAAACCTTATCAGCCGCCAGTTGATTGCCAAAAGCATCAATTAGATCAGAGAACTCATCAAGTGAAAGCTTTCCATCTTCATTATAGTCCTGCATAAAGAAAAAGGTTTAGCTTCACAGGAATGTCAGAGGGATAATTGTCCAATCCTGAATCACCTAAAGCAAATTTATTCCTATAAAGATATCAGAAGCAAATTTATTGTAACATATCAGAAGCATGTAAGTCCCCATGTGTTCCTTTCCTCTATCACAGACAACCATCCTGTTTCAATCAGTGATTTCATTAGCAAAATTTTTGCCTTTTGGTGCTGACCAAGTATTCGGAATTCATGAGTTTCATAGGTGCGGAGCGTTAAGAATCATAAATATACATTCTGTTAAAGCCAGCAATATTAGACTTAACGGAATTTTACTTCCACACTAGGATAAACAAATTGTTAATCACCATAATTAGTTACCAATAAGCTAAATGACCCCTAAATGGCTATATGGAAAACAGCCGATCACATTATACGAGTTAAGAGTGAAAGACCCTTCAATTATTGCTGCACTTAACCTTAGTGAACCAAAATGAGTTTCAGAAGCTTGAATCCAATCCATCATATTTGAGTTTCCTTGAAATTCATTCCCATGTAGATGCACACTTACCATATATGAAATCCAAATTTTAACCATCAGTTCTTCCTCTTTGCCAGCCAACATGACCACAAACTTGCTTGACATGAGACTAGAAGCATAGAACCTTTGACCCTCCCAGGGACACAGAACATCTTAAGCATATGTGAACCACCAGGCACCAGAACTTACTGCTTACAGTGATCATATAATGCTTTATCTTGGGCTCGTTTAAGCTGCTAAAGCAATTTTATTCTAGTATTTTTAGTGTAAAGCTATTTTCAAGTGTTTCTGCTTCTAGCTATAGAGAGCTGGAAAAGACATTTACCAGACATTGAAGTGCTCTTTTTTCTTGAACAGCTTTTGCTTATAAAGAGCTTTTAAGATGAGAATAATGTTTCTTGAAACAACTTTTGAAGTAATATTTTGCTTCAGCAGCTTTAAAAAGTTTAAGAGGAAGTGACAATGTGCCAAGTAGCAGATTCTTCCAGGTATGTATCATATCTACAGAATGAAATGAAACATTCTCCAATGCATTGCACACTGTATTAGGACATGTACATCAACTCTAAGATACCTGTGATTCTTTTGAAATGTTAGCATTGTTTCCTTTACAATCACAGAGCATCTTTGGTGAGTTTCAGAATGCCTGTCTCAAATATTCCTTTTAAGTTGAAAATTATATAACTTCTTCTACATCAGTTGAATCATATAACAGAAAGTTAAAGTACCAGACCATGGAAAGAAGCTATAGATCATAAAATACCACTATAGACAAGATGCGCCTGGCAAAGTTTTTCTGTGTTTCCATTGGATCCTGTGAAGTAAATTATACGGTGAGTCATTGCAGGAATATGTCATGCTCATAGAAAGCTTATCTACAAGGATAGCTGCAACAGCACGGACCTCAATAGTACAAGAAATTGTCAGATTGCCAACTACAACTTTAGATGATGGATCTAGCAACTCAAATGTCCCAATATCAGAATCATTGTGCTGCAACACAAATTCATTTCAAGAAGATGGAATTACTAAATAGACAAATAGAGAAAATTCCAGGAAGAATACTAACTTCTACTCAGTCTTAAAAAACCCATTTGGAAATAAGAAGAAGCTTTAGTGAGTCCAAATTCAAGAACCTTAAGAGACTAGTTAATGAATCCAAACATTTATGCATAAACATTATACTCATCTAAAAAGAAAAAGAAAAAGATCACATTCAAGATAATGTTCTGTACACTTAATGGTCAAGTACTGAGTTGTAGATCAAGAGGTCCAAGTTTCAATGCCTGGATTTCCCCTTGTATCTCACCTGGGTAAGAAATTCAAGTAGATCGATCTCACAATAGCCAATGAGATTGTTATGTGACAGTAAATTTGTCTGCATCACAACTAAATCATTAGTCGAAGGTAACAGAAAGATCACCAGCAATTTTAAGATAAAATATAGAAAGTCAAAAATGCCTTGGAATGACAATTGTATCCAGTAGAACATATTGAAGCTCTTTACATCATGCAAAGTAGAACGAAAAAATAACAAACATAAACTTGACCATCAAAGCTTAGTGAAGAATATCAAGACTGAAGATGCCCACTGCAATTGGAAACAGCATAAGCTTAATTTGAAATAGAATAGTGTGTGGTAACAGAAGTACACACACAATTCACAGGTTGGAATCAAGAAGATGGTTTTTGAGAGTAGAATTTTAGAGTGACAAAAGAAGTTACGAGTTTATAGAGTTTACTATTAAAATTTGACTGAAAAATAATCATGATGCTAAAACCGGCATCAAGATTTGTGCCCGACAAACTTTCAAATCTTTGTTAAAATGAAAATAGCATTTATTTTGCAGTCTTCTTTATTTTTAAGTCACTAATTTTACCCTTGTTCGCAAGAATATTTACATGAAGGTAATGCACAAGACTGCCAATAGTGTTCTTTGCATCAGATTAATAGGCAAATGGTGCTTTGCCGGATCTCACTGGTGCACAAACTTCACATCCTTGTGCAATGAAAATAGCATAAATTTTGCACTCCTTTGTTTTTTTTTAAGTAATTATTTTAACCCCTTGCTCGAACAAATTATTACATGAAGGTAATGCACAAAAAAGCCAGTAATACATAGACTTCTAGAAACAAAAATTCTTACACACCTCAAATACAGATATTCGTGCTATATGTGCCCCATTTCTTTCCAGAAGAAGCTTGATCTCCTGTTAAGAATTATGTCAAGTATCATTATAAACTTAGTATAGTGTGCTACAATTTCACTCAAAGACTAACAACCACTGCAGAAGATGCAGATTTGTAAGTTTCAGTCCATTATTTCCCCAGTTCAAAGAAATTGAAACAAAAAGGGAACAAAAAACTGTTGGATGAGCAGGTGAATTAAGTAATTGAAAATTATACAAGAAATACTATGGTATAATCAGATATATTTGCTCAAGCTCTCTCTCTCTCTCTCTCTCTCTCTCTCTCTCTCTCTGAGCTTGTTTGTCTGATAGGTAATAATTCGCTACAAGTGCCATAAGCAACACAAGGTATTCAGAGGAGATATCATATTGACATTCAAATTACATGTACCCACAAGTTACACAAGTATATTTCAAGGAATGGAAATAACTTCACACAAGTTAGGGAATCCAGTCAACATTTCCCCCATCCCCGCTCACAACATTCAGAACAAAAATCTATAATTCCTTTTTGTCCATACATACACAACAGAAAGAACAGTGGCAACGTGACTTCTCCAACTGCTTTTACTTGCTTCCTCAAACAGACAGATCAACACCTTAACAAACAAAGGGAAACATTGAATTATTTATGGCAGCAAGTATGACCTTGTTATTGTCAGCAAGGAGAAGAATATATTCTCTTGAAAAAAGCCTGCATCATTCTGGACTATGATCTAATGTTTGAAAATACAATAGAAAGTTCAACACATATGTCATAGATGCAGAAATGGAAATATGAAGTCCAAGGCCAAGTCAAAGTGCAAAACAGATATAATGATTTAGAACTTACAGAATTCCAGGCAGGCTTGTCAGTCCTGTAGAATTAATAAGTTTTAGATTATAGTCAGTGCTTGCAAATGATACAAACCTCCCTAAAACAAGAAATCAATATCACGTAGCAACAACTTTTGAGTATGTCAACATCTCTCTCTCTCTCTCTCTCTCTCTCTCTAAAGAAGAAGAGTCAAGCTGGCTTTCCTGTCTTTCAAAGATTTTAGACAAAATTTCGAGAAGCAAAGTAACCTTTTCTGTCCAAAATCTGAAAAATTAATTACTCTCAGAAAGACCCTTACCAAAAAAACTTATGCACTGATCATAATCAAGGTTATATCTTCAGCCCTATGTAAGGAGACCACTACAATAAAATCTGTATCACCTTGAGCCAGAAAATAAATTACAATAAAATGACAGTTGAAAACTTCTACTCAAAATTATCTATTTCCTTTCTTTGCTATGAGCTGCAAGAGTGACATCAATCTGGAGAAATTGTTTATCCAATGAAGAACCCCGCAGATTACAAAGAGGAAAAGTTACAATTATATGTTTCAAATTCTTTCATCTCTCTCCAGTTAGCTATGAGAGTAGTAATTATCTGGAAATATTATAGTCCAGGGAACAATGCACTTATTTCAACAAGAATACCTCATACGCTTAACTACTTGGAATCTATAAGAGTTTAGCTCACCGAGATTTAATACTTAACTAATTCAGGGTCCTCAGTATTAACCGTCACCATAAATCTGATCTGTGACACTTCACTACGGACCGGTGGATTTCTACACATATTAATGGTTTCTTAATCTAAATTTTCTTTCAAGGCATCAAAGCCGACGAAAATGAGATTATAATCCCAGATAAGACACAAAAATTCCAAAAGCCCACTAGCATATACAGCATATCTAATCCTCCCCGAGCAGAGTCCAGGGTCACATGTTATAGTTCTCTTTATCCAGAGCTGACACTACCATAGACTCTTGCCTGGATATTGGGCAACTGTGTAAATCTGCTCGAAAGCATCTGACGCGCTACTCGACCCATATATACATGAACAAAAGACAACCTTGCCTGGAGGGGCTCAGAAATACAAATAAAGAAACGAGGACCTCGGAAAAATCCAAATGTTACTTAACTGATCAGAAACATGAGTTCTAAAAGTCTGTTCACCAAGAGAAACGCAACCCAGCCATTTGTCCTTAAATTTCATCTCCGCCTACAACGCAAGACAAGAATGAACAAAATCTACATATACTCATCTACGCAATTTAAAAAGTAAAAGGGTAGGGACACCGTACGTTGATGATTCGTATAAGGGCGATGCCAGCAAAATCCTCTTCTTTAAGGAGCTTGGAAGCGGAACCACTGCCATGACGGTTGTGACGACGAAAATTGTGATAATGGAGACGAAGCTTCTGCTTAAACCTCTCAGGCCGAGACAATCTCGCACCGTGGGCTGAATCATCTGGGGAGGACTCGATCTTTTCCTTGGAATTACCATGCCCCATCCTCACTTGAAGCAGTTGAGCCCAGAAGCAGCTCAGTAGCAATATCAGTCAAAAATAGTTTTTTTTTCTGTTCTGGGTATCAGTTGACAATAGTTGCAACGTAGCAGAAGATGACAGAGATATTTGAAGGGAATTTGAGATGGAAAACAGTAATCGAACGGAGAAAGGAAGGAAAAGACAGATTTCTTGGCTACTATTTTTTTCTTTTTGCTGGATAGATTTCCTGGCTACTCAAATCTTGATCCTTCCTTCTTCATTCTTGTCTGTCTGCATCAGTGTGAAGAGACATTTAGAATATGGTATAACTCTTTGAACTGAGCAGTGGCTATGATCAAAGCTTTGACCTTCGTTTCTTCTCCTTGGGCGTCTTTTTTTTTTTCACGTGAATTTCATTCCAGTTTCTGGATTTGTTGGGCTCTACGGTTTTTTGCATTCCCAACCAAAACCCACCATGGAAAAAAAGCAGAACCGTTAGGAGTTGCTATATATATATATATATATATATATATATATATATATATATATATTATTTAAATTGTTATATATAGTATAATTTTATCTTTAAAAAATTCATATTCTCTCTCTAAGGACATATTTAGATTAATTTTTATTTGAGATAAATTGTGTTAATAATTATAAAAGTAAATTATTTATAAAAAAATAAATAAGTATAAAATGAAAAAATAATTTTTAAATTTTAAAATCAATCTAAATATATCTTAAACTTTAAACTTTACCTTAAATTTAAACGAAACAAATTACACATTCAAACTAAATATATTATGTAATTATATTTCTAAAATATTTCATCAAAAATAATTTTAAAATAAAATTTAAATAAATTAATATAATTTTTATTAATTTTTTACGTAAATCAAGTATAACATTTATAAAGAGCTATTCAAATAAATAACAGTTAATTACCCGTTTTAATTAGAAGATGATACTCTTATTTTTCTTCTTCTGCTATGTTAAAACTAAGAAGATATACAATTAATTTGATTTTTATTAAATTATTATATTTTTAAAATAATTATTTTACTTGGTTAAATTCATGTTTGTGTTTTACTGCATATTCATTTTATAATTTATTTTCTAGATCATCGTGGAAACATTTTGTCCAGTATAAGTAGTCCATTTGCCCATGCACCCTCCATGCTCCTGGTTTTGGTTTTTAGCCTTGAAATACAAGTGATTTGCCACACAAGGAAAACCATCTGAGTTCATCGTTGCGCTGTATAACTCATGAGTTCATAACATCACGTGTCGTCGCTAAAGAGTCTTCTAGAATCATCACAATTGTTTATATTTCCTAATTAATAAATTATAAAAAATTATATTTTCCATTTATTTTTATTAAACTAAAGCATAGACATGGAATTACTAATTAAGACATAGGAGGACTATTCTCCATAAACTACTAAATAAGAAATCATATAAATTTAACAAAAATATACGTGTTTTTCCAGAAAATGATATATCAAAATATCTACTTGCAACACAATTATATTTAGGGTTATAAACGGATCTAAACAGGTCTGAGATACCCTATTTCGGACCCATATCTGATTAACTACATTAGTATCGGATCCGACCCGATTACCCGACGGGTTCAAATATGATAGACCCGTATCTACCCTATAGGGTCTCGGGTCGGGTCAGGGTAGACCTGATAAAAAATTTTAATATAAATTTATAGATAATTAACCGTTTGATCAAACACATCTAACGGTTATAAAAATTTTAAGTATATAAAATATTTATTATTTAAAATTTAATCGGGTAATCGAGTTCAAAACTTTATGGACTGTACCCTACCCATTTAGAAGATAGACTATCGGATCCGAATTTGAGTCAAGGTAAACGGGTATAAATATTATTCCGGACTCTAAATTATCGGACTGGATTCGGGTAAGACCCGACCCATTGACAGCCCTAATTATATTAGAGCGCAAAATAAAGCAGATCGCTTAAATCTGAGGAGGTTATTATGAATTCAGATAACACAGGAGACGTTGACGTCAGTAAAATAATACTGAAACTTGTAGGAGGTCAATGTAATAATATTATAACTTTTGGGGGTCAATGTAAATTTACCTAAAATCTCAGCCCTGGCGAGTCTGTGGTTTTAGCCTTCTAGCCAAGACGACTCGCCACAGACTCGCCGCTGCACATACGTGCTCTGGGTGGCTGCCATTTTGGAAGAATCATCCCCTGCTTCGTCAAGGGATGAGGACGTGTCGGGTGGCCTATCTCTCCCCTGCTCTCTCTAAAACCTCACTGCTCTTCTCCCTCTTTGGCAAAAAGCCTTCAGCTTTTTCTACCTGCAAAACACACTTCTGCCGTCCTCTGAAACCCACAATTCATGCTGAATTTCATTGTTTAAATTCCTTTTCTATGAAAAAAGTGGCCCATCTCTGTACCACTGCAGCTGTTCTAGAGAACTCCTCGTCTTTTTCAAAACCGGTATCCAGCAAATCCAGGAAAAAAGCCCGGCGGGATGCACCGGAGAACGTGCTTCGCGGCAAGCTTGATCAATGCTCTAAGCGGAGTGATTTAGGGGAGGCTTGTCGCCTTTATGATGAGGCCAGAGTAAATAATGTGCCGCTTAATGTTCATCATTATAATGCTTTGTTGTATCTGTGCTCGGTTAAAAGGAGGAGTGATGGGGGGGACAGTGGTGCAGAACCTACTGCAGAAATTAGTCTGAAAAGGGGTTTTGAAATTTTTAAGCAGATGGGTTTGGATAAAGTGGCTCCAAATGAGGCGACTTTTACGAATGCTGCGAGATTGGCAGCTGCTAAGGAAGACCCAGAAATGGCTTTTGATTTGGTGAAGCAGATGAAAAGTTCTGGGATTATCCCCAAATTGAGGTCTTATGGGCCGGCACTGTTTGGGTTCTGTAAGAAAATAATGGCGGATAAGGCCTATGAGGTTGATGCTCACATGGTTGAGAATGGTGTATTAGCTGAGGAGCCGGAGATTTTGGCCCTTTTGAGGCTTAGTTCTGAGGCTGAAAGGCCGGAGAAAGTTTATGAAATGATGCACAGGATGAGGGCTACAGTGAGGCAGGTGTCGGAGGAGACTGCAGAGGCTGTGGAGGATTGGTTTAGGTCCAAGAGTGCTGCAGAGGTTGGAAAGGAGAATTGGAATGTGGTTAAGGTGAAGGAAGGAATTGTAAATGGAGGGGGTGGGTGGCATGGGCAGGGGTGGTTGGGGAAAGGGAAATGGAGGGTGGCGAGAACTGAAATGGATCTGAGCGGGGTGTGTCGTTCTTGTGGAGAGAAACTTGTCTGTATTGATATTGATCCTAAGGAAACAGAGAATTTTGCTAAATCTTTAGCTAAATTGGCATGTGAGAGAGAAGTAAGGACTGATTTTGTGCAGTTTCAGGTATTGCTACGTGAACTGAATAGGTTACTCTGCGTTAAATATTCCCTGGCCTGTGTATTTTGGAATGACTTTAACATACCGTTCCTATGAATTATATATTGGCGAACCGATTGGCTGGGTTGTACTTATGTTATTGTCTCACTTCAAGTTCATGTCCTTTCTTTTAATTTTTTTTTATAATTCGAATGAACGTCATAGGTTTACAGAGTTTTTTTAATGTAAGCCAAGTACAGATTGCTAGATATATTTATCAGGAACTATTTTACTCATGAAAGATTTGATTCCATTCTTTGGATAAATTTGTTTGGGATGGCAAAAGTTTTAAGAATGTTTTAGAGGCGAAAATGAATGAACACAATGCAGTGCGTCTGAGGTGCATGGACGTCAAAGCTTCTTCTTTTTCATGTACAGATATTGGTTGGTTAACTAGTTGAAGTCTGATTTCAAAATGTAGCATGGCTTTGGAGATAATAACATAAATAAGTGTGAGAAAAAAGTTAAAGAGTAATTTCAAATCTTCACAAATATTGTTCAAATGCTGCCAAAAATTTGGCTTAGTCTAGGTTTTGTCCTATAATTGGCATACCCTGTCTTAATTACTAAGTATTAATTAATTTTCCAATAAAATTATCTACTATGCTAAGATTTTTTCTTCAAAGTACAAATAAAGTTGGTGATGTTTGGAGAATGCGCATTTTATCTACTTATCATTGATGTTTTAATCCAGATCAGCTCTCTGCTGTGTAGGTACTTGTAGTTGGTCTGGAGGGATCCCCCCTTGGCACAGATGTTTAGTTTTGGGTTTGCTGGTTTATTTTTGATGTCTGGTTGAATTTAGATGAATTAGATTCTGTTTGTTGATGTCATCTGTTATATGAACTTTAGCCATTTTTTCCTTCCTGTGTTCTCATTAAATTATGCATGGATGCTGTTATAACTAAGCCTTGTTTTTCTGTGAACAAATGAATTGCCTGATCACCATTTCTTTTTATCTTTTTGAGAGTGTTTGTATAAATGAGTTGCTTGAAGAGAGAGAAAAAGATTAATGAAATTTAAGCAAGTTGATTCAGACTGCCAATCTATTCTTTTTATGCTTCAGGCGTTTGTTTGAATAAAGAGTTTGTCAGACTAACACAGAGGATCCACCATTTAGGAATGGCTTGATCGGCACGGTCCATTTGATGCTGTAGTGGATGGGGCAAATGTGAGTATTGTTAACCAGCAGACATTTAGTTTCCAGCAGGTAATGATTCATTTTCTTCTCAGGCTGTGCTTGGACACCTAGACTATGATAAAGGTGGTAGGGGGATGAGATTTGTGAATTGTTCAGAGAAGAGGGGACCTGGGGTGGGGGTGGGCGGAGGAGAGGATTATTATTACTCTGGTTTTCAAATGGTTTGCACTGACTAACTTTTTCTCTTTGTTTCATGTTTTCTTTGTTTAGCTGAAATCTGTTGTCAGTCAGTTGTTTCAAATGAGCCCGTCAAAGAGATTGCCACTTGTAATTTTGCACAGGAGTCGTGTGAATAGTGGTCCTGCTCTGCACCCTAACAACAAGAAACTGTTAGAGAGTTGGAAAAGAGCTGGTGCACTTTATGTTACTCCTCCTGGTTCAAATGATGATTGGTAATACTTATCAATTTAGTTGTATTGCTTGAAATTATCTAGAGCTAATTCGATTTGTGGTGTTCCATTCATCATTTCTTTCTCAGAGTTGTTACTTTAGTGATGGTACTCGTAAACTTAGGTGCATATACTCTATTTTTGCCAACATTAACTTGATTAATTTTTTCTTTTCTAATATTTTGAAGTAGTATTACTCGATGATTGTAAAAACTTATGCAATCTTTTCTTTAGTGCAGTGGATCTATCTCCACACTTTGATTTATTGAACATAACTACTTAGTCAAGAAATAAATACCTGATAAATATTTTTCCTTCTATTTTGAGATATGCTTCAATGTTTATCACATTGAGATAGACAGCAGTTTATACTTCGTCATATGAAGCTTTTTGAAATACAATGTGGTTCAAATATCAAACCTTATATGCAGTGATGTTTTGATTCATTGTTCTCAAGATGAACAGTTAGGAGATATTTAGAAGCTCAGTTATTTCCACATATTAGTCTGAACACAAACTTTCTGAAACTCTACACTTGTAATATTTTATATCATTTCCAGAATATATCATTAGATGCTCATGCAGAAAAATCAACTCAGCATTTCATTCCCTTTGATCTTGCTTTTCCATCATCAAATATAGAATTTTAATGTGGTTTTGCTAAGATGAAGATGAGGAAGAAGTTAATTTGGTGTCTAAGATCCATCAAAGTTGCCATTTAAGCGAACCAGATTCTGCAGTTTGTTGCCACTGGCTAACAGTGAATATAGCAAAGTTTCTGATCATGTACTTTTAAATTGTTTCTTTGGTCTTGGCTCTAGGCACTATGAATTAATATTTCATAACAAAACCATCTATCAACTTGGATTTATTATTTCTTCCAATTTCTGTGAGACAATTATGATCTCTAATACAGTGTGCTGTTACCCCATACCTTCCTTCCAGGTATTGGTTATTTGCTGCCGTTAGTTCGAAATGCTTACTGGTTACAAACGATGAAATGAGGGATCACTTGTTTCAACTGTTAGGGACCAGTTTTTTCCCAAGATGGAAGGAAAAACATCAGGTATTGCAGATAATTCTATTTCACTTATCAGTTATATTAGCTGATATCCTCAGTGAATTTCCTTGGTAAATGTATTAATGTTTCATGAAAAGATAACAAGGAAAAACAACTTATTTTTACATTGTTGATTTGACAGATCCGGCTGACTCCCGCAAGACCTGTACTTAATTTACACATGCCTCCACCTTATTCAATTGTCATTCAGGTGAATTAATGTACCAAAGTGTTTATATAAGTCATAGAGGCACCCTTGCTCTCTTCTAAAGTTTGAATACGAGGTATCTCATTGATGCTTTTTTTGACGTGACGGGGTTTGCAGGAGTCTGAACAAGGCAATTGGCATATACCCACTGTCATTGGAGATGACCTTGAGGCCCCAAGGCAATGGTTGTGCGCCACCAGGGGTACTAGGACCACGAGGAACTTGCATTCCCTCTTTCAGTGAATCAATTGATCAATACAAACCGCTAGAAGTGTAGAGAAAGTGAGACTAAGCTTGAGGAACTTCCGCCCGTTTGTTGTATTTTAGTGTTCCAAAATTCTTTGATTTGGAAGTAGATAGATGAGGCTTTAGCATTAAAAGAGCTCATCATTTGTAACTATTCTTCCTTAAGTAATTGCAAAATTTTGTAATAGAAGGTTCAAAGGTTTTATCATTCCTGTTGGGCAAATAAAGAAATAATGTGGGGCAACAAGTACGCGACCGCTGGGGAATGAATGTTCAGCTTGGAGTCTTGGCTACCTTCGGCTCCTCTTAAAAGTTGGGGATAAAATTAATAAAAGCACCCTCGAAGATCTGCGAAGCATCGTTTTGTGGCTTGTGATTTTCCAATTGCACTTAATATTATAAACCATTTACCAATCCGTGTGAAAAAGATTTTTGGCGAAGTGATTGAGTCAGGTTTTATTTAAAATTAAATTTAAAATTTTAAGTATAAGGTTTATATTTTTTTACAAATAATTTAATTTTTATAAAATTTAAAATAAAAATTTTAAAATTAAACTTTACCTAATTACACACCTATATGATCTTAGGTTGTAACAGTTCAAATTTAAGAATGAAAATTGAAATTGGAATTTTGATTCTAATTTAGTGAATCTTTCTAGTTTTTAAAATTTTACCATTATGATATATATATATATATATATATATATATATATATATATATATATATTTAATGTGTGTATAATTATTAAAATTATAAATTACAATAAAGAATATTATTGGTCATTAATAAATGGAATAAAATGATGTTCTTTTCGTTGAGTAAAGTACATATGGTTATGATCTGCATCCGCCTCTGTTTATTCGAAAAACAATGTAAGATTGCTTCAAGAAGTCAGAATTTATAACTGCATAGGGTGTGTCGTGAGGGATCCTCCAAAATAAGGGCGCTGGGTATAATTTATGAAACTACGTAGGGAAAACTGGTAATATAGTCTAATCAAGAGGCTTAGACGTAATTTACTTTTAAACGCACATGGAAGTGGACGTAGGGTTTTTTACCTGTCTGATCCTGTTTTTATCCCGGATGGCGAAAATTAAACCTCAAACGCATTAAACTCTCATGTGGCGAATAAGAACGCATTAGTATACTGCAGTTAGTAACGCATTGTGCACATATGTTTAATACAGAGTCTTATTACCATCATGCGTTAGGACCATTCGGGGGAAGATTCCCCGTTTCCCCGGAGCTTTATTGTGAGTATTGCGATACACATTCGGCTCTAAACTCCTCTAAGTTCCAACTTCTGCCAAATCTCTGTGCCTAAGTCTGCTCCGCTACCTTCCTCTCAGCGGCACTGATGCTGCAGCCGGCCTGAGGTGAAGAAATTGAAGTGTTGACATTTGCACACACCAACTGTTTGAGAAAATTCTTCGAAGTTCTTGTGTACGTACTTAAAAACTGTATGGTTTCACAATCCGAGCAAAAGAGCTTCATTTGCTGATGCCTATCTGATTTTCATCTCTCCTTCTTCTTCTTTTGGTTATGGATTATAGCAGATGGACGAGCTGTTGAAGAATAACTTGTTTGCAACACACGCCATTGCGGCTGCTGGCTCTGTGGCATTGGGCACAGCTCTCACTTATCCGCTTGATACTCTTAAAGTCCTTGTTCAGGTTGGAAGTTCAATGCAGAGATTGTCATTTTTCTTTTTTCCTTGTATTTACCATTTTGTTTACTGCTAGGCATATTTGACAAGTATTTCTTGTCGAGCTAAATGGGTAAGCTTTGTTAACTAAAGCGGATGCTTGCTGTTAATATTTGATCATTGCTATCCATTTCTCAGCTTTGAGTTTACTTTTTAGTTATAAGGATGATTTGAGTAAAGTATCATATTCCTTAATGAAGCAGCCATGAATATAATGGTTCTGACGTTTATTGACCCGTTTGGGTTGTTTTTACAGGTTGGATCAAGTTCAAATAAACAATTGACTCCAGCTCAGGTTTTTGATAGAGTTCGAAAGTTGTCGAGGATTTCAGGTAAATTCTACTTGCCGACCTTCTCATAGAAGTGTCTCCACATAAAGTTGCATAACATGAACTTCATGTTGCCATTGCAGCAACCTCACATTTCGGCTTCCTTTTTCCTTGTTTTTACTAGGATGATCACCCTCTAGCCCCCTCCTGTCTCTCTTGAGAGAAATTCAAAAGGAGAAGGTTCATAATGAAAACACCAAACAGTTGGGGGAAAAAAAAGAGCAAAGAACAACAAGGGTGAGGATGAATGGGAGAGCAAGTAGGCTTGAGAAGAGTGGCATGCATAATTTTATGTTCTTGGAAATCTTTTCATCCTCCTTGTAAATTATAGGGTCATAAAATTATGTTGCTAGTCCTATTTCTCTTCTTCTTTGGTCTGTATCAGGTTCTGGGATGTTTCCTGGGGTGGAGGTTAATCAAACTGTGAAACTGCAGACATTGAGGTTCCCATAAAGTCTTAGGTTTCTGTAGCGTCTATTCTTAGAGAGGTTTCTAGATTAGTTAATTTTTAGTTAAATTTGCAAAATGAAGTATGATTTTAGTTTTGGATTATGTTAGAAGTTCCTCTGTGAAAATCCACAGCAATAGATCTTCAGAGAATCTTCTCTTAATTGACAGAAAAATTAGTTCCTCAATGATGCTTACATGTTGGCTGGAAACCTGCGGAGAAAAACTAAACACAAACATTGAGTTAGCTTTGAGGTTGTGTCTGGATTGCTATTGTGCATATTATTTTGGTTATGTGCTAGATCTACTACTCTCTTCTGGCTCTTGAGTCTTGACCTTTTCGCTTGAATGTCACTTAAGATGCATCTCTTTTTCCTTTTCTCTTTATCTTGAGCTGAAGTATTAGGAAATAGACTCTTGAATGTTTAGATATTGATT
The DNA here is from genome assembly GCA_030512225.1 of Rauvolfia tetraphylla. NCBI lineage: Eukaryota > Viridiplantae > Streptophyta > Magnoliopsida > Gentianales > Apocynaceae > Rauvolfia > Rauvolfia tetraphylla. The sequence goes on from JAJQKT010000060.1 coordinate 9,657,167, forward strand.
TGCTCTGTTTTAACTGACAATGTAGGATTATACAGAGGTACTGAGTGGTTGATACCAGGGAGAATATTTGGTGTGGGAGCTCGCTTTAGTATCTATGAGATATTGACTGCATTCTATAAAGGTAGCACGTCCATGTTAGAACTGTCTATTGTCTTTTTAAAATTTTCTTTTTTATTGAGGAAATTTTTGTACTCTCTTGAATGTTTTTCCCTAAGCAGCTTGTATTCTGTTTAGAAAAATATACGCTGTGGTAGGCTTTTGCTTTGATTACAGAGTACCATTTGATGAACAAATTAATTCAGAAATTTTAAGTCCTCAGATATGCTTGGCAGGATCAATTTCTAGTTACCTGTATATGTAACATCATTTGTGTCCTTTTCTTATCTATTCTGAAATTTGGTTTTGTTAACTTTGGTTTTTGAGATCTGAACAACATTTTCATGATCTTAACCCCCTTGTGAAATTGAGATAATAAATCCCTTTGATTTTGGCTGAATTTGTGTTACAATATTCTGACTAGAAATCAGTCAATTTATCTGGCTGATGCTTTTGTAAGTGTTAGGAATTTGAAGAGTGGCTAGCTATATGGAACGCTAGACTAACTTTTAATATATCTTTGGCTCTATAAAAAACTTCTTGTGATCACAATCTCTTGGCAGATGGTAGGGCAGACAATTATGTATATGTCTCTGAGGCTCTAATGGCTGGAGTTGCAGCTGGTGCTGCGGAATCACTTGTAAGCTCTCCATTTGAAATTATTAAACTTCGTGCCCAGGTGACTTCTGCTTCTCACATGCCAAGCTCCAGATCAGTTGTTGAGAAGGCTGCTGTTTCTCCTTTGATTGCAAGATTACTTAGTGGATATTCTCCAGACGTAAGAGCAATGAACAACTCTATTGGTCTTTTATCAACTCTAACGACCAAATATCCGAATATGAGGGATGCCTTGAAAGAGTATCCATGGACGATGACAGGGACTGGGAGACCACCACCTATCCCCAATGTCAGAACGCCATCAGACATAGCATCTTTGGAAGGACTGGGTGCTTTCTGGAGAGGCTTGAGATCTGGCATAGCACGAGATTCAGTTTTCAGTGGAATATTCTTTTCAACCTGGCAGTTTTTACACCAGGCAATGCTTGAATGGAAAGCAGTTGGTATGGAGCCTCCACCAAGGTCCGTTAATTGCCAAATAATATCCTTTCATGTTCCTGCTGGTTGATTTCTTCTCATGGCAGCTCCTTAAGTTTGAGGTTTTGAAATCAGTCACATGAAACTGTGATAGAGTTTAAATTAATTAGATTAGACAATGATTCACTAGTGATGCTCTTTGACATGCTGCACTGGCGAACACTTAAATGATTTAGAAAGGCAACATTTCTACCAAAAGATAGTCTCTTTTAGTGATAGATGGTTGTTTCTCCTCTATTTTTCTCTTTTTACTATTTCCTCAAAATTGCAGCCTGTAATTCAGCCTTTGAGATGTCAGAGAAGTACCATTAGAATAAAAAGACAAAAAGACCACCTGAATCAGTTGTAGTATGAGAAAAGTAACCGTGAAAGGAGGAGTCAGAGAAGGAAAGTTTCATTTACTTTTGTCTGGAAGATCACTTTTTCTTTTTATTTTCTTTACTTTTTTTTGTTCTCCTTTTGATCCTATCCAGTTGGAAGTGACCAAAATAATGACTCAAATAAAGCTTTTCACCAAGAAATGAAGACGTGAATGCTGAAGTATGTTATGTTATTGAAAATAAGATCAGAAAAATCAATCCTGCTATGTGAAATTTACAGTCTTTTACATTTCGGTGTTATTTGTGATTATGAGGTTGCTATCTTCTAGGCTGAAAGTGGGAGATCATTTTGGTTCTGTGTCACTTAAGTTTGCAACTTTTATATGCTTAAATCTTATCAACATTACTGTGGAAGTGGTTATTTCAATATTTGTGTTTGTGTTCCTATCTGGAGATATCTCATTGGTATTTCTGCACAATGGTGATTCAATTCATGATGAATATCTTTTGCTTTGAACTTTTGGCTAATTACTAATCTTGTTGATCATTTAATTTAGGTGCCTTTTATGATGACTGAACCTCTATAATTTTGTCCTGATTGCTCAAAGACATGGGCATGGAGTTATGATCTATAGTTTTGTCATGTAATGATCCGTTACCATCCTCCATTTCTTTTACATATAGATCGATTTTTTCAGGTCGGATGAAGAAATTGGACCTTTGTCTCCTTTAGCTGTCAGTCTTGCTGCTGGATTCTCTGGTTCAATTGCTGCCGCTGCTTCTCATTCTTTTGACACTGCCAAAGCTCGATCGCAGTGTATCGTGCTTCCCAAGGTATGCTACTTTAGATTAAAACAGGAACATTATCATTTATATTTCTGTTATGTATTATTGTGGTTTAATGAACAAAGTTATTTTGACTTGCAGCTTCTTCTTTTCTATAGAAATTTATTGTGGTAAAGCATGTAAGAATATATGGAAAAAATTCAGAGCTAGCTCTCAAGTCATTCTATCATTCTTAGCTTTTATACTTGATGACTGCAGAAATTCTAGTGTGCCAGAGACAGATCTGTAAACCAACCAAAAATTAACCACGGAGACTTACACTGCAGGACAATTTTAATTTTGAAACTTTGAGAAACTCTCAACAACTACTCCCTGCTAGAACCATGCTTAGATGTTCCATAATTCAAGTGTCTCAAGGGATGGATTTCTCTTCTCTTTTTTCTAGCTTTTTTATTGTGTGTAAATTAGGGAGAGATAATATAGTATTTATTGTGTGTAAATTAAGCCTTTCTTTTTTAGATAATATAGTATTTTTGGAAACCCAAACTCTTAAAAGGATCCCCTGTTCTTTTCTTTTTGGGAAAATATATGTTCTCGGTCATGTCAAATTTAGGTGCTTAATCAAGTTGAGTTTGACCTAAGCCCAGCACATACCATTGCAGAACACCCATGTTTCCTCTCCATTCAGACAATGTTGAAGAAACTAGACTACTTATTTTCCTCAGTCTTGCTTAAGGAAACCCATACTTTATTTCGAGGTTGCTTATTGGGAACTTATGGATAGATCGTGTATATATTAAATTATGTTTGGAGTTGGTTTGCTGCAGTATGTATCAATGGAGAGGAAGATTCTTAAGTGGGCACGGCCTGGGAAGAGATTCGAGAGACTCACAGGGATCCACCCTTCAGACAGAAATGTACTCTTTCGTGGTATTTGGTTGCGGATGGCCTGTTGTAGTATTTCATCGTTTGTAATCGTAGGAAGTTATTACTGGGCAATTGACCACTTGGTTCCAAAATGAAATGTTTGGTTCGTCATGGAGCAGCATATTCAGAGTAAATTTAGACATATTTTGAGCAGAGTATCCATTAGAACGTTTCTCATAGGAAGTTCAGGTCGAAGTTAAGAGATAAATAAGGGTTGAAGTTTTGATTGGTCAACGGGTGGTAAAAGTTTCTGATTCTTAGCAAAGAAATGTAGAATTACTTCCTCAATAGGCCAAATGAGTTATGTAGCTGAGGAAATTTGTACTATATATTGGAAGACAAAGTCGCATAGCTCTTACCTTCATCATGATTGCGTGTTTTTTTGTAGCTGTAGAAAGTTAAGTGCTTGTTTTTTGAGGAAATTCTACATGTTTGTTTGATGTAATAATTTCTAGTTTAAATAATTATTAGTTTTGAGGTCAAAGCCAGAGAAACTTATAAAAGTGTAAATACTACTACTATAACGAATTTGGGTACATTCCAAGGCATGTCGGATGAGTACCCTAACCTTTCTAAACTTAGTAGACAAAATCATTGGATATCCTTATTCATTCATTTTGGTCAATATATTGCAGCGCTGGACCTCCAGAATGATAATGGTAAAACACACTGCACTATCCCAGCCTAAGTCAGGGGTTTAATAGGGGAAGAGGAAGAACAAGGAAAGAAAAGAACACCCCACATAATACTATGAGGGCCAAGTATTTGGTTGGGTTATTGTCAATTTGGTCTACAAGTGGTATCTCCACTTGGCAGTTGTTTCTCATGGATGCCAATTTCATCTCGGTCTATTCATTGTACTTTTCATCAAGAGAAGTGTTTGCTGACTTATTTTGAGCTTTTGCTTTGACCTTTCATAGGGATGTAGGGATTAATATAATTAGCTTGGCCCAACAATGATACTTTGTTATAGACTTAATTCAGTCTCTCTTTCTCTCTCCAAGAAGGTATAACATCATCATTCCTAGATAAGCAACTCGAAAGGGGTGGGAGGGATTGTGTTCCTGTCAATGTATGGATACATTGGCTTCCTCTCTTGATCTCATTTCTCTTGTTTGTCTTTATCAATGGAACTATAAAACTTTATGAACAAGTTGAGATTGGCCCATAAGAAGCATGTCCTGTGCAATCATAATAGCTTTCAATTTGATTTGGCCTTTCAAAGCAAGATCCCAAGGCATACATTACTCATGAAACTCACATATGAGAGACTTGACTTGCCTTTGCTCACAATTAAAATCTCAAAGGGTGCTCTCATTCCTCCCCTCTCCCTCTCTCAGTGCATGTGCCGTTGTTTGCAAATGCAGTCTCCATGCTTAGTACTTACCAGCAAATCAAGCAATCTAATAATTTTCTTATTATGCAAGAAAGAATGGCTAAACACATGATCAAATACTGTAAATATTCAGGTTTAGGCCGAGTCTTGAGCTCCTAAAATATGAAGTTCACAATTGTGCATTCCGGGCTTGATATTGCACGCAGGGTCTCTTCAAACTTTTGTCAAATAACATCAAATATGGGGTAAAATGCTGGCAACATTAGATGAATGAGTTCACAATACTCAACCTAGTACAGACAAACCTATAAATAATGCCAAAATTCCTCCATTGTTGGATACATGTGCTATATAGTAAGGTGAATTTTGAGTATTAGATAAGTCAAAAGTGAAACGGCTAATAGGCACGCCTCTAATGAGGGAGTAGTATTAGATAAAATGAATAAATTAAGGCATCAGATCTGAGGGGGCAACCAATTAGGTTGGTTTCTAAATTTACACGTCCAAATGAAATGCCTTACAACCTTGGCAACAGTGTGCATATGCTGTTTATGCAAATACCATCCACAAAGTCACTTACCAGAAAAGTAATATCAATAAGGTTTCCATTTCGGCCTTGGGAACTATGAAAGATTGTGGAAGTTAAGAAGTAGTACTCCCTAAACTGTACTGCACACTAAGGAAGTATGGAGATGATGATGGACATGAAAGTAGTAAAAAGTACTCAAAATTTTTTATGAAAAAATATCAGTAGTTGGAGCAAAAGTTGAGGACGGAGATACAGAATTTTATTTTTTAATTGGAATATTTGCGACTCTTTAAATGATTTTTTGTATAGTTTTGGAAGAGCGACTACCACCTAAATTCAACCCTTTTGAACTTTGATTGCTTTGAATGGTTTTTCAAGATGGAGCACAAGGAGAACATTGATTATTGTGGGAGTCCCTGTGCCTGACATAGATAGCTCTGGTCTTGGGAAAGAATAAAGTGTGTTTGATAATTGAACTTTGTAGGCAAAATTGTAGTACATGATTGAGAAATACTACCTAAATTCTCCATTTCCCGGAAGTTTAGCCATTAATTCTATTAGCTGTCTTTATGATTCTCCATAATTAGAAATGCAGCAAGTTGAGATACTAGACATGACAAGAGAAAGAAAACCTGCCCTTTTCACTTTTTGCATGGGTGATTTTGCTTCTACTTGATAGGGAAAATTTAAAAGAAAAGAAGGAATCTCATCAAAGAAAATTTTTCAAAATACTAAGAAACTATTTTTGTAAGTCTAAATTTACTTACATTCTTTATTTTTAATTTTTAATATTTATCAACTAATTTCGTATATCAATTCATAGATTGCTGTTCACTTACAAGGTGATTTTCTGAAGAATTTCACACATGCAGTTTTCATACCACATTTTGGAGGGCATATCAGTTGGAACAAATCATTCCCTCCAAAAATAACGCCTTACCCCACTTCTAATACTTCCTTTGTCACTCCTTGTGGTTTGCATAATAGAAGAAATTATGAATTCTATTTTTAAAGAGAATAACTTAATTGTTCTAATTGATTGTTTCTTCCAAAATGTGATAGGTGAGGTATATGTACAAAATCCCATCGGAAACTAACATGTAGGTAGATAGCATTCTATTAATTATTAATTGATACACGAAATTAGTTAATCAGTATTAAAAATTAACAATGAAGAGTATGAGTGGACTGAGACGGCTATGAGTAGTACTCGGCAAATTCAAAATGAGAAAATCTTGAGAGGTAAAAACTATTGAGAACTCATAAGTTGCCGTTGGATTTCCCTCCCGTGGAAGTAATAATGTTGTCTATTTTCTCCCAAATGCTGTCTTAAAGTAGTCTGACTAAAGGTAGCACTTGTTAAAAGTGTGTTATAAAAGGGGTTTAAACTGTGGTACAAAAGCCTAAACTTTGTCGAAAATCTGCTTTTAAGGTCAACCTATTTTTACTGTCTGAAGAAACTTGCAGACAAAGTAAATGTATGATTCTCCCTCCACTAAGTAACTTTTTTCACAAATTTGTGGTCAAAATCGATGGCAATTCTTCTCGGATTAGACATGTATCAATCCACATTTGAAGCCCCTATGATCATTCCCAATCTACTTTTGCAAATTTAGCTCTGCCACTATTTATTTTAGTGATTTTCTTCAAAAGGGGGTATTATTCAGTTTACAATCCCTTGCAAAAGGGGGGAAAAAAACTTGATACTAGATGTACTTTATCATATTTGATGGGCTAGAAGAAAAAGAAGAAAGTAATAAAACTAAGTTGGGCTAGAAGAAAAAGAAGAAAGTAATAAAACTAAGTTGATTTTGGAATGGAAGCACATGTGTGAGAGAGCTTTGAGCCTGTGTGGTGCTTGCATCAGAAATGACTCAATGCTTGTCTAAGCAGCCACCTATAAGAAAAAGAAAATGGTTCCTTAGCTTTGCAACACAAGACAACTACCAAATACACATCATAGAAGAGAAAAGCTAAAAAGGCTACTCAATAGTCGTAGGAGAAGAATTAGAAACAACAAGAAGAAGAAACCAAGAAAATTAAATGCTCAAATGCTTCCCAGCAAAAATTAAGTTCACAGTGCTTCAAGGGCTCCACAAACATTCCCGTTCCAACTGATACGCCCCCAAACCCCCCCCCCCCCCCCCCCCCCCCCCCCCCCACCAACAACCCAAAAAGAAAACTCAATAATCCTTGCACGTGAGCATCTCTCCCAACATAAGCATGAAAACGGAACCATCAAGTGTAGAGAATTTTGAAGCAACAGAGTTGGGTGGGGGTCACTGAGCCATCAGTTTTCTCTATTTTGATTCTCTTCTTATCTTTCATTTCACTGCATGTGATTGGCCTTGCATGGATTTCTTCATCTTTATTCCACTTGTCAATACTTGGCAACAGCCACAAGATCACCATTTCAAATATTAAGACTAATTCAAATGACCAAAAATTCACATTGCCTTGAATTAATTTGATTACAGCATCATTTTTGCTTCACTAATGATTAAGAAAGAAAAACATGACCAATGCTGAATATTAACTAATTTCTACATAATTGCCATTGCCATGGTGGGGTAGGCCGATCTACCTAGCTAAGCTAGTTTGGCAAGCTAATCTCCTCCAGATCATCCAGTGATAAGAAAACTTCATCCAAGCACGACAGCTCCGTGCCATCATCATCGTCATCGTCACTGTTGCGCTCGTACACTCGACATACTACCCATTTACTATAATCCTGTCAAAACAAACAATGAGAAATACAAATTAGAAGCGATTAATCTCAAGCGGGCGTTTGCATAGTTGAACACTTTCCGAGTCTTCCCATGATCATTAAATACACGTAGAGTATGGCTGAAAACAGTGCCATATATGTACGTATTAAAACTGAGGTGTTTTTTTTAGCTTACTATCTTTGGATGTCTCTTCTTGGACGATCTACTGCTGGAAGCGCTATCGGATAGCCTATATTCTTGCATTATCCAGTTGGTTTTGTCACCCTCCGGAGGTTCGCCAACGTAAAACACGTAAAATTTCTTCATGCCAACCTTGTGGCCGGAAGTCATGGAGAATATTGGCTCGTCCACTCCCAAAGGCTTCCAGTATCCGTTACCGGTGATTCGGCTTTGCGTCCTCCTACTATAAAAGTACCATTTGTTCCCTTCAGCCATTGCTTTACCTGCAACTCCGTGCTCCCAAGTTTACGTTTCTTTTCTTGATAATAACATTAGATGATCATGCATACATATGTATACCCAAAAAGAAAAGAAAAGTTACCGTCCAAGTCCCATGGATCATAGGGATAGAGATCAAGATCAGGGATGACATCGGGATGGCAAGGTAAGAGGGCGGCTTTGCGGTGGAGGAAGTGGACGACCAGCTCTTCGTCGGTGGGATAGAATCGAAATCCCGGCGGGAGCTTCACATTGTTGTCCCCCATGAGAAGTTCTATATAGCTAGTATCTACGTATATGCAATCAGCCCTATGTAGAAGAATAAACAAGTACGCAGAACTGGATGTCTATATATATTGAGGTGAATATGAAGCTGCGTATGCAAGAGAAGTGATACTATATATTTATAGTGAGAGATCGGGAAGAGAGAGAAGATGAATAACGTGAAATAGAAGGTGTGATTTGAATCTTTTGATCACTACCAACACCAACACCTTCCCACAGAGAGACAAATATTGGAGAATGGGGGGATGGGATAGGTTTGATACTATTATAGTGTTGAGGGGGTGCTTTCCACCTCCGAGGCGGCGGCAGCCAACGGAACGTTGGACACTTTCCAAGTAACGGGAGCTGTATGTGTTGGAGGGAACTCACTCACCCCTCACTTAAACTGCTACTCTCTATATATATACGCCCTATCCCTATAGACCATTAGGGTAGGCTTATGCTTGTCTATATGGTAACCTAGCCTAACTCAGCGGCTAAATTAGAGGTCCGTTATAGTGATTATTATTAAATTTTGTTATTAAATATATATTATTAAATTTGAGATCGTTTAATTTAATAATAAAAATATTTTATTTATTAAAAATTATTTTGACTGATAAAATTATAATTCTAATTTACTTGTTAAATGTTAAGCATACAATCGAGAAATATAATTAACTTTTTTATGTCAAATTTTTTAGTATTTGTTATTATTGTAATTTTATTTATTTATATGGGAAAGAAATTAAAAGTAGAAAAAAAAAATTTTAATGGGGTTTTCATTTTTATTGTGGTCATCATCACACTTCATGCTTATATCATCAAGCTCATAGCATCCACGTGTCTCGGATGTCCTCTTTGCTTAATATGTGGACCATAGGATTAAGTGGAGTGGCCTTAAGAACCACTTATTATCATCATTAACTTGTCCTTCAAATAATTAGCATCTTAATTGTGATCTCATAATCCTTTTTTTTTTTTTTGTGAATCCATCAATATTCAAGTTAATTATGGGGATGAACTGCAAATGAACTGCTGATACTAGATATGGATTCAACTAAATTTGGCCCCATCTGGCGTTCATTTTCCATTATAGGAACAGCCACTCATTTTTGGATCATGCTTATGAGGTTAATCCGATGAAACAACTTACCAGCTTCAAGTTGAAACATCATCCTTATCCACTCCATATGTCTGCTCCATTTCAGATCAAAAATAGCAGAAAAACCAGAGAGTGGTTTCCTTCCATTAATATTCCTAATATGAAATATATATATATATATATATATATATATATATATATATATATATATATATATATATATATATATATATATATATATATATATATATATATATATATATATTTAAAAAGAGTAAAGAATTCAACAATTCTTCATTTCTCTTTGTCGTTTTAGATAGTTATATCTGTCATGACATATATAGTGCATCATATGGGGAAGGAGTTCCTATTTTTTTTTCCCCCCAGAATTACAACTATAGCTGCACTGTCCTTAGTAGGTAGCTATCCAGCCTTATCTAGCCCACCAATATAAGTGATGCTTGAAATAGAGAGAAAAATAAATAAATAATGGAGGTGGAAATCGAAGATTCCCTAGTACCATGGATAAAAATCTTCCCCCTCTCTAATCAATGGGGACTCATCATTCTATTGATATATATGTACTATGGAACATGGCTCTGTGGTCGGCACATTCTGGTGAAAACTTGTGCCCAATTCGATATATTTGGCATGGCAATGAAAATCTGGTAACCCAGTACGAATTGGTGGGCGGGGCGGATGGATATAATGAGGAAAAAGACTAGAAAGAGTAAGCAAGGACAGTGACCTCATGCCATTACCAAAGTTGTGTGATCTATTGGATAGTTACGGGTGGGGTTGGAGGGTGCGCACACAAAAATCCTCTTTCTCATTCCCTGTATTTATCCTCTCAAATTCTAAGCCATACCCTGAGCTTTCACCTTAATTGATCAGTAACATTAGTCGCTTTTTTGGTTGAAAACGTCACCACTTTTGATGATCACTCTGCCATCTTGATAGTCAAAACAAGTCCGCCACATTAACTTCACCACTTGCGGGTACCCTCCCTAAGAGGAAAACATGACCGGATAATTTGGTTCCAGAATTCCTAACCTTAGATTATTGATTGAAGTTAGGCTGCTGAAAGTTTCAAGAACAAAATCAGTACTAAGATTGAGTGCATCCGTAACTCATCCTACCAAATGCGTACGACACATTTCCTTGTGATTTGGACATCAGTTGATAGTACAAAAATGCTCAAGCAAAATGCGCCCCCAAACATCAACCAATATAAGGTAGTTGAAAGTTTTGTCCGACGTTGTTGGTGGGATCAATTGTATTTGTTGTTCTTGCTGTGCCAAAGGGGCAGCTCATACCCTGATGCCTTGACAAAACCGAGCTCTATTATTGCGAGTAAGATATTCGATCAAACACGCATAATAAAACTCAGAAAATTGAGTATCTTGGATTGATAAACCAGACTCGTGACAGAGCCGCCCTCTATGATATGGTTAATGGAGTAGGGATGTGCAAAGTGTGGAAGTGAAATGAGTGCAATCCACATAGTAGTGTCATTTCATTTGTTCGAAATGAGTTTGCGTGGGTCGTGGAGCCCTCGTTTCCATTCTAAGTGGGAGAGAAACCTGTCTTTATCTTAATTTTCATCCTGTGATTTTTGGGTTCATCACTTTTGGCCTAACTGCTTTGGTAACTTTTAGTCTTAAGAAAGCAAAGTTAATGTGGTACAAGTCCAATAATCCAATAATAGGAGCAAAAAGCTTAGGATAGCTAAGAACAAGCACGTAATGAGGATCCAAAGTTAATCAATATTCATTTCCAAAACTGAGGTCCAATTCTGCTTTAAGCTGATTCATTATTGTCTTTGGTGACAGCAGAAGTTCACAGAAATCTGCAGAAATGTTTGGTTGGCTAAGTAATCCATTTGATTTGGAAAAGAAATGTAAACGGAGGCAAAGTTCTAAGTTGGTTTATGGTCTTGTCAAGACTTAAAACGCAGTAAAGTTCAATGACTGATGGCCGTAAAATATACAGGGCAGGTTTTTGATGCATGTCGGCATTTTCCCGGAAACAAAAGGTCTCGGCTACTGGGTACAATATTTTGGTTCCGGAAGAGGGCCTAACTCCTAAGGGTGTGTTTTCCATTGCTATAGCTTTTTTCCACGCGATGAGAAACAAATCGTACTTCAGAAAAAAAAAATCTTAAAATAATTAAAATAATTATTTGTAATAGTTTCAATTAAAAATTTATTTCAAAAAGTAGTCCATTGCAATTGCCGAAAAAAAATATAAAGGAATTCAAAACTTGTCCCTCGATTTATTGTATGTACTTGTTGTTATTATTACTTATAAATAAAGATATTTTACAATAATTATAATTAATGCATGACTTTAATTATGATAATTATGAATTTAATTCTTAGTCTTAATATAGATCTAAGTATCTATATATCTATATCTAAGTGAAGATATAGAATAAAATGCAAGAAATATAGAACTAAATAAATGAATTTATTCATCTTCCCTCATGAAACATATGTAATAAATGAAATTATTCATCTTTCCACATGAAACATATGTATGATAATCAACTTTATTATTTCTCAATAACATTAAAAAAAACTTATTTGAGATAACATAAAAAATAAATAATTAATTAAAAATTACTCAAAAATAACTTTTGATTTAAAAAATCATAAATAATTTATTTTAAACAAGTTATGTGAAGACCCCTAATTTCGCATAAGTTCCAAACGCCTCAATAATGATAATAATAACTTAGTTTATTGTAAACTGTTTCTTGTTATACGTTTGCTTGATTTTGAATTTGATCCGTCATTTTCTAACAAAAAAGACTTTTCATAATGAAATTTGAACAGGTTTGAATTGTTAGCATTTCGACAGGGTGGCATTGCTTGGTAGGAAGACTCATCTCCAAAGTTCGGTCTAGTTAAGGAATTAAAATATACATGAGGAGATTTAGGGACACGTCAAATGAAAGGAAACCTAAAACCATAAGGATTAATAATTTTCTTGGTTTTCTAGCGTTTCACTTTTTCTTTTCCCCCAAAAGATAGAAAAAGAACCTCTTATCTAAATAATGATGGATAATGTTTTCACACAAATTTCATTAATCGCCTGCCATTGAACTAATAGCTTTTTGTAGTTGAGAATTCGATGCCTGATTTTTTTTCCCTCTTCACCAAAAGTAGCATATGTCTGTAACGACCAACATAGAAAAGAATTATCACTTCAATTGAAAACATAATCAGAATGTTGTTGAGACTGAAGGACTTAAATAAACCCTATCTCTCATCAGCATCAAAGTCCTAAGTACAAAATAGAGGCCAATGAAACACGAGAAGGACCATATATCTTTCTCCACTATCAATAGCAAAACTTAAAGAAATGGACAATCACATCAAATTGCTAATTCTTGCTTCAAATCCAGGTACAATTTAGAAGCAAGAGTTGGTCATAACTTGGAAAGAACAAATGGAGCTCAGAAAGGTATAATAAATAGTGTAAAAGGGACAAATGTAAGTGGATACCAGTGTCTTGGTTTTCATGTCATTTTTTAAAATCTGGGTTTCTGTATGAGCTTATTGTCTCTTGAAATGATGCAGTTCTCAAGTTGCTAATTATAAATACTAATCAGTATTAGAGTTCAATTTCTCGATGGAGGGATAGACAACCAACTTGTAGCCATAAAGCTAGACATAACCTTCTAATAATTCCTTTTAAAATTGGTGAGAGGACCAATATTCCTTCTTCAATCACAAAGAATATTCAGGCCATTCCTAATCTTTGGCAAGAGATCATCTAACTACCTCAAACTAGTTTATTATTTGGTAGCTGAAATCTCACTTCTAATACTGCAAGCTAATCCAATCACCCACTTGCTTTATAATATTCATACACCACCCATCAGTCTTTATAAAAACATACCCCTGAATGAGTACAAAATCTCAATTACTAGAGCAGCGTTCGAATGTGCTTCAAATTAAGCATGGCCATGAAAATTACCTCTGTCAACCTCTGAAGATTTTCCCTAATCAATTGACAATGTGAAGATGTTTCATCACCCCCAAGAGAATTGTGATCACCTCAGCAGCAGGCTTCTCCTTTTGAACTTCATTTTCTCTTCTTCCTACTGGATATGGACGTTCTTAAGTAGTTTTCTAAGATACAAGGATCAAGTACGGGCAAAAATTTCCCTTATAAACAATACCTCCTGGCTTCTTGTGCATGAAGAAAACATTAGAAGTATAAGAGCATATGTGATGCCCAAACTAAAAGTCCAAGTTGAATAATTGTAATAAGTACCAAAATAACGAGGAAGGGCCGAGCCCCTATAACAAAGCTGTATGTTTCCTCTCATGGCAGGTTGTTCTCAACCTCCAAAGGCTTTGAAACTTCGACCAGGATTTATATTTTCTTATTTGTGCCATGCATGTATTGTATTAATTCAACCTGTTGAAGAGAACTCACACCCAACATGCTCTTTGTACCTCTGAAGTTCTAATATTGCCACTCTTTAGCCGAAGTGCACTTCATAAGTAGTCATGAAAGCATTGTGCTCAATTTTGCAGCTTTTCTTTAAAAACCTTATAGTTTGGACATTACAATGTCTTCCTCAAAGCAAATTTGAACTTGAATGGAGCTGCATATCTGAGGTCTGATTGGATTCTGGCCATAATCAATGATTTGACCAGGCTGCTCAGACACGCATTCTATTCATGTCCTCTGCCTTTCAGAAAAAGCAAGCTGGAGACTAGTAACGAGTCATTTGCTGTTGATTTAAGCACTAACTTCGTTTCTCCATAACCCAAATATCCTGTTCTTCGAGGCCATGTCTAGCCTTTGTTCTTACTTCTTATGTCCACCAAAGAACCAAGGGGTTTTCGTCTGAATCAGTTTCTATGTCTTCCTGATAACACAAGCATTTTAAAATTTGACAGATTTTCTAGCAGTTGATTTGATATTGTCCAGAAGGCTAACTATCAGGCATCAATGATAACCATGTTGGAAACTAGTTTGATCACAAATGCTTCTGGACCAGCTGCTTATTACATAGACAAAGCAACTACGAATAACCAATCCGTTAGTCTAAAGAGTGGAAATAAATATTCAGGCGTGGATTAATTATGGAAGCCAGAGATGTTGATTAACATTACCATATCTCCTATGGGTTTGAGAAGGCCACCTCAGCCTCTGATATCCTATCTCATCAACCTTTCACTGGTCTTGGATGATTACCTATATGCTGGCTCCTCTGCTTCTTCTGGTCTGCTTTCAGCTGCTCACACTACAGTTACTCAGCCCATATATCCTCAGTAAAACATACTAAAACTGGGACAGAGAGGCTGGTGATATAGTAATCTTTTCTAATTTTAAGAACAATTCTTGAACGATATACTAGTAGACTCCTCATGTACAAAATAGATTTTACAATTTCATTTTCTTCCCTAAAAGTTTGTTCAAGTAACAAAGAGAACATGAATAACCTTCAGAAAGACACTAAATGGACCAATCACAAGGATCCAAAGAACTAAACTTGTATGAATGCTCTTTCTCTTAGCAAAGCTTCAGCTGCTCTTCTGCCAGACACCAGAGCCCCATCAAATGTGGCACTTGTCACATAATCACCACATACATATAAACCTGACTTGACCCTTGGATCCTTTACTAAATCTGTGGGTGGTCTTTGATTTGGCTGCGCAAATCCAATCCTATACATCCTCAGATACCTCCATGAATCGACCACTGACTCGCCAAACCAATTTGAGAGCTCCTTAACGACCCTGTTCACCAAATCCTCATCCGATACATGATCAAACAACCCAATAAGCGAAACAGAGACCAGTGCCTTTCCCGGAGGACCATATGATCGAGCCACATTGGTTGCAAAGAACATATTGTTCACTATCCCTTTCCCTGATCCATTTAGAAACAAAACTGGTTCCTGGACAGGTACCTTATGCTGGTCCGTCGAGAAATACAAACAAACTGTGCTTCGGACAGGTTTTTTCACCTGGATTGGTCTTTCTAGATTTCCGGCCAAAAGCTTTACCGCCTGGAATTCTTCAACGGCCACTATAACTCCTTGTTCACTGTTCAATATCTCCCCACTCTCTAAACTGACGTCGAATGTGGAATCCGATTTCGTAGAAATGGAAGTCGCTTTGGAGTTGAAACATATCGAATCAGGGCGCAACTTCCCTGCCAATTGTTCAGGGATTGCGGAGATGCCATTGGCTGGAAGCGTGTTATCACCGAGGGCGAGGCATTTGAAGATGAAATTGAACAACCGAGAAGTTGTTTCTAGCTGTGTGTCGAAGAAAATCCCGCCAAAGAATGGACGGAAAAACCGGTCCATCATTGCATCCGAGAATCCAATTTCCCTCAGTAGTTGAATAGTTCGAACCTCTTCTGCTGTCAAAATTTGATCATCCGATTGAGCTAGAACCCGAATTCTTGACAGAGCAATAAGAAGTTTATCAATGATCGTGCCGACCGGGTTGGTAAGGGATAGCAAAGAATCAGAAAAATGACGGAGAGGATCAGCCACGGTATGAAAGCGGCCGTCCAAGTAAACCTTAGCACCAGCGTAGAATTTCTGGAGGTCGAGAGCCGAATAATCGAGCAGCTTCTGGGCCTCGGGATACGCCGTGATGAATATTTGGAAGCCGCGGTCGAGGATGAAACCATCGACGAGATCAGAACGTACGCGGCCACCAACGGCGTCGGAGGCTTCGAGGAGGAGGAAAGGAACTTTCTCGGCACGGAGCCGAATCGCAGCGGCTAAGCCTGCAAGCCCAGCTCCGATCACAATGACGCCAGTTTTCCTGGGAGGGGGTAGTGGTGAGGTGAAGGGGCTTTGATTGGATAATGGGGAGTCCAGGGATACTTGTGATGACGCATTGAGTGGTTTGAAGCGGCGGTGGCGCGAAGCGAGAGAAAGCTGAGAGAATGGAGTGGAGAAAGCGGGCGGAGCGGCGACCGTCATGGATGTGAACAGGATTTGTTGGATAATGCCTTATCCTTTTTTTGTATTTGTTCTTTTATTTTCCCGTTTCTTCACTGTTTTTTTTTTCTTTTTGAGTGTTCTTTTTTTGTTTAAAGTTTATTTTGTTCTGTGAAACTATTGTAGATTTGGAGTCGAAAGGTCATTTTAAAATTAATTTTAGTAAATAATAAAAATATTTTTGGCTTTAAAATAATGTATAATAACATTTTATAATTGCTTAAAGCATTCTTTTGGGGATGTGATGAACCGGAAAAAGAAAAGTTATTTGTGAATCTTCATGATAAGGAAAATCTGGTATGGGATTGCAGCATGTTTAGGTGCATTCAGAAAATTTTGGGGGGCTGGAAAGAAAGGAAAAATGCCGTTCTTCTGCTGAAATATCCAAAAGGATAGAGATCGGATTTTGATTGTTTGCATTTGAATTGACCTTCTGTTGTTTCAGGGTATGAAATTGATCAGAATGCAGAAAAATATCAAAAAGATGAAGAGGAAATCAGTCTCTCACTGCCTATATTATGAAACTTTGAAAGAGAGGATACTTCTGAAATCCAGTCATTTATGCCACAAGTGAAATAATCCATTTAAATACTGGAATAAATGATAAACACTGCACAAGAAGATCTGAAAGATTACAGAAAATTTCTTGTCCGTGTTTTTCTCTATCAGAAAGCAGAGTTGCCCAGATAGCTATGGGTGGTTGGATAAGACTTGGTGTGAGCTAAGTTGCTCATGGATCTGTCTGAATTTCTCCTTAAGCCGCTGTATCTGCATATCAACATACCAATATAACAAGGGTCAAACAGGTGATGAAATCGCATTCTGGGGAATAACACGAGTGAAAAATGAGAAAAGATGTGTTTTTACCCGCTTAAGCTCTATTTCTGTATCGCGCTTCTGATGCCCAAGAGAAAGTCTCATATTAGTGATGTCAAAAACATTATCCAAATCGTCTTTGAATGCAGATTCTAGGTCCTCCCGGAGGAGGGCAGGTAACTTGTCGACAACAGGCATGAGGAGAAAACAGTTAAACTGCAAGAGAGCAGGAATGCTTGATGATTGGGAGATCACAGAAGGAATTGTCGGAACATATATCAAATTGTCAAAACAGAAAGAAGAAACCAAGTAAAAATAGAGGAACACAACCAAAATAAAAAAATATTCTATCAGTCTTCTCAATCATTCCGCATTCAAAACCCCGAAAGAAAAGCATTGTGAATAGTTACTATCGTCCTTGCAGTTGCATACCTTCAATTCTGCAGATGCCAAGAAGTATTCTCTTATCCCATGGAAAATCTGTTGAACCAAAGCATAAACAATCCTTTCAGAAGAGGGAGCAAGCCTCCTGTTCCAAAGAGTGCTATCTAAAAGGTCTGCAAGTCTTGTCTCAGTAGTCTGAACACCCCCACTCAAATCAGTTCCTGAAGCTAAATGACTTAGCTTCACATCTGTCCTGGGCTTCGTATCTTGCTTATCACCAGCGACAGAAATAGATGACAACTCCTGAGAAAGGCTGGAGGACTGTTCTGATCCACCAAAAGAGTCCAAGAACTGACGTAATCCAGCACGATTCTGTATATGCCATATGCAGAAGATTTATGAAATAAGGACAGAAAAGAGTAACAGCTCTTCATTAAATTATTGAAATTTATTTCAGTATCTCATCTCCGATAGGATTCAATCCATGTGGTCTCAAGATTTACTGAAAACATGCAGGAAATGACAGCAGAACAAACTCGACTGGCAAAGTAAAGAAACTGAAAGAATAAAACTAAAATCACCTAAACAAGTTGCCAACTGAAATATAAAGCATAGCTAATAAATATTTCTAGGATTTGGATTGTATGCTTGTAGGCATCCTTTATCCTAAATATATGAAAAAATACTAATAGTCATGAAATTGTGATTTCTGTGACATTTAAATAAAACTGTTCGATGTGACTAGCCTGCACCTCCCTCCTCCCGTAACATCCAACTAAACAAAAGAAGCACTAGTATTACATTTGAAAAGAACAACTACTTGTATTTCTATTAACCCAAGAGTTAGAAAAGAAATTCCCTTATTTCGTGTAATCTTGTTCAAATTCCTAAAGTAATGGTAGTTCAATCAGCATAAGCATACAGTCCACTAGGTAAGTAGAAGACTGCCTCAATGACCAAACAATTAACATGCTGTCTACTACAGAGCCACTGAATTCTGGTAGCTGATGCTACTGACACACTACCAGACTGAATGGTGAATAAGATACCTGTTTCATATCAAATTCTGAAATCCAAAAGGGTAGGGACAGAAAAAAAAAATAGTAACTCCTAGAGTTGAGATATCAAACCTTATTGTGGAGTGACCATGTCACATAGCGAGTAGTGCTGACTAAATCCTCCATACATCTGAAAATAGATTATGAACATCATAAGCATTTCATGGAACTTCAAAGAAGAAAAAATGTAACTGCAAAGGAGAAAAGGAGAAACAGCTAAAATTCATTAGAGATTTTGTAAGGTTAGAACGGCAACTTAGATTTGGTAGTGTGAGTTTTCAAGCGTAGCAGAAAATCCAAACAACATGGTTAATACGTACTTGTTTATCCTTTGAACTACAAATGATTGATAACCAAAGCCAACCTTGCAAACTTCTAAGACGGCTATGAGCTAATAAGCTGAGCAGCTAAAGGCAAACAGTAAATCAGCAATTACCCTTCTATTGAAACTTTCTAACACAATAAACAACAGAATTTCAAATCTATGAAGCAATACTCTTGGTGGCATGTTAACAAATGATTAGCTGTAGCACAAGTCATCATCTTTTTAACTATACCATGACTTGATAATCCAGTTTATCTCAGTAAATACTACATAAAAGAGCTTGTAATTTGAATAATCTATGATATGTTATTGTTGTAATTAAAGCAAAGCACGATTCAAGTAAAATGGACAGACAGGGCATTTTGTTCTGAGAGTTATAACCACTGCAGAATACGTTTACAAGCCATGAAACTTCAAAAACTGCATCATGTACAGCCCAACAGTTAAACCAGAAAAAAGAACTAGATGAGCATTCTAACTTTTCGCGGCATGATCTTTCAGCTGATTCAGCAAAGTTGTTGAAGGAAAATGCAACACGTCGCAGAAATACTTCATGGCCACTAAGATATTCACCGTCTTTCTGTTAGAAACCATTTGCAGATAATTAAGTTATTAGAACAGGAAAGCATAGAACACAAACTACAAGCAAGCAATCAAATTAGAAAGATCATACCTGAAGGAGATAAACAGAAATGGGAAGCAATCTCTTCAGAATGTGTAACAACCTGCTTCCTAACTGTATGTGGAAAAAGCGGAATATTAGTGTGGCTGTTTGAATTTGGAATAGAAAGTGAACATAAAACCAATACGAAACAATCTTGATGGGTATTTATCACATTTAAATTAACATTATATGAAGCATGCATATTTTAAAGACAAAAAGAAGCTTTTAGCAAACCCTTTAATACTCCTTGCGATCTCAGTCCCTTAGTTTCCCCCCGCCCAGAAGAAGGGAAAAAATAAAGATCTTCTCCAGAAATCATCCGATATTAGGATGTTCACCAATATGATTCATAAACTTTACTTTGCTGGCTTCTATTATGAGTACCCATAATAGTGTTTGAAATTATCAAAGGGTTCCCATTTCACATATCAACTAAAGAAGCCAAAAAATAAGTCAAAACAAAATAGCAGTGCAGCAGATGTGCCCTCTTTTGTTGTCAGCCCTAGATATTCCTCGATTTTGTACTAAAGGTCCATTGCCACTATATTTTCAGCCTCTGCATAGAGTACCTTCACCAAATGCCAATTTCAACAGCACTTCCATCCGTCAAGATCTTTTGCACACTCTCAAGTTATTAGGAAAGAGAAGTTCTGATGATCTTTTGCAAGTACCAGGTGCTACACATGCATATCTGATGATCAGACTGTGATCTTTTAGAACTCTATCTGCATTTGACATCCATTATCCACAAAATAACTAAAACTTCAATTGTCCAAAAAACAGTTTGCCAAACCAGCGAATATTCACTAGATCAACACATTATTCATCATGAATGACAAAAGAGACAAAAGAAAGGTTAGACAGCACTAAAGGTAGTGGTTTGACCTGATGGAGAAAAGGTTCGAATGTATCGCGAGCCTTTGCAACAGCAATTACACAAGCTGTCCTAAATTTTCAATGGTAAAAAAGACAAAAAAAATTAATGGGTTCTATTATGCATTTTTAAACAAAAAGGAGTTCTAGTATAATTATTTTATAATTGAAAAAAGGAACAGCAGTCTCTACAAAGCTAGACACCCTAGGTACCTAGAGTAGTTCGTTCCATCATGGATGTCTTCAACTCCACATGCATTTACAATTTCTTCCCGGGTTATAGGAGGGCATTTAATTCCTCCAACAACAAAACGAAACTCAGCCATTGCACGATGGTATTGAGCACCTCCATACAGACGCATCCCTGCATTCTGTGAACAGCAGAAAAAGGTTACCAATGAAAACTATTATTGGAGATGCATATAGGCAGAACACTCAATAGCAGAAAACCAATTGGGGGTAGAAAAAAGAAGATCCACCCTGTTGCTCCCTCCTTTTTCATGCATTACTCTCTTTTTCAATATTGCAATAGCAGAAATTCAAGAAACAAGATTAACAAAATTCAAACTGCAAAGCAGGCCAATGCTTTTCAATTCTGAAGCACTTGATAGAAACTCCAATATAAAAAACAATTCTATACACGACCTTGCCGTTCAAGAGAATTTGACACTAATAAGGAGCAAATAAGCATGCAAACGTGGTCTTAATCATTCAAGAACAGTAACATTTCCTGGAGTGGAAACATGTAAAGCAATCAAGTAATCTTCATAAGGTAGATATATGTTGCAAGACGTAGAAGCATACAGGAATCAGCTTATGCGGAAACTGAAGACCATCGCTACCAACAAATGCCCCTCCATTCACCCTCTCGTCTTGTAGTGTTTCCCCTGCAAAAAAATATACCAGTGCTGGTTGTAAAAATCAAATACTTAAATTAAGATGAATGATCAAAAGCTTCAAAATCCTAGCAGATTGTTTTGTTTCTTTTTTCTCTTTCTGCCTTCGGGATTTACTCTACAGACTAAATATTTTCATTATCCAACTACATTTGGAATTTTAAGGCCAATATAAACTAGAAACCTTTGATAAGTCAATCTAAGTAACAAGATAATCATACTCCATAGATGTATTAGGGTAGGAATATACAGAATTACCAAATTTATCAGGTGGAGCAACAACTGTCCCTTTCAAGAGAAGCGACAACTGAGTAGCACATAAGAAACTAGTCAGAATAGTATAGAAACAAAATGCCCTGAAATGATATAGATTCTAAATAACTAGAAAAGAAAGGCAAAACAGATCAAAGAATATCATAAATCAATATGCTGTATTGGAACTTATCCCAACCATTATTGTGAATAACTACCCTATTAAAGTTTCTATCTCTGACAGTAACAGAAGTTGTGCAGGCTGACAAGATTGAATCTGTTTCATAAGTGTTAGATGTCTGTGAAGATGACTCTAAACAAACCTTAGTGAGGAACAGGTCATGAAAAGCACGTCCTTTCTCCTTCAGTTTTACTTCATCCAAAGTGCTGGAAGAGAAATTGGAGCAATAAATTGTTGCATGATATTTGAAACATTAATTATTGATGAAAGATGGAAGAATAGAGACAGAGAGACAGAGAGACAGAGACAAAAGTAAAAGTTTGATTTGCGTAATCAAATAAGTAAACTGAAGGAAAGGAAGAATCTGCCCTCCTCACAAGTGATGTCCAACAAAATTTAATTTAATCCCTAAACTTGCTCAAACATCATCAGACGAGGTGCAAACCTAAGCTCCTGATTTATTTCATTTAGTTTCCTTGTGCTGCTCCGATACTCCTTTTCAAGAAGTGGAATGATTAAAGGCACACTGTCCATGTACCTAGTAGAAAATAAATCCCAAATAATCAGTTCCAGCTATCAAAAGTTATCGTTACTTTTTATTTTCTTTCTAAGAGTGACTCATTGTTAAACTGGGTATGATAATTCTACCTCTTCTGCAGCAACTCTTCCAAGAATTGTCTTAGGCTGCTGACACCAATTCTGCTTCTTTCCTGTTTGGAAAGTGATCTACCCAACTTCTCCTCTAGTGCCGCCACATCCTCCATCTCTCTTAAAGAAATAGCCTGTAATGATTACAGTTAAAATACAACTTACATCCATTAAATTTTGGAAAAATAAGAAGAAAAAACTCTCAATGACTTCAATCTAGTCATGACTCTTTCATAGGTAATCTTGAGGGAGCTAGAAGAGACAGATCCTCAACCAATTACATGTTGCTTATTCTACCATGTAAAGCAAATGCACTAAACAAAATTCAGATCATCATTGAGTTGTACCAACACAGCCAATTAGTTTGAAAAAGGTAGCCCTAGGTTCATTCCAATAAGAAGGCAAATCAGGCTTATGACTCCAACATACAGCCAACTTGTTCGCTAATTAGTTTAAGGCAAGACAAATACTGAAATCTGCAACAAAAGAAAGAAGGCAATAGTTTATACATAAAAGCAAACAACTGAAATATATTACACAGGCACTAAACAAATGTTATTCATCAACATGAGTTCCTTTATTGATAAAGAGCACCAACAAAGTTGAAAAGAGAAAGAACCAACCTGTTTAAACTCATCATTTGACCTGTACACTGATTCATGTCCCAAGCCCACTCTTCCAGAAGGCACAGATGTGAAGAAAGGGGAATCACCTAACATGAACCCATCAAGTGTACTTGCAGGTGGTGAAAGGAAAACTTCAACATCTGAAACTCGTGCAAACTGAGGTATCTTGGTATCAAGTTTTGTTGAAACAACTACAGTCCTTGAAAGCTCTGGATCAATCTTGCATGTGGTTTTGGAGAGAGAAAGAGAGAGATTCTCAAAATTTAACAAAAAACAAAGCAGCATAAATATAAGAAACAAGCGCATATCATGGAACATACTTGCATTACTATCCTCCTAGTAGTTGCATTGCTCCAGTCATTACAATCTTCAAGGCATAGAATAATAAATTCCTTGTGCTGCATTTTAGCTCGCACTAGAGACTCCACAGCACGAGCTTGAGCCTGTCTTGTACATAGACATGGCATTCAATGCATGATTAACAAAATCAGAACATAAGCAGATAAGCAAAAGATTGGACCTGTAAGGCACGATTCTTTGGTCCAGGGGCTGGAGCAACAAGACCTGGAGTATCTATTATGCTTAGATTAGGACAGTACTTATATTCTACTTTGATTATTATTTCTTTAGCAGAGAATTGACAAGTTTCCCTCTCCAACCTCATGTTTTCAGCTTCAATATATGCCTGCATAAATTCATAAAAGTTTTGAAAATTTTCAAAGAAACATTAGCATTAATCTTAATCTGCAGCAATCTCTGCCATGCATTAAATTCATACAAATTTAGAATCCGTAATTCAAGTATTGACATTGGATTCAAAGTAAGCTCACACTCCAATGCTGCATATTATATTTTTCAATCTTGAAGTGTCTGCCTCAACATTTGTCATATATTTCAGTTTTATTTCGTGTTTATAATGCTAGAATGAAAAGATCTTAAAATTGTAATAAACAAACCCCCAACATCCAGGGGAAAGGAGAATGAAACCAATGACATCCTGAACTAAATGGAACTTTTGACCTCCATTTATTATCAATTTACTGTCTATACAAGTCTATATGAGCAAAAGATCGATGGATATGGAGTAATTGTTATCTTTATTATCTCAAATTTTGTGTTATTAGAAAGGAGAGAATTTATTGCTTTATATTGTCAACAATCCTTTTATATGTGAGTAAATACTTCTAAAGATCTGCTATGGACAAGTGTAATAGCAGGAAATGACACAACCTAGACTAAGGACCTTTGCCTACTCTATCGGTATGTTATTTACCATCTAAACTAAAAGATTAAAAAATTAAATTTAATTTTTTTTAAAAAAAAAAAGCCTTTTATCTACCTGAAATGTGATTTTATTCCTGTTACCAAACTCAGGGGGAAAAATAATGGACTAGAAGGTTTGGTGGTTATTGGATATCACATAATTAGCTGCTATTACAATGTATATGTTCAACTAAATTCTCTAAGCTACACTAACCACATCTGAGATAATGATTGTTCTATTTGGCAAGACTATTTGGACAACCTAGGTACAAGACAACGTTATACTTTTGAGGACAAAAATGAGCCTCACTAGGTCTGATTTTTAGGATGCAGCTATATGGATTGATTGTGACAAGAGTTAATAGTAAGAAAGATCAATTAGCATACTTCACCACCAAATAACTGGAACCTAAAATGCAGATTCTCGATTTTGTTTGAATTAACTGTCGTAGCAATTGTACATAAAACGCAACAAGTGATATATTTTCACTCATATGAATAGTTTGAAATTTGGTAGAAAAGAAAATTTGAATATAATTGAGCCCAGTATACTAAACTTCTTAATGATCCTAATAAAATAATACATTAAAGGGAAGGTAAAGATTCTAACTCTTGTCATGGCTTAACTTCATGTCGAAAATAGGATCAAATGAATAGAATATTCATGGACACAATTGATAAAAAGCACACTGCCAATTCATACAATTGAGTCGAACTTCCTTCAGCAGCAATAACAATGCATATTCATGGTAAATTTGATTCATTTCTGGAAACAATTGAACAACGTCGTAATAAGACTACCTAATCTTGTAATACTCTTCCGATTTGAATGCAACAATGTTTCAGACTCCACCCTGTTCAGTTACTTCTTCTTCTTCCTTGCTCTTAGAAATTATAAACGTCAATGATACATCGACTTCCGATTTTGAACCTCAACGTCAGTGCCCAAGAATATGTTTATAAGATGGGATTCAAAATTCTTTAGTGGCTGCATTTAAACACAAATATGCACACATTGACGCAAAAAAAATGTATGTTTTTTTGTATTTGTAGATAACTTAACTACCTGAATTTCCTGGAGTGACAACTGTTGAGCGACAGAGGGCTCAGAATCAGATAGCAAATGACAGAGAGGGAAATCACATTCCGGATTATACTTCATGTGGAGAGTGATGGGCCGGCGAGTCTTGGTGCCACCTCCGACGTGGTTGAACTGGAAGCCCATGAGCGCCTCAACGAGAGCACTCTTGCCGTCAGTCTGGTGGCCCACCACTAGAACCGCCGGAGCGTCGAAAGGCGTCTGGAACTCCTGAGCCAAGCTGTGTAGTTCATTATACGCCTCATATAGCCAAGCCTGACCCTCCACCAGCTCATTGCCGGACGTGGGTGGTGATGACAACGGCGCTTGTTCTTCCGCCATGGGAGGGATGTGCTGCAGGCTTTTGTTTGCCCGCGTGGGAAGGTTTTATTTTATCTTATGTTGGACATGAAATTCGACTGATTTTTAAAATTTGGTTGGACCGGATTTTTGGGTGTTTGGGTAAGGCTTTTCTTTTCTAGTGTTAAGTTTTACTTTTTTTTCTTTATTATTTTTTTATTTTGACTCTCATTTTTTTAAAAAAAATTTACTTTTATAATTTTTAATATAACTCGATTCAAAAAAAATTTTAATAAAAAAAATAATTCACTTTAGTGTAAAAAATATTTAAGTTAAAAAAAATATTAAACTAATACATGCATTGTACATTATCTAATACTCTAATTAAATTACACTAATTAATCTAAAATCATTAATTTTTTATAGTCCAATAACATTGTCACATTTTGTGCAATTTAATTAATGTACTACAAAGACATATTAGAAAATTTTAAGTCTAATTCAGTTTTGCTTCTTCAATTTCAAAATACTCCCTCTATCTCCAAACAATTATTAATTCTTTCTTTTCATTTCAAAATGCCTTTTTGATCTGATAAATCAATATTATATTTATTATTTTCATTCCAAATTCACCCTCAACCATCTTATGTAATGCGTTTATTACTGTTTTGCTCAAGATCTTCTACTATAATCTCAAATATATTATCTAGTACATCAATTAAATTATACTTTATATAAAATAATATATTTAGTCTAAACTTACTAATTTTTCTTAAGCTAATGATTTTGCTCCATATTGTGAAACTTAATTCATGAAATAAGATATTAGAAGATTCAAAATCTTTTTATACATTACTCATTACATAAGGTTACTTAGGTTATAACATTATGTTTCTATGAATCTTAACAAATCTTTAATTCTTGTTACTGTGTACCTTATTTTAAGTTGACAAATATTTTGAAATGGAGCATGCCAATCTCCTCAATTTTTTACCCTTCATCATCCTGTAATTTAAAAATAAAAAACCATGAACTAATTAATGACCCATTTTCTATTATCTTCTCATTTCCTAGACCTCCTTCACTCTATTTAATAAGATTATTTCAGTCTTCTTGACCTGGATTTGCAAGAATTTTATCAAGATTTAGTCGAAAAATTTTATGGTGGTAGCTGTGTAATTAGTCACCATCTCATAGGTTATACTCTGTCCAATCACATGAATCCACGTATACTGCAGTCTCCGTATTAATGAATGAGTAGTGATAATGTGCAGGGACCTCACAATATACGCTGTCACGTAATTGGGACAGTAAAGATAACTTATGAGATCGATTTGAGCTAATACTGCATACCACCATAAAGTTTCTCGATTTAGTCAGTGCACATTGTCTAAAAATGACAAATAATTTGAAATAGATGGAATATTTTATTTTTAAATTTAAAGCAGTGCACTTTTCATTTTTAAAAAAATAGTATTTTTTTTTGTTTCGCATTAAATAATTGTAAATTTTTTATACAATATACAATAACTCAACTTATCTATGAATTTTACAATATGTAAATAATTGGTTCACTTGTATAAATTCAATTGTAGGACATTAATTCCAATGGGATATTTAGATAGCACTAAAAATATATTTTAATAATCGTTTAAGAAAACTTCTAACAAGCATGAGCCGCCAAAAGCAAATTGAATACATTTTAACTTGCTTCTGTTTGTTTACATTAATAATACACAACATACGACTAGTGTAGTACGACAAGATTGTCTTTTGAAATATTAAGATATATTTGGATTGAGTCCGTTGTGGAATTTGATAAAAAAAAATTATTTTGAATCTCATTTATTTCTTGCAGATAATTTATTTCTTTAAAATTCAATATAAAAAATCTAAAATTTAAATTCTATCCAATGTCACCCTAACTAAATTAAATACCACAAGTACCAAATAGTTACCGCATGCTAGCAATATAAATTTCCCTTTGACAATATTGTCTTTTGAAATGGCTAAGAGCAAATCACCACCTTAACATGAATACTCATAGATAAGATATTACTTTAGCTTTGAAGACCATGGACTCCAATTAGCTTCCTCCAGGACTCACATGGAATTAAGGCAAGATTAGAGAGATAAAAATGGTTTAACACACCGGAATGGGCCGGTTGTTCTCGTACAAGTATGTTCTAGCAGCATAACACTCTTAAGTAATACCCCGTTACGGCAAGTGTTCGTCAAGTGTTATCTGACTTGGACTCCTTCAAGTGTTCGTCACCGGAGGACAAGTCCCTCCTACTTGACGCATGGTGGTGCAAATCAATCCATATAGCTGTATCCAGAAAGAATCAGTCTGTTTTTTAGGATACAGCTATATGGATTGATTTTTACTCTTCTTCCTATGCAAATTGAGCTGGAATTGGTTTCTCAAATTTAGCAGATTCAACAGAATCCATTTTCTTGCCCTGCTTTTCTGAGATGTTCTGCAGGATATGTTTTGCCCCTATACAGTTAGGCGGAGCACTGGTTATTACAACAGAAGCCACAATTCCTAAAAGAAATTTTGTGCTATTTTTTAAATGATTAACCATATGAATCCCATGTTTCCTAGCATTACCACACCTGTTAAGCATTCAAAATTAATATATAACCAAAGATTTCTTTTTGTCAGAGCATTGCAATGGAATCTCAAATCTAACAAGTCCTTAGATAGACTTCAGAGTGCATGGTAGAAAGATACAAGAGATAATAATCACATATTACTAGGCATCTTTAAATTGATTTATCAAGACTTATTGTCTCAAATAGTACCTTAGTCCATAAGGCCAAGCCCAACCTTTGATTGATAAATGGCTCTCATTGATAAAACAATCTTGCTATCAATTAACTCCTCCACTAGCCTCTTTTTCCTTCGATCAAAAACCTACATCAGAAAGAAAAAGAAAATAAATTCCAAAAATAAGAGAATGATTTAAATGAAATGATCAAAATATAATCTAGACACCAAGCCAGGATAACTAAAATTTGAAACACATAACTAAGGACTACTGCCTTTACTTAACTTCACCATAAATTAAAAGATTTTATCTTGTTAGCACATAAGCCAGCATAAGGACCTGTCTGCTGAAAACTGACCCCCAGCCATGATTATTAACTTAATAAAACTTATCTTTCCATGCTGCTCTTTAGTTTTAGTTAAATTGGTAACTTATTTTTTATTACTATCGTAGCAGTCACGTACTGCTTTCTAACCATCAACTTGACTAAATAAAATATGGGAAGTTAGTTAATGAAAACATCGTAAAATAAGTCATAATATAGAAAAACATGAAAGCAACAACCATATGAAACTTGACAGGCAATTTTCATGGACAACACTTAAGATTTACCAAGAAAGAGGTATGCAAAGAACATGTCCAAAAGAATAAAAATAAAAATAAAAACAAAGCTTTCTACGCAGTGTTGCTTTAAGTTGATTACTAAGAACCTAATGGCATGCATGTTAGTCAGCTTATAAAGCTCCAAGGTATGCAAAATGTTATATTTTCCAGTAGACCACAACAGTCCTCTGTTTATTAAATGTTTAACCAGGAAACAGATTAGAGTACATGCCATTCAGAGTACTGTGGACGACCGAAATCAAGAGAAAAATAAAAGCGAGCCTGAAAGATATATAAAAAAAAAAAAAAATCAGTCATGACCACTTCACGTTTAGTATCAGAACAAGCATAAGTTTGCCTAATTACAATACGTTATTGTTGAGAGAGAGAATACCAGAATATGCGAAGCACTCGACCCGGACCTTAAACCAATGTCATAGGATGAAAAATGGGACCATTCAGTTAGTTTGAACATCCATCTACGAAGTCGGAATGATCTAGAAGTTAGATTGAATCAGAAACTAGACCAACTTAAACAAGTAAATCATTATATGGTCAAAACGACAGAAGGCAAAATTCAGAAAATTATTACCCATTAGCAGCCTGCTTATCAGTCAAGAATCCTCCAGTCATAACCTGATTTCCAGTCCCTTCATCAGAACACAGTGTCAAATGGATCACGGTGTTCAGTTCATGCGAAACATCAAGAATCTCTCCGCAAACAGGACAGCAATTGATAAGTGGTTCCCTGCAAAGAGGATCATATATTCATATCATCTATATGAGAAACAGAGAAGGGTAATCTGTAAAGGCAGCCAGATGGATTACAACTTAGTTGCATGAAGTTTCACGAATAAAGCATCCAGAACTGCCATCTTCATGCTTCTGAAGAAGCAAAGCTGTAGTGCTGTGAGAAATCTAATGAGGAGCCACTTTTAAAAGTAAGGTGAATCACCAGTGGAAGTACAGAAATGAAGCAACAAACAGAAAAGGATGTTTTATCATGATGTCAGCTTTCTCAATCATTCATGTCTCACGTAGGATCAGGTAATTCTCCTTACTTCTCCTCCCTATTCC
Organism: Rauvolfia tetraphylla; assembly: GCA_030512225.1. NCBI lineage: Eukaryota > Viridiplantae > Streptophyta > Magnoliopsida > Gentianales > Apocynaceae > Rauvolfia > Rauvolfia tetraphylla. Next base: position 9,687,595 of record JAJQKT010000060.1, read on the forward strand.
ATTAGGAGACAAGGATTTAATTGATTGGATAAAAGGAACAAAGCGAAAAGGAAGAGAAAATGAAGATCTAAGATGTTATTACGTGCTACAAAGCTGTTATTGTGTCTTTCTATTGCTATTCATTATAAAATGTCCAACAATTTAAATTGTTGGAACTAACAGAAATTTGATGATGCATTTCATTCTAAAGGGGAAAGGAGTACAATTTTTAACCAAAAGGTGCTTGTGGTCACACGTCCCAACTGCTAGGCCTGAAAGGTAGCCTTACTTTCTTGTTGAAGAGCTAGAAGCACTGCCAATTCATCCATGCTGACAACCCCATCCCCATTCTCATCAGCAGCTTTGAAAAGTTCCTCTTTCTAGAAGGCAAGGAAAAAGAATTAGTAAGAGAACAGTATATAAAGAAATGCTATTTAAGGACCAATTGGCAGGCTCCAAATTTATATCCAATTAAAAGTTCTTTTGTTAAATAGATTAAGATGAAAAAAATTTTGAGTCTAGAGTAGTTCCAAAATGAAGCACAAATAGTTCAAGTATGAAATACAAACCTTATCAGCTGCCAGTTGATTGCCAAAAGCATCAATTAGATCAGAGAACTCATCAAGTGAAAGCTTTCCATCTTCATTATAGTCCTGCATAAAGCAAAAGGTTTAGCTTCACAGGAATGTCAGAGGGATAATTGTTCAATCCTGAATCACCTAAAGCAAATTTATTCCTATAAGGATTGTCCACTTATTGTAACATATCAGAAGCATTTAAGTCCCAATGTGTTCCTTTCCTCTATCACAGACAACCATCCCGTTTCAAACAGTGATTTAATTAGCAAAATTTTTGCCTTTTGGTGCTGACCAAGTATTCGGAATTCATGAGTTTCATAGGTTTGGAGTGTTAGGAATCATAAATATACATTCTGTCAAAGCCAGCAATATTAAAATTTAACTAAATTTTACTTCCACACTAGGATAAACAAATTGTTAATCACCATGATTAGTTACCAATAAGCTAAATGACCCCTAAATGGCTATATGGAAAAGAGTCGATCACATTATATGAGTTAAGTGTGAAAGACCCTTCAATTATTGCATCACTTAACTTTAGCGAACCAAACTGAGTTTCAGAAGCTTGAATCCAATCCATCATATTTGAGTTTCCATGAAATTCATTCCCATGTATGCATACTTACCATATATGAAATCCAAATTTTAACCATCAGTTCTTCCTCTTTGTCAGCCAACATGACCACAAACTTGCTTGACATGAGACTAAAAGAATAGAACCTTTGACCCTCCCAGGGACACAGAACATCTTAAGCATACGTGAATTACTGCTAACAGTGATCATATAACCCGTTACCTTGGGCCCGTTTTACCTGCTAAAGTAATTTTATTTAGAACATTTTAAAATACATCTACACACTTATAAGCTACTTAATATTTTTATATTTATAAAGTTACAAGTGATATTTCCCATCATAGATTATTAATAAACTCTTCTATAACATACATAACTCACCTCCAATGATTTCTTATATTCTCTAAGATAATAGAGGTAATGAAAATAGTAATCTATAAAGAATCAATATTAAAACTTTTCTCGTAACTTTCTAACTTTTCATATTTTATAACTTGGATGAATTATCTCTTACAATAACGGACATACATAATATTTCATAATAATTCTATTACATTTCCAATATCTAATTTTGTGAATCAACCTTTGTAATAGTCGATTTAATAAAATATAAGTGTTATATTCTTACAAAAACAAAAAAATGTGAAGAAGAAATTTAGACTTTAATAATATTAAAATATTTTACATTGTTTCTTAAATTTTTTATACTACTAAATTACAATTTGAAACATAAATTTGAACAAATGGTGATGTTTGAGTTGTGTACTATTCTTTTTTTATATATATTTGACCAAGAAATTTTGGTATTCGGTGCATATGGACACATATGCCCAAACTTTGAGGGTTAGATTGAGAAGATTTGTATCTAGTAGGATCAAAATATTAGTCTGTAGTCTAGACTGTTAATTCGAAAATGTTGATAAAGAAAGGGGTTGATTAAGAATAATATATAACGCTAAGGGCGATTAACTTGCCCTAACCATAGGGTTCTTAAGGTAAAATTAGCATTATGTGTGAGTATAAAATGGAAGAAAGAGACCTCACTTTCCAACTACTTGATCTTATCTGAGCGGCGGCGGCGAAGCGGCGAATGGTTGGAGTGGTGGTGGAAGACGACGAGCCACCCACTCCCCGCCGTTGAAACTTCGGCTGGGGTTGCTGTAGGAGGCTTTCTCTCCCGCCGCTACTATTCCGCCGTCTCCATTTCTCCGCTTGTACCGCTATGAAGACTGCCCGCCTGACGAGCCTGTATTAAACAGGCAATGATGGAGTGGCGGGCTCTCAGCAAACAACGATAAAAATTAAGTTTTTTAAGTTTGTCTTTTGTTTATATTTACTAAGGAATGCAATTTCATTACTACAATTTATGTCAACCTAGGGTAATTTTATAGATTAGGTTTTGGATGATACTTAGTTGCTGAGACGTTGCTTTTCTTGCTAGTATTTCTTCGTTAATGCTTGATAGGATATATTTAGTTGCAAAATGGTTAAATCCTCCTCTGTTATGCTAAATTGATGTTCTTATGCTTTCATTTGGAAAATTTGGTTTTTCATTGGAAGAAGTGTGGAACTTTTCTGCTTTCGGCATAAGAAAAGTTGGAAGCAGCAAACATTATCATGAGCAGCTAGGGCTTTATTGGTGTGAAATCTACTCCAAGTATATCTTTCTATGCTATGCATACTGGGGTCATACCTTGCATGTCTACTTCATCTTCCGTTAAAGTTTGCAGAGAAAGTTGAATCAGGTTTGAGACTTGTACAGTTTGTTCAGCAAGAATTTTTAAAAAAAAAGTATTTATTTCATTCTTACTGCTTCAAATGCTTAAAGGTGAGAATTTCCCAGTCAGCTGTAACAGAAGTGTAGTGTACATTCTTAAGTTTCAGCCTCAGATGAAGGCACTAGATTAGACATTGCATTTTACAGTTTCTTAGACAACAGCCAGAAAAGTCATGGTATGCCTAAAATAAACATCTAGGAGCAATCACAATTCGCAGAGACTCAAGAAAATTGCAACAAAATCCATTTTCTGTTCCACATCAACACACAATTGCCACAAGTATGCATGTAGAAGAGAAGTTGGTTTCCTGTAAAGGTTTTATCTTAGACACTAGCAGAACGAATCCCTAGACCACTATTGCTGAAGTTCAATTTTGTAAAAATTCAGTTCCACCTCTATTCTGTTGCCTGTACACAATGTGCCTTAAGATCAATGTAGGGAGGGAATAGAACTTGCTGGCCTGTGCAGTTCTGATCCATGTATGTGTATTTACCTTGCTGTCAATCAAAATGAACTGAAACAAAATTACAAGAGTGGGCTGTTATGAAAAGTCAAATCTATTCCGGGCAAAACTCAGTGAAAACTGGTAACCTTTCCCTCACAGAAGGACCAAATAGAAGAGTGTGTATATGGGCATTGACATAATCCTTCGAGGGAGTTTCCTCACTTGAGGCGGCAGGCAAGGCAATAGCAATACCATCATCCAGGGGAGACCAATCAGTGCTTGTGACGGCAGTTGTGGTCATGTTATTCCTACTGCTGATGGTGTTCTCTTGTCTGATTGGTGAAACAGCTGCCGGAGCCGTACTGGAAGCTTTTGCTGTCGATGCAGGTTCAATTGATGACAGGGCTGCCTTGACCTGATGATGAACAAAACGGCACTTTGCGCCATATGCGCATGAACCTGAACTGAATGACTTGCAGAGCTTTTCCTATGCAAAACCATCAAGGATGAAATATAAGTAATCACAATTCAAGTTTCCATACAGAAGGTTCACAACAGTTTATACCTCAGATTTAGTCTTGGTCAAGAGGTGAGAAGGAAGCAGCTCCTTGTTACCATGTGCAAACTGTTAAATTGAAAGAAGAAAAGAATAATCTCTTGTTAAATAGCAACATGATTGAGTAATCCCCTTTCACAAATGATGCAGTTAGAAAATATAGGGATCCATGAAAGTTTAAGGATTATGTAGCCTGATCAGTGATTGGGCTTCAGTTTGACACATCAAGGATGAAGTTATCAATCATTATGAAGGTTGCAGACAACTGCACAAATGTAAGCCATGTTCAAGGAAGAAATCCAGCATAGAGATGAAAGATGGGGATGTCTGAGAGTACCAACTATTCTACATTTAACAGATTACATGCAGCTGCTTCATGATTTGTCATGTTTTTTTTCAAGAGGAAGACCGTAGGGAAATGGCATACGGCTAAACTTGCAGAAAATATTCGACCCTATTAGATGCATGCATAATAAATAATTAAAAAGGAAGGCTGGAACTGATTGTTCTATTTGCTTCCGTGTTCAATGAAGTTCACCACAATGTTGAATATATCTTTAATTAATTATAATTAAGGAAAAAATTAAAATCAAACGATGGTCCATGAATGGGTATTGGTAAGAGTAGCAAATGTAAGGAATAAGAATACCCATGGTGCATAAATGGCTTGACGCTTAGCCAAAAGTAACTAAAAGCTGTTACCTAAATGATTCGACTTGCTTCTGGCAAAACCATGTTAAGACTGTGACTGGAACATCACTTTAATTATAAGAATCCACATGATCATTAGGATAACCTCAAAAAAGATTTTAGCTTTAGAAAGCAAGGTTGAAGCAGCTAGATAATTACTGTGTAGATTGTTAACAAAAAGAGTTTCAAAGAAGAAGCTGACTGGGTCTGGTTCCTCAGTAGACAAGCATGGCATGTCTGCTTACAACACAAGCTGAATTCATTCACCACTGTGACATGGTGATAAAGTAGCATGGCAAAATCAAGTGCTTTATTGTTAATGAGACTTAATCCACAAATGAGGAATCTATCTTTCAATGCCATCTGAATACTCCCTTAAGAGTGTTTTATTAGCAACGTTAAAGTTTGTGGTGATAAGACAAAAATTGAATGTCTTCTCCCCAGCCCTACCCAAACCAGAACTTCGAATCAAAAGAGAAAAGGAAATAAAAGCCAACATGGGATCTGGTAGAAGAACTATACCGCTTGTGGGGGAGTAATCATTTTTTGCATTTACTGATCTCAACTCTTAACAAGTTGTAGTACCAGTTATGCTATTCAATGTGTCATCTAGAACATTAAATCAATGTTGTATAGCTTTTATAATCTTCTATACTACACCTGAAGAAAAGGATATGAATGCTGTTCTCGCCAATGCAGCTAACTATTTTATATATAACTTACATGTCATTTTAATCTCAGCGTAACAATTTATTAATGGCAATACCAGTCGTCTGATTAGTAAATTTCAGAAAAAAAAAACTCAGAAAAAAAAGTAGTACAATTTCAGAGAGAGAAAGCTTACGTGGTATTTTGAACCAAAGCGGCAAGTACAAGAATCTACCCGAGACCGGCATTTCTCCAGCTTGTAAAAACTATTCTCACTTCCGCCCGAGGAGGTGGAAGACGATGACCTCCCTCCGGAATCCGATGACGTCAGTGACGACCTCATTCTGGCGCTGCAGCCAGAAGCTTTAGGATTATTACTTTTGTTAGAGTCGACGAGAATGCCGTCCATGACCAGGACGTCCTCCTCGACCTTCATCGGCGTCTTGAACACCGGCGTCGACCTTAGAGGCGGCGTATCCAAGTTTTCTATGGAAGCTCGAGAAAATGGAGACAAGAAACCTCCTCTACTTCGGCCTGCTGCTCGACCTTCGCTTCCGCCGCTGCTGCCGGAGCTCAAAAGCAGGTAGCGGATCAGCGGGGAGTCCAGATTCGGAGAATCAGAGCAACTGTCTGACGAAGCGTATGGGTCGAAGATGCGACTTTTCTGTTGAAGATGATTGATGCCTCGACCGATGAAGTTCTGCGCATTGAGATAAAGTGGTGAAATATTTGTGTTTAAGGACTTTAATTGCGGAACCTTGGCACTGCTCTTCGTGTTCCCGCAAAGGCCTTCCATTAGAGTACCTGTAAAAATCATTAAATGAAAGATAATTGCTAAAATTACAGTTTTGCAGACAGGAAACGACACCTAAATTGCAAATTGCTCATTAATTAGGAAGTTATATGTAATTAAATCGAGAGAATCTAGCAGTATTTTTGTGTGATTAAGTCGATTTTTTATATATATTTTTCCGTTTTTGAACAGTATTTTCTACTCAGAACTCCCGTCTCCCGCCAACAATTGAAACCCTGTTCCATCAAGTACAAAGATGCTACACTCTCAAAGTATCAGATTCCGATACAGAAAACGTATAAACACCATAGACATAACTCAAATTCATAAAGCAATTTCATTTATGCACACATCTATATTCACTTTTACGTCACTTCTGATTGTGTGAATATGCTTCGGCTGAGAAGAAGTGGGCAATGAGGATTTGAACTCTCAATACTCTAAAAGACACTCGCAAAGCAATTAGAAGGATTAATGGGAGAGAGACGCTTTATTATTACAGATTTTAAGCAGAAAGCAATGTCCATATATGTAATCTTATATCAATCAGTATCGCCGAAGACTCTCTCCGGAGAATTGAATGAGTTCAACATATTCATAAATTGAATGCTGCAGATAAATGAAAGGAACTGCATTTTCATACAATTAATTTCTCAAGAACACAGAGGATTGAACCTTCAAGAAAGTTAATTACCTCAGAATTGAAGAATAGGCGTTGGTTGCACGATGAGTTTTGCTCGGCCAGATAGTTTCATGTGATTGATCGAAGAGAAAAGAGATAATGAAGGGAACTGTGTTGTAGTGAAGGCAGTCCTCTCTGCACGTAACACCATTTATATATGTCCTCGCTCCATCGAATGTCGCAGGCGAAAGCAATGCCGCTGCTTAGAAACTTTGGTACCTTTTGGTTATTTAATCATTAATAATATTACAAGCTGTACAAGAAATTCTAATGCATGGGATATATGCACACGAGCGAAAGAATTTTTTATATATCCAGAAATAGGATGTGAATAAAATTCAGACAAAAAAAAGAATAAAATTCAGACAATCTAATCATATACACGAAGAAATTAAAAAAAAAAAAAAAAAGATACTCAACTACTAATATTTGTATCAAGAAAAATCATTTAATATTTTATAATTAAATTACAATATAGAGATGTTCAACTGCTATATTACGATATCAATAAGAAAAATCGACTTTAGGGAACCCTGCATTTTCTGATACCATTGATAGCCAACCGTGAATGCTTTGTCTGTTTAACCACACAGGTGCGGATGAGTAGCAGGCATGAGATCTCAACTATGTTAACATTCTAGCAATACAACGCAAGACAGATTCCCGCATTTGGCTCTTGCTTCCGGTGCATCTGTGCCTGTGGACACTTTCTGGGGTGCATGCAGTCACAGATGCATAAACCATAATTATACCATTAAACAACAGTTTTACATTACCGGAGATTCACTCGACAATTGCTGAGTGCTTATGCATTGTTTTAAGCATCACAAGATAATTTGATTATCAACATAAGAATTGCTCGTGGAAATTGAACGAGAAGAAAATCAAAGTTCGTTGAGTGCATTCTTCAGGTTGCCACCAAGTAGAGACATAAGACCACCACCATGGACCCGTCCCTCTGGAACAGCAAAACTGAGGCCATTTGCCAGATTGCTACTGCCGATGCCAGCCCCAGAGTACCTTCCCTCTTCATTCTCTGTACTCAATGGACGTGAGTATGATGATGAGGCCTTCATTGACAAAGGAACCAATACCTGAGGAGGTATAAGATGTCGTCTATTTGCAGGTGGCTCAAAATAGTCAATAGATTCTGATACCGCGCTTGTTGATGGTGAAGAATAAGTCTCTCCAACATTGCTTTTAACAGTAGATGCAGCAGATACTAGTCCGTGGAAGAGACCTGGTCCAATCATACCCCCTTTTTTTGTCTCCTGCCCCTGAACCAAGCTGCAATGTGCTGCACAGAGCCCGCTCTTCCCCCTTGCAAATTTTTCACATTTTCCCCCTACCCAGTTGCATCTCTTTCCACCACCATGGGCCTTGCAAAAGTCAGTGCTACCCTGAGCGCTCTTTCCACAGTTTTCAAACTTACAACGCTTCCCTCCTCCGTGCCTCACACAGCAATCAGTGCGGCCACGTGCGCTCTTTGTACAGCCAGGAACAGCACACCTTTTTCCACCACCATGTGCAACACAGAAATTTGTGCCTCCATGTACACTTTTTGGGCATATCCCACCACCGTCAAAGAGGCAGCGCTTTCCACCACCATGTCCTTTGCACAGAGGTGTACTTCCCTCCGCACCTTTTGTGCAGCCAGCAAATATACACCGCTTTCCACCACCATGTGCTTTGCAGAACATTGTACTACCTTGAGCACCCTTAGAACAACCTTGAGATTGACAACGACGTCCACCACCATGAGAGATGCATAAACCAATATGGCCCTCTGCACTTCGGGTGCAACCTTCAATCTTACATCTCTTTCCCCCGCCATGCCTGATGCAAAGACCTGATTTTCCTCGTGCTGCTTTGTTGCACCCCCCTGGATAGCCACATCGTCTCCCGCCCCCATGTGCAATACAATAGTCAGTCTTTCCTTCGGCACTTTTAGTGCATCCTAGTTGTTGGCATCTCCTCCCTCCACCATGGGCCTTACAGTAGGCAGTTCGGCTCTCTGCACCTTTGTTGCATCCTGGTTTCTGGCATCTCTGCCCACCCCCGTGGCCAATACAAAGACCTGTAGCCCCACGTGCTCCTTTCATACAACCAGCAAATTTGCATCTTCTAGGATTGCTAGTTTTTTGATCTGTTGATGTTACAGCTGTTGCAGACCCAGAGATGGTGCTCCTTGAGGAATCAGAGACAACAGAGGGTTCAGAGCTCATCTGAGAATGATGACAATGAGATCTAGCATCAAGCTCTAAGAGTTCTTTAGCATGCTGCAAACCTTTGCTACAATCCCTTCTTGGTTCAATAAAAAATGTTGTCAGATAGCCCCCTGACTTCTTGGCTGATGTCGAGCCCTCATCAACAACAGGGATCAAAGTTCTATTGCCATCTGAGGACACATGATCAGAGGGACAAGATGTGTTCAGAGTATGTGTAGGAGCTGAATATTCAACTACATTGGAAATTTCATCACTGCTCCCAGATAGGCCAAGCTTGAGGGTGGAATCCCCCTCGGTTGACAGACCTTGATTTAGGGTAGCTGTGATTCCCTTCTTTTTTACACTTTCTGGGTATACACAGGGTGTTGGGCCCAATCCAAGAACCAGCCTGCACCCATCATCAGGAGCATTTGTATGAGAAAACCAAGTTCCATTGTTATTATGATGCCTCCCAAAACCAGGTTTTTGGCTTCCTCCATAACCAAAGCAATCCAATCGCAAAGTGGTGTCGCCAAAGCTGTTTCTTGTGGGCTCGACATTTGAAGAGAAAAGAGTGTCGTTCTTTACAGAATCCATTACTAAGGTATGAGTGCTAAAAGGAACAGGATAACCAACTAGCACAGGGATGTTATCTACAGCTAATAGAAATACGAGTAAATCAACAAATGACAAGAAAATAAAAGAAATCCTAATAAGCTACCTCCACCACTCACAAAGCCTGAGGTGTCAGACCTATCCATTAAACAGCACGTCTTGACTCTGAATGCCCAATAAAAATTTCATAAAGAACTTTGCTCTGTACGCCTTTTCCTATTTTTTCGGGAAGAATTCCATAAGGAAGCAGTCATAATAGGCATATCCTTTGGGCCTCTTACAGGGAAGTCCTCCAGGTTCATCTACCTAACAATAGCAGAAAGACAAAGTGATGATCCCTTGCAGCATACATTCCAAATTATAGCATGAGTTTACTAACATGTGTCACTGAGAACAAAGTAACAGAGAGGCATCTCAAGTTCAAATTATTTGAACCAAAAAACTAGAAGTCCAAACACAAAAATATATGTGCCAGTTATAACGAGAACTGATTAACCATAAGAACACTAGTGTAGAAAGGAACTTAATAAGATAAAGGAAACTATTACATCCAGAACAGTGCAATCTGAGTTAAAAAATAGAGTAACTTAGATCAGTATATTTATGTGAAAATTGACTTGGTAAACAACCAGGCGAACAACTTGTTCTCAGGCCTAAAATCTATTATACATGTGACATCATTTTGATCTAGTTTGATTTTTTTTGCCCTTTTTTAGTTGTAAATTTATGACCAGATTCAAAATTTTAGTTCAACAGCAAATCCTTTTTATTGCAACTGAAAAGAACAAGCAGTTTAGGCAACATATTTTTGTTTTGTTCCATAGAATCCATTGATTGAATTTTAGTACTCACTCAACATCTGCAAAAGCTGCTTTAATCACCTGCGTGATCATTATACAACCAATACATACTTTCTTGTAGCTACAAAATAATCAAGCTTCCGTGTCAATTTGTAAAATTTCACTGAATAATCATGAGAATTTCTGTGGAACTGATGGTAGCCAAAAGAAAAAAAAAGATTGCCCAACCACTACTTTTTTTTTTTTTTTGGATGGGCTGCTCAAACACTACTTACGAAGAAGTACGTAACACCTTAAGCCATCTCTCATAATAAACAGTGCCACAAGCACAGAGCTATCAGGAAAACTTCTGCTTCACGCAGAACTGGAAGACCAACTCAACAGACGTTAAAAAGGAGTAGTAAATCAATAAACCAGTAAGTCAATAGCAGCTTATGAACTAACTTTCTGAAACTTTGCAACTAAAAGAAAGTGCCATTTTCTGAAAGGCATGCCAAAGCTTTTGGATAACCACAGACTGAAACCCACAAATATTTCAACTAACTAAATCAAATTTGTCAGAGTCAAGCAAATTCGGGGTATATCCTCAAATTTTATATTCTTAAACCCAGAAAATTCAACTAAGTAGATAGGATACCATGCTATAAGCTTTAAACACATTTAAAACCCTGAAATTTAGCTTCTCAAAAACTAATTGCGGACCAAGGAAATCAATAAAACAAGAATTACCATCCAGCTATTCTACAAATTCATCAAGAAAAAGAAACGAAACGACATCATCAGATTGTCAGGTGAATACAGGAGTATAAAAACCTCAAACACAAACAAACATACATAGAATTCCATCACAACTACAAAAACAGCACTGAGTTCAGGCATCCATAGTTGCTCATTAATCAGACCATCCGCCATAGCGGAATCAACAAGATTGCATGGGATTGATGTCAAATTTCGACAAAAAATTTAAAAGAACAGCAAAGAGAAGAAAGGGAAAAGAATACCCTTTTACAGGAAACATCAGAAAAGTTGCCAAATCTGAGTAGCCATTGAAGAGAACCTATCCCACCACTTGTATAGAGAGAGAGAGAGAGAGTGGAAGTTTGCTAGATAGAGAGAGTGGAAGTGAATAGAAAGAAAGAAAGCTACAAGTAGAACTTGAAGACAACCTAAGTGCAAAAGGGAAAGAGAGAGAGGAACTAATAATAGCTATTATGCTGTAATTAATAGACCCTATTTGATTAGGGCGACCCTTTTTTTGGGATTAACAGAGCAGCCATTGTGCAGTAGTTGGTGGACATTACCAATAATGTCCTCGCTGTCAGTAGCTTAACAACTGTTTTTATGGACGGTTTTAGGCACGCAACCCCTGATTTGGACCCTGCATACTTTTTAGTGATAGGGACATGTTGTGCGAATTGACAGTATTGACCTGCTTCACATAAACATATCTAAGTCTATAAATTATGCATTAAACTTACTCATCCTTTTGGAGTGATAATCTAGTAATTTACTTATTTAGAAACAACTTTTAATATGCAATTCATGAATTTTATAATTAATTATAATTTTCTTTAAAATAGATAAAAAAAACAAGAAACTTGCATATGGTGTTGAATAAAGGATGACAGACCTATAATTCTCTGATGTAGATATTTTTTTATTAAATAAAAAAATAAAATAAATAAACTTACACATTTTGTTAAATGAATTACGCCAAACTTATAATATTATGATATAAACCTTATATTTTTTTATCATTACAAAGAAAAAAACAAAGATCAAAGATTCATAAACATTCTATTTTTTGTTATTAAGTTTTGTTGTTGAAATAAGGCTCATTAGTGATTCGAAGCTTCATCAAATATTTGCTGGAGGAGGAAGGGTATTCCTGTCACTTGATAGCTAACGTCATTCTATGATGACATAAGGTGGGGTAGGGGAAATTTGTGGCCGAGGTGGAATTGTCGTGGCGCGCCCTAAGCATCAACGGTAAGCATTTTAGAAAAAATATCTGGTCATGTAAGTTGAGCTGGCATAGTGTGATACAACGGTTTGGTAGTTGCTGGCTTGGCTGAGTTGTTCATTGGCTTCCTCGGCTGCTGCATCTGTTCTTCAGAGCTCAATAATTATTTTTCTTTTTTACGAGGATCAGAAAATCTCATAATTATTGAGATTAAAATTTTAAAGAAATGATATTTCACTCTCCTTTTAAACCGTATTTGGATTGAAACTTAACTCAAATAAAATATTATTTTTAAAATTTTTTTACTTTAAGTTTCACTTCACCTCTCACAAATAATTTATTTTTATAATTTTCAATACAATTTAATTAAAAAATTCAATCTAAATATTATTTTCTTTCACTCTCTCTTCTTTTTTTAAATAATTCAAAAGACTTTTAATACTTAAAAATTTTCAAAAACTCAATTTCTCTGTTTTTCCCACAAAAAAATCTAATCTAAAAAAGTTAATTAAGGGTATTAAATTTTTATTTATTTATGGAAAAAAGAGAAGGGAATATAAAAAATTAAAAAGGGAATGTGAATAATGCTACTCAAATTTTAACGTATTTCTTTATAACTTTTTTGAATACTTTCTAATCATAATTCAAAGATTTATAACAACTTAAAAGTTTTTTTTTATGGAATAACATAGAAAAAATTAATTCAGAAATCTTTCTTTGAAGATGAATCAGAAAAATTATTAAAAGATTAGATGTGAAATTTATCTAATTTATAATGTGTGAGATTAAAAACAAGATACAAATAGAAAAGGAACTAAATAAAACATATGTCACTAAATGAGGCAATTTTCAATTGTTAAACAATATTTAACTCATTAAATATATGTTTTTATTATTAAATTATAATTCTATGTCCAAAAACTAAAAGTGCTATTGTTAATTTGTCATGCCGTGTTTATTCGTGCGCTCAAAATGTTGAATTGGTAATCTTTTGAGCTGATTTGCAATTAGCAAAGGTTTGAGATGATTTAATGAGAAAATAAATAAATAAATAAATATTCCTGTAGTTACTTAGAATTGTTAAAGCTTTCATGAAGTAGTATGAATATAAAAATATTTTACAAGACACGAAATTTGTAAATTTTAGAATCTTTGACAGTAAATTTAAGATTTTATAACTTTAAAAAAGTAATTTCTATTTTGAAGGAAGTTGAGAATATTATGATAATTTTAAACAAGTTTTAAAACAAATAGAAGAAAAGTTCAATATTCCACCTTAACTCCTTGCATAATGGAATGAGGGCTAAAATTGAACAATTTTCTTCAACACAATATTTTTTTAAGTAAACAATAAAATTGTTAGTATTAGATTCTCCTATCATATGAAACATGAGGACAAGTGTATTTTCCTTTATCTCAACGCCATATTTGGAACTTTCTTAGCTATTGTTGCGTTTTCGTTCTTTTAAAGCTCCAAATTGTAAATAAAAATTAATTTATCGCTACTAACGATTCTTTAATTGATTGATTAAATGCTTCTTAGAGTAAAAGTGAGATTGAATAGTATTTAAATTTAAAATTTTGTTATTTTAAAATTTATAAAAATTATTTATTTATAAAAAATAAAATAAAAGTAAAAATTTTTATTTTTGCTTCCGCAACAAATCCAATCCAATACAACCTAAACGCAAATTGGATACTGACCTACTATCGTCAACCATTGACTCAGTTTACAGCTAAAAGCGTCGGCTAAACAAACGGCTGAGTAAAAGATACTCCACTCTCACTAGTGGCGATGACGATGTGGCAGGGTATTTGTCGGAATGGGGCGTCACGCGAGGCTTCTCCGCTCCCTATTCTCTGCATCCATCGAACGTTTATGGAATCTAAAGGAGGGGCAGGTGTGGCTTTCTTATTGGAAGATTCTTCAATAATTGAGATTCTGGAATCGTCTTATGAGCACCTTAGCTCTCAGATGGGTGAATGCCTCATCCGCCCAAGAGATCCGCGTTTGTGCCGCGTCTCGGATGCGTTTGCGTCTGAAATTAACTTATTAATGATGACAATTAGAACAACTACACTATTTAGCACGCTGTTTTGCTTAAACAACATATCACAGGAAAGAACTATCGTCTAAAATGATCTATAAATGGTTGGTTCAGATGTTTTGTCAAAGTAGTGGCTCTTAAATTCTCACTAAGAGACTTTTCTACAGAAAGTGGGACAGATATCCATATTCTTCAAATCCAAATCCAGTCAAATCTACTCCTACGTGATGCAGCCAAATGACTTTAAGAAATTAGATAAGGTTTTATCTTAAAATTTTTATCTTGAATTTTATAAAAATTAATTTATTTGTGATAGAATATGTGAGTTTTATACTTAAAATTTTGAATTTAATTTTGAGATTGGATGGTATCAAATCTTATCCGGAAGGTTTACTACAAAGTTTAAACCAATTTTTTTAAAAAGAATTTAGAGCGTATTTGAATTAAATTTTTGTTTAACTTGAATTGTATTCGAAATTATAAAAGTGAATTATTTATAAAAAAGATTAAACTTAAAATAAAAAATAAAAAATTAAAATTTTTTATTTAAAAATCAATCCAAGAGTACCTTTTTACCCTGTTATGTTAAAAAATAACTCTACTTACTAGCATTGTACTATAAATTGAAATTATACTTTGACTCTTAATTACCTAATTCATGATTTTACAATATGTAAGTGGAAAATTCCACTTTTTGGTGAAATATTTTGGTTGAGTCTTTTGATTGTTTTCCCTGTGATGGGGGGAATTGACTATGGAACCCAATGATATATCATGCGAAAAATGAAAAGGAAGGCAACCAATCAAATGCATGGCATACAAAATGGATGGTTGGCTTCAGATTCAATGCTGGACACGTGTTGCGGAAAAAATCATTGGCCCAGGTACGAACGCTGACTTCATTGGCTATGAAATTATAAATAGGGTTATGCATTATCTCGTACCAATTGTCCTTTGGAGTCCACTATGCCTGTTTGGGGGGCTGAATCCACGATGCTGCTAATGAAGTCACGATGACAAATATTTAAGGTAGTTCTACGACATCGTTTGAAATAGATTAAGAAAGTTCTACGAGATTGTGCCTTTACGGATCCAATAGAGCCACAGAAATACATTTATCGTATTATCTATTTAAGGAATTTTTTACGAGTTATTTATGAAGGTTATATAATATATCTTTATATTTTATGCCATTACTTTTTTGAGAAATAGAAAAATTTACAAATATTGATAACTAATCAAGGGATAGCATACCCGTTTAGTTTTGAGATTTGATACTATTTTATTTTGAGATTTTCTGTCTTGAATTTCGAGAGAGAATTTTTTGTGAGAGAAAAAAGTGAGACATAAGTGAGAAATTTGTATTGGGTTACGTAATAAAACCCAATTCAAATACACCCTCATTATCCATTTTGGTTTTAAAATTTTTAAGGAGAATGCCAAAGACAGAAGACCAATCAATAATTTTCTATGATAAGATAATATTTTAAGTAATAAAAGCATTCTTTACCAGATAAAATATTTTGAATTTAAATTATTTTTGCTTTTATTAATAAATTTAAAAAATTAAAAATTTTCTAGTATTACTGTGAATTGGGAGAGATATATCAACCAAATTAAAAAAACAACTGCAAAAATTTGAGGAATGGTTCGTTTGACAGAGAATATATAGAAAACAAATCAAATTAATGCCTTGCTAATTATGATTATGATATACTATTAAATGCGGCCCATAAAGAACTTCTTGAATACTTTTATATTAGAAAAATTAGAAGGAAGGTGGAGAGCTGCACCGTGCTGTGCCTAAGTCTAACTCAAAGTCAAAATCATTATCAATGAATGAATAACTTCAATAGGAGAGTTGACTATTGATCCGCGGAAGCAATTTAATTTTTATAACGTTTTAAAATATAGAATCTTTTAATATAGATTATAAAAAGAAAGTAAAGAGTATTTTTTTATTATAAATTGATATTTTCATTTATTTATTAGTTTCTTTCACTTCCTCTTATTTTTTTATAATTGAAATTAATTTAATACCTAAAAATATTTTTAAATTTTTAACTCGAATTTTGTTTAGAAAAATTAGTTATGAATATTAAAATCCTTTTATTCATTAAAAAAAGTGAGAGATGAGTGAAAGAAACTAAGAATGAAGTAAGAATATCATTTTTTCTTTCTTATTTTATTCTTAACTAATTTAAATTTTCAATACTAACATGAGAGAGAATGAAATAACTATATTTATAAAAGATGGTAATTTTTTAAAAATAAAATTTATAAATTTATAAAAAATTAAAATATTTTAAAATAAATAAATAAAAATATCTTATATTTTGAAAGATTGGCAGAGTTTAAATCTCTACCATTCGAATTAACAATATGGACTCGACTGTTAAACTATTAACTAAACAATGCTATTTATTTAAAATATATTTTAAGAGAATTGTTGGGATTGGCAATGGAACAATTTATTTTGCTCGGTGGATTCCAAATTTAAAGTTGTGGAATATTCCAAAGATTCATGCATAAGTATCGTTTTATTAAAAAAGAAAAGGAATCCATGTAATCCAAACTCTGTCGATTCTTTTATTATCAAAGTTCTATATATTAAAATGGTACTACAACAAACTACTAACGTTGTTAGAAATCCTACGTAGGTGACGTGGGTGCCTATCATTGTCTATAACCAACAAAGCCACGTAATTGTTTTAATATTTTAATTGCTAAAAAAATTGGTTCTCATAAATTATCAGTCCATGAAAGAGACCCTTAAGTTTTGCTTTGCATCTGCTAAATTGGCACCATTCATTTGGGGCATTATACATACGGAAAGGAAAGGAAAGTCAAGCAAGCTGTTTAACTTCTTGCTTTTCTTTTACTAATAGAAAAAGTAATCTAATTACTATTATAGTTAATTGATTACGAAAGTTTGCTACCTTAGACGGGATCTAATATAAGTTAAAGATTTTCAGATTAGTGTGCTAATGATTTTGTTCATGGTGGAGAATGCTAAGATGACCTCGGACAAGGTTATCATAATTATTGTTAATTATGGTTAATTTAATCTCTAAGCGGTGTAATCCAAGTTGAATTTTGCATAGGGTGGTTTTTTGGGAGCTAGAAAGGGCAAAATCAAAAACTACATGTACCCTTAATGTACATTGCGACATCATAGGAATTGGGACTTTTAAATAATATGTTTGAGTAGTTGTCATTAATATTGTAATCTAATAATAACATGATGTTTTTGTGTAAATAATTTAAGACATTAGAATTAAATGATACTCTCTCTTTCAAAATATAAGGTCTTTTGAAAATGTTTGCATATATTAAGGATTAATAAGGTAAGAAGTGTTTTTTCTATTGTATTCTTAATTAATTCTATTAATACTTCATCTATTTTTAAATATATGACATTTTGGTACTTTTTGAATAAATTAAGAAAGAAAAATAAAAATATTTTCTATTATTTCATTAACTAATTTAATTTATTACATCCATTGTCATGACAAAGAATTGAGGAATTATATTTATAAGTAAAAGTAATTTAAAAAAAATAATCTTTAAAATTTACAAAAGATTAAATATTTTGAGAAAGGAGAAATGACCCAAAAGGCTCTATAGTTTGAAACGGGAGGAGTATGATAGAGAATGATACAATTATATTTTATAGTGAGAATAATTTTTAAAAAATAATCTTCAAAATTCGTAAAAAGTCATGAGAAAAAATAAAGGATTAAAGGCTTTATATTTTGAAACAAAGGCTTTATATTTTGAAACAGATTGAGTAACTTGTTTATCATAGTAACAAATGAAAATGATTTTTGTTGTTTGTTTTTGCATATTGCCAATGTTGCAACTCTTGTGTTTCCCCAAAACCTTCTCTAATCCCTCCCATGTTTAACAAGAGTTTGATTTTCTAAAATTGTGAATAACAAATTAGGCATTGGATCTCCAGCTTATAGTTTTAATGGCGATTATAACATGGGGAGGGATTTGAAATTTATTACACTTACTTACAAAAAATAATTAAAAGAAAAGAAATTTATCCTAATAACAAAGAAATTTCTAATTATTGGATGGATGTGATCCAAGTTTCCGACGGTGTTCTTTGCGAGCTAAGGAAGGCCAAAATCACGAAAGCTCTCCATCATCATCTTCATTATTAAATCAATGCATTTATATTATTTTATTTACCCAATAAATAAATAAATTAAAAAAGGGATATACTCTCCCAGTACTTCAATATTCAAGGGATAAATGCCACGGTTTCTCAAGAATTTCAATTTTGCTGTGGGGGTAAGGGATGAAAAGCAAAGAATTACAAAAGGAAAAGTAAAAAGAGAAGAGAGCATAGCTAGAAACCCTTTTCCAGATTCCAGTTGCCTCCGGCGGGCATTTCCAAACGAGTAAAGGAAACCAATATGCGCCCAATAGTAGAAGTGCAAATGCAGGCCCACAAATGAGTCCAAGCTATTATAGTAAGGAAACCACTATACGCTCAATCCTAAAACCTCCTAATGGAGAAATTTTATGATGGTAGCTATGTAACTAGTCAGCATTACATAAGTTATACTCTGTCTAATCACACGAAGCCACGTATACTGTAGGTCATATCATTATCACTTACTCATTCATCAATACAGGGATCCACAGTACACGTGGCTTCATGTGATTGGACAGAATATAACTTATGGAATGCTAACTAGTTACACAGCTACCACCATAAAGTTTTTCCTCCTAATGGTAGGCCTATAACGATCCACGATACACGTTAGATATTTATAGCGGATTACTGGACAGCATTTGTTTTTTAAAAAAATGCACCTAAATTTCGTTGACAGGAGACAACTGAATACAACAGAGAAAGTAAATAAGGAGATAAAGAACAGCAGAATATGAATCTCAGATTTCCATTTCGAAACCATGATTCTTCACAAGTTGGCCATTTGAAAAAATAGATCAACTTGATACAATTGTCGCAATTCATTTATGGCATAAATTCTCATCTTTTTCATCTTTCTTTCCGCTTGCTTTCCATTTTTTTTTTGAGAAAAATAACAAAGAAAAGAAAAAAATTCAGCAAAGAAAAGGGAAAACAATCACCATTTTTGATGTTTATATCCTGACAGTCAAGGAATGTTTCAAATCTCCTACGTGAAGCACATGTTCTCCCATGGCTACCTTGCGGTTGCCAAGCTCATCGACCACACTCAAGTGCTTGCAAACATCCACGTTGAATCTGACTAGCCCTTCTGCTTTTGGTGTCAAATGGATCTTTTCGAAGCTCAGCAAATGCTTTTGAGCTGCATTGTGTACCCTGGGGTGACTGGAGAACAAGAACACGGTATGGCTTCCGCTTAGACTCCCCGTGTTTTTAACTCTCAGATGAATGTTGAATGCTAAATTGTTGCAGCTGTGCCCAACCACATCAATGGATTTGCACGCGGAAGAGCGACAAACGTGTCCTTCCTCCAGGGGAACTGATACAAACTGGGGAGCTTGCACTAGTCTGTGTTTGAATGAAGAATAGCTTAGCCCATCTCCAAATGAGTAAACAGCTTCACCTGTGTAGAACCTGTAAGTTCTGCCTGGGTAGCCCGTGGCAGGGTCTGGTCTCATGTTCATGTTGGTCATGGGAACCTTGTCAACGTATGATTGTGGATACCATGTCATTGGTAGCCTTCCACCTAATAAAAGAACCAGATTAGACATCAATGGGATCATTCCTGGATTTGAATCCATCGATCTTATCTCAAATTCTTAGGTACTTACCTGGATTATAAGACCCGAATAGCACATCTGCAAGAGCAGCTCCACCTGCTTCACCAGGAAAACCAGCCCAGAGGATGCTTGTGATTTTGGGATTCTCCTTTGCAAATTGCACGTCCCAACCGCCTCCAGACATTAAAACAAGAATCACAGGACCCTTGGCGACGCTTGCCACCTCTGTTATAAGAACTGCCTGCTGTCCGGGAAGAGTAATGTTAACTCTGTCTAGGCTCTCTCTCTCAACTGATTGATTAGAACCCATTATTAGCACTACAGCATCCGCTGCTGCAGCAATCTTCTTAGCGTCATCTATTTGTGGAGAAGCACAAAAGATGTTGTCACAACCAGGTCGATACACTGTTGGAACCACAGCTGTTATACCTTGCAAAGGACTCACATATTTACATGGGGAGCCTGCATTCGAAACATAAAAGAAATACATCATATTCATATTCCACACAGATTCTATTCTTGCTAGGCAGAAAAAGAAAACACAATGGTTTATGGCATGTCATTAACTATAAAAAACCAAATTTTGTATCAAAACTTGGTCAAGTAATGAGATGAGGGATATGTAAGAAAATTAGTATTGGCAAAAGGTATCCTATTTTTCTGGAAGCATTCAAATACCTTCATAATTTCCAAGCATATCATGAGTTACATTAACGTTAGGTCCAATAAGTGCCAAGGATTTGATAGCTGAGGCAGATAGAGGAAGTGAACCCGCAGTGTTCTTGAGCAAAACAATGCCCTGCCTAGCTGCTTCACGAGCAAGTTCCTGGTTTTCTGGGGTACAAAGGTCTTTTGGACCAAGATTTCCATAGAGATGCTTTCTTGGATCACCATCAAAGAAACCAAGCCTCATTAGTGTAGCAAAATTATTTGAGAGTGCAAAGTCAATTCTTGATTCATTAACTAGTCCCTGCTTTACGGCAGCTTCTGCGTGTTTGGCCAGGAAAGTCCCGCAGTTAAGATCCAAACCTGATCATGTAGACATAGAGTGGAATGCCCACTAGTCAGAACTTCGGTCCTTTTTTGTTAGGAAAAGCAAAAAGAAATAAAGAATAAGTATACACCTCTGACTCATATTTTAAGAGAGACTATGGCAACACATATTTTCGAAGATAACCCAGGATACACTTCTGAATCAGCTGAATTACAAAATGAAACTAATTGGATCTTTTTGGTGAAATGGAGAGATTTGAATGTCATTTTATCATTAATTGGATATCAATCAACAGATGAATAATGTTATCTCAACTGTAGGAGGTTTCTTCTATCTTTATCTGAGAGGAAAGTGCTGAAGTGTTGCACTTCTATTCCACCACCCTAACTAACCCTTTTTTTGATTATGATATACCTAATCCTTCGTTCACATCATTGCACAACTAAAGCGCTGAAATATTTAATTACCAGAGTTTAGAGCCAAAGCTGCAGTCTCCTCCGGTGTTTTCGTATACTTTTGGTTGTAGAAAATTACATCTAAAGAATCACAGTCAGAAACTATGTACCTGCAGCAAACACGAGTACACATAAACATTCTGATATGCTACCAAGCAGAAAAATTTTCAGACTTAAGATAAGGACAAATTATACCCATTCAAGTTCCAATCGCCTCGAATCACCCCTTGCAAGAGGTCTGAATCTCCACAGGTTGGCTTGCCATTAACTTGGTTGTAGGAACACATCACACTGGCAACGTTTCCATCAAGAACACAACTCTTGAATGGGGGCTGAAATGTGTCATCCAAGTCTTGCTTTGTAACCTGATATAGACCAACGTAGATTTTATCAATACCAGAAGATTTTTTAGATACTAGTTTTTATCTAGCTGAAATGTATCAATATAGTACCACAGCATTGAAAGTGTATCTCTGGATCCCTTTCCAGTTATCGACATCATAAGCCGTATAGTGTTTACAACACGCAGCAACCTTAAGCTTGTCTTTTGCGCTATCATCTCTTTGTTGGAGTCCTGTTACATATGCTGCAGCATACTTACTAGAAAGAATTGGATCTTCCCCAGGAGTTTCCTGGCCTCTTCCCCATCTGGGGTCCCTGAATATGTTCACATTGGGTGACCAAAACGTCAAACCAGATAAACCTACATTGTACATTGCTCTGGCTTCAGTGGATACCACCTGCAAACATCAAAATCAGACCATTACTTTCTGGTGATCAATTAGTGGCACTCTTTATGAAACTTCAAAATCCGATGTGAAATTTCACTTGTATCAACTTCCTATCAGATTAGTAGAAACCACTTTGATGCTAAAAATTTTGCCATCTTGAAGTATACAGCACATGGCCGAAGCAAAACGAAGGATTACCTAATGAATGACCAGTTGGTGCATGAAATTGAAAGATAATTATGGTAAGAAATAAACATTTGCAAGCTGGAATCTAAGTCCCTTTCCCTTATTCTGTAGCTAACAAGTTAAAGCGTGAAATTACCATTTTTTAACATCTACTAACTTTATTAGTCACAGTCAGAATTCCATCGAACAGCTTACGCTGTTTATTTGGAAGTAAAGGGGCCTGCTTTTGATTAACTATAGATTTCATGATAGACAATCATATGCTACGTTGTCCTTTCACATCAACAACATTAGTATCATAGAATTTCCAATCTGTAGCAAGCCTCTGGCGTCTGGCAGACGCCGTGTTGTTCAAGTGGATATATTTTGCTGCCTTCTTTCAACAATGAAGTTAATGGTTTCATAAAAGAGCAAGAAAATATAATGGTGCTGACGTGCGTTGTAAATTAATCTGCTTGGCTGTATATTGACTGTCTAGAAGGAGTTGCCGAGTCTTTTCAAACATATCATTGAGAAAGCATTCTTTTTCTTTGAATCTTTGGCAACAAAAACACATAGTACATTATCTTGAAATCTATGCTTACGAGAAGCTGAAAAAGTACGTAGATTTATGACATTGTGAAAAGATTCAAACTACGTAAGGGCAAATCATCTAACCTCCAAGAAAGATCTTGAATAATTCAAAAATTCAAACAGACTGAAAGTCTGAAACCCGTGTGATTTTTTTCCTTCCTACCAAGATCAATTAATGCTGGAAAGAAAGAAACAAAGATGCAACAGCCTGTTGATCATTTATTATCGAAATAACGTCTAAGGGTCCAAAAGAAATGGAAAAGCAGGAATTTATATGCAGCCCAGAAGAGAAAAAATGCTCATCTCAGAGCTCCAGTCTTGAATCAATCCACAGAACAAACAACATTGTAGCAAATAATAGATGAAGTTTGATCAACGGCAGGGGAACATAAATCATGGAAGTTAGGCCAACAAAGATTCAGTACCTTTCCAATGGTCTCAAAGAGGGTGACATTGAATGAAGCGGCCGTGAGTATAACCTGAGGGAAGCTGGTGGCGCCCGGAACCAAGCTGTTAAAATGTGTTCCTGGACCAGTATATGAAACGCCATGTAAAGCCTCAGACCACCACTCGTACTTGGGTATCCCAAGCCGGCTAACACCCTGCGTACCATCCACCAAGAAAGTAATTTTCTCTTGCAATGTCAGCCTCTTCACCAAATCATCCACCCTGGTTTTCACGTCCAAGGTCGAGTCACAGAACGTAAAATTTGCCAATCCAGGATTGCTCGCAACATCACAAGCATAAGCAGTAGGTGTCTGAGCAAAAACCAAAACCAATCTCGTGGTCAAGAAAGAATGGCACAAAAACAAGCTGCAGGCAATGCGGAAACAGAGCACAACACTCTGTTTTGCCGATGCCGAATAGTCAGAGGCCATCCTTCTTGCGTGACCACTGCCTCTGCCTCTCTCTTTCTCTCCAAAGATGTAAACGAATGCTTTGCTTGTGTAATCTGGGGATGGTTTTATAGTGAAAAAAGAAGAGTTCTTAGCGTTGTAAACACATGTTGTTTTCTAGCAACCCGTGATGGATAAGAGTAAGAGAGGCACTGAGCACCTCATTTAATAATACTATTGTTTGCACCTTACACAAGGTAGGAGAATCTACTCTCTCTCTCTCTCTCTAGTTCAAGAATTGCTGTTGGGCACTCACCAGACCCCGTGAAAGATTTTTCGTTTCACTTTTTCCACTGTTCTCTAACATTTCTATATCAATTTGTTTCTTGGAAGTTTCTCTTTATCACCGAGCAGAGTGTTTGCCTGTGTTTTCTGGGCTAAAACAAGTTTAAAAACACGAAATTAGATCAGAAGATGTGTATGGATTCAGACCAAAATCCACCTTAGAGTGAGTGAGGTAAAGTTTTATCTGAAACTACAGCGGGGAGCAGAGGAGAGAGTGAGGATTGAATTTGTTCTGTTATTCTCTACCTCTGTAACTCTCGTGAAAGGTAATGCGGCTGCAGTTTCGGCTTCCTCGGTTTCTTTCCTAATTATAAGGCCCTTAGCCAAGCATTCAACACGATGGTTAAGGTAAAAGCGTTATGGTCAAAAGCGGAAAATTCTTCCGTGACCCCTTCCTCATGATTGAAAATTACGGACACCCATAATACATTTAATGATCGAGCCTTTATGCGTTTTTCTGAGACTCAGTCAGGAATTTTTTTTTTTTGTTCAGAAGAAATATTTTAACTCGATTTGAAACAAATATTTAATAAATTATTCGACCGTAATAAGTTAACATTTTATTTTAATTAATTAAAGAAGTTTACAATAACTTAATTATTGAAAGTTTTATATATATATATATTTTATTTATTTTAGAAAGGTAAATGTTCAGTTTGCAACATTTTGAAAAAGAATTATGAAAATTTAATTCCAGATAAAAGAATAACTATGGAAAGCTAACAAAAGATTTGCATTAGAAATTATGAATTCATAAGTAGTCGGAATGATGAGAGAAAGCCATTTCAAAATTGTGTAACGAATCTTTATGCAGTAATTCTTGTTGATTGTGGAATCAAATGTGCATCTTTTTCTCACCTGTTGCGTGGTTGTGGGAGAAGTATGCTTTAGTAGTTGCATCCGAATCCGTCTGCCTCCCTAAGGCAAAGAAAAAAGAGAGAGAGAATAATGAGATCTCTCTAGAAAGACAAGGGAGAGGGGGATAATAACATTTATTCTAATATTAGTTTGCACCCTGTTCTTCCTGAGTGAGGGTAAAATTTTAAAGCATTTTTAATCAGTATTTCATGTTTTTTTTTAACTAAATGGTATTGGCCTAGAGAATAAATTCAAATGTACAAGTATGGTGTGGTTAATTCTTTAGTTGGCTTTTCCCCCTAAGTACTCGGCCAATGTCTAAAAATTTAAGTTAAATTTTTTGAATTACGAATTAAATATATTTAATGAATGAGAAAATCATAGAAGCATTCAAGAAAATATCTATTACACATTTGTTCTTGAGTTTCACATGGACTACATCTTCATTAAATGCCAAGAACTTAGTAAGAAATTTCATAAAGGAACACAAGGGTTTGTTTATATGTTGACTTATATGTAACTTCAAAAGCCAAAGCAATCTCAAATGCTAAGGGTGGATTGGACAGTGTTTGAATTTAAGATTTTTTGACTTAAGTTTAGTAAAAATAAATTATTTGAGAAAGAAGAAATATGACTCAAAATAAAAAACTTACATTAAGTTTCGTAGTGAAACTCAATCCAAATATAGCCTAATACTTATATTTATTTTGACATTCTTACCAAAACCATTTGGCCAAAATTGTCTTTCTATTAACACATAAATTGATTATAGACTTGTTTTAAATTTGTCTTATGGTCGATCCTCTCTTGGGGAACCGAAATCAATCATCAGAATACAATGCATGCCCATATTCTGATCAAGTTTAATACAATATTGACCTATCAAAAAACCACTTGGAAGTTTCTTAGCTCCAAAGCACAATAACATTTCCAGGTGTGTGCCAATAAAAAATTATAAAAAATAAATAGAATCAAAAGTAAAAATTTTGCATAATTGAACCAATCCCTGATGTAAATTATTAGTAAGCGGCTTTTTGGAGTGAGCCGAAATACAGAGAGGGAAGCCTAGCCAAGTGGGCAACAGATCAATGCCCTCAAGCGCCCATTGTTATTAATCAGTAGTCAGTACACAGTCAGTTGTGGGATCGCTTACGAGAAAATTTTGGCCATCTGCTCCAAGTCAGGGATCGATTGGAGCCCCGTGATTGGTCGGCGGCCAAGTTCGGTGACTTTTGGCTTTCATTTCCGTTTTGCAATTAAAGGATTAATCTCTAACATTCCGTCTTCGCCCGCCAATAGATGCCTGGTGAAAATATGCAGTGAGAGAATAAATTTGTGTATTCTTTTATCAAATTTTCGTGAATTTGAACGAAGAACTTTTGATGTATTTAAGCAATGGGTTTGGTGAATTGTTGCAATCATTAATGAGTCTATTCGCTATATATTCAAATAACGCATAACTCACCTTTCTAAAAAAAATAGTAATTTAATTAATTAAAAATATTATTTACCAAATAGTATAATCTAATTCGATTTATGTCTATTTGTTTGAAGTAGAATAAATAATTAAAAAAAAAGAATGGCTGATTCGATATAGAACGGGCCGGGCTATTAAGTGAGAATGTCCAAAATCCTTAATAAAAAATGGCGCGGGGCCTTAAGAGGTCCAAATCGGACTTCATCCGCCGCACGTGATTGCGATGCCCAGAGTTTGATACTCTCTGCTCAGCATCACCCTCTCTCTCTCTCTCTCTCTCTGTGAAATGCACCAAAACAGAGAACTAATGGAGTTGTATGCCCACTGTACTGATCGCTTAGAAGTGAAAGCGAAACCTTGTCGGAGTCTTTTTGTTCAAATATTATTCTTTCGTTTAATAAATTGTGATGAAGCATAATTTTTTATTGTTTGCTCTACGAACCAACCAACGGTGAAAGATTATTTAGGTGTATTTAGATTGTGTTTGAAATTAATATTTTTTTATCTTAAATTTTATCAAATTAATTTTTTTGTGATAAAGAATGTGAGTTCAGAGTATTTAAATTTTGAATTGAGATGCAAACCATATGCATCCCAACTTTCCAAAACATGCATATTTTTATTTGAAAAAATTACTAGTTTAATTTTGAAAGAATTTTTACATTATTAATAAAATTTAACCACCAGTTACCGTCATAGTCTTCGGTAAAAATATACACACTCCACTCATATGATCCTTTTTAATCTAAAATTGTCAAGTTTTACCATTTTTCTCTATAAATTACCCATTTGTAAAGTATATGACTCCTAAAATTATAGATATCTAGGTCTTTAGCATCATGATTGCCGCGAAGAGAAATAAAAAGAGGAGAAAAGAAGCCAATGCACTCAACCTGGAAAATGCCAAGAATTTAGCAACCTGGAAAAGAAGGCAATGCACTAAGTCCCTGAGTAATGATATAGAAGCAAATGGAAAATTCTTAGGTGAGCCCGGTCTACGACCCTATCTGTGGACCGGATTCACCTAAAGAAGCCAAGTGTCTCTTTTTACTTGGAAACCTATTCAATCCTTTCCCCAATCCTCCTCTTTCCTTTACAGGTGTAATCATAAAAAAAAAATGTTACAAGTCAAACGTTATGGCATCCTAAGATGTTCCTCTATTGCCACGTTATGTATTACTTACAATATTGCACTGTAGTTACAGAAGGCAAAAAATTTATTATATTATTTATTTTAAAATATAAATTATTTTACTTTTTAATTATCTTTTAATTATAAATATAATTTTTTATTTTTATTATATAAAAAAATTTATATTTAGACATTCGATTTTTTTTCTTTTTTATGGTTACACTGAGAAAGAAAAGAGGAGGATTGAGGAAATGATTGAATATGTTTTCATGTAAAAAGACTGACTTTAGCTTTCTTTTGAGTGAATTCAGTCCCACGGTGAGGCGTGGGACCGGGCTCACCTAAGAATTTTCCAAAGCAAATGGGTAATTCTTGAAAGTAAATTGTGAAATTTGACAATTTTACTCTAAAAAAAATCACGTGTTGGGTGTGTATATTTTTTATCGAAAGTTATAGTGACAGTTAGTGGTTGGACTTTGTTAGTTGTACAAAAATTCTTTCAAGATTATAACGGAAGGAAAAAAATTTTCAGAACATAACATGTGTAATTTTCTTTCGAAACTAAATTGATTATTTTTTATTTTTGTTTTATATATATTAGTAATTTTTTATTTTAGTAAAAAAAAAACATCTTAATCACACCGAAACCTTAACTTTGCTTTATTTCTTCGAATAATTTTGTTGTCTTTATGTCTGTCAATTTTTTTATTTCATTCCACGATTCAAAAATTTCTCATTACCCACTAACCATCCGAACCTTCTTTTTCTTTCTTTCTTTCTTTCTTTTTTTTTTAATTTTTGAGAGGGATCATCCAAACCTTTTTAAAATACTAAGAGAAAGAGGACAAATGACAATTGACGACCAAAAATGATGAGAGACAGCTATACTATACAATGCCTTTAACAACTTCGACCCGTTTTTTCCTAATAAAGTTGTGGAATTGAGATGAAGAAATTCTCACGCATATCTTGAAGGATACTCACTTTTCATACGTACGAGTCAATAATTCATTATTTTGGTTGCCTGTTTGGACCTTTCATACCCCAAGTGGGATCCACCACCACCACCGCATAGGTCCATATTTCCATTAATAGATTTTCATTTTAATATATTATCCACATGGATTCCTTTCTGTTCTTTTATCGGTGGAAAAAGGCTCGGACATGTCGTGCAATTTAAGGTATATGGATGTCTATTTTAACAAGTCGTCAGAATTTAATCTTTAAATTATTTTTTTAATATAAGAGGTTCGTAAAATTACAAGAAGTATTTCTAAATAAAAAATAAATTATATACTAAATAAAAATTTAAACTCTTAATCTTCTAGTGGTTAGTAAGTCTCAATTCTTACTATTTGCACAAAGTCTTACAAATATAGATGAAATTGAATAGTATTTTGATTTGATATTTTTTACTTTGAATTTCGAAAAATAAATTTTTTTTAGAAAAGAAGTGAGATCTAAAGTAAAAATTTATATTGAATTTCGTATCAGAACCTAATCCAAATACACACAGGTGTTTAATAATTAATTATTTTTAGCATTAATTAAGTTAATTTATTATTGTTTATTTTTTATAAATAAAAATTATATATTAATATTAAAATAGACAGAGTTATTACAATCAAAATAATTACATCAAAAGAGAGAAATTGAGAATGCATCAAATGATTATCCATTGTCTGTTAAATTATTATCTCCCGTGAAAGTGTAATCCATACAGTGTTTGGAGGGTAAGGTTTTAGGGTCACTATATGACTTTTGTTTTATTCTCTCAAGTGTGTCTTTCACGCTTCGAAAGAAATTTCTTTTGAAATGATTGAATTAAGCAAAAATGTGTGTAATTCATAGGTAAAGATATAAGTTGTGATAAATTTGCATTTTTATTCATTAGAAATATATTTTATTTGACAATAAGTTGTGAAATTAATGTATATTCTTGTCCCCTGCGATATTGAAAGGTTTTTAAAAGTCACCAATCTTCTTAGGGTTAATGCCAAATAATCCCCTAAAGTCATAAGGGTTCATCAAATAAGTGTTTGAATTTTTAATTGTGACAATTGATCCCATCTTATAAATGTTAGCTTTTTAATTATAACAACTTACTCCCCATGATCTCGAATCATAGCGAAATCAATCACCTATCCGATAGATAAGGCCATATGTTATCGTTTTAACTATTTGTCTTTTATTTTAACAGTTAAAAATTTTATGTCCAAAAAAATCTGATGTATTATAAAAATATAAAGGTAGTTAATTTTTTATAATGTGTATAATGACTTTTAGGGTATAAAATTTTAAATAGTTAAAAGCAAATTTTCATTTTAAAACAACTAACACATGAGTTTATCTATTAAATCAGTGATTAATTTTGTTAGAATTTTAGATGAGGGGATTAATTGTCATAATTAAGAAGTTACTAAAATTTAGAAAGAGGGGACCAATTGTCACGATCGAAAGTTTCAAGTGCCTATTTGAGAAACCTTTATGACTTGAGGGAATTATTTGGCATTAACCCTTATTCTTATTCCTTTTGTCTTTTTCGGTCCAAACTATTCTTTCATTTTACTCCAACTTTTAGCTGTTTCCACCCATTGATGAAGAGGGACAAATTTGTTTTTTTATTACAAGTATCGACAATCACAAAACTCGTGGGGTTGCCATCCGATTAGAATTATCTCATTCTGGAAGAACACACTCGTACCGTTTAATGATCGATGAACTGGGGAGAGGTCGCCATCTCAAAACCCCGCTTATTCATCTGGAAATCCTTCCAAAAATATCAGAAAAAGAACCCACAATGTGAAGCTTCCTTTGTTTTAATCGATCATATACACATACATTTTGGTTCTCATGTGATGCATGCATTACGTCATACGCTAATTACTTGTTAATCTTGCATACTTTTTGCCGATTTATATATGATAATAAATTATTGTATTAATTAATATCAAAAGAAATATTATTTTATTATACGATTATTGTTAATAATCTGAAATTCAAGAAAATACAGATTTTGACATGCTCTGATTTTAGATTCTTGTTTGATTTGACTAACCATAAACCTGCAATCTTCATATGTTTTGACAGACAGATACATTTAAATTTGACTACTGTGATTTGTACGTATTTGATGTGTATTGTTGGTTAATGGAGAAGAGGTATCTTTGAATTGAGGAGTACAAAATACAAAAGCCAATGGAAGGGCCGAACCACAGCAACCCAATGACATAAGCAAATTAGTGTGTACTTAAGGTTAAACTTTTTTTAAAACTTAAAATATTCGGTATCTTTAATAATTAATGAAACTAATTCGAATTTGATTCGAGATTTTATTAGTATAATTTAATTCTTACTCAAGAAAATGTCTGGTCCAAATATTTTCAATAAAATAAAAAAATCGTCTTGACAACATATTTTTATTGGAAAAAGAAAAGAGTTGTTCCACTTTTTTCAAGCACGTTTGATTGTATTTTTTCAAATGGCTACAAAAAAAAATTTATTTTTTACAAAAAATTATAAAATGAATTAAAACAATATTTTTGTTTTTAAGTACTTACCTACCTAATCACATATTACGTTGTGCTCTGGTCTTACTAATAGAGGTAGACAGAAACCCGAGCTTAGAGCTGCCCTTAGGCAATGATGCAATAGATTTGTGGCCTTTTGGTGCAATTATGGTTTAGTTTCTTTTTCATGCATTTTCCTTCCTGATAAAGCAAAGTCGCTTAAAGCGGTCCATCAATAAGCATTATAGAAGATTTTTTGCCATGTTTTGAATGATTTTAAGTACTAAGTTTTTGGATCAAGAATTACCCAAATTATTTGATTCTTCCACGCAAATCCTACTTAATTAATATATAAACTATGGTAGAGTGATAAAAATGATGACCTCACATTTGTGTCGACCGGCATCGATTAAAAAATATTCTATAGAAAAATAGAAAAAAATGAAACTAAATATTTTCTTCCCTACATTTGTCATAACATATATATGTACACAAGAGTGGTAAAATGAAGTAATTTGATGCTAATGAAGTATTTAGAATGGTTTTATTTTAAAATTTAATGTAAATTTTTTTATTTTAAAAAATTTTAAACTAAAACTCGGTAAATTTTGTTAATGTCAGTGAGTGATATTTCGATCTCTTTTACTAAAGAAAAAATGAAATAATCAATCTAGAGGGTGGTGTTGCACGAGCAAAAGGAAGTGGGACTGGAAGAAGCCGTCTCTCATGTAAAGCTAAAATCATTGTTACTCCACAAACAAGAAAAGAAGGTCATCATTCTTTTTTGCCTGCCAAATTTTCCACCCAGTTATTGCTTTGCATCCAACGCCAAAAGCAATAGCCCTCCTCCTGCATTCATAAAATAATAATAATAATAATAATAATAAGGCCCTTCTCCTCCTCCTCCACCATGTTCACTTCTGAAAAGTTGCATGAAATCGAGGGCCTTCAAAATGGACGATCTCTTATCTCCTATCTTATGGATAAGAGATCTCAATTCTCGAGACACTTTAAACTATGGTTTGTATTTTGTATATGCTCTCCTAGGAATACAAATTTCCCAAAGGAGAAAGGTCGTCTTCAACCCTTTTCAGCCTTGGAATCAGTCTCAAGCCTGGAGCAAGAGCAAATCGTAGGCCAATCAAGACAGCTAGAGCTCATTTGCTACAGAAAGCAAATTGGCTCCCACCAGTATCAGAAGCCGGGAGAAGTCCACCAACAGGTCCAATGCCGTCTGCATCAGGAGCCAAGCGAACGGTTTACCAAGTTTCCAAGTTACAATTCGTTCCCAACTATTTAGAACTTAACTTTAAGTGAACGGTTTACCAAGTGAATTGACTCTAAATTTTCAAAATTTATGTGAACTGGCAACCGCTTAAACTGATCCAAATGGCACAACACAATCTTCTTCCTCTGATCTTTACACCCACTCTCATTGAAATGGATGAACGATTAGTTGGTAAATGAGAGACATTTAGCATCCAATCGGATTGTCTGTCTGTTAGAGTTTCTCATGGCTATCTTACCTGCCTTCCAATATTTGTTGCCGCAGTTCAAGAACACCATGATTTAATTTATTTCCACACAACTTGTAATTCTTATGATTTTATAGATTTTTTTTTAAAAAATAATAAATTGCGAATCCCATATCCGGTTGGTACATCGAACAAGCAAACAATAAAAAAAGTAGAGAAAATCTTGTTTGCACATGGAGCCCCGATTGATTAAGGTTTTATTTCAACATCATAGGAGTTTGTATTGACATTTTTCATCTGTTTCCAATAATTCCATCTTTTCCTGATTTGTCTCATTCTATCAAGTTTTTGTAGATAATTTAATTGTCAAAAGTTTGACTATATTTGATATAATGTCTATTTCTTTAAAGAAATTATTTATAAATAAATAAAAAAGACGCTCAATTCCCTCTAGTTTTGTACTCAACCGATGGAAGAAAGCAGTTGTTGCCACATTTCCGTTACGTTTGCTATCAACTTCCAAACCAATAAAACGTTTCTAACTCTAGTTGAAGACTTAGAGATGTAGGCACTAAGCATGTTCTCAATTACTTATAGCTTCTTTTAAATTAAAAACTATTTTTGAGAAGTTTTAAACTGTTTATTTATTTTTTATTTTAATTTAAATAATATAAAAATTATTTTTTTAAAATTTATCATAAAAATACTTTTTAAAATTGGTTTTACTTATTAAAATTATTAAAAATAAAAATTTTAATTTAATTTTAAATATAATTATTTTTAAAAATGTTTATTTTTTTAACTATTAAAAAAAAATTTAACAATTGAGTAAAGGGTCTATATCTCCATGTAACGTACGGCAAAAGTTTGAACAAAAAGTTGCCTCCAACCTTGTGATGTGAGGTCCAGTCCGGTCCGGCTGGTCCTCCTTGTGGAAATCCAACTCCAACCGCGTCTTAGCTTTTTCATTAATGAAAATGCTGTAGAATGACACCTATAACGAACCCTTCAAAATGGCAAATTGTTCCACCGAGGGCTCTCCGCCAAAGTAGTCTTTGAACTTGTTAGATGGTGAAGAAAACAAAAATGGTCCCTCGACTTTTATCTTTTGGATTCGTGCCTTTTGGCTCTCTGTGCCTTCGGTGCCACATTCTGTTTTTGCCCAACTTGGCTCTGTGATTGTACTCTTTACACATAATTAAACAGTGCAATATACACTGCATTTGGATGGCTTGGAGTTCAAATCTCAATTTAAAAAATAAAATAAAATCCTAAACTATTACAAAATGAGATAAGGGCAACATCAAAAAAGAGTCAACTTGGTGGCTATGAGTTTAAATAGACTAACCAATTATAAATTTTAATGGAGATTGTAGAAAATATGCAATAATACTTCACCTACGAAGATTTCACCTTCTTTTTTTTTTCTAACAGTGGAAGGATTGGACCTTTGAATAAAATTTTTCTAATCTAAAAAATAAAAATATATAGAGATAAATAAATGTCTACTGAGGTGTTAGTGCAAGTGGTTGGGTATTTGATCTGTGAGTCAGAAGGCCAATAATACAACAGAAATTAGTTTAAAATTTGCATGAACAATTAAATGGGCTGGTCTGTTGGCCCAACTTCTGGGAGAGTACCGTAGAAAATTGAACCAGACAAATCCATGTGCCACACTTACCTCTTCAATTTGGGCTATTTAGTTTAGAGTTGATGGACAATCTGGCCCAATTCGCCAACATCACCCCGTGCTATACCTATTTGTCACAAAAATGCAGTCATTGCAGAGTGGCCCATAATTACACTTCTGATCACGTTCGTTAAGAAGTACTTAACTAATTAAATTATTGACTTAACTCACAATTCGGACCCTTTTAAATATTTTTCCTAATAAAAA
Source organism: Rauvolfia tetraphylla (assembly GCA_030512225.1). Classification (NCBI taxonomy): domain Eukaryota; kingdom Viridiplantae; phylum Streptophyta; class Magnoliopsida; order Gentianales; family Apocynaceae; genus Rauvolfia; species Rauvolfia tetraphylla. The sequence continues at coordinate 9,722,146 of JAJQKT010000060.1, forward strand.
AAATAGAACCTTGTCATCAGTTATCATAGAAATCCTTTGCTAAAATCTCCGGTTTATGGTTAATTTTTTCTATAATCGCCCAAGTAAATAGACCGTTTTCATGGGAGACAACGATTGGTGAATTAATGACTGACTTAGCATCATCATGTGAGTCTACTGATTGTTAGACAAGTAGACATCAAATTATTAAAATAAATTTACTATAATCATTTTGTTCAAATTTCACACAACCTTCCATTGAATACGTAATTATGATGTCTATAACTCCATCAGCGATTTTTTTTCCTCTCCATAGAAATCTATTGCAAATGATTTTTAGTTTTTCTTTTTGCTTTTGAGAAATTAAGGACCACACGATCAATCAGCAGCAGCAGAAGTTTGAAAATATGACTGTGTGGGATTTGTATGAAAGTGCTGCAATGGAGTAGGTTTCTGAATCTGGCTGCGTTTGGCATTGCAAGAACATTTGCATCCCACACCATATGCACATATGTTGCTAACCATGCTTGGTTTTATCATACTACATCAATACAATTTAACACAACACTTCTATTAAGGGAATAAAAAGAGGGGACTCAAATATGTCTAACATTATCCAAATCATTCTCATAACTTCTTTATTCTTAATATTTTAAAGTTAGAACTTTATTTCTTATGAATAATACTACTTTATTTAAGTTGTATTTGAATTTTAAAATTTTCTTTTGAGTTATATAAAAAAGAATTATTTATAAAAAAATAAGATTCAATTATTGTTCGATAAAATTCAATTCAAATAAAATATACTTTATATATTTTATTTATGAAAATGGAAAAATAAAAACTCGAACCCCAAGTGGCCAAAGTTAGGCAGATTGAATGGTCAAAAGAAGAGAAAAGGAGGGTAAAAACAACCTCAAAATAAAAGAAGAAGAGGGGAAAAAACCGAGGAATAAAATTAAAAAGGGGGCCAAAATGGTTGAATTTCCACTTTAACGCGATTATTGGCATTCCTAATCGACGGAGGGACTGGGGACCCTTTCGTGCGCAGCGACTTTGACCCTCTTCATCTCCGTCTTCCCCGTGCCAAACGTGTAACTTCGGTCCGCTCCCAACTCTCCAAAGCTCCCAGCCCCCCACCTCTGCCCCCCATCTTCCATTTCTTCTTCACTTCGCTGCTCTCTCTGGGCCTCTTCCCTTCTCAAAATTCCTTCCTTATTTGTCTTTACTACCGCAAAGTTTGAATTGTAATATTATAATCAATGGCATCTACGGATACTGTTTGAATATTTTACTCACTCAGGAAGAAAAACCCATTTCAATATTACAACTGGGGTGCTGCTAGAAAAACAAAGTTGTGCCAAAGGCTCAAAACGGAACCTTTGACTAAGCCCATCCCATTCTCTCTTTCCACCTTCCCACTCTTCTCCTTCTGCCCACATTAACAGCCTATTTACTGTTATAATAAGTAAATTTCTTGCCTTTTTCCATTTGGGAAAACTCAAGGGAAATTTGGGATTGGTTTTATCCTTTCTGGGCAGTTGCTTGTCCGCTTCTTGACTTTTTCTCAGCTGCTGTTTTCGTTGATGAGACGCGGGTATTTCTTTTTCTCTTTACTGTGAAGCTGGGGAGCTATAGTCGGAAGGAAGGAGCTAGGGTTTTGACTTTTCTGTAGTCTTCTTTGACTTGGTTTGGAGGGGCTCTCTAATGATGTTCTTTCCTTGAGGAATCTGAATCTGGGTTTTTAGTTTTTATCTGCGGCAAACGAATGGATCGATCCCGGCTCTTGGCTATATCAGCTTCCGCTTTTCTCAGCTTAATTTTTTTGTTTAACGAACTTTTACCAGCCTCCGCCAACGCTGAAGGTAGGTTCTCAGTTTTCCTTTTTCCTGTTTATTGCGTTGATTTCCGGGCAAGTAATGGTTATCGATGCGTGTTGACTTCATCATGGTTTGACATTGGTTTGGTTAGGGAATTTAATTGGGTATGTAATGTATTAATTTTTAGGTTTGTTTTTGTATTCATGTCTAACGCTAATGTGGTCCTTAATGCACTGTCATCAGTGATTACTCTTAATTTTGATCTACAGACTTCTGTCTCGCAGCAATTAATGAAGTTCCGAGATGAAAAGTTAGTAGTAGTAGCATGATATGGTATTACTGAAATCTCACATAAATGTTTATTGAAGTTGTGTATAGTCTTAGCTTGTCTTGTTGTGAGCGTATAAATGATTACTAATAATTTGGATATGTGATGTTGCTTTAATTGAGGTTGATGACTCTTATGACTGTGTTACTCTCTAATTTGGGACCATCTAATTTGAGTAGCATATCTGCTAAGGAAAACATTTTAGAGTTTGTTAAATAATAGTTAATTCATCAGTTATATTTCTGGTAACTGACTCATTTATGTCAAACAGGTGATGCATTGAATGCACTGAAGACCAATTTAGCTGATCCTAATAATGTTCTACAGAGTTGGGATCCAACACTTGTGAATCCTTGCACTTGGTTTCACGTCACATGTAACAGTGAAAATAGTGTTACTAGAGTGTGAGCTCCTTCAATCTTTGACAAATTGGCCGCATGACATGCTATAAAGAACTCCTTCATGTCTGATATCATAATTCTTGTGTTGCTTTTATGCAGTGACCTTGGAAATGCGAATCTATCAGGGTCACTGGTTCCACAGCTTGGTCAGCTCTCAAATTTGCAGTACTTGTAAGTTGGTTTGCTGGACCTGCATTACCCATACTAACGTACTTTCAAGACATAGGTTGCTAAGTTCCCTACTTCCTAATACTCTGGCAGTCATAAAGAAATGCTTATGTCCTTTTTGTCTGTTTTCCCTTTGTGATTACAGCAGTCTATCAACGGTTCTCATCTGAGATGACTGAACTACCTGATTTATCTGATAGAACTCCTTATCTCTATTTGGTCATGGCTAGAACTGTTTATCTGGTATCATAAAGTGTATGCCCTCTCATGAAGAATTAAAAATAAAGTTTAATGGCAACGACCAGCAGTAGTGCATTTCTTTAGTGGCATTTAGAGCCAATTTCCAAAAGAAAAAGAAGTCTTAAATAATGTGAATTAGGCATTCATTTTCAGATGCCCCAAAAGCTATTGCACAGATTATCTTTTTCAAAATCCATATTTTACTTAAAAGCATGAATTCTGTAGGTTGAGGATGTTCATAGTGCTTGTCCTTTGGTCTATAACCTTCACTGCTGTTTATCTTTGTACACTCTATTCATCTCTTTATTCATGTATATTTCACAGGGAACTTTATAGTAATAGCATAAACGGAAGAATTCCCAGTGAGTTGGGGAACTTGACGAATTTAGTGAGCTTGGATCTTTATCTCAACAGACTTGTGGGTCCTATTCCAGACACATTGGGCAAGCTTCAAAGACTACGTTTCCTGTATGAGCTCTGCATTATTATTCTGTTTTCCTTTCATTTATGCTCTGCCCTCTGACAATCAACCCCACCACCGCGCGCCCAATCTCCCCCCCCCCCCCACCCAAAAAAAAAAAAAAAAAAGGAGGAAAAGAAGGTTGTCTTTATTTGCCTCATTTTGACAAAATTTTCACGTAGAAACTCAGATGACTTAAGATGTAGTTCTGTTTTATTATGAAACATTGTAATTTGCTTTACTAGGTTGCTAAATGATATTTTTCGTTCTATTGTTTTGAAGCTGATGATATTTTTCTTATGAATTGAATAGGCGTTTGAACAATAACACCTTGACTGGGAATATTCCAGGGTCTCTAACCACTATCCAAACTCTTCAAGTCCTGTAAGTTGGAAGTTAAGCCTCTTTTTTTTTTCCCTTATTGTTCAATTTTTAGTTATAGGTCTATCTCTAGTTATATTGCATTTTCCCCTTTCTTTCATAGGTATACATATACCTACAGAGTTAAAAAGTTGTAAACATGGAATTCTGTAGCATAAAAACTTTAAGTTATTGCTTACTCCTCATTTTTATAATGGCATAATTTTAAGATTGATTATCATCCAAAATGCAGGGATCTGTCAAACAATCGTTTAACAGGGCGGATTCCAGTCAATGGCTCCTTTTCACTCTTTACTCCTATCAGGTTCTTTATCATAGTTATATGTACATGGGCTCCTGTGACTCATTGTGTTTTTTATGCTGACTTCTGAGTTTTTATCTTTCAGTTTTGATGGCAATCTATTGGAAGCTCTTCCAGTTTCTCCTCCGCCGCCTATTTCTCCATCAACCCCATCTCCTTCAGGTTTTGGCTTGTTTTTGTTTCTAACATCAGCTCTTTATTGTTCTTATTTCTTTTACAAATTTCTAGTACAGCTAATTTCCTCATTCTGAGGATGAATGGCTTAATTTTGATTCAGAATTTTGAATAGTTCTAATTGCATCCAGCATTCACGTGTTTAGCCAATTGTTTTGGTTCTAATATGATAAAATGGTTATATAAAACAAGGTAAACTTATGCCATTGCTCCTTTTTCAAACAATTTCAGTGGGGAATAGTGCTACTGGTGCCATTGCTGGAGGAGTTGCTGCTGGTGCTGCACTTCTATTTGCAGCTCCTGCAATTCTACTTGCTTGGTGGCGGCGAAGAAAGCCACAGGATCATTTCTTTGATGTTCCTGGTTGGTGAACCTAATCAATATTGGCTTGTCCGGACATCTGACTGTTATATAAATATTAACTTTGTTTAGTGCCTGCACCTGTTCATTGTGTTTGCTCCTTATATGTTATTCAATCTGCCTCTTCTTGCAGCTGAGGAAGATCCAGAAGTTCATCTAGGTCAGCTCAAAAGGTTTTCCCTACGTGAATTGCAAGTTGCCACGGATAATTTCAGCAACAAACACATTCTTGGTAGAGGTGGATTTGGTAAAGTTTACAAAGGTCGGTTAGCTGATGGATCTCTGGTGGCTGTTAAAAGACTAAAAGAAGAACGTACTCAAGGTGGTGAGTTACAATTCCAAACAGAAGTGGAGATGATCAGCATGGCTGTACATCGAAATCTGCTTCGTTTACGCGGCTTTTGCATGACACCGACAGAACGGTTGCTTGTTTATCCATTTATGGTTAATGGAAGTGTTGCATCATGTTTGAGAGGTAAGAGCTATTAGGTTCTTGATAGCTCCTGTCTTTAATATTTCATTATACTAATACATCTAAAGAGCACAAAATTAGTTGCTTTGGACGAGGGATCAGAATATTAAGGACTAACCACCATGAACATTAGCACTGTAATCAAAACAGTCTTACCAATACAAAATTCTATTTGGTGAAGCTCAAATGGGACTCTATTTGGTTGCTATGTGATAACTTTTCTTAGTTCTACTTGAGATATCTGATGAGGAACATGTACACTGAATAACAGAGATGAGAGTTGATGGTGGGCAGCTTGAATCTAAGTAAAAGCTGGAGTAGAAGATGATTCATTTAGCTGACAATTGATATTTAAGCTTTTGCTCATCTGGGCCCTTCAAGTTAAAAATGTACAAACACACGTGTGTACATTAATTGAAGACTTCTGAAGCAATTAATTGACTTGAAAACTTCATGTAACTGAAAAAATTTAAAATTGCTGATGCATAATCTTATCCAAAGACACAGAATTATCTGAGCGAATGCAGATGACAGTAGTTTATTTCATTTTGTTTGATATGTTCCCGTTATGTAGGAATATTTGCTTCTCAGACATTGTAGCTTTATTACTCTTCAGTGAGCTCTCTCCTTCTGGAAACAAAATTTTGCTTCAGTGTGAAAAAATGATGTATCAATTTGAACAACTTCCATTGGAGAAATGATTTTTACCATTATATTCTCTCTCTCTCTCTCTCTCTCTCTCTCTCTTCTTTTGAAATTTTGATTGAAGAATTGGGTTATAGATTTTCTTTTAATATCATTGGTGCTGCTGTTCAACATTTGCACGGGAATATCTGTTAGTAACTAGAAACACTAAATATATTCATCAGCAAGCTGTGTCAATGGAATCCATCATTACAGATCGTTAATTTGTGTTACATATTCGGATCCTAACACATGAACAATAACAACAAGCATTCTTGGTTAGATTAGTGCTTATGGAAGAAAATAAATTTATGGATGGAATCATACATATAATGTTCACAGGCAAAAGGTTACTCAGTGGGGAAAAATCTATATACTTTAATCCATAGCATTATCTGTTGAAGGAAAAACCAAAAAGAAACATGAGATGGAAAAATAGGAAGTTTGTGCCAGCAATGCTTCAATAGTATTCACTTTTGCTGATGGTGCATTCTTGTAGAGCGAAGCGAATCACAACCTCCTCTTGATTGGCCAATAAGGAAGCGCATTGCATTGGGAGCTGCTAGGGGCCTTGCTTATTTACATGATCATTGTGATCCGAAGATTATTCACCGTGATGTTAAAGCTGCTAACATATTATTAGATGAGGAGTTTGAAGCTGTTGTGGGAGACTTTGGTTTGGCTAAACTTATGGATTACAAGGATACTCATGTTACGACTGCTGTACGTGGTACCATCGGTCACATTGCTCCTGAATACCTTTCCACTGGCAAGTCCTCAGAGAAAACTGATGTTTTTGGATATGGGGTTATGCTTCTTGAGCTCATCACTGGTCAGAGGGCTTTTGATCTTGCTCGTCTTGCCAATGATGATGATGTCATGTTGCTTGATTGGGTATGCATCTGTTGCTTTTAGTATCTATAGCAATTGCTGAGTTCTATGATGCATTTGAATTATCTTGAATACATGGTTTCAGTTCATTCTGATTCATGAATGTGAATAAAAGAGGAGGAGAATGACCACTCTTTTTGTTTAGCTATTATACTATTGCCAATCACGTTGATTTGTGGCTCTTTGTGTTCAATAGAGTTTTTGTTTCTTTGATAAACTATGGTGGAGGATAAATATCATGAAGGTTATGGTGCTTGTAGGAAATCTTAGGCACCTTTATCTGAAGAGTGAAGGCTATATTAGCAATAATATGTTGTGACTTGTGGCCAATAATGTAGAATTATCTAAAAGCATTATTTTCTTGTCATATTTCACACTGCTCTTGCTTGGAACTTTGAATTTTATCCTCTTTTCATATGTCATAGTGACACCATCAAGTCTCTTCCAGCTTCCTTTATAAGTTTTTGACTTCTTTAATTTTTTTATACTTTGGAAACTATTCTGGTCTTGCTTTCAGTGTACTAATTAGTTGATTCAGAAGTGCACAGGAAAGCTGAAACATGAGCTAGAATGTTAATTAACTTGGATTTAAAGCATACAGGATCACTACTTTATTCTGTGTCTTAGATATTCAAAAGGTATTAATAACATTCTGCAGTTGAGTCCCCTCTCCATTGAAGGAATGTGAATAATTTTTTGGTGCTAAAAAATTTAAGTAGGATATATAATTTTGAGCAGGGTATCAACATTCTGACCTGGATTTTGCAGCCATGCAAAACCTAGTCTTTCTGATTTCAGAGTTCATGTATTCTTTTCTTCTTTGAATAATGTTAGCCCGAGTGTATTTCCCTCTTGTAGTCGTATATTTGTGCACTCTGGGGAAGTAATTTGTACTCTTGACAGGCTTTTGAAAATGATTAAAATTTCTGAATTCAGGTTAAAGGACTTCTGAAGGAGAAAAAGTTGGAAACTCTAGTGGATGCAGATCTTGAGGGTAAGTATGTTGATGCCGAGGTGGAGCAGTTAATTCAAGTAGCTCTGCTTTGCACACAGAGTTCCCCTACAGAACGCCCTAAGATGTCGGAAGTCGTGAGAATGCTTGAAGGTGATGGCTTGGCTGAGAGATGGGAGGAGTGGCAAAAGGAAGAGATGTTCCGTCAAGAGTTCAACCACACACACCATCCTAATACAGATTGGATCATTGCTGACTCCACAGCAAACCTGCGACCTGATGAACTCTCTGGGCCAAGATGATCTCTGTCAGAGTTCTACCTTTTGGCAAATGTATAAGATCCCCAGATGTTGGCGGGCCCTTGTATTTGAAATGATGTCTGTCATCCATGTGCATATCATATTTTCTCTTCTTTTCCATTTTTAACCCTTTTTTCTAATGTCCAAATTGTATTTTGTGACCGGAATTTTGGTGACGATAAAATGTCTATAGGTTGCCAACTGACACTAGTGTGTTGAGGTGCATGTAAGAACATAGCGAGAGAGAATGTGAAGCACCAATTTGTACGTTATTTTTTATGTATCAGATAGTGGAGCTTGTTAGATGAGTAATAAATATATTTGTTTGTCTAGTGGCTGTGCAACAGGAAAGAAGATTGACACACTTCTTTTTACGAGATACTAAAAATTCAAATTTAGGGGTTTAACTCTGCAAAGGGAGCGAGTTAATGTCGATCACCATTAGATTGTTTCCCTTCAAATAGTCTGCAGAAGCTTCATTTTTCCCTTGTCCGGGCAAGCATTCATCTTAACAGTTTAACTCCGTTAGAATCAAGATTTTTTTTTAAAGATAAAAGAAGAGATTTATTTATGAAAAGAAAAAGGTTAATACGCTCCTCTTTTGCTTTAATGATTTGGTTGTGCAGTACAGGTGATGTGCATATTTGGACCCAATGAAGAAAGAAATGCCATTCATCCACCTCTGCTGTGGAGTTCTATTGGATTCTATGTTTAGACCCATTAGTTGGATACTCAAAACAGTTTGTGAAAGCGGGAAAGATGAAGAAAGAATGCAGAACAAGGCCTGGACGACTCAGATTTACAGCTTTACTAATAGGTGAGAGCCAATAAAACTGCAACTTTGAGAGGGTTTATCATCCAAATATAGCAGCGAGTTTAAGGTTGCTCACCAGTAACATATTTGACCATTAGAAAGCAACTTCACCTTAGCCTAAAAAAAAAATACATGAGAGGATCAAGTAGAACAAACATTTTTAATCCAATCAATTAAGCAAGCTAAGTTTTGCCAGAAACACCAAAACCTTGGAAAAAACTAACGGCATTAGCAACCTACACGAGGAGCAAAACTTTTAAAAGGCACAAAAGGATAGATGATGCAAATCTTGCGCAAGAGCTATAACATCAGCACTTTGATCCACGAAACTCCTATTTGACAGCATGACCATGTACAAGAAGATCTATATCTATTATCTCGAATCATGAGAAGTAGCATCAGCATCACTTTCTTCCTGTGCTAATTCGTGGTTTGCCTTTAACTTCAGACTCCTGCATAAAAACCAGTACAAACAGTTCTCAAATGAGCATGAAGAACCTTCCCCTCCATCTTACATAAACAGAAATACCAATTAAGTTACCTGCGGTAAGTGTAGGTATATGTATGTCTTTGCTGTTGCCGGATTGTGATTTTCTGCACCCTTGCTCCAGTCATAACAAACCTATGTTCAAAGAAGAAACGAATTAATCAAGGATAACACTAAAAGAGACAATAAAAACTGCATGGTATAACTTCTTATTGGTTAATGCAAAATGAATTGGAAAACAAAGTGAATTTAATTAGAATATTTTCTCAAAAAATTAGTTAACCACTCCATTAAAACATACCGAATATGCAAATATTGACCCGTCGTTGTTGAATGTGCTGCAAGGGATGGGATGGCTGCACCTTGCCATGGCCTAACCAATAAACAAACATAAAGTATAAACCATGATGAACTAAGGATAAAAAGAAACAAAAACAAACAGCTAGAATGGAAAGGGACCAGTACACAATTACCGGCAACACTTTAGGCATTGGGACAAAAAAGAAAAATGAAGTATCAGAGGTGCCTCCAATGACCAGAGAGAACTTAGCTGTTTTAATTTCAATGGCTAATAAGTCACCATTGCAGAAGAGCAGGACAAAGCATAGCATATATCTCATCCCATCGGTACAGAATTAGACTCATCGAATTTCTAAACCAATGAAAGTACATCCAGAACTTATGGAGACCAAGTTCATCTTTTTGGTTTTACAGGTTCTCACTAAGTTGTAGCATTTGGAGGTAATTTCATCCATACAAACTCATAGAAAGGTTAGTGCAAGCTGCAGATAATATGCTCATGGGAAAATTATTAGCAGCTGACCACATGAAAGATAAAGTCTGGAAAGGCAAAAAGACCAGACTAATATCTATGAAATCACTCTCATGCCTATCTGGCCCAAACAGAAATATTTCTACCTTTGACCTACAAGAGATGGTAAATTTAATTCTTACAGCATTTTCAGATTTGATATAGACCCCCAAAAGTAGGAACAAAAGCTTGCCATAAGAACAAGAATACAAATTAATGAACTTCCACTGAAGTTGGTGACAAGGCTAATGAAGGAAAAAGAATGCCTGATTACCTTGAGTCTCTGTTTGCTATCCTTGTCCCAGAAATTGAAGGCACCATCTGATCCAGCAGTTGCAAATGTGTGATGAATCTGATATGACAAAAGTTTTCAAATCCTTACATGAATATCAGGGAAAAGTATGAATGCAGCCGTCTTTATGTCCATTTTTTCCCACACTCTCTCTCTTGGTAGTTCATTTGCTTCCTTCTAAGAAAATTCTTTATCACTAAGCAGTATGACTATTTGGGGACAACAAAGCTGGAGATGTAAGCATTATTTTCCTAAAACTCCTTATAGTGGTTAAATAGATTTCCTAATTGATCAGCAAGAAGATTTCCACATACACAATAAAATTCTTTATAGAGTAATATATAAGGAAATTTAATTTTGGAAACTTTCTTAAGATGGAAAAGCACGAGCAAATACCTAAAAATTGGATGATGAGTAGAAAAAAAATAGCTACATTCTGGACAAATTAAACAGTGCAAGATGAAATTGTGAGAGTTATCTACAGCATCATTCCTATCACAGCAGTAAATAGATGGACAAGATGAAACTCATTTGAGTTAGAAACTCTTACAGGATGGAAATTCAGTGAGTTGACAGAGTAGATTTCATTGCCCTCTCTGTGGCATTTGAAAGTGAAGTTTTTACTTTGCTGTGCATCATCAAGATGATGTACGCCAACCCTGCCCTCAATTGAACCAACCTGGAGGTCACAAAATGAATCAATCAAGATTAACCAAAACCGGTAACTATATCAAAATCACATCAGAAGCAATAAATTATTTTAGCTCTGACAAGATCTTTTCCAGAGACCTCAGTAAATGAAATCAATGATATAATAATTATAACACTGGAGAGTCACAATTGCAAATAAACAAATATATAAAAAGAGAGTTAAACATAGAGATTAAATGGACAATATGATGGACTCTGCAAACATACCAAGAAACCTTGTTGGTCAGGGAATGCAGCTAAACATCTCGTTTGGTACTTTAAGGGCGACGTGATTCTCTTGAACTCAGTCTGCAAGAACAGTGAACTCTTTAACGTACCATAGACGGAACGGAGGACAGCCAATCCAAATTGCATTCTGATGTAAAACTTCAATATAGAGGCCAAAGGTTGACATCAAGTTCTTATGGATTCAATTTGTCTAACCATTGACACTAACATGTTAGAGGTTCCTTCTTATACCTTTTCACCCAAAGTTACAAAACCAAAACTGAAAAGTCTGACTAGGAAACATGATGTCCAAGTACATAAAATCTACCACTAGGTTTACTGGGGAGCAATCAAGAAGGAATCTGGTCGTTGTACTGTGACATCAAACAACACATTGATAACTCAGGAGCCAGATCCCAATTGGGTATTCGTTTACCTGCCAATTTTCAGCGACTACTTTTCTTTTTCAAGAAACTTTCATGTTAAAGGTTTCCTCCTTTAATAACTTCCATTCAAAAAACCGATACAAAGTTTTCACTTTGGGCCCAAGCCTTCTTTCAAATACAATTGACCTTTTGAGAAAATCAAGACAAATTTTCTCATTTAAACAATCAACAAATGTAGAAGAACAAAGACAACTTAACATTTTGATCCCGTAACAAGATTACCCTGCATTATGCAAATACTAGATCCAGAAACTCCATTCCCTTCAACTTCTTATCGAGAAAGAGGAAATACCTGGGGATTCTGCAAATTGAAAACAATAAGATTTCTATCAGCAGTTCCAACGACCATCAGAGGATGTCTCACTGTAAGTGCATAGCAGCGCTCTGGGAGCTGTTGGACATGAGCAGGATTTGGCTGTCTCAGATCCCAGTACCTGAAAAAGAGAAAGAAACATGCCTAAAACTCATAGAGGTAGATGGTTGACTTTCACCAATTAAAGAACCATCAAGCAAATAGATGATCAATGTTCTAGTGAAATTGTACAAACTGCAAACTGGACACCCGGTACAATGTAGGATGTTATACAAGGCTTGATAATGATATTGAAAATCACATGGACATACAAAAATAACTTTAGTAAAGCCATAAAAGGAACTAATGCAAGAATTTAACACACTTATGGATGTTATGAACACTATCAAAGAAAATCCTCAAATTGGAAGTTTAACATGTTTCAAAACACAAGGATGATTAGCATAACACAAATATGCCCACTTAATATTTGATAAGAAATGCATAGAACCAAATGATCTGATGATCTAGTTCTGCCATAAGCAAGAGACCATGCTAAGATGTAGGGCGGACCAATGATAATTAATACAATTATTACAAGTCTAGGAAAAAATAAATAACAAACCAATAATAGATTAGACCATTATTTTTCTAAATATAACCAAATCATGTTTGATTCATGTTTACAGTGACTACTAAGCTATACATAAAACATCTCTGAGCTTCCACTGAATTAAAAGTAATTCAAATTAACTGTCACCTTAGGGTCTTATCCCAGCTCCCTGTCACCAAAAGGTTCATTTCAGGGATCCAAGCCATCTCCTTGACCGGGCCATCATGCATGGCCACTTGCACTGGCTGACCACCGGATAACAGCGGCCACATCTTCACCTGCTTGTCACAACCTCCAGAAAAGACAGTTGTTCCATCATCCTTCCAAGCTGAGCATAGAACCTATTGAAGAGTAAAATTTAGTCAAGGGACGACCAAAACCTATTGATTTCGGGAAGCATGTACCAGAGGAATCCAATATATCTTACCGGTTGGTCATGTGTTACTGCTGCCTTAGGCACACTGCTAACACTTGTTCCTGACCGCATTACCTCCCAACATCGCACCTTGAGACACACAGAAGATGCAAATCATAAGCAGAAACTTAAAATCTTAAAATTTCCCGCTCACATGCACAAGAGATTAAAAATGGAGGAGGGAGCAGAGCCACCAGGGGGAGACTAAGGCACCAAACATGTATTTGCAAAACATTTGACAAAATCTTACCTAACTTGATTTAAGTATCCAAGATTATTTAAAGACTTACATATAAATCAGAAACATGATATTTATCTGCTGCAGAATGGAATACTCAATTTAACTTCATATATGGAAAGAAATACAAGTACATTATAAACAGGGAGACATAAAACCGCATTTAAAGTCAGAAAATCAAATAAACGTGGTTACCTGATTATCCCACGAAGTAGCTATAAGGAAATTTGCCTTCGGACTGAAACAAAGGCTTGATACGGAATCACTGGGAGGTTGCACCACCTTGTTAACATATAGAACAAATATAACAGAAAAATTATTACCACATTTCGTTGGAACCAATCTCAACGATTGCATTAACAGCTGATAGACTGTTGCGTCCACATTTTTAGAGTTTAGTATGAAACAATTCCAAATAAAACAAGACAAATCACCAACATTAACAGTGAGAAGAAAATCAAAATTTACCTCGGTAGACCTGTTCGGATTCGGATTGGCAGCTGAAGCAGCACCGAACGTAGACATTATTACTGCAATAGACGAACCAAAAATTTTTCAGAGCAAAACAAACCGACATTGGAAGAAAACAGGACGAAGACCGGTAGTAAATTAAAATAATAAGAACTTCAGCTCAGTCACTATCAAAATCTGGGAATGGAAAAGCTTACCAGAGCGTAGAGCAAGAGTTTTGAGTGATAAACCCTAACAATCTTCCCCCCGAAAGAAAGACGATTAGCGAAGAATATTCAGAATTTTGAAACGGAGGAGACCGCAGAGGGAAACAAGAGAAGAAGACTGAGACTGCAGACTGTATATAGCTTTACATGTACGGTTCAGCGCCGTTAAGACGCGCGTAGCGTTAATGGGAAGCTAAGTGGTAGTGTGTGTTGGATTTCCGTTTGATTAAAAACCGTCTGTATGACGTTTTGGCCCAATCTTGGCGGCTCTGTTTTTTCCTTTTTTTTTCTTTTTTACTGTAAAATCGGAAATGTTATCACCAAAATTGAGACTTATAAATGAGTATCATTTTCTTTAAATCGTTTGATTTATTTAAGAAAAGTGGGTAGAAAATTAATTATATTTTTTATTTTTAAAATTTGCGTATTTGGTTCCTTATTTATGTTCTGAGAAATGAATACCATTCCTCAAGTTTGGAAAAAAATAAATAAAAAATATTAAGAAAGTAAATTCTTATGTGAAAATAATATTGTAATTCATTTTCTAAGAAATCTAACAAAAAATTAAAATTTGATTGATAATTTCTTCATATTATGTATTTCTTTACTTTATTTTTATTCTCAATCATCGTTTTTTCCTTTCACACTTCGTCAGTATAATTATTCTCTAATTAAAATTTTATATTTTTAAAAATAAAAAACTTAAAACCTTAATAAATTAACTATAAGCCTATAATTTTAAATATTATATCGTGATTATACAATTTATAAATATTATTATCTAAAACAAATTATTAAATTTTTGACAGATAATTTAATATTTTAAAAATAAATATTATTTTTATCAATATTAGAATTCTAAAATTTCATGAAGATAATTTTTTTCAAAAAATATACATTTAGAAAGAATTTCGAGTTAAAAGAATATCATATATATTTATATTGATATTTGCAAGAAATTGAATGCAAACGTCACTATTAAAACAAAAGTATACATTTCTAAATAAAATAAAAAATATTGAAATATGAAAAAAATATTTTTTTGCTGACTATATCTTTTTCACAAGAAAAATATATTTTAAATTGTATAATAATATAAGTCATGTTAGAAAATGCATAGTTTTTTTTTTAAAATTAATAATCTATTTATTTTAAACATTTAACAAATTAAATGAAGTAATTTTTTTCTCATCAATTTATAGACTATTCAAATATAATAATATAATATACTTAAAATCATAAGCCATAAATTTATTTTTATTAAGATTTAAATTTCTTACACATTACTTTTTTTGACTATCAATTAATCGATACTAAAAGACAAGGTATTTCCAAAGCCTTACCCATAACTCACACTAACCTTCATTATCAATTGTTATGAGTTTATCTCAAGAGGGACTACATATTCCATGTCTTTCAACCCATAGTTTGGTGATGTAAATTTAAATATATTTTTTTTTTACTTTTTTCATTATAAGTCTTACGTTTTTTTTAGAAGAATAAAATGTAAAATTCACTAGAGATCTCGAAAGTTAAAAAATTCCAATTTCAGTTGCAACCCATATGTGCGAAGCCGCAAAGGTACCTAATTGAGAGTTGAGACTTATGAATCAATAACGGTAAAATGGCTATAAACAACTAAAGGCTCTCCCTAGTTTTATTGAAACTATTTAGTAAAATATAGATGGGAAACGTAAAATATGGATGGTTACTAAACTATTTTACGTTTTCAGGGCAATATAGATGGGAAAAGTAAAATATATTTAGTAACCATATTATCTGTCTATAAAAAATTTTGGCTATAACAATTTTTTATCACATATAATTTAAAAATTAAATATTTTAAACTTATTTCTTTCTCTATCCCATCTTTTCTCTCTCATTTTCTCTTGTATTAGATTAGATTAAACAATGAATTTAAATCAAAAATTTTTTATTTTGAAATAAAAAACTTATAAAAATATTAAATATCAAATTTTAAAATATTTTGAATTATGAAAAAGTTCCATTAGTAGTTCCGTCGTCAAAGGCGAAACTGTTGCAAAAGTTTTGTAGAGCTGAACTCTAACTACAATTTTGCCTTCGAAAGTAGAACTTGATCAAAATTAAAAAAATAAAAAAATAAAAAAATTTTGAGTGTTTATTTCAAAATAGAAAAAATATAGTATAGATTTTAATCTAATTATGTTGTAAAGTCTGATTTAATTTAATATTTATTAATTTTAATAAAATTGTAAAGAGAATGAGAGAGAAGAGATTGAATAGAGAAAGAAGTTTAAAATAATATAATTTTTTAATCATATATAATTAAACTTAAAATTATATATAACACTTTGATATTTCATTTTAAAAAAATTTTTAATTATTTTTTTAAGTGGAACAAGAGAAGGGCAATTGGAGTCCCCACTGTCCTTTTCGATTTTTTTTGGTTTTCTGGCTTAAGCATTGGCAGCTTTTTGATGATCATTAAAAATTGGACAGGTCCAATTTCAGGTTGGGCTTTTTGTGCATTTATTTTGCAAAGGACTGGGCTGAAATTTAAATTGGATAGAGACGTCCATTACCCAATACCAATATTTCTCTAGAAAAGGAGGACGTAAACCGACGGAGTGGTGTACGAAGAGATCGAATATTTTTTCCTTCTTAGTATTTCAGAAAAAGATTTTTCTTTCTTAAAATAAAAAAGAAAAGAGAAGAACATTTTTTCCCCTATCTGATCGATATTTTATTGAATGTCCTCATTCTTTTTCCTTCAGCTCCAAAAAGGTGCTTTAGAACTCACACATATAATTACTTCTTTAACCTATTGCAAGAATACACACATATAACAAGATACATTAATGACAATGAGTTAAGAGTGTATTTGGATTGGGGCATAATCGAATTCAATATAAAATTTTTATTTTGAATCATATTTTTTTATAAATAATTTATTTTTATAAAATTTAAGATAGAAAATTTCAAACTTAAACTATATCTAATTCTACCCAATACAATTTGTAAGGTCTTTTGTAGAAGGATTAATATTATTTTTGAAAAAAAAAACTCATATTTTTTAGGACCAAAATAGGGCCTGGTCGCAGGGTTCATATTTATCAGAAGAAAACCAGAACCATTTCTCAGACATAGATTTTAAATGAAAATTACTCTGCCTTGGACGCAAATCATCCACGTTCGGAGTTCAGTAGAGGATCGAATCATGACAAAAGTACCTAAAATTCTTTAAGAAAAATGTTAAAAGGATTAGGCAAAGTTTGTGACAGCAAATCATGTCTAACTATAAAGTTTCAACGAAGTTTCCTCTTTTCACCAAAAAAAGGACCATGTTTTCCAATGAATTCCTTGCCTGGACATAATTTCTTCGAAGATCACGAAAGAAGTTCCCATACGTAAAGTCCCTCAACGAAGCAGTTCCATATAGAGAAGCTTGTCTGATATCTCCTCTGCAAGAAGTTGGAAAAAAAATGGAAAAGCAAGAAACCATCTGTGATCAGATTATAACAGCTTCCGATTAGGTAGTTCTCCACTTCATATTATTTAGAAATTTTTGGAACCAAAAATTTGAGGACCACTTTGACAGAGATGGGGAGAAAGGTATTAAAAGTTTTTAACTTGCATAGCATAATTAATTGTGAAGGTCCCACCCCCCTCCGCCCCTCCCAACTCCACCTCAGGTTTATGCTATTGATGTATGAGGTCAAGAGCTCATCAAAGTACAGGTGCAGAAGAAGAAGACGACTTGGTCTGCATGGAAATTGTTATGTAATGCTGTTATATCGAAGTCAAAATTTTTAAGAATATTAGTGGGGGATAGTGCTGTTCTTGGTGCCTACGAAAGCTTTAAGGTTAAAAACCTAGTCCAAGCTAAAGTTACAACAGCAAATCTATGTGAATATTCTCTATGTTTGAATAAATATAAGTAAAAAGTGGGTATGTTTAAACACGCCTGAGATGATCTCTCTAGATTGCACAAAGACCGCGGTAACAGCTGGCCTCGTCGATGTCCTGATTCAACAAGTTATTCCATTTTCCTACAGTTCGTTCAACCTCTTCGCTGATTGCCTACTTGAAAACAAAGACTTCTCCAGGTTGTGGGTTGAAATGTATGAATATGTAGTAAAACTTTTTACTGGTCAGTCAACAAAATATTCTTGCATTTGCTTAATTTGTGTGGATCAGCCACAATAAACTAGTGCTCTTCAAACTTTTAGCGTTGAGCGCTTACTTGGACTCGTATATATATGGTCTGACTCAATATGGTGCAGAATCGAACTCATTCTTAATTACTTTGAACTTGGGAATCAGACCTTGGATTTTGACTTATTAAGAATGAAGCTACTAATTTGTTCAAAATTTCACTCATTTCACATTTAGTTTTTGTACAAAGAATCAAGACTTTTAATAGCAATCTTCAATGGTTTTTCTAGATATTCTATTGCCAGAAAAGTCAGATTATTCAATGGGTTTTCTAGATATTCTATTGCCAGAAAAGTCAGATTATTTGTGTCTTTATTTGCCAGATACTTTTGGATTGATGTACATATATAAATGAGTTGTTGTATAAGTTATGTTCTGCTTGCAATGGTCAAGTCCGCCTTTTGGAAGATCAAGCTATAGTTTGGTAGAGATTTCATTTTCTTGTCTGGTTTCTTCTTCTTTGTCTTCTATTAAACCAGACCAAATGCATCACTTGGCAAATTAACTTTTCTTTAGTCAACATTATGTTTCAGGCATCACCAAATGCAGAAAAGGATCGACATAGATTTCGATTCATTGAACGATCCATGGCTCTTTCCCAGTTGCGTGAACAAGAGCAATGCAATATAAAACTGCAGTGTCTTCAGCTTATACTCAGTTTATTTTGATTACATTATTGATCTGTATTAGTTGGTAGCTCACTATATATTATGCTTATCTGAAAATTTTGTTATAAATCACTTCTCAAAATATACTATTGCTCCTCAAATAATAAGAACTATAAACTATTTATGTGGATCGATTGTATAGGGCATTTCTCTATATTTTCAACGAAAGCGCCAAATTGTACTATAAAACAATCAAGACATCGGAAGTCCTTTCTAGAATCCAAAGAAAGTGAAATAATCAAGATGACAAATATATACGTAACCTCTACTCTTTCAAGATACGTAGAGTATATAATATTCAAAGTTAATAATAACATATGATGTAATATGTACAAGAAAAGGATGGCGAGGATTGGTATATCTTTGGTAGTAATATGAGTAATGTGGAATTCAGCAAAGAGATTAAGAAAAACGGCCAGAGACCATAGTTCTTTATTCCATCGTATTTTATACGTAGGTAGTTAGGGAGATCTAATGTGAAAGTCAGACATTAACAATATGAATCATTCATAGGTCTTCGTTCAAACAGTTTTCGCATGAAACAGACTCGTGCAAGCCCAGAAAGTAGAATAACACAAAGTTCACAGAGTTTTCCAAGAAAAGTTGCAGTTTTCTGGGGAAATATTTCTGCTGGTCATTAGGACTATAATGCGAGTACTTAATTCTTTATAATATGGACTTTGAAGTTTTCCAGTACAGAAAAGTTGAATCTGATCCTTTCGTGGTTCATGGAGCATGCATGCATCAGATCAGTAGGAGTCAAAGCAACATATATAGAAATGTCAGACTGCTTTCAAAAGTAGCTTCTTCATCAATAGATAACGCATGAGAAATGCTGACCAATGCTCCTTTACTTCGAACTGAACTGGAAAATGTACCAAGATTTCCAACTTGTGATACCGTTTTCAACGTAAAAATCCACATTAATGATACACGAATCGCTGTGTTTGATCGAATCAAAACTAGGCACTAGGTATGTGAAAAATAGGTGCTAATAAGATTGAAAGCAATACACGTAAGGGCCCTCGTAGATGATGCATCAAGAAACTTGTCCCATTAGCGGCATTTCCATGTTTTTTCTGCAATCAAGAGTCTCAAAACAACAGCTTTCTTAGCTTCTGCTTCCACAGGAAGAGATTATGAGGAGTAATTATGAAGAATTTTAGCTATTTTTTCTTGTGACCTCAAGAAGATTACAGATATTTTTGATTGATGGAGCAGATCTATACAAATTAGTCAAGACTTCTAAAGGTAATTGCCTCGTGATCCTGTGCGTGCTAAGGCATAAGTCCAATACCTACTCTTTGGAATGGAGGGCCCATGGAAAAGAATTGACATTTGTCTCTAGTGTGTATTTACATTACTTAGAGAAAGTTCATGATTTCACACGTGCATGCAGCACAAGTCCGACAGCAAAGAAAACTGGAGAATTATGTGTGCTTTTGACATATATTTTTGAGAGCAACACCGTTAATTCAAACCCTTGCTCCTGCTCTATAAATTCTCTCGAAGCGAAGCTCAATAGATGCGTAGGGATTATCAACTCCTTATCTCACACTAAGGCTAATACAACACCTCTTCAATCATCTTGCTGCTACTTTGATCTAAAATCATGTTCGTCGTCAAGGTTTCAACTGCTACTTTTATGTCTCACAAGATTTCCTTGGAGTCTAGGGCTAGGTATACTGCTAAATTTACTTCTTTGTTTCAATTCTGATTTTGAGTACTGATAGCTTCGAAAAAGATTCAATCATCCGGATGGTTTTTCTTGTTACGATAATCGCTTTTCGTGTTACATTTGCAGGAAGAGTGCACAAATATTGGAGGGTCCTGGTGTGTGATGATGATCAAAGATTTTCATTTCTTTGCAATGTCTCATTCATTTTCTCAGGGTTTCTAAAACTTTGATTGGTCCAACTGCCTGCCTGCAGGTTATTCTACAAGGGTAGCTCGAAATGTGAATTTGGAAAAACTGCAAAATAACTATTTGTTTCCAGAGGTCAGTGAATATGAATTCTTTTCGTACAACTTTTTTATCCATTTAAGATCGAACTACAGCCATTTTTTCTGTTGTTCCTTCCCCAATTTCGTTCGTCGTAAAGCTGGTAAGATATTCAATTATTAAAAGTGGGCATTCTGCTATAATTAACTGTATCCATCTCATTGCAAACCCTTTAACTTTTGCATGATCCAGAATGATTATATCTGCAGTTTTCTTCACATATATATACATAATTGCAGATCGCTGCCAGAGAGCTTCAACACATGAAGAAGAACCCAAATGCCAATCTAATAAGTCTTGGTATTGGTGACACCACAGAGCCACTTCCAGAAACCATAGCTTCAAGCATGGCTAACGTAAGTTGCCATTACTTCTTCTTAAGTTGGTCTATCTCAAAAGCTGCCATCCCTTTCCTGTGCAGAAAATTGATCATCTTACCCACAACCACACACTCACACACACGCATCTTTTGCCAGCCAAGCATAAGCAGCAGCTAGAGAAAGTGAGCATGCGCCTTTGGCTTGATGGATCCATATGAATATACTTCTCCGTTTCAATATATAAGCTACTTTGACCATTTTTTCATTTTTCAAAATATTTAATTTTTTTATAAATTTTAAGAATTATCTTTCTAAAATTATTCTTATCACAAATATAATTATCTCACCCTCTATTATATCAGTAGAATTAGTTAAGAATATAATAAAAAATATCACTTAATTTTTTTATTTTTAATTTATATAAAAAGAATCAAAATACTTTATATTTTGAAATGGAGAAAGTAATAAAGATTACAATTTCATAGAAATGTAGGATAAAAAACATAGAATTTAATGGGATATAACTAAGGTAATTACATTTTGCATGCAAGGCATATGACCCTTACTTTCCAGAGATTAAGGATGATGAATGTAAAATTCTCGGCACCTTCTCATTTGGTCAGAAAAAGTTACCGGCAAATTAAGGTAAAATAGGTCGAGAAAGACATAAAGGTTAAGAACACAAACAATTGAAACAGTGGTCCTAGCTTCTGACGTGCCATGGATGTGTCTGAAATTCTCCAAGTTATTCCGAAGAATGCTGAAAAATATTTCTTGTAGATCATATTGTTCTTCTGTTCTTCAAACTTTTGTTTGATTTTCTGCGTATCTTCTTTCATGGAAAGTTCATCATATAGAATAGCACGTTCTTGGTGACTGGAAATTAATATATCATTAATGGTATGTTTGGTATACTATAATATAATAGAATGACTTTTATCAATTTCTCTTTTTATTTCAATGTTTGGTTTATAAAATTAAAGTGGGAAAAGATTTTCTTGTTGGAAGGCTATTTCAAGAAGAAGTGAGAAAAGCCTTTCACTACCAAAAGATAAGAAAAATGCTTTTCCATAAAATTTTAGTCACCAATAGAAAAGTTCATTAGTATACCAAAGGTCTCCAAAGCAAGTTTGTTCATTTACTTTAATATAAAGTGAGATTTATTTTTATGATTTCATTCAGTTTTATATATAAATTATGTTTCAACATTCAAAATAGATATTTGATGTTTTTAAAGTTTTACTATGAAAGTTATACAAGTGAAAGTTTATAGACGATGCATTTAATTTGACCTAATTATCATGTATATTAGTAAGGTATTTAAATCATATAATAAAAAATTTTCATTCTATTTTAATATTAAATAAATATTTTTACTAAATATTAAAAATGAATTACCATCTCATTTTGACCTTTTTCCTTCTAGACGATGAAATGAAAAGAATGAAAAAGAATTCATTCTATCCCATTCCATTTCAAACATTGCAAACATAACATAAAAGGAAAGCATGTTTCAAATCAAACAGAATTTCCATTCAATTGCGATGTAAAAAGAAGTCAGCATTCTTTTCTTTCGTCTCATGGTGAGCTTTGGATAGAGTCCATACATATCCGTTGTCTAAAGCATGTTTTTGGAAATAGGACTAAATGTTGACCGCTAGTTGCATGGTATTTGCATACAAACATTATAACAAGCACGGAAAGAACTTTAATTACGGATATTCATTTTGTATAAACGACGATAAAAAAAAATGTAATATGAATCTTATATTTTAACTATTCAAATAATTGCATGATAATACTATTGATTGATTTTTTTGCTGTATATATAGTTAACTTGTTTCCCCATCAAGTTATCTTTAGGCGAAGCAAATGGACGCTTTGTGAAGTGAAGACAACAAACAAACACAAAAGCGAAGAGAATGGACTATCAACAAATTCTTGATTTACATAATTGGCTAGTAATATAATTAGCATCCCATAATGTTTACAATACTACATTAGCAATAGTATTATTAATTTATCCTAAAAATGTAATACTATTATTAAAATGGTACGTTTTCTAGTCTATTCCACACACCCCTCCCCCACCCCCTCCGAAACAAAAATTTAAAAAAGAAAATATAAGGTGGTTGGAAGTCGGTGTTGAAAAACGAATATTTGGCTGCAGCACTACTAGATTGTACAATAATTATGCTTTCAATTAAGTCCTATAAATAAATGTCGTCTACTGAATGCAAATTTGGATTGACTTGGTCTACAAATTGTAATCTAATTAATTTCTGCAGTATGCTCGCGGCCTTTCGACCCGTGAGGGTTACAGAGGATATGGGTTGGAACAAGGCAACATGGTAAAACTCTCATGCTTGCACCTGCATTATTAGCATTAATTTTTATGTCTTTCTATAATTAATTTGTTTAAAATTAAATATTTATATTTTAATTCAGAGTAAAAGATAAGAATATCGAAATCGATTGTAATGACTGCATATGCGCCTTTGTTTCTTGTCGTAGGAACTCAGGAATGCTATTTCAGACACATTCTACAAGGGCTTGGCAATAAAAGATACTGACATATTCGTCTCAGATGGTTCACAGTGCGATATTTCACGCCTTCAGGTATACTATTTCTCTTCCATTTTTCTACTTTACTTTAATTTTAAAACCTAATGAAAAATTTTCACTTTGCGGAGAGATTAGAAGAGAAGTGGTGCTAAATCTTATTTTCTAAAATTGCAGCTGCTTCTGGGTTCCAATGTGACAATTGCTGTGCAGGATCCATCCTTTCCGGTAATAATCTTGATCTTGCCCGAGCCTTTCTCCTCTTTCTAATAGCGTTAGATACTAGAAAAAATGAAAGTTCCGGGTTTCTTGAATGCAGGCTTATATGGATTCAAGTGTGATAATGGGGCAGACCGGGGAATACGAACATGAATCTGGACAGTACCGGAACATCCAGTACCTGAAATGTGGTCCTGAGAACAACTTCTTCCCCGACTACTCAAAAACATCAAGAGCCGATATCATTTTCTTCTGTTCACCGAATAATCCCACCGGCCACGCGGCAACAAGACACCAACTGCAACAACTCGTGGAGTTTGCTCAAGAGAATGGTTCCATCATTGTCTTTGACTCCGCCTACGCAGCTTACATTTCTGATGGAAGCCCTCGATCGATATACGAAATTCCAGGTGCAAAGAAGGTAGCCTATCATACTTCCAGACACTTGTGATGATTCGATATCTTACTGAGCTCATAAACCTATTGTCTAAAACTGATATGATCGAACTGGCGTTGTGTTTGAATAACTGTGTTGCAGGTAGCCATAGAAGTTTCATCCTTCTCAAAGTTCGCCGGGTTCACCGGAGTTCGCCTAGGTTGGACAGTGGTGCCCGAGGAACTCCGTTACTCCGATGGATTTCCAGTTAGAAACGATTACAATCGCATTGTATGCACCTGTTTTAATGGTGCTTCAAACGTAGCTCAGTCTGGTGGGCTGGCTTGCCTATCCCCTGAAGGTCTCCAGGTAATTTCTTATATAAACAAGTTCTCTTTAAACTAAGATAAACTGAGGCCATTCCTTATGCTAAGCAAATACTAGGCATACTAAACAGCTAACATAAGAAAACAAGACAGTGAGTACTAGGATATTGCAACGAATCTTCCAGCCAATACCTATTTGCCTATTTGCACCTACAAATTCCCCGAGAAGCAAAAAAATGAAATTGGGGGTGCCGGGGGATGGGAAATATGCAGAGACACTTTTGAAAATGGAATTTTGGTAGTATCTCTCTCCAGTGCCGTAAAGAATTCCATGCCTTCAACACCTGGTCAAGAAAAGTCCTTCACTGACTCGGAACAGAAATTCCGCTGCTTAATGCACACGCAAACTAACACGACCTCGCATTTTTTCCACACGCAAACCAATCACCAAAGAAGAGTTATAGACATTTAAAAGGAAGAAAAGAAAATTGTAGAAAAGTAACCAAAAGACTGGCAAATTTACTCAATTTTGGAGATGAGGTCCTAAGGAATTTATCCTGGCAATATTTGTTTCAGGCTGCACTCTCTGTGGTAGATTACTACAAGGAGAATGCAAAAATATTGGTTGAGACTTTCACTTCACTGGGATTGAGAGTGTATGGCGGTCTAAATGCACCCTATGTTTGGGTACATTTCCCAGGCTCAAAATCTTGGGATATTTTTGGCGAAATTCTGGAGAAAACACATGTAATTACAGTTCCAGGAAGTGGCTTTGGTCCAGGAGGTGAAGAATTCATAAGGGTTGCTGCTTTTGGACACAGAAAGAACATCATTGAAGCCTCTAGGAGGATGAAAAACCTCTTCTCTTAGAGGATGATAAACATGAATCAGAATTCTTAGCTCCTTTATTCAGCCAAAATAAATAAATCATGCAATGTATAAGAAGCATTATGGGATTCATTAAGATACCATAAGCTAAGTAAACGATCATATAATTTCATTGGACGTAATCCACTTTAATACCAAACATCCTGCAACTGTTTCTTATGCCATTGTGAGTTTGTACTATTGCATTAAAAGCAATGCCATGAATTGCTCGTAGAACAAGCTGATCTGACATTTCTGAGATCAACTATACTAGTTTTCCCTCTTCTATTGCTATCAGCCATCAAGCAATTCCACACATCTTAATAGAGTACTTCCACCAATAAGAAGAACTTACAGAATGTCTTGAAGATGCCCCAACCAAAGTTATGCACTGCAGCGGCAAATCAGTAATCTACTAATAGTGATTCTGCAGGCTTTGGCCGCTACTTGGACATATCCACACTCCTTTAACTACTGTGAATTGTCCAATTCCTTTGAGATAGCAATTCCAGTTAAAACTTCACTTGCACACAAACTATTACTACAGAAGAAACGAAAGTTAAAAATAGTCTCAGTTCAATAAATGCGAACTTATTGGATGCATCATTTGTAGGGTAAACAAGATGGGCTTTTTTGACAGCTAGGTGAGTTGCAGGGTAAAAGCTATAAAGTAGGAAAAGAGTGCATTGCCATGGAATAGTCAGCATAATTAAGAGATGAATATGTGGTCCATTCGCAAAGTTCCGTATATATGAAGTATAACAAGTAAATCACTTTAACAAACCTAAATAATCTGATGCCATTGTTGCTGCCGGGCATGTAGACCATACTTGCCAATCTATATTGTACACTAATATGATATATTACTACTTAGGCTGCAAACCTGATAGTTTAACTTAAAAGTGTTCAAGGATCAGTTGATACTTTACCTATACTCAAGGGAAGCAGTAAAAATAAAATAAAAAGAATCACAATCTTAACACTGTTACATATCAAGGATCTGACAGCTGACCAGCTCAGCAGGTCCAGCTCCCCTAGTGGCAACGATATGCCAAACATTTCTTTCAGGCACAGCTCCTGATCCAGAAAACTGTGGGGATGATTCATCTAAAGCAACTGAAGAAGTTGATGGAGAAGAAGCCAATTGATTTTGCCAATCAGCCTGCATGACCACAATATTATGATGTGCATCTTTTGTGATTACATGAAGCTTTCCAAGAAAACCAGCAAGTAGATATGGAGATTCAGAATCCGTAAGGTCACGAATGGGTACATCTCCTTCAACAACTTTCCAAGCATCATCCTGATGATCATAAATTTTGATCCTTGCACTATCTAGAGAACTAGAAGGATCCAATGCATACAAGTCTCCATCTACAATGACACTCAATTTAGTTCCAGCCTGCCTGGCAGGCCAACCCTCTCCCATGCCCATCGGCATTCCAACCCATGAATTGGTTTCTGGATCATATACCTCACCTCCCACATCAACAAAAAAGGGCCAGCAATATAAACTTTGTGGAACATATAGTTTTCCCCTATATGATGTCATCCCAGTTGCAATAGGCTTGAGCAAATCAGCCAGAAAAGCAGTTGGGAGCACCTGAGCTTTTGAAAATGGCATGCTTGGGACCTCAGACCATAAACCAGTTTGTGGATCAAATACTTCTGCAGATTGAAGAGGAGCTAGTCCACCATGACCTCGACTAACACCTCCAACTACATAAAGCTTGTTGTTTAAAACACCAGTCTTGCAATAAGCTCTACCAGTGGACATGGGACTCACTTCACTCCATGCATTCACAATAGGGTCGTAGCGCCAGACGCGTCTCATTGCAGTGGCTCTGCAGAATCCTCCCAAGACGTAGAGGCAACCATCAATAGCTCCAATGGCACAGCCACAAAAGGGAATTTGTTCAAGTGCATCTTTCCTTCCCAGCCAGCCCCTTATGGCATCTGCTATTCTGATGCTTGAACCCACCATGTTCCACACCTTGAGGCCTGAGAATCCCCTTCTTGATCCATCTTCAAGAGCCATATTGGGCATTGTTGGTAACCTTTGCCATCTCTTCAACACTGGGTCCAAAGCATTCCATACAAGCTTGTCACCATCGACTTTAGTTAGAATGTAAAGCCACTCCTCTGTTGTTCCTAGTTCTTTTCTTAATCTGTAAAGTTCTGGACTCATTATAGCAGCTGCCCAGGTACGTGAAACTAACTTTGCATTCAAGTAATAAATTCTTGGGAGTCTTGCAAGTATCTGAAGGGATATTTCATCAGGAAGGCTGGGAATGAGGCGAGGATTGTCCTCCCAAAAGCTCGATGAAGTCCTCTGCCTCTTGCATGCTTCACTCTGTGAAACCTCACAGAGCAAACTCGAGCTAGCCCTGTGATTATTAAGACTCAAAATCCCCCCCATCGAACTTCTTTCTAGTATGTTTTGAAACTGCACTCCAGCAATAGGGAGCAATATTATATTGTGCGTTCCAGAAGCTCAGCCAGTTCACTAGAATTAAACAATAAAAAACAACAGATCACACCAAAAGAACATAAGCAAACATCTGCAGAGCATAGTAGCCATATGCGCTTAAGGAAATTCCGCAAATGAACGACAATATCAAAACCTTACCGCCAAGGGAAAGAAAAAAGCAACCATTAAGAAATTAACCACCACCTAACTGATAAGAATATCCCGAACATATCTTGTCAATTCCGATTAAGAGAAAGATACAAAGTTTGAATGAATTAATGGGAAAAAAAGGATAATCTTTGAAATATTCAATCTCAATTGTATACATAAACAATAATATTGCACCCCTAATTTGAAACCCCGCATCAGTTCTTTTCCGCCAAAAAAAAAAAGAAAAAAGAAAAATTAGCAGACAAAACTCCTTCTTGGGGCAGTTTCAATACGAGAAAACTGGAATGGGGAAGAGTCAACCAGAAAGAGCCCAAAGATCGAAAATTTATCGTCAACATTTACCTATTCATATGGAAATCAAACTCTAAGCAATCGTTCTAATAAAATTCAGCAAACATTACACATCCCAGTTAAACTACAAAATAGAACTCCTTCTAAGAACCACCACCAGGTATTTAACTGGGAAAATTTTCCTCCGCGCAAAGAATCAAAACTTTCTAGAGGAACAAATTAGGAAAAACCCAGATAAGGAAAAGCCAAGCCCACCACCAATTAAGATCCAATAGAAAAACTACACATACAACCATCTGAAAACAATAACATTTCCACACGTATACGAATCAGATTCTGCAAAGAAAAATTTACCTGCCCGAAGAAGACGAAGTGAAAAGGAAATTATAGACAAAATTCCGTCTTAAAGAGATCGATCGGGGCTGGGTACAATTGAGGTTTGGCATTGATTTGAGTGGGATATTTCGGGGTCAGCCGTAGGGACCTCAGCTCACTACAACACAGCCTTATTCGACTTTGTGCCTTGGTACTAGTATTGCTCTGCAGAGGGAATTGCATTTCTTGCGTTAGCAGCGACGCTCAACAGAGTCCCAGGCAACGCTTTCATTCGACAAAAAGAAAAGTATTACTAGTACTAATTGTTTAGTCACCACGTGGAATGTTACTTTAAGGGA
Source organism: Rauvolfia tetraphylla (assembly GCA_030512225.1). Lineage (NCBI taxonomy): Eukaryota > Viridiplantae > Streptophyta > Magnoliopsida > Gentianales > Apocynaceae > Rauvolfia > Rauvolfia tetraphylla. The sequence continues at coordinate 9,751,202 of JAJQKT010000060.1, forward strand.
GAGACAATATTTTAACACGACATTACTTGTCGAATATGAATACAATAGGAAAATCGAACAGATAGACGCACTAAATTATTCATGGAAGTAGGAATAAACCGAACAATTGAGGATTATTTTTTCTGAGTGTGAATTAAATAAATGCATTAGTTATACATAATAATTCAACAAATTTGTGCTCATAAAAGGTGTGTATGAACATGAACTTGCAATTCATTTTCCTCCATGTTTGAACTTAATGACCCAAGGAGATAATACAAAGAATGTACAACTCGTGTTCAAAAAGTCTTAGAAATGTAGGGTATATTTGGATAGTTATTTGTAAAATTCAATATAAATTTTTTATTTAGTGTATTATTTATATTCTTAAAAATAAATTATTTTTATGAAATTCAAAATAAAAATTTTAAATTTAAATTCTATATAATCTCATGTTAATAAAAATAATTTTTCTAGCAATAAAGTACTAAATAAAAATGACTTTTGTAGGACCAGTATTGTATTACAAAAAAAAAAGGACTAGTGTTGCAAAGTTAAATAACTTTGAACAGACGAAAAACAATGTTTGAGAAAAACAATGTTTGTGCAAAGGATGGCCAAAAATTTGGATTGTTGGAATACTTGGGAGTCCTTTGTGACAAGTCTGATTTCTTGATTGGAGGATAAATTTGCAAGTTGGAGGGCATCTCTTCAATAATTTAAGAGAGGCGATTTTGAATTTACCAATTGCCTCAATTAAATAACTTTTAAAAACTTTGAAATTTTTTTATTAGAAACCCGAAAAAGTATTTTTAAGGAGGCAAAATTGTTCCAACCAATCTCCCTCACAAATAGGTCTTTCATTTATATGGTCAATGGGACGATTGTGATGGTCTTTGTGATGCATTTCTTCCGAATTGGTTGCAAGTGCTTGGAATGGTAGACACTTATGTCAATGGACTTCTTTCCACAATTTCTACGTGATGTAATAAAGCATCTAAAAAAAACAATTATGTGGATTGATAATTTGATACTATTGCAATCGTAAAAAATAAATAAATAACGTATTTAAATAAAAATTATATCTTTATAAATATTACGAATATTGTACCGTACATATTACGTCTTTATTTGAATGACACTTATATTCAGTATTTAGAAATTTCCCCCTTTTGTATCCTAAGATATTGCTTGGAATTGATTTGTCAAAATATTCAAATGGATCTTTAATCTTTTTTATGGGTCTGGGGATAGGCTAGGCTGGTTTAGTCCTGCTGGGAAGAGTCATGTGAACTGGAAATCCTGTGTTGGGAATAGTCATGTGAACTGGAAATCCTGTGTTGGGAATAGTCATGTGAACTGGAAATCCTGTGACTCACTCGATAGTGGTCTACTCTCCTTGTGAAAACGAAACATGAACCAAATTTTCCACCCAAAATTTCTCATGTGATGTGCAAATGGCCACTGGCGCACTGCACAGGTAGTTAAACATGGATTAGAAGCTTCCAAGGCAAAAGATGAAGAGAGAAGACTACGGGAAACTACGGGCTGCAGCAGTCCTCCTGGTCTCGGCCTATAGTTCCCTCACAAAACTCAGAGCCCCAAGAAGAAGAGGTCCCAAGTTGCCTTCTAAACATCTTGGGCTACAGCACAGAAAAGGTCCACAACGATACTATTGGACCCCTGAGGGTCTGGTAGCCGCTTTCTGTTCTTGGGTTTTTTTTTTTTTTTTTTGATAATCCAAGTTTCTAAGCTAAGTCTAACTATTCTTGAGCTGCATGTCTTCTGCTTCTAAGTCATGGAGTATGTAAATCGCGGATGTGCACTGAGCCCTGAGTCCCAAGTTCACAAAGTCCCTCATACACTATCTGCGCATGAGCGGGGACCCTACTACTAAACCGATTGTTCTACTATATCACTCAAATATAGCCTCCCAGGGTTACCGGCAGAGTTGAGCTTTCACCCTGCCGCTTTGGCGGCAGAAGTCACTTGATTGTTCTACCAGCTCGCATATGCCCGGGGGGACTGGATGCCTCCAGTGAGGTTTGAACTCTCAACCTTTGGGTTGAGGGCCAACCCTCTTGCCAGCTGAGCTGGCTACCTTTGGCTTCTTGGGTTTTTTATTATGAAGGCATATGCGTTGATGACTCGAAAATGCAAATGGCATTCACATTTGAATGACATTGTAATGAGTTCATACTGTTACTCAGCAGAAAAACAAAAATTTCGATTTTGTAATATTTTTGCTGGACCAAAAATAACATAACGCATTCATTTTGGTCCTTCTGCGGCACTCCTTAGGGTCAGATTAGTCGAAGCTCTTCTTTGCTCTCTCCGCTGTGCACCACTGCAACGACTGCATTAATAGCTGAAGTATTCCAAGAAATTGCGAGAAAAAATGTCTCCGTTGCTTGACTCTGGGACCATTAGAAGACAAGGAAATCGTCGACGGAAGAAACAGCGCAAGCTTCGTAAGTGTAGAGGTAAGAGTAGTTAAAGAGAGAAAGATTGAAACCAGAGATTGGAAATGAAATGATAATTTTCGCTCTTATTTTCTTGTGTTTAGTGAGGATTAAAGCAGGGGTGACTCCGCTTGTGGAGAAATATTGGCGTCAGAGATACGATTTATTTGCAAAGTACGATGAAGGAATCAAGTTAGATGAAGAAGGATGGTATTCCGTTACGCCGGAGGAGATTGCTATTCGCCATGCTCGGCATTGCCGCGGTAGTGACATTGTTATTGACTGTTTCGCCGGCGTTGGTGGCAATGCCATTCAATTTGCCAGGGTGTAAGTTGCAATACTCTTTGCTACCTTGAAGAATTGTCATTGGGTACATTGAATTTGTGTTTTTATCTCTTTTCTCGACCTTCAAGTTAAATTTTTACATAAAATAATATTGCACACTAGAAAGAACAGTGAGTGTCATATAAAGTGATATATGTATATTTTTCCCTAATGTACGAGTAAGTCAGTTTACATGTGATGATTGTTCTGAGGGGAAGAAGTTGGATAATGTAATAGCATTACTACTCGTAATTGTAAATTCTAACTTTTGAGAAGGGGATTGTCCGTTCAAATATATGGATTATCAGTTGCAAAGATAATGCTTATGTTTCATGAAGAAAAAAAAAAGTTACACGACAGTTTAGATGCATGCAAAAGCAAGTTGTAGACATTATGGGGTTTATTAGACTCCTGAAATGACAAACCTAAGTTTCCTGGAAACTAAAGTTTGCACCTTTTAAATTTCAAATTGGATTGATTAACACGACAGTTTAGATGTGGTTGGTGAAATTAGCCAAAATGGAAACAATCAGCAGGCTACAGCTGTTACTTTACTTTATAGGAAGAAATGGTGCGGCTGTTGCAATAGCACCTTTAAGGGCCATTTTACTTTCTATCTGTTTTGTATTGCCTTTCATGCAATTAAATCCTGCTCTTTTTTTTTTTTTTTTTTGCTCATGATGGTTTGATAAAACCTAGTTGATACTTGTATAGTTTTTGACTCAATTTTCTTATGCCTCGTCTTCGGTTGGATGTGTGGCTGTACATGACTTGGGCATTTTGGGCAAGTCCATTTTTTGTTTTCATAATTCTTAGTTACTTGGACCATTCACCTGGAACAGACCATATTCCATAGATATTCTTCATATATGCCTTTTCTAGTATAGAAACACTGCATCCCCTGCATACAGGATGTATATAAATATCCTGTTTTACAATCTTATGGTCTTAACTTTTTGGGGGGCTGCAGTAAGGTGGTGTGGACCTTGGTCCTAAAGATTGAGCTTGCCTGAGACTGTAAAAAAGAATGCGTTAGTTCATGTTTTCAATTCACATATTTTGGACTCTCTGTTAAAATGAGGAATTTCAACTTGCTTTTTCTTAGTTATTAAAAAGTGTCAATAGATTGGAGTAGCACTTGATTATGATCCATACTTTAGGTGTCATCATGTTGCTGCCATTGACATTGACCCTAAAAGGATTGCACTAGCCATGAATAATGCCAAGATATATGGTGTAGAGGATCGAATAGATTTCATTGTTGGGGACTTTTTTCAACTTGCGTCATCTCTGAAGGTATTACTTCTCCCATTTCTAGGTTGTTCTGGCATATTAATTTGGAACTAAAATTTGTTGCCAAATTTTATGACTTAACTTGTTTCATGAACAAAGATTTATTCCAAAGCAATACTTACTGTTATGTTGGTGTTATGTTCATTTCAACTGGTTTAGATTAATCTATTTGTGTATTTGTCTGGTGATGTTTCTACATTACAATATCCATAAGTAGCGAGAATGTGTACATGATAAATTATTAATTCCCAAATGTTCATGAATCAAAAAGATGACTCATCACCATAAACTGTTCATTGCAGAAAGCTTTGGAGTTGTCCAATTTATAAGGTTATTTCTGTCAGATCTGGCTTCAAATGTTCGGCTCATCAATATTTGAACTCATATACCTCCTAAACATGGACTTATTTAAATCCTATTAGACATATCATATCAGATAGTATGGCCTACTCCAATATTTGTGTGTGTTCAATTCAATGCTTCATTATCTATAATCCAACAACATGTACATGTTACTACATAGAAACTTTTGATTAGAAGTAAAATAGGTAGATTTGTTCTTGTAATGTACCCTTCTGTAATTTGTACTGATAGCAATTCCAGAACTACCATTTACTTATGCTTGTGAATGAACATAAAAGAGCTTGATGATGAGAATACCCTCTTGACTTTTGAATATGGAACAGCCGAGCCCTGTCAGCTCTAGAACTTAGCATATTTGAGAAGACCTTTGTCGCGTGTCTTTCAGGTTTTGATTGATGTACTTATTGGACCTTTTTCCAATTTCAGTCTGTTTGCTTTGAATTGTGTGACTTGGCATTGAAGATCAGGTTAATTTGAGCATGTTTGCTGATACCATTTTGATGGCTGTGCTGCAAGCTATATAATAAGTTAACTAATGCACAAATTGTGAGATTTAGGGTAAAAAATTACCAAGATGAACAATAGGCATAAAAAGTATTGCAGGTACGCATGGTTGTTTTCAAATATGTTTCAGAACTCAAGGAGTCAAAGCTGATACTCTTGTCCCGGAAGCTGACAGAATCATGAGCAGTTGCAAATTCTTGCTTCCCTTTTTACTTGCTTTGCCTATTTAAATTAATATTTATTGCTTTTGGAGTGATTTTATTCTAGATAACAGGAACATTATGAGATAGATTCATATAACTAACTGCAGATGAAAATCAACTAGTGCTCAAACTGAATTCTCATTTCATATTTCCCACTTGATCCATCTCCAGTTACAATTGTTTAGTCTGCGATTTATTATTTCTTTATTTCCTGAATTTACAGTTGTCCTTCTCTTTCTTAGGGGGACGTAGTATTTCTTTCACCTCCTTGGGGAGGGCCATCATATAAGAGGATGAAGAAGTTCTCTCTTGAGTTATTGAAACCCAAAGCAGGGTAGGTGCTGATGACAAATAAATATAATTATCTAAGCAACTGAAACTAAAAGCTGAAGTTGTCTCTCTGTGTGTTTATTTGTGTGTAATACATGATGATTCCCCTGCTACTGAATTAGATGGAGGCTGGATTTGCTGCTTTTATAGTCTATGCATCAGAAAATTTATCTTACATACTTTGCTTTACATATCCAGGAATTTTCTATACTTATCGCTTCCATTTCATAGTTTATTTGTTTCTTCGGTAATCTATTATCTGGAAAAGGATACATGATGAAAGAGTATTTATATTCAGTGTAACACCATCTGCTTCACCAGTTGGAGACTCGCAATTGGTCCCTAAAGTTGGAGCTCTTGTATTTCTTTTTGCTGTTGGCTTAGGTTGCTATCTATACATCGTCTGCCCTCAACAAAGCAAGCTGACTTAATAGTCTAATTTAGACAGTTGATTTGAAATAAAGTATGGTGCTTTCTTTTCACACCCTTAGAAATTCTACAGCATCTTGTTGTTCCTTGTGATAATAGTTATTTTCACCTGTATTTTCTCCTCCTCCTTCTCCCTCCGAACCCCCCATTAGCCCCTTTTTTAGCTTCAAGCAACTCTCTGAAGCTCTCATCTTTCTTGAATTCACTTCTACAGGAGAAATCGGTAAACAAAAGCTAAATTTTGCCCTGAGTAAAGAATAAAAAATTTGAGCCTTCATAAACAATTGCTGATAACTGTGTAAGATTGACTAAAGTATCATTTAGAGGACGTGGAATCTGTGATATACCACTTGTTTACCTTTGTCGATTTTAATCATTTTTTGTTCCTAGCAAATAGACAATACAATACAATCGTGGTGGAACAGAAAAGAAAATGACATCTGTTGTCTGCATCTGCAGGTACTACTTATTTCAAGTTGCTTGTACTATAACACCTAATATCATTTTCTACTTGCCTCGAAATGTAGACATAGTTCAAGTAGAAGAACTTTCTTGGTTGTATTCTCCCCCTTTGGAAGTGGAGGTATTGGTTCTATATGAAAAACTTGCCACACGTTGAATGTTTCTTGTTTACTAGCACCAAAATCTTGTTGAATTTTAAACAGCTTTCTATGTACAGATAGAAGAAAACATGATCCAGGCTAGTTTGAAGGGCATTACTGTCTACTATGGTGACGTTGCATTTGGGCAGCTTGGCCTCCAATAAACTATGCATGAGTTTTAAGTTTCCTTACAATTTTCCATCATGGATTCATTACTGTATGTATAAACAGAGCGACACAATATATTAGAATGTCAAACGGCTTACAGGGTTTTAAATTCCACCTTTTCTGCTGTACATAGGTTCGGTTCTACATTTTGCCAATCCTAGTCATTTTAACTGCAGGAAATGGGCATTAAAAGTTATCCATCTTGTGTAGTTTGCTTGATATGTTGTTCTTATTATCTACATGGTAGAAACAGCTTGTTTGTTTTCAGTAAAATTTTGTTATATTTGAACATGAAACCGGAATACTTCACTCTTTGCCGAGTGATGATAATAGTATCAGTTGCATTTCAATTTATTATGCTCGAGTTATGGATTCAGTAAGGAAATTGACTTTCTGCTTTGTCAATTATGCCAATAACTGGACTTTAAAAAAGGAAAAATGGCGATAACCACCTTCAATTCTACTTTTGCCAATATAATAAAAGCGGTAGCTATGTGTAATAGTCAAGCATTTTTCGAATTTGAAGTTGCAGAGAAGAGGAACAAGAAGAAAAGAATTAGTACTCCATATGGCCCTAGGGTTTGAAGCATGAATAGTAAGAAAATTGAAGTGGAGAGGCAGAGTTTCACATGGCATTGCATAGAAAAGTAGATAATGTGTGGTACTAATGGACTTATCATTAGAGGCGGAGTAGGTTAGGTTTGATGTATCTACCCATTTGTCCTCTTGCCATGCGAACAAATGAATGGCCTGGGCCAAGATTTTAATGATGAAATGGAGTCTAACTGCTTTCACGGTGTTTGTGGTCCTGAGAAGAGATGAAACTAATTATTAATTTCAAAACTAGAGTTCATGATACACCGCTGCTGAAGGCTATAGAGCTCTGGTTTGTGCTGCTGATCTTACAATGAATGTACATGCTTCAACTAAATCCAAATTAAGGGTATTACTCTCATTGTCCACTTTTTTCCGTGGCCCATATGTACGAACATCCACTTGGAGAATGTGTAAATAGAAGTGGTCAATTGTAGGTTAACTCGTTTGGCCAAAGGTAAATGCTAAACTCAAAATCTTTTAATTCAATAAGAAGCAAATGCTATAAACTCTTTTGTTTATTTTATGGGTCATTGATTTTTGGCACTCCTCTAAAATGTCTATGCAAAATATTTGAATGCAGAAGTTCGCCTGAATTGCTAAGATATCTTCTCTTTTCCATACTAGCCAAGAAGAAATTGTTAAAGTAGGGCAACTTCTTCCTTTTTTTCAACAATAAATTTGTAAGTTGAGAATTGAAATGGATTGCGCAGTGATGCGCGCTTGGAAGTTATAGAAATGAAGTTTCTGACTCAGTATTGGTGGAACATCTGAATCTGTTGCAAAAATTGAAAAGTCTGAAGCAGCAAGTGCTCAGTTCTGCAATGGACAGAAATCTTCAAGTGCACTTTTTCTTACCTTCGTACGTGTCTCATTCTTTTTGACAATAATATTGCTTAGGACTGTACAATTTTGGTCCCTCCAAAGTCCAAACCCTTCTAGCCAAACATTCATATATATGACTAGTTTAATCTCATGATCAGCATTTGTTGGCTAGTTCTCTTCAATACCATCTTGTTTCAGATATTAATGACGTACTTGGGATCAGTCCCCACGGCTAGCATTTAACTATTGTATCTGCTTCTCTTAGCTGAATATTTAAAGCACTAAAAAGCAAGAAGACGAGGTAAGATGGTAGGTCATGATCATATAGTTGAAATTGCTTGCTACCAGATAAAAGGTCTTTTATTCTCGATTCCTTCTCCATGATATATTTACCTCTGTTCGGTACCCACCTCTGCGATTGAGGATGACACCCTACGTGTTGGCAACATCCTAACATGGGCATGCATACTGCAAGGTAGCAACTCCTGTTAGCTCTCTCATAAGTAAAAGTACATTTTCCTCCTCCTATAATTACTACCACTGCTGCTGCTGGCGTCCGGATCCGGTCCTGCACGTCCTTTTTGCAGGACGTGCAGGATCAAATCTGGACCGTTGAAAATCTGATCCAACGGTTGTAGAAATTTTACAAATTTTTGAATTTTTAAAAATATATACAGGGTCAAAATATATGGTCCGTTGGATCAGATTTGACATCTGATCCAACGGACCATATTTGGTCCTGCACGTCCTGCAAAAAGGACGTGCAGGACCGGATCCAAATTCCTGCTGCTGCTGCTACTCCACTTCAACATTCCTCTCTCCTCAGTCACTTACTCACTGGTCTCTTCACTCTGCCTACATATATCCTTTGGAACAACCGAAAAGAACAAGCAAGGCTGCAATAACTTCACAACCAACGAGAAAACCCAAAGGCAAAACTCTTGCTTTCTGATTCGGAACCATTACAGGTAGATGATTATATGACTTGAAATTGTGAAGATCAACATGAAGGCGGCTAAGAATACGAGGGGGTTCATGTGTCAATCTCCGGGTGCTACTGCAGTGTGCATGGCTAGTGAACCCTTATCTGTGATAGTGCAAAGAAGGTCGGCGGATCCAAACTTGGCTGATCATGCAAGATTGATCAACAATGCCAAATACATTCGCCTGGGCGAGCCTCGCAAGTATTGCTCGACTGCTCGGAATCAAAGATCAGCTGCAGTTCCATCTCTCGCAGTAAAAAACAATCAAGAAAAACAATCCCAAGTAGCTTCTTCTCTAGCAGTAAAGGACCAGGTCTTTCAGGTAAGTAGAGCTTATTCTTCTGTATCCAAAATCTGCAGTTGAGTAGTCTCCCTTTGCTATGAGTTTGATGAGATTTTCTGATGTCTTTTTCATGTTGACAGGTGGTTGTGATGAGAATGTCTCTTCATTGTCAAGGCTGTGCCGGTAAAGTCAAGAAACACCTGTCTAAGATGGAAGGTACTACTTCTTGCCATCTGCAAGTAACGTTACATGCTTGAGAATACTGGATATTTTTCCTAACAATTTCTGAACTACATTCAAGTTTTCATCTGTATTTTCGTCTGCTGAATCCTAGAAATTCCCCATAATATTATTGATCCAATGCCATTTTCCTGTCTAGAAGAAGGTGAAAATGAAAAAGAAAATGAACCGCATTGGAGTATTCTCCAGCTCACTTATCAAATAGCTGTCTTTTGCACCTTGACGTCAACTAAATTAAATGACAAGAAAACAGAAAAGACAGACAAACAGGATAAATAAAAACCCTTTTCTGAGAAAATTTGATAGCATTTCCTCAAACTGAAACAATAATTTTGTGGTTATTGATGCTGAATTATTAGGGGTAACATCATTTAGCATTGATTTGGAAAGCAAAAGGGTGACTGTGATGGGGCACGTCTCGCCAAAGGGGGTACTGGAGAGCCTATCAAAGGTGAAGAGAGCAGAGCTTTGGCCTTGTTGATTAGAATGGCAAATGTTTACTTAAACAAGCGGACAGGTCTTCACATGGTCCACAGAGAAACCTTAGAAGATGGATTTGTAATTGCTTGCCATTTAGGAAACTTTTCATTACATATATATGTATTACCAATCTACCTATCCTACTAGTACTTTGGTCCCAAACAAAAATAAGACATGAAAGGGAACGGCCAATATCAATTCCTATCATGTGAGACTAGGAATTAATGGAAATGATGATGATGATGACCCTTTTTGGGTCACCTAAACCTTGGAATGGTTTCATTTATTCTGTATTTATTTGATGTTTGTTCAATGCTTAATTAGCTTAGGAGCCTACATTGTTATGTGGTTGGGTTTTTTTAACCGGAATGGGTCAGATGGGCTGTGGACTTTTGTTTTTAGGGTGAACTCTTTGTTTTTTAATATAGTAGCCGGAGCCAGTTTCAACCAAACAGGGGTAAGGATAGAAAGGAGGTCCCTTGCATGGTTCCATTGGGCTGTCACAGCCAAACTTTTACTAGGGCTTTTATCTTTAGGTCCAACAAATAAAGGCCCACTTATTATTTCCCTTCCGTGTTTCCGCGGGGACTTTTGTCATATAAATATCAAATTTAGTTAACTTTTGCTTTTTTTTTAAATGAAATTTAGCTTTTGGTTCAACAACCCTTTTGGGAAAATTACTTAATAATATACTATTAATTATGGTATTAATAATATTCTTGTTAATACAGATTGAACAGATTCTTAGTCGTCGAATCGATGTTGGATTAAAAATAAATGATTGAAAAGTTATTTAAACTATGATGCAATAATTATTGATCAAATACCATAATTAAATTGAATAATATATCTTGTCTCCTTGATTCCTAATTACTTCATTCAATACTTTTTATTTATAGAGATTTTTCAGAAGAGGATTCCATAATAATGTGAATTAAATAGTGAAATATTTAGAATTAATCTTCCCCAGAGACGATAGCCAGTTATCGCCTGCACCCGCATCCTAAGATCCACATATTTCCCCCCCTTTTTGGGAGGGCTGCGATCTACATTGTTCTTCCCTCTGCTTCCCTTTAGTAGAGTTGTCCTCGTTGGATTAGTCAATTAATGGCTGGATTATTCTTCTAATTATTCTGCTTTTTTTAACTTATCATAAAAAAATTCCCTTCCCCCCCTTAATTATTAAAAAAGATTACTGGTCACGGTGGTGCCACCACTTTTTATTTTCTAATTAAAAGTGTATTTAGAATAAAAATATATATACCTTTCTATATATATATTTTTTATCTTGAGTCGCTCCTATATTTTTTTTACAAATTAATTCACTTTTCATATTCAAAACAAAATTTCAACAGAAAATCAAGCCAAATGAAAAATCCTTAATTCACCATTCTTCGACACTATTGAGATGTGTAACCTAACCTAACTTTATTATCTTCCTAAAACAATAAATTGAAAGAAAATTCCTTTCTAAAAGAGACAAAAATTTGTCAGTCTTCACTCCACACTCATTTTCATATTTTTCTAGTGATCCTACTTGCACAAGTAAAACTGTTAGAAAAAGAGCAGTAGTGAATGTAAGATTAGAACCAATAAATTGGTCTAATTCCAGATTTCTTCAAATTAGTCATTTTCCCATCAAATTATTATTTATTATTTTTAGAATTATCATAAATATATAAATTGGAATTAATTAATCAACATCAACAGGCCCAAAACAATCTTATCCATTAATTTGACTTTCTAATAGTTTATGTAGCTTTCAAATGCTAATAATGCAAAATAGCTAGTTACATTTTTTCCCTTTTCTTTTATAACCATTTGTGGCTCACTTAGATTCATTTTTAATTTGAGTTTTTTTGTCTGAAAAAGCATAAAAATAAATATTTTATAAGAAAAGTAACGATATTTAAATAAAAATAATTTTTTTACTTTGAATTGCAATTCAAGTGTCCTCTTTACATTTATTTCTCTTTAATGATCAAATTCAATTTCTGAAGTACACTCATTGGAATTTGCCTTCCTCTTTGGTATTTTTATGGCCATACATTTATTTCTCTTTAATGATCAAATAAGGTTCTTTTAAGGTTTCGCTATAAATTTAATATAATTTTTTTATTTTAAATCCCACTTTTTTATCAAAAACAATTCACTTTTACGAAATTCAAAAAAAATTTAAACACAAACACTATCCAAAAATTACGGCAGGAGATGGATGCCAATTCTGCCAGTTTGTGATGCAACTTGCACCAACAGGTGGCTCAACTTGTATGCAAATTACGCAAACAACTTGCAAGCATGTTTTGCCAACAGGTGGCGCAACAAAGAACAAGTGGCGCAACAAAGAATATTGCCACTTTCTTCCCTTTTTTTGAAGAAAATTTTTAATAATTACTTATTCACTTATACAATTATGTTATATTTAAGTTGTAGTGATTTTTGTAATTATTTATATTATTATTCTATTTAATTTTGATAATACTCTAAACATAAATAACATATATTCAACAAAGCGCGATATATGTATTGTAGTAATGAAAAAAGGACTGCAAGATGAAATTTAATTGAGCACTTTACAAGGATGGTGAATGTCCATTATCGTCGGAAGATTCATTCAAAGAAATACATCATCCAATTATATATATAATTGTCCAAGACAATAAATTCAAAATAAAACCTTATAAATTTCATTTGTCCAAATTTCCCAATCAATAATTGAATTTTCTGTAGGTTGTGAATTTGGAGGCAGCCCATGTAATTTTGTAATTGTAAATGACAAGTGCAACAAAGTGAGAGCAATGCACCAGAATCAGAAATTGCTCCGAAATTCCGCCACCCATATGGCGAAAATGGTTCTGCCAGTGGATGGTAGAATTTCGACACAAATTGTACCAGAAGCTGGAACAATTTGTGTACCTTAAGTGGCGGAATTGGCTCATTAATTTCGCCACGTGGTCATGGAATTAGTGCATGAGTGTTAATCGGGCTTATCGAGTCGGACTTTGTAAATTCATAACTTGGCCCGATTGACATCGGGTTGAGAAAACATTAGCCCGGGCTCGGACCGGTTCTAATTCGATTTTTTAAAATTTTTTATAGAATAATAATATTTTTTAATAATATAATAATAATAATATTATTATATATATATATATAATATTTTTTTACGAACCGAGCTAAAATCGAGCTGAACTTACTTCAGCCCGAGCTCAGCCCCACACACTATTCGGTCTAAAAAAATTAGTTTGGACCCGCATTTTAACGGCCCAAAAGGGCCGGGCTCGAACCGGCCCGACCCAATTAACAGTTTTAAATGCAGCCTCGTTGCACCATTTCAAAGTGATGTTAAAGTTTTTTATATATAAAATAATATAAAATTAAATATAATTTAAATAAATTAATTTTTGTTCCCAAAAAAAGTTATCGTTATTAACAAATCTTAGTTTTTTTACTTCGAAGATTTTAAAAAACTTAAGAATTTTTATAAATAAATAATAAACAATAAAATTTTTATACAGTATATAATCTAAAAAATTATATATAATATTCGTGTTTATTTATATAACCAAGACTTGGGCATGCTTCTATTATTCTACTAATAGCCGCTCCTGCTATTTGTTAAGCGCCGATGCTCCGTTTTGGTTGGTTATGCCTTCCATCCTCTGTCCCACTCTATAATCTATTCATAATTATTAGTGTATCATTTTTTTCTTTAAAATTTTTCATTTTTTGAAAAAGAAATAATTAGATGTACATGGCAGTTTAATGATAATGAGACATAAAATTTCTATTCCCGATGTAATTAACAGGAAATTGAGCATATATGTAAGAATTATTTTCCATTCAATGGATGTTAATGTTTTTCTATATTTTTTATTTACTACTAGATGATGGAATTTAATTTAATATTTTTAAACTATGAATAAAATAGTAGTAGAGTGGTCAGTTTAGGATGAAACAAAAATGAATTTATGGACCTAATTAATTAGAGCTAAAATGCATGACCACAAATTTTCACCATTGAATGGATATAAATTTTGAAAAATACACGACGGAAAGAGCATATTTTTTTTCTTGTTTATCCGAAATCAATATGGGGTGGTAAAGTTAATTAGAGCAGATCGAAAGGAACATTATCTTTAATTCCAGGGAAATTCTTAGGTGAGTCCGGTCCACGGCCCCACTTGTGGACCGGATTCACCTAAAGAAGCCATGTGTCCCTTTTTACCTGGAAACCTATTCAACCCTTTCCTCAAACCTTCTCTTTTGCTTCTCGGTTACAGCATTGTACTGAACTTTCTAGAGAAAAATCGAACGTCTAAATGAAGTAGTAAAATTATACTAAACTTTCTAGAGATGAGTTTTTTAAATTTTTTTTAAGTATTTCTAGAGATGAGTTAGCTACACCGAGAAGCAAAAGAGAAGGTTTGAGGAAAGAGTTGAATAGGTTTCCAGGTAAAAAGGGACACATGGCTTCTTTAGGTGAATCCGGTCCACAAGTGGGGCCGTGGACCGGGCTCACCTAAGAATTTCCCTTAATTCCATAGTTAATTAGTTGGCCATGCATGACCAACTGGCGAATTGACAATTAGAAAAAAATTGATTATTTATGATCGAGAAACCAATTGACTCATCAACTCTACTTGGAATCATTTCGTCTTAAAATCAAACTTAAAATTAAATTTAATTTTTAGATAAAAATTTTAAAATCAAATTATAGATAAGCTTTCATGTATCAATCACTCTACTTATTCATCTTCTTGTTGAGCTCCTTACATGATTCAACTTTAAAGTTTCATCATCTGCAATATTTATGGAGAAGAAAAGGAAGGAAGGAAAATCAAGAAAACTTCAACCCATTCAAATTCATCGAATCTAGACGCTATGTGGTATAAATCTTCTCTGCAGTATTACTTGCTCTTCAGTCCTCCAAATCTTTGTATTTTATAGTAGTTGGAAGTCAGGCTTATGATCTGTTAGGAATATATATATATATATATATATATATGTGAATTCTCAATCATTAGATCAAAATTGAATGATTGAGATTTATTCTCTACATGTTGATAAAAGGAGTTCTATGCACCATAACCGCATCAAATTTTTTCTTCCTTTTCCCAAAAGGTCTTGATTTCTTCTTGTTAAGGGTGGTTTCAGTTGTTTGATTCTAATATTTCTTTTGAAAAAAAATTCATTGTGAATCAGCTTGAATTAGAAACCCAATTTATAGAGATGAAAAGTAGCTCACATTGCTAGAAAAAGTGAAAACAATTTGCTGTCCAGTTCATCTGCTTCAGTTGTGAAGCTGAACTAAGGATGGTCTCTGTCATGTCTCTTAGTTTTTCTTCAGGGAGTGAATCAGATTGCAATGCCATTAACAGAACCTTCTGCTATCCGTTCTATTGCGACTAAAAGTTGAAATTATAGGGTATAGATTTCTCTTTTTTGAGGAAAAAGGTTAGTTTATTAAGAAGCTAAATCAGAGTTTGCAGCAGCACAGATATCTAACGGAAAAGAGGATAACAAAGAAAAATGGCCAAGAATTTTGGCTTTTTGAGCCAGAGATGAGCTGGGGTATTTCGCCCACGCTTCACATGCATGAAGAAGATGGTATTCAACGATTGAAGGAGGCGCCGAATACAATCTAGCAAAGCTCCTGACTCTGAGAAATTGGATTCATCTCCATTTAGGCCCTGGATTAAGCTTATGGATCACTTACAAGAATGATGCCCGTGAATCCCAGCGTTAATGCGAAGTTGAGTCCTTCGAAAGCCCAAGGATTTCGGCTTGAAGTGCTGACTCTGCGATCATGTACAGGCACAATGTGGCAGACAAATCCTTTAGCTGACAGTGATCGATGGAAATAAAATGAAGTTTTATTAGCTCAAGTTGGGTATAACTCCAGAGGATCATGAGATCTTGATTCGAAGTGCCGTGCGTGAAAGAAAGGATAAAGAGTGTAGACAATTCAGAACCTCAAGCTGAAACACCAACCATCCAAAAGTCAACTGCATTCCAGGATATTCTTTATTGATTAACCTGAGTAACTAATCTGTAGTATTTGGTTTAATTACCACATCCTTCATCAGTACTTGCCTATTGAAAAATGAAATGATTTGCTCATCGTCATGTACTTCATTCAATTCAACTATGCTTTTTTGTATCTGGTACAAATGAGATCCAGATTCACCCATCGCTGTGGAAACATGTTGCTCTTTAACTACTTCACAAAGTTGACTTTAGAATCTTGTTTGTGGCCTATATAAGCAACAGCTTTCCTGTTCCCTTCATATCTGCATAACTTGTTCTTCTTTCCTGAGCTTCGTGGAGAAGTACGCTTTCTTTTCAATACATCCTCATCATCATCTACATAAGTAATATTCTCTTCTCATTCTGCAGTCAATGTTAGATTTTTTAGCTCTGAAGTTCCCTGTTTAGGGGTAGCATAATTCATGGCCCAATGAGGAAAAGAATAAAAAAAAAAAAAGGATGTTCTGCCTCTACTTGCTAGTGTAAGATGCTTTTATTTATGCAAATCCTCTGAGCATCTGCTCATGGATTTCTTTTTCCTACAGGTAATCACTCTGCATTTAGATGAGCAACCGTGTAAACGATGATCTCAGAGGAACATACATGGAAAACACGAATTCTCCAGATGGGAACACAGAAAACTTGACATATGTGCACAAGGTGGTGCTGCCTCCTAAGCAGACTTTGCTGACGGAGATCAAGTCCTCTCTCAAGGAAACTTTCCTGCATGATGATCCCTTACGCTCCTTTAAGGACCAATCTAAGTCGAAAAGATTTTTGCTTGGCCTCCAAGCTATTTTCCCCATACTTGAGTGGGGAAGAGACTATAACCTCACCAAGTTTAAAGGTGATCTGATTGCTGGTCTTACCATTGCAAGTCTATGTATTCCTCAGGTAGCCAAATTATATGAAACCGGATAGTGTAAAGCTTCTTGTGTCTCGCAGGATAATAGTGACAGTTAATATTAACTTTGACATGCAGGACATTGGTTATTCAAAACTAGCAAATTTGGATCCTCAATTTGGACTCTGTAAGTTTATTGTTTGTTCTCAACAACCAAACTCCTGTTCTGATCTGCAGCCTCATGAGGCTTATAGTCACGCTTACTTTTTCTTTGTTATGAATTTCTACAGACAGTAGCTTTGTTCCACCACTGATTTATGCCTTCATGGGCAGTTCACGAGATATCGCCATAGGACCAGTTGCAGTGGTGTCTCTCTTGATGGGAAGTTTACTTCAGGAAGAGCTCGATCCTATCAAGCAAAAGCATGACTATCAGCGCCTCGCATTTACGGCCACATTCTTTGCTGGTGTAACACAGTTTTTCCTCGGATTTTTCAGGTATCGATTTGTTCTTCTGGTCGTGCCATGAAATAACATTCATCGGCCAGTTTCCAGCTTTCAATATTCAATTGGTCTATTTCATCGGCCAGTCCCTAAGAGATGTCACCTTTTGACTTCTCCTTCAGGTTGGGATTCTTGATTGATTTCCTATCTCATGCTGCCATTGTGGGCTTCATGGGTGGTGCAGCCATAACCATTGCGCTTCAACAGCTTAAAGGGCTGCTTGGTATAAAGAAATTCACAAAGAAGACTGATATTGTTTCTGTGATGCGTTCAGTCTGGACTTCTGTACATCATGGGGTGAGACTTGATGATTCCTTTCTGCACACTTTTAACGAATACAACAGATAATCATTTATATGTGCATACATTTCATCTGCTACGATCAGTTCCACTTCAAGAATTAGTTGCTAAAAGAAGCCATAGTTTTGTGTATTTATGCCTGATATGTCACGAATTTAACTATTCCTTCTTTGAACAACAGTGGAACTACCAAACCATTTTAATAGGAGTTTCATTCTTGGTCTTCCTGCTCCTGGCCAAGTACCTTGTAAGTACTATATATCTTCTTTCTTTTAACGGCGGATCTAACTCAAAACTCTTATGGCCGCAGAAATTTGATGTTTTTTCCTCACGTATTATAATTCTACCTGAGCAGGGGAAAAGGAACAAAAAGTACTTCTGGCTGCCTGCAATTGCTCCGCTGATTTCTGTCATCATCTCAACAGTTTTTGTATTCATTACCCACGCCGAGAAGCACGGTGTCCAAATTGTGAGTATCTGAGGGTCAATGTGTTGTTAACAATAACAATGACAAAATGCTGGCTGCTGTATATCACGCTCACGTTCTCCCTTATTCGAAGGTATACAAGATAGAACAAGGTATCAATCCATCATCTGCGCATGACATTTTCTTCAGCGGCAGATATCTTGGTAAAGGATTCAGGATTGGCGTCATAGCTGGGATGATTGCGTTGACAGTAAGCTTAGCAGTTTACAACAACTTTAGTAGCCCAAATCTTGTTAGAAATACAATTAACGCTGAAAATTTTTGGATCACAGGAAGCCGTAGCAATTGGAAGAACTTTTGCTGCGATGAAGGACTATCACATAGATGGAAACCGAGAAATGGTGGCATTAGGAACAATGAATGTCATAGGTTCCTTGTCCTCGTGTTATGTCGCTACAGGTAATATTTAAGTCTCCGAGAGGCCTAGTTTTCCATGCCTAAATAAGGCTATCAGCTCAACAGTGCTGATTCATCCAAGTTTTGCATTCTGCAGGATCCTTTTCTCGTTCTGCAGTGAACTATATGGCCGGATGCCAAACAGCAGTCTCCAACATTGTGATGTCTTTAGTTGTCTTGCTAACTCTGGTAGTGATCACACCATTGTTTAAATACACCCCAAATGCGATACTGGCTTCCATCATTATATCTGCCGTGGTAGGACTAGTTGACATAGATGCAATGCTTCTCATATGGAAGATCGATAAGTTTGATTTCGTTGCCTGCATGGGAGCCTTCTTTGGTGTGGTTTTCGTAAACATTGAGATAGGCCTCTTGATAGCAGTAAGGATGGATATGTTTTAATATTGTTCTTCAACTCTATTCATATCAAAACTCGATCTTTCTCAACTGTTTCAGCCATCAATCTGATGCAACAGGTCGTTATATCTTTTGCCAAAATCCTCCTCCAAGTCACGAGGCCACGGACTGCAGTACTTGGCAAGCTGCCAAGGACTAATTTGTACAGAAACAAACAGCAATATCCGGAGGCAACCAAAGTTCCTGGCATTCTGGTTGTGCGAGTTGATTCGGCTATCTACTTTTCTAACTCCAACTATATCAGGGAGAGGTACTAAAATTTTTCTCTTTAGCTTCCACTAATTGATCAGGCGTTCAGGCTTAGAGCCTCAGACCGTGCTTGACATACGGCATGATTATGTTTGCAGGATACTGAGATGGCTAAATGATGAAGAAGAACAGCAGAAAAAGCATAACCAACCCAAAATCCAGTATTTGATCATTGAGATGTCACGTAAGTTAAAACCATTTTGCCATGGCTTTTGCTGCCTAAAGATACAGAACAACGTATCCTAAACTTGGTTTTCCTTTGATTCTTCTTCTGCAGCTGTTACAGACATAGACACAAGCGGCATCCATGCCCTAGAGGAGTTGTACAAGAGCCTCCAGAAAAGAAATGTTCAGGTATATACTGAAATTTGTACCGAAGCTCTGAGATTAAGAGCAAAACAGAAGATTGTAAAATGAACAAATTCCTCACGTCAGTTGCTGTCTGTTTCTGCTTAATGAACAGCTTGTTTTGGCAAATCCTGGGCCAGTGGTGATTGATAAGCTCCATGCATCAGATTTTGCAAACATGATCGGAGAAGACAATATTTACCTCACAGTATCAGACGCGGTCATGACCTGTGCGCCAAAACTGGAGCCATGAGATTGTAGCTTGATAAGCAAGGCATTTACTTTCTTGACATGGTTCAAGAGCGATCCGACACTTTTACAAGACTCGGTCCTCGAAGGAATTTCACAATATTGGGAATCTGCGTCTTGAATTGTACATTCTCAAGCAAGGTAGAAGCTGTGAAAACCTGGTACAGTGCTGAAGTTTTGGCACTGTACCACTTTGTTTCGCACGTTTCTCTACCGATCTGTTTCTTTTGGTTGTGTATGATTTCCCAAATTTGATTGACATAGCAAATAAATCTAGCTGCTCATGACCTCCGTTACAATAATTTTCTATCTGAAAAATAGTTCTTTTGAATGTATAAACCAAAGAATCAAGAGTTTTAAAGTGAGATAAGAAAGTAGTTACACACTATTTATATTATAATTATCAATTTATACATAGCGGTAATAGAAGTTTAAACTTTCGTATTTATTTATTTTTAAAAGACAAATTTAAGCTTTGCGTCAAAATTGAATAATTAGATCAAAAGGATAATATAGTAAATTTATTTTTTTATTAATTATTAAATGTGTTATAATAATTATAAAAAAATAAAGCAATAATAATTATATTTTATAATAAAACGAATTAAGAAGATTTGTAACCATTAAATATTAAATATTTTAATTCATTAATTTTTTATTATTGTAATTTTTATTCTAAAATAATAATAAACTATAAATCTTTTTAAAAATTAATATAATTAATAACATAAATAATATCAAAGAAAAATTATTACTTTATACATAATTAAAATAAATACATAATATAATTTTACTGAATAAATTTATTTTTTAATAAAATTTTATTACATGCGCATGTAGATAAATGGTGCTCGTTAGTTAAAAGGTTTCAATTGGATACGCATTGAGAAGAAATTCTCCTGTCTCCTTGGCTGAAAGGACTGCCCAAAGATGAATCCACATTGTTCGTGCTGAGTAGGGCCCTGCTCTGGATTTTTGTTTGCATACTTTGCTGTCCATTTCTTGTACACGGTCAAAGGTCACATGAACACATGCCGCGGCCGTAAAGAAGATCAAAACACGAGGCAGTGAATTGTGTGGTTGCAGAAATGGCTGGAAAGAATAATTTACTACATTCCCGGATGAAAGCAGTCTACAAAAGCGAAGTTCGAGCACGAAGATCTCCATGTTTAAAGCATTGCCGGCGCCAACTGTTAAGCAACAGTGACCAGAAAACGGAACACAGTTTTAACTGTCTGTCTTGGTCCTAACTGAAAAAGGAGACTCGAAACCAAGAAAAGAACAGGAAAAGACTGGCTTCCTTGGCTTGAGATTGATCTAAAAGGTAATAAAGAAGTTGATGAATTGAACTTGATTGTTGTAACTCGACTGACAGTGCAGTTGGATTGAATTTCACTTTGAAGCTCACCATCTTTCTTGAAAACAATTCATACGTACGAGAACTAAAATCGTCGTGAAACAAGAAGGATCACACCCAAGTCCGAGATCTAAGATAATAACATGATACGCAGAGCAGGAGTTCAACAGATGTAATACTGAGTACTCATACATAAAACTTCTACTATATCCTATTATATGTCTACTAAAGAGTCTCAATGAAGAAGGGCCTATCTGGGGTTAGAGTAACCCAATTAGCAAAAAGTAATCCAAACATCATACCATCAATCTCCCCTCCCAATCTCATTTCATTTAACCCAAAAAGCGCTGCACTCAGAACAAAGAAAAAGATGCAACAATCGCGGCTATCACGAAAGGGCCAAAAGTGAACGTAAGTGCTGAGCAGCCTGAGCTCCCGGGAGCCGCTGCAGGGGCAGCCTCATTTGACCCTGAAACTGTGGCAGGAGCAGCTGCGGTCGAACTTGGAGACATGGCCATGGGGGGAAGGGCTGTAACCAAACAATAAAAGAATGTTCATTAAAACTGAAAGCATTTCACGGATCAATATGACAAATACAACCCCCCCCCCAAAAAAAAAGGGAAAAGCAACACAAATTTAAACAGAGCATTGCCCAGAAATGAAGGCAAACAAGCACAAAAAAATGTTAACCAAAGAAGACCAATATCATATGCTCAGAACTTCTTTGGCCCATAAACAAAATCAACCTTACTCGTTAGGAATTACCAGTCCTGGAATTATTTATAGGTTCGAATTTTCATCAAAATTGGTTTATACTTGGCAATGGCAGTCCCAGGTGTCAAATTTCAGGTAAAATGCCACGAAAAAAATGTCGCCTGCAGATATTACTGACATGACAGAATCATTAAATTCACATGAACCGCTTTTGATTTGTTGACTAATAGAGGGACCACTTTGATCTTGAGAATGCAACACAATAATGACACACCGGCCACCGCTCCTGTCACGTGGACTTGTATCGAATACTAGTATGAACTGATATTGTTTTCTGGAAAAAAAAGTGCAAGAAAAAGAAAGATTTGAACATTCTGGAGCCACAACAAAACATCATCTACAATAATACATTAAAAGACACAGATCAACATTCCAAATGATCAAGAAATTTTCTTTCCAAAATGTTTCGCTTTTTCTTTAAAGAAGAATAGTTAGAGAGCTCAGATCAAGACAAATGGTTAGAGAAATAAGAGCGAAAAAAGCACGAAATCTTCACTTACCAGGAGCACCGCCAGCTGCACTCACTGCACCACAAGGGAAAAAAAAGAAACTAAAGTCAATAACCAAGCGTGAATACCCAACCACCTAAATTACGGGTGGTCGGAGGAAACTTTTCACTGCTCATCTTGTGCAATAACTGTAATAACTAGATAGGAAGACGCAAGTCAACTAGTTCATAAATTGCAAGGAAAGCATATGAGGTAAAAACATTGAAAACGAAATTAAATATACACGAGTAAGAAAATCATTTTGTGTGTGTGGGGGGGGGGGGGGGCCGGGGGCGCAGGAGTTAATACGATTTTAGTCTACTTTTTTAACTAATTTCCATCTTACAAGTGAAGAAAATTTTCACAAACACAGGACAATTCTATTAGAGATGGAAAATATATAAACGGATCAAATCCATTTCTAAATAGCAAAGACAATGGGGGAGAAGGAGCGATGAAAATCTGAGAAACAGAACCAGAAGAGGAAAAGGAAAAGAGCGGCTCACATGCGCAGTTGCTGACAGAAGGAGCTGAGACGCGGCAAGCGGCGGGGAGAGTAAGGGCCTTGGTTACGTTAAGAGTAACACCGAGTTGAGCACTGTTCTTAAAGGCCTCGCAGAGACAGTCAGCGTCAGTCTTAAGCACCGTTTTGAGCCCAGAACAGCAAGTACCTTCGGGCTTCCGTGCGGTGCTACCGCTAGTGACGAAAGACAGGCAGTCGGCCATGTTCAGTACCAGGCTGGAGCAGTCCACCGCGGGTGCCGGAGCAGCGTGGCTGGAGGCAGATTCCGCCACGTTAGCCACCAAAACAAGGCCCAAGAAGAAAGCTGTAATGGCGTTTTTCATCATTATATTCCCGGCCATTCCGCTCCTTTCCTCTCTAAAATTGTAAGACAAAAGCACCGACTAGAAACTCTTGTTAATGTGGGATTCTGACGTGCGTTGTAGAGGGTTTTATAGAGGGGTGGTAGGAAAAGGTGAATACAGTGGTGGGAAGCGGTTCTGCTTGCTTTTGCCTTTGGGCTTTTTTGGTCCTTCGGGTGCGTGGGCATAGGTCTGAGTGTGGCACTGGCACTGGCACTGGCCCCGTGTGAGAGAGAATGGATGCTATTTCGGGGTTTAATATGATACGACGGGATTGTCAGGACACGTGGACAGAAGACCGCAATCGAAGTGGCATTTTATGGGAGGACATTAGGGGAAAGATACGGCTGGAGCTTTCATGAGTTGGAGACGAAAACAGGGGAATAGATGAGAAAATTTTGAAAATGAACTTCATTCTTTTGGTTAAATTGTTCATAAATGTTTTTTTTAAGTTTACCTCAAGAAAAAAAATGTAGGAAAATTTAGGTAACAAATGGTCATTACTTTTAATTGAAGCATAAAGCTAGTTGATAATCTTATTCACCAAATGAATTAAGGTGTATTTGGATCATATCTTATTTTTGTAATAATAAATTTTTACTTGAATTACGTGTATTGTCTCATGAATAATTTATATTTAATAAAATTAAATAATGTTTTGAATAAAAACATTATCCAATCCAATCACAATCTATAATAAAAATAGAAGACAAAATTTACTCCATCAATATTTTATCTAAATGTGTCTATATTTAGTTTTTCACACGAATTAATTATATCATTGAAAAGGTAAAATGATAATTTAGCATTAGTGGAACTTGAAAATCAATTAATACAGCTTAATAGAGTAATTAAGACTAAAGGTGAGATAAAAAAAGTATAATAATAACTTTGTTGATATTCTAAAGTGACATATATTTATGAAGGAAAATAAAACTAAAAATCTACACCTATAAAAATACCTATAAAAAGGGGGAGGGGGAGGGGGGTACGGGAGGAGTAGCAGCCTAACCTCATAGCTTTTTAAATTCTCGAGATCAAACATTAATGTAAGCAACAAAGTCATATAATTCCTTACTGAGATATTCCAAACAACTTTTTAACTCACAATTTATAAAAATTAAATTCAAAGGTCAAAATTCTTCAATGAATTATTGTCTAATTATATTATTATTAGAATCCAATTTTTTCATATAGTCAGGTTGAACAATGAGATTCTACTTGCTTTTTATAAAAAATTAAATTGATTATAAGGGGTAAATGAGGGCAAAAAAAGAAATTTTTTTGTCATTTTTAGAAATGCAGCGTTTTCCAAAGTAAAGGACCGGCCTTCAATTCTAAGCCTTCATCGTGCATTAGACAAATAAAAAAAATGTCAAAACCTTGTTAATATGTTCCTCTTAATATTGACCTCCTTCACAATCTATAATCAATTTCGATATTTGAAAACAAAGAGGATGAGATGGTCATTCATTTTTGATAGAACTATGCTTATGATTATTAGTATAATTGGAAGAAATTTCCTCAATCTACTCTTAGATTCATTAGTATAACTAGTATATGAGCCTGTGCTAGATACGGGTATTAAATTTTTTATTTTTAATAACAAATATTAAAATATATTTTTAAAATATTACAACTATGAAGTAAATTTATGTGTTTAATAAAAAAACATTCACTTAGAAGTAATTATAAACAATAGTAGGAAGAAGTTGTAAAAATAACTATACATGCCCATTATTATATGTATTTGAAAACAACAATAAACTTCTAATCTTATTTCATTGTCATTCTAAAATAAATAAAGAATAAATAAAAAATTAAGTAAGAAACACTCCAACCTACCTGCATGAATGTGAAATGATTAAAATTTTAAATAATAATTTATGAAGTTACTTATAAAAATAAGAAAGAAAAAAAAATCAAATTCTTAAACAACTATGAACTATTTGAAGAAAAAAGAAAAAAAACTGAATCCGCCTGTTGATGATACTTGTACAAAAGATGAAATGATTAAAATTTTAAATACTAATTTATAAAATTACTTATAAAAATTAGAAATAAAAAAAATTTAATACTTAAACAACTATAAGCTCTTTGAAGAAAAAGGAAAAAATCACTTTGTGATGATGCTTGCAAGAAGGGTAAAATGATTAAAATTTCAAATACTAATTTATAAAACTACTTATAATAATCAGAAAGAAAAGAAACAACTATTGTTATACTAAAATATTCTTAAAATAAACTAATCATACTTTAACCACAAAATATTCCTAAAATATTATTATGATTAAATCTTTTAGAGAAAAATCTATTGTAATATCTAGTTCAATTTATTTTTCATACTAGTCCATTTATCCAAAATAATTAATATATAAATTATTCATTTTGGTAATAAATAAAAAAATTATAACATAAACTATTTATATTATATAAAATTATTGACACTTTTTTATTAAAAATTATCAAAAAGAGATTAATGATTTATAAAGTATTAATTTTATGTTAAAATGACACACTTACTTATCATTCTTTTTTTTTATGAATCATATCAAATTTTTTTTTTGTGTTTCCCAAGCCCATCCACACAGAGAAAAATTAAAATTAAAGAAAGTTATTAATATTTAAACCTCAAAGTAAGTTTATTTTAATTGTAATATTCTTACACTAAATCTTAAAGAAAGCATCCGCAAACAAAGAATAGAATATATTTGTAATAAAATCAAGGTGAATATTAAAATCTCTTTCTCCTTCATTGCCTCTCTACTCCTAAAAAATAAATAATTTACAAAATAAAAGATATCATTATTTTATATTAAAAAATTCAAAAAAAGATTTTTTGAAATTAAAAAATTCTCAGAACACTACTCAAAATTTTTTTTAAAAAATAGTGTTTTTGATCCACAAAAAAAAAATCATAGTTTTATTATCCATATTATACTTTGCAAAAAAATTTCTTTCTTTTAACCCACTTGATGAAAAGATAAAAAAATAAAAAATTTAAAAACTATTGACAATTACATTTCATGTCCAATGTGTTGCAAAGTTATGCATATTCTGATACATAATGTTTTAATAGGTAATTAGACAATTTTGTCTTAAATTTTAGCATATGAAAGATCAAATTAGAGTAGTAGATACCAATGACTAAATAGATAAATATTTCTAAATTATGCACTCAAAGGAAAAAAAGCTTTGTTATCAAAACAAAGTTATTGGAATATATGAATCTTTAAAACGAAAATAAAAACTTATTAATTTTATATTAAAATAACTGAAAATATATATTAGCGAACATAATCTAATTAAAACAGAAAAAGAAAAGGCATGAAAGATGTAGAAGGAGAAAACACAAAAAAGGTAAATATGAACAACACAAATTATGAGATTTAATGGGAGAAATGAGGTAAGAATTAAAATTTTTAAATTTTAATTAATAATAACATTTTTATTTTATAATAAATTTTAAAAAATAAAAATAAAGAATCTAATTTTTTTTAAAAAAGAGTAAAAATATTTTATTAATATATACATAAAAGAATGAAATCATTGCCAGAAGGCCAAGATGAATTTCACGAAAGGAAAATGAATCCCAAAAGATAACATTCATAAGTTCGGGGAATGGATATAATTTTTATTTAAGATATTTTATTTTAAAATTTATAAAAATAAATTATTTATTAAAAATAAAATTAAAATAAAAAATTTATATTAAATTTCGTAATATATTTCAATCTAAATATACCGTAACAATAAAAATTAGTAAAATACACAATAAACACCTTTTGACAAAATCACAACAAATTTAAGGCTCTAACAATAAGCACTTGACATTTCTTATAATTTCATAAATCATCCTTTCCTCTCTTACATCTCTGAAAAAGATTAAAAATAGAAGCATTTTTTATCTATCAAAACAAATGGGAGAAATATGCAGCAAGCAGCCCAAGCACAAACGATTCAAAAGACGCAGCAGCTAGGGCGGCGGAACCCGAGCTTCCAGGAGGCGGTGAAGCAGCGACCTCCGTCGTTCCTGAGCTGCTGGGAGGTGTAGCTTCGGCCGGCTTCGGCGAAGAAGCCATGGGAGAGACAGCTGTAACGCAGCAAAGAAAAGAAATGGAAAATCAATGTCTAAGGCCAATATTTTTGACACTTGTTTACATTATAATCTAAACTTTGACTTTTAGCATAGCAGTGATCAACTGCGTTACGCACCGGGACCACCGTTTAGGTTGATGTTCACTGCATCCACAAAAGGAAAATCATGATATTATCCAGATTGATAAGGTTCCAGCACTCTTAAGTGGAGTAGTCTGGACTGAAATTCAAGAACAAAAATCAGAGAGAAAGGTGGGAAGTTGGGGGGGGGGGGGGGTTTGGGAACAGGGATACTCCATGGATAATTATCTACAGAGAGAAAATGACAGGTCGCGAGTCTCTTACATCCGCAGTCGCTAACGGAAGGAGCAGAGACATGGCAAGCGGCCGGGAGAGTCAAGGCCTTGGTTACGTTTAGAGTAATACCCAATTGGGCGCTGTTCTTGAATCCCTCACACAAGCACTCCGCATCAGTCTTTAGCGTCGTTTTGAGCCCAGAACAGCAGGACCCTTCTGGCTTCTGCACGTTGCTGCCGCTGGTCACGAACGACAAACAGTCCGCAATAGTCAACAACAGGCTAGAACAGTCCACTGCCGGCGCCGCTGCTGACCGAGACGCCGACTCCACCGTACTGGACGCCCAAACAAGCCCAACTAAGTAAAGTGTAATAGCATTCTTCGTCATCTTCTTCAGGGCCATTCTCTCCTTTTACTTTACTGATAAACTGGTCCAGCAGTTGGGGAGGGCCTTTGCTTATATGCCTGAGGCAAGCCCGAAGTCTAGGGGTACAAGGAGAGAATTCTGCTCTTACTGGGTCTATATGGCATACCATTGGAAACAATCAATGAGGGTCTTCCTCTGATGTGATTGAAAGTGTGTCAGTTTCATGTGAACATGAAATTTTAGCCAGGGTGGAAAAGAGAAGAGAAGAAGAGTTGTGCTTGGAATTAATATAATTCGACATAGTTCAATTATTCTGGTTCGTGGTTTACTTGGTGTTGTGCAGTTCTGTTTGCCGAAGTAGCAGAGTGCCGTGTCAAAAGAGAAAGTTCGAAGACGGTAAACTTGTACGAGGTTATCCAGCTTGGTGTTACTTTAATCCGTCATACTATCCCATCATTACTAATTGTACTTTATATACTCGTAACATATTTTAAACTTTGTGATTTATAAATATTTAGATTTTAGTTTGAATATTTCAAGCTTATTTAGATGGAGTGTTTTTTTAGTTGTATTAAAAATTATAAAAATAAATTACTTACTAAAAAAAGTATAATTTAAAATAAAAAAATTAAAAATTTTTATTAAAAAATTAATCTAATTACACTATTAATCTCAATCTTTCTTCTAGTTTTAAGTGTATTTAAATTAAATTTCGTTCAAAATTTTAATATATTTAAGTCTCATTCTTTTTTCATAAAAAATTATTATTTAAAATATAAAATTTTAAACTTAAATTTAATTTAAATACACCTTTATTTGCAATAATAAAATTCTTGATTCCGAATATTTTTGTTCTCAAAAGAAGTCACCCACTGAACAAAACGTTAAAATCTTTCTTTGAATCTGTAAGCTCTTTTGAAAATGAAAATCTCTTCTTATTTCCACAACCGCAACTCAAAGGAAATCTCCAATCCAATAACAAATATATTACTTTAGTCATTCAAAATTAAAATATTCATTTTCTCTTTAATGTTCAGGTTTTTTTGTGTTAATCTCAAACCTAAATATACTCAAGTGGCCTAAAGAATGAACGTGCCACGAACAAAGATACTTCGCCGTTCAAATTTGTGGCTACTTTAGATATTTTCACCCCTTTATTGCATTAATGCCGTGATGTCTCATGATTATGCCGTCTTTCTTATTCGAATTCATTCGACTCCTCTTTTGACCAATATTTTTTGACTTCGGACTCTCTCTCAATTCCCTCCCCATTATCTTTCTCACTGTTATAGTGCTATCGTATGGTAACTTTTATAAAACCTTACAATAAATGGAAAACCTTAACAATTATAGAAGAATAGGAGAAAAGAGGGAGAAGATATTTGAAATAGAGACTCTTGAGTGATATTTTCCCTCCATATCCCTGGAACTCCTTTATATTTACTGATCAATAAAAATTTTGGAAAACGTAATGCCATATAGAGATTATTATGGGTGTATTTATATTGAATTTCGTTATGGAACCAATATAAATTTTTTATTTTGAGTTATATTTTTTTTTACAAAATTTTTTTCCACAAAATTTAAAACTGAAAATATAAAATCAAAACACTATCTAATCCCACCATATATATATATATAGATTTCTAATCATACAGCATTACCCAAGTAAAAGTTTTGACTGTCTGGTGATTAATTTATGGTTGCTTGTTAATAAACTAGAACAAGAACTATCATGGTGGGACACTTTGGATGGAAAGAAAAAAAAAAGGGGGCACCCTAGTGCATGTGATGCGAGACCTTGGCGAGGGAATATAGCATGCAGCTAAATAATTAGAGAATCTCTAAAATTTTCCACTTGGTAGAATCTATTATGTCCAAGAAAAGCTGAGGAAAAAGGTGAGGGGAAAGGTCCCTATAGCCAAGACCAAGCATGCATTCCTTAATCATGGGGGAGATTTGATGCGGTTTTTTTGCTTAGAATATATTTCATATTCAAGACTATGATTCCCCCTCTTTCCCATTCAAGTCTTCATTCTCAAACCAAAAAATGTTTAAAGGAATGACCCCTCACAACACCACCATCCCACCCAAGTCCTCCCCCGCCCCCCAACCCCGGCGTGAAAATTAAAAAAAAACGGAAAGTGAACTTCATAATGACCTTGTATTCAACATAGGAACTTTTCAAATAATAATAATAATAATAATAATAATAAAAGATTGAACTTTTGATATTCCTAACCCTTAATTAATCAACAATCTTTTGAGTATAAAATGTTGAATCAATATCACGGCGTTGAATAATTCCCAGACAAGTGACAACTTAGGGAAAAAAAAAACCTTACAGATTCATTTCTCTTACAAAATTTTAAATAATTTATTTTTATAATTTCTAAAATAATGATTCTTAAATTAAAATCTTATTCAATTACACTTTTAGAGTGAGATTAAATAGTATTTTGATGTGAGATTTTCTATTTTAAGTTTTACAAGAGAGAATTATTTGTAAGAAAAAAATAGAATTAAAAGTAAAAAATTTATATTGAACTTTATAATAAAATATTATCTAAATATACTCTTAATATAATTAATTTTTTATTTGGTTAAATCACACCAGGGCGATACCTGTTTTCAACCATTAAGAATCTTCCCGATTACTAAAAGAATAATGGTAGTACTATCAGGGTGTGATTGAATAGAATTTAGTTTTGAGATTTTATGTCTTAGATTTCGGAAGAGAGAAGTTTTTCTGAGAGAAAAAGTGAGATGTGAGATGAGAAATTGCATTGGATTCTGTGTGCAACCTAATCCAACACACCCTCAAACTCATTTGGTTTGAATGGGACATGAAATTTTGAAAGAGCATTTGTAAAGAGAAATACCCTTTGCCGGCAAAAATTGGCCAAAGCTTCCCTTGCATTTACCTAAAATGCTGAAATGACTTCACTTCTCCCGTGGAAATCCACTAATTCTTTGCCTTCCGTGGTTGGCTTTTCATCAATACCTCAAGCAAAGAACAATCTTGAATTAGTCGTTTAAGTGGCACTTCTAGAGAGCAAACACAACCAAGGCATGATTGTTTATTAAATTAATATTTAGATAATTAGATTTCTTTTGAATCGAATTTAAATTTAAATTTTTTATCTTAAATTTTATAAAAGTAATTTTTTATAAAAATAAGAGTAGAACTTAAAAATTATTCTTCCGGACGAATCCTGATCCAAATGAAGCCTAAAAGTGTTGTATTTTTACTATTGAGTGAAAAGTTATTCCTTAACTATGGGAAAAAAATCATGCCACCCTTGGTAATTATATTTCTTTTGTGGCTTTTGGAATTCAAAGGAAAGAGAAAAGAGCTACGTGAATTGGAATGGATATATAATCGTGCCCTACTGGTCCCATATCTTGGAAACAAAATAATATTTTTTAAAAAAATCAAAACCATGTCGAAGAAAAAGTTGTGATATGCGATGATTGAACTAAATGGGGCAACTAATTAAGGAGTATTTCAAAGTCCACATCTCACAATCATGAAGTCCCCATTTAATTAGGAGAGAAATTTCTCCTCATTCCCTTTACCCCACCACGCGTAGGCCATATGTGGTAGCACCTTATGATTATCGGGCATTGATTTGATGAGGCTTTTTTATGGAAAAAAGAAAAATGAAAAAAAAAGAAAATCACCACCTTCTTAGGAGTGAATAGAAGGTTATTTATGCTTTAGACTATTAAATCTTTTCCTCAAAAAAAAAAAAGAGTTATATTTGAATTGTAAGTACTGTCACTTTATATCACTCGACAAAAAAAAAAAAAATATTGTCACTAATCATTCAAAGATGGTTAAAATTTAAGTAATTATTTATATAATTAATTTAATTCAAGATCTACTAGCACAAGTGAGTTAGGTGACTTATAAATGTAAAATAAATAGCTAATACACTTTTGGTCATGAAAAGTCAAAATATAGAATTCCCATTTCGAATAGTGAGTGCGTGCTCGGAGGTCAACGCTAACCGGAAAATCTCTTCCTCACGATCTACTCTCTCCATTTACATCCCAAATCTAAGCCGATCTTAGGAGAACTGGCTTCACAAAATGAGGAAAAATGGCCCCTCTAAGGAATAATTTGCATTGTTCATTTCTTACCGCTCATGTTGGGGTCGGGAGGGGCGGGGGAGGGGGAGAGGGGGATGTGATTAGGGCGGTCAATTTTGTTCGTTTACCCGAACCCGGCCCGATAACTTCGGGTCTGGAACAATGGTCATACCCATTTATTCGAACTCGGACCCGGACTCGATAATATATCTTCTAATAGGGTCCGAATCCGGGTCCGGGAAAGGGTCCCGATTACCCGATTACTCGATTTAAATTTTAAATAATAAATATTTTATATATTTAAATTTTTTATAACCGTTAGATGTGTTTGATCAACGGTCAATTATTTATAAATTTATATTAAAAATTTTATCGGGTCTACCCGGACTCGGCTCGAGACCCTATATACAGTATATGATTTGTTTCATTTTTAAGAGGTTTATTTTCTTCTTTATTAAAAATTTTAACTTATATTATAGTTAAATTATTAATAAGAAATTAATTATACTTATAATTTAACTATTACAACTTTTTTTACTTAATAAAAAATTTTTATTTCAGCTTTTTATGTAAATAATTTTTTTCAAACTACTATATATTAAAATTTAAATATCACGATAAATTTTGACAAAAAAAATCATACTACAAGCTTGAACTATCATTTTTAATAATAATTTTGTTTATTCATAACTTTTCTTTTATTCTTTCATATTATCTAAATTATATGAGTAAAAAAATAAATCAACAATAAAATAACATTTCTTTAACTTTTAAGCTATTTTTTATATTTCTTATCATTCTAAGTCATGAATAGATAAAATTATCTTTAAAAAAATTGTGACATATACTTGTAACTTGACTCGCTCTATCAAATTTCTTTACAATATTTATAGTTTGATAGATATAGTTGTTTAAAAAAAATTTATGTATATAAAAAATTTAAATAAAATTTTTTGATTAATAATAAAAAATTAAAATAATTAAAGGGTAAACATAGCTAATTTCTCATTATTAATTATGTAATTTTCAATAATAATATAAAACCACTTGTACTAAAAGAGAGAGAGTAATCAAAGGCAATGTAAAATTTTAATTTTGATTGTCATTTTTTAATAATAAGTATTTAGCTCTAATTGAATCATCACTTTATTATAATTGGTAACTCTTCTCATAAATTCAACAAGGATTCGCATATTGAATCTGAACTTTCTAATCGGTACGGCCCTTGAGATATTACTTTAACAAAGGTTTTTTTTTTCTTTTTTTAAGGAAATATACTTTAACGAAGGCTTCAAAGGCATAAAATAGTTTATCGAGATGCGGAAGAAGCTCTTTTCACAACGCACTTGTGAAATCATTTATAATGGTGGGCTGGCCAAATGTTAAACGTTTCGGCGTGATGCCCTGGGATCTGCTGAGGAGCCCAACCCAACAAAGTCATGCTACTTTTCGGTGCATGCCCCCATTGATACAGAGGTGCAACCCACCTCTTCCCATCATTACGATATGTTGAAGATGCACAATTCCAGCAAAAGACGACCCAACTAGTCAAACTCCCACTTCTACACACGAGAGGATCAACGTTACATGCATGACAGCTCAGCTTGCTTCTTTATTATTGCTATAATTTACCTCATCACATAATCCAACTTGCTACATAAGGTTTCCATGAACCATGACTACTCTATGCCACGACTTCTCTCTTTCAAGAAAGTGTAACCACCCAGATAGGCTACACATCTAATTACGGCGATGGATGGATCGTTAAGCTGCTTTTTGGACCAAAGACACAATTACAGTCACATCATCAAGCTTGCCACCGGTATACCCAACATAGCCAGCTGCTTGAGCTGCATCAGCAAATGGACTTCTTGCAGAAGCACAACCACCTACTTCTTGTGCCCTCGTTGCCAACGCTTCTGCGATTTCCTATTCATGAATAAAGGGAAATTAAGAAGGAAAAACAAAATTATAGTTGAGCAACAATTCAACGTTGTGCCAAACTTGTTACTAATCGACACAAAAGATGGTCAATGTAAGATTTCAAGCTTAGGTCATTGAGACAGGAAGCAATCCTCTAGTAAGGAGCTGAAATTGTATGATTGATTTTGCAGGCTAAATGTGTGGCTAGATTTACTTTATGTTTAGAATGATCATCACATTTAAGATGGATCCTTGATGAGGTTCATAAGCCTCCTGAGTTAAGCCAAACCCCTTCAACATACACGTTTATAAACAATGGTATAGAGAAAATGTAGGAAAAGTTGGAACGCCTATAATGTGTAAATGTGAAAAAGTGACAACTCAGGAAGCTATGTTCAGATGCTGGTCTAATGACTACAGAAAACTAAATCGGCAACTACTGCAGCTCACAGAATACAAAATCCAGTCTATTCTCTCGCACTCTTAGAGGTTAGAAAAGCAGAGACACTTTTAGAGGGATGAATAGGTACCTTTGGTCCTTTAGCAGCTTCCAGTAACTTAGAGACAATTGATGCGATTTCTCGTTCATATAAATTGTCAAACAGTCCATCAGTTGCAATGAGAATTATGTCACCTTCGTGTAGTTCAACTTTGTATCCCTGAATGGGAAATTGTGAGATGACAAAAGATCAGAGGATATGAACTTTCATAACCATCCATTTATTGTTCTAAAGGGATTTCATTTGAGACTACCTACCTGTGAAAGTTGTGACGCATCGTCGCTTCTTCCAATTTGTATGGGAAAACTGAATTCGTGGAACATTGGAGATGACTTTTTGTGAACAGCACCATTTCTTAGTATTACAAAACCAGAATCTCCAATATTAGCGATATTAAGGACCTGTAAGCATTTATCAATTTGACATCAAAGATGCTTCAGAGGATCTTGGAAAGTATCATGCAATGTTCCATAACTGTGAAGCAAAAACAACATGAGAAGAAATCATATGTGAACAGATATGAGTTATCTTTTTCAGGCTGAATATTCGTTCCACACACTGAGCATCCTATTCACTACACAGATCATTGGATAGGTGATACATCAACAGATTAAACTTAAGTCGATGCATGATTGCACTAAGGCATGTATGTGGACATGGAACGCATAAGTTTCTTGTGAACTGTTGTTGTCTGTGGCACTGTCACCTTTAAAGGGTTCAGATTCAGGATTAGCTTTAGTTTTCATATACAGGCTAGCAAGTAGCTGAAAACTAAGTTTGAAACCATACATAAATCCAGTTATAGATGGGCCCTAATGAAGTGGTCAACCTTTCCTTTCACGATATATTATTATAAGAAGACTAGAGTTACAGAGAACATGTCTGGTGTGCCCTCATCACCCCCGCTTCCCCAGATGGGACTGCTGTTGGACAATGTCTTCACTATAGGAAAGATCAACAGTTATAGTCATTTCATGCCTAAATTAGCCACATTGGTAAGAGTTCGATATGCAAGTTGAGACTTTCCAGAAATGCTCAACAGAAAGTAACTTGTTTAGAATGTGATTTGCCTATCAAGTATCAACTATGTTATATGTCACGTATTACTTCCAGCTGTACAACGTTAATCGTCACTTAAAGGAATGATACCAAAGATACAGTAGCAGATTCTTGTTCAGTTGACCATGGATGCTAACAACTATGGAAGGGAGAATTTTCTCAAATTTGTTATATACTATACCTGACCATCACAGTGAGAAACCAATACTGTAGAAAATCCACAAGATTGCGATTTTGCAACACTTAGACGGAGGATCTCCTCAGGAGTGGCTAGTATTGATCTGTTGCCATCTGAGACACTCTTTTCACAATTATCCATGAGTTCTTGAGCATAAACTCCTGGGTTCATTCCTGTACATTTAGAGATGAAGTGAGTAGATTTTGAATTGTAATTTCATCAGAAATCCTATGAAGATGTTAAGGCCCCTTTTGATTATGCCACAGTGTTGTTTGGAAAGATACAAAAGTTGAGAACATTTCAAATTTGCAAATTGTTGGTCCATAGAGTTACAGAAGGTCATTTTAAAGTAGTCATACAAGAAAATGTCCTTTTTTCAGCGGGATGATTAGGACAAGAATTCGGAAAGGACAACTTCTGATAAGTTCTGATGCTTAAGACAAGGAAATCAGGAGGAGGTTACCTTCAAGCGACCACTGACCAACTCCATCAGCTACCCCTGACCAATTCTGGGAAGCAATAAAGTATGCATCGTCTGCACCTGTCAACACCTGGAAATTATTATTTTTTGGATCACTTAACACAGTAATTAACTACGTAGCTAAAACACAAAGAAATTCATTCATTTTTCTATTCTGCCCCCCAATTCATATCTAAAAGCATGTGAATTCGCAATTCAAAAGGAAAAGAAGAAGAGACTCTCCCCTTTTTCTATTCTACAATAATCTAAACCATGAAAATAAGTTCTAATACTGCTAAAAAGGTTCTTAGAAACAGCAAAATACTTACAATTATAATCCAAATGTTCTATTAAAATTTCTTCATATGTCAGTTGACAATAAACTCATTCTCCTAACTTGAAACATAAACTAACATGTGCTATTGTGAAGTAAAATACCTTAGAGGGATGTGGCAGCAATGCAGCAGCTGAAGATAAAACAAATTCTGATGCTTGGGCTTGCTTGCTGTGAAGATAAAAATTGGAGGGTGTTAGATATTTCATACTCAAGCTGCAAGTGTTCACAAGTTAATTATCCTTGCTAATCACTGCACTCAAAGATATAATTCTCAAACATGACAGTTCTGATGAGATACATGAAATGAAAACTATGGTGACTCTATAATGATCTAAAGGGTTGAATGGAGATGGTACCAAATTTGGAGAGATCATCATGATGGAAAAAGAACTAAAAAAGCTTACAGCTCTAGAGAAAGCACAGTTACAGGCAGTCAGTTCTGGCGGAGATAGAACAGAACCACTATAAGATCTACTTTTTCCTTCTTTAGATTCCAGTCAGCTTACAATTCAGATTATCTCACCAATACAAAACTCTCCCTATTGCCTTTTCTGTGCTTAGCAGCATCGCCTAATTTGTAATATATGTTCTGTTTCCCAATGAATGAGTTTACAATGTTCTAACTTTCGGAACATTAATCTGGACAAAACAGACAAATTTTAGAATATATACCTGGCCAAAGAGACTTCTGTTCTTTCCAAATCTTTCAGCCCAAGATCAGATACTTTAGGAAGGTCACTGGTTGGAAACTTGTTGGTATTCATTTCTGCTTTACAATCAGTAGATTTAGAATCTGTTGGTTCATGATCTGATACTTCCAGAAGATCACTGCTTTGAGAATCGTCGGTTCTCCTTTCTGCTTCCAATATTCTGTTTGGTAGGTTGTTGATCTGTGAAGCATGTAAAGTAACAGCACTTAGCCATCCCCAATGCAGGATGGAACAATCTGCTGCCAAAAGCGGTTCTAGTAGTTTATAGCAGTGATCTTTGCCAGTCACGATATATGAAAACTAAATGGGATGATATGATTTAGCAAAAAATAAACTAATGAAATTCATTAAACATGACTCCTGAAAGCTTTCATTTGATAATAACTAAATGGGACGATATGATTTAGCAAGAAAACTAAGAAATCAGTATAAACATGACGCCTGAAAGCTTTCACTTGACAAGGATTAATGAAAAGTGTACAGTTTTATGAAACTCTATAATCTTCAAAATCAACAAAATTCCCCCTGAGCCTCAAAAATTCAAGGAAAAGTTTGGCACAAGGCAAGAAAATTAGTAGATACTGATAATAAAGCTTTCCATTCAAAACATAATTGACGCCGTAACACAATAAGAAGAAATAAATCTACCGTCAAAAAATTTTCAGTTATATCTTCTCCACCAAATTCCTCAATTGCGTCATTATCTGCTTCCCCATCAAGAATTGGCTCAGCTTCACTCAAAGAACACAGAGGCATTACTTGAATCACATTGCTTTCACTGCTATCTTCAGGCACATTTTGCAGCATGGATACCACATCCTGATCCTCAGCAGGCATAGAAGAGTCCAAAAGTTCAAAATCGTCCACAGTATTTTCCTGGACTCTGTTGTTGTCTCCCTTTTCAATATCAGAGTAAGACTTCAAAGAGACTGCCTGTAGAGCGTCTTCTTTGCTACTTCTCTCTGCAAGAACTTCCCCACAAGTGCTGCCATTATCCAACTCACTACTCTTTTCAAGCACCAAGAGACTGGACGGT
The DNA here is from genome assembly GCA_030512225.1 of Rauvolfia tetraphylla. Lineage (NCBI taxonomy): Eukaryota > Viridiplantae > Streptophyta > Magnoliopsida > Gentianales > Apocynaceae > Rauvolfia > Rauvolfia tetraphylla. The sequence continues at coordinate 9,789,634 of JAJQKT010000060.1, forward strand.
ATTTCCACACCATGTCTCCCATTCCCTGTATCCACGATAAAACTAGAAGACTCTTCAACTTCTGCACTTGATACAGAACCAAGCAATTGAACTTCTTTAGGATCTTCCAACAATTTCTCACTTGATTCACTTTCTACATCAGTAACTCCACTATTTTCACCACCTATAGCCATCAGGGAGTTAGCAACATCAACAGCCTCATTCAATCCCTGGCTTCCTTCTTCTGTTTCAATCTTCTGCACTTCTGCGCTTGATGTAGAAACAGGCAATTGATAGTCCTTAGGTTCTTCCAACAACTTCTCACTAGATTCACTCACTTCATCAGTGACTCTACCACTTTCACATCCAATAATAGGCTCTGCAACATCAGCAATTTCATCTGATCCCTGGCTTCCCCCTTTGTTTTCAGTCTTCTTTACTTCTGCACTTGATTCAGAAACAGGCAATTGAACGTGTTTGGAATCTTCCAGAAACTTCTCACTTGATCCACTCAGTCCATCAGGAACACTACTACTTCCACTACCAACAGCCATCACCGAGTCACCAACATCTGCTGCATTTGATTCCTGGTTTCTCTCTTGTTTTTCAATCTTTTCTACTTCTATGCTTGATGCAAAAACTGGCAACCGAACCTGTTTATGATCTTTAAATAACTTATCACATGATTCGCTCACTTCATTGGCAACTCTACTACCTCCGCTACCAATAGCCACCGCTGAGTTAGCAACATCAGCTGCCTTCTCTTTTACCTGGCTACTGTCTTCTCTTTCAATTATCTTCACAGTCACTTCCCTCTCGTGCTGTCCATCCAAAACCTTCACCGTTCTAAATTTCTCCTTATCTTCGCTACCTACTTCTTCAACCCTAGCATTGAATTCCTTCAATACATCATTTTTAGCCACCTCAGAGGGGTCCCCAAACCGAAAGGTTACACTACCATCAGAATGCTCTGTCAGAACAGTACAAATATCACAATTTTATATCATGGAACTCAATCAGACACTAAACAAGCAATTCAAAGTTACAAGCTTTTTTTCTTTTCTTCTCTTAAGTCAATTGGGAAATACAGGGGAATTCAAAACTAGAAAAGCCAACAGAAAATAAAAACAGAATGGCAATACATCAGTGGGCAAGCATATAGTATAAAAAAGTGGAGAAATTCTGAATTAAATGAATATACCATGAGAAGAAACAATGTCAAGATTGGATGAAGAGGGTCTTGCCAAGGTAGGTTCCTGGTTATTGTCGGCGAGCAAACTGAGGTGAAGTGGTTTCTTTTTTCTTCTCCTTGCGGTTCTGGGATTATCAAAGGAGAGGGGAAGAAGTGGAATACAGGGATTTTGCGGTGAACAATGAGGAATAGAGAAGGAGAACTTGGTGAGAGTGCGAGAGTCAAGAATGGAAAAGAAGTAATCGGCCATTAGAACTGGGATATTGATATGGTCATCAAGCAAGATTTCAACAGTTCGTCTATTCAATCAATTCTGCTTCAAAGGATTGGAACTTAAGCTAAAAGATGAGATCAATGAATTCAACTGATCAGAACAGACCATCAGATGGTGATCCCAGACCACACAGATGAATAGTGTTAAGAATGACACTCGATAAAATGTTCCAATTCCTTGGACTTTGCATTTACCCGGAAAGGAAGCTTTTCCACTTTGAGGCTAAAACAAGCCTGTAAGCATAACAGTTGATAAGAGCCAGCAAAATTTCTTCGGACTAACACCTCTCTCTCTCTCTGTTTTTTTAGGGAAAGCACATTATCTTATAGTAATATGTGAATTTTTTTTTTGACAATATATGTAATTTGTTCTTTCATGGACATTACTTTGATGACACATGTTCTGAAGGATCCAAATTGACTTCAATAACCTGTAGTGAAACTTCTTGGTCCTTAGTTGAGAACTTATTAATCATGCGAATCTCTTCAACAGTCATTAGGAAAAATTTTAAGCCAGCGATCAAATATATCAAATTGATGTCCATGTGCCGCTAATAATCTTAAAAAGCATTCAGTAATTAGCAAATATTTACTTTGAAATAATATACTACTTGCGGGCAAAAAGCCCGGAAGTAGGATAGCATCAGACCATGCTTAGGTCAGTAATGCAGTTCCTACGTGTAAAAATATGTCCGGTAAGTTTCATTTACTACTCAAAAGTAGAATGATAATTTTCCTGACCAAAACAGGGGATCCACCAGTCATAACGTGACATTTCTGTAGTCCAGAAGGATCTTCCTCCATTTTGTGACCATTAGTTCTTGCGAACAGCATTCACTGGTATAAATATTTGATGAGAATCCAAGAAAAAATATGTCAAGTATCCTTCTGGAATATGCAGTTCCATTCATATAGCATGGAGGAGTAGTATTGCAGCCGGAAACAAGTCATCAAAACTAGAGGTGAAGAAACGATCCACGTGGACAGGACCCAAATGGTGGATGTAGATGGAGTTCATGATCTTATTGGTCCGAAATCTATCCACGAGAGCTCAAGATTTCATCTGCAGATTTCACTTATCCTACTTGGCTTCTCAGAGAGGCCCTGTTTTGATCTTCCCCTCTCTCTGGGTCCCTAACTAGCAATATAACACGCCAACTCTGCACTTAAAGAACGACTCAAAGACACCAATATTTGGTTATCACCATCAATCTGTTGTACAAGAAAAGAGGGTGGAGCGAAGTGGAAAAGGGAGAGAGACATGGCTGCTACATCCGCTGCTGTACTCAACGGTTTGGGCTCTCCCTTCTTGACTGGTGGTAAAAAAAGTCAGGCCTTGTTGTCTGCACCAGTCGCAGCTAGAGTTGGAGGTGCTGCTGCTTCCAAGAGGTTCGATGTGGTAGCTGCTCTTCCTCCCAAGAAGTCATGGATTCCTGGTGTCAGAGGTGGCGGCAACCTTATCGACCCCGAGTGGCTCGATGGCTCGTAAGTAATCTTGTTCCCGACATCTTGCTTCCTACCTAAGGCCTTCCTCTTTTCGTCTTTAGTTTATTTACCTTGTACAATTGGCTTTCATGATTTACAGGCTGCCTGGAGACTATGGTTTCGATCCCCTGGGTCTTGGCAAGGATCCAGCATTCTTGAGATGGTACAGGGAAGCTGAGCTCATCCACGGCAGATGGGCAATGACTGCTGTTGTTGGCATCTTCGTTGGCCAGGCATGGAGTGGTATTCCGTGGTTCGAGGCCGGTGCTGACCCCGGGGCTATTGCACCCTTCTCCTTTGGCACACTTCTCGGTACTCAACTACTCCTCATGGGATGGGTTGAGAGCAAGAGATGGGTCGATTTCTTCAACCCCGACTCACAATCTGTTGAATGGGCAACTCCATGGTCTAGAACCGCTGAAAACTTTGCAAATGCTACCGGCGACCAGGGCTACCCTGGTGGTAAATTCTTTGATCCATTGGGTCTCGCTGGAACACTTAAAGATGGAGTTTACATTGTCGACAATGAGAAACTTGACAGACTAAAGATTGCAGAGATTAAGCATGCCAGACTTGCCATGGTTGCTATGCTAATTTTCTACTTTGAGGCAGGCCAAGGAAAGACACCCCTTGGCGCTCTTGGCTTGTAAGCTGCACAATTCCACCATTATGTAAAGATTGGATGTAGAGGAAAGAAATGAGAGCCAAGTTGTGCAACGATAACTCTAATTCTTTTCGCATACTGTCAAATCCCCATATTTGTCGACTAGTAGGCCGAGATTCATAGAAAAATATTTATTACCTGGGAGATTACTACCAGAGGCTCATCTGAATATTGTTTTCAATCCTTTAACGAAGTACTCCACATAATCGTTTAGCCAAAAATTCAAAAAAATAAAAAAACTCCACATAGTCAAGAAATTTATGCAATATGGTTTGCTTGAGAGCATGAGCTAATCATCCCTACAATTATCCAAAAGGAACCAGAAATCCTCTAAAACAAAAAATTAGAGAAAGCAGGAACAGAAAGGTCCAATAAGACTTCGGACACATTCACTTTAGATGATCATACATCACGATTCACCACTGCCTGTGGCCATCAAGAATTCACCCTCACAAACCAGATCAGCACCTACATATGCCTTGCCTTCCATCTTTGCTATTCCAAAGCGTTTCTGCATTTTGATGAGTGTCATTCTCATCACTAAAGTATCTCCTGCAATCACTGGCTTCCGGAACCTCACTTTGTCTATTCCAGCAAAGAAGAAGTTGTCACGGGAGCCTCCCACTTCAGGTTGCAGCATAACCAAGCCACCAACTTGGGCCATTGCCTAATACATAGAAAGCACATATATCAAAAGCTTATTGAAAAAAGGCAATAATATCCAGACATTTACATCAGCAAGCAGAAGACAAGTTGAAGTCATATGTATGGAACCAATCAGAGCTTATTTAGGTGTAAATGGGACAAAAGGGAACAGGAAAATAAAGATTTCAGACAAAAAGCCCAAGATTATAACAACTGAAAGCTAGCAACATTGACAGGGAAGACAGAAAGGTTTCAAAGCTTCCACAACTATCATCTTTAACGTATAAAGTCAAGTGATTAGAAAAATCATAGATACCCTCTCAAAAGCACAACCATAAGAATGGTAATAGTAACTGTTCTCACTCTGTATCCCAATACAGATTTTTGAATAAATTCAAGTTATATTAAATTTATAGACAAGTGGCATTTAAACCCTGAGGATCCCATACTAGAAAGCACTTTGCAGTAATATTTAACCCTAAGAAATTTAGCATCAATTTTGAATTCTGAAACAGTATGGACAAGAGCGGCATTGCTAGTTGCTACCCTTGCATTGGAGTTCATGAACTGATTTATGAAGCTACCAACCGTGTAACAAGAAACCATTTCTTAAGTACATGTTTCACCTTTATCTTGGATAGGACTACATATTTACCCCATTCTCTTTAACTAATAATTACGATAAAAGATTAAAGCAGGTAGTTCATACCTGTTGTCCGCTTGTAAGGAAAGAAATCCTGGGTAGATGTACTAATTGGGTGTTCAGGTTGCATCTTCACATTAGAACTCCAGCAAGTCCAGTTGTTTTATATGAGAAATTGATTAAAGGAGAACAGGGTATTTGTTGTGGGTAATCAACTTCATAATCATGGGCTGTATTTCAGCCCCAATGACTTCTACCATATAATACCAAGTTCTCTATTCCTTCTAGGAACACAAGTTTAGTATGTTCTACTGTTTTTTCCAAAAGTAACCATTTTCTCCTTCCACCTTTATCACTATCTCTTGCACTGCAGTGGTTCTATTAAGCAACCTAGACAAAAATTGTTAGAGAACCACATATATCTTTCCAAGCGTAATGTGGAAACAAATAGTTATACATTAATGGCATCTCAACGTACTATTAACATCTTCATCTAATCATTAAGAACTAAAAGAGCTATCAATATTTTGACTCATAGCTCAGATTTAGCATTCTGCTTCATCAATAAATTTAGCTTTTCCAATTTGTGAGACATCCAACAACAATTTCTTGGGGACATAGTTGGAGTTTCCACTAGATAACTAGTTGTTTTATCAAATTTGTAATTAGGGGTTCATCTATCAATTCACAAATCATCATAGTTTCTGACCACGTTTGGCACTGCCATCAGAAGGTAGCATAATACACTCATTCGTAAAAGCCTGACTCCCTAGTAAATGAATCTGATACTCTAAAAAGATCAAATTCCAACTAACAAACAAGCTACTCTGCTTTGAGGACTTATCACTTAGTTATGTCGATCCTTTATATACTTACCTTAAATTTCAAACTTCCCCTCAATCTTGACCTTTTCCTTTTCTTGTGATGAACTTGGCATCAAGGCTGACATGGGCTTCTTCTGTTAAATGCTTAGGGTCATCTGACACCAGCTACTAGCAAATCCGCAGCATTTTCTCCTTTATTAAAAGCCCCATTCAAATACTTGAGGCCCTTGTGACTTCTTTAGAATACTAAAATTTTAATACTCTCTTCAAATAATTGAAGACTCAAGAACCAAAAACTGTTCACTTGCCAAGTGATTGTACTAAGGCCAAGAAGTGATGTTGCTGAACACAATTTTAGCTGCTAATAGGCCTGCCCGGCCAAATGGGTAAGGTCTTGATAACATTAACACCAGAAAAGAAGATTGATCAGCAAGGCTCCTCCCCCAGAAAGAAATTGAGAGACAACTGAATGAACAAAAAAGTGAAGGAAGGACCATATCCGAGGCAAAATAGCATAGCAAAAGTTTGTTTCATGCTAAGGCATAAATACTACAAACACTGAGATCTCATAAATAGAACACACAGTGGGGCAAGTTTCAAGAAAAAAAAGAAAAGAAAAGAAAAGAAAACTCCAATCACTGCACCACAAGGTCCTGGGTTTCAACATATCTGCCCCTTCACCTGCTAAGCTATCAAGTTAAAAGGGAAAAAAGGGACAAAAATCAAGTCTCTACAAATTATTGCTAGGATAAACTGAAACATTATACCACAGTGGGGAGACAAAAAATGCATTATCTAGGGAGAGAATCCAAGCATTTCGTGGGTAAGCAACATTTTTATGACATCATGAAAACATACTATCTAAGAATCAGTCAAATTTTAACATAAATCTGTCTTAATTTCTAACAAATATGGCTGGGTTTGATTTAGTAAAAAATGTCTAACTGAGAATCCAATAGACCAACCACTTGAATAACCAATGTGAATATATCACCACTGCATACAAATAGGTGAATTTCCTCACAGGTCTCAAACATCATTGTGTCAAGCAATAGAAACTCCTAAAGGTAGTTATAGCCAATCCATAACACATTTACAGAAGAAAGTAAAATACTTTAAAGAGTTATCGCGATAAGTTAAAGTAAACGTCAAGAATTGGAAGGAGTCAGGAATATTGAACTAACAATAGGAAGGAATTTAAGAAAAAAAGAGGGCAAATAGATGGATACTTACCTCGACCATGAGAACTCCAGGCATGATTGGTCTCTCGGGAAAATGCCCCGGAAAGAAATTGTCATTTATGGTCACATTCTTTATTGCCACGGCTGACACTCCGGGATTGTACTCGATCACTCTATCCACTAAAAGAAAGGGGAAGCTGCAAACACCAACAGACAGAAGTATGTGATTAAGAAACTGAATTCATATTTCAAAAACAAGAAATGTGGGAAATTTCACTAACCGGTGAGGCAAAATCTCACGAATTTGATTGATGTCCATCACAGTTGGAAATGCAGGGTACCCTGAACATCATAGTCCATAAATCATCATCCACACCATAAATAGGTAAAGCTGAAAACTTTACTTCATAAATAGCCAAACCCGCATATCTAAAAGGCAATGTAGAGATGCATACTGAATTCAATTGGGGTTTCTGCATTGGAAGATTCACTCCCAGCTGAGGTACAGTTACTGACAAAAGTCTTCTGGGTCTTCTTAGATTGGTGTTGGGATCTGGAGATACTGAGAGTTTGTTTGAGAAAAGATTGTCTGGGCACTGATTGGGGCAGTGGCAGAGAGGCATTGTCGATGCCTTTCTGAGATACAGGCGAGAAAGTTGAGAACGGGAAGCGGGATAGAGCTGTAGACGCCATTGATGAATATCTAACTCTTGATTGTGCTAGAAAGAGTTAGAAGAGAGTGGTGAGGAAAGATGTGAAGTAGTACTCTACTGTGAGTGCGTTATTATTGACGAGAAGGGTTGTGAAGGGGGCGAAAGAAGCGAGGTACAAGGTGGGTGGGTTTGGGTGAAAGGTTGTGTTTCGATTTCGAATGTTGGAAGTGGGAAACAAGCAAGGACTGAGAGTGAGAGAATAGGCGGAGCAACCAAAGTTGAGATGGTTGGAACCTTGGATTGGAGGACGCTACGTTGTCGGTCTCCTCACCTGGGGTTTTTCACTTGGTTGTTATTCCGCAAGTAACCTTAACGCATTAGTGGTGTAGTGTAGTACATACTAAATTTCTTTTTCCTTTTTGAAAAATTCCACACCGAACCGAATAATTTGGGTATCCAAAATCCAGGCCTGCTACTTCAACCGAGTACAAAGCTGAGAAACGTCTTCGGCACAAACAAGGAGGCGCCTTTTGGGCATAGCGGCGGACGTTGGAGGGTTGACTCATTGACGCTGGGCTTATCCGCCCTACCCATCTTCCCGAGAACCTCAATCTAACTTAGATGGACTTCCACCACCACATCCCCAGTGGCTCTCCTTCCTCCTCCACCTCATCCACCGACATCAACCCCATCAACTCCGCCTATCTCCACCACCAAAATGGCAGTTCTTCCCATGCCACCACCTCCACAAACAATAATGATCCTACGCACTCTTGGTGGGAGTCCATCTCGAAAGCCCGTTCCCGCATTCACCTCCTATCTTCTCTCCTCCCCGGAGGCTCTTCCAGTCTCTCTTGCTTGGCGGATTCCGATCGTCCTGCCCGCTCCCTTCTCCTCTCCTCCGCCGCCTACTGTGCTATTTCCTCGTCTCTGTCCTCTCCTTCCTCCGGCACTGGTGACGACCCTCTTTGCCAGTGGCTTTATGACACCTTCCTCTCAGCTGACCCTGACCTTCGTCTGGTAGTTCTCTCCTACGTCCCTCTCCTGGCGTCCCTTTACCTCTTCCGCATCCACTCGTCATCCACCGCCTCCGCAACATTCACCACCCCTTCGCTTGCGGGCTTCGAAGCCGTCTTACTTGTCCTCTACTCATCAGAAGTCAAGGCCCGTTCTGGCAAACCCGTTCTTATTTCTATCCCGGATCTGTCTCAACCCTCTCTTTACCACTCCCCTCGGAACCCAGTTCCTAACAAATTAAGCTCAGGTAACAGTAACCGCTCGTCTCAGTCTTCGTTTGGCGTTTTATCCCCTCCTCTCGAGCCTCAGATGGCGGTCAAGTCCACCAAACGGGCCTGCATTGTCGGGGTTGCGCTTGATTGCTACTATAAGCAGATCTCGCAAATGCCTAGTTGGTCTAAGCTCGATTTCTGTAAATTTGTTGCTGATTGGGCTGGTAAGGATTGTGCTTGTAGATCGGATTTGGATGATTTTACTGTTCAGAAACCTGAGAACTTTGTGGAAAACAGTAGTGGGCACTCGGATACCTCTGATGAGATTGAGGATGCTGCAGAGGAAACTGGGGATTTGCAGATTGAGGAGAGGAATGAGGATTTGAGGCCTAAAGGAGTCCGAATTCCTCTACCATGGGAGTTATTGCAGCCGGTCTTGAGGATAATGGGGCATTGCTTACTGGGCCCTTTGAATACTGACGATGTTAAGGACGCAGCATCATTTGCGGTGCGGTGTTTGTATGCCAGGGCCTCGCACGACCTAAATCCCCAGGCTATTCTGTCTACCAGGAGTTTGGTTCAGCTGGATAAGAGGGGACGTGAGGCTGCTGCTGCTGCGGCGGCCGCTAATGATGCTTCCAATACCAACACACCCAGTAAGGCTAAGAAGCCTGAGATACTTTTGGTTTCAAAATGACAGTCAAACATCTATGGCTTTTTAACTTCAGGATTTCATGTGTAAGTGTGAGATTATATAATATTTATGTGGAATTATGTAAGTACAGACGTAGAGTTAATACACAAGTAAATTATTGTTCTTATGGATAGTTTTTTAGGCTAAATTTGGTTCTGGGGGTAAAGTGGTGTATCTTTATATGTTGGAGACGATTATGCTTTCAATTGCTTATATTCAGAAGAGATGGCAGTTTTCCTCTTTGTGACGTGTTTTCCATCATATACATTGTTAACCCTATTCCATGATTACTACTTTGCATTTTCTTTTTGCTTAAGAAGATCTATTTTCGACAATATTTACTGGATTGCAATTTGCCAGAGATTAGAGACTCCATACAACTGAAACTATCATTGTTCCTCATTTTCTCCTTGTAGGGGATTGTCCTATTTTTTCCAGTTTTTGGGTTAATAATTATGACGAAAGATGAGTTACTGTTACTTCATTGCATATGATACAGACACAAGCCACCAGTTGACTGGTGTCAGCAGATTTCCTTTCCATGATATCTGGCCAATATTGGATGTTATGATAAATTCTTGAGGTATAAATTGATTACTTGCTAATTGCCAATTATTTCATGTTAACTTGGATTAAGCATATTTCTCTGCCTCATATCGTTGATTTATCCTTGAATGGCATAATTTAGTGGTACATACTTTTAAGCAGCAGTTTTTGTGAAGTTGCACCAGCATGTGCTCACTGTAGATGAGTATGTGCAGATGGTTATGAGTGGAACGAGGAACAGAGAATAGGAAACTATGTTTGGTTAAGAATAGGGTAAAGAATGTGTCAAAGTGAACAATATAAGAGGAGTTGACAGGACATTTATGAGGAAGATTTAGAAGTATTTATTTGGAGAAATGACAATTAAATTTGTTCTTTGTTAAGCAAGATTAAGACATAATGTAGCTTATAAAGCTCAAAGCTTAAAACTTTTGGATGTAAGGTCATTCATTTGGTACACTTTAGATTACATATCTTGATTTCTGAATGTCATAGCTTGTTAGGCTTTGTTTAGGATTTTCAGTATCTATTTTGTTTTCTGTGTTATGGCTGTCCATGTATTTTAGTATTTCTGTAAATGCATAAAAAGCAAGGGTTGGACTATGAGCTCAACGTGTTTAATTACTGCTTGCGTCCTCTATAGATTCCTTATAGTTATATATATAATGCAGAAATACTTGTTCCAGTCACATTGAGAATGATTTTAGGAAGGATCTACATCATAAATACCTTTTTTGTCTTTTTTGTCTTTTGCAGCATGATTGATGATTGGAGTTTTGTTTTGTTTTTTATTTTTTTGAGTATTTGATTTTTGGTTGTGTGGTTTTTTCAGATGTTTTCTGAACCTTTACCTTCTTTCCCCGCTTCTTCTTCTTCATCTGTGGAATGTTGTATTCGCAGCCTTTGAACAGTACTCGTTCTCTTTTTATTGCTGTTTGTTCTTTCACTCAAATAATCTCCCATCTCTTCTAGCACATAATACCTCTTTTCCTGTTCATGCCCCTATTCAGCCATAAAAAACAAGTCGTAATTTCCTTAACATTCAGCCGTATGCTGGTACTACTCACAGATTCGATGTACCCTAACTCGTCCTGCATCGAGATAATCCATAGAGTATATCAAGAGATTGCATAATTCATGCACAAAATGAATGCCTGCTCCGCTCCTCTGTTGAAAACAAAGTTCATGATTTTGACCGTAAAGATTCACTCAGTCCAAAGAAAATATAGAATAACAGTTTATTACCTCCTTTCCATCATTTGATCTTGTTGGATCATTTTTATTCTTGTGAAGTCTCTCCAGTTGATTTTCTCTGCTATAGTTTGTGTTCTTCCTGTCTGCACTTTTGTAACTAATTCTACCCTCTGCATTCAACATTTTTACTGAAGTGCTCAGTTTCCTTCTCATGATGTCATTTGAATAATATATCAATTACCGTGTGACATGGTAATTATCAACTGAAAAGGTTGAAGTGAGGTGGTTAATGTTTTGGTGGAAGTGAAAGGCTTTATTGAAGTATAACAGATACTATCAGTCGTGGCTTAATGAGGAACGTGGCTTTAGATAGCGTGAATGGATTGCAAGACTGATATATAATCTGTAAGAAAACTGGACTCCACAGAACAATGACCTTTTCTCCATGGATTCTAATTCGAGTATTTGATTAACTTTTGCTTGGATTTGTTTTATTCGACTAATTGCTGCACAATATTGTGAATATATACTTTAGCAATCATCCCCATCAAGAGAAAAAGGGAAAACAGCAAATGTATTCGGCACTATACTGCGTTTTGGGCATTAGCTACGAAAACTCTCAATAAAACAAGCAAGTCCTATTACTACATGTGGAAGACAAAAGAATTCTGGAGGAGAAACCCCCATCCCCTTCTGTTCCAGTTAACTGATGCAGCCCAAGTTCCCTTTCCAGTACTGATAGTACCTAAAAGTCCTATACACTAGTATGGAGGTTGCAAAACTATGAAGTGTTGTAGCCTTAGCAACATAGGACATATGTTTAGACAAGTTTTCTACGATTCTTATTAGTCATGAAATTACATTTTTGGCTTTGATATTGAATAGTTCTATTTCGACCCCAATGCCAACGTTATATATCTTGATTAAGTCAATATTTTTCTTTTATTTTGATAATTTTATTCACATATATATTTTTTATTGATAAATAAATAATTATTAATGTACCAATAAGTTAATATTCTACTAAGATAAAACTATTCTTCAATATATTCTTGGGTCAATAATTCCATGCATGATTGCATCATATATATGCTTTATGCATGTGTTCTTATTAAAGGTGATTTTATACATATATAGGAAAAGTTAATCGTAAAAAATAATTATGAATGGTATAATGTAAGATAATTGAAATAGGGCAAAAAATATCGACACTTGAACTTTTACGTTTTATTTATTTTAATTCTTAAATTAAAAATTATTATTTTTAATACTTAAACTTTAAAAAGTTATCAAAATAGAGACTTATCTCAAAACTTACTATAAAATCCGAAAGGAGAGAGGTTATGTGACATTCACATGCCATTTTAAGGGCATTTTTGAAAGAAAAATAGTGAAAGGATTTAAAAAATAGTAAATTAATTATTTTAATTTAAATTAAAAACTGAATATACTTTATTCATTAAAATTTAATTTAAATAAAAATGGTTATATTCTATTCACTAAAATATTTTGTAAATCTTGTTTTATTTTTTACTTTTTTCCTTTCCCCCCTCTTTTCTCTGCTCTGTTGCTTTCCTCTTCCCTCTTCTTTCTTCTCTCTTCTCTCTTTCTTATTTTTTTTAGGCAATTTTGGATTCATAGTCGTCTCCCTATTTGGTCAAACCAGCGCTACAAATAATCTTATTAGACCTTCAAAGAAATCGATATTTTTCCTATGTTAAAAATTAGAAGTAAATATTCAAAATTGTCAGTCCATAAAGAATTAGAACAATTCAAAACCTTCAACAATGAAGATTTTATTGCTTTTCTTAAATACATATCCGAAAGATTAGAAAGCTTCCTACTGATACTGACATTGGTTGCCTCATTCTATAAATCAAGGCCGGGAATAATTCAAACTCATTTGGATTTGGTTATTATGGTAACCATCCAAGGCAGATGCCAGACATTGAAATTCTAGATCTATGATCTCCTTGCAATCACTTCATTCTAGGAGATGGGGAGAGATGGGAAAGGCGAGACGAGAAGAGAAAAATAATGGAGGCATCACTGGCATGGGGCAATCGACAAAGGAGAGAGTGGAGGGGGAGAAGAAAAAGGAAAAATGTTGGATTGGGGTTGCTAATTGCAGAGAGACATTGCTCTTCCAAAGATACCCTTAAAAAGGATCATGTGATGTTTATGTGACTACTTTCAATTGAATTTTATTTGTAAGTTTTGACAAACATGCTTATATTGTAATATATTAAAATTTAACTGTTAAAGGTATTAATTTTTTTAGTTTAAGTGATAAAATAGATAAAAGGTAAAAGTTCATTGAAATGTTACATCAAACGAACGGTAGTAATAGAATAGAATACATCTTCTTTGACAAAAAAAGCAGCTTACGCAAATCAAGAAACAAGACTCAGCTAAAGCACAACTAAATACTACTATACGAAATTCCAAGGGGGGAAGCTTATTGCATCAGTTAATGGCTGAGCAGACTCTGCGAATTTCTCCTGCAGTTCCTGTATTCACTTCGATGTTGCTCATCTTCACCATAGACCTCGTAAATTCGGCGCTAAATGTCAAGCCAAGCAAACCTCTAATACCCAGGAAGCGTTGCACCACAGTTCTGGTGGAGTCATCAGCCCACAACGCTTGATCGGATTCCAGAACTCCCCGGCCATTTTGAAGATTGGCAAAGAAGGAAGTGTCGAACCTGTTTTGGCTGCCATTGTCCAGGGCTACGCGGTTGTCGTCACCCCCGGCCGGACATTGTGTCCGGAGTTGAGGAAGAAATGATGGATTAATGGTAGCGTCAGCACTGCCATTGACAAAATTGTTGAGTCTGTAACTGAAAGTTGAGCAAGCTGTGGTTCCAATAGTGTGTCCTCCTAATTAACATCAAACAAAGAATGTACTATACATTTAGCTTTCATCTATGGTATAGCACCAAGGCGAGATGATATCCGATTGTATGATTTAGTTAAAGAATATTACCAACAAGAGTAACAAGATCTTGAGTATTGAGACCCTTTGCGGAGAACTTCTGCCTCTGAACATCAACTGAATCCCTGAATCCGGGCAAATTACTAGCAACATCAGATGCTAATGAAACTCGCCCATCTCTGCGTCCCGTAGGCACAGGCCAGCCTGGTCCTCCTGCCTGCAGCATGAGTACAATTTAGTTAGAGCAAAGTTGACATACGCATATGCACGTCGAAGTCTAATTCATCTTAAGTGTTGATTGTTAAAAATGCTCAGCACGGGATCAAGAGCATACCAGAGTAACAGCATCACGGCCAGCTAAGGCAACAATGTCAGCACAAGACACGACCCCGGGGCATGCCCTTTCAAGTTGGGTCTTTGCGTCATTGATAACTTCGTACCCTCTAATTCGAGAGTTGAATATACTAGTTCTCTCTGTGTTTGCTCCTTCAATAAGAATGGAACCATCACAGCCATTCACGAAGCAGTCATGGAAATGTAACCTAAGTAATGCAGGTGCAATGGTGCGGTCGGATTGAAAATGTGACCTCACTGCAGATTGCACAATGGTTTCCGCTCGTGGACATGAAGTTGAGTAGAATCCAACACGGGTTCCTTGGCCTAGCACCACGGTTGTAGCCATGGCAAGACAAAGAAAGCACGAAAAGGACACCCGGCTAATTAGGTAACCTTCCATTATAACTACTCTCACAAAAGCTCAAGAACTTCAAACGAAGAAGCTTAAACTGTTTGATATTTTGGTACACTACTCACGCTTGGTTTGCAATGCTTTGAGAGGCCAGCAAAATCTCTGGTATATATAAGCTGCGAAGCACAAGTAGCAAGCAAGAAGACAAGCCCGGAGTAGGTAAAAGTAAGCAGAGCAGGATTCGAGAACCAGATACAAGACGGATTTAGGAGAGAAAATTCAAACTATACTTTTTTTTTTTGCTGAGTAAAAAAAAATTCAAACTATACGTTGCCCGATGAGTTGGAGGCAATTCGGTGCTGTCCTCCCCAAATTTGTCCTATAATATTATCCGCGAACACTTGTTTTGCATGGCGTTTTCCCATCGATTTCTTTCTTTTTTTCACTTCCATACACGATAATCGGGAACTTTTGATTACTTTGTTACGTTCACTTCAGATATACTTGCCCACAAATGAAGAACTATGGATATTACTTTTTGACCTAACAATAGTATAAAGGTACAATTGGATTAGATCATTACGAAGAAAATTAAGGCAAAAATATATAGAAAGAGGCAGCGTCGACCATTTTCCTACGTATTTTGCCACTTTGCATGGCAGTGATTCTTGACTCGTATATCCGCGTTTATTATTGGCAATATCTTTCAAGTTGCTACGACTCAAACACCAAACTAAAGCTGTTTTATGAAATTTGTAGCAGAATAGGTCTACTCCATTGATTGGTGTCTGAAATTCAAATTTTCTTGAATATTCTGTGGTTTAATGAAGAATTTTTCTTCATGATAATGAAGAAGTGTCGATCAAGGGCTGTATAATCCTTTTTCATTATTAGACGTGAAAAATTATTGATAGACAAGGAAAAAGTTGAACATGATTTATGTTTTACTTGAAAAAGGATAATCAGGACAATTAGAGAGAAATTCTACAGTTACATCCAACCTAATCATGAGTCTAAAAGAGGAGTTCCATTAACCAATTATCTATAAAAGCTTTGACTAATTTTACAATTGCGAGAATCTCTGGGAATGGACTAATCTAATTTGATCCAAGTTGCCTATAGTTGCTAATTTTCTTCCAGGTTTGCTTTTCATTTAATCAGCTTGGGAGACACTTGGTAAGCAGGCTAGTAATGACAATGTAAGATTAATGAAAACTTTTGCTTATAGCGCTATGTTAAAAGAGTTTTGGATCAATTTTTTCATCAAGTAAGAATTATACTTTACTAATAACTAAAAGACATAAATTTTAAATTTAGTAAAAATAAATTTAATGAATTACTAATAACTTTATATAACGAGATAAACATTTCAGCCAGAGTTTTCCACTAGGCCATTTTCATATAGTCCACACCAAGCTTAAATTCCTCAATTAAGAAAATAGTTGAATCCAAGAAATTTCATGGAATATCCATTAGATTTGGTCGTATACAACCGAGATTGGTGCCTTGTGAGTTGTGTGTAGCAAAATCAGTTGACAGCTGACTATTTTGTCTTAATATTATTCCAATCTCATAAGAAACAAAAAGCCACGGAACTTTCTACAAGAAAACGACTTTCACCATCTAAGAATAAGGAGATCCCTTTCAAATTTTTCATTGAATCTGGTCGCATACTGATAGTGGGGTTGGCATTATACATACATACATTATGTGTACGCCACTAATTAAGTAATAATTAATTAAAAGAAACGTGATTTGATTTTCTTAATTACACAAAGCCTTTTGTAGGCACATTGTTATTTTAACTTTGTATTGGATAAGCAAATTCTAATTAACAACAAGGAGTTAGGATAAATGTTGGATTTAGTGTATATATATAGGGTTTGAGTTTGAAATTTTTTTTGATTTTGCAAAAGTGAATTGCTTGTGAGTGTGAAAAAGTGAAAGTCAAAGTAAAAAATTTATACTAGATTTCAATTCAAATACACATATTTAAGTCAAACACACGATTATCACTTATAATCACAGCTCTGGTTAATGCCTAAGGTATTTCATTGACAAGTTAAAAGTTTATAAAAAAAATATTGGAGTCAAAAGTAGAAAAGAAGTAAAAAAAAATTGATTGTTGATTCGTTAAGAAAAAATTTCCAAAAAAAAAAAAGATTTATCAATTCACTTGTAAAGAGTTGGTTTGATATTGATGTTGGGATTAGGTGATAAAACATCCACAGGTTTCACTTTCGCGAAGTAGGAAGAAAAGGATGAACATATAAGGAACTTGGACACAAAGATACCCACATTGAAAAGTTTTAGTTCCAAAACCACTCTTGCGCTGTGGTATGATTGTTGAATTCTTAAGATATCCTTTTCATCTTCCAATTTGTACACAAATACGATTTTTTGTAATATATTAAAAATAATAATACTGTCAAAATTGCATATATATTCTATCACTTAAATATGTTCCAAATACTCAGAGCGAATAATTTGAGTTAGTTCAAAAGAAAAAATAAATATATATATTTAGATTGATAATAGAGATTGAGAATATAATGTATTTGAATTGTATTTGATTGATAGTTCTGTGAAAATAAATTTTTTATGAAAGAAAAAGTAAAACTCAATTGTGTGTTTGATTAGGCCAAATACTATCCAAATTGAGCATAAATTCAAGTAGATAATTTATAGTTCAAGGGAAAGAAAAAGTATGTAGATTTGGATTAGGCTATGGCTCACTTAGGAACGTGGAGGTGTAATCTTTTTCTCCGCAGCATGCAACGAAGTCTTGTGGTCGTTGTCTTGTTTGGGTGGGTGAAGTTCGAAGCGTGTATGAGCAATTGAGCACTATGTGAGTTTGCTGTCTCTGCAAAAAAAGCTGTGTGAACAAGATGAACAATGGAATCCCGTTGACCACCAAAGAGTCTTACGTCAACTCTATTCACTATTTTTCTTGCATCAAATACTTTACAGTATTTTGTAAAATTAAGAATAATACAACCACTTTTGCGTTTAATTTCTCTCCCAACAACACCTAAACTTCTATCTGAATCTTATTTTAATTTGCAAAACTTGATTTATAATTTGCTAAATTTTGAAAATTGTGTCTTTTTAGTTCTTGATTTTAATAAGATTCCTTACAAGCGTTATTTGTATATATTATTATCTAAAAATAATCAAGTTATTAATGATTGAATGAAACCAATAATTAACCCCTCACGTGCGAAATTATAGAAGTCCCCTTTAAGATCAAACAATTCCATCTCTTTCTCTCATCCGTCCATTTATCCACATCTTTTTTCTCTATTTTGCTTTACAATTTAAAATCGAATTGATTTTTTTCAGAAAACTCTGGCTATTATAGGTTAGCTTGGAGGCAGTGGAGCAAAGAATAGGACATGATTGGAACCCAACGGAATGGCATCATAAACATATTCAGCTGCAGGGAGTAGGACAAACGCAGGACAGGACACCAATGTTAATTTTCCAAGAAAATAAAAACTATGCATCTCTATCCGCGGTAATAAGATATCATCCAAAATGAAAATTCTTAATCTGTGAGGTTTTTTCTAGGATAATCAGCTGAGAATTGGACTGAAGTTGATCCTTATAATTATCATCTTGTTTTTCACATCAACAATGAAGAACTTATAGCTGTCGTGGAATTCCAAAGGAATATTTGGATATCCATGTCAACTTATTACCTTTGCAGCATTTGTATTTGTACATGCAAGGCACCCCTTCATTGATGAACAAAACCACAAGGGCTTTTTCTTCAACAAACTGTAGAAAATGAAGTTCTTCAAGATTTTCAAGTTTTTCCTGTTTGTCAATCTTGTTATACTGTACAAACATGTTATAGCTGATCAGGAGCTTCCCAATGATTTTCATGGAGAGGAAAGAAACACACTTGTGGCTCTCAAGGCCACATTTAACAATTCTTTTCTTCTTCAAAACTGGATTGGCATCGTGTGCTCCAAGAACTACCCTCCAAGATGGTATGGGATTCAGTGTTCTTCTGAGGGCAGAGTCACTGGCATTGTACTGGAAAATATGGGCCTGACTGGAGAACTCGCTGCTGATGCACTTTTCAACCTAACAGAATTGTCAATCCTCAGCTTCAAGAACAACAAAATTTCAGGGAATTCATTGGACTTCTCAAGCAATCGAAAGTTGATGGAAATTAACTTGTCAGGCAACAGGTTTGACGGACAGATACCATCTTCGCTTCTTAGAATTAATTATTTGGCCTCATTGCAGCTTCAAGGTAACAATTTCAGCGGATTGATTCCAAGGTTCAACCAGTCTAGCTTAAGGGAATTCAATGTCTCTTACAACAATCTCTCCGGGGCAATTCCTAATACCACAGTCCTCGGTTCATTTAGCAGCCTGTCGTTTCATGGTAATCCATTTTTGTGTGGTCCGCCCTCTCCCAAAGCCTGCAGTAAGTCTAATGAAGACGTCACATTAAAGATTTCACCGCGCTCTCCCAGAGCCTACAGTGTAGAAAACGACACATCTGATTCCAATGGTGATCAGAAATCCTCAAATGATTCGCCTTTTACTCTACTGTTGTTAATCTTTACTGCGATTGGTTTAGTTGTTCTTTTCTTTCTCTTAATTGTTTACATGAAAAAGTATAAGTCCCTCGAGGAAAAGCTCAAGGAAAACCACATTTTACCAGAGGGTAGAGAACAGGAAAATAAGGCCCTCAAGGAACAGCTCAGGAAAAACCACATTTTACCAGAGGGTAGGGAAGAGGAAACTTACTATAAGGATATGGAAATAGTAGTAAGGGATCCAAAAAGGCCAGTAGAAGGAGAAGACGGAGGGAACCTTGTTTTCTTGAGCGATGAGACGCATTTTGAACTTGATGATCTCTTAAAAGCATCAGCAGAAGGATTGGGAAAAGGAAATTTCGGAAACTGTTACAAGGCTATGCTGGAAATGGGACCAATAGTAGTGGTGAAGAGACTGAAAGACTTGAAACCAATGAGCAAAGAGGAGTTCGTGAAACAAGTGAGAGGAATTGCTGACCTGAGGCATCCAAACTTATTACCTCTTCTTGGGTATTTCTATTGCAAAGAGGAAAAGCTCTTACTATACAAATTTGTACCAAATGGCAATGCCTACAATCGTCTCCATGGTAATCTCATCATACATTGATGTTATGGTTTGTACTGCCTCATATTTAACCTAATTAATCAAACACTTTCTTTTCATTTTCACAGATGGAAGAGGGAAGCCGACACGGGTTCGCTTCCGGTGGAGCTCAAGATTGGCGGTGGCTCGCGGTGTAGCCCGAGCATTGGCATATCTACACCTTAACATGAAGTCACCAGACGCGATTCCACATGGAAACTTAAAATTAACAAACGTTCTTCTTGCTGAGAACGATGCAGTCCTCGTCACTGATTATGGCCTAACTTCAATAATAGCAGGTACATTGGCAGCTCAACGTATGGCAGCATTCAGATCACCAGAATTTCAGAGCCAAAAAAGGGTATCAAGAAAGTCTGACGTTCGAAGCTACGGCTGCCTGCTTCTGGAGCTCCTTACTGGAAGAGCTTCAGTTGATTCAGCTCCACAAGGGACGAACAACGCAGTTGATCTTTGCAGTTGGGTTCATCGGGCTGTTAGAGAAGAATGGACAGCTGAGATTTTCGATGATGAAATTGCAGCCCAGAGAAGTGCCAATGCAGGAATGGTAAGAATGCTACAGATTGCTATCAGATGCTGTGAGAGATCGCCTGAACTTAGGCCGGAAATGAGTGAGGTGGTGAGAGAAGTCGAGAAGATAGTAGTGGCTGCTGATTCAGAAGATGATGCTGATGATTTTGCATCAATGGAGCGATCACTCACAAATGACTCCATGTCTGCAAGTGCAACTCCATCCAGAAGTACTGAGGAGGACCAGTACCACAGATGAATCTTCCTTCTATTCTTGCACTTTTTTTAAAGAAAAAAAACTAAATTTTAGCTTCGTTGCTTCTCAACATTTTGGGTTACTAGTGAAGAATCGGACTAATGTTGGTGTTAGAATCTTGTTCCTCTTTGGCAAAGAGCACCAAATAAGAAAAATAAAGGACCACATTCTTGTACAACAAAATAATTCAAAGAAATTTCGGCATCCTTTAAAAATAATTCAACAATTTTTTTGGAGTTTTTACTGTTGTATTTTTTTTAAATAAAATTCATAAAACTTCTATAGTATAACTATAGTATATTGTCTACATAAAACTGTTTTTTTTTTTTTTTGGTTGTTGCATTTTCGATTGTAAACTATAATAATATATTTTTATATTATAATTATACTTACAAATTTTAGATACATCATCGTACAGATTGAATTAGAATAATTTTTGTTATCTTAATAAATAAACTAACGGATAGTGGAACATAAAAAGAATCTATACAATAGTTAAAAACAATAGAAAACTAGAAATTGAATAGCACCTATAGAACGCGCAAAGAAATACTTCTAAGAAATTATTGAAATCTCTAGAAAAAGGAGTTTGCTATAAAGGAAAACAACACTATAAGATTACCATTTGGACCCGAGGGAGTAGTAATTTCAGTTCGTATCAATAATCCAATAACACCTAGCATTCGTGGGCCTAACCCACCAAACAGTAAGGACAAGAAGAATGCTGGGTCTTCGTATAGTCAGTTTTAAAAAAATTATTATTATTTAAAGAAGATTAATTTTTTAATTTTTTTAAAAATCGAATCAAACTTAATAAGTAATTAAATCAAAAATTTTCCAAATCAAATTATTTTAGTTTGGAGAAAACTGATTTTATAAAAATAAATTATGAAAATTTTATGAAAAAAAGTAACATGTCAATGTTTGAACAACCAAAATTAGCCATTCCATTGGTGAAATGGTTGAAGAGCAACATTAGACTAAGAGATTACTGCCAATAGCAAACGTGGGAAGGATCAGGAAGCAAATCCTTCCACCTAGTGCCAAAATTTCTAAAGAAGCTAAGGAATATCAGTTTCGGTTTGGGTTTGGGCTGAGAAATACCTAGCTCGAACCCGAACCGAATTAGTTTCATTGATAACCCAACTCGAATCGAACTCAAAATTATATCTCTAATATTAAAATTGAAAATTGAATTATTATTCGGTTTGGATCGGTGTGTAAATTTTCTCCAAATTATGTACACTCCTACCCAGAGATGCCACAAATGTACACAACGAATACGATTTTTTACCTGTTTGGCCTTTTATTTTTTTTTCTCTCCAAAATGGGATTAGTTATCATTCAACAAAATGATTTACAAATGTATAGTAATAGATGCACTTGGCATGCAAAAAATACACCAAAGGTGAGGTTATCCCTATTTGATATAATTATATCGAAGTGAGCATTTATATTTACATTAGTCTGCATTTTCCTAAGTCTCTGCATAATATGTTTAACTTTCTCTGATATTGGGGGATCAAGCCAGTTACAATGCAATTGTTTGTTCCTCCAATGACATATGCAGTTGATTGCTACTTAAAAGGATGTTCCAATCATAATCTAGTTGTAGGTGACCAAACTTCTCCGTAAGGTTGATATTAGTCTGTATAGAGGGGACAACTCTGTTTCAAATTTTTTGTCCCATGCCTCTAGCAACCAGCCATCTCCAAACTTCCAAGTTTCATGGACAATTTTTTATTCCGTGCAGGGACGTTTCCACTCTCCTATTGCACCGTACACAAATTGGGCTACCACTCTTTTGCCTTTCATAGATCAAATTGGCCGCGGATAACTTTCCTTGTTTGAGGAACCATAGAACCAAATTGAGGTGTAGGGGGCTTTTTAGGTTCCATTCTCTCCTCCAATTTTTATCAGTCTCCTCTGGCTTGTCCTTTTCTTGAAGCAACTTATATATTTTCCCTACGTCCAAATTTTCCTTTCGAATTCCTGCTGACAATTGGTTCCAAATGCTCGGCTGTTTCAGTACTGAAGCCCCAGTCAAAATACTTCGCCATATATATGAGACATTTCTATTCCTGTACAGGTAAGCCATATTTTGCCTACACAACCTGCGCCCATAAACAGTTTGGTTTAGTGATCATTCTTTCGAGTGAGTTTTGCAAACGGTGCAAAATTCATCTGCTTTAAGTTCTTGAAGCCTAATCCACCTTTGTACTTGTCAGTACAAATAGTCTCCCATGCAATAGTATGCAACCTTTTCTGATTCTCCTCTTTACCCCAAAAGAACTTGCAATTCAGTCTTTCCAAGTCATCCAGTAAACTACATGCCAGTGTAATGGATTGCGTAGCATAATAAGTAATGGCGGATGTTATCGATTGGATTAGTATACTCATGGCGGCTTTTCTGTCTACTCAACTTTTTTCTAACTTTTAGGACAATGAATTCAAACAGATTACAAGAAGCCCTGCTATGAATAATTGACATGGCCAGGTAGCTGCCCAGGTTATTAGTGAGTGGGATCTGAAACTTTCTTCTGAGAGAATCTGTAACTGAACTTGGAGTATTCTTGTTGACAAACAGCTTTGACTTGTGCACGTTGACTTTCTGGCCATCAGCCTGCAGAACTGTTGTAGTATTTTTGCCATGATTCTTGCCTGCTTATCCAGCGCCTCCCCAAATAGGAATAAGTCACAAACAAAAAAGATGTGTGAAATGAGCGGTCCGTCTCAGGATGTTCTGATTGCTTTCCTATTCTAAATTATTCACTGCCTTCGTGAAATCTTGTCCCAGAGTTTTCATGCACAAAATGATAGATATAGCAAGAGAGGGTCACCGTGTCTCTCAACCCTCTTTCGGGTGTAAATGGTTGCAATTTCTCCCTATTCCCCAATACTGTTAGTTTTACCGACTTAACACAAACTATTATCAGTTTTCTCAGAAACTAGCTGAAGCCTATAGTTGTTAGAATTGTTTGTAAAAAATCCCAATTTACTTTTTCTTGATGAATCTTGACAGCCATTGACCCATTCTTTCCCATTTTCCTTTTAAAGATGTGAAAAATTTCCGTGACAATGATCATGTTATCCATTAACTGCCGACCTGGTATGAAACTAGCCTGGTCGTCCTTCACAAGCTGTCCTATGCGTGGCTTCAGTTTGTTTACAATGACTTTGGTGATAGTCTTTACTGTTACGTTGCAAGGTGCAATTGGCCTGAAATGAGACATTGTGTTTGGACACTCTTATTTTGGGATGAGGGAGATAAGACTCTCATTCATGTAGGTTGAAACTATCCCCGGTGGCAAACGCCTACTATACAAACTTAACTAGGAACGGTCCTACAACTTTCCAGTTTGTTGATAGAAACAATGCGGGAGCCCGTCTGGACCTGGGGCTTTGGAGGCAGCCATCTTGAACAAAGCAACTTTTATTTCGGGCTTAGTAACCAGTCTATTCAAAAGGCGTTTATTTGCATGGAAAAGTTGGGAGGCAAATAGTTGCTCAGCTAAACCGGTTCGGCTGAATAGAGGTCAACATGTAAGTCTCTTATTATAGTCTCCTTAAGAATTTCTAAGTCTTTCGACCAGTTACCCTCTTTATCTCTCAATTTGATAATTCTAGTGAACTGCCTACGCATGATGATGAAATTATAAAAGAATTGGGTATCATCTTCGCCTTGTGATAGCCATTTTATCCTGGATTTTTGAAGTCAAAGTAACTCCTCCTACTTCAGAATGTTATTGAATTCCTTGACGAGACTGACTTCCAAGTTCGTAAAGTAATCAGATCTTTCGAGTACCAATTTGATTTGAATTTTTTTTAATTCTAACTAGGCGCCTTTTCTTTCTTAGAAAAATGTTTCCAAATACTTACGATTCCATTCTTTTTCTCTTTCAGTAAATGTCTCTATCTTATTCTAGATAGGGCACTCTGTATTGCTCCAAGTAAACTACAAAAAGATTTTGAATTGTTAATGTTCCATCCAAGCTGCTAGGAACCGGAAGGGCCTATTGGATTAATGCTGTTGGTGAAAATCTCCATTCAGATTAACTAGCAATTGGTGGTAATCTGAGTGCGTTTGGCCTTGTTTTCATTAATTATTAATATGAACGCATCAAGATATTTAATATGTATGTGCATGTGCTCAAGATATTACCGCTCACCGAAAACAGGGCTGTTTGCGGAGCTTGGATAAAAATCCGGGCCAAGA
Organism: Rauvolfia tetraphylla; assembly: GCA_030512225.1. Lineage (NCBI taxonomy): Eukaryota > Viridiplantae > Streptophyta > Magnoliopsida > Gentianales > Apocynaceae > Rauvolfia > Rauvolfia tetraphylla. The sequence continues at coordinate 9,814,597 of JAJQKT010000060.1, forward strand.
AAATACCCACCCGAGGCGGAAACGAACTTAAAGCCATATTCCTTCGCGGGTTCATATTGACCCGACCCTGCCGAGGTCTCAAATGCTCAACCGAGAAGCAAAGGACGCTGGAACTGCGTTTGCTGTGTTGGGGAAGGATGCTGGGCAGAGCTCCCTTCAAAAAGACTACTTTTGCTTTTTCAAGATTCAATTTTTATGCTCCTCCTTTGAAGCCTCTCGAAGGGTAATCTTAAACTTCTTTAGATAGTGAAATTTCATTGGCAATTCTATATTACTCCCTTTTGAACTTTGAAGTCTTTCAGATGACCAAAATTTCACTGTTTTAGGAATTTTTTTAATGTCAGTGCCCACTGTTATTCTGGTATCTTTCATTTGTTCTAGTTCCATATGGAATTTTTGCTGAAAAATTATAGTAAACTAGCTGAAATTAAGGATTAAATAAGGTGGGATTTTGTCTTAAAAGTCGATATATTGGAACTAGATGGTCCAAGAATTCACGAAATTATGTTTCTTCCTGTTATCGAAGGAAGGGTTGTTGAAGAACTTGCTAGTTTTAGAATGTAGTAGAGGTGATGGATAAGTGGGAGGAGTTTTTGATGAAGTTCCCTTTCTTCATTTTTATCTAATGTTGTTTTACTTCTTTTAAATAAATAGCCATTTATAATGATACGGGACTAGGATGATTTCTTGTGGTGTGGCAGAGCATAAGATTCATGACTTGTTGAAAAACCAATATAAGCTGGAATTGGATGATTAGATGAAGACATGTATATTAAGTTTATCCTGCATATATTAAGGGATTAAACCCAAGCATAAGATCTCTTGAGTGAGATAGAAAGACTGGAAAGAGGAATACAAGGCTAGTCTAAATAGCTAGGTAGAGTAGAGATTTTATGAAATGGATTAATGAAATGTAAAGAAATTGTGATACTTGTCTTTTAGGTTGCTGATTAAGTTTCCTTCTGAGATTTCAGTGCACTTCTTAGCTTAGAGTATCTAGATGTCTGCAGACTTTCTCAGTGAAAGATGTTTCAGATGTTCTTTTTTATGTACAGTTCGATCATGCTCATAGAAATGTGTGTTTCTTTTGAGTTAGTGTAGATTCACCGGTGAAAACTAGATGAACAGTTATCCATTCTGTGTCTTTTGATGTATGGACCTTCAGATTAAATTCATTTAGCCTTTATTTCTCTTTCCTATGTCAATTCTCTCAAACCCTATGCTTTTTGCTCCTTTACAAAATTTTGGGACTCTGATGGTGATATCTGTTTTTATGCAGGGCATCATTGCTTCATGACTGTCTAGTACAAAGTGTCTCAAATACTTCGTTTTTGTCTGAAAATGTTTCCTTGTCTCATTTCCTTCAGCATCAGTCGAGCATGAATGAGGATGTTTACCACCAGGAGAAGTCTTCTCGAGAATGTAGATCTCCTCCAATGGGATTTCTGTTAAATCGTAGCTTGTCTGTGTTTCAGCCGCATTACCTGTCCTTCAAACTGCTACATAGTAGAAACATAAGTAATGCCTCGATTGAGCTGCAGCCTGATGAGGACGTTGTTAGGTTTAATATTGGTGATTCAACGGTGAAAGGTGGATCGCAGAAAATAGTAAAGAAGGCAGCCAAAAAGGTTAAAATGTCTAGAAAAGCAAAACTCAATGAGCTTAGGTTCTTCCGGTTGAAGGCAAAAAAGAAAATGAAATCTCCAAATCCAGAAGTTCAAATAAGATACAAACTTGAAAAGGTCAGTGAATGGTCAGGCCATATGACTTTCTTTCCAATTTTTCATACTTCTGTTATGGCTCTTATGCTTGACTTTTCTTTTACCCTGTTGGTTAATTAATCTATTGGAATGGGTGTGATGTTATATGCTAATTGCCAATGACTTGAGCAGAAATTCTGTTTCTTTATGCTATTCAATTTTTTGAAAAATCCTCAGATGTCTTTTTTGTTAATATGTTGCTTTTAATTTGAGACAATCTTTATAAACCCCTCCTTATGAAGTGGACTATTCTTCCCACTTTAAATATAGAAAGACAAATTTGTGAATCTGAAAATTGTTTGGGATCCCGAATGCAACCAAGGCTTATTGATGAACTGGATATATATAAATTCAAATGGCATGATAAAATGCTATATGTGCTGTCCTTTCTCATTTTTTCCTCCTGGATGGCATCATTTGTTGGAGTCTCTTATAACCTTTTAACCATATTTCGTACATCTCCTGTGATAACTTTTCCATCGGCAACACCTTACCAGGCTAAGAGAAAAGAAGTATGGTTGATTGAGAAACTGAGGAAATATGAGTTGCCTAAAGCTCCTTCAGAAACGTACGACCCTGAAATTTTAACTGAAGAAGAGAGGTTTTACCTAAAACGAACTGGCGAGAAGAAAAATTATGTCCCTGTTGGGAGACGTGGTGTGTTTGGAGGTGTTGTTCTTAATATGCATCTCCACTGGAAGAAGCATGAGACTGTAAAGGTTGTTTGCAGACCTTGCAAGCCTGGACAGGTCCATGAATATGCTGCGGAGCTGGCTCGACTGAGCAAAGGCATTATTATTGACATCAAACCTGATAATACCATTATATTTTATCGCGGGAAGAATTACGTTCAGCCAGATGCTAATGCTATGTCACCTCCAGATACACTATCCAAAGCTAAGGTGACATCTACGAACTCTCTCTCACTTGTATTTCTCACTTAATTTCTTCTATAAAGATTTAGAAAAAGTTCAATTTAGCCTTTGTATAATGACCTAGTCTATGCTTCTAACTCGTAGGCATTGGAGAAATATAGGTACCAGCAATCCCTTGAGCATACTAGTCAGTTTATAGAGAAGTTGGAGAAGGAACTGGAAGAGTACCATGAATATCTTGCACATAAAAAGAAAGAGGAGAATGTGGTGCAGAATTAGAATATTGGCTTCTGACATCGTCTTTTTGCTTAATACTTACCTCAAAGGAGTCAAATATTCAATTGACACTGGCAATTATGAGTGAGTTCCATCCATCCTTTACTGCTTCATTTCTTCTCTTTTTGTTTTTTTTTTTTTTTTTGGGTAGGATAAGTATTGGTTAAAGCTTGTCGCAAAGATTCAGACACTGTGAAAGTCTAATCCTTACTCGTTTTCATCTCACATTCTATTTTTATTTGTTTTCTAGGTAAAAGGAAGAGAGGCATCTTCAACAAGTCTCTGTTCATTAGAGCTACATCCTTTTGGATGTCAACTACAATGCTGCACGTATTGTATTAAAGTCTATGAGATCCCAAGAAACATGGAGAACAAAGGAAGCAGTACGTTGGTGACTTCTATGCGAAGCACAATTATGATAGTTAACCAATCTCGATCCACGAAAACATAGTCCAGTGCGCATTCACCTCCTCAGTGGAGGTCATCTCTGCTTGCCAAGTAATTTGTTCATGTATCAAATTGTTGTGGAAATAAAGATGTTGGAATTCCAAATTTCTCAAAGCTCAACTATCTGCTTTATACTTCTTCAGCATTACTTTGGATTCTGCCACACATTCCCATTCTTTCTGTGGGTGTATGGTCATTGGCTTGAAAATGTACTATGTTGGGACATAGTGTTCAGGGCCCGCTCGTCACACGGACCAGAAAGCTCAAAGGTATATACTATGTACTGGGCTTGGTTAGGCCAACTTGACTTGCCTTCTATATGGGGTAAAGCTTTGGGATTTTCTGGTCTTCTTCCCCTCTCGTGTTACTTATTCAGTGCAGAACCCAGCAGTAGAATGGTAAAAAAAGGACTTGGTTGACGGATGGGGCTGGTCGTTTTTTTTTTTTTTTAATAGCTGTTACAGACGGTTTAAAAAGTAAGATCGGCTTGAACATCCACAACAGCATTGAGAGGATAGTCCTCCGCTCTGCTATTACCATCTACAATAGCCTCCATGAAATAGGTTTTTACTAGGGTGCTGCACGTGAGTTTTTATATTGCACATCCTATTTTGGTCCGTTGAATATGCATAAAATTTGATTCAACGAATTATATTTTTTTTACTCAAGTATTTTATTTTTAAAAAAATTAATAAATTTTCACAGTATCGAATCAGTTTCGAAATTTGATCTAACAACTGTAGATCAGTGTTGTACTGTAGCACGACTCCAGGAAATACCCCCACGAGCTCCAATCAGTCTATTTATGGATGTAACTCCCCCTAAAAAAGAGAAAAAGTCTATTTATGCATGTCTCTCTGAAATTCTGGAAAGAGAGAAAGTAGTCATTTTGACGGAGTGGTAAATCTGTGGCACATCACCCAGAAAAAAAAAAAATCTGTGACACATCAATGGGACACTTCAACAGTTTGTCAAATAGGCGGGTCAGGGGAGGTTTCCGTCTGTGCATGAGGGAGATGTGTGTCAGAAAAGGAAGAAACGAGAAAGAGAGGAAGAGCAGAAGCAACTTGTCCCTGCGCTTGCTGCTCTCTCTCTCTCTCTCTCTCTCTGCTGCTGCTGCATTTTCACATTACTAGAAAAAGCGAAAACATGGAGTAGCAAAAAGGACAACTGGGCTCTGCCGAAACGTCGACAATGGACAGCACGCTGATGTGATCATGTGATCAGTTAAGCAAAGCAGTTCGCCCCAGAAGCTGTAATTCTTTTTCTGTCCGCCTCAACCTAAAATTTTAAATCTTATAAATATTTTTACTTGAAAAAAAATTTAAGTAAAAGATTTAGAGTTATCTTCATTGTTTTTTAATTTAATTACGATATTAATAAAATTTGTTCTTAACACATATTGAATGCTCAGATGTTAATTCCATTATCTATTCAAAACTTATTTAAAAAAACTATTAGTATTATAATCAAATCAATTATTTTCTTATTTAAAGCCTAATTAATATTATGAAGAAGCATGAAATTCTTAGGTACAAAATATATACTTGAGATTTTCTTTAAAAAGTTTTATTTTATTATAAAATTAAATTAATTGTATAAAGTAACAAAGATTTTTAAAGAGTTAACACTCTAAATTTTCATATCATTATTTCTTGAGGAGTATGGTATCCGCATTTAATTAGAAAAATCTTCTTTTGGAACAAAAGAAAGAACCTCATGTTGAGGAAATCTTGAACCTAATATATATATTAATGCATTATGTCGGGATACATTGATGCTCTGTCAAATCCCAATTATTCGAAACCCCACTTCAGCTAAGACTGAAGCTTAATGAAGTCAACAAACAGAAAATAAAACAGAATAAGAGAGAGGATGGATTGAAAGGCAACGAGGGTGATCAGATTGTAGGAAAATAGAAAGAAATTACTGAGCTCAAGAAAAGCTCATGAACATAGGTTTCTTGATTCCAAAGACATCTATACAATCTGTATAAACTAGCTTAAATACTAGGACAAAATATTGCTGAAGCAATCTGATCCCTCCACGCATGACATTACTGACTTCATCTCCGATCCACGCCTGAGCTTCAGTCTCCCAGTGAAGAAGAAAACTGTGCAACGGCTTTCTTCAACTTCAAATCTGCGCTGTCCACGTGTCTTTTAATTTCTTCTCCTCTAACACCAAGAACGCATGCTTCAATTGAGCCAGGTTGCCTTAGTTTCCCTTGACCAAAACGGTGTCGTCCCACTTATTGATCTCAACTAATTTAACTACTTCCATTCCTCTTCCCATTCTCGGTTCCTCTGCTTCAGGACATGACAATGCCTTCCCCTCAACAACAGCCTTGTCCTCAAGGCTGGAAGTCTGGAAATTGTGCCTTAATGAAATCTGCGTCCTCCCATGAAGCTTCTTCATCTGGAAGGTTGGACCACCGTATTAACCACTGCACCACAGCCCTATTTTTCCTTTTGATCAGCCTTCTTCCTAGCACTGCAGCAGGTTCTAGTTTGGGTTGCCCATCCTCCCCTACAATTGGTAAATCCTGGAATGCTATCTTGTGACCTCCAATCTTTTTCTTCAACAAACTGACATGGAAGACTGGATGAATCTTGGAATGGGCAGGTAGATTGAGTTTGTAGGCCACTGCCCCCACCTTTTCTATCACCTCATAAGGTCCATAAAATTTGGATGACAGTTTTAAGTTCTTCCTAACTGCCACAGATGTTTGTTTGAAAGGCTGTAATTTCAAGTAAACCCAATCTCCAACATTAAAAGATCTCTCAGATCTTTGTTTATCAGCATAAGTTTTCATCCTATTCTGAGCTTTCTGCAGATTTTCCCTTAGGACAGCTTCAGTAACTTTTCTGTCAGCTAAGTATGTTGCCACAGCAGCATTATTCCCTGATGCATAAGGTCCCAGAGAAAGAACTGGAGCTTTATACCCATACAAAGCTTCAAATGGAGTCATTTTCAAGGCTGTATGGAATGAAGTATTATACCACCATTCAGCTAATGGAAGCCATTCTACCCATTTCTGTGGTCTAGCACTAGTAAAACACCTTAAATACATCTCCAGAGTTTGATTTAATCTTTCTGTAAGGCCATCCGTTTGAGGGTGATATGCAGCGGACATCTCTAATTTAGTTCCACAAGTTCTAAACAATTCTTGCCAGAAATGACTAGTGAAAATTTTGTCTCTATCAGAGACTATACTCACTGGCAATCCATGAAGTTTATACACATGCTTCAAGAATTCTTCAGCTACTTTATGAGCAGTATAAGGGTGAGCCAATGAAATGAAATGGCCATACCTTGTCAGTCTATCCACCACCACCAATATCGTATTCTTTCCTCCTGACTTAGGCAATCCCTCCACAAAGTCCATTGATATGTGACTCCAGGCAGTCTCAGGAACAGCAAGAGGCTGCAGCAGCCCAGGATAGTGCACCCTCTCATCTTTGTTTCTCTGACAAGTATCACATTCCATTACAAACTTCTGTATTTCCTCCCTCATCCTGGGCCAAAAAAAATATTGTTTGACCCTCTGATAACAAGCCTGAATTCCAGAATGCCCTCCTTGAGAAGTGGAATGTAGCTCCTCTATTAACTTCAGTCTGATATTCTTCCCTGACCCTACATAAATTCTGTTCTGGAACTTCAATATCCCATCCTGGAATTTCCACTCTCCATCTCCATTTTTCCCTATTAAACATGCTGAAACCTTTGTCTGAGCCTGGTCATCTCCCTCATAACTATCCATCACCTCCTGCATTCATATTGGAATGGAAACTGTTATAGCCATTAACTCATCTTTCCTGGAGAGAGCATCTGCTACCTTATTCTCATTTCCTTTCTTGTAATGAATCTCATAACTCAATCCCATCAACTTAGTGATCCATTTTTGTTGTGCCATAGTGGTAATTCTTTGTTCCAGTAAGTATTTAAGACTTTGATGATCAGTCTTGATGATAAAGTGACTGCCTTCAATGTAGTGTCTCCACTTACTCACTGCAGTAGCTAAGGCCAGAAGTTCTTTTTCGTATACAGAGAGAGTTTTGTGTCTCATTCCCAGTGGTTTGCTCAGATAAGCTATAGGTTTATGGTCTTGCATAAGTACAGCTCCAATTCCCACCTCACTAGCATCAGTTTCTAGCACAAACGACTTGGAGAAATCTGGCATAGCCAGCACTGGAGTTTGGCTCATGGCTTTCTTCAGTAATTCAAATGCTTCTTCTGCCTTCCTATTCCACTGGAAGTTCTCTTTCTTCAACAATTGACAGAGTGGCTTACTGATACTTCCATAACCCTTCACAAACTTTCTGTAATAACCAGTTAATCCCAGGAATCCCCTCAATTGCTTGACAGTCACTGGTCTAGGCCAGTTAAGCATATCAGCCACCTTCTTAGGATCAGCCTCCACCCCTGCTTGGCTGATGATATGTCCTAGATATTCCACTCTCAGCTGGGCAAAGCTACACTTACTCAGTTTAGCAAAGAGTTGATGCTTTCTTAAGAGATCAAAGACCTTTCCCAAATGCTCCACATGTGTGTCTAGATCAGGACTGTAAATTAATATATCATCAAAAAAGACCAACACAAACTCCCTTAAAAAGTCAGCAAAAACCTTATTCATCAGGGACTGAAAAGTAGCAGGGCCATTGGTGAGTCCAAAAGGCATAACTAAGAATTCATATAACCCCAAATGAGTGCTAAATGCAGTTTTATATATGTCCTTCTCAGCCACTCTTATCTGGAAATACCCAGACCTCAAATCAATCTTAGAGAAAAACTTAGCTCCATGTAATTCATCAATCAGTTCATCAATAATAGGGATAGGAAACTAGTCTTTCACTGTGAGGCTATTAAGTTGCCTATAATCAACACAAAACCTCCAACTTCCATCTTTCTTCTTAACTAACAGCACTGGAGAGGCAAATGAGCTGTTACTAGACCTAATAATTCCATCCTCTATCATCTCCTTCACCATCTTCTCAATCTCATTCTTCTGGAAATAAGGATAACGGTAAGGCCTAAGTTTAAAGGGTTGAGCCCCTTCAGTGAGCTGGATGTGATGGTCATGCCCTCTAGTAGGGGGTAATCCTTGGGGTTTACTGAAAACATCTTCATATTTCTGTAAGAAGGACTGCACTTCTTCTGGTATGACTTCTTCCTCCTTGATTTCCTCCATGCTCATCAACTGCCCCACCAACACAGATTCTCCATTAGTTAGCATCTTCTGTAGGGTCTGTGTCTTCATTGGCTGCCACTTAATTTCCTCATTTCCCCCTTCTAACTTCACTTTCTCTCCATCCTTATTAAAAGATAAGTGTAATGACTGGAAATCAAAGACTATTGGACTCAAGGGTTTCAGTCAATCTGTCCCCAGAATCAGGTCACTACTGCTGAGCTTGAGAATTCTCACATTGTGATCAAATTCTTGTTCTCCCATTATCCACCTTAGTCCCTTACAAATACTTTTACTAGCCATGGCAGTGCCATCTGCTATGGTTATCAACACTGGTTTAGTAGGGGTTTTTCTGAGCTTCAATTCCTCCACTATTCTCCAATCTATGAAGCTGCAGCTACTACCAGTATCTATCAACACTGATATTTCTCTATTTTTGATTTTGTCTTTGATTCTGATTGTCCCATTTCCCACATTGCCAGTCATGGCATTCATAGACAATTCTAATCCTTCCTCAAGAACTTCCTCTATCACTCCTTCCTCCTGTGCTGCATTGTAGTCTTCCTCATACAGTAAGAACTCTTCCCCTTCTCCTTGGTCCAGCTCCTCTACTAACACCATATTCAGTTGCTTTTTAGGGCACACATGATCTGGACTATACCTCTCCCCACATTTGTAGCACAATCTCGTTTCTCTCCTATGCTGAAACTCAGCTATGGTTATTTTCTTGAAAGCCATAGGTTCTTTCTGAGAACTCAGAGAAGATTTCTTAAGGCTGGACTGATTTACATTAGCCTTAAAATTTTGCATGTGAGGCTTGGAATAAGGTTGTCCTTTTGAAACAGCTGAACCATGTAATTGGATTCTAGTAGCCTGCTCATATGCATCCATTAAAGTACTAGGCTTAAACACCTTCAACAAATGTCTCACCTCATCTTTTAATCCCCCCACAAACACAGATATATAATAAGCCTCAGTAGCCAGAGGCATCTGAGACATTACCACAGCCTTGAGCTCCTCAAATCTATCTATGTACTCCTCCACAAAACCCTTCAGCCTCAGCCTATTGAACTCCTCCATTAAATCCCCACCATCCGGCTCACCAAACCTCCTGCAAGCCTTCCAAGCCATCTGTTCCCAAGTTCCCTGAGGATTGGTTCTTAGGAACCCTTGCAGCCATGTATAGGCCTTTCCCTTCATATGCAATTCAGTAATCCCCAACTTCCTATCTTCAGTAATAGCATGGAACTCAAAGAACCTCCTACATTTACCCCTCCATTGGTCCATTTCCATCAAAGTTAGAAAAATCAATTTTGGGCATTTTATATTCCATCCCTTGTTCCCTCCTTCTACCCGAACCTTCCCCCATAAAAACAGAACCAGTAACTATAGGGGTTTGGGCAGAGAAATCAGTTCTTGGTTGACTACCACCTTCCCCTTCCACTTGTTTTCCCCCTCTAATTTCCATTCTTTTATTGATATCTTCTAATGAAGCCCTTACAGACTGCATAGTCATCATCATAGTAGCTAAGTATTGAGTGTTACCTTCAAGCCTTTCATTCATTTGTTCCATGCTTTTCTCTATGTTGTCCACCCGATGCCCTTGCTCCTTCATGGCAAACTCCAGAGTACCAAACTTCTTCATTTGTGCCTCCAAGTGACCGTGCAACTCCTCAATGTCCCCTTCCAGCCTTTGCATGGCTTCCTCCTTCTCTTGCTGTCTGGTAGCTGGCATTTCCCTGAGACCGAACTTGCTCTGATACCAAATGTCAAATCCCAATTATTCGAAACCCCACTTCAGCTAAGACTGAAGCTTAATGAAGTCAACAAACAGAAAATAAAACAGAATAAGAGAGAGGATGGATTGAAAGACAACGAGGGTGATCAGATTGTAGGAAAATAGAAAGAAATTACTGAGCTCAAGAAAAGCTCATGAACATAGGTTTCTTGATTCCAAAGACATCTATACAATCTGTATAAACTAGCTTAAATACTAGGACAAAATATTGCTGAAGCAATCTGATCCCTCCACACATGACATTGCTGACTTCATCTCCGATCCACGCCTGAGCTTCAGTCTCCCAGTGAAGAAGAAAACTGTGCAACGGCTTTCTTCAACTTCAAATCTGCGCTGTCCACGTGTCTTTTAATTTCTTCTCCTCTAACACCAAGAACGCATGCTTCAATTGAGCCAGGTTGCCTTAGTTTCCCTTGACCAAAACGGTGTCGTCCCACTTATTGATCTCAACTAATTTAACTACTCCATTCCTCTTTCCATTCCCGGTTCCTCTGCTTCATGACATGACATGCTCATCCAGTTTGATTTTAAAATTAAACTTAAAATTTTAAGTATGAAACTCACTCTCTTCTCACAAATAATTTAATTTTTATAAAATTCAAAATAAAAATTTCAAAACCAAACCCTATCCAATCACACACCGAACCTATATAGTCTCACAATTACAATCAGATAAAATTGAATAAGATTTGATTTCAAAATTAAATTTAAACTTTTAAATATGAACTCACATCTATTCTTACAAATAATTTAATTTTTATAAAATTTAAAATAAAAATCTCAAAATCAAATCCTATCCAATCCAACTAACATTATCTTCTCTCTCAACAATGTCCTGCTTCTTGAAATGGGTACCCTAGCCTAGGCTGCTCGATTGATCCTCCGTCTGGTGGCTGAAGCTTACCCATCGCCTGGGTTACCAACACGGCCAAGCCCACCGCTTGGAAGGCAAAGGTCTATTCTGCTGAGACATCTGTCTTAAGCATCAGTAACTGCTTCTTCCTCTGTTTTGCTCAGATACTCTGTTTCTTGCGCCTAAAATTTTCAGATGATGGGTGATAAAGATAGCCCAAAGAAGCCAAATTTGAGCAACAGCAGTGGTAACAGCAATAACAAGAAAAAGAAGAAGAAGAAGAGAGGCGGTAGCAAGAGGAAAATGAGTTTTGAACAAACAGTTGCATATAAATCTGTCAGGGATTGGGTTTCCTTGGACCAGTCTTCTTCGTCTGTTGCTGAAGTTAATGATGATTTTGGGGTGCATTGGAATCAGCCGAAAGAGAAGTTGGTGTTTGAATTTCACTCTCATTCGCTTCACAGTGATGGGTTCTTGTCACCTGCCAAGCTTGTCGAGAGAGCCCATCAAAATGGGGTGAGTAATCTCTTTATTGTTTTTATGGATGTGTCCTCTTTTCTTCTCTAGCTTTTGCTTTTTAAGTCTTTGAATTTACTCAAATTGCGGAATATTTGTGATGTGCTTTGCTTTGTTTAGTGTTGTTGAAAGTCCACACTTCTACTGCTATGTGAGTTCTTAGAATTCCTATCCTGATGAGACGTTGAGATTAGAATTTGAAGTGCTACTAATACTTATTTCGTGTATTTTGCTGGAATTTTATTTGAAGTGCTTTAATTTTGAGCATGTGGTTTCTCGGTTTCTTTTGAAGTCATTTAGAGCCTGAAAAGGATGATAAAGTGTGTTAATATTTACTAACAAACATGTGGGAAGTAAATGCTGGTAGCAATTTCTAGAGCGCTCGTGCATCTATTCCCAGTTTCTTGGATGACAAAGAGCCTGGCTCTTCAGGTTGGCATAACGTACAACAAGGTTTTTAGCTACATAATCCAAGTCCCCTGTTTATCCATCTGTCCGTTAGTACAACTACTTCATCTTTACCTTTGAGGTAATCTTGATTTACAATTTTTTGAAAGAAGTCTGGAAAGCTGCATTCTTGATATTCTCAGGATATTTTTCCAGACGGCAACCCCCCCCCCCCCCCACCCTAACACAAAAAAAAAAAAAAAAAGAGGGTACTCTTGACTTGTATGCTTTAAAGGATTGAATATGTTGAAACGACAGTATTTGAGATGGTTATCTGATACCATCTGCTATGCAATATGGTAATATGGGAATAGGCTAAGAGCTTCATTTTGTAACTGCCTTATCTATGTCCACTGAGACTACTCGATGTGTGGCTTGTCCCTGTACTGCCACTTTAAGTGTTTTTCTGGAACATAAGCCTCTCTCTCTTTGTGAGGCTGCATGTTTCTCTTTCCCCAGGAAAGGACGATAAAGAATTCAAAATGTATGGCTATAGACTACTTTGGTCCCTCTGCTTCCTTATCTATAAGTACATAAGAAAAAGACAGACACTTGCATGTGCAATTACCTTTTGAAACTAAAAGTGTCAAGAAACTTGTAAAACATCATCCGGAAGAGAAATAATCTGCATATTAATGCTCGATAATGACCTACTGAAACCATGATAAGTCTGGTACCCGGAGCTGCTCATGTTCATGCAATATGAAGCATTTTTCTTTATGTAGGCAATGCACAATGCCTACGACATCGGCTGTGGATTCTTTCTTCTTTCTTCTTGTTTTTGGGACTGACGTCTAGATTTGTATATGGATGTTTTAATTTTCATTCTTCCAATTAGTCTTAGAGGTGCCCAATTGTATCATTACGTTTTAGCTGTTTTTGTATACAATTAAATGTGATTAATATGTATGTCTAGAACAGGTGAAAGTTCTTGCTTTGACGGATCATGATACTATGTCTGGCATCCCCGAAGCACTGGAAGCAGCTTCCAGATTTGGCATGAAGATTATCCCCGGAGTTGAAATTAGCACAGTTTTCTCCCCGAGGTAACCTGTCGTCGGTTTCCTTATCTTTGTTCTTTCCCGTAATGGTGAAACCTGGATGCTGCTGCTTTTTTTTTTGTGGTTTGATGCTTCTTTTCTTTGCGGTTCAGTAGTTTTCTTGTGATACAATTTCTTTGGAGGTCACTGCTGGTTGAGCAGTTCATTCTGTTTAGAATCTTCAACCCCTTTTCTGATGTTGAATTCAAATCAACAGAGAACAGTCTGGATCAGAAGAACCTGTCCACATCCTTGCATATTATGGCATATGCGGGCCAACTAAAATTGATGAATTGGAGAAGTTTTTGATGAACATAAGGGATGGTCGTTTTCTTCGTGCAAAAAGTATGGTCACAAAACTGAACAAACTCAAGTTGCCTCTTAAATGGGAGCATGTTACTAAGATTGCAGGCAAAGATGTTGCTCCTGGGAGGCTGCACGTTGCTCGTGCTTTAGTTGAAGCAGGCCATGTAGAGAACCTAAAGCAGGCTTTTGCTCGGTATCTTTATGATGGTGGACCTGCTTATTCTATGTAATCAGTATAACTTAGTTAACTTTTCTTGATACTGAGTGTCTAATTTCTTACTTGTCAATATTGATAATGTTCTTGTTCCTATTCTTGTTCAGGGGTAGTGAACCATATAGTGAGGAAGCAGTGAAACTAATATGTGAAACAGGAGGCATTGCAGTTCTTGCACATCCCTGGGCACTAAAGAATCCAGTTCCGATAATCAGAAGATTAAAAGAAGCTGGCCTACATGGAATAGAGACTTACAGAAGTGATGGAAAACTGGCAGGTATCATCTCAATGCCAATTTCTGAGGATTCTTTCAATCCAGAGCTACTCATTTACCAAATTTATTCTCATAAGTTCGTCAGATTATTCAGCTTTCAACAGATTACAAAATTCCAACAAAGGGAAGGACTATACTTTTCACATCATTGACTATAGTGCCTTTCATGCATATTTTAGCCAAACTATTACTTTTCCCATGTAACAGATATATTTGCCCAGAAAGTTATTAGCTTCCCTAACCAGTAAAAGGATTTGTTATATCTTCTTGGAACCAATGGTCTATGTAGAAGTGGTGCAAAATATAGCCAGAAATATTAAGAGTGTTTTGACATGCTGCTGAAAGCTTGAATATATATGAGCTAACTAACACTGCGTAGACTCTCAGTTTGCTTTAGTAGGATACTTGACCTTATCCAAGTGCCTTGCTAGCTGTCCTGAGATTGTACAAGCAATGTCCTTGTTATGAAAATATATTCAATATATTGGATAGTCTCCCGAGAAACTCAATCAAAGTGAAGTTTATGATAGCTTTTCTAGATTCATTTATCTGCTTTATGCTAATATCTTGCTTTGTCATCCTGACACAGCTTACAGCGATCTGGCTGATGCACATGATCTTTTGAAGCTTGGGGGATCAGATTATCACGGAAGAGGTGGGCAACACGAGTCTGAACTGGGAAGCGTGAGCCTACCTATGCCATCTGTGTACGAATTCCTTAAGGTGGCACGGCCAATTTGGTGCAATGCTATGAGGGAGGTGTTAGAAAGTTATGTAGAAGATCCCTCTGGAGCAAACTTACAGTTCATAATCAAGCTTGGGAAAACAAGGTTTTGCAAGCGTACTTCAGCTCTTTCCTCTACCAATGAATTGATCAGCCATTGCTTATCATCATGGTTGACAAAGGAAGAGAGACTAAATCCAGAGTTTGAGGCCATCAAGCTAAAGCTCTCCAGTATTTCAATCAATCAAGGAGAGCTAGACGAGCGGGCTAGCTGACACAGAAAGATATGTTGCACCCAGAATTTGCAGCCACGAAGACAAATCCAATATTTCAATCAAGGAGAGCTTGACGGATTGGCTGGAAGGATATGACCGTATGACATCTAAATTTTGCTTCCTCCTCCCCTGTGCATCTGAGGTTTTGAGGTTATTCAATTTTGTCATTAATCTTTAGAGGGGTTTCCCAAGATTTTTGCAAATGTATAATCTTGATTTTGTTTCTCAACTTTATTTTTGAAGAAGCTGAATTGTGCTTAATTATCAGTTGAAATTTGTTCCACACAGCTGTCTGCTTTCAAGAGTATCGGTACCCACTCATATGGTTTGCCCAGGAGTTTCCATCATTTTCCCGGCTTTGCTTTTAGCAGCCCTTACCATCCTGTGTGGATACCAAACGATCCGCGCCATTCTCTAATTTAAGATTTGATAATAGCAGTGATCACCATCTTTCCCTTAGACACCATACCCCTTTCTTACCCCCTCCAGCAATAAACACTTAGTCCATGTGAACCCCCATCCAGGGAAGTTCAAAATAGGAACAAAAATAACAAAATAGCGAAAAATAGGACCTCTTTGGGGCGATGTTCTTCATGCCTCTTTTCAAAATTAAATATCCATTGCCTTCATATGAACTACCGTCCAAGGGAAGTTCAGTATTCGTAGTACAAAACTTTTGAACCAGCTAGAAGAGTCGGAAAAGCTATTCTAGAGATCGTGAAATACTCTGCGAATCAAGAACTAACTTACAGATGAGTTCACAAGGAAAAGTAAAGAGATGTTTGATGAATATAACATCAAAACCAGATTGATGTGCATGCTTACCACTTGATTTATCAGACAATGATATCATCAGGCTTCAAAAGAAATTTTCTGGACCTACGCATATCAGTAGAATGAGAAATCCCCCTTTTGGTTTTTACTTGCTCAGGTAGCTTTGCCAAAAATCAGATTAAACTGGTCTAGTAGTTCAGCTGAATTTTCCAATTTCCATTTTCCTCTTTAGTGCCTTCCGTCCATGGTAAATGAATGAGTCTACTATACCAGCAACAGTAAATATACCTGGAAAAAATGACTCGAATCAATATGTCCGGACTCAGCAATACAACAAATTGATACAGGAAACTAAGCCTTCAACAAAGTTATAAACCTCTCCCTCCCTGTGCAAGTGAGACACAAATTCATGCTAATAGGGAGCTCTCAGTGGAACCCCTGGAACATGACAAAGAAAATAAGAAAAAACAAATCCTCATATTACCTCCAATTATTGCACAAATATGGGTTATGAAGTGTAAGAATGATGAATGCTCCTCTTTGAAGGTCACCTAGAAAGAAAAATAATGGTGAATGAAATTATTTAACTAACTCAAAACAAAACCAGTTTAACAGCTTCTGGTAAGACTAGACGTTCAGATATTATCATTATATTTCTTCCCTGAGAAGATTTTCTTTTCTTTATATGTACGAACAGCTTTGTGTTTGTTTAGTTGCTTGGCTTCAATCATATCCTACAGAATCTAAGAAGAATCCAGAGTTGTTTATAATGCAGAATATTTTATTCATCAAAGCAAGGGCATGTTTTCTTAGTTTCATAGTCAGCATATTAAGGAAATTAATTTTGCAACCAAATTGGTAATCAGATATTTAAAGTCAGAATAATGTCTGCACGTGAAACAATTAAATAGATAGAAGAGAAAGAAAACCACCTTTATAGGAGAAAGGTCATAAAAAAAGAAAACACCCGGAGGCATTCGAGAGTAACCGAATTCTGAATTCTTATAATGCTCTGTGACTGAGAACTGCATAAAAGACCAATGGGCCCCCAAAAATTACCAAATGCAGGTGACTCATAAAGAAAACCAACTTTAGAAGTTTGTGGGCACCTGATTTGAGTGAATGGTATGGCCTCTAATATCAGTATAGACTGTAGGAACCACCTGCAATTTCCATAAGAGATTTTAATTGACATCCTTGTTTCTACTTTTGATCACTGTCACAAAACTCAGGAAGAGCTCATATGAACCTCTTTTCCCCTTTTCTCCACAAAAGGCTTACTGACCATTAAGAATACAATGAGAACACCCTACCTGATCTCTGAAGCAAAAATATCATGCCCCCCTTTATCTTGTCCAATTGATTTCATTTTATTTATTTGGATGAAAATACCAGAGGCTAAAAAGTGAAGCCATCTGAGTTTCTTTATTTACAAGAGACTGATAACAAATTATAGAAGCTGAGAAGTAAAACAGGAAAAATGGAGTTAGAATAAAAGTTACCTTAATAAAATACTGATATGTTCCATGTGGTATGTCTTGCACTGCACGTACACTAACTTGCAGGTAAATGAAACAGGACAATTATGCAAGTTAAACTTTCTTTTATTTAAAAATATATATAAATACAACAACGATGTACAGAAAGACCAAGTTTCTACCCTTCACTCTGAGCACTAGTTCAGGAGGCTAGTTTGCAACAATAGCAATAAGCTTAAGGAAAAGACAAGCAGAAACATGCAAGGTTTACAACATCTTGAGAGATGAAATGCATGAATCGAGACACTTATTTTCCTCCAATAAGGATGGACACCCTATTAACAAGCACTGACATAACAACTAGATCTGCTTGCTCAAGAAAATGTTGCTGCACTGCAGAAATCTTGGCTCCCTGGAATAGGATCTCCTCCCCATACAAGACAAGAATTCCCCCACCTAGGCCAAAAAGAAAGCTACTAGAAAGATTTACGAAATACAAAGCAAATTACCCATCCAGCGGATTTACAACTCCAGGAATATTATCGCCAAAAGATAGTTTATTGATCTGATGACTTATCTGGATAATGAATAACAAAGTCAGGTGATATAATCAAAACCAAATTATTTAAACATTTCATTTTAGGTTCCAGAAAGAGAAAAACCCGAGTAAACAGAAATTCTAGATAATATATTTATCCAACTAAAGAGAAAAAGGATGACTTCTTACATTATAATTCTCTTGTTGTAATGCCAGTAAATCAAGAAGAACATTTCCGTGATGAAAGCTTTTACCAGCAGAAAAATGAAAATTTCCGGCCACTTTATTGACCTCCAGCGATCCATGGATATTGCATCCTTCACCTTCTTCATCTTTAATTTTTTGGACAAAGCCTTCTCTTTGGCACTGCATGACAGTAGCATATCAGTCAGAATTTTAAAGTTTTAAGATGATGAAAAAAACATATTGCATGATAAACATATAGGGAATAGAGAAACCGTCCATTTTCTTTTCATGGCTATGGAAACTAGTAGAGGGAAATTGCGAAGCAGGCTTTTGAAATCATCATACCATGAATTGATAATCACCAGAATTGCTCCCCCCAACTCTCCCATCCTTTTCTTTGTTCTTGATTCACTTTTCCATACAGTTACACAGATTTGAGTTCCTACCAGTTGCGGGGAGTGGAATTACATTTAAAGCATGGCATGGCATAAAAACCAGATTTTGATGCAGAAATCATCTGCATTTCAGCAGAAACAACAGCAGGAAATTACTGAACTCTTGTAACAAAATCTAACAGAAAATATAGCCCAATGTTTGAGTCTTTCTTGGCTTTTAATTAACCTACAAGCCCATGTAAGGCCAAAAAGCTGCACAGTTAGAGAAGAGCACAACTGACAGACCCCAAGAGTATCTTTGGAAGTAATCCTGCCAACTGTATCCTTGCAATCCACAGGAAAGCTCAGTACACAACACAGTTTTACTGGGAGTTGGCAACCAAACAGTAACTCGGATCTGGCAAAAGCTACCATTTTCGTTTGAGAAAATATGATTTTCATGCTTTTGTTTTCTGGCGAAAGCTCCCAAGAAATCTACAATTATTTAAGTATCTCAAATTTAGTGAGGGTGTCTTAGATGTTGCAGAATCAATTTTCAAGACCTATCTACATAAGTTTGCTTCTTCCCTGAGACCTGTTTCTGTTAGGCCTATTAAGCTCCATCATTACTTTTATTAATTTGAAACTACAGATGGAGAAGGAAGTTGCATCTGCATTATATTGGTGGAATGCACTTGATTGTTTCAATGTTCTTCACTTCTAAGTTGTAATAATCTAGAATCCTCCCTAAAATCAAACAGAAATCATAAATCACCAGCCAAAATAATTTAAAATTTGTCTACAACCAACCTGATCAATTAAATCAGCATTTGTCAGTCCCCAGCCTCTTTTTCTATATGCTTCACGAACTTCTTCACATGAATTGCAACAATCATCATCAGACTGCAAAGGGAGATCAAGATGAAAAATATGGCATGCATAGAACCTTTTACAGAAACGTACCCAATAGAATTTATATCTATCTCTCTCTCATTTATATATGTGTGGAGTGTGTGTGCACGCATAGAAGAAAGAAAGAAAAGAAGAGTGCCGAATAAGAACATGCCGTTTCTGCCCCATAGCATGAACCGCAATATGTCTCATTGTGCTCAAGCCTTCCACCATGTCTCTGTAAAGGCTTCTCAATCTACATTTGATTAAAATCCAGAGAAGTATTAAACAAGTAAACAGTACAAGGATTGAAAATGAACCTATACACAAGAGGAGTGTTTGAAAGTGATATCCAAGCTGGAAGTAGAAGAGATCATAGCTTAATATGCATGAGTTCACCGACCTTAGGAGCACCAATTCCTTCTTGTCTCACTTCAATCACGTTACCATGAAAATCAATTCTCTTCTTGAATATATCATGTCTCTGCAAGTAAAGATAAATTGAATCAGCATTCAGGGATCAAGTGAGATAAACCACCAATAGAAAATATATATCACCAAAGAGATGGTGGAATACTACAAGCATGCATTATTAATACTATGAGCGATGTAGACAAATCAACCAGAAGAACCGAATACAGCACTTACTATATCTAGATGTTCCTCCCCACTGATATCCATGGCATCAAGACTGAGTAACGAACACCGCACAGCATGAAAAGTTATATCGAACTGTTTAACAGGGAACATCAATCCGTATATCAAGGAAAAAATACAGTAATCATAAGGGAAAATATTTTACAAGTTGATGACATCTCAAAGCAGGAATAATATCCATATGTCAGTACAAAATCAATCAAGCGTCCTCAAATAAAGTAACTAGATTTGCAATTAATGTCATAAGAGTAACCGAAATTACGAGGACAAGAGAAGTATACAAAATCCAGACTGCAATTATTTCTAAAGAACACAAGTATTTACATTTATGTGTAGTTTTCCTCCCCTTGAAGTGTCCACTACAAGCTTTGTTTCCCTAACAGTATGGAGATACAATCCTGCAATTTTAGAAACCAGTATCCAATTAACTATAAAATCCAAAAGTCTGAGGAAGTGACATCAACAGAAGCTCCAAAATGAAAGGAAACCAGAAAAGCTCTCAACTATCAATAGGGTTCATCAAAACTCTTAGAGATGACACCTTAATCTAGAATGCAAATACAATTATGCTAATAGAAAACACTAAACATACCCTGGGAGCTCATGGCATCAAGGCAAAAACAATTCTTCTAACACCTTGACCCAAAATTTCTATCAAGGAAGCAATGCGCGTCTTACCCTACAGTGCAGGTCTTCTAAAAGACTTGAGCATGCTATCCATAAGGGCAAATTGATGCAAACACATTTTGCCTGACTATTTCTGCCATTACTTTATTTTCAAAGATTCCTGTTAGAAAGAAATGATCTTTCCTTAGTTTAGCATTGGCTCGTTACTTTGGGAAACCTAAATGAATATAATTCTCTGAGTGACAAGTACTGACCCCAAACTTCGTGCATTACGGTTCCTCTAAATTTCAAAGGAAGACTAGATGAAGACCAAGCTACCTTGTAAAATATTCCTAAACATCAAACAAGGCTGTTTCCCTCTAGATATCTCACATGAAAGTTAAAAGGCAAACTTTGATCCGGTTCTGTAAAAATATTAATAGTGCACTCTATAATACAGATTATTACTACAAGTATTAGCTTCAAGTTTTAGTGCATTAAGAAATAATAGAACTTTTAAGTAAACCAAGATATACGTAACCAACCTCAATTAAGTTCAATTTAGCACATAGAAGTATAGCCATTTTCACATGCAGCCCTCGAAAACCAAGTAGAATAAAGAATCATTCACTACTAAAAGCAACCATCTCTAAATCAACGCCTCCAACAATTATTCGAAACTATTCACTATTATTCCCAAGTGTCCAGATAAAAGCTCTCGACTTTCTCATTCTTGATTGAAAAAGAAACGCAAAGAAACAGAAAGAAAGTAAATCAGCTAATTGGGCCACATACTGAACTCGGAGAAGAAGAGCAAGAACATGACGGTGGCTGAGACGAGCGTCATTACACCACCAGAAAGTGTGCGGTTGTAGAAATCCTCATTGACTTTAGGGTAAGCATCCAAATTCCGCAGTTTATTCAAGAGTTTATCCATTTTCGCCCGCCAAAATTCTTCAGCCGGCCGCCCAAATCAGCACCAAAGAAAATAGAAAATAGAATCCTAGAATTTGCTCGGTATTATTAGTAGTACAAAGAAAATAGAATCCTTACTGTTTTTCTCTTCCTTCCTTGATTAATGTGACCGTGTTGTATCTATTCCACCATGAGCTTGCAGGGCTTTGTAGCCGGAGAAGGAGCCGTCGCCCAGCCGAAGAAGGGATTCTATGATTAGTCTATTAGCTGCTCTAGAAAGAGGGAGAGAGACAAACGCCGTGAATTGGGGTTTTCTTTTTTTTTTCTTTTTTAAAGTTCATTTTCCTGGTCTCTGCGGAAATAACTTGGACGCGTTTTTATGACACCCCAATCTGAACGCATTCTGCAATACATTTAACTTTGTGAACGCATTGTGTCGGTTATTTTGCGGAGCTTCGATGTAGAATCAAGGCGAAACCGGTCAAAAAAAAAAAAAAAACCCGGAAATTTGAGAGAAGCACGCGCTCGACGCCAACAGTAGAGCAGAGAGAGATAGAGACGACGGCGACGAGGACGACGACAAGGGCATGAGCTTGTCTCTTCTTCAAGGCTATTCCTCCGAAGATGAAGACGGAGGAGAGGAAGCAGCTCGGGAACTTGAACACGATGAAGACTCCGATGACGACCGTAACAACGAGGCTTTAATTCAGCGTTATAGACCCTTGTTCGACCCCAATCCTGCCTCCTCCTCTTGTCTTCCTTCTGCTTTCGACGCCTTTTCCGAAGTAACTAACTCTACTTTAATCTTTCTCTTTTTTTCTTATTTCTTCAATTCCTTAAGCTGCCTTAATAGTTGAGCTGGAACTTCTTGTTTGATGTGGTTATTTTATGCTTTTTCTAAATTTTTTTTTGGGGGCAAATATTGGAGATTGCAGGGCCACCACAGTTTTTGAACAACTGTGTTGAAGAAGGAAGGAAAGATGTTGAAGTTCAAAAGGGGCGCCACGGTGGCCGTAGGGATCGCAAGGATAAAAAGGATTTACCTACTGGTGAATGTTCTTGCTTGTACTTGTTAATATCACAATCTTTTGCTTGTCTTAAATCATTTATGGTTCTTATTGAACATTGTATTATATGATGCTAAATGGCTTGATAAATTTTGCCACAAGGATCACGAAGAGCGTGGCGGATTTACAAAATATATTCTACTCTTTTCCACTATGAATATGTCCACCTCAAATTTTGTTCGTAGAATTTGGAAGAGCTAATCTTCTGCCTTCAAATATTGTTTCTCTATGTGCAAGCCATTTTCACCTCTAGATGAAGGCATCTATGAGTTTCGATATTTCCTGCTTACCTTTTGGTCTGAGGGTTAGTATCAGTATGGTGGTTCAGAGAAGTTGATCACCTCTACATATTAGATTCTTCTCTTCCATGTTGGCTTGGGAAATAATTTAATTGCTTGGATTAGATACACCTCCCTGGGTCACAGAATACTGCTGCCTTTCTCAATACCCTAAACTTTAGGGAATGAGCAGAGAAATAAGTCAAGAAAGACATGGATTCTCTGTTTCACAATTCTATATTTTTGGTTTCTACATGTTTTGTTGAATTATTCTGAAGAGAAGTTCCAAGGGAATAAATATATTATCTCTAAGATCAGCAGTTCGTAGTCTGTTTTTCGGATCATCAAAAATTTTGTTTCTTTTTTGGTTGATATCTTAATCAAGTTTATTTTGATGAGTTCTGCACTTTTTCAACCATCCTTTTACGTCATTTGTAGGAGTAGTAGTGGAAGCTAAAGCACAGCTAGTTGGGATCCATGAAAGAGTGCGAAGTGATGATGATGGCAATATCCTGCGACCATCCTCTGGTGGTCCCTCACAAGGTGTGAAGCGTGCAGCAAGTGCAAGCAATCCAAATGCTGAAGATACCACAGGGCTTCTGAGGTATGACTTCCCACTTGGATGAGAAAAGATAGTTGTTTTGCCTGTTGCCCCAATCCCACCTTCGCCTCTCAAAATAACAGTTAATGGATGCTAGACAAAAGAAAATCCCGGTGAAAAATGTAAACATTTCTAAAGTTCGTAGTTCTATTGTCCTGGATACTAAGATATATTATACCTGCGGCATAAGCTCCTGTACATAATGAAATAACTTGCATTTTTTCTTTCAATTTGTTAAGGTTTTGCAACAAGAGCACAGTCATACTTATAGGTGTAAATAAACGTTTTTTTCCTCTCTGGTTTTGTAATTGAATATATGCTGATTAGCATCTCTATGCTATAATATTAATACTTCAATATATTTTTGAATATTTTATTGAACATTGTAAGAAATTTGAGCTGTCAATTGGAAACTTGTTTAACTTGATTATATGTGGAACTTGAATCTAAACCAGATAACCTCTCCAAAAAGAGTAAACTTAGTGCACAAATTTGAGGCTGTGGTAATGTCTGAAAAGGATCCAGTGTTCACAATTTGTATTCTGGAAATTAAATGCTGTTTCTCAGCAATTATCATTAGTCTGGAAATAGAAGTCATTTCCATCCAAAAAATTGAGCAGAGTTAGTGAATTTTCCTATTGATAAATTTCCTTGTACTTTTGCTCTTGGTGAGAAAATTGATGCTCGAACCAAAATAACAACAAAAAGCTTGTAGGTCAATCTACATTGTACTAAGTGTTTCTATGCATTCTAATAAAAGAAATGGAAGTTCTGAGGCTGATTCTGCATACAATTCTTTCTGGCAGTGTTTGTAATTTAGACTTCTCTGGGTTTTTGGTTCATGCAATGATTGCTTCTCAAATGGGAGGACTGGCTGTGATTCAAGCTTTTTCAAGTCCAGAGTCTTGATTTTTGACGCATTTTCTAATATTTTTCTACGAGAATTGAACTTGTCCTAGTTCACACGGAAGCTACTTCATATGTTCCAGCTTCTTTCTTTTGTCACCTTCATTCACTGTAGTGTTGTGATGCAAGTTTTAAGTCTTCATCAGCTGTGGTGACGTTTATTTTTCTTTTTCTTGGTTACTTATGAAGTTTCTTGTTGCCTACAGGATATGCCTGAAGTGCGGAGTCCCTAAAACACACAATAATTCAAACGGAATGGTCTGCCCTATATGTGGAGATCGTCCTCCTACAAACACTGACAGTGAGATGAAGAAGACGGGATCTACTGTTAAAGAGAAGGAAAAGCTTAAGAGGATGAAGGGCCAGTCATCACATGCGACATGGAAGAGTGAGACGGAGATGCAACTGAGACAGCAATTTGATTAGTCTTTTGGACTCTAGTTGTCCTGCCTGCATTCAATCACAGAATGTTGTGCTTGATGTAGTTACCGTCCATTTCAACTTATGGTGAATGGGAGAATGTTAATATCCATCCACCTTGGATGCTCAGTTTTTCTTCATGTTTCAATGTGCAGACCAATGCATCCGTTATGTAGCGATTGCATATGATGAAAGCTCTTGTCATTTGTATGGTTCATGCGATTGCATTAGACATAAGTTTCACCCAACGACCCAAAATATACAAAATTTTATCCCTAGGGGCAAATACGTCTGTGCGTATAAATTTCTGCTATGGTTGTTTGGGGCTCAAGACTGTCAACTTATCCTCCGAGCATAAATACTTTAGCAAGAGGGCCATTACGCATCTACAGGCGAACTATTGTATTTGGGTACCTAACAACTTTAGAAAAGGAAAAACAATTCAGTCGAAGAAAGCATTGTATAAATGCATTCTTTTAAAATTAAGAATTCTTTATGTAAAAGCATTCGCCGTTTACCGTCACATGTTTATAAACTTTAGGTAACTTCTTTCTTTTATTGTTAATATTGATTGTGATCTGCGTAATTAAAGCTAAACGAATCTGTAACTTAAAAATAATAAAGAGAAGAGCAAAAGAAGAGAGAGAGAGAAATCAATTTTGATATATAAGAATATAATTTTAAATTCAGATTTGAGGATCTGTTTAAAGTTTGAGCTGGAGTTTTAAAAAAATTGTCGAAAAGAAAAATATTCCCTTGTTGCGCTTTTCCGTTTCCTGCCTCACCAATTAACCTCCAATTCAAGAGGTTGTCAAAACGTAGTTCAAATATGATAAAAGAGGGCCTGGATAATTTTTGGTTGTAAACTTTCAGACTGATCTGGAACTTCCATACCATGAGTTGGAACGTTACATAACATTTTCAATAAAATTTTCAACTACACGCTATAAGCAACACTACGTGGAGAACCAAGGACCGTCAATATAATATCAACTCAAAGCATAATAGATAGAGGAATAAAGTTTGGCATTGAGGCTGTAGGCATAAAGGAAAATTTCTGCACAAGCCAAATATTGTTACGTTCTAATGCAGTAAAACAAGAAAATATGTGCCAAAACATATTATTTGCACATGCATAGGTATTATCTGTACATGTCAGCATATGCATAATGATTATTTGTTTAAAATCAGCACGTATCTTTGCATTGTTCACACAAAATCTGCAAAAACATAAAGAAAATAAGGGCTGCAGCAGAAGAAACAGGGAAGTTGGAGATGAGAGAAGACAGAAAATGAAAGCCAGAGAGAAACTTTAAGAACGTGGGGACGAGAGGGAAAATAGAAGATCAATCATATGACTTTATTGATGGTAGGAAGAACGATTTTGGACATCAGAAATAAGAGAAAGAAACAAAAGAGGGAGAAAGGGTTAACTTATCCTTGTAATATCTGTTTTATGCATTTTGTTGCCTTTTATGATACAATCAAAAGTCACCCGGACCAGCCCGCTCTAGCCTAGCCCGGTCTAAAAGGGACAGAGTTGGCTGGCCTTTTTTTATTTTTTTTGCAGATTGGAAACTCCCAGTCCATAGCCGTCAGCACTAGGCCCGCGGGCTAAACAGGTCAGCCCGTGGGCTTAGTCACTCTTTTTTTTAAATTAAATTTTATCTTATGTATTTTTTCTCTCTTTATCATATAAGATAATATAAATTTATGATTAAGATAAAAAGAATCTTTGACCAATTACTAATATTTTTAAAATAAAAAATAATCATTAATTATATAAATCATACATAATATAAATAAATTTATATAAAAAATATTTAAAATTAAATTAAATTAATTAACCTTAATTATAAGTATAATTAGAATGTGTAATGTAAGAAAATTTGTTTCAAAAGTACTATATATTCTAGTTTTTATAATGTTTACCTGCACAAGAACCCCTCAAACCAACAACAACTGTCCCATGCTAAGCTTCAGTGTCTAAATGGCAGAAGCATTCATCATACAAGAAAATGTTCTAACAAATAATTACTATTACCTAAGCTTCTGTAGTTTCAGACAGGCCGGTCATAAGGCCAAACTACACTGTTTTACAGAAAATGGCAGCTAAATTTTTCTTCTTTTCCCAATCAACCCCTCCACTAGGGCTCTTTCAAGAGCCAGTCACATCTCCAAAGAAAATCAATGAAACAAAGAACAACGGCGAACAACAGCAAAACTGATACCTAAAAAAATTATTTTAAAAAAACTCTTGTGCTGTTATGAATGGTAATTATATGACTGAGAGGAGTTTAGCGGTGATGGCCTAAAATGGAGGAAGGGGACTAAGCTAGACGACAACATCTAGGCGAAAACAGTCTGTTTCCTACTGCGATTAACTCATCTACATGATTTATGGTTTTGGGCAAGTGTAAGAAGGAGCTGGAGTAGCCTTTGAAGTTGACAGATGTGAATATCCTCTTAGAAGGAACTGAAATCTAGGTTGTCCAGATGATGCAAGCTACAGGAGTTTGGATGCAGCAGATTTATGAAAGCTTTGGGATCCTAGTATTTAAGCTCTTTTTATTGTATCTTCAGATTATGTTTTTGTCCAACTTTGCCCAGTTAGGCTTACTAATCTGAATTCTCGGTAAAGTTGCGATTCCTTCAATCTATATCACTTTCTTTCCTAATCCCATCCTTCTCTGATGTCCAATTAGCATTAGGACTTGTTTGAAGTTGCCGGACATAAAAAATTCCTCCAAATATGTTAAGAACCCGAGGTGCCATAGAACTCAACGAAACCCAAAATGATTCTAATGCAGTTTCAGCATTTTGTGTTCTACTTATCATCTTGGCACAATAATTAAACAACGAGCAAAACCCGTAACTAGCAAACACTAAACCCACAGCGCCACAAACCCCACATGAAAGAACAGAAAATTTTACCAAACAAAACATAGTTTCATATATACATGACCATATATCGTCAAAAATAGTCAAAGGAAAGTATCTTACTCGAGCTCCACGAAATCAGACAAGTGAAGAGCCAAATCCGCTGCTATCCCTTTTCAGTACTGAATATAACGACAAATGCGGGCATATGAGCGTACCTAACAACGGAAGAACAATGTGCGATAAAGAAAAGCGGTTTCGGGAGGCGGCAAACCTTCTATTTTCGACCGAATTTTGGCGCTGAAGCTGCTCCAGTTTGGTTTTTCGCGTCTCGCAAATTATTCTCTGTGATTTTCTCTCGAACTGATATTCATTAAGGACATTGTACATATGAAGTTCCTGAGTTTTTCGTTTTTGTTTTCCTGTTTGCCTTGTTTTATAGTGAGCTCTGCGAGTAGCCCGAGCGCATCATTCTTATGCGTTTACTGGCAAAATACGTAAACTTCCCAATCGCGTATCATGCGTTCCAAATATTTTCGGCAACCGCAATAACAAGTGCTTTTTGCAGAGTTTTCTTCAAAAGCAGGGTCACAGTTCAAAAAACCCAAAAAAAAGTTCCAAATCTTTGAAAGTTAAAACAACTTAATTGCAACAGAGCCCCTCGTATCTTGTGGCTTATCACTTAACCTTCTAAACTTTGTGAGCAGGAAACACACTGTTGAGAGCAAGAAAATACAGCCGAAGCCAAGGCTGAGACTCAAATCACCAGAGACAGACGTAATACAATTATTTGGAACAAATCTTCTCTTTAAGAAATTGCTTGATTTGTCCTTCGAATAGTTGTAACTCAATGTGCCACCTAGAGCAAAGGTAACTCATGACTTAATAAATCAATTAGTAGAGGATGTTTCGGAGTGGTTGAAACGGACAAAAGAGCGCAAACACTATGAACTTGGTTAAATGGATGTGACTCCTACTTCAATTCACTATTTAAGTTGATATATACCAGTTCCAAATAGCTTATCTTGTGACGCAGATGACCAATCAAGAAAAACTAAACTCGTACAACCTATAGCTTAGCTTGTAAGGCAGATGACAATCTAGACAAACTAAACTTGTAGAACCTTCAGAAAATCAATCAAGTTCGCTTAATATGTAGGTTCAAGAGTTCAAATGTGATCAAACTCCAGTTTAGTTTGAAAAATTTTTGAAAACCTTTCACCATATTGTTAGGGGAAGGCTTCTCAGAAGATTAATTTTGTGGTATCTAATGAGCATGATGCTATTTTGGGAATTTCCTAGGCTAACAGGAATGCCCTAAAGGGTCGTCTGAATGCAAATGCAATTCCTTGTTAGCTAGCCAAGATCATACTCCAACTACTGGTTCTCCTCAAATTCATTAACATCTAGTCGCAGTTGCAACAGACATTCCTTTATCTCCCACGAGTCATCAAAAGCATATGGCACTGGAAGTTCAAATGACCAGTTGCTCTTAGTATTGGTGGAGAGTTTCAAAAAATAAAGCACATTCATACAATTCCTAAAGATGGAACTTTGGAAATTCTATAACTAGGCTATGTGGAAGGATTTCCATAGCATAAATATTTGTTCCTATTTGTAGTTGACAAAACAACATTTCTAGTATAGAATAATACAAAACAACATAAAATAAATAGAGCGTCTCATACACTTCAAGAGTAGAATTCTTTTTAAACTTAATTGCTATTTGTAAGATCTCTTCATAAAGTTGAAAAGAAATGTATATAAAGGAAAATGTGTCTATAAAACACCACATTACCTAACAATATCAAACTAGATATAAAAGTAATAAATTGCATTAATCATTTTAGATCATCTATGAAAAAGACATTATATATGTCCGTGAGATATCCTAGACATATTTGGTTTAGCTGGGCCATAATGTCATTTTTTGAGAGATGTTGTACCAAAAGAAAAAATATATATTCAGAAACACATCACTAATTATAATATTAAGAGAAATAAGAGAAAATTACTAACCGAACGTGCTCAACCATATTTCTTGCATACAAAAACGCTGGTGTTGGAACATTAGAGTTTGAACTATACATGTAAACATCGTAGAATAGACCTATATACAAATTAACAATTAAGTTAGCCAACTAATTTAAAGTTGGAATTAATAAGAAGGACATAAATTAATTCAATATTGCTTTGTGGTGCTCTGCTACTCTAAGGATTGTGTTGATATTCACTAGCACTTGATAAAGAAGTACACTCTTCTGAATGCTAGAGAGGTTCCCTACGGACACTTTTGCATTGTTAGGGAGAGAAAAAATTTTATTTTCACCCAACAATATATGATGGAGAATCAATTTGTCCCTATTAAGAAACAAAATCTATTTTAAAGAAGCAATAATTAAGAAATAATAGATTTAGATTACTAAACAACAAGAAGCATCTTATTAGATTATTCGGGCTTTGAAATCAGCAAACTCGCGATTGTAAAGTTTGAAGGCAGGATCTTCATTGAGAATTAAGTTTTCTATAGTCATTTTTTTAATAAAAAATTAAGAGGCTGATTTAAATCTGAAGACACAAGTCACAATCAATATGACCACGACAAGTCCATCAATTATTTTCTATATATATATATATATATATATATATATATATATATATATATATATATATATATATATATAATTTGGTATAGGAAAATTTAATTTAATCATGTTAATTCACAATTATATATGGGACTAACACTATTAAAATGTTTAAAATAATCTTTAAAAGGAAACGAATATCATTTTCTCAAATAATCTCCTTTCTCCTCTTATATATTAAACTTCTGCATAAATTACTCTTACAATTAAATTCTAAGAAATGACAACTAAAGGCAACTTATTGTTCACAAACGATTTAAAAACTCATTCGCAAAAGACAAAAGAATAAAATAAGTTTCTATTAAAACTTCATTGATAAGAGTGGTTTTGTAATTGATTATTGTAATAAGAATAATTAACTTAATTTTATACCTTTTTATTCAATTTATCACAATCTAATCATAAGATATCTTTGCTAAACTTCAAACGGACACAAACACTTCTTTAATATACCTTCGGTTCAAGAATAAATATCTACTTAAAAAAATAGCTTAGGACTAGTGGCATGATGCTTTAATAGTTAAGGGGTTTATTACAAAATATCCTCATGAAGTTAGTGGTATAATCAGTTTAGTCCTTATTGTTAAAAAATAAGCTTTTTATCTCCTGCCATCAGTGTCTATTAATTAGGGTTTTGTAAGTGATAACATAAGCAATATATTGATAAATGAATTTACTAAATTGCCCATTTTTCAGGCTAAAATTTCTATAAAAGAAATATAAATTTAATACCTCTTTTACATCAATAATATTCTCTCTTCCTTCTCTTAGAAAAGTTGTATAATTTAATTAGTTGAGAACTTGACAAATTTAGTTCCTACACTATTTTTATTTATCTTACAATTAATCTTTAATTTTATCTTTTTAAAATCCCAAACTATTTTAAAGATAAAATTTAAAACTAATTAAGTGGATTCCTTTTAACTATTAAAATATAAAATATAGTAACAATGATTGATAAATTATAAAAACTAATTAAAAAAGATATTGTAAATATCTTCAATAAAATCCATTCAACACAAACAAAAATAGATAATAATAATTTTAAATACAACTGTTTTGAAAGTCTACCAAATAAACTCAACTACCTTAATTAAATACATATTCTCATGTTCTTCCACTTTTCCTTTGACATATGGAGTCAGATTTCAGAAGACGTCTTTCTTTGCCATTTCTTCTCACGTTTATACCTCATACTTATTCTTGGTCAAGAGATGAGAAGGACGCAGCTCCTCATTTTCACGTGCAGACTGTTGAAGTGAAAGAAAAGGAATTATCTCTTGGCAAGTAGCAGCATAATTGGGTAGTTCACTTTCACAAATCTTAAGGATTATATGGCTGATCAGTGACAAAGTGCTGTCTGATACATCAAGAATGAAATTACCAATTGTGAAGGGTGCAGACAACTCGAGAGATGAAAGCCCCGTTCAAGGAAGAAGTGCAGCGTAGTGATGAAAGATGGGGATGTCTGAGAGTACCAGTCAATGTACTCTTCATTTAACAGATGATATACAACCGCTTCATGAATTGTCATGTTTTCGTTGAAAAAGTCCATAGGCAAACACAGAGCTAAACTTGGGGAAATGTTCCACCCTTTTTTGGTTTTGATGATAGATGCCTCCATAATAGAAAAAGCTGGTATATTGAATGCTCTCTTATTTGCTTCCTTCTTCAGTGAATTTCGCCATAAGGATGAGCATATCCTACTTAATTAATTATAATGAAGAAAAATATAAAGGAAAATTCAACCACGAATTGGTATTTGCAAGATTAGCACATATAGTGAATAACCATGGAGCAAAGAGGCTCCACTTGTTTTACCAAAATAAACTTAAGAGCTGCTGCCTAAATGTTTTGGCTTGTTTCTGGCAAAACTATGTTAAGGCTGTTTCTCTAAAATCACTTTCTTTAATTAAGCGTCCACATGATCGCTAGCACAACCTCAAAAAAATGATATTCAGCTTTAGGGGAGCAAAAAGTCAGGCCAGGTAGATTATCACTGCAAAGATTGTTGACAAAAGGAGCTTCAATGAAGAAGCTGAGGGGGTCTAGTTCCTCTGTAGACAAGCATGGCAAGTAGAAGTATGTTCACAACACGAGCAGAATGCATTCTCCATTGTGATGTAGTGCAATATCGCATGGCAAATTCCAGTGCTTCACTGCTAACAAGACTTACATGCATAAATGAGGAATGAGTCTTTGAATACCATCTGAATATCAATTAGCAACCTTAAAGTAGGTGGTGATAATAAAAATTGAATTTGTCTTCACTCACTTCCCAGCCTTACCCAAACCACAGCATCAAATCCGAAGAAAATCAGAAAAAAGCCCTAAAACACAGAATCTGCATTCGCAGAGCACCAAACCACCAGGGAAGCACTTCACACAGCCAGTGCAGTGTGGAAACACCAACGATCATCAGCTTCATACCCATCAATCACTTTTAGGCTAATAATGCGGGATGATAAAAAACAGTCCTTGCCGGCAGTTGCCAATCTAGAAACCTTGAAGATGAGGACTACAAATTTCGAAGCACCCACAATAATCCTCTTGCAAGTTAAACAAAAGTACCCATCTCCTAAGGAAACCAACGGACCATAATCAATTTCGATGCCCAATGGAACGTAATAGGAATGGTCGCTGTGCTGCATTGGTAAATAAATCAACTCCTGCTTTTCCACCACTCTCCCACATTCAATGCGATATGCTAATACTTCTTCTCCTGGTGTCATGCATAATAAGATATTGTTTTCATACAACAAAGCCTTTCCTTGAAATTCAAAAGGTGGCCCAGCCTCCACTGTCTTGTGAAGCTGACGCCTGCAGTTTAGCTGCCCACACAGTCGACAAGTTTTGCTTTCCCATGTCGATAATTCTTGATGGCAATCAAAACCCTCGAATAAGTGACATGGTCCCCATTTCTTGGCACCAATATCATAAGAAAATGCGCCACAACCGGTGGACACATGAATCTTGTCGTCGATAACCACATAAGACAAGCACGCATACTGTGCATAATAGTTATTCAGAATAAGAAAAGGTGGATCGTCTAAAACCTCCCAGAAATCTTCCTCAAAGCTGTATGCTTCAAAAATATGCTTGGGTCTGTTATGATCATGGAAACTCCCGGAAAGGACATAAATGATGTTTTTGTGTTCCACAGAAATAAATAACCCCTTCCCAGAATGCATCGGGGTACGTTCTTGAAGTTCTAGGGGAGGCCCAATGGCAAACCGATGATTCTTGGTAGAGTTGGAAACATCAACACTTTGAAATGCACCCAACACATATATCCAATTCCCCCATGTCGCAAAAAGCACCGGAACTGCCCAATTGCTGTCACATGAGTGACAAGACGGAAGGGCCGAAGTGGGCAAACTGGACTCAATTAAGTTAACCCTGGATAAGTAATTCCTAGTTATCACAACTAAGGACGCGTTATCTGACTTGGAATCCTTCAAGTGTTTGTCAATGAAGGTCAAGTCCCTCCTGCTTGACGTGCACTGGTGCAAATCATTCTGTAGAAAGAGCCGCCTCAAGTTTTCATCTTCCGGTAGAGGAGAAGAAAAAAGAAGCGGGAGGCGAATGTAAAAACAGGGCAATCGCATCGCAGTCAAGAAGACATATAAGAGTTCTTTCCCGGGTGGCGGTTCATGCAAAATTCTATTAGAGAATCAGTTGAAAAATAGAAATTCAGCTTTTCCTGCTCCATATGAATTCAAACTTTTAGAAACAATTTAAATAATAGTGTGTGCAAAAGAAAGACTTACAGCTGATTCATGACTTGTGAGGGACCACCAGAGGACGGTCCCAGAATATTGCCAACACCATCACTTCGCACTGTTCCATGGATTCCAACTAGCTGTGCTTTAGCTTCCACTAGTGTACCTACAATGGCATAAAAGGATGGGTGAAAAAGTAAAAAACTCATTGAAATAAACTCGATTAAGATATCAACCAAAATTTTGATGATCTGAAAAACAGACTAGGAACTGCTGATCTTAGAGATAACGTATTTATTCCCTTGGAAATTCTCTTCTGATTAATTCAACAAAACTTGTAGCAACCAACAATATAGAATTGTCGAACAGAGATGCATGTCTTCCTTGACTTATTTCTCTGCTCATTCCCTAAAGTTTAGGGTATTGAAAAAGACAGCAGTATTCTGTGACCCCGGGAAGTGTATCTAATCGAACAATTAAATAATTTTCGAAGCCAACATAGAAGAAAAAAATCTAATATGTAGAGGTCAGCAACTTATCTGAACCACCATACTGATACTAACCCTCAGACCAAAAGGTAAGCAGGAAATATCAAAACTCAAAGATGCCTTCATCTAGAGGTGAAAATGGCTTGCACATAGTAGAGGCAATTGCAATATTTTAAGGCACAAGATTAGTTCTTCCAAATTCTACGAACAAATTTGAGGTGGACATATTCATAGTGGAAAAAGGCAGAATATATTTTGTAAATCCACCATGCTCTTTCGTGATCCTCATGGCAAAATTTATCAAGCCATTCAGCATCATATAATACATTGTTTAATAAATAATATAAATGATTTAAGACAAGAAAAAGATTATGACATTAACGAGTAATGTCAACAATATTCACCAGCAGGTAAATCCTTTTTATCCTCGCGATCCCCACGGCCACCGTGTCGCCCCTTTTGAACTTCAACATCTTTTCGTCCTTCAACACAGTTGTTCAAAAACTGTGGTGGCCCCGATATCTCCAATATTTTCCCCCATAAAAAATTAATTTGACAAGAAAATATAAAATAACCACATCAAACAACATGTTCCAGCTCAACTACTAAGCAGCTTAATGAATTGAAGAAATAAGAAAATAACAGAACGATTAAAGTAGAGTTAATTACTACGGGAAAGGCGTCGAAAGCGGAAGAAAGAGAAAAGGAGGCGGTCGGATTGGTGTCGAACAAGGGCCTATAAAGCTGGAATGAAGACGCGTTGTTACGGTTGCCATCGGAGTCCTTATTTTGTCCAAGTTCCCGGGCTGCTTCCTCTCCTCCGTCTTCATCGTTGGAGGAATAGCCTTGGAGAAGAGCCAAGCTCATGTTCTTGTCGTTGCCGTCTCAATCTCTCTCTACTCTACTCTACTCTACTGCTGAAAAGAGTAGCGTCGGGCGTGCGTCTCTCCAATTTCCGTGTTTTTGACAGGTTTGGCCTTGTAAATTAGGGCTGAAATGAGGGGAGCGCTACTGCCCTTGAAACGCATGCCTCTTATGATTCGATCTCCACGTGGGTTCTGTTTTCCGCTTCGAGTCACTAGAAAGAGGGTGAAAGGCGCACTACTTCTTTATTCATGTCCTATGTTTTTTATTAATCTTCCTTTTTCGTATTCATTCGACCTGAGGCAAAAGCGAAGTCAGTCAAAAACTATACTTCAGCGCCTGTTATCGCCGTCTTCTTGTCCCGAGTCTTTTTTTCGACGCCCGCAAGCCGAAGAAAGTCATTTGGTAAATAGGTGGATTGTTACCGAATCCTATTCAATTCCAGCTTAATTATCTCATATATAAATAAAAAATATATTATTTATTTAAATTAGATAAATTATTATTTATTAAGTATAAATGTAAAATATTATGTTTTATACCCGATAAATTTATATTTAATTAATATATATTCTAAATATTTTATATAATTTATTATTATATTTTTTATTGATAATATATCTCTCTACTCTATTCTGCTGCTGAAACAAGTAGTGTCACGCGCGTGCATCTTTCCAATTTCTGTATTTTTGACAAGTTTGGCATTCTAAATTAGGGCTGTCAATGGGCGGGTAGGTACCGAACCCTACTCAGTTCTGGCTTAATTACGTCGAATATAAATAAAAATATATTGTTTATTTGAATTAGACAAAATATTATCTATTAAGTATGAATGTGGAATATTATGTTTTATACCTGATAAATTTATATTAAAAAAAAAGAAAACCCGACTAACAACAAAGTACAACATTTGTCTCATTCCCTCTTTGTAGAACAACTAATGCCTAATAGACAAGTTAAAGCATTCCTTCTGAGGGCTCGGCGATGGCTCCTTTTTCGGCTACTAAATCCTGTAAGTTCCTACTGGAATAGATATAACAGGGTTACGAGTGTGTAAAAATTGAACTAAACTGAAAAATTAAATAGAAATTTTCATTTCAATTTAATTTTTTTAATATTTTGATTCGATTCAAACATAAAAAATTTATAAATATTTTAATTTGATTTTTAATTTTTGTGATTAAATAAAAAAATTAAAATTTTTTAAAAAATAATATATCAACGTATTCTTATAATATGTTATTATATTATTTTAAAAAATATAAATAACATATTATGTGAATATATTATTTATAAAATTTAATTTAAAAAATTGACTCTTTAGTTTTTAATTTTAATATAATAACGGTATGATTTTAAAAGAAAATTGAACAATAGTAAAATCGAACAAGACAAAAATCAATTACACATCCTAAACACAGTTACATTTATCAAGGACGGAAGAAAGAGTCTGGGGGTTCTATTTTCTGAGTAGTACTAATAATACTGACCAAATTCTCGTATAAAAATTCGTGCCCTTGATACTGATTTCAGCTGCCGACTGAGGAATTGTGGCGGGACAAAAATGGATAAAATCTTGAATAAACTTTGGAATTTGGATGCTTAACCTAAAGTCAATGAGAGTTTCTACAACCGCACACTTCCTGGTGACACTCGTCTCGGTGGACACCTGGGAATAATAGTTATAGTTTTGAATAATTGTTGGAGGTGTTGATATTGTGATTGTTGGTTATAGTAGTGATAGATTCTTTATTCTACTTGGTTTTCGTGGGCTCCATGTGAGAATGGCTATACTTGTGTCTGTGCAAATGGAACTTAATTGAGGTTGGTTACTTAACGTTTATCTTTGTTTACTTTAAAGTTCTATTGTTTCTTAGTGTGCTAAAATTTGAAGTTAATACTTGTAGTAACTGTCTGGATTATAGAGTGCACTGTTAATATTTTTACCAAACAAGATTAAAGTTTGCCTTCTAACCTTAATGTGAGATATCTAGAGGGAAACAGCCTAGTTAGATGTTTCGGAATATTTTACAAGGTAGCTTGGTATCCTCTAGTCTTCCTTTGAAATTTAGAGGAACCGTAATGCGTTAAAGTTTGGGGATCAGTACTTGGCACTCGGAGAATTATATTCTTTTAGGTTTCCCAAAGTGAGGAGTCAATGCTAAACTAAGGAAAGATAATTTCTTTCTAGCAGGATATTTGGAAATAAAATAATGGCGGAAATTATCAGGCAAAAGATATTTGCATCAGTTTACCTCTGTGAATAGCATGCTCAAGTCTCTTGGAAGACCAGCACTGTAGGGTGAGACTCGCATTGCTTCCTTGGTAGACATTTCTGGTCAAAGATGTTAGAAGAATGGTTTGTGCCCTGATGCCATGAGCTCCCAGGGTATGTTTAGTGTTTTCTATTAGCATATTTGTTTTCGCACTCTACATTATGGTGTCATGTCTAAGAGGGTTGATGTACCCTGATTGATAGTTGCATAGAAGTTTCTAATTGATGAACCCTTCCCAAGTGTCATTCTGGTCAGCATAAATTGGTGTATGTAGAATGTAAGACACACTGCATAATGGCCGAAGTCTTCCTGTTGCCTTACTTTAACTTTTGGTAGTTATTTAGCATTTGAGAACTTTTCTGGTTTCCTTTCATTTTGGAGTTTCTGTTGATGTCACTTCCTCGGATTATTGGATTTTATAGTTTACTGGGTAATGGTTTCTAAAATTGCAGGATTGTATCTCCATACTTTATGGAAACAAGGCTTGTAGTGGATACTTCAAGTGTAGGAAAACTACACAAAAATGTATGTACTTGCGTTCTTCACAAATAATTGAAGGCTGGATTTTGTATGTTTGTCTTACCTACTTCTCTTGTCCTATAATTTCGGTTGCTCTTCTGGAAGTATTAGGACATTAATGGCAGGTCTAGTTATTCTATTTGAGGGTGCTTGGATGATTTTGTAACGACATATGGATATTATTCCTGTTTTGAGACGTCATCATCTTGTAATTTCAATATTTTTCCTTGTGATTACTGTAGGTTTTCCTTGATATACGGATTGATGTTCCTTGTTAAACAGTACAATATAGCTTTTCCTGCGGTGCGGTTACCCAGTCTTGATGATGGATATCAGTGGGGAGGGACATCTAGATATAGTAAGTGCTGTATGCAGTTCTTTTGGTTGATTTGTCCACATTGTTCGTAGTATTAAAACTGCATGCTTGTAGTATTCCACCATCTTCTTTGGGGTATATATTTTCTGTTGGTGGTTTATCTCACTCAATCCCTGAATGCTGATTCCATTTATCTTGTAGAGACATGATATATTCAAGAAGAGAATTGACTTTCATGGTAATGTGATTTAAGTGAGACAAGAAGGAATTGGTGCTCCTAAGGTCTGTGAACTCATGCATATTAAGCTATGATCTCGCCTAATTCCAACCTGGATGTCACTTTCAAGCACTCCTCTTGTATATGGGTTCATTTTCAATCCTCTTACTGTTGACTTTTCTGATATTTTTCTGGATTCAAATCAAATGCAGATTGAGAAGCCTTTACAGAGACATGGTGGAAGGCTCAAGCACAATGAGACATATTGTGGTTCATGCTATGGGGCAGAAATGGCGTGTTCTTATTCAGCACTCTCCTTTTCTTTGTTTCTTCTTCCACACACACAGATGCATACATACATACATATATGTGTCTATATATATAGGGAGAGAGATTCTATCATGTAGGTTCCTGTAAAGGTTTTATGCATGTCATATTGTTTTCATCCTAGTCTCCCTTTGCAGTCTGATGATGATTGTTGCAATTCATGTGAAGAAGTTCGTGAAGCATATAGAAAAAGAGGATGGGGGCTGATAAATGCTGATTTAATCTATCAGGTTGGTTGTAGACATTTTTAAATTATTTTGGCTGTTAATGGGCGATTTCTGTTTGACTCTAGGGAGGATTCTAGATCATTACAACTTAGAAGTGAAGAACATTGAAGCAATCAAGTATATTCTAGCAATATAATGCACATGCAGCTTCCTTCTGCATCTGTAGTTTTAAATCAATAAAAGTAATGACGGAGCTTAATAGGGCCAACAGGAATAGGTCTCAGGGAAGATAGGTCTCGAAAATTTATTCTGCAATAGTTACCATATGATTTGGGATTCATGTGAAATAAAATGATTATGAGTTATGCAGTATCTAAGACATTTGATATACTAAACATAATTGTGGATTTCTTGGGAACTTTAGCTAGAAAACAAAGGCATGAAAATCATATTTTCTCAACCGAAAATGGTGGCTTTTGCCAGATCCGAATTACTGTTTGGATACCAACTCCCAGTAAAAGTGTATTGTGTACTGAGCTTTCCCGTGGATATCAAGGATAGAGTTAGAACTTAGAAGGATTACTTCCAAAGATACTCTTGGGGTCTGTCAGCTGTGCTCTTGTCTAACTGTGCAGCTATTTGATCCTGCATGGGCTTGTAGGTTAATGAAAAGCCAAGAAAGACTCAAGCATTGGGCCATATTTTCTGTCAGAAATTGTTAGAAGAGTTCAATAAGCTCCTGTGATTCTTTCCGCTGAAATTCAGATGGTCTGTGCATCCAAATCTGGTTTTGTCATGTCGTGCCATGCTTTAAATTTAATTCCACTCGCTGCAATTGGTAGTGACTCAAATCTTGGGAACTGAGTGGAAAAGCGAATCAATAACAAACAAAAGGAAAAAATCGTGGGTGGGGGGGTTTGCAATGCAGTTGATTAGTGTTCCGATGTATGATGATTTCAAAAGCCTGCTTTGGTTTTGCCCTCTACTAGTTTCAATATCAATAAAAGGAAAATGGATGATTCCTCTATCCCCTCTGTGATCATAATAGAATACCTTTTTTCCATCATCTTAAAACTTTCATATTCTGACTGATATGCTGCTGACATGCAGTGCAAAAGAGAAGGCTTTGTCCAAAAAATTAAAGACGAAGAAGGCGAAGGATGCTAAATCCACCGATTTCTGGAGGTCAATAAAGTGGCTGAAAATTTTCATTTTTCTGCTTGTAAAAGCTTTCATCAGGGAAATGTTCTTTTTCATGATTTGCTGGCTTACAACGAGAGAATTATAACGTAAGATATCATCTTTTTTCTCTTTAGTTGGATAAATATATTTTCTGGAATTTCATTTTCCTTGGGTTTTTTCTTTCGGGAACCAAAAATAAAAATTTTAAATAATTTGATTTTGCTTATATCACCTGACTTTGTGATTCAATATTCAGATAAGTCATCAGATCAATGAACTATATTTTGGCGATAATGAAATATGCGATTAGCGACAGCCAAAGTCCGTTGCTAATTAGCGATAGCCAAGGGATTCAACGGATAACTAATTTAAATATTAAAAATAAAATTTTTAATTCTCAAATTTTTCATCGCACCGAATTTGCGGCAGATATCTAATTTAAATATTAAAAATATTTTTTTAATTCTTAATTTTTTGTCTCAAATCCGTCGCTAATTAGCAACGGATTTGCGACGAAAAATAATTTAAATATTAAAAATAATTTTTTAAATTTTTAAGTTTTTTCGTCACAAATTCGTAGCTAATTAATGACGAATTTGTGACGAAAAAAATAATTTTAATATTAAAAATAATTTTTTTAATTCTCAAAACACTATTCTGTTACTAATCACTCAAAAAATTAAAAATTAAAAAATTCATTTTTAATATTTAAATTAGATATCCGTCGCAAATCTGCCCTAATTAGTAACATATTTGCTACGGAAAAAATTAAGAATTAAAATTGATTATGAGTAAATATTTAAATTAGCTATCCAAATTAGCGACGAAAAAAATTAAGAATTGAAAAAAATTATTTTTAATATTTTAATTATTTTTTCATCGCTAATTCGTCACTAAGTAGGGAGGGATTAGCGACGAGTAGGAATAAAAAAATAAAAAATTTATATTAATTTATAAATTAGATGTAATAATAATATAATTATATTACAATATATTATTATTAATATAATAATATATGATAACGAAAATTTATAATATAAAAATATTATACGATGAAATTAAACACCAGAAGTGACTTGGCTCAGTGGAGGAAGATATCATCCA
Source organism: Rauvolfia tetraphylla (assembly GCA_030512225.1). Lineage (NCBI taxonomy): Eukaryota > Viridiplantae > Streptophyta > Magnoliopsida > Gentianales > Apocynaceae > Rauvolfia > Rauvolfia tetraphylla. The sequence continues at coordinate 9,855,988 of JAJQKT010000060.1, forward strand.
ACTCTAAGGGAACAAAAGTTTGAATCTTTCTTCAAGCAAAACAAGGTATTTAAGAGAATTAAATTTGGATTGGGCTAAACCGATCTATTGAAGTCTAATCGGGCCAACCCGATCCAATGGAGGCAAATATGGGTGGATTAGCCCAATTTATATTATTTTTAAAATTTAATTTTAAAAATTTTAAATAATAAATTATATATTTTCTTGTATTGTTAATTTTTAAATTATAAATTTACTTTTGGGCTAAATCGATCGTCTTAGCCCTATCCACATTATTTTTAAAATTTTTTACTAAATAATAATTTATATTTTTTATTATTTATTTTTAAATTATAATTTATTTTCGTAACAAATTCGTCCCTTACGATTTTTTAAAAAATAAATTTTAAAATTGAATTTTGTAGAATTAACAGTAATTTTTTATTTTTAAAATTTGAATATATTATTATTCGGCGTAAATCCGTCGCAATTAGCGACCTTTTATTTAGTGAGGGAATTTTTTCATCGCTAGCAAATAGTGATTAGCGACGGATATGTACGTTAGCTAATTTAGTATTTTCTTGTAGTGAATTCCTGGAGTTGTAAATCTGTCGGATGGATAATTTTCTTTGTACTTCTTAAATCTTTCTAGTATCTTTCTATTCTGTTGGGGCGGGGGAATTCTAGTCTTCTGTGGGGAGGAGCTTCCATTCTAGGGAGGACAGATTTCTGCAGTATAGAAGCATTTCCAAGTATATTTGGTATTTGGTGATCCTGCATGGTAGTCCTCGTCTCAACTTCTTGAGCAAACAGATCTAGCTGTTACATCAATGCTTGTTAATAGAGTTCCCATCCTTATTGGAGGAAAATAAGTGCCTTGATTCATGCATTTCATCTCTCAAGATGTTGTAAACCTTGCATGTTTCTGGTTGTCATTTCTTTTAGCTTGTTGCCTTCTTTTGCAAACCAGCCTCCTCCACTAGTGCCCAGTGTGAAGGGTAGCAGCTAGGTCCTTCTGTACATTGTTGTCATATCTTTATTTTTTAAAAATTAAAAATGTTTAACTTGTGTAATTGTCCTGATTCATTTACCTGCAGTCCAGTCTACGTGCAGTGCAAGACATACTACATGGAACATATCAGTATTTTATTAAAGTAACTGTAATTCTAACTCCTTTTTGCCTGTCTTACAGCTCAGCTTCTATTATTTGTTATCAGTCTCTTATAATTAAATACATTCAGATGGCTTCAACCAAAGAAAAATAATAATAAAAAGAAATCAATTGAACAACATGAGAGGGGGAGGGGGCATGATATTCTTGCTTCAGAGATCAGGTTGGTGTTGTCATTGTATTCTTAATAGTCATTGAACCTTTTGTAGAGAAACAGGGAAAAGAGGTTCATATGAGCTCTTTCCTGAGTTTTGTGATGGTGATCAAAAATAGAAACAAGGATGTCAACTTAAAATCTCTTATGGCAATTGCAGGTGGTTCCTACAGTCTATACTGATATCAAAGGCTGTGCCATTCGCTCAAATCGGGTGACCATGAACTTCCAAAGTTGGTCTTCCTTTATGAGTCATCTGCATTTGGTAATTTTTTGGGGCCCATTTGTCTTGATACAGTTCTCAGTCACGGAGCATTGTAAGAATTTAGAAATCGGTTACTCTTGAATGCCTCCCGGTGTTTTCTTTTTTTATGACCTTTCTCCTATCCATGTGGTTTTCTTTCTCTTTTATCTATTTAATTTTATTTCTCGTACAGAAATTATTCTGATTTGAGATACCTGATTACCAATTTGGTTGGTTAATTTTCTTAATATGATGATTGTGAGAATAAGAAAAACCATGCCATTCCTTTGATGAATAAAATATTCCGCATTCTAAACACCATTGGATTCTTCTTAGATTCTGTAGTATATGATGAAGCCAAGCAACTAAACAAGCCCAAAGCCATTTCTACATAAATAGAATAGCAAATCTTCTCACGGAAGAAATATGGTGAAGATATCAGAAGCTGTAAAACTGGTTTTGTCTAGAGTCAGTTGAATAATTCCATTCGCCATTATTTTGCTTTTTAGCTGACCTTCTAAGAGAAGCGTTCGCCATTCTTACACTTCATAAACCATATTTGTGCAATAATATGGAGGTAATATGCGGATTTGTTTTTTCTCATTTTCTTTGTCGTGTTCGAGGAGTTCCGCTGAGAGCTCCCTATTACCATGAATTTCTCTCTCACTTGCACAGAGTATAACTATCATTCTGCTCAAGCCTTCCACCATGTCTCTGTAAAGGCTTCTCAATCTACATTTGATTAAAATGAAAAGTATTAGACAAGTAAACAGTACAAGGATTGAAAATGAACCTATACAAAATAGGAGTGTTTGAAAGTGATATCCAAGCTGGAAGTAGAACAGATCATAGCTTAATATGCATGAGTTCACCGACCTTAGGAGCACCAATTCCTTCTCGTCTCACTTCAATCACGTTACCATGAAAATCAATTCTCTTGAATATATCATGTCTCTACAAGTAAAGATAAATTGAATCAGCATTCAGGGATCAAGTGAGATAAACCACCAATAGAAAATATATATATATCACCAAAGAAGATGGTGGAATACTACAAGCATGCATTATTAATACTATGAGCGATGTAGACAAATCAACCAGAAGAACCGAATACAGCACTTACTATATCTAGATGTTCCTCCCCACTGATATCCATGGCATCAAGACTGAGTAACGAACACCGCACAGCAGGAAAAGTTATATCGAACTGTTTAACAGGGAACATCAATCCGTATATCAAGGAAAAACTACAGTAATCATAAGGGAAAATATTTTACAAGTTGATGACATCTCAAAGCAGGAATAATATCCATATGTCAGTACAAAATCAATCAAGCATCATCAAATAAAGTAACTAGATTTGCAATTAATGTCATAAGAGTAACCGAAATTACGAGGACAAGAGAAGTATACAAAATCCAGACTGCAATTATTTCTAAAGAACACAAGTATTTACATTTATGTGTAGTTTTCCTCCCCTTGAAGTGTCCACTACAAGATTTGTTTCCGTAACAGTATGGAGATACAATCCTGCAATTTTAGAAACCAGTATCCAATTAACTATAAAATCCAAAAGTCTGAGGAAGTGACATCAACAGAAGCTCCAAAATGAAAGGAAACCAGAAAAGCTCTCAACTATCAACAGGGTTCATCAAAACTCTTAGAGATGACACCTTAATCTAGAATGCAAATACAAATATGCTAATAGAAAACACTAAACATACCCTGGGAGCTCATGGCATCAAGGCAAAACAATTCTTCTAACACCTTTGACCAGAAATTTCTATCAAGGAAGCAATGCGAGTGTTACCCTACAGTGCAGGTCTTCTAAAAGACTTGAGCATGCTATCCATAGGGGTAAATTGATGCAAACACCTTTTGCCTGACTATTTCTGCCATTATTTTATTTTCAAAGATTCCTGTTAGAAAGAAATGATCTTTCCTTTGTTTAGCATTGGCTCGTTACTTTGGGAAACCTAAATGAATATAATTCTCTGAGTGACAAGTACTGACCCCAAACTTCGTGCATTACGGTTCCTCTAAATTTCAAAGGAAGACTAGATGAAGACCAAGCTACCTTGTAAAATATTCCTAAACATCAGACAAGGCTGTTTCCCTCTAGATATCTCACATGAAAGTTAAAAGGCAAACTTTGATCCGGTTCAGTAAAAATATTAATAGTGCACTCTATAATACAGATTGCTACTACAAGTATTAGCTTCAAATTCTAGCACTAAGAAACAATAGAACTTTTAAGTAAACCAAGATATACGTAACCAACCTCAATTAAGTTCAATTTTGCACATAGAAGTATAGCCATTTTCACATGCAGCCTCGAAAACCAACTAGAATAAAGAATCAGTCACTACTAAAAGCAACAATCTCTAAATCAACGCCTCCAACAGTTATTCGAAACTATTCACTATTATTCCCAAGTGTCCAGATAAAAGCTCTCGACTTTCTTATTCTTGATTGAAAAAGAAACGGAAAGAAACAGAAAGAAAGTAAATCAGCTAATTGGGCCACATACTGAACGCGGAGAAGAAGAGCAAGAACATGACGGTGGCTGCGACGAGCATGATTACACCACCAGAAAGTGTGCGGTTGTAGAAATCCTCATTGACTTTAGGGTAAGCATCCAAATTCCGCAGTTTATTCAAGAGTCTATCCATTTTCGCCCGCCAAAATTCTTCAGCCGGCCGCCCAGATCAGTACCAAAGGCGCGTTTTTTATCCTAGAATTTGCTCAGTATTATTAGTAGTACAAAGAAACTAGAACCCTTACTGTTTTTCTCTTCCTTCCTTGATTAATGTGACCGTGTTGTATCTATTCCACCCTGAACTTGCAGGGCTTTGTAGCCGGAGAAGGAGGCGTCGCCCAGCCGAAGAAGGGATGGTATGACTAGTCTATTTTAGCTGCTCTAGAAAGAGGGAGAGAGACAAACGCCGTGAATTGGGTTTTTTTTTTTTTTTAACTTTTTTTAAGTTCATTTTCCAGGTTGCGGAAATAACTTGGACGCGTTTTTATGAGGCGTTAAACCCAGTATGAACGCATTCTGCAATGCATTTAATCTTATGAACGCATTGTGTCTATTGTTTTGCGGAGCTTTGGTGTAGACACAAGGCCAAACCGGTAAAAAAAACCCGGAAATTTGAGAGAAGCACGCGCCCGACGCTAATTGTTTCAACAGTAGAGCAGAGAGAGATAGAACGACGTCGACGACGACAAGGGCATGAGCTTGTCTCTTCTTCAAGGCTATTCCTCCGAAGATGAACACGGAGGAGAGGAAGCAGCCTTGAACACGATGAAGACTCCGATGACGACCGTAACAACGAGGCTTTAATTCAGCGTTATAGACCCTTGTTCGACCCCAATCCTGCCTCCTCCTCTTGTCTTCCTTCTGCTTTCGACGCCTTTTCCGAAGTAACTAACTCTACTTTAATCTTTCTCTTTTTTTCTTATTTCTTCAATTCCTTAAGCTGCCTTAATAGTTGAGCTGGAACTTCTTGTTTGATGTGGTTATTTTATGCTTTTTCTAAATTTTTTTTTGGGGGCAAATATTGGAGATTGCAGGGCCACCACAGTTTTTGAACAACTGTGTTGAAGAAGGAAGGAAAGATGTTGAAGTTCAAAAGGGGCGCCACGGTGGCCGTAGGGATCGCAAGGATAAAAAGGATTTACCTACTGGTGAATGTTCTTGCTTGTACTTGTTAATATCACAATCTTTTGCTTGTCTTAAATCATTTATGGTTCTTATTGAACATTGTATTATATGATGCTAAATGGCTTGATAAATTTTGCCACAAGGATCACGAAGAGCGTGGCGGATTTACAAAATATATTCTACTCTTTTCCACTATGAATATGTCCACCTCAAATTTTGTTCGTAGAATTTGGAAGAGCTAATCTTCTGCCTTCAAATATTGTTTCTCTATGTGCAAGCCATTTTCACCTCTAGATGAAGGCATCTATGAGTTTCGATATTTCCTGCTTACCTTTTGGTCTGAGGGTTAGTATCAGTATGGTGGTTCAGAGAAGTTGATCACCTCTACATATTAGATTCTTCTCTTCCATGTTGGCTTGGGAAATAATTTAATTGCTTGGATTAGATACACTTCCCTGGGTCACAGAATACTGCTGCCTTTCTCAATACCCTAAACTTTAGGGAATGAGCAGAGAAATAAGTCAAGAAAGACATGGATTCTCTGTTTCACAATTCTATATTTTTGGTTTCTACATGTTTTGTTGAATTATTCTGAAGAGAAGTTCCAAGGGAATAAATATATTATCTCTAAGATCAGCAGTTCGTAGTCTGTTTTTTCGGATCATCAAAAAATTTTGTTTCTTTTTTGGTTGATATCTTAATCAAGTTTATTTTGATGAGTTCTGCACTTTTTCAACCATCCTTTTACGTCATTTGTAGGAGGAGTAGTGGAAGCTAAAGCACAGCTAGTTGGGATCCATGAAAGAGTGCGAAGTGATGATGATGGCAATATCCTGCGACCATCCTCTGGTGGTCCCTCACAAGGTGTGAAGCGTGCAGCAAGTGCAAGCAATCCAAATGCTGAAGATACCACAGGGCTTCTGAGGTATGACTTCCCACTTGGATGAGAAAAGATAGTTGTTTTGCCTGTTGCCCCAATCCCACCTTCGCCTCTCAAAATAACAGTTAATGGATGCTAGACAAAAGAAAATCCCGGTGAAAAATGTAAACATTTCTAAAGTTCGTAGTTCTATTGTCCTGGATACTAAGATATATTATACCTGCGGCATAAGCTCCTGTACATAATGAAATAACTTGCATTTTTTCTTTCAATTTGTTAAGGTTTTGCAACAAGAGCACAGTCATACTTATAGGTGTAAATAAACGTTTTTTTCCTCTCTGGTTTTGTAATTGAATATATGCTGATTAGCATCTCTATGCTATAATATTAATACTTCAATATATTTTTGAATATTTTATTGAACATTGTAAGAAATTTGAGCTGTCAATTGGAAACTTGTTTAACTTGATTATATGTGGAACTTGAATCTAAACCAGATAACCTCTCCAAAAAGAGTAAACTTAGTGCACAAATTTGAGGCTGTGGTAATGTCTGAAAAGGATCCAGTGTTCACAATTTGTATTCTGGAAATTAAATGCTGTTTCTCAGCAATTATCATTAGTCTGGAAATAAAAGTCATTTCCATCCAAAAAATTGAGCAGAGTTAGTGAATTTTTCCTATTGATAAATTTCCTTGTACTTTTGCTCTTGGTGAGAAAAATTGATGCTCGAACCAAAATAACAACAAAAAAGCTTGTAGGTCAATCTACATTGTACTAAGTGTTTCTATGCATTCTAATAAAAGAAATGGAAGTTCTGAGGCTGATTCTGCATACAATTCTTTCTGGCAGTGTTTGTAATTTAGACTTCTCTGGGTTTTTGGTTCATGCAATGATTGCTTCTCAAATGGGAGGACTGGCTGTGATTCAAGCTTTTTCAAGTCCAGAGTCTTGATTTTTGACGCATTTTCTAATATTTTTCTACGAGAATTGAACTTGTCCTAGTTCACACGGAAGCTACTTCATATGTTCCAGCTTCTTTCTTTTGTCACCTTCATTCACTGTAGTGTTGTGATGCAAGTTTTAAGTCTTCATCAGCTGTGGTGACGTTTATTTTTCTTTTTCTTGGTTACTTATGAAGTTTCTTGTTGCCTACAGGATATGCCTGAAGTGCGGAGTCCCTAAAACACACAATAATTCAAACAGAATGGTCTGCCCTATATGTGGAGATCGTCCTCCTACAAACACTGACAGTGAGATGAAGAAGACGGGATCTACTGTTAAAGAGAAGGAAAAGCTTAAGAGGATGAAGGGCCAGTCATCACATGCGACATGGAAGAGTGAGACGGAGATGCAACTGAGACAGCAATTTGATTAGTCTTTTGGACTCTAGTTGTCCTGCCTGCATTCAATCACAGAATGTTGTGCTTGATGTAGTTACCGTCCATTTCAACTTATGGTGAATGGGAGAATGTTAATATCCATCCACCTTGGATGCTCAGTTTTTCTTCATGTTTCAATGTGCAGACCAATGCATCCGTTATGTAGCGATTGCATATGATGAAAGCTCTTGTCATTTGTATGGTTCATGCGATTGCATTAGACATAAGTTTCACCCAACGACCCAAAATATACAAAATTTTATCCCTAGGGGCAAATACGTCTGTGCGTATAAATTTCTGCTATGGTTGTTTGGGGCTCAAGACTGTCAACTTATCCTCCGAGCATAAATACTTTAGCAAGAGGGCCATTACGCATCTACAGGCGAACTATTGTATTTGGGTACCTAACAACTTTAGAAAAGGAAAAACAATTCAGTCGAAGAAAGCATTGTATAAATGCATTCTTTAAAATTAAGAATTCTTTATGTAAAAGCATTCGCCGTTTACCGTCACATGTTTATAAACTTTAGGTAACTTCTTTCTTTTATTGTTAATATTGATTGTGATCTGCGTAATTAAAGCTAAACGAATCTGTAACTTAAAAATAATAAAGAGAAGAGCAAAAGAAGAGAGAGAGAGAAATCAATTTTGATATATAAGAATATAATTTTAAATTCAGATTTGAGGATCTGTTTAAAGTTTGAGCTGGAGTTTTAAAAAAATTGTCGAAAAGAAAAATATTCCCTTGTTGCGCTTTTCCGTTTCCTGCCTCACCAATTAACCTCCAATTCAAGAGGTTGTCAAAACGTAGTTCAAATATGATAAAAGAGGGCCTGGATAATTTTTGGTTGTAAACTTTCAGACTGATCTGGAACTTCCATACCATGAGTTGGAACGTTACATAACATTTTCAATAAAATTTTCAACTACACGCTATAAGCAACACTACGTGGAGAACCAAGGACCGTCAATATAATATCAACTCAAAGCATAATAGATAGAGGAATAAAGTTTGGCATTGAGGCTGTAGGCATAAAGGAAAATTTCTGCACAAGCCAAATATTGTTACGTTCTAATGCAGTAAAACAAGAAAATATGTGCCAAAACATATTATTTGCACATGCATAGGTATTATCTGTACATGTCAGCATATGCATAATGATTATTTGTTTAAAATCAGCACGTATCTTTGCATTGTTCACACAAAATCTGCAAAAACATAAAGAAAATAAGGGCTGCAGCAGAAGAAACAGGGAAGTTGGAGATGAGAGAAGACAGAAAATGAAAGCCAGAGAGAAACTTTAAGAACGTGGGGACGAGAGGGAAAATAGAAGATCAATCATATGACTTTATTGATGGTAGGAAGAACGATTTTGGACATCAGAAATAAGAGAAAGAAACAAAAAGAGGGAGAAAGGGTTAACTTATCCTTGTAATATCTGTTTTATGCATTTTGTTGCCTTTTATGATACAATCAAAAGTCACCCGGACCAGCCCGCTCTAGCCTAGCCCGGTCTAAAAGGGACAGAGTTGGCTGGCCTTTTTTTATTTTTTTTGCAGATTGGAAACTCCCAGTCCATAGCCGTCAGCACTAGGCCCGCGGGCTAAACAGGTCAGCCCGTGGGCTTAGTCACTCTTTTTTTTAAATTAAATTTTATCTTATGTATTTTTTCTCTCTTTATCATATAAGATAATATAAATTTATGATTAAGATAAAAAGAATCTTTGACCAATTACTAATATTTTTAAAATAAAAAATAATCATTAATTATATAAATCATACATAATATAAATAAATTTATATTAAAAAATATTTAAAATTAAATTAAATTAATTAACCTTAATTATAAGTATAATTAGAATGTGTAATGTAAGAAAATTTGTTTCAAAAGTACTATATATTCTAGTTTTTATAATGTTTACCTGCACAAGAACCCCTCAAACCAACAACAACTGTCCCATGCTAAGCTTCAGTGTCTAAATGGCAGAAGCATTCATCATACAAGAAAATGTTCTAACAAATAATTACTATTACCTAAGCTTCTGTAGTTTCAGACAGTCAGGTCATAAGGCCAAACTACACTGTTTTACAGAAAATGGCAGCTAAATTTTTCTTCTTTTCCCAATAAACCCCTTCACTAGGGCTCTTTCACGAGCCAGTCACATCTCCAAAGAAAATCAATGAAACAAAGAACAACGGCGAACAACAGCAAAACTGATACCTAAAAAAATATTTAAAAAAAAATCTTGTGCTGTTATGAATGGTAATTATATGACTGAGAGGAGTTTAGCGGTGATGGCCTAAAAAGGAGGAAGGGGACTAAGCTGGACGACAACATCTAGGCGAAAACAATATGTTTCCTACTCCGATTAACTCGTCTACATGATTTATGGTTTTGGGCAAGTGTAAGAAGGAGCTGGAGTAGCCTTTGAAGTTGACAGATGTGAATATCCTCTTAGAAGGAACTGAAATCAAGGTTGTCCAGATGATGCAAGCTACAGGAGATTGGATGCAGCATATTTATGAAAGCTTTGGGATCCTAGTATTTAAGCTCTTTTTATTGTAGCTTAAGATTATGTTTTTGTCCAACTTTGCCCAGCTAGGCTTACTAATCTGAATTCTCGGTAAAGTTGCGATTCCTTCAATCTATATCACTTTCTTTCCTAATTCCATCCTTCTCTGATATCCAATTAGCATTAGGAGTTGTGTGAAGTTGCCGGACATAAAAAATTCCTCCAAAATTGTTAAGAACCCAAGGTACCATAGAACTCAACGAAACCCAAAATGATTCTAATGCAGTTTCAGCATTTTGTGTCCTACTTATCATCTTGGCACAATATTTATCATCTTGAACGGTTCTTTCCGTTTCTTGATTGTTCTTCTTCTTCTATTGATATTTCTACTGGTCCGTTATCAACTTCCTCTCCTCCACCAATCTTTGATGATCTTTCTTCTCCAATGATTCCTAATGAGTCTTCTTCATCTCCTTCTTCTTCTTCTTTTTCTTCATCTTTAGTTCCAGCTTCTCCTTCCTCTGATTCTTCTTCCTCCTCAGATTCTTTTACTTAAAGTTTTTCGATGAAAGTCAGAATATCAACACTGACATGCAAATCGAAGAACAGGAAGAAGAATTGCCACTGATGAAACTCAGAACATCATCACTGACATGCAAATCGAAGAACAAGAAGAAGAATTGCTATGGAAGAAAACAAAGTAACTGCTATAGAGAGAGAAGCTCTCAGTTAGAGAGAGGAAGCAAAACTCAATTTTGATTATAATACCTGTAAAGATTACAATGAAGTCTTATATATATTACAAAGAATTGAGCAGCTTAGCTCTGCATTCTCATGTTTAAAGAGAAAGCTTAAATAACTAACTCCTAACTAATCCTAACTATGTGGCTGCCACATGCCACATCAGCTTCTGTTGTCCACTTGGATAATAACTAGCAACTTTGTTATCACAGCTGGCATCCAATCATCACTCCATGTCACTGAGGCTGCCACGTCATAATCACCATGTTAACATTCTATTTAAACAGCCCCCCTCAAGTTGGACTGGAAAAAATATTATGAATCCCAAGATGATTCAGCAGAAAATAAAACCGAGCTTCTGGCAAAGCCTTAGTATAAATGTCTGCAATTTGCAAATGAGAGGAAACAAGCAAAGGTTTTACCAGTCCAACTTAATATTTTTCTCTAACAAAATGGAAATCAAGCTCAATATGTTTGGTCCTTTCACGAAAAAACTGGATTTTCTATCATATGAAGTGCTGCTTGATTATCACAATAAAGAGGAACAGCTGTTGGAATCTATACATGCAAATCCTGCAAAACATAGGAAAGACACTGCAGTTCACAAACAGCATGAGCTAAAGCTCTAAATTCTGCTTCAGCTGAGCTTCTTGAGACTGTTGTTTGCTTCTTAGATTTACAAGAAACCAAAGCTCCCCCTAACAAGAAGCAATAACATGTGACTGATCTCCTAATTTCTGAACACCATGCCCAATCTGAATCTGCAAAAGCTGTCAATTTTAAATCTGAATTAGCAGGGAAAAATAGACCCTGACCAGGAGCCTTCTTAAGATATCTGAGAATACGATGAGCTGCTCTTATGTGATGTTCTGTAGACTTATCAAGAAATTGGCTAAGTTGTTGGACAGCAAAACTGATATCAGGTCTAGAAATGGTCAAGTATAAGAGCTTTCCAATCAAGCTTCTGTAAGTAGTGGAATAAGGCAGTGTAGGAGAATCGAAATGTTCAAATTTAGCATTGGTCTCTATAGGAGTGACGGATGGTTTACATCTCAAGAAGCCAAAAGTAATAAGCAAATCAAGTGCATACTTTCTTTGTGACAAGTTCAAACATGTCTTGTTTGTGGCCACCTCTAAACCCAAAAAATACTTCAGTTCTCCTAAATTCTTGATCTTGAATTGATCATGTAAAAAAACTTTCACCTCTTCAATAGCTGCCAGATTATTACTAGCCAGAACTACATCATCCACATAAACAAGCACAACAATGAAAGTAGTATCAACAGCCTTAACAAACAAAGAATAATCACTCTTGGACTGCTGAAAACCAAGCCTAACTAAAGCTGCAGTCAATTTAGCATTCTACTGTCTACTAGCCTGCTTAAGTCCATAAAGAGATTTATTCAATTTGCAGACTAAAGACTGACTCTGAAAACCAAGAGGAGGAACCATATAAACATCTTCTTCTAAATCATCATGAAGAAAAGCATTATTCACATCACACTAGTGTAAGTACCATCCCTTAGCTACTGCAACATCAAGAACTACTCTAATGGTAGTCATCTTAGCTACTGGTGAGAAAGTATCAATGTAATCCACTCCCAATTACTGAGTGTAACCCTTTGCTACTAATCTAGCCTTGTATCGTTCAACGGTGCCATCTGAATTATACTTCACATTGTATACCCATTTGCAGCCAATGGGTTATTTTTCAGGTGGTACAGGCACAAGAGTCCATGTTTTAGTACTTTCAAGAGTCTCTATTTCTTTCTTCATGACTTCTTGCCAAGCTGGAATCCTGGCAGCCTCTTCATAACACCTGGACTGATATCTAATTTACTTTAATCTTGTTTGGTAAAAATATTAACAGTACACTCTATAATCCAGACGACAGTTACTACAAGTATTAACTTCAAATTTTAGCACACTAAGAAACAATAGAACTTTAAAGTAAACCAAGATAAACGTTAAGTAACCAACCTCAAATAAGTTCCATTTGCACATAGAAGTATAGCCATTCTCACATGGAGCCCACGAAAACCAAGTAGAATAAAGAATCGATCACTACTAGAACCAACAATCACCATATCAACACCTCCAACAACTATTCAAAACTATAACTATTATTCCCAGGTGTCCACCGAGACGAGTGTCACCAGGAAGTGTGCGGTTGTAGAAACTCTCATTGACTTTAGGTTAAGCATCCAAATTCCAAAGTTTATTCAAGATTTTATCCATTTTTGTCCCGCCACAATTCCTCAGTCGGCAGCTGAAATCAGTATCAAGGGCACGAATTTTTATACGAGAATTTGGTCAGTATTATTAGTACTACTCAGAAAATAGAACCCCCAGACTCTTTCTTCCGTCCTTGATAAATGTAACTGTGTTTAGGATGTGTAATTGATTTTTGTCTTGTTCGATTTTACTATTGTTCAATTTTCTTTTAAAATCATACCGTTATTATATTAAAATTAAAAACTAAAGAGTCAATTTTTTAAATTAAATTTTATAAATAATATATTCACATAATATGTTATTTATATTTTTTAAAATAATATAATAACATATTATAAGAATACGTTGATATATTATTTTTAAAAATTTTAATTTTTTATTTAATCACAAAAATTAAAAATCAAATTAAAATATTTATAAATTTTTATGTTTGAATCGAATCAAAATATTAAAAAATTAAATTGAAATGAAAATTTCTATTTAATTTTTCAGTTTAGTTCAATTTTTACACACTCGTAACCCTGTTATATCTATTCCAGTAGGAACTTACAGGATTTAGTAGCCGAAAAAGGAGCCATCGCCGAGCCCTCAGAAGGAATGCTTTAACTTGTCTATTAGGCATTAGTTGTTCTACAAAGAGGGAATGAGACAAATGTTGTACTTTGTTGTTAGTCGGGTTTTCTTTTTTTTTAATATAAATTTATCAGGTATAAAACATAATATTCCACATTCATACTTAATAGATAATATTTTGTCTAATTCAAATAAACAATATATTTTTATTTATATTCGACGTAATTAAGCCAGAACTGAGTAGGGTTCGGTACCTACCCGCCCATTGACAGCCCTAATTTAGAATGCCAAACTTGTCAAAAATACAGAAATTGGAAAGATGCACGCGCGTGACACTACTTGTTTCAGCCAGCAGAATAGAGTAGAGAGATATATTATCAATAAAAAATATAATAATAAATTATATAAAATATTTAGAATATATATTAATTAAATATAAATTTATCGGGTATAAAACATAATATTTTACATTTATACTTAATAAATAATAATTTATCTAATTTAAATAAATAATATATTTTTTATTTATATATGAGATAATTAAGCTGGAATTGAATAGGATTCGGTAACAATCCACCTATTTACCAAATGACTTTCTTCGGCTTGCGGGCGTCGAAAAAAAGACTCGGGACAAGAAGACGGCGATAACAGGCGCTGAAGTATAGTTTTTGACTGACTTCGCTTTTGCCTCAGGTCGAATGAATACGAAAAAGGAAGATTAATAAAAAACATAGGACATGAATAAAGAAGTAGTGCGCCTTTCACCCTCTTTCTAGTGACTCGAAGCGGAAAACAGAACCCACGTGGAGATCGAATCATAAGAGGCATGCGTTTCAAGGGCAGTAGCGCTCCCCTCATTTCAGCCCTAATTTACAAGGCCAAACCTGTCAAAAACACGGAAATTGGAGAGACGCACGCCCGACGCTACTCTTTTCAGCAGTAGAGTAGAGTAGAGTAGAGAGAGATTGAGACGGCAACGACAAGAACATGAGCTTGGCTCTTCTCCAAGGCTATTCCTCCAACGATGAAGACGGAGGAGAGGAAGCAGCCCGGGAACTTGGACAAAATAAGGACTCCGATGGCAACCGTAACAACGCGTCTTCATTCCAGCTTTATAGGCCCTTGTTCGACACCAATCCGACCGCCTCCTTTTCTCTTTCTTCCGCTTTCGACGCCTTTCCCGTAGTAATTAACTCTACTTTAATCGTTCTGTTATTTTCTTATTTCTTCAATTCATTAAGCTGCTTAGTAGTTGAGCTGGAACATGTTGTTTGATGTGGTTATTTTATATTTTCTTGTCAAATTAATTTTTTATGGGGGAAAATATTGGAGATATCGGGGCCACCACAGTTTTTGAACAACTGTGTTGAAGGACGAAAAGATGTTGAAGTTCAAAAGGGGCGACACGGTGGCCGTGGGGATCGCGAGGATAAAAAGGATTTACCTGCTGGTGAATATTGTTGACATTACTCGTTAATGTCATAATCTTTTTCTTGTCTTAAATCATTTATATTATTTATTAAACAATGTATTATATGATGCTGAATGGCTTGATAAATTTTGCCATGAGGATCACGAAAGAGCATGGTGGATTTACAAAATATATTCTGCCTTTTTCCACTATGAATATGTCCACCTCAAATTTGTTCGTAGAATTTGGAAGAACTAATCTTGTGCCTTAAAATATTGCAATTGCCTCTACTATGTGCAAGCCATTTTCACCTCTAGATGAAGGCATCTTTGAGTTTTGATATTTCCTGCTTACCTTTTGGTCTGAGGGTTAGTATCAGTATGGTGGTTCAGATAAGTTGCTGACCTCTACATATTAGATTCTTTTCTTCTATGTTGGCTTCGAAAATTATTTAATTGTTCGATTAGACACACTTCCCGGGGTCACAGAATACTGCTGCCTTTTTCAATACCCTAAACTTTAGGGAATGAGCAGAAAAATAAGTCAAGGAAGACATGTATTCTCTGTTCGACAATTCTATATTTTTGGTTGTTACAAGTTTTGTTGAATTAATCAGAAGAGAATTCCAAGGGAATAAATACGTTATCTCTTAGATCAGCAGCTCCCAGTCTGTTTTTCAGATCATCAAAATTTTGGTTGATATTTCAATGAGTTTTTTACTTTTTCACCCATCCTTTTATGCCATTGTAGGTACACTAGTGGAAGCTAAAGCACAGCTAGTTGGAATCCATGGAACAGTGCGAAGTGATGGTGTCGGCAATATTCTGCGACCGTCCTCTGGTGGTCCCTCACAAGTCATGAATCAGCTGTAAGTCTTTCTTTTGCACGCACTATTATTTAAATTGTTTCTAAAAGTTTGAATTCATATGCAGCAGGAAAAGCTGAATTTCTATTTTTACAATTGATTCTCTAATAGAACTTTGCATGAACCTCCACCCGGGAAAGAACTCTTATATGTCTTCTTGACTGCGATGCAATTGCCCTGTTTTTACATTCGCCTCCCGCTTCTTTTTTCTTCTCCTCTACCGGAAGATGAAAACTTGAGGCGGCTCTTTCTACAGAATGATTTGCACCTGTGCACGTCAAGCAGGAGGGACTTGACCTTCATTGACAAACACTTGAAGGATTCCAAGTCAGATAATGCGTTCTTAGTTGTCATAACTAGGAATTACTTATCCAGGGTTAACTTAATTGAGTCCAGTTTGCCCACTTCGGCCCTTCCGTCGTGTCACTCATGTGACAGCAATCGGGCAGTTCCGGTGCGTTTTGCGACATGGGGGAATTGGATATATGTGTTGGGTGCGTTTCAAAGTGTTGATGTTTCCAACTCTATCAAGAATCATCGGTTTGCCATTGGGCCTCCCCTAGAACTTCATGAACGTACCCCGATGCATTCTGGGAAGGGGATATTTATTTCTGTGGAACACAAAAACATCATTTATGTCCTTTCCGGGAGTTTCCATAATCATAACAGACCCAAGCATATTTTTGAAGCGTACAGCTTTGAGGAAGATTTCTGGGAGGTTTTAGACGATCCACCTTTTCTTATTCTGAATAACTATTATGCACAGTATGTGTGCTTGTCTTATGTGGTTATCGACGACAAGATTCATGTGTCCACCGGTTGTGGCGCATTTTCTTATGATATTGGTGCCAAGAAATGGGGACCATGTCACTTATTCGAGGGTTTTGATTCCCGTCAAGGTTTTGATTGCCATCAAGAATTATCGATATGGGAAAGCAAAACTTGTCGACTGTGTGGGCAGCTACACTGCAGGCGTCACAAGACAGTGGAGGCTGGGCCACCTTTTGAATTTCAAGGAAAGGCTTTGTTGTATGAAAACAATATCTTGTTATGCATGACACCAGGAGAAGAAGTATTAGCATATCGCATTGAATGTGGGAGAGTGGTGGAAAAGCAGGAGTTGATTTATTTACCAATGCAGTACAGTGACCATTCCTTTTACGTTCCATTGGGCATCGAAATTGATTATGGTCCGCTGGTTTCCTTAGGAGATGGGTACTTTTGTTTAACTTGCAAGAGGATTATTGTGGGTGCTTCGAAATTTGTAGTCCTCATCTTCAAGGTTTCTAGATTGGCAACTGCCGGCTAGGACTGTTTTTTATCATCCCGTATTATTAGCCTAAAAGTGATTGATGGGTATGAAGCTGATGATCGTTGGTGTTTCCACACTGCACTTGCTGTGTGAAGTGCTTCCCTGGTGGTTTGTGTTTGCTTCTTCTTTTGCATTTTAAAATTCTTGCCTACGATGGTAATATGGCTCAGTGGAGAATTAACTTTCGATCCTTTTTGAGTGGCTTGTTTATTGCTGGTTATCTATTTCATTAATAGACAATTGTGTTGGTTATCTATCTTATTATGGATTTTCAATTGGTAAGTTAAAGACTCCTTACTCTTTGTCAAGTTCTTCTAACTTCAAGGAGTAAGAAGGTTCTGGACGGACGGATTACAATTTTGTATGCGTGAGCTGGAGTTACTCGTAATTTTACTGTTATTTGAAATTTCATTTGGTTGGTCGTTCGTGTTTTTTAAGCTTACTAGTTCTTGGAGCACTATGTCCCTGGCTGTTTATGTTTCTTCATCTTGATATGCAAACAATTTTTTCGGTCATGTTTAACAACTTGGAGCTTGTGGAAATTGAGAAAAAAAAAAATCCTGGCTGCACTTAAGATTTGGTTACTTATTGAGAATGTTAGCTCAAAAGATGTATTTGTGGAATAGTTCATGTCCTGCCTCTGAACTTCATTCTTGCCTTGTTTGTGACGTTTTTAGCTTATGTTGATTATAAGCTCTACTTAGAGCTTATGAGAACGTGTGTGTCTTCTACTTTTATGAATGCATTTTGTTTTAAACCACTGAAGTACTATGCTTTGTTATTTTTCTCTTTTTTCTTACCATAAAGTGAATGCTGTAGTTGGATTGAATCTCGTGTTTGAAATGATATCAACTTGTCATTTGTAGTTAGATTTTGGCTTTTTATCACTGTGGCAGTTTGAAGTTTGCACTTGCCGACCATATTTTCCAAGTTTTATGTTTATTGTGACATTTTGTTGGATTTAATGGCGCCTTGTGCTGTGTAAGAAGCAACTCTTTGTCCTTGGGTATTTAACCAATAATAATAATAACAACAACAACAACAAATGCTACTGCTACTCCTTGTCTTGTGGTTTTTACTGAAATTTCTTTAGTAAACCAACCTGCTCCACAGGCTGTGGACTGAGTTCACCAGAAAGAGCCATCTCTCTTTTAATTGTTTTTAACATGTATCACCAGAAAATCTACCCGTTCCTCTTCATGTCTTTTTTCTTTTTTTCATAAGGCCTCATGTATATTAGGGTTTAGGGAAAAAAAGGGGATTTTCTCACCCAACAGAAGTGTCAAAATAGAGCCACTACTGCCAAGCAACCACCGTCTCATGACAATCACCAAATTTTAAATTAAAAAAAAAAACCAAAATGATAATGCATACGGTGAGTTAAAGTCCAATTTTTGTTTGAAAAAAATTCTCGTCATAAATCTATACATATATAAATGTAACGTTTTTATTGTATGACTTTCAAATCTTTCATTCTATTTTTTTAGAATTTTAACTAATTTTAATTACTTTCAAAAGTTTTAATTGGTCAAGAAAATTTTATCAATTTGATATTAATTTATATAATATTATAATTTTTATTTTTTTTGAATTTAAAATATTTTGATGAATAAATAATATTATTATAGTTTAATTCAAATTTGTAAAATGCTTTTTACGTAAAGATAAATTTATTAATAGTTTTCACATATCTTTGCTTTTGTCATACTTTAAACACAGTCTCAAACTTCAAAGTTTTTAATTATTTTGTGCGAGAATATTATCATTTTTCATTCATAAATTATTTTGTCATTGCTTTTTCTTCTTTTACAATGAATTTTTTGGTCATTGTTTACTATTTAGTTTTCTTCATTATATTACCTGAATTAGCTTTTTTTAGTGAAGTTATTGAGGTTAAGATGAAATTACTCATACTAAATATTTTATTTGTGTTTGTATGAAAACTCTCTTGATCAAAGAGATACAAAATTAGTATATAGTTTATATTAAGTTTTCTTAAAATGGTAAGTTAGACATTGATTAAAAATATTTAACTAACTAAAGAGATCACTATCTTGACATTTTTAAAAAGTTATGAAGATTGCAAAGATATGGTAGAGATAAAAGCTTCACTTCAATTAATCTTACCATATTTATTTTAAAAAATTTCTTTAACAATTTTTTAATACAGTTCTTTAAGTAGAGATATCAAAGTAAATTTAGTTGTATGTTATTCTTTTTTCTTTATTAGCAGTACTATTTTTATATTTAGAGTGATATGGATTGTAAACGGTTCTACATAAAGCTAATACTGGGACATTATTAAAGAGAAAAAAGAAAGAATAAGATGTAAATATTGAAAAATTCTTCACAAAGACAATTCAAAACATAAATATATTAGATATTTGTTAATTATTTCTTTTCCAAAAAATCCTTTGAGAAACATTTATTTTTGATTTAACAAATAAAATTTTCCTTTCCTCTTTACATCAATTATTTTTGAGAACTTATTCTTTAATTTTTTTGAGAGATATGGGGAAAGAAAGGCCTTAACAACGTTTTTTATGTTATTTTTTTGTGGGAGAAGAAATTATTTTTTTTAGGGTAGGGTGTAGGAAAAAGTGAGGGGTAGGGGAGGGCAAAATGAAAAGAAACATTTATTAACAAGTAAAAAAAATGTTAAAACAAAGGTTTTGATAAATTCAATTCTTTTTTAGAATAAATAAATATTATCACTTGAATATATCAAAACATATTATTGTTTGTATGCTATATGTAGCACCCCAACTCCTCCGTTAGGTTCTACTGCGATTGAGTAGGGTACCATCGTGCCTCTCGGCACTGGTAAGTACGTGTACTAGTGTCCGGAGAAGAAATAAAAACTAAACATACAAAATAATTTAATAAACATAAACAACAGCAGAAATTTTATATACTACAAAAGTAGATTCTTAATACAATATTTTCTCCTTCTTTTACTAGCGAAAGCGAACAAAAGATACAACATGTTACAATAGTACATGTGCATAGCAAAAGATCTTCTTCAAGTTAAAGTTATATTAAACATGAGACTTACTGCTCGATCCCCGAGTATGCTTCATTTGAAATAGATATATTAAAATAGTTGTGAGCAAAAGAGCTCAATGAGTTTACATGTGTTTATAATTTTAAAATGATGTGAATGAATGCCTATATATGTACAAACTCCTTTCATGCAATTAAATATTCTTCTTATTTTAAATAAACATGTACAAACCGATGGTAGAGATTGAGCCTAGTTGGAAAGTCTGAGCGAATCAAGACACATCAGTATAGTGCATCAATCTAAATTTTCAAACATGACAAACAGTCAAATGGTGGCTCAACGGTAACTCTACCAGAATCAATAACGGGGTCATCAGGAAACAAATCTCGACATCATGTAGTCAATATCAGCCATACACCAGTACGAATATTCGATTTAAAAATATCTTATGCCTCCCCAAACAAACCTCAGGCTAAGAATCTGGGGCACCTACCAGTCCAACCTTGGTGATCAACCTTAACATTGAGCCCCTTCTAACTCACTGTTAAGTGATCGCAGACAGAAACCCGTAGCATCAGTTGGGCCACACCATCCCTTACATACTACGTCCGTATCAAGTGGGTCTACAAGACACAATTTGCACGTTTCACGCCAGCGGATGAGGCCTTAGTACGGGGGACTAGCCACGTACAGTGCAATACACTAACACTTCAGGCTCAAATCATATCCAAATCATATCTGGTCAGGACGGAGTTTTTATACATATTTTCAAACATAAAGGCTACTCAAATAGTCATCCAAATGATTCCAAATTCATAACCAAATCCAGTTACTTTAAAATAATAATCGTCCGTCAGTCCAAAATGTAAATGCAAATTTTCTAAATATGTCATGAAAAAGCACATGACTTTCTAAAATACACAATAAAATATTTTTTAAAAATTACTTATATTTATAGATAATGTTCAAATACTATAATATTTAAATTAAATAAATACTTATTTAGAGCACCGCTCCGAAATATTTTTAAGGCACCAGTAAAAATATATGGTGGAGAACCTTTCCGATTTAAAACAAATAATTAAAATAATTCTCGTGGAGAACCTCTCCGATTTAAAACAGGTAGTAAAAGAAATTCTCAAAATAAAATAATATATTTTCACTTGTGAATAGTAATTTTTGACAACACAAAAAATATACTGAGTTTGAGAATTTGTAAACTAACATAATCGCTACATATAGGTGTATATGCTACTCGCTGCCTATCGAAGTGTGTGAATTTCTTACAAATGCAGATGACTAAACTTTAGTCAAAACCTTCTAAACGATGATAAATTTTTAATTTATCGGGTGCAGCTTTCTAGACTACTCTAGGCATAAATTTAAGCCTAAATAAAACACATATTTATCGGATAGTTCGGGAATATATATATCTATACTTAGAGTCAAAAATATAATCTAATGTATTACGAGTTTATTATTATATATAAATCATAATAAAATAATTACATATTATTAGTATAATAATAAACTAATAATAATAATAATAAATTAATACAATTATTGTAGGATTTTATTTATATATATAAATTATACTAAAATAATTATTCATTATGATAAATTAACAAAATAGTATTTATTTATTTTATTTATTTTATCTTCAAATATATGATGTAGGTAATAAAAATGTCATAAATACCATAAATATCACTTCTATTCGAATAGTTATATATTTAATAAATTTCACAAGGTTCACAGATATCATATTATTATTTTTATTTCAATCATCAAATATCACAATTTCACTTGAATCTATTTTAAATTTTAAATTGGATAAATATTATATTATAACAATAAATAATTTCTACTAAATGAACAAGTTATAATATAATGTTGAAGAAATTATAAACAATAAGAAAATTAAACAAAGAAGACAATCAGAGTTAGTACCTTAATGATAGAGTGAATTCGAGCCAAGAAGAGAAGGAAGAAAACGGTCTGTCCGAGAGCAAAGAAGAAGGGAGAAATTGGAGACGAAATTGAGGAAACGAAATGGCAAAGAAATAGCAAGCAAAGCATTTTATACGGTGAAGGCGGTCACCGTCTTCAATTCTCGTGAGTGAGCCATCAAGTGGCCACGTGCCACTTGATGGTGATTTTACTATTTCACCCTTTTTTATTTTTAAAAAAATTTAAAATATCTTAGACCTAATTTATTATTCCCAAAGTTATATATTCTATCACACAATAAACACACATAAAAATTTGGGATGTTACACTATACATATTTTTTTGAGATCGTAGAGAACAATTTCATCATAAAATAGAATATTTTTGTAACATGTTCTCTTTTTTTAGTTAAATGAAAATAAAAAAATTAAAAATTTTAAGGTTTTAATTATATAAAATGTTAATATCTTTAATTTTATACTTTTTTTTCATCTTAAGAAGAGAAAACTTAGGGAAGAATTGTAATAATAATTAAATATTTATTATTTAAATAAATAAATCTACAATATTTTATTTCTAAAATATTTTAGTGCCGTATAGGCGTGTTCAATAACTGAATCGAATCAAAATTTTTATTTTGGTTTGATTTTTTTTGTATTTTGATTCGGTTCGGTTCAGTTTTAAAATTTATAAAAATTTTGATTCGATTTTCGATTTCTATGATCAAATCGAAAATCAAACAGAAAAAACAAAATTTTAAAAAATTTATATAAGAATTCATTATTATAATTCAGATTAAATCGAATCGAACCGATTTAGACCAATTCGGTTTGATTCTAATATAAAAATAATTCGGTTTGATTTTTAAAAAAATCGAATAGAACTAAACCGTTTGAATTATTTAAACACCCTAGTGTCGTGTGTTGAATAAGTCTTTTTAAGCTAGTAATATATAATGGAAATGCTTTATTTTTTTTTTTTGTATAGCTAGATGACTTTCTTTTAACTCTTATTATATAATACTGATTGTGACTTGTGTCATCAGATTTAAATCAGTCTCTAAATTTTTTATTAAAAAAAGAATATAAAAACTTAATTCCCAAGACAAAACACCAAAATTGTTGTCTATTTATTGGTACTCACCAAATTTGTCAAAAAAATAATGCAATAAAAAAAATGCAATCCCATTACAATTATGATGATGCCTTGATATCCAAAAACTCAAAAAAAAAGGGGAAAAAACTCAGCCTAAAGAACCCATTATGAATTTTTTTTGTTGTCAGTTATGATATAGTAATATAAAAGAATAATTACATTTTTTACCTTTAAAGTATGTCTAAATTAGAGAATAAACTTCTTTATTTGAAAATCTATATATTTTTACCTTTTAAGCTTATCTGAAAATAAACTTGAAAGGTAAATACACAATTTTTTCAGAAGAGAAAACTTATTTTATAATTTGGACAAATCTTAAAAGTGTAATTTTCTCCAGTATATATATTACTGCTTTTCCCTTTGAAAAGATTGGAGAGAATTTTCTATCACGATTCGAAGACCCTAATTTTTTTCCTTTATGATATTACTTGTCGCCAACTTCGGGACCCCCTCGTCACTTTTCACTCTCCTCCAAACAGGAAGCTTCAACATTCTCTCTTCCTCTATCCAATTTCTCCAGGTATTTTCACTTTTCTACAAATATAATCGCTGAGATTTGATCATTTTGCTTCCTAATGGGATAATTCATGTCCGACTTCTTTTCAGCTTTCTGTATGTCTAAAGCTCCCCCCCACCATGGTTTTAAGATTATTTTTTCCCAATTTTTTTTATAGATTATTTTGAAGAGGCTCGCTTCGCCTTAATTTCTTTCTGAATAAAAAAGTCATAGCCGAGCTGTAAGTCTTATCTTTTGTACACTCCATTAATTTTAATTGTTTCTAAAATTTTAAATTCATATGGAGTAAGGAAAGCTGAATTTCTATATTTACAATTAATTCTCTGATAGGACATTGCGTGTGAACCGCCATCCGGAAAGAGCTCTTATATGTCTTCTTGCATGGGATGCAATTGCCTTCTTTTACCATTCGCCTCCCGCTTCTACAGAATTATTTGCGCCACTACGCGGCAAGTAGGATGGACTTGACATTCGTTGACAAACACTTGAAGGGGTCCAAGTCAGATAACAGGATATTAATGATCTTACCAAGGTCTTACTTGTCTGAGTCTGAGTGGCCCAATCCGGTGTGTTATGCAACATGGAGGAATTGGATATATATGTGTTGGGTGGGATTGAAGTTGATGATTGTTTTAGCCCTGTCAAGGATCATCCGTTCGGCATCTGGCCTCCGCAAGAACTTCAAGAACTTAGTCCAATGCATTCTGGGAAGGGGATATTTATTTCCGTGGAACACAAAAACATCATTTACGTCCTTTCCAGCTTTTCCCGAGTTCTGACTGACCCAAGCATGTTTTTGAAGCGTGCAGCTCTGAGGAAGATTCTTGGGATGTCTAAAGGTTCCAACTTGTCATCTTTGGTCTGAATATTACACAAATCGTGGAAACTTTTCTTATGTGGTTTTGCACGACACGATTCATGCGTCCACCGAGAAAGGTGCATTTTCTTATGACATTGGTGTCCAGGAATGGAGACCGTGCTACTTATTCGAGGGTTTTGATTCCCATCAAGAATTACGGAGAAGCAGAAGTTCCGTTATCAAACAATGTGGGCAGCTGGTCTCACAAGACAGTGAAGGCTGCGGCACCATTCAAATTTAAAGGAAATGGTTTGTTGTATGGAAGCGATATCTTGATATGCATAACACCAGGAGGATCTGTATTGGGATATCGCATTGAATCTGGGAGAGTGGTGCAAAAGCAGGAGTTGATTTATTTACCAATGGAGTACAGTGAGTATTACTATTATTTGCCATTGGACATCGAAATTGATTATGGCCCTTTGGTTTCATTAGAAGATGGGTACTTTTGTTTAACTTGCAAGAGGATTATTGAGGATGTTTTGGAAATTTGTAGTCCTCATCTTCAAGGTTTCCAGATTGGGAAATGCAGGCGAGGACTGTTTTTTTCATCCCGCATTGTTATCCTAAAAGTGATTGATGGGGATAAAGATTATGACAGGTTGTTGTTCGACACTTCACTTGCTGTATGAAGTGCTTCTCTCCCTGATGGTCTGTGTTTGCACTCTTGTTTTGCATTACAAAATTCTTGCCTGCGATGGTAATATGGTTCGGTGGAAATTAATTGTTTAGCTTTTGTATTCTTCCCTAGCGGTCTAAAACATACTCTAATTCAAAAGGAATGGTCCGCCCTATATGTGGAGATCGTCCTTCTACAAAAAATGACAATGAGATGAAGAAGATGAAAGGCCTACCACTATCAAAATGGGCCACAACTTGCGAGCTGGCTCATTTATCTATATAAATACAACTTAGCATAATTTGTTCAAACCCGTTTAAATACAGATTTATTCAACATGTTCCATATATACTGCTGATTCTTTTTTTCCCTAAAGTTAACTTTTAATTTAATATTTTTAAATTTTTATTTTAACTCAAATATTTAATTTAATTCTAATTATATAAATATTTCGATATTAAGTTAAAATGTAATTTTTAATTTAAAATTTAAAAATTTAATGAAGTTTTGATTAAAATGTTCTTAGATGTTAGAAACATCACAAAAAAAAATGCCTACGATTAGAGTTGATTGACCTTATTTTATGAAATCAATCCATTTAATATTGTAAAGCAGTTATATTTTTTAAAATATATTTTGTATATAAATTTATCTAAATTAAGAATTATATATAAACAATTAATGATTATTTTATATTTTAAAAATATAAATTGTCAATTTATATAATCGTATATGTGATAAAGAGATAAAATAAAAAAATATTTAAAAAAACAGTCTTGTCCTTTAGACCAGTTAAGATGGATATAAGCTAGGAGTTTTTCAATCTTTAAAAAAAAAAGAAATTCAGCTCTGCATTGTTTAAGGCCAATCCGAACTACGCCAGAACGGGCCAAGTCGTTTAACAGTACTAGAAGGGCCACTCATTATATGGAATATGTAAGAATGAGACAGAGATTGAATTGAGGCAGTAGTTTGATTAGTCTTTTGCACTCTGGCTGCGCTGCCTGATCTAAGGTTATGCATTCCATCACAGAATGTTGCACTTGATGCATTTATCGTCCATTTCAACTTATGATGAATCGGACACCATTAATATCAATAAACTTCCGCTGCTCGGTTTTCCTTCATGTTTCAATCTGCAGACGTCATGTAGCGGTTGCATATGATAAAAGCTCTAGCCCTTTTGCATGGTTCGCGCGAGCGCGCTAGACGTCATGTTCACGGAATTACCAAAAATACACAAAATGTTAACCCGAAAATAATTTTTTGCCTATAAATCTCCATTGTTGTTGAGGACCCGAGACTGTCGATTTCTTATTGATAGAAATCTTTTTGCTTTTGGTTTGGACCGAATATGTACTACTGAGATTAAGACGAGCCTCCCTGAGTTGCTCATGGTAACGGGAACCAACGGCTATAAGAGGAGAATGTTTATGCCAGCCTCTCGGAATTCTCTCCGCGTAGCCCAGTTGTAGATCAAACACAAACCATTTCCTATCCTGAGTTGCCACCATCATAAGGGCAAAATCAAGTTATTTATTAATGAGAAGAATCGATTCTAACAATTGTATTACATTTTGCACTGGTTATTGACTCTCACCCTCGGCCCCGCTGTTCTTTCCTGCTCTCAGCAGTGCGTGTTTCTTGCCCATAAATTTAACAAGACGTGCCATTATATTCAACTTATCCTCTGGCCTCTGCAAACAATCCTGCAAAATATTCTCGCCTTTATGAGGACAATTCTTAACATCTTTTTAATTAGATAATTTCCCTACCAGACACCTCCACATCATATGCAAATTAGTTCTATACATGCAAATCTCAGTTCTAGAGATGCTTCAGGACCCTTAAACAAGCCAGACATAGGCTTACCTCCTTTTCCCTTTTCTGAAAAAGGGAAAAGCAACCTGTCAAAAACCACACTAAAGCCAAGCAGCAATATAAGACAAACAGAGCATTGGATATCCAAAAGATGATTCAAGGACACGCATACAAGACTCGCTATGCACTTTCTCGGATTCTCTTAAAAGTTGCTTTACAATCAGGCACGATACAACATAATGCACTTAACAAATTTTAGGCAACAAGGTTTTATACTTCTTCAATGCTCGAAATCAGGGATCAGCAACCTTCCTTTCTGTTTCACTGGCTGTTGGTTCATTATTAACCAGTTTTTCAGCCACCACAGGACTACTGATTGGACCATGTATCTGTTTTTGGGTACTTCATAACATCAGGTGCAATCTAGCAAAATATCTATCATTAAAAGGAACCAATAAGACAGACTTGAAATCCATGACATGTGGCAAAAGAGGGCCATACCGGGGATGCTGTCTTATAAGGCAACGAGGCTCGTGGGGGAATTGCAGATGAATCTGATGGCCTATGGAACAATAGGTGTGCTATGGACCTGTCTATAGGATTAGTGTCTGTTTCCATATCCAAAAACCCAGTGCACCTGAAATACACACAATTAGAGACACTATAGGTAAGAATCAAACAAGACAGCTTGAAAGCAGAGACTTTGAAAACCCTGTTTACAATGATATTTGATGCATAGAATGGAACCATCTATACTCTTATTAATATAATAACTATTATTTTGCCAGATGAATGAAACCATCGATTAGAAAAATAATTTAAGGGTGAAAATTGGAAAAAAGGAGGAGCATCGTGTATATCTCAAGAGCATTGTTAGGTAACTTAAATTAACTGACAGGATAAATAGCTCATATAACATCAACCTACAAATGCTAATTCTGGAGAAGTTAGCCTCACAAGGGCTCCCCACAAAACAACCCTATGTGAATGCCTCTTGTCTATATCCCTCTATTTACAGTTTCATCCTTCCAGACTCAAGATATTGTAGCACCATCGTTATAAGAAAGCAATCAAGTAGCATACTTTGATCATCATGGAAGGGCACATTTGATAGGCAAATAAATCTGCACTAGCAGATACTTGAAACTTCAATAACTAGAAACATGGTAAGGGGCTTTAATTTTGTCTGTTAGGTTTTTTTTTTTCCCGTACATGTTCAACAGTTTATAGGTGTATCAAATCATTATGGATCATTAGCATGGGATACCAAGAGCTGGTAACATCTTTCATGGATACTATGCAAGGACATGAAACAAGTAAGCAGGACAGAAGCAAAATGCAAAACTTAAAACACACAATTCACTGGCCTTCTTGGCAATCAGCCATAATAAAAAAATCCAAATGCCAAAAGAGAATAGAAGACTGCTTACTTGTTTGCTCCTTCAGTAACCAGTACACCACTGGTATCACTATCATCCCCGCAGCATCTATCATTCAGATTTGCATGGTTATGGCGCTGTTCAGCACTTAGAGCCAAGCGGTATAGACTGTCCCTTATGCATAGCTTGGTCCTCAGATCCAACTAAACCAAGAAGGTTCAACAAACTTGTCAAGATCTAAGAATATAGAATATAGACAGAGAACAGAAACACCAGATGATTTCCAATCAAAAACACGAAATCAAATACAGAGAGCAGAAACAATTCAAGGAATATCAAAAGCAAATAGTCGTAGATCCTGTTTTATTAAACAAAGACTAGACGCATCACTTAGCAGAATGGAAATACTAAACTTCGCTTTATTGAGCCTTCAAATTGAAACCAATGATTTATTCATCCATGGTCAATAGCAGCTCAGAAAGTTGTTGGCTCAAATCTGAAGGAAATATAGTATTTAAATAAACAGTGCCCCTTTAGATATTTAGAACAATCAGACAGTAAACTCAGAGAGTTAATACCTGTTCCATGACAAGTTGAAGTTGGCAAAAACTTGCTGCTTCAAGTGAAATTTCATCTAAAACAGAACTCTTGGAAGAGCTTTCTTGTATGGTAGAGGCGCCTACTTCTCCAAGAACACCTTCTATATCACCATGGTTTTCAAATTTGTTCCCCAAATGTTGAGCATTTTTCTCCATGGAGATTGAATTGCACAAGGGAACCTGAACCCCCATGTCCTTGTTTTCAGGTTTGCTACTGAATGGGGATAGAAAAACTTGTTTTTGAAGAACACTATCTCTCTTTTCATTAGGTACAATAGGAGTCACTTGAAATGAAGGACCATGAGAACTATCGGCAGAGAGCACCAGATTTGATGAATAGGACTCCTTGGAGGAAGCAGATGTCAAGCCATTAGTTTCTGTTTTAACAGCAGAGAGAGCAGGATATACTGAGCTCTGATCCGAAGAATGGATGTAATCTGAATCTATGTATTGAATGTCGCTCTGCAAATAACTAAATGGTTTGTGTCCCGTAGCTTCCTTCTGTTCTTGAATCCCTATTGATGACACAGCTTGGCAAGATGTGACCTCAGAGGGCAGCATCGAGTCTTCATTTTGAAGGCTATTATTACTGTAATAGAATGAAGTGCCATTCACTAAATACTGATCGCTTCTCTTTCCATCAGATTGTTTCAGCTGCTTCGTCTGCTTTTTATCCATATTCATCTGCCATGTATGAATTTACTTCCTTAGAGTTCATCAGATTTAACCAAACTGCTAACAATTAAAAATCGCTATAGTGATAGAGCATTTTGGCATCAAAAAAGGCCTGCACGGAATAGCATTTCATCTCTGAATAGAAAGAATAAGTTCACCCACAGATAGCATCAAGCAAAACACAGACCAGAACCATTCTAAAAAGTATCTAGACAAAAATTAGTAGCATTCAATCAAAGCTACTTTCTTCTTTCATCAAGTACCAAACAGGAATCACAATCCTCCAAGTAGCATTCAGTTAAAGCTTCTTTCTTGTTTTCAACAAGCACGAAACAGGAATCAGAATCATCCAAATACAATAATGCAAGAGAATAATACCATGCTACTGCCCCCATTTGTTGTGCGGTTACTAGCTTGGATCTTGTTCTGGACTTCAATTTTGCCCTCTGCCCCCTGCAAAAACAAAACACCAAAAATTGTAGCCTTGAAGCGCAGATTTACAATCTCATGTTTCTCCACTGAAGGAAAGGTTGAAAGAGAAAAACTGTAATCCCAAAGACAGACTTATTGAGATGTTCTAACCTGCTGCAAAGGCATAAAGTCACCCTTTCTGTTAGAGCTTCTGGCTTGATTCACAAAAGATAAACGACCAAGAGTATCATGCTTGTCTTGCTCCATATGCCAGGATCCATCTTTACAACTGACAGATGAGTTTTTCATGCCAGAAGAATTTATTGAACAACAGGTGTCATTTATCCTTAAAGGTCCGCAGTTTTCTAAGTTACTCTGTATTGTTGTTGAATCAGGACATGAGAAATTAAATTCCGACTTCAGTACATCGCCAGATCCTTCAACAGCATCTGATGATGAAAACCATTCCAATTCATCTTCATTATTGGCCCCAAGTCCAAAAGTGGAATCACAACTTCTGGAAGATTAAATCAATAGTAAGTAAACACCTAGAGAAACAACAGAAAAGAATCTACTCTTGCTGCAAATATAACTGGTAGTTACCTAAATATCCTGTCAACATCTTCAAAGTTTCCAATATCTGACCAACCATAATACAGAAAATCACCAGAATCTTTGTCATCACAGCTGCTATCAAAGAAACTCAGATCATCTGTTTGGGAAATATGACTGAGAGGATAATTATAGGAGTCACTATCAACAGCAGCACTCTTGTCATTTAGAATAGCATCAGTTGCACAAAATTCACTTTCAGTAGGATCTATATTATGTCTTTTGTAGCAGTTCATTGAGTTCTTTGTACTGTCAGATGCCAAACTTGAAACTTCTTTAACTGACCCATTATCGCATGGAGAAGAAAAACCACCATCAGGTGTTTGCGACCAAGAATCTTTCTCCAACATAGTCTTCCTTTTATTCTTCACAACTGAAAATTTGTCTTGTTCTCTTTCCTGACAAACATTTTTATCTACAGGGCCATCTTCAACTTTATCTGAGACACCAACTACTTCTCGACGAGGTTTTTTGTGGCCGTCACCTGAAAGAGAATGTTCACTGGCCTTTTCACCTCTAGCATGGGGTACTATATGATCATCGCTCTGGCAAAATTCATCCCAAACTATATCTTCGAACTGTAACACCAGTTACAGAATTTTAGTTGTAATAACTGCAGAAATGCTCCCATAAAATGAGTAAACAAAGCTTAAATCTTAGAAACTCCAATATAAAGTGCATAATGACAACTCAGAATGAAGATAGCAGAGCGCAGAATAATGACGGTCCAATCATCACTTTTTCACCATCAGTTATGCTTATCATGAAGGGTAGCACAAGAAATTATAATTCAAAACTCGTTATAAGTGGGTTGCAAAGGTGGTAACTTATCATCCAAGATCAGACTTAGAAGGTAACTTAACTCCACCTGCAGCCAGTTTTCGCTGTTTGCATCTAGTTTAATTTCACCTCACAGGTGTAGAGATCAAAACTAGATAGCAAATAAATAATAGAATAGGTCAATATTTCCTAATTAAAAAGCAGAAACCTATTTTTCATATTATCTTTCACATTTTATACTAAAAAGAAAAGGATAATAAATTTTGTGGAATATTTCATTCAATCGAGCAAAGAAACTCGGTAGTGTTTAGAAAATTGTATCAATTGGTATGTTCATGAACTTCTAGAAGCGCAGAAGAAGAGGATACTTCTAAAAGGCCACAGAATATTTATGTTACTCTAAGATTACATAGCACGGATGAAGAAAATCTGGCAAGTTAAAGTGCCAGATAATTACGAAAAAAGCTCATTTTCTACTTAATATCTGGACAATCCATAGCAGAACCCAAATTAAGAAGTTCTTTTTATCTAATTTCTGCTTGCTTACTGCAAAGGGGAGTCTGGCCCTACACTAACAACCATTTCTTCTACAATTCTTTCCTACATCTCTAGTAGACATTCCCCCGATATACCAGAAGACATGTTTAAATAATTCATAGGCAGTGTAGCCCTTAGCCTTTATTTTAATCCATGAAATATATACATCACAAATCAAACTACATAAAGATATTGATAATTGCACCCAGAGAAAAGGAGTCTATCTGATATATATGATGATCTAAGCTCTCCAATTTTCCTGCCACACCAGAAAGCATATGCAGTATCCAATGAGAATAATAAAATTACAACTTATAAATTCCCCCAGATTTTGAGTATGCTTCACAAGACAAACAATGACATAAGCCATTTTTCCAAGTCATTAGGAGATCATGAGAAGAGAGAAATGTTACTGCAAAAGTTAACAATTTTTCCAAGAACAATCAAAGTTTTCTTCTTGAAATTCTCATTTTATTTGATCAATTACTTAGAAAAGAGATATCAAGCAAAGCTTCTCATTACAGCTTCTCTGAATTCTGCCTACCTTTTGTTATCAATTTGGATAAAACTAATTAATGTCAGTAACTGAAGATTTTTCTAGAAGATGAACGACATTGCATATAGTCTACTATGTTTTTCCTTTTATTTTAGGGGGCATTTTTAATGCACGGTAACCTGAGAAAAAAAATCCCTCATAAAAATAATGTGGACTATTTTTCTTTATTTTGTGGGGCAGAAAAAGAAGACATTGTTGTGTCTACTGGGAACACATAAATATTCCAAGAGTTTAATAATTTCAATTCGTTCAATGTTTTGATGATTTTAATGACTGATTTGTATTTTATATAAAGTGTGAAATAGTAATCAGGATTATACGAAAGTTAATACAAGCTTCGACATATCTATCACATTGACACCATTTTTAAACCCCTGTAGAGTGAATAAAAATCTAAGATCTTTTTACTAGTCAACATTTCTGAAGTAAAAGAAAATAAGGTAGTTATTGTGAATATATGAAAGCTAGTAATTCCTTTGGCCTTTCTGTCGATGGTTAGTCATTCCTAAACCTTTAGTTTATTTGATGGTTATTGAAATTGATAATATCAATGATGTCATCTATCCTTAGTAAGGCCGGTCAGTTCAGCATCTATTCACAAAACATATATCCTAAGTAGATATCTAAGCAGTTTCCAAGAAACTTCAGGCCATGGGCATTTCTAAAATTACCAAGTATATTCCAGGAAGCTTAAAGCCATGCACGTTTAACAAATGACCCACAGCATCTGATTCTAATTGATTCACCATTTAGGGAACTAAAAGATCTTCATTTATGCGTTACGTGGACAAATTTCCACCTCCCGTAACATCCATATGGCTTTTTCATTGCCTCTTACAAAAAAGGCAGAAGGTAAGAGACATCTCCATTCACAGAACTAGTTACATGTGATTCTAATGATGATCCTAAATTTCACCCTTCCTAACAAAAAAGGCAGAAGGTAAGAGACATCTCCATTCACAGAACTAGTTACATGTGATTCTAATGATGATCCTAAATTTCACCCTTCCTACTTTAGTTAGGCGTACAAGAAATATTAAAAATCTTCCATCAATTCAGTCAACAGAGAACCGAGTTTCCAACCACAATAAAAGCAGGATTAGGACATGACAAAATGATAAGAAACTGAAGTTCTTCAGTCACCCAGCCAAAGGAAACCAAAAATCCTGGAAACCTGGTCCCTGCAACATATTTCTCATAGACATCTTTCACGAGGAAACCTTACCTCGTACATGGACAAGTCTGACATTCCTATGAACTCTTCAACTAGCACTCAAACCACAAGCAGTTTTCTGATCTGATATCATATTCAAAAGTAGTTCCCTCTTCGCCTCCGTTCACAAAACCAACAAAAGTACAAGGATCTAATCCAACTAAGATCTTCAGCTGTTTCATTAAATTAAACAGCCATTTCAATCAGACAAGAAAATAAGAAAACTTTTTGCAACCAAGAAAGCAGACTAAATATGCAGAAAAAGTTTCATAATCTAAAAGGGGTAAAAAAAAGGTAAAAACTTCGCATCAACGAGAATTTTCTATGAAATGAATCTTTTAGCTTCTCTCAAAAGAAATAAAAATTCCCAAAATTTTCCCATTTTCCTTCCTTCTGACTACCAAACAATCTAAACAAAAGATCAGAAACTGAATCCTCGGCCGTTCTACCTAAATTCCAAACAGTTCGAGGAACGCATCCAGCATAAAAGAAAGTACAAAATCTCCAGAGCTACCAACAACTATTACTGAGGTTTTGCCGGGAAACTCACCGGAAAATTAGAAAACCGCCAGAAAGTGAACAAACTTCACCTGAAACCAGCTCCTCCAATCCACAAAGCTAGCAACAAAACCCTAAATTTGATAATTAACTACACAAATCTCGGATGTTCTAGTGAGAGAGGAGAGAAAGAGAAGCCCTGTTAACTTCGGGAGAGAAAAAAACAATTTTTCGGTTGAGCGAATATTTTAAGAATTTAAATATTTAAAGAATAAGTAGCATGCGTAGGGCGACACGTGTCACGGAGATCCAAGCAGAGACGGCAGAGCAAGGAGTGGGTA
This sequence comes from Rauvolfia tetraphylla, assembly GCA_030512225.1. NCBI lineage: Eukaryota > Viridiplantae > Streptophyta > Magnoliopsida > Gentianales > Apocynaceae > Rauvolfia > Rauvolfia tetraphylla. The sequence goes on from JAJQKT010000060.1 coordinate 9,890,638, forward strand.
TCAGAATTCGTGGTCGAGAGGCAGGGTTGAGATACGATCTCTTTCTGCGCCGGGATTGGTCCACGCACGCTCTAGGTTAACATAGATGGACACGTGTCGGTTCGATGAGTATGGTTGCACTGCGGCCAGTTGAAAACCGGCGGTTGTAAAAAGAGGACACGGTTTTGTATTGTAGATTCCTAATTTGCTCAAGCTGTTTAACCACTTGGCTTTTTGTTTATTAATTAAGGAAGGTTAATCATTGCAATTATATGATTAATTAATACATACTGATGCTGACTCTTTGGATTTTCCTAATTTATTTTTATGTAAGTAAAAATATTTAATAATTTAAAACTTTTAAATGGCTCAATTGTTCAAGAAAGTATTTCTTTTCATCCACTTTAATAAAACGATATTGAAATATAACTTTTATAATATCTATACGAATAGAAATAAAACTAAAACTATGAGCTAAGATAAATTCGTTCTCTTTATTAGACATGTAAATCGTTGATTCGAAATTCTCTCATTGATATTCATATTTATTTTTTAGTATAATAATGAAAAAATATTTTTGAAGAATCATAATTATTTTTAAAATCACGAATCTTTTAAATATTATCTGCACCACAAAAACATTATTCTTAACCTTTTGGTAGGGAATTGAAGGGGCATATAAATTTGAATTTTAAGAATTTTTTTCTTAATATTAAATTTTAATTTTTAAAAATTCTATTAATAATATTTTCATAATGATAATAATATTCCGTGCATAGTATAAATTTTTTAGGCTATAAGTGTGGAGAAGGAAAGAACCTCAGAGTAAATTGCATGGATTAGAAATTTTATTATTGAGAGTGATTCTTTCTCACTCTTCTTTTATGATGCAAATTACTTATTTGACCATCAATTAATCTGAGTTGACTCCTCAGCATTTCAAGGAACGATTTATTTCTCTCGTCTAAGTAATTAGATTTTAAACATGAAATTGGAGGTCCAAAATACTCCACGTTGGGGGAGGAGAGAGAAGGTAAGAAGAAAAAAGAAAAAAGTTTTGTTCCCAGAACTTGAAATTTTACTCTGCCGGCTTAAAATTTAAAGCCTTTTAAAATTTTTTATATAAATTAAAAAGAAAAAAGTAAGGAGTATTTTACCATTTTTTTGTAATTATTTTAATTATTCTTTACTAATATAAAAGAGAATAGCGAGATTATTTTTATAATTGAGTTTACTTTAAAAATATAATACTTAAACTTTACAAATTATCAAAAATTTCGAGAAAGAAGAAAGTGTCCCAAGAGGCCTTATATTTTAAAATGGAGAAAATAATTACCTAACTTCTGATAAATACGTTAATGACATTTTGTAAGATAAACCCAGATTAATTGCAGTAGTTAAAGTTATCATTTGGATTATACATTAAGAAAAGATGAATATGAACAATTAAGAAGAACGTTTATAACATCCTCTTACTATTTTAAATCATAAACAATAATCTTGTAAAGGATTAAGGAGCACTTAATAAAATTGTTTTCTAAAGTACAAATAGTAAACTAGTCATCAGTAAATCTAAAACTAACACTCATCATTTTTAATCTTGATCTTGCATTAGGGAAAACCTGAACCTTGATTTCTTTTTTTAAAATACAAGTAAGATATTCAATTATAAAATAATTAAACAGCAAGAGGAGGGAAAAACAGAAAACTCGACAAATCTAAATGGACCCAAATCAATAACCTTAGCAGATGTCGGGAACTCGAAGAATGCAAAGTTCGAGCCAAACTTTTGTTGTAAAAGACACCTAATTAAACATGTCTTTAATAATGCAACCATCAGAATTTCTGTTCTGTTACCACTTTCTACATTCACAGGTACCCCAGGGGAGACAGCCACCCCAAATCAGCGGCAGCATAACTAACTCTCCTTCTTTTCTTTTTCTTTGTTCTTTTTTTTTTTTTTGTTGAATTATTTTTCTTTATTTCAAAAGTATTATTTCATATCATTTAATTGCGAGTTTTGATTAAGTTTTAAAGTAAATAAAATTTTTCATTTTTTTATTTTTATCCATATTTCTATTATTATGAATAATTTATTTTTACAAATTTTAATATAATTTGATTAAAAAAATCAATGCAAACTTTTAGTATTAATATAATTCATTTATTTTTTATATTTGTGAAGAATAAATTAAATTAATTAAAAATAAAATAAAAAATATTTATTACTTTTTCTTTTAATAATATATAAAAATATCAAAAGATTTTATATTTTAAAAATACAGAAAAATCTGTTTAATATTTTTAAAATAAAAATACTTCTTAAGTGACATTATCTAAAAAATATCGATGGACAAGTAATTTTTAAACTGCGATAAAGATGTGCGGGGCATCCTGTGTCCACCAAACTCAAATGGGGGAGGCCAAATCCGAAACAATAATAAAAATGACTTGCCCTGAAAGCAACTTGTCAAAAGGCAAAACATAAGTGGTTTCCATCGTCAATTTTTAGTAGTATTTTGACTATGCTCGAATCGATGTGTATTGCTACTATAGCATTATTAGTACTACTAATCCTTATCAGAATCAAATAGTGAAATGCTTTCTCTAGAACATTCGGCTTCCTACGCATGCCAAGTCCTATATAGTAAGTATGGTACCTGTTGGGGTTTGACTCTATATTTAGTAAGTGCATGAATCCATGGTGTTCTAACTATAGTTTAGTTCAACGTAATACTGTCAATACCAAATATTGTTTTAGAGTAGAATTGAATAAAATTTGAGTTTGAGATTTTTTTTATTTTAAATTTTATAAAAGTGAATTATTTGTGAGAAAGTGAGTGAAACATAGAATAAAAAATTTATATTGAATTTTATAACGAAATCTAATTGATATATTTTTACTAATTTCATAAATATTCTTTTTCGCTTATTCTATAAAAGAAACTCCATCTAATATAATGCAAATTATACACTCTTATACCATGAAATGTTAAAGTAGTTATTATTAATTTTTATTGTCTAAAAACTTAAAGGTAAAATAACCCAAAATAAAAAGAAGACGAATACTTAAGACAAATTCAGATATCAATGGTCATCATTTGGAAACAATGTTTCAAGGAAACAAATCATGTTTTTGCCTTTTAAAGCAACTAAAAGGGGCTCTAAGGGCTACCCATAGTGACAAAATGCTGGTTTTTATAGTATTTCAGTTTTCAATTCTTTTGCAACCCGGCCAGAAAAGAATTAAAAACACTAGTGCCCCCATTTATCCTTGTGTTCTTTCATCCTTTTTCTCCCCCACATTGTCAATTCATCCAAATTTTCATCATATTCAAAATAACGGTTAATCCATTAACTCTTTAATACGAAAGAATTCTTATGCCGACTCTTATATATAGCTTTGAACACTATAAATTTTTCTTGCAAAGGTCAAATTTAATTAGATTCCAATAAACTCAGAAAAGTAGAAAATCTTGACTTTAAGTTCCAGTCTAAACGTACAACAACTTTGAATTTCACATTATGTGATTATCATGCATGCTACTCCAAAGGCATCTACTGCAATTACACAAGAACTGACAAATATTGCTCAACCAATGGAAAAAATGACAAAACTTAGTTATCTATATAATCTATTCATATAATACTAGTATGGTTCATTATGCTCGATGACCCTTTGGAAGGTGGATTCATCGCAAGGTAAAACGATGCCCTTCTGGTTCTGGAATCCATAAACCTCTGCAGACTCCTTTAGCAGCTGCTGGAAAGACGGATTCTTCAGAAAAGAAGTCGGAAGGACAAATCTCTTTGTTTCAGCTCCGACGTAGACTACGAAGTGCCCTCTGGGAGTCTTTTGGTTGCCTTGATCTCTTGCATACACCTTTCCCATGGCCATTCCTGCAACTCTTGCTGCCAGCTGAGTTGAGCCGAACTTTGACACTGCCGCGGACTGCAGTGGAATGCTTGTATACGAAAGATTAGCGTTACGAGTACTTATTTATAGGACTCGAAATGTTCATCCTCTTTGTATAAACTGCATGACTGTGGGCAGCTGAAATTGTTGACAAGGTGCGTAAATTAGCCCGTAGGAGATGAAGAGTTTGCCTAATCATTAATCAGTGGCTGTTTTTGAGCAGGGAAGAAACATGTCGTGTACGAGGGAACTTGGTTTGCACATGCTATCAATTTCTCTACAGCTTCTCTTTCAAAACCCTGTATAACTCGGCCTAAAGAGTAGGTGATTGTTCACCAAATCTAGACATTTATGCTTAAATTTGTACACCAGTACTTTTCTTTTCTTTTCTTTTCTCAAATCTTATACCATTAGAAACAGAGGGTGGTGAAGGAAATGAACGAATAATATGCTCAATAAATATCGAAGTAGAAATCTTTTAATTTGATGATAAGTATTTTATCAATTACAGGATTATTTAAGACATGATAACTTTAATATAAAAAGTAAATAAGAATTTACCTTTCACTCATCACGCCACGCCCTATCCAGTTAAGTCAGATACAGTATGAATCAAGAAAAATGAAAATCACATGCTGAAATTGAATGCGTAAGAGAAAGAGGGGAATGAACCCGTGCTGGCGCCTTTAACCGAGTAAAGGATTAGTCATTTCGATGCCAAACAAAGAAATGACTGGACATTAAGCTTGTGTTTGCTCGACAGCCCATTTCTAGTTGCATGTTACTGGTGATGCGTGCTTTGTCCAGAACCCGCATGCTCAGGCTCTCGATGTTTCTAGCTATGTAGAGGAGGTTTCCACCTGAGGGGCTTCTCCTGATTAAACTAAACCTAGCAGTCTGTTGCTATATTTGTTGCCAGAGAGTGAAGATGAATACCGACATCATTGATCTTCATTTTATGGCACGTTAAGGCTTTTTCCTTTGGATAACCCAATCAAAGACTTGCCATAAAGGGCCTCCTCGTGCCAATAAAAAGATCAGTGCGGTTAGAATGCTAAGCTTTCTTGCTGTGCATTTCTTAAATCATGAAGATCTTAGTTAGTTTTCTTTTTGTTTTTGCTTTTGTTTTTTTTTGTTTTTTGTTTTCTTTTTTTTTTTTTTTTGTGGGGGGGAGGGTGTGTGGGGTGTGGAGTGGATTTTCTCTCGAACCATGTTGCCCATATAAGCAAGTAGAATGAAACATTCTACAGAAAAATGAAAAGTGCAGTCACACCTCATGTTCGGTGCAGAATTGTCCAGTCTGATCCTGATATGCTAGAGATGAAACTGGAAGATATATTGACAACAAAATAATACATATTACAATTCCTTGTTCAAGTAATTGGAAGCATAGTTGCTTCTCCTTTACACTCTGCAGAGATCAGGGAACTGCAAACTGAACAAATCTTGTAGCACAAAATTGACAACAGATATCTGGTCTTAGCATATGCATACAGATAAAAAGCCAATTCTTCATGGATATATTACTGGAAGTACAAGTGGAATAGCCCGCACGATCGAGAACAACAACATCATTTCTTGCCAGAGGGAAAGAGCACATGTCACTTCTTCAAAAGCTTGTGTGAGAAAATTCTTTTGGAATAGGGACTGTTGCGTGAGATTGCCTTATGGGATTCGATTGCATCAACCAACAAATTGTGAAGAGGACCCTGAGTTCAGAAAGAAGATTGAAAAGCATTATAACGTAGATACCAGCCACCTGACATCAGGGACCTAATCCAGTAACAAGCATAAAGAACCCAGTACTTGAAGCATTTCAAATGTAGGTGTACCGGAGTACACATGCTAAGAAAACATATATGTTCAGTGAATTCAGCCCCAAAGCTAGTTTACAGGTAATTCACGACAAGCTTTTATTTCTTTAAATAAAGAAATGTTGCAGTCCTTGTTGTTAGCAAAATTATACAAGGCGCCTGGAAAAATGCATGAGAATGCAAGATCAAGATAAAATGGAACCTTGCGAAAAAATATTGTCGTTTGAAAGATCTGAAGAATGTTGATAGTTCAAAATCCTAAATTCTCATACCTCAGAAACTTTAAGAGCCGTTTGGACAACATAGTTTGCATGTGGGTCTTGAAGCAACTGCTCAAAATGAGTAGCAGAGAGCAACTCATGAATTATCTTCGACTGAACTTCTTTGTTACATACCAGAAGACATTTCTCAACAACATGACTGCTGAACTTTTGTGTTGAGAGATGAACATAGTTACCATCAAACTGAGAAACCAACTTGGTTGTCGCAGGTGGCATCTTAAGCTCCAAGATAAACTGAACAACATAATTCCTGCAAGCAAACAAATACTCCAATCTTCAAATTAAATTTAACAGGGGAGCCAGAAATTGAAAATTGAAATCAAAACTTTCACTGGTTTCAGCAACCTAGTTAGTCAGAAGGAAATAAGAGAAATATATAGACCAATCTTTCAAATGAAAAGTTTGACTAATAAGAAATATATATAATTTTCCCAGATCACGAATTCTTAATTTCCCACTGATAATTGCTGATACTATTGCTCGACATGAAAAGGATATTTTTTTATAGCAATCCACAGAGCAGCCTAAGTCAAGTTCACAAAGTCTTATATGCACAGGCACATTCATAGAACAGAATTAAAGAAGGAACTCCTTCACATTTTACCTACGCAAAAACAGAATGAAGCATTGGTCCATCAACAATAACAGTATCTATATCCATCAAATTTTATATGTACACGTATTACTATATCAGTAAGTACATACAGTCAGCATGGCAAACAAAAGTCTTGATCAGGGGAGTTCACATGTACACAACAAACAGAAGTCAGATTGTCTTTAACGGAATTCCAGCAAAGAAAAAAGGAAAAAAAAGAAGGCAAGGGAAATACAAAAATCTCTAACTAGTAGCTTAAGTCGGCAATCTTCAACAAGGTAGTCGAGAAGCTAAAGAGTAAAGACACTGACGATTGAATTCTTGAGTTCATGATCTAAGAAAACATTACCAATTTGTCCATCAGGAAAAAAGAGAAATTTGCTATTGAATTACAGAAGATTTCCCCAGAGATAAAAAACAGGATGTAAAATTTTGAAAATCTACTAGAGAATTCCCTTTAGAATTCCCTTTTTATATAATTACCCAAATGCATCTTGAGCAAGCAGAAGTCCATTTGCAGAAATTTCTGCTATCAAGTTTTCCCGATGCTCTCCTGTAGAATGACTGATGCATCTTTGCAGAACACAACAACCATGCTGATGGGTCGCAATGTCAACACAGTACTTTGCTGCCGCAACAAAGATGAACTGCCAACATGTAAATAATACATATATATAGTCAAGAGTGTTCAATTACTGGAAGCAGAATAACATGACAATTTATGAAAATCTGGGAAAAAGCAATGTATGTGGACATCTTAGCCATCTCTTTGTAAATTCAGATTCCTCAAAAATGATCACATGAATTCAGAAATCTCTTAAAGATCCCATTCGTTAACAAACCAAACTTGGTTTTTACTAGAGTCGTTAACTGAGTAAGATTCTCTGTAGTCTACTTTGCTCACAAATCACAAGCTATAATCTCATATGGTTTTATAGTTTTGGCAGGAAGTTCCAACTATAAAGTTCAAGTCCTATATTTCTCCTTATCTCTTTTTTCTTTTGGATGACCAATGACCAGAAAACTCCCAGTTTTCTTAGGTCAAGCTATCTTTCTTTCCAAGGCTACCATCATTTGAATTCCTCTGCACCCACTATGACTTAAACAAAGACACAATCTTCTATCACATCCTTTAACCTGGAATGGAACTAAATTGGGCATTCTAACAGCACCACATGGGGAAGTGAACGTATAAATGTACATGGAATACCACTTTCAGTACTAGAAATCACTTCTTGTTTCCAGAATTGGAGCTCAATTCTCAGTGGAGCAAAATTTTGATTCCGGTGTTGGGAATTGCTGTCATTTTCTCTCACATGTAGACTTAAAACCCATAGCAAGCCCCAAAACTTTCTACTATCTAATCTCCATGTATGATTCATTTCTATCATGGAAAACCCAATAATGCAAACCTGTACAACCGAAGTATCCTAACATCTCTTGAAGCATCCATAGAACTTAAATAATCTAGAGATACACTAATTTAATATGGGAATTCATGGCACATTCTGACAGTGTATCTGCTTCTTCATTCCTGCAAGTCCTACACTAATTTTCATGCACTTAAGTTTGATCCCACCATCACTAGACAAAAAAAATATCATTTCAGCTTCAGCATACTCATGCAAAATTTACTCACCTTATAGTTGAGAAACCAGTTTTCTAATGTGTAGACTGGATAAAGTTAATCAGACATTGACAAAATCATTATCTTAAGCATCTCATGGAACTGATAAATCTCTTGGCTGGCATCATATGACTAGAATAACATGATTCTGCCATCTTTTCAAAAGCTTAGTAAAATTCAGTTTCACTGTGCTTTAAGGACAGAAAATTATAGTACAGATTTTAGATGGGGTTACAAATCCAAGCACCAATAGGCACACTCCAGCAGATAGTGCTCTCGTAGGGAATATAGGACCTTACCAAACTCAAGACTAATAGTGCATTATATTCTAGGTAATCAAGCAGCAACCACACATTATTAGACATTTAATCTCAGTGCATAATCAAGAAGAAAAAAGAAAATGCCTTTAAGGGACAAAGGCAGAAAGAAACATCATGAATCTGTTACATTCCAACTTCAAATTCATGTTTCCACGTCTTATACCAAGTAAACCGGAGTCAAACAATGAGGTTTTGAAAAGTTTCATGTTTGAAATAGTCATGTCTAATGTGTATGATTTTGTAGAAAATGGGAAGCTTTGGCATCTTTAGGTTAGCTGATGTAGAAGTTTCAAGAAAACAGCAATGGGACTAAACTGGTTCTGAGTTAGCTAATTCCTTGATATTTTGCATTATGGCTAAGTCCTCTAGGTTTTGAGACAGTAATTGTGTTGGGAGTACAGTCTAATGGCATGCAATATCACCATCACAAGTAAATGGATAGTTTGACGAACAATTCAACCTTAATACTTTCTGCGAAGTTATCTAGAACTCTCATCACTCATGACTATCCTAGTAGATGCGATATTCATATAGTTTCCACCTACTTGAGCAAAAATAAACATGTTGTGGTTTGCAACTTCAGTCATACAAGTATAAGAAAATTTTGTAGGAAAATATTGGCAAACAATCTCTAAATTTTCTTTTCCAGATACTAGGAGCAGAGCCGAACTAAATTACTACAAGAAAACTGATACATATTCTGTGATCATTTGGTGCTTTAACTCACAACAGAGAATATTGTTCACAGTGTGAAAGGAGAATCCACAATGAAGACAGAGACCTTTTGTGGTCGTTCAAGAATAACCAATGTTATGCTTAATTCAATATTAAGAGTGAATATTATTGAAACACGAAATGTGCTACTCTTTTGTAGCAATATCCTATAGAAAGATTCATTATTTATTAAATTACACCCAGAAAACAAAAATACAGCTGAACATGTGAAAGAGGATGCAAAGAAAATCTTCTCGATGTCGGAGAATTGTAAAATAATGATGAGTAGATTGACAAAGGCCATAAGACGTAGTAGTTAACAAACAAATAGAAAACTCGAAGAAGCTCATTAGCATGTACAAGAAACAATGATGGAAGAAGGGAGTACCTTGCTATCTTCACTGCTAAGGCATTGCAGGCATCTTTGAACAACATGGTTACCATTCAGATCCTTAATGAGAGCAAGAAATCCAGGTTCAAGAGCTGAAATAACTAATGAAATCTGCTGCTTGGACCTAAGTGTCTCAATCAACTTTTGTACCACTCTAGTCCTGATGCAGTAAGACCTTCATTAGATTTGCATTCAACAAAAACATTACTTAAAGTAAAAGGTACAAAACTTACCCATGAGTGTTTAATGATATCCTGATGAGTTCGCCTGGTTTTGCAGTCACCCTGAGAAGAATATCCATTCTCTGCTCTTCGTTGCACACCTCCAGCAGCTTTTGCATGAGGTAATTCCCAAATGGATTCATCATAAGTTCAACAACATGATCAATTATCTCATGAAATATTATGTCTACATCTTGAGGAGTCCCTTCATCAAACATCCTTTGCAGGAATCGGCAACCATGTTGATCCTTCGCCATGTAATATATGTATCCTCGAGCTTCTGCCAAGGAATTACACTTTGACGGCAGGGATGGTGTACAACATGTTCGCAGACTTCGTATACTTTCTTGATTTCCTGAAATCTGTGTACAAGCATCAATCAGTGACCTTTTTCCCGGATGTGCACCGAGTCCAGCCTCATATGAAGATCCCTTGCTGTTGTTCCCCTTAGAGCATCCATATCCTTTTTTCATCACACAGTTTACATCTCCTTGAATTATTAAGCTATCTTCCCCTCTAAGAGCCTCAACACCTCCATGAGGCATTCTAACACGCAGAGGGTATCTATTACATGCAGTTGCCATTGGCTGGTGATAGTGAAATAAATTTTCCACGTTGGAATGAGATATCACAGGAGTCGACTGAGGCACGTTTTGCATACCAAATGCATCAGTTTCTGCAAAAACATTAGTACCATTTCGCCGAGCACAAAATAGGACATCAGCAGAAGGCGGCCTAGCCAGAGTACCAAACAAGCTTGATACTGGAATTCCCATCTGGTAACGATGACCAGCCCGCCCCTTTGTTAAGGGAAATTGAGAATTCACAGCAGTATTGCCAATATTTAAATGTGAAAACAACTCATCAGCTCGGGTTAGGGAATACGAATACGGTGATCCTAGTAGAGTCCCCCGGAGATACTGATGTCGCAATCCAACCATCCCGGGACCTATCTCACCATCAAAACTCAGGGAACTTCCTGTAATGGGGAACTGATATCTTCCATAATCAGGAAACCCTGCACCCCTGTAATTTTCCGACGACCCCTGTTGTTCTAAATCCAATCTAATAGTCCCATTGCTAGAATGATCAAAAAATTGATCAGCATTTGGGCCAAAGTGTACGTCCTCTAGCTCATCAGCGATATACATTCTATCTAAATTCCTTGACAAATTAATTTCATCAATCAGATTCTCAGTGGCTTTCTTTCCGACAGAGGGATCAGGAGCTTTTAACTCCACCCGAAACCGATTAGGGTAGCTTGCAGTCCCAGAGACTAAGTGGGATTTTGGCTCTTCCAATGGAGGCGTGGCAGGCGATCCACTGGCAGACAATGAATGCCCACCAGAGAACAAGCTTGAAGAAGAGCCATCGGATTGCAGAGAAAACCCACTCACAGGGGAAGCACATGTATGTTTATTATGACCGAGTGTTTCATCATCATACATACCCATACCATACATGATGCCATTGGTTCTTTGAGTCATTAAAGACATATCATGATGATGATCACCGCCACCATGACCATGTTTATGGTGATGATGATGGATGTTGCCAAGATTCAATGATATTGCATGTGGGATCTCACCCAGCAACATTTCAAGCTCTTCATCTTCCTTCATTTTTCGTCTAAATGTTCTTATCAAACAACAACGAACAGGAAGCACAACAACCAAAAACAAAAACTGAGATTTTCAACACAGAAGCAATAAAAACGGCGCAAGAATCAAAAGGCCCACACGGGAAAATGATCTAAAAAGACTAAATAGCATAATCCCAGAAGACATTACCACTTTTGATCATCTGGGTTGGTGTCAGAGACCAAAAGTCTGATTGAAGAAAAAAGAAAGAGTACTGCGTGAGTTGCCACTGGAGGTGACGAAATTTATCCGAATTGCATTTCATTTGATTTTCATTTGAAAATTTGCCTCATTTTTGGGTTTTGGGTTTTCTTTTGGGAAGAGTTGGTGAAGCATGCAAAGAAGAATGGATTGAATACGGTTACATGTACAGTAGAAAATACACGCACTCTGGTACGGTTTCACGCCATTAAAGCTGGAGAAAAGGAACAGACTCCCACTCTCTTTCTTTCTCTCACTAAACCCACGTATATGTATAGACATAGCTAGCACCTAGTGTGATCTGTGAGGTAAAGAAAGTGTTAATGACAAAGAAGTTCTTAATAAAGATCATAGTGTTAATTTCATCCCTAAAACATAAGCACATTCTAATTTAGTCCCTAATAATAAATTCTTCAGGTAAAAGCTCTCAGTTTGTTCCTTTGATATTGGAAACTTTATCTAAGGGTCCTTTCTATGAACTTATCAAGGAATCAATATTCAAATTACTGCTTTAAAATTACAAACTTGGTTCTTTTCTTCCCATTTGTAAGTTTATAAGTATCAAAATTACTTTTAATTTATAAAATTATTAGTACATATTCACGTACATACACTTTAAATTATTCATAATTCAAAATATATTTTTATAATTATTAAAAATAAATTATTTTATAACTTTTTTACTCTAAGTTTTATTTCTTATTTGTCTTTTAAGTTAATAATATATTAAAAAAGACTGAGTATGCTAATTATTAATTTAAAAATATTTTATACTATTGGACTAAATTAGTATTGTATATTAATATGTAGAGTGATAATTGGTAATTTTCATATTTCAAATAATTAACTTGTTCCGTGTTTTTATTCCTAGTTTCAGAAATAGCATGCCATTATAATGTTAGGGACTAAATTGTTATAGACCTACAAAGAAAAGAAATATTTTCTTTTAAAAAAATGGAGTGAAGGACGCTGCCGTCTGTTACTGTTCTCTCTCGAAAGTTCATAGCTGTAATTGAATGAGCAGAGCTGCTGCGCAAACAATTGGTAAACAATCTCCTCACAGCTTATATCTTTGCTATCTAAATTTGAGCTCTTTTTTCCGTGGAATATTTTTAGCTGTGAAAAAAAAACCTCATTACATACATTTAAATAAATAAATAATATAAAATTTATAATTTTACCCACTCATTCACAAATTACAAATAGATCCCACATAATAAATAAGAAAAATATTTAATAAGTGCTTAATTTATATATTAACAGATATCTTAAATATCGAGTATGAAAATGATTTAACGAGCATCAAATTTATATAAGTATTATGAATAGCAAGTAAAAGAAAATATATTTAATAACTGTTTAATTTATAATTGACAAATTCTATAAACATTAAGTAAAAAAATATCTTATTGATATCTGATTTATATATTAATAAGTGTCATTATTTTATAAATATAGTAAGTTTAAAATAATGTATATATTATGAATGCCTTTCTTATTCACATCTAGAGAATATAACTCTTTATCTATTATATATTATTAAGTATATACATAATTTGGCTCAATTTTAAATAACTAAGAATACATAATTACATATATTTACACTTATTTAATTTATTTAAGAAATTTAAATCTTAATTATATGCGTGCGTTAAATATTTATTTTTTGTTTCTTCTCACTTGTCTTAGTGCTATTGGTAAATTAAGAACAACATACCTTCATTTCTTCCGTCATTGATGGTTCTAAATCTTTCGAGCTTTTGAATTTTTCAACATTGACCAAATCAATTAGCACTCTATCACGCTACTCTTGTTTTTGTTTTGAGTTTTTTTTTTAATTCTTAAACTTTATATCTCATGCAAATACAGTTACGTAGTTATTCAAAAATAAATAATTACTTATAGTAATAATTTTGCATTTCATCAAAAGTATGGTCTATTTGTAGCTTAAAAAACACGCTAAAGGCATTATTCACTGTTTTAATATATTAATAAATCAAGTAGAAATGGTAATACGTTAAGGGTGTGATTTGAAAAAGTTCGAATTTGAAATTTTTTATCTTGAATTTTTGTAAATATAATTTTTTTATAAGAGAATTAGTGAGATTTAAAATAAAAAAAATTGTATTGAAACTCAGTGAATTTAAGCAACGACGCTTATTAATCACACGTATAAAATCTACCACATATATGCTAGTTAGAATGAATGGATAATTATCTTGCACCTTGTTTCATTAAATTTAATTGTATATATGCGTGAGAGATTTATATCTTTTTAAACTATTGGTATCTAATGCAAAATGTATTTAAGAATTTTTAAGAAATATTTTTAATAAAGGGACAAAAAAAATAAAGCAAGTCCATTTTGCTAGTTGTATCATGTAAAATGATATTTACGCTTTACAAGATTATTTTATATAGGCAACAAATACATTTGGAGAAAAATTCAACTGTCCAAATATACTTATTAATTATTTTACATTGTTTGGGATTTTCTTGATATTGTAGGAAATGAATGCAACTGTATATACAAATCGATATATCAAAAAAAAAAACTAATTTGATTACTATGCTAAGAGTACATTTTTTTAACATATGTTGAATGAATCTTTACATTTTGATATAATAGTTGGGAGCTTACGCGTAGTAAATAATTATTCACTTCATTATTAAAATTAAAAAATCATTCAATTATACAGTAAATAATTATTTACCACATGTGAGCTCTCAAATATTATATCAGCCAAAATACTGATATGACGATTAAAAATCTTTTCAGCACATGATGAAAAATATATAATTTCAGTAAATCTAAAAAAAAGTAATCGCCGTGCAAATGAAAAAGACTTTTACGTTGCCTAAGATACTATATTCAAAAAATATTTTATTATTCTATAGACGAGCAAAAAATATATGAGTTTGTTTGAAAACAAATATTTTACTTTTTAGATTCATATTGTAGAGGTGGCTATATTTGTAAATTTTGTTAACTGTACTATATTTAAACAGATAAGAGAAAACAAAAATGTAAGTAGTAATACGTCCTTACAACATGTTCAACATTTGTTCAACTAATAAGGACGACTACAGAAAAGGGTAAATTTGTATTACCAAAATTCAAGAAAATTTCCAACAAACAAACTCGAGGGATTTACGTGCAATTATAAATATCTGTGCTGCTGCGACTATTCGATGATTGAATTAGTAATTTTATAATTATAATAGTTTTAATAAAGTTTTGTGTGTATATTATGAGTTATGAATTGAAATAAAATTAAATAATAATAAATTAAAGAAAATAGATTGAAATTATAATTTAATAGTAAAATTTAATATATTATAAATTTAATATAATGTGTTGTTTATATTTAAATAATGAGATAATATGTAAAATATTTTAGAATATTATATTTTAATTTTACAAGTGATAAATTGAATGTAGTAACAAAAATTTAGTATTTAATCTGATTCTTTTTCACATTTATTTATGCCAAGCTTCTTTATGTGTAGGGATTAATAAGTGATCTGATGAGAATATGGTTAAAATTTGTATGTATAATATGATCAAATGGAATCAAATATTATAATAAAATTTTATTTACTTTTTCAAAAATAAAACAACGAGTAAGACAAAATAATATTATTTATAATAAAATTTAATTATGACTAAAAAATAGTTAAAATAAAATTATTTATTACAAAGAGAAAATCTGATCAAATTTTTATTAAATTATTTATTATTTTAATTTATAAATAATTACGTATTAATGAAAGACAAAAAACAAATAAAATCACTCTTTAAAAAAATTACATTCTTCTAATCTATTGTGTATATTCTATAACAAAAGTGGATTGGTAAAATAATTTATTAGATTTTCGAATTAGATTAGTCATCCTCTTTTTTTATTATAGAATTAACCATTTTCTTTTTTAAATTTTATAATTAGCCATCTTGCTTTGCTTTTAGATTCTAGAATTATCTAAGAAAAAAAGACAAGAAAATTTTTAATCGAACACACATATTACTACAATTATCATTTTTAGATTAGTCATTAATCATTATCTTTTTTGGACTCTAGAATGAATTTTTTTTTTGAATTCTAGAATTAGATATGTTCCATTTCTATTGAATTCTAGAATTAATTAAGCATATAAAAGCTTATAGTAATGTGCTATCAGACAAAGCAAAAAAATTAGTGAAGAACGCATTATTATAATCTATCTTTATATTAGTAAAACACACTTATTCGAAGATTTTGCGGGATGAACCAGAAGTTGGGTTACGGTACCTAATTTAACACATTTTTAAATGCATTTTTAAACGTTAAAAGATAAAAAAAATTGACGGTTCAAAAGGTTTAGCAAAATGCGATAAATAATACAATATCAAAATATATTCTTAATTCAGAACACATTATCTTAATACATTTTTTTAATTCAAAAATAAAAAAAATTAACCGCATATTAAAGAAATACGTGGACAACGATCACAACTCATTCTTAAAATATCACTTAGATTATATTAGATTAAAAAAATTACAATATCTATACCAAAAACCGCTTACGGTTTGTCCGATAAGGACACAGTAGGCTGCCAGGGCACCGCCTCCACCTTTGTGTCTGTGCCCCTGTTTGGTGATTGGATTGGGCTGAAAATTTAACTTGAACGCGGAACTTCGCCACTATTTGCTTGCTTGCTGGACACAGAATTACAACGTGAACGCACCGTATGCAGTGTCAACGTTCTAGACGTAATATTCCTTGGACGCTGAACAGATAAGTAAAAGCACACCTAGACATTGATATTGTTTATAGAACTGGACGCATTAAGTTATACGTTCCTGTGATTTTTGGGAACCTGCCTAAAACAGGACTATTTTGTTTTGCGGAGGTTTGTATAGAAACGGGGTCGGAAAAGTACCTCAACATTTTACTACTATTAATTTTATTCATCAGAAAAAATACTTTTAATTTTGTTTTTTTACTGCTGCGGCGAAGTGTGAGCTGTAGGTTGCAGATCGTCGACGACGATACCATAATCACCATGGAAGGGCCGTCGCGCAGGCGCCCGCTGAGTGAGGACGATGATGACTCCTACAAACAGCCACCGTAAACTTCTTTCTCTCTTTCAAATTCAAAACTGATGGAAAAGCGATTAGTTTATAACGAATACTGCGAAGCCCTAGTTTACTTTCGGTGGAGTAGTGATTAGTATGTGTAAATTGATGTATCGAGCAAAAACATACTTATTCTGATGCAAATGAGTCTTCGTGTGTATGCATTGTCGTTTTCCTTAGGGAGCCTTTTTTAAGGTCGGGTGAATTTTCCTGGTATGCAATAATGCAAATCAGTGAGCCGACGAATATAGAAAACTAGCTGGTTCATGTTTACGTTGCCATCTAACTAGCGGCATGGGTTTGAGCAAATTGCTGTGGTTAGGGTTGCTTTCATTTATCCTGGGCTATTAGCTGGTCAATGTTTTACTGATGAAATAGGGGTGGGAGAAAGGAAGTGGAAATTGCACAAGTGTTTGCTTAATTCAGTCTTCGGATATTGGAAGTTTCCCCGTGACTTTATTCCTTTTCCTTCAGTGTCCGTGTTGTTTTAAGTGTTTTGTTTCTCATAGGAGCATTTTGTTTCTTCTGGAACATCTTTTGTGAATAGTTAGGGGTTCTTCATGTGTAATTCTATTGCTTAAACTTAAATTAGAAAGGTAGTAGTTTGTGGAAGAGAGGGGATTTTTCTGAGGAAGTCTTCTATTTTATCCTTAGCTTTTCATACCCATTGCTAAATTATTTTAAGGCATGAAGGCATAGAACATCTCATGGGACTAGAGCTTTTTATGCTGTTTTTGATACTTTATGTAGTTTTGATTTGGTTTCTGTGAATTTATTTCTATTGGGGATTTCCATCACATGCAGGCAGAAACGGGTGAGGTTTCCAAAAGGTAAAAAGTCGAAAACGGGAGATTATGTGGTGGATGAACAGTATAGTGATGATGTCCCTATAAAGCGTACAGACCCTCGAATTGCTGCCAAAGAACGTGCCAAGTGGCGTTCTGAGATTGCGGATGAGATGTTTGATGAAGATAATAGAGGGATGATTCAGGACTTTTCAAGGGCTGAAGTCCAGTATGAGGTTCATTTTTGAGACATGCACACTTTATTTATTTATTTATTTCTTTTATATTTTTCTTTTTCTGGGTTGTTTCTTTCGTATGTAAGCCTAGCATGAAAGGAGCACATTCTGGATCACTTGCTATCGGGGCTCATGTATTACGTTGCCCTTTACATTTCTGATAAATAACAATCTCTTCGCAGCTTTGACTGGCTAAGTAATTAGGCTTTAATTTATAAGAAGTGGGTCTGAGTCTACGGTGAAATCTATCTAGTGTGTATAATAGTGGATCACCTATAGCTAGTTCCTTTACTCTTGGTTTTTTTCCCCCCAAAACTGATCTTGTCCAATAGTGTTGTTATTCAATAATTAGGTAGCACAAATGAAAATGCTACTCCTTGTAAATGAAATCCTAATTTTAGAGTATACAGAAGATTCCTACCCGTCTTTTTTAATATATCATGGATACAATGAGGATTGAGATCTGAAATCTTGCTTCATGCTAATTGAAGTTCTAGTATAGAAAATTGGGTTCTGATTTACAAACAAATTTAAGGAGTTTGAGATTTCAGACGTTTGGATGTTCATCAATTAACCTAATATATGATACCATGAGTTCCTGCATCTTACTTCTGTTAACAGTCAAATTATTCAGGTGTTTCAAATTTGATTTACATATGTCTGTGAACATCCTTTTAGTGCCTCTGCTGTAAGGCTGCTTTCATATTTGTTCTTTAATCTTGAAAAAAGAAACAAATCAATTATGCTATCCGAGGCATGATTTACTACCCATATCACAATTTCTTACTTTGTCTGGTGGAGACAATTGCTTTCATTTATTACGTGGTTTGTCTGGGATAGCCAATGATTTTGGCTTGACTTTTGCAGAGCAATGAGACATTTACTGATGATGGGATCCAGATAGAACCTTTCAACCTGTCGAAAGAGAGAGAAGAAGGCTATTTTGATGAAGCAGGAAACTATGTTGAGTACATAAACGAAACGAGATTAAGGTAAATCCAAAAAATTCCGAAATAACAACTAAACATTTTTCCTTCATTTTTTTGGTGTTTATTTTAATCACATGAGCTCTTTCAGGATGCATGGCTTGATAGTGTTGATGCTCATCAAAATTTTGCTGGGAGCAGCGTTATTGCATCTAAAAGTAAAGATGAAGCCCATGATCTTACATCTGAAGACATTGGAATGATCAAGAGACGGATTGCTGATACCCTTCAGCCTGGAGAAACGGTGAAATTCTATTTCCTAGTGTTTATTTTACATGGCAATCATTTTTCTGGAATTTTTTAAGAAACCGAGTAATCTCTTTATTTGGCTTCCCCTTCTACCCTCCCTTTGTTTTGGTCTCCTTACAACAATGGAGATGTAGTAGTTTTCATGCTCCTACCATATGTTCACTCTGGGTATTTAGCTGTATTTTCTAGTTTGCCCTTCAGTTTACTTGTTATCCTAGGGGTGAAGGCTAGCTTAGTTTATAGGAATGTATTGAGTTGATGCTAAATCATTTGGGTTTATAAAGTGTGCTGCTTTTCTGGCGTAGATGTTATAGATGCAGAAGTGTTCTTACTTATTGTAGGTTGATGTGCTAACGTTCCTGTTGCAAAATATGTGCCATTTTTTCCTGGAATATTTCGGACCTTTGGTTTTGATATATTCTCACTATTTAGTATATTGATTCTATATTAAGGTATTGCAAGCCTTGAGGAGGTTGAAGGGAACCTCGAATAACAAGAAGGAGAAGATGTCAGAAGAAACTAAAAAGCTATTTGATCAACTGACAGAAGATGCTATGACACTGCTGGAGAATGGAGATTACAGTTGGGAGCACGCACTTAATCTTTTCTTCGTGGAGATTTTCATGCCGGAGTAGATATTCTGACCATAATGCATTTGTGTATTCTCTTTTGCAGATGTATATGATGAAAAGAAAGAAACTTTCCAGCGTGAGGCAGGTATGTAATTTTGCTTTTGTAGTTCTTCCTTTGAGGACAAAATTCGACCCCTGGTAATGTTTTGATGAGGTTTGGCTGCTTACCTTAAGCATTAGTAAGTGTTGCTATTAGGACTAGTATCTCGAGAAAGTCCCTAGAATATGACTTTTCTCTCTCAAAACTAGAAATAAGCAATGCAGATTGAATACAAATACACAAGGGAATCACATGAGAAATAAATATAGATAATACATAGCACAGAGGTTTTGGAGGAAGATGGAGTACTGTGTACTTTTTAGTGCGTTGTGCTATGCCCTTCAATTTTCATGAATCAAAATTTCTCTACTATTTAGGAGGGTTCTATCTTCTAACTATATTTTATGCATTAGCAGCGATGTCATTCTCCTAATCCTACTTTCTTCACAGAGGGATATGAAAGGTTAGCTGCAGCAAGAAGGCGGGGTACTTCAACTGACTTGGGAGCTAAGAAGCCTGATACAGTAATGAACAACGGAAGGGCATCCTCCATCTTTGATGGTGGTTCTTCAGAGCTGAATATTTCTGCATCTGCAGGCAACAGTAGTGATGCATTTGACATGTTTGCTGAAGATGATGAAAATTCAATTGTAAATCTAGTCTCTGAAACGAATGCTGTTGACCCAAATAGATCTAGTCAACCTTCTGAAAGTAAGCTTGATGCCTATATTTTCTTTGAGCTTGTTGCAACTTGGTTAAATTATCTCAACTTGCTTTCGATTTTGGTATGACATAAAACCTAATTTTTGGCAGTAGGCTGGGAGTTGCAGAATGATTATGTCTTCGATGAGTCTTCCGGGTAATTTTGCTGATCTTCATCCTTGTTAATAAAGGTTCATGCACTTGCATTCTTACCCACAATACTATTGGCTCATAAATATGAATGGATGCAATTCTCTACATACTTTGAAATCCTCTTGGGTACAGATTTCTTCTGTTAATAGGTTGAAGATAATATAAAAAGGAAAGGCATCGAACTGCTCTAGGCTTGTTTAAGTGGGCTATGCTCTTGTAGTTTGGAGAAAAGATATATGCTACAATTTTCCCTCCTTCGATCCCAATTTTGAATATATTCTCCCTCGTCTGCTTCAGAGAAACGAAGGATGGGGGCCATCCAGTTTCTTGCTATACAAATTGGACTTCCTTCTCTTGACTATTCATATTTCATATCAGATGGGAGTATTGAAATTATTGTTTGCCCTGGGTGTCTGGAGCAGTCAAATCTACTGTAATATGGGCTGAGAATTACTCCTTGTCCTGAATTACCTGGAAGTTTAGCGGGAAAGTGTGCCTTGTATATCTTATGCATCTTGGTCTATTTAGTAAAATGATTTCCAAGGACACAGAATTGCAGGGCTAGTTATTAGTATTGTTTTATTTTATTTTGCATTTATGTTTAA
This sequence comes from Rauvolfia tetraphylla, assembly GCA_030512225.1. Taxonomy (NCBI): domain Eukaryota; kingdom Viridiplantae; phylum Streptophyta; class Magnoliopsida; order Gentianales; family Apocynaceae; genus Rauvolfia; species Rauvolfia tetraphylla. The sequence goes on from JAJQKT010000060.1 coordinate 9,911,842, forward strand.
ATATCGTAGTCATTACTCAGGGTAGTAATGCATTGTGGTTTGGAGTTCTCTGGATAGCATTTTTAGCCGGGAATAACATTTATATTTATTGGGTGTCTTGTTATGTTCAGTTACTACTATAGCGGCAGCCTAGGTTATTATTACGATCCATCTTCAGGGTTGTATTGCTGTGCAGCATCGGGCCAATGGTAACTTACATTTCGAGCATCTTTCTTTCGGTTGGCGTAATTAATGCTTTAATACTACTGCTTAACCATTGCTCCTTATCTTTTATATAGGTATTCGTATAACGAGGAATCTGGCACATACGATGAGGTTCCCCAGGCTGCCTCCAGTGTGAGCTAGATGGAAGTAGCCTTTTATGTACTTGTAGAGGATTTTGTGTATATATCAAAATTTACTGGGGTTGACATTCGTATGCAATTATTTACCTCTAAATAACTATCTTTCCTGTGCGGATTTATGTTTTGGCTGAAGCTGAGACACGAATCCCCTATCCTTTAAAATTGAACGTTAAAACCGAGGAATATTAGAATTCAAGGAAGCAGGAATCATGGGAGGTGGTAGACCTTAGGATACCCTGTAGTATTTCTTCTTATTTGAATGCATTGTTTAAATAACCACAGTTATTTTTAGCATTTCCGAATTCGTTATTTGTGTTTGTTGTCCGTTGTGTAGAAGCGGAAATGCCTAGTAATTTTGATTAAACATTGATTTGAAAGAGACTTGAGGTTATAGAATTTCCTTTCCCGAACGAGTTCTATTCTAGTTCAGAATTGCATCATATTCTGAGAGGAAGAAGAGGAACCCAAGCGACACTGTTCATTTGAATCCAAGGTTTTGGAAGTTCACTTAAGCCAGTCAGAGGTTCTTCTGAGAACATGACAACGTATGTCAAAGCTAATTTTTGAGGATCTTTTCTTTTTCCAAATTTATCCTGGAGTGTGGGTGCTGTTGTTTCTGGTTTTCACTCTCGCCACACCACTTTCGTCCCACATATGAGAGGAAAGGTGTAAATAGATTGCATCTTAATTTTAAGTTCAATTATTTTGAATCATATATTTTCTTTTATAAATAAATTATTTTGATGAAGATTAGCCTTAAATTTATTTATTTTGTTCGATAGTTGTTCCATTATCTTTTCTTTCTATTTTTTTAATCCTCTTACTATTTTTTCTTAAGAAAACTTGGTCCCCGCCACCTCTCTAATGGAGGAGAATGGCAGAGGCTTTCACGTGCAGCGCACAAGATATATTTCTCAAGGGCAAAATGGTCTTCCCAATCATTTCCCTCCAAAAACAGAAGCCGAAGCAATTTCTCCACACAGCCAATAGCGTCGTCATAAGGAGAATGATTCGCCAGCCTTTATGCAAACGCCATTTAGAAGCTCGTCAAAATCAACCGTAATGGATTCAATCTTGTTGTCCTATTAAAAAAATGAGCTTGTTGAGCTATGAAAGTGGTTGTCTGCGGAGCTTGAACAAGTCCGCAACTTCCAATATTGAATTGGGTCCGGTCAATTCAGCGGCAACACCCAGGACCCTGAATCTCAATGAAATTGAAGAAATTGTGTGGAACTAAAAGGCCTATCCCCTTGCAATCCAACAAAAGTCCAAAAAGATTTGCCAGTGGGTATGAGAATACCGTCACTGGAAATTTCAGTTGTCTATGGATGAGATTTTGCGAAAGGTAGAAACTGATAAAAGTGGTTGTCTGTGGAGCTTGTTGAGCTATGAAAGTGGTTGTCTGCGGAGCTTGAACAAGTCCGCAACTTCCAATATTGAATTGGGTCCGGTCAATTCAGCGGCAACACCCAGGACCCTGAATCTCAATGAAATTGAAGAAATTGTGTGGAACTAAAAGGCCTATCCCCTTGCAATCCAACAAAAGTCCAAAAAGATTTGCCAGTGGGTATGAGAATACCGTCACTGGAAATTTCAGTTGTCTATGGATGAGATTTTGCGAAAGGTAGAAACTGATAAAGCTTATGAAACACAAAAAGGTACAAATTAGAATATGCCCATGGATACCGAGTCTTTAGGACTTCACACAATCACCATAAGATTGTAAGCGGCGAATGAATATAGAGCAAATGAAATCTAATTTTGGAAAAAAAAAAATTAGATCCTATGCCCCTGTTGATTATGCTGCAAATGTCAGGTTGACTTTTAATATGCATTTGTATTTGCCCCTTTGTATATCCCGAAGGTAGATCAAACTAAAGGTTAGGGTCAATTTGAATTGATTTTTAGTTTAATTTTTTGCTTTTATTTTTTAATTTAAAATTTATATTTAATTTTATAAATAATTTATTTTTATAATTTTTAATATAATTTAATTTAAATATTGAGATGCTCCTTGCGAGATTTGAATATTTGTTTAGATAAATCCATAAAAGGATTGATGAAGAACTAAGGGACTCTTTTGGTTGCGGTGGCGGCGGCCATGTGGATGGCGGTTTGGCAGAGGAATTACAAGAGATGAGAGTTTTTGGTAGGAACTGGGAAGACCATTTTGCCCTTGAGAAACATATCTCCTGCATTGCATGTGATAGCCCCGCCGTTCTCTGCCGCGAGAGAGGTGGCGGGGATCACATTTTCCTAAAAGGTAATTAAATAATTAAACATTAAAAATTAAAAATAAGAACTAAATTAAGACAAAATAAAGATTTGGGACTAAATATGCCAATTTCTCTAAATCCTATAATTCATTAAGAGAACTAAAAAAGAAAAACAAAAATTTGCGGGCACTCCGGGGTGAAAATGAGAATCACCCTTGCGAAACAGCCCAGAAAGACCAAAACTATAAAGCGACTGCCAAGAAAACCCCAAATTTTAAAAACCAAAAAATGGAGCACAGAGAGAATGAGAAGGGGAAGAGTAATGATAGATGGACCGCAGCGATCGCCAATCTATCGGAGATGGTAGCCAATCTCGACTCACTTCAAAAGCTGCTCGTAAAGAAAGCTGTATATGTTGACGAAGAGACCTTTGCCAGAGCATCTCTTAGTGCTGAGCAAGCTCGAACCATCAAGGTAGCGTATTCTTTTTGTTTCTACTTGCCACCACAATTCTTGATCTTTTATGCGATGTCAGTATGGAATTTTTCATCTAGTTAGGCCTTGATTTTTTTTAAAAAAATTTCTGCTTATTGGTTCATAAATTTCCAGCAAGGTGGGTTTTGGTGTTTCTTTCTATTTGATTGGTTTTATCCATCTGAGACCTTAAAATCAGCGATTTTTTTTCTTCTGATGAGCTTGGTACGAGAAGTTCCCATTCATGCTCTTGCTTATCTGAACTGAAAGCACGGCATATGTCTTGTTCCGCAGCTATTCACATGATTTGTACATTATTGCCCAATTCCATCAGTTAAAGAACACTCATTTTTGAAAAAAGGACTTCATTGCAAGATGCTCGCAAAACACATGTTATATAATGTAACCCTTTCGCCCTGATCCATGGGCGGTGGGAAGTAAGTAGGATCATTGATGTGGATCTTTTGGTACTTATCGTGTGGTTATTTTTTCTCTTTGATAAATTTGTAAAAGATATCAAATTAATGGCGCCCTGGCCTCGTACTGCCTCATATTTTGCCTCTTCTCTTCAGTAGATGGGCCCTTGATTTTAAAGTAACTGAATAGATTATGGCAATAAAGAATCATGCTAAAGACTGCTCCAATTGCAGGTTCTTGAACAAAGAGTTGAGACTTTGGAAAGAGAACTAGATGCTGCTATCTCTGCTGCAGCGCGTGCCCGCACAGAGAAAAGACAGGCGGAGGCAGCACAGAAGGCTGCTGAACTACGTGCTCAGGAGGTTACTCGGGAACTTGAGAACACAACAAGTAATGTTTTTTGTCTCCTTTGTTTGGAGATACTTCTGCATTCATAAAAATAAACATTTTTATGTTGAGTCTTCAAATTTATGAAACATACATATGTATTTTATGATATTATATTGTTCAGATAAATATTGACCATGTAGATGGTGTTCTTTCAATGTGAGAAGTCGTTTCTTCTTCTCAGCTGAAGGGAATATGAAATTAGCATTTTTCTTCACAGAATTGAGAATTTATTTCACAGGACCAGTGCTTTGAGAAGTGCTTATTCTTGTAACAATCCATACCACCCCCCCCCCAAGAAAAAAATAAATAAAAATAAAGAAGACATGAAAAGTTAAATGGAGAAAGCACAGATATGCTAATTTGGTAATATGCACCTAAAGAATCAAAGATAAGGAATCTCAACTATGCTGAAAGATATATGAGTAGAATAAACGTCAATCTTGATGCAAGTCTAAAAAGACTTGGATCTCTCTCACATTCTCTTTTGTGTGTATCTGTACTTTCTGAACTTCTGTTACAGAATGTCTCAAGTATTCTTTGCTTCATAGTTTTTCAAATTTCCTTGTTAGTAGAATTCCTTAAATATTGATCTCTTGCAATGGGCATTACCTTCCCCTGTGATTTCACACTTGAATGTGTTTTTGATTTCACATCTGAGAAATTTCATGTTAAGAGATAATAAAGTGTGAGGTGGTTTTAAGTTTTGAAACTGATGATACTGCATTCAGAACTCAAGACTTTATACTGCTCTAGATCCAGAATTGCAGGAGAGCCATACATCAGGTTGTCCCCTTTAGCAGGGACTCAGATAAATATGAACAATCTCAAAGTTTCTAAATCTTGCAGAAATTTCTGCTTTCTGGTTTCTGCAGCAAATTCTCTCTAGCCTAATTCTTCTTTCTTCCTAGTGCTTGCTATCCTTCCCTTTCTGAGGTAATTCCTGGCTTTTGGATGAGCTGAAAATCTAAAGTGCTTCCCAGGAATCACAAATTCTGCTTCCACAATTTTGATTTGTATTTGTCTAGTATTTTGTTTTGGCACATTGGTTTTCAATGCTTCATCATGATGATATGGTTCCGATTTTGGATGGTGGAAGCTCGCTTTTGTGTACATCCACGGTTGAAGCTGCTTACAGCTAGCTAATGTAGACTTTAACTTTACACTGGCCGACCATATGCCTAACTTAGTCATGCATACCTTCGTGGATTCTTGTTTTTTCCCAATCCCAACCTACAGTTATATTAAGAAATCAGGATTCAGTGGAAGGGAATGGCCTGATTATTTGCATTTTTCCAGACCTGCTCAGAATAGAACCACTTGAACTAGTTTCATCTTGATATAATGCTAGAAATTCTAGCGGTGTTTTGGTTGTGCTTTTCTCCTTACATTATTTTCCCTATTTTGCAGAAGTATTTGAATTGCACATGGAAGAGTTGCGCGCAAAGCAGGAAGAGATATCTAAGCGAGATGATGAAATTAGACTCCTAGAAGCTATAATTCAGACACTTGGTGGCAGAGAGTCGCGATCTTCAAATGATTAAGATCTTTTGGATTTGTGTAGGACTTTGTAACATTCATATCATGTTATTCCCAGTCAAAACAGCTGCAGGGGCCTCTGTATATTTATTCGTCAAGGGAATCTTGAGATGAATATGCTCACTGAAACCATAATACATATATTATGATTGAGAATAACACTTTGCTGGAAGTCGTCCTCTCAAACTGTGATGCTATTTGGTCTAGAACTTCTAAAATTGATGTTTGCCTTATGATAAAATTGAAAAAAAATTACATACAATATCAAAGAATTTATTGATTGCTTCTGGGACTCGAAAATTTGATAAAAGGATCATATAGATTGATAGAAAAATCTACATTTTTTTTTGCCAATAAGTGATATTAAACAAACAAAAATCTTTTTTAAAAAAAGCTTGTACAATGACCAGATGAAATGTTGCAAAGATTGTTCTAAATTTTATTATTGGTTCTATAACTTTTTCGAATCATACAACAAATAGAAATAGCGATAGACAAAAGAAAGAATACAAAGTTTAGGTGGTCAAGTGATAAGCAATAAAATACGAAGGGCTTTGTTGCAACTAAGATGTTTAACTTTCAGAGATTTGGAAATTTTTTTGGGTTTTTGACGTGTGACCCTGTTTTTGCAGTAAACTGTGCAGAAAGCACTTGTTATTGAGGTTGCCGCAAATATTTTGAACGCATGATCTGCGATCGGAAAGATTCCGTATTTTGCCTGTAAACGCATAAGAACTCGTTGCCTTGTAATGCGTTCGGGCTATTCCATGATCTCACGATAAAAACAATGCAAACAGAAAAAAACCCGGAACTTCATATGTACAGTGTACAGAATGAATATCAGCTCCAGAGAAAATCACAGAGAATAATTTGCAAGACGCGATAAACCAAACTGAAACAGCTTCGGCGCCGGAATTCGGTCAAAAGTAGAAGGTTTGCGCTTCCCGAAACCGCTTTTCTTTATCGGACATTGTTCTTCCGTTGTTAAATATATGCCCTCATTTGTCATTATATTCAGTACTGAAAAGGGAAAGCAGCGGATTTGGCTCTTCAGTTGCCTGATTTCGTGGAGCTCGTGTAAGATACTTTCCTTTGACGATTTTTTACGTTATATGGTAATGTATATATGACACTATATTTTGTTTGGTAAAATTTTCTGTTCTTTCATGTGGGGTTTATGGCGCTGTGGGTTCAGTGTTTGCTACTTAAGGGTTTTGCTCGTTGTTTAATTCTTGCGCCAAGATGATAAGAAGAACACAAAATGCTGAAAATTTATCAGAATTATTTTGGGTTTCGATGAGTTCCATGGCGCCTTGGGTTCTTAACAATTGTGGAGGTATTTTTTATATCCGGCAACTTCAAACAAGTCCTAATGCTAATTGGACATCAGAGAAGGATGGAATTAGGAAATAAAGTGATATAGATTGAAGGAATGGCAACTTTACCAAGAATTCAAATTAGTAAACCTAACTGGGCGATGTTGGACAAAAATATGAGCTGAAGATACAATAAGAAGAGCTTAAATACTAGGATCCCAAAGCTTTCATAAATCTGCTGCATACAATCTCTTGTAGCTTGCATCATCTTGACATTAGTGCCTGGATTTCAGTTCCTTCCAAGAGGATATTCGCATCTGTCAAGTTCAAAGGTTACTCCAGCTCCTTCTTACACTTGTCCAGAACCATAAATCATGTAGATGAGTTAATCGGAGTAGGAAACATGCTGTTTTTGCCTAAACGTTGTTGTCCAACTTAGTCCCTTTCCTCCCTTTTAGGCCATCACCGCTAAACTCCTCAGTCATATAATTACCATTCATAACAGCACAAGAGTTTTTTTTTTTTTAATAATAATTTTTTTTTAGTCATCATTTTTGTTATTGTTCGCCATTCTTCTTTGTTTCGTTGATTTTCTTTGGAGGCGTGACTGGCTCATGAAAGAGACCTAGTGGAGGGGTTGATTGGGAAAAGAAGAAAAACTTAGCTGCCATTTTCTGTAAAACAGTGTCGTTTGGCCTTATAACCTGAATCTCTGACACTACAGAAGCTTAGCTAATAGTAATTATTTGTTAGAACATTTTCTTGTATGATGAATGCTTCTGCCATTTAGACACAGAAGCTTAGCATGGGACAATTGTTGTGGGTTTGAGGCGTGGTTGTGCAGGTTTTGGTGGAGCAGAAACTAAATCAGGGTGTCTAAAAATTATTGTCTTTTGAAATAGGTAAAACAAATACTCTAAATTCTGAACCCCATCTAACTCTTGATTGTACCATAAAAGATATCAAAATGCATGAAACAGATATTATAAGGATAAGTTAACCCTCCCTCCCTCTTTTTGTTTCTTTCTCTTATTTCTGATGTCCAAAATCGTTTGTCTTCCTACCATCAATAAAGTCATATGATTGATCTTCTATTTTCCCTCTCATCCCCATGTTCTTAAAGTTTCTCTCTGGCCTTCATTTTCTGTCTTCTCTCATCTCCAACTTCCCTGTTTCTGCAGCCTCCGCCCTGATTTTCTTTATGTTCTTGCAGATTTTATGTGAAAAATGCAAAGATATGTGTTGATTTTAAACAAATAATCATTATGCATATGCTGGCCTGCACAGATAATATCTATGCATGTGCAAATAATATGTTTTGGCACATATTTTCTTGTTTTACTGCATTAGAACGTAACAATATTTGGCTTGTGCAGAAATTTTCTCTTATGCCTACAGCCTTAATGCCAAACTTTATTCCTCTATCTATTATGCTTTGAGTTGATACGATATTTACGGTGCTTGGTTCTCCATGTAGTGTTGCTTATAGCGTGTAGTTGAAAATTTTATTGAAAATGTTTTGTAACTTTCCAATGCATGGTATGGAAGTTCTAGATCAGTCTGAAAGTTTACAACCAAAAATTATCCAGGCCCTCTTTTATCATATTTGAACTACGTTTTGACAACCTCTTGAATTGGAGGTTACTTGGTGAGGCAGGAAACGGAAAAGCACAACAAGGGAATATTTTTCTTTTCAATGTTCTTTTCTGTTATCTTTATCATGAAGCATTACGCTTGGATGAAAAAATGCTTATTCTTTTTGGAAGAATATGTGAATCACTTTCTACCTTTCAGGATCAAACAGGATGTACTAGAAAAGCACAAAGAAACAAAGGTGGAAGAGAAACTCTCTATTTTTATCTTGTATATTACTTGTTCACTGTAAAAACCAAAACGTTGTTGCAATTACAATATTACAGGGCACCATTATTAAGTTTATGTAAAGATGCTTCTTTGTGTCATGGCACGTGAGTGGAGTGTTTTGTGTGTCTATTACCTGTTGTTCCTCTGGAGCTGGACTGATTATTGAGATACATGGAGCTTTTAATATTATGAAGCTTCTTTTTTTCATTTCGCATTATTGAAGTACTCCAACAACTCCTCCCAATTTGTTGTGGGGGATGAAGTGGTGGGGGGTGGGAATGCTGCAGTCTGCTATCTTCTGGATGTAATATGATGAATTGCTTCTTGTTTATTCTTGCATCTCAACTGTTCATTAACCAGGTAAGCTAAAATGCTGCAGTCTGCTATCTTCTGGATGTAATATGATAAATTGCTTCTTGTTTATTCTTGCAAGTTACACAATGTCTCTCATATAATGTCTCATTCTTCCAGGCAGGCAGCAATGTATCTCAAAGCACGACTTTCGTGGAATGTGATAATCCCTGCTGAGAAACTTGCTCCAGATGGTCTTTCACTACAAAAGGCAATCATTGTTCGCCTTTTGGATGACTTTGCTACCAAGAAAGCAACGAAAGATCTGGGTTACTTGCTTGCTGTGACAACTTTGGAGAACATTGGGGAAGGAAAAATTCGAGAACATACAGGAGATATACTATTTCCTGTCGAGTTCAGCTGCATTACCTTCAAGATGTTCAGGGGGGAGATTTTGGAAGGTATTGTACACAGAATACTGAAACATGGGGTTTTCTTAAAATGCGGACCTGTGGACAAAATCTATCTTTCCCATCAGAAGATGCCCGACTATTGTTATGTGCCTGGAGAAAACCCAACCTTCAGGAGCGACACATCTTTAATTGAGAAAGATGTGGTAGTCCGTTTCAGGATTATTGGCGAGAAGTATATCGAGGCTGAGGGAGAATTCCAGGCGGTTGTTGGGTTGGATGGAGACTTCCTTGGCCCTGTATAGAAGAGTTTCTAATTTCATCTCCTTAGCCTACCAAACTGTTAAAACCCCCCGCTCCCCCCTCTTTGAATGTGGCGATTTTTATGAATGTACATTATGATTTATCATATGCTTATGACAATGGGTAGCATTATGCTAACTTTGATCTTTCACTTATGGTTGTAGAAAGTGGTCCTACTTTGATATATCTATCACTCGAGATTTGTTGGTTGATTAAAAAGAATTTTATTTTGTTGAGTTGCTATTTTCCTTCTCTTTTTCAGTTTTTTTGACGTGTTGCATTAACTTGTAATGAAAGTGTTGAACAATAGTGTGTTGTCGAAGATGACCATCGCCTTCATGCCTCAATCAGCTCCAACGAGACCTACAAGAAGACAATTTAAGCACGCGGTGCCAAATTAATTTTAAAAAACCTTCCTTTTAAGTGAAGAATAGTCTCTTTATTGAGCTTTTACTTTCTTTGTTTGCATGAGAGAAAGATAATTTAAATTAAAATTCAAGAGTTTTATAAAGAGTGATTTTATTATTAAAAATTCTTATTTTATTACAAAACTTTTCATCATCTTAAAATTATTTATATTCATTTTTTAATTAGAGCATTACTAGACAATGTCGGACCCTAAATCAAAAAGATTTTGGCTTTACTCACATTGATTTTTGTTTTCAAAAAATTTATAGCTTTATTGGATATTGGTACTCAAGATTGGATCAACCTTGTCTTTCATTATCCATCAATCAACAACAAATCCAAGAAAGCATCCAAACCCGTCCGAGCTGGTCCGTACCCGACCACATTATCTATTTATAGGAGTCGGACTCCAGACGATTCCGGCTCCACTACTGCCGTTAGAGAATACAGAGGTCGTTACATACATAACATACTTTCTCTAACAGCAAACCCGCTCCCCAACCCCATCCCGAGGTGCAATGAACGCACAAAAAATATCCAGGTTCCATAGAGATGACCTAGAATAGCATCACAAAACCCCTACAGCCTTCCCTAGGGCTTCAATTTCGCACTTTTTTCTCGAGTAGAGAGATTCCCTTGGCGTTCAATTGATGGAGGGATCGGACAAGGAGAATGGAGGGTTATCGTCCATGGATTCAATGGAATCGCGCTGGGTATTTCAGGATCAAGACTCATCGGAGATCGAAAATGGTGGAGACGACGATGAAAATGACGATGATGTCGGCTTCTTGTCCCCGACCAACGGCATGGATTCTGAGGACGAGGATAATGCTGAACAACGTCTGATTCGTACGGGACCTCGGATTGATTCTTTTGATGTTGAAGCGCTTGAAGTCCCCGGTGCCCAGAGAAATGAGTTTGAGGTATCGGAATTGTTTTTCTGATTTCAAGTTCGGATGCTTGTCTGCATTATGCTTGAAATAGTGAAGCTTGGATGACAGCCTTGGTTTTCTTAGGCGTCTTGCAAGTTGCAATTTTTCTGTGCTAATGTTTAAGAGTCCACTTAATCAGAAACAAACGAGTAGTATTTGTTCGTTCAGTCTCAGAACTTTTCGATGATCTTGTTTCATAAGCATTAAAGATTTTGAAAAACACCACCACTTCCATTTACTACTTCATGTGTGCGGGAAAGTTGTGATTGGAAAGTTTGCTTTTTTTTTCCCAGTATGGACATTGGCATGAACTATGTATTACAGGTTGGTATTCGTAGAAGAGTTCACCGTGACATAGCCTCTGGGGATGACTTCGGCTGTCGCACAATGTGAAGATTTACATGCTTTTTTTTTTCCTTTTTCCTTGTTTAGGGACAATATTGTAATTAGGACTACTGCGACAATTTGGTAGTTGTATTGAAGGAATTACCTTAAATAGTTGTATCTACTGAAGAAAAATAAATAATTTTGCTTTATGATAAATTACTGCATGTGAAGTACAATACATGGTTGTAGCTGGTGCATCAAATGGATGGCAGACGTAAAGTGGAAACCCTGGCTTGTAAATTGTTTGGAATTCACATTCATCTAGGAATTTTGGCATTGTAAGTTGAATTAACTGCAGTAACTTCTGCTAATTAGAGCTTCAATTTCTAAATTTCTTTGTCAATTGTAATAAAGTTACTGTCAGTTAGTCAAGATTGCATGAGTTTAGATCTATTAGATTGTTGCTAAATTACTATATGCTATCTTGTTAGGTGTTTGTGTATTTTCTTTGAAACAAAGCTTAGATATCATCCACGGACAGGGCCTTGGTTTTGTGGTCTATCAATGAACATTGTTTCATATTATTGATGCTCCTTTATTTGCTCATTTCTTCTATATGTTCTGTGTGGGATCAATTTTCATGAGTTGGACTTTCTCTAGATATGTCTATAGAAGAGGAATGGTTTTTGGATTAATGTTTGCACATACAATCTTTGTATGGTGTCTCTGTTGACCTAAAAAAATTATGGAATTGTTATCTTGATTTAAAGAAAGAAAATATAATCGCAGGATGTCACTATGGGCAGGAGAATTATATTGGTGTTTCAGACACTTGGTGTCGTCTTTGGTGATGTGGGAACAAGCCCATTGTATACTTTCAGCGTAATGTTCAGCAAGGCCCCTGTCAATGGAAATGAAGATGTCCTTGGTGCATTATCACTAGTTTTATATACCTTGATTCTGATCCCACTGGTCAAGTATGTTTTAGTTGTACTGTGGGCTAATGATGATGGTGAAGGTATGCTAGAGATCAGATTTGGATAATTTGTGTTACCTTGGTTTTGTTAGATATTTTGCAATGATAGAATCTTCTTTTATAATGAGTTGATTTCTCACTTTCTAATTGCTGCAGGTGGTACTTTTGCATTGTACTCTTTAATTTGTAGGCATGCTAAGGTTAGTCTTCTCCCTAATCAACTTCCATCTGATGCTCGTATATCAAGCTTCAGACTAAAGGTCCCATCTCCAGAACTTGAGAGGTCTCTAAAGATAAAGGAGAGACTAGAAACTTCAGTCACTCTGAAAAAAGTTCTTTTGATCTTAGTTCTTGCTGGTACGTCTATGGTGATTGCTGATGGTGTTGTTACCCCTGCAATGTCAGGTATCTTTTCATTTCCTGCTTTTCTACAGTGTGTCATGATCCAAAGTAAAATTGAAGGGTCTTTCCTTTCAGAAAATCTGTCTGCCATTTTGTTGCAGTTGTGTTAATTTGTAATTTCTGTTACCACAGTGATGTCTGCTGTTGGTGGCTTGAGAATTGGTGTTTCTGGGATAAAGCAAGGTAACTTGATGCCATTGAGATAAACTTAACAGGATTACTGATTGTTATTTCTTGTGTTTCAATTTACTCAATGGTATTCCCATTAGAAAATGAAAACATATTATCTATTTGAAAATCACCATTGTTCGATAACTATTGATGTTACAGGCTCTAGTTTTGACTGTCTAAGTGCTAGTTGTTCCATTAATTTTCATATGAAGTGATAGAGAGTTTATCCATTTTACTCAGTTTCTTTAGTTTAATGTATTTTATTGCAGATCAAGTGGTGATGATCTCAGTAGCATTTCTTGTAATTCTGTTCAGTGTACAGAAGTATGGGACAAGTAAAGTGGGGCTTGTAGTTGGTCCTGCATTGTTAATATGGTTTTGCTCTCTTGGTGGCATTGGCATCTACAACCTTGTAAAATATGATACCAGTGTCCTAAAGGCATTTAATCCCGTTCACATCTATTACTTCTTCAAACGTAATTCAACTAAAGCTTGGTATTCTCTTGGAGGCTGTCTTCTGTGCGTAACAGGTAAAAAGTTGTGAAAGTTGATTTCTTTAGAAAGTGATGATTACTTTTTTCCTTGGTTTAAGGATCAGACCATTGATTGGTTTCTCAGGTGTTAGAGTTGTTCTTGTTTCTCCTTAATTACATCCTATTATTTGCTTATTGGATTTATTCTAGCAGCAGTTACTTGCTATTTATGTTTTTGTCGCATTTCCTGTCTTGTCTTTTGTAGCTTTCCTTTTGACGAGTTGTTTTGATTCTCATGGCAAGTTTGTACCTTGGTTAAATTTAAGTTAAATGTTTTACTCCGAATATCATATTGTATTGGTGTATTTATTGGTGAAAAACATTATTTTTCGCATAAATATGAACTTCTATTTCGAGAGCCTACACTTCACTTCGCACATCAAGCCCCAGTGGGCTAGTGCACAAGGCTCATTTCGCACACTTAACTACTCTGGTATTTCCGTATTTGGTTGGTGTTCAAACATAAATTTTGTATTTTCTACTTAGGAGCTTCACCAATTAAATAAAAAATTTAATGCAACTTTGGAAGGTGCATTACTTCCAGCCAATTCTCAAATAATCTTTAGATTCCATACACATTTTTTGTGTTATCTTGCTTTGTGAATGCCGATCTTCACTCTTGTTCAGGTTCTGAGGCAATGTTTGCAGATCTTTGCTATTTTTCTGTGAGATCAGTTCAGGTAAACGATATGCTTCTTTGATATAAGATCCGTTTCCTATGTAATTCTCAAAACTAAAACTTGATTACCTGCAGCTTACTTTTGCTTTTATTGTGCTGCCTTGCCTTCTACTGGGTTACCTGGGTCAAGCAGCCTACCTTATGGAGAACCATGCTGATACAACACAAGCTTTCTTCTCATCTGTTCCAAGTAAATATCATTTTCATACGAGTTTCAGATGTCATTTTCTTATAATTGTAAGTATCAGCTTATTGATTCTTGAGGAATTTTGATTTTTTCTACAGCTGGGGCTTTCTGGCCGGTTTTTCTTATTGCTAATATTGCTGCACTGATTGCCAGTAGGGCAATGACAACAGCAACTTTTTCATGTATTAAACAATCAACGTCACTTGGTTGTTTTCCTCGCCTCAAAATTGTTCATACATCGCGGAAATTCATGGGTCAAATCTATATCCCTGTAATGAACTGGTTTCTAATGGGACTTTCACTGTTGCTGGTCTGTACCATCTCAAGTATATATGAGATTGGAAATGCATATGGTAATCCTCCTATTTTCTTCCTAAAACCTCTTCAACTTGTGTGGTTTCTCGCAGGGGAATGGTTATGTTGTCATGCTTGTATAAAATGTAATGTGGTATAGACTAGTTCTTGGAACTTTCAATTGTGGACGTACGTGAAAAAGAATAAGGCTCTAGATGTTGGTTGTTATCCGTCTGCTAATATGCTTTTGTATGGTTTATTGAAAATATTCAGTGGCTGCCTATATTTTTGTTGCTAGAAAACATATTGCATTGACTTGACATCCTAACAGTTGAAGGGTCATTGCTTCTCTTACTTCATTGGAACTTACAGCCTCATTACTTCTCTTAAGCTAGTGACTGTGTGTTCAAGTGGAATTTTGGTTTCAATGGGATTTCTGTTTCCACTGAATAAGAGCAATTTTTAATTAAGTGAAAAAAATAACGACCGAATTATATTCCCCTACCCTTCCTGTGGGGAAAAAAAAATAAAGGCTCTCTCATTCTCCTCAAAAAACTGTGTTGAATAAGACTTCTGAAGGCTTTTGTTTAATATTAGTTCTATTTGGCAGGTATTGCAGAGCTTGGGGTGATGATGATGACTACTATTCTAGTTACTCTTGTGATGCTTCTTATATGGCAGATAAACATCATTGTTGTTTTGAGTTTTGCTTTTATTTTCTTGGGATTGGAGTTGACATTCTTTTCATCTGTTTTGTGGAGTGTGGGGGATGGAAGTTGGATCATTTTGGTTTTCGCAATAGTTATGTTCTTAATTATGTATATCTGGAATTATGGAAGCAAACTTAAGTATGAGACGGAGGTCAAGCGGAAGATGTCTATGGATGTGTTGAGGGAACTGGGTCCCAACCTTGGTACTATCAGGGCTCCTGGTATTGGCTTACTTTACAATGAGCTTGCAAAGGGTATTCCAGCAATATTTGGACATTTCCTCACCACTCTTCCTGCAGTCCATTCCATGATTATTTTTGTATGTATAAAGTATGTTCCTGTTCCTGTAGTGCCTCAAAGTGAAAGGTTCCTGTTCCGGCGAGTCTGCCCAAAAAGTTATCACATATTTCGTTGTGTTGCCAGGTAAATATGTGAATCATCTTTTGATAATACTGTTTTCTGTTAGATATTCAGTTATTCGATAGTCTGGGTTCCAGTTGTTTTGCAGACAATATCTTACTAGTTGTAGGCCGTGGCGATGGTCTAAATTTGTAGTTTAAAATACTACTTCAGATACAGACGTATTAAACTGTCAATGCAGGTGGCTAGTGATTGAATATTTCAGTATGTTGTTGTAGGTCGGCGGAAGCCTGTCGAACTTCACAATATTGCCTTTTCTTCACTTTCTTATATTAATATTTGATGCTACCTTGACTTCCTTATAATGGTTATCCTAGACTTCTATCTTTTACTGGTGACAAAGATAGTGAAAATGGTTCCCTACCCTCAGTATTTCCTTCAAGCCCTGTCTATTTATGCAAACTGCAATTGCCATCAGAAATAAGAATGTACCTGTAGTATCTATGATTACAAGCTCCTGCATGTTTCTTTTGAAGTATATATCAACAAAAACTTTTGAACATGCATATAGGTTTTATTACTTGTGTATTCACTAAAAATTATTTTCTTCTTTCCTTGTCTTATGTCTGCCTTTGATCTCAAAAGATATGGTTACAAAGATGTTCGTAAAGAAAATCACCAGACATTTGAGCAGTTGCTTATTGAAAGTCTCGAGAAGTTCATTCGCAGGGAAGCTCAAGAACGGTCCCTAGAGAGCGATGGTGATGAGGATTCCGATTCTGAAATGGAGCACTCTTTCTCAAAGTTACTCATAGCTCCCAATGGAAGTGTATATTCACTTGGTGTTCCCCTCTTGACTGATTTTAGGGATGCAAGCAAGTCCATTTTGGAAGAAAGCACCTCAGAAGAGGTGAAGCGAGATCCCTCTACTAGTCCAACAATGTCTGACACTGCCGACCAGAGTCTTGAGAAGGAGCTTTCTTTCATACACCGGGCCAATGAATCTGGCGTTGTATATCTTCTTGGTCATGGAGAGATTAGGGCCAGGAAAGATTCGTGGTTCTTTAAAAAGTTGGTAATTAATTATTTTTATGCTTTCCTAAGAAAGAATTGCAGGAGGGGGATTGCGAACTTGAGTGTACCACACACGCATTTGATGCAAGTTGGTATGACTTACATGGTGTGAACTTTGATTTAGTCAAAAGCAAGGCAAATTTCTAGCTCGTGCACCAACACCCGACCAAGGCAGTAGGTCGTTCAGCAGGGACTGGTGCCGGTCTGATTGGCGATCACAGAGAAATGTTGTGCGCTGTGTTTCCAAGACCTAACACAAAGGATTCTGCCTCTGCTAAGTTGGAGCTCTCTGACGTTTCCATTCAGAATTTTTGCAGTATCACTGGAATTAATCGAAAATATTGGACTCCATACTTTTGAGTCGTCACATACCAAACAGCTTAGTGTAATTACAACGTGAATTTTGTTTTTCACTTATGTTACTCAAGTTTGCTCGGTTGCCCTGCATTCTGGCGATGCAATGTACATGTTGTGTTTGAATTTTTCGACACATGGAGCTAATTTATATAATTGACATCACTGGATATGGTTGCTCAGATTTTGCCCCATCGTCAAGATGTATGACTTCACATGATGTTTTTGCCTATAGCATTATCATCGGATTCGTCTTGCCATTCTATTGGAACCTTTAACTTACATAGCATCATCAATTGAATCCCTCTTGGAGGAATAACTTTCGTTTTTGACATGTCTCTCCTCAAGGCACCAAAGAAAGGTCCTCAATTAACTACCAACTATATTCGCCAGCAACTAATCTGGATTCCTCACTCTTAGTGTTCTCCCAGTACAGATGTTTGGCTCAGTGATACATTCGTACGAACCTTGTAAATATGGTTCTATCCATCAAAGAAACTAGCAAGCAGTACCCACTGATTCACCTGGCTCACTTTATCCTTCTCGCGATACTTGAGCCAACTAGAAGCTCTTCCTGGTACGCGCTGCAATAGTCTGCTACTACACACAGTGTGATGTAGACCGAAGTTTAGGGTTCTTCAGGCTCTGGTAGATGGTGGAATGTGATAACCCACCCCGTCCTCACGCCGCCACCACAAGGATTGAACAAGTCCAAATAGCCTCCACCACAGGTTTGCTGAGTCACATTGATGATGTAAAAGTGTCTCTGTGATCAATTACTTCCCAATATCACGACTTTCATCATCTAGGGGATACGGATGGGTGCTTCAAGCTGCTCTTTTGCCCTCCCGTGTTTTCAGCATCTACAGGAGGCGCATCAATCCTTAATGATGGTTCGCCAATTTCCTCCCTTTCTAATGCAAACTTGAACCTCAAGAATAATGAATTTGTCATCACACCGATAGAGCTCAAACCCATGAGAGCTCCAGCAATTGATGGAGTAAGCATTGTTCCAGTAACTGGTAGTAATACCCCAGCTGCAATAGGAATACCTACCTGAGAAAATCACAAAGGGAAAAAAACGAAATATAAGGGGGGAAAAATACTATCGGCAGACAGGGTGGATGAAGAGAAAGAAAATTGAAGTGAAAAAGGATTGAGCTATCCTAAGAGCAAGAAACTAAGCTTGTTAAGCAGGCTGATCTAAACTAATTACAGACCAAGCGCTTTGGGATGGAGTGGGTAGCATTCGTTCAGCTGCTCTAAGAGCAGAGCAGATTACTTACATGTTATGAGTATCTTGGACTTCATAAGTCAAGGAGAAAACTGACTGATAGTTTAGAGCAATATTTCCTAAACTGGAGTATTTGTTCTAGAGACATCTTGACAGAAAGAAAACAGTGATGCGAGATGCAATTAAGTTTAGCATCTAAGCATTACAAGTGTCATATTTCCAAGTTCTTGGAAGAGATCTAAACAGCAAAGTGAACCATCATTAATCTGAATTTCAAAGTCAATAGAATCCAAAGATTCAAAATCCTCGAGGCCCAAGAGGTGCAGGGTCAATAAATTGCAACATGGAAGCAACTTACGATGTTGTATGCAAAGGCCCACCAAAGATTTTGCTTCACAGTCTTCATGGTCAGCCTGCTTAACTCCAGTGAATCAAGTAACTGCAAGGATGTGGTCAAGGCAGTTCATGATGTCATGCAATGTCTCAGTTAACATTTGAAAATCTAATTGAACCTAGCATCCATATTATTATGAAATGTATGACCATGTAACACAAAAGAATACGTGCACAAGCAGCTCCAATGCCTCAACTAGCAGCTATTCCTAGTACCTGGGACAGCTTATTGTGCATCAGCACAATGGAAGACACCTCACTAGCAGCTCCAACACCTCCACCAATAGCAACTCCAACATGTGCTGATGCCAAAGCAGCAGCATCGTTAATTCCATCGCCCACCATAGCAACAATTTTCTGATCCTTCTGAAGTCTGTTTATAAACATTTTCTTCTCATCTGGTTTGACTCCATATAGAACCTGACATCCACATTCCATGTTACAGCTCTTATTAGAGACAAACTTTATTCTAGTGCCACAAGCCGGCCTCATCACAAAGGTACTCAAAACCCATCCTTCAGAAATACTGAAACAACAGATGTCATAGAGATAGACAAAATTGACTAGACAGTCCCTTCTGAAATTGAGCATATTTCTATTCAGAAAAAGGTCAACAAATAGAGAACTGACATCTAAACTATCTATTCTACATCTTGTGGCTCTGCACACAGCATTGTAAGTTGTATGCAACATCGTAATTGACCCTGCATACAACATTGTAAGTTCCTTCGATGCTGCAAAGTAGGTTTTCTAAATTAAACCTTTCAGCTATCTTGCATTCAATAATATGAATAGTTAAAACAACAAGGAAAGAAACAAACTGAACCTCCTGTGCCATCATGGTACGCAGGAAAGAAACAAACTTAGAAACTTACTTTGTCCTTGGGAATGCCAACAGCGGATGCAACATACTCTGCAGCATTCTTCTTGTCCCCTGATAGTAGATAAGTGCTTATTCCTTGCTTGGAAAGAGACTGAATAACATGTTTGGCATCTTCCCTGATCTGATCCTCAACGTATATGATACCAGCAAGATCACCATCTACTCCCACATAAACAGCTGATTGGTTCTTAAATTCTTCAACTTCTAGAAGTGGAAACTGGTAAACACCATGCCTGTAATCAATTGACAACATCAGGCCAAAAGAATTTACAGTTTCCTGTTTCACTTCTTCTAGTGTTCACACAAGTAGAGATAAAGAAAGTCTTGGAGACTCCCGAACTGTTTTCCAAATGAACTGTTTTCCAAAAAAAAAATGCAAGTCACTTTTAGGAGGAAGAAGATATGAAACTATCCACTCAATCTAAGAAGAGAAGCTAGAAAGTAATTTCAATACTTTATACTGTCAACATTTTCCAGATATTGCCTCTTCAAGAAGATAATGTCCATTAGAGGGTTGTGCTAAAGTTTTATAGCATTAGAAAAGCTTGACAGATTGAACGCAACAGCAAAAAGTGATAATCAAGGATTTCTGTTGAACATATTTGACAACTAGTTCGTTTCTAAATTGTGTTACTGCAAAAGAAGGAACTGGAGTTGAATTTTATGTATCTCAACTGCCACAGGGAGTTGCTAGTTAATCTTAACTAACAGATAGATAAGCAAACAAATGCATGAAGAAAAGCATATAGTATCAAGAAGATGTCTTCGAGACTTGAAACATGTTGTGGGAGTAGTATAAATGAAACTTTTCCTAATCCCAGATGACAAAAGCTAATTTCAACACAAAGATGATATAGCATGCCACCTAAGATTGGGAGATTAATGACTTGAATTACCTTTTAATCCACTCCTGTGTACCAACAGACACCTTTTTATTCTCAATGGTGGCCTCTGCACCTGATCCAGGTTCCTCAATAAATGTCCCCTCAGCCGCCTACAAATTTATTACAACAAGATAACTGAAAATTGTTAGAATCCTGGAAACTCTGATTAGGGAAGGTTTGCAGTCAACTATCAAGGGTGAATCAACCATAAGGGTTTGAAACTTCAAATTATCGGAAAATCCAACGTTAAAAAGGAAAAAAGAAGAATATAGATATTAGGAGGGTAAGGAGGGGATATCGAGAAAGATAGTTTAGAGACATATATTAAGTAACAAAACAGCGAAGTAACTCATAGCAAGGAGAAGTAACCACAGTGCTGCGTACTTCTCTTCCTACTGTTAATATGGTTCAACAGGACTCAGAGAAATATGTATGATATGTTGAAAGTTTCACAGCAGAAGTATTAAAGCAGGTCAGCAAGTAACATTATCAAAGAGGTGGAGAAGACAATCTATTGAAGTTCTGATAGAGGAGTATTTTTCCTAAAGGAAGTGTCAGACCAACACGATTAAGAATGATATTCAATACATTAAGGAAACTCAATGGGCTTGGACACCTAAGTCAGTGTTTGAACATATAGAAGACCAAGAGGGTCACAACTGAAGGATGACAACCATCAAAGGAAGCAAAAAATACCTTTGCAGAATGGCAGTTCACTGCCTGAGCAGCCGCAACAATTGCTTTTCCAATTGGATGACTTGTATTTTTTTCTACCCCAGCAGCTAGCCTCAGTACATCAGATTCCGACAATTTAGGAATTGAATCTTGTCTGCAGTAACTATGCTAATAATAAGAACCAAAACTCATACTTTGTATATAATCAACTTGAAAGCTTTGCAGCACTCAACTGTGTTTCCACATCGATGCGGCGCCCTTGAGTAATGACTCTTGTGACAACAGGTCTGCCTAGTGTCAGTGTTCCAGTTTTATCAAACACAACTGTGTTGACCATTGAAAATTTTTCTAAGATACTTCCACCTCGCAAAAGCAATCCCCTTTTAGCACCAAGTGAAGTCCCAACCTAAAATTGAAAAGGACAAATTTAGTAAAACCATCCGAATCTGTTTGCCAGAATCTGAATTCCATTCCAAAGTATTACCAGCACAGCAGTAGGCGTTGCTAGACCAAGTGCACATGGACATGCAACAACCTAGAAAGATCCAGTAGTGCATTAAACCGCAGATACAATATCAAATATAAATAATAAACAAATAAATAAAAGTACTCATTAACATCAAAACACAGCAAAAACATTGATATTAATATGATATAAGCCAATGAACAACTGAAAGGAGCATAGCATTAATTTCGAAAATATTCTATTAGAAATCAACAATTGGCAGTTAAAAGAGTTACTTATTCCTTTTTTTTTTTAGATTCTTGCACATAATAAATGTTTTCCAAACAAGGAAAGGAATTCTTCTTGGAGGTCTTCTGGTAAAAGAGACAGCCATCAATGACAACTTCGTTTATGAGTATATAAGTTCTTTGATGAACTTTCATCATACCAGAACGCTACAAGAGAGCT
The DNA here is from genome assembly GCA_030512225.1 of Rauvolfia tetraphylla. Lineage (NCBI taxonomy): Eukaryota > Viridiplantae > Streptophyta > Magnoliopsida > Gentianales > Apocynaceae > Rauvolfia > Rauvolfia tetraphylla. The sequence continues at coordinate 9,933,791 of JAJQKT010000060.1, forward strand.
GCAATGCCAATGAAACTGGACTTGCTTGATGAAGAGTTGCTGGCAGAACTTGAGCTCCAAACAGGTTCCAGAAGACAAAAGTAGCAGCAGAAAGTGCCATCACGCTGTAGGTGAATTTTCCAGCAATCTAGCAAACACTTAGACCAGAAATAAATTCAGAATAACTATACAATTCATACTAGATTATGACAAGAACGGAGGAGAAAGGCTCCACAGATGGGCCTTTAGTGATGCTTCGGAAAAGTCTTCTTTTCCTAGATTCAATGATACGCTGATGTACAATTAGACACTACTTCACAAAACAAACAGGTAAAGAAATGGGAGAGAGATCTGGACAACCTCAATCAATCGAGAAAACTTTAACATTGAGGTAAAAGATGTTTTAGTAGCTTAAAGAATCTTTAAAAAGGAAAAGGTTGTCTTAGCATACCACTATCTTGAAAAGATTACTATAATTGAGAATTACCTGAACATACACTCGGCCTGAAATTTCCAACACCACATAAATAGTTCAGACAAGATGCCAAGAAGACAGCTATATTCAATTGCCTATACCTATACAGTCAACAAGAAAAGTAAGGTTGAAAACAAAGACATTGCACCTCATCAGCCAACCGCTGTACAGGAGCTTCTCTAGTTTGCGCTTCTTCCACCAATCGAACAATGTCTCCCATGGTAGTCTCACCACCTGGCCTTCTCACTTCAATGGTAAGTGTTCCATTTAGGTTAACACTTCCAGCTGCAACTTCAGCCTGATACCAAAGTATCCTCTAATGATATGCTGATGTGAAGCACTAGATCGTAATAATGCAAGATTGGTGTATTTTTCCTCAACAGAATCATAAGGATTTGAGTGAAATAAACAAGATGAACCCATCCCAACAAAAAGAAACATTTTCAAAAACTCTCAAGAGCATCTAATCTTCCAATCCCCTCAGAAGCATTCATTTTGTTGTTTACTATTCAAAAACTGCACATACAGGAAATACAGCTTTCAAGATAATATCATTACCCCAGGTAATTTAGTTACTGGTAAGGGTTCTCCAGTGAAACTTGACTCATCAACTGTGCTCCTGCCAGCTCTAACAATCCCATCAGCTGGAACACGATCCTAAAAGATGAGCAGAAAACGTCTCAAAATAACAGGTTAATGTAATTCATTCTGTTAAAAAGTTTAAACCCCACATTTGCCACTGTTAGCAGCAAAGGCTGAATTAAAGTCTTAAAGTCGAAACAAAATGGTAAACCAAATAGATTTTCCTGAGCAACAATTACGCTGTCATGTAGCATGTGTGTGCTAGACTATATATCTAGATAATATGAGCATCATAGGAGTTCACATTTGCACACTGCAATAGATTTGACATATGCAGGCTCCTGCCTGTTGGCAGATGGTGAACTCGATTACTGCAGCCAATACAATGATACTAGAGTCATCCAAAGATTCAACAAGCAAAGATGGAATAGACAATTTATGCAGGAAAAGTTAAGGGTGCTTATAAGGGATATGCTGCAAAAGTTAGAAGAGCAGATCCAGAAAGTTCAACAGTGGGGAAAAATATCAAAACTTGAAAGATTTAAAATGATTTTTAGAGTTATAGGTTATTTTCTATTCTTAACAACATCTTTAGATGATAGGTCTTTATGATATAAATTTGATGACAACAACACCTGTCTTTACGGTGTCTATGGAAAGAGTTGCAATTTATACACTTTTTATGGGTTTCGATTATATCTCCAATCTAGACTTCAAGAAACTCTTCCACCTAGTAGCTCTTATTTCGTATGCAGTAACAGGGGAATCTGTAAGCACTGGAGTTCTACAAAATCTCATACTAGAATAGTTCATTTGACAACTGCACCTTCTCATGAAATTAATGAGAAATGAGTTCATTTCATATACCAAAAAACTTGGATTCACCAATTCTTTACATAAATTAATATTTGAGACCCAGGAATGCACCAAACATTGAGCATCATATTGCCTATTGCAAAATCCACTTCTGATTCAGGAACCACAATAATGTAGCCACCGAAGTTTGCAGCAAAGCAGGCTATCTATGAATGACAAAATGAAAATCCAAGAGGAACTGACGGGATGGAAAAACAAAACAAAATCCCAGTACAATAGGTACTCTGCAGTAACTAAAACCGAGTACTGAGAACATACAGTACATTATAGTATAAGCACATTTTACTTACTCCAGGTAGCACAACTATCTGATCTCCAACAGAAAGACTGCTAGACGAAACTTCAACTGTTGAGTTCAAGTCCCCATTTCCATCATTAACAACAAGACGGGCTTTAGGTGGCAAAATACTTAAAAGGCCCGTCATATCACTGGTGGCTTTGATCTTAGCTCTTTGTTCAAGATTCCTCCCTAGCAAGACAAATGCAATCAACATAACTGGTTCCTCAAAGAAAGTTTTCCAACCCTGTGGAAGAGCAATTACGAGTATATGACACATCATCAGTTCAAGGAAGCAAGCATCTCGAAGGTATGGCCATATATTCAACAGGGAAGGGAAATATTGAGTATAGCCAAGCTTATTGATTGCAGCATTTAAAGATGATAGAAGAAGACCAATTTTCATGGTAGAATGAAGGATGACCAAGATAAATGCAAAGATCGTAAAGTTCAGACTTAAATATTCCCAAATTAACTATAATTTCTACACTACTTAAGAGGTAGCCTCTCCGTGAAATGTAAGTCATCTTTCATGGAGTATCATGTATGCTGTAAATTTGGAATAAGTTAATGGAGATATTAATACCAAAGGATGAAACATCCATGACATGGGTTACAGAACCTCCAACACAGATATATATATAGGGGGTGAGGAATGAGAAGATGCCACATGTTGAGTTCTCAAAGAAAGTTCTCAGGAAAAGGAGAAACAAATCACCAAGCATTAGGAGTGTCAATAAGAAGATAAGTTTGAAAAGCCTAGACTGGATGCTTCATTCACTACTTTTGATCTATGCTTACCTGTCTTCCTAAAATACCTAGCGCCCAACCTCTTCCAATGGTACCAACTACACATGTAAGATGGCAGCAAGCAGTGTTATGGTTGTGCATCATATAATTACAGATTATTGCTGCACATTAGCTAGTTTATTTGTTGCATAAGAATTTAAAAGCTTTTCCTACGCATGGTATGATAAACAAATATATATGACAAAAAGATTTACTTTTGTAAGTCTTTGCTCTTTACAAACAGAAAGAGTTAGGAAGCAAAAAAGCACATTCAGTTCGGAAGGCCAAAAAGCTGTCCCTCATCACAATTCAACTTGGGATACTCTTTGCCTGTTCTGTTCCATGTTGGAACAGGTTTTAACCTATTGCCCAATAGACGTGTCATCTTTGGGGTTCAAGCACATTTTAGACCTATTATACTGTCCATTAAAGTCCTCCTCCAGGAAGCAGGAATAGATTCTCTGTTAGGTGAAGTCCAAAAAGCATATGCCTCAACCAAGAAAATAAAACTAGCCTCAACAAAAAAGCAGAAGCCCTTGAATGAATAAGCAAAGAGAACCAGAGAAAAAGGCAGGTGTTTGAAACATGACCACATTTCTGTCAGAATACTTTATCAGACAATCGGCCATAAGTTTTGAGAAAAAGAGCAATAAGTTTTTCATTCTTAGGACTATATATCCCCCTGCGTGCAAGATTGGGAACTACATAATGACAAGTTTATTGCCATCAAAATTCATCCCATTATATGAGATAAAAGAACAATAAACATGCAGGACATATACGATAATGCTACATCTTAAATTAAAAATAAGCAAGCCCTTAATGAAGTGTACAAAAGTTAAGAACCACTTACCAGTTTTGGTACAAAGGCTGCCAATGAGCTGACCGCAAATGATGATAAAGCTCCAAGACCAACTAGAGTGTTCATGTTTGGTGCCCCTTTAAATAAGCTCTTGAGACCATCAGAGATAAGTTGCCGACCAGGACCAAGCAATGTAAACAAAGATAGAGACATATGAAATCCTGTTGAATGAAATGCATGGATCCATGAAGCCTTAGCTCCAAGAAAATGAGAAAGATGACCAACAAGACACACAGCACATAAAGCCCAAGAGACAACAAGTCCACGACCTGTCAAAAAAGAGGTGAAAATTCAATCCCATGGTTTACACATGCTTGTTAACCGGAATTTGGAGCAGAACATATACGGGGAAAGACCAAATAAACATAAAAAGGGAAAGAATGCATCTTTTCTGGCTAATGATGTCCAAGAAAGATAAGTACCACTTTCTTTCAACTGAATCTGCTTTTCATTCATCTTCTTTTCAAATGTTTCAAAAAAGCTCTCCTTTCTGGAATCTACAAACAAGAATTCCACAAAGTCAAACTAAATAACATTAATGAACATGCCTTTTGATTCAGTTTGCAGACTGTATCAAAAGATTCTTCTCATATTTAGCACAACTACTCTGCAAGCAAGTGATGCAGAAAGTTACATCAGCCTCGTAGGTAGCTAAAAAAGCAAGCTTTAAAACCAAAGAGCAAGAGGCAAAAATCAGATTCTTGTGTAGGTGGGAAAACAGTGGATATAGTTCAGACACCAAAGACAGTTGGGTGGCAGAAAAGCAAACCAATCATCTCTCAGAATTTTTCCTTTGAAAAGGGCATTATACAAATTTGAAGAAAATGAGATAACAGCCAAAACCAATAATAAAGGCTGAAACTAAAGAACATCATCAATATAAATAGACTATTGAAGTTAAGAGAGATTTCTAGTCATAATAACAGTCACCATATTCTTTCAACTGCCCCCAAGTTACCATTTCCTTCCATGATCACCGTACATACAACATATCTACGCCTCTCAGATCTATTTGTTCAGCTACTAACAGTATTAACTTCCATTTAGAAGACACCTAAACACTGAAGCATGCCTAATTCCTTCCCAAAATCAAACCAAAACAAAATCTTCAAAAGCTTGCATGCAATACTAGATAGAAGCGAGAGAAGAGCAACAGATCATGCAACATGACCTTGGCGATTAAATGCTCAATGAAAAACTTCAGAAACTCCTAAGCTATTACAACAAAAGAAAGAGATCCTTAGTAAAACAAGGCTCAAAGTAGAAAGCTGAAAACGCTGTCTTCTGCCCCTATACATGGAAACTAACTCATCAAACAAAAACAGATTTCCTGTAGATGGAAGTCCTTAGTTGATTAAGCTAGTGAATGAATTCCCTCAACTTGTAGGAGCTATATTATCCCAAAAGCGTGGGCTTCCTTCCGACAGGAATGATCTTCTTTCAAACTATCCACCATTTTTCAAGCTGAGACTCACCTATAGATGGAAAACTAGTTCATTATTAATGGCCCAGCCTAAACATTTGCATAAAGAATATTGCTTTGATGAGTCTGAAAGTTCCAGTCAGTATAACAAGGACATACCATGAAGGAGAATGGTTGCACATTACAAGAATTCCCTTTGCAATCTTAGGATTGAACATCCCCTTCAATAGCTCCCTGACCTGCCAATTCCCACCAAACTTCAAAAAAGTCATATCCAAGCCCACACAGTCCCATGGTTTCTACTTTCATCAGGCTCTTAATGATTAACTATAGATATAAGAGTATAGTTCATTTCGACTCCTTAGGAGAATACTAATGCAATTTCATTTTTCTCTCACAACTCAACTCAAAATGTTTAACTGCAAACTTCAAGTCAATAAACCACTTATCCTTAGCTAAGTCATAAGCAGATATTCACTATTTAGGTTATTTTCTCATTAATGCTTCAAGGAGAAAGGTTTTTTTAACTAAAAAAGGAAAGACCATATTTATATCTAAATAACTAACAAAGTAGAATGATTCTATTAATTCTCCAACAAATTATATTTGCAACTTAATACTAACTTCTACCATCCAGTTTTCTCCTCTTACGTCTTGCAGAATTTTAAACAAAGCGCACTCAATCATCCTTAAAGATCACGAGGACATTAGTAAAATCCTTGATGACCAATCTGTCAATCTTCATAATAAACAATTGTTTTAATGGAGAAATGAACAGCAGTAGCAAACAAAAAATAATATAAAGCTCAAATTGAGGAGTGAAAAATCTTCCTCTCTTGGAACAAGAGTTAAACAGCATAACTTAAAGCCCATTACACAAAAGCCAATGGTGCATGTAGGATTTATTAATATTAGAGATTGAAGTGAGTGAGACAGTTATGATAAACTAAAACTAGTTCGTGCCTGCTTGCTAATAGGAGTCGTAATTATCACCTGAGACTATCTACACCATTGCAAACGCATTGTGGATCTGAATTAGTCAAGTATATATGTATACGTAATTGATAAATTATCAGATGATCAACTATATGTGTGTGTGTGTACCACATTCATTTTATGGACTTAATAAAAACTTTTGGAGTCAGATAATTGGGGCATACCTCTTAGTCAAATTTGCTCATTAAAAGTCAGAGTTCCTGGACAACTGCCCTAGTCCTTTTTTTACCTGGAGGTCAAATGTCTAAATGATGAGACAATCTCCTCATGCAAGCTGGATTGCATATCATGCTCATAGGCTCGACGGATAGTGGGAGATTATGTGAGTAACTTTTTATCAGCATCTTCCTTTTGCATCAAACTACATGCAGCTTATGTTTCCAATATTTAGTATAATTTTAGAGAAGCGTAATCCTTTTCTCCAATTTTTTCCAGTCATTTCTATCAATTGCCACTTATGCTAATGTATCGAAATTTAATATCATTTTCCAAAAAGGAAGCATTTACTTTCTCCATCATATTTACTGGATAAACCTAGCTCAAGCCTTAAATGCTAGCACTTCTAGAAGTCTTATCTCATGTTCATTCATGATGTAAGACATAAACCACTTCAAGAAAGATTCTCTTTATGATCTTTTACACCTTTCCAACCTTTTAGAGGTCGTAGTCAATAAAATTACAAAACTGCCAGACCCCATGTCATCTGAATCTCAGAACAGGAAAAGCACCAGCTTAATGATGGAAATTGTTAAAATTGAGAACATAAATCAGGCCTCATTTCTGACAAGACAACCAGAAGATGTGGCCAGAAACAGGACTAAATGGAAATTAAAAGAGATTGATATAAGTTGAAAGCCATCTTAAATGCATGAAAGCTTTTATAGATATGAAATAAGATGAAAATATTGAGAAAATACTCACCTCGAAGATTGGATGAGAATCCACAAGTAGTCAAATGCTTCGCAAGTACCTCTCCTAATTGTTTCTTCCAGTTGGGCATAACCTTAGCTTCAGACACAGGCCATACGATTGCAGTCTCTGTTGTAAGATTAACACTAGCTGAAGAAACTTGTGGCTGCTCATAAATGCAGAAAATTAATATCTTATCACATTATCATCCAGAAACAGAAAGCTTCCAATACATGGCCATAAGAGTTTTATAAAAAGGCCTAGCTAACTATAATGAATCTTTTCCTTATCTGAATACAAAAGCCAATGGGCATATCAAATGTCTAGAGAAGGTTACAAGACCACTTACTTGACTCTCTAAAATTCTCTTAACACTAGCTGCACAGCCCCCGCACGTCATACCCTTAAACATGAGATCATCAGCAAAAAATTCGATCAGATTTCACTTCGGAAAAATGTCATCTTTACTTTTCCAGTTAAAATTTCAGAAGTACGTCAGACGGGCGCGAAACTAGATGAACAAAATGAGCCGAAAGATATGCCCGCAAGAATGCAGAGAGTGAGAGAAACTTACTCCAACATCAAGAATTATAACATCAGAAGATAAAGCAGAGACTTCATCAGCCCCTCCGGCAACCACATCCGGCTTAGCTTCCCCACCATCGGACGCACCATCTCCTCCGCCGCCGCCGCCGCTGCTACCGTCATTTCCTCCAAAAGCCCCGCCACCGGAAGCAAAGGAGGCAGCGGAGCTGGAGACACATTCCAAGCGTCTTTGAACGGGGAGCAATGACACCCCGTCCAAAGTCCTTGATAAAGAAACGGAACCAAAAGCATTAATACCCCGACCGGAAACTCTGAGAATACGGCTGAGACGGAGAAGAGCTAGTTGGCTGGCGCGAGCATTGTAGAAACGGCGGTGGAGATTATATATGAGAGGATTGCAGTTGGTATTGAGCGTCTTGGCGAGGGTGATGCGCGTCGGAGCACATAGTGATACTGTCAACTCCATAGTCAACTGCTCGGAGTGCAGAGGCCTATCGCTTCAGTGAGCAGACCACGTGGATTTTGCTGGATATTCCGGGGTTTAGCCTTGTTCTCCGCAGGGTAGCCTCAGGCGCATTAGTAATGAGGGATGAACGCGAGGCTGAATTTTTTTCTTTGTATTTACAAGTTTATAGGATGAACGATACTTACGCGTTCCTCTTGGCTAAACCATGCGTTCTTACCCCTAAATGCCTTGCCTAATGAACGCACCAATTTAGTGCGTTCTCGTGGACGCCATGCGTCAAAGCTATTTTTGGAGACCTGGGCTATTTGTGAAAACTAGGATTTTCCGGAATTAGAAAAGGTTGATCTTTTCAATAATATCCCTTCTCCATCTTCCTCCGCTGTTATATGTCGCTCTAGGGTAACTTTTATTATTTAAAAAAATTTAAAAATATAAAACTTTATGATATATGAGAGAACGTGAAGGAGATAGAGTTTTTTTTTTTCAAAGGAATGAGCGGGATAGAGTTAAATAAAGATACCTGATAACTTTGAGACACCGTTTGATTAAAAGTAAAAAATGTAATCCATATGAATTTAAATTATTGTAAATGAATTCGTAAATTGTGATTTTAAATATATTATTATATTTAGATAACTCATAAATTAGTAAGAACAAATTTATATATCTAATTCGTTAAATGTGTAAAATAAATATATTATTAATTTAAAAAATTAATACCTTTTCTAATATAACTTATATTATTATACAATTTGAAATATATTTTTTGTGAAAAAGATACAGTTAGTAAAAAATAATTTTTTTATATTCTAATCTTTTTTATGTTATTTAGAGAAATATACTTTTGTTTTAATAGTGAAGCTTGTGTTCAATTTTGTAGAATATAAATATAGTATATATTCTTTTAACTTGATATTCCTCTTAAATGCACATTATTGGAAAAAAATTATCTTTGTGAAATTTTAGAAATTCAATAGAGATAAAAAAAATCAACATTTGAATTTTTCTAAAACTAAATTATTTGTCAAAATTAATTATTTTGCTTTAAATAATAATATTTGTGAATTGTATAATTATGATACAATATTTAAACTATTAGTTTGTAGTTAATTTATTAAAATTTTAAATCTATTTTTAAAAACTACAAAATATAGAGATATACAATTTAAATTTATAATTAGATTAGGGAGGCATGAGAAGATAAATGGATGATTGAGAAGGAAAATAAAAATAAAAATGGAGAGGAGAAAAGAGGCAATTTGAATTGTCGATTAAATTTTAATTTTTTTCTTTTTTGTTAGATTCTTTAGAAAATAAATTATAATATCACATCTACATTAAGATTTACTTTTTTAGTTTAATTTTTTTAATATTTGAAGAATTATATTTCTTTTTTCAAAATATAAATAAGGAACCAAATATTAAAATTTAAATTTAAAAAATACAATTATTTTTCCTACCAATGTTTTTTTAGATAATCAAACGAGGCCTAAGAATAGGGTCTTAAGAGAGGAATTTGAAAGTGTGCTGCAAGCAGGTGAGGACTTAGTTGGTGCCACGGTTCTTGGGCTCCAATGTTGAATTCAATGGAGGTATATACGGCCTCGAAGCGGGTTCACCAACTGGCCACAGTATTTTTTTTTTTAAATTCACCAAATTTCTTTTTTAGCTCAATATGATCTCTTCTTTTCTTATGTGTTTTCGTGTCACCGCCACCCCCCCCCCCCCCCGGGGCGAAAAGTAAGAAAAATTGCTTTTCGAAACGAGAATGAACGGGCAGAAAATAATGCATTAATCTTGAAAAAGTAAATTTTCAAGCACAGAAAATCTTTGATGTTTTTAACCAACTTCCTTACACATTATTAGCTATATTATTTTGTGGTTTTGAATCTAGAACTATTATCGGATCTATACAGGAAGCATGCTGATCCAAATGGGTCGAAAATTAAACTGATAAATGCGTATGTCTTAGATTCCATTTGACATGAAAATACTAGACGTACTTCACACAACTTCAACCAAGAGAAAAGGACCAGGAGAAAGCAGTGCATTTTAGAGTATTTCTGCTACTTCCATACTGGTTTTTTTGCTCTGCAACTTACATTCAGGTAGTGGCCCTAATCCAGAATATAGGAATTAACAATAAGGGTCTAGAATCGAACAACAAGAAAGCTAGCTCAGCGATAATGAAGTGGAGCGGCTGTCCCGCTCAATTCCTTTCCCTGGAAATGAATATCCTGCAAAAACAAGGTACATGAAACAGGTAAATATACATAACCATTGCTACACAATCTTCAACCAACGAAACAAGCATCTGGAAACAATGTAAGTAAAACCTCAGATGGATCTCTGAACGGGAAAATAGAACCCGTAAGGAGAATCCGTCCATAAACAAAGAAACCTAAGTCGCAAGATCAGTAATGGCTCCAACCAAAGAATCAATACAAGCTAGTTGCATGAGCTACTTAATGGCAATGACATCTAGAAGTGTGAGTCAGACGGGCCCCTATTCCTTGGATTGTCCAAATAAACATCAACACAGTCATTAGAAAGAAGCAGTAAAAAGGAGTTCAGAGACCTTGAGAAAGTAGAAATCTCGGATAGCTGATGTTGTGATACATATATGTTAAAGGATCAGCTTACATGACCTCTTCCGCAAAGTTAGGAGTAACTATTTATTTCTAACTTGGATGGCATTACCAAGATTAGTTTCCTTACTGAGAAAGGGAAACTGAAATAGAGGAGAAAGATCAAAAAAATAATTCCTCAAAAGAGAAAAAAGTAAAGCCAAGTCCAAATGAAACTCACTGAAGCAAAGTGGTTGACATCTCGATGATGAGCTTCATCTGCACGGATAACAGTAATAGCATCCTTCAAAGTTGCATCCTTGGGCAGTCTCCAGTAGTCTATAGCAATTGCGGGAGCCGGAACATTCTTAATTGCACCACTTTCAATATCCTTCAGATACTCAGAATATGAATGTATAGCCTCCTCTTCTAGATATCCAACAATTCTATGTGCCAATTTAGGTGATAGCATGTAAAGCACGAAGAAAGCATTAAAGAAAACTCCCTGCACAACGAGAACCAGCAGCCTCTCGTACCATTTTGGTTTCACAAGCTCCACCATGGTCATTAGGTGCATCCTTTCATTTTCAGCTTCTTCAAGTAAAGCCTTAATCCAACCGCCACTATGCTGGAATTTGCGCAAAGACTTCAGATGCAGTAGCATCCCTCCCACCATACCAGGAACAGCTGCAACAGTTTCCAGCATCATTGCGCGACAACCATACCGTCTCTGCAATGTGTCACAGATTGATATCAGCACTAAAAAGAACTAAAATAGTGGCACAAATAGCTGACACAAATCATTAGTTCTCTTCTACCGACATGGACTAAGGAAAAGAGGCAAAAGAATGGCAGTCCCATAATTTTTGGGGACTGCCAAGCATTCATCAAAAGTAAAAGTAGTGCTCCACCGGACAATCAACAAATCGAATTGCAGCTTAACACAAACTAACTCATTGGTTTCAATCCTGAGAGTTGATAGGTATGATTATAAATCATTATCTGGAGCTTCAAAATAATAGGTCACAAGCTACATTATCGATATAAGTAGTTAATTGGAATAGGCCCCATTGGAAACTCTTTTGCAAACATCCAGTCGGGAAGAATTTGTGTTCTTTAGCATGGACGAGCACATCTAACACCATCAAGAAACTAAAGTCATGACAATAATTTAATTACTATATTCCTTTTTTATAAAACTTGAATTATGCAGTCAATGAGGTGACAAATTAATAAATGAGCGAAGAATAATATACCTGAAAAAACAGGTCAGTTGGAACCCTTAGAAGTTTCACGGTCCTAAAAGCAAATTTGTCAATAAAATTGTTAGGTTTGTGGTGCTTGTGCAGATCTATTGACTGGTCCGAACGATAAGTCTCCCATGGCTACAAAGACAAGAACATATAAATTAAAAGAGAACAGAATTTATATTAATTGATAGACTCTTAATTGAAAAAAAACTTTGATCACAACAAAGCACGAGATGATGCCAATTAAACAATACAAAAAGAAACGAATAATAGAATTAGAAATTGTAACAAGGGTACAACAATACTGGGGAAATGAAAAGTCACATGACAAAAGAAATATGAAGATCTCCAACGAGAGAGGTGTTTATGATCTTACAATCACTATATTGATCCAAGCTAAATTTTCAAATTCTACTAAAGTAAAGAATCTGTTTGAATCGATTGGCTTGGATCCTGGTGGATTTCAAAACCATTGCGCAGATTACAGCAGTTGGTGATTGAGATGAGGCACATTTCTGGTCAGTCAAGCCTATGATGGTGTTGATTACAGTACAAAACTGATTCATTAAGGATTCAGAAACTAAAACAGGGGGAAAAACCAAAGGGCTAACAGCTACGAGTCTACGATCTTAATTGATTAATCTACACTCCACCATTACCATGAAACAGTTCCACGGCCACTCAGAACCGTCTTCTCTGGTGATCTTTTGCCGGGAAATTCCCCAATAACTGGAACGCTCAAGTTCATCGCTCTTCTCCTGCTCCTGCTTCGCAGCAACTACCCCAACCTCCTTCTGCTCCTTCTCCACAACACCATGCGGATCACCCGCCGACGAGCTCAGCATCCTCCTCCCTAAACCACCGAAAAGCCCAAATCCCGGGCGCCCAACCAACACTGCATCATCAAACTGCCTCACCACCCGCGTCTTCACTATTCCATCAACCGGAGCAGCCAACACCGACAAGTACCGGCTGCTATTTCCGCCGGAAACCAAACGCCTCATCACTGACCTAGCCACCAACTGGTTCATTTTCTCGAATCAAACGGAAAAACACAAGCTAGTTCTCACAAAATTTTCCCCTTGGAAGAACAATAACGGAAAGCGTAGACACCAGCACTAGTGCTGTTCCTTGGCGGTTTATTTCTGCAAAGAACCGTGGCATGTCTGAAGTGAGATGAATTCGGAGCGGAAAAACAATTGCCCCTAGCAGGTAATTCTTTGAATTGACCTTCAAATAGAACTGGAATTTGGCTTTTACTTCCACTCCAAGTCTGCCGGAATTGTGAAGATGTGACGAAACTATTCTCAGTTGGGACACGTGGACGGGCTTGTGGACAGCTGAAGGGGAAAGAGGGGATGGATGACGGTACTCTTGGTTGGTTTTTGTTTTGAAATTTTGTGGGATGAATTTTCCATTTTTAGTTTTTTTTTAAATTCCCATATTTACGCAAACTCAACATTTGATCGTGAGATAAATTGTGGGATCGTCTTTTTTCAAAAAATAATTTAAATTTTGAGAAAAAAATCTAAGTACATCATTATTTTTTTTAAAGTTTAATATGTGGGGAATTTGTATATTACTTTTTTTATTTCAAAATATAAAATATTTTATTACTTTTTATATAAATTAAAAATAAAATAAATATTTTTATTATATCATTAATTAATTTTATTAATATGATAGATAATTATATAATTATATTTATGATGATAATAATTTTTAAAATTCATAAATTATTAAATATTTAAAAAATAATAAAAATACTGTATATTTTAAATAAATAAATAATCTATAAACTAATGATGGAATTTACAAAACTAGGTTGAGGATTGCCCCACCATTTTATCCCCTCACGAACTTTGACCTGTATCGTATTTCTTCCTAGTACAATTTGGGCTTTTTTTTTTTATACTTACAAACTAGAATTTCTAAGAACTCGTTTCTAATAAAAACATTATTAGTATAAATTTTCTGGAAGTGTTTGTAGTCAACTTATGTAAACCAATTGAGTTGATTGAAATTCGAAACATATTCACGAAACAAGCTTTGATTAATTTTTCTTTGAACTCGAGCTAAAGTGAAAGGCCAAAAAAGGAAAAGGATCTATTTAGTTTAAATTTTGAACTGTTAAAGAGTAAGAGAAGGGAAATTAGTTAAACTTATTCTTAAGTTATTATAATTTTTTATTTTTAATAAAAAATTTTATTTTAGCTTTTATGTATATAAAATTTTTTTAAATAGCTATATATGTTAAATTTTGAATGTTGCAGTGAATTTGTGCAAAAAGAATCACACTACAAATATGAACTATCATTTTTAATGATAATTTTATTCATTCATGACTTTTTTCTTTTATTTCACATTATTCAAATTATATAAATAAAAAAATAATTAGTAATAAAATACTATTTTCTTAGCTTTCAACTATTTTGTTTGCATTCCTACTCCTTTTAAGTTATGAATAGATAAATTATGACACAAAATTATATCATAACTCTCTTTATTGAATTCTGTTACAATATTTATAATTTGATAAATATAATTATTTGAAAAAAATTATGTATATAAAAAAGATATAAAAATTTATTAAGAAAAAAAAAGTTAAAATAATTGAAAGTAAGCATAAATTTAACTATACTTTAGTATATTTGTTTTATTATTGATATTATTGTTGAGTGGATCATACGTGTGGGATTTAACAAGTGCCAAAGCCTTTCGGGACGTCATCCGGTTCCCTTCATTGACCAACGATCACTGACAGCGTAACACTGCTGCCTTCCTTTTTTTCTTTTTTTATAAATATAACGATGTTGACTAATTAGTAAAAAAGGAAAGGTATAGTAGTGGGGAACAAAGAAGTTATTGCACATTATATCCGACGGATACCAATTATTCATGGTAGAATCCAGGATATACTAATTAGTGCCAAGGAGTTGGAAACAGAGAGAGAGAGAGAGAGAGAGAGAGAGAGAGAGAGAGAGAGAGAGAGCAATCTGTCTTGTTAAAAAGCTGTATGATGTAATTTTATTTGGCGATTTAATACAGATTCAATTTTCAAAAATAAAAAGCAAAAAGAAAGTATCACATATATGCTCGATGAACACTAGATTTGAAGTATATTTTGCAATAAAAGTGTATCAAAAAACAATTAATGCGATACTTCAAAAAAGGTAAAACAATTAATTAATGTCATCCAACTTAATATATGTAAATATATTTGTAATTTGTATTTATTTTTATCTACAATTCAATATTATTAATAAAATATATATATAATACTTCGTTCATTTTAAGATATATGATTTTTTAGATTATTTTATTTCAAAATATTTAATATTTTATAAATTTTAAAATTTTATCCTCACATATTTTTTATTTTCTTTTATTTTAATAAAGAGTACATTAAAATAATTTTTAAAATTATTTTTTTCTTTAACTTATATAAAAAGTATAAAAATTTATATTTTAAAACAAAAAAAAATGTAATTTGTACCATATTTCGCAGGGGGGCAGGATGACAAGTTTTCACGTTAAAAATCAAAAGAAAAAAAAAGGAAAAAAGGAAGATAGCTTATAACGAAGAGATCTCCACTCCCTACTCTCCCTCCGGAAGATGAAGGTCCTGAGAGAACGTACTTGCGATTAGATTCTTGGATTCCTAGTGGGCTTTCAGAAAATCTGTTGGTAGTTTTTTTCAACTTTTTTCCAATCTAGGGGAAAAAAAAAGTTATATCCCACGTGCTTAAGGCCCTAATTGTTCGTTTAATGTTGCTGGGCTGGTTTCATGGGCCCGTGGATGAGGTGAGCTTTCCATTTCCCTTTATTTTTTTAAAAATTATTTTGTTATCAAGGAGAAAAAACGAAACTATCTACCAAAGAAGCCAAACGTAAAACGAAGACAAACGAAAATTCAAATCTTTTTGGCTCAGTAAAGAAAATTCAAATCGAGGAAAGGGGAAAGTTTCAAACTAATAATCTTATCCCAAATAGTACGAACTTGACAAATAAATAGAAAAAATATACTATAAACTTGATAAAGTAACGATATATTTTAATTATTAAAAATACAAATAAAAAATATGTAATTTAAAAAATACTTATGTAATGTTATATTTTTATTCATCTTGGTTGGGGATACTTTTATAATTTAGAAAAATAGAACAACAAATTCTAAAATTTTTTTTGTGTACAAAATTAGAACACGCAATAAAAATTTTAAAATATAACATCTATTACTAAGTGATAAATTTTAAAGTAGCGGAGAGTTAAAAGAAATATAAATAAATTAATTCAAATTAAAATTTACTCGTACAATTTTATATATTAAAAATATTTAATTAACGTAACAAAGTGATTAAACACAATATACTTTCTTCCTAGAAGGCTATTTAAAAAACAATCTACTTAGTATATAGTAACACAATATTATTTATTTTTAAAAAATACATATTATTTTTTTATAGGCATCTAATTAGAGATATATTTTCTCTGCTAATATGATGTGTAAAAATAAATTGTAGCTACAATTTTACATATATTTTTTATAAGGCATGTATAATTAAATATAAATCGTCAGATCAAATTTAAAATTTAATTTTACAGATTATATTTTTTATAAAAATTTATATATTTTTATAACTATAAAATGAGAATCAAAATTTAATCTGGTCAATCAAATTTAATCCTGCAAATACAAGACCGGAACCGAATCGCATGAAGTAGAAACTAAGTACTCTCAGAAGATAAACTGACTCCCATTTTCTCAAAAAAAAAAAAGAAAAGAAAAAGAAGAACAAAAAGGTAAACTGAAACAGCTGTAAATTGATGGCGAACCTGCGAGGAGATGCATTGCAGCTTTTACTCGTACAGAGTCCAAAGCAAGGAAAGTAGCTTCAGGGTGCATTCTCTGTTCACACGCACGTGTCGTCACCTGATTGGCAGAACGCGCTGACAGCCCGTCTCAGGTCTTAAAGGAGGACTTTTCCGCATAGTAAAATTAACTCCAAAATCAAATCCAGCGCAATCTTGTTTCGTTCTCCCTTCGCTATTGTTCTCTCTCATCAACCCCGTTGCATGAGATACAGTGCATGTGTAACCGTAAATTCACCTCAAGAATTTGTGCTTTGTGTGTGAGATATAGGTATAGCTCGTATGTGAACTGAATTGGAAGGTTTCCTCTGTTTCTGATCGACTTCTTCTTCGTCATGGCCGGGAGTGGATCGCAGAATCTAGGGTTCCGATTAGGTTCGATTCCGAGCACCTCTGTACTGCACCAGTGCTATAGCCAATTTACTTTTGATCAATTGAAGGTTTCTGGTTTTTGGTTGGGTAATTTCTGGTTTCTGGAAAGGATAAAGTCAAGATGTTCTTGTTCGCTACCGAGTGATTAATACTGCGGAGAAGGCTGTCTGTTAGTGTAACAGATATTTAATCTAGTTAGATTTTGCTGTGGATGATGGCATCTTTTACTAATTTTTTGTATTAATTTCATGTATCTTGAGTGACGGAGTAGAGCTATTTTAGGCAAAGAAAATGAGTGATACAGCTAGAGGAGTGAAAATCTTGAATATATTTTAACTAGAGACTAGAGATAGATATACTTAGCAAATATGAAGTAAACTTGCTTTAATAGCGCGATAATCTTGGTTACCGTGAACATGCTAAAATCTAATATGGCGGGGAAGGATAAAGAATCCACTAGTACTTCTTTTTTTTTCTTTTTCTAATGTTAAATTTCTTGACATTTTTCTTTTCGTATTTCCGGATAAACACATAATTATGAACTGATGCTCAGGCTGAGGTGCCTCCTTGTTATAATGTATTAACGCTTTCTAACTTATGAACCCAAAATCAGAAGTACTATATTATTGCCTTTGGTCCTTAAACAATGCTAGCTGTTGGACTGTTGGGAATTCATAGCGCTTCACCGGTCTCCTTAGTGCTGCGTTTTGTGTGCTATTGGTCATCACAGAGTTGCAGTAGATGTGATTTTCAGATTGTAATATTTCCAAAGAACATTTTTCTATCATCTAATAACTGTTGCATGAAACACACAGATATTAAACAAATTCTGTCTGAAGCACAGCATCGGTGGCTGAGACCTGCTGAAATTTGTGAAATTCTCCGCAACTTTCAAAAGTTTCATATAACACCTGAGCCTCCACACAAGCCAGTTAGTATGTTCTCTTCATCTGTAACCCACTTATAATCAGCACTTTACCTTTTCTTCCTGTTTATCTTGTGAATGTTTCCATGGAATATTAGTACTTATTTGATGCCTACTCTATCTATGTTGACATTACAAATCTCTCTGTATTTGGTTCGAAACAAACAAGATAGAAGAAAGGCTTAGAAGTGCTGAGAAAATTTACATATACATTGAAATTATTGGCTAGATTATGAACTTCTCAAAGAATACTGGCGATCTAAATCACTCGTTTTTCAATCCCAATAATCCAGATTCCTGTCTCTCTCTCGTTCCGTACACACAAGTATCCACATGTATGTATATGTTGACTATGTAAAACAAATTTTTGGTTAGGGATATTAGAGTTACCTGTGCAATCAAGCATATTTTGCGTCTTTAGCTCGTACTGGTTTTGCTTATCCAAGCTTCATCTTGGACTGGAAGAGAAATAAGTCATCTTTCTACAGTCAACCCTTCGGTTAACTTTTATTTTTTCCTGTAGCTATGCATATTATCTTCCTTTGACCCATAGCAATTGATGTGAGAGAAACTGTATTGTAGTAATTCCTTTCAATTGTTATGTGTGCTAGTTGACAAGTCTTTTATTTATTTATTTTTTTGGTTGTGATAAGTCAATTCTTTTATGTTTTTTCCCTCCGTGTTCTGGAATAGTTCCATAAGATGTGGTTCTTTCCTGCAGTGGCAATGTCTACTTTAATGAATCTCTACGTGTTGTAACTGATTGTAGAACATCAACCAAAGTTGTTCATGATCTTGCTGACATTCTAATTTGAAGTAATCCCTGTGGCAAAATGACTAATCTTCTATTGAAGCTTACTGAAATTAGTTCTGCTGCCTGAATATTGTTTACCTCATTAATCCATAAAAATTCCTCATTGATCTTGATATCCTGTTTGAATGTCATGACTTTCTCCAAATTTTTTTTGATAAAATAGGAAATTCTTTTCAACCATTCATCAAGAAGTATAACGTAAATAATTTTTTATATAAATATAAATTGAAAATGTTCATGGATAATTTATATCTATAGTGACACCCAGTAAATTAGTCTTCTGTTTCTGCCAGATTTGAGTGCTAGAAGCATATTGCGTAGAGTTCTTACCTATTAAAATGTCTCTTTTCTGCTATTCTGCTCTATTTTTGGTCTGCTCACAGTTTGGTGCGGTTGATTATAGGGAACTTTTCGAGTCATACTAAAAGGCATGAGTTCAATTTAACAAGCATGTTCATCTTGTTTTACTTTTTACTTAACTCGAGATCTAAAAAGTTGAGAAACAAACTGTTATTTTTATTCATTTCTCTCTCCCGGCCACAAATCGAAAAAGATAAGTGTTGCTTATAGGTTTTAAATTCACAGTTTAAGCCCTGGTTTCATGACATGCTTCCTTCTTCTCAGGTGGTTCAGTCTTTCTTTTTGACCGAAAGGTGCTAAGATACTTCCGGAAAGATGGCCATAATTGGAGGAAGAAAAAAGATGGAAAGACTGTGAAGGAGGCCCATGAGAAGCTCAAGGTTAGCATGGACAAGAACTATCCGTCTCACATATGGTTTTATGTTATCTTTCACCTGGAATGGTGTTGTTTGAGAACTATATAACGATACTTTTTCCCTGTATTTTTATCTGTATTATGCATGAGGGATATTCAAATTGACATACAATCATAAAATATAGCAGTAAAAAACGAGGAAAGATTCACTGAGAACCTCTCAGCAACAGAAACTAAAAAAGTAGAGAGAAATAGAACAGTTATATTGTTGGTTGTGTATTTTCTGGGCATATTTTCTCATGTATCAAGTTATTCTGCTCAGGTAGGAAGTATTGATATGTTACACTGCTACTATGCCCATGGTGAGGAGAATGAGAACTTCCAAAGGCGTAGCTATTGGATGCTTGAACAGTAAGTACGAGTCTAGTTTTATTTTTATTTATTTTGACAAAAAAATCTACAGTACACTTCTGGTTCCTTATCTGCTGCTCCCTGCTTTGGTGTGCTGCTCTCTTATTGTGCTTGCTATGATTTAATGCACTTATTTGTTTAGGGTGACACCATACTGTTGTTTCTTAATGAAACTGTTCTTTCATGTTTTGATAATGGGACTGAGAGAGATAATTGTGGTTCAGCAGGCTACTGATGTGTTTACCTCTGCCTAACCCCACTCTCCATTCCCCTTGAAAGATGTTAAGTATGTAAATTATACTCCTCTCTATCAGTTTAAGCTTTCATGTGAGGTGGTAGTTTGACATGATCAAATCCTGCTGCCACGCATTAAAAAGTTCAAAGTGTGAAGTGTGCACATGTTAGGCCTTTTGGTAACGTGTTCAGCCAACATGTGAGGAGGCGTGTTGACTTTACAAACTACGCTCCTCTCTGTAAGTTTAAGCTTTTAAGTGAGGTGGTAATGTTATAAAAGAAATGGAGAAAGAAAGAAAAGGGGAGAAAGAAAGAAATATGGTTTACTGGATTACACCTTTTGGGAGTTGGAAATTGCAGAATTCTTCAAATGTTATCCTGGATCCAGCAATTTTCATGATGTTCTCACACTGCAAAAGGAATACATTGATGTAGTAATATTTTACACCGGACTGAGTTTCTGACCCATATGGTTGTCATGTCGATCTTGATGTATATTAATTTATTGAGTATGACATTCATTTGTTGCAAGGAATGACACATCAAATATTCCGTGCTCTTTTTTGTTTTCTCTCAATTGGAATGAATTGTGGCTAAGTTATAGATCAACTGATTGGAATGTCTTCTTTCTTGTACTCTTGTAGTGTGATGTCCCCCTATTTTATTTAAAACTACCTTTTGCTTTGGAATATATATTTTTTCTCCTATGTCTTTTAGACACCCTTGGCATCAGCAGTTTTTTTAATTATTTTCTTCTAATACTGCAGGGATCTCATGCATATAGTTTTTGTCCACTACTTGGAGGTCAAAGTAAGCTTCAATCTCCACATATGTATGAGAACGGAATACTATACAATTTTGCTCATCTGCAAATAAGGGCTTTTTGGCTGTCTAGGTTATGTTGTTAGTTTCAGAATTGATATATGATAAATTGATAGCCTATATGCTTGTTTGACGTGCTCTGGTTGGGATTGGTTATCAAAGATAATATAATTCCCAAGCTTCCTGGGGACAGATCTAGTAAAATTGAAATCTAAATTGGGCTAAAGGGCATTTCCAAGTATGTACCTGGGAACTTTCTGACTAACCCAATATGAAGAAGGAATAGAAAAGGGACTCTTTCAGTCCTCAAATGTCCCTTCTTTGCCATCAAGGGATACTTTACACATCTCTTGAAATGGCCATATTGGGCCCTTTAGATTTGCATGTCCTGACAAGAGAGTGGGTGGCTGAGTTGCCAAGGTCTGGTGCATCTGGCAACGATGGGTGCTCTGAAAATGAATCATCAAATTTCTGATATGGAAAATTGTAAAGCTCAATAAAACTGTCAACGAAGCTGCCCTTCCTATTTCCTTTTTTCATGTTCTATTAATTAGTTATATTTAGTGATTGTTCCTTGTTAATCTCAACCTGATTATCTGTTCTGGAGATACATTTAACATTAAATATGGCTTTGGTTTGTTGGAATCAAGATTCAGGAGAAACTATGAATTGCAATATCTGCACTGGTCTTTGAAGGAAGTTATGTGCTCAACCTATAATCCCAGGGTTCCAGTTTCTCTGGGAGTGCTATTTGCTCTATTGGTTACATTCTACATTCTTGAATTTAAGCAAAAGAAACAACTATCTAGTAATGAGTCCCATTTTGATGTTTAGACCAAATAAGAAAGAGGAAATGACTTGAAAGCCGCTTTTGGTTCTGGGGGTATTTAATTCCATTTCCAGGTAGCAAACTAAATCTTCTTCTTTGTTATCGTCTTTTTGTAAAGTTTTTGAATCTTTTTCCTCCTATTTTCAGTTCAAACCCATTGAGAGAAGTGAGGAAATGGAAGGATGAGTTTTTGGATCTTGTGGTACAGATCTGCATATAGGATCTGGAAACAGGGTTTGATATTTATTTAACTGTTGCAAAAAAGTACATTCCCAAATTTTGCAGTGGTATGCCATGAAATTTGGATTGCCAATTAAGGGAGAGGAAGAAGCTTATTTACCCATTTGTACATTCATAGCTGGTCTCTTCCTTTTTGGAGGAGCTGCATTTTTTACTATGTATTCAGATCTGGAATTTTATACAGGCATTTTATGGGCATAGAAGTTTGTGTTGGATGTGCTTAATATTCGGATAGCAATATCTTTGGCATTCAGAAATCATATGATCGAAACCTTGCTATATCTAAATATGTCTCTGCAGTTTCAATTATTAGAATTTGAAATATTATTGCAGGTTCTTTTATCTACTATGTTTTCCTTGGAATTAAATACCTAATGGAATAAGACCATTCTAATGCCAGTGTACAGAAATTTATTGATCAGTTAAAGCGTTCTTCTTCAGGGAAATAAAACAAACATCAACTGCCTTTTGGATAGTGAAACGGTATCATCAAATTCTCAAAATGACAGTTCGTTATCCTTTAGCTCTTCGGTAAATGGTGACAGCTTAGCTGCAGCATATACTGATACAGCAAGTCCGACCAGCACTCTAACTTCTGCATATGAAGAAGCTGAATGTGGTATGTTCCATGATTTTTCTGTTTTGGTTTCTTGATTCATTTATGCCTTTCTCAGTCTTTGGGAACTTGGTTTTAACATCTTCTCACCTTTTCATTGTGTCTTATTGCTTTTGTGGCTACTTAAGCGCAACTTAATGCAGAAGATAATTACCAACCCAATTCCAGACTTCATTCATATCCAGGGACACCACAACCTGACTGTACTCATGCTGCACAGCACATAGATGCTGGTCTTTCTAGCTCTTATAGTCTGCTGCAATCTTTGGGTATCTTCTTTTCACTTACAACTATTTTTCCATCCTTTAAGCACCTCTATTTATAAACTCTTTCCTTTTTATGTATTGTTTATTGTATTGCTTCTGAGACATTCAATTTTCATTTAAAGGAACTAAGACCACTCCTTCAGGAGAGTATACGCCATGTTCCCATGGAACTGGAGGTGGTGACAACCTTGGAGGTTCTTTTGTATCTGGAATACAAAGAACACTTGATTTGGCATCTTGGGAAGAGGTGTGGGGAAATTCTACAACAGGTATCATGGCATTCAAATTATTTACCAACTCCTTAGATGGTTCTGCTACTTTAGGGATTATCGTATGAAGAGAAAAAGATGATAAACTGCTTTTTGGCAGGTGAAATTGCTGGTGAACATCAGGCTTGGAATCCATCAGAACTGCCAGCTAATTGGCAGGTGCTATACTGTTCCGTGCTTCCGTAAATTCTCACCTGCAAGTATCAGCTTTAAAAAAAAAAATTTTGTTAGTACTTATTTGTGGAGAAGATGAAAAAGGTCCATATAAGACTTGACATCCAAAAGGTTAAAGGCACTGTTTGCGAAATCAACTAATGATTTTTTCCTAATTTTTTTTCTTTTTAATGTTCAAAGTGGAACATGATTCTTAAAATATTGAGAATTATATTCACCTCCAAAATATATTATTTTTGGTTTTGACACATCATGGGACCTTTTAGCTTGACCTTTTCTGAATTTCTTTTTTGAACTATTAGGTGTTTAGTACTTATCTCTTGTGGAGTTGAAACAGTTGCAAATCCAGATTTTAGTAAAATGAAATGATCAAAATCAAACTTTAAGTTGGTATATTTAACTTGATTGATGAAAGAAGGCGAATTCTTCTGATGAAACTCAGTAAGTGGATGTTGGGGGCTTAGGTCCCTGATTAAGAGGATAATAACCATGGGCTTTTTCTTGGAGGCAATTAATTTTTAGGACTCTAGGTGATGATTGCTTTGTTTTTGTATGATTGATTGCTTCTGTTTGGTACACTAATGTCAATTATGATTTTGTCTGTTTGGAGTTTTGGGAACAAAAATGAATCTTCCAACTATTCTTATGATGAGAACTATATTTGCCATATTATGATATTTCTGTTGTGTAATTCTTGGATCAGAGGAGAGTAATACATTTCAAATAGGGCTTCTATTTTGCTAAAACTTGTGCATGCTTTGCTTAATTTGGTGCCAAGGGTTCTTTGGAGCTTTTACTAGCACACACCGGTATTGTTTTTATATACTTAATATAAAATGTGTATTTACTTGGTGCTCTTTACTTGTTAATTTTGTACTCATGAAGATAAATAACAAATATCTCATTGCATTAAGAGGGGGAAAAAAACAGGAAACATTCTTTCGGGCTTATGTTTTACTTCTGTATGCATATTCCTTGCAATTCTGTGCCTATATTGTCAGCTCTTATGTCAGCCATGTGCCATGTGTCAGGAAATGAAACAAATCTCTTTAGGTCTTGATATGCAAGCCCTTTGCAAATTTGATGTTTGCAGCTCCTCTTAGTTTAGCTAACTCGGCATATATCAGAATTTCAAAGAACTTAAGCATTCTCCGGATCCCTTTTGGAGCTCCATATCAATTATTTGTTTCACTTACTTGGCATGAAAAAAGCATTACTCTTGTTTCCTTATAGTCTTCCCTGTTACTTATACGCCATCACATCGTTTTGGAGTTTTTTGCCATCAGATTCTCAAATACATCAAAGTTTGTCGACATTTTTATTGCATGATAATTTTTTTAAAAAAAAATTAAAATCTTTGCTCATTTCATGAACCAAGTTGTATTTTCTTGCCAGTATCCTCAAGGAGACTGTTCATTGCCCTTCCATGGACTACCTGAACAGAATCTGATATCTAGCTCAGCTTCTGTTAGCAGAGGAGATTTCTTGGACCATAAATCTGTTCCTGCAAATTTATTTTATGTGAATGCTGATGGGCTTGAAAAAGAATTTGTTGAAAAGGAACATCAGAAGGTGCACAGCAGTGCACAGATCGGATATATGAAGAAGGATAAGGCTGAGAATGGTAAAGCTGCAATGGGGTCAGGAAACTGCTCTCTGGTTTTAAAACAGCCACAGTTAAGTGGTATCCAAATAGATGATGGCTTGAAGAAAGTTGATAGCTTTTCCCGATGGATGGCAAAAGAACTTGGTGAGGTTGAAGAGTTGCATTTGCAGGCAAACAATGGATATTCGTGGAGTGAGATACAGACAGATGATGTGGTTGACAACTCCTGTATGCCCACTCAACTGCAGCTGGATGCTGACACATTGAATTTCTCTCTTTCCCAAGACCAACTTTTTAGTATCACTGATTTTTCACCAAATTGGTCTTACTCAAACTCAGAAACCAAGGTACTTGCCGACAGAAATGAACTATTGATGGCTTGTCATTGCTGTCTCGCAGTGGTCTATCGTTGAACCTTTTATTTTATTTTTTTAAAAATTTTTTGGGAGGGGGTTCAAAAAACCATATAAGATATGAGGTGAGACCAAAAGTTGGGGATGAGGAAACATTTGTGATGTTAATTCTCATTTTAACTCGAGCAGTATTGAAGAATGATTAAATTTATCTGTCTTTGGTTACTAATATTTCCTCTGTTACAATATAATAGGTAATAATTACAGGAAGATATCTTAAGACCGATCAAGAGTTTGTGAGGTGCAGATGGTCATGTATGTTTGGAGAGGTTGAGGTCCCAGCAGTTGTGTTAGGGGAGGGGGTTCTCTGTTGTCATGCTCCGCCACACAGGCCAGGGCTGGTCCCTTTTTATGTAACTTGTTCAAATAGGTTGGCTTGTAGTGAAGTACGAGACTTCGAATATCGAGTTGGACCTCAGGAAATGGATTTCACTGACATTCCTAGAGGTGATATTGGTGTGGTGCATCTATATAAAAGGCTTGACAGGTTGTTATCTAAGGGACCTGTAGGTAATACCTACAATTCGTCTGAAAATGTTCTGGACAGAGATGATATGGTCAAGAAAATCATTTCTTTGATAGAAGAGGATGACAACCAGGGGACAAAGCTTGCCCCAGGAAAGGATATCACCCTGCTCAAGGCAGTTGAAGAGCAACAAGCTGAAAAATGGTTGAAAGAGAAATTTTATGAATGGCTTCTTCACAAAGTAAAGGAAGATGGCAAAGGACCAAGTGTTATTGATGATGAGGGTCAGGGAGTTTTGCATTTAGCTGCTGCTCTTGGTTTTAATTGGGCTTTAAAGCCAATCATTGTCTCAGGAGTAAGTGTAGATTTCCGGGATGTGAACGGATGGACAGCACTTCATTGGGCTGCATTTTTTGGCCGGTAAAACCCTGAAAATTTTCTTCTGCAAGATAAAGAAACATGTTTTGGCCCTCCTTTAATATTTTTTGTCTCCTTAGATAAGCAAATTTAAGGCAATTCTGCATCCTGTTTTTCATAGTTGCTATTATCTTGGCATAGACTTTTTACTTACTGCTGTCGTTTACAGGGAGGACACAGTTGCTGCCCTTGTTTCACTTGGTGCATCTTGTGGAGCCCTAACAGATCCAACTGCTGAATATCCTTTGGGCAGAACCCCTGCTGATCTTGCTTCTGCCAATGGCCACAAGGGAATCTCTGGTTTTCTTGCTGAGGGTTCGTTGACTTCACACCTCTCATTGCTGACTGTGAAGGAAACAGAGGAGGTTAATACGTTGGAGTATTCTCAAACAAACGCTATACAAACAGTTTCAGAACGTGTAGCAGCTCCTCTTTCTGGAGAGGATGTGCCAGATTCACTTTCATTGAAGGATTCACTAGCTGCTGTTTGTAATGCAACTCAGGCAGCTGCTCGTATTCATCAGATATTTAGGATTCAGTCATTTCAGAGGAAGCAGTTAATTGAGCAGGTGAATGACGACTCATCTTCAGATGAGCATGCACTTTCAATTATAGCTGCCAAAACGTCCAGGCTGGGACCAAATGATTTTACTGCTCATGCTGCTGCCACCAGCATTCAGAAGAAGTATCGTGGTTGGAAGAAGCGAAAAGAATTTTTGATCATTCGTCAAAGAATTGTTAAAATCCAGGTAGATATATTCTTCGCCCCCCGGGCGGATATTTGGACACTGCTTGTTTTCTTGCCATTTGATGAATTTCTCTGCTCATTGGTCAGGCATGTCAATTTTTTCTACTTGGTATGTGATTATGCATGGAAATTTAGCATGTTTCTTATGTACTGCTGATTTTCCTTATGTTTTCGGACTTACTGATAATTTCTAGCTCAGTGACCAATTCCATCACTCAGATGTCATTTGTGATGTCCATTACATAAATTGTGTTAATATGTGGTTAAATTTGTTAGTCATGTACGTTTTCCCCCCTTACTACACTGTTTATGGTCTGTAGGCTCATGTAAGGGGACACCAGGCGAGGAAAAAATATAAACCGATAATCTGGTCAGTGGGAATCCTGGAGAAGGTAATCTTGCGCTGGAGAAGGAAAGGGAGTGGGCTACGGGGATATCGTCCTGATGCAGTTACAAAAGTTTCAGGTGAATTAGAGATGCCCCAGAATGAAGATGATTATGATTTTCTTAAGGAAGGAAGAAAACAAACTGAAGAAAGGTTGCAAAAAGCGCTCACTAGGGTGAAGTCCATGGCTCAGTATCCTGAGGCACGAGCTCAATACCGCAGGCTGCTAACTGTTGCTGAGGGGCTACGTCAAAGCAAGGTAAATAATTATTATGTACTAAAATCAAGATTTGTGTGTTAAATATTTTGCGTTTGAAAGGTAAAGCAGAACGTTTGAAGTTATTGAGGAATTTATCGTGTCTATTTGTATCTGTAATTTTTTGTTTAATCGCCCTTTCCCAGAAGCCTATTCTTCCCAAAAAATTGTGTCCCATGTTAGAAGAATTGTCATTTACTATTTCTTGTGGCTGGAAGTCTTTTTGGAAACAAGAAAAAGAAAATGAAAAAGAGTTGGCCGATTTTGACATGTGGACAATTTAAATTAATGTTTCGGAGACCAGAAAGCTGATTTTATGGAATTCTATGCAGCTGTGAGACTGGGACTGCTCTTTCGATCTTTAGCATTAGATCACTCTGCAACGAGTCTGGTCCTTAATTTCTCAGAATGTCATTTATTAATTTTGAGATGCTTGAGAAGTGCTCATCGCTTAGTAGTCATTCTCTCAGCTGTTTGTCATCACTAGATTCTGGCTTCGAATGAAACCACTATTGACCATTTTTCTGTTTTGCACTTTTTCGTCTCTTTCGGGCTCTTGCAGGATGCTTCTGATATGGTTACAGGCGGTTCTGAGCATACGAGCTACCCTGAAGAGGATCTATTGGATGTTGAAAATCTGTTAGATGATGAGACTTTTATGTCCATAGCATTTGAATGAGTCTCTATTACAACTTTTAAGTGATTCTCGACTTATTTTTGCTTATTAACATCTGGAGGAATGTTACTGAATGGGGTATGTAAATATGTAATGTACAAAACACAACCTTTGTAAGTTTCATGTTTCCTTCTGTGAGTGACTTTCATGGCAATCGGTGGGTGAAAACGTTTGGTGAGTAGAAGGGGAAGAGGACGACAGAAGAAAAAAAAGTAGGATTCCTCCATCGTTGTAAGCTTTTAGAAGACGCTAATGAAGTCAACTCGAATTAGATTTCGATTCTTTTTACTTTGCTAATTTTATCAATGTGTATTTTTTGTTAGTAATTGGATGATTATTAGAATATTAATAAATTATGAACGCGTTAAGATAAAATTATTCATTCTTGAAGCAATTTATAGTTTAAAAATTAAACACTCCCAAGGTCTTCTCAACACGTTCTAAAACAAAAAGAAACAAAATAAACTTTATTAGACGAGTTTTCAACCCGTAAACGCCGTTACGTAATCAATTGGAGAAATTCTAAGGTAGGAGTAAAATAGATTCCTAGTTCCTTTCGTTTAAACTCGACAACGTTTCTAACGAAAACAAGCCATCAAAGGATGGAACCGCGGATCGAATGCTTGAATAAATTTTCCATTGGTTCTTCCGAGCTCTCTCAACAGCAGCAGCATGGTTGCCAGCGACTTGGCTTGACTATATCTCTGCAGGCCTTTCGTTGGTCTCTATCTTCCGCCGAGGCAGAAGAAAAGGAAGTTCGTCTCCGAAATAGTCAGCGCAGATGGCGGTCGCAGATGATCCAAACAGCGAAATTGTACTCTTGGCAGCGGCTGCAGAGTTGGTGCTGCCAGCATCTTGGGTTGGTTTGATCTCTGCTGCCTTATTCCCGGTTTCCTTCTTCACCCGAGGCAGAGGAAAAGGAAGTTCGTCACCGAAGTAATCTGCACATATTACACTAGCACATGATCCGAAAAGTGACATTGTCACAGGACGACGGTTTTCTTTGAGCTTTTGTCAGGGGAGAGAACGACTGTCTTTGAAGAAATAGTTTCTTGAGAGTAGATGAATGGTATGATCAAGAAACACAGGGCCTGGCTATAATATAGTGTAGCCAGAGCGTAATCTAGAGCAATTCCTTTTCCAAACTGTTTCAGGATTTAGAAACTAAACTCCTCCAGGGAAAGACTTTCCAATTTAGAAACATGTGAACTCCTTTCAGTTAAAGGATTTCCTCTTCTTGGTTGCTCACGATAATTTTATCTTCTTTAGGAAAACATTTACTAGATAATCAGATAATCAATAATCCAAAACATAAAATTTTTTAGGACTTGAATTATCAAAGGAGAACTAGGTTCGTGATCTACACATCATGCGAATACCTAATAAAAAACCTGTTGGTTAGATGAGAAAAATTATACCTAATCCGCTATTTCCGTGGCACCAAGATACATGCATCCTACGAGAGGGGAAAAGATTAGTCAACCACAACGATAAAAGGCAAATCCATATCAAAACTACATAGCTATGTCAGAAAACCTCATGTACTGACAGAAACTACAAGAAAAACTTTTTGCAGGCAACATTTCATTTCTCTAATTATTAACAAACTAAGAGTACAGCTTAAATAGAACTTCTCTGCGTCATGATTTAGACTTGTTTTATTGCAAAAACCAATCACTGTGCAGTATACATCCCACATCCACTCTACAGGAAAGAATCTAGCGCCTGTGTTAAATTGATGTCATAGGAAAACCGGAGTTCAAACAGAAATGACCTGGGGACAGCATTCCTGCAGAATGGGAATACATTTTTATGTAATTAGATACCTTTTTTATCAGCTCTTGTCATTTGCAGAAAGGCTTTCGTAGAAGAGGATGTATCCATGATCTGTATTGCTCGAGTACTCTTGAGCAGATCCAAAGAAGGTCTGGACAGCAGCCTCATTGATCATCTCCACATTCTCATCATCAAAGAACAACCAATGATTGTGGCTTTTTACAAGACTGACATAATGCCCATGGTTAGGACCACTCCCGACATGTACAACAACAGCAAATAAAGAGTACTCAGTGTCTGCATTTTCCATGGTGTTGTTTAATTTCAGCTCTAGAGGGAAGACAACACGATAAGACAGCTTCTTGTACCGGCCTAACTGTTCAATGTACTTGAAACGCTTCAGATGAATAACAAGAATTTGAGGTGGTTTCTTGATCTTCATTCTCTTCTGTGCTTCTTGGAGACTGCATAGGGAAGGGGAAGAATTTACTCATCTTTCAATGGTTTAATCAATTAAAGACAAGTGGAGGAACCCACCTACAACACTTATCACAGAAAAATTTATCTTCAGCATTCAAAGTCTCTGTGGAACTGAAGTTTTTGAGGCAGCTAGTAATTGAACTATTCTGTTCAATATCTAGACTCAAGTCAAAGAATGTCTCATCTCTTGCTGTAACTGTCTCGCATCTCAAACACCTTGTCTCGTTGGTAAGTATGCCCTTAGTTTGTATAAGAATCAAAAGACAAAGAGCAAACCAGAATATTAGCGAGAACTTCAGGAAGTGAACTCCCCCAAATTCTAAGAAGAAACCCAAAGCTATTAACGCATAAACCTAGAACTTCTACATATGCAATGAATTACCAGATGTTGTTGTTGTTTTTTTTTTTTTTTGCCTTCAACTGTGGACTTCAAGATTTTCTAAAGACGAACAGAGGATAGAATTATCAGGTTACCTATTTATGTATTTATTTATGTTTTACCTCAGATATAAAAGAAACTAGCATTAGCTACAGAAATCAGAGTTCTATCTGCAGTTACTAAATCAGATGCAAAAGGTCGTCACTATAGGTAATCACATTTAGACTGATCAAGAATTTGCACCAGGTCAGGAAAACAATACCTGAAAATTCTTGTGTACCCAGGTAACTAATGGCTCCTTTTTGCCATTTTCCAACTGCCCATCTGCTATCCTCTCCTGAGAGGGTGGACATTTATCTGCTTGGGATTCTTTCTCAAGTATGTCAACAAGTTCATTCAGCAAAAAGTTCAAAAACTCATGAGCATCCTACAAAAACAGATGTGACAGGTACAAACACTAAAGATTAACAACATAATAGCAAATTAGAAAAAAATGATGAAATCATTATAAAGGGAAGCAAAAGCATTTTTTGAAACAAATAATAATCCAAACATGTGATTTTTCTTTCCAGAACTTTACAAGTTAGTTAAAATTAGCTTCACTTCATTCTCAAATCTAAAATAGATGGATCTTGAGATCTGAATGTCTATTATTCTCTAAGTAGAAATTATAGAAATTAATCATATCTTGCTTTGATTATCAGTAAAAGGGAATACTCAGGAAGTTGGCCCACTAAGATAACAATAGCATCACGAACGCATTCTACGGAAGCAAAGGCATTGAAGGAGAATGTACATATCGGCAATCTTAGCTATTGTTCAACAGAGAAACTGTAACAGTATGTGGAAGTTACATGTGAAAATTCTCAAAGTCTGAAACATGCCTGCCTAGCTAGAAAATTTGACATAAAAAAGTAGTTGCAACTGCAAGATCTCCCTCATCAGACCCTAGTAAGTGGACTAGCTAAACATGTCACTTGAACATCAATGCGATTGAGTAGAATACTTTCAAATATTCTTAAATGACAGACACAATCCCAGTATAAACCTGAAAGGTAATTCAGATAGCTGAAATACTTGATAACTAATGTTGATATTAGTATTGATAAACAAATAAGCAGATGATATGAGAAGCTAATAGCTCAGAAGCAACAGTAAGCACCGATAGTTTTGCTGCATTTCCTAACAAAAAGATCTACAATTTTTTCATCAAACCCTAATATATTACAAGGAATTTAAGAAATTCTTCTTATCCATCTTTTGAACAGCATAGGTACTAAGGTGCAAACAGAAACTTCATAAGCATTCAGGAACAGGACTCTATAGGTAGAAAGTAACGCCGGAGCGTCTGATTGAGAAGTCAGTAAGAAGCTGAATCTGGTATCTGTATAACTGTACGTATTTTCTTAAAAAAGAATTATAGAAAGCTATATTCTTGCATGCAAAGATCATAATGGGCTTTTGAGAATTGGATGGCACCTGTCCCTCATTACATTCTGGTAGTCGTTAGGAGTATCTGAATACTGTATATTCTACCAATGCAAGCACAAAGAAGTGCATGAAATAGAATGTACCTGATGCATGTATCCACGGAAAAGTTCGTTTTGTTTCCTTACTCTCTGCACAAAGCGCTTTGGAGCGATGATGCCAGTTTTCTTCTTCTGCGAACTTATCTGTGTTATAATCCAGTTAAAAGATTACTTTCCCAACTCTGAAAGAAAACATTGTATTAAAAGAAAAACATAAAAATATGTGTATGCATATTATGTATATATATATTGCCCCAGCCATCAGATTATATTGCATAACAAAGTCAGAAGAGTTACTTATACCGAAAATGAAATAAAGAACACAAAAGAAAATAAGAATTATCTAATAAACTTTGAGTACGTTTACCAATGTAGAGGAAAACTTGAAAAGCTAAGTTTGGTCTCTAACACTAACACCCAAAAGGAGCTCCGTGCAATCTTAGCATTTATGAAGCAACGCTTTCAAATTCTACTACAACAAACTAGTCTGACTATTCATAAATCCAATAGAAGAAAAAACACGGTGTCATGTCTCTCAATAAGTTATTACTATCCTTTCTTAACCATTTAAATGTCATATGCTTAACAAAGTAGAAAGCTTTATGATGCTAGAAAACATTTTCAAGTTCAAAGCCTCATGAATGCAATGGCAGCAAGTGTAATGTGTCAAGTCTGTTGACAAGTGACTCCTTTCTTTTCTTGGGCAAGAAACATATCATATGTTAAAAAAGAAATTCAACATTGAGAAAATTTCAATAATGCTTGCCGAGATTTCCATTTTTGCTATTCGCATAAAGACATTATAATGCAAAGCAGGATCCAACAGGTATAAGCTACCAGCAAAAGAGAGGAAATGACCAGTTTAATAAACAAAAGCAGTTTCCATATCATCAATATACTGAACCTGGGAGAACAATTCTGCCAAACACGTTAAAAGATTCTCTTCTACTTCCACTGGATTTTTGTTATTTCCATAATATTCTAGCAGTCGCTCTCGAAATGGTACACAGAAGTATAGGGCCTGCATCAACCACGGGACACCAAAACAAAGTCAAAGGGAAATCCAAACAAGAGAATTTGCAAGGACAAACACTGATCTTTAAGCCAGCTTCCATGTGAATATCGTTATTGGCGAAAGTAAAGAGGAGTTTGAAAAAACAAACCTACTATCAGCAACCAATCAAACAAAAATAAAATCCAAGACTCCATTAACTGAGCAGTATCACCGTCAATGTCCAGAAGTAAATTATACATAAAAAGTGCCCAAACCCCGCCAAGCAAGAAGAAAGCATATGCAAACTAAGAAGCCAACCGCCAATAGAATTGGAAAAAAAAAAGGAAAAAGAAAACATCTTTTGAGAAATTAAACCTGCAAGACACTGTTGCAATAGCAAGTGTTGCCGAAATTTTCAAGGCCAAAGTAGCGTTCGCCTTCGGGAAACTGGTCTCCCAGGGCCTTCTCGAGCTTGGAACCCGTCGCACCCATTACTTGGAGACCATCTACCAAGTACCAAAACTCCTCTATTCTTCCTCCTCTTCAAGAAACACTAGTGTATCCTCTGAGAACAAGCTCAATAAAAAATTCTCTCTCCCTCTCAGCTCTATTTTCCTTCAATTTTGCTGAAGTGGGTTTGGGCCCGATTGAACCAAATTAGATGCATAAACAGAAACAACTGTTGTTTAGGACAGAGTTGAGAAGATTTCAGAAGGTTTCTGTCTCAAGAGGTTTTGTTCTCGCAAGGTCGCAGCTCTGTAAATCATTAAAAAATGGCTTTTGTTTCTTTCAAAGGCGATACGACACTCTTCGCCTTCGGCGGTCCTACTGAGAATCTGCTGGTTCGTTGTTGACTTTGGAATCCGGACTCGGGGCAATCCAACCCATTTTAGAGTTTTTTCTCAAAATAAAAAAATGAGAAAAACGTTGTCGAATTGGTTTTATATCCGAAAATTTTTCATTTTCTTTGGAGTCTAGCGGATTATTGTAAGAAAAGTATGAAAAAAGTACTAGAAAAGTATTAATGCACCTATTTTTGTCCTCGCTTTCCACATTTAGTATTAGTATATTTTCTCTAATAATATTTTAAAAATTATTTTTCCATCAATTGTGATAATAATGTTAAAACCTTGAGAAAAATGATTGGTCAGTATTTTTGCATCACTATTTTCCTACGCTCTGCTAAATATTTGAAAAGTTGGATATGGTACTATCGCAAAAAAGTCAACTAAGAGTTTTTTTTAGGAAAAAAGGCCAATTAAGACTTAAAAATTAAAAAAAAAAAGTTAAATTTAAACAACAACAAAAGACTTTTTAAAATTTTCTTTTCTTCCTTTATGATACTCACTCCGCCTCATTTTTTTATAATGTTTAATTAGATATAAAATTTTATGTAAAATTTTAAATTATATTATAAATTAATATAATATAATAAAAATTTATTTATTCATCAAAAAGATCAAAAAATAAAATAATGAGTATTTTAATTTTAAATATATAAATACAATATATGATAATACTAATAATTAATTATAATATCTAATATATTATAATATTTTTTTAAAAATAAAAATATCACATATTTTAAGATATTTTAATATAAGTAGAAAGTTATTAAAAATTAATAGAAAAGAATATTAAATGTTACAAACATTTTGGGCAGTGGTTAGAAAAGGTATTCATACCAGACTCGGAAACACTACCTATTTCCTTCCCGCTGAAAAAAAAAAAAAAAAGAGAGAGAGAAAGCATAAAGTTTGGGATTGCGAAATTCCTTTGTCCCCTTCACGATTCCAAATGGGGCTGAGAAAGCACTCTCCCGCGATTTTACACCCCTTTCCGCCTCAGCCCTGGCGCGGCAGTTGGTGGCACCACCGTCTTCCCCTTCTGTCCTTCTGTCTTCACCCTTCATCTTCCATCCTATACATCACTGTCAACCTCTCCCCTCGTTTTCTGTAGATGGGTTTTTTCGATCGGATCGCCTGCTTTCCATTGACATCTGAAATGGCTTCCTCCAATCAAACCCAGAACTTCGAGTATGCATCTCCAACCAAGCCGTAAATTTACTGCTGGAGAATATAATATCACACTGAGTTCTTTGATAAGCGATGTTCTTGGTGCAAAATGACTCAACTGAGAAATTCTTTTGATCTCTTCTTTCTCCTGTTATGTATACCTATGCATCTTCAGTAATAAGGCGGACTTGGGTATGTGTTTCTTATATACAAAGTTATCTTGATCATCAATTAGTACTAGCAAAACTTAATTTGCTGTTATCATTGTGGTAAAAACGAAATCTTGCTGTTCCCGGGTTTGGGTAGTCATTTGCAAGCTAAAGCACTTACCTTTTTCCTTCAAGCAGACTTGCATTCCAGGGTGCAAGACTGAGGAAGGGGATTTATAAGCTCGGCAACCAGATTGGAAGCAAAGCTAATAGCAGTGAATTCTACTTTACCCGGGTGCTAAAACCAGTGAAATATGGGGGGAAATGGCACAGACCTGCAAAGGCGAAGCAAACAAAGCCTAGTCTGTTCCTAGTCCAGGCAGTTGCAAAATGAACGAATATATAGGGCAGCAGGCCAAGTCAGCTATTTTATACCATGATAAACGTGCGTCGCCTTTACTCCCCACCTGTACTCTCCACTTGTCGCAACTTCTTCTTTGAAACTGTATCTTTAACCTAGATTTATCTTTCTCTTTTTCTTCATTTTCCTCAGCTAACCAAAGTAGGAGTGGGTTTTCTGGGCTGCATCCATGGCTTCAGGGCTAAGAATGGAGAGATTCCAGTTTTGGGAGGCTCGCAACTTTGGTGGACTAACGGAGATTGGCCTTGTTGATTGGTGGAATGATATTGAGGAGTCAGAAAAATGGCAGCGCGGCAGTTTTTACACACTGTGTGCACTCTATGCAATTGTGTCCGGCGTTGCTTTGGTATTTATTTTTCATCACCGTTGTGATTGTTCCTTTCTGTAATCTCAAATTTCACTTGTCCTTCTCCAACTTTTCCTCTACCGAGCAGTTCAGTTAAAGATTTGCATTTGAGATGCTCTGGATTTACTGAATTTCTCTTTACCTTTATATTTCTTTAAATCAAGCTGCTGATCCTTCTTCCAGGTACAACTTGTTCGTATTCAATTGAGAGTACCTGAATATGGTTGGTGTTGAAATTGCCTTAGAATTCTAAGATTCACACTTAAAGTCTATATTGGTTGGCCATATGTTTTTCATGGTTTATCTTAGTCTTTGAGTGGCTAAGGAAATTCAATGTTGGTTAGCTATGGTAGGTGAGCTAACTTGGACTAAGATGGTACATTTTCAACAATGGAAGGAAGACTTGAAGTGTATTCACATGGTGATACATCTCTATATAAGGCAATCTTGTTGGGAGCAAAGAAGGCATTCAAGAGAGGAAGGCATTCAAGAGAGGAAGGCATTCAAGAGAGGAAGACATCCAATAGAGAGGAATGACATCCAAGAGATAAATTCTCTAAAAGAATTTTCTTAAACTATCCACTCTTTTCATATAGTACCTCTTCATATATATACACACTCTTGTCATATTTATTGAGTGTAGTGAGGTGTTATCTTGAGTGTATTCTTTGTGTGGATGTAAAACTATTTGTATCTTCTCCATATTTTTCATAGTGCATTTACTCTTCTCTTGCCCCGTGGTTTTTTTCCCTCTACATTGGAGGGTTTCCACGTAAATCTTGTGTCTCTTCCATTTATTATTTTACTTCTCATTTTATCATCAACTACCCGAACTAAATATTTATCCATTACCACGCCAATTCCGCAACAGTTGGACAACACAAAAGGTATTTCACTTGATGAATTTTGTTGTGACCGGATGTAAGGTTTGCTTTTGATTTCTGACAGTTCTATTAGAACCACTTCTAGCCAAAATTGAAATATTCTGAAAACATGTAATACCTCTCACAGTGAGAGCTCTCCTATTTGGATTCCACAGGGGTGTATTTCATCTGAGGCCCAAGGTATGCTTTTTTTCTTCCTTGTTTTGCATTTGTTGAACCAATAAAATTTTCATTTGTAAAGAAAGTATTCATATGCTGAAACAGGCACTTGAATTGATGCTTTTGAATCTCCCCGGTCTTCTGTTTTTCTCAACGTATACATTACTTGTTCTGTTTTGGGCGGAGATATATCATCAGGTATATCTACTGACACTAAGAGATTCTATAACCGGTAATAATTTGTTATCATGCAAGTTGACAGTGGTTTGTTGATTTTATCTCCTTCAGGCAAGAAATCTTCCTGTTGAGAAACTTCGTCCCACATACTACATAATCAATGCACTCATCTATTTAGTCCAGGTAGAAACATTGCTCAATTTCATGCTGATATTGATTTATAAGAGCTGCTTTTTGATATCCCTTTATGGTAGGTTTGCATTTGGGTCTACCTAAGACTAAGCCAGAATCCTGCTGCAATTGAAGTTTCTAGACTCTTCTTTTCAGGTAATTATTCATTTGCGTTTAAATTCAACAGTAAACAAGATTTGATTTATTAAAAGAAAAAAGTCCTTATTAGTGGGTTGCGATTATTTGCTGGATACTCTTATCATGTGCAATGTCTGACTTACTGCAGTGATTTCATTTTCTGCTGCTCTGGGATTTTTGGTATATAGTGGAAGGTAATTGCTGATCTTAATTGACAAAACAGTTCGGTCTGCACTTCATTATGTGTCAAAATTTGAAGAAGGATTATACCTCCATGGGTTTACTTAGTGTCTTTTCTTAGGTTGTTTATCCTGTTGCAACGCTTCCCCATTGAATCTGTGAGTCGTCAAAGGAAACTACAGGAGGTCTGTACCTTCGTAAATTTTACCTTGTTCAAAGGTGGTTCTGTATTTCATTCTTTGACTTGTAGAACTTTGCTGCTATCTTTCTACTATGAATATACCATTTGCCGCTTTTACCTTTCTACAGAACTATTTCATTTCAACATTTCATGTGCCTTAATATGCTCATAGAATTCTTGAAAGCAGAACAGGTTAGGTTATAAGAAAAAGTTGGTTAAAATGGTAAACAAAATGAACAGTGGAATCTTTTACCAAATTTTGTCTTTTATTTCATGGACCATAGTACGTATTTGTAATGCTTGATTGATGCTTATGGGTCGGAGAAGGCTCGATCTAGTGATAATCATGTCATTGAAACTTACGGAGGGAAATAGTGTAGGAAAGATCGATTTCAACACGTTCTCTTTGGTTTTTCTCCTCTACATCAAGTCTATCTTCTTTTATAATATTGAAGCTTCCATACGGATGGTCCAGCATTTCTTGCTTTTGGTCCCAAAGTTTTCTGTTTTTGAAAAGCTTAGCAGTTTGTAACCTTTAGGTGCTTGAGAGTGCAAACCGATTCGACTCCTTAGTCCCCTCTTTGCTCAGTAGCATCTCTGTAGTACCATTATCTATTTTGGAATACCTTATATCATATACTTTTGAGTTTTGATGCATGGAGTTAAAAGGGAAGAATATTTGGGGTACTGAAATTGTTGGAAAATGAGAATGCATTCTGTTGGGGGAGCCGAATGCAAAGATGAGATCAAACTTCTGGGAGTGGTAGAGGTGATGGCGCAGGAAGTTAGCGAGAATTTTGCTGAAGTCAATTTGGATTTTGTTGAAGCATAGTGTTGATCTTGCTCCTCTAGCCACTCTATATGTATCAATGGAGGACAAAAGGATAAACTTTTCTTGAAGCTTCATACCTATTTTCATGGTGAAGACTGACGCCGCGGGCTAGAGATTGGTTAGGAGTACGGCCACGGTTAAGCAGCCTTATTCTCAGGTAGAATAAATGGGTCAAATGGGTCATGGGTATAAAATGAATATGGATCAACAAAATGGATTCTTTGAAACCTTCTTCTCATTTGCTCTGACAAAAATACCCCTCTCCGTTAATGACTTAATATCAAAATATACGAAGTGTCAAACTCAACAATTTTTTAAAGTTTAAGGTTAGATTAGATTGTAATTTAATTTTTTTAAAAATATTTTTTATATTTTAATTTTTAATTTTACTTTTTATAAATAATTTATTTTAATAATTTTTAATACAATATAATTTTAAAATTAATCTAAATACATCTAAATATTTAAAATATAAATTTTTTAAATCAATTATTAAAATCACGAATCTCTATAACTTAATGGTCCCGGCGCTTTTGACCTTTAGTCTTATGCAGCGTCGTCAAAAATGGGAAATTGACTCTTTGGAAAGAGAAAGAGAGCAGAATTTTTCTTTTTTATTCAGAAATCAATTCAGATGCACCACAAAGTGCTTTATCACTAGCAATTAAACCAATGTCAAATATGATTCTGATAAAATATGACATATAAAATCTACTTTTAAAATTCAGCTAAAATACAAAAAAAAAATTGTTTATTCTTCTTAAGCAATTGGGACACTTCATGGTTTCATTTCACCCCCTTTTTCTGATTTTAATAATGCAAAAAAAGATGAAAATATGCTGAAAAATATTAAATCCGAAACATTTTGTAGCAAATTCCCTGATCTCATTTCATCTATTGTGGTAAAAAAATGAAGGGTGTATTTGGATTGGGTTCTTTAACGGAATCTAATACAAATTTTTTACTATATATCTTACTTTTTCTCTCACAAAAAATTCTCTCTCTCAAAATCTAATACAAAAAATTTTAAAACAAAATATTATATAATTTCACATAAGTTAATATTTTGCTATGTAGTAGTTTGGCTTTGGTTTTTAAAAAATAATATAGAGTTGACCATAATGCAATTAATTTTTTAATTACCCAATTGGACGACAATAATACAAGTGGAATCATGGTTTTGGGGAAAGCGGCTGATCTGCTAAAGCATTGTTCTTTTCCTTTTAAATGGTGCAAAAGTTTGTCGTTTATTTTTTTCTTTTTTATTTCCCCTTCTTTCTTTTTTTATTTGAATTAGATTAAATATCCTTCTTGTTTTCTTAAGAAAAGAAAAAGAATATCCCTCTTGTTGCACCACTCTACAAAGGCTTCAAAATAACGACCGAGTCCTTCACCCCCGAAGGGAAAAGGAAAGGAAAAAGACGTGTCCATATCAAAATGAGTGGGCTGCAGGCCTGCAGCTGGATGAGTGTAGGTTGTATTTTATTTTAACAAGTCTTGAATAAATTTTTAATTATTAAATTTTAATTTAATAATTAAAATTTTATATATTATGAATAATTATTTAAATATAAATAATAATTATTTTATTATAAAATAATTATTAAAATTATTTATAATATATATTTTTTTAATTATTAAAATTAAAAAATTAATAATTTAAATTAATTTATTATGTGTTAAAAAAATACAACCACTATTATAGCGGACCACCGCATGAAACCTCCTTGGATTGTAGTAAATGCTTTGACTCGGTCTTCTAATCACTCGTGTCCTTGATATGGAGGTTTATCTCATTTACACAAGGATAAAATCTTGCGTTTTGTTAATTTATAAAGATTTATGAAAAAAAAAACTTAGTTATTAAAATGAATTAGTTTCACTTCTATTTTGCGAGAATAAATTACGTGGAGTAGCAATGAATTCCTTTGTACTTGATTATTACATATTTGCACCTGGGACAGCATTGGATCATTTACAATCTTATGAAGTTTAGAAGAAGATCCTAATTGATCAACAAACGGAGACAAATCACCATCATCCATGGATAAAGCAAGGAAAAAGAAGGGATGTGTGTGTCTGAGAGAGAGAGAGAGAAGAATAAGGGTCCTATTTATGGGGATTGGAAAATTCTCAAGCTGTTAAGGTAAACATGGAAAGTAGTAAGAAGCAATCAAAACAGTAGAAATGGCAGGGTTGGAGCTGACCAAAGCTGAGGTCCCCAGGATGACCCGACGAGTACTTTGATTGAACTTTTGCAAGAAGTTAGAGAAGAAATCTGAAACAGCTGTATTATTAACAAATCAAACACACAGTATTCTGACTGGCTGTAACGTTGCTACTTCCATTACAATACAAACAATATTAAAGAAACAATAAAGACAACAAAGTCAATTAGGGGAGGCCAGAGCCTTAAGACTTGGCCTTTTGGCAGCAGTTCTTGCTTCCTCAGCGAATCCAAGTCCTCTCTTCCTCATCTACCAAAACCCATTTCACTGTTGTAAACTCCTTAAAATTCCCAAATCCTTCAATCCATTCTTGTCTTCTTATTTGTCTCTTAGCGTACTTTCCTTTGCTTTCTTATTATGCATCAATAGTAGTCAGCGGGCGGTCAAGTCATACGCGGATACAAGATATTTCTTGCTTTTACTGGAAATATTAGGGGGTTGGTAGATCGGTAAGTGGAAGCCTTTGATACACACATGAGGGGTTTTTGAGTTATTTCCTTGATCCTTGAGAAAAGATTGATTCTTGATTGTATTTTTACCCTCTGTGGTGGTCTTCCTTGCTGATGATAAAAATTTTTTTGTCTTGCCATAACAGGTTCTGAATTTAGGGTTTTAGAAGTTGATGGTAGATGTTGATTTGCAGTGGAGGAGGCTGAGGTAGGGATTAATTATATGGATAACTTATGCTGCTTCAGCTCTCCGGTGAGATTCCTTAAGCCTCTTATGTGGTTGGGGTTTCTTTAGTTTCTATGCTATTTAAGTTTTGGACTGTATTTTGGATGGTCTATCCATCTAATTGGAAGGTTGGTGATCCAGAGGATTTTGTTGTAATTATTTGTAATCGTGCGGCTTGAGTTTTATAAAGGACTTGTAATTGATGTTGAGTGTGTCGGTGAACTTCAGTTGGTTGTTTTGTGTAGTTGTAGGGAAATTGAACTCTAATTGCAGTTCTCTTCCATTGATCTCATGAACACCTATGCATGTTCTAAGTGTGTCAAAGAAAGAAAAGGTCT
Organism: Rauvolfia tetraphylla; assembly: GCA_030512225.1. Classification (NCBI taxonomy): domain Eukaryota; kingdom Viridiplantae; phylum Streptophyta; class Magnoliopsida; order Gentianales; family Apocynaceae; genus Rauvolfia; species Rauvolfia tetraphylla. The sequence continues at coordinate 9,976,366 of JAJQKT010000060.1, forward strand.
GTGAATCATGTTTGTTATTCTGGTTGCTTTATGACAAAAGGTCAAGTTTATGATTGCTGTCCGTGTAATTTTTACTTAGATTAAGATGTTGGTTATTCAATTGAATGACGAGCTTCGTGCTCTCCAACTGCATCACTTCCAGCAGGAGAATATTCCAGTTTTATTTTTGCGGAATAACAGAAGTGGTAATTTTCACAGTTGAACTGCTTTCTTTATAGAACTTATAGTATCACTGAAGTATTAGATATAGAGGTGAAATTGGAATAAGCCTTTTTATTGTTTTTGTTGACATTTATCTGTGTGAGTTTACTTCCAAACTACGTTCTAGAAACAGACGGCAAATATGTTTTCGCTTGAGTAATTTACAAAAAATTAGAGCTTGCATTTTTATACCTACGTTTGTTATTTTCTCTGAGGTACTTCCATCGTGCAGTTTACAAAGTTAAGACTTCTTTTTTGCCTTTAGCTGGCAGGAGGACGTTCTTCATGTGGCACTGGCAAAGGAAGAGGCCATCATGGTACTGTCAAATATGGATTCAGTCTCATAAAGGGAAAAGCAAATCATCCAATGGAAGATTACCATGTTGCTAAATTTGTTCAATTTCAAGGACGAGAGCTGGGACTATTTGCTATTTATGATGGGCATTTGGGTGATAGCATCCCTGCCTATTTACAGAAGCATTTGTTTTCCAATATCTTAAAGGAGGTCTGTTGACTTCTGACATGAGTCATTCTCCTATTGCTCTGCTTTAGGGAGTATATTTGTGCATTATGATAACTAAACTATCTCCGTCTGTTTCTTATGAGTCATGAATGTTTGTGATTGGGTGCATCTTTGCTGTTATCCAGTAATTGCTGCTCTCAGTCGCTTTGTAAACATAGCATGTTCCAACTGTCTTACTGGCGTGACTGGATTTGGTGCTGAACTTTTGTTTCCCTAATTATTTGCAGCCTATGATGTTATTATTTGTGGCAACTTTTCATTTTGACATGTCGCGTGCTTCATACCTTGGATGCTACAATTATAAAAATGAACCAAAACGCTTTTCTGTTTCTGTTAATTCTTATCTCTTACTTTTCATTTGAAATGATTCCAGGAGGAATTTTGGACAGATCCTAATCGATCCATTTCTAAAGCCTATGAAAGAACAGATCAAGCTATTCTCTCACATAATCCTGACTTGGGAAGAGGGGGCTCCACTGCTGTCACTGCAATTCTTATAAACTCTAGTGAGTTATGGGTTGCCAATGTTGGAGACTCACGAGCAATCTTGTCAAAGAGTGGACAGGCTATACAGATGACAATTGATCATGAGCCCAACACAGAACGTGGGAGCATTGAAGATAGAGGAGGCTTTGTCTCAAACATGCCAGGTGCTCTGAGGCACTGCTCTGATGTTTTATATTTGTCCTTTAGAACTTTATATTCAAAATTACTATCTATAAAGCTTAGCATGGACCTTGATATGACATATTCTGGATAACTTTGTTGAATATGATTCTTGACAAGAAATTTGGTTTATGCACATGGAAAATATCTAACTTTTTCCTTTCTATATGTTCGCCATTCAAGAATCTTTTTGTTGCAAGAATGTTTCAACAGCTTGCCTTGGTTTTCGTCAATAAAAATTTCCAAAAGTCATTTCATTTTATCAAATATAGAATATAAGAAAAATGCAAACTTAACCCAGATGAAAATTGGGGGGGTGCATAGACGGAACTAGGACTTTAACTTTGAGGGGGGGCAAGAATCTATAACAAACTATATAGAGAAATTTTTGAAAATGTTGAGGGGGCCGGAATAGAAAAAAAATGACTTAGAAACCTAAAAAGTTAATATACATAAGAGACATTTAAAAATGTTGGGGGGTTGGCCACCACTCCCTGCCCCTCTGGTTCCGTCGACTATAATCTCATTTTGATAAGTGTTAATATGGATAAGTTCCATTGCCAAGTTCCAGGGGTTTCCCTCATTTTTTTCTTTACCATGGTGGTGAATGGGTTTTGGTCGTTGGAGGAAGGGAGAACAGAAAAAGGTTTATACTGGATGTGAATAAAATGGATTGGTTAAAGCTTACTGGCAATCTAAGATGTAGATTCTGTTCTCTGTTTGGAAGTGAATCTATCTCCTTAGGAGATCTAAATGCTTGTTCAGTTGCACCCTCAGAAAAAGTTAAATAAAGGAGTTAAATGCTCAAAAAGAGCAATATTCTGAATGTGCGGATGTGTCCTCTGGTGAAGTTGGGAGGAATATTAAGATAGATTGAACTGGGATCAAATATGTGCTAGTTTTCTTTTAAGAAATACAAGTTCATGATGTTTAATCTTTTCACGAACTATTCCTTGATATTGCTTTACTTAAGTGAATGCTGACATTTTTTTGTTTTCTGTCATTTTCTATTCTGAAACAACTCCTAAGACTGCAAAGTAAAACACTAACTATTTACCCTAAATACCATGAACATGAAGCTTAAAAAATAGGTGCCGAAACAGGGGAAAAATAATAGAAAAATCCTGAAAAGGAGAGAGAATGAAGCGCCTAAACTGATTTAGATATAGATAGAGATATTCTGCAAACTAGCCACATTACTTTTTGTAATGCAAAAAAGAATAAAATAGGAGCGGTACCATTAAATAACTTGAGCAATTCTTTTTGCATCTTCAATTCATAATTGAATCCTATTTTCTTTTACATGGTATGATAATTCTGTGATTTGAACTTCTTTCTGAACTAAAGTTGGCAACTGCTGTAATCAAGTGTAGTAGTCTTCAATTTCGTTGTCTCTGATCAAGGGGCCAGGAGGTTGTGATAGTAAAGCTGGATGTTTTTGCATGAAAAATCCTCCATGTACATTAACCTCTCATCATTTAGCTCATAAACTGATTATTTTACTGCTTAGAACTTTTCTAACTGCTCGGTGGTGCCCCAGATGATTTCACTTTAGATTAGGGGTTCAAATATGTGCTGTTACTTTCTACAATTGTGTGAACTTCTAATTACCAAAAGGTTGCATTTTATTATGCCTATTTATCCATAGTTCCTCTTATTCCTTTGTTAGATATTATTTTTACTTGAGAAAATTGAGACAGTTAATTGTAGTCTGCTTTACAAAGCTATTTCCATTTGATGTATTTTGAATTCTTCGCACTTTCTTTCTGCGTATATTTTTCGTTTTATAACAAGTTAGTACGGCCTTGTATTCCTTCTTATGGATTTGATGTCAAAGGGAAGCAGGTTTATAGTATAATTCAGTGGAATAGGAACCAATGCTTTTTATTTATTCAAATGGTAAAACCTACTCGGATGCATTCTGTAACAGGAGATGTTGCACGAGTTAACGGCCAACTGGCAGTTTCTCGTGCTTTTGGAGACAAGAACCTGAAATCACACCTTCGTTCAGATCCTGATGTCACAAATGCAAGTATTGATACTTCCACAGATTTCCTCATCCTTGCAAGTGATGGTTTATGGAAGGTACTCTTTTTTTGGCTTATCATCCTTAGCTTCATGTTTTTTGGAAGAAGAGCCTCAACACGAGGCGCTCGTTTTTCTCTGTGGCTTTTGCTGGTGGATGCTCCAGGTAATGTCTAATCAAGAGGCAGTTGACATTGCACGGAAGATCAGGGACCCACAGAAGGCAGCCAAGCAACTAGCAATGGAAGCATTAAACAGAGAGAGTAAAGACGACATCTCCTGCATTGTTGTTCGATTTAGGGGGTGAAAGAAGTTGAAGTCATCTGTTCGTGATGTATATGTATACTGGTGATGGTTTTATGTGATGCAAACTCTACGGGTTACAAGTTCGAGGCGTCAAAATCGACATGATGGACAGTTGAATTCAGTTCAACGCAGCTTATAAATATCCCCTCTCCCCCCATTGTAATACTTTTAAGTTTCTGTTAATTAGGTTGTGCGGGCTTGTTATAGCTTGATTCTTCGATATGTAGATTTACAGCAGCAATTTTTCTGTAATTTCCGTAAATGCTTGGAGGCTGAGTTGTTGATGGCCGTGGAATGGATTCTTGTAATAATCAAGTGGGAAATATATTGTTGAGAAAGACGAGCATATAGTGTGGGGAAAATTTGTGGAAAATATGGAAGGGAAGGATACAAGTTGCTGAAGATGGGTCTTTGGTTTTGGTGTGATGGTTTTTGATTAGCTTCCTTTCAATTTAGCTGGCGAAGTTTGACGCTTGATTCAACAAGAAGTGCAGCTTTGGTTCTTCCATGCCATGATTCATTTCCTAAAAGATTAGGATCCCACACAATTCTAGCTTGTGTTGGACCAATAATCCCGATTCAATTCATTCTTAGCTGCATATTTTTTGAAATTTATTGTGTGGATGACTTTTTTTGCCCTTTTACATTTTTATTTTGATTTTTATTTTTTTATAAATATTTTTTTTTTACAAAATTTCCTAATGTGAAAATTTTCAAAGTGAGAATTGAATTCAATAAAAAGCTTACTTAATTTGAATCATTTATGGAAGTGTATGGTACTTCGCTAGCTTAGAGTGCATTTGGATGAATTAGGTTTAGTCAATTTTATTTTTTTCTTACAAAAAATTTTATTTTTATAAAAATATTTTTTGCAGCATTTAAAGTAGAAATTTTTGAATTTAAATTTAATTGAATTTTCTATACCAATTGTCTTTAAGCAATATAACTCTGGATTTTTACTTTTTACAAATTTCAAATATAAAAACAAAAAATTCATCAGTTTTTCATTTTTTTCCGTATTATCAATTTAATTATGTTTTATTTTTTCTCTGTAAAATGCTGCACCGAACCGAATCAAGAGAAGCCCTTTACTTGAGAAAAAAGATATTCTATACGGACCGCGCTCGATTCTCTCTCCAGCTGCTTCTTCGATGGCTCTCTTCTAAAACCCTTGTAAAACCCCGAATTAATTCGCCGATAAATCGTAATTAGAATCGTTACTCCCGCGATTAATCACGATGTCGAAATTATCGAAGCTTAAAATATCAAACCCAAAAGCCTGGATCGTGATCGGCGTCGGCGTCGTCGGCATCGTTATACTTGCCGAGGCTCATCGACGGCGACTTAAAGCTCGAAATGCAATTAAAGAAGATTTCGGAGCATTTATCGAACGTTTTGAGCTTTCTCCATTTCCTCAACCTCCTCCTCCAGCTGCTCGGCTTCCCCTAGCTAGCCTCACTTTCGCCATCAAAGACGTGTGAGCTTCCTATTACGTACTACATATTATACTTGTGCTGTACCTAGAGGCAAAAGTATGAATTTACTGGGATATAGAAATATTGCTGACATATGCTTCTTCGCATTTTTATTATTTGGTAGAATTGATGTGAAGGGTTATGTCACGGGGTTTGGAAGTGTGGACTGGAAGAGGACGCATGAGGCTGCAGGTAAAACGGCCTTGGTGGTGACATCCCTTCTGAAAAATGGGGCTACTTGTGTTGGCAAGGCGACTATGGATGAACTCGGCTTTGGGTATATTCTTTCTTTTCCTCAGCCTTTCCTCGTGTTTGAATGTACCGGGAGAATTAGCCTTTTTTTTAAAATTTTTTTCCTTCTCTTGCAAATTTGATTTTCTAATAAACTATAACTTTTAGAAAGTATGACAAGAGGTATACGATCATTAGAACTGGGCCCTCAGTTGTTGAAGGGGTGGGTTTTACCACATTTAAAGGGGGCAAGATTTTATATTTTTAGCTCCAAGATTTCATTACATAAAATAGTTTTGCTTATCAGTTATCAATGGCTTCATTGCAATGATGATCGATGGTGAAACACGGGTTCCCAAAATTTCACATTAAAACATTTGCCTGCAGCACTCTAGAATCTTTTATATTTCTTCTGTTTGGGGTAACTTTTTTAGGTTAAGTAGGAGGCACTTAGAATTTTTGATGGATTGATTATCAGGATAACAGGGAAGAACGCACAATATGGAACTCCAACCAATCCAAATTTGCCGGCTCATATACCTGGAGGTTCATCTAGTGGTTCAGCTGTAGCTGTTGCTGCCGAGCTTGTGGATTTTGCTCTTGGTATGCACTCCTCAAGTTTATGTGTATGGCAATCATGGTTGTTGGAAGTCTTTTGTTTAGATACTATGTTATCCCTCTCTATGTTGGCCAGATTTCTGTGGTATTTCTAAGTTCCTTTTACTGAACTTGTTTATGGGACTTTATAAATTTTATGTTTTTTACCAACTTAAGTTTCTTGACGAGGAGTTTTTTTTTTTTCTTTTGCCTCTTTTAGAGTCCTCTCACCTAATCTATTCTATACAATGTGGAAAACTCAAGCCGACTTTGATTTTCTAGCGTTTTATCACTTTCTGAATGATTTCTTAAATGGTGTTATAATGAATATTTTGTGATTTTTCAGGTACTGATACTTGTGGGTGTATAAGAACACCAGCATCTTTTTGTGGTATATTCGGATTTAGACCGTCTCATGGGATTGTTTCCATGGTGGGCGTTCTGCCAAATTCTCAAAGTTTAGACACTGTTGGTATGTTAATATACTTATATTTTATTGTCATATGGTGTTATGGTGTTCTCATAAGACACCAGTGATTCTGCACAATGCCATCTTAATTTTGGCACGCGTCTGCTAACTGGCCATCAAGTCCCCTTCTTTTTGTAGTGTGTGTGGACTACAAATGACAAAAGTGGTGAATGTGAAGTAGTGCTACTTTTAGAACTACTGTAGAATGCAATGGTTTAGACCTAATGTGGACTTTCCCTAGTAAGAACCCCTTCAACCCCCTTCTCTCCGAAGAAGGGGAAAGAAGACACAGTATTTCCCCACTAGAATGCTTTCAAGAAATGATCATTTCTCTGGTTAGATATTATTGTATCATCCATATAGAGCACATTTTTCCCATTTGAATATTGTGTGAAGGATTTCTGTCAGCTCTTTGCTGATAATGTATCTGTAGGCTGTTTGGCACGTGAAGTATCTACCTTGCATCGTGTTGGGCATGTTCTGCTTCAGTTGAAGCCACTGGAACCCAAAAGGACAAGACGCCTTATTGTTGCTGATGATCTCTTTCAGCTTTCTAAGGTTCCCAAGTGGAAGACTCTGGATATCATAAAGAAAGTAGCAGAAAAGTTATCTGGCTGTAAGTCAAACTTCTTGTTCATATGAAGTAGGATGGCTGTGCTTTCGCCAGTCATTTGAGATTCATTCTGTCACTCTGTTGTTTGTTTTATTGACTTTGCAGATGAGACACCCAAACATATGAACTTTGGACAGTATGTTTCTTCAAATGTGCCTAGTTTAAAAGGATTCTGTGAAGAATCAAGAAACCAGCAAAACTCGATATCTACTCTAAGTGCTCTCTCTTCTGTCATGTTTCTACTACAAAGGTACTGTAAAATGGAATGTCCATGCTAATGCAATGTTAAATGCGCATTAGGTTCACTATTTGATGAGATCAAGATTCGTGGGTGTAACCCATGTCATTGTCTCTGACCATTAGTGCTGTCAAAACGGGCTTCAGCCCGCGGGCTGGCCCGTTTTGACGGATTTGGGTTAGGTATACTTAGGCCCGTTTAATTGCGAACTTTTTGGCCCGGTCCGTTTAGTCCGCGGGCCGGAGCGGGCCGAACGCGGGCCAGTCCGCTTTTTCTTTTTATTTTTTAATTTTTTACTAAAAAATGACGTCGTTTTGAGTTTTTTAAAAAAATAAAAAATATATTTTTTTCAAAACGACATCGTTTTGATATTTTTTCCTCAAAACGATGTCGTTTTGATTAGCCCGCGGGCCGGACCGTTTAGCCCGCGGGCTAGCTGTCACGGGCCGCGGACTGGGGGTTCTCAGCCCGCGGGCCAAACGGACCGGCCCATTTTGGCCCGTTTTCACGGCCAGCACTGACCATAAAGATCGGCTGCACAAGCTCCATCCTGAGCATATTAATAATTCGGCACATTATGCTGTGGTTGCAATTAAGATTTGGCTTCTTGATAGTTTCTCACATGATGAGGTGCTAATATATTAAAGTTCGGTACTGATGATGATAGAGGAAAACAAAAGAAGGTTTTTCCAAAATCCAAGTAGCCGAAGATTCTTTATTGACTGCTATTTGCAGCATATGAAAGACTGCATTTCTGTACTTGATGTTTTAATTTTCTTCAACTCCCTGACTCTTTGGTATCAGGAATCCCGCTCAAGGTTCCCCTGCTGAGCTATTATTGTCATTGCAGCTAAACAAAAGCTTATTTTGATTATATCTTGTTCATGACATATGTTCTTCCATTTGCAAATACAAGGAATTGCTGCATGTGCATCGCTCAATTAGTGAAGTGGCCTTTGTTGAAATATGATTAATCAATGGTGAAGCAAGTAATAAATGAGGCCACCTAGAGTGTATTTTATTTAGAAAGTAGGCGCTTTTAGTCTTTATGCCTTCTGTTCTTGGTCTCTATTGGGGAGATTGTTCTCTTCACTTCTCAGACTAGTCTTGGACCTGGTTCCATGGCCAGTTTCATTTATCAGCCACAAGTTCTTGTTGTTTATCCCCTGATTTTTTGAGTTTTCTTTGAGTTCCATAGTACAGAAACAAATGCTATGATGAAATATTTTTCTCTGTCTGAGTTCAAATTTGTGTTCCAATATGTTCATTTTTTGAGGCTTTGTTTCTCTCTGACAAGATCTTTTGATCTAATTTTGTGTACAGATATGAGTTCAAAACGAATCATGAAGAATGGATTAATTCAGTCAAACCCAAATTAGGTCCTGATACCTCTCATCATGTTCTTGCAGCAATTACTGCTACACCTGAGAACATCAAAATTCTTTACAAAGTCAGGACTGAAATGCGAAGTGCTCTTCAAGGTCTTCTAAAGGTATTCTTGTCCTGTGTTCACCTGGATCTTTCCTACCCTATAATTTTATCTGTTTTCTTTTTCTATAACTAATTCTGATTTTCTCAAAGGATGATGGGATGCTAGTTCTGCCTACAGTTGCAGACCCTCCATTAAAGCTGAACTCAAAGAGAGGTTTTTTTGCTGAGTTTCATGATAGAGCATTTGCCTTATTGAGCATTGCAAGCATGTCTGGGTGCTGTCAGGTGTGATGGTGGTGTTGGTTCAACATTCTTTTTTTGGTTTCCATCTGTCTGTTGACATCTTATTCCTTCTGTAATTTCTCCTTTTAATACCAAAATCCAGGTTGCTGTGCCATTTGGGGAACATGATGGTTTTCCAATATCAGTATCATTTATTTCATCCCGTGGGACTGACAAATTTTTGCTTGATACAATGTTGGACCTGTATTCAACTCTTCAAGAAGAAGTTGTCATTGTTTCAAGGTCTTCACCGTTGGCAGACACAAATGGTAACATGGATGCAGCAGAACTGTTGAAAGAAAAGGTTTTGTTTCTTTGCCTGCCAAGTTTGTAGTTGCCTCTTTTTTATTCTTTTTTTTTTTGGTAAATTTTATTCTTTTACTAGTGTGTAAAAATCAACTTTACCCGCCGGAGGATGCTGAGAAGGTTGATCAAATCCAGAACCTTAGCCTGGTAGAAGATGCATCTCAACCAATTGAACTAACATCTTGTAATAGTTAGTATGTAGTTGGTGCCAGCAGTTTTTTCTTCAAATTTCTTTGTCAAGTTGTTCCTCAACTCTATATTTAGCTTTGTGACTTCGGTTGTGATCTGGAAAATATTTTCTTTCTTAGGCCATGAATTCTTGTACCTTGACCTCTTCCAAAGTAGCTGCTGGTATTCTGCTTTAAATGCTTTTCATTTGGTATAGTCTAGGGTAATCTGGTCACTTACCCTTAGGTTTACTTGCAACAACTAATGCAGATTTTGATGCTTCAAAAGATGCTTTAGTGTTAGGTCCATTCATGTAATTATGTAATTGTTTTCCAATGGATACAGAATGCTTTTCGACTTTAAAGTTGATCTGGTCTTTTGAGATTTCTCATCATGCATCTATGGGTGGTATTTCAAAAGATGCTTTAGTGTTAGGTCCATTGATGTAATTATATTATTGTTTTCCAATACATATAGAATGCTTTTCAACTTTAAAGTTGATCTGGTCTTTCGAGAATTATCATCATGCATCTATGGGTGGAAAGGAAGCAAGAACTATTTCCTGGGGAAACATTTTTCTACTGGGGAAAATTTTTCTACTGATACATGCTTCCCTTCCATGTTAGGCTTATTTAAACCTCTGTATCACTTCAAATTGGATTGTCCAACAGTTGGGCTTTGTATTAATGATTCTAAACATCTCTATACTGGCAAAGGCTCCTGGAAATGAAACCTAAATTTTTTCTACATTTTTCTGTTTTAATGGGATATGAGTCTGATTTTGTGGAAGAAAGGGGAGGTCTATGATGAAAAGAAGTAGAAACATTTTCTAATTAAGTTGCAGTCCAAAGTCCTCAGGAATGCTTGTCTATATGTGGGTGTACCAAATTGTGATGCTCTCTAGTAAGAGCTTTATTATTTTCACTTTCTCTTGTATGTTCTTAGAGATTCTTATGAATCTTGTTGCAGGGAAATGCTGCATACAAGGGAAGGCAATGGAATAAAGCTATAAGCTACTATACAGAAGCGATAAAACTGAATGAGAACCATGCTACTTACTATTGCAACCGGGCAGCTGCTTACTTGGAATTAGGATGGTATGATTTGTCATCCAAACTAGACCATTTTTATTCATTCTGATTATTGAGTTATTTTTTTATGGAAATCTTCATTTCTTGCAGCTTCCAAGAAGCAGAAAAGGACTGCACCAAGGCAATATCTCTTGATAAGAAGGTAAAAGGAGACTGCCACATTTCTATATTGTTGGAGCTGTAGTTATATTGGTGTTTGCTCTTTTATGTCAAGTATTTCCATCCCTTCTGCATAGTTCAATTTGAGAACTAGAACATGATTTCCATCGTGATTTTGGGAACTAGGTTAGCATGGAGTGGTTCATTGAATAAAAACATACACAAGAAATGCACATAATGAAGCAATCTTTTGCACAAAAAGCAATTTAACTTTCTGGATGGGTTGCCTGTAATAGGTAGTTTCATGTAATATCTCCTATTACTGTTGGCCTTCTCTCAGAATGACTGACCACTTTCATGATGTTTGTAGGATATTATGGTGTTCTCAGATTACAGTGATTTATTGTCTGATATCCTTGAGTTTTTCCCTTATTAGGATGAAATGCTGTTAAACTAGCAATATTTTTTTTACCATGTGTGGGATCCTATACAGAAAATCTTGTTTCATGAATATCTTCTCAGTTACTATAGGTCAGGAACCTATACTAGAGGGCAATTCTTACTCTTTGATGAACTGAGACAAGTCAACTTAATGAGCTAAAAATGATTATTTGACAAAGACCAGAGAAATGAGCATGCCCCAACAACTTAAGGTGTTCCATGAAGTAATATTTTTCTGGCATTTGGAAACCACATTATAGAGCTTAGAGCCTATGCAAAGTAATATTCTTCTCCTTTCTATGTGAAAATTAGTTAAGGTTGTTTAGTGGTTCATGTTATATCTAGCTTTTCTTAGACGTTGGAATTAGTATGTGATTTCCTTTTCTTTATTTTGCTTAATCTAAATTTTTAGCTCCTATTTTGAGCACGTATGCACCTATCTTAAAAATGTTGTTATCGTGGTTGGTTGGTTTTCTAAAAGGTGCATGCATGGGATGCTCTTAAGTTCTTTATTCAAGTAATATCTGAATTATGTTTTGACATGCATTTTATTGCTATGCAGAATGTGAAGGCATATTTAAGGCGAGGAACAGCTAGAGAGTCACTTCTTTTCTATAAAGAGGCACTTCAAGGTGAGATAATATGTACTTGACTATTGTCTTTACTAAGTTGCATCTTTTTTATCTAGCATTCTTTTGTGTTACTGTTCCTTTAGAGCCTGGTAGTTGCTAATCCTGGATGGTTCATTTAATCCTTGATACCCTAAAGTTATAAATCTTCTGGCAACGGTAAAAGCAGAGGAAAAGGGAGGTGTTTGAGGCAGAAGAATAGAGGGTTTCTTGGAAAACTAGACGGGCTTGGTTTGGGGATTTGGGAGTGAGATAAAAGAAACGAAAATTGATGTATGTGATATGTACCAGCAGCAGGCCGCCTCTTGCTGGAAACTGCAATTTCATCTTACTGGAATGACTGGAAAGTTAGTATTTTGTGTAAACTGAAACCAGACCCTCCTCTTTTACCTTCTGTCATGGAACAAATGTTCCAGCCAAATAGGAAGGAACTGCAATACAATCTTCAGCTATATGTGTGGTTCACTAATAAATTTGATTGAGGCATAGAACACTAGATATCAAATGTCACACAATGTCTAACCAAATAGAGGCCCAGCTGTTCCGAGGTTGCTATCCTTTTCACACATTTATCTGGGCAAACCAGCAGTGTTTTTGGTTTGTTAGATCTTAATGTTGGTCTTCCTTTCGGTGAACTTGTATTTTCCAGACAATGCTCAATAACCTAGACAGTGCTTGTTGGATATCAAGCCATATGGAAGAAATCATCGGTTTCTTGCTCCATAAATAGAAAATTTGGTTTGTATATAACCCAGCTGATGCCCCGTATCTATATATGAAGCAGGCATCAGTGTTACAGGATCCCTTGTATTCTATTACCTCGCACCCCTTTATCTCTCTATCTCTTACTTTCTTTTCTTTGCTTTGTGCATTTCAGATTTCAAACATGCTCTTGTTCTTGAACCACAAAATAAGGTTGCCAACCTAGCGGAGAAGAGACTGAGGAAACTTATGGCCAATGGAAGCGTATGAAGACTTGGAGAACGGGAAGCAAAAGATGAATTTTTTCAGAGTCAAAAGTGTTTAAAGTGCAGAGAAGAGAAGAGATTCGCTTATCTGGGCTTGAATTTCGGCCCATGTAATATATCAATGAGATGGTGATTTGAGTATGATTCTTGGGAAGATCAATTTTTTATTCTTTTTGCATATCAAGTTTTCCATATTTAAGATTCTACCAACTTACTCGATTTGGTAGTCTATAGAAATACCAGGTTAATTTCTTGGAATATCAAATAATAATAATTATAATAAATAAATAATAGCGGTTATCCTAGTGAGAAAATTCAAACCCGTCTTGTTTTGAGGAGGTTTGGACTTAGTGCTGCAGATTTTCCGGCTGATTATAAAAACGATTTCAAACCAGAAATTAGCTTCATTTTCTTCGCGGTGCTTGCGCTCTTTTCTAAAAGCACCCACCGCGCATTCCCCTCCATTATCCTAATTCCATCAAGAACGCGCCAATTCTCCGCATTGTAATTGTAATTTGATTCATGAACAAACGCTAATCGTTCTGCATTGTAGGCGCGAGGCTACTTTCTTTATGCAATTCTTCCTTAAGAAAAAAATAAAAAAGAAGAGAAAACATGGCTAGATGTCTCAGCTTCACGGCCTCGACGGATTGGTTCTACCGGTATTTCTTCACATATTCCGGCCTCCGATCTGTTTCGACGGAATTTGCAGATGGCACCACCATGCACTGTTGGGTGCCGAAAGCCGTAAAGATGAACAAACCAAATCTCCTCCTCGTGCATGGCTTTGGAGCCAATGCAATGTGGCAATACGGTGATCTTCTCCGGCAAGTCATGTCTAAGTTCAACATCTACGTGCCTGATTTGCTCTTCTTCGGTCGCTCGTTCACGACGGGGCCGGAGAGAACTGAGACCTTCCAGGCACAATCTGTCATGAGGGTGATGGAGGTGCAGGGGGTGCATAAAATGAGCATCGTGGGCATAAGCTACGGCGGCTTCGTAGCGTACAGCATGGCGGCGCAGTTCCCGGAGGCCATCGAGAAACTGGTCTTGTGCTGCACGGGGGTGGCCTTGGAAGAGAGAGATATGGAGAACGGTCTGTTTGTAGTGAAGGATATAGAGGACGCTGCCAACATTTTGGTGCCACAAACTCCAGAGAGGCTCCGAGACTTGATGCAATTTGCATTTGTTCGTCCTGTTAAAGTAGTCCCCTCTTGCTTTCTTTCGGATTTTATCGATGTAAGTATCTCCATCTAATCCAGTTCTCCATAAACTCTGTATCTCGATTAGGTCAAGGTAATTAACTTCCCTCCCTCTTACTGTCTTTCATAACCTCGAATTGTTTGCTATTAGGTTAAATCAAATTCTTGGGAGGTTTTTTATCACCTGATCATTAGAGAAAAGACTCTATGATCTTTGCAAATACTTATCGAAATGGGCACTACATCTGGTAATTAACTAGGGAAAAAAATGTTTGAATCTTTCTAATCCAAGTTCCCTGTCTCTTCTTTTCTTTTTTCCCTTGGGAACAGGTCATGTGTACAGATTATGTAATAGAGAAGAGGGAACTCATCCGGACAATACTTCAAGATCGAAAACTTTCAAACCTTCCTACCATCTCACAGGTTTGCTGCATTTTCCTAGTCCATGTGCATGTCTAACTTAATTGTTGGGGTTGGATTCACTTAATGCTTTGGTGTCTCCTGGAGCAGCCAACGTTAATCATTTGGGGGGAGCATGATAAGATATTCCCAGTGGAGTTGGGTTACAGATTGCAAAGGTACATTATATTCACAAGTTCACCATACCTGAGTTTCTGCTATTTTCTGCACATGCAAAAAACTCGAGAAATGACTCTTTTCTGCTTTCATGAAATTCATCTGTGATAGGCATATTGGGGAGAATGCTCGACTAGAAGTGATTAGACATGCAGGGCATGGTGTAAACTTCGAGAAATCCAAGGAATTTGCCAAACTCTTGAAGAAATTTCTTTTTGAATCTTCTAACTACTCACCACCTCAGAGCAGGCACCGTCGCTTCTGGAGCGTAATCTAAGTAAATTCCGGGACCAATCACAAAAGAAAACACTATACAATTTTGTACTCTGTAAAGCTACCTCAATCAACTGTATATACTATTTAATATATACTTGAAAGTTTTTCATTTCCATATGTTCGATAGCAAAATAAAAAGATGTGCATACACATGAGCAGTTTTCTTTTCCTTTTACTTTTCTTCTCTAAGTTTTATTGTTTGAATGAATGAGTAATTAATTATGTATGATTATAGAGTAGAGGATGTGTTAGGTAATACTCCTTTCATTCAAAATTGAATATTCATTTTCCAACACAAAATGAATAGAAAATGCGCATATTCATTCTTGGAGTTTTGACAAGGATGGAAGTGAATCTACATCGATACCAGTCTAGAGGAACCATTAGATCACAAATTTCTGAAAATCTCTTTTACTTTGGTCTTAAGAATGGATATAGAACAAGGGATTCATATTTTCTAAAAAGCTCTCAGAAGTCGCATGTCCTGTGATTTCACGCTTGAAGATGGTCTAATTTTGGTCTATTTCAATATAGCACCAACTTAATTATATAATAGTCATGCATGCGCCACATTTGGGAAGAAATTTGCTACTCACTACGTTTTAAAATAAATAACATATTTTCTCTTTACACGATTATTAAGATTTTAATAAATTTTATAAAAAAGAAATAAAATATCTAAAATACTCTTTTCTCTCTTCCCCTTAATTAATAGTGATCAATTCTACTAATTCTTTCTATTTTAAAAGGTTAGCATTCTTTTTATTAATAATTTAAAATTTAATATTAGAATTTGTATCTTTGAATGTTTTGAAAATAAAAGTACTTAAAATGCATGGTTAGAGATAAGGACAAAATAGAAAAAAATTAATAAATAAACACCTAATATAAATATAGATTATATAATTTGAAATAAATTATTTATTTTGAATCCGACAATTAAGTAATTATAAGTATGCATTAGTCACATCTTTCTATAAGGTTAAGTAATTATATCCATTATATATGTTCTTCTGACTATTTTTACCAAAAAGTTAAAAAAAAGAATAAAATCGGGTGAATATTAGATGAAAATTTTACTGTAAGATTCAATGGTTTCTTGTTTGTATACATCTAAAACTAAAGTTGCTTTCCTTATCTTCCTAAGCTCTTTGACAAATCCCTTTCAAGCTTTTGGTCCATCAATGGCACTTTTCTGAAGTCATATTTTAATGGATTAGTTTCAACTTATAAAAAGGCGGCAAAGTAAACGTATCTACAAAAGATATCAGGTAATGGAATATTATAGGTTTCTTTCGGAAAGAATAATAATTATATTTTTTTATAAAAAAATTATTTTTATAGAATTTAAAATAAAAAAATTTAAAAGAGAATATTTATTACTCAAAACCTGATATTTGTATCTATATAGTAGTGTCCAATGTCAGATTTCTTTTCCTTTTTTTGGTACAACTAAGAAGTTTTGTCTAATAGATTGAGTTCTTTTACGTAATTTAACATAAATTTTTTTATTTTAAATATTATTTTTTTTACAAATAATTTATTTTTACGAAGTCTAAAATTCAAATTCAAATAATGTCTAATTCCAATATTTTTCTTTCCCTTGTTTTGGCTAAGAAGTAAGCCACTTTTGTTTTCCTTCCAAGATCTGGTCTGAGGTAGAAGGCATTAAATATTGTTGGGAACGAAATCAGATTTCAGACGCACTAAAAAGTTATTTGAGAATCGAAAGGCTTCTCATCTAAAAGAAAAAAATGTGTACTGGAAAATCTTCTATTATGTGTACTAAAAAGTATAAATGGCTCCCACATTCTTTTGCTCTTCACATTTTCCACACCTATTTCTCCCATAATGCCCTCTCTTCTTCTCATTACTCATTATTCCATCACCATCCTCTCCTGATGGATGTAGGCTCAGCAGTTTACCTCTCTGTGGATCAAAATTGGAATATCCACTAATAAGTGAGATTGCAGAGAAATCCACTTCTTCAAAAATCAACATCTGCAAATGAAAGCTATAATATTTGTTTAAAGAAATTCAATCTCCCTAATTTAGTTTAATTAAAATTTATTTATGTTTTTACGTGATAAAAAATGTCTTAGAAACCTTGTTAAAGAGAGAAAAAAGCTACAAATTTTAATAATAGAGCTTACCTCACTTTATTTCAAGCATTGTACTAAATAATCAACTATCGATTCTTCACATTTAATAAGAATTCATCGTAGAAATGAAGAGATATGTTTTCAATTGAATTACAATCCAAATACATTAAAATCACGTGTAAGTACATCTGAAACTTTTTCCTTTTTTTTTTTCAAAAAGGGTACGGGGTAGGGGGTGTCAGAGACTCTAAGGGTGTGTTGGATAAGGTTACGCACGGAACCCAATACATTTTTTTATCTAAAATTTTACTTTTTCTCTCACAAAAAATTCTCTCTCCCGAAATCCAATACAAAAAATCTCAAAACCAAACTCTATCCAATCACACCCTAAGCATTGAGCCAAGTCAAACAGCGAAGGCCAATTAGCCAGAAGCTTCATCAAAAGACAGGAAAAGAAAAAAGAAAAAAAGGAAAAAGTTGAAGGCTAGATGCAAATAATGAGAACTGAGAATTGTGTATATGAAATTGGAAGTATGATGTTGTTTAGGAACATGTACCAATTTAATGTAGAGAAAATGAAGTGAAAATAAAAGAGGATAATTACTACAAAGGGAAAAAAGATTTTAAAATCGTAAATGATATATTAATCAATATGATTATTCTTATTTAGGTATTAAAAAATCACCATATATGTAGATTCAATATTTATCTATACACGTTCTTGTTAGGATTGGATAAAATTTATGTTTAAAAATTTTTATCATAAATTTTATAAAAATAAATTATTTATAAGAGAATATAGAACATAAAGTAAAAAATTTTACATTGAATTTTGAAACTCAATCCAAATATATCATGTATTCCATTTTTAATGTAGATAATTTTATTTGATTCATTTTAAAGTTTTCCATTAGCAGTACATTTTGTATAAATAATCATAAAAAAGAAAAAAGCATAGAAGCAGGCAAAAAGAAATAAGGAACAGAAAATCTCCCAACAACTTTCCACCACACGTTTTTACGTTTTACGTTTTACAGTTATAAAAAATAAAAAATCGCCGGGTCCAAAACCTCAACCTGTATTTGTCGTCTTCGTCCTAAACAACAGTACTATTGTACTAAGACGCCTATCCCAACGCCCACCCGCGTCGCGTCGTTCCTCCCTTAGACCACGCAGACCACTGCAAACCAACCCTTTCCGTCGTAGTTCACATTATGGAACTGTTTTAGGCCTTATAGAACAGCCGCGATCCCCATTCTCCTCCTATCGACTAATAACATCAGATGAGATTTTCACAGAAGTTCATGATGGAACTTTCGCCAGCCACCATAGCCCCCGTGATTCTGAGAAACATTCTCGCTTCTTTCTTTGTCTTTGCTGATAAAGCCCTTGCTTTTTTAGCCGAAAGGTCCAAGTTTCTTGAAGCTTTCCGTTATGTTATCGTCTCGTCTTTTCTCTTCTTTCTTCGCCTTTTACCTTCCCTTTTCCCTTCTCTGATTCCTTCTGAGGAGAAGTTGAAGTTTAACTATGCCAGAAAGCCCACAAACAGTGAACAGTACGTTGGGGCCAACGTCGGTACCGGAGGAGGCAGTGCAGCCGCCGGCACTGCCGCTGCAAGCTGCGACTCCGGGATTGCAAGAGCCCTTTCGCAATTGCTCTTTATCGTGAACGATATTCCGGTGAATTCGAGGAAGTACGGTGTTGTGCGGACCTTGGCGGAGAGGCTTATCGATGAGAATTTGCAGGACGGAAATGAAGCCTTAATCCTAGTTAATTGCAATGTTCTATCAGCGGCTTTTTCCCGGACGCTTAGCCAGCTTGAAGCCGTCATGATGGAGCAAAGCCGCGGCTTGGGCCTTGGAGTCGGGAACGGTGATCTCATGAATGCGAGTCGCGACAATTATTATACTGCTTCTTTTAGCCGATTAATGAGTGTAATCAGATACTGCGGTAACGTAGTATGGCCGCGCGGGAAGTCGAAGGATGAGCTGAGCGGATCAGGAAACTCGGCAGAGAAACTTGCAGCAGAATTATTGTGGCTGGCTCAAAAGATGGCGGCTTGCCGGTGTGCTGATGAAGCTGTCCACAGGTGGGCTTCAGCTTCGAACTTGGCTTGGCTATCTCTAACGACCGAGCCTCGGCTACAGGGCTCCATAGTCAAGATTTCAGGTATATTCTTCCAGACTACATAAAGGTTCCGGTGTCAAGAACTAAGTTTTGTTTGGTTTATCTTTAATTATTACTCTATTCTAATGATAGATGGTAGAATATGATTTTTGTGGTGAAAATTTTTTCCAATGTGTAGGGGATTTCGACAAGCATTTGTTTGTGGTTAAATGAATACGCTTCAGTTAATGACATTGATCCTTCCATTGAATCTACATAGCCGCTGAGAACTTGATTCATATATCAGTAAGACAACGCCTAATTGATATTTCTAGAAGACCATGCTTCAACCTAATTCATATTTGCCACACTTTTTGCGATACTAGTTTCAATGTAACAAGAGACCATTAATGCTGAAAATTTGGATAGTTGCTGGCTTTTCCTTCAACTTTCAGGAAATGATATCTTAGGGATTTCTTGGTTTGGTCTTTTTGAAGGATAAGTTACAATTGCTTGGGGTAAGTCGAGTTCACTAATAAGTGTTCCATTTTAATCAGTGAAGATGAGTTCACTAATAGAATTTCTATAACTAAAGATGGTAATCTATATATGTTAGAAACAGAAGAATTTAAATGCCAGTGTAGTATATTTTTCTCCCTATTAATAATGTTTCAATTACCGGTTAATAGTTGTACTGGCAAAAAGATCGCGTGGCAATAGGTTGCAGTGTTTGGATTTAACTTTTTATAACATACTCATTTCTTACACAAGCATGCTTTTGATTGCTATCACACATTGAGTTGCCCCTTTTGAGGAGATTTTGTTTTGGAACAATCAAACCGTGCTTGTGCAAGGAATTGCTTATGCTATCAGTTTTATAGAATGATTAATCCATTAAGAGTCACTTAAGAAAACAGTTTGTTTGACAGCTTCCCCCATTATTTGTGGAATGTCCCTTTTGCATGATAATCTTCAGAAACTTGTCTAAAGAGAGACATGGAGGTTGGAAGTCGGATTATTTTCCCCAAGTAATTGACATGAAAGAATAGAGAGGACTTGTTTCTTCTGTAGAAGTTACATATACGGATAGATAGCCTAAGCCTAAAACTGTCAACCATGGATAAATGTGTTTTGAGTTCTGTCGGCTTTGCTTGAATTCTGGTTGTTGGCTATGCACTGATTGGATGTTACTCATTACATCTGCACAATACATTTTATGAGACTTGCAGAATTGTCAAATAACTTTCTTGAAATGTTTCATTTTTTCTGATTTGAAGCATTCCTGTTCAAGCAAGCCAGAATCTTGGGAAAGGAAAGGAGCGGTGATACCACAAAAGAGCAAAAACGGCAAACCAAGGTGAAGATGCTCTTGCTGTGGATACCACTGCTTTGCCGAGCAAGCATGGGCACCGATTCACCACTTCTGAGTGTCAGCGAGAGGGCAGAGTTAGAAAGAATATTGGATGATATCATAGACTCACTGGAACACAAAGAGGACCAAGAGAAAGTATTGGCGCTTTGGCTTCACCATTTCACTTATTGCCCATCCTCCGATTGGCCCAACCTCCATGCCTGCTATACTCGTTGGTACAGTGCATCTCGCAAGATCATGCTGAAGACCAAGTGAAATTGTGCGGGTTCTGGATTCTGTGTGTTATACTTATATTTTTCATCTACATATGGATATGCATACTCCAGAGGCATTATTTGTTCTGTACCAACGAAAGGGTGCTTTCAGACACAATGTGCCGCATCTTGAAATCAACAGTCAACAGAAATAAAGATATTATAGTGCATGTGGTGAGATTGGAAATCTTGCATTATATTTAGTAGATATATAGTTCAATATAGTAAACAGTGTAAATATTCATCCAGACTGAAATTTGTCTTTTACTTGCAATATGTGTATTCAATTCTTCTTTCGTTGTATGTTCTTGCTATTTAAAAAATTTTGGTTTTCCAGCTTCTTTAGATAATCAAACCGTTTCATGTCTATGGAAGTATTTCCCATCCACAAATCTTGTTACAGCTCCAAAGGGTCATAGTGGCAGAAGCAATGTTGCGCCATTCCAATATTTGTGGGTGTCGCAAAGACGTCGGGATTCGTTTCAAACTTGATAAAAATTTTTCGTCTGGGTCTCACTTATACTTTTATGAATAGTTCATCATTTACAAACTCAATACAAATGTTTTAGACCAAAATCTTATCCGATCCGGTTCTTGTCAGCAATAGTAGCACCTCTCATCAAGGAGGGAGGACACTTGTTCACGGGATAAACTGCACGTAAGAGGCAGGATTTATCGATTTCTCATCAACGAAGAGAGCCGTGATTAGCTAGTATATAACTCCATATCAAACAAATGATTGAACCATCTTTTAATGAAGAGATTTCTTTACGATTTTATGAGAATGTGAGGTCCGAGGGGGATTTAAAGAGTGTTTCAGACTTATCTTGTAAATCCTCAAGGAATAAGGTAGATGATCAATATCCCACTGAGCAGTGCCTGATTCCTGATCGGAATCCAAATTAAATTCTTGAGTTATTGCAAACGAGAGGAGCCCAAACGCGCCCTCCGCTGCTGTACGTCACCTTTCGTCGCGTCCCTTCTTTCATTTCATATGACTGATTCAGCTGCAACTGCTGTTTGGTACACTATTTTCTAACTGATTATGTACGCTGGATCTCAGTCTGATTTGATCGTTCAACATTGTTAATCATTTGCGGCATTTCTCGTTTGCTACCTTTATCAGATAGCTCTGAGGATTTTAAGCTCGGTAAGCTTTTTGATGATTTTCATCTAGCATTATCGAATTAATCTTTTGATTCTTGCAAGTTGGAAGTCTTTTAATTTCTGGGAAAACTATTGACTAAGAAACACAACATAGCTTATTCATCTAGATCGCGTACACAATTCACAAATGGGCTTGCAAAAGATTAAGTCTTTCTTGCTGCCCTTCGACACGCACAGAGAGAGAGAGAGAGAGAGAGAGATAAGACAATCTTACAAAGTAAAGGGCTTCGAATAAACATCGAATTTTTCAGAAGATGATAGTTGCGGCACCTGGAAGAATGGCAATAAAGCAAATGTTACGGTCAACCTAATCAAACTCCAAAAACCTGAATGCGTTTATTTGGATTTTTCTGTTCCTTTTACCTTGATGAATTTCTGTAGTGCTTACCTGTGATAACTCAGTACGCAAAACTTTCCTTAGGATAGATGAAACGGGACCATTTAAGTTATTTTCTGCTCTGGCATCACGAATTATGCGGCGCATTGCATTGAGCAACCGGCCATATGTCAATCCATGTTCAATTTCAACAGCTTGAATGAAGCTATATGTCATGGCACCAGTTGCTGCTTTTCCTGAAAAAGCCTGCAAAGTAACAGGGGATTTGCATATAATTAGCAGGGTCTGGTGTACTTGTACCTGGTTCTCTGTGACTTCTTTCTAGTTATTTTGTGGGGTTTAAACAGATTCAACTCCTTGTTGAAAGAGAGGAACTTTCTGAACTTTTTTTCTGCTATTATGTGCCACAATCAGCGTGCAGTTGTTGGTAATAATTTAATGGGTAGTAGCCTATGGCTTTTAGAAATCCAATCAGATAAGTAACATAAGAGCTTTAGAGAAATTAGATTAAAATTCAGTACTGACTGTTGTATCTACTGAAACTTGATGATCATCACAAGCACTAAATGATATAGCGAGCCCGCCATTTGTACCCTTATGTGTAGTTGGCAAGAAACCTTGATCTTCCCATAGATAGTGTCCTTCCCTACCAGATGAAATATATGGTGATGCTTTCTCTGGGAAATTAAGCTGGATGTGCCTATTAATTTGTTGGATTGAAGTCATGGACATGTGAATACAAACCGGTTCATTCTGCATAAAAATGGCAGATCAAGAACAGTTCCGCTATGGCATGCATCAACGATGGCATGAAGTTTGGCCCCTCTAGTTAGTGGCCTCACAATGGTGGCATTTATCTCGTCATCTACTATTGCTCCTTCAGTTTGGTGATCCACTGGCCAAAGTACTTCATCATACCCATCAATCTCATCCCTGTTGAAGTCATGCTGTTGTGAGCCATGACCTGAGAAGTGAAATACTAATGAATCCCCTGACTGGCAACCATGAACAAGCCAGTGTAAGGCCTTTCTGATATTGTGTTTAGTTGGAACGAGAGATGGATCAGCCTCTTCTTCTGCGGATTGATCATTCTGTCAGTCATTATAAAGGGGGAGCTTCTTTTCACATTAGAAAAAAAAAAAAAAAAGATGGAGCTTAGTTTTCTTGAAGCAAAGTAGGTTGCCCAAAGATTAAAAAGGAAGGCAGAGGTTATAAGCATTTTACAGGGGTAACACATATTGTCTGATTTTCCTCACATTTCAGCTAGCTAGTGTTAAAATTTGAGATGGTTACTGCTGGTCGCATTTCGGAGACATTTAGATGACCTGATTATATTAGGGGGGAAATTTAACATTTATGCAAGGTGCATTCCCTCACATTCATGAAGTTCTTTTCAATTTTGTTATTTCTATTAGAAAGTATTCCCACCCCGTTTGTTTTTTCATAAATATTTTTAATGGCTAAGCTATTAATATATGCAATCA